>OY796682.1:10163323-20163323 GCA_963680715.1 Tetragnatha montana | reverse complement strand
AAGTTTGAGGTTCCCCCTTTGGGAACCCCAAGGGGTTATAAAGAGGTTAACCTTTATCACGAGGAGGGTCAAAAATGGAGTGTAAGTTTAACTTTTTGACTGGGGGGAGGCAAAACCTATAAGACCTCAGGGCAGGGCCTATTCCTATTCATAATATTCTTGTGTAGTGACTAACCAGATGTACCTAATTAATTTTGTCCTCCATGGAAAGGTATGCACTGAAATAGAAATCAAAAACTTACCATGTCGTACACATTTAAAAATACAGGTTCACGGGCCATAATAATTAGTTGCAATAAAAACAATTAACTTGCAATATAGCTATGATAAAACTTGACATTTAAAACAAGTTCTTTTACTTTTCTTTAAGTGAAACATTTTAAATAGCTACATGTAATATCTCATGTGTTTTTCTAATGCACTATCACGAGTTAATTTATGTGGGGGTAGATATTTTAAAGAAATTAAGCTTAAAATTTTTCATTGGTAGGGTAAATTGATGACATTTAGGACTCCAACAATGACAAATGTTTTCTTTCGGAGGAATCTAACAGCTGGTAAACATACCAGATTCATAAGATAAACTTTCTTTGGAAATTCGCGATTGTTTGCATTGCAGATTCGAGGTAAATTTCAAAAAAATACATTTTTTGCTTATGAATTTGGTAGAAAACCAAAGTTTATAAAAATCGTTGATCCAAATCTGCTTGAATTCTTGAATTGTATGACTATTGATGTTGCCTTTCTTCAAAACCACTTCGAATCATTCCAAATCCCAAACCTGATGTTTATTTCAAACTCTGTGGTTTGCTCTGTGGCAACATTACATTTTATTTTAAGTACTTCAACTACTTCAACTCTTCTGCTCCTGTCCTCAGTACGTTTTGTTTGTGTTTAACATCCTCTTGTGTACTTTTAAGTGTAGTTTAAAATTTTCCAGTAATCTTTTTCGGATTGACGAAGCGTACTGCGCTTCAAAAATAAAAAACGATGCCTCCCACTGTTCAGACTAGTAACTCTGCTTCCGATCGCGATCGCAAGCAAAGACCCGGTGAAAAGAAGTAAGTAGTAGGCTCAGAACATTTTTTATTTGTGCTTTTGTATTATTCCAGGCATTCTGTTAACTTGTAAATCGAGTAAGGTTTCATATTTTGTGATCTTTCTACTACTTTATAGTGATTTTATGATGGCATGGATTTGTAAATATTAACCAGATGAATCTGACAGCTGTTTAAAGATTTTATTCTTAATCTGTAGATTAACAACTGAACTACTGGGTTCATTTTAATGATCTTTGCCATGACCCAAGGATAATAAGTAACACTTTCGATTGGGTAATTTTCCATACGCCATTTTTACAACAGATTCTCTATTATGAATCGGTCATGATTTAAATCTGGTTTCTGTCTCTTTAAAATATATCCCTGAGCTGTTTTGAATACCAAATATTAATAAATTAGCGCTAAATATTTATGAATGGGATTTATATTGCTGTTCAAAACAGCTCGGCAATACTTAACGGGGTAACTTTTTAATTGGAATCCCAAAATCCGGAATGTTTACTTTACAGATAAAAAAAATCTTGCTTCAAATGTATATTTCCCACCAATTTTTCAATTTTTTGCCAATGAGACAGAACGGTTGGTGCGGTATAATGAGACCAACCTTCATAGGGGCTGTTCAAATATTACGTAGGCACCTAAGGGGGAGAAAGTTTAATGCTATTTGCTTATTTTTCCTGACAAGGGGGGAGGGGGAATATGAATGATGCTTACATAAGATGTTACAAACACTGCATTTTCAGAAATATCTTGTTTCTTGTATAATTTCAAAATTCAACCATATAAATTTCACATAAACTAAACTAGGAAAAAAAAATTCGAGTTTTTTCACAAGGAAAGTTTTAACTGTAGGTTCATGACAATGAATTTCAGAAATCTAAGCATTACTAATTGGCTGCGGTGGTATAGTGGTCAGCGTGCCTGGCTACGAGCATTATCGACCCAGGTTTCGATGCCTTACGGCTTCTGCTTGGGTAGCTGGTCATGGGTCAACTCAGCCCTTCATCCTTCTGGGGTCGATACATTATAATGAGCTCCAAGCTCGCTTGGGGAATCAACTGGGGGTCCAGCGTCGGGCTAGTCACTCAGCCAGGACACAAGTTAAGTAATTAGTACCCCAGGCCCAAAGGCTAATGATGGGCACCGCCTGATAGGCCACTAGGCCTGGGGAGAATTTGATTTGATTTTGAAGCATTACTAAAGATTTTGTACAAAAAAGAACAAAGGGGGGTTGGGCAGTTTCCGAATGTATTTATGAGGGGGGGTTGCAGTTTGCTTATTTTTTCTGACAAGAGAGCAGGGGGTCAAAAATGACCAAAATCTTGCTTACTTAATATTTGAACAGCCCCATCTTATATATTAAAATAATTTGGTTTTTCTTTCGGCCGGCCGCCAGGCCGCACCCCCGTTCCGATTTGGACAAACTCGGTCTTGATCGAAAGCTCTCCACCCCTAGATGAGCCAATAATATATCACGTTCCTCCAAAACATTCCATTTTTAAATTATGCGTTCTTTTCGTTTTGCCCCCATGTTAACTCTATGGGGAGGTTCCGTTCGGCAGGCCGCCAGCCTGAACCCCTGAACCGATTTGGACAAACTCGGTCTTGAACGAAAGATTTCCAACCCTAGATGAGCCAATAATATGTCACGTTCCTTCAAAACATTCCATTTTTAAATTATAAATTTATTTCAATTTGCCCCATTGTTTTCAGTTAATATTTTTACCAACACAGGCAAAACGTATTTTAAAGAGAGTGAAGAAAATCTACTTTGAAATTATCAAACTTCAATGTTTTGACGTTTTACTAGATTTATCGCAAGAGGATACTAGGGATATTGGATTTATAAAAAAAAAATACTGGTACAGGTTTAATTGAAGTATTACTGCTTTCTCTTCAGATGACGCATAAGAATAAATTAGTTGTGGTTAGAAAAACCTATAATTTGATTGAAAATATTGAACAGTTTAGCGCTGACGGTGCAGCTTAAAAAAAGTAATAAATTGTAAAAAAAATTAACTGCGCTGCAAGCGTGTGGTAGTAACGAGCGAAGCTCGCATCAGCGCCAAAGGCGCGTAATCTAGCTGGTAAGACGCGGCTTTGCCGGGTCAAACCAGCTAGTATTAATTTATTTAGTAATAAGTATTACAATGTTCACTCCAATTTGAAGCCTGAATGATGAATCAAAATGTTTATAGGATAGAGAAAAAATACCTGGTCTAATTCATGTAAAAAGTTGATGCTTCACAAGTAAAGAAATTTAAATTAGATTTTTCAAGGAAAAAGTGCCCGAACCTACGAACCTGGTTTGGGGGAAGCCCCTCCCAGCTCCATAGGAGCAATACATTAGGTTTGGGTAAATTTTATTACGTTCGGGGGAAGGTTACAGCTTTTTCCAGGTCTGTATCAGCCTACAGTCAGCTTAAAAAAATAAAAGCATCACCAAGAATTAACAAGTTCTGTTTTTAGGAAATTACTGAAAATATGTAAAGAGTATGTAAAATTATTATTGATTATTATCTATTAATGATCTTAATAGTATAACTAAGCTATACACTGATTGTAATTCAAGCAAATCAAATTTTTCACTTAATGTAAAGTAATAATATTCCTTTGTCTGAGTAATTCTAATTCACCATTAATTTCAGGTCTGACTTGGTTTGCAGAGTCAAGTACTGCAACACTCTTCCTGATATCCCATTCGATCCAAAGTTCATCACATATCCATTTTCTTCTAATAGGTAATAACTCATCTTGAACCATGGTTTGTCAACTATTTTGTTAATTGAAATTGCCTTAGAATAATGAACTTATATTTTCTAAACCCTTCTTAAATAAATTTAAAAAGATGTTGATGTGAATAGTTATGGTTTATTACCTGTTGGAAATTAAGTTTTTGAAAGAGTTGGGATCATTGCTTATATTTGCATATGCAAATCACACAAAAGTACTAGCTGGTATTTTTTGTTTAGTATTAAATTTAAGGTAAACTTTTGGTAGAAAAATCTTACTCTTGTCTTATACTTATATGGATGGGCTTAATCAGAAATCTTTCTCATGCTGTTGTTAAACATCAAAGTTTTCCTTAAGTTCTCAAACCATTATTTTCCTCCTGGCATTTCATCAGATATATTTGTGCTTTGAGACTTTAGGAAGAGTCTTAGAAATCTCAAATAATATAGTATATGTTTTGGAGGCCTAAGATAACAATATTAGGTTCAATTCTTACATCTCTCCCGTTAAACACTGACAAGCTGTTTCCAACTCCAATTATTAGAAATATCTCCAAATATTTCAAACCAATCGATTAAAATATTACAGTCAAATCAACAACAATAAAAATTTGGCAATTTGCATTTGAATATTTAACATTTTAAAATATTTTGGTGATTTTTAACGGGACAGATAATGAAGTTGAACCCTATGTTCATTTATTCCTTATTTATAACAGACTTTATGACATTGAAAAATCTTGAATTTGAATTTAATGGTTTTTATAATTTAAACAAAGCTTATCCTTAAACTGTTTTATTACCAGATTTGTTGATTACAAACCTACATCTCTTGAGAGAAGTTACAAGCATGATCTTCTTACTGAACATGACCTAGGTGTTACTATTGACTTAATCAATCCTGATACCTATGCTGTTGATCCATCAGGTATATATTTAATATATTAATTTCAATAGAAGTAGTTTATTCTTTACTCACATAAAAGCAATAATTGCCTGCAATGTTGCCAATTATTGTTACTGAAAAGTTTTGATTTTTGAATTACTGCCTTTGCATTTTATCAAACCTTCAAGTTAATTTTTTTCTTAATCTTTTATATATAAATGTTGATTATACAAATTGATCATCATTTTAAGGTTTGTTTTGATCTGATTTTGCTAGTAAAAATTATTTGAGGAATTATTGTAAACTCATGTGAGATGGGTGTTTGTCCAAATAATATTAAGTGTAGGTGTCTTCTATTTTACTTTACAGTTAACTGAGTCATGTATTCATCAATTATTAAATTAGTCAAAGATTTAGAAGAAAGTAAAAGGACAATAACTTATGAAGGAAATAAATTCATTCAAAAAAATTAAAAGTTTATCAATTGAATCTGAAGTTTTTATTACATTTTAGGAGATTATAGTAAATTGTTTGAAACATTTATATTCTTACCTAGTTAGTTTTATAAGAAATGTAATAAAGCATTTAGGCAATGATTTGGTTGGTTATTTGGCAGTTACCTTAAGTTATGATCAGGACATTTGTATTTCTGCCTCTGTGCTTAATATTGCACCACCTTTACATTTTTATAGCGACCTTACATCCAGATGATGAAAGACTTTTAGAAGAAGATACTTTGACTGTTAAAGATTCCAAGAGGTGATGTATCCTTCCATAATATACTAAATATTGGAATAATTTTTAAATAGTTTACCTTGTCATTCAAATTCTGGATCTTTCTAAAACCAGATATTTAGTGTTTTAGATATATTTTGTTTGAAAAACTTTCTTTTAACTATTAAGTAATATAAAAACCTACTAAAATGTTTTGTACAAAGCAAATTTCTTAATAACTCATAATTACAATTACATAATTCAAATAAAATTGTGTCCAGGTCTATTGGCATTAGGTGATGCCCATCTCTGTTAATTGCATTTTGCTTAATAAATTTTATGATTAAGTTATTCATTCTGTTTGCAGGTCTAGGCATCATAATAAAGCTGTTCCTTGGCTTAAGAAAACTGAGTATATATCTAATGAATTTAACAGATATGGAAACCTTGGGGAAAAAACAGAAACTAAGTAAGTTAATCTGTTCACTTTCATCGCTTAGCTTGGTACTCCTATAAGTACCAATTCTTTACCTTTAAGTCGATTTGCTGTTAAATTTTCTTATTTTATTTATATTTTAGGGTTGGTTACAATGTTAAAAAGATGTTTAAAGAAGAAAACATGTACATGGATAGAGAAAGTCAAATCTCAGCTATCAACAAGACATTCTCAGATGCCAAGATTCCTGTATGTATAGTTAAAATATCTGATTTCCTCACAACCATTTCGCTTTATTCCAACTAGTATCCTTTGTATCAAAATTTAGCAACATTTTTATGTTTTTTAATAAAAAAATTTTTGTTGATATTATTGGCTAGTACAAATTTAAGTAATTTAACACCCAAGTCTTAATTTGTTTTTATTTGTAAAACTTTTACTGTTTTTTTTTCTTGCTTTACTATAAAGGAAAAGGTTTAAATATTTTAGTTTTAAAAACATAGATCAACAAAAAAATTGTCCAAAATATTGGTAGAAACAATTCTACCTGATTTTCATGTAAAATGACCCTTTGAATCCGATTATGACCTCTGTTTTTCTCCAGCAAGTTTTTAGGGCTCCCTTCTTTTTATTTTCCGATGGTTTTATGATTTGGAATTTTACACAGTCTAAAAGCCTTTTTTAAGGCTGTAAATTACTTCTGAGAGTCTAGAAAGGTTAAAAGTTCTATAACATAAACATTTATTCCCCCTAAAAATTTAAAACATTGAGAAAGATTTTTTTTAAAGTTTGAAGGATCCCTTTTACAATCACTCCAAAATAATGAAAATATACAAGCAAAATATATTTTGCATATTTAAGAATCAGTTTGAATTGCCTCTGCTGTGGCATTCCCAACCAGTGTAAATTGCAGGAAAAGTTTACTTTTTAGGTTTTCAAATAAACTATATCATATTGTTAATTTATTTAATTTTTATACCTTACAGATTGAACACCACTACAGTAAAGCCAATGTATATGCTGTGGAAGAACTACCAGTCTTTCCTGACTTCGAAGTAAGTAGATGACTGATATCATGTGCATGTAATTTTGGGATAAAGTAGCAGTTTAGTTGGATAGTAATGTTTAATGTACATACTAGGTAGCAGTATCAATGGTAAAGTATTAATAAGCATCAGTGGTTTGTGGGATAAGTGATTACTAATTTGAATTACAACAGTGATGCCAGAAAAGTGTTTTTGAGGTAACCTTATCTTGAAAACTTGCTATCATGAAAATGTTTGGGGGTCCCTTCAGTTTCAAAATATTAAGGTTATAATGTATTCCTATTTTTTAAGTAATACCAGAGCATGTTCTGCTTCAATTAAAGTCCTGATAGTAACATTAGTGTTTAAGGGTCTAAAAGTTTTATCTACATATTACCAGTTTCAACTAATCTGGTATTATTAAGCTATTTTCACCCATAAATCACTGCTATAGTAAAATAAACCTTATCTTACTATTTTCTTCAGTTGTGGCGCTATCCCTTTGCACAAGTTATATTTGATGCTGAACCAGTTGCTGGCAACAGAACTAAGGAAATGTCACAGGCTATGATCAGGTATTCTTTGAACTTACTATGCAAAACTCTTATAATTACGTTATAATAGCATAACCAAACATATTTGGATTTTACTGTACAATATTTTATCCTATAACTATTTCATCTTTTTTAAACTTTTTTCATTGAAAAAATAATTATTCTATACTTACTGAAACATGAAACTCTTAATTTCAACTGTCCCAAGGTTTTTTTTCCTTTATTTAATAACCCATTTGATGAATGAAATTACAGTTCAACAATCTTCAAAAAGATACATTTATCAATTTATATTTTTAAAAATTGTGCATTACTTATCCATTTGCTTTTTATGCTTTTTGCTGAAAATGGTTCAAAAATATTGTGGGGTTTTTTTTAACTTTTAAACTGGATGGAAGTTGATTTACTGTTATATATTTCCCCCTCAATTTATAAATTTGTACAAATGTACACTAGTAATGAGTTTGTAAATTCTCATGGACCTTGGACTGTTTTCTGTTGGTATTTTTACATCAATAACTTCATTTAAATCACACTTGTAAAATTCTAATAGTTGTACCTACTACAAATTGAGAAGTATTAGGGTAAATTAGCTTTGTATTTGTATTGATGATGTTTTAATTTTTTAGAGGTGTAGTAGATGACTCAGGTGAACAGTTTGTGGCCTACTTCTTGCCTACAGAGGAAACCACGAACAAAAGAAAGCGTGATGCTGAAAATGGTGTAGAATATGACGATGAAGACACGTAAGTAAAAATAATTGAAGTTTCAAATTTGTTTATTTAACCCTTTGTAGCAGTGATTTAGCTTAAGTGTGTCTTTGTTTGTTTTTTTTCCTCCCATTGCAAAATATCAGTTTTTCACTCAAAACATTATTTCCCTTGAATCTTCTTACATGGCTCTAACAACAACAATTATCCCCCCCCCCAAATTTCTCATATAAAGCTGTTTTCCCTTTCTTAAAATTTAGCTCATTTTTAGCGTTTAACACTGAAAACCTCACAAGGTCCTCACAATTTAAGAAAAGGTAGACCTGGTTTAAATCCCCATTTAAAATAAATTTCATATTTATTCCTGAATAAAGTAAATTATTCTATTTTGATATCTTCAAAACTCACTGGGATATTAAACGTAAAAAAAAAACTTATAGGCACTGCTTGATCACCACTCTAGAAGATATGAAAATTAATTAGTATTTTGCTGTATCTTTGCATCTATTTTACAAAAGAATAGATGGATGATCACAGAGTTAAGAAATACAATTATAGATGTACAATTATTGCACAAAACACTTAAACGAGGAGTGACTCAATAACTAAAAAGGTTAAATGGCTGTGTTATATAAAAAGTATAATCATATCATCACTGATGATATAGTACAGGGGCACCATGCTAAGAAAAAAAGGCGGGTTATACTAGTTATTTTGTCTTATTCTAACTATTCATGAAGTTTTTAGTTTATTACATTAAATTAATATCTAATTCCAACATTTTTTTATATTTATATGGTACATGTGGTGAACTAGTATTTTTTTCACTGCAAACTAACCTAATATGTTGAATAGAGATACATAAAAATAAGTTTAGTTGTACTGATATAGTTTTAAGGTTTCAATTCTGATAAAGATCAAAATTTTTTGGGTTTTTTTTTATAATTTACAATGTGTTTTTTGTTCTCAGCTATGAATACAAAATGGCACGAGAATATAATTGGAATGTCAAAAACAAAGCTACCAAAGGTTATGAAGAAAATTACTTTTTTGTGTACAGAGATGGCTGTATGTATTATAATGAGTTAGAAACAAGGCAAGTATTTTACATTTTTATGAGACTTGGGGGAAAAGTCAACATTTTAGAAGTTGGAAAATTACTTACATGGAATTCTTTATTAGGGTACGTTTGAATAAAAGAAGACTAAAGCCTGGAGTCCAAACTAATTCCAATTCAAAATTGGTCGTGAGGCACAGACCCTTGAATGAAGTAGAATTCAATACTCAGGTATGTTATATTTCATGAAGGCTTTTCTTATTTATAAAAAAACATTAAAATTAAAAAATGACTGAAAATTGATAAGATTACTGAGAGTATTTCAATTGACTTTGAAGACTGTAAGCTACCTAGAAAAATTCCATCCAGATGACTTGTTCTTTTTTAAGCTAATGAATTCAGTGTAATGTTCTTGTTTAAGATTAAGAAATATTTACGAACATGTTTGGCAAAACATTTTTGTTGCTGGCAAATATTTTACCTGTAATGTTTTTAATCCCCCCCCTCCACCAATTTTCTTTTTAAAGTAAAAAAAAAAAAACTACATGGATGGAATCTGCCTTTTAAGTTACGAAGTCTAATTGCCAGAACTCTTTTAAATTTTTAATATATGGAGATTAGTAACAGACCCTTTAACCAGCAAGCACTGTGTTCATTTCTTTAGAGTTGGACTTGGTCACTATCTTAATTGAAATTGCATTTCTTGTTATTCTTGATGAGTTATCGACTAGGAACATTTGGTCACACTTGTGCATTGCATGGTTGTACAAAAACACTGAGAAGCTAGAAAACTAACAGGCTTTATTGGAAAATACCTAGCATTTCTACTGTGCTTAACAAGTTGTTAAGCACATGCTGCTGCTTCTTCTCAGATATTTTTAAAATAACTAGGGGGCCTGCTCGCTATCGCTCACCAACCCCCCTAACTGCTTCGCAGTTCTTTACAGATCGCTTCGCAAGATTGTTCACAGATTGTTCATCTCAACAATCCAGCACAACCCTCTTCTCGGCTTAATTAAGCCTCTTGTAATACCGAAAATACCTATCTCTTGCTTATAAATAATTTAATTTGAATCATTCCCCTAAATTAACAACAAAAATGTTGCTGAAATATATTCCTTTTCTAGCTTTTCAATAATTTAATCGAACTGTTAAAGAATATCCAGGACCCTCATACATTTGTCTACAAATGGTCAAAATTTCATAAATTTCCGTTCAACAGTTTTTGTGTAGTGACAGTTCAAAATAGTCAAAGTGAAGATTTTCTGAAACAGCGGCAGCGGCGGTGACTGTTACTTTTTTTAATATAGAGAGATAACCTTCATTTAAAAGAAATCCTAAATTAGTTTTTCACAAATGGCATATATCTATGACTCGTCATTGTTCAACTGCGTTTAGAAAATAGTACTTTTCCTGACAAGTGTTCCTTGTTTCAGGAGGGTCGTATGGCGAACCTGGAGGCTCCTCCTGAAGAGGAAGAAGAGGAGGAGGAAGAAACCCAGGAGACAGAAGAGAAACAAAACGAGGAAGAGGACATTGAAGTTGAAGATAACGAGGCTGAAGGAGGGGAAGAAAAAGGTTAGAAGTTTCTCCATTGTTAGATAACTTAAGGAGATTATTTTTACAGAAATTGTTTGATGCCATTGACTTAATGACTAAAAATAACTTGCTTAGTTTTTGACATAACTATAACATCTTGTTTGTTACCTGAAATGGAAATCTAAATGTTTAGAGTGGACCATATCTTTTGCTGTGTTAAAAATTAAAAGTTCATTATGTTATTTAACCCGTTCAAACCTAGACTACCCAAGATTTCCATTAATTCCTATGGAAAATTTGGGGCATCCAGAACTGAAAGGGTTTGGAACAAAAGTATTCAACTCAGGTGCAGATAATTTTTTTTTACTAAAAAGCACCTAGATTTCTGTGTTTGCCTTGTATTTCATTTATAATTTAAATTTGTTGAACTCACAATTCACATTGATCTTGATTTCATGGCAGTAAAACAATAAGGGATAAAATGAGGCTCTCACCAAATTTAAAAAATAACAATTATGGAAATTTTGTCTTTGTAGTTTCTTGTATGTCACTTGGAATATCCAAGCTCCATCTGCAAAGAATGAATATTTTATTCTATAATTTAATGTTTAAGGATAATATTTTACTTAAGTGTTATCATTGCTTGCTATTAAGTTCTCTTCAAATCAAAATGCATTTTGAAAACATTTTCTCTTTTTAGAAGGTTCTGCATCCAGCGGAAGTGAAGCTGAAGAGGAGACACAGAAAGATGAGGAGGAAGGAGAAGAAGAAAAGAAAGAAACTCGATCTCCTTCTGCCAGCTCTAAATCATCTTCGTCATCTAGTTCATCGTCTTCTTCTTCATCCTCATCATCCAGTGAAAGTGAAGCAGAAGATGAGGATCAAAAGAAGGATAAGGAAGAAATTTTCGGTAGCGACTCTGACTAGAATGTATATTTCTCAAGTTCATTCAAAACTTTGTACATATTTTTATGGAAATAAATGCACTTTTTTTTCTAGATTTTAGCAACCTTGCTCACAACTTTCTTGTTATTTAGTTTTTAATAAACAATTTTGTTTTGCTTTTGACTTACTTAATTGACTTACTGGATAATTAATTTGACTTACTGGAATTTTTTTTTTATTATATTAATGAAAAAGTACCAAAACCATGAAAGGTCATCTTGATATTTAAAAAATTATGAATTAACTGAGATGGGTTTCTCTACTTTTAGAGAATTGTGTTTCAAAAAAGCTATTTTTAGAATTAGTATAGTAATCTTTGTTTTGTTTTTGACTTACTAGAGAAATATTTTTATCATATTAATGAGAGTACTAAAACCATAAAAGGTCATCTTGATATTTAAAAAATTATGAATTAACTGAGATGGGTTTCTCTACTTTTGGAATTTTGTTTCATAAAACCTAGTTTTGGAATTGGTATAGTAAATTTGAAAAAAAGTGAAAAAATAAAAACAATTTATAAGCAACAATAAAAAATATTAAATACAATGTATATGGCAAGTAGCAGATAAAGCAGTGAGTGATTCTTCAAATCACAAAGCAAAATTATATTTTGAAGTCTTCAATGCATCTTTTCATATTCTGAAAGAAAAAATATCAGTGTCCATTTATTTTCTTGAAAAAGTTAATCTTATGAATTAATAAATATATTCAATTTTGTATTCAAAAGTATACCTACTAAAAATTGAATTCAGCCCTGACTTTAAAAAAATTGAAATAGCCTAAAAGTTAAAAACTTGCTTCATAATTTTGTGCTAACTTAAAAAATTAATACACAATTTAGGGAAATTTGTGATAAAAGGGACATTTTTTTATGCTTAAAGGAATTACTCCAAAAGAAACATTTACTGACCAGTGAGAGCCTGACTGGGATATTTTATGCAAATCAGGTTAGCAATAAAGCACCTAGCTGGAAACAAATTTATCATTCTATCCTAAAGCATACTATGGCTATCAAATGGGGCATTGATGGTTGAGCTTTTTTTACAAGAATGTTAAATTTGAATTTATTTCATAGTAAAAGTTATGTATGAATCAAAGGGAGAAAAAGCTCAATATCACTGAATATGATTTTTTTTTATTTCCATAATTACTTCAATATGACATAACCATTCTTTTTTGGTTACTGTAGAATTTTAATCGATGGAAGAATCCCTTAACCATTTCATAAAAATCTAAACTGTCTCAAGCATTACTTTTTTATAGCAAAATATTATGCATATTGTTTAAAAATATTAACGTTATTTAAATTCAGAAAAATGATAATCAGTAAATTAAATAAAAGCTAAAAAATTATATCAGATGAGAATAAGATTAATCTTGAATTAAGACCTTCAAATATATTCTTCTGTAACTCAAAGAATCAAACAGTTAAATTATATTAAAATAATAAGCAGCTTACTTTTAAGTATCACCATTCTACACTTATTTTATCTTGATCTGATATGGAGTAGAATGATAATTGCCTCAGATTATTGTCCATTTCTGTTTTCTGTGATTCATCCTGAAGTAAAAAAAACTTTTCATGAAATATGTTTCTTATGATAAAATTAGTTTTTAATGCAAAAAAAATAAATGCTAAAACTACCAATTTTTACATTTTAATTAGGTTGCTTTCAATCTTCTCTTCTCTGTCTGTTCGGGTGGAATTTAGAAATAAATTTAAAGAAACTTCCTAATGAACATAGTTCAGATATGGATAACAATGCAATATTATCTTGTTTTGGTTATATTTGCTTTCACTGAACCTCCAGGGGAACTTAAAAGTTTAACTATAGGACTTTATTGTTATAAAATAATTGTTGTGCTGATTGTCCTTATGGTAATTCAAAACCCTATTTTTTTCCTTCATTTCAATATCATCATGCCACCCAAAATTTTTACACTACTGCATTTCTGTATGTTTTAAAAAGCTACATTTAACCTATAATGCAAGCTTGAGGGGGGCCATAAACATAAATTTGGTGGGTTAACTCTTGAAGAAAAGAAAGCCTAGTTACAGGGGACTAAAGTTAAGACAGAATCACCCCTCCCGAATCAAGTCTCTAGATCCATCACTGGTGTACATTTGATATAATTTACATATTATTATTCTAACACCTTAAATAAGTTTACTCACTTCTTTAAATAGATGGGTCAATGTTACTTCATTGGCACCAACTTTGAAAATCCTTTGGACAAGAGCTTTAAGTTTACCAACTGTCATCTCGGCTGAAATACAAAAAATGTGCTTTATTTTATCTCCAAACACTAGCGTGAACTATAATACATTTACACAAGGAATAGAACATAATATTTACTTGGTAGCTTTTTCGTCAATGCAGGTTTATCAGGCATTAATGGGCTAAATATTTTTACAGCTAATACAAGTTGAGGAAAAAATTTTAAAGTTGAATAAAATAAAAGATAAAGCTCTTCTTACATGCATAAATTCAAAGAAGTTAAGCACTAATAGTGAATAAGAGCTTTATAATTTACAACAACAATGAAATCAAAGGATACAAATTAAGTTGTCTTTAATCAAAGTGCTTTGAGTCTTTACTTCATTTTCATCAGCTGCACCATGTCCTATAAAGCATGAAAATTTGATATTAACAAAAAATATTTGAAGCGCTTACAAATCATGATATTAAATACAATAGGTATAAAAATTAAAAGAATTGCATCTTATATATGATTTACTTAAAATATGTCAGCAAGAAAATTATTTTTTAGTATTGATTTCCTTATCTTACAAAATTTATTGCAGCATTATCTGGAATCCTTACTACAACAATAAAAATACTATATGTATAGAAGGAGTTCAAAATGATTTCTTTATTACATAAAAATTAAACATAGTCTTGTGTATTATTCATTAAGTAAGTCATAACTTAACTATCAATAATTTATTTTTAAGTGCATCCTGTAAATACTATTCATCAATTTTCCTTAATATAGATTCTATGACATTTTCAACTCCTATTGTAAAGATCTTCATGTTTTTAATATTTCGTTTATCGTTTTTAAGAGAAGTTATGTTAGAATGTTTTGTTGTTTAATTGAACTTTGTTTTTCTACCACCACTGTAAATGGATTTTGTCTGTAGTGTGTGTACTCTTAAATAAATAAATAAGATTTTAGTCCAGTATGATGGACTTTATTAATATTCAAATCCAGTTCTCTTTCCTATAAGATAGTAAACAAGATATTTAACTTTTGTATAGAAGTTTTGTTAATGAATATCAAGTTGGCAAGTTCTTTTCCTGCCATGTATTCTTGATAAGAACTTTCACTTAGACTTTCTATTTTGAGTGAGTTTTAAGAACAGTTAGATTGCACATAAAAAAAGATTCCAGAACTTCCAATGTATAAGCATGAAATATTATGATGTATGCTAAGCCATTGAAAAAAATATTGATGCAAATAAGGACCAGAAGAAAAGGAATTGCATAAACAATCACAAATCGATGTGGCGTTGGGCTGCAGCATGGACCAAAAGCTGTAATGGTTCCTCAATTTAGCTAACTTGGACTAAGTTAAGATTGGAAATTTTTGGATTCTTTGGATTTAGATTCTTATTTTGAATTCCTTGAGTTACTTTAATTATTAAAAGCTAATTAATAAACTTTAGGTATAATAAAAACTATAAATAAAACAATATTAAGTAAAAAAGATAATACATGTTTCTCTGGTTGAAAAAATGCATTATGGATGGCTTGCCAACTTGCAGATTAGGTGACTTATCACACTCTGTAAAGTTTTAACAGGATGCCCCGTGCTCCAAACCACTCATTTAAATTAATCACAATTGAATAGTAATTTACTTAAAAGCAAAGAATGATAGGTGGGATGATCAGCCACAAAGGATTCAGATGGGTTGCTTTGGGAGAGATTTGCAGATCCACCACTTTCAATCCACTCTTTTCTGTAGCGTTTAAGATAATCTAACTCTGCACCTCTTCTTTCAGACCTTTCAATCTGCAAAAATAACGAAGTTTCTTTTATAAATTTGAGCTTATTGCTTAAGTAAACTTAACTCATTGGTGCAACAACCCTAGTGGGCCAATTCCTATGATGCCCATCTCCTCTCCCATTGCTCTCCAGAGTAGTGTCTTTAATGAAGAAAATGTAGTCATTTTTACATGGCCTTAGGCAGATAAATTTTTCATTCCATAAAAACAGCATTTTTTTTTCTTGTCAGAGAGAGCACTAGGATATATTAGTAAAATGGGGTTCTGTCTGAAAAATCTGTTTGAAATCCCGACATCACCATCACCAATGTGGTTCAAGGGGAACAAAGGCAGTCGAATTGTCGGGAAACTGAATGGATTCCAGTAAAATGTTTTACAAATCTAAAAATTTCAGAAAGATATTTATTCCTTTGAAAAAGAATTGGAAAGGTATTAAATTTCTTCAATTTTCTTAAAAACTGATTTAGATAAAAAGAAAATAGTTTAGAAAAGTTTGAAAAACTTAATACAAAATTAATCATAGAGGAAATAAATGAACTTATAAAACTAACTGAACACTTATAGTCACCTCTGTTCGATTCAATGTTTGCAAGCCTTGAATTTTTGCAATAATTAGTTGTCTTGCAGTTTCAGTACTGACAGACTGGACAATAGGATTTTTATTCACCAATAAACATTTAAAGTTTTCAAGTTTATTGAGTTCACCAATGTCCCTCCACTGGAAAGTATACATATAAATCTTAAAATTTGCTTATTGTTAAAGAATAACACAATTAAACGTATAATTCAACACAAAGTAATAGGAGAACATTAGGAGTAATAGGAGAATAGGAAACATACATTGTTCAAACTGTTCGTTTTCACATTTAATAGCTTTAAACTTGGAAATAAATCTGTCTTCATAGTAGAAGGAGTATTTGGAAATTCTATTGAATCTAAAGATGTGTTTTCTAAGTGTAACTCCTCTAAACTATAAGAAAAACAAATAATGATAAACACATAACACTAAGGAGCTATACACATATTATATACCTACTATAAATTTAACTCCTTCCCTTATTTATGAGAGTTGTTTTTTTTCCTAACTCCCAATTTTCTTTTAGAAAAAACGTAGCAGGAATTTTGAAATAGTTTTGCTACTGGTAGGCAGATACCTACCTCTATACTTGTATCTTTACTGAAGAAAACTTGACAAATTTGACTATTTCAAATCTGATATAAATTAAAATTAACTGAATATTCAAATTTATTTGTATAATTTTATTTCTCTATAAGTATCATAAAGATTCACACTCTAATAGTATGGTTGTAAATAATTATTTAAGTACAAATTCTCATTTTGTTTTTTTAATGATTTTTGTTGTTACTGTTTTCTAACTATTAATAGTAAAACACTTTTAGGTAAAGGTTCTAGTAAGCAACTGTGAAACTTGTAACTTGTTTGTTGAAACTTGTAAAACTTGTTCTATAAAATAACAGGTGATATGTATCTTTAGAACATATTTCTTCAGGTTGTATATAAACTTAACCAAGTTAACAGGAGACTTGGAATTCAGTTAATAAAAATTAAATGGTGTAAATCTATAAAGTATCAGAGTAAAATATGCTCAAACAAATCATGCTCTTACAGTACAATGAAATCCATAAAAAATCAGATAAATTAAAAAATAAGAATAACTTACTTTGTTAATTTACCTAGCTTGTTCACTTCAGCCCATTTTGCTATTGGGTTATCATCCAACCTTAAAACTTTTAGTTGAGAAAAAATTGGATGCAATGGAGTATCTAAACTTGATATTTTATTATCAAGAACACACAATTCTTCTATAAGAGGCCACATAACTGCTGATGAAAGAACCTAAATAGGAAATTACTCTGTGGTTAATAATAATTATAAAATTTATAATTATTAAAAATTATGCCTTATATATAAATTTTACTCTTGACAAATATAATAACATTATGTCTGAACAAAAAATATCTTGAAATGTCTTTAAATTTTGTTAAAAAATTATGTATCCCAAAATCTGGTTGAAAAATTATGAATAATGAATAGAAATTAAAAGTATTATTTTATGTTGTTGTTGTTGATTATCCTCAATAGATCTGACATCATTATTTCATGGACCCTACTAATCCAACATTAAAACATCTTGTAGAAAAGTTGTTTTAGTTTTGAAAATTATTAAATCCTAGAACTTTCATTGTGTAAATTAGGATTTTAAAAGCCAACATCAACATCTTTCTATTACATAAATACAGAGTAACTCAAACAATTGAAAGCTGAAGGGACCTCCAAAAAGCTATGAGTTAAAAAATTAAAATTCAAGTAATAGTATATGAAAAATTGGCCTGATATTTGTTAAAAGTACTATAATATAGCCTATAGGCAAAAGACATGTATCACATGCCTAGACTAAAAAAGTTTAAATTTAAAATTTTTAAAAATTGTAATTTATTAACGAGGTAATTCCAAAGTGAAAACCGTTGAAAAACTAAATGCTGCAATTTTTTAATGGTTAAGTCACATATTGCCTGAACATAGCATTAAAAACTTATTATACGGCATAAACATATGGCATTTAAATTTATTTTTACAACAAAAAAAAAAGAATGCATTTTGTGAATTCATATAAAAAAACTGTCATTAAAATTAAAATACATCTAGCTTACATTAAAATATAACTCTTTTCCATAAAATGATAAATTTAATGCAGAAGTATTTAAAATATTTTTAAAAAATTAAAATATAGGTACCTCTTTCCAACAATAACCCATATGGTTGAGTGCAAGCATTTTCAGAGACTTGAAATTTTCCTGAAATATATGACATCCTTCTGGAATTTTCAAGCGATTTTTCCTGTTAAATAAAATAATTTCACTAGTAAAAGGCACTAGATTTTACCCAGGTGATAACACAAATATTTTTTATTAATGTAGATAATTACAACACCAAAAAAGTCAAAAAATGTTTTTAAAAATATACGTCCAACTGAAAGTTATTATCTTAACTAAATATTTAATATTTAAGACCGAAAAAACAAACTTGAACTATACATATAATTCAAACTAATAAATAATGTTTTTATTGAATATCTTTATCCCCAATGGCATAAAGAAAAGGTTTGACTCAAATATTTTATACATGTGGTGTCAGATTAATTAATATAAATATATAAAATTAATATAAAAATATAGGTTTAATAACAAATTTGACGAACAAGTACAGTCTTCGCGGTCACACGGACTCGCCGTTTTTCTCACATCACACAACAACCTTCTTGCTTTGCTTCATATCGAAAAAGTCAAGAGCCATCTGGCGAGAGTTTTTAGATATGGAAGAGGTCTGGCCCTACATACATGGTGGTATATTATCAAAGGACTTTGTTCAAAATATAACATTATTTTGATTTTTAAGACACAATTAAATAAAGGTTATTAGTAATTTTAAATGACTTACATAAGCATATGATGAATGAACTTGTTTAAAATATTAAAAGAAAGTGGTTCAACAGACAAATGTAAAAGCACAAAATTTTAAAATAATAACTTACGAAAGAAAAAGAGTTGAAAGCCTGCACAGTTGCCTAACTATTTCATTGACTTCTTTCCAAGATGATAGTAGGTTTTGAGTAAGATCTAACTCAGTTACATTTGGCACAAGCTCTTTCAATTCATTAGCTGTACCAGGTCCATTTACAAGCATATTAGACAGTGAAATGTCAGTCAAGCAAGAAAAGTTACTGGAAATAAAATTACATACATTAATAATAAATTACTTAAGACTTATAAATTACATTAATAATAAAAATACTTAGGTAAATGTTAAATTGGAGCAAAATATGAAAGAAAATTTAATATTCTCTACATAAGGAACAAATTTACAGGTCAAATCCAAATTTAATTTAAACTGTAAACCAATGCCAGAGGCTTATGGAAAAGACTGATTATAACAAAAATATTGCTGAAACAATTATATGGAATTCAGAAATAGAAGAAAACATTTCTACTAACCTTTGTTTGCCCATTATTTTTTCCATTCCAACCATTTCAATGTGTCTTGATTGGCCTGATTTCTGTGGCAGATCAATAAAACTTACAGGTTTATTTGAATCTACACTTTTGTCATACTTCATTCTTATGGCATCTGTGCAGGAAATTCCAAGATCAGCTTTTGTAACTTTTATAAAGCTCCCAGCATTTGGTATTCTATATGGAGGAAAAAGAAAATGTTTTACAGTGTTGAAAATGTGCTTGAGAAAAAAATTTAATTATAGATTTTCATACTGCTTGATTTTAGAAAATTTAACGTATTAAAAACAATTTACTTTACTAAATGAATCAAATATAGCCATAAAGCTATCTTAACTCATTTAATTCAAACCTGTAATGCTAAGATATTCCATTAAGACAGCTTGAAAATTTAGATTAGGATAATGTATTTTTGTAACCACAATATAAAAAAATATAAAGATCCTCTATGCAAATCATAACAGATAATTCCTAAATTATATCATGTTTTCATAGAAAAAAGAAGACATGCTCATCTCTTAACATAAACAAAATACAAATGTTAGTGCATTTATGTCACAATTATATACAATGGAAGCTCTCATACAGATTTGCTCCTTACTAATACTGCTGTAGTGAGGGAGATGAACAGGTATACAGTATGCTCATTTTAAAAAGCCTTTCCAGATATTGCCCTATTTTTGTTGATTTTACTTGTCAATATTTATTTAAATGCTGTCTTTTTAATTCGCTAGTCAACTAAAAGTATTTCTTTGAGGGAATTAAGTTTAACTTCCTAAAAAGTATCAAGAAAAAACACTTTGTATAACAAGTTTATTATTTTTTAAATGAGAGGTATTTTTAATGATAGATAGGTATTTTTAATGACATACTTAGTCGTGAAGTAAGTAACATCCTTATAACATCCATTATGTTTTCCACGATTTGGATTATCCCATTCAATTCCTAACCAAGTACCTAGAATCAAAATGTAAAGATATTGAATAGGGTTGGGTGGAAGTTAGTAGATATTACTTTACAAGGGTAAGGCAAAAAACCTCTGTGAAATGCGGCTCACTTATTCAATGCAAGAATTTGGCACATTATTTTATATCATGAGATAGCGACTAACATTATAACTCACCTTCAAACCCCTCTATAGAACCAATATACAAAACAGTACCATATTCTCCCTCACAATGGATTCTGCATCCACACTGAATATTAGTCGCTCCCATTGTAATTTAAACTGAAATAAAAATCTATTTAAAGTAAACAATAATCAAACTTAACAAGTAGATAAACATTACAACTGACTGCAGATTGAGACATTGTTGTCCAGTGTCATAAAAGTGTTGCCATCAGTTTTGAAACAAGGGTTTACCCAGGTTTTTCTGGCAGGGTCCTGTGTCAGGAATTTTATGAAAAGTTAAATAGAATTTTGTGAAAATGAAAATTGAGGGCCCATAGTACAACCCACACATTCATAACTTAATTGGAATGGATCCAAAATCAGGCAAATTTCATTCCCAAAAGTAAAACATTCTGAAAACAAGTTTTAAACCACTTTTGATCCTTGCACTTTTGTGAAGAGTGCATTTTTTTGAAAATGAAAATTTTGTGAAGGGTCCTTAAACGACCCCTTTTCTTTCTAGATGACCCTGTGAAAAAAGTTGAAACCTTAACCCTAAACTTAATTTTTTTATTTCCTCACTCTTTACAGATTCCCCCCTCCCTGATTTATTTATTTCAATATCATTAAGATTTAGGACTGGCTTCTTTCTAACCAGTTTTCTTGAGTCAGTTCTGAGTATCACAATTTATAGCAGGTTTGTAAAGATTAGATAGGAATTTTTTCCTCATACAATAAAAATTACAGGAAAAAGACTAGTGTGGATCGTCAAACATAAGAGGCACTATGTGTCTTGCAGTCCTCTTTAATAGTTAACAACTTTCAATTTTAATTAACCTTCCTTCACCAATTTGCAACTAATATACTTAGAAACAATACTGTTATCTTTTCCCTTAAATATCACCAAGCTATTTTGGGCACCAACTAATTGAAATAAGGAAAAAATTGCAAACTAACTTATAAAATATCATTACCTGTTTAATTGATAACAACAAATAAAATTGGTGATGTTTCTGTTAGTTGGCAATATTTAACAGGACAAATAACAGAATGAAACATATATATTTTTTTAAAAAAAGGCAAGAATAGGTATAAAGTGACAACCTTTACATACATTAACCTTTTTGGTTTAAAAAGTCATGATGATGAAAAAAAACTTTTCTGGGCTTCTGCCTTTTCAAGGCAAAAGTCCTAAATTTGTTACTGATCTGATAATCTTTTTTTTTAGATAAACTGTGGCATATTGGCTTCATATTTTGGTGGAACTCTATTGGTACTAGACAACAAACAAATACTCATCAAACAGTAAAACAAATGTTTCAATTCAGTTAGTGATTATAATAAAAGTAGTTGACATTGTGCTTTATTTAATGTTAAATATTTTCTATAATTACATATTTTTAACCTTTTACGGGCCTTAGAAAATTTACTTTCAGGGTGGCTCTTTTATTTCACAATAAAAACATCATTAATAGAAAAAAAAATCGGAATTTATACACAAAAATTAGGCCAAATAAAGTAATTTACATGTAGATCAAAACAAATATATAAGCATTTTATTACTATAAAACAATCTTTATTACCCATGTGTGCCGACAAAATATATTTAAATGAAACAAATTAAAATTAACGTACTGAAAACCTTTCTAAAATGTGAATTATATGAAAACCTTCAATTTTACTGCTAAGGATTTCAAAAATACCTATTATTCTTAAGTTATAGTATTTATTTTTCGATAAACATAGCAGACAAAGCAGTCAAATGTTTCAAAACAAATAAAACGGAACTTTATAATTTTACTTCACTTCAGTGTACAAGTTCTTAAGTAAATAAAACAAAATAACAAATCACAGAGTATCCGTAGTAGTTTTCTATGGTAGTTTTAGCTCGAGGCTTGCCCTCTGGTGGTAACACTGGGTGGTAAGCTAAGGGAACCTCTAGGGGTTCAAACCCCTCCCGAAATTTTGACATCAATTTTTATACTGTTTTTCATTGAAAATTCTGCAAATTTATAAGGAGCAATTCTCATCGGTTGTTAGCTAAAGGGTCTCAAAATGAGTTAAAACACTACTTTTAGGGGTCAAATTTCTGAAATTTTTGTTGGGGGAAAACTCCCAACCCCCCCACCACCAAAAAATGAGTTTATCATTATTCTTTAAATTGAAAACTGTAAAAATTCCCCACAATATATTGAAAAAAGCTTAATTTATTTTAACTGAAAACTAATTTTAATCAAATAAGTAATGCCAATATTATTTATTTATTAAAAAGTAGAACCCCTTTACAACGACCCTCTGTTATAGCAACCCTTGCGTTACAACAACCGGTAATAAAAGCACCTTTTTATTCGGACACTTTATTCGGAATTGTTATTTTTATTCGTTAAAACGTCCGCATTTTGTTGGCACCATAAGGAGTCGCTTTATCAAAGTTCTACTGTATCATTAAGTTAAGTAATATCAAATTTGTTTAAAGTAATTATTAATTAGCTAAAATTAACAAATAATTTAAAATAAGTGATTAATTAATTAAAAATTAATTAAAAAGTAAAAATTAATTAACTTAGAATTAATTATTAATGGGGGTGAGGTGTAAGGGGCGCCGTAATTTATTGGCACGGAGGCGCCTTCATACCCAGGAACGGGCCTGCTACAAGTTGTACTTAAAATAGAATGTCATACATATTTTCATAACATGTTGAAAAGGAGGGAAAAGAGAACTCAAGCAACTTATGTATAAGTTTATGTATGGAAATCCTTTCAAGGGTTCTTGTCTCATTTTTAAAAAAAAATTGCACACAAGGGGAATAAAGTTATCAAAACGTTTATTATTTTTAATTTAATAAAAATTAAATTCTTTGAGTAAAAAAATGTTTGTGTGTTGATTGTGGTGCTGCTCTCTAGTGTTAGTACGAGAACTTAAATGGTTAGTAAGGTTTTTCAGTTTTAAATGATGCAGGGAGACAGCAGTGGCGGATTAATGCAATTTTTTTGTGGGTGGGGGCGGTTAAATGGAATATTCAATTTTTAGTGGGTCTTCCCTGGGATATAATTTTTTTTATAATATCTTTAAAACTAGTACTGTTAAGTGTTTTGAGACTTAAAACTTTTGAGACTAAAAATAGTGGAGAAGGGGTACATTAATTTTAAAACCGTTGGACGTAAAAATTCAGTGGGCAGTTTAGAAATCCAAGTAAAAAGGGGGTCTGGGGATCCTCCCCCAGAAAATTTTTGGAAATTTGACCCTTAATAACAGCATTTTAACTCGATTTTATCCACTTAGTCTGACTTTCGAAAGGGAGGCCGGGGATCTTTAACCCCCCCTTATATACGCCTCTGGCCCATGGCATGGTACTGGTGATTTCACCCTAAATTTTTTAAGGTTTAACAAGCCCCAAAGTGTTTTTCAGACACTTTTGACGGGTATAGACGTTTTCTGTTGAGTGGCTAATCATAATTATAATACCCAAATTAGGGTCTTAAAAGTTTTAGTTCAGGTCTAATGGGGGCAGGGCCGGATTATCCAATAGGCAAAGTAGGCAACTGCCTAGGGGCCCATCGTCAGCTAGGGGCCCCGTCCCCAGAAGGTGGGTGCCCATATGTTTGAATTCAGGAAGGGGTCCAAGAAAAATGTTTGAAAGTACTAAGTAACTATTTATATTTTTTTCAAGCAGTAACTAGACTATTTTTATGAGGGGTTGGTTCATAACTATTTCAAAGGGGCCCTCACGAGTACTTAATGCAAAAATTCTTGCATAAAATACTGGAATTTCAAGCAAAAAGTGGGTGTCCTCCCCAGAAAAGTTCTAAAATTTTATTCTTAAGAGAAATGTTTTAACTCATTTGGGTGACTTCTAAAATGGATCGCGAGGGGGGCCTGCACATAGGCCCCCTTTGCCCTTTTGAATGGGCACCCATTCCACAGAGAATTTTTCTTAAAATGTTTCTTTGAGTTAAAATAAAAAAAAAATTTATGCAAGTCCGGACCTAAGCAAGGGGCCCATGAAAAAATCGTCTAAAATGGTTCCACAAACGGACCTCTCAGATTCCTTATAAATTAGCTTAAAAATTATCTTTTGCATGCTAGAAATGCAAAAAACAAAAACTAATGTTTTGAAAAAGAAAATATTCTTTAATATACTTAGGATTCCTAACTTTTTAATGTTCTTTCTTCCGGTTCCCCACTTTTCCATAGTTTAAAGCACTGGTGGTTCATACAGAACCCCGGTGGTTCACGGTAAAAAATTTCATTAAAATAAGAAATTTCATAATTTAATTGTAGTCCGCACATCGCGAACAGTGGTGATGTTTTTTTCTTCAGTTCCCTGTCAATCCCCTTGAACTGCTGCGAGTAAATCCGGTATCGGACGTTGTTCATGGCCGTGGACTGCATACTATCCCTATACATATTGTTAGAAGAGTAAATTTTTAATTTTTTTGTACTTTAAATAAATGCTATAATAAAAAATAAGTTCATATTGATTTGTTTATTTTTTTATTGAATATGGTTTGGTTTAGCTAACGTTTTATAACAAAAAATTATTGAATATGAGCCTTTTTATTATGAAGCTTATGAGCTTTGTTATTGAATAACAAGCCTTCTCACCACTAGCGGATCCAGGGGGCTAGGGGGCTTGAGCCCCCCCCCCCTCCAAAAAAAAATGAGAAGTTTTACACTAAAAATATGGAATTTTATGCACCACAATGAGTTAAAACCCTGTTATTTTAAGGTCAAATTTTCAAAATTTTTCTGGGGGAGGACCCCCAGACCCCCTTGGTACTTGTGTAGGCCCCCTAGTACTTTTATTACGACTGTATTTTATAATAAGTTTGGCAAAACGCAAAAATTCTACCATAAAATCTATGTCCGAAATTCGGATGAGGCATACCAAAACGAGTTGAAAAAGAGTGTTTTTTTTATTTAAATTTTCTAGGGGAGGACCCCTAGAGCCCCTTAGTACTTGAAACTCTATTATTACAACTGTTTTATATTAAGTTTGTCAAAACACAAAAATTCTACCATAAAATCGATATCCGAAATCGGATGAGGCGTAGCAAAACAAAATGAAAAATGGGTTTTTTTACTTAAATTTAAAAAAAAAAATCTGGGGGAGGACCCCCAAACCCCCCTTTTAGTGGTTGGAACAGGATAATTCACTACCTTTTCCATATTTAGATAATCAAGAAGATACAATTGGATTATGAAAATTAGCCTTAGCCCCCCCCCAAAAAAAAACAAATCCTGGATCCGCCGCTGCTTCTCACTATAGTAAAAGCATAATTATAAATAATATTGCGATGTGGTTTTAAAACATATTTTAGAAAGGAAAGAGTAAGAGAAAAGGGGCCCCCGAGAGTGCATTGCCTAGGGGCCCCGACATGGTTAATCCGGCCCTGAATGGGGGGTCCGGACCAGGGGACCTCCACTCAGATACGCTCCTGAATAAGAATTTCTATCTGAACATCATAGAAAACGACTTAAACTACTCTATAGGAAAAGAAAGAAGAGGGGGGTCCGGGGGTCCTCCCCCGGTAAATTTTTGAATTTTAGCATGTCCGAAAGTGTTCTGAAACTGCTTTTAGGGGAATTTTCTCGAGGGGGGCGGTCGCCTCCTCCGTCCCCCTTTAATCCGCCCCTGGGTGACAGCGACAGCAGCATCAGCTTCTTTCTAGGGAGAGACATCCAGGACAGCTTCAACGACCACTATAAATTCAAAGGGGGCCCGAAATTTAATAGAATAAAATTTTGAAGCAATTTTTTAAAGTTTTAAGATGAGAAGAAAATATTGAAATGGTTATAAGTTTTCTCATTTTTATTTAGAGGGAACAATAAATAAATTGGCATTGAATTTCTTTAAACGATGAACCAACGTATTGAAAAGCCATTTCTTTGAACAACTATAGCTGGCATCTCCTTTTGTTTAGAATTATTATTTAAGACAACTTTCTAAATTGAAATGTTTAAAAATCCGAATAAAACATGCAAGAAAATAATTTTGTATTTTTGTGTGCCGGAGCGAAGTCGCTTGTGTAAACTAAGCCTCATGGGTGTTCTAGGGTAGATTTTTAAAAGGGGTCGTATCGGGGGACAAAATTTTTTTAAGGGGGTGCGGGGTGGTAATAACGTACGGATTTATTCAAAGACTATTTTTTAGAGATAATTTCATATGTGCGTAAAAGATTGAACATAGATTCCTAGGACATTCAAAACTAGGATTTGGATATTGGTTTTTAGAATTTTGTGGGTAGGTAATACCGCGTTGTACGCTAAAAAGGGATCCTTGGGATCCCTTCCAGATTTGTAAAACTTCACTTAAAAATTTGTTATCTTATTTTTTGAAGTATGGCTTCTTTGGTATCACCCGTGGCCCTACCCTCTAACTTCTAACTAAAGGGGAAATTCAGGGTCTAGCCCCCAGAACGAGGGAAGTATTAAACAGCATGAGACAAAAAAGACTAGGATTTTGATCATTAAACAGTATTTTATTGCACGGATAGCTATTATTTAAGAGGATTGGGTAATAACTAGGGTTAAGATGCTTTTTTTTTATCTTCAGTACTTAAACCAATTAAAAAGAGTCATAAATCTTTTTGACTTGCAAAATCACCTTAGATTTTGCATATTTTCTTTTATTATCTTATTAAGAAGACCTTGCTGTCTCAACGGGGTACGATTCGTTAAGGTAGAGGGGTTGAATTTCATTCAGTCTTTCTACTTGATATAAAAGTAGCTTAGCTTAGCTTTTTACTGCTACGATAGGAATTAAAGCATGGAAGGATGATCTTATGGTGATTTATGAATATAAATAATAAAAGAGCATTCAACCTTCATAAAATTCGGATCCTCTTCTTGATTAGGTCTCGAAATACTTTTTTAAGGTTATAATAGTAATTCAGTTAATATTTTGTTTTTAAGGGTTTGTTAGTGTAACTGTAAGTTTATGTCCCATTTTTCATAAATGTAAAAATATACATAAATAAGTACTTGTTTGTTTTAATAAATAAAATTATTTCAGTAACTTCAATTTTGAATGGTGCTGATAAAATTGCAGCATATTAAAATTGATACAATTTAATTTAATTTATAAATATTTTTCAAATTACTATACTCTCACAATCTTGAAAAAAGTTTGTAAGAGAGAATATTACGTCTTTACTTAGGAATGGCTTTATATCAAGAACTAGATATCTTATAATATGTCCCTATGACTTCGAACATAAACATGGATAAGGTTGTAAACCGTATACCTAATTTCCCCCCATTTAAATAAGAGTTTAATATTTTTTAAACTGAAAAGAGACATCTTAAAAAATTCTCCTAATTTAATAAATGTGTCATTTTAATGAATGGTTGCTTTGAATTTTTTTCGATGGCAATTAAAGACTTTTCTCTATAAGTTTGAATACAGTAAAACAGTCTTTGTATTTTATGAGTTGGCGAGAGAGATCCTCCGAGGAAAAAAATAGGGCAAAGCTGATATACGTTTAGCAGAAGGTCCGGAGAAAGACCACTATCGTAGTGAAGGATGTTTTGCGACAAATAACCAAAAAATGCCTTCCGGCCGCGAAAGCTGCTGAGCGAGTCCAAAAACAAGACAGCAGCAGCAGAAAACAAAATCTGACCCGGAGCATAGAAATTCGAATGGAGTCCAGGCAAGGAAGTTTGGTTGCGATTCCTTTTATTATTAGTATTTTCTTCGCATTCTTTTTCTGAACGAAAGAGGTGGAGCTTCTAAGCCTAAGTGAAGGTCGACAAGACAAGCTAGCTGGTTGCCTAAAAGTATGTGGACAAGCTACATATTTGTAGCTTCGCGAAATGACTCGCAATGCTGATTCTGAATCGGAACTATTGCACCTGCCTTCGCCTTTCTTTGAAGCTCTTTCGTAACACCTGTGTGCTCTCCTGCCTCCTCCTCGCCCTGTTTGTTGTTGTTCGATCCCGAGATTGCGCAATGCCAGATCGCTTAATCTCTTCTGTGCGCGTTTATCGTTCTGCTAGACAGGAATTCGCATGCGCCAGCGAAAATAAATAATTCTTTTCTTCATTCTTGAAGAATTTATTGTGCTCGTCTCCTTGGTTTTCCAGAGAAAAATTTATTCTTTTCCACTCGAAAGCAAACGATTTTTAAAGCCTCAGTTTGCGATAAAAATTCGAACGAACGTGGCACGATTCGGAGTAATCCTTTCGTTGTATTTGCGCTTTAAACATCAGACAGTCGTTTGAATCAGATCCCAAACAAACGACTGTCACCTTTGACATTTTCGAGTATTTCTATTATTTTGGAGAAAATTGCTTTGCAAAAACTTAGTGTGCATTATCACCCTCAGGAGTTTAACACCACTGCAACAAGAAAACCTATATTCTACACTGAACTAAAATAAACTTTCTACAGCATGAACAATGGAATTCTAAAGAAATCAAACGGATTACATCTATAGTGGAATAATCTTTTTAAAAGTGAGTAACTTTCAGGGTTTTTTTTTATAAAAATGACTAATATCAAGAAATTTATAATTTTTAAGTTCTTTGATTCTAAAATATTTTAAATAGCTTTACATTATACCAAAATGTGGGTTTCAAAAATTATTTTATAATTTCTCTTTTAATTGGTACTTTAGAACTGTAAAAGCCTTATTAAATATTATTTAATCACCTATAAATATATTTTTTCGTACAATAAAGATAGAAAAAAAAATATATTCTCTTAAAATTTTAATTTAGATTTAATTTCTTTGCAATAATAAATAATAATAATAAAGAATAATAAAGCCAAAACTATATTTTTAAAAACTAGACTTGAGTTCTAAAGGCCACTAATCCAAAACCCAATCCCGTTGTAAATATTAAAAAAATACGCATTTATGTTTTTAAATTACTTTCAAAGTTTCTCCATTTTCAAAATTTTCTGTTGTATTGATATACCTATTGAAACATAATATTCCTATTATCAATCGTTAAATTATAGAAAACTCTATGAAGTTATAAATAAAGATATATATTTTTGAAAGGTTTACTTGTCTTTAATGGAATAGAAATTTTACGAGACGAAATTTTCGCGGTCGGTCTCTTAACTTTACAATTCTTTTACGACATCTTTTTATTGTTTATTGATTGACAAATGATATTTTTACCTTTGACATTTTGGAGTATAGTACTACCCTTTCATTCATTCTGTCTTGGTGACGAATTGAAACTCGATATTATTGTTTACTATGGGGATTTCATTAGTAATTTTAGTAACTAATAATAAATTTTAGTAAGTAATTTTAATAATTAGTAATTTGAATCTCAAGAAAAACTATAAATATCTCTTTAATATCACTAGAGAGCTATGCCCCACGCTCGCTATCGCTAACTAACCCCTGGAAATGCTAAAACAGGGCTGCGCAACTTTAATTGTGATGCGGGCTGCACTAAAACTAAAATGCTACTTCATAATAGAAGTTTACTTCATTTTTAAAATTGGTGGGAAAAACAGTGATTATTGATGAAAAACACAAAAATGAATTAATAAATATCTAAAATATGTATTTATAGCTTTATGTAAAAACATGTAAATAAACCGAAATATGTAAAATTATGCATAGTAAAAATGGTCTATATCGATTCAAAATATCTTGAAACGTTCAGTATTTGAGAGAAATCGGCAATATCAGATTTCTAAGAAAAATGTATGTAATAATTACTACATGGAAATCCCAGTCCTAATGATCACATAGCTCAATAGATACCGCATGTTAGTGCATTATAACTTCAATGAAATTTCTATTCTTTTAAAGTAATTTCTGTAATCACACTGTCATTTATTTACATTTGTAATCGGTGAACCAAATAGTTCAACAGTTTTTCTTGGGTGAATTCTACAAATCCTTAAAGTTATACAAAATAAATGCCTTCCTTTTGATTTTAAGACTCATTCAAGACTTATCGGATTTCACAAACCCCGGAGACCCCGCTCATCTCCCTAAATTATGCTTTTAAAGCTTTCTTTCTCCTTGAGTATACTATATACAATGAAAAAATAACAGAGATGAGAATAACAATTTCTTATAGATTTTTTGGTCGCTGAACACGAAAATCACCAGCGATTTGTGTAATTTAACAAATTGACCGCTGTCATTTTTACGGTGGTCCATCGTGGAAATATAATGGAATCTCTCTCGTTGTTCGTTATTGAAAGCCCCACATTTTACATGGAAAACATTAATATTCGAATGTTTGATTCGTAATTTTAGGGGCATGTGTCTCGTGGGTCCTCAAATATAAGTTCCTCCATTTAACGGTTCAATTTTCATATTTTGCCTCTTGGTTGAATTCTACAAATCCTTAAAGTTCTCTGGCACAGCTATGGTCACAGCATATGTAAGCCAGAAAATGGGCATTTTCATTAAACTAAATTATGCTATGTGTATAGCAATGATTTTTTAAAAACTTGATGATTTCAACTGAAGGAATTCGTAAAGTTTGGATTAGATATAAAACTTGTAGTTGTTTCCCATGCAGTAAAACTATGAAAACAGTGGGTGTATGAGAATGTTTCTCAAATTTTAAAAATTAACACAGATAAAAACCCTAGGTACCCATAGTATCATGTAGGGGTTTCTTTCTATAAAATCAAATAGCACAACAGCATTATTTTATTGTTTTTCCTTTATCAACTCATCCCGTGAAACAACGTGGCTCTGAGAACGAGTTCTAATAGAACTGAGCTTTGTTCTCTCCTCTCTACCCCACCTCTCATCCATCAATTATAATTAGAGTTCCGGCATCTGTTTTAGGAATAAAAAGTGGTTGAAGATGTATTAATCTCAAGGTTGTTAAGTATTTAAATACTTAGTAACGGAAATACTTTTTAAATACTTTAAAAGTATTTAGTTACATTAGTTACTTTTTCAGTATCGAACTGGTATTTAACTACAAAAATTTAAAAGTAACTAACTCTTTGTTACTTAAATACCTATGCTGTACTTCAGTTACTTTCTAAACCCAGAATTTAAAAAACGCAATCCAACATTGGAGAGGGCATAGAGAGGGGAACAAAACTCTTCTTCCTGCTTCTGCATAGCCCGAGGGGAAAAATCGTCCTCGGCGGTGGCCGACTGCCCGACCCCGACCGGACACCCGTACACGGCGACAGCGCTGATAATCCTCTAATATTTATAGCCCCCCTGTGTTGACGAGGAGCGGGTGCTTGTGTGTTCTCTGGGTGGCCGGCCGCCTCGCAGGTCGAATTGCAGTGCAGGAGATGGAATAGCCGATATGGCACCGTTTTATACTTTTATGGCCACTAATTGTTCGTAGTTTCTTGTTTTCCCACCCCACCTTCCACGAACCAAAGGGAGGGAGGGCACATTTTCAAGGGCAAAGGCAATCAAATTTTACCAGAGCCTCCTTCAGTCCCTTTTTGTTTGTGCTCTCGAAAAGCTGCAAGTTTCCTGCCTCCTGGATAGAAGAAGTATATTTATTTAAGAAGATCAACTGCTTAGAAGTATAATGTCCCAAAAAGAGCTAGGTTGTGTTTATATTTTTTTTTAAAGTAGAGTGAAGGGATTAAGGATTTATGTTTTCTTTATATTTTTTATCTAGATAATTACAATTGATTTTTATTTTTTGATATTTGTATATGACATGGGACTTGAAAATTCTCCAGTTTTTGCTCGGAAGGCCTTTTATAAAACGTCCTACTCTCAAACTAATGTTAATGTAGTATGCTTACAAGATTCTATGAAAATATTATTTTGAAAGTTTACAACTTTCTTTCTCCCCTTACTTTTATAAATTCATTTGTAATTGTTCTAATAGAATATGTTCCATTTTTGAACTTTTTTTAGTGAACGTTATATAAGTGCGAAAATTCCGGTCAATGTAAAATAAAAACCGTTCGGTTAATTCCAGTGAAGAATCAAAAAAAAAAATTATAAAGCTTTACCCATGTAATAATTTTGTTTTTACTAACCGGAATTTTCGTATAACCATTTGTATAGAGTTTTTTTAACAAGATACTCTGATTAAAAAAAAATTCTAAATAAAAATAAAAAATTTCCGAATTACACTATATACAAATCTAAGGGTATTTAATTTTTTCATTCCATAAGTTTAATTTCATGAAAACAAACAGTTTTAAGGAACCTCCAAAACTGTATTTATGAAGAAAAACTAACCCCCCCCCCGAAAAAATATTACCATCCTTTAACTTTTTTCATATTGATTGTATTTTGGTAATTAAAATAAAATCCTTCCATAACAATAAAAAAACAGTTAAAACTTAAATATTCATTTTTATAGTAGTAAATACATTGTGTTGTAATTTAAATATATAAACTCCTGGACTTATTTTGAAGTTTAAATATAATTTCTATGAAGTAGTTTCAAAAATTAATCCATTCCCGGGAATGACAGAAATTCCGGGGATTTCCCGGGAAGATTATACTATGACTAAATATACTAATGACCTGAAAAAATACTATATTATTCATTTATTCATTTTTGGGATTGTTGGTCGTGTCTTTAGGAATTTAAATCCATAGGGGAGAGTACCCCAAAGCGGGTATGCTAACTTTGAAAGCTCAAAAACCTTAAGTATTGTTTGATTGTAATTACATATTTGATTTTATATAACACTTTTGTGCTTCTGGGGAGAGGCTTTTCAGCTCTTTTAAACTAATGGTGCCCCCCATGGGGCGAGGCATCATAATTTTAAATAAATTTTAATTCAAATTTTATTTTCTTATTAAAATTATTATTTTTAATTTTTTAAAAATTGATTTAAAAATTAATTTTATTAATTTAAATTTTAAAAATTAATTTTATAAATTTAAATTTTAAAAATTAATTTTATTAATTTAAATTTTATAAAATAAAATTTTACTGGTAAAGTAACTGAAGGTCGTCTTAAATACTTTTCATATACTCTATTTGTACTCTATTTAGTTACTTTTTTGGGGTATTTGTATTTAATATTTAGTTACTTTTCCTGAAATACTTGTATTTGTACTCAAATACTTTTTAAAAGTAACTTTAACAACCTTGATTAATCTTACCTCTAAACTTCACTGTCATCAAATTCATTGCATTACTTTAAAACTCTAAATAGAAACAAAAAAATGAAAGGAATTCATGGCACGGAATAGTTTTCGTATTCATTGAGGGCTTCTACAATATTACTGTTGCTTACGAATCAATCTAGAACGATTTCATATTCTCTAGATCAGGCGCGTAAGTAACCAGCACGGTTTCAAGAGGAAGGGAAGGATGGAGATTACCATTACCTTTAGACGTCAATATTCCAAATGCTTTTTCTAAAAAGTATTTTTAAAGATCCCCTGGGTAATACTTCATTTTGCCCCCCAAATTTTATTAAACCTAGGGATAGTTTTGAATAAAATTTACCTTCTAAACTAAAAAAAAAAGAAAAAAAGGATTAAAGAAGAGAGAAAGAAATGTGGTATCAGAAGAGAAAGAGAAAATAGAGGCAAAAGGAAGTAAATAAAAGAAAGTAAAACTGGAATAGATGCAGAATTTCCTCAAATTATGGAACAATTTCATCTTCAGGGATGTCCTGTATCATCCCCCCATCATCTCTAAAGCATATTTTTTCTAATTTTTCTTTCATCCAAAACAAGATTAGAAATAGACTGGTTTTACAAAGAGCCACTAAATTAGTATATTTTGTTATATGATGCTAAAATTCAATGTGGATGAATATGAATATGATTAAGATTGGTTTGGGAATCGGTGTGTTGTGTAAATTATTTAAAAAATTGCACTCCTTTTTTATCTATTAAAATAATAACTTACTTAGAACTCAACTTTTAAAATTTTTAAGGTTGTTTGAATTTATATTTATGTTTTTAATAATTAGTTTTTCCTATGTGGGGAAAACATAGTATTCCCATTTGGAAAAAGCACAGTATTCCCCAAGACGTGGGAAAAACGCAGTATTTCCCCAAGTGGGAAAAGGAAAACCACAGTATTTTCCCAAATGGGAAAACCACAGTTATTTCCCCAAGTGAGAAAAGGAAAACAAAGTTTTTCCCAGGACGGTAAATACCGGTTTTTACCATGGTATTTACCGGGGATGGGAAAACCCTTGCCAACCCTGATAAAAAGAGAAAAAAAAGTACATTTGATTTATCGCAAAAAAAATTTCGGTCATTTTAAAGGTAGTTTATTATTTTTCCCATTTCTTTCTTATTCTCTCTTTTCCCTACTCATTCCCTCTTTTTTTTTTTTTGGTCCCAAGGGGGGCACTACATCCGGAGTGCCCCTCCTTGGACATGCATTTACTCGAGATACTAACCAGAAGTAGGGCCAATTTACCCTTTACCAGTGGATAGAACTTTGTTAGTGTTGTCTCTAGTGAAAAAAATATGTTGTTCCCAATGTCCTCAACACAGAGGCATTTCTACCTACTTTTCTAAAACGGAGCTAAAATGTCAAAGACGGGCGTCAGCCAAAGTATACCTCTGGAACGACCTTCTGTTTGATTTCTTTGTAAATGGATGACAAGAATAACAACTAGGTGTAGCAAGTGGAGTTTACACCATTTAAAGTGGAATGATAATATTTATGTCTAGAAATCGTCGTCCTCTCTGGTATGAAGAGATCGGGAGATGAAGATTAGTTAAGAACTAACATTTTGTTTTCTGCCATAATATTTTGCTCTGCGTCACTTAGTAAGAGAATTTAGCACTCTGGCACCTACCCAAGACAGTCGCATTTTTGGAGATAAAGCTTCTCTTATTTAAGCCTCAAGACTTAAGGGTCAGGTGAAAAGAGTATTTGCATTATGCTTGCTATATTATGTTAATTATTAGGTGTGTTAAGTATTAGGTGGATTAAAATTAACTTAAATAACGTTTAAATGATTCCCGTATTTGTATAGGCATCGATACTAAAATGCTGTTTGGATAATGCAAAGTTACATTTTCTAGTACTGGGCTATAATTTTTCAAATCTGTTCGAAAATAATTCTTTCATAAACAAATTCAAAGACAATTTACGTGGACTAAGAAAATGATACCTGTGTTTGTCCACCTAGAAAAAAAAAGAACGCTCCTAACGCTAATAAAATTTCGTGAATAAAGATTATTGATAAACAAATTACGAATAACTATTCAAAACGTTTAACATGGATCTTCAACCTGCTGTATGTTTGCCTCTCAAAAGCTTAGCGTATGTGTTCTGGACATATGATGTTTCAATTCACTTTGGAAAATGTTTTTAGAATGGTCCACACGAACCTCTGATTCTATTCATTTGATGAACTGGTTCATGTCTTCTCGTACGGAACACTGAACCCTCCCAAATACCCCACAGATATTTCAACTCGTTCTTTCATCAATAACCCGGGCTTCACGCCGGGTCCACGCTTTTCAACACACACACCCTCTCAAGGCCAGGGCACGACCCCGGGACCCTCCACGCCCTTCCGAAACGTTCGATTTGCCTCCTCTGGAGGGTGATCTTCCCTCCTCAAACGATCCTTCCGTCGAGCGTTGACATCCCCGACTACGCCCATAATATGCAAAGCGGTGCCTAGTCATCTGTGAAATGATGTAGTAGAGAAGTGTATCGGAATTCCTCTGGCTGCTGGAAACCAAACATTGCCCACGCGAGTCATTATTTTGGAGGATTTTCGGAGATGGGATTTTGTTTTGTTGGGTGGCAACGGCATGGTGATGCGCTTGGCATCACGCCCGCGACTTCCTACAGGTGTTCGTCTCCCTCTCTCTCGAAGGTTTTTTTTTAGGATGAGCAATGAATAGTTGGGAGATGAGGACAGAGAGAAAGCTTTTCGGAAATGCTAATTAATGAACGGAATGAGTCGGCTTGTCTGCTTTTTCTAGACAGTAGTGGATTCCTTTCTCTGAAAGTGGCCCATGAGTCGGGATGAACGTTTTTGGGAGTTTCTGCTACGTTTTTCCGAAGCTTAAAGATGACTCACACAAACTCACAACTTTTAATTGTATTTTTCCAAAACTTACACACTGGGCTGTGGGGTTTATAAACTGGGTGTATCGAAAGAAGTCCGTTTCACTGCTCATTTGAAACAACTTTTTGTTTAGATGGGGGTAATTGGAGTTACCTATAGTTCGTGACCATGCCGAATCCATCCCAAGCAGAACCAACATTTGAAATGAAATGAATCATGGCGAATTTGTCATGTATGGCCAAATTTTGTTTACTTCTAGTCGCAGTTTCGTAAACTTTAGCTGTGCTACTAGAGATTGAGATTAAGGAGATAAAGCAAAAACTTTTAAACATAAAAATGTGTGCTATGTCATTGAAATGCACAGAAAAGCTTCATGAAAATATCTTAAAAATTTAAAAGATATTCGCAGTTGAAATTTACATATTTTTGAGCCAATTTTGAACTCAAACATCAAAGAAACAGCGTGATAAAGTCAGGGAAGTTTTTTAATTTGTGACCGCGTCCTATGTCAATTTGATAATGAAATTCCTCTATGAAAAATCTTTCTCATTCATTTGTCTATTTTTTTGAATGGGATGAGACTTTGCGGGAACATTGTGAGATAAAGACACTTTTTGGAACCTGAAAATTAATCCGGAACACCGTTTCGGCGCATTCCGCTTTTTATGGATTCATTCTAGCGAGCTCCAGCGGGCAGCTATTTCAGAAATCCCCTTATTAAGTCTCAGCCGACCACCTGCCTTTGTGACAAGCTCTCTCCGAACACCACTGGGAAGTAATTTAGTCCACACACCACCGAGATCGAATGTTCGAAAAAGCAGGTGACGGCGCGAGCAGGTGGGAGAAAGCTGATGAATTGCGGCTGCAGTAGCCCCTGCCCCTTGTTTGGGCGATTTGATGGGGCAGGAAAAAGAACGATATAATTGCCCAACCTGACGTACATTTTTTTATAGCTACTATTTTAGTTTAGGTTGTAATTAAGTTTAACCGAACGGGATCGTTTTGGAAATGATTTTTTTCTGACTGGTCTTGTAGTCAGTCAAATACAGGGAAAATAAACAACTGAGGTAGTAAAAACATCAATTTCACCGACAATTAGGTAAATGTATACCTAAGAAAGCTACTGAAAATAATTATTTTGTTGCACTGGAAACAACTGAGTATGTAGTGTGGTCAATTAGTGTAGTGTGTAATTCAATTCAAAGTACTATCTGTTGAAAGGTTTTGTCTTTTTTTAAAACTTGCATTTATTCCCTCTTTTATAGTATAGTATACTTTTATAGAGTACCTTCTTTTATAGAGCCTTCAATGAGTTAAAACAAATAATATATAATGATATCAGGTTAAAGGACTTTACCGTCAAATGCAGAATTCTATATTTCTCTATCAAAATTATTTTAAAGTTTAATTCAGAAGTTTCTCCTGCTAATCCTTTCAAAAACAACAGTTCTTAGTGCTTGAGGTTCACTTTAGCCATTCTTATCCGTATTGCCCTATCTTTTTTTATATCCATAAAATTATCCTCTTTAACCTCTAGGTCATTAATTTAAAATTCGCCTACTTTTATTATTATGAACTCCAGCGTGTGATTTGAGCTTATTCAATTACAGTGCATTAAATTCTTGAAGCCTTGACCTGAGCAGAATTAACTTTCACTTACGAAAATATTTTCCACCGATCGAAGGCACCTAAACAGAGGCGGAATAGGGCAAAGAGTGGGTTTCGAGAGACACTTTCACTCCTCTGTAGGACGTTGGAATTCCGAAACATAACAAGTGAGGGTTACTCTGAAAGGATGGAGGCTGGAAGTCAATCATTTCGTTTCGATTAAAATACCTACTATAATTAAAATAAATAATCTGAAAATATAAAAATGGAAATTTCAGTTTGGTTTAGAGCAATGATTCATCTGTCTCAACTCTTTGATAGTGTAGATAGAATATCATACTTTTACTACAGAGTTGCAATATAAATTAGTTTTTAAAAATAATCTCACATATGCTCTTTCCCCCCCCCAAAAAAAAAATGTGGAAAAAATAAGTTTAAGATATTAGTTAGATTAAGACATTACCTTCATTCAATAATGTTATAAAAACTTTTATTGACCTCATATCTCAGAAAAATCTCGGATTTTTTATTGAACATGAAGCAATTTCTACTCAATACATTATTATTCTTTAATCCTCAGATTATGAAACCAATGCAATAGGACTATAGGAAACGACTGCAGTTACCTGCAAATAAGGCGCAGAACAACAGCAGATGCGGTTGTGCTTTCTAGCTGATATTTTTTATACGTTTTATATTTATTGACATTTGACCCAAAATAGACACTAAGCGCAAGCGGATTTTTAAAAGAACTGATTTTTTATAGAATATTTTTAAGTATTAAAAAAACCATCTCTTTCTTCAGTTCATTTTTCAATTTTAGGGCGCAGGTCGGCCTAAGAAAGAATATAATCTGCAAATCTTTCTTTGCTCCTAAGCATCCCTTTGCTCTTTAACATCTCTTTGCTTCTCAGCGTCTCTTTTCTCCTTAGGATCCCTAAGTTCTTCAACACCATTTTCCTCTTGATCCTCTTGTTCTTCACCATCCCTTCACCCTTTCGAGTCTCTTTCTGCTCTTCAGCATTCATTTGCTCTTGAACTTCTCTTTGTCCTTCGGCATCCCTTTTGCTCCTGAACCTCTTTGTTCTTTAGCATCCCCTTACTTTAAAGTCACTTCCGTTCTTCAGCATCCATTAGCTCTTGAACTTCTCTTTGTCCTTCGGCATCCCTTGTGCTCTCGAGCCTCTTATCTGTTTTCCAGCATCTCTTTTCTCTAGAGCATGTATTTGCCAGCATCTATTTGCTCTTGATTATTCCTCTGCTCTTCCTAATCTGTTTTCTCTGTAGCATTTGTAAACTTGATTTATTTATTTAGAAAAGTAACACTTCACCGCCTCTTCGAAAACCACTTTCAACAATTCCAATCCCACCAATTGGTCCACTTATAGTCCGCTGACATTCGGTTGACACCACTCTTTTAAAGTGAAGTGTGCTGAGAGTACTGTGTGATTAAAAACACTGCACTAAATAAATTTCACAAGATATAAAACACACTTAGTGAAATCGTGATCAATTATCGTGGAGTAAAAATATTCAAATATGGCAGGTCACGGATTGGCCATAAGTGTTCCAGTCTCCTAACACTTTAATGGAATTGAATTAATCCTTTGGATATCACTCTAGCTAAGATTTCAGCTCTTATGTAATTTGCATTGCCTGAGTTGATATATTTATTAGGTAAAAACTGTAAATTAACTTTGGGCATGATCCAACAACGTTTTTTAAAAATTCCATCATTTGTGCACGCACTTTCCTGTTAGTAGAATAGTACTACAACTACATAGTGTAAACGCATCTACAATTTTTTAACGCTTAGGAAGTTATGTTAACTTTAGATAACTTTCTCTACAAGGAAAAACTGTAATAAACCGCTCCGTTCAAAACGATTTTAACTATAGTTGTTTTCGTTTCTATTCACGTTTTTTAAACGTTATAAAACTTTAACAATGGCTTTGCCCAACTTCCAGTGAGAGTAAACAATTCTATAATACAATTCGTAACGTGTGGATTGTCACGTAATCTCGTAATCATACAAGGACGAGGGTATTTATTGTTTTATTACATTCCTTTGAAAGGCATAACTCCGCTGATTGAGAGAGATGTTATTTTAAAAACAATTTTATCTTTTAATCTTTACAGGAATCTTGTCCTAAAGCTTTTAATTGGCTGTATAACGAGCAATAAATTTATCTCTATCTGTGCGTAGCTACTTTATTTTATTAGACCTTTGGAGAGGTATTAATGGGAATGGAAGCAATAAGTTATTAAAACACTTATTAATTTGTTTTGAATGTTAAATATTACTATGGCATTGAAATTCCTGTTCCTAAGGTTAAGATGCCTTTTTAAATGTCCTTTAATTTTACGGTGTTATGTTATGGTTCAGCGTGGTCCAAGTAAAATGAGATAAGAGATGAGAAAGGTAGAAATTAAAGTATTTTTTATGAAACATTCACTATCTAGTTCGTTGACAAAGAAATTTTATGAAAGAGTTGTTTCAGGACAGGAATGAAATGAAGAATAAGATTACTGTTATTTATTAGTTAATCAAAATGTGAATTAAATTTCGATTCTATAATATTTTTTTTAGTTCGTTATCTTATTAGAAAATCCTCTTTAATGGAAAATTTCAAGTGTTTTTTTTTATAATCAGTGTCATTTATTATAATTAATAGCTTACACTGCGAAAAAGGATCTATGGATAAATTGCTATATAGAGAAAATATCATTATTTTCTCTTTTTTACTGTTTGAGGACTGACTAACAATGTTTTCATGTGATGTTATACACGCTTCGAGCCAATCCCTGCCCTACCATTGGTTCTTGTAACCATTACGTAAGACTGTTTAACGCCAAGAAAATCTATTGCAGAGGCCCTGCATTGCATGAAAAAGTTACAACATGTCAACCCACCCTTATTCGGTTTCTTTTCAATGAATCTCTATAACATATAGAAAAAACATGTCTCTATTATTTAAAAAGATTACCTTGGGTCACATTTTTCCAAATTTTATTTTGATTGACTGACAGTGTTTTCATAAATATTCGATTCTTCCAAAGCAGTTGCTAAGTTGCTATTAACCTGCAATTCATCGAAATCTTCAACGATACAAAAAAAACCTCTTACAGAACGGACCAAGATGACCTTGTAACCTCTTCTCCTTCACCTCAAAAAAAAGGTCCAAAGAGAGCGTTTTTTTTTCTTCAAAAAATAATAATTCATTTCATCACAATTATAACTGCACCTCAATACCTCTTCGCTAATTAAATTCACCTCTCCCTCATTCAATGCCAACCGATGAAGCGAAGCCTTGCTTTTGGTGCTCTTCAGCAAAAACACTACTTGTGCTGCAGTCTGTCCCTACAGTTTTTTTAATGAGCGCACTTTGGAAAACGGTTGTTTTCGTGGGCCATTATTGTGAGCTTTCATGCTTCATTCGCTTCTGAAAATGAGCCACGGCTGTGGGTATACGCAGAAGGCGAGGAACATTCACCTAAAAATGGCGAGATAGTAGTACCGCTGGCTGGAAGAAATGCGGCTAGGCTAACTATACCAAACAGCGTCAAAGTTTTGTAAAACAAACACAATTTGTGATTCATTTCAATTAAAACATTTTTATGTCACATAGATTTTAAACTTGACATAAAGCATTAGGTATAGAGTTTTTTTTAAATAAGAAAAAAGATAGGTATTAGTGTACAGTACACAATGTTTGCTTTTGTGATAAAATAGTTTTTTTTTGTATCATATCTATAATAATAAAAGAGCTTTACCACTCACTCACTCACTCACTCACTCACTCATCAACGCACAGCAAAATCTACCGGGGTTAAGGACTCGAAACTGGGTAGGGTCAAAGACCTTACGGTGTATACGCGCACTAAGAAGGGATTTTTCGAAATATCTTTTTTCTGACCCACAGGGGGGTTTGGAGCGTTTTTGACGTTTTCGAGCCCAGCGGCGTCCCAAATGACCCCAGATCTTTGTTATTTCGCAGGAAGGTACCTAGCAACAATATCTAGAAAGGCATTTTTCAGATTTTGGATATTCGAATTTTAAGAGGTCTGAATATTCCAAAAACCCGTATTTGCTGAGCATAAGCAAAGTTTTACATTTTCAAAGAAAACAATACCGAGAAATCGATATAACGAAGTGAACTGTTGGTAATACCTTCTTGAGAGTATTTCAAAGAAAGTAATTTCTGGATTTTTCGATATTCCATTCTGGAGGGGGTGCACGGGGGTTTGAATATTCACTCCCGTTTTTAGTTTTTGGATCCTAGCACCCACATTATTAATGTGATGGTTATGAAATTTTAGCATGTTGTTCCTCACACAACCAGGAAGGTTTGCGAAAAAGAATTTTCTGAATCAAAACATTCCAAGGAGCCTTTTTTGTCCCTTTTCTAAATTCTTATGCTTAGCCTTCAATGTTAAATTTATTGCGGTTATTGCTCTTTCCAGGACACGCAAAACCTCTATTGTTGGAAATATTTATTTTGAAATGTTTTATAACAGGTAAATTTTTAAAAAATATGATAAAGAAACAATTTTTAATGATTAAATAATTTTTTTTATGATAACCAAAAACCATTCCACTGAAAAATTTTGTTCTTTTTTCTATTTAATCAAATTTATGTATTTCCAGCAAAGTTCAAATTAAACAATATTTTATCACAGGCATTTTCAGTGTCGATTCAAATGATGTTTACTTTTATTTCATGTTTGAAATATCCTTCAATGAATGAGTTGGTGATAAATCAGCAAAGGGGGGTTCAGGGGGTCTCCCCCTGATTTTTTAAAAAAATTATCATTATTAAAAAATGGTTGTAAACACTAATTCTAAACTGGTTTTTTAAGATCTTAAAAAAGTATATAGTATATTTAATTGTTTTGTATTTCATAAAAATTCAGCGGGATGAGGGGGAAATAAGTTTTATCTATAAACATTGCTGTTCAATAATATATCTTTATTGTGAGCGAAGGCGGAGAAATTTGCCTCAAATATACATTTATACCAATTGCAGAAATGGATGGAGGGAGAAAAGAACAAAAGAGAAAAAAATAATGGGGTTCAGAAGGGTCCCTGACTTTTTTTCTATTTTGAAAAATTACTCTTTAAAAACGGGGATGGGGATTTCACACATTAAATCTAAACAGGTGGTATTTTTAAAGGGTTTTTTTACATCTTAACGAAGTGGTATGACATCAAAAAAGAATCCTAGCGGGAAGACTGTTGACTTTATTGCATCTAAACGATAATTCTTATTTATTTTAACACACAGTTTGATAAGCCTTTTATCCCCCGAGCAACGGCGGGCATATCAGCTAGTCTATAATAATAAAAGAGCTTTACCACTCACTCACTCAGCAACGCACAGCAAAATCTACCGGGGCTAAAGACTCGAAACTTGGTAGGGTCGAAGACCTTATAGTGTATACGCGCACTAAGAAGGGATTTTTCAAAATATCTTTTTTCTGACCCACAGGGGGGTTTGGAGCGTTTTCAACGTTTTTGAGCCCAGCGGCGTCCAAAATGACCCCAGATCTTCGTTATTTCGCAGGAAGGTACCTAGCAACAATATCTAGAAAGGCATTTTTCAGATTTTGGATATTCGAATTTTAAGAGGTCTGAAAATTCCAAAACCCCGTTTTTGCTGAGCATAAGCAAAGTTTTACATTTTCAAAGAAAACAATACCGAGAAATCGATATTACGAAGTGAACTGTTGCTAATACCTTCTTGAGAGTATTTCAAAGAAAGTAATTTCTGGATTTTTCGATATTCCATTCTGGAAGGGGTGCACGGAGGTTTGAATATTTATTCCCGTTTTTAGTTCTTGCATTCTAGCATCCACATTATTAATAAGATTGTTATGAAATTTAAGCATATTGTTCCTCATACAACCAGGAAGGTTTGCGAAAAAGAATTTTTAAAATCAATGCATTCCAAGCAGCATTTTTCGGCTTTTTTCTAAATTCTTATGCTTAGCCTTCAATGTTAAATTTATTGCGGTTATTGCTCTTTCCATGACACGCAAAACCTCTATTGTTGGAAATATTTATTTTGAAATGTTTTATAACCGGTGAATTTTTAAAAATATGATAAGGAAATAATTTTTAATGATTAAATACTTTTTTTATGATAACCAAAAACCGTTCCACTGAAAAATTTTATTCTTTTTTCTATTTAATCAAATTTAAGTATTTCCAGCAAAGTTCAAATTAAACAATATTTTATCACAGGCATTTTCAGTGTCGATTCAAATGATGTTTACTTTTATTTCATGTTTGAAATTTCTTTCAATGAATGATTTGGTAATAAATCAGCAAAGGGGGGTTCAGGGGGTCTCCCCCTGATTTAAAAAAAAATATCATTATTAAAAAATAGTTATAAACACTAATTCTAAACCGGTTTTTTAAGATTTTGTTTAACATCTTATAAAAGTATGTAGTATATTTAATTGTTTTGTATTTTATAAAAATTTAGCGGGATGAGGGGGAAATAAGTTTTATCTATAGACATTGCTGTTCAATAATATATCTTTATTGTGAAGCGAAGGCGGAGAAATTTGCCTCAAATATACATTTATACCAATTGCAGAAATGGATGGAGGGAGAAAAGGACAAAAGAGAAAAAAATAATGGGGTTCAGAAGGTCCCCTGACTTTTTTTTCTATTTTGAAAAATTACTCTTTAAAAACGGGGATGGGGATTTCACACATTAAATCTAAACAGGTGGTATTTTTAAAGTTTTTTTTTTTTACATCTTAACGAAGTGGTATGGCATCAAAAAAGAATCCTAGCGGGAAGACTGCTGACTCTATTGCATCTAAACGATAATTCTTATTTATTTTAACACACAGTTTGATAAGCCTTTTGTCCCCCGAGCAACGGCGGGCATATCAGCTAGTTGTTAATTATATTTTTTATTGTTTGATCATTCCTCGAGCGAAAAGGTTTCTTAAGGGACCTCTGAATAACATTCTTATATTTCATAGAGCGAAAAATAAGAGGGAGTGAAAACTTAATGGAAAATCAATGTTCACTGGTTACAATAGTCTTTGAATTCTTATCAATATTTTATCTGTTTTTTTTTATTCTTTCTGATATCCCTGGTTACTCCTTAGCAGAGATATTTTTAACTCCTCTGAGAGAGTATTTCACTTCTTGAAAATCGGAATTACTCTTTAAAAAACTAGACAGCAGTATTTTCACTCTTTGAATATTTCACTAAGGTTTAGTAGCTTAAACCTTCAGCCACGGCATCCTAATTATCATACTTTTTAATTGTGTGTTCATACAGCCATAGTACTTTTTTTTTTCATTTGTTGTCTGATGGTTAGGGAGTTTGATTGATTGAAACCCAAAATAGCATCCTCATTTTTTTAAAAAAATTCATTTTGTCCATTAAAAAGTAAGCGTTTTTAATAGAAATTTTGTCTCTGTATATGTAGTTTATGCAATTTCCGTATTTCAATCCTCATAATTAAATTTCACTCCTCCTAAAAAAGTCAAGGAGTATTTTTACTCCTCCAAAAAAAAATCCTAGGAATAACACTGCTCCTTAGTCACTTTCATTATTTCTTTCAAAACTGACCTTTTCCTCATTTCATTCTAAATTCGGATTGGACGTTAAAACTTGGGATTCCTCGTAAGGAGTGCTACCCCAACCTCATGATGGTTTTCCCCGCTGCAACAAAGTACTGAGACGGTCGAAAGAATCGTCGCTTCGAAACTCCCTTGTTTCGTCATAGGAATCTCGATCTCTCCTCGATTTCACACCTTATTGAATCTAATCAAGGAGCAGCATCGGCCTGCTTGTTTGTCACGACCAAACCAGTTTGCGATGGTCGTATAGTAACGGTATCAGGCACTGTCCCACAAGGCAGGCTTTGCCAGAGATGCTCTCGAAGGAAACGAGTTTGCAGGTGCGCGAATCGGTAATTAAAATACGATCGTGTGTCGAAAGTAAAAGATCCAGTGAGATAAAATATTCCTACGGTGTGTGTGTGTGAATGAGGTGAGGTGTGTTAGTTGGGGATTCGATACAAAGATATTGATATTATACTTTATTTTACGGAGTATTTTAGTTAAGGGATCTAATGTTAATTAAAAGAGGATGGATCTTTATCTTGAAAATCTCTGCTTTTATCTACTTCTGAGAAAAGTAGAAATACAAGGGTTCAAATTCTGATAAATTTAATTTTTTTAAATGTATTTAGTTTAAATGTAGTAGTTTTGTTTTTATTTTGTACACTCGCATGACAAAATGACAAAAATTAACCAATCCTATTTTTTCACATTCAAAAATAACTGTTTAGTTATACTAAGTAGATTTTTAAAAACAAAAACTACATCTCTTTACCTATATTTTGTTGATTTTCTACCAACAATTATATTGATATACCTACCTACCCTCGACTCGACATTTCCTCTAGATATTTCACATTTCTCAATAAAATACAGTTTGCATTTCAAAGAGAATTTTCTCTATATAATTTGTCAATTTAAATTCTGTTTACCATAACTTATTAACTTTCATTATTTTTTAAATGATGCATTGATATAAAATTTTTTTGATTGTTTACCCTCTCTATACCCTCTCTTTCTCTATAATTTAATTTCATTAGGATAGAACGCCCAAAGAATCCTAAATTCATTTGACCTATCAAAAAAATCACTTGATCAAAAATATTCCCACATAAAAGATTCAAGAAAATTCTTCATGATGTTTCGAACAATAACTTTTCTTTGGGTATAAAAAACACAATGAAAGAAGACGAATTAATTGTACTTGGTATTCTGAAACTGGAAATCGGAAGGCTTCAAACTATTTGCCTTTTCACAACCAAGTGAACTGAAGAGGAGAATGTTAATCCGCTGTCTTTTTCCCGCTGTACTCACTTCTTAAGGGATTAGATCGACACCCTCAGGGATACAACAAAAGCTAAGAAGACAGCTTGTCCGTAACGATTTGGTGGATGATTAGTGCCTTTATCCATTTACAACAAATGATGATCCCAGTTTAATAATTGTGATTATATGGGTATTTTTTTACAACATTGTTTGTGTTAAAAAATGTATAGCATGATGTCGCTGTGAATGTGCTAGGAACTTTCACCGTGTTCCTGGCAGTTATAAAAGTGAACTTTTCATTTATTTATTTTGTTTACTAGAATCCTGAAATCTTTTAATATTGAGTGAGGATATTTTAAAAAATTATACTTATCTTTCATTCAATATTTTTTGTCAATTTCAAATTTAAACTCAAAACGGTTAAGAGATTCAAATAAACATCCGAGTAATGTTAACATCCGAAACCCCATTTTCGAATTTTTAGGTTCACTGTTTCTTCGAAAACCAGCAATTGTTAGGTTTTTTGCTGAATGGTATCATTTTTGGAATAACTAACTGCACGCAAAGGCGGTTCTGGAAGAATATTAGGGACACTTTTCGCGAAAAATGTTTGTGGTTTCTAATAATGGAGAAAATACTGTAATTATGGGAATCGTAGACTTTTACCACTTTTCCACTGTTACAACTAGATGTTTTTAGAACTGTCTGTGGTTACTTAATGGGTAAAAAATGGTTTGAGGAATTCTACTACTTTCCTGTCGGAGCAGGTCAGACTTTTTTTTGTTATTGCTGTGCTTTTTAAACTTCATCTCAAAGAAATCGAAATGCTTTGTGACGAGACAGGCAGTAAAATTTTTGTATACTTCATTCTTAACTAATGAATAATGATTATATCTTACTGGGAAAGTACAACGAAAAATAAAAAGTTTAATGCATTGCTTAAAAGTGTTTTGAAGATGATTTCAAAATAAAACTATTAGAATGAAATAATAACTTAAATTTATAATCATACCGCATAAATTTAATTATGTTTGTAGTGAGTTATTCTTTTGGTTCATCAGTAAAATCTTGTCAATAAAATTTCCTTTAATGGATTAACTTATTTATGAGACGAGGATGAGAGGATTTCCCTAACTTCAAAAACATTACATATTGAACTTAAATCGTTTTAAGAGAAAAACTAGCATAGAATGTAAACTGGAATTTAGCATTTAGCATGCCAAGCTGGAGGTCAATATAATAAAGATAGTTACAATTTTGTGCTGTGTAGTGTCTAGGTAACATTTATTCCAGGCATTCAACAGAAACCAGATGGCCCCAAAACCATACTCTCACTCAACAAGAGGATAGACAGACACCTTCAGCATCGCCCCATGAGGGCTCGTCTCGCCCTAACCCCTGGGTTTTACGAGTGGGGGTGGCTTTTATGGCGTTGCACATTGAAATAAAAAGGCTACTTCCGTGTCTCTAGATTCGGAAACAGGGGGCCCCTTTTCGTGGCTTATCGCACTTCACCGACAGAACATTTGAAATTTTGACAGAACGCAGGGCAGGTTGTTTTTCGCGTGATGTTCTCACGGTGCTCTGCAAGATTAGTGAAGTTGCAACGTATCTTTGAGTTTCTAGTAAATTTGTAATCCTCTCTGTTAAAAACCTCTTTGTAAAAAACTGATAACTGAAGAATTAAAGTAATTTCAAAGGATCATTTTATTCAGAGTGATAGTTTTGGCTTGAAAAAATTGGTGAATTGTTGATATTGTGGAATTTTTAATGTTGTAACTTGGGGTAAAAGAAAAGAGAAAGAGGACAATAAATAAGTTTTAAAACCTTTTTATTTAAGATATGATGATAAAAAGCAGGAAAGAGAAATAAGAACTGCAATATTAGCTTCCAAGGAGATGTAAGATAAATATTTATAATACCATTAAGCAGCGTTCGAAATTGGGGTGTTTTGCTGGTCCGGGACAACTAAAAAACGGCTCGGACCAGTGGAATCAGAAAATCACTGGTCCGGCGGACCAGTGATTTCTCAAGCTCGTGTAAAATCATTTAGACGATTTGTAGTGATAGTGGTATTTTAAGTTCGTTTGATGATTGCATTTGGGTGAAGCAAGTACATATTTTTGACAGAACCCGAAATGTGGTGATGGGGAGTCCCCGGCAAAAGAGAAAAAATATTATTAAATATGTATTGATTTTTAACATTACTATTTGGTACTCACATTCAGTGCAATAGTTTCTTTATATATTTAAACCGATCCTTTTTAAATTTATCGGACCAGTGATTTTTGTTGCGGACCAGTAAGATTGGCAAAGCACTTGTCCGCAGGACCACTGTTTTATTTTCCCAATTTCTAACGCTGCCATTAAGAAATGCTGTGAATTAAATTTAAAATTTATCTATTATTACTTAAAAGTTTTCCAATATAAGTTTAGTTTTAAACCCCAATACATAAATTGGATGATTAAGTAAGGATACATACATCCACTTACTTAATAGTCAATCCCAAAGTAAACAACTAATAGTAAAGTTTATAATAAGCGGGAAAAAAAAAATTCGTACTAAAAAAGAGTTCTTCAAATTTAAATATGAAAGTTGTATTGTTAAATTAAAAAAAAAAACAAGTGTCATTTATCACACAACTACCCACTAAATATTACCACCCCCTCAACTTCCGAAATATGCAAGCTTAGAAGAAATAAAACGAACAAAGATCTTAATTTAAAAAACAAAAAAGTGTCTCTACCCGCGGTTAATAATCGAGAGTTACCAGCAATTAGCAATAGAGAGAGAAAAAAAAAGGAAGCGTACGGTATGAGGCTATCCCAATCAAGACCAGTCGGCGCCTCCCTAACATGCCACAAACACCTAAAAAACCCTATCGGCGTGGTCTCTGGGGTACCACCATCTCACGCTCGTTCTTACTCCCTTCTACCTTGCCACGCAGCCTTGACCCAGTCGATGATGGTAGTCCTTCCGAGGAATTTCGCTTTTTTCCGCTCAACAAGCGGTTCTAGGGAAGGATTGCCTTTACAGGCTAACACACATTCGCTTTGTGTTGGAGCCAGTCCTTCATGAAAATTCAACCGGAAAGACGTTGTTCAGAAAATCGTTTTGTTTTATTGTACCTTTCCTGGGAGCTACAATTATACCGGTTTTGCGTTAATTAATGATACTCTATTAAAATTATACTTTAGATTGTAATAAAAGGCCAAAGGAAAACCAAATGGAAATAAATATTTAGATAAATTGTGGAACAGTAAAATACTCATATTTGTAAGCCCGAATTTATTTATGCTTTATAGCTTAAGTAAGTAGTTCCTCAGATATAACTTTAAAGATCATGCTTTTTTCCAGAAAGAAAAACTTTTTGTTTTGTACACTATACTTAATTTTGTACAGTATAATTATATAATTTTGTACAATGTAATTATATAATTTTGTACATTATAATTATGTAATTTTGTACCATGAATTCCGAGTAAATGAAGCTTCACACTTATAACTTTTTGTAGTTACATGAAGTTCTTATTTATACATAACATTTTTAGACTACAAATCTAGAACCATAGAACTAAGTATGGTGATACCCAAAATCATAATTAAAATTTACATTTAAATCACTATAGACAATTTCTAAAATCCTTCGGTTAAAATAACTTTATAATAAACAACTTTTATAAAACATAAGGTACAATATCAACTTTTCTATAATTTTTCATCTAGGAAACAGTGGACAGTATCCGAACGATACTGATAGGAAACCAAAGTGTTTCATTCAACCATCTCCGGAATTCCTGAAATATCTCTGTGTCAGAATGTAATACTATAAGAGGTTTACGATCCATCTCATCCTCGTGCGCTCGTGTCAAATCTCGAATGTGTTGGCTGTGGGAACAGGTGGTTCGAACGATGTGCGTTGTGTGGGGGTTTTATGCGATTTCTTTGTCTCTCTCCCTCTCTCTTCTTGGGCAGACGTCTCCTGATTGTTTTGTTCGAGTCTGTGGGGATCATTCATTGAAAAACAGTTTGTTTTCCTGCGCTTATGAGTTGCGAAAACATACTGTGTTAAAAATATTTAACGTGAACCGCTCTGTTTACTAGAACATAAATATGAACGCATCTTTTTCAAAAATTATCAAAATATGTTTTTTAGAAAATTTTTATACAATAATTATATAGGGGTTTTTTTCATATCATCTAACTAAGCACATGTTTCTTGATTATGGACTTGGGAAACTCTCTATAACTATTCAATACAAACTTCCCTTAAGTTACTTAAGGCTATCCATTAAAGTGCAATTGAAGCCTGCGAATAATTACTCTGTCCATACGGATATTTTTATCAAAAAATATATTTTGTAACGAGCCCTTTCAGGGAATCTTATGCTTATTAAATTCACGATAACTTTACTTATATTAAAAAATAAAATTAATATACAATCTGAATTTCATTTCATGTATGCATTTATTTTGAATTCCATGATGTATTCTTTACTGAGATAAGATATAATTCAACTCTCACGAGGGGAAGAGGTCAAAAAAATATCCATCGTTTCTTTATTATAAATTTATTTATTATCGAGATCTATTGAACCTTAAATATTTAAAATATATTAATAGTATCAATATTCAACCCATCGTTGATATTAATGTCCTCGCACAGAAGTTCAAAAGTATGGGGCTTACAGGTCAGCTTCTAGAATATGGCTTACGAACTGAATTTGTTTGGATTGAGTTAGTAATATAAATTCCCTTGGCTTTCAAGTACTGGATACTTTGGGATATTGTACAGACAATGCAAAAAAGAAAAGTTAAAGTAAAATAATAAAATTTCTCAAGTTGGAGGGTCACAAGTATTTAAAAAATAAAATGTGTGACAGTCACAATTCCAGAGCAAAAAATTCGCTTGTGTTTCATGACTACATTTTTTTTTGCAACTGCCTTTGCCTTTGGATTTTCAAAAGTTTTGTCCAGTGTAACCTATTGGACGTATAATGGAGTACTAAATAATATGTCTCTTAGGCTAAAAAATTTGGAAGCCCCCCTCTGCCTTCAAATCATTCGCACATGATTATTTTACAGAAAAATCTCACAACTCCCTTCATCTCTCGCCCATCTGTAACATTTTCTCCAATGTCCTCGATCACTCCTTAAAAGGCTTTCCTATGACTTGTGTTTTGTGTATTCATTCCTCGCATTCCTCACCAAAAAAAGCCGAAAGAAAAAAAGTCCCCGTCGTCCCCAGATCCCCCAATCCCACACATCTGTCACCCCCACGCGACGCGGCGCGTGTCGGGTCATCGGAGGATGGAGTGTCAACAGCTTTCGTCACGCTCTGGATATCCCCAGCAGAGGAGGTTCTTGGGGGATGCTGAAGACGCTGCTTTCTCTGCGCTCCAGAGAGCCGCTGTTCATGCCCAAAGGAAAGCGGTGGTGGGTTAATCGCTCGGTAATTGTGGTTACGGATGCAATTGGAAGGGAACGGATGTCATGTGGACGCGTGTGTCGTTTTGGGAGTTTATAACAGTGGTTTTGAGATGTAGTTCAGCTTGTTAGAAAACATTTGTATTTAAAAAAAAAAAAAAAACGTGGGAGCTACCGTCTTTTGCTTGCTTACCCACCATTTATGATTGTTTCGCAATCCATACAAAACCCAGCTCACTGTACTTTCTCACTTCATAAAACAATCGTGAAAACAATGTTTTTAATTGAGGAATTTTTTACTAATCTTTGGCCTTGACAATTTGAATTTTTAAACCAGACGACAAACAAATCTTTCCAAAGCGACCTATAATTAGTTATCCATGTCAGTGGCGTATATACAAATTTATTTCTGGAGGTGCCCAAAATATCCTAAAAAAATTAAGCTTTTAAAAAGCCAAAAGCTAGAATTTCGCACCGGGGGAAAGGGCCCAAAAATATTCCTAAACCCTCCCGCCATGCACATTTAATAGATTCAATGTAGTTTTTTAGTTTATTTCCAGGTATGATTTGCATCTTGATGAAGTCAATATTGAAAAAATTGTGAATAGAGTTCCAAGCACAAAAGGGGGTCTGGGTGCTCTCCCCCAGAACATTTTTGGAAATTTGACCCTAAAAAACAGGGTTTGATCCATGTTCAAAGATATGATAATTTTGATCACATTAACTCCTAGTTTAACAAAAGTCTAGCCTTGAGCTTAATTAATCGTCTGCGCAAATGCAATCTCACTGATGCAGTACTAAACATAATTGTAAAAAGTAAAAGAAAAACCTTAGACTAAACCGCTAAAACCTTAGCGGAAGAAACGTCCACCAACTTTTCAAAAGTATGCCACTGGTCATCTGAATGATTAACACTCTCTTAAAAATGTTATTAACTCTAACTTATCAATAATTAAATAAGAATGTTTTCCACCGTCAATATCCGTCAACTCTGTCAGTTGTAAATTTTTGGACGTGTTTGAAATTTTTTTTATAATACTTCTTGAACCTGGTTCTGCGATTTTAGTACAGCATCGAGAGGAGGGAGAGTTGACTGTAAAACCCGTTTCTCCACGAGGGTTGCCTTTTGGCAGGAAAGCGATATTCCAGTGTTAGGCAATGCCGACAACTGGTCGCTATTAAAATCTTTATGTTTTAATAACTGATATTAATACCACAGAAGTATACATTTTACTACATTTTTGGCAGTTAGCAGTTATCATGAACACATGGAATCTTATAAAAGAACTTTTCATTAATTACTAAACACTGTTTTTATATGTTAAGATGTAATAGAAATTTTGTATGTTTTAACTTAAATCATGTATATAAAACCACTTGCTTAACTGGCATCCATTTCTTCCCCCCAATTTCCATACTACATCAATAACACTTTCTCATTCTCCTTACAATGCTACGACACGCATCAAGATCTGTAAAAATTCAAGTTCACCATCATTATATGCTTTCACCCGTACCTTGTGCACCGCCATTTTATGGCATCAGTAGTGGATACGCATCACTGAGGAATAGTAAACATGTCATTCGATTAAGTTTTCCTGACTTCATTTTTCATGTGTCACTCGCTACAATGGAATAGGGATGATTTTGGGATTCGGTGGTTAGGTTTACCATTCTTGAGTGCGTGGTTACACCGAAGTTATTTTTTGTTGATTTATTAGGTTATCCAACCAGTTGGCCTTATATATAGGTATGAGATATTTGAATAAATATTTCAAGTTTCACTGCGTAAGAAAGAAAGTGTTTTTTGTATTGGGAAGCTGGAACATTTTTATTGGTTTCTATTATCATTTTTTTTTTTTAGAATTAATAGTTTTTATTGAGTATGGTGGAAAAGAAAGCTATTTACCCCACATTTCGTAAACGTTAAGAAATTACGCATTTTTTTTTTCGTTTAAAATTTTATTTTGTCTTCGTTCTTCTATAAGAAAATTGAGAAAGAAAATCCAAAACTCTTTTAGGCAATAAAAAATTATTTGTTGTCTGAATTTATTTTTCAATATTGAGATTTGTACAAAATAAACCTCTGAATTATTTTCTTAACAACTAACTTATAGAAATCAGTTAAACAGCAATAAATTGTTTTACAAGCTTAAACAACATTTACACAATATAGTTTATGAGATTAAGAAGAAAAATTTCCTATCGTTTGAACATTTTAAAAGCGTTTAATACAGTGTTCCAATTTAATATTTTTTTTTTAATTTTTGAAGATGCGTAATTTTGTACCTTCCAGAACATAAAATCTACTCATAAAACGTGCCTAAAAAAGTTTCAGAATGACTTAAGCTGCTAATAATATAGATATCTGACCCAAATTTGCGGAACTGGGAACTGATATGATCTGCCGTGTTATCTTCTCAAATTTTCCGCATACCAATCGGCTTAATACAGCTTCAAATAGTATACATCACCCAAGATCATGACTGTTGACTCACGTCCTCGTAAAACTCAGCATTATTGTTATTACTATTGGTAAAACAAGAAGTAGCAGCTCCGTTTAAAGAATGCATCCGAAGCTACGGTATTCTCATGACTCACTGAACCGGCATTCTCGTCTTGATCAAACGGAATGCCTACCTGTTGCGGCGGTTTATTGTTTCAGGCCGGCTTTTTTTTTCAGAAGCTTTTCCTGCCGAAAAATTTCTCCAGGTCAAAGACCTCTTTTGCCGCAGGAAGTGAAGTTTCAGCTGATTGGTGCTAACTGGGATCTTAACTAGTGATTTGCAAATTCATTATATTCGGGTACCGAATAAGTGGGTGAGAAGAGAAGCCAAGGAGTACAAGTGACTGTGTATGATAAGTTAACTATGCGGGATGGATAAAATTATAATTATCTACTCAAAATTAAACTTAGGAAACATCTTATCTAGGGAGAGGGTTTGATATTTGGTATTCTGATTTATAACTGCTACTGTTATACTTTTTGAAGCCAAAGGGAAAGTGAAAGTTCTTATTAGGAACACGCAAAGTAAAAAACACTCTATGTTTTTCAACAACACCTTAGGTCAAGGCTCACAGTTGAGAATCTTCATTATCTTTTGAGAACATCAACAACTGACTAAAAATGATATCACAAAACTAACTTCTCACCTCCAGGCTATGACATCCCGTTAACCTTTCTTTGACTATTCAAACGATGAGTACTTTTTTATAATATATAACATAGTATAAAATATTTAGGAATTTTTATCATTTCGCAATTTTAGGGCACACATTCTCTTGACAAACCGTCCACCTGCAACTTGATTAAAATGCTGAAAACGATATGAAAAGAAAATTTAACTAATTTGATTACATTTTACTGTATTTAACCCTAACCTCCTTCTCATATTTTATAAAAAGTCAATAAACTGAAATTTTTATGCTGGCAAAATTTTCATTCAGCGCGTTTTTAAAGAAAACGTCTTCATTGAAATAGCATGAGGTGGGACTCATTGGTCAAAAGGTTGCCAACCCCCTGTCTTAGGTATCAATCACAATCAATTTTCTTTTTCCTAGTAAATAACAAATATTAATGTTATTCACAATTTTAACTTTTAATCCCATTTAATTCTTGGTGACGAAACATCCCCACATTAACTCGTTATTAAAAGGAAATACCACTCGTGGAAAACTTCTGTTCCTCAAGTTATGTTCGGAATGGTGACAGAGGAAATGAAAAAGTCGCCACGTTTTATCTCCATTGCGAAAAGAGCAAGCAGATCCTCAGAGGAACGAACGGAATATTGATTCGATAAAGAGGCGATTCTCACGATCTCTCTGCGGCGTTGGAAGCTTTTTCCGGTTTGACTCCCTATTTATGGATGTGTCACTTTCGAATGTGTGAAACTTTTTTTTTTCAAGTGATGGAGACCGGAGATATGCGAGTCCACACTTCCTCGGGTATATTTTTTGCGGAAAGGTGGTGCTGTAGTGTCAGCTGCGAAATTTCTGTGATTGTTTCATTCTGATATGAATACCTCTCATCCTCTCGATCAACCCAATTATCTATTGTAGTGAAGGGATTGATGTTACTAAGGGAATATTTCGAGAAAACTTCGTTTACCAGCAGTTCAGTATCTCGGAAATTTGTTCATAGACGTAGGCAGAATTTTTTTTTGCTTCTTTTAGCACTGAACTCAACAGCTCCGCTCCCTCTGTGACCCAGGCGCGGTTCCAGCCCCAAAGGGGGAGCACTTTTGTAGATCACCTTTACCTTTAGACGCAAATAGTCAAAATGTTGGTGGGGATTCTAAAAATTTTCTCTGAAGGCCTCTTTGCAGTATTTTGTTTCGTCTCCACTCGTTGGAATAAAAATATAATCCATGCATGAGTATGTGCATGTTTCAAATTTGAGTAAATTTGACTCGGAGCCAGTTTGAGTATGTGACATACTCAAATCAAATTTGAGTAATTTTTACTCGATTTTGAAACTTTGTTTTAAGAGTGCAACAGGCTCATATAACAAGTGTTAAGAGAGAAAATGAGAAAGAGATAATAAGAGAGAGAGACTAATTAGATTATAAGTATTAAACAATTAGATATATTAGATTAGAATATTAAATGGAAAAAAAGAGAGAGGGGTGATTTAAAGTAGAAAGATTTAGTAAACCTGAAAAACACGTTGTAAAATATTTTTAAAAACATTACAGCTTTAGTAAAACAAAGTTCTATTTACTCCACTGCCAAAAAGGTAGTACTTATTAGTAACCTGAAATTAGAAAATGAACGAGAGATTTATTCTCTATGTTTTTCGAATCTTCTAAGAAAGAATTCAGAAGATCCCATCACGCACGGATTTAACCGGAAATGGTCTCTCTTTGGAACAAAAAAAAAATTTGATATTGCTTCACGCGCGCCGGGGATCCTGGGATACACAACGTGAAGGAATGCAACGGAAGGGCGCTTTGTTCCATCGAATCGGATGACCTTCCTTTCGCAGAGAGAAGGGGGTGGGGAGAGGGTGTTCCATTCCTTTTTGTTTCGGTTCTGAGATGTCTGCGAGGTGCGGGTTTCGGTTGCTGCGTGCTTTTTTTTTTTTCAATCGGATTGGAAGGGGTGCAATTTTGAAGTTAAGGTTGTGTAGGTTATGGACTGTGTTTGGGGAGGTTGAACTGGTTAATTGGGTGATGTACCCTTCCGTTTTTGTATTGTTAGAATTCGTTTCACAGTTGGTTATTTTTTTTCATTTAAATTCACATATTTACTTTAAAATTAAGAAGTAACAATATTATAAAAATAAATAAGAACTCATTTTTAAAATGCACCAAAGTTTTAGCTTTGAATTCATTTTGAATCTATTAAATAAAAATCCCTTGTCTTTTAAATAAAATATAAAAATATCTTTAAAATATAGGCTGATCTTTCTAAAATTGTGAATACGATTCCCTTATAATTTTCCTAGTAAGAGATTTTGCCTTTTATTTCTTTTCCTTATTTTGCTAGTTCTTTAAAATACATTTACCTGCAGGTACGGGTAACAAAAAATGTGACTTCTTTCTGATTAGTATTGTTAATAATATTTTTTTTAACCTGCCATTATCGTATTTTTTATATTTTAAATAAAAATTCACTAATTTATTGTTCCAGTGACATATTTTATCAGATGAAAATAATAATCTACGATAACTTCTTGGTTGTTTTTTTAACCTTCAGTGCAGTGTTCTCTATTTTTAGAATTATTTCATTATGCGAGTTTTATCAAGGTACAAAATTTTACCCATATAAGATTCACACAATGACTTTAATTCAAGGAAAAAATTCCACTTGCAAGCTTTTGTAAGGATTGACAAAAAATTGACCAAATACAGACTACAAATTAATTAGGCTTTTTTTTTGCATAATTATGCATCATAATCATATATTTCACCAGCACCCAAATCTAGTACGAAAATATGGAAAATATATGCAGTTATGGGCAGTACGAATTCCATTCATTAGATTGAATTTGTTGAAACATTTACATAAAAAAAGGGTTAACAGTTACTGCACCCGTTTTGTTATTTGGTATTCATGCAGACGGAGTACCAATGCGATGAATACCGCCTTCCATGTGTATGAACAAAACTTTTTTTCTTCTTTGGCTATGTTACTTTTCGCACTATTTGGACGCACACAATGGAAAGGGGAGTTTCGTTACACAGTGGCAAATGGTTCGGGGGTCATAGAGGAAGTTTTCCCCCACCGAAATGCACAGTTTGAAAAGTCATAAATCTCGCCATTGTTGCCTTATTATAATGAAGCTGTGAAAAGGAATTCTGCACAAGTTAAACATGGAGTCGCAGCTGTCATGTATGATGCATGTGCACACCAGTGATTTATTGTGAGGGCTGGGTTTCGGTTATGAAGTGGAAAGTTCGTGACACATCTGTTTTTTTGGGGTGACAAGTTTAATTAGTGTGACATCACCTGGTGCAGAGTCAAAAAGTTGCCCCAAATAGTCGGTTTCCTATTTTTATGGGCGGTTTGAATTTTTTATAGCGATTTTCAACCACTAAAGTTGATTCTCTGGGATAAGAGCATATACGATGAGAGCCATTTTCATAGAATAGAATGTAAAAGTGTCTTTGATATTATTGAGATTGAAAAAAGAGTGGAAATTTTAATTATATTAATAAATAACACAGATTTTATTTCGTAAATGACGAAGATAAGTAATAAGAGGAATACTTATTCTGTTTTTAAATTTTTGTTAGAGAAAATGTAAAAATGTATGGAAGGAAAATTTATATTGTAAGTGTTTTTCTATTATATAGAGATTTATTTCTATAGGGAACAATGTCGGCGTAAGACTGAGAAAATTGAGTTCAGGAAAGATAGGAAAATTGAATAGTTCAATCCAAATTATAGTTCCATATAAAAATTATGTTTGGGAAAAATTCGTTCCACAATTCTGAATTTTCTTCTGAATGTTTATATTCACCCTTTCCCCCAGGGTTTTTCATTTTGATATATTTCTATTAACTGTCCTCCTAAAAATAGTCTAGCAGTGCAGTTTTGAATGCCAAAAATTAGAAATATTGCCAAAAATTGCAAACTAACAGATTATAACGTATAATTGATATTGATGAAAACAATAAAAATTTGATGGTTGTTTTAAAGGGATAAATCACGGAATTGTATAATTAATTTAATACCCTGGGTTAATAATTTGAATACCGTTTGTTTATATCATAATGACTTGAAAAACTTTTTAAACCTGTAGCTACTCAAAGTTTTAAAAAATTAGTAGTTAGAATTGAAATGACAAAAGAGAGTAGGGAAAGGGTATCATTTGGAATCAAAATAGAAAAACACATCCAGGTGTAAAGTAAATCTCAAAATCCTCCATAAATATTCCTTTAGGGCCAGATGCAACTTTCCAAAAACGAGGTTAAAATGAGGCAACCAACTGAAAACTCGTCAACCAAATAATCGAGCTAGTAAAAAAAACGAGATCTCAAGAGCACTCGTCTTCTTTTATTTTTTTTATAAACAGAGGGATCCACTACAATCGATTTTTTTCTATCTATCCCACAACCAATTTTTGATTTACAGCTATAATAAATAAAATTTAAAAATCCCGTTTACTTGGTTGCTATCGTTTTTACCTCGCTTTTGAGAAGCTGCATCTGGCCCTTGTCCTCCAAATTTAGGTATAGACGTGCATCCTCTTTTGATTCCATCAGCTGTGGGGGGTAATGCATCTCGTAACAGAATACCCAGATTAAAGCACCCTTCTCATCTGCATTGAACTCTGGAGTGTTGGGTTACCCCTCTTTCTATACAGAACTTTGCATTGTGTTGTGTAGAGCCGGCTCCCTACACTGAAACATATTTTGCATTTCTTTTGTGCAGGTTTTAACTTTGCATAATTATTGACACGCGATACATTGGAGGGAAAGGGGTGAAATATCCCCTTTTTTTTCGAATGTCGGTGTTGGGGGTTGTAAATTTGGATTAATAATAACGCCGTTTTTGAAAGGGGGTAATTTATGTAATGAAATGTATGCCAGAAAAATACGTTGGGTAATTTTTTTAAGTTTTTTTTTTACGAAATGTATGAAAATTTAAAGCTTCATCTGAAGTTTAAAAGTATAGGTATATTTAACCAAAAATATTTGTAACTTGTTCAGGGGTAGTAAAAAGATCGAAATACTATCTGATGATTTGCATCCATTTTTTCATGAAAAATACCCAAATTATATTGTGCTTGTTGTACACTTAACGTATTGCATTTTTTTTACTTGATTTTGATTGAATATATTTAAATGGCAGAAATTTCCTAAAAAGTTACTAAAAACACTACTGCAAAAACCTATGCATTAGTTTACTATTTATTACAATATTATCCTTAATTCTCAATGAAATCCTATTATGTGTTTAACTATGCATCTTCTAAGAATATGACTTTTCTCGAACGCCATTTCTAGATAATAAGACAGCTTTTATTGTAAAATACTTTGACTGTACCATTTATGCAAGTAATGAAAATTTAGTACATTTAAAAATTATACTATTTTATAATTAATAATAATTATATTAAATTAATATAGTTTCTCAATGCTTTCTTGTAGATGTCTGAAAGTAGTATATCATATATAACAACATTACTGCATTACATTTTAGGGGTTTCCTTGACCATCAAGCATATCCGACATTCGAGACGGACATCTAGGGCTCTGAAAACATCCAAAAGCGCCATCTACATCTTCAATCCACTCAAAAGAACTACGCTTTATGGCGGTTTGTTCGGCTCCGCAGAAACGCCCTGCTCGCCACGATGATTTACCGTCCCACAGACTCCATTGTTTCCGGACCACGGGACAAAATGAGCGATAATTGAGTCACGCAAACTGAAGTGAAGAGAGTCGTTGTCCGGTTTATGCACACAGCCATGACCGTGACCCATGGAGCCCTCGGAGGTAGGCAAGGTCGATATTTTAATGTGTAAAAAAAGACGATTGTCACAATGCCTGATGCTGACCACTCTTGTTGTATGTGTGTGGCATGTTGCGTTTTGTGCGGAATGGAGGTTGTTTCCGCTTCGAGGCAATTGTCCGTACGCACCCCGACAATATTTGGAAATGGAATGCCCACGAGGGTGGGTATGGAATGCCAATGACAGGATGTGGAAAAGGTCGTTCAGGGGATGTATTGAAAGCTGCTTGACGTGTGTTGAAAAGGCGTTTTTTTTCTGATGTTTTATTGTTAGAAAGTTTGGATACTGCTGAGTGTGGGTATCAGATTTTTTTTAACATTAATTTGCTTTTGTTAGAAACACAATGGGTTTTTTAGGGGTAGGAATTAGGTTTTTATCTAGAAAGTGAAATTGGATTGTTTCGTTTGAATTGGTGATACACTCTTTTTGAAATTGCAGTTTAGTCCTTTGTACATTAGAAAGTTATTCAGACAAATGAAAACATTTTTGAACAAAAAGTTCACGGTCAAGTGAAATTAAGGGTCACAAAGTAATGTTTCTTTAATTTACTTCTGTAAGTGTTTTAAAATGGTCATAAATTTATCAAATGTTTATATCGCACAAAGAGATGCACCAGAGATCTTGTGTTTTGGTAGCTATAAGCTCTTTAAAACAGTCAAGTAAACTTTTCAAGGCACTAGCTAAATGACATTCTGCATAACCTGTCAAATGAATCCTGCAATATACATTTAAGATTTAAGCCACACTGCCTTAAGCAGACTAAGGTTGTAACTCAACTTGTGTAACTTCAATGTTATCTTCATGTTATAGCTTCATGTTACTCTCTTGAATCCTATACATAAAATATAATAAATCCCTTTCCCTAAAAGTACATTCGAAGAGATATGAAAAGGCGTTTTTGACCTTTGTTCTGAGAATATTTGGGAGTTGTTATGGAAAAACATTTATCACTAAAAAATAGTTATTAATGGGGGAGAAATCCTACCCTGATACACATGAGCGGATTTAAGGGAGCAGTGGCGGATTAATGCAATTTTGTGGGTGGGGGCGGTTAGATAGAATATTCAATTTACAGTAGGTCCTCCCTGGTATATAATTTTTTAAAAAATAATATTTTTAAATCTAGTATACTGCTAAGCTGTTTTGAGACTTTTTAAACTGATATAAAATAAGTTTAAAAATAGTGGAGAAGGGGGTACATTAGTTTGAAAAAATTTGTACGTAAAAGAATATGCGGGCAGTATAAAATTCCTAGCAAAAAGAGGGGGTCTGGGGGTCCTCCCCTAGAAAATTTTTGGAAATTTGACCCTTAAAAACAGCATTTTAACTCGTTTTTATTCACTTAGTCCGACTTTTGAAGGGGAGGCTGGGCCCCTTTAACCCCCCTTATGTACGCCTCTGGCCCATAGCATGGTATTGGGGATCTCCCCCTAACTTTTTTAAAGCTTAACAAGCACCCAAGTGTTTTTCAGACACGTTTGAGGGGTATAGACGTCCTCTGTTGAGTGGTTAATCATAATTATAACACCTAAAGTAGGGTCTAAAAAGTTTAAGGTCAGGCTCAATGGGGGGTCCGGACCAGGGAACCCCCCCCCCTCGGATACGCTCCTGAATAAGAACTTCTATCTTATCATCATAGAAAACGACTTAAACTACTCTATAGGCAAAGAAAGAAGAGGGGGGGGTCCGGGGGTCCTCCCCCGGGAAATTTTTGAATTTTAGCATGTCAAAAAGTGTTCTGAAACTATTTTTATTTATTATACTATTTTTTCTCGGGTGGGGGCGGTCGCCCCCTCCGCCCCCCCCCTTTAATCCGCCCCTGTAAGGGAGGTTATGGAGGAACAAACCTTTAACTGTTTCATAATATTTCATTTTTTAAAGGTAAAGAACAAAGCAATCAGGGACTTAGGATTTCGCAGAATAACTGAGCAATAAATATTTAGCGTAATCCATTGTAAAACAATCTGTTAACTAGTTTCCCGAATTCGGATTATTCATGTAACTAACTTACGCACTTCATGTAACTAAACGAAATTTTTAACATTGTGGAACAGATGAAGATTATACGGTCTAAATTAAATACTCCCCAGTAATTAAAATGCCATTCAAATAACAGACAGCCAACTCCCTTCATAACAACGAAAATGCTCCCAACCGCCTCCGCTGACCACTCACCGAAGAAGAAGAGAACCTCATTTCATTCTCTCACACCGTTAATTCCCCGTTTCCCGGAACACCTATTATTTCCCTTTTTGTCGGGACTGTCATAAAATCCCCACAATAATGGGAATAATGGAGACCTCCCCTCTTATTTATATTGAGTGAGTGGTCTTTCTCATTCGGCAGGAATGCGGCGGGGGCATTCTCGGTGCCCACCGGAGCGGGAGGGTCAGTGTCATTCCTTTTCCACCCACGCAGACCCCCTCCACATGGTGTCTTTTGTTGTGTAGGAATTGTCGAGCTAGGGATATAGATGTGAAGGGTCTTTTCATATAGGATTGTATCTGATGTTGGCAGGGACTTTTATTTATAATACGGTTTTTATGACGATGTTCTCACTTTTGGTGGGGTGTCAGACACTGGAGTCGGGCTTGGGAAAATGACATTTTGGTCCCCCTATCGTAGAATGTGAAAGGTGTGGCTTTTGTGTAAAATATGTTTTATGTTTTATATGTTTGGGGTCAACTACTATAAAATATTTGAAGTGATGACTACCTCCCCTAATCGGGCTTTGGGGGTCCTACTACAAAAGTTTTACATCGATCCGGTACTCTTCAAAAATAGAATTTGGAATTAACAACCGCTGCACGCATTTTTATTTAGTTATTTATGGTTATTTTTTTGTGAACTATTCTAGTGAAATTCTACGCCGATTTTTTTTTTGATGGGAGGGGCGCGTTCAATGTTAAAAATATTGTAACTTACTTGCCCTTTTATTATTGTGGGGTGGCATTCCACAAACTTCTTTAATAATGGTTTTGTTTAATTACATAAACTCTGCCTATTTCAATTTCTTACATATTCTAACTTTTGATTGTATCTCTACTTGAATTATCATTTTTTTTGCACACTCGCAGAACTATTAAATGTCATTCATCATGACACATTTTGATCTTTGGATGATAAAATAAATAAAGAAAATAACAGAATTTATGTAATGAATGAAATTTAAGTGCAAAAAGATTTCAAGGTTATTTTCGTATCTTTCGTTGCATCACATTTTAATACGAAAGAGGAAAACAATTTGTCATGTTATGCCCTGATAAAACATCTTTGTTTGATATGTAATCCTATTACAATCACTCATATTGCATGATATTACTAAGCAAATTTTCTCTGCTAGGGAAATAGTTTAATCAATATGGTTAACCGAGAAATGATAAACAAAGAACGACACACGGAATATCATTTTTGATTCCAGATTTTTTACTAATTTTCTTATACGCATATTGAGAACTTTTAATTACTTTTTTTCCTGTTAAAGCTACAGTTTTTAATTCCTTGTTATTTTGCTTAAAATTTTATACTTGTGGTTCTTTGTCTGTACAATTTTATGTAATTATATTTGCGGGAATTAATTTGTATTAAATAAGAACATCGAGTTTAACACACATTTACGTGCTACTGATAATTTTTAAAGAGTTTTAATATCGAGGTGACAGTTAACAATTCGTACAACCATGTGGCCCTCGATGGTTTATTACTATTATTATTATTCGAATCATTATAATGAATTATCACAGCCAAGCACCTTGGGCCTTATGTAAAGAAATAGCTAAGTGTGTCTGTTTCAGACGTATCCAAGGGGGGGGCACTCCGGAAAGAGCTCCCTCCTTAGGCTGAAAAAAGAAGGGGGAAAAGAGGTAAAAGACGTAATAAGGAGAAAGTAGATTAAGAAAGTTCAAAAATTGTTCAGTCATTTAAAAGATGTACTTTTTCTTCTTTTTGACCTTTTTTTCTTCTTTTTCTTTCTTGGTCCCTTTTAAAGCAAAGGGGGTCACTTTCCTCAGATTGTTCAAACTTTTTTTGTTCAGGTGAACAAAAATGAGTTATTTAGGGGCTGCCCACACCAAGGACGCCACTCCAGAGCAATAAAATAAATCAATCTTGACCCCTTGGCCCTCGCAGCCTTCGCAATACAAGATAACGTTAATTGACCTCCTGGACAGTCGAGTAAACAAGACACTCTCAACCCCCTCTCTTCTATTGGGAAGGCTGAATGGGGAACCTGAGTCCGCCTGTCAAGATAACGATCTTTATGGGACAGTACGCACGACGAGCTCGGTGTGGGCAGCGCCTTAGGGTAATAATCCCTACAATTTTCTGGTGGAGAAATTTCGTATTTCCTGGGACGTAAAATTTTCGTCAAAATACAATGAAAAATTGAATATAAAAAGACGTATTTTTTACAGAGCACACCTACATTCTCATCAAACCACACAGATCCCCCACTACACCAACTTCTCGAAAATTACCTTCTTTCCCGCCTCCGTGCATCTACCTCATCACCACGCGCATTCCGTCTCCTCAATTAAACCCCCGAAACCGCGTCATTTGCATGAGCGCCATCAAGGTCCGCTTCTCGGAATCCCGACAAACAAAAAAATAAGAGGACTTTGTGTGCCGCCCTAATGAAATGCCCGAGACGTCATTACGGTGTTGTCACATAAATCAGTCCGAGACGTGTTATCGAGGCAATCATGCAGGGAATTACGATAATGGCGGTCCTCTCTGTGTGCCTGCCGTGGATGTTTAATTAATCCGAGGGAGAAATGAGGGATCACAGGGTCCATTAGTTGAATATAGGTACCCGCCGATTGATATGCGTATTTTTAATGCTGTTTCGCTTGCTGAAGTCTTGTATAGGATTACCTCAAGAAGCATATTCAAACTATGAACGTACAAAATGTCCAGTTTACTAAGAGGATTTTTATATAATTTCCCCTCTGTACATTACATTTTGTATAGGAATTTACCTTCCCAGTGAAAAAGTAAGGAGAGTGCATTTTTTTTTAACTTCGAAATAATAGAGAACAAAAAAAACCTTTAAGATTAATACGTAAGTTTTCACAATAAATGTGCAAAAAACTATCCATGTAATATATGTTACTTTCTTATATCGTCGCTAGGAGTGTTTTAAGCCGATTCAATGTATTTTTTAGCATAGTTTTTTTAAGTATAGGGGAGAGTTGGGCACCTTGAGATTGAGACACTTTTTATTAAATTATTTTTCTAATTTTTTTATATAATTATTTTATTCAAACACAGTTAATATATTAGATATACATACTTCTTTGCGCATATAATAAGAATTTCCAACCAATTATCTTTGTTAGGGAATTAATAGTAACAACAAATCTAAAAAAAAAAACATTCAAGTGTCCCAAGGTGCCCCACTAGTAGTCTACTTTGGGACACTTTCAATTACAGTATAAAAATTATAAAATGTTGCTTTTAAAAATACAAAAAAAACCCACTTATTAATGAAAAAGGTGTTTTACAATCTAAAATTGGACATCAAACATATTTTGTATTCAAAATTTTTCACTGATTTCTTCATTTTGTCATGACATAAATCACTGATTTTTTTGTTTCCTTCAAGATATATTTTTTGCACCAATTTCTTAATTATAATCCTCTTCTAAATTCTTAAACTATATATTTTCTTAAATAAAAAACAATATTGTTTTACACATGAGAGGTTTGGGGTATCTTTAGGCTTGTCCCAAAGATAACCCAGAATAAGAAATGAGAAAGATAGGTAGTGTATTGTTGTCCTTGCACTTTTGGTTTATTTTATGGGAAAGATTTGGGTCCCTCTAATTAACTATACCATAAAAGCCCTCATCAACATTCAAAACAAAGCTACCTGCCTCTCAAAAAATAATCAACGTGATAGTATACTACCAGCAAAGCGTGAAATTACGGAAATTACCGAAAATCGACAATAAGAGCAATTCAGGACAAGCGCGGCAATAAATAGATCTCTCGTGCCGAAAGCACGGACGTGATTCACCGTGTCAATGGGTTCGAAGGAATGGAAACATCATCGCTTCATCGAGTAGTCGTGATGATAAACTGCGGTCTTGCGAATCAATCTTTTCAGAGTTCGAGTGAAACCTGTCGATACCATCTGATAAGTATAGTGTTATTTTACAATAGAAAGGATTGCGATTCTAATTTCGGGTCAACCGGATTTTCGTGAAGTAAAATTGATATTTATTCTGCAATTATTATTTGCGCATCCAGCTGATAGCACGCGATGTGATTGACCGGGCGTGTGTAACTTTTGGAAATGGAATTCCGTGTTTGCGTTTTTATGACGTTCGTTGTTTAAAATGAATCAAATGGGAATGAGTTTTACCCTATCTCATTGTATGATCCATGACGAAGTTGATTTTATGTAATGTAATGATAAAAATGAATGATGTAAATCTTTGGTCTATTTTCTCTTCAAAAATCCCCTTACTTTCCATACATGATCAGTTTTCAACCTTGAGGTACTCCCCAGTATAACAATCAGACTAGTAAAGTTTTAATAGCAGAAATGGCTATTGATGCACAAACAAATGTTTTAATACAAGATAGTTTTTCTTTATGTTCTGTTTTTGCTCAAAATTTGTATAAAGCAGTGTTTCCCAACCTTTTTCGGTCCATGCCCCACCAAAGCCTTTCTAAATTTTCCATGCCTCCCGTGTCCTTTATTTTTTTCGAAAATCCTTCTTGAAAAATAGATAAAACCTGGTGATCCATGCCCCACCTGGGGGGGACAATTTGTTTAAAAGTTTTCCAATTCCCCCCCCCTAGAAATTCATATTGCCCCCCGTTGGGGCGTGCGCCCCACGTTGGGAAACACTGGCTATAAAGTCTTTGATTAAATGTGAATTGAAGAAAGCTTGTATCTCACAGTCATAAAAAATTATGGTAAACTGAAAACAAATCAGATAGATATACATAAAAAAATTAAAATTTTACATACAATTGTAAAAGAAATTTTTTCTTTTAAATTTTTCAAATAATAAGTCTTCGACTTATATCTTTAAAGTGCAAATTTAAAACTCTGAAAGCTCTCCTCTGTGCCCAGATGTCAAAGGTGAAACTTAAATCCGACCCTACAGTTTAAAATCGGTCTGAAAATCAGTTAACAACCCCGTTTGGAGAATTGTTAACATTTACTCCGTTGCACTTTGACATTCAGTTTAAGCTTGGAAGGTGAAACAGCTTAAAACCGCTAGTTTTTGATGATTGAAAAAAAACTTTCGAGTCAAAGGTCTGCGTGGGCTAGGATTTTGACCCCACGTATCAGATTCGAAGAAGCGTAAATCTGAACGCAGTAGGCGTCAGGATTGCCCACGAGGGTCTTGAAGTAACTATTGTGCTGAAGAAGCGTTTTGAAATATCTATGTATTCAAAATAATTGTATGAAAAGCAGAAAAGTGTGGGTGAGGAGAACTTAACAAAAGTTATAGAAAACGATTTCGGGAAAGGTCAATCCCTTTGAACTGTCTGTGAAACAGAATCGTTATCTATCTACCAAGAAAAATATTTAAATTTATATTTGATGCCAAAAAACGGTTTCTGATAATTTTATATAAATTTTGGGTGGTATTTATCCATGTTTTAATTGAATTTGTTATTTTTTTTTTATTTTATCACTTCACTTTTCATTTTTGTACATAATTAAATGGAACTTTCTTATCAGATGTAATAAATAAGGGGTTAAAATTGGCGTTTGTATTCAGGAGGACAGGACATTTGAAAAACTAGGATTTAGTAAAAGAAAAATATGCTAAGATATGCATGCACCTCTCGGAATTGAGACAGCCCTTGATTCCTTTACAATTTCATTATAACTACTAATATTGATATTTATTTCAAATATTTTTACTTTATATATTATCAATAATATTTTAATTTATTTCAAACCCTGATTTTTATATTTTCAAAAGGACCCTTATGCATTATAGCCAATATTGTTATTTATTTTGGCACACAACCCTGATTTTTATCATATAATTACTAACGACGGAGATAATTAAAAACACATGAAACATCAACAACAATATTGGTTATATTTTCTATTTAAATGGTATAATACTAGTTCTTCTAGAATTTAAACTATTTAAAGAAACCAGATGGAGAAAATCTTTAGTGGATTTCGTTTGATGCCATTCAAAAACTACGTCACAAAATTTTTAAAGTACATATTTGTAACCCTTTCCGCCCTCCTATGTCGCATAATACTTCACTCCGCTGATTCCCTCCCCCTAAACGTGTGATGTAACTTGTGAAAAGACTCATAGATAACAATGTCGTGCCATCTTTTATACTGGAATCTTGTTACTTTTGATATGGACACAATGTTAAGCATCAGATTATTAACGTCTTCTTTACACAGTGACATTACTGATGACTGATTCGCCATTACGCACGTGCACAAGTGAAGTAACATTCTCTGCAGCGGGGACATCGTCTTGTGCCCCGCCCTATGAAAAACCTCATTAAAAGACCAGCACAATTCCTTTGTGAGTGTCTCAACCGTTTATTTAATCTCACAAATGAAGTGACACAATGCCTCTCACACGCTGGATTAATGACAGGAAAGGTCACGCAATCCTATACGAAAACAAATAGTATATACGTCTTGGAAAATAATAACACGCCGAGCGTATTTATTATGGGGACGCAATCTGTACGATCTCGGACAATCAATATGTTATGCCCGCGGATTCTAATTTGATGACCATTTCGTGATGAAATTCGGGTTTTCCTTTTTGATGGTTTAGTCACCTAATTTGCATTGAAGTTAGAGCCCCCCCCAATCTTTGGCCTTTTAATAAGACTTGCTACAGTGTTTATAAACGCTTGACAATAACAAATATGAGTTAAATACTTTTCCATGAAGCAACTCATGAATAACAAATCATTGAAAACACATTCTGCTTATTTATTTCATAGGTTCTTGGATCATTTTCCTAACAAATTAATATCTTAATATTTTCAGCTTAATTGGGCTCTTTTCCCACAAGTTTTTCTCTCTTTAGTGTATACTGGTAGAAAGGAGACAAACAATGAAACTTTTCATTCTCTCTGTCTTTTTTGTGACATCCATATTTTTTCATTACTTTTGAATCCTAAAAACTATTGTTGGAAAAATATAGAAAAATAAAATTAAGTGTTTTTTTTTCATATTCCTAATTTGTAAAAATAATTTTAAAAAGTATAAAAATACTCTTTTTGACATTATAGATATCTTTTTAGTTCAGTTATCCATAGTAATTTTGTTTAGAGAGATATGGGATAACTTTTTATGGTAAAAACTTTTATTAAAAAAAATAAATCAAAACTTTTTATGGTAAAAAAGGAGGGAAATAATCCTTCCTTTAGCTTTTTCGTTGTGTGGAATTATTCCCTTTTTATCATGCTCTTTGTGTTATTTTCCAAATAATTTAAAATTTGTTTTTGAAAGAATTTGAACTGTTTTTACAATTGTAGCATGGATAATATAACAATTATAACGAAAATCTTGCTTTTACGCATATCATTATCAGGACGTTTTCTAATGCAAAAGTACTTTTCTTCATTCAAAAAATTTTAAACAACATGTGAAGTCAATTTTTACCATAGCCAACTCCTTCGATTTATTCAGAGGACTCTCAATTTCAGTCTGTTCTCCCTAACTCCTTGAATGAATCAAAATAACCCGAATTTTATCTTAAATCGGAATAATACCCATAAAAGGTATTTTTGTACAAAAAACTGGGATAAATGCCAATTTTTAAACTTGTTTTGGCTAGTCCTCAAAAACATTTTTTTCTTAAAATTTATTTCTTATTTTGTTTCTAGTTTTAAAAATCCCTTTTTAACTTAAAACTCTCAGTACCCTATATATGCATTAGTTTTTTTCTGTAAAATCTATTTACGGTACAAGTCTCCCTAATATTTATTCTACAACGTTAGCAGCTTTTAGCAATGAAAGAGAATAAAAAGCCCCAGAGTGACTTGGAGCAATGCAATACATGTAAATTAAACCGGGAGTAGGTACGTGAGGAATTCCTTTTTCATGATAGTCCTTTGAACTTCTTTCTTTGAGAAGTGATGTTTCCAGCAGGCATTATGTTTTCTTTGAGAACTCTCGTCTCCCCAACAAAGGAGACAAACTTCTTCCCTTCAAGCGAAAAATCGCTCTTCACAAAAATTCGAACCAAAAGACACAATTCCCCGAACATAAAAAAAAAGAAATCCTCTTTCACATCTGTATCCTCGAAATCGTCACAAAAAGACAGCACCAGTCAATTTATTTATCACTCCGCATTCCGGCGGCGGCATTCCTCCGTCTTGTACTTTTTAAAAGAGAGATTAAAACACACCAAGAGATAGTAGTAGATGCATAATGGCTGCCGGGGTAACAATGCAATCAAAAAAATTGGAACGGCTTTTGTTTCCGAGCAGCGAAATGACTTTTTTCAGTGTCAGTGTTTCCGAGGTGATAAGAATCTCGGAGGTATGTCGGTGTCGCAATCTCACCTTTTTTTTTTCGGAGATAAACGGGAGATTTTGGATGTAATAATGGAATTCCTCTGACATTTGTTTTCTCTTTTGTTGGTTGATTGCTTTTGTGTCATCATAATTGTGTGCACGCGCGATTAGAAAATAGCTGGGTGATAAGGTCGGATCGTATGTCATTGTTTGCTTGTTCTTCGCACAGCAGATAACTTCGGGCGACATGGAAAGTTGAGGCTCACTACAAGCTGAAAATTTGAAGAAACACATTTTATTTAAAACTTATGTTCTTGAATGTGAAAAATATACTTATTCATTAGTACGACGGATTTTTCTTCTTAAAACTTGTTTCCAAATGTGTTTCATACATAAAAAGTATACATAATACCGTAAAGTATAACCAAATAAAAAAAATTAAGTGTATAACTATTATAAATATATTACTTTTAACGATTAAATTTGGGTAATTTTGTTTTATCTTCCTAAAAATATTTCGATGCATGCCCAATTATTACAAAATCAATTCAAAAGTATATTTTTTGATATAAACCAGGTTACTAAATCTGGGTGAGTTAATATTGGCATCAACATAATAATAGAGCATTCGCACATGACGTCACTTGGAGGACAAAATCAACGTTGCTAAGGCTGTTGTTAGGGGCGGGACATAGAAGTATCCAATAGCAGCATTCGCACATGACGTCACTTGGCGAATAAACAACGTTGCTAAGGCCGTTGTTAGGCAGAGTCATGTGATTGAAAATACTCTATAGTATATAGCACGCTGTTTGAGTTGACGAATTTTCTTTAGTTTAGAATCTAAGTAAGTTTTCTAAGTGTTTAACTAAATTTCAGTGTATTAAAAACTCATTATACTATATTTTTTTTTCTATAAAAGTTTAAAGTTCTTATTGCTAGAAAACTAGATTTTTCTTCTTGTAGGATTGAGGTGTTTCTCAACCTAAATACCTAAAATAGTTTTACTTGGAAAATGACTTTCTCTTACTGCTAATAACTAGCTAATACTATATTTTCAATTATTATATTTTGAAATTAGTATAATATAATCTAAAAGTATGTCTTTTGGGAAAGGAAAAGTGTTAAGGAATGAAGTGAAAAACTCGTATTCAGACAATTAAAATAATGGAAAAGAGTACGAATTTCCCCCAGGGTTCCTAAATACCGAAGTTAATTGCTTTCTAGCTCTGACTCTTAGTACTTAATAAAGAGCTTACAGCCATTAAATCGTTTAAAAGTGAAAGAATGAACATTAACTGGAGTTAGACTGTCAAACAAGCAGGGAATTCATCCATGGATTTTAAGGAAAGAGGTAATTTTAGGTTAAAAATAAAATTAGACTGCGTTGTTGCTTATGATTAAATGTACGCGGAATGATTTTGTGGTGAATTGTATCGAACTTCTAAAACTTTTCTTTGCATGATTTTGAATTATACATGTTTTTAAAAGGTGGCAAAATAGTGACTTTTGGGTTACTATCTACACAAAGTAATATTCAAACTTAGTGTGCTTAGAAGAAAAAAAAAATTGGGAAAGCACATTTTTAAATAAAATTGTAAAATACTGTACAAATTCTGCTCTATAATAGTTTTAATTGTCGTATTTTAAAAAGCTTTAATTATAAAGGCAGCCTTCTTCAAGAATTGAACAGAAATTACAGAAAAATGAAATTGTTGATAAACTTTGTAGGGTTATCTATTTCATTTTACATTGATTAAATAAGAGAGATTTCACTGAACTATTCATCTTTTTAAGTCACTCAGGAACTACTATTTTAAAAAACATCCTGTTTTAAACTCTACCCCAGTTATCTTTTATTGAGTTATCATTATCAAAGCTACATTTTGAGTTTAATAATGGTACAGTTTAATAAATCTTTTTTAGAGACGAATCTTTGAGGATAATTTGATGAGGGATTTCAGGTTGAATATGAAGTTATTTTAAGTATTTTTGGAAAGGTTAGGTGCCATCTGATCTTTCTGGTAAAATCTTTTATTTACACCGCGCATAAAAATCCAATTTATCGTTGCACGAAAAATTCTAAACATACAAGGGCCTTTTATAGAGAGACTAGCAAAAGAACCACTTCACACATCACAATAGATCTCCCTCAAGCAATTTTCACGAGCTGGATAAGAGATGGGTTAAATTTTTTTTTATGGGGAATGGATTTTTTGGACCAGATGGCTACAAGTGCATTTGGAGAGTTTCGAGAGCATTTTTCTAAGAGACACATTGTGATTTAACTCTCATGCGCTCTCAGAACGTATGAAAGATCTTTTGCCTTTCACACTTATCCCACCAAAAATTTTTCTCAGTATTTGAAAAAAAAATACTAAATCACTCAAGAATGTGCATCCTCTTTTGCTTTTTTAATCCATTCTATTTGAAGAAACCTGAAGAAATTTAAATGTTCGTAAGGATCCGAGCAACACATAAATACAGAAATTAAGTATTTCTCCTGATTCTACTATCATTCTAACTTAAGTTTGCGTTAAATAGTGATCCTTATTAAACGAATCAATACACTTGGTAAGCCGGGAAAAATATCCAAATTTTATATTTTGAATTTTTTGTTTGTGTGAAATATCATTAAAATGTTTATTTAACCTATCTTCTCTAACAACTTATATAAACCCAACTGGAAATTTTAACTACTTTAGAAGCAAAATAATAAGATTTTGTTCAAAAATTTTTACTTTGACCAAAACGATTAAAAGAACGTTCAAATGTTATTTTGCTTATTTGCCCATTTGCTTATTTTTGCTGTCAAGTGGGAGGTGGGTGTATACGAGTTAATGTTACGTAAGACATAAAAGACTGTTTCCCAAAATCCCTTGTAATTTGCAGAAAGTAAATTAATTTTAAAAAATTAAGTTTCAAAGTAACTAAATTAAGAAATTAAACATACGTTTCTTATTTCAAGTCTTATTATAACATTTTTATTTTCAAAATAATTTTAGAATACGTACTATAGTCAATAGAAAGTTTTGTTCAAAAATAAAACAGTAAGGGGTTGGAAAGTTAGTTGCTTACGTAATTTTAAGAGGGGGTTAGCAATTTGCTTACTTTTGCCGATAAGGCGGCTTAAAATCACCAAACATATGCTCAGCTCACAAAATATTTCATCGACTCCTAAGTGAGATAGTAGGGAAGAGCTAATATATCGCATATTCTAAAAATAATTTGAATGTACAAATCCATTCATTCTTGAAAACACCACGTTTTGTAACCTTATTTAATCTTAAAGGAATAGATCTTTTAAGAAATTTCCATCCCCCAGAGGCGAACACGTTTTTTTTTCGGTAGAGTCGTCTGCTGGTTTCTTGAATCAAAACCACCCCCGCGATTACAGACTGGATGTTTAGGTTGTCAAACTCGCCCAGGCAAAATCGCCGAAAGCATTTCCGAAATCCACGGAACGCTTTCTTTAATCCGCGAATTCCGAATGCCAGACTGGAACATCCACGCGGAAGCGACAATGGGATCAGGGGGAAAGAACAAAACAATAAAGAGCGATTCCCATTCGGAGCGGGAGGGAAAAGGCATTTTTCAAGGACCATTGACCCTTTCCGAACACAAGATTCTCGTCGGGACGAAAATTAGCTTTATTCAATCTGTGATTTAGATCCAAGCACTAAATTTTTCAGAGCGCGTAAATATTAAATAAATATACGTAAACAAACATAATAGGCAACCTATTTTATCCAAGGGAATGTGAAAGATAGTGATGAGGGAAGGAGAGAGAACAAGACAGAAAGAGATGGAATGAAAGAAAATAGTAATAGAGAATAAATGAATGCAGATGTGAGAGTGAACAAAAGAGAAGATAACAGAATGAAAGAGATAAGTATAAAAGAGAGATTGAGTATCGCGGATCCAGCACGGCTCCAAGGGGGGGCACTTTTTCAGACTATCACCTTTACCTTTTGAAAAAATTTTCAAAATTTTGGGGATTTTCTAAAAAGCATCAAGATCCCCTTTTGGTACCGCTGGGGGGGGGTATTTGTCCCCCCACCCTGAAAAAATTTTGAAATTTGACAAGTAAAAGTAGGGTTTTAACTCAATTTGAGTACTTTTTGGGACTTTTTTTTGGTACTTATGAGTGATTTTTTGGCTCCAAGGGGGGGCACTTTCCAGAGTGCCACCCCCTGAATCCGCCACTGATCCAGTGGGTGAAGCCGGAAAAAATTGTGATATTGGACATATGGGGTAAATTTAGTCCTATATTCTACAAAAAAATCAAGGGGGGATATATCCCCATATCCACCTTTTGGCTACGTCACCAAGAAAATGTAAGAGAAGTACGGAAATATTGAAAGGATTAAAATGAGAGATAATTAAATAGGGGAGAAGAGAAAGGAGAGAGGAAATATGAAGGACGATTAAATAAGGATGAAAAGAGAGATGATTAAATAGAGAAAAATGAAAAGAGAGAAACGAATGAGAGAAGAGAAAGATGCAGAAAAAAAGTGGAGATAATGAGAAAAGAGGATAAAAAGTGAGTAGAGATATTGCGAGATATAATGAAAAGGGTTACACTATACACTACAGCTCAACTCAATCAGTTCGACTCACGAAAGGGTAACTCCATTAAATCACGACAAAAGTGATAGGGTTATGCATAAAAAAAGCCACCAATGGAACAATAATAATAATCATAAAGTCGAACTTTGGTTTGGAAACATCTGGTCGGACAGCCACAAAGCACGAGTGTCATCCCTTTCAGTTTGCTCATACAGGGGCTTTTAAAGCGCACAATATTGAAATTACGTGCATTGTGCGCTTCCCGCACATTCTTTTTTGTCGCGAACGTGTCGCAGCCTTCATTGTCGCATGCGGGTCGCTCCATTGTGGAGGTGTTTGCATCCTGTGGTTCCTTTGTGACCGGGAATTTCGGCGAGCGTGCGTCTTCGTTATCGGGGAAACACCCCCTCCTATCGTATCAGCGCGAGTTTCACTTTTTTTTTTAGAGAAGCCCGGGGGGAGCGGAATAAAAGTTGGCGGGCTTTCCCTGCGAGCCGCGCCGTGATTGGTCACATTCCTGACGAGTTTCGCATTCCAGCTGTCGAAAGGCACCCTCCCGCCCGCGCTCGTTCTCCCGCCGCCGCGGGATGTGGTATGTGTCAACGTGGCTGTTCGCATTAGAATCTTTATCGCTCGTTTGGCTACTTTTTTGTACTCCATTGTTAATTTTACGCATCCGTAAATAAAACTGGTATTTCACATCGTTGACTGTTTTAGGATGTTTTTGTTCTTTTTTAAAGAAAAAGTGTACGCTTTTTTTTTATAAATTTCGTTAGAAATATTTAATTTAAAATTAAACATAAAAATCAACTAAAAATATAAACATAACATTAAATAAAAATCAATTATTTTTCCGTGTTTTTTTGCTCAACTTAAATACTAATATTTAATCAAAAATATCTGATTATTGTGATTAATTTCCAGCTATTATTCTGTTTCATAATTTGACAAATCATTTTTAAATGACTATTCTTATTGTTATTATCCAATTAATATTTTATAATTTAAGAAATTTTAAAGGTATTTTAGATATCGTTAACGTTTATCTTTCATGGAAAAAATATTTTCATAAGTCATGTTTTAAATTTCCAAGTTTTAAACCCAAATCTTTTTTTTTTTTTTTCAAATTAAGCATATAGGTTTGACTAAAAAATTCACACATTGTTTCTTATTTTATAAAATTTCAAAAGGATGACTTCTTTTCAAACAAGAATATTCCAATAAATACTGAAGCTGCTTGCATCCAGTAACCAAATTTTGCTACATCCCATGTAAACCTCAGTTGCAAATTTCCCTGCCAAAAATTTTAAGAAAAAAAGTAGAACCCGTTGTACCATAATAACATTTTTTACGATATTTTCCTTCCTACCTCTAAATACATAAGAATAAGCTAAGTTAATTAATAGCGATATTTTCAATAAAATAATGATAATAGGTAGTACTAATAACAATTATTATTTTCATTTATTTTATAACTTTTATTAAAAAATATAATTAATTTGATCATATTTTCTTTAAAAAATAAGACATTTTCATACCGACCCACCTGGTTTTTTCAATGATATCTCTATCTCCTATCCTTTTTCCAGCCTTGGGTAAAACGAAAAACTTTCAGCACACAAAATTTTCTTTAAATATTTTCTGAAGATTAAATAAGTGCCCCAAGTCCTTTATATTGTAACTTAATGCAGATTTACAGTCACATTATTTACCTAGGTACTGTGATAATGCTTCTTTTATCCGCTATAATTTATCAATAATTCAATCGAAATGCTTTTTTTTTAAATATCTAGTAAGTCTTCTTATCTAATTATCTAGTAAACTTCCAGAAAGAGAAAAAAGATAAAACTTTTAACCTTAATAATTCCGAAACTAATTCGAATTTAAAAAAATAATAAACTTATAAAAAAATTATAAAAATAATTGCATGTATGTTAAAAAAATATCAGTTCTACTGTGATTAGTTTTTCTATTATACAAAAAAGCGTAAAAATGTTTCAAAACTTTGAAATTTAAATATTCCAATTTGTTGAATAGTTTTTGCGTAGCGCGGCGGTCACTGTTACTTTTTTTAATATAGAGAAATTATTTCTAACTTTTCCATTGAATCTTTTGATTAGAAACATGTTCTTGATAAAAAATTCCTTAAGTGGTTTAATTTCTAAAAAAAAATCAAACCTTTTAAATTAATACTGACTGAACTCTTTGACCTTTTTAAAAAAGATCCCTCTCGATTTCGGAACGAGGTTTGACTGGCGATTAAACAACTCTCGCCAACTGGCGAAACCCGTCTCCGCTCCGCCAACGTTCACCGTGTTGCAAACCTAAACTTCGCGATCAGAAAGTCCGCGGCACACACATGCCAAGTATCCTCTACGTTCCTATTCCGTGAGGCGCAAAAAAACAACATTGGATTACCATTGCTGTTCATCTCCAAGCTTCGTATCTTCTTTTTTTTATCAGTGTTTCTCGCAGTATTTGCCCATTTTTCCAGACAACCATGGATATAAAACTGAAACCTCGACTCGCGCGCTGAGGAAAAAAAAAGATTCCTAGGAATTTCTCCGCGATATTTGTATGTGGTGCGCCGAAGGTAGGGCCTTCGCATGCCGAACATACCCATCAGTCGTACCATCACCCGCTTTTGTGATTCGTATTCCATGATTTTTGGAAGGAAACCAGCCTCCGCTGATGCGGACTTGCAGGTGAGTCGGAACGAAGTGACCCCAATTAAGGTTGGTTTCATTATTATTATTATTGCGAAACGTTTTGGTATGCTAATGATAACCTTCCTTTTCCCCGACGTTGCCTGCCTGCAAGATTGCGACGCGCCGTGCAAATGTCATTCATTGAATATGTTTCATAAATCGTGTGTTTATCATTATGTTTAAATAATTTCAAGCTGTGTCATAAACTTAACGACACAAATAAGTTTACTTAGTAAAGGTTATATCATTTTCAATTTTCCTAGAGATTTTCTCTCAAAATTTTGAAAGGGTTTCTTAAATGCCTAAGCTATTTAATTTTTAATTTGCCCATGGAGTTAATATTTATTTCTCAAACAAATATGAGGCGCATTCTAGTTTTTGGGATGAAATTTATTAATGTTAAGTGTTACAGTAGCAAGTATAAATAAATGCCACACCTGTGAGAATCACTTGAAAATACTTTTCGGAAATATTGAATTTTTTTGACTTTTATGTAAATAATTCGGATTAATCACCAATACCAATTATTTTGTAAAGTTTAATACGTACTACATTCTCTTTCCTTCTAAATATTATCCAATTTGAGAAATCTAGTTCAATTTATATTTCAAATATTGGAGTTCCTCAAGAAAATAAGAAGGTTTATTATCTGTGTTTTTTTAAACTCTATTGCCTGTTTTTGTGAATTAACTTTTATTTAGTATGGTATCTATATTTATTCAATTTATTTTTAAATGCTCCTCAAATCGTTATAAATTGGGGTGCAAGGAGTAGTACCACAGAGTTTGGTACAGAGCTTCTACTATTATAAAAAATAAAATCGTGCATCACACCTGTCGTGAAAATTTGTTAAGCAATCAGTGTAAAATTAATTCTTATTCTTACCTTAAGGGATTTACAACTGAAACATATATTGGCATAAATAGTTACAGGTTAAAATTTGTTCTCCCTTATTCAAAACATCTTATAAGCCCCTCTTAAATTAATTTCATAATAAGAAATTAGACAAATCTATAAAACCAGATTTAGTTCCCTGCAATACCTCTAAATAAAAAAATCATTAAAATTTTTTTAATTATATCCCTTATGACAAATATTTTTTACATACTATTTTTTTTGTAATTCTATAGAGTTTGATATTGCTAGTGAAAGTAGTACTTACTTTTTTTTTATATAAGTTGACCTATTAAAATTAAAAAGTAAACTACTGTATTACCTGTCCCTTCTAATTTAAAAATTATTTTAATTTTAATATCTCATTTTAATTTTTTCTACTTGTTAAGACTTTTTGATTTAATTCTAGCTTTAATTTTTTGTTTCAAATTCTAGTTTTTTAGTATTCAGATACAGTGCCTAACCATTAGTGTCTGTATAATTCATTGACAAGTTGAATAAGTTTTACAGGTTTTTATTTAATGTAAACTGTACTAATTATTACTAAATTAACAATAAAAATGTGTAGTAGCTTTATCTATAAGTTACATTATAATAAAACTACATCATTCAAATTTTTTCACTTTGCAATGTAGGTATACCTATTTAATTGCCAGCAATCCTTGTGTGAGGAGATTTAAAAATTAAGTAAAAAATTCAGCACATAGGGAAAGAACTACATGAATGGAGAGGTGTAAATTTATCCTTATTTGAAGTACTATCATGTTTTATTTTTAATGTAAAAAGTATCTGAACTTAGAAAGCAAACTAAAGAAATTCTTGTTTCACTGGAAACACTTTAAAAGAAAAACCAGACAGTACTTTAATTTGTAATGGTTTAAAATTGAGATTTAATTGTTTTTTTTAAATAAATATTAAAATGTTTCTTTTATTTTCAGTGGAAGAGTGAAAAATGCCTTAGTACCATGCGTCAGTCTTTTCACAGGGCTTTGACAACCTGTAGGGCCCCTCTGCCTCCAGGAAAAAAATATGTTGGTGTGCAGTTCCTCACTAAAGAGCTTATATTTTATGTTGTTGATGTAAGGCTGCATTTTGCTTTTTTATAAATACTTTTGACTGTAGGATAGTTCTCAAAGTGTATGTGTAAGGGGCCATTCAAATATTATGTAAGCACCTAAGGGGGGAGGGGATTTGCTCTTTGCTTTTTTTCCTGACAAGGGGGGAGGGGTATGAGTTATGCTTATGTGTAAGATGTAACAAACACTGCATTTTATAAAATCTCTTGTTTCTTGCATGAATAATTTCAAAATTCAACCAAAAATAAATTTACAAAAAAATTGCCTATAGGAAAAAAATTTCAATCATCTTGAATTTTTAGGGGGGGGGTGAAAAATGACCAAAAACATGCTTACATAATGTTTATTTATATCTCTAACCTTTTTAAAATCTATATTTTTTAACCTCTTTAAAATGTTTTAAAGTATTGAGTTAAAAAATTATATGCTTTAAATTGTTGACTTTTTACTTTTTTGTTATTAAACTATAAATTTATAAAGTTCCTTATCAACAAGACATGCAACAAAATATTTCTGTAAATTATCATTAAAATAGAATTTTGTGAATGTGCCTTTTAAAAGTTGTTCTCTTAGTGCATCCTATAATTCTTTGCCTAATCATTGGATCTCTTCGAAATTTTGTTTCACATAAAAGAAATATTTTTGCTTTATTCATTTGGATTTTTTAAAAAAATTATTTGTTAACTCTGCTAAATTAAATATCCTCATAGTGACATAGAAAGAAAAATATTTAAATGGAGGGATTTCTAAATTTCATGGGAGATAGATATAAGGTGTTAGTCATTACTTGGTCTGTAAAGGCAAATTTCTGACTTACTGGGAGAAATAAAACAATATTCCTATATTGTACCTTGTCATATCTTGTATATACTTTTGGCTTCCTATATTGAAACCATTGAAATTTATGAATCTTTTATGAATATACCTACTTTGTTTTGACAGGCCAAAGGGAAAGGACAGGAAATTTTTGATGAAGCCAGTAAACATCTTGGTCTTTTAGATGCTGAGCTGTTTGGATTAGCTTTTTATCAAGGTTGGTCTTTCTCTTTAATGTTTTAAATTAAATTTTATATAGAGTTTTCTTGTACTTATTGCACCTTTTCTTTTCATATAGATGGGGATTATATTTTCATAGATTTAAATTTAAAAGTTTCCAAGTATGCTGTTAAAAGTTGGAAAACTCATAGCAATGTAAGTCTACCTTATGGATGTTTTTTTTTTTGTATACTTCCATCTTATTACTTATTAAGGTTTCTAAATTAATTTAGTTTGAATATTTTTAGTGCAATTTTACATTGTTGTTTGCTTTCAGGGAGTTGGAGGAGATGGTCAACCATTGCTAATTTTACATATGAGAGTGAAATATTATGTAGATTGCCATCTTTTAATCAAGTAAGTAGCATTTAATCTAGTTCAAGCATGCATGTTATATATTATCAACAATATTTTTATGCCTGATTTTTTAAAAAAAAACTGGGAAAAGTTTAATTTGTCTATGGATGTATCTGTGCAAGCAAAGTAAAATATTGCTATTTTTAAGTTTGATTAGTTATGAGAAAATGTTTGGTGTAGATAATAAATCTAAGAAAGAATCATAATAACGTATTATCGTAGTAGGATCTATTTGCTAAATTATTTTCTTCTCATGTTAATATTTTTTAAACAGTGAAAAAGTTGTACGCCATCATTATTACCTACAACTGAGGGAAAATATCAAGAGTTACAAGCAACCTATTGGAGAGGAAAAGTCTTTCTTGTTAGCTGCTCTTGCTCTGCAGGCAGATTTAGGAAATTACAATGAAGAAAAGCATAAAGATAAATACTTTGAAATTTCCAACTACTTCCCATCTTGGGTAAGCTATTCTTTTACTATATCTAATGGTTTATTGTTGTATGTCTGATCTTTTTAAAATTAAAGATGATAATGTTTTTCTCTATTGCATATAATTTTTAAAAAATATGATATTTTAATGGTTGTTTTAAAAATTATTTCTAAAAATGTTTTTTATACAAGGATAAATGTGGTGTTATTACTATTTATTTTTAAATTATGAAATTACTTCCATCAATAGTTTTTATAACCAATTGAATAATCTTAAAACTTAAGATCTAAGGCATAAATTCCTTATTATAAGTAAAATCATCCACAGATAATGAATTTATTATTGTTATTTATGAATGTAGAAAAATTTATACATTTTTTTTGTGCTTTTAATGATACTTTTGTGCCTATCACTTAAATAAGGACACTTTTGTCAAATTCCTGACTAGATGTTTCTTTTAAATGTTTTATTTCTTATTTACTATTTAAGCTGTATTAGTATCACTTAACTAAATAAATTTAATGATACTTTTGTGCCTATCACTTAAATAAGGACACTTTTGCCAAATTCCTGACTAGATTTTTCTTTTTAAATGTTTTATTTCTTATTTACTATTTATGCTGTATTATTATCATCACTTAACTAAATAAATTTATTACAAAACACCCAGATATGCACTAGAGATAAATTGTATGAATAAATCACTTGACTTGGATCTCTTTGGATAGAAATTCGTCCTAAATATTTTTAGGACAATATTGATAAAAGAAAGAACATAATACATTTAAGAGTGAAAGCTTAATTTTTTTAAACCAGTCTTTTTCAAAAATACCTACAAATTGCTTATTCTTAAGTGGAGCTGTTTTTATTCACTCCAATTATCTTCATTACTTATTGAGCTGGAAAAACTGTTAGAAGATGAATTTTCTATAAATGTCTTTTTATTCATGAAAGTCTTATCACCCTTGACATTATTTAGCCTACTAAAATTGCAAAATTTATGTATGTAATATAGTATAACTGGTATCTAGTACAGTAGAACCTCTCAGACCTGTAGTTAAAGTACCAAATATTTTATCATAGGAAAAAAGTTATTTTTAATTAGTTACAGCCCCCCCCCCCAACACATAAGTTTTTCATCATAGTAACTCCCACTTTCAGTTAGAATTCGTAAAAATCAACTTATTAAAAGGCTAAAAGAAAAGGGACATTAGGAGAATGTATGATAGCCAAATTACACTGAATGATCACGTTCTTAAATTTTTCTGGGTGTTTGCATTGGCTGCCTTGCATTTTACATAGATTGTTTTAGAATTTTAGGATTTATTAACATGAGTGCCTTATCTGTATAGATAGTGCAAAAGATAGGAGAAGATTACATCATCAAGAACATCCCTGCCCTCCACAAAGACAATGCAGGGTTGAGTCGAGGAGAAGCACAAGTTGGGTACATCAAGGAAGCCTCTGACCTCACCGCCCCTCACAACCTGCACTTTTACAAGATGAGGAGGAAGAAGGGGAAGGTGTGGGGAGACGTCTGGCTGGGCATTAGTGACGGTGGGATCCACATTTATGAAGTGAGTAGCTTTTGAGAAAATTAACCGTGCTGTGTAAATTGATCTACATTATTTTTTTTAACTTGTGTAGGAGTTGAATTAATTTTATGCAAAAGTGAAATTTTCTTAGAGAGGTTTTTAGAAAAATACCACAAAAATGTGTAAGAAATATGAAGGAAAATTTCCTAACTTTTGTATGAAAAAAATCATTATGCTTGTTCAGGAGAGGACAAAAACAGTTAGAGTACAGAATTTTTGTCTGGAGCTAAACTACCAAAACTTTGCCTGACTTTTGAGATACTAAAGGGTGGAACAATATTTTCATTATTATTTTATATTTTCATTATTATTTTATATTTTCATTATTATTTTAACAATATTTATCATTATAAATTCCTTATAATTACATTTTTTATGAAATTTAAGAGATTAAGTTAAAAGTGAGGAAGAGGTTTTATTTAATTTAGAAAATGGTTGAGAATTCTGGGTAGCTGCAGATTCCTCCCCAGAGTTACCCATTCACAGTAAACAGCTTTTGATATTAAGTATTAACACTAAACTTAAAAATGATTGTATATAAAAATTTACACATGGTTTTAAAAATGCAGCTGTATTGTATCTTAAAAGATGTCATTTTAATTGACAAAATTAAAGTTATGTGTAATTTAATTTATTCCATGAAAATTCTCTTTTTACTTCAGGCAAAATCTTCCCAAGAAATTTGTTTGAACTTTGTATTTTATTAAAGTCAATCAATACTGTTGTGTAGTCCTTAGCTCAGTCTTAGTTTTTAAATCTGTGTGCAATAACTATAAGGCAAACAGTGACTCTAATGTCTTAAAATGTATTTTTTATTGCAGGAAATAGAAAACACGAAATCCTTGCTGTCAACATTTTTGTGGAGTAACATTGCTAAATTGCATTTTGAGGTATCTTAAAAGTTTGTTTATCTAACATAAAATTTAGTATTTTGAGTTTCAATATTTTGCATACTTTTTACTGTATTATGCCAGTTAAGTGGTTAGAGTATTTGAATACAAAGGGGTACAAATTCAAATCTCTGCTCAGGCATGGATATTTGCTTTGTTCTTAGTTGATAATGAATTATGCCCCCCTAACAGTTCTTCACCTATGTGGCTTTGGTCCACCAGTGCTCACTGGGTAATGCATAGTAATTACTACCACTACTAACCTTGGTATCTAATGAGATGAAGGATTGTTACTCAAGTATGCACCAATAATAATAATAGTACTAATTTTTTCAGTGTAGAATTGTTTTCATAACTTTTATATTTTAGTTTGTGAATAATATTATACAGTGTTCACAATCAGGAGTAATATATATAAATAGGATATAAGTTTTTTAATTCTTAGTTGTTTTTACTAAGTAACCATTTTAAGAGTTAGTATTAAAATACTGCCAAATCTTTTAAAAAAGTTTTAGTTTATCTTGCCTATTTTACATTTTAATGAAACTTAAAGAATTCCCTTCTTATAAGAAAAATTGTCCTTTGTATTATTAATTTAACATATATTTAATTCATTCTTTCCTTTCAGAAAAAGAAATTTGAAATACTGTCTGAAGGCAGCCCAGACTATCGTCGATTCACTTATTTTGTTCAGAGTGAAGAGTTGGCTAAGCACTTACTGTGGATTTGTCGAATGACTCACCATTTTCATATGGCTAACCAAAGTAGAGTGGCTGATTTAAAGAAACTAGAACTTGATGGTGAGTTTCAAGTGTATATGGTTTTGTAAAATAAACTGCAATGTTACAATATTCCTGATTTATTTTAATACAATTTTATGACTTAATTTTTATATTTTTCCCATGTTGTAGGTGGGAAACAGTATCGAGAATCTTACATTTACACTGACGAGGTAGACCAAGCAAGAGAACAGAAGCAAAATACTCTCCAGAAATACAAATTGAAATCAAAAGTCTGCAACTCTATCATGAATTTGAATGGGACTGAAGAGAGAATGGCAGAGAGGAGCATGAAGCCTACCAATATGAAGATGTCGGGAATGCCCTGGGATAACAATAGTTCTTTAGAGAGTAAGTTAAGATGTAAAATTCTTAAGTACTTCATTGAATATGTTGATGCTTGTTGTATAAAACTAAACAAAATAGGAAAGAGCACATTTATATCAGAAACTAGAGAATGTGAGTATACTTAGTGAAAGTTAAAGGTTATAAAATCATGCAATTGATGTTGCCACTAAAATTGTATATAAAATGTTATCACAATGAATATTATTAGTAAAGCTAATTTTTTTTCTGATAAAAATGCAGTTAAAAATAGTTCCAGTTTTGGTTATATACAATAGTCTATCCTGGCTACATAATTTTATTATCAATGGTCATAAACAAAGTCCCATCAATACTACGTAAATTTAATATCCAATTAGCCAACTAATGTATTGAAATATAATTTTTGTAAACTTTTTTATATTTTTCAACTATTTACAATTTAATTTTTTTATAGATGGAGAATGTGTTTCTCAGCATCATTCAATGGAGTCTTTGCCTTTAACGAATGGATGCAAATTTTCTTCTGAGCTTAAATACAAAAGCCAAAGTATTCCTTGTCTTCCTGAAAGAACATTAACAGCTTATCCTGAAACAGGTATTATTTTTTAAACTAATGAATCAAATTTCAGTAAGAGATTAGTAGAAAAGTAAAACTATTGGTGTTCTAATGGCACTATTAACTTAGTTAATTTCCTAAATGTTTTAATTACCCTATAAACAGGGTTGCTGGATTTAAATCACTTGATTTTTAAAAAAAAAATCATTTGATTTAAATCAAAAATGTTAAACTACCACAATTTAAAGAAATTAATTAGTTGTATGCTTTAAAAAAGGGTTAACAAAATTATTTGCGTTATAATTTTTAAACTTTATATTTACTATATACATTTAGCATTTATATAATTGCTTGCAATTTCAAAAACAAGTGTTACTACCATATTGACCCTTGATTATGAAAATGCTTAAATCACTGCTTAATTGCAAAATGCTTAATCAATATCTTTCAAATTTCCTTCGAATTTGTTCTGTAAATTGTCTATATTTCACAAATACCACATTATTATAATGGAGGCACATTTTGTATGACCTTAAAGATGAAAAACTGAACTTGGCCTGGATTTTTCTTTAAAGGTAACTTTTTGTATGTTTTGGAACTATAGAGTTAACTCATGCCCAAAAGTCAGAATTTTTTTTACCAAAATTTCCACAAATTTTGATAAGTTAAAGTCATTTTAAAAGAAAATACAAAAATGTGGCCACACAGGCAAAATTATTTTTTTATTGGGTCAGTCAACGTGTTGGTAAACTAAACAAGAATTAAAATCCTATAATCAGCATATTTTTTTTTAAATAAAAAAAAACAGCAACCCTGTCCATAAAGACTGAAGATTGAAAGCAGATTTTAACATGAGCTCACATTACTTTATAGTGTAAAGGTCGGCAAAAAAACTCATGCCTAATCATGCTTGCTGGACAGATTTAATTTTGTGCATTCTTCCAACACTTCTTTCTATTATGTTCCGGGATAATGTTGCTCTCTTCTTGGATAAATTCTTAGCATCGATTTTTTAGTTTTGTGTTAACTTAAATCTCTTCTCCTTTCAGTGGATAGCAGCAGCAGCTCCAGCCAGCTGTGGAGCCCCCCTTCCCAGAACAGCATCTCCACCACCCCCAACTCCACCCTCATGTCCCGCAGCAGCTGCACGGACAGCACCTGCAGCTCCCTCTCGCTCACCAGCGGCTCCACCCTCAAGGTGGGCTCCGACTGGGTCAAGTGCGACTCCTTCGAGGAGCTGCCCCTCATGCAGAAGCTCTGCATCTCCACCTTCATGGACAAGAAGGTGCGCACCGCCAGCGTTTACGACGCCACCGGCAGCACCGCGGAGCTGCGGGCCCGGGAAAACGGCACTCTCGACATCAAGGCGGTCAAGATGCCATCTTACTCCCTGGTGCGCGCCTCTTCCATGGACGAAGTGGCACAGGAGAGCCCCTCGGAAGAGACGAGAGCTGCTCAGACCGGGGAGCCGGCATCCAAACTCACGAAGGGCCGGTCTTGTTCTCTGGCTTCTTTGCCGGTCAGCCCGACAACAACCTCCAGTTCCTCGAAGAATGTCAAGAAGCCACCTGTTAAAACTCCATCTTTCAACTCCTCCAAAACAACAACACCCCCTCAGTTAGTCGATTATTCGACCTCCTCTCTGGGAACCCCTGCCAGTAGCAAAATCGTGGATGTCAAGCGGTCTCCTTCCTTCAATGCTTGCTCGACGGACTACTCCAGATCCAGGGCCGTCGCGAAGAAGCCCATTCGTCAGTATGCGGCAAATGCTCAATTCCATACCCCTTCTCGCACCAGGATTGGCGTGTCTTCGCTCAGTAGGGACCAAAAACTGCCCCTCGCTCTGTTTGACGACCGCAGGATGCTTGGAGCTGGTTCGGAGCCAAACTTGTATGTCCCGGTCCACGATCGGAGCCCGACTGACAAGACCCAGATTCCGTCTAGATACTTTTGGCTGCAGAGGCATTTGAATAGTCGCAGTGAAATGAGCCTCAATGTTCTAGACTCCAATGCCCACCTTCAGCAAAGCCAGGCGTTGCATTCTAAAACTGTAAATGGAGGAGAGTTGTGTGATTCCCGAAATCGCCAATTGTCGCTTCCAGATGTCTGCAGTGAAGTCCAAGAGGGAGAATTTCCCTTTATTCCACCTCCACCTGCTTACAGAAATGAAGCAGGAAATGGTTTTGGGAATTCTAATCAATCATCTGTTAAACCTCCAATTGCTCAACACTCAGAAAAGGTGAGACATTTGATTATTTTCTTATTGACCTGACCAATTAGTTTTTATTAATTTCTTATTGGAATGTTATGTTTTAATAAGAAATAATTACTGTATAGCAGATAAGAATATTTTATTCAATTTAATTTGATAAAGTAGTTTTTCATAATAGTTCTAAAATTTTAGTACTTGACATTTATTTAACACCATACAAAACAAAGCCTTACAATTTTTTTTAATCCTGCTGGCCTATTGAGTTTTTTCTCATTGTTAAGTTGTTATATTATGAATTAATTTTTTTAGCATACCTTTATCATAAATTTATGGCTACAATGATTTAATCCTAATATATGATTGTTTTATTATGCAATTTTTTTTTCTGGATATCGAAAGTTAAATAGCATTGCTTCCTAAACTAATATTGATATAGCTACCCTCTTCTTACTCTTTCGAAAAAAACAACAAATTGGAAAAATCTTAACAAACAATTGGAAAAGCAATTCTCTAAAATTCTTACTTTCGTATCAAAAGTCTTATTAGTATTGCGATAATTTTTTTTGATTCAGATGATGTAGAAAGTGAATTTAATCCGAAATATCAGTTCCTAATTCGCATAATTCATTCCAGACAAACCTCATGAACGGCAGTGCTCCTGACGTGCTCGACCTTCACCAACTCCGCCAACGCAGCAGAGACTTGGATCTCCCCCTCATCTCTGCTTTGTGCAACGACCGCTCCCTCCTCATGCTGCCCAAGACGGTACCGACATGCTCCCGCCAGCGGCACCGCAACAGGGACCGTTTCGGGCGCACCACGTCCCTCCCCGACGGAGACCCCAACGGACCCTTCCCCCCTGGTGGACGACCCGTCAGCTGGCACGTCGATTCGGCTCGAGTCCCTGAGACGGTCAAGCCTTGCTCCGCATCCTGGGACTATGGAGTGCAAGTGAAGGGTGTCACAGAGCCCAGGCTGATCACCATGGAAGCTGCCGAGATCTTGCGGTCTCATGCGTACTCGTTGGACACCGGCGTTCAGAATGTCGGCGTGGTTCCTCCTCCTCACATCCAGTCCAGGACGATTGCAATGGAGAATGGTGTCAGGAGCAATCCGTTGCTGCAGCACCCAGACCTTGTACAGAAAGTGCTACAGCAGCACCAAGCTCAAAAGCCGAGGACTTTCTCCTTGGACAATGGGGTGCAAAGCCATGGTATGCTCCACGGTCTTCACTCCAGGCTTGCCCAGTCCCAGACGTTTTCGTCGGAGCACTGCGTCCAAAACGTGACTGTCGTGGGTGGGAACGGAATGACCAAGCCCAGGACGTTCTCGCTGGACAATGGGGTGAGGAGTCATGTGTTGGTTGGGCCCAACACTGGGCTACCCCCCACGATACTCACTTCTTTCGTGAAGACTCCTGTCAAACAGTATCGCAATGTGCATCCGATGCATAGTGATAAAAGTCAGATGATTCCGATGAAGCTACGTTCAATGGGGTGGGAAGAAGGGTATAGAGACTGGAAAGGGTCATAACAGCCATCTTGTTACCTCAAGTACTTATTTTATTTATTGTTAAAGTGGAATATGTTTTTAATATTGCACGCATACATGAAACCAATAATTATTCCAATTCCTGTCATAAACAGAAATTCTAGTTTAAGACAAACATTTATACACACATCTCTGTATTATTAATTTCTTTATTTATTTTAGTGTCCTTATGAAGAGAACTAAAATAAATAGAAGATATATCTAGAATTTATATTTTAAGGGACCCCTTGGTACTTAATGAAAGGTACTTTCTTCACTAAAATTTAGTTCTTAAGTATTGATGATAATATTTAATGACATTTGTAAGAAAATGCATTAACTAATTAATTCATAAAAGCTTTCATTTAGCTTTAAAAGTTTTACAGAATTATTTGGGTGTTTGAAAAATACACTCCACTTTAACAATAAATAACTTGTTAAATCTATGCTGTCATTTCATGGTGAGGATTATTTCTTTACTATTTACATTTGAATAGGATTTTTGTACAAAGAAAAGCCTTTCCAAACTAAATTAGAAACATCTAAATGTTGTACTTACTTTCCCCCTTAATTTCCCACAAACATTAAATATAGTATCATAATTACAATGGTAATACATGTTGACCTTAGTCGTTATAAATATCTACAAAATATATTTCCATAACTTTAATACATTTAGTAGACTTGGGGTATTTTTTCCAATCATGGATACTGGATTAAGTCTGATAAGATGATTGTCAAGACGCATTCACTTGCACAACTCCTTGGTATTGGCTTAATTTATAACTAATTAGAATTCTTTGGAGGGTGAAAATCATGTGGTAATGTAGCAACATAAATTTTAACTTTTATAAGATAATTTAATTGAATAATGCTTAATGCTAATATTCTTCAGAGTAAGGAAAAAGTCCTTATACATTCCCACTTTTCAAGTACTGTATTCCACTCACCCAAAGATATACCAATTTAACTATTTTTTACAGCCTCAATTTTACGGTATAGGTAGAATTCTCATGGTGAACTGACAGTCATTTGCTCAATTGTTTTACGTTCCTTTGTTATTAAATGTAAATATTTTTATACATATTGACTCATGTAAAGCCAGTTATTTGTTTTATTCATTGAAGTTTTGTTGTGAATATCTTCATAAAAAAATATTCAAGTCAATGAAGGGTTCAGGGATTTTTTTTCTCTATTCTGCACTTTTAAGTAAATTATACTCATATTCAATAATTTATTCATTGTTCATTCTTTTGGGTCATAATTTGCTTTGCTAGTTGTTAAAAGAGGGAGATTATTCAATGATTTCCATACCCCTATTTATTTGTAAGTTTTCATTTTCTCCATCAAAACTAATGCATGTTTGTTGTTAATTCTTTAATTGTACTCACAACAGTAAATCTATTAGACATTTAGAATCTAATTTAGGCAAATAAAAAAAATTATCAAAATTTTAAGACTTAATAAATTTTTAATGCTATTTGTTAGATTATACTTTTAACAATATTTGTTATGAATTTTAATTTCATTGTATAGTTTCTTGTTAGTGTGCATTCACATACATCACTGTATATATCACTATTTTACTGAAGCACATTTTATGTACATTAATAAAATATTTTTATGATTATATTTTGAAGTGGTGTTGAAGTGAATTGAATGATCTTTGAAAGCTGGGATTCCATTATTTTTAAGGTATTTTTTCAGTTAGAGTGTACCATAAAAATTATTTATTGACTTTGAGCTCTATTTTAAGAAAACATGCCCTTATAAATGTGATTTTTAGAATAGTTATAATTTATAATCAGGGTTCATTGTCCGAAAATTTGTAAAAACTTCTGAATTTGGCTTATTTTTTAAGCCTTTCGATTTTATTAATACTGTAAAACTGATTTTCCAAGCCCCAATCATCAGAGTTACAGCTTCAACCAAGCCATCAAATATCTCTAGAACCATTTTATCCTTTAAAAAATAAAATGGAGGAGCATTGTTGAAGAAAAGCACCAAAGTAAAACAAAGAAAAATTATAAGCTTTTTTTTTTTTAAAAATAAAAGTAAAGTACCTTTTTAAAGTATCTCAAACATCTGTATTGGTTGAAATATACTACCTATGAAATAAACAACCTACACAATATATATTAAGTGTTTATAAGTCAGTGACGAATTAATGATAAGTTAGTGATATAGTGGTTGTTATGAGTATAGAGTGAGTGATAAGTTAATTTCCTACTTGACAACAGAATCGTGATATTATTTCCTACTTAAGAATTTTCAAAAGATTTTTACTATGGAAATATAATATCAAAGTGACTAGTCACCACTAAAAATATTAGGAAATTTTTTTTAAGTGATGCATCCTTCCCTAGAACGTTTAGTAATGAGGGTCTACCGAGGCGTGACTTGCTGTTACCCCGTAACCTACTATTCCTGTCTAGAACGTTTAGCACCTTATCTAGGCAGTCTCCTGGGATAAAAACTGTTCTAGTATTTGTAGATTATTGATTCCATTACTAATCTGGCATGTTCTTTTTCAGGGAGTGATGAAGATTAATAATTTGGAAACTCTTCCTTTTCAGGTCTCTGGAGAAAGCATCCCTCAGGGAGTAGCGGAAGATAAGAGAACAAAAGGAGAGTTCCTAAACCCCCGTTCGAGGAGGAGTTTTCTTTGGTTCTCTAATTGACCACAGTGACCTGAGGAGTGCTTTCTCCGGCCGCTGTAAAACTTTATACTCACCTGAATCTCTTAGGGCTTAACGAATACTTAATTAATAAAGTATTATCTCTTTATTAACAAATGCCTTCTTTACAGGATGTTATGCTTATCGCTAATCTTGGTGAGTAATAAAGGCTAACTGATCTTTCCTCTGGTCAGCTGTCTCCTCTCCGAGCCTTCTATCAGTATATCGCAGGGATTTCCAACCCTCGGAGTCCTTTTGTGTGGCCCACTCGAGAACTCCTAAATGTAGTTTCAGAATATTTTTTAGCAAGCTAAAATTCAAAATTATTTTGGGGGAGGATCCCCGGACCCCCACCCATTTCTCTCGTTATCATGTTATGGAGTAGCTTCCTTCTATGGTGGAAAAAGAAAGTTTGAAGTTTCGGGGGGAGGTATAACCCTGAAATTCCCCCTTTGTGGAACTAGGAGTTATGGGGCTCAGGTCAACCTTATCACACTATCACACGGGGTTACAGTATCCAAAAATGAGGTAAAACAATATATAATTGTTTTGGGAAATTCACAAGCATTTTCTGGAGGAAGACCCCACTTTTACATTAGATAATAGACATGTGCTTTCGTTTGCGGCCCCGAGCACTTGGAAACCCCTGATATATCAGCTGCTTTCCACACCTCCGTAAAAGAGAGGCTGTTTTTTTACCTCTCTCTCTCTCTCTCTCTCTCTCTCTCTCTCTCTCTCTCTCTCTCTCTCTCTCTCCTCCGTTCCTTTCGTTATACTGCTTGGTGGACTTGGAGTCCTTTGCATTTCCATAAATGCGAGGTAGAGTTTTTTGTGCCCACTCTTCCTTATATTTAATGCTATTATTCTAACGTTATTCTGTTTCACTACTTCACTACTGGAGATTGAAGGCCCTTCGGACCTAGGTGCTCCAACGCCGTTCCCCCTTCTGTGTGTTTGTATTTGTAGACTAAAGTCAAGGATGATATTACTTCACACCTGAGAATTTCCCTCAAGTGATATTTGTGACGAATTTCACTGTCACCACTCAAAGAATTGTGAAAAAGTTTTAAGTTAAGGATGTTTCATTTGGTTCTACAGCATCTGCGCTTTAATAAGAAATTTAGATAAATATATATGAAATATTAAATTGAAAGGGTGGGATCAGGAAGACGGAGAATAAGAGGAACATGTAAGATTTTTTTTTTATTAATATGTATAACAATTCAAAAAGTGAATTTCTAGATAAATATTTTATCTAATCGTTTCAAGAGGTTCAGAACAAGGTTGTTACAGAAATGAGAAGACTTGCTCAACATTTTTTAAAAAGAATTTCATGGTCACCGCTAAAGTAATTAGGTAAAATATTTTAAGTCAAGCATCTTTCCAATTCATCTAACGGTTCCTCTGCACCTCATTCACCACTCAAAAAATAAGGAAAAATTTATCAAGGTAAATGAAATCGCAGGGGCGGTAGGTCGGGGTTTGGGATGGATTAATCAATAAAGCAAGTTTAAGTTTCTCAAATTATTCAGTTTCCGTCGAAGACAGAAGGGATAGAGACTCGGATTTACAAAATAAACATGCAATTCTTTCAAAAATAGTACTATTTTTAAAGAATCTGACTGATACGGTTACAGTTAGCTGTTGAAGAAAAAAATTGATAAAACCCCCCTTGAATAAGTATACTGTTAGATTGGAGAGTTAGGTGCACGACTTAAAAATATTTTTATTGTTTTTTGAGTGGTGACTATGAATATCACTTTAACTTCACAAATATGTAACCATCTCTCCTTAGATCCTTAAATTTAAAAAAAAAAAATCAATCAATCAATAAAGCAATTAAAAGTTTCTCAAATTATTCAGTTTCCGTCGAAGACAGAAGGGATAGAGATTCGGATTTTACAAAATAAACATGCAATTCTTTCAAAAATAGTACTATTTTTAAAGAATCTGACTGATACGGTTACAGTTAGCAGTTGAAGAAAAAAATTGATAAAACCCCCCTTGAATAAGTATACTGTTAGATTGGAGGGTTAGGTGCACGACTTAAAAATATTTTTATTGTTTTTTGAGTGGTGACTATATCAATATCACCTTAACTTCACAAATATGTAACCATCTCTCCTTAGATCCTTAAATTAAAAAAAAATCAAAATCCTTGAGGGATAAATTTCTGAAGAGAATTATTACCTAATCAAAGGTGGATGTGTATAATAAATTATAAATGATAAAATTTAAACAAAATTATTTTATTTCATGTAAAAAAAAACTACTTACGTATTCACAAATAGCTGTAAATGGCTGATATACAACAGTTTTTTCTTAATCTTCATGTGGTACTTATTAGAACGAACTTCCACACAATTTTGGTAAATACATACATTAAATAATTAAATACATACAACATTAAAATAATGCTTATAAGTGAAGATGGTAAGGCACAGTTCATGATTATTTTCACTCGTCTTTACATAAATCCTTAATTTTGAAAGCAGAACTGGGTCTAATTCGATCAGATTTTTGCTGTTTCCAATTCACTTTTAAAAGACATCATTAGAGGTGAATTTTATAAACTTAATCAAAATTTTTTCCTGCTTAAATATTTTTAAAATAATTAGCACTATAATTTTAAAAAATCAGCCCAGTTCGCTTTTAGAGTTAAGGAGAGTTTATTCTCAGTGCCACTAATGTTAGTCTTGTAAGGTCCTTGATTACACAATCTCAAAAATGTTCTGGAATTAGATCAAGTAATCATATTTGAAGATTCTCTTAAGACCAAAAGGAACACTTTGGTTGCTGGGTTTGACAGCCGAAGGCTTTGTCAAATTCTGATGAGGTTGATACTAAGGTATTCACTCTGAAAATAAAATATTTTATCACAATTTAAATAATTAATCGATAATGGGATAAACATGTACAGTTGTACACAGATATAAGAGAAAGCCAACTATGAATTAGATGACAACACGTCTTATAGAAGAAATTTATAAGGAAATGTTGAAAGGTATACTACAAGACATGCGGATGAAGCCAGGCAAAGAAATCGTATACATGATTGATTTTTTTTGTCTTCTAAATGTAACTAGATACTTTTATTAGGACAACCGTGCAGAATATATTAAAAAGCGAAAGAATGAGATTAAACCCAAGAGAGAAAAAAGCGAGTCACTATTCTATTTCAAGAAGATGAAGTTACTGTACCTGTGCCTTGCAGATTGGGAATGCTTTGGTTCACATTGGGTCTGAAAAAAAAAAACATCTGCTTTAGAATAGAGAGACCATCAGACACTTGGAAGGGCTATTTTCTTCGACAAGGAAGTAAGTTACGTGAAACACTTCATAAATTATGTATCATTGCTTTTAATCTATACTTCCTTACACGTGTTTTGAGTTAATAAAAATTTGGGTAAAAATTTTGCAATACATTTTATCCAAATCTATAATTGCCGGACTTAAAATTAATATTATAAAATACCTGGCTTTTTATCAGTTGTTTGGGGGAATTAGTTTATTTAGTTATTTTATTATAACATAATCCATAGGAGTGAAATGAGAAGTTTACATAAATATCTCCCATAGGCAACCTCAGTTTTTTTACCGTACCTTATTGGCTAGAATTAAATGGATAAATTTGCGGTCATTTATTTGCTAAGGAACAACTTACGGTAATACCTGTATTTGTCTTTTAATTCTACTAAAATGTGAACTTCGTCCTCTTCAGTATTTATATTAAAAATAAGGCACGTTGTCGTAATCGTTGTTTCAAAACTTTTATTTTGCTTTTTAGATTTTAAATTGCGTTACATTCAATATTATTTAAACTATAACTAATTTTATTTCTTAAATTTTTAGAAGTTTGTGGTAAAACGGATATATTGGTTTCTAGGATTAACAACATGGGATATAAGTTCAATCCATCTAATGGTTATTTTTGGACTTAAAATTACCTTACAATTTTATTATTATAAAAATCCCCTGTAAATAAAGCTTTACCTAGTTTTTAATGTCAACCCCGGCCAATAATAATCGAACTGTTTTCACAAGAGTACCTTCAGGTAACATTGAGTGATACTTGGAAAGAAGCCAAAGTTGAGGCGAGTTCTCTATTTTTAAATAGACTCTCTTCTCTTCAGACGAATATAGTTAGAGTTTTGAAGGAACAATAACGTTGCTTGGGAGAAAATGCAATAAGTTTACAAACATTTTACGATAGCAAAATGTATCGTAAAATTGTTACTCTATGGTTACGATACCATAGTGTCTAACTATAGGTATTGTATGATTTTCAAATAACGACCCAAACTAGGATTATTGTGTTTAAACAGAAAATTAAAATTTCTGTTAGGAGATCTTTAGTTTGTAAGATTGTAATTATCAAGAAAAATTACATACACAAGGGATAATATTCGATTATTTAAGTAACCGGAAGAATATCTTTTCTTTTAGGGCCATTTAAATATTTAATAAAGGGGATTTGCTGTTTGTTTATTTGGGGGTATGTGAGTGATGCTTACGTAAGACAAATAAGTTATAAAACTATATTTTTCCCGTTTCAGAGTTAGTTATTTATTAAAACAAATTTAATAAACTAATTCTGAGTTCACAATTTGCTTATTTTTGCTAACAAGGGGGAAAGGGGTATAAAATTACCAAAACAGGCTAACGTACGAACAGGAAAGGTCCCTTTATGAGAAGAGTTTATACTTCTTTATAGAATAAAATACTTTTTTGACGCATATCTCTTGTACGGTTAACCTTTAATTGACACATTGTCAAATTACTGTTCAATAATTCAATTATCCTTTCGCACTTACCTGTGCGTAACTAATGAAAAACAGCTGTTGATCATTAAACCTAGACAGCCCTGGAAGATTAGGTCCAGACCCTGAAGCCGCCTAAAGAAAGAAAAGGTTAAGACAAAAGTATTATAAAAACATATTAATTAACACAATATTTCAGAATTATTTTACCTGGTTATTCTACAATCAAAATTCATTAGGAATTAGGTTTAATTAACTGGTCTAAATATAATTTTTAAACATAACTCCATTCCTTACCTCAAAAGCAGCTTCCATGGCACCAGCTTCAAAAAATAATTCTTTTAAGGAAGTCTCGCTCCCGTTCTGAAACAATAAAGAATGAAATTCTAAACTTCCAAAGAGCATAAAATAAGGAAACTTTCCCATCAAGGAAAACAAGTTATTAAGTAGCCTTTTTAAATTAAATTGAAAAGTGATAATAATACCTACCTAAAAATCAAATCTGAGTTTAAAAACCAATCTTCTCAATTAATCATAAGACAGCGATAAGTTTTAAAAATAAAACTTAATTTTAGTCAAGTTTTGAAGTAATATATTAATTTTAAAATACCAATTATAGCTGAGATTGGTTTCCCCTTAAATGGCATAACTTAAAAGCTCAGAGACACCTGAATCAGCGTTTCTCCGCAACACATATACTTCTGCCGTGAAACGGATTTACAGATAACATTTCTGTGTATCTATGCATTGCTTCCCTGCTACAAGGGTATGCTCGCAGTAAAACGGGTTTTACAGGAAATGTTTCTGTTAGACTACTTCTCAGCAACAACTTCCCTATAGTGAAACTTGACACTCAGCATCGCACGTACACTCCCATCAAATCTTTCAAAGGCATTTATCTGGTTCGTGAACTTTCTATCTGCGTTATTTTGAAGAAAAAAAAACCCCAGTAATATACTTTTTTTAAACCGTACCTTTTCAAGCCTTATAATTAATTGTTATAGGTATATATACCTACTACCTACTATTACGAAAACTTCCTAACACCTTGGATCTTTTATAGGATTTTATAATGCTAAACCATTTTACCTTCTTAACTTAAATATTTTTTGATAACATCGTATACTTTTATAATTTTAAAAGTAAGTATTATTAAACATCGTTTTAGGCACGACATAATGTACTCTTTCTTAGCTTTTTTTAGCTGTAGCTTTTAAAATGTAAAGCATAAAGAAATACGAGATACTTGAAATTTCAAAGGTTTCCGACCCCCTGGGCAACTTATATGTCTTCCTGTTGTTTTTCTTTAAATTTTGTGTGTGTTCCAATTGTTAAATGTGCATGTGGTGTACGCTATAAATAAATAAAGAATTTGATTTGATTTGATTTATATAATACCTTCGAAATTTCAAGTATCTCGCATCTCAAGTAATATATATGTTACGGGAAAAGTGATTAATCGGGCATTATTAATAATGCCCGGAGTGGAGGCGGGCAAAGTGATAAATGTCATTGATAAATGCCATTGAATTTATCACATTGCCCTTAACATATATACACAAAGTATTTAGGTACAGACCAGTACGTGACCAGCTTTCTGCCTCAGACAAGACACTGCCTTATTATCCTGCCAGTACATATTTTCCTCCAGTGGAGAATCTGAAAAAATATTTTAAAAGCAGATATTTTATTAGTGTATTTCACGACCCTTTAATATAGTATTTGGAAATCTTTGCTTATAACGTAAGTTGTCACAAAAAATATTGGTAGAAAAATATGAAATTATATTAAACGTGTAATTTCTGTGAAAGTACATAGTAATATTTTAAAACTCAAGGAATAGTAGAAAATCGGTTACATATAACATATATTCGGCATCCAATAAAATTTTACTGAGAATAGTTTTATTAATTTTTGAGCATATTTAACTTGTCAGTTAAGTCTTCATAGTCCTTTCGAGAGATACGATATTACATCTGAATAAAAAAGGCAAATAAAAAACACCTCACAAGTTAAAAGTGCAATTTAAATATTCAACTTTCAATTTAAAAACATAATTATTCCTAAAAATACTTTTTATGTAAATACGAAACCTCACCTGCAGTCTTAAACTCTCTGAGGTGCTTCCAGGCTGTAAACACACCAAAACCACCAAAATTCATCCACCTGAAAAGAACCCATACCTCAGGCGGAATTGTAAAAATGCCATCCTAATTACAACAACCGGAACCAAAAAGTGCTACTGTTTCTCATTTATATTTTTAGAAATTCTCATTCCTGAACGGAATATTTTGAAAAATGTTTGGATAAACATTGGATATTGTAAGGGTACAAGGAAAATACGTTTTTTACAGTATAGTTTCAATTCTTTTAAAATCATTTTAAAGTACTGTCATTATTGCCTTCATGACATACGCTTCCAATCACAACCTCAACCTCAAAATTTACTCCTCTCTCCGAACTTCTCAATCCAAATATAGGTACCTTCCTCCTTCCAAACTTTTTAATTACTTGACAGTCTTAATCACACTCGATAAGCTGTTGTTTGTCACCTCATTAGATCGAAAATCAGGCAACGCATATTATCTTTCTTTCAAAAGTTATTGAAAGTGTGTGTAATAATAAAATTGGAAGGTTAATCGCTGCATTAGTAAAAATGAATCAATAGAATTCAGGTAGATTTTCACGCATTTTTAAAAAATCAACTGTAATAGATAACCAATGAGTAACGATATTTTTTCAGACATTGGATAGAAAAGAAAAGAATTATTTATAAATAGGGGAAGGTATTGTAGTACCTCGGACCTATTTTTACTTATTGAAAATAAACTGATGAAACAACTTTCCCTCGACACTTTAGCCTTTCATACACATTTATGTTTTTTTTTTTCGATATTTTAATTTAAACATTTCAGTACGTAATGTTACGTACGTAAATGTTTGTGTACTACAAAAGTTTAGCTAAAAACAGTGTAGGATCGAGGTATAATACTTTCCCCTACATTTTAAACTTTCTGAAAGGATTGCATAAACTAATTATTTATTTAATACAAAATCTAGTCACTTACAATGGGCTGTGGGCGTTTAGATATGGCTCTCCCACTTTGTCGAGGAGTAGACTGGGAGCATCTGGGGGAGAATCGGACGTTAGATACAGCTCCCTAAAACAGACGTATTCAATAACACTAAAGAATATCATTCAAATCATTCGAATCAGAAGACCAAACTGAACATATTCAGTCAGAAGGATATACGAGTATTCTCGTATTCTAAACTGTACCATAAAAATTAGATGTTGAATTTAATTCTATTGTTTTAAGCGATGAAAGTAAGAATTGCCAAAGTACTTCAACGAAAATATGAAATAATTTTCTCGAAGAAACATTTAAAAAGGTAATGTAAAAAACGGATGCTTGTTTTTAGGAGATGTTTGTTTTTAAAGCTAGTTCTGCATTAATAATTTTTTGTTTGAAGAATTGTTCTCAAGACTTAAATAACTTTATAATTTTTCATTGAATATAAAAGATCTTTCAAAAGTAAAAAAATTAAAATTGTTTTATTTAGATTCTTTAAATTTAAATAAAACAATACAAACAATACAATACATATTTAAACAAACAATACATCTATACTGTATATATTTTTGGAACCCTTCTTTATAACTATAAACATTATTCTTTTTCTCAAACTAGTTCAAGAGAAAATTGACGTTTTGAAGTGTAGTTTATTATAACTTACCCAGGTAAGGTATGTGCCAGAGGGTTTAGCCTTTTAAGCTGGTGCGTCACTTGTTGCCTCCTGAGATTCACTACAACGGACGTGTAGTTGGACACAGACACCTGTAAATGAAACAAATAAATTATATTTTAAGAACTCTTTAGAGAAAATTCTTTAGTGGGACCCTCCTATTCATAAAAATTTAAGTTTGTAAACTTATACGTTTAATGTTTTTCATGCGAAGTAGTGAAAGTAAAATGCTTTATTTCAATGCAAAGATTTAAAATTTCATACTGAGTTAGAAATATTTCATAGTTCCACTGTTGTTTTAATACCACCAACGGAACTAGAAATTTTTCCACTAATGCAATCCAATTCATTATAAAAGTAACCGCTAAATATTAGTCATACTAACCCGTGGCAAATCCATGAGTTGGGTGGAAATGAAAGGCCAATGTGCCTTCTTAGCTGCCTGAACCTAAAAAAGAAAGATTTTTAAGGAATGAATTAAAATGATTGAATTAATTTTCAATGAATTATTGAAAATCTAAGTAAATGAAGAACGCATGACATATGTGTTGATTCTACAAAATTATACGGCATTTCCTGCATTAGATTTACAGCCCTAATAAGTTTTTCTACTAATTAGTCTAGACACACTTCCATAAAAATTAATATGGAATGTATAGTTCAGTAACTAAAATAAACATTAACTTTTCCACCCCTTTTAATTGCTCCATTGGTAGGTTGTTTTTTTACAGATTTTTTTTTTCGTTTTTGTTTTCTTATCAAGTAGATTCAACTGACAATAATTCAGAATTAATGCTCCAAAAATAATTTAAATCAAATTCATGGTATTCAAAAAATAGGTTTAAAACCTTTCGAATCCAATTGATTCACATGTCTAATAAATGAATTTCTTGCTTAATGAACTTGAAATTTTTTCCAATGAAAAGAAACCTTACTTGCAGGCGTAGAGCTCTCTTCTGATCATGGTCCAACCAAGAAGCTTTTTGGGATAGCTGGTCCAACGCAGACAAAACACCGTTTTCAACAATGGATGCCTGAAATTGAAATCTTACACTAAATAAATACTCAGCAGAATGTTCCTTGGTTATACATATATCTACTATCTACTGCAACAGTACATATAACACTTGCATTGCTCTCACTAAATATTTTTGTTCAAGTATGTATGGAATAAATCTCAATTTAAAGGGGTTAAAATTACACAAAAGTGTAATTTTACTATGAATTTACTAGAAAAACAAAAATGTATTACTTTTTCTTCCACATCAGATGATGGAACTAGAGCCTTGGCGAGGGCGTGGCCTGCCGCTCTCTCCGCCTCCCTCACACACTCCTCCCATCTGGGCGGACCCCCGGACCGCCTTTTCCCTCGTAAATGAGGGGCTAATGACTTGAAGAACCGCCAGCCCAGATAGTTGAAGGGCACTCTGTCGTTTCTGGCAAGAGAAAATATGGCAAATTTGAATTTTGAATATACATAATTTAAGTAGGGCAAATAGAATTTTAAGATAACATCTCTAACACTATAGAGAATTTTCAATCACATGACTCGGACCCTTAGCAACGTTGTTCTTGTCCTCCACGTCGTCACGTGTGACGTCTTGTGCCAATGCTTCTATTGGAGCATTTGCAATCACAAGACTCCGCCCCTAACAACCTCTGTAGCAACGGGTGCCCCCGCACCTAACAATAGCCTTAGCAACGTTTTTCTTGTCCTCCACGTCGTCAAGTGTGACGTCATGTGCGAAATTTACAGAGAAAGAGAACATGGTTGTATTTTTTATCAGGTTTAAAAAACATAGTTTCAGACCATTCAGACCGAAATTGGTTTCGCGCCGAAACGGGCCCAATTCCGTTCGAAAGAGCCGTGAGTTTCAAGAGTAGTGAATGCGATCCCATACGGCCTTCGACCCCTTGTTTTGGTACTCTGGGGTAATGATTACTACCATACAGTTAGGGATATAGTAGCTGTGTACTTGTGTTTCTCTCTATTTTGTTTTCTCTCTTTGTCTCTTCCATTTTCTACTTGAATTTCTATTTCAATGTCTATCAAGTTCTCTCTCTCATCCTCTGTCTTGTCTCGTTCTCTTCTAGTCCGTTAGACCCAATTTTACTCTTATTCCAAATAATAGTGGGTAAAAACAAGGTATAGGGAGCATTTGGGAGAACTCTGTTCGTCTCTTCTGCACAATGTAGACTACGTATCCTTGAAGCATTTCTATCTGAATACTGAAAGGCGTTCCATAAAATATTCTTTCCTGAATAAATCACAGTGTAAGGGAACACCCTAAAAGATGGCGCTTCACCTTAAGTGTTGCGGGGGTGTTGAACTCGCCTCCCTGTTTTTATGGGGCTTTTTTTCAGGCCTCTCTACGAGGGGTCGGGGAGAAGGTTTGTTTTTATATTTTACTTGCTTTTCATTTTTTGTACTTATTGTATAATAGTTTCTGTCTGTGACTGCACCGTTCGTTTCCATGGAATAAAGACGTATCTTGCTGAAGCTCCTTCGACTACTCTTTTGGAGTATTATTACTTTTCCCTGACAACACACAGAAGCTAGCCGGCCCGCATTACACAGGTTTTATTACCAAAACCAAAACATTTACTCATACATTCACTCAACCATAACTTTGACATTCTACGGTAGAGGAAGCAAGCTGAACAGAACCAGTTAGTCTCAGTATAGACAAAGAAATGCTATAGGATTTACGCTTCAAACACAATAAGAACGCACACTCTAAAAAACGTGTTGATTTTACAGAAAATTTCTATCAGATTTGCTGCCAGAAACCCCCTTGTGATTTGTACAGGGAAATTCTGTTATATATATATATTGATACAAACCTTCTCAGTGTACAACAGATTATCTTTGTATAACTGAAAGAATTTTTCAAATAAATTAAATTTTTAAATTAAAATTTTAATTGTTAAATTTTTCGTTGGTTTCTACTGTACATCCAAAGTAATGAACAATAAGTTTTAGAATAAGAAACTCAACAGATAGTGATCAGATGAACATCACAAAAAACATGGCGTTGAAGAGAATGCAGCTGAGTTTCCGACTAATATCCGACTGAGACTGACTAATATCTGTTAAAACAACAGAATTTTTTTAGAGTCGTGCTGGGTCACAGATAAAATTTGTATCTTACATAAAATGGAGATATGCTGTTAAAATTATTGTCGAATATCTGTTAAAACAACAGTTTTTATACAAGTGCAGATAGGATGTAACATTGAAAAATCGGGAAAAAATTTTGAAAACTACAACTTTAAAGTATAAAAACAAATTTAGTGGAGGCTTAAAACAAAGAAAAAGAAAAATGCCAGAGCCATACCTAAGGGAAGGGCCTCAATAAATTTCCTCCTCTGCTGTTTAAAAATTGGATGCTAAGTTTAGAATTTCAAATTTTAAAGGTTTTATTTGGTAATAATTTTCCAACGTAAGAATCAAGGAGGATCACATTTAGCCAAGCAAGACATCGTATTTTAAAGGAAGAAAGTGGGAATCAGAAGTAAAGTGGAAATAGAAAAGAGAAAAAGGGGGAAAAAGAAAGAAAAATATAGAAGGAGTAAAAGGAAGGAGAGAGGGGTGAATAGGGGGAGAGAGAAAATAGTTTTTATTAAAAGAAGATTTCTACACTTACTGATGAGTATCTTCTGAAAGGTGTGACATGTAGTCCCTAATCTGCTGCTTACAGCGCACCCTGATGACAAAAGGACGCTCCAGACCAGCCTTCACTTTCATGTGATCTATCAGTGATGCCCAGTCCATCTGAAGTCAGTGAATATTTTGTTATTTAGAATTCCATACTCCATTACAGAGAAAAAATGATTAATTTGAAATTCCTTTGACCAAGGGGGGAAAAAGACCATAGATTAGACTAGGTTAGGTTGTTCTAAACTCTCCCAAGTCATGAGTTAAGTGATGGTGGTGGAATAAAGATAATTGATGAGAAAATGTATGCACTCTCTTACTAAATAGTACTCTAAAGCAGTGGTCTCCAATCATTGGTCTACGGACCCCAAAGGGTAGGTGAAAAAAGTTTTAGGGGTCCTTGGAATTTTCACATTTTTACAGTTTAACATTGATGAGCATACATCCAATAGAGCCTGTGAGGAAAATAGGTTTTTTCCTGGTGAGTGGAAATTGGGAAAACTGTAAAAACGGGAGAAACTTCCCAAAACAACAAAAACTGTACCTATTTTCAATTACTCTGCTTATACTAAGATACCAAATTCAAGGTGTTGGGGTCGTGCATCACCATGAAGCTAAAAAGGGTCAGAGAGTCAACAAACTAATTGGGAATTACAGCTCCAAAATATTATTTATTTTCTAACTAATTGCTCATTTCTGAATTATTATATTACTATACTTTAATCACAATGTCTACGAAATGCTTTGGGTATTTCAGAACATTTCACATTCTTTTGAAAAACAATTTTTGTAAGTATACCAAGGGAATCTCACCTCTGGAATAAGGCGAGAGAGTTTTTCAACTGCATCTTTAAACGTTTGCACTGCAATCGTTTCCATGGTGTCGCAAGTGGTCTACAATAGAAAACAATCGGTTTTAGAAGGAAATCGGCAACATCTTTTATTTATGAAATTAAATAAGGGAGATTAACAGAAAAAATTGAAATTACGGTGCTTAAATGTGCAAGATATAATCATACTAATACAGAACAAAGAAAAAAAAACATTTTTACAAAATGATCTAAGAAGAAAATTATAAACATTTGAGATATAGAGAATAAGCTGTATGTACTTGTACTTGATAGCGAAAATGTGGAGTACCATGTAAAAGTGGATAAAAATATAACAAAAAAATGACAGAGAGTTTTTATATTCCTTCACAAAGGGCCGATTATATACTCATATTACACTCCTCGCCCCCCATTATACTTTTTGTAATTAGAATAGGCGTATCAATGTCACGTTTTTTGCCTTGGTGAAGAGGGCATTAAGGGGAGTATTTATGGCATTAAGATGCAGTATTATACAATAGAACAGGAGAAAAGAAAAATAAACACTATAAACAGTCCTCACCTCAGCGACTAATGCAAAGTATCCTTCCACAGCAATGATGTCGTCGGCTGCTGAATTCACTCTGATTTCATTCGGTGCCCCCAGCCGAGTCAAAATTGATACGATTTGATCCCGCAGCTCCATATCGTTGCGGATGCTCTCTTCACTTCGGGTCACACCCAAGAAAGGACTACCTGGACCAATCTTCCTCAAAGAGCAGAGAATAGAAAATTTTAAACATTGGAATAGAAGGTAGAGCTATATTAATTCAGAATACGGATCTTAGCAGAGGATCTACAGCAGTGGTTCCCAACTCGAAGAAATTATCGGACCACTTAGCAAGTATCACCATTGCCCTTGAGCTACGTTCTGCTACTTATCATCCTTTAGCTCTTGAGCCCTTTCAAGCCCTCAAGCATTCCTTTGCTCCTCTTCATCTCCTAGCTCTTAAGCTTCCCTCTTAATTTCTTTGTTCTTTTGCATCTCTTTGCACTTGACCCTAATATTCAGCATCCTTACTCCCTTCAGCATCCCAGTTGCATCTCTTTGCTCTTCAGCATTTTGAGTTTAATGCCTTTTCATTTATTGTCTTCATACCCATGCCCCACTTTCATCGATTTCCTGTGGGGAACCACTGATCTAAAGTCATAATTCCACTTAGAATTTTCCTACTTTATGAAAAGAACAAAATAGGGGAAAAAAGGTCAGAGTATAGACGGTTTTCCTAAGAAATACCCAGACCCATTATTACGCTTAAAAGTACCTTATTTGTTTTAAAAGAAAACTAAATAGGCATTATGCCATCAAAGAAATCTCAAAGATTTTACTTACACTTATCTGTCACGTTTATGAAATACTAATTAACAAAAAATGTGAACTCACCTCTAATAAATATGTTTCCGGATTGTCAGGATTGGGAATGGGCGTGGCTGAAAACGCTACCGACACACCCATCATTGCAAGTGTAGCCAATCGGTCAGTTAGACTTGTCCTATTCTCAGGGGCCATTGCTGGTACAAGGACAGGCCAGTCCCCTAGACCTTCACGTATCATTAAATTTAGCAACTCGACTCCTTTAATGCCCTCTGAAAAAGAGTCAACTCTGTTATTTAATTATTAAGCAAGTATGAAAATTTTTATGACCAAATTTTTGGACCTAATGTGGATAGTGACGACGAAGGTGAGGACGTAGTGAGGACGACATACGAGGGTTTTTTTGATATTAAAATATAGTACTTCTTTTGAACTGACACTATAAAGAATCTTTAAGTAGCAACTTTAAATTCTGAAGAACAAAATGAGAAAAACATACCGTAAAATGGGACAATTTTGACCCAAATGATGTGGTTTTTTTTTCAAATTGAAATCAAATAAAAGTTGTTAACGAAAACAAATTTTACAAGGTCAGTGGTTTATATTATTTTTACCATGTTCACAACTGTAATGTAAACAATTTTCAAAATGTGGATATAAGTTTTAAATATTTTTACTTAATTTTTTGAAATTTTGGGCTAAAGTTCAACTGGGGTATAAATAAAACTGGGATAACTTATTTTTATTTACTTTTTTGGTGGGTCATTCCCACTCACAGCTTTCCAATAATTCTGCCCATCAGAAAAATTTGTTAAAAATTTTATAATTTTTAGGAGTTTATTTTAAATTAGGTCGAATGTTTCAGAATAATGAAGTTTAAACAAATTATGTTATGAATGCAATGGCCGTCCCAAATTAAACACTCTTCTTAAAAGGTATGGGTAAAATTTTAAGAAATGACCACAGTTTTAAAACTTTGGGTATAAGTTTTGGATGAAAAGACTTACCAAAGTCCATACAAGTCTTATAAAACGCTCTTGCTGAATCGAGATAGTTTCCTTCATTTTCAGACTCCAACAAATCTGAAAAGCATAATCATTTAAACAAAAGACAATTAAAAAAACTTTTCTGCCTCAAAATAACTTTAAACTTGCACAATCATTATTATTGTCTCTCTTGAACCCCTTTCTATTAATTCTAATCTAAGTAAACTTTTTTATGGTCTTCTCATAAGGGGGGACATCCATAAATTACGTGAGGTCATAAAGGGGGGTGGAGGGGTTTGGAAAAATCTCACCAAATCTCACCAAGGGGGGGGGAGGGGGGGTCGATTAAAATCTCACGTCAACATTTTTTCGTTAGAAATTATACGATTTTCTTTTTTTTTTAAGTATGAGAAAGGAAAATCCTTTTTAAAAAGTTGTAGGTAAATCTCACGTGGGGGAAGGGGGAGTCCAGGATTTTGGAAAAAACACCTCACGTAATTTATGGATGTCCCCTAAGAGTTCAAATTTTGATTCAGAAATTCCCTCGGGACGTTTTATTTCTAACACCTTGAATCCTTACATTTCTCCTCATTTTAAATAATTTAGCATTTGATGATGATTTTAAAGTTGGGACCAACTCTAAAATAATATGAGAGTTCAAGAGAAAGCTCAACTAATCCAGTTTCAATCTACAAGAACTTCTCAGGATGCTTATGTAATCGTATTAGTAAGTAAGTGTAACAAGTGTAATACTAATACTAATTATGAACATATTTTCAAATTATTAACTTTGGAAACGTTCATCTTTTAGGAAAAGAAAGAGCCTTCTGTGAAGGAAATACCCACCTTTGATTTGCTGATAGAGGGCGTTTGTGGCCATCAGAGCAGCCGAACTTTCCGACCCCGCCCATCGTCCACAGGCGAAAGTGTACAGATCCCGACAAGGGTCCGAATCGGATTTAACTTGGGAGAGCACACGACCAGCTGAAATGGAAGATATTGTTCAGCCAAATCAAACACGATATCGTCTTTTTTCTCTATTGTACCTTATTTGTGTTTTCAAAAACTTTATTGACTTTTTTACAAAATTTTCATGAAATCATCATCAGTGTTTTTTTTAAACACGGATATCTTAAGAGCAGTCTCATATTACATTGAATAATGTTTCCCAACTTCAGGAAATTAGAGAATCACTTAGCCTAAAGTATCATAATTCACGGACCATCCTTGCCCTTTGCTTCATCCTCTTTGCTTCTGAACCACCCTTAGCATCTTTTGGCTTCTTACCATCCTTTAGCTCTTAGGCGTTTCTTTTCTCTTGAGCCTCTGATCTTAAGCAACAGTTTCGTCTCCAGCATTTTTTATCTTGATTTTTTGTATTAATTTTATCTACACCCATGCATGGCGGCTGTGATGCAGTCGCACGAATTTTTCCGGTGATCCCTATTCTTTAAAGTGTTGAAGCACCTCACCGCTTCACGGGTCAATTTTAAGGATATCAAGATCCACGGACCTTGAAACTTAAACAGTCAGATGATTGAGAAATTAAACACCTCTGGACACAATGAGGGAATTAATACATTGTAAAACCTTATCTTGAAAATACACATGAGAATACGTAAAATTAAATTCATGTAAAGTGTTGTGGCTTTATGCCCAAAGATATCATAGGAAATACAGTTTTTGTTGGAAAAATCAGGAAAGTTGGAAAGTTTAGTTGGATTTCTCAAGAATTTCTCCCCATACATTTACTTAATCCCAAAAATTATCCGTTTTCCATGCTTTTAGATTGCAGGGCCACCTTGTTTCTAAAATTGTGTTCTCACTAACTATTGACTACGGACCAGATTCAAGAATATCAAATGGTGTAGGTTACTTGTATTTTGCATTATTTTGCTTAAAACTATTAGACAATTCCATGACGGGATGGGATATTGTGTGCTTGGTAACGACTCCATGGATCTAATTATTCTCTATAATGATGTGTGGAGATGAGAGCTAATGATTCTGAAATGAAGGGAACTAATGGAGGATTCTAAGAAACGCATGTTGATAACGGTTTTCATCATGCTATCATTTTTAGTTTCTTTATTCAAGGAATATAAATTTTTCAAATATAATCTGGATAGGACTTATGGTCATTTGTATGTACTGATACGAAGAGATTCGAATAATAGACTATCTATACATACTGACTGCAGATAATGACTTAATTGTATGACAAAGTGACAAAGTATATGATCAAGTTGCAGATCACAAAATCAATGACTTTGATAAAACTGTATAAAATATGACTCTGGCCGTTCAAATATTACGTAAGTACTTAAGGGGGGAGGGGGTTTGATCTTTGCTTATTTTTCCTGACAGGGGGAGGGATGTGAGTGATGCTTACGTAAGATGTTACAAACACCGCAATTTCGAAAATATATTGTTTATAAAAAACAATTTCGAAATTCAACCAAAATAAATTTTACACAAAAATTTGAACTAGGAAAAAAATTCAAGCATTTTGACTTCACAAGGAAAATTTTAATGACAGGATTTCATGCAGCACAATGAATTTTTGGAATCTAGGCACTGCTAAACATTTTGTAGGAAAAAACAAAGGGGGGTCGTGCAGTTTTCTTACATAATTATGAAGGAAGTTTGTTGTTTGCTTATCTTTGCTGACAAGGAGGAGGGGGGAAGGTAAAAAAATGACCGAAAACATGCTTACATAATATTTGAACGGCCCCACATTTAACTTACCCGTGACGATACATTCTGGGCTCGAGCATTTGTTATCGTCTAAAGAAACTCCTGTATCGGAACCTGAAAAAGTGAACACATTTTCTGATTTTTTTTATTGCTATATTATTAAAATTATTCATAACATGAAATTGTAAATAAAATTAAACAAGTTTGTTTCACGTAAAAAATATACGTCATTCATTGAATGCGTACTATCATCTATGGATAGTCTTTTTTTCACAAACTTGTAACTCATTCACAAATACTGTAGCACGCATAGGGGGTTGGAGGGGCCGACCACCAAATGATCAAATTTCAATCTCTATGAAATCTGAAAGGCAAATAAACATGAACTTCGCAGTTTTCCTTTCACAGTTTCCCTCTACCGATTTTCAGATATTTTTCTACAAATAGATTTTGAGTTTCGTGGCACATTTTTATTTTCTAGTTTTTAAATTTAAGAAAAGAAACCCTCCCTCAAATTCGCTAACATCAGCGCTATTCAAAGCGCCGGATATTCCCATCCTCAATTTAGCAATGCCTTGTATATTTATTCTCCGCTCAACCCTGATCCACATACCCGTCAAAACAAAACACCCGCGCAAAGAAAAACAAAAAAGATCCACGCCTGGAATATCAACAAAGAAAACATCAGCCTGGATAAAGGGTCTCTAAATTGAGGAGGTTAACTGAACTGAAGAGCCGCTGTCTTCTCTGCGACCGCGAAAATTACAACTCACTTAATAAGCTTCGTAGTAGCGACTGGCCTTGAGTTGTTTTGTGGATTGCACTATTCTCGAGATAATCGCCCAGTTTAGGACAGAATCTGGAGGGTTCTTGTGGACTTAATTTTCCCATAGAGAGAGCCATCTGGGTTCACTTATCTCGTAGAAGAATTGTTCGGGAAACTGTATGGGTGGGCCATCTAGGAATTGGGGCCCCACTTTGGTCAAATAACCAAGATCACAGGAGGCGCAGTGAAGGGGGTATCTATCCCTAGAAACTTGGACCTTTTCCTTTTTTGACTAAAAAAGACTCTACTAGAAACTTCTCCATATGCTAACACAGGGCCACACCATGGAAATTCACCCTAGGGCCCGTCCATAAATTACGTGATGTTTCCCCCCCCCCAAAAAAATTTTGAAAACCACTACTTACCATTCAGATTGCAAAATTTTGATACAAATACACGCTGAAATCGAAAACATGATTCTAACTTGTAATTATAACGACTGACTGGCTATTGATTTGCTGTTTTGACTAATCTGAGCATTTCTTTTGTACTTGTGCTAAAAAATATTAAAGAAAAAACGTAATTTCTAAACTAAAAGTTGACGTGAGATTTTAATTGACTCCCCCCTCCCCCCTGGTGAGATTTGGTGAGATTTTGCTGGACCCCTCTTCCTCTTTTTGACCTTACGTAATTTATGGAGGTCCCCTTACCAATCTGCGTTCCTATTTATACTAGACAAGTGGTTCCTTATGTTAGTGGTCTGTATACTACCCCAGGGGCGTTGACTAAAACGTAGGAAATAAAAACTAAAAGTCGTAACCCACCCCACTGCCTTTAATTTTAGTCTCCAGAATATAACTTATTTTTTTTTATTTATTAAAAGGTTTGAATAATTATTGAATAGTTATTAATCAATAATTTTAGTTCTATAAACTTTTTATTTGCTTTTTAATAAAGTTTATCTGCCTTGTCAAATGATTATTAGGGTTTTCATTAAAAAAATCACACATTTAGGTTTTTTTTCTTTAGCTGCTGGCTAACCGCGACGCTTATGGCTGTGAATATGGCTGTAAAACTGAATCAAAATTTTCATGAGGCTGAAAGGAGGAGTCATTCAAATACCACTAACTAAAAAACAAAAGAAAAAATGAACCAATTTGAATAACACCCTGAAGTCGTTGTCAATAGCTGTGGGAACTTCTGCAAGACCTAAGTTCTAAACAGTCACTTGTAAGCTTCAAACAAGCTTAACTGGTCGTCATTCATTGTAAGAATAGTCAAATAAGATGATATTAACGTGTCTTCTGAGTGCTAGAGCAGAGCTTTTAAACTAAGTGCTGTGATTTATATTCAAAAAGGAAGCGCAACAGACCATAAAAGAGTTTTCTCATTGAATAACACAAACAAGAAGAGATCCTCCCTTAGCTGAGACCTTGGAGTTAGTTCCCTCTATAATAGAACAAATTTCAACAATCCCACGTTTAGAAGCAAGCTAAACTTTTATGACCCTCAGTCTTACCTCTCCAATATCTTTGTGTGGCTTTAGGGTTTCCCCTCGCACTTGCGTCAGAGGAGGGTTTTTTCTTTTGTTCGGTAATTGACCACACAAAGAGACCGGGGCCACAAACTGAGTGTCATAAAAGTTTAGCTTGCTCCTTAGGCTACGACAGAGGTGCTCGATTTTTGCTTTGCACCCCCTCTTCTGTATTAAACAATTTTTACTTCCCGCTACCCGCAGTGTCCAATTAATTAAAACTTTCACTCGCAAACAATTTTCCAGACCAAGGGTCGCTAAGTAATTTTACGTGCGGTACAAATAATTTTGAAACATTTCATCGAGGTCCAGAGAATAAAAGAACAAAGCGGAAGGGGTTTGGGTGGTTTTCTTAAGTAATTTTTAAGAGGGATTGCAGTTGGGTTATCATCTTTGCTGTCAAGGAGGGAGAGGGTCAAAAATGACCAAAAACATGCTTACGTAATCCCTCATAGGGAAGTTTCGACCAGTCAAGTGGCTCGAATCGCAGCATGTAACCCCGCCCCCTTTTGCTGTTTTAGACACGCCCCCTTGCCCTGTCATTTCTGTGAATTCCCATTTTTGACCGTTTGAGTCTGAAGCCCCATCTCCAAGAAAAGTCTGATTCGATTAACGTGTCCCATACGGGCATCTATTGGCTTTCATCAGGAGGAAGTGCAAGAAGCAGCAGTGAGTCATCGGATCGGCTGGAAATAGAGCCTCACAACAATGAGCATCAATTAGGAGCCGTGATTCAGTGCTTCCTTCCACATGGGGTGATGCTCTCTTTTAATTCGACTCCATTAAACCGGCTTTCTATTGAATGTGGCAGCGGCAGAAAAAGGGTTCTAGTGGGCGCGTCACGTAGGGATTTTTATGACGGGTGAAATGGGACCGTTTCTATTTTGTCTGTATTATTATTAAAAAGATAAACTATTGTGTCTGTATGTATATTAAATATCAATTTATAATTATATCTTATATTCAACTATCCGGCAACAAGCTCCGGCTTGACGTGTGCGCGCGTTATATTTACTTGGACTCCTAGTCTTTAATATACAAGAATTTCAAGTATTGCAAGTATTTTTACAAGTATTGACCTATTGTACGAGTTCATCAATGTTATTGATTCCTCAATTAAAGAAAGTGAATTCATTGAAAAGAAGGAAAAATGTTTTAGTAGATCCTCGATCACATGGGTTGGTTGAGATGGTCATATAGTCCCGAGGGAAATTGATGCAAAAATTGAAGTGAAAAATATCGTTGAAAAGCGAATAGAAATTGAAAAATTGGGTTTTAATTAGTATTACTTTTATGCAATAGGAAGGATCGGGAAAATATTATTTGTTTGCTAAAATTACTAATCTTACTGATAACATGCTGATTAATAAAAGGGAATGTTACAACTCACGAAAAAAAAATACTATGTCGCTAATCCTTAATTGAAATGTATGTAACATTAAGAGTTCAATTCAAAATTTTCCTTTTAAATTGACTACATTGAATTTAAGGAAAGGATAAAGATAGCAATTTATGATACACGTGATTACAGATCCTTTTTTTGAAATAACAATAAATATTTACTTTACTAACAAGAAGCTATTAATGAATATAAAAATAATTAAATTATTTCATTATTTCTCTGAAGTGAAACCCCTGAACTCAGAAAAATTAGGACAGAGTACTTCCTTCTGTTTGATTCAATAGTTTTTTTTTTCTTTTTTGTGGGGTGGTATTCCTCCTCTAATTATTTTTTTCTTAGTTATTAATTTCATCCTCATATTAGAAGTTAAAGTTAGGTTTTTCAAAAAACAAAGGGTAGTATTTTAACCTTGGTTGTACCACTACTTATAGTATCTAGTGATTGTATTTAATTAAAAATCTATAGGTAATCGTAATAGGATAGAAAGGAAACTAAATTTTTAAAATTATTTTAGCCATTTAAAATAAGAGGTTATTCATTAACAGATTTAAAAGAACGATAAAATATTCGCTTAACAAGTTTAAAATAATTTAATTACATCAATAATAAAATAAATAATAAATATTATTAACCAATATGAAAAAATATAACCGATATTAATATCTTCTACCAATTAATACTCTACTATGAAACTGATAATTCTTTCTTCCTAACTACGAAAGTTTGTTCACAGGATCAACAATAGTTAGACACAGCAATTTTTCTTGAAAGTAACAGCCATATTTACATTTACAGCCATCAGCGTTGGTGTTAAATTCTTGGTCAAGAAGGATTCAGAGTTTGCGAAGGAAGAGCTAATTTGTTTTTTTTTTCTTTAGCTGCTGGGTAATCGCAACGGTGATTGCTGTGAATATGGCTGTGTCTTGGGATGTGGTCGTTGATAAAAGTAAATTCCTTTACTCTTTTTATCTAGTTACTTGGATTTCGTTATCTCATAGCAGCTTGTGAACTTAGTAAATCTCAGAGGGGATTGCGTTTTAAATAATTTTTTAGAATTTCAAACAACAGTTTCAAAGTGTTTTTAAAAAATGATAGGGTGATGGAAAAACATTATAAGCTTTTAGTTATTTTTGTAAATCATAACTTTGATTTACATTCATATGCGGAATTGATTTGCATCCATTTAAAATTTAAAAGGATGTAAGAGTTCCCTCTTGATAAGATAAATCAATGACACGATCTTTAAAAGTATAGTATTCCCACGTTTAAGAATTGGTAGGACGTAGTGGAGGTAGTTACGTAATATGCTTATTACGTAAATTTATGATTCATTAGTTAATTAGTTTAGTGTATATTTCTAATGAACAAAATAAATGTATACTGTATTCAAAATGGAGTAGCATTCTTTCCAAAGAATAGCATATCTCAATAATAGGGTTTTCTTTATAAATGATGAATAATAACTCTTTTATAAAACATTTAAGTAAGAGTAAAAAAAAAAAAAACGGACTTTATACTATAATTGTCTACAATGAGTGCATTCAGACTTAGCAGAAAAAAAATTCAGGACCATCCTCTCAACCTTATACTATTATAGTATATGTGAAAGTGATACTTCATTGATTATACATTTGATTGTTTGTGAAAGGGATTCAAAAAATTAAGAAACTGGGCATATTATTGGCTATTTTGACTAATATTTGTCAAAACTTAAATAGTTCGATTACCTTAAAATAACCCACGATATTCTTCTTTTTAAATTGATTAATTTTGAATCTTCATTTTTTAATGTAATCCCACAAAAAACTTGAAATATATCTTATATCTTAACTATAGGAAGTGAATCACTTTCAAAACCAACGACACATTTTATATGAATTCCAGATTCAGTTAACCGTAGGTTTTTAAAAAAGAAAGTTCCTTAGAGTTTTACAGAAATTTTAAGTAGTACTTTCATAGTCATTGATCACTTACTTGAATGGGACACTCCAACAATGAGTACAATGACTAAAGTAACTAGTAGAACACATACAAGGGATAGGAGGGTCTTTTCTAGATTGGTCCTCTGACCTAACCATGACGATCTGAAAGAAAAGAAAAAGTTACCCTCTGGTGATCAAAGATCTAAGAAACATCATTGAGTAGTAAGCAGAATGCGTGCAAAAATTTTGAGATTGCTCTTCTGCATTATTGTTAAGCTAGTTTTAAAATCATGCTTGTAGGTATAAATTTAAATTAAATTTGTATGAAATTTATTAAATTTCTTTTCTCAAATGCTGACCTTGGATGATACTATAATATGAATGTGTATAATAATGGTGTGTTTAGTAATGCTGATTAGTATTAACTGGCATCTCTGAAATTTCACAGTTAAATTTTCATGAAGTGTATTTTACCCAGATTGTTAATTAAATTAAAATTTCAACAAAGTAAGTTCCTAAGAAAGGGCTATGGAAATTTAAGAAATTACTATATTAGAATTAGTAAGTAATTTCTAGAGGTTAATGTAGAGATAAAGACACTAGAGAAGTTAGTGGAATTTTGCTACATAGATTAATATCTTAGTAATCTTCTTGAAGTTTGTCTTTAAAAACCCAACAGAAAATTATAACACACGATCTTAAGTAATTTCCTTCTCTCGGGTTAATTAATTGTCTTGGCGCAATATGGCCTTGTCTGGTTCTTCCGCAAAAATAACTACTCATCCAACTAAAGAATTAAAATTTAGAGGACCTTTTTAAAACGTTTTATGCATGTACACAGCGAAGTGCGGAGAAATAGCAATCCTAACACAAAACAATATTAATTTCGTCCTGTCAATATTGGTCTTATTTATCAAAATGATTCCTCTGAAATGTAGTCGATATTGGATGATATTATCCAATATAAACTACATTTCCCAGATTGGTTATTGCGAGCCAATATAATTAGTTCCTCAGATATTGATTATAAAAAAGGAAGAAATAAAATCCGATTTCATTTTTACAGGTGTTTATTTCATTCAAATAGGGTTGTGTAGAATGGTTTTAAGCTTGTTTTGAATAAATAAAATTCTCATGAAGTGTCTGACATTTATCGATATTGGTCAATATTGTTACAGCACTGATGACTGTGCTACATAGGATTTTCTGTTAAATAATTTCAGCTGATTAAAACTGAAATATTTAATTTATGATATCCAGGTTTTTCTTATTATAATTTATTTTTTCGAACAAACAGAGATAATTTTGCATTTGTCATAATTAACTACTGTAATTATTGTCATAATTAAGTACTATAGTTAAATAATATCTATCATTTATAAGCAGACATAATTTAACTAAAGATGCGTTTTCATAACCCCAAAAAAAAACATTTTTCTTACTGCTCAGAATACATTAAAAATAAAATACTTTTAGAATATATTGTTAATTATAAATAAAATTGTAATTGCATATTTATAATTAACTGAAACTTGAATTACTTAACTTTATGAAATTAAAAATAAAAGTAATAATGCTAGATTATATTATTTATATGTTAGATTCTTAGGTGAAGACTTAAAGGACGAACTACCTTTTATATAAAAATCCACACAACACAGTATTTTAAAAGAAGGTTCTTATAAGAAGAGCTCTACCTCTAACTTACGACAAACACACAGTGTCATGCCCCTAATCCCCCTCTGAAGGTATTTCCCTCTTTGAGCGGAAAGTGACTCACAATCTTTTGTCATTGAAATGTGAATTTGAAGAAGGGGAAGTGATGGTGAATGGTGAGAGTTCGGTTAGGGATTTTTTTTTTTGCCACTCGATTTTTTTTTTACTCTGTAGTAGTTCTAAAATGTTAAACATTCCACACATTCACAATTTATGCGCTCTTATTAATGTTTTCTTTGCTGTGGCTGTGCGGTAGAGCCATAACGATTAGCCACTTGTAACGGATTACAATTTAAAAGTTATGTAGTACACGTGAACACAGATAATTATGTAGTATATGCATTATTCTATAAGCTTGAATATTGAAGCTCATAAAAAAAGTCCTTTTCCTCCTTTTACAGACTAGGAGGAATGAATTATTAATTACGAAGGAGAATATTATTAATTTGAAGCTTATGGTATTAAAAAAAAATCCATATGAATACCCAGGGCCCGATTTAGAAAATTTTCTGTAGTAGGCGCATCTTGAAAGAAGATATAATAATCCTATCGTAGGTAGAAAAACACTGGTAATTTCGTTCTACCAATATTGGTCTTTGTCAAAATAATCCCTGTTTATCATAAAAACAAATGTATAACCACGGCTTACTAGATACTTATACAGGCTAGCCGAGTACGGAAATCATTGCAAATCCAGATGGCAATACTGGACCAACTGGCAAAGCATATCCACAAGTGTTGAAGGCGGTGGGTGATATAGGTAGGTCTTGTAGCGATCCAAGCGGGAAAAGTTGTCAAATGGTTTTCATTGTTTAAAACTCGGCTAGCCTGTATAAGTATCTAGTAAGCCGTGGTATAACACACAATAATTGGTAGTTACATATTAGCATGTTGACATTTTTAAAGATGTTACCAATGTTTTATTTTACATTTTGGAAAATAAAATATTAAACATTTTCTTCAGAATATATAAAAAGTTCGAGAACTAAGTTTTCATCCAATATTTTCAACTATGTAATTGTCATAATTAACTTACTAAATATCTATAATTTGTAAGCAGACATTCATTAAAAGCATTAAGAGAAAGTTGTTTAATATTATGTTAAGCACCACAGGGATCCAAAATGCTTGAAAAATTTTTACTACCCGGAAAAAAAAACTTGCGGTTTATTTTATACCTAAGCCAATTTGTTTTTCTTGGCAAGCCTGATAAAACAGCAGAAAGACTGAAGCAAGCCCAAATACTCTAGTAAGTCTAGCTATAAATAAGAAGCTCTTGCTATTATACAGCATTTTCAGAATATATTCTAGATGTCTGGGAATTTTCAAAATAAGAAAAGAAACGAATAATCTAAAGATAAATCTGTTGTTGTTCCACTCCTTTTTACAACCTTTAAAACCAGAGTCTGAAGTTGATAAGTAATTTTTTTTAAGTATTAAAAATTTAATAAATTACGGAGTTTATGTAGGGAAAAAATGGATTTTTGAGTTATTGATTCTAGATCACATTAAATTTAAACTTCTTACGTAAAAACTTAAAAACAACTTCTTTTCGAAAATAACTTACAAATGTAATTATATTCAAGAATTTAAATGTATTTTGACTAAACAGAAGATTATATGAAATGAATGTTCGTTCATTGAATATTATGAATTATTGTATACTTTCTAAATAAGAAAATTGAAGGCGATAAAAACCGATTAAAATTGATAATAGTGATGGAGACTTATTTTGCATGTTTATAAAAGGCTATATTTTTCTATGATGAATACAAAACTTCCTTAGTTTAGAATTGGTTTTCATGGGTTACGTAAGATAATTTTTAAAAAGAGACTCGCTTAAAAGATGCGTATATTTTTTGAAAGTTTTTTTAATAATTTTTTTCGGAGCCATTTTCTAATATTGTACTTTCCTAATTGCGTAGTAAAAAATATGTACACGTTTGAATAGTAAGCTAAAATGTGTATGTAAAAAAGAGGCTAATTTTAAACAAGTTGAAACCGGTAATATTTTAACAAGCATTCGTATAGAAAAATGCAAAGTATAGGTTATCAGAGAAAAAAGGAACAACATTTTAATGAATGTATTTAATTTTTTGTGTTATTATGCAAGTATGATTTTAGAGTTAAATTTGAAAGTGAATAGAAATAATTAAAAAAAAAGAAACAAACACCGAAAATTATGATTCGTTAGCTTTGAACCTAAAAAATATCACAACAGAAGTAATTTCAACAGTTGCACATGTTTAAGAAATAATAATTAATCCTGTCTGCAAAGCTTTTTCATGCATTCTTTGCAGGGGAAAGTTTGGGACTCATTTAACTTTATTTTACTTAAAAAAAAAAAACAATCGCAAAAAAATTCCGAAGGATGAAGGGTACCCTTAATTTCCTCAAAATCCCTCCGTCAAAAAGTGGATACGAACGGCATTCTCTACTCACCTTCTCCCTGGGCTCCTTCCCATGCTTGCAGACGATCTTCTGAAGACATCGGGCCGCGAGTCTTCCCATTCACACGGATCGTGACGTCACCCCTTCTCTCGGCGAATCGGAAAGATGAAGAAAGAAAAGGCTTGAGCGCCACTGCAGCATACCCCATTCATAGAATAGAACGGCTTTTGATTGTTTGGAGGGGATTTTGCCCTAATTGCGATGGTTATTCCGTTCCTCATATTTTTTCGACACTTGATGCACTGAGAAATTTTTTTTTCATGTTTAAGAATGGATTTTCCATTGCGAGTTTCCCTGGTATTGTATAGGAGGGTCACTATGGTTGAAGTTGCACTTTCAATAGAACCATTGGAATAGCCTTAGAGTTCATCTGAGTATTCCTGAAGCAATAGGAATTTGATTGGTAGGCAAAATCAGTTCAAAAATTGACCTATAGATGTCGCTGTATATGTAATGCGATGGTAATTAAAAAACATGACATGCTCTTGTGGCACTCTATGTTCAAACCTATCCACTATGACAAGATAACAGGGCTGTATCCAAGGGGGGGGGGTTAGGGGCTCAACTCCCCCCCCCCCCGAAATTTTGACATAAATTTTTAATCTGTTTTTTTTTCTTGTAAATTATGACTTGCAAGGAGTGGTCCTCTTCGTGTGGAGGGTCTATAAATGAGTAAACCCGTAAAAATTCCCTGGGGGTGGACTCTAAAAGTGGGGTATTTCACTGACAAACGGAGGTTTTAATTTTTTTAGGTGTTCAATATCTCAGTGAAACGGAAGATTTTAATCTCACATGGAGAATAAATTTTGAATGAATCACACTTATAAACTATTTGTTTCGGAATGGGGGTTTAAAAATCATTAAAAGATATTATTTAAATTAATTACTACCTTTAATCTTTAATCTTCAATTAAGGGGTCTTCCCCCAGAAAATTTTATTAATTTGACTCTTTAAAATGGTTCTTTTACTCATTTTCAGTCAAGTGAGATGGGCTGACTTTTTCAGAATTTAGAAAGGAAAAAACTCTACAAAGCTAATCATCGAAACTTTGAGAGAGGGTTGAACCTTAAATATATAAGGTTGCTCTTATAAGAGCACCCTGAACGCACACCCTTCTGTAATATGATAATAAATAAACTTTATTAAAAAATTGCTTTAAAATTTTGAAATAGCTAATAAATGAGTAATAATTCAGCCTACCAATTGAGAATTTCTTTAAAAAAATCTAGGGTGTTTTTTTTACAATTTTTAACGGTTGATGAAACTTAGCCAGATAAGCGGGACTGTCCCACCAAAATGGGGACGTCTAGCCACCCTAATTTTGCAGTCCTCACGGTCGCTCCGCTCCGCTACACTCCATGAAAACATGTGCTTTTTGGAGTGATTGTTGACATAAATGACGGAACATCACGTGGAGTGACTGGAGCGACGTTTCAAATTATCCAAAATCGTAATCCATCCGTTCCAATTTTCCAAATGCAGTCAGATCGAGAGTCACGTGGTTTGATTTTTGACGTCATGCTTGATGTAATTCATGACGTGGCACCGTGTCATTTCTCCATTTTTGTGGAGCGATGGATTTCCGAAATTTCGAAAATCCAATAGTTCCAATCATTTCAACCGGGTCCAACTATACGATTTAAATTAATTATGAAATATTTAGATAATATAAATAGTAGAATCTAGATCTATAGAAATCTAGAAAATATAAATTGCAGAAATTTCTGAACATTTCAGTTTCAAAATGCATGTACTATTAGAAATAGTTTTAAACGCTTTAATTAAGACTGCATAATTATTTGAATTTAAACACTCAGTGTAATGAATAAGGCAGTCCATAATTTGGAGATCCTCATCAAGGACATCTGAGTGTTGTTTTCGCAGGTGGCAGCTAAAGAGAAACAGTAGTCTAGAAAACAAATTTGCAGATGTTCAAAAGTTATATGCTTCGATGTGAAGGGTGGTTGATTGCCTTTCAAAAACCGTAATAGAGTGGGGTAATTTAATATTTCCCCCATAGTTATTGCACTTTTGAGACACTTGAAAAAAGATTGAATTGAATGCTAAAATACTTTGTTTTGCCAAATGTAAATGTAAACTGGGAGGCAAATGTAAAATCTTAAAATTTACGAATTTGGTAAAAGTTTCGAAAAATGGCTTGTGTTTGAAGAAAAGTATTTTTTCTAATTATTGAAACCCATTTCAAAAATATCTACTGAACTCATAAGTTTTACTTGAACTCCCCCGTTTCAATAGATGACATTAGTCATTACGTCACTTGCTTGTTTGGAAACGTTGATTCCATCCGTGATTGGTTCCGTACGGATCCGTACGGATTTACTTCCAATCACGGAACCAATCACGGATAGAATCAACGTTTACAAACAAGCAAGTGACGTCACACTAATGTCGTCTATTGACTATGACTATGTCTTGAAGTTAAACAGTCTTTCGCACGAGTCTTTGCGTGCTAAATCTTAATCTAAATTTTCAAGTGCATAAATAGTGATTTAAATTACAGAAATATTAATCTGTGGAATTTTAAGCTAGGTAAAATATTTTCCTAGTTTTAAATCCCAATACCTCTCATAAAGAAACAACTCCAAATTTGTATACTGGAACAAAAAAAACCCTTTTAGAAATCAATAAATCAATAGGTAAGTAATGAATTAATCAAAATCATCGTGAAGCCTGAAAGATATCTCCTTCATGTACAACGAAATAATTTTCCATTAGAAATTAAATGAACTATGAAAAAAAAATCCATTCTTGTTAAAATAATTACCAAGAAACTATATAAAATAATTAAACTGTTTGGTAATTAAAAAAAAAACTAAGTTTATCAAATTAAACTTGCATGCAATATTATTTAGGTCTCTTTAAAAATCTAGATGTTAAAGCTTTAACATAATCAAAAAAATGTTTCCTGTTTTTAATAATGGCGATACTTTGAATCAAACGATAACCAAAAGATAAAATCATGAAAAATTCGACATTTCATTTGGATTTATCAAATTATAATTTGTTCTTTTCCCTCGATTGAAAAACAGCAGTATTCTTGAACAGATACTTTCCCAATCTACGAGCTGATTGGACGCAACTCGATCTTTCTAGTAATAATTTAGTCACATGATTAAACGAGATCCAATCAAAACGTAAGATTCTCTCAGCGATTGTCGTCTGCACTCATCTCCCTCAATTCGCCCGAACGCAGGTCGCCATTGTTTTCAGTTACCTGTATCAGTGTTAACGTGTTAATCAGAGTTCCTGAAATTTATATTTGTGCCATGATGTCAACGGGTTTTTGTCAAGATTTTCCGACGTCCTGCTGTGCTGTGAGTAACTCCTCTCGGATTAGCAGTTCATTATAATTCAGGTAAGGTTTAAAACATTGATTCTCGATCCTTTACTTCCCTAAATTACAAAAGAACACAATTTTTTTTTGTTCTAAATATTATGAATGATAAATTGTGTGTCTACACTGCTTGGAGTATTAAATTTGTCTTTGATCGAGAACCATTGTTGTTGCTTCAACGTTTTATTAAGAATTTCTCTGAATTATAAATGTTTTAATTAAGAAAATATTTTCTTAGAATTAAATGAGTTTCTGATTGAATGTGGTTTTGTGGTGTGGGGAATGTGTTGAATACTTTAATTTGTTGACCAATGTGTTGAATACTAAAAATTTTGACCAATATTTTATACTGATATAGAAATGTCTAAACATTTTCATACTTTAATTTAGTGTAAACGTTTCCACTTTGAATTTCTTAAAAGGTTCGATTGTCTTAGGCCTAGTTTACTCGAGCTTGGTGAAACTGCTTATTATTGTTTAGGTAAGCGGGATACTTTCTCAAATCAATCTTGTAACGCATTTTGAATGATATAGGTTGACAGGAGCACTTCATGAGGCAACAATAACAAGTTCTATATAGAAATTTTCTTTGTTATTTCAAACAAAAAATTCACGGATTTATAGGTTAATGTTTGATATCCTGTTGAGTTTACCAAACGACTGAGCTCGTGTAAACAAGGCCTTGCTATTAGACCACTTAAGTACCAAGTAAAGCTCAAAAATGCCTTTTAATCATTGCACTATTTAGTTATGAAATTGTAGTCTATATTTGTATATCCTGTAATCATTCCTGTGTTTCGTTGGTTCGTGTCCCAGCAGTCGCTACTGGCTCACTCTCTGGTATAAGGTGTACATTTTTACGATTTAAAAGACATTTTAGAGCTTACTGGAAAGATCAACTGGCATCTCAATTGTTATTGTGTAAATTGTGTTTTAAGAAGCGATTGTAACGTATGGGTCAGAAGGTTTCTTTCATGTCTCAGTACTCGGGTTTTGAAGTTAGTTTTAAACACTTTTGAATTTATAAAACCTCCGTTCAGTTTTAGTATTTTGAAAGCGGTTTAGAGTCGAGGCATGAAAGAATCATGAACCCTGCGTTATTCCTGGTCAATCTAGGTTGTAGTCCGTACCCGCTTGATTTTATTGTCCCAATTAATGTTACATGAACGAAAAATTTTGTTATGTATGTAATGTTCATATTTTTCCCTTAACGAATGTTCACGGGTAAATCACAGTACATTATTATCATCCTCATTCCTATCAGAGGGACTGCGAGGTATTAGTTTTCTTCGACCCTCGTTATTGTCTTTGTCATCTTGTTAAGAGGATTGCAGATGTCGTGCACGGGGCTTTGGTTGGGACTTCGAGGATCCACGTCTTTCGGGGGTCGTGGGCGAAGTGTGCTCGGGGATCCGCAGTTTCGTTGTCTGCGCAAACAGTTGTGGGGCCGAGGGGGCTCGAGAGGGAATCACGAGGGCAGTCGCGATGAAGCGCTTGTGTCTAGAGTTCACGAAATCGATAAATCGGTAAAACGTAGTAAAAAAAGTATGTTTTCTGGGTTCCCTTGCTTTAAAAAAAAAGATTTTTTTGCTCCTGCACGCAATCAATGTGCTTGACAGTGCCTACAGGGTGGCCCTTAAGTCACTAGACCATTGTGAAAAGTAACAACTTGATTATTCATGAGGATTCTGTTAAGAAAAAATTTGTTTGTTCAAGGAACTTTAAAAAAAATTTTCATCAGAGAAAAAAAGCCCCTTCATAAAATATTTTGACTTAAAATTGGACCTTGGCAATATTTTCTCCCCTAAAACAGATCCTTTTATGCTTCAACTCTAATTTATCCATGCCATTCATTTTCAAATTTTTATCACCAAAACAGGGCCCAGTTTCCATAAAATCTGGAGTCTGGCCATAAAAAAACCCAGTTAAACTATAATTTTTTATTCACAAAATTATGTGTAGATTTTCATAATTTAACAAAGAACAGGACATTTCACAAAAAATCTTACCATTATTTGAACACAGCAGATATGATATGGCTACTACCTGTAGGGATGGATCACCATTCCTTTTGTCATAGTTTTCATTTTTATGGTGGTTATTTAAGAATCATCCTAATTGTAAAAATTTATATAATCATTTTAAATGCACATTATTTGCACATTTAAATGCACATCATTTTAAATGTTTTCTGCACTTAACATTGACATTGGAAGGCAGCTAATTTGTTGAGTGCCATCGATTAAATTATTCCTGTTGGTTAAGGACTACCTTCTATGATCATGCATATTTTACCATACGTCGTTCAGTCATGATTTTTTCCATTTCCAAATATTACTATTTGAGGACCTCAGAAATATGATCTACAAACCTAAATATATTAAAAACTGTGTAAGAATGTTAATGGTTTAGTGACTTCTGGATGCCACCTCGTATTCGTAACCGCATTGTTGACCCCTCACAACTAATCTTATTTTTGGTCGGTTAGTGTTACTGTATTTAAATGTCACAAAAGGCAACTTACGAAATTGTTTTTATAGTTTACTGCTTAAACTGAATACAAAGGAGATTTAATTGGTATAAAAACGTGAAGGAGATTTCATAAGGATGAAATTAAGATCCAAGAGATTAAATTGTCTGAAAATTGAGTCGGACATATTGAAATAGTGTTATTGTAATGATTAAAAAGCAATCTATTTTATATAATTTCATTGGAGACTACATTGTCCCCTCTTTTTGAGGAAAAGAAAGTATTTTTTTGGTTGGTTTTCCTGTCTAATTCAATTAAATTTTTGTAAAAAGAAACAATCATTTTCCTCCTTTTGACCATTTTGAAGTAAAGTTATTTTTCAGTCCATTTACTGATTGGTACAATTATAACGAGCTCAGTTCAGATACATTTTCAGAGCTTTTTAAGTTTTTAAAAAGGTTATTGTGTGAAAAACACACAATTAAAAAGAAAATAAGAATGATTATCCGGAATCAAAATAAGTCTGGTTTTGGAAAATAGAAGTGGCTAACATTGAAGTTAAATGCATGAAAACTTTTATATACTTGACTGATGTTGCGCGAGAGAAAAATTAGTTTAACTTGCATAAAAAAATTTTAATTAGAAATTATAAAAAGTCATTTTGTAATCTATCTCTTTGGAGTTAACAATTAGGCGTCTAACAAAACTTGAAGTTCGTCGTTTTAATAAAGTTTTCTATATTTGATCATATGGATTATTTTAATTCACGTCCTATAAATACCCCCACATGCATTCTGTAACTCCATATTATAATTCTTGAATTTTTCAAATAGTAAATTATGCTCCAAGATTTTGAGCTCTTAACTTATTTATTTGAAAAAGATAGTCAAAAAGGGTTAGGAGGATTTATAAATATGAGTAACTAAAAGTAAATCACATCCTCATAGCATACAGACCAAAAAAATATTCTTGAATGAAATTGTTCCAGAAATAAACTTTGAAATCAGGGATGAATGGTGTATTTATTAGATGGGATCATTATTTAAGCCCCCTGAAAAGCAAGCTGTTCTCTAAATATATAGCTACTCATTTTTAAATTTATTTTCATTATAAATAAACCCTTATATTTTCTCTACAAATAGTGATTTAATTTTCTTTTTGAGTAATAATTTTACTAAATGTGTAAAATAGCGACTTAACTTTTTCAACTCTTTGATCGCTTACTGATTTGCAGGTTTTAAAACAAATGCAGAAAGAAGGATTTTTATAGAGTAGATAACATGCACTTCAGTCATAAATTGTTACTTTAAAATTAATGCGAACAATTCAGAAAGTCATCCAGGATTTCACAATTAGGAGGTTTTACGCTCTCTCTCTCTCTTTTATCGCAACACCTCCTGGCCACTGCTTTTAAGTTGAACATTTTTGATACCTAAATACTTTTGGTTCCAAGTTTAGATTAATCTTTTTGTGCATACAATGTTTAAATTACTGAAAACTGACTGCAAAATTTATATGGTTAGAAAAGCTGAATTTGAAAAGTAATCCTAAATGTAAGGAGTTTATTATTATATTTAGTATATGGCTAAAAGCAAAGTGTTGTATGCTGTAATTGCAATGGTTAAAAAATACAACACCTAGAACTTTTTCTATGAAAACATAAGTTGTAAAAATTGTCTTTAGGTACCTTGTAAAATTTATGAAATTTAATTACTTAAAAGTGTAATTCGCCACTCAGTCACACTTTAAGAGGAGTCTTCTTGGGGAAGTAAAGGGTTTAAAGAGACCTCATTATTTTTTTTAATACACGGAGATAGCTCGGAATGAAAAATGAAACGCTAAATACGTAGTATAAAAAAATAGGAAATATTAGCTATTATTGTACCTATCATTTATAAACCTAAGGCCAGTATCGACGTATTCTATTTAATACATTGTTTACAATCGAAAAGCAATAGTTTTCATTCAATAGTAAGCATCACAAAAAAGTAGGAAATAGTTGTACTGACACTAAAAAATAAATTGAATTAATTTTTTTAAATACTTGTAAAGTTTCTTAAAAATGAAAGAAGCTTTAAAAATGTAAATGGTGTTATTTTCGCCATACAAGCCAATCTGCAAATTCTTTTTAAGTTTTTGATTTAAAATGGATAATCAAACCTTTTGTTTGCAATATTTAAATACTTACAATGTGTTGAAATGGAAAACAAAGTTTTTCACATTATGTGCTATTGTTTTGAGACATTGGTGTGCTATAAATAAATTTAGAATCAAGAGTTCTTTTTAATCTATTTGAAAACTGTTTTCAATATTTTATTATGAAAACTAACGAGTCTCACTTTTCCATTAATTGCTAATTTTGATTAAAAATTCATAGAATCTGATTAGTCACTAAAAAAAAAAGGTTTGAAAGACATGATATTTATTAGGATATAAATAAGTAAAACTGTAAAATGCTCAAAATTATTTTGCGTTATAAAGCAATTGTTGAAATACTTCAATAAGATCAAATAAAATATTGAAATAACTCCAGTTAGAATATGCAATCTCTAGTTGTCACTGGGTTCTTGGAATGCGTGAAAGAAACGTTATGCGTTAAAAAGATTTACAGAAATTACTTAATTTTCTTGTTAAAAAAAATATTAAAAATTTTTAAATGCAAGGAAACTTTGTTGATGAATCATAAGCCTTTTAATTTCACAAAAGCTATGAGATGTAGCTATGAGACACCTGTACCTGATTTCAACTATGAAAACTATGCATTATAATACAACATGGCTGCCAACACTCTAGATTAAATTTCCATACCACAACCTAACGGTATTAAATTAGTGTAAAAGAAAGAGTGAAATTATTTTATGCTCTTTATGTCTTATGATAAAAATTAAGATTAATTTTACACTGTCTCAAAGGAACAGTGTACAATTATGTAACAGAAATATATCTTTATTCTGTTTGAAACACATGAGTACATAAAACTCAGATTCTAATACTAAAAAAAAATTAATAGAAAATAATATTATTAAGTGTCTTTCTTCCTCATGGAGGCATTCTTTGAGACAGAAATTATTAATAAGTGGATGTCGTGGTTGGATATTACATAAATAGTTGGTCCTATTCCACATATCATACCATTTACTTTATCACCAGTACTTTATTATGCTTTGAAAGCATGAATTTATTCCAAATTTATTTGAGGGAAATCTCAGTTGGACCAAAACCATTCCACTTCTCTCTGCAGGTGTTGTCTTGAGTACACCTTATGAGGAAAACCCTCTAATTTCTATATGAAAAAAAACCTGAATATGTTGTGAGAGTCTCTTGAGAGACAGTCTGCTATTGTTTTGCAGATTTAATATTTATTGTAATGTAATTTCATGAATCTTAAATACTGAATTCTGTGATATTATTACAAAAATAGTGGGATAAAGTCCATTTACACATGAAACTCTTTTACTCTTAAGAGTCTTTATAAATATTTCAACACATAAAACTTTAATTCCATTCCTAAAGAAACAGTAGAAAGGAATTAGATAAAATCCTGTTCCTTATCCTTAAGTTAATTTAAAATTACCTCATAATTTCTTAGAGATGTTAGTATTAAAATCATGGGAAATTTTTCCTTTATCTACCTATATATGTGTCTATAAATGTGTGTATACATGATACTTTAATTCTACTCCTGTAGAAATGGTACAAAAGAATGAGATAAAATCTTATTCATCTTCATGTGTCTTGTGTTTGGCGCAATATGTCCTGTTGTGGGCCTTGCGCCATTAAAGTCAACCAACCTATTTCTCTTGAAGGAGAACTGTCATAAAACTGAAAATAATAAATCTTGGCTAAATAATGTATTAATATCATTAATGTGTGATAAAAGCAGTATATATATATATTGTGAGCTCTCTTAGGAGAGACAGTCTGCTATTTTGCAGATGTTATTTTTATTACCATGTGATATAAAAATAATGGGATGAAGTCCTGTTACTCCTGAAACAACTGTCTAAGGATAGCCTTAATAAATGGGTGAAGACATGAAATTTTAATTCTACTTCTAAATATTTAGTACAAAAGAATGACACACACCACAGTTTCTTTACGCAATACGGCTGAAAATTGTTTGAGGTTGTGGTTTGAGTTGGATGTGTTAGTAATTTGTAGTGGTTTTGTAGTTACGTTGTAGTTTCTAGATGTGTTGTAGTTTAAGTTCGATGTCTCGATTTTTGTAGTTTAAGTTCGATGTCTCGATTTTTGTAGTTTAAGTTCGATGTCTCGATTTTTGTAGTTCAAGTTCGATGTCTCGTTTTTTGTAGTTCAAGTTCGATGTCTCGATTTTTGTAGTTAGAGGTAGTTTTGTTAAAGTATGTTGTGTATAGATAGTTTTGTTGAAGTATGCTGTGTATAGATAGTTTTGTTGAAGTATGTTGTGTATAGATAGTTTTGTTGAAGTATATTGTGTTAAGGTAGTTTGTTAAAGTATGTTGTGTTTAGGTTTGTAGTTAGATGTTAATGTTGTTGAAGTTTTTAGTCAGTGGTAGTTTTCTTGAAGTCTAGTTAGTGGTAGTTTTCTTGAAGTCTGTAGTTAATGGTAGTTTTGTTGAAGCTGGTAAGTGTCGTAGTAGTGGTAGTAGAATTTGCAAGTTTTAGAGGTGTAGAATTTAATATTTCCAGAGGTGGTAGTTGTGTTGAATGCTGTTGGAGTGAGTTTCTGCTGTTTGAGGGTGGATGTAGCTAAGTGTAGAAATAGTAGTTATTTCGTAGTGTTGAAGATAAGTTAGTATTGATGGAAATAGAATAAGCTTTTGTGGGTTTTGAAGTTAGTCGAATTCAGTTGCAGTGAAGGTTTAGGTCCTCGTTTTCACTGACGTAATGGTTTGACACATTAAAGTTAGGTATAAAATGGCTTAAAACAACTAGAAAGTACATCAGAAAAAGCGTAACTAGGCTAGAAAGTTGTTTATGGTGAGATGTGGTATTTTTTAAGGATAGTTGGAAGTGTTTACAGTTTGAGGTTTTAAAGTCAATGATAAACTTGATATGAACCTTCAAAAAAAAAAAAAAAAAAAAAAAAAAAAAAAAAAAAAAAAAAAAGGGAAAAAACATTATTTTTAGTTAATAAAGAAAATACTTTATTAAAGTGGTCTTTGCCCAAATTCTGAGGTCAACTTATGGCCTTTTGTACAACTTATGATGAAACCTCTCATTTTGGGATGATAAAAGTATGTTAACTGTCTTTATAAGACAGTCTGCAATTATTTTGCAGAGGTTTTACATTGAAATACTTAATTTTACCCTTGACTTACCATTACACCTTGATTTAACTTCTAAAGAATAAGTTACAAAAGAATAGTATAAAATCCTATTCCTCCTCATGGAGAACTGTCTTATAGGACAGAAAATATCAAATTTCAGGGACAAGTGGATATGTTGGTTAAATATTGCATAAATAATTGGTCCTTAAATCTCGTGTAATTTTCTAACACTATGGTTAGGACAGTACTTCATTAAATTATGTCTATTCATGCTTTGAAAGCATGATTTATTCAAAATTTTATCAATTTATCAGTTGGACCAAAAAACCTTACCACTTCTCTCTGAAGGCACACATTATGCATTTGCACACATTATGGTAAAATATCTCTAATTTCTAAATAAAAAATATATATATATATATATTCATAGCTCTCAGTCTGCAATTCTTCTGCAGAGGTTGGTGAGAGAGGCAGGTGTGCTCTTGCATACCGTATGAGGAAAACCCTCTAATTTCTATATGAAAAAAAAAACTGAATATTTTGCTCTCTGATATTTTGTGAGCGTCTCTTGACATATGGTCTGCTTTTATTTTGCAAGAATGGAATAAAATGCTAGTAGTGTTGGCAGCTGTGTAAAACAATGCAATTAAAGTACGACTTAGATTTAAGTTAATTGGATTTTTATAATAGGAAACATTTCTTAATTGTAAAGCAAAAACGTTTTCAGTGTTAATTAATAAAAATATTAAAAATCGCATTTGGGGGCACAAACAAAAAATATGCTCCTAAAGTTCTGAAACGAAGAAGTTATTCCGTTGCTGCTTATAAACAGTTTCTACATAAGAAGTAATGTTTACACATTACTATATTTCGTTAGATAAATTGTGTCTGTCCATGTCAAAACTTAAGGTGTGAAAAAATTACATAGTAAATAGCTAAATGAAAAAAAAAAAAAAAAAAAAAAAAAAAAAAAAAAAAAAAATTGGAAAAAAAAAAAAATGAAAAATAAAAAAATAAATGAAAAATAAAAAAAAAAAAAAAAATTTGAGAAAAAAATTAAAACAACTGTGAGCACTTATGTTCTCCTGAGAGATCAATATTGTTTATATTTCAATTGTTGTCAATCTAGTACGAGTATTGTTTATATTAAGGACATATCAAAATAATAATTACTCTTTTTACTGGAAACTGTTTTCAGAAGATAAAATTTCTTTTGTACTTGAATACATATTTGAAGGTCGTGTTATAATTTTTGTATCACTTCAACCTCTGATATCGTAATGCATATATTTTTCATTGTTTAGTATAACACCAGCACTGACTGTGCAATACTTATAGGAGTTGTTTGCTCTATGTCACAGGGATGACCTGAAAAATTCATGACCGTTCTAAAGAAAAACTATTGTGAAATGTTTAGAGTACTACTACCTCTAAAGCTGGATAACAAATAGTTTTGAATTTAATTCAAAATTTGGAAAAATATTAAATTTAATGCTTAAAAAAATATTATATAAGAACATATGAACAGTTATTTTAAAACCTTTCAAATTTCTTCCCAGCTTGAGTTTATCTAACTCAAATGGTATTTCATTGACCGACTGTACCACTGTGTTGCCATTTCAATGATCAGTGGGGATACGCGTCGTATGAAAGAAACGATGCGTTGGCTACTGTTCTGCAGAGCCTTTGTCCACACCACTGACCACCCCAAGACACCTCCGGGTTGATGACAGGCGTGCCTCGAAATGCCGGATGGTTAGTGTCCGGCTCCTACTTCCGGGGGAGTCGGCACCTGGGGTGTTGACATCCAAAAATGAATTAAGAGGATGGTGCGACTCCGATAGAGATCCAGGTCGGTTGAGGTGGAGTGTCACAATAAACTGTTTTAACTGAGCCCGGTGGCGTAAAGGAAGCGCTTTGCGCTCCCACACCACAGGCCCGAGGTTCAAATCCCGGTCCACGGGCAAGGCAAACTCAGCCCTTCATCCCTCCGGGGTCGATAAAATGAGTACCAAGTACTTGGGGAAATCAAGAGGGGGTTAGCATCAAGCTAGCTACTCCTCAGCTGACTGTGACTTGAAAGTCACACGTTCTGTAACAGTTCAGCTCATGGCCTCACCCAGTGAGGCTAGTTATACTGGAGTTTGAAGGTCCAACGACCTAGGTACTCCCTCAAAAATCCCCCCTGATTTTTTGTTTTACACTTCACAAAATCCGGAAGACCTCTCCGACCCGTCGGAGTCCCATCCTCACCCTACGGGATTGCAATGATTGTGTGTGGATCTGGAAAAAAAAAACTAGGGACACTCATGTGTTTCCTATTGTTGAAGCTGTTTTTTGAACAACCAGACACAACAAAGAAATATAATTAAAAAAAAAATCAGTAAATAGAAGTTTCCTTAGAATTCATGTTCTTTGTTTAAACTGGATATGCATCCAGTTAGGGTATGGTATCTCTAGAACAAAATCAATCTGAGATAAGAGAACGGTCATGATTAGATATCTTTATTAAAACGTTTAAGATTTGAGACTGTATTAATTAAGAAAAAAATACTAGGTATAATTCTAAACATACTTGTACAAATCTACCTAAACGGTAAAGCTTTTCAAGGTTTGTTTGCCAAAATATACTTGAATTGAGCAGAGCAAAAATATTTTTGCTTGTGACTGTCAAATTGAAAAATAAGTGTTAAAAATTTATTTGTAGATAAATGTACAAAAAAGAAAACAAAAAAGAAAATAGCAAAAAAAAAAATTAAAAAAAAAATGATGATGGTAAAAAAAAAAAACTTTTATACTCTCAAAAAAAGAGACTGACAGCTTATGCAATTTTGTTAATTCCTTAGAATTGGAATGAAACCTGTTAATGTGAATGAAAGTACAGATATTCTACAAATTAAAAAAAATATTTCATTGAAAATAATTTATTCTGAATATGTTATATAAAAAAAACTTCCAAAATATTTTATGAAATCTAAATGAATACTGTATATAGTCCACTCTCATAATGAAGATTGGCTTTCTTCAATAATATGAAATGTGTTTTCCTTTCTACTTCTATAAAATTGTCGATTGTTGTGTCTGATACCTTCTGTGTATAATGAAGGATGTTAATGTAGAAAAAAATACTAGGTATGATTCTAAACATATTTGTACAAATCTATCTAAAAGGTAAAGCTTTTCAAGGTTTGTGTGATGAAAACTTTGCCAAAATGTACTACTTGAATTGAACAGAGCAATATTATTTTTGCTTGTGACTGTCAGATTGAATAATAAGTGATAAAAATTTATTTGTAGATAAATGTAAAAATAGGAAAAAAAAAAGAAAATAGAAAAAAAAAAAAAATGGAATCAAAAAAAACTTTTATGCTCTCAAAGGAGACTGTCGGCTTATGCAATTTTGTTAATTCCTTAGAATTGGAATGAAACTTGTTGATGTGAATGAAAGTACAAATATTCTACAAATTAAAAAGACAATTACAATTCTACAAATTAAAAAATGTGAAATGTGTTTTCCTTTCTACTTCTATAAAATTGTCGATTGTTGTGTCTGATACCTTCTGTGTATAATGAAGGTTGTTAATGTAGAAAAAAAATACTAGGTATGATTCTAAACATATTTGTACAAATCTATCTAAGAAAGGTAAAGCTTTTCAAGGTTTGTGTGATGAAAACTTTGCCAAAATGTACTTGAACAGAGCAATGTTTTTGCTTGTGACTGTCAAATTGAATAATAAGTGATAAAAATTTATTTATAAATAAATGTAAAAAAAAAAAAAAAAAAAAAAAAAAAGAGAAAAAAATGGAATAAAAAAAATGGAATAAAAAAATGGAATAAAAAAAATGGAATAAAAAAAACTTTTATGCTCTCAAAGGAGACTGACTGCTTATGCAATTTTGTTAATTCCTTAGAATTGGAATGAAACCTGTTAATGTAAATGAAAGTACAAATATTCTACAAATTAAAAAGACAATTACAATTCTACAAATTAAGCTTTCTTTAATAATGTGAAATGTTTTCCTTTCTACTTCTATAAAATTGTCGATTGTTGTGTCTGATACCTTCTGTGTATAATGAAGGATGTTAATGTAGAAAAAAATACTAGGTATGATTCTAAACACATTTGTACAAATCTATCTAAAAGGTAAAGCTTTTCAAGGTTTGTGTGATGAAAACTTTGCCAAAAAGTACTTGAATTGAACAAAGCAATAATGTTTTTGCTTGTGACTGTCAAATTGAATAAAAAGTGATAAAATTTGTAGATAAATGTAAAAAACTTTTAGCTCTCAAAGGAGACTGACTGCTCATGAAATTTTGTTAATTCTTTAGAATTGGAATGAAATCTGTTAATGTGAACGAAAGTACGAATATTTTATGAAATCTAAATAAATACTGTATATAATCCACTCTCATAAGGAAGACAAGCTTTCCTCAATAATATGAAACGTGTTTTCCATAAAAATGTCGATTGTTGTCTGACACGTTCTGTGTATGTACATTATTTAAGTATTTATGAAAAATGTTATTACTGTTTCATGCTCACAAATGAAACTATTTATAAGCAGCAACATTTCCGCAATCAAAATGAATTAAACTTCAGTTACTTCTATATTCTAGAACTTATAACGTAATTAAACAATAAATCTTAATAATCCTAATAAATTATCTTAAAAAGGATAGGTTGCTTCAAGTTGTTTTCGTTGAAATCAGGTAACGTGTGATCTACTTACATTAAAGGGATTCTTATCTAAATTATTATAAAACTCTTATAAGCTAATGAAGCTTTCTATCATAACTTTAAAACAAAGAATTTTTGAAAAAACTGGAGTATTTCTGTATTTTGGTAAACGTGAACAGGTCAAGGATTAATGATAGTTTAAAACTATTCTATAGAATGAATACCTTACTTTTATTTATAACTTATTCAAACGCGAACTATCTACATATCCTAATAAATACTTATCTTTCATACTCAGATATAATGTTATTTTAAAAAATTACTTATAATCTTTCACTTTATAAAATCAAGTTTTTTTTTTATGGCACTAGTGTGAAAAATAATTACTTCTCCTTTGAAAAAAAAAATACGTTTTCAATCAAACTCTGAAGGAATTTGCAGAAACTTCTGATTTATGTGTCAAGTTGAGTTGCTTAATTTGAATATTCCCTAGTTTTTAACTATTAATATGTAACTGGAAAAATTTCCTGGCAAAATTTGTCTTGTCCCATTCTTACTACATTGACCAAATATGTACTTAAGTAAGACTTTCAAGCAGCCTTCGTTTTAAATTTGGTTTAAAATATTAAGATGAAATGTTACTTCGTGATTAACTTGACACAGTCTCGATAAAAAATTTCATTGCATAATATCTGTTAATATTTTCGATGGTGTAACATGCATACAATAATCATTAAATGATAAATGTAACACAATTGTTTATTACTACGATAAGAAGATATTTTTAATGGGATCTGAAAATCATATTACATATACTCGAGTAGTACTGTAAACTCCTTTAGGAAAAGTGTGACTGAATTAAATGACGATTGGGGGTGAATGACTTTTTACCTATAGGCTAATGTGAGAAATGCACATTTTAACTAAATGACTATAATGAAAATACGTGGGGTTTTTTTGGGAGGAGTTAAGTTAAAAATTTGTAAAAAAGTCTTTCAAATGAACATTACATTCGTATCATTCATTGGTATATTTTTTTTTGCTTTTATATCGATCTGAACTTGGAACCTTTGTTGTAATTATTTCCATGGAGGTTATGGTTATTCAGATAACTATTATATTGGTAATTATTATTTCTTGGTATTGTACTTGTAATAAGAATTTTTATGGAAAGTGTCTGAAACCTTAATCTATCTTCTGAGTATTTTAATTTGCTTATTAGAGATTTCGGTAGAACTTCTATAAACTAAACTGGGTCATTAGGGTCACCGAGGTTCAATCTGGCCAGGGGCAATAACTAATAGAACATAAATGATTTTGCTCCCCTTTGCAAGTGATGACCACAAATTTCTTTTAAAAGTATATCGATTAAAGAACATTTATATAATAGTATACTTTCTTCTTCATCATTAATTTAAATGGTTATTTAAGTTGTCAAATTTCGAACATACTAAATTTTATGGAATCATTTGGACTGCCTTAGAAGATCTATGGAATTTTTGTCTTTCCTTTTAGAAACCTATAAAATTAAACGCAAATACTTGAAAACAAGTATTGACTTTAGGGGGGGGTGTGATATGCGTGAGTATTATGGCTAGAAAAATTTGAATCACACTGAACATAATGAGCTTGAAAAAAACCCTCCCAAAAAAATTCAGCTAAAATTACCGACATCTACGATTTGCATGGGGGTGTCTTGCATCTTCCCTTATTTTCAACCCCTGTTTTCATGCATTTAACTTCAACTGCAATATAGTAGTGTAGATTGCCATCGTCACCTACGGCACTGTTTGTGTGAAATAGTCACCCAAATACCGTAAAATGTAGTAACTTTGGCCCAACCATCTGTAAAGATATTCTAAGTGATGTACTTACATAAAAGAATGGGATTATCACTTATTCAATGCTAAGGCGAAAAGATAGAATTGTTGTCATCACATCTTTAAAGTGGTGTCTTAAAATAATTATCAAAATGTCGATTGATATCTTTCAATCAATTATTAAGTCTTTTAACCATTTTCAATGGCTTTATTTTTTTCACTTTGAGGATTGACTATTTATGATTTTTATTACGTTGGGGGTAACTTTGGCCCAATAGTATCTAATGAAATAAGTAAAATACTCATTGAGTTTAAAGAAAAAACTATCTAATCGTGAAATGGATGGATAAAAATTAACACAAAAGATATTCAAATTATAAAGTAAATAAACCTCAAAGACTGTATGGTGTAGATTTTATTATTGTAAAATCGATTATGTTCAAAATATATCTATGAATGTATTTAAAACTTAAATCCATACTTTGAAAACGGTTTACATGACAGTTAAACATGTTCGAAATAATATAAACCACTGACCATGTGGAGTTTAATTTGGTTAACCACTTTTATTTGTTTTTTATGTGAAAGAACCACCCACTCTATTAGGGCCAAAGTTACCCCATTTTACGGTACCCTTATCATATCCATCATAAGCAATGGGACCAGAAACCATTCTTTTTTTTCTCGTTTTTGTTTTACTGATTTCCCGATTTCGTGAACCCGCGATGCAATCGTTTCATCTCAGTCGCCCTCGTCGTTGTCTCTCCATCCCCCAAATCTCTGCATCTGTTTCCTCAGACATCTGGAAAACTGTCGACCCTGTGTACGTTTCGCCCACCGCTCCCTAAAGGCGGAATCCGTCGGTGTCGCAATCAAAGCGTTCGTGCACTACACCTGTAGACTCTTTGCTCGTTGTCAAAGGCAATGGTCGATGCGTCTAAAAAAACTAACATCCCGCACGTTTCTTCTTGTAAGAATGAGGTGGTTGATGTACTGTGTTGTACCCATGATACATTCAGAAAGGGGAAAATGTGGCTGACATACATAACAGTATACGTGCACTTCATCATGGTATAGGTTTCTGAGCACCTAAGTTACATAAAGTATTGATTATTGAGGTGTTTAGATACTTTGTCAGGTTTAGTGCACCTTTCTAAGTACTAAATATTAATATTTTTTAATTAGTTGCTCCAGCAATTAAAATATCAACTGTGAATTAATTTCTTGCACCTAATTGCAACTTTTTAATTGTTGGACCAACCAATTGAAAAGTCCCCAAGCATAAATTACATTTTTTATTAGTTTTTACTTTATTCGTTTTAATTACCATAAAAAACCTACCAAACTATTTTATTGATGCCTGATTCAAAAATAGTTAACCGATTGCTCTTTACTTTAATAAAACTGCAGTCTAAATATCTCGTAAGGATCTAATTGACTATATTATTTTCCCGTCACGTCACAGTCTAAATTCGTATTATAAAATTTGTCCTGTTGCACTGGCATCAAATTTAGTTGAGGGTGTTTTTACGGTACTTAAAACGATAAAGACCTGAATTTATGAGGTTAGAAACCACAATTGTCAAAATTTTCTCAAAATCATGCTATGGAGATTATTTTATGTTCTTGGGATTTTTCTTACTGTACGAAAAAATAAAAAAAAAATCGTATAAATATCTGTTATGACAGTATTTTTCGTGTACTGTATCAAATGTGCCCATTGGATGCACGTATTATTTGCAATGTATGGAAATTTTGTTGACATCATTTTAATTTCATACATCGAACGAACGGTGTACGTAGCACATTTACAATATGAAAAAAAGCATGGTTTTGGTAAAATGTTAACATAGTGGTTTCTGCTCTTTACGAATTGATTTTCATTATTTCTGTGATTCAGAGTCAAAAGCTGTATCTGTTTTCCAAGAGAAAAGAAAAATTTTAATTTTTTTGTTTCAATTATAATTTTAAGTAATTATGTAATTAAAATGTAATAAAATAATTTAATCTAAAGAATTTCAAACCTTTTTAACTTTATAAAAATCGTAACATGAAATTTTGGTTTTTCCTCTCTCCTGGAAAAACTAGAGAAAAGAAAAAAAAGACCTTTTGGCTCTGAGCTACAGATTTAACAATGTTTAATGAAGTTTCTTTTAAAATAGATTGCGGCCCCAGAATAAAAAGGCTTTATTTTTCAAACGGCTTTCTTTACTTAAATATTTTGATGATTTTTATTAACTTTCTAAACATAATTTGTCTATCTTTACCATTGTCTTTATAACCCAAGTACCCCAGTCAGTTTGTTAGGAGAAAAAATAGTTCTCAACTGTAAAATATTCCCTTTGAATTTACTTTTAGTTTAAATAAAGCCTCTTTATTTCGAGATCCCTGAACAGGGTGTTTTTTTTTTAAATAAATATTCATTCCTTTTTTTAATCTGTTTTCGTGTGAGTTTTCTTTTCATGAGCCTCTCATCGAGCGCCAGATGTACCATTGAGACAGGTGATCAACCCAGATGTTGCAATGTGAAGATCAACCGACAACAGGACAGAGGTCAGGAGGGAGGAAGATAGTATTAAGAATAACTGAGAATAACCGTCCGAATCAAGTGAGTAGTTTTGATTTGAGTTATACAGATATCTGTTGTTCCTATTTATTGCTATACTCGACAGCAACGTTTCTTGAACCCAGTACGTCACAAATGCGGAAGCAGAAATCTGTAAACACAAAGCCTGTTGGGTTGCTCTTGCTAGGAGGAGTTTCTGTACGCAAATCGTTATTCAGAAGCACTATATACAGGGTGTCCCACGAAAAGTGGCCCAACCCCTATAACTTTTGAACCCCTACAGATATATTAGCGGTATAGTTATAGGAGTCTAGGTATAGTAAAGTGACCATGCCCTATCCGATGAGACAACTTTCAACGCCCTCTAGCGGAAACTTTAGGAGTTATAATTTTTATTTTAAAAACTATGTGAGGTATGTGGAAAAAGTCAATGACTGAGTTGTAGAGCAGCATCGATTCATTATAAATCGACACTTCCACCACAAAAATGCCTACAGTAAAACTCATTAAACGCCCGTTTATTTCATTGTGATTTGGAACACTCAACCTCACGAAGCGCTTAAAACGCTTTCTTGTTTATTTGAGGTCTCGAACACTTAACCTCATGAAACACCTCATGAAAATAAACTTTTTACATTTACCGCTGATGCTGTATGTGCTTCCCGTCCGCGACAATGCACATTTGGACTCTAGATTGAATATCGAGTTGCACATTTTACACCTCACACACAATTACGCATAATTAAACAATAAAACCCAAAATTCAATAGCCTCTTAATTAGTATATCCAACAAGACAGAGCGTTTCAAGCACCAAGTTACTACATGCAAAAGCGTTTCGTGAGGTTAAGTGTTCGAGACCTCAAATAAACAAGCTAACAGTTTAAGCGTTTAGTGAGGTTGAGTGTTCCAAATCACAATTAAATAAACGGGCGTTTAAAAAGTTTTATTGTAGGCATTTTTGTGGTGGAGGTGTCGATTTATAATGAATCGATGCTGCTCTACAACTTAGTCATTGACTTTTTCCACATACCTCACATAGTTTTTAAAATAAAAATTATAACTCCTAAAGTTTCCACTAGAGGGCGTCGAAAGTTGTCTCATCGGATAGGGCATGGTCTATTTACTATACCTAGACCCCACTTTCATGACTATATCTGTAGGGGTTCAAAAGTTATAGGGGCTGGGCCACTTTTCGTGGGACACCCTGTATACTTGGGTTTAACGGTTTAACAAAATAATCTTATTTTTAAATTGACGTTCTTCATTTCACTCAAAATTCAGACACCGCGATGGCAACTATACTTTGTTTGTTAGTGACGGGACTAGTTTGTTAGGACGGGTAAGTTGCTGTCTAGTATAGTTGATTTTAATCCGAGATAGCATGTTAATAAATGTTTAATGAAGTGAATGTGAAAAATTATATAAAAATCCTTATAAGAGTTGAAGAATTATAACTTAAGCTTAAAGGAAAGCCCAGAGAGTGTTCACCAAAATTATGGTAGACAAGGATTTTTGAAAAATAATATTTTTTTATATATTTTTTAAAATTACTAATAAATTTCATTAAAAATACTAATTGCTGGTATTTTAAAGCAATTTTCAGAGTAATCAATTTGGTAATTGAAATAAATTTCTTTCTGCATTTTTTTTCTTGAATTTGGAATTACTCATCTTAAAAAATGTCTTCTAAAACTTACAACAAAAAAAATGTATCATGAGAGGAAATCGCTGGATCTTAGCTCGCCCAGTCATACGTAGTTGTCAAATTTTCCCTTTGACCAAATAGTTTGAAGACCCCTGTCATTAAAGAATTTATGCTATAAAAAGAAAATTTTGGAGAAAAGGAAACCATACTATTTGTTTACCAATAGCGCAATAGTTGGAAATGCCAAAATAATTAATCATTTTCAGCAATTTACTGTTGATTGATCTTGCACCTTTGAAGTAGTATACGAGGTGTGGCTATTAAATAACGAGACTGATGCTCCTACAAAAGAACTAAGCATGTGACAAATTCGAACAATGGGCAGTTGTTTAGTATGGAACTTTATGTTTTAAATGCAGCAACCCCGGTGTTCTTAAACAAATGCGTCTAGCTGTAGTGTAGTACGTTTATATAAAAGCATATTGTTCCAGTTTGCCGGAAAAATGATCAGTGCACATAAGGCAGCAAATTTTCGTTAAATTTCACACGAAACTTCAAAAAATGTCTACCAAAACTAATTTTTTTATAAAGGATATGTATGGAGATAAATATTTGTCACGTGCATACGTTTTTGAGGGGTTTAAGTGTTTTCTAGATGGCTGCGAAGATGAAGAAAATGATATACACCTCTACAAGCCCTTTCTCGTAAAAAAAAAACAGTTAAAATTACAAAAAATGTTGGTACTTTGATCCGATTTAACAGTTTTTATGTATATTTGTGAAATTGCTGAAACTGTTTGAATTGACAAATAATGCTCAAGACAAGTTTTGTATAGCAATTCTAACTCGCAAGTCATTGAATCTCCGTAAAAATTTAGCGCCAAATCATTCTGTAGTTGTCTGAAGACACATTAATAACCAAATACCACTTCCCTGAGTTAAATCATCCAACTTTTTCACCTGACCTTGCCCCATAGGACTTTTATCTAACTACCAAGCTTAAATCTGATTTTAAAAATCAGGATTTCAGTGTGTTGAAGTTAAAGAAAATCCGGCAAAAGTTTTAAAGGAGGTCACATACGAAGGCTTCCAAATTTTTTTCAAACAGAAAATTCACAAAAAGTAGTCTAGGGGTAGAGGAGGGATGCATATTAAAGGTAATGATAATTAAATATAGATAAATTAAAAATAATAGGATTTATAGCATCAGTCTCGTTATTTAATAGCCACACCTCGTATTTATGACTATTACTTGACTGTCCAGATTTGATATAAAGTCAATTTTAGTAACAGCTTTTAGTGACCTTTTTAAATACACATTATACAGCTTTAATACAAGTTGCTTTAAAAATGGGGTTAAAGAAGCAATACTCTTATTTAACTACATGAAAACTTTTAGTTACAAGCTAATAAGATTTCTTGATACCAGGGAAGCATTTAAAATCTCGAATTACAAGGATTAAAGGACTCGTATGTCCTTTTATTTTTAATATTCATGCACATATTTATGAAGGATGAGTCATGTCTCTTTTAAGTGATGGTCAACTCTCCCGTTGTCTTAAATTTGTATAACAAATTTAGTTTCATTTGATAACAGCATGATTCCTATGATAAGTTTTAAGGTAATGCGATTACGGCTAATGTTAAATTTATTTAAAAGAGTAGGTATTTTAGTTTATTCCAATGAGTAATGAGAATGTAATGGCAGTTTTAGAACGGGGAATATTGGTTTTGCATCGAATTAGTTTTTGGAAAATTCCATAATTTTGACTCTTTTCGGCATTTTTAAAAAATAATCTCAACTTGACTCCTATTTTTAAAATAAAAGTTTCATAGGGAGTAAAATTATGGCTAATACAAAATGTAGTTGTTACTTTTAAATCTAAGAAAATAGTTATGTAATATTAGAGTTTAAAACAAGCTCCCCATTATTAAAACAAAGCTACTTCTGTTGTCTAGATTCGCTTTAAAAGAAAGAGATAAAACTTTGTAGGAATAATGAAAATTATAGAATTTGCTAATAGTATTTTTATTAAAAAAACATTAATTGTAAAAATACTGATATTATGAAAAAAATGTTTTAAAACAAATTTAACGGAGACTTATTTTAATATTAATTTTAGGTACCAAAGGATGAAAGGCTTCGTGAAAAGAGCAATTGATGGGTCTGAATTCCTGTGTTACTAGCTTGACAGGAGCTTACTGGATAGAAAAGGTAAAGAAAAGGGTAACTCTTTTGCAATCAAATTTTAAAGAGTATATTAGTTTATTCCATTGGGTAACGATAAATGTGATAGTTTTAAAATGGTTATTGCATCCAATTGGTTTTTGGAAAATAAACTTCTTTCGGATTTTCTTAAATATATTATCATCTTTAAAAATTTAAGTTACAAAGAGAAAAAAATTATTTTGTGCAAAACAAAAATAATTTTTCTTACCTAATTACCTAATTAAAAATAATAAATCTTACCTAATTAACTGCCACTAATAGAAATTTTATTGTATTTATAGAAGAACAATAATATTACTGAAGAACTAACTGCAAATTTATATTTTTTTACTAAACAAATACAAATCACATTAGGTTGTGGTAAAACTAAAAGAAACATTTTGAAAGAAGGTCCCAAAAGTAATGAGACTGATTTTTTTTAAGCAGAAAGCCAGTGAAGTAGATTTTTTTTCATAGTAATGGGCATGGACGTATATTAGGGGGTGGGGTTTAGGGGGTTCAGACCCCCCCCTTAGCCTAGACCTAATGTCAGCCAAACAGAAAGGTTCCTGCCCCAAATATCCAAAAAATGAGTGAAAATACAACTTTTTCTGGTCCAATTTCACAGACCCATTTTTTTGCTTGGGGGCATGTATTAACCACAAAAATTCACATTGCCCTACATTTTACTCGGAAAGGGAAACTATTACAAACATTTGAGGGGCCAGAACCCCTTCGAAACAGTCAGGTAACAGCTCCCTTGGTCCTGAGGTCTTATAGGTTCTGCCCCCCCCTAGTCAAAAGTTGAACCTATGCCTATGATACTCCATTTTGTCCCTCCTCATGATCAAGGTTAACCTAAGCCTTTATAACCCCTTGCTACGCTCAGAGGGAAATTCAAGGTATACAACCTCCCTTTCGAAACCTCAAACTTTTAATTTTTCTCCATAGAAAACGACCGACCAAAGCAAAGCTACTCCTTAATTTAATAAGGTATATAGGGGGTTCGGGGGTCCTCCCCCCAAAAATGTTTAAATTTTAGTATGCTAAAATGTCTTCTAAAGCTACTTTTTAGGGGGTTTTCAGGGAGTTTCGCGCCGCCAGTTGGAAAACCCTGTTTTAGTTAAACTTTCAGTGTCCACTGTGACCCTAAGTTTCTTGAACACCTCCCCTTATAATATCTATAGCTACGTCCGTGGACTAATGAGGGGTATAGTATGAAATTCCACCCACAAAGTCTGGGGGTTGTTAGGTGGCTTGGAGCCTTTGTATGGGCAAAGAAAGCTCCAAAAGCAGATACTTGTTCGGTTCGAAATCGGCGTTTAGGTTTTCAGAATGCAGAGAAGTGTCCAGCAGAATTACACCACAATGTTTTGTGTAAAATTAAACAAATCGGCTACAGGAAATATTCCCATGTTACAAAAAGCCTATAGGAAGGATTTTCTGGCCAAATTTATTTAGGAGTTGAGGTAGTACAAGGGCTTTAGGACGGAACAGAGGACTACCGAATTTTGTAATCTAAAGAAGGCTCAAGTGAGCAAATTAAAACTGAATTCTATACTCATTACCCTTTTGACACCAAGGTACAAAGAGTACAAAGAGTTTGTGGGGCCCCATATAGACAATTAATACACATTTTTCCAGGTTTACTGAACCGATCTCACCCATTTTGAGACAGACCTTGTGTTATTAATGTTTAATAGAACCTAATAAACCAAATATTTCTCCTTTAGCTTTCTATCTTGATTTTTCATTTCACTTGGTTTTATGAATGCATAATTAAGACTCGGATAATTCTAAAATTGCGTTATATCGTTTGTTATAAATTCCACACACATTTGTCCAATAAATTTAAATGTTTAAGAACCAATAAAACATTTTGATTCCATTATTCATTCTCTATTTTGTAACTTGTATTAGGTTTAAGCTGAAATTTGCAAGTAAGTACACTACTATAGAAGGGAAATGTTAAGGAAAGTTATTTACTAATCTATAGTAGACATGGATCAGAATCACCCAGGAACATGCATATGGAAACTGGGGGAAAACTGATCCTTAATGTTAGGGAAAATTTTCTGCTTAGTCAAAAATCCTACCGCATGGTTTTCGGGTGCATTCGATTATGGAGTTAGTTTCACACGATTTGAGCCTAGAAAAGTGAGTTTTAGAAAGTACTTAAATCATTTTGAGCAGAATTTATTCCCTACTATTAGAGATCACCTTTTGCTTGTTTTCATATGCATGATTCTGGCCCATGTCATAAATCCAAACGGTCAAATAACTTTTTTGTAAATAATTTCCCTTAACATGTCCATTCAATACTAATGCAAATTAACTCAAACCAAAAACATAATCAAAACTAATATAAATTACGTTGATGTTCTTCTGACTCGACTCAGAATAGGCCATTCCATAGCCACACAGATTTCTTCTGGCACACCAACCTGACCTCAATGTCATGAAATTTTAATATTGTCACACTTTTTAACTTCTTGCTTTCATTTTAACTTGGCCTACTCCCGATATTTTAACTCCTCATCACCTGATCAATTCGATCTTTTAAAACATCCACATCATCCTGCACTATATTTATTTTTTTTAATTTCATTGAAATTATTCATGAGTTGTTGATTTTATTTCATTATCATTTCATCAACTTGTTTTATGGACCTATAAAAAAGGTGTATATATAGATTACACCTGACAATGGCCTTCATGCCTGTCCGTTTTTATGGACCTCGCGCCATTAAAACCTAACAAGCCAACCAACCATATAAATTATGATTTTAACATTATATGGCCGTTTTTAAACTTAGGGAAAAAGTAAAATTAAAGCTATTTGGTTATTAGTTTCTAATGAGTATTAGCTGTATCCTCTCTAACATTTCTTTTTTACCAAAAGTAACACAACGTAATTTGAGTTTTATCTTATTAATTTTTTGAGTTTGAGTGATGGTGGAGGTATTGCTTCACTATTTTGGTCTTCAAAAACAATTCCAAGGGCATAGGGCTGGTTGATCATGTTTACTGAACATTTCATGGAAATGCTCACTCCACCTGTTAAGAATAGCCTGTTTGTCAGTCAGAATTTGACCATCTTTACTTTTGCAGAGGCTAGCTGTTTTAAAGTCCATGCGACATCTGTTTATTCTTCTATAGAAAGCTCTGGAGTCCTTGAAGTCTGTAAGTCCTTCAATTTTCCTCCTCAGAAGCTTTTTCTTGCTTTTATGAACAGAAATTGCAAGACAGAATATATTTTAAGCTAAATCTATTATAATAGCTTGTTATTTCTATGAGTATTTTTTGAAAGCCAAATTTAGATTGTTTACAAATGAATTCTTTGTTTCATAAAATAGCAATACTTTTTTACCCGAAACTTCTGAAGCTTTATAAAGGCAGCTACGGCCCCTCTACCTTTTAAACACGTATTTTCTAGTTTTCCCTCTTTTAGTTATTTAATATTTAGAAATAAAACTGATCTCTCACATTCAGAGCATAATTTCCTCACATTTAAGAGAACATTTATGACTTAGTTAAATCCTGGTCAGATATTAATCTTTTAACAGTCGCTCTTTTCGAGTTTATATTCTTGGAGAACGACATGCTGGGAGGTACTTAGTTCTGAATGTTTTACAGGGAAAGAACACTGGTGAACGCGGTTTTTGTAGTTTTCAAAAACTGTCGAAGTATCATGGGGTGCTCTTTAGAACTTCACTGGTTGTTCTAATTTAGGTAAATTATTCACTTTCTCTTTTATCACAAGGATCCATTCTCAAAAAAGTTACATTCTACTTTAAAAATAAAAACTTAGTTACCTAGTACAAATGAGCTCTTTATAAGAAACAGTTTTTAGCTAAAATATCATCTTATAAATTAAAACTGAAGATAAATTTGAATTGGAAGTGGGTAGATAAATTTATTGTTAAAGGTGTTTTTAAAAAGATTCTTGGAATAAGTGGGTTTTATAAAATATATCTAAAATAACAATAGGGGAGAACGGGGTTAGTTGGCACTTTCCACAAAGGAGCCCAGAGCACTGGAATTTCGATGGTAAATAGAGTCAGAGAATAAAAATACTTTTTCCACCAAAATTACTGTCTGTTTCAAAACTTTAAGAAGGGGAAAGATCCCCGATTAATTGTTTTTTTTTCACTGATGAGTAAACTTTTTCTACTTTACCTATTTTTTATCAGGGGAACTCGGAAATTGAATTAAAACATTGCCGATGATAATTTTCGAAAGAGGGTTTACAGCGGTTCCATCCTTGTATCATAACCTTGAGTTTTAAATGATTGGGATTGTGGGGAATTAATTATGTTTTGGATATCGCTGTGGGGCTAGTAGGCGCAGTTTGGTACGGGGAGTGGCGGGGGCACTTGGTATAGCTATAAGAACGACATTAATGTCAACCGTGACTGAAAAGGTGTACTGCTATTTTGACGTATCTATCAAGGATCGAAAGCGCAGATGAAGAGATGTGGGGGGACCACGGAATAATTATATACTATAACAATTATATTATCTTTAAGTATTAGAGAAAAATAGTTCTGCATCAAAACACAAAAACTAAGCCAATTAATCCCGGTCACCCCAATATTCTTTTCCTCTTACATAGTTGGCATTATTTTAAATTGTAATTGCCATTTAGTGACCCCCTAATTTAGTCCACTCAGCTTTAAAAAAAATCAATTAATTTTTAAACAACCCATGAAGATTTGAAAAAAAAAAACCACTTGATTTTTAAAAAGGCCCTGGAGCTTTGAAAAACTTAAATTTTAAGTATTCTAACTAATTTTTGCACAAACCAAAAAGCTTCGAAAAAAAAAAAAAACACTTAATTATTGAAAAGCGCACGGAGCTTTGAATAAACCCAAATAATTTTTCAAAATAATAAAAAATTAAAAAATAATAGTTTTTTATTGACATTAAAAAAAACTCCTTAAACCTTAAAAAATCAAGTAAAATTTGAAAAACTCACTTATTTCCTTAAAACCCCATGAAAATATTTAAAAAATTCAATAATCCACTATATTATGGAAAGCCACCATAAATGTTAGGAAAAAAACCCTTGGTTTTAAGGGGCTAGTGGACCTTCAAATGGGCAAAATCGAACAAATTTCGGAAAAAAATATTTTTTGATTTAGTAATACTCAAAACTAATCTAAATAAGTATCTGAAAACAAAATTGAAAAAAGTGACTAAATAAAAAAAGTTATATCAGTTTGAAGTTTAGTTACCACGTGTAACACGCACCGAAACACCTTCGAATGGCCTGTTCTTGCATACACGTTTTTGGAATGTTCCACGTCTTTAAAACGTTCCTTGCGACAGAGTTTTTTAGGAAATCAAACCAAACTTTCAACATAGCTTTCTAACGATTAGTTAAAATAAAATTGGTATTTTTTAAGTAATTGATCAACATTAAGTTGGACAAATTCTGGCTTTAGTACCAGAAAAAGTGAAATTTTTATAAATTTTGAGTGTAAGTGTACAAAATATTTTCTAGCAAAATAACTACCGAACCAAATGACTAAATAATAGCAATTTTTGTTATTTATGTACTTTTGAACAATTATTTAATACAAACAAGAAGAAATGTAAAAAATTATGTCGCAAGGGAGATTTTTAAAATTGTCCTAAAAAATTTTGTTTTTTTATCTAAATAATTTATTTTTTACTTTTTCATAAAATTTTAAATGAATATGATGTTTTCATACTGTACTGCACTTATATACCAAATTTAATAATCATGAAGCAATAAATAGAAAAAAAAGGTTTGAAGGTCCACTATCCCCTTAAGGAAAAAAATTGCCCAATTATTAAATAGATAGGGGAGAGTGTGTACTTTCGGCCAAAAATCACGTTTGGATTTTTCCATATTTTGATTATTTAAAGTGCCCTACAGTCCTAACCTTTGTGAGTAGGAGGATATTTTTTTATTAGCTAAGATCTTAAAAATTGGATTTTTTATTCATTTTAATAACTTGACGAAATTTGTGTCCATAGGTACAACCACCGGCTCTCTCTATGGACAGACCCGGTTGTACCTGTGGACACCCTTTAAAAGGGAGGTTTTAATTGAAAAGAGCTAAGAATGAACATTTTTATTGATGCTTTACCTTTTAATAAACTATTTCAAGCATTTTTAAAATTGGAAATACATTTTTTTAAAGTAATGTAGTTTTAGATCGTAAATGATCATTAAAAAGAAGTTGATTGATAAAAGTCTTTATTTTTTACCAAAAATACATAAATCACGTGGCCAAATTTAAAGTAATAGTTTCATCAATCGTGCTGATTGATCTGATCACTTCACTGGTCCAAAAAATCAATTCGATCGACACTTAGTTACACAAGTATTTGGTAGTATTAATTTTCGCAAATCTTCGTCGGTGGAAATTTTAAGTTTTTTGTAATCATCATACTGAAATGCGATAGGGTGCTTACTATTTTACATTATATTTTTCATTAAATGTATATATATACATTAAATGTATATATTACAATATTTTACCACCATTTCGACTTTTAGGTGCGTCTGGTGGGATGTTTGGCCCATCCGATTACAGAAATTATTGAAATAGCTCACCGAGTATCTCAGCGTTTCTCAACCGGGGTTCCGCGAGGCCTCCTCAAGGGTTCCGCGAGAAATTCGAAAAAGGTGTTAAAAAATAAGATACAAGATTGGATTAAGGGTACCAGAATGAGTAAAAACCCTGTTTTATAGGGTCAAATTTAAAAAAATTTTCTGGGGGAGGACCCACAGACCCCCCCTTTTTGTACTTTAAACTCGGTTAGTTAAATTTATTTTCATATTAAGTTCAGCAAAATGAGAATCCTACATAAAAATATATTAAAAAGGTACATTAAACTTATTAAGTATGCAAAAGATGGCCTTGGAGATAATTTTAGGCTTCTTCCCCGATGCAAAAATCTAGCTTCGGGCATGATAATTACTTAATTTCCTTAGAGGATATTTGGGCCCCTCCCGAAAGAAATTTTTCTTGAAAATACCTCGAGTATGTAGTTGGCCCCCTGCTGTTTGATAGTTAATGCGGCCCTCGGGCTGAAAAGTTTGGAGACCCCTGTTTTAAGATACAGTGGGGGGGGGCAGGGGTAAGGCCTTCCAATGGTTAAAATGTCCCATGGCCGTTAAAAAGGATTATCCAAGTATTCAAAGAAAAGCAATTAATATACTATTGCAGTCTTCCATATCATATATGTGTGAACCAACGTTTTCTTGTTTAAAAAACATAAAAAATAAAGAAAGAAATAGTCTTCTTTCTATTGAAGACGAGATTCGAGTATGCCTTTCGAAAATAAGACACAGAATTGAAAATGTATGTGCCAAAAACAAACTCAAATTATCACATTAATTAATATTTAATAATTGTTTTATTTTTTTAAACTTGCTAAAATTGTTTAAATACTTAAAATTGTATTTTCAAAACCTTACAGCTGTATTCTAATGATTCTAATAAATAAATATAGTAAATAAACGATTTCTTCGTTACTTATTTTCCGTTTTATGTAATAATTTAAAAAATAGTAAGAAAACTATTGTTACATGGACGCTAGGGTTCCGCGGAACTTGGGCATTGTCGAAAGGGTTCCGTGGGAGTAAAAAGGTTGGGAAACGCTGTCATATAGTATAAAAATCCGGCTTGAGAAAATAAGTTAACTTTATTTATACCTACCTTTAGCACGTGGTACCTGACAATTGGCCGGCGGGCCAAACTAGCGAATATGCACACAAAGTTTTTACTAACACTACAATAACCCATATATTTTTTTTTCATGAGAAAATAAGTTATGTCTGGCGGCCCTGGGATCTTGGACTATCAGGTGTTTTTGCATTCAAAATTCTATAAAAAAAGTAAAAGAATTGAGATCTGACAATTTTTAATATCAAAACTAACAAGTCAAAATCTCGGGGATTCACCCTATATATTCCATTTTATCACATCATAATTATAGGGAAAGAAAAGTATTAATGTAGTGATGCACTAAAAAAAACTTTGAGCATCTAAAAACAGTAAATTTGTTACATAAAATTAAAAAAAAAAATAATTTAAAGTGCTGATTTCACGTTAGCAACTAGATAGCATCTGTTTACATTAGAAATCGACTACAAATTCAAATTTACATTTTTTCCCGAATTTTAAAATGCGGTGGCTGAAGGTACAACCGTCCATAGGTACAACACTCTCCCCTATATATTTAAAAATATGAAAAAAGCTTTAAAATTTTAAGGAAACTACTTAACGTTAAAAAGATACTCTTAATATGGAAGAACTTTCTAAAATTCGATAAAATCCACTTAATTTTGAAAAAACCTAGGAAAAAACTAGGGTCTTTTTACCGACTTCAAAAAGGAGGTTATCAATTCGTCGAATATAAATGTTGAATCTTTGCCAGGCCCTTTTGGTATGTTCTACTGGACCGATTTGGACGCGGTTTGTTGCATTAGATTGGAATTGTTTTCAAGTTGGTCCCATTTAAATTTAAACGCCCTCTAGCGGATACCAGAGGAGTTATGATAAATAAATAAAAAACTTGTGGCAATCTTACTCACCACTATGAAAGTCAGATTATTGAAACAGGGAATAAATACCGACTGAACCTTACAAAACTCTGAAGTAAAGAATCTGTTTCTTAAAAAGAAAACTTCATTTAGAGTTACTTTCATTTAGAGTCGGTTACTTTCATTAAAAGAAAACTTCATCTTCGTGGGTCGGGTGGATAATTTTTTTTCTTTTGGCATGAAATTTCTGGAGCCGCAGGCGACTTTATAAAAAGAATGAAATAAATTAATTTTTAACAAAAAAGAGACCGACTTCAAAAATGCGCCTAAAAGTGAGAAATAATTTTTATCCAAAAAACAACAATACTACTTTTTAACATAATTTTTGAAGTCGAAACACTTTCACAATAAGTGACGAAACCACATGTTATATAGTAATTCTAAATACAATACATATTACTAGTAGAGATGTCTTAACTTCACTCTTTTCGTCATGTCATTCGTCATTCGTCAAACAGAAAATAATATATTGTGCCTTTAATTGTAAATCTCCTTTTATCTTATGTTATATGCTAATAACGTGTTCTTTTTTTAATGTTAGCGAGGAATGTTAATTTATTGTGAAAGTGTTTCGACTTCAAAAATTATGTTAAAAAGTAGTATTGTTGTTTTTTGGATAAAAAATATTTCTCACTTTTAGGCGCATTTTTGAAGTCGGTCTCTTTTTTGTTAAAAATTAATTTATTCTACTTTTAAAATAATTTTATTTGAAAATTCTTTTTTATTAGTACCTATATAAATAAAAATACAGTAAAGTCAAGGAAAAAATCTTACAGAAATTTAATTTAAAACAATTTATAATCTTTTTAGGGAATGGTCCATAATTATTATTGCTATTTTTAATAATTGTTTTTCTGATGTTTAATATGAGATAAGATTATTATTTTTAACAGTTAATCATTGGAAACTTTACAGGGACTCTAGGTCACAGGAAAGTGCCAGAACTAGCAGTAATACAGCATTTGGAGAGTCGATTCTATAGATATAGCTGACAGGTTTGTGATAGAATTCAAATTCCTTATAAGAAAATCATTTTAAACAATCATTCATTCTCTAGGGAACGTTCATTAATTATGTGAGTTTATGGTCCGGCAAAATCAACCCAGATACTAACCAGAGGGCAAAGGTCAATAAAAATATCTCTTAATTCGGGGTAGGGATAAAGTTTAGATTTTAAAATCTGTAAAAAAGTACTGGTCAGAATAACAAGACATATCATCTGAGTATTCCTTTAAAAAGCTAATGAAATTTTATATTCCTAAGATGACATAACAAAACATTTTGACAACTTTTCCCGTTAGGATTGCCACATATCGGGTGTATAAAATACTGACCAATACGATAACACTGACGAATAAGGAAAAATAAAGGAGTGTTTTAATGACGTAATTGCTGACAGTTTGCGATTGTGAGCCTATCTTGGCAAACTTTGATACCGCACGACAACCTATTACATCTAGGTAACAATAAATACTACTTTTTTAGATCTTATGTTCCCTTTTCTCGCCAAAAACTTAATTTGAAGCAATGATGAAGCCCCGCCTTCAACTCTATGGAATAGGTTTGACAGATGTTAGCTATCGACATCTACATTTTTGATGATCTCCGTATCTCGGCTAGCTTGTATAGTACCCCCACGTAGCCGTGCTTCAGGAATGCTGAGATGAGATACTAGGTCATTCTGACCAGTAATTCTTTTTACAGCCTTGATAAAACCTACACATTAAAGGCATTCTGTTTATTTAACTACAATTTATTTTAAATGCTAGAAAAAATTATTTTAACTTTTAAATTAGCAAGATGAACTACTGAAATTAGGTTATTAGAATCATGAAATATATTTAAACGTTTTACATGCACTGTTAGAAAAAAAAAAGTTCAACCTTTCACCTAAAAGTGGTTTGAAAAAAGCTGCAACCGAAATGTTGCGAAAAGTTGAACCATGTTTTCGGTGCACCATGTTCTAGCACCGCGGAATAGGTAGAAGTTTGAACTGAAATTAGCTATACGGAAAGAACCGAGTCTGTGGTGACAGATTGAACCGAAATAGACGATATTAGGGTGGTCACAAGTAAGTTTTTTAGGTCTCATCCCCCCCTAAAATGTGTCAATAGACTAAAAAATGAGATATGCCAAGTTTTAGCTCAATCCGATAATATTAACCCTTGCCTCATCAACCCTTGCCTCAGAAAATTCCATTTCATAAGGATTTACTAAATAACCATGCTTCAAAAGCCATCAGGGACATCTTCCCCCCAAAGTTTCAGTGTGCCCCCACCCCCTAAATCCTCCCATGATCCCCTCTATAGTGAATTCTCGTTTAAATTAAACTTTAACTGAACTATATAAACTGAAAGAAAGTTGTAGATGACATATTTAGGTAGTTAAGTCAAGTCTTAAATACGTTACACTATTTTATTTAACTTTATCAACTTTTAATTTAAGGGTAAAGAATTTATAACAATATTCATGAAATTTAAAATAAAAAACTGTAGTAAAGAAGAGAGAAAATAAGAGGAATAGTTACTAAAACAGTGTTCAAAGGTATTTTAGTAATTATACTATATAATTGATACAAATATCATAAAATAATTCTAGTTTACAATCACAAAATTAAGGTGGTAACGGCTTTTAAATATGGTTGCTTTTAGAAGAGTCTGGGAAAATATTCTTACATACACTCAATTACACATTGCAGTAGAAACTGCCGTTGATCCTTATCTTTTGTCAGACAGGAATGACAAAATTGTCTTGAATTAATGAATGAATCTGAATGAATGAAGTCTTGAATTAATTTTACTCCCCTCTCTGCTGTGTCATTTACAACTCTTAAACAGCTGACTACTTTTATTACCTCTTAAGTAATCTTGGTTTTCATACCATTCTTCAGGATCAGTGTAAAATCTGAATTAATATTAAATCGCTTAAAAATTTTTTTTAGAGTTTTAGGAGAAACAAAATGATCAATGTCAATATCCAACAAATTAACTTGTAGTGGATTGAGTTTTGTCTTAATATCTCTTTCTTCAAAATCATCATCATCGTCATTTTATGTAATTTCCTCGGACTGAAGTCTGGAAACCATATTTATTTTAACATTTTTCTTCACGGTGTCGTCAAAGAAAGTAAATGCCACTTGCTTCGAATTTAAATACCATAAATGGTTTATTAATTTTGTCATAACCTTATCGCAACTTCTTTATCAATTTTCTTATTCTGAACCAAAGATTTCAACAGTTGTAAATCTTGGGTAGGAGCCATAGTAGGTTTGGGGCATTGAACCATGCTTTACCATAAATATTGATTAAAAAATAAACAAATTTCTTAAATTCCTTTTTTCTCTAAATCAGTTTACTTAAATTGATCCATGAAGTGGTATATCTGAAGAGAATATAAGGCTTTGGACATCCATCTGGCTTGATGAATTGCGCCAGGTACTCTGAAAGTGAATTTGGATGAAGGTCCAAAAGACATCACTTTAAGGTAATGAAAGTTAAAGTTAAGTGTTATCACTTTAAGTTAATGAATAATAAGGTTATGACGAAATTAATAAACCATTCACGGTACTTAAATTCGGAGAAAGTGGCGTTTTCTTTCTTCGATGATGAAGTGAATACAAATGAGAAAATAAACATGGTTTCTAGGCATCTGGAAACATCTGAAGAAACTACGGAAAACAATAATGAAGATTTTGAAGAAAGAGGTATTAGAGCAAAACTGAATCTACAGGAAGTTGATTTAATGGAAATTAAAGTTTATTATTTTGTTGCGCCTAAAACTATTAATTTTTTCAAGCGATTTGGTATAAATACAGATTTTTAAACACTGATAATGAAGAATAGTATAAAAACCAAGATTTGTTTGAAAGGTAAGAATGTAGTCAGCTTTTTAAGAGTTGTAAATGACACAGCAGAGAGGGGAGTGAAATTAATTCAAGACTTTAATTTCTGTCTGAAAAAAGATGAAGATCAGTGGCAATTTCTACTGCAATGTGTAGCTGAGTGTAGGCACATTTTCCCCGACTTTTGTAAAGCAACCCTTTCTAAGCCGTTACCACCTTAGTTTTGTGATTGTAAATTGTAATTTTTTAAGAGATGTTTGTAAAGAGTATAGTCATTATGGGCCGTATTCAGAAACTTTTAACACGATAATGAAACGAGTCGATAACGATTCGAGACCGAGAACGACATCGAAATGATATCGAAACGATCATTTTCAAACGAGTACTTCAGCTCTCTCGTTTCCTCAAAAACGAGTAATATAGCGGACTCTGATTGGTTGAAAAGAAATTCGCGAGGTTTGCAAACCTCCCAGCGATGACGCGAATTTCTTTATCTTTATTTATCGACTCGTTTCAATCGTGTTAAAAGTTTCTGAATACGGCCCTAAATTACATATGATCGCTATTTTTGCAACTTCAATTTCTCTTCTTATAACCACTATTTTTTGAGTATTTTTAGGAATTTATTTTACCTTTAAATAAAAAGTTATCAATGTAAAAAATAAGAAATACAAAAATGACCGTGGGGTTTAAACTCGAAGGAGTACCTAGTCCCTAAGGACTTCAAACTCCTGTCTTGACTGCCAATAAGCATGCTTGACATATCTTGAGGCTGGTGGCCGAAGCCACAGTATAACTGTCTTCTTGAGACTTGAATAGTTTCAGCTGAGCAACTCAACCCACTTTGGAGGTATAAAGGCCCGAAGGCCACCGAGTGCTCGTAAGAATTACAAAAAGAAAATCTGGGGTAGGATTGTTATAAGTTTTTGTGACGTTTTTAGACTTATCCCGAAATTTCACTTTTTTAGATATCTACAAATAACCTTTTCTGAAAACAATCAAATACCACTTTTTTTTTCAGTTCTATCATGGTATCGAACTTTAGATAATGTAATTTCCTATAAAATGAGACCAAAACCAGGTTTGTGAGACGAATAGTTTTGTTTTATAGAGGGAAAACTACATTTTTTGCTGAAAATCGCTGTTTTTCTGAACTTAGACCTCCATGAGGCAAGGGTTAATATTATCGGATTGAGCTAAAACTTGGCCAATCTCATTTTTTAGTCTATTGGCACCTTTTAGGGGGGGTGAGACCTAAGAATTTCGAAAGTAACCAACCTAAGGCGATATGGAAGCACCCCGGGAATACGGTGACAGTTTGAACCGAGATAGGCGATATGGGAAGCACCGGAAGTACGGTGAAAGTTTGAACCGAGATGGGCGATATCGGAAGCACCGGCTGTACGGTGACAGAAAATTAGGTTCTTTTATTAGTATTATATTAGGATGCATTTACTAGTTTTTTAAAATTATATTTTTTCATTTTTAATATGGTAATTCATATAAGCTGAAAAAATGTTTCGTGCCAAATCTGTAAGGTTATCTTTTAGGTTTAAACTTTTGAAATTTTTTTCTGGCATGGCAGTCAGACTATGTCTAAAGTAGATTTATATTATAAAATTATATTATAATTATAAAATATTATAAAACTTTTTTTCTTTAAATTATGTGTATAAGGTATAACCTTATTATCTCTAAACCAAAGGAACCCAATTTTTTTTCTCCAAGATAACAAGGAATAATATAAAAATCATCAATTTCAAGGTTAATTTTTTTATATAAATAAAGGTTTTTGAGATAACAAGGTACACTATAATTAAAAAATACAATTTCATAGTAACAAAAAATTTAATTTACCAACTTCTCAAACATATAAAAGGAATATAAAACAATATTAACAATTTTTTTGGAAGAAATTAGATTTACTTAAGAGAAATCCATATCAAAATACCAACTTTACTACATACAAGTTGAGTTTGTACTGCAATCCATTGACTACTGCATTTGTTGCTACATAAAAATCGGGAAACTCTTTCAATGCTTCACTTAAATCATCTTACTTAAATTACGAGTGAAAATATTTTACATACTTCATTAATTCCTAATGCTAGAGAAAGATGAAATTCTAATTTAAATGCTACTAATTAGTTAAAGTATATGTTTAAACATATAGATGATAAGGGAGATATTTTTAATGTAATGATCCCAACAACCAGCCAAATCAAATCAGAATGCTATAAATAAAATTTCATGTTTACTTTAATATCATATTTTTAGAGATGAAAAAAAAAAATTATTCTAAAAAATATATTCTTGGAGGACGACATGCTGGAAGGAATCTTGAGCTTAATTTTTCTTTTGATGATGGTACTTAGTTCTGAATGTTTTTCAGAAAAGAACACTGGTGAACGTGGTTTTCAAAAACTGTCGAAGTATCATGGGCTGCTCTTTAGAACTTCACTGTTTGTTCTAATTGAGGTAAATTATTCACTTTCTCTTATCATAAGGATCCATTCTCAAAAAAGTTACATTTGACTTTAAAAAAAAAAATTTAGATACTTGGTACAAATGAGCTCTTTATAAGAAACAGTTTTCAGCTAAAATATCATCTTATAAATTAAAACTGACTAAAATTGAAGATAAATTTGAATTGGAAGTGGTAGATAAATTTATCGTAAAAGGTATTTTTAAAAAGATTTTTTGAATAAATGGGTTTTATAAAATATATCTAAAATAACAATAGGGGAGAACGGGGTTAGTTGGCACTTTGGACTAATTGGCATTCTGCCTTTATTTTTTCCACAAAGGAGCCAGAGCACTGGAATTTCGATGGTAGTGGTGGATAAAAATACTATTTCCACCAAAATTACTACCTGTTTCAAAACTTTACGAAGGGAAAAGATCCCTGATTAATTGTTTTTCTCACTGATGATTAAACTTTTTCAACTTTACCTTTTTTTATCAGGGGAACTCGGAAATGGAATTAAAACACTGCCAGTGATAGTTTTCGAAAGAGTTCGGTTTACTGCGGTTCCATGCTTTGCTTGTAACATTACCTTGAGTTTTAAATGATTGGGATTGTAGGGAATTATGTAGGGAATTCTAAAACAGGTGTTTCCAACTGGCGGCCCGCCGGGTCATTTTGCGCGGCCCACGAAGCTCCTTGAAAACCCCCAAAACGTACTCCAGAACACAAGCTCCAGAACACATTTTAGCGTACTAAAATTCAAAAAAATTTCGGGGGATGACTCCCGAACCCCCCTATATTTACCTCTTAGATTGTGGAGTAGCTTTGGTCTGTCGTTTTCTATGGTGAACAAATAAAAGTTTCAGGTTTCGAGAGTGGGGGGGGGGGGGGGGAATTTCCCCTGAGTGTAGAAAGAGGTTATAAAGGCTAAAGTCAACCTTTATTACGAGGAGGGGCAAAATGGAGTGTTCAAAAATTAGGTGAAACACTATTTTTAGGGAAGTTACAAACATTTTCTGGAGGATGACCCCTTTAATTAGTATTCAGTATTAAAAGATTCAAAATTCAATTCGAAAACTTATATATCCTCTGAAAGTTTTGAAAATTTAATACAGTAGTACATTCACAATATGTAAATAACCTTCGTCCCTCTCTCGCCTGAAAAGTACCAATTAAAGACTCGAAAAATATATCATGGCTAAAAAAGGAGACAGATTACTTTGCGGCCCGCCACTTGACTTGAGATTTCGATGCGGCCCTCGAGTACTTGGAAGTTGGAAACCTCTGTTCCAAAACATGAAAAACTGAAAAATTTCCCCCTTACAAGGAAGGTGGTTCACAAGGAACTGTTCGTTTAGGAACTAACCCAAAGGGCCTCAAAATGAATTTAAACACTACATTGAGAGACAAAGTTTTAAAAAATTTCTGGGGGAGAATCCCCAAACCCTCCTATAAAATCTTTACATCTGTTATACTGTGTTTTCCCTTGAAAGTAAAGCCTCTTAGATGAAGTTTTTCCTTTGGAAGTTTTGCTAAAAAAATTGTTTATATTATACCTATATATTATGAAATTTTTTTTAAAAGGGAGTAATATGTTGGAGGGGTCGGAGTAACACCCCCCATGAGTCAACTCTAGTTACACTATGGCGCAGGAGATGTTGTTCGGGGAAGTATATAAATACGTGCTCGTAAAACAGGAACAAAAACAATTTTATTTAAAACTTAACAAGTGGTTAGTTAAAAACATTATGGTAGAAAAAGGTCGTGGTTGTATACAACATTGTAGCTGGCTATTTATACAATTGCTATTTCGATTTCGGTTACGATTAGGATTACAATAGTTTGCATATGATAAAATCAGATAAGGGTAAAAAGTTAAAGTACAAAAAATAGAGTTAAAAGTTCGAGTCCCACAACACCACTGACCCAGTGGGCACCTGTGAACCGAAGCCACGGAGGTGAAGCACTGTTGCCCACGCCACACACACATTCACAGCCCTTTTTTACAGGGGGGCCACATTCATTCATCACACACAAGGACAGAAACTAACATCCATGCCAAGCGGGGATTCGAACCCCCAGACGTACGGCGTCGCAGTCAGATGCTCAGACAACTAGCCAGTACGTCGGCTGGAATGTTTTATGATGGAAAATCATCATAAACTCTTCATGAAAACTCATCATAAAAACTCTTAGTTTTAAGGGAAGAAAATGCCCAATTTTTAAATAGATATACATTAAAAAATATGAAAAAAGCATTAAAATTTTAAGTAAACTACTTTAAAACCGCATAAAAAGAACCAAATTTTGTTTTGAAAAAAAATACTCCTAATATGGAAGAACTTTCTAAAATTCGATAAAATCCACTTAATTTTGAAAAAACCGCTTTTTCTACTTTTAAAATAATTTTATTTGAAAATGGGTAAAATTTAGAAATTTAACTAAAACTATCAGATTTCGCTTTTTTATTAGTACCTATATAAATAAAAATACGGTAAAGTCAAGAAAAAAATCTTACAGAAATTTAATTTAAGACAATTTATAATCTTTTTAGAGAATGGTCCAAAATTATTATTGGTATTTTTAATAAATGTTTTTCTGATTTTTAATATGAGATGAGGTTATTTTAACAGTTAATCATTGGAAACTTTACAGGAACTCTTTAGTTCACAAAAAAGTGCCAGAACTAGCAGTAATACAGCATTTGGAGTATCAATTCTATAGATAAAGCTGACAGGTTTGTGAGAGAATTCCTTTATGTTGAAATTCAAAAATTCCTTATAAGAAAATCATTTGAAACAATCATTCATTCTCTAGGGGACGTTCATTAATTATGTTGAGCTTATGATCCGGCAAAATCCCCCAGATACTAACCAGAGGCCAAGGGTCAATAAAAATATATCTTAATTCGGGGTAGGGATAAAGTTTAGATTTTTAAAGCTGTAAAAAAAGTACTGTTCAGAATAACAAGACATCATCTGAGTATTTCTATAAAAAGCTATATGGAATTTTATTTTCCTAAGATGACAACGAAACATTTTGTCCTATTATTCCTATTATAATCGTCAAAATACCCATTGCTTCAGGCACGGCTTACTAGATTCATACAGGCTAGCCGAGTATTGAATTGTGAAAAACATTTGACAGCTTTTCCCGTTAGGATTGCCACATATCGGGTGTGTAAAATACTGACCAATACGATAACACTGACAATTAAAGAAAAATAAAGGAGTGTTTTTATGACGTGATTGCTGACTGTTAGCGATTGTGAGCCTATCTTGGCAAACTTTGTTACCATGACAACCTATTACATCTAGGAAACAATGAATACTACTTTTTTAGATCTCATGTTCCCTTTTCTCGCCAAAGACTTAATTTGAAGCAATGATGAAGCCCCGCCTTCAACTCTATGGAATAGGTTTGACCGATGTTAGCTATCGACATCTACATTTTTGATGATCTCCGTATCTCGGCTAACTTGTATAGTACCCCCAGTTAGCCGTGCTTCAGGAATGCTGAGATAAGATACTAGGTCATTCTGACCAGTAATTCTTTTTACAGCCTTGATAAAATCCACACTTTAAAAGCATTCTGCTTATTTAACAACGATTTATTTTAAATTCTAGGAAAAATTATTTGAACTTTTAAATTAGCAAGATGAACTACTGAAATTTATAATTTATTACTTAAGCATTAACGCTTAGGTTATTAGAATTATGCGTTTTACTTGACTAAGAGATTTTATTCAAAATTATAGGGTAAGACTCATGGGTCAGACTAGGGTAAGACTGCAGAAATCACGTTTTTTCAGAGAGATAATTTTGTGAAAATAAATTTATTTTTTTAAGAAAACTTTTATTATTTTTAGAGGCTTACCACTCATTGTAAGTTAAAATCAACAATGGTTTAACTAAATTTTGTTTATTTTCCTCGGAAATGACATTTTTAAAAGCACATATCATTCACAGAGGGCCAGAAAAATTGAAAATTTGAAATAAATTAAAACTTTTTACTATCCGATTTGTTTTAATTTTAGTGTGTTATTATTTAAGTCATTTCTAAGGGAAAACCGTTTGAATTACTTCTTTTGCAGTTATTTTGGGGTTTTGAGCGATGTATTATTTTATTCAAATATCCAATTTTTCAAATAATTTTTAAAAATTGAAATTTTAAATTTTTTACATTTTAAATGGAATGTTCGTATTCAGCACTGAAAAATAGCCTATAAACATGTATCAGTCACGATTACTATTAATTGATTTTTTGAATAAATTTTTCGGCCATTTTTTAAAAATTAAAAACAAAAATTAAACTTCCCGCGGACCGATTTTGTCCGATTTTAGTATGTTCTTATTGAGGTCACTCCCAAGTGAAAATCGTTGAAAAACTAAAAGCTCGCTTGAATTGGCTATAGATAACACAAAAGCTCTTATCAATAAAAGGTAAAATCAAATATCACACCAAGCTGCCACCTAGGCACTTTCAAAGGAGTTAAAAGTTGGTGCCATGGAAGGGGCTACAAAACAAGGGACACACACTTTAAAATCCCTGTTTTTAAGGGTCAAATTTCAAAATTTTTCTGGGGGACCCCAGACCCCCGTTTTGTACTTGCAACTCTGTACCACCAACAATTTTTCACGTATCAAGTTAAGAAGGACGCAAATCCTACTTTACGATTTCTAAATAGCCACATAAGATTTAAGGACATTCATAGGCGTAACGAGGGGGGTTACCATTACATCAAGCCTCAAAATGAATTTAAACACTACATTGGGAGACAAAATTTTTAAAAATTTCTGGGGGAGAACCCCCAAACCCCCCTCTAAAATTTTTACGTCTGTTATATAGGTCTGCAACGAGATTTTGTCGCTTGGCAGCCCTAGGAGAAACGGGACTCTGTACTTTTTTGGGGGGTGGTGGGAAGTGGGATTGGCGAACGCCCGCCCGCCAACTTATTCCTCTCTCCAGAAACTATGCCAAAGTTGATGTTCCAAAGAATTGCTGGTTTCGCGTAGAGTTCTTTTCTTTGAGACCTGTCTTGGTGGTGTAACTTTTAGTTCATTAGAGGTTAAACTTAAAACTGTTAAGCGACTGTATGCATGTTATATTTGATAATTATTTCCATTAAAAATAAGTTCAATCGACTTTTCTACTTGTGATAGGATAGTGCTGTCTTTAAAAAAAACACTTTTTTATTTTCCTTCATAAAAGTTTTTTTAAAAATATAATTAAATAAAAAAAATAGTGTTGTAACGGCTCATCCTTCCCAACATTTTAATGCCTAGTACTTTTAATTCCAACTCTCGGTTACAATTTGGCAGACAATCATTTTTTAAAAAAAAACAATTGTCCAAAACAAAGTGTCACCACAAGTAAACCACCTTAGATAAAGGGTTAAAGAATGATTACTTTTCGTTGCTCATCTAATACTTTTTTTTAATTCTTTCGTTTTACATTGAGAGCATTTTCTTATAAAGTACGATTTTAATGATTACGAACCACAACATTTCAGCTTTTTTTTATTTGAGAAGTTCATTACTTAATCTTTCAATTGTATTGATTTTATGAGTTCACGGAAATAGGACAAAAACAAAATTTATTTAATCCGGAAATATCATTGCCTTTTAATAAAATAATAAAGTCCCACTCGTTTAAAAGGATGTTTAATTTTTTTATTAAAAAATGAACTAAAATTATCAATTAGTAGTAATTGAGGCTTATGATACATGTTTAAAAGCTATTTTTCAGAGCGAAATACGAATATTCTTTTTAAATTGAAAAAAAAAATCAATTAAAAGTTAATGTAATTATGTCAGCTTATGTCAGTTAAAAAAATATATTTTGTTAACTCTTTTAAAATTTAAAACTTTACGGCAATAGTGAAGGCCCCCTCCCCCATAAACACAGAGGTCCGTATTCACCTAAAGGGAAAATTTTATTTTTAAGAGGCCCTTTAAACGAAAGAAAAACGTCCATTCTCCGCGAAACACGCATAGCCCTCGGAAAACTCCGACGTAATACAATCCCCCTCACTTGCCAAGAAAAGCGCAAAAGGAATCTTTCTAGGAACCCCGAATCGAAATGCTCCACGCGCGGTCCCCAAATCGGTGTGGGCTCTCCCGGGGGTCAGGGGAGGTCAAGAGACAAAATCTCGTTGCTGCACTCTACTGTGTTTTTCCCTTGAAAGTTAAGCCTCTTAGATAAAGTTTTCCCATCGGAAGTTTTGAAAAAAAAAAATTATTATACCTACATTATGAGAATTTTTTTTTAAAGGGAGTAATATGTTAGAGTGGTTGACTTGGAGTAACACCCCCCATTAGTCAACTCTAGTTACGCCACTGCACACTACTATACATGCTCTAAAAAATATAAAAAAAATGTTTAAAAAAAATTGTCTATGCCAAAATACTAAGCTATTGAAAAAATAGCTTTTAACTCCATTTCACCATTATTTAGTGACATAAATCTTTAGAGGAAATTTGGGAAATTTATCAGCTGCACTAATTTAGGCTTCTACCAGTACCAATAAAAAACGCGGGTTCAAAAAAAATATTCATATTTAGGCTGAGTCGCACGAGCGACTTTTGTCACGGTGACAAAGACAAAATTGTTGCCTTGGCTATTGAAACAAGTTAGAGTGCGCACACTAGGCGACGTGACACTTGGCCGATTGCCAAGAATTTCTTCATAGAGATCCATTGTTTTCTAGTAATATTTTTGATTCTAGTAATCCTGGTCGCCGTGACTTTAGTCGCTAGTGCGCGCACAGCCTAAATAGTGAAAAAAGCTCATTGACAAGAAAAACGTGATTTCTGTAAAATGACCCTCATGGGGGTGTGGTCACGCCATATTTGACTAAAGGAAGAAAGGGGCTCATTAGAAAAAAAATCTCGACTAATACTTGAGTGTCTCCTTAAGAAGAGTGCAAAAGGGTTGATTGTGACGACTTGATGATATCGTTACCATCATGCCATAAACGCCGCCAATTTGATATGAGTACCTAGTTTCGAGAAAAGCGCATTCCGAGTTGGTCGAGATCTGGTGATTACACAACCTCCTGAATAAAATCAGGTGCACAGATGTTAGAGCAAAGTTTAATTGTTTCCTTCGATTAACGTTTGAATCAAATGCAAGTAAGATTTTCACGATTGACATTTAACCAACTGCAATCTGTCATTTAAAAACGCTCTAGACTAGAAGCGTGTAGCTTTTCTTCTCATGTGAAAAGTTGGGGGAAATTGAGTTGTGTCATAATTGTGCCTTAAGCGACGAATTGTATGCGTTCAAATAAACAATGAAGTCACAATTAAATCAATAGCAATTAAAAGAGTCTGCTAATAACGATTTCGTTTCTAAATGTCGGACGGTGTTATTTCTCAGGAACGGTGCACAACAACATTTGTGTGTTTTATAGGCCAGTCAATAACGACAAAAAAAGGGGCGATAATCGCAAAAAATCGTGTATCTCCAATTTTTGTCTTATGTTGTTAGGACCCATCCCAGTAGTTAATAACCAATTTTGCAACCCTGAAAGCCCTGTGCTAACTTTGCAATCCTCAAAAAACCTAAAACCCTAGATCCCGAGTTACATGTCTTCAAAAATGGGCAATTTTTTCCCAAAATTCAAAATTTTGAGTCTAAGTCGCTTTTATATCAAAATATAGGTTATAGTACTCGTTGTAAAAGGTAAATAAGGGCAATTAAGTTGTAGTACAGTTATTTAGCTTTAATTTAAGCCCTTAATGAAGACTCTAGGTCCCATATTTCTTACTTTATCTTAAAAAACAAAAAATTTGGGAAAACCGAAATTTCGGAAAAATAGAGCATGACGTTGTATGGGCACAGAAAAGGAAAAATAAAGCTATAACACAATATGACGTCATAAAAATTAACATTTATTTATTGAATACAAAATTATTTGTCTTAATACATGTTAATTAATGTTAATTTTTAAATTGAATTGAGTTTAATTAGCATTAATTATATAATTATGAAATTAAAAATATATATTAATTTATTGCTTTTTTAAGTATTAGTTTAAAATAAAACCTTAATAAGTCTTAGATAAGTTTTATAAGATCCTTAGTTCTTGCTATACCTTAAAAAATAAAAACGATGAAGAAAAAGGATTTTTAACTCTGATTAGCTTACAAGGGCGTGTCAGAACTCGCATCCCCTACAGTTTTAGATATTTGCTATACTTTAAAAAATATATTTTTTCGGAACTATTAAGTTATAGAAATTAAACTAACACACTGATTTAAGAAGATCTGATTACCAGGACGAGCGAAAGGCTTCACCCAGATGAATTTCGACTATTCACACAAAAAGGAGGATTCACGATCCCACAAGTTCTGGTCAAGCTTATGGACAGACCTAATGATTGAGCAAGAATTTATGAGATCGATGAAATGCCAGGGAGGCTTAACTCATGGTCGAGGCATATGCAGCAGCGTTCTTACGCGTTGGAGTGAAGGAATGGTGTACATGCTGAATATCTGTGAAGGGCTTGAATACTTTTGGAACGTTTCCTATTCTACCACCGAACAACACGTTGACATGAGGCCCACTCAAATAGAACGAGATACCGATCATGTGCAAAAACTTACGAACTGGTTCGATGCCCACACACCATTTCCATTTAATGAAAAAATGCTATCCATCAGCTCTGGTATGGTTGGGGACTCTGAAGTCAATTGCCATATGGCCTTCGAATGGGGAATAAATGGAATAAATCAAATCACGAGAAACACCTTTGAAAAAGTTAGTTTTAAAAGAAAAGATAAAGTGCGAACCCTGGCATCAGTTACTATAAAATTACAAAATCAGAAGGTTCAAATAGATCCCCTCACAATTTTTCAAAGGCTGTGTATCACGAAGCGGACAGAGGGTGACTTGAAAGAGCACTTTGTTCGAGTTGGCTCCCTACCCAATGGCTTTGTTTTGTGAACATGGGATGCGTAAAGGCAAAAAGTCCAGCTTTCACACAGCTTTAGCCCCTCTTCCTGAAAATATATCTATAGGATACCCTACGCTTGTTTTTGTGGATGGCGGCTACTTACTTCATACAGTAAGGTGGCATCGGAATATCACAACCAAGGAAGTTGTAGCCACTTACATCAGCTACACAATTAGCCATTTTGGAACAAATGTGTCAGTTGTATTTCATGGATATTCGTTAAGGATTGGATAACCAAGGAATTGAAACAAAGCAAGTTGCCGAGGACGCAGACTGTACAATCGTACAGACTGCTCTCGACAAAAGCAGCTCGCATGAAAATGTCATCGTGATTGGAGAAGATGTGGACTTGTTGGTTCTTTTAAATGGACGACGGTGGAAAATGTTTTCTTTCAAAAAGGGTTCAAGTGGGAATCAACTTGTTTGCAGTGTTCCTCCAAATGTTTCAATAGCGGAGAGCTGGCCTGTCCCTACGGATTTGAATTGTTCCTGCACCCTTTCTCTGGCTGTGACACCACCTCCTCAATTTTCAGGCAAGGGAAAATGAAGATGTTAAGCATGCTTGAAAAAATCCACATCTGGTTGGCGTGGCTTCCATTTTCCTACAGCCTGATATCAGCCACGAAGAAATAGCCTCTGCTGGAAATAAGTGTCTTGTGGCTCTGTATGGAGGAGGAGACTCCGACACTCCCCACGCCCTCCGTTAAGAAATCTTTGTTCGTTCAGCTGCCAACACCAAGGTCCACCTGGTTCGTCTGCCTCCTACCGAAGAGGCTGCAGCTCAACATGCATATCGCACATACCACCAGGTGCAGACATGGTTAGGTGCAGACAAAAAAACAACTGACTGGGGCTGGACGAGGAGTCAGCAAGGTCTGCTACCTATAACCTCTACAAAAGATCCAGCATCAAAAACTCTCCTGAAATTCATCTCATGCAAGTGCCAAAAAGGGTGCGCTGGAAGAGGCTGCTCATGTGAGAAAGCGGGACTTAAGTGTTCTGCACTATGTAAACCATGGCAAGGCAAGTCATGCCTCAACATCCCTACAATTGAGATAGACGAATCTGACAACGAGGAAGACAGTCCTGAACCCTTGGAAGAGACATGATCTTTAGTACCTCAAAAAGTCGTATTTTATAAACTAATACTTAAAAAAGCAATAAATTAATATATATTTTTAATTTCTTAATTATATAATTAATACTAATTAAACTCAATTTAATTTAAAAATCAACATTAATTAACCTGTATTAAGACAAATAATTTGGTATTCAATGAATAAATATTAATTTTTATAACGTCATATTGTGTTATAGCTTTATTTTTCCTTTTCTGTACCCATACAACGCCATGCTCTATTTTTCCGAAATTTCGGTTTTCCCAAATTTTTTGTTTTTTAAGATAAAGTAAGAACTATGTGGCCTAGAGTCTTCATTAAGGGCTTAAATTAAAGCTAAAAAACTGTACTACAACTTAATTGCCCTTATTTACCTTTTACAACGAGTACTATAACCTATTTTTTGATATAAAAGCGACTTAGACTCAAAATTTTGAATTTTGGAAAAAAATTGCCCATTTTTGAAGAGATTTAACTCGGGATCTATTGGACGTATAAACTTGGAAATGGTCTTAAATTACTGCAAATTTTATCTCCTTTAAATGATATATTTGAAACTTTTTCGTGAGGATGCATTTTGTATGAGTTATAAGCCAAAAACTGAAAAAAGTCGGAAAATTTTTAGGTTTTTTGAGGATTGCGAAGTTAGCACAGGGCTTTCAGGGTTGCAAAATTGGTTACTAACTACTGGGATGGGTCCTAACAACATAAGAAAAAAATTGGAGATACACGATTTTTTGCAATTTTCGATGTCGTTATTGACTGGTCGATGTCGTTATTCGGCTATGGTTAACACACAAAACTTTGAAGTTAGTAGAAAACTTCCTTAAAATTCCAGCATTTGTTTAGAAAAGGGGTTTCCAACTTCCAAGTACTCGACGGCAGCATCGAAATCTCAAGTCAAGTGGCGGACCGCAAAGTAATTTGGCTCCTTTTTTAGCCATGATTTCGGGAGTCTTTAATATGGAACTTTTCAGGCGAGAGAGGGACGAAGGTTATTTACATATTGTGAAGGTACTACTTTATGAATTGAATTTTGAATCTTTTAATACTGAATACTAATTAAAGGGATCATCCTCCAGCAAATGTTTGTAAATTACCCTAAAAATAGTGTTTCACCTAATTTTTGGATACTCCATTTTGCCCCTCTCCGTGATAAAGGTTGTCTTAAAAGTCTTTATAACCCCTTTCTACGCTCAGGTGAAAGTTCAGGGTATAATAACCCCCCTCTCGAAACCTGAAACTTTTATTTGTTCACCATAGAAAACGACTGACCAAAGCTACTCTACCAAACAGGGGGATCGGGGGTCCTCCCCCGAAAATTTTTTGAATTTTAGTACTAGTGTTTTGAAGCTTAGGCCCGTGCTGGGTACGTTCAGAGGGCGGTGGACAAAGGGTGAAAGGGTGCCAGCCGCCAAAATAATAATTAGTAAACCTAAAATCTTACTTTTCTGTTAAGATTGGCAACGTTTCACAAATTCCTTTTCTCAATAGAAAAAAATTTAAGCAATACTGCTATTTGAGATAGTTAGATTGTTTTGTATTTTTAATATTTTATTTTTTGTGAAATTTGAATTTTGTTGGCTCATTTGAGCCCCTTCGGATGATTACACCGAATGAGGACTGCTCCATGTAAGTCAGAGAATATTCAAGGAAAAAAGTTTATAATGGATTTCGAAAAAAGACAGTTTGAACAAGAGCGCAGTAATAAAAATGCCTTGTCCATAGCAATAACTACGGGCTTCGGTGCCCGATTAAATTTAACCACCTTGCCTTATTAATTTAATATTAATCTTGAAGTAAAGAAAGGCGCCCTAATGGGGGAGGGCGTTAAATATCTCCTCAATGCCCTCATGCTTCAGACCTGATGAAGTAAAACTGAATTGTAAAATTACTCTTTAAGTTATAGTTTCATAACAGGACCCATCCCATAGAAAATATTGAGAAGCACGAATTTTAACAAATGTAAAAAATTGTCTCTTCAAAGGGCGCCTGAGCTAAGAAAGGGCATATGTCCCCCCCTAGCCAGCACGGGCCTGCAAGCTACATTTTGGGGGGTTTTCAAGGAGTTTCGCGGGCCGCACAAAATGACCCGGCGCACAGTGGTCCCAAAACCCAAAAAGCTGGCCAAAAGTCGAAAGCGATTAGCTATTTCGATGAAAATTCATATATAGGGGTTTTTGAGGTCGCTGATTACGAATCTGAGGTCAAATTTATAAAAAAGGAAAATGGCGGCTCCGAAATGGCGCTGAAATGGTTTTGACCAAGGAAATTAATTTCTTACTTTTTTTTTAAATCTTCTGCTTATACAATTTTAGGGTAACTGATTACAAATGATAAAAAAATATTTCCAGAAAACAAAATGGCGGATTCAACATCGACGTCTATCTGGTGAAAAGTGTTAAGATTTGCACGGAATTAAGTATTCATTACATTTTTAGATGGAATAAGTTATATTTCAATAAAATGCGTTTAAAATTTTGAATATGAATGCATTACATCAACAATTTTAATATTTTACCAATGCAAAAAGGACTAGAATAAGTAATTAGCCATTATTACAATAGTTATAAATATTTATTTTCATATATTTTTCCAGTAAATTTTACTTTGATAAAAAATAAAAAGTTAAAATAAGAATAGAATAAAAAACAATATATAACTTTTATATGCTTATACAGGGTGTCCCTACAGGGTGTCCCCTTTCAATTTTTGTAACCCTACAGATATAAAAAGTCATAAAAGTGGTGTCTAGGTAAAGTAAAGTGGCCATTCCCTATCCAATGCAACAACTTTCAACACTTAGTAGCGGCAATGTTAAAAGTTATAATTTTTATTTTAAAAGGTTTTGGAGATATTAAAAGTCAGTTACAGAGTTGTTGAGCAACATCGATTTAGTACAAGAAGACACCTTGTGCAGAGAAATAACTTGAATAGAACACCTAAAACGCACGCTCAATTAGGTAGAATTTCCCAAGTTTTTATCCCTAAAACGGTCCTCATAACGCAAAAATATTTTTTTTTCATTTTGATGTCTTAAATAATTGACTAAAAGTATTCTTAGATCATAAAAAAGGAAAATTTCTCATTTCTTTTTTTCTTCTAAATATGGAATGTTTTTAGGTAAAAAAATGGCAAGGAGTAATGAAATTAATTTTATTTCCTAACCTATTAAAATGTATCCTTATTGTCACTTTTAAACATAATTATATATATATATATATATATATATTCTTTATAAATATCGAGACGCAAAATTGAAAGTTGAATAAGCTTGATTTCAATCGCGCCCATACATTGCCACATAGAAATCGCTCCAGAAGCCAAAATGGCACCTAAAGGCAGCCAGTTTTTTGTAGGCTTTTGAAAAAATGTGTAATAAATAACTTCCACTTGGTTTCAGAGCAGGATCTGGCAAGAGTTTTTTCTATTTTCTCTTTTTATCACGATTTCCAAGAAAGCTATCTACAGAAATATAACAATCTTTATTGTTGATTTACTATTCAATATATTGCTATTATAAATTTCAAAAAACAGGTTTCATTTATGCGTACTTTCTAAATAAGAATCCATTTTACAGAATCAAAATCGATCAACTTTTCACGATTCTATGCGCGTTTAAATTTAATAAAGTTTTGTGTCATTTCGAGATGACAAAACAACGCGCTCGAAGCTCACAAACGAAATGATTTCCTGAGCCAAATAGAGATCCCAGCCATTCCCCAATAGTATAAATAGGTGCTAGATATATCCCTACAACTATTCCAATCGTCAAAAGTTCCGGGGAAAAACTTTTATTTTTTCGACTTTTGGCCAGCTTTTTGGGTTTTGGGACCACTGTGCGGCGGACCGTCAGTTGGAAACCCCTGGTTTAGAAAAACGCTGACTTTTCAAACAGCAAAGAAAAAGAATAATATTCCTCACATTTTCATAACAACAATTATACTTTATTATAAAAAAAATAAACTACATGTTTCGATGTTATCGATATATTCGATTTTCAGCAAAATTAAACAACTATACATAATTATCAAGATGCTCTATCCCCCAAGATGGCCTGCTCCAACCCCGATAATTTATGCTCCACCATCTATTAAAAATATAATTGCAATTATAGCATATGAATTATTGTCTATGACAGCTAACTTTTTTGCCATTGATATTAATGCAATCATTTCAATTTTAATTGCAATTATTTTAATTTTTAACACAGGCAACTGAAAAATCAGTTTATTTATACATAATTGCAAACACTGCCACAGATATGTCGCAATAAATTGATTAAGTTTTCAACAAAACCATTAGGAATTACACTTGTAGCATAATGAGAGAACCAAACAGAAACTCCAAAAAAAGACAGGCGAAAAGGCAAAAAAATTCTAATTGGTGTTTTTGGTGAAATGGTAACGGTATTGTAGGTTAATTACAAAGAATAGAAATAAAAAAATTCGGGTGCAACCTATTAATTATATGTGTGGATCAGACTTCAATTTAAATTGAACTTTTTTAACTTATTTGAAAAAGTTAATTTTGACAGTGTTATCTAATCTATGCAGACTTCTATAAGAGAAGTCAATTTTATTTCAGAGCACCTATGTACAGTACTGGAAAAAAAAATCGACATCTCCGGAACGGTTCGAGATACAAAGACAAATAAGGTACCATTTTTCATCATTTGAAGTACTCTTTAAACAAAAAAAATTTCGAGTCCTTAAGGGGTCGTCTTCATATCGAACGAAGCACTAACTTTCTTTTTTCCTATACCTCAAATATTATATTTTATTCTGAAAGATCACACTCCATAACCCCTAAATACCAAGTTTCACATCTCTGCGTCAACAAATATACCCCCCAAAAATTCTTAAAATTTGGAAAAAATCCAGTAAGTTATCTCTTGATAGCAAAAGATTTGTATCGGTCAGAGCTTAAAATTGAATTTGGCTTAAATACATTTGGCGACTTATCTCTGAATTGGCGCATTTTTTTTCAAATACTTATGTGTTTAATTGTTTGCTTTGTTTAGGGGATTTTCTAACTATATATTTTGTGCGCTTTTTCGTGAAGAAGCTTATGTGAAACCATTAGGAACAATTTTGCTCCTTAGAATCTGTAGATTCCGAATTGCGATGATGGACACTTTTGGTCTGGGACAGGGGATGGTAAGATAGGCACAGAAGAGGAAAACTTACGAGTTTTGATGTTGTGTTTTAAAGTCAAAATGGTTCCATTTATTCATTTAATTCGTTCAAATGCGCCATAATACAAGAGAGGTGAGGGAGGACTTACAGAATATAGAATTTGGAAAGGATCAGTTCCCTCCAGTCAAAAGGGTGAAAGGATGAAGTCGAATGTAAAAATTTGTATGCTTATTTTCTCTGAGGATCATGTTTATAGTCTTAAATTAACTTAATGAGAGGTAAAATTCTTTTCCTTACTCTCAGGCTTGAAAGTATTACGATAGTAGAAGTCTGGCAAAGCTCACTAGGCATAGGGAAGGGGCAGAAAAAAAACTCGAAATTCTGTGATAACTAATTAAAAACAATTTTTTGGCACCAAACTGCGGTTGAATGTTTTGTAAATTGACACCAAAGATGGGAAAAATTCATAAAACCGATTTTCGAACGGTTCTCATTTCAAATAGGGGCGAAATGGTGTAGAAAACAATAAAGTCAAATTCTTAACTTTTAGGCCGTTTAAAAACTTATTTTTCTTCATGAAGGAGCACACATTTCAAGCTAATTTTTCCCTTTATAAACTTAACATTACGAAATACCATGGTAGATATCTGAGACCTGCGATTAGGGAGGTTGAGAGGGACAGAAAAGATATTCCAGTTTTGATACTGTTAGTGGAAGAAGAAATTCAAAATTTTCTGCTTTTAGTAGAGCCAAATGTGGTGCAAATAAAGGAGACCGATGGTTGACATGCAGAACACTCATTTAGAAAAGCGTTCCTTACATTGGAAGGTGGGATAGAAGGGTTATATGGAATAATTGAAGTTCTTTCCAATATTTTTAGACAAAATAGTGTCTATTTTAGTGAAATAACATAGAAATCAATGTAAGTTGGTTCCATGTACAGTATTGAACTGGAAATGTGAAAGTAAATATCTTTCACCATCGACCGGGTATAATGAGTGGGGCAGAAAAAAGTTGAAATTATATTTTATTGAGAGAAAGAGTAATTATCCAGTTTACGAGCTTTTCAGAATTAAAAATAATGTGATTGGGGACACTCGGGTTGTCTATCTTGAGAAGCATAACTCAGCTTTGGGAGTTGGAAGGATGAAACAGAACATAAGAGGGTAACCTTTTATTTTTTGAATAATGGCGTGAAAATGTCTTAAATAGTTAGAATAACAATGACAGTTTTCCTTCTCATACTCCCCAGAATGGGTCACCTGATGAAATAATTTGGGACCCAAGACTGGGGAAGGTGGACGGCGCATAAAAATGCGAAACATTCTATTTTAGTTTTATTAATAATCTTATTAAGATTATATATTCCTAAATTGAGAAAAATGTTTAGCGGTCATATGCATGAAACCCATTTTGAAAAGCGTTTATTGGAGGGTAGAAGGATGAAATAGAATATTAGGGAATAATACATATTTTGCTTTTTCACAAAAGAGTGGAAATTTTTTCGGAAAATTGTATTAAAAAGAGTTATTTTTCCCTTTTAACTCCATGTAATATGACATGTGAAGGCGGAATCTGTATTCTGACACAGGGGAGCAGAAAAAAATATTTCCTTATTATTATTTTCGTCTAATTGATAGTTCGTCTCTAATTAATAATTTCGTCTGTAGATATTTTTATTGTAGAGTAGTTATTTTATGACCACTCTGGATCTCCCGACGGTGTCACGGACGTTTCGCCAACTCTAAAATTTCCTACCCCCTGGTTTTATGTTAAATCTTCACTTTAAAAATTTGTATGTGAAAGGCTCTGCAGAGCACCCTCCCGACTGCCTTCGGGGAGCATGATTCAGAAATCAATCAGAACACTATTTTCAGATGACACCCTTTTCCCATGTGCTTTCATTCTTTGAAATATTTTTTATTCTTATTTAATTAAAAATTTATTGAGAATATTTAAGTTATAAAGTAGTACTTTTAAACAAAAAAAATTTAGTATTTTAATAGAAGTTTTGAACGTTATCATTCACATTTATTCAGTTTCAGAATTATATTCCTCTCATTTTAAATAATAAAACTAATTAATTTTGCAGTAAAAAGTTTTGAATACTGACTTTTTTTTTTGCTATTGAAATTTAAGAAATCTGGAACAAAAATTCTTAGGACACGTTTTATCAAGCTTTTTATTAGTATCATTTAATAAAGAGTATAATTTATTTCATTATTTCGGTTACAAACTGAAATAGTGAAATAAAAAAGTAATATTCAGAATCCCCTCTCTATGTGTAATTTGATGTAATTAAACACCGAGCACAAACAAATCTGGTAAAAAGAGACTGTAAGGCAGAGAAGTAACCTCCATTACTGAAAATATCAACAAATCCGTCACGATTCAAGAACTGTAGTAAGCTGATTAGAAAATAATGCAACAAATATAAAATTATAAGCAAACTGGAATATAAAATTAAAAACATGGAAGGTAATTTGGTGATCCCAGCTAGTAGTTTCATTAATGCATCGGCAAGTAGTTCGGGATGGTTCTCTCACTTTCACCAGTCTTATGAGTTTGGCTCGATGGTTGGCGACCGTTTTAAGACAGTTGTTTCCTGCAGAGTGCACAGACATATTCTGGCCTACTAGACAAGGTTCAAAAAAAAGTTTAAATAGGAAATTTAACATGGGATGTTTTAAATTTTAAAATTTTTTGGGGGGTATATTTGTTGACGCAGAGATGTGAAACTTGGTATTTAGGGGTTATGGAGGGTGATCTTTCAGAATAAAATATAATATTTGAGGTCTTCCATAGGAAAAAAGAAAGTTAGTGCTTTGTTCGATATGAAGACGACCCCTTAAGGACTCAAAATTTTTTTTTGTTTAAAGAGTACTTCAAATGATGAAAAATGGTACCTTATTTGTCTTTGTATCTCAAGCCGTTCCGGAGATAAAAAATCTGAGTCGATTTTTTTTTCCAGTACTGTACATTTATCATATAAGTTTTACCTAAAAGAAAATATAGTTATAAGAAAGGAATAATAGTTATGAAACATGGAATTCCATGAATTAAGTTTTAATCGTATATTTAGTTAGTGACTGGATAGATAGTTAGTGATTAAAATACATACAAATAAAAAAAAACTGCTTTTACTTAAAAAATGTTATAAGAGGTTTATTATTAGAGACTCAGGGGAGAAAAGGTACAAATTTTTGGTGAAACCCCCCCCTTAAACTTAAGCCTTAAGTACGAGGACGCCGGACTGATTGGACGTTTCGTAATGTAATTAAACCGATTCAGGATGTAATGATTTTTTTTTTTGCAGGCCATTCACGGATACCAAAGGTGCTAGAAATTGGTTATTACTGATGTCTGCACTTCAAGTTTGTAAATACTAGTTTTTTTAATTATTGTAACTAATTATTTTTAGTTTTGATGAAATAAACAAAATTGTGCTTCCGAGGGTGGGAGAAACCCTCTCTCGGAGTTGTTGGCTATTTATTTAGAACGGGGCCAATATAGATACGGCCCTAATAGCTGAGTTCTTACTTGCATTGATAAATGTAGTAGGGCTGGCAAATGAATTAAAATTTTAACCTAGTGATGAGAAGCTGTTCTCATCATTACATTTTTAAAACAAAAACCATGGTTCTCTCAAGTTGGGATCGGTTAGTAACAGGAATTATAGGCCAGGTGTCCTCTCGGACTAACACTCTTATTCCGACAAAGGGACTCAAAGAACCATGCCGCCATCCCGAGGGCATTACTGCAGGATAATTATAGAAGCTGGCCATTGTCCACTCAAGGTAAAATGGCTATAAAACGGTCCCCGTACAGAACGGAGGCGCCTGAGGCAAAATCGCCAGGCGCCTCTCAGGAGTTGTTTTCGGCAGAAAGATATTTCGGTCAGCCAGGTGGTAGGAATTAATGGGATAAAATTACGGAATAAAAGGTTTTGCCTGATTCGAAGGTAGGGGGAAGTTTTCTCCACTAGTAGACTAGAAAGGTGGAGTTTTGGGATTTTTAGCCTGGAGATGTGGGAGTGGACCAGCCCTGATTTGTTCAGAGAGCTAAGGGATAGAAAGGGGGCGTAAAACATGCAGAGATTGGACAACTGGAAAAGAATAGAGAGAAGGCTTTAAATACCGCTGCAAGAGAGATTTTCGTTAGTTTTGAGTTTTAAGTTCTGAGTTTAGTTTTAAGTTCTGAGTTTAGTTTTTAACTTCTTAGTTCGGAGTTCTTTTTAGATCAGTTATCAGTTAAGTTCTTGAGTTATTCTTTAAGCGGTGTTTAAGTTGGAGTTCTTCTGAAGTTTTTTTAAGATGAGGAGTTTTTAGATCGTCAGCAAAGAGGATGATCCTTTACTCAGCGGGAATCAGGTTAGTCGATAGTGACTCACTCCATTTCAATTCTCTCTCCCTTCCTCGAAATATTCTCATTATATGTAATTAATATAATTTATGGTTAGATCACTACTCTAATAGTAGTGTAAATTACTTTTGATATTTTGTTAATTTCTTTCTTAATTCGTACCTTAGTATGTTAAAGTAACAATTAATATTAGAAATTCATATAAGATATTTTGTTTTAAATATTGGTACGGAAAATTTAACAATGCTATTTTGTACACCTTTAAGAATATATAATAAAATTGTTAATGTTAAAACTAATTTGTTTGTCGATTCATTACTGATCAGTTTGAGTTTAGTAAAACTGGGTTATTGGCGGATAGAGATTAAATTAACAATGCAATGTACAAAAATTAACTGGAGTTGCTCTAATTACCAATTAAAGTAATTAAATAAATAAAGCCAAACTAGCCTAACTGTACTAAATAAAATAAAAAAAAAAGCTAATAATAATAACATAATCCTCAATTAAATAAGTATATAGCAATGAAAGGAAAATTTACAATATAACTAAAATAATACAAATCAGAAAAATAGTTATAATAATAATTAAACTGCTTAAAGTAATAATTGAATTTTGTGCGTCGCTGTTTAAAGAAGTGATCACGTTTGGGCAGCTACCTACAAAATTCGGTTGAAATAATTTTTTGTCCTGGTTAGTGATTGGATAATTGCTGGCGATAATTCAGTTTTGATTGGGATTGAATTTTGTTTCAGTAATAATAAATGTAAAACATAATTGTAAACAAAAACTTTTAACTTAACACCATAATTAAGTATTAACTGTAAAATTATCTGAAAAAATATAAATAAATCTTTCAAATTGATCTAATATATAGCAAACCCAGAGATAAAATTTTAGAGAAAAAAAAAACATCCAAAATATAATAACGGAAATTTTCAAGTCTAAACATGAACCCCATATAAATGAATAGCACAAACAAAAATATATAGTACAGTTGTGTGTAGTTGTTGTTGTAAGCGTAAATGTTGTAGTAGTAAACAATAAGTATAAATGTAAATAATATATGAGATTAAGGTTGTAATCAAGGCTAGCATGCAAATATATAAATCTTAATTTATCAAGGCACAGCGCTTAGCAGACTCACAGATGCGAAAACCAAATTGTGCGATTGACTTACGATAGAATATACCACTACGCTTAAGTAAGCCCAAAAATGATCTTGCTTCAAAGATCTTAGGACCGCCGCGCAGCATAGAGTTGAAAGTGCGAAATAGATATATAGTATAATGAGTTGTATATAGTATAATGAGTTGCAAGCATCAATGCAAGTGAATTCGCCGACACAAAGGTAACTAGTGTGTCGCGACAAGAATATACTACCTCGGTGGATACGCAGGAATAGTGAATGGTACGACGATCGTAAAACGAGGGGTGATAGTCGGTGACTTGAGAACACGGTAGATAGGAGAAAAAAAAAAAAAAAAAAAGAAAATGTTTGCTGATATCGTGAGTGTAGGCCAGTTTAACTATTGGATAGAAGATAAGGAATGGTTGATATAGAAATAATAAGAAAATTATTTGGGATTAGTATAAGAGTACGTATGATAAATTTGGAGTTAATGCGGAGACAAAATACGACGGTGTATATAGAAAGTATGGAAAAGTTGGGAATTTATTAATTTTATAGAAAACGTTGCATAAGAAACATACGACAGTGGGATTTTGAGACTTCCCTCCCTTTTTCATGATCTGTTTGATAATAAAAGTTGGATATAATGGAAAATGTTCAAAAACACATTTTATTACATGCATTATAGACCATTCATCAAATATAGTCAGGTCAGGAACTAAAGGTAGAGAATTTGGTTGCTTGGTTGAGAATTTTTTTTTGTGTTTAGTTATATGAAATGATTTTGAATAAACGTAATGCAACCCCTTACGGAAAGTGAAGAAATGTAGAAATGTAGTATTGAATCAGTTGAATTTTCTCCCTTTTTATTTTTATAAATATTCATACGAATTATTGACATAACATTTGCAAGTAAGTGATGGCTAAAGTTATTTTGAAAGCTAGCAAATTTGTTGATTGTGTCGTGTAGTCTCATTATGCGGAAATTTTTTTTTGACATTATTGTAGTAGAAAACAAAGGAAATAATGGAGACAAGTTTTGTAGTAGTCAATTTGTTATTGAAGGTCTTGATATATTCTGATTTGAGATAAGAGGCGTTCGTGACCTGGACATTATTGGTCATTAAAAGGATATTATGAGCGAATTTTTTTTTTTTATGTATACATATTTTCTTACCTCTTTGAAATTATGATGGTTAATAGAATATTTAATGAATTCAGAACATGAGAAAAATTGTACTCTTAATTATGTGTCCAAATGACATAAGAGATTATAATATATTGAATGGATATTTCTCGAGATGGAATCATAGAAAATAATTTTCCCATTTGTGTACATATATAAATTAAGTAATTGATTAACCAATTGAATAACAATTCAGTTAAGTTAAATTCAAACTTAGAACTGTTACTTGTAAATGATTTAGAAATGAGTAACCTTTTCTTAAGTTAAATTTAATTACTTATAATATAAAATTAACTTAATTTGGATTATGGATGGAGAGAGAGTTGGAGAGTTAACTTATCGACTGATGCCTAACCCCCTTCCTTACAGTCAAATGTGAATTTATTCACTCATAAAACTTTTTTAAACGAACTTTAAGGAAACTTTGTTCTGGATGCATGGAACCAATTAAACTCAGACTTTATTCACGTTAGTTGAATCCCGAGAAAGCTGTGAACTTTTATACCTCCACAAATCACAATTCATGCCAACCCTCCGGCAGACGCTCCTAAATGGCGGACCACTGCTCTGGTCTGCCTATGGGTCTTCCATCGTCGGGAAGTGACGTTCCAGAGCAACGGTCATCTATTCCACCACCAACACCCCATCGGCTTCAGCAACGCCGGGACGCTGCGACTCCCCAGTTTCCTCTACGGGATGGAGCTGCTATACTTGGGCCCTCCTACCTTCACTGCCTTGGGGAGCCTCCGCCTCTACAATACCCGGCGTCCCTTCTAGAACCGCTGGGCCACACATACTTCCACATGGTGATTTCTGGAAACCTCTACATTGAGCCCCGATGATGTGCTTCAGATCCGTCGTCGTCCAAGCCACGGCAGAGCTTACACTGGTCATGGATCCTGATCAGTTGCAAATGCCCGGTGGTTGGGTCAACACCAGCAGCCTTCAAGTCTAACGACACCCGCAACTTGGACTTCGCTACTCAGATGACCGTGCTGATGTTCTGTGCTTTTTCAGGATGATTGCTTGTGCTTTTTCAGGATGACTCAGTGCTTTCGTTATATAAGTGAAAAGATATGGAGCACAAACTGTCACACTTTCCATATCGGGAGAAGGGGGTGAAATTCAGGCCAAAATGCAGGCCTTCATTCTCAATTTTTTCTACTGAGACTTTTTAGTAAAAACTGAGTTACAGCTGTGAAATACTGATTATCAACTAACACTATAATTTTCATTATTTTATTTTCATTTATAATCTAGATTGTGTCATCATGTATACTTTATGTTTTTTTTTCTTTTCCTTACCACTTTTAAATTTTTTAAACTTAATATAAAGCTGAATTACAATGTTTTATTTGTTTTAGATCATAATAGAGTTGTTGTGAGCTTGGAGATGGAGAGTGAGGGAGAGAGAGAGGAGCTATTACGACTTAGGTTCTCTGGAGGCGGGCGAAGATGATGAGAAGCTGTTCTCATCATTACATTTTTAAAACAAAAACCATGGTTCTCTCAAGTTGGGATCGGTTAGTAACAGGAATTATAGGCCAGGTGTCCTCTCGGACTAACACTCTTATTCCGACAAAGGGACTCAAAGAACCATGCCGCCATCCCGAGGGCATTACTGCAGGATAATTTTAGAAGCTGGCCATTGTCCACTCAAGGTAAAATGGCTATAAAACGGTCCCCGTACAGAACGGAGGCGCCTGAGGCAAAATCGCCAGGCGCCTCTCAGGAGTTGTTTTCGGCAGAAAGATATTTCGGTCAGCCAGGTGGTAGGAATTAATGGGATAAAATTACGGAATAAAAGGTTTTGCCTGATTCGAAGGTAGGGGGAAGTTTTCTCCACTAGTAGACTAGAAAGGTGGAGTTTTGGGATTTTTAGCCTGGAGATGTGGGAGTGGACCAGCCCTGATTTGTTCAGAGAGCTAAGGGATAGAAAGGGGGCGTAAAACATGCAGAGATTGGACAACTGGAAAAGAATAGAGAGAAGGCTTTAAATACCGCTGCAAGAGAGATTTTCGTTAGTTTTGAGTTTTAAGTTCTGAGTTTAGTTTTAAGTTCTGAGTTTAGTTTTTAACTTCTTAGTTCGGAGTTCTTTTTAGATCAGTTATCAGTTAAGTTCTTGAGTTATTCTTTAAGCGGTGTTTAAGTTGGAGTTCTTCTGAAGTTTTTTTAAGATGAGGAGTTTTTAGATCGTCAGCAAAGAGGATGATCCTTTACTCAGCGGGAATCAGGTTAGTCGATAGTGACTCACTCCATTTCAATTCTCTCTCCCTTCCTCGAAATATTCTCATTATATGTAATTAATATAATTTATGGTTAGATCACTACTCTAATAGTAGTGTAAATTACTTTTGATATTTTGTTAATTTCTTTCTTAATTCGTACCTTAGTATGTTAAAGTAACAATTAATATTAGAAATTCATATAAGATATTTTGTTTTAAATATTGGTACGGAAAATTTAACAATGCTATTTTGTACACCTTTAAGAATATATAATAAAATTGTTAATGTTAAAACTAATTTGTTTGTCGATTCATTACTGATCAGTTTGAGTTTAGTAAAACTGGGTTATTGGCGGATAGAGATTAAATTAACAATGCAATGTACAAAAATTAACTGGAGTTGCTCTAATTACCAATTAAAGTAATTAAATAAGATAAACAAAAACTAAAAGTTAAAAGCAAAGGCTTAAGCGTAAAAGGGGAGAAGGAGCAGTGCCAGCACTAGGAAGAAAAAGAAATATGTTCTCTTTCTCGACTTTATGCGCCTCAGTATATGAAAACAGCGTATCCCAACAGTAAGTAGTCCGAAGACTACTTAGTGTGAATAGTGTATCATTTGCTGTCCATTCCTGTATCATTTAGTACTCTTCACCCACCATGGCAAAATTCTAAGTCCATAGTTTATGTCCCTCATTAAATATGTCTAGTTTTTTTGTTGAAAATATTGTTAACGCAACGATTTGTATTGTTTTAAAAAATATTTTTAATTCATAGAGATAGTTAAGGATAGGAAACTGATGAAGGAAACGTTGGCAATATTAGTGTTGATTAATACGAAATTAATATAAGAGTAAAACTCCCACTAGCTTGAAAGTCGATGAAAGGATTTTTTTTTAATAAATGGAAAGCAAAATTACCCAGGGTGTGTGTTTATATTTAATGATATTAGAACAAGTATAGCTAAAACATTTAAAACGGGGGACGGGATGGCCTGTTCGGTTTGCTCCTCTGCCTTTCACGCCAGCAGTCTACGCACTGCTCCGTCGTGAGTTCGATTCTCACCTCGCCCCTGGGTGTAATTTCCTTCTTTGTGCCAGTAAAAATTCTGTTGTGTCTGTCATACTTGACGAAGGTGTACAAGCGGATCCTTGAGATCAAGCACACATACCGGAAAATATATGTAACCAAAAACCAAACATTTAAAACTAAATTTTTTCTCTGGTTATAAATGGAATAATGTAAAAGAGCACAAAATGTTTCATTTGCCAGCCCTAGTAAAAAAGAGTCCATATAGGTAATCAAGAGCAAGGGCTTTTAATCAGTGAAGTTAAAAATTTGTGTCCAATACTAATAAAATAATTATTAATTCATAAAAAACTTAAGTGGGAGAAAAGAGAAAAATAAAAGTAATCATCTTTAAAATTTTTTTATTTTAAAACTTGAGGATGTAGTTTAAAAATTCTTGCTCTTCATTTATTTAAAAAGCAAAACTATTTAGCTATTTATAAATAGTTAAACACAGGAGAGTTAGAAGTATTATTGATTACATATACAAGAACATACATATACATATACAAGGTGTTTCAAAAGTCCGTTTCACGGCTTTTATTTGGAACCAACGTCTCCTAAGGTCCCAAAAGTAAGGTCTACCCCTAGGTAAGTTACCGTGGAGAATCCATACAGCATTCTTACTTGATGTCACTTGACGACGTGGAGGACAGGCAACCACGTTCCTAAGGCTGTTGTTCACTCGTTGCTATAGAGGTTGTTAGGGGAGAGGGAAGGAGTCTTGTGATCGTAAATGCTCCAATAGAAGCATTCGCAGATGACGTCACACTTGACACCGAGTCATGTAATTGAAAATGCTATATTGAGAGGACTTGCAGCGCCCCTAGCGGCGAAATAAAGTTAAAAAAAAAAATAAGGAAAAAGTTCGGAAATTTGCAAGTTTTCAAGAGTTATTATGTAGTTTTGTATTTTAATCAAAAAAAACCCTGCAAATTTTTGAACTTTTCCTTTTCAATCACTGAAAAGTTTGAAACTGAAAAGAACCGTTTCTTCTACCGCTCTCCCTACGCAAGAAGAAATCACCTGACTATCAATTGAAAATTAGGGAACAGCAGTAGGAATTTTAATTGGATCAACCTCCTCCTCAACAAGGTGTTTCAAAAGTCTGTTTCAAAAAGTGACCCTGGAGAATCAATTGAGACATACAGCGCACCTAGCTGTAAAATAAAAAAGTTAATAGAGCAAACATCTCTCAGTGAGAGTATTGTTGCCACTATTATAAGTAACTCACAGAAAAAATTCATAAAATATCGTAAAATTCATAAAATGTGAATATCCGCGGAGATGTTAAAATAGCACTTTTTCAGGTACCAAAAATGAAAAATTTGCAAGGTTGTTTTGATTGACTATTGTGACTAATTGTGGCTAAACACTTGTTTGGACCTTTTATATGTCATTTAATAACTTTTAGCGACAGGAGAATTTCGATTTAGCGACGAATTTCGATTTAGCCACAGGAGAATTTAGTCTAACCGACTGACAACCAGGTAACCGGTTAGTATCTCGTGGTTATTTTCACAAATTTCTTCTAACAATTACAAATTTCTATATAATAAGCTTTACTGAACGAATCGGCTGTATTTCACGTGTAGGTTATAAATTGCTTCGGTGTGGTGTGGTTTTAAACTTTTCCCATGCATCGGAAGTTTTTGTACGTAAAGCGTTTTAAGCGGAATTTGAGTCGATTTAGCAACAGGAGAATTTCGTCCGAGAGAAACCAAAAACCGGTTAATAACTGTTGGTTGTTAACAAGGTCCATGAATACAAATAGCCTTAGGAAATCCACAGGAGTGGTTAACTAAAATTAAACGAGAAGGGTTTTTGTAGCAACTTTATTACTTTAATTTAATAAGTAACAATAAGATATATTAATTAAGTAACAAGTACTAAATAAGCCTAACGTGGATGACTGGGTATTCAAATTCCCTAGTAAATAGGTGGATTTATTTATACCTTGCATTTTTTACTGGTCCAATGTGAGTCCCTGGTCCTGAGACAGTTTTAGTTACACCCAAAAACAGCTCCTTGTAAACCACCGAATTTTCAAGGAAAATATAGTAGTATTTTTTAAAAAAAAAAGAAGCATTCAAATTTTAGAGGGGCCAAAATTTAGAGAGGATTAAATTTAAATTTGCCCCTTTAAACTTGTACTTTTTCTCATTTTGAAAATCTTTGGAAAACTCTCAAAGGTAGCTTGAGTGCTCCCCAAAATTACTCGCGGACCCCTGGGGGACCGTGGACCACAGTTTAACCCTTTCGCGACGGGTGCCTCAGCCACTGAACCGCTCTTACAGGAAAAATTCGCAAAAATTTAAATTGTTGTCCAAAATATCTAATTTTCTGCATATGATCAGTGGAACCCCTTACACGTTACTGCTAAAAAAATTAAAACATTATCCCATTAATTTCTTACAAAACTTTTCAAAACAAGTAGTTTGTAAATAATAAACTTTTTAACAAACCTGATATTCATACAACTGGGGAAAATATTCCAAAATGAAAAGATTTTATCTCTAGAAACTCATTCATAAAGATATATGAAACATATCCGGGGAAAACCACTTAATTTTTTTTTTACTGAAAAAGCGCAATGCGCGCAGCATAGTTAAACCGCTCGGAAATCGTTGAAATATTGTGAATTCAAAGAAACATACAAAATAATTTATTTATTTCAATATTCATTTAGACTTGACTCTCAAACATATCAATTATTTCTGTTTAAGCAATAAATAATTCCATCTAAACGCAATCGAAATCTAAAAGAAATAAATACCCATAACTGTCACAATAAACACATCAAAACTCACATTTATCCATCAAATGAAAATAAAAAGTATCTCCAAGCTTTTAGAACACGTGGTAAGATTTATATTAGCTGAAATGGTGAAAGAAAGCACTCTAAATTCACATTACCCATCTTCTCAATGGATTATAAATAAAGTAGTCCCGAAAGGGTTAAGAATCACTGATCTGAAGATTACAGAAGATTTTATCAATATAGATAAATAAATTAATATTTAAAAAATAAATAATTTTAAACATAAGTGAAAATGAAGGCTTATTTGCAGGTTTTGTTCAGAATTTGATAAATGAGCTGTATAATCTTTGTATGAATAATCTTTGTATTTGAATTTCCATGAAGATTTAAAGCACTGATTCGTAAAATCCTATATATTTTTATGCTCGAAGTACAGTTTTCTTCTAAAAATTTACTTTCAAATTTAAAACTTATACTATATAAGGTGATAATAAATTATGTGATGCTTTATAATGCAATCTTTGAAAAACTGCTGCAGTAACAACAGTATTTTGTGAGGAAATTTACCTCAAATGTATGTTTATACTTAAATTTTTCTACTTTAGTGCAACTTGGATAGCTAGAAAGAATATCTTCAATTCAAAGTTTATGGTGAATCTTCAGATTATAGATAGAATTAAGATGCCATCCTTTTCAATTCAGTAACTCTCCCACTGTTTTTGAAACAGTGTATGAATTTTTAATGCTACAGGACTTAAAGATACCAAGAGTATGTCAGCAAAGGAACATTTTTTAATATTTTTGGTTAGAATTAAAATCCGGTGTAACAATTGAGTTTTTAACCATAACAAATCAAACCAATCAGTAGAATTTTGCAAACAGTTGATAGGTTCATGAAAAACTGAAAACAGTTGAAATGTGGCTTTTGAAGTCCCAAGTTAAAGAGTACATGGTTGGGTACTCCGGTTTGTTCCTCCTAGTGATAAAAGTTTATCTAAGCTATGGTGAAAAATTAAATACCTTGAAATTCCCTCTGAGCGTAGCAAGCGGTTTCGACTTGTGGTGTGGGGGTATTTCGGTTAAAAAACTTTTTCAACAATACGGAATACGCGCCAAATTAGAGGGTTGACCCGCTGACAGGGGGTTTATAACACACAAAGAATTGAAGAGTAAAAATTGTGAGCTCAATTATGCCACATTTTTTTATACACATGATTCAGTTTAATGTCACTGAACGAGAAGTTATCAAAAAGGTATCAAATCTGAGAGTACATGCGGAAAGAGCCATTTCAAGAATAAAGAAGTAGATATTTTAGGTCAAGTAAATATTTGCTTCTACGAGGTGAACTAGATTTTTTTTATTTGTGCCTCCTTCACGAACTTTTCTGAGCCCTTAATAAAAGTGGTTTGATGCTGTTGGCTGGGTTCATGGGGTGTTAGAATAACTAATGCTTTTTACATTGGATATTTTTGTTTTAGTTCAGCGAATTTTCTTTAGTCTTTTAGTCTTTATTCCTTTTTTTTTTTCATTTTTGATTAATTTCGAAGTTTTTCTGAATACTTAATTCTTGCATTTGGATTTGTAGTTAGTAAACCATTGTAAAAATAAGCATTGCATGTACATGAATATAAAAATAAGGAGGAGGGGAACATGGGTTAATTTCTTTTCTATATCATTTTCTACATTTTTTTTTCTCTATTAAAATTTTAATAGCAGTTGTTTTAAATAAAGTCAAATTTCTTAACACAAAACTACAGTTACTTCATGTCCCAGAAAAATTCTGACTGTAACAATTTAGGGACATTAAACTGCCAATTTAGGGTGATTCAAACCTAGAGGATAAAAATGCTAGAAGCGGTAGAATGACTCAGAATCGCATAGCAGTGCTGGGGGGTTCTTCTGGAGTCAGAAACTAATAACAAACCCTCTAATGGTCTCTGGTGTTTTTAAAAATTTTGAATGATTAAGTAATGAAAATTTAAGTTAATGAATAGTAAGAAAGAAAAAAATTCAGGTAAGACACAGCATTTTACGACAGCACACAGGAGGGGTAGAGTTTATTAAGATGACTCAGGATCACATACGAATGGGGTCTGAAATACATTTCTAACAACCCAGGGGTTTATAAGTGGGCATAAAAGCGTTTAACATTGAGATTGATCAATTCACGATTGATTTGGTTAAACATAGTCCTCCACCTCAAGTTTTTAAAAGTTTCAATTTTTAAAATGGACTGAAATCAATTATAATAGCTTCGGAGCAAGAGTTGATGAGGAAGAAGTTAAAATTAATGGCCAAGTTTGTTAAGAATATTTACATGCATTGAGGTTAAGTGGTGACTCATGTTTATAATGAGCATTGTATATTTTTGTAAAGAACCAAATTAAATTTATTTACCATAGAGGATGATTTTCTTATTCCACAAAAGGTAAGCAAAATCAATATAAGCACTTGATAATTTGTTTCAAGAAATAATTTAAGCACCAAATTTTCTTAGTAAGTTAATTAAAATCTAAACTAATATTTAAAAATAGTAATTTCATGTTTCATAGTTTACTGATTGCAGGAATTTTTTAAAGCGACATAATCGGTCTTTGCACCAGGATAATTAACGCCTCATAAGCTTGGACAATCTCTCCTTAGAACTTTTCCTGAAATACCTGAAAATACAGAAAGGAAAGAAAGATAATACATTATTTTACATAATGCCTACCTATCTCTTCCAGTATTAAATGGAAGGTCATCTTCATCCAGAGGCTCATGCTCCCACTGTAGGTTGTTTTCTGTGCAAATATTATGTAGTATTACGCAGGCTTTTATTATTTTACAGACAGTTGTCGGAGCATAAATTAGAGTCCGCTCCTTTTTCAGGCAGCGAAATCTGGACTTCAGCACCCCATTTAATCTTTCAATAACCGATCTCCCTCTAGATTGAGAGACGTTATAATTTCTGTCAGCTGCCGCAGAAGGATTCAAAATGGGGGTTTTCAGCCACGCCTCCCTTGCAGAGCCCTGCACGCGCTCGCTATAGCGCGTCTAACTCGCCATTTAAAAAAAAAGCGCGTCCAAAGAATCGCGCGCGCTGGTGAAAAAGCGGCGCGCTTGGAAAAAAGCGCTGACTTCGTCACTGTAAAAACAAAGTCAACACATCATTTTTGATCAGCCTATATTATTCATGGTTTTATTCTTTGCTTGACTATGGAATTATTGTTTGGGGTGGTGACTATAAAACTATAATTTTATTTTTATACCTTAATAAATATAGTCATAATATTTATAACAATATGGCAAGAAGGCCATCTGAAATCTTTCAAATCAATTCTCATTTCAAGCATTCGGACCACAATTGGTTGCTAATAACACAATCAAATAATTATTACCCAAGAGCCACCCATTGCCATTAATTAGTCCTTGCTCTAAATGCGCTCTTAAGGTCTCCACACACGATGCATTTATCGCGATTTTCCCCTCCTTATCGGAGTCGCGAATCCGGGGGTTGAGTAGTGAGTAAAACCGGTTATCTTTAGGGTGTAGGGTAGTTGCTTGCTTCTTGTTGTCTCGCCTGTCCAGTTGCAATCACCCGACAATTATGTCTCCGACCTTTGTCTGGAAATACCGACTCGTGGGAAAACGACATGGGGAATGACCAAGCTTTTTTGGTCTTATTGCGGAACTGTAAACAAGCGCGCCTACAAAGCTGGCGCAGAAAAAAGAAAGGAAAAGGCATTTAAACTGGCAATTCCAATCCATAATAATATTATCTTCTTGAATTCGGGCCTGAAAGTTGATACAGCAAAATAATGTTTAATGGAGAATAACTCTCGTGTGCAATTAGTGATTTAAAAACATTTAAAATAGTTATTTACTGATTGAAAAATTTCTTAATTAATCACTCATAACACAGAAAAAAACACTTCTCTCTTTTTAAAAGGAAACTTGACATTTTGTTAGGCTAGGCCCTGGCTGAGTTTGTGAAAAATTTCACGGTTAAAATTCTGTTTTCTAGCTTACAGAATTAACTGTGATTTTCTTTTTACGTTTTTCCATTGTGGGGTTTACTACTGCAAATTGCTACTGCCATTACTGCAAATTGCGCATAGCATGTGGTTTTAAAATCACCTATAAAACCTCAAACCTCACCTATCTAAAACCTCAAAACATAATCCAAAATTCCTTCACTCGTAGTTTAAATTGAATCGTCAGTTTGAAGAAGGGAATAAGTAAAAATACCAAGTTTTCAGGAAAAAAAACTGCTGAAGTAATGGAGTTTTTTTTATTGTATATCCACAAAATTTTTACTGGAAATTCAGAACCCCTTATAGAAAATAGAGCAGCCACCAAGTACATGAGAAATATTTTACGGTTAGAAAAAGTTGATTCTTCAACCTTATGAAATTTTACCTGAAGATAAATCTTAAAAAACCGTTAATTTGACATTTAAATCATATGTATGCTTAATTCACGCCATAAAAGGGAGAAATAGAAAGATTAAGACGAATAAAATTCAAAATTATGGTCATCGAATTCGCAAATTCAAGGGGCTATATCTGCTGATGGGGTAGATACCCCCCCTTTCTTTTCACTCATGTGTAGAGCAAAGCTTGGAGATGTTTTTGAGCAAAAAGAAAGTAAATTTGTCATATTTTAGACTTATTCCCTTGTTCAAACTGATGATTCAATTGTTTCTTAAATCAATTAATTATCTTCTTTTTAATCAAATCGGACGGATTGATCATCTTCTGTCCACCTAAAAACAAGGAAAATGAAGTTTAATTCAGATAATTTAGTTCTCAATTTTCTTCAGTTTTATCGAACCCGACAAAGTAGTTAACATTTTTTGCTTAAATAATTACTATTTAAAACAAAAATAAGATGGATTTATAAAAAACTGTTAAGTAGACACTCTTGAATTTATTTTCAGTACTTCAAAGATATAAAACCAATTAAATTTTTAATAATTAGGCAATAACTGTAGTGGTAATGTACAAAAATTTGCGAGGTGATTTCTCCTGCCATCGCCCCTTCTCTCTTCCCCTTTCTCGCTCTTCCAACCCGAGACCCACGTCCAGAGAGAAAGCCATTAAAAAGTCGTAAATGTCAGCGCATGATGAACGCGACTGTTCGGTTTCTCCTTTGAAATTGGGGTCACCCAGGATCACGGCACCTGATGGCAGATACAGATAATTTTAACATAGGTTTCTATGGAGAAATACTGCAATTACTTAGCTACTTAGCATACGGACCCCCTACTGGAATCGACTCCGATGCACTCGTGTATAGAGGCCTTTAAATTGCTGGTTCTCCAAATGTATGCGTCATGGGTGGAACCTGGAATTCTTGCAACAACATTTAAAATTTTCAGCTTCATGTCGCAAACCTAAGGATAAATTTTACAAATTGTCATCATCAAAGAGTTAGTAATTAAAGTTACAGTAAACTTAACATAAAAGGCAAACTTAGGGGCAAATATAGGCCATATTCAAAATGAAACACGTAGAAGAAACGAGATGAAATGGCAGAATCTATTGCGGATTGCCAACACTACAACAGCTACTTATTATCAACAAAAATTTTTCATTTATTAAGTATTTCATTTAGCCAGTCAGCCAAATCACTTGTTTTGGGGGAGACTGTCAAGACATGGCAAAATTCTGTGGGCCTGCCGTCTCAAATCTCTTGTATGAGAGATTTTTCCGTGCTTAATCATCATTCTCTCTTCTGAAACTTTAGAACATCGCGACCCACTTTTTACATACAAAATCTTACACGACCCACCTCATATTCAGTAAATTTTTCTATTTCCCCAGCAAGACTTGATCTTCGAGTGTGTGGGGTTTAGTGACAAGTATTAAATTACATGCAGGTATTAGTGATATTATCTTTTCAGAAAATTAAAAGGGAATACTTGAACTTCAGTGTATCCAATTGTTTTATTGTGAAAAGAACAATGAGTTTCACAATAAAAAGGGGGGTCTGGGGGTTCTCCTCCAGAGAGGTATTTGAAATTTTACTCTTAACACCACAGTTTGACACACACACAGTCCACTCTGGCCTAAGCCATTCCTTGTTCACTCGAGGGGCACTTTACTTACACAATGTACCCCTCTGTCCTTTAGGAGCACCCATCTGCGGAATCACCGCACCTTCGTACTTCGGATGAAGATTTATTCCGCAGGCACTGATGGTCTCCTGTACCCGGGAAGAGAGGAAACAGTTATGCTTGGCCGTTTTTTTACTAGCGAGACTGCATACTGCTTCGCTTAATGGAAGAGAAAGAAATAAATTCCTCGGCAGCATTCTCATTTACATTTCATACAGGGTCGGTCCATAGGCTCCAGCAAAACTGCCTATTACGAAATGTAGGATACTTTTATTTTCTTTGATAAACTAAGGTATTAAGCTAAACACAAACAGCCTGAAACCCTTGATGAACTCGACTTTTTCCTCTACGATTTTGCTGTGGCCAACTCCCCTTGGCAAATTACAGTTCTCAGCTTTGGCTTTACCCAGTAACACTTCACTTTAGTAGGGGAGGGTTCCTCGCTTCTGCGACGGCACCACATCAAGAATGCGTTTGCAACCACCTATAAAACCATCACCACCTATTTTTGTACGTAAAGAATTTGAAGCGGAATTTGAGTCGATTTAGCAACAGGAGAAATTTAGTTTAGTCTTTGCACACCACTTTTTGTCTAATAAGCTATTGAACTATTGAACGATCCGGCGATATTGTTCGTTACTTACTTTTTTGAATCGTTGCATTTATATATGTTATGGACAATGTGATAAATCTGGGCATTATTAATAATGCCCGATGTGAGGCGGGCAATGTGATAAATTCAATGGCATTTATCAATGAAATTTATCACTTTGCCCGCCTCCACTTCGGGCATTATTAATAATGCCCGAAGGTGGAGTAACATATTGTTGCGGATCACTAGTCCAGCCAGTGACTGGACTGGTGATGATAAATGCCATATCACATAGAGTGTTTTCAGGTGACGTCACAACCGGTTATTTTCTTTTAACTGTGTATCTTCTGTAGGGCTTTTAACTGTTGCTAAGGCCGTTGTTTATCTGTCACTAAGGCGGTTTTTAGGTATGGGACCACGTGATTGCAAGTAAATGCAAGCAAGTAAATGACTACCAGGAAAATGGAAGCGGAGAGTAGATTGATGTAGTACTTCTTGACTGAATTTAAGGAGAGTCAAGAAAAGAAGCTAGAGGAGCTTTAAGCGAATCAAAAGAGACAGCTGGAGGTGATCCGTGACGATGACTTTTGGCAGAGTAATTTGTGGGGATAATTGTCACCACTAAATTATTAACAATACTTTTGTGTTCTAAGTGAAATTGTGAGCACTGAAAAAAAATCAGCAACATTTTAGTAGGTCTCGAAGATTTAATTAAATCAAACAAAAATTCTTAACTCGTGTGAGATATAATTAAATTTTTCTTAAAAAAGGGCTTTTTATGCTTAATGGGGGAAAATTAATTTCCATCTTGTAATTTTGTGAGGGTGTAGGACTTTAAGCTATAAAGGGGTGGCCCGTGAAGATTGCAATTTTAAACGTGCTGATCCGCAGACTTCTCTGAATTGGGAACCACTGATCTAGCTAGAATCTAGCCCTCCCAAGGGGACAGAATTGCATGATTTCGAGTAAGTAGTATTCTGTGGACGGGATGTTATTCTGGGATGGAGGATGTAAAAAATAGAATAATTATAAAAGTGGTAAGGTCCTCGGTGTCGATGAAAAACGATTAGATGTCTTTATAATTATTAAATGGCAAAATTCAGTCTTCAGTAGTTATAAGTTCAGTAGTTATTCAATGCAGCATACGTCGGGACTAACAGTCAATGAATAAAGGTAACCGCCCGGCTGTAGTAATTCACTCCCCCCCCCAATGTTTTCCATTTTTTATTATTTTCATGCTATGTGATTTCATAAGCTCACAACTATTAAAGTCTCAGGACCGGTGAGTGTAATAATATGTTCTTTTCTAGTGCACACTGAGATTCGCCAACCCCCCCCCTGGAAAAATAAGGGGAGGAGTCGGATTTTGAAGAACCTGTCGTTTCTAGCCCCTGATTAAAGGCTGTGCCCAGGCTTTTTTCCCCCTCTCTTTTATGCAATTCTTGTACATTGTAGGCGTATAGATCTTCTCCTGCAGGAATAAAGGCATCCACCTTGGAGATATCTGTTATTTAGTAATCTTTCTTGTATGTTTCGCTGTAGTCGGACCTTCTCCCAAGGGAATAAAGGCAACCGCCAAGGAGAAACCGACTACGACTGTCTATTTGTGTATAATTTTGTTTTATTGTGTATGTGCTTGCGTACTTTGTAGTAGTAAGCTAAATGTAGCCCATTTTTTCTATTTCTTTATCCTTAATGTCTCTTCTGTTGAGTTCGGATGGGGCTGCCGCTTCGGCTAATAAAGATCTGTGCCGAAGCGGAGTCCTTTGTTACTGTTTTCGTCGGTACCGCTGGGCCAATAAAGATCTTTCGCCCAGGGTGCCAGGCGTCATGGCTAACTGTTTTCCCTTGCAGGTTATGCTTCGCTGCCTTGGTTGCCACCCCCCGTTCCCCCTCCCCTTGTCTCCTTCATCATCTCGCATCATCATCATCCAACAAAAAGCGCTCGGTGACCTTAGGGTCTTTATACCCCCAAAGTGGGTTGAGTGGCTTTGTTGACCTCCCTCATCAAAGAGCACTCGGTGGCCTTCGGGCCTTTATACCTCCAAAGTGGGTTGAGATCTCCATGGTTGAGATGCTCTGCTGATTAAATGTTTTTATCAAGTCTACGGACAGTTGATAGTGGCTACAGCCACCTGCGTCAAGAACAGCCAAGAATACGACAGCCGAGCAAAAAGATACAGCCGAGTCGACAGATGTTTGAAGCCCTCCGGGCAAGGTACCTCATCGATACGTCCCCCCTCTTCTCTACGTTCGGACCGGATGGCCTGAGAGCTAGAGCGTGAGGCAACCAAAAAAGTAGCTCCCAGGGCGTTGTCTAAATTTTGAGTGAAATTAAGACTTCAATTTAGAAACATGATTAGTTATGAATTTTCTTATTGATTTAAAATCAATAAGAAAATTCATATACAAGGTGCATAGGAAAGTCCCTTTAACTGAAAATACTCTCGAACGGAAAGTGCTAAAGCTATGAAAGTTTCACGAAAACAATTTGGGCTTACGTAAAATCCAGAAATGTAGAATTTGTTACAATGAGCTTACTAAGACTCATATAAACCAGTGAAAAGTGAAATCTTAGTGAAAAATAAATCACCAGTAATTTTTTTTCCGATATATCTGGACAGATTTATATATATTTAGATAACAAGTATTTGTGAAGCCTTCTTGGCTTGGTGGTACAGTGTGAGCTTTCCAACCTAAAGGTTCTCAGATTGAATCCAGCCGAATCTTTTTGCACTTATAATTAAATCCCCAATAAGAAAATTCACTTTGATAAATAGGGATGGCTTGAACGTCCTTGATGGCTCAGTTGGTAGAGTGGTGGTCCTGCTGTGCAAAAGGTGCTCAGTTCGAAACCTACTAACCCCTAGGAATTTCAAATTAGGAAAAAAATATAAATAAAAAATCTTCCTTTTGGAGTAGTAATTTCTTTAAAATTCATCTTGAGGTAAAGAACGCATCTACTTTAACTTGAGAGTGCTGTGAATCCAGTAGCTTGGTTGGCGTAGCATCTGCCATCGGAGCAGAAGGTCCCCGGTTCGAATCTCAACGAAATATCGAGTTAATTTTTATAAAATTAAATAAGTTTTTTTAGTGTGAAGAACGCACCAAAATAAAATACAGATCAACAACCGCCTACGTGCTGGTGTGGAGCTAATGGCCCAGTGGTACGGCGTGCTGTTCTGGTACCAAATAGGTTGGAGGTTCGATCCTCGACGACGCATAAACGGTCCTGAAAGCACTTTCATTTTGGATTGTCCTAAGCGTCAAAGTTACGGTTACAGTTAAACGGGCGCATCAAAATTTTTGTGCAAAATGACAGTTGCGAAAGACGGGTAATGAAGCCCAAATATTGCATTCTAATAACTTGGGGGACCGTCTCCAAATTGTACTCCGTTAGGGGGTCGTCCACAAATTGCAAATTATACCCTGGGATTAAAATTTTTGGCAAAACTGGTTTCCTGACAGACCTTTCTCCGCTGTCCCCCAGGGCGAAGGGGCTTTCGGGGGTTATCCGAAGAACCCCCTAGGCCCGCAACCCCCCGGGGAGCAGATCAGGTCCGCCAGGACGACCTCCTCTCGTCCGAGCCCCGACATCTTCGACGGGTGAACGGACTCGACTCGGTCACCAGTTTCTGTCCCCTAGGTCAGCTGCGACATCAGGTGCTCGAAGAAATTAATCTAATAATTTTAATATCAATTTATATAATTTACTAGTACTAAGAGTATTATTATTATTTACTAAGAGGAAGATATCGCATTAGAAGAGGACAGATAGATAGAGGGAATGTTAGATTAGTAGGTTTCGAACTGAGCACCTTCTGCACAGCCGGACCACGACTCTACCAACTGAGCCATCAAGGACGTTCAAGCCATTCCTATTTATCGAGGTACTTTGGAATTCTCTTATGGGAGATATAACTAAAAATTATATAACTTTGGGCTATTGCCTGGATTCGATCTGAGGACCTTTAGGTTGGAAAGCTCACTCTTTACCTCCAAGCCAAGAAGGTTTCACAAATACCCGTCATCTAAATATACATAAACCTATCTATAAAAATTTAAAAAAAAAATTAAGGATATCTTAGTGGTGATTTATTTTTCACTAAAAGAGTGTTTTGCTGGTTCATATTAGACTTCTTAAGCTTATTGTAATCAAATTCTATATATTTTTGTATTTAAATTATAAAAGCAAAAATGTTTTGCGTTTTCTTGTTACTTGGCAATTATTAGCTATCTCTTTTTGATATGAAGAATCGTGTTATTACTAGAATTTACAAATGACCAAAATTATTGAAATTACAACTACATTTGGATATTTTAAAAAATCTTTGAAGTGTGGTCAGCTTGCTTCTCTTAAAAGAATTTCTTAGTGCACTACTAATTTCGTAGCTCTTTCTTTGGTTAGTGATATAACTGTACCCCTCTCGACTGTGCCCACTCGAAATAATTAAAACCAACAGATAATCAAAACACACAACTTTATTCAGCTTTTCGAGAGAGAGATTGGTTGGGTTTATTTCTGGTGCTCTTTGCTTCGACTTGGGCCGACATATAGCACACATGGAGTAGATATTAGAATCATATAAGTCAGTGGTTCCCAACCGGTGATCCGTGAGAGTAGGGTGTTTCGAAAGTCTATGGTAAATATTTTTTTTTCGAATTTCCCAGATTCCCCCCCCCCTCAAGTTGTTACAAATACTAAAACATTATTACCTGCAAATTTTCAGGTCTCTAGGACGATTTTTGACCCCCGCGCCCTTCAAAAGTAGGTTTCCCATGTTAAAGTATAGGGAAAATATTGAAAATATCGTCATTTTTGGTTCTTTTCAATTTTACGAGCCTGAACGCAGTCAATATCGAATTAAAACCCATACATCATCTTTGGGACATCATTGCCTCAAGATCCTATCGGAAAAGTATTCCATGGCACCTATTGGGGGGTAGTTACACGGGGGTGAAAAGCGAGCTTTCACCGAAAAACGAGGATGCTTGCCGCGGGTGCTGGTTATGCTCGCCGGCGTTTGCGGAGGGACCTGGATAAAAGCCTATTTAAGTGTTTATTGAACATTTTTTTTTGGGGGGTTCAAATCCCGGTCCACGGGCACGGCAGACTCAGCCCTTCATCCCTCCGGGGTCGATAAAATGAGTACCAAGGTCACTTGGGGAAATCAAGATGGGGGTTAGCATCAAGCTAGCCACTCCTCAGCTGACCGTGACTTTCAGTCACACGTTCTGTACAGCTCAGCTCAAGCCTCACCCAGTGAGGCTAGTTATACCGGAGTTTGAAGGTCCAACGACCTAGGTACTCCCTCAAATATCCTCCCTTGATTTAACATTTTTCCTAAGGTACCTGGGGTCATTTGGAACCCATCTGGCGGGAGTTGTGTCTGGACCCCCCATGAGAGGCCTTCATCCAGCTCCCGCCGCAAGCATCCTCGTTTTTCGGTGAAAGCTCGCTTTTCACCCCCGTGTAACTACCCCCCAGTAGGTGTCATGGAATATTTTTCCGATAGGATTTTGAGGCAATGATGTCCCAAAGATGATGTATAGGTTTTAATTCGATATTGACTGCGTTCAGGCTCGTAAAATTGAAAAGAACCAAAAATGACGATATTTTCAATATTTTCCCTATACTTTAACATGGGAAACCTACTTTTGAAGGGCGCGGGGGTCAAAAATCGTCCCAGAGACCTGAAAATTTGCAAGTAATAATGTTTTAGTATTTGTAACAACTTGAGGGGGGGGGCATCTGACAAATTCAAAAAAATTTTTTTTGAAACACCCTACCGTGAGAGTCTTGGAAGTGGTCCGTGGAGAGCCCGGAAGCACACAAAACAATTCCTAAAGTAATCGAAATTTGAATGAATTGAACAAGAAAAATTGAATTATACTTCTGTCTTGGTAGTAATTTGCGGAGATAACAGTCATCACTAAATTTATAACAATTCTTTCTTGTATAAGTATTTAAAGTAAATTTAGCTATTCGAGAAAAAACGATAGATTGAGAAAGAAGCAATTTTGTGGGTTCTTTACTGATCTGATAACAAATATTAATTATTCTCGTAAGATGTTGATAAATTTTTCATTTATTTCATTTCAATTTGTTAAGATTTCATAGCATTATATAAAATTCTATGCTTAATTCTATGGTAATACATCATGAAATTTTGTGAAGATAAGGATTTTAAGTTACAAAGGGTGGTCCGTGAAGATTCCAATTTTAGACATAAAGTCCGCGGGCTTCTTTGAGTTGGGAACCGCTGGGCTAGAGGGAATTCGTATCTGAAAAGGAAATTTTTCACGCAATAGAGGGCATTTATCATCCATCTCTAGCATGATGCATGTCAGCTGGGTCTTTAATTGATATTTGGTTCGATGTATCAAGCCCAGATATGTAGCTTTCAACATTTTCGATGCCATTTAATTTTAACTTCATCAATTCTAGCTCCGTAACTATTTTAATTGATTTCAGTCCATTTTAAATTAAAACTTTTCAAAACATTTTATTTGAATTATTTTACGATACTTAAAAAAATTAACAGGTATGAACAAAATCTATTTTTTTGAGCTGAACTTTCAGAATACTATTAGTTTAATACCGAGGGTCACCTTTTTTTGGGGGGGAGGGGGGGGGGGGAATTGACCCGAAACTTCGGACGAAAAATTTTCCCCCACCCTAATCACTCATACTCTCCCTCCCTTGTCAGGCAAAATAAGCACATAGGAGGAACCCCCCTCCCCCTTAGGTGCTTAAATAATATTTGAATTTGAATATAAGATCTTTATTTACTTCAGTGAAAAAGATTTTCCCGAAATGAAGAAGATGGGAGGAACCAAAAAGGGGTTTAGACAGAACAGTGTTTTGGCCACTTACCTCCTGTTTTGGGTACTCCGACGACTAAAATTCACTCAAAGACGAAGGCCACTACCACTTACGTCTCACTTAATTACGTTTATTATCTAAGCTAACTATTAATATTTACACAGTTCATTTCCTACCCTCCTTGAAACAACTTAGAAGGGCAACGAATGCAAGCATGCATTTTTTAAGCTAAACCTTTGGGAAAATTCAAAGAGTGATCTGTGCTTTTAAGTCATATGACATAGTTCCCACTCTTTTGTGAGGGAAAAACTCATGGACTTTTTAAGGCTCATTTCAAATTTTTCATGAACTAATATAGAAAGGTGGAGAAGCCATTTATGAGCAACAAAACTTCTCTTTAGTACCCCTACTCCAGAAAACATCTCTCAAAAAACTTTCTTATAGTGAAGACTACATTATATTACCATTCATATATATTTAACAATTTTCAAATATATTACTATATTTCAATTGTTTCATGTGTTCTACAATTTAAAAAATCCCATCCATGTTTAAGCAGCTAACAGGGTATGAACTATTTGAATAAAAAATTAACCTTTTCATGTTCAAACTGAAGATTAAAATATTTCAAATAAAATTCAAAGACTTTTAAGTACATTGCACTAAATTCAAGTACTTTCCAGGGCCCTTGAAAACAAAAATGAAATTCAAGTACTTTTCAAGGCCCGTGGGAACCCTGTTTGATTACAAATGTATGATTCACAAATTTTGGCAGATTTTTTTTGACTAGGCACCCCAAAGTGTAGCACCTCACAAAGACCTTCTATTGACCCTAGTCCAATGGAATAAATCTGTAAATTTTGTTAAGTTACAGGCTTACCATAAATTCGGGGTTTTTAGAGTTGTTTCATACAATTAAAATTTGCGAGACCTTTTTATAAAAAAATTTGACCAAGATGTTTGAAGTTACGTAGTTTTGCTGTTATGACTTACTTATATGTGAATTTTATGATGAATTTAAGTCAAACAAACAATTTTTGAAAAACTAATATCAAATGAAATACACAAATAAAATGAAATTTAATATTTCTGTTTAATGTTTTTTTTAGTTTGAATGATTTTTTAATCTTTGACAAATTCATATGGAAAGAAAATATGGTAAGCCTATTAAGTTAGCACACAGAAATGGAAAGGATAACCCTTAACAGTTTATTCAGTATGAATAGTAATCTTTAAATATCAAAATACATAGTATAATGCATCTTTGTACATAGAAACTAAAAAAGTCAACAGATACTGTTGATTAAATGCATGTTTGTAAAGTTTATAACATTAAATAAAAATTATTTTATTACAGTAGGTGCATTTATTCCTGGCTTTATTTTGACTAAACGGCGTGGTTTATCTCTGAAATATTTAGGCACAACTGAAAAGAGCATTTCTTCAGGTATATATGTCACGTTCCTAAAAGTAGAAAATAAATTACATTAGTAAAATTTTCTAGCCTGAGAAAGAAAAAAAAATATAATTATTGATAGGATTGTTATCAGATCCTTCCCCGTGTCACCAGGGGATTTTTTATCATATATAGGTTTTAATTGTTACAAATAAGTATTATGAGCATTTCCGCATGTATAATTAATATCAATGGCACGGGTGCTGAACTATCTAATTTTACCCAGTCTGATGTTTTTAAATAAAGGTTGAAGGAATTTTCAAAAGCACGTTGAGGGGTATATTAAAAAATATTAAAATGATGCAGTATTGGCGTGATTTAACTAAAAAATACCAATTGGGCAGTGATTCATTAGTATTGAAAGTTTTTCCATTTGCCTAAAAATTACAAATTCCACTGAAAGAAAATGTAAAAGTGAGTAAGAAGCAAAATATACAAGGTTATTGCTGAAATTCAGTACAAATACGTGCCAATTGGTTCCTGATTTTCTTAAACCCAAGACAGAATTCCATTCACAGAATCACGTGACACCCATGATCTATGGGTAACAAACCTGTAACTCATTTCATAGTTTTTAAACAAAGAAACTTTTTTATCTGCATTATGGAGATGCAACTTTTTATTATTTATTTATTAATAACCCTCTCCCAGTTGTCAATAAAGATTTAATTGGGTAGATCAGTATTCTCAAGTAACTTGATTCGGCGCAAGTTTAGAGTTGCGTATGCTTGGCGAGTTTTGGCTGTTTAGCGGCACATTTAGAAGCCAAATCTTTCATTTAACATGAGTTAAGGTTACCATAATAGTGATCTTTAACGCTAAAAACTTGGTGCATACGCAAGTATAAACTTGCGCCCTTGATTCTACTAATTCCCAGTCGATACAGATAAAAAAATAATTGCACCAACTTGCCTCATATAAACCTTGGATGTCTGTACTAATTCTGTATAAAAGCAGCAACCCATCTTCTTTTCTTTAAATAAACAAGAAGATGGATGGATCTCTACTTCTTGATTATTGTCAAACTGAGAAAAAAATATATGTTTATTTGAGGTTCCATAAAAGCAGAGCTAAAAAAATAATTTACAATTGCATTAGGATACGGTACACGCAACTTACCAGTCTAAAAGTCTTATGCTCATCCAAGAGAGCCACATTCATAAAAAGACCAGTAGCTAAGCATTTTCTAAAATATCAATATATCAATATGAAATTATAAATAACAAAAACAGTTCAACACTGAAAACTATCTAATGATCAATATCCATCTACGAAAGCTGCACACACAAAACTCATTCAATAAACCATAAATATGTTTCAGTTAGCTAAGGCAACAGTTACTTAGCCAAACCTGAACTATAACTCTAGATCTAGAGCTTGTTTTCTGAAACCTAACAGTTAAGACTACACAACTGTCAAGCTTTTAAGAAGCCATGGGTTATGCAATAGTTTTGAAAGCCAATATCAGGGGAAACTGTCACTTTTTGATGGATCCAAAAATTAAATGTGACATTCTTAAGCGCATAGACAATGCACTGAAGGAACTAAAATCCATTAAGTTTGATAGTAAATTGAGTGTTTTTGCTGATCAAGAATGTTGTCACTAAATTAAGTATGAATTTTGTCATCAGATCCGGTGTTAAAACACCAAAGCTTTCTTAAATAGAAAAAGAAAAATTGCGAATCCTCAACGCAGCATTTAAAACATTTTTTAGTTTTCCCTACCAATTTTAGAGCTCTGGCTACATTTCATTTACTAAGTTTGCATTTCTTTTATTTAAAGAAGATTATTATTAGAAAAAATGAATACTAAACATCTAAATGTTATTTTCAAGAAAAAATACTCTGTTACAAAATAGTTCTATACCTTTACTCAGCTGTCTAGTTTTTTCATTATTGTTTGGTTAAAGGTTGTTTTTGTCCACACTAGCCCTGGAAGGGGAAAGTCATAACACTATGAACCACATTCAACCGTTCTAAAAGAAAATATCCTTTCTTAATATCCTATAATTTATAACTATTTGTTGATATGTAAGACCTTATATATCTTCTGTAATCTAATATTAACTCAAAACTGATTATGTGAGTTTTTAACATATGAAATTAGCTAAGAGTTGGTTATGGTGTTTATCAGTGGTTCCCTAACTTTTCCCCTTCAAAGCTTTATGAAAACGAAATTTTCCCAACAGCTTCAAAAAATTTAAAACAAACTTATTTGAGATTAAATCTTAAAATTATTGGCTTTGAGGATAAGTGAAGAGGCTCTGAGGTTTTGAAAAAGTACAATTTTGGGAACATAAGTTGTAACAACAGCATTATATCACCCTGATTATAAACCCTAAAAAACCTCAAATATAAGCCATAAATAAATGAGCACTAGATAAGGTTTATGTTACACTAATTCTAAATAATTGTAGATTACCAACTAGTATCAACATACTTGATATTTGTGGGAGTGTATGAACTAGTTGACATATTTATTCCTTTTTGGCAGCATATTGAGTGAAGTTGTTTCCTAATTGTCATTGCCATTCGCACATTTTTAGTATTGATATAATTTTCTTTACACCATTCCTAAAAAGGAAACAGATACTCAAAATATCTCCAGAGAATAATAAGTGGAATATTCTTTTAAAAAGCAAACATTGAGTTTAAAAAACACAGCTACTTACAGGGTTACCTTTGCATTTTTTAAACTGTTTATAAACATTCAACAGCATTAAGTGATCACCATCAAGGGATTCAAACTTTTTTCTAGCATTATTAAACTCGGCTCTCTAAAAGACATTTAGATTTATTACTTTCAAAATAAGAAAATTTCAGTCACTTTATTTCAAAGAAAAAAAAATAACCACCATACCTCAGTAAGTTTAGTGTAAAACACAGATTCAACAGTAAGAAGTGATATGATTGACAAAATTTCCTCCCTAGAGATATCAAAAGAAATAACAGTAAGAAACAAGATAAAAAGTTTAGTAGTAGTAACACCAATTACAAGTGTCCCCTACTGGTAGATATTACAATTAAATGTTTAAAAACGTATAAACTAAACTTCAATAAAAGAAAATATTAGGTTCAATATTCACTTAAAAACATAAAGGCTCTTAAAATTTTTAGCACTAAGCATCAATTTAAAAACAGTAATAGAAATACATACGTGCAAGAAAATTTTTGGGAAGAAATGATGATTTTGGAAAACCTTGGATCCAAAGGAAAAGCAACCATCTTTTTCCCACATTCTGTCAACTAAAAAAAGAAACCCTTTTAAAGAGATCCAACACTTAAAAAGAACTACTTAACCCTATATGTTTCTTTGCTTTAAAAAGACTTCAATTTATCAAGCCTGCTCAGTATATATTTTATGTAAGGTTATATTAACCCTCATATGAGTTTAGTCATAAGTTAAGAATTTCATATTCTTGTATAGATTTAAGGAGGGCTATGCCTCTTCAAGTATTTCTGAGTATATTTTTTTCTATAGTAAGTTAATAGTAATAAGTTAATTAAACTATTACTTAGTAACTTAATTAAGTCAAGTCAAGTTATTAACTTAAAAGTAAGTTAATAGTTCTTCACACTTCCAGAGTCATTATGAAAACAATGTTTAGTACCTATAATCTACTTTTGTTCCAAAGGTATTTAATTTTAAAAGAGGAAGCTCTATGTTGGATACTCAGTAGCTAATGGAAAGGATTGAAACGATGGATTTGATAACTTAATAATACATACTGATACACAAAACTTACCTCAAGTTCTCCATTATTGCTTGTTATGGCTTCTAAAGCTTCTAGCAATTTTATTGCAGTAGAAATATGCTACAAAATATTTCAAAGACATTTTAACTCACACTGTTGCAAAGAAACTTGAGAAGAAAAACATGAAAATGATTTAGGTTGCTTACTTCTTTTGAAGGTTTGTCTATGAAATCAAATTCCTCTATCCTCTTGATACCCATAGCAACCATTTGTAAAATGGAACTAGAAAGGCAGCACCTAAAAATCAAATACAGAAGTGTGAATATTGCTCTGAATATTCTGAAATATTGAACTGAATGAATCAAATCTAGGAAAACCACTTAAGGGCTGGATTTATATAAATCACTAGCTTATTCAGTTTTGTTCCTATAATTTATGTATGGATTATATCTTTCAATAATTATTATAACTATAAATACTTAGTTTTATATCATAATAAATAATTACAGAAGGATACTAAAACCTCACAAAAATAAAGGTAAACTGGGCATAGTTATTTTATTTCCATTGTACATTTATTGATGTCCTCATTTAAAAAAAATATTTGATGATTAATTACTACAAAATACACTGAATAAAAATTCTGGAATGCAGTTAGTATGTAAATATCATCTTACCAGTTATACTTTATAATTTAATTTTCATAGTTTTGTAAGTAAATATTTACTGTATAATAGTACAGTGGAAGCTCGTATAACGTAATTAATCCGTACCGAGTTTTTTGTCGTTATAAGAGCAAACTTCGAGTGATACACTCGAGTGTAGAATATCACTCGTTTAAAAGTAATAAACTCGTTAAACTAAACTATCAATTTTGATGCTTTTCGGGAAGGTGGACTCGATTCCCTCAAAGATATACTTTTAGTAGATTAGTTTATAAAGTTTGGAGGAAATCTAAACCTGAAAACGATCACCAACACAAAAAGGCAAAGGGATGGATTATGGAAATTGCAGAACCCTTGGTTGTATATTTTACCATTATATCCAAACAGTAGGATACTAGATCGTTGGGATTTAGAACACAGTTCGAATCACCCAATTGATTTTTCCTCATTTTAAGCAATTATTTATTATTTTATGAATTCTTAATACTTTCAATTTTTGTTATATTACCTTATATTTGCTATGAAATTTAAGATCAATATTTTACAAAGTATAAATATTTGTTTGGAAACTCCAACTCTCAAGCGTCACCTCCAGCCATGGACCGGTTTCGTCCTTGTTAGGACTCATCAGCACGGCATAGGAAGGTAACACAGGTAAACCTTTCCCGAACCAGTGGTTATGGTGAAAAATACTCCCCTTTTCTTATAAATATTTGTGTTTGCTATTAAATTTTTATTTTGATATTAATTTATTGCGTAGCTTAGCTTCCTTAGAATGTTCGGATGCTTACATAAAACTAAAACGCTAATAATAATAATAAATAAGTCTTAAATCAACAAAGGCATTGGGTAGCGCAAGATTTCGTTTTGGGATTCTAGCCGGTTACCCCGGGCGAAAGCAAGCGAGAAGAAGATGCGATGGTTACTTGGTGCTGTTTGTCATACTCTGATATTCGTTTATTGGCTAATTCATGTGTGACGCAAACAAACCGATCCAGAAAAGTATTCGATAAGCTGAATCGATTCGAAGATTAGTCTTTATAAGAGCACTTTTGTGCTCTTATAGAGACTAATTTTTGGGTCTTTATAAGAGAGGATTTTTATAAGAGCAGGTCGTTATAAGAGCTTCCACTGTACTATAATTTGTTGTATAAGGTCATCCGGAAAGTTCTGCACCTTTTTGCAAAGATTCGTGTTTGATTTTTTTTTTTTGAAAAACTGGAAATACGTGGAGGTTTCAAACAAAGGGAGACTTTGATTTATGTATATTTATAAATATAGTGTATGATTTTAGTAGTTCTGGTGATAATATTTCGTTTCAAAATGGCGGTTTTAAAAATAGTCCTCAAGTGGCGATTTTCGTAAAATTTTAATCAGCCGCTTTAAAAATTAGGAAGAATGCATAATTCATGGCTAATAAAGGTTTTGCTGTATATTGACATTGTTTAAATTTAGATTTCATGGTTTCAAGATTGATAGATAAGTTTAAAATAGGAAATTTTGGTCTCAAACATAACATCTATTGCAAAAAACTTACCTCAGTAATATTAGTCATCATTTGAAAGAAATTTGCAAAAAACGGCATCAAAAGCAATAAAAAAAATTACAGATAGACCCAAGAATTTAAAACAATACAGTGTATTAAATTATCTTTGAATATATAGATTCAGAAATCAGTGCGATATTTAAGCTCACAGCATTTTAGATTATCAGAATTACACTTCAGAATTACAACTACGGTAAGCGAACAAAGTGATTCTTTGCTTTATACGAAAACTCGTTGGAAACAAGAAATAAATCAACTTAATGATATTATGGAAAAAGACTTTCAATGTTTAATGGAAGATTATGGTTCAAGAAACATCTGCCTATATTTTACTTCATACCAGCTGCTTAGTGAAATAATGAGAGTGCTTTAAAAATGTACGGGAAATTAACAGTAAATGGAGTTTTAAAAGCCAAAATTTCCTATCTTAAACTTATCGACCAATTTTGAAACTATGACATCTTAATATAAACATTGTCAATACACAGCAAAGAAGCCATTCTACCCAGTTTTTAAATCGTCTGATTAAAATGTTAAGAAAATCGCCACCTGAGGACTATTTTTAAAACCACCATTTTGGAAAGAAATATTATCACCAGAACTACTAGAATCGTACACTATATTCATAAATATACATAAATCAAAATCCCTTTTGTTTGAAATCTCCACCTATTTCCAGTTTAAAAAAAAAAAAAAAAAAAATCAAATATGAATCTTTGCAAAAAGATTCAGAACTTTCCAAATGACCTTATACTATTGTTTGTAGTATTGTTAATACTATTTTATTCATACCAATAAGTATTTACAAATAAAGAGAGAAAAATATTTTTGCTTGAAAATATCAAAGGTTAAAAAAAAACATCGACTTGTTACAAAAATTATACTTTTTATAACAAAATACAAATTATGTTTGAAAGTTACTCTATTTATAAGAAATAAAATAAGAACACCAATAAAACCTTACCTTAAAATTTCAGGTTCAGTCTGGTCTTTAAGAGCTTTGAATTCATCAGTAGTGTACAATCGATAACACATCCCACTAGTAAAAAATTAATTATATTTAAGGCAATATAAAAACAGTTGACTTATTTGAAAAACATTAAACTAGCATATGAATATTGATCAGTTATGTTTTGGCGACAGTTTTGGTGTTGGCTAATTGGCTGATGGTAAGTACCAAAAAATATTCTTAAGACAGCAATAATTTATACAAACATTTTAAATAAAACCAAAGTGTTAAGAACAACCAAAAGGTACTAAGTTAAATGAATGATTTGAAGAGGCAATCAATGTCAATAATCACATATGATCACTGTTGAGCAAGCTACCTGACTCATTATGTATTCAAATACCAATAACTACAGAAAACTCACAAAAAAATTATTTTATTAGAAATCTGTCATTGACTTCATGATTAAGATTTATTTTAAGCTGTCAAAAATGTAGTTGGTGAGCTTTTGCCTGTATTGTGTTTTTTTGTATCGGTTGGGAGCTTGGATAAGATTTTGAAAATTGTATTAATGATTTGATTCAAGTAGATTTTGTGATTTAGTAGTTGCTTTCCTGTAATTTTCTCTTTTAATTTTATGCTAAATTTTACATAAGTAAATAGTAAAGTAATAGTGTTTGTGTAATTAGACTCGTGTTTTGGAACTAAACTTGTTCAGGTGATCAAGACAATAAATATAGTTGTACGATTTTGACAAGCGATAAACTTGACTTAACTACTAATAATGTCATTTACTTCTTTTATATTTGTGAAAGAGCAGCACTAATATGACTAAAAGAGCCACACATATCCAGACAGTTTTCAAACCACTGTACAATTCAATATAAAAATAGTTTTAGTCAGTGAATAACAACTATTTTTAAAGAAAGACTTACTCAAATTCTCTTCCAGCTCTACCAGCCCTTTGCTCAGCTTGAGCTTTAGAAACTTTTTGAATCTTAAGAATATCAATTCCACAGCTAGGGACATAAGTTCTAAAAAAAAGAAACTTTTAAAAAAGTGACAATGCTTAGAATATTTTTACTGAAACATACGGGAGAACAGATGTTATTTGGTTGGTATAAATATGGGAGAAAAAGTCTTCCTAAGTTGATTTAAAAATTAATTAACTCCAATTTAAGTAAAACATTGAGACATCTAGATAAGCCATCAAAGGTTGTGTATTCCAGATATCAAAACCTTTTATTAAATTACTATAGGTGAAAAAGCTCTATAACAATTTCAATACCAAATGTAGAATAAAAGTTACATTCTATTAAAACAAGAAAAAATATCTGTTTCACATTTTTTTTGCCAAACGCTACTTTAAGTTAGAAACACCCTTTCCTTAAACATGTTGAAGGCTTTCAGGAAATACTAATCAACTGAACTGAAGTACAGTAACTCAACTGTACTGTACAACTGTACTCAACTTACTTTTTCATGCCCCTGGGATACACACACCAAACAAAGCTTACTGTCAAATAAAACAGACTTATAAATCTCTCTCAAGTGCACTTGTTGCCACAGTCTTATTGATTTGAAGAGAGATATAAAACTACATGTGGTAAGGAAAAGGGAAGGGTATGTCAGAGCAATAAAATGTTCTGAAGTAGCAGTACCATACGGACATTTTATCAATTAATCATGCACAAAACTTTTGAAATCTTTTCATGCTACCTAATGGTGCTACATTGAGTCTATAAAATATGCATGGGGGCTTTAAGGGTAATTCTGTGTCCTCCTCCTTAATGCAAAAAACTAACTTTGGGCCTGATTATGACTTAATTATTTAGAGTATATTTGAGCCCAAAACGTGTTTTAAAATGAAATAAAACCTTGTTCTATAGGGTCAAATTCCAAAAATTTTCTGTGGAGGACTCCTTTTTTTTCTGCTTTGAACTCTATCATTCAAATTATTTTTGCATTATGTTCTCAAGATGTAAATTCTACCTACCGATTCTTTATAAAAATGTATAAGAATGTTACATTAAGCCTATAAAATATGCATGCGAGGGGGCCTCTTAATGGAATGCAAAAATCTAGCTTTGGTCTTATAATGACTAAATGTTTTAGAGGATATTTGGGCCCCTCCTGAAATAAATTTCACAAATAAATAAGCCACTGTGCTGAAGTTACCTTATTTTCCTCCCAAAATATGCGGATAATAATAGGAAGTTATTGAGTTTTAAATCAATAGTGAAACTTTTAAAACCAATTATATTCTGTAAACCTCAAATATTCATCTCTACTTTAATATTGAAAACTCCAATATAATTGTTTTTTAAAATCTCTTTGTTCTTTGTTGGTTCATAAATGTTTAAGGGCAATGTATATTGATTACAGCATTTTAATACTAAGATATTTATAAATCTTGCATAGTAAAATTTCATTAGATACTTCATAAGATTATTAATATGTACCGAACAATCTTACCTAACTTTAACTAAACCAGTATCAATAACATATTTGATGTTAGGAATAGTAATGGAAGTTTCAGCAATATTTGTGGCAAATATAACCTTCCTGGTACCCTAAAAATGTAAACAGAATGAAGCTCATATTATTACTTCTTAATATTTCCATTAAATTAAGAGAAACCAAAATACAAAAAAATGGACAGAATTTATTGCAGTAGACACTATTTAAACCATACCATTTGAAATAGAAGTTCCTTTTGCTAATGACAGACTCCTGGATATCAATCCAAAGAGCCCTGAAAATACTGAAGTTGACATAAATTTAAGGGTCTTTCATCATCACAAAGTCAGAAACCAACAACTATGCTCAATGAGGGAAAAGAAATCTGGATGTTGAGCTTGGTAGCATATTTAGGGCCAGTACGGGTACAGTATTTAGGGCCAGTACGGGTACAGTATTTAGGGCCAGCATTTAAATAAAAGTGTTTTTTCTTTAAATAAATAGATTGAATGTGACATTATAAACTAAAATAATAAAACCATTTGTCACAATTTTTTAATTTTACTATTGATAAAACTTTAGGATTATTTAACTCAGTGCTTTGTATAAAAGTTAATAGGAAGGAGTAACAAGTCCCTAAAACTATGTTTCTATATTTAAAATTCATTATTACCCCATCATAGAAAAAAAACATAATTATTATTATTATTATTATTTTTTTTTTTTTTTTGGATTTTGGCTCTATGTATTATTTTTGAACAAAGTTTTAAAAAAAAGATCATACCTCTGGAGCAGGCTTGAAAACTTCTGTTTGATGATCGCTGGGAAGTGCTCCATACAGTCCACAAGGAAAAATGCTACTTATACCTAGAATTACAACACAACACATGAAATAGTAAATCTATGTCATGAAAAATCACAGTAACTACACTTTAATCAGTTTGGTGATTCACTCAGTTTAAGGGTTCCTACTCCTTTGGCAAAAATAATAAAAAATCATTTCCCCCCCTCCAATTTTAATGTTGAAAGAACAATTAAAATTGATAATATCCCCAATGCTCCAACTTTCATTCTGAATAAAATATGAACTTTTGATACAAAGTACTCATAATTCTCTCATGGATCCTACGAGTTATTTTTTGAGTGATCTAGTAGTGAAATACTTTTTTGTTCAGACAGATTTCATGACGATAATTATTCAAGTAAAGCTAACTTCATCGGATTATCCAACAATCAGCATGCTAGCATTATGGATTGATATACACATCACAACTAAACTTTCTATCGTTTTAACACAACAGTTTTATTTTCCTTGTGAGTCATACATGCTCAGTTCACAATAAAAATAAATTTTCACAGCCCAAAATGTTGCTTTTCATACTTTTTATCAAAAAAATTTTTACTTAATTTTGATTCTTTACATTGTTTTGAGCCTTGTATAAAATTTGCTTTGAAACTTTCTTTTCCTCACTCTTGGCACAAAAGGTGACAATTTGGACAATTTTTTTTTGGAGAGATATGGTGTGACCCTCCTCTCCAACACAATATATTTTGCGACAATATGTAAATTACAAATAAATCTTGCTTAAAAATTTAAGAAAAATCAAGGCTTCAGTTTCTCAAAAATTATAAAAGAATAAAGTTTGACAAAATATATTTTTAGGAAGTCTTCTACAAACAATTTGCATCTTTATTATCCAGCTATGCCCTTGAGGGACATTTACCTGATAACTTTTAAATATTATCAAATTTCTTTGATTAGTTCATGTGTTTTGTTTCACCCACTAAGTCCTCAAAGCATTAATTTTGATGTCTTTTATAAAATATTAGATATAAAGTTTATCATAATTTCTGGTAATTTTATAATCATTAATAAAAAATTAGAATTAATATTATTTATTAAAAATGACACAGTTGTCTACTCTTTTCACTCATTTAAAAGAGATAAAATGTATATTACCTGAACTAAAAGCGGAAGTGAGATTTTTATTAACTTTTTTCTTCACATTGGTTGGTAAGATTTGGAGATATTTTACAGGCCCCCTAATTTAAGCTTCACATAATTAATAGACTTCCCCTTCCTATGTTTTGAACTGCCATTGAAACTGTAAAATACTGGTTGGTTCGTTAGTTGTTTGGGGTTTTATGGTACAAGGTCCCTATATTGGTATAGCGCACAAGACACATTATTAAATGTATTTTAATTTAAAAGTCATCTCTGTTTCCAACCCTGTATAATACTACTAGAAGTTTGGTTACATAATACGGCTCTGCAGTAAAGAACAGGGTTGGAAAAAAACATGGTTAAAAAAAAAAAAAAAACCACTTTTGTTTTTTTTAACGTGTTTTTTTTTGTTTAAAACATTTTATTTTTTTTTTTTTTTACCCTCGACACAGAAATTCTAAAAAAACCCCATGATTTAAAAAGAATTAAATTAAGTTTTTTAAAATTGAAAATGTATTAACAAAGCTCCCCCTGATATCAGATGGCATCTTGAGCTTTTTAGCACCTTTTTCTTGAGGCTTGCCTGAAGCAAAATGATTGTTTTGGAAATATGTTACTGTCAACAACTTCAGCTTTAACAATAGAAATTTTGATAGTATTTTGCTAAAAGGTTTAACACTAGAAAGACGGGATGGGCTTTTTTGGCCCATCGCGCTGTTTGCGGCTTAATAATTTCAACACTAATCAACCGAATGGCTTGAAATTTTCTGACTTTTCCTTATTTGGTTATATTAAAGTGCATACCAAACCGTTTTCATTTTAGTCCCATAGGAGCAAAGATAGCGAACCGTATACCTAGAAAGACGGAGCGGGCTTTTTTGGACCGTACCCCCTCTGCCGTGTTTTAGTACAAGTTTCGTCCCGCTGGTATTTCCATGAAACTTTTCGATAGAAAGGGGGGGATCTTCTTTGTTTGTTATCTCTTACAAGTTCCTATCAATTCGATTCGGTTTAGAACGCCCCTTTCTCAGTAGGGGGTGTGGTCGAGGGGAGGACATTTCAAAGGATGAATTTATGGTGCCCACCATAAAGATAAAGGTTCTCACCACTGAATTTTGGCCTACAAGGTGACCAATATGGTTTGTTTCTCATAAAAGAAATACATTTTACAACTTGAACTGTAACAGCTGTTTTCTTTGTATGGGGAAACTGCTAACCTTCATTACCTGTTGAGGCATTGAAAATGATGCGTTGTGAAGTGTACCCAGCCATACTTGGGAAAAGAAAGGAACATAACAACTGACAGCTATTTTACAACAGTAAAACTGTGTGAAAAACTAAAATCCCAAGCAAAACTAGCCTGGTTGGAACACTTAGAAAAGACCGTAGAGGGGTTCGGCCAACTGCAAAATTAGGAAAACAAAATCTATATTCAACAATTGTTTATTTAAAAAAATAAAGACATAACCTTAACTGCACAACACCGTAGTTATCGACAACTATAAGGAAAAGAAAAAGCTGAATACTATAGCTTACTACAACACAACTATGTATGGAGTTGACATCATTGTGGATCAAATGATACGGCAGTATAACTCCAAATCAGGCTCTAACCGTTGGCCTATGCATATTTTCTATTACATATTAGATATCTCTGCTGTAAATGCATGAATCTTATACAAGGAAAAAACCGGAAAAAAAGAAATTAAGTCGTAGAAATTTCATCTTGAGATTTTGTGAAGAGCTCCGTGCCCCTTTCGTGTCTACCAAAGAAACAACCATTTCTACTATAAAAGGGGAAAAAAGCATAAACAGAGAAGAAAGCAGTGACAAAAAGGGTTTTATGTAGAATTATAGTATCTTGTAAAGGAAAACATACATTAAAGACATGTTTAGACAGTGAGAAATCGGTTTGTGGAAAATGCGAATTTAGAGAAGTGCTTTGTATCCATTGCTCCAAATGTGCAAAAACACGAATAAACAGATCAGTTTTAAAAACTTTGCTTTATTTATTGAATGGGTTTTATTAATTTTTCGTATCAGTGTCATTTATCTAGAGTAGCAACTCATTTATCAGATATATGGATAAAAATATAGTCGAAGCACTTTTGATGGCCATAATTACAAATTATTTTAATAATTAAAAATTATAAAATCCTATAGAAATCTGAAGATTGAATCCCTATCTTATACTCTAACAGTTATTTATATGGTATTATTATATTTTAGATGTATAATTAGCTCCTTATGCAAAAAATCAAGGAGGGGCCAAAAAGGCCCACTCAGTCATTCTAGGTATACAGCATACTGCCGTCTTTCTAGTGTTAAGATACGAGCTGAACATTCATGTAACCTATTATATTCATATTCCTTTCAGTCCTTTTTAGTTCATTGCGTATTTTGACGACATTAGCAGCATTGATCGTTAAAAATATTAAAATCAAACAAAAAACAGGTCAATTATAAAAAATATGATTTTTAAACAAGTTTATTTGTATTTTTTTAATAAATAACTTTCTAGAAAAAAAGTCAAATAAAACAGTTGGAAGTAAATACCAAGTTTTATATACTAATGAAATCTGTTCATAGAAAAAAGAATTGCTAAAAAAGTACATGTGTTTTAAACAATGTTTTTTTTTGCTTTGTTTTAAACACGTTTAAGTGTTTTAAACAAAGTGTTTTAAACGTAACAACCCTAAAGAATCAAATTAAATCTATAAAGTACTGAAGGATACTATTCCAATTGGACTGGCAGCAATCATTGTATATGTCGAAGGTGAACATTTAAAATTTGCCTTTGGAACTTTTGAATTACAGTAGAACTTTGATAAAGCAACCCCTTCTGGGGCCAACAATATATGGTCCCTTTAAAGAATGGGCACTATAACCAATAAAATTATCAATATGATTGAACAATTAATATTTTATTTCCGGTTGTAAAAACGTAGGGGGTCACTATCAGGGGCATTGTAAGGAGGTTCTACTGTACTTTCTACTAGATACTATAAAGAAATCGTTAAGAAATATTGAAATGAATTAAAACAGCTTGGACACCTTGGATTACTTAAAAAAAACCATACATTTTTAAAGGCCAAATGAAAAATATTACACCTTCAGAAAATTTTAAAATCAGAGTCTGTAGTAAGTATGGTACAGTGCCATTCAAGAAATTGATGTCCTGTGTGGTTATAGGCTTAAAGGTATTTATCATTCATTATAAATAGCTTACCAGCTGGCAAAAGAAGACTAGTCAGGCTGGTTTCACTGACCATATAATCTATTTCTTCCTGACCTGTACAAAACACAAGAATGTCTCTGCAAAAATAAACATCCCATTAAAATATATAATGCTAAATTTATGAAACAGCAATATCAAATATGGAATATATTTGATGTCTTAATGTTTTTCATAATTTAATAATAAAGATTTAACTGGTAACAAATAACACAATAGCATTAAGCAACTATTCCTTTGAGTATTGTGAGTGAATACATTGATGGATAAAAAATTTATATAGGACTACAAACAGATTCAACAAACTTGCATAGTATAAACTTTTGTCCTTGTGATCAGTTAATTTTTTACTCTTACTTAATTATAAATATAAATTCATTAGATAATAATTAAAACTCAATTTTATGAAGCTTTATAAACCTTTTAAATTTAGTTTAAAAAATTAGATACCATGTTATTTCTATTTTGTGTTTTACAAATTTAAAGTATGAGTAATAAAAGTATGTTTTTGATCAGGGTAAGTTTTGTAGTTTCTAGTATCTTAACCAGAGTTTCGATTTTAAAATTTCTACTCCTGATTAATAGTTATTAAGGTCAGAAAGGGTTATGCAAAGTAGCAGTTATTAGGGACTTTTATAAAAATTTGATGGATTAGTGAAATCATCAAAATCATTTTGGGATCTTAAAATTTTGGTTTGCCCAAATTCCTATGGTATTTTAAGAATTTGTTAAAGAATATGTTTTGATGCATTTTTAGTCTTTATTTGTAGATTTTATACAGGAATGAGACCACAATGTTATGAAGTGAGCTGTTCACGACAGTTAATAATAAAACTGCACTTCTCATTTTTGTTTTTTGCTCAAGTAATTGTATATAAAATAAACACATGTTACTTACCCTGGACCTTCATTTTGATGAATTTGAAACACAGCAGTTAAGACAGCCTGTGTAATATTCGGTAATGATTTGGATGGGTTGAATATCTAAAAAATAAAAAAATTATATTTTAAAATTCATGACGTTCTAGGGCAAAGCAAGTCATTTTTGGACCTTAAGCTCTAAAAACCATTGTATAAATTACCTTAGAAAAGCATTTGAACAGCTAGGTATACTATAACTAAAGAATTCAAATTTAAAATTAGTAAAGTTATAGGCATGAATAATTTAATTGTTATTCACATGAATTAATATTAATAATAGCTAATTCAAATTGAGGAAACAAGTAAGTTCCTGAAAAAACTTAGAATAGGCTCCTTTCCAAACATACTGCAGAACCAATACTATCTCAATTTTGAGATTTTTGTGAAAAAAGAATTAATATTAAAATAAGAAAGAATGTCACAGTTGAATGAAGCTATGCAAAAAACTGAAAAAGAGAAACTAATCCATTTAAGAGTAAGACTTTTTAATGATATCCATTAAAAAGTCTGACCAATTTTGCAGGCGCGGAGCGAGAGTAAAAAAAAAAGAAACTAAGTACCAAAATACGCAAGATCAGAAACTCCTTATTTTTCTATCCTGGCTTTTTAATTCCACATGGGCACGATCAACAGATCGATGAACTTTGCAGTGGATTGAAAGTCCGGGGTTGTATACAAAGTGCATGCCTGTTGCGGGGCAGCGTGTGCTCGATGCTGAGAATGGTAGGTTGGTAATCCTCCGTGGAGAAAAACGTTTAGAAATGCTGTTAGCGGATAGTTTCTTTACTACATATTATAGTCAATCTTTTTACTGACGATAGGTTCAAGCAGTCCAACCAATCGATATGGATAAAACAAAATTTCTTAGTTATGATGAATTCAAAGAACTTTTGGCACAGCTGGAATAAGAGTCCTCCATTTAGCGACTCGCAATGCGGTCGCCAAGTTAGCGGCACGATTAGTTATAGTGTACAGTTGGCGATTGCGACGCAATCGCCAAATGGAGGACTCTTATTCCAGCTGATCCTAACTTTTTTCTATTTATGAAATCAAAGAAAGTTAAATTATTTTAGAACTCTTGACACTCACTGCAATACTGTAATCTCTTCCTCTTATTTGATAAATTGGGGCATTAAAATATTCACCAATGCGTGTAGCATCCAAAGTGGCTGACATGATGATGATCTTCAAAAATAAAGACATTATTATTTTCCATGAGCAATACAACATTGAAAGTATATTATGCAATTATTAAATAGACTTGGCTCATATAAAGTACTATAAATAAAAACACAAAAACAAATTCAAACCTTATAACAATGTGATAAAAAAAATCTTAATGAACATTACTTACATATAACTGTAAAAGGTATAAGTACTTATATAATTTAAACAATTCAAAAATTATTTTAATCGAACTAAACAATAAGTTTAATTTCATTCTATGTAATTAAGTTTAATGCCCAACCAGCTGAACTAACAAATATTATAAACCCAAGAAAAGTTGGTACTTCCGTATTATTCTATATAGAATGTGCCACTGAAAACAAAATGCATAGACAAAGACTGTGCTGCTAAAACTGATGACAAATGGGATAATAGACAAGAACTAGTTACCTTCAGTGGCAACAAATTCTGCCTTGCTCTCTGGAGTTGGGCACTTTTCACAATGCCAAATAACAAGTCGTTACACAAAGATCTTTCATGAGCTTCATCCAAAATCACAACACTATATCTAAATAATAATAAATATTATGACTTTAAATAAGAGAAGTTTTGTACCATGCAAATATTATGACAAGATAAAAAAACTAGTTACTTACTCCAGTAGCAACCTGTCAGATATTGCTTCTCTTAACAGCATACCATCAGTTAGGAACTAAAAGAATGAAAAATTTCAACATCAGGGTAAACCATTAGAGCTATAAATACATAATTTTAAAAAGGACTTACCTTTATTTTAGTAGCTGCTGAAGTAATATTATAAAACCGAATGGAGTATCCAACCTTAAAAAATACAGGATTTAAGGTTAAATTGAGCAGATATTAGAGGATAAAACAATAACTCAGTTTAAAGAGTGTGACGGTGTTAGGGAAAATGGAAAAAAGTTTACAAAATTATTTTTAAATTGTAAAACAAAATAATATTTTACCTTACAAAATAATATTTACCAAAATAATATACTATTTTACCTATTTAATTTATTTACCTCGCTTAGTATAGGTATAAGCTACTTATTTTCTAAATTTCTATTACTTAAACTATATTTGTGCCCTTTGTTTTAAAATATATTTAAGATAATTGGACTAAATATACCTTTTGGCCAAGCTCAGTTCCAAGTTCTTTAGCGACACGTGTAGCAATAGTTGTAGCAGCAACTCTTCTGGGCTAAGAAAAAATATTATATTACATTAAAAAAAATATCTAATTGGGGATACATTAAAGGGTCTACTTTTCAAATGTTATGACTTAAATTCTGGTTCTTACATATTATCCCGTTGATCATTTAGCAACTGTTAGATTTAGCAGCACCAGCACAGTCTATGAGATTTGGTAATGCTCTTTTGATTCAGCCGTAAGGTCAATGAGATAATATTTAGGTAAGTACCTAAATTTCTTTTTAACATACCTCTGAATACAGAATAGGTACTACTGGCACAGCTGGAATAAGAGTCCTTCTAGTGTATAGTCGCCAAATGGACGACTCTTATTCCAGCTGATCCGTACTACTTTAGGTGGAAGTGAATCATTGTTATTTGTATATAGCCTCAGTTCTCAACCAGTGATATGCATATCCTTGTCCATGGTTCCCACTCTTTGAAAACATTGAAAATCAAGGACTTTTAAGGACCTCAACAAAATTTTTCAACGACCATTTTTTGCTGACATTTAAAAATTATAATCTTTCTAGAGCAATTGGAGTTGTTTTTAAAATGCCCACTGACTCCAACTTAATTTCTACCTAGTTTGTTCACTTGCGGAACCGATGCAGAGGGCGTTACTATCATAGTTTTAAACATTGCCGTTAAATGCAGAAAGGAAATTTAGATAAATCAGCGAAACGCGGCTGGAGTGGATTCAAAATTCAAGGACTTTCAAGGACCGTGGGAACCCTGTTGTCTTAAACATAAGGGTTGAGCAGGGTACATCAATATTTCCTTAATGTAATTAAGTTTCTTTTTATCAAAGCATTTACCATAAGAATTCCAGGGGTGCAGAATATGTCCGAACGATAATCGGGGGAAATTCAGAGAGCTCTGGGGAAATTTTTGCCCAAGTTTATTAAGAATAAAAACCTACAAATCCAAGTTGTTATTAGTAGCAAATATTTTGGCTGGTGAAAATATCATACCCTCCAAATTCTATAGAAATTAAGAGGTAATTACGGATGATAGCGCAAAGCTACGGATCTTCGCCGCAAAAAAGGACTTTTCCTAGTGAATACCTGAAAATCGGCTGTTCCTTGTGTTTCGATTGATATGCAGGAAAAACAAAAAAACAACGTAACCGTGATGGGATCAGTGAGTTGCACTAAAAATTGCATCCTTGTTTGATCACAACAATAGTCTTTGACTTTTAAAGTTTTGTTAAAGAGGAGAGTTTTACTGTAATTGTCAAATTTGAGAGTTTATTATTCAGATTTTTAACTAGATATATTTTGAGCTAAGGTGGCATGTATATCAAAGAAGGTATAAAGTCCATAAAAATTGAAACTAAAAGAAAATTATTATTTAATTAATTATTGAACATTACAGAAGTTCAGCAAATAAGAAACTATATTTTTTAATAAAAACTCATTATACTTTAGTAGTAACATGAGCTGGACTGAAAATATGGGGACATTTTTGGGGAAATTTTGATGAAAATATGGAGAATTTTTGGGGGAAATTTCAGACAAAGTTAGTTGTGTTCTGGGGAAATATTAGGCCTTAAAACATTTTCTGCACCCCTGAAGAATTCTAATTTAAAAAATAAAATTCTTCAGATATTTAACTGAATTTTATTATTTTGAAACAGTAGTGTTCAGCGGATTTCATTCTTCAAATTCAGCGGCACATAAATGGGTTAATATGTAAGAACATAATTTAGGTATTATTAGGGTACTACATAATCAAGGTATTATATTTGTTATATTGTGGATGAGAGAAATTCTAAACTTGGTAAATTTCTAAGGGTTTTTCGTAATTAAATGGCCAAATGAATCCATGTTGAGAAAATACTCATATCAATCCATATTAAGACTACAAAAGAAAAGGGTCAAAAAGTTTTTAATTCATTACCTGTGTAACTCCAATGCATTTGTGCTTGGCAAATCCAGACTCCAAAAGATACTAAAATAAATCAACCTCATTAAAAACTTTTGTTCTAGAACAAATAAAAAAATTAATAAAATAATTGTCATCTCTAGCTAGCACACCACATTCCCTCAATGTTTAGTAGGCTTGGAAAACTAATATTAATTTCAATTAAAAAGCAAATCCGTAAAATTAGTCTTCAAGGAAGGCCCCGATTTATAGTTCAAGTTTGATTGACAGCAATGTTAGTACCAATTTATTTTCCATTCGATAGAATACTTAAAAAAAATCCAACTCCATATAAGTTGAATATTTAAAAAAAAAACTTACTTGTGGTATTTGGGTTGTCTTTCCGCATCCAGTCTCACCAGTAAAGACTACGGATTTGTTATTCATTACAACTTCCAGTATATCATTTTTCGCTCGATAAATAGGGAGCCTTTCCCGCGCTTGCTTTAAAGAATCTGTCATTTTACATGAGTATTGAAAATCGTTCACTTCAATTTTAATTCATTTTAATATAAAAAAAGTAAAATATTTTGTGTCTTGTTTACATGAGGACGAGGTTTGTTTTGATTTTGAAATTTTCAAACACGTGGTTCGCAGTTAATTTTGTTGCCAGATTTTATTTAAAAATGAATACTTCTTGTTGCCATATATAATTTACTAAATATTCTAATACTCGCAGAGGAATGAAGATTCATCACATCACCAGCGTCCTCACTCTTTAGGATGGTTTTCGCTAAACTACGCTTACTAAGGAAAAGACTAAACTTATGGCGGCTTTACAGCACGCGATTTGCGATTTGCGGCAAAAGCGACAGCCGCGATTCAATAGAAGCCTCAAAAACTGTCGCTTTTGTAGCAAATCTCAAATCGCGTGGTGTAAAGCCGCCATTACCCCATATCCCCCCAAAAAAAAATTTCTGGCTACGCACTGCATGTTTATAAGTTATTTTTGAGGGCTGAACTGAAACTCAACAATTGTTTTACTTTAATAAAATAGAAATTTGAAATTTCAATTTTTAAATAAATTTGAATAGAGCATTCGCACCAGAGGGGGCCCATCTGACACTGTTACCAGTGACGTCACTGGCAGCGGAAGTGACGAGCCAAAGCTTACACTGGCCAATCAGGCTTGTTAAGGCGGAGCGTAAAGTTTCCATGCCACCAGTATCTTTCCCTTATCCCGCTCAAACTGAAAGTGATTGGTTGTTCAAACAGTTAGGAGGCGTTACAAATGACGTCACTGGCAGCGGAAACGAGACGTCACGAGCTTTTTCCATGTCTATGTGAAGAGCCAACCTTATATTCTATAAACCTTGCATTCGCACCTGACGTTGACGTCTCACTTGACGACGTGGAGGACAAAAACAAGGCCGTTGTTATAGGCGGGAAATAGAAGCATTCACACATGACGTCACTGGAGAACAGAAACAACGTTGCTAAGGCCGTTAAGTCCAAGTCATGTGATTGAAAATGCTCTATATTTAACTATGTGAAAAAATTAATCCCCTCAAAACCTTATAAAAACATCAAAAGAGAGAAATAAAACGGATTTCATTATAAATTACACCACATGAAAATTTAGAAAAAAAATACGAGAAAAGAAGTTCAATTTCTTTTAAAACTTTCCATTTTTTTATGAAAAATTCAATTTTTTTTCCCAAATTAGTGCCCAAAACTTTTGAGACATTTTAAAATGGTAATATTTCAATAGATCTTGTTCACAGCTAGTTATATTATGGAAAACCGGTGGGAATTTATGCTTAATTAATAAATTTAATAAATTGAAATTGGTAAAATGTAGCACTATCTTCCAAACAAGTAACGACCGGTAATATTTTGGCATACTTCAATCAGAATTTTTTTAAATAACAAGTAAATTCTATTTAAAACAAGTAAATTTTTCAAAATTATATTTAAAAAAATTAAAATTAAATTATAATTTTAATATATTATAATATAACGATATAGTCTTGTAATTAATTAATAATAATTTTTATTGTGGTGCAGAAAAATTTACTATTTTTGCAATAAAATTGAAACAGAGTTGGAAAATTTTAAAATATTTAAAAAAAAAATCTTAATTTTGTAAAACAATAAGTCCTTTAATCCAAAATCGGATTGCGGGAAAATTAATTACATATTTAAATTTTTTAAACCATATTTTAATTGTTACTGCAGATATATTAAGTTTTTCTGCATCACAATAGAAATTTTACCTATACATGGGTAAACATGGCAGCTAGAGGACTCTTATCGAAGCTGTACCATAGGTTTTAGTTTTAGCCATTTAAAAATAGATAAAACTTATCCCTTACTGCTTATTTTTAGTGCTTAGAGAGAACCCATTCAGATGAGACATATTAAATGACTCAGGTTCAATCCTAAATTCCTGTGTATTTCAATTTACAAATAATTTGTTAAGTAATTAGTAGAATATTTGAAGTAAAAGTAAATAATGTTTGAAAGATCCTTTTTATTAATTTAATAATGAATAACATTCAGGTTTTCTTTCACCTTTATTTAAACATGATAAGAATTTTGGAAAATATCTGAGCTATATCTATTATTATCTATCTAACTAAAGCCTTCATACATTATACATTCCTTTTTAGAAGTTTGGGTACATAAAAATGTATTAATGTATCTTTTAGGGGGAAATGAAGGAAAATTAAAAATGAATAAATTGTTAAATGCAATTAAAATGTGAGGAACTCGGACTGAGTTCCATTTTAAACTTAAAGGTAGCTCTGATAAATCATAATTATAAGACATATTATTATGGTTATTTTTAATTTTAGAACAAAACCAAAGATGACATTAAAATGTTTTAATTAAAAAAACTTTATTAAAACCATGCAAAGCAATTTTAATTCAGGCACTGGTATTAAAATCAGCATTTTCCTTCATCATGTAGTTGTTCAATGTTTTGTATTAAGCATTTCTGAAAAATAAACATAAGTTATGAAATTGAAAACAAAAATAAAATTTAGGAATTAACTATTTTCGAATGATAATTTATCTAAATTTCAACCAAAATGCCTTAATAAAATGTACCGAGGTTACTGTGTAGTTTTATAGTAGTTTTAGATTTGACGATTAAATTGAAATTTTCATTTTTTAAATTTTATTTTACTATCATATTTATAGAGAACACAATTAGGAATAATAAATTTGGTATTTTAGGATGTTATAAAACAATATTAACTTAATTAAACTAATGGGATCAACCGTTTCTAAATTAGTACTTTTTCGCTAAGTTAGCTAAGCTATATCAAAAGATATTTCCTCACTTACTAAATACTAACCTTAACTAAAACTAAATAATTAAAATTTTTAATGAATATGACGACTTGTTGCAAATTTTTGCAATATTTTCACTGTTGTACTTAATTACTGCTGGGTAAAGCAAAAATCGACGTAACAAGTAAAGGTTTAGGTTTAGAGGGAGTAAAATACCTCTTTTATTAATACATTTTATAAGGTTTTAAGGTTTATTTTTAAGGTATGTAATGACAATTAGGAATAACTTGAGTTTCTGAGACAATTTAAATTGATTGAAGTTTAATATTTTTAGTACTTACAACAAAATGCTGTATATTTTGGCATGTTTCCTCCCCGTGTCTTTCCGCACAATCAGGCTATAAAGGATTTTTAAACAGTCGTTAGTAAGAAGTTATGTTCATTCATGTACTATATTAAAATAGTTCTAACTTTTATAAATTATTTTCAAGTTGGCAGATAAATAGAAATGTTTTAATTCCTATTAAGAATTATTAGTTTTAGTGTTTGTTTTTTTTACATTTTAGTATAAATGTTTGAGAGATATGAACAGTCAAGTTTGACTTTCTTTGAATTTAATTTTTTTTATCACAATGGTATTTTATGAAAGAAAAAAGAAAAGAAACGAAGAAAATCTACGATACTTTTTGAAATCGTTGAATTAGTTGAATTTAAGACTAACTGTGAACACAATGAATATGAAGCCCACAATGAACATAATTAAGAAAAACAATGAACACAAACAATATGAAGTTTTTATGGGTTTAGGTATCGCCCTTTAATTTGGTAAGGTTGGTACTATATCTAATTCTAAACCCATAAAAGCTTTTATTCAATATTGTTTCTAAAACTTTTACATTTTTTTCCAGTTTTTAAAAATAATTTATAAATAAATTATATATTTTATTAAACTATGACTAAAATTTCCCATGTACAATAAATAATATAATATAGAGTTTTTGTTTAGAAGTTTTATTACAGTTGCGTTGTACTGGACACAAATAGTTCTAAAAAGTATTGTAGATGTAGAAAATATACTCCTTATTTATTAAATTATCGAGTAAAAATTATCTCTATGAAATAATGTAATGTAATATTAATTAGAAATTACTCATGACAATAGAAAAACGCCTAATAATTATACCAAAGCTTACCCCATAGTAAGACTTAAGTCCACTAACGAATTCTTTATATCTCTTGTACTAAAATAAAACAACATAAGTAATAAAATTATGAATACAAGATAAACTAAAGTGAATATAATAGAGAGAACAAGAGAAATGTGGTCTAAATTCAATACCCATTTACCATATAGGAGATTTTTAAATGAATAATTATTGAATTGAAACATACAGAAAAATATTTTTTACACAAGATTTTCTTTTTATTTATGGGTATTATCAATTATAATCTAACTAATGAATGAAAAATTCACGCATTTTTTTATTATTTTTTTATTTGATAGACATGGTTGAAAAAGAAATTTTGTCGCAAAAAGTTTTTGATTCTGATGTTTAATTATTTTTTTTATTTAATCTCAAAGTTCCAATCAAGAACATTCTTGATTGGCTGTTACTAGTTTGTTTATATCACATTACGTCATGAGCGTTTCGAGGTCAACTCAAATTTAGCTATTTTTGTTTTCAAATATCTAATTAAATAATTTTTTTTGAAACTTTTAATACTGATTTTTGAAATTAGAACCATTTGTTTTACAGAAAAAATGGCTTTATTTCTATTTTTAAATCCATTCTGCTACTGATGATCTTTTACTTTATTGTTTCTTTAACCACTGAAAAACATAAGAAAGCGATCATTGTTTTCTAAATTTAGAACTGGGCTGTAGAAGAAAATATTGATTCACATGGCGATAAAACGGAATTCATCATAAAAATTGGAAGTTATATTGAACGAAAACCTTAAGAAAAAGAAATGATGAATTAGATGAAAAGAAACCCAAGGTATTAGCAATTAGGTATAAAGAGCACCTTAAAAGAGAAAACAAAAGCACAAGAAACAAACTTTTTCTTGTTTGAGGCCTGAATTTTTTTCTGCGAGGTTTTTTAATATTTCCATCAATTTTCTCGTCGAAGTTTTGGTTCTATCTCCTTCAGTTTTTTAATAATTTTTTTAAACGTTCTTATTAAAAATAAAAAGTTAACTGAATATATATTATGTATATTTAATTAAGTTCACGAAATAATTAGTAAATTTATGTTTTGACGATATTTTTCAAAATTGTTATGAGGGTGCTGTTGTTATTGATTTCAAGATTAATTCAATTTTTGAGATTCACAAAATATTCGCTCAATAACCCCTCTTAAATATTTGCTCAATTTAGAACAAAATAGGTACCGAATATAAAATTATTTAAATAGGCAAAACATAGATAAGTTTTTTAAGCTAAAGAGGGCAATACAATAGAGGGTGACAAATTTAAAAATATGTTTAATGGATTCAATTTAAAATATTTTGAAGGATTGTTTTATATGTTCTGGATTAATTCCTTTTGAATTAATGATAATGAGAAAGACACTATTTTCAGAATACAGTATCATTGGTGACCGGAAACGAAATTAAGTTTTAGAAATTCACCTGTTCGTCAGTTGAAAAAGTACAAAAAGTACTGTAGACTTCGACAGCAGACTTTCCTTTTTGTGGATTTAAGGATAACAGCTCAAGGATCACGTCCAAATCCTATGAAAAAAAAACATGCAGTTTTAAAATCAATTCAATATCTAAAATTGTACAAGTTGAAACTAGGAGAATATTCAAATTGGTGAAACGGGTGAAACATGGGTGAAACAAATGGATCTTTTTGTGCAAAAATTTAGAGGTTTAGTGGTAAAAATATTACCAAAGATACCCTTTATCAAATTGTTAAAATGCTAAAATTCACATAATAATTTTTTCGTGATTTAAACCATTTAAAAAAGATGATTTGATAGATTTCTTTTGTAATTTTAAAAACAGAGAGAAAAATTTAGAGAATTTAAAAAAAAAAGATGATATAATAAATTTTTCAAAACAAACTTATGATGAACAAAAACACAAAACATTTTGTCATTCTTTGTCACCTATCAATGAAGGCTCCTCCCTCACTTTTTGAGTCAGCCCGGAATTATTAAATCTTTCAAAGAGACCAGTTTGAACTTACAATTTCAAACAACTCTTACCAATGTTTAAAAACTTCAAACTCCATTTGAAGAAATAAATCAGAAAATAAATAAATTTTCATGAAAATAAGTAGGTGAGGAGATATTAATTTAGTGGAGGAATTTTTGGTTTGGAAGTTAAAAAGGTTAACTATTCTAATTCATACAAATTAAAATGTCTTTTTGCAATTTAAATGTAATGTAAATAAAGAAACTAGTTTCCTTACTTTTTCGGGAGTTTCTTTTATGCATTTTCCCAAAAGTGCAGACTCGGGTTTCCCTGAAAAAAAAAGTAAGAGAAAAGAAAACTTAATTTTTTACCTTTCTACAAGAGTTTCATGGAATTTGTTGCTTTTAAATCATTATAATTGATTGCAAAAAATATCTTTAAATAATTTTATTACACTATGAAATATCTCTATTAGTTACTAAACATTTCTCAAATCGAATTATTTACAGAAAATAGTGCACAAATCTTCACACAGTTTTAATGCTGTCTTAAATAATTATAATTAAATTAACATACATCAACATCATACATACTTAAAATGGATAATGTAAACTTTGAATCATACCTAAGTATTGACAAGCTAAGGTTATGTCACAACGGAAAAAATAGCTTTTATAAAGTGCATTTTTAACAGATTTATAATCTGAAGCGGATGAAAGGACTATCAAAGAAATAAAAATCAGCAACCTCATTTTTATCACCGTTCCTGGAACACAAGGCAATTAGTATGCATGAAGAAAAATATGAACAGGTAAAATATGAAAAGGTCTCTCATAGAACTAATTTAACACCCCTTTTTACTAATTTTCTTTTACCTGTTGAAGCTTTAAGAACAACCTAAATGCAATTTGCAATTTTTAGTAATTTATGTAAAAGTTTTAATCCGTGGTTTAGGTTAACTCACTTCGGCAATCATTGATTTTAAAATTTCTAATTTATGTAAGAATAAGTTAAAATTTGTTTCCTTAAAAAATTAACAATGTTATGAAATTTAAATGATAAAAATATAGATATAAATACGAATTAAAACTTTAATTGGATTGGGCACGCTTAAAAAATGTGTATTTGCTATACTTACTACCTAGCTATGGATAAAAAGAAACCTGTGTTTCGGTTGATACAGAACTAATAAAGGATCTCTTCATTACAAGCTTTATTGTATGTGTGATTCACCTGATATTTTTCACTGTATTTGTCCTTCAACAATAAAATTCATCCGTGTTAGCACCAACATGTTTTTTTCTGCTTGTTCCAGTCATAAAGTCTATTTTACCTCAGAATACGCAATTTTATGTGCTTTACACCTGTAAAAATTACTGTTAAATGCTTATATGGCATCCGTTAAGGTCTAAGGGGTATAATGACTTCTAATGATAAGATAATAAGATGCAGCAGATAACCTTCTTTTCTTAAAACCCCTTAACCCCTTACAACCCCCTTCAAAAAATAACTCTTTTTCTATAAATATTGACCCCGTGTCTACTCCATGCTATAATTTTCAGAATTTATGCCTTAAAAAACATGACATTTAATAAAAAAAAATAATTAAAAAGCAAATTTAATTTTTTTTTTTTTGCAAATTGGTTGAGATTTTGAAAAAAGCATTATAACGGTGAAATTTAGAACCACAAAATACATTAAAAAGAAGATGGTGGGGATATTTTGGCTAATTCAATTTACAGTAGATCCTCCCAGGGAGATATTTTTTTAAAGAAATAATATCTTCAAAACTAGCTATGTTAATAGTCCAGTAAATCTACTGAAAAAATAAAGGGATGATTAAAGCCTAACTGATTAATAACATTAATCACTTAGGCTAACGTTTTCGGGATGATGATGATGTATGTTGAACGATGGTAAAAATTGAAATAACAACTGTCAAAATTATTGATGCAGGATCACTTCAATAACTTGTAACATATATGTTCCAAGGTCATCCATTACCTGTCTGAATCATTTGTACTAAAATTCCAATAGACGACATTAGTCATTACGTCATTTGCTTGTTTGGAAACGTTGATTCCATCCGTGATTGGTTCCGTACGGATCCGTACGGATTTACTTCCAATCACGGAACCAATCACGGATAGAATCAACGTTTCCAAACAAGCAAGTGACGTCACACTAATGTCGTCTATTTACAATGCATTAAATATCAAGGGTAAAACAAAGTCAGTTTACAAGAACTTTTTCACATTAAAATTAAGGAACTCGGATTGAGTTTCATTTGTGATAAATCACAATTATAAGGCATATTATTATGGTTATTTTTAATTTTGGAACAAAATCAAAGAATACATTAAAATGTTGTAATAAAACAACTTTATTAAAACCATGCAAATCAGTTTTAATTCATTCAATTGTATTGAAATCAGCATTTTCCATCATCATGTAGTTGTTCAATGTTTTGTATTTTACATTTCTGAAAAATATACATAAATTATAAAAATTGAAAACAAAATGAAATTTTGTAATTAACTACAATTTTGGTATGATATAAATTATATATATTGCAACCAAAATTCCTTAATAAAATAAAATTATAATAGTTTTAGCGGTAATTATTTGCTTAACCAGAAAATAAAATTCAAATTGATATTTAAAAATTTAAAAAAAACTGACATGTTAAGTTTTTAAAATTTTATTTGAATTTCATATTAATAGAGAATTGAATTAGGAATAATTAATGTGTTTTGGATGATATAAACAATTTGTAACTTCCATTATGTATCAACCATTTCTAAATTATTTATGTAAGCTAAATTATCTCAAGTATGTATATCAAAAGATGCTAAAATGAAATTTCATAGGATTTGTTTCACTTACATAAAACTAACCTAACTAATACTAAATTTTTATTGAATATGTCGACTTGCTGTGCATTTTTGTCATTTTCACTTTTTTTGTAGTATAAAAAGCTGGTTAAAGCAGACATCCAGGTTGCAGGCTTAACTTATACATCGTTTTAGAGGGAGTAGTATCTCATCTATTAATACATTTTATTACATTCTCTTTATTGAATAAATTTATTTTCTGAGACAATTTAAATGAATTGAAATTTAACATTATAACATGGTACTTACAATTAAATGCTGGATATTTTGGCATGTTTCTTCTCCGTGTTCGTCTGGACAATCAGGCTATAAAGGATTTTTCAACAGTCATGTTTTATCACGTATAAAATAGTTTTAATATTTAATTTCTATTTCATGTTGGCAGATAAAGAGGTATTTTAATTCATATTAAGAACCATTAGGGGAGAGTGGGGTAGTAAGAATCAGGGGTAATAAGGATTTTCTTATTTTACTGCTTTGTGTGTAGGCCTAAAAATCTGAAAAAAATTACACAATATCTTTGAATCCTCCTCTACATCACATAAAAATTTTATCGTTTTACAATAAGTTTTCAGGGAAATATAGTCGTTGGAAGTTGATTCCAAGTTCCAAGTTGATTCTATCAACAAAACCGAGAATACAAAGTCACGTCTTTTCGTCTATTTCAGTTTATCTTGTTTTTATAAATAAATTATCTTCCAAGTTTTTTAGTGAAATCTTTTAGGGGGTCAAAAGAGCTATATAATGCTCTTTTTGTTTTTCAATTTATGATTGAGGATCATTCTTAAACATGCCCGTTTCTTATTACTCCATTTAAACAAAACTAAGGGGTAATAAGAAACATCGGTATTTTATGCAGAAAAATATCATTGTACTATTTTCGACTTGTTGTTATTTTATTGTATTTAATTTATTTTCAAGTTAAAAAAATTGAGTTGAATGAAGTTTCTTATTTCCCCATTTACCTGAAACCGAGGGGTAAAAATAAACACTTTTGCTCACCACTTTATTATTTATTGAAAAATATATAAGTAAATTATTGAAATTCGATATCCAATTTACGTTTTAATTTAAATTAAGGTGAGTAAAGTAAAATATTAAGTTGGTTTTTAATATTCACGTTGCCGAGAAATTAATTAAAATCACTATAGAAACAATCGGGGCAGGGGGAATAGTTTGGAGGGTTTAATGCTTTCTTCATAAACCTCTTTAACTATTCGAACCTGAAGGAAAAAGAGGCAGCGCTCAGTTTATAAAGAGGAAGAGAAACCGATCTTTAAAAATCTGAGTTTGTAGAAAAAGATGGAGTTTTTTTGGGGGGTAATAACTTTTTAGTCTCACAAAATTAAACAAGATAAACACCATTTTATTTGTTTTGTCATGATTTTCAAGTGTTATATCAAAAAATATTGCGTTGTTAAAAATTTTCATTTGTAACTTTGTTAGCCTCATTTTTAACTGAGCATATATCTCTAAAGATTTTCAATGAAAATATTTGAAAATTACTATGGTTATAAAATACACTTTAGAGATTATATTACTACCTTCATTTGATTTTTAATTGTTTTAATTAGTAAAATAATTGGCTTGTTTCTTATTACTCTTCGTGGGGTAATAATATGACAGTCGCTTGGGGTAATAAGACACACGTAAAAAAATTCCTCTCGCCTTTACTTAGCAGGTTCATTATTTTTTCAAAGAAAGCTGATAATGATATAAACATTCTATAAAAAAATCAGCTTCATAACCCTAAGGGAAAATCCTGTGGAATTTTGCATTTTCCTTATTAACCCATTTGATCATGTTCTATGATATTTCAAAAATCGTTTTTTAAGTTAGTTGAATCAAGTTTAACTGTAATGAAATTCCTAAATAATGTTTGCATTTTATTGTGAATTTATGAGTTTTTATTGATGTTTAAATTTGTATAACTCAAAAAAAAAAAAACGCATTTTTACGCGTTTAGGTTTAGGTATCACCTTTTCATTTGGTAAGGCTGGTCTTTGGGTGATGCCTAAGCCCATAAAAGCTATTTTTCAATACTCCTTTTTAAAAATCTGAAAACTATTATACATTTTTCAGTTTTTTAAAATTAACTTTTGCAGTTGCCTATCACTAAATTCACAAATTTACAAAAAAATAAAGGAAAACGGGGCGATTTGATACAAGGGGTGCATTTAGGTCAATAAAGAAACTAAATTTTTATCGTCAAAATAGTAAAATGTAAAATTTTCCTGACGCTATTCCTGTAAGTTCCTAAAGAAAGTTCATTCTTGTTACCAATAGGAGTGTATATTAGGGCGTTTAGCGCGTTAGGACCATTTACCTATGGCGAAAAAGAATTTTACGAAGTCTATCGGTACAGCAAGAAAAAGGTGCCAAATGGTCTCAACTAACGTGTGTAAAATATTATTCCATAATAATAACTCTTTTTACCTCTGGATTGCACTCAAATGGAACAAATTTATGTAATTTTTTTATCATTTTTTTCAAATTTTAGAAACATAATTTATTGTGTTGATAATATTTTAAAGCTTATACAAATATGGGTCTTTAAAAGCAATTTTAATCATATTAGTAACATTAATGTATTATTAGTTCAAAAACTACTTCTAAAAAAGGCAATATAATATCATTTTAACAAAACTGGCGTGGAATAAGAGGCTTTATGCAAACAAGCAATGTATGGTCACTGGTATAGAATTTAAATATTGGTAGATCAAAAATATGCTCTCTCAAGTCTGATCAATGTAAAATGATTCCTTTTAATTTTAATAGTAGAAAGTGGTAATAGTTGCTGAATAGAGCATTTTCAATCACATGACTTGACCCACAGAGAAATATCTTAACAGAGGGTCCACGAGGCTATTTTCAAATGCGTTACTGATGTGAGGGCGCCACACTTGAGTCTGGAACGTATGCCGGCCGCTTAAATCTCTCGCCAAATTAGAACTCAGCGCATGCGCAAAAAGGTGTTTTCGATCTCCCATAGGCAGCCGGTAAACGATTCAGACTGGATCCAGACGCTAGTGAGTTTAGTGCGATCCCAGCGCCACAATTCTCCCAACCTGTAACAAGATGTCATGATTTTCGATTTCCATTATGGCCTATGGCCGTGGACTCTCTGTTCTAGTACTATGTGACTTGACCTAACAACGGCCTTAGCAACGTTGTTTTTCTCCTCCAGTGACATCATGTGCGAATGCTGCTATTGGATGCTTCTATGTCCGGCCCCTAACAACAGCCTTAGCAACGTTGTTTTTGTCCTCCAAGTGACTTCATGTGCAAATGCTCTATAGTCGCTATTGTTATTAAATGCTGTGATTTCAAAATTCAGCGGACTGTTATTTTATTAGCTGATCAACTTTCATTTCGTGCGAAGTAACTGTATTGTTTTGAAAAACTGCATAAAGTTTGGCTTCCATATCTGAGTGGCAAATATCAAGTTGCAATAATCAATCTTAACATGAAGAGTAAATTTTGATTGCAATCTAGGTATGACCATTCGTTGACTCCTATGCGATACAATAATAATTGTTTTTCAGAAGCAGATTCTATTGAATCATACACAATTATACTAGGTTCTGTTGACACTTTTCTGTTCAAATATAATTTTTGGTTTGTGCTTAGGCTTTGATGAAAAATCTGGGGTAATTGCCTGATATACACACTAAATAAGAAAGAAAAAAAAGGAGATTTTATATGTTTCTAAACTTTTCCCCAAACTCCCTATAAGTGTCTTGGGATCCAAATGTGATTGCATAAATGTGTTGAAACAAGTGTCGGATTGATAGTTCGTTCATAGACAATAAGCAAATACATATAAGTAATTATTCATCTCAGTAATGATTTATCTAATTTTTTTCTAAAGCAATGGCCTGAAACCCAGACTCATGATTAGATTTCTTTGGAGCAGGGATGAGATTTTTCAGATTTTTTTTTTTTTAAATTATCATGAAAATTTCAGACTTTTTACTTTAAAAAAAATCAGCGTATGAACTGGAATTATTGACTGGGAATTTCATTTTTCTAAATTAAATTTGATGTTCTTGACTTATAAGGCTCTTTTACATGGTAAATTTTCATATTGAAGCCTATTTAATATAACATCTGAACACATTAAAACTCTTAATACTAAAGTGTAAAGGGCTTAGGATTTCTCTAAATAAAAGAATGTTTATTGGTTTTTTTTTCAAATTTTTGTTATATTTTAAAGCAAATAAATCACTGTATCAATGTGCCCCAAGCAATGTATCCAACTGCCCCACCGGTGTGACACATTGATACAAAATTTTTACCAGTCATTACATTTTTATTTTCATCTAACTTATATTCTTGTTCTAATTGGTTTCATAAAATTGAGTCATTTTTAGATCCTTCTAGAAAAGAACCCGAATAAATAACTTTATTACTAAAAAATAGTTTGAATTTGCTGTATCAAATAGCCCTGCTTTACCTAACAGCATTTTTGTTTTAAAATTTCTTTGGAGTTGTACCACACACAAATAATTCCAAAATATATTGTAGATGTAGAAAATATACTCCTTATTTATAAAATTATCGTTTAAAAATTTTATCTTTGCATTCATGCAGTAATTGGAAATTATTCCCATGGGAATGGAAAAACACCTTATAATAATTTCAAAGCTATTTAAGCCATATTAAACTTACCCCAAAGAAAGACTTAAGTCCAGCATTTAATTCCTTATATTTCTTGTACTAGAATTAGAATACAGGTATGTAATAAAATTATGAATACTAGAGCACAAATAATAAAGTATGAAGTACAAATAAACTAATGTGAAGATAATAGAGCGTTGAATTAGCTATGGCCATGGCCAATGCTATACCATTTATAACTGTTGCTGATCTATCTATCATTCTTCATTCTATTGACCAGTTTTAATTAACTCGATATAAATCAAGTTTGAATTGAACTATTTTCATCCATTTTTTTGTATTGTATTATTTAATCTGTCGACAACATTTTCTGATCATCAAAACTTTAGATTCATAAATTTGGCAAGCAAAAAAGTATTTTATTTCTAACCGTGTATGGTGATGACAAAAAAAACAGTCTACCAACTTCGGAATATTTATATCGTGCAATTAATTGCAGTAGACCTTTGAAGTATTTTTCAACAAAAGAAAGTCTGAAAGACATTTTAATCCAAACAGGTAAAAAAAAATATAAAATATTTTCTGTTTTGTATCAATATTTCGTACTTGGGGTAAAGTGGATCAGAGTTTGGCTTAGCTGATCCATTCTTTTCTTTTTGGAGGAGTCTTTCTGTATTAAGTTTAATGAATGTTTTTAACTTATTTCCTTGAAGTATGTATTGAATTGTCAAGCAATTTTATTTTTTTTCTTTAAATGAAGTATTTTGATTCTATATTTGAACAATGTTCATTAACTTTGAGAAATGTTTGAGTAACTAAGTTAATAACTAGGTTTCATCACCTGATTAAATAAAGTATTAATTTTTGCGTACTTTTTAAGAGGTAATGCCTAGAACATATATTATTTATATATTTGCTAATAAATATATTATTAGTATCATTTTGCAGTGTGATCCATTTTACCCCAGGTTGGGGTAAAATGTTACTTTTAATGCCAAGTTTGACCAACTTATAATTGAAAAATTTTAAATTAAATTGGATTAAAATGTTCTACAGGATTGTAATGTCAATATCCAATTGAAAGACTCATTATACTAAATTTTTAATTCATATTTTCCCATAAAATCATTATTAAGTTTTTTTAATGTGATAAATCTATGCCTATCTAAGCATTTTTTAAATAAAAATTAATCAATGTCTTCAAACAGTGTTAACTTTTTAGAATATTTATTTGGTTTCAATCCTATCAACTCTCTGCTTACTATAAATTGTTGTACCTTGACATATATTTGACATGTTTCTATATCTATATGTTCCCACATAAAAAGCTCTTGAAACATTGTGCCTTGAATTTGTTTGCCTTTCGAAGAAGGAAATAATTAATCTTATATTCAAAATGATAAAACAGCATGGAAATTATAAAAAGATGAAAAAAGGGTATGCAACAAAGGAAAAATATGTGTTTAAAAAGATGTATGTTTTTCAAAAAGCGGTGTGAAGAATTTCAGTTGTTTTAGGAGTGGGAGGATGATTTTTTGTGGAATTAAGAAGTGGAGGATGAATTTTAGTGAAAATAGAAGTGAAGTGAGTGGACACATTGAGCCCCGCGATTCTAGCGGGTAGACTAAAGCATCAAGATAATGGACTTTAATAGTACCTTTTACACTTTGAGGTTAAGGTGCGTTCCGTAGGCGCATTCTTTTGGTGATATCGGTTATGTAAGAAACTGTCCAACTCTCTTATTAGGGTCAAATTTAAAAATAGGCTTAATGGATTCGTTGTAAGATATTTCGAGAAGTTGTTTTAAGTATGTTCAGAATTAACGATATATAATAAGAACTTGCAAACTATTTTCAAAATACAGGTTCATCCGATTTACAAAGGCAATGAAACGTTTGAAAATTTACCTTTTCATCTGTTGACAAAGAACAGTAATCACTTTCTAGAACAGGCATGGCCAACCCGCGGCCCGCGGGCCGCATGCGGCCCGCTTTATATAATTATGCGGCCCGCGAGAATTTTCGTAAGTTTAAAAAAAAAATTTACTCTTCGAGCTATAATTTTCCTTTAAGAACAATGTTTAGTTGCAAAAATGCCCCAATATTGCCCACCTCAAATGTATTTCCAAAATTCGGACTAGGTGTACCAAAACTAGTTAAAATCTTGTTTTTTTTTAGTCAAATTTCCAAAAACTTTCTGAGGGAGGACCCCCAGACCCCCCTTTGGTACTTGTAGTACCTTTATTACTCACAACTTTTCTAATATTTAGTTGTTTAGGACGCAAATTCCACTTAAAAATTTATTAAAAAGTTACATTGGACCAATTAAAAATGCGTGAGAGAGGCTGAGGAGTAATATTGGGCCCCACCCGAAATAAATTTTTACATAAGCCACTGATCTCATCAATACATATTCAATATCTTAATTACTATCACTATATCACACCATACTTGCATTCATAAATGTAGAAATTTAGACGAAGAAATAAAGTATCAATTAATTTTGCTTTTATTTTTCACTAAAAATTTTTGTTTTGGGACTTCGTCTTCAGACTTGAGAGATTATTAAAATGACAGTATAGTGCGTATCCACCTAACTTAGTTTCGAGTAATTCAGAATGTTTTTTTAACCGGCACCTATTTAATTTCTAAACTCCCTAATCTAAATACCCATTTTATACTTTTCAACTTATGTCACTGTCATTCTGAGCAGCTCATACCTTAAAGTTTGATATGCGGCCCGCGGAGTATTGTGGTTTTCCAAAGTGGCCCTCAAGATCATTTGGGTTGGCCATCCCTGTTCTAGAACTTCAACAAAAGACTTTCCTTCTTGTGGTTTTAAGGATATCACATCAAGGATCGCGTCCAGATCCTATGAAAAAAAAACACATTCAGTTTTAAAACCAATTCAATACTTAAAATTTGAAGAAACTAGGAGAAATATTCAGTATTCGTAAGATGTTTAGGGGTAAGAAAATGTTACTCAAGAATTCTTCTTTATCACCAGTAAAAATTATGAAATGCACAAAATATCTTTTTATCGGAATATTAAATTACATCATGGAGAAAAGGGCGATTGGATAGGTTTCATCTGTAAATTTAGAAATATTACCTTTTTCTTAGAGTATTAGAGAATTTAGAGAAAAATGTCGATTTGATAGATTTTTTAAAAAGGTTTTAATAAACAAAATCACTTAAATATTTTGTCATTCTTTGTCACCTATTTGTGAGGCTCTTAACTCACTTTTTGAGTCACATAGAAAAGTTTCAACTAGCCAACTCTCTTAGTAATTTTAAAAACTGACTTATTCTTTCAAACTGCATAAAAATTTAAAAGCTCTAAAATATTATTAATTATTTACTTCATTTTTTTACTGGGAGAAATTTTAAAAATTATCAATTTTAACTATTTTATTTTATACGAATTATTCTTTGTTGTTAAATGTAGTAAAAAAGTAATTAGCTTCCTCACTTTTTCAGGAGTTTCCTTTATGCATTTTTCCAAAAGTGCACCCTCTGGTTTCCCTGAAAAAAAAAAGATTTCAGTGCGGAAGAAAAGAAAACTTAATTATGCCTTTTGCAAGGGTTTAATGAAATTTGTTGCTTTTAAATAATTATAACTGATAGCAAAACACCTATAAATAACATAACTTCACTGTACTAAACTTTTGATCACCGCGTCCCCCTTTATGTAACAGTCAGACATCGCGGCCCCCCCCCAAGATTTTGAACCCTCAGAGCAGTAACCAGACATGTTTCAGGTGGTTGACTTTCTTGTAAAACACAGAATTTTCAAGGAAAAAATAGTATAAGTAGCAGTCAAAATTTAGAGGGGGCCGGGGGTCCTCCCCAACAAAAAGTTTTGAAATTTCCCCCTTCAAACTTTTTATCTTATTTTGAAAATCTTTGGAAAGCTCTCAAAGGTAACTTGAGTGTTCCCCAAAATTACTCGCGGACCCTTAAGGAAGGCGCTGTGGACCCCTGGGGGTCCTCGGTCCACAGTTTAAGTATCGCAGCTGTACACTATATAGGTATATAGTGCTGTCCTTTAAAAACAACCCACTCCAAATTGTACCCTAAAAACAACCCATTGAGATTTTTTAATTACATAATTAAAATAATTTTACCATCTCATATACCCTGTCCTTCTATGCCTCTTAGAGTGTCAGGGATGTAAAAACTGGTCAAAGAACGGTTTATTTACTTATTTTTTAAGCAAGTTGAGATAATGTAGATTTTTGGCAAAAAGGTGCAAATTTACAAATTTTGTAAAAATGTATGTTATAAAGACTTTAGAGCATTTTTCGCGAGTTTTTATGTTTTCCCATTACTATGAGAATAAAATTCCGCTCAGTCCGCCAATTAGAATCCTTCTAGGAAAAAGTGTTTTTTTTTTCAAATTCTTACTTAATTGGCTGCCAATTTGTAATGAATAGTTGTAATTAAAAATGCTTAGCACTAAAATGTTAGTGAGGATGAGCCGCTAGTACAGTTTTTTGTTCGATTTAATTATCCTTTTTATTAAGCTTTTAATGAAGAAAATATGAAACAGTGGGTTGTTTTTAAAGGACAGCACTATATAGGCTGGGACGAAAAAAACAAATTTTCGAATTTCGAAACACTTTAGATCTCAAAAGTTGCGTCTTGGCATGCTGATTTACTGGAAAAATAATAAAAAAAATCCTAAAAATATCCCTGATAGCGTATCGGGCCTAAAGTTTGAGAAAACTGACGAATTCCCCTTGCATTCGATTTTTAAACTATTCTTGTCACAACCAAGCTGTCTCAAGATGTGTGAAACTTAGTATAAGTAGAGCAAAGATAGAGTACAAGTACAAGCAACATTGTTTTCACACACGATCTTGTATTCCAGATTTTGATTGTATAAATCCGACTTTTAAAGACTTTAAAGGGGAAGAAAGAGTATGAAGGAAGTTAGTTCATCCATAAAAAGTGCATTTGGTAAGTTTTACTTTTAAAAGTGCCTTTTGTAAGTGTCAAATGTTAAATTTCCCATGAAATTCACCAAGTTTAGGCCTTGTGCCCAGATTTCACAAACGAAGAAAGATTTTGCAAATATTTTTATTTGTCTTCAGACAGCTAAAACACCTAAAACACACTAGCAAACTTACACCTAGTTTTAAGTTTATAAACGTAATTTTCAAATTTAGGAATTTTTCCAATGCAAGGGGATTTTTGTCAGTTTTCTCAAACAATAGTACACTCCTCTCACTTTGCAATACTTTCGAATTACAAGGTATTCATAAAATATTGCAAAAACCTTTATACCGTTTTAATGTTGTCTTAAATATTTAAATAGTAAAAAAGCATTATACTTTGTTATAAATGTATCTTTGGATACATACCATACCTATGTATTGACAAACTAGGGGTACATCACAACGGAAAGAATAGCTTTGATTCAATGCATTTGTAACAGATTCATAATCTAATGCGGATGAAAGGACTATCATAGAAATAAAAATCAGCAGCTTCATTTTCATGTCGGGCCTGAAAGACAAATCAATTAGTACAAGATAAATATGACCTGAAAAGGTCTCACCTAAAACTAATTTAGCGCCAGTTAGTTGTAACCAATTTGACTTACAGCTCTACTGACCTGAAGCTGGTTACCTGAAGATTTAGTTAGAAACAATCTAAAATGTAATTTTACGTAATTAAAATTAATTAATTAAGTAATTTAAATGTATTTAAGTTTTTCAACAATATAAATTACATCTTTTTGGCAATAGTTGATTTTAAAATTTCTAATTTAAGAAAGGATAAGTAAAAATTTGTTTGTTTAAAAATTTAAAAATAGCGATAAAATTTAACTGATAAAATGCATAAATCCGATTTTAAACTTTAATTGGATTGGACACGCTTATACTTACTTACAAAAAGCTTATACTTACTGCCTAACTTTTGTCAAAAAGAAACTTGTTTTTCGGTTAATCTATGATGGATCTATTTATATCAACTGATATACGTTATATAGCATAAGTGGTTCTCACCTGATATTTTTATTGCATTTGTAACTACACTAAAAATGGGTTAGCAAATATGTTTTTTATTGCCCGTTCCAGTCTAGCAATAAAAGCTTTTTTAGGACATTAGTAACATTTTTATAGAAATTTTATTTCTAAAATTTTGATTATAAGTAATGAGTAAACAGTTTTATGGCTGTTTTAAAGTTCCTTGCAGACGATGACTTACGTTTCAATTTCAAGATTCTATAACGATAAAAAATCAATATGACATTTAATATATTAAGCTCTGTCCTTTATATGTATTCCAGTCAAATAGTATTTATTTTAGGAAAGTTTTGTGGTAGTAGGTATTTTTCGCTATCTGTGTGTTTTTTGGAGTGCTGAATCCGAATCTGAGGTTTGCAAACAAAATTTCGTGAAGGAACATTGTGAAAATTCGAAAAAATGGCAAAAATTCACCACTTTTATTCGTTTTCTGCCCCTAGAACATAACCTTTGCGCTTCTGCGCTAAACAGTCAGTACAAAAAATAAGGAACACTAACCAAGCTACAAAAAAGTCAATTGAAACTTTTCTCTCAGACTTATAGTTTTGCCGATAGAGCACGTTGAAAAAGGGGCTATTTTCGTTCGATTGGTAGGAAATCCAAAAATGTCACTAGTTTCGTCAAAAAGCTGAATTTTTTGGAACATAATACTATAAAAACTGCTCTAACAATATTCTTCATCAAATTCACCAACTAATCGAATCTCGATGAAGCAACATCGCCAACAAGAGCCAACATCACAGCAATAAGAGCCAAAATCCGCCCAAAATGAATTTGAAGGTGGTGTCACTTAATTTACTTAAAAATCATACTTATAGGTAAAGTCTATCTGCCCTAGCAAGGCACGAGTGGCAAACCTAAAATCCAGCAGAGAAAACAGTGGCGACTGCACTAAAAAAGCCATTAAGATGGTTATCTCACTTCTATTAGATACCCGATACCCTGCACTCGCCACTGCTTTTTCTGCTGTGGGCTACTGATTTTAGGTTTGCCACTCGTGCCTTGCTAGGGCAGACAGACTTTATTCCACGGTCTTAAAATCATTCACGGAGTTCAGAAATATCACATCCTTTAAAAAATAACAGGGATATTTTTGCTAAATGACTCTCAAATAGACGTTTCTGCTACCGTTCCGAATGTGCGTGGAACTCCATTAACAATGGAGAGCCTCTGGACCCCACTTAAACTATTCTTTGGTCAGAATATCTTTAATTTTTGGACATGAGTGTAGTAATGAATAAATTATTTGCAATAAGTTCCATTTTACCACACATTACTTAGCTACGTTTAACCTACATATAATAAATAAATCATTTTTAAACTTGTAAGGAAATGTTCTGAAAGAATGGAAAGAAATGATTAAAAAGTAATAGTTTTGACGCCATTAAAAATGTCCCATTTCCCTCCCTCACCCTACCAGAAAAATCTGATATCGGATAATGTATAGTAAAGCTAATTAATAGACAACTCTAATAAACTCGACAGAGGGAATAAATTTCTAGATAATATTCGCTACTTATTACATACACCCTTTGTAATTTTCGATAATCAAACGCATAATCCCACTGGAAGAATGTATGACATTTTTCAATTAAAATTATTGCGAAGAAGCAATTGCCAATAGATAAAAAGAAAAATAAAATCCTTGTAATTATCATCGGAACGTTTTACACTTTCTCGTTAATTTTTAATTGAAAATCCTGTAATTAAAAACGCTTCTAAACTTCAAAAGTGGAAAATAATCATTTCTGAAATAAAATGAGCAAGGATAATTTAAGAGATTTAATACTCGGTGTTTTTGGGAAATAAAAGTTACTTTCAACATTTAATTAGACGGGCTTTCTTCGAAGACTATAGATTAATGCTTTTTTTCTTTTATTAACTTTGCCATTTTATGAGGCCAAAGGAAGAAAAAAAAAGTTGTTTTCACTGTACGGAAATTAAACTCAGTAAGAACCGACTCTTTTATTTCTCGAAGGAATACAATATTTCATGTAATATTCTCAGTTATAGGGGAGTAAACATAATTAATAACAAGATCTACGGTGAGTATTGATGCAGAATATTAATGTAGGTTTTTTCAGCGAAACAAAACCTCGTAATTAAAAGCGTTAGAACCGTTGAAAAGATTCATTTTAAAACGGAAACCATTATGTAACTGTAAAAATTAATGAAAGTTTTCATTAGGTTAGTTTGAATAGGATGGCTGTAAATGGAAGACGTTGAATGGAACGTATGGCCAGAATTTTGCTAGGGACTAATGGAAAATAAAAAGTCTAAGTGGGAAAAAGGGTACTTTAATCGTTTTATATTTTATATCGTATGTTTAAAAAATCAACTTAAGTAGTAGAAATTAGCATAAGAATATATGTGTTATAGATGATAAGAAAGAAAGAGCGTGTGACGTCACAAACAATGTATAGTAGGTACAAACCGGAAATATTTTATGTTATGAAAAATACAGAGAAAGTCCTCGAGCACTTTGGTCAACTTCCGGTTCAAACATTCACCTTGTCAATAAACTGCATTTGGTTTCCAGTTGAATTTAAGTTTCAATGAATTAAATTAAATTAAAAATGAAAGTAATTTTTTGTTAATTTGTTTTCAATCTATAGAAATAGGTGTTAGTAATTAGGAGCGTCATTGTATAAAGTCATGTTATGAGATTTATTCCATGTTACGAGGGTTTATACCAAAAGATTAGGAAGTCTAGGTACAATATACTGAGATTCGTTTTAGGACTTGTGACGGCATGCCTCTCACACTCTTCTTTATAAGCAAAACCCTCATTCTTTACCTTGAAACCATTTCATTCCCAAACCGCCCAAAATTGCAATATAATCCCATAGAAACTTCTGGGCGGCTAGGAATGAAAGGGTTAAACCCCTTAGGCTGAGTTATATCTGAAACGTCCACTGATGACAGATAATGACGTCCTTTGTCGGTAGATGGCGCTGCCAAGCTACTTTTCAGAGGCTGAGCGATAAAACCGAATATTTCATCTTCTTGTTAGTGGGGGAAAAATTTTCGCAGGAGGTGCTGGAGATATTTTTCACCAACCGTTTCATGCGACCACAAACTGTGGTTTTTATACCTCCCTTCCCAGTTTTCCATTTCACTGAAGGTATTTTTTTACTAAAGGTTTGAAAAATTTATGAGCCACTTTTAAGCTGCCACTTACGAGCTTAGAGAGCTTCAGCGGGAGAATTTCCGGCAGTTTGTTTAGGACACTGCTCTAGCTGTTCCTAGAAGTGGAATTTCGACGATTCTTTCTCGTTATTACTTTCGGTAATGCCTTCCTGGTGGAAATATAACGACTGTCATATACTTGGGATGCAAACTGTTTTCACTTAGGCTAACGTTTTGGGGATGATGTATGTCGAACGACGGTATAAATTGAAATAACAACTGGCAAAATTATTGGTGCAGGTTTAAGGTTCACTTCAATAACCTGTTAAGATGTAAATTAAGATTCCAAGGTCATCCATTAAATCCAAGAAAAGGATTTTTTCGGCGAAAGTAATGGATTTGTCAAGTTTTGTAAAGAAATAATAACTGAAAAAAAAACAATAAAAGTAAGAATTAACTACCTATTTGATTTTAACAGTCCTCTTTAATTTCCATTTTATTCTCAGAAGTTTTTTTCGCTTCTTAACATCTTCCATCTTTCTTATCATTATTTAATTTTTTTTACTTACCTTTCTTTCTCCCTTCTTATCTATTTTCTCCTTCTTTATTCAAATACCTCTTTCAATCCTTCCTCATATTTTGAGCCTAGTAGTGCCCAAAAAAAAAAAAAAACCTAAACCAAATCAAATATTCCCTAATTTCAAAAAAGGGATTTTCCCTTTTGTTTTTGTGAAAGTTTCATATTTCTTATCTCATTTATTTGAATATGTAATTTTATGAATATTTTAATAATTTGATCATATCAAGAGTTAATTCTTAAGACTTTCATTACGGTAGAATCATTTTCAATCGTCCAGCTATGAGGAGAACTTTGTATCTTTTGTTTTATGATATAGTATAAATACAAGTACAATAGGTACTTTTATTTCCCACCAATTCCCATTATGGATAAATAATTATTCCCTTCCTTTGACAAAGCTTTCTTAATTCCTCTCCCAGTGAAAACCTTTTTATATTTTTTGCCAGAATCATCTACTGAAATTTAAGATCAAGGGTAAAATAAGTCCAGTTTACAAGGACTTTCTTCCCATGTTCTCACTAAAGCGTTTTTAAGTAAAAAAAAAGTACATTAACTCTTAACTGGTTCAGAAAAAAACGAATTTGGATCACGGGATGAAGATAGAACGATTTTTCGAAACTAAACGTTAAAAAAATCTATTATAGGCTAGATTGATTTTCTCAAAGATCTAGTATTCTAGTATACACAATACAAAATGCGGAAAATAAATCTTTAAAAAATTAAATGTAGTATCTATTCTTTTTTGGTTGGTGATATTGCATTCGAAAAAAAAAGTTGTATTTGAAGGAAAAACTTAAGGAACAATACTATATTCGATGTTATATTTCTATTATAAAGAAGAATAAGCTTTACGATAAAGGTGTGTAAAAAATTAGATTGTAGAGTTAGTTTCCAAACTCACGCATTCGAATTAAATAATACTATAAACTTATACTGTACTTTATTTTCTGGTATTACAAAATATGTATAATGAACAGCTCTTTTGAATGAACAGCTCATTTGAATAATTATTTCATGATAATTAGTATGACAATATTAATTATGAATGATATTAATATAGTTGAATCAAAATAACAATAACGATAATTAAATAATAATTGAAAACCAATACTATATGACTAATCATTCAGAAAAATGAATTATTAATTTTCCTTATAACAATAAGTAAAACTTTATGCTGAATATCTAAGGCAGGGGTTCTCAATTTGTTTTCACCGCGGCACCCTTGGCAGGCTAAAAAAATTTCGAGGCACCCCTAAAATGTTTTATTGAGGAATGGGCAGAATCTATACTAGATTTTTCAGTCAATGGTCAAATACTCACCTAAACGTATTTTCTTAAAACTACTTGGAACTATGAGTACTCTAAACCGGAGCATCGATATAAAAAAAATGGATTTATTTCGTCTTATAATAGGAGTATCCATAAGGGCCGACTTCAGTAAAATATTGAGGCTGCCCAATATTAGACTATTAAGAACATAAAATTGAAAGAAATGCAACCATAAAGTTTTACGGGGCACAGTTTTAAAAAAATAATTTTTTATCACATGTATGTATAAACATTCAAATTTAGCCTTATTTTTAAAGTTTTAATTAATATTATTGTATTTTTAATCGATTAAAATGCAATTTCTGACAGTATTTGTAAGCAGAACATAATTGAAAAAAAAAATCTGCAATGAACTTAATTTTAAAATAGGTAATATTATACTATTTAAATTCGAAACCAGCCTCATGTTAGCATGTTTCTTGTTATCCTTAAGCTAATTAAATTACTAATTAATTATATCAAAGGGTATATTATAATCATCCTTTTTTCCAATTCTGATTATCATCGAAAATGTTTCAATTTAAAGGATGAAAGTTATAAAAACTCTTTATACATTGATATAAAATTTAAAAAAATAAATAAAAGAGAATTATGTATTTATTATCATTTTTTGAATTAGCTAAAAATTACTTTAAGGATATACCACAGTTTTTTAAAAAAGGTCCTAACAACTAATAAAAACTCCTAAAATAGAACATATTCTGAAAGGAAAACTAAATGAAATTTTGAAAAAAAGGAAGGGAGAAATAAAAATTTAATTTTACATAGTACTTTAAACATAGAATCATAAAAGCATGCTGCATAAATGTAGTATGTTTGTGAGTAGGAAGCATTTTTAAATTAAAAGCGTTTAACCCTTTTGGACCGAAATGGGAAAGTTTATAAGTGACATAAAAATTTATAAACATCCAAGATAATTATTTCGATAAAAATAGAAAGGATTAATTATTGCTCCCTTCACTTTTTCAAATAAATAGCTAAAATCATTTTTACCTTTTGGAAATTTAAAAAAAATATGGATATAAACCAGCAATAGCGCAGTACGATAGCAGGCATAGCAGGAACTGCACAGCGGTCAACAGTGTCAACAGCACCACGACAAAAACACAACTAACTGACCTCTACAAATGCATAACACCTTCTCCACAAAAACACGTGGGGTACGGTTCCGAATGGGACGCCATAAATAGAAAAAGGGACAATTAAGGGGTCATAAAATTTGAGATTGTGCAATATCGGGTATCCGATTTCCTTCCCGCTTTGACAGAAGACATCACCGACTTGCAACCGACCATCCCCCAAGGATTTGGTGATAAGAAACATTTCAAATGGCTCCATCCCCGAGCCCACCCACAGCCATGACTGACAGGGGTCTGCGCGCTAATGACCAGTTGACGCCCTCCTGGCGACCGGAATACTTCGTCACTGTGCTGTTTTTGTAAAAAGATATTTGGCGTTCCTAGCACTATTTTTTGAATAGAAGGAAAAACGACAGAACACGAAAAAAAAGTAGGATTATTTAAAATTTTGACAACTTTTTGATTATTGGCTCGGCACCCCTGGCATAGGCTCGCGGCACCCCAGGGTGCCGCGGCACCCAATTTGAGAACTGCTGATCTAAGGAATAGTTTTAAATTAAAAGTCAAGCATAACCTTATTAACAACAGACAATATTTATTTATTAGAGTCCCTATAAGCTAAAATAGTTACACAATGGAGGTTTCTTCTAGGATCTAGCATTTTCCAAAACTTCACCTTACTTCTCATTTCATCAAGACTACCCCATTTTTATACGATAATGTGAACATACATCTACGACTCATGATATTCTTTGAGCAACAAAAGAGAAAGGTTTCTTTCAACCACTGGAAGTCAGCTCTTCCCATTGTTATCACCAAAAACCGAAATCTATTTCTGTCAAGAACACGCGGTGGTATGGAAGTTTTACTTCCCAAGGAAAGTATGATCCAATCATCTTTTCAGCATTATAACAAAAGAGCTGACTTTGCTTAACTTTAAAAAGTTATGGGCACCCCCGAACTCTTTCGGTTAAAATCATCACAAAAAAAGTTCGCTAATGTCCGTAAAGATGAACATAAGTCAAAAGAATTCATATTTCTATGAGGAAGGAAAATCTGCTTATTGGCCATAATTTCATTTCCTAATTCCGTTTCTTATAGGGGAATTCTAGGAAAAATTAGACAATGATTTTTTAATCTTATTCAGCTTTATTTTTTAATCTTTTTTCAGATTTCCTCTATGCACGTTTGGACACTGTAATAGAATTAAGGTTTAAGTAATTAATCGGAAACACAAACCCTCATGCTGGTTTTCTTAATTAAATGTAAAAAAGGCATGGTTATGGGCAAACGTTAAATAAAATGAATCAGCGTTTATGCATATTTAGCATTATTAAAAACGAATATGGTATTAAATATAGTGACTTTCTATTATTCGTTATAATTTCACTTTTATTAAACTGAAGAGGTCGTTATGAACTGAATTTTACTTGTTCATTAAAACTAACTTTGATGAAAAATTTATTATTTTAATGCCAATACGTAACGTATGACTTGCATAATCCTAACAATAGCTAAAGGACGTTTTGTTTTACCTTTAATAGTAACTATTTTTTGACAGAAAACTTACTATTTATGCTAATATAAAATACATTAGCTTTTCCTTATATTCCTTTTCACTTACTTTTTTCAGTAAAATTTGTGACACGGTGCCGAAATCCATTGCACAAATAAAATGACCCATGAGAAACTTTTCACTATTTTTTTAAATCATAAAATTTACTTTCGTGTAGTTCACCTATTGTATTCATATTTTTCTCTTCATATTCTTTAGTAGTATGTGTTAGATACAAATAAAATCACGGGAAAATTATAGTAATTTGAGATTCCAAAAACATTACAATTAATAAATAGGTGACACTTTTTTTCTCATTTCTCTTCACCTTTTTAAATTCTCCAATAAACCCCACCTTCTCGACATCACTGAATCGCAGGCACGAGACAAACATTTCCCTTCTCTAAAAGAGAATCCCATTCTCTTTTTAATCCTTTCTTCCCCTTAAAATCGACTGCAGGGGGATTAAAAACAAAATGATGCGCACACAAAACCCCTCAGCCGAAGGGGCATAGAACTTTCTAGTAGTACAAAACACCCTCAAAAAAAGAGAAGGAAAACTTAATAACGGGCTCTTGACTCACAGGGAAGCCGGTTCTTCCGTACAATATGCTTTGGAATAAATTGCATTCCTCTGCTTATTGAACCCCTATCCGCTTCCTATCAGGTTCCCTTTTCTGATAGACCCTAATGAATGGAGGTGGAATTTGAAAGAAAATGTACTTTCGATTGGAAGAAGAGAGAAAAAAAGTTCGCTGAAATCGTAGGGATGACTTTAAAGCAAGATTTTTTTCTTGTTAAGTCTCGATTAAAGCTGGTTTTATTTGGGTTGTTCAGATGTTTCGGTCGTATTCACGACTTAATTTTTTAAAGCTTTTATTTCATCCTCTCTTTCATTTTTATGAATGTAATGGTAAGTTATTATTATAATTAATAATAATGAAGGGTCTTTACTTTCTATATAACTTTCTAATTAAATAATGATGTTTAATCTGTTTTGGGGAGTTATGATTACATCAAAGACTGAGAGAAAAAAAATGTCTTTGAAATGTCACAAAAACCATAAATGTCTTATCTTTCACCTGATTTTTCAAGGTCAAAATAGGAAGTCCTTTCTATTTATTTCTATTTCAACCTATTCAACCTATTGCAGGTTGTTGGCTTTCAAAGTTCTAAAAAATAGAAAAAAAATTAAGAACAATAAAAAGAAATTTGCTCTTCTAAACCAGATTTTTATTTAAATGCAACAATGTTTTTTTAACAATGCAAAAGAAATATCTGTAAGATCAGAATAAAAGAGTTTTTAAGACATACAACTTATTATATCTAGATTAAAGCTGGTTTTATTTGGGTTGTTTAGATGTTTGGGTCATTTTCACGACTTATTTTTTAAAGGTTTTATTTCATCCCCCCTTTCATTTTTATGAATGTAATGGTAAGTTATTATTATTATTAATAATCATAGCTAGTAAGAAATCATAGCTTTTCTTATCATAGGTTTAAGAAAATATAAATACTATTCTCCATTCAGTGATTCCTTCAAAAAATCCTCTGTACTTTTCAGAGATTGCTGTAAAAATACAAAAAGGGGCAAACAAAAGACTACTTTAACTTCTCTAACTAGAAATCATTTGAAAACACCAAAACATCCTGCTTTTGGCTCATCCCATGCTATTTGACCTTTCTCCCTAAGTTCAGGCTTTTCTAGATTCGACCAACTCTGAGCCAAATTGATGCGGGTCAATTTTGACCATCGCTCGCAGTTGTCTTAACAATCGTGTCTAGACGCTCTAATGTCGGGTCTATTGTTAGTTGTCTTAAAGGGATGAGAGTAGTTACTAGCTCAGAAACTTCGGTTAGCTTCAGTTAATCACAGCAAGGTGAAGGTTAATAATTATTATGTGCGAAGAAAAGAAATGAAAATTTATTTGCTATGTCTCTTATGTGTTAAGAGAATAATTTTTTCATATAAATGTGTGGATATGATTAATGCATCTGCATTATTTAGGAAATTATAAGAGAAGTTCTGAACCCCTTTCTGTAATAAAATCCTTTATGATAGGTTCAACACCATAGAGGAGTGGTGGACTAAGCAATGGTACCTTGAAGTGAGGGTAAGATAATTTCCAGAAAGACCCCAAAAACAACGACTGTCATGTGATAACCGCTTTCACGTGACGGTGATCTTACTGGAAATTGTTTTCACTGCCGAAATTTTATGCCGTACGAGTACAGTGTTATAAGCACACCAACTCATCGCCAAAAGCCCCTCACCAATGAATACAAGATTTTTTTTATAATAAATTATTTATATGATGTGTTTCATCTTTAAATGAAAGGCGTAATCTAAAAAATTTAAATATTTTAAAATTTAGAAGCATAACATTTCTTTTAATAAAGCAGAGCCGAGAATCGAACTCGGCGACAGGTACAATGCGCCTGCGCAGTCTGCTGGAGTACGTTGTTCTCTTTCAGATTTCAATTAGAAATTAATTAAACCTAATTCTTTTGGACAAATTTAACTATACAAAAATTAAAAATAAATCTTATGTAGCCAAACCTAATCAAATATTCAGGTGGGGATCTGTAAAAAAAAAAAAAACCCTCTACGTATCGATCTTGGTCAAGAATATCAAAGAACAGAATCGAACCATTACCTTCTTGACATTTTTAGCTGATATATTGCTTCAAGGGTTCTAAATAGGCAGGTTCAGGGATCACTTTAAAAAGGGATAAGGGTCATTACTTCAAAAAGTGATGATAATATTTACCAGTACCAAAAAATATTGTGTCATTAAGATGGAAATTATGTTTTTCACAAACTTTTATTCTTAGCCGTTTACCTCGGTGACTTTTTTAAAGGAAATATATTGCAATAAATTAGGCTTTATGTGATTCACTCGTGCTCTAATCTACACATAAAAGACTTGTTGCCTTGTTTGAACTTTGTTTCATTTGTGTTAGTTTTCATTAATGTACCGTTGCTTCACTCCTTTTTTCTGAAGCAATTTTAAGATTGAAATGTGACATCAAAAAGGTATACAAATGCATTTCGGTTTGTGGCAACAATTCATTTGAAGAAGTCAGTGACACTGGTTTATATACAAGCTAGTTTATAATGTTCAGGATACCCATAAGTAAGTGTTTTTACGAATTTTAGCTGAATAAGCATGAATTAAATTAAATTTTATCTTGCTGTTATGGGGTTATGGTAGGAAAGTTGAGACTGGTACTCTTGGTCCACTTGGCTGACATTGAAAGTTTGAGTGGGAAAGTTCTAGGACAGAATATAAATAACTATTAAAAAGACTAGGAATAGAATATAATAAAATAAATAATAAAACTATAATTGGGTTTAGGTTGTTTTAAAACATGCAAAATTTTCAGGCAGTGTGATAAATCTGAGAATTAAAAACTTAGGTCTTGTAGAATATTAAATATTAACCTATTTATATAGTAGTCATTTGTAAAAACAATTTTTTTTAAATTTTTTCTGCTGCTTTTCTAAATAAGGCTATAATATTAATAGTAATTGGCCATGTTTAACCACAGCTCAATTGAACCGACAACCATTGAGGATTGAGATATAATTGTTAATATTATTCTTAGATTCTAAAATAATAAGTAATTTAGTAGAATATTGTTAGCATGATCTATTAGATCTCAATGCTGACTACACATGTTGCTGTTAATCGGCTTTTGTTAAACATGTCGGCTGGACCCTTCTTAAAGCTATTCCGCTGGTTCCCGTGGTCATCATTTGACCTTTGGGTAAACATTATAGCTGGAGAACTCTTTCTCAAGCTGTATACTACATTTTCATTTGTTTTTGTAGGCTTTTTAACTCCTAATGGCATTATTACGCATTAATTACATACAATTTTTATTCACTTTTTACTTGATCGGAAGTTAACCCCTAGAGTACGATTAATATCGCCGTTGAATAAAAAGACTCCAATTTTCATTTTAAATCCCAAGAGTTCTCTGTTCTTTATGAGGAACATTTGTTAAGAATAACTTTAATATTATTGGTATTCCCGTAAGAACGTCTCAACCTCCCATATCCTTAACCCGGGAGGACGCGCACTACTTTCTGTTACACGGGCACGCGCGGGGTCTATCAGACCCCGCAAACCGTTTTCCGTTATAATCGTTCAGTTTATGCAAAAATTTTATCACGGAAAGTTTAAACATATAATTTAATCATTCAAAGTGCATAATAACTCATTTTTAAGTTGACTGATTTTTATTGAGATACAATATTAGACTATTTCACATTTCATACCGAATCCCTATGATATTACATATTTTTTATAAGAAATGTGAAAAAATTGTGTAACAATTTAATTTAGTGGTGTTTACCTTAAATTTCCCTTTTAGAGCAAGAAAGAATATAGATACTAGGTACTTTTGGACATCTCTTTTTTGGCATTTCAATAAAAACAACAACCTAACTCGGAAAATAACATACCTACTTTATTTAAACTTCATGAGGTGATAGGTTGAAACCTTTTAGGCAGCTACACGGAGTTTCATACATTTTCATTAAAAATTAGAGTTTTTATGAAGGTTTATTTAAGCGTCGGGGTCTATTAGACCCCACGCGCGTCCACGCGGGTTAAACAAAGCATAATTGTGTCTGAAATGATAGATAGCTGCATACCCTAAATGTGTACCGAAAGTTAAATCGTTTTTTATGCATCGTGATGTCAATCCCTGAAGTTTGAGATATTGGTGCAATCCCATATTATAGAAATAAGATATTTTTTTAAGATAACAATCTAGCACTGTGTTTCCAAACCTTTTTCGGTCCATGACCCACCAAAGCCTTTCTAAATTTTCCATGCCCCCATGTCTTTTATTTTTTTGAAAATCCTCCTTGAAAAGTAAATGAAACCTGGTGATCAATGTCCCACCTGGAGGGCAATTTGGTTGAAAAATTTCAAATTTCCCCCCTAGAAATTCATATTGCCCCCCGGTGCGCTTACGTTGGGAAACACTGATCTAGCAGAAAACAACATGTGGCTAAATCTTTTTTTTTTTGGTAATAAAAAATAAACAGTATGAAGCAATTTGGAAAAAGTGTAGGTTGTCATGGTAATCAAAAGTGATGGATCAAATGTGATAGATGCGAAGTTCAATTTTAGATAATCAATAAACGATAATTTTTAATGAGTTAAAAATAAAACAGTATTCCTTTATTTAAAAATCTAAAGTTTTTTATGTCAAATTTCGTTAAAACCGGACCTTTTGACTGGAATAAAGGTTTGGTTCCAAGAAGTATATTTGATTGTTGCAGATTGTCACAAAATTCAATCTGTATTGAGATTCCCTATTGTTCAAAGTTTCAGAGCTAACTACGAATTTTCAGAATTTTGTGCCAAAAACCATCAGATCAGACAAATAGGTAGCAGTAGACCGCATATTTTTATATCTTAGTTTATTTTTTATTAATTTTTGAATTCGTTCAGTTAGTTTAGGGACATCATTAGTTTAAAACTGCTTCTCTCAAAGGGAAAATTCTGTTAAAGGATGCTTGTAAGTGCAATATTCCTTCTATTTAAAGATCGTATCGCAGCGCCTTCCTTGGGGGTCCGCGAGTAATTTTGGGGAACACTCAAGTTACCTTTGAGTTTTCCAAAGATTTAGAAAATCAAGGGAATATAAAGGGGCAAATTTCAACAACGAACTAAAACAAAAACCCCCTTTATGAGGCAAATTCTCAAAGTTTTTCTGGGGGAGACGCCCAGACCCCCTATTATTACTTGAACCCTATTATTACTAGTAAAATTTTAGCATAAATATGGAATATTATGGGGTACCTTATGAATAACCTTTAGTCAACCACCTGATACAAGTTTGGTTGCTGCTCTGGGTGTTCAAAATCTTGGGGGGCCGCGGTGATCAAAAGTTTAAGAACCACTGCATATTTCTTGATTCGCAGTTTTTTTTTCTTATCAGACTAAGATATTTTAATATTTGATCCCGTCGACCGTGCCGCTAAAAATTGGGAAACGTTATCAAACCCCGTTGACCTTTCGATAACTGTGCCGCTGAACAGTCAACGGGATAATACGACAGGATATTAAATTGCAGAGTAAGTATTTTCTATTACTAATTTTAAGGTAGGATACATATAATTACTTTAATTAAAAGACTATCAGTAGTACCTCACCTCCGTGGCTCCGGTCCACAGGTGCTCGCTGGGTAACGCTAAGTAGGTACTTCTTAGGGCAGTTCAGTGGTCAAGTATAATGTCCAGTAGTACCCGCCCATTGGAAATAAAAAAAAAAATTAAAAGACCATATGTTTCATTTTGTAGCTCTAACAAAGTTACTTTTAAAAAAATTCTTGAATTTTAGGTTGTAGAGGTGCTGTATTGATGCCAGATTTCTTGTCTGATCCTCTTCATTATTTGTGTAACTCTCTCTATTCAGTGTAACTCTATGGAATTCATACAGCCAGAGCTTTAGCAAGGGAGAACATCTAGGAGTTCAAAAAAAAAATCATTGTAAGTTCACCATATTTAATATATTCAAAGTAAAATAACCAAAAATTCCATTTACTTCAGAATTTCTTGAATAAAGCAAGTTATAAGTTAAAAAAAAATAATGTTATTGGGCTTTTATCAATACAAATTTACGGAACTTAATTACCTCGATGTGCAGTAGTAAATATTCATTAAATATTGCCATCAAATTTTGTTACGATAATAGCAAAAATGATCTTGCTAAATCAAAATTCCCGATTCCTTTTTACCCATTAATAAAATTGAATCGTCAGGATATAGAAGTAGGGAATAAGTCCAGTAACCAAGTTTTGAGAAAATCGAAAAGAACTGTATAAATAATGGAATTTGTGTTGTATAACCACCAAATTTTTACTGGAAATTTAGGAACTTATTTAGAAAAAAAGGGCAATCTTCGGAAAAAATATATGTGCATTCAAAAAAGTATTTTACAGTTAAACAAAGTTGGACTTTTTCAACCTCGTGAAGGAAAATCTTTAAAATCTCTTAAATTCATCGTTTAAATTAAATTATAGTTCTGCTTAGTGCACAGCACAAAAGTGAGAAATAGACAGACCAAGACAAATAAAATTCAAAATTACTATTATGAAGCTGGGTCATTAAGGCAGTATCAATGGAGTAAGTGAATATTAATGGAGTCAAACATTCCCTTGATAAAAAAAATTAAAAGCACTAAAGTAAAAGTTAAGGTAAATTTTATTTTGGATTAGTTCGCAGCACAAAGAATAAGAACAGAAAGACAAAATAACTTTAATTCAAATTAACTGAAAAAATACAATGAATAGAGCAAAGCTTGGAGGTTGTTTTGAATACAAAAAGTCCCTTAGTCTATTCCTTTTTTTAAACTGACGATTCAATTATCAAGGACATATATCCCGACAAAATTTTGAAATCCGTGATAATTGACAAATGGAAGTTAATATGAACTAATGTTAAAAATATTAAAATTACCATATCAATATATTTGTAATATTTGTTAAAGAGTGGGGAATTTAGAAAACAGTATTCTGGACCTATAGCCAAAGCTAAAGGCACAGAATAACTAAATAGCTTGCATTTCCTTAAAAATGATTCAGTTTTGAAAATCATAAAAATTGAGGTGTTCAGTTTTATCTTTTGAAATTTACATTTGTTGTACAGATTAATTTTATGTAATGGCAGAAGGGTTGACAGAAATATCTTGAAATCTTTAAATATTTAATATTAATTGTTAACGTAGGGGTCAAGTTATTAAAAAATATTTTTTAAAAATATGTTGAGCATTTACTTTAAATACCAATGTACTCAATACAAAAATAGACTAGGTAAATGTTATTTGTTAGTGAGTAATTAAAATATATCCTAACTGATATTAATATTTCATTAATTTTTATGTAGTCAAATCGTAATGTGTAAGACTGGTTATTAAGGAAATATACTTATAACTAAATCGGGGGCAAGTGGGGTTCAAGAGGTCGAGTCTGACCAAGGACTTTAACTCTAAATTTCGCAAGAAGTTATCTTTTCAAGCAAAGATGATTCTAAAGATTCTAGCGGTGCATTGGGAACCTAAGGTTGAGAAGCTCTTCTGTAGACGGTCCACATTCTAAATTTTGGGAAAAATGAAGTTTAAATTATTCGGTTTGCGACATCAACGGACAAAAAGTTTACAAAAAAAAAAACCAAACAGGAGGCCTCGAAAACGATTGTGGTTAAAAGAGCCGCGCGTCAATAGCGGCTTAGGAGAGATACAGTTTCTGGATTTCTTCAATAGAAATGTAAAAATTATCTTCTAATATCAATTTTGTGCTTCTTTGAAATTCTTGGGCTGTTTGTATAACCAGTGTTCCGATTCATTGAGTAAAATAAAAGATAAGTAATGAAATCTAATTTCTAAATCCGGTCAAAATGGCTGCTATTTTAATTTAGCATTTGTGCTGCCATCTAGTTAAAATGAAATAATTCTACTATACCTTGCGAAATGATTTTTTATTATCAGTTATTTATTTAGGCTAATTATGAATAGACAGGCTGGATTTCCTGTGTTCAAATAAGTTTTGGTTTCGCTTAGAATATGACAGAAACAAAAGCGAGCTACGGCTAGATAGCAGCAGGAGCAGCCGATTTTGCCGTTTTTCCTTGTAAGTGCCCTCCGTCGGTAGTTCTATAAGTTTCAGGCGCTCGCCGCTATTGCAGCTTATGCCTCTTTTGACACGCTGCTGTGAAACCGCATTTATTTGTCGATAATTGTCTTTTATTGAAATGACCCATTACAAAACTTGTGGTTTTTTATATAAATTTAAAAAATAGCCAAGTAAAATTATCTTCTAAGAGACGAAATTTTTGCCTTAGCTCTGTTAAGCTTCCAATTAGGTAAGTTTTGAAGTAATTCCAAACTGGCCTACATGTGATAAAGTAGTATATTTTACATCGGAAAAATACCAATTTGATTCATATGCACAAGATTTTCTGTGGCTAATCTTGTTCTCTTTTACAGGAGGTTTTGTGGGGTAATCTCAAGTGGTCATGTTCTCGGTTGTATGTATGCTATGTGGAAACAACGTTTTCATTCTTGTAACTATTTATGTTCATCAATAAAATATTTCTCTGAATTTTTGTTTTTATTTTTTTACGTGTGAATTGATGCTACTCGGTCCACGCCACTCAGACTGAGCATGCGCGTGGACTTAGTATATACAGGACGCGCAGGGTTTTTAAAACGCATGCGCAAGCTAGAGGTGCAAAGTAGTTAAAAGGTTAATAGAGATTAAGTTTAAAGAAAAGGTTTGAAATTAAACTTTTTAAGTAATTAAACCATGTTTTCTTGGAACTAAAAAATTTAAACTTCAAATCAAGTTTTAATTAGTAAACAAATGTATCTAAAACTTGTATACTAATTAATATTTGCTTTGAAGTTCCAACTTTTTAGTTCTACTAAGAAATTTAAAAGATGATTTAACTGTTTAAAAAGTTTAATTTCAAACTTTTTCTTTTAACTTAATCTCTATTAACCTTTTAACTCTTTGCACCTCTAGCTTGCGCATGCGCTTTAAAAACCCTGCGCAAGTCCACGCGCATGTTCAGTCTGAGCGGCGTGGACCGAGTAGTCAAACCTATGAAAATGATAAAACAAGCATAGGAGACATCGAATCTTTATTGATACATCAATAAGATACACATTAAACGTTATATGACAATGACATTGACATTTTCATTACAAAATTACAGGAATCTACCTGGAGAGGCAAAGACTTCTTCGTAGTGGCATTTCTTGCATTAAATACTCCTGGCCTTTGAACTTTCCTGAAAAAATGCAAACTTCTGATAATATATAGACTTGGAGAAACACAAACTGATGCAAAATATGACCCTAAAAACTAAACCTCATTACTGAACCGTGATATTGGGTTAAGGGTTGAATAAGTAGCTACATTTTAAAAAAAATCTAAGATTGTCCACTTGAAATTTTTAAAATGCCAATTACAAACGTCAACTTTCTTAACTTTATGGACTGAATCTCACTACTCGGACACTTGTATGACATACGATTTTGCACACCAGGAGACATTTTAAAGTTTATTGAGCGACAGAACAGTCGAAATATTATAAAGCAAGGCCTTCTTTCACACAAATCACGTGTCATGCGGCCAAATGGGATTTTTGCTCTTCTAGGAGCCAACATTCTACAAGTGGTCCACAAGTACTATCATAAAAAATCTACACTACCCTTATAGCACTTGACTAATTTAAAAAAAATCGTGAATTTTTTTCGAAACATGATAGTTTTACTTCAGTAGTGTCATTTGTTTATAACTTAAAAAATAATAAGTCTATACTAGACAGCAACTTGACCCTACGACGTCACTAATAAACAAAGTATAGTTCCCATTGCGGTGTCTGAATTTTGAGTGAAAAGAACGTCAATTTAAAAATATGATTATTTTGTTAAGCCCATGTATTTATGCTTTTCAATCACGATTTGCGTACCGAAACTCCTCCTAACAACCCAACAGGCTTTGTGTTTTCCGATTTCTCCTTCCGCATTTGTGACGTACTTGGTTCAAGAAACGTTGCTAAGTATAGTCAATTTGTAAGCAAGGGTACCTTTAGCTTTAAAAAAAATTTAAGACCTTTTTCCTTACTGACCCTTTCACCCTTGCCCTAAATATAGAGAGCCCCTAATACAGAAATAGTCTGCCCTAATTATAGAAATCCAAGAGCTCACACATGTCTACTACTTGTAGCCCTTGAACTTTGATCTGACAGGGTTGGTTGGTTTATTTTTATAGGTTTGTGCTTTTCGCTTATACCCGTTTTCATTTAGTTGCTTCCCTTCTTCCCCTTTCCTCTGTTTCCCTTAAAATCTTTATATCCTATTGAAAAATTTGATTAGAGCTTTCCTCTTCAAATGAGACTAACCACTTGAACGATAGTGGGACTATGCCCATGTTTTTCCTTAAACTGACAGGGTATGGGGGGATTGTGGACTTGCTGAAAAATTGCGCCTCTTTTTATTGCATAAAATTTAAGGAATTGTATTTATTAATTTAATTTTATTTATAATAAATGTTTAAAATATTTTCGAGTCACCCCTGCGAATGCCCATATCTGAAAACTTATTGTACAGCTGAGGAAAAAAAAAACGTTACAGTAGACTGCGGGCGAACGGGTGAGGTTAGAAAGATGCTGTTGGTGTCGTTTTTCAGGATTTAGTGTATGCTTGAAAAAACTAATTGACTATTTTTCTCTCAGAGGTCGTCTTCTGGCGCAACGGAATAAAAAGTGCAACTTTTTTCATGGTGACCCCCAATTTTTATTCGATTTTATGAAAGATCATCCTAATTTAACCCTTAAAACCGAGTTTCATTTAATTTGGTCATGAAACAAAGCCATGACAGACCGTCAACACCCGACTGCCAAATGCGGATTTCTGACAACCTACCAGTACTAGTGAACCGATTTTCATTAATATTTCAGTTTTAAATTGTCGAAACATGAGATAAGGTTATTTTTAAAATTTTTAAGCTTTAATAAGCATATAAATATTATGATTAAATTATTTTAATTTTGTTTATTTATATTAGTTTATTAGTAATTTCAAAGTAAAAAATCGCACTGAGCTAATTTTCGTGTTGTTTGAAAACGCGTAAATAAAAACACACCGCAAGAAGCGCCAAATCAACGATAAATTGCCAAGCCTAAAAAATAACTGTAACGTTTTTTTTTCCTCAGCTGTACATTTTATTTAGTGTATAATACCTTTCTCTTGACCGTATTAAAATGGGGGAAAAAATGAATGGGCTTTGGCCTATGACTGAAACTTTTAATGCAACCATAAAGATGTGGGAATTTAGTGGGAGTGGGGTGACTTCGCAGGTGGATTGAACGCTAATGATCGCGGGTGGAACGGATCTCGCTACGCAGGGTACTTTTATGAAAAATCTGTTTCCTAAATTAATTATTTTCGGTTAATTAAATTGTATCTTGAGTCTAGGGATAAAAATAATAAAAAATCCAAGGCCCCGGGGTAAAGTATAAATCTAGAAAACAGTGGAAGAATAGATAGTGTATCAGATTTCCCCTATTTTTTGGTAATACTAATAATTTCAAAATATTTGTGAGATCACAAAATTGAGGAAGACTTACGCCTATGAATTTCGAACCAGAAATACGATTTATCTTCAATATCAAAATATATACACGTGAAGTGCTATGGGGGAATGGTCAACTTCAGGTTAAACTCGTCTATAAAATAATGATTTAATTTAAACGTACTCAAAATACAATGTACGAAATTATCATGGACGTCATTTTTTTTAGCTGTTATTTCGGGGAGGGCGAAATTTTTAAAATTACCGAGCTACCATGTTATGTTAATATTCAGATTAAGACCAAACCAGTTTACAGCCGTTTCATCTTATACCATTAGTTACCTGTTCACGTCTACCTTTATACCTGACTAACTGAATTGGCTGGAATTTCTTGAGAAGTGCGTACTATGTCCTACTGCGTCAGGAAACCAGGGAGAGGCCTGCAAACAAAAGACCAACAAAGTGCATTTCGTGTTATTTTCCATTATGAACACTCAACTAAAAAATATATTTAAACATTTATCAGTTTTAAAATTAGGTCTTCCAAGAATTTTCTTAGGATGATTATGATAAGACCAGTTTGAATCAAAATTTTCTCTCTACTCTTTTTTTTTTTTTTTTTTACAAGAAGTGGTTTATCCAGTGTTTGTAAATTTCTAAACTGACCCTTAGTCCAACGTCCAACAAATTTTGTTAAAATTGAAGTTCTCATCAGATATCGCTCTATATCTGTTACATTTTACAGTTAAATTATCGAAAGAGAATATCTTGACCTTCATCCCCATAAAGTATTAATTTTTGATAATTTGTGTCCGAAAAATGATGAGATTTATTTATAATGCATTGAGAAGATGAGTAATGTGAATTGAGAGTGCTTTCTCAGCTAACATTCTCAGCTAATACAGGGTGTCCCACGAAAAGTGGCCCAACCCCTATAACTTTTGAACCCCTACAGATATAGTCATGAAAGTGGGGTCTAGGTATAGTAAAGTGACCATGCCCTATCCGATGAGACAACTTTCAACGCCCTCTAGCGGAAACTTTAGGATTTATAATTTTTATTTTAAAAACTATGTGAGGTATGCGGAAAAAGTCAGTGACTAAGTTGTAAAGCAGCATCGATTCATTATAAATCGACACCTCCACCACAAAAATGCCTACAATAAAACTCATTAAACGCCCGTTTATTTAATTGTGATTTGGAACACTCCACCTTACGAAACGCTTAAAACGTTTGCTTGTTTATTTGAGGTCTCGAACACTTAACCTCACGAAACGCTTTTGCATGTGTGCACTTGGTGCTTGAAACGCTCTGTCTTGTTGGATATACTAATTAAGAGGCTATTGAATTTTGGATATTATTGTTTAATTATGCGTAATTGTGTGTGAGGTGTAAAATGTGCAACTCGATATTCAATCTAGAGTCCAAATGTGCTTTGTCGCGGACGGGAAGCACAGGGGGCCCATCTGACACTGCTACCAGTGACGTCACTGGCAGCGGAAGAGGTTGTAACGATGACGTGCCAAAGCTTACACTAGCCAATCAGGCTTGTTAAGGCGGAGCGTAAAGTTTTATGGGGGAAAAATTAAGTAACAGGGGAAATGTAGATTGCATAGACCTCTTCTTCTCAGCCTTTTCGGTAGCAAATAATATTTAAAAAGGTTAAGAGCTCTTTAACGAAAATAAATATTAAAATAATTGATATTAAGCATTTTGTAAATCAATCCATTACTTTGAAAATTTTGAGATCAAGCACACAAGCCGGAGAATATATGTGACCAAAACCCAATCCAATCATTTTGAAAATTTGTTTTTATTTCCACAGATCTGATATTTAAATAGAGGTTTGAAATTAATGATGTTTTTTAAAATAATGTTTTGTAAAAAGGCTATATTCATAAAAAAAAATCACTATTAAATTGCTATCAAGAGATCTTTTCAGATCTTTTATACAGTTTTAATGAACCAATAATGGGATTTTAAATTCGATAAATTAGGATTTATAAAAGTTGATCATGAAATAGAAGCAAGAAAATTTTTAATTCCTTATATAGTAATCTTTTCTCTAAGTAGTAGGATAGATTAATAATAAGACAATTATTTTTAAAAACTTTTTATTGTGATAAATACTTTTGGAAAACAGTGCGATGCAAGTTAAAGCAGGTTACAATTTTTAGAATGTACTTTTTTGAGATTTCTTAGACTTGAATTTATTTTAACACAGATGATAAAGCCCATTTTTTGGCTTTTTTATGTTCAGCTTGTTTTAACCTTCGTACTTTTGATTCTTGATTTATGTGTCGAATTCGTATGAAAGTTCTTGTTCTTGCAAAAGCTTTTATTATTTCTATTGAAACCTGAGGGAATTTTTCAAACAAAATTGCACTTAGTTTCTTCATTATTCCCTTTTCTTTAGACAGTCCTTTTTCACCATGTACTTCGTTAAAAAAATATTCAAAATTTTCGATTAATTGTAACCATTCCGTTGAAGGGATCATAAGTCCTCCTCTGGAAATTGTTTTGATCCATCCTATCGACGAATCGTCGGTTTCAGCGTCTAGAAGGGTTTCTCCACTGGATGTACCGAGTGAACTGTCAAATGTTTTACATTTGAATGCGATGTAACCTGCAAGGTATTTTAAACCCTCAACTGATGTTAAGTCTTTCTCACTCTCTGAGGTATAACAGTCCTTAACCATTAGTTCTTTCTCGTCCAAAGAGGGATCTGGTATTTCGGTTAAAAGAGAATTTAGCATTCCTGAAGACAGAAAATTACTGTCTTCGTCTTGTCTAACACAACTTCCTTTAGATAATGGGATTTCAGTCATTTTATTTCCTAAAAGAAGTAAGCGCATCCTTGATTTCACTTCACTTGGAAGGGGGTGGTCATAAAAATGACCAAGGCCCCTCAATTGAGAAAAAAAGTTCTCCAAACAGTCTTGATTAAGTTTTGCTGTCAAAATGTAAGTAAATCCTAATTTTTTCATATCTGAATATAAACCGAACAAAGAGTTTATTGTTGTTAAGAACCCCTTTTGAAACGGCAACATATGTTTATTTTTTCCTACTCTAAGTCCTTCAATCATCTTATAAAATTTTTTCAACGTATCTTCCTGGGTCTCGATATTCAGGCCGAATCCACAAGCAGTTATTATTTGGTGGTCAGGCTGTCTTGAATTTAAAACATCGAAAGCATCATTAATTAACTGAAAAAAATTACAGGCCGCTTCTTCTTCGGGAAATAAGTATTTTAATGCTTTTGCAGTATGATTTGAGAACAGTTGTGCAGCTAAAGCTACTCTCTGTCTGTCCCTTCCTCGGACACTAATATGGTAGTTGGAAAGCTTTGGGCAGAGTTTTAGTTCTGAATGATCTTTAATCAGAAGTTTTTCAATCAATGACCTTTCTACAAGTTGATTGTTTTCAAGTTTTATCCCTTTATCTATAAAATGATTTCTCATCAGTTTTAGAAGATGAGGGACGTCCGCAAATACCCAAATTTTTTTAGCTGATGTGTTTTTTGGATAAAAAAAAAAGGGGTTTTCATGGTTAACGCCTAATTTTGCCCAGAGGCTTCTGTTTTTCCCTCCGAGATCCGATATCACAGCAACAACTTTGAAAGAAGTACTTTCTACAGCCAAGATTATTTTATGCAACAAGTCTTCTGTCAGTGCGGTGTCGAAGTCGTAGAATATGGGCGTTTTCCAGGATGAAAAAAGTCCTCTTAACATCACTACCTGAACGGAATTATGAGGACCCATTATTCTGTCTTCTCCTTGATCGTACGATATTCTACTGTCAACATTCATTTCATCGAAACATAAAATACCTATTTTTTCAGAGTCGTTAAGGAAATTGGATTTATTTTCCATTAAATTAAAAATTTCGTGTAAAATTCCAGGCTGGCATGCAAATGACGTAGTAACCCATCTTTTTAAAGTAGAAATGCCCGGAAATGGGAATCCAAGTTTTTGCCTCAAAAAAACGTATGCTTTTTTTGAAAGTGATCTGACACAAATGGCTTTGCACAAATCTTCTTTATTCCACTTTTTACACCTTTTTTTTGAAATTAAGCTTTTCACTTGGTTGTCAGAAAAAATGTTACTGAAAATATTCTTTATTTTGTCTTGTATTTTTTTATTAAAATTTCTGTTCAATATTTTCTTTGAAAGCTGTAGATTAGAAACCGATTTTGATAGTGATTTATTTAAGGACAATAGTTTCTTGTTAGATGTAGAAAGAGTCTTGACTCTGTTCTCTAAAACAACTATTTTGCTTTCCAAATGCTTCAGATATTTTTCATTTGTGCACAGATCAACGATTTGCTTTGATGAATGGCATGATGAAGACGGAGTACAGTGAGACACATGCCCAAGATTGTCCATTTTCCCCCCACCAATACTATCTGTAATTTGTGGTACAGAAAGATGTATGGAAGGCTGAAGATTTTGCGAGGGAACAGCACTTGATTTTAGAACTTTCTTGTTTTTACAATTCATTAGTTCAGCTTTCAAATTTGTTTCGTAATCTTCATTTAAAAAGTGTTCAGAACAAATTCTTGCACTTATAAGATTAATAACATCATCTCTATGGCATTTTTCTATCCAAATTTCTTTTAGATGTTGATCCTTAGGGAAGCGGTGGTACATTATATTTGAACCCCGTGTCTTCCGTGGGTTGTTTTGACAAATAAATACAGCACACTTCGACATTCTAAAAATACTGTTTAGAAATTTTAAAGAATCAAAGAAAGTAAATAATCGAAAACATAGCAATCAGTCGGAAAAGCAATTGAAAAGCAAATAATGTAATAATAATAATATACTTAATCCTTCTTTGGATTCCTATATTGCTTTTACTAATGAATTCTGTTGGCTTCTCAGAAATTATCAATAAATAATCAATGCTTAAGAAAAATCGTTAATTAAAACTTAGATCAATTACCAAAAAAACGCTGATAGCGGCCGCTGAGAAAGAGGCAGAAAGAGGGTATTCATTAGTTCTTGGTTTATAAAAGGTTTTGAAAAGCAGTTATTTCCCGATTTGGTGATCTCAAGGATCCGCTTATAAACTTTATTCAAGAAAGACCAACATAATTTTTACTGACACAAAAAGGGAAAGTACACCCAGGGCAAAAGCCGGAATCGAACCGACGCCGACGGCTGATACAGTGCGTAGACTGCTAGCGTGGTTGGAAGCTCGTAAACCAACCAGGCCGGTTTCTTGCTATTTATGCATTAAATTTTTACTTCGGGGGGTTCTAATGATATACTTTGGCAATATTTCGATAATTAAAAGAGAAAAATTCAAATTAAATTCATTTAAATAACTGGACATTGAAGTTTCGAAATGAGTACAAAATTCCACGAAACTCCATTCTTAAAAAGCACGTGCTAAAGGTTGTGGTTAGTTTGTACAGCGTCATCTATCGGTACTTTGAGTCGCAAATCAGATATCCTTCCCTTGAATCATAAAATCCCCATGCCACCAGTATTTTTCCCTTATCCAGCTCAATGTGAAAGTGATTGGTTGTTCAAACAGATAGGAGGCGTTACGAATGACGTCACTGGCAGCGGAAACGAGACGTCACGAGCTTTTTCCATGTCTATGTGAAGAGCCAACCTTATATTCTATTAACCTTGGACGGGAAGCACATACAGCATCAGCGGTAAATGTAAAAAGTTTATTTTCATAAGGTTAAGTGTTCGAGACCTCAAATAAACAAGAAAGCGTTTTAAGCGCTTCGTGAGGTTGAGTGTTCCAAATCAGAATTAAATAAACGGGCGTTTAATGAGTTTTATTGTAGGCATTTTTGTGGTGGAGGTGTCGATTTATAATGAATCGATGCTGCTCTACAACTTAGTCATTGACTTTTTCCACATACCTCACATAGTTTTTAAAATAAAAATTATAACTCCTAAAGTTTCCGGTAGAGGGCGTTGAAAGTTGCCTCATCGGATAGGGCATGGTCACTTTACTACACCTAGACCCCACTTTCATGACTATATCTGTAGGGGTTCAAAAGTTATAGGGGTTGGGCCACTTTTCGTGGGACACCCTGTATAAACCTATACACGTGTAGCTTGGATATACTTTTTATTTTCATTTGATCATCAAAAGGGAGTTTTTATTATGACAGCTTGGCTATTTCTTTCTTTAAGATTTCGATTGCGTTTAGATGGAATTATTTATTATATGAAAACAGTTATTATTTACTCCAACCAGGGAGCTAGAGAAAATAATTTCCCTAGCTTTTCACTGATTTCGATTTAGAGCATTTCCCTGATTTAAGGGAACCAATTTTATTAATTTTCTGTACTTAGAACCATTATACGTTATAAAATATAAAAACAAATATAAACGTATAAACACAATAAACGTGTAAAAATATAAACAATCACCTTTATTTTTACACATCAGTTAAGTCAGGGCGCGAAATTTTTCGCTTGCCAACTTGAAATTGGCGAATAAATTTAGTTACTTTATTCTTTTGCTTTGCAATAACTTGCTCTAGCTAGAATATAAATTAATCCATTCTCATCAAATACTTATTAAATGTTTTTAAGCTTTGTTTTATGATCTTATGCTATTTTAGGATCTGCTATATTCCTATTTAAGATATGCTATATTTATCTTTTAGATCTGCGGCATCTTCTTTGAGATCTGCGATCTGTCTAATCTAATGCGATCTATCTAATGATATATAAGATCAGATTTAAGTTTTATAAAATTGATTAATTAGTTCAACTACCACAGCTCAACTACCATTGTTAAAATAATTACATTTATTGGGATAAAATTCAGGATCCTATTTTTGCATAATCGAACAAATCTTTCCGCACCTTGTGAACATATTTTTGTAATTAAATATTTGTAAAATATAATTCATATCTGAAGCTATAATATTTCGATTTATAATAATAAAGTTAAAAATGTGTCAAAATATGTTCAGAATAAAAAAAATCTGGGAACTATTTTTTTCATTATTCTTATAAGATTTCAAAAATATTTTATCACATCAAAAATATTTTCTCAACAAAATTAAATTTGAAATACTTATTTGCTGAAATACTTATAAAGTAGCTAAACATCATAAGAAAATATTGTGATGCAAGTTAATGCTTTAGCGATCGTCAAATCGATGTTTTAGCGATCGTCAAATCTTTCGTCTTAAATCTTAATCTTACGTACTGAAACGTTCAGGATTTTTCTGGACCATGGTATTTATAACGCAAAGGGAAAGGTGCGTGGAATGGGAAAATCAAGTGACTTTTCAACCGCCAATTCAAATTCCACAGAATCAGGTCCTTTCAACACAACAGAACACCTTGAGAATATACACTCCAATCATATTTCATAAACTAAATGCGTCTTAAAAGCTTATGAATGCATTGAATGTGTTTATTTGTACTCTCATGAGTGCAGCCTATCCAATGAAGGCACCTTACGACTAAATTAGCCCGTCTCATCAATATCAATCCTTTATATTTAAGAGAAACACAATGTATAATTTCCATCAAAATAACTATAAAATTATGTATGAAAGCGATGGAAGATTTATATTATGTTTTATTTATTTGAGGTATGCAACTCAATTTCATACCTAAATGAATAAACTGCAATTAAGTACAGTATAGCATACCCCTTATGTATATTTCCGATACAAGACGTCAAATATCACGTCAAAATCAAAAGGAAATGGCTACATTTATTAATTAACACGAACTAAAAACAAAATTAAAATCAGCACAGCTATATGCAAAACAAAAAGATCAGTCAGTCAGATTGGAATTAGTCAATAAAAATCCATCTTCCATCTTAATGAATTACGTAAAAATAAGAGCAAAAGTTCCAGATACCCCTGCGAAACGCCCCTTAGACCTATTTGTTAATTTTTTGAATTAACTGATAAAATCCAGAAAGAATAACACCAATATTACCTTCAGATTTGTGGTTGTTAAAGAAAAGAAAAAAAAGACAGTACCTCTTTAACCTTGAATCCATATAAAAAACATTGATGAAATGGCTCCTAAAACGGCGGGGTCACCGTCAATTTAATCCGATGCCATCCTAAACTAAAGAACTATCAGCCACTAAGGATTATTTCAATGAAATTAAAGTGTAGATTAATTTTAAGCATATCTAAAGTACTTTTAAAAGCCACTGTCAACGCTGTAGGGTCTGTATGAATATTGAAACCCCGTGTAAATAGGGTTAGGTAAAAGATGTGTTAAGCGGAATTCGAGACGATTTAACACCAATTACTATTTATGGCGTAAAGAAGGACATGAAATTCCAAAGTACCAGTTTTTAAGAGTTATTGTACGTATTAAATGGATTTATTTATTAGTTTTTATTTAGGGTTTTATATAGAATAAAGGCTTTTCTTTAGAAAAGTTAGGATTCAAACTATTATCCCCATATTAATGGTAAAATGTTGCTATATCTCAAATTTGCTGAGAATTTTTTGGTTTGGGTTGTGGTTACATATATTTTCCGGTATGTGTGCTTGATCTCAAGGATCCACTTATACACCTTCGTCAAAGGATTTTTATGCTTTTAATTGAGGATCAATCCCATTTTAGGACCGGAATACCAGATTTTTTTTTAAGGTTTGGAATTTTTTTAAGGGAGGAAAAAATTTAAAAATGTTCACTATTAAGCAAAGGGTTAAGGCTTCAAATACTATAATACAAATACTTTTGGTTGAGTTACGTGCAGCCAACCACGCTAGCAGTCTGTATCCGGCCTTTCCCTGGGTGTCATTTCTCTCTCCTTGTGCAGTAAATATCCTAGAGATCAAATCCAAAAAAAAACCTTCAATATCCAGCAGACAGGATGCTTCAGTTTTTATTTTTACAGTTACATAGGTTGAGAGTGCGTTTACAAAGAGGTCATAATTTTCAATTCACATAATTACATTTATTTACAATGAATCAGTCCAAAATGTTTTTTAAATACAGGTGAAAGAGGAAGAGGCGTCAAAGTTATTTTTGATTAAATTTAAAAAATTAAATCTTCCTTTTGCCACATAAGAAAGATCAATGGTTTAATATTCCCATTATTTAGGCCTGAGGTTTTGCGTTTTTTTCCCTTATTTACTAAGTAACAAATAATATGAATTAAAATTTAAAATTGTTTGTTAGAGGTAGTCAAAAAATCTACTCTCTTGAGTTCTCTTGAGATCCAAGTTTTTAATTTTTATTTATTTGGACGCTTTGTTTTCCGTAACAATTGACATAATATTGTAAAACCTCTAAAGTTTTTCTACAGTTACTGAAACATTGTTAACTTCCGTTATCAACGACTAAGCATAGTAAAAATACATGAAAAAATTTGGCACGAAATTTGACATTCGACAATCATGATTACAGTTGATTGTCTAATGGCGTGCGAACTAAAATAAAAGGGATTTTTAAGTTAAAATATTAGTCATCATTAAGATTGAATTAAATTTTTATTGAACTTATACTACTGATACCTAATATAAAAATATACGTTTAAATATATATCTTAAATTAACTAAGTAGAGTCATTAAAATATTAACCGCAAAATGAATTTGTCCCAATAACCATGCAGGTCAGTAATATAAAGAAAAGAGTTTTCCCAGTGCAAATACAAATAACGAGTAAATTTCTTTGAAATTTGGTATTTGATTACACTATTAACTCATTATTTAACTCAAATAATTCATTCTTTCCTCTTTCCAACAAGACAGATTTTAACAAGAGAGGTTTAAAAATCTTCATCCATTTTGTACAAAGGTTCAATCGTTTTCCCCAATCGTTTGATTGGGGGAATCACTTATCTACTCTCAATAAATACTTTCTTGATGTTTTTATACACCCACAGAAAGTCACAGTTTGTGAATCTTTACTTAAGGTTAAAGTTAAAATCTTAATCCATTTTGTACAAAAGTATATTAGGTGATTGGCATACTTCCAGACTATTAAATCCAGATTCCACTAAATCAGTTATGTATCTAAGCAGTATACAAACAACAGTTGTAGTTGAACAAGAGTATCTGCATTGAACAAGAGTCATAACTTTGTTTCGTGGGGAAACGATAAAAATGTTTTAAAATCTTCATGTCCACATACATCCTTCACAGTTTCATCTCCGAAGAAATCATGGAAAATCACAGCATGTCTGTAATAGATGCATTGCAGGCTGACACCAGTGCGTTAGCAAATTTCACTGATTTCTACTGAAATTCAGATGGAATTAATCCGTATATGGCAAGACTGTGTTCATACTGCCTATACAGAGAGTTTTAGAGAAATAGACACATATATCAAAACATATCCTTTTTTTGTACCTTTACATCCTTTGTATTAAGTTTCAAAGAAAAAAAAGAAAACTCGATAGTAATGGATATAGTACAAATTACGTGTTCGTCTAGCAGAAAATGCCATAGACTGGTTCAAGCCAGTTCAAGACATGCATTTGCAATCATATAGATTAAACTCTCCAGAAAAGTCCATTGTAGAATAAATGGAGAAGTATATTTTTATATCTTCAACCACATTGTATGAAGGTATGTACTAGAGTACCACTCTCGGTTTCACATCGAATAAGTCCATGACACCTAACACTGCTTCGAAATCACTGCTCTATAAAAATACCCCTTAAGGGGATTTTAGACCCTCTTTCTCCATATTCAATAAAAGGATCAATGTATTTCTCTTCAGTAGTCGATAAAAATCCTTTTTAAGGGGACTTTAGCCCCTCCTTCTCCTTCAGAAGAGGGGTAGTACGCAAGCGTAACCTCCGCTAGGAAGGCAGCTCCAGGGGACATAGTGAACCCTCTACTTCGAACTCTAGTCTTGGTGGGCTCTGCTGTAGTGAGCACGGCTCTCACGCTGCCATAAGCCTCTGGGAACTGCTTCTCTTCAGAAACGCTTCCGAAATTCGCCGCCAGGAGGACGCGTTTGGACTTGTCGCGGGCATGGGTCCTCTCCAGGACGATGACGTTGGGGTCCAGCACCTCGACCCGGTGGCCACGTGACCGAAAGTGGGTGCCCAGCGTGGACTTCCGGAAGGTGACCAGCCTGGCCAAGCTCTTGAGCCTGCCCTGCTGTGATTGGACGTTGGTGGAGGCGTGGTCTGGGGTGAGAGGGAGCCACGGGGCAGTGGTGTTGTCCGTGAAGTCGCCAGAGGTGTTGGTGTCGCTGGTCCATTGCATGGGGGTCAGTTGGCCACCTCGGTATACCTGGAAGACAAAAGGAAATTAAGTTTAGCTGTGAGTATCGTGTTCATTTGCAGAGCAGACAACCGAACCGAGCACTGACCGTGTCAGATAGGGCTTTTTGCTGCGAATAGAAAGGAGGGAGAAAATGGTCGTTTGAAGACCCCTTATCTTTTTTATCTAGTGGTGGGTAAACAATAGATTTAACCCTCCCTCTCCATTTTCCCATTGTTTCCTCCAATAACATAATCCCACATGACACTGCCTAGGGGCATACTTACTTTTACAACAACTGATTTTATGGCCCGAAAGGCAGCCCGAGGCAAGAGGATTGATTGCAGCACACCAAACAACCAAGTACAGGTGATAATCTAATGATGATTGGTCCGAACCATCAATGACCAAGTTAGGCACAAAAGGGTGGAGGAGCTCATTGCGTAGTTTGGGAGATTCCCTCATTCCTTTTGACCGCGAGTGGACTCCGGGCTAAATGTTTCTGAACAGTCAGGCATTGGATTATCACCAGTATTTGGTTCGTTACAAAGTGTTAATTGAATGCAATGATTTGGCTGTGGGATCAAAACTTTGAATAAATAGGAAATTAATGAGTTTTGCTGATATTTTTAAACAGGATAGCGAAAATTATATTTTTTTCCTCAATTATCTATCTATCTTTAACAGATCTTTGTCTTTAACTGAAGTGATATGCATGAATCTGAAAAATTCTTGACATCTCTTGACATATTGACTATATAAATCAAAATCGAGAAATTATGATCTGGTCAAATCTTATTTACTGAAATGGGTTAATGCAAAATGTGATAATAGTTTTTAAGAAATGATGGTACTAATTTTCACTTTTCATCCATATGAACTGAATGTGCGTGCCTTGTGTGGAGGTGACGTCACGTTTTTCGAAAAATAATGCGTCTTAGAGGTTCATTAAGCATTTTATATGTATCCCATTAAGGAATCTTTCTGTATGAATCTGATGAAACAACCGGTATAATTATAACTGTAGAGAGGAAAAATGACTAATCAAATGAGATATATGAAACAACAGATACATGAGATTAAAAACAGGCTTCATTGCATAAATGTATTGAGTAACCGAATATCCTTAGAAAAAACTCATAGCAGTAATAATAACAATATATACTATTATAAAGAAAAAATCCCACCCTAACCATCCCGGACATCTTAGTTGGTAACAAATTCATTTAACTAGACAACAGATAATTTGGTGTTAGCCAACAAACTCTCCAAATTTCGTTAGGCTAGGTCATTACTGGTAATCAGGGAATTAATTTTTCGGAAACTGTCTTTAGGAAGTTTCATTCTTGAAGTTGGAGTAATTATCTCTTTTTCCGTGTAACCTAGATGAGATTAATGGATGAATTTCATAATGAGGAAGTTTAGGGAATTCACATCTGTTATATGGAATTAAGACGAATACGGTAGCTGTCTAGATCAGTGTAGATGAACGCCATCAGACTCATAGTCATAGTTTCATGAAGAGTTCTTTTTATACCTTTGCTTTTCCTCATATTTCAATTGAACTCTTTAGAGACCATTCTTTGAACACAATGTTTTAAATAAAGATTCTTCAGGCAAGGTTAAATATTTTTGGGCAAATATAAAGGCTCTCGAACCGAACTTGGCAAATCACCCTGTGTGTTTCGGTAAAAACAAACAAAATGTCGATAACGTGGAAAAAATCGTAGTACAAGCGATCATTACGAGAGTTCCAGTCACCAAAAAGAACTTCCAACACAATTTCGCCCCCAGTGAAATCAAATCTTTTTTGTATTTTTTAAATCTCTAAAAACTCCCGAAGCACTTTTGAAAAGAGTTCAAAACAGGGAATTGAGAGAAAAACATCAAACTTGATTATTCTCCCATCTAACATTCACAATCAAAATGTCTTTTAAATTACCTTTGTCATCAGCTTTCTCTCATCGAGAAGGGTTTTTTTTCTCTTCACTTCTTTTTTTTTAACCCTGTTTCTTTGCCAGTCTGCCTTAGAAAAGCGATCAAAAACGCGCAAAAAGAGGCGAGAGAAATAAACTCATAAAAATCAGTCTGGGCTTCGAGACTTTTAAATGGAGTTTAGAGACTTTGAATGTGTGAGGGAAAGAAATCTCCGAGTTTACTTGCGATACTTTTTTTTTTATTTTATTTTGAGCGAAAGTAAATGTGCCTGAAGAGTTTTACTTTCCTGTTCTATCCTCTAAAGCTCATCGGAAATTATAAATGTAAATTAAAGTAATTCAAAGGAAATAGCCTTTTATCTGTTTTTCCCCGAAAGAAAACCATTATATTAGAGATTCAGCTGATTAAGAAAAAAGAACTGCGGTTTTATTCTTTTGTTTTTTAGTCCTCTTGGAACTATTTGAGAAAGTAGTATTGTATGGTTAAAATTTACATATTTATTGTTTTCGCTTTTATTTTATTTTTCATTATAACATGCAAAAAACGTTACATCTTACAGTTACAAAACTTTTATTTTTCCCCATCATTTTTCATATGGAACAACTACAATGTAATATAAATATTTCTCTTCTTATCTTCATACGCTTCCGGATTTCTAGTTAAAAAATTGTATTACTCTTTCCCTGCCTATCACAATGTGGAGATTGTAAAAATTGAATGGAGGTAAATCCTTTGGTTTGTGTAAGTTATTACTGTGAAAAAGTAATTTTCAATCTGGATTGTCATTGAATAAATTAAATAAAATTTGGATAAAATTATGCACACAAATAACTCTGGTCTTAAGATTATTTCTATCCTTGCAAAGGGTGAACGAAAAGTCTGTACACATTATAAAATATGGAAAAATAATTAAAAAAGGGTTTAGTAAGGATTGGGATTAAAGGGATTGTTTTAGGACAATAAAAAAGTTTTTGACCAAAATTATGTTAATAGATGGCCATACTTTTGCCAGAAACTATTTTGCCCATAGAGGGGAAATAAAAGGGGAGTGAGAATTCCTATTGAATCTACTCCGAATATAGAAGTGCCCGGCTTTAGCAGCACTTGCTTAAAGTTCGGCAGTGAAAACGATTTCCAGTATGACTGCCGTCAAGTGTTTGCGGTCATCACGAGACTGCTGTTTTTGGCGGTCTTTCTGGAAATTATCACTTTTTAGGGTTATTATTGCTCAATTACAACTGTCTTGAAAAAAAACTGCAGATTTTCTGAAGAAACTGCAGACATAGTGTTTCAATTCCCTTCACTTTTTTTGAAGCAATTTTGCAGATTTTTTTAGCAGGATTTTATCTTGGATGCAATATCTGATTCACGACTCCGTGTTCGATTCGTTCTCTGAAACCCCAGGAATTATGTTGGCGCCATCTATCAACATCATTTTGAACTAAAATATTTTATGGTTTCAAAAATATCTCCCGACCAACCGGTTTTTAAAAATTATGTTACTTTTCCAGATTTTACGAATTTTTAAATGTATACGGACTTTCCATTCACCCTGTATGTATAACTCAATCTACTTAAACTTTATGGAGTACCTGTTTTCACTTCCCAAAGACCCCCGATATCAAAGATCAACGCATTACCCATTCAAAACTGATATTCCCCATCGCCCTTTCAAAATCTTCTACCCTTCCCCTATCTCAACAGAACATCCCTCCTAGCTTCAGAACCACCCAAAACGCCTTTCAACCCCACCCGCACAGCAGATATGGTGGTAGTTATTCCGGCATTGAACTGGATGCATAATTGCTCGTCTCCTAATCTCGGAGCGTTCACGTGGGGGCGGCATTAACTACCATTAGTGGGCGGGGCGGTGACACAATATTAGCTTCATCGCGTTGGCATCACATCGCCTGTCAACAGAGGTCGCACATGCGGGTTGATTGTACAGGACGATATGAGCTCGGTTTCCAAATTGTCGGGTAAAATGGAGATGGGTTAAATCGAATGGTCTCGAATGGAATCGAATCGAGGGAAATCTTTTGATAGTAAGATAGCAAAGGGTAATTGTACTCCATTACCCCAGAATCTTTTGTGTTTTATAGCCAGATTCGGCTGTAGTTAAAGATAAAATAAATAAAAAACTTTATTTTGGGTTGCTGATGCTGGTTACGAGGTAATATATCGAACGATTTAAAATATTGATTATTGGGGAATTCACTTTAAAATGTGATTGAGGTTAGTGGGGGTGATAATGATACGTAATGATACGTAGATATCGAGCGATTGTAGGTATTGATTGCATAGGAATTTCATTTCTAATTTTTGCACAGTTCACGATTGAAAGAAATTCAATGTTACAATAGTTAAGTGCGTAAATGTGTTCATATTTCATGTGATCAAATTACTAGGTTCTTATGATGTATTTTGATATTAGATATTACATTAGTTGGATTTAACAACATTCAATGTTGTTAAATCCATGTTCATTTATATAACATTCATTAACTACCTTTAAATGAATGTTACTAAATCAAATACTCGGTTATTAAATCAAATACGGCGCTTTACTAGACTGCAACGTTACTTGACCTTGGAAAAACAAGCTGAGAGCAAAAAAAGAAAGTAATCGTGGTATCTGAATTTTGAGTGAAATTTAGCGTCTTTTTATCACGATTTGCGTTACCAAAACTCCTCCTAGCAACCCAACAGGCTTTTTGTTTACTCAGTTTTTTCTTACTCGTAGTGACGTCATAGGGTCAAAAAACATTGCAACGCAGGTATAGTACTCTTTTATATTCACTGAACACTAAAACTTATTAATGCTTTTAACCTGTTTAAGATTAAAAAGCATTCATTAAGTCAAATCTCATTGCAAACCTTTTTTAAAGAAAATTTTGCTTAAACTTATTTGACGAAAATCTGTAAACAATAATCACTGCTAAAATTAACGCACTTTCGAAATTGCGAAAACAATTATTCAAGGTAGTATTATTTTCCCTACAAAGAATGAACTTACACAATTCCCTGGAGCCCTTCGGAATAAATTATATGGCGGCTGACGTCTTGCTTTAATAAGTTTCCCCGCTATTTGGTTAGCTAAAACAAAGCCAAAGGAATACTTCTTCCCTGCCGCAGAACAAACAAAAATCTTGTCAAGCGATGCATTAGACCCGGAACATATTTAACGGGGGACACACATATCAGGTTTCGACCAGGATGTCTGGGCCCCACAAAGAATTGCTGATTCCGTGCAGAAAGTAAACACAAAAATCTCTTCACCGCTTCTAAAATCTAGAATTAATAAATCCCCGTCTTCCCCTGGGGCCGAATATTAACAATTAAGCGATATCTCAGACACAAAGGCTTAGGCGAGATCACAATTTACCGTTCGCAATAACGGTTAGGCTTAGCACGCAGACGACAATGTAAACGCGTATAAAGACCAGTGTCAATACTGAGTAAGGCAAACAAGGGGGGGGGGGCGGTGTAAACCGGAATACCGAATGAAAATTTAATTAAGCGTTAAACGAAAGAGACGGGGGATCGCTGAAAAAGCATGGAATGCTCCATGGCAGACTTTTATTCGACGAATAAACGTATTCTCTTTTTTTTGTGTCTCGTTAGGTCTGAGCGAGTAATGAATATAAATGAATCGTAATCGTTCAGGGAAAGAAGCGTAAGGAATATTTAAACAATGTAGAGGAATTATTCATAGTCATTGTTCGGTATGGAAGATAAATATTCGGTTTCTTTTTGTATTTCGCTTCGGATGGAATCCGGAATCGCTTAATGAAGCTTTCGAAAGAATAATTTCGTTTTCTAAGACGTGCGACTCCTTCCTTCTGTGTGCAATAGCATGAGGTGATAAATTTTGTTCTTGCTTGTGTGGACAAATGCGTAATTGAAAGCTTTTCCGTGTTCCTGGCGCGACAATTCCGCAATATTACTCATTGTTAGTTCTTCTTTCAAGTGCGTACTTGAACAGGTCAGTTAAGAATATATTGGATTACTCAAAGCTTAACTAGAGAACCTGAGATTGGAGTGTTTGTTTAGGAGCTTTAAGGATTTAAATATTGCTTTGTTACCAAAAATAGCTGATGTTCGAGTTCTTTTATGGAGGATTAATAGATAATTAAAAATTGTTTATTTAGATGCCAAATCTCAAGAAACACATGTAAAATAGAAATAATACATTATAAGACAGAAGAAAGGATATAATTATATTCTCACAAAGAATACCCACATATTAGTTTTAATTTAATTATTCAAATAATGAAATTTTAATTTACTACGGAGCTACCACCCTCTGCTCGCTAACGCTCACCAACCCCAGTCAACATTCTGGTAAAAAAAACTTACACCAATGAATCTTTTAAATTCAACATGGTACAGCCTAGTAATTTGTTAGTATATACCTAGTGTTTTATCATTTATATTTTTTTAAACCCAGACTAGTTAAACAACACCAATTCGGATTAGGAACTAAAAAGTTTTTCTCTGAAAACCGTTCACCCAAAACTTTTTTTTTTTTTCAGAATAGAGCATTTTCAATCACATGACTCTGACCTAACAACGGCCTTAGCAACGTTGTTTATTCGCCAAGTGACGTCATGTGCGAATGCTCTATAGATAGATACTGTTTTTTAGACAAATGGTAAAATTAGTAATAAAACCAGTAAAATTTCTAAAAGTCGGGGCTTTAATACTTCAAGATAATACAAATGTGAGATCAAAAAACATTATACGGAAATTAATACATATTTTGGAATGTTTTTCTTTAAAACATTATTTTTAAAAAATATTATTTTACGCTAGTTCTTTACTTTAAGATATAGTTGATGTTTCAGCTTGAGTTTTAAAGGACTTTAAGGAAACTAATGGCAATTAACAAAAACCATGGTTAAAAAACAAACTTTAAACATTAATTTTAATTCCGAGTTTTCAACTTTTAACAAATAGCTTTCGCTACTATTTAATTAAGTTATTCATTTAGGAATCTTTCAAATGCACCGTTGTTAAGATATATACCACCATATAAATATTAATGATCATGTATATGGGATATAATTAAATACTTATGGGGAGAATTAATGAATGTTCTTAATCATTTTGTTAAAAAGTGGGAAAACAACTCAATGAATAACTATTAGCTTCGTTATTTAACCAAAACTAAACACACACAGCAAATTTAAGAATATAAAATATTTCAAAAATATTCTAGAACTAGCTTCATTATTAACATACTTCAAATATCAATTAGGAGCTGCTGGTAGAAGCAAAGCATTCCTTTGCGACTAACAATGGCCAAGCCAACTTCCAAGTAAAACATACCCTCATAGTTTTCCTAACTACCATTAGTCCGAGTACGACAGTTGCAATTGACATTTCTGTCAGATCGTATGACTTGTATTGTCGAAAAGACATGAACTAGATTCCTTACCCAGGTGATTAGTACCCTTCATGGGTTGGTTTTCTTCCAAGATTCCTATTATTGAAGGAAATATGAAATGTTTTGATATTGTAGTGAATATAGTTTCTACACACAAGAATGTATCGAGCAGTCCTCGAATTCGGGTATGTGTCATGTGTGTAGGATAAAGTAAATGGAAACTTTTTATCACTCTACTAAGATTCTATGTAGTGACAAATATAAAAGAGGGGAAGTATTTTGAGAGGAAACTTAAGTTCTAGGGAACCTTTTCTTGTGATTACAGGGTAATATTATCTTAAAAACAATTTATCATAGTTAACTTTTCATATCGAATTCTTATTTTCATAAAAAACAAAACGGATATTGTTTTTCCTACCTTTTTGTTGAAAAATATTCTTTTAATGGAACAATTTAACTTTTGAAATGCGTGCAATTAAAACAGATAGATGTAAGTAATATTTAATTTCTAAAAACACAAAAGAAAAATTGTGATTAGAGAAAAGAGTATTTATTAAGTTGTTCATCGTAATATGTTAGCAAAATTTTTTAGGATACAATTCTTCGAGTGAAACAATGAACGAAGACTGAAGATAAATCTATAATCAAACTAGAAAAATGTCGATTATTTTAAGGCTGATCGCGCACGAGCGACTTTTGTCACGGTGACAAAGACAAAATTGTTGCCTTGGCTATTGAAACAAGTTCAAGTATTGGTAGAGTGCGCGCACTAGGCGACGTGACACTTGGCCGATTGCCAAGAATTTCTTCATAGAGATCCATTGTTTTCTAGTGATATTTTTGATGCTAGTAATCCTGGTCGCCGTGACTGACCGTGACCCTGGCGCCCAGCCTAAAAGTTAACTTTTGAGATTTTACACTTAATGCAAAACTTTGATCTGACATCAGATACATTTAATGATAAGGGCGAGGAAGTGCTTTTAGACATGCGGTATCAAATGTATTCGGAAAAAAAATGTCATTAATCTTAAAATGTCTAGGAAAGAGATTTTTGAAAGTTTAGAGATCCGAACCGACACTGCAGCCGAATGTAAAAGAAAGAAAGCACTGTAGAAAGAGCAGTAGAGTTTAACTCATTTAGGTTACAGAAAAATTATAAAATGCTAATTATTAACTTCCACATTAACAGATTTTTCGATATGAGGTTTAAATGTTGAGAAAAAGTAATAAACATTCCAGTGTAAGTTAAATTTAACGAAGGTAAAAGGAATGAGGGTAAATTAAACTAAAGAAAAAAGTATGCATAATCAAAATGCCTTTTGTTTCACGATGGCAGGTTTTAAAATTTATCTTTTTCTTTTATTGTTTTTTAAATGCAGCTTTATGAAGATGTCAAACTTAAATTAATATCTGAATTTTGTGAGTAAAAAATGAAAAGATATTTAAGATGGGAAGTGCAAATAAAATATTTTAACTATAGAATACTTTAGGAAAGAAAACCTACATTTCAAGCAAGTTATGGAAGTAAAACGTTTTTCCCAGAACCAGATGACAAATGAGAATTTTTCTTGAAAAAAATTTACAATACAGTAAGTTTGAAAGACAATTAAAAAATCTGTTTTTCAACATAGTCTTCGTTTATATTTGATTACTTTTTTACTGATTTTTCACAAGGTCACCTTTCCCCCATACATTTTCAAACATATCCTTAAAAGCAACACAAGTAAAACTTACCATAACTGATATAACCCCACTTTGAAAACAAAAACAAAATCTTATCAACTCTTCCCCAAATTCGAAACTTTATTTCCAGAACAAAACCTCATCTCCATCATGAAAAAAAAAATACTCACAAACCTTATAACTCACGCCTCCAAAACTCCGCTACCGACAAAAAACAACGGCAGCCATTGTTAAAAATCCTGTAAGTAATACACTCTTCCCCATCCCCATATTTCTTCCTTAACTTCCTTTCACAGGAAATCCATTCCCGAAGATTCCCGGAGACTCCAGTATCTCCGGAATTTTCCCACACACCGGGTTCCAATGGAGATAAATTCGAGTCTCGCGGTATCTCGCGAGACTCCTCCTAAACGGGAGGGATTTATGACGTCACGTGCCGAGTATCCCGTTCTTTATTGGAATCGGGAAAAATGGGATTATTCTGGAATGTCTGTCGGTGCTTGTCTTGATGGTTTTAGTCAAACATGGATAACGAAGACGGTGGGGTGTTTTTTTGTTTGTTCATTTTTGACGCTTTTTAATTTTACACTGGGGAGGGTTAAGATTTTTATATGAAATACAAGTAACTTAGAGTTTTAGATAAAAACTAACTTAAGTTATTATATCTTTAGGGTAGGAGAAAAAATAAATTTAAAAGTAAATACTGTGTGCTGGTTAGAATTTTTTTTCCAGAAGAGATGGCGAAAGTTTTCCACAGGAAGCCATTGTGACTGTGAGGACATGTTTTTAGTTCACATTAAAGTTTATTTTTATGCTGTCGATTCTTTAAAAAAAAAACATTTCTTCTTTATTAAATCTTCTTTTGCACTACAGCCTGCTGCAGGCCAAGGCTGTTTCGTACAGCCTCCCCCACCTTACCCTATCCCGAGCAATGGCAATCGAGTTAATCCTATCGTTTTAAGACCTCTTTTCACCCCATCTAATCATCTGGTTTGGGGTCATCTTCTCTGTCTCACACATCTTAAGTCTTTATCATCTTGATGATGTCCGGTTTACCAAATTTTTGAAAGATTTCGTGGTTGTGTTAATTTGTTTTATGGGTCCAAATAACCATCTCAGATCTTTATTATCTTTCTTTTTCATCTTTCTCTTTTGATCATCAATCATCATCATCATCATCAGATCTTTTTCAAATTCAAATTAGTACTATTATTATTTTTTATATTTAAAATCGGGAAAACTATAGAAAATTGAGAATTAGTCTTAGAAACACCAAGATTTTTGCACAAATGGACCATTATTTTTTTCCAATTCAAATTGTATTCTTTAATTTACAGTTCTTGTACCCTTTTTAGCGATTATTTTAATTTTCACTAAAAACAGTCGAAAATTGTGTCCCTTACGAGCATACCAAAATAATATAAACGATGTCGGAATAAAATTTACAAACGCATTGGAAAGAAGGAAACTATATCGTACCCTGTATTAATACTTGTAATTAAAAAATTCAATTTTTTCTTACAACCAGAACATTCATTTTGAATATAACCAACATTTCCCATTCTGAAAACCCCAGACACCCCACCAGTAAAACCACCCCATCTTTCATGCTCAGAACCAAAACATATTCCATAAATTATTCCTCCCCACCAGACCACTCAGTCCCATCTGCCTCCGTCAGACGCCGGGCAAGCAAAAGATCTCCCTCCCACCAACCGCAGGAGATGAAAAAACTCTCGTGTTCCCTGTGGACAAACACTGCGTCGGGTATTCCTGGGACATGTGTTTGCTCAACTATCTAAATAACGGCCTGGCGATGCAAAAGGGGCAATCAGATATCCCTCTGGTGCGGGCAGGTCTTCGTTAAGATTTCATTTCTTCTGACTGAGAAAGAAAAGTGTGAGGTAGTAGGTTGGATTGCGGGAAGATATGGAAAAAAGTTATATTATAGGAAAAAATATACAATTAATAAGGTATATAGGTATGCATAGATAAGAACAATTATGTATTAAAATTTAAATAGTACCTTGAAAGAGTGAACTGTCAATCTAGATCTACTTTGATAAGAAAGGGAAATATAGAATATTCCAATTCCAATTCTGCGTTTTTCCAATTCCAATTCTGCGTTTTTCCAATTTCAATTCTGCTGCATCTGTGTATTGCTATAACTTTCCATCTATTGACACTAATAGTTCTCATCCGTTTTTCGACATTATCTACCTTTTCTTTTCATACCCTCAGGTTTTTAAAGCGTTATTTTTTTACTGGGTAAATTTCGTTATATCTGAATACATCTTTGGTTCCTATTAAGTTTTCCTCATCCATTTTTTCTCTCATTGTCCAGCACTCACTACCATACAAAACAAAAACTGTTCTTATCAGTGTTTTGTTGTGTAGAAAATATTACAACACTTTATTTTAAACCTGGGAATAAATAATGCATCAATTTAATAAAGTGACGATTTTTAAAGTTTTTTTATAATACTACCTGGTGGGGGATGAAAATTGAAAAAAAAAAAAAAAGTAAAAATTATCTACAGTTGGAAATGAATTCATTCGCTTTAAATTACAAGATTAAATCAAAGGATAATAGTTCAATATATATATTTTTTTTGATAATTTTAGTATTTAAAAATATTGTAGGTTTGTTTTTCAGCAATGTTGCGCAGAAAAAAACGTTTTAATGGAAATAGTCTCGGTCCGAGTTGTCTCTATAGTAGCTTAAAGTAAAACGAGATGGCGCTGAGTCATCTGGCACTGACGCTTTTAAAATAGAGAAATCGCAGAGTGTGACTTGAAGAAAGTTTATATTTAAAGATGTGTATGTAAAACGTGACTGATAGGAGAGAGTATTTATAAAATAAAAATAGCCTGACTTAATCAAACCCCTGAAATTAATTTGGATCTACCATGAAGAAGATACCATGATAGAAGGTAACACTCTAAAGCTGTCGTAATTTTTTTCGCGTCACGTGTATTTTCTCACTACAAAATAAAAATGAAAATGTGTTTTACGCCTAATTAACGGTTTACAAAATTCATTGTATTACTTAAAATGGATAGTAAAAATATTATCTTCATTAATATACCGTAACGAAAAAATGAATTGCATTTTAAAAGACGCTGATCTTAATTAAAGATTCATAAAACAATTATATTAATTCTACTCAGATCAATTAAAAAAAGAACATTAAATTAAAGCAATTGCGCCAGTTTAATTGCCGTAAAACAAGAACCTATTTACATTGCATATCATCTTCATACTTGGAATAAAAACATGAAACTGAGAAGCAAAATGAATCAAATGCAGTACCAAACGCTGATAACAATTTACTAAAGAGATGCACAAAAGGCGTTTAATTAATTTTTTATAAGAGGAAAAACATTTCTCAAATTGAACCATTGGTTCTCTAATAACTGAAATGGCATGAAAAGAACTAATGAAGGAAATAATACTCAAAAACTTACTCTATTTTACCCCCAAAACCCTCTCCAGTCCTTCGAAACAGATTATAATAATCGTTCGTCGAATCTTCCCCATTTAATAATTCAACTCGAACTATAAAAGCCCCGTAATTAAACAGAAAATCTCAGATTCGGTGGGGGAATTTAAAATGCATCTCGAGTCCTTCTAATTCCAGTTGCGATTTGAAAGAATAATAATACCCGGTATTATTTTTTCCCCCCGCCCGCAATGAAACACAATCTGTTCTAAATGCGACTTAAGCCTTCGGATTCCATTCGATTTTAATGTAGTCCCTTAATGTCAGTGTGAGGCGATGAATAATTAATTGGGGGGAAAAAAGAACTCCATCGTCGGATAATTTCAAATTGACTCGAAATGAGATCGAATCTTTTCAAGCAGTGGGGTTAATTCATTACTTGTATCGAATGCTAGGGCTGGTGAATGCATTAATTACAATTTCCCCACCAGCTGTGAGCAAAAATTTTCTTTATTTGCTCAGTGACATCCTAGACGTCAAAGTGTTTTCACGTTAAGAGAAACTTAAGGGATCCTTTTAGACGAGACACTTAAGTAAGGGTGCTTATAGAACTTAAGATTGACTTAGCAAACAACTTGCAAAGTTTTGAACGTTCGTTGATCCGATTTCTTATTATTGAATAGATTTGAAGAGCTCTCTTGATTAAGAGGATTGAGTTAGAAAAGCCATTTATCTTTATCTGGTTTATTTATTGGGCTTATTACCTCTAAAATTAAAGAAATATATTTTGTATTATTTTCATGCTTTTTTTACCAGATAGATACATTTTGCTACGGTTAATAAATTAAAAGAGTTTAGCTAAGTGATATTTAATTCCACAACAGAATTTTCCAATATTAGAATGAAATAACTAGTCATTCTGTGCATTTTACAATAAAAGTTACTAAGCTTAACGATTTGCTATTTTGCTAAATTATTTAACAATGAAGGAATTGCACGTTTTTTTAAAATTTTATTATGATAGAGGATGAAAATCCATGAAAAATGACGTAAAAATTATTGAAATCGGAAAACTATTCCCCGAGATATTAATTTTTAAAATGTCGTTTCCAGTATTGGCGGGAAAAACAGTAATTTCGTTATGGCTGCTGTGTGACGTCACAGCGCTTGGACCCACTTGGACCCGCTATGTTATTGCATGCTTAGCTTGCTTCATTCTGGTATTCTTCATTAAGTTTTAACTAAAAAACTATGATATTTTAAAGACACATACATATATTTTTTATAAAAAGATTGGCGTTTTATTTTTCAAAAAATATTAATTGGTTTTGGAATTATTAGGATTCAAAGTTTTAATTTTTTCTTTTTCTGGCCGTTCACTAGAGAAACATACGAGTTTTATGAGTGTTTTGGTTTTATGATAAGTCTGATTTCTTTTTATTTTCAACAATTCACTAGTTTCGACGGCGCTGTGACGTCAAATCCCGTTTTTTGATCACATGACTTTACTAGTGTTTTGGCAAAAATAAAATCGAATTTTAAGTTATTAAAAACATATTTTTGAACTTTAAAATCTGATATTTGAGAGTTTTAAACTATAACGTATCAAAAAAGTGTAAAATTAAGCAAATCCCTCACCTATGCAATTCCCTCATTAGGCTTTGTTAGTAAGAAAACAATAATTTCCCAAATTTTATGCTACCTACTTAATGTTTAACAAAATTATTTAATTTTGTAGGGGAAGATATTTCGATTGGAATGGCCTTAATAAGGCGCAAAAGAAATTCATAGCTAATAAAATGATTTATTGATATCTTATTTTAATTTTTAGGTCTATCATTCATGTGAGTTAAAAACCAAGAGAGTATATGATGTATTTTTTGCTTTAAATAAACATAATCAGTAAAGTAACATTTAGAGCAGAATCTGGAAATATTGATTAAACTTAAAAAGTTTTTTCACCTCAAAAAATTTAAAAAAACAAGAAAACTACTAAATGGACATAAAGACTCCTAAAAACTCACAAACTAGCTCCACAAGAAAACAAGAAAAAGCAAATAACAATAATAAGGAAAGAGACAAATAGAATTAATCTCAGTCCAAATTAACTTAGCCAAAACTATAAGAATACCCGTGCTAAAATTAGATTTTCATTATGCCAAATATATTTATTGCATGTAAAAATAAAAGTGAGGGCGTTCTGAATATTCACTGAACCTCTCTAGTACTCCGTCTAGAGTATTTTTAATCAATATAAAGAAAATAAAGCAGATGAACATCCTTTTTTATCATATAATATCTCTAGTTTTTCCAACTTCATGCTCTAGTCATTCCTTCGTCTAAAATCTCTACAACCAACGTCTTAATTACTCTCAACAACAGACAAAACCAAGCGCATCAGAATCACAGCTCTTTATAATATGTTAATTCGAAAACTAATTAAAAAAGCCTGGGGAGGAGCACGTCTAGAGTCCTTTGAATTTATTAGGAGTTATTAGGTTTTATGACAAAAATTAATTAATTTTTGAATTATGACGGTTTGAAGCGGACTAAAAAAAAAAGCTCAAACTCCATAATCACGTTGTTAAGTCGTTAAGGTGTAGGGTCTTGAAAAAGAAATAATAGGTTCTTACCAAGATATGAAATTCATTAACCTGCTAAATACTTTTCCGTTATGTAGGAAAAGGAGGGGAAAATACCTTAACGTTTCTAAGGATGAGGGGTTTTTTTTGGGGGGGGGAGGGAAATTTTCGTGGAGTTGAGAGATTTTGGATAAAAGTAGATTCTACGTTGCACGAACATTAATTTTTGAAAAGTCAAAAGTTCTGAGACAAGAAAGTTTGGAACGATCGTTTTGGATACTGAGCATAGTTTGAAAGATTTTTCTGGTGAGCAGGGAACATTTTCTCGTTTGCAATAACGTGAGTGTTAAGGTTTCGGTAATTAAGTTTTTCTTCTGAAGTAGATTTAGGAATAAGGAGTTAAAACAAATGTTTGATTAATAAGGACGAGTCAATTCTCTCTTTAAAACAATTTGCACTGTATTAAATTTGACTATTAATTTTGAAAAGTTTATATTTGCTTTATTTATTAATGTCAAAGACAGCATACCATTATAGCTTTATCTGTTTACTTTAAAAAAAAATTTTTTAAGTATAAATTTTAAATCAATTAGAAATTTAAGAATTGTAACTTTTGTTGATTGAACTTATAAAATGTTTATGAACTCATGAAATGCTAATTCAGGTACACTGATTGTAATATAACTTTCAACCATTCGAGTTAACAAGCCAAAAAACTTATACCTGGTAAAAAAAAAGCTTAAAGTCATTAGATAATTACTAATTATTATTAGTTTACTGCTACAACGACATTGTTAAAATTATACAACCTTGTAGTTTAGGTTACAAGTAAAAGTTGATTGTTACAAGATGAAAAAAATATTTTACGAAAATTGCAAAATTGTAAAAAATGTTGTTCAGAATTTAATCTTTGTTTCGACATAATAATTTCTAACTTCGAAGATAGCTTTTAATTTTCAACAATGTAATGTTTTAAATTTGATATTATTGAAATCCAAAGTGTTTGAATTAAGTAATTTTTAAAAGATGTGTGGAATGAGTATTTAATACAATATAAATAAATATTTCTACATGACCATATTAGTGTTCAAAATTTCAAAAATATAATATACCTCATTTTTAACAGTATATTAACATATTATCTAAGAATAAATACATATTTTATGGCAGTGAACCTCTTTTTTTATAGTTAAGATGTTAAGAATATATTTTACCTCAAAAAATATATTTTCCTCGAATGTCATACATTTTTATGTGCTCCAATATTCAATAATACGCAACACTGCAACATAATATTCCTAGTTGACAAATTACATACAGCTATTCATTTTGAAAGGTTTTACAAGAGAAATGAAATTGTATTTGTCCAGAAACCTAAATAAAACTAGGAATACCAACTTTTTATGCATGTAATTAAGATTAATGATGTCGGATATCGCTTTTCCAATACTTCTTAAAAAGATTCCATCTCTACTATATCATCATCAAGGGATATTCTAAAAAATAACTAATCGATTCTTGTGTATTAAATTCGATACCAACACCAATTTTCCTCAACTTTTGCATGAAAGTAACAATGATCAATCGAGAGCAGGTAAGTAAAAAAGTTGCTTACTTGTCTTAGTTACTACATTACCATCTCTTATCATGCATGCCTGACTTACGTGCTTAGCTTAATTAACCATAAATCTTTTTACGTATTTGGCTCAAGTAAATTTTTACTTATATTTTGTAAGGAATGTTCAGTGTATTACATAAAGTGGATTAAATGGTACGGATTATATTCTATAGTATAGGGATAATATTCTGAAATATTGGAGATTTGTGTACTTAGGGGAACATTTTTTTGATCCCCAATAACAAAGCCAAAAACATGTTTTATATTATGAAACTGATTATGTGCGAATCAGAATACTAATTACTTACATTTTTGATTATTAAATATACATTAATAAGAATATTAACCGAAATAGAAGTTTTGCAAATTTGAAAATTGTACGTAGTAAAAGTTTAAAATTGCTTTAAAAATTAATAGCAAAAAAAGATCACACTTCAATTTTAATATGTAATAATTTATTTAAAGTAATTTTAAAAAAATCACAATTTGGAGAGAACAAAAAAGTAATAAAATATGGATATACTACCTGTAATAACACATTTTTACCAAGTGCAAAATACAAGGCAACTAATGCGAACATTCCAAAACATCAAATCAGATCATTCGGAGTGATTTGACTTTCGGAAATTCTCCCAATATCCCTTCTATTTTTTTCTAGCCGATTTTTACGAATTCTGACTTAAATTGGGGGTCGCTGTAACAAAAAACTTACGTGTTTGGGGTCCCTGTAACTAAATAAAAATAACAGTTCTATGATAAAATAATCGGTATATATGTTACGGGCGATGTGATAAATCGGGGATTATTAATAATGCCCGGGCAATGTGATAAATTCAATAGAATTTATCAATGAAATTTATCACTTTGCCGCCTCCACTTCGGGCATTATTAATAATGCCCGATTATTCACATTTCCCGTAACATAATAACACCAGCAGATACCGGCCATTGTAACGAAGTGGGGCCAGGGGGTATTTACAAAGAGTTCTGCCGTATTTTTATTGTTTGTTTATTAGAAATCTAATAGTTTCTATAACATTTTATAAATAAAAAGCCAGAAATAATAAACAATGCAATCATAAACTCAATTACATTCAAACAATTTATCTTCACTGAACTAAAAACACCGCATTAAACTTTAATAATGAAAAACACAAACGATTTCTTCATCACCACCCTTTCCATATCGAACGCAGGTAATCACTCCACGGAAAAAAAAAAAAAAAAAAAATAGAACGAAGATACACCCCCCTCCAACCCACCCACCTGTCAAGACACCCCCCACGTGATCATTTAAATTAGCTGTCAGAGCTCACGTCCGTTTTCGAGATGAGAGACGCAGGCAACCAAAAAGAGGACCCACTCGTTAAAAAAGACGAGAGAAGTGAACCGTGTGACGTGTTTATGCGTTTAGCCCTGTTAGGTGTCGTGTTAACAACAGAGGGTGATTAGGGTAATGGGAGAGGGTTGAGTGAACCTTTTTATGAGGTGTTGTTTACGAATCTGATTTTTCTTGTTGTGTTTCGTCGCGACGTGTCACTGTTTTTGAAAGATGATGTTGGATTTTGTTTTGTTTGACGACGATGTTCGTTTATTAATCGGGGAGTTTGCTGTGATAAATTGTGTCAGGTTTTCGTTCGGTGATTAGAATTAAATACCTTCTGTACCGCTTCGAAGTGTTCGTTATTTGATAGTTTGGGGCTATGAGAGAAATGAAAAAGATCCTTATCTTAGTTCCGTAAGCTTTTAAAAATTAGTCTTAACGTATGACACCGTAAAACTTTAATTTGCATCGGCATTTTATTTACAGGATCACATTATCAAGTAAAAGTGTTACAGTAATTTTGAAAGAATTAGTAGGTATTACATATATTTTTTACAAGGAACGAAGTAAGGACATTTAGGGAATGTAAAAAGATTTTCATGGAGTGTAAAGAAATATTTTCAATTTTTTCAAATAAAAAACTAAACATTTTAATATCGAAAAATATTTAATAGAGGGTCAATAGAGAACTCGTATGAGTCGAAAATATGGTTTTATTGCGTGTATAACAATGGTTATAAACAATAACAAATGGTATCCAATATACCAAGGATTAAAATACATATGTGCAAAAAATATTATTGTAAGTATAATTTTCCATTTTCGACCAAAAAACTTCCTAATTGTCAAATTTAGATCAGAATCTAGATTTTTCCTTTTCCTGACTTTTAAAGATGGCTGTTGAAAATGAAAACGTGACTTGGAAAACAGGCCTATAACATTTAATAGAACAAATTGAAGCTTGTGACCATCTATCTGCCAAAAAAGAGATGATTAATAAAAAAAAATGATTAATTAATATAAGTAATTATAAGTAACGTCGGTAAATAAAGGGTAAAAGAAAAAAAACTTGGTTTTTCTGTCACAAGAGTGTCTTACAGGAAAATACTATTTCACAGACCATATACCACTTTAATTATTGCAGTGAAGGTTCCCCGATTATAGAAGTTGGTTTCTCTGCTACAAGAGTACTATCAAGGAAAAGACCGTTCTACAGTTAACTTCAAGAGCGAATGTGTTTCACAGTGAAGACGCCTTACAGAGATATCACTAAATGTCACCTAACTTTTTTCAGAGGTATGAGTTAACAGAGAAATTGTGTGTGTGCTCTGATAATATCTCTCAAGTATGGTAATACGGCTGTGTACTACATAAAGTTTCATTGTGCTTAGTATTCAGACAATAATGTTCTCACACACTTTGACAAAATTAACATTAATCTAGATTCCCTATTATGTAAAGCACCTTTTGCATAAAACGGCGTGGTGAATTAATTACAAGCAAGTGCTTTGCACAAATTATTGTTCAGTTACAAAAATCACTGAATATTTGAAAGCTTTACTCACAAGAATCGAGTTCAACTACTAATCCTATGCGGTCGGCAGCTATGAATTCGTTACACAAGTTAATTTCCCTGATCGGAGGGGATTATTACTTTGCCCGGGGAGCCTTGGAAATCAGTCATCTAAATGAGGTTGTCTGAGTGGTTAGAACTTTGATTGGAGATAGAATTGAACGCCACTCACGCACAGAAAAGGGATTATGCGTAGACTCCATATCAGTTGTAGATATTAATGCTCACGGAATTTGCACGTTTAGATTAGCTTTGCTTTGTTATACGAGAGAATAAGGACGGTTCGGTACAATGGAATAAATCAGTTTTCTAATTTCACTGTGATGTAATGGTTTGAATGATTGTCATTGTTGAAAGTTATGAATTGAAAATATTTGTATATACATAATTTTAATAGAAAAAATTAAAGAGTAATACTTCTACTACCACTTACAATACTTCTAAATGGTAAACATTAATAGTGCTAATAATTGGTAGGTTATGCGTATGTAGTTGATATATCCTTTCATATATATGTTACGGGCAATGTGATAAATCCGGGCATTATTAATAATGCCCGGGCAATATGTGATAAATTCAGTGGAATTTATGAATGAAATTTATCACTTTGCCCATAACATATATATTACAATAAGGGTAAATAATTGTGTTTTATGTTGAATAAAAGGTATACAGAGATAATTTTAATAAATTTTATATATTAATGTATTTAATATGATAATAAAAATTATTTATTCAGTATAATGATAAAAACTAAGTTTATGTGAATTGGTCCAAGAAAAGCCAGTGAATGAATAATAAATAATTCATAAAGGCATAAAATTCGCAATTTTCACGTTCTTTCACACATGAAAAAAGTCATGGTGTGATTAATACACAATATATCAAACTTCATTTTGTATTTAATTTATGAGAAATAGATGTTTCCATTTCATTCAAATTATAAAGAAACAAAATAATTGGCCTATTATATTTAAGTACTTCAATATGAATTAATTTTGAGTATAAGATATAAATAATTAGAACAGGTCTTTAAAGCGTCTATTTGGACGGCAAAACGGCAGTTGGCCCATGCGCAGTAGGTCTCGCGGTTACGTAGCAGTCCCGGCGCTCCAATCAGAACCGTTGCCGTGTAAATAAGAGTAGAGTTTAGTTGTATATTTACCGTCCAAATAGACAGTGCCTTAATTGTTTAAGTAATTTAAAAAATGATAGCTCACACCAAAGATGAAACGGAGTAATGGTTTCATAAATTACAAGAATAAAAAGCTATCATAATAACTCCTTACTTAGAGGTGATTTATTTCCTTTTCAACTCTAATACGCATTTTCACGTTCCTTAAATTTTATTTATTACATCGTGTAAAATAAAAAAAAATCCATTGCACATCCATTGTTACTATTCTTACCTTTCATATATATTGGTATGTAGAAATTGAAAGAAACATTCCTTTATTCCTCTCATATATATAAGAATCCATTCTCACGAGGGAATTCCTCAGAAATCTCGTGTGACTTAGAAACGTCTGAGAGCTCTTATTCATAGGATGTCATCAGAAAGAACAAAGCACCCAATTACTTACACGAATGTGCGTATTGGATTATCCTTCTGCTGTTGCTCATAGTAAACATGATTGAACGATCTTTATAATAAAAAGAGTGTGGATTTTTCGTTTTTCTACTTTTGTATGGAATGTAAAAAAAATACAGTACCTACAGTTCTGTCTGCAATAACTGCTGCAGAATTAGTATAGATAATTGATTTCATAAATTTCATAGTAAAATTTTGATTCAAAATGCGAGTTCCTATACTTATATCCAGTTATACTTATATCTTAAATTTAATTTACTTTCTCAAACTCTTGGATAAGAATATCAAGGGATTAAAATTTCATTAACTTCTATCTTATGAGGGAAATATAACTAATGCAAACTATTTCTAATTAAGGAAAGAAATTCAAATCGGTAATATTTGTAGAGAGAAAATTAGATGATTATCTTTTTTCCTAAATTTGTAACGGTAATTGGAAAACATATATATTATTCAACGACGAAATTTAATTTGATGTCATTTACTTACACCTCATCCAAAATAAAGTACCAAAACTAAAATTAGTAGGTAGTATTCTGAGTTTTTTAATGTTTTTTAACCAGTTTATTTTAATAGTTTTAAGTAAGGAAGGTTTGTTGCTTGGCTGAAAAAAAAACACAGGTATTTCACAGAAAAAAGACGCTTTGACTCGACTAAACTGAAGCTTTAAACCTGGCAACACTTGTGTAAAAGGAAGGTCTTTTGTTTTGTACGTTATACAAAAGAATATTCAAATTTGATAGTTATTGAAGAAAAAAGAGACTTAAACATACTTTTTCCCTCTTTATTAAACATTATCAGAACTGGAAGTTAATGCCAATTATATAGAGAAGTGAATTTTTCATTAAATTTTGGAACGGACGACATGACATAATAAAGATATGGAAGTTCAGGTACTTAATAATTGAATACTTAATAATTTTAAACACTGTGTATAAAATAGTGCACACATAAATAAGACCATATTAGAACAGTGGAATACTGCGTTAAAATTATTAAAGAGGAATTATAAGAACCTCTAGAACTTCTTGTCATCTGACAGTTTTTAATTAATTATTTTTATTTTTTAGTATCATTCATTATTTTTTAAGTAAAAAGTTAATTAACTTTCGTCCTAAAGGATTTTAATTAATTGATATTAATACTTTCTAAAAAACAGTAGTGTCATATCTCTAAATTGAAAAGTAAATATTTTTAATTAAAAAATTAATAAATTTGAAAACACTTTGGTATCTATAAAAAATATTTCGGAGAAAATTACTCAAGGCATTTTTTTTTTGGTTGTGTACTCATTCATTAAAAAAATTACCAATTAACCACTGAAATTACGAGCGTAAGTGGTTTTTGTAGCCAGTGAGTACCAAAATGAAAATCACTGTTGAATCAATACACTGGGAAAACTTTTTCGCATTTCTTGAGGATTGGTGTAAAATTTTTTTTACATAAGCATTGTTAAAATGATACTGAAATAGATGAATTGCATACTTAAAATTTATGAATCTTTACAACAACTAAAATCTACCGAAAAGAAATTATATTTTGGGGAGTGATTTTAATACATTAATTCATATTAATCGTGTAATATAGGAATTGGAATTGATGTCTTACGATTGATTAACCCTAAGTTCTGGCTAATTAAAAGACATTATGGTGAGTTTTGGAGTATGAAGAAAGAGCAAAAAAATATCTTCGGATTTTATGTATTTTGTTTTATTATAAATAAGCAATTTCAAAATACTAATGTCGAGGTTTTTATGGAATATTTAGGAAATATTTGCTGTTATTTGGTGAAAATACACACACTCTCTTTTCATAAGGTTTGAGTGATTTTGAAATCAGCACCCTTCCATTCTAGATTCGGCACGTTTATCCTCCCCAAAAAGCCTCATCCCTAACAACTCCCTATATACGACGAAATCTATGCTAAAACGAACATGTTCCACTAACACTCAAACCCTTCTTTCCCTTCTCGCTGTTTATCACACCACTCTCAATATCCAACAAGGCAGCGCCAAAAAAGGAACGAGAAAAGCAAGGTCTCGTAATTGCGCAGGTAGCCTTCACCCCCTTCCAAGAAAAGCTTGCAGAAGGTGGCATCACCATTAAGACCCCCCCCCCCTTTTGGAACCGGGATCCAATCGGTTAGGGCCTTGGAAATAGCAGCAGTAAAGATGGACGAAGGAGACAATCTATTTAGATTGGGCGCCACCTTACTCTTTACCCTTTCCCACTATCATTTCCAGAAGCGGGATTGGAGCTAGTTTCCCTAATCGTAATTGTTCGTTCTCTCTGAGTTGTAATCGAGTAATTTAAATTGTAATGGTTTTCTTTTAGGATTACGGTACACTCTGACCGTTTCAATTTGTATTAATCGAATTTCGAATGGAATAAATAGTTTAGAAAAGTGAGTTCCTCCCCCCCCTCCTCTAGGTGCGAGACATCGACCCAAATCGAAGAATTTAGTTTTATTGTGAGGCTTGATTTGAAACGTACAATTTATTTCAGATTTCTGAACTGCATTGAAGACGCCTCTTGAGTCTTTACTAATGACGTACAATAAATTTCGGAGAAATGGAAAGTATTGATTGGACCGTTGATTGCATTCCCCCCCCCTTTATTTCTGAAACAAAAATAGCAACCATTTTATTTTATGGCAATAAACCTTAAAGATTTACTGTTTGGAATAAGGGAATGAATTAAGTACAGTAAATTAAGTTTAGTTTACAGTGAATTAAGTTCAGTAAAAATTAAAGGAATTAGTTTCTAACTGATTTTTCAGACTAACTTTGCATTCATATACTAATTTTTTTATATTGGAATTAACTACCAAATATATACATAAATAAATACAGCTTTATTAGAGGAAAAAATTGTATAGTTTCCTGAGTTTTTATTTATTTCAAACATCAGTAGTCGTAAGTAATTTTGTATTCTGTTAGGATATTGGAACGAACAACCAACCAGTTCAAAAGCACTAATTTCATTAGATTAGAGCATTTTAGCATGAGATATAGAGCTAAAAGAACCGTTAGAAAAGGTTAACAGTTAAAAGAAAATAGCTGGTCGTGACGTCACCTGAAAGCACTCTATAAAGGTTTAGATATCTGAATATAATGAATATTTGCATAAAAAAGGAAGTTCTATCGCAACAAATTTTATATGCCCTCAATAAATCCTCCTCCCCCCCTAGGAATACTTATTAAATTCTATTCTCCTCTTTGTAGTAGCATTTTACATTTACTAAATTTCAATATTTATTTTCAAATGTGGGATTTCCTTAAACATTACTTAACACTTAACTAGCGCCGAACTCGTGAATTTAAACTATGATAAAAATAAACTCAAAAGAACTAGCTTAAAATAAATAAGAAAGGACTTTAAAGATAAACCCCTTATCCGAATTTAAAAGGTATAAACATTTGAAAAAAGTTGCGATAAAAATGCTGCAGGGATCAAATTAAATCTCTTTGCAAATTTATTTCTTCTTGAGAAAATGCCAATGTTGAAAATAAATTCAAAATTATTCTTTGCTTACTTAAGATAAAACTGATTAACGCAAAAGATAAAATCAAAGAAAAAAAAACTTATTTTAACTCTTTAGAAAGGTAACAAAAAGCAATAAAGGTTAAACAGATTACATACTCATATTTTTTTTTAAAGAATTATGTTAGCTGTTTATTCACAAAATTTAGAGAACCATGAGATAGGTACTTTTTATATCCCCAGTTTGTTACTCGCTTAAATTTAATTTTTCATAAATCCAATACTTCTTTATTGAAAAATAATAACATTTCAGGTTCTAAATTTATTTAGTAGATAATTTAATTTCTTGTGAGCTATTCTTAGAAATATAATTGAATTAATTGACTGGAGCAAGTTTCGATTAAATTTCATTGTAATTTATAAACAATCCTAGAGACATTATTAAATTCAATTAGTGAACCTTAAACACATAATAACGGCAGTAATGAAAATTAAGCGTATTGGAGATGGTTTAAATTGTATAGTTTATTAATAAAAATTTATCAATTCAACAATAACGCTTTGATCCTCCCCTGGGCAGAACTGATTGGGTTTCATTAACTCCTAATGTTTCTCAATTTACTAGATTAACGATACAAGTTTATTGGACTTGGCATGGCGGTTAAACACGACTCCTATTAGCCAGTAAGATAGATCCCACCAATAATTAAAGTACTTAAAATAATTAAAAACTGATATATTCTCCAAACAATTCTCTCCAAAACAGGATGCTTTGTCTATTGAGCGATTGGCATAATGCCAAAGGATTAGGGAGAGCATAAGCTTTTTTGTTGGTGGTTACAATCATGCGATAATGCATTAACTTAACAAGATTAAACCAAATTATTATTATTAGGAATGGAAAGAGTATTAGCTAGACACAATTTAATAGGTTTACACAGGAGTACTATAGGTAGAAAGATAACGTTTACAACCACCCAATATTATCTTAATATTTTTGATAAAGACATCAATTACATGGTGTTATCGAAGTCTTTGTTATCGAAGACACCCCTTATTTAACAACTATCCAAAACGATTGTCTAAGTATAGTTAAATGGCTATGCTCATTTAATCAGACTACTTATAGGGCCCTCAAAGATAGTTTACAAAAAGCCTCTCTCTAAAACTTTTCCAGATAACGAAAATAAAAAGTGAATTACACAGTGACAAAAAAAAGAGAAGCCTCCCTTTATAATATGAAATGATATCTTGTGCACAAAATAGTATGAAAACCATGTTTATATGTGAACAAATCACAATATTTGGATGGCATTCTTTTTCATAAATGTAAGGGTACTGATAATTTAAATTCTTACCCGTTTTTGCGATCGATTTTTCGTAAGATGCATAAGGCAGTAAACCGCAGCTGTCTGAGATTTAAAGAGATAACAATGCGACCTTTGAAATGTTATGAAGTGAAAACTTTTTGGATCTTCATTTGAAGTAGCTTAGAAAGAAGGAAAATTCTTAAACGAGCCCTCATCAGGGGAGGAGGAAAAATTTCTGAGATCAACCTTGAATTAGTTTTCTAAGTGGCTTCGGTTTTAATTTAAATTGGGTCTCTAAGTTTCGCCCTGGGGGAAGTTCATTGCATAAAATTACAGAAGGCTAAAAACTACATTGATCTTTTCACAACATAGTAAGCAAGAAGCATTACGATTAATGATGCATTACTAATAATACATTAATTAGTTTTAATTTTTAGAAAAATAAAACTAATTAATGCATTGTGAGTTGCAAAATAAATCTAGCAAAACCATTTTAAAATTCTACTTCACAATTTCACGAACTTTTAATTCCAAAAAAAAATATCTTCATGGTTATTTTATGATTGAATTCCATACTGCGAAAATGTAAGTCTTTTTCCAGGACAACTTCTCTAGCTAAGTTTCTCGTTTCCAAACGAAAACTAAAGACATACTACAACTTTAAACTATCTTAAACCCCTTAAAGCTAACTAAAGGGAGCTTAAACAGAAATTAATGAAAACTTGGCCCGCTCTAAACATGCCCCCCAAACGTGTCCCTGCCCTTTACATAAAAGGTTTCCCCTTCAAAGCCCACACCGCCTACCACAAAGTGAAGAGTCAGCAACCGCTACTTAATCAAACCGAAATTGCTCGACCACTGCCTTGCAAATTGAAAGGCCCTCGGAACAGCAATTAGAACACCAAGATGTTCGATGGAACGCCCTTAGGGGAGGCCTGAGAACATTGAAAGGGGGAGGAGGGAATGCCAGTATCTCTGGAGAATTGTTCCACGGAGGGTTTCGATGAAAAGTTTGATTACCTGCAGTCCACTCAATGGGGAGACAAGAGATGAATGCGGGATTATTTTGAAAAGGGGAATTGAAATTGTGGTGTTTGCTTTCCGTACTAGTTGGCTGGTATGAAAGCTACTGAGATACTGGGTCGTGAATGTAAAGGTCTGGGGCAATAATATTTTCATAATGGTTCATTACGAGACGAGATCTGAGAAGGACAGAGTTTCTAAGTAAACTTTAAGCAAGCTAAGACACAGTTCTTAATGATGATGAAGTATCTTAGTACATGTGTCATATTTAATCAGGGATAGATTGAGTTGGAGGTAATAAAAATGTTAGGATTGGTTATGTTATTGTTTCATGGCGTAAGGATAGTACGCCAAACTAGAGATTGGGATTGGAGAAAATAGTTTGTTTTTCACGGAAGAGACCACCATTCGGTTTTGGAAATTTAGAGTTGCATATACTATTTTTTTGAAATCGAAATATTTTTTACCATTTCTAGCGATCTAGCTCTTTATTACGGGCAGTACGAAAAAAGTAGTTAACTTTTTCATTTATCAATAAAAAAAATTCAATTCAATTTTTAAAAAAATATTAGGCTTACAGAAGAAAGACACTGAGCACACGCCGTACGACGTTACACCAAACTTTGGAGGTTTTATAGTCATACCGCCAGGAGAAAACCTTTTGACGTCTTAACAATATTGCTGCGATTGTTATGGGAATGGATTTTTCCGCTCAATTTTAGGGGTGGTGGTAATTCACAAACGATGAGCAAACGCTTTGTGCAAAATCTGCGTGGTTATCATTTGGCTTTGTATCTACTTTTTTTCCCTCCAGAGATTTGGTTTTTTATCAAAGTTTTTCACCTGGCAGTATGATTATATCATTCTTATTTAGTAGATTCTTCTGTTGAGAATGGCGTGGTTTTGGTATTTCTTCAAAGCTTTATTCGTCTGTTGGCGCCGTTCAATTGTTTTCAAAAGATGCGGAAAAAAAATGACTTATAGTTGCCTTTTAGCTGACGATTGAAGATTTGTTACTGTCTAATCCTATTAATGAAAAAAAAAATAATAACTTAGTTTTACACTATTTTTAATCATGAAACATTGGCTACAAAAAATAATCTGCATAAAAAGGATAATCTGCATGAAAAGGATATTCATATTCAGTTATGTTTTGTTTCTATCTTTTAGTTTCCACTTTTAATCTTAATCACTGCCTATTCTTAATTAAATAAATTTACCAATAAAGTGGCCCAAAGGTATGCCTCTTCAAAGAGATAAATGTTAGGAGTTAATAGGATTTGAAATATTCTTATCTCGTCTATATTTAGCATTAAATCTCGATAGAAATAAATGCCGTGATTGTTGCCATTTGGATGGTTTAAATGAAGGAAATGATTTAATTATCCACTGAAGGCCACTAAGATAGAGCGAGGCTTAATAATGCCTTCAAGTTATTGAATTATAGATCGCGAGTTTTGGCGAAGAGAGCCTAAGGACTGGGATAAATGGGGAAGAAAGATTTTTAATTATGGATATAATAGATGGAAGCGCAGGAAATGCGTAGATGGCAAGTAATTATGTAGGAAGTAAACAGTGCCATTTTCAGAAAATATGTGAAGCTATCTCTATTTTATTTGTATTAAACTGCTGTACACTGCTGTAAAATATTCTTTTGTGCTTTTTGTGCTTTTATACATTTATTTGAGAACAAAAATGACACAAGAACAATACGACATAGTCGCCTGGGATCTGAGGGTCCATTTAGGCAGCGTTAGAAACTTGGGGGGAAAACCACTGGTCCTGCGGACCAGTGCTTTGCCAATCTTACTGGTCCGTAACAAAAATCACTGGTCCGACAAATTAAAAAGGACCGGTTTAAATATATAAAGTAACTATTGCACTGAATGTGAGTACCAAATACTAATGTTAATCAATACATATTAATATTTTTTCTTTTTCGCCGGGGGCTCCCCTATCCCATATAACCACATTTCGTGTTCTGTCAAAAATATATAGTACTTGCGTCACCAAATGCAATCATCAAACGAACTTAAAATACCGCTATCACTGAGCAAATAGTCTAATTGATTTTACAAGAGCTCGAGAAATCACTGGTCCGGCGGACCTGTAATTTTCTGATTCCACTGGTCCGAGCCGTTTTTTGGTTGTCCCGGACCAGCAAAACACCCCAATTTCGAACGCTGCATTTAGGTGACCAAATAATAGTTAAGAGAATACAAAAACACAAGAGTGGAAAACAGGGTGTCATTAAATTGAATACATATTTTCGGTCATACAGGTATGTACAAAAAACACAAAACCATAAGTAACGGAAGGAAGTAAAAAAAAAAACCTACATTAAAATATTTTTCAATATTTTCTATTGAAAACAAAAAATCCTTTAGTTTCTTTTTGAATAAATATTTGGATGGACTATTTTGGATTTCTAATGGTAGCATATTATAAAATTTGGGCGCTATATAACAGAAATTATTACAAAATATAGATTATTTGGGCTTAGGAATTTTATAAATTACAATAGGTCTTCGAGTATTTATATTATTACGTTTTGTACATTCTTGTGGATTTGAATAAAGATCCAGGCATATTTTATAAAAAAAATTACGAAGAGGAAGAATATTCAAGTGGTTTATAGTAATCGAGTAAATGTTATTAAGCAAAAACCATAATAACCTTTCCTGTTGTAGTTTACTGTTTCTTTTTAAATTCACAAAATAATCCCCTCCCCATATAATTCAACCGTAATTTTTTTTTACATGTAAGTGACATAAATCTCTATTTTCTCCCCAGTTAAACAATGCTGAATTATAATAGTTCGAAGGAATTTTCCTTCTTCATTTCATCCATTCAAAAACTTTAGAAAACAAAAACGGCCTAAAAAGAAAAGTAGGTAAGACACCAAATCTCTCTTCTTCAATATTAATGAAAAATGCGGTTTCCCCAGCAAAATTCCCAAAAACTTTTTCCTCGCCCACACGAACAAATTGCTTTCGCCAACTCTCAGAGTCTACGAAATTTAAATTTCGGGGGAAATCTCCAGATTTTCTCCATGACGTCATATACGCGGGGAATTTTTACTTCTCCATCGCAGTAGTTCCACCAAGAAGGAAATTTATTCCGAAAGAACGCTCACAGTTCTTAAGATAAAAGATTCCCCTCACCTCTATTTACATAAGCATTAAGAAAAATGAATTCCCCACTATGGGTCTTCTACCTTATCTTATGTATTCTCCGGCATTTTGCATAAGGAAATCCCTCTGGGTGGGTATTCCCCCCTTTTTTTTCGCTTCGAGGTTAAAATGAAAAAACGCCTTTTCTTAAAACTGTATAACTCTCTATTTCTTACTATAAAACTAAAGTGCTTTCTCTTTTGGACGAGGAAAATTGCAAGAGTACTAAAGTAATGTGGCCCCCTATCGTAAAATCTGAGTTCTTGCTTAAGCTATATTTTTTTAGTTCATCTTTTGCACGAATGGATTTCGCCGAGAAAATTTTTTTTTCCAAAGCGACCGACTGTTAAAATGCAGTTAGTTTGTAAAAACCATTTGGGATCGCCCAATGTATAGAGTACCACTCGTTTTTTATTTTGCTCCTGGCTTTTCGAATCTGTGAGAGTTTTATAAAACGTGGCGAAGTGTAAAAGGGATATTCCCCTCTCTTTTATTTCTGTTGGAAATGAATTTTATTTTGGAGACAGCACTCTCGCGCATTTTTCAGACCATTTTACTTTGGGGAGTTGCTTTCCTGTGCTTTCCTTTTCTGAAAAGCGTACAGAATGAATGGTAAGAAACTTATAAATTCCTAGGATTTAGAATACGAACGATGCTAAAATATTTTAAGCAACTGCGCAGTAAATACGTGTAATCGTATATATTTCAATAAGAATACATATTATTGGGAACACATTATTGAAAATCACCTAATAAACTCCGATAATATGTTAAGTGGAATAGGGAGATGATTGGTGCTATAGAAAATTAATCCAAAAGGTTTTAAAAATTCCCAAGTAACAAGGAAGAATGATAACTTTTTCATTAGTGCTAAAAATCAATAAGAAATCTACCGAATCCCGACACAACCTTTTAAAATTAAAATAAAAGCTATTTTTATAAAAAGGGAGCAGACTTGTTAAGGTAAAAGGTAGTAAAAGGGAAGCAATAATAAGGTTAAAATATCAGAACCGCTGCTGAAACATAAATTACTTAACACCACAATCTTTTTTGACCAAAAATTTATACATTTCAAGACAAATTGAATTTTATTTGAAAATTGACTGTCAAATAAATTATATAATACTACTACGTGTTTATAAAATACGTAATTTTATTCATAGACATAAATAATTTGACTCTCTTGCTGGTTGATTACCTAATCAGAAAACATTTGTCAATTAACTTATACTACCGATTAGTTAAAAGAAATTTAAAGAATTGAATATTTTTAAAAACAAATAAAACGTAATTACAGTAATCTTAATTAAGATTGTAGTTTAAATTAAAGAGTATAAAATATGTGTTTTGAGTGAAATCAATTAAATTGATTTCACGCAAAGTTTACTTTTTTAAAATAAACAAAGCACTTTGTAAAAAGAACAGTTCAACTTTAATTATTTCTTCTTCATTTCCCAAGGTTTTACTGAACAGCTAAGAAAAATAATTCAAAAGAAAATCGACGTAGAAAGAAAACTTTGATGCGGAAGAATTATCAAAATTGAACAATCTGTTTGATTCAAATTTTCTAATTAAATGAAAGACTATGAGGTAGTCATGTTTTTTTTTTATCCTGAACGGCGCTTTTTTACCCTAATAAGGAATACTCACTTATTTGTGCATGGAAGCTTTATTTGAAAAATATGAAACTAACGACAAGCGAAAAACACTCAAAAATATTTGAGCAATTTTAAGGAATTCTCACGAAGAAAAAAAGAGCATCGAATTTCCCTGTGTCATTAGAATTTCTTATATTCGAAGCCGTACATTATCCATGAAAACGAACATTCTTTTTGTCGCTTCAATTCTTTTCACGTTTTTGCACCAAGAGGGAAAAGTATTTTAATAATACTCAGAGAAACACATTTTTGATTTTCGCTTTCGATGTTAATTAAACTAGAAGAGTAGAAAAAAATCCGACACAAAATGTTACACAACTTGATATTTTTAATTCACTTTTAACAAATAAAGAAACTCCCTTTACCGAAGTCTTAAGAGGTTTTTTGAGACTCCGTTTAATATCTAGATTACAAGCGAAGCAGAAATTTGAAGTACGAAAACAATTCATTAGTGGCACTATACTTTCTCTTTATACAGTTTAGCAAAACGTTTCTAACTTTATTAAGTTTCAGGTTTAATAGCTTCAGCCTTCAACAAAGTTATTCAGTCAAGTTATTAAAAATTTATTTTTATGATTTTAATATTAAATATTTTTATACTATTCCAAGCAAAGAAAACTAAAGTTCTTTTTCATGTTAAACTGAACCAATAAATTTATATAGTGTTTTCAGGTGACGTCACAACCGGTTATTTTCTCTTAACTGTGTACCTTCTGTAGGGCTTTTAACTGTTGTTAAGGCTGTTGTTTATCTGTTGCTAAGGTGGTTTTTAGGTATGGGATCACGTGATTGCAAATGCTCCAGTAGAAGAATTTCACGGCTAGTCATTTTCTGTAACTGTTAACCTTCAGTAGGGCAAAAAACTGTAACCTTCTGTTGCTAAGGCCGTTTGGTAGGTCCGAGTCATGTGATTGAAAATGCTCTATTAAATTTAAGAGGTAAAGCTACAAAATTAAACCTCGGAAGCATAAATATATCGAACTGCAAACAATCATTTTGATAACTTTTACGTTATATTTTATCAAACAAGTCTCATTTAAAATTACCCTTAAGACCCGATTAAAAGGCTTAAGGTCTTATTACTTTAAAATATTGCATTAGAACAACTCTGTTTAAATGTACTGAGCATAAATCTTTATCCCAAACTAATGCGAATAACTTAAATATATTAGGAAGTACGTGATTGCATTATTCTATTCAAATGCATGGGTATGGGAACAAAGTTAACATTTAAATTCATGCTAACGTGTGCTTGATGTGTTTTCCCGAATCAGGTATAAATATTTGCGTGGTATACAGAATTGTTAATTAGCATAGCCACCGGAGGCTTCTGATATCTTAGTTTTAAAATAATTATTAGTGAAAGTAATACTGAAGACTTTAAAACGATACATAGTTAAATTGCAGTTATTATCAAGAAATTAAATGAAATAATGCTTTATCATTTATTCAGTGACAGTTTGGACGAATTTCAAAATGCTTTTCTAGACCTCTAGAGTATATAACATACATTTAAAATTTTTCTAAAGTAACTTTTAAACTACGTATAGTAATCTATACAACTACAGTTTTTTAAATAAAAGCATAGTAAACCAGTATAGAATTAATAGAGAATTTAATAAACTAAAGCTTGTCTTTCTTCGCAAAGCGGTGAAAACAGTTTTTTTTCTGCCTTCCACAATGCAATTTCAGCCGCCAAGCCACGAAAGACAAAGTATAACTCAAATTATAAGTATTCATTCTTTTAGCTTTTAGGTACGAGGGTGGTCCCAGAAGTACCTGGCCTAACAATGAAAAAATTAAAATTTTGAAAAAGTTTTTTTTTTATTTTTCTACATAGTCTCCTTTTAGCCCCATATACCTCTTTCAGCGAAGTTCCATGGTTTCCATTACCTATTTTTAGAAGGATTCGTAAAAGCCCTCAAAATGATCGTTAGCAGCATATTTTACTCGATCATTTTGGCAAATATTTTCCCTTTGAACCATTTTTAAGGTTTAGAAGCAATAAAATAACCTGAGGGGACAAAATCCGTGGAATACAGCACGTTTGAGCAATTTAAACTTTGATTTAATTGATTTTAGCCATCACGACAATGGACGCTGCTTTTGGTCAATTGTCATCGATTGCGGCAGCCATCTTGCCCAAAACTTTTTCAGGTCCAAATTTTCTGTTTAAAATTTTGTACATTGCATTTTCAAATGCCTACCATGTCTGCTAGGTTTTGCACTTTCAATCAAAAATCTCCTATTACCCTTTTGTGGATTTTTTCATCATTTCCCAAGGTTTCCCCTTCATTTGCTCGCCCTCTGTGATGTTTTTCTGTTCAACTCATTCTCCCCTCTTCAAATCTGCCGCCCAGTATTTCACGGTAGTAAAAGAAAGACCAGAGTCCCCTAGACTCAAATCCAGTTTTGCTTTAATATTGCTAAAATATTCTGCTTCATTTCCTTATGAGACGAATTCCACCGTAACTAACTTTACAAACACACAAACAAATTCAAAAACTTCTTCTAGGCGTTCAATTCTTTTTACACCAGATAACGCTTTCAAAAAAGAAACTGACTCAACAAGGAAATAATAACACTCACGTGCCCGAAAGAGTTAAGAAATAATAAAACGAGTATCGAACAAGAATTCTCCTTCCGATGGCTAAAATCCCCTCTCCTCCCCTTCCTGCTTAGCCCAGACCAATAAAAACACAGCTACTGACCTATGCAAGTCCGGATACAACAAGCAAACAAAAAGAACCGAATCTGGAGAATCCTTCGCATCTCCCGTTTCCTCTCCCGGTTAAGATTCGAACATTCGAATTCAAAATAATAAAAAAAGAGGTCACGGAAATAAATCCCAAAGAGAAAATTCTATTCCCCACCCCCTCTAACACTCCGAAGAAAAAGAAAAAAATAAATTGTTTTCGTCCGTCCGATGCTCATCCCTGTTTGTTTGTTTCTCCGATAGCTGGCGTGCATGCACAAGAAGCCGAATATACAGGCGGAAGAAAAAAAGGAGAAAAGGTGAATGAAAGAACAGGGGAATAAAAGCGCCTTTCGCAGTGTTTACAAGTGCCTCTTTACGAGGTTGTGTCAGTATGGGGGTATGTTAGCATTAGAGTCGGATAGTTCCCTCAAGACATCACCCGGAAATTCAATGGTAGTGTAAATTCACTTTGGCCTTCAGACTGGGGTAATTCGTGGAGGTTCAGTAATGAGGTATTCAGAGGCCCAGGGGAGACGGTCTTTGTAATATTTCTGGCGGGGTTTAACGCGCAGGACTTCTTCTTTGAGAGCCGTAAGAAGTTTTCGGTCGGTTTTAAGGTGGGATGTGACGGAATTTAATCTGGTCGACTTGTGTGAGACTGTTTGAATGAAGTTTTTTGAAAGGTGAGACGGATAAATTTCTGCCGGAGTTAGTTGGAGGTGTCTCTTGCTATGTGATGAAGTCTTTTCTTGTTTTTAATCTTTGTTTCTTTTGATAACTTTCAGTAACGTATGTTCTTAAATTACTGGATGTTGATTATGCTAACTACGCAATTGGTATTTTTCTTCTAACAAAGAAGTCTAAAAGTTGGCTTTTCAAAAAGTTTTCAACATTATTATCGATTAGTATTTCAGATGTGATGAACCAAGCTTTTACCTAACCTTGAAGAATTTTTAACTAAAAAATTAGCAATTAGCATGGTATAATTATAATTAATATAACGATTTAAAGGCCTGTGTGTGCTAATGTAAATTCCATACTTACCAATTACATAATTACAAAGGGAAGTTATCTGCACACAAAGTGTTAATGATAAAAAAAATACCATAGAAACTTTCTTTACATAAAATATTTTATTAACCTTTTAAACGCCGCAATTCAAATTTCAAATTAAAGGTTCGGATTTTTGGCTTAAATGGCTTGTTTCATCATTACTAAAACCAATCTTGACGTTTTTTGGCAGAAAAAAAATCCTAAGTAGGATTTTGAGGATGTTCCCATTTGGGAACATCGGCGTTTGGAGTGAAGTTTTTAGGGGGATTTCCAAAAGGCATTTATTTCAAAATTAATTCAAGTAAAACTACTGAAATAGGTTTCTACTTAATAATTTTGAACATTTTTATGATCTTGGACTATTTCTTCATATTTAATTCCCATGGTTGGACGATTGGGTAAAATTTTATAGATTTTCATAAGAAAAAATTTACATATTTATTACAGTCGTGACACTTTTCCGTACATTTTTATTGCACAATGGGTAATTTTTCGGTATAAAAAATACGAAAGAATGTTCCCATGCGTTTCAAAGCTAAACAGATATCTTTCTGAGTGAAAAATTAGTTTTAATTACTGTTGTATCCGAATATCTAGCATAAAATCCATGAATTGCATTCAAATTTAATTAGCTTTCAAAAGTGATAATCATAACTATCTCCATTGATTTGTTAAATCTGCGTTTCTCATGGAAGATTCCAAACTAAACAACATATCCCTTACATCCAACTTACATTAAAAGAGTGTTTTTAGTTATACACACTTTTCATTATTTTCAAAATTCTTCAAATTTATACCTAAAATTTTTATGTAAAAAAGAGCACTTGAACAAAATAAGTACCCAAGTCCTCAGAAACACTCCAAATATGCCTTTTGCATAACCCTTAACAATAATTACTGAAATTAAATCGGTCGGGGAGTTAGAAAAATATACAAAAGTAGGAATTGCTATAAAGATTTGGCATTTATTCCTCCATAAATCAGGTGAAAAAAATTAAAATTATTGATTTAGGAATTTAAAACAGCATGATTAACCTGTTTAGATCCTTTGAGACAGAAAAGGTTCAAACAACTAAAGAAATTAAGAAATAACTTGAATTTTTACATGTTATAAAAATCCCCTCAAAAACTGTACCCCAAACGCCGATGTTCCCATTTGGGAACATATACGTTGAATTGGTAATTACTCTCCAAAATTGGAATATGAAGCTATTCTGCCAAGCCAATTGAAAAGATGTGTACTTAAGCTACCTAAACACAGCATAATTATTTAAAACTAAATTTATTTAAATTTATCATAAATTGAAACTTGTGCAACTTTTGGAAGAGCCAAAAATCTGTTATTTTGATATAAATTCCACAAAAAGGATTAAATTGCACGTGAAAAACTTTTGCATGTAAAATAACTTCATATCTTTGAGTTTCTTACTACCAAATATCAAATTCCTGCATGAAAAATTAAGTGGTGAAAAAATTCCCTAAAGTGATGTTCCCATTTGGGAACATCGGCAGGTAAAAGGTTAACTAGTCCCATTTTAATCTGAATATATTTCTAAACAGCAGTCACACAATCAACTAGATCATATTTATACTGCTGACAACTCATTAATTTAGAATGTAAAGAGGGTAAAAGAATACTTTATAGCGGCTCTCATAGATTTAGAACAATGGAAAGAAAATAACTAGTTGTTAGTAAACTAACATTAGCTTTGTTTCTGGACGTAGTGCAATTCAAGTTGCTAAAGTATTGAAGTTTAATATCAGTTTAAATATCCCCTTCGTTTAAAGGAGAGTTATTTAAATTAAACTTTTCTTTTAAACAAGAACTTCACCATTAGAATTAAACAAGTCCTTACCTCTCAAAAACTTCCATAAATTAATCTCGCATATAATTGGATTCCATATAATCATAATATTAATTTATTCACCAAAATCCACTCACAGCAGCTTCTGCATCTGACAAGCTGTTATCGACTCTTCTCTACGTCATTGGCAGACGACTTCTAATCGCCACAGAAAAGCTCCTCACTCCTCCCACTAATCCCATAACATCCAAAAAAAAAAAAAACACCCCGAGGTAGTATGACGTCACAACTCCCAACCGAAAACATGCGTCATAAAATTCGCTCTTTTCATGCGAGCTGTTTACAGGAGTTCAGCCAACAATTAAAGTAAGAAGTTATGAGTTCATAACTTAACAAGGGGTTCCTATTATTATTATTATTATTATTATTAAAAGAAGTTCTCTCGGACGCTCGGGGGAAGAAAGGATTCTTCTTTGGAGAATCCAGGCTTTATGCTTGACGTTTGAAGATCATAAATTATTTTTTATGATGTCGTAAATTCGTCCCGGTGTCAACTCTTGTGAAGTTGATGTGGGAACTGCTGATATATGTTGACATTTAATGATTCCAAGCTTAGTGCCTTGCAAGTTTTAATTAAATTTTACGATTGATGACAGAACTAAAATTGATGGCTATTCACTTTAATGACATAATTTCCTGTTCGCGTTTAAATTTCGGTATTTATAGATTACCACTAACAAAATATGTTTAATAATATACCATAGTATTTCTTAAATTTTGGAAAATTATACCAATTTTGTCTGTTAATCATTTAAAGAGCTTACAGGGAGTAACGGATATAAAGTTATTTTCAAATACTAACTCTGAATTCTTAAGTGTTGAAATATTTCTCAATATTGAAAAATAGAGGAACGTGTTACTTAAGAATATTGTTATGGTACTTTTTTACCCTTCAGTAATGATACTAAAGATCTATTACTTATATTTTCTAACATGCTAGATAAGTAATATAAAAAGTTTTAATGAAAAAGTGTATGTTTACATTCGAAGTAACTATTTCTCAAATTTTTTTTACTTAAACGTATGTTAGGCCTCTTTTATTGCAGGTAACATGAATTTTCAAAGTTCTTCAGCACAAAGTGTATAATATTTTTAGCATAGGAATTTAATTCCTTATTCTAAACAAATAAAACTTACAGACACATGTTAGACATGTGGTGTTATTTAAAGTTTTTTGTTTTGTAATATAGTTTTAATATTATTATCACAATTAAGTACTCTAAAATATTGCTTTCAATTCGTAGATTATTTATTCAACGAACTTAATATTTAATTATAACAAAAATAATTACAGATAATTAAAAGCTCAAATTTAAGTTTTATACACAAGATATAGAGTTGTTCAAAAAATGACACGGATTATAAAAACCCTTCAATAGAGCATTTTCAATCACATGACTCGGACCTAACGACGGCCTTAGCAACAGAAAATGTTAGTTTTTTGCCCTACAGAGGTTAACAGTTACAGAAAATGACTGGCCGTGGAATTCTTCTATTGGAGCATTTGCAATCACGTGACCCCATACCTAAAAACCGCCTTAGCAACAGATAAACAACGGCCTTAGCAACAGTTAAAAGCCCTACAGAAGATACACAGTTAAAAGAAAATAACCGGTTGTGACGTCATCTGAGAACACTCTATAAAACTGACCGGAAAAACTTATCACCTAAAAAATAAAAACTCCATTCCTCATTTGTAAACAATAGAAATCTCCCCCTAACGTGAACAGCTTATATACGCTCTCCCCACCAACTGCTCCCATATCCCCGTCTTCCAAAAGACTAAATCACTTCACTTTTCAATTGGACTGTATACCAAAGCCAAGAACCCGTAAACAATACTTGGAAATAAAGTCTCCCTATCCAAACATTCAGATCACGATCTGCTAGCTATTTACCGACAGGAAATCCACCAGGGGTCCACCGGCCTTGACATTCAATCAGCCACTTTGCCCTTCAACGCCATCTACGTTGACATCTCTCGCAATTCGATTAATCGGAACCCTAATCGAATAATCGAAAGTTCGCAAATTCCAGATGCGTGGATGGTTTAGGGTTCAGAGAATAGTTTTAAAAAAAAATGGAGGATTTTTTTATTTTGTGAGAAGAAATGTCACGTATTAAATTCGTGGGCGTTGTTTCTTGTTGAGATTTCTTTGGAAATGATGATTTTTTTTCGCTCTGAAAAAATTTTAGATTTCTTTTCAATTTTTTTTTTCAATTTTGTTCAGTAGATTGATTTAAAGGAGAGAAGTTATTCTCTCTGATACAGTTTTTTTCTTGGTTACTAAGAGTTTTTTTTATTTATGAAAAAAGTGGACTTTTTGTGATGATATTACATAGATGGTCGTCTCCATCGTAATTAAAAATTTAGTTTCTGAAGTTATAAAGTTTGTTTTTCTTTCTAATTGCAAATGAAAAGGAAATCTTTCAGGGCTGACTAAAATGATTCTTAGATTTGAAGGTTAAGAAAATCTTTTGAGCCATATTGATTTTATTCATATGAAATGCATTAAACATTTACGTACTATGGGAATTTTCAAATTCGAGTAAAATATTCCCTTTTAAAAGAAATGAATACTGTATTTTTAATACATTCGAAAGAAACAGTGATATTAACACTACATTGAAATATAAAATCCTTTGAGGACATAGAAACACGTAGCCATTTTTGCTTGTTTCACTCGCTGAAATGTGAAATATTAATCGTTATTCTTTGCTGATGCTCTTTCTGATAGAGGAAATCTAAACTTTCCCTGTTTTTTTAATGAAAAATTTTAATACAAGTTCAAAGAATGAATTCAAATGAAATTTTTGTAAAGAATAATAGAATAATTAAAATAAAACTCATTCCTTTTTCTTTAAATTAAAGTTATTAAAATGAACCTTATTTACACTTAAAAACAACCATGCGATGGCATTTATTAATTATAAAACCAAAAATAAACTATTATAGGTTATCCGAATACTTGACAAACCTTAAATAAGTCGCGATAGAAAATTCCACAAAATATCAAAATTAAACCCACGAATCCAATCTAATTTGTCAAATCCAGAGCTCCATCCTCACTAAAGATAACCGTGAGATCCTATCCCCTCTCGAAGTAAAGATCAATTTTACAAAATGGAAGTTCTTCAAGAAGAAAGTCAGTTCCATTATGATATGTCACCAATTCTGGAGGTTTTCAAAGAAATATTTCGGAAAGAACGGATGGCAGCCAATTTGTCATGGAACGTTTTTTTCCCATCCCTCCGCAACCTGCGATATTTTTAGACCAGGATCATCGAATCTTTCTCATTTCTCCAGTTCGTTTCGTTTTCACTCTACCATCATTACTCGATTTTTTACTGGATAGAAAGACTATCGGAAGAAGAAAAAATGATGCAACTAAACTCCACCATCAAGTATAAATAATAATAATCTGGAAATCGTTTTTACACCGAAAAACCTGATTAGACTAGGTATCTGGGAGTTCCACATAACGAGGTTTATTGCGATAACTTAATTTACCGAAGTGTAACGGATAAATATATTTTATTTTGACTTCCCCAATTAAGGAACATAAAAACTTTCAAAATCCGAGAGATGTAAATAAAGCCAAACGCGTTTTCTCTGAAGGAAAGCCATTAAAATAATTAGAATCCGAAGAAACGTATGTAAAATACAAGCTCCAATAATATTTCTTTCCTTTGGCGTGTATGTGTTTATCTATTTATTACGTACTTTTCCCAATTTAATTGAATTAAGTTCACGAGGGAACTAGTTTCTTTTTGTGTTTGCTGATGGATTTTCAGATTGTAAAAATTGTTAATGAAACTGTGTTTTCTTTCGTAATTGTGTCAGGAGGAAGGTTTGTGAGGGGAGTAAAAAAAGGTCGAATTTAATCTGACAAGCATATCTTTTGTGGTTAATTGCTAAGTTTTACGTTTATTTAACTATGTAAGTTGTCACTTCACATAAATAACATGTTTTTGGAACTCAAATAACTAAATGAAGTGTTAATTAGGAGAGGGTTGTTTTTATTCCGAAAAATATCCCACAAAATACTAAATTAAAAAAAAAAATGTGTTTGTTTTCCTGCTTGCTCTGTAGTATAAAAACAAATCCTTAATTAGTTTTCGATGGATTTGAAGCTATTCTTGTTTAAATGAATAAATTAAATTCTGTGATTTGTATTCATTTAAGGATTTTCACAAAGTAGCTGAAGGTCCTTTGAGGTCACAAATATAAATACTCAATATTGTTTCTATTTTTGCATCTATTTAGTGAAACAAAGATTGATAATTAAGCAAATTAATTTTATCCTTTGTTTTTAGTGGTACTAATACTTACATATATCTTACTAATCACTTTGTAGAGCGTAATTGTCGTAGGTATTTATACAATTAATAATATAAATCTACTGAACTTGAACATTTAGTTATTAATAATTACTTGAGTTCTAAAAATAAAAAAAATCCCCTAAAGTAGAAGAGTAGTAGTAGTACTTTAGTAGTACCTCTAATAAGCACGAGTAACTGCGCCTAAAAAAGGTGGTGTCCCAAGGTACCTACTCTCCCCTATTGCCACCTATTGGAATTTTTTGAGATATTTAATTTAAATCAACTAGGAGAAAAAGGGATTGTTCTAATGTGCCCCATGATCAAATGTGCCCCTTCTCCCCTATCTCGTGTTACTACTAGAAGTAACAAAATATCACTTTATATTTTCTCAGAAAATACTATTCCGATGGCAAAAATCTCAAATCACTTCTGTTCTCAAAGTTAAAGGACCTACTTTTCTCAGTAGTACCGGAATAGTCTCCCATTTGAGAAACGGCTCTTACACATTGCATTTCATTTTCTATATATATAAACAAAGACCTGCATCCGTTTGAGTTACAAATTTCTTTTGACATTATCATCCATACGTCATCCATAACACGAGCGTTTCGCGCCAAACGACCGTCCATCAAAGCTCGCAACCAATCGAAAAAGCTCATTAGGCCCACGGGGAGATCGCAAACGATTTCGTTGTCGTTCCAGAACGAAAACAAACGATTCTTCGTGATAAATAGCGCGCCCATCGAACACTCGCGTTAGTATTCGATGTTTGATCGCCAACATTCTCGCAAAGGGGATCGGAAATCGATCCCTCTCACCAATTTTTATTCTAACTGTAACCGTAAAGTCGTCCGCCATTTTTCTCCTAATTTATTTGTTTGTTTTTGGAGTGTTCGGCGTGGCAACACTAGGATATTTTATCAAATGAGTCGAAATTTATTTCCAAACTACCGGGTTAATATTCGCACGGAGAGAATCGATTTCGCGTCAGACGACTTTTTGGCCCGAATTTATTTCTTTAATATTTCCGATTCTTGTTCCGCTTTTAATGGAATGGAGGTTTTTTTTTTGTTCCCCTCCTAACAAATTTAATGCAGTTTTGATGCGTGAGGTGAATTCAAAGAAGGGTTAGGGGATTCCTTTCGAACATTTTTTTGTGTCATTATGATGAACGATTCTGATCGACCTGTTTTCGTTTTAAGCGATTTTTAATAAATCTAGATCTATTTATTTTTCTAGGGTTTACGAAGTTTTTTTCCTTATTTTTTTCAAGTGCTTAGCATAAGTAGAAAATGGCATAGGAAGAAATTGTGATATAGACCCCTGGATTACAGAATTTCTAAGGTTTTTTTATTACTTTTGATTAATATTCAGAGGTCAATATACATTTCAGGATAAATGATGTTTTAAAAAACTTATTCTAAGAAAGCTGAAATTAGTTGTGATAGATGCTTTCCAATAGTATGGGAATAGAGGGCCACCACCACTGCCCGCTAACACTCGCTAATTTGCATCACAATTTTTTTTGCTTTGCTTAAATACAAAATATTAAAGACCATGATTATTAAAACTTATAAAGTTAATAAAATGTAAATTTACCTAAAGGAAACATCCGCACTTATTATTTACCACTGGTAAACCACCACATAATATTAACAGAATAAATTAGATTAAAAACAACAAAGAAAAAAGCAACAGTAATTAAAAGAAATATTGCACAGAATCAAATAATCATGAAACGTTTTCATAAGCATAGGCATTTTATGATCAAATGATTTGAAATGAAACAAATTAATAAAATATAATAAAATCTCTCGCACATTCTTTTATTGTTGAAGATCTGCTATTTCAATGATGAGTAAAGTAATGAGTAAAAAGATGCATTTTATAGTAAATAATCATGATAAGGAAAAAGGAAGAAATTAAAACGTATTTCATGCTAAAAAATCTCTAAAAAGTTGTTAATCTTTTCTCAATGTTTTTATCTCGCATACTTTGCAGAATATCTGAAGTGATTAATTATTTAATTTTTTTAAACTTCGGTATTGGGTTTAATTAATATAGTAAAGATTTAATAACATGATTATTTGGGGGGGAAGTGTATATTTACATTGTGTAGTAATGCAATAACCTCAGGATGAAAACCCTTGTGAATTCGTATTTGAAACAACATCAGTAAATTATTGTAAAGGGAAGATTGGGCCGTGAATAAATTGTGGGATGGAGTTCTATGAAGAATATGGAAAGAGAAACTTTTTAACTTACATTGGTTGAACTGCTGAGCAATACCTGAATGATGAAAGAACTAGATGTAAACTGGAAATTAAGGAAGGCACTCACAAAGTCAGTCAAAAATGATGACGCACAGATCTTGAGGCATAGTTTCTTTTTATTTATGTATCGGGGCACATTCTTGATACATCACATCCATTGGTGAGAGCTGAGAGCGGTGGCGGGGGTATGGGCATTTGTACCCAGATTTTAACACACTGCACAAATTAAGTTTAGAGACGGTTATGACGGGAGCACACAAATAATCTTTAAGTGCGGCACAGTAACGGCGCGAATAAAATCTCTTATGAACGGGATTACTTTTCGGATGTACAACACCACGGAAACGCGCACATTATCTTATCGATGAAGGTGTAGAAGGAGAAGCAACGTTGGTTTTACGGATCCGGGTTCGGTGGTGATGACAGATGATGACTCCCTCATCTGCCATATCTGGCTATGCTGGTGGGGCCAGGTATCGCATGGAGTCCCGCGCTGGTCGGACGGGGGCACCGTAGCAAAGGTGTGGACCCGGGAGGACCTTCTCGAGGTGTGTAGAAGCGGGGGCGGCGAGGCGCCCCAGCGCTTGGGCAGCAGCCCGACTTGATCAGTGTAAGTGTGGGGGACCGTGTGTATCGTCTGTGTGTGTAAAAAAACAAAGGGAAGCCGGTTTTATAGTACCTCGGTCAACAACCCAAAAGGGGCCAAAATCCAAGAAAAAAGAGCCAAATGCGGGGGAGATGAGAACGTTAGAAGCAGAGGTCAAAGGTTTCCAAGAGGGATTATGAGTGTCTAAAAACGTCTAGGCTAAATAGCAAATGAAGGGTTTAAGTTAGAAATTTGGTTCTTGAATTTTCCGACTCAGTGTTTCAGGCTGAACAAAATGAGTGGAAGTTTCACAAGTTTATTGTTATTACTTAGGAATTTAGAATTTATCATACAGGGGTTTAATTTATTGAACGTCCCTGGAAGAGATGGGGAACTTTTTCTCACCGGCTGGATTTGGACCTGGGGTGTCGGGGCTTGCGAGTGAGGATGGATTTTATAGTTTCGGTCTGGTATTTGAGAATCTCGTGGTATCTGTTACAGTTTTGCGGCAAACAGCCTCAAAGGAATGGACTGGCCGCGTGAACTTTTCCCTAATAAATATGTCCAAGTTGGGAGTCGTTGGAGAGGGTCTTTGAAATTATGGGACATTTCCGTCGTGAGAAAGAAGGGGAATTGGATATTTTTCAGTAGCAACAATTCTGCAGGTGGTGCTTTCGAGTGGAAAAGGAATTTTTGGAGAGTTTAAGGGAATGTGCTAAATTGCAGCAGTAAAAATTAGATCGTGATAAGAAATGTGATGGATCTCCATCACAATTAATTACTACAATCACATCTTTTCCATAATGTCTTTTTTTACATCTCAGACAAAATATAATTAATGTCTTCTAACACTGAAACTTGCCGTAATTGTACCCAATTATAACATACTAAAAGAAGTGTTTATTATTCTTAGTTATACACATAGTTCAGCTTCTTTGCTTTATTTTAGTTCTGCTTCTTCATTTTCTATAGCTTTTAAAATGCGAAAGAAATATGTATTTTGTGTGTCTTTTCTGGATCCAATAAAAATGTATGACGATACGTTAAATTATGCTAATAGTAATTGAATTATGCTAAATAGTAATAGGTAATGCAAATTATAATATAAGGGGAAATTTCAAATTTCTGATACAAAATCTTTCTTTGTTTATTTTTTTTATTTTCGGTCCCTATTTCATGGACAAAAAAAAAATATGACGTCGCGAAATTTGAAATGATGGCGACTCCGCAACAAAAGGCTCACGTTTAGACGTCTGCCGTGCAACTAACGGGGCTCATATAGAACTTTACTAAGTGTTAAAAAAAACTTGAAAATGTAAGCTTTTCAGTCATGTATAAAACATGTATGTATGTTTTTTATTTCATTAAAACCCCGGAGTTCTTTTATAGACACCCTGTATTATAGATCTGCGGCTAGAAATTTTTCCATTTAAAATAATAAACTATCTAAAATATTCTAAAACATTTTAAAACATACACTCAAACATGACTACACAATGGCTCATACTTTTTTTATGAAGAAACTCATAAAACTTATAAACACATAAGATAAGAAACTCAATATAGATAAAGAAGATTGCTTTTCAAAGAGAACTTTGAAATTAGTTTTAAAACACTAGCAGCGAAACTTTGTAATGGTACTCCCAAACTAAACAAATAGTAGTTGTCAAATAACAAAAGAAAACTATTTTTTTTACCCTTCCTATCAGAGATAAACTAGATTTAAAGTGGAATAAAAACTCCTAGCGAAAAAAAAATGAAAGTGGCCGAAAAAACCCAGATGAATAAGAAGAGTTGAGAAATTAGAGAAAAGGGCCAAAAACTAAAGAACCTCATCTGCCTTCATTTCCCTAGGGAAACTGGCCATAATTTAAACCAAAAGGAGGGCAAATAACAAAAACTGTTTTGCTGTCGAGCAAAGCATAGCAAAAAAAAAATTACGTTAATCATGGGTCTTCTTTGGAGTTGATTACCGTTGCCAAGTGAAATACCAGATTTCTTAGATTAAAAAAAAATGCCTAGTATTTTTGTATAAATTTTGATTTTTCCGAATTTTCTCAAAAAGGACTCCAAATAAATAAAATATCGTTTTAGAATGTCTTTTAATTAGATTTTAGATTGTAATTTTTATTTAAAAAGTCCCGAAAATTTCGAATATTTAGTTTTAGTTTAAAAATAGATAAAATTTGGTTTATAACCAGTTTTCAAACATTTTGAAATACTATAACTACTGTACTCACATAAATAACTTACCTACGGAACTTTCAATAAGTATTATAGACGAGTTCAAATGAAATTAGATAAATCACCCGAGCATTTAAAGTGGGTATTCAATAACACTGAAGATAAATCGTATTTCCAATTCGAAATGCATAAGGGGGAAGTCTTTGGAAACTTTGTGACGTCACACAGTTGAACTGGTCTACACTTTAGAAACTTAATGACTTTTAAATTATACATTAATGATAAGAAGTAAACGTAAAGGAATATTCTTAAGACATTTATAGAATTGAAGCCTGCTATATTAAATCCTAGTTATGGTGAAATCTTATATAACAAGAACATTTTCTCTAGTTATTGTTAACTTTTACTGACTATATTAAAAAAAAACCTACTGAAAATGAATAAAATCCCTCTAATTCTAAAAGAAAACTGATAAATCCAACTTTACTACCCAGAATAAACTAACAATCACTGACATGAATTTATTAATTAGTTTTCACACAGTGTAAACACAGACTTATATACTTCACAAAATTTCCCAACGCTATCCACATTCAAAATTCGGAATTTGATCCACACTAACTTTACCTGCAACTGCATAACTCATTTCAAGTACCTTCGAAACAGCTCGAACTTATAAAACAGAAAGTCACGTTCCAACACTCTGGCATTAGACTCCCAGAACGCCTCTTACTTTCTCCCAATCAAAAGGGAGCAAATGATTCCTAAAAATCCCCCCCTTCATCCCAGTGAAACTTCCATCCCTTCATTTCAGTTCGATTTTAACAAAACCGTGGCAGACGAGAATTCATAAGATGAATAAATAATCAAGCAACCTTCTTCGACTATACGGTTCGATTGGAGAAGTTATGCATAAGAAGAAAAGAAGAAGTTCGTTCGTACGAACTTAAAGAAGGTTTTAATGGAATGCGAATGAAGGAGTGGAAGTAGACAGGAATAAATACTTTTGGATGTTGGACACTTCAAAATTTGAATTCAAACTTTCCTTAGAATTGTCGTAAGAATTTCTCGGTATACGCTTTAATGAATGGAAAACTTTTACACTAGTTGTAAAGAGATTATTTTACACAATCTTAAATTCAATACATATTTTCTTTAAAAGTCTGTAAAGTTGATGCTCGTTTGTAAGAAATCGTAGGAAATACTGAACTGTTAGAAAAATACAGAAGAACACCGAAGTATAAGATATAAAAATTCAAGATTCTTTAAATAAGATTACCTTAAAATTTTATTAGTAAATGGGGAAATTTTTGTTCGTAAAAATGAACTGTATGAACTGTATAGCTATTTTTATTACTTTAAATCTTAATTTTTGTTAACTAATGGCAGATGTCAACCACAATATAACATAGCAATAAGTCTTAAACACAATGTTTTTCCGTAATTTTCTTCCATTTGAACTCGTGGCTAATTAAGTATTTCAATATTAAGAGCTTAATTTTAAAATAATAATTTTTCATATGATAGTATCAAAAAGGTATTTTTATGGATATGTTTTTGAGATGTTATTATAGAAGGGAATTAAAAACGTACTTTAGATCAGAGATTGTTACAGGGAATTATCACAACATACGCAGTAGGATCGGAAGATGATAACGAGATTTTAACAGTCTAAAGGGAAATAATTATAAATAATGGAATATTTTTAGGAAATGAAAATAATTTTATACCTTGTTTTTTAAATGTAAAACCTAATAAAGAAAAACTATTAGCCAACCCTAAAATAGACTTCGTGGAACTAAAGCAAAATTTCTCTGCTTTTAAAATTTTGCCTACACAAATAATTACAAAAGATAGAATAAATAAATGTTTTGTTGACTGAATTAAAAGAGTTTTCATTGTCATAATTACTTTTGGTACCGAATAACCTTTTGAAGTTCACTTGTTAGATGTTGAATTTTACTCCAGAACTATTCAGAAATGCATATAGTATAACAATAATGAATGTGTTTACACCTGAGAAATTTTTCAATCAAATACGAAACTATATTATACCTATATTATTTTAAAACCTATTCAAGGTGCAATCAAAAAGTCTGAGAATTAAATCAATTATTAAAACTTCCATTAATAGCACAATTTTCCTTGCCCCTTACGAAATGGCGTCTCGTTTTTCTTTAAGAAAAAAACCCAGAACCTTAACTCCATTATAACGTTCAGTGGTTTTGTCTTCAAACCACACACTGGAAGAACAAAAACACAAAATTTAAGGAAGAAAAGTTCAGATATTGTTATTTTCCTCCAGATTAAAAGGAACTTTGATCAAAGAAAAGGTAAAAGAAAAAAAAAAGAACAGAGCTCTCCGAAAAGTTCTTTTCGAACCCCAGTTCTCTTTCAAGTAGAAGAGAGGTACGAAATGAAGTGAGAAGAATACGTCTTTCTAAACTAAAATGGTCTTGTTAGGACCCCCAACGTCTTCGATTCCTTAAGACTGAAGAAAATCGTTTGCGTTTCTTTTCAGATATCGTCTGCTCGTTCGTTTTTCTCTTTCGTCCCCCTTCGCTCCTTTCTTCCATTATTCGTGCTTTTTATTTCATTTGTTTTTATCGCAGTTACTCTGGGAACAGAAACTTCCCTGCCTTAATTGACGAGTACAGGAAACCCGGACAAAAGGACACGTAAAGTTTTCTTTGTATTCTTTTATGGGTTCTCTCGGAAGCTTTATTTTTTTTTTTTTACAATTTCAGTTTTAACACGTTCGCCGGGAAAGTTGTTTTCCGAGCCGTTTAGTTAGTGTGGATGATACATCTGTATTCAATAGTGAGACTGTTTCTTTTATTATATTTAAAATGTATTCTTAGGTTATTAAATTCGCAGCCTCTTTGTTCTAAAAGGATTTTTGTAAGAGCGTGTAATTCAATTAAAATAAATGCACTTCAACAGTGATGAAAGGAGTGAAAACTACTTTTTAAGAGGGCCATAAAACGAAAAGCATAAAAAATGTAATGAATGAAAATACACAAGCATGAAACTTATTTTCATTCCTTACACTTTTTTAAATGCAGAAGAAAAACAAATAAAGGGATACAAATGTTTGCATTATTCCTAACATTTTATTACTCTCTCATTTTAAGAGAAGTGCTCAAAACTATGAATTTATGAAATATTTTTGTAAAACGTTTTTTTCTTGTTTATCTCTAGAAAAATATGTCCCTGTGGATTTTTATTTGAGTCTGTTAGGGAATGTAACATTTTATTAGACTAATAACATTGTTAAAATTATGAAACTAAGAAAATGAGAGTTTCTCAAATTAAAGGCTTTTTAAGTATAGAAAACATTTTTTAAATATTAAATAAAATACAATTACAGGTTTTATCTTACCACGATAACAGGCAATTATTATCAATATCTTATATAATGTAATGGCGTAACACCAGTAAACTTAGACCTAGAAGCCTTTCTTTTATTTGTATTTTAGCCTTAATTATCAATAGAATTTGATAACTTATTTTGTGGTAATTTGAATCCCAAAGCCTATCAAATATTAAATTGTTTTCGTGAATGAGGCTTATATTAAATTCATTGCACCAAACAGTTGAAAAGTAAGCTAAGTCCATAATAATAAACTGTTAATTAGAAAGTTGAGACCGGGGTTATAGTTGGCTTAGTTTTTGTTTTTTGATGTATAACTCTTTTTCTGTAAAACTTAGAGATTATGTTTCATGCAGTGGATAGGTTAACCTTTGGGCTAAAAATATACGTCGGGTTTTAATTTTAATACATGTTTAATTAACCTAAAAATTAGTTCAAAAACTAGCTCTTGAGTGTGCCAATTAGCTCCACTACCGGGCTACTTGGCATACTCTATGGGGCAAGGTGTATAATATATAAGGTTGGCTCTTAACATGGACATGAAAAAATCTCGTTCTCATTGAGATACAGAAATCAGTGAATTATGAGAATTTTGTTTAGTTTTACGCAGAGAAGTAACTTAAACCGACTGGATGCAATTTTAGATGGTTAATAACATTGAAACGCCGACGTACTGGCCTAGTGGTTAGAGCATCTGACTGCGAAGCCGTACGTCTGGGGTTCGAATCCCCGTTTGGCATGGATGTTAGTTTCTGTCCTTGTGTATGTGTGATGAATGAATGTGGCCCCCCCCTGTAAAAAGAGGTTGTGCCTGCGAATGTCTGTGTGGCGTGGGCAACAGTACTTCACCTCCGTGGTTTCGGTCCACAGGTGCCCACTGGGTAACGAGAAGTAAGTACTGATTTCGGCATGTCTGGAGCGATGACCCCGGTCATAGTGTGTGTGTGTGTGTGTGTGTTGTGCTCTGCCATTGGAAATAAAAAAAAAATAACATTGAAACTATCACTTAACTCACAAAGTGTATAGTATAGTTAGGTAGAGTAGGGATGGTAAAGGTTGAAAATCTACCTCTTTTTCTCTAGTATTAGTAATTTTCCACGATATTATGTACTTAAATATAAAGCATAATAAATAACATAAATAGGTTTAATACACAGAAAAGGTACAAAAAAAACCCTAAAATACTTATAAGAAAGAGATAGTGAGAAACATTTACACTTATTAATTAGTTTGATTTTTTCTACCAAGCATCTTTTTTTTTGCTGACAGGATATCAAAGTTAAGCCCAGGGCTATCTAATTAAGGAAACTCTAATTATTTTCTTTCAAGAAGTAACAAAAATACCAATTTTTCCCTTAGAGAACAGTTTCTAGTTATCACTCTCAATTAAAAAAAAGTTATCAATCTAAAATAAAACTATTGAGTTTTCGTTCCAAAGTAATTAGATCATTGTTTTTTAAAAAATAAATTAAAAAGTTGTGATTTCAAAGAGGCCGAGTCAATAAACAGTTCCCATTTAATTTCATGGTACTCTCAATGTTGCAAAAACTAAGATTTTAAGTATATATCATTAGAGACGTCATTTTCAGAAACATACAAAACAAAAATAATTTTCCTAGCCGTAACAAGTCAGTTCAGAAAATGTGCCTTTTAATAAAAAATGTTTTAACAACTTTTATCTTTTTTTTCAAACAGAAACTAATTGGAGAAGAGTAAAAAGTAACATTTCTTTCGTCCAATGTCCATCTTACTCTAATTGCTAGGGGAAGGCTTTTAGGAAAAGTTTCAAGTTTCACTGGTTCTTTTGAGGTGTTCTCTGTTTAACGTTTCTTATTCATTTTAGGGTACATAAAGACAGATAAAATGTAAAAGTTCTTCACTTTTTGTAAATTAAAAATATCGTACTCGTTAACTTAGCTTCTTTTAAAATCATTTTTATCTAAAGATTATATTTAAAAACGATTAACTAAAATACACAAAAAATATTATTATATTCCTTTACTTTTATTGTAAAAACACATTAAATTGAAATACATCTTTAAATTTTCTTTTTTCAAATATTTGAATTTTTATTAAAATTGTAAACTGGATTTGTCTACATTTAAAGTATCCTTTCTATTTTTCTCATACGGTAATGTACGTATAAACACAAGGCCTGTAACTTAAGCACACACAATAAGAAAGTTTTCTGAATCTTTAAAAATGATAGACACAGTTAAATGTTTTGAAGTATTCATCCCTTTTTCTGCATGAAGAATATTAAGATGTTTTTTTTTATCTGTAAAGATACATTGTTGTAGAATTTTTTTATTCTGAAATTGAAAGACGGTTTTTGCAGGCTAGAAGTTATGAGAATAAATTATATTTTCATTTTTAGGTCTTTTTTTCTCCTTTAGGATTTCTTTTTTCTACTGTAGTTGAAAATTTATACCGACGAGTAAATAAAAATAAGGGATAATTAAATTAATATAATACATTTGGAGTGGTAAAGGAAACACTCAATGGAATTTAAGGAATCTTATAAAGTAGAGATATTTTATAAACAGCTGAAACAACGAAATAGGAACTGATTTAAAGGGGCTGTGAAGCTTTTCTTTGTAAGAACTAAATACTTTCACAAAAATAGCCTGAACTTAAGAATTTCCCCACTTATGCAGTGAAAAAGAAAGCAAACAAGAGCTGAGAACCAAGAGAGTAATTGAGAACAAAAGTGGGCGAGGCAACTAAACCAACAAACTCCTCCAAACACAACTAACTTCCCAAAATAGACCACAACAACTTTTCTAAAAAAAAAAAAAAAATGAAACTTGTCACCACGAAAGAAAGCGTGCTCACACTTCAAAACAGACCTCTTAGCACTTGATTCCCTTTTTACAAACTTTAATTAAATCCAACTGCCCTCGAGACCGAAAAATAAACCTCACATTCCCCGGTTTTATGATGTTCATTTAAAAATCCACGCGATGTTATTTACGATGCCCCCTGGCTGGCTTCGTTTTACCTGGCGTGAGCGACGCATATTCATCTCGAGGAAAAAACATCTTTTCCGGGAGTTGGTTCCTTTTCCCAACTTTTGGCGGGAATTAGTTTCGGTCTCATTAACTTTGCCGGAGAAGAAAGTTAATCGGCTGCAGACGCGGGAAGAAGATATTGAAAGAGCGGGAGGCCTCCCTGTTATCGTCTAAATCATAATTTGTTTTCCGCGGAAGAAATTGTGAAATTTTTTTCACTCTCTCTCTTTTCCTTCGAATTTCAAATTTTCATATCGGTGAAGTGGAAGTATCTTTGGAAATACGCTCGATGTTTTCATTTTTGCAGGATTTTTGAGAATTTCAATTAAGGTTGCAGCTTATTTTGAAACTACTGTATATATTTTCATAACTTTCTAAAGGTAACTATATGGTGGATGAGATATTTTGTATCGATACAGTTTGTAAGAAACTTACACATAAGCTTTTCTTCAAACGGAAGGAAAAAATAATTAACTCGATATAACACAATCTCTAAGAAATGTAGAAAAATTTCCCTACATTTAACCTAATACTTATAATGGTTTCGAAGACATTTCTTATTATTAAATTGAATAATGAAACAAAAAAAAACCTCAACTTGGAAAACAAGCGAAACAAACTGTTTAATAATTTAATGATTATGATTCGATATGCAAATTACAGAATTCTTTTGTATCTAACCAGATTTACGTTAATATACATCACATAAATCATTAAAAACTTTATAAAACTGAAATTTGTTGTCTTAGTTGATTTTTAGAATATAAGTATACAAGCTTTGTTATTAATTAAGTAGTTGATAAATCAATAATTCAAAGTTACTGATATTTAAATAAAATTAGAAATAACATTAAAGTTCTTTAGATTTTAGAATGGAGAAATTGGTGTGCAGTTTCAGAAAGGCCACCAGTTGAATGTTTATCGTCTGTCTATCCCGTAATCCATTTTGCAGATATATTCAGATTTCCCAACAGTAATTGATGATCATCCCTGACACGTATCCGGAGATAATCCGTTTCACTATTCCTAAATGCCGTGAGAAAATTTCCATTGATTGTTGAGATTAGTTTGACGCCAGAGGGAAATGTAAATAATTATTTCGGTACTTAATGCATTTTGTACACAAGTGTTGAACCATAACATAGGTTCGTCTTTTTAATTTAAGCTATGTATTGTTAAGTCTTTAAAAACAGTTAAGTAGGAATTTTAAACCCAAAAAGAAATACCGTTTTCTTATTCACAATTTTTATAATTATAATTATAACATTATAAACCTATAATTTGATTACATTAATTCTCCATATAAGAAATTTAAAATTTTATGGGACATGATTAATACTATTTTTGAATTTTTGTATAATTTGAAGGAGTAATCGAATTAATTAAACAAAAAACGTAGAAAAATCTGTTTATTTAAGAATTAAACCCCAATTTAATTCATATTTTAAAGGTTTTCTTAAGTTAAACAAGGCCCGGTGATGATTCAAGTTAGAATATGCGTTGAATTTACGGACTTTCATCTTATTACAACTAATCTACTAGTTTAGTTTCTGCATACGTCCTTATTTTATTCACTGTATTTTCTTTTTTTAATGACAAAACTACAATTTAATGCAATGCCTTTAAAATAACTTCAAGAAATGAACAAAAATAGTTTCATTATTAATTTTTTGTTAAAACTGCAGTGTTTTTTTATAAAGATTACCAACTTCTTTCGTTAAAATTTCACACACTGAAACGTGTGACTAAAATACTCCATTAAGCAACCCACAAACTATGCTAATCATTGCCCACAAACCCAAAGAAAATGAAGAAAAATGTAATGCACAAAAAAAACATCTACGAGCTTTTACATTAGCTCATTCATACCACCCAACTTTCCATTAAAACCACCCACAGATCTTCCCACAACCAACTCAAAACCCAACACATGTCCCCAATTACCACACGGACCAACCATCTTAAGCAACCACTTACCTCCCCATCTCAGAAAACAACAAACAACAACCAACCAGGTTCCTTCAAAAATTACGCCGCCTCGAGCATAACGAGCACCCGTAAATCTTCCGGTGTTACGAGCAAATGCAACACGATATACCCACGAGCAGTGTAAAAGTGAATATAATTAGGCCCTAATGTGCACGAATCTCCCATACGTTATCCCCGGGCCGTCAGGCGGAGCTGGGCGACATTTGGACCTCGGTGTGAGGATGCGATGTGATTCAGAAGGTTGAAGTGACTTGTTACGGTCGAGTTTTATGGAAAGTTATGAGGGTCATATGTGGATGGTACACGTGTCTTGGAAAGAGAGTGCATTTGTTCTGGGAAGGTTTTAGATGTTTGTATTGAATTCTTCATGCTGAAAGTAGTTATTGATAGTTGCATTCCTCTTTGCAGGTTGCTTATAAGCAGTGGGAATAGGTTTTTACCTGTATTCCAAGATACAAGAGGAATCGTTTCGAAATAATAAATTGAGTAGTAATTTCGAAATAGTAAGAGGACTCATTGATGAAAATAATAATTTTCCGTAAGTATTTTCCTTTTATATAGCTGTAGCTGTTAATAGTTTCCCTCCCACAAAATCAATAGGAAGTTAATCAAATCAGTATTACTTTTTTATTCAGTTTACTGTATATTTTTTTGGAGAAAAATTAAGTAAATATAAAGTCAACTCCGAGTATTAAACAAAATAGGACTTGTATGAATGAAAGTATATTTTTAGAAAATAAATTACTCTAAAAAAATATAGTAAGTACTATTTAATTTTCATTAAAATTTAGGTATCACATTTATTAATTAGCTAATCAGGTCATTCACAATTATACAAAGATGTACAAAATGTTTTTTGAAATCCATTAAGTGAAAATAGACATTTTTGTTCAAAGACCTTTAGTTTTTAAGCGGAAAGTTTTGTGTTATTCACATATTCTTCAAAAAAATCTAATTTATTTGGGCAAACAAATTATTTATCAATTATGAACAGAAACATATAAAATAAATCCACATTAGCTACTTTTCTTTAGTCCTTTGAGTAAAAACTATCAAGTAATAATTATTAGGAATATTTTGATTATTATAATAAAAAATATGTAAAATCTCTTACAATGTAAGCCGTTCTGAAAAGGAGAAATTCAATTAAGATGCTTTAAGTTACAGCTTCTTTGTCAATATCATAAAAAAAAGTAATTGCTAAAAGGTTATTAATAAATTAATACAATATTTACTTTTAAAGTGAGATTTATCATATTTAAGCTGTTAAAGTGAAACACTCAGAACAGGAAGGTACAGAAATTAATTAGAATGTAGATTTAATGAGTATGGGAGCAAATATTAACAGCCATTAAATGACTTATATATCTTAATATAATAGATTGAAATTAGTATAGAGTTTCAATTAATACATTCTTGTAGTCTATATATAAATGTTTTAATTGATACCAAAATTATTTAATTGGCAACTTAAACAAATTATAAGATGAGTTGTAGATTTAGTAAAGTTCTATTTAGTTTAATCTTAGTCTCTAACATACTCTAAATCCATAATAATTGTAAGACTCTTAATGGAAACTAAAATTAAGTAAGGAGTTAATGCAACACTATGATCATAATTTTAATTTACTCGCATGTTAGGCAAAGTTTGCTAAGTTAAGTTACATTACTTATTATAAAGAGTGAATGCTATAACTTTATTTAGTTCTTTTTTGTTTAAAAATTTCTTATTCTTTACTTTTAATATAATATAGCTCTCAAAAATAAATATAATTAAGCTGCAAATAATAAGTTAATGAATATTCCTTTCACTAAACTAAACAGATTAAAATTTAACGAAAGAAAATTATATTGTCTGGCTTAAATGATTTAGTTTTCGTTTGTGTTAAAGAGTTTTCATTTCAATTATGATGGTTTCCCAGATATTAAAAGTACTGAATTCGCTAATAGAAAACACACATTTAACTAAATTACATATTGTATTAGGATTTTACGAGTGTTAAAAATATAATATTTAATTAAAACTCGCTACATAAATATACTAATTTTAAATAAATGTAAAAATAACTTTAAAAAATAAGTATAGTTATAAGTACCTATAGTTTATATTCAAACTTTGCTGATGATGATGAGAAAAATTTTAGGTTGCAATGAGGAAGAAGTACATTTAAGATAAATTAAATATAAAAATTAACTCACAGTATATAAAAGTATTTTTGATTAAAACTTCCCTAGTTGAAAAAATTTCAATCCCTTTGTATAGTAAGTGTAAAAAATATTTTGAGTAAATATAAACTCAAAAAGCAATAGAGCGATACTTTTAATTTTTCTAATAAAATTATATTGTAACTGGTTAAACTATTTTGAGTAAATATCCCTCTAAAAGTACTAGAACCCAACGGTATGAAAAAAAAACTATGCCTATAGTTTAAAACGATAATTGAGACAGCGTTAAAAATAATAAAAATAAACGTAGATAGGTATTGAATTTTATCTCAATTTCAAGTAAAATTACTTTATTGCGAAAAATACGTCTGTAAACGAGAGTAATTTAAAAAGTTCCATTAAAATTTTACTTTTATTCAACGTTTTTTCCGAAACCCAGAAAGTGTGCATGCGCAGCTCACAAAGAACATCTCAAAAAGCTAATGCTGGGTATTTTTTCCCAGCACCCTATAGCTACCCAACATTAGCCAATCCCATCAAAAGATTCCTCCGAAACTAGCAAACACTCCTCAAACACAACTCACTGATTCTTTTCCGAAAAATACTGCAAAAGCAAGCAAGCAACCAACCAACCAACTACTCAAAAATAGCCCCCTCAAGGGGTAATAACGAGGCGTTACTTACGGCATTAGAAACGAAGGGGGAAACACAAATGGAAATCTACGCGCACACTCATTAAATATATACCGAAGCGAAGGGATCTTCCAGTCTTCATTAGAATCTTCTTCCCGGGAAGAAGATTTCGAGAAAGGGTCGAGAGTGTTCGCGCCTCATTTGTTCTGATTCGAAGGAATGCGGGGTTCATTTTCTTGAGTAAAATAACTTTTGGTTGTGTGTGTTTTGCGTGGATGTTTGTTTGAGAGATCGGGATATCGTTTTGAGAGCGAGTTTGATTATTAGTTGAAAGGGCGAGTGGGTGGAAAAATATTTTTGGGTTTGGATGTTAGTTCCACTAATGAGATGAAGAGTGTCTAAACGAGGGTCTTGTTGATTCTAGGGACTTTTAATAGGGATTCATTCCATCAGGCGTAATGCTGTTTTCGGTCTTCTCTTTCATCTATGACTGCCTTTCAATTATTTCTTTAGAATTTTATCTAATAACGCTGCATTCTAACGAGAGATACTTCATCTTCCTTGCAACTTGCTTCTCTCAAAATTTATTGATACAATTCCTACTCATTTTCAAAGTAGCTAATCTAAAAACAAACATGATTGCAAACATGTTCTTGGGACTTTAACTGAGGCATCGTACACAATTTAAAGAACTAAAGCTGCGGAAAAGACACAAGAAATAATTTGTGTGATTTGACTAAAATTAATATTTTTGTGTGACGTCCCCTTATTGCAGTAATTTCTCTTACAAAATGTTTTGAGAACTTTTGCTGAAAGCAATTTATTGGTGAAACGTCATTTTAAATTGGAAAGATATTGAGAATCTTTTATCACTGACAGTGATTTTTAAGGAAGTGATCTTTCAAATTTCATAATTTTAGAGTATGATTTGAAGAATGAATGGAGGAGATTGTTTAAATATGCCATGAGTTCAAATTCGAAATTTTCCGAAATTCACTACGTTACATTCCTAGATACTAAAAATAAAAGTGTGCACCTACTATCCTTTTAGTTTTTAACTGAATAATAATTACTATTCGTTGTTCAACGGAAAAGAATCGACCGACAAAAAGTTTAAGAGAACTGAAGATAGTAATGAGCTCATTCGATGAAACTTAATATATTTGTATTAAACGGTGGCATTTCTTGACTTTTCCCCACACAAAATAATTAGATCACAACCCCCATCAAATAACATGAATGGTTTACACAAACAGTTTCACAAAACGGTTAACACCACCATCCATATCCATTCAACCAATATAAGATCCCATTAAATCAAACATTTAAAAAAAACTTCCTCATTTATACCACGAGAGGAGACATCAAAACCAGCATACTATATCGACCTGCCCATAGCGAAGCAGTGCTCAATTCATAGTCTAGACACAAGAGCCCCATCAGCCATATGGTGCATAATGGAATCGATTCCAACAACTCGCAGCAGATGGGGACGAATCGATTCTTCCTCCGACTCGTGAGGACGGATCGAGAGAGGGCCCATGGGAAAATCCGCGTTATGTACATGAGCGAACTTTATTCCGATATTGGATGGCAGAAGAGAGGTGCTGGTGGTAAATAATAGGGAGGGAACCGGCGGAGAATGGGCCGCGAGGTATTTGTTTTTCCTATTGGTTTTCCACTTTAAGGGAAATTTAATATTCACTTGTCATAGTTTTCGATTTATCGGAGAGGTGGATGTGGTAAGGTTTCTTTCCACATAGTCTCGTTTGTGTTTTTGTACACCCCACGCTTGAGTTCTAATGCACTCGCTAGTTATTCTTCACTTATCAAAACGGAATCTAACTGAAACCCCTTTTTCGTTACCTTATTTGGTGATTTTGTTTGTTCGGCCTTGTGATTGGATTCCCTACTGCATTCCTTTGTTTTTGTTGTTTCAGCCAACTTGGCTCGTTCTATTAGTGTATGTTCTTCTACTGAGAACTGGTTCAATCGGGTTTTTTTTCTGTTCTCGCTTCCCCAATAGTGCGCGTTCAGCCAAATCTTGCAACCTGGCGACGAACAGTTTTCTCTCCGTTCTGTGGCGGTAACCCTGACTTCACTTCAGACTTCAAATCGAGACACTTCATGCCATAACTTCACCAAGAGCACATCGCTCCATAACCTCTCCATGCAAGCGTGTCTTTCGGGACCGCTTCGCATTTTTGTAGTTCAGGGATGATTCCCTTGGTCCAAAGACCCATGTATAGCTTGTTAAAGTGAATACCTTCATTTGTAATGCTGCTTTATAGAGATGATAAATAAACCAAGAGATTCCACCACATTTCAACGTGTTACGATTTCCTTTCCAAAAAGCCCCACAGCAGCCTATTCTTCGAAACGAAAGTGCCCAGGTATGGAGTCTCCATCGAAATAGTGTTTCCCTGTGCCCTGACGAGCCCTCGCCTAACCAGGCTGGAGCGATCCGACGGCGCCCGCTGACGTGATGTTCCCTCGCCATGGTATCCACCAGCGGTCGGACCCATCCGGGCGACCACACCATCGTTCCCCGCGGAGAAGATTCTCCCCTCCTTCTGGATTCTCCATTACCGCTTCAAGTCGGCCAGTGATAGTTGAACGATTCCGCCTTTTCCCAATAATTCCCTTCGGACAGAACCAATTTCAAGAGTACATCAAAAATCACAGAACTGTCCATTCAACGGCCTCTTCTAACAACCAGTCAAGACTTGGTAATGTAGACATTTCATCATTAAGTGAATCTACTGTGTCAACCTTAATCTTAGTTTGCCTTTTTTGGTACGTGTGTTGTCCCATTTTGAGGGTTAGAACCTGTGGTTATTAGCAACGTTATCTTGTGCTTTCCTTTTGAGGGTTTGAACCCTTTCTATCAAGCCTTTACCTAATTTGTATCACCATTTATTTTTTATCACCACATTTGGAGCCGTGACCAGGATCTCTATGAGCACACACGTACCCTTACTTTTCATATGTCTACTTGCTTTCGATTTTTTCGTACTATTTACTTTTTGCTTTGTCAAGTGTCGGAGCGCAGGATCTTTCTATTGTAACCCCCCAATGTAAACTTAACTTTTGTTTTGTTTTGGCCGTATTCAAAATTTTAATTTTTTTACCTTGATGGTTGGTTTTGAGTGAAGTCCCTTAGTCAGATTCTGTACTCACACACTTTTGCATAATGTTATAAACACTGACACATTAACTTTTCTTTTGTTCATTTAATTGTTCGAGGGGTGTTTTTTTCTTATTTTTGTATATGTGCTTTTCCACGAATTTTTTTGTTTTTGAACCACTGTTTTTTGAATGCCACCTATCTTTTTTTTGCCTTTCAAGTTTTTGTTTTAAGGAAAATCTAATTTTTCCTCCTGGAATTTATTCTATTCAACTCAAAGTCAATTTTTGAGGTCTAACCTTTTTGTGTGTAATTAGGCCAGAAATTTTTTTTTTCCCTGTAACTTGGTAATCTTTTCTTGATCAAACCGGTTTGGATTTGAGGATAAGTAAGGGTTACACTTTCCCATGAAAAAGTTTCCATGCTCCATTTTTCTTGGTGTCGTATGGGTTATGACTACCCGATATGGTTTTTTTTGCCCTGCTCCACACACTAGCTATTGTTTCGTTGTTTTTGAGAAAACCTTTTCTTTGTTTTTTGTGCCAAACCTCTTCTAGTGTTTTTTTTCTGTGTTGTATATATTGTAGATATTTCTGTGTTTTTTTGTTCTTGTTTTGCTTTCGCAAAACCTAAGAGGTGTGGTCTTTTTTTGGGTTTTTTGTTGTTGTGGCTACTTTTGTTTCAAACACTTGTGCGAATGATTTGGGTCGGCATCTTTTCAACCTTGAGTCAGGTTATACTTAATTTTTTTCTTGCTGATTCTTTTTGTAAACACATGTTTTTGTTTTTTGTGGTAGCTGTAAGTGGTAAAAATAGGGATAATGTAGGAGTAGTTGGCTGTTGAGATTGTTTGAGTCAACAAATTTAACATAACCTTGAGTATAGGTATAAGTAACTAATGTTGTTTGTTGATTTTTTTTGTTTTTGGTTTTGATCGTTTGTCATCTTGAGTGATTTGTGACTTGTTTGGGAATTGATTGGTTGGCTGACACACACACAAAACTTAATTGTAAGTGATTGGCATATTTAACTATTGTTTTCCATTCTTATTGGCTAATTTTTTAACATCTGTAATTTTGTTTTGGTTCTTATCTTGATATTTTAAGTAATCTAATTTTTTGTTGGTTCTGGTGGACAATTTTTTTAAAAGCACATATCATATTATTTTTTTGGTAATTTCATAAAAAAAAAAAAAATTTTTTTTTGTTGTGGTTGGAATCCTTAATAGTCCATTTCATATTCATGTCTACCTTCTATAAGGTTATAATTTAAGTATTGCTGTGCCATATAATGTTTTTCTGTTTCATGCTACAATCTTTCTACTGAATTGAATTTATGTTCAACAATTTTTTTGTCATATGATCCCTAAACCTAGGATCTTGGTTAATTACGTGACTATTATCTTTTTATGTTGGAGTGACTTAATGTTTTGTAATGAGATTTGTTTTTTAGTGATTTTTTTGAGTTAGGTGACTAATGTGTTTTTTTGTGAAATGAAAGGTTGAGTTGGAATTTTCTGTTTGGTTGCTGTGTTCAAAAAACACTCTTTGCTAGGTCTTTCATTATGCCAGAATAGTGCAGTTCAACACGCCCTGGTAATCATAGGGAGGCCCAGGTAGTCTAATCCTGGTTCTGGTTTGCCCTACAATGAGTCAAAAAAAAAAAATGTGTAAAATTAACCCAGTACCAAAGCCAAACTGAAGTTTTTTTGTTGTTTTTTATGTGGATGGAGTTACCCACATGTGTAGAGCACTTTTTTTTTGTCTAGTGGAAGGAGGATACCCACTATTTGTGTTAAGTGGAAGGAGAATACCCACTGTTTTTTTAGATAAGTGGAAGGAGAATACCCACTATTTTTGTCTAGTGGAAGGAGGATACCCACTGTTTTTTGTCTAGTGGAAGGAGAATACCCACTGTTTTTTTAGTTAAGTGGAAGGAAGATACCCACTGCTTTTAGTCACGTGGAAGGAGAATACCCACGGTTTTTGTTTTTTATAGAATTGAGTTGTATTTAGTCCCTAACTGTCTCGAAATTTGTTTTTTTAATCACTGATGTTGTTTTTTTCTGTCACTTCACGTAGCATGAAACACTCTTAATTTTTAAACGTATGAAATACACTCCTTATTCTGAAATTTGTGTGAAACACACTATTATTAAATGTATGAAATATTTTTTGAAACTTAATTGTATTTTAAAGTCATTGTTGTGATCTAAATCTGATTGACATGTACCCTTTTGTGAGATTCTTGTCTTGTCTGTGTTAACGGTCAAACTATTGCAGCCACTCTTGTTAATTTTGTTTTCCCCTTTGTTTTTGTTTGGACTGTGTGCACTTTTGCCTGTATCTTGAGCTGGTCTTATGTCAGGTGACCAAACAAGTTAATGTACTACCTGAATGACTTAGGTCATTTTTCCCTTTTCAAAATTTTCTTGGTCGTTTTAACACTGACTGGGTGTGAGTTTCTTTGAATTTGTAAACATGTGTATTAATAATAGTCAGATAATTTCATGCCATCAATGCTCTAGTTTTGAATTATATTTTGGCAGTTTGTTAATTTGTCTTTTTCATCATAATTATTGTATTTGATATTATGTATTTTGGTCTCTTTTGTACTGCTGATCTGTCGGTTGCCACACACACACTTACCTAATGTTTGGATTGTTTATTTTCAAAATTTTTTTCCTGTTTGGATTTTTTATTTTCAAAATTTTCCCTGTTTTCCGGGAGATTATGTGGTAAGGTTTCTTTCCACATAGTTTCGTTTGTGTTTTTGTACACCCCACGCTTGAGTTCTAATGCACTCGCTAGTTATTCTTCACTTATCAAAACGGAATCTAACTGAAACCCCTTTTTCGTTACCTTATTTGGTGATTTTGTTTGTTCGGCCTTGTGATTGGATTCCCTACTGCATTCCTTTGTTTTTGTTGTTTCAGCCAACTTGGCTCGTTCTATTAGTGTATGTTCTTCTACTGAGAACTGGTTCAATCGGGTTTTTTTTCTGTTCTCGCTTCCCCAATAGTGCGCGTTCAGCCAAATCTTGCAACCTGGCGACGAACAGTTTTCTCTCCGTTCTGTGGCGGTAACCCTGACTTCACTTCAGACTTCAAATCGAGACACTTCATGCCATAACTTCACCAAGAGCACATCGCTCCATAACCTCTCCATGCAAGCGTGTCTTTCGGGACCGCTTCGCATTTTTGTAGTTCAGGGATGATTCCCTTGGTCCAAAGACCCATGTATAGCTTGTTAAAGTGAATACCTTCATTTGTAATGCTGCTTTATAGAGATGATAAATAAACCAAGAGATTCCACCACATTTCAACGTGTTACGATTTCCTTTCCAAAAAGCCCCACAGCAGCCTATTCTTCGAAACGAAAGTGCCCAGGTATGGAGTCTCCATCGAAATAGTGTTTCCCTGTGCCCTGACGAGCCCTCGCCTAACCAGGCTGGAGCGATCCGACGGCGCCCGCTGACGTGATGTTCCCTCGCCATGGTATCCACCAGCGGTCGGACCCATCCGGGCGACCACACCATCGTTCCCCGCGGAGAAGATTCTCCCCTCCTTCTGGATTCTCCATTACCGCTTCAAGTCGGCCAGTGATAGTTGAACGATTCCGCCTTTTCCCAATAATTCCCTTCGGACAGAACCAATTTCAAGAGTACATCAAAAATCACAGAACTGTCCATTCAACGGCCTCTTCTAACAACCAGTCAAGACTTGGTAATGTAGACATTTCATCATTAAGTGAATCTACTGTGTCAACCTTAATCTTAGTTTGCCTTTTTTGGTACGTGTGTTGTCCCATTTTGAGGGTTAGAACCTGTGGTTATTAGCAACGTTATCTTGTGCTTTCCTTTTGAGGGTTAGAACCTGCTGCTATATTATTTTGTGTTCCCCTTATTACCAACCTTAGTTTATCTTTCTATGGAATTCTTTTGATTATCACAACAGATGGTGCAACGTGACCAACCTCTATTATTTCTTTTCACCACAGTGGATTGTAATTGGAGGTGTAAATGTGATGTCGATTGTTTTACTTGTGGGTGATTTTTAACGCGCTGTGGAGGTTGCGAGTTTTATTTTGGTGATGAAGAATCGATTATTTGAAATTAATTTTTCGTTCGTTTGCGATTTCAGAATCACCAATCTATTGGAAATGTTTTTTTTTTTGTATGGAAAAGCGTATTTTTGAAGGTAGTAACTATGATGTGGAATGTGGAATTTCTCGACACAGGATATTCAGTTATCCGTAAGTAAGTATAATTTATCACGGCTCATTAAGATAGATATAATATTTTAGCAGATCAATAATTCATATTGTGTCTACCCAAGGTTAATAGAATAAGATAAGGTTGGCTCTTCACATAGGAACGAAAATTCGTGTGACGTACTGCTCTCCAGCCGATTACGTAATTCGCGTGATACCCCAGCTTCTCCTTCGATTGGGTCAGATAGAATAGGGATTTTTTTTGACAGGAGAGAGGGAAATTTAAACTTTGATCCAACAATTCAGTTTTGAAGCATTTTAGATATGAATCTAAAAGGGTTTTCGTGAATGTTTGAAAGGGTTTTTTGAATGAATATCTATTGTTAATTTGAAGTAAGAAACCGAAGTAGATCGTCCCAAAGGCAAGAGGAATCCATAGATTGGTTTTAGGAACATATTAATTTCTTTTAGAATAAAAGCAATTTTGATTTGGGAGGGACAATATATTTCTAGTTCCCTTCATGGAAACTGAAAAGAGTTGAAATAAAATACTAAAAGCAATTTATAGACTTAATTATTATATTATTAAAGCTTGGCAATATTTTTTAATTATTATTATGTATCATTTTTTAATTTGAAGACTATTCGTAACTTAATAATATCGTAACTTTGATAATATCGTAACTTTGGAACACTGATCCAACTTCAAAACTAACTGTTTCAGTTCGAGTTTCTTTCGGCGATCGTATGTGGGAGTCGGCAAGTTGGTGAAGGTTTATACCCAATAAATTATCTCCTTCATGTTTGTCATGTTTAATCAAAATTGAATTCGAAATCAACAGATTATTTGATTTTTTCTTCATGTAATTATCACTTAGAATCTAAGTGATCATTTATTATCATCTGATTATGTGATTGTTTTAACACTGATCAATATGTCTTACATAGATCAGTGTTACTACAATCATAATCAGAATATAAGATACATTAGAATAATAAATTCAGTGAGATCAGGTTAATTAGTACCTAATAAACTAACTTTGAATTTTAATAAATTAGTAATAAAAGCGATTAGTAGCGTAATCAATTTTATACAAAACATACAAAAGAAGAACAACCCAAAAATAGCTCACAATTTGAGGATTTTTTAGTGATCTAAAAGTATCTGATTGTAACTAAATACTGCTTTAAAAAACGGTATTTTCTTTGTATTTAGAATTTTCTAAAATACAGATAGTGGGAATTTGTTTAACTTTTAAAATATTGTTACAAATCGATCACTATTGATTTATGTAATGAACCTCCGATGCATAGGAATCAGTTTTAAATTTCATAGTGTGTATTTAATCCACTATTTGGTAAGCTATTAACTTGTTCTTCAAGTTTCTTATGAGAAGGAAAACAAGATACTCATAATTTAATTCAATGAAATATTTTAATCAGTTTTAACCCATCAGAAGTTAAAAAATTGAATGCAACCATATAGATCACAAGTATTGATATTTAAATATATGATTTGTTGCTTAGGCAAGTTCACAGGTCTATATTTTCCCTTCCGCGTCTTATATTACTCCCTTCTACGAAGAAAATACCTATAAGAAGCTCCGCGATTTCCCTATGTAACCCTGATTGGTCACTCCTGTCAAAACTTCAACGCCTTCCAGCCGATTACGTCATCCTGGCTGAAAGTAATCGGAGAGCCAGATGAGCCCCCCCTGGTGTCTACCCACGGCTTACTAGATACTATACAGGCTAGCCAAGTTTTAAACAATGAAAACCATTTGACATCTTTTCCCGCTTGGATCGCTACAAGACCTACCTATATCACCCACCGCCTTCAACACTGAATATGCTTTGCCAGTTTGCCCAATAGAGCATTCGCACATGACGTCACTTGGAGGACAAAAACAACGTTGCTAAGGCTGTTGTTAGGGGCGGGATATAGAAGCATCCAATAGAAGCATTCGCACATGACATCACTGGAGGATAAAAACAACGTTGCTAAGGCCGTTGTTAGGTAAAGTCATGTGATTGAAAATGCTCTATAATGCCATCTGGATTTGCAATGATTTCCGTACTCGACTAGCCTGTATAAGTATCTAGTAAGCCGTGGTCTACCATAGCACATTAGTTAGACAGACTATTGAGTAGCTCAAGAAAAATATTGATGAATTTAAGATAAGAGAATTTTGTAGATATTTATGGAGCAAGTACCTATTGAAATAAAACTGAGACCGTAAATTATAAATTTTAAACCATGACCTTTTATTGTGAAGAATTAAATGAAATTTAAAGCTGTTGTAGTTCCAAATTATTTTAGAAGTTTATAGACGAAACACATTGAAGATAAATAACATATCCAGTTTGAACTACATAAGCAGAAAAAAATAATCGAGGGCTTACAGTTGAACTCCTCTATTATTTTGTAGGGCCTATTAATAAAAAACACAAGATAGATCTTTTAAATTCTAAAGAACAATTAATTTAGATGAGAATCAAAAGGATTTTAAAAAGTTTTTTTCAAGGTTGTTTTTATCACACATTAATAAAGCTCCTTATTTCACACACAATTCAAATTTTCGATGGTTTACAGGAAGACCCTAGTTTTGATTCCAGGTTAACCTTATGTTAGGTTAAAAATTTATAATTGGCAGTTAAAAAAAGTACTAGTTTTCAGCCAATCAGAGGTTTGACTCACGGTTAACTGCTGCGCCAGTCAGGTTAGGGATGAATATGGCCATGCGACCATAAACCAGAATCGGTTAAAATGTAGGTTATGCCAAATTCGGCAATTTTTAGCGCTGAATAAAATTATATAAAAACAGCCCACTTAAGCGTAACCAGTTATACTAAATTCCAACCTTCAATTTACTGTCTTCCTTCAGTAAAATTGCTCGCTTATGTTATTATCACCATGAACATATATTTCCATTCGGTTTTCGGAATTTTTACTCCATTTCTTACTGTATTCCCTCTTTCTATGTTTAAGCAAATATGACCATACGGTATTACAACAGCCCTAGTAGGCAAACCAAAGAACAATATACATTGCTGCTCGTGTCAAATTTTTCATAATACCAAACAATAACAGTAGCAATTCGCGAATGTCGCATGCACGGAAACCGCTTTCGCATCCAGAGGCGTCAGCATGAACGCAGTTTTCGATTTTGCTACGTCATCCTTGTGTAGAACACTTGGGAGACCCCCCTTTTCTTCGAATCCAATGTCTTGGAAGGCAAATGAATAATACATGCCTCCCGGCATCCCGACCTGAGGGTTTCTTGGAAGGTCGTATTCCGATTTATTCGTACTGCTGAGACAGAGATTGACGGAAGTAGGTGTGTATTTTTAAAGCAGTCGCTGTATTAGTTTCTTGAACGGATTTCAAGTATTTAAAGACGCTATAAGTAGACATTTGATTTACAAAAGGAATTCTTAATTTATTTATCTCGCCTACCCAAAATAAATCTTTCAACAAGTTTTTCAGTGCGTTTTGTACGTTTGCGTTAGTGCATAGTCAATAAGAAATTTTTTAAATGCCTTTTATAATATTATGAAAACCTAACAAAACCATTTAATGTAATGAAAGTTAGTAAATGTGATAATCATTTAATTTAATGAGACCTACTGATTCTTCTTTATTTTATAATAGAATAAATAATCTCTATGCTGATTCAGTAAAATTTTTAAATTTAATGAGAAAATGTAGATAATTATACAGAATTTAAGAAATTTTTGAGGATATCTAGTAACGTAGAAAAAATTTATAAATTCTTCTATTACCAATTTCTAATAACCTATCTCTATCATATAAAAGACGGTAAAAAGAAGAACTATCAGTCAAATGATTATTAATTGAAATATTTTTTTATCGCTTTTATTTTTTATAGCCCTACATTTATTCTCCTTTGATAAAAATACAAACCAAATTAAATCTCGTTTTGCGCATTTGATTAGAATAACTCCAACTCAAGAATCTAAATTAACAGTCCAACTACCTAATTTCATAGATACTAACTATCTTACGGCTGACTTACGGGTCCCATATAGTACTACTACGATCCTTCATAAGAGCTCTAAAGCACAGTTTCCACTGTTTCATCAATCCTTTCCCTATGTCACTCCCATGAATTGGATACAATGCATCTGCCAATGTTGCACAGTGAACTACTGCAAACTTGTTTGAAATTATAGCTCCCAAGAACATGACACAGTATACATTCGATTCCATTGAATTAGGGTCAACATTTCAAATACATTATTTGGAATTTATACACCCTCCAGGCTTGTTACACGAGCGCTGATAAGTGAATTCAAGCACGATCAAATAGTGCTAGGCACAGTAGATGGATGGATAAATAAACATGGCAAGCTAGTACTATACATATACGAGTTTAAAACATTTCATTAGAAATTTGTTTGAGCAGATTACAATGTGATACGCATGTTTTTCAAGTGTTACTGCTTTAGCATTGATAGCTTGATTAGAATTGTTCCATATGAAGAGTTTAAAGAGTTTCTCTGTACATTACTTTTCATTTTAATGAATTATACTATAAATATGTTAATTTAAATTGTCGAATAGCGCTGGTTATTGATCGGATTTATGAAATTTTATCTGGATAGGAATTTTGAAATGGTTCAGTCACTTAAAGTAAGTAAAATTAATTTTTAATTGCAAAAAAAAGGAAATACATTTTTAATGTTTAAAATAAAATAGCAGCTTTAAAGCTTGCGTGAAGGAGCACTTCGCTTCAGCTTTGTTTTTATGAAAAATTCATAAATTTCATAGTTATGTTTTAAAAATTAAAAAAGGGGGGCAAAGACACAAATCTTTTTAAATTCCAGCTCATTTAGGTTTTTATCATTTGTCCCACAAATTATGACGTATCACTTCTTAAAACGTATGTTTTTTCAAGAATCTCAAATACGAAGCAAATTGGCGAATGCTATCCGTTCTTTATTACATACCTAGTCACCTAAAATTAATATCTCTTTTAGCAACTGGAATTTTGGAACTTTAACACACAAAAGTTGTCTGCATGTGTGATAGAGTGGTGAAAAAAACTATTCAAAAAGGGACCCAGCTGCTCAAGCATTAGTACGAGAAGTTTCCCCGAAACACCTGTTGGTTTGTATCCACCTTTTTGAATATATATAATTCGTTTCTCTATAAAACCCCAATATTTCACACAATCCTCTTCTACATTTACAGCGTTTATCTTTCCCGAAGTCAGACATGCCACGGCTTACGAGATACTATACAGGCTAGATGAGTTTTAAATAATGAAAATCTTTTGACAACTCTTCCCGCTTGGATCGCCACAAGTCCTACCTATATCACCCAACCAATAGGATAACACACTGACAAATAAAGAAAAATAAAGGCGTGTTTTCATGACGTAAACTGCTGATTGTTGGTCATTAGTGGCTGAGTTGAGCCATTAAGCCCCACCTTCAACTCTATGGATTTGCTTTGCCAGTTTGTCAAGTATTGCCATCTGGATTTCTAATGAATTCCATATCTCGGCTAGCCTATATAGTGTAGGGGAAAGGAGGGTAAGAGTGCTCAGTCGGGTAAAAGTACGCAGCGGTTTTTTTCCCTGTAGGCAACAGTATAAGGGGGAGCAAGTAAGATCACATGGACACATGCATCATAAGCTATCCTCTCAGACTGTCATAATTATTTTCATACATTCTGTATTTTGTTTATCAGGTAAAATATGGTTTCTTTGAGTTAGCATTTAATTTTTCTGCGAAGGAATCTTAATGTTTTTGTAAATAAAGAACTAAAGATTGCTTTCAAAGTGAATACTAATGTGAGGTATACTTCCTTCTGAACAACTTGGCATCGTTAGATTTTAACTGCAGTGAATTTGAGGGTTGATTCAAGGACTTATAAAGAATTAATACATTGGCGTCTAAGAGTACGCACAGACAAGATAGTTGGAATTTTAGTAGCGATAATCATATAATTCATTTTACTCTTTACTACCTGAGAGTTATGTGCTACAATTGATGAATAAATGCTTAAATTAAACATTTAAAGCCTAAAATCCCTCAGAAGCTGAAAACTAACTCTTTTAAAATCCTGGTAAATTAAAAGTGTGATTTTTCATGGATTTTCCAAAAAGATTGATTCCAATGTGGATTAAACTTTAAGAGGGGTGAGATAAGGAAAGGATCTTCCAATTACGAAGGTAGTTGTTCATTTTTTTGTGATTTCTGACAAGCTTTCAGGGTGCGTACTCTTGGCCTCACGTCCTGCGTACTTTTAGCCGACACGTCGGGTAAAAGTACGCATTCAATTTTTCATTTTCTTTTTGATTTTTAACAAACTTCCGATAAAGCCAAGACTTTCTTTGTTTGAAGGTTGATTGTGAGTCAATAAACTTACGTTCAGTAAATTTTTGAGGCTCTAGCTTTTAAATTCTCGACTTTATAGCCCAAAATCATTTTTGTGCGTACTCTTATCCTCCCTTCCCCTATAGTATCTAAGCCGTGGTCAGACATACACACAAATGAATCCTGTCCCTAAAAAATGAATTGTTACACACTTATTTCTTAAAAAAAAAACTGAACAGTACTTACCCGTCCAGTGGTGACATCGAAGCTATCCTTCAGCCCAATCTCATCACCATAGAACACCGAGCTCGCTCCAGGAAGAGTCATCAACAGGTAGAAAGCAGCCATGTGGTACCTAGGATCGATCCTCGAAGCCAACCTGAAGGTGTCCGAGCTCCCTAGGTGCCACATGGGCACGGGGCCACCCTCCGGCCATCGGGACACCCTCCTCAGTCCTGCCACTTGCTCTGCCATCTCCTCCCCGTTGCCAACGAGCAGTGGACAGTCCAGGAGGTCCACGTGCTTCAGGACATCTCCCCAGGCAGCCGGCTTGCCGAGAACCCCTTCCAAAAACGAGGCGAACTTGGACGACACGATCAGGACCCTCCTGGTGGGGAGTCCGTGGGGGGTCCAATCGGAAGGGGGCACGTCCAGGGTGGACCGCCACTGTCTGACGATGGCAAGGAGGTCGGTGGGCTGGAGGACGTGCAACGTCTCGACGTGTTTCATGTAGATGCCGTCGATGCCTTCGTCTATCCAGTACTCCAGGGCTCTCTTGTACTCGTCTTGCACGAAGGGGTTGGACCAGTTGAGGAAGTAGTGGCCCCCGAAAGTGCGCTGCGTGAGCTCCCAGTCTTCTGGAGGGGGCCCTTCGGAGTTTTCCATTTCGGGAGGGTCCTGAAAAATTTAATCATGGCTATTTATCTGACCTCCAGTTAGTACAGTGTTTACTGTACTAACTGGAGATTAGATAAATAAAAATCGTCGCATTCATTCATGGTCATCTAGACTCGTAAGGCCATAGAAGCTCGAAATAGTAGGCAAGACTTCAATTTTCAACAGCGCAAGCACAAGATTTCAGAATGGAGTTGCGCTGTTGTCCAAAAAAGCTATGAAGAGTGACGTCTTGCGTACTATTTTGCGACACAATTTTGAGCTTCTCTGGCTTACGAGTCTAGGTGGCCATGATTCATTTCCGTGATTTTTTCACGGATTTATTCCGAAATCTAGAAAACGGAATTTTTCATGAACTCATCCAGGGCATTCTCAGGCTTAACACAAAATGTAAACTTTTTATTGAGACTACAGCATAGTTTTTTTTCAGGATTTAAGTGTGATTAATTAAGATGAAAAAAATTTTTTACAGTCGTTTAAAAGTGAATAAACATTTTAAATGTTCTTAAATCACAACAATTATCCACAAACCAGCTTTCTTCTAACGTGTGCGTCCGTCATGATAGAAAAACTACTTTATAATTAAGATCATAAAAATGTACATTTGCCAAACATATATTTGAAATGTTTTGAAAATCCACATTAATAACTCAGTACTTGAACAGTTTCAGTTAACCTTAAAACCATAAAAGTAGTCTAAACTCTTAATAATATTTAAAATATTTTGTACAAACGGTTATCAAATAATCTAGCATGGTGGTCAAGATATTTGAATACAAATCCAAAGGTTGCGCGATCAGGTCCAACCAAGAGCAATAATAATTATATTAGCTTTTAATTTTTTGAGCGCATTGAAATTATATGGCCGGGAAGAAAAGAGCCACTTAAATAGTATATAGGACTCTCATAAGTTTTAATATTTTCCATACACTTTGTATTTTTGCACTTGCCTGGCTTTGAAGTTACCTTCAAAGATTTATGATATAAGGTTTTCTATCTAAAGTTATTCGTAACATTTTCTAAACAAGTGTATTATTACTTCATCACCTAGTAATCCAGACAGACTAAGTAGTAATTACTTTTATCTTAGCTGCATAACTAACGAGACCTACCATACTGTAGGTTTATTATTCTCTTATTTATATGTTCGTATACCATTGCATTCCACATTGAATTCTCAAATTTTACGATGTAAGCATAAAAATATTGCTTATTTTCAAGATCCAATTTCATCCGTCCAATGTTAAATAAGTTCTATTTTTTAGTAAAATATTTCACATATCGTACATAACATATTTTTTATGTAAAAAACTATCAACGCATCAATAAATTTTTTAGAAGCCTTCTGGAGGAGGTCTAAATATAGTAGAACTACATAAACTAGGTATCACAAAAATTTATTTCACTTCTACGCTATTTTGAACTCTTTCCAAATAAAAGACAAAAAAGGTTTTATGACAAACATTGCTGAGGGAAATGAGCATCCAGCGAAGTGAAAAGCTTTCTAGGAGTAATAATTCAAACACTCCTTGAATATTTCCCCTACTTTGTTTTAATGCATTCACTCCACCTCAACAGGAAAAAAAATCCCATAAAAAGAATAAGGCAAAAACTTACGCATTTTGACTACCCAGTTTTCCACCATTTCAAAAGAAAATATCGCGTCTATTTGTACAGTTTTTTTACGGGGCCCAGAACAAAACATGTCATCCTTTCCCCGAGCATAAAAAAAGTCCCTTGAAAATTAGAGATGGAGGGAAAGAAAAAAACCCGGACAAGAACAACCGGCTTTCAAAAGCTCACTTTTAATTTAAGCAGAGACAGAGCGGCAATCTGCATATCACACCGCCCCCTTGAAAAGAAGTCTTTGCTTTTTGGAAAGGACTACTATTTTCTTCACTTTCGATTAGCTGTCATGGGGATGGTTTCGTTTAAGAGTTTAATTAGCTGTTAATTATGCACTCGGGAGGAAATTTTGAAAAGACTGCTGGAAAAAAAATCTGAGTCATTTTTGCTCCCTTTCATTCTTGGGACTGGACGTTCCACTTGAAAAGATGTTAGTTCTTCTGCAAAATCTACTCAGGGATATTTTGGGTAGTTTTGTTGGTCTTTTTTTTGCTCCCTTATTGACGTTTCGCTTGGCAGATTTAGGCAGCGATTTATTACAAAAATATATCCGAATATTCTTCCGCATAGTTGAATTTTAGTTAAGAGTATCGATAAAAAGAAATTAATCTAAATCTTAATGTATAAAAAATCAAATATAAACGAATAACCAAACATAAACGAATAACCAAACATAAACGAATAACCAAACGACAAAAACTAATACTACAGGGTATTTTGAAAGTAATTTTCGTGTCTTTAGATATGAATCAAATCAAAAAGTAATTAAAAGGTTAAAGGAGAAAGATCAAAAATGTTTGCTAGGAATATTCCATACAAAAGCATAGGAAAATGTACTTGAAAATATCTGCATTATTTGAGTAGATATTTGCAGTTAAAATTTACACCTTTTCATGCCTTGAAGAAAAAGAGGCCGCTCACAAATTAAGAAAATCTCCAGAGTTATCATGCAGCTCTTTTTTTGTTCTTTGAACTCAACCTCGTCGTTATTCATTGTTACATCATTAAGAAAAGTTTGTAAATTTGCGATGGCCCTCTTTTTCTAATGCTCACAAAAGTGCGAACCTTCAATCACAATTATCTCTTTATTTAAATACAAAGGATATTTTCCTTAATCTTTTTCTGCCATTTTGTGACATTACTCTTATTTTTCAAACTGAAGTTTTTGTTCTACCTCCTTCAAATTTTTAATAATTTATGTTCCCTAATTTGACGCTAAAGAGTGCTGTAAGTCATTTAATCTGTATAAGCCACTTCACTTTACTGTAGGTACACCAAACTACTATGACTCTACGAGACCTATAAAACTATTGCATTCAAGTAAAGTGACACACGAATGGGAGAGAGTTAGAGAGGAAAATACCGTTTATCAATACAGTTAATCAGTAAAGTCATTAACACCCCTCCCTTCCACTTATCTTTTGATAATAAGGTTTCAGTCTACTACGTGACACTATGAAAACTTCACACATAAAAAATCTATATATCAACGTCTGAAGGCATGTAAGGTTCTAACTGCTATCTATAATGGGGATTCACGTTTTTGAGAAGAAAGAAAACTCTCTTTAATATCTTTTGCAGAGAAGGAAAATTTTTTTACCTGCAGTTTAGGATATTAAATTTTGGAAAGTAAATTAGTTATAAATCAATATATTGTGTACACGAACAGTTTTAGAGAAATATTGAGAGTTAAAATGATTATATTCCTCTTTTATTGCATTTTTAAAACTTTTAAATGACATTGATCATTTTAGAAATTTTTGCCTTTGAATAATTAAAAGTATGTTGCTTTTGTAATGAAAATATTTCAGATAATAACTTGGTTTTCAATTTAAATACTTTAAGGAATTTTTATAGACTTTTATACACACACACATTATATTAGAGGCACCTAGAAATAAAGAATGAATGTGTTAAATGTATTTCTTCCTTACTGTTTTAAAATAATGAGCCCAAACAAACTCTTATGTTTCACAACTTCTATTTACATTTGCTTCTAGTAAAATAAAACCACTAAATACTCAGCTTCTGTTAAATTTGAATATACTAGAAAATGTAGATACTTTGATTGGTAAACCTTTCAATAACTTAAAAAAATAAATGGAAATAGTAATGCATGTGCAAAGAAAATGTGCCTTTCGAATTTTAATTTCGCAGCTTCTGACACAATGGCGTGCATATCCAATCAATTAGTTTTTATGCAAGAATTAGAGTGAATACTTCTCAACTAAAAACACATTGAGATAAAAATGGGCTATTGAGAAATCCTTTATTAAAAGAGGTGATAATAAGTTTTCAAGTATTTCATTTAATGACACTCCAATCTATTCAGTAAGATAACGCGGGTGATCTCAAGAGTTTTTAATGATTTTTCACCTTCAAAATGTGATTTTCTTACAATGAAACGCCGATTTCTCCATCGCTATTCATTTATTTCTCTAGTGAAACTAATAATCTACTCGGGTATTTAAGGAAACAGAACGGAAGAGATCGAAACAAAACAATCTCAAAAAGATTCGATTCCGAGCGGAAATGAATCTTCAATAAATCGAGCTCCCTCTTCGCTCAAAATATAGCCGGGGGACCGAATTCAATTAATTTTTATATCTGTATATCGAGTAATGAAATTAAAATAAAGTGTTTCGCTCAATAAATTCCTTCGGAATAATCGGATGTGAAAAAAAGTTAATGAAACTCAGAAAGAGGAATCGTACGTTTTTGCTTTCTGAGAAATAGGATTTTATTGGAGAATTTTATCTCCTAAACTCAAAGGCTAGGAGCTTAAGAAAAAACTGTGTAATAATCTCCCTACAGTGATGAATATTCCATTACGGTTTCGGTTAACTCTGAAACTTAATAGCTTGAGGTAATTGATTTTACCGTTCTTTCTCTTGAATATAGTTTTATCTAGTATATAGTCACAAAATATAAGGTTTCCAGGTATGAGTTCGAAACAACTAAAAATAAATGTTGCTTATAGCTTAAGTTGGGATAAAACATTTTGAAATTAATTTTGAAGAATCTAAAGGGATTTGCGTCAGTTCAAAGAAAAAAAGTAATATTGTGCTTTGTAATTGAAATTCTTAAGCTCGACATGTCATTAAAAACTGTTGGGTTTAAAGGAAAATATATTTATTTTAAAGATTTTGAAGATGTATTATGCTGGAATCTTTATGAGTACTTTAAATAAATTAAAAGAGATAATAGATATTTTCTCTTCATTATCTTTGTTTTTAAAAAAAACTTTTTTTATAATATCCCAATATTTTGAACGGTAATAAAGTTTAAGAAATTAATAACCAATTAATATTATTATATTTCAAAACTCTTCGCTAACTCAACAACTACTGTACTCAAATGAAAGATCTAAACTTAATATAATAAGGAGTAATGACTTTCAGACTGTTTTGGCTAGACTTATCAAGTGACCCTCTTAAGTGTCTTTCCTTTGAACGTGGCAGAAAAATCCATCCTACTTGTAAAAATGTCCCCCTTATTGTTTTTGATCCCCTTATTGTTATAGATTTTTTGTCGGTTCACAACCTACTGGAGCTGATCTGACATTTATGTCAAATCTTTTGAGGATAAGTAACAACGACTATAACATGTTTTCAAAAGCACACAATTAGAAATTTTTAAAATTATTGTCCTTCTGTGCTTTAAAAAAAGTACATCCAACAGTTTAAGTAAATTAGATACTGTCCAAAAAAATTAACTGCCGGAAAACCAAGTGACAGAAAACTAGTTTGAAACGCATTTAAATGAAACAATGGACTCTAACCGCCTATCTGGTTCGAGACTTCACGGAACCAACACGTGACCTACAACTGAGCTTGCGATTGGTTACCACAGATACTACACTAGTAGATCTACTAGTGTAGTATCTGTGGTAACCAATCGCAAGCTCAGTAGGTCACGTGTTGGTTCCGTGTGACGTCAGACGGTTAGAGTCCATTGAACTTTTTGACGCTTATTAAGCATTTAGTTCTTTTTGATTTGACATTTAACATAACTGATATATTATACTATTGATTTATTTGAAGAGTCCTGTTTATAATACCAATATTTCTGGGAAAATGTAATCAAAATATAAAAATTCAACCTGTCTTATTTCCAAACTATAAGAAGAAAATATCTTATATTGATTCCTATATTTTACACTTATTTGCCTCCTGAAAATTCGCTGTGTAATTCTAACTCGATGGTAATAATAAATAAGGTATGGGGAAAGATTCTTAACTCACGGTTTTAAAAGAAAATGAGTTCCTGGAACAGTCGAATTCTTTAGTGAAAAATTTCATAATAAAAGCTCAATTATTAGAAACCAGGAAGTAAGGAATAGAGTATAAGACCTTCCATTGGCACGCTTAACGACATTAAGGTTTGGTAAGTGGCACTGGCGGATCCAGGGGGGGCTAGGGGGCTTGAGCCCCCCCCCCAAAATGAAAAAAATTTACACTATATAATATGGAATTTTATGCACCAAAATAAGTTAAACCATGTTATTTCAAGGTCGAATTTTCAAAAATTTTCTGGTGGAGGACCCCCAGACCCCCTAGGTACTTGTAACTCTATTATTACAATTCTACTCTATATTAAGTTTGTCAAAACGCAAATATTTTGCCATAACATCTATATCCGAAATTCGGATGAGGCGTACCAAAACGAGTTGAAAAAGTGTTTTTTTTACTTAAATTTTCAGAAATTTTCTAGGGGAGGACCCCTAGAGCCCCTTAGTACTTGTAACTCTATTATTACAACTTTGTTTTATATTAAGTTTGTAAAAACACAAAAATTCTTCCATGAAATCTATGTCCGAAATTCGTATGAGGTGTACCAAAACAAGTTGAAAAAGTGGGGGTTTTTTACTTAAATTTCCAAAAAATTTCTGGGGGAGAACCCCCAGCCCCCCCCCTTTTAGTGGTTGGAGCAGGATAATTCACTACCTTTTCCATATTAAGATAATCAAGAAGATACAATTGGATTATAAAAATTCTTAGCCCCCCCCAAAACCAAATCCTGGATCCGCCACTGGTAAGTGGTGTTCCAAGAACCTTGATACCATAATATCCTGCGGAGAATACTGCTAACTGCAGTAACCTAACCTCAATTACTATCCAGTCGCAGGCACTATCCATTGTGGAACCTGTCTTAACCGGTTGTTAGCTTCCGTTAAGGGAATAATCTGGTTCAATTCCGGTACGTCAGGCCTGAGAGGGACCACAACAATCTGTAGACCACAACAGACACTGACAAATGGTACTGTTAAGCCACGGCGAATACCATAGGTTACTGATTTGCCCACATTATATAATGCGGTTCCCTATTGATTCGGTCGGTTTGCAGTTAGACGGTAGTCGTAGGAGTCTGCGTCGTAATGGATGTTTTAATAGAGGATGTAATTGTGGATTGGTACTTCGTGTTTGTGTGTCCCAGGTTTACTAATATATAGTAAAAGTTCATGTATAGAACGCGATTTCATACGCTCGTAAAATAATTGCGACGGCTAAATTAATATAGTATAGCCCGATTCACCTGACATGCTATGGAGGAATTTCCTTATTAAACGCAGTTGTACCTTATGCTCAATTTACACGATACCAGTAACTAGCATGCCAGTGATGAGAAAGGTCAAGTGATCACTGGATCTCATACATGAATTTCTCAACATATGCACAGCCATTGTTTATGCATGGCATTTTAAAAAGTACGAGTAGTTCGTTCTATTTCTTTTGTACCCATAGCTTAACTTTTTTGAAACACCTCAGGATTTACAGCAATGGAAGAAAAGACACACAAATACTAAATTGAATTATTAATGAATATCGTTGAGCGTTGAAACGAAAATTTTATACACTTCCGTAAGAACGATGATGCCAGTAAATTGCAATCTTCATATTTGAGGAACCGTCCAGTGCAGTGGTTAGAACGGTTCTCAGTCCAGTACTTGTATGGAGCTTAAAAAATGCCTTTTGAATTTTCTCTGTATAAAAGGCCATCAAACAAACATAAAAAATCAAAATATTTTAACAACAAGTTAAATAAAATACGTTAAAAGTAAAAATAAACTTTAAATAAAAATAAACCCTTCTTTAAGATTGTTTATATCACAGTAAATAGTCGAAGTTCAATTTGAATAATATAAACGAAAGTCAGTCAGAAGGAGACATCCCTCTAAAAATCATGAACTCGTAATTTAGGCTTGTGATTTGATTTCAAAGAAGAAAAGTATATTCTGTTCTTTATTTTGAAATAATGATGTTTGCATCCTTGTTTATTTACCCTCATTGAATCTTACTAATAAAAGATATTGCCTTATTTTAAAACAAAGGTTGTGATACGAATCGACCTTTAAAAACAAACTCCTTTCTATTTAAAACTCCCAATATTAAAATTAAGGGACTTCATTAATAGGGACCCAAATAGTTTTTATTCAGTTCTTTTAAAACTTGTGATGAAATCTCTTATGAAAGAGTGCTGAAAATCGGCAACACTTGGGAAGGATACATAGTCAAACTTTATAACAAATTAAACCTTTTAAAATTCTCTTTAAAACGAGAGGCGACACTAACAATGTTTTTTAACAATAAAAAAATCATTGTAGTTTTTTGAGGGCACACGATGAACTGTCTTGTAAAAGTGAAGTTTAGGGAAAAAGTGAATGAGAAAATCTTTCTCTCTTTTCAAGGAAGATTCGTGTTTTAAAGACGTGGAGTGTATTTAAACATTCATGAAATTGTTTTGAGCTAAGATAATATATTTAATGCATAAATAAGGTGTTATGCATACGATAAACCGAATACAGGTAAAACAGATAATCTTCAAAAATGATTATTATTTAAGCAATCCTTGCGTGTTAAAACTTTTGTATTTGATCCCAGGGACATCTTTAAAACTTAAGATAGTAAAACAAGTCCGTTATTTTTATATAAATATTTATAAGCAGCCTGAAGTATATAAGTCTCATAAAATGTAGACTGATTAATGAAAATCTTTGCTTGAGTTTCAGTACGTGTTTTTAAAGAATAATGATTCTTTACAACAATAATGAGTAGTCTCTGGCCAAGTCACGTTCAGTCATTAACATGTTCAATTAGTTGCAAAAGCGATAGTTTTACCTTTATTATAACGCAAAAATGAGTGGTTTTAGCAATCAATATTTCTTTTGGAAATTACCTGTTACTTACCTGCAATCATCGATCAAACCAAGTTAGCTAATGCCTTAAGGAAAAATCACGTACTATACAGTTTGTATAAACAAAGCATAAATTTGGGTTTCAGTTATCTAAAACTCGCCATTCCTATATATTTTTTAAATTAAAAAAGAAAGACCTGAAGGGGATATTTGTAACATCATCAAGTGAAAAAGAAGGGCTTGATTAATAATACCAAAAATAACGATATAATGCCCACGCCCAGCCCATCCATAAATAATGTTACCCAAACATTGGGTGTTTTATACCCTTTACTTAAAGATGTCCCCATATTTTATACAGCTATCTACCTTACAATGTGTCAAATTTGAAACTTATATTAAATACAAATGTCTTTGGGATAATTATTTTTACTTAAGCAGTGCAAATATGAAAATTTCTCAGAAATATCGTATAGTAATAGGTACTACTATTCATTTAAATCAAATCATCAAACACCAAGCTGTTTATAAAATGCAGTACTACTTCAGCAAACAATATACTCTATTTTGCATAACATGGGTACACCTCCCCCTAAACTTTCTCAAAACCTAATCTCCAGAGCTAGCAGCGTCTATTGACGTCATGCAGATCGATTACGATTTAAGACATCGCAGTCGTCTTCATCTTTATGGTCTGTTTGTGACGGAGCGGCCCGCTTTGAATATGGCTCCAATCTGCGACCGAAATTGCTCGGCCGACGGCTCGAGAATAGCAATGAGGTCCGAATGGGCTCTTACGGAAGTGAATATATATGCCAGCAGTGGGGACGAATATGCTGGTTCCTGGGTTTCTCTGGGCTGCTTTGTTTTGTGAGTTTACAACAGGAGGGAACTTGTTAAAACATTGGTTCAGATTGATAGTAGTGTATTTATTATTATAGTATCGTGTATGTATGCAGTGTGTGTTTAGTTCAAAAATGATAATACTATTTTGTGTATGAATAGTAAAAATGAAATTGTTAAAATTATAAGATTTTAATTAAATGTTATTTGTAAAAGGGGAAGAAACATTTTGGAAAGGTTATTCTTGATTTTACTGACTAGTCTGTGTCTAATCTCTAATCGTTTTAGACAATGAAGAAAGTATCAAATGAACGCATATTGTATGCAAAAAGGTGGTAATTAATCGTTTTTTAAATTGAACAAGTACATTAACGTTTAAAAAATAAAAGTCTTTACGAAATTGATCAAGGGGATTTATAGTTTTGATGAGCAAGAACTTTCAAATTCAAATTTTTAACTGCTTATCCTTATCCCGATTGTTAATTACATAATCTCCAACCTCTTAAAAGAATGAACATAGAATTATTCTGAAAAAATATTCTTAAAATGGGTGACATTATCATAAATGACACAAAATAATTGCTTACATCTAATTACAAAATCTATTTTGAACTCAATTCAATACACCGTACTTTTATAAAATATTTTCTTCCATTTTATTGGAACTGTATTATTCTTTGAATAAAAAGTTTCTTAAAATTCTGTAAATAACGATATACACTTTAAAAAAATAACAGCTATTATTCAAGTTTAAAAGATAATTTATCCTCAGATTTTCCATTTTAAGGAAACAGTTTTACTGTTAAATTATACTTTATATCTTTTTATATTTCAGAAGAGGCACCACGCAAATTCATGGATAGTCTTTGAAGCACACGAATTCCTCTTGACTATATCTGCACACCAAAAAAAATCTAATTAAATGACTTTTTGTGACTTAAAGTATAGTAAACTAGAACTAAATACGTTCCTCAGGAAGAAATACTCAGCAGACAGTTAAGTTGTAATTACGAAACCGACCCAGTGAAATGTTTCTACGTTTTGCCCCCCCTATAAAAAACACGATGTCCCAGACGTCTAGATGTTAGAAACTAATTTGGAATGTTACGAGAAAAAAGGAAAAGACAATATAGCCTCCGCAAATGTCGTAAAACAGCTGCTTAGCCTCTTGTCGCCTTTGTGAATGAGAAAATATTCGCACATTGCAGTTATTTGCAAATTTAGTGTCGGCATTAAATCGTACGTGTGTCTAGTATTGTAATTAAGTTCCTTTTTTGGAAATTACTCACAAACTAGGGAATGTCTCTCATTCGTAAGTATGTGTTTCATTAAGGTCATTTAGAACTCACATAAAGGTTATTGATAATTGTTAGGAACATCTAGGAAATGATAATTTCATTTCAGATATAGGCTTTAGTTTTGTTGAGAAATATTCGAAAAACGAAGTATTTGTGGTTACTGAGTAGGTTTATAAAGGTTATTATTTTCTTGATAAATTTTAAGAAAATCTAGGAAATGAAGATTTTATCTAAAATGTGGTTTAGTTTTAAGGAGAAGTATTTGAAACAGTATTTGAAGTTACTGAGTAGGATTGACTACTACCTTACATTAAAAGATCTCCCAAACTCTTACGCAACTAACTTTTAATGTCAGTTAATTAACAGCTACAGAACTAACTATTTTTATTATTTTGAAAATTAAAGTTGTTTCGCTTATAATTCAATGACAATGGGCAAAAAATGACATGGTAAAAAGGGGAGAATTTTATGGACGTTAAGAAAATTTGCGTGGTTATAAGGGAACTACTATAATAAATAAAATGTAAATAAATATTTATTAGTTGTAGAGCTGAGGCATTGCATTTAGTTCATACCGTGGGGAAAACTTACTTTAATTACTTACAAATTGTATGTGGTTTCAAGTTTCCCCTTAGAATGTTTTGACCACTGCTATTTTTAACTACTAGTATCTATTTTTTACATTTTAAACTATGTAAAACATTCCTTTTTTTTCTTTAATTTACATTCAAATTAATATATTGTTGTAATATTTCTAATTGTAAAACTTGAGTCATTCGTTCAAAACACGACTGTTTAAATTTCATTGTATTTGCGCCTTAAGTATACTAAAAATTCCAAGAATAGGATAAATCCCTACATTTGGGTTGAAAAACAAGCTTCTTGATAAAATCTAATGCAACATTTTCCTAGTCTTTTTAGATATCAAAAGGTATACACATTTAATTTGAAAATATTATAAGAAAAACATTTTTTTTATTTAAATTATGAAAAACCTAAAAACTATTTTTCTAAAGTATCATGCAGGTGGATGAAAGTTTATGAAATACTGCGCCAAAAGTACATAAATTTGTATTTTAATCATTCATTGAACCCAATACCCAGAAACTTTCTAAAAAAAGTTTGTCACTGAATATAATAGCTACGTCTTTTTAAAAACTAGAAAATTTTTCAATTCAATTAATAGCATGAAAACGTCCTTTTAAAAGTTTTGTGAAATGATGGAGATTTTAATAAAAACTTTTAAAAATTCAAATCTGCGACATATGAATATCCCTTTCAAAAACTCCCCATTAAAATTTTTGTTATAAGCTAATGAAAGTACATAAGAATATTCTGTCTCGGATTTTTAAAAACAAAAACAACTACCTCAGTAACGATATTACCATTCCATGCATCTATCTACACATTATTTCTGGAATATTATAGGCAAGATCTCTGGAATCCAATTAAAGAAACATTATGGTAAACATCCTAACTTTTATACATACACAGTGTCATAATTGTTTAATAAAAGAACGGAACCAACGAAGCTGATAAAAAATCCATCTCTTTTACTATTTACGCCATATTCTTTTCTACTTGAAAACAGGATTAAAAAAAAAGAGACCCTTCGGATCTAATTTCTAATTTTAAACGACTTTGAAAAGATATACGATTAGAAAACGAAATGTCTTTATTGTTTGTGAAAGTCGTGCCTGTCTTTACTTGAACCTAAAAAAAAGTTATTAGGGAGTTCTCTAGAGGGGGAAAAGTTTTATTTAATTATATCATGTTTGGAAGACTTGCTTTCTTATTGTTGATTAAATTTCTTTTAGTTTTCATTAAAGATATTATCATATTTTTAATAGAATTTTCCTTTGTGTTATCCCTTGACAGCTGATGTTTCCCGTATTATATTTTAATGAATATAATGTGTTTTATTTTTTCATTTTACCTTTGTCGTTTTGGCTTTCGGTACTTTTGCTATTTAATTATGTACGGTTGAACATTCATCCCTTATATTTTAAAGAAAATTATTGAAAAGACGTAAATCAATGTAAGGTAATTAATAGGGATGATGGAACATAAACAAATTTAATAAGTTCGTGAGGCAATAAAAACGACAAAGTGTTTCATTTAAAGAATAGGAATGCAAATTATATTAATTTTAAAGAATTAATTAATTAATTAATTAATTAATTAATTACATTACAATTATTAACATTAAATTATCATACAATTATTAACATTAAATTAATTTCAAAGTAAATTCATTAAAGTGATATTAAACTCTACAGACCACACGAATCTTTTAATGTACCAAACTTTATCTATTCTACCATTACGATATTTTATTTTTACAAAACTTGTTTATTCATCTACAAAAATCCTAACTTTTGTGAAAGAAAAATACTAATAAACGCAAGAAGAAGTAATGAAATCTACAAAATTCCACACCCCACTAAAGAAATCATGCGCAAAATATTTTCGTATCTTGGCCCAAAGTTTTTCAATAGCCTACCACTTAATATACAAATTAGTGTAATCAGAAAAACCTTTAAAAAACATCTAAAATTATATTTACTAACAATAACTGATATTGAACAACTTTTTTAAACTGACTGAAATTTATTGATAACTCCCCGACACCGTACCGTTTCGCCAACGCTTATTACACCTTTTTTTTTAATACATATTTATTCGTTTTTTTTGTTTTCCTTTCACATTTATTATTATTTCGTATTTCAATTCATTATTAATTTCAGTATTAATTTTGCTAGTAATTTTATGTTTGTTTATTATATCTCGTTGTATTTCTATTATACCTGCACAGGATTATTTCCTCCAGGTAATGTATGTTCAACTGTAAAATCCTCCTTTCTTTGTCAATAAATAAATTTGTTCTTGTTCTTGTTCCCAAAAAAAATAATACATTATATATATATATATATAATGAGCAAAATTCCCAGGAATTTTGAAGGCGAACTAAATAATTATATGGCATTTTATAAAAATCGGAATTATCAAATGCATATATTTTTCTTTTACGATGTAAGCTACATTTTTAAAAATAAATTTAATACAAAACTCAATTATTATCACTATGCATTTATCTCTTGAATTCACAGACAGATAACTGGATGTAACAAAAAGGTTTTGTTTATATTAATGGTGAATTAACAAAACCACATATTGATTATAAAAATGTTTATAAGTTCATAATTTTTTTCTTAAGTTATGAATTTAACTGATTTATGTATTTATGTTTAATCGACTATCTGATTAGGAGACTGCTGTACCTAAGGACAGTTGTAACTTCGGACACTGAATTTTCAAATTCAGACATAAACGGGAAACTGAAATTGGTGGTCGATACTGTATGCAAACAGATGATATCTAGTTGCAAACGTGAAATCAGCTCTTTAAATTAAAAAGTTAATAAATGTAATAAATTTACGGTTTTTAGATACTCAAAGTTACTTTAGTGCATCAATTCATTTGTATTTTTCTTGCTCTCTAAAAAAGATATGATTAAATGGGATATAAGTGGTGAATCATCAAGATTAAGACTATTTGTTTTGATATTAGAACTTACCAGATCTCAATCCGTTTAATTTTTTTTATAGAAGTTTGAATGTCAAAACACCTTATGATGTCACTTCAGACACCATAAGGTTACTTACGGATTACCTACATTACCTACGGACATGTTCTTCTTGTGTCTGTAACTAATCGGCGTTTTTAAATTGGGGGAATTTTTTTATAGAAGTTTGAATGTCAAAACACCTTATGATGTCACTTCAGACACCATAAGGTTACTTACGGATTACCTAACATTACCTACGGACATGTTCTTCTTGTGTCTGTAATTAATCGGCGTTTTTAAATTGGGTTTCGTTAATGTGAATGCATCTTAATGCATGTTAAATTACTTCTGAATGGCTATGTATATGTCAGCGATTATGTTCTAGTAATGGTTAGATGAATACTCAAATATTTTTGTGATGTGAACTACTTTTTTAATTTTTGATTCTACTTTGCATTTAATGTAAAATATTGTACAAAATATGTAGCAACACTATCACATTTCGGTATAGAGCATTTTCAATCACATGACTCGGACCTAACAACGGCCTTAGCAACAGAGAAGTTACAGTTTTTTGCCCTACAGAGGTTAACAGTTACAGAAAATGACTAGCCGTGAAATTCTTCTATTGGAGCATTTGCAATCACGTGATCCCATACCTAAAAACCGCCTTAGCAACAGATAAACAACGGCCTTAGCAACAGTTAAAAGCCCTACAGAAGATACACAGTTAAAAGAAAATTATCGGTTGTGACGTCACCTGAAAACACTCTATGAAGAGGACGAAAAAATAAAAGTTCTACTGTTGAAGAAGATTTGTGAAAGTTACCACCACTGTTACTAACAATATTTGTGTTTTTTTGCAGGATATTTTGCAGGATCTATCAGCGTGATGAATGAAATTATTAACTTTAAAGTTCGATTAAATTCCATGTGATTTATGTATTTTTGTTAAATAATCAAGACTTGTATCAATCAAGTTTCTTTAAATGATCATTAACGTTCTTAAATTTTTGTACTTTAAAAACTAGATTTCCAATTTATTACAGGCAAGGAATGAGGAATTTGCCTGTGCGAGGTTTTTATATAGATTGTGAATTTTCTAATGGATTTTCGAGCGTTGAATTCGAAAATATGGTCGAAAGTTTCCAATAGCTATAAGAAAACTAAATATTTTGATTTAAAAATCGATAAAAAACACAAGTGACTTGAAACGCGATATTACGCCACAAGTCATAAAGTTGAGTTTGTTTTGATTTTCTCTCCTCAAATTGGTGCTTTAATTAAAAAATGTTTAAAATGTAAAGTTGTGTTTTTAGCTAGAAGTACTTGTAATTAACTTTATTACCCTTTTCCATGACACAAAGAGTTGGGAAATAACGAAATAATAAGCTTTCCAAACGAATTGTATGACCTGTGACTACACTACGCGTTTTCGTGCAATTCTAGAAAGACTACTATTAATATTTTTTTTTCTAATTGAAAAAACTGTCAATTCAACCTGAAATTTCACACATAGGCCTATTTTTACACGGAGTATCGATTAAATAATATAAAAAAAACCTCGCAAATTCCTCATTGTTCATTTAAAGGTAATGCGTCTATAAAAAACTGTTTATTTTTAACTTTTTGCAACTAAAACTTCTTTATTTATGGGTGTCCACTGGTACCACTGGGTCTGTTCGTAGGGAGAAAAGGAACAGATTGTTGTACCTATGGACACCACTTTTTCAAGGTATTAAAAATCCAGTTTTTAAAATTTGAGTTACTAAAAATATCACTTTATTTAAAAATAAAAAAGGCCGTGACTATAGGTTAGGTACTTGAAACAGCCGAAATATGATTTTATGTCTTAGAAAAATAAAAACGTGATTTTGTCCGAAGGTACAACAGTCTCCCCTATCATTCTATCCCAAATTTATGATGCTGAATTGATCAGAATCTCGTACATAATCGGCACACTTGATAAATGAAATAAGATATCGTAGGAAACTTTTATCTACTGAACTAAGCAGTAGTGTTCGGCAACTAGTGGTCAAAAATAGTTAACTACCAACTACTAACTAGTCTGGTAAATTGTAGTTGTAACTAGTAGTTCACTATTTTTTCCTGGGACTAGTTGCAACTAGTAGTTAACTATTTCCCAAAGTAGTTAACTAGTCTATTTAATTTCATGACATACTTTTCTGCAAAATTCTAATACATCTTTCTTATCTATATCACAAAAAACATTCATACTTCGCGCAAAAATGGTCTTTATTTCTGGTTATGATATTTGAAGTACTCTACCTTTGATACAAATTTTAAATAACTTTTTAAATTTTAATTAAATTTTTTTTTCAAGTAGTTAAAAATTTGAAAGTAGTTTTAACTAGTAGTTAATTAAAAGAGTAGTTAAACTAATAGTTGAACTACTTTAAACTAAAAGTAGTTAAACTACTAGTTGATCGGTAGTTAACTACTATTTGCAACTAGTACTAGTTAACTAGTGCCGAACACTACTAAGCAGATATAAATATGTCGGTTGATATTATACAATGAAGCAGGATTTCATATTTTCACAACAGAGAGTTTTAAAGCAATCGTTCAATTTTAAGAATTCTGCATTAACTATACATGAAGAGAATAGTATTACAAGTGTTTGGAATTCCCAGACGGATTCACTTCGATTTCTGTATTTAGGATTTATTATTATAAAGGGATTCACGAGCGGAATAGTATCACTGATTAAGAGATGAATGTAGATTGGATTACCTCGGTGGAATTAAATTATAAACAACTTTAATAGGCTGATTTTCTCCTCGTTTTAAAATAATAACTCCTACTTAAATTGGGAGAGAAAATGGACAATTGACCGTAATTGGCTTTTAATTAAAATATATGTTTGAAACTATCTAATTTATACATCGTTAAATGTACTCTACGTATTCGGTATTTTAGTTTCCCCCTAAAGAGATAGTTAAGAGTTCATTCCCATTGGTTATAATGCGACGCTAACGCGATGATGACATCAACGAATCAGATTAGTGGTCAAGTATGATTAAGTCTTGTCCGCTTATCAGGGGTCCCCAAAGTATGGACCACGGACTGAAACTGCTCACTGTTCAGTCAAGTCCTCATAATTCTAGCTGAAATTTCAATTAGCTCATAGTTCATGACTAAATTTTTATTCGTATGCCTTGGCCCCTTTGGTTTTAAAAATGGTCTGGAGTGGAGAAATAAATGTGGTCTTTATTGGGGTATAACTTTGGAGAACCGCCTTATCTCATTCGTCGAAGTTAATCTTACGTTATAGCTTTACAAGTGGAAATGAACCTTAAGGCAGCAAATCCACTTACTACATAGATCCGATTTATTTCGGTATGGCAATTCACCAAAACCAATGAACGAATTGACAAAAGACAAAAGTGACGTCATAAGCTGTCTCATTGTGATTCGTCCAATTGGTGTAAGCAAGGTGTAGAACTTCATAACTTTTTGTTTCATGAGGATTCATAGGTACTGAAGGCGACGTAATGTCTTCACGTCTATTTGGTTTTGGTTTAATTTAAAAATACGTATATGATTATTTTGTTAAACCACGGCTTACTAGATACTTATACAGGCTAGCCGAGTTTTAAACAATGAAAACCATTTGACAACTTTTCCCGCTTGGAGCGCTACAAGACCTACCTATTAGGGTGGGTCAAAAATATTTTTTTCACATTTTCCCAGAGGCACAACGACAAAAAGGTGCCAAATGGTCTCAAACTAACTTGTGTAAAATATTATTCCATTATAATAACTCTTTTTGCCTCCGGATTGACTTCAAAGTTTCCAGCAATGTAGTAATTCCATGTAAAAATGGACAAATGAAAATCGAGCTTTTACCTTAATTGCACGAATCCTTCATAAATGTAAATGTTCACAATGGTATAAAAATCCTCATTGAACAGTATAAAGTAATTAAAAATGAAACAAGAGATGAAATACTTGAATTGTATCTCAACGTATTTTGAAATATCTCAATGAATAGAACAGGCAATCAAGAATTTCTTGCTAGAATAAAAAAAAAATGTGTGAAACCTTTATTGGCGGTTGAATAGGATGGTAAAAACATTGAATGTAATAAAAATGTATGTGTCAGAATTGTGGTACCTATTATGGCATATAAGTTTCAGCCTCCCAGAGAAAATGTCTATAATAGTTTTAAGATTGGAGTTTTCTTTGAAATTTCAGTAGCATATAATAGCAGTCCACCACAATTGTCCCCAAACGAGTCCCTAATGTCCAAAAATAAATTAAAACCCCATTTCAAGAGTAATTTTTGAAATGTTTTCATGAGGAGAGCGGCAGAGCTCCGTTTTAATCTCAGTATTATCTTCAAAATTTTGAAATTAGCTACAGTAATTTTCAAAACAAAATTTTAATTGTTTTAACCAGCTAAATTTGCTATACTTAAAGATTCTATGCGTAAGAAACTATTTTGAGTCAATCTTCCCTCCAAAGAAGTCTAATCATGAGTCTTGGCCAATGCTATAGAAAAAAAATTAGATAAATCGTTACTGATGTGAATCATTACTGATATGTATTTGATTATTGCCTATGAACGAACTATCCATCCGACACTTGTTTCAACATATTTATGTGAACACATTTGGATCCCAAGAAAATTTAGAAACAAATAAAATATCCTTTTTTCCTTTCCTAATGTCAGCAAATTACCTTAGTTTTTTTTCATCAAAGCATAAGCACAAACCAAAAATTATATTTGAACACAGAAATAGTGTCAACAGAACCTAGTAGAATTGTGTAGGGTTCAATAGAATCTGCTTTTGAAAATAAATTATTATTATATCGCATTAGAGGAAATTTAATGGTCCAACCTAGATTGCAATCATAATTAGCTCTTTATGTTAAGATCGATTATTGCAACTTCATATTTTCCACTCAGAGATGGAAGCCAAACTTTATGCAGTATTTCAAAAAATTACAGGTACTTCGCACACAATAAAAATTTATAGGAAATAACAGTCCGCTGAATTTTGAAATCAGAGCATTTAAGAAAAATAGCAACTATTCAGAAACTATTTCGACTATTTAAATTTAAATGAATACTTTTACATTGAACAGACTTGAGAGAGTATATATCTGATCTACCAATATTTAAAATCTATATCAGTGACAATCCATTGTTTGTTTGCAAAAAATCCTCCTGTTCTACGCCTGTTTTGTTAATATGATAATACGTATTATATTGCATTTTTTATAAGTTGTTTTTGTACTAATACTTCATAAATGTTACTAATATGATTAAAATTGCTTTTAAAGACCCATATTTGTAAGCTTTAAAATATTACCAACCCAAAAAATTAAGTTTCTAAAATTAAAAAAAAAGAAAAATTTACATAATTTTGCTCCCTTGGAGGCCAATCCGGAGGCAAAAAGAGTTATTATTATGGAATAATATTTTACACACGTTAGTTTGAGACCATTTGGCACCTTTTTCTTGCTGTGCCCGATAGAATTTGTAAAATTTTTTTTTCGCCATAGGAAAATGACCCACCCTACTACCTATATCATCCACCGCCTTCAACACTGTGAATATGCTTTGCCAGTTTGTCCAATAATGTCATCTGGATTTGCAATGATTTCCGTACTCGGCTAGCCTGTACTATAAGTATCTAGTAAGCCGTGGTTAAACCCATGTATGTAATATAGTGTCTTTTCTTTTTATCACGATTTGTGTACCGAAACTTCTCCTAGCAACCCAACAGACTATGTGTTTACTCATTTTCTCCTTCCGCGTAGTGAGTGACACTATTCAGCTGCTGATAGTGATTACTCACCTTGGACCTGTTGGCAGAAGCGTAGAAGTGCTCGTAGCCGGGGATGCCGCGTTGCCAGTGCAGCGCCCACGTGTGCTGGTCGCTGGTGAGTGCGGGGTTGAGCTCGAGCACCACCCGCAGCCCCAGGCGGTGCGCCGCCCGCAGCAGCCGCCGCAGCTGCGCCTGTCGCCCCAGGTGAGGGTCGGCCGCCCGCAGGTCGATCAGGTGCTCGTACTCCAGCGGGTAGTCCAGCGCGCTGAACACAGAGTTCAGCCGCACCGCCGTCATGCCCAGGTCGCGGATGTACTCCAGACGCCGCACGATGCCCTAGGGAACAGTTTATGGTTGAGTGAATTGTAAAGTCTTAAGACATGGCTTACTAGATACTATACAGGCTAGCCAAGTTTAAATAATGAAAACCATTTGACAACATTTCCCGCTTGGATCGACACAAGTCCGACCTATATCACCCAACCAATAGGATAACTCACTGATAAATACGGAAAAATAAAGGCGGGTTTTCGTGACGTAAACTTCTGATTGTTGGTCATTAGTGGCTGAGTTGAATTTTTGAGTCATTAAGCCCCGCCTTCAACTCTGTGGATTTGCTTTGCCGGTTTGTCAAGTATTGCCATCTGGATTTTTAATGATTTCCGTATCTCGGCTAGCCTTGAGTGAATTATAAAGTCTTAAAAATACTCGAGCCCTGAAGGAATTTTTTGGGAAAGAGAATACAAAATGGCGGAAACTTCCACAATACTTGAATCAAGGGGTTTAGTCAAGGAGGGTTCGGGGATGTATCCATGGCCACGTAGACTCATAACACCAAAGAAGCTCGAAATCGTGATGGGAAATAGTAGGCAAGATGTCACTCTTCATATAGCTTTTTTAGACATCAGCGCAACTCCAGTCTGAAATCTTGTACCTTGCGCTGTTGAAAAGTGACGTCTTGCCTACCATTTCGTGTCACGATTTCGAACTTCTATGGCCTTACGAGTGTGTAGATATCCATGATATATCCCCCGAAACTTAGAAAATTTTCTTTTTTTACCATAGAAAATGACTAAAAGTACACCAAATTCCCCAGATACCAACGTCCCCTTCCGGTATTTTTTCTGTGACACCAAAGCTTCAATTAAAAATAAACCCATGAAAATCATTACTAATTTTAAATTTTTTAAAAAAATATTTAACCCTGTGTCCTATTTCTCCCCATGAATATGTCCCTAAATTCACGATGGATAATGATACATCAACACATTACACTTATGAAATCGAATTGAGAAAATGTAAGAATATCTTCTAGAATAGTTACCTCGAAATCCCCGTAGCCGTCTCCGTCCGTGTCTAAGAAGGAGGCCGGGAAGATCTCGTAGAAGGTGGCGTCTTCGTGCCACTTCTGCCGACCCTTGTGGTCCGCCGCGCGATCGGCGGAGAGGTTCCCGTACAGATGGGAGAAGACGGTGAGGATCGTCAGGAAGGTGAAACATGATAAGATGGCGACGGTCATGAAGGAGCACCAGCAGCGGTCTAAGGACACGTCTTCCCGGCGAGATGACTTGTTGGGGAGGGGGTTGTAGTCGGGGAATTTGCACCGCCACCTGACAACAGAATGCGAGTTTTGTTGATTAGACAATTCACGAGAAGCGGCCTTATTCACTGCCACTTAAACAGCGGTTAACCAGCAGATAAAGGCCCCGTTTACATGGCCAGTCCTCAAATCCCGGGTATAGACATCACTGGTCCCATCATTCATTGCGATTTGTGTTTGTTTACTTTCTGTTTGTTTTCGTCTTGGAATTTTGCGTTCATAATGGATTATTTTTAGGATATTTCGACACTTAAGATAGTAATCGAAAGAGTTATAAATGAAAGACCCGTTGGGAGAAACTCGAGAACAAGAAGGATCACTACTAAAGCCTAATAACATGGATGACTTTGGTTTTGAGTGAGACCGAAATGCATCATGGGAAAGCCGGGTAGCGTATTTCAAATTCCCACATGGATAAGGAACTTAGATCAAGTGCGCATGCGTGTGGACTTGATTTTTGCTGTTTTTCTTGTAAATTTTAATAAAATAACAACTGGGGATAGAACCCACGAACTGGCGCATGCAACGCAAGAACGCTACCACTGCTCTCCCCACTGGGGATTCAGAAACATTAAAACTTTTTAGATCTTCTTCATTATTTTCGTCTACACGCATGCGCATAAGCGCTCGTTCCTTATCCATGTGGAAATTAGAATTACACGGCCCGGTATTCCAATTCCCGAGTAAATAGGTGGATTTATTTATATCCTGCATTTTTTCCCTTTCATAGGGATTGCTGGGTATACCGGCCACTTATACCCGGGTGTATGGTCCATGTAAACGGGGCCAAAGAAAGAAAATGAGCTTTTCTTTGACTCTGATTAGTGGAATCTTTCTTTAACCGATGGTTAACCACTGGTCAGGTAGCAGTGAATAAGGCAGGAGGTTTGCTATGCGTGATGGATAAATTGCAAGTATACTTAAAAGTTTTGACTTAACAAACTTTTTTGAGGTATATTCTGTACAATTGCTTTTTATTACAGCTTCTTAATCAACTCCCTCGGAAACGGAGGTGAAATTTCTTATTAAAAATGCACAATGTGTATTACACATAGTATAATATAAACTGGGCAAGTTTGCGAACAAATCTCATATACAGAATTTATTCAGCATTGTCATTTGTAACCCTTGTTCACTTGTATTGACGATAGCAGTTATCCAAGATGAGTTACCTAGTTATCAAGGTCAATCAAGGAAATCACCAAACACCTACTACAAGTAATTCTGTACCAAGGAAATCTAGAGGAGGTTAGCATCAAGCAAGCTCTGCTCATGGCCTAGGCCTCAACCAGTAAGGCTGAGTGTGAGTATCCTCCTAGATTTTCAGTCCTTACATACAACACCTCAATTTTCGTTTTGTGACAGGGATAGATCTTATGTTTCTACATTCTTCCACCATCCCATACCCCTAAGAAAAAATCTGTTGATTTAACAAAGAAATCCTGTCACCTAACCAAGAATCTATAATCAGACCACAGATTCTGTAAAAATGTACCAAGATTTCCCCGCAAAATTATTGAGGTTTTCTGGTAGCATCTCAGACAGGATTTCTCTGTTAAATCGAGAAGTTTTTTTGCTCCCACCTGTTGAAGCGGAAAGCCGTCGTGAAGCTCCACGAGAAGCCCCCAGCTTTCCTCTGGGAGTCCCTCCTCACCGAGTCCGGTGTGACCAGGACGACGTTGGGGGCCGAGGGGTCGCCGGGAGGGGGGTGGAGGCCGAGCTCCGTGGCCCGCGCGGCCCGTCCCAGGTCCGCCACCGTGGGCAGCGACGAGGGGTTGCGGATGTACGTCATGGTGCCCATCGTTACGTCAGCGGTGGCGTCATCGTGGTTGCATCTGGAAGAGAAGATGAGATGATGAGTCGAGTGAGGCATTTGAAAGATAACTATCAACATTTTGCTTGCAATTACTGCAAAACATTCTGTTTTTTTTTTCAAAACATTCTGTTGCTTTTTACCCGGTTTAATGGGTTTATTTGGGGTAGTTCGCATCTCTTGCAATTATATAGTATTATTAGTATATAGGCATTGCAGGGCCTTTCTACAAGTCCCCCAAACTAAGCACAACATGCCCTAAGCTTCCAAGTTTCGATTTCAAAGCGTGGGGGCTTCTTGGAGATAAAAAAGGAGAGGTTCTTGAACCGACATTAGATTAAAATAAAAACTTTATTTCTTCAAAAGATATCAACTGAATAAAAACAGTAGATAGATATAGGCTGAAACAGTTATCTTGCAATGAGTATAAACTCAAGTCTTTTTTTTTTAGGATTCCTAAGGCACAGAACTAAAATAATCCTCCCTTAGCTCCCAAGAGATCTAATTATCCTACATGAGGGCTTAAGTAGGACTTTGCAAAGGTAGCATAAGTATAGTAGCACCCGTAATAACCACAGTATTAAAGTGGTCTAAATCTCAAATTGAAAACGTTCATACATTCTAAGAAAACTTGTCATTGCTGATTCTATACCTGATGGGGTGCCTACTAAAAGATTTAAAAGCTATATTATTCTTAACGTTTCTCAATGGTTTTACATGTAAGTTAGAAACACACAATCACCTTACACACACCATACACCAACACACAAACACACAAGACCTTAATCAATTGTATATTTTTTATAATTAGAAATTACAGTGCCACCTCTAATACAATAAATTTTGTATCAGCAACTAAAAACAGTTGTTAGTTGCAGCTTTAAATGTTTTAATAATTAGGGGTATTGTATAAACTCTGAGTAAAACTGTTTATCCAGAACAATCTCGTATAAAAACGACTTTGAAAGAGAAAAAGCCGGATGCAATAAATAATACTTATAAATTATTGACACCACTGCAAACGCTTTACACAAAAATAAACACATTTATAAACACTTTTTCATCCTCAAATTAACAACAATTAGGTTGTAATGTTAGGTAGAACACTTATTCAAAACACTATTACAACACTATAAGGTTTAATAGTGTTGTAATAGTGTTTTGAATATGTTTGAAAAGTGTTAAAAATGTGTTCCATCTAGAAGGATGTTCTAAACATCATGTTGTAAAATGTGTTTAGAATCTGATAGTGTTCTTATATTTTGATCGAAATACACATTTTCTATGCATATGTTTTAGCAACACTTTAACAACACTACCTTTTCTCACAACAAAATCGCAACATAATCTTTATACAACCGAGATACAATCATAACGCTTTTGGTTGGAAGTGTTCATTATTGTATTTACTTAGCGTTGCAAAAGTAGTTCACGTATTTGCAGTGAAGAGTTGGGTTTGTTGTCACGCACCCTACCCATTTATCATTATTTAAAATAAAAAACAGAACCATAGGTATTTACAAACTCGTAGGAAACACTTCAATAGTATACGTTTACTCAAAATACTCCTTTGGCTAATGTCTTATGAATTCAACTTGAATCAAAGGACACACATTGAACTATCCAAACCAGTTAACGCTTTATGGCGAACTAAGCTAAAATATTCCTTTACAAAATAAATAATCCATTCACAAAAGTATTCCACCTTAAATCCTTCCCCCACCATACTGTATAGCAACTCTAGGCTTGTTGCATACCTTCAGAAGCTCCATCCCGGCCCAAACCCCCCTTATCTACTCCAAAACTCCATCCATCTAGCCCCACACCCGAAACTGACGGTGATTGAAATTCCAAAACCGCTTTGGAACCGATTGCAACAAGCCCGGCCAGAGAGAGATTTGTCAAGCGAGGACACTCCCTTTGTGAAGAGTCTCGGAACCGGGAGCTGATGGAACCGGTTCATCCGTCATGTCCGTAGCGACTCGGGAAGTGACTGCTTCCTGGGGTCTTACTTATGCAAAGTTCTTTCCCCAAGGAACTGTGGGCAGTGTGCGATAAGTTTTGGGGAAGTGAGGTGTTCGAACGGGAAATTTTGAATCCATCATTTTTTTTTTGTGTAAAGGGAGAGTGTAGTCCATTTCGCGAGCTGTTGGTGGCATTAAAGCATTGAAGGAATGCTTAATGGATTATAACATAAGTTGTAAATTTTATGTACAGCCCATTTAGGGGAAAAGAGGGTAAGAGAACGCACAAGAATGAATTTGGGCTATAAAATCGAGAATTTAAAAGCTAGCGCCTCAAAAATTAATTGAACGTAAGTTTATTGCCTCACAAATCAATCTTCAATAAATGAAAATCATGGCTATAAGAAAATATGTTAAAATACACAAAGAAAATAAAAAATTGAATGAGTACTTTTACCCGACGTGGCGGCTAAAAGTACGCAGACGTAAGGCCAAGAATACGCGCCCTGAAAAGTTGGCGGAAATGGCAAAAAAAAAAGTCCCACAGCCTTCGTAATTGGAAGATTCCTCCCTCATGTTTCTTTGCTCATGTCACCTCTCTTTAAGTATGATCCTAACAGAATTCAATCTTTTTGAGAAATCCATGAAGAAATCACAATGTTACTTTTCCAAGAATTTAAATGTTCTAGTTTTCAGCTTCAAAGGGCTTGTAAGCTTTCAAATGTTAAATTATAAGCATTTATTATTCAATTGTAGCACATAACTATCATGTGCTATAGAGTGCGATGATTCTCGGTACTAAAATTTAAATTATCTTGTCTGTCTCTTAGACGCCGATGTATTAATTACATAAGTTGTCCTTGAATCACTGCAGTTAAGTTCAACAGGGAAAAAAACCGCTGCGTACTTTTACCCGAATGTGCGCTCTTACCCTCCTTTCCCCTACTAGTTTTGAATCGGAATAATTATGCTAGAAGATATGAAATAAAAGAGTTATTGAAAACTTTTAAGGGATAGCACGTTTTCTAATATAAAATTAAATTTCATTCATATTTCCTAACAATGTAATAAAAGAGAAGATAGTAGCGAAGGTTCTTCGCAATTTTGAGTTTAATGACTCTCTTATCCGACTGACTATAATCAATAAAAAAAGTTTTGCGCATTATTAAATTTTATACTTAAGTTTCCCACTAGAGTTAATACTGACTTTCTGAAGTAGGGTCGAAGAGGTTTATTTTAATATAAAAGCGAACTTCTAATATTAATTAGGTCTAAAAGATACTTAAAAAACATTTTTTTCAGTCAACCTTACATGTATTGCTTGTCTTAAAACAAACACAAATTTAACTAACTTATTACACAAATATATCGTGAAAATATGTTTACATCATTTCATCATGTTACATCAGCCTTAGTATAAACTTGAGAATTACGACAAACTTGTATTTCTTAGAAAAAATTATGAATTAACATACATTACTCAAATTGAATTATTACTTAACTTTAATTAATTAAAAATACTTAACTCAAATTACCGCTAGTTACATAATTATTTTTTAAACATATGCTACACAAACCCCCTTTTTTAAACCTAGTATATTAATTCATAAATAAGCTGGAACAACGTATCCAATTTTCTTTACCCCTAATGTGTATGAAATAAATTTGTTATTTTCATAAAAGTAAAAATATTTTATATAAATCTTCAGATAACTCACATTTTAAATCCTAGATATAAACATGTTTTCTTTACAAAAGATAAAGGAATGGTAAAAATAATAATATAAATGTAAGAATATTTGAGTCTTTTTCAATAAATAGGATTCTCTAATTCTTCGGGGAAAAAAGATCAAAACACGCATGAAATGCATACATTGCAAGTTGAGCCATATTGTTAACATTAGATATTTTTATATCTTAAGGATCGTGTTTTGAATGTTTTTGTTTATAAGTTCTATTCTTCATGGAAACCAAAACGTAGCTTTGGAATTTTTCCAGAACGACTCTTCAGGGATAAAAAGTACTGCAATATAGGAAAATAAATTCTCATAACAAAGTGACCTCAGGTAATTTCTGTTTCCTATGAGATGAGAAATTTTCTGGAAACAGATTGCAAATGAAAAATGAGACTGCTTTTGGTACTGCTGTATAAATTTTTAGAGATTGTAACTTTTGTGATAAAATATACTTTCCCTAAAAAAACACAATTGAACTTAACATTGAAACGAAGATACTACATTTTTTAAATGCTCAGTTGAAAATATATTCTGAATACATTAAAGTCTTTTATTTATAAGATGTTTATTAAGATAAGATAAATAACCAAATTTCACGATTACACTTGAATATGGGTTATTTATATTTTTATATTATGAAATTATCTCTACAAAAAGGTATAGTTTTTATAATTAGGCTAAATTAATGTATTAATATATGTATTAATATTAATACATATAGGTAATTAAGCTAGTGCGCTAGGATAAATCTATTTTGGTATGATGAAAGAAACAGTTATGACGAATTATACTATTTGGAATATTATCTTTTTCACTAAGCATTGAAAACTAAAATTATGTGATAATGTTATTAAATCTTATTGTACTCACTTAAGGGCCGTATTTTTAACATACAATATTAATTCTTCTTGGTAGTACAAATACGCAATTTTCAACAGAATAACAAGCATTAATGAAATAGAAGCTGAACTACCATTTATTTATTCATATTAATATATGAAGGGTTTGGGACACAAAAAAAGGGAGACAATTTACATTTCAGATTAACTTTTTTTTTGTACAGGAGTTTTGTCGGGAGTTCTTTCCCTGCCATATGATGTTCTCGATAATCTTTCTTTAGAATCCCCTGAATTGATTGAGTTTAAAACTGCAGCAAAGTTAAAATGAAGGATTCCAGAACTTTCAATTTAAGCATAAAATATTATAAATTGTATGCCAAGCATTTGAAGAAAATAATGAAGCAAATAAAGACAGAAAAAAAGAAATTCCATAACGAAAAAAAAAAACCATCTCAAATCAGCTACATGGCATTGAACTGCGGCATGGTCTAAAAACTGCAATTGCTCTTCAAATAAACTACGACATTGGACTGAGGATCGAATATTCGGTTCTTTATAGTTCTCATGTTATTTTGAATTCCCTGGTTTATTTCAATTATTCTCAGCTGAACAATAAGCGAGATGTATTATAAAAACAGTGAATTAAACGATTTCACCAAAAAAAATGTAATACACTTCTGAGCTTGAAATAATGAATTACAGAATCAAATAGACTTCGGAAAGATGGTCGCCTGAAAATTGTCAACCCTCGTAGATTTGGGGACTTATCGTACCCATCACGGTCAGTAAAGCTTTAACTCAATGTCATTTGTGGCCCCTTATGCTCCAAACCTTTCATTTCTCATTTTATTAATGTTTACTCAATTAAAATATCCGGAGCTTTCAATATACAGTGAAACCCCGATTTAACGTTTCCCGCATTTAACGATTTCCCGCATTTATAGTCAGATTTCATTGGTCCCAACGGATTTCCTAAAGGATTACCTAGCCCGATTTAACCGTTTGGAGCATTTAACGTTATCCTTCTTTGGTCCTTTGAAAAACGTTAAATCGGGGTTTCACTATATCTCTAAATTAAGATTTTGGAGGGTTACTTGATTATACCTTCAAATATTTTCAAGAATGCGCTCCCTTCACTTTGAAAATGAAATAAACTTAATGAAAAATATTTAGAAAGGAGAGTAATTAGTTGTTTCATTTTGAGATAGAAACTACTACAATTAGATCTTAACAAAACTACCAAGCGGTGCATTGCATTCTATTCCATTTCCTCCCTTGAAAAGCATTATTTTGCATTCATTATCCCAGTATTATTCCTTCATTTTCAGCATTGTAATGTTTAGTAACTCCCTTGAATGAGTTTACATAACTATTTGAATGCCATTTCCTGCTTTTGAAACAAACGCAAAAGGTTTACTTAGAGCCTATTACAGTGGCTTTGTTGTTTCAAACTAAACAATGGATATTATTTGGAATAGTTCCAGAGTATCCGAACGGAAATATATTTTGTGTTCTTAACGTAAATATATTTCTTTGGGTTACTTTGCAAAACATCCGGGATGTAACTCATAAAACTTAAGTAACTATTTTTAAATAACTATATCTAAACATTTAACGTATAAATATGAATTTAAAATAGAGGAATTTGTTTATCTCAATTTGGATTCAATTAGGCTTAGGAATCTATTCTTACAGAGAAAATAAATGATATGTAAATAGGAATGATACAAACTATAGTATTTTTGTGGTTATAATAAAGGTTTAAAATAGCATTATTATCATAAAAAAACTACTTGCTTGGGCTTACCTACTTAATAACTTGAGCGCGGAAAAAAAGGAAATATATTTAACTGTATAATAACTTTTACTTATCCTATGCTGTATTTTAAAAGCATTACTATACATAACCTGATGCCGGATTAATGTAGTTGATACATTCTTTAATTGATTTTCTTTTCAGAAGTATGATTTTAATGAAACTTAAGTAGGTGTAGTGATAATAAACGTATGTAAGTATCTTTCCTGAATCAACACTAAGAAATCTCTTACTTTTCCCCAAACCAATCTATGTTTCTCTTCAAAAGTGCACAACCCAATAAAACTCCATAAGTGTCCGCGACACATCTTCACAGAACACCAAGTCCATTGTCCCCCGCAGATAATCGAACACAAATAATTCCTCGGGTCCCAACATTTACTACCACACGCTCTCAACGGTCCCCTAACGGTTAATGGGCGCCATTAATCAAGTTTCGGAACATTAATTATAATTTGGGGGACAGCAGTTGAAAAAGAAGGTTTAATTGTTGGGGCGTCAGATGGTTGCTTGTTTCGCTTTATCCGAGCCATTTGCGAACGACTCATTTGGTAATTAAGGTAAACACGAAATCACCAGGAATTAGCATTCGCTGACGAATGTGTCGGGGACATATTTATTGAAGTCGTTAAGTGATAAATAGGTGTCAGGGTCGTTAGGGTTGTTATCTGGGCTCGGCTTTGTTGGTTTTCGGAGGCAGTCTGTGCTGTAGAAAGAGTTTGGAGGGTTTGATTAAAGTTGGATTATTACTTTTTTTTTAGGAGTTGGGGAATAATTGTTTGCTAGTAAAGTTATGCGACTGCCATTTTAAGAATTTATTGAACTTATTTAAAACACAAGTTGGACTTTAAACACGTACAGAATCAATTTTAGCTGAATTGATTAAGTATTTTTACTCCCTTATTCATTGATTTTTTATGAAGATTACATGAGAAGTATTTTTGGAAAGTTAGTTGACGTTTCTTCTGCTAAGCTTTTAGCGGTTTAGTCTGTAGTTTTTCTTCTACTTACAATTATAGTTAGCATTGGATCAGCCAAATTGCATTTACGGAGACAATTAATTAAAGTCCAAACTTCTGACAAACTAGGAGTGAATGTTGATCGAAATTATCTGAACTTTGAACTCGGGTATTTAACTATAGGTCGCTTTTGGTACGATATCATAGTTTGTTTGGTTTAAATTCAGAATTGTCAGGGTGGGAAAATATTTGTATTCAGCATTACATCAAAATATATTTTTACGAATGTTGTGTAAAATTAGTTAGTGCAGTGAGCTGGGTTTTGTAAGGATTGTGAAGCGATCCGAAAAGTTTACATCCATAAGCAGTTTACGGGGGTTTCAGCGAGTGGGGGTAAAAAATTGTATTTCAAAGTAGTGAAATTCTACCAGTTTGTTCAAGAAGCGTTGTTTTAATTTCAACATTAATAATGATACTGAACGTTGAACATTATCAAACATTAAGTAAAGCACCATTTGCAAATAACTTCTTTTATAGTTTAAGTTATTCATTTATGACAAAAAAATTGAAGCTGAAAAACTGAAGCTTGAAAAATTCTCACATTAACTCTAAATTTATCATACTCCTTTTACAAATCAAAAATTAACCCATTAGAAGGTATGAATAACAGTTAATTAAATACTTTAAGAATGAAACTCTACAAATATTACACACAAATTTAAGGATAGTTTATGAATGAATTCTTAACTAGATTGAAGCCCAAAATTACGTTTTGAGGAGTACCATCTATATCTTAGTTATAAAAGCTATTTTATTACAAGATGAAATTAAGCCTTATTCAAAAAGATTCTAACTATTCAAGCACCTCATTCAAGGAATTCAACTAACTTCATTAGCAGTCTTTGTCTAGTGAAATAAACGTAAACTTTAAAAGTTCTCTAAAACCCTTTATAAAACCACATTTTCTCAGTAAGTATATTCAATAGCTTATAAGTTAAATACTTATTGAAATACTCTTTGGCTTGGAGTTAAAAGGGGTTCAGTTCTCAAAGAGTAATGGAAGTAATTCGAATATGGAAAATAGAGAATTTAACACTCTCTAATTCAAAACTTCGATAACTTTCTCTCAAATTAACATAATTTTATTCCTTAATTTAATACAGTTGAAAAATAATACTGATTTGCGAAAAATAACTTTCTGAAAGCTGTTTGGGACATTTCACCTGGACTTTGTTTTTCTTTGGTGTGCTGAACCCGAAAATGACCTCGGTTTTTTCCTGCGACGTCACATTTTTTTTTTTTTTTTGACAATTTCAGTTTGTTTTATTGGGAAATACTTCAAAATTTTGAAAAATTGACTCCTTGTACTAAATTTCTTACTTATATTTTTCTCATAAAATAATTTTTAATGTGCTGAATCTAAAACTGACCTCCGTTTTATCTTAGCACATCATCTTTCTAGACAATTTAAGTAAATAAGGCAATTTTTCAAGAAAAGTGGAAGCATATTTTATAATAAATATTTTTGAACTCAAACTTTACCTCAAAATACTTTTTTGATGTTTTGTGGTGTGCTGAATCTGAAAATTACCTCTTTTTAATTTTAAGACATGGCATTTTTAACAAATTAAGTAAATAGGGCAATATTTCACAAAAAATTAGAGTATACATAAAAAATTAAATGTTTTAAATTCGTCATTATTGTACTATTTAACCTTCCTAGGGATTTTCTATGCATCTCTATAATATCCTGGTGAAATAGTTGACTATGTTATTTACTCACAACCCTCTATTTTTAAAGTAAGGAAGTCAGGAGTGTACCAAAACTACAAAAAATCGGAACATTTTAAAATTAGTTTGCAATTTGTAAAAAATCCAGACGTCTAGGTATTTTTTCAATATTTTTTTCGTTATCAGCACCCCAAAATACATAGGAGAAGTTTTTATAAACTGCTCTTTCTTTGCAGACCTGTGTTATTGAATGTGTTTGTTACATTATATTAAATTTACAGTGCTTTATAGGATTCAAAAACACAATACTACTAATACCAGAATGGGAGGTCACCCCCCAGTGAAGGGTAAAAAATGTATCAGGGTCGGCAAAAATGCCAATAAGAATGTATGCTTTACTTCTTTTTTGTCTTAAATTAAGAATAAGAGAAAAGGACTACAAAGGGTAAAGAGGATTTCATAATAATCCCATCTTAATTCTGCAAAATGGAGAATTTCTCCTTTTAAAATTTTTAAAAGTAAAATTAAATTGATAGTTTAAATTTTACTCTCTAATTGATTAACTATTAAAAACATACACATAATTTTATTCAATTGCAATTAATATAGTTGGTCTGCATTGCAAGTAACATGTGCATTGTGAAAAGAACTTCTGGCGGTGAAAAAAAAATAATTCAGTGTATCCCTTTATTCTAATAAAGAATTCACCCACATAAAAAATATCATAAACTGAAATCAAATTGAAGTACATTGACTCTAGAGATAGGAAGAGGTCTTTTTGTGAATAAAAAGGCCTCATCAAGAGACATCAAAGATATCTGAAGATTTAAAGACTTCAGTTATTTAAAATTCAATAGAAAAGGGTGTACTTTGGATTCTTGAAAAAGAGTTCAAGACGCTGAAATTTGATTTGGAACGAAGATATCCATCTCTTTACGGAACAATGTAGTTACCCAAATCATATCAAATTTTAAAACCCATTTAAGGCTAAGTCATGCTGCTCTTATCTTTTCTTTTCTTTTCATGGGTATCACAAAAAGAATCATATCACATATCCAGTGGACGGTAAAAGAGAATGTGATATGATAACGAAGTATTTTATCCCCTTAAGAAAACTCGTCCTTTCTTTGAAAGCATTTTTTTTTTGGAAATAAAAGTAGTGCAACTTCTAAATATAGGAGAGAATATTTTCTTGAAATTCATATAATAATTTGGTTGAAAGTGTTGAATTTGAAAATGTCATTCTCTTTGTAATTTCTCACTTGCAGTGGCAATAGATAAATATTTAAAATATACGAATTGCAAGTACTTAAATTTCAGAAGCTTCCCTTTGACTTTTTAATAAAATAGTGAATACGTTTAAATTCCTTCGATACCATTGGAATGGGAACTAAGTGAAAATTATTATTTTTAACCAAGCTAGAAAAAGGGTCTCTATTATTCAAAAACGCTGAAACTTTTACAAGGTCAAAATTACAGAAAATGTGGAGTAATTACTTCCCCAAAATTGATCTTCTCCTGTTTTTTTTCTTCCCTTTACATTAATGTATAAGGATTATCAATAACATGTTTAGAGACATGTCTGACTTTCAGTTGTTTGAAAGTTTTGAAAGCTTGCGAGATTATTTTATAATTAATTTACGAGGATCACACACGATTTACCTCAAATTCTCCTACAATGATTAACCAATTAGTTAAACCTTTGAAAGTTTATCGAATAAATATAATTCTTGTCATTTATAATCAAGTTTTTAAATTATATGTTAAATGAGATAAAAAAATATAAAGTCTAGCTAGGGGGATATTTTTTATTATACTTTTATTTATTCTGGTAATAAACAAGGCAAAAAGTTTTAGAAAAGAACTTGATAATTGCGTGCTAGAATATCCAGCTTGTTAATGTTATGAAAAGTGATACATTGCAAAAATATTACTGGAAAGTTTTCCACTGTCTACTTACTACATTTATTTTACGGTTTGTCCAATAATTTTCTCCCCTTGCTTCTTTTTATTTAACGTTAAGGGCTTGCGAAAAAGGCAGACTAACAAACAAGTGTTTCTCACAAACTACCTATTTTGAACATTTTTGTACAAAAGTAACTTAACACGGGAATTCAAGAATTCTTTAAAAACTAACATCTTAAGATTTTTAACTTCACCACAAGGCAACACAGTGAACTTATATCACGGACTAGATACTAATAGGCTAGCCAAGATACCTTTGGAACTGTTTTTTGGAACTGGCTTTGGAACAGAACTTTTCTGGAACAGAACTTTGTGGAACTGGCAAAGCAAATCCACATAGTTGAAGGCGGGGCTTAATTGGCTCAAAAATTAAACTCGGCCACTAATGGCCAACAATCAGAACTTTACGTCATGAAAACACGCCTTTATTTTTCCTTATTTGTCAGTGTGTTATCCTATTGGATGTGTGATATAGGTAGGACTTGTGGTGATCCAAGCGGGAAAAGTTGTCAAATGGTTTTCATTACTTAAAACTCGGCTAGCCTGTATTAGTATCTAGTAAGCCTTGCTTATATCAAGGAAAACAAGTATTTTATTCCAGATCCACAAAACTAAAGCTCAAGTTAAGGTGGGAGAGTTAGACCTTTTATAAGTAGTTAAGCACCCAGCTCAAACGAAAAAAACATCAGCAAGTGAGGGATACTTTTACTTATTTGTATCAAACTAAGTCATTCTCTTCTAACCTGTAATCCACACTGAACTGCAAAAGTCGAGTCACCCCCATTGCGTCCCTCCATATCCGATTCCAAGCGGTACCTAAGCTATCAGTAAACAATCCACCTTCATTTCCCGTAGCAAACGATACCCATAAACTTCTCTGTTAAATCCACATCCACTTCTCACTTAGCACTACCCAGGTCCATAAAAAAACTCCCTAAGTAAGTTAAGCCACTGTTAACCACCATTCCTTCTGACATTAAAGCCTTCCGGAGCGATCAAAATATGAAACGGTCCTTTTTTACGATCCCTTTCTGATGATTCTCACGGTGCCTATATAGGATTTTTACTCCCCAGCCTACAGCTCGCATCAGTTTCTGGAGAAATATAAGTTTTATGTGCGTCTCAATCTAAGCTGTAAGTATAGGTGGGCGAGATAGGATGTTAGGTAGGAAATATTGATGTAAGGCTATTTGAGATGACGTCTAGTTTTGTTTTATGATCGGAGGCATGTCATTTCGCTTGGAATCTCAATTTGTGCACATAAATGATGGGGCAGGTTCTTTTCCATATTTGAATTGGACCGTGAATTGGTTTGATTCACGGGTTCAGTTTGAGCTGGGAAATAAGAAATCTTGGTAAGTATTGATTTTTCAAAGGACCATTACACTGTTCAACAATGAAAAAATTTCTTTGATGAAAATAGTCATTTCTTATAGATTTTGGGTCGCTGAAGACGAAAATCGCCATCAAAATTCTCAATTGGTTCGGGATTTTCGGGGAACGGCCCCTCTCCCTTTTTACGTTTTTTGATGACTTAATGACTTTGAATTCGATTTTCAGTGTCAAAAAGCATTACTGAAGTCTTGAAACTACTCACAAACGGACAAGGAAGGTTTAAATTTATAAAATGTGAAATTTTGTAGCAAATGGATAGGTTTAAGGGGTCATTACCCCCCTAAAAAGGCGAAAAAATAGCTAAAAATAATAGAGATTTTTATACGATATTTTTTCCTATTATTTTTTACGCAATTCACCTTTGAAGGGTCCTAACCCATCCCCAAGGACCCAAATTTGATGTCAAAATGCAGAAATAATTTTTACTAAAAGCGGTTGAGGTGTTAGCGCCCCAAAAGCCCCCGCGGAAGAGTCCGAAAGACTCTCTCAATCGCTTTGTCACTCGCGCTCTCTGGAATTAATATTTTTGCTTTGAGAAGTTTAAAATAGACATAATGGCATATAAATGTATGGTATACTGAACCTTTTAACTTAATTGGCCACTAAATCAGTCAAACAGGGTGTTGGTACTACGCGGGCGGAATAGAACTGGTGTAGAGACACTATATATGAAATTTTATCGTCAAATTTTTTAGAGATAAAGATAGTCATTTCTTACAGATTTTGGGTCGCTAAACACAAAAATCACCCTGAAAATGCTTAATTGACTCTGCTTCTTGAGTAATTAATTTTTTTATTACTCTATGGGGCGTTATAGTTACGAAAAAGTTCAAGTAGTGGCAGTAGATAAATAACGGAATATAAAAAAAGGAGATACATTACCATATAAGTTCATACCTCCAGTGGTAACATCCAGTGGTTAGTATTTTGACTTTAATAATGACCCTATTTATAGAACTTTCCCTTTTTTTATATAAAAAGTGCCCTAAAAAAATCCAGCATCAATCCTAAAGAGGAATCAAGTTTACTATTTCCGGTCCGTTAGAATTCCGCTAAATATCGCCCGGTTCTTTTAGACAACAAAAAGTAGAAATATCCATAAATGATTTCAATCCTCCTGAATTAAAATGTTTAATTAGATCAATAACTATTCAGTTCAATAATAAAAGTCAGAAAAATTTGTTGATATAATGTGTCCAAAAGAACCGGGCTATACTTAGCGGGAACTCTAACGGAATCGAACCCTATTTCCTTTTTAAATTTCTCATTTCTAAGCTTCCAACGATTTATAACCTACTGCATTTTTAATTTTCAATTTTAAGTTGAGTTGCTAAAAGCATTTTAATTTTTTTCGTTGCTTAGTAAACATTAAAAAAACAGTATGCTTTTTATTCCCTTAAAAAACGATTTTTCATGTTTTCGTTCACATGTTTTCGTCCTTCTTGATAAATATGTAGTCAATTTAAATATTAAGTTGTTTGCATTACATCATCCAAAAAGGTCTCATGAAACTTTCAAAATTACACACCATGAAGCAAAATAAACGCACGTTCTTTGAAAATCCCAGCGACAACAATGCTGTTGCCATCCTAAACGATGTAAAAAAAAAAGTAAAATTCCCCCATAAATCACTAGTTTATTAAAACGTGATTTATGTCCTGTTTTTGTAATTTTTCACGGTATTATGTTATTTTTTTTTACCAACGTCCGCTACAAAATAAATTGCTCTCCCAGATTTAATACAAATTTTTTCAACCAAACAAATCCCTTACTTTCACCATGAAAAAAAACCCTCTTCGGATGATAATTTATTTTAAGTCCCGACCGAACAACTAGAGAAGATTCGAATCATGAGCTTCATTTATTTTACATCACTGGATTCCATTCGAATTTAACAAAAATAGCTCGACCCCGATTTTTTTTTAGCGAGCAACTATTGTGCTTATTAGAATTCGATTATTACTTTTACTCCTAATACTGTACAAAACGATGCCTCGAGAAAGTTCGAAGAATTAATTCCCGTAAAAAAAGGGGGACGGTTAAAGTTACGACTCTGGGAAAGAGAGCGGAACAAAAACCATATTTTTCTTCTCTTTCGACGCGGAAAAGTAGAAAAGTGGAAAGAAAAATCGAAACGAAGGAAGAGGGAAAAAGTTGGGTCTGTCAAGTTTCGTGATGGATCACCAATAAGAGATCTTATGTAAATGCATCAGGCACAAATACATTTATTCCGGCTCCTCTCAACGATGTATTGAGCGCCTCCATTGCAGATGGCTTTTGTTTTTGGCGAATGTGACTAATACAATGTTCCATTCGCTGTGTGTGCCTAGATATGAAATTTCCAAGAGACGAGGCAAATTTGGAGCGATACATAATGCAGTATCTGTATTGAAATGGAGAATTAGAAGAGTCCGATACAGACATTCAGAATTTGGATGAAATATGACAGTTTCAGAGCGTTTCAATGAAAAAGTAAAACGGTATAACATGAAAGAATATTAAGTAGTATTAGAGGAATAGAAGGTTGATAGAAATGCTTATCTGAGAAATTTCTTTCTTAGGATGATTTATGAACCTTAAATATATCCTTTCCTTAGAACAACTTGCCTTTATATCCTTTCATTAGAACAAGAACTTTTAAATCTTGAACTACGAAATACAAAAGGTAATTATTATATCCCTAAATCTAAAAAGGAAATTTTTCACAAATCCCATGCATTTTTAGGACCATACCTTTATAATAAATTAAATGAAAAACTTAGACTGACCAATAATATTCATGAATTTAAATCCGGAATTCACGATTTTATTTCAAGAGAACCATCAGATATTGAAATGAAATCTTATTGAAAATGCAAAATTAATTTAAGCGCAGATTTTGCCACTATGTATTTAGCTAACTTTTTGGGTACCGACCCTATTGGAAAAAGTTTCATGATATTTCATAAACCAGTATCAAATCATACTGGATCCAGTATAATTTGATACTGGTTTATGAAACATTATGAAAATTTTTCCAATAGGGAAGGACAAGCCTCTGGCTCTTTTGGTACTACTTAATTAGATTATTGATTCAGTGTGTCTATGTAAGTGTGTTATGTTTTCGTGTTTATGTACGATTGGTACTGTTTTCTTGTTTTTATCTTGTATCTTTTTATTTTTTGTCCATGTCCAAATAAATTCTATTCTAAATTCTAACATGATAATTGTAATCTAAAATAGGCTTCAACTGAAAAATGAACTTAACGCTCTTTTATAAATGTTGTTCTAATTATAAGATACTAAAATTTTGCTAAATGGTTGTTAGTGTACAATTAATTATTTCTGGTAATTTCAAAACTAACTGAATTAAAAAAGACTTAAGAAATTAGATAAGTGCAAGGACAAATAGGAAAACAATATCCATTTTTCTGTAGGTAAAATACTCGAAAAGATACAATTTTCAATTGCGCATTCACGGTAAAGCTTTCCTTTCCTTTATTTTATAACATAGAGTCCTGATGTAAATTAAAGAATATTTCAAGTATGTTATAGCTTACCAGCAAAAAAATCCTTATATTTTAGAATCGTAGTCAAAAAGTATACGAAAAAAATCCCCCGTATTGAAATTTAAAGCAATTTTTAAGGAATAGTATGAAAATATGGCTGTTAACAGATTCGTATTTCTCACAGTTTTTTGAAGCAAACACTTGACAAGAATATTTTAAAATATTTCGGGACTTTAAGATTTCTTGTTCACATTCTATAGTTTTCCATGGAATTCGTAAAGAATTAGTTTCACAAAAATGCTTCGCAGTGTTTTCAAAAACTTTTCCCACTTTCAATGTAGAGAGAGAGAGTACACCAAATTTTGATAGAAGAAAGATCATAGAAATAAAACTTTATGTTTTAATAACTTTTTATAAACCTATATCACTCACAATAAGGAATAAAAAATATTTTCTACTCTATACTATTTTTGTTTTAGCTCGATCTCTTTCAGAAATAGTTATGAATATGACCGCTTGTGTGTTGGTATTAAACATGTACTAACAAATTAAGAAATAAAGCATAATCAATCATGATTCATGGATATTTAGATAAATACTTTTATAATTCTCAAACTATATGACACTCTAATAAAATTCAAACTAAAGGGTAACTATGTAAATAAGGAATTTATTTCCTGGATAAGGTTGTATAAAGGTCTGTGGAATGTTTCGAATAATATTTTAATTCCTCATACGGGAATAGCTTTATAAAATGACCAATAACTGATCTTTCTGTTTTAAGTTTAAACTTTATACAGAAACATATTTATTTCTCTAACATGTCTTTAAATGTCCTCTTTTGAACATAAACTAAATGTCGTCCACTCACTGGACTAGTATGTTATTTTTATACTGTAGTACTAGTTATTTATTTTTAGTTATAAACCTTTTGGCAACCAGGCAGTGACGCGTGATATTTTTTGGTGAGCTGTAAAAAATTTGGAAATGAAAAATGTTAGATCAATAGAAAATATGGAAGAAGTGTAGTTCTTTGTGTAATAGTTAATTTTTGGCCCGGAATAAAATTTATTGTGCTGTACCCATCAAGTTTCGCTCCTCTCAGATGTTAAGTGTTCGGTACAGCTGCCCATATTATGAATTTGAAACCACACTAAGTGAGGAATAAAATTTTCTAAAAGGTCACAAAAAGCCTGTTTATATGCTTTGTTAATAAATTTAAACGCATTACCTTATAGCTGCAATTTTTATTATTTTTCAAATAGTTTTTTGGAGCTTACTGAAATAGTTTTTCACGGCAAAATTCCTATAATAAACTAAAAATAGCTTTAAAAGAAAATTATACGAAAGTTACTCGAATGTTTTATCATAGAATAATTAAGGACGTCGACTTCTGGAAAGTTCATTGATATAAATTTTACTTCCATTCTTAGTCTTGTGTTTCCTACATAAATATCTACGATCTTTTCAAAGTTATTATTATACTACGTTGGCAACCGAGATAAAGGACCTGGATATCATTTTCCCCGAAAAAAAAGTAGGAAAATCTCTCTTTCAAAATGATTTAACTTCGTTTCTGAACTCCATCAGATAGTCTACTTCCAAAATCGTGGCACTTTATCCCTCCGCTCCCAAAATAAATGCCACTGGCCTTAAAAGCTAAAAACGAAGTTTCCTCCAAGAAAAAAAGTCACAGCAGTGAAATGAAAGGAAAAAAAAATACTATTCACCGCATGAGTGCGCGCGCTAAAATTTCGCCACTTCAAGATCGGACAAAAAATCAGGAAGTACTTCTTCCGACATAGAGAGTTTTTGCTCTCCTTTTGTATAAAACGCAGTGAATCTTTTATTCTTCATTCCATCGCTATCTCCACGACTGGACAGAGAGGTAGAGATGGGTCGTCAGGACAGAAGTGAATCAAGTCAGTTATGACAAAAAATTTTCAGTACTTTGACGATTTTTTTTTCTTTGACAGTTCTTTTCAGACCCATTCCCTCTTACAAAACAATGAAAGAGCATAGAACGCTCACCGCAGATTTTCAGTAGAGATATTTGGAATGTTGTTATTTTTGGAGCATTCAGAAAAAAGTATAAAAATGTTTATGAAACTATAAAAATAGTTTCTCCTTCATAAATATTTCTTAGTAAAGAATATGATATTCTTATTTGATGCCAGCAAACTATTAGTTTGATTCGATAAAAACTTCTCCTTAGATATCTAAATTTATGATTACAATAAATGTAATTCTGCAATTTGTGTAAAAATACGTAAAACACTTATTATTGTGTGAGAAAAAGATAGTGCTGTAAAAGTGTTGCTGAAAAATTTCAGAGAACAGAAAATGTGTTCCTTTAGTTTTTGATCCAAATTTACAAACACTTTCAGGTTCTAAACATATTTTACAACACTATTCTTAGAACACAATTCTGGATAGAACACCCATTACAATACTTTTCCAACATATTCAGAACCCTATCACAGCACAATTAGGTGTTAAAGTGTTTTACACAACAACACAGCTTAAGCGTTGTTAATTTGAGGGAAAAAAAGCATTATTATTATTAAGTTATAGTGTTAGTTATGTTTATATATATAGTTTATAGTATAGTTAACCAGGTACACACTGTTCTAGCTTCATCAATTATTTTCTTTTCCACTAGTGCGTATGTGGCATTAAAATAACCAAACAGATGAACACCAAAGCTAGGTAGGTGGAGGCAGACTTGGTTCATTGCCACCCAGAACAACCCAAAGTTACTGCAGAAAACAAAACTCAGCCCCATCCCATTTTAAAATATTTCTCTTCGACATCGAATTTCAGGCTTCAGAACTCAGATCTAGCCTTAAATCTACCAATAAGAGGAAAGATTTCCTCGAAGCCTTTCTCATAGAAATATATATATTTCCGTGATGTATATCTTTCACCTTTTATTTTTTCGGTCAAAGAAAAAAAAAATTTTGATCGCGGAAATTTGATCCCTTGGCCATACTCCAAGTGGTCTGCGCGTGTCATAATAATTCATTTATGTTGTTTTTTGTTTCGGTGGGCCTTCCGTATTATTTTTATACTCGAATCAGGGGGTACTAGTTTTTTTTTTTTTTGTTATTTATGTTATAGTGTTTTATGTGAGCTCCTATGGAACGCAACATCGTGGTAGGCCTGCATTTATCAAATATCTTCCCACCCCTCCTTGTTGAGTTATTTATTAAGCGGTTTTCTTTTCAGTGCGAGGGGGAAAAACGTCGCGGGGCGGGTTGAATTATAGGGGATAAATTTCGTCTCTTGTTGATGCAAAATGATTGATGAAGTGTGCTGTAGTTTATGTAGTTTAGTGCTGCTTGAGCCTGAAATGAAAACTTATCCAGCTCATATTTATGTGGCGAAACGAGTGAAAATTGTTTTTTAAACAAGTGGTATGCATTGAAAAATGAAATTATATTTTTTTGAGTATTTTTGTATAAAATGGATCTTGAAAAATAAGCATGTGTAAGGAAAGTATAAATTGAAGATAGATTTAAAAAAAATATGTAGATAGTTATTTTACAAAAATTTTACCATCTTTAGGGCTCAATCTAAAGTTTTTTTTCCCCAAGTATAAATTAAAAAAAAATAAATAAACCCTATGATTAATACGTACATATGTACTTTTCCTTGATGGACAAAAAAAGCTAAAAGTCATTAAATTATTTTATCCATGCAGCATTGAACTAAAATTTTTAGTAGGGGAGAGTGGGACACCTTGAGACACTTTTCATTAAAATATTTTTATATTTTTTTTATACAATAATATTTTCAAATCCAACTCATGTATTAAATATTACTCCTTTACGGGTCAAATAAAAATTATTCTGACCAGTTATTTCTTTCACGGAATTCATAATAATAAATTTAAAAAACATCTTTAACTATCATAAGGTGCCACACTAGCGGTCCACCTTAGGACACTTTCAATAATAACATAAAAATTATATTTTATTTTAAAAACTACATAAATATCACATTAATCAAATATTATGTTTAATCTTAACTTGAACATGACGCATATTTTTCATTTATAATTAATATTTCCGTATTTTCTTCAAGACAACAATCACCTATTTTCGATGTTCTTCTAGATACTTTTTTGCTACAATTCTAAGTTATAATCTTCAAAATTCTTTATTCATTTGACGCTGTGGGTATTAAACTTATAAACTTATATTCTAAAATATTAATGGATACACTCATTTCAATTTCAACATAACAAATATAGCATTAATATACTTCTTTTATTGATAATATGCTTTTCAAAAATTTTCATTTTCTTTTCTAAAATATTAATGGATGCACGCATTTCAATGTCAACATAATAAATATAGCATAAATATACTTCTTTTATTGATAATATGCTTTTCAAAAATTTTCATTTTCTTTTCTAAAATATTAATGGATATACGCATTTCAATGTCAACATAATAAATATAGCATTAATATACTTCTTTTATTGATAATATGCTTTTTAAACTACTTGTGATAGTAATTTGCAACACGCAAAACAAAAAAAAAACTGATGTAAACAATTTCGACTCACCAAATATTCCAAAACACGTTTAAGAGTATATATTTTAGAGTGTAATTTATTAGTACTTATAAGGACAAGTTAATAACTCGTAACGATTTAAAAACTCGTGTCCCAAGGTGCCCCACTCTCCCTTACTTTGAAAAAATATAGGTATTTATGTGAAGAAATCGTCTCTTTTTTAAATGTATTTAGCTTTAAAAAGTTAAATTTTTCATTTAAATGTTTACTTTAAAATACTTATGCATTTTTAAAATTCTGAAGAAATTAATTATTTAACTTTAAAACCAACAGAAAAAATTCCTACTTAAATTTATCAACGCAATATGTTTAAAAATATCAATTCTCAGTTTAAAATTACACAATGTATTAAAAGTTTAAAACCAAAACACTTTCCAATATAAAGTACTTAATTCTTAGCGTTGGGGATTCCAAAGATATTAGCATTTTTTAGCTAAGGATCAGGATTAATTTCTTTAAAATGCAAAGTAACTATATATGAAAAACGATAAAAATAGTCAGGGATCATGGTTAAAAAGTTACATGAGATGAGTTTTTTGCATGATGTTGCTTAAAGAAGCATGATAACGTAATTATTTTTCTTACTTTATCGAGAGCACAGTTTTTGCAATTATTTTCTAAAAAGCTTTTCTCTTTAAGTGCATTTTAATGAAGCGTAATAGAAGACAAATTCTTTCACTAAATTTGCATAGGATATAAAACGGAATGCTTTTTTTTCACATCTTTGGTATACATAAAAGTAAGAGTTTTGGCAACAGCACTGGTTAGAAAAACTTAAAAGCTGTCTAGACTAGACGGGGAAAGTGGGATATTGATTCATTCTTAGAAATACGAAAAAGTAAAGATTTTATAGGTGAAAATTAAGAGCATTTAGTAACCAAAAAAAAATTTTTATGAATAGTAATTACCCGAGATAACATTCAAAAATAATTAAAGATCCGAATATTGATTTTGTATTAGTTTTGATAATGTGTTGATTATTTTTGTCTTTAGTTTCTGAAAAAAAGTTAATTTCAGTTGTTCTGTACAAGTAGCTGTGACAAAGTGATTCTTTCTTAGTCTTTGATTTAAATATGCATAAATGATATTAAAGTAACTTTAATAGTATTTTATTACAATAAATTTAGAATATCGCCTTATAATGTTTTAATACGCATCCAAAATTTAATTAAAAACAGTTAATTACTTCGTCAATCTTAGAATCATCTAAATTGTAAAAGCAATTTGGCTACAGGAAATTTCAATGATTTTTAATTCCGTCCCGTATATAATTCCTTTCGAAGTAATGGGATGGTACAATATCGCATAATATGTTTCAATGCTTGGGTTATTAGTTGGGTTATTAATATATACCTATATTCCCACAAAACGTTTCCTATTCACCTTGCAGCACATTTCCAACTTAATGATTCCTTCCTATAAATAACCTTGGCTTCCTCAAAATCGACCGAAAAACATTCATTCCCAGTTCCGCCACTGTACGAACTACTTCACAGACGCAAAATCTCTTCAGAAAAAAAAAAATCCTCGTCCATTTCCCATACAAACCTGTCTTCCAAACACAACAAAAGTCGACGCCAAGAACCGGAAAAACGTGATGTTTCATCCGTTTTGCATATAAACCCATCATCTCAAAAAGAGGCTCAGAGATGTGACGTCACGCGAGTTTATTGCGTTGTTGCCAGCTTGTTTTTAAAGTCGCCCCTTATCCGTCCTGTCCCTTTTGCTCGAGTTTTATTTTTTTATATGACGGAGGCATTTTCCTAATGCCAGTCACACTTTGCGAACGCTCTTTTTCTGTGTGGATCGCGCAGAAAGAACGGGTTCTTAAAGAGGCGTTTTCGAAAAGTGACGGCACGGGGATTTTTCCGAAAGGCCTGCTGTTTATGACGAAATTTCAAAAATGGCGAGGGAAGGGAATGGATTTCTTGTGACCAAAGTTTGTGTCGGGATTGTCAATCGGGTTATTATAAGGTTTATTTTGTCAGTGTTGAGATTATGGGGTGCTTATTTGACAAGGGAAAAAGGTGACTATGATAAATTGAATGGATAATGAAAATTTTGGGTGTCATTTAAGATTTATTTTACTTTCTAAAGTTGTTATCTTATAGTAGGGGAGCCCAGAGTGTTTTTGGGTAGTAACTCGAGCGCGTCAGCTAATCATAAGGGGGATACCTTGCATGCTTTTGAGTAACTCCACCAAATATAAGCTCTCTATGTAGGGGGCTTTGTCTAGAACAGCCCTTCAGATTTGTAAAAAAAATTAGTTAAATGGACATACTCGAGCGCGTCAGATAATGATAAGGTAGGTTAGTTACCAGCTAAAAAGTGTACATTTTCTAAAATCTGCCGATTTGAGAGGTGGGTAAGGGAGCGGGAGGGTTACAAAGTTGCAAAGTAAAGCCAAGACCAGTAAGCCGCTATCGCTCTTTTTGAGAAAAATGTACTAAACAAAATGTTTACAGACTAGTAGCCGGGAAACTAGGCTCAACTAGTTGTAAACAGTCTTGGTAGCCAATCTGACGCGCTCGAGTATGTCCATGTAACTAGTTTTCTTTCAAATTTTGACGGGCTGTTCTAAACAAACCCACCAACATGGAGAGCTTATATTTGGTGGAGTTACTCAAAAGCATGTAAGGTATGTCCCCTATGATTATCTGACGCGCTCGAGTAAATCCACATTTAGCATCATGGGCTCCCCTACTATTAGTATAGGTAAGAAAAAGGTTAAAATTCTAGGTAATTCGTATGAAATATTTGAAATTATTACATCTGATAGTGAATTAGTACTATCATCACTGCCTTTAATAAATTTTGATCTTTTATGGCCATATTCAACGGTAACTTGGTAGTCAAACTTCTGATTGGCAGTTAAAGAAGGAAAACTATTTCTCTGCCAATCATAGGTTTGACAAACTGTTAACCGCCTGTCAAGTTACAGGTAAATACGGCCGTTAGTGGGTTAAGAGCAAGTTAATTCATTCATGCAAGAACAGATTATTTTATGAACTACAGAGATAGACTCGGAATAAAATATAGCTTATATTCTCTCTGGAGTTTAGGAATGAGTGGGTTAGAAGAAAAGATACATACCAGGGATGAATTATGAGTATGGGGTTAGCTCACAGACTTGGCGATTTTTCGCCATTCGTGTTCTTGATACGAAGTTTAACTTTCCCTTGAGTTTCAAAAAAGATTATCAATAAATCTGAGTACGGAATATTATAACCTAGAAGTTATTAAATTAAGTGTTCAGTATTTGAAATTTTATCCACCACGCATACTAAATTTTTCACACATTATAAGATTATATTCAAATCTTGATGTGTGATTGTAGTAAATATATATTAAAAAAAATTTCCCGCGTGTACATTAATCTGGCAACGGTATCATTATTTTCTAAAGAAATCTTGTGAAGGAGAAGCGGTAAATATATTTTTGTCGCATATGAATTACGAAGACCTATGCATGAAACTACCAATTTTTATACCCTTTGAAAAGTTTCATACCAACACCCATCACTTGAACGACATTTTTATGCGATCTAGAATATTCGTTCCGAAATGTTTGCTTCTCCTCACCCTGCAAATTGGAAACTTCTCACTCCATTCCCCATCGTCGACGTTCCATAAACATTCCTTTATTCCCCAAAAAACACCCCTCTCGACTCTCGCATTAAGAGACACTCCGAAATCTCGGATTATTCCGATATTATGGAACGGCGCGGTAAATCTTTTCGGGGACGGGAATTCCACTGCAAAAGTCTTTTTCGCTTTCAAAGAGGTCCCCTGGAATGCGTTCTTTATGCTAAAGAGAGTTTATAAATAGACGCTATAAGTCAGCTTCTGACGAACGCCGTAAATCGGAACACTCCAACTCCACGAAGATCGATAAACTATCATTTATCTCCGAAAACCGAACGTCAAAAAAAAGCTAAGACTAACATGGCCGATCGAAAAGTTTTAGCGTTGCCATTCGACTCTGCCTAAATAGAGGGGAAATGAATATTCATTTTAGTTTTGGTGCGGGTCCTTTGTGGAAAAAGATAAATGTTTCATTAAGGGTGGAAGTGGAGAAATTTAATCAAGTGCAGCAATATTGTGGAGGCTAACTTCTTCCCCCCCGTCGTAATCAAGTTTTCTTATTGAAATACGGCAAACAATTAAAAGCGTGACGTCATAGGCGGGGAACTTCATTGGAGTCTTCCTCTTCGGAGTTTTCGATTAGTTTTGCCACACTTTGTTTAAGTGGCGATTCACAAGCTATTCGCCTTTTAAGCGTCCGATTTCCTTTCACGGGGTTGCATTTTCTCTTTTTTGCTTATCGCAAGTGGCAGCGGCTTAATGAAAAAACTTTCTCCGAGAGATTCTCATACAAGTCTCGTAGGAAGTAGCTGCTTTAGTTTTATATCACATAATTGCAGAATAACTTCTTAAAAAGCTTTTTTTAGTGCGGCAAAATGTGTTTAACTTGTTGAATTTCATATCAGAAAAATTGGAATAAATTTATATGGTTTTAATGTCGATATTTTTTGTAGTGAATATATAATTTTAGTTACTGGTCTTATACTGAGTTTTTAAAGTTTTATCTATCTTAATGACTTTTTTCTTTAACTATTATCATTACCAAACATGTTTTCTCAAAAAAGGATATGCACTAATTTAAATGGAATTGTTAACTTCGTTTGATAAGGTTTTATAGAAAACTAAAATAATGTCATGAATTTGGAAAATATTTATTTCCAAAATAACACTGTCAATACTCAAATGAAAATATACATTTATACAGTTTTTAATGGACTTATTTTCACCAATCCCAACATATTTACCTGCTAATTTTTTTATAAACTGAAAAAAATAATTAAAAAAGATCCCTCAATCCAAACTTTGAAATATTTCCTTGGATACATTTATTTATCCAGTAATTTTCACTTTTATGGCTTGAATCATAAGATGTAGGGTACTGATTGTGTACATTTTCCAACTTTCTTTTCCTCTCCGATTCCTATGATAAATATACACAAGACGTTCAAACGTAATCTCAGAAATCCATTTCCGAAATACTAGCAATACACCGAATCATCATGTCAGATGACGCCAATAACTACTTCCAAAAATTAAGCCATTCCCAAACTCAAAATACACACTCCAAATGTTTCGACTGAAGTGCCGTTTCGAAGAGTGACGGAAAAGTTTTCAATTATCCACCACTCCACCCCCCCCTTCCCCTCTAAAATATTCATCCAAAACTGCCATTTTTCTCGTTTCTCTGATCCCGGGGAACAATTTTTCACCCGAGAGAACGATTCCAACCGAAATCCCCCGCACCCCTCCGGGGAAGAGCGAACATCGCGACATGGTACTCCAGTTTCCGAAATATGTCCGCTCGAGCGACTAATCACAAGTCCCAAAACGACTCCCGAATTTAATTTCCCGCCCCACTGGGGAAAATCCCTTCCCCTGGGCCCAATAACTGTTGATTGTCTACATCATCTCCGGACCTGGCAACAATCGCATCGAAAGAAATTAGCGCGCCATTTTTGCCGGGGCTCGGCCGGTAGCGCAGGTCTAATTGTTTGGGTTGGATTCCGTCACGTCGCCTGATTTCCGAGGAAGATTGAATTCTGGTGCGAGGCTAATTGTGTGGGCCCTCTCCCGGCGAATGCAATTTGCTGCGGAGCTTTGACGCGAAATGAGCAGGGGATTATTATATTTGTGCATAACTTTTCGAGTTTCGATTTGGCAACATCCTGAGTGTGGGGAAGAGTTATTGTGGATGTTTATAGGAGCTACTAGGAATCTATTGGGAAAGACTACAATGGTGCAATACGGTTGCTAAGGATAAATAAATGCAAGGGATATTTCTGTGTGGAAACGTTCCCAGTGTAAGTATATAAATTTATAAAAACTGATGAAGAAATGCTTGGTGCTTCATTTTGTAAACACAGTAGTGATGAACTTACTAGTTTAAAAATAAATCCTTTAGAAAAAAAAATGAACTTCGAGGAAATTTTTTTTAAGAATCATTATTTATTTCTTGGTGAAAGATGCAAAAATTTGTGAAATACTCATTGTTAAAATTTTTAAAATAAGTACTTAAAATCTTCAATTATTGTCAAAAAACTAATTTAGAAAACAAGTAATTTAGTTTAGTTTTTAGAACAAGTCTTTTCATTCATACAGAAAAAAAAATTAAGATAATTTTAAATAGATTATAGTTATTAGAAACTACGGAAAAGTAATGTTACATTCCAAATAGAAACTTCAAATCGTTCGTAATACAGGTGATACAGAAATACTTCGTATACAGGTGAATTTAAGCTTTTTTTTATTACAGTTCATATTTCAATAGACATTCAATTTTTATTTGACAGTGAAGATATTAAAGAAGACAAATTTTAATACTTTAATGATACAACTGAATTCTAATTAATGAAATGTAATAAACTTAAAAAAATAGAAAAAAAGTTTTCCTAAAGAAAAACATATCAAATTAGTTTTAAAATATTAAAATTAACATAAGCATATGACCCTTAATAAAACTGATAAGTAAAATTAAATGGAAAATGTATCCTTATATAAAATTAATAATTTTTTTAATGTAACTTGTTAACTCATTGTTCCATTAAAACATCGAATGCAATTTCTCAAATATATCAAAACATGGATATGAAGACATATTTTTTCTGCTACGACGTAACAAACCTTAATCTAACAATGAAAAATCCCGATACAATTCCCGGCAATTCTTGAGGAAACAAGATTAATTGTAATTTCATTGTTTCGAACAAGACTTAATCCCCTCTTCGAAAATCCGAACCATCCCAAATCCTCTATCAGAACGTAACAAACAGAAAGACGCTTATTCAAACAAGATACCATCTAATGATTTCGCAGAAAAAAGCACGTCCCGCTCGAAAAAAAGCAAACATTGACAGCTGACACATGGCTTTTTGTTTCTGAATCTTTCCTTGCTCGCGGAAGAAGCTGATAATGTAAAAGGAAACATAAATCCGTGGGCACAGGAAATTTCAGCAATGGAATTAAAAACAAACATCTTTGGGAAAGGTCGGCGGATTCTTCTTTTGAGAATTACAACGGATTACATTGAATTTTTCGTAGGAAAAAAGCTATTTATGGTTTGAGAATCCAGATGAATAACTTTGTTTTAAATTAAATTTATGGAATGAATTAAATGTTTTCGATTTTTGAAGGAAGAAATATAATAATAGAATAGATCCCTAAAAAGAATTGAAGATTATAATGGATTTCTTGGAAAACAGCCTCTTGCAGTATTTTAAACACGGCGTTAAGATAATATCTATACGGCTGATAATAATAGGGCATTAAGATATTTTATTGACTGTGATGCTATTTTGAGAATCATAGCGTAAATAGCTTATAGCTTGCTTTTAGCATATTAAGAATATGTTTTAGATCCATAGTTACTTATGATTTTTATCAAGAACTTTTCTTATCTGCTTTTCATATAAGAGAATTCATAAGAAAAACACGTTGCAAGTTTTAAAAACAACTAAAATTCGCGGGAATAGAGCTAATAAAAGATAAACATTTATGTGAAATAGGTGGCAAAGGTCAAAATAACCAGAATAGTAGAAAGCAAAAATTTTGTTGTTTGTTTTCAATTATTCAAACAAAATATTTTAACTCATTTAAACCTAGACCAATCAATATTTCTATTAAATCACAATTTTTGATTGAAATTTGAATTTACTATTGAAATTTAGGACGTCCAGGACTGGGAGAGTTAAGGGGTTTACTAAAATAAGCCAAAATCTAAACACTTTCCCATAGCTACACATGTTTTCCATACCTTAGAAGTTTTTTTAATGCACCAAAATGACCTGGGATCATGAAGATTTGGTTGAGTGTTATTCCTATGCCTATACTACCCCTGTATGTACATTTTGTATATTTACTTCATTTTTTATTTCATAGGCTTTCACGTTGGAATGAACATACACGTTTTAACTGTACTCTATTTATTGTAAGTAATAAATTATTATATTTAGAAACTTAACTTAATCCTAACAACCACAAATCTTTAAAAATCTTCATTCTTTTCATACTATAAATTAACAAACTACAACGAATATTTACAAAATCCGACCCTCCGAACCCCGTAAAAACCACTCAAACCACTCTTACCTGACTTCCAAGTTCGAACGAACACAAACACACACTTCTCGGGTCGCATAAACAGGAAAAATCATGTCCCTAAAACCACCCCCAGACCCCCTAGTAGGAGAATCACAGACCCCCCTCCCCCACAACACGCCATCTCGTCACACGCGCTACTACATTCCTAGGAAAAATCGTCTTCAAAAGCCAGCGAGCCTTCGTTAGAAGAATGGCACCGCGCGTTCGAAATTAGAGTTGATGGGGGTGCGTCACGCGAGGGGATGAACTGTACCCTGGGAAGGGGTGCAGGTGGGGCATGATGTTCGAATTCGAGATGGAACGAGAAGAAGCGAGGTGCGTGAGTTCTTTGAATTAATTTGTCTCTGATGGGTTTATTGCGGTGAAATGGATGGTTTTGTTTCTGAAGTGTGTGTGTTTAGGTTTTAGAGGAAGATTTATTTCCGTAGGAGAGAGGGTTAATGTTTTACGGTTTATTTTTTATTTGTTGTTGTTTGTGTGCGATGTTACTGATGGATGTAATATAAGAAATTTCACTAATTTTAAAATGTTTCGACGTTAAAAATATTATATAATTTTTTATTGTTTTTTTTTATTTAGAAAATGGGAATCTGATGCCATCATAAAGGATTTCTTGATGGCTGCAAATTTCAATTTTAATATTTTATAATGATTAAATTTAGAATTAATTGAGTATATAGTAAATATACTTCAGTAATATTTTATACTCAAGTAAATAAAATGAATGAAATTTAATAAACCATCATGAAACAGTTATAGATATAAATTATGGTTTTCAAATGGAATAAATTACCCTTCAAATCAATCAAATTAGAGTTACATCGTTTAAGTTTAGTATTGTCGATTTCATTCTTGACGGGTACTGTAATTTGTTCGCTTGCAGACGCAAATGCAGTTGCAAAACACAGACTTCTGCCCCACTCCTTCAAGAAACCCCTCATCACTGACTTCGATTGCCCCAGAATCCTAACATCAACAATAACATGATTGAGAACAAACCACTATAAAGGGATGAAAATACTCCCCGACAAGACGAGAACATATGTTCCGTGCAAGAACTGCACCGATGCCCACCTTACCCCGGATCACATTCTAGAGTGCCCGGCCCTTGTCCCACATATCTTGAATCTGGGTTTGGTGCCGCTGGCTTCAGAACTCCGAGAGGTCCTCTACAGCATGGATGCATTGGAACTAGCGGATGCAGTTCTGAAGACGCACGAGGCCATTTAATAATATGTCCATGGACACGATAAAAAAAAAAAAACTGTAATTTGTTTCACGGCAATATCTTATTTAGCTCTGTAGAACGAGTTTCACCTTGAGGGGAGACAGTATGCAGTGAAAACAACTTCTACACGTAAATCAAAGTTATCTTTACTTCTCTGTAAAACTAGTTTTACCTTCAGGTTCTTTACTATGTAGAGTAGCCAACATTCGAAATTTTAACTTAAGAGCTATTCACAAATTAAGTCACACAATAATCAGGGATTCTACACCCTTTCCTTCTCTTTTGTCACAATTTGTCATACTTCAGTGATCCTCCCCTTTATTTTGATATCCCACTTATTTAAAACATTGAAATGAAACCAAATTTTAAATTTTACTACCTTATTTTCTTTAATATAAAATTAGTATATATTTCATTGCTGTTAAATCAAAATAAGAGGGCAAAAATTCTTCTTTATTTTTGTAGTAGTGAAAAGGGATAATATTTGATGTATGATGCCACAAAGTTAAAATTTCCCCCCACTTCTCACATTGGGTCACACTTACATACCGGACTTATGAATGAACTCAAATGGAACTACTTGATCAACTTATTATAAAATCAAAATAAGTAACAAAAATGTTACATATTAAATAAAATTGATTAGTTATTGTTGAATTTTGTGCAATAATGAAACATTTTCATCACTTACACCAAGAAAACATATATTTTAGTTCGAAAATTAGAGATAAATACCCTTAAGAATGGGAAAATAACAGACCATTATTTTTTGGGATAAATTTCTACAAGATGGAAGTAGGTAGCAAGTCATAAATATTAAAAGTACCTTTATGTAAGCTTAAATGTACTATTTATTTTCTTGTATAAAATAAGAGATTATTCTAGAACATCAGGGTGATCAAAATAACCTGTTGAAACATCCTCAGAACTTACTGGACCATAATTCATTTCCAACCAAGTTTCTGGAACATTAATTACATTTATCAAACCACCAATCATCCCCTATCATAAGACAGCAAAAACATCTGCAGCACGCCATTTCCCCCCATATCATCCCGTTAAACCTCACGCAACCAAAAACGCATCACCAACAAAGGAACAGAAAAAAAAACACCATCTCGCTAAACTCTCTCAATAAAACCTCCATTTTTCACTAAATAAATCTCCGCATAAGAAACGTCTCAAAAAGTAGGAAAGAAACCGGTGGCATCTTGCGTCCCCATCATACACAGCGTGCCTTGATTTATGTGCTTTTGAGTAGACATCATCCGGGGAATCTTTCCTGAAAAATGACACCTTTTGTCAAAGGCAAACTTCCCAGTCCAGTATCCGGTGTGTTGGTGCTGTACCTACCAGTGGTAGTTTATACCGGGTCTGGTTTAATACGGTTTCATTCACACGTTAATGGGGTGTTTCTTTTCGCAGTTGTTGATGGAATTTATTACGCCTTTATTTTTTGTAAGTTATGGCTCGTGTGCTACTTAGATAATTACCGTTCTTGCGAGAGAACTTGTGATGATAAATGGTTGGGGGTTAGGATTGAGACGACTTAACTAGTATTATGTATCATATAGAAAGAAATTGGTTTGATATAAGCTGATATGAAAAGTATTCCCAATTTATTTCAATTACTAAAAGTTATACGGTTTATGTTTGCTGTAGGTTTTCTTTATTTTGGGGGTTAATATTTTTCTTGACTAAATAAATGGATACTTAAATTAGGAATTTGATTTATAGCTTTCTAAATTTTTACCAAAAGTGATACTTTTAACGTTTTATAACAAGTAGTTAACCTATGATACATAATTTTGGAAGTTGTCCAATCAGTTTTATATAGAAAAAATATCTATATGTGAGATTACAAACGCCTTGTGATAGATACACTAATTTATTAAACGCATGCATAGAAAATTGCTGAAAAAACTTATATGTGTGAATTCCTAAACATTATTTTTAACATTATAATTTTTTGGTTAAATAAATCGATTAGGATGTTTTATTTAATTTTATCTCATTTTATATTTTATTAAGGTTAAAAAAGCTTCATTTAATAAAACTAAATTCTGTTTATTGATTTCTTTCAATTTATATTCTGAACTTCGATACTTTCCTTACCTTAAATTCTGTTTATTGGTTTTAAAAAATTCCGTTTGTATTTTACTTACTCAGTTAGAAAAAAAAAGCTCATTATTATGTCAAATATTACCTCAAAATACAACCTCATATTTGTTTGTAGTTTTTATTGTTATATTTGTTTACATCAATAACAAAGAAACAATGTTTATCCAATTTTCTAAAATTATGTTCTAAAAATATCAACATAATCCTCCTATTGAACTCGGAAAACACAAGGAAAACTCGTAGAAATGTAATAAAACCATCCAGGGCATTACATCGAAATGATCTGAGGAAAACAGAAAATCAAATTTTGGATGGATATTTCATCTCTCAGTGAAATAAATCCTATCATAACATTCAAACTTCCAAAATAAAACTTTTTCTCCGAAAGTACAGCACAGAATGACGAGAGTTTTCAATCAGAATAAAACTTGCCCCAGCAACACAAAAAAAGATCCTCCTACAGCAAAATACCCTCGAATACCTTCTAAGAAGAAATCCGAGAATCCGTGCTTTAATCTTGTCCAGACAGCATATTTCGATATTTACTTTTCAAACCTCAAAACCTTCAGCTCGCTTGATTTCGCATATACCTCCCCGTATACCCTATTTATTGTTCCTTCGCATCAATTCAAGTGAGATCAAAATTTCTGGAGCCATTTCTTTTCCTTTTCCCTCTCGCTTAGTCCTTAGAGATTGTCGAGGAAAAATAATAATGGAATAAAAATAAACCAAGACGCCATTTTTTTCTAGTTCGTTTTTTTTTCTTCTTCTTCCAGTTTCGACAGCAGCGAGACCCCAGAAGATCGCGGTACATTACTACAATTGAATTATCGCATATCCAGGATTTCTTTTCCAATTTCTTTCTACCTTTTTCTACCCCTGCCTCGTTTTCTTCTTCTCATTTTTTTTTTTTTTTTACTTTCCCCTCCACCGCCATTTCACGTCCCTAGATCCCGTCTCCTTTCATCTCTTTTCCCTTTGCTACCTCCAATGATGCCAAACGGCGAAAGCGAAATTAGGAGGGTAAATAAAAAGAGGGCGGGAGTAATATGCCCTGAGATTTCTGGCAACGCCGATGAGACTCAGACTGGAGAATCAAGTATAAATAAATGAAAAGAAACACGGTAGACAAAAGAAATACTAAAAAAATATTTTTCTCGTGCTCCGGCAAAAAACATCTAAACTAGATATTCCTCTTTCTCATACATCGAATAATTTTAAGACTGCTCAACAGTATTATGACGAGTTTTTTTATCCTCTATTTCGATAAATTTTTATCTGTATCCCCGAAAAATAAGGGGTGTCTGGGTTGTTACATGATAAAACAGATAAAACTAAAAGCAAAACTGTTTCGATAAAGTTTGCTTGCTTTTCCCCCTATAACACTTCGTAGCTTATTTTCGATGCATGTTATTTAAGGCTGAAAGGTTGCCTGAAAATCAGAATTTAAAATTGAATTTGTTGCTTGACAAGTTCCAGGAGATTCTGTTATCTGAAATTCACGAGCTCGAAGAATGCTTTACACAAGAAATTGAAAATATGGCACTAAATATATTCATAGAACTAAATTCAAAGTGCTTTTCTTATCAGAAAACTCTGTAAAATGTTATCTTAATATTTATATGGGAAGAAGGATATGTTTTGAATGTATTGATGGAGAGATTACAATAGTAAACCTTTTAAAGGTTATCTTATTGGTTTAACAATTTAAATATTTCAATTCTAGATGAAATTCAGAATAGTTTTAAGGTATTGGAGAAATTCCGTTATGTAATATCATAAACTATATTTGATAATTTATGCATTTTATAGTTTATTCAATTTTACAGTATCCTATTATTATAACTGCAATATCAGATCCACAAAGATTTAAAAGAAAAATTTTGTTACTATGGGAATAAAACATTTTACTTTTAAATTAAAACTACTCAATTTACTGCATTCAATTAAAATAATACAAATGCTTTCAACGGGAAGATTCTTACTTTATGAAAAATCAATTCAATATAAATTTCACAGAATCACAAACATGTTCGAGCTTTTATTACATATAAATTTATTCGTTCCTCTTACGAAATAAAGTACATTGAAGTATATGTCTGATATATTCACATTTAAATGTTTAAAATATGCATACGAATGCAACTCATATGGAAATAAATCATAGCATATTTATTAAACATCTATTCGCTTACAAATGAATTAAAAAAAAAAAAACTCAACTGTTCTTTATCAAACCTAGCAACTCTCTTACACCGTACCAGCCTTAAGAATAACTCACAATGCATCCATCCATGATAAAAAAAAAGTAATAAAATTGAAAAAAACACAGAAAAAACCACTAAAACCCACGAAAGAACCTGATCACCCCAAAACCAAACAACATCTAAAATTCTCCAAGCCTTCACTGATTAGCACCGAATTCAATTAACGACCAACCCGATCACCTCCAACCTCTCCCCTTTTCTGCTGACCGGTCCATTTGGGTCGAGGGCTCTCCACCCCCCTTTGGGACAACACCCCTAATGAAATTCCGTCGTCGCCGAGAAAGAGTGGGGCGTTAAGAGCGACGCTCGTTTGGCGGGGGGAGATCTTTTGAGGAGGACGTGTCCCTTGGGCGGCTCGGTCGAATGGAGAGTGGTCAAACAAGTGCTTATTCGATTACGGACGGCGGTGGTTAGTTCACACAGGGTGAAATGGATGCAGACGATGAGAAGGGGGGCGTAGTCAAAGCGCGATTTCTAGTTTTTTACCCCCTGAAAATAGGGTTCGCAAAGTGTTTCTTTAGGGAAGTTAGAAAAATGTCTGCATCCTTTCTAAATATAAACTCATCAGTGTCATATTTTGATTAATGTCGCTTTAACTTTTACACTTAAAGCAATTTTTTTTATATTTAAAGAACTTATCTCTTGTTGGGGGGTTTGTCAGGGAGGTGTAATTTCTTGGGTTTACCGATTTTTGAAATTTACTTATCTGTACGCACTTATTATTTATTGGACTATATTTTACATATATTGCACTCTATATTACTTATTGCTCTGAATATTATTTATTGCAATTATTTAAACATTGGCTAGTTGAGTAGTTAATTTTTTTTAAATCAATTATTTACTTTTATTTCATAAAAATATTTTTTTTCTTCTTTTATATCCACTTATTGGTTTGTAGTAATTATATTTATATTGTATATAATTAATAGTACTGTTGTATTTTGTTGTTTTAATGTATTAATTGTTAATCATGTAGCATCCTTTGTTAGCGGGCCTCGGCCTGAAAGGCAAATAAATATTCTATTGTCTATTCTATTCTGTTCAAAAGCAATTTTCGCATTTCATGCTCAAATTATCATACACTTTTAACTTCAAAGAAGCTATGCTCTTTATTTATTTTAAGTTGCACTTACACTTTTGATCAAATTTGTTTAATTTGAAATACTCCGACACTCGTATTTTGTTCCCTGAAAACTCTGCATAAAAATGGTTCGAATCATTGTTCAAAACTATTTTAAAACAAATATTTGGTATTTTAATAATTATAAGTTGGAGAATTATTCCGAGAATCTTAGTTGTAGTACCTACTGTTTTCGGAAATATTATTTTGACAGCAGGTGGTATATTCGAAGTAGTGGTGCCAGACTTCTTGAAATGAACTGTATCATTTATTAGAGTTATAAAGCTTAATTATTAGCTTAAAATTATGATATTAGTTGGCTTCAACCACCCTATTGAAACTTTCGCATCATAATGCATCCCTTTTAAAGTAATATTTTAAAAATTATGTATAATTATGTATAATAACAATGATTTATCGAAAAAACATATTAATAAGTTAATAGCAATATTTTAATATGTCAAAATTTAACACACCCAACCTATTTAAATGGCTTTATATATCGTACACTATCAAAATACCACTCATTAAAAAGCTTAAGCATTTTAACACACACAGTTTTACATTTTCATACATCAAATTATATGATGAAAGATACCCTGATTTGATATTCGTCAAGAACTAAACTTATCTCGCATGTAAGCAATAAATTTTTAGCTATTACATAAATTTGTATAAAAACAACCTTCCGATGACAGTGTAACTTATTATAATATACATTAACTTATATAATTTCTAGAGGGAAATTATCATAAACAATCATTGCATAAGCAACGCTTTGAGTTTACAATACTCTAAACTCTTATAATGAATACCTTAATATACACTGACCTTATTTTTATAATACTTGCAAAATGTATAAACTCCTTTAAAGAGCCCAATTATGGAAATTTTTACGAACTCTCTAAGCCTTCTTAGATTCTCTAAAGTAAGTTCTTTGTCATGCTAATGATGATGGTTAAGATGGAATAATGAGTTTTTTTACTCACCAGATATCTAAGCATTATCCGTGGCTTATAAAAAGAAGTCTCAGCTTTCTGTGTTTAGTGATGGACCTGGAAAAATAGTTCAGTAAGAATCCAAACTCAAACATTGTACATACATCAACATAAACAAATATTAATAAAACTAATGACATTCAGAGTATCACTATGGATAAGGTGAATGCTTAATATATTCAAAAGTAATAACCAGTATAGAATATTTCAATAAATTTGAGGGGTTTGTCAAATAAAGGTATGAATATAATTAAATAAAAACACTTGTTTTCATCACTTTAACTATTTTGTATGTTTACAAAGAGAGTGGATCATCGAGATAAAACTTGTGTATTAGAAGTGTACTTTAAGGGTATATATACAGAATTATATCAGAGTGGGATAACACATAATCCCAAGAAAAAAAACCACCCAACTTTTGGTTATAGTTAAGTTATGGAAATGCTAAATAAAATAAAGCTTAACTATTCCCAGGCCACCTTTCAGGTTTCCTACTGAATAATATTTCCAATACTTAAACCGAATGAAAAGAGAATGTATGAAAGTTAAACATTTTGTCACGTCAAAATATTAGCATACATAATCTTTGAAAAATTATCATAACAGCTATTGATTTTTTAAAGTATTTCAAACCAAAGTTCACTTAATTTTTATAAACGGTACATTTTGGTTGAATGAATATACCCAGCTAAAGTATTGGAAATCTCATTTCCCCTTCCCTCCATTTTTACACTCATACATATTTACTCCCCAACTATTAAAAGGAACGATTCATCCATTCCTATCTAGCCCAAACCAGACTCAGCAAAAAAAATTGCTTGATTTATCTGATTTCTGGCTCATCTCGCATGCTTCATTTTGCCGGCGACGCCATTAATGAAGTTAGCTCCTAACTTCATTATTATCGAACTTCCGGCCTAATGGCATTACACTGATTGACTTGCCTCAGCGATTGGCTTTGTTTGCTGGGGCTAAAAACAGCCAACGGCCACCCGAGCCCAAATGGGAGTGGTCATTTTGTCGACGGCTAATTGGTTGGCAATCTGCTTCGTTATCCATGGAGAGCGAATCAATGTCTATCATTGGACGGCGACTCGCCAGTTAATTGGGTTACTTTGTGACAGTAAGGAAATGGATACTTCTTTTTTGCTACTGCTATGATTCGCAAGATGAGTTTTGAAATGCACTATCTACTTGTAGTCAGATAAAAGGAAATTAGTTTACAGATAAATTGTACTAAACCTATTAACGTGATGCTAATAGTGTTGTGGCTAAATTTATCCTATTTTGAACGTCGGTTATGAAAATTTAGTATATAGGTGTTAAACAACAGAAAATATATTGAGGTCCCAGATGACTGTAATATTGTATTTTTTTTTGTTCATAAACTTAATATATTCGTTTAATATGTAGCAAACACTGAAAAAGTATAATTTAATTTGTGTAGTAGCACTGATGAATACTGCAATTAATTGTTTATGTAAATTCTAAGCTCAAAAATAAACTAAAAATATACATACATTTATTTGCCTTTTTTGTAAAAACATTTAACCTTAATGCCAAGAGCATTTGTGTAAGCTATGCAGACATAAGAAAAAAAATATTCAATTATGTAATTTATGCTTTTCAAAATGAACTAAAAAGTTTTCTAATTACATTTTGTAGGATAAAATTCTTATTTAAAAAAAAAGTTAAAAAGCAGTGAACTATTTGCTTGAAAAATAAAGTATTTTTTTTTCACAGTTATATAATATCTTCTATAAAATGAAATTTGATTATTTCATCATAAAATATTAGGTTGCGTATTACATAAGAACAGAAAAGTAGAATTTTTGAATGTTTTTGAAAATTTTAACCACCTAAAGGTTCTTAAGAAATAATCCATTTATGTTTCAATTAAATGTTTCTAATTAATGTTAATGTTAATTAATTAATAATTAATTTCAATTAAATGTTTCAATTCCCTTATAGACAGTTTTATTTGCATTTCATTAAAACTTAACAATACGCTTCGAATTAAAACCGAGGGAAAAAATTCGAGCAATAAAGCACATTTTCCTTTTAATTGACATAACTCAGCTTTTATTGATAGTAGAAAAAGTTAAGAAAAAAAGATCAATTGCTGAGGCCAAGAACTAAAACAAACAAGATAAAGATTAATGTTTGGGAAAATGATCACTATCACTCTAAATTAAACTGCCAAAGCAGTTATTTACGATTAACTTTATGTTTCGAATTCTGGTACATTCAATTCCAGGAAATATTTGCATGTGAAATTAAAAAAAAAATAGGGTATTATCTGGAAAATAAGAAAATCAATATCAATATTCTTTCAAATCGCATTGTTCCATATTATACTTTTAAAACAATTTCAGGATCGGCGGAGGGGAATATCTGTATAATTCTGTTGTAGTAATAAACTTTTCTTTTTTTGAAAAATTAAGGTTTCTAGAACGAGGAAATTTGTAAAAAAATATCTTTAAAAAATTAGGTTTTTTGGTAAATCTCTTCACACACATAATGATATATATTCTTTGAAGTATTCTCAGCGACGGAAAAAAGGCCAAAAAACTTCAATAAAGCAAAAAACAAATATCCTCCATGGCATTAATTACAGAAGGAACACGCCGGCTCAAAATCAATCTCCATTCAAATCTGCTTTAAAACCGGCAGCCCATACGTCACTTGTGATGCTAATTTATGTTAATAACACTGAGAGGTGCGATTGAAAAAGTCCACAAGGAACTTCGTTGTTCGAATTTGATTTCAATACCCCCCCCCCTCCTGTTCAAACAGAATCCAGATTCAACAAAAACTTCCGAAATGCTCCTAGTTCCGCTTATGGCGGAACAAAAACTTACTCCAACTCAAAGACACTTTGGAACCAAATTAAATAGTGAACTCGGGGCTTCGAACAGAGATGTTAGTTGAGAGAGAAAGGAAATGACAAAGAAGCGATTTAAATAAGTACTTCAACCTCGTTTTGTTCTGTTGATTGCAGTTTTTGAATCTTATCGCTTTTATGACATCCGGAGCTCTGAGAAAGTAGAGGAAGTAGAAGCTAGATGGTTGCTTGTTTGTTCTTTTGCTATGCGGTTCTTGTGTGGGGGATGTTATCTTTGTTTTGATTGCGTAGAAAGTTTTAGGTGAACAAAAATTAATAAAGGGTTTATTCTTGAGAAAATAAAATAAATGTTTTCTTATACGATTTTTTTTTATTTTCAGTGGTTGATTCTGTTTTTTTAGCCCTTAAACATAAGCCTAATTTTAAAAAGGGAGATTCATTCGACTCCACTTATTGCAATCACTGTTAATGTTATCAATTGGATAATGTTATCAAAATTGACCGGTCCCGATCACTCCTATTTAAATTAATGCAAAATGTATCGTTTTAGGTGATCAGTACATCGCTTAATGTTATCAGAATCTAGTAAAATCCCCTAAAAACCTCCCTTTTCCTGTTTGAAGGCCAATTTTAATACATAATAATATAAAATCAGTCATTACTAGTGTTATAAGTTTCACTTTCACGCACATATTTTTCTTTAAGAATGTATAGAGCATTTTCAATCACATGACTCGGGCCTAACAACGGCCTTAGCAACAGAAAATGTTACAGTTTTTTTGCCCTACAGAGGTTAACAGTTACAGAAAATGACTAGCCGTGGAATTCTTCTATTGGAGAATTTGCAATCACGTGATCCCATACTTAAAAACCGCCTTAGCAACAGATAAACAACGGTGTTGCACGCCAGACATGATTTACATTCAAATACTAGTGAAACACTGAAACTAGTAGACCGACCTAGTGTTTAAGATTAACTTTAATTAAATTATTATGGCGTTTTTCTAAAATAGACGAGTTGTTATCTCTTAGCTACTTTTACGCAATTCAACATCTGGTGCCGAAACCCGGGAGTCAACATCTGGTGCCGAAAGTCAACAAACGGTCTTAGCAACAGTTAAAAGCCCTACAGTAGATACATAGTTAAAAGAAAATAACCGGTTGTGACGTCACCTGAAAACACTAAAATAAAAACTAAGGAAACGTTTTTTAATGGTTCAATTAGGACAAATTGTTGTGATTTTAAAGCAAACACTCTAGTTACACTGTTTGAAAGTTTCTTGTATCAAATCGCTTATTATTATCAATCGGATATTGTTATCATTATACTCTTGGACAAATGTGATCACATTAAGCGGAGTCGACTGTACTTAGAAATCCAAAAAATAATATATTTTAGATTATTTAATAAAACACTTTTAAAACTCCATTACATGCTGCAATGTTTCAAAGAAATTTAACAGCACAATAGAATATACTTCCTCAATTTAAAATAATTCACACAAACTGATTACATTTTTAGAATAACCCCCGAGTGAAACTTGTACTCCCACTCGAATGTATTGAACGGGAACCTTAATTAACAACTCTGTATTTACGTCTCACCAGTTTTCCTTTGAATTAACATGGAAACACTTAAAGAGATGAACAAAAATACGAAAACCTAGCACAAACCACGAAACCCACAAATGGAATACCATATTAACATGTTCCTCGAAACACCTTCATTAATCTTATGCGTCGCAATACTTTCCTCTTCACTTTATTTTGAAAAAAAAAGCAACAAAAGCTTAATTGCACTTAATTGATATTTCATCACTCAAAGAGCGTGTAGATACAGCAGACATCATTATTCAATGATCCGTTCTCTCTCTATTTTCATGTCTCGAAGGAAAACTCCCGAAAACAATAATAATAATCTCTCTCTCTTCAAAACACTGCCTGGAGGTTCACAGGATTTTAACGACGGGCGTACAACAATTAAAGAATCTCCCGGAAAATTTCCAGGAGTGTATTTTCAGGTCGGGAAGATTGTGTCTGACGAAGTAATCTTTTAGGGGAGCATTAGGAAAACGAGGGGCCCTGAGTTTGACGTTTAATTTATTTTGGGAGTTTTCAAAATTGTTTGAGACGTCTCCGTTTACGATTATTGCTCGCCGAATGGACGTCATAAAACATGGAGATAGCATTCTGGAGCGTTCGATGAATACTTTATTACCCGGAGCGGAAATTAATTAAATTCTCGTTCCAATTATCGTGTTAGAGTCGTGAAATTTGAAGCGTAGCTGATTTTGATGGCTTTCAAACACATTTACTTCTGTGTTTTATAACTAAAAGGAAGTTAAAAGCTCCGCTGTTAGTGAAAGGTACCAAAAAGATTTAAAGCATTGAAGTATGTTGTTATTCCGATAGGAGCGTGTTAACTCTCTATTTGTAGTTACCATTCCAATTCTTTATTATTGAAATATTTACTTGAAGGTAATGCTATTAAACCATTGTAGTGTGTTAGTTAGACAGAAGCGGGTTAACTTCGCATTTGTAGTTACTATTCCACTTCTTTATTATTGAAATATTTACTTGAAGGTAATGCTACTAAACCATTGTAGTATGTTAATTAGACAGAAGCGGGTTAACTTCGCATTTGTAGTTACCATTACACTTCTTCATTATTGAAATATTTACTTGAAGATAATACAGCTGTTTTGAATTGTTCAATGTATGTATGTTTGTATTTCAAACAGATGTGTTAGACATACAAACCAAAAGTAGTAGATGTTATTCAAAACATGAAAGTTAATTAAGATACTATACTTTAGTTTGGTAAAAGTAAGCGTTAAAATGAATACGATAATTGAAGAGTACTTAAGTCAAATTAGTTTAAATTACTCTGTTTTCAATTTAAAGTCGGGAGTCAAAATCCTTTACTTTTAAAAATGCATGTATTTGTGTATGGAGTGTTGGATTTTCTTTATTTCTAAAACCCAGGTGATTATTTCAACTAACAAACCCGGTGACGCCCGGTGACTAACATTTAAAAATACTTATAATTTTAATAAATAAAGGTCATAGTTAATTGAATAAATAATTTGAGTTACTCATTTTCAGCTCTTTTGTTATTTGGAACTACGCTTGAGACACAAACAATTTGAAAGTTTATTTAACGTATATCAACTAAAAATATACTAGACAGCAACTTACGTTGACCCTACGACGTCACTAACAAACCAAGTAGTTCCCATCGCGGTGTCTGAATTTTGAGTGAAATGAAGAACGCCAATTTAAAAATATGATTATTTTGTTAAACCCAAGTATATATAGTGCTTTTCAATCACGATTTGCCTACCGAAACTCCTCCTATCAACCCAACAGGCTTCGTGTTTACCGATTTCTCCTTCCGCATTTGTGACGTACTGGGTTCAAGAAACGTTGCTGTCGAGTATTTTTTATCTCTACATTATTTTGGTATAATTTCTCACGAAAAACATTTTATTTAACGATGAACGCAAAAATAAAGAACTCTATAATAAATTATACCTTAGATAAAAGCCTGAAGTAAACCAATAACAAACACAAAAAAGATTACCCCTACTGATTTACGATTCCATCCAAAATTCCAAACGCACCCCTAATAATGAACCCGGATCTGCTCCTAAGCCCAACGACATCTAACCCCCCATCTCCGAATAACCCGACACAAACAGATCGCATTCAAAAACGGCTCAAAAGAGTCGTCCTAATGGATCTCTCAGTCATTTCAGCGATGAACGGTCACCGATCGGATGGCTCTGATCGAGCCGCTCTTGACGATGTATTCATCTCTTCATCGATTGAGAGCAGTTTGATGATGACGATGACGCTATGCTATTTCGGAAATTGCGATGGAGAGTGGATGAGATGTTTTTGAAGGGAGGGTCTGAGGGCTGTTTGAGGTCGATAAGGGAACGACCTCGTTATTTTTGGGAGGTTAATTTTTAGGCCATTGGCTTCTCGGAGGTTTCTGAGGTCGTTAAGGGATTTGGTGGTTTGAAAGAAGGCATATTTCTGAATGAAATGCTCGAGAGGTATTGAGGAAACTCAATAAGTAAATCGTGGTATAGCTGTGGTTTTGGATGATTTGTGGAATAGGGGTTTGGTATGCATAAATTAAAGTAAAATAGCAAAATCACATATTGTCAATGATATCTAGTAACTGTGGTATGAAAACAGTTGTAAAAGATAAAGATGCAATCTTTCAAGAAATCTTTACTAGATACTTCAAACGGGGGGGGGGGGGGGGGAATACAAAGATACGAATTAAATCGATCATACATAAATTATGTATTACATAAAATATGGATAGCTAAAAATGTTAATTATCAAATCAAATCAAATCAAATTTATTTTCAAAAAGTCACATAAAAAAAAAAAAAAAAAAAAAAAACATACACACAAGAAAAATAATAATAAACATTGATATTTGGCTATCCCAAAGGAGCAATTGCTCGTCCATGGGCAAATGGCATATCTAGTATATTTAAGTCAGGTAAAAAAAAAAAAAACAGTGGAAGAATTGGAGAAGAATTTATTTCTTTTTACTTAGAAAGTAAAAAAATAATAAAACGAGAATGGCTTGGCTGGCAATTAAAATTATATAATAGGAAGAGTAAGAGAACATAGATTGCATGTAAATCTGACAAATTAAATTAGGGTTTCAACATTATTTTGGTCTAGAATAAAAGCAATACAAAGTTTTTTAAATAATCTGATATTAGATTCTGTTTGAATTTGGCTTGGTAATTTGTTAAATAAAATAACAGAAAGATATTGAAAATGTTTTTTGTATATTTCTTTACGAGGGGTAGGCACTAAGAAATAATTTTGACTGCGGAGAGTGTATGAAGTGTTAGAGTTTATAGTTGCCCATGATGGGAATTTTTTTAAAAAGAGTAGACTATTTAACATAAATAACTGATGCACATTTAAAATATGATTATTCTCAGGAAAATAACGTAAAAATTTCTTTTGTAAGTTAATTAATGGTAAAATATTGGAGGTAGTCTCCACCCCAGATTATTATACCGTATTGTATTCGAGATTGAACCCAAGCAAAATACAATTTTAGAAGTAAATCAGAATCAAAAAAATTTTTTAGGTGGTAGAATTTGAACAGAATATATCTTAATTTGCTACAGATTGAGTTAATATGATCTTTAAATTTCCAGTTTTTATTAAATAAAATGCCTAGATATTTTAATGATGGGGTGTATTTAAGCAGATGATTATCACAAGATTTTATTTTACAATCACAAAAGAATAATTTAAGCTTAGTTTCTTCATTAGATCTTAAAGAAAACATAATGTAGCTCGTTTTGTTTATATTTACCTTTAACTCATTGCTTGAAAACCAAATAAAAATTAATTCCAAATCTTGATTTATCATGTTTTCTAACATGTTGTATGAAGGAGCTGAATATAAAATTATTGTGTCATCAGCGAAAGTTATTACTTTACCTAAGAGATTCAATTTACATAAATCATTGATATATATGTTAAACAAAAGAGGTCCAAGTCGTGAACCCTGAGGTACTCCTTTTTTAGAAGGAATAAACGGACTGCAAAGAGTATTCATTTTTACTCTTTGTTTTCGATTTAAGATGTACGATCGGAACCACTCTAAACAGTTGCCCCGAATGCCTGCAGCATATAATTTGTAAAGAAGGATCTCATAGTTAACACTATCGAATGCTTTGCTGATATCTAAAGATATTAATTTTTATAATACGTACTTTGTTTAACTACAGAAGATTTACCATTCGGGAACCTCTATTTCTGGAAATCAGTACTCCCTAGAATTATGAGTTTCTCACCACTAATCATATTAAATAATATTTTTTTTAAGTTGTCCAATTTTAACGTTTGAAAAAGTTACGAAAAGCTTAAGTACAACAGGTGGAAAAAAAATCCTTCCGGGTGATCTTTGTGTCTTATTGAAAGATATTATGGTGCTTACGTATTAAAGGTAAGTCATAGATCAAGCTACATTTATTAATCATTTTCAATGTAAATTTGAGTAGTGATTTATAAGGACATAAATCGTAAATTCTAGAACAGACTTTCAGAAGTTGTCTTACAAGGAAACGTTCTCAGGGTGAACTCACAGAATTGGATGAAAATTTTACAGGCATAAGAAGATGGCTAAAAAAACTTGCAGTGAAAAAATTAGCTGCTAAATTTCATTAGGAAAGGATTAAATTAACTTTGAAAATTGGGTTCTGAGATGCCAACCACATTCAGTTAACACCACTTGGCGACTTGGCGAATTTTCTATCAGATGGAATAATATATTTTTATATTACAGTGAAAATTTGTATTTAACGTGAAATTGAGATATTTTTTTAAAAGTACTTCAGAATATCCATCAAAACAACAGTTTTTTTAATTCATTTCCTTTCCTTTAATTTAATTTTCCTCCTTTAATTCATTTTTAATCCTTTTTTGCATTTAATGAACCTTTTTTTTTGTTCGGCCAGTTTGTTCTAGCATTTGGCACAGAGCCAAACGAAGCATCCTTGCCTAGTAGGGTTACATTTGGCGTTAAATATGATAATTTTTAATATTTTTTTACAGCTTTTCTACTGTAATTTAGCAGCTATTTTTTTTTTACAGAAGGTGGTTTGAGTCATATACTAACCCCTGTAAAATTTTCGTCCAATTCTGTGAGTTCACCCTAGAAAACATTTCCTTGTTAGTTAGAATTAAATCTTATCTAGGTTACTTTTCGGAAATTTCTGACTAGGCACAAAGATTCCACCTGATACTTTTAAGTTAATCCCGAACTACTTTTCCTAACAAGTTCGAACGACCCGAACCATTCTTTCTTCGCAACATTAATCTCCTGTTCAGAGAGGGCCCCTCCTCCCTATAAGGATGCAAATGAGGAGAGGTCACCCCATTCAACCCCGAATCTTAATTATCGGTCCGAACTGGAGTGAAGAGGGGGGATTACGACCCCGGAGTTTAAACTAACTCCTCCCGGAATATCCGGGGGGATTCCCGTGGAAAACGCCTTTAATACTTCCCGAAGTTCCCGATTTCCTGGGAACTAAGTGCGGCATGCCGGCTTTGAGGTGCGGTTTGAGGAGTTTGAGGCTGTGATTTTCTTGAGGTTTTCGGTCAGAAGTTGGTTCGTGTGTTGGGTAAAATTTCGCCGGGAATGGTACCGGAGCAAAGTTATGGTTCGGGAATCGCAGTTTGTGAATTGGTTTAGAAAGTATGATACTTGTTTAGTTGGTGTGGGAAAAGGCTATTAGTCATTTCTATAACTACTACATGATGATGAATGTTGTATCTTAGGGGAAGTGACCATCGCATTAACATTTCCGAATAGTTTAAACATGCAGTTATGTTTCTTTAAGTACTTGCACTAAACTGGTAAATGTTATAAATTCAAATGCAGGGACTTTTGATGTTAAATAAATTAGGTTGAGTTATGTGGTCAATAACAAAATTGGCTTGTTGTAAAAACTTAATAAAATTAAAAATGTTTTGTAACAAGTTAGAAGGAAAAAAGTTGTAGATGCATTGAAATAGATAGATGTGAAAAGATATACATACAATGGAGATTAAATCACTACATAAGTCAAACATTATTCATGCGCATTCAATTTCTTCCAAAATAGACGGCATTTTACATTTTAAGGTTCAGGAACTAAATAAGGCTTTAGTACAAAGACATTTTTACAGTTTTTTTTATTTTAATTTTACAATATCTATTCTGCGACGAAAAAAAATCCTTGAATTTATTTTGCTGTGTAGATATGCTACGTTTATTTTTAAACTGAATGGTGAAATTCTTCTGAGTTTAAAAACATTATGAAACAATGGCACATTTCAATTCATACATTTTAAAATTCAAGTTAATATTTTTTCCTTCTTAAATGAAACCATGCCATGCTTAAATAAGATAATTGAATTAATAACTGAACTGTAATTAATTACTTTAATGAAATTAACAATTTGTAAAATTAGTACGGATACGTAATGGCTAGTTCAACATGATAAATTTTCGATAATGTTTGAAAAAAAGATCTCAACTTATATAACAATTTAAACTTTACAAATAATCTGTTTTGTTTGAGTAAACTCTATATGTGTTGTAGAGGCAAATAACAAACAGATGATCAATAATGTGTTATTCTAATAAAAGTGAATTCATTATAAAAAAAATATGCACAAAATAACACTCTCACAAAGTCAAATAACAAATTTAAAATAATTTTAGCTTTCTCCTGGAAACGTTCACATTCGTTTTTAAATATTTAGAGAAAACTCCAAAAAATGCAAACAATAAATTTGATTCAAGTGGAAACATTCCAAACTGGCAGAAAGTTGAAAGATGTTTACCTAAAGGAAACTCTACCGTAATATTTTCTTTGTTTGCAAGTATCTAGGTTTAGAATTTAGTGGGTTTTTAAAAAAGGTTTCTCTATTTTCCCTCCACTTAGTCCTCAAAACTTATGCAGTCAAGTTGAAAGCGAAGAAGGAACAAATAAGTAGAGTTTTCAAAGAATTTAAAGAAATTGTTATCCTTTGAATGATTCTGCTGTTGAGTAAAAGAGTCAAACCAAATACATTTTTGGGTTCGAACTTCCTAGCTCTGTTGAACCTTGTATTTCGTACAGATTCTCCGCCATTGTCCTCGCATTAAATACTTTTTACTTCTTTTTGCTTAATAATTCATGAAATCTGTTGCGTTAAGCAAGAAATTAAGAGACAGTTACAGGTTCAAATTCAAGAAACGAACTTTAAAGCCCCAATTCAATATTGCTTAATATCATCTTAGTTTAAGAACTACTACTTATGGTACGAAACTCTTTGAGAGAGGACTGGCTTATCATTTAGAAGACATTGGTCATGCCACAAAAGTAATTAAAACTAGGTGATATGTTCTTTATCTTTATAGATATGTATAAATATTTGTATGGGTAGCCTAAAAAAATACTCTATTTTTGCATGCTTTTAGCCCGAACACTATGATTATATTACTGTATAAGATATGATAATAAGTAAGGAGAGATAATAAAATTTCATTATTCAAGAAAGAAAATATAGCATCTGATAAAACCTTCATGCTACTTGCTTGAGATATTTTCAATAAGAAAATAAGACAGGTCAAGTTTTAATGCATTTTAAACTATATATCCAAAAATAGGAATGAAACTGGAATTGAAATAATCGACCGTTCTTCACCGTACCTTTTTGAAAATTTGCCAAATCGTGCAATTTTCTCCCTTTAACGTGAACCACATAAAAAGCGGCTTTCTCCCTGAGAAAAAGCTTATCATTTTTTATCCTTCCCGCTGCAGCATTAAGTCATTTTCATAGCAAAACGGAAAGGGCATTTTAAAGGAACCCAGAGGAAAATAATACTCCGCGCAAAAGAATACTTTGGGTCCAATCCCTTACATCACATGCGGCTTCCCTCTAAAGCATAATTTCATTCACTAAAATGACGACTCTTTCTATTCCTGGTCGTCCCAAGGCTTTATTTTTAAGAAAAAGAGACAAATGGAGGTTTATAAAAAGGAAATAAATTCCCTCGGTTTATAACAATCACCATGACAATAAAGCTGGCTGAATGGTTCTCGGAAAGAACTCTCTTTCCCCCCATGAAATATTAATGGCAGCTGTTAAGGTTTTGCACATACCGGTAGCAGCCTTTCACCGATCGAGCAACCGGCAAGAGGCATCCGTCTTGTCAGATCAAAGAAAATGGCGACGTTCGAAAACTTTTCGAAACAAAAAAAAAGAGAGAGAGAAGATTTCGCCTTCCAATTTGCGTGGCAGAACGGTTTCGAATTTTGGGGCAAAGGAGGTCATTTAAGGGTAGTAGCGGGGTTTGTTTTGTTTTTTTCTTCTCTCGTCTAAAACAGATAGCGGGCAATATATTTCCTTTGCAGCGTTGATGAGGATGGGAAAGATGAATAGGCTCTTTGGCTATGTGCGAGCCTTTATGGAGCTATCTGTATACCGTGATGAAGACGATAAATTTAGGAGTAATGGATGGCAACAGGGTGGCGATGTACGTGCTTTTAAGGCAGATACGGAAATGAGTCACGTGTTCTTAATAATGCTTTCGGCAAATAGAATTCTTCCAATATTCTACACATAAAGAGGCGGAATTGGGTAATAAACAAGATCCTCGTACGGAAGATTTCTCTTGAGAAAGTGTTACTTTGTTCGTTATCTTCAGAAAGGTTTCTAGGATAATTTATCATTTAGATTCTTTGGGAAGGGGGGTTTGTAAGTGGTTGAGTAGGAATTATGTATGACTTTTAGAAAAATTCCGGAATATAATTCTACATGAACATGAAAAATGAATACACGAAACACCGAAATGAATACACGAAGAAGGTTATGATTTTAAGGATTGGGTAAAATAATAGGAAATACTAGATACGATATTTTTATTGTCGCATTTTAAGGACTACACCTTAAAGAAAAATGCTTTACCCAATAAATAAGTTAAACTATGATATGGCACTGTAATTTTATTTCTACCCCTAGAATCTACAAGCTCTCTATCATTTCCCCCATTAGTTTTGAATCACCCTGTGTTAAGTACTTTCCTATATTCTAAGTTTGAAACGTGATAATTTTACACTACTTTAAAATTTTCCATATAAATATGTTGAAATATATATTTGAGTTACGGTTAATCATAGGTTTGTAGTATTTTAATGCTATTCGTGAGTTTAATTATTGGTATATATTTTTATTTTTAACTGTATATTTATCATATACGTAACCTGCAACTAAAATGAAATTTTGCATTTTTCAATCCCAGATAATTCAATTTTGGTTCCCGTAAAAAGTAAAGTAACGAAATAAAATATCTCAGAGGAAATTTTAATCATGGGATTCAAAGAAAACTAAAAAAATGGAATGGAGCCGGAGAACATCAACTTCTCAATTTTACAAGCACATAACATTTGCAAGTTATATTTAATTTCTTTCTGAGAGACAATGAAAAGAAACCTAAGCTTCGATCAAAAAAGGGAAACACCATAAATTATTCCGTCAGAAAAAATAATAAATTCGCATCCTAATCTCAAACTCGCAATGCAGTTTTATGAGTTTCTGGTCTGTTGATACTTTCATCCCACCCTATCTGCCTACCAATTTTTTCCGTCACTGGAATCAATATTTATACAAGATTGACAAACACACAGAGCGAGAATAAAAAAGACTAAAAAAAAAACCAAGTTCGTTCGCGTCTTTATATCCGCCATCTTTGACATTCCTATGCATTTTAAAACAGCGCTGGAAAACGAAAAGGCGGCAATCGTCTAAACGGAGAAAAAATTTAAAAAGAACGCGATTTTATCACATTTACAGCATTATAAAAGAAAATAAAAACGTCCCTGTTACTCTGCAATTCCAGGTGTTTTTTTATTCCTTCTCTGGCGAACAATCATTTCTGCTACTACAGCGCTTTCTACGATATAGGAAGAGAAAAGCGAATTCTTCCGCTGTTACGAGCTTTATTGACCGAACAGCGCTACTCGCGTATAACGGGAATGAATACGGTCTGGCGGAAGAAATAAGTCCGGAGCTCGTTTTGCGTTACATGACGGAAGAATAAAAAGGCGAAGTAAAAACGGAAGTCCATTTTTTACGACCCGGTTTAATGTACTGAGAAATAATGCGTGTCAATAAACATAACATTTCCCTGTGTCTAATGTCGCGCTAAGAATAGAAGCCGGGTTTTCTTTGCTGTAGAGACGCTGTGCGAAATACGACGACGTAAATACCCAACATGGTGTAAAACAACGCAAAAAAAAACAAGTGTTCCAGACTTTAAAAAAACACTTTCGAGGGAAATTTTAAAAGTGGGGAAATCTGGCTTTTTACGATGTGACTTTTCACGTTTAAAACTGTCTTTTCATTATAATGCAAACCTAGCACTTTTTAAAAGTATAGTTTACTTAACGTGTTCAAAAGTGCGTTTTATGTGTATTTAATGTGAGTAATATGCATCAGGAATGCGCTGTTCCCTTATTCGAGAAATTCTTTTTCTATTTTAATTGTAAATGTTTACCTTTACAATTCCAGATAAAAAAGTTATCTAGCTAATGTGTGCTGTTCTGTACGGCCGGCGTACTATACGCACTATTTTGTCTATGCATACTCTTAGCCGCCTATGTATTAGTTACATAAAATGTTCTTGAGATAACCCTGAAATTGACTGCAGCACTAATTAAACTGTAATTAATGAACATAACTGTATCCTGAATTCCTAACCCTAAAATTATAACGATGCCATTTTGTTCAGAAGGAAGTATACTTCACACTGATATCAACTTTGAAAGCAATCATTAGTTCTTTATTTACAAGAAACTACCACACACAAACCTACCTTCTTCCACACGAAAATTAGAAGCTAAGTAAGTCAAATAAACCATATTTTACTTGATAAATAAAACACAAAAGGTATGAAAATAATTATTTTTACTGTTGCCAACCAACAGGACAAAAAAAAAAGCTGAGTACTTTTGCCCGACTGTGCACTCGTACCCTACTTTCCCCTCCTAATAATTGTAAGCGCATTATGTAATTGAAGAATATGTATCTTATTGATAGTTGGGCAATTCCATGAAAATGTCAACCTGAACATCAAAATTTAAAATGTTAAGAAATGTTAAAAGTAATGATAAAATTATATGTAAACAAAAATTGTCAACAACCTATATAACCTATAATTTTCTACTTTAATTGCTAACCTCTTGAGTCAACTCTTTTATATCATTTTAGTACACTATTTTGAATTTTTGCATTGGAAGATTCAGAAATGTCAGTCAGTTACCACAGATACACGTGTCAGTTACCATATTGTAATTACTATCATTCTCTATTGTAGCAACATTTTTGAACTCAATTGCCTTATTCTAAAAGCTTATGTACTGTTCTTTATCACCTTTGTAACCTAATTAAAAATTAGAATAAATTTCAGAGGAATCTGGTATTGACTGTGTTACACTTTTCATAGAGGTTGCATAAATATTTTTCAAAAATAAATAAAAATATATTTTGAAAATTTAATTATGCCATTATATATATAGCTAACAAGAAAGCAATAAGCTGGGTGGAAAATATTTTTTCAAAAATTTATTTTGGGGAAGTAAATAAATACATTTATTATTTTCCTTTGTGAATGTCAGTCAGTTACCCGTGGAATTGCCCAGTTGTACTTGTAAGAGAATTCCTGGCTCATAATGATGAAATAACCCTTGAAGCCCTTACTGATAAAAGTTCTTTGTAGGTACTCCTCTGGTTATTTTCATTTTCTTCTATTATTTTAAATTCTCATATGATTTTGATCGAAAAGTTAGTATATCTTCACCTCATAAGATGTATTCATTCCAAATTATTCTCCGAAAATATGTTTTATAAGTTAAAATACTGCTGAAAATTATTTCAAATTTTCAAAAAGTTCTAAACAATTAAATAAGTTTTTTATTATTTCACTCATGTGTATTTAATTGAAGATGATAGCTGGTAAGCTCGATAACACAACTGCTTCGTAATGACGGAGTCGCAGAGATTTAATTTCTAATAAAAGTAATACAAAGTAATATGAAATATGCATTTACAGTAAAATTGACATGTATTGATGACCTTTCAGCTTTTAATACTAAATATTTCAAAAAGGCGTCAAAATTCAATGGGTTGTTTTAAAACATAAAACACAGACACTATTGGTACTGGGGTTTGAAACTCAATACTGATTATGGTCCAAAATGGAATAAAGCAAGATTTTCATATTGAACACAGTTAAACACAAATAACTTCTATAAGATTAATTACTATATGTTTTTGATGATTGCTAATTTTTATCTTTAATATCTATATAATCTATAATATCTTAATAATATCTTATAAAAACTTATTCCCCATCTTTATTTGCAACAAATTGTTTGCAAGTACTTCTTAAACCCCTTAAGCTTTACTAAAGTAGTTCGCAGAAACTATACCATGTAGTCTCTTACTTTCACTAACCAAACATTTCTTTGGCACAACGCCTGACGTTATAAAAAACAGTTATAAAAGAGTTCACCCGTTCTTTCGAACAGGACATTTGCTTTCATGTCTCCCAATATTTCAACGGGGACAGGGAGAATAGCTTTTGCCGACCGTCAAATGGCATTGTTTAACAACCACAGGACAGCCCATTTCCTTTCACGGCGATAGTTATACGGATAAAAAAACGCAGGGTATAAACTCCCTACCCCATAAATACCCATTCCTTAAAACCTCGGAAAAAAATGAACCCCGATCACATTGTCTCAAAATGGTCTCTTTAACTAGATAAATAAACCGTCAAGAATGGAACCCAGAGATTAGCCGCAAATATTCCATTCCCATGTATTTTTTTTACTCTTTTTCTTTTTTTTGGTGGACTAACGAGAAAAACTTCGCGGTGCGCCATCTAGCGGATAATGGCGTCATTTCGAACCGATTTAACTCCATTGTTTATACAAAATTTTCCCGCACTTTGCTTTTTTTTAAAAATTTGTGTCCCTTCCCCCCACCCAAGTTAGGAGAAGAAAGAAAATGGAACACAAAAAGGGTTCTCGAATTGGAGAAGAGCTATGAAGTTAATGATGATCGCCGGGTTTTTTTTTTATTTTCTCTAAAAGAAGAAGAAGAAAAAAATGGCTCAGAGAGCGTGTGAGATTGGGCGCCATCTTGAAACGATGTGGCATTAGTTTCGCCGATGCATGCAGATACACGGAATGAATGTGTTTTTCGACTCGGAGCGTTATGGTGATGATACCCCGTAGTTGATGAGGATCTTTTACGTGTTGAAAGGATCATCAGTAAGAACAAAAACTTGTTGAAAAGATTTGTTTGGTCGTAAATCAGAAAGGATGCCCTTTCTACGAGTTCGTGTATTTTGTTTTCATACTTGTATAAAGAAGAGGAACATTTTTGTATGCTGGGGTTTTTGAAACTTCTTTCAAGTAAAGAACTTTTTTAAGTATTTGGCATTAGAGATTGATAACCTCAAAATTATGCATTGCATAGAGATGTATATTATTTATTATTTTAATCTTAAACAATCATGACTACAATCGAGTATTGAAATTTTTTGTAAGAAAAGAAGACTTATTCTTCATAGTTTATGGTATTTTTTAAAAAAATTTAGACTTTATCAGGGCATCAATCATGTACCATTGTACTCAATTGATGTAGTACTTTGTATAAAAAAGGCCTTCATAGACAAAGATTCTGATAGCGAATGACGATAAAAAGTAACAAACGTAACCGTAGTGACAAAGATAATATCATGTCACATAGATAAGTATTTTTGTAGTGTAGAAAAATAAAACACAACTAAACATGAAATTTAAATGTTTAAAAACATCTATACAGCATTCTTAAACAATGAATTTCAATCGTAACCCTTTCTTTGATTAAATATTAGTTTGTTGAAATAATTACAAAGAAAATTAGAGTATCATAAAAGTAATGACGACAAAATTCAAACATCATTAAGAATTGAGCTTCTTCCTCCAATACCAAAAAACTAAAATTAAAATTTTTTATTTTCTTTCCTGTTATCCCATAACTTAATAACCCACTCTAATACAACTCAAACCCTAGCAAATTTGCTGAACATAATCAGCAGAAAAATATCAGGTACATCTCACGAAAAATATCTCCTCATACTAGAACACATACTAAATAATCGATTTATAGACAACCCCATCCCATTCTTTCTCCAGATCCAGAGGAAAAAGCCCTCAGCGTATGAGAACCGACACAAATCTAAGTCGACAAAGACTTCTGGCTTCCGAGGAACCAACCCGATCGGGCCAGCAGAAGCAATAGGGACCAATCACCGACAAGGAGCCTCTGACGCCTAGTGTCAGAGCGGCGATCAAGCTGTCGCTTATCCCGTTCTTTGGGCGTATTCAATGGCCCCGTTTACATGTGCCACTCTTATACCCGGGTATAATGCAGGAGAAAGGGATATTGAAAACCGTGCTAAAAACCCGTTTACATGACCAGTCCTCAAATCCCGGGTATAGACGTCACTGGTCCCATCAATCATTGCGATTTGAGTTTGTTTACATTCTGTTATCTGTTTTCGTCTTGGAATTTTGCGTTCATAATGGATTATTTTTAAGTTATTTCGACATTTAAGATAGTAATCAATCTTAAATATCCAATTGAAATAACAAAGAACAACTTACTTTCCAACAAGTACTCACTTAAGCCTAACATGGATGACTTTTTGCTTTGAGTGAGACCGAAATGCATCATGGGAAAGCCGGGTATTCAAATTCCCGAGTAAATAGGTGGATTTATTTATACCCTGCATTTTTCCCTATTGCTGGGTATATCGGCCACTTATACCCGGGTATATGGTCCATGTAAACGGGGCCAATGAGACAGACGATGGAAAGGGAGGGAGGTATTTGGTGTGAGGGGTGTTTTTTGAGGGTTGGGAAGTGTTCTTTTTTTTCCCGAGACAGGTAAAACTGGAAAAGTGCAGAAATTCGGTTTGTGGATAGTGTGGTGGTTGGGAGAAAAGGATATCTGTGTAAGTCCATGTAGGCTATAAAAAGAGTAAAGATTATAATATCCAGCGTTAGAAATTGGGGGAAAAAAACGGTGGTCCTGCGGACCAGTGCTTTGCCAATCTTACTGGTCCGCAACAAAATTCACTGGTCTGACAAATTAAAAAGGACCGGTTTAAATATATAAAGTAACTATATTGCACTGAATGTGAGTACCTAAAAGTAATGTTAAAAATCAATACATATTAATAATATTTTCTCTTTTTCGCCGGGGGCTCTCCTATCCCATATCACCACATTTCGGGTTCTGTCAAAAATATGTACTTGCTTCTCCAAATGCAATCATCAAACGCACTTAAAATACTGCTATCACTCAACAAATCGTCTAAAGGATTTTAAACGTGCACGAGAAATCGCTGGTCCGGCGGACCAGTGATTTTCACTGGTCCGAGCCGTTTTTTAGCTGTCCCGGACCAGCAAAACCCCCCAATTTCGAACGCTGATAATATCATGAAGCATTTTTTTTCAACCTAATGTTACGTTTTCTTCTAATTTTAATTTTGTTTCAAATGATGAATATTTTATGGTAAAATCCGTGGTAAGGAATGTCGGAAGTGTTTTCCTTCAAAAATCAATCATTCTAATGTAATAAACAATATAAATGTAATTTTTGTATAATAGTAGAAAAATTGTGCATAAAATACTACAACTTGAAAATTATGGACCACTGTAAAGGGTCATGGATTTTGTCCCCCTTTCAATGTAGAACTAAATAAAGGTTCAGTTAATTCCTTAATAAATACATTTTATTATTTTCAAAAGGTGAATTAACTGTCACATCTAAGTATTATAGAAAGCATAAAAAAATTAATTAGATGTGATAAGTCTTTCTGATGTACTCAAAACCAATTCTATTTATAAAGCATTAATATGGAATTATTAATCAGATATATAATAGGAAGCATAAAAAGTTAAGTAGAAAGACTGCTTATAACCTCAAGAGGTATGCTTTTGTTACTAAAGATTTTACATAACTGAAGAAATGGAATTCAAGTGTATGTATAAAAAGATTTTGCGCTGCTTTTAAATTTACTTAGCTGAATACTTTGATCATCTTCAGATCGCACATTTTACTTTTCCCAAACGACTAAAAATAAATAGAAAATATGAGTTCGGAAAATAATCCTTCAAATGATTTTTTGAAAAGGAATAATTATCTTACCCTAAAAACAAAAGGAAATAAAAAGCACATTGCCTTTTAAACTACTACATCAATTTTATCCTTACACTTCTAATTATCTCATATTTTCCGTCTCTTTTATACAAGCAAAGGAGCGACAATAACTCAGAAAATAATCACTTTTCAAGTGCTTTAGTAGAGAAAAAAAAAACAAAAACGGATGATTGTCAAACCCCAGGAAAAAATCAAACCTCATTCAATCTTAATTAACTTCCCGAGAAAGAATTCGATATTACAATCTTTAACCACTCCCAAAACAACCCACTGGTATGTGTAACGTTAGAACAAAAGACAAGAATAACGAAGTCTTGAAAGAACAATAGAGGTTCTCCTTTGAAACTCAAGAAGTGCAATTCCATTACACTTTTGTCTAGGGGCGAACGTTTTAGAAAAAAAAAAATAAAGTACATAGAGAGAAAGAAGTAAACATTAGTGCTTTGCTTGCAGTCGATTGAGCCCTTAAAAGCAGCTGCAGTAGTAGCAGCTGCAGCCAATCTCACCCAATTCACTTCAACACATAAAACAACATTCTCATCAGGAGTGCAATGCAGCTGAACCGAACATAGAGTTAAAAGGAAAAGATGGTGCATGGACTTTTTTTTTACAATTGAAAATAGGCGGTTCCAACACACTGCTTTTATAGTGTTTGGGATTTTTTTATGCCCATGGTCATTCAAGTGGACTTTTTTAGGAGGTCTTGGATCAATCACTAAAATGACATACTTCTGTAAATACGGGATTAAACGTGAAATTGTTAATGCTTTACTTAGAAATCGAAAAGATCATTTAACGTTTAAGTATTGGGAATATTTCAAACCGAACCTTCGAAACTACCAAACAAAACCCTTCCTTATTAAGGTGATTTTTTTAATCACATTTAAAAATAACCTAATTTTGATTGGAATAATGAAACAATGAGGGTTTACGTGGAGGAAATCAATAACATAAGATGAATCTTCCTGGATGCTTTGGTCTTGGAGGTGGGATAAAAATGAACGTTTCGAACTCAACTTTGAAACTGTTAGTTTCATCTCGTATATTTAAAGGAGCATTCAGACTTATCAATTTTTGTGTTCGTTTCGGAGGAATCATCCAAAGTGAAAAGTACGAATTGGCGCTTCACTCTTTACTTCTTCACTTTTCTATGCAAACTAGCGATTCACAGGAGTGAATCACTCAGAATGAACAATGAAAGTGAAACAGTGTAAATGAGCCTTTAAGAGAGCAGTTCTCCTCCAAGCAAGAATATTCATCCTATGTTTTGGATTGAAATAATCCAATTGAATCATTACTTCTCTCATTCTCATAAAGAAATCGTTTATCAACTTATATCACCATTTTTATGGAAATTTTTCCCAAAATACTTTATCTGCTTACTTTTGACTTAATGAATACAAGGCTCAGCCTTTTAAGGCCGTTTCCCCTTTTTGGGGAAGGAAATTCTATGGGATTTCCCCTGTCAGGGATTGTTTTTCACCTCTCTGGCTATGCAGGGTTATATCAGACGCATCTTCTAGTTAATCCTATCTCTCCGGTTCTCCGGCCGCTGATCTTTTCGTCCATTGTTAGGAGGGCTACGGTTACCGTTCGTTCGGGTTGTGTTTCTGATTCGGGAGCGTCGTTAGTGCAAACAACTCTTTTCGGGAGTTGGTTTTTTTCCCCGAGCTTCTGGAATTTAAATCGACGCGTTTTCCTCTAAGTGGGCGGGGGAAGTGCGTTTCGGGAAGTTTCGGGAGTGGTTTCCTGCTTTTCCTTTCCCGGAATGAATCGATGTTGGGAGATGGCCGGCGATTGTTTTTATTGGAACGGGAGAGAGGATGAGAAGGGAGGTTGGGATGCTTTTGTTTCCGGAGTCGTTTTGCTTTATCTAGAGATAGGGTATAGATTTTCTGGGGTAATAAGGATTCGTCCTTCTTAGCGAACTCCGGAATCTCGAAATATGATTTTTCATAAAGCTGCGAATTTCATGTTATTTTAACAATGAAGTAAGGTATTGTTAAGGCATGGCTTACTAGATACTTATACAGGCTAGCCGAGTACGGAAATCATTGCAAATCCAGATGGCAATACTGGACAAACTGGCAAAGCATATCCACAGTGTTGAAGGCGGTGGGTGATATAGGTAGGTCTTGTAGCGCTCCAAGCGGGAAAAGTTGTCAAATGGTTTTCATTGTTTAAAACTCGACTAGCCTGTATAAGTATCTAGTAAGCCGTGGTTAAGGCATGAACGAATGTAAAATTATTTTAGGTATGTAACACAACTGTATGTTTATCACTGAGATTGAGCGAGTGTGTGTGTGTTCACGTTCAGAGAACAAAGTGATTTTAATCAGAAGTGTTTGCTCATTTTTTTTTATCTTTCCTAGAGGTGAACACTAAATTTTTCCTCTTTTTGTCAAAAAATAATTAAATTACGAACTATTTTAAACTAACTAAGTGTCATTTCATTTATTAACAATGACCAAAAACAATTTTGTAAAACAATACATGAAGGAAACAAATTGGTCCTGAACTTTTAAGACCGAGTATAAATTCATACAAACTTATATGCAACGAAATTTAAATGTCAGAGTTTAGTCACTGAGGTGTTTACTTCTTTTTACTTTGCTCTATTAAGGGTTTGTGCGAGCGAATGTGTTTGAGGCACGGGTAGCAGTACCTCACTCTGCATACTGGAAAGTATTAATTTAATTAACTCATAATACTGAGCAATAGTTTTGAAAATTAAACTGATTTTTTAATAAGTAAATAATTGCATTCCCTTTATGTAGGGAATATTTACGGCATGGAGTTTTAAGAACAGGAGTTTAAGAGTCAAGGAGTTTTAAGAACATTATCAAAAAGTGAAAAAAAAGAAGGTATGTACAATATTACGATATTCTTCAAAAACACTTTAATAGGATCTACATATTTTAAATATTGCTAAGGTTTTAAATCTTCTCAAAGTAATACTTTTTTTAACAAGTTTTAGTTATAATGGCAGTGTGGATAATATGTTTGCTTTCATTTAAATTTAACAACCAAATTTGGTTTTCAAATTTGATTTGAAGTAATATTCGGTGAACTCCATGTGAGCTTAAAGTTCTAGACGAAAACTAAATTTTAACAGAAATATTTTGTATCTACTTAGAGAGAAAAACTCTAACTAAATTAAAACACACACAAACTTACTTAAAAAAACTATTCAATTGACAATTTTTTTCGAAGTAAACTCAAAGCAGTTTTGAAGAAAGTAAATGGAATGAGTGAGATAATAATCCTCACAGGAAAATCCACCAATTTAAATCTGAAGCTTTTCATCGCAAACCGTGAATCACAATGAAAAAGCACTTCCAGCCCCAAATCCTCTTATGCTCCCGAAAAATAACTTCTAAATAGTCGGATTCCTCCCCAATACACGGTCCGTACGTTAAAAGGTAGCGATTTTTTAAGTTAACGCTAATACCCCCTACTCCGCCCAAATCCATCTATTAAAGTATCAATCTCTTTCTAGACACGAAGAACTTTGAGAGTGAAAAAAAGCGTATTCCTTTCAAATAAAAAGTTTTTTTCCTCCCAGTCAACCCATACCTGGCAAGCATAAAAGAGATATCCACCTTCCAGTAAACACAAACTGGAGTTTCGGAACAAAGGCAAGATCCGGATTTTTCCAGAAAGGGGGGGGGGGTTGAACCCCCTCCCCCTTTGAAATCCTTTTTCGAAGAGGGACTGGCTGTCAATCTGGGGTCCGGTATTTATTTTCGAAAGCCCCTCTAAATCCGGTGGATTCCGTATCTGATAGAGATTGTGAAACGCTGAAATTTCCAGTTTTCGCGCTGGGGTGATGGATAGGACAGGGTGGGGGTAATCTTTTGAAGGGGTTTCGACAACCGCCGGAGAAATGAATTTTTGATCCGGTTGCGTTAAGTTTTGGGAGTGTTGCGACAGGTTGCATGCGTTTTTGTGAGGAGATGCTTAGGGAGGTGACACGGGACATGACAAGATGTCTTTGAAACACCTATGAACGATTGGATTTAGGATTTATTTAGGATTGGATTTAGGGTTTGCTGCCGAGCAACACCTTGACAGGTTAGGTTAGTAAAGGTTAGTGGAAGTTAATATTAGTTTTATACTAAAATAGTAGTATTTAAATAAAAGAAGAAAGTAGATGCTGAAACGTCTTTTTTTCTCAAGTTCGTGTTTAGAATACTTTTCATACTTACTATACCTTGCAGTTTTATTCAATCAACATCTGAGTGTTGAATTTTATTTAATTACCGACTGAAATATAATTTTTCTTCCGAATTAAATAATTAAATGAATTTTTTTTTGGATACCTAAAAGTAGAGCTGTAACGCATAGGAAAAGTTAACGAATCAATTCTAAATGCTTTAACTAATTATACCAGTTTTGCTGTTAAATGTTTCCATATCATTCTTTGTTCACATAATTAACAACGTTTGAATTTGTTGATTGAAAGTAAAACTAAATATTTTAAAACACAACAAATATTTCCTCTCCTAAGTAAGTCTTAAACATATTCAAAGTAAAACAAATCCGTAAGTCTTTCAGACAAATTTACGATAAAAAATAAAAAAAATATTACACTTTTTATCTCAACCACATTAATTTATTAGATTTCAGTAACTACATATTACAATCTTTTTACACAACATCTGAATTAAAACTCAACCATAGCCATTCACTCTCTCCTCATAACCCTCATTTAAAACAAAAATCCAAAGATTCCAAACGGGCAAAGTAATGAATAAGCATTTCTCTTCTTCTCCTTAAGTAATGACTTAATTCCAAGTTCAGCCTCGATACAACAAGGAGCCTCTTTTTTCATTATTCAAATTGAAGCTCTTCCTTTTTTGTACGTGTGGGCAACTCCACAAAACACAACTTCCGCGGAATGGGCATTTAAAGTAAATTGCTCGCTTGTTTAAAGCGAGGTCCTAAAACTACAGGCCGTTTAACAAAGCGAATTGCCTTTCTGGAGACGAGGCGTTTTTGAAGCCATAAAATAAGCGAGTTTACGAGATAGTTTTTTTTTTAAAAGTGAAGGGTTTACTTTAAAGCAATTCCAACCGGCTGCTTACAAGGAGATTTAATCAAGTTTATGGATTTCTTTTTATCGTTTGGGGGTTAATACTCGTGTATTTGGGTTAATCCCTTTATTTAATTACTCGTGTATAAATTTTCTTGGCTTTTTTTTCATTTGGGGAAGGAGTGCGATTGATTGGGTTTCATTAAGTTAAGAAAGATGAAGAAATAACTTTTTCGAATTCTTATTCGCGATGTTATTTTTGTTTAGAAACTTTTGAATTTCATTATAAGTAGTTTTTTTTTGTTAAGTTCTCCGTATATAAGTTTTTTTTAACGGTAGTGAAAAATTCACTTCAGTAATTGATAAAAATAGTAATTGATTTTAAAATTTTTTGAAAGTATTCTGCAGAGATAAAAACACTTTATCAGGACTGAAAATGTGTAAATTTCATCAGGGTTTAATTGCATTTATCTGTTTATGTAACGTAAGTTTGTATAGCTCCTTCGAAGTAAACGTAAAATAATGTAATATTTGTTCCTTTAATTTAGAATCAAACGTTTAATAAGAAACATGAATTAAAAAAGTGTTTGATATGAATTGTGGAATAAAATATTAGTTTAAATTTTACTACAGATAAATAATTTAGCTGTGGATTAGGATGTTAAAATTTTTAAAAACATATTTATAAACATAATTTATTAAATACTTTTCCTTACATTTACGATTATAAGAGGTTTACACTTTTCAATATATTTGGTCGAACAAAAACAGAAGTTATTTAAATATCAACAAAATATTTTACTCTAGTTAAGAAAATCCGTAGGATTACTTTGTTAAAAGATACACGAATTGTATGACTACTGACAAGTAATTTTAATAAGGGGTCATATTCATGAACACTATTAGTAGTTGTGGCTCCAATTTTGCACCCGTATTTAGAAACTCTTTATGATGAGGAATATACAATGAAAAGTAAAAAAAAAAATAACTGGTACACTTGTCGGATATGGGGTAGAACCCCTGAGAGCACGCAGAGAACCACAAAACGACATGGAGTAGATTCGATTGGTATCTGAAAGTATGCTGGAGGAAATCCCCACGATAAATCCCGCAGGGGTGTTGATAGGGGAGAGGGAATATGCGAGAGAGGGAAGAAAGAAAACATTTTCGATATAGGGATTAAATTCGAATTTTTTAATATGCCTTTTTTGTCAGAATATCGAGAATACGGTAAAACATCGAATATTGGACATCTCTGTGGTCTTGAAAACATTATGAAAGGACGGGACCATCGACGACTGAAGGAAACCATTAACATGACATGCGTGCAACTTTTTCTCAAACTGGTGCTAATTTCAACACTAAAGCATCAACAAGGTGCAGCATTGAAATTTGAGTCAATTTGAGAAAATACTAGACAGGTGAATAGTTTTTTTTTGGCTCTTCAGTTCAGCGTACATGTTATTTCCATTTTAATAGTAGAGCATTTTCAATCGCATGACTCGGACCTAAGAACGGCCTTAGCAACAGAAGGTTACAGTTTTTTACCCAACAGAAGGTTAACAGTTACAGAAAATGACTGGCCGTGGAATTCTTCAATTGGAGCATTTGCAATCACGTGACCCCATACCTAAAAACCGCCTTAGCAACAGATACCCCGTTACCCCTTAGCAACAGTTAAAAGCCCTACAAAAGGTTAACAGTTAAAAGAAAATAGCTGGTCGTGACGTCACCTGAAAACACTCTATTCAAATATTATACAAATCAAAGTGTTACCAATTACTCTTTTAAGACAATGATTTGAAGAATATATAAACAACACATAAGGGGACAACGTAAAAGTTGGAAAGCCACCGCAACAAAGACCATTTTCCCACATCGACTGGTGCCGAGCACTCTCCATCTACCCAACCCCCACGAACGAAAAAAAAAATAAACCTACCCCTACCCAAAACAAAAACATCATCAACACCAAACAACGAAAGGGTATAGAGAGAGGGGGAAAAAGAGAGCTTTACTAACACAATCATTTTTCCTGCTTTCCATTACTCTTTCTCCCACGGAACACTCCACCATTAACTACGTGACTTATATCCTCAGTCGTTCGGACCCCGCAGTAGAAGATGAAGACGAATGGAAGCGTGTTACACCTCCCGAAGTATAATCCATGAAGATTAGCCCGGACTCCGAACGCGTCTATTTAATAGAAGGGCTTTTTAAGCCGCCCCTGTAAATCCAGAATTACACTGGTTTTGGAGGAAATGGGGTTTGCGGGGATAACCTGAAGGAAATGATTTCGCTATCTTCTCTCTCTCCACTTTTCTTTGTTTCTGTTCTTTTTTTTAAAAGAGTTAAGAGAGTTGTTCTTTTTTTTGTGCATAATTTAGAGGAGGGGAGGGTGTAATTCGGGGATTTTCGAGAGGAGAGGGAAGTTTATTCAATTGTTTGAGTCGCGAGAGACTTGTTTTCTAACTTTTAGGCTTAAGCAAAATAGTTTTGGACTTCTTTTAGACAGGAAAAGCTTTGTTTGAATTTCAAACAGTAATTATAAGGGGACATTCGCAAATTACTTCGTGTTTTTAGGGATGAAGGAGAAGGTCTTGTGTCCAGTTAAAAGTTAAAGCTAAAGTTTAAAATTTGCGACAAAAGAATTTTAACACTGATTTTCAGTGCTGTTACAATATTTTTACACTATAGTTACTATTTTTCCATTGATTTTAATGTGACATCACTAGAAAGAAAAGTGCCTGCCTTGTTGCGTGGATAAGGTATAAAACCCTTAAAAATTGCATGCACCCCCATAATTTTTTAATAATCCCTAGGGAATAATGATAATTTTTCAATTTAATAATTTTGATAGATAAATAATTTTTATTGAATTCAGTTAAAAAATTATTAAAACTTATTTAAATTATTTATACTGACATTTTAGATTTGAAATATTACAATGGCTTTTTCTATTTTTTTTTTATTCCTTTGCTTATGCTACTACGTTGTAACTTTAAACCAGTTTATGCATAACCAAATTTTATAAAAAAAAATCTCAGACAACTTCTACAATTTCCTAAAGAAATAATTTTGATTAAATTTATTGAAATTAATTATCTTTTAATGTAATAAAGAAGTTTTTTTCGGGGGATGTAACAAACCCCTGATCTAAATTTCCGTCAAAGGTTATTATTAAGTCATTTTTGTTTTCAACTCTCAAGTTAAGCTGAATAATCAAAAACCTAAAACCTATTTGGGAGCGATAAAAGAAAATATTAGGAACATAATATTAACTTTTAAAAGTGCAGTCTAGCAGAAATATATACTCAGTCGCTATTTCTAAAATTTTAAGAAACCTTCATATTTCATTTTTCAACTTAATTTTAAATATAATTAACTTAAAATTGTGTATAATCTTTCTACTTAGTAAACAATAAATAGGTTTTCTCTAAAACCGGTCATGAAATTTTGAATTACAACAAAGAACAAAACTTCCAAAAATTTTCCTAATACAAGTTAGAAAACTTCATCAGTAGTGCACTTGGGAAACTCTAAGGCAAAAAAAATGGATAACCTTACACTAAAAACAATCATCCATTCCTTCATTTCCTCGAGTCGCCTTAAAACTGTTTTTCTCCAACAAAAAGATTCTTAATTCCCAAAGAAAAAAACAACATCGCACCATGTTTTCGTCTTATAACATCTCTTTAAACTCAACATTGTTATGGAAAAGTATCTTTTTACGTCAAAACTGAATCCCCAGTGTCTAGCGGCCCAAAAAATATTTACGACCCTATGTTACGCAAAAGGAGAAAAAAACATCGGGTCTCTGAAAAGATTTTTCCACCCAGAGGCATTCCGACATTCTTTCCTGCGAATTCAGCAAAGGCTTCGGGAAATAAACTTGTTTTGCTGGTTCTATAGAAACACACTGGGAAAGACAGCTATTGCGGGACTTTTGGGCATCTACGGTGCAGATGCGCTATATATTCACTTGAATGGAAGCGCGGATGAATGAGGTGGAATTACTTTTAGCTGTAAGAGAGCAGTGGGAGGAGAAGGAGTAACATTCCTCAAGAAGATTGCTCTCCGAGTAATCTTGGAGGCAAAATAGGTGTTTCCTTCTGTTCTCTTGTTTGAATGGATATAGATGCCGGCAAATTTATGTGTTCTGAGGAAATATTTATTCAGTTAGTTGGTTTGGAAAAGCGTAAATTTAAATATGCTGTCTCTGTAATTAGTTATTTTGATGTAAATCTCGAAGTTTAGAGTTTTCTTAGCAATGCATGAGAGAGTACTGTAATCAGCGGGGATCTGGAGGCTCGTTATTATTAATGTAATTAAAATTAGGCTTTTAAATCACATCTAATTACCTTTTGACATGGATATTTCTAGGTTAAAAACAAGATGAAGGTTCATAATATATAATTTCCGCTTTCATGTGCATTCCTTTGTGTACGACTGCTTAAATTTCTAAGTAATGACTCATATATTTGAGGTGATATTTTTTTTTTAATTTTAAACTAATTCTAGAACAAAACAGTTGAAGCTTTGAGATATAAGACACAAAGAAAAAAAACAAATCCTCATACTTTGGACATCAGTACCAGAACAAAAACAATCCCTCTGAAGGTATTTATTTTTTCAATCCATCTGAAAAACCTATAAATTCCAAGATTTTTCTCCTTAACTATCACATCCCGAAATCAATACACGGAAAGAAAAACTCACCAAAAGAAGAAACCCACACTTTACAATAATAACATCCCCATGAAAAAAAAAAAATAAGCCTTCTCGAAACGTCAGCAAAACAGGGCCGAAACGAAGACGAATGGCGGGCTCGCGGTAATTTCGCCCAATGGCCCTCTCAGTAATTGCCCATTTGTTAGACGTAATCCCCCATTTAAAATTACACCTTGTCTGGTCCCATGAACGACAGTGACCATAAAGAGTATCCACCCGTTAACGGCTCGGTTTAATTACTTCCAATGGTAGAATTAAGGCGCTTAAGACCGCAACTTTCCGTTTGGGAAACATTTAAATTTCCTTTTGATGAGGAAGGAATAGTCAGGAGGAAAGAAAAAGGTTTAGTTAAGGGAGTTTATTACGTGCTTTGTAATGGTTGGGAAAAGGGTGTTAAACTATAAAAAAAGTAGCGTTGAGACATCAAAGGTTAAGGCATATTAATATTGTTTTAACTCTTTTAGTTCTAGGCGCCCCATATTTCTCATAGGATTCAATGGTAATCTTGGGCGGTCTAGAATTTAAAGAGTTAAGGTGTTAAGCATAATAAAGCTTTCCAACCAATTTGTAAAATGCTAATAGGAAAGAACTTTCACACAAGTATTGGGGAATAGCCTTTCACAGAATTCAAATTAATCATAAATTCACATTGAAATGACCTATTAGAAAGGTAAAATATTACATCCCCCTTTGCAACTGAGCAGTTCAGTTTCCTTCGATTTTAAGGATAAAAAATGAAGATGCAAACTTTTAGGTATAACGAGCACTGCTTGACCATAACTAACTATTAAAGGAGGAAAATAATAGTCATTTTATGTATTTCAAGACACAAAAAATTCAGGCGAAATGCATTGCATTGATTCACAGTTGCAAGACTGACTCAGCAGTTGTATTTTTAAAGAAATGATAAAATTTAAACAAAAAATAACATTACATACAGATATGCAGACAATTATATTTTCACCATATCGTTGGGTTATTTTCATTACCTCTATACTTTGCACTAAAAGTGCCATAAAATATAGAAACAGCTTTATATAAAACTAATACTTGCGCATCTTGTAAAACCTACCTTTGAAAACACATGGTATATTATCTTTTCATAAGGTATTCACGAGCTAACGTAAAATCCACTTCAATCGGGATTTAACGTTCAATTTCATTAAATGGTACAATATCAAATTAATTCCCCAAATAATTCCCCATTAATAGTCTATTCATTGCACCAAAACCCTCATTCAACCCCCTTCAAAAGGCCACTGACCATAAAACCCCCCATTCCTTACTACCAACCCCTTTTCAACAACATCAACAACCCCCCAATGCACATTGACCGAAAAATGTCTCAACGATCTCCCCAATCTGTATCCGAGGCATTTAACGGGGGAATTTCAGGTTCACAACAGGATAGAACAAGGGGGTGCTAATGGCCCACATTAAGGAGATCGTCTGCCTAATTCCGTTCCAGCCGATAGGGTCAGGGAATGGGCGGCAATTAGGGGTGCTCCTGCCCTTTGTTCGGGTATTGGGATGCTGAGGATTCCATGAGCTCCGGGATTAGGGATTCTGATCCGGGGGAGAAGACGGTATTATTGGGTTTGACACGTTTTGGTAGAGAGGGTGACATTGGCCCTGATTGTTTTATTGGAGAGAGGGTCGTTTTAGGGGTCGGTGAGGAATGGAATGTCTTGAGTGCTGAGAATCGATCGGAGTTGAACGATTGCCTTTAAATTGGGGTTTCATGAAGGAATTGTAGAATACAATATATTAATGGTAATGATCTTAAAATTACGAAAAAGTAGTAAAATAGAATCCTAGAGGTACCATATTTTATGTTATAATATCTTACTCATATTAAATTATGTATAAAAAATAACGTACAATATCTACATTACACTTGTTTTTAAAAAAATAGAAGAAAACGGTTTTACAACAAAATGTTTAACGGAAATGTTCCTCATTGATGATAAACATACAATAATATCCTAAATGATTGGAAATATGATATACATCAAATTTCATCAAAATATGATATCAAAAAGAAAAGGTCGACTTTATCTTTGTTGACTTATATGCTCACGAAGAGTCAAAATCGTCCATATGAGGCGCATCTAGCAAAAAAATGTTTAGTTTATAAGAGGATATAGGATTGTTCCCCTCACCCCAATTCATGAGTTAAAATGTGTAGAAAACTATGAAAACTAAAATTTTATGAAAACATCAAAAATGTATTATTGAATGATGTGAAACATTGCCGTTCTGTGTCACGACTTAAAGCATAGTAACCTTTCAAATAACATAAGAATATTACGCTCAATAGAGTACTAATTTAATTAAGCCGATTTCTTTGAATATGATGTGTTTAATAACTATTTAAATGCATTTATATTAATGAGCTGTTTTCCACAGAACTATTTCATAATAGAAAATGTTAAGTACCAAGATTTAATTTAAAGCTCTAGTACTTATATTTAATTAAAGATACTTTTATAACTCATTTATTTCCTTAAGAAATATTACCTTGCTAATGCATCTTATCAAATTATTTAATTTCCTTTCGGAATCAAAAATAAAAAAACAATCGAATGCCATAAGATAATAAGTGAATTAATTATCCAGATGATCAAATTTTATGGACTTGGATATACTTTGTATAGTCTGTATTTTTATAACCTTTATGCACATGTTTAAAATTAAACATGCTTAATGATGGATGATGATACAATAGAGACATAACGATACAAAGGAAGATGTAATGTAATATTACATCTTACAACGCTCTAAAAGAGCAAGTTAACGCGGAAATGAAAATAATCTCTCAAACGAAGCTCCTCATTAAATCGTCAATTATTATCAACTCCTATCCCTTTTTATTAATCGTCAACAATCACTACAATAAGTAGAATAATTACAACCCTCTTGCATTAATTAAAATGGTGTAAATCGCGCAGGATACAATTACTAAAATCTCCTCCTCCACACCCCCCCCCCCAAAAAAAAAAAGAGCAATAATTTTAAATAACAGTCGCAACGTTTCTGCAGAATTCCACCAAAAACTTCTTTCTCCCCAATTCTATATCCTCACAACAAATGCAATTGTCGACGGTTCTCAGGAATTTCAGCCATGGCGTTCGTTAATCGCGCTAACTAGATTTTTATTCGTTGCCGAATCTGTTCTAATTCCATTGTTGCGCGTGAAGGGGGACGAGGCTGAAAAATAATTGCTGGGACGATTTGGAATTTAATTGTGAGCCCGGAGTTTCCTGGAAGAATCAGGAACTGCCTTCATTTTTGAGCACTGCTCCAGTCTCCTGTGCGCGTATAGTTTAATTAGAAGGAGGGCATTCTTGATTAGAGAGGCCGCTTATAATATGAAAGTGCAAGTTCGTTTAGGGGAAGTTTAAATGGACTGACATTTATTTTTGAGGGTGTATCTTGAAGGCCAAGATAATATTTGGTGTTTAAGTTTGGTAACACGTGTAATGTATTAATAACACTGGTACACAAGGGTTTTGGCACAAGATACTTTTGTAGTGTTTCTAGGGTAACTTTTAAAGCTGATTTCAAATCTGCAATTAGAATTTTTTTATAACCCTCAGATGCATGTGATTATGATTTGATGATTATGATTATTTTTATCGATATCTACTATAGTAAATCTCATTTCTTTTGCTGGTAATTTGTCCAATTTTGCTCTCTAAAAATGACAGTGCTGCGCCAATCATACTGTGGCTATTTCGAGAATCAAGATATTGAATGAATGAATTAACTTTAATGATTCTCAGACCTACATTCAATTAAGCTCTTATGAGACCTAAAAATATGATTATCAGTCATTATTCCATCCACCAGGAACTATCCAGGAGCCAGAATCTGCCAAAGAGAAGTTTGAGCCAGCATTTCTTACTTGCTCCCTAAAAATCCCATTCAAAGCTGGCACACTCTATAAATCATGTATTAAGTTCTTGTATGATTCCATCATAACTAATTTTATGAAAATTTTTCATAAAATGTTTTTTATCGACATTTATCTCACGAGTTTTGAATGTGAACGTGTATAGAACTCTTTTATTAGTATGTAACACAAAAAAACTGTGTGTGATGGAGAAAAACAACTTGCTTATTTGAATTCAGCGTAAAAAGTTCTATTAGGATCACCCCATTTTGCTCTTGTGCCAGAAAAAAGTTCAATTTTGTTTACTAGTGATAGGTTCACTGTAAAATAAATTCGTCTTTTACGCAATCATATTAAGAAGACTACAGAAGTGTTTTTTTTAGGGTTAAAGTGTAATTACTTATGATAAAAACAAATTTTACAATTAGTTTAAAAGTGAATAAACATTTTAAATGTTCTTAAAAGCCATTAGAATCCACACAAAAGCTTTCTTCTAACGTGCACTTCCACCGAGATAGAAAAAACTATTTTATAATTAAGATCATTAAATACATTCGCAAAAAGAGTATTTTTTAAATGTTTTGGAAATCCATATTAAGGACAAAGTACACAGTTTCAGATAATCTTAAAACTATAAAAGTAAACTAAACTCTTAGCACTACTTTTCCATCAGTTACTTGACTAAATTTAATATTAATTATTTTGTACAAACTGTTATCAAATAAATCTAGCCTTGTGGTCAGACGCGGGAAATCAAATTCAAAGGAGGAGATATCGAGTCCAAATAAGAGCAATTATTATAATTCGTTTTTAATTTTTTGAGCATATTGAAATCATATGACGGAAAAAGAAATAAACGGACGTTTATTCAAATGACGGAAAATGCAAAGACGGACATTTCCTCAAATGATGGAAATAATCCGTCAACAACGCTGCCGGGTAATTTTCGTTTTTTGATGTTTACAGTATATTTTGTTTAGAAACTAACATTAAATTAAAATTTATACATTAAATTAAAATTTATAATGGGCGTACTAAAAAGACGGTTTCTCAAAAAACACATTAAAAAAGTAATTTTTTCCCTAACTTTGATTCTACAAAAACAAGACTTTTTTTTTCTATTTAACTTAAAACCTAATTAATCCGTGAAAAGACTTATCACATATCTACATAAAAGGATTTTCATGCCGTGCTTTTAGAAATAGATATCATAGAGATAATATTTCTCTGCAAGTGGATTGATTACCTAAAAACCTAAATTTCTGAAAACAAATATTTTTTCTTTATTACACTGCGAAAATATAAAGAATAAAGCAGCTAAGATGCTGAGGAAGGTACAGAAACTTGAATTGTGAATTGAGGTTTAAAATTGCGTTTTGGATCATTAAGGAAAATGTGGCTTTTTAGTTTCAAGTTCTTAAAAGGTTTACTTTTTTATCTCATTTAAGTGTGTAAATTTTTCCCCCAGCAGAACTTCAAGTCAAGTAAAACTGATGTTTAGGAAATAATAAATCATTTTTACACATTATTAGCAATAAACAAACAATATGTTTTGGTAAAAATAAAATTAAGCTTTTTATGTGACTTAGGGGATATTATAATTCGAATCTATTGTAGTCGTAATCTATTGTACGTATAACAAGTAGGTAATTCTTAAAAAAAAAACAATTTTTGACGCTTTTGAATCTCATCAGTAATTTCCACATACAGAGTTCTAAAAATACAGTTTTAACGAGATTGAAAAAATATCTAACAAGTAAAAGAAGCGCATTCATAAGTTATAATTTTTAAAAATACATGAAATATAAGCAGATTATAATGAACGAAAACTTAATTCAAAACATGACAGTTTTATTTACTCTACCCTATATGCAAATGTCTTTTGTATATAGGATCGGGAGAAAGACTTCAGCAATAAATCAAATTCTCTATCAAACATGCTCATTAGTAAAGGATCTCTAGGGAACTAGTTTATCATTAGTATATTTTTGTGTATAATTCAGTCTATGGAATAATTTAAAAATGGGACTTAGTAACAGCAATGTAACTAAGAATTTCAAAATCAGAGAAATATACTTAACTTATTATGTTATAAAATAGATACGTTGAAAATTTAATTAATGTTATACATGTATACGTGTTTTTAACAATCCATCCTAAAAAAAATTCCAGCTATAGAATTTTATTATGTGACGGACTTAAGATAATATCCAAATTAAAAATGTAATAAAAATGTAATTTTCAATTGATAATAACATTATTATTTTAATTTATTTAAACTAAAGTATTATCATTTGTGTAGTTGAGGGAGGTGATAATACAGTATAAATGTGTGTACTATATTCATTTTTTAATTTCCATCCTTAGAATTATTCTTTAAAAGCATTCGGGTTTTTTTTACATTATTGATTATATTTAAGTAGAAATTAAAGCATTTTCAATCACATGACTTGAACAACAGAAGGTTACAGTTTTTTGCTCTACAGAAGGTTAACAGTGACAGAAAATGACTGGCCGTGGAATTCTTCTATCGGAGCATTTGCAATCACGTGACCCCATACCTAAAAACCGCCTTAGCAACAGATACCTCGTTACCTAGCAACCGCCTTGGCAACATTTAAAAGCCATACAAAATGTTAACAGTTAAAAAGAAAATAGCTGGTCGTGACGTCACCTGAAAACACTCTATATTACAAATAGTAAATCACTAGGCACATAAGTGAAACAAAACTGTTATTCAACAGCCACCAATGAAACTCAACATACTCCCAAAACATTCATTCTTCCAATTCTCACAAGACCATCTCCAAGGGTGGCTCTCGCATTCAACTTTCAAATTTATATATATCCTCCCCAAACGCACATTCAATCGACGCAAATTTCAATTTCAATGGGTAATAGAGGTGAAAAAAGAGGCCTATATCTCTCGATTTCTCCATTAATATAAATGACAATCCAGAGGGGAAAGGCTTAGGTACGCTATGCCCGACACGGAGGTTTAGCTATACGATTCTTCTTCGTTGACTGGTAATGGGGTATCTGAATGGTGGGTAATGTCGAAATAGCTACCCTGAAATGGAAGCGTCTTGTTTCCTACATCGATGAACGGTGGTCTGAGTTCAATGGAAAAGGATCTGGTTCGCTAAGGTCTGGGTTGATAGTCTGAAATTCAAACTGAATGAGAGCGGAGTGTCTGGTTAGTGTAGTTCTATATTTATAGTTACGTCTGGTTTTGGTAGTAACACACACTAGATGTTAAGTAAAGCATAAAGCTGTAGAAGTACTGGTGGAGTACATTTATAAAAAAACATTCGCGGAAAAGGGAAGATTTTTCTTAGATACAGTAATGGAGTTTAAGTTAGAATAATCATAAAACATGCATTATTTGACCGCAGGCAAAATTCTTAATTAAAAACTGGTACGCATTTAATAACAAAAGAAAATTACTTTTTAATGGTAAACAATATATCAATAATTCTATATCCTTATAACGGTTTCATCTGGTATATGTATGATGAATGATAAATAACAATACTTAAATATTAAGTTTAAGTAAATTTAAATAACCGTATTTTTTAATTAAGAGTGCTCAAGGCTTTCGTTTGTTTACATTCTTGATTTTATATTGTAAAGAGTAAAATTTCCTTATAAATTACTAATAATGCAGATAATTGATAAAGAGAGAGAGTAAGCAGAATAAGTTACTTAAACTACCTTAATTAATATACTATTGATATAACTTCTGATAAAAATTATAACTTAACAAAGAGAAGATCAAAGTTCTCTTTTTTGAAGTAGTACCTACTATAATATTCTATCATGAAAATTAAGATTATTTGCTTTTGTATGGATATTTCTAGGATTTTGTATTAATGAAATATTTATTTCACCCTTCATAGTTTGTACCTTTTGTGTTTGGCACACTTTTCTTATTATAGTGAACTATTTTCATCAAATTTTTTATCCCTTAAAATATTTCTCTTTTAAAGTTTTACTCTAAATTACATATATTTCAGGGTATCTAATATATTCATTTTACTTGAAAGGGGAAAACGCTTTTTAAAGCAAGGTGTTGGGAAGTGTAGATGCAATGTATTTTTCTTAAGGATCCCGACCTTTACCTAGAATTGCTTATTAAACTGATAAAAGACCATTACAAGACTATTGAAAACTGGCAAGTTTCGCATGTATCTTTAGTACCTACATTTCAAATCAAAAGGTGTTTTTTTTTCACTCTACACTTTAACATCGCGGAATAGCAGTCACAATTTCTATTAATACCCTACATTTCATGGTTAGTACCGCACCACATCATTATAAATCGGATCAGACCGCAATAAACACTTCTCACCAGAAACAAGTTGTTCCCAAACAGAATAAACAACCTAAATAACGTATTTCTCGTTCCTTTATGACCCCTCTCTCCCCATTCCAAAAGTGAAGAGAATAAAACATTCCACCAGCGAGGGTATTAAATAAACTTTTCAACCCGACTCACATGAAAAAGGGAGAAAACAAACACACAGAACAATATCTCTCTTCGGTAACAATGGAGGATGTTTGTGTTGTCGGGCGCAAAATGGCGCTTTTTGGAATGTTCTGTTTCAAACTTTCGTCTTCGTAAAGTGCTAGATTGGATCTGTGGAGAGATCCCGGCCTTTTTCTCGTAAGATGGTGTTTGCTACTGGGTGTTTTTAGTTTTATGTGAGTGGCAACATTGGCCGCGAGTTTATTCTTTGGTGCTTTTCTAAGAAGAGTTGCGGGAAATGGAGTAAATAAAAGTTAAAAGTGGTAACGAACTGGGGAAATTCTAGAGTGATAAATAACTTGTTGAAATGGGGTTATTTTTTTTAATGAAATTTAGAAAGAAATGGGGTTGTGATGTCTTGGAAAGTATCTAAGATTAATGTTTTAGAAAACTCAAGTGTACTCGTTGAACAAGTTGGGTTGTTATATTGTTTTCAAAGTATTTTAGAAAAATAACTTTTACCTTTAACAAAATGAACTTATACATATATAATTTTTAGTAACAGGAATTTTTGAGTAATGATAATTCATGTTGGAGTTTAAGGGGAGAAGAATTTATCTTATCCAAAAGTCATCTCATAAACTTTAAAATATATTATTTTTAGAAATTCTTAAAAGTAAGTTTTTAAAGAATGCATTTATTTTAATGACAAAAGTTCACCAAGAATAAATTACCATTAGAATACGGTTAATTAATTAAGATAATTTATTTAATCAACCAAACAATTTTGAAGCAGATGAAGCATTTAATATTTTCCTCTAAAATCACACCAACAAAAAAATCAACACAATTACAAAATTAAAATAGTTTTAACTAATTTAGTTACGAATGCGTTACTTCATGACTAATAAAAATGCATAGTTCAAAAATTCAGACATATAAAATTAAATTTATCTTATTAAATTCTTATTTAATGTTATAATAAATGTTAGAAGTTTCATCCATATGTTGCAACTCTTATTTTTATTTTATAAAAGCCAGACAGTCAAAAGTTAGTCAAAGATAATTAAAAAACAGAAGTTTAACTATCTAATTAGTTAGATTATCACGTCGTAACATTTATTATTTTATTACCCGTATGAAACCTATAACTATATAAATTAAATTAAATTAAACCCGTATGAGACGAATACTCACATACTCTCTCTTACCCAACCCAGCTTACTTATTAGATTAAACTTTAAACCTAAAGATAAAATTTAAAATAAAATTCAAATTATTAATTCATGTCTGATTAAATTTAGAATCCAAATTATTATTAAATCCTAATGTAATGTGCTAAATATTGTAAAAATGGAACGTGGACTAAAATTAATTTTTTTGAAATTGCTTCTAAATTAAAAAGTTTTTAAAATGGAAAGTTTCGCAACCGCCCTTTTTGAAGGGAAATATCCGCATTAAAAGGTTTTTATAGTTGTGTTAATATTATAGTATAATGATTGCATTTTAAAAAACTATGTTCATATAATGTATTAATATTTGAAAGTAAATCAGTCTAGAATAAAGTAAAAGTGAAAAAAAATCTTCATCATAATCTTTATAAACATTTGAATGAGACTCATCATTGAGGAATGGTTGATGGGATATTATATTTCTCACTGTGAAAGTGATATAAATTATTATTACAGGGAATAACTTTCGCCTGAGTCCTCGCTAGATCTTCATCCGAACTTACATGCATAAACCTTACTTTAACATACCTCTACACACTTTAAATTACTAGACCGCGTCTAGATGAAAAACAAAACAACAATCCTAAAATAATTTCAACCCGCAGTAAAAGCATTTTTATTCCACGTGTATTCTCAAACATATTTGAGTGGGTTTTTGAATTAAACATGCAGGTACTACATGAAGGATGCTTCCTGCCACTGCTTCAGTTATTCCAAAACGTGAATATTAAAACATCGATTCCATCAAGATCTCCACTCGGGTTCAAATCATAAGCGTGCACGCGGGGTTTAAATCGCTTGCTCGCCCCTATATCCCGACCATTAGCTTGATAGATGGGGGTGGTTCATCCTCAGGGTTCAGCGTGCGAATTCCAAAACCCTAAATCCACCCGGTCCCTATTGAAATGTTTAGAGCGCGTTTGAAATAATGCAATGAGGGTTGAGGGTTTGGACCGGTTTGAATGAAATATTTGTGACACCTGTATTTTTAATGAGCCTCTGAAATGTATGGACGGAATCTGTAAGAAGTGGAATGGGTGGTGCATTCTTTAACGCATTTTCTGCTGTTGTATCGAAGGATGAATTTCAAAATTTGAGCTGTTAAATATAAATGCAAATTTGATGCAATTGTTGGTTTTTGAATAATTTATAAATTACGGAACTTAAATTTCAAGCTCTATAATATGAAGTTATAAGAATTTTAAACTGAAATTCAAATTAACCTGCCCAATAATTTGGTATGCATCGGAATTGTTTTAAAAATAATCAATTCCTTTTTAAATGCATTTTAAAACAACTAAATTTAAGTTAGTTTAAAACTGAAATGAAAGTTATCACAATGAAGCGATCACCTTGTTCAACAGGTTATCGTGTTGAATGTTTACGGGAAACTAAAGAGTAAGAATAGTTTCCATAATCTTAACAAAGAAAGTACCGCACCATTACACCGCAACTTAATTATTAAAATTTATTTTTTCATAATGCAATTATTACTATGTAATAGTACGAAAATGCCTCCAACGTATTCTACTCCATTATGATAACAAAATAATAAAATATCTGAAAACAATGTCTACAAAAAATATACTTATGCTTCTCTTTTAGTAATATTCAGTCATTTTCTAAACTATCTACAAAAAAAATACCGAATCGCAAATTAAAGTACTTAAAACTCAATTAAAACAATAAAGAATCCTGTTTGGGCAATCCTATATTAAATGCATTCTATTAGAAAATTTAAAAAGCTTACTCAAATTCATTTCAACGAGTCTTTTACTTCCAGGCGAAAAAGCTGAAGAGCAAAATCAATATGAAGGAGAACTTATTGTTAACGTCGAAGTTCTTAACGGAAACTCATTAAACAGGTTCTCCATGTTGACTGGTATTATTTTTACCAAATTACTGGTTACTGAACTTTAGCATGCTAACCTCTTTTCAATCTATTCTTATCTGGACCCCCGTAAGAAGCCATAAAAAAACTCGGCGGAAAAAGTTTCCCTCGACTTAAGAAAGAAATCTTTCGCTTTTATGACTGTTGCCAGATTCGATTCTCCAAAGTTAGTTTCTTTTGCTTAGCTTTTTTTCTCCCGCTTCTTTTTTAATCTGCCCGCCACGATAGCTCTGCATGATGACACTATAGCAACTTCATTAACTGTTCTTTTGTAAGGTGGTAATAAGCTTGCTTATTTAGGCTGCCTTTGGGAGCCCGAATTTATTAGAGAACAAGGTTCTTTCCCGCAGTTTGTTAGAAGACTGCGGCTTCTTTCCCAAAAAGTCGGTTTAATAAAAGTTCTTTCACTAGATCGTTAAGCTGATATATACGCGATTAATATGGAAAGTTGGGGAAGCTACTTAAACAAAGGATCTAGGATGTAACATAATAATAGCCTAAATATCGTTTGGAGGTAAGGAATTTTCTTCTGGTCCTAATTTAATTCAATTATGAAACGAATTTATCTGCATATTTATAGCGTCGTTTCAACAAACACTACGCTAAAAGGAATTTAAAAATAAAATTGAATTATCCATTACTTTATAAAAAGATGATGTCGTAAAAACCAAACTACTCGAGTAATAATTGGATTACATAGTTTTATGGGTCTCTCGGTAGCTGTATCGCATGTTTTATGGTATCACTGGGCTTTTTAACATTAACTACTGTTAACCTTAGCTATATCTTAGCTTCAAATACGAAAAGATATCAACTAAGTCTTTTTTCCGGTTTTAGTGTGTGATTCAGTTTAGATCTTTTAACATTAAAAATACCGCAACGTAGCTTTCGGAAAAAAAATATGCAGAAATTACAGTACAGCTTAATTAGATCGTTTTAAATGTTAATAAGTTACTAAATAAAGTAAAAAATGTTTCAATTTCGAAACATCTATTCCTCAAAAAATATGATGGGAATTCGTCTAATCATGATTTTTATGTTTAACAGCTGTGTGAGCAGGAAATTTTTAATTTATCAAATAAAGTATCTATAGAAAGAATATTCTTTTAGATTTTCAGTAGTATATATTTACTTATACTAAGTATATTTACTTTACCTGAGTAAATGCTATATTATTTAGAATTGTTTGTGTTTTATTCTATGTCCATTGCCTGCTAAGGTAAACTCATGAAATCAATTTTTTTTTTTGTTTGTGCTTGAAATTATTAACGGCTTTGTTTTAAATTCCTTGTTTTTTACGTGAGGTTTTATTTGTTGATCTATCTCGTCTTTAACTAGGCTAATTTCATTATAGAACCATCAATATCAAAGTGCGTATAATTTACACAAAGGCGTACAACTTGTAATCAAATATAGATGTTTATTCACGTGCGCTTTCAAACACTCAACAGATTTCTTCAACAAAAACAACAATACAAAAAACAACTGAATCTGTTTTCCCAAGACACGAAAAGAAACTACCTCCAAGGTGCGTTCTGTAAACTTGTTAAAATCTCAGCCAACATCTCCGCTCAAAAGAAAGAGAGCTAACTTTGTTACAGAAGGCATCCGATGTTTACCTAGAACAAACAACGCTAAGGGGAAATGTCATTTAATTAATTTCCACGTCTCTGATCCAGTCCTTTCTCGGAGAATGGTATGGTTCGATGGGTTTGCGCCCGACTTCAAAGCAGCTCTATATTGGTTGGGCTTTCTCTCTCAATAAGAAGGCAATAAATATGTATAAATAAGTTTAGAGGTCTGTCTCCACTGCTATTAGGATGTAATATCAGAAAAATATTTTGAAACATACATACGGGGTGTCTCAAAATTGATCATGAATAATTTCAAAATTAGTAAAGAATAATTAATTAAAGAAATAAAAAAAACTTGGTTTTTGCAACCTACTCGAGAGCAAACCAAATTCTTAAAGTTTTAGTTTATAAATATCCAGGCATAGTTCATAATATCTATTCTCATTTTAATATTAAGATACCTAGCGTATTGGGGGAAGTTTAGTTTTACTAATGATGGCAGTACTCGTAGGTATTAGAGTTCCATCCTTTCAAATATCTAAAAATACCGAAAATAACAAAAAATCCTCATGAATCTTTCAATACCGAATAATTTGGTCTCTTAACATTCTCCAAAAATTCATTAAGTACTTCTATATGCAAGTCAATTTTTCTGACAAGTAAACTTAATTGAGAACCGGCTAAATATACCATTAACTTATTTCAAGTAACTTTAAAGTTTTAATTTGGGTTTGCAATAATTTCACAGGAAATGTCTGCTTTTGAAAGCTGATGGGACTTACTCAGAAACTGGGTGATTAAACTAAATTTTCTCCCCTTGTGTTTGGCGGTTCTTTAGTGCTTTAATTTTAAACTAATTTAAAGCACTTTTCTCTTAAAGAGTTTGATTCATCACGGCTTCAGTAGACTGTTAACTATTTTCAGAGAAAAATAAGCTGATAGTTAATAGTTGTAAAACTGGTAATTAATTAACATTTACCAAATAGTCTAGAAGGAGATTTTTTAATCGAAAACATTACCCGTACCATAAACTATATAATATCCACATTCTATCTCAAAAGTTACACATTGTGTTGAGTGAGTTTACCGAGATGCCATTTTAAAAGTAAAATATAATTGTAATACATTTTAAAGGTTGTGTAAACTAAAATTATAAATCAATATACAATTTGTATTTTATTAAAATTTCTATCCTTTTAAAATAGTTGTTCACATGCAGTCTTATTCTCTAGGCACAAAAATGTTTATATTTTTGGTGTTAATTAAGCAAAATATATCTCAGTCTACGTACTGTATCGTCTAAAAGCTTAAAATTTAATAGAAGCTTATTTTTTCGAATAAACTTAATACAATTTCTTCAATGATTGATTTTTAATTTCTAAAAACATAAAGTTGAAACAACGTCTATAAATTACGAAGATCTAAGTAAACCACCTCCCGCCTGCATCTATATTCTGCATACAAAACCAAGAAAAACAATCTCAAAACACGCATAAACCTTCCCAGAAATCTTTCGCAACATGGCGAAAACAACCTGGGGCACCCACCACCACAAAACCAACTCTCTCCATCCCCCTCTAGGGACTACCGAATGCACCACTTTTCAAAAGATTTCACTATCCAATCCAGCGAAAAAAAAACCCTAACTTTTTATGTCGGTATATCGAAATAAACATAGTACTACAAACATAATCTAGGGTTTACATTCTTGGATTAGAATTTTTCTGGTGGGATCTTGTCTTTTGTTGTGCAAAATAGGTCGGTCTTTTATTGGTAAAGCCCAGGGGTTTAATTTTTAGAATGGGGTAGGCGATATGGCTTTATAGGGTAAAGGTTATAGAGACTAAAGGAAAACACTTTTTGAAAATATCTTATGTTATTTACAGGTCTATGAAACATGTTCAAAGTGATTTTAAATTTCCAGTACAGCATAATAGATAGGGCCCAAACACTATTTCGAAACTCATGGAAACGCATGGAAACAAATTAAGATAAGTAAGTCTAATATTTATTATTCAGACTTTGGGCTCCTTTGGGATATTATAATCAATCAATGCTTTATTCCTTTATTTTTTGTATTTTTTTCCCTTATTATTTTTCATGTTTCTTGTATACAACCTCGTATTTATATGTGTTGGGAATAAATTTTGATTTGATTTTTGAAAAAAAAATTATCAAAAATTAACATCTCAATTCTTTTTCCCTAAGTATGTAAATTATTAACTTATACTTATATTTTTTTATCATGAAATTATAAATAATTTACACTCTAATGAACATTTTTAAAAAAACAAATACAAGTGAAGCCTAAGAAGTTCGGCCCGAATTTTGGCTCTCACAGAAAGTAATAGCACACGAACGCTTCTTTATCGCGGGGTAAGGTAGAAAACATGAAGACAAACGTTAAGATATAATGTTTAGTCAGTTTTTTTTCCACTTTTAATTTTTTTCTAATCTTCCCAATATATATTTAAAAATTAGGGAAAAACATCAATCTTCTTGAACACCTTTCCTTGCTACGTGCTACAAAATATTCACCTTTATCTCCTTCATCCCCAACAAAAGTTTTGTAAACGAATATATTCACCAGCAGAGCTAATGAATAAACCGAACAAAACATCCTCCCTCCCATGATCCAGAAGTTGCTTCCTCTCCGGAAATTGCTCTTGAAATTCTTCCCTAAGTTATCCTTCCAATAAATGCCCACCTGGCCACGTATCCGTCTCCCATTGGATGCTCGACCTCACATGATCTATTTCCTGTATTCCCATTGGTGGGACAGATAAGACATAGCGCGCTATTTCACTTCCGCCGTTGGCACTCGTCTGGGTATTAATATAGCCAGAAATTAAGACTGGGCCATGAATTAAGGCCGCTTTTGGGGGGACACAAAGCTGTAGAATTCTGTGGAATATTTTGTGCTATAGTGAGAGACCGAGTTTAAAGGCAGCTTTGGAGGTGGCGATGATGAGTAGAGGAAGTGACAAATAATTGGAAGTTAATAAAATAATTATAAAATATGCTAGTAAATAATAAATAAGTTGTATACTACCTAAACTTCAACAAACACAAAGATACAGAACTAAAATACTTGTTCATCGAATTTACTTAAATACTCTGTCTTAAACCCTTCAGATTATAGTGTCAAGAGGTTACAGAAATAAGCACTGCATTTGTAAAATATTATATAAGAGAAAAATTAATTTTAAGCTCATTCACATTTTTGTAAAAGTAAGTGAAATCATTGTGAAACCCAAATGCAAGAGTAAATCTAGATTTCGGAAGGACGCAATGGCTCTTTCTCACCCTAAAATTCCCAAAATGTAGCTTAAGAATGATTTTTCGGTTTACTAAAATTCTCAAAAAAAATTAGGGGAAGATTCCTGATCCCCCGTTTACTTTGAGCTTAGGATATGGGGGAGTTTTATTACTTTTGTAGGGGTGAAGTAAGAAAATTTTGGATTTTCAGGGGGTACATTAAATTTCCCCTTGGGGTAGCAGCAGTAAGATCGTCGGTTGTCGATCAAGGTGGTTAAGATTTCCAAAAGAGGGTTTAAAACGCTATTTTCTCTCTGTTTTAATGTTTATAATACAAATCCTAGAAAAAGCCTTTTATCTATCATCTAAATTTTATTTATCACATATCGTACTAGCATAAGTTGAAACCTTGTTTTTTTTAAAAAAAAACAGATTATTTAATATCCTACCTGTAGCAAACATAATTAATAATTTATAATCCGAACATGTTTATGACAACCCTTTCCTGCTTTGAACAACCGACTGGATTGGCGGATAAAATAATAATCTTTTAGATTAAATTTGGTAGCGTAAGCTAATGAAATTTCTGGACACTGATTACTGCTGCGATGCAATTGGTTTAAGTTGTGAAATTATCACAACAAAATGTATTTATACATATACGCCTATTATAACTAAAAGGAAGTATAATAGATAAAAGGGATGTAAATTAGGACTGTCTGCAACTGAATTATATGCATCAATTTATTGGAATAAATCAAAATAATTACGCTTTTATAAATTAAATTCTATGTAATCTTTTCAACTTAAAAACAGACAAACATTTTCTCTGTGTTAAAATTTAAAAAAATAATTAAAAAACAGTTAAATATTTACAAAAATATTTAATAATATTAAATATATTACCAGTAACTATATAATAAGGAATTATTTTTTTAAAAAATTCCTTAGAATTCATTAATAATTAAATAATAGATTTTAAGTAACAAATTATCGTCACATATTAGTAAGTAGTTAATTCAATAGTATTAATATAAAAGTAGTGTACAATAATTCTCACACTTCCTGAAAGGATTTATTTAAGTGGTTTTAAAGGTTAAGATAGAGCATTTTCAATCACATGACTCTGCCTAACAACAGCCTTAGCAACGTTTATTTTGTCCTCCAAGTGACGTCATGTGCGAATGCTCTATTGTTAGAGACTTTTTAATAAAACTTGCATGAGAATAACAAGACACTTAGAACTTAGAGATGATAAAGAAATAAATAAAATGTTTCACACAAAGTAATATTTTGATCCATAATTTCATAATAAAAATAGCGAAACTAGGAAAATCTTAACAACGTTATAACGAAGAATACAAACGAAAGAATATTTAGCTTTGCATAAATTTCAAAATTAAAAATAGAATCTACTACATCTTTTTATGGAGTGAATTTCTTTTGGCACAACTCAATCTTGTCATTTTCAAACTATTTTTTTTTTATTCAAAATATTTTTATTCCTAATCCTCTGGTATATTTCTCCATGAAAAATAAAGTAGAAATGATCAAGGAAATATCAGTGTTGTAGAAAATAAACAGTAATTCAAAATCCAATAATTGAAGTCAAACTTAAGAAATGTTTTTTTGTCAGATGACCAAATCGAATTTTTCAAAAATATCCATAGATAATATTCACTTGCAAAAAAAGAGTTAATGGGTTTTCTCCCTAATTTTTTTTTTTTGGAAAATAAAACCTTAAAAATATAGTAGGAGAGAGTGGAACAACTTAGGATACTTTTTATTAAATTAATTTTCTATCTATTTTCATACAATAATATTTATTGTAATACAGCTTATATATAAAATATACTCTTTTTAGCGTCTAATAAAAAAATTTCCGACCAATTTGCTCTTTTAGGGAATTCATAATAACAAATTAAAAGAAACTCTTTAAGTGTCCCAATAAGGTGCCTCACTAATGGCCCACCTTGGGACACTTTCATAACAGCATACAAATTATAAATGTTGCTTTATGAAAAAGGTATGTTTAATAATCTTAAATTGAACATCAAACATATTTACATTCAAAATTTTTCTCTGATTTCCATTATTTTTTCATGATATCACTAATTTTAGTTGGTTGTTTCCAGATACATTTTTGCACCAGTATCTAAATTATAATCCTCTAAATTCTTATCTTGCTTTATTTTTTAAAATAGAAACATTTTTTTTTACTCTCGAGAGGTTTAGGGTACCTTTGGGCATGTCCCAAGATGCCCTACTTGTCGCTATGGATAATAAATTTAATTACTCTTTGAGGTTTAGCAGAAAAATATTTTTCGTTTCTAAATTAGTTTCTGGATACACTTATTTTAATCTCAACATAATTATAATAACATATACTTTTATTAAAAAATGCTTTTTAAACTACAAGTGATTGTAATTTTGTACCACCAAAAACAAGAAAATCTGATATAAATAATTACCCAGACGCACCAAAAATTCCAAAACACGTTGAAGAGTATATTTTAGTTTCATTTATATACCTTTATACCTCATTTATCTACCTTTAAGCACGAGGTCATAACTATAAAATTACGACTTAAAAGTCAGTCTCAAGGTGCAATTGAGGGTGCTCCTCGCTGTCATCAGTGGGTCACCTCAGGATGCACCTTGCATCTAACGGTGGGTGGGTGAGTGCGCCATTGCCATTTTTAATACGTAATTATATTTTCTTTCGTTTTGAACAGTTTTGGTTGACAGAAAATATTTCACATCTGAGATTTTAAATATTTCAATCTTTATACTAAGCAGTTAAGCTAATTCTTCTTAAAAACTCAGCGGTATAAAATCATTTAACTTGATAGCAACAAAAAAATATTGAACTTTTTACGTATCTCAAGAGAATTTCTTCAAATCTATATATTTTAATAATACCATGATTTCAAACAGGAAAAAACACGCTATATTATACCTATGATAAAGTTTGCTCTTTTATATAATAATATATCTATATAATATATATTTATATAATCTTTTATATAAAGGTAAGGATTTTATTATGGGTTAATGAGGTTAAAGTCTCAAACCTCTCATGCGTAAACTATATAATTTACTTTTTAAACAATAATCGTGAAAATTAACTGGCTAACATAAATGCTCGTTATAGCTTTAGGGAAAAAAAATAAGACGGTAAAGAAAAAAATATGTAAAAGAAAATCAGTTTCTAATTAAGACTGAAAGAACTAATTAATATGAAATTCTAAGAAAGATAAAAAACATAATTCTGTATAAATTTGGATTAGTTGTTTGAATGAATTAATTAGAATTGCAGTACCCGTTGTAGAACTAATGAGGAAAAATATAAAAATCCTTATGGTTATTTTCAACTTTTTCTTTCAGGAAGTAATATGTTTTAAGAATTTTAGAATTTAACCATGTTTTAAATATGATAACTCGACGGAAAACACGCTACTGTTTTTAATTTCTTTTGGAAATAATAGTAGCTCAGTAATTTTTAAAAAATCTCAAGTATGAAACTTAATATTTTTATTATGTCGGGCTTATTTTGTGAATTGACATGCATAATATGTATCTATACGTTTGAAATTCAACGCAATCTTAATTGAATTTTGTTGTTCAAGGTCAATGTCGGTAAGGAATCAATGGATATTGAAAGTTATCAAGTTATATGAGGTTTTATACTCCAAATATGATTTCAAAAAGACTGACATTTTTCTGCATTTCTTCAATAGTATGTATGTTATAACTATTCAAACTTTTTATCATAACTATAATTTTGTTTTTGAATTTCAACTATTTGTTTTCTGGTATTTACGAACAACCACACAAAAATATAACTGAAGAACATTCAACAATATAACTTCTTTTATAATCATTAAATGCAGTTAAACTATTTGAAAGAAGAAATATTTAAAACCTTGCTTAAATGAAATTTGTAGATAAAAAATATTTTGTGTCAGAGGTAATAATTAAACACAAAAAATTTCAAAACAAATCGGCGCACTCCAAAACAATATAACACTTTATAAAAACAAAACACACCACACATCAAAAAGACCTACCTTTTCAACAAAGACAGGAAAAAAAACCTTTCAACTCTCCCGACACGCCACAAAGTCACTGTAACCGCAACGTCCTCGACAACTTCACCAAAACAGACGCACCAACAAGCAGGGAAAAAATCCCACTAGTAACAGAGCGATGCAATAATAACAGTAATACTACAGAGAGAAAGTACACCTGAACTCAGAGAAGAAGATGCGGATGAGAAGAAAAGAGATGAAGATCCTTCGAGCTCCGGGACGAAACTGGAGGATGGTGAGGGGGGAGGAGTCCGATCCCTCCCGGAGCGCCCTCTCTCTCTCTCTCGTCCTGTTTTGGACACAAAGGATTGGCTTTTTAGCGGTGGGATGGAGCAACGACCCTGCTGTGTTGTTTTCAAGTAAGCTGGGGATTAGTCGAGGGTTACTTTTCGGGCGCTTGTCAAAAGGTGGTTGGGATTTTGTGAGAATTTTTGAAATCGGTATTAGTAGTTGCGAGGATGATCTGGATGATGTTTTGAGAGATAAGCTGTGTTGTAGTGAGATGCGGTTAAAAGGGAATTGGTGGGAAATGTCAGGCAGGTGGTCGGAGTAGATTCAGAGAGAAAGATGTTATTTTACGTTAGCGAACGGATTTAAGAAGGAATACTGAAGGTATGAATTGAACTGGGAAGCTTTTGGCACAATAAGCGCTTGCTAAGCAATTAATCAGTTCCCCCCTTGTTGAAACAATATTTAACTGTTATTAAACCGCATTAAATTACAAATGAATTTAAAACTTATTTAAACTTAAAAGTACTTTATATAAAATATTTTTAACGCTTTATCTGCTTTTAGCAAACGGGATAATATCATTTTAATGATGATTTTTATAACTTAATAGAATTTTGAATAGGGTGTTAGAAATTTGTGTGGTTCATAAAAATAATGAAAGATATAGTTAATATTTTTTAACCTTTTTACCGTCAATCTTTGAATCCTTAAAACTGTCCTTGCTTGAACAAAAATTCAAATCAGTATCTGGTCCGATCAAATGCATTAAATCATATCAGGCATAATAGATATGAATCCATACAATTTATATTTTCATTGATAAAGAGAAATTGATTTGAAACCGAAATATAATTTTCTTAATACAAATATGATTGATATGAGGCAAGAAAATTTTAAAATGAAAAAGGGGGTGAAAAGTTTAAAAATGTATAGAAACTACTAACTAAATATGTATTCCTTCAACAAGTAACCCTTGTTTAAATTAATAAATATATTAAAATGAAATCGCAAACTACTTCACTGCGTGTTAAAAGAGATTTATAAACATAAATACCTAAAATAACCGTGTAGTTTTACATTTTTATAACAATTCATTTGAAATTTAAGAAAAAAACAACAGCTGAGAAAGTTCTTCCACCTCTTTTAGAATTACAAATTTAGATTTATATTTTATTTTTAAGCAAACACATATACATTAATACCTTGAATGAACACAGCATGAATTGACGTCACCTTTCAAAGAAGATTTAATAAAAAAAGAAATTCCTGTTCGATTCATGTGTAAAGTAAAACTTTTGAGACCCGTCTGTTTGGTAAAGGTAAATAAGAGGAAGAGGAAATTTAAACTTACAAAGATTTTTATCAAAAATTTTTCAAATAACATGGATTTATTAAAAATATATCACAAAGTCAATATTAATTCTTCGGAGAGTGAATTCAAAAACTAGGTTTAAATTATTTCAAGGTGATATTAATCAAACACAAATCTTTGCGAAAACCAACAGAACTTTCTGGATGACCTTATCTATAGAACCTTTAACTGCTTTAAGGGTTTCCATTTTTTGTTAAATATTTTATTGTTCGAATTTCTAAAATATCCCAACTCAGTCAGTTATAAATAGATTAGGAAATCAAGTCCTAATTCCGTCTAACTAAGTTAAGGTTATTCCATATATTAGTATGATGCAATTAATATGGGATAACCTTAACTCAAAGCTAAGATTATTATCTTTAATTGGAAACATTTTTTTTTACTTGAGATCATGTGTTGTCAAAGTTAACGTTATTATGGAGGGTAACAATTTTATTTATTTTTTTTATCTATATTTTGGGTTTAAATATAAGGAAGCAATTGAAAACTACCTAAAAAACACTGTTTTTCCTTCAATGTTACAAAAAAAAACCTAAACATGGTATAGTATATAATAAATATTAAATTAAGGTAAGTTTTAAATTATAAACTGAATATTTTGTGAGAAAGGGATATATTTTCAGTTTGCACAACCCCTTTCATATAGATAGTGTTATAGTAGTGCTGTTGATTTTTATACCGGTTTACGTATTTTTCCATTGTTTCAAGGTATATTTAAGGTTTTACCTTATTAAATAAGAATTTATAATATTTATCATTCGATTGCATTGAAAATGATTGCATTGATAAAACTAAATCTAATTATTTTGGTTAAGCTCAATAAGAGTAAAAATACTAATTATGAACTCATTTTGAAATTTTTGCCCTCAATCCACTTTTAAAATAAAAGGCACATATTTCTCTTGCTGGAATTTTAAACCCATGATCTATAACCAGTTAATCCCACAATCCTCTCGTACGTTCTATTAAACTGCTTTTAAAAAATAGTTTATATCAGAATGGGAAACCCTCTGAATCGTACTTTTTTTCCATCTGATGCACAATTCATGTCCATCTTCGGCAGAGTAGTTTGTCTTCCTTAGACTTCATCAGTATGTCTAGACATTTGATTAGATCACAAATCCCTACTACCGGTCACGAAGAGCCGACTTACTAGCAAAACCTCTTTTGTTAGTAAGAATTCTCCTGCGTTTTTAGATTTTTCGTATTCAAAAAATTAAAGTTTACAACGGGCATGTTCGATTAAGTTATGTTATATATGTGAAACAAATGCATGCACATTCGGATATTCAAATTGTATTAAGATATTGTTGTTTTATCCAACCTTCGTTCAAAACTTTTTTAGGACTAGAGAAAGGGAGAAAGGTAACAAATTTTTAGAAATGAAAACTAAAAAAATTTGTGTTTATACAAATGAAGACTATTTTAAATTAAAAGTGTAACACCTTTGGAGAATTTCAAAAAATGTTCTTAAAAAAATAAATTATCTACCAGGAGAAAATTTTTAAAACTTGGTTACAAGTTATTATTAATGGTTCAGTTTATTTTTACTTTACAACGCTTAGTTCAGGTTATTGGGAATCTTTTACACCAATCTTGGTGTAAAAATCTCTCACTCTTATCCGTGCAAATAAAATATTTGCATCGTTATCTTATGAGAAATATTTCGAGTTACTAAATTCTGAACGAATTTAAGAAATGGGCTTGAGAAAAAATTTTTACTTGAAAAGTTTCAAAAACATAAAATTAATATCAATAGCTTTATTTTGTATAGGCGAGAGTGGATCACCTTGGGACACTTTTTACTAAATAACTGTTCAAATTTTTTATACAAATGTATTCATTCAAACACAACTAAAATATTAAATAATACTATTTGCGTATCTAATAAAAAATTCCAATTATATCTATTAGGGAATTATTGATAACAAATTTTTTAAAAAAACTTTTTTGGGACACTTTGAATAATTCTCAAAAATTCTTTCAATAATTTTCTATTTCATTGATTATTATTATTATTTAAATAAGTTTTTTTTATTTGTTTGAAAAGGCAAATTGAGTTGCCGTGAAAGTGTTATGGGAGTACATACATTTCAACCTCATACTGTAAGCAGTGAGCTTACTTTAATCAAAATTTTAGATTTACAATTCACGATTTCAAAAGATAAAGTAACATCCTAAACCACACTTTTGGATCTTCATAGAACTCATTGTTAAAATAAGTTCAATTCCTTCAAACCACCACTAGTACACAACTGATAAGCGCAATTACTCATGCTTCAATTTAATTAACTTTCAGTTCCAATGTTCAGAACCCGCCCCCACTTTAAATATTTCCCCAGTCCTCATTTCTAAGAGGAGCGTAACTGTTCCTTGAGTGTGAAAAGCCGACTTTTCTTCAGAGAAATTATTTAAGTATCAAACCTAATTGCATGAACAAGCGTTCGCATCTCGATTTTGTGTGTAATTGAGTTATGCCAGTAATTCTGTAAAGTAATTAGCACATTTCATTAGACTCAAACTTAATTACATCTTAAGTGTTTAGAATGGAATTTTTAGGTATTTTAAAAAGTACTTTCGGAGGAGATATAATTAGGAAAAGAAGTGGTTAAAGTTCAAGTTAAATACAAGGTGTTAATCGTATTTTAACACTATACAAAAAAAACTAAACTTTTATAAGAACGCTAAACTTGTTCTTAGTAATAGTTTAGGAGATCTAGGTATAAAAATAAAGATTATTTTAAGCATTTGGACTATTGTTCAAGTTTTAAAGTGTGTTTTCACAATTCTATTTCCATGTTTGCTACAGGCAAAGTTTTCAAACAATAGAACTAAATTTCTAAGTTGTATTATTCAAAACATGGGTAGTTGAGAGCTGAGGGTAAGTAGCAAAATTATGTGTTTTATCCTTTACTAGCTGATATACCGGCCGTTGCTCGGGAAATAAAGGCTTTTCAAACTATGTGTTAAAATAAAGAAGAATTATTTTCTTCTCGGTGTTCTTTTCCTGGGTGTCATTTAAAGGGAAAATAGGGTATAAACTGCCTTCCACGCTAAGATACATTTTTGATGCTATGCATTCTTAAAAGGCAGAAAAAAACTCCACCTCCTCATAATTAATGTGAGATATCTCCTTTTTAAAAAGTAATATTTTATAGAAAAGATCAGGGGAGACCCTCTGGACCCCCTATTTTGAGGTGTTATTTCTTTGCTCTCTTCTGGGGCTATGTGTTCTGAATGGGCCTAGTGCCATAAAACCCTAAACCAAACCAAAATCTTTGTTTTCTTCGATATCCTTCGTTTTCTACATCAATTTCTACTATTGATAATTTACAGTTGTGTCAAATTCCTCTGCCTACGCTACACTATAAAGATGAAGGTCTATTTATGAAACAAAAATTTCTATAGACTTAACATTTATTTCCCTTTCCTATCGCTATGTTTTCATAAATTTACAAAACAATAAAAATATAGTTTTCTAAGATGTAAAAGAAAATTTTGATGATTTATTACCAACTCTTTCCCTAAAAGAAATTCTTAAATTTAAAATATGAAATAAAAGTAAACATAATTTGAATCGACACCAAACTATTGAAAATGCTTCTGATGAAATACTGTTTAATTTAAGCTCTGCTGGAAGTATTATTTAAATTTTGATTGAATAGAAAAAATAGTAAGTATTTTTTCAGTAGAAATTTTTTAATGGTTATCATAAAAATGTAGTGCTGTCCTTTAAAAACAACCCACTCCAAATTGTACCGTAAAAACAAAACACTCATATCTCAATATATTCGAATAGTTATAACCACCCTGAAATGTTAATTATTGACTTGAGGGAAAACTTTCAATTCCACTTAACCCTGCTGTTCTGCTCCGACTTGCTACGCGCAGGTAGTATTGGGGTCAATATGACCCCATTCAAAATATTATCACTTCTACCATTAAATGAAAGGTTAAATTTTGGAAACAATCATAGCTTAAGTTGTATAAGTATATTTTAAATGATATTTAATAAAATACACTGGTCAAAACAATTAAAGGATATTGGTGATTTTGATACGTATTGGACAGGAAATTAACTATTTACAGTGGTTGAAGTATTTTTCATAAACTCAGCGGCATTTAAAAGCTAAACCCATGCAGTTATTAAAAGAAAAAAAAATATTTTTACTTTTTTTAATCGAAATTGGAAAATGTACAGTTTGTGTGGTTAAGAAAAAAGTGAATAATCTATCATTACTTAATTAAAAATCAATTTCGATTGGGGGTAGTGTTACCCTGGACTGATAACAACATTGTGCACCTGTTTCCCTTCAAGTTTGTTAATTTATTAATGAGGGGCTGGGGTATTTTCTCCAACTCCCCTTTTTTGAGCATTTTCCAGCACTTTAACTGTTTGAGAGGTATTGGAAGGGCAGCAATTCATCTCCCTAGCATGTCCAAGACGTGTTCCATTGGATTTATGCCAGAAGAACGTGCTGGTCAATCCCATTCTTGCATTTTCTTCATCCTGAAGGAAATCATTCACTAAGGTAGCACAATGTTATTTGCAATTATCATCCCTTTAAGTAAAATTATCACTGTTTTCTCCTACGTGAGGGTCTACCAGAGGTGTAAGGATATTGGTCTTATAACTCTGGACCACCAGAAACGGTCCCTTGGGATGTGGGGAGTCTTTATTCCATTGATAGAGATGCTGCTCTATACCATCACTCCACCTCTCCAAATCTGACTCCTCTCGTTTCTCAGTTCAACCTGATAACAGCTGATTTTTGTCCGGAGGGACCAAGGAACACAAAATAATCCAAAATTGTGTGCATGAAGGAGTCAGATTTGGAGGGGTGGAGTGATGGTATAGAGCAGCATCTCTATCAATGGAATAAAGACCCCCCCACATCCCAAGGGACCGTTTCTGGTGAACCAGAGTTATAAGGCCAATATCCTTACACCTCTGGGATAATAATTGCTGATAACATTGTGCTACCTTATATTGAATGATTTCCTTCAGGATGAAGAAATTGCAAGAATGGGATTGACCAGCACGTTCTTCCGGCATAAAGCCAATGGAACACGTCTATGACATGCTAGGGAGATGAATTGCTGCCCTTCCAATACCTCTCAAACAGTTCAAGTGCTGGAAAATGACGTTCAACGTTTGATACACGATTAAGTGTTCACATCAGGTGCTGAAGGACTGAAGTGCTTAATTTTTTCTCTTTATTCTTTTCACAATTTTAATTGCACCCTCACTCCTTGGTAGACGTTGCCTTGCTTCCATGTATGGATATACGAGGGATTTTCCTAATTCTTCTAAAAATAGCCTTCGTTTGATTAATTTGTTTTCATTCCATTTGCAGATACATTTTCCTTTTCACTATCTGAAGCCTCCATAAGCACAGCAATCTCATAAGCATTCAAACCTCTACGTCTCGCCATTTTAACCACTCCTACTCAAAAACCAGATTGAATAAAACTGAAACGCAATTTTAGACGAAAAACAAACATCCCAAATACTTTGGCTCTCCCGCCGACTGTATCAATTTTTGACCTTCAATCTTGCTCGTGCCCTCCTGACACGTGGATAAAACACAAAAGAAAACGATAAATTTAAAAAAAAAAAAACATAAAAAGTTTGAAAAGGAATGTTGGAGTAGTTATTTTTGTTCGTTTCCGTTAAATGATTCCAAGAAATATGGAAGTGTGAAGGTACCAGTGGCGGATTCAGGGGGTGGCTATCTGGAAAGTGACCCCTTGGACCCAAAAAATCACTCATAAGTACCAAAAAATGTCCCAAAAAGTTCTAAAAATGAGTTAAAACCCTACTTTTACACGTCAAATTTCAAAATTTTTTCAGGGCCTTGGGGGGGGGGTACCAAAAGGGGATCTTGATACTTTTTAGAAAATCCCCAAAATTTTGACATTTTTCTCAAAAGGTAAAGGTGATAATCTGAAAAAGTGCCCCCCCCCCTTTTTGGTGCCGCGCTGGATCCGCGCCTGTTCTATTCACTTGAGAAAACCGTGAAGCATCCCTTCCATAACCTGTGAAATATAAGTTTAGAGCTCTGTTCTTAATCGGTTTGGATTATTTCATTTTAGCGGTAGTGGTTTTTAGTCACCGCTTTTTAAATCAAGCGAAAAGTATTAAGTTGAGCATAAATATTTGCTCTGTGACGGGATCTATGTCCTGCGTGAGAAGTGTTTCTCTTAACATGAGAAAACAGTGAAGCATCCCTTCCATAACCTGTGAAATATAAGTTTAGAGCTCTGTTCTTAATCGGTTTGGATTATTTCATTTTAGCGGTAGTGGTTTTTAGTCACCGCTTTTTAAATCAAGCGAAAAGTATTAAGTTGAGCATAAATATTTGCTCTGTGACGGGATCTATGTCCTGCGTGAGAAGTGTTTCTCTTAACATGAGAAAACAGTGAAGCATCCCTTCCATAACCTGTGAAATATAAGTATAGAGCTCTGTTCTTAATCGGTTTGGATTATTTCATTTTAGCGGTAGTGGATTTTAGTCACCGCTTTTTAAATTAAGGGGATAGTGGACCTTCAAATAGGCAAAATCGAACAAATTTCGGAAAAAAAATATTTTTTGATTTTATAATACTCAAAACTAATCTAAATAAGTATCTGAAAACGAAATTGAAAAAAGCGAATAAATAAAAAAATTATACCAGTTTGAAGTTTAGTTACCAACTGTTTTAACACGTACCGAAACACCTTCGAACGGCCTGTTCTTGCACACGTGTTTTTGGAATGTTCCGCGTCTTTAAAACGTTCCTTGCGACAGAGTTTTTAAGAAAATCAAACCAAACTTTCAACATAGCTTCCTAACAATTAGTTGAAATAAAATTCGTATTGTTTAAGTAATTGATCAACATTAAGTTTGTCAAATTCTGGCTTTAGTACCAGAAAAAGTGAAATTTTTATAAATTTTGAGTATAAGTATACAAAATATTTTCTAGCAAAATAACTACTGAACCAAATAACTAAATAATACCAATTTTTGTTCTTTATGTACTTTTGAGCACTTATTTAATACAATCAAAAAGAAATTTGAAAAATTATGTCGCAAGTGAGATTTTTAAAGTTGTCCTTAAAAAATTTTGTTTTTTTAATGTAAAAAATTTATTCTTTACTTTTTCATAAAATTTTAAATGGATATAAGGTTTTTATACAGTACTGCACTTATGTACCAAATTTAATAATCATGAGGCAATAAATAAAAAAAAAAGGTTTGAAGGTCCACTATCCCCTTAAGTGAAAAGTATTAAGTCGAGCGAAAGTAATATCTCTGTAACGGGATCTATCTATATCCTGCGTTTTGAAATGGCTCTGTTCATATAAGGTAACAGTCCAGACATTCTTTCCATAACCTGTGAAATAATAGTTTATAAGTCCGTTCAGTAACAGTTTCGATTGTTTCACAATAGTGGATGTGTTTTAGTCACCGCTCTTTAAATTAAGAAAAAAATATTAAGTAGAGCAAAAATATTCTCTCTTTAACGGCATCTATGTCCTTCGTTTTGAATGGCTCTGTAAATATAAGGTAACAGTCCAAGCCTTCTGTCCATAACCTGTGAAGTATTAGTTTAGAAGTATATCCGTTCAGTAACTGTTTCGATTATTTAACAATAGTGGATGTGGTTTTTAGTCACCGCTCTTTAAATTAAGAAAAAAATATTAAGTAGAGCAAAAATATTCACTCTTTAACGGGATCTGTCTATGTCCTGCGTTTGGAATGGCTCTGTTAATATAAGGTAACATTCCAGGCATTCTTTCCATAACCTGTGAAATATTAGTTTTGAAGTAATTATGTTCTTAAACGGTTTCGTATTAGTGGATGTGGTTTTTAGTCACCACTTTTTAAATTAAGAAAAAAATATTAAGTAGAGCAAAAATATTCTCTCTTTAACGGCATCTATGTCCTTCGTTTTGAATGGCTCTGTAAATATAAGGTAACAGTCCAAGCCTTCTGTCCATAACCTGTGAAGTATTAGTTTAGAAGTATATCCGTTCAGTAACTGTTTCGATTATTTAACAATAGTGGATGTGGTTTTTAGTCACCGCTCTTTAAATTAAGAAAAAAATATTAAGTAGAGCAAAAATATTCACTCTTTAACGGGATCTGTCTATGTCCTGCGTTTGGAATGGCTCTGTTAATATAAGGTAACATTCCAGGCATTCTTTCCATAACCTGTGAAATATTAGTTTTGAAGTAATTATGTTCTTAAACGGTTTCGTATTAGTGGATGTGGTTTTTAGTCACCACTTTTTAAATTAAGAAAAAAATATTAAGAAGAGCATCTTCATTAACTCTGACTGAAATTTTGTTACCACTTAATAAATCAGGATAAAAATCCTAAGTTAAATAAAACGGCTGGGCTGGTGGTAGGGGCTTGAGGATGGGAGAACCTAATAAAGTCCTTTTCATTCCTAAGACTCACATTTTTTTCAGTTTCCGTCGTAGGCAAAAGAGTTAAAGTCTTGAAATGTTACAAAAAAGAGTGTTAAGTCATCGAAAATAGTAATATTTTCAATTAATTTTACTGTTACGGTTACAGTTAACGTTGGAAAATTGGAAATATTAAGACCCCCCGTGAATTAAGCAGGAAAATTTATAAATACCAATCAGTATTTATTTCCGAGTGCTATACCCGCTGAGAAGGCTCAGATTCGACCTGAGGGCCTTTCGGATGGCAGTCTGGTGTGCTAACCACCAAGCCATCCGTTCCTGCAACTGTGACAGTCTTGTAATTAATTTGAAGTTGATACTTCACCATTAAAAAAAAAAAAAAACAGATACTATCGGCGAGGATCGAAACCGAAACCTTTTGTGAACGACTGTCACTTACCTCAGACGGCAGTGCGTTAACCAACCGTACCATCCGTTCCTGAAGCCTCTGGTTTATTTTAATAATTTAAAGTTAATATATAAGTTCAAAATTTGAAAAAGTGGTATGCAGGCTTTGAACCCTGGTCCTTTCGATTTGTAGCATCACGATCTTGACGTCCAGGCCATTCGCTCACATCTCTCCCAGAATTTTAAAGCTACTGGAGATTATTAATTTCGATATTGTAAACAATAAGAAACATGCAGTGTGTGTTATCAGTCTTATTTTTCTCAATTTATGCTTATAATTTATGTTTTGTATGATTTTTGTATATCCTGTGTCAACCTGCAACCTGACCCTCATGTGTGAATTTCACTAACACTTTTAGGGGATATTCTTTACTGTGAAAGAAATAAAAATATAGTATTTGAATTTTTTGGTGATTTTTTTAAAAATTTGAAAAAAAAATTATAGCTCTTTTATCTTGATTAACTCCAGTTCTGTTAAGCTTAAAAAATGCATCGATCTTTACAGATTATTTTTTAAATATGAATTTCATATACAACTTGACTATAGCTTAAGAAATAAAACTTTTATCTAATAAAAAAGAACATTTTTTTTTTTTTTAAATTTTAAAAATATATGTTTGTTGAATTTATTTTCAGTGCTACTTCTTATTTGTTTGTAAAGTTTTTGGTTCGAGGCTTTTTTCTAATTTTATGAATTTGAGTGTGTATGAAGGACAACCAACCACTCCATAACTTTATTCATGGATGGACAAAAAGTCGATACACTTTTGAAAGTTCCATAGAAACTATCTATTATCATAATTTTGAACTAAATATTTTATAGCCTTAAAAAATCACTAAGACTAAAGGGATTGAAGGGACTAAAAACCATTTTTATTCTTTTTTTTTTTTCAAAAGTGTACTGACTTTTTGCCCATCCTGTATTCATTAAAATATAAAAAAATTTTATTGACATGAAACAAATTATTGACAACAAATTGAGTTCATATAGCTCATTATAGAGATCGGAGTATTGTGTCATTATCCCTGCAAGAAAAATAATTGATTAGCAGGTAACAAAACACTATAAGACGGCTTTTTAATATTTCAAAATACATTTCAACCAGGCGCGGATTCAATGGGGGGCACTTCGGAAAATGCCCCCTCCTTGGACTGAAAAAGAAAGGGAAAGATGGGAAAAAGAGAGAAAAGGCGTAAAAAAGAAAGTACATTTTGAAAGACCAAGAATTTTTTTTTGTCATTTAAAAAAAAAAAATTATTTTTTTCTTCTTTTTACCCTTTTTTTTCTCTTCCTTTTCCCTTCTTGGCCCCTTCTTTTAGCCCAAGGTGTCCCTTTCCCAGATTCTCCAAACTTTTTTCGTTCATCAAGCGCCTGTGCGGATCAAAAATGAATTATTCAGGGTCAAAATCAATACAATATTCTAGGGGAGGATCCCCAGACCCCCTAAAAAATTTGCGTTCTTAAAAGACAGTTACAAGGTTCAGATCCCGATTATAGGTTCAAAAATAGTTTCGCTTATACTGTTTATCAAACATTTTGGGGTTCAAAAATAAAATTCATTAGGGGGACCTTTATAGAAAAAAGTAAAATTTAGTCTATTTTGCGTGCAAAGGTAGAGGGGATCCTCAAAAAGTGCCCTCCAATTGGAGACCTGCTGGATCCGCGCCTGGAAGATACAAGAAAAAATACTAGAAATGGGCCATATTGACCCCAACAGTAGGTATTAAGAATAAGTTAAAAAATTTTGGTTGTAAATAAAAATAAATGAAAATCATTCAGTGACTACGTATTTATGTCCTTTATCAACAAAGTCATCTCCGGGGGTTTCCTTTTTATGAGCAAATGAAAAAAAATTTTGGTGAAAGAGACCCCAACAGAACAGCAGGGTTAAAAAAGTTTTTGGTGCTCTCATGGTCGGGACCGACACTTTCTACCCACTCGCCCAGGTTTGTCTGTACCTTAATTCTAATTTTTATATAAAAGTAACTGAATATTCAATCAAATTAAACCTAATTAGAATTTCTTTAATGTAATTGAAATTGTCACAATTATATAATGTAGATAATAATAGGCTAATTTTAAGTAACTATAAAACTTTATAATTTTTATGAAATTAAAAACCATGGAAACTAAAAATAAAGTATTTTCAAATTATCTAGAAATTTAATCCAGCATCTTTTTTTACCTTAAAAGATAATTACTGGTATAATATATACTATCTTAAAATGTTTTACAATTATGAACCTAACAGCCCTGTGTATTATTATTGTATTGCACGATTAAATTTGACAAACACGATTTATTAGATTTCGGAAATAAAGTGATAATAATTCCCTATTATTCCTTCCAAATTTCTAAGAATAAATTCTGATAGAGAAAACTCAATTATTTTTAAGAAGTTAACATCAAAGTAACTACATTTACAGGAAACATGATATACTTCAGTATTTTGTTTCTATTTTATTTCATTATCTACGAATAGTTTGTAAAGTATTTAGTTTTGTATGGCTTCCTCGGTAAGATCTTGTTCAAAACGTAAGAATAAAGTAAGAAAATTATTTTGAACTGGTAAAACTATCTCTATGATTTCCTTACTTATTTTAATGTAGGTTGTTCAAGAAAATGACGAATTTAAAAGGCTTCTTTGGACAGAAGAAATATACAGTAATACTTAAGCTATAGACATCAAAGAGACGTAATGACTTGGACTGGACTTGAAAAACGAGCTAAGTGCCAAAACTAAAAAAAATGTGTTAGACCCGAAAAACCAATCTAAGTGCCATCACCAACACCCTATAAATCCAGCTAAGTGCCTCGACAATGATATGTAGGTCAAAAACGGCCTGAAAGATTACTTATTATGTGTATTTCTATGGAGAATCAAATTTAAAATGATGAATTACGGGAAATTTGTCCAGTCTTCATATTTTAAATTATTTACTATAATTAATAGATTATTTAGAAATTTTATAAAATACATGTAATTAAATACAAATTTGTTGAGCTTTTAAGGAAATCGATCCTTTTTCTGTGAAAACATTTTCAAAACTTAAATGGAAAACAAATTACATTGTAACACATACTCTTTTCCACACACCATTGTATTTTACTGCCTATTTATGATTTGATTCTTTTAAATTTAAAATTCATAGTAACAACTCATAGTAAAGATAGTAAAGTATTTGTTTTACTTTACTGCCAGTCTGTAAAATGTAGTTTGTTAGTTAAAATTCTCTATTAAAAAGAAAAATGCGTTACACTCAAACAAATAACAGTAAAATCGTGTTCCAAAGACTTTTTATTCAGTCTATAAAATCATTCTACCTAAGATCTAATTGACTGGGTGCTCAACATTTAGCAACTACAATTACTTCCCAGGACCTACTACTTTAAGTATTGAAGCAATTTAAAAAAAATTAAAGTTATAAAAGACAATGTAACAAAAATATTTACTGGTACTGATTTAGAGACACGTAATGAGCATTCTTGAGGAATAATATGTATTCATAATTCCTATACAAGTCAACCTGTTAGATCTTCGACCAAACATTGACAAATTCATAAATAATCTATTATTTTCAAACTTTGAATATAATAATAACACAACTGTTAATTCATCCCCACCACTCATCCATGTTTGGCTTGATGAAATAGCCTGAGGGAAAAAACCAAATTCTATGAGGGGGGAATTCTGCAAAGAGTTCGATACTTTAAAAACTCTGAAAATGATAATAAATTATTTTCCAGACCTTTAAATCCACAAAAAAAAAAGAAACTTCTCAAGTAATCTGGAAGAAATAGGAGTAAGTAGTAAATAAGTAATATGCTTTCATTTTTGTAAAAAAAAAATCATTCATTGATTACTACATCAGACCAACCCATCATTAATAAAAGCATTTTACATCACAGCAGCAATACAACTCAACTTCACTTCCAAGGCAAAATCATGGTTAGAAACGAGAGAGCAAGAGTGATACATGCACCCGCCCGAGTGATGCCATCTCCAGTGAAGGAATAAATGCAGTTCCTGGAAATTCGATTGAAAGCCTGGATGGAGTTTATGAATATCAATGATGGGAATGGCAACAGGGAATCAAGGATGTATCCTGAATGCCCAAAAGGAGGGAATGGTATATTGAACAGTGGAAATGGTTAACTTCTGTGCTAATAAAGAGTGATATCTCAGAATAGATGATTGAAATAGTTTTGTTAGTTGAATTAAGGAAGTTTCTATGTTTCGGCACAATAAATAAATATTAACCAGGTTGACTATTTACTTTGTGTTGTTGTTGTTGTTCCTTATTCCACTTGATCTAGTACAATCTAGACCAAAAAATACTTTTACTTACTTACTTATACTTAGAATCTAGACAAAAATTTACTTTGTAAGAATTGTTATGAATAATAATAAATGATAAAATTGGTAGCTCTTTTTATGCATATACCACGTTTCACATCAGTATAATGACAAAAAGGTTCCAGTTTCGGCTGAAATGTTTGCATAGAGTACAGTACATCCATTGGAGAAAAAAACGTTACAGTAACTATAGAATAATGTCTTTTTTGTTTTAACGCAATCTTCAAAACAAATTAAAATATGTCAGTAAGTCTTCTTACACAACGCAACAAGCATCTTTTTCTAAAATTTTAGTCTAAAAAAATAATAAACCTCAAACCTCTAAAAAACACGAGTTTAAGATTAAAAACCACTGTAATTTAAAAATTTACAATAGAAAGAGAAAATATTGATTGGTTACACAGAATCTTATTATTAACATTTAAGAATACACGAGCAAACCTTTTATCTGTTTTAAAAAGTACGTTAAAATTTAAATATGGCACCAAAATTTTTATACTACCCTCCGTAGTTCATTCACAATAAATTTGTAATTTTTTTTTAGCTGCCTATTCAATTATGTAAAATAATGTATTTTAAATTGGATATATTTTATTAAACACGAAACAAATCCACCTTATCATTAAAAAATCAGTCGTGTATGATAAAATCGAAATGTTACTCTACAATAGAAAAGTATTTTACAATAGAAAGATAGATGGAAAGAAAAGATAAAAGCATATTCACAAATTAAAATAGTAAAGAGTGTCCCAAAATTAACGCAAGATTTAAATTTGTCGCCATTTGTACAGTAAATTGTTGGCAACTCAGAAAAAAAGAAGACAGCTGAGAGTTTAGGATTAGTAAAAATGGAGCGTTACACAATACAACATACAAAGGATATCACACTTATCATAAAAATTTGCAGGTAAACAAAACATTTTTTATTTCAGCTAAATTTTAATTATTTAATCGTATATTTGATGATAATTTTTAACTACCTAAAAAATTTTCAGGGGGGGGGGGAATTCTTTTTCCCTCTTTACTAGCCTATGAAGTAATTTTTGTAACTTCGTGTAATCAGAAAACAGTGCAGAAAAATTAATTAATTTGCTAACATATTTTTGGGTAATAATTTAATTTTTTTATTTGTAATGCAATACTTAAAATATAGAGTGTTTTCAGGTGACGTCACGATCAGCTATTTTCTGTTAACTGTTAACCTTTGTAGGGCTTTTAACTGTTGCTAAGGCGGTTGCTAGGTAACGAGGTATCTGTTGCTAAGGCGGTTTTTAGGTATGGGATCACGTGATTGCAAATGAACCAATAGAAGAATTCCACGGCTAGTCATTTTCTGTAACTGTTAACCTCTGTAGGGCAAAAAACTGTAACATCTTCTGTTGCTAAGGCCGTTGCTAGGTCCGAGTCATGTGATTGAAAATGCTCTATTAAATTAAAGAATCAAAATTAAAATTTTAAAAGTTCATTGTTTCACAGTTCAATTTTCATCATATCTCAATACAAAAAAAAATAAAGTAACTATTACACCTTAGGGAAGTAGAAATAATTTCGTTATTTATATCGAGAAATCCATTTTTCAATGCAGTATAACTCTATACACGAAATGAAAATGAAGCCTTTCCAATTCCTGTAAGGTTTGAAGAATAGAGATCCCCAGAAGGATTTACACAAGAAAAAAAAATAACTAGTCTAGACTAGTATTCATTAGCAAATATGACACCGATGGTTATTAATGTACTCTAGGCGAAGGAACCAAGCCCAAAAAATATGAGGTAAATTCAATGGCATGTCTAGATGTTTTTAAATTTATTACTCAGTGCAATTATTTCCAATTTAATTCTTCAAAGCATTAGTTTAAACACTAAATATTGAAGTTTAATGGAAATGTTTGAAAGTTGAAGATAAAAATTCGTTCTATTTGATATATTCATGAATATAAGGCTTTAAAATGAAAATCATAATAGCCTTGAAAATATTTATAATTGACGGATATTATTAAAAAAGATAAAAATCCAATTGTGAGTAAAATGAATTCAATCTTTGCTGATACTTTACAAGAATTTACTGATTGTTGTGTCTTGGTCTTGATCACGTATTATTTTTGGAATTTCTATTTTCCTTTTGAGACTTGCGTCGTGCAATGATTATGCATAACAATTCTATAAGTCTAAAAGCTCTTAATGTTTCCTTTATTACAATTGCTAACCTCTCAACAAAAAATTTTTAATGTGCTTACTTAACAGTTGATAATTGATTTCTTTAAAACTTTTGATTTAAAACTTTTTTGAGGATTCGTGCATATTTTCTAATAAATTGAGCACACAAAAGTATTAATACTCAAAATCTGGATAAATGTCACAAAATAAAATAAAAATAAACACCTTTTTATAGTTTTTAACTTGATCTTAGTAGCTAGTAATAACTTAAACTACTATAAATATATAACTTAAACAACTTGTTGATTTAACGAAGAAATCCTGTTCGCTATGCAACCAGAAACCCCCCTCTCCCTTGTAATTTTCCCTAGGTAATCCTCTTATATTTATATAGAATCTGCAATCAGACTACAGAGAAATTCTAACCGATACAGGTTATCGTCTGTACCACATTGTACTATTTCTCTGTAGTCCAACAATACATATATTCAGTATAAATATTACAAAGTTTCCCTTGGGTTTTCTGGTAGTATAGGTAATATTATTTCTTTGCTAAGTCAACTGGTTATTTTTAGAGTTACCAGACAATATAAGATCTCGTATCTCAGCGATTCTCAAAAGTTGTGTTTTGCGCCCACCCTTTTAAGATTGGAAATTTTATACAACCCCTCTATTTCACATATTAGACATACATGATTATACACATTGTTGCAGGTCCTTATTAAGTAGCTTTGATTTTGATATCAAGTTACTATTATTAGGCTAGTTAAAGTTATTTTACTCCTAATTAAGTTTTTTTTTAAGTTGGGATTTTCACATTTCTTTTAACCTTCTCATTTGTAAAGAAAAAAACATGATGGAACAAAGAAATGCGATGAACTACATTTATAATTTTAGTAATGCATCACAATAACTAGTCGCTTTTTATCCTTTATCCCTCTTTCATACAACCATGGAGCGTGTTATACGTTTCGAGAATCATACTTTTGAATTTACTAGGGGGCCTGCCCCCTGCTCGCTATCGCTCACCAACCCCCTTAACTGCTTCGCAGTTCTTTTCAGATCGCTTCGCGATCTTAGCGAGCAGAGCTCGCTTGTTCATCTCAACAATCCAGCCTAACACTCTTCTCGACTTAATTAAGCCTCTTGTAATACCGAAAATACCTCTCTCTTGCTTATAAATAATTTAATTCGTATCATTCCCCTAAATTAACAACAAAAATGTTGCTGAAATACATTCCTTTTTTAGCTTATCAATAATTTAATCGAAATGTTAAGAAATATCCAGCAAGTCTACTAATAATCATCAACCATTTTGTAGAAAAAACATTGTTGAAAATAAAAGAAATTAGACTCATCATAAAACCAAAACCCTCTATATACAAAGCCTGACAACTACGTCACTGTGACGTCAAAGGTGGCGGAAAATCGCTAAATTTCCCATGTTAAGTCTATGGAGCATAAAAACTTACTTTCTTAACTCCTCGCGTTATGTATGCCTTCAAGGCTGATAATACTGTTCTGGAAACACAAAATCTTTCGTTTAGAATCAAAATTTTGTCCCTTTTGTACAGTTTTTTTGTATTTTCATTCAGTTTTTAAGCCTTAGGACTAGCATGGCATTTAGTTCAGTTTGCAAATAATGAATGCATGTCATGTAGGTTTTTCTCACAATATTAAGTTTATCTAGGAAATAAAAAAAAATCACCAGTAAAATAAAAAGTAAAATCTATTAAAAATTAAAGCAAATCATTGAATTTACGAATTCTTCCAACAGTAAACAATTTATTTAATTACACTAAATTCTTTAATTTATTATTCGATTAAACTGATAAGAATCAAGCATTATATTTATTGTTGCGGAAAATGCACTAGTAGCACTAAGTTCTAGTTAATTCTTTTGATTTGTATTTTTACATTTTTCTCAGATGACATCACGTTTTTGTTTGTTGTTCCATCAATTTTGTTAAATTAAAATACATTTTTGATACTTTATGCTTTTTTCAGATTTCTACTTAATAAACTCTGGTTTGAATAGCGATAGCCATTAAAAATTAATATCACGGCGTATGTTTTTACATCGATACATTAATGTTAATAACAAAACACGAATATTCCTTGTTCAGTGTTAAGAAGTCAAAAAATATAAAACATGGCGTCGTTTTGCATGTGACGTCAAAGGTGGCGGAAATTGTGACGTCACACGTCCGAGTTGTGAGGCCATTATATAGAGGGTCTTGATAAAACTCGCCTGTTTCTCTAGTGAACGGCAACAGAAAGAGAAGAAAAAATTAAAACTTTGAATCTTAATAACTCTAAAACTAATTAGAATTTTTTGAAAAACAAAACGCCAATATTTTTATAAAAAATAATTGTATGTGTGTTTAAAATATCATAGTTCTACTGTGATTAGTTTTTCTTTTATAACGAAAAAACCGAAAACCCGTCAAAAATTTCGAAACTTTAAAACTTAATTACTCCAAAACTAATTCGAAATTCGAAAAAAGGGCGACGAGGTGCAAAATTTCACATCTAAGAGAATGCGGCTGCAAAAAATCATATTTCTGCTGCGAATAGATTTTGCTGGGGGCGAACTCGCAGCAGAAAAAAATAATTTTCGACTTTGACATTAAATAATTCCAGAACTAATTATCTAATTAATTAGCTATTGAAACGAAAAGGACCCTCATACATTTGTCTACAAATGGTCAAAATTTCAATAATTTCCGTTCCATAGTTTTTGCATAGTGACAATTCAAAATTGTCAAAGTGAAGATTTTCTGAAACAGCGGCAGCGGCGGCGGCGACTGTTACTTTTTTTTAATATAGAGAGAAGTTCCTAAAAATGTAAGCAAATAATTGACTTGTTATCCTCTATGAATTTGAAGCCGATATTTCATGAATTTCTAATCCAGTGAATTCCAATGCATGAATACATAGCTTGTTCTTTCATAATACACCACTTTAAAAAGAGTACGACAAAGCCTGTCAGACAGCAAATAATAATATTCATTCAGCGAAAAGAAAGAACAAAACTCCTTACTCAGAGAATAATCTTTTCCTGACAAGACCAAAATATGTATCCTTCCTAACTCAGCCAACAAGCGAAAAGAGACAAACAGTTTACTCAGCCCTGTGATCAAATACTATCCTCCCAGCTACTCGTCGAGCTGACTCGTCAACCCCCCTCCCTCTAGTATCCGATACACCCCTGGGCTGGGAATCGATTTGGTTTATTCACTTCCGGATCCGCTATCTGTATGAATTTTTACGCCCGTCCCGAAAGGTATGCAGCTACCTTCTCACCCCGCGAGCCGGTAGACGGAAGATTAATGAAGCTAAATGGATCGATCCAATGACGTGATTTCTGGGGTGATGAAAAAGATGGGAGGTTGTTTTTAAATGGGATTATTTTTATCGGTTCGTGAGAAGCGTTTGCCGTGATAGGGTATACGTGATAATGGTGCGTAAAAATGTAGATTCCTTTGATATTATCGTGGGCGAGAATATTTCTGGTGATTTATTTATTCTCAAATGGGGAAAGTGTTAAGTAAAGAGGAGAAACGGAGTTCTAAATCGGTAAAGACGAAACTGGGTAAAAAATTAAACATAAGTTAACTTAAAGTTAAATTAATTTCACAGGATAAAAGCTGTTGTTGTTTCTAATGACACTTGAATTATCCAAGCTCCATCCGCAATTCCGCAAAGACATACAGGATTTAAGGCAAAGGGGGCGAATCCTGAGTGAGTAAGGCCCATAAATAGCAGAGGTCGGACTTAAGCATAAAATGATAGGTGCTTCCACAATCTATAGTAGCTTCACAATTTTGCCATGTGCTTCCACCATCTATAGCAGCTTCACAATTTTGCCATGTCTCTGAAGGGGAGGGAAAGTCTGCAGAAGACCTGGACCCCTGGTTGTTTCAGATCCACATTTTTTCGTTTATAAATCAATATTTTTCATACATCTCCATGCATGCATTAAGTATAAATTAAATTTACAGACAATAAGGAGTCGCAAACAAACACAAAAGCATAACACACAGATAATGAATAATATTAACAGAAACAAGTTGAAAATAAAATATAGATAAAGAGTTTAATTTGTTTGGTGTGGTAAGTACAGTTAAAAATAAAATATTTATCATTTTTCTCATCCGAAAAGCTGTTGTTAGAATAATGAAAATTCATAGTTTCGAAAATATTTATGCACCGCAAAGTTTTGTTACTTTAAAATTGCTATAAATTTCTTCCAGCTTTTAGCTTTTCAGAAATTGATAAAGAGAACAATATATTCCAAAACACAGATAGAAGGATTATGGTACTGATATACCCTCTTTACCATTTACCATAAAGCATTTTTTAAACTCGTAATTTTAAAGACGGGCTGAAAGTCAATAAACTGTAGGAATATTGGCAGCTTGATCAAAGAACCCCCCCCCATTTAGCTCTTGCATAATTATAAACGGTGGTATATCTGAGAATTTAATCGAACTATTTATCTATACTAAAGGCGTTTTGCAAGGAAAAATGTATAGACACATTTAATTTAACTAACTACTACATTCTTTAACAACAAAACCAAACTTTTTTCCCATTTTCCTTGCAATTGGGTAGATGTTTTTTCAAGTAAGTACAGCCATTAATTTTACATTTAATATATTCTCTTAAAACTTCACTGCTATTAATAATTAAATTAAGGCTTGTAAAGCTAATCTTTAAAAAAAAAATGTAACGCATCTCATTTTACATCAACCATTATTTTGAAATGTTAAACTTAATAAATATATAATTATGTATATAGCATAAAATTTACTGATGCATATTTAAACCTTAAAAACCATACTCCCTTTTCAAAAAGTAATAAATTAACAGTAGACCTCATTAACAAGAAGTTTTACTTTTTTTGAGAGGAATATGATACATTTATTTTAATAGCATCATCATGATGTAGTTTTTATTGCAGAATCATTTAGTTCCCCAAATTTGAAATTTTAGAAAATGTAATGTTATTTAGGAAGTGAATTTTTTTTTATTTTTAAGACGTACCATTTATAAGATTATGTAGAATCTTTGAAATTTTATCTTAACTATTTGTTCAGAAGCATTTGATGATGTGTCAATAATTTCTCATGAAGATCCATAAGTGGAATGATATAATCTATTACATAATTTATTTTCTTGAAGGAATTAAATTTAAGTAACGTGTTCTTTTTCTATACGTGAGTATTCTTTTCCTTCTTTATCATTCACCAACACCTAGAACTATTTTCTATTCATTATTAGACATATCCACAATCCCACTCTCACACAAAAATAATACCTACTCTCTTAAAAGCTAAAATACTTTCTTTAATAATTAACTTAATGCTTTCCAAAAAAATATCTAGAAAGCACTACAATACGAACCAACTTTCACAGAATACGTCAACCAACTTTCCCAAAAATGTTTTAAAAACACAAAATTTAAATTCAACTCTAAAACGGAAAAAAAAACTTTTCATAACATAAAAAACCACCAAAAACTTTTTATAAAGTCAACTTTTGTCTTAAAATTTTAATTTTAAAACTTTTTAATCATTTTAATATTATTTTGTAATATTAAATACATTCTATTATCTTTTCTTATAAATTATGTTATTTGTGTGACAAACAAGTGACTCGACGCAGTTTACGGAGTACGTACTTTTAATTGAATAATGGAAGTTATGTACTATATTAGGATGGTGAGACTTTTTTGGGAATGATTATGGTGGTTATTTCTATAGAGCATTTTCAATCACATGACTCTGACCTAACAACGGCCTTAGCAACAGAAAAGGTTACAGTTTTTTGCCCTACAGAGGTTAACAGTTACAGAAAATCACTGGCCGTGGAATTCTTCTATTGGAGCATTTGCAATCACGTGACCCCATTCCTAAAAACCGACTTAGCAACAGATAAACAACGGCCTTAGTAACAGTTAAAAGCCCTACAGAAGGTACACAGTTAAAAGAAAATAACCGGTTGTGACGTCACCTGAAACACTCTATAGTAACAGAAGTAATTTTAAGAAAGGGGGAAATTATAAGAAAATAACCAATAACCGATAGAGAGTACTTTTGACTATTTAACAGTGAAAAAATAAACGAAAATAAAAGATCATTCAATACTACTAAAAAAAAAACATTAATCCTACACTAATTTACCATCTACATCCACTTCATCAACACTACATCCGGACAGTTACAAATCACCCCGGATCCAAACAATTACACACCCGGCGAAGAAAATAACAAATGGTATCGCCGCAAGGAGACGGCAGCGAATTAACAAACCCGCCCCATCAATTAACTCTTCACAATCCATCTCCCCTGACAAGACATTTAAACTCCCCTGTCCTCGCATTAAAAAGCCATCACGATTCATGAGCGCCCCTGCACCGACGCGTCCCGGGGCACCCTTGCAGGGGCACCCTCCGGGGCGCGTCTGATGGGGCTTTAATTAAGTTGCGAGTTGGGCGCCGAGTGGTCATTTGCCTGTCCGCATGAGTGGAGGACTGTTTGATGGATGAATAGGTGTTGGGGACTCTTTGTTGGTTGTAGGAAATGGAGTTTGAAAAGGGATTGAAGCAATGTTATGGGACGAGTGTTCATATATAGGTAAGTGATGAAAAATACCAATGGTTTTGTAGTATCCAACTTACGTTTATTATCGTTTAATACAAATTTATGTCCCATATATTGGATCACAAGCATAATCTACAAGTTTATACTATTAATCCTACGAGTTTCTCCATTTATGTATTGGAGTGTTATGTTTTATGGAGAACAAGGTCTTAAGAGACCACATTTTTAAAAGATTCTATGAAAACTTTTGGTTTTAAAAAGGGATTATAAACAGTATTTTTGTAACAAAATAATCGGTTTACTGTAATTGGCTGGAATTGCTTGGATTGAACTTTCATGGGCATTTACATTTTTACCATTTACTGGAAATATGGTTTATATAAAAAGCTTTTCACATACTACTATTTTAAGCTGAAAGCAATTATAGGTGTATACTGTATAAAGTCACGTGGCGCACTGACAGGTTTTTAATTCCCTCCAGAGTCCTTATCTAGCCAAAAATCTTTTTGTTAAACAAGCTTTAGAGGACGCCCTTCTTTTTTATTAAAAATATAGATTTCCTTGATTTTTCAGCTGTTAATTTCAAAACTGAATTGTTTTACATTAATTGAAATGGTTAAAGTAGCTTAATGTAAAGACGCTATACACAATATGTCCGTTAGCTTTTCTTACTTTATTCTTTTAAATTAAGAAGAGCTGTCTTATCAAATTTAAAACATTATAAAAGCCTAATAATTACGAAGGGAAAATTCGCATTATACAGTATACACCTACAAACGTTTTCAATGAGACAAGAAAATTGTTTCCTGCAATGCACGCTTTTATAAGTAAGATTCTCAATACATAATAATAAATATCAAAAGTTGGGGGGGCAACATCTAAATATTTCAATAGCCCAAAGAGTTTCTGAGTAAACCAGTATCAGCAAAGTTCTGGATGAATAGATCAATGTCATACTCCTACGTAACCCATCCCACTACTATAGCATCCCCTTTTCATCTTCCGCTTCAGCGCCTCTACTAAGTCTAAACCCAGACCACAAAAAAAAAACCCAGCAACAATAACCAACGTCACGGAGAGCGCTCGTACCCAATCTCTATCTCTTCCGCCTGGACAACAAATCGGGACGGCAAATATTATTGGAGGCGTTATCATGGTGGACCTTAGCCAGACGAGGCTAGTTTTTGTTTGTTTTGAGACAAATATTGTCATGTTAAAGGGTTGGTTTTGTGAATAGGGAAATGATTCGATTTATTGTGTTCTCAATCACATTTTCTTTTTTCTGAAATATTGAGGTTAATTATAAGGAAATAAACGCAAAAGTTTCACAAGTTCATTTACATTTACACTGATCTGTTTAAGTGCATGCCCCTATGAAGATTTTAAAAATGCATAAAAATTTTTTAAACAAAATAAGTTGAAATTTTTAAAGATTTTTCTAGATTGAATAATAAATACTATAGGAAATTTAATATTAATTGAAACTTTGTAGTTAATTGATAAATTAGTTAGATAATATAGGTTTACGATGGAATAATGAACTATACTTCCATATCGTTTTTTAAATGGACCAGCAAATTAAATGCTTTTTATACCCATTAGACGTACCCCGTTCCAGAATTCTTTACTATTTTCGAAAAGAAATAATCTTTTAGCGTTATCTGACGTCGATTAACCAGGGTGAAGTTGAAAATTGCTTCACAAAGGGAATCGAAGTTATCATTTTGTCTATGAGGTCAAGTTTGGGAACAACTTACTGCTCGTAAAACTGTGAGTGTTGGTAAAAAGAGGTTCGTTAAGAAAAAAAAACCGAGCAGTAACTTTAATTATATACTCCGTTGGACTTTTTGGATGATTTCGTGGTCCTGAACTATGCTTTAAACTCTTTAATCTAATATTTCAAATAGATTTTTAAAAAATTAGGAGCATTTCGACAGCCACGTTGCAAAAGCCTGTAAGAACATTTTTTGGCGAAAATAAGGTTTTGAGTTGTACTTGTTAAAAAGATGGCCTTGCACACATCTCAGTGCCACCAAAATCGGCCAAAGACGCTTCAAAACTTCTCCATGACGATTTGTAATAACCTGCAAGTTAGGAACCTCCCAATCACCAAGTAAAACTCTGTAAGTTGCAGTTACGCTGAGAGAAAGCAGTGTCGTCCTCAGAAAAACGTTAGTATATAGCGTTATTTTAAAATGCTTATCATCAAACCATCGCCATGCTTGCCAAAAACCAAACTTGCTATAGTTTGATTTTTTTCGTCTCCTGAAAACTTTGAGGTTTTGCACTTACAGGCTTTTGCAACGTGGATGTCGATTTATTAGTTTAAAGCATTTTCATCCAAGCAGAAAATGTATAAAGCAACTAATGTAAAACTTCTGCAACATACTAAACTATATAAACCGCAAAACAAAAATATAAATCTCAAATCCCTAAACTAAGACATCTATTGCGAAACAATATATAGCCAATAACAATTTCCTAACGCAATGCACGAGCTTTCTCCCAACTTACGCAATAACCACCCAAACGAAATGAAATAATGTTAACTATGCAATTGCTGAACCCAACCTCGGTATTAATTCCTTCTCTAAGAGAAAATCTCATAATTGGTCGAGTTCGGAGCAATTAACGCTGAAATACCATTGCTCCGGGTACTTTTATTCCTCCATAGTTTCTTTTGTACCCAGAAAAGACGTTTTTAATGATCATCGGAGTGTAAAATCCATTCTTGTGCGAGTACATTTTTCTGTTCCATTGGAGCTGCTTAATTACTGCTATTATCGTATATTTCATCCGAGGCTAGATATCAAACTATGTTATTATTTCGTAATATCCGTCCTGCTTTTGGGCAAAAAAAAGAGGGGTGAAATGGCTTCACTTATGGTGAAAACGCTGCGAGTTTCCCGTTAGAACCATTTACAGGGACGCTTATGCGTTGTTACCTAATTTTGTGTGTAATGTTCAGCTTTAACGCTGCATTTAATTTGGAAAATATGTCAAATTTCTGTTCTCATCTTAAGTTAAATTTACCTTATGTTAAAATTACCTTTCAGTTAAATTTATTGTGATCAGTTACCAATTCAGTATTAGCGTAAGTGCAGCTGAATTAAATAAACGTATTCTTTTTCTCTGAAGAAAATAAAGACATTATAAAAACTCAATTAGCTTAAATAGTTATATTATTTTATGCACTAAATATTATAAAATGCAATTCCTATTGTACTTTCAAACTTTAATGTAATTTTGTACATTATTTTATTCATAAATATCTCTGACCTTTGAATTTTGTTCCATTTTTAAAATTTTAATGTTTTTAACCAGTAAGGCTCGCTATAAATAACTTCATCGGGTTTTTTTAAGTAGTGATAATAAAAGTTCAACAAGACATCGTGAACATTATAATACAATATCGCCAAATACATTTCCATTCTTCCAAATTTTGAGTTTCTAGGATGTTTTATCCGTTTTATCAGCCTATTCGGAGAAGTTTGAAAAAAAAAACGTTTTTGTCCATGAAAGAAATTATTACTATTCTCGACAGCAAAGTTTCTTGAACCCAGTACGTCACAAATGCGGAAGGAGAAATCGGTTAACACAAAGCCTGTTGGGTTGTTAGGAGGAGTTTCGATACGCAAATCGTGATTGAAAAGCACTTATATAAATGGGTTTAACAAAACAATCGTATTTTAAATTGACGTTCTTTATTTCACTCAAAATTCAGACACCGCGATGGGAACTACTTTGTTTGTTAGTGACGTCGTAGGGTCAACTTAGGCTGAGTACGCACGAGAGACTTTTGTCACGGTGAAAAAGACAAAATTGTCGCCATGGCTATTGAAACAAGTTAGAGTGCGCGCACTAGGCGACGTGACTCTACGTGACTCTTGGCCAATTTCCCAGAATTTCTTCATAGAGATACATTGTTTTCTAATGATATTTTTGATACTAGTGATACTGGTTGCCGTGACTTTAGTCACTCGTGAGAGCTCAGCCTTAAGTTGCATAACATGCCCTACAGAGGTTAACAGTTACAGAAAATGACTAGCCGTGGAATTCTTCTATTGGAGCATTTGCAATCACGTGATCCCATACCTAAAAACCGCGTTAGCAACAGATAAACAACGGCCTTAGCAACAGTTAAAAGCCCTACAGAAAGTACACAGTTAAAAGAAAATAACCGGTTGTGACGTCACCTGAAAACACTCTATAGAGCATTTTCAATCACGTGTCTCCGATCACGTGATCAAGCTGGCTTGGAGGATAGACAACTTTTCTTTAACATTAGGCTCCCATAGAGAATACGCGCTGCATTTAGTTTTTATAAATAAAGTTCATTTAAAAAGATTCTTTAGGCTCGGTTAAAGACCGGAACGAAAGAATAATAGTTATTGAAGGTAAGTGCATAAGTTTTTGTGTTTTAGTGGTAAGCTAAATTTAGAAAAGTACTTATTACGAGGTGACATGTTTTTGTTTACATTTGTTAGAACAATATGCGAGTCCGATACATCTGTAAAATATTTATAATATGCTACTGAAACTAAATATTGAATAATTAATAAATAATTAAGAATTTTAAAATATGTTAGTAGCATTGCGAATGGTACTTGCAATAAGAACATTGGCAGAAATGGTTTCAGCAATTAGAACACTGCTAAATATAAAATGTAGTATTATTGAATGACATAATATGCAGAGATGCCATTTTAGAGTAAATAAAGGTTACTTTAAAGTAAACTTTGGAGAAAAACATAAAACATCCTTATTTTTCAAAATTTACATCAAAAGTAAACAAATAAACGATGTGCATCCTATAGTTTTCCATCATACTGTCTGTCATCCAAGCCTCTGACGTCACAAGCCTGTGACGTCATGTGCGAATGCTCTATGGTATCATACCTATGACGTCAGACCGAGTTATAACGCCATTATGTAGAGATCTAGGATGAGTCCCCAAAGTGTTAAAAATATTTAATTTGAATTCACATTTATAAAACATATTTAAGGTTCTCTTTTTAGTTTATTATTTGTTTTTATGTTTCTACTATATTTTCTAAATTAAACTACTATTATATAACTTAATTTATCTTTTTTTTTCATAAGGTATTCATTCTTCGTTCGTAACATAACCAAAAAACATGTAAAAAGAACCAAAATGTTTTACAAATGTAAATTTGTAAAACATTTTGGTTCTTTTTTAAAATCAATGCAAATGCTCATGCAACACCAACTTTTCAAAGAAAAACTATTTAATAGTTAAAAAGTGTTTATTTTTGTAAACTATCAAATCTAATATAAACTAGTTTTAAACAAAGGAGTAATCATAATACATCACAAAATCAAATCTTTCATTCTCAATGCATTATTTTTTGACGTTCAAACATATTTGATGCTATTCAAGGTTTTGAAAATTTTAAATAGTCCTTATGAGTTTCACTTGCAATTTTAAGTAATTATACGAAAAATAAATGCAACACATTTAGCCAAGAATTAATAATTGTTTCCGAAAGAAAGATAAAAGGGTATGATTTAAAACTTTCATTCTTATTTTAATCCTCAACGTTTTTGTAATAAACGGTTTTGCTTTGGATGAAAGTTCACTGATTAAATATGCATTCTATCTATTTATTATTTATTTTACTAAACTACTAAGCTTTACTTTCTTTACTAAGCTTTCTTTTCAAAGAATGTAAAGTTAAGGTTAAACTAATCAGTAAGTGAGAAAAATAGTGTTAATTAGTCTATTTTATTGCGATAATAAAACAGAAGCAAATTCTATTTAACGGGTTTTACCACAAGATTAATAATATTGAGAGCCATATCTTTTAAATAAATGAATGAATGAATCTTAAAGATTTCAGATGATAATATACCAACTTAATTTTAAGAAACTGTTATAAAATAAATAAATAAATGAAAATTATAAGAGGGAGGAAAATTTAAAATAATTACCCTTTATATTTTCATAAGATAAGGTTTGAATGCAAACCTAATCTTATCTTTTAAGTTGTTTGCACACCATTACCTTAATTAGAAAGCTTTTCACTTTCAGTAGAATTAATGAATCGCATAAATATTTATAATCACTTTAGCAAAGGTGGTATTTTTCACTCTTAAACATCTGATTGATTAGATGATAGGAAAATGATGTTAAAGGTTAATAAACTCATGAATTAAAGGGTTCAAATTTCTGTAAGTTTCAAAACCGCCCAGGCTCTTCTATTTAGAAGCAAAATTTTAAAGATTATATTTTAGTTGTCAGCAATATTTCTAATTTTTGGCGTTTGAAACGCTTTGGTGATTTTTAATGGTATAGATAAAGGAAAGTTTCTAATTTACATATTGCATCTGCCTTTACTGAGAGGTAAGCTATCGTTTCCATGCACATCATTTCCACAAATCCTACACTCTGCTTTAAGATGACAGGTTGGTCAACAACTTTAGAGACTATTTCGAAACGTTTTGAGTAAACAATTATTTCGACTCACATGTAAATTAAATGTGACGTCACAAGCCAAAATTTGAACGGAATTTTAGGATTTGACGTAATGATGACTTAAAAAGGATAGTTGACACCTCAAATACAGAAAAAATACGGAACTGTTCATAAATAAAAGAAAGTACAGTATGTTAATAATAAAACAAGTTTAAATTCAATTATCTGTCCCGTTAAAAATGGCTAAGCTATTTAAACGCTAAAATTTGGAAATATCGCCAAAAATTGTGAACTAACATAGTAAAATATGTAGTTATATCAATGACAACCATAACAATTTGGCGATAGTTGATTATTTGGCGTTTTAAACAGCTTGGCGGTATTTAAAGTGACAATTAATGGAATTGGACAAAAAAAATACAGAATGTTAATATTAAAATATTTATTAAGGGAACTACTTAAGTTTTAAATTAATTATGAATTAAACCGTAGATCTATTTACAAGTGAAACGCATCAAAGACACCATGAGAAGACAAAGATTCGCTTACACACTCCCTGCAGGAAGCAGCAATGATATATCCTCACCAGAACAAGATGACGGCAGCAACTTGCTTTCCAACCCCTACGCTCTTCAACATCCCGTTTGGCCTGAAATCTACTCGCCAGAAACGGAGCACCTCATACCTTTCTACATGTACCAGTATCCGTTGGTGCAGATACCTTCTGAATGCTCAAGCGCTGCCACCCTCCTGGATCCTTCGTGCATCGTCTTGAACCCCTACGAAAGCTGCCAGGACTTCTTCGCGTGCCAAACTCCAATGATTGAGCAGCCGAACTTTTGCGAAGCCTCTCCGATGGGCGACTCCGGATACGGCGATACTGTGATTCCTGAAAGCGTCCCTTCGGAAGAAGTTGCTCCCTTCTGCGATGTCCAAGAGCTTCCGGCCGACTTGCCGTCGTCTTTCCCGATGGTCACCAACTACGGAGCAGTGACCCTTCTCTTGAGGCACCTAATTCGAGTGGACATCTCCCCTGACAAGTCGGTGTACGTGACCAACTCGCCTTCCGAAGCAGTCGCGGTAGCTAACGGGTCGGGCGACAAGAGCTGCATCGTGCACCCCAACGGAAAGGTCTTCCACGAGGGTTCCGACATCCACATGTCCACGCTGAATCGCAGAGCGAAGATGTCCAGACGAGGCATCGTGTTTACTTCGACCGACCACTGCCTGTCGTATCTGGTAGACGCTTCGGGGACGAAGACCACCGCCGAGAAGTTCCGTGACCTGAACATCGAATTCAGCTATCAGGTGTTCTACAGCGACTTGACCATAGAGAGCGCCATTGACCAGTGCCAGAAGATGATAGAGGAAGCAGTGCACCGTACGTACAAGAACGGGGACGAGGTGTGGGTCATCGGTGGGTTCCGGGTGAAGCAGGACCAATGGGGAGACGTGAAAGTGACCAGGAATTACGGCAGGAGGGTCATCAAGGCTTCGCCCACCAACGGCCAGATGTATATCAAGACAGAAGGAGTGGAGATTATGGTGAGCAGGTACCCCAACAACTACTTCGTCGTGAGGAAAGGAGATCGTCTGGTGTCTGCCAGTTTGAAGGGGTTCACTGTGCAGTGTGGCACGCAAAAGGCGGGATTCAACAACGTGGGAAGGCTGGTGTTGAAATAGCAACATGTACGAGATATTTAAAAATGCAACTTTCATAGAACGCTTTTTGCCTGTTCTACGAGAGTAATTTATATTAACTGGAATTCAACCAGAGCTTAATGATAGAATGTTTATTTAACTTATTTTAGAAATTTTAATAGTGGTAAAAAAATTGTTTCTAATAACTAAAATGATCCAGAAAAAACTATCAGCCACCCATAATGCATAATTTCAATAAAATTCACCTATACAAGCTTCATATTATAAACGGTTGTAAAAATGAGAAAATTGATTCAATCTTGAAAGATTATAATAGATTTTTAGGAACGTTTTAGGAAGTTCGTTTTCAAGCAGGCGAGAATAAGGTATAAAATTTATGATACAAAATTTATATAAGTATCTTAGAGTAAAGAATGGTATTTCGAATTTGAATGCTGAAATATTAAAAAAAATCAATCAAAATATCTTCAATTTTAAAATTAAACCAGATTATTTATAAATCATAACACACTTATTTGTCCTGTTTTTATGTATCACATATTTAATATATGAAATTTAATATTATCTAAAACTGGTTTTATGTTTTGCATGTTAAAAATGTTCATCTCCACTTAATAATATTGGATAAAAATTTTTATAGACAGACACACACTATCCTATTTGAAGATAAAAGATTCTCAAATATTTTTAATTATTGAATGTGCTTGTGAGAAAAGGGAAAACTTTTATTGTTTATGCTGAAAAATCTGACCCAATTTTTATATTTTTTGTTCTTATTTAGTTAAAAAGATTTGTATAAACCAAGTTGAAAAATATGTAATCATTCACACCAATTAATATCGTTTTATAAAACCTCTTCCTATTTATTTCAAGTTTTAAAAAGAGTTCCTTCCATTTTTTTAAACTAGCATGAATTGTATATGTTGCTATGATGATATGTCATAATTTTTTGTGTTTTGGTGGATATTTGTATAATAAAGGAATAAACAATACGCAGATTTGTAGTTATTTACATAAAAAAGTTATTAATATAAATTAACGGTACTTTAGTTTTAGTCGATTGCAAATTTCGAGAATCGAACTTATTGGGGACTTTTTCAATTTATGTATAAAAACATAAAAAACAAAAGCAACCCAAGCAAACAAAAGCAAGTTGAGATACTTAAAATTTAAAAAAAAAAATTGTTAATCGCTTATTTCTGACGATTTTTTAGAACACTTGGCACTGACACCCGTGTAATCCTAATAATAAAGTACTAAATAAACCAAGTAATACCAAGAACGCTTGGTAATTATTCATTAAAGGGTCAAACCATTTAAACCACTTTCTCAGAACTAAAATTTTCAAGCATTTAACTAAATAAAATGACAATTTTTTGAAATTTATCAATATATCTATAAACCAATCATTTTCCCATGTTAAGTAACTGATAATTTTCTTATCCCCCAAAGTGTGATTAATGAGTTACATTTCCATGTACATTAAACATTAAACCAAACTGAATTTAACGAAACAAAACGCTTAATTCACTACTTCTCAAAATCCTTCCAAATAGATTGATCCTCATACTCCACTCTCCAACTTGGTTATGTCTGATTTTATGAGTGGGAATTAGAAAAGATTAACGGTAATTACACCATAAAAGATCTTAACAGTCCTAACATCAACCGCTTCAAACAAACACAGCCAAAATTGACTTACAATTGCACCCCTCATAAAGCCAACAATAATTCTCAGAGTACTACTCTGAATCGATTATAGCTTAACAGGGATCACCAAAAACCCATCATTCCGGTTACCCCCAATAACGTCTCTAAAGACTTAGGGATCATTTAGGGCTATCATCCCTTGAGGGGGTTTTGGTCGCCTCTCATCACCACCTGAAGCCATCGATTAGACACGAGTCGATTCCATTTTTGGAGGGTCTTTTATTCTTTACCCCCGTTTTCGAACGAAGTTTGCCTTCTTTTCTTAGGCCTCTTCCGGTCGTTTAGTCTTTCCGGAAACACAGAGGGAAGAGGGGTTCGAGGAGAGTGAGAAGGTTTTAGGAGAGTTTGTTTTGTTGTTGGAGTTACTGTGGGTGAGACTTGGTTGATGATGGTTGACCATAGAAAGGGGTAGTTAAATTGTGGTCCGGATGTTTGAAGGTAACTTTTATTTTGGTTGATAATTTGTTGTTTAGGTCATTCTATCGTGGCTACACAGCTTTCAACTTTAAAGGAATTAACTAAACATTCGGTTTTGGAACTTGTGGGAAAATTTTAATGTTCAATGGGGATTGAAAATTTGAAATGGCAGGATGAACCAAAAAAGGGGGTTTCCCTATTTTTAAATAGCTATAAATGCATATGTATACCTGAATCCTGGCGTTCAGTACCAAAAAGAAACTTTTTTTTAACCAAGATATAAGAATTATAAAATATAATGTAAAACCTTCTTCATTTGAACACTGACTTGAGTAACTAACAATCTTAAAATGACTTGGCTCTAGGTTGTGACTTACTGTCATACATTACGAAAGGCACCATACTTATACAAGTACAAATTTCATTAGAAACCATTTAAATAAACAACTACGTTATTCTTAGCTGAACCCTCTGAACATTTTAAAGTGGATACATAATTATCAACAGAAAATCAAACTATCAGAGTAAATAGATATGATAAGCCTAAAGAATCGCTAAATACCAAAAATACCGATTACAGGAAAGAGATATGAACTCTTATGGACAAAATAAAAGAGTGGAAAAATCAATGTAACAATATTATATATGTAGTGAAGATGATAAAAGATCAATCCGTAAAGAATGATCTAGATAAGCACATATTCCTAACGATGATGTAATCCCTATTATTACGAAACTGACTTCAGACAAATATGTCGATCACAAGAGAATGGGTATGTAATATAAATAGCAGTCAGGTCCTTCATCTTACTAAAGAAAGGGTGTAAATATTGGATGGGCAGTCAAGAAAGATACTGGGACCTACTAAATAAAACTACACTAAAACTTTAAAAGGATATATGTATGTATAGCATTAATAATTATAGATGGTAAACATTAGCGAAAGAACTATTTCTGTATTTTGTTATAAAAATTAGTATAGGTTAATTTTTATAGATTTTTTTTTTCATTCTAGAGTCTTATTTGGAAGAAATTTTTGTAAAAGTTTGTGCATCTTAAAGAAAAAGAAGGGTTTTTATGCAAAATAGAGATTGACTGGATATAGCCTTTAAATAAACTAGTGTACATTTCGATTTCATTTTATCTGCTCTTGTTGACTAACCTAACATAAAATTATCTTTATAATGAATATTTTACTCAGCTTCATAGCATCACTATAAAATAATAGTTAGGAATTTTCTACTACATTGCTAGCATGTACCAGGGATATTGCGAAACTGGATAGGGATTAATGCTCGGGCTATATACCTAAATTGCACTTTGGCACTCTAACTGATGAGATGTCAGCTAATTACTAAGTAGAGCTCTTAAGTTTAATCATGTCATGCGCGATATGGACATAGCGTTGGGTATTTGGGTCACACATTGTGGTCACAGAGATAAATATACTTAAGTATCGAAAGAGTTATATGAGAAACATATTTAAACTTTGGAGCCGATATTTCTCTAGCAATGAGTTATGTTATTAACAGATGTTTAACAGTTATTTGTACTTTCAAGCAACATATTACAAAACTATTTAAGTTGTATAGTTGAAATAAGTATCAAAATATAGATTAAGAAATTATATAAGTACTAAATACAGGTTTGAGTGATATATTAATATTTTATTCCTTTCAGCCTTTTTTAAAGCAAAGTAAAAAATGTCATTTTAAATTAGCTGTCATAAATTACAATAAATTATAAAAATATATTAATTGAATATTAATTCTTAAAAAGGGTTTCCCTATTCTCTCCCAATTCTAAAAAAGAAGTTTAATAAACACTTTTTTAATCTAGGTCTCTGAATAGTGATCCCTTTTTTAGTTTAATTACATTAACTCTTAATAAATTAGCTTAAGTATTTTTTAAAAGAAGTTATTTCTAAATTTTATTTAATGTCACGGATTTTACTTAATTGTCAAGCAATTAATGCTTTTGTAACTACCCACAAATATGGGATACTATATCTCAAAGTCAAAACTCAATGTTTAAGTAATAAAATAATTTATTTAAGTTTATACAGGCATTCAGGATGTATCAAAACTCCGTTTCATGGCTTTTATTCTTAGATGGTAGTGGTCATGGAAGTAAGGTGTTCCCTTAGTAAAGTTACCAGTTCTGAAAACATTGAAATGACTTACATAGATCCTATCGGCGAAATAAAAAATTAAAAAAAAACAAAGAAGATAGAACAAAAACTTCAGTTAGAATTTTTTTTAAATGTAACAACAATAAATGTATAGAAAATATTTTCATGAAAATATCTTATAACTTCTAGGAAATATTAAGAAAATATAGCACTTTTCGGGCCTCAACAAAGAAAATGCTCGGCAATTTGTAAGTTTCTTTGGTTTTGAAATTACAATATGTCTTTGTTTTTAACTAAAAACCGCAAAACACGACAACACTGAAAAATTTGCAAATATGTGAATTTCTTTTTATTGAGAACCGAAAAAGGTGCTAATTTCTCTAGCATCTAGCTAATATATCCTTGAGTACTTAAGATGTGTTTTTCAAACTATATTCTGTGCGTTTGTTATGATATTGCAAAAGAATTCCGCTAGGAGCGCTTTAGTCGTTTCAATGGATTAAGCATAGTGATACTTTACTGTGGTACGCATGTACACCTTACTTCCATGACCCTTCAAGATGTTGTTTACAAATAAAAACCGTGAAGATGACCTTAGAAACACCCTGTATGAATAAAAAATATATTTTTTATGCTTTACACACACTGTCAGGAATTTATTCAGGAAGTAAATCTTTTTTTTAATATAGTTCACAACTCTTTTTTTTTGTAATGAGGATTACATTAGAAATTAAATTAGGATTCCAGTTTTAGTGTTTACATTAAAAAAATATTTTACAGATAATAAAATATCAATCAGATAAAATTCTGAGTGGCTAGCCTGACGCTGAGATAATAAAATAACTACGATTCAAAAAATTTCTAAAAGAATAAGAAACGTAAATAAATTCATGAACCTCTTGATGTCTGAAATAGACTTAAGGTAAAATGGAAAATAATAATAATAAGCGGTTTATATTAACAATTTTAGCTTGAGATTGTTGAACCATCAAAAATCTAATCTCAAATAAATCTCATTCCAAATCGTGATTTCAAACATCTGATGTATCATTTATATAATCAGCAAGTACGTTTAATATGTATTCAAGTCTATATTTATTTCTCCTTCCAGCGTTTAGGTAGAATGATATTGGTTTACCCGAAACAACAAGATTATTTCATCCGAAATCCTTCCTTCTCTCTATCAGTGTTCAAACATCCATGATATTAGGAAACGTTTATATATGGCCTTACATAAATTTTCTTCACATGGAAATGTCATGTTATTGCTTTGGGGTGAATTAAATGCTTACTTTATTTATATTTCCTTTTGTACAATCAAGTATTTATTAACTTTGCATTTTACCCCTCAATAGGCTTGCAATACATTTTATTACTAACTTATTCATGTAACAACTTCTATAACAATATAATAGAAACATTTATTCAATGATTTGAAAGCTAAATGTAGGGAGAAATTTTTAATAAATGCATATGTATACTACTACTACTGAGGGAAACATACCAGCGGTTAAAATTTGGCTTATAAAACAAATCGAAACATTAAAAAGAGGAATATAAATTAAGATAATATGAAATTAAAATACTTCCTAATTGATATTTTTGGCTTTCAACGCATCATTTAAGGGCTGAAAAAGTGTCTTGAAAGTAGTAAGAGATTTAATCATAACAGCTAAGAGACATGAAGTTCATAGACTTTTACATGTCAACGGATTACAATATCTTTTGATCTTTCTAACTCTATTGTTATTCAAATTTATTCAATTATCCCCCTAAAAGGGGTCATGTTCCCTTCATTCTCCTTTACCTTAAAAATTACCGTAAGAATAATGTATATTTCACTCTATTTATAAAAAAAATGTTACTAAATAAAACTCCTAAAATAAATTTTAGTATTTTTGAAATAAATCTTACTCAAATGATAATAAAGTAGTTTACAACAATTTTTAGATATCTGAGCAATATATCCTTTCAGTTTGATCAATTCAAGAACCTATTTCATAATTTTTAACTTGTAAAGAAAAAATTCTTAACCTATACCCAATTCTTACCAATATAATACTGATTGAAATTTCATGTAATATAAAGAAAAATTGATTTTTTTTCATATTAATAAATCCTAAGTGATATTCTTCTTAGAAATAGAGAAATATCATGAAATAGGTATCCTCATAAAACAAGAATCCCGGTTTTCGTAATTGAATTGAACTTGCCTTGTGGGGTATTTTTTGTTGCGTATAGTGGTGCCGAGTCTGTTTAGTATTCGGCAATCGTCTAGGATTCCACGTTGTCGGAATATTAATTACTGTCGTCGTACTAGTTTTAACGGTAACCATACAAAAATCTTCCAAGAATAGTTGTGTCGTTGGAGTGGAGAATCTTTATTTTTCTAATTCAGGAAGTTGTAATTGTTTATTTTTGACGCTTTTACTACGTTATACTCTTTTGCAATTATATATATGGAAAGTATATATAATAACTTATTTAGCCTTATTTGTAACGGTTTAGTCAATTTTCTTTCCTAATTATAATTATTTTATTTTTATTTTTCTACCCATAAATTCCCATTTGTTTTGTTAAAATAAATGTCTAAAAAATAAATTTATATTTAAAAATAATTCATTCAAAGTAATATTTTATTCAAAATAGAATTGTGAAAAACTTTTGGCCAATTTTTATTCCATGAAAGAAAAATATTTTTAAAGTAATTTGAATACACACATTTTTTTTTTTTATCAAACTCTTACTTTATACTAACAGTAATAAAATATATTTCATACCTGTACTGATAATGTTTGCAGTTGGTTTCTTGATAAGATTTTTGCTTAGAGATAAGATTTCCAACATAAATTTATTTATATAAATACTAATTAAACTATTTTTGTGAGCACCTGGAAGTATTCTTTTTTGATAGGGGAGATTCAATTCAGCTGATACCTCGATATATCACTGTAAAAGCTGTTTTTCGGAAAGTTGAGATACACAGAAAAATCTTCAAAAACTATGCATTTGAAATTGAGAAAATTGAGTTTTACAACACACAGATACTACTTTAACAAAAACTTAAAGATTTATTGATTCAGATTAAGTTTTGAAGGAGCTGAATTGACACAATTGAATATTAGGATGGACCCTTAGAAATTATATTGAATATTAGAAAAGCCCTTAGATGGGCCCTTCCTAAAAGCTTACCAATTAATAATCATGGAATGATGCTTCGAATTGGAATGCCTTATACAGGTAAAATTTTGAGGTAATATGGGGATCTAAAATATTTCTAAACTTAAGTGCATACAAAAGGATTATTTTCTTAAATTTTTATTGTCAATAGTACAAACAAAGAATGCAAACTTGTTGATGATAGCAGTAAAAATGTAGTATGGAATGGAAATTACTTGTAATAAATATGAAAAGTGAAAAACATTTTGTTAAACTGTAATAAAATGTTAAAAAATTATAAAATGTAATTAATATCAATAATTCTGTGTAAGATTATAAAAAATATGTTTAAAAAGATTGTATCTTGTAAAGAATAGTTTGACATTCATTGTCTGAACATTGCTAACTCAGCATTATTTAAATATTAAAACTGAATCGAAAAAAGAAATTAAATATTCATTAATTCAGTAGAAAAATCTCTACTCCCCGGAATTTCCTTTCAAGTGGATATTTTTCTCCAGAAACTTCTTCCAAGGAATGGAATTTTCATCGAAATTTAAAAAAAATAAATAAAACACAAACAAAACGCCCCCCACACACAGGAATAAATTCTGCATCTCTCACCACCGGTAACCTCCAAAAATGAAAAACGATTCAGAGGGGTCAGAAAAAAAGGACGGAAAAGAATTGAAAAAATTTGAATTTCAGGACAGCTTCGCGAGTATAAGCGCTGCTTTGACATCTGCCTGACACCTCGAATTGGCGTTTTGACATCTCGAAATCCTTATCTTTTATTTGCAGTTTCCCCTCTTGCGTTCGGAACAAAAAAAAATATTCCCTCGCTGGCAGAAATAGTTAACGTATACGGGGAAAAAAACTAACAGAAAAAGTAGGGAATAAATAATAGTACAGACGGACTCAGCGGGAAACGAAAAAAATCCAGAAAAGGGGGGAAAATAGGGAATATTCCGAAACATCGGGGGGGAATTTTCTTTGTTCTTCCCTTGAAGAGAATTCCCTTCCTTTCTTTTCCATATTTGTATTTATTTTGAAAAGTTGCTGAGATGTTTGAATTTTGAATTTCGCAGAAGTTGTCGATGGTGGAAGCCCCCAGTATGAATACAAGCTGTCAGCTGGGGGAAGGGTATTAGCAGATGCATTGTACACGGTGGGATTTGGCAGGAATATTTTCAATATGTTTTCCCGATTGGCAATAAAAAGCTGTGAATGTTTTTTTGTTGCTCGTGGAAATAAATGTTTCGCGTTTCATAAAGCGAATGTTGCGCGAAAGCTTTGAATCGATATGATAAGACAGCTGGCAATCCTATTTAAGAATCGGAGAAACTTTTAAACATGGCTGTACGTGATCCTGTGGACCAAAGGAAAAAGGAAATAAAATGCCTAATACTGTAACGAAAAAAAAGGCACTGAATATTGGAATATAATATCCGTATATCTTACAGTTAATTTGAGAAAGTAATTTAAAATAACTGCTAATAAATATTCCTTTCAGTTTAAAATAGCAAAGTGTATTTTTTAATAGGTTTTGTTTTTTTAGGATTGATAAATACATCAAAATTAATTAAATCTTTCTTACATTTCACTTTTAATTTTAAAATTACCAGGAAATGTTCATGTTTATTTTTTAATCGTTTTAGTTATTGAGGATTTATAAATAGTACATCAAAATTAATTAAATACTTCTTACATTTCACTTTTAATTTTAAAAATACAAGGAAATGTTAAAAAATTGATTTAAGTAAAAAAAATTCTTTTATATTTTGTATGTAACAAAAAAAAACCCAAGAAATACAAATTTCCTATCTCTCCAAGTATTCATACTAGGTAATAATTCAATTCCTACTATGACTTGTTTTATGCTGTACTAGCTGATATGCCCGGCCTTGCACGGGTGGAGTGTATCAATTTATTAAAATTTTCTCAAGTTACATGCCTAATTTTCTGTAACCATAATTACCAATCATCCTGGTAGTTTTTCATATCCCGGTGTTCCCAGTATTTTTTCATATCCCGGTATTCCCAGTATTTTTTCATATCCCGGTGCCTTTTTCATCTTGGTGTCCCCGGTGCCTTTTCATCTCGGTGTTCCCGGTGCATTTTCATCACCGTGCTCCCTGTGCCTTTTCCCTCCCGGTTCCAACTGTGTAAATCTAACCTAACCATCCAGTTCCGGTGTTGCACATTTAATTACGACAGTTACCCAATTATCCATTCTAAGTGAAAAAAATCCATTAAAATTATTACAGACTTTTGAAATCCCAAAATTTGTAAATACCCCCTGTTTAAATTGAAAAAAAAATCCCGTTAAACTACACCAAAGAAACAAATTATAAGGTTAAATAACAAATTGATCTAGTGTTTCTATCATCAACTTTCTAAAAAAACTGCATGATGTAATCTTTACTTTAACCAGTCTAATTCTTAAAACTTTCTATTTCAACTTAAAGTTTCATGGAAAATGAAGTTTTTAATAAGAAAATACTGTTATAAAGTTTTTTATAAGGGCCGTTTTTAATTTTTTAAATTATTAATAACCTTTTTAAAACATTTAAAACAATTTTAGCCAAGTTTTATCTTTAAATACTTTGTTTTATGTTTAAAATTGTTTTTGTTGTATTATTTGCAACAATGCGAGTTAAACAGATCTTCTTTAGTGGAGAAGTAAGGCGATTTTTACAAAAAGGCCTAAAAGGGGGTGAAGGGGTGGTTTTTGAAATTTGGAAATGATGTCATTGTCTTTCCCCCGTCCCCATACGTATGTGTACCAAGTTTGGTTCGATTCGGACGGGTAGTTTTGGAGAAATTGAGCCAAATCTGTTCCGGACAAACCCAGGCAGGAACCCAGGCACGGACACCTTCATTATATATAGAGAGATACTTTAGTACCTATATAAATCATTGGAGCCAAAAAAATTTTTTTAAACTGAATTTCTAGAAACATTTCAGGATAAAACACTACAATAATACAAAAATATATTCGACTCTTTAAATAAACATTATTACCTTTCATCTAATATATAGACCTCCTATATAAAGTCATTAATTCTACTCATTAAAACGGCTTTGACACAAATTACATCTTATTTGGGTATCGTAAACTCTCGACAGGAAATCCCTTTGCTTTCAAATCGTTGTTGTTCGAAAACGCTCGACCGAAGCCATTGAGTCGCGTCGAAATGTAAATTTGTACAATTAACTCACACTTTAGGGCTGTTCGGTTTCTAATTTCTGTCACCTATTGAGACAGAGTCGACAGTGTTACCTCGTGGTGCTTGTTATGTTCGTAGATCTCTCATCTAGTGATCATTGGTTTTGGTTTCTCGGTAGAGAATTAAGTAGGTTATTGGTATTCCGTTTGTTAGTTGTGTTAGACCCGAAGATTACGCCACAAAGTCATTGCATTATTTTATTCATTTCCATATGAATAGAATTAGTTGTAAGAGAGGTATTACATAATACTAGCAAGGTAGGAAATTATAACGAACGAATTTTCAGAGTTTTAATTAAAAATTTTACACCTAGGGAGCGGGACATGCTCCTGATGTTAAAAATGAAATATCTAGCATATTTACTTTCCTTACTTTAGTGGAGAACCTAGCAACCGGTGGACGTTTGTTTATTTACCAGTCATAGAAGCCAAATTATAGGTTATAGAATAGTGTAAACAATGTAAAAATGCTTGCTAGACATATTTTAAACAACCTGTAAGTTTGTTTCCGTTCGGTGCCACATTTGACTTTTCAGTACCAGAAGGATAAAATCCATTGGAATATAACACAGTTTCCAGATTAAAATAAATTCTGGGATGTATTTTGTTTGGAAGCTCTCGATCTATATGGGTGCGTTGATTTTAAGAATGAAATACTTGCTTTTTCAAACTTGTTCAACGAAGTTTAACATAATCAAATCATGTCTGATGGTGTCTGCAATTTTTTTAAGTCTTCAGTCATTATTTTAACTAATGACGAAAGTTCATTATGTTAGTTATGGGAAAGTTGGAGGGAAACCTTTAGAGGGAATCAGAAATCTATTAAGTATCTAACAAAAGCATCTGAGACAGATTAGTCGCGCATTAGCTAAATTGACCGTCTATAAGTTGAACATTTAAGAAGGAGCTTATAACTTTCTTAAGAGAGTTCATCGCTCTTAAACTATCAGTTTTAGTTTTGCATACTTTTTGTAAGATTTTTAAATTTATTTTTATATGCTTATTAAAGCTTCCTTTTTATAAATTTGCTTTAAAATTGCAAAAACAGTTTTTTCTTGCATGCTTAATTAAGGCAACAAAAAAACTTATATTTGCTCTCCTCATTTTCAGAATATGACTGAAACAGCTTAAAAAATTTAAATAACTACTCAAATTACATTGAAAATATCTGATTTTTTTTTATTCAACTGAACCTAATATATAATATGTAGGTCTAATTAATATGTGCATAATACTATGTTATATAGATATCACTCAAGAAGATACTGTTACCTTCACAATACTATTTCATGGCATTGCATAGAATCAATTCAATGATTTGATAACATCACCTCTTTCAATAACAATCTAATTTCTATATTCAGCTGTTAGATTCAGCTGCACGTTAACATGTTAATTTACATATTACCATTTGCCTCCAACATTTTTGCTTTTAATAAATATTCATGGAAATCCTAGATTGCACAATGCACATCCTTGTTTAATAATCGACTTTTGTATGTTACAGTACAAGTAATTTAAACTTCTAGTAACAATCGAAAATGCTATCTTTATATTGTAATACGAAAAGTTTCAGTATAGTATGTATATATACTTAAAATTTCTAATAAATAAGCAACCTATTTCATTATTTTCCTTAATTAAATTTTTCTTAGCTTAAAATACTATTTCTCTGAAAAAGGTAAATAGGCTACAATAAAATATTGAAAATTTATTTTTAATAATTAAATTCAAGCATAAATCTTTAAAAAAAATGAATTAAAAATTTTAATATGTAGACTTATTAAAGGTACTCAAGAAAAATACAATACATACTTTTTATCTTATATATCTTATATACTTTTATACCACTTTTACGAAAAGGGTTAAGTGGTCAAGTGTATTAAAAGGCACTCCATAAAAACTAGATGCTTCTCAAAGACACACTGTATACATTATTACCTCCTTTTTCATTTCTTATCCTCATACCTCCCCATCAACAACTTTTCAACATTCCCCTAACCACAGCCAAACTCAAATGATGCGTAAACTCTCCACATTTCCATCTCACTTCTAATACACGCACACACGCGGTTCCCACAGTTAATCCCGCCACCATCCCCAAAAAAAGTTGACCATCCACCCATGCCGAAGGTACCAGCAGCAGCAGGGTCCGAGAGCAAACCGCCGGACAAGTTTCAATCAACTTTCCCCCATCTATCCATCACCCACCGTAGAATGTGTCCAGCTATTGAATCAAGTCGCCATTACTCAAGCCGAGGAGATTAATACCTTGCCGCTCCATTCATCAAACTAATTTCGGCGACAGACTTAACCCTAAGCCGCTGCCTTCCAGATTATAGGGCTAATAAATCAATGGGTCTTGAGGTTCTGTTATTCGAAGGGGATTAAGAGAAGGTTCTAGGGTTCTTTCTGGCGGAGAGGGTATAAGGTGTCTTTGTTGAGGGCATGTTGGCTCTGTGGAGCGTGAGGGGAATCAGATGGTGCGGAGGGAAACTCGAACTTGATGGATAACCACTGGAGGTTTCCACGACCATTAGGGGATAAGTAGCATTGTTGAGTTTAAAAGTGATGCTGATGAGCAATCGGATATTTTTTAGGTTTTGTCGAACCTGAACACATATTACCTACTATTAACTACAAATTGCTATCGAGTGTTTTCAGGTGACGTCACAACCGATTATTTTCTTTTAACTGTGTACCTTCTGTAGGGCTTTTAACTGTTGCTAAGGCCGTTGTTTATCTGTTGCTAAGGCGGTTTTAAGGTATGGGGTCACGTGATTGCAAATGATCCAATAGAAGAATTCCACGGCTTGTCATTTTTGTAACTGTTAACCTCTGTGGGGCAAAAAACTGTAACAACCTTCTGTTGCTATGGCCGTTGTTATGTCCGAGTCATGTGATTGAAAATGCTCTATTCTATCATACGTGTTAGTATGTAATGGACTTTAGAGAAGAGTTTGGGTAACCGATTCGGTGGTATGCAGTATTCAGTCCTCTAATATCTTAATTTTAAGTTCATTTAAGTTTACTTAAGGCAGTTCATATATGCATCTAAAATAATATGTTAATTTTATTGATAAAAAAAGACAGTCAATGTTAATTGTTCACTCAAAATAACTTTTTAACACTTTCAATGCAGATCGCTTATTGCCAATGCTCTAAACCAGGTTGCAACTTGATTTAATACGCATGCGTGTGGACAACAAAAAGGAATAAGGTTAAAAAAGTTTTAACGTTACTGTAAGCAGTGGTAGCGCGCTTGCGTAGCATGATGCAGCAGTTCGTGGGTTCTATCCACAAATATTATTTTATTAAAATTTCCAAAAAAAAAAGCAGCAAAAATCACGCATGCGCAAATTTTCTATAGGATTGAATGAAAATCTCGGGTGATCTATTTGCGGTAGGTTTCAAAGGGTTAAACATTATAACTTGAGAAATTGAATTATCTGTTTAAATTTTTGCATTTGTTATGGCTTTGTAAATTCAAACTTTTAATCTATATGAAGAAACTACGCTTTAGATAAAAATTTAAAGATTAAATTTGAACTTCTTATTCAAAAACTTTGTATATTTTATCTTTCTTTTTACATTTATATAGATTGATGATAGTACTGTATGAAAATCTTAAAATTCTCAATACAGGTTTTTAGATGCTTTGATAAGTTAACTGTAATTTAGAAATTTGCAGCAATGGCCTTGTGAATATTTTATGCGTCTATAGAAATAGCATATTTAATGCAATACGGTTAAGTGAGGTTTATAAGTGAGGTTTATATTCGTATTTTTCTTAATGTATGTACAAGATTTGAATACAAGAACAAACAACCAGTCTGTAGAACAAATTCTATTAACTGTTCTCCCTTGGGTTAATAGTTTATTTTACACAAATATAGTTCGAAAATATTTAGTAGACGACTAAAACAAACAAGAAATAAAGAAGAGTTAACTAATTAGTTGTAGAATAGTTAATCCCAAGATAAATTGTTAGTTCTTACTCTTCTTAAAAAATTCAGTAGAATTTTCAACGCATTATAGGTGTTTATTTATATTTACGCTTATATGTTAAATAGTATAACTTATATTAGTTTCTTTAAATATATTACATCCAATATGTTAACTTAAAAGAATAAGCTGCATTTATTTGTTTTAATGGGATTGAATTTAGAATAAATGTAATATGAGTAACAAATACAAATAAGATTACAGAAGCTAATGCACTTATGTCCCTAATGCACTATGTAATTTTCATATGTTTATCTTTACGTTATGTTTATAAGTATACATATTTATGTAAGTACGATTATTTGCAAAAAAAAGTAAGTATAAAAATAAAGGGGGTTTTTTTTTCATTTTTTTCTGTTTACAAAACTTTAACAAACTGAAATTATTATGAGGACTTTTATCCTTGGGGACTTGGTTTGACGAAGTCAGACCAGGAGGACGAGGAATAAGAAGAACACAAAACGTAAGGGTAATTTAAGTTGAGCGGATTGACGTCGTACATATTGATCAGTAATTTATTACTTCCACCATCAAAAAAAATGAATCCCTTTAATTTCTATCAAAAATGACTCAGCCAAGGCGACTACCACCAAAAAGATGGAACAAAATCTAAAGAATGCAATTTTTCTCACTATGCGTAAGAAAATGTAAAACGAGTAAATAGAGTAGATAATAGGTTTTGTAGGTAGAGAGGAGAGTAGAGGTAATATGTCTCTTATAGCAATTTCTAGTTTTCTTGAGAAAATCCCTCTTAATCATACACAAAAAAATAAGAAAAAAGACGCAGCTTCTTCCGTTAAAGTTATTATTTTCATTAGCGCATATTATTTATTAATCTAAAAGGAACAAAAAATATCTAGGTACTCTTTTTTTTACGTTTCTTAGATTACCAAAAACATACATCGAACCTAAACGCAACAAGAAGCCGCAAGGTGCCATTAATGTACTTCCCTTTTTACACTCTCTCTCTCGTTTTTACTGACTTAATTCCAGAGGAACTCTCTCAAATATTTCATCCGGCATTTTTACGGAACGAAAATAAAAAAAATGGCTGGTCATCGCGTTTTTGTTACCTCTTCTTCCTTCCGTTCCGTACGTCATTAACCGAAAGCGAACACATTTTTTGAAAAGAGAAAAAACCTCCATTCCATTCTGGATCATCAATAAATATCGTCCTCCGTAGAATTATTTGCTTTTCGTTTGGTAATGACTTGAAAACCATTGCGTTTCTATAGTTTTTCAATGAGTCCTTTAAAAGATTCCAATAAAAGAAGCATGTTGACTGAGCGTAAGAAATCGAAGAAATGTTGAATAAATATTTATGATAGTTTCCATTAATTTCTTTTATCTTAATTTATCAGCATAAAAAAGTTATTTTGAAACTGTGTTATTTGTCTTCCGCTTTGGTTCGAAATTCAACCATTTATTATCATGTCTCTTTTAACTAGAACTTACGCATTATCCAACTCTTAAATAGAGTGATGTTGAGATTCGTGATTTTTTTATATAGTGTTCAATTTCATTATAATTTATAAAAGAACCGATGATTTAACGATGTAAGGATTTTCGAAATGGGAGTATGTTGTAAAATTACTGTGAAGATAAATAGTACATAAACAGCGGACAAAATGAAAGATTGTTTGAAAATGGCGCAGTTTAGGATTAAATATCTTTTCGTTTGCCTGTGTACTAGCTTTCAAGTTTGTTCTCTTAATTGTGTCTTACGGCATTTTTATTTCTTTTTAGAGTATGATAAAAATATATTTTAAGTCACCAAGTAATATCAAATTGTCTGTTAGCAGTTTTATTTATGGAAGTAGAACACGGTTGTAAACTTATCCTATTTACAGCATCTAAAAAGTTCATCCTAATTTCCAAAATATACTTTGCTTATAATGTCGATTGTCATACATGTAAGAGATGGAAAATGTTTGCTTCTATATTATATGACTAAATGTATAATTTAATACAGTTAAACATTGAGTTTTAAGATTTTACATGTTAGGCATAAGAAAAATAAAATGAAAAACGTATCACATAATTTTTTTTACATACTTACAAAGTTTAAATTGTTAGCTGTTTTTCCTGCAATAACCCATCTTTTAATGCTCCACTTTTTTTTCCTCCGTTTAGCATCTCAGAATTGCATGTGGAAACAAAGTAACCCAACTCGAAAGTAGATTAGCTTTACAAATTTACCCTAAAGTATCAATTTGTAATATTTACGGAAATTACGGATATATTTACGGATTGTAAGTTTATTAAAAAAATTAATTTAAAATATGTTATTTACTGTGTATAAGTAGCCCACTGTTATTATCTTTTAATTTTATCACCTGTATACATAAACAGGAAAATAACACCTCAACTCAACCCATTTTCCATTCAGCAAAACAAAACACTCAACCATCAAATCCACGTCACTCTCAAACACAGGACAAATTCTCCAATCCTAAAACAGCAGAGCCGACCTGCGAATGCGACAGGATGGATTAGCATTTCTCACCGATTTACCATTTTAAACGGCGTCCTTCATGAATAATGAATGGCACACAGAGCAAATGAACTGCGAAAGAACCCCCACGATTAATCACAGGGAGCTACAGTTGCGAGCTTCTTCTTCTTCTTCAAAGAGTCTAGTAGCGAAGAAGATGGTCAAGACAGAGGAAGAGAAGGCTCTTTGGAGAGAGCTATAACGTGACAGACAATGGGAATGGGGGAGTGCTATTGGAGTATGAAATAAGTGTCTGATGTTTGTAATAGAGGTGGTTTTAAAATTCTTTTAAGGGATGAAAGTATACGGAATAGTTGATGTCGATACTGTGGAAATTAAATATGTTTTCTTGTGTTTAATTTCCATATGAAACCGGGTATTTAAATTTTATTTAAATTGTAATCTGTTCTTTTAACATTTAAAATATAAAAAACAATCAAAATATCTCAACTAACTGTTTTATTTCAAGAAAACGCCAATAAAGTCCGATTGTAGATACTTGTCCCCGGCTTATTCTAAAGTATCAAACGTAATCGTTTTATAAATGTATCAAAGTTTCCTTTTTATATGGCTAAAAATTAAAAGATGATAACTCTATATAAAATGTATAAAACATTTAACTTATTCTTTTTTCCATAAAACTAGCGTGGGTAAAAATTTTCTAAACAAATATGGCAGAAAAATTAGTGGTGCTCTGACATAAAATAATTTATCCTAGTACAGATACATTGATCAGTGTTCTAACAATATTGGCCTATATCGTGAATATTCATGTCGGATATTTTGAGAAATTCTTAATGATTAAAAACAAGGTTAAATGAAATGAACCTTATAAAATGAAAAATCCTTATCGGAGAAACTATATTGGTCGCCAAAAAACAATATTGGAAAATGCCGTCAATGAGGGGCTCGTTTTGACATAGGGAAATATCGATTGAACGGTATCGGCCGTAGTTTCGTGCTACCTAGGGATAAATTATTTTAGCATTACAAACTTGGGGGGCTTCACCCCTAAACGCAATAGCTCTTCAAAAGAGCTTGGATTTGTTTTTCCTTCAGTATTGAAGGAGAAAATAGAGTCTAAAATAATCCAAGAAGTACATACCATTTCTCACACCTTAATCCTAACTAAAACTTCACGCGGAACATAACCAAGACCGGAACAAACTAAAAACCCAAAAGGTAACCTCCACTTCTCCCATCCACAATCGGGGCCATATAGCCTTCAAAATATTGTGAAGTTTCCCAAAGTTATATCGGGTGGCCCCTTTAGATTGAACGACTCGCCTCTCGATACCGGAGCCTCGGTCGTAATAAATGATTATACACTATATCGCTTTTTTTGTCTTGTCGCTCGAGAAGAGAAAAAATGAAAGAGGACGTAATGGACGATCATTGAATGAGAGAAGAAAAATGATTTTCAAGTTATAAATCAAGCGGTTAAGAGTATTTTTTTTTCTCTCCAAGTCAAAACGTTCCACTGGAAAAGATAGCAGAGAAGGTATAAAATTGCGAGCTCGCACGATGGGTATTGGCGTTCTGTCATAAAATGAAGAATCTATTTCAAAAGGAAGGATATATATCGCATACAGTCGCAAGTGAAGTACGGTTTTTTTTTCTTCTCTAGTCTGGAGTTTAGTTGTTTCTAATCTACGTGATAAAAATAAAACGATGATGGAGTTTTTGTTGCGTTGTTCTTCTCTTTCGATAAAGGAAGCTATCTATTTTTAAGGACCTCGCCCAAGCTGTTTTCTGCAGGCATCGAGAGAGCGATCCATCATTGCAACAAAGGAGAAGACAGAAACCGCGCTGGAAACAAATAAAATATATGAGCCGGGGCCATTTTTTGGAGGGAAATGCGAGATCATTTCCGTAAATAGAAAGCCGTATCTGGTGGTGGAGCCGACGCGCGCGGGCGATATATATATTTCTTCTTTTCTGCCGCCATTTTCATTTTTTACCATTGCCACCGCTCTGGAAGTAAATAAACAGTCGGAAGTGAAGGTAATTGATGAGCTCGGGCTGGTTTTTCGTCGTGATTTCACTACACTTCCCAGGGATGTTCCTTATCGTCAGAGGTGTTGATACTGCAAATGGGTTTTTAATTAGGTGATGCTTCGGGTGGTTCGTCGTCGCCCTGAGTGGGAAAATGGATTGTTCTTTCTTTTTTTAGGATTGACAGAAGGGACTGCTGATTCTGCGGGTGACAACATAATCTTTTTAAAATTGACTTCAGCTTAATTAACCATTAGGATTTAGCGAGTTGTTTTTTCATTTTAGAAATTGATTGATTCGTGGTGCTTTGGACAGAGATAATAATTCTCTCAAACAAATAAATTTTGGAATTTTACGTCGTTAGAGTTAAAGTTAGTTAAAAGACTAATTTCGTAATTATTATTTGACTACAACGAAATTATATGATACTTTTATCTTTATATCCAGTTGATCAAGTTTCCAAAGTAATTTAACCAATTTAATGATTAAAGAATACATTTTAAAAGGAAAAACAAATCCTCTAAATCAGAAGTTCTCAAACTGTGGGTCGCGACAAGTTTTTGAATTTAAGAATTTCCTTAGAAAATGATGTTGTAATTACAATTTATCCCAGATTACAAAAAAAAACGAGTTAAAACCCTGTTTTTAAGAGTCAAATTTCAAAAATTTCTCTGGGGGTGAGCCCCCAGACCACCCTTATGGTTGTGCAGCTCATAGTTACCTCCACAATCAACCAATTTTACACGCTAATATTTAAATATTTCTTTTTAAATTTCCAAAAGTTAATGTAATCTCTAATACTCGCATATACTTTATTATTGTAACAATATAGTTGATGACCAAACCCCACAAGCATGAAGCTAAAGTCTTGTAGGGGGTACGGTAAAATTAACTGAAGATGAGGTAGGTCGCGTTAGAGTTTGTTTATAAAAAGTAGGTCGTGATGTTGGAAAGTTTGAGAACCCCTGCTCCATATAATTTAAAAACTCCATATTTCGTTTAAAAATTATTTAAAAACTTAATTAAATTATTTAAAAACTCCATATTTCGTTTCGTTTTTTATAGTCCAACCATGAAAACCTCACGCACTATGTATTGGCCCTACGTATTTTATACTTAAGATATCTTGCATAAATATTTGCTATAAATTTATTCCTCTTTATTTATTATTTACTTCGTTATCTCTAAAGTGTAGCAAATGAATCCTTTGTATTTGGAACCATAGTTCTAGAGGTAAACATATAGTTTGTACTCACCATCTCTATCTCTTGCACAATCCAATAGATAGATTAATGTATGGATACAGCCAAGACGCCCTGGAAAAAAATAAGTTAATGATAATAGCCCAGTAATTTTAGGGTTTGGTAGCTAAATAATTTATAATTAGCTGAAAATTTCAGGATAAGCTCTCTATGATGCGTACAACCCACCCTGAAAAGTCCCCAAAGATCCCCCGTCGGCGTCATTCCAAAATGGCGGATCAAAGATGGCCGCCTAGCATTTTTGCCGATATTGTCGCTCATATCTAAGTCAAAAATTAATATTTTTTAGTTCTGTAAAAGGATTTATACTTAGGATAGATGCCGTTTTCGAATAAAGTTTACAGTTTTGCGATAAAAATATAATAAATGGGGTGTAAAGGGATTTTATTCATGCCAAACTGCAAAATTTTCATTGTTGTTTGCATGCTTTGCCATATAGTAGGGGGAATATAAGGTTTTTTGGGCAACAAATTTGAACAAAAGGTTTCTCAACGGTTTTCGGCTCTACTAGATGTACTTAATGCGAAAACGAAAGTTTTCCAAAATCGGATCGTGGGAAGTGGGTATTTTTCAAGATGGCCGCCAAAACCATAGAAAATCAAGAAATCCTATGAATTTTGTGTTTAAAACGTAAATAAAAGTTCTTCAATGTCTTATTCGAGTAGAATAAGTATAGTTACTAGGTAAACTGAATGATATAAAAATAGTTCATGAAATCTGGCAACCGGAAATGTTTTTTATCAAGATGGTGGACAGAACTTTAAAAAAAAAAGATGTAATTATTCTAAATATTTATGAAATATATTTTTGCAGTTTTTTTATGAAATATATTATTAAATTTATTCTTATTTGAATAATTTTTAATTCTAATTAATGTAATAATGCTCTGGAAACAATTCACAATTGAATGACCGAAAGTTACAAGTTGTCTAGCTCTAGATAACCACTGATTAAATGTGCGATGGTTAAATATATGTTCTTAGTTACATACTTCTTATTTATCATCCCCACAGAAGTTTACAGATTGGTCAGCTTTTAACTGGAAATCAAACACTGAATATTGGTAATTAGGTGTAAGGAACTTTTAAATGAAATAATAGTCTAACTACACCAAAAACTATGAATAAATATTTCATTCTGTTTACATTTTACCACAAAGAAATAAATTTAATATGAGCCATACATTCCTATATTTTCAAATATAAGATAAATAAAGCATAGAAATTCTAAAAAAAATTAACGAATTAACCATAAGTTACAATAGAGCATTTTCAATCACATGACTCGGACTTAACAACGGCCTTAGCAACGTTGCTTTTGTCCTCCATCAGTGACGTCATCTGCGAATGCTTCTATTTCCCGTACCTAACAACAGCCTTAGCAACGTTGTTTTTGTCCTCCACGTCGTCAAGTGCGAATGCTCTATGTAGTCTTCATCGTTGTCCTCCAAATAACATAACACATGGTTTTCACAATGTTTAACTCGACAAGTTCCACAAACCGAGCTGCATGGGAGGCCCCTTTTTTTTACTTATGCAAACCAGTTTTACAGTTGCAGTGAATAAGTTGTAGTAAACTTTCAGGAGCATTACTCAAATCACTCATGACTGGTAAAAGTTCATTTTCACCCGTCTTCCAACCTCATGTCTAAGAATTCATATCATCATCCATATCCATCTAAACTATGATTTGATAGTATGTTCTAAGAATAAATAATCCTGAATAATGGGACTACTAAAAACATTCCTATTTTTCCGATTGATTTTTCTATTAGTACAGTTATATGGCAAAGCATGCAAACAAACAACAATGAAAATTTTGCAGTTTGGCATGAATAAAATCCCTTTACACCCCATTTATTATATTTTTATCGCAAAACTGTAAACTTTATTCGAAAACGGCATCTATCCTAAGTATAAATCCTTTTACAGAACTAAAAAATATTAATTTTTGACTTAGATATGAGCGACAATATCGGCAAAAATGCTAGGCGGCTATCTTTGATCCGCCATTTTGGAATGACGCCGACGGGGGATCTTTGGGGACTTTTCAGGGTGGGTTGTACACATCATAGAGAGCTAATCCTGAAATTTTCAGCTAATTATAAATTATTTAGCTATCGACCCCTTTTTTCGCCTAAAATTACTGGGCTATAATAACAAATAATTTATGCAATATTTAAGTAAAGCTGAGATTAATAAGTTAAATAAAAACAATATCAACCTTTTAAAAACTATACGTTAAAAATAAAATCGTTGAATTATAGTTATTGTGACTCATTGGGGGCAGATAGAAGTTGGTCATCTTTATGGCGGAATAAGTTCTGTTCTATATCAATGAAACATTTTATTTACCTACAATATAAATATATTGCAACTAAAATTATTAAGTTTCTATAGGCTGTAATTAAAAGAATTTAAAGTAGAATGAAGAAAAACGGAAATGATTGTTTTTCTTATAATGCTTTCTGGAAAAACTTTCTTTTGTGGATAGAAAGAGAGAAGAGAGATAGATAGATGGATAGATAGAAAGAGAGAACAGAGATAGATGGATGGATAGATAGAAAGAGAGAAAAGTGAGAGAAAAGAGAGGAAAGATACTAATAAATAGAAATGTAAGGGAAAGGGAAAAATGATAAGTAAAAGAAGTAATACATATAAAAAAGACAAAGGATTATTCGAGTAATGCCTGTTTACGCTTTTATCATAGTAATTACAGGTTGATAACATCTATAATTTGCGTACTTCGTAATCTTCGACTTAAATTCCTCTTTCCTAAACCTCAACACACGTCACTATATTTTAAATCAAATCCCCCATACGGCGATATTGGCCTAATTTATCCCTCCTAGAACCTACATATTGGGGAAAGCATCGCCCATACGTAAACAACCGTCCGCAATACGTCAAACTCCTACAACGGCACTGGGGCATGATGCTTTCCCCGCACTACAAGTATCCCTTTCGGGAAAGATTAATCACACTAAGCGAATGCGAGCATGTCAATAAAACCTGCCGGCCAGACTGGGTCGAGAGTGCCACGTGCTCCCCTCCTTGCCGAGTTTTCGTAAACAAGTTCCCTGAGCCCCCGGTCCTCTCTAAACTCTCTGGATGGAAGTTTTCCTGTCAACCGCAGCGCTACTCTTTGCCGATATTCGAGAATTTTTCCACGATAGGTTTTATAGGTGGACGAGAGAATTCGGTTGGTATGAAATGTGATATTGGGTTTGGTTTAGGGAGAGATGGTATGGAAAGGGGTTTTTTCTTTTTGTGCAGGGAAAATCGGTTTTAATATACGACGAGGAGTGTGACGTGTAACGGTTAAATTTGTAAGGAAACTTCTCGGTGTGCATGTGCATTCAGAGAAAAGCGTATATTTGAATTTTACTGTGTTAATTTAGCAAAAGAGATGTGAAGTATGGACGACTTTTAATTTTTTTTTCAATTGAGAATAACATTGAAAACTTTAAACAAGCGTCTTAAAGCAAATAGAATGTTTCATCTCAGTGCTCCCGTTCTCACGTATTATCAAAAACTACACCATAAAACGCAAGAGATTTTCTATTTTAATAGAAATATAGAAACTTTAGAAAATGGCGTTTATAGATTGTAAAAGCTACATAATTTGAAAATTTTGCCAAATATATTTAAACATAAGTCATCTGTCAATTGATCAAATTGAACAATATGCTCTTGGGATTTTGCGCTGGTATTTGTCAATAAAGGATAGTATGGTGTGTGTATGTTATGCATCGACAAATTTACATAGTTTTATTTTTATTTCAGGAATCTATCTCAAACGCATGATCTAAAGTGTATTTTTCAATTTCTAAACACATAGTACACACTGCACTCTAACTTTAATTACGATCACCCTATGAATTCAAAGAAAAGCCTTATATATATCCTCCAGGACAATTTCTAGAATAAAACAAACAAAATAAAAATGCAATTAAGCGTTTCCTGAACTCCAGCGTGGCTGCCACCCATCCATCCACAAACCAATCGATCCGGCCAAAAAATTAAAACTCGATCCGCTAACCGATTCGCGACCTAATCACTCGAGGGCACAGAAAACAAAACGGTTTTTAATCCCACCACCCGAGCACTCGATCCATCAGCATCAGCTTATCGATTCTCTCTCTCCGCATCCGGAACCGGCGTGACAACTTGGACGATGTGTCGCATTAATACCGGAGAAATGAGATAAGAATGGATACTTTTTTTTTCTCCTGCGAGGATTTTTCTAGAGGGTTGGTACAAAGAACCGATTCTATCTTTCAGGAGATTCAATGACAGGGAAAAAGAAGGTACACGGGATTGTTATTAGTTTGAAAGATACTAGTATTACATACTTATTAAGCAAAGGGTGATTTAAGTAGTGTAAATCTTCCTTTCTCATGTTGTGATGATTGTTAAGTGCATAAACAACATTTGGACACCTATAAATTCATTTACGGTAAATTTGCGTATACATACCAAATACGTATACATTGCGTATACATACCAAAACGAACTTTTCGTAAATAATCCCTTCAATATGCTTTTAACCACCAAGTAACATTTTTATGATTCAATCGAACAAAAAAAAAAGAATCTACAGATTTTAATATATTTAATTTCTATACCATTCTCAATAAAACTTTGAAATAAGAATTCAAAATCACCTGTAAGTTTTCACATGAGTTAGCTCTGCTATTTTCTATCACTTGTAAACAAAGTATTTAGTCCTAAATTTGCCATTTTATACTTAAGTTGGTGAATATTAAAGGACATATTTATTGTTTATAAAAAAAAAGAAAATAACATAATAGAAAAAAACTTTTTTACGAAACATTTTAATCCCTGTTTGAAAACATTACCTTAAAATTGCATTCTAACTCAGTTTCTTTAATAATTGGCCGTTTTTAAGATTTTTCTCACTAAATATTTCATTACTTATTTTACAACGTATTCAGAAAAACAAAACTGCAAAAACTGGGGATTAAATACGATGTTTGGAAATTTTAAAAATCTTTTTTCAGCAAAATTTCTAAACTAAATCCATTTTTGAATGACAAATAAAAAAACTGATGTGAGTTCGTTCTTAAAATTATTTCCTATTTTCGTTGTTTTACCATTTTTTCTAAACATGATTAGCTAAACATGATAAAAGGTTTTAATCTGAGCTAAAAGTACTCTATAAACAGAAATATTTGAAATATTCTCTGAGCCAACGATGTTGATCAACTGTGTAAAAATAAAAAGGTTTATCCATCAAAATGAGTGAGTGATAACAATGGTTTTTCATCTCATTTCTGTGTACTTTATTTGTTGCCAGAATTCAAGTAAATAACTTGTTTATCTCATTGAAATTAGGTTTTTCATTTCTATGCTGCTGTTTTATTCTATTAGTTCGTTGAGCTCTTTACATTAGATGTTAATATTTTTAATATTGAATTTCATTTTGTTGTGAATTTAAAATTAAGAAAAGATTATTTTGGTGTGTGGGATAAGGTGTGGGTTTGTGTGGTATATTGTAAAATTCAAATGAGATATTTTCACGTTTTGAGATTAAATTTTATTAAAATAGATAAAAAAACCCATGAAGAATGACGTTTAAATCAAGTATTTTCGTAGCCTAGTTTCTGAGATATAAATTTTTAAAATTTTGTTTTACACTGTTGTTTACATGCGGTGTGACGTCACATCCAATAGATTCCCGTTTTCCGATCATTGAAAAACAGTAAAAACACTATAATTTCGAGTGCGCTGAGACGTCAAATCCCGTTTTTTGATCACATGACTTAACTAGTATTTTGGCAAAAATAAAATTGAATTTTAAATTATTTAAAACATATTTTTTATCTTAAAAATCTGATATTTGATAGTTTTAAACTATAGCGTATCAAAAAAGTGTAAAATTAAGTAAATCCCTCACTTATGCAAATACCTCGTTATGCATAACACTCATAAGTTTTATTTAAAACGTTATAATTTACTTAGGAAATGTGGTTTTTATCCCGCATTTACTAATAACAATTATTTTCTAAATTATCCATTAGTCCCTTATTATTCCCTTATTATTCGTTAATCCCTTATTATTCATTAAGTTTTTGTGTTAAAAAATGAAACTTGAATTTTTATGCAGTATAACTCTGCTTAGAAAATAAACACATTTTGTTCTCTTAATATTTTGGTTTACTTCTACTGACTATTATATTCCTCTTCGATCTAAACGTAATGTATTCAAAAGTTGAATTACTCATTCAGTTTTCGTTTTACGAAGTTTAGTTTCTTTTGCTTTATAAATGTCTAAAATTATTTTTACAAGACATGATTGATTGAGTAAATTTTAATACCAACATATTTTCTTTTTTTAAAAATACACTATTTTTATTCATGAGACGTTAAATATAAACGTTCTCCACATTTTTTAATCGTTTTGTATCTAATATAATTATGCTTTTAAATGAAATATTTTAAATTATAAAGTGGAAACTACATAGTTAGACTTGATCATAGCGATTTTACCTATAAAAGGAAAATTTTGAGATATGGTATTCTACTACTATTTGTTGATATTTACAGCAGTTTAGAAGGAAAATCCATTGTAAAATAATTAGTAATTTTTTCCAGCAATTTACTGTTGATTTTTATTGTACCTGATGTAAAATTTAAATATTTTGAAATTTTATAAAAACTGAACTTGCAGCTTTGATACAAGTTAATTTAAATAGCATATTTATTTTCTTCAATTTTTTTAGCTACATATTGCTGTACAATAGTTTTACATAACTTGTTGGTATGCTAGGGAGATTATCCCCTGGGCGGATTGAATTTCTATTTTTGGCCCTTCCTATAGTAACATTTATGCTATCATCTTCACCCACAATAAGAGAAAAATAATTTTTATATGTTTAGTAAATAATTTTTAATCTATTAGTTCTCTACTGTAATTAACACAAAAGTAAAAAAAAAACAGTAAACTTGAATCAAATCTCCTTAGTTTCTCCTACCATCATTCAGCGTTATAGTTATAGACATTTTTTTTTTTTGCTCAATGAACTAAAATTACATTCAAATTAAGAAATTTTCTTTAAAATGACTACCGTAGATTGGAAAAGTTTCCTTTTTCGTCGTTCTCTGATTTACTGTTAACGAATCCGTCTACTCCAATAGCAATACCAAGATTGACTCTGCTTTCCAAACTTAATCGGAGGTTCGCCAAATAACTTTCTTATGCGTACGTCTCTTCATGCGAAGGTTCGGCATCCAACGAAATTGCGTTTACTGCTTCAGTTTTCTCATTTGATTTCCCGGATCCAAGAACGCCGCATTTATCCGAAGGTACAAAAAATTCAAGACGGAGAATTTCTCGAGGTAAAAAAAATGTTTTGGAATACGGGGAGGATGTAATACTTTGTCTCTGGAGTAAATTAGAGAGACAGAGAGAGAATTTAAATTATTTCGGAGTCTTCCTTCACCGAGCTCGATGAAGGCAGTTTTGCAGGGAGGATTCCAGTTTTTCTTACTTTTTCAATTCCAGTGGTATTATTGAAAGTCCAAATTGAAAGCAGACCCCAAAAGTGTTTTGTAACCTCTTTCTTTTAGTTGATTTATTTGGTTGAAGGATTTATATACTTTTCTCTGGGTACTTAAAAATCGATATTTTCACTTAACAACACAAGTATGCCTTAAACCGTGAAAATCAATAAATAAACACAGTTGAAATATGAAAGTAACGTTTAATTTTATTTGTGGAAATACTATAGTTAAAAAGTACGTAAGCTAAAAGCGTGTGAAACTAAATGCGTATATTTTATTACTTTATCATCTCCAAATAATTATATCTCAAATAGAAAAATTTTTTATTAGTAAAGGAACACTTTGGGAAATAGATAAAATGAAAAAAGATTACCATCAAACGGAGATTATAAGCGTTACCAAAGAGTTTGCCAAATATCATTGTCATTCCTCTAACAGAAAATCATGTTAATTTAGATGAAAGCACATGTATATTTTATATTACAGATTAAAATCTCGAGTATAAATTATTGTGAACAGGTCTGGTGAAGATAGAAAATGAATAAAGTTTTAGAATATATCAAAGAAACAAATTAATCTTCGTGGAGAATTCTTTATACCTAGTTTTAATTATACACCCTTTCTATGACGCTACGCTAGTTTAAAGGCATTCTGTTTTGTTCCTGAAACTATTAAACTTGCCCCTACTCTGCATTTCTTTTGATGATATACCTTAGAAACATTCCCGGGGATGATGTATTGTTTCAGAAGAATGGGAGGAGGAAAAATTAATCTAAATTCATCTGAATGCTCTTAATTTAAATATCGAGAACAATACATACTACCATTTAAGAATACTTTTCATAAAGGATAATGCATTGAAATGGAAGTTCGTGTATTTCTTTATTATTTATTTTGTTTCATCAGGATTTGAAACTTTAAAAGTTATCTGAGCTTATTTCAAAAGGCACTATCTTTGTGTATCAAATTTTAACAGGGAACCTTTTTCAAATTTGCTATTGAGAATTAATGTAGGATTTTGTTACTTTCAAGCCAAATGAACATATTTTCCTAAAAACATTACGTAGAAAATTATTAAATAAAGCTAATTTTATATCATTGAGCTAAGGTACCTGAAAAAAATCATGTTAATTTAAGATTTTACATACAACAAAATCGGAGATGGTAAGTTTTTAAACTTAAGAAAATCCATCTGTAATTCTAATTCCAATTTTTAGAATCTTTCAGTGTTTTTTTTTTTACTTTTAATTTTTCTTCATAATTCTTTAATATCTTATCCTTTATTAGTTCTCACACCTTTTCCAGATCAATACAAAATTAAATTTGACACATCATATCAATGTTTTAAATGCACTGTATATTACGTTTAAGCCTCATCAAAGAAAACACTCCACCCTTTTAAATTCGGTGCTCTCTGATCTTTTGATGTGACATAAACCACTTCTTTTACTCCAAATAAGCAGCGAAAGCTACGCAAGTCAAAGGGTTCCCTTAACTTCACCTCATGGACTCGTCGTTAGTTCTCAATTTCTCAAAGAATAAAAAAGTAAACACAGCTGTAAATTACTCTTAAAACCCATTACCTTCTTACGGCGTTGAAAACCTTCAACACATGTCTAAACACATCTCCTGGGGACAATAAGTAGCCTATAGTGAAGTTTTAACACAGAAACAGGAATAAAAGAACTTTAAAACTCCTTTCGTCGCTACTATACAGCGGATTTACTATTATTAAGGTTGGTGAATAGAACCCCTCTTTCCTTTAACTTCATTCAACGTCTAATCTTTCTTTTTTGCTTTTAAACCCAGGAGCGAATTTCCTAGCTTGAAATGAATAAAAATAGCTCTTTAATGTTGTGCTAGGAAAGACTCAAGTTAGATACAAAATATCGCTCGCTACTTTATGTTTTGTATATTATGAAAACGCAGATGGGTGTACTTGAATATACACACGTACATGCTTTGAAAAGAGCTTCAAATAAATCTTTACTAGAAGAAAGACAAATAATGTGTTTATCATCTTTTTTTCTTTCTTGAAAGGTGTTTAGGTTTTTATTTCAATTTATTACTGGGTACTTTATGTTATGGTAAATAATAAGTTTGGGAAAACTTTTATTAGAATTAAATAAAAGCAGTCAACAAGACTAACATAAAATATTCAATACCACATATTTATCCAAGGATGTTCTTTTAATTCATTACTATAGTAATAAATCAAAATCTAATATATTTACATTCTATGTCAATTATTTATGTGACAAATCATTTAAATTGAATAGTTAAAAAGTTATTTCGATATTTTCAAACAAAAAATCAATTCTATGGTAAATATTGAATTCATAATTGTAAAGTTTCTTACATTAGCTTAATTATTGTAACGATTCCAATAAATTATCATGAATCTGTCACATTCACAAATATTCAAACCCTCTATTAATAGGAGTGTGTAATTCTAATGAAACTATATCTTTTATAGAATGACATAATAAATTTAAAGTTAAATACTTAAAACTACAGTTTCGTATTTTAAAAACTTGAACTTGTATGGCCAAAGACATTTTTAAGGTACGTTATTAAAGAAAGGGAATTTTATTAATTAAATTATATTAATGTAAAACACGTTCAGAGAATTTTTTAAACACTGTCGTTTAAATCAATGCACGAAAATTTAGTCAAAATAGTACTAATTTGTTCCTTAGCATTCAGTTTACAAAAATAATTCTCAAAAAGTACCTTTCATCGCACAAATTCTTAACTTAACAATTCATCGTTTTTTGGATTAAATGCTTTTGGGTGCTAAGAATAAAATAATTATCCATTTGGTTTCGAAAGTTAATTAGTGATTCAACTTAAGTAATCGTTAATTGTTGTTTTGTAATTGTAAAATAATTTTTCTGTTTCGTATACAAAATAATCGAACCCACACCCCTTATGCAGGTTATTCGTTCATTATTATTCATTCCCTCACCTTACGCTAATTTTAAAACTTTATATCTGAATATAAGAACAAGCTTTTGATTCATTTGATTTTCTTTCCCACTTTAAAAAACGATTCAACACAATATCCTTCTTTCTAAAACAATCACCGTTTCGAAGGGATCGAAAAAATACTTTTAGGCGATGTACTCACAACCCCCTTACAAACATACCTCCGAGGAAGGCCCACCATAATATATTCTAAAAGGAATGACAACCTGAAGCAAAGCCAGCGAGGCGTGAAGGAATCCGATATAATTGCATCATCGCAACATTGGTACGGGATACAAATGCAAATTTAATTGCGAATCGTCTCTATCCATATCTTTCCTTCTAGTATCTTCCTGATCGATTGAATAGAATGTTTTTGTTTCTCCTGACTCTCTTATTGCGATAGAGATGTCGGAGAATTTTTTCCACGTGAACAGGTAGATTTGGGTTCGGGGGTCGGGTAACACTTTTTTACGATAGTTTGTTGAATACTGGTGAATGTACTTAGAGGCATATTTACATGAGATAAATTTACTGTGGGATTTTATACGACGAAGGAAATAATTTAAAATAGCTTTCTCATAAGTATGAAAAATAAAACAATGCGTTTGTTTCTTAGAAAATAATTATTTAATTACATTTTAAGCTACCATATTAATTTGATTTTAAGATACATTTAGGAAAGAATTCTTAAGTAATGTAAATTATCTGAGAAGAAAAAAATAGTTTATCCATTATTATTAGTATTACTATCTTACTGATAAAAAATTAAATAAGCAAAATTTTGTATTTCTATTTAAAACCATATTTTAAGGGTTTTTTCCACACTTACGATCTGGTGTAAAAAAATCTTTGAAAGGTAGAGAAGCAAACTTTCCAGGTCCATATCGTAATTAAAAGGATATATTAATTAAAATTATCGTTATAAGAATAATAATAAATTCATCCAATTGCATTCTTGGCATTGAATAAAACTGAGCATTAAATTTACCATTTATTTTACTTAATTAACAACCCAGCTGCTTTCATGGTAGCCGTTCTTTGAAAATTTATATTTGCATTCCGAGGTAAGACAGCTAAAAAAAAATTGCGTTCCATTTAACCGGTCAAAATTTCAAATATTATTAATGATTTTTAAGACACGGTCTTAGAGAACTAATCAATATTTCTTTCCTGGAGATTCTTTAACGTAGCAAACCTGAAGTAGAAGTTACCCACACAAAATACATCCTAACACTCATTAGAAACATTTGAAATATCGTAATGATGTGAACATTACAACCGCATGTAATTCCTCGCATATACCCAACACAAACTCTCAAAAACTATTCTAACATGCTTACCAAATCCACCTCAACCATTTGGCACCACCCAAATGGATAGAATCCTCTTTAACCACCACCAAACTACTTATTTTAGAACCTTCGGAGTCGTTATCACCACATACTTTTGCATCTCAGCTGCAACCTAAAAGCCCAGTGGCGGTTCCAATGTGAATGTGAATGTGTGGGTGTGCTGAAATCGGCTTTCATAGTCCTCTGCACTCGGTGAGTTTAATTAAATAACACAGACTGTGTCTCAGACACAGGAGTTCCTTCTCGGGCAAGTGGGATTAAGCTTGTTGACTCGTTTCAATCGCTTGGGGCGACATCTTTGAGGAGCCTTTGAATATTAACGAACGCTCTGTTTTCTGTTAATGCTGCCAGTAATCTAGAGCTTAATTTTGTAAGTGGAGTAAAATGATTTCAGAAATATGACAATGTACTCGTTGGAGTGTAATGTTAATATGATTCTTGCTTTCTTTATCAAATAAGAACATGTCTTTGTTAATCAAAATTTTCTTTGCATAATTTTGAGGAAGAATCGGGGGAAAACCTTTCCGCTTATGTAAGTTCAATCACCTAAAAGTTCCCTAATCTGCCTCCAGGAAATTTTCATTCTTAGAAACAGAAATTTTAATGGGACTAAAGAAGGGTATTTCATCGCAGCAAAGTAATTCATTTATAAATAGATCTTTAAAAATTCAGTTTAAAATTTTCAGTTAAAAATCTTGTTTACAGAAATAAATTAAGGAAAGAAGAGGTACAAGGGCTCATATTTTATAAATAAATTTGCCCGTTCAGAAAGGATATAAAATTTTGAGCAAAAGAATAAATTTTTATTAAAAGATAATAAAAAAGGGATAGGGTCAATTTAGACTTTGTTGGTTTCATTGCCCAAAAGCTCGACGCAGGACATGTGTGGGTTGTCAATTATCCAACAAAAGAATGTCCTCATCGCCCGGGGTTTTGGGGAGAAACACCCAAACCACACAAAAACCTATATTTGTTGGAGATATCTATAGCTGGTATGTAGGGAACAGAGCCCCTAGACATACCATAAATACAATATCATACTTTTTTAAGATGTTTAAATGCGATTTATTAGAAATTATTAACTTTGTCTCTATATTTCTCTATAGAATAATTATTTTTCAAGAACATGAATTATTTTGTGAATTAAATCTACGTTTTGTGTACTTGAAAAACGTTATTCATATAAAGGATTTGGGAAAATTATATTAGTTCTAGTTAATATCTCTTTTTCTAAATTTTAAATTCTTCATATATAGTACACATAGGTTACGCGCATGCGGGGACGACAGTACGCCACGATGATACATTACACACAATCTCTAAGTTTATGGGTAATCGGTGTTAATACTAGAGATAAAATAGTTCATGATCTTGATCATACTCAAGATGAAATTTCAGAGTGATATCTCTAATTCTCACATGAGAAAAAAAAGATAGTAACTTTGATTTTTGCATTCATGAACTTTTCTGGAATTACGATTAAGTCAATTTCTATTGGATAAAATTGTGTAATTGATTTGCATTTTTTTTAACTGTTCATACGCAATATTAAAATTTTTATGATAAAGTATAAGAATAATTTTATAAATTTCAGATTTATATGAACCAATACCATAATTAAGGTGTTATTATTGGAGAACCTTTTTAAAAGTTAATACGCTTACAAAAACAACTGTTTTAAGTAAATTGTTTAAAAAAATACAAATAGTCATACAGAAAATTAAAAATAGCGGGGGGAGACCTTCAATTTATTTTATTATCTCTATTATTTATCTTATTACAACTAAAAAATCAATATTAAAACTATAAACAATATGAATTATGTTTTCACCTATTATCATCCCACATATTTATGTTTTAAGCGTGGAATCCCAATACTATCATTAGGAAGAAAATATTTGATTTGATATCATTTTGTATTGTGACTGTGACTTGCGGACGTTGTCTAAATTCATCAAAATTCTTAAACTACGTCATTGTTGTTTATTTGAAACTTTTTTAGTATGTAAATTCCTTTCACAATAGAATCTGGTTTTTACTTAGTTTAAAGCTCCTTTGTACGATTAGACCCTTTAAAATTGGTTTTAAACTCTTCACTTTCTCGTCTAAATTATATGAAACAACGAAGATAAATATTTAGTAGATTAAAGTCAAGGCTTATAATTTTAAGACTTTAAACTACTCAAGATACATGTATCTAAACACTAATGAAATAATAACACAATTAAAATAATTTTTTTATGATAAAGTAATTATGTAAGATTGCTGCAGCATATATAATACCCAATTAATTCAAAAATGGGTTTTATAGAATCATTTTAATGACCCTCTATATTTTCTAGAGTTGTATTAAATTTCTTAATTATCCATAACAATTAATTTGCTAAAACTGAAATTCTTTTTAGTACTAAACATGATTAATCTTGAAAATAATAATCAACCTTTTGTTCATAAAATAATTTCATAAACTATGTGTAATATCCTATTAAAAATGGAATGCCATGCTTATAATTATCATTGTTTTTAAAGCAATCTGTTATAGATAGTATACGTATATTTGCAGTACGAAAGAGTTGAGTTATATATATATATATAGAATAAAAGCAAAAGATTTAGGAAGGGCATATAAACCACAGGAGATAAGAAAAGATGATAAACTTCCCATGAAGAAATACAACGGAACGATAACTTTTCAGAAGCCTTGTTTGTAGTAAGTGTATCAGAAAATCTAATAAAAGATCAGCAATATTTTCGTGTTAGTCACCCAATGAGAACAGTAACCTACTTTCTGTTATAGTCCGAGAGATCTATCCCTACATGCGAATTCGACCGTAAAGATATATTTTTTTTCATCATTTTACAGTATCTTTCTTAGGAAATAAAATTCTATCGCTCACACAGCCGGCGCAAAACGGTTGTGCTAAATAATGGATACCGATACAAGTTTAATACTTTTCTTGGTAGTTTCTAATCACATAATATACCATTCATAAAAAAGTCTTCATTTTGATCCCAATTCGTTCATGGCTAATTCCATGCGTGACACACACTAAAACTGAGCTAAATTTGAATGCTAATATCACAACTGAAAGATTAGGTATTATTCTATTAATTTAGATCTACCTTCGCTTTTCCTTTTGTTTATGGTTGGTTTATAATACATACAAGCTAATAAATTTATTATTTTAAGATAGATTTTATGTTTTTGGCAAAATCTCTAGGCCTTTTTTTTTAAATATCACCTGTCCACAATGAAATTACAAATAGAAAAATTCATTTTCGACATAAGAATGGAAAACTAAAGGAATAACTGAAGTCAAGGGGAGGAAATATTTTTTCGAGAAATAGAGGTTTTCGACATAAGGAAGTTCGTCATACCTAGAGTAGTTCTGTGTATAACTTTAATAGCAAAACATAAAGAAAAGGGTTTTTGATAGTATGACTTTTTTATAGAGCGTATATGAATTACTGTACTAGACTACAACGTTTCATGACCCTATGACATCACTACGCGGAAGGAAAAACTGCGTAAACAGAAAGCCTGTTGGGTTGCTAGGAGGAGTTTAGGTACACAAATCGTGATAAAAAGACGCTATACATATATGGGTTTAAAAAACTAATCAAATTTTTAAATTGGCGTTCTTAATTTCACTCAAAATTAATACAACGCGCTGGGAACTACTTTGTTTGTTATTGACGTCATAGGGTCGGGAATCCTTTATCTCAAAAAGATTTATATAATTTGGAAATTTTTGAAAGGAAAATTCTCAGAAAAATTTATGGCCCAATTATGAAAGATAATGGATTCCAAATTAAGACAAATAGAGAATCGGAGATCTTGGTGAAAAATGAAACTATAACTCGTTTTATTAAAGGACAGAGATTGGCTTGGTTGGGTCCCATTGAAAGATCTGATGACAAAAACAGAGTTAAAAAGACGTTAAATTGGAAGCCAATGGGCAATAGACCTAGAGGAAGACCCCAAATGAGATGGTTGGACAATGTTCTTAAAGATCTTAGAACGATGAAAATAACGAACTGGAGGAAAAAGGCGTGTAATAGAGTTGCCTGGAGAAGATTGGTGCAGCAGGCCAAGGCCCATCAAGGGCTGTAGAGCCGAAGAAGAAGAAGGGTCGGGAATCAGTGCAGTCTAGTATAGTCATACCACGGCTTACTAGATACTTATACAGGCTAGCCGAGTTTTAAACAATGAAAACCATTTGACAACTTTTCCCGCTTGGAGCGCTACAAGACCTACCTATATCACCCACCGCCTTCAACACTGTGGATATGCTCTTTGCCAGTTGATCCAGTATTGCCATCTGGATTTGCAATGATTTCCGTACTCGGCTAGCCTGTATAAGTATCTAGTAAGCCGTGGTCATACATACTCATATTTGTTGGATAGAGGACTCGAAGATATTTATCATTACAAAATATTTAAAAAATTATAATTTACAGCATTTTAAAGCCAAAACTCTTGTTCAAAACTATAAACCCAAATTTTCTCTTTGGCTTAAACTAATTATTTTGATCGGCTTCTATCTAAATTTCCGTAATGAATATTTAACTAGCCTCAGCGAGAAAAATGTTTTGGAAAAATCTTTCCAAAAATAAAACTAGGAACCCAATCTTCTCTCTGATCAAAGGTAGAAAAACACCCAGAGCACATTTATTTTCCTTTTTCTCGATCATGAAATTAGGAGAATAAATTTTGAGGGTCGTTAAGAACAGTTAATTGTCGATCTTAAAAGAAGTATCCTCTTTTAAGTGCAAAAAAATAAACTTTAAGGGATATATCTAAGATTCTTTATTATTTTTCTTGTATGCTTAAAGAATAAAACGAGATAAAAGAACTATAGACGCTTGACAGTTTTAAAAATTATTAACAGGTATGGTAGATTCGATTTTTTTAGTTATCTTTCGGCTAGTCAAAAGATAAATGTAACAGAAAAATATTTTGATTTTATTACTCTATCTCGATATTATAAAATAAATATTTTATTTTAATTACAGAATGTAGGTATACTTTGAAACAAGGGATCTTTTTTAAATAAGGGAAAGTGAATAGCAATAATAGCAATAATAAGTATTCACTATTATATGTATAACTTTGAAACAAAACTGAACGCTTTGCATTTGTTGCATTTCTTTTTTCTTCAAAAAACTAAGACTACTTTGATTTAAAAACTTTTTGGCTAAATCATTCATAAAGTATTTGAAGTAAGTATTTTCTGTAAAACTTTATTCGATATTTTCGCTTCAACAACCTTTAAAAAATGCCATATTTCCTCTTTTTATTTCAAAACCTTAACGATATTATCTGTAATTCTTTAAGAACGCTCCATATAAAATAAAACATTAAATGTTTTTCAAATTAAAATTATTTTTTTAATACTCTCTAAGGGCGCTTACAGAATAACGTCTTAAATTTTAAACTTTTTAAGAAGTGGGAAAATAAGAAGTGGAAGGTTAAGAAATTTAATTATGTTCGTAAAGAAGAGTGAAAAAATTTTTTTAACTTAACTCTTTTAATTTATTTGTAGAAATATGCATAAATTTTCCTGTAAAAATTCCTGTAGACAAGTTAAATGTCTTATTTTATTTTTTTTTTAATTAATTTATTTATTTAATAGAATTTTGATACTAATACCAAGGCTAAACTGGATCCGTTGTGTTATATCACACAACGGATCCAGTTTAGCCTTGCTAATACATATCAGCTTAATGTAAATTTTATTCGTGACAATAGGAAATGGTTTTTGGCAGGGTTGACATTTTTAGTTTTTAAATTATTTTTAAGTATTTTCGTTATTATTTAACTCAAAAATATTTTCTGAGGGTGTTAACAATACTAAATATTACCTAACTGCAGAAAATTAAAAAGAAATCCAACTCAATATTTAAAATACACTAATAGTTATATTATGTTTTAAAGAGAAAACAATCTTATTTGTTAGTTCGTAAAAAAATGTAACTGTGTACAGGAATCTGTTGAATGAATAGGGATTCATAATATTAATTAATTAATTTAACAGTGGAGTTGACATGTTTGTTGAAAATAGTCACATTATTTATTTAAAAAAAAAGTTCGAGTACACTTTCTTGCCGAAATAAATGTAAAAATACACATACACCGGTATCCCCCTTAAGTTACCCCACGGGCGCCTCAACGAATGAATGGCTCTCACTGGTTACCCGAGTAGAAAGAACTTTCCCTAGGGAATGGGCACTTTGCGCGTCAAAATCGAACTGAAGAAAAAAATTGTTGTCCAAAATATCTAATTTTTTTTTGGCATATGATTAGTGGAACTCCTTAGACTTTCATGTTAAAGAATTAAACACATTATCCCTGTATTTTCTTATAAATATTTCAAAACAAGTAATTTGTAAATAATAAGCATTTTTTCACAAACCTAAGATGTACTGGGAAAATATTCCAAAATAATTAATGAAATAAAAAACTTTTGAAAAACTACGGACTAAAAAGTACACAAAAAAATTTTTGTAATTCCTTGTAAAATGAAAAACGTGGGGCTCATCGCTTTCTGTAACGCCCTTGAACTACATTACGCCCTAGCACTCTAACGGTTCATCTCCACCCTCCCCTATTCCTTGTCGAAATATACTCTAACTAACCACTCCATCACATTGTTTATAGTTAGTTATGAAACACCCTGTGTAATGGAAAACCGGTGAAACTTCTGCTTAAATTAATTAGTTTAATGAACTGAAAATATACAACCGAAGAACTTATTTCCTAACAAGTGGAAACAGGTTATAATTTGAAATCATTCAGCTAGAATTCATTTAAAAATTAAGTATCTGTTGACACCACAAAATTTTTTTATAAATAATAATTATTATTTTTTAAAATTTAAATCTTATTCTAATTCTTTGAAGGAACGTGACTTATTATTGGCTCATCTAGGGTTGGAAATCTTTCGATCAAGACAGAGTTTGTCCAATTCGGTTCAGGGGTTCGGGCTGGCAGCCGGTCGAACGGAACCTCCCCATAGAATTAACATAGGGGCAAAACGAAAAAACGTATAATTTAAAAATGGAAGGTTTTGGAGGAACGTGTTATATTATTGGCTCATCTAGGGGTGGAAAGCTTTCGATCAAGACCGAGTTTGTCCAAATCGGAACGGGGGTGCGGCCTGGCGGTCGGCGGAAAGAAAAACCAAATTATTTTAATATAGTATAAGATATGAACGCGCTACACAAGCACGTGTTGTAAGTTGAGTTGTGTTACATCGGAGTGAGAACTAGTGAAACCACAATACTTCAACAATAATGTTAAATGCTTGTTGCTGCTGCTTAAACAACGGTTGACACGCGCGGCGCTCTAGTGTTGCCACACCACAAGTTTAGGTAAATTACAAAATGTTATCGTTTCAGCTGGGTATTTTACAAACAACATAAAATTGTTATTAACCATTACCATCGAGAAAAAGTTCAGGTTTTGGAGAAAATCAATCATTATTGATTCCGTTTCAATCATTTCAGTAGGCTTCCAAACAAACAATAAAAAATTATTATTTTTCATTATAATTGAGAAGTTAGCTATGATATTGTGATGGAGATCCATCACATTTCTTATCACGATCTAATTTTTACTGCTGCAATTTAGCACATTCCCTAAAACTCTCCAAAAATTCCTTTTCCACTCGAAAGCACCACCTGCAGAATTGTTGCTACTGAAAAATATCCAATTCCCCTTCTTTCTCACGACGGAAATGTCCCATAATTTCAAAGACCCTCTCCAACGGCTCCCAACTTGGACATATTTATTAGGGAAAAGTTCACGCGGCTAGTCCATTCCTTTGAGGCTGTTTACCGCAAAACTGTAACAGATACCACGAGATTCTCAAATACCAGACCGAAACTATAAAATCCATCCTCACTCGCAAGCCCCGACACCCCAGGTCAAAATCCAGCCGGTGAGAAAAAGTTCCCCATCTCTTCCAGGGACGTTCAATAAATTAAACCCCTGTATGATAAATTCTAAATTCCTAAGTAATAACAATAAACTTGTGAAACTTCCACTCATTTTGTTCAGCCTGAAGCCCTGAGTCGGAAAATTCAAGAACCAAATTTCTAACTTAAACCCTTCATTTGCTATTTAGCCTAGACGCTTTTAAGACACTCATAATCCCTCTTGGGAACCTTTGACCTCTGCTTCTGACGTTCTCATCTCCCCCGCATTTGGCTCTTTTTTCTTGGATTTTGGCCCCCTTTAGGTTGTTGACCGAGGTACTATAAAACCGGCTTCCCTTTGTTTTTTTTTACACACAACAGACCTCACACGGTCCCCCACACTTACACTGATCAAGTCGGGCCGCTGCCCAAGCGCTGGGGCGCCTCGCCGCCCCCGCTTCTATACACCTCGAGATGATCCTCCCGGGTCCACACCTTTGCTACGGTGCCCCCGTCCGGCCAGCGCGGGACTCCATGCGATACCTGGCCCCACCAGCATAGCCAGAAATGGCAGATGAGGAGTTCATCACCGGCCATCACCACCGAACCCGGATCCGTAAAACCAACGTTGCTTCTCCTTCTACACCTTCATCGATAAGATAATGTGCGCGTTTCCGTGGTGTTGTGCATCCGAAAAGTAATCCCGTTCATAAGAGATTTTATTCGCGCCGTTACTGTGCCGCACTTAAAGATTATTTGTGTGCTCCCGTCATAACCGTCTCAAAATTTGTGTAGTATGTCAAAATCTGGGTACAAATGCCCATACCCCCGCCACAGCTCTCAGCTCTCACCAATGGATGTGATGTATCAAGAATGTGCCCCGATATATAAATAAAAAGAAACTATGCCTCAAGATCTGTGCGTCATCATTTTTGACTGACTTTGTGAGTGCCTTCCTTAATTTCCAGTTTGCATCTAGCTCTTTCATCATTCAGGTATTGCTCAGCAGTTCAACCAATGTAAGTTAAAAAGTTTCTCTTTCCATATTCTTCATAGAACTCCATCCCACAATTTATTCACGGCCCAATCTTCTTCCCTTTACAATAATTTACTGATGTAGTTTCAAATACGAATTCACAAGGGTTTTCACCCTGAGGTTATTGCATTACAATACAATGTTACTATCCACTATCCCCCAAAACTACATAATCTTAAATCAACGTTATAGATATTCTTCACATTTTATAGTCTTGGCATATACGCTGTTCTTTCACCCTTCATGCACAGGACACTGTGTCATCTGTGACACACTGTCATCTGTGCTTGGCTGTCATTAGTATTTTTGGTAAACTCGGAGGAAGCCTTTTGCCAAAAATGTTTTGTATGATAATCAGTGGCTTGCCGATAATCGATAGTCAATCATAGAGGAGTTTGGGAGAAAAAAAAATAGAGAGCTCATTTCGTGTCTTAACTTCTTAACAGACAATTAATTTTCGACTGGAAATACTGATTTGAATGACTCGAAAACACATCCAATTGAATCACAAATGTTCATTTTATTATGTATAATAATAATAATAATAATAATAATAATTTATTGGCAAAAAAGGCCCACTGGCTCATACACCAAAATACTAAACATCCAAATTCCGATAAAATTGAACATGAAAGCAAAGAAAATAAATAAAAACCGGAATACAATTTTCAAAAATAAGAATAAGAACTCCAGGATCCTTAAAAACAATTCCTCAACAGGAACTGGTTCAACCTTTGAGTTGATTTAATAAAATTTACTATTTCAAAAAAAATCTTATGATTGTAAGTGAGAAAACAATTGAAGTTATTTTGGTACCCAATAACACTAGAACGACGGGATGGGCTTTTTTGGCCCATCGCGCTGTTTGCGGCTTAATCATTTCAACTCTAATCAACCGAATGGCTTGAAATTTTCTGACTTTTCCTTATTTGGTCCAATTAAAGTGCACACCAAACCGTTTTCATTTTAGTCTCATAGGAGCAAAGATAGCGAACCGTATACCTAGAAAGACGGAGCGGGCTTTTTTGGACCGTACCACCTCTGCTGTGTTTTCCTTGCTTCGTTCCGCTCGTATTTCCATGAAATTTTCCTATAGAAAGGGGAGGGGATCTTCTTTGTTTGTTATCTCTTACAAGTGTTATCTCTTTCATGTTCCATTCAATTCGATTCGGTTTAGAACGCCCCTTTCTCAGTTGGGGTTGTGGTCGAGGGGAGGACGTTTCAAAGAATGAATTTATGGTGCCTACCATAAAGATAAAGGTTCTCACCATTGAATTTCGGTCAACAAGGTGACCAATAAGGTTTGTTTCTCACAAAAGAAATACATTTTACAATTTTACAACTTGAACTGTAGCAGCTGTTTTCTTTGAATGGGGAAACTGCTAACCTTCATTCCCTGTTGAGGCATTGAAAATGATGGGTTGTGAAGTGTACCCAGCCATGCTGGGGAAAAGAAAGGAACTTAACAACTGACAGCTAATTTTACAATATAAAAACTGTGTGAAAAACTAAAATCCCAAGCAAAACTAGCCTGGTTGGAACACTTAGAAGAAACCGTAGAGAGGTTCCGCCAACTGCAAAATTAGGAAAACAAAATCTTTATTCAACAATTATTTATTTAAAAAAATAAAGACATAACCTTAACTGCACAACACCGTATTATAGACAACTGGAAGGAAAAGAAAAAGCCGGATACTATAGCTTACTACAACGAAACTAAGTATGGAATTGACATTATTGTGGATCAAGTGATACGACTGTATAGCACCAAATCAGGCTCTAGCTGTTGGAAGGTTGGCCTATGCATGTTTTCTATAACATATTAGATATCTCTGCTGTAAATGCATGGATCTTATACAAGGTAGTAGCCGGAAAAAAGAAATTAAGTCGTAGAAATTTCATCTTGAGATTATGTGAAGAGCTCCATGCCCCTTATGTGTCTGCCAAAGAAACAACCATTTCTACCATAAAAAGGGGGGGAAAGCATAAAAAGAGAAGACAGCAGTGAGAAAAAGGGTTATTTGTAGAATTATAGTATCCTCTAAAGGAAACCATACATTAAAGACATGTTTCGACAGTAAAAAATTGGTTTGTGGAAAATGCGCATTTAGAGAAATGCTTTGTATCCATTGCTCCAAATGTGCAAAATACGAATAAACAGGTCAGTTTTAAAAACTTTGCTTTATTTATTGAATGGGTTTTATTAATTATTCCTACCAGTGTCATTTATCTAGAGTAGCAACTCATTTATCAGATCTATGGGTAAAAATATAGCCAAAGCACTTTTCATGCCCATAATTACAATTTATTTTAATAATTAAAAATTATAAAATCCTATAGAAATCTGAAGATTGAGTCCCTATCTTATACTCTAACAGTTATTTGTATGATATTATTACATTTCAGATGTATAATTAGCTCCGTATGCAAAAAATCAGAGATGGGCCAAAAAGGCCCACTCAGTCTTTCTAGGTATACAGCATTGTGCCGTCTTTCTAGTGATAAAGGGGGAAAGATACTTTAATCTGTGAAAACGATACATAGGACAGTATTGAAATATGTGTTCCCATGTTTCTGGTTTGCCTAGATTACGAAACTTGGATTTGTCTTTGGGGTTTATTTTAAAGAGTTTTCCTTCAAAAAAAATGGTCTCTTGGTTTAATCTCAGTTAGAACAGAATTCTCTTCAGTGAAACATCAATTTTTGAGGTAATATAATCTTCTATGAAAGGGGTTTGTTTAATAAATTTATAATGAGAGAAATATTGACTTTTTTCCATACTTTCCATATCCAACTGTCTACATTTGATCAATGTAACTGAGAAGGATTTGGGGTAGAAATTTTATTGCAACATCCATTTTATTATATAAGAAGTAGTTTAACTGAAATTATGCTGAATCTAATCCAAGAAAGCTTGTGATGAAAGTCGATGGTACTCGTCGCGAGGATTTTTAAAATTCCCATATATCAAAATGTTACGGAGATGATGTGAACTTTTACGCTCAAAATCATTAGTTATCAATTCCTTCCTTATAAACAGGTCTTTTTTTTCTTTTTCCGATCATTTGTTTGCGAGATACAACGATTTTTCGCTTCCGAAATCGACTGTAGTCAACCGTTCAAAATCAGTGGAGCATCATATTATAGTAGGGGAGCCCAGAGTGTTTTTGGGTAGTAACTCGAGCGCGTCAGATAATCATAAGGGGTATACCTTGCATGCTTTTAAGTAACTCCACCAAATATAAGCTCTCTATGTATGGGGGTTTGTCTAGAACAGCCCGTCAGATTTGTAAAAAAAAAATTAGTTAAATGGACATACTCGAGCGCGTCAGATAATCATAAGGTAGGTTAGTCACCAGCTAAAAAGTGTACATTTTCTAAAATCTGCCGATTTGAGCGGTGGGTAAAGCCGGGCGCGCACGAGTGACTAAAGTCACGGCGACCAGGATTACTAGTATCAAAAATATCACTAGAAAACAGTAGAGCATTTTCAATCACATGACTTTACCTAACAACGGCCTTAGCAACGTTGTTTTTATCCTCCAGTGATGTCATGTGCGAATGCTTCTATTGGATGCTTATATGTCCCGCCCCTAACAACAGCCTTAGCAACGTTGTTTTTGTCTTTGTCACCGTGACAAAATTCGCCCGTGCGCGCTCGCCCTAAGGGAGCAGGAGGGTTACAAAGTTGCGAAGTAAAGCCAAGACCGGTAAGACGCTATCGCTCTTTTTGAGAAAAATGTACGAAACAAAATGTTTATAGACTAGTAGCCAGGACACTAGGCTCAACTAGTTGTAAACTGTCTTGGTAGCCAATCTGACGCGCTCGAGTATGTCCATGTAACTAGTTTTCTTTCAAATTTTGACGGGCTGTTCTAAACAAACCCACCAACATAGAGAGCTTATATTTGGTGGAGTTACTCAAAAGCATGCAAGGTATCTCCCCTATGATTATCTGACGCGCTCGAGTAAATCCACATTTAGCATCATGGGCTCCCCTACTATTAAGCCCGTGAACCCCCATATAAAAAATGTAACCAAAATCAAATAAAAAGATAAATAAATATCATATAAAGTGTAATAGATCATTCTCGATTTCTTTTTCATATTCCGGAATCCTCTTTCGATATAATCCCCATCCACCTGTCTGTAAGAAATATTTAGTGCCAGAAATGCGAAAGTTTAAATAAAATAAATGTTTTTTTCCTTTCTTTATTCGCACATGTGACCGACAAAACTTTTGAAATTCGAAGAAACCCCGACTGCTTGGTGAGAGAAAATTATTGAGTACTTAGCCAGGTCTCATGGACGTATATAAGGGGGAGTTTAGGGGGTCCAGACCCCCCCCCTTAGCCCAAACCTTATGTCAGCAAAACAGAAAGATTCCTGTCCCAAAATCCAAAAAATGCGTGAAAATACAACTTTTTCCGATCAAATTTCACAAAATTTTCTGGGGGAGGACCCCCATACCCCCCTTTTTTTTTTTTTGCTTGAGAGCATGTACTAACCGCAAAAATTCATATTTGGCCTACATTTTACTCGAAAAGGGAAAACTGTTGGAAACATTTGGGGTTCCAGAACCCCTTCGAAACAGGCTTCCTAGGTCTTGAGGTCTTATAGGTTTTGCCCCCCCCCAGTCAAAAAGTTGAACTTACGCATACTCCATTTTGTCCCTCCTCGTGATAAAGGTTAACCTAAGCCTTTGTAACCCCTTGCTACGATCAGGGGTAATTTCAAGGTATGCAACCTCCTCTTCGAAACCTTAAACTTTTACTTTTTCTCCTAAGCTACTCCTTAATATAATAGGGGGTTTTCAGGGGTCCTCCCCCAAAAATGTTTAAATTTTAGAATGCTAAAATGTCTTCTAAAGCTACTTTTTAGGGGGGTTTCAGGAAGCTTCGAGGGCCGCACAAAATGACCCGGCGGGCCGCATGCGGCCCTCCAGTTGCAAAACCCTGTTTTAGCTACACTTTCAGTGTCTCCTGAATGAAGTTTCTTGGACCCCCCCCCCCCCTTGTAAAAGCTATAGCTACGTCCGTGCCAGGTCTTAACCTTCTTTTAAAACTAACTCCTTTTTTGTTGAATGTGGAAAAATTTTAAAAATATGGGTAGGTACATAGGTAGGTATGGGTAGGTACATTTATGCTAGAAGTTTGAATTTTGCGATTTTCTGATATCACATCTGATGTGATATATCAATTTTTTATCTGATCTGACATCTAATGTGATCTGATAGTGGTTATACGGATTTTCGTTCAATAAGTTATAAGGATTCAGACATTGCAAAATGTATTAAATACATCCTTCTACTTTTTTCGTCAACCTCTCTCAAATTTCTAACGTCTAATTAAAAATACAAATATGGTGATTATGTTGGATTTACGAAAAATCCGATCAATGTAAAAACCGGTCGGTAAATTCCGGTCTATCAGAAACAAATTTATTACATGGTTAAAGCTATAAATTTTTGGGGGTTTTTTTACCGGAATTTACAGACCGGTATTTTCGCAAAACCATTATTATGTTATCATCAAAATGATATTGGAACTGTTCCTAAATAAGCAATATACCTACCTAAAAACAGATAAAACGTTGGAAAAAAAGTTTTATACGTATAAGTATTTCTAAGTTGAAATGACGAGTAATTTCAACGTCTATCAATAATTTAATCGAAATTTTGAATCACCTAGCATTTTCTCCCATGAGTAGCATTTGTGTGGGATAGATTTATGATGATTGAAAATTTATGATTCCCACCCAACTAAATTTTACTGATGTCAAATTGTAATGGGAAAAGCAGTAAAGTTCATCGCTTGCAGTGAAAAAACGGAGAAAAAACGAGTAGTATGTACTATATAAAGACTGTATTAGACTCAAATACAACTTGTTCGGACTAGACAACGGATATATTTAGAGTCTGTTTCGTCAAAAAATTTTAAATTCGTTTTATATACCATTGGATTTTATTGTGCATCTGTTTCTCTCTGTGAGTATTTAGAATTTCCAATTCATAAGATCAGTGGTTTGAAATTTTCAATTATGATATAGGTTTATATTGTGTTACTTATGCATCTTGACAGTTGAAAAAATAACAAAAGTCTAAAAAAAAATCTATATTTTGTTTTTAAGACGTTTTGAGTAAAAATAAAGACGAGAATACACACTGACTCTCAAATTGTATTTATATGTGCTGAGGTTTGAAATTATTTAAGTAAACTTTTCTAATCGTTTTGTCTTTCAGAAACTGTTGGAAAATGAGGTTGCTGGTGTTTACTTCTTTGATTGTTCTTGCTTCAGCTTTGGACTACGAAACTGTTAAGAAAGAATTTAACCAAAGCTACTTTTTCCGTTGTGGTTCTTTGTTAAATTGCGACTTAGTACCTCAAGGTACTTCATCTTAATCTTCCTTCATTACATTTGTATTGATTTATTTAAAACTAATAGAACAACAAACTAAATACATATAAACTATGTTCATTACTAGTTCATTTTCATTAATAATATAAGTTAATTATTATTAGTTAATTAATGTAATTTATTAAATTAAGTAGATTAGTTTATTGTTATTTCATAAAAAATATTATTATTTAATATTTGCCTTCCATGTTACACCTGCTTTTAAGATCAAACTGTTTTACAGGAAAACCTCAAGGGGAGCAAATGAGAAAATGTCTAAAGGAAACTCCTAAAAAAGTATGAAAACTGGATAATTTATTATTAGTATCCTAGTTTCAGTTACCAAGAAAACTATTGTTTTTTTTAAAACTAATATGGACTAGATAAAGATATGTTGGGGAGACCGGGGTTAGTTGGAACTCGGGGCTAGTTAGCATTCTGCCTTTTTTTTTCAAACAAAGGAGCCAGAGCATTGAAATTCCAATTCCAAAATTCCGTGTGTCCGTAAACCGTGTGTTCCGTGTGGCCTTTTTTTTTCAAACAAAGGAGCCAGAGCATTGAAATTCCAATGGTAGATAGAGTGAATAAAGTACAATAACCACCAAAATTCCGTGTGTCCGTAAACATGTTCAACTTTAGTTTTTTTTTTATGAGGTGAACTCGTAAATTGAATTAAAGCATTGCTGATGACAGTTTTTGAAAAAGGAGTTTATTGGGGTTCAATGCTTGTATCATAGCCTTAAGTTTCAAATGTTTAAAATTATGGGGAATCAATTTTGTTTTATGCCCGCGGTGGTGTAGTGGTCAGCGTGCCTGGCTACGAGCATTACCGACACAGTTTCGATGCCTTGCGGCTTCTGCTTGTGAAGCTGGTCATGAGTCAACTCAGCCCTTCATCATCCCGGGGTCGATAAAATGAGCACCAAGCTCGCTTGGGGAATCATCTGGGGAGTCTAGCGTCGGGCTAGCCACTCGGCCTGGACACAAAATAAGTAATTAGCACCCCAAGCCCAAAGGTTAATGAAACGGAGATGGTCACCGCCTGATGGGCCACTAGGCCAGGGCAGAATTTGATTTGATTTGATTTGAATTTTGTTTTGGATTTTGCCTTGGAGCTAGTTGGCACAGTTTGCTACGGGTCACTTGGCATAGTTATAAGAGCGACGTCAATATCAACCGTGGATGAAAAAAGGTGTGCTACTATTTTAACAAGAACATTTATAAAGGACCTTAAGCACTGGTGAAAAGAGGATATGGTGACCACGGAATCGAACAACAAGTAGAACCCTGTAATATTTTAGTTAAAAAGCTATGTGGAGTGACCAGGAAGGGTTACAGGGTCTCTCTCAAAAACGTTAAAAGAGAACAAACTTCTAAAAATATGGCAATAATGTGAAACAAAAAAAGAAATATAATAAACAAAATTTCCATCCAAAAACTGCCGTGTTTTCTCGAAGTATTAATATGCAAATTAGCTTATGCCAACGTACCCCCATAGGGTATGCCAAGTATCCCCGAGTGTCATAGTCTAATGGTTAATTGGCATACTCGAGAGCATATTAAAAATTAATGCGTATTAAAATTATATTTTTAGCCCAAAGGTTAACCTATCCACGGCATAAAACAAATTATGTCTAAGTATCATAGAAAAAGAGTTCTACATTAAAAAAAAGTATGCCAACTAACCCCAGTCTCTCCTATTATATATTTAACTACATCTAGTGTCAATTTATTTAACCTCATATATCCTTCAAAGGTTTTTGAAATCGTAGCAGGCCAGTTAGGTATAACTGATGAAGTACCTAAAGAAATGTCTCCCGGTGAAGCACTGCTAAATGCTTATTGTGATTTGTCACCTAATAAACAGGTAAGTTTGAAAAGAATGTTTCTATTATTCATGCTGTAGCTTATAAAGCAGATTTTATTTTTTTCCATTCAAATGATATGAACGGTGTTTAAACGTTAAAACAAGTCCACCCAAACTCTACAGATTCCTTGCGAATGTGTTTGTAAAAGTACTTCACCGTGGCTTAGATCCACAAGTTCCAGCTGGGTTACGAAGAACTAATATCGGATTATCATAGAAAAATGACTAATACTCAAGTATCCACCATTGGCAAAAAAAATTCTAAATTTTTTTTATGTAAAATAAACTTAAAAATTGAAATTATTATAACTGGGTGTGATAAAAACTTATTTTAGTGTAATATTGTTGATATTTATTCTGTGTTTTCAGTTGTATCATGAAAGAAATTACAAATTCATGTTGTTTGTTGTTTTATTTTAGAGCAATAAATTTCAGGACGCTATAAAGACATCCAAACCTTTCTATGAGGTAAGTTGTGTTTTTCAACCATTTAATAATAAACAGAAGTAATGACTTAATAATAGTGTTTTTCAACCTTTTAATTATGAACAGAAGTAAAGACTTTAAAATAGTGTTTTTCAACCATTTTTGGTTTAAGTCATAGTAAAAACTTTACCCGCACATCCAAACATGGAAAATGAGAGATTGCATGATAGACCAGGGAACATATTTAGCCTACCAATACAAGTCGGGTTCATATAGAGCATTCGCACATGACGTCACTTGGAGGACAAAATCAACGTTGCTAAGGCTGTTGTTAGGGGCGGGACATAGAAGTATCCAATAGCAGCATTCGCACATGACGTCACTTGGCGAATAAACAACGTTGCTAAGGCCGTTGTTAGGCAGAGTCATGTGATTGAAAATACTCTATTAGGGCGAGCGCGCACGGGCGACTTTTGTCACGGTAACGAAGACAAAAACAACGTTGCTAAGGCTGTTGTTAGGGGCGGGACATATAAGCATCCAATAGAAGCATTCGCACATGACATCACTGGAGGATAAAAACAACGTTGCTAAGGCCGTTGTTAGGTAAAGTCATGTGATTGAAAATGCTTTATTGTTTTCTTGTGATATTTTTGATACTAGTAATCCTGGTCGCCGTGACTTTAGTCACTCGTGCGCGCCCAGCCTTATTGTAAAACGCGTTTAATTAACCTTAAAAGGAGTTTAAAAATTAGCTCTCGACCATGCAACAATATATTCCATTGACTTTTTTTTTAAATATTGTTATAGTATAAATATAATAAGTGTGACTTAATATGCGACCTGTCTGGTCAAGGGTAGAATAATTTTAATCGAGAATGACCACATCAGATCACTAGTATACTATAGAATGATTAGATACGATGTCATTCAAAATAAAGGGGGAAAGTGACCAGTGGTTAAGGGTGGTTGAGTAAATTAGCCATATGGCGGAGGGAATATTAGTTCTCGGGGAAATTGTGCGTCGGGAAAACATACCGACCCGAAAGCTAAATGTCTGTACTTCTGGAAATGTCCAATATAGTTCATTGCATATTTTTTTCTAATGCAATGAAGGTTAATTTTGTTTTTTCATTTTTTATAGCCTGGTTGTGCGGAAAAGTTTGATGAAGAAACATGCCAGGGTTATCAGCAATTTCACGTAAGTACCCACTAGTAGAGTATAACTATATGCATTTATATTTTTCTTGTATGTATTCAAAATACTAATTCACAAAAAAGATGCGAAGCAAAAAATATTGTATTACTTAAATCTGTTAAGAATTAATATGAATGGATACACACTGTAATTTTAGAGTTAGGATATTTACAGTGGGTGGCCATTGAATTATGGACACTACTGAAATTTTTATAATTTCAGTATTAAACGATTTTTAAGCATATAAATTAACTTTAATTATGTTTATTTTATTTTTGATTGATTCTGGCATTATATTATAAGAGTTTTATGAGTGGCAACACCAGATAATTGTTTTATTTTCGAAATTAGGTGATTTTATTCGAATCTGGAATAAATTTGCTGAAAATTGCTAATAAAGATAAGTTAAAAAATAAGTTTGAAATATTCTAAGCACGTTTTTCTTGTCCAGAAAATGTATAGAGAACATGCCCCGACGCGTAGAAGCAGTAATTTCAGCAAAAGGCGGTATTACAAAATACTGACATTTTTCTCATCAAATTTCTATTTATTCATACATTTATTCCAAATAAAAAAAATATTAATTTTACAAAATAGTTCTGCTGTATTTATTATCCTAATAACACCCCCTTGTAAATAAAAAATACCCATGAGGTTTAAAATAAATATCTTTGCTGAAAAATGCAGTCGTTAAACTTGAAAAAACAGAAATCTGAGGAGTGTCCCTGATTCAATGGCCACCCACTGTATTTACATAGAGATAAGCAAAACAATTTCATTGTGATAATAAAAAAATGCCAACTTGGCGAACACTAGGGACTTTTGCCAAAGGGAACTTTTTCAAAAAGTGACTCTACTCAACTTTCCAAAAAGGAATGCCCACTTCAATATCCATGTTTTCGTTGTCTCAAGCAAACCAAACATAACATTTCCGAAAAATAAAGAAGGCTCACTGAAAGAAATGACTATTTCAAATTTGAGTAAATCGTTGTTTTTCATCTTGGTATGATACTTTCTGTTTCAAATAAGAAAACCCAATACTTTCAGTTTTGAAACACAAGATAAACTCAGTTTCAAACAACTCAATAGTCATCACTCAAATTATATTTATTTTTAACTTATGATTGAAAATTGAAAATTTTGGGAAAATGTTGGAAATACCACAACTAATTTATAAATCTACTAGTCACGTGATATTCACAATTGTCACACATACCAATTTATGAGAATGCCATGCACAAACTCAAAAATAAACACATGATGTTTCATTTTTTAAGTATCTGCATCTGCACATTCTCAGAAATAAGCAAGGTATATGCATTTTTTTTTTTCAAATTTGACTAAATTTGACTCGGAGCCAGTTTGAGTATGTGACATACTCAGATTTAAGTAATTTTTAACCCAGTTTTGAAACTGTAGCTTTAAAATTTAGATTTCCTTAGAGTTTGGAACGCCGCAACTGAACTTTAAACCACTAGAAAACTGTTTTGTGAAAAGTCAAGGTACACAAAAAGCTCTCCCAGTCGAGCGAGCTTGAGTTTAAAAAATGTTAAAGGAACGTCTAAAAGTGTTCCTTACAACCTTTAGCATTTTTATCCTCAAGTCCCTATATATTTCTTAGATCACTAAAATCACTTTAAATTAAATCTTACTAAAGCATCCTGATTTTGCTTGGTAGTAAATTTGCTACTGTGAGTGTTTCATAACTTAACTTTATTTTTTAGGAATGTTTCATAAAAAGCGTTGATGACCTTCACAATAGCGGCGAATGCTGATTCTTCTACAAATATCTGAACTTACTGAATGCAACTTTGTAACGTTTATATAAATCTGTGTTTGAACTAAAAAGTGTTAAAAACCTATGTATGACCTCGTGTCCTTGTCATCTTTTTCATTCTGGTTCTCTCCCGTCCCACAATTAACTTTGGCAGTTACCAAATTATCCATTCTAAGTGAAAGAAAATCCAATTGAAAACATCACAGCTTTTCTCTCTGATCAAAAGCAGAAAAACTCCCGGATCACATTTATTATCCTTTTTCTTAACATTTAAGACATATTTTACTTTTTAAGTTATCATTTAGCTACTCAAAAGATAAATGTAACAGGAAAATATTTTGAATTAATTGCTTTCTCGATATTATGCAATAAATACTTTTATTTCGTGTACAGTATTTTCAAATAATAATAAAGTTAAAAGGGTTATAGGTCTTCTTCAGCATTTTAAATTAATATGGTTAGATTCCCAAGGTAAATTCTTAATAAAATATATTTTCATAACTTAATAAGTGAAAGCTATTGCAATATATATTCACAATTACGTAAATGACTTAAAAACAAAACGTAGGTGAAAAATTTGTATTTGTTGAATTATTTTTCTTCAAACAAAGATCATTCATAAAGTATTTAAAGGAAGTATTTCTAACTTTTTTTGGTTTAATAACTTATAAAAAATGCTGTAAAAATAAAGACTTTTTTCCAAATTTTATTTCAAATCCTTAACAAGATTTTCGATATTTTTTTTCAGTAAAAATACTGTATACGTATTAAACATTTTAACGTTTATTTAAACATTTTAAGAAGAGTGTGTTTTAATCACTTAGGTTAAAGAATTTAATTACTTTTCACATAAAAGCAAAGTGAAAACATTTTTTTTAGCTCAATTCCTATACTTTATATGTAGAAATAAGTATTTACTTTTAAAGTTTATCTTGTTCCTGTAAACGAGTTAAATGTTTTATTATATTTTTTAATTAATCTTAATAAAAAAAAATAACAAAATTCTGAAAATGGAACATTTTAACGTAATTAATTTCTTGTGACGTTTTTTGCTGTTGTCGACATTTTCAATTTTTAGATATAAAAATAGATCTCAGTTATTCTTTAACTCAAAAATATTTTCTGAGGGTGTTTACAATATTACTTATAAACCGGGAAAGTAAAAAAAATCTAACAAATAGTAAAAGTGCACTAATGATTAATATTAGGTTTCATAAAGAGAATAATCCTATTTGTAAGTTCTTAACACATTCAGCATTACTGAAATCTGTTTGAATGAATATAATTAAACATAGAGATTACCTAATTTTAATTAATTTGACGGTTGAGTTGAAATGTTTGTAGAAATTTGTTACATTATTCATTGAAAAGAGTGCAGTTTCTTATAGAAGTAAACATGACATTACAATACTCATACAGGGTGTTTCAATTTTTTATATATTTCTCCTCGGCACATACTTCCAATTGCAAATTTTCCTTTTAAGAGGTGAAATATTAGATGAGACTAGTTTTTCAATTCCATGGGAGGTCTACTTAAGAAAATGCAGAAAATAAATTTTTATACCGCCTTATTATTTTCCTGAATGATACCTACTCAAAAAATTCTACCTTTATATCTTCAAAACTCATTGAGGTACTAAAAATTGGTGACTTACACCACTTTATAACAAACACTCTTTTTGAATGCAAAATAGGGTTCATCAACAAGTTGAACCTGTTTTCATGCGGTGATAGGATTAATTTTAAAAAATTTATTTGTGACGACCCCTTAAAAATTTAAACACGAGACGTTTCATCATCCAGCGAAAACTCAATTTTACACCCTAGGTTCTCAGATTTTCATGAAATTGTGTATGCGCAATGTATAAAATAAGGGAAAATATTAATTTTTATACATATCCAATTCTATTAAGTTAGTAGTTTTAGAGTTAAGCCACTGTTGAAAGTTTTATCCATCTTAATTCTGAGCCGGCTGGGGCTGGTGTTTAATTGCGTTTTACCTTACTAAATTTTTATTAATAAAGGTAGAAGCTTAAAATTTCATTTATTTACAGTCATAGTCTTGAGAATCAAATATTAGAATGAATTTTAGATTGAAACTCTTTATCGTGGTTAAAATGCCCATTACACACAAAAACAATTTTTTTTCATAGTGTCTTAAACAAAACGCATGAAGCAAAAATCTCTATGATGAATATTTTTCAATGAACTATGCATTAATAGAAAGGAAAAAGAAATTTGCTTTCAAATAGTAAAAAAAGGGGGGTAGGGGTTTAAGCAGGCTTTTCGCCCCGTTTAATAACAAAAAGTGGTTCTTATAAAAAAAAACACTTTAACATACTAAGCACCCATACATGAAGGAAAATACTACTAAACGTAAAACTTGGGAAAGTTTCATCCAAAGCTGGGGTGGATATCATCAGCGCTTTAAAAGGTGTAAAAATCGTCTTAATGACTGCTCGGCGTCAGAATTGGTGTTACAAGTTTTACAACGAGACCACGGTATTTATACCCGAAAACTTTTAATCTTCATGTCGAAAGCCTTTCACTTTTACCCTGGATATAGTTAACCCCTTAAGTTAGAATAACAATTTCATATCTAGAGGGAACAGAGCACAACTTCACAACCAACACAATATTTCAGCAACTCACTTCGGTTCGGAAGAAGATAACGGTGTTGAAGTAGCTGAAATACTTTGGTTTTTCGCTACATTTTCGTTCCCTAGCCACTAAAAAGATGGCGTCTAGAAAGAGTCAGGGAATTATCACCTAATGCTCCGTAAACACACATAAAGAAGAGAAAAAGGATTAAGGAGAAGAGTCTGCTTAAAGATACAGGATATCGGGAGTATTGACGAACTCTAGGAAATGCTCTCTTCTTTTTTAGAAGGTTCTTTAAGTATCTTGGTATTAACACGGGATCATAGACTATTCATGCTAGGATGTATTTATGTTATCACCTATGCTCAGTTCACGAGGGAGCAAGAATTTAAAAGTTAGTTAAATGAATATTCTTTGAGAGCATTCCTCATTGTTAATGTTATTTTGATTAAAATTAAACACTTTTTAAAAGTTTATGACAGAACACAAACTATTTTAATATTTTACATGGTTGGTAATTTTTTTTTAATATTATATTAAAGCTACTTTTAAAATAATCTCTATTCAGTAACTCTTGATAAATAATGAAAACATCTTTTTTTTTCTGTTGATAAAGCCACTACACCGAAATTTTATACCTCGACAATCCATATAGGTATCCAATGCTTTTATCAAAAATAATATTTTCATATTTATGAGTAGATTATACTCTTTTGTAGTTTTAAAAACTATTATTCTTTTAAGTTCATGTGAATACAAAGTGTAGCAAAAGAAATTTTAAAAATAGTTCTAGCATACTAAAGTATAGAGGAAGATATTTTGAAGGCATTTTTTTTTCTCCTGCTTAAAGTTTCTTTGCCATTTTCCTGATTACTCAAAGTCTAATCAAGATATTCACTAAAAATTTTAACTATGTGTTTATGTCTGTATAAAGAATCAGTTGGACTAAAAACTTAACTGTGAATTTAAAAATATTTATTTTTAGATGTTGAAAGTTTTATATATTTGAATATTTGAAATATTTGTTTTTAGATGTTGATGAGAAACCCAAGTAGCACACAAAATATACCAATATTATTAGTCGATACATTGGGGGATTTTTTTTTTCAGTATTAGCCAATTAATATGTGCTACCTGGGAATTATAGCCAAAATTTCACGTTAGTTCATATTTTACCTTATAAAACATTTTATTATTTTATTAACATCAGATAATTGTCCATTTTCAAGGCAACAGTTAGTTTTACCTTAACACCAAATAATATTAATATTCACCCAATTAATGTTTTTTTGCCTACATTGCTAGGGGGTTAGTAAAAATTGTACTAAATGGGTAATTTATCAAAAACTCGAATAAATATTTTTGAAATTCCAACGTTTCTCTTCATTCTGCATCTATTTGAAAGCAAAATGGTAAAAAAATAATTCATAATTACCTACCCCTTTTCAAAAAATTTGGTCCCTAGCATAGTCAGTCATCTTAAGACGAGAACATAAAGCTATGATTAAAAAGGACCTCCTCACTTCCCATTTACGCAACACAAAGACGAAGCCCTCCACTTACGTTCTCCGTTGTCCAATGGCCATCCCACGAAATAATTCTCCCCTTTCCACAAACCACCTCATCTCGTCTTAATTTCCCATAGGAGGGCATATTTGCTCAAGTGCCCTATCATTTATGCCTGTCCCTCCGCTAGATGGCGCCTCATCTTCAGAGGTGAGTTGAATTGTTGTCAGCAACGAGCGGCCATAAAAATATACGATGCCAGTTTCCCAAGGCCTAGATACTTTCATCCGATGCTCTTAGAGATTGATATTAGAATTGGCTTGGATTGTGATTTATGCCCGTTATTCGGTAGGCTCGTGGCAGGCTTGGCGAGCATAATGTCCGTGGCCCGAAGGCATTGCCGCTTATGGATGGTGTTGACGAAAGCTTGAGTTATGTATTTGGGGCCCGGTTAAAAGGGAGGAATGTGTGTGTGGGGATGCATTTAGTAGACGGAGGGGCGTCGATTGTAGCTTCGGGGTGGCTGTTAAGATGAGGTTGTGATGTTGGAGAGATTGAATTTAGGAGCAAATTAGTTTTCGAAACGGCGAATGGTCGTTTCATTCATTATTTAGATAATTCACTACTTTATTATTAAGCTACAAATTTGGCTCCTTGTCATATCGAAGTATATTAAAAGTATACTATATTATCCGGTTTTGAGTTGGAATGATCTGATGTTAGGTTGTTGGTTTTCCCACTGCTCCGCGGGCTTGCCAGAAGATGACGTTCTCAAAATCACCAAATTAAAAATGTGTTCTAAGGATTTAGATGAGAAGCTACCCACATGCGAATTCCTGGAATACTATAATGTATTACGTGGGTGGATGTTAAACTTGGTAAATTTTTGAACAAAACGAAAATAGTTAGGCGTGCAAGATTTATCCGTAACTCCTTTTAAAATAAATCGTTAACACAGAAAATATGGTTTTCTTGAAAGAGATAAAAAAAAAGAAGTGGAGAGAGAAAAGTACATAAATAACGGTTTGTATCAGTTCCTCTGAGTTTATAAGGCAGAAATATGATTTTTTATTTATTTATTTATTTATTTGGAAGAAAGTTTGAAGTGTGTGAAGCGTAAAAACTATTTTTCTAAACAGTAAAATGCTTTGAACGCGAAATACTATATTCTCCCGATATAAACTCCTCGGGACAAAAAAGACACACAAAAAAAATTATAAAAGGAAAAGGTAGTGTAATATTTTCTCCAATGTTATATTCTTGTAACATACGGTTTCAATGCGCTACTATTTACCAACTTGTAAAAAGAAAGCTATAAATTCGGCGCGTTTGAATAACTCTAACTCTTTTATTGTTTCTCGGGACTTCAAAAAATCACAGGAATAATTTCATTAAGGGGATGGTGGACCTTAAAACAGGCAAAATAGAACAAATCTTTCTTTTTGATTTATAATACTCAGAAGTAAGCAGAATAAGAAGCTGAAAACTAAATTCAAACAAGTGAAAAAATAAGTAATACCAGTTTAAAGATTAGTAACACCCATAGTCTATTAATGTTGAACGTTAAAGTGTGTGACTAATTGGGATTTTTTGTCGTATTTGATTTCCTTTGAAAATTCTGAAAAATTTGAGGATGGGAAAGTTTTATTTACTTTTATTGGTCTTTCATTTTCAGTATAGTATACAAACGTATACAAAACAACAACTTTTGTCCAGGAAATTTAGTCCACCAGAGAAACACTTTACAGCTTAGAGTCATATACTTTACACACTATTAAAAATCTTAAATCCTAATTTAATTCTTTAAAACACTACCCCAACACATAAGGTAATTCTATATTTAATTTTACTTACAATGATTGATTCTTTATTCTAACGTCTTCAAATTCCTTCAATTTAAAAAAGGGAATTTTAAAGATAATTACTAAAGGCATTAACAGCTTGATTTTGATACCTTAAAGATCACTCAATTCAATCCATTATTTTTAATTATTCTCCAAAAAAAATCACCAGACAACAAAATCTAAAACATGTTCAGAACTAATTTCCCCCTTAACTGTTAGCATTCCAATCCTAGCTTTTCATTTTTACTTCCCGCCCCACCGTGAGCTATTAATTATCATAAGTGGCTAAACTTCACTTCAAGACTCTAATTGATTTTTAATTAGCTTGCTTTCAGAGGAATAATTAAAAAATAAAAAGACACCGGGCTCTAGAATTTCACACACATCGAGAAAAAAAATATTTTCCCCGCTAAAAGTCCTCTTCAACATTCTTTCCTCCCTATAGCTATTTAACGATTAATGTCATGGAGAAAGACGAGGGAATAAGAAAAAAAAAGTAGTTTAAACTTTCCTCGGGAATCGGTAAAAGTTGGAGGGGAAAAATAAAGACAACGTTTGAAATATGAAGATTTCACTTTTAATTGTCGTGCTTCTCGGCTGACGTCATTTTAAGAATGTTAACATTTCTGAAGCGGTGGACTCAAGAACGGAAGAGCCAGCCAGCCTGGGTTTTTACGAAAGAATTAACAGTGTTAATTGCTTTAGATGATTCTTGTGAGAGACATGTTGGGGGTTTAAGGGTACTTGGGGTCTTTTTCTTGGGTAATCAATTTAGGTTTCTTTTTTAGGGGTACTTAGCGATTTGAAGGGCTTTGAAAGTATCTTGTTTTAAGTATGTTAAAAATGCTGCGGAGAAGGAAAAATTGTTTGGCGAGTCTAGTGAAGGGTTATCTTTGGAGAAAGGGGAATTTTTAAAGACCATTGAATGTTTGTTTATAAAAGGGATTATTTAAAACTTTCTGTCGCATTCTCCTATTAATATTGCGACGATAATTTTAATAAAGAGGAATGAATTTCAATTTTAATGTAAGTTGAATTTTTTATAAAACGGTTGATTCATTCATTCAAAGGGGGTTTTTTTGTGTTTTACTTTTAGAATAAGTAGAATTTATGAAGAATTGTATTTTTAAAATCTTCTTTAATATTTAAATTGGAATGGAACTCTCATTTAAATTTCGTACATTTATTTTATTGGAAGATAATTAAGACAGTAAATGAAACATCATTAAGTTTGTAATATGAAGTAAGGCCTTTTATTCATTAAAATTTTGAAAATGGAACTTACTGATTTATTAAAATTTGATATGGGATATTTATAAAACTATATCAGTAGGTTTAGATAGTATTATTTTCTTTCATATTTTATTTCCGATGTTTTATGAAATATTTTGCTTCATGAACGAGAAATTGGTATTTTATAACAGCAAAGCTTACACAGAATTAATTACGATTTGCAAAAAAAAAATGAATACCAATACCTTCCATTTTCTCAAATGCCTTGTCCCCTTCACTTAGGAGGATAGGTTGCTTTACTGAAATCTATCTGTTCCAATGGTTGAGTGTATAACTCAGCTTTATTTTACATTTTTTGTATGACAATCATATAAAATCTCTGTAGTCATTTGAATCATTTAAAAAATTATTTAATATATTTTGCTAAATAGAATGGACTTACCGTTTCCATGCGTCCTTCTAGGATTTATTTTCTTATTTCCTCAAAGATTGGGTAAATAGAAGTGATAAAGCATAAAACCGACCTGAAAACAGAAATCAATTTTTATTCTCGATAGGTGTTTTGATGTAAAAACTAAATTCCTCTTATTTCACATAAGTGCAAACAGGATTATTGTAAATGTGACAAAAAAAATGTTCTTTTCAAATAAATACTATTCTTTACCTCATTTCAAATATTGTTTTACATAGATCAGGAAACAAATATTTCTGAAAATTATATACGAGAAGCTGAATGAACTTCTATATTATTCTTTCCCTTCTAACATTCAGAATTTCAACAAAACTGATTTTATTTAGAAGTAACCTTGCCGTTTGCTTCAACATCGAGCTATTCCCAACAGCTCTACATTTGGAGTTCCTCAATTACATTTTACAAACCATCTTTTCAAAAACCAGGAATAATACCTCAGCTTAAAATCCGAGCTCTAACAGAAACATCCCAAAGAGATCGTGCCAAAAGAGCGAACCCAGCACCGCCGAGATCAAGGATGAAGAAGAAGAAAAACTTGCCCCGAAATCCCTCCTTCTGCTGCCCGGGCAAATCTGTTTAATTCTCTCCGGGAACAAGAGACCGTCTGCATTCCGACCCCGGACACGTGGGGCAAAAATATAAAGCCAGGGTTGAGAATCGTCCTCAGAGAACAAAAGAAAAGGAGAGCTCCGTTCTCATCGGTATGGATGTGTGTGTATGGATCCGAGAGTCAACAAAGGGCCGCGGCGTTAGAACAGGGCGGTGGTATTAGGGGGAATGGGCAATAATAGACCCTGGCTCTATTTGCTTTTTATTTCCCGCTGGCCGGTAAAGATTTCATTTGTTCTTGTACAGGGGAGGGCAAATACATACGGATAATAAATGCAGGATCTGTCTGTGCTGAGTGGGGAAAGAGTTCTAGGTATATTTGCATTAATAATTTTATAGCATTAATTTTGTATAATTGAACTTAGGTAGAATGGGTGTTGAAATTTCTTAGCATTAATTTTGTACTACAAAATAACAAGTTCTGTTTAGCTGGACATTGGTAGAATTACATCAGCTTAAGAAAATTTTCCTTCCGTTCGCACTTGTTTCGCAAAAGTCTCTTGTCTTGTATCACTGGTGCAATAACAAGTTTGAAAGAATTGTAGCAAAAATAGTCTTCATCCGTTAAATCCATTGTTGAAAACTGTAGATGGGGGCATGGAGGACTATATATATATCTTTCTGTCATGGACGGAATATGTCTTTCCAAAATTTTCCAATGGAAGCTGTCTAGACAGAAAATCCCTTACATTTAATTTTTTATTGCTCTAGATTTGAATCAATCATACGTTGTTCGTTTTGTGTTCACCAACACACTTTTAGTTATCAATTTTCCAATACTTCAGTTTTCTTGTTAACATTTTTCCTTTTTAATTCAATTTAAGAACAGAGAGTTGCGGAAGGAGAAGCGATTCGGTCTTTAAGCAACACATTGTCTGTTCCAGATATCCCAATTCTTTAAGTTGAAACAATACATATTCCATTAGAAATATACTACAAGGTATACAAATGAATAAGTATACCTTGTCATTTTATGTTCAGATTCTGTATTCAAATTTTAGTGGTAATAAGATTGAAATAAACAAAAGATGCAGGATGAATAATAAAATAAATTGATATAACCGTAGTTATTCAATTGTTGAGTTCACTGGACCTTACTACTTTCTCAAGTGGTTTTACTTCCGTGATAACCAATCAACCAATGAGGTGTTTTCACGTTTGAGATTGAATTTTATTGAAATCTCTCTATATATAATGAAGGTGTCCCTGGGTTCCTGCCTGGGTTCCTGGGTTCCTGCCTGGGTTCCTGGGTTCCTGCCTGGGTTCCTGGGTTTGTCCGGAACAGATTTGGCTCAATTTCTCCAAAACTACCCGTCCGAATCGAACCAAACTTGGTACACATACGTATGGGGACGGGGGAAAGACAATGACATCATTTCCAAATTTCTAAAACCACCCCTTTATCCCCCTATAAGGCCTTTTTGTAAAAATCGCCTTACTTCTCCACTAAAGAAGATCTGTTTAACTCGCATTGTTGCAAATAATACAACAAAAACAATTTTAAACATAAAACAAAGTATTTAAAGATAAAACTTGTCTAAAATTATTTTAAATGTTTTAAAAAGGTTATTAATAATTTAAAAAATTAAAAACGGCCCTTATAAAAAACTTTATAACAGTATTTTCTTATTAAAAACTTCATTTTCCATGAAACTTTAAGTTGAAATAGAAAGTTTTAAGAATTAGACTGGTTAAAGTAAAGATTACATCATGCAGTTTTTTTAGAAAGTTGATGATAGAAACACTAGATCAATTTGTTATTTAACCTTATAATTTGTTTCTTTGGTGTAGTTTAACGGGATTTTTTTTTTCAATTTAAACAGGGGGTATTTACAAATTTTGGGATTTCAAAAGTCTGTAATAATTTTAATGGATTTTTTTCACTTAGAATGGATAATTGGGTAACTGTCGTAATTAAATGTGCAACACCGGAACTGGATGGTTAGGTTAGATTTACACAGTTGGAACCGGGAGGGAAAAGGCACAGGGAGCACGGTGATGAAAATGCACCGGGAACACCGAGATGAAAAGGCACCGGGGACACCAAGATGAAAAAGGCACCGGGATATGAAAAAATACTGGGAACACCGGGATATGAAAAACTACCAGGATGATTGGTAATTATGGTTACAGAAAATTAGGCATGTAACTTGAGAAAATTTTAATAAATTGATACACTCCACCCGTGCAAGGCCGGGCATATCAGCTAGTAGTAGATAAAAACCATGAAGAACGACGTTTAAATGAATACATATTTTTGTACGTAGCCTAGTTTCTGATATAAAATTTTTTGAAATTTCGTTTTGCGTTTTGATGCAAAAACAGAAACACTGTTGTTTACATGCGCTGTGACGTTACATCCATTAGAATCCCGTTTTCCGATCATTAAAAAACAGTTTAACACACTAGTTTCGAGTGCGCTGTGACGTCAAATCCCGTTTTTTGATCACATGACTTTACTACTGTTCTGGCAAAAATAAAATTGAATTTTCATATTTTTGAATAATGTATTGCGATGTAACAGCAATGTTTTAGTGAGGAGAGAAGAATCAAAGGGATGGTTCAAAAAGTAGTGGTCCAATCGCGCTCATTATAAGAGAATACTGTTCTAATATCCGCTAGCTCTGGAGGTAAACTCCATCTCAGAAAAATTTCCTCTATTCACTGCGACGTTTGATACACATTTAAATCGAAGGTACGCTATTCAAACATACAACCTTATTCTACTGTATTATTCCGACTCGTCTCCAACTTCGTTAACTCAGCTTGTCGATCGAAACAAAAGCCGCTATCCCGAACTCAAAAGAGAGAGAGAGAAAGGCCGAACGCTCACTAATGCCTTCGATCCGTTCGTCTCCAAAGAAATAAATAAAAGAACCCGGGACACGTGCCGGATTAGCGATTCTGGGTCTCCTTTTGTCTCGGATCGGACTCGGTGTGAATGGGGATCTCCAGAAGAGACTGGGGAACGGCTTAATCGGGTAATCGTCGAGAATGGGCTTGTTAAGCGTTGACCGGATTTAAATAGATCTCGGGCTTGCTTTCTTGGATTGAAAAGGAACATATGAAAGTGACTTTCAATTCTAGAAGAGGTATAAGATCTTCAGGTGTAACCACTTTTAAGAAGCGCAACCGGGAGAGTATTCAAAAAATAAATCTAGAAACTCGATTTATTCAGTTGGTTTAAAGACCACACTGATGACCGTGGTCACCGCAGATCTTATTTATTAATGAGAAGAGTTAGTATTGAACTCGCCTTTTATCAACAGCTGTAAGTAGTTATACTCGACAGCAACGTTTCAGGACCCTATAACGTCACTACGCGGAAGCAGAAACTGCGTAAACAGAAAGCATGTTGGGTTGCTAGGAGGAGTCTCGGTATGCAAATCGCGATAAAAAGACACTACATATACGGGTTTAACAAAATAATCATATTTTTAAATTCACTTTCTTCATTTCACTCAAAATTCAGACAACGCGCTGGGAACTACTTTGTTTGTTAGTGGTGTCATAGGGTCAGGTTGCGGTCTAGAATAGGAATCATTAATGCAAAGGAGAAACAGAGATATCTGGATGTAATATTATTGAATGGAGAAGTTGCTTTGTTCAGAGGTTAGGATAAGACCAATAACATAATTACAGTTGCAGAATGTTTGTTCTGTTCACACTATGAATAAAATTAACTAAATTAAAACATTTTAAATACTGGGATTATACTTACCATATTATTTTTCAGTTTATATCTAACACTTTTAATACAGATAATTAATACATTGTACACAAAACGTGCATTAATTGAAATAAAAAAAATCGTGTGGTGAGCGTTTTTAAATGTGATAATGTTAAGCTAAATTTAAGAAATAAACCGTATCATTCCTAATTTTATTTTAAAACAATAAGTGAATACTCTTTATAAAAGTTATACTGAAAATAAAAAACCGGCACTATTCTAGTACTAGAAACCTAATGAAATTTTGTTCCGATTTCAATTATTTTGTTTGAACCCTTAAGTATCATTTATTAAAGCTTTTACAAAGAGTCATGAAAAATAACAGAATTTGATTCCTCCGAAGTTAACAAAAGAATAAACATTTTTAAGAAAAAATATTATTTTAAATTGAACAGAGATAGAAAGTCAATCCATACGTTGAGAAGGATTTTCAGAAGGACATTTAATTTTCTCCAACAATTTTTATTGCGTCTTTAAAGCATCGTAGACATCGTTTGTACTCCAAAAGTTAATTTAATTTATTTCAGTTGAAATAGAAGTTAAATGCATTTCAATATGCAAAAGAGACTTAACTTCAAATGATTTTACTATTAGTTAAATCTTATTAAATGTTTGATAGTCAGTTTATATTTGATAGAGATTGAAAGAAATAATCTACCATATCCTTTCTTAAATTTACAATTTCATCAGAACCACACCATTAAAAATGGACTTAAATGGTTTAGAAAAAAAATCAATCTTGTAATTTTTGAAAAAGTTTTTAGTATTATTTTAAGATCTCGATAGAACCCCTGTATATATTTCAGTAATTAAAAATATCTATATAACAAGCGTATAAAAGAATTCCTTTACGCCAACAGGATATTGATAAACAAAAAAGAATTCTTCGTTATGAGACACAAATTCCACGCGGAACAGTACAAATTCTTCGAACAATATTCAATAATATTTAGGATTTGTCACAAAAGCTGACAAATCCGATTTTTCAGTTGGAATATTTCCTTATCAGTCATTTTCACAAAGCAAATATGTCTTATTCTGAGGTGTTCAAAACTTCCTTTAATTAATGTTTCGCAGTTTTTAACATTCTCATCTCAGGTATCCCCGCTGGGAGATATGACTTAGGAAAATGTTTTCCTTTCAGAACTCCTTGAAATGTTCCAACGGTAGGGGATTTAAATTAATGGATTCTTATTCAAAATTGGTGTGAAGGAGCTCAGATGCCTGATGATTAAGATTTCAAAGCACTTAGTTATATTTTAAAATCTTGAGGCTCTCAAATATGCAATGATACATTTTAGAATACGGTGACGATAGAGAAGATAATGTGATAAGTTCTTGAGAAAATGTGATGCGTTACATAAATTTGAAATTTAAAATGAGGAATAATTAATTTAAGTTTATTTCCTTCACTTAAGATGCAGTTTAAATTCGCCATATGGCCAGCATTTAGAAGTATAAATGTGTAAAAGATTACATTGAATGAATTTAAGCAACCTAGCCAACTTTATTGAACCAAATATTGACGAACATTACGACAAAACATTTAAACCAAATTCAAAGATTTTTTTTTATTATTTCCTCTTTTATTTTTAAAATAAATCTAATAAATTTTAAAATTATTATTAAGATAAAAGAATTTTAAGAAAAAATATTTTTAAACTAAATTTAATTCTAAATATTTTTTAATAAAAGAGGGTTAATCATATTCTATTACTTTGATGCATAACAAGTAAGATTGGTAAATGATATAGCAGTTAAACCATTTAACTCATACATACTGCGAAATCGAATGCCAAACATTTTCTTTATTTCGGAACTCGGAAGGCTGCTTACAATAACTCTAAATAGCCCTAAACCATTTTATATCTACTTAAAACCCCAAAATTACGCTTTCTTTTTAAATCAAAACTACACTTAATACTAAGTGTAGTTAGTATTTAAATATAGTTAATTTTAGTAGCTAGTAGTTAATTTTTAGTAGTTAGCAGTTAATGTTAGTAGTAGTAATGGTTTAAATTAGTAGTTAAATATTTTCCTACACTTACACTGTTAAACGGCACAAATATACAAGTTAGAAAGGAAATAGTTTCTACACAAATTGTAACATCTAATGAAAATCTCCCAACATACATCAAGTAAAGAACTTTTTCCTATACCCCCACCAAAAGGAATTGTTCCCTTAGACCACCGTTTTATGTGCTGACCACCAGACATTTTAGCACAAAGCACAGCACTTCATTCCCAAAGACACAGAAGCACTAAAGCATCTTATATTGGATTTTTCCAACCCAGAATCCCTCCAAAAAAAAAACAGCACCAAATCCCGGACCTAAACACACAAAACAAGATCCCCTGACCCTCGGGCAAGGGGGTGTAAGGGGATCGCAGCCGGATTAGTGAGTGTCCGGCCGAGTCAGGGGTCGAAGCAGAGGGAGGGGGGATTACTGACCAAGTGTTCTTTTATTCCATTGCGGTCTTGGCGTGACCAGCCTCTAGGAGTAATCCAGGGACAGAAGCACTGATATTGGTTTAATAGGAAACGTGAGGGCTTCGGCCAGTCGTTTGAGGTAAGGGCAGATCAGATAAAGAAGTTGAATGAAGAGAGGGACTGTGGGTATTGGTTAAGATGGTTTTAATACATGGGTATTGTTATTGACGGTTGTGTTTTTTTTTTTTTAGCTTGTTAAAGAAGACTTAGTGAAGGCGTAAATTAATTCCAGGTCAGAAAGAATGTGTTTTTTAGGGAATTAAGAGAAATTTTGAATTAAATATTCTTGTCAATACGTTTATGAAAGGGGTTAAATTGCGGGTGTTTGGTATTAAGCGGTAATATCCATTTTTAGAGAACAAGGTCTAAAATCTATGTCACACTTTTTAGTACGTTGTAATAATTAAGAGAAAATAAGTATGTTGAGGTCTATAAAATTACCAATAGTGTTTCATACCTAAAAGTACCTGGTGTAGGGTCCAAGCCTACAGGTTTCCTTGTTGTGATAAAAGATTCTGATACAGAGTATGAAATTTTTAGAAGATCCCCTTCAAACCGGAAACCAGTAATGTTTTTATATAACCAGTTGTATTTAACTTGTATAAAAGTATATGACGAAAACTGTGAAAATTTTTCATTTACAGAACAAAGCCATATTGGAATAGCCACATTTAAAAGTTAAATATTGGCTCGACATTTCTCAGAAAGGGTATATTTATCGAAGCTAAGAATGAGATTATATAGACAATTTCCCAGAAAACAGGGTTTAAATTTAATGATAACGCTTAATCGCCAAAACCTCATTAAAATATTAAATTTTGAGTAAAAATCTTAAAAATCGGGCCGGTTCGGGGGTAAAAAACTCATGATCGGATTTTGAGTTTTATTGGTTTTGATTAAAAATAATAATTATACTTTGAGCGATACGGTTTTACTGCGATAATTAATGATTAATTTATGATTAAAAGTGTTTCGATCCAAAACTCAAACAACTCCAAAACATATCGTATTATACACCTCCCCAAAACGGCTACTCTAACTTTTCAAGGGGATAGGTATTCTCTTCAGTATTTTTTAGAATAATCAAGGGTATCTCTACGTTGGAGATTTGGTGATTTTTCACATGACTAAAATGGTTTTTATTTTTTAAAAGCAATACATATTACTCAGAAAATAATGATTACTGATGATCATTAAAACTATGATCACCAGTTTTTTCTTTTCTGATCGCCAAACGATGATCCGTGTTTGATGAAATACGCTTCCTGATTTTTAAAAGTGTGTTGTCTCAGTCTCCATAATTACCAATTTCAAACCCTCCCAGAAAGAACTTAAAAATACCACAATGATATCTTACCTCATATTGCTCGCACGATAGAAGGACAAGAAAAACTTAAACCACATCAAACTACAAATAAATATTCTCGGAATTCATAACCATTTTATGTATATGTTGGTTCACTTTAAACTGGTGACCTCCATGAGAAGATCCAATAAGAATATTTTTTTACAATCCAAACTAAGAAAAAAGCGAAAATATTTTTCCAAGATTTTCCTAAAAAATAGTCGTAGATAAAAAAAAAATACTCCCGTCATTGCATATTGCTTCTATTTATAGATAGTGTGTATTTTCAACTCTATGATATTTTCTTGGTAAACATGAATTGTTTGTGAAAATACATAAAATATGAAATAAAAATTTTGAAATCTTTCGGGATTGCTCTGTCTGTTTTTCTGCCTTAGTTTTATTTTTTAGATTAATTTACTTTTAAAAAAATTTAAATGTAAACTAAACCCATAACTGCTCCAACTTTATTATAAGTGAGTTAGTTCCATAAAAGCACGTCTTACTTAAATAAGCAACTAAAATGTCTGTACCAAATTGGATTAAAAGGTTCTTTTAGTTTATTTTTACTTCCTTACAGTATACCTTGTTCAAAACGTGTTGCAATATTTAATACATTCCCTGTATTTACTTTTAAAAGAGAATTTAGTTCTGCCCTCATTAATCAAATATTTCTATTAAGTTTCAGGCACAAATTCAAATCATTAAAATTTGGTTAGGAATACCTGTGGCCTTCGAACAAAACCATCTCAAAAATTCACTTTTGAACCTCCCTGAATTAAGGTTGTAAGTAATTATCGAAAGGAAGTGAAAACAAAATACTTCTGTACTTGATTAGATGCAAAATTTGCATACATGATCATAAAGATAGAGCTGATTTAGTAAGGGAGAGGGAAGCATGAATAAAAATTAAAGCTCGCTTAATAGGCTTAAAGTCGAAAGTTATGGGAAATTCTATGATCAACTAGTTTAACATCAATAGAGAAATATTTGATCAGGCGACCAGCACGAACTGTATAATTAATGCTCTCTTTTCAGTTAAATTTTTCTCTGTTGAGTAATTACTGAATAATAAAAATAAAATGAATTTCAAAGAGCGCATAATATGAAAAATTCTAGACACTTAGGAAATCTATAGTTAATCATACTAGAAGTATTCTAAAGTGCTTCTTTTATTAATAAATTATCTCTGAAGTTGATGATGTATGGCTTTTATGCGTAGTTTGGGGAATTGAAAAGCACAAGATTTAACGTTCCAAATGTTCCAATTTGAGAAAATAGTTTATAATAAACTTTAAACTTTTGCATTTGGGTTGTGGTAAGTCAATCCGGCGAGAACTCAGGTATACATCTGATACTTTTGTGTTTAATTTCGGTTTTTAAGCAGGTGAAAATGACGTTAATTTCTGGAGCATGTCTATTGGTTCTCGTCGTACTGTCGTATCTTTACCGAACTCAAAAGTGCAAACGGCCCTTTACGGTAATCTCTTACTTAAGGCACTGAAAAAAAATAGTTTTAAAATATATTTCATGATGTAGTTGATTATATTTTAGTTAATCATTATTTTTAAAAACATAAAAAATTGTAAATGCTTTCATATTTAAATTAGTTTCTATTCAACTCTTTAGCTTTCCCACAAACTAGGAGCTCCCTTATTTTAATTCTAGATTTCGTCTAAAACGTTAAAAATTTTGTAAACAAAGGACAGACAGGATGTAAATGGGATTTGAGTGTCGCAATGTTTAAACATAAAAATAAATTTCTTTTCCAAGAGTAATTTTTAAAAAGAAAGTATAACGGACCTTTTGTTCTAATCTTTTGAAAATTCTGGGAGTAGAGTATCTCTCTCTCTCTCTGTATAGTTTTTTAATATTGTTCAAACACTTTTCATTTAAAATAAATAGAAATAGTTAAGGGAGTACAGAAAACACGACTTTTATGTATATTTTCATTCTTAAAAATAATCTTTTCATTTTGAAAATAATGTTTAAATCATCTGTCTTGAAAGCAACTAAAGATGACAAATATTCTTTCGTTTAGTTTGGAGTTAAGTTTTTAGACTGTTTTGAGGATCCAGGGATGTTTAAGCTTTAAATTCGTTTATCCTCCGCTTCATATCTTCAAATTGATACTTGTCAAGAACTATTAAAGGTATAAAATTTTTGGAACGTATCAGTTCAAACATTTAAATTTTATATTCATTTATCAAATAATAAAAAAAAAATCATAAAGTGATCAATAAAAATTAAATCTTAAAACTATGACTTTAAAATAACAACATGTAAGATTTTAATTTATACTTTTATCAATAGGTTTTGAATTGCTGATTCTTAAATCATTTATTACACAGTATACATTTGTTTAATTCTATAAAATGTATTGAAATTTGATAAATTTTTTGAGTTACCTATTCCACCCTTTTAAAAAATCTGCTACAATTTAAAAGCTTTCTGGAAAGTTTTTTGTGCACTTGTTTCTATTATTAATTTGATTGCAAATATTTAGATGAATTAAATATATTATAAGCTTATTATTGATTTAAATTAAAGGAATGAATTCTAGGAGCCATTACTGTAATGGCAAAACAATTCTTCACCCCCCCCCCCTCAGCTTCCCAAATGTGCCGCAATAGATTTAAATTAACTTCACACATCGTTATGATGTTTCAAACATTAAGAATTTAATTTCTGGAATATTTCCCAAACTATAAAAAAAATACGTTTGTAAGATGATAAAAATTTATCCTTAACTGATTTACTTCCATCCAAGTTAACGGAAATGAAAGATCCAATCCCCCAGTGACATTTCCCGTTATTCATTAAATTCCAATTTACCCCATTTACATCCCTCCAATTAGGCATTTATCTACTCAATGTTTTTGCAAAACCAAAGGAACAAAACTGACACAACCAGTCAACACACGAATCGCAACCAACACTAATGACTTTCAAAATAGTTAAGAGAACCCCATTTGGTTTGTAAATCAGCAATAAATTATTCTTCTCCCAACCAAAGAAAAAAGAGAGAACGTCATTTCCTTCGTAAAAATCAAAAGAACACAAATTCCGAACATACTTTTCCTAGTGACACGTTATCAAAATATTTACTTCTTCGACGGTGGAAACTTCTCGACTCGAAATTCTCACTCAGGCCTCAGCCAATAAACAATGCTGCCTGTCTGGAAATTAAAATCTGCCAGCTACGGCTGAATCTTTCATTTGGAATGCAGTTGGGCTGTGTTTTCTCTTTTGGGGATATTTATTCCCCGCAGGAAGTAAGTTTTAGGAGGTGCTTTCGGGCCTTTATTTAAAATATCACTAATTAATAATGCGACAGAATATGATTTAGGGCTCTTTATTAACGCGGGAAACGAGATGCAGGGTCTGTGAGAGAATTCCTTCGCCGCCATTTCTGGTCATAGAATTATAAAATTTCTAACAAATCACACAAATACATGAGCCAGAGAAGGAAAATATATTGAGCATTATTTTAAATCGCGGTAATGAGCTTAATTTTATAACTATTTCACTATTTTAGAAACCCGTCGGAAAATAGTTGTAAAATGGCTATAAACTATTTATTTGTAATACCTAACTATTTGATAGCTAACTATACATTACTAACTATCACCTAACTAACTATAACTATCTGTTTTCATTGGTAAACAGATGTATTCAGAAATATTCCCATTCATACATATGGATTTTTCCACAAATTGATTCAAACTAAATTATAAAATCTAATGTAATTATCATTTAGGAGTACCTTCAAACTTTACATGGCTGTTAGGACAGCAGAAAAAAATAGAATGCATTATTTATTTAAGAATGATTTAATGATCGATTTCAAAGAGAATATTAAAGAGAATAGAAATAATTAAAGATAAATATTAAATTAAGAGAATTACAGAGATGAATATTGTGTTAAACCTACATATTTAAAACATCCTAAAAGCTTATCAACCACTCTTGTTTTCCAAAATGTGGATAAAAAGTTAATTTCAAAAGATAAAGAAAACATCCGATTTGTGTACAGAAACTAAGAAACTTTTGTGACAATTTTTTCGAATAAACTAAACTGATAAACTTAAATAATTTTCAAAATTATTGGGGAATTTTTAAATTATGGGATTGTATTAAAATTTACATTTTAAATTTAATAACATTAAAGAATTCATCAAAGCACGAAACAATGCGAACGTAAAATAATTACTTATTGTAACTGTTACTGAAGGGACACATTAATGTAACTGTTGGGCCACTTGTGGGCCGAACATGCATAACTTCTGAAGTACAGGGTGTTTCTAAAGTCCGTTTCACGGCTTTTATTTGGAACCAACATCTCCTAGGGTCCTGGAAGTAAGGTCTATCCCTAGGTAAGTGACCCTGGAGAATCCATTGAGAAGACTTTCAGCGCCCCTAGCGGCGAAATAAAAAAAGTTAAAAAATTAACTAAGAAACTAAAGGAGATAGAGCAAACATCTCAGTGAGAGTATTGTTGCCAGTGTTATATGTAACTCACTGAAAAAAAAATTCATAAAAATATCGTGAATATTCGCGGAGATATTAGCTTGTGGGGAAAGGCATCAGGCATCAAAAAAGAAAAAGTTCGCAAATTTGCAAGTTCTTCAGAGTTATTATTTAGTTTTGTATCTTTTTAGTTAAATGAAGAAAAATTTTAATCAAAAAATTAAAAAATATATAAAAAATAAAAAAACCTTGGAAATATTTGAAAGTTTTCTCTTTTGATGCCTGAAAAAGTGCTATTTTCACATGCTAATATCTCCGGAATATTCACGATATTTTCATGAATTTTTTTTCAGAGAGTTATTTATAACATTGGCAACAATACACTCACTGAGATGTTTGCTATGTCTCCTTTAGTTTCTCAATTAATTTTTTTAACTTTTTTACTTCGCCGCTAGGGGCGCTGAAGGTCTTCTCAATGGATTCTCCAGGATCACTTACCTAGGGGTATACCTTACTTTCAGGACCCTTGGTGACATTGGTTCCAAATAAAAGCCGTGAAACGGACTTTTGAAACACCCTGAATATTCCATACATCACAACGAGTTCCAAAATGGCGACCACCGTCCCAAAGCACCCTGCATAACTTCCCCTCTCTCCCTCCCAAAGCCAACGTAATTAAAAGAAGTCTCGCGTAAAAGAGGCAATCGTAAAATTGGGGACTTAATAAATCCCCCAACGGATTCTTTTGGTGGGGGGGTGGGAGGGAGCGACAGACTTTAATCATCAGGCGGACGTTCCGATTGACTCGAAGGTGCCTCCCTCCTCCCACCTTTCAGATTGTGGGAACGATTAAGATTATCTGCTCTCAGCACGGTTCATTGTTTCCGGCGAATCTTCTGTAATTGCGCGTGAATTTATTAAGAGGGAAGAATCTATTTTAAAGATTGTGTTTGGGAAGGTATCGATCGCATTTTTCGCCAGATATTTGCGGAATATATTCGGCGTTCAATAATATTTAATGAAATAGAGTAAGTAGAGTTTGGGAGTTTAGCTTTGAAAACATGGCAGTGGTGTTTATAAGTTTCTGGTTCCGTAGAACAGTTTGAAATATTGTAAGAATTTTATGGAGTTAAAAACGTGCCTAGTTGTAATTAAACTTCTTCTTATTCCAAAATACCCAAAAATCTTCTTTAGAAGTATATCAAAAATTAAAATTATTATAAAAATCCTTTTTACTGTATCTGGTTGGTGATAAACCTTCTATTCATTTTTTTAAATACATTCAGTACTATAAATATACATAGGTTATGGAAAGTAATTTCAGTAGTACAGCCTAAATCGGTAATCCCATGTAACTTTTTTTAAAATTTATAGAATGTATTTTTTAAAAAAAGTTTTGGAATTAAACATTTTTATGCGTTTTAATAATATTTTAATAAGTGTAATTACGTTAAGGGTAAAATAAAAACAGATATATTTTATCTTGTGAATGATATTTTAGTACATATTAGGTGTGAGGTTGATTCTATAAAAATATTTAGAATGTTGTATTGTATTTTAGAAAAATTAGTTATCCTAAAAGACTGTCATTATCATTTTCATGCATTCTGTATTTTATTTATCAGGCAAAATATGGTTTCCTTAAGTTAGCATCTAATTTTTCTGCGAAGAAATCTTAATTATTTTCTAAATAATTAATATAATGATTGCTTTCCAAGTGACTACCAATGTGAGGTATACTTCCTTCTGAACAACTTGGCATCGTTAAAATTTAACTGCAGCTAGTTTTAGGGTTGATTCATGGATAATTCAATAAAACATCAATAAAAAGTCATGAGTATCATGATAAAACAAGTACCAACATTATGTTCCACCAAAAACTCAGAATTAAAAAAAGTAGTTTGGTGCTGTTAGACTTTTTCTAATGTTTTATGATAAATTAATAATAAAATAACGAAATTAATCTGACTAAACACACTCTGAACTTGAAGCTAATAATCCTTTTCCAGCTTACCAGAAAAAAAAATACTTTACTTCAAGATTATTGTTCACCCTGTCGAAAGCTCTGTCGTAAAAAGGAGATAATTCATGATGAAATTAATAGTCGTAACAAAATTAATTAACTATAAATAGCGTTTCATATTGACAAATTGTTACACAGCACTTACAGATCACTTGAAAAAATCTCCTTATACTGCATATTAAAGTCAGCATGGGACACATTAAGCAGAAAGATTATCATTAATCACATGACAAAGAGCAACGGAGAATGTCTTAAACTAATGTTAGCATGGGTTGTTAGCTTGACAAAAGGAATGATTGTTAAAGCATTTACGATTCATTGGCTCAATAATGTATCATTGGTGACAGAAAAGATGTGGAGATTTCAGTAATCTTATTGGATTGTTAAGTTTCCACTTGATGTTCAACTACATTATACTTTCAGAATAAAAAATGGTCAGGTAATTATACTCCAAATACTACAATGAAGAAAAGTTGCACAATACCTTTAAAGTAAAAACTACCGGACAATAGCAATAAATTATTTTTCATTTGCACTTTAAATAACATAAAAATATAGATAAGTTAGATGATAAGATAGTTAATGGAACTTTTATTAACTATCAAGATAAAATATTAATAGTAAAAAAATTAAAAATTGAATGAATGGTGGTGGTGGTGGTGTCGTATCCTCTATTGATTCATATGTCATGGTGTGCCTTTACTATTTTTGCTATTTCTACCGAGTAAGGTAGAATATAAATCCTCTTTAGTAGGATAGTTTAGATTGTGGAGGCCTGCAGCAACTGCAGGGCAGTATTGAATGAATATTGTAGCGAATAAGAAAAACATATGAGAAAACATAATTTATTGCGTTAGCCGTTTGAAGTATTGAGTTTTTAAATTTAAATTCAAAAAATTTAACTAATTAAATTAAGAAATAATGGTATTCCATTACATTCTTAATTATTTACTAAATATAAAAAACAGGTATCACTCTACCCTCTATTTCTCTAAACTCATTTATAGTTTCACATTCTTCAGCTAATTTTTTATGGATACTCGATTCCCACGACATAATCCTAATGACGATTGACAGACTATGCAATAAAACTTTTTTGAGTATAGTAATGTATACTCATTCTTTTTATTCACGTAATAGCTTATTTATTTTAAATGTAATAAACAGGGAGAAATTTTAAAAATAATTTATATTTTCATAAAATTTGTTGTTTTTTATTGACAAATTTTTAAAATAATTTTTGTAATTAAGATGAAACTTTTATTTTTAAAAGTTCTATTTTGTCGGGACAGGTAACGTAATTTAAAAAAATATATATACTTTAGGTGTGGTTTTAATTTTTAAAAGCTTTTTAATTCGAAATAATTTTTATCAATCCCCCTTTAACATATTTTGTTACACATTCACTTTATTTACTCACTCAGTTAAATTCTTTCAATAAATAGACCAAATCAATCAAATGCACATTACTGTAAAGTAGTAGATACTTGATAAATTATCTTACTCAGTATAGTAGTTACTCATATATCTTGGAAAAAAAAGTAAACAGACCGAAAATTTCACGATCAATTATTTCACATGCAAAAAAAAAAGTGTTATGTATTTTATTTTCTAGCAGAAAAACTAGTTTCCAGTGTAAAAAAACTAAAGCCCAGTAACAGAAAAGTATTCACCAAATGTGACGAAAGCAGTGAATTTCGCATTTAGCATTCATTTCAACATTCATTTCGCATTTCAATACATTTTAACTAAATAAAAGAGAAAGGCAAAAACATACATGGCGTAATACAAGTGAAGTATTTCGAAGTCGTGTGAACTGTAAAAATCAAAATGGGATGGTGAAAACATCCTTTTAATCCACGAACTCGATAATTTGATAAGCGCCTGAAAGAAACGCTAGACTCTCTTGCGGTTTACACACGTGCCTATAACCTAACCATTTTCTGTCAAGTTATTTCCCCCGATGAACTTGAGATTAATGATTTAATCTACCACGAAGTCGTTGCCTAGGTAACCACTTGATCCAATCAAACATGATGCACTGCTCCTAATCCAATCAGTTGAAAGAAGTTTTTTAAAAGATTTCCACACTGACAATCGTATCTACAGGGTAAAAGACTACCAGAAGCCCTTGGGTGAAGCGTATATTGAGTAAAGATATGTTCTTAGAGGGAGTTATTACTTGGCTCTTCGTTATCCATGTTGTAACTATTAATCGTTCTTGGATTCCGTGTCGCATCCTTAGAAACAGGAACACTGTTTATAAATATATCTAGTGGTTGCAAAAATATCGAGTTGTCAAAGGTAGGTTGGAAAACACTCCGAGGTTTTCTAAGCTAGTGTTTTTTACAAGAAGCTATACATTATATTGGCTTCAAAATTAGCAGCCATAAATCAGAAGACAAAACATTAAACCCCAGAAGTTAATTTTCAATTTTTATATTTTTATCTACCTCGTGTAGTAAACTTAAAAGTATGGAACATTTATCTTACAGTATTTACACCATCATTAATCTAAATTACTTCAATGTGTTTATTATTTCTTCGATTTAATTAGTGTTGGGTGATACTTTAGATAATTATTCGTTTCTTAACAACAAAAATTATCTGGGACATTAATAATTCTTATAATTTTAGGAATCGATATACCTATATTCTACTTTTATTGATTATTAAAGAAATTATTTCACTTATTAATTTTTATTACATTCCTCTGTACAGTATGGTAAAATAAAGCATGGTACCCCCAAAACAATCTGTAACTTCATAAATAAAATAAAAGCAAAAAAAGCAAAATGCTCAAAAGTTTGCCCTTGGAATTCACCCTTGGACTTAATCACTTAACAGAAATTCAAATACGTTGGTAATATGTTCAAGCTCTAGCATTTCTAGCATTTATTTTTTAAATAACAGTTCATGGAGAATAAATGCAATGAACTTTATGAAATACGCCTGAAATTGAAAAAAACATTTTAGTTAGCCAATTTAAATTTCCATGTATTTTTGTCTGCCACACGTATTAAACTTTAAGTATAAAACATTTTTCTTACTTAGAGTATTTTTGGCGCCACCATTCAAACACATATAATATAAATAGAACATAATATAAATAGGTATTTATTTTGTTATTAAAGATTATTCTTTAAAAAATATTGAAATTCCTAACGAATATTTATGTTCCTCAGTTTGAATAAAATTGTTAATGAATGGACAATTTGCACCTGTTAGGAAAAAGAACAATTTTGTACGAAATCGATAGATTGTCTTCTCAAATGTTGGAAAACATCAATTTTTACTCATATTATGTTTTAAATAATTTATTATTTAAGTTTAAAATTACCTAAAAATCACGTGACCCCAACACGCTATTTGACGTCACTGGGCCCGATGCAAAATTTCATCGCTAGTTCACAGGAGCGGTGGTATCACACAAGTTTTGACAAGTGATCAAGGTCTGTTGAAATGATTGGTTTAAGAACTTAAAAAGTTTTCTATGAAGATAAATGCTTCAGAAAACGCTTTTTTGAAGCGACGATCGATGCAGTGATTATCACGGGAGTCGGCGTAGGAAAGATAGCGTGTTGGTATAGGAGTAAATAGTGCGCAATTTAAACAGTTTTATTGTATCTGTTCAGGCCTAAAAATTTAAAAAAGAAGATGCTTTCCGTCATAATTTGAGTTTTTTTACATGATAAAATCAAAATTGAAAACGTGCAAGTTGTCCATTGATAAAAATGTTGTTAACAACAAAAAATATTTTTCAACACCGTGTTTACCTAACTTTTGTGGTACATAACCTGATTTTCTCTAAAGTTTGAAGCCAAAACCAAACATCGGCTTCTAAAAAGATTTGGTTGCGAAAATCCCTTCGTTGTTCCAATTATTTCTTCCTAACTCAAAGAATTTTCGAGCTATTGAACATACAGAACATCCTAAAAGAATGCAATCGATTCCTTAATATCAGGTTAATGCTTTTGTTCGGCCTTTCATGTCTTTGTTCGCTGTTAAAATCGGGATAGGAATTTATCGCTTCAAGCAGAGTACAATGTTCCACAAAGCCTTCTAACGTGTTATGTTGTCATTTGATTGTTCCTTTGAGATAGACAATAAATTTTGTGACTTTTTAAGTCGAGAACTTACATACTATTGGAAAATGTCTTCGAATTAGATTTTAAAAGATCATATCACAATAAAATTAATTGTGATGTTTTAAATAAATATTTATTTCCTTCTATTTGGAATCATAACTTCTTTAAATATGGCTTTCATTGTTCATCAATCAAATCATCTCGCCACTTTCATGCTTGATACAACGAGAAATTTATGAAGATATCGGTGAAAGGTTTCTTTATGTAATGTATTAAAAAATTATATTATGTATTTAGAAAGGTTGTTAATAAACATAATAGCGTCTTTTAACACCATTTTTTATTTAAAAAAAAGTTGAACAGTAAAAATGTATAATATTTTTTCAATAAAAGACCTCAATATTAATTGAGTTTTATAAATTTGTTTAACTGCTAGAATTAAGCTGTTATCACTATTATTTTGGTTTAAGTGAGCGAACCTAAAGCTCAGATTTCAACCATATACTGATTTGCATACTTAAAAACCTTTAAATAACAGTTTTTAAACATGTTAGACTAAGAAACTCAACGCTTTTTCAAAAACATACCACGACTTGGAAAAATATTACAAATGCGGCGGGCAATAACATAATTTGAATTTCAATTCAATTTTTATCAAATATTTCTCCTAGAATAAACTATAGCGGGAAAAAAAGAAACAGCATTCAAGATTCGTTTGAAAAGTTACAAGACCTCGTGAAATAAGGAGGGAAAAAACTTTAAAAGGACAACCATTAATTTAAGTGGAAACCCGAACAAATGTTCTAAAAACATCTTCACGGATTGTTAAGCAAAGCAGAAAAGAAACAAACGGTAAATTTTTCGCGAACTGATTTAAATAATTTGGCGAAAAATGGATTGTTTTTCTCGGCTTTCTCAAACTTTTACCCTGAGAACACTTCAGCTATCATCTAATGCTATTCGATACTAAAAAAGAAAAAAGTTCTTTTTTTTTATCCGACTAAAGTCCTTAATGTCCCCTCGAAGCGTAGCGTTAAATGAAGCATTCACAATAGGCAATGTGTGAAGTCGGATTTCATCTAATCGGATTTATGTTTTCTAATGGATACGGAGTCTTAGAAACTTGATTAGTTGCTAAAATAAATGCTCCAAGAAAAAACTCCTTTTTATTAATTTAATTTTTAATTCTTAAAAATATATTGGTGAGAATGTGCAATGTGCATATTGAAACATTTCTTTATTCATTGATGAGGATCATGTAAAATTTGTCGTATTTGCTTCAAATTCTTATTTTATTTCACATATTAATGCAATTTTAACTAAAGGAATACCCTGCTTATAAGCCAATGTTGTTTTAGAAATGTGCTATTACCCATGTAGTGCTGTTTAATAGGTCTATACAAGTTAGACACATTTTCTTATATTGAGTATACTGTCTGTACTTTTAGTTTCTTTAATAGATTTAGGTTTAATATATTTATATTGTAATTAATTATTTTGCAATCTTTTAACAAAACATTTATTAGAGGTACTTACTTCTAATGTCATCTTAATAATAGAGATCACATGAAATGTAACTAGGTATCACACAAGTTTAAGATTTTTTTTAAAAAAAACAAGCCATCTGACTTAAAAACGAAAAGTTTGCAACTTTTAATGAGTAGATAATTATTGAAATCAACAAGTAGTCTCTGAAAAAAAACAACGATGTTGCCACTATATAATAAGCTTTTCAATAAACCCAATAATATAATTAATAATATTCTGTAGTTTTAATATATTCTGTGAAAATGCGTTATTTGTATATCCGCGATTACTTTGTGACTTTCTCGATCGAAATTTAAGATTTGTTTACTTAAAAATACCAAATCATGGAAGAAAGACATTACATTTTTATGTGTATACTAGCTGATATGCCCGGCCTTGCACGGGTGGAGTGTACCAATTTATTAAAATTTTCTCAAGTTACATGCCTAATTTTCTGTAACCATAATTACCAATCATCCTGGTAGTTTTTCATATCCCGGTGTTCCCAGTATTTTTTCATATCCCGGTGCCTTTTTCATCTTGGTGTCCCCGGTGCCTTTTCATCTCGGTGTTCCCGGTGCATTTTTATCACCGTGCTCCCTGTGCCTTTTCCCTCCCGGTTCCAACTGTGTAAATCTAACCTAACCATCCAGTTCCGGTGTTGCACATTTAATTACGACAGTTACCCAATTATCCATTCTAAGCGAAAAAAAAATCCATTAAAATTATTACAGACTTTTGAAATCCCAAAATTTGTAAATACCCCCTGTTTAAATTGAAAAAAAAAAATCCCGTTAAACTACACCAAAGAAACAAATTATAAGGTTAAATAACAAATTGATCTAGTGTTTCTATCATCAACTTTCTAAAAAAACTGCATGATGTAATCTTTACTTTAACCAGTCTAATTCTTAAAACTTTCTGTTTCAACTTAAAGTTTCATGGAAAATGAAGTTTTTAATAAGAAAATACTGTTATAAAGTTTTTTATAAGGGCCGTTTTTAATTTTTTAAATTATTAATAACCTTTTTAAAACAATTTTAGCCAAGTTTTATCTTTAAATACTTTGTTTTATGTTTAAAATTGTTTTTGTTGTATTATTTGCAACAATGCGAGTTAAACAGATCTTCTTTAGCGGAGAAGTAAGGTGAATTTTACAAAAAGGCCTTATAGGGGATGAAGGGGTGGTTTTAGAAATTTGGAAATGATGTCATTGTCTTTCCCCCGTCCCCTTACGTATGTGTACCAAGTTTGGTTCGATTCGGACGGGTAGTTTTGGAGAAATTGAGCCAAATCTGTTTCGGACAAACCCAGGCAGGAACCCAGGAACCCAGGAACCCAGGCAGGAACCCAGGGACACCTTCATTATATATAGAGAGATTCATACCTACTTTTTTCAAAATACGTTATTTGTATGTGAAAATACGTTATTTGTATATCCGCGATTACTTTGTGACTTTCTCGATCGAAATTTAAGATTTGTTTACTTTTAAGTTAAGTTAAGTTTTGTTAAGATTTGATTTATTAAAATGTAAATATTTCTATCGCAATAAAAAAAAACTTATGGAGCATTAATGAAAGTTCGGAAGAAAATAAAATAATTACTATATTAAGATGGATAAATCCCCAATGAATCTATAAAGATACTTAGTTATTTAAAAGCTAATAAAAAAGTTATATTAGTTTTACTTCATTTTTGGGTATGAGAAACCTGTAATAAATAAAAGGTAGCTATATAAAAGGGAGAAAACTCAAATAATATGTAAGTTGACAAAATAATGAAACAAAAACATTTAGAGAAAGATTTAAACGAAACAAAAAAGGTATGAAAATATCTTATCGGTAAGAACTTCTGTATTTTCCCTTTACCATCTATGATTATAAACTTGTGCGCAGAATCGTAATCTAAACACTTTCTACTCATTTTGTTCGCCTTAAAGCCATATTTAAAATTTCGCAAATTTAAAAATGTAGAAAGGAAGGTGCTTTACGAAGCGAACTTGTTCTTTTTGAAATATTCTCTTTTACGTCTAAGTCATTCCATCGAGGCAAAGAATAATGGATAGAGACATAAGAAAGGAAGAGGGATTTTTAATAAAAGTGTCGCGAAATTCTGGAACTGCACAGTGAAGAATTTCCTCTATTTTTCATACAGGGGTATTATGTTTCTTTCAGAATGTAGTTTTCAGGTCATGATTCTAGTATAGACGTACAAATCGCATATAATGCGAAATTGAAAAGAACAAAGTGATGGTAGTTTTAACTTTCGGTTGTTGATAATTTTTGTTCATGTTACCCTAAAAAATTTCTAAAATGTGTAAAATATTTTAAAGGGTATATTTTGTAGAATAGATGTATTAATTTGATGAAAAGGGAAAATATATTTTTAATTAAAGTACAAAATAAAAACATTTTATTTCCAAATGGAAGAAAGATTTGAAGTAGTGATGGGTAGGTTGTACCCAATTACATTTTTAAAGAAACCACACTAATTTAATCTTTTTAAGATAAAAGGTTAAAATTAATAATAAAAATTTTAGTACGAAAAGCAATAAATAAATTTTGCAAAGCAAACCAAAATTGTATTTATAACATTTTATGACCCAATTTTTATTTAGCTTCAAAAATTGCCAAGGTGGGCTGTCAAATTTAATACTACTGTATATCATTACATCTCAGACTATTTTTAATAATTAACAACAAGTTAAAGTATGAGTAATTTAAGTTTGAAAATGGAATTTAACAATATTTTTATATCCTGAATGCATGTCTCTGTAGTTGCATTATTAAAAACGGATAAAGCTCTTTAAATGAAGACCTATTTATAGATTGTGATATAGGTACATCGAAGTAGGAAAATTATTGAATAAGAATTCTCATAATGCTCTAAATATTTTAAGTTTATTTTTTAAATGGTAAAGAATTAAAGGGTGTTATACTAGATTGCAACGTTTATTGAACCCAGTACGTCACAAATGCGGAAGGAGAAATTGGTAAACACATAGCCTGTTGGGTAGCTAGGAGGAGTTTCGATACGCAAATCGTGATTGAAAAGCACTATAGTATACATGGGTTTAACAAAATAATCATAATTCTAAATTGACGTCCTTCATTTCACTCAAAATTCAGGCACCGCGATGGAAACTACTTTGTTTGTGAGTGACCTAGTAGGGTCAACTTAAGTTGCAGTTGTAGTAGTATATTTATCGGCTAAAAGCATTCTAAGTTAATTACAGCAGAAGAAATTATCCAACTAATAGCAATTTTTACATGTTCCCCGAAAACTCAGCTAAAAGATCCCAGTTTGTGTTTCTCATTCGACTGTTATACACATCTATTCCTCAGAGATGGGTCAAAGCGCTTCCTTTAGTTCTTCTCTTTATTCTTCCCTCAATGTAGGGATAACTGAAAAGCATTCTTCCTTGCAAAACACAGAACCCAACGCTGACTGCAGTTTCCAGCCTGCGCAATCTAACTTGGTTGAAACTTTTTCCGGCTCTATTTCCGAAAAAAAGGTGAAAAAAGGCATCCCGGAATATAGACAGGGGAAAGGGGTTTTTTGTCGCTATAAATACTGAGACTTTCGCGTGTGCTGTTTTCGAAAAAAAAAATATTGGATTTTTTTTTTTGTCATCTGAATAGTCGCACGTTTCTAGCGTGTAGTGGAATCTCAGCAAACAGATGATTTTTTTTGTTCCCGTAGAGTGGCAACGGGTATAAAAATAAGGCGGGTATATTTTTTTCTGAATATTCCATGGAAGTTGATGTAGGTTGTGAACAATATTTAGGTTTTTTCAAAGTTTACTATGGAGAAAAACAATGGACACAAAAAACTGAAAAACATATGCTCTTCTATTCCTATTGAAGGTGCTTTTACAGCTGAAAACTGACCCGGTTTTGAATGGAATTTTTTATAAGTTTAGTGTTTTTCAAATTCTAAACTTTTGATACGAAAAGTATGGTATTAGAACATTTTTTTTGGTATAGTAAATAAAGGGAAGGATTTGGCTGTAGCGCAATTTGGAAAGTTTATTTGAAAGAGTTTATATATTCAAGAAACCAGTAGAGTAAATTAAAAAATATTCTGGAGCTGACAGGGTCAGTAAGTATAGCCCAAGGATCTGTAGGATTTCGTCATGGACACGACTCCTGCCAACAGTTATTTTAATTTTTTTTGTAGGAAACTTATTTTCAATACAGTAATTTTTCAATGCATCACTAATAAAAGACAACTTATCGATTCCAAAATTACATACCTTTTAACAACAATTATAGATTAACTTAATTATAAAGTTTTCGAACTAATAGTTTCAATTATTTAATTTTATAGGATAACCGAAATAATATAAATGGAATCTGTTAAATAAAAAAAAAAGAAACACCCTATTTTTTGGAATTATAACCATCGTTTTGTACTTTCTAATTACTAGTGTTCGGCACTAGTTAACTAGAACTAGTTGCAACTAGTAGTTAACTACCGATCAACTAGTAGTTAACTAGTAGTTTAACTACTTTTGGTTTAAACTAGTTTAAGTAGTAGTTGAACTACTTTTTTAATAACTACTAGTTGAAACTACTTTCAAATTTTCAACTACTTTAAAAAAAAATTTTGTTTAAAATTTCAAAAATATTTAAAATTTTTATCAAAATATACAAAAATTACACTGCTATTTATAACTACAATGTCATGGTAGAGTACTCAAATACCATAACCAGAAATAAAGCGCCGTTTTGAGCGAAGCATAAAGTTTTTAGTGATATAAATAAGAAAGATGTATTAGAATTTGGGCAAAAAATAGGTTATGAAATTAAATAGACTAGTTAACTAGTAGTTAACTACTTTGGGAAATAGTTAACTACTAGTTGCAACTAGTCCCAGGAAAAAATAGTTAACTACTAGTTGCAACTAGATTTTCCCGGACTAGTTAATAGTTGGTAGTTAACTACTTTTTGACCACTAGTTGCCGAACTCTCCTAATTACATATTTTTATTCGTCAATAATGGAGTTTTACTTCTTGGGATAACTACGAATCTGACAATCTGACTGACGAATCTGAAATATCTGACTAAAGTTTTTAAAGTCTTGGTGCATTATGTATAAATGTAAACCTTCTAAGCTTTATGCAATTTCAAAAAAAAAAAAACATTCAAAATTTTAATGAAAACTAACAAAATGAAGTTTTTAAAAATATTGGTGAAACATTAATAACTAAAGAAGTTGTGAAACCAAAAAGAACACTGGTTCTAAGCAAATAATCTTCTTCAGATAGTACGAGTTGTATCATTCCATAGAGCGAAGAAATAAAGAATTTTCAGATGATAGTAGAGTAATTAAATGCATCATTATTTTTAAAATTTAAAACCATGTTTTTACTACTTCTCCTTATTGCAAATTATTCTTAAAAAGAAATAATTCATTTACAAATAACTTCATTAATATTGATGTCATTTATTTTCTGAAGAAACATTTTAATGATAAGGTAATTAAGTTGTTCAAGTAGCTCGGAAAAATGCTAACGAGAATTTAATTCAGGAATAAAATACTTAAATAATTAAACACAAACAACTAGTTAAATGCAATATTAACTATGATTTAAAACTGCATTTACTTCCTAATCGAGAAACAAGTTTAAATTAAATAACAATAAACTAAACAATAAAACTTATTTTTAATGAACTTGCATTCTATTCAGACCATTTATATCCTCTTTAGATTGCCCCGAAAAAATTCATTGTGAAGCGTTATTCTAGAAACCCAAGTGAGATAACTGTAGAGGGGCAAAGCTCCAACAACTGTCTAAAAAGCCGGCCAGATTTAGTGTGGACATTACACCGGTAATGCCTGGCATTGGGTTTAATTTATTAGTAGCATCCTTCTTTTTAAAACAACGAAAGGCCTCTCCTAAGGGCAAACAAAGGAAAATAATTAAAGGACTGAAGTTTTTTCATTACAGGTTTTAGCTTACATTTAATTGCTTTTCACCACTGGAAACAATTACACGAAGGAAAATAGCGCAGTTTCTGTGACAGATCCAGGTGGCCCTTGGAAGGTTTTCCAAAAAAAAAAAGTTTCTTCCATGGTTCAGTAAAAACCTGCTTGGAATTAGAACGAACAGCCGTATGTTTCCTTGGAGATTTACTAAATTGCTTTTACTGCATCACGCTGTGACTGATATTACCTACTGTTAAACCTCTTGGAAAGTCGAAGCGTATATTTTAACGTTTATGCATCATGGATTACTAAATTAGGCACTAAACCTTCTTGGGAATAGCAGTGATTAGTTTGAAAATAATAACAAGTCTTGAAATAAGTCTCAAATTCAAATCTATTAAGTTTAACTCTTTTTACGGCCGTATTCACAGCCATCAGCATCAGAGTTATCACCTTGGCGACGAAGTGTTAAGTCCAAAAACCGTATTCACAGCATCCGAATCAGAGCTTATAATCGTCCTAACGATAGCACCTCGAAGCTGGAGGTGTCAAACTCTGACTCGGTATCGACGCATGCGCAGTCGCTACTTCTCCACGGAGACGAGAAAGCTTCAAATAAAATGGATGCCGCCCGACCATTTCGACTGAGAAATTGTAACATCCGATCCGGATAATTAGGCTTCCGATTGAGCAGATCCTTGTCGAGAAATGATTTCTATGATGGAATGAAGAATAGAGAGGTAGGTTCTGTATAAATATAACCAATAAAAATGTCTATCTGGTACTTGCTCAATGTTCATGCATACTACACTACTTGATACTACAATGTAAACATGGCTATGAGCGAACTACAAAATAGATTGTGTATTAAAATGAAACGCGATGTCATTAACTCCTATCTATAATATTTATTTTCCTCTTGTTAAACGTTATGTTTTGAATCAATTTTAAACTTTTTATTCAATATCCTTATATTATGTTCTCAGGCGAACTTTTGATTTTAGTGAATTCTATTATGCTATATTTTTAATTAAAAAGTTGTCTACCTAAATACAATAATTAATATTACATAAGGAATTGAATTTCTGAAATCCAAAAAGCATTTGTTTATTTAAGAACACTCATTTATAATTATAATTCTCTGTATTCTGTGATTTTAATTGAGTAATGAACTGTTTTGTTGGAGGTTTAAAAGCAAAACATTTATTTAATGTATATTGTCTTTTTCATGAAGATTAAATATATTTAATTGATAATTTTTTAAAATCAATTTTAATCTCGATATTACATATTTGAGGGTTTAGATTTTTCTTTTTATTACAGGTATTGACCTCAGAAACAGTTGCTTTTGAACAGCTGCTTATTTGTGCCTTGAAAATTCATTTGAAAATTATTGATATAGTTTTAATTTTCTTTTTAAATTGTGAAACAAAATATTTTACTGTATTAGTAATGTAATAATTTCTATGTATTTCTTATTATACATTTCTTTTTATGTATACAAGAATTGTTCCTTTTTATGTTCAAAAAGTTGCTCAATTTACTTTTTATTGAATAAAAAATCCACTTTAATTAATGTTGTTTATGAGTTTGTAAATGTATATTATGGTAGCTTACAGTGGTAATATTTTTCAGAGTTTTCATTACTTTCTTCAAATCAGAATATAATTTTTGATTCAAAAGAAACTGAATTATTTTTCAAAATGTCTTATTTTTTGCATGGAAGTTTAATGTGTTCTGGCAGAACTGTTTTCTTTCTTTTGTTTCATAAAGAATGTTGGGTTTTTTCTCTGTATTTTTTTCTTATGTATAAAGTTGAAATGGCATTTTAATGATTTTATTAGCCATTACTATTGGGATATACTATCATAGCTTTAATAATTATTTTTTTCATTTTTAATTATTCATATTTTTTTTTCAAGAATAAAAAAATAAAGGGAAGATTGAGTGACCATTTTAAGTATTTTAAATTTTATTTCATAAATACATGATGCAAAAATAATAGGTACTACTGTTTTAGTATTTAGTAGTGTTATTAAAGTATGGGCCTTTATAACTGTAAATCATTAAATAACTTTTATTATAGTCAATATCCTAAGGAAAAAAAAACCTTTTTTTTAAACAATCTAGCTTCATTTAATAGCTTCAGAATTTATTATTCACATCAAGGAAGGGTTGGGAGAAATTTTAAATTGATAGGTAGTAATAATAATAGTATCTTAGATAGTTTTAATATTTATTGTTCAATTGAGTTTCAAAAATTTGTGCAGGTTTACTATAGAACAGCTTTGCAAAATCTCTTGAGACTTACTTTATACTGCTTTTGTGTTTTAGAATTTGAGATTATAATCAATGCTAATTTATATAGGTCAGGTACCTAATATAAACTTATGTAACAAAGCTTAAGCTCCTAAGAGTAAAACCATCGTTTTTATAAATTTATTCTTCATAGAGCACCTTTCATTATTTAATTATTTTCTACATCAATGTTTTTGTTTTTTTTTTCGCTCCAAGAGAGCAGCTGATTTTGCTCGTTGCTTCTTTTTGCCACTCACTTTTCTCTTCATAGTTTGTTTTGAGCCATTTTTACTGCATAGGTTTTCATTTCAATTTATTCATATTAATCTAGTATCTATCAATAAATTAGAATGTCCTTATTTTTAATTTGATCTCAAATAATGCAAAATTAAAATGTTGCAAAGGACTCATACATATAAGGTATAGGGAGAAAGAAAACCCTACAATTCACTGATTAAAATTATGACAGCACATGAGCACATGTAAAATCAATTCAATTCCCAGAATAATACCCCAAAATTCATTACTCGATGATAGTTAGCAAAATAAATTGTTCATCATAAACGATAGAAACACGTTGATTAAGGTTTTTGCCTTTGAATTTAATAATTTTTAACACCTCAGTAAAAGTACAAATTACTAGTTAAATGTATTGGTATAAGCCAGTTTATAAATGTATCATCAAGTTACATACACTCAGCAATTTATTTAATTTGATATATAATAGCTATACGATTGTATTAAACATAGCAGTATTTTTATTTCAGTCGATCGGCCAGCGTAAGGCATTGCCATGTGTTTTTATTTACTAAACAAACTAGTTACGAGTGATGTGATTCTCTCTATAGCCAATCAGAGAAGACCTTTTCAGCGCGAAACACCTTCGCCAAGCAATCGCCAAAGCCAGGATCGGACTCACTTGATCCGAGTACTATGAATACGGATCCACTGCTGACACGGTGCTATCACGACCTCGCGTTATACTAGTGTTGAATGAGTCTGATGTTCACTCGGATGCAGTGAATACGGCCGTTAGAGATTTAAATAGAAAAAAAAATATAAAGTTTTTATTTGTAACTTCTAGGTTTGGTTGAGATAACTTAAATAGGTGGATCTTAATAAAATATTTTTGTGTAGGGAAATTATATCAACCATACTTTTGTCATTGCTGCAATGTTCTCTCTCTAAAACACGTAAACAAAAACTCTGTGTTTATTATTTCTCGTAAATAAGTCCAAAGATGAACTTAACTTCTAAGTCAAAATATTAACGACCGAAAAATAATTACTAATTTCCTCCATAGAGAGTAAAAAAATAACGGAAGTAAAAGTATTTGAATTTCTTTTACACTTATTCATAATAAATATTCTTTTAAAATGTATTTAAAACTCTTTCAGTTAATTTATGTTAATTAAATTAAAATTTCCTTTTAATATTCTTAAAAATATCAACATTTTCTAGTAAAATTTTATTAAGAACCCGTGATGGTTCATTATAATGTAAGGTGATTGTGTAAAAACCAAAGTTATGTGGTCATGATATACTTGATAATTTGATATTAGCTGTACTTTATCTTAAAACTAGCTGAATTACCCGGCCTTGCACGGGTTGACTTAATTATAAATATTTTTAAAGGTTTATCAAGTTATGTCTTTTCTTTTTCTGGATTAGCAGTCACTTGACATCCCGTCGTCTTTTTCATCCCGGTTCCTTACTATGAAAATATACCCTAACTCATACCGTCCCGCTTTTAACTTCGGCTGTTACTGTTACCAAAGTTGTAAAGGAACAATCCAATTGAAATCATCAGGTTTATCAAGTTATATAGCTTTATTTTTATGCATTAGCAGTCACTTATCATCCCGTCGTCCCCGTCGTCTTTTTCATCCCGGTTCCTTACTGTGAAAATATACCCTAACTCATCCCGCCCCGCTCTTAACTTTTCCGATGTCTTTTTAAAATTCCGCATCGGGACAACCCTCTTTGAGCCCTTTGGGAATAATTTCCTACAGGATGTTATATACCGTATTTTATGAAATTTCTATATCGTTTTCCAAAAATGATACTAATTTAATCAAAAAATAATCCCGATGTGTAATTCTCTCAACAACTCCCGCCGCTAAAGCAAAATATTTAACATTACCTAATTTAATTTTAATTCAAAAATGATAAGGAATCCATTTTTTATTTGTATATGATCCTACACAAAAAAATATGATCTCCAAAAATAAAACATTTTTATCAAAATAATAAAATACTTGTTAAAACTCATTTTCATTTTATCATGATAGCCAACTTCTTTTAAAGCTACTCTGAAAAGTAAAAACGGTTTGCAAGTAATAATAGAGCATTCGCACATGACGTCACTTGGAGGACAAAATCAACGTTGCTAAGGCTGTTGTTAGGGGCGGGTCATAGAAGTATCCAATAGCAGCATTCGCACATGATGTCACTGGAGGAATAAAACAACGTTGCTAAGGCCGTTGTTAGGCAGAGTCATGTGATTGAAAATGCTCTATAAAAATTTAGTGAATGTATAAGTCTAGTAAACCATTCCCCATGAAACAATAAAATAATTTCAGCTATGTTTCTATGGAAACCAGTTATTTTTAGCTTTTCTATAAGTAGGATATTTATTTAAGAAAAATTAAAATTATAAATAAAGGAAAATATTGTTTCAAAATTAATTATTTGAATTTATGTTTCCTGAAAATTGTTGTAATTTTGAAATAGAAATTTACACTGTGTTTTTGTCTTACTTTGTTATAAATTATGAAATTTTTGAAATTATATTTTAACAAATGATGCCAGACGAAACATAAAGGGAGAAATAAAACTACAGCAATTTATGCATTTCAACAATGCACAATGCTATTTCAATGGGAAAAACGGAGTCGAAAAAGCGCCAAAAAACAGGGAAGGTGTCGTTGGATTTTAAAATCCTTTCTTAGTGCGCGTCGCATAGCAGAGAGGAACGTCTCTGTCAAATTTCAAGCCTCTGGGTCCAGTAGTTTCGGAGATTTCGTGTTGAGTGTTTGTCACTTACCAGTGAGTCAGTCAGTCAGTGGTATTTGGCTTTTATAGATATAGATGATATCTAATACAACTCCCATCGAATTCCTTTTCCTTTAATAATTCCATATGCAGATGAATAGACATCCCTTGTGTGAGGTGTCAGAAAATAAGGAATACTTTAATCCCCAATCACCCCATCAAACTATTCTACTTAAGGGATCATCCCAACAAATTCCTCGAACCGTAATAAAGAAGAGAAAAATGTGATGATCAATTACCCCTCAGATACGATCACCTCGAATAAAAATGCTTGTGTAACCACACTTAAAGATATCTCGAGAACCGTTATTACGTTTTATTACCCGAATCTTTTTACACCTAAGCCTCTATTTCAATGACAAGGGATCTGGTGGCGATAATCGTAAGGGGACGGCACGCGAAGAATTCAAATTCTCGCTTCAATTTATGCGACGAATCAGTGATGGTTGAAACGAACCATCCTACGTAAATCTCCTCTTTTCATAGGAAGGAACGTACTTGGAAAGAAATATTCTCTTCGTCATTACCGCTAATGGTTTCCGTTACCAGAAAGTTTCGAGAGAGAGAGAGAGAAATCTCATTTTTGTTTACCAGTGACGCAATGAGTTTTGGCGGTTGAGTTGAGGTGATTTTTACATCTTCTTTTGAGCTCGATGGTGCATGCCAATATGGCGTTTGTTTATGCACGGGTACAGTTAATCATCTGGGTTTGATCGCAGTTTAAATGGGTTTTCGTGGGAGATGTTCCTGGGGTTTTCGAGTGTTATTTATTAAGGATTGCATGCCTAATGGGGAGAGTTAAGGGCGTATTGAACGAGGGGAAGTATTTGCAGATTTGATGGAAATTTCCGTGAATAAATTGGGAAAATATGTTCGTTATTTATGTCGAACCATATCCCTCTTACGTCTCGGTCTTTTAAGATTATGTGAAACATAAACCTGCGAAATCTCATTTCATTTATTAGTAAATAAGTAAGAAAAATGTTATTGCATTATATCGGAATTGTATTTAAAATCTTAACAACTATCTATTATTTGTTTTGAAATATAAAGTGAATATGTGTTCGTAAACCTCATGAGAAGTTTATTTGACCAGTTTTCTTTAGATGTTTTCTTGAAAAGCTTTAACTGTGTACTCACCATTCAACTAATAAAATCATTTAAATAATACTAGGTAACAAAAGTATTTATATAATTAATAGATTGTTAAAATACTCATAGGTTGGAATTAACATAATGTCTAACTCAATATCAAATATAACAGGAAAGGTATTGTTAACACACTGATATTGTCAATTGAGATTATTACAGCTAGATATTCTATCTGGCGCTATCCTATTAATTGTTACCATGTAATTGTGGTAGAGGGTTGCATACTATTCCATTGTTTAAATGTCCTCTATAATGTGAACAACTTTAAAGCTACTACGCGAAGTTAATATGGAAATTTCAAAATTCCTTTCCTCATCACCTTGTCCCTCTACCGTAAGGTGTTAGACTACAGTAAAAGGTATCAAGTTTTTTTATTTACATCTCTGTACATCTTAAATACAGCAATACTCCTATAGAAGAAATAAATAACCTAACAAGATTTGTTAGTTAAGCCATCATTTAAGAGAAATTTTCTAGATTTCATGTTTAATGTAAAACTAACTCATAACAAAAACTAACAGTTTTCCACAATGTGTCAGGTTGAATTATTAAAAATTTATTTGAAATTTTATGCTAGCTTAAAATAATAAAATTGACCACATAGGTGATCTCATTTTCAGGAGAAATATATTTTTACATTTATTAAAAGTTTAGGATACAAGAACTTTTCATGGATTCAAAAAATAATATTTTTTAAACCATCAAAATAAAGGAAGAAAAATATATTTGTGTGTAATAATTTAGCGATATTAGGCATTAAAAGAAAACTTCATTTACTTTCCGGCTTCAAATTTATGGCAGTAATCCTAAAGTACCATTCTCTTTATCAATAAGTATAGTGTTTGTGTTTTCTTGAGCTAAGGAATTTTAAGTCAGTTAAAATTCTTTTTAAAAAATATTTAAAGTCATAAACAAATTTTTGCCCAAATACTGAAAAGTCTTGCAAGATAAGTACGTACATAGAATCAAACTAATCTGATGATTACATGATTTGAAGGAAAATATCGTTCCCCTTATCAAACTTATTGACTTCTTAAAAATTCCAACTCCTTTACTTGGCATTGCTTAATACCCTCCGAAATCTCCTATCTACTCCATTTTGACTTTCCATACATCATAATTGCGATAAAACTCATAGAAGGAGGAGGGGAAAAATCCGGTTGAAGAGCCCAAACACAAATTGAATTCGCCCAGCAAAGAAGGTCACATCGAAAATCGATGCGAGCACTGATAGCACCAATGATTTTTCACCCCTGATAGTTACATCCGGAACCCGTAAAAAAATAGAGGAAAAACTATTGCATTATAGATCAGTTCGAACTTCATTTTACACCATCCATTTTTCAACTTCCCAAAACAAGCTAGGGATTTCCTTTTTTTGTCGTGGGGGGGGGAGAGAATTCTTTAAGCGAAGGGTGGACAAATGCAGAAGGGAGTGTTGTTTAAGAGATGGATTGTTCCATGTCCGGACAAAGTGTCATTTTCTGCCATCCCCGTGCATAAGCGGAGTCGAGACACTTTGATGGATGGTTGGTTAGGGATAGTCAGGTCTTGTAGATGTTTTGGGGAAAATGAGTAGTAGTAAATCTTTTTTCTCTCCTTTAGTAATTTTATTGCTGCGTATGACTTGTACCTATTACTGTAACCTGAAAAACATTTTTTGAACATCTGTTGAGAATTAAATGTAAAACAATAAAGGAATTTAATGTTTTGAAAATAAGGTTTAAAAAGTTTGCTGTGTTGGAAGCATTGAAAATTTTGAAAAAGAAAACGGGAAAAATTGTGTAAGATTTTGTGCCGACTTTTAAATTGACTTTTTTTTAAAAAATCCCGTTTTTCGTAATGATGTTTTATAAAGTAGATACTATGATGAAAATTCCTTTAAACTTTTCTTGTAACTTTAATTTGAATGACTTCAAAGAAATAAGGATTCTATAAACTATTAAAAATATTTATATTTCTTTTAAATTTTTTTAACAAAATATCAAAAAGAAGTGAAGAATTTAAAGGACGTTTATTATTTAAATAAAGGATAATCATGCGGAAAAAAACCTGGGTTTTAAAGGACCTACTAAATGTATTCAAATACTATAATACTTTTTTGGATAATAATTTACTTTGTGAGATTATAAGAAAATAGTTTTTTCAGAATCTTATCTTGATTTCTTTATAACTCTTATACTATAAAGAGGTTTTTTTTATCTATTTAAATGAAGATGAAATACACACAACCTGAAATTGAGTTGCCAACTGATTTCTATTTAAGCATCATAAATCTTGTGAGGTTTTTTTTCAAAACTATACTTATAATTTCTTGTATCACTGATTTTTAGAGGTAAATCTTTATTTTTTCCGTTTAAAAAAGGTAAATTTAAAAAAAGTAAGCATGAAAAAAAGTTCCACCTTTTATTCCAAAATGCTCTGAACCAGTGTAACTGAATTTATGGTGCGATAAAAATGGTAACCAAAGAAGAAAAATAACGTGAAAAAGAGCCCAAAGAAAAATTATTACACCAAAATGGCGTTGAAAACTTTGCACTCTTTTTGAGAGCTCTTCCATCTGAGGAATGAATTATTCAAAATAGCGAATTATCGGTCGAAGAAAAACCAAAGCAAAAAAATTAAATCAAGTTCTATATCTCGCCTTTTTTTTTCAAAAGAAAACCTCCGTTGCCAAAAGATATTTTAAAAGATCTGAGAAGGATTTGTTGTTCCTTTTTTATAATCCTCGAATCGTTGGAATAATTTCCAACGGGGTTTTTTTCTGGTGAATATAAAATATTTTTTATTTTCTGAAGCTGTAACGCTGTAGGGTGGGAAGATGATGCGAATTTTTAGAGATTGGATGTACATGCTAAGTTATTTTATGGGAAATATCTGTTTTGAATTTTAATGCGGGAAACTAAGTACCTTATTTTATTTTTTTGAAAGTTCGAGATTTATGCTCCTTTTTGGATTATAATGGGAAGTGGGAGAAGCGTGGCATCAGTTACAGTTATTCACACTTCGTATCTTACTCAAAATTGTAGAGGGGGATGAAAATTTTATGTTTCGGTAAATCTATATAAATGATTTTATGGATACTTTAAAATATCAATCGGACTACGTAATTTTTCACCCCGATATTTTCTTATGGTTGAAATGCTCGATTCAAAACATCTAAAACAGATAATAAAATATACTTACTTTTTATGAAGATTATACACAAATACATATTGTATTTAATGCTTCTTTTGCCACATTTTATTGTTTAACTTGAAATAGACATAGGATTCTCTTTAAGCATTTTTGAACCAAAAACGTTTGCCCCTGTTTTGGCAAAATTTCTACTTTAAACAATTTGAATTATTTTCTACTTATTTATTTAATTTTTAAATGAAAATAATTTTCTTATTTGTTTTTTCAAATTTTGTACGTATGAATCTTTTGAAATCAATTTTAACCATTATTCGGTTATATTTCAACTCAATTATTATTTCGAATATTTAAACTAGAATAACTTGGAATTCGATTGCACGTGTTTTGGAGATATTATAATACAAACTGGTTTTCTAGAGAAGAAAAAAAAATAGTTCTCTTTAACTTGCACTTCTACGGGTGAAGTGATAACGCAATCGATTATTGGAACTTCCCAAGTGTTTTTTCGCACAACTGTTCATTTCCAAACCGTTATTTTAAATAAAAAAATTAAAGCATGATTTAAAATAAACAAATATTGAGTAATTTTATGTTGCGCCTTAAAGACGATTTGCTTCTTAACGTTTAGCGACACTTGGTATTTCCGTTTGGTAGGTGGTATAAAAATTATTTTCTCGCACTAAAAAAAAATCCAAACGCTTTTTTGTTAAGGTAGTCGAAACACTATTTTGGTTTCAGCCTCTCTCACTGACTTCGAACTAAATTACGTGTTTATTTATATTCCAAGTCCGTTCTCCGTTCATTTCGAAGTCTAAACACCTAAGTAAATAGAAATCTTAAGGTATTTTATTTTTCCATAGCAATGAACCTCTTAAAAAGCAGTTAGAAGTGGTAAAAAAATTTTAATGGAAATTCAATTTCGGGATGTTTTTATTTGAGCCACGCATAAATTTTTATTTTGTTTCATCTCAACTTGGGTCATTTCAGTAAGGCCTAGAAGGGCCTTACCTCTAACAACTTACATTGCCTAATTTTTTAAAATCCCAACCGTCAGAGATTTATAATTTGTATTAATAGTCTATAGTGTGTAATAAAAAATTCATTTCATTAGATAAAAATAAGATCGATTGAAAAATAAAACATAGATTAAAATACTAATTTAATTAAATAACCGAATAACACAATTAATATCTACCTAATAAAATCGATTTCAATTCCGTTTGATACTCTGTAAAACTATCTTTTCCTTTATAGCAGTTAGTATGCAGAAAAGCAACAGGATAAGAAAACTTAACTGTAAAACGACTTTTTCATTTGCAGCGAACAGTATGCAGGAAAGCCGCTTAATAGGTAACACAACTGAACCGCAAAAAAGATAATTTATTCTTTAGAATATTGTAATTTTGAAGTTAAATTTAAAAATAATAAGTCTATTTAAAAGGGCTCTTATAGGTTCTAGATTTTACACGATTCCTAACTATGAAATTATGTTGATCCTTTTGAAGAAAAGCTTTCATAGAAATGTTTTATGTGGATAGGTTTTTCAAAGCGTAGACCACAAAACAGAAATCTTAGCCCATAAAATCATTTTCATAGATATTTCTATTATATCGCAAAGATCACAAATATTATGTTTATTTTACGACCCTGCAATGAAATTCCGGAAATTTGATACAAATAGCAGTAAAAAGGTGGGTTTTTTTTTTTTCATTTTTCTCTTACATCCATGATATTATTATGAATATGTTGAATGAGCATATGATATGTATGATACAACAAGAACAAAAGATAAAGTCAGATATTTGAAAATAATTTCATTAGAAGGTCTTCAATTTTACTGATAGAATGTTTTGCATTGGAAAATCGGTATTTTTATTTTAGATTTTCAAAAAAAATCTTTCAAGTACAAAGTTTTTATCTAAAACTCTGCACGTACTAAAAAGACAATTATCTGTAAAAGATTATAATCTTCTACAATGTGACTGACAGCTAACATTCTTTCCACATAAAACTTAAATAAAGATTGCTCGTTTAAAACATCCTCATTTTTAAAGGAAGGGGCACATAGATATTCCCACATGCCCTCTCACCTTTACCTAAACACGAAAATTAACATCACCATTATATCCATCCAATCATATCTCGCGTTTTACAACTTCTTTCTTCACACAAGCAACTCCCCAAGTTTCGTATTTCTTTCTCGAAACATAAGAAGCATAAATTCCTAGATGAATAAATAAAATTTTTACTACTCTTTCTGTTATCCCTACTCTCCATACATATGCTTCTCCGTGAATACATAATCTCCATCTAGCTTCATTCCTGCTCCTTTTTTTATTACTGGGTCCACCAGGTTGGACCTGGCCATGGTTTATGCATATGACATCACCTTTTGCAATGACTTCGATCGATATGCTGAATAGTTCTCTCAATCCTAGTCCGCCCGAAATTGCCATTGAATCCTATGAAAAATTTGTGGCGGTTAGGAATGTAAGAGATAGTGGTGGGCACGATCCAGGTTTTATGCAACTCAGAATTCATCTTGCAGGTGGAGGGACCTTCTTTTATGAGTGTAGTTTCCGGTTCTGGCTGAAAGGATTGTAAAGTTTTTGTGTATTTAAGGCATGGAGCTTGATTGAGAGGTAAAGTAAATTTTTTGGGGGGTATTTTGCATTGCAAATGTAATATGCTATGTAAGCTGTATGGGATTTGTGTGCTTATATTGTCGATGCTCTTTTAATTTTAAAACTAATAGAGGGATTGTGGATTCAGGGAAGATATTTTTATATTGGTAAAAATATTTGAGTTACTCAGAGTGGCAGGGGTAATTTTAGAACTATTTTCCTTTTTTTTAAAAAAATTGTTGCTTCAGAAATGCTCATCAGATGAAATATAAAGTTGTTCTGACCAGTGCTGGTTCTTTTTTAACAGCCTTTTAAAATCGCAAGTTTAATTTATTATAATCATCTTGTGTATCGGGAAAAAGAGGGGTAAAATGAAAAACTTAGAGACTCTAAAAAATAATGCAAACTATTCTCTAATTCAGAATCTGAATAGAGGAATAGCTTTAAAGATTTTAAAAGATAATTAGTTAATAATAGATTTTTTTAGATAAAATCTTTAAAGATTTTTTATAGAAAATGGGATGAAATCTTGGGGAAAGGATGAGTTTATGTAACTCAAAGCAACATGGAAGATCAAGACGATCAAGAATATTAAATTGTAGTCAATTACAATCAGTAAGAGATTTAAAACTTGAAAAAATACCTGATCACTGTACTAAAAATCAAAAAGAGAATCGAAAACCCAAACTAAAACCCATAAAGAAAAAGAACTAAATAAACACAAGGATGAGGAGGACAAAGCGACCTAAGTCGGTCAGCAAATGTCCCTACTATACCAATACCCATTCTCCCCTATTATGGAACATATCGGCACAGTTTAAAGGCTCATTTACACTGTTTCACTTTCAATGTTCATCATGAGTAAGTTCATTTAGGCTTGGTGTTCACTTTGGAGGACGCATTCAAAATGACAAATGTAAATTGTCGTTTACTCATCACTTCTCCGATGTCCTACATAAATGAATGTGTGATGCCTCGGTTAGTGAAACAATGTAAATAAATGATCCATCACGTCTTTTCATGCAGTGATAAATATCACCATTAATACTACTGCTGAACAAACAGCGACCCTTATTAGCATAAGTTGTCATGAAATGTATGAAAATGAATCTAAACAAATAAAACTTTCAAGTACTTGCCTTATTATGCTAACTTTCACAGTATTGCATTTTTGTCCCAAAAGGAAATAGTTATTTATACAAATCTAAAGAAAGAACTAACTTAGTAAACAACCTATTCTTAAAAATCACATTAAAAAACCAAAGAACTATCTCATTACTCTTAACAGATAAAGATAACTAAAACTCCAAACCACACAATGATGCCAACTGGCCGGTAAGAAAAACTAGAAATCCTTGGGGACAAACACAAAAAGGCTCGACCCTCCAGTCACGCAAAATCAAGACATCGTGACGTCCGATTGCGAGAAATTGACCCACCAGTGACAACTCTCCCGTTTTTAACGGGAAAACCTTGTAACCCCCCAAATAGAAAAACAAACCCCTTCCAACACATACACAAAAAGGAGCCTAGACAATGGCACCCAAAAGAAAATTTATTTCCCCCAGACCACCGGGAATTCCAAGAGAAGCTGCCACTCGCGCGTTCCATCCCTCTCCCGAAAAAGTTTCGGAAGAGGAAAAAAAGGAGAAAAATGGGATCTGCAGATAGTTTATGGCGCTGTAAAAGCTTTCTCCTGGGTAACAGGTCTCTCCTCTTCACTTGACTTCGTTGGGATTGAATGATGAGAAGGGTGCTCGGTGCAAGTTTCACTTAAGGAGAGTAGCGGGACTTTTTATTCTTGTCCCCTTTTTTGTGTCCCGAGAATGGCAACGGTGAGGTGTGCTTTTAGTGAGGCATGTAATAAGAGATCAGACTGATGGGGGATGTTAAGAGGGGAGATAGGTAACTAAAAGGTGTTTCTAATTCTGGGGATTGGAAAACTTGGTGTCTCGGATCAGATAGTGACGTTTCTTTAGGTCATCGTTTACCGAGGATGGGTTTATTTCAAGGTCCAAAGACTTTGGTAAGAGCAAGAAAAACAATAAGGATCGAATTATTTCCTAGTGACTTAACATTTTTTACCGAGATACGGTTTGATAAACTATAATGGAAACGATAAGAAGCAAATAAAATTTCCCAGTATTTATGAGCATTATTTTCCAGCATTATGACGGTGTGTGCTAAATTAAAAAGTTCAGAAGGTATTTTAAAACAAGATCACACAAATGGAACCGGATAAAAGCTAAGGCATAACCAGAAAATGAAGTTTTTTCGGAAACTTTTTGGAAATGGAAACTTTTTGAAGGACAACTTTGGTAACGTAGAATGTAAAACAAGGTTATACAGATCTTTCATATTGACCCCATTGCTGTCTTTCTTAATGTCCCCAGATATGGTTAAGAAAATTGAAAGTGATACTGGCAAATATATCTTTTGATCTAAGGGACATTTAATCATAAGTTAATGTTTGCGCCCATTGCAAAAATAAAATATGTTGAATTACACATTTCGAATATCCTATGAAGATACCTTAAACTAAAGTTCAAAAATAACTTTTGAATAACTAAAAATTCTATTCAATACCTAAAAATAGTAAGTCGAGATATAAAATTCGATAAAGCATTATAAATGGAAGTGAAATCCAATATAAGCAGCAGTATATCTCCCTCAAATATACCCCTTTGTATCACTTTTTAAAAATACTCCAGCTTCACTGCCATTTACAAAGGTTACTTTCCAAAAATCTATCACAATAACAATATTTGTCTCCATCCAACAATGCAGCCGATAGCAGAGGACGAAAATCGATCTTTTCATGCATCGATCTATACACATGTTATCTCCCAGCAACATTTCTATGGGGAGGAAACTGGAACCACCAGGAGTTTCTAGAAAAGTTTTAAAGTATAAACATGTTTTCCAAACTCTTCTTCGGGGTCCGTTTCCATAAATCATGGGACTTATCTTTATGAATCGTGAGGTTTGACACAGTTTGATGGGAAGTTCTGATCCTGAGGACATTTATCAATCAATCATATCGAAATTTTTCGGCGTCCTTTTTTGCGGTCATCAAAAATCTATTTTTTGACGGACTTTAAAAAATTGCCTTCCGCCTCTTTTTTTTAGTGATCCCGGGGAATGTTTTTACGTCCATTTATCATAACAGCTAGTTTTGAGTTGTTTTCCTTTAAGTCTGTGAGTAAGTTTTAAAATTATACATTGGAAATCGATGCATGCATAGCTTAAAAGTTTATTTAGAATTAGCTTTTTAGAATAATTGTGAAAATTTATCTCTTTAGTAAAAAGTAATATTTTCTACAACTCTAAGTAATTGAATTCACATTCTAATATAACAATTTACTGTAGTGATTAATAAAAGGCAATTATCTAAATGCTTGAATGAGAATTTAAAATAAATTCTTCTATGTAAAGCAATACGGCGTTTTCGTTTACATGGCATTTATTTTTAAATTATATTTTGGTTTACTATATAATTGTTCTGATGTTTAAAAAGTTATTTATTCTTTATGTTTGGAAGTAATTTTTTATTTAAAAATAAATAGCCATAAAGTATTGTAAAAACTCATCGAATTAATAAATTAAGGAATAATAAGGTTTTACAATAAGTGAAACCTTAGTCTTAAATTTCTTATTTGCTAATTAAATTATAATGGAAAAAAATATAAAACTTAAGACCAATGAAGTTAAAAAACTTGAAACTGAATCATCAAGTTCGTTTCTTAATTGCAAAGGAGTTTAATCCACTGTATGAAAATTAAATCACATTAAATCTTTGAAAAATAGAAAAACTAAGCATATAGTACAAGACAAAGTTATTTTTTAACATTTATCTTAAATACATAAACCTCACGAAAAGTGTTTGTCTATTGCTTAACTCAACGGACAATATCTACTTATACATATTTCTGGTATACGTACTTCTATTCTATCTCTTAAGTGTAGAGAAAAACTTGGAGGTATTAAAGGTCGTTAAAAGTAATTTTACCTTATTGGTTTTTATTATCTTCTTCTTCTAACGGTTAAATTTTAATCCTAACAAAGCACCACAAGGTAACACCCAACAAAAGTCTATAATAATGAAGATCCTAAAAAACTTAACATCCAACAAGTTTCGGTGCACATTAACTGCCTCTAAATGTTTTCCTAAGCAAAAAGGCAAGCAACCTCCAAACCCCTCTTTCATAAGGACAGAAAAAAAATAAGCTGAAAGCAAAAACCCCCCTTGACGACCTATCCAGCATCGATTCCAACAGACTGCTTATAATCATCAAATTCTTAATTACCATCTATGCTGATAATCAGCTCAATAAATTGCATTTTAATTTCAAAACTTCATCCCGGTCCCCATTTTTATAAAAAAGGAGGAGACTCATTAAGAGCTTTTGATAAAACTATTTCTTTTGGGAGGGCCCTGGAAAAAAAAGAAAAAACTCTCATTATTTAGATAGGTAATGAAAGGAAATTTACGAGAAGGGGGCAAACACGTAGAATAAGCTGGGTAAAAAAGCTAATTGCCTTCTTAAATGCAGGGGTTGAAAAACGTCAAGAGATTGGTGGAATGGTTGAACTTTATTAACGCTTTTCTTTAAGTTTGGAGACAATATTGTGATATCCCGTCAATGTTTGCATTTTTAGGAGTTGAAACAATTCTTAATTACTCCTATAAGGTTACAGGAACAGTTGTGTATGTTTTGAAGACAAAGCAATACCAGTACATTCACGAATAATAATAATTTTACATGAATACGCGTCCTAAGAGAAGATGTATAGGAAGTTGTTAAGTTGTATGCCCCCTCTGAGGGCTTGATTCTTATATTAAAATGGGATTTTTTTTTGTACAAAGGTTTTCAGTTTTAAACAAAGTATTTCCTTATAGAAATGCAAAAAACTGAAGAATTAGCTAATGTATGTGAAGTAGATCCTTTGTTTTATATACATTGGATGCAGAGAAAAAGTTATATGACAAAATTATACTCGACAGCAAAGTTTCCTGACCCTATGGGCGAGCACGCACGGGCGACTTTTGTCACGGTGACAAAGAAAAAAACAACGTTGCTAAGGCTGTTGTTAGGGGCGGGACATAGAAGTATCCAATAGCAGCATTCGCACATGACATCACTGGAGGATAAAAACAACGTTGCTAAGGCCGTTGTTAGGTAAAGTCATGTGATTGAAAATGCTCTATTGTTTTCTAATGATATTTTTGATACTAGTAATCCTGGTCGCCGTGACTTTAGTCGCTAGTGAGCGCCCGGCCTATGACGTCACTACGCGGAAGCAGAAACTGCGTAAACAGAAAGCATGTTGCGTTGCTAGGAGGAGTTTCGGTACGCAAATCGTGATAAAAAGACACTATAATGTTCATGTGTTTAAAACAAAGTAACCATATTTTTAAATTGACGTTCTTAATTTCTCTCAAAATAAAGACACCGCGCTGGGAACTACTTTGTTTGTTAGTGACGTCATGGGGTCAGGAAACGTTGATGTCGAGTATAGGTGACATGAATGAAATAAAATATTTACCTTTTTTCAATTCCGAGGATTTAATATTAGACCTTAGTTCATCCATCCTTCTTGGTTCTTTATCATACTGATTACTACAGTCGAAAAAATAGAACGGTAGAAAACAGAAAGATCACTGGCCTAGTAGGAAGATATTGTTGGTTTAAGCATGGCCACCTAGACTCACCAAGGCTGAGAAGTACAAAATTGTGACGTGAAATAGTAGGCATGAGGTCATTTATCATCGTTTCCTATAATTCATCCTATTTGAAAAAATCTATCCTTTTTAAAAAAAATGTTGGTGAGGGCTCTGATTGGTTTGCCGAAAGGATACCAATTAGAATGGAATGATACTACAGTTTCAGAGTGGAGCTCAGCTGTTGTCAAAAAGTGATGAAAAGTGAACGTCATGCCTACAATTTCACATCACGATTTCAAGCTTCTCTGGCCTTATGAGTCTAGGTGACCATGGTTTAAAGCACCCCGATCAGAGAACCCGAAACAGAATCAAAATAAGAGTGCCAAATAACACGCAAAGTCAATTTAACGAATTTTTTTTAATGGAAAAGAACCGTTACGGCTGTAACTTAAGTCCATTAACCCATGTCATGCCGAAGCAGTACTTATACTTTGCGTTACCCAGTGGGCACCTGTGGACCGAAGCCACGGAGGTGAAGCACTGTTGCCCACGCCACACACACATTCACACAGGCACAGCCCCTTATTATGGGGGGGCCACATTCATTCCTCACACACATAAGGACAGAAACTAACATCCATGCCAAACGGGGATTCGAACCCTAGACGTACTAGAGAGAGATAATACCGATCGGCTGTGTGAGAGTACTTCTGTTGAAACTTTCTAATTCTATTCGAGCTTGGAGTTCTTTATTTGTGTGATTTGTTTTTGCTCATGTTCATTTATTTATTTAGCCCTTAACCCATTAAAAAATATTTAAAAAGCAAAATTTGTCATTTACCTATGCTTCGAACAATATCCCTAAGTATGCTTACATGAGTTACTTTGCATGCGAAAGTTTACTGTAAAAAGTATCCATTTTTCCAATAACGTGTCCTTAACCTGAGTTGTTAAGAACAAGATTCAGTTCCAAAAAATACTTAACCCCCAACAAATACCTTTGTATAGAATTTATATTTACTCTATATTGTATCCATGCGCATCAGCACGATCATCTTTCCGCTACTCTCAAATTTGAATTTCTTTTATAAAATAAACTCCGAGTTCTACAGTTACTCGGCCACTATCCGTATAAGACCCAGAATAGGCTGTCTTGGGTTATAGGAAAGGTAAAGAAACCTCAAACTTCAGTGAATTCAATATCAGGAGCTCGAATGGCAGCTTTTGGAAAATGGAAGCATCTACCATTTTGGCCCTTTTGAAAGCAGGATACCAAAGCTTTTTTGGCGTTTCGTGGTAAAAGCCTGAAGTAATGGAAAACTAGTAAAGGGTGTTTCTTTACTCTGGGGGCATATTTTATGGAATTCGACCAATGAATTTTGTATGACTCTCTTTTCTGGCATTTATGCTTATTAATCGGGTACTCTTGAATGTAAATATTGTTTGACTTTGATATCTCCTTCCAATTGCAAGTTTTTATAACTTGAATAGTTTCTAAAATATGTCCCTGAGTATTCTCCATCAGATAAAATGCTTGTCAAATATAAATAGTCATCAAGTTTCTCTGATTTTCGTGAAATTGAGTTCATTGATGTTATCCTCATCTAACTCAAATTTTGTTTTATAACTTTGTTAGTTTTAACTTGAAGCCATCTATAAAAGTTAATTAATTAAAGTGGGTATTAAAGATATTATTTCAGTTATATTTTATTAAATTTTATTCTTAAAATGATTATCAAGATTAAAAATGTAATAAACTAAAAATAGGGAGATAAGAGAGGATAAAAATATTATAATTCAAAATACTTTATTCATATTTCTCTCTATACATTTTGGCCAACGAGTATATCAAACTCGTTTATTATTTAGGATTTGGCATTAGCGGCTTGCAACGCCACACAATAAGCGTCATAGACGCGGGGGAATTATTTTGATTTGGCTCTTGGGATTTACACATATCCGTCTCAAAATCAGTCTTTTCAAATTGAAGCGTAAATATTCTTCTTAATTCCTTCATTCCAGGATCATAAGCACCATCTCTCAGTGATCAAGGATTCGAAGGTTTCCTGAGACTATTTTGTTCTCAAGGCACGCCCCGTTTGGAATGTCAATTCGGTCACCGTGGTTGGCAATGATTATCACCGTGCCCTGCAAAAAAAAAGTCATAAAAATTTCAAAGAAAAAATAAGGATGTTAGCAACAACTGCGTTTTTCAACTTTTTAGACTTGTTTGACTTGTGACAATGACTTGTTTTGATAAAAAGGTATACTGACAAAAATCGTATCATGATCAGACACAACTGAGACTTCTTGCATGTTTATAAATGATACATATGTTATTTTTATGATACAAATGATATTATTTATGATACAAATGATATTATTTATGATACAAATGATATTATTTATGATACAAAAGATATTATTTATGATACAAATGATATTATTTATGATACAAATGATATTATTTTTGATACAAATGATATTATTTATGATAAAAGTTATATTATTTGATACAAATGTTTAGGTAGTACATACAACTTCAAATGTACAAATGTTTTTAAGGATTCTTGCAAAGAAAACCAAAATTGTGTTTAGATAACCTTTTTAATTTCAGGTTACCATTTCTACTTCCACAATCATCCAACTTCAAACTTCAATATTTTTTTCATTTTGGTTTTCCAATTTCGTAACATGTTACAAATAAAAAACTCATTTTAATATTCTTAATTCATTTTTTTTTATAATTAAAATTCAAATGGAACATACTGAAACATACAAAATGTGTGAATAGCTGAAAATAGAACTTTTCTGAGCAAATCAAACTGATAGTTACACTATGATGGAACATGTGTCCTTAAAACCTTAAAAGCATATGTGCCGAACCAGGGAGCATTTAATTAAATATTTTTATGGGTAACTTAAAATATTAATTGTGCAAGAAATTATTACTACAATTTTACAGCAGTTTATTGCAAAATGCAAATGGGCCTTTACAAGATGCAAAGGAAATTATTGTGATTAGTCAGAAATAAAAGTTGCAAATGAATCCCTTTAGCTTATTTTACATATACTTTATAAATTACGTAAACTATTTTCTTGAAGAAAGAATATTATGAGCTACCAGGGCTAAAGAGCTCAAATTTCGATCTATTTCATTTTCCCTTACCTCTGCGTATTTTTTTTTCAGTCACAGTTCTTATAAGGGTTCAACATTTTCCAAAACACGCAGAATCGTAGCGTAAAAAGGTTCTGTTTTTCTCGAAAAAAAAAACAACCTAGTTTACTACCGGACTATAGATAAATGCAAGAAATGTCAAAGTTGGTCTGTTAATAAAAGTTAAGGTGTTATAGGAAGTAGCTTCCGGTTCAGGGCGACAGAAGCGCCACCTGTCTTACTTTGAGAGAGACTCCGCGGCCGAAAGTGACGTCACCGGAAACCGTCAAGTGATCAAGTTCCAGTATATCCGGAATGGTGGCGAACCGGGACAGGAAGTCTCGGACCTGGAAGATGGAAAACTCTAGATGATTCCCTCATGGATCACATAATGACTCAAGCATTTAATAACAGTACCTAATTAACGAGTTCTGTAATTGGAAAGTTAATGAAATCAAATGAGTGCGAATACGAAACCTTTATATGCATTTATTTATATCTCATAGAAGTTTCTATATAATTTAGTGTAGAAGTTTCTAAGACCATATTATAACTATTAATTTAGAAAACAATAAACCACCAAAGTAGTGAGAAATTAAGTTTTAAAATCATTTATTCACGAGTCCATCTCAATTATTTACCATCGTTATTCTTATAATCCATTTAAGTAGAAGTTTATAATACAGGTTCATTTATTAATCTTTATGATAAAAGTATTTGTTTTTTTGAATGAAATAAATTTCATTACAGGAATTTATTAAGTTAGAATCATCGTGAAAACTTGAAATGAATTTGAATATTTTTGTTCTTTTGTTAGAAATACCTTGTTTAAATTATATGAATTACTTTTTAATATTACATTAATAAAAAATGTTAAACTCACCCTTAATCGATGTTTTAAAATTTACATAAATAAAGCAAATTATTTTCACTAATTTTATGTGCTTTTCTTATTTGTAACAAGACATACAAATAGATTAGATTAAAAGTTTTAAACGCTAGATTGGATCGTTTGTTTTATAATACAAGAGAAGTAACCATCTTTTCCACAATCGGAAGTTCTCCCACTTGATTATTGCAAGATACACACAAAACTCAGATGGCAGGAAAATCACAATCTCAAGTAGGGTTTCCAATTAGTATTATCAGGTGTTTGGAGCTACGGCATGGCTTTCCAAAGTCGTGCAGACACACACTCCTAAAAGTCCAGCCTGCTGCAGTATATGCTACACTTTTACAACCAATTTTGTTTCTGTTGTCAAATTTTGTTTTGAGATTGACTTTTCCGTGCATAATATTTAAGCTACATAGGTTACGACACACTACATTGAAAAAAAAAACAACGTTTAAAATGACTTTGTTTGCACACTAAATTGAAAAAAACGTTTAGAGTGTGACTTTTTTTTTGCACACTAAATTGGAAAAACGTTTAGAGTATGACTTTTTTTGCACACTAAATTGAAAAAACGTTTAGAGTATGACTTTTTTTTGCATTGGCTGTACTTAAATCCCCTAAATCCCTCTGCTCTTGGAAGCTATCTTGGTCTGGGTACCTAAACAATTAAGTAAATTACATTAAGCCACACTTTAGGAGCTGATAGGCCAGTTTCTTCCTTTGCGGACCATTCATAAAGATATCAATGGAATGAAACAGGACATCATTTTGAGTGATTCCTCCGATTGGTCTCGCCCAGATACCCTAACGGAACTCATTGGACAAGGTAAAACCACACTTTAGTCCTGACCTTCAAGAAGTGCTGGTCCCCCAGTTTGACGAGGGGCGTGGTGGGGAAGGCCCTCTCCGGACTCATGAGGAGGCTTCCGTTCCGCATGTTGTATAGGTTGCTCATCACCACGAGCAGATCCGAGGACTTCTTCACGGGAAGGAAACGGCTGCGGGGAACGTTGATGCCTGAAAAAGAAAGATATATTGCGATACTTGGCAAAGATCATTGCAATTGGTGTTTCTGCATCAGAAGGATCAAGTAATTGCCATTCGAGTAAAATAAGAAGTGGGAGAGAGCGTTTCCGGATCTGTTGCGTTATGATGGCAATTCAGGGAGACCAATACGGGAATCATAGTGAGACTAAGGTGCCTTCTATTTTAGCTGTGACTGAGATTCGTCCAATTTTTGTTTTGCCAGTCTCTATAATAATGCAACAAATCCAAGTGGGAACGTTCTTTTAGAATTTTTTAGGGAAAAGAGAAAGGTAAAAAAAACTCCAGCTCCATACGTTAAAATAAGATATAGCGCGGATACATAGAACTAACCAAACATTGCGAGGGAAAAAAATTTCATTAGAGACACTTTACATAATTTTCTGGTATATTTTTTTATTTTGAGCTCACTCTCCCCTGCCTCTAAATATTTGCAAAGCAAAAACTAATAGCAATAGCTCAAGCTATTGATGTCACTCATATAAACACTTCCATCTAAAGTTTCCCTATCTTCCTAACAAAACTTTATGATAAACTTCTAACGAAAACGAGTTTTACCTAGCTACTACGTTTCTGTTTAGGGAAAGATAGGTTTATAACATACCGATGGCACCATCAAAGTCTTTCATAGCTGAACCTGCTGCCGTTTCTAGCTGTATGACATTCATTCCATTATCCAAATGCTAAAATAGTAATAACCTGAGTAAATATCAACAACAGTTTGCGAAGTGAATACAGTCAATTGCATATTTGATACTCTTCCACTCCCAATCTATCCCATAAAAATTATTATTTAAGCTATTTTGGACGCCAAGATTAAAAATACCTCCAAATATAGTGAACAAACAATTTATTTTACACTTTCATTATAATGACAACACGATGTCCAAAATATTTTGTCTGTGTTTCCTTATTTTTTAAACACCTTCTACAGCTGTATTCATAATAAAGTTGCGTTTAGGTACAGAAGTTCCTAGTACGCTTTTTATTGAGACCACTCAGCACTCCTAGCGGCAAGTTTTGGAGTTAGCATGTCCATCTCGAAAGCTATATGAGATTCGAGAAAATTATCAGTTACAAAGTTGTGTGCAGCATCAATTTCGTGTGAAATAAAATAATGAAATTCTTGTACAAAGCTATTAAAATCAAATTAGCACACTTCACAGCTGTCAGCGTCGATGTTAAATCCTAAGTCAGAGAAGGATTCCACCAATCAGAGTCAGCCAAAAGCTAATTTTTCTTTCTTTAGCTGCTGGTTAACACCGACGCGGATGGCTATTAGTTTTTTATTCCAGTGAAACTTTTTCAGTGAAAGCAAAAACAAAATACGAGTGAATTGAGAAAAGAAATCCGAATGCAGTTAGTTTATTTCAAGATTTGAATCCTCTAACTCAGTCAGTCCATAATTTTTTTTCCGCTCCTTTGGAATGAAACAAATCCGAGGAATTTTAACAACTTGAACGACACTAGAGTTGCAGTGAAACATTTACATAAAAAAAAAAACACGGACTAAAAGCATCTCATCATCCGAGCATTCAAATGAAGGTTTTTCAGAACTTCCTTGGGCTTGGTTTTTCCATTAAATTCCAAGAGACTTCTCCACAATCAGACGGCTTAACTCCCATGTAAAGAAACGCAACCAAAAAGACAGAACTACTGGATAAGCATGAAAAAGAATCGGTAAACGACCAAATGGCTTTTCCGCTACAACTTCAGAGCTGAGGACAGGCCTAAAGAATTGAATTTTTAATGGGTCTCTCTGTTAACAGGCGAAGAGTAACGGAAAACTCGATTTCTTTTTTTTTTATTTCACGCCGTGTGGGTTTTCTGCAGTTATAATTGCGAGCATACACTGTTATTTTTCATGGGGGAATAGTATCTTTTTAAAGCGCCCTTCTGTCGTGTTTTGCTTTCCTGTTCAGAGGCTGTGAACTTTTTAATTAAAATGTATTTTCGCGCATATAAGCTTTTCAAGGAGGTTGGTTCTCTCACACGAGCGATGGTAAAAGTTAAAAGAGGCTAATTGAAATTAGGGTAAAAATTTCCTTGTTTTTAATAACGAGATATGCGTACACAAAGGAAAGGACTTATTTACTTTTAAGCATTTTTTTTGTGTGTTTAAAGGGAATAAGAGTAATAGTAATAGGAAATAATCATAACTCGGTTAAAAAACCTCAAGTGTGCATTGATGCTTCTTTTAAGGTTAGCTTTAGTGTACGAACATGACATGAGGTTCGGAATATTCGAAGTTCTCGAAATTATGATTTTTAGTTAAGTAAAAAAATTGGTGCAGCTTATTTGGAAAGAACCCTAATTTCATTGTATAAAGAAAGAGTTCAAAGAGTCTCCAGACCAGAGGTGTCAGGATAGAGGATCTCATAGTAACCGTTAAACTATAAATCTTAAAAAAAAAACCTATTGGATTCCATTATACAACAGCAACAAACCTCAGATCTAGCTAGATACATATACTTTTAGAAACTAAAGTTTTTATAATAGGTCCAGTACCTTAATAATTTAACGAACACTCAAATTTTTAAAACCTAGTTCTAAAGCTATGCGGAAGAAGCTCTATAAACTTAATGATTATTTCAAATCCCCTTCACGAACTAAAATACTCTTTTTTGCAAACTGCTTCTTAAACTTCACTTTTCTAAATTGATGTAAAACAACGCTGAAAATTTCATTTTGTAAAACGAGAACATTTTATAAACATACTCAAAACTTTTCATATGGAGCATTTTCAATCACATGACTCGGACCTAACAACGGCCTTAGCAACAGAAGGGTTACAGTTTTTTGCCCTACAGAGGTTAACAGTTACAGAAAATGACTAGCCGTGGAATTCTTCTATTGGAGCATTTGCAATAACGTGATCCCATACCTAAAAACCGCCTTAGCAACAGATAAACAACGGCCTTAGCAACAGTTAAAAGCCCTACAGAAGATACACAGTTAAAAGAAAATAACCGATTGTGACGCGTCACCTGAAAACACTCTATTTAAAACATTTGTTAATGTTTTTAATTTTACGAACTAAATATTCGAGAATACCCTACGATGATTTCGTAAAACGAGCGTCGACCGTACCTTTTTTTACCCACAAACGCGATAAACAGATGCCCCCCTGAGCCGATCGTAATCCTTGCTTTCATTCCGATTCTCCCTTCAAACGACAAATCTTACTCCTCCCCTGCCCAAACTTATTACCTTTCCTCCAGAGAGCTACTTCCGCATAAAATACTACATCCCTTCCCGATGCCCCCCCATTGCAAAAACATGGAGCCGCATTGTCCCAGGGATGGGACCGAGAGAAAGAAAGAATTATTGTTCGGGAAGAAAGGGGAAAAAATCCGTGAACAATAATTCAGGAGAGGGTCGCCTGGAACCCAGGTGTCCAGGAGAGGAGAGATGTCCTCGGCTGCTGCTGGGGGTGGATATTGCTGTTGCCATTCCAGGAGAGAGAAAAATACGAGTGAAGGGTTTTATTCTTTTTGGGGATGTCTTGTATGGGAAGGTGTTTGAAAACTGAAGGTATCTACGATGATGATGAGTTGGAAAGAAGGAAACGTCTGTTGTGTAGGTTTGGGGATATGTCGTTTAAGTTCTTATTTTTTGTTATTTGTCATCGAAGGTTATAAATCGGGAAAAATTGCGATAGAAGGAATGGAGATAGGTATACATTATAAAAATTAATAAAATACTTTATTCTTAATTTTTAACGAAACTTATTCAATATGCTTTGTTTTATTGCCCTTAACTTTCATACGATCAAAAAAAAAACTTAACCTAACTATACTGTTTAAAACCCACGCCATTCCCTTTTCAAGTATGAATTGCATCTGCATTTCAATAGTAACTTTCTGAAAGCCAGCAAGGTTTAAATAAATTTCAAATTCCTTTCAAAAAAATGTTTATATCAAAAAATAATCATTTCCTAAATGATTCCTTTAAGCTCTCTATCATGTTTAGTGGTCTCTTTCTCCAACTAAGACTTCTCTTTGAAACTGAATCATTCGATAAAAATTTAAAACTCACTGTAATGCATCTGGTCATTAAATCTCCATCTTTATTCAACTATAGCAGTCATTAAACTGAAACCCTCGCATTGTACATTATGCGCATGCGTAGAAGGTCTCTATTTGTGCTTCGTTAAACTAAGAATATTTAGTTCGATAACTAGAACTTTATTTTCATATCCTGAAACCGCTTTGTTGAAAATTCCAGAAGCTTTTTCAAAGAGTGAATCATTAAATAAAATTGATAGAGACTGTATTAATATTTATGATGGTAAATTTTTGTCATATTTTATTTACTAAGATTTTGTGGTACGTCCAAATCATTACTAACCAAATAAATAAACCCAGTAATAAGTGTAATCCAATCCTAGCAAAATTTATATTCACCGACCTTCCTAAGTGAAGATACAATAACTTGTTTTTCAAATCAGCCTTTAAAATAAATGTCAATATAATAATAAGAATAAGATTCCTACAGAAAATATACCCGCAAAACAAAGATGGTTTTTTTTACTCTAAATAAGGTGAGTCCTGTTTATAAAACGAGAAAAAGGAAATTCGAAATTTTAAAACATTTTGCGCATAATTGTAGAAGTCTTTGAATGGTTTGGAAATATCTATGAAATTATAGCACTACAAAGTATATCATTCAAGTTAGACATCCTTCAATACGCATGTTAAACCTTAACTTTTGAAGGTCAGTGTATTTATGAACACAAACGATATTATTTCGTGTCAAGTAAAAAAATAATTAATTGACCTTACCTTTGGGTTGACAATTATTTCCATGTTTAATCTGTGTTCTTCTACAAGATTTATTATTGTTTTTAGTTTCATCCATAAGTTGTTAGTATTGAAGATTCTGTGAAATATTAAAGAGTTAGAGAGTATATTCAGTTCAGCTTTTGTAGTAATTGATAGTTAGTGTCAATGGCAAATATTAATTATTTTTTTTAGAGAAACGTTGCTTTTTAAACACCTATGAAATTTAAATTACTTTAGTTATCAATAACCAGTTGTGACAGTCACTATATTACAAATAAGGTTTCAATAAAGTCAAAATAAAATTTTTTCTACATACAAGGATTCAAATGTTAGAGTAGAACATGTTTAAGTTGAAATTTAATTTTAAATAGCATATACAGTATAATTTTAAACTTACAGTAGGTATAACTATTTATATTAAACTTATATAACAATTTAAATTAGAAGAACATACAGGGTTGGTTGTTTTGGGTTTTATGGCGCAAGGTCCCTATATCGGACATTCCGCGCCAAAGAACATACAGGGTGTTTCAAGTCTACTTCACGTCTTTTATTTAGAACCAACGTCTCCTAGGATCATGGAAGTAAGGTTTACCCCTAAGTAAATGGCCATGGAAAATCCATAGAGATGACTTACATCACCCCTAGCGGCGAAGTAAAAAAGTTATAAAAATTAATTAAAATACTAAAGGACATGTAATAGAAAAACTTCAGAGAGAAAATTTCTGGCAATATATCATAAAAAACAAGCTGAACAAAAATTTTATGAAAATATCTTCATTATTAGAGGAGATATTATCAAGTAAAAATAGCACTTTTTTAGGTCTCAAAAAAGAAAAAGGTCGCAAATTTGCAAGTTTCTTAGTGTTATCATGTAATGTTTGCAGTTTTTTCAGCTAAATGAAGACAAATTTTAACAAAAACAAATCTAAAAGAAACTTGCAAATTTGCGAACTTTTTCTTTTTTGAGGCCTGAAAAAGTGCTTTTTAACTTCTCCACTTCAATAGAGAACTTAAATATTGAAGATATTTTTATGAAATTTTTTTCTGCGCATTTTCTATGATATTGCCAACAATTTTCTCACTGTTTTCTTTTCTTATCTTTCAAGTTTTTCTTATCTTTTTTAGTTTTTTAATTACTTTTTTAACTTTCTTATTTCTACTCTAGGGGCGCTGAAAGTCATCTCAATGAATTTTCCATGGTCACTTACCTTAGGGTACACCTTATTTCCATGTCCCTAGGAGACGTTGGTTCCAAAAAAAAGCCGTGAAACGGACTTTTAAAACACCCTGTATGTGTATAAGATACATTAAAAAAAATTTAAAAAAAAATGTTTTCGTATTCTTTTGTGTTAAGATAAACATAGGATATTTCAAGGCAAAGATAACGTCATTCTCATTAGTATATTCGAAAAGTAAATAGATATTTGTTCATCTAAGTAGTTATTTATTCAGTTTGAAAAAAAAGCTGATGAGTATTTAAGCTAACTAATGCGATAGATGCTTATTCGCTGGCCGAAAAACAAAGCCTTCAATTCAGAAAATTCAATCGAAGAATCCCAAGTGCTACCAAAGATTTAAAGAACATGAAAATCAAAACCTCTTGAGCGTTTTTAGTGCTCTCTGAAAGTGCCACTTACTGGAACTTAGAGCAGTTCTCGTGTTTTTTAATCCACCTACAATCAATAACTGTAACCCTGACGGCAAACTGCGTCTTCGTTATCGGCAATTCACTCACTTTTAACGAAGATTCCTTTTCCAAGGAAAACCTCTCAAGGACCCTTTCAAAAAGGCGCGAAAAATCTTTATATCGATTATTGGGAATTCCGAGGAAAAGTTTCACAGAACGAAAAGCTCTCTCACTTACTTGAATTTGTTGACACTTTTAAATTCGTCTACCTGGGGAAAAAATCAAAAATTGGAATCAGTCACATCCTGCTATTCAAAAAATATATTGTAAACAAAAATGTTCTTTGCAAAAAATGAATCTTTCGGGAATCATTTTACGCTGTCACTTTTCTTGTTTGCGAAATATTTTAGATTTCTTTTCTCGACATTCTCCGTGGAATTGAAATTGATTTCAGCGCTTAAAGTGCCAGTTGAAAAAAAGGAACGTTCCATTAAGTTCTCGAACATTTTATTTAGCGACGTGAGCGCTGAGTGACAGCTTAAGTTTTGAAGGTTTTAAGATATTTGGACTTTATAGAGAAGAGCCGTTCTAAAAGCCCGGTTCTTTGAAAAACGGATACTGTACTTTGAAGGTACATACTATCTTCTCTTGGAACTTAAACTTTTTAAAACTATTCACACCCAAAAATTCTACTTTACTAAACTAACAAGAACACTTACTAAAGCAAACTGTCAAACACATTTTTACGTCCTTATTTGTGTTTGCTCGAAAGGTATGAATAAGTTGAATAAAATGTGGGATAAAATTTCTAGAACATGAAAAAAACAGTGTAGAAAGTATATTTAGATTTTCGAAGAACTAGCTATTTGTTATAAGAAGAGAATATGTAAGTTTTTAGAAATGAGTACAGATATATTTGATGAGTAAAAATTAGATTTAAAAATCAGCTCGTATAGAGAGAGTATTGAATTAATGGATTTGAAATTGAAAATTTTTGTTTACATTGTATCTGAATACTCCTAATATAATTCATGCAAATTTTATAAAAAAAAAATATTTTAAAACTATTCTATAAGAACTAAGATATCTTAAACCTTAGAAGATGTAAGTAAACAATTTCTGAGTTAAATTTGTGTGACTTTTTTACACATTTAGATTCACTATACAGCGGCTGAAAAGGGGTAAGAAAAAAATCAGAAATAAAACAACAATTCCTATTATGTATGCTATTATAATTTAAAGCAACACTGAAATAGGATTTAAATTAATGGGTAAGTGAGAGTGATTTTTGAAGTTTTTATTTTAAAAAATGCGTGTGTATGTACATAAATAAAAAGTTAAAACGATTTTAAAATGCTGCAATAAATAAGTCTCTTTTGAATATTTTTATAGGCATTCTAATTGAAAATGTAATTAAATTAATAAATGTCATTTGAGGAGCCTAGAAGCCAAGGGGTACTAGTGTAGTTTTTTTGGTATTGGAGTTAAGTGCATTAAGTAGTATACTAAGTAGCATATGAGCACTAACATAAGTAGTTGCTGTGGAGTCCACAGCAACTACTTAATTCCAACACTAAATAAACTGCACTTGTACCCCTTGGCTTCTAGGCTCCTCGTTTATAATTGTGAATGATAGTAAACTAATTTAAAGTAAATAAAATATGTTATTTTTAATATTTTTTAAGAAGATAAAAGCAATTTTAAGACAAAATCTTTATAGTTTCTATGGATAACAACCGAAATTTTCCATAACTGACAAAAGTTGCGAGATTAATGAATTTAATGCAGTATTCTTCAAAACCTAAATAGTTTCATTTTAAGTCTTGCTTCGAAATTGAAAATATTATCACATATTTACTTATACTACCTCACAATCTCTTATACGTATTGATGTGCTCATTAAAAAAGAATATTAGAAAACTTTTAAGCAAAATTTATCTGAACAACATATTTATAAAAACATTTATCTAGAATCTAGAGAATAACAAAAAAGCAACCTTAACTAAACACGTCCTTTCACTACATTACTAACCAATACAAAAAAATACGAAGAAGTTAGTGAATTTTAACGATAAAAGAAATGCTTAGGTGTTCATTTCTATGCAATCATGGCGGATCGAAGCCGCAATTCATCACAGCCACTTCACTAAACCATAAAAATATCCTCATTTTATATTTTTGTACTCCTCCGCTAAATAAATACAAAAGAGGATGAGTTTCCCTGTCCATTCGTTCCAGCAGTAAGAGCAAACAACAAAGTGTTCCTTAAGTCAACAGCACTTACTCTGTCTTTGGGCACTTGTGGGATTTCCAACAGTCGAAGTTTGTTTTCATATTGGATGAGCGTTCCACCCTGAAACAAGAACAAGAGGAATAACACCTTGCTTAACGGAATTAAGAAGAGCCGTTTTCTCGACAGGATAGGCTTAAAAATCGTCTGAGGACTTCGGGAAAATTAGAAAGAGCGTATAATTAGAACGTTCGTGAAGCGTGGGCAAATAGAGGTGTTTGTGTTTTGGTGGTGATTTTTGAAAACAGGAGCTTTCAAGTTTTATGAATTCAAACACAGAACCAGGTCGTGTAAAAGAATTCTCATATTTCGCTTTCACCGGTCTAATTGGTTCGTTACGACTGAGTTTTCGTAATGAATCGAGTTTTCTTGCTCACTAACTTAGCTGTAGGGGAGACCGGGGCTAGTTTTCCACTGGGGCAAATTTTCCAACGCCCTTTATTTTTAAATGAGAAATTAGATCAACCCAACGAGTGAACTGGATGAAAAAGAAAGACTTCACACATATTCTGATGTACTTTCAGAATTTTAGCTCTTGTAGTTTCGTCAGAAAAGCGGTTTTTTCAATATTTTGCTCTTTGCGTAAACTTTTGGATTTTTATTAAAAATGTGATTAAGCCCTTTTAATTTTAACTGACTAATCTGATATTGCATATTCTGATAGAGGATTTCTTCCTCTACAAAACTATGCTTTTGTTTTTCAATAATATTACACCCCCACTCGTTGAGGGGCTCCCAAAGTTCAAAAAGTGAGTTGGGGCAGGTTTTCCAAAAGTAGACGGGGCACTTATTCCAACATTTGTGTGGCTCAAGCTCAAACCAATCAACCAATCCATAACGCAAGCTAACGATTCCAAAAGAGTTGTTTGTTCGAATCCCTCTAAATTTTTTCCTATTTCTTTCAAAAAAGGTGGTGTTCTTATTGTTAAAGTGTATATAGTTCTTATAGTACTTAACTTACATTTAAAGAAAACGACCATGAAAGCCTTTACAAATATTCATTAAACCAGAAAAACAGTTTAATCAGATAAACAGACCCACTAGAAGGATTTGCAATTTGAAAATTAGAATGTTATGGTTTGAAGTTCGTCGAATTTACGTTGAAATCTCGTTTTTCATAGATTTTGATCCTTACAGCCATTAACCCCGTGCACAATGTAGGAAATTTCATTTAGAAAATTTTCGCCAAACTCTTATCGCCAAAGATTAGAAGGAAAATCGCCAGGTTATGAAAATTACTGTAACCCGCAATAACACGATATACTAACTCAGATAGTTGGTCAGATTTATTACTAAAACTTGCTGACTGCAGCCGGCGTGGCTGAACGGTTAGTGTGCTTGGTCTATAAGTTTCAGAACCAGGTTCGAATCGGCATACCTGCCTTATGATTGATTAATTTTAAAAAGTTTGAAGATGCCTGAAATTTAAACTACTTATAAATTAGAGTTATTAGTTATTTTTACACTATTGATTTCCGTAAAAGGAAATATTAACCTATTTTTTATGTGTATGTAAAATGTTTTACTTGTTACTAATTTTTTTCAGAGGAAAAAATTCCGAAACAATACTTTACAATATTCGACTAAAAATTTCACCTGCATTAAATTAGAAGTATTTTTGAATTATATGAATAAAAATCTAAAACAAAAAACAAAGATTAAACCATTTTTTTTAATTTTTTTTTACTATAGAAAGATTATTTCTCTACATAGGTTTCACAAAGGAATTTGGTTTTACATATGAATCAAACTTTTAGAAAAGTCGTCACTTAATAAGAACGGTGTCTTCTTACATTTATTGTCTATTAAATATAATAAAGATGGGCACAGCTTCGATAAGAGTCCTCCAGCCGCCATGTTTATCCACATCTCCCTCAGCAATATGCTTAAGTGTTGTCATCATGTGAGCTTATGGGTAAACATGGCGCCTCAAGATGTAAGTTAACTTAAATGCAATAACTTTGCAGAAAAAAAAGACTGTATTCTGTAACTGTATTCCTGTATTGTAAAAAAAAAACTCCCACCCTCTCGAAACACACTCTGTTTAGGCGTAATAAAGACGACCCAGGGTTGCACCGACAGCCTACTACCGTCCGGCAGGGTCGATGATGTCAGAATTATCTAACGCACCCTAAACACTCGATGCTAGAACTTGGTAGTGGACTGATATATAATTGAACTATTATAAATAAAACAGTGGTGGCCACACAAAAGAAATGATTAACACTATAATTAAAATTTAGCTACCACTTTTAATTTAATTTCCTTTTTTATATATAATCAATCTTTTTAATGGGAAGTACAGTCGCGGCAGGAGCAGCTTACACTGCTGGTACCCCGTTTACGACGTATGCTTTCTGGGGAGTACAGCAGATCCAGCCGCATGTGCTGTAAATAAGATATAGGGCTGGCATCGGGTTTTAAAAATGTTCTCTAAGATTTTAATCATGTTTAAGACAAGGGTGGAGTATACATTTTATAAGGATTTTAACAGTTTATAAAATTCAATGTTAATTGGGATGCTGATTTTAATTGAGGCTTATGATAAAATAGCATGCCAATTAACGTTGAGTTTCACAAGTAGTATGAAAACTGCTAAAATCCCTATATCTATTTTAGCCCACTATAATCATTTTACCCCACCTTACCCTATAACACAACCCTATGAAACACCTTGAAAGTATTCTCTTTCACCTCAGAAAACAAAAAAAAAACCCTCCCCCTAAAATTAAACTCCAATATCAATCTCCAATTTTTATTCTGGATATCCCACTGTTTCCATGGATCAATGCTTTGCGTATTCCACAATAAAGGATTATCAAATGTTTGGCAGTGAAAAAAGGTCTCGATTAACCCCTCCCCCCCCCCAAAAAAAAATATTCACTCATAATTATAAAGACGCATTCTTATTCTTTTCTTTATGGATTATTTTTGTCAGTGTGGTGGGTGTTTAAATTATTAAAAATTTTAAACAGAATGAAATAAATTTTTAAAAAAATTTATCATGACCACACGACGATTCAAATTTTTCCTTAACCTCCTAATAAGTTAAAATATCAAGAAGCTTCTAATCGTTGATGTGATTTAAGTTAATTAATTTTATGTAATCAATTTTAGTAAATTTGATGTTTGATGCTTAACTTCTTAACATAATTAATATTTATATTGGTATTTTATTCCAAGCACAACGTTCAGGAACTTCCTTTGTTTTTCGTTAAAAATGATTAAAACTCCCTACCCAATCTAATAAAACATTTTTCCTCAAATGGGCAGTTTCTGGAAATGTAATAAAGCATACATAACTCTCAATTAATCATTAAAAACACGACCGTAGAATCATAATAATCATATTTGAAATTTTATCTGAGTTTTCTTTTATTCATAGTATATGCATAAGCAAATTTTAAACTTTGAAAGTGTTTTAATTTTTAAAGAAAAATATGTTTTTTTTTATTAAGTGGGAAAGTTCTATTAGAACCATTCTCTAAATATTAATATTAAAAAAAACACCTCTAAACATATCTGTATTAAAGTATTTTGACAGGAACTTTTGAGAAGTAAAATAACTTAACGTAATACGAATCCATACAATAATTTCATAATTTAACGTGATACGTGGTATTTTTATTACCTATTTACAGGAATTAAATAATTAACTAAATTAAATTTAATTGTATAAATTTTTCCAAATGCTTTAAATTTGAAGCAGTATCCAACATCTATTCTGCTTTGTGTTTGCCTATATCCCTATCGGTTAACCTAAAACAATGAGTAACTGATTTGGAAACTGCGGGGACAGAACCTGCAACCTAGTGATTACGAGCTTGATACTCTACCAACTAGGCTACCACTTTAGGTATCCTAATTGAAAGACAAAATTGCGCCAAAATATAGATAAATAGCCAAATCTGTTTTAACTTTTGTGGGATGTGTGCCATAGTATAGATAAGCAGCCAAATCTGTTTTAAATTTTCTGAGAATTGTTGCCAATCTTTCCTGTTAGAAGTAAAGTTCCCGTAATTTTCAACCCCCCTCCTGGCTTTGTTTGAGGGCCAAATATTACAAAACTTGGTTTTAGGGGGTGTTCTATTAGAATCGGGGATAATCTTTGATGTCGCCCATAGGAAAAACAAAAGTTGGTGCTTCGTTTAATATGTAGACGGCCCCCTAAGGGCATAAACTATAGATTATTTTCAAAAAGACGTTAAATCATGAAAAATGACACAAAAATTATCATTCTACCCCCAGTAGTTCACTCACAATGCGAACTGTATCAGTTTTTTCTCTACGACTGTACAAATAAACAAAACAATTAAGGTACTAAACTAATTTTTGGAGATTACTACGCAAGTAAAGTTCACAGCTACAACACGATGATTTCATATGAAAAATACATATTATACTATAATTAATAAATTTTACTATAAGTGTTTTACGATTTAACCCTTTAAGACCAGTCTTTTAATTTAACCGGCACTGTCGTTCGATTCCTACATTTACTCCAAGTTAATACCTGAAAAGCTACAAATCTAGTTATGTCTGACAACCAATCAAACAACCAACACACAAGATCGTATTCTGGGGCTTAGAGAGAGGAGAGGCACCAACCAATGAGAAAGGAATGTTAGGAATGGCATCCATCCGGTTAACCAATCAGAGTTTTTGCCAGCAATCGGTATAACTGCAGATAGTAGTACTGTAGGAAAACTTGCCCCTTACTGTTGGAAAACATGCCCCACATACGGGGCACATTTTCCAACGTGACATGGTCACCTTTAAACCTTTTTTGTAAAAAAACTAATAATGTTGATGAAAATTGAATGCTACATTTTGTAGAGAACAGTATGAGGAATATGATGAAATTTTGTTTACCCAAAAATAAGTAAAAATAAAATGTAAGGAAGCAAAATTCATTTAGGTTGGAAAACTAGCCCCGGTCTCCCCTACTGAAAAATTAACTAAAGGGCTCTTTAAGAAATACAACATTTTTCTGTTTAAAATTTCTATCATCTTTCTCCATTTTCTAAGAATGTAATACTGATTCAACAACAATAGCATGAAATAAACCAGGGATTTAAAACATACAAATGCCCGATGGCCGCAATTAAATACAACTGTTTTTTTTTTATTGCTGAACTGGAGATAGTTTCTACTTTTAAAATAATTTAATCCAATCGGTTTAAAATAATGAACTTATTTCTACAATATAACAGTCTTTAGGGTCAAATTACTTTCAATATAGCTCTGCAGGTATAGCTCTGCAGGTTGCGAAAAATGCAAAAGTTTTATCACGGATTTAACTAGAAAACGAGTGTTCATGAAAATTAGTTGAATAACCATCAAGGGAACCATTATATAGAAGAGGGACCAAGAGGATCGATATCCTATGAAATAAATAAAAATTATCATACATAATATTATATTCCTCTTTATTATTATTCTGGATCCATAATTTCATAATTTTTTCAAGATCAAGTCCAAATGGCAAATGCTACCTAAAATCCCCATACGAAGCACTAAATTGCTATATTATACACCGATACCACTGAATGGGGCGACGCGATTCGTCACTAAAACTATCCCTTAAGTAAGCATCGAATAGGGAAATGACACAATATTAATGCGCATAATCCATTCGCGTCTCCGGTGGTCCTGTAACCGAAATAGAGGAGGGATTTCACCCTGGTCCCTTACCCGGGAATGAATTAATTCAAAAGCGAGATAAGATTCGGTGACGGGTGATGGAAATTCAGGACTAGTAACCAGACGCGGGGCTTAATAGGACCGTCATTACACCGGGACGAGGCCTCAAATTGCTCTGTAGCCATTTAGGAGTGCTTAGCTCACAACAGGGATCCTCTAACTGTAGTTCCAAATTATGAGGTTTTGGAAGGAGTTTAATGACTCGGGTGTATGCGTTTTCAGAATCGTGTGGAAAATATTTCTTTGTAGCCAAGGGTTACAATTGACGATATGCAATGAGTTTACTGTACGTGATGGATTAAAATTGTGTAACCGAATGTTTAATTTCACTAAACTTTCTGGTGGTACTGTCTGGTTAAAAAACTATTTTTAGAAGCCAATAGAAAGTGAAATTTCTAATCAAGAACATATATGGTAAAAGCAAATTCGGCAAGTTTAGGCATCCTACCCCATGTACATAATTATAGTATCATAAAACATTACAGAAAAAGAAACATATAAAAGCCACTGTTATCAACAAAATTATACTTTTTGTATACATTCTTTTAGAGAACGTCAAAAAGTTTAAAAAATATTTTAAAAATTAAAAAACAAAATTAAATGTTAAACTCATTTTGGTCATATTTGTTTCTTAAAGAATGTAATGAGTACCTACAGTTAGAGTTTTACTTAAATAATGTAATATTCCCTTTAATGTATTGTTATTTAATTCTTACCTTAACGTCTCCTTTCGTCTTGTCTGTAACTTCCATCACGAACTCGTGCTCTTGAGTTTTGGACGGGTGCATAAGAAGATTGAGAATGTCTTAAAACAAGTTAAGGATATTCTTTTCTGTTTTCAATTTATAGAATTTTGTTGATACTTTATTTACTGTAAGCAATTATGTCAACTCCATTATGAACGAAAACGTATGAAATTACGTCCTTACCTCCTCTTCGAAGTAACATAACTGCAACTTCGATGGTTTTCGGATTTAAATTTTTTTATTAAAACAAACAAAAATTTCCCTTGTAACACGGAGCTTACAGAAATAAGTAACTGAGCTATTTTAGTTTTAAAAATTAATAATTTCTCAACGAAATTTTACCATTATGCATAGTTACCAGTGAAACTTCTGAAATTAATAAAGAATGCGTTCTTTAAAGAATATTTCATATCCATGGTTTTGGCGTGAAATCACACACGCAACATTACATGCTATAACCTTGGTTCTAGAGTTAGAATGTTTTGGAACATGAAGTAATAATCAAATTAAGAAATGTGAATTCTCAATTTAAGACCTAAACAAACGCGTTTAAATATAACCTTTAAAGTCAATTTTTGCTTGGCTTACTCAACCATTCATAGAACTTTTCCTTCTAGTATTTTCTAGTAAGTATTTCTAGTATCCGCTAGTGGCTAGAAGGCTTCGTAAAACTCTAATACATATTAATCGACATTGAATTGACGTCATGTCTCGATAATGTAGCGCCGTTTCTATAGAAAAGGATACTCAGGTCAACTGTAGCTCCAAGGTTGTCAATGTTGGACACGAAGCAGTACTCCCTCCCGGTACTCAGGAACATTTCGAGGAGACCAGAGTTGTAGAAAGACTCGTAAAAGTCTCCATGACCCGGAGGATACCATCTGTAAAGATACATTTAATAATTAAAATTCAATTGGTTTCAAAAGTCTCTAAAAATGTAATTTGAAACTTTTGAACGGTAAAACATAGTTAATGTACCCTCCTGAAATACCTATATAAATATTTAAACTTTTTATTTGTCTTTTTCTTGTAATGTCTTTCTCTTAAGTTGATTTGAACGCAGAAGATTATGCGTAAATTTCCACTATGAATAAAAATTAAACTACTTATTATAATAAACTTACGAAACCCTTAAAAACGTTCATTTTGAATTTTCCTAACATAAGTTTCTACATTTCTTTAGTATGGTCCAAAATCCTCTGTTTTAATTACTTTTGGCGTCTTGCATTGGTACAATGCACTGCAGAGGAATTTTTTACATTTTAATTCAATGGACTCTAACCGTCTGACGTCACACGGAACCAACACGTGACCTACTGAGCTTGCGATTGGTTACCACAGATACTACACTAGTACATCTACTAGTATAGTATCTGTGGTAACCAATCGTAAGCTCAGTTGTAGGTCACGTGTTGGTTCCGTGAAGTCTCGAACCAGATAGGCGGTTAGAGTCCATTCCAATAAAAATAAGTAATGGGGTATGCCTGTGTACAACAAAAATTTAAATGATCGAAAATACTGACAGGATAAGTTTTTATCTATATTCAATAGCATGAAATTTTAAAACGTTTGCGCTCCATAACTATAATTAGTTAATATTAAAAAATAAAAGGTAGCTTACATCAAGTTTATACGAAAACTCTTAAATAAATTCTTACAATTCATAACTCTTAAATAATTATTTTCAACTACTTCTAACAGGTCATCAACTAGAACGAAGGATATCCATCTTAGAGGACTAGATACTTAAAATCATCGCTCATCTCCAAAACAAATCACCTTTTACGCTCTAAAATAGTTGGTTAAAAATCCTCCAACCTCCTATGAATATTAAACAAATCTCGCCCTCAAAATCAGCACCCCATAAACCACTAATTACACTAATTTCCAAACATTAAGAGAGAGGAAATACCAACTCTTTAAGCGTCTTACATCAGATAAACCAAAGCAGCGCAAGAGAACATCTAAACTCTTCCCTACGAAAGCATCACGTGATCCAGATTAATCATTGTTCCTAGTTAACATGCAAAATATGAACAACCTCTGGAGAGAGCCTTACTCATTAAAACCGGAAAGGCCTAATTATGGCGGGCTACGCTTCTAATCCGATTTTCTGTAAAGCGGGAGTTTCCCCCTCGAGCTTGATATTTCAAAATTCCCGCCACGTGCGAGTTGAGTTGAGGTGTTCGCTTTTGGAAATTTCTCGCGTCGCACGTGCAGTTGGAGTAAATGATTTGGAAAATGAGGTTCAAAGAGATTTAAGATAGTTTTTTTTTGTCGCTCTTTTGAAAGATGAAGTGTTGGGAGGTCGGAAGCAAAGTTCGTTGAAAGCATATTCAAATTACCTGGTTCTTTTTTTTCTTTCAATCTTTACAAGAATATTGAATTACCAATTTTAACAGACTCAACCTAGCTTAATACAGAAAAGGAGAAAGATAGCGAATTTAGCTCCTTCCTTGATAAAATAGCAGTAATTAAATACTTATAGAAACCTTTCCAAAGAAGTTATTTGATATATTCAAGAAATAAGACATCATATTACAGAATCAGAAATAAAAGAAATAAAATCACATCAGAAATAAAAGTCTTTCACATGAAATAACGAAAGCTTATTCTCCAAGCCATAGCAACAGAATTAAGCGTCTGAATTTTCTATATAACAAGCAGAAACACAATTATTCCTAGTTCCAATTTCCTTTGAAATGAAAGTTTATCGAATATTTACAATATTCGCTAAACTATTCTTTCGAATAAAATAATAACCACACATTAGAGCGTAATCCTCATATGCAAGAGAAAAACATAATCACACAAAAGGCCCTTATATACCTCAAACAAAAATAGTTTTTCATTCTTTAAAGGAGGATTTTATTTCATTTACCGATAAAAAAAACTAATGACTTCATATTTTATAGCTGCAGTAAAACTAAATTAAACTAAACATTCAGTCGTAGAAAACCTATCTATATTAAAATACAAGATTCGGTCATCAAAATCGAGATATGCAAACCATAAAGAACTAGAAATGTATACTTAACTATGTAAAAGAATGTTTGATATTTTCATAAACAGCGTCAAACTATCTTATTCATGCATTCTCTCATTAATTTAAGAATATTTTGAAACCTTTTACAGAATGTTACGTATTATAATTTTATTGCATATAGGAACAGTGGCGTAACTGGAAAAATTTGGAGTGGTGATATTGAACTATTGAATGAGTGCAAGGTGGTTTTGTTGATGGTTCAGTTTTTAAAAAAAATGAACAGAGAATATTCATTCTTTTATCCTTTACTATTACATTCTTGACGTTCCACGTTTCTTATGTTTCACTTGCGATACAAATTAATACGATATGATATACGGAACACGATAGAGCTAAATAATTTCTCCAAATAAGGTTCAACTTCTATATCTAAGCTTTAAAACCGAAATTTTAATGAAATAATCTCAGATAGCATTTAATCTTACGGTTAACCTTTTCTTTTCATTCATTGCCATTGGGTTTCCCAAAACAAGGTGTGTCAAAAAACCGTGTTTGCATGACAAGGCTGCAGAAAAAATCATAGAAAACCCCAAATAAAACCTTCTCTAAACCCGTTACCACATTTTTAACTTCGTTTTAAGGCAACTGCTAAGGCTAACTGCTAAGGCTAAACTGCTAAGGCAACTAAGGTTTCTGCAACTTTATAATCGTTAACTAGCACAGTTGACTTTGTCATAAGGTTACAGGTTATCAATGCCAAACCTTACAAAAACCTTAAACGCCGTAAGGTTACAACAAAGGTTTGTAAAACCTTTCATTGCTATCTGGGATCAGCAACACGGAACCATGGATTTTTTTGCAGCAATGAAAAGTTCCCAAGTCAAGTCACTCTTGAATTATCCCTTTTCCAATTAAAATTTAGGGGATCGGAAATTGAATTTAGATTGCATTCTTATTCCCAAAATATTACAACCTACAAATCAATCCTTCATAAGTCTCCAGAACTTCTGCTAAACCACTATCTCTTATAGAATACTTGATGAACGCTTAAAACTTTCACCCCCCCCCCCTTCGAAACTGCCACATAAACTATTCAAATCCAAACGCTGCTCGCCCCACGAAAATCGTCGCATCTTCGGATCCGGACACGAGAATCTCCCAAAAACCTCCCACTTTTCCGGGAAAAGTGGAGAAACCTCCGGTTTATCCCCATCGATAACGGCGACAGGGGGTATCGCGTCTGGACATGAATAAGTGATCAAAGGGTTAAGTCCCGTTCGGGAATGCCATTCGTTAAGTACTCTTCGGTTGTCAGTTGGGGGGAATCAGGGGACATGCTAAGCTGATTGCGTCACCGCGGAATGAATAATTCGTTGAGGGAACTTATTGGGAGTGGTTCATTAAAGCACTTCAGGGGTTGGGAGATATTGATAAATGAATGAGAATGAGTTCAAAGTGAAGGAATTTGGGCGAGTTGATTTGTTTACGGTTGGGTTTGGGTGTCAAGGATTATTAATACGAAAGCTGGAGACAAGCTGGGTATGGTAAACGTTCTGAAGGTAAAATAATTTTAAATAACAACTGGTTTGAGAAAAATAATGAGCTAGACGGAAACACTTGGTGTGGACAAAACAATTATGCTTGAATGTTTGCCTAAAAATAAAAAAGTTACATCGCTGTAACAAAGGTTAGGTCCTTCAGTCCTCGTTCCTCAAAAAACTATACTAGACAGCAACGTTAGTTGACCCTATGATGTCACTAACAAACAAAATAGTTCCCATCGCGGTGTCTGAATTTTGAGCGAAATGAAGATCGAACGTCAATTTAAAAATATGATTATTTTGTTAAACCCATGTATATATAGTGTCTTTTTATCACGATTAGCGCACCGAAACTCCACCTAGCAACCCAACAGGCTTTGTGTTTACCCATTTTCTCCTTCCGCGTAGTTACGTACTGGGTTCATGAAACGTTGGGCTGTCGCGTATAGAACAAATGTAGTAATTATCGTTATTTATCTCAATCTCAGGTTGAATATAGTGTTGCATATTTATGCCTGAAACCTTCCCTTTTTAAAGGTGATTTTATAGAATGGTATTTGATCATTTCCTACAAAAAGGGAGTTCAGTCTTTTTAACACAGCTTACTTTGGACTGAAAACTTAATAAACGCTAGAACTAAGTTTGTGGCGTCATCGTCGCAAAACCAATAGTGTTCAAAACTGTTCTTTTTATTTTAGGACTATCCCTATATATTAAGTCAATAGCTGAGCTTCGTCGTCTGCCTTTAGAAAAATAATTCTTGAACGGTTGCATGGATGCACAGCACAGCAGAGTTCAGTAAAATAACAATAGTATTAATAAATGAATAATAATGTTTTAATAAAAGACCCTATTACTTTGCAGTTGGGTCATAAAAACGCTCATCGCTTGTTTGAAAATAGTTTTGTCGATACATTATTATTTAATTAAAACATAAAACTATTTTCCATTTCAAAAAAGTACGTAGGTAAATAAGTAACTCAGTATGACCTAACTAATAACACCAGACTCAGACTTTATGAATGAAAATGCAGATTAAAGATTTTTCGACGTTAGTAATCTAACATGTTTTCAGCACTTGATATGACATTTAGGGCCAAGCAAAACCTCGACGATTTTTCCTATCTCCCAGATACTTGAGTTCAAATATAATCCTTATTCTTATAAAATATTCCTATATTTTAAAATTCCAAGAAATTTCTTCAAGTTATTCTGCTAAAACCTGCAAGAAAATTTCCGAAAACTTTCCCCCACTACTTATTTCAGGAATAGATAATGTATTGGAGTATTTTTAAGTAAACCATACCCAACAAGGGATGGTTACTGAAATCCAAAAGAGTTCTTCAGATAAAACGCTAAACTTTTCAGCAAGTTATCAGAAAATAAAATTTTCGAAACCTCTTATTTTTTTTGGCTTACAGCGGATTGGGTTCGCTTCAAATACCACCAAATTCAAAGAACTCGAACTAAAATTTTAAGCTGTGTTCAACCATCTGTTAAAAAAGGAACATAATAGAGTTCCAGAAGAAATGGAATAACAATCTCAGCAACGAGCAACTCGGAAAACCGTCCCAAGTAAGAACTTTCCCCATCATACTGAAGTACTCACCCACGTTTTCCTTAAAGATCTAAATTTTAAAAGTACTCCATTCAATATTTTTCAGAACCAGCTATTTCAGTGTTAAAAAATCTTAAACAAATTTTGGTCCCCATCGATGATGACCGAATAAAAATGCCCAGTTTCCCGTCTTGCTTTTAGAAATCGAACGGAGTTTTATGTATACCCGAGTGTCGTATGGAACAAGTCGGAAAGAGGGAAGACATCAAGAGGGAAGTGCGAAAATATGTATTATGTTAAGTCTTATTAAGCGTTACGTTTTATGTAGGTATCTAAATAGATTGCAAAACCCACTATGTTGGCTAAAGTCCTTTTATGAATAATTTAATAATTTTTTTGTCGATAGTTTTTTTTTAAACTTTTGAGTAACGTAAAATAAATGAAAATATTTTTGCATAAACAAAATAAGTAAGGTTTTAAGCAAAGCCAAACAATATTCCCTACGAATTGTTTTCTTAAAAATCTATTGGTTACTTTTTGTCAACATTTCCAAGGTAAAAAAAATAGAAACCATTATTATGCATCAAATTAGTCAGGTACACACAAGTTTTAAATAACTTTTAAAGGATGTCTAAAATCTTTTTAATATTTATTACTATTTCTTTATGGAATAATACTTTTTACCTATTATTGTTTTATAGATTGCATTTTGTATAACACAGTGAAAATATAACTTACGCATCAGGATCAGGATTTTTCAAGGATTTACCGATTGGAAAAAGGCTTTCTTTCTCCAGTCGTGGATACCTATAAACAAGATAATAAAGTTACACAGATAAGGAAAAGATAAATTAGAAGACTAATTATATGAAGGATAGTTATAAGTATCGTGTTATAATTAAAACTTGATTTGAAAGAATTGCCAAGGACAGGGGAAGTTTCGGACTGGGGTGAGGGTATTTCGAGAGGAGGAGAACCACTTCAATGCAGAAAAGAGCAGAATATAGAAGAGGTGCATAGATTTAGTAACAAAGTTTTGAGAGGGGCACTCGTGTCTTGAGAAATACATACTGTCCTTGATAGCTCTGAAAACGTCATTTTTCATAAAATCCAAAGGGATATCTTGAAAAACATTATAAAATAAAACGTGTTTCACGGAAATCCGCAAATGGTTTAAGCTATCGGCGCCCAAAACACTAAAATTCTTAATTGTTTTAAATCACCTCACCCGTTTGGTTTTATAATTCATTATAATAGAAAATAAATTCGAAAATTACATACAGCACTTAGTAAAAATTTCAGTTAATGATACCGGAACTTTTGAAGACCATGCGGTGCAAAATTTTCATGGTCTAATCTGCAATAAGACCGAAACCCTGTTAATTAAGATATTTCCTTTGTTTTTATTCTTAAAAATATTCTGCAGTGAATTGATGTTGGGGTTTTTTTTTTGCATTAACATGAGAAACAAATCACATTTTCTTATATTTGAATGGGTAAAAAGAGTTAATCACAACGAAGTTAATTCCTCACTATTAACTATTATATTTTCACAAAAATTTCACACTTTTTCTTTCCATTTTTTTCTCTATGACACAAAGTGTCAAGCTTCACCATACGCCCTTCCCCCTTTCGTCACAATGTCACATGTTACGCATTCCTACCTACAATAAGTCAAATAGAAGGTTTGTAAGAACCTAGGACCCCCATTTTTATTCAAGCTAAAGTGTGTATTTCATCTTACAATTTCAAACTAAATTATTATTTTGATAGTATGTTTCATTTTATAATAATTTTTCGTTTATACTTCAATCTATCATTTGCCAAAAAGAAAGTCGGGTTGGGGTAGTCCCCCTTGTTAAAAGTTGCACACATATTGATTAAGAGAACTTCAAGGTAGAGTGTAGTTCCTTTATGGAGTACAAGATGGCGCGCATTAAAGAATCCTCCGGAGGATAGCCATGGCCATCTAGGAATCACCGGGAGAAGCTATTATCCCATCAACTTCCATTGATAGGATAGGCCAAATAAATATCACTTAAGGAGAGAAATAACGCCTAGCCCCATCATCTGTTAATTAAATTATACGTAGAATTAGACAGCTATGTAAATAGTATCCAGGTTGCTATGGTGACGGACGGATAGTCAAGTGTAATCCATCTGAAGTTCGACAAATTGTAGATTTCCTGATCTGGTACTAAAAGAGTACGTACGTAAGAGAGAGAACGTACAGTTAAATACAGAAGGCTGTTGGTTGATAACATAACATAAAGTATAGCAGAAACTTAATCTACTTTTAATTTTCCATCGAAAAGCTGAACGCTTTCACACTTGACAAGATTTGAGAAGTAGAATTAAAATATTCTATTTCATTTTAAATTTTTAATCAGAGTATGATATTAGAGGCTTTAAAACCAATTGTATACAAGGAAAATACAAATGGATATTAATAAATTTTCTTTTTATTCGTGAAATTATGCATAAATTATAAATTTTATAACAAATAAGAGAATTCCCACGACCTTATAAAATGAAACTTGTTGTAAACAAAAGATTACTTAAGCTGGAATAATTTAAAATTTCGCTTGGATCAAATTTTTGTGTTATCAAATGGTAGGGTTAAATATTAATGAAATAGAACGGTTTAAAATGTTAAAAAACCTTAAAAAGAACCAAATTTAAAAAATAAAAACTCTATGCATAAATTAGAGATTCATGCGTCAAAGTTAATTAATTATTCATGCATAACAAACTAAATATACAAAGATAGTGCCTTCTGATTAATTAGTACATAAAGTCAAACATTTTCTTTTTAATATGTGCCATTTTCAGGTTTTTCTCTCCCTCTTATACTTCAAAAGATTATCATAAATAATTACAGAGATATTTTCAAAATAAACTCATATTAAACTATGCTGATGCCCAGGGGAAATCTTAATTCAATATGTGATATATATATTTTCAATAGACTAACCAACAGAAAAAGAGAATAATATATTACGGGATATACCATAAAATCTCTTCAAGAAAAATGTCAATATTTTTTAGGATATTTATAATGAAGTTTCAAGAAGTTATAAGATTTTGATGCAGGTAGTACTAGTTTAAAAAGTAATCACCAGAGTAAATAAGTTAACTATAAATATTAAATTCTCTGTAACTCATTTCACATAGTTTCTTTTTTAATTAAAATATCTTTATTTTTTGTTGATTGAATTAAAGTACCTATCCAGCAAAGAGATTTTATATAAAGAATTTATATTAATATTCATTAAGATATTAAATTTCTTCTTATCTATAATAATAAAAGAGCTTTACCACTCACTCAGCAACGCACAGCAAAATCTACCGGGGCTAAGGACTCGAAACTTGGTAGGGTCGAAGACCTTATGGTGTATACGCGCACTAAGAAGGGATTTTTCAAAATATCTTTTTTCTGACCCACAGGGGGGTTTGGAGCGTTTTCGACGTTTTTGAGCCCAGCGGCGTCCAAAATGACCCCAGATCTTCGTTATTTCGCAGGAAGGTACCTAGCAACAATATCTAGAAAGGCATTTTTCAGATTTTGGATATTCGAATTTTAAGGGGTCTGAATATTGCAAAAACCCGTTTTTGCTGAGCATAAACCAAATTTTACATTTTTGAAGAAAACAGTACCGAGAAATCGATATTACGAAGTGAACTGTTGGTAATACCTTCTTGAGAGTATTTCAAAGAAAGTAATTTCTGGATTTTTCGATATTCCATTCAGGAGGGGGTGCACGGAGGTTTGAATATTTACTCCCGTTTTTAGTTCATGCATTCTAGCATCCACATGATTAATGTGATTGTTATGAAATTTAAACACATTGTTCTTCACACAACCAGGAAGGTTCGCGAAAAATAATTTTTAAAATCAATGCATTCCAAGCAGCATTTTTCGGCTCTTTTCTAAATTCTTATGCTTAGCCTTCAATTTTAAATTGGTAACGGTTATTGCTCCTTCCAGGTGATGCAAAATCTCTATTGTTGGAAATATTTATTTGAAAATGTTTTATAATAGGTGAATTTTTTAAAACTCTGATAAATAAATAATTTTTGAAGATTAAATAATTTTTTTATGATAACCAAAAACCGTTCCACTGAAAAATTTTATTCTTTTTTCTATTTAATCAAATTTAAGTATTTCCAGCAAAGTTCAAATTAAACAACATTTTATCAGAGGCATTTTATCAATAGTTAGTGTCGATTCAAATGATGTTTACTTTTATTTCATGTTTGAAATTTCTTTCAATGAATGAGTTGGTGATAAATCAATAAAGGGGGGTTCAGGGGGTCTCCCCCTGATTTGAAAAAAAATTCTCACTATTAAAAAATGGTTATAAACAGTTTAAAGTAAAAGTTTAAAGCTAAACAGTTTTTTAAGGTTTTGTTTAACATCTTAAAAAGTATGTGTATTGAATTATTTTTTTATTTAAAATTTAGCTTGATGAGACGGAAATAAGTTTTATCTATAGAAATTGGTGTTCAATAATAACCTTTATTGTGAAGCGAAGGCGGAGAGATTTGTATCAATTATGCATTTATACGAATTGCAGAAATGGATGGAGGGAGCTAAGGGCATTAAAAAGAAAAAATAAGGGGGGTTCAGAAGGGTCCCCTGACTTTTTCTATTTTGAAAACTTACTCTTTAAAAACGGGGATGGGGATTTCACACATTAAATCTAAACAGGTTGTATTTATAAAGGGTTTTTGGCAGTTGCACCTAAATGACGCCTCGGAAAGGAATACAGTGTAGAAAATACTTATTTATTTTAACACATAGTTTGGTAAGCCTTTTATCCCCCGAGCAACGGCGGGCATATCAGCTAGTAATATATATAAAACTGCAAACATGATCGTGTGTCAACGTTCTAAAAGGCTAGGAAAATTTTACTCTTTATAATCATTTAATGTATCTTAGTAAAACAGCACACATTTACATAAGTAATTTCCTCATATTAATACCTATGATAATAAAATATTTTGTAAAAAATTAATTGATTTTTAAAGGAACTAAGATCATTACATTTTCAATTTTTTCTCAATGTTAAGCATAATTAGATGAAACATCAAAAGGTTTAAATAAATGTTTAATATGTATGAAAATAATAATAAAAAATATGTATAGTATAAACTGTTTTTGCAATCACTCTATGCTTTATTCCCCTTTTATCTACTGAAACCTTCTTTTGAATGAGAGAGAGAGAATGAAGAAAGAAGAAAATAACGAGAAGAGAAAGAAAAAGATAGTACAAGAAGGAGAGTAACCGAATCGGTATTTCGTGGAATGCCGAACCAAATAAATCATTGCATTCACTCTAACAACCCTAATTGCATAGGAAGGAGAATCAAATAACTTACCTGCTTTGGTTGAAAGAGTAAACTTTGATCCTCAGACCTCTGTACTTGGGTAACACTTTTTGAGTGTCGTCGTCTGTGTTGAAAGAGTTCATCAGCACCAAGGGGACGTCTGCGTCGAACGTTTTATTGAGGTGCTGAAACATCATTTTAAATTTACTTTATGATTACCTATAGTTTACGTTATAAACTTTGTTTAAACTTATTTGAATCAAAGAAAATTTCCTAAGAAAGGATAAGGTTCATCAATAAAAACATTCATTTCAAAGACTATTCATTTTATAAGTTCTCGATCAGACTCTAGAATAGATCGGACTCCTTTTTCAGCATCCCCCTACACTTGAACATATTTTATCTCTACAGCATCCCTTTTCTCTTGTCTCTCTCTGCTCTTCAGCATCTCTTTGCTCCTAGTCCTCTCTCTCTCTACTCTTTAGTATTTGTTTGCTCTTTAACATTTTTTACTGTCATGCCTTTAGACTCACTTTAATTTATACCCATTTTAAGGCCGTTTAGCATGGATAACTTAAATGCTCAATGTGGCTTTCTACTTCTTTTAGGCAGTGTCAAGTAGTCCATGAACGTCTGGTTCAAAATCCCGACAATCAGTTGCCCGACATCATCATCATCGTCAACGTGGAAATGTCGGGCAAATGAACGTCGGCCAGTTGAGTGTCGGGCAAATGAACGGTTCCCTCCATGAACTACCGGTTGGGAACCACAGCTCTAACTAAGTATAGCTCTAAGAACTAACGATTTTGTCACCCTTTCTTATTAATTGTTTAAAAACAAACCGTCTCATCATCGAAGCATTGAATTTTATCACTAAATAAATTCCATGATAAAAATAGTAATTCATAGCAAATTTTACTAATTATCTTAAAATATTAGGTGTTACATACTACTGAGTACATACCTCTATCTGTTGTACTGTGAGGTCAAGGAATGTGAGCTCGCTCCTGACAGGGATGACGGACTTGGGCCCCGTGCAGCCCATGGTCGTCCCCAGACCCCCGTTCAGCTTCACTACGACCAGCTTGCCCAGCATCTCTCGGATCCGCTTGGTCTCGGGCTCCGACAGGCTCTTGTAGCTGATCACCTGTCAAAGATACAATACAATAATAATCGGTAAAAGTTTAAGTAAATTCTAAGACGAAGTTATTACCGTGGGAGTTTGGTGCATTTTTTTCTTTTCTTTACAATGAAATTATTTTTTTTTTGTAAAAAGAAATGTGTGACAGACATCAGAGACATAATGACATACATAATATTACAATCTTGAATATTGTACCCCCATATGGGATCCTTACTACGAGAACAGCAATAGTGTCATTGAACGTGTCCAGTGCCTTCTTGTGCACTCCGTAATATGTTCAACATTTGTACCCTTTAAGTCTAGATGTCAAGTTTATTGTCTTTTGGGTTTTTTTATAAAGTTCTTAATAATATGATTGATTCTATTTGCATTACTAGTACTCTAAAATTATATGTGCCTTCTAGAGTTACACATAATCACTGTTTGTTTTATTTGAATTCAAATCAGACTAACTGTATTTTAAATTTTTGTCTAGATAAATTTTATAAAACTTATAACAGTGTTTCTGAGGAACTGGATATATTTTGTATGCCTTTTAATGTTTTTAAAGCTAATTGTCGGAGGCTATTCTCATTGTAATGTTTTTTCTTCTTTTTGTGTTTTGGATGTTTTTCATTGTGTCTTGTAATTGTCATCCATTGTAATTGGATTTTTTCTGTTATGTGCATTTGAATACATAAATAAATAATACTTAAAGACCAACCATTAGTACAATTTATAAAAATAATCCATAATTTACCCCATAATGATATTTTTTTCGATAGTCTTGTTAAGTTTAGGAGAGATAATTAATAGTTCACTTTAATTTGTCATCAGAATTGTATTGATTATGTCTATTGATGTTCGTTTCTCAGTAAGGTCCTTATATGAATGTCTTTTAAAGTGTGTTTTCCTTTTATATTTCATTGCATGTATTTTATTGTACCCATGTAACTGGACATTCTGTCTGTTTCGGATACTAAATAAATAAATAAAATAAAATAATGAGATGCGGACATCAAATTGTCAGTTTCCAGGTTCTCCATGTGTTTTTTCAAGGTTTAAACAAAAATTTCTATTTTTCCCGAGATTTATTCCCTGAATTTATTTTTCAAAAGAGATGAGTTTGGTACTACATGGGTTTGTTGAATTACATAGTTTTATAATTTTTTTACTTTAATTAATGTTAAATTTAAAAAGAAATTCTTGATATTAACAGTAAATCATATTTAATAATGTTCATTTTCCTTTACTTTTTCATAACTAAAAGTCTTTCAAAACCATTATAATGTACTATGATTCCTTGTTTTGAAAAATAACGTTTTGTGGTTATCCTATATCCTACAGAAAGTTTCACATTTCACTCATTATTTAAATTTAAAGTTTTAGCTTTCAAGTTTTAATTCATCATGCAAAAACCCTTTTCAAAACCTTATTTTTCTTCATAACCAAATTTTCAAAATAGCAATGTCATCCATTTCGATGAACACATTTATTATATGAGGCCATAAAAAAAACCTTGAATTAGAAGAGAATACTTACGGCTCCAGGAGGCAAGGCCTCGACCTTGTCCCATTGCACTGTACTGCTTGTGCCTTGGAGGAACTGGGAGAACAGACGCTGGAAGCCCTTGAACTCTTCAGCTGTCCTCTGGTGGGAAAAATTGAAGTGGAGATTTATGACATGGAAATCGCCTGCACCAAATTTTACAAACTATTGATTGGCACTTTTTGTCCAAAACTTCACTGTTTGTAGTTTACTATTTCTACAAGAATCTCTCTAAAGTGCATAATCGTCTTTAAGTTTTAACTCTCTTCCAATTGATATAATCATCTTACGCTCTTTGACCATACAATTAAGTATATTTAAATTTTGGTAAATGTTCTTGCTGATTAGAAATAAATGTCCATAACATGTTTTATCAAAATTGGGAAATGTTCCCAGATGTTATCATTTTCAAGTAAAACTATTGGTATAAAATTATATTGACTTCAATGTAATTTTGAAAATATCTATTTTCTACTTAGTATTATTATTATTATTTTTATTTTTTGTGTCATTTAAGTGTTTTTCAAACCTATATAAACTGTACAAAAGTTTCAACTCTTCAGATAAATAACTCTTAAATACCAAAAATTTACTCCTTAAATATAAGTGTGTGTTGTAGTACTTACTGTTTAATCTTTTCACTCACACTATTTTGAAGTTACATGTTTCGCCTTCTCTTTACATACCAAAGCTTTCAGGAAACCAATTAAGCTTCTCTCCAACGTTCAAGTTTGGTAGTATAAAAGCTGTCCAACCCTCTTAAAAACGAACCTCGTGAGTTCAATAGCAGTCAAAGCGTATCCACCTTGACAAGCCTTTAATTTTAACGGTCAAAACCTAACACCTCCGCCGAGTCTCAGACGGTAGCACTTTAACGACGATCCACGGGACACGAAACTGTCAAGGCTTATTTAAAGTCCACGTCTACAGGCGACAGAGGCAACGAAAAAATAAGAAAAAAGAATCGAATTTTGGTGGAGGGAACTTTTTGAACTGTGAGGAGCGGCTGGCGAACTGGGCGAATTAGCAGTAATCGAATAAGGCAATCAGACGGCCTTTTCACAAAATGGCGAGTCAGCAGAATCGAAAGGTCCAACGATCGAATTACGTCAGTTGTATGTAGTGGAATATTCTACCTTTTTTCCTTCTTTTTTTGTGCGTTGTTTTAAGGGTTCGAGAATTAAAATTCTGTGGATAAATTTTGATATGTAACGCAGAAACGTTTGATATTCAAATTTTATCCGATGTATCGATTAATAATTAGGATGCCAATTAACGATTAATCGATGCAGCATATCATTTTCGATTTATGTAGATTTTTTTCCGAAACAATTCCCTCCTTTCAATGTAAAATGAAAGTTCGAATGGAAAACCAGATGCGAATAAATTTCGAATCATTCTTTTAAAAATATTAATCTGTCCTCCATGCTTAAACAATGAGACATTCAAAAATGAAAACGAGTGGAAAAAATGCAACCTTTTCATTCGAAAATATAGATTTTGTTAATTACTTTGACACTAAATGTACTTTAAATAGGGTGCAATTTTCTTCACATTTTTTTTTTATTGAAAATGTGTTGTTTTCTGATGCGCAAATTGGCATTATTGCGTCTTGAATAATAAGAAAACAAACTAACACAAACACCCTTAATATATTCTCACGAAAAAGCATTATTTTAAAAACTACATCGTATAATGAACCTTATAAATCTTATATGAATGAATTAGAATACCACCTGGGTATTAGAAATAGATCTAAAATAATAGATAACAACAATTTTAATATATTTTAAAAGTCTGTGAGTAAAACTACATAATATCTTCAAACCGTATTTGAAATTCGGGATTAATCAAACCTCTGGGGATTTTTCTTTCTTTCTACGTCAAATTTCAAACAAAAAATGCATTATTTGGGTTTAAAAATGTATTCACCGCAGAGAATCTACACGGAAATCTACATTTTTCCGTACATTTACTTTATTCCGCTAAAGTAAAGCAATTGTGTTTTATGGAAATCCAATTCCTATGCTTCCAAAAATGTAATGCATATTCCGATATTCTAAATAGGTTTTGAGGAATGCTTTTGTGAGAAATTTCGGAAATAAATTCTTTGAATCGATTTAGAAGTAAATAAGTAATGCGAAACACAAAGCATGTGTGGTACCGCCGCCGACTTAAATGGACGAGCACTTTTAAGTATGCAAATTAAAAAGTTGCTCGAATAGACATTTTATAATGGCAAAGACAATATTGACTATCAGGAATAGAATAAATAAGAATACATTAGTAGATGGAGTGTCCCAGAGAGACATTCCTATCCTTTCTGTTGTTTGCAATTTCGAGATAATTTTAAACTTCTTGGAAACGCCTTTGTCATAGGTAAATACTGTGAACTAAATATTTCATTTAAAGAAACTGATTGTGAATTTGTTTTCGAGAATTCTAATTTCAAATTATTGGAGCAGTTAAAATTCTTTGATTAACTACGAAAAAATGCTTTTCGTATTGAAATCTGAAAACTTGTGTAAAGCAGCACTTGGAAAATTTTGAACATAGGTTAAATTTTACTATGTATTATTTTATTTAAAGAAAGATACTGATTGAGAATTGTCTTTGATAATTCTAATTTCAAATTGTTGGACCAATTAAAAGTCTTTTATTACAATTAACTTATTAATTACTATTAAATTTTACTATTATTTTACTTAAAGAAAGCTACTGATTGAGAATTGCCATTGAGAATTCTAATTTCAAATTTAAAAGTCTTTGATTACAAAAAAAATGTGCTTGCATTGAAATCTTAATATTGTACCTACTCCTACATGATTAAAATTCATTTGAAAAATTTTGAATAATTTACAATTATTTTTCTCCGGGTATCCTCCTTTATTATTAATTTATCCTACAGTTTACACATACATTAAACTTATCACTATTATTATTTATCAAAGTAAACCTAATTGTGTATCTCAAACTATCACTAAAAAATTCAAATATTAAATTAAGTGCATGGATTTTTATTACTTGAACGATATCAATATTTGTCTTAAGTCCTTATAAAGAGAAGCATACCTGCTTTTCTACAGTAGATGGGGCAGTGTTGATTATCTTTTCAAGCTCTTTAGCCAACTCATTCTTGGCATCCTGTTTAGTCAGCTGTTTGAATTCAGTGGAATCACTGATCTTCCTTTGCTTGCCGAAGTTCTGAAAGAAAGTAATAACTCAGGGTTAGCGTTGGTAGATTGTAATTATCTTATTGTCAATCCACCCTTTCGACATACTCAATATGTTTATAAGTCCGGAAAATTTTAAAAGTTATTCTATTCAATTTATAATATTATTGAGTTATAAAAAATACAATTTATACATTTTTCTTCTTAAATAAAGGTGCTTTGTCATCATTTTTTATCATCACTTAAATACAACTAGTACCGAAATACAAAATTTAAAATTTGAGGAAAGTTGAAATTAATGTTAACACGTGGTTAAAATATTAAAAATTTTTAATGTGTACCATCATAATAAACTAATTTTTTGTCATTGCAAAAAATGGCACTTAACAAGTATGATTCCAAATTTTTTTCAGTGATGTTTGTATAATAGATCTTTTAGATGCAAACATGCAAATGCAGACATGGGGGGGGGGAATATGCAAATTCATTCCTTAATGATAAGCACAAAACTTTCTCAAAATTATACTAGACTGCAACGTTTCCTGATCCTATGACGTCACTACGCGGAAGGAAAACCTGCGTGAACATAAAGTCTGTTGGGTTGCTACGAGAAGTTTCGGTACGCAAATCGAGATAAAAAAAAAGACGCTATACATGCATGGGTTTAATAAACTAATCGTATATATTTATTTTTAAATTGAAGTTCTTCATTTCACTCAAAATTCATACACCGCCCTGAGAACTACTTAGTTATGTTTCCCCAGGGCCAAGTAACGTTGCAGCCTAGTATAGAAGGGGGAGATTGGAAATTATGACATAACGGAATATATATTGGGCGGTAAAACAATAAATAAATAATGCAAAAGGTAGATAAGAGTAATAGTATTTCCAAGTTTTAACAAGGTTAAAAACTATTCAAATTCCAAGAAATTCAAAAGAACTTAAGCATGCTATAGTCATAGTCGCCAGTATATAGTATAGCCACCAGGAGAATAAATTTTGACGTCTTACAATATTGTGGCAATTGCTATGGGAACGGATTTTTCCATTCAATTTCAGGGGTGATGGTAATTCATTAGTGCTGAAAAAAGGTTTTGTGCAAAATCTTTATACGTGGCTATAATTTAGCTTTGTACTTCTTTTCAGAGATTGGTATTTTTTCTGTTTAAGTTTTTCTGCTGGCGATATGACTACATGCCAAAACTTTCTCTGATAAAAAGAGAAGGTACAAAAAGATATAGATTACAAGACATTCTTACTAACAAAGAAATATAGTAGTTTTATAGAATTCATTCAATCGATAAACTTATAATTTCTTGATTATGTACTTATATGCATTAAAAATTTAAAAAAAAAGGATTCTTTTTTAGAAAAATTAGAAGATAACTCAAATAAATCATATTTTACCTGATAAATAGAATACAGAATGTATGAAAATAATAATAATATGACAATTTTTGAAGGTAGCTTATGATACATGTGTTCATGTGATTGTACCCCCCCCCCTTAAATATTGGCCAACAGACAGGGGGAAAAACCGCTTTTCTCTAAATCAAAAGCCCGTCGTAATTTTCATCACTTAATGGAAATTGGTTCAAACGTCTTCAGGAGAGCAGAAGTTAAGTTCAGCAGTGTTAGGATTTAGGTTATCTGCAACATCCTGAACTAATATCCCATTCTACTCTGCACAGTTACTTATTGCGCTGTTATAATACCCTCGCCCGCGTCCATCCTGAACCAAACTTGGGTTAATTTTAGGCTCTAATGGATTCCTAAGTCCAGTCCATAACTGACCAGTGGGAGTGGCCGAAGCCATAGACCACTCCAGAATATTAATCGAACGTTTGCGCTGGACCGGAATGCTTCTGTTGGAGGCCTGACCGCTCAAATGGGCCGGAATGACGGCAGAGAAAATTGTTCCAACGGAGTTAGAACGTCCTGGGCATTCGAAGCAGGTTTACCGGAATGATCAAAGGAGGATTTAGGAAAGTCAAATATGCATCTAGTGTCTAGATTGTTGAGTGGCGGATCATCATAGTTCAGTACTTTGCAAATAAAGTACTTTGAGCGCAAATTGTAATTAGAGTTAAGCTATATTCAGTCAAGTTAGGAGTTTGGAAAAACACAAGAAGTTCTTTCTTAGTGACTGCAATTCGTTTTGTTTGAAAATTGTGCTGGGTAGGATTCTGATACTTGTTAGTCCAGCGGTTTTCAAACTGGGGGGAGCGATAACTCCAGAAGGGGGACGCGAGCCAAGACCCGGGCCCCTCCCAAAATTTGGACTAAGAGGACAAAAAACGAGTAAAAACCTTGTTTTTAGGGGTAAAAACCTCAAACTTTTCTGGGAGATCCTCAGACCCCCCTTTTGTACTAGGAACACTGTATAACCCACAATTTTATACATATTACGTTTATCAAGATGGAAATACTACCTTATGATTTTAAAAAGCTTAATTTTTAAGGGCTTTGGAATAACTTCATCCTTTTCTTAACAAAAATCTATGGTCATTCAATCCATACTGGGTTCATCCCGAAAAAATTTCTTCATACACCAATGGTGCGAGTATATCGAAAAAAAATTACAATATTCAGATCTGAACCAATGGTGGGTCCAGGTCCAGAGGGTGTCATGTATCCCCGAGAATCCCAAAGAAATAGCTTAAAATTGCTGCATGAATACATTGTTACTGCATGAGAGAGGATGCAATGAAAATTACGATTGAAATTTGGGTAGCCAATATTAAAAGTTTGAGAAGCACTGTGTTAGTCTAAGTTAAACTTTGCGTCTCTCTTAAGCCCTAATTTTAAGTCAACTGTAACTTACACAACGGAGAGAATGGCGAGTCCAAAACTTACCCAGCTGAAGTGAATTAATTTTATATCACTTTTCATGCTCTTCGATTTTCTGAATAATATGTAAATATTCATTTCTCAAAAGATAAGGGATCTTTTTTGTTGGAAAATAGGGTTACTGACGCAATCCTGAGATGCTCGCTAGAGTGCGAACAAAAGTTGACAAAAGCAATGAAAAATATTATGGGGAAACAGCTGAAAATAAATATAAATTTCTTGCCATTTTTTCATGCTTTAAAATGTCATGGAAACTTATGTAAATTTTTTGGCCCTTTTAACATCATCTTATCAATATAAATATTTGAGTCATCTTAATCATTTTCTTAGCTGGAGGAAACATAAGAAAATTCAAATATACATTTATGTTCACGTTTTATTTGAGAAGTGAGCTAAGTAAATCTAAATGGAAAACTTTTATAAATTAATGTATAAAAAACTGTTAAGTTTTCTAAGGCAATGTTTAAAAATATAAATTTAGAAAAAAGAGCTTGCTCTTTCCTAGTTTTTGTGAATTTACTTGTCATTTTTATGTTATCAAATTTGATATATTTATTATAAAAGGAAATTTATTAAATAGAAGTTTTTGACATGTTATTTTGATTGTGAAATTTCATTTCAAAAGATAAAACATTTTCTTTATCACTCATTATTTAATATGTCCATCTCAAAATTTAATAAACGCATACATGATTCAGCCTAAAATATAGCAGTGATTAATGACATTGATAAATTAGTACAGAAACTTTTTATGGCGATTTTTCTTCTGAGTATAAGAATTAATATTTTTAGAAGAATATGCGTCTTTAAGGATAGTTTTTCTAGTTGTCAAGTCCTTTACCAAAATGTTTATTAATAAAATAATATTTTTAGAAATAGAAATTTTAAGATTTGAATTATCAAATAGTGGTATCAAGAAGATATTAATAGTTATATTTCAGTTTCAAACTACGCAAATGTGTTTTTAAAATAGTTTTATTAAAATGTCAAGACCGTTACCCTTTTATAGGTAACAGACTTGACAGAGAAATAAATGTTAAAATTTATGACCAATTTTTTTTATATGCACAACTTTTTACATAAAAGTATCAACTTTTATTTCATAAAAAAAAGTTATTAAATTTGATTTTTTTAATATAAGCGTATGATAAGAAAGTCAGGTTTGTTCTGTCTTCATATTAAAAAGCATCGTGTTTATTTTAATATGAAGACGGGCTCTCTTAGAAAAATCATTAGCATTGTTTTTAGAACACGTTAAATCGAAAAAAATTTCCACAATGGCATCTTTTTGTCCTTGGTAACTTTTGTTCTCCCTCTAGCAGCTGTCTATTGGCCCTTACAAGCTTTTCACCGGAATTACCCTGTATTAGATGGGTTTTTTTCTTTCTGAATTATTTTCTGAGAAAATAAATGTAATAATTCAATCCCATATAATTTTTTTACTTAAATTTTGTTAATATTAATATTAAAAAAGTATTCAACATTCCTGTAAAATCTGAGAGTTCATTTAAAGGTTAAATATTTAGTTTTTACAACTATAAGTTTTTTAAAACCTACAAAGTCATGAAAAGTAATAATTTAATGATGATGTCGTGTCCATGATGAGTCATGACTATAACTAAATTGTGCCATGGGCAGAAACCACAGCTCCTAGCAATTTAATCATAGAAAGGGGGCTGCCAATGCCTCCGAGGAGGTTGGATTTCTACCTCAATTAATCACCTCTTCTCAACCTTCTACCTCAATTCGAATAATTTAGTTTAATCAAATTTTAAATTTTACCTCAAAATGAAAAATAATGCTTAAAGTAACATTAACTTTCGAATAAAATCTGCCAAAAAATAAAGACAAATATTTTAACAAAAAACATACTAAACAATTATGGGTTTTGTATAGAAAGATTAAGATTCCACCAAGGATAAATCCATAACTTCTGAACATAAGGTTAAGATATTCAATAAGCACCTAACTTACATCAGGTTTGCATGATCAGAATAGTAAAAGGACTCGAAAATTTATGCCCTGTAAATAACCTTAAAATCTTTCATATTCGCAAAGGAATCCTACTCATTTTTCAAACTTTGTTCTCCCAGATGTATAAGCCAATGTCATTAATCCAGAGCTTAAAGAAAGTCACTTAAACTTTTCTTGGGTATTGTGTGCGTTTCCTTCCCATCCAACAAAATTTCCATATGAATAGGTTGACGAAATATACTTTCATTGGTTGGCATTGTGAAATTTTTATCTACTATATTTCTGCAACTATTCAGTCAGATATTTTAGGAAACCCTTTTATTTGTTTTCCAGAGAATGAAAAATCCACGGACGAAAATAGTTTAGCTACACATTTTTGTGAAAATGGTCAATCGTTATCATATTTAATTACTTTTTCACAGTCTTCTAAATTTTAGAAGCACATATGTATGTTTTACTTGATTATAGCCTAATTCCTTTTGATAAATAAAAGAACGTTTTCTAATTTGAGATTCCAGAAAAAGTAAAATTAAAAAACTAATTAATGCGTTATATAAACTCTGATATCTGTTTGATTATCTTTGAGAGACACCAAAAGATATAAAATAGAAACTACTTGATAAAAAAAACGTTACAGAGTTTTTGTTAAAATATATAGCAAAGGGCGAAAACACTCATTAAAAAAATATCAAACGCAGGGGTCATAACCCATTGTACAGAAATACATATAAGGTTTTTTTTTAATATTCTATTACTAAAACAAGCATCATTTTATCCTAATAGTTTTAATTCAAGGAATTGGAAAAAAGATACTTTTCAATTTTTTTAAAAAAGTAATTATCTGGAAGCAAGAGAAAAAAATTAGCAAAAGAAGTTTTTTTAAAACAAAAGTACTATACGTAGATATAAAATAAAACAGATGGAGGGCTTAGAGTTTATAAGGAGTTTAAATTGATACTCATACATTTTTTTAAAAAGAAAACACGAAACAGAGTCAAAAATTTAATGAGAAAAATATTGACACGACGCGTTGAACCTTGTAGATTTAAAAGTATACACACCTCCAATTAGTATAAAAACAGAGAACACGTAGAAAAAAATTTTCCCCGCTATATTCATTTTCTTCGACATGCTGTTAAGCATATTGACATTTGTTACATCCTAGTAAAACTTTGCTGTTGAATACACAGCGAAAATCTATTCACACAAGCTTACCATGTGCTCTCATTTTTTCTCTAAAACAAAGAAGTTTTTTCTAAAGTATGTAAGTTATAGTTTCATATAAATACGGAGGAATGTATTCCCTTTTTAATAGCAGTACTAGTCTATTACATTAAACTAAGTAGCAGTCGTTATTAATGCTATATTAAGCGTGAAATAGCTGTTATTATCTACTCCTTCCAGCTAAACAATGCACCTTATGATACGTGAAAAGTGCATTACATGTTTATTGTCTTATTCACTGTAGGAGCTAAGTTGTTAGTAACGATGTAGGAGTATCCTTTTAAGAATAAATACACTTGCTACTTAGATAGTCTGATTAATTTCAATTGAAGTAAGTAAAATACCCCTAAAAAATAAATTCTAATAGTAAGAGCAATTCTAATAGTAACTAAAAATTTCCCACAAGAGCATCTCTTTCATTTCTTTTAGTAAATTTCATCCACGCTCTAGCTATGCCAATGTCTATACATCTACCCCTCTTAGAAGTTTATTGTTTATAATTTACCTCCTCTATAACCTTTTTTACCTTTATAACCCCCTCTATTAAATGTTACGATATAACTCAATAGGTTAGAGAAGGAGCTCTAATGTAAGTACAAGAAGAAATTTCAATATTACGAAATTTTTGTGTAGTAATTTATTCGTATTACGAAATTTTTGTGTAGTAATTTATTCTTGAACCTGAACAACAAACGCCCAAACAACATCATTACATCCCTTTTTAGTTCAGAATCCTTTCATAACATTACGTCAATTGCTTTGGCATCATTCATTCCTGAACAAAAGCATTGGAAATGACGCGAAACAAAAAAAAAATCAAAATACGACCCACTACATGTAACCGGTGTTCAATTTCACTCAAACGAGAATTTTTTCCTTTTCATCAGCGTCACTATATGAGCATTGTTTCCTGATGGGATCGCTCGCACTGGATGACCTACTATTTGCGAACATGTGACTGTCGCATCTCAGAGGACGCGCCTGGAGCTAATGGGGGAAGAGCAGCCCACGCTGAAGAAATAAACAGCCAAAATAATGCATCTGTATGAGAAGATGGCGAACAGTCATCATAAGTTTACATTCAAATAGAAATGCATGGTAAATCTCGATATTTTCAATGCATGACAGTTACCGACACAATCTCAATAAGAATAAGAGCAAATGAATCATTTGAGAGTCGATTGAAATACAGATGTAAAAAATATTGAGAAGTGCTATATGAAAAAAACAGTAGTTTTTAAAGAAGTGGGAAAAGTTATATATTCCTGCGCATTATCAGCTAATAAATATTTTAAGTTTTGAATAAATTATAAAAAAAAATAATAAAATTAAATATAATAAATTATAAAAAATAAATTTAATATAAAAAATATGACGTACCGTTTTATTAAGAAGTTAGTTCATCTAGGAATTCTACCAAGGACCAAACCTTTCTTATCTGATAAAACAGAGATTTCATTCCTTTTCATTCGATTGCAAAAGTGACTGAGAGGGGATGGTGGAGGTCTTTAAAAGGGTTGATGTTGGTTTAGGAGGTTTGTACTATAAGGCGTCGATGAAAAAGATTGATAAGACATTTTAGGAAAGGTAAAAAGGGAATAAAATTAATAATTAAATTTGGGAAAAGTGTCTTAAAGCTCAAGACACTAATTTTAAATAGTTCTTATAAATTTGCGATTAATTGACTCCTTTAAAATAACTTCTTTTAGAACATTCTTTATTTAATTAACAAATGAATAGTTTATAATACATGTATTTCCTAGCTAAAAAACACTGTAATTATAGAAGAATTCTAACTAATTATGAAATTATTAATTACAATTATAAATAATTCATAACTAATTAATAATAATTATAAAAATAACTATTTTCTAAATAAATTTTTCTTAGAAATCAAAGATTTCAAATTTAATTCCTTAAATTTAGGATGACTTCTCTCTGTTTTGAAAAACTGCCTATTGTGAGTTTCAAAACACATTTCTTATTTAATTTAATTGATGAATGGGCAATTAATCCTTCAAATTTAATTAAGAACTAGCTGATAATTTACAAATGGAATAGGCTTTGGAGGGAATGCAACCTAAATTGGGCTCATCTAGGGGGTCGAAAGCTTTCGTTTAAGACCAAGTTTGTCCAAATCGGCTCGGTGGTTTGGGCTGGTGGCCGGCGGAAAGGAAACTTTAAATGACGTGTCCAATGGCAAATGTAAAAATTTTTATAGATCGACAGCTGAAAAGGTTAATTTATAAAACCCTTAATACTAAAGGCCACAACAGACAACCAACAAGCGGCTATTCAACCGAACTGCTTCTCATCTTTAAGATACGCCTACTAAAATAAAACGCGGAAGATGAATTATCGCCTACCACTCGACAACGGAAGCTCATGGGATCAGTTGCCCGTGTCAACAAATTAATTTTTAGGGCGACCAAAAATAGAGCGACTAAAGCCCTGTCATCTTTGATAATTGGAACCGGGTATGAGTTATGTCGCAACGGTAATCTCATCGCCACAAAGGAATTCCGTCAGCTGTTTGAGAGAAGGGAAAAGACGAATACGGTACAAGAAAAAGATGAAGGGAATGCAGGGGAAGTTTTTTTTTTAATGCTAAAGTTTGAATTTTTGTTTTTTGTGATTGTCTGTTGAAATTGAAGAAATGGGAGTTCTTTTTTTTTTTGTCATGTGGTCTTGCGTGTAATAGATTTATTTATCTGAATATTATAAAAATGATTACAGTGCACTGAAATTGACTAATTAAAATATTTAGATTTCTTAATAAGAATTTTTTTTATCTAATATATTTTTTTTTACAAATTTCAATGAGGTATTTGAAAAGTGAGGTATTTGCTTAATTTTACACTTTTTTGATACGTTATAGTTTGAAACTCTCAAATATCAGATTTTTAAGTTCAAAAATGTGTTTTAACTAAGTTAAAATTCGATTTTATTTTTGCCAAAACACTAGTAAAGTCATGTGATCAAAAAACGGGATTTGACGTCACAGCGCACTCGAAACTAGTGTTTTTACTGTTTTTTAATGATTGGAAAACGGGATTCTATTGGATGTGACGTCACAGCGCATGTAAACAACAGTTTTTCTGTTTTCGCGCCAAAACGTAAAACGAAATTTCAAAAATTTATGTCTCAAAAACTAGGCTACTAAAATACTTCATTTTAACATCCTTCTTCATGGTTTTTTATCTACTATTTTAATAAAATTTAATCTCAAAACGTGGAAATACCTCATTGAATCATCCCAGTTAATGAGATACGTAGTTTAAAGTAGTTTAAAGATACGTGAAAGTGGAATGGGAATTTATAACTATTTTTGTTAGTAAACTGAGAAATAGGAAATATAAATTTTGTTTTTAACTCAGAAATTCTTACTCCTCCATTTAATGAAAATCTCATATGAAAAAATATATGCATTCAAAGTTTAAAGCTTTTAAATTTGAAATTATTTCCATTCATTGTAAAGGAAGATGCACGGTTATAAAGAGTCATAATCAAAGTAATTTATTAGAAAGAAACACAAGAAAAAATAAGAGAACAAGTTTAAGCGATCGAGTTAAAAAATAAATTTACTTAAGGCCCTTAAATGTACTGAAATGGATTCGAAGGGCAAAATTTTGTTTCGAGGTTATTCACCAAAAAGAATAAGAATTTAACAATGAAGAGAAGTCAGATTGGAGGTAAAATATTAAAAAATCCTATTAACTAAGTTTCCGTAATATATTTTAATTAACTTAATTAATTTTTAAGATAGAAATCAGGTAAACAATAGAGAACACCGGTTTATATTGGTGACTGTTTTTCAACCAAATGATATATACCTACTACTTTACTTTACTAAAGAACGAAAAAAAAACTTATTACATAATTTATCTGAGATATCTCATTTCTTTTCAACTACAAAACGAAGAACAGATAGATAAACCATGGCCCTGGGATCCCCCTCTCTTATTCACGGTCCATGGTACCACAATCCACATATCACGTGACACGATGTTAGGAACAAAATCTCGATCACATTAGTGTGACCCTCGTATTATGTTTTATCTTCGTACAAACAGATAAACTCAAGTGCAGCACCAAGGACAGTTACAGAAAGATACTAACACCCAGAGAGCTCTTTTCTACCTCTACAACAAAATATATCGGGTATACACGAGAGATTACGATGGAACCTACTAGGTTCCCTTCACGTGTTTGAAGCTATTGAGAAGTATTCCATGATCGAATGTTCTGGTGGAAAGCGATAGCTTGAAGAAAAGGGTTTTTTGCGTAATTTCCTAGGGGAAAGTGTTTTAGAGGACGGAATATTCATTTAAATCCTCGGGGAAATTAGATGCAAATAGAAGTTTTTCTCTTCGATTCAGAATCACCAGAATGGGGAATTTGTTTGTCGTAAACAACTTTATGTTTGAGAAAATAAAACTTCGGTCGTCTCATAAAATTTTAAAAGAGTTTGAGATTTTGAAATGGCATTCCCGTTCAAATAAGGGCGATCAATAGTACGTTCGAAATCTGGTGTAATTTTACTGGTCACGAAATCCAATTGCAGCCTCAATAGGAATATTCCCATCTGTTAATGTAGAATTTAAATGTTTTATTTACAATCAATAGACATTCTATCCTTTCAATAATTTGTAAATATTTAAAAAAAAGTTATTTTAAAGTAATATACATGATTGAAACTCAAAAATTCAAACCACGGCATTTTGGGAAAAACAACTTGAAACATTAATATAGGAAATGTATGTATTTCTATTTAAAATAAGCCATTGACAACTCATTTGAATTTCTAATGTCTCTACTCTATCGACCTTATCGAAAGACTGGAATTGAGACATTTTGTTGCGATTTTAAGAGACACATTTTGTGTGAGGCTTTTATTTACTGAATAAAGTATTTCTTAAAAAGATATAAATACAGAAATCAGACGGTTGAGGAAGAAGTATTAATTTATATTTCAGTTTGTAAAATATTTTGTATACAGTTTTATATTACAGTTAGTTACACCTCAAACTAAATTTTAACTGTAATATTGATAAAAGTCATTGTCATATTTTTACTATGTGAAATACCAAGTATTATTTTTACATAAATACCCTTAATAACGTATTTTAACCACTTTTCAATTATGATATTGTTTTCACTGTAGTTCAAATAAAGTACTATTATTTAAATACAGTTTGATGGAGAAAGTTTTATTCATGAAAATGCTGCCAAAAAATGGGTTGAAATATCTCATTCCTTATTTTGAATATTATATACCCAACGCATCATCAGCCAGCCAAGTACTTTTTCTTCAAAGTTTCGATAAACTTGAGATTTAAGAGATAGTTTATAAAAACACTAATGATAAAAAAAATATTCAGTTGAAGGTCAAAGATAATGAAGTTAATAAAACATTGCTCCAAGTATAGTTCTAAAATAACTAAAATTAAGAGTTGAGGACTAATTTAAATAAAAATTAATGAATTTTAAATTGTTAATTCCGTCTTATACCGACATAATGTCAACAATAAGAGAAAACTTTAACCCTTGTGCAAATCATGGCAATCTAGAAGTAGTATCTTCTATTGCTGATGCATCCTACGCAATTCGATTAAACTAAATTAAATATAATTATTTTATATGTGTCCAAAATAACTGTATATATATGCTGTTTAGTGTTACTGAAAACAGAATTCACACTGCATTTTGAGCAGCTCAAAAAATGAACTCCTCAGTTCCAAATCGCCCCCACTTTCTCCCGAGACGCTCACGTCTGGACGCATATTATTAAACCAAAGCATCTCGACAAAGACTAAAGCAAAAAAAAAAAAAAAAAAAGATGACACTTACGACCGAGAGGAGAGACGAGGACTGCATGATTAGGGTGGATCCAACCAAGTGTCCTGAGGATTCGGAAACGCGCGCGCTCCCGGCATGCTGGAGATAAAAAGGCGATATAGTTCTTTCGGCCTTGGGAGGTGAGATTAGCTGAGTATGGGGCTCACCAAAGGGGAGTAAGGGGAGCAGAGACGTCTGATTTTCGAAGAACGTCCACGAAAAGAAGTTGTCTACGATGAAACCCTGGATTTGTGGCAGTGTCTTTTTTAATCAACCCTTTTGGTAAGTTATTGAGGGAAAAAAGACAAAATTAGGAGTGATGGTTTGAAAAAGAAAAGGTTTTAAAGTGGAAGTGGTTTGTCTTGTACACTTTCTTTTGGGTTGCAAATTCTTTTGATGAAAATTATAACCATTGTTTCGTTATAAATTCGTTAATGCGAATGCTAATTTAAAGCTTTCAAAATGATGGATTTTTTGGAAGAACTAACTATTGAATCAAGAAGAAGAAGAGATTCAATATGTAAAAGGGAATTCACCTCCGTGGCTTCGGTTCATGGGTCCCCGCTGGGCAATGCTAAGTAAGCATTTCTAACCTTGGCATTTATGTGGCTGAAGGAATAATATCCAAGTATCCGTCATTTCCTACTATTTAAATATGAACTATAACTTGGGAAAAAAATTTCAGACGGTATATTTGCAGAAGAAATATTCTGAACTAACCGTCTCCCCTGCTCGGGTACCGACATAGTATTAGTAGAAAATATGGTTTCATGTTGTGCTTGTGTTGTTCCTAACCAACAGAACGTACAACTATGGGGCTTCCCCAGTTCCTATCCACAAAGTTTGGAATTCTGTCTCCCCTCTTCTTTAGCAATCTTTAGGATGCTTCCTGTAGATGGTGCTGCTACCTATAATCCAATTATAACACTATGTCCCCATTAAACTACTGGTAATATGGCCAATATATGGCGTATTCGGAAAAAACTTCCTTGGAAAATTTTGGAAATACAAAGAGTGTAGAGTCATTTTAATAGTTTCCTGTGGGTAGACTAGAAAATGGAGTAATAAATCCCGGTTTACAAATAGATTTAAGGAAAATAACTGCAACATATTACTTAATCATAAAAAATTTAAGATTTTTTAACTACTAACTGCAAGTTATAAAGAATCGGAAAAGCAAAAACCAGCCGGGGGAAAGCATATATAAATCGCCAGTTTAAAAAAGGGAATAAGTTCAAAAATTGGCTTATAGACTTGTTGTGCTCAAAAAATATCCAAGCTTTGCTCTACACATGAGTGGAAAGAGGGGGAAAATAACTACCCCTAGTCTATAGGCAGATCTATCATCTTGAATTTGGGAAATCGATGTCCATTCATTCCATTCTATTTTTTAATTTAATTTGAATTAAGGTTTATTTGTCTTTTTTTTTTTCTTCATTCTTAGTGCTGTAAACTAAGCCAAAATAAAATTTTCTTTTAATTTAAAAGTGTTTTAACTTAACTTTTTTTAATCAGTGAATATTTGATTCCATTCATATTTACTTACTCCATTGATACTGCCTTAATGACTCAGTCTCATAATAATTTTAAATTTTATTTGTTTAAATCTTTCTATTCATCATTTTTGTGCCTTGAACTAAGCAAAATTATAATTTAAATGTCAATTTAAGTAATTTCTAAGATTTTTCTTCAGTAGAAATTTCATAGGGATGAAAAAGGGAATAAGTTCATCAACTTTTTTCGACTGTACAATATTTTTGAATGAATTTATATTTTTTTAGACGAATACTCTGTTTTCTAAATTGGGTCCTGAACTTCCAGTAAAAATTTGGTGGTTATACAACGAGAATTCCATTACTTATAGTTGTTTTCTATTTTTCAAAACTTGGTTTTTGGACTTATTCTATTTTTCAATTTTTCAAACAGATGATTCAATAACAAAAAAAAATATACCTCACTGTCACCATTCAAGGAAATTTATTGATGCATTTCATTGACATAAAAATTATTACTCAAGAGTCATTTTAAAAATATCCCTGCTCATTCAATTACGTAATTTTATTTTGTTAATATTATACGATATTAATTCCTCTTCTACCATTTCATGAAAAACATAACTACTCGGGTGTTTCGAAACTAATCTACTCACTTTGAAAAGGCAAAAAAAGGTGACTTTTTCTAGTGTGATAAAATGCACCACCAGTGAAAAACACATCACTTTATTTGACAATCATAGCTATTCTCTTCAACTTAATATTTTTTAGACACAACAAAAGGGTTTACTACTAAGCTTTCTACAACCACTCAGCAGTTTTTTTATCAAGTCTACCTTTATTACCAAGAACAATCTCGCTAATTAGCAGAACGTGCACAAATTACTAGGGTAATAAGCAAAGAATTCTTTACGTGATGAAAAATAAGCCTTTTTCATGAGTTAAGCAGATTAAATGAGAAAGAACTGAAGGTATACATAAAATAGTTAAATTTAAGTTTCTTTCATGATAGCGGTAATTTGTGAATCGCGTTGTAGAAAGTAGTTACTTAATGAAATGAGATTCCCTTTCATTCACTTCAAACTTTTTTTTCCTTACGAAACATTAATTCTTGCCGATTTAACGGGTAAACATATTATAGAGAATTCAGGGGGTTTTTAGACGCTTAGTTGCGAAGAGATAAACTAGTGATTACAGTAACTATGTTTTAATGAAGCAATTACAGTATTTATTATACATGGCTCGTACCAAACGCAATTTTCCTTTAAATGTACTATGAAAAAAGTAGTTCCATAGGCTTGAACAAATGAACAGTTTAATCAAAATATCACGAAAAATCCTACAAGAGCAAGTAGAAACCTGATTTCTTAAGATCCTGAATAATTAATCTAGTGCCTCGATTATTTTCATTCGTTCTTCGAGCCCTTCAGTCAAATATTTCAGGGAACAAGAAACATTACACACAGGACCTGAATTTTCCTTCAGTTTTTTGCTCCTCATAAACAGCAAAAAAATATTACCTTTAATCATCGAAAGCTTAACTAAGATGTAGTTGGGTTTGATGGATTTATTTTACTTAGTCGTGTAGCTATAGGTACGTACTACTTATAGTTTTTAATATTGTAGCATTAAAAATAAATGTTTCAACAATTTTTATCGTTAAAAACGCTTATAGATCCGACAGTGTCATCATATTTCAGAAGGGGGTTAAAAAAGAGAAAATAGTAGTTAGGAGAAAACTACTGTTCTTTACCCCAAAATGAAACTTTTTTATGACTACCTGTAGGCGTTTAAAAGTTTAAGTGCGTGAGACAAGACCTAAGTGAACATCCTGTATTGATTCATAGAGGAATTTCAGATGAAACTACCAAATTCAATAGACAAAGTTTCGAAGCCCTGATAGTTTTATTACCCGCGGGAGGATGCTGTCCTTAGGCACCGACTTCATAGAGTTTGGGGGTAGGCTCAATAACCACCCTCAATGTTTTCCGAGAGCAGGTTGTGTGATCCCGCCCAATATTTTCATGAATTGAGGAAAATAAGGGTTTAAAAATATGCGAATGGTAAAATTTGAAAATGTATCAGTGGAAGGAAAGTTACACGTTTTAAAATGTTTCTTTTCTCCTTAGTCGAAATTTGGTCCAGCTCACCCACTAGTTCCCACAAGTCTCTGGTGCCTATAAGATTATTCTCATGGGGAGTTGCCCATCTCTATTCTCTACATTTGGACGGAAATATTTACACTACCAATGTTCTTTGGTAGTATAGTGGATGTGTATCTGAAATGGTTTCTTTTATTGAGGATATTTTCTCTTCCAAAATAGATATTTCGATAACGATAAACTTAATCCAACTAAAACTAACTGAAAAGTATACGTATTTTTTAAAGATAATATAATCAAGAAATCAAGACAAGATACTCTTGAATATACTCGTAAGTTTTGTAATCTGTAGGATAGCTAGAATCTTTATAAACCCGTTTCCCAAATTGCGCCGGATTTATAAATTTTATATCGATTAAAATATCTTTCTCCTTAGGGTAGCACAGTATTGTAGTTGAAGAAAAATATTTGGGGGTTCATCTTCGTTTTTTTTTTAACATTTTTCTCAAAAACCACATATTTTGGGAGATGGTCAAAATATTTGATAGGAGGGGCCAAATATGTAAGGAAACGGCGTCACCCTCCAATCTCAGCAATGGTGTAGCAACAAGTTTACACTTTTCTCACAAATTACACAAGATAATTTTTAAGCGATAGGAAACTTTACTAAATTTGCTTATAAACTAAATCCATACGTATGGAAAATCTACGTTTCCGTTTCCACAACAAAATCATCATTTAATGTTTAATTGTTCAAATCAGTGCAAAATGGAAGATAGACTTGTTAGAAGATAGACTCAGGAAGGAAAAGTTCCCCAAAAAATCCCATTCACCTGAAAGAGACCACGTAACTCGAGACTGCGTCACACTATTAGTCAAAACATACGGAGTTTGATTACAAAACCATCAGGTTCCTCTTTCAAGCCTAATAATAACGAAGAACAAATACAACTCATCGTATACAATTACCGCTAGTTTCTCAGCATGCGTCGACATCTTTTATCCCAGGGTACAGTAAGCGAAAGCACATGTGAATCCCGATAGAACTCCCGATCAGCCAGGCATCAGCCTTGTGTGTTTACCATACAGCAAGCTGCGCGACAGTAAAAGTAGAAAACACCACGTGGTTTCCGCGGCTGCTGGCCGGTTATAGGAGATGCCCACAGAATTAAATCAGGCTCTTTTGCCTCAATGCCGAATGTGTACTGCGCTTTTGTGCTTTTTTTTTTCTCGTGTGTTGTGCTTCAGGAAATGGTGTCGGGCGCCTCACGAGGAAGGACGTCGAGTGAGAGAGTCCACCAAGGCCAGAGAAGAGTTAATTTCATTCCGCGTTAACTTGCCTTTTTTAGAGCTGATGATGACGGTCGTGATTTTTTACTTTGGGTTCATCGTTCCGAATTTTCGGTATTTTACACCGAAACAACAACAATCGTTGGTGAAGCGATGGGGGAACCCGCTTCACCACGTCGCGATCTTGCCCCACGGGACCAAGCTTTGCTGCTAAAACTTATTTTTTATTACGATTTTGATTCCGAATTTCAGGATTTTTTTTTTAATCTTTGTTATAATTTCGTTTGATTTCTGTTTCATTTGAGAGAGCCTTCTTTCTTTAGAGCACTTTTCCATGTTTTAAACTCGCACTACGCTAATGGTAAAAAAAAATTAAGACCAGTAATTTGCGAAACTGTGCCACGATGTTTTTCTCAGACTAGAAGGGGCGTATATAAGATAAGAGAGGACAGGCACCTCGAGACAGTTAAATTTTAACAGACGAGTTAAAATCCTGTTTTTAAGGGTCAAATTTCCAAAAAAAATCTGGACGAGGGCCCCCCTTTGTACTTGGAGCTTTATTATTCACAATTTTTTAATATTACGCTCATCAAGATGCAAATCCTACCAAAAATGAATTAATTAAAAAAGTTATATTATATCCTTTTAATATGGAAGGAGGGTGCTTAGGAATAATTTTGGGTCCTTTCTCCCAGTGGAAAAATCCAGGTTTGGGCCAGTTAATTAAAATTTCTTAAATATTTAGGCACCTCCAGAAATAAATCTCTATAAACGCCAGTGTAGACTAGCATTTCTACCCTCTCCTAAACTTGCATCAAAATCACTGAATTCACGAAACCGGTCAAGACCAAGTTGTTTTTCCGGCATTGACGAATTGGCATCGAAAGAGACTTCTTTGCACAGGCTACAAAGCCCGTTCCATCATGTCACGGATCACGCTGCTGTTAAGAGATGCAAAAAAGAGAGACATTGATGTCTATGTTGCTAAAAATCCACAAATGAGTGATAGACCATTCAAATATTACACATAAGCAAGCATGTTTTTGGTATAATTTTTACCCATCCCCCCTTGTTAGCAAAAAGAAAGCAAATAGCAGCCCCCTCTTCCGTTGTATGCTTACTTTATATTTGAACGGCTCCAAATTACAGGTATAGGGGGTATGGACAAAATTATAGAATCGACCATCAGGGGGTGTGGCGCATGAGGCAGCTAAGCGTGGCATTCCATACTCTCTAGTTAATGCCCCAACTCTCCCAACCAAAGGCATTACTTTCTTGCATGGCCATTTGATGCCAGGTTAGTTTAGGAGTCCTCTCTTCCTATTTAGCTCAGCCATAAGCTGGAGCTCGGGTATACTTTAGAAATGGGCAATGTGTACAAATTTTTAAATATCCCCCCCAAAAAAATATTTCTATACACGCCACTGGGGGGGGCACTTCTAAAATTTGTCCCCGGGGCCCGGCTTGACTCCTCTTTCTCTGTCCGTTGCATAACCAAGCACTAAGCGTTGTATAGCAAAGGTTTATGTTAATTATTAAGGTTCTACAAATTTGTCTTCCCTAACATAAATCAAATAAACTTATTTCAATTAAAATATAGCAGCACTTAACCCCTGTGTCTCAAATATTTCGCCTCTTCAAGATATTCTTAGTTTACGGGAGTTAAATAGCCCGCTCTTAAACCTGAAAACGGTACATCAATTCCAAAATACCGGAATTGCTCCAGAGTCCCCCGCCTTAAAACGACAAAAGAAAACTCTAAAAGCTCAATAAAACTGAAACCGAATGTCCTCCCTCAACAACTTATTTGTTCAATATCTGAGAACAGACGTTTTTGTACCATGACGAGGGCTGAAAATTCTAGTAGTGCTTCCCGTTACTCGAGCGATTCCGATCAAGCGGTTCCTTTCGGAATGTTAAAATTGAGATATTTTACCTTTCTACCCCCCCTCCCAATAGCAATCGACCCGTCCGAAAGGCTTTGTATTCTAGAACAGGAGTTTCCCAGATGGTTTGAATTCAGGCGATCGACTTTTTCCCTTCTCTTTGGCAATTTTTAGGGGGCCTCCTCCTCAAATGTAGCAGAATGGCAGGAAAAAGAACAGCTCGAAACGCGGAAAAAAGGGAGAAATTCCAGAGGAATTCGTTTTGCTGGTATTGGTTGAAGTTTTATTTTGTTCCGGCTTTCTCGATCTGGAGGATGTTGGGATTGTGTTCGATTTCTGCGCGGGAGTTTTCTGAAGTGTAAACGAGTTTCGAGGCTGCAAATTGGAGCCGAAAATAATTCGGTTGTCGTGCGATACGGAAGGGTAGGAGAATTAGGGGGGCTAGTGACTTCAACTAAAAATCACAGAAAACTATTAGAGTAACGAACCTTTTATCCTGAATGACAGAACCAATACTTATTAAGGAATATTTTAACCACAGTCATAAATAATTGCGACTCAAACGTAGCAACAGCGGTGAAAATTTCTTTTAGAATGACGTAGCTATACTATGCAATCGTGCTAACTAAGAACCGGAGGTGGTACCGGAATTTCCGGGGCTACCTCGGAAAAGTAGCACCCCTGGAGAATTCAATTAGCTTTTATCATCGCTTGCACTCAGCTTGAACATGAAGTTTTTTGTTCATTTACATATAAAAAAATACACATGAAAAAGTAGAAGGTCCTTGCAAATCCTTAAATCAAATGACTTTTCCAAATCATGCATATTTTTTTTTTTAAATTTATCGAAAATTCTTTTGTTTTTCCGTATTTTTTTTAAACTATTTTTTTTTTTCTGTTTGCTAAATGAATGTGTTTGTCAGGTCAGAATCTTGCAACTCACACTTCTTTGTAAGCTTGTCCTGAAAACACCCAATCATCTAAGCCCAGTCAATTACGAAGTACTTAACAAATATTTAACTCTTTACCCAGATTTTTTATCATTATGGGGGAAGTTCAAAATACAATAATAAAAATTGAACTTATTTTAAGCAAATTTTAAAGATGTTGTCTCCTCTTAAGGACAAAGCTTTACTCAGTCAGTTTTTAGCATGGTAATTGGTACTGAAATTTTATTCCAACTCCCAACTCTGTTTGCACATAACTATATGCATCTTTTATTTTCATTGCTTCTGGCAAATTTTCTCCTCTTTCTAAAGCCTCAGGTTTCTTGATGGACCTACCTTTCCAAAGGGCAATTCTGAACTGCCTTTGGGTAGTCTACACCCTGTGGAAATTTTTACCATGAGTTTGTATCACCCTGTTTGCCTAACAAAATATTTACCAAGAAAAACCTTTTTACCTACTTTGAACTTTCCTTGACATTTCTGTATAATAATCTTAATTTTTTTTTTATTATTATTATTTTAAAATCCGATTTTCAGCTTTAAAGTATCCATTTTCATTTCTTAGAGCCAGGTGGTTACTACATTTTCCAAACATTCAACACTTCCACAACTTTCAGAGGTCAGAAGGTTAGCATGGAGAAAATATTGAAAAATCACTGGAAGCAAAGTCTGGACCTATTGAGAGGATAATCAAAAGTTTCCCATCAACAAGATTTGTTTTAAGTCAGGCCATAATGATTTTCATTTATTGTGGTATTTTTTTGTATGAAAAATGCTGTTAAAAACTCACAATTTTATAAAAGGAGTTTTTCTTCTCTTATCTTTTGTCGTTTGGGGGTCCTTAAAAATTATCTCTTTGCAAAAGCTTTTAGAGGGAAATTTTTAATTCCAATGCATTTTTTCATGGTTTTTCCATGGATCCAAAAAAAAAATGGGGTAAATGTAACTGCAAGAGTTTAAGAGTTTTAAATCATTATCTCAAGCACATTATCTCAAGCACATTCAAAATAGCAGTACCTGAAATTTTATAATTAGATATGTTGAGCAGTTAGGCTTTCAGGTACTCTGATATCCTTGAAGTTTCTTTCTGATCACCCAGGTTAATCTTGATAAGATTTAAGGTAATTGATAAAAGCATAATTTATAGCACATTTATATCAATTTCAATGTTTTAAAAAATAATTTGAGAGTTCCCAAGAAGTTAATAAATTTGAGATTAAGCAGTGACATAGACTAACTCATTAAGCACACTCATAACGAGTAAGTTTAAATAAATATATCTTAATTTTCTTGATCATAAAAAATTTATTTAATTAAATAAATAAATGACATACACAGAGCTCAATAGAATTTATAATTTTATTTTTAACTTTATTAAACTTAAAAAACTATCAAGAAACTATTTTACATTTACAAGTGCAAATAAAACAATTCAAATTACTTAAGACTTTTTGCCAAGTTGACTCTACTGAGCAAAAATTGGTTATCTTGAGTAATTAGAAATAGCTCAGCTTTCAAATTTCTTTCATACTGTTTCAGAAAAGCAATATATTTCCAGTAGTAATAAACTATAGCACTAAAAACAAATTTAAATAGGCAAATTAATAAAAGAATTTTTAAAAAAATAATTTAATTTTTATGAAGTTTTTTTTTTAAATTCACTCAAATTGTCAGAGTTAATCTATAATTATAATAAACTCCTTTTCAAAAGTAAAACAACTCAAAATGTTCAATTCCTTAATCTTTAAAATTGAATAACTCATAAATCAAACTATTTATTAGAATTAAAAATGGTTGAATCAAATTTGATTTTATTTACAAAATAATAATTTTTATAAGAAATAAATGTAGGGTAACTTAAATTAAGACCAAGTTAAAATGGAAAAAATTAACTAATAACCCCAATTACAAAAGGTTTTCATACTTTATTTATATGGTTCATACTCTAGGTAAGATAGCGAAATTCAGGAGTTTCTGAGAGATTTTAAAGAGTACCTTACAGTGATTTTAGGAAGTAATGGGAAGGAGGAAATTTTGTGTTTAATAATTTTTAATTATATTTCTTAATAAATTATTTAACTAATTTCACTAGAAAACAAAATAAAAATAGATTATCAAAATGCTATTGATAATCTATTGCATCACTGTTCAAATGGTTTATGCAGAAGCTCAGTCCATTTGCAATATAATCTTTTTTAAGTTAAAATCCATATTATGACTGAATTTAAAGCATTAACAAACTTATCTGGTAAAAAAATATATAATTTTAAGGAGTATGAAACAAACAAAAAGAAATGTTTTGTTTCAGAATATTTAAGGTGAGAAACAAATCCAGCTAATGCTAAACAAAATTGATGTATCTTACCACTCCAGTATGATTGCCGGGATGATAACCCATCCACTAAATATGAATTTCCAAATTGAGATTATAAAGGTTGGCAAACTTAAAAGATTCTGTTTAAGAGCTCCAATCATAGACTCATACCTTCGGAATGGACCACATCCAGGGGAAGGAACCATACTAAAAAAAATTAACAATAATAACAATTTATTTGAAAAATAATTTTGGTTATTTTCCTAACTTTTAGGAAACCCTAACCTTGTGGCAAGTTGCTTAGGAATTTTTTTTATACTTAATGAAGCTCTCATTCACATTCACATGGTTACTGCCCAACACTGGTCATAATACAAACTTTGACCCTCTATTTCTTTTCACGCCTTTTGAGTCAAATTGGTGAAAATTTTAAGGGATGTTATCCAGCCCTTTAAGAAACACTAACCACTTCATAGCGAGTTGCTTTGGAAATAAAAACAATTTTTATTTATATTTAATGAAGATCCTATTTACATGGTACTACCCAATGCAATCATAGTGTTTTCAGGTGACGTCACAACCGGTTATTTTCTTTTAACTGTGTATCTACTGTAGGGCTTTTAACTGTTGCTAAGACCGTTGTTTATCTGTTGCTAAGGCGGTTTTTAGGTATGGGGTCCAATAGAAGAAGTCCCACTCCAATAGAAGAATTCCACGGCTAGTCATTTTTGTAACTGTTAACCTCTGTAGGGCAAAAAACTGTAACAAACTTCTGTTGCTATGGCCGTTGTTAAGTCCGAGTCATGTGATTGAAAATACACTATACTTTAAACTTTGCCTCTCCTTCGACTGTATAAGCTGTAAACTTTTCTTTTTTTTAGAGCCAAAAGAGGTAAATTTTTACTTGCTAATATCTCTTTGATTATTAAAAATATTTTATGAAAACTTTTTCCGAGTTTTTTTATGATATTACACATAGTTTTCTTGTGGAAGTTTTTGTTCTCTTTACTTTAATTTTTAAAATGTTTTTAACTTGAAAAAGAAGAAATTAAAGCAAATTAAGAGATCTTATTTTGCCACTATGTGTGCTGTAAGCTATCTTATATATTCTACACAGTCACTTTACTATAGGTAAACTCCCATGACTTTACGAGATTTCATTTCAGATCTTAAGCAGTGAAACTTTTGAATCACCCTGTACACTTACAACACCCATATTAACTAATTCAATACTTACCTAATAAGAGTGTATACATCTGATATTATGACAATGAGGAAGGAAATCATCAATATGTTCATAAATGTAGAATTGAATCTAGATGCCTTGAATGATATTGAGGGAAGGTTACTGAAGTCTAATACAATTGCCTATAATAAAAAGAATTAAATGTCTTTTGCAAAAATTACATTCCATGTATTTGACCTAGGGTGATGGGGTCAAGTTATTTTAAGTGGTATTGTCCCGTTATTGGATAAAATTTGAAAAAAATGCAGATAACATTTCTCATAGTTAAGTTTAAAAAAATGTTTTTTTAATCCATGACTTAAGACAGGAGTCTCCAAAGTATGGACTGCAGGCAACACTGACCTGCCAGCCAATAAAATGTGCCCCGAGATAACTAATTGGATTTTTTCATAAGTCTTTTACACCAAACTTTTAGTTAGCCTCTAGCTAGTTAGCCTTTTTAGTTAGAATTGAACATAACAATGAATTATATTTAAAATTCCACCTTTCACAATTCTGAAGTACTTTTTGTTCATGATCTACAAGCATGTGTGCATTAGTTTTCAGTTAGCCTTGTTTTGTTCCTGTTAAATGTTATCAGTTGCTTTTAGATACTTTTGTCCATATAGCTTGACAGTTTCACTTCTAAATTAAAATTCACTTCTAGTATTTAATAAAGATTAGACCTATAAAATTACTTTAATACCTTTTTAATGTATAATACCAGGAAGAGGTATGAAATGGTTACACAAGGCAGTAAAGGAGAGTGAAATACTCCAAGCCTAGGAAGATAAAAAAAGGAATTAGTAGCAAATAATAATTTTTAAATTTTCATTACCCACCTCTAAAATGAAACACATAAGGAGGGTGGATTTACTAATAAAAGATAAATAAATTTTTAACCAATAATATTAAAAGTTAATGGTTTGTTGCAATGGTTCTTACATATTATCCTGTCAACCGTTCAGTGACCATCAGATTCAGCAGCACAGTCTATGAGATTAAGTAATGCTCTTTCAATAAAGCAGCATGTTTGACAGGATAATACGTAAGTAGCATTATAATAATCTCATAAAAACATACTATTTGTTTTGCAGAAAATTCACTGCAGCTAATAAAATTTATCCAAAATTATATTGAATAAGTATTCAAAATTATTTACCATAATATTGTTTGCGCATGTATAGGCCATATAACCTCAAAATGAAGAAGAAACATTGGTCGACCCCATAACCTTGTGAACTTATTTTCATATTTTCTTACTATGACACTGAAAAAAAAATTTGTATTCATCATAAAAGAATAGACATTTAATCTAAATAAATGAGTTCAGTTATTAGCTTGAAAAAATATTTTTGATAAATTAAAATTAGTATACAATCATTTCTACTTTATTTTTTAATAAAATAAAGTTATGCAAGAAGACAAATAGTCCCTAGAAGTTAGTAGTTAATTCAAAGTTTAAATTTTGCTAAATTAATCAGCTAGCAAACTCCTAATGAGGGTGACCCTACCACCTTTTTTTTATTATGACATAAGCATAAAATCATTCTTTTTAGTCAGAGCAATTTTTTTCTAGGCAAAAACATTTTTTCAAAACTAAATATAAATTAATTTGTTTAAAAAAAACAGGAAATAAGAAGCTTTAAGACTAAACTAACTAATAACTTTAATTAAAGGTACAAAAAAAATTTTAGGACTTACTCTCGTGGAATAGAATAACAGAGAGCCATGGGTATTTCAAACACAATTTGGGACAGAGCTAATTTATACAACTGTTGACCAACATAAGTTTCCCAGCACTATATGTTGATAAAAAGAAGTTGTTAGATTGTTTACAAATTACACGAAAATATATATAAATTTTGAAGGTAAGTTTTGTTGTTTCTTTCAAATAGAGCTGTTGGAATCCAATTTTTAAAACCTCATAATAAGTAGGAAGTATTAAATAAATTGATTTTAATGAATACATTTATGAGCAAAACACATTATTTTAAATTGACAAATGGCCACAACATTCCAGAATACCTTCCTCACAATGTAGGGAAAGGTTTTGTACCTCGGACCTATCTTTACTTTTTACACTGTAATTTTTTTTTATTCAATATAAACTGATGAATCAACTTTCCTTCTATACTTTTGTCTTTCATACACAACATACATTTTTTTTTCAGAATTTTATTTGAGAAGTATTTCAGTATATAATTAGTGAAAGTTAAAATCTATGTAGGTAGGTCCTTGGTACAACACTAGCATTGTACCATGTAGTCTTTAGATTGTTCCAAGGGTAGTATTTAATGTATTTATGCCTTCTTTTAAGAAACTTAGAATTCCCTGATGAGATTTAATTGTGTGAAGGCTAATTGGAATGCTCTCCGAACCGATTCAGCCTCATCATGTTTGGTTGCTTGCTTTCAAACATTATCAAATGTACTTATTAAGTTATTCATAGAACATCTTTAGAAAAACAACTTTGTCGAAAGGGTTGCAACTTTTGTAGTTAGTGTGGGTGGGGGTGAAATATTACCAGTGTCATCATGTTCTTTAGCAAAAGGAATTGTTTTCACAGAGGTATGACTTTCATGGTCAACCATGAGTAGTATTGCTGGAGGAGCATCTTTAGTTGCATCTCAAAAAAAACATTTAGCTAGACTGAAAGCTCTGGTTGTAAGGATGCTAACTACATTTGTAGTGTTGATATAAAACAAAAAGTTAAGCTAAAAACAGTGAAGGACCGAGGTACAGTTAAGCCAAGGTACAAGACTTTCCCCTATTGGATAAGAAATATCTTAATCTAGCATACTTATATTGAGATAATTTAAAATGAGGATTTTGCATGTCTTTGCCACTTTTATAGGGAAAAAGGCATGAGTTTAGGAGTTAAAAAAATTTTACCAGTGGTGCTTTACATCCATTTCCAGCGCCAGCACCACAAATGTCTTTTGGCTCACAAGAAAGGTGTTTCTTTAGAGTTATGATCACTACAACTATAGAGCTTAAGTTCAAAAAAGCATTCCTAAATATAAAAACATTAAAATCACTAAACTGATTTCATCAAATCAAAAACACTGGAGGAACAACAAGAAAAACTTAAATAAGAGGAGAAAAATAAAATACATTGATTGGCTAAAATGGGTTAAATTTAACAATTATTCCTGGTCATTCTAATAGATAAATTGTAAAAGAAAAGTCATTAATGAAATAAGGATTCCTAACACTAAAATATAATTGTGCAGTGGGCACTTTTAATGATCTCATAATTTCAAAAATATTTAAAATATTCAATTGAGGATTAAGAGAAAAAAAACATCTTGACTTCTAGGGATACCCTGAAAATTTCACTTGTAGATAAATGCATTGGCTGACTTGCCTGTAAATAGAAATGTTGACTTTCACCTGAGAAGTGTATTTTTCATAAGCCACAAGAAAGCTAAACAAGAGCATGGAAGGCACTCTAATAATAATTATAATAAATGAAGGTATGTACTGTATAGCCATCGTGTATATCCCAGAAGTATGCAAATTTTTTTGCTCCTAAAAAAGAACACTAGTTGCTTTACTGATATTATTATTAATAACCACCAACTAATTTTGTTTACTAAAAAAATTTTCTACCTGCATTTGGAATAAAATGGTCTGAATGATCATAAAGTAGCAGCATGCTATCCAAGCAATAATCAGAACATTTATACTGAGACGAATTACGAGCAATTTTATTCTGGTCCTTCTGGATCTTGAACGAATTTCTCTCATTTGACGAACTTCAAACAGGTTGCTCTAAAATATATCAAAATAAGTTTAAAACTTCATAATTTATTAAACTAAATAAGTTCAAACTTCTTAAGTTATTAGTAAATTTTCTTAGAATTCAATACTACTTAGAAAAATTTAACAGAAAAGATAAATTGAATAACAATAGCCACTTTCACTTAAAACTGAGTATTTTATTAAATAAATAATTTTAAATATTGAACTTTTTCTAAATAGGAAGGCCATTCCAATATATTACACTTCAAACCAAATCTTTCTTATATATATTTATAGGATATTTAAAAAAAATTATCATCTTAAGTTTTTTAAATATTTCTCTGTTTAAGTCTTTCACTTTTTTTATTGTCTTTTAAAAATTGTGGTTTAGTTTTTCATGGAATGAATCTTTCACGAAATCTGATTACTACCACACCCATACACAATCACTGCTAACAAAAGGTAATATCAGCCTAAATCATTCCCAGCTAAAAATCATTAGATTAAAAAAGTGAAAAAGTTCTGAAAAAAGAAAGGTAAAGTCCAAAAACATAAGAAAACTTCCGATTTAATATAAAAGTCATTTTTGTGCAAGTTTAAACAACAGACCAAATAGCCCTGAATTATAAGCAAAAGAGTGTATTACCCTTATTTGCATGTAAAAATATTGTCTTTGTAGTTTAGCTGCTTTTGCATCTTGAATGCAATAATCCCAAGCACAAATTACATCATTTGTGAAATTTTGAAAAGTCTGCTTCGTAAGAAATGCTTCTTTGATTCCATACGATGAGCTGAAATTTTTTATACAAATAAATACAAAGGAAACTTATAGTTAAAATCAGTTTTAACAAATTCTTTAATTAAAAACTGACATTTAAAAGTTAAAGAGTAGTGGGCCATTGATTTTAAAATTTACAAGACAAAACATTTCTAGATAAGAACTAATCAGCCCAGGAACGTGTCTTTGCAAGGTTAATGGAATAGTATTCATTCAAAAATAACAAAAGTGCAGGGAATTAATCAAATAGAATATCACTGAAACAAAAATAATTTGCAGTTAATGAAGGCATAATATGAAAAGTGACAAAACAAATGTATAAACATATGTTTTGTGTTTTTTATAATGTTGTTTTTTTTCTGCTAAAGATTAGCTGGTTAGAGAGCATTATTTTTAGAGTTAGTTTTTAGGTTCCTTTGCTTTATCATGTATTTTAGAGAAATTAGTTGATGTATTCTGATATATTCAATATTTGTCAGTATATTTGTTAGGTGACAGGTTTTTTGGGTAAAGATTTCTATTAAATTAGTGATAAAAAAAAATAAAGTATTTTAGGTCTCAGAAAAGCATTATCTATTCTATACAGACGAGGGTTTTCATCAGAGTAGGTAAATGTAACAAGTATAAAATCTCGTAAAGAATCTTACAAAGATGACTGTAAAAAACTGAACAATCTGTAAAGAATTGCATCATAGCAGTTACGGGGGTAGGTGAGCAATAGCAAGCAGAGGGTAAAAGTCCCCTAGTATGTTGCAAATAAAAATATATTTGCACTTTGTAATCTAAATCTAATAGAAAAAGAGTAATAACTTACTACTGAATCATCATAATCAAGCATATCACCATGGACACAATAAAAAGCATCACAAAAGCCAGAGGAGCATTTAGAATAAATCCAAAAAATGTAGCAAATGATCGAGGATAATAGCCAAGAAATAATGAAGATGACTCCAATGCACCCTATACATAGCAAGAAATTATCTACTTACTTTTAAAATTATTGAATTTTTAAGTTAAATGTTCATTAAGATTTAAAAAAAAAAAACATTTTTCCACAAAATTAAATTTTTTTTTATTTAAATATACATAAACTTATTGATATAATGCTGTGCTAACAGGTACAATGAAAGGTTAAAAAAAAATGTTTTTTAACCTTTCATAATACATAAACTTATTATTTCTTGCTTTATCAAATTAGAGATTTGTTATTAAAAGAAAAAAAAAGAGTTCATTATTAAGAGAAAACTTTTCTTAGAAATTAAGCAATTCAAAACATTTTGAAAATGAAAGAGAAAAAAGTGCATATCTAAATTTTTAGTGATTTACAGGTATATAAGTATTATTGATTTTATTTAGTTCCCCTAGCAAGGGGTTTTCAAGTAGTTTAGGAAATCTTGCTTTTAAAAATTTGGTTTTAATACAAACAACTGCAAAACTGAAATGAATATTTCTAAAATTACACTTGAGAGATGAAATGTTGTTTACAATTTATAGCACTTACTGATTTGATAGCTTCTTTTAATACTTTTTTACGTAAAACTTGGGAGGGTAAAACTTGGTGGTATAATTAAAATTTTGACAGATCTGACATACCATTAATATAATAATTTCATATTATTTTAAATATTAACTATTAAAAGGGTAGGTACAAAAGTTGAACTTACTGTTCCTTGGAGAAAGTGTTGTACAAAATCTAAAACATTTGTATGATTAACAAATACATTTTTGGCATATTTTTCACTACAGTGTTTGATTATGTCTGGTTTACTCATATTCATTTTGTTCAGAGACTGATTAGCAGATACTAGATCGGCTACATCTACAATTAAATTATAATGATCTGCATAGTTTCCAATTTCATTATCAACAATGATATTCATATGTGCATCCTGCAAAACATACATATAATTAAGACTGTGATTTCTATATAATTAAAAGAGTATATGTACGGATAAAAAGTACTTATTTTAAGGTACATATGTATTAAATGCAAAAATTTGTAATTTAAATAAAAAGGAAAAATATATTCAATTTAAAAATTTGTAAATGAGCTCACAGAAATAACAAATAAATTTAAAAGTCATTATAAAAATTATTTGCATTTATGCATATGATATTAAAATTAAATATTTCCTTTTACCATCATTCATGTTTTTTTTTTCTTTTTGATAATTTTTCAAAATAGTGTAATCGTTGATAAAGTTATAATTGCTCCATAGGTAGCAAAATGTGTCTTTATGGCTTGAATATGTTGAAATATGTAAATAAACTGAATATAATGTGTAAGCACTGCCAATGTAAAATACAAAATACAGTTGACTCTGCTTATTGTGATCACGGTTAATATTATCAAAATTGACTGGTCCCTATCACTCCTATTTAAATTAATGCAAAATGTATCGTTTAATGTGATCAATGTATTGCTTGTTATCAAAATCTGGTGAAATACCCTAAAAACCTCCTCTTTTATCATTCAAAGGCCAATTTTAATACACAATCATACAAAATGAGTCCTTAATTTGTAAGTGTTAGATGTTCCACTCTCATATTTTTCTTTAAGAATGTAAAAGTTGCAAAATACAGGTGATTGCTTTAAATACTTCAATTAGGACTACATATTTGTGATTTTAAAGCTTACATTCGAATTACAACACTCTTTGAAAATTTCTAGTATAAAAATCGCTTATTATTATCAATCGGATATTGTTATAATTCTACTCTTGGGCAAAAGTGATCACATTAAGAGGAGTAGACTATAGTTTTAAATTTGAAACACTTTCTCAATTTCCAATGATATAATTAAAACAATTTTGTTGCTAACAAATTCATCACTAAACTATGAATATTTTTATGAAGGAATATATGAATATGATGATATCATATGCATGATTAATATGTCTTGGCCCTTGGGTTTTGTAAGTATAATCTGGTAAGGCCGGTGGAGCTTTTCAAATATACAAATGTGGCCATTAAGCTGAAAATAACCTACTTTAAAATGTAATTTAAATCCAACTAATATGAGCCTTAATCTAGTGATGAGTAGAAATTTTGGTCTGGCTAGTATACTATTAAAACTTAACTTTTATACCCTGAGTTATATAATATGGTCACAAAATTAACATGCAGATAGTATGTTGTAAAAGCGTGCTCTAGATAATGGCATCTAAGGTGACCCAGATGACCAAATATAAGTTAATTACTGTCAAATTTCGAAATATTTTCTGGGGAGTCCCCCAAATATGCTTTTTATATGATAGTACTACACAATATCTGTTGCAAAAATTCAACAGATTTCCACAGTATACAAAAGCTGATCTCAAAATTTTCAACTAATTTTAAATAAAATGGCTTTTAAACCTTTTTGGCCTTAAATTTTAAGTTTCACCAAGAGAATCATTTTTGCTTTTTTAATCTTTTTTAATAAGTTGTTCAACTGCATACCTCATGATTTCCAGATTTCAGAGCATGAGAAGTAGCATGAGGTAAAACAAGGAAAATTAAGTTGAGTAGTAGAATGATGATATTCATGAAAAGAAGCCACCGTACAAACAAGAAATATGATACTATGTTAGCTCCCCTACGACCTGTAAAAGTCAAAGTAACAAGTGTATCAGATATAATTTAATGGGTAGAATTTTTAGAAAATATACAACTGCAAGGAAATTAAATAGAACTCTACCTACTTTCAATGACTTTTAAATGCTCATTCCATGGGTTATATTGAAATATTTTTTTGATAATTTGCACGATGGTATTTAACTAAAACAAACAATTTATATAAGAATATTTATTATTCATTCACATTTATCAAAATAAATTTGGTATGAGAAGTGTAATGAGAAATTTATCTTAATAAGAAGGAACTTTAAGCAAAATAATTTAAGATATATTTTGATTTCTAAATAGAGTATAAAACCATAGCCCAAGATAAAAAATAATATTTTTTTTTACCTGGAAGAGCATTTTTGATGAGAAAGCATACTTTTTTTAATATAAATTGTGATAAAAATGTAGTACCTTTTGAGTTACATTTTGCTTCCAAGAAACTTTAGGCATATAATTATAATTGCAAGATTTTCTAAAAGAATATGAAAATTACTTTTAATGGGAATTTCAACTAAGCAGTCACCTTAAAATACTATACTTATAAAGGGTGTTTCGAAAGTCTATTTCACTAAGCTAAAAAACAGACATTTATGGACTATTAGGAACCAATAGAAGAAGCTGTACCCACACAAAGTAAAATGACCATATTGAATCCATTAAGATAAGTTACAATGCTCCTAGCTGTCAAATAAGAAAATTTTTAAAATATAAATTAGGAAACTAAAGGAGATGGAAAACTTCAGTTGTAACAGAGGTTTTTCCATTTAACTCTGTCTCTTAACACTGGTTTCTGGGTAATTTCTTAACTAAACACTCTAGTCCAGTAAAAAAGACCCAACACAATTTAATTTGGAACTTCTAAAGCATTTTTAAAACAGTCTAAACAACTTGAGAATGTGACATCAAAATACAACAGACTCCCTCTTGAATAAATATTACTATAGTACATGAACTGGTTATTATACAGTTAGAAAATGGTATGCAATATCATAACTCATAACAAGCTCAGAAAAAAGTTCCATAAAATAATCATGAGTATTTTAGCAGATAGTAGCGAGAGAAAATAGCACCTTTTTGGGCCTCAAAAAAGACAAAAGTTCAAAAAATTTTAAGTTTACTTGATTTCTTGTTTGAAATTTGTCTTTATCTGTATAAAATATGCAAATCTACACAATAACTCTAAAAAAAGGTTCTTCTTCAAGGGCCGAAAAAGTGTTATTTTCTCTTGCTAATATCTCCTTATGTGTGAATATTAAAGATATTTTCATAAAACTTCTTTTTTACATTACTTCCATGACCTTAAGAGGCATTGTTCCCAAATAAAACCCCACAAACAGACTTTTGAAACACCCTGTATGATAATCTTTCTTTACAGAATTAATAAAAATAGCTCAAAAAATATCACTGACGTCAAAGATGATGATGCCAATCAATCAAATCAATCACACAAACATTTGTTGCTCTCTTCAATACAATTGTAGATTTAAATAAACATGAAAATTGGCTTTAAACTAGTTTGCAAAGCATAGGGATCAAAATACTTAAAGTGAAATTGTGTCATTTATTTTAGAAACCATAGAAGAACCAATTTTTAGTTTTAAAAAAACAAAAATTTGTGATTTCCCCTATGGCTTAGCATTAATAAAGCTAGAATTAAATTTATAAACATCACTTAAACTTACAACAAATCTAATAAGTTAAAATGAAATTGAAAATCAGATGAAAATACATTTAAATAAAAAGTGTATTGGAAGACCCTCTCATCTGGGGGTATACATCCCAGGCACACTGAAGACTTTTTAGAGAGGACCCATATTGAAAAGTCACAGGTCCCTGTGCCCCAAAGCCCTTCAATACAAAAATAATAAAGTCAAAAATACTAAATCTGATCCAAAACGGAAGTTACTTACATAAAGTTCAAAAGATCACAAAACCTAAATTTGGGTGTCTTTTTTATATGGGTCCGGGGATCTATGCCCACTGATGAGAGGGACTACCTGTACACTATTTATTTATATGCGTTTTCATCTGATTTTCAATTCATTTTAATTTACATTTGTATCAAGAATATCTGAGATAATGCTGAGATGAAGTACACACATCTAAAGTATATAATTTTAAGTTTAAATTTAAAATAATTTTCAACTGTGTCACTTATTACTTAAAATTGCAAGAAATATAAAATAAAAATAACTTATGATAAAATGGCATTAGACTGGTTTTTATTATTGGGTTAAAATATGATATATTAGGATTTACAGTGCCTACTAAAACCAAAATGGTTACATTATGAAAAAAAATAATCTCACCTACGTCGCTTCTCTCTCATAGAAACTGGAAAAAGTTTCAGTTCTTCATCATCTACATCTACATAATCAGATTCTTCATAAACCTTAAAAACAGAATAAACTGACTCAAAAAATTCAAACATCAAAACACAAGAAAAAAATTAATTTTATTAGGAGCACATAATTAAAATTTTTCTATCAGTGATCTGCCAAGTATGAAACCCTTGTTGCCCTGTTTGTAGGATTATGTTATGAAAATTAGAGCAGGAGTCTCTAGAAATTTTAGCCCTCAGTGCTCAGTGCTACTTTTCTTGCTGCTTGCTTACTTTAACTATTTACTTCTTTTTATAATTATTTCTTCTTTTTCTTTGATTTTTAGCATTGTCTGTGTTTGTTACTTAATTTCACTATCATTTATTCATTAGAGGCTAACTGCACTAAGTAAAAAAACTATGCCTGATTAATGGTTATCAATCAAATTCAGTCAACTACCAAAAGATATACCTATTATAGGGGTTGGAGGGTTATTTTTTGCAAGTGGGCCATACTTTAAGGACCCCAGATAATCTCTGGTCCATCCAGTTTTTATGGAAAAATGGGTTTTATTTAATGTTTTAGTAATATTTGTTTTTTTATCAAATGGGTTTTATTACAAATGAATCAAATTGTTGGGAAAAATAAGCTATATTTACAAGAAAATTATTTCAGAAGAATTTAAATGCTATGCAGCTAGATTGGTTAGTGGAATATGATAGATTCCTTAGATTTAGGAGATTGAAAATAGAAAGATTCACCAAAGCAAGGCTGAGCATATCAGCAAGAACAATATACCAAATGTTAGGATCCATACACAGATTAAACAGCTAAATGGGATTTTCTCCAAACATTTCAAAACTGAACATTCGAGGTACCACAGAACTAATTAAACTCACTTGGTTTGAGTCTTCAAGGAATTTCACATTTTTAGAATCTTCCTTTTTTATAAATCCTCTGTTTTGTAGAGTTTTCACTTCAATTGGTTTAAGAGAACTTCTCTGTGTGTCCTTACTCTTAATATTACAACTACCCACTCTTTGGATAATTTTTTTAGTAGGAATTTCTATAGAACTTCTTCTGTTATCAAACTGGATGGAGGGTGCAACTTTTCTAAGACGGGATGCAAGCAATGCAGAGCTGCAATGAAGAACATCTTCTGCTCCAGTTTCCTTCTCTTCACTACTGTTCAACTAGAAGATCCAAAAGTTTGAAACTACATAGATTATAGTAACTAAAAATATACCTTACAAAAACCTGACAAGAAATAGAGCAATACTAATACTAATTAATAATTTATAAGATCAGAAGTTTTAAAAATATTTTTGCTATGTTTTGTTTACTTAATTTTTTGTTTATGTAATTTGTTTTAAAATGATAAAAACAGAAAAGCTTATAAATAAAAAAAAACATATACTTATATTTGCAATGTAACATGCCTTTGGTAGTAAAAAAGTGATAAATTCTTTGTTATAAGCCAAAAAGTTACAGCATTATATATATAGTAAATTTTTATTTAGATTAATTAAAATAATTAATTTTGAAATTAAAGTTTCCCTTCACTGTTTAATAATTATCTTAAAAATTATTAATATTGACACTTAAATTCCTTCCAGCTACAAAACTCTGCTGTAATAAGTAATAAATTCCCCCCAAAAAAACAATAAACCAAAAAAGAAACAATTAAACAAATAAAAAACTAAATAGTTTTTTTGTCAAACCCTGGTTGACACTCACCCTAATATCAACCAAGAGACCACCCCTTGATAAGAGAAAACCAATGCATAAAATCATCAAATTTTCAAGAGAGTTGAACCTTATATAAAATTGTTAAACTATAATATAGCTGCAAATTCAATAAAAGCCAATGGGAAAAATTGAGAGATTGGGAACTTTTTGCTACATTTTCTAACTGGGAGGTGAATAAACTCTAAAGGAAATGCTCGCATAATTTTGAATGTAAAATAAAGATTTTAATGTTAAGGAAGATTAGTATGATCAGAAGAGTAGAGGATTCAAAAAGAAAGTTGACTTTAAAAAAATGCTGATCTAAGTCTGCATCTGGCATTATCATAAAAATTTAAAGATGTTTAATGCAGTTACAAAATTTTATGACATTTCTAGGGAACTTTGATATTTTTAAGGCCAACTTCCTCTAATGTTCATTAGTTTCAATTTCATGAAAAGTTAATTTTATGCTCTGTCTGCTTAACTTTCACCAACCCCCCCAGAGCTTGATTGACCTCCAATCAACCCTTTTAAAAACCTTATCTACGCCCAGGGGGTTATTACTATCGACCATTTTGCGAATCTCTGATCTATAAAAAGTAATATTAATATTAGTACCATACACATTCTCTTAAATATTTACCGATGATGAGGAAGCATTCGAAGATGGACCAGGACTAGGGTCTTTTGATGGTCCTGCTACTGGCCTTGAAGCTTGAGATCCTCGAGAGAGAGCTCGTTTTGATTTTGGAGTAGTCATTGAAATTCCTACAGGCTTTCAGGCTATAACAGTACAGAGGTAATGCAAAGTTTGGCCACCCTGACAGTATTACACCAGTAAGTTTGTGACCAGAGGTTCACCTATATAAATTCAACCAAATAACCACCTATTATGCATGTGAATCTTTTAAAATAAAAACTTATTAATCCATGAAACTAGTATTGTAATTTGACTTCCCTAGTCTAATTTCTAATGTATTTTTAAATTTAAATTAGACAGTTCATTGAGATTACACAGGGTGTCTCAAGATAAGTGTCCACAGCTTTTAACTTATGTGAAAAATTGTAGAGCACCATTGATTTGTTATAAATAGACACCTTATGCACATAAATAGCAAGAGTAAAACTCATTAAAGAAGCCTTTCTTTAATTCTGATTTGGAACACTCAACCTCACAAAAGCGTAAAACACTTGCTTGTCTGTTTAAGGTTTCAAACATTTAACCTCACAAAACTCCATGTAAATGAGGTGTTGACTTTTACCGCTGGTGCTCAATGTGCTCCCCGTTAGTTCATTTACATGAGAAACACAAAACTCCTCATGGAGGAATGGAGGAGTTCAATTTGTCATGTCCCCCTGGCCTAGATATCAAGAGCAGGTCCAGCATAGAGCAGGTCTATTTAAAATATTTGTTTGTCTGTAATAAAAATTGCATTTGAAAAGATTTCTTCCTTATAAAGTTGAGTAAAATTTCCCAATTGCCCCAATTTCCCTCGAATCTTACTTGGGCGTTCGGACATATTCTGCACTCTTGCAAATTACTTTCAGTCTTTGTATTATAATTAATGGAACAACTTTCGTCTGTGAGTATGGCATTTTGTGAAAGTCGCCAAATCCACTTGGCAATTCTTTCAAGTCCCCAAACAAAGATGAAATCTTTGATTGATGAATATCTTAAAGGTTCCCAAAACATCCAAACCACTGAGCCAGACTCTGTACATTGAGTGATAAAAGTTTTCCGTACCCATAGAAGAAAGCTGTACCTTTTCAATTTTAATAAAACACTTTTTAAATTATCATCAAGATGTAATTATATAACATTTTTCAAATCATCCATGCTAGTCATGGTGAAATTTTGAAACTTATCCATATTGGTTTAAGCTGTAACCAAAAACTTTTTAGTGAAAACAAATTAAAACCCAAGTGCAGTAACAAATCTGATAAAACCAAAATTGGTACAATTCCGTTAGAGTCCCCGCTAAATATCGCCCGATTCTGTAGTAGAATAAAAAGTAGATATATTTATAAATAATTTCAAACTCCTGAATTAAAATGTTTAATTAGATCAATAACTATTCAGTTAATTAATAAAAGTCAGAAAAAATTGTTGATATTTGGATATAATGGTACCAAAAGAACCGGGCGATGTTTAGCGGGGACTCTTAACAGAATTGAACCACAAAATTTTCCAGATTTTAAGTCCAAATTTGGAAAAAATTGCTTTTTCTCTCTACCATTAATGTCTTCTCAACATTATAATTCTTCTGGATGGCCGACCAACAACATCTTTAATGTTAGGATAAAAAAATAAGCTAATTTTATTAAAATTATTAAACATGGAATCATTCTACAAATTAAGAGGATGCATTCCTTTGAACAGTTATTTTCTCAGTCTCAGAATATATCTAAGAAATAGACCAGGAGCACTAATACCAGTCGTCTGAATTATATCCTTATTGTATGTTTCTTTGAAATACTTAGGAATATATTTACTGAACAGAATATTTTGAAGGCGAGATTGAATTCCCAACTACTGGCATATTCATTAATGAAACTGCACAGCTTTGGTTAGAGTTCAAGCCGCATCGCAATTTTAGAACCGATAATGACATCGATCACCAAGGCCCCAAAGCTGTTCCCTTTATTATTATATTAACTATTATAATATACTAACTTTATTAACTGTTAATTTTTTAGTATTTCGACACTGAATATTGATTACGATAAGAACATCCGAACAAACACAAGAGCAGCCAGCCAAACTGAAACTACCGCAATAATAACAAATAGTTCTGTTCTGAGAAAAGGTGAGGGATTTCTTTGCTGTTTGTTTTCATTTCATTCTGTGACTGATTATTTTCAAATTTTAGGATCAACTGAAAGATTGTAGCTGGAATTTTCTCTAAAAATAAAAAACACTGAATTTTACAAAATAATTGTAACTGAAAGGGATCATTTCCATAGAAAAATCAATAAACACATTTTTTATATTTCTCCAACTACTACTGCAACTGTAACTGAAAGTATTCGACTGCAAATCGTAAATAAATAAAAAAATCATTTAGCAATTAGCAAGCGCTAAGCAAGCATATGCATAAGCAGCGCTTTTTGTTCTTTTGATGTTTGGAATTGAATGTATGCCTTTTATTAGTTATTTAAAACATTTTAATGAAATAATTTTACAATAATGCTAGAAAAATTAATACATTTTCCCACTATTTTACGTTAATTCGTAAATATTCAATTGAATTATTATAGTAGGGAAAGTCTGGAAAGAGCTGCTTTGCCTTAAAGTTATTTTTATTGTTTTTTATAAACCTTTAGTAAAGCATTGTGAACTTAACAGTTAAATAACTTATTACCAATTTCGCTAGCAAGAGGAGCCCTGGCTTTTTACCTAACATTTGTAACCTATAAATAGCACTTCATACATAAATAGAAATTTTTAATTAACATGGCTATAAAAATATGTATACTTTGTACCAATTTGATAATTGTTTTGATAAATCCAAAGAACCCGGGCCTGAGCGACATTTTGGTGCCAGGCCCGACATTTTTGGATGACCCGTTGTTTTAATTGGTGCTGAAACAAATTGCCAGAAGTTGTGTCATACATGGGCGGATTTAGGACTAAGATCCTGGGGGGGCAAGGTTTAGACTTTAATTACCTAAACCCTGTTACTTGGAAATACATCTTCAAGGGACTTTTTTTAAAGTAATATCATAAACCCTACATTATCATACTATTTTTGTTGGACCTATGTTTACAATTCGTATTTATGGAAAGAATGTTTAGAAACTTAAGAAATGTCTTAAAACTAATAAAACTAAGAACACTCATGGTTGTGAAATGAGAAATAATAATTTTTTATAAAGCATTAGTCATCAGTTGGACAAATCAATGGAGCGCAATTAATTGTAAACAATTATTTTTAATTTCAGTCACAAATTATTTAATTTAAAAAATATTTAATCCGAATTCAACTCTTAAATAAGCTGTAACAAGATTCATTAAGTAAGGAACAACCTATTACATGGTATAAATCAAATGGTTCTACTGATGCGTAAATATAATCTCACATCTATCTATTTAAAAATCAGGGGATCATAAAAATAAAAATCTAGAATTGCAACTATACACCAGTAGCAATATATTTTTTAATAAGATTAATTACAATATTTAACTTAAATAGGAAAATGGAATGATTAGGAACTTTTTATTCAAATATTTGGTAAAAGTAATTTTTAAAATACTTTAAGTAGGTATTTTTCAGTTTGTAAAAAAAGTATAACAATTCAATATAAAGAGTTAGCATATAATTTCATTATTATTATTATGAACAAATAATTCAATATGAATTACTGATAAAAAATATTCATAGCAGTAATTATTTTAAATTACTTCAGAGTGTTAAACTTTACTCCAGACAAAAAATAATATTTATCTAAATCTTTGTCAAAATTGATTATTTTTAAATCAATAAATTAAAGTTATGTATTTATATCAAACTAGTTACGGGAAAAGAATGTTAACATCTTACAGAAATAATACTTTTTATTAGGAAAACTTATTAATATCAATCCACTGAAGCAAATTTTCAATAAGAACTAAATTTTTCCAAGTACAGTAAACATTGTAGTTTTTATAGATCTTCATTTGTATTACACATATGCAAAATATAATAATGACAAAATAGAAACATTTACATTTAATGTTTTGAGGTCTGTTCAAATTCGATGTTATAGGTAAAACCTCTTATCAGCTATTTTTTTGCAATCCACGCACAATCCTTATTTCTAGATTATAAATAAATTTATGTAACATGATCACTCACATAGGGATCAGGTGAAATAAAATAGAAAGACATGTATTTAAATATAGTTTCCTCAAAAATATAGTATATATTATTTTTTGTAAATTTCTGTAAAGCATTGTGAAGTACAGGTTCACTCACTTAAAACTTCTAGTTTTATCATTTTTTAGACAAAAGTTATAATCAATAAAATGGGTAAATAGAATTTGAAAACAAAATTATTAAAATTGAACGATTTTACTAATTTTTAGCATCAAATAATACAGGGTGCGGCAAAGGTCTGTGCAAATCATAAAAATTAATTATAAGAAACGAAAATATATAAATATTTCTAGTCTTCTGCAATTTTCTTAGGGGGTTTTTGGACGTTTTGTCACCAAATTTTGGAGAGAAACGGGAAAAACTCCCTTTAAGGAAAGAGAAAAAGGTAGTTCCCTTTTTCCCAAAGGAATAATCAGTAACCAAATACTTATTCCTTGAATTTATCAAACATTACGATTAAATCGGTTTTTAATCTAAAATCTAATAAGAATAACATTATTCAATAAAAATAGTATTTTCCACCTACCTAAAAATTTAAAGACATAGTTTGGAAATTTGGTGAGATAAAATCCAAAAGCTCCCTCCCAAAAGACATGTTTACCTCCTTTTCTCTTCTTTCTTTTAAAAACAAGGTCAACAGAAGGGCTGCAGCTACAACAAATTCCAGCATACCACCCTTTCCCCTTATCTATAGGCTGCCATAGTTTGGTCTCAAATTTCAACAATCTGAGCTCCGGGCGAACGGCCGAATTGGGAAAAACAAATGCACAACTCTGGCCTCCTCCAGCCGAGGACGGCTCTGCTTTTTAGTGCACTTTTGCCTTTTTTTAAAGTTAATCCACAAAAACTATTGTCACTACGGTGCAAGTGAAAAATAAAGCAAATTCACAAGATTTTCTGTAAATATTTTTAATTGAAATTTTAAAAACATTTTCAATACTTTTTAAAAAATAGAAAAATCCCCAAAAAAGCCACGTCGGAAATCTTGGGGGGGCAGAGCCTCCCCTTGCCCCCCCCGTAAATCCGCCCATGGTGTCATATGAAAATCTTAAAGGAAACACATAGGTTGCATGTAATAGAATTGATGTGCATAGTAAAATGCATTTAATGCATTCTCCATAATAACTTAAAATTTTGGCAAAGCTTCGAAAAGTGTGTCTGCCTTGATAAACTCCAATGTGATTGCGAAGTTAGCTCTATTTTATGGCTCGTCCATTTTAGGCCATCTCCCAGGTAGTACATATTAGTTGGTCAATATTGTCCAACACTAGAACTCCCATCTAGGAATAATGCAAAACAGCATTTAACCAACATTTATCCCTTAACATTGGAAAAAAAATTAAATTAGCAATTAAAATATCTTAACTAGCAGTTTTTCTTTTAATTGTTTTTATATTGGGTTCAATTCCGTTAGAGTCCCCGCTAAATATCGCCAACATCCAAATCGCTAAGTATATCCAAATATCGACAAATTTTTCTGACTTTTATTAATAAACTGATTAGTTATTGATCTAATTAAACATTTTAATTCAGGAGTTTGAAATTATTTATGAATATTTCTACTTTTTGTTGTCTAAAAGAACCGGGTGATATTTAGCGGGGACTCTAACGGAATTGAGCCTTATATTGTTTATGTGTAATTTGTAGAATGTCACCATTAAAGTCTGATTGGCAACATTTGGACCCATCTAATCCTTAAGTTCTTTTCTTACATTTACCTTTCATGCTTGATTTTAGAGCCAGCAGGATTATGTCTTCAGAAAAAAATAAAAACCAAGGGAGACCTATAAATCCCAGTAAGCTTTATTTTTATCTTTTGTAACAATAAATCTGTACCGACTGTTTTTGAAAAGTAGAATTAAGGTCTTCAATCATTCAAATAAAGGATCATATTGGTAGATAAAAAAGAGTTATAATAAAAGAAATATTTTGGTACTTACATATTATCCCGTTGAACATTAAGCAAACATCAAGTTATAAGGTAACAGCTATAGAACGGTCTATAGGCTATGATAATGTGTCCGGAATCAGCAGCATAGTCGATGGAATAATATGTAAGAACCAATATTTCTCTTATAATCAGATAATTTCTCTTTTCATGAATATGTTAGTTGATTTAAGTAAAGAGTTTGTAAAACAAGAAAATTTAAAAAGTTTTATTAAATTTTGTATGGGCTACAAATTCTATTCTAATTCAAGTATTCTATTCTATTCAATTCTATTCTACTCTACAATTCAAATTCTATTTGTAGATGAAATTGGTGTCTTATTAAAAAGCCAGTGTTGCCAGGTTGGGCTATAAGTAGTGGACTCCTTTGAGTGGCCTTGACGAAATTTTAATATCTGTGACAGGCTACTTTTGACTTCTTAAAATTTTATTTTATTTGGGCAACAAGAATTTTTAATAATCTTAGTAAGTTGACCAACCCTTCACATGTAGAAGTTAACTCACATGTAATATCTACTCCCTGGCTTCTGACCTGCTCACTTCACTTGTTTACTTTTTCACCTACCTGAAAATTGCCAAATTCAGATTCCACACCAAGGCTGCTACTATAATAAGTAATACCAAAATTTTATTTAAGCTTACATGTAGTTCTGAATGATAGAGAAATCTTTAGGTGTAAATTTTCCTTAATTTTTTTGAGACAGTGATACTTATTTTATAGGAGGAATTAACGATGAAGATGACGGGGAAAATTCAATACCATCAGGAGACAGAAAAATATCCTCTGCATTGATTTCTCAGCTGCCTAGTAGACGTATAGGTGAAACAATTATTTCATGTTTTTAGCTATCTTCATTTAGAAGTGAATGATTTTCCTTGACAGGTTCATTTTGCGTATATCCTGAGTAATGATTTAGGGCAGTATAAAGGTTTGCTGAGGCCCTTTAACCCTTTCATTCCTGACCGCCCCAAATTTTCTTAAGTATTTAATGGAAAGCTTGAACGCCCTAGATTTGAAGCATTATAGGCTCTTATTTTAACCCAAACAAGATGTTCCACTAATGTTATTATGGGTTAAGGGCCATTCAAAAGAGAAATACTCAGTTTAATTTGGTCTCAGTTAATTTTAACAATCAGATAAAGTTATCAAAATTAACACGTCCCAATCACTCCTATTTAACTTTACACAACATACTTTTTGTTATCAACACATTGTATTTATGTTATCAAAATTTATCTATATTCCCTACAAAAAACACCCTTTTCGAGTTTTGAAGGTTAATTTTTACATAGCAATCCTCTACCACTTTTTTAAATCGGTCGCTCTGCTCTGATACTTGAAAAAAGAAACCATTGGATTCTTAAGATGTTGTGTTAAGATGAGAAGGTGTTTTAACTCATTTTGAGACTCTGGGTTTCACCCGAAAAAATTCTCAAGGGAAAACAAAATAAACGCCCTATATAATGATGCTCAAGCAACAGAAAAAAGAAGTCATGCCTAAATACCCTAAAAACATACTTAAATACAACTCTGCTATCTGCAGATATTACAAATGTGTTAGTTAAAGCTCCATACAAAATACCTGTTATAATTTTATTTATAGTTTGTTTGAAAATGCCTTTCAGAATCATTATTCAAAGAAGAATCAGTTAATGGAACTTCACATTCTGAGGCTTTTACTTCATTGAGAAAGAGAGATTCTACCCTTCGTAACATTCAATTAAAAAATGCCACCCTCAATTCAAATGAAACAAACATGGGAGTTGAAAAGATTTATGAAGTAAAGTTTTTAAATTTCTTTTATGATTTTACAATACTAGGTAGCTACAGCCCCTGCTCGCTGCGCTTGCTAACACCCGTAAGCTGCTTATGCAGTTCCCTTCAGATCGCTTCTGAATCCTAAGAAAGTTCTTTTAAAGCGTGAAAGGATTTTTTTTTCTATTGTAAAATGTGGTGTGAATTGGCTGTTTTGATTAGAAGAACAATAAGTTGTTTAACAGTTGCTTGGTATGTAGCTGCAACCTTATCCGTAATATAATAAAATAAAATAGAAATATTTTAAAATTGAGAATTTTTAAAAAAAAAAATTGAAAAGCTTACTCTGAATTCTCAAAAGAATCTGTACGTTTTGATACCAAAAATGTGTCATTTGGACCAGCAATTAAAAAGTTGTTCTCTGGAAACTATCAACCAAAAACTTTTTTTAGAATAGAGATTTAATAAATACACTTTTTCAACTGTTATTAAAAGTAATTAGTTAATACTCTAATCTTAAATAACTCCAGTTCTATTAGGCTTAGAAAAATATATATCACCCCTCATTTTGAAGAGGATTTTACAAGGTTTAATTTTTTTTAATGACATAAGTTTCTCTTTGATTTTGTTTCAATAGCTGCATATTATCTTATATTCCATATTTATTTATTATTTAAAGAGCTGCATTTCTCTTTTTGCATGGTAGTAATCAATATTTTGTGTGAAAACATATTGTTTTATTTTAATGAATTCATTTCAAGGTTATCACTGCTATCCCTGATGCAGATGAAGGTGAAAAGCTGAAGACCCTAAGAAACATTCACCAAACTCTAGCTGTAAAGAGACAAGTTAAAAAAATGGTTGATGTTGAAAGAAAGAAAAAAATTGCAACTCAATCACTCAGCTTATGGAAACATTTCAAAGTAAAAATTTTCAAGGTATGATGATTTTTTATTTATATTTATGGGTTTTAAAATCATTATTCTACTGTCAACTGACTCATAAGAAAGGAATGAATGTGCAGCTTCTGTTAGACTGAAGCACCAGGAGGTAGAAGTCTGTCTTGGCTCTGTTTCACCTGCAGACCTTTACCTTAGCTGAGTAACATCTTCTCTGGGAGGATATTTATTCCTTACCCCTTTTTGTCTTCGACTTCCAATTTTTCAATGGATTCTTAGACATGGTCTGACTTTGTCAGACTGTGTTGGAGATGAGTAACAACAACAAAATAATTACTTTTTGTATTGGTTTTAGTACCTCATCTAATCATCAACTATAGAGTGTTGAAGATAGAGATGTAAATGTTCTGATGTAAGGGAATATATGCCCCTAGTCTTCCTTGCCAAGGAAATCACTTTGTGTACTACAAATGGAGTGAAAACAACTTATTTGTTCTGTATCTTATGGGGTCCTTTTATCAATTTAAGGGTTTTTTTTAAGATTGATATTTGGTTTTTATTTTATTTATTATGTAACAATAAAAAATCTGCTAATCGTAAAAATAGTACCGAATGAGGCTAAAGGAACCTATGGAATAAACCTAGAATTACTGTGAAATTATTCTCTGTACTTTGAAAATTACCTGGAAAATTTAGGAATATTTCTTCTTCCTTCTACTTTATATTGATATCCTTCTGACGAAGTTTCATAAAAGTTAAATCTCTCCTCCTGAAACTGGCAATTATTGTATTTACTGCTATGAAATATGTTGATATGTGTCAGTCTAAAATACACAATTTCAAATTATTTTTTAAGAATCCCTCTAAAATGTTAACCTTCTTATTTTGAAAAATGGACTAGCAAGTAGCAATTCTGACTGATTATTTTTGTAATCAAATAAATTTTCATGAATATGTAAATAGTTTGCTTGTATGTTTTAGGTATGGGACAAGTTTACATACAAAATAAATAGCATGGCTTATTTTTTGGAACCTTGGCAATCATCAATAAAGACTATTCAAGGCAAATATGGTTCTTCTGTGGCATCCTACTTCATTTTTTTAAGGTGGCTTCTGTACATGAACCTGTGGAACTTTTTAGTAACACTTTGCTTCGTTGTACTTCCTCAAGTCATTTATGAAGGTTCTAAATCCAATATTACCCAGCAAAGTCGAGAGCCGTTTGCAATTTATGATTTAATTACTGGAGAGGTTTGTGGATATTGCTGTTTCTGAGCTGAAATTATTATTTTTGTTCATTGATCTGGCTAACTCATATAAAGCATTACTTTAAATTTACAAACTAATTAAAACCTATAATATTAATTCCTGAATGAAAAACTTGATTTGAGTGAATTTAAAATTGAATTAATAATGGGATAGGGTTGCTGCAACATCACTGCCCCCTAGACGAGTTGCCACTGCTCTATATTTAGATTTGTGTAAAACTAACTGCACAAAAATGTTTTAAGTATTTTATAAATATTTTTAGGGATCATTTGCCAACTCTGCATTCTACTTTGGGCATTATACTCATGAAACCATTCAAACCATTCCAAATGTTTATTATAACATGCCTTTAGCCTATTTGTTGACCATTGGAGTCAGTTTCCTTATCAATCTTATTGCAATCAGTTCAAGGTAATCTGCAGTATTATAAATATCTTATTTTTATGTCCAGTGTATTGATATATTTTGACGCTTGGTTTATATTCTATTAAAAGCATTACAGCCTCTTACCAAAAGACATTTGTTGATACAGCTGGTGAACTCAAACATGTGTTCTGCAATAAGGTATTTTCTGCTTGGGATTATACTATTGAAACAGAAAATGCAGCTGATTTACAGAGAGATACATTTTGTAATGAAATCATAGTGAGTATTTTGATGTAACTCTAGAATAATTGATTTTTCCCACTACCCTGTATTCGAATTTTTATTTATTTGATTTATTCATACATTTCAAATCCAATTTAAGAATTTTTAGAACCAAAAATTTAGCCACTGTCATTTTAAGGGAAAATAAAAAAGTTCATTGAAAACTTCCAAAAAAAAGTAGTTTTTTATCTATTGAACTACTTTAATTTTTTGACTGTCTTTAACCACTTCCTTACAATTTGATGTTTCCCCAGCTCTTAAATTATTTCCTCCAAATTTGAAGAGCTCTAGCACTAAGCTCCTTGCTGTAGTTGAAACAAAATATTTGGGGGACTCATATCTTCTTTTTCACTTTTTTTTACATTATTTAAATCAAATACCCCATATATCGTGGGATTGTCAAGATCCTTTTGGAGGGGTGCCTTCCCCTGCATCCACCCCACCCATGTATGTGAATAATATGTGTATCAGAAAATATTAATTTTAAAGTAGTAAGTTAGTGTACTTTTTTCTCTGGGCCTCTATAAGTTTTTCAAAATAATTTGGAACCCACATAAAATTACTTGCCGACCCCTGGTTTAAACGTTAGCTATTTGTTCACTTTAAGAGTGGACACCCTGTATTTATCCATACTTAATGGGAGGATTCTAGGTGTGGTTAAAATATGATTAGTTTGATGCGTGTAAAAAATGATAAAATATTTTCTTTCCAAAAGCACTTTCTTCAGTAACTTTACTCGACTAACATAAAGTAACTATTTCAGGAAATTCTGTACACAAAAGAAGAAGGTCAATCAGAAATGACTACAAGAGAGAAAATTATTCAAAAAACTGGTCTTGTAACAGTGAGTTTTCTTTGTTATGTGGCCATAGGTGGTATTGGTTATTTGATATATTACCTGCTTCAAGAAAAGGCTCTTCAGGTACATAATAATTAAATTCGTAATTTTAAATTAGTATGTTTTTGTGGTCTATATTTTAGTCTTAAAACTTGTTGGAATTTAAGTAACATTCCTTACTGTATTGAATACTTATTTCTTATTTGTATTCTGTAATCTTCTCTAACCTGTACTTTAATATTGGCTGTCATTTGTTTTTATTTTAATCAATTTAGTACTTTTAAGCATTTTAAATAATTGATATTTTCTTTAAAAAAATCAAATTTCTGTGGTGTTTTGTTTGTGCAAAAAGGCACCAATGACAAAATTCTGTATAAAACTCAAATATAGTTATTTATATGTCAACATGTGCCAAGCCAAGCAGTGATATAGTCAAGTTGGGAAATAGGAATAAGCCAAAGGGATATTTTAAAATTTCAGGTGTTGAAGTGTGTTGGACTTATTACCTTAGTTCATCACTCTCAACTCTTGAAAAAATATTTATAATTTCCTCTATTCCTCTTTCATGCCATTTTTGTTTTTTCGTCTTATAGGTGGAAATCAGAATGTTGTCTCTGACAATGCCTCTCACTGTGACTTTTATTGCTAGCACTTCATATTTTCTGTTAAAATTTTCTGCAGATTTAGAGACATATTTATCAAACAGAATGAAACTTTATATGAGCATGGTCAGGTATAGAAAAAAATATCATAATTTAGCTTTAATTTCTCTTAAACCTTAAGGTATGATTTGACTTAGGTCATAAGTTGCTTGATCAATCAAAACTTTTTCATGAAAAGTTTCGATGCTTAACATTTTCTACTGATACAAGAATAAATAGTTGAACTAGCGATTCCTAAAGTGGGTGTTGTAAAGAAAAATCGGAGTGCCATGGGGGACCTCAGAAAAAAATTTAATCTTTGTGAAAAAATATCACGTTTTGAGTGCAAAAGCTATGAGAAATCATATAACATGCTTATAACCATTGTAACTTCAATTCTAGACAAAACTCAGAAATTGTATTCAAATTAAAAGCAGAAATTGGGAATAAATAGGTTTCAATATTAAATATTTCAATATATATTGAAATCTAGATATAACTATTGTGTTTAGGTCAAGGTATAACTTTTTGGCATTTTAAGATATTTTAATCAAAATCCTTAAAGTAATAAAATCAACAAAGATCGTTTGTTGAAGTGTGGTAGGTATAGGGCCCAGTTTGGTTCAATCTGTCAAGTCAGACTAATATCAGCCGTTTTGATTAAACATAAAGCTCATTGTCAACCTTGACCTTGGCTCAAATAAATGGCATAGCAATCAGTAATGATCATTGCCTGTCTTAAAGTTTTCATGCTTGGTCTTTCTTACATGGGTATTTATTTTTGTGGTCATAATTAAAATTATTAGATTTGACTTACTTTTAAGTGATTTTATAATACATTTTAATTCTTTATATTTATGTTTTTTAGAGTTGTTTCATTGAGGATTGTGATGCTTGGAATAATTGTATATTTCTGGATGGTTATTTACAAACCTCCTCGAAATAAGAATGTTGTAAGTGTCATAATTTTTCGTGAGTTTTTAAACTGACCAAATTTCCAATCAGTGTAATTTGATCTGGGAGAATGTGTACAGCTTCTGGTATATCTTGCATTTTCTCTCACTGAAGGTTCATAAAGAACATTTAAAACTTGAAAATTGATCATTTGAAAATTCTTCAGGAATAGTTTTCAGATGGTAATTATTTTAGAAGGATAAAAACTGAGATTGCATATATTTTAGACTGCCCTTTTAAATTTCTTACAAATATGAAGGTTATAAAACAAAAGTTTTTGATAAAATTATACTTAGCATTTAATAACTTTAAGATTTACATACGTTATAGGCCAAAAACCAGATTAAAAAGTTTCTGAAACCCATCTGAAGGGCAAAAGCAAAATAAATAATTTCAAATATAAGATTACCACATTCTTTCATTCTCACAAAGTTTTATTCATACCCTTTTCAAAAGCAGTTTTTCTGACATGTCCTATATTTTCAACGCAAATGTCCTATATTTTTTCAAACTGTCGCTATGAACCCTGATATTATTTATCCTTTTCTAGTGCTATGAAGATAAACTTGGTGTAGAAATTTATCGTCTTATTGTTGTAAATTTCCTCGTGACTGTGTTGTTCTTCACTCTAATTTTTGAATTCTCGAGAACTCTTTTAAGAAAGTATTTCACATCCATCCAGAAACCTGAGTTTGATGTCGCCTTCAATATTCTTGACTTGCTGTACTACCAAACACTTGCTTGGTATGTATTTTTATTTATGAAAATTTTCCTTCTAAATTTCTTGTTCATATCTTTTAGAATCAAGCACCAAATTTCTTACTTTATACTGTCCGTGTTTACCCTCTAATGCAAACTTAAGGTAATAATTTAGTTCTTTTTAAATTACTATTAATATTATTAACCACTTAACTGTTACTTTATTTTGGCGTAATAGGTCGAAAAAAAAAGCATATTTTTCAAAACAATATTCAAACTTAGATTAATTATATAATTAACTCAAACCAAAAACATAATCAAAACTCATGTAACTTATGATTTTGACATTATATGGCCGTTTTAAAACTTAGCGAAAATGCGGCACTTTTACTTAAAGTTGGCTTTTTTCCGAACATTGTTTTCAAGCGGAAAGCAGATTATACAGGAAAGGATGGTAAATAAAATGTTTTATGATGTGAATTCTTTACATTTTATTTAAAAAATACACTTTTGTGTGGTCAGATATCAATCGTAATCTATCACTCTCATTTTAATAAGCAAAATGTTCCAACATCCACGTGTTGTGGCTCGGCTCGGTTTGTGGATATTGAAAATAAAAGACTTTGTATTAGCTGGTTTTCGAGCAATAAAACAGCTTTAGCAGAAATTGCACCCCATGATGGCAAGAAACTGGTGTAGGAACATGCTCCCCTGACCCTTATTTCTTAGAAAAGAAAGGGGAGATATCGCCCACAAAAGCAATAGGAATGTGTGACCAATTGGTTCTTCACGGTAACTGATAAGAGTGAATATGACTTCTATGGACAAGTAGAGACATCTATGTAAAAAAAGAGAAACTAAAACCATGAAAAAATCTGGAAAAAACTCGGTATACAAAGCGAGAATCAACAGACGAGCGCCGTAGTACCTTGCCCGAGCGCCGTTCGGGATAATCAGAGAAGTACCTCACGCGAGTGCCCGAGCGGTGCTCGGGCAAAACAGGCAAGCGGTTAATTACTGGTTTCCAAAACTTAGTAAATCAAGCAAATTCCACTTAAAATACTTTAGTGTTATATTTGGTTTCATGAAGTGCAAACAAAACTGTTCTTCCTAAAGGTGAATTAAAAGTGATATTCTGATACCCCACTAAATTAGAAAAATTTGATACTCTTAATTTTGATTGTGGTCATGTCAGTGTAAAAGTGTTTATTTGAAAAGAGTTAGGGTTCCCAACTGTTTAAGAAAAGCATTTATTTCTCTTCTTTTCAAACTATACTTAAAAATTAAATGTTGTGTCACAGCAGCAAATGAAATCATCAGAAAATTTGGTAGCCATAGAGTGTGAATAAAACTGTTTACCATGATGTAAATGAAACAATCATAAATAATTTCTTAAATCACGCATTAAATATTTGCCTATTACTACTTTCAAAAATGCATGCTTTCGTGGTAGCTCCCTAGTAATACTAAAAATGCATCCTTACTTCTTAAAAATTTTGAAAAGCTTGTTTACATTGCATTGGAAGCACTGCAAGAATCTTCCATATTTTTTGATACTTTGACTGAGAACCTCATTGTTCTTATGGTTTGTTTTTTTAGGATTGCCATCTTCAGTGTCCCTTTAGGCTCTCTGATGATCATTGTGATATTGTTACTTCTCTTTTATCTGAAGAAAATGTCTCTTTCACTAAACTGCCAACCACCCAAGAGATGCTGGGCATTAAATGAAGCTCATACTTTCTACTTAACCTTGACTTTTGTCATGTTCTTTTTTGCTTCGTTAGCAGTTGCATACTCTTTGTTTGGGTAAGTTTTTATCAGCATTAAAAAAAACACTACATATTTTTTTTGCGAGTGTTCAATTAAGCAATTTGAACCACATATCTTGTATGAGGTCAATCAAAGTTTTCGGAATTTGTGGTAGTAAAGAGAATTATTCCATAAACGTTTTTACTACCCCTCATATATCATTAATTTACTTTAGTTTTTTTTCCAATTTGGTATACTAGAAACAGATAGATACACTAAAAGACAGGTGCCTTTGCAGCTCTTTCTATGTGTTCACTAATTTCTATAATATAATCAACAGAAGGAATTGCAACCTCCTAAATTTTTATGATATTGTCCTAAGTGAACATTTAATAATTTTTGTTTTAACCTAATCAGAGATTAGATATATTGAACTTATACCTAGGATGGGGAGTTTAATCAGACAGTTTGAGTATCCAAATATACAAAAAGCCTACTGAATTCTGATTATTGAATCTTTATTATATTCTTATATAGGATATATACCTATAGATTTTAGAAGCATAATTGGATAAAACATATCTTAAGACAGGCCCCTTCCATCTTTCTAGACATACAACCAAGTGCTATTTTTTAGAGTTAAATTAATGGGTAACATTTTTACACAACTGTATTTTTGTTGGCTCTGGCTGCTATAAAACTGTTAACATTTGTTTTATTGCTTTTAGCACTGAAGCATCGAGTTGTGGGCCTTTTCGCATGCATGAAAAGGTTGGAGGAATTGTCATGAATGTATTCAAAGGGCATAAGAGTATTTTTGTGCAGTACCTCATAAGTGATCCTGTTTTGTTTGCGATCTTGTGTGTGATTGGGTAGGTCATTCTCTCCATACCTTCAAAACATTTGAGCTATAGGTTTTATTGTATTATATGATTTATAAAAAGCAATTTCAATAGTAGACCTAATCACATACTATCTTAAGCTATTTTAGTTTCTTCAATCATACATTTTAATATTTTTCATTTATTCATTATATTATATCAATGAAATGTTTTTATAGCATAATTGTGTATCAAATGAGAGCTCAAGCAAATGCTCATGTTTCTGTGATAAAGAAAAGACGTGAACAACTTTTACTAGTAAGCAACTTTATTAAAATATTATCTTTAATAATTGTATTAGGTTTATAATTTATCTTTTGTGAAAATATTAAAAATATTCACTAACTACTTTAATTATGTGACAATTCATCAGATAAGGATTTGATATGGCATTGTCATTGAGAATTGTAGTATATCATTGTGCAAAGTCTTAGGGTTCAGGATTATTAGAAATAAAAGTATGAAAATGAACTTGTGTGATTCCACCCATCAGATACTTTTGAGAGTAAACCTAATATAAGTTTGTTTTTTTTTAAATTGTGTATGCAAAAGCATAAAACTAGGATTAAATGCAAAGGTAGGATTAAGATATAACTTTTTGTTATGAAATGCTTATTTAAGTATTATTTCTAATAAAGATATTTATATTTCAGTCTAGTAAAGATAAAGTATTTTTATTGAAGATGTTTGATGATGCATTTGAGGCTGAAATGAAGAAAAATTCAAAAAGCAAGATTAAGGGTGAAGACAGAAGTAAGTATGCAACATTATTACTTTTCATCCCCCTCCTTTCAATTATTTAAAAAGGCATATATTAAACAAAATGAATTTGTCATTTTTTGTTTAAGGTATATCTCTTCATGAAAGTTTTCACTGATATGATGGTTTTTTATTATATGTTGAACAATTACCATCATAAAATTAAGAAAAGCTTAAATGAATTGTTCACTTATTTTGTTTCAAAAACTTACAAATTAGGAAAGAACCCCTTAAGCATTTACAGTTTATTTAATTGCATAATAATTGAGATCTTTCTTTAGTTCCTAGATATTGACATTCTTCAATTCATGCTGGTCTCTGACAAAATTTGAAACTTAAAAACATCATTTTGCCATTAAAAATTGCTAATAAAATTGTTCCCAACATTATCTGTTGATCTTCTTTGAATTAATTTGTTTATTTAAGTTTTTCGAATGATTAAGTAAATATATCTTTCCAAATAAAACATTTTTTGAAACTATTTTATACATCTATTTTCTTTTGTCTTTTATCTGTCCCTTTTCACAAAAATAGCTTCATTCTATACATGTTGTACAAAGTGAGTGAGTGAGTTTGAGTGATATTACAAGTTTTATGATGAGCAATGCATGGGTCATTAAAGGAGGGTAAGGGGCAAAACACACCGGCCGCCACCGTGGCGAAAGCAATAAAAAGCCATAAAGATGGTTATCTAAGACAGGGTATCCAATAGAAGTGAGATAACCATCTTTATGGCTTTTTATTGCTTTCGCCACAGTGGCGGCCGGTGTGTTTTGCCTCTAAAGACCCAAACCACAGAAAGAGCTCCCCATCCTTCCTTTTGTGTGCCAGTTGCCCCGAGGATGCAGCCCCCACTCGTAACTCGGTTTGGCCATAAAACTATAACCAAACCTAACATCCTCCTGATACCTTTATAACAAAAGGATTAGTGATTACTACATTTATACAAGTTAAACAAGGTTTTACATTATTTTAAGCATCTTACCTGTCGCAAAAATAAAAACCTAACTTACTATTGGCTTTCATACACAGCCCCAAGAAATACTTCTAGTCACAAAAGGCAAGTGTCACTAAAATTGTTTTCAATTACTCCACTGGTTAAAGTATATTTGAAAATATATATTCATTTAACACTGAAATTGAGATTGACCCTGTTTTTAAGAATCAAATTTCAAAAACTTTTCTAGGGAAGGACCACCAGAACCCCTTTTTTGTTGTGTAATGTTGCAGACAATTCACAAAAAACCTTAGGACAAAAGTTATTTAGATTATTTATTCAAAACGTTAAAATCATCGATGATGTGGGCTGAAATGCAAAAATATTTTTTGGCTCGTTCATTTGCCTAATGGCTACTATGCCCTTCCAAATGATCTGCAGACTAGCGCAAAGACATGGAACGAATGTTATTCCTTTCTTTCACTGCAACTAATGACCATATTAATAGAAAAAAGTGTTAAATACTTAGAATTGTGTTTTAAGTTGATTACTCAACAGATAAGGAGATATAACTATTTATCAAAGAAATGCTTGAATATTCTTAAGAAAGTAGCATACACAATAGCTATATATATAGTTTAGAAATGTAATAATTTATTTAAAAATACATATATACAGATCTCCAATATAAGAGTTACAACAGTTCATTTCATATTAAATAAATGCCAAAATTACCATAACCAAAACTTTTTTTCTTAAAAACAAAATATTTATGTAAAACAGTTACAACAGTTCTTTTAATATTAAATAAATGCCAAAAAAAATTACCACAACCAAACTTTTTTACCAACCAAAAAAAAAATAATGGTGTAAAATATTTTCAAGTTCAAACTTTCAGTAACTGCTTTAATTCTCTACAATCTATAGCCCTTTTGGTACACTTTTCATTTATATTCTAAATATATTACAATACACAAACATATCATAAGATACACAATATATTTATCTATTTATATTAATTACATAATTAGTGATTACATACATATTTTTTCACCAATGGCAAGTGGCAACTACAGCTGTGTAATTAAATGGTTCATAGTTCCAAAAAATTAGGAACATGTATTAAAATAATGAAATTTGGATATTTTGAAGGGGGTTTTTTTTATACACAAATGTACTTTTAACTCACATCTTTTGCCAAACAGACAATATTGCAAGCTTGGTCAAAGGTGTTTTAAAGCTATACTTATATTTACAATCAGCAGTTCAAGGTAGCCCTCGAGATTTTCTGTAATAATGTTAAATCAATTTTGCTAAAAATACAAACTAAATAACTTTTTTTACTAACTTTTGCAACACAAACAGAACAATCCATAAAATAACTGCAGTAGAATTTTAATAATCCAAATTAGTTGCGGTCAGATCTAATAAACCAAATATCTAGAAGTTGAATAATTTAAAGGGGATTTCTCTAAAGAAATATATTTAATACAGTTGAACCTGGATAAGTAAAATAGTATTATCAATGGAACAATAGTATCATTGAGGGCAATAAAAATGTTTACAAAAACTTTTTTAATTATCTGAAATGACTGAAAATATTAATTTTCCTTCTTTTCCACAAAGCAATTGTTAACATTAGAAAATAAATCAACATATTCTTTTACACACAATACACACAGTAATTACTTTGATGATTTACTAACTACAAGTACATCAAGTTAATAAAATACAAACTTCATAATAAAGGGAATGTAGGTAACATAAAAATACTAATTAAAATAATAAATTATTTAACTTTATACCCTGTAGCAACAAAGTTCAAATAGGCAGCAGCAAAACCAATTAAGTTATCAAGCAATAAATACCAATACATTATAAATGTATTTACAATGAAAAATTTTATTGAATTTTCTAAATTTCTTTGTTATAAATTAAGAAATTTCAAAACAAAGAATCTCTTAAATGCTTATTTAAAGAATTAGTGAAATGCTGCTAAAACAAGTTTCTCACAAGTTCTATCCTTTCAACAAGACCTCTTTAAGTAGAATTACAATCCATTAAAACTGGAGTTAAAATTTATAATAGCGGATTCAAACATTTTTAAGTATAAAAAGATCTGCATAGAAAGATTATTATTGTATCCAAACATTTTAGTAGCTTACTTGGTGCTTTAGATTTTGGAATCTGACTTATAAAAAGTAGAAACTATTAAAATAAATACAACGTAGTAATCATATCATTGAATAAAAGTTGTTTAATAAATATATAAAACAAAATATTCATTTTTTAAATAATACCTTCAGACAATACCTCTTTAAATTTACTTACCATCTTTCAGCTGCTCTACATTTTAAAATACATGACTAGAAAGATAAGTTTGTTAAATTTAAAAAAAAAAATTCATCTCAGAACACAAATATATAAAATGCATAAAAACTAATTTAAATTGAAAAAAAAAAGCATAGGAAATGTAAACAAATACTTAATTTTTACAAGTTTGGTTGTAATGCTGGCCTTTATCAAAATAAAAATTTTAAAACATACCTAACTAGTTGTTAATAGTGGTCCTAGAAAAGGCATTTCTACAGATTCCAGTAAAATTTAGACTTATGAATTGATTAATGAAATATGTTATTTGGTCACTTTAATACTACTTTGTGCAATATTAAAAGCTTTTAATTGCATTACATATCATATATATCATTATATATGAATTCCAATACTATTTACAGATAATCAGATCCAGTGGATCCCATACAAAATTTTAACAGTAGCAGAATTCGCTTAACTATTCATCTATAGGTAATATAAAATTTCGCATCAATGCTTAGACAAATTTTTAGTTTTTATGATTGACAAAAATAATTGATAAAATTATAAATTAACTGAATCTTCAATAAAAACTGAAATTTCTTGTAACAGTAACACATACACAGAATACTACAGAATATTAGTTATCTTTTAACCCCAGTTATTTTACTGCCCCTCTTCAGTATTGAAGGTAAACAAAATTTTACTTTAGCACGAGTAATATCTTCACTGAGATCAGATATTTATGGAAATAAGAAAATCACAACACATTTCATACTTAAAATCCTTATTCCACCTAAGGCAGTTACTTTTAAAATCAAGTAGTGAGAAAAGACATAGCCATGAATTTTTACACTGTGTGCACTTTTTAAAGATACATTCACATCCCGTTTCAAATTTACTTGTGTAATAATAAAACTATTGTTTTTTTACACATTTTTTCAATGAGAAGTCATAGATTGAACTCCCCCCTATAATTTATTATATCCCTTCCCAAAAAAAAAGTACAATTTAATTGGGCACAAAAGTATATTTAAATTTAAATTGTAAATCAAAGATAAACTTAATGTTTTTTTTCTTTATAACACTATAAAAGACAAACTGAAGATTATGATATACCATATTGATATAAATAACATAAGTTCCAAATTTTATATCTGAGAAGCACACCTCTCTTCTATGAACAGAATAAGATAAAAACCAAACTAAAGAATAAACAACCATACCCTTAATACTCCAGTACCCAAAGAAATAAAATTATGACACAAATTTACAACATTCAAAAATCTTCTCCACAGCATCGACTAACAGGAGAGAACTGTGGAAACACAGCAATAGTCATTAGATAACACTGAGTAAAGAAATAAGAGAGGTTCTCTCAATAAACGCCATTTTCTCAACAACAGCTTTTTAGTGTGGACTGACTACTCTGCACAAGCTAGTTAGTTAATATAGTAATTACAAAAGTGGAAACACTTTCAGCTCACGCATGACTCCACTCCCTCTCAACAGGAACAGTCCAGGGATCCGCGCTGTTGCCTCTGTTGGTGGCGGGTAAGTCGGCGCAGAGAGGCGTCTCCATACTGGATGCCGGAACCAATACGTTCTGGGTCCAGCTCCCCTAAGAAAAATAAACAACCACGTAAAAAGATATTTAAGTTGGACCAAGAGCTTGGGTGTTTGTTGTTATTTGATCAGAATCTAACAATTCAGCTGGGTTCATGCTACAATCTCTTTAAAAAAATCTTAAAATGCGAAAAAGTTGTTGCTGGTTTACATACTTAGGTAATATAGAAGCACAAGCGCACGCCGAGCGCAGCTAGTTTAAGAATTTTGCAGAAAATCTTTTCAAATAATTTAAATTTTTGGTCAATAAATTGATTTTTTCTTGCTGTTGTTGCTTATGAAGCATTATTACAGTATTTAGGTAAACAATGAGACTCATTATGTTTTTAAGTCAAAATTCAAACAACTAGGGGCACTAATTAGTTTGCAGACAATATTTTATGGAATTTTTGTGCGCAGATAGTTTTTTGTTTTATCCAACTATGCTGGTTTAGAAAAGAGGGTACTTTAGGATTAGCCAAGTGCAAACGTCAATGCTTTCTTTATGTCAAGTCTCAAAGGCTAATCCTTAAGTACCAAAAAAAGGTAACTACTGCTTTAAGTATCTCAAGCACTTTGGATACAACCTCTTCATATTGCTTTTCCCATGTAAGGATTTTAATGCGACATGGCTTGTTTTAAAGAGACAAAATTAAGGGGTTGTATCCAAAAACCAGTATCCAGACATTTTCATACAGCCTAATTCTTCTATTTACTTCTTGATTTCCACTTTCCTTAAAGCAATTTATATAGTTTGGTTTGTTTTTATTTTTCTCAAGCTGCTAAAAGTTTTTATCAACTTTTAGGTGCAATTATTAATCGGTATTAAAGTATTAGAAATTTAGCATTTTGCTTAATCCTAGCAATAAAGGTGTTTGCTAGCGCAAGCTAAATTCATAAAATAGGTTTTACTTACCAGCTTCGATTTTTGCCAGGATTGTTTTTGAACACTTCAAAAATGCCTCTTCTACATTTTCACCAGTAAGAGCACTCGTTTCCAAAAACATTAATTCTAAAATAAATTCAAGTGTTTTATTAAATAGATCTCAATTCCTGATGTTGAATTACCAAACTTTAAAAAAAATTCTGAATTATTACTTCATGCAGAATAATTTGATTTGACTGAATCTGGGAGTACAGACATAGTTAAAGTATACTGTAGAAAAAAAGCATTTCCTAATTTTTTTAATGATAAGTCAGCCTTAATATGGGGAAAATTATTTACCTTAAGGTAAAAAAACATCTGAAAAAGAAACACAAGATCAACTGAAAGTGTTATAACAAGCCAAAAGGGAGGGTAGAATGTACAGTGGATTCTGCATATTTGAGACTGGTTTATTAAGAAATCTGCTAATAGGAATAAATCTCTACGAAAAAAAAACTATTCAAATAATGCTTATTTTTTACTGCTTAATGGACACGGAGAGCCTCTTAATGGCAAAAAAAAAAGGAAATTCATCTGAAAAGGAAGTGTGAAAAATAAGCAAAAAATCAATGTATTCATTGAAAAATCTTATTTCTTTTAATATCTTTTCTTGCAAGTTGAATTAGATGGAGTATGAAGGAAATAAAAGTAATAAAAATATCTTCTGATGACAATACAGTAAATTATGAGTTATTGTAGGGCTTTTAAGAAGTGTTTCTATTTTAAATTACTGATAATACTGACTTTGAGGCAAGTTTTATTTCTCTCCCGCTATTTGCAAAAGGGAGTGAGTTAATATTGATTACATTTGAACACATTTTTTGTTTTAAAGATAACACCAATGGTCATCATAATCATTTCTACTTTATCTAATGCTAGGTTATATTATTTTAAATGCTTAGTTTTCTCTTAAAACATGTTTAAAAATGAAAACATGAGTAAAAATTTTTGTTGTTTGAAATTATGAGCACTTTGCTAACATGGGAAATTTGCTAAATAGGCACAAAATGCCCTGGTCCCAACATGTTCTTATTAAGTGGAATCCACTGTATTAAATAAAACCTGTTTTATGAAGCTATTGAGAAAAACACACATTAAAATAATAAATTGTAAATTCAGGGAATTAGAGTAATGAAGACAATAATACTAAACATTTCATAACTTTTCATTTATAGTGCAATGAGTTTAATCTCTTAAAAATCATTACCATTTTCTTGGGCAAATCTACTTGCTTCCAAAAATGTCACTTCTCTGTCTTCCTCTAAATCTTTTTTGTTTCCTACTAGAAGCACTGTTATATTTGGACTTGCCAAAGTTCGTGCATCAACTAACCAATTAGAGAGGGAATTGTAGGATTCCCGACTGTTAGGAAGAAAAAAAGATCAGCCACTAAAAATTTATGAAACCATATGTAATTATATCATTTTACAACAATCATACAGATTTTTACTGGCATATCAACCCATATCATTGATAGTTACAAAATATTAGGTATCATGATGGTAAACAATAAAAAAAACCTTGATAAATTATTTTAACTGTAACAGGGGAGGTGAAAAAATTTAACATACCAGGGGACATGAGGTCTCAGAGACTGTGTAACATTGTATTTCTCTTTTAAATCTTCTAATTAAGATATGATTCTGATATTTCAGTAGTGTTCTTTTAATATTTATCTCTTATAGAAAAAATATTTTTTTAACTTTATGATAATGTAGAAGTTTTTCTCACAACCCCTGCTACAGGTTAAAAATGTTTATAATGTTAGCGTAACAGTGTTTCAATAATAAAATACAAAAGAATAGCATATATATTAAGCTATTATATATATTAGCATATATATAAGGTTAACTTGAAAATTATCCTTCCTTTGATTGATAATCATGTTCCCTTGGGATTATTTAAATAATTTAGGATAGGAGGTCTTTTAAAGGAAGAAAACTAAAATTTCTTTTAGAGGTTTAATAGAATCATACAAAAAATCACACCTTGTTATATCATATACAAGTAAGGCACCAGCAGCTCCTCTGTAATAACTTCGTGTAACAGATCTAGAAAGATAACAAAATATTAAAGATTAATTATAAACTCTGAATAGTGTTTTAATTAAAATTGCAAAGAGTATAAGCCTAATAAGAAACTATTAACAATAACAGTTATAATTCACAAAAATCAAGTTTGATATTTTTTTGGCTCATAAATAAGATAAGTAAAATCATGGATTGAGGTAATCAGTTAATTAAATAGGAACTGAATTATTTTTCTCAAACTACTACCTTGCTGACCTTCATGCCTGTAGTTGGTTGTCAATATTTGTATAGATTAATGTGTATAAAATATAAATGTATAAAGTATTGATCAATGAGGGGTAGGAAAATTGAGCTTCATGTTACTATAATCACTATTATTAAAAAGGAAATTTTCAGTTTGTTGATTGGTAGAGAAATGCTTAGGGAAATTTTCAGAAAAACTTTACTTTTTGAACATTAGTTTGGGCTAAGTTGAAGTTAACTTTTTGGCAAATAATTGTGCTAAAAAAATTATTAGCAATCGAATTGACTTTTTCCAGTCATATACTCTTTATGTATGAAGGAACAGGGAATTGTAGGAGGGGATTTGTCAAGGGGAGGAAGGATTTGGGGATGTATCTCCCCTGAAACTCAGAAATTTTCCTTTTTCAACCATAGAAAACGTCTGAAATTACCTCATATCCACACCCTGAATTTTTTTTCTAGTTACAACACTTACTGAGTAGAAAGATCACACAATATTTCCCTTTTTTTAAATTTCAAGTAAGTTTTGGAGTTATTTAAATTTTAAGCTAAAAACTTTTTGAGTGATTTGCAGTAAAAAAACTTATCATGGAAGAATTGTGAGTTTTTTAAAGCCCCATTTAATTTTTAGGAAAAGAAAGCCTATTTTTTAAATTAATTCAAATTAGCTTCAGAATAGAGTTTTACAACATCTCTTAAATATCAAAATCTTCAATTTTAACTTATTTAAAATTCTCTCCTGAATCTGAAAGTATGCTTGTCTCTTCCTAGAAACATTGTGTTAGATAAGGCTTTGATACAGATTTAAAATAAAGAATGAAAAAAAATGAGTTTAATATATTTGTACCAAATAACACCAAGAATAACACTAATCAGATAACAAAGAACATTACACACAACTGACTTTTTTATCTATTTATTTATTAAAAGCAGTTAAACTGGAAATAAATTCCTTATCTAAATATCATTTATCTTTTGGGGTTAGCTTAAATTACTGTAACATTAGAACCAAAATATATCAGATAGATTTCTTTTAAATATAGTGGAGAAAAAAATATTCAAATGATTGCTTGCATTAATTAATAGACTAATTTATTGAAAAATGAGTTAATAAAAAAATTATGTCATAGGACAAGATTTTATCATGATAGGATAAAACTTATGATTACTGGCAATTCAAACAAAATAAGATGAAAAATCTTTTATTTATTATACCGGAATCTTTCTTGACCAGCAGTGTCCCATATCTGGAGTTTCACAGATTTCCCTCCAATATTCACAACTTTTGAACCAAATTCGACACCAATTGTATGATTAGAGTCAGATTTAACTGAAAAGAAAAGCAATCAATAAGGAAAAATAGTGGATCGCATTTTATTTGCATAATTGCACCTTTAAGACTTATATGCTTTTATAAATTAACAGTTAGCAAATAGGTATTTAGTAAGTTGAATGGGTGAATATTCTGAAATGTAAAAATTGCTATCAGAACCATAGTATACCCCCATTCAACTCTATAAAATAATTTTTTCTTTTAAAAATTCTAACAAACAGCATCATGTAAGTAATTTCAATAGACATGTGTCTATTTATTGAACCATTTTCTGGGATTGTAGGCAGTGGCTTTTGGACATTATGTTCGAATATAATGTCAGAGGGTCCTGGAAAATGGTTCAATAAATAGTTACTATTCAGGCTGTGGAAGTTTTCAGATTTTATTAGTACAGGGGTCTGTTTAGAAGAAATTTGGGTCAGTTTACGAACCCTTCACAAAATACTTTATAGCTTCAATAAGGACCCTGCACACAAAATATTTTAACTTTAAAATAGACCTTCCCAATATTTTTCACTCTAAAACAGGTTATTCTTATGCTTCTCCATATCATGACTCTACTGAGTTATTCTTATTCTTTTTAAATATTTTACAATATATCACCAAAACAGGATTGTTTCTTTAAAATGACTCTGGTCATAAGAACCCAATTCAATGCTGATTTCGAATTTGCAAAATTATGAATCCATTTTTACAAAAAGGTATAGCATGATAGATATTACAATCATAAAACAAAAGTAATGAAATTAAAAGAATTTTGCACCCTGTTTTAGAAAGTTGACATTTGTTATCTTCCTGCTGGTTTGTTCAATTCTTTGAGTTCCTTGCCTGGGAAGAAACTACTTTTTTTCTGTAAGAAACCAAACCCTGTTTGGGACTTTTAATTTATGTCCATGATAGTTTGAATAAGACATTTTCCTAAACATTGTTCCTGACCAAGTATATCCTGTAATACTTATGTGAAATTGGTCACAGTAAAAGACGGATCAGTATTGGAATAATTTCATTAATTCTATAAGGTTAAAGAAGGGGTTGTATCCCATTTGGTAGGAAAACCTGCCAAGTTGGATGGTCATTGCTCATTCATACAAATAAGTAGCAGGCTTTTTACTCATTTTGTGAGGAAAGTGATTGTAGCCATGGGCGTAGCCAGGGGGAGGCAGGGAGGGGCAGCTGCCCCCCCCCTAAGTTCTCAGTTTGTTTAATTTTTTTGAAAAACTTTATTAAAGCAATAATGTATTTAAAGCAATAGTATATAATTTTCCTTGAAAATTGTGTGGCTTACAAGAAGCGATTCTGTTCGGCCCAAAGAGTCTCAAAATGAGCTAAAACACTACTTTAGGGACGAAATTTAGAAAAATTTCTTACGGGGGGGGACTTTCTTAAATCTTCTCCCTTTGTTTAAGTACCCTTTCTTCTTTCTTCTCCCTTTGTTTAAGTACCCTAAAATTTAGCGTGTAAAAGTACTCGCCATGGGGTATGGGGGTACCTGGGAAATAATGTTGAGTCAACCCCTAGTAGTATTCGCAACATCAAGAGCAAAGGTAAATATCCTTGCCCCCCCCTAACATGAAACCTGGCTACGCCCATGATTGTAGCTTAATTCCTGCTTCCAGAAACTAATCATGGGACCATTAGATTCACACTGTCTCAATCTGGTTACCTCCACTTTAAGACAAAGAGTGCTGCAAATTGCTTTCTATAAAGTACTGGTATTGAAATGGCAGCTAGAAGCATAAGAAAGCTTCAGTGCTTTAGTTGGAAAAAATATTTGAGCCAGGGACTCATTTTTTTTTATTGGGGTTTGTGAAAAATGTGCTGAGGCAATGAACAACAATGACTGAATGTGTTAAAGCAAGCTAACTACATTCAATCAGGAGATTCCAAGAGTTTTTAACTTATTAGATTTTCATTGGTATAAGGTTTTATTGGTACTTCAATAAATTGTTTTGTAAATATTATTTACAATTACTCTTTGATTTCCTGCCAACCTATCACATGTTTGGTGATCCTGAAATAGAGAAACTTCTTTTCAACAAATAAGTATTGATAAAGAAAACTTACATTTACTTTCGATGAATTGGTGCAAAAGGCAAGACTTCCCAGTCCCAGCACTACCAATAACAAGAAATTTGAATAGAAAATCTGAAATAAAATGCAAATTATGTTTATGGATTTTGTGATACAAATCTAACAAGTGATTTAGCACATTTAAGTACATAAGAATAACATAACTGTCATATGCAACAAAAGCAATTTTACAACACAAATAAATTATCTAAAAATATTTTTTTTTCTTCATTCTTAATCAGAAAGTTTTGAGTATTATTTCTACCCTTATTACCAAAGGCATGAAAAGGAATACCTATGTAAATGTTTCACGAATTTGAAACTTTTCATTCTATGAGAACTTAGTGGTCCTTTAGTAAAAGGTAAAAAAACCCTTTTTTTAATTGCTTCACCAATATCAGTGACATCATACAAATCAGGGTTATAATATTTGGTACTTACAGATTAGCCAGACTCAAATCTCGGCAATTAGCCTATTGATGTTTTACAAATTTTACACAAAAATATTTAAATATTTTGGTATTTGATTACTTTTGATGATTTATCAAAAAATGTGGCATTTGCACCAACCATGCTAATCCTAAAGTACCCATCATTTTGAAGTGTTGTCAAAAGAAAATCAATATGAGAACTTGAAAGCTTCATTTTATTATTGTAGAACTGTCTATTACTCTATTTAAACAAAAACTACACATTTTTTTAGTAAAATCTTATGGATATTACATAGCATAATTACCAATTTGAAAAATTATTAGTATAAATCCAGAGCAAGTCATAAAGAAAAATAATGGTGCTTTGGAAAGTTTGCAGGACATATAATTCTTATGCTTAAGGACATCTCGAAAGTTGCCCCAGTATACGATTGGTACCCCAGAAAAAGCCCTGGTAGTGTACAGCCCCAATTTCTTGGGGACTTCAAGTCCAGCCGACCTGTCTGTCATGATTTGCCAGCAGACATTTGAAGGGCCTCACCTACAATCATGTCCAAAAGGTTTTTAAAACCTGTACAAAGTGCAGAACAGTTAAGGCTTCGCCTGAACATATTTTATCCTGTCTTAATTTTACAGTTGACGAGGTTCTTTCGCAACCTATATTATTTTTAAATTTTCTGGATGCCCATGGACTCATGGATTTGGCCCAATAATTTTAGAGCATTTCGGGGGATTAGCAACAACAGAAGTTTTATTTCAGTTACATTTTCAAATGACAGGCTAAATTTATTTAAAATTGATTTTATACTATATTTCAAGTGTGACTGTATTATTGGAATTCATACACGTGAAATAACTGTCAAAAACAATTTTTAAAGACAGTAGAGCAATGCTTAAAATGTTTTGATAAACTTACGAAGAAACACTCATGGATTTGCATCTTTCATTTCCAAACTAAACATCACTGACACATTATCAATGCCACAATTAAATCAAACACTAATTAAGTGTTTAACATCAAGAATTTCATAAAGAAGGAAAGATTAACACATAATTTAATAGCAATACAAAGAGCTAAGAATTAATCGTCTTAAGTTAATTTATCACGCAAGTGACATCGAAAATTCTAATTTACAAAACTTAAAAAGGGCAGAACTATAATGCAAACAATGAAATATAATGAGGAAGAAAAAGTTTTAAAGCTTAAGATATAAGATACCAATCAAAGAGATCAATTAATCGGATTTATAGTTAAACTTTAAACAAAATGAAACTAGAAGAGCCAATAGTACGCAGTATTATTTATGTATTTAAGAGGCATTGCAAATCCCAGCTTACCGTATGTCTCGGACATTTTAATTTATCTTGATTTAAACAGCACCATAGATTAGAAATCCGCCTCGATTATAGCATAAGGTTTTTACCTTACCTTCAGAAACAGAAAAACATTACAAGTTCAAGACAACAACAGACAGACAAATCTTTGATCCTGAATTTTGACTAGAAACATGTTGCCAAATTTGAATTTTAATAATATTAAAAACTAAAAGATACAAACAATAATGTCAGTAGATATTTTAATAACTTCCTATTAACCCGTAATTTAAACTAAAATTAATTAATTCTCTATAAAAAATAAAAAAGTAACTTTTATGGGTAAAAATTTATTGCATAATGGAAATAGCTTAAGCAGAGAAAGTTTGCAAACTGTTAACCGTCTTGTCAAAATTTTAAATATTGTAAACAATCAAATTTTCAGGAAGATTAATGAGAAATAGTTCTTAGATTTTATTCAGATAACCTTTCAGTTTTATCTTTAAATATAGTTACCCTTAGAAACAAAATTAATAGTAGATTGATCGTCTTATATCATTATTAATCACTTAAAATACTCGGATCATCTCCTTCCATAAGCTCCTTCCAAAATCTAGAGTTTATCCTCTAAATATTTGATACTCTTGTTTGTAAGTGAAATTTAATGTGTATACACCACAGCTTTTATATTTTAAAAAAAAAATAGATTTTATGTATGGTATTCAAGTAAAACCTTTTCAGAGGCTGGATAAGATTCTCTACGGGGTTAAAATTTTAACTACAGCTTAGCCTTCTCCATATCATTCAGTCTGTGTCTATTCCTGCTTGCTTCTGATGTCCTTTACTTGAGTTAAATAGCGTAGTATTAAAATAAGTATTCACTAGCCTGGTTTCAAATTGAGCCATTTCCTGATGACATTGGTAGATTCTTGAGTAAATTTTCAAAGAAGATTCGCCACAGCTTTGGTGAGGATCCTCCATGGTGACCCCTTTCTTTTACAGTTCCTGAGCTAATCCTGTCCTTGGCCTGTCCCCAGTAAAATAGGGCAAATTTGGTGAGCTCCAATGAAAGTAGGTGCCATGGAAGACCCTTACTAAGGCTTTGAGAAAGATCCTGAAAGGACAAGCTAGAAACTTTAGGGGCATGCTGTGTATGATAGCTGTAGAAAAGTAGTTTGCAATTGGAGTCCTGTGCAAACTTTGAAAGTAGTCAGCAGAAGAGGGCAGTAGCACACATTAGTAAAAGTCACGAGTTCAAATCCATTAACTGTATTGTTAAATATAACCAAGCTTAGACATTTTACAATATGCCTTTTGGCAATAAAGGTTGTAACCATATTTTGTAATTTTCTAAGCTTTTTGTTATGATAAAAACTCTTTATCTTGAACTTTTTTTTACCCATCCCATCGACCCGTCCCTTCATATCAAGATACCCCTGTAGTTATAATTATCCATAATGCTGATAGTTATCAGCAGTTAAATTTGTGTAACATAACAGGGACTAATAAAGTAAATTTTGGTACTGTTTATTGGCACTTTCACAAAAAATATACTAACAAATACAGCACCTTCACAAAAATTCTTCTAAATAATCAACATCTTCTAGAGCTAAAAAGACTAAATTGTTGAAAAAAAATTGTCTTATTAAAATTATATGAATTGTTTATGTTAAATTGAGTAGGTACCTTAACTGCTATCAGGGCTTAAATTCTAACCAAAGAAGTACCGGAGCGCTACTATTTCAGCATTACAAATATTTACTGATTAATGAATAAAGGTACTTACGTATTATCCCGTCGACCGTTCAGCGGCCGTCTAATTCAGCGGCACAGTAATAGTAAAGTCAATGGGATTTAATAACGTTTTCGGATTAAGCGTCACGGTGGACGGGATAATACGCAAGTACCAAATAAATATCAGTAAATATTTACTGAAAACCAAGAAGTACCGGAGCTCCGCTTCGGTGCAATTTAAGCCCTGACTGCTATAAAAATAAAACTGAAGAAAAAAAGTAATTTAATGCTGCTTTCATTAATTTTATAGTTTCTATTGTAAAATAGTTATAAAAAATTCACATCAATTAAAAAGCTGTTACAATTTTTCACAAAAATTAAAATGCCATGATGTAAATTTTTCACAAATATAGGGGTTAAGTTTAAAATCCTGGATTGGTCCCTGGTTAATCAGCCCCCTTAATTGTTTGCAACTGTGTCTTAAGACTTTTTCAGGAGGGGTTTTGGACTCCTTTCCCAAGTGTATTGTAGCTGAAATTTAAACCTTCTTGCATTTAAAGTCAAAGTTTTGTGGCCAGTACTTAGTACCAGGGTTGGCAAATATCATGATATTTATATAAATATCAAAATATCAGATATTTTTGATATATATCAAGATTTTGATGTATATCCGATATTTTCAGATTTAAAGTAGAAAAATACTGTTCTTTAGAATTAAATACTAGTCTGAACCAAAATATTACTATACTAAGGAATATTTTTAATTAAATCTTAATTGCCCAGAGTATAATTGCTGATAATTACAAGAAAATATCAATTTAACAAGAATTATATGTATATGTATATTATAATTAAATTTCTGCTTCTAAGAAAATATTTTTACTTATGAAATTTTAAGTAATTTTTAATAATGAAATTTTAAGTAATTTTTAATAATGAAATAAATAATTAATATAAATTGGAACAATTTATTCATTCATGATTTGAAGGGGGAATACTATTATTTTATTTAAATTATCTTGTATTAGCAAACTTGTATAGTATGTTGCTAAGATCTGATCAGGTTTCATGAAATAAGATAGTTTAACTTAATGGTTTTAAAAATTTTTAGGTATTTTATTATAATTACAATGTTAAAATTTTTTCACAACTTAATTAACCTGTTAACAAAGTATTCAAAAATGAATTTTGGGAGATTTTAGCTTGAAAATTGTTGATTTTGTTATAGACTGATATATATCAAGTGATATACATCGGCCAACCCTGCTTAGTACATTAATTTGACTAATTTTTGGACATTCCTGCAGTTCCCTTTCAAGTCTGCCCATGCTTTTGTTTATAAAGGTCTATGCTTAAAGGAAAGTGATAATTTCTATGCAATAGAATACAATTTAAGTTATACCTTTGAATTTCATCTGGTAAATTGTATATTTTAGGATCCTGAATGCTGTGTAATCCTACTAAATGAATCCTCCTACAAGCCTTTATAAGAGAGACTTTGTTCCTTATGACTGGTTACAAAATAATATCACTCCAAATTCTGAGGAATTTTGCTCACCTGACAATGTAGAAGATTGCATTCAGTACATATCTGAGGTAAGGTAGAAAATTCAAATCTAGGGGGGGTTCAATCAATCGTAGCCTCTTTATTGATTATTTATTTATTGATTTATTATTCATTATTGATGATTATTTATTATTGATTTATAGATTATAACAACAATAATCAGTATTTCCGTATTAATATGTCAACTGTGCGGCTTATAATGAAAATGCATAACCAAAGCCCACTAACTGTGCTGCTGAAACTGCTGTTTGACAGGTTAATACAATAATCTTTGTTCTAAAAATTGAAAGAAATCTTTCAGTTCTTACAAATTATCCCATTGACTGTCAGATTAAGCATCAGTCTATGAGATTTGTTAATGCTCTTAGGATTCAGTGGCATGGTTTACAGTGTATTCTATATAAAATGCTTGGAAGTTTTTAATGTTTAGATAATTTTTCTGAATCATAAATAGGTTTGATTGGAATTAATTACAATAAATGGTTCTTGCGTATTCTCCCGTCAACCGTCAGTTTCAGCAGCGTAGTTAATGGGTCTTAACTATAGATTACTACTGAAATTTGTTTCTGCTATTGGTGTTCTTTAAGTCAAAACTATGGACAGTACAATAGACCCTTAGTCACAGTGCTAAGGCTGTTGTAGTCACCCCACTACAAATCATTCATTTATTGGCTATAGATTTTCATTTTCAGCAGCAAGGTCGACAGGATAATACAAAAGTACCCATTTAATTAATATTTTATACTTTTGTTGTATTTTTAAAATATTTTCCCTGGGGTTTTCTTACATGTATAACTGGTAATTTTAAAGATGTTTTTCATAAAATTTACGTTTTACTTTTAGGAACTTGGTGCCTTAGGATATCCGTCCATTTACCTGAGAAACTCTGATCCTGCTCCTGCAAGTTGTGATATTGTTGCATTATTGAATGTCACTTTTGAGCTGATTGGATGTACAAAAGATCATGCTCAAGTTAAAGATGATCTTGAATGCCGGTAAAACACCTTTATATCAAATCAAAATTTATCTATTAAAATTTTTAATAAAAATTTTACAAGCCTTTTTATGACACAGCTTGTTCATTTAAGATACTGATGAGAAATTAGTTTAGTACTTACGTATTAATGTCACCGCAGCTATTTTGAAAGTGTTTTGATTTTAAATAAAGTGTTTTATTTTACAGATAAAGTGTTATTTAGATATATAGTTATTTTACAGATAAAATTTTAAATAAAGTGTTTTATTTGAAATCAAAACACTTTCAAAATAGCTTAATACGGTGGCGTTAATACGTAAGTACCATCAGGGTAAAGTAAGAAGTTTACTAAACTAAATATAGGGGTGTTTCTTCCATGCAAATTCTTCAAAATATTCTTGCTGGTATTACTACTACTGATATTATTGTTATACATGCTCTGAGTATTATCTAATTTCTAAAACTTTAATAACTTGATCGTTGTGACCAGAAACCTCATTTACATTTTTAAAAGCAGCATAATTCTTTTAGACTAAAGAATGTTAGAGTGCTTGTGATGTATCAAAAGATAAAATGTTTAACTTGATTGCTTATCCAACTGCTAATTTTGTTTTCAGTTCAATTCCGCTATTTGTCCTGTTGAATAATGCTAAGCTGTTTTGGTCTCTAAATACTTAAATATCGACTAATTTTTATGGTTGCTATTGATATAACTGTGTGTTTTATTCCATTGGTTTTAATTTTTTGTGATATTTCTAATATATTTAAAATCAGCTTAGCGATATTTAATAGGACAGTTAATGGAAATGAACCTTGTTTTCTTTAGAATCCAGCGCTTGTCTTCAGACCTGAATTTTCAGAGCAAGAGAAGTACTCAGATGAAAGAAAATCTGGAGGCTTTGGAAAGAAAGTACAGAAGTGTTTTAGAAAGAGAAAGGCAGTTGAAAGAGAAAAATGAAAAGCTGTCACAACTTCTTAAAAATGAGAAAGAGGAAGTAAGGCTTTGTTAAGATTAAAGATTACGAAACTTTTAATGCACAAAGTTTTTCTGTTATATGAAATAGTTTTATCCTTATCCTAATACTGTAGTTTCTGCTTATTAGAAACACCAGTGCATAGGTAAAAGTTCTTATTAAAGACAAATTGTAAGGTTAAATATTCAAATTATTCCTATTTTAACCATTTAAATGGTACACAAAGAAACACATACTGCCATCTTTACCTTTAAACAATTTTATGACTTGTTTTTTCAGTGAATCCTTTTTAAACAAGTTCATATTAACAGGTCTTCATCACTTTGACTATTGTGTACCAAATTATAACAACTTGTTGAATGCTGCAAAATCAATCTGGTCTGATATTGCTGACCAAAGGATATATCGAAATTTATTGCATTTTTTGCTTGTGATATTCAGGGAAATTATGTATAGCAATAGCTAAACATTGGAAAAAATGGAATTTCATGTTGTGTGTGTTCCAAAAATACTCTTTTTTACCATTTTTTGTTCAATGAAGATTTTGATAGTTAAAGGTTTTTAGTGTTTGGCACTAGTTAACTAGAACTAGTTGCAACTAGTAGTTAACTACCAATCAACTAGTAGTTTAACTACTTTTAGTTTGAAGTAGTTCAACTATTAGTTTAACTACTTTTTTAATTAACTACTAGTTATAAAACTACTTTCAAATTTTTAACTACTTGCAGAAAAAAAATTTATTTAAAATTTAAAAAGATATTTCAAATTTTTATCAAAGGTAGAGTACTTCTAATATCATAACCAGAAATAAAGACCATTTTTGCGCGAAGTATGAATGTTTTTGTGATATAGATAAGAAAGATGTATTAGAATTTTGCCAAAAAGTATGTTATGAAATTAAATAGACTATTTAACTACTTTGGGAAATAGTTAACTACTAGTTGCAACCAGTCCCAGGAAAAAATAGTTAACTACTAGTTACAACTACAATTTCCCAGACTAGTTAGTAGTTGGTAGTTAACTATTTTTTTACCACTAGTTGCCGAACACTAAAGGTTTTTATAAAACTTTTAATCAGTCTTTTCACCTATTACCATTTGTAAATCAGCAAGTTTTAAATCTTATTTTTTCTTATGCAGTTTTTTGTCAAATTTTAATTTTCTCTTTTTTAATTTTTTGTCAATCACATCCTTGCAATTATAAATTTTAAGGTGTAAAAATATTTTAATTAGCTAATATTGTTATAATATGCTAATTCATGTAAATTTAATTTTAGACCAAAAAATTGTCGTCCCAAATGCAAAAGCAGAAAGTTACCTATGAGCATGAAGTTCGTAAGCAAGAGAAAAGTATCAATCAGCTGAAAGCAAGACTAAAACAAATACTTGCAGATAAAAATACTGAAAAGAAAGTTGGTAAGTTTTACACTAAGATAAAAACACAGTATACATGCAATTTGTTATCACTTGTTCAATTAAATGAATTTTTTAATATTTTCATTTCTAAAATCCAAATACTTTGTGTCTACTATTTTGGCTTAGCTTTTGAGCAATTTGTACAAAATCTACAGTTCACATAGATTTAACAGAATGAGTAGTTTTAGTTTCCATTTTATTTTCAGCTACTGTTAGCAGCTCCAGTCTTCTACAAAGAAATTCTAAAGAACGTGGAAAATGGGTGTCTGGCATAGCTGTCAAATCGTTAGTATTCACTTTTTATTTTACAGAAAGTTTTCCATTCAATGTTAATGGAAATAGTTAGTAATGGAGTAAGTAAATAAGTTGATCAAAGCCCAAGTTATTTTAAAACTAACTACATGTTCCAATTAACCACAATTAGTTAGTATTCAATGTCTTCCTAAACTCTTTCTATATACATTGCCAACTTTTTTTTGTATAATCCATTAAAAACCCATTGGGTATTATTCCAAAACAGCAGCCACTAAAAGTACTTTTTGCGCCAATATCAATACATCTCAATTTATCTCTATTTTAAAAACAGTTCTTGGCCAACTACTTCCAGTGAAAAACTTTTTAATTGCTAGTCCAACTAACATAATTTGGGTATCAAAATGCCAGATTCTTTTGAGGATTTACAATAAACTCCTACTATTTTTACAAAAAGTTATAGTCTAAAATAATTGCATTTTTATAAATTAATTCTTTAGCAAAACAAAGTATTTTTATAACTTTTAATTCATAAATCATACTAAAAATTATATTTAATTTTTTAGGAGTACAGAAGAAATGTATAATTCACTCATAGCTAGTTACGAAAACCGCAACCAAGAAGTACTCAAAGAATTAACAGATTATCAACAGTGCTTTGTATACTTACAAGAGGAAATGCAAGATTTAGTTTCTTTTATCAAGGTAACAAAGGTTATATTGCTATATTTATGGGGTTAATTTTTTTACATAGAGTGCCTGGCTATTGCCCCATAGAGGTGCTAAAGCTGGGCTTGGTGCCCCTCTACCACCCTCTACAGGAAATCTTATATGGCACCAGAGCTTAGCACCCGCTGTCATCAGTGCCTTTGAAGACATTAAGTACTTTTAAGAACAGTTTACACTAAAACCACATTTATTTACTCCACAACTACAACTCCTATCAGAAAATTTTAGATTAAATCACTAAAAAGCTTTTACACAATACATATTTAAATAACCATATAGTCCAGACAATCTGTGTCTAAACCTGAAACAAATAGCAATAGAAGGTTTTTCAACAGTTTTCACTTAGGAAATAACTTGAATAATAAGATACTAAAAATCAAACAAAATTCAGTTTATAAGTAAAACCATTGGAATTACTTCTTTTGTACTTTTTTATGTTCAGAGCAATGTTTTTAATTAGTATATTTTGATATTTCTTTATTTTTTCCATTCTATATTTGTATTCAGCACTGAAGAATAGACTAAACATGTATCATAAGTCACAATTCCCGTTATTTGATATTTTTTTACAGATAATTTTTAAAAACTTTAATACTCTTAAATTTTCCATCCACCAGTTTTGTCTGACTATAAATAAAGTATGTTATCGGCAAGGTCATTTTCAAGTGAAAACAATTGAAAAACTTGTTGTTTTGTTTCAGGTTTGACCCTTGTCTTCCAGTAGAATTACTGGACTTATAGGGAAAATTTTAAATTTAAATAGTGTTTAGGTATAAATTTTTTTAGTATCATAACATGGGTTTCTTAAAAAGTAGGTGAGGAAAAGAAATAAACAAATGTAAGTTAACTAGATTTAGTTTGTTAAAGGATTTCTTCATCTCCTTTTGGCAGGGTGAAAAAGAAAATGTTGTGCCCTTGCAAACCATCTGGAATCGACCAAATAGGACTAAAGAATTGAAAGCCAGATTTAATAGCTTAATAGGTCTTATCAAAGAAAGTGGTATGTAGATTTTCTCATTAACTGTGTTTTGATGGATTTTTGAAGTAATCAAAATTATTGAAAGAAGCTTTTTAAATAGCAATTGCTTATTGCTTTATAAGTTTCTTTTTTTTTTTACTCAATTCATATAATTTTTTCAAAAAATTCAGACTGTTTTACAGATAAAAAAGTAACTAAAGCCATTTTTAATTAATTACTAAAATCGAATATATGGCATTATTATTTTTATCATAGTTGAAAAAATAGTCAAGATTATTTTCACATGTCACTTTAGATAGGACCATAAAGTTAAAAGAAATTAAACACATTTTATTTTAAAATGTTACTTATTTTGATAAATGTTTATATTTTAGCCACAGAAAAGACTTGTGAAAAAGATCAATCTACCCAGGTATTTCATTTTTCATGCCTCAGACTCATTTAGTAGGCTTCAGATAGTCAACTTGGTTCCAAATTTTTTTGGTCTACAATTCTGATTGTATAGAACCTCAACATTTTTAACAACCAAGTTGTAAACATCATGCAAAAAAAATAATAATTTGATTAGCAATTTCAATAGATATTTCTATTTAGCACTAACATGGGTGCCACTCTTCAGTCCTAAGAACATAATTCCATCTTTCTAAAAATTCTGTGAACGGAATTGCATCATGGGTTTAGTAAAATCTTGAAAACCGATCAGCAGTAATTTGGGCTGAGATTCGGAACTCAACTTGTATCTATGCCAAATAATACTAAAGATCTTAACATGCATATTACAACCATGTTCTTCTTCTGTGTCTCACTTAAGTTTTTATTGTTCATTATTACCCTTATGTAAATAGATGTGTAATTTTCATGGATTTATTTGGTAGTTTAAGGGGTTTTTTTCCCTACTTTGTCAGATTTCCTGTGAACAAAGTTTTCAAAGCTGTGATTCTTTGAATAATGGCTTAGAGTCTTTGAAAGACATGCTAGAAAATAAGAAAAGAATACTGGAGGAAAAAGAAAAAGAGCTCTCTCGTCTTTCTGTGCTCATAGAGAAAGAGGTAAGTTCTTAATTCGCCTTATTAGAACAAGGTTTTCGGAGTCTTTGCTTCTTATTAAAATTTGTTTGTTCTAATCTCTTTTTTTGTGTTATTTCTGCATTTTTCAGTCATTTCTTTTATAAGCTACATAGATTATAAATTATCTTAAAATCAGAATATTTTAAACATTTTTTTTTCACTTCATAGTTTCCAAAGAGCCTATAAAAACCCTGATTTAATTAAGTTATTCAATGCCCCTTAAAAACCCAGATTTTTTGAACCTGGGGGCTGCAAGAATTAAGGAGTAGGTGGTACAGCTTTCTAGTATGATAGTTTATAAAATAAAAGGGATTAGGTATATTTATTATTAACATAATATTCCTTGAGCTTGAAACTAATAAATTTTATTGATCAAATTTCATTTTCAGTTTTATGCTTTTTTTCTTAGTATATCACTTTCTCCTTTATACCAATTTAAAAACTTCCTTTCTAAAAATCATTATTTAACTAAATATTAAAGCTAAAATCTTGCATTTTTTTCTATTTCACAATCAAAGTGCCAAAAATGTATGACTTACACAATAATCAAATAATATTTTTAACCTTTCATCAATGGTTACCAAGATGCAACACAATGCTTTTTAACCATATTGCCAATTTTTTATATGAAATTATATGTTCTATTTTGCTAGGCCAAAATTTGCTAAATTGTTAGCTTGCAAAATTTGCCTAACTTTTTGCCCATTCTGTAATTAATTTTTCCTCCTTAGAAAACCTATTTAGAAAGTCAGAGATTAGAAGTAATCAAAAGAGCAGTACAACAGGACAGCACAAAATCTGAGTTTTCTGGAACTATGCCATCTGCTTCACTTGCTGTCATTACGACAAAAGAGGATCTCACATATCTTCCAAATACCCCAGAACTGAGGCAGAGCCTTAGTGATACAGCTCAAGCAAAGTAAGTTCTGAACATTAAGCTAAGTATAATCTATTACATTCTTCCCATTTTTACTTAAACTATTATCTTTTAATGATTTACCATATTGTTTGATGCTCAAAACTCTCCAGCTTTTAGTGAGTTTTCTATATTTTTACAATCTACCCATTTTTAAAGGCTGCTTCTTTAGGTCGTTTTCCAAATCAGTGTACACTATCGGTATCACACCTTAGCTGAGTGTGAGGGAATGAAAGATTTGTATCCAAATTGTATTTTAATCACCTTCTCATCTACACCTCTAATAATTGTTTTTCCTTTAGTTCCTGCACATTTGTCTGAAAATTTATTCAATGTGCATTAAATTGATATTTTTTTTTTAAATTTTAGTTTATTTTGTCATTTATTTAAGTTGACATTATTGTATCAAATTAATGTGCAAATATTTGGCAAAAAGCATAGTAATGTATCTATATTAATTCTTTTAATTAATATTAATATTGTGCATGTCAAAAATTAAATTATTATGTAAGCTTAATTTAAATATTTATAAGTCATGGAAAATTTATTGCCATAATCAGGGAAAGTCATTAAAAGTCATGGATTTGAAAAATTTCATTTTGTGAGTTACACTGTATTATGTTAGTTTGATTTTAAGTTTTTAAACCTTAAATAAAATATTTTGTGACTGTTGAATTTTATGAACTTTTTTTTATTATTATTATTATTGTTTTATTAAATTGCCCAACTATTTAGCAAATAAGAATTTTGGTTAACCCATTTTTTAATTTCTAATCACACATATTCCACTCTCATTCTTAAAATTTTCACTAGGCTACCAACTCCACTGTGGAATATGTCTCACTCAGAAGTTGGTGGAGAAAGCAGTTCTAAAGGAAGCACCCCTTCTAATTTGGCTGAGTATGACCTAGTCCCTCAGATCTCCAGAGAATCACCAAACATCAATTTTCCTACGAGTGATCTTCCGAAATGGGCAGCATCTTGCCTGGATTCAGATTCCCAAGAACTAAACTGTCAAATAGATCTCAATGAAAGTGTCTCTAATGAAGATCTGGAATCATCCCTCCTAAATGAAGAGCAAACCCTTGCTCGGCTCAAGGCTGCCTTTGAAGATTTGGAGCTTAGAAGGAAAAACCATCCACCCCAGTGATATATATCCAAACGAGTATTTTGCATTAACTTATTTTTTTTACAATCAATCATTTTGTGCGTAACTTATTCAGTTCAAATTGCATGTCTTTTTAATCACAAGGTGTACACATGTTGAGGCAAATATTTTTGTATAGGAGTTTTTAAGTAGAATTCAAAAGTTTTAACTTTGAATCAGATTTTAGAGGTTTAAAGATTTCAAATAAAATAGTTTTAACAGCATTTTTAGTTTATTTACCTGTAGAGTATGTAACATCTTTAAAATCATTGCTTTTTTTTTTCAACCTGGTTCCAGTTGAGATGTACCAGTTTGCTAAATTGTTTAAATTTTAAGCTAGAAATGCTAATCTGTTGGGTGGGTTTTTCAAAGAAAATATTATGATCATACATATAAAGTGTGCAGTCAAAATTGGTATTATCACTGACTGCCTTCACCTAAATAATTGAGTTGTGACCACATCTCCTCTTGGCAATTGAGTTTCATGGGAATGACCACATGATTGGTTAAAATGTTTTTATTTCTGACAAGAAGAAAGTGCATTTGTCTTGCCAAGAGGTTGATGTATAGATATGGCTACAGCCAATGAGTGTCATTCTTGCCAAAAAGTAACCTTTATGGAACGTGTGTGAGAATTTTTTTTGCTTTACCAACTAATTTTACTATAACAAGATTTACTCCATGAAACCAATTTAATAGAAGGTGTCGAATACAAATTTCCTGACTAAACCACATACTAATGCCAGCGTTAAACAAATACTTTAAATATTATTTCCCTGTCTTTATAAACCTTATTTTAATCGCTAATGACTTTATTATAAATAAAATCTGTTTTAAAACTTTCTTAAAACCAATGATTATCAAACTATCAATGCCTAAAATCCTATGCTAAGTGATCTCATTGACTGGGACTCTTCTCGTATCTTTCAATGTTCAGGCCAACAAAGAAAAATGCAGGGGTCTGTTTAGAAGAAATTTGGGTCCGTTTTCGGACCCTTCACAAAACATTTTACCTTAAAAACGGACCCTTCACAAAGTATTTTTGCCTTTAAACAGACCCTTTTTTCATAATACTTCAAATATTGGACCCTATTTTCACAAAAACAGGCTCCTGGCTGAAAAAACTAATTTAACGCTAACTTCAAATTCACAAAATTATGAGTAGATTTTCACAATTTTTAAGAAAAACGGACCCTTCACAAAAAGTCTGGAATGACCCCTGAAATGGCATAGTAAGAAATAGTAATAGCATAGTAATATTGTGAATCTATTTATTTATTTTTTCAACCTAATTTATAGTGTTTGTTTCACTTTTACAATTAATAGGAACCAAATCTCTAATACTTTTTTATTTACAAGTCAAATTCACATCTGCAAGTTTTATAAAAATTCAATGTAGGCACAGTTAAAAATTTTAGGTTTTCAAACAGTGCAGTGCCAAGATTTTAAATGAAAATATTTTGCATAAAAGTGTCAAACAAGGCAAGTTTTACATTCCTGTAAGATAACATTTTCTTTCATATGAAATGTATTTTACTACAATTTTACACTGTTATAGATGTATCTTACTAATAATTCTCATTAAAAATCAACCAATAGTTATTTTTTATAAAAAAAAGAAATAGTAAAATTTACATAGATAAATTTTAAGAAATAAATCATCTAGCATACTTTTTTCTCTTTACACACAGCTTTAAGAGTATAATGCCTTTCTGTTCTGTTATAAGATTATAAATTACCATTTTTTATCAAATTTTAAGAGTTTAAGTTAAATTACTATATTTTATGCAAAGAACTTTTAAAATACTAAACTTACTTTTATCCAAAAAAAAATATTTAAAAGAGTGTTTTGAATTTCGAACTTTACTAGCAAATAGTGCAATGCAGTTTTTAAGATTCAAAAAGTGATATATTTTTTAATTATTGTTTTTACATTGTTACAGTTATCCCACCATACACTTTTTATGATTCTATCTAATCTATCTCTTGATTATAAGTCTTTGTCTACATTTTAACATTTGTATCTGCTTTTACTTATAATAATTTTCTCAGTAGTAAATCTTCTTAAAATACTTCATAAAATTATGGACTCTCACATTAACTCTGGTTAATGTAAGTTAGCCTCACAGAGGCCAAAATAGCTGCATAACTTTTGCATGTCACATTGGCTTATTATAGTTTTTAGAGTAAAGGTAACATTTTAATACATAAATACCCACCAAAAAAGCTAAATTCTAAGAAAAACTATTTTCTTTCTACAATACAGTGACTATTAAAATAAGGTAAGTTACAAATAAATAGGATAAAATTTTTAATTTGTGCAACATTTTGTCAAAAGTTAGTTTTAACGTAATCAAAGGTAATCACTATAAAATTTATCTGTCCATATTGTTTCCATTTTATCATACCATTTTGTTTTTATATTTATAAAAAATTTACAGACTACCAAAAAAATTCTACAGCAAAGTTTATTTCACCATTTTGTTCATGTCTTTGGCATCACTCTCCAACTCAATTTTTCTTCTTATTTTTTACATCTTCAAACGTTTCCTGCTGTTGAAAGCTCTCTTTAGCTGGGAAGAAATTAACAGGAGTTTTGGAATAGGAAATAGTATCAATTTTTCATTACACTGCACTTATGAAAAACATTTCAGATCTCTGTGGAAAAGCGGTTTGCTTTCTTGTCAGAGTTACTTGAGTCTTTTTATGCAATAAGTCTTGGCGTAATTTCTTTACTTCAAATTCTGCCTGAGATCTTAGCTGCAAGTAAAACAACATTGTAAGTATATCTGCTTATTACCTCAATGCACAATTAAATTTTAAAAATTGTATCAAGTATACAAAAATTATGTAAGCATGTTTTTATTAATTTTAACCACAAAATCATCCTTTGTAAATAAGGTCATGCATGGTAATAACTCTTTTCTTAATTGGGAATTTTTTCCCATATGACTTTTATTTAAAAATGACAACTTATAAAAATCTGAATGCATTAGTGCAGGGGTTCTCAAACTTTCCAACATCACGACCCACTTTTTATAAACGAACTCTAACATGACCCACCTCATCTTCAGTTAATTTTCCTATACCCCTACAAGACTTTAGCTCTGTGCACGTGGGGTTTGGTCATCAACTATTTTGTTACTATAGTAAATTACATGCAAGGATTAGAGATTTTATGAACTTTTTACTAATTAAAGAAGAAATACTTGAACCTAAGCGTATAAAATTGATTGATTGTGGGAGCAACAATGAGGTCCACAATCAAAAGGGGGTCTGGGGGTCCTCCTTCAGAGAAATTTTTGAAATTTGACTCTTAAAAACAAGGTTTAACTCGTTTTTTTATAATCTGGGATAAATTGCATTTCCATCATCATTTCCTAAGGAAATTCTTAAATTCAAAAACTTGTCGCGACCCACCAAAAACTGACTGGCGACCCACCAGTGGGTCGCGACCCACAGTTTGAGAACCTCTGCATTAGTGTGTTATACACACACCCAGTTTTTGAGTCAATCTTTCCATATAAACCTACCTTAGTTTCAGCATTCAACTTGATTGTAACAGATTGTAATCGTCGCTTCAAGTCCTCCACTTCTTGTAGAAGTCGCATTATCATAATTTTATAGCTTGTCTATTAAAAAAAAGTAAAGGAAAATTCAGCTGTTTCAGTTGGTATGATAAAAAATCATTGAATAAAAATTTAGATAAAACAGAACTCTTTAAGTTGATTTGACAGACAAGTAATTAAATCACAAGATTTTAGAAGGAAGTCCAAAAATCAGTATCATTTGTAAATATAGTGATTGAGAAAATATCTGTATGATGTATAAGTCTTTCCAAAAGCTTTGTAGAGTTATAAAAAGCTCTTGGATATATTTCTTTGTAAAACTAATAAGGTTTTAGCTAGGTAAAAATAGTAAAAAAAAATAAAACTTTTACCCATGTGTAGGTAAATAATCCTTTAAAAAGACTAAAATTTTGAATTCCTTCTTAAGATATCTTGATAGAAATTAGTATTAATGGACTATGTGCTATATGAATATGTTTCCTGGGCACTCTTCTAAAGATGCATCTATCTGGGGATTAATAAATCTTGTAACTCAATATAAAATGTTTGTATCTTAAAAGTCAATGTGGTCACCTTTTTTGATGGTTTGTGAGGTTTGGAGTCTGCATCAGCCTTAACACTGACCAACATATCCTTGACCAACTTCTCCAACTCCTGTCTTAGTGTACCACAGTGATCTTCCAGCCTTGGGGTAACTTTCCTCATTTCCTGGAACCGTTTCCTCCATTCTTCCCTTGCTGTAAATCAAATGAAAGTTTACTTTTCAAATATTTTATTCAAAATGTAATGTAAATTTTTTTTTTTGCTGTCTATTGCATAATGTTTGTTAACATTTTTTAATTTAAATTTGGTACAGTTATATTTTTGTAAAATGTAGAAGAAAGTAAATTTGAATTTACTTTTCTACTCACTCTTAGTACTCTTACCTCTGTCTTTCGAAGAAGCCTTTCTTTTTTGCAAGTCTCTTATTTTTTGCATTAGGGCATCTCTTTTTAACTCCCTTAGCCTTCTTTCTGCTTTTGCATCTTCAACTTTAGCCTCCAACTTTTTAACTGAGGAACAGAACAAAATTAATAAGAATTAAAGGACCTGTTAATCATAAATTTACTAAGAAATCTTAGCAAGAACTGTAAAGGGGAGCCATATTTATTTCTAAATTATGCTGACCAGTTTTATAATGAAAGATTCATTTAAGTGCTGTTTGATAATGTTTAAAGAACTTTTTAAATGTTTAAGAGTTATGGGATTTTTTGATAATTTCTAGAGCTGAAACGAAGATGGTTACTAAAAACCCTATGGGGATATCTAAATTTTTATTATCATTCATTTTTGTTATTACATATTTGTGTTTCTCAATTTTTTATGTTGTAGTTCAACAAGTTTAAAGTGTTCTTTACAAGCTTATTATGTTAGGGGTTGTCCATAAGTGATGTTTTGGTTATCAGCATTAATAGTATACTTAGTTAAATTTATTTGAAAATTTAAAGCATAAAAATTGTCCTTTAGTTTTTAAAATTGGTTATTCTCAACTTCATTTTTAAGAAAGGAAAATTCAATGTTAATTATCACTTTTGGTGTTCATTTTGGAAGACTCATCCAAAGTGAAAAGTTTAAATTGTCATTTCACTCTTCACACCTCCATTTTTATATGCAAACGAGTGAATCACTTATGATGAACATTGAAAGTGAAACAGTGTAAATGAGCCTTTAGTCATCTTCTTGAGCACTTCATTTGAAATACACAAGTCAATACTTCTTAATTGATACTACTTAGTTAAAAGCAAAGGGTCACAAGTGACAATGTGGAACAAATTTTGTATACCAGGTGAATTGGCAAACTTAACTATTTTTAACATGTGTGGTTCTTGATTAAACTGTTCTCTTTCCTTTAGTTTCCTAAAGTGAGTGGTTAAGTAGCCAGAGAACATAATGTAAAACTTCACAGAAGTTTGGTAAATTACAATTTGCAGTATTCACAACTTATTCACCATGTGTAGTAAACCATTCATTCAATGTCACTTGTGATCCTTGGCTTCTTGTAACCATATGGTTCACAAAGCATGCCTAATCTAATAAAACGTCCAGGTTTTTTTTTCTAAGTGTATAACACCAAGGATCATGCATCACTACCTTCTAACTAATCTACACATGCTGCTACGAAGAATCCCATGCTCATCTACAACACAACGACTATCTGGACAACCACGGTTGACCTGCTCTTACTTTCCGGATCTGCGTTTTTGTAAAAGCTGGAACTCCTGGGCATTGGTGTCGCGGCCCTTGCTACCGGCTTCGAGAGATCTTCCTCCTTTGCCAGACAACTGCCCAACGTCTCGATGCTGTTGCTGTCTTCCTCAGAGGCCACCAACTCCCCACTGTGGAATCCCTCGTCGTAGTGGTCCCGCCCGTTGTCCTCTCCGTTCTTAGCGGACTCTCCCTCCCCTTGCAGCAGCTTGATGGGGTCTTCGATGACGTCTTCGTCGTCCATCTTCGAGTGCATGTCTTGGAACATGATCTGGGCGCTCGATTCTTCCATGTCGTTCGGGACAACAACCTCCCTTTGCTCGTTCGTAGCTACTGTCTCTTCGTTGTTTGGAGGGATTTCTTCCGCTTGGTCTCCGCCATTTTGCTCTGGAATTTTCTCGTCTTCGTTGGCATTGTCTTGGGTATTGTCCGCTGGTTGGTGAGTCTCTGGGAAAGAATTCGATTCGTTACCTACTACTAACGCGAGAGGAGCGTCTTGGATGTTCTTACCAGGGTCTTGAGGGGACGGTGAAGGGGTCGGAACGGGGATTCGAACGTCGTCGTTCTGGTGGGCTGATTCGCTTTGTGGGCGAGGTGGAGGACTGTTGGGGATCTGGTCAAGTTCTTTTTTTACCTCAAGGGATTCGTTTGAGGGCCTGTTTTCTTCTAGTTGTTCTGTTGGACTTTCACGTATGGTTTCTTTCATCTTGCCCGATGAAATAGAGCTTGATCTAAAAATAAAAGAACAAACATGGTGAATCGAGGCATGAAAGATTGGTCTTTATCCAAATCTGATGTACTTATGTTATAGTTATGTAATGAAATATTTCTGGAAATGACTGCAAGTATTCTTGCACAGGACTTCCAATTAGAGTACGGTTTTCTTTTATACCATTTGACCAAATTTAGAAGTCAGCAATATCGATTCCGTACTCTTTTTGTTCTATCTGCGCACACTGCACAGAAGGGTTAATAAGAAAATTTAAGTAAACATTTTCCAAATGATGCGAGGTATTTAGGATAAAGAGAAGACAAACGTTAGTGCTGTGTCGGTGGCAAAAGGAAGACTGCTTCTCTTTGGAACTTCTATCAAACGGTAAAAATACCTCACCTGTATCTGGAAAACTTGTTGTTGAAGGTCCTCTCCTTGACCCTCGGAGTGGGCGGTCTGGTGTTCCTGGTCCTCCTGTGACTCTGCTGAGCTGGCACAGCCTTCAGTGCCGACATGGGAGTCCGTCTTTCCAAGCTCTGGGCTCTACGGTCTACGTCTGTTGACGAAAGGCTTTCCTCTGCTGGAGAACCCGAAGAAGTAGAACACGCTGTGTGGGATGCTGATGGAGAGAAATATTCGTATTGTATAACTGAGTGACTAGATCATCACTATGATTTTCAAGGTAATTGACAACGCTAACATCAAGAGGTTTAATTTTTAAAGGTTAAGATGCTTGAAATTAACCCTTAAGGGTCTTTTCAAACTATATTGCGTTGAAAGAAAACACTCTCAATGCTAATCTAATTTTAAACGAGTTATTCCATTTTTAATTAAAATCGCATTTCTGTACAGCTTGTAAGCAGGAAAATCATTTGTTTTAGCATGAATTATTAGAATAAAATTCAGAAAAGCTTGAATGTTTACCGTGCAAAAATTTAATATGGAGTAATACGAAAAGAAAGTCAAACATTTACCAGAAGAATTTATTAGTGTGTTTTGAGATAAAATTCCTACTGATGCACTGCGGATGACCGTATACTCGCCTTCTTTTACATAAACTTCTGGTTCTTCGGCCTGAAAAAAAAATTTACAAACTTACATACGAGTACGCAGCAGAATGAACTGTTTGAAGCAAAAACACATTTTACTACTACTCGTGCGCTCTTTATACAAAGTAAGTGAAGTAAGAAAGTCACATAGACTCTAATGAAATAATAATCTTAATATGCATACTCACGCAAGGTGGAAGGAAACTTTTAACTTTAAGTTCCAACTCTTGTTTGGATTTAACCTAAAAAAGAAAGGAACCAAATGAACGAATATATGGATTTGGGGTGGCTTTTGTAATAAGCAGCCACTTTCTTAAGGAGCAATAACATACGCAACTAAGGAGGGTCATATAGAAAGGAAAGGTTTTTAGAAGAAAAAAGGCAAATTACTAATCTTATTTGTAAGGAAACCATACTAAAAATTAGCAAGAATGAATTTGTATGAGATTTTTCGCAGGAGATTAAAAAAATTTAAATCATGTAAAATACAACCTGTAAAAGTTCTTAAAATTGGGACAGAGGGTGTCAATTTAGCGTCTTTCTCTAAGGTACTGGGAAACTTTAATAGCGAATATTTTCAGACTGAGACCGGTGTATTAAGTACCGAATAGCGTGTGTATATCCCTTTGTTATTACCAGTGACATAATGCAACGCGGAGAAAATCGAAGTTTCTAACTATGGATTTATTCATTTTGAATGAAGAATTCTTTTACTGATATTACAAAGTGCTGTTTACTCAAAAAGGTTGAGTTTTTAGGTCATAGAATTTTATTTATGCTATCAATGAGATATATAAATTTGCGTTTCACCTCTTATTTTTTTACATTAAAGGGACTGAGATAACTGGTATTGGGGCATGATAGTTCCAGGTTAACTAACCATGGTTTTCCTGTACTGCAGTAAATACCTACGGAGAAAGATCAAATGAGCGATTTTTTTCTATTACAATTAATTGTATTCTCTAGGGCTGTAACCTGTAACTAGACTTCGGAGGAGAGAGTAGTTGACTCAACATTATTTCTAGGGTACTCTCTCACGAGTATTTTTAGTACCCCCCCCCCCGATATTCGGACTAGGTTTGCCAAAGCAAGTTAAAACCCTGTTTTTAGAGTCTAACTTCCAAAAATTTTCAGGGGAAGGAACCCCAAACCGCCCTCAATTATTCACAATTTTCTTTTTTCAATAAGTTGATTAAGATGCAAGAGTCCTACCTAAAAAAAGTATTGAAAAGCTACATTCAACCTATTAAATATGCATGGGGAGGACTTGGGAATAATATTATGAATGTAATAAAACCAGTAATTTAAACATTTATTCCCTTTTTGTAGGTAATATTTCTGTAAATAAAATCAGACTCTGATTGAGGGGCCCTCAAATAGTAAAAATTATCTAAAAAATAAAACAAAATTAGCTTTTTTAATTTTCTAGAATTTGTTTTTAATATTTTTTTTTCAAACTGGAAAATAAAAAATTAAACTTTGTTGCAATATAACCCAATTATTGTTTCATCGAAATACCAATTAATGCTTTAAAATAATAGTTTTTTTATGATTAACATGTAATACAGAGGTATAATTTTTAAATGTAGGGGTTTCTCTACAAAAAGGTACTTTCTATTTTACTGTGTGGCGTCCATCTATATCTATAAAAGCCAAATACCACTGACTGACTCACTGGTAAGTGACAAACACTCAACACGGAATCTCCGAAACTACTTTACCCAGAGGCTTGAAATTTGACAGAGACCTTCCTCTCAGCTATGCGACGCGCACTAAGAAAGGATTTAAAAATCGAACGACTCCTTCCCTGTTTTTCGGCGCTTTTTCTACTCCGTTTTTCCCATTGAAATAGCATTATGCATTGTTGAAATGCGTAAATTGCAGTAGGTTTATTTCTGTCTTGAGGTTTCGTCTGCACACATTTGTTAAAATATAATTTCAAAAATTTCATAATTTATAACAAATTAAGACGAAAAACAGTGTAAATTTCTGTTTAAAAATTATAACAATTTTCAGGAAACCTAAAAATTCAAATAATTAATTTTGAAACAACATTTTCCTTTATTTGTAATTTTAAATTTTTATAAAAATATATTTGTGGGAAAGCTAAAATAAATGGTTTCCATAGAAACATAGCTGAAATTATTTCATTGTTTCACGGGGCATGGTTTACTAGACTTATACATACATTTACTAGATTTTTATTATTACTAGCAAACTGTTTTTACTTTTTCAAGGTAGCTTTAAAAGAAGTTGGCCATCAGGATAAATTTTAACAAATATTTTATTATTTTGATAAAAATGTTACATAAAAAATGGATTCTTTATCATTTTTGAATTAAAACTAAATTAGGTAATGTTAAATATTTTGCTTTAGCGGCGGGAGTTGTTGACTGAATTATACATCGGGATTATTTTTTGATTAAATTAATATCATTTTTGGAAAACGATAAAAATTTCATAAAATACGATTTGTAACATCCTGTAGGAAATTATTTCAACTCAAATATATTTATAATTCAAAAATATTTTACTCAAAGAGGGTTGTGATTTTTACTTCCTAAGTTTTTATCAAGTGATTTAAACCGATGTGGAATTTTAAAAGGACATCGGAAATACTTCATAGAAATTTTGTTTAAGATTTTAAACTCTAGATTTCAAAAGATTGATGATTTCAATTGGATTGTTCTTTTACAGACAAAGTAAAATGCGGAACGGGATAAGTTAGGGTATATTTTCACAGTAAGGAACCGGGACGAAAAAGACGACGGGATGATAAGTGACTGCTAATCTAGGAAAATAAAATACATTTAACTTGATAAACCTGCTTATTTTAAATTGGATTGTTCTTTCACAGCAAAAATTAAAAGCGGGACGGGATAAGTTAGGGTATATTTTCACGGTAAGGAACCGGGATGAAAAAGACGACGGGGACGACGGGATGATAAGTGTCTGCTAATGTAGAAAAATAAAAGCCATATATAACTTTTGATAAACCGGATGATTTCAATTGGGTTGTTCTTTTACAGCCAAGGTAACAGCCAAAGTTATAAGCGGGACGGGATGAGTTAGAGTATATTTTCACAGTAAGGAACCGGGATGAAAAAGACGACGGGGATGACGGGATGTTAAGTGACTGCAAATCCAGAAAAAGAAAAGACATAACTTGATAAACCTTTAAAAAATATTTATTAATTAAGTCAACCCGTGCAAGGCCGGGTAAGTCAGCTAGTTATAATATATAAACCAAATAGAAACTGGAAGAATTAGGAAATTCAGATATTTACTTGTGTAAAATTTCTCCCGACGCTCCGTAAAAAGACGTAAGCTTCTGGGACATTCTCTGATCCAAGCTGCTCGTTTATGTCTCCCCTAAGCTCCAAGAGAGTTGTTGAAGGAAGGACTCTATAAGAAAGACACTAGGTTAAATCCAATAACATAAGCTTTAGAAAAACATTAATTAATTTAGCAGTTGTTAAATTGGCACTAATTTCAATACTAATTCATATAAAATATATGCTTAGTTTTAAAAAATTGTTATTTTAAAAATGATAAGAGTTCGGATTTTTAGTAATTTTTTAAAATTACCATAGCACTAAATTTTACTTTCATATCAGCTTGTATCAGAAAATATACCAGGGGGTCTATTCATTTTGATCAACCTTGAGATAAAATAAAGGTTATATTTTGGTATCCCTTCTTAATCTTAATTAAAGCTGGTATTTCAATTTGGCCCGAATTCAGATGAGCAGATAGTAGATAGTGCTTCTGCTTAACCTGAAACTTGGCGTCTTTATTTTTTCTCAACATCGTCGCTTTGCTAAAGTGTAAAGTTTTCAATCCTTTTTACCATAATTTGAGATTGAGCCCATAACTATCTTATTGATTGTCAAATTTTACATTTTAAATAATTTAACATTAGTTGAAATTTAAGCAGCAAGAGATGGATTCTCTATCTCTATTGCTCTAGAAGGGAAATATTGTTTGTTTTTTCAATCAATCAATCAACTTGTATTAAAAAGAAAACACGTGTTTTTATTTATGAAAAAAAATTCTAAATTTCTAAACGAATGGAAGTGAAGACCTAACATCGGTCTAGGAGCTAGCGCCCTCTATTAGCTAGAATAGATACGAACACGATGCATTGCTTTGTTCATTATTCAGTAATGCTTTGGGAAAATATTTAGTAACAACGTTCGTTTTCAATAAAATCAATGTCGCTCTTGATGGACGTGAACATATAAGTTCGAAAAGTCTGATTTAGTAATCTAAAAGCAGAAAAGCCGCTTCACTTTTCTAAACAACAATCGTTCAATTGATGACGTCAAATCGTCCACAGCCAATCCGCGCGCACAGAGCGCTTCCTTCCAGCCCTTTTTGCCCAACCAACATCCCCTCCAAAAGATTCTCTCGCACCACACCATTGACTTCATGCGGACACATGCGTAGGACAGAGGTTTCTACCATATTCTCCTAAAATCCTTAATCAGGTGAGTTTTTAAAACAACCGTCAATTTGTTTTTATACGGCGACTCCTAATTAATGTTGTTCGTACTTGGTCTGTGTGATAATGCCGGACATTGCATTATGTCTTCATGCTCAGACCGGCAAAGTAATTTCCGCCATCATGGTCTGAATTATAGATGCTGATTAAAACTAAGTACACTTTTATTTTTTCACAATATCTCCATGATTGGTAATCGGATTAAACTTGTAAGTGTAGAGTTATTAGAGTTCTTTGCTCTCTGTGTACGTACGGATCGAAATCCGCCATTAACTCAAGTATGGTGGCGTTCGTTTGTCATTTTTTCTTAGCGCGGGAGAAAATTATATTTTGATTTCTTTACTTGCAAAGCTATTAACTTTTCTTTCGAGACTGATGAAAGGTATTATGCAAGTTCAATATTAATCCAAGATGTTAATGTTTTACCTTAAACAACGTGATAAAACTAAAGTTGAAAAAAAAAATAAACAAAGCAAAAAATATCCTATGACTTGCACATTGATGATACTTAGATTTAATGTTTCCGAGTTAAATATTGCAATGAAGGTTCAGTTTTATCTGTTAAATTATTATTTCTAAAAATTTTATGGATTATTTTGTCACAATTAACGAATGATGAAATGAAGTGTTGAATCGCCTAAAATAATAAAGATCCTTTTCATTTGAAACATTATGTTGTATTTACATGTTATAGAATCAAATTATTTTTAAAATTTATGAACTTTTTAAGTAGCTATTTATGATGGGTTAGCCTTTGAAAGTTGTACCTACTGAAGTTTCATAAAAAATGGTTAATATAGGTTTAAGTTAAAAATTTTTATTGTAGCCTATGCTTGTATTTTTACTCTTGGTTTAATTATGTATTTAGCCTTATTTGTTTGCTTATTTTTAAGTTAAATTATCTATAAATTATATTTGAATCTCACACCAACTTAAAATTAAAGTATTCTAAAACTTTCTCCTTGTGTGGGGTTAGCTTATCATTATGCAGTTTAGTACTAGTATCAGAGTTTAGTTTCTCCTTAAAAAATTTTCTACTCCAAATATTTGTGGTAAAACAGAGATTTAGTGATTTAAAAAACAAGTGAATTCTTTTAAGCTTATGAAAGCTTCGTGAAGAAATTTTTATGCAACACAAAAGGCTTTTTCCTTAGCTACTACCTTATAACCAAAATTATGCATTCTTTACTGCAGAAATACTGTTAAATAATTTTCAGGGGGTTCTCTTTTAAAATAAATTAGCCTTCAAATAATGTTGTTTACTTAGAATCAAAGAACTGTAACTTCGAAATTATCCTGTCATTCCTGCTGCAAACAAAAACTGTAGTCAGTAAACCAATTCATTGTTAATAATTAATGCATAAAATTTGTTAAGTTTTTAATTTTATGCAGGGTTGTTTCATTTAAAACTTTTCATGTGTGGATCACCCAGAGTTAAGTGTAGCATTTCTGTGTTGAGGGTAAAAATATCAACAAATAAAACATGTTCTACACCAGGGGTTCTCAATAAAATTTTGTCGAGGACCCCCTTTACAATTAATTTACTGACGAGGACCCCTTGAACTTAAAAGCTTAATTTTTTTTAAAAAAAATGTAGATTATCAACAACAGTAGGTAGCAAGAATCGATTTCAAAACCTAAACTCGATGTATTCAAAACCGAAACTATCGTATTTTAGTCAATAATAAAATTGCAAAACACAAAACATGGATTATCTTTGGTGGTAAACAATGGCTGTGCCACCTACATTAATCTATTTGTACTACAGTGACAATGAATTAACTAACAAAACTAACGATTGAACTGCTGAGTAGGATAATTGTTACTCCAAAACTCCAAATTAAGGAAGATAAAAAAAAAATACTTAATTTCTCGGAGACATTTCGCGGACCCCTTGGACGCAGCCCGCGGACCACCTATTGGGAACCCCTGATCTACACAAAAAAAAACACTTTTAAAACAAAAAAATCCATGTTTTTTTATTTTCATGGGGAGGGGGGAAACATTTTTTCTTCCAACCCATTTTATGCAATTTTGTTGCTAGCGGACCTGGAAAAAGTTTTAACCTTCCCCCGGACCTGGAAAAAGTGCCCGAACCTGGTTCGGGGGAAGCCCCTGTCAGCTCCATAGGAGCAATACATTAGGTTAGGGTACATTTTATTAGGTTCGGGGGGAGGTTAAAACTTTTTCCAGGTCCACCTTCCCCCGAACCTAATGTATTGCTCCTATGGAGCTGACAGGGGCTTCCCCCGAACCAGGTTCGTAGGTTCGGGCACTTTTTCTAGGTCCGGTTACTAGACATAGGTTTTTATCGTGATAATGTTAAGTATGGATATTTCTTTTACTTATTATAACTTGAATTTTCAATTTTTCGGATTGGCTTGGTCATAGTTAGTCCAAATATACCAGGTTGTACATCATGCTCAAAAATTTTAAGCATTAAAATCGTGCGTGGATACATGAAGAAGCATAATTAAGAAGGTAGCAATTGTGTATGGGGGCATTGCATTAAATTTTAGTAATATACATACTTCATAGCTGCCAAGTACTCCGATTTTATCGGAGTTACTCCTATTTTTGGTTTCTTCTCCGATAATCCGATTTTTCCCTAAAAACGATTTTTTAAAAATACTTTTGTTGCAATCGTAAAAGACAATTTTAATTTCTAAAAGCGTTTTAAGTTATTTCAAGGTGTCTACTGATTTTGTGAAAGTCCTGAAATTGTATTACAGTCCAAAATTCCAATGAAAGATTGTGAATTTTCATTTATGCTTCCAGACTTTTACCTGTAAAGTTGTTTTTTTTTTGCATTTCTATTGCGGGCTGAGAAAACAACTTGACAGTCGCGATCGCGTTTTTCTTTCTTTGCGTTGATGTCTTTGGCTTTAAAAGCTTGTTTTTGGAGAAAGTGTTCACTGATAGCTAGCAAATTAAAATTAGTAAAAGAAAATCTATCATTTGAATAAAACTAATGTTCTTAAAAGTATGAGTTAAATATATGAATTCAATATTACATTTTCTTTTTTAAAGTTATTTTTTTCTAGAAAAAGCATTAATTTCTGTGGTAATAGAGCAAGAACCATGATAAATATTTCAACAGTTATGGATCCTTTAGTTGTTACTTATGGCTGATTTTTTTTTCATCTACTTCAAGAGGGATGTTGTTTTTGTTTCTTTATAGATTTTAGATTTTTTTTATCTGAATTATTTGTACTTAGTAGTTCAACTGTTAACTAAAAAAGCAACTTAAATTTTAAATCGTGACTGAAAAATAGGTGGTTGTGCTTTCATGTGTAGTCCGTGAAAGTACTCCTATTTTTTTCTCCATCAGGTTGGCAGCTATGATACTTAAATTCCAAATATCTGTACACACTTTAGATACACCCATAACTTCCCTCCTCTGATGATTCCTGTGTGTAATTGAAACAAAAAATTAAAGGTCTGTAGCCGTACAAATATTTTAATGATCAAACTGCAGGTCTGCAGAATCAGTCTTACTGCTATGTATTGATGGTACGCTAAGATAAAATAAGGATAGTTAAATTCTGATTGTTGCAGTTCTAAACACATGTGAAATTTTAAAAGTTTTTAGATATTTTATTTTGTATGACTTGGTGTGACAAATGACAACATTTTAAAATATTTTGAATCATTCCTAAAAGAATGGATCATTATAATTTCTAAACATATTAAGCATGGGTGCCAGCCGTCTTTCTAAAAGTTCTGTAAACAGAAATAACACAAATAAGCCTATTTTACTCAGATAAAGCTTTACCTTAAAAATTAAGAACTTATTTAATTGTTCATATATTTTATACAAGTTTTTCTGCAATTAAAAAAAAAAATATAGACTGGGGGGAAATGTTTAAAAAGTGATAGTTCAAAGTTCAGTCTTGCAATTTTTGAAGAGTGGCATCCTATTGTATGGTCAACAGGATAATGTGGAAATATTAAGAAGACCTCTACATAAAACATTTCTCTTGCCACTAAAGTTTTCCATGGTTATAGAAGAAATTAGAAACCTTCTATTATTTCCAAACATGGCACTGAACTTAAAATCATCAAATATTTGGGGGATTTGATCTGATGTAAAATTTAATTAACCCAACATTCCCCCAAAGAATCAACAAAGACCTGACAACCTACCTAAAGAAACCTACTTAAAAATAGTTCTTTAAAAATATTATAAATATAAATGAAACATGGGCTTGATTTTATAAGTAGAGGTGCCGAAACCGTAGTTAACTGTGTCAATCTTTGTAAATTGCAAGGTTGCTTGATTTGAATCAACTTATATAAATTGTTATTTTAATCATGACTAATCTATTGATACACAATACTTGAATAGATACTAATCTATTCAAGTATTTAAATTTGATAATGAATGAATTAATCATGATTTAAGTAAATAAATGAACCACTCAAATAGAAAATTATTTATTTTGATTAAACTTAAAGATTGAGGATTAATTTACACATAAATATTAAAAGAAACACTGCTATTTGAAATATTTTATGTCCGGCTAATCTTTAAGTAGGGGAGAATGGGTATACTTTAGCCACTTTTTACAGTTTAATTTCTTATAATTTTTAAAACTATTGTACAAAGAAATATTCTGTTAGCAAGTTTGATATTTTTTTTATCTAAAATTAAGTGGTAATTTTAATTTGGACCATTTTTCTATGTTTAAAAATTATTTGCATTTTCCTTTATACTTTCCTCAAGTATTCCCATTAGAAGGATATATATGAGCGGGATATATAGAGGGATGCTTGAAACAATTATAAAAATGGGTTGTGTGTTGGCATGACTAGTGCAAGGATAGTCTTTCGTCATACTTTCTTGCCCTAGTCTTCCCAACTCTAGAGTAGATGGTGCTTGCTGTACATGAGAGAACTATTTTACCGTCATTTCAACCTTTGAGGAACTTTGCGGTCCTGACTGACGGTCTTTCCACTGCCACCCAGTCACCTGACGGGTTTTTTCTTCGAGATATTGGGTTAACTATCATAAAACAAATTTTTAGCTAGGAGGAAATGACTGAAAATTTTAATATTTTTACGTGTTTGGGGGGCTACCACCGCTTAACCCACCCACGGAACCGCAGCTGATGTATCGTAAAGCCTCGTGAACAACTCCCTGAAGTATTCCACCAATTATTGCTTGAAAAGAAATGGGTGACAAAAATATGTCACTGGCTCCCGTGCTATTAAGTGTTTAGGTTCAATTATTAAATTTTAAAAATAAAGAGAAATGCACAATATTTTCTAAATTGCTTGACAAAAATCACTAGCTCCAGTATGAAAAAAAGAATTTATAGTACTAAGCAATAAATTTTCATTATCTCTGTCCTAATTAAAATTTTCTAAATTTTAAATGCCAAAGTCTACAAATATTGCAAACTACTTGCTGAAGTATATATGTTACGGGCAATGTGATAAATCCGGGCACACATTATTAATAATGCCCGAGCAATGTGATAAATTCAGTGGAATTTATGAATGAAATTTATCACTTTGCCCGCCTCACTTCAGGCATTATTAATAATGCCCGATTAATCACTTTGCCCATAACATGTATACTGAGTAATATTAATGATAAAAAATTGGCAATACTACGTATTTGAATTTTTAGTGTTCAAAATAACATTATTTTTAATGGGATATATAATGGGAACTGCAAATAATAAATATGATTAACTTAACAATGTTTTCAATGCTGTGTTTAAATGTAACAACCCTGTAATTATCCCTTAATTTTATTTTAATGTTTAGATTAAATCCTAATACATGTCTTATCAGGTTCTTCTCTTTCAGGAACACCCTCTGTTTCTGGTAATATAGTTCCTATTAAATCCAATCATGGAATCGCCAGACCTTCTCTCAGCTGCCCTGGACGAGTCTGGCATCAAACCAGAAAATGATGTTGTTGCTCTTAATGACAAAGAGTACCCTGACTCAAAAGAATTTGCTCGAAATATGCCGGGTGAAGCAACGCCAAAGAACTCCCAAGCGGCTGATAACTACATGAACATGTCAGGGGGCAATTGGAATGCTCAAGGCTTTCCCTTCAATCCTGCCATGATGGATTATGCTAGGCTTCCTTACATGGATAAGAACTTGATGAATATGATGAGGCCTGAAATGTATAATGCAGCTGCCATGCAAATGGCATTGCAGAGTCAAATGATGAATGGATATGGAGGTTATCCATACATGAATCCCAAAGACATGAACCCGTACTATATGAACATGAATATGGGTGGTATGAATGGAGAATCTTTCCTCAGAGCCATGATGGGTGGTGCTCCGCAACCCCGTGTTGACGCTGAAGAAGGTGATGAGGAAGAAGAAGAGCTTAAGAGAGCTGAGACTTATGCAGATTACTGGCCATCGAAGCTGAAGATTGGCATAAGACATCCCGATCCAGTTGTTGAAACTAGCTCTCTGTCCAGTGTCCAGCCACCTGACACTTGGTACAAGGTGAGCATTCCTGAGGAGACGATAGATCGGGGACTGCTTTCTGCGTTGCAATTGGAGGCCATAACATATGCCTGTCAGCAGCACGAAACCATCCTCCCTGACGGAACTAGAGCCGGTTTCCTTATTGGTGATGGTGCTGGTGTGGGTAAAGGTCGTACACTTGCAGGCGTCATATATGAAAATTACTTACTGGGTCGCAAGAGAGCCATCTGGCTCAGTGTTTCCAATGATCTCAAGTATGATGCGGAGAGGGATCTGAAGGACATAGGAGCTATGAAAATTGAAGTCCATCCTCTGAACAAATTTAAGTATGCCAAGATATCATCAAAAGTCAATGGAAGTGTGAAGAAAGGTGTTATATTTGCCACTTACTCCTCTCTGATTGGCGAAAGTCAGTCTGGTGGAAAGTACAAGACAAGACTGAAGCAGCTTCTGCACTGGTGTGGAGAGGACTTTGACGGTTGCATTGTTTTTGACGAATGCCACAAGGCTAAGAACCTCTGTCCTGCTGGTTCGAGTAAACCCACCAAAACCGGATTAACAGTGTTGGAATTACAGAATAAACTTCCAAAAGCCCGAGTTGTATATGCGAGTGCAACTGGTGCATCTGAGCCAAAGAACATGGCTTACATGACAAGGCTTGGCCTATGGGGTGAAGGAACCCCTTTTAAAGAGTTTTCAGACTTTATCAATGTAGTTGAAAAGCGGGGTGTTGGGGCAATGGAACTCGTTGCAATGGATATGAAGCTAAGAGGATTGTACATGGCCAGGCAGCTAAGTTTTGCTGGTGTGACATTCAAGATTGAAGAAATCCCACTATCAAAAGAATTTAAGTTTATGTATAATGAAGCTGTAGGCCTTTGGGTTGAAGCTCGTGCAAAATTTCAGGAATCTGCAGAATTGATGGAGGGAGATCCTCGTACTAAAAAAACCATGTGGTGTCAGTTCTGGGCTTCCCATCAACGTTTCTTCAAATACTTGTGCATTGCAGCAAAAGTCCAGCATGTTGTTCAACTCACTCGTGAAGCTGTCAAGAATGGCAAGTGTGTAGTCATAGGTTTACAATCAACTGGTGAAGCTCGAACCTTAGAACAACTGGAAGAAGCTGGGGGTGAGCTTACTGATTTCGTCTCTACTGCCAAGGGAGTGGTTCAGTCATTGGTGGAAAAACAGTTCCCTGCTCCTGACCACAAGAAGACCATGAGGCTTTTGGGGTTGGATACCCAAGCAAGCACCAGTGGCTCTCCAAGTGGAGCTTCAACTTCAGCTGGGGGCAAGCGAAAACCGCTGAGACGAGCCAGGCAGGGTGTGAAGCGTTATAGAGAATACCAGCTTTCCGATGAGAGCAGTGAAGAGTACGTCAATAGTAATGGAAGTGACTTTGAACCATCTGGTGACGACACTCCTGCTGCCGAAAGTGATGGTCTCAATGACGAATCAGGATCAGACTCTGACAGAGAGAGCGATTTCAACCCCTTTGATGATGAATCTGATAGCAATGGCCCATGGGCCTACAGAAAAAAGAGCAAGAAGGATAAAGGAAGCAAGAAGCGAAAGCACAAGAGCAACAACCATGGCATGTCAAAGAAACATAAGCCAGTGCCTAAGCCTCTCCCTCCTCTTGATGCAGTTCAGAGAGCCTCTGCAATGAAAGCAGAACTGCTAGATCGAATCGAGAGACTTGGCGACACCCTGCCCCCCAACACTCTTGACGAGTTGATCGACAGCTTGGGAGGTCCTGAAAATGTTGCTGAGATGACAGGCCGAAAGGGACGAGTGGTAAGCAATGACGGTACCATTCAGTACGAGTCCCGCTCTGAAGTTGATGCCCCATTGGAAACTTTGAATATGGTGGAAAAGCAGAGATTTATGGATGGCGAAAAGCACATTGCCATTATCTCAGAGGCTGCTAGCTCTGGTATATCTCTGCAGTCGGACCGAAGGGTTAAGAATCAAGCCCGACGTGTTCATATGACCCTAGAGCTGCCTTGGAGTGCTGACAAGGCCATACAACAGTTTGGCCGAACACACAGATCAAACCAAGTGAATGCTCCAGAGTATCTGTTCCTGATCTCTCACCTTGCCGGTGAAAGGAGATTCGCTTCCATTGTGGCTAAACGGCTGGAGAGCTTGGGTGCCCTCACCCATGGAGATCGAAGAGCCACTGAAAGCAGAGACTTGAGCCAGTTCAACATTGACACAAAGTATGGCCGCACTGCCCTAGAAACCACAATGCGTGCAGTAATGGAGTATGAAACTCCCTTAGTTCCTCCCCCTGCTGATTACGAGGGCAATTTCTTCTACGACGTCAGGAAAGCCTTGGTTGGAGTTGCTGTGATTACTGAAGACCCTGTGACTGGTTATCAAGTGCTGGAAAAAGACTACAACAACATGAGCAAATTCATGAATAGGATACTTGGTCTGCCTGTCGAGCTTCAGAACAGCTTGTTCCAGTACTTCACGGATACTTTGGATGCTGTAATAGCCCAAGCAAAGAAAGCCGGCCGCTATGACCTGGGCATCCTAGATTTGGGGACTGGTGGCGATCTTGTAAAGAGAATCAAGTTGAACACGTTCATGCAGAAGCACGCCACTGGCACTGCCAAGACGGAATTGCACACAGTGCTAGTAGAGAGAGGCTTGAGCTGGGAAGCAGCCTTAGAAAAGTATGATGATTGCTCTGATAACGATGAGGGTTTCTATTTATCTGCCCTTGCAAGGAATAATCGCAAGACTGCCATTTTGGCAGTTGCAGATACAGCAAAAAGCAAAAGTGGCAAGTCCAAGTTATTTAGAGTGTACCGGCCGAACACAGGGCTTCAAGCCAAACAAGAAAGCTTGGAAGACATAAAATCAAAATACCAAAAGTCCATCAAAGATGACGTTGAGGAGCACTGGAAAGAAAATTATGATGCTTCTGCCACGCTCTGCAGTCACATGTACTGGCATGGACAGTGCAAAAGAAAGACAATGGGCATATTGTGTGAAGTTGGTCTTAGACAGAGACAGTACTATGTCCTTAGTGGATCGGTTCTTTCCATATGGACCAAAATTGAGAGCATCATGTCATTCCATCATGGTGCCCACAATGCAAAGCTCCAGGTGGTTCGACTGAAGATAGATGAAAAGTCCAGGGTCGTAGGATGCCTGATTCCAGGCAATGTGGTGGAACATTTAAAGAAAGTTCTGGCTGAAGATGCAGAGGATGTTGGTGAGGAAGAATTTGAGTAATTTAATAAGGAAATTTTCTGTACTGAGTTGACTATATTGTGATATTGGTGAGTATGCAATGTTAGGCCCAACCTACTTTTGGAAGAGTGGTGTTACTGAAAAACACTTAATTTACTGCTGCACTGGTCTTCATAGAACTGTTAAGCCAACATTGTTTTAACCATTTACTCTGTACATTGAACTTTTGTGTAGTGAATTGTGAGGTCAGAAAGCATTTTGTATAAATCATGAGCTAGATTTCCATGATATCATACCAAGAAAAGGCATTCCCACCTTTCATCAATTGGTGGAATTTTTAAAAGTAATTGTTCAATTTGTATCTTAATTTTTAAGTTCTGAAATGGCAGCACAATTAGTTTTTTCACATTCATTTTACAATCTTAGAAATTAATTCTTTCATCATTAAATTGTTTTTTTAATCATGTTCATTTTCCCATTTTTATACACATTGCAAACTAAGAAATGATCCAAGTCATGTATCTCAAAATACCATGCATCTTCTATTCCTTATTTTTTTGTACTTCTTATGGTAATAACTATTGGAAATCTTTACTTGATTGCATCAAGACAACCTTTTCTTAACCGTTTGATGTTGCTTGTTTGACAATAAATATAGCTGTTTTGATGAATATTAGCAGTTTGTACTATGCTGTTAATTTTGTTTTAACACAGTTGACCAAACCAAGTTTCTATTGACTATCTATTAAAATAGATTTAACTAAACATTATATTAATGTTTTAACTATCCATAGAATTTAAGTCAATATCAAAGTATTATCGATTGCCGAATTCTCATTCCAATTGAAATATCTTAATATTACTATTTTCGATAAGTGTATGTAGGAATAATAAGGTTTCTGCTGTACTATTTAAAATTGAACGTTTCACCCTAAATAATTGCTTATTAATAGTTACTTACAATTTTTTAAAGAGAACTTTTGATCATTGTTTTAATAAACAATTATAATAAATTGATAATATTATTTAAAAGGTATAATTATTATGATCAGCTAATCAGACCCTAATCATCAAAGGTTTCCTGAGAGTTCCTGTTCAGTGAGTTTTTAGTAATTAATGTTTTTAATTGCAATGCAAGGAAAATAAGATGTTTCGTAATTCCAATCTACCACATTTAAACTATGAATGTGGATTTATTTTTTGAAAATAGTGAGGCTTATGTATAAGTAATATATTAATTTTACTGCCTTGACTTTTGTTTACTTTTATTCTTATATTAACAGTTGGAGAAGTAAGTTCTATGTATACCTATTTATTTAGGTCTGTAAACATATCAACTTTTCTAAAACTTAAAAGGCTGAAGAATAACTGTAAATTATAGACTGCCAATATACTGATATGATAAATGGTTCGGCTATTTTCTTATCTAATTAACCAAGTCTAAATCTAGCAGTCTGTAATTTAAGACATCAGATTTTGTTAATCTATATTTTATTTAAAGTTAATTTTGAAGCAAGGATTTGACTGAAAGAAACCCGTTTTCAATTCTGGAAAGATTTTCATGTCTTTAGAAACTGTTGTTTTCTGTATTTTTCTGAACAGTTGATTATTCTTTGAAAAATGGTTGGACAATATATTTTAAGTGTTTTACAATCCTTCTGCTCAAGCACAATTAGTGTTTATATTTAGTATAATCTTAACCTCTAAATAAGCTAGTATAATAAGTTTAGGGCTTGAAAATGTCCAATAAGAATGATGTGATTGTAGGGCTTCCTTTGCACTTAATTGCTGATTTTTATCAGTAATTTTAAGTTGGGGCAAAATCAAGTTATACATTTAAGAATTCACTCCTATTTAAATAGTGAAATAAACTAGCAATGGTGTGAAATTCAGTTGCATGCATGGATTTTAGTTTCCTTGTAAAATGATAAGTGCACTGTATTAAGATGCTGTAAATTTACTGTCAAATCAGTGCAAAATTACTGTTATGAAAACTTGTTTAGGCTATACAACACTGAGTTATAGGGCTTATTTTTGGTTAGGTTGTTTCTTGATTAATGCTAGCAAGGCAAAAAAATTAAACTGCACTTATGTAGTATTGTGGTGGCTGCAATATTATTTATTACTGAAATTAGTGATAAATGCTACATGTGTTATAGTTGCTCTTTGACCTTGAAATATTTTAAGTACAGTAATACCTTGTCTTATGGGAACTCAGTTACAAGTTTTCCAAATTAAAAAAAAAGTAGATGCAGGTAAAAACTTTAATTTTTTGCCAATAAAATAACTTATGCAAGTACTTGTTGAAAATTTAGTGATGGGATTCTTACTATCAAGAGCTAACTATTGGATTATTTAAATTATTGTGATAGTCAGAGCAAGGTATTAAAGACCCCAATTATTCAGAAAATTAAATGATGATTAGGCACTTGGGAAAGGGTCTCAGTTCAATCAAAAGCTTTACAAAAAAAATTTCACTTCATAAGAATAATATTTTCCCCCATGGGTTGACTTAGTTTTCATGGAGCCTTTTTTTGCCTCAAAATAACTGGTTAATTTTTTGCAATAGGTACCTATTTAATAATATAGAATATTTTACATAAACAAAAATTTCTCACATTTTTTGCTCAAAATATAGTTTTTAATCTGTGGTCCCAATTTAAACTAATTTTGTTTGTATTTAAGTACTAAATTGCGCCCTAACGTTGTCAAATTCAACTTGCTCCCCAGGTGTCTTCTGGTCCCACCTATCTATAAGACCAAGGTATTACTGTATTAAAAATAAGCAAGTTGGAAGGTGATTCTTGTTTTGTGATATGTATATTCTCAAATGAAAATTATTCTAGTATTGGTGCCAAGTTTTCCTGGAGTAATATATTTCATGCTTACTTGGTTTCAGTAAAAATGTGTTAGGACTTTTCAGATACTTGCCTTCAAACTTGAAAGGGTTTTTTGTTTTGTGCATTCCATTGCAGTATATTTTCTTGAATTCTGAATAAATTACTTTTGATTTAAAGTGGAGTTGGTACCCCAACTTTTGTGATGTAGAGTATTTTTAAATTGTGACTTTATTGTTCCTATAAAATATTTAGTGGTCTATGCAAGCAAATTTTGAAATGTAATTTGTATTTTGATAGGGCAGTAATCAATTAATAATGCTTATCTAAGACCTTTTCCCCATGTTTCATGTTGAATTCTTCTATATTATGTTCAACTAAATTTTCTTTGAGATAAGTATTAAGGATATTAAAATAAATTCACAAGAAAAATGCTGATGAAAGAAATAGAAAGAACACTGTTGATTAGACATAGAAATATGTACATCTTAATAGTGTGTTTTTGTTAAAATATCTCTTCAAAACGTGCCAACTTTTGTACTTTTGTAAAATTTAATTGACCATTAATTGTTACATGCAATTGTTGTAAAATTTCGTAATTCTTCTGTGTACTTGTTTTGCAAGATGAACATTGTAAGAAAATCAAGAAAAGCATTAAATCATTCAATATTGCTAAAAGAAATATGAATTATTTTTAAATATAGTTTGCCACTCTATCAACAGCTTTCTCCCCTTGAACCTGTTATAATATTGAATCTGTCCAATCCAAGTATACTGGCTAAAGTCTTGGTAGTCTAATATGCTTAAATATAGACAAAAAATTCTAATTACAGATAAATATATTCTAGTTTTTACTTTCAATGTTGAGGGTTTTTGTAATTTCTCCAATTAGAATATATAGCTACCTAAGGGGTATGTCTGGTATTTTCCATCAAATCTGGCATTGTCAAGGTTTATCACTTGTAATTAATGCCTGGATAAAAATATATCCCCAAATGTTTTGGAACTGTGAATTTTAAGTTATTATTTCTGAAAAATTAAAGAAGAATAAAGTAATTCATCTATATAAAGTTTTCTCATAAATTTAAGACACAAAAATGTAATGTCTTTATCCTGCTGAACACAACTATTTCAGTTAAATTTGGTTACTTGTGTATTCATGTGCATGATTTAAAATATAAGTTTGAATGCTAGACTTGATAGGCAGTATGTAATCTCGCTTACAGTTGGTGTTTTGTGTTGTCTACTGGGAAGTACACATATTCAGCATCTCTGATTTATAAGATGTGCTGTTTAATACAAGCTTTTGTGTTAACAGGATTAATATAGATAAATTGAGTTTTCGTTAAAGGGGTAATCATGTCGGTGTAGATACGGAATTTTTAAAGCTTTTTTAAAAATTGTATATATTTTTTGCATGGTAATGAAAACATTTATACTGGAAATACAGCATATGGAACAGTTAAAAGAGTCTAAATATGTTGAATATTCCTTACTAGGCTTTCTCTTGGAGTGGGTAAGCAATTAAATGTTCAAGTGTGCCGTTAATTTCCTTTGTAAAAATGTTTTTATTACCTTGTGATTTGCACAAGTCTCATTTATGGCTTTCAGTTTGTTTATTGTATTATAGAGCTTTTTTAACTTGTAGACCACAAACAAATTGGATTGGAATAGATTTCACGAAATACAAATCGGAATAATTTATTGATTTTGTGTGGTTTATTTTCTTAACACACAACACTAGTAATCTACATTATTACACTTTAGATTGTCTTTAAGATAATAGTTTAAAGGGAAATAAGGTTATAAGAAACATTTCTTTTTAGACCTGACGTTTTGTGTGTATCTAGAAATTGGGTTCAAATCACTTCACATTTTATATAAAAATGTTGTTATAGAACTGGGGTTTCCAATTTGCTTCAAGGACCCCTTGACGGTTTTATGTACTCCATGGACCAGGTCTCAGACCTAAAAAATCTAATTATCAAGGGGGGATCGGGGAAATTTTGAAATTATGCCCTAGTTTCAAAAAGAAATTCAACATTTTTCCGATTTTAATGTCTAATTGTGAATTTCTGTTCTCCTTCCTACTACATAAAATCTCGAATGTATAAAAATCAGTGTTGTTGCAAATGTTCAAAAAAGCCCTCCGAGGCCTTTGTGATTAAGGTCAAAATAATCTAATTTATATTTTACCAGAGTTTCAAACCCCCCTGATTCAGGCTGGATACTTCGGATTTTCCTTTTCCCCAAATTTTGCAGTCATTCTCCCTTTTTCTTGAACATCTGAATTTACTATATATTTATAAAATAACGGGGAAAGTCTGGATTTATTGGGGAGTTTTAAATAATGTTTTTTTAGTCACCATGATGGACTGGGTGAAATTCAAAAGGTGGAAATTCTAGGGTCGTTCCTAAAACAGTTAAGATGCGTCATTTTTATACCACAAAGCTTTCTATAGCTAGCATTAAAAAATTGAGGAAGTAAATTTTCACAAATTTACTAAGTAAAAATCTCGCTTGTGTTATCAAGGGTTGGGTTTCTTCCGGAAGAAACTAGTTTCTTCCAGGACAGTGGAAGAAACTGGAAAAAACCCACTAAAAGCCAAACAAATGCTCCACATTTTTAAATTTACTGACTACATAAATGAACAATTAAACCACAATCAAAAAAATAAAAGTTAATTTAATTACTATTAATTAATTAAAATTTTTAATTTTTGAAAAAGAAGTTACTTTTAACACTAAATTTCAGGTTGCTTATGTTTTTAGAGGGGATGTTGGCTAGAATGGTTTCTACTATTTCTGTATAAATGTTACCTAACCATTCTTTATTTAAATATTATTAAAGGATTAAAAAAAGAAAAGATTTCTTCCAGTGGAAGAAACCTTCTAGTAAAAAATTGGTGTAATTATTAACTCAGTACAGTACTTGCATATAATTATATTTTTAATGGTATAATTTTATTAGTAAAACATTATAAATTAAAGCTTATTTGTCAATTTTTTTTTAATAAAAAAGGTTTCTTCTATCTGGAAGAAACCTATTTCTTCCGACCGGTTTTTTCCACTTCGGAAGAAACTTGCCAACCCTGGTGTTATTAGGTGTTCACAAAATATCTTGTACGATATATATATTATAGGCTCACTTTTTACGAATCTGTGGGGAACTTAAAAGTAAAATATAGAGGGCAAGCTGTGCAAACTAAGTAATAAAAGAAGAAAAACAACGTTTGCTTTTGCACATATAATTAAAAGATTAATAAATCTAAACGAAAAAAAATGACGAAGAGGGTCCAGTTACCCTTGAAACGTCTGTTTTTTAGATTTATTAAATCTTTTAATTATATGTGCAAAAGCAAACGTTTTTCTTCTTTTATAACTTTAAAGTAGTTCACAAGTTGACTGCCATATTATTTGCCATACAACTCATGGCCAAAAGTCGGAATTTTTTTTTCTTCAAAATTTTCACGTTTTGAAAATCATTATAAAAGCAAATTAAAATACACGGACACATTTGTTTTATAATACGGCAGTCAACGTGTTAATATAAAAAAAGATCACAAAATATTAATTGTGAATAAGCAGGGGTGCAGAAAATGTTTTAAGGCCTAATATTTCCCCAGAACACAACTAACTTTGTCTGAAATTTCCCCATATTTTCAGTCCAGCTCATGTTACTACTAAAGTACAAAGAGTTTTTATTAAAAAATATAGTTTCTTATTCGCTGAACTTCTGTAATGTTCAATAATTAATTAAATAATAATTTTCTTTTAGTTTCAATTTTTATGGACTTTATACCTTCTATGTACATGTCACCTTAGCTCAAAATATATCTAGTTAAAAATCTGAATTATAAACTCTCAAATTTGACAATACAGTAAACTCTCCTCTTTGACTAAACTTTAAAAGTCAAAGAATATTGTTGTGATCAAACAAGGATGCGATATTTAGTGCAACTCACTGATCCCATCACGGTTGCGTTGTTTTTCCTGCATAACAATCGAAACACAAGGAAAAGCAGACTTTCAGGTATTCACTGGGAAAAGTCCTTTTTTGCGGCGAAGATCCGTAGCTTTGCGCTATCATCCTTAATTACCTCTTAATTTCCATAGAATTTGGAGGGTATGATATTTTCACCAGCCAAAATATTTGCTACTACTAATAACAACTTGGATTTGTAGATTTTTTTCTTGATAAACTTGGGCAAAAATTTTCCCAGAGCTCTCTGAATTTCCCCCGAACATCGTTCGGACATATTCTGCACCCCTGTGAATAAGTATTTACACATTACGAGTCTAATTTTTACCCAAATGTCTTCTGTAAAAAAAAAGCATTTTATGATTTTTGGTACTGTAACTTCCCTCAGCATTTCACAGGCTCAAATGCATCTATTATATCCCGTTATTTGTCAGGTATCGTAACAAAATTTAGTAGCTTTTTGTTCTATTGAGTTATCATAGATCAGTCATTTCCTTCAGGGGTCAAATAAATATAACTTCTTGTCTGGACACTTATTTCACGTAATTGTTTAAATCTAGCCCTCTTTCTAGTAGCAAAACTCCTACCAAATATGTATGTCAACTTTACGTTACTGCAACTAGAAGTAAACGAAATTTGGTCGTACATGACGAAAATTGGACGAATCTTAGAATGTGATACCTTGGTTCTCAACAACAACTCTTAACAATAAAGTTAACTATTAAAGCAAGGGTAGGAAAGTAATTTCACGTGAGGTCCAAATAATTTTGAAAATTTTTATCGAGGTCAAGAGAAAAAAAAATACCTAATTCTTATTTTCAGATGGTACACATATTTTAACATTATGTAATTTGATATTTGAGTACGCTACATAAGAAGGGTATTGGGTTTTCCCTCAAAAAAGTTTTTGGAAACTTGACCCTTAAAAAGACGGTATAACTATTTTTTGGTACGCCAAGAATGCATATTAGGGATTTTCAAAATCTATGCATCAACTAATACATACTGTAGTTCGAAAAAAAAATTGGATGATGGTGTCCCCAAAATTTTATTCGAGAGGATTTTCTGTTTCTAATTAAACCACCTTGAAATCATGAAGACCCCTTGATGATAAGGGGCCGTTCAAATATTACGTAAGCATGTTTTTGGTAATTTTTTTACCCCCTCCCACTAGTCAGCAAAGATAAGCAAACCGCAAATCCCACTTCATAATTATGTAAGAAAACTGCCTGACCTCCCCCGAAAAGTCAAAATACTTGAATTTGTTTCCTAGTTCAATGTAAAATTTATTTTTGGTTGATTTTGAAATATTTGCGAAAATGCAGTGTTTGTGATAGCCTACGCAAGCATCTCTCATATCCCCCTTGTCAGGAAAAATAACCAAAGAGCAAACGCCTTAGTATTTAAACGGCCCCTAAGGGGAAGGTATAGAAAGATTGGAGAAACTTAATACATTCATTTCATTTTAGATCCCCCAGAGGTTAAAAAAAATCAACGGATTATTACGGATTTTTCAAACAATGCATATGTGGTCAAACTACTTATAAACTACTACTCTACTATACGTAAATATTAATAAATTATTCATTCAAATTTTGGCGATCCAGGAGATAACCTTACTCGGTTCGGATGTGGTGTGGACTATAGTCCGCCAGTTGCCGATCCTTGATTTAATAAATATAGGGAATAAAAGTTTCCATTTTATCCCTCTGTGAGGTTCAATGAATGATACACAAAATAATCTGATTGCGAAAACCATGTTGAGCGAGCAGAACTTCAGTGGACTTGAGAGAAATTGAAATAACGTCAGAGAGAAATTCCGTGAAGGGGGAAAACACTATTTTACGAGTGAAAATTTTCTGGGGGAGTGCTCCCCCAGACCCCAATACTTTATTACAGAATTCTGAGGATTCTCAGCATCACAATTATCTAATCTTTTTTTTTAACGTTAGCTACACAAAAAGCTAAGTTAACTGTTATATGTGTAAAATTTCATTTAAAAAAAAATCATGTTTAATCTTTGATACACATTAAATCACACCCACACATTTAATCCTTGATGTAACAAATAAAAAAATGCATAATATGAAGAGATAAGTAAAGGTCAATACTATATTAAAGTGGTGAGTTTTAAAATGAATTTTATGGAAATAATTTAATGAACGAAATAATTTAACGAAAACTTGGATGTCTAGGAAATTAAAGACGTAAACCAGTGGTTGGTTGTGGCATGGTTGGTAAATGCACTGCCATCTCGTCCTGAAGGTTGCAGGTTCGATCCTCGGAAATTTTAATATTTTTAAATGGTAAAGAATCAACTTCAAATTAACTAGAGAACTTCAGTGGTTGCTGGAACGGATGGCTTGGTGTGTAAGTGCACCAGTGGGGGAGCATAATGATTCGAGTCGTAAGGACCGTGGATCGAACCCCGTCATCTACTGAGTGGTATTTATGTTAGTATTTTTCCCCATTTCTGAATTTGTATATTAACTTCAAATTAAAGAATAAACCAGTGGTTGCAGGGATAGGTAGCATGGTTGGTTAACGCGCAGTCATCTCGTCCTGTAGGTTGCGGGTTCGATCCTCTGAATTTTATTTTTTTTTAAATCGTAAAGTATCAACTTTAAATTAATTAGAGAACTTGACCGGTTGCAGGAACGGATGGCTTGGTGGGTTCGCCCGCCAGTATCCCATCCAAAAGGCCCTCAGATCTAATCTGAGCCTTCTCAGCGGGTATAGCACTCGGAAATAAATACAGTTGGGTATTTATAAATTTAGTTCCTGCTTATTCAAGGGGGATTTTATCAATTTTTTCTTCAACTGCTAACTGTAACCGTATCAGTCAGATTCTTTAAAAAATAGTACTATTTTTGAAAGAATTGCATGTTTATTTTGTAAAATCCAAGTCTCTATCCCTTCTGTCTTCGACGGAAACTGAATAATTTGAGAAACTTTTAATTGCTTTATTGATTAATGATCAATAAATTTTGGGTTATCCGTCCCAAGCCCCGACCAACCACCCCTGCGATTTCATTTACCTTCATATATTTTTTCTTATTTTATAAGTGGTGACTGAGAAACACAAGTACCGTTTGATGAGGTGGAAAGATGCTCGACTTAAGATATTTTACCCAATTGTTTAAGCGGTGACCATGAAATTCTTTTAAAAAAAATGTGGGTGAATCCTCATTTCTGTAACAACCTTGTCCTGAACAGAAGGACCTCAGAAGAGATGAGGAACCTCTTGAAACGATTAGATGAAATATTGATCTAGAAACTCGCCTTTTGAAATGTTATATTAAAAGAAAAAAATCCTACATGTTCCTCTTGTTCCCTGAACCTACACTAGATGTTATCCCAGAAGGAAGGAGAGAAATCCTAACCATACAATCGCATAGTGTTATTCAATACTATTTTTCCTAAAGAATTTCATGTTTACTTTGTGTAATCCAATTTTCTATCCCTTCTGTCTTCGATGAAAACTTCGATGTCTTGGAACTTATTGCTTTGGTTATTTTTGTCGCCATCCCTTAGATCCTACCAATAAATTTATCTTTAAATTTTTTACCTAATCTTCTACGTGGTGATTAAAGCGCAAATACCGTAAAATTAAATGAGGATGTTCTTGATATAATGTTTTTCTCCAAATTCTTTTAGTGGTGACTATCACTATCCAAGTCCATAGTTCTTTATGTTGTTGACCCCCCCCGGGTGCCATAAAACCCTAAGCTTAGAATTGCTTCGTTATGCTTAATTGCTAAAAGTATACTTAATCCCCTTGCTCCAGCTCCCTGACTGTCCATACCTGCTTAATTTAACATAATGTATTTCACTAAATTTTTTGAGTGCTCCGGTAACAGAAACATATGTTCGGTTATATCAAATGGAAATATGCTTGACTTAAAATCATTTCCTTAATTTTTTGAGTGATGAATAAGAATTGCTTAAAAATTCATTTAAGTTATTTCTACAAATTAAAATAAATAAAGATATTAATCGAATAACTGCAAAATTTCGCCTGTAGAATGGTTGACTGCCTAAATACAGTTACTTAGGAGGGAAGGATGCTGAACTTATAACTTTTTTCCAAATACTTTTAGTGATGACTATAAAAAGCTGCAAAAATATCTAACTAAATCTACAAGCATGTACTCGTATGTCTCTCGGCAGTTATATTAAGTACTAAGCAAAACAACTTCGGGTTCAGATCAGTTGATAACCCAGAAACCGTTAGGTGGGGAAGGGACAGGAGGAAGATGCTTATCTTCATATATTTTCCCTACCTTTTTAAGAGGAATTGTTTAAATGAATTCACTCGAACCTAATTTCGCAAAGAGAAATAATCTCATCAGAGACCAACGGCAACGAGAAGAAAAGTTTAGTATAGCCACAGCCTAGCTAGACAGATAGTGTTAACTGGGACATACATAGCGGGTCAATTATTGTTATGAACCAGCAGAGTAAGCTGCTCTTACCATTTAACCTCTTGTTGGTAAGGAAAAATGTCCAACTTAAAATATTTTTCCTTTTTTTAAGAGTGGTGACTCATCCTAAAAACTCATCAAATAAAATTTAGAGTTTTTTAATCATGAATTAGTCATGTGATTGTGAGGTATATCATTTTCAAATATTTTTTCCCTCAAAATATTTGAAAAAATAAAGAATTTAAAATTCATTAGAGAATTCGAAAAAGGAGTGAAATTTTATGTGGTTTTGCATAAAATTGTCTTTTTAAAGTCATTTTCATATATTTTTCGCACTGTACTTCATTGAAATGATAGAATTGTAAAAGGGAAAAATGGAAAATCAACCCAACACACACGAATGTAAATTCTGATCATAAGTAGAACAAAAACCGTTAAAGATGACGAAACGTAATATTAATTTGTGTAATGAATACTACTTAAAAAGGCTGAATCAGGGTCGTAGCCATGGGGGAGGGCAGACTTACAATGTTTGGAAGTCTAGGTTAAATAATTGAGGCACTTGGCAGCAACAGGTTGTTGCTGTAAGTGCCTTAATTTTTCTTTCGTGAAAATGAGTCAGCAAAAACTTGGATTTAATCGAAGAACCCTCTTTATATCAGTTAAATAATGTGTTATTACCGTACCATTTTTACACTTGGGAAAAAAACTTCTTAGACTCGATTTTATCAATATAAACTAAAAATAAATGCATCTAAAATTACATATAATACGTCTATTGGCCAGACGTGCTAAAAGTCAATTGGTATAAAATCCAAACCATTTGCATATTAGTTGATGTCTCGAAATTATTACAGGGAATAGTGATGCTGTTAAAAAAGGTCACTAGCATAACATACAAGTTAAGTGCATTAGCGCAAATTTTTATACGTTTGGCAAAGACAGGCAAATTTATTTCGGTAGCTTAATTATAGATGGTTGTGTGAGATACACTCGGTTACGCATGCTGATGGCATTTAACCCGCTTTTCCCTGGAAACAAAGCATGGAAACCTGTATTTATCTCTGGGTGCAATTACTAAGCAGGGAGCCCTCTGTAACCCGATAGCCGTACTCCGGCGATTCGGAAACAGACCGTGAAACTACAAAAGGTACTTTTAGCCATCTTACATGAGTTATAGTCAGTCTAATTAGGCTATTTATTAGTTAGAAAAGCATAATTGATTAATGAACAAGAAGTCAAACGGATATATACAGAATGTTTCCATAAATCACAAAAGATCTGTCATACTGTTACCATGAGCTTTAGCGTAGCCAAAATTCAGTCGTGTTAAAAGGACCTTGCCAGTAATAAAATAAAAACGAAATGAAGAATTTAATATATGCTCATCGAAATTGTTGCGAAAATTCTGCAAAATTTACATTTGAGTAAAAATGCATGGAAGAATATTCTTTCGCGTCTTGGGAAAATGTTTGGGACGGAAATTAAGATGGAAAAACAATTTACATCTGCCCTGATGGTTCATTTACGCATCACTTAATTTTTGCAAAGTTTATGGATACAATAACAGCGTGGAGTCAAGGCGGACTTGTTGAAATACCTCGTTAGTTTCGAAATATTTCATTCAAGATAAAAAAAAATTTTTGTCATTTTAAGTAAAATAATTTTAATACATAAAATACCGAGTTTAGAACTACCGTGATTCTGTCATTCTGACATTCGTTAAAAGATTCCATCAACTGAATCACTGAAAACTCAACAAATCAATCACATTTAATTTATTTGTTATTAATTTTAATATATCAGTGAAAAAATTAAATTTTTCCATAACTGGAATTGAATCTATAACTACCGGCATAGCAGATACTGCCCCTAATCAACAGACTCGACAAACAGGGCCATTAAGACATGGAGTCAGAAATATTTATTGGTGCTAAAATAATTCTTTAAAACATTCTACTAAACAGATACTAAATACCTGAATAAAACTTTAAAAAAAGTCGCCAAAACAGGGTGGCAAATGAAGGGTTATATCAGACTAAAAAGGGGTTAATTCCAGTTCGTATTGTAAAATACTGAACTGATTATAGTTAAAATAAATCGGTTAACTGCTAACCAGAATTAAAAAAATAACAGTTAAAATAATCTAAACCACAAAAAATAGTTTCAAATAATTGTAGTATAATGCAGATTTCCAGATACCTTTGCTTCTTTAATTCCCGTACATAGAAAAACATATTTCAACCCTTTTTTTTCATGCTAGCAAATTACATATAAAAATTAGTTATTGTAATCATTATAAGAGATTTTAGTAACTTCATATTATAGATCATTAATATAGTTTGTAAACTGTTTTCTGGAACGCAATTCATTAGTCCAAATATTTCTATAAGAGTTTGTAATCTGCATACGAAGACCAGATAACTAATGCATTTATTTATAATTCTTTTGATTTCCAGAGGATAAGAAAATCAGAACTTAAGTGAGAGAGAAAGCAGGAGAAAAAAGGGGAGATTATAATGAAATCCAAAAATATATTCCAAACTCCAACTACATCACTGATTAAAATGAAAATCTAACCCTAGTTCTGCACGTGGATCGGTATCGATCCAATGAAAAATACCAAACAATCATCCTTTTTTTTTATCTTTTTCATTTCCCAGTTCCAAGACCAGTGCACACACAAAAAATACTCAAAATCTTACCTGAATTAGTTCACCAAACAGGAGTCGAATAGTTGACAATGAATTGAGGATGAGATATACAGTGCCGGTTAGAGAAAATAATTCAGTCAATGTACTCAATCAATACCTAACTCATATTTTTCCTTGAACAGCGTTGTTTGTTTTCGAAGGCGAATGTATACATGCATTGAAAAATGCTGTCATGACGACAACAGGGAATTCTCGTCCGCCTCGGGACAGTGACATTCAGACAAAAGAGATAACTGATAAAAAGCTTTATAGAATGAACCATCTTTAACCCGGATTTTCTTTGTAGATAAACACAAAATAACGCAGAAGGGATAATAAAGAGTGGCATTTTTCTTGTATCCGTTATAAATTAAATTAAAAGCGTGTTTAGTTAGTTGTTTTTTTGGATATTTAAGGTAAACAAAATGTGTACTGTACAGTAGTGTATGTGATTAGGATTTTAGTTAAGTTACCAAAGGTAAGTAGTAATTTTTGTAACACCTTATTACAAAAATTCTAATAGAAATTTATCATTATTGTGTGTATATAATTAATTCTATTTTGAATTTTTCTCTTAAGTATGTACTTTCTAAAATTTTACAGAACTTTAAAGCCTAAAAAACTTGATTATTGAAAATTATTTTGATAAAAACGGTAGTAGTTGGTAAGTGAATAGGATTGTATTATTGCAAAAGGCTATTTTAATCAACTGAACTGAAACCTTTTAAATTAACGACAATGTTTTTTTACAATAAAAACCTGAATAAAAAAACAGGTTTTAAATTTATAGCATTCCTGCTCTACAAATAATATTTCAAATCAATAAAATTAATACACAATATTGGTTAAGAGCAGATCTTGCGAGAAACATTAAATGTTACTGTTCTATTTGTCGTAACGAATCCAAGTTTAGCGGCGTAAAGTTTGTTTTACTGCATACTGTGTTTTAGCAAGGAAAAGAAAGTTCTACAGGAAACATTTGCTTCACTGCCGAACTCACGTTTCCACCTTTGAGTTGCATAAAACTTGGTTAGCGTCCAGTAATGAATAAGCCTATATCAACTTAAAACACCCGGATACAAAGTAAGATTTACACATCCTCCTTCTAAACAGAGGGTTTATTCGTTAGGTACAATTTTTAAAGTTTTGATACAGTTTTAAGAACTACGGAAAAAAGGGGAATTTCTGTGAGAATATTTTTACTTATTTAGACTAAGATAATATTTTTCCTTTTGAGCCCTTCTTATTAATTATTAATGTTAACACGTTTTTGCCACATGAAGAGGGATTTAAAATTTCTTACTTCTTGCTACGAGCGTCCGACTAATTGTAGCCGATTATAATAATTAATCCGAAAATTAATTAGGGATTTAAAATTAAACTCATAAATTAATACAAAAGAAAATTTTCAACACATTATTAGTGTGAATAGACAAAAATAATCAACTTTTGATTTACAGAAAACAAAAGGGTGACTCTGACTTAAATACTGCTTTAGAGGATATCTGTAGAAGAATTCTTATTGCTAACTATTTGACTGGTGAGTGTGGGTTACCGCTCGCTTTTAAAGTTTAGAAATTGATGCATTAATAATTAAGTATAGTATTTGGAAATAAACTTCTTGTTAAGATTGTGAGTACTTAGAAGCAATGCCCTTCAAATTTCACTGTCTTCCTGAACCTTAAAACTAGAACCGTTGACCCAAAACGAATTTTGATTCCGTTTTTCTCAAAGACTTACAAACTCAGACATAAAAAAAAGTTATGGCCTTTCCTGAATTGTCGTTAATAATGACTGTGAAAAAATGTGGATCCTAGCTTTTACCATTTTTTTGTAATATACATATATACCTAATACCGCGAGAGTGGGTCATTCTGACCCAAACCGTTCTACCCTTATGAAACTCCAGAATTTGAAGAATACTGTTTCATCAGTTTTACTATCTTTCCCTACAAAGGTCAAGGTCACAAGACCAGTTTGTGATTATAAAGAATGCCTGAAAAGGGTTTTTCTACCAGATACCAGTACCAAATTGCATTCCTCTGAATACACATGGGTGGATCAGGGAAAAATCATGGAAGAGCTCTGTCCATACTCTTTTTTTTTAGGATAGTCCACTTAACAAAGGTGAAAATGTTTTTAATGCAATTTGGGACTTTATGCCTTGCGAATTTTCCTCTAAATTTGTCTATATGCCCATCGAAGGCAGTCTAATTTTTTAGTTGAAGAAAATGTTGCAAAAATCATAAATTGATACTTTGTGAAGCTTTGAACTCCTGATTTCATGAAATAGAGATATATACAGCGAAAGAAATTTAGAACTTTTAGAATTTCACGTCAATCAGGATTTTGGGAAACACTGATCTATTGCGCTTTAAGTCCAAACGCCTATTTGTGGAAAAAATGAGAATTTGCACAATTAGACTGATAAATACAAAAGAATTTCTTCAAACCGATACTTTCTAATGAATTTTGAAATTTGAAATAAATTAAAGGGAAATTTTATCAGTTTTGATAAAAAAAAACCTTTTTAAAAATTGACAAGCAACTGTTTTACACGATATTTGGCGGAAAAGCCTGAAAAATAAATTGAAATTATAAATTTAAAATTAAATTTGACAGTAAATTCTGAATTTCCGGTAATGTTTATAGTAAATGTATATAAAATTATATGGGTATTGATATCTGGGTCTCCTGAAAAGTTTAGTCTCAGAAATATAGGCAACCCATGAAAAGTTCTGTCTTTTACACATTTCTGCGCATTGTAATACTTTAATTATAATAACTTCTACTTTTCTTAACCTTAATGTAGAGCCAAGAAATAAATTAATGTCATTTTATAACAAATAACATGATATTTTTCACTACAATCTGAGTTTTATAAGCTGGGGTCAATTTGACCCAGGCCCGCGGTTTTAGTTACACCGAAAGTCCCTCGGTTCTAGTGTTAAAAAAAACTTACAAAGCCGTAAGGGGTGAAAAAAATTACATTTTGAATGGTTATTGATAGTTATAGGGTATTTTTGTTTGGGTAAATTTTTCGAAACCTAACAAAGTGCTCTGACTCTTCGTTTTTCCCACAAACCAAAATAGACCTCTTCATTCACAGAGGGGGTAGACCTGAAAATCATCGCTGCTCCAGACGAAACGACCCCATATGACGTCACCATCTCGTCTGATATCACAGCCATGCATAGAAAATGAATTCCCTCACCTGACAAACCCCGAGGAGATCGCTTGATCGATAATATCCTTTTTCGCCAGCCTCCTCTGCTCGATCCACTCGTCCGAAGGCACCACGTACACGTGCACGTCCACCAGCTGATTGGAAAAAAAAAGAACAAAGTTAAAAAAAAATAAAGGAGAAAACCCCTAACTTACTAAGTGACACAAGGGGGAGGTAATGGATGACTTAATGTCCCGCAGTTCGTTATAAAGGACCGCCTTTTACCAGGTGATAAATAACTCTGGAAGCGAGATAAGGTTTCCCCCCCCCTTTTATAAGTGGGTAGATTAATAGGGCAGTGGGGGTTGTATTGTGTTCGGTATGCTATCTGATTTTGGAGAAGAAATTGTTGAAGAAGGGGAGTTTTGGGGGTAATTAAGGCAATTGTATTTTCTGATAGTGTGGGGGTGGGAAGGATATTTAAAGTTCGGCGAGGAATTTTAATTCTGACCTAGTATTAGAAGACCACTGCATAAGTATGACTAAAATTTTTTGTATTGTTGTCATATTAACTTGATGTAATGTTCAGCTAAATTCTCTATTATCAGAGCAATGCATTAGTTATTATTGTATATTATTATTATTGTTGTTATTAATGCATAAATTATTATTAATTATTATCAGAGCAATTTATAAATTACTAGTTGATATACCCGGCCTTGCAAGGGTGGAGTTAGACATTTTTTTTTAATTTTTGATAAATTCCATACCTTATATTGTTGGGTGAAAGGTTTAAAATCCGTCCAGTTCTCAAGTATTTTAATATTTGATCGATTTGATCTAGAAAGGTATTTAGATTTAAATGATAGTAAACAACGTCAAAGCATTTATTTTTCTGATAAAAAAACCTTTTCTAATAAAAAGCATTGATAACCTTCCTTTTGTTATGGAATATGAAGAAACAATTTCAAATGGTTTCAACATATAGTTAATAAAATCAATCTTTGCGTAACTTGGTTTCAATTTTCTGAAACAAAAATTAATCAGCTACTTTCATAAAAAGACTTTACACCTCGGTGCATAAAAATCGAATCTTTTCACTCTGTTTCCCAGAAAAGGGTCAAACAAGACCGCACACTTTTTTTTTTAAATCTAGGAAACCAAACCTTCATTATCATTCCACAACCCACCTTCCCAAAAGTACGTAACTCGAGAAAAAAAAAATAATAAAGCGGAAATCCGAATTTTGCAACACTGTCGTCCCACTTTACAAACCCCCCATAAAAAAACCTCAACATTTTTCAAACCTCAAATAAAAAAACAAACGGAACAAATTTTCTGGTTTGCCTCAAAATACAGAAGCAACCAACCCATATGTGTGCATTGGAAGCCCTGGCAGAAAAAATGTACAGCCTAAGTTATTCATGAAGGGATTACGGTCCGTTGACTACCGTAAGTGAGTTTCCATAACTACAAGTGGAAGGAGATGCATTCTGGCGATGGGGAAAATAGAGAGCCCCTAATTACGATATTATATCTATTCATTAAAGTTTCATTGAGGGAAGGATGGGGGACGGTTCGGCGAAGTGGCCAATAGCCATCGAGCATTTTCGTGTGCAGCGGACCGAGTGAAGTGTACAGTACATGGTACAGTTTTGGCTTCTGTTCTCCCCTGTGTTATGTGTCAGACGAGAAACTACTTGTACCAGATTTTGGAAGATTTGATTTAGAAAAATACACTAACAGTAGATTGGTAATAAGTTGATGTTAGTTTAAAAAATATTTTACTGTTTGTTAATCGTTTCAATTTAAATAATTAATTGAAAATAATTTTTAAAACTAAAATAAAACCCATTTGGTTATAAGTAACTAAACTATAAATAATTGAGAGAATTCGTGTAATTATTAAAGATGCTACAAATTCATCAACATATGCACGAAGGTCGAACTTTAAATTTCCAGTTTTATCCATACATTTCTAGAAATATTAGTTGAACATCTATGGGGAACCTCTACTAATAGTGCTTTTTGAAAAACTTGAGCTTTCTTTGAGCCTTCTAAAACCAACTAAAAACTTACTTCATTTAACAATGCAAAATAATTATGAAGTAAGAATCAGAAATATCAAATAAATTCAAGTAATAAAATTAAAGCAAACTAGTTTTAGATGTATTCTAAATTTCTGTAGTGATAAATTTTGTACATAATAGCTTTTAATTTTTTTTATAAAGTACAAAATAAATAAAATTTGAAAGTGTAGGTACTGTGGCGAGCGCGGCATTACCGAGCTTAACCCCAGAGCAACAATACCCAGAGTTTACATTTGCAATAATGCGCACGCTGGAAAAAACACGCAATGTGGACTCGGTACTTAATAGAAAAATTAAATGCTTCGAAAATTTAGGTCGCTGTTTTTATAATAAGAGAAATTTTTAAAACCTTATACGTAATATATGAAATGAAATATAGTAAAAAAAAATATTTTGAATACATTTGTCCTGTTTAATTTTGTAAGGTATGAATGGTTTATAAATACCCTATTTTCTATTACTTTATAAGTCACTGGGTAGAAGATAATTCTTAAATCAATCAAGAAATTAAGAAGTGGTATTTTACCATCAACAAAAAAGTAAGATAATTTCATTGGTGGTTATAGATAGAAAATGGAATTAGAATTAGATATAGCAACTTATAAAACAACTAACAACAATTTTTAACAGCTAACAAATAAACTTCTAAAAACTTTAGATAATTTGTTGTAACGTATCCGTCTACTGGTTTAGTTAGGTTTTATGTTTGTACCTAACCGCTAGACGAAAAAGATAGAATATTGTTAAATTTTCTGCGTAATATCTCTATTTTATTCTATATTCCATTGAGATGTTTCATGACAATATTTTAATCAATGTAATGTAGTACATATGTACATATTTAGCATATAAAATTAAAAAAAACCCAGCACCACAACCCCCTTTAGTTTCTCTACAGCTCCAATGGAAATGCTTTTAATGAATTCCTGCTGTACTCTAGAAATTCTGATATCCTGTGCAAATGTTCGGTTCTGCTATCGGAGAGATATTGATCAGAACACTGTTTATTCCGTGTTGGACTAGGAATGGTGGAATAGTTCAGTAGAAACCCGAAAAACCCACGAAAATAAAAATACAGGTCTTTATCAGAATAGGTCACTAGAATTGACCATTTTTCTATTCAAGACAGATTTTGTAAGAAATAGACTCATTACATTTCGCTTTAGAAAAAATCAATGAGAATCGATGCTTGTGCTATTTTAATGAGGCGATTCTATGCTATTGAAATATATAGTTATGTTTGTGACATTAAAAAGTACTTTTAATGTGTTGGTCACCTCTTCAAAAAACATTCTAAACAATTATCAGAGCTATATTTTTATGAAATAATAGTAAAAGTATATTAAAACAAGTATACGAAGAAATGCATTGAAAAGTGTTGAAATGAAATTAATTAGTTGAAAAGTTGTTTGAACTTGTTTTTGTTAAAGCAACAACAAAAAAGTAAAAGATCGTAGAAAAAGACTAATATCTCAAACGTGAGAGTATATAAAAATTTTACACCAAAATTAAGAAAGACAACAAAATTGTATCTTAAATCGAATAGAAAAAATTAGAAACCAGGAACCAAATTTCTTGACATTAGTCTGCTTTATGCATTTAATTTCCATTCATTTTTCTTTCATTTGTTCATAAAGCCTTAAAAAAGTTTTTTTTTAAACTCATTTTTTAAAGGTTATCGAAATTAATTGATATAGCTTTTGATATAAATTTGAAATTTATTAAATGAAAGGAAATATCATGAGCTAAAATATTAGTTTTTGAATAAAAATTGGATGACTACAACTATTCACGAGTTATTTTGGGATAGTACCCAATAGGTCCTAAATTTTCTTTTTTATGGATCAAGAAGAATATTCCAGGAGAAAACTCGGAGCACTTGTAACTATTAAGAGCGTCAAGAAGTGCTCCATAAAGCATAGTTATTTTTTTAACTATAGTCTCTCTTTGTAAACTAGTTGGTTTCTCTGTATAGTAACAACTATAAAGGAAAATATAGTTTTACAGGCACAAGCCTATTGTCGTACACTTGTTTTCACTGCGAATTGTTTAAAATCCCTTTCTATACTAAAATCTAACATCATTCAGCTTAAGAAGGAGATAGTCGGGGGAAAAAACTTTGGTACTTGAAAATGGAAGGGGTATGTGAAAGAACATGCGCATGTGACTGTGACATTTAATAAAAGAGTTATTGTAATGGATAAATAGAACATGTTTTGACATACATTTTATTACAGACCCCCCTCTCTCTAAGATTCTTATTAATAGGAGATAGCGGTGTCAAGATGGAGGTTTTTGGCCACAACAAAGTGTACTTCTGAGGGGAAGAAAGGTATGTGTAACATTGAGCCTTCATTCACTCCACTGCTACTGAAAGGTTTTTGATGAGGTATATGGTTTGAAAAAAGAAGAAGATACGTACAAAAAATTGTATATTTTTTCTCTAGAAATAAAAATTCAAAGGAAAAAGTTTTAATCACTAGAGTAGCCATTTTATTTAATTTAAAGTAACAAATATTAAATTAATATAAAAGTACCAGAGAAGAAATATCTAGAAATATCTCGAAACATATTTTATGTTAAATACACCTTTCTTAAAAAACCACTTTAATACTGACCTTGGTATATGGTATATACGAGTATGGGTGTGTTTTTATGTCTCAGAATAAATTCAAACAAATATTGCCTCTCATTTTAGCACTATTCATAATTCAAGTTTATTTTAAAACAACATCACTTTGCTTCAATTATATCTACCATTTTAACCATTTGTTTACCAAAATTATAATATATTTTCCAGTGTTAATTATAATTATTTGTATAAGATTTTAAAATATCTTACTTAAAAATTTGGGAGAAAAATAGCGTTATTACAGTGTACAATTCAATAAAATAATATTTAAATGGTCAACATTTAAAATTATGTAGCAAAGAAAGTACAACCTTTTATATAAAGCAATTCTTAACTCATTAATTTCTATTGAGAACCTCTGTAAAATTTTACAAGTTGTTTGAAAGTCCATTGTAGGATATGCAGATAAAATGTTTATTTTTTACTTTTTTTTTGGGCCACAAAAATTGGAAACTGAAATTTGTTGGAAGCTACTCCCACTCCTTCTATTTAAAAAACAAAACCCAGATGACTTTGTTATTTAAGTGTGTTTAGCTGCATACTACCTTCTGTCAAGGAAAAGATGGTTCTACAGAAGATCGTTGCTACACCATTGATAACTTTACAGAACAGAATCTTCGTCAAAGCTCTTCTTAAACGTTTTGATGGTGTATAATTGTCTGACGTCATATAAAGCTGTATAATGCATGGGAGTTTATAAAAGATAAATATTTCAAAATTTCAGTTCCTAAATGGGAACTAAAATTACATTTATCTCTATTGGTCCTGTTTATACAGTTGGGTATGGGCAAAGTGATAAACCAGGCATTATTAATAATGCCCCAAGTTGCAGCGGGCAATATGATAAATTCAATGGCATTTATCAATGAGTATTTATCACTTTGCTCGAAATGCGCGGGCATTATTAATAGTGCTCGGATATGTCACTTTACCCGTAACATATACATAAAATTGATAGTGTTTGTAAAAACTAGCAATAATAATGGAAATTAACCAGCAACAGTACTGCCGGTAAATTTCTTTACTATGAGGAAGGAATATATTTGTTCTTTTTTCTATCAAATAAGAGAATCTTTCTGTTATATGAAGAAACTTCAGAGTTCTTTTAGATTAGGTACAGGAGGCGGACTTCATAACAGTTAATATAATTTTAACTATTTTTATAGACCAGAATGCCATTAGGACGGCAAACATAATACAAACCTAGATAAAAGAAGACCGACATCTTCATGTTTTAACTAAACGATTAATTTTGACTTGTACAAACTAGTTTTTAAAATTTATTCTTTTAGGGGGGATTTTATTAAATATAATTTTTTTTGTGGAAGAATTCACTAAAAAGCTCTTTTCGTTCTTACGGAAAATATTCGTCAAAATTTTATAGAAAATTTAGCGTAAAAAGATGAGTTTTTTTTTTACTGTGTACTGTACCAATGACTCTCTTCAAGAATTAGCTAACTCTCCGAGAAAAATATTATTTTTTTTTCTAAAAAACTGACTTAAAATAAATATCAACCATGAAATCCGTACTGACTCTTATCAACCCCTCATGGCTTCATTCAATCCTTAATTATCCCACTAATTGGGACATGTGATCTTTATCGACAACTTTGGGAGTTCTTGGTCCATAACAAATCCTTGAACTTAAATCCTTGAACCTTCAGAAATTTTATAAAAAGGTTTGATTCCAATTGATGGAGTCAATGTATTTCATATGTAATAGAAGATTAAGTTAGGAATTATTTTAAAAATTTCAAGACATTGATAATTTTATGGTTGAAAAATACGACTTGCAATAGGCTATTCAAGTTTGTTTTACACATGTTTCGTTTAGTGTTCGGCTCTAGTTAACTAGAACTAGTTGCAACTAGTAGTTAACTACTAATCAACTAGTAGTTTAACTACTTTTAGTTTAAAGTAGTTCAACTATTAGTTTAACTACTTTTTTAACTAACTACTAGTTAAAACTACTTTCAAATTTTCAACTACTTCAAAAAAATTTTTATTTAAAATTTAAAGAGATATTTAAAATTTTTATCAAAGGTAGAGTACTCAAATACCATAACCAGAAATAAAGACCATTTTTGCACGAAGTATTAACTTTTTTTGTGATATAGATTAGAAAGATGTATTAGAATTTTGCCAAAAAGTAGGTTATGAAATTAAATAGACTAGTTAACTACTTTGGGAAATAGTTAACTACTAGTTTCAACTAGTCCCAGGAAAAAATAGTTAACTACTAGTTACAACTACAATTTCCTAGAGTTAGTTAGTTAACTATTTTTTGCCCACTAGTTGCCGAACACTAGTTTCGTTATGTGGGGGTGAAATCCATTTCTCGCATGTAGTGCACCCCCGGTCAATTTTCCGTTTCCCGGAATTCGATCTTGGCACGAAGAGGGAAGGGGGCCCCCGGCTAACCCTTTATCGATCTCCTCCAGTTAGGTTATATCAGGGGCCTCTGTACACGCGCGCGTTTATATTATAGATGCAGCAGTGAGTGCTATGGCTCCGCCCTCGAATCGACTGCATCTCTAATTGCGGAGGAACCCCACTGAACGGAATGGCGGATCCAACTGATAGAGTAATCCCGGATATGTAGTAGAGGTTTATACTGTAGGGGAGAGGGGGGCACCTTGGGACACTCCACTTTTGAGACGAATTTTATAGTTATGATCGCGTGCTTATAGGACTAATAATAAATGACACTAAAATCTACTCTTCGACGTGTTTCGGAATCTTTGGTGCTTCTGGATAATTATTTACAACAGTGTTCTTGTTTTGCGAGGTGCAATGCAATGTTACAATCACTTGTAGTTTGAAATCATTTATTTAATAAAGGAAGTGTACCTATTTATGTTATTATTATTATGTTCAGACTAAAATACGTGTATCCATTAATATTTTAGAAAAGGAAAATAAATTTTTTTACTGAATCTAAAAAAGTAATAAAGTTTAATATCCAAAGTGTAAAATGGGGCACCTTGGGAAGTGTCCAAAGATGCCTCAAACCATCTCAAAGGAAAAAATGTTTTAATTAAAAAATTTAATAATTTATGAATTTAAAGTATAATATTTCAGAAATTGGTGCAAAAATTTAACCATTCAAGAGAAAAAAACCAGTGAGTTATGTCATGAAAAAATGAAAAAATCAGTGAAAAATTTTGAATATAAAATATGATTGATGTCCAATTTAAGGTTATTAAACACATTTTTTTGCATTAATTAGTGTTTTTTTTTAATTTTCAAAGTAATATTTATACTTTTTATGCTATTATTGAAAGTGTCCCATGGTGGGCCACCTTGGGACATTAAAAGAGGTTTTTTAAAATTTGTTATAAATTCCCCATGGTCAGAAAATTTTTTATTAGATGCGCAAAGGTACCTCATGCAATAAATTTTTTCATTCTATTATGTTTTTTTCGTGGAACAAGCCTTGGGAAAACCTCCTTTTGTAACGCCCTCGCACTACATTAGGTCCTAGCTCTTTAACCCTGCATGTGCGTCCCCCATTCCTGTTTGAAATATGCTTGTCTAGGTCTCCTCTACCCCCCTGCAAAGTTTGTCCACGTACCCCCTGAAAACCTGTACCCAAAATCCCCTTGTATATAGCGTTTTTTTTATCACGATTTGATTTGTGTACTAATCAAAACTCCTCCTAGCAACCCAACATGCTTTCTGTTTACGCAGTTGTTGCTTCCACGTAGTGACGTCATAGGGTCAGGAAACGTTGCTGTCGAGTATTAATAAGTTATTAAACAAAATCCATAATTTTTTTTTTCAAAAAGTAACTTCCTTTACAAAAACTAAACCTATTTATATCACAAAAAAAACACAACGGAACAATTTTGATCAGCAAAAACTCGCACAATAATTTCCGCCACCAAAAATATAGGCCAACACGGCTCCCAGCCGCAACAACCTCCCCTCGTCACACATGGCTCATCTTTAGAAAACTGATCCCAAATTCAACACCAAACTCCAACTGTGGGTCAACGTCTTTCCCCAACGTGAGTGTGTCCACAACGAAAAAACCCTGATAAATCTGTGTACTATTGGGTCATTGGGGCCAAAGGCGTTAAATATTTACGGATTCCTCTTTTTTTTTTCTCCAGTGGATTTTAAAAGGTATTACTTCCGGGTTCGGGTTTATGGTGGGGGTTGGAGTACCGTGGCGAAGATTAATTAATTAGTTAATTAATTCGATTAGGAAGTTTGGGTTTTGCGATTTTCCGGGTGGTGAGAGAGTCTTTGGGTGTCAGGTGACGATTTGGATTAATTGTCACGTGTGGGGATGAGTGGACTGTGAAATATGCTAGATCGATTTTTGTGTTTTGTAAGAGTATATTTTGTTGGGTTATGGTTTTTTGCCTTCCAGAGTTGTTTAATTGCTTTTTTTGGGGTTGGGAGTTAGAAGTTTTTGGATCTGAATTTATTTTTATTGTAGTTTTTTGGATTTTTTTTAATGGATTAGGACTTGAAATTTAAATGAACATTGCTTTTGACTATGCGTTTTGTGGAGATAAAGGTAACTCATTCCAACGAGATAAATTCACATATTTTTACGCTTCCAGATCTCGCTCAACAATTCCATTGTAACAGGAAACCCAACACCTGACTAATTCCCATCGCACTCGAAACTAATTTCTGCAGTCAAAAGGAAAGGAAACAAACAGACAATCCATTGTCACCGCCATTCCCTGCACAAGTGGCCCAGTTTTAATGAGTGCCGTCATTGAAAGCTCTAATCCAATAATCAAGCGGGAGATTCAAGATTTAAGGAAATTAATGAGCGATTTCAAAATGTCAACACTGGGGCACTGAGTTATTACATCATCAAAGGAATTAGATGCTCCATTATGAGGATTTAACACAAAGGATGATGCGATATTTATCGCTTGCGGTGGATTCATTCATCAGATTTATGCTGTTAAAGGGCGTAAAATTCGTTTTGGAATCGGATTATGTGCGTAAAGAAAGAATTTGTATATCTCTTGAGTTTGTTGATTAGATTATTTGATTTATTCTTATTCGTTTTGTTTCATCTTGAGCTTGATAGATACTTTCACCCTGTGTGAAAGGGACATAAGTTGAGTTAAGAACGGTTGACACGTTTTGCAAATGATTTTATAGTACCTTTTTATGAACTTTAATAATTTTCTATTACTAAATTTTAACTAAAATATTTTTTTATTCATCGAATCTTCTTTACAATACTTTTCCAACTTTTGGTCTATGTTAAAAATTATATATTAGTTTATCATCGTTTAACAACAAATTATTGCCAAAAAATATTTCATAACAAAAACTGAACGAACTGAAAATTATTAAAATCGAAAGATTAATTTTGTAAATCTTCTTATAATGTTAATGTTATATCTATTTTAGAATCAGTCAACTTACCTTTGTAATACTATAAAAAGTAATGGCATTTAAAATTTATAAATGAAAAAGTTTCATCCCCTAACAAGCAAAATTAATAGTTTAGTAAAATTAAAAGGATTATTAAAAAAAATTTAATGCCAGTTTTGGGTTTTTTTGTTTGTACCTTCTAGTACCTTCTTTATGTAGGATAATATGTATCAATTTTATTCTTTAATATGGTTCTTACAAATTATAAAACATTTTTGATGTGTCAGGAAGCAGAAGAAAGTTCGAGTCGCATAACTCTGTGAAGGCGACTATTACTCAGCTAAATGATTTGAATATCTTTTGGCTGTCATTTGATCGAACCGTGGAAATAACCTTGTATTTCCACAAAATTTGTTCCTGCTATTGGTCTTCTTTAAGACAAAACTGGGGAAAGTATAATAAACCCTTGGTCGCAGTGCTAAGGCTCTTGTAGCCACCCCACCACAAATAAATTATTCATTCATTCATACAAATTAAAAAACTTACTCCTTTCATGTTTTTTTTTTACAAAAGGTATCTTTTTGTTTTACTTAATTTATAAAAGATTCTATATGAAATGTACACACAGTATAAAATAACCGCAGAGAGGGCATTTTCTCATAAATAATAAAATGAATTCAAAGTTATATAGGAATTAATTTAATTCTACAGAATGAATTTATAAAAATTTGAAACTAAAACATTTCAATTTGGTTGTCATAATTCAAATACACTTCCTACATCCTAAATTTCCATTCTTGATAAAAAAAAAATACAGCATAACCTCAATATTTCGAAAACGATAAAAAAATTTCGAGATAGCGAATTTTTGGTGATAAAACAAGAGAAAAGAGGGAATATTTAATTTCAAGGGAGAAAATACTTTTCCGACATATCAAAGTTCGAGATGACGAGGGAATAATGTACGAATAATACACTGAATAAAAGCCCTCCAAGAGAGCTTATAGAATAGAGGAGACGAATAATCCCCCACTTCTACAGCAATTCACCCTAGCAATATAACAACAACTCCCCGACCCATTCTTCTCCATCCGGCAAAAGAGGACCAACGCACAGAGAGGAGAAGACCTCCCTCGATATCATAAGGAAAATCCGGCCACGGGAGGGATGCCGGACTTCAAACAATAGAGGGACGAAGCCGGAGGCTCACGGGGGGGGGTGGATGCAAAGGGGGGGGCTCCAGGGAAGAGCGTCCACGGCATGACCAACGATCGATCGCTTCGCAAGGGGCCTTCCGTGTAATATATTAGTCGCAAATTGAATGCCACCATTAAGGGAAGAGAAAGTTTCGCGACGCGTTAAAATCGCGTTGGGAGGGATCGAGGGGGTCGTAGGCGGTTTTAAGAAAAGAGGGAAATGCGAAGGCCCGCGCAGGGATAGTTGCGAGGGGGAAGTGACCGCCTCTTGGGGGATCGAGGGAGTATGGGGAGAATTCGTGAATCTTTTAGAATTATGGATCTGTACGTTTTCGAGCTCTTGCTCTCGTGTTTAGAAATTTATTGTTCGTTCGTTGATAAACTATCGAATAAGAATGAAGAATGTGTGTGTATAAATAATAACCTACCCAAAGAAAGAACCGCATTAGGGATTTTACCTGTTTTGGGTAAAAACGTATGTATCGTCACTAATGAGACCTTTTTTAAATAAGAGAAGGAAATTTTTTTCTCGTCTGTAATTAGTTTTTTATAATCACCATCTTTTTTATAGTAACAAAAATACTTATTTGCGTCTAGTTGAAACAATATTAACATACCTAAAAATTAAAAGTATTGTTTTCGAGGCTACCATATTTGTTTGCTTGTTTCCCTAACTTTTATCATGAAACTTTTTATAACTCAAAATTTTAATTAGACATGATTTTATGAAAAATCATTTACTTTGAAAATCTATATCGAAGCAAACAAAAAAAAAATCTCTATTTCCTAAGAAGAATGAATAGATTCAAATAATAGTAAGGCTTATTTCTCTCTAAATATTTATAACCTTGAATTCATCATCCCTATAGTATATATCCAACCTATAATTTATATAGCATATTTTCCATCTCCTCTGATAACAAAATTTTAACTTATTTCTTTAGAGTATAGTAGTTAATTCTCTTAGTACCCCACAACACACAGAACCTAGTCCTTCGTAACATCACATTTTTATGGAACTTTATTGGAATTTCCTTCCTTCATTTTTGTACTGTGAAATCTGCTCTAACAATGTTAGTATTTTTGTCAGGAAGAAAAACAAAAAACATGACTATAAATAATTACTAAAAAATTATAATTTACTCTCCGTTTGGTTTGGAAATAAGTTTCTTTCTAGAAAACATTTTCCTTAGTACAGCAGCAAAAATATAATGGAAGTTAATCCAGAAATCATTTCTCATTATATACGCGTTTTAAACTTCACTTTTTAAGTTGTGTGGACCAACCATTTATTTCTTATCTATTAGCTGTTAAAACCGAGTAGGTACTTGTTACATCCTAGCCCTTTCTCGCCATAACTGAATTCTATACTGTCATTAAATCCTTTGATACCACTACAAACAAAGCATTCCAATATTACATCAAAAGAGAAATTCTTTACCAACGTTTCTTCTACTTAGGGGTTATAAAATTCTCACACCTGGAATCCACCTATCCTTTCTTCTTTAACAACAAAACCTCAAACTTATGGCTTTGAAGTTGTCCAAATAACTCTAATTTTATGATGTACTCATTACTGTATCACTTATTGCTCTCAAATATCACTCAAAACAGATATATTTTACTCCTCCCTAATTGCATTTCTTCACCCTTTTCCAGGAAATAAAATCTACTCTCGTATCCTTAGTGCATTTATCTTTTTTTCTCTGACAGCAATATTTTAACCTTAAATAGACGACGTTCGTTTTCATGACCTTGTATTTCAATTCATGAACAATTACGATTTTACAAAGAGTAAGCTGGTCTCGATCATAGTTCCATAAACCTAATGATAATTTTGTTACATTAAAAATAATTACTATACCATCATTTAAAAAATTTGTAGAAATTCAAAAACTTACCTTAAAGAACGAAACTTCTCATCAATTTTGTTACCATATTATGATGAAATTCTGTATTCTGTATGTATTCTGACGAAATACATTTTTTCTCTTTCTATGGTAAATTTTTGAATTTCTACGGATTAGGAACTTTTTTTTTATGTTTTTGGTAAATTAAATTTTGTTTCTTCCTGTGCTCTTTCAGAATATTGAATAAAAAAATTTTCGGGTCGCCATAGAAAATTATATATGTTGCGTTACGTTACGTAGGAAGATGGCCTCTAAATAAAAAACCAAAATCTCACCAAAACCATAGGTACATTGTAATTGATGTAAATATTGCAATGTAAATTTTTATATAATACTTTAATGTTAATGTTTATCGATTTTACTCCCCCTACGTATTTATGAAAACGAGCAGCACCTGTGTAACACATGTTTTTGGTTCTTTTATTACCTTTATAAATATAAAGAACGAACATTTCCTTCTCCTCAAACAACAAAACCTCCACCTCATGACTTCAAAATCGACCAAATAACTACCACAATCTTGAACTTTGATAGCTCGAAAAACCTTTATACCTCGAAAAAGTATTTTTATAAATACGCGGAAATTATTATTATTATTATTATTATTATTAGCTATCTCGAAAAAATTTTCCGGTCCCTTCGGTTTCGAGATATTGAGGTGTATTTCTTGCTTTACGGATGGAGCTTGGATATTCCAAGTGGCCTAAGAAACGACAACTGTATTTCTCCCCAACATCACTCAAAACGGAACTCTTTACTGCATTCCTTCACTCATTCCCAGGGCATAAAATCTTCCTTCATTTCACTTCTCTTCTCTATCAACAAAATCCTGACCTCATGATTGCACAACAGCCATCAAACCTCCTACCTACCACTACACCTTACAAAACCCATCCCTTCCTGCCAGCACTGACCACCCTGCCGGACTACTGACCCTCCCTCCCCCAGAAAATCTCCATCCCTCCATTCCTTACGGCATGCAAATGTTGTGTTAGGTATTGATTGATTCGACCCCCCCCCTCCCTGGGACCCCTAATTGCGTGCGAGAGAGGAAAGGGTTCTTCCCGCTCTTCCCGAGCAAGATCTGACTCTGACAGGGAAGAAAGGGGGATGGAGGGAGGGGGGTTGCAGCCTCTTCCTCCCCTGTCGACCCCCTCGCTCTTAATCGATAAGTTGTACGCACGGACCTTGTATTTAGTATGCCCGCTTAGCCGGAATGGCAGAGCCCTCTTGTGGAGGGGAATTAAATTTCAGCCATTAAAGTTTTAGGATTAGGAGGGATTATGGAGATGTTTGACCTTAAGAGATGGGGTTTGAGAGGGGAGAGTATACCTTTACTAAACTTTATGTTTATGGGCTTTTGGGTGTGGAGGTTGAGTCCCTGGAGTGTCCGGTGAACGGGGTTTTAAATTTTGAGTGGGTGGGTGTGTGAGATGAAAGTGGAAAGGTTTTCGGAAAGCGTCCTAAAAGTAGAGACTTAAAAGTGTATTTTAACATTTAAGAAGTCGTTTAGGGATGTCCTCCAAAAAAGATGTACTTTATTGTTACGTTTGATGGACTTAAGGAGGTTCAAAACACAAATATGTTGCCCCCTCAAAGAGTTTTTATTTTAAAGAAATTACTCAGGTTTTTTTTCTTAATATGTGATTTGAGAGAGAATCTGGATTTATCTTAGTTTCTATCTTAAAAGAACCAGATGTGTCATATGTTGGAGTGTGTCTTGGTAAATAGTATTTCATCTTTTTACTTTTAATTGTGTTTAAACTGTGATGTTTTTTTTCACTATTTCACATTATCAAAGTCTTTTAAGTCAAGAACCAATGAAGATTAATAGTTGAAATCTCGAACAATTGCATTTGGAGCTATCAAATTTAAATTCTTTGCAATTTCAATTTTATGTATGAAACTTTAAGAGTTGTTTCAAAAAATGGGAAATCCAAATGGGAATGACAAATAAACTGGAAGATTTATTTGGATATCAAAATTGATGAGATACTATATTAAATATTTTAAGTGTTTCGTTTCAATTCATTAGAATAGATGTTTAATAAGTCATTAACACTAGAACGACGGGATGGGCTTTTTTGGCCCATCGCGCTGTTTGCGGCTTAATCATTTCAACTCTAATCAACCGAATGGCTTGAAATTTTCTGACTTTTCCTTATTTGGTTCAATTAAAGTGCATACCAAACCGTTTTCATTTTAGTCTCATAGCAGCAAAGATAGCGAACCGTATACCTAGAAAGACGGAGCGGGCTTTTTTGGACCGTACCACCTCTGCTGTGTTTTCCTTGCTTCGTTCCGCTCGTATTTCCATGAAATTTTCCTATAGAAAGGGGAGGGGATCTTCTTTGTTTGTTATATCTTACAAGGGTTATCTCTTTCAAGTTCCATTCAATTCGATTCGGTTTAGAACGCCCCTTTCTCAGTTGGGGTTGTGGTCGAGGGGAGGACGTTTCAAAGGATGAATTTATGGTGCCCACCATAAAGATGAAGGTTCTCACCATTGAATTTCGGTCAACAAGGTGACCAATAAGGTTTGTTTCTCACAAAAGAAATACATTTTACAACTTGAACTGTACCAGCTGTTTTCTTTGAATGGGGAAATTGCTAACCTTCATTCCCTGTTGATGGATTGAAAATGATGCGTTGTGAAGTGTACCCAGCCATACTGGGGAAAAGAAAGGAACTTAACAACTGACAGCTATTTTACAATATAAAAACTGTGTGAAAAACTAAAATCCCAAGCAAAACTAGCCTGGTTGGAACACTTAGAAGAAACCGTATTAGAGAGGTTCCGCCAACTGCAAAATTAGGAAAACAAAATCTTTATTCAACAATTGTTTATTTAAAAAAATAAAGGCATAACCTTAACTGCACAACACTGTATTATAGACAACTAGAAGGAAAAGAAAAAGCCGGATACTATAGCTTACTACAACGAAACTAAGTATGGAATTGACATCATTGTGGATCAAGTGATACGACTGTATAGCACCAAAAAAATCAGGCTCTAGCTGTTGGAAGGTTGGCCTATGCATGTTTTCTATAACATATTAGATATCTCTGCTGTAAATGCATGGATCTTATACAAGGTGGTAGCCGGAAAAAAGAAATTAAGTCGTAGAAATTTCATCTTGAGATTATGTGAAGAGCTCCGTGCCCCTTATGTGTCTGCCAAAGAAACAACCATTTCTACCATAAAAAGGGGGAAAAAGCATAAAAAGAGAAGACAGCAGGGAGAAAAAGGGTTATTTGTAGAATTATAGTAACCTCTAAAGGAAACCATACATTAAAGACATGTTTCGACAGTAAAAAATTGGTTTGTGGAAAATGCGCATTTAGAGAAATGCTTTATATCCATTGCTCCAAATGTGCAAAATACGAATAAACAGGTCAGTTTTAAAAACTTTGCTATATATATTGAATGGGTTTTATTAATTATTCCTACCAGTGTCATTTATCTAGAGTAGCAACTCATTTATCAGATCTATGGACAAAAATATAGCGAAAGCACTTTTCATGCCCATAATTACAATTTATTTTAATAATTAAAAATTATAAAATCCTATAGAAATCTGAAGATTGAGTCCCTATCTTATACTCTAACAGTTATTTATATGATATTTTTACATTTTAGATGTATAATTAGCTCTGTATGCAAAAAATCAGAGATGGGCCAAAAAAGCCCACTCAGTCTTTCTAGTTATACAGCATAGTGCCGTCTTTCTAGTGTTAAAAAAATTCTACACTGGGATTTAGTAACAGTATTTTACTATAAGTTTTTATTCAACTAACTATTTAATAAGGTAAGTTACAGACATTTATATTAGTCATATAAGTGTGGTAAAACTGATTAACTCTAACATGTAAGTATTTTTTCAAGAAATACTAAATTAGATTTGCAGACAACTAATTCTATTTGCATAAACATTGAATGCTTAAAGTTGCTAGTACAGCCCAAGTGAATATACATTAGTAGTATGACCTTTGCAACCAGACATTTGAATAGACTAAATCAATACGACACGATTCAATAATTACTTATATTAGCCCTCGTAAGCTTTACCTCTCTATATACAGGGTGTTTCAAATAGAGTGTAACAATAAACTATTTCCTAAAATATTTCCCCATGACACATACGTCCAATTGTAAATTTGCATTTTAAAAGGTGACAAATTAGGTGAGACCAGTTTCAACTCCATGGGGGATCTACTTAAGAAAATGCAGAAAATAAATTTTTACACGGTCCCCGTAGTTTAAAATTTCCACTTAACCAAATTTTCTTTAATATTTCCTGATTGAGACACAAAAATTAATTATCAATGTCTTCAAACTCACTGAGATATTAAAGATTTAAAATTGGTGACATACACCACTTTATAACACCCCTTTTTGAGAGCAAAATAGGTTTAATTTAAGTTGAACCTGTTCTTATGCGGTGATAGAAATAACTTCAAAAATTTAATTTGTGACGACCCCACAAAAATTTAAACACGCATATCTAAGTGAGTTTTGAAGATATTAAGATATAATTTTTATGTCTTATTCAAAAAATAATAAGGAAAATTTGGCTAAGTGTAAATTTTTAACTACAGAGGTCGTATAAAAATTTATTTTCTGCATTTTCTTAAGTAGACCGCACATGAAGTTCAAACTACGTCTCATCTAATTTTTCACCTCTTAAATGATGATTTGAAATTGATTGAAGTGAAAATTTGCAATTGGAAGGTGACTAGGGAAAATAGAGTTTAGGAAATAGCCTATTGTTACACTCTATTTGAAACACTCTGTACTTATAGGAAAAAATTGGTTCAGAGAAGTTCAAAATTATACAATGTTAAACGTACACAATAAAAACCGTTTATTACGGACGAAACCCGGGTAAAACGGGCAATAATTTCTGAAAAACATCCACTTTGAAATCATGCTATGTGAGGCTATGATTACAATTTTCCTGTACAAGAGGAACAATGATTTAATGAATTTTTTCTTTTAAATGTGTTTGTTATTTTATCACATCAGGTTTTGAAATGTCATAAACATTAGTAAGTTGAAAACATACGTGTCAAAAGCAGCAGAGAATTTTCAAACCCAGTTTATAACGGGAAATCGGATTTTGCGAGCAAAAAATAGTGGCCATATCGTTATATACGCGGGTTATATCATTGTAGTACTTTAAAAACACCTAAAAGGTAAAGGGAAACGTAGAGATATTATTACAGAGACACTACTTACTTTTAATAACATCTTTTATGAATTTTAATAAAGCTTATATGTTTCCATTTATTAATAATTACACAGGTATATATTAATAATTACAATAATTACACTACAAAAAAAAAAGCTGTCACGTTTCTTACAATTCAGGTAAATAGGGCAATATATCAATAATGATTAAATTAAATTTTTAAAAATAATTTTTTATTCAAATTTCTTATTGAAATGATTTTTATTATGGTTTTTGGTGTGCTAAATCCAAAAATGACCACCGCTTATTTTTAGGAAATTTTTGGAAGTATTATGTATCTTAAAGGCACTGATATGAACTATATAAAAATAGTTTCAACTGCGGGGTTTAATGTAGATGTCCGGGATCTCGGAGGCGAAGAAATAACGCAGTCAAACCAGTCAAAACGTACTATCAAAAATATAACCTTTATTTTAAGTCTCAAAACAATGGAACACTAATTTTATACATTTACCAAAACATATCTTTCATCACGCGTGAGCTGAAGCACGCGCGCTGTTATGTGCGCTGGTGCTGCGGCCATTATTGCTCGGTACGCCGCAGCACTAGTATCGCCCACAGTACCCCCCCTCAGTGCTCGAAAGGGATACGGAAACGGATTCGTCTTTCAGAACGACTAGTCTCCGCAGGTTGCACTGTGGCTACTTGAAACGGGCTTGACTCCAGCTGTGGTTGAAGAAGGAATGCTGGCTTGACTCGGTCAATAGCGACCGTAACCTTGCGATTACCAAGCTGGAGATGGAAGTTTTTGTCATTCCTCTGCAGGACCTTGAAAGGACCCTCGTAAGGAGTCTGAAGAGGGCGGCGCACGGAATCAACTCGGAGAAACACGTGAGAGCATTGGTCAAGTTCCTTGTGGACGAACACGTCTGGCTTGGAGTGGTTCGACGCAGGAATTGGCTTCAAGTGACCCATGCTTGTCCGAAACCGTTTTACGTAGTCGTGAAGCTGGGGCGGTGATGGTGAAGGCATACTCTCTTTGAAGAACTCTCCGGGCAGGCGCGGAGTGGAACCGTAAACGAACTGGGCAACCGAAGCGTCCAAATCATCTCGAACAGTAGAGCGCAGACCAAGGAGGATCAAGGGGAGCTTCTCGACCCAACTGTCAGAAGCTTGACAGCGGATCGCTGCTTTCAGCCCTCTGTGGAATCGCTCGACCATACCATTTGCTGCAGGATGGTAAGCAGTGGTATGCGACTTTTCGGTTCCCAAGAGGTTCGTAAACTGCTTTACGAGTTGCGATTCAAATTGAGTGCCCTGGTCGGTAACGATGCTTTGCGGACAGCCAAACCTTGAGATCCAACCTGAGAAGAATGCTTGTGCAACAGTCTCAGCGGATTGGTCGGGGATAGGTATGGCCTCCGGCCATCGTGTCCAGCGATCCACACATGTCAGGCAGTAGCGTTGACCTCGTGACGGTGGAAGCGGTCCCACGATGTCAATGTGGACTACTCTAAAGCGGTCGTCTGGTTCAGGGAAGCTTCCTAGAGGCGACCTAGCATGGCGAGTAACTTTTGATTTTTGACACGGCACACAGGTTCGAGCCCAGTTGGTGCAGTCTGAGCGCAAATTTTTCCAGATGTACTTGGATTTTACTAGCTTGACTGTAGGGCGAACACCAGGGTGTGATAAGTTGTGCACGCTGTCAAAAACTTGTCGCCGGAACTCTGGTGGAATGTAAGGCCGATCGACTCCAGTGGAAACATCACACGCAATCCTTAGATTCGTTCCAGGAATCAAAATATCCTTTATATCTAGGACTGATCCTGGACTGCGCAGCAATTCTAATTCTGGGTCGTTACTCTGCCTTTCAGCTAGCATGGTGTAATTTATTTGGTTTGGGAACTCTATGCTGAAAATGCGAGACAAAGCATCGGCTACTACATTTTTCTCCCCAGGTAAATATTGGATGTTTGTTGAGAATTGGCTGATATATTCTAAGTGCCTCTGTTGTCGTGGGGAACATTTATCGGCTCTTTGCCGGAACGCAAACGACAAGGGTTTATGGTCGGAAAAAATGACAAAATTCCTACCCTCCAAAAAATAGCGAAACTGCTTAACAGCTGAATACGCAGCTAAAAGCTCGCGGTCATACGCGCTGTACTTGAGCTCAGCGGGATTTAGCTTACGCGAAAAATATTGGAGAGGTTGAGTGTTACCCTGGACCACTTGGTTTAAAACTGCGCCAACAGAGGTGGAAGAAGCATCCACCATGACAGAGATTTCAGCATCAGCGACGGGATGGGCAAGTAAGGTGGAGGTAGCCAAGGACTCTTTGCAAGCCTCAAACGCGGCTACGGCCTCGTCGTTCCACTGGATTCTAGTCGTGTCGTTTTTCTTTTTACTGTTGACGAACGCGTACAGTGGAGCCTGGATCTCTGCTGCCCTGGGGATGAACCGGTGGTAAAAATTCAGTGTGGCGAGAAACCGTCTCAAGTCCTTCACGGTCTCGGGTTGTGGGAAGTTAGCGATGGCCGAAACCTTGTCTGGAACTGGTGCTATTCCTGTAGGAGATACCAGATACCCCAGGAAGACCACTTCGCCAACACCGAAGGTACATTTGTCAGGATTGATCACCAACCCGTACTTTTTCAGCCTGCTGAAAATTTCTCTTAAGTGGTCATGGTGGGATTTCTCGTCATCTGAAACCACTAGAACGTCATCGAGATAAGAGAAGCAGAAATCCAGTCCTCTAAGAACTTCATGCATAAACCTTTGAAAGGTATTTCCAGCATTTCGTAACCCAAAAGGCATTTTGGTGAACGAAAAAGATCCAAAAGGGGTTGTTACCGTCGTTTTGGCAATATCAGATGGTTCGACAGGTATTTGGTAATATGCCCTCACGAGATCGATTTTAGAAAAAACTTTCTTTCCAGAGAGGTTGTGCGAAAAATCGTGTAAATGCGGGATCGGATAGCGATCCGGAACTGTGACTGAGTTGACCCGCCTAAAATCACCACAAACGCGCCACGATTTGTCCTTTTTGGGCACCATATGGATTGGGCTAGCCCAAGGACTGTTTGCAGGAACACAGATTCCATCAGCGAGTAATCGCTGAAATTCCTCTCGCACGACTTTCAGCTTCTCTGGTGACAACCGTCGTGGTTTACAAAAAACAGGTTGACCTGTCGTTTGAATACAATGCGTGGTGGTATGCAATACGCTTGAATTAGACAAATTAGAGTTCAAAATTTCCGGGAACTCCTGCAGCAGGTCATGAAAAGAGGATTTCTTGGACACGAAACTCAAACCAAGGGAAGGTCCATTGACTACTCCTGCTTTGATGCTAAGTGTTGTTTCCCTATCTATTAAGCGTTTATTTTTTACATCTACGAGTAGACCAAATTTTTGTAGAAAGTCAGCTCCGAGAAGTGGTCTCGTGACGTCGGCTATTAAAAAGTTGAACGGGAAATTTCGACGCAAGCCGATATTAACTTTCAAAAACTGGGTTCCATAGGTTTTAATGCGAGTGCCGTTAGCGGCATATAAATTCACACCGTTTACAGATTGGCAAGTTTTAAATTTACCTCTGGGGAGTACCGAGACGCAAGCTCCAGTATCGACGAGGTAGCTCAACCTTGCATCACGATCGTAGACAAAGAGACGACTGTTTAGGGCCTCGACATCCTCTGTCGCCGCGAGAGTCGGGGCTACAAGTTTTCCGAGACAAACTTGCACGACTGTTGACACTTGTGAGCTCTGTTTCCGAACCGGTAATGGTACCAACATAGACCACTGGCTTTCCTCTCGGCACTTCGACTTTTGGAGCGGAATCTGTTTCTTGTTCCGGAGCGACGTTGAGGTGGACGAGAGAGACGAGAAACTTGCTCCCTCAACGCGGAGATCTCCTGACGTAATGTCGAAACTTCATTGGTTTCAGGATCCCTTTTGTCGACGGCAGAAACAACTGCGGATTTCGATACTTCCTGTATCTTATCCGCCATTAACGCCTGCTGGTCGAGGGGTTCGTTTGAAACGCTTAGAATCTGTTGCACGGAAACTGGTAAGCGTTGCAGCCATAAGCTTTTAACTGCCTCCTCAGAAAAATTTTTGGCCAACTCCTTCATCTCTCGTAACAGTTGGCTGGGTTTCCTGTCTCCTAGCTCTAAGTCATGCAGAAGCAATCGGAGTTTTGAAGTTTCTGACTCCGAAAATTGGTCGATAAGCCGCTTCTTTAAGGTGTCGTACTTCTCGTGAGTAGGAGGAGAACAAATTAAATCCGTCACATGGGACAGTATACTTTCATCCAATGATTCTACAAGGCAATAGTACTTCGTTTGATCCGCGTGAATCCTCGACGTCGCAAACTGTGCCTCGATGAAATGAAAGTAGGCTACCGCGTTTGACTTCCAGAATGGCGGTGGTTTCAGCCCGACCGCTTGCACCTCACTTTGAGACGTCTGTGAAGAAGATCCCGCAAGTTGCTTGTCATCTACCATGGTAAATTATCAAAAGGACTAAGGCGTGTTGAAAGTCTCATCAAGGAGTCACCACTGCGGGGTTTAATGTAGATGTCCGGGATCTCGGAGGCGAAGAAATAACGCAGTCAAACCAGTCAAAACGTACTATCAAAAATATAACCTTTATTTTAAGTCTCAAAACAATGGAACACTAATTTTATACATTTACCAAAACATATCTTTCATCACGCGTGAGCTGAAGCACGCGCGCTGTTATGTGCGCTGGTGCTGCGGCCATTATTGCTCGGTACGCCGCAGCACTAGTATCGCCCACACAACTAAAAATTTCATTGAAAACCCTCAGATAAAAAACACCTAAAATTGGGGAAAATAGGCCAAAATTGAAAATAATTATGCGTTTTATGAAAAATACAAAAATATACCAAAATACATAGGAATTCGATTAAATTACTCAAACAGCTTTTTCGTTGCAGACCTGTGTTTTCTCAACTTTAAGATCAATATCAGATCCTTCCAGTTTGCCTCGGAAACCCCAATTTGCATGATAGTGAAGCAAAACCTTAGTAACATTTAACCGAGGAGTTAACGAGTACTCATACTCACATGGACAAAGACAAACATGGAATTGATCTCCTAATTAGTTAATTAGCTTAATTCCAACCATCCCACAATCGTTTAAAGCTTTCTATATTAATCCCTGTTTATCCGCACTGCATCGTTTAGTGTGAAAGAGCACACGGCATGACCTAACGAAGACGCGTTTGAAATCCCCTCCATGATGGTCGTTATCGATCAGGTACCCACGAATGATGGTACTGGCACAGCTTCCGCGTTTTCTCTCAGTATTATCATCATTAGGTAATGACCGAACTATAGATGAGAAAAACGGGATATTTAGAAAGAGAGAAAGCAAATGCAGACTAATGAGTTTCGCCGTCTTGGGCCTTCGGTGATGGATATTAAATGTGTGTCGCTTTGTGTGTTTCGTTTCCATAAATGGATCGGAACTATTGTGCAATCTTTCATTATGCACGAAATGGTGTGCTGTGTAAGTAGGGTAATAGGGAAGATATTTGAAGGGGAAAAACTCGTGGGATAAATAAAAATGCTACTTTACATACTGCCCTTTTTGTTCAGTTCAAGACGTAGCATTTGATTTGAAGGCAAATCGCTGCTCAAATACTACGACTGCAATTAAATTTTTTCTTTACATAACTTTAATTGAATCGTCAGTTAGAAGAAGGGAATATGTCCAAAAAATGGCAAATTGACTTTTTGTGCGCAAAAAAAATCTCCAAGCTTCGCTCTACACATGAGTGTAAAGAGGAAAAAAATAACTACCCCCTATCGGCAGATATAGTCCCTTGAATTTGCGAAATTGATGTCCATTCATTGTATTTTTTGATTAAATTTGAAGTTCAATTTAATTTTTCTCTTCTTTTCTTATTCTTTAGCCTGCAAACTTATCCTAAATAAAATTTGATTTTAATTTAAAAGCTTTTTTTTTCTTTTTTTTTTACCAATGAATGTTTGACTCCATTGATATTCACATATTCCATTGATAGCTCCTTAATGACGCAGTTCCATAATAATTTTTAATAATATATATCTTTATATCTTTCACTTTTGTACTGTGAACTAAGCAGAAATATAATTTAATTGTCAATTTAAGTGATTTTTTAAGACTTTTGATCAGCTAAAATTTCCTAAGTTTGAAGAAGGGAATAAGTCCATCCTCTTTTTTAACTGTAAAACATTTTAAAATACACTTATAATTTTTTCGATGATTGTTCTGTATTCTTAACAGTGTCATGAATCTCCTGTAAAAATATGTGGTGGCTATAGGATAAAAATTCCATTACTTATACAGTTTCTTTTTTTTTTTTCGATTTTCTCAAAACTTCGTTTTTGGACTTATTCCCTTCTTGTAACTGACGATTCAATTGTTATTCAGAAAAATAGGAATGGAATTTTCAATAACTACAGTAAAAGGTGACATTGTTTTCTCTAGGATTATTAAAATCGGAGAGAGCTTAAAACAAAAAGATTGGCAAAACCGTCCTTCACAAAAATATCAAGGCAAACATTCCGTACTGAAACTAATCCTAATGGGTTACACCCCCACAACGGTAGGAACGACACTATTTTCAACCACCTATCTAACTAGCAGTGAAGATTAATGAACTAATCAATCATATAAGATTGCTTTTCTATATTGCACAGAATGTGAGCAATTTATATTTCAGTACAGCTTATCATAGTTAATCATTGCATTTTATTATTTCATGTAGCTTGAATGGTAATGGGCAAAAAAAATGAAAAATCGTAAATACGTAGCATATAGAATTCTTAAAAACTTTATCTTATTGTGTTATTATTTTTATCGATTTGAAAATTAAAATGTTCCTGATATACAAAAGACTGATTTCTAGACTGATCAGATAAAAAAAGTAGGATTGATAGATTCCAAATCATACACATGTTATCTAACCCATATTTTAAGTACATGCATCTACTGTGTTTGTATCAATTAGTAATATTTCGAGTAAGCAAAATATACCTAATTATTCACAAAATACTATGAAACTTAAAGTTTTTCGAAAATATGAACTTCTTAATGAATATGTAAATTTAACATTCCTTCATTTTACATGCAATAAAATCTTTTGAGTTTATACTTTTTATTGTTTTTACAATATTTTTTGATACTTTTTTACAAAACTTTTTTTCCCAAATTTCTACAGCATTTGGAAGAAACTCTATGATCATGTTTAGATCGCCATTAAAAACTTTGAGAACATATTATTATGTACTAATTTCATTACTGAGTCTACTCTACTTAACTTACTTACTCTACTTAAAAAAAAGTCTGGTTGACGCATTTTTGCTATCAACATGTGTATAAGATTAATTTGAGGATTTGTATAAAAAAGCTCTTAGAATTTCAAAACTATTTCTCAATTTTAAAACATTTGCATTTTAAAAAATTACGGATATGATTTTAGTGACAGCAAGCAAATGTTTCAATCAACTCGGTTTTAAAGTTGTCTGGATTATTAAGAATAAATATAGGATTATCGTTTTAAACATTGATATTTTAAAATTCCTATAAAAATTAATAAGAATTAGATTATTAAGAACAACAGGGTTATTAAGAATAGATATAGGATATTATCAATATTGATGTTTTAAATTCTTGTAAAAAAATCCCAGTACTGATGTATGCTATCCTTTAAAAAAAACACTAAAATGTATCCTAAAAACAACCCATAGAGATTTTTTAAATAAATAAATCAAATAATTGTAACTTCGCTTATACCCTGTGTCTAAATGTCATTTAAAGTGATAGGGATGTAAAAACAAGTCAAAGCATTAGTTTATTTAATTTTTAAATAAGTAGATTAAAAAATTGTTTTTAGTTTACACATTTTGATATTGGAAAACTGTTTAATTTTCATCATCATCATAATAATATCATAAAGACATTTTCATGTGTTTTTATGTTAAACCAATACTATGAGAATAAAATATTAAAATTTTAGCACATTCCGCCATTTAGAGTCCTCCTTATACTGTAGTCTTTGAAATCAGAGGCAAAATAACCCATGCGGGAGTTAAAAAATATTGATTTCTTTTTTATAAATGGCAAAATAAACAAAGAATTATGAAAAATATTCAATATTACCCATATACAAACAATTAAGCAAATTTAATGCTTGTGTTTAGTGATTCTCGGATACTCTTTTTCAGTTTGTTTTAATAAAAACTCATTGATACCAAAAAAAAGCCCATTTTCATACAGAGGTTGCATTTCACTTGAAATTGGGTTACTGAGTTAATTTTTGTAGGTAAAATAAAAATATCAGTGCCAATTATCGTAATTTAGCTTTTTTATGAAAAACTGTTAAAGTTTTTATATTTTAAAGTTCGTTTTCGAACAGTAAAAAAGCTTATTATCGTTGTGTTCTGAATACGATCTCTTGAGGAGAAAAACTTAACACAGTTTTAATTTTAGATATAATTTATATTAAATTTGGCTGTAATTTTCTTAATTATTCCTTTTTTCCATAAAAAACTGTTAACCATATTTTTTTCTCAATTTTTATGCATGGGTTCTTTAGGGGACATGGTTTTTTAGGAGTAAGTGGGTTTTTCAAATTCTTACTCGATTCACAGTCAATTTGTAATGGGGAGTTGTAATTAATAATGCTAAGCACATACTAAAATTTTAGATAGGGTTAGCCGTTACGCCACTACTTTGTTCGATTTAATTATCCTTTTTATTAAGCTTTTTATGAAGAAAAAAATTTAAAAGTGGTTTGTTTTTAAAGGACAGCATGATCTTACAGTTAAATGTTAAGTTTAATGTTACAAAATTAGAAGATTTTAGTTCTATACAAGTTGTTTCTTAAGTCCGCTTCAACTTATAGGTAAATGACAATTCTGAATCCATTGCGATTGTTGACAGCGCTCCTAGCGGTGAAATAAGAAAGTTAAAAATTTATTTAGAAATTAAATGAGAGAGAACAAAAAGTTCATCGAGAAATTTGTTTGCATTATCATAACAAACGCACAGAAAAAGGTTTCATGAAAATATCTTAAATTTTCCAGTAGATAATTTGCAAGAGAAGAAAGCCCTTTTTCGAGCCTGACAAAATAAAACATTCGAAGATAAATACAAGTTTTTCAGTGTTATGATGTAGTTTTGCCTTTTTTTAAATAGTATATATATATATATTTTTTTTTTATTTTTTTTTAAATCGAAGAAACTTGCAAATTTGTGAATTCTTTTTTTTTTTTAAATTATATTTTCTCTTGCTAATGCTTATATTTTCATGAAATTTTTTCTATGCATTTGTGATATTGCAAACAAATTTCTCGCTGAAGTTTTTGCTCTCTCTCCTTTAATTTTTAACTTTCTTATTTCGCCGCTAGGAGCGCTGTCAGCAGTCGCAACGGATCCAGACCCTAAGAGACGTTGTTTCAAAGTAAAACCCACGAAACGGACTTTTGAAGCAGTCATTAGGTATAATTAATTCTATTTTAAAGCCGGACACTATCCATTGAAAAAAAACCTTGAAAATGCTTTAAAAGTAATACTGTACTTTTTAAAGAAAAATTAGATTTTCTTTTTTAGAAAGTTAAGTTTTTTCTTTTTGAAAAGATCAATTTCGGCTTTGTTTAATGAATTTAGGTAATTTTTAAGAGCTAAAGAGCTAAACCTATAAAATAAATTCAGAAAAATTAAGTTCAGATGAAAGCTTTGTCAATAAGGGGCTACCTAATTTTTAGCTGATATTTTAATTTTTCTTCTAATTAAAAGAAATAGTTAGAGATTCAGCACTGAAAAATAGCTCATAAACGTCATAAATTTATATCACTGTTATTTTAAAAAAGGTTGACAGCCATACTTTAAAAATTAAAAAAATAATAATAATATATTTCCGGATTATTTATTCAGTCAGCTATATTATGCACGCCATTTTAAAGTGAAAACAGTTGAAAAAACTTTTGTTGCAATTTGTTAGAGGTTAGGTGTTTTTTTTTTACATTTACAGTAAAAATTCTTATCTATTTTCCCTGCCTTAAGAGTCACTCAGCAGAAAAAATGGTTTTACAGTACAGCGCTCCGCGGAAGAAACTACTTTACAGGACGACGCTTGGTGAAAGAAGGTTGGTGGTTTGGTGGATAAAAAATAATGAAACAGTTATTTTAATTGTTGTTGTTGTCGTGTCCATGATGTGCAAATGAAAAAACATTAGATCGCACTGAAGCAGTCGAAGACATCATTATTGGTGATCAATAAATAAGGAAATCAATGCATATCTCTTAAAGAATTTTACTGGTATCAAAATCTACCAAATACTTCAAAAATGATTTTCCCAGACTTAGTGCTAGGAGTTATTCCAATTTTGCAGTGCACATTAATCTACTTTCACTTGAATTTTGAATAAAATAATGGAAAATATTGAATTAAGAAATCTCAAATTTTTTAACGAAACAATTGCCAAAATAAGAATATGTTCACCCGTTTTTCATGCTGATTGGTCTGATTAGTCCCCGAGCATGTGTCCTCCATGTTAGTCAACTAACATTAAAAAAAAAAACTGTTGGGATCCATGGAAGTATTGACTGGCATAATAAAAAAATATATTTACGGTAGGAAATATTTAGGTTTAAAAAAATATTAATACGAAAAATGACTGACTAAGATCATTTTAAGTAATTGGCTGGCACGCCACAAAAGAAAATGAGCAGGGCAGACAATGAATGGATTATATGGGATGGGCCATCAAAAAAAAAAAAAAAAGAGTAAAAAGTGAAACACGAGAAATCAAGCTGTATAATGCTATTGATAACTTTTAAAAATAACTTTTAAACTAACTTTTAACTTTTTAAAATGTTTAAATTTTTTTACTTTAAAAAAAATCAAGCACAGCTTTTATAAGAAAACAGTCAAAGGAAGATACTCCCTTAATCCTCCTTATTGTTCTAAGTTGAAAGTGTTAAGTGTTATTATCTGTTAAAGTTCAAATACTGCCTAAGTTAAGAATATTATGTCCTTTACCCTTTCTTTTACCACATAATATTAATAATGATAAAAAATACTGATGTAAATAGTGCGATTAAAAACCAGTTTCCTCTTATCTTAATTTTAAATAAATATTATTGTATTTGTTGTAAAATTTAATGTGTATATTTTTATAGGGAAACAATATTTTTATGAATAAAATTTCTTAACTATCCTATATCATTATTCCAATAATGTTTCAATCTAAAATTATTATTTTGAGTGAAAGTTTTCTTCTCATCTTTTAACACATATTTTGAAGCAAAAGATCCGGAAAGTGTAGAAAAAATGAGGCGAAGGGATGACAACAACTGTTCTCTTACTTAACTAAAGAATCTTTGGATTGGGGCCCAAACACGTGCATATGTTTTTGTAACAAAAACAAAGGTGGGGGGGAATCGGTAGGAAAGTTAGGATTTTTGTCTTGGTGGGTAAGATCTCAGACTGTTTGTATCGCCAACTTTTCAAATTTAAAAAGGAAAATTATTTTGTTCAATTATCATTATAAATTTCATATTTCCTTTTTTGTTATGAAATTAAGGAGGTTCTACTATGTGAAAGTATTTTTATTAAAATCTAGAAAATGGTTTAACTCTGGGATCTTACAGTGAATGCAACCCCAATGGCCCGATTTGCCCAATTGAGGTGAATATTAATGATCATGAGATGAAACATAGCTTGATTAATCAATCAAGATTACAAACAAAATGTATTAAAAAATGGCAACGTTAAAAACTTTTTTTTCTTCGACACAATTCCATAAATTCTTCAGTGAAATAAAAAGACAATAATTTATATTTTGAAAAAATTCCTTCTGACCTGAAAACAAATTAGAAAAAAAAGATCCCGAGCTGAAAATTTCTATCAACAATTACCTAAATTGCAGGGGAAAAAAATAAGTATTCGGAGAAGCACAAACGATTCATTTAAGAAAAGTAAAAAATTCTTTTTACAAAAAAAAAAAAGAACTAATTACCTCTTCCGTCTGCGGTCGCCTCCAAATGTCAGCAGTCCGGAAATCGCCGGAAGAATCCTCCATGCTCGTGTAGCAGACGATAATAATAACACATCGGCCCGAGCGGCACACTTTTGATTTACTTTGCTTTCAACTCTCTCTCGGATGAGTTTTGATCGCGAAAAACGCCACCTATCGCTACCGAAAGAAAGCTCTTTTTTCTTTGCTCTTTCCCCTCGAAGTTTCGGAGATTTGAATGACCGCCTCGCCTTTGCTGCGGTCCGGCAGCGGATTTCCCAGCGAATCAAAAGTTGTCTCGTCTCGTAATTGAATCACGTTTTTGAGGTTTCAGCTTTGGCAATGACATTCTTTCTTAATCATAAATGCAGTCAATCGGATTTCAGTACATAAAATTTTTTATACTTAAAAAAAAAACATTAGATTTGAATTTAATTTATCCGACTTACGAATCTTTTGAAGATTCTTTCAACCCAATTCGTAATCATTTAGCTCTGTCATTATGTTGTTTTTAAACTCTTTCTGTAGCCATAAACCACTTCTGCTGTGGGAAAAATTAAATTAGAAAAAGTTCAAAAACTTGATTAGAAAATATTTTATTAAAAATATTTCATATTAAAAGTACGTAAAAAATCAGTAAGAGGTAGTATAAAATCTTGGTTTACATACTAGTTAAGTATACAAGTACAGATTACTCTTTCTTTAATAAATATTTTTACGACAAAGACGTTTTCCCCCTTGAATAGTAGAAAAAAAATATTATAATTTCACTCCATATAAAATGCAATGTTCTTTATTCAAATAGAATTAATTAGTCAGCATTTTAAGAGTTGCTCTAATTTAATTCAAATTTAAATAAAATTATATTAAATGAAGTAATTATATAATAATAAAAAGCAGCTCTTGATATCATAACATCATATACAAATACACGTATAACGATTAAATACTTCAAGATCTTCGAATAATCCTCACAACTCCCATTGAATTATTAACAATAAATATTTCATCTTCGCACAATAAAATGTTATCGTCCATCATCAGAAAAACACACATAATAAATTAACTACTATAAAGTTTTCAAAATGTTTTGAACCATTTCTTGTGTGATTACGTAATCTTAATCCCTGTAATCGTCAGTAGAAAAGGCATCATTCAGAATTCTTCTTATCGTCGAGATCTCATTGGAAATCTTAATCACAGAAGATGACACATTGATATCTCCCCAGTTTTCAATGCTAAACTCCTCAACCGTCATTTTAGACAACGTCAGCTTTTTGTCTCCTTTCAGCGAGAATCTGGTTCAGTTCAAGCGACGTGCATGTTTTGTACTGAAATTTAAAAAGAACATAGTGTAGATTAAATGAATTATTTCTTCTGAATCAGTATATTATCACACCTCTTACCGTTTGAATAAATAATAAATCAAAATCTATAATTTGTTTTTCTCTTAGATAATTTTGATTATATCATAAGCAAAGCGGCTTGGTAGACCCTGAAGCCGGAGGGGCACATTAGATATTTTTTAGGGGTCAAGGTTTGATTTGAGGACTGTCTAAAATAGACAAAAAAGAAAACTAGTATGCATTGAAACTCTTGAGAAAAAAATGCGAAGTCATTTAAAGATAGTTATTCTTATTTCAGCCTTATAAATGCATTTAACTATCATAAATTTAATATTAGGAGTAGTAATTTCATTCAATGAATCTTAAAGCACGAGGGGCATGTTCTTAACGCCACCATTTTGTATTTGAGGGACCATACACAAATTACATCACACAATTATTAGGGGTTTATACCCCTCCCTCCTCATGTCCCAAGGTGTGGATGTGGAACCTTCAAGGACCCTTCTCCTCTATGTGATGTCACACTTTTGAAACTAAAATTAAACTAACTAACTTTTAACATATTTCAAATCTTGCTGTATTTTCGTTATTCTCGTGAATTATCTCAAATGAATCAAAATCTCAGTGAATCAAAACTAACAGCAAAAGAAATGCCTTTCTTATTATATCATATTGTCACAGCAGAGAAAACACAATATCCTAAAGTGTGGTGTGACAATTGTTTAAAATTCCCTTCTCGTCACATTGTGTCATACATTAAAAACCACCTCCTCCTCTTAATATGCGACGTAACTTGTGAAAGGCCTCTTATTTAGGGTGTTCATGTTCAGTAAGATATTTGAAGACAAAATTATCGTTTATCTACTCACCCCAGACATGTTCTTTTGCACTATCAAATGACTATGCAGCTTTGCTCCTTCCTCATCTAAGTATTTTTCCAGCTGCGGCTTCTTCAGGTTAAAAAGCATTTCTGCTGACATGGGCTTCAAAATCTCTATCGCTCTGCGAAGAAATAACTTTTTATAAATTAAATTACTCAACGAAAAATAGTATTTAAATTTAAAACAAATCACTCTTAATTTCCAGGGGCGGAATGTTGTCTCTCACAACAAAAACTAGAGATCATGCCAGTATGGAAGCTACTTTGAGATTGCTGCCGCTAATAAACCCTAAGTGTCAATATGGCTTCATTCTTAAGATCAATAATTATGTTGGTAATAACGTAGCTGTCAGACTTGCTCCGAGTTTCATAGAATGACTAACATCTGTATTCACCCCTAACTTGACCTAACGTTAACCTGGAATCAAGCTTTTTCGACAACTCTGGTTGGCTCAAAACTTGTTACCCTTTTTGCAACTACCAATCACAAGTTTTGATTTCAGGTTAACCCAAGGTTTAGGTTAGTGGAGAATACGACTTTAAATGCTATGGAGGAAAGAACGTGAGAAATTTAGAGTCAGAGGAAGGGAGATAAGGTACAGAAATGAAGACTGGACTTCAAAAACGAGCTAAGTGCCAAAAAGTAAATTTCCCGTAATTCATCATTTTAAATTTGATTCTCCATAAATACACATAAGTCATCTTTCAGGCCGTTTTTGACCTACTAATCATGGTCGTGGCACTTAGCTGGATTTATAGGGTGTTGGTGATGGCACTTAGATTGGTTTTTCGGGTCTAACTATTTTTTTTTTAGTTTTGGCACTTAGCTTCTTTTCCAAGTCCAGTCTTCAAATGTTTTGAAAGAAGATGAAAGAAAGAGTGAGAGAAGAAAAATTTTACGTATTTTTCAGAACTGGCCAACAACTAAATCCCTATTTATCCCCCTTCATGTTTTTTAGGCCTGTGATTGCAAATCTCTAATGCTTTTTCCTACGCTATCATGACGTCACCCACCTTTCGCTGAACCCTTTCAACTCCAGCCAATGCCTGACCTCCTCGTGCGAAGACTTCTGGGTGATGTAGTAGCACTCGGTTGTCTCGTGGTCGGGACAGGTGATCTTCTTCCACACCTTCAAGCCTTTCCGCTGAGCAATGGAGTTCCGCAGTTCCTCCTGAAACAGTTCCAGCGCCGAGTCCGAAGTATCGGATCGGTTCCGGCGGCTGTTCCCTTTGAAAGTGGATAGACGGTTCTCGGGGACTCTGTTGTTAGACTCTCTGGCCACCACCGGAGAGGATTTGGTCACGATTGGGACCACCACGCTAGATTCGGGAAGGTGGTAGTCCGGACTAGATTCTTTGGGTGGTTTTGAAGTGTCTGAGTGAGGGAAGTGTTCTGTAAAATCGAGTTGAAAAATAAGTTAGTTATTGCGAGATAGTGTCAAAGGTTCTCAGTTAGTAGAAGCCAACTAGCATTCAGAGGTATAAGAAAAAGGAGGGGATATATCCTTTATTATTTCACTGACTGCACCTCATTTACCTGCGGAATTAACCTTTTTTTGAGTTCTCATAATTTTTTATTCACTTTTTTAAGTTGAAGGACAAAACTTCAACCAGCAAAACTGAAATATTTGTACTCTTAAATTAAATGTATCGATTTATCTGGAAGTAAATCTTTTATCCAACCTATCTTGTACAACGATTTACTTTTATGTTAATAATGACAAAATAGAATAGGCAATATTTCATCATAATTTTTAATTGAATCGTCAGTTTGAAAAAGGGAATAAGTCCGAAAAATGACAAATTGGCTTTTTGTGCTCAAAAATACCTCCAGGCTCCACTCTACACATGAGTGCAAAGAGGGGAAAAATAACTACCCCCTATCGGCAGATATAGCCCCTTGAATTTGCGAAATCGATGTCCATTCATTGTATTTTTTAATTTAATTTAAAATTAAAGTTAATTTTTCTTTCTTTTCTTATTTTTTTGTGATGTAAACTAAGCTAAAATAAAAATTTTCTTTTAATTTAAAAGGTTTTATTACTTTTTTTTTTTATACAGGGAATGTTTGAATCCATTCATATTCACTTACTCCATATATCCTGCCTTAATGACTCAGTTTCATAATAATTTTGAATTTTATTTGTTTTAGTCTTTCTATTTCTCATTTTTATACTGTGAAATAAGCAGAAATACAATTTAAAATTCAATTTAAGTGGTTTTTAAGATTTTTCTTTAGTTGAAATTTCATAAGGTTAAAGAAGGGAATAAGTCCATCATCTTTTTTTTTTTAACTGTGAAACATTTTTAAATACACTTATAATTTTTTTGATGATTGTTCTGTATTCTTAACAGTGTCATGAATTTCCTGTACAAATTTGGTGGCCATAGGATAAAAATTCCATTACTTATAGAGTTGTTTTCGATTTTCTCAATTCGATTTTTTGGACTTACTCGTATTCCCTTCTTCTAACTGACGATTCAATCGTAAACACCATTATTCCCAATTACGATTCTAATGAAACTTAATTGAGTATAAAATTACAAACTTATTAAAGAATTCAATCCAACGAAATATTATTGGGTGTAAAAAAAAATTAATAGAACTGCTCTCTCTCTCTCTCTCTCTTTGCAGTCCAGATTGTTTCTGAAAAATTAAGAAACAAAGAGAGAGAGGTCTAATATTTTAATGCCTTATTTCTTTCAGGATTTTTTTTTGTATCCTTTTCAAGTTAAGTAGGCTTTCATTTTGTTCAGCTAGCGACTAGCGTTTTTATTATCTTTTGGAGAAATTCATGGTTGAGATAATTTTACTTACAAAATAATAATACAAAATTTTTCTTTTTTTTTTTTCTTTATAGATCTCTCCAGATCCCCCAATGATAGAAGGGTCTGGGAGTCCTCCCCCAGAAAATTGGAGGGGTTTTGACCCTAAATAACACACTTTTGATCAGCTCAAGCGCTTGATGAAAAAGTTTGAACAATATAGGGAAAGTGACTACCTGGGCAAAATAGGGAAAAGGAAGAGAAAAAAAAGAGTAAAAAGAAAACAGTACATTTTTAGATGACTGAACATTTTTTTGGACTTTAAGAACATACTTTCTTTTTTACGCCTTTTCTCTCTTTTTACCCTTATTTTCCTTTCTTTTTCAGCCCAAGGAGGGGGTTCCTACCTTAGTTTCTCAAATTACTTTGTAAGATTTGATTTGTATGAGGAATGCAAAAATTAGAATCCTAACATCTTATTCTTCTAGCTTTCCAACCATAACAATCGCAGCTCTAGTAAAGCCAGTATAGACAAAAAAAAAAAGATAAAATTCAAAATGTATACCACAGACAATATATTCTCTAGTATATTACTACATTTAAATTGGTACTTACGGTTGTTTGGTGGAGTGGCCCTCCCAGGGTCACCGTTAGGGGGTGGAGGGAGCCAGTTGGTGGGGGAGTGCGCGCGGAGGGTGGGGGAGGAGGGCGCAGCGTACGCTGGGGGTGGAGATGGAAGAGGAGACTCCACAGCAGCCTCCGATTTCGGGATGGGGATGAAGCTCCTGTCATCTTCTGAAAGTACAAACGAATAGAAACATCCAGTGGTTTAGGTTCTCGGGTGAGAGAAATTTTCCACGAAACGAACCTTTTAATGTTTTGAAGGATTTGCGATCTACATAGTGTAGACTTGATTTCTGAACCTTGTATCTTTAGAAATTAATTGTAGAAATAAATGAAAGGTTGGTTGATTAGGGATTATTTATGGTGCAAGGTGATAAGGACATAACGCGCCAGACACAAAATAAATTAATTAAAGGAGAGATAATTGAACTAGGAATTAAGAGAAAACCTGCTTGTGGAAACTAGACAATTTTTAAACGACCATGTTTCGAATACTTAGTTAGGATTTTTTAATTTGTGATCAGTTAAAAAAAACGAGTTTCAGTTTATAATTCTAACAGGATGGATGATTAAATTAACACTAATTTCAAGTAAAACACCTGGGAATAAAGATTGCCAAAGTTTTATTAAAATATGTATTAGTAAAAATTTAAGAAATTAATACTAAATATGATTATTAAATTCATAATACTCGTAAAATGTTGAATCATCATTGACTAAATAAGAACCCCAAAATTTAAGATTATATTTTAATTCAAAAGATAGAATGCAAAATAATGCATCTTGTATTTTTTTTAATAAAGAAGCTAAAAGTGAAGCAAGTGTTCGGCTGGAAAAGCATCCTTTTTTTATTAGTATTTAGGAAAGTCCTGATTCTAGTATACAGTGGAAACAGTTGCTACATAGGAAGCAAATGAGTGATCGAGGTATTTTAGATGCAGCCCTTTCACATTTCTCTTTTCCCACTGCAGCCATTAATACGATAGGCAGAATTTAAAAGAAGGGAAAATAAAGGATTTTATCCCAAAAGTGGTGTACATAAATTGTGTACTATGACACAGTTTTGTATGTCGTAAGGAAAAAGACCTGAAAAACAAAGTACTAAAAAGTAATAATTAGGAAAAAGAGAGGGAATTTCTACTAAAAAAGAGATTAGGAGAAAGCCTTAAAGTTTTTTAATATGCCCTATCGATCCCTACCCAAATTAATTAATGTAATATCTTAGACATGGAAATAGATTGATTCAAACAAAGACAAGCCACATAATGCCTAAGCATAAAATACCTTTGCAGAATTATATTAGGTAAAACTTACAGGTTAACCTTATCACCTGAAAATACATTATAGTCCCTTAAAAGACTTATCTGACAGGTTAGTTGGTGTAATTTTATGGAAAAAGGAAAAAATTTTGCACCAAACCAAAGTTATCTTTCTTACAGGTCAATGCATAAAAAAACAGGCAAAATGCATCCATGTCTTGAAATAAAAAAGCTATCAAATTAATAGATGCTCAATTTTTTTTTTATTCCACTAGTCTGCAGTCCACTCACTTCACCCATCTGGTGCCCACTGATAACACAAAGTAAGTACGGATTTCAGCATGTCTGTAGAAATGGCTTCAGTCATAGTGTGTGTTGTGCTCTGCCAATGGAAATACAAAAAATGTCTAATAAAAGTTACTACTCATATTAACTTAAATTTACAAATTTTTCATAAAATATTTCTTTCAATGATTTAAGTAAAAATTTGAGACTATTTAAGTGGCTGTTATACCACAGAAGACTTATGTGCAGTTTATAATTTTCACATAGACTTTGTCTTGGGTTAACTAAATGAAAGAATTTGACTGTTATTAAAAGTAACAAGATTAGCATTTTGTATGCCATACTTGTGCCTGTAGCAACTGATAAGTAAAAAAAATCCTTCCAAACACTTTAATGGAACTTAAATATTTCGCATAAATATAACTGGAATGCTACTGAAAGAAAAATTAAAAACTTTTAATTTATAATTTTGACTTTTGAATATACAAGACATAACAGACTAAGGTGGTTTAATGCAATTTGTAGTTAAACAAATGCAACTGAAAGATTGTTTATTTAAGAGTAATTACTCCATTCGACTCTAAACTTTTTTAAAATTAAAAAATAATAAATTAGTATTCAGCAACATGCAACATATTAAGTAAATAGTTTCTAAGTAATAGTTAGGGTGTTCAGTATACTAGACATAAGAAATGGTAAAGTTGAAACCATTGTTTTATTAAAGTTACTAACATATACATCAAAATGTTTAATCTAACCAAAGCCATAGAGAAAATTCATTTCAAATACAACAACACATTTATACTTTACAAACATGATAGAATAAAAGTAAATAAATTAAATTTTTCTTCATATATAGGTTCTGTTCAATGCCGAGTCAGTCAGCACCATTTGAAACAATTCATTATAGCTAATAATCTGCACAAAGATTTTAAAAATTCAATTTGTGCAATCTTAACAAATGCTTAAGGCGCATAAAAGTTAGTTTTAGTAAATATTAGTTTTAGTAAATATTAAAACACACTAAACTCACAATTCTGTATTAGAATTAGGAATTTTTCATACTTTGTAGAGAAAATTAGTATCACTGTGGAAAAATCCTTTTTAGTTGGTTACTTACATTAAATAAGGCACATCAAAAATATAATTTAAAATTTTACACTATAAGTTATACAAAGACATAAAGATGAGGTATAAAAAATCACAAAATAAAACGTGGGATTTTATTTACACCTATAAAAATTCCTCACTATTTAATTTGTAGCACTTTTGTGAAGGGAATTTTTATTTCAGTGAGAAATTTTCAATCTATAACTAGCAAACACACAATACCATTATAAAATGCAATGGTATAACAACCTTGTAAAAATGGAATGTTTCAATAAACAATGGATTAAAACTCTTCAGTTTTAAACAATTTTTCAAAACTTAAATCATCAAAAGGTTTTACAAGGAAAAATAAAATATTTTCTTCGCAATACTATAAACTTCACAATAGCTTAACATCTCACGATTCGCTTCCTCATGTTAAAATCCGTAACACTTCACAACAAAAATTTCATACACAAACATTAGTTTTCTGGAATATAACAAACTACAAACAGCACAATCTCCACGTAACAAGACGAAAAAGCCGGAATGTTTACAACGACAAGCATTTAAAAAAAAATACAAAGTTAAGAATGCATAAACAAAACCTTTGCCTCCAAACTCACAAGCCACATTGTTCTCAGGAAAAAAAATTAAGCAGCAACTGATCAGTCTGTCACATCAAGTACCAGCTTGACGATAAAGGTTCGCAAATCGCCACACACACTTTCGTAAAAAGGTTTGTTCACTCCTTTGAGAATGATGGGGGAAGTACACGACACAAAGCACAGAGGGAAGGTCAGTTTTTTTCAGTGTGCCACAAGTCAGCAATGGGGGTGATCAGAAGTAGCGGAACTCTCCCTTCTTACCCTGGCGCTCCTTGCGCACCCAGTCCGCGGGGGCAGGTCTGGACAAGCCCGAGTTGGGGGAGCGCGAGGTGTCCTGAGAACGGGTGGTGCCTTCCTCCAGGTACTGCTCTTTGAGGGGGGAAGTATCCTGGAAATAATTACTGCTGAGAATAAAACATATTTTTTACTTATTAAACTTTGGCACATTTATATACAAACAAAACAATACAGTACAGAAATACCAAAATGATTTAGAGATAAATGTTATAAATTAGAAATTTTTTAACTGTCTTCTTCTGTTGATACATTCAAAAAAAGGGAATACCAACAAAAAACATTTCTCAGCACAAAATCTACATTTTCTTAGAACCTGTACGATTATTTAGTTTATTTCTGTTAATTAAGAGAGTCCTATATTATAGTTACTCATATCTTTATTCATGTTTATTGTATTTATGAATAACAAATTATAATTGACCAAACACTTAAGGAGCTAAAAATATAGGCGAGGCATATGAATGCTTAGTAAGACAGTATTAAGTGTTTAATAAACTGAAGGTAAAAGTACTAGTAAAAGTGACAGTATTAAGGTAAAAAGAAATACTGAATACATTACTAATAGATATGCAAATAAGCAATAATTCCAGCTAAACTTATATCAGATATTATTATACTTGAGGTAAAATGAAATGATTACTTTTATTTCACTAATAGTTACTTAAGAATAAAAACCTGTCAAAAATGTAATTTATAAAGAATTTTAAAAGTAGAAATAAAAAAGGAAAGGTATTCTTGAAGTATGTGATCTGCCAGTTTAGTTAGCCCATTAGAATTCAAAAAACATCAGTTAAGGTGTCACCATCTACCCTAAATCCAGTTAACTCAACTGGTAGATTGCATACTGCAAGAATACCAAAGGAAACGTAGCTAATACTAAATTATCTGAAAAGAAATTTAATTAAAAACATTCTTAGTATACTTACAGTGCTGTAATAGTTCTCTCTGCTGCTTCGAGAAGTCGATCCATAAGCAGGATTATTAAACACATCATCATCCATAGCTGGATATGGGGTAACAATTGTATGTGGAACATGAGCAATTTGACCCCTCATATTCCTGGCTTTCCACCACTTACGACTATCATCTATAACCTAAGGAAAAAAACACAGAATTAAAAACACATGAAAACAAACTTTATTAACTAACTCATACATTAAATTTTATAGCATTCAACTAAATTAAATACTTGAACACCATGTTTTAATATTAAAGTATACATTTTACAATCATTAGATACAACTAGTTTAGAACATCATGGAATATAAGTTGTATACATTTCAAGCTATACTAGACTCTTAAAGTTTCTTGACTATGGAGAAATAAGCTGAGAGCAAATAAAGGTAGAAGTAGCTCCCAGCACAATGTCTGAATGCCGAGTGAAATTAGGCACTTATTAGTTTGTTAAATTCGTGCAAATATTGTGGTCACAATTTTCAAAAAATATTTAGTTATGGTTTTGTGGCATAGCACATTCATTTAGAATTAAATGTGCCAGTCAATGAGAGCTCACAGATGATCTGTTAACTCAGTTTTTCTTGCACTTGTCCTGATGTCATTGCTAAGAAAGGTTGTAATCTAGTATAGTTGGATCACGGCTTACTAGATACTTATACAGGCTAGCCGAGTTTTAAACAACGAAAACCATTTGACAACTTTTCCCGCTTGGAGCGCTACAAGACCTACCTATACCACCCACCGCCTTCAACACTGTGGATATGCTTTGCCAGTTGGTCCAGTATTGCCATCTGGATTTGCAATGATTTCCGTACTCGGCTAGCCTGTATAAGTATCTAGTAAGCCGTGGTTGGATTATATGGATGTAAACAGGAGCATTTTGATAAAATTTTTCTTGAACCACTCTATTATATAGTTATCTGTAAAATGACCATCATAATAAAAACAAAAAGCTTCCTTTATAATGGCAGCTAAGCTTAAAATACTTTTCCGAAAAAGATAAGGAAAACTCAAGAACATGCAAGATTTGCATAACCAGTCAGCAAATATTTCCAAAATATACACTTACTTCCAAGATTTCTCCCCTGATAACAGTGAGCTCCTTATCATTGTTGGCAGTCCTAGGATAGACCACCTGAACAATTTTTGCTCTTCGCACTTTGAGATCTTCCAACCACTGAAGTTGCTGGCGATCAAATTGGCGTTCAGGACTAAGAGCCATCTCTCCATGCTCAATTGAGTCTGAACTGAATTCTGACCTCATGTCTCGATCTCTCGGGTCATGGAAATCAGATTCTGGTGAGACTGCATGACCTCTGAAAAATTTTACAATTAACAGTTAAAGTTAGTGAAATGTTTCAAGAGATTTACAGTTTCTAGAAAAAAATACAAATACAAATATTGACGACCAACTACAGGTGTGAAGCCCAGCAAGGTTGGCTTATTTAAGTCGAGCTACCGGATTCCCAGAATACTAAGGTAAAATCCTTAGCAGTACACAAAAATGTTTACCAAGTAAAAAAAAAATACATTCAAAACCATTTTATGGATAAAACAATTTTATAAAATTATCATTTGATACAATCAATTAATTTGCAATCTTGATTTGGTAAAAGTAAACATTTAACACATTTTATAAACAAAATTATTCCTTATTGACTAGCAAAATCATCGGTTTATTTAAAATTAAACTAAAATTTCCAGGAATGGCTTGTGGAACAAAACTGACTCACTAGCTACTAACTGAAGGGAAACTATCTATCCTGAATAATTTGTTGAATTTATTCTTAAAAGTAGTTAGTTTTAACCCATCCCATGTGACTTGACCATGATTGGAGACCTCTCCTTAAATCCTTTAAATAAGTTAGAAATCCTACCTTTCAATGAAATCTCTCCTGGCCTCAGGTGGCATGTGTTCGTAAGATCGATCAAATCCAGGTCGCATGTGAGGAGGAGCGTGATGATCAGGAGCAATCCCTGGAGATTCATTTCTGTCATCATCACCGCGGTCACTGCCAAAATACTCGCTCCCAAACCTGCTGTCCCGTTCTGGATGCACAAATACCCTCTGGTAATCTTGTTCTCTAGCATCACCCTAAGGTAAAAAACAAATACATTTTGCATTAAAATTACTAAATGACAGTAAACTATCCCACTGATATTTAGGGAAGTTCTTCTAATTGCAATAATAATTTTACAATAATTAATAAAAATTACAAGACATATTCCAGGGATATGTGTTCTATTAACTATCATTACAAACTAGATGAAAACATGCTAAAATATCATAGATTTTTTTAAAAAATATATTAATCATCTGAAAAGAGACTTTACTGACCTCTGCTCTTTGTATTCTGTGAGACAAGGTATTGGTATCTTCTAATGGATTTTCTGGGCACCATCCATTTGAAAATACTGGACGATAACTGCTTTCATAACCTTTCCATTGATTCCTAGAAGAAAAGTTGAATTATTACCAGGAGTTTCAAAGAGTAAAAAAATCCAATATATCTCAACTGGAATACAAAATAAAAGAAATAGCAAGTTAAAAAAGCTTAATGAAACATTATATGGTAAAAATTTTGAATAATGTAAACAATTATTAACAAAATATAATAGAATCTTAATACCTACATAATTTAGTTAGTGCTTTTAAGAGAACTGCAATTCTGAAATTACCAATCTAAAGGTAGCTTTAGGCATAATCTACTGCGCTATCAATTGATATTGAAAAATAATCAATTTAAAATTTAATGCAACTAATTGCTTAAAAGTTTTTACGTGTCTAAATATCGACATTATTATTTTGAAACAGGGGTGAACATACTGATACACTGCAAAACTCAAAACAAAGAGATGCCAGTGTAATTCAAATAGGGAAAAAATACCAATCATTCTATCCCTTTTCTATCTCAAGTAGTATATTAATAAGCATTCAAAGACGTGTAATTTTATTTTATAATGGGATTATATGACAGTTAAACGGATACATTAGTTATAGGTGTTTTCTAATTTAATTAGACTTTGTTTTAATTTATTATTTGAACAGAAATATAATAAGAATAACGAGCCTAGCTGTGATGGATTTTAACATTTAGCATTGTGGCATAATTAAACCCAAAAACATTAATTAAATATCTATTGATTAAAAAATTATATTATTTTAAGTTGTTAACAATACTGACGATATAAATGACACATAAAAAGTGCAACAGCCCGACTTTCAATTTTTGTAGAACTAAAAACAATCTAACTACCTGGGAATGATCCAACAGTCTCCTAAACTGTGCCATAGGTCAGTTTCCTTCGAGGTGCAGCAGTTCGCTAGCAGTTCAATGGCATCCCTTGTGAGGAGAGGGCTGACAACGTTAGCTGCAAGATTGGCACTGTGGTTGGAGTCTCGAGCAGCATCGATTATCAGGGCAAGGGGAGTGAAAAGGAAGTGCACCAACTCAGGAGCATTGGGATCATGAATGTGGCTTTTGAGTTTAGCCTGTGCAAATGCATAACATTGATTCAAAATTCAGTAAAGCAATAAGATTAATTTGATGCAATTGTAATTTTCAGTATGCAATACCTCTATTTATGCACTTATTCATAAAAAATTTCAAATCTGTTCCATAAAAGTTTAAAAACTTTAACTCAAGGAAACTATCTTTTGCCACAAAATTTAAGTGGTTGGATTTAGTTTTAACACTTATGATACAAATAATATCTGATACATGATTTACCAATTCATATTTTATTACAAAGATCATTAGGTATTATCTTTAGATTTAATTTTAAAATTTTGTGCTGCCATAACTTAACATTAGTAATAAAGATTAAAAAAATGCAAATAAATTGAAACATCAAGTCAGTATTTTAAAAGTAATTGATAAAAATTTAAAAGGTGAACCTACATTTAAAAAATTTATAAAGCTGTCAAAAGAATTAAATAAAAGAGAAAATATAAAACTAAAAATTCAATAAACTCTTTAAATAAAAGAATGAAAATGTTGAGAACACATTTGATCAAACAATTTATTAAAGTATGCAATAAACCCAAAATACTTTTTACACACTTTAGAGATGACAATGTTATATGCTCTAAATAAGACTTAAAGACAACAAAACTGTAGGTATAAAAAAACAATGATTTCATAGAATAAAAAACATTATAAGTAATGCCTCTAACTCCTAATAGGTCTAGTAGTAACAACTAATTAAATCAAGTAGATAGTAGATAGATTAGTAAATAGTAACAACCAATTAAATCAAGTCTGGGTACAATTATTCATTTAAATACTTGAAATTGTTAAGTTTAAGCAAAAAAAACTATAATTTTGAAATAAAAGATAAGTAGTAGAAACTCATAGAGGTAATGTAGGGAATTATAAATTATTATGTACTTTTAATAATGTAAAAAATAATTTTGTGTCTTCTATCAACCAGACAGTATCAAATTTAGATAAAACCCTTGAATTACATACCAACAGATTAAAGGACAATTTGAACTTTTGTAATACATCAATGAATTCTCTTTCTGGAGGTGGCTTAGCTCTGATACTCAACATGCCATCTGAAAATAGTTATATCCAGATAAGTTCACATTCAATCCAGATAAAAATAACCCCCAAAAGCTAAAGCAAGGAAGGCAAAGAAATAGCATATTACCTCCCATGTCTTTCTTTTTATGCTTTCGACTCTTTTGTCTCCTTTCAAGTTCTTTAAAGGCAGCTGCAGCATGCTGGAGTCTGACTACAAACCGTTCAATATCATCGAAACAGTGGTTGAGAATAGTCTAGAAGAAAATAATAAAGTTCAACTTTCATAATTTTATAGGAATTAAAGTAGAAAGCTTGAAAATACATTCCTCAAGTTGTTAACAAAGGAAAATATGTAATAGAAAACTTTAATTGAATTAAACAAACATCCTAATCTTTAAAAATCTTAAATTAAAATTTAGACATTTTATGTCTTTTCAGTAACAATCCATAAAACATTCTTTTAAATCATCCAATAAGTTATGGAATGACTGTATGTATTCTTGTTTATAATTAATAAATTTTAAACTATTTCTATACGTATAGAATAACATCTTCCAAAAAATGTCTAAATAATGTAAGAAAAAAATAACAAAAGAATGAATCTTTCACAAATTAATTTTCTTTTTGTCAGAGAAAAAAACACAAATTAACATATCATTTCAGCATGTGATTTTAAAGAAGGAAATGCACATACAACTTCTCTCTCGTATTTGTCACTTGTAGTTGAACTTGTTTCATCATTTGATTCTCTAGCATAGCCTTGAGCTCTTTCAATGCGTTGCTGAAGAACAGATCCCCCTCTAGGAGGAGGAGGGTCTACAAAACAAAAAATACAGTTATAGCAGCAAAACAGAAATGCAAGAACACTTAGTATTAATACAAATCAAGTCATGTTACTAAAATTGAAGGAGTGAAATCCTTTCATAACACATTGTGATGCGCAGATGCACTTTTTTTATAGAGTTGAAGCTCTTACAGCAAACATAGTTAACATAACTTTGTTAGCTAATAGAGCAAACTTTGATTGAAAATATCACATTCATTGGATATGCTTGTTTCTAAACAAATTAAGCATTAAACAAAGCTATCTTTACTGATATTTCCTAGTTTTTGACAATCTACACAAATAAACTCAATAAATTTTCTCAAATACATTTGGCAGACTAGTGAAATTAGGCAACACTTTTTGGTAATTCAGATGAGATGTCTGGTGCAATAGGATAAGGGTTCCTTTTTAGGCTGATTCTTATGTGGAGCTGGTGCAATCAAGTAAAAGATTGATTACTATTAATTTGTGACACAAATGTATACAAAAAAACTGAATTGGAAAAAGTGTACAATGTTCTAATTTGGTGTGAAGAATGTTCACTATGAGAGCAGTTTTCCAACATGACAATATATTGGGTGGTGATTATTATGTTATATGTGAAACAAGGCTACTAAAATCGGACTTTGGAACCTGGTTTGGGAGAAGCCAGGCCCAAATTTCAAAATACAATGTTTTGGGAAAGTTTACAAAAGTAAAGGAAGGAAATAGTTTAGGGAGAAAGGTTAGAACTTTTTCCAGGTCCAACTACACTGAATGTTACATACAGTCACATTACCATAGTTTGATATGAATATATTGATTTTTTATATATTTGTGTTAAGGAGAACAGTTCAAGTACAAAAGGAAGTGCACTTACTAGGTATAGAAGATGAGGGAGCAGATGCACTAAACATGGCTACATGATCTCGGACTTTTGAGTTGTTGCCATTCACAGGTGGTTCAGGGGGTGGGTTGTGGGGTGGAGGAGGCAAGTGACGAATGCTGTCTGTACTCCTAAAATAGAAGTTAAATAGTTATATATATGATGCTTAGTATTATAAGATGTTCTAATATTACAGCTGGTTATAAAATTCCAACACTAGATATACCTTTTGTTAAAGCTATATAAAATACATACCCTCCAAAAATATTAATCATTTCCTAATCATTAATAAACTGTTAATCATTTAATAAACTGCATGAAACAAAACAACATTAAGAGTGGCAATGTGTACTTCAAGAAGGAGTAAAGGGGAAGTGAGTGAAAAGTCCCAAAGCTTGGTAAATTGGGTAGGTGTAATAACCTAATTTAATTTTCCCTTGGGGTGGAATTAAGTAGGTGCGTGGATTCAAGTTTACATTTAATTTGAGAGTAAAACTGAATACATAATGAGTGTAAAAGAAATGCTAAATTTAATTAGTTCCAATAAGCGATAATTTACAAACAACTTACTTTGATTTTATTTTCCCAGACATAAACATTTTCATTTCATCTACTACATCTTGAGCCTGTTGAATGAAATCAAGTAAATTTAATAAACTAAAACAACTAAGCTAAGAGCAAAATTTTTGTAGAAATTTGTTGAAGATAAATGAACATATAAAACAATAATAATTATGTTCTTTTAAACTAAATGTAAATTAAAAACCTTATGGTAAATTAATTGAAACTATATACCTTCAAAGCTAATATTTACTACTTGAAATCAAAGGCACAAAAAATATCTATTTTTTTAAATAAATATTATAACAGCTTCCTAAAAGAAGCTAAAAACTCATGAATGAATTTCTAACTAAATATTTTAAAATTAATAATCAAGCACAGAAATATTTATGAATGATACAAAATGAAATAAAAAAGCTACTTTCTTAATAATCATACTTTATATAATTATTTTAAACCAACTTATGGTTGTTGTTTTTTAATTTGGAATGGAAAACAATATTGAGGCTAATACAAAAAAGTAGAATTTAATTAAAATAAAGGTCATGGGGCATAAAAGTGCAGTACTTACAAAAACTCTTGAGCATTGAAAGATGTGCATTTCAGACTGGTTTGGGTTTTTGTTCTTTATATCCTCCCTGACTATGAATATTAAAATATTATTATACAGTTCTCTAGGGTCCTCACTGGTGTAGGCAGTTGGATCACTAATTAAGTTCATTGGAAATTTTTCAACCACATCCTAAAATGAAAGACTTTGTAAATATGTTTATAGATTCAGAAAAGCTCAATAACTTTCCCATGGTATTAGGAGAAAATTTTAGAACCACAGAACATGCAGCTGAAGTTTATTAAAGAGATTAGGTAAGTTCTAAAAAAAATAACTAAAAAATGTTGAATGGTTGATCAATAAATATAAAAAATATTTCTGCAAAAAGTGAGTTAACCTATTGTCTCTATAAACTGATAAGTATACTATGTTGAAAGAATATGAATAAACAAGTTTCCATGTAAAACAGGAAAATAAGAAAATTCATACTAACTTAAACATGCTATGAATTAGAAAGTGTTTCATGCATGTTTTTAATGCATGGCAGGAAATTGAAATTTTGAGACAAGGTCCAAAAATACTTAAATCAAAATGGCAAAAATCTACTTACACCATCCTCATAATCCAAAATCAGGACCCAGTTTTTATCTAACTTCATCTGCATTTTTTGAGTCCAGATGCCATTACTCTTTTCCATTTGCAGTAAACGTCGAAGGCCATCTTTGGGTGACACTATCCCTATAAATTACATTGAAATTAGCAACTTCAGTAATGAATGAACTAGTATCAAAATAAAAAAAATACATCTGTATTGCTTATAGAGCATTCGCACATGACGTCACTTGGAGGACAAAATCAACGTTGCTAAGGCCGTTGTTAGGCAGAGTCATGTGATTGAAAATGCTCTATTAGTGAGTCTAATTCCTGATAAAAAGTTGGTAAGCAAAAATTTTCTGTAGAAAAATTTTATTCATTGTATTGTTTCAATGGCAAAAAATGACTACACAGAAAAATTCAGAAATTTATCAACATTTGTTAAAATACAAAACATAAGTATTATAAATAATATAAATTACACTTGGAAGAAATATTTTCTTTCTTTAAATTTTTACAGTTTAATATAATTTACATTTTTATTCATCTTATTTACAAAACTCTTAAGTCAGAGAAAAATTTCTCACCAAATTCTGATCCTACTGAAAAGGTAGCAAGATGTTCTAGAAAGTACCTGGGTCCATCATCCGTTACATCACTCATTTGATCTATGCATGAAATAAAAATCAGGTAAATAAAAACTAGGAAAATATAGGTATAAAAGTATGTTAATTTAAAATACTGTTGATCGTAAAGCCCTAAACATTTAATATTTAAAATAAATCTTCAGTTAACATGTCTTGAGATAACCGACATAAAGGCAAAAATAAGGACTAACTGGAACTGATAAAAATAGATAAAAATGAAAACACGGTTACCTGAGCCATACCCATTAGGGTATCTGTTCCTAGATCCTCCTTTCATAGTTGAACGGTCTTGAGAATTGTCATCAAATGTATCTCTACTCCTAAATTATAATTATCGTCATCAGAGCTGATAGACACATTGACTCGTAGCTTTAAAGTTAGTGTAATTAAGTCATCTTACCCAAGACTTGATTCTAAGCTGCGTAAGTACAAGTCATTATCATCAACAACTCCAGGCATTTTGATTCCAGACTTTTACCAGCGATCTAAAAAACAACGCATATAATTACTCCCAGTACGCATGTGTAAGAAAGTGAACTATAAAAACAGAAATTAAGTGAAGTACTTTTTTTAACATCAACATATTGCAGAACGCGCATTATTAACTAATAAATCGAAGATTATAATGATTCTAAATGACAGCCTTAAACACAACTGCACTAGATATGCGAGAAAAAAGGTAGAGAAACGTCATTTTCATGGAAACGGTGATATCCACCATTCAACACGGCTCTGGTTTCAGTTTGATGCAAAGTGCGTCAAAAAACACCTCTATTTTTTACACACAATGGCGTTATCAGGTCAAAGAAGGTTTTTATTATCATATAAAGGATAGCACTTCAAAAGCGGATGATTTAACTCTAGACAATTTTAAACAGAATACGTGGGTATACTTAATTGTTATACAATGAACACTATAAACAAAACTTAAAAGAATTAAGGCAAAGGTATGGAATCCACAAAATTATTAGTGGCTAAAATAAATATTAACGATGCCAACTAATTTATCAGGTTATAGTTCAAAATTAAAAAGTTAGGTAACAAATTATTTCTTATGTCTTCACTTCGTTCTTAAAAATCCAGACGATTAACCCCCATTCTAAGTAAAAATACTTCTTAAATAGAAATAAAACTAATTACTCTTAAGAAGTAAAAATTTTCCAAAGAAAAAAGTACTTTAGTGTAGTGCAGAAGAAAAATTGTCTTGTGAGCCCCATAAGTTTAGACCATAAATCATAAATCCCTTTATCTAATTAATCCAAAGAGCTCGGGCCCTTTATCCTATCTAATAATTACAGATAAAAAGTGAAAAGTAAAAAGGTAAGCATTAAAAACAAAATATATATTCTAAAATTAAATTAAGTTCCAAAGTTAAATTAAGTTAAGTCCAAAGGTGTTCACCAAGATGCAGGCCAGAAATCTTGTTGCAAGGTATTACACAACCAATATGAAAAGGGTAGTGCATATCATGTAAGAATTTCAATTGGCATGAAATTTCTAAAAACGCAAAGGACATCCATTCGAAAGATTGTGTTTGATATCTTCCTCCTTCCATAAGTGACATGATCTTGTCAACCATCCGAAATTAGCCATGTGCGAAAAAAATTCTTACCGGAAAAGGCGCTGGCGGCGTTTGTGCATTCTGCTTTTGTTCTTAACCCTTGCAAGACCTCGTTCTGTGTGAAAGATAGCGGAGAGGTATTTCAACAGGTAGAGAGGGCATTTGCCACGCATGCCACACGACCGCTGCTGGCACTCTTGCGACACGACGGAGGGAAGAAATCGGAGTGGGCCGAGTTTCTTAGTTCTTATGTGACAACTGTTATATACTACTTTGAGCTGACAACTAAAGAATGTACTAAAAGAAATGTGAATCGTGACTCAATTGATAGATTATTTCTCTATAGGTAAACGAAGGATCCCTTAACTATGGCCTTGTAGACCGAATCCAGCCCCCCAAGGGCTTTCATCCTTAAATTCTACATAATTTCCAAATACACATACACTTTATACATGTCCATCACCTTTGTAAAACTTTGCCTCTGTTTAGAATACAAATTCAAATTATTTAGATAACTTCAGAAAAGTTTCATTTTCGGATCATTTGTGCTTGTTGGAGAAACAAAACAAACAAAGTAGTTCCCAGCGCGGTGTCTGTATTTTGAGTAAAATTAAGAACGTCAATTTAATTAAAACTATTATTAGAGTTTGTTAAACCCATGTATGTACATCTAGCGTCATTTCATCACGATTTGCGTACCTTAACTCCTCGTAGCAACCCAGCAAGCTTTCTGTTCACGCAGTTTTTCCTTCCGCGTAGTGACGTCATAGGGTCAGGAAACGTTGCAATCTAGTAGTTTTATCCAAATTATTTTTTTAAATTTTTAAGAGATCCAGTTGAAGAAAAAGTTCAAAATCCATAAACAACTATTGTTAGGCTAGTGGGCCAACCACAATCACCAGACACAAAGTTAATCATAGTTGTAAAAGAGATATCATTGCATATCTATCACGCAATATGGGTTCGTTTTATTGCCTGCGGGTCTCTTATAAAAGAAAATGCGTTCTCCAATTCATTTCTCTTTCGTTCTCGAGGAAAGGGTTCGCGTTGGCGAACATCCTACATGCGGCTACCACTACCTACAGCTGACACCCAGGTTCATGCATTTCGCTTAAGGATCTGGAATTTGAGGTTAGTCGAATGCAACCGTACCTTCCCACAGAAAGGTTTACGAGTTACAGCGGAGAAAAAAAAAGGACAAGTTCGCAATGGTTTGCCCCGCCAATTATGCGAACGAATATAATATGCAAATGAATGAATATGAGAGTAGCTCATTGAATCAAACAGAGTATTAAATGTCTGATGGTATATTAGTGGAATAACATCAGTAGAAGGTAGTGCAAGTTCTTGCGCTATGAATATAAGTGTTGCGTAATTTCGAGGAATTTATTAATTAAAACACGAACGCTCTTAAATTTTTTCGGTTTTTATTACTTCTACGTGGAAACTATCCCAACCATGGTTGGTTTCAAAAGGCATAAAAGGGCACACGGTGTAAGAAAACCATCAACTCATAAAGGAAAATCAACTACCCCAATAAAAATTAATAAAAAAAAGTAATTTGTAAGACAAGATAGATTCTGAAAGAAGATTAAAATAGAACATAATACGATATAGATATGAAGGTTTTTTTCTCTTATCTAGCACCGAATTCCTAAGGTACGGTAATGATAAACAGAGAGATATGAGCGCATGCAACAGAAGCTCGTTGTATTTTCACACCACAAAACAACGTGCAATATGCCCAATCTTCCTCAGAAATATTTACTTTTCTCCGCCAACGTTCTAGTGAAAGATTAAAAATTCAAGATATGAATCTTTCGATATGTGGTTCAATGTTAAAAAAAGAAAAATAACATAAATAAATATTCAGTTAGAGATTTCAGGTACATGGATTATAATCTCCAGTATTTGGAGTCTTCCACAGGGGCTAAGTGACTGAAATAAGTTGGGAACTACTACTTCTTTAGAGGAATAGAAAATTAGACAACATTGGATACAAGATAAAAAATGAGTACAAAGAAATTTCACACATATAACTTAATTATAACACAGTGGCAAGAGTGCAAGATGAATAAAAACAAATGGGAAAAGTTTTAAGAGTATTCAAAAATAAAACTCAACCCTAGATGTAGGGATTAACGAGTTCTAACAAATGTCTTCATCAGTATCTGTATAATAAAAGTAATCATAACTGCCCAAGCCCATACACCTGAAGTCTAAATCTAAAGAGTCAAAATTGCAGCCAAACAAGAGCCAAATTTCAGATTTAAATGCCTAAAAAAACAGCATGTTCTCGTCAAGCAACTATTAATGCTAATGAGTTATGCTTCTTAGACATAACAAACCTTCAAAACCGAGAGCCCCATGTCCCGCCGATCTTGACCTTCAAAAGTCGGATTCCAGTAACCTAGAGAAAAAATAGTAGTAGTTAAAAAGTCGACGGGAGTTAGTAAAACTTTATTACCACGCAACACCTGAAGGTTACAAGGCCAGAGAGTACTTGCGAACGCCTAACGGTGTATATCGAATAAGAACAAGACAGTTAAAACAGCAGATACCAATCAAAGAGTAAAATTACCATTCCGGTGGACGATTGCGTATGAATGGGTGACAACTATTGCACGTGTCGTTAAATGATGCAAGGGATTTCTACAATGGTGACGAGGTAATTAGTTGAGATGAAAAAAAAGACAGTCAAGATCTGATGGCACAGATTGAAGGTGATTCTCTTAAGGAAGGTGTTCCATTTGGATTTCGATTAAGGTGAGCAGTTAAAAAGGAGTAATCAATTGTTTCGAGTCACGAACCATGACATTTTTTTATAGATTGGGATAGTTTAAACTTGATTTTCTATTTCGAGTTGAAATGGACTGAGTTATAAAACAAAAATATGCAGATTAGTAACGGAGCAGTTAATTTCAACGCGTTAATGGATGTAACAAATTCAATTGCAAAGTAATTTAGATTTAGAGCAATCCTTTTCAAAGTGAACTTATATAAAAAAGCACTTTGCGGAGACGAACTAAAAACTTAAAAAATACATATCCAGTTTTCTTATGGAAATTTCTAAACAATTACGTAATAAACAGAAAACAGTATCCCAATCAAAAGTTCAGATGATTATTAAATTTTGAGTTGAATGCAAATTGTTCGTTACAGGAAAAGTAAGATAATCCAAATTTCTCAAATTCATTATTTAATATCATCATTTCTTTCTCGTCTAAAAAAATCAAAAATAATTTTTGTCTAAAGTAACTAAAAAATAATTTTTACTTTCAAAATAAATATTACACCTACACGAAAATAACTTTTGGGAGTATACTTTGGAGGATTGAAAACAAGTTCAAGATAGAATTCAAACAATTTGTATAACCAATAGATGATAGACAAAAAATATTACTGAGTCACTTAGTGTCAACCATCTTCATTTCAACTAATCAGAAAAAAATAATTTCTATAGTAAACTATCATGTATTAACCTTCTTTTACCAAATGTTACAACAGAACCACAACACACAATAGTCCAGCAAATATTGTACACCATTTTTTTTTAAAACAGGGCACCTTCTGTTGAAACAGCTAATAACGTTGTCAAATCATAATAAAAGAAAGCATGAATGCAGTCAAATGACGTGGTGAAGAGCACAATGTGCGTAATCTAAGGAACCGTGTCAAAAGCAAAATTGGCACAGGAGCTCAGTTTTGAGTAGAAAAAAAATTGCTCAAACAATAAATAGTTAGGTAGTAACAATGGATAGTAAAGGAAGGATGAGAACGCAATGATGCGAGGGTTTCGCGATAAGAAACGAGGCATCACAGCCGACTTGAAAGGTCGTATTGTTTTAGTTAAGGCTTATGAGAACTTTATTTGATTCTAGGACAGTGGCCTCGACCGATTGGAAATCTAACTAGGTGCATTCAAAAATTGCCTCTTCTATAAAGAAATTAAAAACAGACATTCAAAAATTAAAAGAATAAATGGATATTAAAATTGAGACTATTAATCTGAATCTACGAATCACCGTGTTTGTTAATAATTAAAAAACACTGTAATTAGTATCATGAACAAAGAAAGCTGCACTGCAAAAAAAAAAAAAAATCCTGGTACTTTCTTTGAAAAATCTGGGAAGCTGTGTGTTGCCCATTTTTCCAAGTAATGCTCCTGGAAAATAACAGAAACGTTACGGTAAAAATTCAAAAACGTTCCTGAAAAATACCAGTTCTAGGTATTTCTGAGGAACATTTTAATAATTTTTAACGAAATACCTTGTCATTTTCCAGAAACATTAGTTAGAAAAAATGGGCAGCTGCCCAATTTTTCCAAGGAAAATGCCAGGATTTTTTTACAGTGTGTGCACTACAGCCCCAACCCAATGTCCCTTTGGAAAACGCATCAGCTGCTATGGGATTTCGAGGACCCTCTTGGTCAACTTAGAAGATTTCTCTTCAATGATGTACTCCTGATTGTTAGAATTTTCATTCTCAGTAATATAAAATCACCCCAAAACTATCTTACCATACGATGCAAGTCACTGGAGCATTCTCGTAAAATAGCCAATGAATCAAACAGTCAACATTACTTCAGGACAAGCCTTAAAAAACCACAACACAGACTCAACCAAACCTAAGAGAGACAAAAAACAACAACAAAGCCGAGCTATAGCATCCACGCCAAAAAGAGATGGCCCTCAAAACAAAAAGAACCCAAACAACAAAGATAGGTATTTCCCCTCCAACCATCCCGACGAAACCGAAAACAGCGCAAACGTGCCACACGTCCGAGTCAATTGGCCCTTGCCACAAAGTCAACGACCGCGAAGAAGAAGACTGCCTCTTGCAAATCAATGAGTCCTGCTGATGCTACTGCTCAAGAACATTGAACCAGATCGGAGAGCAAAAACCTCACTCACCGGTCCACTCCGAGAACAACAAACGGATGGAAACAATCGGTGGTTCGAGAAAGGGTGTTAATTGTCGGATGGATGGGTGGTGGGTTTTTTTTTTTGGAGGGGGTGGCCCGATGGAGCGAGGCGGCGTTCTAATCATGTGTTGAAGAGCGCGTTTACGCTCGGCGGGGTCCCATCGGAGGTAAAGAGTTAATGGTGTCGTTTGAGAATCGGTGGGAAAATTCTGTTCTCCCTGGCTGTGTGTGTTCGATGGGTGATTCGTTTTCACGCTATGAACAGAGAGGGATTAGCGCGGCTGCGAATGAGGAAGAACACGCGAGGAAGGTTTGCTAGACGCGAAGACCATAGAAACTGTAGACATTTTTTAAGAGATAGTCCTCGATATCAATAAAGTTTATGGAAAGTTGTTTATTTGTAATAGAGTAAGGTCGAACTTTAACAGAGGGAAAACGTTAAAATGGAAGGGAGAACTACCCACCAGTGGCGTAGCCAGGGGGGATTTGGAGATATCTCCCCCGCTCTCCACAAATGTTCCCTTTTATGCATAGAATAGGACTAAATATTCCCAATACCCCCTCCGAGGCCAATGCCACCATCCTAGCCCAGAACCTAAGATAAAAATATTTGCAGGTTGAAAATATGTATAACAGAAACTACTTTTTTAAACAAGGTAATGACAACTACATAGTTATTATACTTTTCATGTATTGACAAATTAAAGTACTAAAAACTTAACCACATTACTGACTAATATTTAATCATCTATAAATGACCGATACACTTCGAAGTGTGCTAAGCATCAGCAGCATCATGTAAAAGTTTGAATAAAAAGCGAAAAAAAAATTAAGGTCGCATCTCACCTTTACCCCTCATGAAGTACATAAAATACAAGACAGGGAAGGAAAATCTTACAAGATCCCTCACACAAAAATAAATCTAATATCCAATCATTCAATACTCTACATAAATGAGATATCTAATCTAAAAACACACGTGAACTCAACTAATAACTATGAACTCAAGGCTCGGGATACTTTAACGCTCCAAATCAGATTAGGATCTTAATGGAGTCAATCAAATCCACCAATAGCACTAAATCATCAACATTAAAATCCATCAATCAACTTCAGACATATCTTTACAAATCAACCCAACATGTAAGTCAAAAAGCCGCTTTAGAACAAACACTTCGAGAGGGACACCAACTTCCCTTAAATCACCCCTTACCTCCAACGTAATCCGCACTCGGAAACAGCAAAGCGGCTCTCGCACTCACTATCTTCTCTCTCGACTTCGGCAGACACACGCTCCACTTGTTGCGCCCGGTGACAAGTAGATGGGAAAACGTGCGTCTTTCGCAGGCGGAATAACGCTTTGTAGCGACGAGCTTTTTTTCTTCCAAGTCAGTATAAACGCTAGCAGTAGTAGCAAAAACGTCAAAAGGACAGAAAAGTGCGGAATCCGAACGGGTGTCGACGACCCCGCGCGCGAGGAAGTTTGCACAACCCTTTTCCATTTCCCTAAGCCCCAGGAAAAGAATCCGAAGAGGCAGCAGCTGATGGAAGGATTTCAATGCGGTTTTTTTTTTTTTGCTCTATCGCCAAGATGATTCAAGCAGTGAGCAAATAAAGATTTACTGGATTGTCACGAAACAAACGAAACGCGATTGTGTTAATGTTAAATAACAAAATTATACAATCGAAAGCAGTTTCATAGAAAATGCACCTGGAAATAGCAAAAAGGTATGGTTGCCTATATGGGAAGAGAGTTTTACTAACAGAACATGAAACTATAAAAAAGTCACTATAGTATATATGAAGATCACGATAAAGGGTACGATTATAAGATGTATTTGTATACGATTGGGGGGGGGTTTACCATCGGAAGGTATAGATTAAGCTCTAGCTAGAGGCCAGTTGAGATTGGGGATTTATAATGCTTAGGGGCCAGTGAGTATTTACATCATAGGCGTAACGAGGGGGGGTATTGGGGTTGTAACCCCCCCATTACATCGACGGTTTCTAAAACATGAAAATCTGAAAAAAATTCCCTTCACAAGGAAGGCGGTTCCCAAGGGACTGTTCTTTTAGGAACTAACCCAAAGGGCCTCAAAATGAATTTAAACACTACATTGAGAGACTAATTTTTAAAAAATTTCTGGGGGGAGAACCCCCAAACCCCCGTCTAAAATTTTTACGTCTGTTATACTGTGTTTTTCCCTTGAAAGTTAAGCCTCTTAGATGAAGTTTTCCCTTCGGAAGTTTTGCAAAAAAAAAAATTTTATTTTATACCTATATTTTGAGACACTTTTCAAAAGGGAGTAATATGTTGGAGGGGTTGACTGGTCGGAGTAACACCCCCCATGGGTCATCTCTAGTTACGCCACTGATTTACATTGCCATTTAAGAACTCTTTTTTAAAGCAGCTATTTAAATTTAATGAAGTATTCAAGACCCCAAATAAGTTCTCATATGTTTTGTACTTGAAAGTATCACATCACATAGTTTAGGAAAGGTAAAAATATTTTTAGAATTGAGTATCATGATGCCAGAACTAAATTTTTTCTGGAGGAAAATATATTTAATAAGAACCCATTAGGTATTCTGTTCATTAACATATAAAATGAGTTGTTAAACAAGAATAATACATCTCACAACCTTTAAATACAACTACAGCTAGCAAATTGTTTCAAACATTCTCATGTAGCAGTATATCTCCCATCTTTCTTCTGATACAATATAACCTCGATATATTGATATCTATTTGAGACAACAAGGTTACTCCATCCAAAAATATAAAATTGATAATTACTACTTTATTTCAAGGGGGAAATATTTTGCTATTTGCTTCAATCCCATCAAACATTTTCATCTCAAAGGGTTTCCCCAATTCTTTTAAACCAACCAATTATAACGACATCGATTTCCATCGCCAGCGCGACCTCTTCACAACACACAACAGCTAGAATTCGTTCAGTGCGGGAGGACCAGTGACCCACAATGGCACCACCACCGAGGTCCCGAGAGTTCAAGGATGGGTTCGAAACCCAACCTGGAATCTCGGTTATTGCTCAACTTTATGCCGGTAATTAGAGCCCGCATCGATCATTTGAGGGCAGGGTTTCGCAACGGGGATATGATGATGATGATGTCACCCCGATGGTGGGAATTTTTCTGTTGCGAAGAGCGGTTTTCAGGATGTTGCCGGTGATTCAGGTGATTTTGGTTCATGCTCGGTGAGATTGGGTCGATAAATATGGATTGATAGATCGGAGATGATTAAATTGAGCAGGCTCGTGTGGCACACTAATTTAGGGGATAGCATAGGATATCCACAGTTCTAGAGCAGTCATCCCCTAGTGGGGTCAAAAGGGAACGACCACAAAGATAAAAGAATTTTTCAATAAATTCATTTTTTTAGGTTGTTTCGCTGAAATATTGCCTTTTAAATCTGAATAAATTAAAAAATGGGTGGGAAAATATTGTTTTTCAATATTATTAAAAAAAGTTAAAATTTCGAAGGAAATGGGAAAAATTATTAAAGGAGCTTAATGCTGTGAGAACAACCGAAGAGAGCATGATCTACAGGAGGCACTGTTAGTCGGGAATAAACTCATACAGATTAATTCTTTCAGTCTGGCCGTCCGAAAACTTCTATAGGGTTCAATATGGCAATCACGAGCGGTGTAAGACAGAAGAGGTACAGGACCTACTAATTTTGAATTTCACACAAATCCAAAATTGACTACAAGGTATAAATGATAAACAGTTCAATAGTTTTCTTCACTTTAAAACACTGAAAAAGTGCATGAAAGCATGGGTAACACATTTTAAGACAAACTAGTTTCACGGATAAACTATATAAAACACATAAAGCATAGATAAGATAGTTGCTTCTCTTATGAAAGCTAGCAAACAAGTATGGTGAGACTAGTCTGGTGCCCAAGGTCTTGAACATGCATGCACTCATTGAATAAGGAATGTAGGCACTTCAAAGTTTAAAACATCAATATCTATAATGAAGGCTTCCAAAATGAATGGTACAGCAACAGACAGGGCGGAATGCAGGTAGACAGACGCTAATTGAACTTGTGATGTAGCACCGGAAGGCCCAATATAGAGTTCTCTAACTCCCTCAAAAAGCCCACAGTAAGAATATGAAGGCATAATACTAGTGTTCGGCAACTAGTGGTCAAAAAATAGTTAACTACCAACTACTAACTAGTCTGGGAAATTGTAGTTGTAACTAGTAGTTAACTATTTTTTACTGGGACTAGTTGCAACTAGTAGTTAACTATTTCCCAAAGTAGTTAACTACTAGTTAACTAGTCTATTTAATTTCATAACCTACTTTTTGGCAAAATTCTAATATATCTTTCTTATCTATGTCACAAAAAACGTTTATACTACGCGAAAAAATGGTCTTTATTTCTGGTTATGGTATTTGAATATACTCTACTTTTGATAAAAATTTTAAATATCTTTTTAAATTTTTATAAAAATTTTTTTCAAGTAGTTGAAAATTTGAAAGTAGTTTTAACTAGTAGTTGATTAAAAAAGTAGTTAAACTAATAGTTGAACTACTTAAAACTAAAAGTAGTTAAACTACTAGTTAACTACTAGTTGATCAGTAGTTAACTACTAGTTGCAACTAGTTCTAGTTAACTAGTGCCGAACACTACATAATACTCTGATCAAGAGTGCGTGAAGCAATGGACACCACATGGTGCAATAGTAGGCTTTGGATAGGTTTTGAAATTTTAAACCAACTTCAAATAACACACGTCGATATAAAAATAAATGTTTCAAAAGGGATATTTAAATAGGAATAAAGAGTACACAAAAAATATTTGATAACAGGTGTAGCCAGAAAAAAATCCGAGGGGGATATGTAGTAAATTTAGCTAATTTTTGTAGTTAAAAAAGGCAAATTTCTGACTTTAGGGGAGGATATATCCCCAAATAAACGTAGAAAATAGACAAAATTCTCCGAAAGCAAGAATCATAATTTCATAAGAAAAAATTCTGCATACCTAATAAAGAAGCCCCGAACAATTCACACGAAGCAAATGTCTTGAATTATTGAAACCTCGAACAAAGATCTAAGCACAAACTCGGTCAGAAAATAATGTGTAATCAGACTCCTCAACTATCCAACCCAGCGGATAAACACAGAGGAATGCCAAGGCTGACTGGTAACATTTCAAAATGAACCATTCATTGTCTGGTCATTGTAATAGAATGAATCACATATTTCTAAACCGTAATGGGGGAAAAAAACTACCGACTGACAATCATCAAAGAAATATGGAAACTTACCAGCAGAGAATCCGAAATCCACACTCACACAACTCTAAACAGAACGGTCATTTCTTCAGGTGCTGCTGAAAAATGCCGAAGGTGGAATAAAATAATCCTCAGTTACGTCAGTGAAAATTAAAATATGCTGCTTTCCTTGCCAAGGTCGTTCCCGCTCGTAACACTTCTCGTGGGAAACCCGTTTGGCGGCGAAGACCACTCATCCCCTTCCAACAAGAGGTCGAGCAAAAGCATAATCGAATGCCAGCTTTAAAAAATGGGGTTAGGTGGGAACGGTGGTCGCCAAGGGTTTTGCGCCAAAGTCACCATCTGTGGACGTCGAAGTGACCGAGTTGACTGATCTGCAAGACAGTCGTTCTTTTCCCAAAAGGGGAGGAGCCGAACCGTAACGACTCGACAAAGGACAAGAAAGTGAAGGCAGAAACAATAACAGGAGAGAGTTTAGTGGTACGACAATGGGTCACAGCAATCAATGCAAGTGGACAGTGTCGAAAATTATATTTAGATTGTAATGGGGTGATTATAAGAATAGGTTTTGCCACGAGCAGGGAATCTCGACAATGAATTACTCTTACTTTATAATGTAAACAGCAAAAAAGCAAATGCTATTACTTGGGTAGACAAATACAATACTCTGTTCGATACTTTATTTTAAACATCAAAGTTTTGTAATTGATTGGAAGCTTAAAATAAAAACTTGTATGATTCCTGTCCTGACTACATTGTGACCTATTGTAGGATCCTTGAATGCTGAGAAACCAAAGCGTCCAATGTTAATACCCATAGACTTTTGAAATTTATTTTGGAGGGCGTTTAACATTCCAAAAACAAGCTCCTGGAGCTATTTGGCAATAGGTATGCCAATTAGGTATTAACTGCAATATAAATTAGAATACATTTTATGTAACTATACTGAAAAGTATGGTATCTAAAAGGTTTATTTCAGAGGAGGCCTAACCGAACCCCTAGTGGCAAATCCTTTATTTACGCACTAATATTAGGTTGGATCTAAGGGCATACTAAGTAGGGACAGCTGAATTCCTTGTTAAAGAAAAATGGAAGCATTTGTGAAAACTACAGCATTTTTATGGGTACGAACAGCGAGTAATTTCTTTTTTGGTACATTTTTTTCTTCTTTAAAGCTTGTTTCAAGTTCCTAAAAAGTAGATATTAAAAAATGTCTAGTTCCAAAGCAGAGATGAAAAGAGAAAATGTCGAAGTTAAGTCATTAACCCGTTCAAGGGCGGAAAATGTCGAGCTTCTTTTCATTGAAGGGTTAAGGGTACACCCAATTTGCCTCTTAAGAGTTGAAAGACGTCAGAACAATTTAACTTTCAGCTTTAAAGGAAACTAAGGCTTGTCAAATTCACAAAAAGGGTTTTGAAAAGGAGAACAATGGGCAGAAAATTCGTACTTCGACCTGCTTTTTTACACGAAAAACCACCTGAACATCCAAAAAGCAACATTGACAACGCCTCTGAATACATTCCTAGCATTCTTTTGGTTATATCACAGCATAATAGTCTATTGTGGTGGATATCTGCAATGATTTCTCTTTCTTTGACCCTAATTACCTATACGTAATCTTAGATACTAATCTAAAAAAATAAAGTTAAATTTGTACTTAAAAACATCAATAAAATTAATCTAGAAATTAAAGAATACGTCAAGATTAATTTATTTCAGCTCAGATAGAAAATAACAGGTAGAGGGGAAAGCTAAACCCTTTGACCAAAGGTTCATTGGTACGAAGCCTTTAGCTTTAGTACCTATTTTAAAATAATATTCAATAGGTTTTTATTTATTTAATTTATTTAGAACAATACATGAAATAACAGTTATAAATATAACTATAAAATATTATCAGTAGTACACAAAAAATCAGAGGGCTATTTAGAATGATGGTTTAGTTAGTACGTAACGAGAAGATAGGACTGGTTCTAAAAACCATCAACCTCGACTCTAGTGCAAGGTGCCTAAAATGTCACATGAAATCAATTTTTTTCCACAGTTAGCGAGAAAAAGCTCAAACGATAAGCACAAACTAAGAAATACAACTGCACTCTTTAAACTACACTCTTTAAACCGATTTCAACTTCTACGCAATGTCACCAAATAAGGGGCGAAAGGCGTGGCGATAATGAAAACAGTGGGAGAGAGCACTAGCTTTTCACTCAAGGACGGAGGAAGAAAGGTAAACACACGCAAAGAGGATGTCTCCTGGGTGAAAGGAGTATTATAATACCTGAGCACACAACGAAGGTCTCTCCCAACTTATCTTCTTCTCGTGGTGAGGTTTTTTTGAAAGGAAGTTGCCAAGTATGGCATGAGAGGAAGGTAAGCAGGGCCTTGCAAAGGTGGGAAGGACGATTACGGAGCTGACCTTTTGAGTATATAGGAAAAGATGTGCTAATCATTCAATTGACATTTTAATTTGGGGGTTCCCTTTCAGGAACGAAATTCCAAGACTTCGGAAAAAATATTCCAAGTTAAACTAATCAGACGCTAAACATTCTTTTCGAATCTGCAACAACTAGCTAGGTCTTACAGGGTTTTGGTCTTACGCGGGTTAGAGATTTTTTCTTAACAAGTTCGTTTCGTCCAGTTGCCCGTATTCGTTTTTTTTTTAAATCTCATTATGTTTGCTCACGAAATTTTTCGATCATTATTAAAGCAGCAAAATAATCCGTAAGAAAAATTATTTTAATAAAGTCAGATGAAAAAAAACCCACTTAAATAATCGCTTACTTGGTTGGGTTTTTTTAAAAATTGAGAAAAAAAACACATTTCCATTTAATCCATAACTTAAAAATAGTTGCATTTATGATCAGCTACAGAACAAAACCAAAGATATTTCATAACTTTGATGGCATCGTTAAGTAAATGTATGTAGTTTTAAAAAAAATAATGAAGTATCTAATTTGGGACTTAAAATCAATTGTCACAAAGACATGGGTAATCCAAGGTTTTTAAAATAAACCTTAAAAGAATACGAATAGGAGAACCTCACTAAGGTAATAAGGGGATAAAATATTCCTGTGTCTTCATCCTTTATAACCTCATTTTGTTTAAAGTCGTTAAATTTTTGAATCCCACCTTTTTTACGAGCAGACGGATAACGTTCAGCGAACATCTAACCTAGAGGGAGGCAGGTATCAATCAATATGTCAAACATTTTGTTTGGTTGGTTTGTAGAACATCCCGGATTCATATTTGCATAAATTCACTAGACCTTATCTTTCTAGTCTACATCACTGGCACGACAACAATGAGATTAACCAACGAAATAAACGTCTGCACTGACTGGGAGCCGAAATTGTTTTCTTCCCCCCAAAAAGATCAATATTAATAAAGAGTTTATTTTAATGTTTAACAAAGCCTAATCTGTGCTTTCTTGGAGCTTTAGAGAATCAGGTTGGTTGGTTGTTTTGGATTTTATGGCGCAAGGTCCCTTATATCGGACATTCCGCGCCAAACACAAGATTAATATTTAGAGAGTCAGGAGCCTCAAGAAATAGTATTTTTCTACATTATGGTCACATCAAGGAAAATCAAGCGCATTAATTTCTCTCTGTAATGTTTGTATACTAAATTAATTTATTTACGTGTTACTTTGTTGTTACACGGCTTACTAGATACTATAATAGTATCTAGTCAGCCGTGGTTGTTGGTAACTATGAAATTCTAAAACTACATAAAGAGCAAGACACAGTTAGGTTAGTTGGTTTATATATGGCAACTCCCCCCCCCCCAAGACAACCCCCAACAGATTCTAATCAGTTGTTCAGTCCAGAGTAACAAAATGCTCGATGCAAAAGATAGTCTCGGCCAACTCAAGGTTGTCGTCAAGCGTAGAAAGAGTGAAAAAGAAAAGTAAACCAACTTTCTAAGAGAAAGTCCCCATTAGATGGTAAAGATGAAAAAGCTCGGCAGCAATTTGTTGGAAAAAATGTTTAGGAATGTACCATTTATAGTTGAAGTTTCCCCTTAGGAAGTTTCGTCCATGTTATGTAGGATAGGGTGGATTACTTTTTAATAAAGCTAACTTACTTCCTTTATTCCGTAACATACTTGCTTTGCAATGAGGGGGAGGGGGGAAAGAGGTAGAAAGATAAGAGAGAGGTAAAGAAAAATCCAAATATTATCCGAAACGCCCTTCATTTCCCCTTTTTAAGTTGCTTTTATAGTCTGTGTAAATAAAATCGGCGGTTTCACGTCATGCTTTACCATGGCAACGCAGAAGAAATACATGGAGAAAAAACTCAAGGTCAACCGCCGATTCTATTTACACAGACTATAGGTTTGGTTTAACTATTGAGGTGCCCATCTCTAGCAACTCTGCAACAATTTACAGGACGCAGGACAACCTCGGCAAGAAAATATGCTCCAACAAGAGCTGAAGAACTGGAGCAATAACCCGAACTGCTATATAGGGCCATTTCAGAAGAGCCGAGAGAAGAAATTAGCCAAATCCTGAAAAAAAAAAACCACCGCCATCAAGGCACAAGCAGTGCTCAGTCCAAGTCCTAAGGTGCCTCTTAAGCTGGACACAAAAGGGAAACATTTTATATTCAACATTATGTGGGTTAAGAGTCACCTTCTGAGAGCGGGAAACACAATGGAGAGATCTCTTAAGATTCGTATAAATAGCACGATATAACGTGCGACCTTTATTTCAGTGGCATTAATAGGATCCATTTTCCCCGCTCAGGTGTATCTTTTTTTACGGTTAATTTCCATTAATCACGTAGGGACCCGCGGCGTTGGGGACAGTGGCGATAGGGATCGTAGCGTGCGAAGGATTGATTGCATTTTAAAGAGCCACTTAGGAACAGAGATCTATTCTAGTTTATTTCCATTTATAGAACTTATTGGATCAGCTCGATTTACAGAGATACACGAATGAATGGGTAGAATTGGATATGCTGGACGAAATGTGAATAAGAGGGTCCATTCAGTTTTTTCGATACGTAAAAAATTATGGTTAACTTCATAACTGATTCAAATGGCATTTCTTTGCCCCGAGGACGATAGAAACGAGAATAAGTTTTTGCTTGGCACCATCATTTGCAAAAGTTAGTATAGGTACTCATAATATTATGACGCTGACAAATTTAAATTGCAGTTTACTGACACGACAGAGTGTAGTCCAAAGCAGCTGGATTTGGAACACTTTTTTCATTGTTGGTCTTATGCAAATCATTACAAACATTCTCTAGAACCTATTTGGTCTTATTTCTTTACTTAAAATCCCAATTAGTTAAATTGTAACCTGTTTTACATAAGCAAAACAAATTACAAATATTTAGTGGTACATATAGCATAAAGCGAGGTGGGGATTTCATACTGAACCTCTTACAAAGGTCTTGAGAAGGTTATTACCGTTTACCCCAGTAAATCGGCCGTATAATTAATAATGTGAACTCTGATAGGAGGAAGTTATCAAAAACAGGTTGTAATCTTTAAAACAAAAACACCCAGCAGTAGGAAAATTAAACATAGCTTAAATTCTCTTCATACCTCCAAAATAAATTAAGATACGCTCACGATTGCACAGATTGAACTGTCTCTCAAGGCCTACCAAAGAGAGCAACTTCTTCTAATCAGTTCATGTGTACCGATTCAACGCTTGATTGAGTTATTCCGAACAAGCCTAGGTGCATCCAAGGTCAAGGTCTCTAGTTTTAAAATCCTCCTCCATAATTTGTTTTTGAAGAATTTTTCTAAGCGGACCAAGTGGACAAAGCCGTCTCGTGTGTGTGATTTTTTTTTAACATTTGTGTAGTAACAGATTAGTACCAGTTTTCCGAATTTTTTTGTGAGTGGTGTCTACGTTTTGATTTTGAAATACGGCAAACGGATTTCCCCTGGTTCAGTACACTCCTAGAGAAAGCAATGAATTTTTTTCACATTCTTTTTTCTCTTTACACAGAAAAATTACCTTTGCTCTCCCATTTGGGTTTAAAATACATCGCTCTTTTTTTAGAAATTTTTTTTTTCAAAAAATATAGATTTCTGCATAAAAACCAAAAGAGGGATGGCATTGACATGAAAACAATTTTATAGAAACCTTGCATATTTTCAAAATGTTAACTGTAACAATCACTTACCTTATAATTAAATCAAAGAAATTATTCTGCACTGTAAATTGTATTACTTGTTTTTAGAAGAAAATATAATTGTTCAGAAAATATCCAATTGTGACAATTTTTTTTCACTAAAATCCCCATTCCCAGAGAAAAAAATATTGAAAAAGAAAAAATTTTTTGAATGGAAAAATATAGGTACCAAAAAGAACTAAGAGTTTAAATGTAAAAGTGTGAAATAAACATTCATGGAAATACCAGATATACGAAACAGAAAGGTAGATGCATTCAATTGTTTGACCATGTCTATCCTTTCAGTAGAACTAAGTTATTTAGAGTTTCTTTATCTACATTATACACTTTGTTCTTATGCACCATGGAAATGACATCAACTACCTGTGTCGTCAGGATTGTAAAAAAATGCGTATGAAGCAAAAAACTTTTTGAAAAGTTGTGAATTTAAGACAGATGTAAATTCATTTATTTGAAAATTATTACATTAATTACATTACAATACATGATCTTAAGATATGGAGTTTTGTGGTGACATTCCCAGCTATATAGTTAGGTAGTTACAAACTACTACATAATAAACTATGAGAGGATTAAAAGCCAAGGGGTATGTGACAATGCAGAATAACCTGTGTGTATATGAGGTGGTTTGGAAAGAGATAATTATTACCTCGTGTTTTCTTTTTGATAAAAAATGTCCCTTTATCTTAACTTCCAAAGATAGTTCAGTAGCAGAGATTAAACCCCAAAATATTACCCCCTGTATAGTTACAATTTTTATCACCACATTTAGGTAAACTTATTGGAAATATCACTTGTATCCCTTGGCTTTTCATGCCACTCTACACAACTCAGAATGATTCTACAGTGCATCTAAACTTAACATGGAGTAGTAATGGATGTAACTGGTAAACCTTTCGCAGTGAATATTGTACTAATACAAGGGGTTCTCAAACTTTTATACACTGCCTTTTTCTAGGTTGAGTATTTTGCTGACCCTATCTGAATTACAATTTTTAAAAACTCTACAAAAGAGTTGAAATTTGTTTAAAAAATTTAAATTTTCAAACATTTTTTACTAAAACACCTAATTATGCATTATCTTTTATTCGGCAAGTATTAAATCCAGTGATTTTTTACAGCCACAATAGTTTTATTGTTTTTCACTTTGTTTTAATTTTCCTACTTACTTTTCCCTGTATTTTGCAATCAATACAGGTGCATCCTGTGACCCCCAGGGGGTCATGTCGTGATACATTAATAGAGAACCCCAGTCCCAATGGTTACGTTCGAAAACCGAGATCAAATTTCAAATAGAGAGATTAAAACAAACGAAGGAGAGCATACACCGATATGCGTACCGAGTGTGCACTCGAACCCCTACTCCCAACCCTAAAATAGCAGTTAAATTTAGTTGGATGCAGGGCCATGTATTGAGAGAAGGAAGTTTTCCTTATACATTTATTAATTACACTTGAATATACGTTGAAATAGCTGCATTGCATACAAATTAGAATAGCATACTGATACCTACAAGTTCGGTGGATTAAAAAAATGTACTACATACAGCAAACAATCTGATCATTTTCATGTTAAATTTCATTAGCTGTAGGTACCATTAAACATCAACAAACTGTTTTTAATGTCAAAAATTAGAAATATCACTAAAAATTGAAAACTAACCATTAAAAATGTATATACAGTTATATCAATGACAACCACAAAAATTTGCCAGTATTTAACAGGACAGTTGGCACAGCTTCGATAAGAGTCCTCCAGCCACCATGTTTACACACAGCTCCCACAGCAACATGCTTATCATTTAAGCTGTGAGGTAAACATGGCGGCTGGAGGACTCTTATCGAAGCTGTGCCAGACAGTCAACAGAATTGAACCCATTTTCATTTTAAACAATTGGAACAGCTTTAGAAAGAGTCCTCCAGCTGCCATGTTTACTCACAGCTCAAATGATGACAACACAACATGCATGTTGCTGTGAGAACTGTTACACGGCAACTGGAGCACTTTTTAAAGCTGTACCAAAAATTTTAAATCCTGAAGCAAGCACACAAAATGTAAAGTGCTAACCAATTGTTGTTGCTTTAGTGCCTCAATTATAAGAATTAAGTTTATAGGTACAATTTCAATAACTGTGGTGTGGTATAAAAAATTGCCAAAATATTTTGGACGCAGTCCAAACATCACTTAAGTTTATTGTTTTCATCAATGTAACTAGTTATATTATTTAATAAATTGGCTTGTAACTTTTGCAATATTTCTAATCTACGGCATACAAGACTGTTTGGAGAGACAGATGAAGAAAAACCTGCTTTTCCATTTACTTAAATATTTCCAATAATACCTATATATTAAACTTCTGAAACAACTTCATCCTATATATTTTTCTAAAGCAGTGCAATTAACATCAGTGACTTAAAGTAATAATATTTAAAAATTAAATATTTTTTGCTCATTCCAGACTAATGACTCCCTGAAATTAAGATAATACATTCATTTCACCCAAATAAGTGTGCAAAAATAGCTTTTAATTATAAATGTTTATTAATTCTTTAATTCAAATCAAACCTTAATTAGTTGATGAACTTGGATATGAAGTTTTCAGCGAGATAAACAAAATTATTGTATCACGTAGTCTCCAACAATAAAAAAACAAGTCAATTATATAAACATTGTTGGACTGACTAGGGATATTTATATTTATCCTGCTTTTAACATTACATTTAAAACATGTCATGTGAAGTGGGCTACCTAATTATAAGCAATACCGAAATCAACATCTCAAAACATCTATCAAAATACTAAGCAAACAAAACTTTGCTCACCTGTTGCTTAGAGATCGGGACAACAAATCTGAGAGAAACATTCTGTCCAACGTATTTAAGCTTCAAATAAAGGGTATTTTCAATCACCAAATGTTTATAAAACCATAAAGATTCGCAAAATATCCAATAGTTACGCCCGATATTAAAATTCCAAGATCTACGTATACACACAGTATAAATGATATGAAGTAAATTCAACCTGAGGAGAATTGTACAAAAAAATGCAGACAGGTAAATTACTGTTGAAAAGGTGTGGACAGAATGGCTCCTACCAATGAAATGCCGAGAAATCACCTCGCCTTTGATTGGTCGTTCGAATCGAAGTATCGGTTTCTGTTTACGTGTTTCCTTTTCAGTTTTGCCCGTTTTATTTAGCATTTAGCTTACTAAAAGAGAAATGCTTATAACTTTAATATTCTTTAATTTTAAACAGCCTTTTCATGTATTTTATTTTCGAAAATCTCTTAAATTAAAGGGAAGTATGAGCATCAAAGGAAAGGAATGTTTTTTAGGAAGTGACGTTCTTCAAAGTCAGGATATTAATCTTGATGTATTTGAAATTTGATTTTTACTGTGAAAAAATGGGGTTTGAGATTCTTTACTCAGAAACCTTTTGTGAAATTTGATTCTGAAAAACGGTAGATAGCAGTAGGCGCGAGTTGTAAACATGAGGATAATGACTTTAAAATTTTTAAATGATTAACAATACAGGGTTTGTGAATTGTGCGCAATGCAGAAATAAATACTAAGCCGAGTTATTAGATGTATGGGCATTTTCATATCCTCCAATATAATTTTTTTTAAACTATGGCCTCTGAAAGACGAATTACAGCAGTGACTGCGATTGGAGTGAAAGTCCCTCATCCATTTAGACAAAATTTGCCATTTGGAAGATTTGCGTTTCCAGTTTTGGTAAGTTTTTACAGCGTCTCTCTCTCTCTAAACTTCGTGAACTACAAAGCACAATCATATGTCAGCAGCCCTCTTTTATATTTATCATATAAAATCTTAATTACTGATAATAGCTTAGGCTACAGGATTTATATATATCTACTCTTTATTTATTTTACTACTTTCTACTACTACTTTACAATCAAAATATCTGTTCAAATCCCGCTTTCCCTAATTGATGGAGTTCGCAAATTGTCACCAAGTTGAACGTATTGCATACGCACATAAAAGTACATACTAAATTAAAAATAAATTTCAGGGAAGAAGAATGCAAGATCCCGAACCTTTTAGAAGAAAAAGGGCTCTTGAAACTCTAAGTGACTTGGTAATGAATGCTAAGCATGTAGCTACAAAGGAATTTTCTGGTACGCCTGTCATACGTTTCTGCAACAACTTGGTACTATAAAGTATTAAAAAATTAAGACAAAATTTTTTCAAAGAGAATACCTGCACACTTATGTCTTAATTTAATTACGTTGTTACATTTTTCTAAGGAAAAAATTATCACTTTAACTTGAAGAAATAACCTAGACAAAGTATTTCCAACTTCACCTCCTCCAGTTATGTATGTTCCAAGTTTATATTAATTTTAGGTATCATCCCGATTTTAAAAGAAGTGTGTCGAGACGAGGAGGATGGAGTGAGAATAAATGCAGCACGGTCATTAGGATCTGTTACAGGTAGTGTGAATCTTTTTTTTTTTAATAGATTGATAAATGGATGCTTTTAGGATTGACCGGGCGTAAAACTCGCCAATCGGACTTTACTAGCGACGTTTTACAAAACAGACATGAAAATGTAACAAAACTTAAACACTGCAAGTTGTGAGGTATTTTAATAGGTTTTTATTTTAATATTTGATTGTTTTTGGTGACTTATCATAAAAGCTTGCACCCGACTAATCCTAATGTATGTAAGATATAGTAGATAGTTCATGTAAGAGTAAGAGATGTAATTCTTTTTATCCTCACAGCAACTGCTAGTGGCCGTCGTGTATTTCAACGGCACAATTTATATGAAGAAGCTTTGGTTCTCATGGAGGATGAAAACGAATCAGTTAGGAAAGAAACGCATGTATTTCTACACAGGCTTGTGTTCTCTCCAATGGGTAAAATATACACGATATTCCTACTTCCAACGATAATTAGTTTCTATCAATTCTAATACTAGTCCTAAATTAATAATGTGGGGGCTCATTGATACGAAGCATAGCTAATCACCATTAGGCCGAAAGAAAAATATAAACTATTTATGGATCAATCGATCAATTCAGATAGCCTCAGCATCTATTGTTTCTGATTTCAGCAGCGGAAGGTCTAGTTGAAGCAGGCGGGATTCCCGCTCTGATATTGAGGATCCCCAAAGAACCGGACCATATCCTTGTGAGTAAAGTTTTCTTACGAAAGACAAGATGATTATTCACTTAATTTCATCCTAAGATCAGTTCCTGAGTATGCTTGAAAGATTGAAAGGGGTATTTAGGGGTTGGTGGACCCCTAGATCAAGAAGGATTAAATGCACTGGCTAAAACATTTCATTAACATTTAGTTGACATTCCTTAAAGCTGTGAAGGGCATTTGATCTCTTTACTGACCCCCTCTCAGATAGCATGTTTTTCAAACGATTCATTATTTTCAGGAGGACCTGTTGCACACGCTTCACTCTTGCTGTGTCATCGATGATGAGCAGGCTGTGCTGGCGAATGGACTGGATGCAGTGGTTCCATTGCTCCAGGATCACAGTCCGAGAGTCAAGGAGAAAGCTGCGACTGTCCTCATGGACCTCACGTAAATATAGGCCTTTCTTCGGAAGGCGATTGAGAACTGCAAAATCTTGTATTGTGGAAGGTTGGTTTTCCCAGCTTTCAGCCGCCTTCCGAAGAAAGACAAGTTATAACATATAGTTTAAAACCCTTTATAACAAGCAAAGGTATAGAAACATCTCAAGGTCATCATCGACCTGTGTAGTGGCTACTTCAGATAACGGGCGGAGGACCCTGGGGAAAAGCGCTAGAATATATGTTATCCCTGATTGCATTGAAAACACCCTTTGAAATTAAAAAAATGTAATATCCTGAAAAGGTTAGAAGGGGGTATTGCTTTCCCATGACCCCTTGTAAATCCGTTTATGAAGTAGATTCGATAGCTAGTGTATTTGTAAAGGATAACTTGATGTCTTCTTTATATTTTACTCTGGAATGAGAAGAGCGAGGGATAGGTCCAGAAAGGGGAAAGAGAAAAAATAATAAAAAAGGAATGAGAGAGGTTCAGCTATGAAGCTGTGGTTACCAACCCTTTGAGGTCCGTGTATACTTACTTATCTTTGAGTTGAATCCTTTACATTTACATGATCCAGTAAATGCTAAAGGAAAAAGTTTAAAGCTACTTGATTTAGCATATTACGCGATTAATAAAGAAAATTATTTTTATTTATTGCAGGGTTGAAACTCTAGGAAGGAATAAATCATTAGACTTTTCCATAGTTAGTCTTATAGTAGATTTATGCACTGATGAAGACGCACTAATAAAAGCGAAATCTCTATCTGCTCTGATGATGTAAGTTTTATGAAATACGCTGTCTATTGCTACAGGTTGATTCCTTACCTTAGGAAAAACATCCAAGCCCAAAGACGATTTGGAACCGCATTTGAAAGTGGGGTTGCTAAAAGACACTCCGTGCATAAGAGGAAGAGATGCAAACAACTAAGGGGTAGAAATAAAAATTTCGGGTGTCAATTTTTACTTTTTAATCTTCTTTAGTAGCTTTTCAAAACATGGGGCATTTAGGTTGACATCCTGGGGGGCACAGTAAAAACCTTGGATGCAGCAAGCTGTCTTAATGGTTTTGCGAATTTACGATAAACCATATACGAAAATTGAATTCCCTAAGAAAGATGGGGGGATTACCCCTCCATAAATCCGTCCACTGTTAGCAAAGCATTTGATCCTATTGTTCCGTCTCCATAATGATATTCTTGTACACAACGACGAACTTTCTATTACATTACATGAGCAGATTTAGGTGGGAGCTTCTAGGAGGGACAAGCAGTCTCTGATTGCACTGAAAAAAATCCTTTACTCTATGAACGGAAATATGCAATTTTTACCTCCAAGCTGTTTCGCCACAAAACAATATCTTTCATTGTGCCTGACAACTTCTGCCGTAAAAACCCAACCAACTCCTGCCTGTACTTATGCACTTCAACAAAGCATTTGCAACCAATTTTTTCTATGCCGCAAGTTTGATTATGGTATGGATTGTCTCTGGGCTGATGGAGTTCATTCTTAGAAGTTAGTAATTGGTATAAATTAGAAATCACCCTAATACATAAACTCTTCTAATTTTGAAAATAATATAATGCTTGCTAGACATTATAAACAGAGAAAGTTTATATATTGGAGTCTTACTAAAAATTGAGTGAAAAAGAGCAGGCCAGATACCAGACTTATTTAATCAGGTACTACGGGTCACATTTTAAGAGCCAATTCTGGATATCTCTGATTAATAAAATAAAACTTCTTTGCCTACCAGGTAAAAAAAAAACTTGAATAAATCTGAATATTTACTATGTGACTCCAATATAATTCAACTTCTAAAAAACATGCAACATCAATTTTCTAAAATTAAAATTATGTCAGTAATATTGTTTTTTACAACTTTATTAGGATGGTCAATGCAATTCCAGCCAAGTTTCAGGCAATTGAAGAGCAGGTTATAGAAAGATTATTACCACTTACTAACAGTAATGATGTTGAAATTCGGCTGAATGCTATTAAAGTAAGACCTATTTTGTTAGTTTTCAACCACTTTCGTGGAGCATCATTATGCTTTTGTGCAATATTTTCTCAAACCATCTAATGAAAGTTTCTTGAAAATAATTTTTTTCACAAAATAGGTAACCAACAAAGGTAAATTCTAAATAATGAGAAGAACCAAAAGAAAATAGTATATTTTCAATTTAAGAATACAAATAGCCCAGCTAAATGTCTAATTCTACTTTATATTAAAATTAAATGTCTGGGTAATTTGAAGATTTATCTTCATTTCTGGAACTTTTCATTAAATTAACTAGTAATAAATCTTTAATTTAAAGTTTTTGATGATTAGCGTATTTTTGGTGCCTTCAGCCGATTTATCCTCTACCAATTCTTCCTGTAAGTAAGCAATATTGCCGTACTTACCAAAGTATGCAGAAAACTCAGTTGAAAATATACTGTGTGTAAAGCGTTACTTTCATTTGCCCTTAAAACAATACAAGATAAAAACTTTCCGGCATTTATTAGTTAATATTATTTGAATTGTTTGCAAGAGTTTATTTCACAAGAAAAACCAAATAGCTCAGTTCTCTTTCTTCTCAATTGGATAATTTTGTACAATCCAGTATTCATTATCATAGAAGATACCTAGTCATTATAAAAAAATTGATTAGAATAACTAATCAATAACTTTCCAATTCCTGTCTTTCCCAAATAAATGTGCATTAAAAAGTAGAAATACTAGAACTCATTGAAGAAATCTTTTTAGAATTGTAATTGTATTATAGGTTTTAACAGCTATTGGTGAAACTCCTGCTGGAAGAGAAATACTTCTGAAACACTATATTCAGGTAAAGCTGTGATAAACAATGAAAACAGATATAAGTAGTACCCTTAGTTTTAGTATTTAACAGTTTACCACTATTAAGGTCCTCTCACCATCTTACTTATACATTACTACCTACAGCTCTAGTTATTTAAATGGTAGTAATTCAGGATACAAGTTTGAATTACCCACGGAGAACAAAGGAAACTGGTCAATATCCAAACAAATTCTTATGAAATAACGGCTGATACTGACACTATCAAATATTGGTTGATATTGCTCAATAATGTTTAAAAGTAACTTTAACTAAATTTGAGCTTAGAAATTTTTGGTTTACAACAAATTTGCTATACAGTAAGATTTAAGAATTTTACTTCAGTTCAATTTTAATTTGTACATTTACATAAGACTTCTTTGAAATCTTCTGGTTTGCCCCCCTTAATATTTTGATGGTGATGATCCTAATGTACTTAAATGCCAAAGGGTTTAAAACAGAATTTTATAAAACTTACAATAGAACACATTTTGGTCCAAGCCAAAAATACCTCTTTTAATCTATAAATGACTGCTTTTTAATGAAATTCAGAGCTTGAAATTTCAGTTATAACTGTACTAGCCAGACTAAAATTTGTGTCCACCACTGGACCGAAGCAATGACTTGAGCATGAATATTGGTTTGACTCGAAGCACATTTAAAAACACAATGTCTATTAGAGCCAGTTCACCAATTGCGAGTTGGAAAGAGGAAATTTTGAGCTCTGAGTCAAAGTTAAATACTTTATTCATTATGTAAAAGATTTGTTAAAAACTTTTTAATTGTATTTTTCAGGTCACAAGGCTTTTAAATGAAAATATAATTGAAGTTCAGAGGGCTGCAAAGAAACTGCATGCTGTAGTAATTTTTAAACCTTAGATATAAATACTCCAAGAGATGTCCATGAAACATTCTAAGAATAATATGAGACACATCCAGAAAATCAAGACTGTTTTCGCAAATTAAAAAGTAACAGATAATCATCAAAAATTTTATTTTAAAGTCCCAGTAGCTTCTTACTCTATTTTGTATCTACAATGCTAACCAAGCTGTCATGGTACTTACAATGACACTCTTGTATCATCCAACAATGTTTTTAAAAATATTTTTACTGAGCTTACTGTGACTCCTTTTGAAATTAAATTTATGTACTGCAAGGCTCCACAAAAAGTTGACATCACTTTTCTGGTTCGGTTTTTCTTCTCAGGATTTTGATGGCCAGTTTAGGAAACGGGCGAGGTAGGGGATTTTTGTCGGTTGTGGTATGTGAAATTGGTCTTTACTTTTTTTTCGAAGAAAAATTTTATAAATAATTTTAAAATAATCTTCATCTTATTTCAATGCTCACAATTCACATTTTCCCATATTGAATACTAAAACTGATACTTTCATCAACTTTCTCAGACCAAGAAGAAAGTTCAAGCTTGATAAATTTAACATAAAGACCTTTTATTGACACTTAAAGACCACAATGATTAGAAAAAAATATAGCTAAACTCCATCAAACTTTATTACATGCTCCTATATCACATAAATACATTTTCTCAGAGAGAAACCTTGGTGCTGACAGAGGATTTGCCAAGGAGGAAAAAAAGAAAACGAACATTCAATTTCCCGAAATCCAGAAGACAAATATGTAGGAAAAGAGATACTAATATCTTATGTATATATATTTATTTATATATTTTTTATTTATATATATATATTAGAGCAAATTTTTCATAAGGGAAAAATGAACTATAGCACTAAAGTTTATAACAAGCTTTTGTAAACAACGACAATTTTCTTTTTCCGCTTTTCAGGTCAGTATCGAGCAGAATTCCCACAATGCAAATTTTATATTTCTGAAAAAAGATCCAAAAAGGAACAGTTTAGCATCCTGAACTTATTATGAATATAGAAAGGTTAATTTAAGAGTACAAATTTTATAGACATTCAAGTCTCACGTAAAAGAGTAAGATCTAATACAAAAGAAGTTTAACAGTAGGAAGATTTTTACTATCCATGCCACATGTTTAAAAAAAAAAAGATTACGAAAAAACCCCGAAGAAAATGAAAAAGATTACTCATAATTTAGTGCTTGATATAGCAAACTGTAATATTTTGTGAGAGTGTTTCCATTTTATTAGTTTTATGGTAGTTCACTTCCTAACACTGGAATGGGCCTATAAAAACTTTTAACACAAAGGAAATTTGGAAAACGAATTAAGTTAAAATACCAGTTATTATCTACAAAATGATTATTTTTTTTAATAAGTTATACCTGGAATATCAAAAAAACATTGTCTAAATATACCAACTAAATCCAATATTTTCAAAAACAATCCAATGATTTTTTTTAGATAAACTCAGCAGCATAGTTATAAAGATCAAGGTGAACATACATAAAGGTACACTTTAAACTGTAATAATTCCTCCAAAACACATGCAACAAGTGCAAAATAGAAAGGGGAAATTAATACTACCAGCTATTCAAAACAAGCAATAAATGGCAACAGGAAATCAATGTCAATCAGCAATCAAAACAAATAAAAAGAAATCAAAAGGGAAAAATAAGCAAAACTCACTCTGGTTAACTTGCATGTGCTGGTAAGGGGTGTTGACTGAGGGCCTAGAGGGTGCTACAAAACCAGGAGGAGGGCACTGGGCAGTTGGCCATTGGCCTGCGTAATAAAATATGTCATGCAATCGCTAATAGACATATATCAATTAATTGCATGGTTATGACATGGGAGAGGCTTCTCCTTAAAATTGATTGCATTACGCAAATATTTCAAAACACAGCCAAACATCACTGTCAGATTTAGATAGTCCAGTACCAGTACATAAGCAAATGGACAGCAAAGTGATGTACAGAGAGAACAGCTGTGATAGATCCTTTCTTTACTAAAAGAATACTTCTATTCTGAAAGTGTAATGACCTTGAATATTAAGCTACAAATACTAATAAAAAAAACTCATGGGGAAATTGTGGGGAATTATTCCTATCTAGCTCTGTGTAAGTATTTTAAGGATTAAATACTAAAATCAGAGAAGTCATGCTTTGCTCATACATTCTTCTACAAGATGATACATTTTTCAAAAAATAGTTTTGTGATGTTTGGCTGTATGAAAATTAAAAGGGAATTTTTATGGATGATGGAAGATTTTAAAGATCCAGAGTGATATAACTCATGTAAACAAAGAAAAGAAAAAGCATAGCAGCTTAAAAATAGTAAAATACATCCAAGAAAATTGCCACAACAATTAGAAGGTAGGATTCACATAATTTTGATGAATCTGCAATCTTTTAACTAGGTTAATAAATTATCATTGGACTAATTATTCATAAAATAAAAAACTTTCAAAAATATTTGCTCGACACCATTCAACACAAAAAGGTCAAAAGAATAGAATCTCAAGCAGTTATATTAAGTTTAATATTTTTAAATTAGTCGTATTAAGTTCAGAGTCATAACTATATAAATGTTAGCACAACACTAATTTTACATGCAGAAATGTTAACCAAAATTAGCTTAATGTAACCAAATGGCAAGATCATATATTTATAATTAAGAGAACCAAAGGCACATCAACTTTAAAAAAAATAATGGCATAAAGGTTCAAAGGCAGGTATCAGTCAAAACTAGATTAACTTCATAAGTTTTTGTGTTATGAATCCCAAATTTTGCAGCTCAGAGAAAAAATAGGTGTATCATAGTAAGAATAAGCAGTGTTTCTTAAAAGTGAAATTATTCAAGAGAACAATGTTGGGAATACATATTACCTCTTAAAGCAAATGCATTAGTGTAAGAAGGATGACCATTAAATTGATTTGAATTATCCTCGAGGGTGAGCTGAGATATTGCTTTGACCCAGATTGCATTATTGGCTCGTTGACCACCTATAGAATAAAAGCATACTATTTTAAGACTAAAATTCAAGAGACTTGAAAGGACATAAACACTTATTATGAACCTAATTTACTAATATAATGAAAAAAAAAACCCTACACTCAATAAAGTTTCTGTATCAATTATAATTAAACAACTCTAATTTTTGAACAGAACAATTAATTTTTTTTGGGTCCTTTCGATTTTGAGTTTATAAAGGTAATTATAAAATGAGTTTTGATCCAAAATTTATCCAAGAAAACTTATAATTAACTGAATATGTTGCTTTTTATCACATTTTATGACAAATTTTAATACAGGATATATGTTGTTATAAAAAGTGAAATTGTGAAGGAACAAAAATTTCATTGAAGATAAAGGTAAAACCAATAGTGTGATTTTTGAGAGAACTAGAGCACATAGCATGAGATAATATTTATTAATTTTTAAAAAAATATGATTTAATTTTAATGAAATTTTGATTTCACTTGCAGAATTTTGCAGGTATCCTCTGGCTGATTTTGTTAACTCTTAAAGCTATAATTTAGGCTCTGAATTTTCTCTATGTCTAAAATAGAAAGTTAAGTAAATTAAGTGATGATAAAATCATTTTGAAATAAGGTTATCAGTAGAAATTTGTTCAACAAAATTACACATGTTAATGAAATTTATTTCATAAAATCCATGTTCAAAGGTGTGACAGTCTAAGTTTTTATTCCCATGGTTAGATATTACAATTCATCAGCATTACCCACTAAATTATGTAATTTTGAATTCTGTATAATTGAAAAAAGTATTTCTCCAGGAAAAAAATAAGAACCCAATAATCTAATCTTTGACTATGATGTATGGGTCAAAAGATTACCAATTTAATATTTTGCATTGGAATTGGGTATACTTATGAACAGTGTTAATATATGGGTGGATGTCCCCCCCCCAAAAAAAAAAAATATTTGAAGTATCCCTCAAAATATTTTAGCCACCCCCAGACTATGGAATCCAGGATTTTCTAAGAGTATTGAACTAAATGCATTCTGATAATATCTTACCTTCAGTCACATTACCAGAATTAAGCATATTTGCTTCATTAGCTAACCAAGATAGATTATTGACTGGATGATTCCATGTTGATCCTGCAAAATAAAAGGACCTATTGTTTATATCTTATATCTTCATATAAGATAATATATCTTAAGTTTATTTTAAAGTGTTGCAGAAATAATTAAAATAAATTTTTCCATATTAGACCATAAAATAATTCTAAGCAAACAGAAATAATACAAACCAATATTAATTACCAAAAAATGAAAGTCATTAAACAGATTAACTTTTTTTATTTTTGAGCTATCCTAGTTTGAATTGAATGGTATTAAGTACTTTAAAATGTTAAATTAAAGTAATTTAGTTAATCATGTGCTTCAATTAACACTACTTTACATTAAATTACCTGAAAATTTGGAGTTATTCCTGTTTTTCAGCATATGCAAGTACTCTGCTCAAATAAAAATATAACCTTAATGATTCAGCACAGATTTGTTAAAAATAAAAATTTTAAAATAATGTATAAACTTGCTAATATGCTTAAAGACATTTCATTGTATTGCAGTTCACAAATATTCACTTTAGAAAACTTTTGTAACAATTAATTTTCAATGAGAAAACATTATTAGATATTGCTAAACAAGAGTTTATAAGTTGGTGAATTACTTAAAAAAAGCCTAAATCTTCCAAACTAAGAAAATTTACTACTAAAGTTTGTATTTAAAATACAACATTGCCAGGGCAGTATCAGATTTCATCAAGGGGAAAAAACAGCTCCACCTAGCACAAAAACCTTTAGAGAAGTTTTTTATTATAATAATGCTTGGGAATCTAAGATCCAGGTAATCATCTCTTTAAAATCTACTTATACAAAATACATCTTTTAAGTTAAAATAATCTTATATTTGGGGGTTGAGCCTCTTTAAGATCACTTGACAGCAGTGGTACAGTAAAAAAACTTAGATGGTAATATTTGATTTTGAATAGAAAGAGGAAAAGATATATGGGTATTTTTTAGATATGTATTGAAAACTTTGTTAGAGGAAAAAAAATCTTATGATATATATATAGATGTTTTTAGTATTAATTCAGTTTTTTCTAATAAATAAAAAAATGTATTTTTTAAGTTATATATTTTCAGTAATATGAATTACCATTCTGATTTTGACTTTTCTGTAGGTTTCTAGAATTCAATTGATAAAACATATCTGGCAACAAATATCGGAATTGTTCTTCAACTTTTCTAAGTCTTAAAGCTTCCTGCAACAAAATAAATTATAAAAGTTAGAAAGCTACAACACAGCTGACACATTTTAAAAGTTTCCCAAATATTTAACCAAGGAGAGTTTTTGTACATTTAATATTTATGTAGTCACATTGTTTTTTTTAATTAATAACTTAAAATAGCAATCGTTTTATACACACAAACTCAAACTTGAGTTTATTTAAACATACTTAAGGTTTACAGTCTTCCAAAATTATAGAGTTTCAGCAGTATGTTACAAATGTTTAAAAAGGATTTTACAGCAAAATGTTTTAAAGTGTAATATGTTGAAGCTGAAATTAAAAAAGTTTTTGGTACTTGAATCCATTTAAAAGAATTCTTTCAAGTTTTTACAAAGTTATTAACTCTGATAGGTAAAATTTGACAAAATGAAATCAAAGAAAGATCCCAGTACTTACAGTAATGGGATTTTCTCGAGAATTGGGGTGTGGGAATTGTTGCTGTTTGAACTGATTTTGCAGTGGAATCTGGGACTGTTGATCTTGAGAGAAGAACTGTGAGCAACCATTTATCTGCTGTCTTGAAGGGGGTATTTTACAAGATAAGAAATCTGGAATGGAGAAGAGATTTTGAAAATAAGGATGAAAAAGACTTACTAAGGTACTAAATACTTTTGACAGTAAGTCAGGGACCACCTAAGTAAGGTTGCAATTATTCTCTATTAAGAAGACCTAAAGGCAAGGACAGAGCTACTGCATTATGCAGTGTCCAAAATCCCACGTGGTTGAGACTATTGAAAAACAGATGGACCAGTCATGAAAAAGCCACACAGGCATAAATTATAATTTAATAGATATGTCTCACTTAAAAAATTATTAATGTATGCATAAATTTAATATTAAGAATATTTTTTAAAGGAAAGCCCACAATTCGAAATTTAATACTTTGCCAAACTAGACAAGATACATTTCTGAGGATCAGAAAGCTCTTCACAAAACTAGTCTGTGGTTTAAAATGAATATACTACTTGTATAAAATGAAAACCTTCTAAAACTTTCTAATGCTGAGCTATGCAACCGATGAGCTAAGTAAAAGTGCTTGCTCACAAGCACCATACTGAAGACACTCCTGTAGTAAGTAATAACAGTTGAAATATCACAGCAAGAGGTTAAGAATCTTACCTGAGCTGGGGCCACTGTACATTCCAGGTAAGTGGTTCAGTGAGTTAGAGTGGGGAACTTGCCTATTGCAGAAACCAGGGGGAGGTACAGAAACCCTTTGCTGGTTTGGCACCGGGGTTTTAATGGGTTGAAAGAATCCAGGAGGTGTTGGCATTTCAGAGAAATTAGGATTATGTACAGACTCTTTAGCCAGTAGGTCGGCCAGCCCTTTGGATGATTCATTCCAAGGATCAAAATCTGAAGAAGACATTAAACTGATTGAAATAACTATAACTAAAATTTCTAATAGAATCCTTGAGAAATAGAAAAAAATATTTTTGTTCAAATAAGGAAATTATCTTTGTTTTAAAACAAAATTAAGACAGTTTCTTAATATGCCACAGATAACAAAATATGTTATAGATCGAGAAGCTATCTTTAATATATTTGAAAAATATATAAAAGTTATCTTTTTTTTTAGGACTGGAATATGGTTTATGAACAAACTTTACAAGAGGAAGAGGAAAAGAATGTTTTAAAATCCATGCACATACAGCAGCTAAATACAAAGAAATTTACCTAAATCATCTTCAGGTTTTTGAGAGTCTTCATATGAATAATTAGAACTCCAATCTGAACTATCAGTGTTAGATGGCTCTGTAAAAGCATATTCTTATTGCTATTGCCATTTTTATGAAATAGAACTCATAACTACCAATTTTAACTAAAAAATTGAGAAAATTTTCTTAATGTTTGACAAGATCAGGGGATTTAGTTTTACCTGTATAAGTAACATAAGAACCATGGATGGATTCATTATGTAAAAATACAATGAAAAAATACTACCGTTGAATTTTGTTTTCATTAAGTGTGAGCCAATCGATTTAATATGTTTAATTTATGTTCTTTATTCCTTTGTTAAGTAGGTTTTAGTAAGAAATAAATTATTATAGATTAAATACACAGTAAAATATTTAGTCTATATAAAAAAAATTATATTTGTTAAGTAGGCAATATATAGAACATAATTGGATTAAGCTTATTTATTGAAAATAATGTTTTTTATCTCTAATTAATTACCTGTATGTTAATTATTTCTGTCCTGAACATAATCATTAGGCCTGATTTCTGTCTTCAGATGGACAACTATAACCCATGGTTATAACTTCAATAAAATCTAACCATGCCTTTATGGCACAGCAATGTCAAATTTTTATAAACAAGAGTTTCAAATAGCTAGCTCACTTGAGATCAGTAATAATTTTTCACCAATCTAAGACTGTTTTGGCCACTGGCAATTGAGAATGCTATTCATTGCTTTCAAGTTGTCAAATTGAGAATTTTAGTTTCTCTTTTTCATGCAAATATAAGACTCCCTTATTTACACAAATTTAATCACATAAAATGCCCGAGTCGAATGTAAGATTAAGACCTACCTTCACTGTGTAGTCCACTGAAAGTTCCACATTCAGAAGAGGTGGGGAGATAGTTCATGTGACTAAAAAGCGAATCCGATTCCACAGATCCAAACATGTTGGGCGGGGACTGGCTCTTCATCTCTAAAATCTGAGCAGGGGCCGCAAATGCGTCGACTGGGGAGGAGGAGCCACCTTCTTCTTGGCTGTGGGAGGAGCCACTGCCGTTACTGGGGGGAGGAGACGGAGAAGACGAGGACAAGAAATTGCTAGATAAGCTCCCAAAAGGCGTGAACAGCGAGGAACTCGAGGAGGAGATTGGCGAGGAAGGAGGCACTGGGCTCTCGCTCCGGGCAATTTGGATGCTGGCCGACACCGGCTTGGGTTGGGTCTCCGCTATGTGGACGTAGGTCGTTTGTGCATTCTTGGAATTCCGTTCCAGGACCACATCCGAGATAGTGGGCTCGTCATATCTCTTTTGTTGCACCGGAGAATGACCAGAGGGTTGTGCAGGGTTGCTGGATTCTTTGTGTTTGCCTTTTTGGCTCTTTCTGCTCGGCCCGCTGCTCTCCTCTTTGGAGTGCTTGGATGAGCTGTGGTTGTTCTGTACAGAATCGGCAGATTTGTTTTTGCTTTTTTTGCTGCAAGAGCAGAGATGCAGAGAATTAGATAAGGTGCTAAGAAGAAAGTTTTGGAGCACTAGTAATTGGTTAAAGAAAATTAAGGTGAACCAATTTTAGGTGTTAGTGCAGTGCAGACCAATGCACACAAAATGAGAAGATTTAAACCATTTACATTACAACTAACCAATGACTTCAGTTTTCACTAGTGAAGGTTAATATAAACATCCTAACAGCAAGAATGTTTCTGCTCCAAATTAATTACATTTATTGTCTTAACAGATACAATTCTTAAATAATTACGATAGGATGCTTTTAAATTTTAAAATAAGAAAATTATTCATAAGCTTCCTTTTTGGTAGGAATAATAGTTTAATAAAATAATTTTCAAAATCTTATATGCATATTTTTTGAATAGTATATGGGTTTTTATATGCAAATGAATAGTAGAAGAATTGTCTAAATATTTAATAATTTATAAAATTAATTTTATTTTTAAAATGAATCACCAAGTACATGACAGCTAAGAGCTATCAAATATAAGAATTCCCATAACCTTACAACAGGGGTAAAGCTTACCTTTTTTGTCCTTCTGATGTGTGTTTATTTTTTGAGCGACTACTTTTGGATTCTGTTCTCTGGCTCTGAGAGGCTTCTTTCGTTCGGCTTGATCGAGATTCTTTAACTGTCTGAATAGTACAGGGCCAAGTTTCACTCACCGAATTCTGAGAACTTTGTGAAGGAGGTGGAGATGCTGTTTGTTTTCTGAAAGCATAAACATTCATTAGAATTTTCATATTATTTCAACATAATTCACACTAATTCAAATTAGGGGGTGAATTAATGCAAGAACTTACTTAAAATATTTTTTAAATATATTAATGCAAAGTATATTTATAAATTAAAATGTGGCCAACCAATGACCTTACATATCCTAAAAATTTTGATGATTCAGGTTTTTATGTAGTCATTTTTAATTTTAAGCTCTTATGCAGGTTCTCATCAATTAATGATAGTTTAATTATTCTTTTATTGTACATTTGAATTGAAGACACTAGAAATATATTTTTACCTGTTGTTGGAGCCAATCATTTGATCTTGTAATTTTTTCTCATAATCTTGATGTTTTCTGAAATAAATAAAAATTCAGTATACAACTAAATTAATTTTAAAAAATTTACATATTTAAAAATAAAAATAAATTTGCAATGTTACCCTTGCTGCATATCTTCTTTAGTAAAGCTTGCAGCTTCATCACCGAGTTCGTGTAGATACATACAATCCTACAAGGTAAATAGTGATATTAAACTTTAAAATTCATAATCCATGAAACATGGAAAAAAAATTATCAAATATTCAACATGAAAGTAACAAATGGAATATTTTAATTGTTTGGAGACAAATAACGGACAAAGCTTACAGTTTTAGGACACTGTTGATTTTTCAAAAAATGACTGCAGTATTTTGTGGTCCCCAATGATGCTTTCAATGTTCTTCCATCCACCTGTACGTTATTTACAGATTTTATTGCTCTCAGAGCATCTTCTGCTCTACAATATGTTACATAAGCACTAGCACTTGGGCCCTAAAACGAAAAAAAAAATCCCCACAATATTAGGGTAAAAATAATTCAATTAGATTTCCAACAAGAAAATTAATAGCTGAAACTTTTTAAGAAATAAAACTTTAAACTGTAATATAAAATTTATTCAATAAAAGAATAACCAAACCTGAGAATGAGAGGCAGAAATCACCTGAGAACCAGCGTAGGATGTACTTTGATTCACAACTACTTTATGAATTTTTCCAAATTTTCCAAAATAGTCAAATTTTTTAAGAACTTCAGCATCTGCTAATCTTGTTGGTAGACCAACAACAAATACTAGATTTTTTTGTACAACCCTAGAAGAGGCAGTATTTTAGAAAATAAAAACAGAAAAAAAAATGCAATGAACAATTTAACTGCATTTCATAACTAGTCTAAAGTTCACAAATTTTTAATTGAAAATATTTGTCAGAATTATCATAGTTATATTAAAGGTCTAATAATCAAAACATCTAGTAGGTTTTAAGAAGATAGTAAACATGTAGATAAGGTGGTAAGATAAGTGGAAATAAAGATACAAAAAACAAGACTGGTTTATGTTTACCTAACATTAGCTAAATGCTTTCTACTTTCAGACATTTTTTGTTTTTTCTGTTGGTCTTTTTGTCTCTTTTCACTCTTTATTTTCTGCAATCTAATTTAAAAAGAGGAAGGAAGTTATTAAGGAAACAAAAGGAACTGACATTTAAGAAGATCAAGAGAAAAAGCAGAATGAACTTCTTACTCTTCAACTGAGAGAGGTTTGAAGTCAGCAGGATCCTCAGGATATTGCTGCATAAAGGTGGAGAATTAAGAAACAGAAGAAAATAAGATACAGGGTGGTTACAAAAAAACATACCTACTTTAAAATTCTCTACAGACAAAACTACTGGTCGAAAAAATCTGAAATTTTAAAGAGGACATTTTGTACGGATGGGAATTTCTTTTAAAACAAAAAAAATTGGTAAATTATTAACTTACTTAAGTTTTTGCTTTGGATTGCGGACCGTCACCAGAAGTCCAAAAGGTAAATGTCTGTCAAAACTATCATATCAGACACTTAAGAAAAAATAAATTATAAATATCCTTTTTCCTCAGCAAAATTGCGTACTTTCTTAAGGGATGGTTAAACATTTTTTTCTTAAGTGTCTGATTTGATTGTTTGAATACACATTTACCTTCTAAACTTTCGGTGACGGTCTGAAATCCAAGACAAAACCTTAATTAAAATAATTAATTTACTAAATTTTTTTTGTTTCAAAAAAATCCCCATCCCTTAAAAATGTCCTGTTAAGAATTTTTCGACCAGTAGTTTTGTCTGTAGAGAATTTTAAAATAGGTATGTTTTTTTGTAACCACCCTGTACTTAGGAGAACAAAAAAAAGAGTAGCCAAACAAGAAAATTAAATAGTACAGAATTTAAACATCTAATTTTAATGTTAGGTGAATAAAATGGAAAGACAAGAGTAAACAGAGAGGTAGTTAGAATTTGGTTCGATAGGGAAAAGTGGGGATAAATGGGACAGGGACACATTCCCTATTTATAGTAATATTGCAAAAATTTTACATTTTTCAATTCTGTAACAAGTTCAAAACTAATAAATAAATTATTGACTACATTATAAATAAATGTATTTATTCAATCAATTAGCCATTATTTAAACAGCCGGAATTTTTTTTATGAATGTATGTATTTTGTCCCATTCATCCCCATTACAGGAATGAATGGGACAAGAGTGGGGATGAATAAGACAGTTAAAAAAAAGTGTTATACAAGCATAGAAGCTGATGTTAATGAACGCAATTTGGTGAAAAGAGGCTAGGTAATACTATCTTCTGGGTGAAATATTTACAAAAATTAAGTTGTCCCATTCATCCCAACTCTCCCCTACACATAACATAAAACCTGTGTTTTTAAAGCACATTTTATTGTTATTTCTTCCATTGTTCCATAAAAATAAATTATGTACCATACATTTTCTGATACCTTCATTTTGTTTACGTGAAACTAGTCAAGGAATTCCTCTATTTTTTAGAAAGTACCTCAGATAATTTTTACACATACTTCAAGAATTGAACAAAATATTTAAAAAATTTAAAATACTAAAAAAACCCCACTTAAAAGTGCTTAATATTGCAAGAATAAAAAAACTGATGGCAAGGCATGGCATAAGCAAGTAATGGAACATCAAAAAGCTAAAGTTTAACATTTTTTAAGAATGAGTTTCTGCACTTAAAGAGATTTCTGAGTTAAGAACCTAGATAAAGTATGTGAGGTAGTTAAAAACTGATATTAATCAGAGGTAATTGTTACTAAGAGTGAAGAACCTAGAAAATTACCAAATCTAAACATTTAGTTCAGAATAGAGCTTGTAAAATGCATGAATTGCAATAAAACTTTAAAAAGCAGACTTTATATCCAACAAATGTTAAATACTTTTAATTTTTTAAAATATTTAGAATGTGTTTTCAGACAATAATCGTTGAAACTATTTTAAACTTCCTTGTAGAGTTTGATAAAACCGAATTTTCAAAACACTACTAAACTAAAACTAGTAAAGAGCCATAAAAAACAATAGAAAAGTGAAATGATAAATGAAGAGAAATATTACTATACCTTTCGACAAGCTGGACAAAGTCCATTTTCATCAGTTCTAATGCGATGCCAACAAAACCGGCAAATCTAAATAAGTTACAAAGCTTATGTTACATTTATATACTGAATAAATTTCTTGAATAGTAAAATTTGAACTCCTTATACATAATATGGAAAATTCAAAATGATTGCTTAATGTTTTTTAACTGGTCAGTTTAATATTACAGATCAGTGACAATTTTTAGGCAGAAGAATTAACTCAAACAGATTTTTGGTCAAAGTTCTGCCTCTCCTTGCTATTCTAATCAAACTTAATTAAACATGTCAGACTTTGCAGGGAATGTTTCCACTAAAAAAAGGTCCCCTCAAGGCCCTTATTAGAAATGAATCAAGTTTATGTAATGTATCTACCATTGCTGCAGGTCTGTTTTTGCCCTAATGCAGAATTAGTAATCAAATTATATAATTATTTTTACAAAAATTCCGAACTTCCTAAAAAGTCTCAATAAATTTCAGTCATACTCTAATTATTCATGTCTTATATCCAAACTGAGGAGATTTAGACGTTTATAATTCTGTTCCAAATGAAAAAGATTATTTTAACACATCCTCCATGCTGCATTTTTAAAGTTATAAATATTTTTAACTCAAAATCTACTATTTTCAAGATTCACAACACAGTATTTTTAGGTTTGCACCTTTAATTTAGTATATTTAAATTTAACTTTTAACCCTTTCATTCCTACACTGCCCAAAATTGCCACTGAATCCTATTGTAAATTTAGGGCTACTGGATCTGAAAGGTCTAAGTCTGACCTGTGAAAAACACCTGATGATTATGTTCCTATTATCCTAATAATCTCTATTACTTAAGATTGATTGATCTAATAAATTACAAGTAGATTGGGTCTTAGTCATGAAATATAATAGAAGGAAAAATGGAAAATTAATGAAACCACATACTTGGTAACCACATGTACATGGAAAGAAGTTAAAGTCGTCCATTTCGAATGGTTCCATGCAGAGGGGGCACTAAATAAATAAATGTGGAATGAATGATAAGTACAAAAAATAATGACTTAGTTTATCTTGTTTTATGCAAGAGAAATTCCATTATATTTATAAGTCTTAGGGGATTTTCTATGATAATTTTAAGAACACAAAGCATTTAAACTAAAATTTCATAATAGTGTTAAAATAAGAACTAATACAACAGTAAAGTGGTGTAGTATTTTAGGTTACTAAGTAACAATCTTACCAATCACACATTTTTATCTATGATACACAGAAATAAATAAAAGTGAACAAATAGACAGTACAAAATTTGAAGCGATTAAGTAATAATTTGGGTACTTAAGTCTTGCAGCTGATTAAAAAATTAGACAAGATAGTTTTTATAAAGATATAAAAACTAGCAATCTTACCTCAGGATTTTGATCATCTTGAAGAGACATTGTGCAATTTAAGATAAAAGGATTACCAACCTAAGAGTAAAGAATTTTTATTATTAAAGGAGTTACATATAGAATCAGGAGAACATTAACTTATTTCAAAATATAACAAGCTTATGAAAGATAAAGATTTTAAAAATCACATGTGTTCTAAAAAAAAATTATACATTAAGAAAAAGTAAAGATAGGAGATACACAAACAACCAATAGAAGTTCGGTAGCAGTTCCTTTGTGCAAATTTGCAGGGTCCAAATACTTATTGGTTGTTAGTAGTAGTACTATACTTCACTAGTGAAAAAAAAAGTTTTGAAGGAATAATCTTTATAAATGATTTACGACAGGATTTATATACAATATTTCAAGACTTTAGGCCTTCACAATTTTAACTTAGCCACCTTGATAGTAAAAGTAAAGTATAATTAATATTGATTCTAGGTATTTATGAATTAGCTTTCTGAAAAGATAATCATGGAAACAAAAGATATTGGGGAGGCTCAGAAATGGGTTTAATGTACAGTACAAAAACCCTGATTTTTTTTGGGAGATCTTTACCTACATGCTCAAAATTTGCTGTGTTGTATGATGGTATTAATGACTAAAATCTGTAGTATTTTGGCATGAAAAAAGTTTAAAAAACTTTATGATTTTTAAAAAATTACAAGATTTCAAAATGTCTCAGGCATAACACTTTGCAAAAAATATTAACTGACAAAGTATCTGAAATCAAGTGAAAATTTAGAGGTTTTTTTTCTAAAAATTGTTTTACCAGAAACATTCCTAAATCTTGTAAATTTCTTTTTAAATTTTAAGTTTAAAAACTCTTTATTTGTTTTAAACTAAAATTTATATTTGTGTTAATAATGAGGTATGAAGGCACACCAAATTTTGAGCATATGGGTAAAGATCAGTAGAACTTTTTTTAAAGGAATTTTTAGTGTCTACTCTGTAACCTTAAAGAGGCCACAAAATGTAGTGGTCTCGTGTCAGAAGAGCAGGTATAGCTCTATAGCAGTGGTTCCAAAAGTGGATGCAGTGACACCCTGGGGTGCCACAAACAGCTCAGAATGGGAATGGATTTTTAGAACATCTGTAAAATTATTCAGATTCAGGTGCACAGCCCAATAGCAATCTTATAACATTCGAGACTTCCTACCTGAATGAAAGTAGATTTTTAGAAATTTAACTGGAGTAAATAATAATAAAAAAGCAGACATTGAGAAATTATAGCATTGATAATTTTATCCAGGAGTCTCATTCAATTTTGAAATTAGGATTTCTTTATTTTTCCAGGATAATTTTCTAGTTTTCTGTTAAAAAATAAGTTTTAATAAAAAAAATTCATACTTTCAATTTTCTTGGGTAAAATGAGGCAGTGACTTTAAAACTGGGTCATTTCCCAGGGTTTTCTGTATGAATTTTTAGGTTTTAGCAAAAATAAGCAATTTTCCCTGACTTTTTAGGCCAAATTAAAATTCCTGACCAGTGGGAATCCTGTGAACATAATTTTTGAGCATCTTTATCAATCCTTATGATTCTAACTAAACTACATCTGAAAAGAACTATAGCTCAGGGTGTAACTTTCTTGAGAGAAATGCAGCTAATTTTTATCTTTAATCAGTCCATAAAACCAAAGTATCTTATAGTCTTGAAATCTGATGTAAACTCTTCAGCCACAGATTCAAGGGGGGTACTCCAGAAAGTGCCCTCTCCTTGGGCTGAAAAAGAAAGGGGGGAAAGAAGAAAGAAATAAAAAAAGGAGTAAAATTTTGACCATTTTCTAAAAATTTAGTCTAGTTATGGGGTCAAAAGGTAATTACAAGGTTCAGAAACATTGTTTCGCCTATACTGTTTATCAAACATGGGGGGGGGGGGTACAAAAATAAATTTCATGGGGTGGATCTGGAGAGATCTATATAGAAAAAGTAAGGTAAATGTTCCACAAAAGTGCCCTTCCCTTGGAGCTCTGCTGGATCCGCACCTAAAACTCTTGGGAGGTGATGTATGGTCTTTTCAACTCCCAATCAAAGATACTTTAAGAAAAACTAAATAGCCATCTTTTTTAAATAGTGCTGTTTGTTCATTAAATTGAAGTTCTTTAAAACTAGGGCATTTTAATTAAAAACACTTATTTAATTGGGGTATTTACACCATCAAATTGTAGATTAGTAAGAGAGCATAAAATTGCTTTTAGTCCAGGACAAAAAGTATCCTAAGTACTACCATGCATACCTGAATAAAAACATATTATACTATTAAAATGCTCGATAGATAGGCTGCCCTCGGATGCTGTGAGAATGTTATGGTTCTCCAGAGGTTGCCTTGACTGAGAAAAGTTTGGGAACCCTTTTGTACTTTGGTATCCAAATACAGGTTATGCAGAAGAAAACTAAATTTTTATTATATTACTACAGATGTAGTAAGATGATTTGGATGAGCCAGTAGCCAGTTTAAACTGTCATAATTTTTATTCCAGTAATTGTTCAGTTTTTTAAGAGACATGTTGTATGACTTAAAAGAGGCTAAAAACTATAAAGCACACAAGTGTCTGGATATACTTGGGAAATTTTGGTGAAAGAAAAAATTTAATCTTTAGATTAGTTTTGGATATAAAAGGCATACACACCAGAATTTGTGCAAGACACCTGCAAGCTTGTAGGATACCTAAACTTAGTATGTAGAGTGGACAAGCAAAATAAGTATCTGTAAAAGAGAAGTAAATGGGATATAATTATCGTTGCTTAATCATATAATTATCAATTGAGGTACTTGCAGCAACAAGGAACTTACTCCAATTTAAATCAGTTAGATTTAACTCTTTGCTATAAGCACCTCAATTCCTATAACTAAATTAAATTCCACACTTTCAAAAAATTTGTAGCAATAACAATTGATTTCAGATTTTATATGATTAATTCTAATTGATAAATTTCAGATTCCTACATTTCTGAAAACAAATTATAGTGGAAGAAGCTCTTGTAGCTATTTAATCGGTTCCCCAATTTGGGACCCTGTAAAAGCAAACTTCAGTGAGAAACATCTATTTGAAAATAATATCATTGCCCCTCATATATCACTAGGTAAAAAGTAAGCATTAAATTTTCCAGTGGATTTTCATTCAAAGTTTGCTTTTAAAAGAGACCACAATTATGGAACAGATTAAACCTGTTTCTACTGTGTAGTACTGATATTTTTCAAAGAAAAAACTCCAAAATAGCCCCATTAAAAAACATTAATACCAAGGACCTGTAACACATACATATCTTGAAAATGTTGGATCCAAAGATAACATGAGCATAAAAGTATGGAAATTTAAAGAATTACAAATAAGGGTGTTTAAAAAAATTGAATTTTTTGTAATACTACAGCTAACTTTATTCCAATTAGGCAGGGAAAGTAAAGACTTTTTTAAAAAAATGAGAAAGATAGGGAGAATCATGGCATTTAGCTGGTAGGTTTTATATATATTAAGGTTTAACTTTTTTAAACTAAAACTTAAATTAGTTTCCATGATTGCAGAGTGGTGCATTCATGCCTGCCCAATCTTTAATAGAAGAGGAAGGTGCCAATTTTTCTATGGCACCAAATAAAAGGGGCATATACAAGGGCAGTTGTTTCCATTATATACACCTTTTGATTTAGAATAGGTTAAAGCAAATGATGAAATTAAGAGGTATGCTGTCTCCTAAAATATTTAGCCTATTCTCAATACTATTTGGGTTGCCCCCCCCTCCCTTTATATTTACCTTCTTACCAATAAAAGATAATTCCTCCTCATATTTTCTCCAACTACAGTACTAGTTGAAGCATAAAAATTGGAATGTTTTAAAAATTAATGTTGGTACTTACATACTAGACTTAGTGACTCCTGAACAATATTAAATACTAAAACTACCAAAAACTCCAAAATGGAGATTTTGGATTACAAAATATTTTGACCATAAACTAAACTATTTATATAAAATAGTAGTTACTCTAATATCAATCAGTACATCCCAAATGGGGGAGATATAATTTATAAACTCCTAAATCCACAACCCTATATGATTTTTTATGTTTCTTTATCTTTCTCTCAAATGTAATAACACTTAATTATAAAATATAATTGCCTAAAATTTAATTTGATGGTACTTTCTAAAATCAATTTAAAACAGCTTTAATCAAGATCTTTTAAGAAAAATAAAGATAAAAAATTAAATTCACTCAGCATTTCTAAAATTTTTCATAACATGGAAAATTAAATTAAGCTAACTATACAAAACATTCAAAATCCCTTCCAGTTCATTAAAAATATTAAAATTGATGTTATTCTGCAAGATGTGTATTATTTATCTTTAAACTGACAGTATATATTTAAAACATAATTATTCCAACATCAAGCAGGTACCACACCTTTAAAATTTGCAAATCTGAATTAATACTCAAAACTTGACATGAAAATTAATACGACATTGAACAGTGGCATATACATATTCATTCTATAAAAAAAATAAAATTGTCATAAAAGAAAGCTTAGATAAGTAAATCTTGATTTTGTGCGAAATTCCACACAAAGGGAAAATGAAACCTTGGGGAAAATGGATGTTTCGATAAAAATTTTCGTAGAAACTTTTAATCCATACATCGAGAAGCTAATTTTACAAAAAATACCAGATGTTTACGAATTGTTCGTCAATAAGAATTTCAGTAGAGAAGCGAGATCTTTGTTGACGCAGTAAGAAACTATTCGTTCATAGAGCGATTTATAAAATAAAAAGACACCATTTAGCACACATCATTATGAAAAACAAAATGCCTAAACCTTAAATAGATATAAAAGAATTTTATTGAAGTTATTTATCAACAACACTTTCCTGAATTGTGACCTAAAAGTATTGTTTACTTTTTTATCAAAGGATTCTCTAGCATATGCTGATCAATGTTAATTTTAAAATCAGTGATCCGAATCACTTAAACTTTGATCAGATCAAATGAAGGTTCCACATATAAACTATAAAATGTTTTTTAGACTTTTTAATTAGAGCAATAACTTCTAATTCGGCCTAATTGGAAAAGGCAAACGTCCTGACTTGGCAACCTTTGACTGATTGGTAGGAAATTCTCCTTTGGGCTGAATAATTCTTACACTTAAATGATACGATAAAGAAGAATAGCTCGAAGTAAGGAATGTGATCAAGTATAATTCTTTAATAGTTGATTAATCTTTTACCTACCACATATATTTATATACAGTATACGAAACAACTTCACTTGTCAAGTCTAATAACTATAGTTATGGTTTTTTGCGCAATGGACTGCGCAAGATACCCGGATGAACAAATATTTTACTCTACATCTACATACACATCACAGATCATCAGCATCATCAGCTGATACATCCAACAATTTTATTGATTGATTACTTTATTAGTGATTAAGTTGAAAAAACAATTCGTATTTAAGTTCTTACTGATTTATGAATGCATATTTTGAAGTTAAAAATCATAAGTGAGCAAATATTTCATATTTTTCAGCACTGTTTCACTTAAGCTGAAAACAAATGAAATCCATGTAATTAATCGAATTCAAATAATAAAATTGAAAAATTTCGTAACGTTTTGAACCCTCTCTTATACTTTTGTGAGCTCTAAAATATTATAACTTTGTTTATTTTGGTGGATAAACAATGGCTTTGTTTATTTTGAAACATCCTATTTAATATAGTGTTCACTGTAACTGTACCGACAATGCCAAGTGCTGCAATTTTCGTATTGAGCGCGAAGGTTATTTCTGTTTGAAAGTTGATAAATAATTATGCAAATTGCCTTATTGGTAAATATTAACCAATATTATTTACTGATTCTTCAAAATGCTTGAAATTAATTCCCTTTCGTGTCGAGAAATCACTCCGTATTCTGATGCCGATGACCGGTGGAATGATGTCACCATCAATGCTGGGGCGTCTCAAAGTACTTTACAGGACATAAAACTCCCCGAATGTGCTGGGCACTTTTCTTACCTTCACAGTGGCGATCTCGCCTCATCGTGTAGCAATCGGTTTATATACTGGAGGACAAATAACGATGTCATCCAACTCGTGGAAGTATCACTGGACGTCACACTCCGCAGTAATCGGCTGAAGTTGCGCTTCCAGAACACCCCTATTTTACGAGGTGTGAGTATCCATGAGAATAGGGATAAAATTGTGCTTCTCGTACCGACTGTATCTGCTATCCACAAGCTTGTTTTTCCACATCCTAGAACCATCGACTGTGAGCTGGGTAATAATGACTCGAGAGTGACTCCATCAGTGTTTTACAACACCACGTCTGACACTCTTCGTCTGTTCACCAGTTCGTTTGTCCTGAACCACGTCTCCATGGGTATACCTGTGCCACATACTTCCGCATCCTGGCTTCATGAAGATGGGACTGCCGCCTTTGTTTTAGCTAACAGCACCGGCTCTGTACTTCTAGTATGTATGTCTGACAAGAATAGTGTGGAGATCACCACAACTGAGTTAGCCAAGACTGGATCTTTGCTTCGATATGTGACTGGTTTGGTACCTTCTGCTATACGTGGAGGGTCCAAGACTGAAACAGCTCTAGGAATTGTGTGTCACCAAAACCAAATGGACACGTTAGTTTGTGCACTCTTTAGTGACCTTCAAATCAAGATCTGGTCTTACAAAAGACAAGAATTAATTGTTTCTGAATCTGTAGTTAATTTTGACTACAACAAGAAGCTCAATGGTGGAAACTTCACTGCCCATCAGTGTTATTTACGCAAATCTGAAAGCTTTAACTCCAACGAGTTCCTTCTTGGTATCTATGTTCCCATACCACACCAGAAAATATTTTTTATCCTTAAAGTAACACATCAACAGAATCAATGCAAACTCGGGCTATTGTCAGTCTTGCACCAAACCTGTTTTGACTTAGTTGATTTTAGCCTTAATGAGCACCAAATCTGGACCCTTTGGTTGAGTTCTGAAAATCAGCCTTTGGTTTTAGCTGCTCATTTAGAGAATACCCAAAATCCTGAAAACTCAAACTGGACACCTGTTGACCTTGAGCCACAAGTTTCAAGATATGTTGATTATGGTGTTTCAAATCCTCAACAAGCTTACCTTCAAGAAATCTTTAAAATTGGACGTTTTATGCCCAGCACTATACAAAAGGCCCTGAGTATATACAATGTTGGCAAGAGTTCAAGTTTTTCCCATAACAAGGTGTTAACCTTAGAAGACCTTCGTAATAGTGTGATTGAGGCAGTTGAAACAGAAGTACTGATGAAATCTGGTGATGTTGAGAGCTCTGGTAATGATTATTTAATTATATCTGCTGACTGTTGGGATCGTTTTTTCTCATACTGTATTCAGTACCATGAGGTTGGAATGAAACCATTAGGAATAGGAGTGATTCAGAACATCAAAAGTGTTATTCTGATCAAGAAGAGTTTCTATTCTTTGTTGTGTCATTGTGATGCGTTGGAGCCAGTTATAAACCCACGGTTTCTAAATACTATACCCTACACTGGACTTTTAGGACAAGATGAAAATAGCTCTAGAAGCCTTAAATCAGTTTTAGAATGTGTGGAAATGGTTAAAGAGAGCATAGATCCTAAACTCTTGATGCGATTGGATAACAAACTTCTCAGTCAGCAATGTCCAATTAAGTATGCTACTCAGCTGTGCAAGTCTAACTTTGAAGCTGATGAGTTGTTACCTTCCCGTTTGAAAAGTTTGATTCCATCAAATGAACAAATTGTTTCATGCTTTAACTATTTGCTGTCAATTCTTGACCTAACTGATGATAATATGCGAAATTTTTGGTTGGCTACAAATATTGGAACTCCTCAATACCCTTCTTTTTCTAGTGGCTATACTGGGATCAGTTCTCTCTGTGCTGGGCTAGGACAATTTGCTAGACAACGGTACGAATTTTGTCGCAACCTGCTACTGTTTGAGATGGTTCTTTATGATTCTGATATCATGGACTGTGAACAGCTGGATGATCTTTTGCTGCAGTCCGGAATTGTTCCTCGCACAGTGTCTCTCTTACGCCCGTATTTCGTCATCTGGTGGTGCACCCAATGTGAAAGTCACCCTGTGTCTTTAATGGTACAAGATGCAGCCTTCAAGCAGTTTTGTCTTCTGGAGCTTCCCGAACTCACAAACCAAGACCTGACTAACCCTAAAGAGAAACGAACAGTGTGCCAGTTGTTCTTTGAAGGCAAAGGAGGAACCAGAGCCAGAATAATTATGGAGTCTTGTTTAGACCCAGCATTACCAGTTAATTTTGAAACCCTTTATGAAAAGCTTATTTTATCAGCAGCATCCCTTCTTTGGCCTCAAGAGTTCAACACAGTTTTCCCTGAATTTTTATTTGCCAAATGTCAACACGAGGCTCTCCTGGAGTATGACCGACTTTCTCAAGGGTGGTGTACTGGAAACAAGCAGTATCTGGATTTTTTGGTGGCAAGTAGTCATCTGATACTTGGAGATGCCAATAAAGCATGCAAGATGTTCTTGGAGGTGTCTAAAAATATTGAAAGAGAAAGTCTGCTCTGCAACAAAATACTTACTGGAAGATATAATGTCGATATGGGATCATCTGTTGTCAGCCTGTTTTGCATGCGGATCATCCAAATGTTTGAGCTGTCTTCACAATCAGAATGTGTTGTGAAGCTAGCATCTGCTGTTATAAATGAGATATCAGATGAAGACCCTCATAAACCAATCTTTTACTCAGTTCTATTCAAACATCATTTGAATTTAAATAACTATGAACCAGCGTTTGCTACTCTGGTAAAGAATCCTGATGCATCAAGACAAAAGGACTGTTTACGGCAGTTGATTGTGAAACTGTGTGAGGTAAAGCAGTTTCAGAAGATCATTGAGCTGTCATGTGTATCCTATGAGGAAGAAATGATTGAAATTCTAGAATCTAGAGCACGCTGTTCTGACTTGTGCCAGAATGCATCATTTTATGGAATTTTGTATTCTCTGCATATGCATCATAAAAAATTCAGAAAGGCAGCATCTGTGATGTACGAACTAGCCATGCGATATGGCAAAGAAGTGGTGAGCCTCAAAGGTCTAAAAAAGCAAGTATCTTGTTATTTGGCTGCTATCAACTGTCTTCACCTGTCTGAACCCGATTATGCTTGGATTGTGAAGCCATCTAGTGATCCGAGAGATTCAGAGGGTTACGACCTTAACTCCTCCCCTAAGAGGAACTCGGAAGGAGACGAGATAATATATTCACATCGCCCCGTGAAAGTTGAAGTCTTGGGCTTGGATGATGTCCAACAAGAATATATGCTTGCACAGTCAAGACTGCTTTATGCGCAAACTTGCACGAATACACCTGGGATCGTGACTCCTCTGACTGCCGAAGAAACTGTCGCACTCTTGACTAATGCATGTCTGTTCGATGCTGCCGTGAAGCTTTCCAAAAGCCACCAGCTTTCATTAGTTCCAGTTCTGGAAGCATTGGTTTACAAGTGCCTTACTCCTTCTGCTAACACGACCAGTACATCCGAAATGTGGAATCTTCTGCACCAATACATCAAGGACCACGAAGCCCATGGCAGCACCCTCCTGCATCGGTGTGTAGCCGAGAAGCTCCTTGTCCACGGCGCAGAGGTCCCTGCTTGGCTGAGGCTGTCCTACCAGAAGCGAAACTGTACCGAGTTGGCCAGCCTTTTCATTCAGTATGGACTCATGGACTGTGCTGTTGTGCTCATCCACAAGTATGTGAAGGCTGTTCTCGGGGAGAGGAAGGAGGACTTCGGATTAGATTTCTCTCTTCAAATGAACTCCCCTCCTGTGTGGTTGCCCCACACATTCATTGACATTCTGATGGATGTCGGTAAGAAACTGCAAGACACCGATGAGGATTTTAGAGAACTATTTGACAGCTTTAACTATACCTTAAGGAAGTATAATGAAACTGTTGAGTCAATATCTGCGGATAAAATATCTAGAGTGTCTTCTTAAAGTTTTTGGTTATAGCGTGCTTAATTTTTTTTTCAGTCATATTTTGTTAGATACGTCCATATCCTGTGGAATTTGATGTGTTTTTTTATGGTGGTTTTAAAAAGATTTATAAATATGCCATGGAATTAAATACAGAGCAACTTGGATAACTCAAATATCTAGAATTCAAAGACGGATAATTTGAAGATTTCGCCTGATCTCCCGACTTAACATAATTTTTATTACTAATCCAATTTTACCAAAAATATTGGATATATAGTTGCTTTTTTTGGTTTCTTTGCCTTTGAATTATCCAAGTTGCAAGTATTTCCATATAAAGCACACCAAGAAATAAAGTCAAATTTTAGGGCTTGCATCTAATAAAAAAAGTGTTTCATGACAGTAAATAATTTCTAATAAGGTATGTTATTATACCCAATTGTGTTTCCTCAAAACCAACTTCTGCACTTGTTGTTAGACCTATCATTAATTACCTGATGTGTTATTTATCTTTCTTTTTCCTGTTCATTAATTTCTAAAACTAATAATCCTACCTACTCACCTAAAATTATCAACTAAATTAATTCCAATATTCAAAGGTACCACATTTCCCAGAAATTATACAAATATTAATAATTTGGATTCCAATGGAATGCATTCTAAATACATGTTACATGGGTGTGGTGTAGCTAGGCTAGGAATGAGGGCATGTAATATTCATTTTCATTTCTTAAACATGGAGGGATAAATAGTTAAAGAGAAAGTTATACTATAAAACAGCAGATCCTACAAAGTGTTTCCAAGATTCAGCACTCTTTGAAGACCTCAAACATTCTTGTGGTACCCCAGTCATACAATACTATTTGATGTATTATCTGTATTTTTCTAACATCTAATGTAAAAAAAAAAATATATATAATTTTAAAACTTTTATGCTGAAAAGTGCTCCAGCTATATAACCTTTCTTGATGGCAACAACTAAGTATGCCTTTTTTTAAATAATAATCAGGGGTCTGTTTAGAGGAAATTTGGGTCTGTTTTCAGACCCTTCACAAAGTATTTTTGCCTTTAAACAGACCCTTTTTTTTTTCCATAATACTTCAAATATTGGACACTATTTTCACAAAAACAGGCTCCTCGCTGAGAAAACTAATAAATTTAACGCTAACTTCAAATCCACAAAATTATGAGTAGATTTTCACAATTTTTACGAAAACAGGACCCTTCACAAAAAGTCTGGAATGACCCCTGATAATTGGCATAAAAACAGCTTGGTGATTTTTGAAGGATCTAGAACAATAGTACATTTAGAGCTGGAATCAGCTGCTTTGTCTTCTCTCCCTAGTTACACCCATGGTCAATATTACTATATTAGAAAATAGTGTCAACATAGTTAAATGGCTGATAAAAAATGTGTATATATTTTGTTCTTTATGAAAACTTTTGATTGTTTTTATAAAGTAGCATTTAACTTACATTTTTAGTTCTTCAAAAAAATTATTTACATAAAAAACCTGGGTTGCAAATGCTCATTTTATTCAAAAAATCTTATATTTAATCACCAATATTTTTTTTTCTTTCAATTGTTACTGCCTTAAAAGTTGAAGAAGTTTGTCACCAAGTTGTCATTGAACACATTCACTATTCAACATGATTTTAAGTGAAATAGTTTTAAAATGTTTCACAATTTATTAAAATATAGGATGTTCTTTTTGTATTGAATAGGTTTGTGAGTGTTAATGAGTAATGCAATGGTGCAAGTTTCCCCCATTGTTTGAATATCTTCTAAACTGACTTATTCCTGTTGATTTTCAAATAACCAATTGTATATTATTTATTTTGTCATTAAACTACTTTTTACAAAATATAGTCTTTTTTATTTTAAAGTTTTAATCAACTTTTCTGGTAAACTCTATAATTGAGAATTTCAAATACGTATTATCATTTTTTTAAAATGAAAGAACAATGAAACAGTATTGGCTGTTTTATAGGGTAATGATATTGTGCAATCTGTATAACTTAATTTACATACTTTGTTCATCCTATGTTTTCAAAGGCAAATTTTTATAGGGCTTAAAATAATATCTGGTTATTAATACTTGGATAATATAGATAAAAGTAATAATGTAGATTTAAATTATATGTTATTTATAATGTGTAGAAGTAAATATTCTTTGGGAACCAATATCTCTGAAGAATATTACAATGCTTCATCAGAATAAGAAATACAATATATTATCCTTATCAGTTAAATTTTACTGCAGCAAGTATTTTGGAAACCTAAATAGAGGAATCCTCCATCATAATACATAATTCAATTCCTTATGAAATGTTATTTCTTAAACTTTTGGTACTTTTTAACTTAGGAAAATACTTGTTATATATTTGGTGAAAAATATATTTACATAATCTCAATGAATTCCCATTTTAAAATTTTATAGATTCTAAGTTATTTTGACTCTGAAATATTATGGAAAATGTTTTTATCAGTTTAAGGCAAAATAAAATTTTTTCAAGTATGATTTAATTGCAAATTTAGTAAAAATTTATTTTTCCATCCATAGATGGGATAATAGGGTTAATAGGTAACCAACGTTTCTCTAAATATTTTTCTAGATTCTAAAGAAAGGGAGCAAGGAACAATCTCTGCTTTAGTGCTGACCGTTTTGAAACCTTGAACGGGCATTTTGTCATCTCATCATCTTTTAAGTGCTCATCCTAATAATTGTGTGGAATAATCAAGCTACTCATTTAAAAGTATGACAAGCATATCATGTCCAAGATTAAAGTTATCTGACATTATTAAAATCCTTCCTTTTCCAGAAATCGGTTTTAAGATTCCTTATTTTACTAAATGGTAGGAATAAAAAGTTCTGAGTAAATTGTATTGAGGGATAATCCAATGTTTAAGTTTTATAACTTGCTCTGTTAAAAAAAAACAAGGGGGATACACTTGAGGGAGTACCTTGATACCTTCAAACTCCAGTACAACTATCCTCACTGGGATACTGGGTAAGGCAGCAGAGCTTTTACAGAACAGAACGTGTGACTGAAAGTCACAGTCAGCTGAGGTCAAAGGCCCTTGTTTCCCCATGTAAACTTGGTCCTCATAATATCGCCCCGGAGAGATAAAAGGGTCTTCCTTGCTCCAACCCGGGAACAGAACTAACTCAGGCCTGTGGTGTGGCAGCGATATGCACTACCACTCGCCTCCGGGAATTCTGTTCAAAGTTTTTCAACCAAAAAGATATTTTTTTTTATATGATCCGAATTCCATAAGTATTAGTAACAAGAAACACTTTTCAAAACCTGTTATTCTCTAGGTTAAACATTATGAAACGTCATTACAGAAAATGACTAGAGACTTCTTAAGATTTCCTGATAGCCAGAAATTCATAATTTCTAGTAAAATGAACAATTTTGTAATGGTGACGAAGCAGAAAATCAAGCTTCAACTTTTACTGCCGTGAAAGTCTTCCTTCAGTCATAAGACATTCTTGAACAAGGTGATTTGGAACACAAATCCTGCGAGAAAAGTTTAAGGTAAGCATAGATAAATTACAGTTAAACTTACTATGGGTGAATTAAAGAGTAAATATATAGCACAAGTAAATATCTTTTAAAGAAAATTGGTACAAAATCTTTCCTTACAAGGGTTATTTTTCAAAGTATATGGTGTTCCAATTAGCAGTATATACAATAATGTCGTGTTATTAAAAAGTAAATATTTGTTCTGCATCTTATAAGTTTTCTTAAAAAAAGCAATTTTAATCTTTTCTCTTAATCTATCATACATGACTTGATATTTTTTTTCATAATTGCATACCATACATTTTAATGAAAAGAAATATTTATTGGATGAAAATTTGGTCTTTTATGTATGGGATTAATGTTGTAATACATGACCTCATTCTGATAAAAAGGTACCCTTAGTTTAAAAATTAAAAAATGTAAATCATAGTTAAAAGTTAATCCCTTAAAATAGGTCTGAAATATCTATCTACCTTAACTTAATTGATCATTTGTTTGCATAATTGTATTTTTTTTTTTTTCATTTTTAAAATAAAATAACTTTTTCGTGATAAAAATTAGAACTATTGAAAGAAATTGGATCCGGTTTAGGGCAATTCCACCGTAACTCACGCTACATTTTTTTCAAAATTACAAATTAAAGTAATTTTTTAAAATAGAAATTACTATTATTTTCTTTCTAAAAAAATCAAGCATATTGAAATTTATGCTTTTAATTTAAAATAAGTATTGCGAATCTTTTAAAAATTTTAGTTTTTTAAATATTAATTAAAATAGAGTCGTAACTCACGCTACAAGAAAAAGACATGGATTTATTAGTATAAAATTCAAATTTGTTTTTCTGCTTAAATAGTGTTTCAATAATGCTATACGCTTGACAGGTTTTTAAATATACTTCCCTTATTCTAAAATAGCAAACAATTTTACTGGGAATACTTAAGAAAATAAGAAACTAATTAAAATTTAGAAAGCTGTTCGTAACTCACGCTACAGTACTTCGTAACTCACGCTACATATCGAAAAATAGTTGTTGAAAATCATAAAGAAAACGTCCAGAAATATTACTTGAGCATATTTATTCATCATAGAACGAAAAATCAGATATAAAAATAAGAAATTTATCATCAAATATGTGTACATTTTTAGTATTTTTTCGAAAACATCCATAGTTCCAGGAAACATACTAAACCCGTGTTGTTCGCTCCTTTATTATGGCATTTGATCAAATTTAATTACTTGGCCGTATTTTAATAACTTTTTAAAGTTTTAAAAATTATTCTTTCTGAATTCTTTAACAAAAATAAAACTTTTACATCCTCCGTGTTCTGGAGAATTGCAGCATATCGGAAAACTTTTTCCCAGAACATTTTTCCAGAAGTAAAGTTCCTCCTACTCGAACATTATCTTGCGATACTACCGATTCATGAGAGACCTGTTCTGTTTTGCCTAGATTTTGGGTCTCTGAGATGTGAATGTCGCACCTTCAACAAGTCCCGTTGTAGTTTAAATGCAATGCATTTATGATATAGTATCTTGAAGTGGAGCTACATTCTCAAAAGTTAAACACAGTTGTTTATTAAATATTTTTTCTAATTCCGGCATATACAAATTCCTTAACTTAGAATTTGAAGTTACTGTTATGTTTATAAAATTCAACAAATAGCTAAATTTTTAAATTCAGTTGAGTTACCGCAATAATGTTGCTCATGTTACCGAAAACCGTAACTCACGCTACAATAGTTTTTTTGCTTTAGAACAAAGTAAACCTGGATATTACTTATATTTAACTTGAATTATGAATTAAGATGCTAAAAATTGAAGAGAATAAAAAATTTGGAAGTTTTTAATGCTTTATTAGATCCGTAATATTACTATAACCTATTTTTTCGTAACTCACGCTACATGATATAAGCGTTCAGTTTTAATCATTAATATAAATGTGATAAAATAAATTTAAACACTTAATTTCATTTTTATTCTAAAGTTTATGAGTATATTTAACAAAAAAATAGTAAAAACAAATACATTATTTTTTTAATTTGCAAAATTAAACATATCTTTTTCATTAGAAGATTAAACTTTAAAACAAGCAGTTCTGAAATATTGACTTTTAGATGCTGAGATTCCAATAAAAATTAACTTATACAAAATTTAAACTATGGAAGCACAAATAGATCAATACTGCATAGTTATTCCCAAAAATAATTAGAAAATTTTATTCTTTTATTTTTAATGATCATGTCCCTGTTCATATGGAATAGCCCTTTAGTATATTTTTGAGCTGCCCAGAATGCCAGTGGCATAAATACAAAATAAAATATGAGACAAGCATAAATTTGGGTTTTCTTTGTAGATCCTTTATTTCGTGTGGTGTTTGTCTCAATCAATATAATTGGCCTAAAAGAGGCAGCTTCTGGAATGCCTTTTCCAGCTCCCTCATTTGATTCCTATGAATAAAATATCGCATGTTCTTAAACAATATTTCCGATATCCTTGGTTGAAGAAAAATAACTCACGAAATTATTTTATAGGATTGTGTCCACGCAAACATGCAGATTGTTTATTTCTCCATCTTACTTGCAACAGTAGCATCTGTTCTCTGTGCGCCTAAATCTACTCTTTTATCGAACCTTGTTGAAAATTCTGGTGAACCAAGTAGTTTCTCCCTCAGTGACTCGGCCAGTTCGAGCAATGGTTAGTAGATGTAATTATTAGTAACGTGATGTTTCCATGTATCATTTTTAAAGTTGTACACACAGTAGTCTTACTGGATTAAAAGCATATTACGGATTACATTTTTGAACCAACATACAGCATAAGAAACTCCCACATATGAGTTCATAGTTCAAGTAGTTATAGCAAAACTTATTTTAATCCTAACAAAACTGAAGTTTTATAAGATACAATTTCATGGATTTAAAATCTCTTTATTTTTATATGGGGTTGATATTTTTTCCTTAATATGAGTTATAAGATAGTGAAGAATATATTTTTATAGACTCGTAAATAATATAGTATATAGGTAACGTAGTTTCCCAAAGCAGATTTTAGTATAGTAGTTGTTTTTTCTGCATACTTTCTCATATGAAGGAAAATCAGGTTTTACAGGGTATTGTAAGAAAGCTTACAAGTAAGGTTGGCGGGGAGCAAAAAAATAATTTGACATTTTATTCCTTTATGTCCGACGTTGAAATAATTGCTTTTGGGTCTCGAGGTAATTCTATAAAAAAATTAAAACGTGGTCTTGACTCAAACAAACCATTACAGCATAATTTAATAACGAGCTATAAATTATTTAGAATGGCTGTATCGTGTTCACTAACAACTTAAATTTATTTCTGTTGAAAAAATACAATAATAGAGGATGACATTTTTTATTTTAATGGTGCAATTGAAAGAACATACCTATAGGACTTACTTACACTTTGACTTTCATCAGAAAGCCAATCAGACTTCCTGATAATCCTTCCAAACCTTTTACAAATTATATTTTTATTTACAAAAACTTAATTTTAAGTGTTTGAGACATAATGGGTACAGCATAAATTTGTACTGAAATGACATAACAATTAAAACCCGAAGACGGTTGTCTGTTTCAAACGCTTAGTCCCCTATATAATACGACATTTAAGTTAAGGTCTCAAGTCACTGGAACTTTTGGTTAAGATTTTAAAAGAAATGTTTTGAGAAATATAAAGATCAGGTTTCAAAATTTTGAAAAACCTTTTTCGCGCGCGCTTCACTCTTCTTACAACGCAATTTCGAATTTATAGATGATTATACAATGGCGTCAACACTTTTTAACATAACTTAAGTAAACTTACAAAAGTTATTACCTAAAATAATAATACCTATAAAAATACCAGGGCCGTAACCAGACTTTTATTTCGGGGTGGGTTTTTTACCCAACGTTATTTCTAAGGTACGGGTGAAAATGGAGGGTCTGGGCATCCAGAGCATTTGTCGTACAAAGTATTGTTTTACCTCATTTTGCAGTTGGAACATCCAATAGAACCGCTCTTTGTAAGGGGCAGAATTTTCAAGGGAAAAGGACTGTATTACAGACGTCGAAATTTTGGAGGGGGGTTTGGTGGTTCTTCCCAAGAAAAATTTTGAAATTTGACCCTCAAAAGCAGTGTTTTAATTCGTTTTGATGCCCCTTGGGTCTTGGGTTACACCAGAAGAGGAGTCCTCCTTATAAGTCCAGTAATAGCCATATTACTTATTTAGATAGTGCGGCTACTAGCTTAATTAGTATAATGGCTAAAAAAAATATTAATGATTATTATGAAAAATATGCTACTAACCCGCATAATAATGATTCATTATTTGCTCAAAAAACTAATGAAAAAATAAATCAAGCAAGAAATGTGGTTAACCCTATCTTTAATTTTGAAGGGAAAAAGGGAGGGGTTTCAGCCCTCAAACCCCCCGTTGGATACGGCCCTGCCTAAGGCCGAATACAACTGCCCTATTCGATTCATTATTAGCCTTAGAGAAATAATGTCACATTAGAACTTATTCGATCAAATGACAGCAGTTGAATTCCCTTTTTAATGGACATCCACGCATTATTTCCCTACAGATTTGCCATCAGTGAGGCCATCATCCCCATCCCCTCTCCCGAGCTTCTCCCAGCCTGCCGACGAGATCGACACATTATCAACCGACATCCCGTCTCCGGACGCCGAAGAATCCTGCGACAACCCTCCCTGCAACGTCATCGTCATCCAAATGGACGAAGACCACAACCGAACGGACGTGCAGAAGTCGGTGGACGAGGCGTTCGGCGACCGCGTGGTCCGCTGGATGGTGGTGGCCAAGACGACGCACATCGACAAGACGGAGGAGATCTCGGACGACTTCCTGACAGGGAAGAAAAAGAAGGTGTCTTCGGAGAACAGGTTCGAGCAGCTGCAGGTGATGCGCGACAGCAGACACGCTTTCTTCGGCAACGAGTTCGATCTCGTGAGCGTCTTCAAGTGAGCTCCATGTTTCCCGATTCCACTTCGTAAGATGTGAGCGAGAGCTCTGATTGGTTGAAATTATGGGATTGCCAGTTGGTCTGATTGGTGACTAAGCGGAGGTGAAAAAGTTACAAAGTGGAATTGGTAAATAATAAATAAAAGCATGTTGCATAACCATGATTCCTAACTTTTATACACTCTATGGAGCATTCCCATATTATGTCACACAGTTTTTAGAGTATTTATAATTATTTTTATTTCTATTTTCCAAGCAGTTTCACTTTGGCTACCTATCTCCCTATTAAAGATGACATGGCATTTTTAAATTGTGTTTTTAGCCTTTGAATATTTCACCACACAATTTCTTTCCTAACGATACTGTATTCGTGTTTTGTTCATGGTCAGGGGGGTTATTCATACATGGTTAAGGGGGTCATGGATATCAGAAACCCCACTGAAAGTTAAGACACCAATTTTGTAACCTTCAGCCAGGGCCCGATCATGACAAGGTGGGGCCCAAGGCCAGGATACATTAGGGGGCCCCTTTCACAACAAAAGATTAAGAAAAAAGAATTGTAAATTGTACTTTGGGGGAACTACCAGGTCTCCAGCAACTACTATAAATTCCAATTCTTTTTATGTAAAAGTAATTTGATACAGATGCAACAAAAATATTTATCTAGCTTTTCTAAAACAAAATTTATAATTTTTAGACAATTTGGGGGCCCCCCAAAATCATGGGCCCAAGGCGGGCCTTGTAGGCCTAGGCAGTGATCAGGGCCTGCCTTCAGCACTCTTGAAGGTGAAGCACTCATCAGAAGGTTTACAGTCAATTTCAGAATAATATCCATCTACTTATGATGCCTAATCCAGCCTTTTTTATGTATCTTTAAAACATAAAGGGAAATGTATCCCATATATCTTTATGATTTTTTGTAGAAATAATTTATTATCCATATTTGTGTGTTGTATTATACTCTGTGATTCATTTTTAAAAACAGAGTGGTGTTTATTTCATGAATAAGAAGATAAACGAAGTTAATATACTTCAAAGATATAATCTTGATCTGTGCTTCTCATTATACTCAGATTGAGAATTTAGCAATTATTGTTTCCATGTTAGTTTTTTCTATAAAAGTGAGAGTTTGAAAGTAATATTTTAAGGTAATTATAATGGATGACTCTTAGCTAAATGGATAGAAAATTTAAATTATTTAAAACTTCGAATTAGAAAAGTAGTAATAATGATTCAATAGAAAGTTCAAAGAACCAAGAACATTTTTTGAAACATTCGCTAATTTAATAATCCAAGTTGCATTCTATTTTCATTAATCTCTTTTTTTAAAGGTTTCACACTACTTTATGAACTCCATACATCTGGAATATAGTACAACATCTTCATAACTCAGAAGCTCAAACTGTTAAGGGAAAAATTACACTACATAATTATTATAAAAAGATTTGCTTTTATATTAGGGGGAAATATAAAACCAAAAGCATCCAAAATTAGTATTTGCCAAAAGAACGAATTTTCAAAAAGAGAAAACTGCTTAAATATAAGCTTTTCTAAAAGAATTCATACAGCATTAATCATGACTGATATCTAAGCTTTTCTAAATTGAAGTCTACCCTAAAGTTTTTCGGACGTATTTTGATTTCTGTCGAATCCAAAGATTCCGTGGGTCCTTTCCAAGTGGGCCAGATAATTCCGTTGGTGTAGCTGCTGCCTTTGAGTAACATACCATTGAGATTGGAATTGTGGCACGCATTGAACCACCAACCACCCTTGTGTTCGTTTGCGCAGTTCTTTAACTTTTCATTGTCGTTGTCTCTGTCCATGGTGGAAAACAATTGATTATTGAGGGCGTTTACCATAGAGTCACCTATTGGGAAAAAAAATTCAGTTACTTATCTGTGGTGTTTATAATAGGCGTAATAATGGGTTGTCAATTATGTGGTATTTATACTATCGCCTCTCGGGAGGAAGAACGACGTAACTGCTCATGAGAGAATTTTTAATACGTACGGGAACTTGGCGGCAACACTTTTAGATTGATCACCAAGTCGAAAGAGTCTAGTCAAGATTCATTAATATTACTTTGGCTTCGACTCTGCAACCAATCTAGAAGTTTTACCGCCGAACTTCCACATTGTAAAATTCCTCTATTTGCTGTTTCGTCGTTCTTCTACCGGAGAGGCGGTATATGGTTGCATAAAACTTTTTACAGTACTATAAATAGGAGTTTGTGATATGGTAAATTTCCATGTTAGAGTTATCGGGATGTTTGCGTATTTCATATTTGTTAGAGAGATACTAGAAAGAAAAATTGCAATGTTGAAGAGGCCACTGCACAACACCTAATTAAATGTGTAAATTTGGTGCGAGGGGACCTTAAAAGAAGGCCCTCTTTAGTCCTCGATATTTTTAAAGCGAACAACCTCATAGATCTGATCTGATCCAGATCAGAGAGATAAGCAAGAAGAAGGAAAAATACTAACTTTAAAACGAATATATCTTATTTACAGTGAAGGAAATCACTATAATATATTTTTAAATATACAAGAATTCTTATTTAATATTTTTGGCTCGAAAAAAATTCAATCTTTGAATATAACAATGTTTGGTCATTATTTGTATAAAAAAATGTTTTATCCTTAACATCCCTGTACCTAACATAAGAAAGAGAGAGAGAGAGCGGAAGAGGATAGATAGAGAATAAAAATGATAGGAAGAGTTAAGTATGATAGGGAACAAAAAGATAGTCTGAGTTAGAGAAAGAGAAGGAAAAATGAAAAATTATATTTCTTTGAACTTGTTTCGACTTAATTCTCAATCACTTCAATTTATAATAAAAAAAATAATTTACCTGCATTGCCGCTATATTCTTGAATGTGCAGTTTGTACTTGTTATTTTCATCATCAATCCAAAACTCGTCGTATAGGGCAAAAGCAGTATTCCCATTTACATCCATCATTTCGATTCGAATTGTGTTTAAGCGTTGGTTCGTTAGAGCAAATATGTTGTCATTACCTAAAGTAGTATATTACCCATGATAAGATGATTTTGAAATTTGTTAAGAAAACACAAACTACTGAATGAATGAAAAATTGAAACGCTCCAGATACGTACTAAGAGCGAACACTCGGACCAAAATTTTTTTTTCGATCCATTTAAATTTCGATACCTCTGAGAATTTACAGATATAATTTTGTTATAATTTTTAATAAACAGTGAGACCTTAGTTCCTTCTCAGATACGGTGAGAATGATGAGAATAATCTACAAAATAGAACATTATCGAAAATTCTGCCAAACCAAGTTGTTTCACTCTCAGTGACTTGATCAGTTTGAGCGATGTTCAGTAGATGCAGATGCAATTAGTACGAGTAACATGTGCCGTTTCCATGTAGTACTTTTAAAGTTAAAAAAATAGAGTAGTCTTACTCGATTAAAATAATATAAAATAGTACTTTTTATCCGACGCTCAGCAGCAAAAACCCAAGACCAGATATTCAAACTGTCAAGAAAGCCATTTTTACTTTCATTAATTTTCATTGACTTAAAATATTTTTAGTTTTCCATAAAAAGTTAAATTTTATTTTAAAAATATAAGTTGCACCCCTCTTTTTTTATCTCTTGTCACACTTGATTCAATTTTAATCGTTCAAAAACGAGTTTTTCCTAATAAACATTAAGGTAAAAATTAATTTCTTCAATAAAAGGTGATCGCATGATATTTCCTTGCTATGTGTGACTTAATTTAGCTGATATAGAAAGCACATGATATATAATTATTACCAGTTTAAAGTTTCATTGTTAATTTGGATGCTATCTATTGAGATATGATAGGCGTAAGTATTGCAAAGCATATTTAAGTGTACTTGTTTTTTCTGCATACTTTCTCTTTTGAAGGAAAATCACGTTTTACAGGGTATTGTAAGAAAGCCCAAAAAAGTGTTGTAGAGCAAAAATAAAGTTTTGTAACTTTGAAATAATTGCTTTTGGGCCAGTGAGATTATTCTCTGAAAATCAAAATAAAAAAAATTAAAGCGGGGTCTTGACTCAAACTAGCAATTAAAGCAGATTTTAATAAAGTTATATCTTCTAAAATAAGAAACTTTTCAAATGAGTTTTTCTCAAAAACAGCTTTTATTGAGTTCGCCTCTGAAACACCTCAATTTAAAACTTAAAATAGGACTTTAAGTAAGAAGATAATTTAGTTTTTATTACGTGTTAGAGAGTTTCTACAACAAATAATATTTAAAAGTAATATTGATATGCTTTGGAGAGAGAAGTAATGTTTTTTATACTTAGCAAAACGTGACATTCATAAAAAAATTAATATTTTTTTTGTTTATTCGCATATTTTGCATTACAATAGAATAAGCGTATCATCGTCAAGCAATTACGTCATTTCGGCCCTCTTCATTTTCATTGTGATGCTACACGGAACGAAGTAAGAAAAGTGTGCTCCAATATACGCCCAATTTAAAATACAAGGAGTTATGTTTTCTATATTAGAGTAAGATGAATAAGAGTAATAATGAAATGACTGCTTTAGTTCTTAATCCTAAAAGATTTAAAAACAATAATCTAACGATAGTTTTATACCCAACCAAAAATCCTGCAATATATCACCAAAACCCTCTTTATAGTTTTTCCATGGTTTGAAAAAGTAATTCAAAGGTCTACTGTAGTTTCCTCGCCTCTGAATGACCTGAAATCGAAGAAAAAAATCCTTACTTGGCTAATTTTAATTAAGTTGTGAACTGGAGGTTTTTTTATTTTTAGTTTATTGAATAATTTTAAATTTAAAAACTTTTTATTAAACAAAATAGATTTCTATTTCAAATTTAAAAATCTAAAGATTCGTGAAAGCATTATTTAGTTTAAATGGAGTTGCACAATTTCACCTTTTATTAATTGATCATAGCATTTTAATCAACTGTACATATAAAGCTAGTTATTTAAGAACATATAAACTGATACCGTCCATCTGCCTTCATCGGTGTCCATATCACAGAATACTTTGATGGGTTTTCCTTCTAAGAGCCTGTTCCGAGGCCATATAGTGTACACTCCGCTCAATTTATAGCCCTCCTGATATACATCAGCACAGTCAGTAGGGTTGGGTTCGGCGATAGTTGGAGCTTTAAGAGATAACTTCTCGGTTAAACTTCAGGTGGAGGTAATAAAAATGCAAGTTCAACTAACTATAAATATTTTAAGATGTCAAAAAGGGCGTGTAGGCTTAGTTTGTTAAAATTATTATTAATCGGATATTGTTATCATTCTTCTCTTGGATAAATAGGATCACTTTAAGTGGAGTCGACTAGTATCATAACAATAGTAGGAATCACTAAGAACACATATATACCATACTACAGTATACATGGTTTTCTCAATGTCACGCGTCACAAAAATGAGACCCTTTATTAAAAGTTAATTTCTGAACCATCTTGAGCAACATATAAAAGATGGAAAAAGGGAGAATGGATACTCACTCGCGAAATAAAGAGTTTTTGCCTTTTCTATCATGTATTTAGCAGCATCTATGTATGACATCCATATTCCACTAGCTGAGAGGTCACTAGAGGTTTCGCAGCGCACATTTTGTATCACAATCCACATAAATAAAATATAAATAGTGTAAATTGAGTTCCTATAACAAAGTGGAAAGATTAAAGCATTCAACATTCGTTAATTTAGTACAATAACTAAGTGAATCTAGTAAAAAATGCATTCGCTAAAAAAATTTCGACGGTCCTTATTAGTTTTCATACACAAATATTTTAGTTCACGGGTATTCAATTTTTAGGTTTTTTTTAACATTGCTTAAATAAAATTACACACAAATATAACATATGAATTCTGTTTATCATCACTTACAGTCTTCTTCCTGTGAGGTACAACCATGAAATAACCATTTTATTCTAAAAGCTCCTAAAAAAATACGTACAAACAATCGGTGGTCTAAACGCAAACATGTATAAGAACTAAATAGAATATTTCCACCAAACCCAAATCCTACCTTTTTTTAATTTCGTAATTTTTATTCAGTTTAGTAAATTTAAATATCAAGTGCTCAACCTTTTCCTTTAAATTTCTTAGAATGTCTTACTTAATTTCATTTAAAGTGATTGCTTAATTAGTTGACTGAAGTAATGTTCCTCCAATGAAGTATTAGTATTCCACATATGCTTGGTTTCTTGCACTTTTTATTTACAAGGTGTTTCAAAAAAGTCCGTTTCATAGCTTTTATTTGGAACTAACGTGTCTTAGGGCCCGGTCAGCCAGAAAATCAGTATGGTATCTGTTCAAAAAATCTGCAGTATCTGGTTATCGGACAATAGGAAAACCGCAATCAACCCCCTTCAATGGTCCCTCCAACAAAAGACAGCCCTCGGCGGGTAGGAGCGAGAATTCACTATCGGGTGTCTGCTAATTGACTGGGGGGTTGACTTCGGACTCCTTCGCTATTGTTGGAGGGGTCATGAATGGGGAGATAGGGCAGATTTTTTGAAGAGATACCATGCTGGTTTTCTGGCTGACCGCAGCCTTAGGGTCACGAAAGTAAGGTGTACCCCTAGGTAAGTGACCATGGAGAATTTATTGAAATGACAGTGTCCCTAGTGGCGAAATAAAATAGTTAAAAAAAGTTATTAAAAAACCGAAGGAGATAAAACAAAACTTCATTATAAAATTATTGTCAGTATCATAAAAAAACGTTCAGAAAATATTTCATGGAAATATCTTTAATATTCGTGGAGATATATAGCACATTTTCAGGGTTTAGTCCCGATTCCGGGGTTCCTGATTGAAGTGGTGATAAAATATTACCTCGTTTAAGGCGTACACTTTACGTTACACTTTTTACTGATTGTGCTAATTCAATAAGTAAGTAGTAAGTAATATATCACCTAAAAGTCAATATATTTCCAAAACGTTAAATTAGTCGCTAAAGCAACAATTCCTACCGATATACCCACTGAGCTATACATAAACCTGGAGTGTTCTATACTCTTAACATTATGAAAATCGTGAAGTTTTTTGTGCGTGATTCGTAGGGATACAATGCAAATCTGCTCAAAGGGGCAAAACATTAATACTAAAACAAGGTAAGCGTTTCTTGAAAATAGTTCTCTAAAAATCTCTAATATTTATTTAACTCTGTTGTTCTTTCATCGTTATGCAGGCCCGTTCAGATGAAGGCGCCTCCGTGCCAACTATCCGCAAGCGTCCCCTCCACAAGTTCATATTTAATTTAAGATTAATTGTGGTATTAAAAATTGTTATAATAAACGAAGGTTTACCTGAATCGATGAGGGAGGTCTATCTGCCGCTAAATATTCCGGCAAAGGGGGTGCCTCTCAAGTCTTAAGTAGACAGGCAGCAAACATTTCCAATCAAGTTTACCCTTCACGGGCGCAAGAAAAAAGTGTCGAGTCTAAAAAAGAGTGGCAGCAAAATCTTCCAATTGAACTTTTCCTCCAGGGGTGCCAGGATAAAATTCTCCAGTCGTCCAAAACAGGCAGGAGCTCTATGGAGCAAACCTCTAATAGAGCAAGAAAAATTGTCAGTCCAAAGAAGAGAGACAGCAATCACTTCCAATCATGTGTAACCTTCCAGGGCCGCAAAAAAATGTCTCGTGCAAAGAGTGGCAGAAAACACTTTCGATCCAACTTATCTTCCTGGGGCGCAAGGATAAAATTCTCCAGTAGTCCAGAAAATAAAGGAGGCCGTCATTTCCAAACAATCAATTTAATTCAAAATTTTCTTTCAACGGAGGAATTCTTTTTTTTCTGCTTTAAAAAAAAACACAAAAATTAAGACTTTTGAAAGATTAAAAACGAACTCTTCTTGCTTTTTTGTAGCTAATGTATCAGTAATACTTGACAATTTATTCTATTGTATTGCAGATATCTTGCTCAATGCTAATAATGGCTAAATTTGATAATCTATCTTGGCTCATAGAAGATCTGAGGTAGTTGTTTATTAATTTCAATTTCGAAAAGCTTCTTTCTCCACTTGCAACACTTACTGGCAAAGTTAAAAATATTCTTAGAGCGACGAATAAATTTGGAAAAGATGATTCTAAATTATTTTGAACTAGATATTTAAGCATGTTTAATGAAGCTAAAGGGGATGGCTGAATAGATGCGTATAAGTCTTCATTTCTTCAAAGAGCTCATTTCCATCGATATGTCTCTGGAAGTAATAATATCCCCATCCATCGATTGTAGAGCTATATCTATGTCCTTGCAATGACGGCGTAATTCATCATTAGACATGTTTGAAAAATTTGTGAGGAAATAAAATACGCTGTGACATTTCAGTATCTATTAGGGCGAGCGCGCACGGGCGACATTTGTCACGGTGACAAAGACAAAAACAACGTTGCTAAGGCTGTTGTTAGGGGCGGGAAATCAGGGCCGTGTTGAGGGAGGGGCGAAGGCCCCGGGCGCAGTATTCAGGTATTCAAGAGAGGCGCTGAATTTGTGCCCGAATTTTTTTTTTGCAATTTATTACTTTAGTATTTTGCAATTTAAAATTATTTTAGCATTGGACTTCGTAGATTCTTCAATACTTTCCAACGGAACCACGATGAACGTGTTCAGGGGGCGCCAAATTTTTGCCCAAACATTTTTTTGCGAATCTATCTAAGAATAATGTAAAGAAATTATATTTGGGAGGGGGCGCAAAAAAGCCAGGGGGGCGCCAAAAAAGCCATCCGCCCCGGACGCGATTTTTCCACAACACGGCCCTGAGAAGCATCCAATAGAAGCATTCGCACATGACATCACTGGAGGATAAAAACAACGTTGCTAAGGCCGTTGTTAGGTAAAGTCATGTGATTGAAAATGCTCTATAGAGCATTCGCACATGACGTCACTTGGACGAATAAACAACGTTGCTAAGGCCAGGGCCGCCGAGAGTCAAGCCGGGCCCCGGGGACAAAGTTGAAAAGCGGGCCCCCCAGTTCTTATTTTGAGGAGGGTCAAAAATTGTCTTAAGTAAATGCATGGGCTTAATGCAGTTTTGAACTTTTCTATGCTTAATAAACTTAAAAATTTCCTTTTCTTGATTATAGGATGAGTAACAAGCACTAAAGGGGGTCTGGAGGAATCCCCAGGAAATTTGGAATTTCGACCCTTGAAAAAAAAATTTTAAACTCTTTTTTTTTGGATACTTTTCACAATTGAAAGACACCCAGGGATGGGCTTTTTCTGAAATGAAGTTAAGCCTAGGATCCTTTGAAATAATGATTTATCTTGAGCATGAAATTCCATCTCGTAATGAATTCTTTTAGGGGGTCTGGGGGTACCCCCAGAAAAGTTTTGAAATTAGCGTCTTGAAAACTGAAATTTACTCATTTTCGGCGGCTTCAGGGTGAACAAATTAATTTACAAAATATTCAAAATTAGTATATTCCTCTAAGTTGAGAGGTTAGTTAGGAGATTCTTTACGGGCCCCTATAGGGCTGGTAAAATCCGCGGGCCCGGGGGAAAGTGCCCCCTTTGCCCCCCCCTGTCGGCGGGCCTGGCTAAGGCTGTTGTTAGGGGCGGGAAATAGAAGCATCCAATAGCAGCATTCGCATATGACATCACTTGGACGAATAAACAACGTTGCTAAGGCCGTTGTTAGGTAAAGTCATGTGATTGAAAATGCTCTATTGTTTTCTAGCGATATTTTTGATACTAGTGATACATGGTCGCCGTGACTTTAGTCACTCGTGCGCGCTCAGCCTCAGGGCGAGCGCGCACGGGCGACTTTTGTCACGGTGACAAAGACAAAAACAACTTTGCTAAGGCTGTTGTTAGGGGCGGGAAATAGAAGCATTCGCACATGACATCACTGGAGGATAAAAACAACGTTGCTAAGGCCGTTGTTAGGTAAAGTCATGTGATTGAAAATGCTCTATTGTTTTCTAGTGATATTTTTGATGCTAGTAATCCTGGTCGCCGTGACTTTAGTCACTGACAATAGAGTATTTTCAATCACATGACTCTGCCTAACAACGGCCTTAGCAACGTTGTTTAAATTGAATTGAATGGGGGGGTTTGAGACATATACGACCTAGATACGGCCGTTCGCAACGTTGTTTATTCGCCAAGTGACGTCATATGCGAATGCTGCTATTGGATACTTTTATGTCCCGCCCCTAACAACAGCCTTAGCAACGTTGATTTTGTCCTCCAAGTGACGTCATGTGCGAATGCTCTATAAACAATCAACTGACAATAAACAAAGTCTTTAACAATAAACAATCAGATTTTGCAATGCAGAAAATTTTTATGGGTATGAAAACTTATATATTTTAGGCCTAGATTGCAAAATTCAAAATTCAAACTCCTTCTTTTTGTTTTTTTAGAGACATTTGCTAACTCTGATGGAGCTGATTCAAACTTTTGATTCAAACTCAAACGCCACTGTACTCAAACCATCTGTTTTTTGTAAACAAAAACAAATCCCTTCCCTGACTATGACGTAACAACAGATTGTTGAGTTGTAGGAGGGAATACCTACACTTATCCACTTTGGGCATGGATAAATTCAGTCCAAAGAAAAAAATATTTATCCTCAGGTACACAAGTAAATAAAATAAAAATGAAAGAAAATGTTCACTGATATAAAGAGTGCTCAATCCAAAAGTCTTTTGCCATCTAAAAACATTTGTTATTTCCGTAGTAACACAACCCATTCATGGCGACGGAAGTTTGGTCTGCTGTGAAAAGTTACGGATTCGAAACTTCTGTCATAACAAACCCCTACCCCTCCGACTTTGTTTTCGTGACATCATGTGTTCAATATGGCAAAAAATGTAAACAATAAAAGAGAATCGAATTTCTGCTTCAAGTTGATATTACTTGGTGATTATAATGTGGGAAAGTCCTCTATTTTTTGCCGTTTTAAAAGCAACGAATTCAAAGAAAACACAAAGTTGACAATTGGAACTGACAATTGTGTAAAGACAGTTGAAGTAGCTGGGCAAAATGTTACCGTGAGTAGAGTAATTTAATGCGCAATTTCAAAGATCATATCTTTGCGATCTTATTTTATTTCTTGTTCATTTGAATACATTAAAATTTATGTTTTCATAGTTTGTGTCCCTTGCATTGCAGCAATTCTTAAAATAATTAATCCCTTCTAAAGAGTAAAGACATTGATTAATCCCCTATTGCTTTATTTATTGAGCAGTAGTACTTATAGAACTAAATCTACTTAGTAAACCGTAATCAAGCTCTTTCTGATTTTTGTTAAAATTCTAATTTATTTATCTTCTATCTAATATTTAACAAATTGATTTGTATTTTTAACAGTCCATTTTTTAATTCCTTAATGAAATATTTGAACAGATTGTAAAGGATTGCAAAAAGTATAAAAGTCATGAAATATGAAAAGAGTATACAACTTTGATTTACTTACCTCATTTTTACTACTGCTTTGTTAATATTAGGTTCAATTCCGTTAGAGTCCCCGTTAAATATCGCTGCTTCTTTTAGACAACAAAAAGGAGAAATATTCATAAATAATTTCAAACTCCTGAATTAAAATGTTTAATTAGATCAATAACTCTTCATTTTAAAAGTCAGCAAAATTTGTTGATATTTGTATATATTTAGAGATTTGGTTATTGGCGATATTTAGCGGGGACTCTTAACGGAATTGTACCAATATTACTAAAAAAATTGTTGCAATCTTCCTTTTTCTTGGTTAATAAGCATATATTTCTTTTTCAGCTTATACTTTGGGATACTGTTGGGACTGAGCGATTTCGAACTCTTACAAGAAACTATTTTAGGAATGCTCATGCTTGTCTTTTTGTATTCAGCTGTGATGAGTCAGATTCTCTCACGAGCTTAACTCAGTGGGTCAAAGATGCTGACAATTTTGCTGAGAATGGTATACGCCTTTTCGAACATCTTTAAAAAATTTGTTTTGAGTTCAGATGAATTTTTTAAGCTAAAAATGTACATGGTTAAATATGCCTTCCAAGTACTATAGTATTGTTTAGATCAGTGGTCCTCAAACTTTTTCCCTCCCTGAATCACATTTACAGCAGAGCTATATGTTAACTCGATTGAAACCAAAGGAAAATATTGTTGGAGAGCCTGAGAGAGACAGAACTTTAATAATACATTATGTTTTAACAAAATTCAGTTTACTTACTTACTATTATTACAAAACTATGACTAGGCCACTAAATATTGCTAGTTTAGATAGTCATAGATATTTTTTTTTTAAATAAGGAAACATCATTTTCAAGGCAATTAGCACATGCAGTAGTTTTTCAGTGCCTGGAGCTGCTCTGCAGCAAGCTATTTACAACTTGGAGTCTCTGTGGGACTTGCAGGCTGGCAATAAATTGCTTTATTTCAAACCTACTCTTCCCAAACCATCCAAGCTAAAAACATGCTGATGACGCTTGAGAATTATTCTCTTCGCCAGTAATTAAAAAAAAAATGTGGCTCTTGCAGCAATGAGCTAACTTTAATGTAAAGCTATTGGAGTTACTATCAGTAAAATAGTAATTTAGGTAAAAATAGTAGACTCCAAGTATTTTCTTTTAAAGGATAAGTAAAACTAATTGCCAATATTTACAGAATTTCTCTTTATGTTTCTTACTAGTATCTATTCATTTAATTATATTTTTCTTCATTCTCCACTTTTGTGTCGTGTCCACAGGAGAACTATAGGCAGAATAAGAGCTATTGTACTGTGTAGCAAAAGTTAACAGGAACCTTATATCTAACTCTTTTTATACTCTCATTAAAATAAATTTGATTAAAAGAATTTCTTTTTTTTTCAGCTTTGAAAGTATTAATCGGAAACAAATCTGACTTGAAATGTTTCACTGCTCAAGACAAGGTGAATGCTTTTGCCCATCATCATGACTGTGATATAGTATTCAATATTTCAGCCAAGACAGGTCTTAAACTTTTTCTTATGTGGGAGTGGGAAAGGGTTGATGAAATTTTGTGTATGTTTGAATGTCATGTTTACCCCCATCATTAGTGAGGTTTCTATTGTGTTAAAATAGATTACCTCTTACCTTGTTAAGAGGTAATTGAGTTATAATTGTTATTTTTTAAATTGTGTTTTCCACAAACACATAATATTTGCACATAATTTAGGTATTGGTCTCTTAAATCTATGAGTAAATTCATTCCTCAGTCATAAGAAGTTTTTTTTTATCTCTAGAACAGTGAGTGGCAAAAAAGAAATGAAAGTCAGATTTTCCTTATTTTAATAGAATGTAACCTTTTATTTCATATTTATATGATGCTATAGGAATAGATTGTTTTAAAATTTTTTAACCTAAGATAATAGTTTGAAACATGTTTTAAGTTGTAAAGCAATCACCTCTCTTAATGACCGCTTTTTAGAAGAATTGAAGGTGGTCGCTCCTTAAAGGTTTTATTGTATATGTTGGGGATTTTTCATCTACCTAACTAGTAAATAGTAAAAAAAAACTAAAAATAAGTTTACAATGGTTACTGCCTTGACATGAAATTAATTTAAACAGAAATTTTATCTTCAAAATCAAATATCTGATTATTAAAGGTGTATTCTCAAAAATACTATGCTTAAGAGTGTAGCTACATTTTTAATAGTTGTTTGGGGTTTTAAAATATTCTGCACTTGTGAGTATTTGTGAATTCTATCACTAAATTTATTTCATCTTTAAGAATTTTCCAAACATTTTATTTCAGGTGAAGGGGTGAATGAAATGTTTAAAACCATTGCACAAAAGTTGGTTCTTCAAAACAACCAGATGCAAAATAAACAGCCTCTGTTTGAAGATGTCCATCACTTGGACTCCTCTGAAACAAAACTTTCATGTTGCTGATCTCACACATATTCCATCTAAGTATTCCATTATTATTGTTTATAAACTAACCTTGTGTGTTGAAGGATCACTGATGGAACTTTCCAAAGATCAAAGAATGTCATGTTTTTCGCTTTTTGGGAATTATGTTCTAATTAACTAAAGAACTCATGATATGCTTATTTTTAGATTCATATATTTCATTTATAGTATTATTTATTTGTAAAGTGACAACCAGAATAATGTAAAAATGTAATACCAAGGATCTGAAGTTTTCTGAACAGTTTTCAGTATGTGTGATATATACAATCTTTATATTTTCTATTTACTGCTTTAAGGGAAGTAAAAAATTTAAATCAATCATGTAACGAGGCTTGAAGAGAAAAATTAGAACAAATTACAAATAAATATAGTTTTATATTTTTATTACCTTTATTAAATTCTTTAATAAAGTTCCATTTCATTGTTATTAAGATTTTTCTATTTAAGTCAATTATTTTTAATTTACTCTTAAATCTTGGAACTCTTATTATAGAGAGTGTTCCTACCCAACATGGTCTGATGGCAAATTCCTTAACTCTTTGTTTTAGATATACAGATTTTTGGCCATCTTATTGTTAATCTCAAAATTTAAATCTCATAAATATGAATCTCAAACTTCTGACATTACCATTAGGCCATAAACTACTTTTTCTTATTTATTGACTGTTTTTACTGCCTTTATAATTTGAATTTTTCTAGGTTATAGACTAAGCAGAATAGATAAGGTTATACCAATTAGCTAAAGTGAGTTGAATATTTAAATTTTGATCAAAAATTTCTTTAAGATGTATGGCTATGAAAACTAGTTTGATACATATCTTCTGATGGAAAATTTTGAACCATTTTAAAATGTGTTCTTTAGGGTGGGTACCAAATCTGAAATTAAGAAATACAAGAAAATTTCTGGAGTATAATAAAAGGATAATCTCAAAGAAAAATATAGAAATTCATTAATTTTTAACCAAAAAAAATTATTAAAATTGGTATGATTTAAAACCTTGCCAAATTTTTTATTGTAAGAGCTATATTATACAAGATTATAAAGTTTCCGGTCAGTGACGTCATGGGTTGATGTAAAGACGCCCAACTTTCTAGCTACCTAATTGGTGAGTCAGAGATTTCTCACTGTCTTTTTCGCCAATTAGGTAGCGTCTGACAGGAAACATTGTAATCTAGTATAGTTATTACCTCGCATTTATGTTTGAAATTTGCACTATAGAGCCAGTCATAAATATCAGTTGAACAATATAATACTAGTTATCTTATTGAGTCCAGAATTTGTATAATTTCTCTTGATGACTCCATGTAAGGTACAGTACATTTCATGCAAAAAATCAATGGTGTATGAGGTATTTCATAAAAAGACTTGTTTCTTTTGAGAATAAAATCGTTTTTGCATTGGGAAAACTATGTAATTTTTAAAAGTATAAATTAGTCATCTTTCAAAATGAAATCTGTTAAGATTTCTAAGATTAAAGATGGTTTCATCAATCATATTTTTAGTGCCTATCTTAATTACCTCAAAAAATATATTTAGTTTTGGCAGCTATTTAAACACCAGCAATACATAAAATAGGAAACCAAGCTTTAATGCTTCTAGTATAATTCAAAATAATTATATTTTAAATCCATGGGCTTCTATGAATGACTAAAATATTTTACTACAGCTGTTTTTCTAAAATGTATAAATTACTGACTTCAATTCCATTCTCATTTGTACCATCATATTTAAGTTCATTGTGATTTTGTTATATTGAGACTGTTACTGCTTTGAAATACAGCTTAGAACAAATATTGTCTTTTTCCAATGTATGATTTCTGTTACATTTACACCAATCTCCTTTTCATTGTTGAAATAAGTTAACATTTGTTTTACCTTTACTAACTATTTTAATAAAGAAAATATGTTCAACTCAACTCAAGCTGTTAATTTTTTATAAATAAGTACCAATCATTTTACTAAGTTAGGGGTTCTCAACTGGAGGGCTGCAACCCCTGGAGGTTACAGGACGTGCCCTTATAAGGTCATAGAATATGGGGGGAAATTAATAAAAATATAATTTTGCATTACATTACACTGTATTAGTTAAATATCATATTAAAAATTAAGTGTAATAATAATGTATCTCAGTAATTACATTTACTGTTAAGAGTGAAAATACACAAAATCTATTTTAGATTTTTTTAATGTTTTTAACAATTCACAGGGGGTTGGCAAAATATTCAACTTAAAAACAGTGGCTAAAAGATTGAGAAGCACTGTACTCTGTATTCTCAAAATGGCAATGTATTGATGTAACAAGTTTTAAGAAAGGTTCAATTATATTTTTGCCATAGCTACTCAGGGTGTGTGTTAAACTTAATTTAAAAACTCAGAAAACTACAACTTACTTTAAAATGAAGGGGAAGGAACTCAGTCCCGTATAAGAGAAACATATATAAATTGAATTAAATATAAATAGCAAGAATGCAGAATAACTTCTGTATACAAATTGGGTTGGCAAACCCGAGTATATATATATCTAACCTCAGAAGTTTCATAAAATTGTAAAATACTGAAAATTTAGTAACACAGTATAGAAGTTTAAGAGTTGAAGCAGAAACTTCAAAAAAGAAGTACTTTTCTCAAAACTTTATACCTGTCCCTTTGATTGTCATATCAAGAGTATGCTATATAATAAAATTATTTTAAAAACTTAAAATTCTGCTCAAGAGTGTCTTGTATCAAGGGACCACCGAAAAGGATAAAACCAATAACTCTTCTTACTAATCCCCATTTCCCCTTACTAATCCCCAATAACTGATACACGCATACTTAAAAACCCCTCTACCCTTGCTTTTAGAAAGATCAGATATAATAGCAAACCCTCAATTGAATCTTAGGAGTACTTACAGCCATATTCACAGGCATTGGCATCAGTGTCAACCAACAGCTAAAGAAAGAAAAATTAGCTTTTAACTGATTTTTATTGGTAGCATCCTTTTTTGACCAAGGATTCGACACTGATGGCTGTGAATATGGTTGTTGGTCTCTCAATTCCTGAGTAAGAACTAATAAAATAAAGATAAGTATTTATTGATCTCAAATTAAAATATACATTCTTCACATTCTGCTTCAGAATTGTTTGCTTTTTAAGCACTACCTTAATTTTAGAGTCCAAGTTCATGAATTTAACGAGTGAAATTGCGGGTGTGTCTTGTGTTCAGTTCTCTTCGGCCACCACCACGGCTTGCCGATCCAGGAGTGATAAATCTAGATTATAAAGCACAAATTTACCCATTAAAACACATAAAAATTCCTACCACTCCTTTCTTAACACAAGTGCCACATGCTTTTAAGTCAAAATAAGATAATCGTCCTTTAGCGAAATGAAGAAGGCTTCTTGGAAACTTCCCAATCCACCAGACAGGAAATTTCAATATTCTTGTATAATTAATATCTAAGTGCACAAATAAACAGCATGTTAAAAGAAAAGCATTTTTGAACTTTTGATATCAAAAGCTAAAACTAAGGATATAACTAAAATCATAAGTGAATGAATGGCTTTTGAGTGCAAAACTTGTTCAAAATTTTATGCCTTATGCACAGATTACATGAATAGTATATTTCCTAGCAAAAAAAAGCTTAAATACTACCTAATTTTAGGAAAATTTCAAAATTTGATGAGAAATAATTTTGAATAGTTGCTTGGACAGTTATTACTTTTCTTACAAATGATAATAGTAACTTCTCAAGATTAACAACGTAAACATGGGGATCTACTTACCTTTGGTTCTGGGACTTATTTCGGTCTTGCCAGTGACCTTGACTTGTTTGTCCCATACTTCCCCCGGCCCTTCCTCCGAGTCCTCGTTGGAAACGCCCCAAAGGTATGATATTGGATGGTCTGCTCAAATCTGAGTAAGGATCACGATTCCTTTGACCCCCTTGTCGCATGTCTTGTTGATTGAATGGCGAATTGTAGTCATTTCTAAAGCAAAATAAAATAATGATTTAATTGTTTCCATTCAAAAGAAAAACCTTAGGAACTTTAATATAGTTTACATTTAAACCACTGATGGAATGTATTCCTTTTTCATAAAATTTTATTGACCTGTGGTGAGAAAGAAATTAGAATTCCCCCCTTCATATGCATGTTGAGGCTTGGATCAGAAGTGTGTAACTAACCCACATAAACAATTAGCATAGCTGCCAACCTGATGGAGAAAAAAATAGGAGTACTTTCACGGACTACACATGAAAGCACAACCACCTATTTTTCAGTCACGATTTAAAATTTAAGTTGCTTTTTTAGTTAACAGTTGAACTACTAAGCACAAATAATTCAGATAAAAAAAATTCTAAACTCTATAAAGAAACAAAAACAACATCCCTCTTGAAGTAGATGAAAAAAAATCAGCCATAAGTAACAACTAAAGGATCCATAACTGTTGAAATATTTATCATATGGTTCTTGCTCTATTACCATAACAGAAATTAATGCTTTTTCTAGAAAAAAATAACTTTAAAAAAGAAAATGTAATATTGAATTCGTATATTTAACTCAGTCTTCTAAGAACATTAGAGTTTAATTACATTTATTAAGAACATTATTTATTATAGATTTTCTTTTACTAATTTTAATTTGCCAGCTCTCAGTGAACACTTTCTCCAAAAGCAAGCTTTTAAAGCCAAAGACATCAACGCAAAGAAAAAAAAACGCGATCGCGACTGTCAAGTTGTTTTCTCAGCCCGCCATAGAAATGCAAAAAGCCAACTTTACAGGTAAAAGTCCGGAAGCATAAATGAAAATTCACAATCTTTCTTTGAAATTTCGGACTGTAATAAGATTTCAGGACTTTCCCATAATCAGTAGACACCTTGAAATAACTTAAAACGCTTTTAGAAATTAAAGTTGTCTTTTACGATTGCAACAAAAGTATTTTTAAAAAATCGGAGTTTTTAGGGAAAAATCGGATTATTGGAGAAGAAACCAAAAAAATAGGAGTAACTCCGATAAAATCGGAGTACTTGGCAGCTATGAATTAGAGAAATAGCTCTTCGTCAGTTTAGATGCTAATCTAACAAGGAAACATTTTCAGGCTACACTCACAGAAATGGACAAAAACTTTTACAGGCATAAGAAGATAACTCAAAACACTTTATGTGAAAACATTAGCTGCAGAATTTCATTGCGAGAGGAGTACATTAGTTTTGAAAATTGGGTTCCAAGTTGCCAAACCCATTCAGTTAGCACCACTTGGTGATATGGCTGTGCATTTGATGAACCTTTTTTGATTGGCTGATTTAAACTGCTTCAGAGAAAGTGCGTCTCGTTTATTTAAGCATTTAGAGCTTCTCTGCATTTCTCACCTAGTAGGGTTGCATTTAGCTTTAAAAAAATTACTATTTTTAAGAATTTTTTGCAGTTTTTCTACTGTAATTCCACAGGCAATTTTTCCCAGTAAGTATTTGGTGAGTCTTCTACAAATCCCAGACAACTATTTGCCCATTTTTGGGAGTTAAGCCTGGGAATGTTTCCTTGTAAGTTTCAGTTAGGGATATTTCTTACAACTTATCATTATCAGTAGAAATCTGCTAATAATTATATTATTATCATTGGTACCTATTTTCATACCACTTTACTACCCCATTAAAATTTTTCAAAAATAAAATGTGAGAAAAATAATAGGAATTGTTCTAAAAGAAAACAATGTCTTAAATAATAAATTAATCATAGTTAAAAAATTAAAATTTATAGTTTTTTTTACATATCTTCAAACTTATTGTGATACTACAAGCTGAATTTTTTAATATATACTATTCACATACCTGTGGCTACTGAAATTACTTCGCTGACCAGCTCCAGGTGACAGTTTTTGCCCAGAATTTGGATTCGAGCGATTTCCCCACGTGTTACTAGAAATGCGGTTTGCACCCCCACGATTGCCACCTAAACAATAAAATGGAATATTAATGATTTTAAAACTATAACATCATAATAAGTATACACAACTTCTCAGAACATCACAAACCTCTGTTGGATTCTCTTCTACCATAAGAGCCTGGAGGACTGAAAAACCGCCCACCAGTTCCCCGAGTGGAAGGGAATACTTGATTTCGATCAAACCCTCTACCTCTTCCTCTAGAACCCTCCTAGGTAGAAAACAGATTTTGTTAGCAAATATATATTTTATAAGTACAGTAATGCCACAAAGTTATGATATAGAACAGAATAAAGCAATAACTATACTTAAAATTTGCTTTGAATAGATACTAATTATAATTGAGGCAAAAATGATTTAAAAGAGGATATATCTAAAGAAAAATTGTAATTTAATTTTAGAAGATGTAAAAAATTACAAATTATCTGCATTTCAAAAATTGGTAGTAAAAATGGTGTCTTTCTTGAAAATTAACCTGTTTTTCTTTCCAATGAGACCTATTATCAATTTTGCAGTCATTTAATTTTTAATGAATGGAGTCTGGAAAATCTTGTCTTTCAATATCTAGCTTGGTGGTTTTTACAAGTTCCTCAATTTCCGGCTTTTGATGTATGAATTCTAGTTCTTGGTTATTATCACAATATAATTTTAATTTAATTGTCAGGTAAGATTGACAATTTTCATCACGGCTAATTTAAAAAGGTTCTGGTACTTTTTTTGGCTTAAGTTTTACCAATGAAAACTAGAGGGGCAATATTTTTCACACAACAGTTATGGTTTTTAGGAAATTTTGAAAACTAACTTTAAATTAGCCTAATTGAGGGTAAGTTAATGTAATTAAGGTATTACTACTGTACTTTAAATGTTTTTTGGCAAATGGAAGCAGTGTTTCAAAGAATATAATGCATAGATATGTTATTTTTCTTCAACTAGCTTTAATTAACAGTGGTAGAGTAAATCAATGTGTTGTTTCTCAAATGATAAAGTATTTTATTTCTTTAATTGAAGAGCTTTTTAATTCTATTGGTACAAATTACAAAGTACTAAACTTCTTGGTCCATACAACAATTTTTTACTTCAAAAACAAACTTCAAACTGTGGTCAGAAACAAAGATGGTGATGGTAATGCTTAAATAATTTTAGCCCTTCTATATATAATTATAATTTCTTAGTTTACCAGGGGTTTTTGTAAAAACGTTTAAATGTAAAAAATAACCTAACTTTAACTCCAAGTATTGTATTTTTTTGTAACCTGATTAATTCTAGTGCATAAAATACAGTAAATCAAATTGTTTAAAAAGGACTAAATACAAAATACTAAACCAAATCATTACCTTCTGCGGGCGTTTTGCTTGTGCCTGTGAACTACTCCCAGAGTGGTGGCTTTCAAGAGCGAGAAAGTCATCAACATGCATTGAGGGAGGTCTACTAGTGTTGGGAGGACGGGATCTAAAGGGGTCATTTGCTCTTGATGAGTGAGATGAAGCTCTTGAGAAACCACGACCTCTCATGGGAGCAACTGAAAAATAATACACATTATGTGAAAGAGTACACAATAAAACATCAAAAAAAGTTCTACACTTTAACTTTACTATTATAGAACTTATGGTTATACAGAAATTTCAATTTCTCACAGGTGATGACAAAAAGTTTTCTCTGGTTTATGTTGTTTTGAATGCTTTTAACGAACTGAGAAACGAAAATTATCTGTTATAGATTTTGATGCACAGTTTTCCAGTTTCAGGAAAAAAAAAAGTTTTTTAATAATTGGATTTATTAATACCAACCAGTTAAGAAAACAATTTTAAGTTAGCAAAAAAGGACTTGATTTTAACGGGGACTCTTATTAAAATAAGTTCTAAAAAGTTCAAAGTATTAGGTAGTTTTTTTCTCATTTAAGAACTATACATGCAAACTATTTAGGATTCAAGATCATTCTCATTTTAATGTTATTCTAAAATTTAAAATAGTTTATTATCCAACAATAAGACTTATTTATTTCAGTAAAAGGTGACAAAGTCAAATTAATTTTATAACAATAGCTGATTTTTTAATAAGAATATTAATAGAAAAACTTACTAAATGGTCGCTTATTATTGACATCTACCAGTGCCGGATTAATGAATGGAGAATACTTTCTCTTTCCGCCAATTGTGCTAAAAAACAATTTTGATAAGCAAAGTTGTTACAAAACAGGATACACAAGAACAATTCATCAAGACTGCGTACCTAATTCCCTTCTTCTTAGTTTTAGGGTCTCCATCACTGTCATTACTTAGGCATAATGACTCTAATGAAGACTTAAGATTGAATTCTCCAGGAACACTTTTCTCAGCCAAAGCAATTAAATCTACAGCTACCTGAAACAGACACCAAAACACAACAATGAAACTATTTAGTCTGTTTTTAAAGAATGTTTTAAAAAGGATTTTTACTTGTTTGATGCTAGTTAAATTGGCTACTAGGCTAAAAAAAACTTCTAGTCAGTCAAAACTCTTTCCACTTTACAAAATACAAGTGTAACTACTTTTTAATACATTATCTAGAAATACTTAGTTAATATAGATAAGGCGACTTGTTACTGTACATGTGTAGTCATTTTGATATCCTATTATATTAGAGGTTTATCCAGCCGAAAATTGGGAACCCCTTCACAAAATTCAAGTTCAAAAAAACGACCCTTTCTCAAAATTCAAATTAGCGTTAATCATTATTTGCAAGAAAACATTCAAAAAATCTTATTTGTTTCAAATCAAAAATGTTTTTTACACAATAATTTAAAAAATTAAAATATAATTTTACTTTTTCACAAAAATGGGCCCCAAAAACTAAAACCTAGATTGACCCATGATTTTGAGCTATTTTAGTGTTCTCTACAAGGCATAACAAACAAGCATCAACTGTAGTTGCATTGCAGAATCTAAATAGAAGTAAAATTACTTTTACCGTCACACTTTTACAGTTTAGAGAAACTCCCAAGTTTTGACTAAGGATTCTCAAAGGTTCAAATAAAACCCCACTTTGCCAGTAGTCGCCCATTTTATTCAAGGATGAGATGCTTTGCAATTGAAACAATGAAACTTGAAAAACTTGTTAAACAATGAAAATAAAATTACCTGTTCCTGTTCTTGATCAGCATCATCAGCAGCTGGTAGTGAGAGCCAATAAGCAGGGCTTAATCTGCCTTCTTCCACATCGCCAACTACAAACACAGACCGTGAGGCAAACTGCGCAGATTGGCTTTCAGGGGAGGGAAGTACTGGCTCACCCATCTCAGGTGCTAAATTGTAAAAGATAACAAACTTTTGAATTTGGCTCTTTCAAAATGAAACTATATGCTGAATTTATTTACAGACATGCTTATACACAAATAATCAGTTAAGAAGTATCGTGAAAGTCTCTAGCAATGTTGGAAATAATGTTTGTCAAGCATGTTAACTTAAATAAAGAATGAACTCAATGGAACCACTGCTTACAACCATATCCTTCTAAAATTGAACAGGTAATGAAAATAAATTTAAAGCAGATAATTTTAACCCAAAATTATTCCAACGTTATTAAGCAAATTTACATTCAAGTAAAATTAAGGTTTTCTTTCTCAAGTAAACAATTTAAGAGCTGTTTGCAGACATTTTAACCTAATAAATTAATATGCATCATAATTGTTTTAAAAAAAATAAGGGCAAGTATTGATACAGTTTTAATGCTTTTTATTTTCCTTTAAAAAATGACATGGCTGATTCAATTATTTATTATCAGCAACTAACTTTTGATTAATAAAAAACAACTACCTCTTAGGTTTTTGGTTTCTAAAATTTTACAGTTAAATTTTGTTACATTATTTTTCCTTTGTATGCCAATCCAAGGCCGTTATCCAAGGGAGTAGGGGTTCAACCCCCATTAATTTTTATACTGGTTCTTTCTTGAAAATTCTGCAATTTACAAGGAGCAATTCTCTTTGAGTATAACCCAAAAGGTCTCAAAAGTGAGCCTAAAAAATAATTTTACGGCCAAATTTTCAAAAGTTTTATGGGGGTGTCTCCAAATTCCCCATTTTTACTTGGAGCTCACATTGTAAAATTTTGACATTATGAGATACTACTTATTAGTGGTCTTAAACTTAACACATGTAATTCATTAGGGGGGTTGTTATGTTTGTTCTACAGAAAAACATTATTACCATATGGTTTGTTAAATAATCAAAAAGAAAGTCAAAATCAGAAAAGGAAATAAACTTGTATAAGGCAAAAAGAAGAAGTATCCTTTCTTCCTTAAAGAAAAACTATTTTAAAAATTGAACTGACCTTTTTCAGCCTTTCCATCCTTATCGCTAGCACTATTCAAAAGAGCAAGAAGACTGGAAATACTTTCTAGCAGACTTTCAACAGCTTCTTCATCAGTTCCAAACTCCTAGAATAAAAATAATACTTGAAATCACACCTCATAAATGTTTTTAAATAAATCCCTCCTTTTTGTATATAACTGTTAACAGTTGTTTTTGCAAAGTCAAGGGAAACTCAAATAGTTTATAAAATGAATAAAAACAAAGAAAAGTATAAATATGAATCAAATTTGAATATATTTTTACCAAATTACTTCCACTTTAGAGAAGAAATATTTTAATATTACACGTTATACAATAATTAAAAACTTGAATTTTTAAAAGTGTTCAAGGATAAATGCAAAAATGTGTTCAAAAGACTTAGAATATACAAACATAAAAAAATACCTGATGTTCTTTTTTTAAATACATTACACATTAAGAAAATTAGCATTAACTTTCAATAAACTTATAAAACAGATCCCTTTTTTGTTTTAAAATTACTTTAGAAAACATGTTTGAACTGGACAGAATTAGACCAGATGAAAATGATCATCCAAAAAATCTTTTAGTAAAGCTCCCCTAAAATTGGCCCTCTTTCGAGCTGATCTTGGAAAAAAAAAAACATGAAGAAAGAATTGAAAATACTATATTTATCACAACTAAGCAATTAAATATACTACTAACTGTTAACTGTTTTTCCAATTCCACAATTGGTTGGAAAGGTTCAGGAGCTTTGTTCCCTTCTTTGTCAAGTGAGGTAGTAGCGGAAGTGTTTTCTCTCAAAAGATCAGCAAGCTCAGAGGCTGACAGAAGAGCAGTACGACCCGTTTGGGCACCATCCTCATAACCATTCACCATCAAACGCAAAAATTCTAATGTTGTTGACAGTGTTGATAAACAGTCGCTTGAGTCTTTACTAAAGGACGAACTAAATCGAGTGAACAGTGAATAGACAGCTCCTGGATGATGCTCCAAACCTCTGAAATTTTCAATAAGAATTAAAATGAAATTTATAGAAACTGCTAAAACATTCTATAGATAGGATAAAAAAAGAAATTCAAACTAGTAAAATCAAGGGCATTGAACAAAATGTCTATCTGAATGGTTTTATTTTCTGGACATTGTACTGGTATTTATTTGAGGAAAGGGATTAGCTTTGATTTAAAAACAAATGAACTCATGCTTAGCTGTTCAAGTAACTATTAATAAGGTACTTGAACAGCTATCGTTAAATTGAATTAGATTAGGGGTTCTTAAACTTTTGAACATTTCACCTCACTTTTTATAAACCTCTGAATTAGATAGTAATCTAATGAAGTTATTTCAAATTAGCATCCATGTAAAATATTGACTTTAAATAACAAAATTCTGGAAAAGCTTAATAGTTTGGCTAATCTAAAAACATGTATGATCAGGACTTGGATAACAAAGGTTTTATTGTGATGCACTTACTGCTTAACATAGTAAAATCCATAATCATGCTCAGTAAGCATAACTAATGATCGTAAAGATGGCAAAACAGAGGAATAGCTGTGCTTGTGACATCCAATATGCTTGACAAGAGCACCACATATCTGGGACATATGTTCCTTAGATGGAAGGCTACTGGCCAGCTGTTAAAACAATCAAAACATTTTGATGATTTCATTGAATTCAGTCTGAAGGAGAGAGCAAGTAAGTAAAAAGGATGCTTACCACATCGTTCACAGGTGTGACACTATCAAAAGTAATGAAGCTGATATCAGGATCACACAAAGATTGCAAAATGGACTGAAATTATGAAAGAGAAAACATTATTTGATGTTTGAATATTTGCTAAAAATTAATCTAGTCTTGAACCATTCAACAAACACAGTTGAATAGAGACAGGATAATTAAACTTAATTAATACTGAATAAGACATCTAGTTAAATATGGTATCAACAAAACATTTTAAATGAACATTAACTTATACAAACCAATGAGCTAAATTATAGGTTAAAATTATCTTCTATGGTTACTTTTTCCATTTAAAACTAAAGCTAAAATAAACATTGATGTACTTTTTGTAGATAATTAACATTTTTTAGAGTAAAGCAAAAGGTGGTAGTTATAAACAATCTGTTAATATTTGCTAAAATAAATAAATATTGATAAATAAAGATTAAAAAAAAAATAAAGTTTCAAATTTTAAGATTGTTTTGTACTAACAAGGAGAGGATCCCAACGTGTCATCACCGATTTGGTTCATTTTTGGTGTGCAAGTAGTGCATGACTAGGACATCAATTTGTGAAAATATTAAGAAGCAACTCTCTGAAATTTTGGAGAAAATCGCGATTAAAAATTTTAATATGTAGTTATATATTTAATAAGATTCGCATCCTGCAAGCGGATTGTGGTGTAACGGTAAGATCTGCGATTCCCAACCCAAAGGTCCCGGGATCGAGTCTCGCTGCATACCATAATATTTATTTTTATTTTCCACACATTTAAGAGCACAGATATGAAATAAACTTATAATAATATTTAATTATTAATTTTAAAGTATTTTGTCTTGTGATAAAACTTTTTTTGGTAAATATATAATATTTACAATAGGATTATAAAAAATTGGATTTAATCATTTTTTTTTGGGAAACAAGGAATGAAAAGATTTTTTTCAAACAAAAAAAATTATTTTTATAGATGAAGTTTTACCTTAATTTATGCCTAACTATCCAAAAGAAAGTACGCAATTTCGTTATGCTAAAAGGGTTTGTTATGTGTCTGATTTGATTGTTAAAATAAACATTATTTTGGTAAGTAGTATAATATTTACAATAGGATCATAAAAAATTGGATTTAAAAGGGTTTGTTATGTGTCTGATTTGATAGTTAAAATAAACATTTTTTTGGTAAGTATAATATTTAAAATAGGATCATAAAAAATTGGATTTAAAAATTATTTTTTGGGGAAACAAGGAATGAAAAGATTTTTCAATAAAATTATTTTAAAAATATGAACATGTAGATTTTTCTGGTGTTTACCCTTTTCATTCCATACCTTCCTTATAAATATAATAATATATTTGTAAATATGATTACATATTATCAAGTTATAAAAATTGTATTATCAGAGAATCTGATTTTTCCTACAAAAAAAATATTTAAAAAATGTTTTAAAATTGATATTTCTAAATATGTATGTACTACTTTATTTCATATCTGTACTCTTAATTGCGTGGAAATATAAAATAAAAGTTATGGTAAGCAGCGAGACTCGATCCCGGGACGTTTGGGTTGGGAATCGCTGCTCTTACCGCTACACCACAATCCGCTTGCAAGATGTAAATCTTTTTAAATATATAAGTACATGATAAAATTTTTAATCGTGATTTTCTCCAAAATTTCTGAGAGTTGCTTCTTAATATTTTCACAAATTGATGTCCTAGTCATGCACTACTTCCACACCAAAAATGAACCAAATCGGTGATGACACGTTGGGATCCTCTCCTTGTAAGTCTACATTTGTGAGGTAAACTGTCCGTTTGGTAAAGTACCAGTGGCTGATATGAGTACTTTATGGTTTTTGATTATTTATAAGATATTGTGGCAACAACCAAAGTTATTATTACATATATGAGACAATAAGAGAACTTTTAAAAACTAATTAATATTTTATAAAAAATTAATTAAAACACCCCTTAAAATCCCCTTAATATCAGTTGCAACTATGCATCTTAAAATAAATATAAACTTCTTTTATACCACAATGCATTCTTGGGACTGAATTATAAAAGGTTTTTCTGATGGAGTATTGAATAGCTCCAGTGTAAGAGGGAGTACATCCAGGTATTTTTCATCAGCCTTCACACTAAGAAAAGAAAAAGCAGAAAATTAATACACAAAACCAATGTTTATTTCAAAAGCACAGAAAATTTACTTAATAAATATTTATTATTAGTATAATAGGTGTGGCGAGCTTACTCACCACTATAAGAGTCAAGTAATTCAAATGGGCTATATATACCGACTGAAGCGATTATAACTCCGGAGTATACTTTTGAGTCGTATGACCTTCGGATCGGTATCTCCCAGTGGCTCGCACATGCCACATTGGTGACCCGGTATACGAACACGCACCTTCACCACCTTCACTTACGGTTACCAGCTCCAAACCACCCTCTTCGCTGTGGTTGGGTTCGCAGCGCTTCGCTCTCGGCTTCGCAACTTCACGCCTCGGGATATTCAAACATGGGCCATAGGCTCCGCACTCCCGGCGCCGGCGTCTCACCTAGCCGCGAGATCTCGGTTTCACGAATCCAGCCCAGCTGCATTCTGGAGGGGGAGTACTGTGGCGAGCTTACTCACCACTATAAGAGTCAAGTAATTCAAATGGGCTATATATACCGACTGAAGCGATTATAACTCCGGAGTATACTTTTGAGTCGTATGACCTTCGGATCGGTATCTCCCAGTGGCTCGCACATGCCACAATAGGTAAGAAAAGTTCAAATGAAACAATTACAAGATTTTCTTTCCCTAGATTTCTTTCTTCCCCTAGGGTTATTCTTATCCTTCTAATATATCCCAAAGAGATGAAGAGAAGACAACCAAAGAACCATTGTATCACAATATAAATCTTAAAAAATTCTAGTACTAAGCAACTGACCAAACTAATTTATCTACACATATAGCTATATCTGGTGCAAGCCAGAGTTAAAGTAAAGAATTGTATAGCAGAGTGATTTACCTTCCTTTCAAAATGTGCATAAGTGGTATTTTAAAGGAAGCATGGGAAACAAGATATGCAACAAGGGTCAAAATCCGTGCAGTAGTAGATGAAGGAGGTTTCAACACAGGAGGTTTGCATTCCTTCTCGTGTGATCCTGAACTGACAGGGTCTAAATTTTCTTTCTGGTCTAGAGGAGGCAAAACTAGAGTCTCTAAGAGAGCATCCATTACTGATCTATAGGAGAGGAAATACAGAATGTATAATACATAGCACTTCCATTAATGGATAGAACATGACCATGACTATTGAGTAAAAAAATGCTTAGAAAGTTATTAGTTTTCTTCGATAAGATAATAGGTATTCAATAAAAAACAATTTAATACAATAAAAAAAATTTCTTGTCATGCACAGCAAAAACCTTACCTAACAATAAAAAGTGCAGTTGGTGCAGCAAGATCTACAAGTTGTACGCAAACACGCCTGAGAAGTTGTTGCATAGGATGGCAACTTGTTGCTAGAGAGGGTAAAAACAGAAATTAGTAGCACACATTTTCATCTTTACTTAATTGTATTAAAATACACAGGTAAAAGAAAATCTTAGAAACCCTAAAACTAGTTTATACAAGCATAAAATATAGTTCTGGAATAATGCGAAGAAAAAACACACCTGCAAGGCTAACTATGAGTTCTTGAATAGTTGAACTAAGGGAATGTAAATGAGCACTCCACAGCTTTCGGTAATTAACCATTTTAGTAACTTCCTCATTAGTAAGAGGCTGCAATGGATAAAAAAATAATTTAATTTAAACAAGACCAGTAAATAAAGGTTAAGTATTATGCAATGTGTATAAAATGTAGAGTAAATACATATTATAAACAAATAATATACAGAATTGGATAAGAAATGTAGAATCTAAGACCATAAGCTTTGGATTGTCAAGGTTTCTGCACTTCTTTTGGCCTACATCATTGAGTGGGTATTAAACAGTGAGACACAGTGAAACCAATAACTACTATTGATACTTAGGTAATGAGAACATATTATGTTTAAAGAGTTTTTATGAATTAGACACATTTGATGAAAACCTTAGAGAAAGAATCCCTACTCCTTAGCACTATATTTCAAAGTGAATTCAACTATGATGAACTATAAAAAAAATGAAAATGATGCAGTTTGAGAATTTCTACACATATTTGTGTTTAGTTAATAAGGTGAATGGGTTGAAAAGATTAATTCCTGAATATCTTTCAACACAATGAAAAGAAATACTATGTCAGGTGCCAGTGAGATGCCAGGGTCAGGAGGAAGAAAAAAAAGTTTTTTCATAAAATATGGGGAGGTCCAGTCCAATTTATATTAAGGAAATGGGTAGAAAAGTAGGGAAAACAGATTTCCAATAGGTAAATGGGTTAGCTAGAAAAGATTGTATCACACATTTCTAATTTATTTTACTGAAAACATGCTATATAAGAAAAAAGCAATATTTTTAGTGACACTAATTTGTAACATTAGTAACATAGAATAAATAAATAAATAATGATACTGTATAAACAAAAGAAATTTAGTTTATATTCAAGTGCTAAACTTCTTACATGTTTGAAATAATCACAGTTAAATTAAAAGATAATTTTTCAAAACTTAAAAAATAAACTGTAAAATTAAATAATTCCTCTATGCCAAATAGCAGTGGGGTAGCCAGAGGGGGGATTAGGGGATATATCCTCCCAAAAGACAGTATTTCTTTTTTTGAACATAGAAATGTACAAAATACACCCCATATCCCCCTAACTCAAATACCCCCCCCCCATTTTTTTTCTGGCTACGCCACTGGCAAATAGTCTATGCTAAATATTTATAAGGCAAGGGCATTCCCAAAAAATCTTAACAGACTTTTCTTTCCAATTAGATCAACATGTCTCAGTCAATCCACTTAGTTTTGGACCAGTCCCTTTTCAAGATTTAAGAATATCAAAAAACAAACGTCTGTCTATATACTTTCTTTAAAATTAAAATAAGTGCTTTACTTAAAGTAAGTAAAACTGGCCCACTGACACTCCAGAGATTAAACATTTTCAGTCCTAAACAACCAACATTACTTTATTATTTAAAGACAATATTGGCCAGCACACTTGGATAAAACCAAAAAAATTCTGCACATAAATTTATCATTAGAGTCCATTTTTTTAAAATTGCCAAAAAAATAAGGACTCCATCGAGACACAGGACACAAGAATGCATAATTATAAACCCAAACAATAGCTAACATATATTTCCGAATATACCCTTATGCCAATCTGGAGAATTATACATTGCCTATCATTTTTAAGCCTACAGAATAATAACTCCACAAAAGATTGATGATTATATTTAAAAAATAATAATTGCCTCAGATATTCTATTCATTAGTCTAGGAGCCGTGGAGGTCTGGAACCTGCTATGGGTCCACTCCTGTTAAAAGGCAAGATGACATGCTCAAAATCATAAAATAAACAGAAATTTTAGATAATTAATAAAAAAAGAATGAGTGCAAGCTTCTTAAGAAAACTAGGAAACAAATGTTTACATGCAAACTAAAAAAATAATAAGGAACAGATTTTTTAGGAATAGGTTTATTAGAAAAATTTAAAATAAAAAAGGATGCTACATGGGAAACAATAAGAGAATTAAACAAAGTTTCTTTTATTCTCATGAAACAGTAGGCATTTTTCTTTTCTTTTGGCCCTTTGAACCCAAATAGAATGATTGATAATAGAACATTTTGAACCTTTATTTTTTTAACTCAAATTCTAAAATAAATTAAAGTAACTAAAATGAATAAGTTTTAGTAATAATCTAAACTTACTTCTCTAGTTTGTAAAGGCAATGGTAAGGGTAATAACTCAGAAAGGATGGTTAATCCAGTAACAAAGTTACTAGGAGATAACATTGTATAGTTTAATACTTCTTGTAACATTTCAGTCCATAAGCTTTTACTTAAAGCTGAAAAAATTCAGATATAAAATCAATTAATTCAAACATCATTTGCATAAATTTTTAAATATACTAAAATTTCTATTCACGAAGAGTTGTAGATTACCTTCTTCAGATTCAGATGATCCTAAATATGGCTGAGTATAGGCTAACAGTGCTTCAATAATTTCAAACTGGACCTGTTAAATTACACAACAAAAAGCTAATTTAACAACTTACATTACAAAAAACGAGGAATGATTTAAGAAAACTGAAAAATATTTTACCAATTGAGTAAGTTGATAGGATAAGGAAGATGGTGGCACAAGAAGCATTAGTGAGTAAGATTTCAATAACACTTGGACAGCAGTGAGGTCTTTAAACTATAGAAAAAAAAGTCAAAATCATGTTCTTAATATGTAGATTTCCTAGAAAAAATTATAACTGACTGCAAGCATCTACATTTTAATACTAATAAAAACTGGCAAATTTTAATTAAAAGTTGTCAACACAGTATCATTCCAAGATTTGGACTCTACAGCCATTTAACATCAACATTTTAATATTTAAAATCAAAGCAAAGAAAACTGTCTGATGTAAAAGTCTTACTAATATAAAAGTTTTATTAAAAATAATTATCAATGAGATTTTAACATTGATTTAATAAAAAATTCTAAGTACCAAAAACAGCTTTGAAAGATGCTTAATTTTGAATTAAAGACATTTGAGGAGTATAACCAAACTGTACTGAAGTAATATTTAATAACTTTTTTGCAAGAAGTAAATGGAGTGCAAAAATGCAATTTGCTGATTTGAATTTGATTTTGGATTCTTGACAAATCTTTGTAGAAGTTAGTTTAGCAACAACCTAACTTCCTTAAAGATTTATGCTCTAAAATTATGTAGATTAATTGCTTTCGACTTTGTAAAAGAGTAGTAATTGGAGTATAAAACCAATAATTAAACTATTTGTTACATTTTTAATAAATGTATTCAAGCAATTAACCATCATTTAAACTTAAAAAAAGGCTTTTATGAATACATGTATTTTTACCCATTCATCCCAGTGATTAGGATGGTAAAGTGGATGGACAGGTAAAAAAAGATAAGAAATTTACCAAAAAAACTGTTATATTTAATATTGCACAAAGTTTAACTTTTAAAGGAACAATGGAATTTTATTTTCCAAAGTAAAAAATTTAAAAGGCATTAAAAGGGGGGAGCAACCTCCTTTATTGAACATCATATCAAGTAAAATTAACAAAAGCTTTTGTTCTTTCAGTTCCTTGTTAAGGAATAAAAGTAAAGTTTTATAAATTAAGGTTAAGGTATAAAAAATATCCCTGAAAATTTTTCAAAAGAAAAGTACTTAAAATAATACTACAGAATTAAAATGCCTGTTGCAAAGCTAGAAAGTAACCAAATAACTCAATGGCAATTTTATTGAAATTCTTGATTGATAAGTTCTGATTTTTTCCCTTCTGGGTGAATTAGTATAGCCGAGTCCTAATTCAAATTTTTGTAACATAGGGTCTGCCTGAAGGATTTATTAAAACACACTCACAACATATCTAGCATTTAAATATCTATTAAGATTTTTGAAAAATTAATTTAAAATTTCACTGAAAATTCCTTACCTCAGTTCCTCTACTAGAAATTAGGTGTGCCAAAATAGATCTCATTATCAAGACTGCTGGTTTCACAACTGCTACAACCAAAACACCTTGTATTCCAACCAAGGATGGAGACTGGTGAGATGGTTTCAAAAATAAATCACATACATTCTGAAACAAACAAAAATATATAAAATTAAGCACATAATTACAATAAATCACATTTCAAATAACTCCAACAAACACACATGATATAATTTATTTCTTAAAAATCAAACTCACTTGAAGTATCAATTTCAGGTTATCCATTCCATTGTTTGAAAAAACTTGAATTACAGCATACATATATTTCAACTCAACATTTTCAGCATGATCAGAGCCTATAAAATATCATAAGTTATACTATGCTTTATAAATAAAAAAATTTTGCAACTGCTAAAATTAAGTTCTAAAAAAAAAAAAACAATTGCATATACAACTCAAGGTTTTAGAACAATTTGTAACAGTATTAAAAGAATGATTTGAATGAACTTCAATAAGTTTAAAAGTTCTACAAGGCCCAGCAAAACTGGTAAGAAAGGAAAATCAGAGTCAGATATTTTAAAAGCACACTTAAGAAGAAAACCTTTTCAGTTGGCTTATGCATCAGATGGAGAACACTAAACACATGTGGAGTGAGTATGATAACTACAGATCTTTGATAATGCCTATATTTATAAATATATTAAATTTTAAAATACCTTGGGGTATGCATAGGTGCTGTAGAATTCTAAGAGATGTGATTAATTCTGGAGGCAATGAAGCAGCATCTTCAGTGTGAGTCTTTAGAATTCCCATTAAGGATGCTACAGCTTCGTGGTTGTAACTTGTGATGGATCGAGTAGGAGCGATCCAAAATCCCAATTCGTGTAGTTTGGGAGTTGCATCTAAAATAATCAATGTTGTTACTTAAGGCAACCAATCAACTGTTTGAGATTTATAATTAATGGGGATTTTTTATGCCTATGCTTTTCTGTTAGTTCTTATATGGCACCAGAAAGAAATAAAAAATGAGTTAACATAAGATTTCTGATGAGAAAACAGTAAGTTCTATGAGTCATTGCAAGATTTTCAAGAAGTATCTCTTTTTAAAATGATTGATAAGCTACTACTGTGACATGATTTACTTCATTCCTGCAATTTGTGTAAGGGAATTAGTTAATATTGATTACATTTGAACATAGCTTTGTATTAAAAATGGCAACACACACTGCTTCTTGAGTTAGTTGAGTCTAAAACATAGTTTTTAGCTTTGGATACCTGGATATAAATAGAAATGGACTAGACTACTGTATTATACAAGTATACACTTTATAAAAAAATCAACTTCATTTAAAGCTTGTTTGTGTTATTTTAAGTCTATAATTTTCTTTTAAAACAAATATTAATTTATAAAAGCTAAGATGTAAACAATTTTGTACTATATTTGATATCTCAAGCACTTTGCTTAGTTGGGAAATCCGCTTAATCGGCACAAAATGCCCTTGTCCCAATGTGTTCTTATTAAGCAAAATCCACTATAACAAAAAAGTTTAAAAAAAATCTAAGTATTAAAGGTTTTTTAAAGCAACCAACTTTTCCTACCTCAAACTTAAACCACAATAAAGGGTGTTGTGGGTTTTTTTTCATGTTTTTGTAATAAATAAATATCTAATGTCTATTACAGCAATAATTTTTAACTTAGTACACTCCCTTGGTCTCATTTAATACCTTTTTAACACCAATAAAAATTAGGAGGCTGTAATTTGTTCATATTTTTTGGGTAAAATAAAAATCAAACTTTATAAAACTCACCTTGTTGACTTAAATTATACAATGCATCCGAAAACTTTTCCAACATAGGTACATCTTCAGAATAATGCACAACTACCATGAGAAGTTCAGTTACATAACCAGCACATACAGATTTGCTTTGCTTGATGTTGGCTGCTTCATCTCCTTCAAAAGGGAAAAATTAACTTTTAGTCATATTACAACCAGTGAAAAAGAAATTAATTAAAAACATTCAGTTTAAAAACTCTACTAAAAGAGAAATTCTCTGGCTGGTCAAAATTCAGGCTAGTGGGTTTTGTCTTTTAAAATGAGTTTCAAATCAAACTATACACATATTGATTAGAGCCTTAATCCAGAGAGTCTGGCTAGTACCTTTAAAACTGGAATTTCATGCCATGATTTAATATATTATTGGAATTAATGCCTTCATAAAATAAAAAGCTTATTTTAATCAAACAATCATCCTTAAATCTGAATAAGAAAAGTTTGAAAAGCATTAACTATATAAGTAGGCAGTATAATACAATGTAATACCTGACATTTGTACAAATGGCAACAAGCAGTTTAAATTTTCAGCAGCGCTCAATACATTCACCACTGCTGGTCGCCCAATTGGTGAAAAAACCATGGTGTACATATGATGCAAAGCAGATACAGTGTCTGGCTCATCTGGTTCATTTTTAACACCATCTAAAATATACAGAAATCAATAAAGTACAAGAAAAGTTAGCTTTTGCCAGATAATCTAAATGCCTATAAGCCTCTTAAATTAACTAATATGTAACAACAAACTTTAATATCAGTTCTCATTGATACTACATACCTCTAGCATGATAAGCTAATAAGCAATCCACATACAAAAGAGCCTGTAGGTGATAACCAATTTGCATGCCTAAGTTTTGGGCCGCATTGTCTTCAGCTCCTTCTTCTCTTGTGTCATCCTAGAAATAAACAAGTAGAGCAATTGCCATAAATAAATAAGCAAGTTGAAAAGAAAAATCTTATCATAATTGTAAAAGTAACTCAATAAATATTCAGTTGTATCTCACTAGAAATAACCAGAAGTCTAACATTAACTACATAATAAACCATTCTCTCATACTCAAGACTAAATTACTTGGTTAAAGATTGTCTGTCCTGATTTTAAGTATATAAAACAAATAATTTTGATTCAGCGTTATTTTACCAGAGCTTCCTTAAAATTTAAATCATTCAAATTTCTGATGTCAACATTTATTTTGCGTATTTCAACTAGTACATGATTGAGAAAATATGCTCTTAAAAGCATTGCATACTACTGCTACAGTAGAACCTCTTTACAATGACCCTTGATATAGCGACCCCAGCATCACAGTGACTGGTAAGAAAGTACTGATTGTTTTATCACAATGATAATTTTATTTGATATAATGTCCTTTCGTTAAAACAACCATATATTGTTATTATTAGAGGGATTGCTCTAACAAGGTTCTAATGCTTGAAACCTGAAAACACCTCACACCAAATGATATTTTTAGATGCAATATCAGTACATTCAAAAACTTACAACTGTATGCAGCAATGCTCGCTGAATTCCATTAAGAACATCAGGAAGAGACAAAAGAAACAATTTCCCTTCCTGAGACGAGAGGATCTCGAGCAATAAATCTTTTACAGCAGATAGTATAGCTGGATGTCCAGACAATGCCGGGGAAGACAGGAGAACAAATATATTTTCCAACAGTTTACTGAAAAAGTAATTTTTTAGAACATTTCATTAATGAACACCCACAAACACATAAGAAAAATGAAGAGCATTCAATAATTACCCCTGCTTAAACATTCTAAGAAGACCTGGATATGGATTGCAAGGTGCTTTAGGAAACTCAAATTGATTTCTAGCTGGCAGAAAGCGTTTTGTTTGAGCCTGGAATCAAACACAGCAAATACAATCAGGAGTTATAAAATGGAAATCTTACTTAAACAGTAAAACAACTAAGCCAGTAAAACATTTTTCAAAGGGGAGAAACTAGCCTTTTCTTACACACTTTCAATGATATAAAAATTAAGGCAGTTTTAAAAGATTTTAAATTTTAAAATACTGTCAACATCAAAAATAACATGCTCCTATAAAAGTAAAATTTACTTATACTTTAAAACTTGGTTTAGATTGTAAAATGGCAAAAATATAGGTTCCATACTACAACTGGATGCCACTGGTTTTTTTTTTTGACACCACCAACTTGGATGATAATCTATTACTAGCAACCCAGCAGATATACCAGATAGAGAATTATAGCACCAAGAGTAGTGCTAAAAACATTGCCAAGAAGAGTGGCACCTGGTTGTAATATAACACCAAAATATTTATAAAAATTAACAAAATAAAATTCTAATTTACACCTTGAAGTTCATAGCAACTTATTAAGCACTTTAGTTATTTGGCACATATGTTTTTCACACAAATATATTGTGCATAGAAACTGTAAGTGCTATTGAAACTTAAGGTTGTATTTCTTCCTGGTGGTGAGTTTTAACTAATTTTTTTTTATGGAAAATAAAATGATATGACCTCCTATTAACTATTACGAAGTTCAATAACATTCAATTCAGTAGTTTTCCTTTATGACAGTTTCAAAGTGGAAGTATAATTAAAACCACCTTCCAAATAGCTCTTCCAAAGAGCCTGATAACCCAATTTTTCAAAAAGAGTTTAATAAAACTAAGTACATACCAAGTTTTTCCATGCATTTTGATATGACATGGTTATTTCTTGCAGACAGGAAACTATGACTTGAATGGAAGCTTCACACGAATTGGGAATAGTTCCAATAGTTTCCATTTCTGGCTCGACAGAAGCAGCTCTTTGCTCTACTGTGATGTCTGGGGATTCTATAGGTTCGCTTTTTACATCAGAAATTGGGGTACTGGTAACAACTCTGCAAAAATTGTTATTTGTTTTGTGATTTACAATAAAGAAAAAGTGTTACTAACAAACAATTACCAATCACTAAGTTTATTTAAATTAATATTGATTGTTTTCTCTATTTAATAACACAATATAAACCCTGATTGAGAAAGGGGCATTGGTTTATTATTTTATGAATCAATGTCCTTATTCAACTTTTGAACTAGTATATACCTTTAGCTTGATAAATTATTTTAGTAGCATTATATACATTAACTGGTCATTTCATGCAGAGACAATTAGCGATATATCCCAAAATAAAAGCCTTAGCACAACGAAAAAAAGTACACCAGCTAGGATTAATGTTTTAAAATTTACACACAGAAACTGAATCCCTAGAAAACACTAAATGCCAATCTTAAGACAACCCTAATATTAAATACAGTTATCAATTCAAAACACCTCACATTGAAAAAAAAAGCCTGATTACATCAATTCATAAAACATACTTTTCAACAGAATCTGAAACTTCTAGCAAAACTTCATAAAGATGAATTTTGCTAAGCAATGCAGATATAGACACTGTAGCCCTGGTAAGCTGGAAATACAGAAATAAATGTTACTTAAAAACTTAAAGAGTAAGTTTATAATTTTGGTAACTAACAATTTTAAAGCATTTCAGTAAACTACATAAAATTTAAATATGATCAACAAAAAAATTTCTATCTTGAAGCCAAAATGTGAATGTAAAACATCAATAACTTACATTAAAGTATGAACAGTCAGGTTACCCCACTGGATATATGAAATTAACTAATTAAATAGGAATATAAAAACATACTTGTTTAGCCAAAAGGAAATCTAAAAGCTTTTGATAACAGGTTTTTGGCTTCTCGTCTACATTGTCATCTGCAAAAAAATATGAAGAAGTTTTATAAAGAGCCATTTTATTACTATTTAAAATTAAGATCTAAAAAGTTAAATATTCATTAATATAATAAAAATCTGAAACATTACAGTAAAAAGTAAAGAGGGTTTCTTAAACAGTAACAGAAAACAATTACAATATAAACCATATTGAATTAAATGCCATAAAATTGTACAAACCTAAAAATGTAAAACAAAACCTTGAATTAGTTAGAAATTTTAAATTTAGATTTTATTGAATTTGTAACTCAAAATGAACTCATTATTTGGACCTGAATAATCCAAAAGTACCAAAAAATATGCTTAGTAACTAAAAGGTTTCTTACCTAATTTTTCAGTTGAATTAAAATCTTTTGGTTTGGGAAACTGGAATTGTTGCTGTACAAGGTAATTCATTCCAGAGTGAGTAGAAATAGCAGAATCAATCCCCCTTAAAATCAAAAGTTTCACAGGCAAAACCATATAGGGCTGTTCATAAAGCTGGATCAACAACTTTGGAACATCCTTACTCTAAAAACATGAATTATTCATTATAATGTAGTTGTTTTTTAGGTATAGTAATTACATTTACAAAAGTTAATCATCTATAGGTAAACCGAATCAACTAAAATAGAGAATACTAATATTCAGTATATTGTATTCAGATTTAAAATATTTAGTTATATTCTTTGATAGTAAATAATAAATACTAATGATCATGTGTCATTTTCATGGTTTAGCATAACCTTGAAGAAAAAAACTAATTTTCTCTCAGATTTCATTTTTATACACAATGAAATGCAAAGTGTGCCTTTTTCTATAGTGGCTCCCAATTTTTATTAGATTTTCTGAAAACAAAAACCCACCTAAAACCAAGATTCATTCAATTGGGTCTTCAAACAAAGCCATGGCAGAACATTGAAACTTGAACATTTTCAGATTAGAAGCCTGAAAACAGTTGCCAGCACCTGACAGCTAAGGATAGATGGCTTTGAAATTTGTGGCAACACTAGCTACTCAATATTCCCTTTGTATGGACACACTTCAGAACTGATTTTAATAATTTTTGTTTTAAATTAGCTAAACACATCAATCAAATAAAATCCTTTTAAAAAAACTTAACATACTCTAATAAGCTTTCGAAAATAAAACATACATAGCCTAAATATATTAAATCATTGGTGAAGGCAATGGAAAGCAAAGCTTCAAATTAAAAGAAAAAACACAAGATGTGCTAAATTATGGATAAATTGCTAAACTTAATAACCCCCAACAGTTTGCTCTCAATAAACATTATAAAGGTGATTGATTTTTTTTTTGCACCAGCTGTACCCAAAGTACTCAACCCCAAAAACACATTAAAATGAACTGGGGTTAAAAGATATAGAAATATCACAAATAATGATTAAAAGGGGTTTATTTGGTTAATTACTAAGCAAATGAACCAATAGTTATAAGTCATACTTAAAAATACTAAAATACATTCATTACCATAAAAAACAGACTAGTTTTAAAAAATAAAAAAGCATTACCATAAGCATTTGTATGATTTCTTCATTTGTCTCAAATAAAAGAGTGGCTAGCCGAATTCCTGCTTTCAGGTGCCTCACTTTATATGGTGTTTGAGATTGGTTCAATGCCAACTCAAAATCCAGTCCTTTCATAACCCAGTCCAGTAGTCGATCAAAGATGTCTGAAATAAAATTTAATTTAAATCAATTTCAATGCAAAGGCAATTTCAATGCAATGCTGTTTGTATTACAGTCATGCAGAGTCTATATTATCTTGATTACATGATTGCTTTTCCTTTTCAACTAAAATTTATATGACAGATTAAAATTTGATTAACTGGAAAAATCCTTTACTATGTATTTTATAATACTATTTACAATAAATTCCATCAAATAAAAACTCTTTCACTAAATATAAAAATTATCTGTGTAATTCTAACATTTAGCACATCATTTTAAAACTTTACAAAAACAATAATTACCTTTCTTTTTCTTTTGATCTTTTGTTGCAGCCAACTCTATCAAGATATTTTCATTTATAGTTTCTAAAATTTCCACCCACCTATGAGAAATGTTTTAAATAAAATACCAGTTTTAAAAGTACATAATATATACAAAAATATAATGCTACATACTGTGACATAACAATTTACACAAGTTTAGAAGTTCTATATTAATTTCTAGTTATGGCTGGTTTTAACTATGGAAGAATGTTACAAGGAAGTGCCCTATGATGCTTTTATGATTGGCTTAACTGATGCTTTTTCATGGGCTTGAGCTGTGCATACAACCCTCATTCCCATCAGATCTACTAGTAGAATGTATGACACCCATAAAGAACCATTCAAGGTGTTTCTGTGTGATTATGAGAACATGATTTCAAACAGTCAAAATGTAATTAAAACTGTTCCCATTATGTTAGTTTTGGATGGATGTATCCATCCCTTTATGGCTATATGACTTCACTTTTTCTTTTTATGTATAAAGGCATTTCCCAAACTCTTACTTCCATGGTTTTGACACATGTGAAAATAGTGCTAAATTAATGCTAATATTTAGTGCACTAACATAAAAATACAATATAAGGGCAAATAACATAGCTCAGTAAATACAGCACTTTCAGGGAACTCTACACTATCATAGGTTCTTGGTGTTATTACATAGTAGCACTAACTGCCAAGAACCATGGCCAGTATCAGATTCCCCTTTGTAAACCCTGTTGAATCATGGCTGCGGACCTGGAAAAAGTGCCCGAACCTACGAACCTGGTTCGGGGGAAGCCCCTGTCAGCTCCATAGGAGCAATACATTAGGGTAGGGTAAATTTTATTAGGTTCGGGGGAAGGTTACAACTTTTTCCAGGTCCGCATGGCTGTGTTTACCAAAGCATGGCCCACTGCCCTAAAACTGAAAACCATTTAGAGGTATGAGCAGCAGAATATCTTAATGCAAAATAATTTAAGTCTAAGTCATAGATTATTTTTAATATATATAGAACTATGCAAGCAAAAAATAGATTGTCTTACTAAAATAAAATGAAATACTGGTTGATACTTTTGAAATAGGCCAAAAATACATGTTGTACAAAATACAAATACAAAAATACATATTGAAATTTAAAAACATAAAACTTGTTGTGCCTCAAATAAAAACAACTTAAACTGTCCAATTTGAAAAACATAAAAATGTATTAAACATTTTTACATTAATTTTTTTAAAAATTGGATTACAAGATCAATACACTAAATTTTACCTTTCATCATAACTCTGGTTTTCAGAATTATCCAGTAAATCCAAAATTTTTTCAAAATCAGCCGACCTTTCAGCAAGGGAACTATTTTTATCTTTCAGTTTCATCTCAGTTATTTCAAAAGGAAATAAAGTGGGGTCTGAAAAATACTACAAGAAAACTTATATAAAAAAACCCAATAAATCAGACAGAACTATTCTCAAAATGATAAGCAAAATATTAGAAAATTACCAACATATTGATGAGGATAAAGAGATTATGAGTACAATAAGCAAAAACAACTTACATGGAAAGTAGAGAGTTCGCAATTATATGGAGAAAAACTTGACATAAAGTTCCATGTTTCATCTCCTAAATCATAATCCATTTCAGTCTAAATAATAAAGAGAGTAAATTTTAAATCCAAATCAGTTCCAGTAGATTTTAAAAAGTGGGTTTATAAGAATTTATTTTAGAAAATATTCATTTAATAAAAATTTAGAATGAATAAATAAATCTATACTATGCATTATTTGGTACATTATTCTACTTTTATAGTAGAAACAATTTCAACTACAGTTGCACTTTTCCTGCAAAAATCTTAGGAAGGCAAAGTAATAGCTGCTTTTGCAAAGTCAAAAGCAGGATTTAAACTCGATCAAAATTGGAGGCTGCAGAAAAAAATTCTACTACATTTATAGTCCAATAGGCTTTTGTAAGATTTTGTAATTTAAGTTTCTGCAGCAGCTTTTTTCCTTCATTTATTAATTTTTCTCTAGTTTAAACCTTCCAACTCATAATGTTTATTAACAAAACTAGTGTTTTCATAGAATCCCTCCAGTTTCTAAACATAATGCAAATGAAGTACACTTAAATAACTATAGGAACCATTTGATTTTCTTTCAGTTTTCAATGAGTAAGAGAAAATATAATTATTTCATACCATATCTATTGCTCTGTCTTCTCCATCAGACATATCTTCTTCTTCACTCACTATTTCTTCATACCCATCATCTTCCTCAGTATTGTCTCCATCCTGTATTTCTCCTTCAGATAAGTTATACAAATGTTCGCCTGTGCCTCGCTCGCGAGCTACAGGCTCAAAGAACCCCTCGTGGTGAATGATTTCACCCCTCTCGTCGTAATCGGGCTCGTCTTCTTTAGGAGTCCGAGGACCTGACCCGATTCTCTCAGAGTCCGGGGGAGTTTGGGGGGTATGAGGGCGGGCCTTGCGGGGAGAGGGCGGGGTACTGGGTCTCTTTGGTTCCTTACGACCACCCCTGTCCATAAAAGCACTTCTGTCGCGATTCCTGTCCCTATCTCTATCTCGGTCCCTGCTGCTGGAGTCTCTCATACGATCGCGGTCCCTGTCGCGGTATCGGTCCGACTCGACAGACGACCTCTCCCAGCTGGTCTCTCGCGACCTCCGTCCCCTGTCCTTGTTGCGCTTGGAGTCGTGGTCCCGGATGCGTCCGTCGTCGTCCTTGTAATCGTGCAAGTCTCTGTCCCAAGGCCGGTCCCTGCCGCCTCGGTCTTTGTCCTTGTGGATGGTCGGTATCTCGTGGATGGGGTTTCTGTTATAGCCCTCGCGGTCGTGAGAAGAAATGTCTGAAGTGCCGTGATGGTCTTTGGGGTCCCACAGAGGCCTTGATGCGTCTTGCGGGGGAGGGTAGATGCTACCATCCGGGGGTCTGTTGTAAAGTTGATGATCGAACTGATCTGTCTGCGGAGGTGGGTATTGAGTTTCAGGAGGCGCCCATGGCTTATTATAATGGGCATCGTACTGGGCATAAGGGGCTCCACTCGCAGCTACTGGAGGTGGCACACCGCAATCGGGATAAACGGTAGAAGGAGGGGGCTCTGGGAATGCCCCCATGACATTTGGGATTTCAGCGGGGTACGGTACATGCTGCTCGGGAGGAGGGTGGATCATGGGCGGTACATCGAATCTCGGAGGTTCCACGGGTGCTCGAACGACTGGAGGGGGTGGAGGTTCAGGGGGAACCTCGGGGATTCTGGCATTACGTTCCCAGTCAGAAGGGATTGACGAGTCGATTGGGGACGGACAATGGTCTGAAACATAGTTTTATTAAGTAGCAAATAATTCTGAATTTTACAGTTTAAAAAAGTACAGATTTATTTCTAAAGTTATCTTAGTTGAAAATTAGCAAATGGCTAAGTATTTATTGGGATAGACAAAATATCAGATAATAATACTTTTCCCTCATTTAAACAACATAAGACACACAGCAAATAAAGTATTGAATCCATGATATTATTGAGGGTTTGCTCTCTTCAATGGTCAAATCACCAAACACACTTGAATGCACAAGAGCACCACAATAGTTCAGAATATTAGAGGGGTTCTACACACCTTTGTGTTAATAGTACTAGGTTTTGGATGAGCAGATTATCTCCAACAAGTAATGAGAACTATAACATTGTAGTCTAGAGATTACTTCCTATATTTAGCTATTATTCAAGTAATAAACAGAAATTTACTCCTTTTAAAGATACATACTCCTACCTACTGACTATATTTTCTTTTTTAAAAGATAAATACATCATCATCAGTCTTACACAAAATTAAATTGTTTTAAAAAATGAAATTATACCTTGAGACCTGGATGTGGCTTGAGGAGGTGGAGGTGGAGGGGGTGAAGATCTCTCTTTATTACTGACTTTAGTAATAACACCATAAACAGCCAAGGTCACAGCGCTGTACCACCCACGTAACACAAGACCATCGGTAGGAATCTAATACAGTTAAAATCAAACTGAGTAAATGCAGTTCAAACAGATTGCAAAGTAGACATCATAAAAGCAATTTTTTATGTTACATACAATCATTCTCCACTTGCATGATATTCTTAGCAATATTTGTATTCTCATTATGGTTATTTTAGCTCTAGGCAACAACTTTTAACATTGGGTTTGAGAAAATTTTTACTTTGAACCAATGGTGATGAATTATACGAGGGAATGAATAATAATTGAATAATAATTGAATAACAGTTATGAATAACTATGAATAACCAGAATTGAATAACTATGTTACAAAAATGTTAACAAACATTTTCTTTAGGATTCCAAGTAGCAATAATTCTATAAAGGAAACAGGCAAAATTTGAATTAACTGCCTTCAAAAATAACATCAAACATACAAAAAGATTTCACCAGTAGAGTTAAATGGAAAGTAAGTTAATAGTATATTTCAAAATGATGAACCATGCTATGTCATCTAAGTTAAATTACACTTACCTTGTTTGATACGGGAAACTGGATATCTACATTTTGCTTATAATCAAAGCTAGAAAGAAAGTCAGAATTAATGTTAACAAAAAATTGGGAAAAGATCATAAATAGAACATTTTCCTTAGACAAAAAATTACGGTATAAAAACAAAGGGTAAATAACTTAGCAAAAATGAAAAACTTTCAGAAACAGAAAAAATGATGTAAAACTTTTTATGAGCATTGGAAACATAATTTGAAATTTCAGTAAAAACAATATTTTCCCTTACAGCAAACTTAATTTGCTCTGGAATTTTGATCATAAAGAGAGCAAACTTTGAGCAAAAATAACTTGTTTAAAAAAGAACAAGCTGTTAAGATACCTTTTCTGATACTTTATGGTAAATTGCATTACAAAAATACTCAAATTAACCCAAAACCTGATCAAGATGATGATTAAATTATATTTGTAAGACACAAATATTTAAGTATAAATAAACTGATTAAGAAAAAAGGTATGCTGTATTTCGATTAGATTCCAAAGATTATAAGTTTAAAAAGAACAAACGAAAATATATATGCACATGAATTTATTAAAATTTAAAAGCCATACGGCGTTTCGGGGATTCCTTGGATCCCCTTTGTCAATGGTGAATTGTCCATACCAGATACTTTCATCCTGCGCCAATTTTACACGTCCTTTCTGAGATCTAGGCTTTTGTATTCGTGTGAAGTTTGGGGAGGTGTGGCTGGGACTCACTTAAAAAAGTTACAGACTCTTCAGAATGCTGCGCTTAGAATCTGCCTGGGTTGTCCAAGGACCACAAGTGTGCAGGCAATGGAGATTGAACTGGCTGTGGAGCCGCTTGACTTGTACATCCAGTCCAGAATAGGTATAAAGCACTTTCAACTACAGGCCTTTGGGGTTGTCGAACTTTATGGAGTTACAGATATCCGTCAGTCCTTTTTTCACCAAAGAAACACTCCCACGGGAGTTTTGGACTCAATGGGGCCGGAAATAATACCATCAGTGTTTAATGACCCACCCTGGCAACGTACTCCTGTGCAGGCGTTCTTGGAGATCCCTGGATCCCTGACAAAACAAGATCTTCCGTTGCTTTTAAGATTTACATCAATAGAATTAATACATGACAAATACCGAGGTTTTACAAAAATTTATACAGATGGATCCGTTGATAAGACCAACTGCAGGGGCGGAGCTGCTTACTTTTGTCCGGATACGGGTGATGCCTTTATGTTGCCATGCGACGCATCATCGAGCATGAATGCAGAACTGCTGGCATTGGACGCCGCTCTTGAATACTGCAAATCCATTGACACCAACAACATCTGTATACTCACTGACTCGAGGGCATCCATCCAGGCCTTGCAGTCCCCAAGTCCCACAGAATACTATTTTCGAACTAGAGAAATTTTGCAGAAGTTGAAAATTTTGAGTGATTTAGATAGGAATGTGGTACTTCAGTGGATTCCCAGCCACTGCGGGATCGATGGGAATGAGGCTGCCGACTCCATGGCTAATAAGGCTTGTGGTATGGGCCCTGTCCCGCTCCGTCGTTACACATTGGGACAGTGTAAGGCTGCTATTAGAAAATCTTTAGACGAGTCCTGGATACAGAGATGGAAGGACTGCACCACTGGACGGGAGTACTTCAATATCCAAAGCTCCCCAAATGACCCAAAGATCTTCAAGGATATGCCCCGTTCTGTGGCATCGTTTGCAGCACGGGCGCGTATGGGTCACATAGTGACCAACAAATACCTTCATAGATTCTGCTTGGCAGCCAGCCCTCTTTGTGAGATGTGCGGCAGGGAGGAGGAAACTTTGGAGCACATACTCCTACTTTGCACTTCCCCCTTGCCCGCCAGAGCGTCCTTTTGCTCTAAGCTGGCTGGCCAGTCCATGAGGGACATCCTTAGGGATAGTCGTTGGTGGCCATTGGCCACTAGGACCTATCAGGGACACCGAGCTATCGAGGCAAACAGCCTCGGATGCTCGTAATAAGAAGTAAGTAAGTAAGAAGTAAGTAAATTTTAATAAATTCATGTGCATATATATTTTCGTTTGTTCTTTTTAAACTTATAAGTTTTTGCACAGACTGTGGCCCTTTCGTCATTCCAAAGATTGTTTACCAAGAGAGCCATTTTCTTGCATTTTTGCTTATAAGATTGGTTAGCTGCAAGAGCTTTCACAGTACCTACTTATTATGATTATGATGAAAAAATTACCTTCCCAATCTTTCAAATGTTGAAGCACTTCTCTTACTTAGGTCATTTACAAAGAACTCAAGCTGAAATGAAGAAGGGTTGGTAGCCCTAAAAGGAGAAAATAAAATTTTTTACAGATAGTAACTTTTTGTTTGTAATGTGTTAACAAGATAAGATATAAAAAAAAAACTATAAAATATGAAATACTATTGAGTTTCAAGAATATACAGTATAAAATAATTTTAATTTATTATAATCAAACAAAACTATGAAATCAGAAATCTAAAAATTCACCCTAATCTGTGTCCTCCAGGAAAATCTGCTTGAACTCTTGCTCCAAGTGGAATAACTCTTATTTCAAATATGTACACAGGTCTGGGAAATTGAACTAAATCAAGATTTAACTCCTACAACAAACAAACACCATTATGTTGTCAAATTATGAGTCTGTTTTGTCAAAGTTATTTACTATCAATAACCTAGAGATTTAAGACAATAATTATGTCCGAAGAACACTAGGTTAAGCAGGATTTTCAACCCAACCACAAACCAAAAACTTGGGTGTTTTTCTATTGGATAAAATTTCATTAAAAGCACCAGCGTTATCAAGTCTTATAGAAATGCAAATCTCTTACAAAGTAATATATGTGGTTTTAGCATGAAAGAGTTAGTTTCGTTTTTTGGTTAGACCATTTCTTTTCGGCAATAGTTAGTTTAACTAGGTTTGCTTGGTAATATCAAAGGTATTATGAAGAAAAGGGAGCAAAATATTGATTCCTATTTTACTAGGGGTAATGAAGGTGAACCTGTTCAAACGCAAGAGATGATGCAAAGTGGATCTGCTAACAGCAATATTCCTATATTATCAGTTTCAAGCTCTTCCAGTAAAACAAGATGCCTCAACTGCCCAATCACCACTTCCAGCAAAAAGAAAGTTAAATAAAGAGTGGCTTAGTAGTTTTGAATGGTTGAGTACAATGATAGTCTTGCAATTTGTAAAGTTTGTCAGGAAGTGGCATCCAGTAATGTAGTCAGAAGGTGGATTAATGGTTTTTCCGGACTTTTTAAAAAGTAACGTTATCTTGCCATAACCAAAGCAAAATCAACTTTTCATAGAAGATGGAGAGATAAGACCTGATATCAAATATAGTTAGTTTTATTATTTTTTGCAGTGTATTTTAATTTTACATTCTTTTAAAGTTTTACTTTACATAATGTTTCACTGTTACTACTTTTTAAAGTAAAAAAAAATATGAATCCAAAGTAGTGGCAAGTAAAACTTTTAGTCTGGCTAGTACTACCTTTAGAGCTGAAATTTCATGCACTGAAAGAAGTTATATATTAAACTATTTATTAGTATTACATAAAGGTATGACATTAAAGGTATTTATAACATTGATTTTTTTTAATAATTTAAAATAATTTTTGCAATTAAAAGTCAGAGCTTGGCAAACTAGAGAACAAATCAGCCACATTTGGACATTTGAAATCACAAGTTGAAATTAGTGGAAATGTAGAGGATACTAGTGTTCTGATTCAATCCCAAAACTCCCTATTTTAACAGGACATATGATGGAATTGTACCACTATAATATTATAAATTTTAAAACGTTTTTAAAGATTAAGAATAAATAAAATTCTAAATTCAGAATTTATTAACAGTATAACCAAAATTTTAAGTCAGCAGCTTATGATAAATCACAAAAAATTAAATATCAAATAAAAAACAATAAAGATATTGATATTTTGCAGTATGCAATCGACCAGTTTAGTAAGCTGGATTTAGGGCAGATGGAGACACCGCAACTGTTTTATGATTCCTAATGAGCTATCTAAAGTTTATAAGCTAACTAAAAACAAAGTAATCCTAATAAACTAACTAATCCTCATGAGCTAACTAAACTGGTAGATTGTATACTGCAAGAATATCAAAATATCACATTAAGCAGCATTGCTTTTTATTTTTCCTGATTGTTATATGCGTAATTTGTAAAGTGCCGTAAATAAAGTACAACTAGTATGATTTTCATCAAGCTCATACAAATTATCAATACGATGAAACAAATTTAAATTAGTATAAAATATAAGTGCCTTGTTTGAAACTGCAATTCTATGCCCTTTTAATATTGTAGCAGCTTTATATTTTTTCTTCTCTTGCTTAAGATTGGGCCTTAACTTATGTTAAAATTATAATTTTGGTCACATTTGAATATCTTCCCGATTTTATTTTAAAATAACTTTTTGTTCTTTTCATGAAACTCTTTAACTTTGATTTTGCTTAACAACTATTTTTGTCATTCAATTACCATTGTTCAGGAATATACAGACCGTTTGGCATAAAAAGAATAATATGAAACACAGATAAGAATCCTTTTGAAAAGATTAATTTAATGTATATAAATAAGGAGTAGAAGAACGTAACGCTTACAAAGTTATCTATTCATTATAGTTATCTTTCCAGCCAACCGCATGAACATTTTACAACCCAGGACATAATAATCACAGAAATGAGTAAATAAAATGAAATATTGCTTATATAAGTCTTAAGTAAACAAAACTTTAATCGAATCTCGAATCAGAATGTTTAAAACGATCTCAATTCTGAAGTGTTAGAAATGGCAAGAGACTAAATTCATGTCTCACCTCGCATGTGTCGTGAGAGAAAGTGTCAAAGAATAACAACTCGCAATCCTCCCCCATTTCACTATCAATAAGAGAATAACGAACTTTAGGAAGGAAAAGATTATCTATCCCTAAAACACTCGAAGCCGCTTTTTGCAAACTAAAACTATACTATAAATAAACAATATTTAGGAGTTACAGTCAAAGTTTACTCCTCAGTTAAATACTGAGAACTTCAACCAGTCACCGTACAGATGAGGATTGGCTGAACTAGGACCAAACTTTTCACTTCAACCAACATCTGTTCGTAATTTTTGTGATTACAAATAATTGAAAAGTCTTTTACTTTACTTTCTATTTTGTATAAAATGATTCAAGTCCTTTACAATAAACCTGTTCCGCGTATTAAAATTATTTTTATTTTGTAAAAGAGTAACTCAGTTAATTTGGCAACAGCTTATTTCTTGTTTATATTTATTTATATTTTATGACTTGCCTTGCCGCTTGCCGCTGACGGCTGTTCTAGTATTCCATTTAATTAGCTTTATTTTACTTTCTGGAAAGAATTTTTCTTAGTTTAATCGTTCTTTATTTCACAAAGATGGAATCTATGAACCTAAACATGGCTCAAAGTGCGTTTCTAAGTTTGGTCCATTCTGTAGAGGAGAATTCTCGTGCCGAATTTCTGCAATGGTGTAAAGAACAGTGTTTAGCTGGTAATATTTATAAAAACCCAATTATTCAAGTAATTAATGTCAAATATTAAATTATTAATTTAAATAATAAATTAATAAAACTGTGCAAGTAACATGTAAAGTTACTTGCTCAGTTTGCAAATCATGCTTACTTGCAAACATGATTTGTATCTGGTATGAATACTTCAGAAATTGCAAAACATCATATTTTTAATTGTGTACCTCTTGTAGCTGTGTACCTACACTTGATGTTTTGGTTCTTGCGTATTATCCTGCCGACCATGCCACTGAATCCGAAAACTATCTAATATCATTGGCTATTCTATAGCTGTGCTACTGAATTTGATGGTGGCTGAACGGTCGACAGGATAATACGTCAGTACCAATGTTTTTATCATCAAAATTTTTACATCAGTCAGTAGTTATATTTATTGTTATTTTTAAGTTAATACTGATATTAATTTTCAAGGCAAAATTGTGGGTGACGTTTACAAGGGCAATAATTAAGTTAAATTTCAAGAGTCCGGGCCATGGGGACTTCTTGGTAAAGTGCTTTCTCGCCAATGCCTGGCAATGGTAATTTGTAAAACAATGCCAGTTTACAACTCGCAAACAAACTAATAAATTTTAGATTCAGAGCCCTTTGTGAAAAATTTTGAAAATTGATTTGTATAAAGGTTTAGGAATAGGATTTTGTTGTATAGGTCGTGAACATTTTGAATAGAGTTCATAGCACCCCTGGAAAGACATTAAGCACCCGAGGAAACCGCTGCACACCGTTTGGGAACCATTGTTCTATGTTTTCTTTAGCAAATTTAGAATATAGTATTATTTAAAATCTCAATCTACATATATTTAATATTTAAGTTTCTTCATTCACTTGATTTTAATTTGTAGGTGAATCATGTAGTAAAGCATATTTTGAGCTTCGAACTATAGCAGAAGACATTAAATCACTAGTTCCCTCTGAAGCTATCTTTCCATCAGAGCAAATCAATCATGCAAATATTGGCAATGTAAGTATTTTTTCTTGTGCATTATTTATTTGAAAATTTAATGGTTTTTATTTGAAAAGAAAAATTGTATATTAATGAAAATTTATATAGAGGGGATTATTTGGATTACCCTTGAATCTTAAAAACTATGTTAAAGTTGAAACTAAGGTAACTCAGGGGTTCATCAAGAAATAAAATGGGTCAATTTTAGGACTCTTCACAAAATTCTGATATCCAATTCAAAAGGGACCTTTCATAAATTTTTAATTTAACAATTTAGTTATACGAGAAAGTAGTATACTCAAATTACATCTTTAAAAAAGTTATAAGACTTCTAATAATATCTATTTTATTGTCTAATAAGCAGTAATAAATACCTGTCTATTGCATTCGTCCCATTTGTTTTCAAGGAGTTATAAAAATTATTTTTAACTCTTTAGTTCGTTTAAAAATATGGTTTTTCTTTTTCATTTATTATGTTCTTGCCTTGTATTGGGGAAATTTTTAAATTGACTTATAAGCAGGGGTGGAAAAAAACGGGTTTTTTTTTGTTTAAAACGTTTTATTTGTTTTTTTTACCCTCGACACAGAAATTCTAAAAAAAAAAAAAAAAAAAAAAAAAAATAAGTTTTTAAAATTGAAAATGGATTAACAAAGCTACCTCTGACATCAGATGGCATCTTGAGCTTTTTAGCACCTGTTTCAAGATACGAGCTGAACATTTATAAGTTATTATATGCATATTCATTTCAGTCCTTTTTAGTTCATTGCATATTTTGACGACATTAGCAGCATTGATCGTTTAAAATATTAAAATAAAACATAAAAAACAGGTCAATTATAAAAAAATATGATTTTCAAACAAGTTTATTTGTATTTGTTATTAAATAACTTTCTAGAAAAAAATCAAATAAAGTCAATCAAATAAAAATCATAATCAATTTTATATACTAATGCCATCTGTTCATAGAAAAAGAATTACTAAAAAAGTACGTGTTTTAAACAATGTTTTTTTTTGCTTTGTTTTAAACAAAGTGTTTTAAACGTAACAACCCTGCTTATAAGGATTTCTAATTATTCAATTCCTTTCTCTTGTTATTAAAAATAAGAAATACTCATTTCGGTACTTATGTATTATCACAACCAGGCAAAATTCGCATAAATGGCCAATTTTGGCGACCCTACTTACAGCAACCCTGCGTGGCCAAAATGCGCATAAATAAATCTAAAAATTAATCTGCAACTTATTCAAATTCGAAATCGCGCCAATTCACGAAATCGCTTACAAATCGCGCCAACCTGGTTGCGATAATACGTAAGTACCCTCATTTCTTTTGACCAAGTATATCAATAAGAATTTTTATAGTAAAATTTATTGACACGGGAGAAAGAGTAACCGAAAGATACTTTTTCAACTGTTCCTGATTGGCTGGTCCTGGTGTGCATAGTCAAAATGGGAGTATAACTACAGAAAGTTAATTTTATTCCCTTAAAATTTGAATACCTGTGAGCTGTTTTTACTATAGCAAGGAATTTATTGGTAAATTTCAAAGAATTCTGATCATTTTTGACTGTGCTAGACGCTGAAATGGGAAAACCCTTTAAGCCCCCTCTCGGGGTTCAGAAAAAGCAAATTTACACAAAAAATGAAGTAACATTGCATTGTCATCTAGATTTGAACTATGTTCGAAATTTCAAGTCAAGGAAAGTTAGTTATAAATATATTTCTAAGTTCCACGCAAACTAACAAACAGGAAGAAAGAAAGTCAGCTATATTAAAAACAAACTAATAATAACTGAGCTAGTGTATGTATTCTGATGATTATGTAGAAATATCCTTTTTCCCTTATTTCAGCAAACAGCTAGTAACAATGAGCCTATAATCCATGTTGACAGTTTTCTTTTTGAAGATGACCATATTGATAGTTTGGTTGAAGAAGGAAAGATGAGTAGAAATTATTGCAAGAACTGTGGATCTTATAATGTTGCACCAATTAGTAAGTTATTTAAATATATATTCTTATTTGTATTTTGCTTTGGTTGTGTCTTAAAACATTTTGGCTAGTATCAACTATCAAGTTTGAGGTTATGCTTTATGATTTTTTTATAATAACTTCTTGTTAACACACTAATTGACTACTTAATATCCTAGTTAATTTTAAAACTACCTTCTGATCAATATTTTGTTGTGAACTTATTATTCTTATCTTACCACTTTTTTTGTAAGAAAATCCTTTATATTTTTCTGCAAGCAGTGGGCATTAGCTGCTTAGTCTATGCTGAAAATTGATAGGTACAGCTGAAATATTTTTAAAATTAATAATATAATTAAATGGTATATAGATTAATCATTTTATTTTCTCTAGTTTTCAAACCAATGTATTGATTTTATTTTCTGGAAGATTATTTAATTTAATTAATGTTTGTTGAATAATTTATCATCTTATTACTAACCTTCCCATCCCCTGAAAAAAATTTGAACTATATTGCAGATTCCTTTAAGCTTTTTGACTTTGAATTTACCAAGTGCAATATGCAAAATAATTCTGATTTCCCTTTTATTAACTCCCATTGGTGATTAATTTCAACAATTTGTCTCTATTCCTTAAACTCTTCCAGCATTTAGTTTTCCAATTCGATTGGAATATTTTCACTTTAGAACCCTTATTTCCAGTTCATTTTTTTAGAACTGACTAGTGGTACATTATTTTCTGTTTCCAGCATTTGTCTCACACTCTGCATCAGTCCAAAGAATTGAATATATTTTTCAATATATGCTGCCAGATTTAAGTGGTAAAGTTCTGCTTGATGTTGGATCTAGATTGGGAGCTATACTTTATGGGGTAATGTTCATATTCTGGTGTGGTGTTTATTATACCTACTATACCAAAAAACCTTTCTTTGAAACCGTCTTTTATTGAATGTCTCCCTCCAAAACTCTCATTATTTGAAACTTATGGTTTTTGAATTAACCCTGCAAGAGTGTGGCAGTAGTTTATCTCCATTCTCTTTTCATTGCATGTTTGTTATTATGCATTCATGTTTATTATCATAGCATCATTTCTCATCCCATTTTTAATATTCATTTTGGGTTATTGTTTGGAATCATATAGTAAAAGAAGGGTTAAATCTCTGAGTTTGCAACTCCTTAGATGTATTTAAAATGGTCTTGTATAAACTCAGCGGTGTAATAAATGAATTATGGACATTCACATAGTCTTCCTTAAAAGAACAAAGTAAACACTACCAGAAATTTCACTCTCCATAAGGCATAGTAGGCAGTAAAGATGACTTGTGTAAAAACCCTAGTTAATTTTCTTTCTTTAGGTATTAATAAAGGGAAAACATGGTAAGCTTGTATGTTAAATTAAACATATTACTTTGCTTATTATTATTAAAATATGCTGGGTTTACCCTGATTGTACTTTTATTTCTAAAATTTGGGCTAATATTAACAGGACTTTCCAATCTTTTTGGAATATTATAACTTAAGTAGAATTTATCTTCTTTCAAATCACATATAACCATAGTGTTTTCAAAAATTTTTTTTCTTTAAAATGTGTGTTTAGTTAACCTAAAACTTCATCAAAGTTTGGTCTGGTCTTTAAAAGCCATTTTAAGTTACTACATCTGTGTAGGTAAGTACCTACTCTAGATATGAAAAATGAGAGTGATATTGAAATTAATTTTTTAGATTTTTTCCTTTTTATACCAAGATTGACTGCTAAAAATTTCTCAATAAGATATTTATATTATATTTTTTGTTATTTGTCTGAAGTTTAAGGTTCTATAAAAGTGGATTTTACTAACTAATTGTAATTGGTTGGTGATTTCTACTTGTTGTTTACCTATTTATCTATTGTTTATTTTATATATTTATTATTTTATATAATTTGCCACTTTAGTTATGCAATTACTTTTTAAACCTATGAATTTATGTCATTTCTTTAATTTTTAAAAACTTAAATAAATCTTCAGAATATGTTTAATTCCAAGGTTTTTAACAAAGACAAGATGTTATCTTCCTCAAAGTAATTATATAAATGTTATTCAAAATTAATTAATTGGCCTCAAATATTTTTACCTAATTGGTTTTTTCATTTAAATAACAAAGGTGCTTTTTCTATTTTCTGATCTATTCATACATATAATTTTTATTTCCCATATTTATATTTATTCATATTTATAATTTTGTGGTATTTAATACATTGACTTACATAATATTTAAAAAAAACTATTCCGTGTGGCCACATTTTTATTTATTTTGATTTGCTTTTAAAATGATTTTAACTTATCAAAATTTGAGGAAATTTTGAGAAAAAACAGTTCTATGACTTTGCATTTTTAATAGATCATTTTCACCCCTTAAAATGATTAACAGTAACTGTCTTTATCAGTACCTTTCTAAAGTTGATAACAAATGCACCTTCCAATGGTTGATGCTTTGTAACCTCAACCATTTCCTGTTTTATACAACATTCTCATTTCTCACAGCATTTGCATTATTGCTCTTATTGAAAGTTTAAGTAGGAAATTTTGTCAGTGAGCCTAAAAAGGCTACCCACAGATATTAATTAAAGGATAATATTGATAATTGGTCGGACATAGGATACTCGGAAAGTGATGTGGTGTGAGTCATGTCATACGGATGATATTGAGATTTGAGCTTTCCTTGGACTATAGTGTTCTTTTTAAATGTATTTCACATTACTAACTGAACTATCTAAATTTAAAATGTATAATAATAATTATTAGATGAGCCTTTCATTAATCTATTGCATTTATCAACTTTAAACGCTTTTTAGAGAGTGAGGTCTGAGAGACCCTTCCACATTAGATACGAGACAGTTTTTGATGCAGCAGTTAAGAGTTTATTCTTGATTTCTGCAGATAAGAGTATTTACTAGATTCCTTTCTGAACTTCCCTTTTTCATGTGAATTAATAACAGTAATAAATTTCTCCATGGTTAAAAACACTCACTTCTTAGATGTGTTGCAAACATTTGCGAATGATTACCAACTGATCCAATACAGTAGCTTAACTTGTCACTTTCCTGAGGCAACCTCCTGGTGTATTAAATAGTTACATAGTGCGATTTTATTGTGTATTTTGTTTCTAAATTAAAATTTCTTTAAAACTGAATAATAAATATTTTTCCTGAAGAGAAATCCCTTCTCTACTTGCAAGAAAAGTATACTATTGTGTCTTCAGATAAAAACTAAATAATCACTTTAACAAAAGGAAATTATAACTAATATTATTGCTATTATAATAAAACAATAGGTAATTTACTGGTTATTGTAAAGAGATTCTACTGTATTCTGTTGAATTATCATATCTTAATATCAGTGTGGAATTCATTTGGTATTTTACTTTTTCTACTTTGAATTTAAGATTTTTATGCTCAAAAAGTACTCAATAACTAAAGGTATTGCTTTTCAGATTATAATGAACAACAATAGACTTTCTTAGCAAAAATATAGATATTACCCTAATTTTTTCCATGAAATACTTAGAGAAAAATATCAAAAAATAGCTTTGTATTCTAACTTTTGGTTTTTATTTCAACTTCAGTATAACTAATTTATTGCAGGCATATTATTGCAGTTCAGCTGCTAAGATAATTGGAGTTGAAATTAATGAAGATTTGTGTAAACTGCAAAATAGGATAGTGGAAAAATATAATCTAGGAGATAGAATTGAGGTTTGTATTTTTTTTTTAATTTAAATTTATTCTCTGACTTTTTATACTTAACCTTTTAAGTGTAATATTCAAAAACGTAAACAAGTAGTGGGACTTTTTTTCCCTCATATTATTCAACTTTCTAAGTTTAGTAGGAGATTCAATCAATTCCATTTTAATAAAACTCCAACCATAATTATTATTAAAATAAAAAGATATTCTCAATCTTTTTATTTCTATACATAGTTATTACTTTATCTCTTCCATTATTAATCAATTGTATGAATATTTTATTATCCAAATCAGGTCTAATCCAAATTAGTTTGGATAATTGTAATTTTATTACAGGAACTTTAAAAAAAAAACTATTTAAAGTTCAACTTAAATATTTGGAAAATCACTTCTCTATGAGTTTAAAAATAATGACAAAAGAAACTCTCTATGGTGTATATATAACTGAACTTAAGTAAGAAAATAATATATTTTGTAGGTGATATGTAATAACATTTGCAACATTCCTGAAATAATCAGCAATGCAAATGTCATTCTCCTCAACAATGTTTTTGAGTGCTTTATGCCAAAAGAAGAGCAAGAAAAGACTTGGCGATGGTTAAGGAGCACTATAACAACTCCTGGTACTATGTTAGTTACTGTTCCTAGTATGGAAGAAACCTTAAGCTCTCTACAGGTAAATAATTTGCAGAAATTTTTGGGTAGGCTATTCAATGTATGGTCATTCTTAACAATTAGCTGTAACATAAATACGCTATGCAACTCAAAATGGTTCCTTAGCTAAGTGTATTTTTCAAATGTGTGGTTTAAAAGCTTCCTTCAAAACAGTTCTTTGATACCACAAAAGCTATTATTACTCTAAAAACAAGTTCAAAACCAGTTTAGGATTCACCCCCTCACCGATAGATATAATTATGATGAACTATCTTCGCTGTACAAATTTTTTTATAATAACAATGGAAAGGCTGTTGTGTGACATCTGTAATAGCTCTATCTGAATTCCACCAATTTTGATTCCTTGCAATGGCAGCTATGATATAAAAGTATCAATATTTGACTATTCTATGCTTAGCTAAATGTGAACTTGGTTTATCAGCCACCTTTTGCATAGTAATGTGCCTGATTCTTATACCTAGGATCCTGCTGCTCTTCATAAAATAAAAAAATGTTGAGTGAATTGTTGGCTAATAAGTAATACCTCAATAATTGTAAAATTTGATATTCTGTTGGAATTGGAAAACAAAGCCGCATCAAATAACACTAGGTGGCAGTTTTTGACAAAGTTTGTGTAAAAATAATAAAAAATGATGAGTTGATAATTCTTATAGCTCATTTTTATATTTCAGACTGGGATTGATATTCACTCTTGGCTAGCAAAAATTGCTATTACAGATCCTGAAGCAGTTTCAAAAATGGATGACCAAGACTTGTTATCTGAAATATGTGCTTATGTTGTCAAATAGATATACTTTATTGTTTTACTTGTTGCAGTTCACCAATGAGTTTTACCAAAAATTAATTGATGGATGTATTTTCTGTATTGTCTCTGTGATTTTACATCTATTAGTCAACTAATTACTCAAAAGTTTTGACAAAACACTTAGTTGATGTGGGAACAATTTTTCTTCCATCCATTGTCAGTGATGTATTTTCAACTTAAAATATATTGATGTTGCACAACAAGAATCTCTATAACACAAATAAATGTTTGTTTTAAAATTTTCTCTATACTTTTAATTGTTATTGGTGATTTAAAATAAGACATCAACAAAATAAATTTTCAAAACAATTAAGAATCTAATGTCCAGGCATTTAATTGCTTCAAAAAAATCCCCAGGAGCTCCTAAAAAAAGAAAGATAAATTTAAGTAAAGCAGCAATTAGTTTGAAAACAATTTGGATATTCATTTCAAATCTAAATGCTAATTTTCAAATAGTTGTTATGAGCCTGACAGATGGACAGCACTATGTAAATGCAACAGAATTCATTGAAAGTATGGAGTCCTGCTGTTGGTTCTTGCTATTATATAATAGTATCAAGAACCAACTGCAAAACTAGATCTCACTTCAACTTTAGTAACTGTATTGCATTGACCAAGTTATGTCCATCTGCCGTTACACATTGAAGTTTTTCTCATTGGAGAGACATTAGTACGGCAGTGATCTCTTAACACGCAATTCTTTCCATGATAAAGTCATATATACTTTCTAAATGCAATATAAATTCTGTTCTTATTGCTGTTGTAACTTGCACAAAGTATTTTAAGATATTGTATCTGCACCATCTTTGAATCCATTAATGCAACATTTTTTATTATTAATCCATTCAATACTCCATACCTTCCTGGAAACAGTTTTGTAAGACTGTTCTTTTAGTCAAATATAAGTTTTAGTTTATTCATATATTTCTAGTTGGGGCTGAGTTTGAAATGATTCTTTAAAATTAATAAAACTAATCAAAGTAGGAGCAAACTATACAAAGCTTCCAAGACTCTTCATCTGGTATGGCTAATGAGCAAAATGTTTCCTTAGGAAAATCAAATGAACCTCAAATGTTTCTCTATCATAATCATCTATCATCATAAGTAGCATAGTCTAAAAAGTTTCAGATATCTAGAGTTTGAAATTGGTGGAATTTTCTAAAGTAAAATAGCGAATCATGAATATATTCCTGGCTATATACATCCCTTCCTTACATTATAAAATCTATCATACAGTTCTCTATAAAATTCCAAGAAAGGCACCAAGAAGCACTGCAAGGGAGAAACAATTTTGAAGTATATAACTATAAGTAAATTTTTCCTTTTTTCAGACATAGAAAGCACTTGTAGTTTCATTATTGGAGTAATTCACAATTCCACTATGCCCCCCAAAAAAGTTTTTTTAGCTTTGGTTTTAAAAGGAACTGTTTACAATAAGAACAAGATTTTTTTAATAACATTTTGTCCAGATGTTAATACTTTTCTGTATTTCAGCTGGATGTATTGATTCTTGAATTATTGAAGTCAAATAGATCTTGTCATGAAAAAAATAGCAACTGAGTAACATTATTTCTACTAATTAAAAAAGTAGGAGCAATTAAGATGGTTGATAGATTTCAACCAAGATTTAAAAGGTTTCTTTTTTTTTTTTTGCTACCCATGATTAGAGTGGATTTTGTTTAGTTAAGAATAACAGTTTAGTTTAAACAAAGTATGACTAAACCAAATTTTAGAGAGCCTCTGCCTTGCCGTGGAAGTGCCTTTATTAGGCATATTTTACTTAAATTCACTATTTCAGTTGCTTGTTAAGAAAAACCAATGTAAAACATTCAATGTACAACAACAATGTAAAAACAAAGGTTTCCAGTGCTTTTGCTACCCATGATTGGAGTGGATTTTGTTTATTTAAGAATCTAATCGAGTTTGGAGGTTGTTTAAATAAAGTATGACTAAACCAAATCTTAGAAAGCCTCTGCCTTGCTGTGGAAGTGCCTTTGTTAGGCATATTTTACTTAAATTCACTATTTCAGTTTGTTAAAAAAAATGCAAAGCACATGATCCCTCATACTTTTTCAATGAGCACTAATCAGTTCAGTGCAATGATCTGGATTTTTTTTCTTTTTTAATTTCTTTGTTGAGTGGTCATCCTTTACTAGTTATACATTTTAGGTCAGTGTTCCTCAAGCATTGTGCCAAGATATACTTTTAAATGTGCTTCAAAGGTTTTTAACAAATAATCCATATTTGATTGTTTTTGTAACTTTGCAATAATACTAGTAATTAACTTAATAGTTAATAAAAAAATCTTTATAAATTGTTTTTCCTACCCTTTTATTTTATGCTCTATTTTTTCAAATGTTAGTGGCATTGATAATAGTTTAGCTCAATAGTTTCCGTCTATTGTAAAACTTCACTTAATAATTGATCCATTTACATTTAACTCTCAACACTCAAAATTTGAGAAACAATTCAGCCCTTCAGTATAAGAAACAATGCTAATTGCTTATAATTAGGGTTGAGAATTCCATGTAATTAAAAACTCAAAATATGTAGGTACATATGATTTGAATTTATTTTAGGTAAATATGTAATAAAAAATGTGATATATGTATTTAAAAATTGAGGAAGAAATGTTATAATTTTGAAGATTTTTAATGAATTCTGAAAACAAAAAATATTTAAAACTCTGAATTTAAGTCATTGGAGAAGTTTGGAAAAAAACTAGTAATTATTTCATGAAAACCCCAAAAATTGGATGAATATATATTTTTGGCTTAAATATGTAAATAAACTGAAATATGTAAAATAAAAATTGTCTGAATCAATTTAAAATCCCTTTTGAAACTGTAGTATTTAAAAGAACTCAGCAGTATCAGATTTCTGAAAAGATATGTTATCACATGGAAATCCCAGTCCTACTTATAATAGTAATTCTTAAAGAAGGTTTGGATGAGTTTTAGCTTTTTGACAGAAATTTGTATTCTACAATCAGCTTGTAAGCTTACTTGATCTAAGCTAAGATCTTGTTTTTTAAGAGTTATAAAAAAAGAGCCAAAAAGCAAGAAAAAACCAGTTTCTATAGAAATATGATTTTTCCAGCTGATTTTGATTAATTTTTGCAAGTAAATATGTTTGTATTTTTATATTCTGGAATGATTATAAAAATTTATTCCAAAATTATTATTATTTATTTCCAAACTTCTCCAATGACTATTGCACACCTGATCTTTTTAGTGAGCCCTACACCAAAAAAGGTTAAGAAATATTTTTAGAGACAAAAAAAGGTCGGACTTAGAAAAAGTTGTAGGCTTCCCCAAAACCTAATTTCAACTATGTATGTTGTAAAAATTTTGGTACTGGCTTCCCTCAAACTATGTACCCAAGTTTAGCTACTTTTTCCAGATCCAACAGTGCTTACATTATACTAAAATATTTTAAACAACTTAATATTTAAAGAGGGCAAATGAACTCTCAATTTTTTACTTGGTTATGTAAAAAAGGTTCTAGTTCTAAATGATAGAGTAGTCTAAAGACTTTTTCGGATTGGGAACTACTGGTTTAGAGAAGAGCATTGTAAATATAAAAATGTGAACAGTACTTTTACAACAAAACTAAACTTCATCAAATAATTAAAAACTTTTTGGCAATGTAGGATAAAAGGTACTAATAGAACCTTTGTCTTGTATGTAATAAACAATTCAAAGATCTTACGTAAAATATTAAAGACAAAAATGAGATACTACTAGTCTATTGTCACCCAAGGTAATTTTTATTTCATTATATAAAATAATTAATATCTAAGTTTATTATGAACTAAAAAAATATTGACTACCTACTCAGTGAAAGCAAATGAAATCTATTATAATATAACAGGCAATAACCTGTTAGAAAACTATTGTGTAATATTACACTAAACGATTTACTTAATGCAATGAACAACTTCTTTCCACAACATCTACTCAAGTTGTATATTTAATTTCAAGGTTCTCAATTTGAGAAAAATTTAACTTTAAAATCAAAATTAACTAATAAAATATTGGGAAATAAATAACAATCTTCACTTTATTTCAACAATCCAAAATTAAATTAGAAATAAATTTTATAAACAAAAATGCATATCGGGCATTTTCAAAACCAGGTCTACAAGGTTTGTATTAATGAAAAATAAATTGTGGCTACTTCTTTTTGGTTTCCAGTTGTACTATTCTTTCTTCTAAAGCATTGTTCACTCTTGTTAAGTGTAAAATCTCAGCACTTTGTCTCTCCGCCACAAATTTCAGTTCATCAACGTCATTCTCAATAGTTTTGAACCTTGATTCTTTGGCAGCTTCTTTCGCTTTTTCATTACGAGAACTTCTCACATACTCAGCTGTAATGGTGAAAACAGCAATAGTAAAAATTGTAGCTTCACCCAGAAGGTCAGCACCTAATTCTATTGCCATAGTTTCATTCAGTTTGGGAACTTCTGTAGGTTTTCCTAGATTTAACAGCCTCATTTTCACATTAACTTCAACCCAGTGATAAACTGCAAAAGAAAAACATAGCTGAAAATAACATGATTATTGAATACGAAAATAATGTAAGGGGAAAGTCCATAATTTATGTGAGGTCAAAAAGGGGGTGGGGTCCCAGCAAGTCAATTAAAATATTGTGTCAACTTTTACTTTAAAGAAAATGTTTTTTCTCTCATCTTTTATCAGCACGAGTTAAGGAAAAATGTGCATGTTAGTCAAAACAGTGAATCATTAGCCAGTCAGCCATCATAATTACAAGAATAAGACCATGCATTTTATAAAAAAATTTTGCAATGTGTATATGTTTAACATTATGCCAACAAGACGAAACAAACATAACTAAAACATATCAAAGAAATTTATTTCCTTAAAAGTTATAGTGAAAATTTGAGATGAGGGGTCCAGCTAAATCTCACCAAGGGGTAGGGAGGGGTCCAAAATTTGGGGGAAATACCTCACGTAATTTATGGATGTCCCCTAATACACTTTTTCCAAATTTTAACCAGTCAGATCAGTGGGGTATCTAGAACACAAGTAAGAGGGATTCAAGAAAATAAATAAGTTCAGTTTACATCCTACCTTAAATAATATAATTTGGTACTTTTCTGTTATCTATCCTGTTAAAAATTGCCAAGCAGTTTACACCATGGATTATAAATTATTTGTGGTGGGGAGGGGGACAGGACCTCGTGTGTTGCAACTAATGATCTACTCAGGGCTTAAATTCTAACCAAAGTACCACCGGAGCGCTACTATTTCAGGATTACAAATATTTACTGATTAATGTGAATAAATATCAGTAAATATTTACTGAAAACCAAGAAGTACCGGAGCTCCGCTCCGGTGCAATTTAAGCCCTGGATCTACTGTACATAAAGCAAAGTTAAAAAAAAAAAAAACAGGTGGGTTGGCCTGAAGATATTTTCAACCTTTTCCCAATAGATTTGTTTAAATTTAATTTCTACATTCTATCTATTGTGAATAAGGTCCCTAAGCCTCCCATAGATAATCTACTGCTTAGACATAGCTGAGGTAAGGATAAGCAAAGCAGTTTTACTTAATCAAATTGTATGTTACAGTACACAGCAATATATTTATAATGTACAAATGAAGCCAGGAGTTCCTCTATAAGAAAAATGGGTCCCTTTTAGGACACTTCACAAAATTCTAATCTTTAAAAAAGGACACTTCACAAAATTCTAATTCCCAAAAACAGACTCTTCACAAAAGTCCAAAGATCAAATATGGTTTGAAAATTTGTTTTCAGGTGTGTTTTTATCACTTTTTAATGGAATTTGCCAGTTTTGGACCCATTCCATAAGTTATGAATGCTGTGATTGTACTGTGGGCTCTTCATTTTCACAAGTTTCCATTTGATTTTTCACAAAATTCCATTTACTTTTCACAAAATTCCTAAAACAGGATCCTGGCAGAAAAACCTGGATGAACCTCTGGAAGCATAGGAAACCAAGCATACAGCTTTTAAGGGGATTCCTAGATAAAAAAAAAAAACAAACATGGAAACACCCTATTATCTAGCCTTAAGTACTAGCTGAAGAAAAACTTTGGTGCTGTATTACAACCGTGGGTCATGCTTCTTGGTGACTTTTTTAGCACTACTCTTGCATCATAATCCACTATCTAGTATATATCTGCTGGGTTGCTAGAAATTATTGTCCTAGTTGGCAATGCCAAAAAAAACAGGAGGCACCCAACTGTAGTATGAAACCATAAATCCTTTGTTTCCCATACTTCACTTATATGCATTTTTTACCCATATTTCACTTATATGCTTGTGAACTTTGTTAATGAATCTGAAGTCACTTCTATTGTTATCTATCATTCTTTAATATTCTTAAACCAAAAAACACAAAGGGATACTGATTCTGAGAATCCAAATGGAGGAGTTAAGCACTTTATTTTAACATTTATATTAACCATCTAACATTGTCCAAAGCATCAAATTTTTCTAAAAGTAAAATTTTAAAAAGTCTTGCAAAAATATTTGAAACCAATGCTTACACTGGGCAGGAGGCATACATATGTATGTTCTGAAAAAGTGGCTATCTTTAGCCTTCACTTTTAATCTATTTGCTAATGGTTTGCTGATTTGCCTTAGGGCAAGTGCAGCAAGTTTTACCAATGGAAAAGCTACCATTTTGATTTGCTTTGTGTGCTTCAATCCATACTAAGCAATAACAATAAATTACAAGCCTATAAGCTGTATTAAAACCTAAACCAACAGCAAAATATATTCGTAAACAAAATTTTTGGTTTCCTTTCCTTCGACAAAAAAGTCCCAAGGGAAAATAAACAAACCAATTTTGAGTTAAATGTGTTGCCAAAATATTATATTCAAATTTAATTTACAGAATTTGCTGCTCATGTCAGTTGTAAATTCTTCACCTTTCATTAATTTTCAACCAAATAATACATAATAAACATAGTGTATCTTTATTATTCTTTCACTTTAATAATTTTAATAGTGTACATCAAATATGTCACAAGCAAAAGTATCAAAACTTATGAACTACATTTTGGCATTACTTTTAACACAAATAATAACAAAGCTTTGTTATTGTTTTGGTTAGGGTTTCATGGCCCGGCAATTTTAAATTTAAATATTGTGCCATGAAATACAATATATGTGTGTTACTATGGAACGCTTTAGTCAAATAATGCCTTTAAATTCTTCATGCAATGAGTTTGGAGGCTACATTACAGCCAGTGTAAGTATTTTTTTAAGTTTTTGTCTACTTGTTTAAATTATCATGTTAGAATGGAAGTTTTGAACCGACCCTTAATATAGTTGCTAGAAGAAAATTCGTGATTATTAAACAGTTGGGTGTCACCCGAATCTAGCTTTATTGTCGAAATTAGCTAATCACACACAATATAACAAAAATAGAGCAGATTCGAAACAGCTTCTTCACGACGAAAAGGATGATGGTCGTCAAGAACTGGATACCATCTGAATTATAGCCAACCGGCTGGCCAAGTTGGTAACTGCTCCATGAAGGGCCTGTTTTGAATCTGTTTTGCAAAAATAAAAAAAAAAAGCTTCTAGTTGAGACATTTTTATTTTTGAGGTGTTTTTACAGTATGCTTGGTGCTTGTCTGACTTAGTGAAACCTAACCTCTGTATATTAGGTCTGTATGCTATTTCTTCCCATATTTAAGCACTACTTAACGCAAATCTTTTTTTCACACAAATATTTTGAAGTCCCTAATAAGTTGTTTGAAGAATGAAATGAAATCATTCAAGTAGGTGAAACTTCCCGAAAGACCTGGAAGGGTTTGCTAAAACCCAAAACCAGATGATAACAAACTATCATATGTAGTAAATGTAATCATTTACTGCTGTGGCAACAAACTGGAAACCCCACTTCTTAGGTGATCCGGTTTCATTAACAACAGTCTCCCCAATCCCCAAATATTATGTAATCCTCAAAATATTTTATTTCCTCATGGAATATTATCTCATGAAATAGATCTGTTTATTTTTGTTATTTATTGTAGGATGTTGAGTTTTACATTCATGTCACTGTTCAAGAAAAGGGTAACACCAAGAAGTTCAAGTTACGTGGCTGTGAAAAATTTTATAAATTTATTAAACCTGTTAGTGATACTCTGGAACATGTAAGTGTATTCAAACAATATATACTTATCTTTTATTTTTATTTTAAACTGAATTTTAATTGATAATTTCCAATTTCTATTTTTAAATATTTTGTTGCTGGGACAGATACTTTTTATAGGATCTTCTTATTTTATTTCTTGTTTTCAAAGAAAAACTTTAGTTAATCTTTCTCGCATTTAGCATATTTCATTTGCCTCAAGTAGTTTCATATACATATGCATGTAATGCCAAAATATAACCCCACACATTTAAGGTTATCACTTAGGAAAATTTCTCACCATTAATCTTTTTCAGTGAAAATGGCTAAATATCAATTTCTTAAAATTTTTCAAGTTGAGAATTACTATACAAGGTGTTAACTTCTGGGAGGGTTTGGGCACACCTAGAGGACTCAGAATCACCTAGGAATGGAGGGTCAAAAATGCACCTCTACAACCTAGGGGTTTTTAAAGCGGGCATGGAAGGTTGCATGATTCCCAGTAGAAATTGCCACATAGTCTTTCAAAATTGGATTAAAACCAGCAAAATCGTTTGATTCCAGCATTTATTACATAAAAACCATTAAAGAGCTGAAATTTCAGGAAATGCTTATGCTTTACTTAGTGCTTTAGGGCTATTGCAATTTATCAATCTTAAAAGCTTGTAGTAGGTCAAGTGTCAAGATTTATTTTAAGTCTAAGAACTGAGAAATTACAAAAAGAAATTTCAATAATTGTTTTTTTTTTGCATATATGCCTGAATTGAGCGATTTTGCTGGTTTTAATCCAATTTAAAAGATTACATGTTAATTTCCACTGGGGATCATACAACCTCCCACGCCCACTTATCCCCTACCCTAGGTCGTTAGGGGTGCATTTCTGACCCACCATTCCTATGTAATTCTGAGTCATGTAGGTTGCCCTACCCCTCCTAGAAGTTCTGAAACACCCTGTATATTAGATACTATATTTTAAATTATGTAACATTTAATTTTCTGTTCCATTATTAAAAATTGCCGAAACATTTTAAAAGCCAAATACATATATTGTGTTTTTATCAAATTTTGTTTTGCTCCTGAAAAAATGTTATTAGAATTTCAGAATAATTTTGCTACTGGTGGTTAGGTACATACATCCTTGAAAATCAATTTGTATCATTTCTTGGAAAAATCAAATACTTTTTAACTATTCTACCAACTATTTCTTCTTTCCCTCCAACCCCATACGGATTATATGCAATGAGAAAAGGCTTTAAATCTTATTGAAACAGTTGTTCACTGTTGAAAAACTTTCTTAAAGACCTTTATTAAGGTTGGAAAACAATTTTATCAAAAAAGAAAAATGTTTTATCTCCCAACAATGATGTAGTAATGCAAGATCTTGTTCCAAGTCCTGTGCAAGTCCAATTGGAGTTTTTCAATCACACGTACAAATCTGATTAAATCTTATTAATTTCTTATGTATTCGATTCTTGGCTATTATTGAGTTGGAAAAAGAGTGGGGAAGAATTTTTCATCATTGGAAAAATGTCTCGACAAGAGTTGGAAACCTTGCCTCAACCTTATCTAATTACATATTTGGTAATATTTCTATTATTTAGAACCCAAAACAACTTGGCAGTTTTTAATTGGACATATATCAGAATTGTACCTTAAATTATTTAAAGAAATTATGGAGGTCATCAAGTCATCATTGAAAATTTTATTTGTGATGTTTTACTTTTTTATTCTAACTTATATTTATGTAAAGTACTTTTTTATTTCAGCATGTGAATCAAAGTCAGTCTTTGGAAGATATGCTGTCAGAAGTTGTAAACATATTGGTATGATATTTAATACTACCTATGATTAGACTTTTTAGTTTTCTTCATTAGACTTTCATCCTGTTTTGTTAATAGGAAAAGCAAATCCAAAGAAATGGTTGTAGAAAATTTTCTGATTGCTGTGCTGAGTATACTAATTTTTTCAACCAAGTACAAGAGTGTGGGTGGGAAAAGTAAGATGTTTACTTAACTTTATTTCCTTAACCTAATTTTCAAGTATTTTAATCAAACCTTCTCTCTATTATTTTAAGTGTATGTTACATGTCTGCTGACCTTGATGAAGTGCACTTCAAGACTGCTGATGAATCTGGGAGAGATCATATCCTAAAAATATTCATTCCTAAAAAGGTATGTAAATACAGCCTTAATCTGAAGTCCCTCTAAATAAGTCAATTGAAGAATTTAATTTAGTTGAAATGGATCATTTTATAAATAAGTTTGAAATTTTAATGTAACATTTCATAATGTTAAATTTTAGTTCCCAAAAGAAGAGCCCAGATTTGAATGTGATTTACCTGATGAATTTGTTTATAAGTGGTTTTCTGTGAGTAATTTTTATTTACTTATTTATTGGATATTATATAAAAATTACTTTTTATCAATTCTAACAAACACAAGTATATAAAATTCGAATATTTCATTAAAACGTCAAGTCCATACAATTTCTATGATGAAATTTTATGCCTGTTTTTAGCTTGGAAAGTGGTATTAATTCTTTTACATGGTTTCAAGATATTCAAGCTTTTTCATCTAATTTATCATTTGCTGCATTTAAAACTTTAAACAAAGGGAAAATAAATTTGTTTTCTTTAAAAATACATTGGTTTATTATATTTCAAGTCGATTATTTTAGTTTAGTATGATACCCCGGAGACAATATTTTGAATAGAGTAGCAATTTACCCTTAATTTTAGGAAAAAGTGTATAACCAATTGCTTTTCTTTTTACTTTTAACATATTTTAAAAAATCTATGAACCCAGAAAGAAATTATTTTTTAAATGTAAGCACATATGGTGAAAATGACCCATAATCAGGCCCCACTTATTTTTTATTCAAAATTATTTTTTTGTTCTCTATGCTTATACTGTTATGAATTTGTAATTTTATTTTTTAGGATGATTCCCTCAGTAATGTGTTAACTGCCTTTGCAGCAAAATTAAACATGTTCTGCCAGTTATGGGATAACTTAGAAGAGATTGATAAAAATACCTGGGTTCTGGAACCTGAAATTCCAAGAAGAAAAGACTGTAAAAGGAGAATTGCTTTGGGTGTGTTGATAAATGTATTTAAGTAGTAATTTATTTTCTCTAGCCATCAAAACTGAGTGTGTACTATCAGAAAGTAAAGATAATTTAATTACATAGTAGAACTTCTTAAGCAAGCAACACGCCTCTAACATCCCCAACTAAGAACTAAGTAGAACTTCTTTACCCCTGCAACACAATGTCCAGTAAAAAAGTCCTAATGATTTAATCATAGTGCTAATTTTATTGTTTAGTCACTCTGACAAGGTTCTATGTATTAATTTTTAATTAGTCTAGCCTTGATGGAAAATGGTTTTGGTTAAATTACTTCATCAAACATGACACAAAATAACCTTTTTATGTATTCTTTACTCATTGGTATTTTATATAAAAGCCACAGAACATAGTGGCTGCTGTTTTTCACAATGAGATAATTTGGTCTTTGAACCTGACTTATTCTTTTCTTTTTAAATATCTGTGCTGTGCATCTTTACTTGTAAACAACTGGGATTTTTTTTAAAATCCTTATGTGATGAAAGTAAATATATTTCCTTTTCAGAGTTAGGACTAAAGATAACCTAATAATCAGTCTCATTAAAAATTGAAAGTATTTTATCCAGCATCTTGCATGTGTTGAATAACCAGTCCCTTGCATATGAAAATACTTATAAAAATTTCATGAATCTGCTTATTGTCTGTTAAATAGCTATAATTAAAATATTTTATGTGAAATTGTATTGCTAAGTTTTTTATACTTTTTATTTATGCTATTTTCATTTCTTTGTTACTTTTATTAAACAATTTATTTTGATAAAGTAAAGCTTTTAATGTTTACAGCATCGGGTGTTTCATTATTGATAATGATCGATCCTTCAAGTCCAACATCTATTCCTACTTGCCATTATCTGGGCCCTGAAAGAAGTAAGAAAATAATTCTAATTTGTTTTTAGTTCATAGTTTTATCATTAAAGGTAAATTACTTATTTCTTGAAACAGTTTTATAGTTATTTATCCTTGGAAATCTTTCTATGGTACAGCATTGATTAATTATATATTATTGCATTAATTTTGTACCATTTTTTGTTGATCTTTTTCTACATAGTGTTTTGTTTGAAGTCAACCATAATGATTTTACTGAGATATAAGTATTATTTTTACAACTTCTAATTATATTGGGAAGCTACTTGGAATTTATTAACTTTAATCCATAAAAGCTTTTTCTTTTCTTTTACATTGAGTTATTCTCATACCTTAATTGCGAAAATAAGCATTTATGGTAAGGTATATTCAGATGTATAAAATATAAGATAACTTAAAAGTTGCTAATATGATATAATATGTTGCTAATATGATGCTTTTTTATTGTGTCTTATTGAACAAAAATATTAAAAATATGTGTTGTGTGCTAGTTGTTATGTTATTCATTTTCTTACTACAAATTTATCATTTTCAGTTGTTGAACCATTTAGAGAGAAATTTAATAGAAACATTCGTTTGTGGTAAGAACTATGATTTAATGTATTAGTATTTAATCATAACTATCATGCATTTACTTATTTCCTTAATGTTTACTTTTAAAAATGTAAACTTTATTACATTGGAAAATCGTGGGCTCTTTTCAGGATAATCATGAAAAGCTGTTTAATTTATTTATTTTTATAGTTAACTTTTCTATACACTATACATAGTTATTTTTATAGTTATACCTTTCTATAAACATAAGTTTTTATATTATTATTTATCTATCAATTAGAACAAAGATTAATTCAATGGATTTTATTATTAACAAAAACTAAAGAGAGCCCCATTTAGGAGTAAATCCTTTTAGAACACTTATTGCCAGTAGGTGTTGCAATACAAGTTTTTTTTAAGCTCTGCAACTCTACAACACTTCCACAGCTTAAACATAATTCTTCATTGCATTTTCAAAATATTCTTGTAATTTTTGTAGTTATTCTTTGCTAACTGTGGTAAAACAAATTTTAATGTATCTATGTTCTTAATATACATTTCTTACATATATAATATACATTGTTTTACTAATAGGTTTATAAATACTAAACATGAATATGTTTATAAAAAAAATTCCCTCTCCGATTTATTAAAATTTTATTTACAAATTGAAGTTTTATAGATTATCTCATATATTTCAAGTAATTTAAAAAGTAGTGATTATGGATCAATAATAAATATTGCTTGTAATTAAAATATCCAAAAAAAATATTTTTTAAAATTTTTCAAAAATTGGTGGGCAAGGTTTTTTTTTATAAATACATAAATATCACTATTTGAAGGAAAAAAGCCCTTGTTTACATGAGTTGTCTTTGTTTTATTGCTACTATTATTTTTACCTCACTATTAACTGTATAATTTTGCTGTGTGAGATATCATGCATTTTTTAAACATTATCTATAGGAGTGAATATGATTCTATACTTCATAATCTGCAACAAGTTCTAGAACTTGATTTCCCAATTCCAACTAATATTTCTAAGGAGGTGAGTAGTTTATTAAAAATAGTTTCAGCTCCAAAATTATCTAGATATTCTATTGCACATTTAAAACTCTAAAGATTTATCTTTCATTGAAGAAATCTGAAAAAAAAATCAATAATTTTGAAAATTTATGTTAAAGTTTGTTTTGGTGTTAGTTTGTAGCTTAAAATTGTGTATTATGAAAAGTTAATTTACAGTTTAAAATTTTAGATTCTATGAAACAAAAATTGAAAATTTTCCCAGGTCCATTATTTTTGTGGGGAAAAAGAAAGCATATATATGTATTCTGCACACTATTTTCAAAACCATAATGATTTATTGTAGTAATTTGTGACCTATTGTATTGATTTGAGTAGAGTTATAATCTGTATGCTTTCACAATTATAGGAATTCAGTATGGAATGTGCCATTTGTTATTCCTACCTTCTAGAGGAGGCTGTTCCTGATATTAGTTGTGATAATCCGAGCTGTAACCAATCATTTCATCATGCCTGCCTCTATGAAGTAAGTAAAACTAAATACTAATTGGAAAAGTTTCTAAGTTACTTTACAACTTATCAATACTATCACATAAAGCCATATTGTTTTTAATCATTATATGTCTATAAAATTATGAAATTTTATTTTAATTTAATAGCTCATTAGTAGCTTTTACGTTCCTAAAGAAAACAGCAAATGCTCAAGTTTAAACTACATAGAATAGTCTAATTTATAAATTTTTAATTTCATATTAGTTAATTTTTTATGATACATAATAAAGGTTTTAATTAGTTATTACTATAAAAAACAGGGCTCAATAAGAGCTGAGACAGAACTCAGCAGATGGGAGTTATAATTTTATTTATTACAATAAATATTACTTAATTGGTATCAAAACAAAATAGTTTTTCAATTTCATTTTCTGGAAATAAGCTGCATTATAAATAACTAGAATTTAAAAAAAAAACTTTTTCTTCTTTGTATGTAGTAAATTTGAGAACCTGATGATTAAATTTTTGTAGTACATAAGAATGCTTCCGGATGTTAAAAATAGCTTTAACAAACTTTTTGGACAGTGCCCTTATTGTAATAAGGTAAGTTTTCATTTCATAAATAATAGTTCTTATATCTGCATGTATGAACATGTTTCCATTGAAAAAATTAGGAAGGGAAAATAATAGTAAACTACTTTCATGAGTACAAAGAAATTTTTATCTCTTTAATACTTAAACAGCCAGCAAGTGTCTTCAAATGAAAAAAAAATGTTTTGGGTTTTACATTTTATACTTTATTTTCAAATTCAATAAAGCTAAGATAATACTTATTTTCTTTTCAGGCCATATGGTGCTCCATTCCTTGAGTTTCAGAACCCTTTCCCTCTCATCTTTTTATGCATAGTCATTTTTTATATAGTTAGTTAAATAAAATTATTTTTACACTAAAATGTGATGTTTTGAAATGTTACTATAAGATTGTTCTTTTGAATATCACAAATAGTTTAAATAACCATAAAAAATTAAGATTACTATGTAACAAAAAAGACTAAATCAAGTCTTCTTAAAAAAGAAATTTTCAAACTTTAGGAATTTTTTTTTCAAACTTTGCAGTAGTAGATGTGCTAAAATAAAAATGCAGTAAAGGGAAAGATTATCAAAAAACCAATACTATTAGGATAAAATTTCTGCACCATTTGTATATAAAACTACATACAAAGCAGAAGTAATATACTTTTGACTTTTCCTATAAAAACACTAATATTATGTAAATTAATCTTCAAGTTAGTAAAATAACTTAGATGTGTTAGGTGTTTAAAACTACTAATTTGTTTAAAGTTGAGATATGCTAATGCCTGTTTTTTTATAAATTAGACCAACTTAGTCAGGACTCAACACCATGTTTTAGCCAAAAAATATTCAAATATAACACTAAATTTCTATGTATGAAAATAATTTAGGCACAGTAAATTTACATAAGTTTTAGCATAATTTTATTTTTTGATGAGTGAACTATAAAAAGAGTTGCAGAGGGTGGCAAAAATTTAAAAAAACTGAAGCAAATATTTTTTTTAATTTTTATAGGCTTTAAATTTTATAACTATGTTTGGTACACAAATGAATTGCTATCGTGCTTTTTGTGACTATAATAGTTTTAAAATTTTTTGATTAAGTTGTAAAGCAATCCCCTTGAATTTAAGTTAACCCTTTTTATGAGACCATCCCTCTTAATAACTGATTTTTCTCAGAACCCTCCAAAGAGGTTTTAATGTATTTGAATATTCATAAACTTTTAGACACTATTTATTTGGTACTTAATTATTAGCCCATCGACCATGCCACTGAAGCCAATGACATTTGGACCATTTCCATGAAAACATGGGCATGAAGGTTGAAATTTCAATTTGGTTTTATAACTATAAATTATACATAAAATTGAAGGTAAAGATATATACCAGATGAAATTACAGAGAGCTAAGCTTTAAAAATTATTATTAGATTATTTTTTTGGGGCTCAAAGTTAGAAGAACTTTTCTAGTATTCAAAATAGGGTATTTTCATCTAGACCAAAGCAATAACTAAAAGCATAATTTTCATTCTAGGTGGCAGATGCATAATATCACTATTTGTGACCTTGTTTATCTTATAAAACACTCAATATTTGAAAAAAAATTAAAGAGCTGATTTTTGATGCATTTATATTTTGATTTTTTATTTAGATTTTGATGCATCTTCCTTATGTCCCGTCACATAAAAAATGGAAAAATTATACTATTTTCCTCAAAAATACTTGAAACTTTCAGAAGTTCTGATTGTTTTGGTTCTGAACACATGTAAAATATTATATTTTTTTTTTACATTTTTATGTTGTATGACTTTTAGTGTGACATTTCAGCATGACGGGTGTGACAAAATTTTAAAATAAATTAATGATTCCTAAAAGAAGTAAGAGATTGAATCATTGCATTTGTTTTCATGGCAATAAATGTGTATAAGAAATAAATAATAAACCACTTTCACTTTTCCTAACAGTAGGTAATCATAACCAACAACTAACTAAAGAATTTTTCACACTGAAGAGTTTCAGGGTGGGCTTTTTTAAATTTATTTTTATTAGATTCAAAGCTATTACTTCTAGACTCATTCTCAAATTACCATTTTTCATGCTACAGTAATCAGTGATGAATTGGCAGCAAAATTTGGCCATGGGGGGCATTTTTAAATACTTTTACTGCTTGTCAGAAAACATAGTTTCATTATCTTTAAAATAATATTTTTTCCTAATGGTTGTGCAGCACAATTTAAATACAAAAAGCAAACTTCAAATGTGTGCTATACTTTCTCATAGGTTTTAAGTTAGAATGAAAATTGAACTTTTTTACATGTATATCAAGTATGAAATTATTAAGATATTGCGAAGTCTAGACTGGCAAAGTAAGGAAAGCATAAGCAACACCAAAATTTGATATAGAAGTTTTAATTAAATGAACCAAGGAAATAAGGGAGATATAAGTATTGCATAAGTCAAAACAGAAAATACCAGAAAATAAACTTACGCTGACACAAACAGATGGAAAAAGGCCATCAAACCCAACAAAATAATAATCAATCCAACAAAATTTTAAACACTGTAAAAAGTTCTTAATTTTATAAAATTGCGTTAGTATATTAGCTATTATCAAGTTAATTGCCTTTATTGATTATAGTTTATTTAAAAATAACCTTAAAATTGCAAAATTCACACCAGAAAAAATTCTTATTAATTAAATTACTTATTTTTTTTAGGAAATTGTTACTTAATCTCCTTTAAAAGGAAAAAAATGTTTCAGTCATGAAAGTTTTATATATTCACAGGAATTTAAACAATGTGTAGGTAAGTGTAAACTCATGTCCAAATGGTGTTACACAACACTTAGAAATTTTATTTAAAAAGACTGAAAGTTGTTGAAGCTTTATTTTTGCTCAAGTATTGAAGAAAATAATAATAAATACTTTTTTAGGGATTTAAAATTTTGTCTGAATTTCATACCCGTCACAATGGAATGGCCCATTTACCAAATCCCCTTAACTGTGCAGCTGAACAGTCAAAGTATGTATTTTTGAAATTTTGTTCATCTGTTTGCCTTTTATGTCATGGTTATGAGAAAAGAATCAGGTAATCTCAAGAAACTGGCCTGGGATTATAATAAACAGCGATAAAATATAATGGAGTCTGGTTGCCCATTTTTATAGAAGTTGAATTGCTTACTTGATGACACACAGGCACAGTTAGTTTGGATTTACTAAATAGCTTTAACAATCAAATCACATAGTATTAGTTTTAAAGGCTGATCGCGCACGAGCGACTTTTGTCACGGTGACAAAGACAAAATTGTTGCCTTGGCTATTGAAACAAGTTCAAGTATTGGTAGAGTGCGCGCACTAGGCGACGTGACACTTGGCCGATTGCCAAGAATTTCTTCATAGAGATCCATTGTTTTCTAGTGATATTTTTGATACTAGTAATCCTGGTCGCCGTGACTTTAGTCACTCATGCGCGCCCAGCCTAACAATCAAATCACATAGTATTAGTTTTAACAATCAAATCACATAGTATTATGTTGGCTCAGCTTTAATTATTGGCAAACAAAGATTATCTTTACTTTCCACAGTTTCCATTGAAATATCTGTACATTCCTCAGTTTTTATACTATCTTTACTTTCTACACTTCTAGATGCTGAGTTTTCAAATGTTGAGACGTACCAGCTACGAGTGCTTTTCCCTTGATGATGTTCGTAAATGAGTTTTTAAAGCCTTATTTGTGATTAGCCGAAGATTATCTTTACTTTCAACAGTTTCCATAGTAATATCTGTACATGCTTCAGTTTTTATACTATCTTTACTTTCTACACTTCCAGATGCTGAGTTTTCAAAAGTTGAGACATACCAGCTGCGAGTGCTTATTCCTTGATGACGTTTGTAATGAGTGTTTAAAGCCTTATTTGTGAGGAAACCATCTGAACACACTTCACATGTAAATAATTTAGTAGGATGGAATCGTCTCATATGTTTTCTCAGTTTCTTATATTTCTTCACAGGTTTTCCACACTCATAGCATTTCTTTGGAAATTCTGGAAGGATGTTATGAACATAAACTTGGTGATCTAAAAGCAATTTTTTTTTGATGAAAACAATCCCACAGATGAAGCAAGTTTTTTTATTAGGTCTCTTAATTTTAGGCAATGTGTTTTCCAGCTTTGGTTTCTCTTCTTTTACTTTTGGTTTCCTTTTTTTCTTCTTTCTTTTATTAACAAACACCTTACTTTCATCTAATTGATTTGGGTGATCAGATGGCGAAGGAATGCGATTGTTTACTGAAAGAGACAAGTTGTTTTCTCTCAAGTCTTCAGTCGATAAATCGGTTTCTTGAGGTTCCATTTTCACACCATATTTTACGAGAGAATTCAAGGGAAATTCTTCACGGCTGCTCATGGTGATTAATTCAAAAATTCTTAGAACGAAATAAGTGCTTTTTCGTTACACTAGTAAGAGGAAAGAGAAAGAAGGATTTTCTTAGGTTCAAATTCAACTCACTAAACACAGACGAAATGTAAACAAACATAAATAAGGCGGCAAGCGGCAAGGCATTTATAGAAATTGGTTGGTTGGTTGGACGTTTATAGAACTGTTGGTTGATTGGTTGGACTTGGACTTAACAATAGCCTTAACAACATTGTTCTTGTCCTCCACGTCGTCAAGTGGAAGTGTGACGTCATGTGCGAATATGCTTCTATTGGAGCATTTGCAATCAAAAGTCTCCGCCACTAACAACCACTGACGTAGCAACGGGTGCCCTAGCACCTATAGAGCATTCGCACATGACGTCACTTGGAGGACAAAAACAACGTTGCTAAGGCCGTTGTTAGGCCGAGTCATGTGATTGAAAATGCTCTATAACAGTAGTACTATGGGCGCCTTAGCATCGTTGTTCTTGTCCTCCACGTCGTCATGTGCGAATGCTCTCTATTGGATGCGACGCGTAGATTCACGTCCGCCTTTCGTGACGTGACAAAGGAGGCGTGAGTTTGATGCTATCAGGGCTTAAATTCTAACCAAAGAAGTACCGGAGCGGTACTATTTCAACATTCCACTTAATAGACGACATTAGTGTGACGTCACTTGCTTGTTTGGAAACGTTGATTCTATCCGTGATTGGAAGTAAATCCGTACGGAACCAATCACGGATGGAATCAACGTTTCCAAACAAGCAAGTGACGTAATGACTAATGTCGTCTATTGGGACATACATCTCCACTTAACAGGGGCGTCATTTCGGTTTTTGATTGGAGGTGGCAAGAATATTTTTAAGTGGGGCTGGGGTCACCCCCAGAAGAATTTTGAAATTTAGCCACTTTTTACAACATTTAAGGTATCCAAAGAGAAGGTACACTGTATAACATAGTCGCGTTTCTTAGAACTATAGGGCGAAATTAATATTCTAATTAAAAAATTAATTTGATTATTTGAAATCCTTACTATTGCATTTTATGAAATAAAATTCCGAATTTCATTGTGTATCCCTGATAAACCACAGGGCTATGCGGCTCCTTGATCAACATTCGTTTTCGAGCAGGGCCGTAACCATACTTTTGTTTCGGGGGGGGTTCAAATATTTTCTGAGGTACCTCCTTACGGGTACTTTTATATGTTAAGTTTTAGATGACAACACTGGATTGAAATTTTGATGCACTAAATTTCAAAATTGTATAAACAATATGAATTCGAAGTAAAAGGGGTGTCTGGGGGTCCTCCCCCAAAAAATTTTTTGGAAATTTGCCCCTCAAAAGAGGGTTTTAGCTCATTTCTGAGACCCTTTAGATTACACCCATAGAGCACCACTCATTGTAAGCTGCCGAATTTTTAAGGTAAAAAGAAGGTATATTGTAATAAATGGCGAAATGTTAAGGGGGTTTCTAAGTTCCTTTCCTACTCCAGAAAATTTTTTGAATTTTTCCCCTAAAAGTGGCATTTTAACTCATTTTGAGACACTTTAGGTTACATTAAAGAGGACCACTCCTTGTAAATCACACAAGTTTGCAGGAAAAACCGTATACTTAATAGATTTCTAAATTTGAGGGGGTTCGGGGTCCTCCCCCAGAAAAATTTTGGAAATTTCACCCTTAAAAGTAGGGTTTTGACTCATTTTGAGACCTTTTGGGTTATACCCGAAGAGGATATCGCTCCTTGTGAGACATAATTTTCAAGAAAAATAGCAGTATAAAAATTGATGTCAAAATTTCGGGGGGGGGGGTTGAACCCCTAAACCCCCCCCCTCCTTGGATACGGCCCTGTTTTCGAGGCTTACTGTTGGTTCTTTTGAAAAATTCTCCACCGCCAATGCCACGAACCGCTTTTGACGAAGTGCTCGGCAGAGAAATTCCCTTGCTTGCTACCTTTTCCCTTTCTGTACACCTTTGTATTACAATCAATGCCAGAAAAACTACTTATTTGGGCTGGGATAGCTTAGTTTTTTAAGATTTACTGATCGTTATTCTACACTACACTGAAGAGCCAAATAAACTGGTACCTGTCAATCGCATAGGGGCCCTGGCCCCTGCAAGCATGTAGAGTGTCAAAAAACGACGTGGCATTTATTAAACTAGTGTCTAAAGCTAAAGGTATGCTTGGAGGAAAACCATACCTTAAATCCTTATGGAAAAGTGCATGGGAGAGGCACAAATAATCTATAGGGGAGATGGAATGCATGAGCATGCTGAGGCATGGAAAATAGCAAGAACGGGATCGGGACCAACGACGACTAACTTCAATTGCCGTAAATTTCAACACTGAGACACCAACAAGGTGACACCAGTGAAGTTTGAGCTAATTTTAATCAAATTGGCTCAATTTTGGACACAAGTGTACCAGTGGTTTCTTTCCCGTGAAAATTTGTGACTGTTGGGTAAAGTTCTATTGATCTGTTATACTTTATAAAGAAGTAATAATGCAGTTTTCATCTAATCAAGAAGAGAAATACTGATTGAGGGTGGTGATATGCGCAGAATAGCCACTAATCCGAAATATCCAGGATTATCAGGGAATTTTATTGAATAAAGTAATTTTTTTTATAAATTCTTAATTTATCTGGGAATATAAAAATCGAAATTCTCGATTCTTATTAAAAATTCTGTTTATCAATTTCATTTTCGATTTTTTAGGCATTATTGATGGTTAAAATTTTTTAAAAGTGGTATCGTTCGTATCTTTATCTTCTCTGCACGTCTCTACTATTGCATCTCTATTGTATCTCTGCACGTCTCCGCAAATTTGAAGAAAAAATATTCAAAAATTATCTAGGATTTATAGAGTTGCGTATCTTAATATTTCTTCAGCATTTTGTTTTATCGATAATTTTCTCATTTCCCTTTTTGATTGAATCCTTATTTTTCCTTTGATTTCCATGTTATTTGATGTTTTTTACTATATTTCAACTCCTCACCGCGTAAAGATGTCTACTCCTCGAGTTTTTGTTACATAACCTTTTAAATGTTTTCTCTTTTACCATTGAATAAACTCAAAAGCTAAGCTTCACCCCCGCTTGCTTCTGATGTAAACTAAGCACTGCCCTAACCAATACTGAGAATTGCCCATAGGTGTGCTTCCTGCTCTTCCGCTCAGCTGTTCCGTCTTGATAAAGAGTTCCTGCCTTCTCAGATGTGTGCTAGGATGGAGGCTACGCTGATTCTTCCGAGTGCAGGTCGAGCAAATCATAGGGAATTAATTCCTTTATTTTGGGTGCTGTTAAAAAAATTTCAAAGTGTTGTACAGGGTGCAGAAAATGTTTCAGGGCCAACATTTCCCCCCAGTACCTACACTATTTCAGTTGTCAAAAATGTCCCCTAAAAATAACTCCTTCAATTTAAAAAAAAAATCAGGAAATATCTTAAGTCTTACAGTAATCAGAATTAGGCAAGAATTAAGTAATCAGGCAATTCAAGCTTATTTCAACGCTGAAGATTTACTAATTCGATTCATATAAGATTCATTACATTTTCTTACTTTCAAGATGCAAGATGTATTGTAGTAATTTTGGTTGGATCATTAAAAATCGTTAGATAATTATTCAATGTGATAGATTTTTGGGGGCCATTCATTAATTACGTAAGGATGATTTTGGCAATTTTTGACCCCCCTACCCCCATGTAAGGGTACGTAAGATTTTTCAAACCCCTCCCCCCTATTCTTACGTAAGATTCCATTTCCAATTTTTCCAGTTTTATTTTTTATCTTAACTTAATGCTACTCCAATAAAAAAGATACATCTGACATCTATTATACCTTCATTTAAAAAAAATTAAATCTTCGATAATATACCGAGAACGTCCGCATTTTTAAGTTTTTCTGGGGATATTCAATAGTATAATTTGATTATAATAATTGGAATTTTACATTAACTTTATAAAATCTTACGTAAGAATGGGTTTGACTCCCCCCACCCCTAAGTAAGGGTATGTAGAGATTTTTCCAACCCCCCCTCCCCCACCCTCGGGGCCCTTACGTAATTAATGAATGGCCCCTTGCCACATTTTAAGCACTATTTATTTTGTTTCTGTTTATTAAATTAAAGTTTAAAAAAATTGTTTCTTAATTTACTGAATTTAAGATTTTTTAATAAAAGAAAAATGAGTCTATTGTAGAGAGAAAATATTTCTTAGAAATTATGACGTTCCCCAATCCACAACGTTTTAAAAATATGCCCCAACTTGAAAAACTAAATTCTGGTAGATCTCACATAGACTTCAGATCTTTTGTAAAGGTAAAGTGGAGTTTCTACTGATTGCAATTTAATGTCTCTTTTGAAATTTAAGTCAAAAACACTTTAAACGTGTTTCAGGGGTTCTATCCGGAAAACGTTTTGAAAGTTAGACAAGTAAAAGCGGGTTTTTAACACATTTTTGAAATAAAACTGAAAATTAGATTTATTCTATGTAGTTTAAAAAACAAAAAGAGGACCATGAAAATCTCTTTGAGAACCGCATGGGGGCCACGGGTTGGCCCCTATCACTATTTAAACCAGACCATTGAAGAATGAACATGGACACCCTATATATTCACCTCATTTAAAACCAAAATTCTTCGTACAATTTTAATTATTTCTGTTTGGAACCTAAATATACCTTACTTCTAAAAATTTTTCTTCAAAGTAAATCTCGTTTATCTTAATTTCCATACTGGTGTGACAGTTTCCTTTGAATGTTCGAGTTTTCCCATTTTAATACGACTCACTAAAGCCATATTTGCATTTCAGTTTAAAAAAAAAGTAAACCACAAGTTTTATTTAAAGTTTACTCTCGATGTCCATTTTCATGGATGAACTGTTTTCATCTGTCAAACAGAAGGAAAAGTCTCACGACAATATTTATGCGAAAACATCGAAATACGCGAATTTCTATCTCTTCTCCCATTTGGAGCTGCATTAGTATTCCATTTACCGAGTTTCAGGCTCATGAGGCGAATCAGTTTATCGTTCCATTTTCTGGGGTAACTTGGATGTTTGCATAAAACCCACCCATTGCTTTGGATTCACTACCTTTTTACGTGCTTGATTTGAAATCAGGCAAATAAAGCTTAAATTTAAATCGTTAGAAACTGTATGATATTGATATTAGCATTTTACCCAAAGATATAGGAATATTGGATGAGTAAGAGATTAAGTCATGCCGTGGGACATATTCTGTAATGTTCGGCACTAGTTAACTAGAACTAGTTGCAACTAGTAGTTAACTACTGATCAACTAGTAGTTAACTAGTAGTTTAACTGCTTTTTGTTTAAACTAGTTCAACTATTAGTTGAACTACTTTTTTTAACAACTACTAGTTGAAACTACTTTCAAAATTTCAACTACTTTCAAAAAAATTCTTATTAAAATTTTTATCAAAATATAGAAAAAATTGTACTCTAACAAATTTAATTAAGATGGTAGAGTACTCAAAATACCATAACCAGAATTAAAGGCCCTTTTTGCGCGTTTTTTTGTGATATAGATAAGAAAGATGTATTAGAATTTGGGCAAAAAATAGGTTATGAAATTAAATAGACTAGTTAACTAGTAGTTAACTACTTTGGGAAACAGTTAACTACTAGTTGTAACTAGTCCCAGGAAAAAATAGTTAACTACTAGTTGCAACTAGATTTTCCCAGACTAGTTAGTAGTTGGTAGTTAACTATTTTTTGACCACTAGTTGCCGAACACTAATATTCTGTGAACTTGTATAATAATACTAAGCACTTTTAATGGAAGTTAAATGCTAAAATGTTGGAGGCCAATTAATATTTCATTATGTCATGGTTTATTTTGATCAGACAAGTAAAACATCTTCCACGTCTTCCTCTCCACCTACGTCACAGTCACTGGGTGTAGATGGGCGTAAATAAAATTAATGAAATTATTTTTGAAGTTTCTCAGCAAATATAAGATTTTAGGATGTTAACGTTCTTGTTCAAAGTTACCTCTATTGGCCCTATGCTACAGTGTTTGAATTGGTGAGAATGAAAACCGTACAAGTCCAATATGTAAAATCATTGTTCTTTATTTACCGATTCATTCATAGCGTATTTTTTTACACAAGAATAGTTAAAAAATTGGAACCCAAACCTAATTCGCTAGAAACACGTATTATTCTATTAAAGGAGTGTAAATTAAATACTTAATAAAGAATTAATTGGTGAGTAGTAGCTAATCTAGTTTTTCCCCCAGGTTCATTTCAATTATTTCCAATCTATATAAAAGTAAAACGAGGATGAGGTTTAAAATGGGAATTCTGAATGTTCTTTTTTTTCTGTCGTGAATTTATATGTGACGTGAATGCGTAATTCTACATGACCAAATGTAACCTTGAATAATATCTATTCGGTGTTGTTAATAAAGCATTGAATATGCAGATCGCATTCTCAGAGCGAACGAAGCACACTTCCTCCAACGTTTTTACCCCTATATCAGGGGTCCTCAAAGTTAGGCCCGCGGGTTTTCTATCGGTTTTATATTCCGTAAGTTATACAATAATAATTTTCAGATACTTATTTGATCGACTTCCTCTTATTTTTCAGAACTCTTGGTACGTTTAGCCCCTTTTACTTTCATTTGAAATTTCTTGAAAAACTGTATTTTGCTGTCAAACTCTATTTTCGGTTATGATTTTTTAAGGCACTCAAATGTACTGAAGATTCAAAACATTACCTTAATTCTCTTCTATTAATTTAATTTTATCTGATCCTCTGAGAATTTTCTTGCACCTATCCAGCTAGTTTTACATGATTTATAAAAACTCATTGGGCTTCATTTATATGACTTTAGTTGATAATCTTCTTCCTATAATATATCCCAAACTATTTTGCTTTTATGTAATCCAAAAACTCCCAGGAAAATTTAAATGGCCGAACACTTATTATGAGCTTTTACAAGTTTTTTCATTTTAACTTTATTCATAATGTCATAATTGTTATTTAAATTGAATCGTCAGTTAAAAGAAGGGAATAAGTCCAAAAAATACAAATTGACTTTTTTGTGCGCAAAAAATATCTCCAAACTTCGCTCTAAAAAAAATGTAAAGAGGAAAAAATAACTACCCCCTATCAGCAGATATAGCCCTTTGAATTTGCGAAATCGATGTCCATTCATTGTATTTTTTGATTAAATTTGAAATTTAACTTAATTTGCCTTTCTTTTATTATTCTTGGGCCTGTGAACACAGCCAAAATAAAATTTTATTTGAATTTAAAAGCGTTTTTTCTTTTCTTTTAACCAATGAGTGTTTGACTCCGTTGATATTCACTTATACTCCATTGATAGCGCCTTAATGACGCAGTTTCATAATAATTTTTAATTTTATTCGTCTTACAGCCATATTCACAGCCATCAGCGTCAGTGTTAAATCCTCGGTCAAAGAAGAATTCCACCAATCAGAGTCAACGGAAAGCTACTTTTTCTTTCTTTAACCGCTGGTTAACCTCGACGCTGATGGCTATGAATATGACTGTTAGTCTTTCTAAATATAATTTAATTGTCAATTTAAGTGATTTTTAAGATTTTTGTTCAGCTCAAATTTCATAAGGTTGAAAAAGGGAATAAGTCCTTCCTCTTTTTTTTATCTGTAAAACATTTTTAAATACACTTATATTTTTTTAGATGATTGTTCTGTATTCTTAACAGTGTCATGAATTTCCTGTACAAATTTGGTGGCTATAGCATAAAAATTCCATTACTTATACAGTTTTTTTCGATTTTCTCAAAACTTCGTTTTTGGACTTATTCCCTTTTTCTAACTGACGATTCAACAGTACACGCAACTAAAAATACACATATGTGGGAGGTGAAAAGTCATGGGATACACAAGTGCGGGAAAAGTTTCGTGTACGAAGTAGAAATTTGTAACCGCAAAATAAAACCTGATTTCTCACCCACTCATGTGACATAAATTAGTGGTGTGAACAACCATGACAGCGAAAGGACTCTAACTAATAATCCTATTCAATTCTCGGAGTCAATGAGAAAGGTGGCTCAAAAAGAAGATTTTAGATGTTTTTAATTAAAAATGGTGATTTTGCAGGGACTTTTAGACTTTATCCCATACTGATAAAATCTTCAATTAATGAAACTGTAAAATAAGGGGGATTTACTACCTTAATTTAGTTTGTGAATTTTCGTAGGTGCTGTAGTGTGATTCTCCATCCCTTTTCTTTGTAATGGTTTTTCTTGGTCTTTTCTGATAATTTTGGCTGAATTTTAATGTAGTGAAAGGGTGTATCTATTTTACACTTTTATTCTTTTCTGTGCATGCATGGTTTAAAAAATCTAGTATCTGCCTGTTATTAACAAAACAGAGCATGAAGTTTATGTTCCGTGATTGTCTTTCTTTCTCTCTCAAACACCCATGCTTTGCGTAAAGAATAAATTTTCGCGGACCCACCCCTGGTCCTCGAACAAAATTTAAATAAAAAAAAAAAACTCCCGCCCCACCAGTTTCTCCCTCAACTTCTGAGAACATGAGTTCATCAAACTTGTTGCAAACGAGAAACCGCTTATTGATCGTCGCGCGGCGAGAGCGTGCGTAATATTATTTTCCCTGCATGGCAACGCGACTCTGGCTTCTCTCATTGGCTGCACATGACACCGTGACATCACGGAGCGAAAAGTGGGCAGTGCCGCTGCCGATTCTCCTCGCGAAGTTCGCTTTTTCCAGTTTTGTGTCTAGGATCGTTCTGTGGCAGACTATTCGTGTTTATTAAGCGCGATTTAAATCGTGTTTTGAAAAAAGCACAGCACTCCAAGTACCATGGCAAGTGCAGTTGACAGAGAGGGACTGCGGGTTGCTTACGCGGATGTCAGAGATGATTCCTCAGATACGAATTGGTAAGCGGAAAAACTTTTGTGTGCTGTAATTCGAAATTGTTTGGAAACTTTTAGGGAAGGCGGTGCTTTAAATTCTGAACTTTCAATTTCATTTGTATGAAAAAAAAACCCCCTGAACTATGTAATCGACATCGGTATAAATTTTGATCTAGTCGTTGTTTTTTACTTTTCGCATAGATCTTGAGTTCAAGTTGAATGAAGTATCAAAAGTTTTATTCTGTATCAATTAAATGTAAATGCCAACCTTGCTCCAAATTTTTATTGTGTAATTTAAATTCTCCCAATACGTTGTGTAATGCTTTGACAATTATTTCCAAGATTTCCCTCAACGTTTTTATAAATGCAATGTTAATCGCTAGAAAAAATACTTTTGTGAATCTTTATGCCGAAAAATTGCTAGAATTGTTTTTATGTTGAGCTGCAATATGTGCAAAAATAAACTTTCCATGTGTATTTTACTCTAAATTGATCAAAACCAGAGTGGTGTATCGTATATCACACTATTTATTTACACCCACCGACCCAATTTTAAATTCGGTGATCATGTTTTTTTATGAAATGTAATATTTTTCCTTTCGTAAATTTGTATTGATTCTTAGTGTGATATACCAACTTATTGCTTGGCTCAAAAGATGTGTAGAGTGAACTTTTTTGCTTAATGCGATGATCTAACATGCTAACCTAGCCTCGTGTGAACTATCTCTAAGGGGTGGGGTTGGTATCGAGAATTTGATAGTTTCCATTTAAAATGCCCCTTACCTTTTTTCTTCTATGGAGGGGTTTGTTTTATAAATGTAAATAAGACTTGTATCCAGTAATGAACAATTTAAGCTACATAATATCCTGTACGATTCATATATCTATTTTTCTGTGCTCACGAATTAAGAAAATTGCGGGCATAAGTATTAAATGTTGCAGATCTCCATAAGTTGTATAACCCTTTCAAACCTTGATCGCCCGAGATTTCCCTTAAATCTTATAAAAATTTCCGACATTCAGTGGAATGAAAGGGTTATTATTAATGTTATAATTTTTGTCTATGCAAAATACATATTTATTTATTAAGTTATGCTGATTACGACACTCGTTTAGGGGGAGGGAGGGGTTCCTGAATGTGTGACAAAGGTTCAAAGTTTGACATCAGACCTTAAAACTGTTCTTTCATTGCTATTGAAATGCTAGAAGGCATTTCTATTTGGTTGATTTCGCAGGGAGTTTAGGTATTAAATTTCGAATTAGTAGTATTGTGAAAAATGAGATTAAATGAAACGGCTTTAGAAAGTCCTCCAGTCGCCATGTGTAACCACAGCTACTACAGCCACATTAAGTGTTGTCAGCATAGCGATCTCTAACTATAATTTACCAATTACTATTATTTTTAGGATCTAATAATAATAATAATAATTATATATCTTAGGAGGTCCTCCATAATTGGAGCCGGGTTACACATGGCGACTGGAGGCCTCTTTCTAAAGCTGTACCGATTAAATTCAATTTCTTTAAATTTCAAATTTTCAAAAATGTGACATCACCAGGGTGGAGAGAATAACTGAAATATGACATGTGACCAGAGGGAGAGGTGTGAAATTTCTGAATATTGTGTAAAATAATTTGTGAGCTACCCCTTCCATGCTCCATCCAGGGGTCCTTAAATTTTCTTTCCTGGCTAGGTAAACACAAAGCTAACAAAAGTGCTGAAAATGTATGGCAATACTCATGTGTAACGATGTCGGAAGAGTTCAAGATTTGTATTTAAAATTTTAATTAAATAGTAAAATTTATTTTTTAGTAAATCTGATTAAAAGGTCATTAATTCTTTTGAATTTATCCTTTTACTATCTTGATAAAACATAGAGATGGAAAACTCCATACCATATATGTCAGTGAAATAATTAGTTTTTTTAGAAAATAAATAAGAAAATACAAAAGAAATTTCAAACAACGGTTTAAAAACCTAAGAGCAATACAAGTTCACCGAATTATTTAAAAATTTTCAGCAAAACAAAGGTATTCTGTGACCTTTTAGTTTGGGAACCCCTTTAATTTAATTGAAACATCACTGACAACTAAAGTGATTGATTTGATTTATATTAAAAATTAAAAGGGAATTACATAAACTTTAATAAAAGTATCAATTGTCGTTTCAGTTTATACGAGTGCTTAATAAACAACAAAATTAAACAAAAAATTAACAAATTTTTGCAAAAAAAAAGTCAGATTTATGTTTTTAACCCAGGCACATAAGTCTAAAAGTAAAAATTTAATAAGTAAAAAGTACGATTCATCTTAAAAAGCCTAAAATTAAAGACGACAAAATATTACAAAGTTTTAATTTTTTGAATTTTTAATGGAAAATATATTTTTTTAAAATCGTATATCTATAATCATTTTATTCATCCATTCGTATTATTAATAAACTTTTTGCCTTGAATTTGTTTAAGAACGGCATAATGAAGGGGTATTATTTTTCTTCATTATTTCGTCATTTTTGCCTTTGCATCGTTATTTATCCGTCAAATGCAATTGCTACTGTCTTTCAAATCACGATCTTTTCAGACATCATGTTTAAATCTTGGGTTTAAACTTTGAGACTGAAAAATAAAACTTGGGTCAGTAATATTTTTGCTGTTTGTGTCTGAAGGAATAGTGCTCCAAAAACACACTTCACCTTGTGTTTCCTGCTAAAACTCATACTGAGCAGTATATTTATTCAACTGTTGAAGCTGACGTATTGGGCGTTTTAAATGACATTATCTATGTACTCGCAGACAGAGTTATGGACAAATAAACGAGTATTAATTGAAGGTTTTCAGGATAATTTTCACCTTTTTTCCAAGAGTAGAAATTTGTGAAAAATCTTTTGAGCAAAAACTTATTTTCGCAAGAACTATTGTTGGCATTTTCAAAAACTAAAGTTGCTTAAAATTAAGTTTATTTTTATTTATAGAACTTTAAAAGGTCAATTTGAGGGTAACATACGTATATTCCTGGAAAAAGAAAAACCACCTTTTAATTATTTTTTAGATAATAAAGTTTATAAGTTAAATTATAGGTCATTAATTTTATTTCAATGCATAAGATATCTTGATTTAAAAGTAATTTTTATACTTATGAAAAAAAATATTTTGTATTGCATTAATATTGATACAATAAAAAGGATACATTCTGAATTATATTACTATGTTCCAACAGAAAAATACATTTGCCATTGAAGCATTAGTTGATCTGAAACGTTTTATTCCTAAAAGTTGGGTTTTCCTGACGAGAACGGTGACTCACAAGGAAAAACTTTTGAGTTGTCTTTCCTGGTCTTTCCCATTTAAATTTTCGGACTAAAATTTTCTTTTCTATTGATTTTTATTACCAAGTCTTGAAACACGATGGCGTGGGCGTGAAGTTTCTTTTCGTTAAATAATTTTAAAAACCAATGCAGTAGAAGTAGATGAAAGAAAATATCTGATTATAGAAAGATAAAAAATTATATAGGGCCTTGTGTATGAAGTAAATTTTCTTAAATTTATCTTTTAAAAAAAATTCGGTAACAATCTTTATTCTTTTGGAAAATTTGGTTTGGAAATAAAATTGTAGAATGTTGCGAACTTTTCTGAAAATTTCCAAATGAAATGGTAACTTTTGTAAAATATTTAAAAGCTGGTAGGCCCTTACTTTTACAAAACATTCTACTTTGTAATTCCTAATTAGACTAGTAAAAATAACTGTTAAAATGAGAAAATACATCGGAAAAATAATTTAAAGTATTAAATATTTAGGAGGAAAAATAATTTTCACATAAACAACATGAGAAATATTGAGACTTTTAGTTCCCTGATAAATTATTTTCATACTTGTGAAAATTTAAGTTTCTTAGCGCAGCCTTAAAAGATAAATGACTAAATGCACCCTCCTGTTTTCCCACCAACATCCGAATAAGAACTTGACTTATTCATGTTCAAATAAAAAAAAATTAAATCATGGATTGTCAAATAAAATACACAGATCCGCTTGTTTCCGTGAACGGGAGGGAAGAAACTGCATTCCAAATGGGTTCAAACCAAAAATTTCGTTTCCTCATTCATAAAAAAAAAAAACTAGAGTTCAGCCACCTCTCCCGCTTTGAATCCCCAGAAAACTGTTTCCCATTCCGATCTCTGCGAACCGATTTCGACGAAGTTTCTGCACAGCATCCATCCCTCCTCCTTCTCCGACTAAATAATGTGCTGTTATTTTTGCCACCCAATTCGACAGTTAGGTGGATGTGCGACCGTTGCCTTGGAAACACGACGGTGATTTAGATTTCCTCCCCCTGTCGTTGTGGAAATTCCTATTGTGTGTTCGCGTTCGCCATTTCATTGGTTTTAAAAAGGTGTTGAATCCATAGGAGCTTTGACTTTGGGACTTTTCCGTGTTGTAATGATTGTTTTTTTTTTCTGAAGTGTTTTTCCCGTCTAAAGGTTGCGGTCTAAATTTGTTAAATTGGACTGGAAATGTTTACGAGGTCTTTTTTTGAAGAGGTATTTGATTGACAGTTCGTCACTTCAAAAGTTTAGTTTAATGGCAAAGAAGTTCAATAGTTCTCTTGTTGCGCAAATTTATAGCGTCAATCGTCAAAATGCTCTTCTGTTCGGATAAATTGTAGTTCGTACATTTTAGGAATCTAATGAAATATAAATTCATGAAATAAGTTTTCAATGTAGTAGTTTTGTAAATTACGTATCCACTTAAATTGAGTGTTATTCACCCAGTTTTAATTTTCAGTTTATGTTTAGAACAATTTCTATTCACCAAATTCATCACTGATATGAATGAAATACGAATGCATGATTTTCTAAATCCCAAAAACCCTAAGATTTTATTTTTCGATGGATTTTCTTTGGTTTGATAAGGTATTATCTTAACATTATAAACCATGTCAAGTCAGCAGGACAACACTGTACTGCTAGGTACTACCCTACTTTTTAAATTGACAATAATAGTGAAATTAACATTATGGATCCTTAATAAATTTACAATATTTTTTAGTTTACAGTTATAGCTTTCTTATGTAAAAATCCGTGAGTATTCATTAAAGTATAACTAAAGAGCATTGGATATATAACGAGCTAAGAAACCCACCCCTTCTATCTTTCAAGATATTCTTAATTTTAATGCTATTAGTTCGGCGTGATATAGCCTAATGAAAAAGGCTATTACGCAAGAAAATTTCAAAAAAGTCAGTCATTCACTTTAATGCACCTAGACAAAATTTTAAATTTCCATTTTTATTTCATTTGAGTTCTTTCCAATACGTACTGAATTTATTTTTCCATTCTTCAACTTTATTACGTTTCATAGTTAATCTTATCAGTTGATTCTAGGTTAGGTCTCATAATAGGATGCGTTTTAACTCATTGCATGATTTCTGTTTGATTGCTTCATGAATGGATAAAAGTTTGTTGAAAATGCTTATCTTCGTGTCTCTTAATTATCTTTTACGTTTTGAAACAATTGTAACTTACAAGCATTCGGATGCTCCTCTCCTACGACATTCTTACGAAGACGAATATTTTTGTACCAGTTCCAATATTTACAAAAAAGCTGTAAGGAAAAAACATCTTTGAAAATATTGTTCTTTAACTTACGATGTCAAAATTTTTTAGTTTGTTTAAACGAGGCGATACTTTAGTTTTCTTGAAGAGGAACTTGAGACAGCGGATACCTGTAAATGTTGTTTTACTGCTAGGGTTGTGTAGAGGCAGGAAAGCGAATTGGTGCTTAAAAGCTTGTTTAGGCCTATTCCACCGAAAAATCCGTTGATACTAATTAAAATAGTCAGTTATAAAAAAAGCAATATTTAACAGTTAATAGATAATGTTATGCGGATTCAAAAATCTAAATACACATTTTAATTGGATTGAGTTTGTTGAAAACGTTTGATTTTGTTTTATGTCAGTGGATAGTAAATATATTTAGTTAAATATATTGTTTTTTAGGCAATTTGTGTATTTTAAACGAGGGTTTGTAAATTGAATCGGAAATAAATAAAACTTTGAAACTAAATTATAAAAATTAACATTAAATATTTTTTTTAAATTTTGAATATCAAGAGTCGCGTAAGTAGCATACGATAATTGAAATTTAACTTACTAAATATTATTCTAGAAAACATCTGAAACAATAAAGAAGGGAGGTGAATAAAAGTCAATAAACGCTATTGTTTTCAATTTCCTTGAATTAAGTCTGAAGAATGACCCACAATTGCCTTGATGATAACTGCTTTATCTGAAACATATCTATTTCATGTCGCTATTTCTTTTTTATGTTTAAAATAGGTAATGATAAGCAAATCTGACCCATTGAAGACATGTTTGATGTGAAGTTGAGATAGGCTGAGGAGTTAAATCTTTAAAATTGAAAATTCCATAACATACTCAATAAATTTGAGTTTAATTCTATTATGCGTGAATTTAATAAGTTTTTAATAAATACTCTCTAGAGAATAACTAGACACTTTGAATACATAAGTAAATTTACTATTTTTTGTATCAATTTTTTTTAAGTTTTATGTTTCAGAAAAAAATAGTGGATTAAATTTTCTTAAATAGTATCTGATCTCTAAGATTTCATAAACATTTTTGTGTTACACTTTACTCTGAGTGTATAGGGGAAAGCGGGGGCACCTTACGACACCGCACCTTTTATGAACTCGTGCTTCACTAATAAGTGACACTGAAATTAAAATCTACTCTTAAACGTGTTTGGGAATCTTTGGTATGTTTAGATTCTAGATATTTATTGACATCAGTTTCCTAGTTTTGTGTGGTGCAATGTTACTATCAAATTTAGTTTGAAAAGGATTTTTTAAACTAAAGAACTGTAGTATCTCATTATAATCATGTCGATATTAAAATAAGTGTATCTATTAATGTTTAGGTCATAGACCGTTTAAGTAAAGAAAAATATTTTTTTGCTAAACCTAAAGGAGTAACTTTAATATCAAATGGGAGGCATGTGAGTTACCTTGGGAGAAAGGTAACCCAAATTTCTCATAAGCAAATAAATTAGTTTTTATTAAAGAAAATTGAGAGGAATATAATTTTGAAATCGGTGCAAGAAAGTATCTGGAAGAAACCCAAAAATAAGCTATTTATGTAATGACAGATGTGAGGAAATCAGTGAATAATTTCATATGTTAAAATCATTTTGTTACTTATTTTTTTTTAATTATTTAACATGGATATTTCATTAATTAATATGTTCATTTTCTATTTTCAAAACAACATACTTTTTAAATATATAATTATTTAACATGTTCCAAGGTGGGAATTTGTTCTCATAAAAAAAATAATTGGGCGGAAAACTTTTTATTTGATGCTCAAATGATTACATTTAATGCTTGAGTTGTGTTGGAAAATTTAATGAAAAGTGTCCCAAGGTGTCCCACTCTCCCTCTCCCCTACTGTTTATTTTTTAAATTCTCAAGATCAGTTTCTCAACCTCCTAAAAGGAAGGCGGCTTGTTTTTGAAGATAAATGCAAAGTAAATTGAAAGGAACAGCTTCTTGATATTAGGTCGATGGTATTTGTAAATTTTCAATCTGTTGTATTTGATAAACTTAAGCAACTAAATAAATAATTATACCTAGTTATATTAGAATAATATATACTAAAAAATTTTTATTTAACTTTTTCAATCTTGATTTCTGTTCAACATGTTTTAAAACAGTTTCCTTAACAATTTCCTAGTGGTTTTGTTTCCTGGAATTTATATTTTTCGTTTCTTGAGCAATTAAAATTTTTGAGCATTGAAAATTTATTTTGGGCGTATTAGAATTTTAGATAGAAAGAAACGTAATGAGGTAATGTCACTAAAAAGGCCAAGTAAGATTGAGTTAGAGCAATTTTTATTCGAACACAGACCATTCTAATAATTATCCTCGCAGGGGAAACCCAGTTAAATGACTAAAGATTAGATTAGACTATCCATCTCACTAAAGAAATTAAGAAATTAACCATATTTTTTACAAAACCCCTTAATTTTCATGATAACTACTTTTGAACATTTAACTATAAGCCGCCCTGAAATAATCGTTAGTTCCGCAGTCTGCTTTTCCTCAATATTCAGCTCCTTATAGGAAACGTCCCAAAACTGTATCTTTTTTTTTTTTGAAATAATATTATATCGAATATGCGGAGGAGACGTTTTCAAAAGCTCGGTTCCCGCATCGCTGAAGACGAGCATTCTTGTATGCCCATTGAAGCTTGTGAAGCGCCGTTTCAGATGCTGACCTCAAGGCAGAGGGTTACACTTGTGTCGAAAAGCTTCCCCCGACTGTGGAACTTAAATCATCGTTTAATAAGTTGCGAGAGTTGTGCAGGTTAAATCCGTTGAGGGAACTTAAGTTCAAGTCATGCCCGGTGGATAATTCTTTATGCATAAGTTGAATGTTGTGAAGGAACTATGGCAGAGAGATATTTGTCTGTTTTAAAATTGCTGCATGTGTCATGTCTTTATACTCAGACCACATAGCCTTGTGCTTTTAATATTTTTCATTAAGACCAGCCAGAAAAAAAATTCGGAGGGGATATTGAAAGTTTTTGGGATATGGAGGGAATCTATTAGGTTTCTATGGACAGAAAAGAAATTTCCAAACTTTCGGGGGTATATATCCCTAAATCATCCCCTCTGGCAACATCCCTGTATCAAGGGATAGTATAATATTCTGCAGTTGAAAACTTAAAATTAATATGCTGTTTATTAAATTAAAGACAACGGTGACCCTCTTACCATAAAAAGGTTCGTCTGGAGCAAAATGTGTTTTGAATCAAAGTTCAATACATATGCGAAACCTGCTTTTAAGAGTAACAGAATATTAAGCGAATAATGAATGAAATAACAGCCTTAAAATTTTGCTTTATGATCAAAGAAGTCTTTAATTGAAACCTTTCCATCGTCTTTCCTTCACTGGCCTAAAACCCATATTTAGCCTACACACACTGAACTCATATTTATTGAAGTGAAATTATGCTGTCCTTCAAATTGGTAGGGTAGAACCATCCATTAGTAAACATTGGCGAAGATGTGGATCATGATGAATTTTGTCAATATAGCTTTTAGATTAAAGATTATACCTATAAAAGGAATTTCAAATCCGATTTTTTTTTTCTATTACGTACTTTGAATATATTTTTTAAAGGTGTTGGAAAATCACTTGTGAGATTTCCTAGGGGGATTATCCTCACTTCTTTCCCTCCCCGAAGCCGTAATTTTCTCTCTCGCGTTCTACATATTGATTCACGTGCGAAGTCTCCTTTTTTAATATTTTATCGTGCGAATCCCACTATTCCTGGTATTAAGAGGAGCAGCTGATCCCCCGGGAATTAAAATACTACATGCAACGTTAACCATCACACCGCAGATTACGCAGGGAGCTCGATCAGAGTTTGATGATATCAATGAATGAAGTTGAGCGTGTGATGGGTACGCTTTGTTCTTGTATAGATGGGGGGAGGAAAGTTCACGTGTGAGGATGATGCGAACCGTCATGGTCCAGTTAGGTGGGTAGTGGGAAGCAGGCGTGGATTTAACGGAGTTTATCCTTTTAACGGGACCCGAAACTTGTTGAATTTATGGAATTTCCCCTTACTTGTGTGAAATGCATCGTTCGTTTGAACTGTTGGGTGTTTTCAAGGTGGATAGATGCATGCATATTCATTGTTCTCCTTAATGTAATTTTTGAGTCTGATTGATGATCATTAAAGAGAGTAGTTTAAGATTGAGGTTAGGGGACTAGGTTTAAACTATAGATTAAAACTAGGATAATTGACAGGCTTAAATATGATACAGGTAATAGGTTTTTTTAATTGGTACTGTATAATACTTTTAAGAGACAAGCACTAACAATTTTATTTCGACGTTTTAGTAACAATTAGTCCAGTCAAATTGTGTGAAAAAAGGTGTACTCAATTAAATTAAATCAGCTAGGCTATGTAACGAATTTTAGATAAAAACGACAATGTGTAATGTGCGTCCAGAATTTCTTCTAAAACTATCCTTGAACAAATGAAAGTTCTTTTGACCTTACTCATTAAATATAAAAAATAACACGTTTGAGAGGTTAATTATCGTACGTAACAAACAGTAATCTTAATTTCTAGGTTTATTAAAATTATTTTTTACATTTAAATTAAAAGCAATGCCTCCAATCATTTCTCTACTTTAACTTCGTTTTTGATTCTTCAAAAGGAAATGCATCATAGCCGTCTGGATACTAAAAAGGTCAGTGTATTATGAATGGAAAATGGTTATTAAACCTGTTATGATTGACATATACAGGGCACACGGTGATGTCAAATCAAATCTATCTTCATGAACCAAATTATTATGGAAACTTAATGTCTCAAGATGGAAAAAAAATCACGAACCGAGGTAAATGAAAGTAATACATTTTTGACAGATATTGTAGTGAATGGGTCGGAGTCGAGCAATAGATTTACTTAACTGAAACAGTGAAGGGACATAAAAAGTTCATGAAATGTGAAAAGGCTTTAAAACTTTAGATTTAAACTGGGTCGGATGGCTTCAGTGGATTTTCTTATAATAATTGAAATCTAAATTAAAGACTTTTTTACTTTAAGTTTTTTTACATTTAGGATTGTTGAGCTACCAACATAACTAAGTTTAAAATTTTACCACATTTACTTTTGAGTACTACCTACAAAGTAGTCTCAATTTTAACATAAGAAATGAGAGAAAAAATCACATAAATTTCTTTCTGTTTTGATATTTGTTTAATTTTACTCTTAAGCTTTTCCCTATTGATTCTTTATGTTGAGTATGGTTATATACTTTACGGGGGACTCTGAATTAGGTCATGAGCTATAAGAAACTCCGACAGATGGATGTAAAAGGAATCCCCTTTTCAAATAACCTACAGGTAGCATAAATCACTTGATATGGTTGAAATATCGAAACGAGTTAACGTTTCATCTATTTACCTATTAGCCAACACAATAAGGTAAAAGAAATCGTGTAATCCCTCTGCGCCTCACTCACTACATAGATAGATGGTAGTATGCAAATCCGACCAAGATCAAAAAAGAAAATTCCCCATACTTCAAAAATCGTGTAACATTTACGCGGAAGTGTGATGATGGGAATAAGTTTACTCCTCGCGCAACAAAGGCCTGTTATTTGTTTCGCAGAAGTGGCAACAACCTTTCACTCCCTGCAAGTCGAAGTGCTCGCGTTCAGGTTGGGGTTTTTAAATTGAAAATTATGAGCAAGGTCGACGATTATTGTCAGTCTGCGATCCGTCTGGGTCGTTAACCGCTGACATTGTATTAATAGTGGAATTCTTCAGGCATGACTGGATGCGCATTTTTTTTTGTGGGAGAAAATCCACCAGTTTTTGAAACCTACTTTTACGACATAATTGGGTAGAGGTTGGTTTAGAAGACAATTTCAAGAGTGGGAATTAATTTCCTTGATGTATTTGCCTATGAAAGTGGTATTTTAGTTATGATCGAATTTAAGAAAGTTGGGCGGTGTAAGCTGACGCCTGACAAGTAGGAAAAACAGTTGAGCAAACATTACAACAATAAATTGGACTAAGAACAATTAGCTACGTAGAAACGGGCGGATTAAAGAGGAACCTGGGGGAAGCTAGAGGCTTCAGGGCATATTCTCCCTGGTTGCATTGAAAATATTCTTTTCCATTAAAAAACGGAATAGTCTGAAAAAGTTGGGAGGGACGACATTGCCCCCCCTTAAATTCTCTCATGGCGGTAGTAAAAAAGATCTCTTAGAGATCTTTTTTACCACTTACTTTAGAGATTAGAGAGAACCAAATGTAAGACATTGAAACACCTAAACAATAAAAGCAATCTCCAATAAAAACACATCTAAACAAATATTAAAAGAGGTGAAAAGAATTAACTTAATTTTATTTCCATGGTCTTGAAGAGACTGCCTTTAAACGAGTAAAGTGATAACTTCCTCACTCAGGATTATCTATGCATAAAATATTTACCATACCTGAAATGTTCTATGAAAAAGGTTTCACAACCTTGACACTTTTATTTTACTTAGATTCCCGCTGTATTCATTTATATTCAGTGCTACAGCAAATGCGCAACATCACAAGTACAATACTTTTGTAGAACAAAAATTTGAGTTATAATTTTTGTATTAAAATGAGATACCTCTTAAGAAAGGAGAAAGGGAGTATTGTCTTCTCTGTGATTTTAATAAATTTTACATTGAATCAAAAAATTACTATCAAATAAGATTTACTATAGGCTTTTGGTCTTGCTTTGTCTTTGAAATTTTACAGCAGTAGTACCCATAGATGGATAAATAAATACTCGAAAAGCAAGAAATACAAAATATTTGTTAAAATCTCCAAATCCAAACACTTCGGTGGAGTAATGGAATCGAATTCGCGGAATGGAGGAAAATTCTATGACTTTTAAGGCCATATTTATGCTGCTTCAATGGAGTTATAACTTAAATCCAACCTACTAGATTACTAGACTAGACTAGACTAGGCTAGACTAGTATTAGAATTCAACTTCTTTCCCTTCACAAAAGGGTAATGTCTAAGAATCTTTCACCGTGACCATAATTCACGGGTGATAGTCCATTTACCACACTTAAATATTTTACGAAAATTTGTGATTCTTCAATGCAATTATTTCCTGAACTGTATTTTAATTATGTCTAGAGTTACATTTGTATAAGATAACTTGGCTTGTGTTCTTAAATTAGGTATTTTTTAACCCAAAACGTTTTTACAGTTTCAACATCTTTGCTCTTTAGCATTCCTTTACTTTTCAACACCCCCTTTTGATTTTCAGCATTTCTCTTCTCTTGAGCATTTATTTGCTCTTCAGTATCCCTCTATTCTTCAGCTTCGCTTTTCTCTTGAACTTTTCTCTGCTCTTCAACAACCCTTTACTCTTAAGCATTTTGATTATGATGCCTCTCACGGATATCTCCATTTCTCCTGGTGACCCTTATTTTTAAAAAAAAGTTTAGCACCTAACCTCTTGGTGGACCATTTTCATACTTTAACAATCTCAGGAACTACTAATGGTACGCGGGCCTCTGGTTGGAAATCATTGATTTATATTCATATATAGGATATAGGAAGCAATGCAGATTTTGAACAATTCTCATCGTACGCAGCAAAAATAGGCAACATAAATTTCAAGCACATCATTTCCTACTTCAGGACATTTACATACAAGCATGCTCTTATATTTTATACAGAGAAACGTACTTTTACTTTGTATTATGTTAGTGGCTGGTTCCTTTTAGATATACTGAGCTACCGGAAATTCGCTTCCGCGCCTAGCATCGTTTGTTTTCTATCCTCGGAAATTCCGCGTATGGGTCTAGTTTGACGTTTGAAGTGATATTTTACGAATAATTGTGCAACTAAGTATTTTGCATTTCAAACATACAAAGGAAAGAAGCATAATGTTTGAATAATAGATAGAGCTTTGACGGGTACCTCATTAGTGACCTGATTGTAGCTTAGAATTTGTCCAAATCAAGGAAAATTTATTTTTTGCATATTTAATTATAGCACGTTGAATGAAAGAGTCTAGAATATCCCTCATCAAAAACCCTGGTTTTAAAGATACAGTTTTGACAGCACATCTTAAATCATATATAAATCTGTATCACTCATCTTGTTTAACTCCTTAATAGGAATTGATTATGAGATATATCGAACGTTTAATATAGAAGGTTTTAAAAACATAGAAAGAAATTAAAATTATGTTATGAATGTTTCTAAGCAGAGAGTTGACAAGAGTTAGAAACTATTAGTAAAATTATACAATAACTCTTTCAGTCTTAACCGTCCAAAATCTTTAAGGACAACGGAAATCTCGGGTGGTCTAGGTTTGAAGGGTTTTAAAAGGAACATTTTAACCATTCAAACTTCAGCTTAATTCTTAATCATCGCACTATAGTAAATCTGACCAAGAAGCGTTCAATGAGACCTGAAAAAGTAAACAAAATTTTGTGTTACTACTATTAACTTAATATCCAAAATCTTCCTTTATGGTTGGTTGGCCGATTGTAGCAGATTTCTACACCTCGGCGTCTTTGCTGTTAGTAATCCCCCGATCGCAGACCGACCTACTTGAACCTCTGGCATCTTTGTAATCCTTATACCATTCAGATGGAAGATAGTGGAATTGAACGAGTAATTAACATTTTTACTATCTTCACGGTTTGTCTCTCCAGTCGCAGAGGGACCAATTTGATCGGGCTTACAGATTGTCGTCTCGTTTCGAAGGTTTGAGCGAAAGACGTCGTTCGTCATAATCAATTCCATTTTCCTGTCTACATGCTTGTTGCCCATGAAGTTCAATGACAATTTCGAAAGTGTGATGGGACATTTTGTTCCCTTAGCAGAAATGAGTAGCAATAATTGGTTTCAGTTAGGGGCTGGTTAGACTTTTAAGAATGTTTGTTTGGGAATGTATACAGGAAAATGCTTTAACCCGAATGTAACGAAAGAGTATTGTTTTTTTATTTTAAAATTTTTGAAGTTGTTTTCAAGGTTGCTAATATTTCTGTCTTTTGAAAGTACCTACTCATTAGATATACACGGGAGTTAATAGCAAACCCAGCTTAATTTAGTACATTTAAAAATACTTTTCAGTTTTTTAAAGTACGATGTAGTATTAAGTTTTATTTTAATAATCTGTATGAAAGATTGGGCGTTGTACTATTCACTGGAAAACAACTTAAAAATACACTCATAGAAAAATCAGGCTTGGATGGGAAATGTTTTAGTCTCTCCTGTGAAACATCTGATACCATTAGCCTCTCTTAAATTATAAATAAATTTGGGAGTTGAAAGTTCATAAGAAACAAGTATTTTTTAAAAACTAATTTTAAGCAGATCAGGAATATACTAGTTTCAAAACACCGGTTTTCAATTTTAAGATTATTTTTTTCTCAGTTTAGAATGCTATTTTTATCTATTAACTGGTTAATTTAAAAGAACGTGTTTTCAAAGTTTTTTATTATTTTAAATAAATAATGATCGTCAAAATATCCGGTTATACGAAATAACCGGTCAGTGAAATCCGGTCATTAAAAAATAAATTTATTACATGAGCTCTAATGTTTTGTATTTTTGACCAGATTTTACTGACCGTTTTTTTCGCTACACCAAAAATCCCAGGATCTTGAATAAAAATACCTGGATAACCAAAACAAGTAAATACGAGCACATAAATGCATTGTAGGAAGTATATAGAAAACATATAAGTAGGGGGAATAAAAAAATTAATACCTCTTCCTTTGAAATTATTTGAATTAATAAAAAATAGAACCCTAAATAAAAAAGAATTACTTTAAGTTTTTAATCAGTATCTTTCTATGCTTTATACATGTTAATTTTTTTTGCAGGGCATTATTTAGGTATAAAGGTGCAGAAATAGTGCATGATCGTTCGGGAGTAGATGTCGATGAAATTCATGGGATACTATCGGGTAAGTAAAAATTAAGATTTAAAAGAAAATCCACGAAAATTTTTAAATGATTAAAACACGCGATGATATCTTTTATTTGGAGAATAAAAATCGTCAGAGAGGGTTCAGTTATGCGTTTAAATTCTACTTCAGTGTTAATAGGATATTCCGTGATTTTCAAGTACCTATTAGAACAATATAGATGCTTAAGATAACCAAGTAAAAATCCTGCGTTGCACTATCACTGCTTTAGGGATTTTATGTAAAAGTATTTTCATGCATATATCAAACTTGCCAAAATATGGTTAGGTTACGTTCTATTAAGTTTGTAAGCGTAAAAAAAAACTGTGTGTAGTCTATAGATAAAACACATCTTGTTTGGTGCTATAAAATCTTAAACCAACCAACTAGTTAAAATAAAACAATCAGTTTCTATGAAAAGTAAAAATACTGTTGATAATTAGTGGAACACTTCAAACATAAAATAAAAAAAAAATTTAAATTTGGTAAATTCGTTAGTAAGTTATTCTGAAGGGTGGCTAGGTAAATCGCAGGTCAAGGGCTTTTTTGAATATGCTCTGCTTGTGTGTGTGACGTTTCAGCTCGATTGCCCCATAGCCATAGGTAAGAACATGTTATTGATGCGTGAAGTAAATTCCATCAATCTTGTAATGCTAAACATTATAATACGTTTTTGGCCTGCCAAATGGATTTTTAAAGTTAAAGTGTGTATTTTCGGTAATTAAGATGGAATAATTTAAACTTTTTGATAGCTAAAGGGATTGTTGATTCAGTCAGTTACGATTAAATGATAATGAATTGAACAAGATATTTATGGACGTAACAGTTCTAAGGGATGTTAAACTCTAAATTTATTTGAAAACCTACAACTAAATATTTTAATATGCGAAAGAATTTACCACATGCATCATTTCCCACAATTTACTACATGCATCATTTCCCACAATAATCAGTTTTAGATCATTCTCTTTTTAAAGACTATCTCTACTTGGATATACGTATAATAATTTTAGCGTGTTCCTAAATTTAACGACGATTTTTAAAAAACTAACCATAATTATACGCTTCTTCTAAACCTGAAAGGTACCCTAATTGCTGTTTAAAATGAGCTTGCATTTTTATTTCTAGTTTTAGTATTTTAAAATAAAACAGTAGCTGAGTTTGAAACGTTCCGGGAAGGGAGCGTTACTTACGTCAATATTTACAAAAAGTTGGCTGTTTTAAGAATTTTTTCGCTAGTTGGTAAATAAATCCTGAAATAGCTTTCTACAAACGTCAAAGATGAAGATGCAAACCAAACTGCAGGCAGGGCGAGAGGGTTCAGCTTGTTTTGTTTACTAACTTCTTTTAAGCAATCGGCAATCAAGATTTTAAGTTCCTTTAGTTAAAAAAGTTAAGTTCTAGTTAAACGAGTCTAGCTAGTTTAAATGCTTCCCAAATGGTGGAAGAATATTGCGAAAAATTACTTTTGAGAATATCATTTATGGTGTGTATTACTGGTATATCAAAATTTTACTTTTTAAAGTTCAGAAATAATTAGATTGAACGAGTAATGAAGTATTATACTACTTCTATTGTATTTAAAAAGCAAGCATTCGTAAGGTGTCAGGCAGCTAACCTGTTTGAATTTAGTTTAATTATAACAATTTTGACTTATTCACAGTTTTAACGTATGATTTAAAAGGCATTCTAAGACTAATTCGCCAAGTGCTAAGGTGACAGTAATAACGTTGTGATTTGGGGTGCTTTTACGGTTAATAAAAAATCCCCCACAAAATTTCAAAAACCTAGGGAAGATTTTTAAACGTACTATAAAAGCTATTTCATTATCAATGATGCCTTGAGTAATAAAAGTAATTCATATAAGGTGATTTAAAGTTTTAAAAGTAAATTGGTACTTTTATTTTTCTCCAATATTTGCCTAGATATAAAGCATTAAAATTATGTTAATCATTTGGTATGAAATATATCAGAAACTGACTTTTGAGAATAAATTGTCTAAAGGTCTTGCGAAAGGTCTGTAAGACACCACGATTCGGATATGTTTGAAAACCCATGTTGTGATCAATATGTAAAGCTGGTTTAGTGCAAAAACTACAGCAAAATTCAAAAATCCTCCATCTTCAGTATGAGGGTACGACGAGTAGTTTAGAGCTATTGTTTGGATTTGGATAGAAGATCGAAAGTTTAATTTATATAGTCCTCTTTCATTCTTATCTCTTGTAACTTATAGTATTTGTCTCCTCTTAAGTTTTCTTTATCCTTCTTCCATAACTCATTTTTCTCATTTAGACTTTTCACTTTCAATCTTCAATTTGGAGGAATCATCCAAATGAATCGCATTTGCATAGGAAATCATAGGAGCAAAGAGTGAAACGACCATTTAAATTTATCATTTTGGATGATTCCTCCAAAATGACAAACGTAAATTGTCGCTTCACTCCTTCGATTTCCTTCAGAAAAGAGCGATTCCCAGGTGAGGATCACTCATGATGAACATTGAAAGTGAAACAAAGTAAATGTGCCTTCATCTTTCATATCTCGCATTTATTTCTCTTTTATAGTTCTGTTTCCATCTCTTTCACATCTTTATTTCACCCTCCTTCCTCTGTTTGAGGGACACTAAACCAAATAATCTCACTCGAAACCATGGCGCTATATTAGTAAAGGTACCCTTACACCAAAGATGAAGGATTTAGCGTTATTGCACGATATTTCGCAACCTCAGAGGTAACAGTGAGACATCTTCCATTTTTTGTTTTAAGGTTATAATGGTGTTCAAGTATATTGCAGATGTAGTTTTCAGTGCAATAGTGGGTTTCCCAATAAGTCTAATAGTAAACAGAATAGAAAAGATATCCTGGTGTAACATTAACATTCCATTGATTTCAAACTTTAATTGCTGATTACCGAAAGTAGCATGTTTTGTAGATGTCCCACTGTTGCTGCTCTGAAGTAGCGATATACCGGGGATGATTTGAACAGTCTTTGATATTTGCAGGTGACGAGCGGGCGTTCGCGTTCGTGCGCGTGAAGGCCGGCGACGAGCTGAGCAAGAGGACGAAGTTCGTCCTTCTCACCTGGGTGGGCCCCTCCGTCAGCACGCTCAAGCGGGCGCGCGTCTCCATCGACAAAGCGCTCGTCAAGCAAGTCATACAGGTGAGCAGCACAGACGTTAAAACAATTTTTCCATTACTATCGGGGCGTTTCAACAAGTCCCCCAAAAGTGCTTAAGGAGCGCATTTTTCCTGAAAAATGCGACATGATACCTCTTATAAAAACTTGTACGTGCAGTGGATATTTTATCTGTCAGTTTTAGCAAATATGGATTCGGCATCCTACATTTTCTGTAACAATTTTCTCAAAAACTGGATCGTAGAGTTTTAGTTTGAGTATTTTTCATGTATACCTGTCTGTATTTGGGCGTACTTGTTGAAACTTGAAAATTATTTTTTTAAAGAGCAAATAATAGCAGATTTTAAAATTGTAATTATTTAGGCTGTTACTAAGTAAAAACCAAGTGAAATTACCTTTTTGCACCAAATATCTTCCATAAAGAATGAGTTTCCTCTCTACAACAATATACTATTATGGCTTTATTCTTCAGAAGATAATCTGATGTGTGTAAAATAATGATTTACCCTGAGTTTATAAAACAATCGTACCACAATAAACATAAACATTGAATACCTTAAAAACTTAACTATTACCTAATTATGTATTATTCAATGTCAGAAGTAAGCTGATATCAAGTAAAAAAATTGTTCAATTTTAGTGAGATCTCATTCTAATTTTCAAACCTAGGATACTAGGATTATATTGTTCACAAATTAAAAACTTGAATATTTCATGGGTGCCACTGACTTTAACTCAAAATCCCAGAAAACTATTACATCAAAAAATCTTTTATCCGAAATTCCTAATTCCGAACTGCTTTAAAATCCAGAATGTTTCCAGATTTAAAAAGAGTGATGATTTTTCTTTTTTATTCCCCCCAAAAAACTTATAGTGATGCACCAAGTGAACAGATAGATTGGTCAGGAATGTTTAAACTACCGTCTTTTGTTAAGCAACACTGCATTTACTTGTGGAGAGCTCAATTGCCAAAAAGCAGTTTTGTTATTATCTAAAGTGCATGGTGTTAAAATACATAAGATATCTTTTTTTAGTTTCTATATTTGGGTGCAACTGTTCAAGCAACCTATATAATTTAACCAAAATTAACAATCATAGTTTGCAAGATTTCCAATTACAAAACACTTTTGTTTTCCAGAACTTTGCAGTTGAAATTCAAATTGAATCCCTTGACGAGCTGAATGAAAACTTTTTAAAGGATGCCGTTTCTAAGGTAGGAGGTGCAAACTATGGCACTGGGATTAGGGGTTGAGGCTGGGCCTCTTTGTATTTAAAAAGAACTTTGTTATAAAAGATTTATATGATTGTGTATAATTTTTTATCTTGACTGTTTATAATCTGTCCAATTGTCAGCTTTATGAAATAAAGCTTGTTATAAAGTGTAATGTAGTGATTTATGTTTATAAAATAATTACTCTACAGGATTTTCCCACAGGTCTTTAAAAACTTGAAGATTAGTCCATAAAATTTAATTGCATATTTTTTACTTTATTGTTTTAAAGCTGTATCAACATCATGAGTAATAATCAGGTGGCTACATCACCTGAAAACTGGGAATTATCAGGGATTTTTCTAAAAAATTGGTAAAATTTAGGGAAACTTTAATTAGTCTTCCTTTTATTTTCTCTGAAGATCGTATAAACTTAATAGGTCTGATTTCATTACCAGTAATTTTTTTAAACCAATTGTACACACTTTCGATACAATCCTTTCAATTTTCTCTAGATTGTAAATGTCTCTTGCTCTAACTCGTGATACAGTACTTGGTTTATATTCTTCGGTAGTCACACTGAAGTGTCCACTCGCAGTTGGGTTACCCGCCCACTGCCTCTCCTCTAATAAGCTAGTGGCCATGAAATTTTAAACTGATTTCTGCGGTAATTATGCATAATGTAAGATGCTCATTTATTTTAAATTCAGCCATCAAAAGTTTAAACTCATTTTAAGAGTATATATGCATCTTGGGTCTGGTTCGAAATCCTGACATCATCATCATCGTTGTCAGTACGAAACAACAGGAAGGAAGGAGAATTGTCGGGTAAATGATTGAATGACTGCATTTTACTATTTACTTTGCTTATATTCACTATTTTAGTAAAAAATGGGAAGTACTATTAGAAAATTATTAAAAATACCAAATAACAGTTCATACTTTTATTTTTTCCCCGTAAAATAGGATGAAGTTTTAAATCGAGAATTGGGAGATCCTAGCAAAAAGAGAAACTATAACCTGTTTTATTAAAGGACAGAGATTGGCTTGGTTGGGTCACATTGAAAGATCTGATGACAGAAATAGGTACAAAAGAACATTAAATTGGAAACCAATGGGCAATAGACCTAGAGAGACACCCAAAATGAGATGGTTGGACGATGTTCTTAAAGATCTTAGAACAATGAAAATAACCAACTGAAAAAAGGTGTGTAATAGAGTTGCCTGGAATAAAAAAGTACAGTAGGCCAAGGCCCATCAAGGGCGACCAAAGAAGGATGAAGTTTTGGTAATAATTCAAAATAAATAGCTCAAAATTGTATTTTCAAGTACAGTGGAAGCTCTTATAGCGTAATTAATCCGTACCGAGTCTTTAGTCGCTATAAGAGCAAACTTCGAGTGATACACTCGAATGTAGAATATCACTCGTTTAAAAGCAATAAATTCGTTAAGCTAAACTATCAATTTTGATGCTTTTCGGGAAGGTGGACTCGATTCCCTCAATGATGTATTTTTAGTAGACTAATTTATAAAGTCTGGAGGAAATCTCAACCTGAAAACGATATCATTGGGATTTAGAACACAGTTCGAATCATTCAATTGATCTTTCCTCACTTTAAACAATTATTTCTTATTTTATGAAGTCTTGATACTTCCAATTTCATGTTATATTACCTTATTTTTTGCTTTTATTTTAATTTATATAAAGTTTAAGATCAATATTTTACAGAGTATAAATATTTGTTTTTTAAATTTTGATTTTGATATTAATTTATTGCATAGCTTAGCTTCTTTTGAAAGGTCTGATGCTTAACAAAATTTATTACATCAATTTCACCTGCATCTGCATGCAATTTGAAAAATTTATGTCTTAAATATAAGTAAAAAAATTGGAAATAAAGAAAGATAAATGAACACGCTAATAAATTTAAGGTCTAAAATCAACAAGCACATTAGGTAGCGAAAGGCTTCGTTTGGGATTGTAGCCGGTTACCCCGGGCGAAAGCAAGCGAGAAGATGCGATCGTTACTTGGTGCTGTTTGTCATACTCTGATATTTGTTTATTGGCTAATTCTGGTGTGACGCACACAAACCGATCCAGAAAAGTATTCGATAAGCTGAATCGATTCGAAGATTAGTCTTTATAAGAGCACAAAAGTGCTCTTATAGAGACTAATTTTTGGGTCTTTATAAGAGAGTATTTTTATAAGAGCAGGTCGCTATAAGAGCTTCCACTGTAGTTTGTAAAGAATAAGGGGAAGAAAGGCCATTTCGCACTTTCCTGTTATTGCGCAAAACTGCTTTTCTATACCCATTTGGAGCAGTGGCTGTGCTAGGCCCCCCTCGAAAAATAGTAAATGTTAAAACTTTTTAAATTACCATTTCGTGATCCTAGAGGCCTTGGTACTTAATTCCAAGCATTGTTAACCTAGAAAAATTGCTGTTTCATGTTAAAGATTATTTTGGAAAAAAATTTGACGTACAAGGTGATATGCGTAACCTAGATTAATAGGTTTAAAATTAAACTTATAACATAACAATGTAGAGTAGAATTTTAAATATTAAGTCATTTAATCCAGGTTGCAATACTTTTATAGCTAGTTGACATCAAATTTTAATTTGTTTTGTAAATAAAAAATGCAAATATTTCGACAATCTAGTCTGCAGTAATAGTTACCAATGGCTCAAGTTTACCCCTATCTAACCACCAAGATACATATTTCAAAACAAACTTATTTATAAAATAATTTCAGATCCATTTTTATTTTAAAAATAGAAGGCATACAAAAAGGCTTTGATTGTTTCACAAAATAACAATTTAAAATATCAATTGAACCACTAGACTTCACAAAAAGACGAAACAAATACTAAGTATATCCAAATTAAGATCACCCAAACACAACACATTCAAACTGGTGTAAAATTAATTTCAATGCATCAACTTAAAACCAAATACTTAATACCCCATTATCAGCTAGTAAAACTTTCAGCAAGTACTCTTATTTCCATCATCACCTTTAATTGGTGATAACTTGCGCAGGAGGTGATGATTAGAAAAATGGCCAAACAGGAGAGTTAAGAGAGCTACACCATACCCTGTTGCACGTTCACCCTAGAAAAGAGTTAAACTTGTCTTAAATAGAACAAGATATTTGCAATTATGAAGAACTACTGATCTATAGTATACACATATAGGATAGTATAGTCTACAGGATAATATGTACGAACCGAATATATCTGCTAAAATAGGACAGATGTCAAAAAAAATTTTGATACCACACCATAGTTTTACATGCCTTTGACCTTGAAAGTTTTGCACCCATTCTTCTAATCAAAAAATTACCTGACCAGATCGTGATTACAAAAAAGAAAATTCAATTTTGGTCACAAAAAAAGATTCGTAATCGTAAAAATTCGTGTCTTTGACATAAGAATGGAAATTATTATTAAAGAAATAAACGCCGAGAGGAAATATATTTTCTCGAGAAATAAAGGTTTTGTCAAATCAAGAGTATACTGTATTTGCCACAACATAAAGTTGGAAAATTTATATTACAGTCAAAGTTTGAAATCTGGCCATTTTGCAATCAAGTTGATTTTTGTAAAGCAACCTCCAAAAGTCTGATATTCCTCTACAGGTAACAGATCTTTGAGCACATGTTACTTTTGTCTTAAGCTCTTTGAGCATGACACCTTCCAAGATTCCCACTAACCCAGCTTGGAATAAAATTGTTAATTGATGTTCACATATCCAAAGCCATTCAGAAAACCAGCTGCCCAAACACTAACAAAAATCCAATTGCCAAGCTTTTCTAACTTAATCAATAAAATGGTTTACACCAAAAAATACTGGATTAAACAAATAGGAAATGCTTAAATCAAATTAGAAATAACTATGTGAAACTTTTTCCTAAAATATTTCCCCCTAACAATATGAAATTAGATTCGGAAGCCTATTGTAAAACATTGTATCTTGAAAAGATCATCATTGGAAATATTTTTTTAAATTTAGTTTTTACTTCATTAATTAACAAAATGTATTCTTGCATCAAACATATTGAAAAAGACTTACAACATAAGATGTTTTAGCCATGTCAACATGTAGCCAATCCCCTTCAAAATCAAATCCAATGTGAGATCCAATAAACAAACCAGCACATGAAACCATAGCATTGGCACCATCCTGAAAAATTGTAAAGGTTACCATAACATAACTTAAGAAAGAAAGTACAAAAAAATTAGTTTGATTCTCCAAAAGATTGGACAGTAGTTTTTTATGATTAGATAGGAGAGGGGGGGGGATCAATGGCAAGGTAAAATTTATAAAGAGATCAGTAATAAGACAAATTTGGGAAACCCTGAAATTTAAGGGGGTTATGAAAAAAAATTGTTAATAATATTGGAAACAGTTTTTAAAATCTTACAGCAACAGAGTTCTTCATATCAGCAAGACTGCTGTTGAATTCATTAAAGTGAATTTCAGGAGCATAGGGCATTGGATGAATTAAATCACCAGAAGTTTTCCCAGCTTCTACAGCCAATTTCTCCCATTTTTCACTGTTAGTCACTAAAGCTGCATGATAGCGGCCAGTTGAGACACCCTGGGCCCCAGTTAAGGTAGCCATGTCTAGAATGGTTGTTGCTTTCAGATCTTTCTTTGCATAAGCCACCTGAAATCCAAAAATAAAACTTAGAATGCTCAAGAATTTATCTTAAAATGCTAGAATGATTAAAGTTGCTTAGACGTAAGAAGCATAGCTACCAGAAATTAAACATTTAGGGTGTAAAAAAACCCATAAAAAAGTTTGAGGACATAATCTATTAAGCATTTTTTAATACACTAACTTATTTATAAACTAGTTCAATCTGCATATAATGAGCTCAAAGAGAGGCCTTTTTCTAGTTAAAATTTGAGTGCTTGTTATAACAGTTTTGAAAATTGTGTTTAATACAGGTTTTCAACCAACTAGTATTTTACAGCAATTGCATAATGTAAAATATTTTTTAAACAATTTTAAAAGCACAGTAAACAATTTAAAACAGAAGAAAACTCTAAATCTAAGAACTATAATTGTCTAAGATTTATCCCATGTTTGTTATATTCCAAATATTTTAGTTTTCAAAGTAAGTCTGAAATCAATTTGAAATAATAAATTAATGTGCACTAATTTTAAATTATATCAAAAATGATAACATAACATTTTTTAAAGGAAGAATATGTCTGACCAATATTCATAACAATGAAACTGTACAAACTTAGTTTTTAAGAAACATTCCATCCTGCTTTCTTAACGTATTAGTTTCATTAGACAAGATACTTTTTTACTAACATTTAAGGTTGAAAATTCTAGGATGATTTATTAACTTTCGTTCAAGATGTACTAGTAAGTTTATTTACAAGATTTCAAAGTTTTTAGTAGGATAAACTTTTTTTGGGGGGAGGTTAGCTACACAAATGAAAATAGTTAAGCTAAATATGTATATCCATTCCTTGATTTAGAGTATATAAAATTAAAGATCAAAACATGCATTTTTTATTAGGGTTCTGGAAAGGCTCTTCAATTAGGCAATGAAATGATATTATCTAATATAAACAACTCTAATTATAACAAATATTCAAATACTTCCAAATGCATTAAATTTTTTTTAGACAATGTGATCAGCTTGTTTATTTTTTCTCTTAAAATTTTCAAATGTATATATAAGTAAAATCACCAATACAATTCAAATTTTAAAGGAACATACCCCATCTCCTAACACTAAACGACCTTCAGCATCTGTATTGTTGACCTCAACAGTTCTAAAAAATGTACATTAATTAATATAACACTAACTTAAATCTTATAAAGTTTATAATGAAAAAACTTACTTTCCAGAATACAATGTGATTATATCATCTGGTCTAGTAGCTTTTGGACCCACAGCATTTTCAGCCAGACAAAACACAGCATGAAGATTTTGAGAGAAACCCTATTAAATAAGTTTTAAGGAGTTAATAGGACTTCTGAACAGTGAAAGAACAAAGCAGAATAGCATAGTTTATAGCAAAACTTTTTAACTAGAAATTAAACACATTTTAGAAAAGTTAGAAGAGTGATTTTAGGGGGGATTTAAAGAATTTGGATGGAACATTAGCTACAAAATTTTCTTTTGCTAAGCATTTTTACTCACAAAATGTTATACAGACAATCAAGTTGTCAAAAGTAAAATTTCCTTTATCCTTTTAATGCCAAAACTAACTGAGTTTAAGATTTCTTATTTAATAGAAGTCAGTTAGGACTGAAATTTTAATGAAAAAAGCACAAATAATCAAACTAGCAACAATAAATTTGGTTCCAACTTAATATAAAAATAAGGTCTAATATAAAGAAAAAACTTTACCTTAACAAACTTACTTATGTAACAAAAAGAACTTCACTAAACTATCTAATCACACCATTTTAAATAAATTAGTGTTTAAAAATTTATAATAATCTTACCATTTTGACAGTGTGATAAAAAGCACCAAGGATTGCAGCAGCACCTCCACAATCTCTTTTCATGCCAACCATTGCAGACTTTAGCATTAACAAAAAAAATTATTTTAGAAATAAGTATGTTTGAGATAAGTTAAACAACAAATATAATTTTATAAAATTTACAACAATTACATAAGAGTAACTTAAGAGAGATAGATCACTTTAATTCTATGTTTCTTTGATCACCCTAACATTTTAAAATTTACAAAAATGAATAATCAGCTACCTAACACTTATTTTTCAGACTATCACAAATTTTTCAATAAATGTCACATTTAGCCAAAACCTCAGAACACAATCACTTCTGGCTACATTTTTAAGATTGAGATTTTTTTCTGTTGCTTGATTCCTGATAACTGCAGCTTTTAAAACCCCTAATGTTTTAACAGAAGAATATTTTTAGACAGTTTTTACCAAAAAGAAAATTTTCTAAGTTTGTAAAAGCAGAATTCTGTTCTCAGTACATAAGAGTGTCACCCATGAAAATGAAATTTAAGACTGCACCTACACATGGATTTTTAGTGCTTTAACTTACATTCAAAGATAAGGCAAAAACAAGTTTATAATTATCAAAGCAATCACAAAAGGCAAACCAAAACTCATGGCAAGTTATTATTTGATAAATAGAATCAAGTAAAGAGATATACCCTAGGTTTGACAAAGAGTCCACCAGTATCATATACGATGCCCTTGCCAACCCATGCGATTGTTTCAGTAGCAGTAGGAACTATGTGACTAAGGACGGCTAAGGCAGGAGGATGCTCAGCAGCGTTACCAACGGAAAACAAACCTGATGAACAGAAATACAGCTGTTATTTTTTTATTTTATCCTTATATTCAGTCGCTTCCGCAAGGTTTTTTTTATTGAACAACGGATTTTTCGGCCAATCATATGCTTTATCAAAACAGCAGACGGATTTCTTCATTTTATATATTAAGATTGATACATTTGAAATAATTTTTTTTTCTAATTATACGCAAGGAATATAATTGAGTTTTTGGAAAAAGAATGATTAAAATCAAAAGCAAAAGAGGCTATTATTAGCCAATCACAATTTTTGCATACATACATTTATTTTTGAATTTAAATTTAGAAAAAATTGAAATACAAAACACTCAAAAGAAAATTCAATAATTAAATGAGTTATTAGATGTAGGGAACATGAAGAGCTATTGAAATACTACATAAGCATATTTTTGGTTATTTTTAATCCTTATTGTCAGTTAAAATAAGCCCAAATTGAAATTTACGTAATTAAAATATTTTACTTGTTTAAAGTGGTAAATACTTATATTTTTGAATAATAATAGTTATATGAAATCAATATTTACTATTATGTAAATAAAGTAGTTAAACTTAAAAAAAATTTTCAACTATGAAAAAGACCGGATGGATCAACCTCCATGCAGAACCCTGGATCTCTTTGATAATTCAATTATAGCAGCAAAACAGAATGCTTAATTCACTAGAGTACAAAATATTTTAATATGAGCACAGAATACCTCCGAATCCCTGCTCATCAAGTTCATCTCCACGAATAATTTTAGGAACAATTGAAAGAGCCTTGCCAACTTCAGTTATTTCCTGTAAAGAACAATAGGAGCAATCATTAAAATTCTTGAGATTAATATAGATGGAACAATATTTATTAATGATTTGTTCTGTAATAGCTTATATGTTTAGTTTGTAGCTGGTGCTATATCAACCCTGCTTTGAAGCTGGTTATTTATAGATAAAAAAAATATACTTAACCTCATCTTCATCACAAATATTTTTTAATTACCCTCCTGAATATTTAAATAAATTTAATCCTAATATACAAGAAAATCAAACAATGTTTTTAAATTTCGACTTAAAACCCAATGACAGTCTCATTGCTCACAAAAGCAATTCAATATAAATTTAAAGAAACATAGTAAGTAAAGGTTCCTTTACTTATCAAAAAATTCAACTGTTAGAAACATTTTTTTTAATAATCCCCAAACTTTTCTGTACTTGGCACGTGCATCTATATCATTCAAGTCTGCAGTGTGGTTAAACAATTAATATACTGCACTTACTGACCTCCAATTTTCCTTGCCGAAACAAACAAAAAATAATGAATTGATATGAAATTATTTTAATAAACTCTTACTGTATACTTAGATGTTTAAGATAATTACACGATCAATAAAGGACAATTTCAATTAAAACATTTTTATACCCTGTTTACTAATGTCTGGTTTTCATTGCTATGCGCCTACCTAAATATAATATTTTACCTGAATTTACCTTTTCTTTAAATTCAATTTAATGAATTATAGAGTAAGTATACTATGACATACTTATCAACTATTTAGTGCTCAGAGATGTTCAAAATATTTTTCTTTGTAAAAAAAATTTAAATGACAAAAAATTAGGTTCAATTTTTTTATCTGTCCTGTGTTAAATATTGCAAAACTTTTAGTGTTGCCATATTTCTAAATTTGTATTGTTGTCATAACAGTATGTCTAAATCATTTAATTTTAAATTTTGGGCAATATTTCTTATCTCTGACAACCAAAACAGCTTGTTAATATGTAATGGGACAGATAATAGAAATGAGCTGGCAATTAAAACAAAATGGTTTTTAAATATTGTTTATTTAATTTTATATACTGTTCAAATCTCTCACTATGACCTATCTGCCAAGGTGGTCTGTCTGATGAAATTTAATTCTTTTGTAGCAAATTGTATATTTAGTTAATATACTTATCATATCATGACCTCTACTGACATAATTATAAATCAGAAAATAGTTCAAACCTACAATAACCCAAGAAAAATGTTTTAGGTAAACCACTGTGGATATTAGTAACACTTTACAAATGTAACATTTAACCCTGTATGCAAGCCACTATTTCTATCACAGCAGAGATAGACCAGGAAAATAAATTTTTGAACTTAATTAGCATTACCTGCAAGAAGTCGTCAGTATTCATGTCACTGCATGGACTATCAACTATTTTGGCAGCCAATCTAACACTATCTGCAATAGAATTTAGGCATTTGGCTTCATCAGATAGTAGCCAGCGTTTTCGAGCTCCCTCTTCATTAATGACCATGATTTCAACTGTAACAGTCACAGGATCATTATCATACCGTTTCTTGCTATATATAGGATAGGCACGAGCAATAGCACAGGCAGATGCTACGAGATCTCTTTCTTCACATAAAAGCTAAAGGAGAAATGAGAGCAATTAAAATTTTTAATAATAAATACTGATTCTCTTTTAGACTGCAATTGTATGTTTCAAACATTTTAACTCTAATCATGATTAAGTTTGGCACTTCAGTATTATCCTGTCAACCGTACCACTGAAAACGAAAATGCAAAGCCAAAATCCATTAAATGTGCTGCTGAAATTGATGGTCGATGGGATAATACGTAAGAACTTTAAGTTTTAATGGCATACTTTTAAAGAGATAATTTTATTTGATAAAATCTTTTTATAGATTTCTATTATTAAGCAAAATATCTTAATGCTGAGAGGCTACAAAATCCTCAGAGTAAAGTTCCCAGAGAGTACCTAAGTATCAAAAAATTTCCCTGATGTTATAATTTTTACTCGCACTTCTAAGTAAAAAAATATTATTGAAAGGATTGAAGCAAAAAACAGAGAATTAAAAAGAAAATTTGAAATAGTACATTTTATCATTTTTTTATAACTAGCAGAGGGTTCCCAATTTCACAAATAAAATTCCCTGACTTTTCCAGGCCAATTTTGAGGATTTTTCAGTCAAAAAACTAGCAATTCACAGCATTTTTCGGATATTTTTTTTTGCTTTTCTCAACATACACTTTCAAGAGCCAAAATTGATATGCAAACATTAAAAATTGCTCACTTTCCAGGAATTCTGTATGGTTTTTCAGGTTTTTGGCCAAAATGAGCAACTTTCCCAGACATTTTAGATGAAATTAAAATTCCCTGACTTTTCCAGGTTTTCCCTGACACCTGTGGGAACCCTGCTAGCATGTAGTTTTTCTAGCTCTATCCATAACTGCAGAATGATTCCGCAAAATCTGGAATGGTTGGCATCCTTGTGATTTAGAGAAAATTGAAAGGGTATTTCAGTACTTAACAACTAAGTTAACAATTGATGAGAAAAAGATACATTTTTTTCTCTTATCCCTGGATTTACATGCAACGATTCAAGTGACACGACCATAGCAACTGGTCGAAACTTCCCAATATATTCCCTACAAATGATGACATAACTACTAAGAATTAGAACTAATGGCAGGACCAGATTCTATATCTATGCAATAGGAAATTTTTAACCGTTTTCCCATTGATGTCCTGGTTGCATCGGTAGAATTACTGCATGCAAACCTACCCTAAGTGGTACATAATTATTTACCACAATTTTAATGGACACGAGGATATCAGATTTTCACTCACCAACAGGAAGCAAATATTTAAGTTGGGAGAGTAAATATTGTGTACTAAAAAAATGTTTCAAATCAGACTAAAGTAAAATCATATTATGGTGACTAAAACCAGTGGAAAGTACATATTTGAATTTGAATCTGGCTAGTGCCTTTAGAACTGAAATGTTTAGCTAGTGATATAAATTTGATATATACCACAATATATTCATCATGTCCAGTAGATTGACTTTTGACGAATTTGGCCAGTGCATGAGCTTGAGAATGAGTATTGTACCGTGAGCAGGAGCTGGGAAGACGGATCATAGTAATATTTTTCATGTAGATTGGAATAATGTCACTAGAGCACGTCTTTGAAACTTCCAGAGCATTCTCAAAAAACTGCAAAAGAGAATCAGTCATGGTAACATTCTATAACTTTGAAGGTCTTCAAGAAATATTATGAAAGTTTTAATGGTACAATTCCGTTAGAGTCCCTGCTAAATATCGCCAATATCCAAATCGCATCCAAATATCAACACATTTTTCTGACTTTTATTAATAAACTAAATAGTTATTGATCTAACTAAATATTTTAATTCAGGAGTTTGAAATTATTTATGAATATTTCTACTTTTTGTTGTCTAAAAGAACCGGGCGATATTTAGTGGGGACTCTAACGGAACTGAACCGTTTTAATGTAGAAAACTAAGTTAAGTTACAAAATTTGATAATCAACTAAGAATGTTTAAATGTCAGTCTAAATAATAATAATATTTAAAACACCAAACATTAATACTGATGAGTGATTGCAGTAAAGAAACTATGGCACTTTGATTTGGAAGCAATTACTTAGTTACAAAATTTTACAAGGGACATTCAGTAATTTTACTATGAATTTTCTTGTTATCAATTATTTATACTCTACCTCTCGTGACACTTTTTGCCCAAATTTCGGCTTGAGGTCATCATAAACTAGAGATGTCAATCCATGTCTTGGGCCTATTATGAGGACTCCTTTTTCATCTGGATTACTTTGGTTTATTTGACAGGCAAATTCGACTGTAACTCGTGTCATATTCTGTAATAGATCTGCTTTATAAGGCAATAAATAAATCAAGACAAGCTAACAAAACAAAGCAGTTTGATAAGCAAAAATACTCAATATATATAACAAATGCAGCGGCACAATATACTTTACTTGATCTCGAGATCGCTTGACCGGTATTTCTTCGGCTTCGTCGGAGGACCTTGAAGTGTGTATTTGCCCAATTCTTCGTTTTTGCAATTGAGCCCCACATTCACTCCGTTCCGTCGGCATCAAAAACAAGGTTTTGGTATTAAATTGACGTCATAAGAAAGTGCCCAATGAGATACTGAAAACTGAAACCTTTATTTAGTAATGAGCGTCTTTTCTTGACTTGAACAGCAACAGAGGTATTTTGGATGGAGAAGACCAAAAGCTACATTGAAATGCTAGCTGATGCAGCAGTTTGGCAACCATAAAATGTTCGAAAATAGTTTTTACGAATAAAAATAATTTAGAGACATATTTTAAAGAAGATCTTAAAATATTCAAATTAGTATTTAATATTTAATAAATAATAAAGGATACTAGAACCTATTAATCCTCTAAATCCTAATTTTCTCTAACCCGATGATATGAAGTTTTGTTTATTTACTAAATTGCGCAAAGGACGTTGACGCGGATTGCGATTAACCTTCAGCAGATCCAGAGCAAACTTGTGAAAGTTTCATTTCATAATTCATATTATTATTATCGCTTAGGTGATACTATAATAATTAGACATGTTCAGTTTAATGAAAAAGTTACCTACTGTAGCCCGAAAAGCTCCTTTGTTAACTAGGAGTCATTACGGCTACCTTGGACGACCCAGAGAGCAACTCTCCATCATGGAAACTTGGGGACATGCAATTGCTATAGTCAGTGGTATTCTTGCCATCCCTGTTTGGGTTTTGGTACATGTGAAAGAATATCGTGGTATTGATACCCCTAAAGAATAAGGTAATAACGTTTCTTAGTACTAATCTGACTTTCAATTTGAAAACGAGTGTTCCTCCTGTTACTTCATTTGTTATGGCTTTGCCAACTATAGGGCGGTGATTCTTCTGACTAATAACATCTTGGGGAATCGTGTTTACATTGTCTTTATATCAAGAGCAACGCTAAAACCTGGGTTTCTTGATTTGAAGCTAGCACCCTAATTTGAATAACTTTATATTATGTGTATATGGCATGTCTCGTATCATTATCTAATCTTAATACAACAGTTGTGAATTAAATAGTAGGTTGTAATTCCTATAATTTCATCTATTGTCAAACAATCAAAGTAAGGGGTAGACAGCCTGACATTCTCAGTCTAGGTGGTATATAAGGATCTAGCTTTGTTGCAAAGTTAATTCTTTTCAATTTTTTGTTATGATGCATCTTGAAATTGCAATGCTAAAATAGGTAAATTCAAACAATTAAAGCCTTGGCAAAGTTTTTTTTTTCCAATGTCGTTTATTGGAATTATTTGCTCACCAATAAATGTCATTAGCACACCAAATTTAGCCAAATATGTTGCCCAGGCTCAGATTGTTTTGGGAGAATTCCACAAGACAAGGAAGATAAACAAAAAAAAAAAGAAAAGAAAATTAATTAAATAGTTTCTGTTGGTCATAATTCAATATTATTGGTTGAAATTTAAGTACTATTGAGTTAAAATTTGATATTAAAGTAATTTAACGTGCTATTTAATTTTATTCCCAAAAAAAGTGTCGAGATTTGCACTTAGCTAATCTATAAGTACAAAGTACCCATTTTGTTTCTGGAATTAAATGTTAAAATAAGTAGCACAACTTAACATTGACTTCTGTTTCAGGTGATCTCTCCATGCGTATCTTATTTGAAGAAAATGTCTGATGTAGAAATATCTTGTATATTATATAATAAATTTGACACTTAAGTGCTAATGGTTTAGTAGTTTAATTAATACACACACTAGTAGAAATGAGTAAAATCATTGAAATATTTGATCTTTAATTTTGATTATTTAAAAATAGTATATATGTTATGGGCAAAGTGATAAATTGGGCATTTAATGCCCAAAGTGGAGGCGGGCAAAGTGGTAAATTCCATTGAATTTATCACATTTCCCATGCATTATTAACGCCTGATTTATCACATTGCCCATAACATGCAACCTCTTAATTATATTAATTAAAAAGCTCTTAATTATTTCACGTTAACTTAAACTTTACATGTCTGGTGGGAAATCCTATTGCACCTTTTGATACCATCACAGTGTATTTTGAAAACATTTTTAGATTTTTGCTGTTTGGTCTTAGAAAACCTAAAGAAGAAAATTCACCTGTCAAATAAAATTTTGCAACAACTTAATCTTGCTTCAAAGATTTTAAAAAATTGGTGTCGTAAAGATAGGCTAAAATATGGCTCATCGTTAAAAGTGATTACAACTTGTAGTTATTTAAAAAATTTTGATGTAATAATCTAAGATGATTTTATAATTAAAGATTGAAATACTCTTTGTGACCAAGATTTGGAAAATATTTAGCTGTTTTAAATGGGTTAAGTATTTTTGGATTAAATACTTACGGGTTAGTAAATTTAAATGGGAATTTTGGTTTGCAAGTTATATGGTACCAATAGGTTTCTGTATTAGCTTTCTATGGCATGGAAAATAAATCAATGTAAAACTAAGTCAAGAAGTTTTAGGTTGTAAAAAAACCTGGCAAGACAGATTTTAAAGACAAATGAGCTCTTACTTTTTTTGCTGTATATTTAAAATCATTGTAGATTAAAATTATTGTAACCATAGTAATATTTTTATCTACTGCAAAATCATGAATCCTACCTAAAATAAAATTAAAAACTAGTTAAATCTAAATTTTATGTTGCAGTTTAATTTAAAATCAGGGTAAAATCCATACAAATTATAAACAAGTTTTTAATTTAAAATGCATCTAATCCGAGCAATTCAAATAAGAAATCTAAAATTTCTTATGATATAAATTGAACATTTTAGTATACTGTCATTATCCCACCATTACAAAATAAATTTTGTGTAGCCATTCTAAAGAATTCCTCAAGATTAATTTCTTGATCCATAAGCTAGCAGCTGTAATGGTTTTTCTCTATGATGCAGGCAATAATGTTAAGTTAGTAAGTTTAGAACAGAATTAAAATCTTGGTGTTTGTTTCCAAGCTCATAAGTGGGGCCTCCCCAAGAGTTTTTTTAAAATTTGACAGTTCGTTTTTTTGGATCAGTTTCCCTTTCAAAATGAAAATAGCCAGGCTCAAGGAGTTAAAGAAACACTTTGTCAACCACTGTCCTCTGTGTTAGGACAATGTTACCTGGAAAATAAAATCCCTCCGACTTTCAACGAGTTTGATTTATGGAAATAAAATAATCATTTCCGATTTAAACTTAGTGTAAAATAAAATGTAGTAGAATTAGCAGATTCAAGAAAAATCCACATCAGTTTAATAAATTTTATTTTTATAACACTACCTAGAATTTTGAAGTTAACATTTTACAATAGTAAAAGGTTCGGTTATAGATATTCTAAGTTGGAGAAGAAGTGCTTTCAACACTTACCACATTTGGGACAAACATTTATAAGAGAAGACATTCATTACTGCTCAGATTTTACCTCCAACAAATGCAGTTTGTCAATTTTATGTAATTTTTAATAGCAAATCAAGTGATACCTTTTTAAGTGGGCAATAAATCAAATAAACTTATTTAGTACTATTTTTCCTAATCAATCATAATGCAAATTATTCATCACACCTTACAGTAATTCCTAGAATTTTTGTACAAAAATATGAAAAGCCTAAAGTTGTCCACTAGTTAAAATTTTTCTATTTCTCAATAAAAAATTTGTCGTGGAAATTATGTTTTTTTTTTTTTGTTTTACAAAATTGAAAAACTGCCAAGTGAAAAAGACATTAGCACCACACAAAACATTACACATACAGATACACAATTCTAGCAACAAAGATCACATTAAGTAGCAAAAATGAAGTTTACATTACAATTATACAATATTATAAACACTCTTCAAATTTCATCATGCATACAATTCATGTTTAAATCCAGGAAATACAAATTCTAATCGGCAAAATGGTTTGGAGACTAGTGAGACAGGTAGGGATGATGCAGATTATTGGAAAGTGCAAATCCATGTAGGTGATGTGAACTGAAGAATTTACTACTTTTAGGAAGTTAAAATAGTATTTCCTTAATACCACATTAATAAATACTATTTTTTTTATTACATACAATATTTACCAATAAAAAGCCACATTTATTGATAAAATAAATCACATCCATTCTTACAGAAGTTTGCAAACCAATATCTACAACATCCCTACTTTACATTATTCAATAACTATTTAAATTTTAACTACATCTACTCGGATACTAATAAACTACATAAATATTTTACAAGTTGGCATGCTACAAATATTTTTAAGTATAAATTTAAACTTGTTTCATATTGGTAAATTTAGGGACTAGACAATATTTCATAAATTAAATTTAATAAGTAAAATAATTGTTATAAGTAAGCTTAATATAAGAAGAAAGCATGTTAAGAGTTAAAGGTATTTGGATGTTGCATAGACAAAGAAATGTTGATTTTTAGCTCATTTTGTTCAAGTTACATTGAAGGTAAAGGTGTTGGGCAACACATCTAAGGATATAACCTAAAAACATCAATATTTTAAACAGGAAACTAAATTTTTGCATTGTCAAATACTATAAAATTGCCAATAAATGTTTCCATTTCCAGAGTTTTCAATGGAGAAAACTTCTGTTCTTATAGCTTAATCTGAAAAATAATTGGCAAAAGTTACATTGACACATTTTTAAAATGAACACAGATACACATGTGCTCATAAATCAAAACAGTACAATGTAAAATAATCAAATATCCACCTAAATGACATTAATATATTTCAACCCAATAACCTCAAGATAAAAATATTGTAAAAAAAATATTCTCTTGAGTTATGGATATGTTAAAACTTTGAAAAGCTTTAAATATACAATTCATTTCTATCTAAATAATTCAACAAAACAATACAAAATTAAAAACACTGATAATGCCTCTATTGTAAACAAACATGATTAGAATATTTAACAATAGACATGTAAGCATGTGGGGGAAAATAAATAAAACTACTAATCAGATCACTAACTGATCTGTTTAAGTTTGTAGTGTAAAAATTGAAGTAAGGAACTCAGATCTTTATTTCCTTAAGTTTAATTCAAAAATATTTCCGAGAGAAATTGTGCAAAAACATTTGATCAGGAAACTCAAAAGGAAAAAAATTGTACGTTGTATGTCATGAAAAAATAGTTCAATCAGTTAAGAAAAACCATGACTAAATTATAAGCTCAAAAAAAGATGAGTACTACAGTGAAAAGTAGGAGGTATTTAGGTCAACAAGAGTGATGAAGATAGAAAAAGTCCTGGGGAACAGTAGATACAATTCAATTTTTTGTGTGCACTAGTAACAATAAGTTACATTTTCAATAAACAAAACTTGCAAAGAATGTTGATTTTCACTACAAAAGGCACAACTGTTAATATAAAATATACATGAAAGGAAATATTATTAAAAGGTTTTTTTATAAAACCAATACATATTTATACAAATAAATAAATAATGTTTAAGATTCTAATACTGTATTGGCATAGTCAGAATAAAATGTCTTTCCTAATTACTTAGGTAGTCAAAACACAAAAAGTGAACAAGGCAGATGAGATAGTAAAATGCCATTAGATATTCAAGACCACTTTAAAAATCTGTATTGGTCTCCTATTAGTACCTTACAGGCTTTGATCCCAGACATTTCCTTAAAATCCTTTCAAAATGCTATAACTAGGAAATCAAGGATACTAAAAAAGACAAAACACTTAAAACATAAAATAATATCACACTTGCAGATCTTTAACTGCTGTTTATAAAAACAATGTTGGAATGCCACTGTGGTAATGTCAATAAATATTAAAGCTTTCAATGAATATAAGAAAATGAATGAAAAACATACATTGTCACAATAATCCTCATTTTCAAACTCATTAAATACATATTTTACAACTTCGAATTTACAATATCACATTTAGTTTTCAAAAAACTCAAACTGCCTACTTGCAAAATCTGACCTCTACCGTTTGCCAAAGAGAGCCCGCCTTTCGACGTGAAAAATTGAAACCTTCCTTCTTCCACGAGAGCTTCATGCATGGAATGCTTTGGGAGGCTTGGATCCAACAGGTCGAGTCCTTTTACGACTCTCTGGGTGCACTGAATTTGAGCAGGGCAAGACAATGTGATTCGGTACAGAGAAGTGGTTGTACTTTCTTTTGATTCCAAACGGTATACCCGGTATCCTAAACGACTCTTCCGGTTCGTCGACGCAGAAGACGGCAGTAGCTGAAACTCCAGCCTTCAGCGAGTGCTCCTTCCACGTCTGCGGAATGTTGTTGCAGCCCCTGAGCATCCACAAGTCTCGGTCTTCAGACAAGCGCCGCTGAAGCTTCGTGATCCTCTGGGACGACTTCAACTCGTCTTCGGAACAGCATCGCGTGAGGGGATCGCTCGGCAAATTCTTAATCCTCTCGTTATCCTGCATGCTGCAGCTTCTCTTGAAGGATACGAACCCATCTCTAATCTGGCACCCGTTCCGAGAGGCGTAAGCCCACACCTCCCCGTTGACTAGCGGGTCGCCTTTGTCAGAGCTGTTTTCGATCAGCTCCACGGTGGAGTCGCAATTGCGGTTGTTGCTCTCGCAGCTCTCCACCGAGCCTTGGGGAATGATGCACACCTCGTGCACCCGGTTGTCGTCGTCAATGAGGGTGTTGTTGTTGTCTTCCTCCACTTCTTCCAGCTGGTCCTTGGAGAGGAAGAGGTTGCTCAGGCTGCCACTGTCTTCCCGGTTGCCCAGGCCTCCTCGGCTGGACGAGGGCTCGATCTGCACCGTGCATGTCGTGGGTGCTGCCACCATTTCTTCCTCGCTCTCGTCCAGGGTGTGGAGGGACTGCTCGGACACAGAGCGGTGCTTCCAACTGACGATAGCTGAGCTGGAGGATATTTCCGATTCCAGAATGGGAGAGAGTAGAGGGGCTGGAGATGGACTGCGCTGTTTTCGTCTCTGCACTCCTGAAAAAAGCAATTCAAACGTCATAAAAACGACGATACTTGCGGATATTAAGTGGTTAACCATTTTAATGATAATGAAAATTAGTCTAATACACATAGTTCAGAGTAACATCAAAATTTCTACTTGATTAAAAAAACATTTGGTCTGTGGAGTTATACAGAGCCAACAAATGTTAATTTATATTTGTGCTCTGTCTTTTGCCAGTAAACTTTATTATTTATCTTGAAAATGTAAGTTTAATTATACTTGTTTTAGTTTTGATTTCAAATTTGGTATATAAATTGTGTTTTATTGTAATTACTATTATTTTTTTTCTTTTGGTTTTTGCATATATATATTTAATATGTTCAATGTTTCACTTGGAAAGGCGATTGGCCCCTTAGTGGACAATTTGTGTGTATATATTTTTATTTTTCCTTCTTTATTTTCTTTTGTATATTTGTTGTTGTTCATAAGTTCTATTCTATTCTGTTCTTTGGGGCAGTATTGATGTTGGTGAAAAATGGACAACAGTTTAATATGCAAGAACCAAAATTACATTTTCCTTACATTATATGGTTTGCATGTAGAATAATTAATTGCAGAAATTATGTCTAGCAGAACTATAGCTAACTTAGCTGGGATAGATACACAGATAATTTAAATTTAAGGATATTTTTTACATTTAAGATACAAAGTTCAAGGAGTTGCATATAAGTTTTAAAGAACAGAGGAAAATATTTGATATTTAGAACTCAATGCAGGGCTTAAATTGCACCGGAGCGGAGCTCCGGTACTTCTTGATTTTCAGTGAATATTTACTAATACTTATCTATTAATCAGGAAATATTTTTAATGCTGAAATAGTAGCGCTCCGGTACTTCTTTGGTTAGAATTTAAGCCCTGACTCAATGGTAATTATTTTGCATAAATTACCTATTGTTAAGGTCTCCTGTCTTTTTATAATTCTACATTTAACCCCTTTTACCTCATGTTTTTGTCTGATCTTGGAACTATATTAGAATACATACTTGAAATAGTAATGTTAAAACAAATCATTTAGGAGTAAAAGAATTAACACTTCTAAATTAGGAATAAAAAACCCCCTTAACTTACAGTATTTAAAATGAAAACAGAATGGTTTAGAGCGCAAGTGACATTCTCTTAAAACTTAACCAAGCATGATCAGTATGGTAAGTCATCAAATCTATGCAAATTGGCAATTTGTAGGCAATCCTTCTTGCCATATCTTCAAAGCCCAATTGTTTCCATAATTCATTATTTCAAGCTCATAAGTATTTATTACCTATATTTGTTGAAATTGACAAATAGGGTTGTTCATGGGTTTTTATAATGCATCTTTTTATTAATTAGATGGGAATAATTGAAATAACACAAAGAATTCAAAATAACATGAAAACTATTGAATCCAACCATTTTCGGTCCTAACTTAGTCCAAAGTCGCACCTGATTTAAGGAGCAACCATAAATTTTGGACCATGCTACAGATCAACACATAGCTGATTTGAAATAGGTTTTTTGGTAGGGAATTCCTTTTTTTCAGTCTTTATTTGCCTCAATATTTTTTTTTAAATGCTTGGCTAACAAAAACAAAAAATATGCTTACATTAAAAGCACTGGAAACTTTTTTGTGCAATTTAACTTTGTTGTACTTAAAACTCACTCATAATCAGGATTCCAAGTGAAAAATCCTATTAAAATCCCATGACAGGAAAAGAACATGCCAACTATAAGTTCACCAATAAAACTCCAACACAAACAATAAGTTAAGCTCCCCTAGTGCTTCGAAATGCTTAATTTTAAAGAGTACATAGTGCATACTCTATCAAATTTTGCCCTTAAGTTTCAAAGTAGTATTAACAAACATATTTACATGCTTATTATAAAATTATTTTAGATATAAAGAAAAAATGAAGATATCAAATAAGACAGGATAAGACTGTAAGGTAAAATAATACGGTAACGTAAAAAATATGACTTTACATTAGTGGTTCATAAAGGAAATATAAAGAGCAAAAACATAATGTACCATGAGTATAAGCTTGGCTTTGTGAGGCAGAATTAGAATCTTGATTATCATTTTCATTCAGACTATCCTCATCTTTGTCATCAATTTCATTTTGAACTTGTTCATTTTTAACAGGACTTTCCTAAAATGGAGAAAAAAGCAATGAACAAAGCTTGTTGATTTAACATAGGAAATTAAATAGTACAATTAATTATATCTTTGAATAGATTTTAAATTTTAAAAGTGAATACCAATCTAAGAGAAATTTTATGAACAATTTACATATTAAAGGAAAATACTTATTAACTAACCAGTTTCTTTCCATCTTTATTCTTTGGGCTAGGCACCTTTTGATGCACATTGATAGGTTCCAAATAATGCCTCCGTCGATGAGGACTACCAATGTATACATTTCCGACATAATTTTCTAAAGGACAGTCTTCATCGTCATTTGAAGCAGCACATTTGTTTTCAGTTACCATGGGCATAGTAGTAGGTTTCTTATTTTCAGGGGGTTTGCTAAAAAAACAAAGATACTAGAATTAACTTTCAAGCTTGAAGGGCTTCTAGGGATAAAAGACATTTTAATATTTGTCAAAAGCACCCTCAGAGAAATTAGTTCAATTAAACACAGCTATATTTAAAACATTTAGATTTTGTGATGGTTTTAAATTCAACAGGGTTCATACTCTATCTAAGATAGTAAAATTCAGGAGTCTTTAAGGAGTTTTTCAGGAGTAAATTACACAAATATTAGGAGGTAACATGAACAATTATTAACCTGACTTCTTTAAATATCACGAGCAGAATGAGTTCAGAATGAATCTTTGAAAAAAGAAGTGCAAAAAAGTTTAGAATTTTATCTTTCAACAGTATTTTACTGATTTAAAAAACAATAACTTTCTTTCACTGATTTAAAAAAAAAAAAACACCATACTTCCACCATATTATATTGTTATTTAAACTTCCTTTTGCTCTTGGATAGATAAATTTCAGGAGTTTAAGGGAAAATTCAGGAGGAAAAACTTAATTTCCAGGAGTTTTAAGGGCCCTTAGAAAATTAATGCAAATTTTAGGAGTTTTTCAGGAATTTCAGGAGGCGTACGAACCCTGATTCAACTTTTAAACCATCATTGGAGCATCTTTAATGGTTTCATTTTCCCTATTTATGTTATAAAGAATGGTTTTTAAAAGCTGGGAAAGGGTTTCTTTTAATTTCTTATGGTGATCTAAAAACAAGCTCCACAAGGTTGATAAGTTATTCAGCATAAAGCATCATGTTATAATTAAAATATTTCATTAAAAAACATTATTTACAAATTAATTTCAATAGTAAAAATCATAGTTTAAATTGCTATTTATTTTTATGAGAAAAGTAGGATGAATATATTGGTTCTTTTATGTTTAAGAGTAAAAGGATAAAACTAAATGCATTGCATGAACACAATCTATGTCTACATACTAAAACAAAATACTGTAACAAGATTGTCTATTTTGGCTTGTCACGTCTTGAAGATGGAACTTTCACAAACCAAAGGAGGGAATAGATTAAAAAGTAATAAAATCTTTACCTTTGGGCATTAGCTTGCATTTCCCATTCTTCTGTATCATCTTTACCATTTTCATGTGACTTGGGAGATATTTGATTACCCTTTAATAAGTAAACTATGTTAAAGTCTGTCTGTCCTCGCTTGGCACGAGTGGCAAACCTAAAATCAGTACCCACAGCAGAAAAAACAGTGCAGAGTGCACGAAGAAAGCCATAAAGATGGTTATCTCACCCTTCTATTAGATACCCGATACCCTGCACTCACCACTGCTTTTCCCGCCGTGGGTAGTGATTTTAGGTTCGCCACACGTGCCAAGCGAGGTCTGACAGACTTTACTTAAGTGCGGATGCTAGACTTATTATGATAAGAACAAAAAGAAAACTTCCAATCAATTTTATATGAATCAGAGATCAAGATTTTTTAGATCAGGAACGTGTTGAAATAATCTAGGCAGAAATTATGGGCTTTGGTAAAAAAAAATTTAGTTATGGGGTTTGAGCTGACAAATATTTGCAGAAATGTTCAAATGGATTTTCACTCAGGAAGAAATAGAAATCGATAGCTTTTTTATAGAAAAGAACAGAAGTAAAAAAAGTAAGTATAAAGTACAGAACATAAATTAGGTTTTTCAAAAAGGTAGGCATTAATGACAGATTTTTTTAATACTGAGGTAATGAATTTTACTTGTGTTTTAATCAACTTAATCGAAATTTTTTCAACAGATTTATGTTCTTCATACCTTTTTAGTTTTGAGGTGTTGTAACAATTGAAGATGACAGTCAATATTTGGCTTTGGTTTATTCTTTTCTGCCCTGGAAGGTCCAGGTGGGTCACGCTTGTGAACAATGTAGTCATATGTTGAGAAGTTTTGGCACACTGAGGGAAAAATATAAAAGTTGGAGCATTAAAAGGGAAGTTGCCAAGAATTTACTGCATGTAATTTTAAAATACTTACTTAAAAACACATGGAATCCTAACAAATGACCAAGTAGAGCAATTGCTAACAATGCAAGAGCAGCAGTGATGAACACAAAGCTGATCCAAATGGTTCCGTTGACTTGAATAAACAAAAAAGTTAGAGTTCCTGAAATTTGAGAAAATAAAAACACCCTTTTAGACAGAAAGCACTACAAAATACCAACTCAACCAAATAAATGTATAGTAACAGGTGAAACACTTTACCAGGAATTGTGGCATTAGGAAACATAGAGGAAGATTCTAGTGAAGGTTCAAAGGTTGATGAAAGTGAAGACAGATCTGTTGTGCTATTGCTTTCTCCATACACAGGAGTTGCCCGTAATGAGTTTACAGAAATAACTGTAAATCAAATTAAGTTTAGTGAATTTTAGTGATCAAAAACTTATAAAAGATTGCTTATCTAACAATTTAAAAAACTGAAGGATTAAAATATTTATTAAGGTTTTTTCTTAGCTTTAAAAATAAAAAAATATTATTTCAAAACTTATACAAAATAAAGGCAGTATTTTTTGCCTATCAGAAACTTATACCTTAACAATATTATTCATTATTATTTTTTGTCAACTTACCATTAAATAAGTATATATTAAACAGCTCTCTTGCTTTTAGATGTAAAAAGTGCATAATCTTAACTCAACCATTTTAAAATTAATCAAATATTTAAATTTTATATAACAATGGCTGGGGTGCCCTAAAATAAAGTCTCTGTTTGGAATTTATTCCTCAAAATTGTTCTTAGTCTTTTTTTTTACAAAAAGGATTTTATATTAAGGTTATATTATCAAGAACCTTTAAGCTATTTCTATTAAAAAAAAACATTTTTACTTACTTTTATTTTGAAACAACCAAGAAGATCCCTCAAAATAGGCCACAATCAAAACCAAGGCTGTTATGAATATGTTCAAACTTCCCAGAAGAGCCGAACTTACACAAGAGATAAAAAGTCTGTAATTCAAGATCAGAGTGATTAAAAAGAGGTAATGTGATTTTAAGAAAAGTAACAACAGTTTCAAATAATAATAATAATACTTGGCTATATTAAAAGTTATAACTTGAAATTGATTAAAATATCTTGGTAAAGCAATTATTAAAAAAAATAATAAGTGGCAGTGCGGACCTGGAAAAAGTGCCCGAACCTACGAACCTGGTTCGGGGGAAGCCCCTGCCAGCTCCATAGAAGCAATACATTAGGTTCGGGTAAATTGTATTAGGTTCGGGGGAAGGTTACAACTTTTTCCAGGTCCGTGGCAGTGGGAATTTCACATCTGTTAACAGGTAAAAAGAAATTAATTGAACACAAGAAAGAAATACTTTACCTGTAGTTCCTACCACCAACACAGTTATTTAACCATTTGCAATGATGATCAAACTCTGAAACACACTTGTTACACGCACTACAATGTTTTGACTTTTTACCTCTGCAAAAAAGAAAGACGAGAAAATAAATGTTAAATTTATTACATCATAAATACTTGAGCATTTCAACCAACCATGCAATGAACAGAAAAGATTACCTTTAATTTTACAAAATTAATTGCAATTTTTAGACTTGTTATTTTACTGCTTATACAAATTTCACCCTGTCTAATGCTAATTGAATAACCAAATTACAGCTTATGCAGAAGAAAGAAATGGGTGAGGTAATTAAACTAGTCAATGGAGAGGAAAAACTGTTAGCATCTGCCCCTAGTCAAATATTTTCTAGCCGATTTTGACTTTAATGAGAAAGAGGTACTGACACCCAAGTTAAACTTTCAGAGTTATAACAACATTAAGAAAAGGTAGAGAACTATTGAAAAATTTTAAAAGCATCAAACTGTAAAACATAGTTTATAAGAAAATCCTTTACTTCTCAATAAATAATGTAAAACCAGTAGTTAATAAAAATAAGTACATACACTTTTACTTCACAAATGTGGCAATATTCATTCTCAATCACATGACTATGTTTGGAACGATCAAATGTTGGCAAAGGTCCTTTGCTGGCTTTGGCACGAACATTTACGTCAGCAGGATTTAATGAAACACTGATGATATGAATAACAATATGAAAGGTGAAAATAAAACCATTGATCTAGAATTAAGTTAAGGAATTATATTTGTATTTAAAAAATGTGTATTATATAATGTGTATATATTAATATTTTATTATTATATTAATGTGTATTATATAAAGAAAATAAGAAGCACTGAAAACTTAACTAAGTTCAGAACTTAATAACTTTTAGTTTAAAAAAAAACTTGAAACTAAAAATTTAGAAATAGGTGAAGTCTTATTATTTTGAGGATCTTAAGATATTCACTTTCATTTTTCAAAGGATGCACCCAACAAAATGCATTAATTATTTTTTCTTTGTAATTGAAAAACTGAATGAATAGTTCATTCAATTTTCACTCATTACAAACTAAAAATTATACTTAAATTTACATGTTAAGGTTAGCAGTGTTCAGAGTACAAAAATTTACACATATAAATAAATCCATTTCATGTATGATAATATATTTGGCTTGGATTTAGGATTGAATAAATGATTATTTAAGGCCTTTGTTTTCAACAAGGGACTCATCAAGAGTTAGTCAAAGGCAGTGGCGGATCTATGGGGGGGCTATAGGGGCTATAGCCCCCCCCCTTGGGACTTAAGTTTACACTACATAAAATTGAACTTTTTCGGAAAAAAAAATTAAGTTTTTACAAAATTTTGTTTAAATTTTCAAAATTTTAAACTTTTTTTCAGTTTTTTGTAGCCTTTTTCACAATTCAAAGGGTCAACAAAGCATTAAGTCCATTCCAAGATCTTGAGCCCCCTGCATTTTTATAAACTCCATTCACTATTTAAGGATTTCTAGAGGTTTTAGCCTTTACAAATTATTAGCCCCCTGCATGTTTGAAGGTTTGATTCGTAATTTAAAGGGTCTATCCAATGAGCTTAGCCTCTAAAAGCATTAGCCTCCTTGCGTTTTTATGTTTGTTACACAAATTAATGAGCTTTAGCCCTATGAAACATTAGCCCCCTCCATGCTCTTTAACAGCCTTTACAAAGCTTTTAGCCCTCTTACGTTTTTAAATATATTTGATTCACTATTTAATAAGCTTTAACCCTTATGAATCCTTCCATGATCTTTAGCTCCTACAAGGCTTTAGCCCTAAGTTTTTGTAGATTCAATTCACAATTTAAAGGGGCCAATGAGTTTTAGCCCCCCATAAAGAATTAGCCTCCTTGCGATGTTTTATAGTATTGAGTTCGCAATTTAATGAGCTTTAGCCTAAAAGCGTAAGCCCCCTCCAAGATCTTCAGCTTTCAGCACTTTAATATAAATGCGATTCAGAACTTGTAGATTCCAATGAGCTTTCTAAGCCTTACATTTTTATAGATTTGTTTCACATCTTAAAGGTTATGAGCTTTAGCCCCTCTGCTAGATCTTTAACTCCCTGGTTTTTATAAGATTCACTTTTTAAAAGGGTCTAATGCGCCAAGTCTCTTACAAAATATTTATTCTGTTAAAATAGAGACGGGGTTAGGGGGTTCAAACCACCCCCATGAAATTCTTATACCTTACAGTTTTTTCCTTTGAAAACGAGTTCAAGAAATCATCTTTTTCGTGTGACACTCAAAGAGTCCCAAATGACCAAAAATGAGTCAAAACACAACTTTTTAGGGTCAAATTTTTAAAAATTTTCTTGGGGAGGTTCCCCCAAACCCCCCTTGTGCCTCGGGATGGATGTATTATTCACTAAACATTGAAGTTAAGTGCACGAAAATTCACATTTGATCTATATTCTTGGAAAAAAATATTTGACTCAAATCATCGTAAAAAAAATGTTGACATACCCTTATTATTTTTATATATTTAATGATTAACCAATTTAATTACTAATTAATTAGTTATATTTAACAATACTAGTCATTTACAATCAAGACTGCCCTCAATATTTAAGACATTAATGAATATTGTAAAAAGCACGGCTTGTTACTTCATTATCATCCTCAATCAGATTAAGTTAGCCCCCCCCTTACTCATGTTCTAGATCCGCCACTGGTCAAAGGTACACATAATACATAGATACTCAATAAGGGACAAGTTCTAAATCCTTTTTACAATCCACAAAAAGACTATACTTAACTTATCATGTGTGTGTAAAAATAATAGTGGTCAAAACCTCCTTGAACAAGTTACTGAGCCTGACACTATTCATTCTTACATCAAATTCTCGATCCTTAAAACAAACCCCAGGAGCACATTTGAAAAGAAAAGTACATGCCATTATTAAATATTTATGTTCATAGATAAAAACATAAAGGTTAACCTTGAACCTTATTTACACCTTTGGGGGTAGTCATGAAAAGGGTTGAGAACCCATGACTAAAAGCACTGGTTCTTAATCGAGGCTCTGGGAAATTTTATTTAAGTTTTACACTTTTTTAGAGCTTGCTGAAAAACAGACCTCTTCTGGGGGAGAATGTAAATTCCAAACTGTAAAAACAGCCGAAACTATTGCACTCATAAAAACAACAAACACTGTACCTTTTCTCAACTCTTGCCAATACTCACATACCAGTATTGAAGGTATAGGGTCATTGACTTGTCATTATGTTAAAAAGGAGTTAACCAGTTCTAAATTAATTGGGATCCAATTTTTAAGGTATTTAGGGAGCATATAAATAAGCTTTCGTACAATAAATCTGAAAAAAGGATACAACATATGCTGAAATTTGCCATGCCCCTTCAGGCATGTTAGGAACTAAAACTCCAAAGTAGAGAAATGCAAACATGACTAGAAAAAACCATGCCGAGACTTGAAGGGGATGAAGGGGAAGGGACCACCCATTTCGCCGGCTCCATTGCTTGTGCTCTTTTGTAGCTTTTAAACAGATAGCCATCTACAGTAAGAAAAACATTTTAAATTAAGTACAATGTTAATAGAAGAGTTTTTATAAGTAAGAATGAGTAAAAATAGTAATTTCATTGAATTTCAATCAAATTAATCTTTTATGATTGCAACCTTTTGAATAAAAATTTATGTGCATTGCATGTTTACACTGCACAAGAAATAGGGTTAAGAACCAAATGACTATTAACTTCATAAATCAAGAGAGTTACATAATGAAAAATAGGTACACAACACAAGTATACATGTAATCAATTAAATGTTTAAATATGTATAATATCATTACATTATGTTGTAAGCATATTAATATGGGTTCAATTCCATTATCTGTCCTGCTAAAAATCAAATAGTTTTGTGGACCAAAGAACAGAAGTCTCACCAATTTTCATGGTTGTTACCAATATAACAGTAAACTGTTATCAGTTCACTTGTAATTTTTGGTGATATTTCTGTTAATTTATGCCCAAAACAGCTTGGCAATATTTAACAGGACAGATAACAGAATTGTACATTAATATTATTACCAAAACCATGTTTGCTGCTTGTTTTTACAATTGAAAGCAGACTAAAAAATAAAGGTGCAAGTTTGTGATAAAACTAAAAACTATGAGAATCTTTCAGGATGTGCATGTGGCATTATTTGGGAGCAAAACTAATTATTTTCACTTGTTTGGATTAGTGGGAAACTCAAATAATCGAATAATACTACTACACAGTATTATATGGGACTCGATTGATGCATCTTGGTGCCAATTGTTTGAAAAAATAGCCATCAGTATTGGAGGTTGATGTAACATCAAAATGCTAATGTTTTTTTCAGAAAACCGAAAAACCTCAAGCAATTGACACCAAGGTGAAAAGAATCAAGACTTTGCTCCAAGTTGTGTCAAAATGGACATTTCCAATGCAGACTAATTCCTTATTCGTGAAGAAACAAATATCTTCCAGTTACTGAATTTTTAAATTAAAGAGTTTTGGTTTGGGTCTTCCATGACTGGAACAGGCAAATGGCAGATTAGGCATGAAATAGCACCTTTGAAACCTTTCATGGAAAGTTAAAAACCTACTTTTAACTGTCAAATTTTAAAAAAACTTCTGGGGGAGTACCCTCCTTACCCTCAGTGGTACTCCTAAGTGTAATCCAAAATGAGTTAAAACACTACTTTAACGGATCAAGTTTCAAAAATTTTCCAGGAGGGAAGACCCTCAAACCCACCTTCTCCTCTGAGATTTTGAAGCTTATTTATAAACTACTTTAAAAGTTTAATTTCCAAAAGTTTTCAATTTTTGTTAATGCCATGCATTGGCAAGAAAATACTTCACAGAGAAGTCGCCATGGCCTGGAAACTTAAAATTTACCAAGTTTTAGTTGTACACAAACTTTTGACACACTTTGTTATGAAGGATATTGTTGAAGCATTTAAAACAATATTACAATCTTCAATAAAGTCCTGGATTAATTTAATTTCCAAGAAAATAACATCAGCTGTTAAAAAAAAAATGAAAAGTAATCCCTTTTACTGGTACTTGATTTACCTGGATTTTTAACAGGGAAACTTGTAGTAGTAGTAAGTAGGTAGGTACACTTGTAGGAAACCAATGTAAAATAGTAAAATCAATTTAAAAACTTACTTTCACTTCAGAATATTTGCATATAGTTTCAAAAAACTAATTGAGATAACACTTATTTTGATTTACCTGGTGCTTGATTTACCTGGATTTTTAACAGGGAAACTTGTAGTAGTAGTAGTAAGTAGGTAGGCACACTTGTAGGATACCAATGTAAAATAGTAAAATCAATTTAAAAACTTACTTTCACTTCAGAATATTTGCATATAGTTTCAAAAAATTATTTGAGATAACACTTATTTTTAACGTTTCCTTATCTCACAAAACTGGCGAAAGTGATATATTTAATAGGATAAACAGGAAATGTGATAAGCTATCATCAATAACTACACGGAAAACGTGAATCAGTGTGTCAAAAAACAGACAACAAAAATCATAAATACAGAAACTTGCTTGATTTGAACAATTTAATTAGTACAAAATCTTCACAGATGTTAGCTTTTACTTAACTTACCTTTGATGGAACTGTCTGTCATATGTCAGTTAGGTACAGGGTCGAAGACCGCTTAAAGCATGATGGCGAGAGTTCTTTTCGTAATGTATGATAGTTGAAATATTAGCTTTACATTTCAGCATGGCGAAAGATGTATTTAAAATATATGACTCGACACGGACTTAAAATATAAACATTCACAATTCAAATGCGTAATGTGTACTGGTTGGGAAAACCGACTTCCGGATTTTGCACATAAAGATATTGTCAAGTATCGAATTTTTGTCGGAAATGAAATTTAAAATCTCATTTTAAATTGCTGGCAATATTTTAGCACAAATAGCGGCAATTAGCATGTTTAAGTGACTAGATGAGGCACGCCCACACACATAAGCTGTCAACAAACAAAATCGGTTTCACTTTTCGATTTTTAAGTTGAGTTGCAGGGTGCTGGCTGTATCGCTAAAAATCGTCCTTGATTTTTTTTTATTTTGCTCGGAATGAGAGATTTTCTTCAATTAAAAAAATGCTGTATATTTCTCAAGTATATTTTATTGAAAATTTATGCTAATATGCGTATAAAGTATTATAAAGTTTGGAGTGAAAGAGTTATAAAGTATCGTCCGCCATTTTGGGGATAAGCGCTACTCCGCACCAGTAAACGCACCAGCAGTCGCGGCAATGAGAAAATGGAACGGAGTTATAACGGAGTTTCGCTAGTTGAGTTGAAATATGGGCATCCGAATATGGGGATCACAAACGAAAATTGGAAAGAAGCTTCCTCAAAGCTTCTCGGACCTATTTAATATTTTTTCCCGAGGTTAGATTTTATTGACTCTTGCTTATTGAGACAAAAATATTCTTAGCTACCATAAATATTTTAATATACATTTCTCAAATTTTTGGAACTTGTATTTTAACTTAGGACTTAAGTATGTTCAACTAATAGAGCATTCGCACATGACGTCACTTGGAGGACAAAATCAACGTTGCTAAGGCTGTTGTTAGGGGCGGGACATAGAAGTATCCAATAGCAGCATTCGCACATGATGTCACTGGAGGAATAAAACAACGTTGCTAAGGCCGTTGTTAGGCAGAGTCATGTGATTGAAAATACTCTATGCTCTTTCAGACTATCAAATAAAAAAAAAGGCTTTCGAAATACAAAATAAAGTTTTGGTGTTTTTTTCGCATTTTATTTTTTTTAAACCACAAAATTTGAGACCATCATAATTAAATTTTTACCAATAGTAGTTCTTCCACAAATTGAATTTTTCAATAATTTTTTTGAGGTGTCGCTCCATTTTTAACTCCCTGGGATTTGGTCTTGGACCCCCAAATCCAATGTGATTCTGACTCGTCTAGGTGTCTACTATCCCCCCTAGAAGTGTGACCCAACATTTATGGGACACCCTGTATTAACATAAAAAAATCAATTGATGATTAAATTATTTGTTAAAATTAATTTATTAAAATGAACATTAAAAATACAGGAAAAATCCTTCAATCAAATATAAAAGAAAATATTTTAACAATATTCAGTGATAAATCATCTAAAAATTAATTAAATTTGTGAGATAAAATATCTTTTAAAAAATTTTAAATTTCTAAAAATCTAAATTTAAATTTCTAAAAATCTAAAATTTCTAATTTTTAATTAAAATTTTTTTTCAATAGATTTACGGCGACTTTTGTCATCGAATGAAGTTGCGCCAAGTTCTTGAAAGCTCTCTCTGCAAACTCTGAATTGAGAAAAAAAATAATGAAAAAGACACTCAATCTTTTATTAGTTTTTGTTTCATTTATAAAATTGAAAAACTGATTTTTAAACTGAACACAGTAATTGTTGTTGTAAATTAGTTCTATATTTATATTTATAAAATGTTTGCATTCTCTAAATTTTATTTGAATGATTAATTTTTACGATTCGCAATACTCTTATATGAATATTTTTGTTGTAGAAACAAATAAAATAAAAAAAATCAAATATTGAATGAAATACAAAAATATCATTTTTTGAAACAATCTTTATTAATAAGATAAATTTTAATGCCGTAAAAGCACGACAAGCAAGCTCAAACCTGGGACTAATGTTCGTATGAAAGAAATATTTTGTTAAAGGCTTTTTCAATCAATCCTGTAAAAGTATATCACATCGTCTCTTCAATTGTGTCAAAATCTCCTCAATTCTCTTAAGTGTATTTATTTGAGTTTTTAAACTTTCGATCTCCCGTTCTCGGGCAGATTTTTCTCTTTTAAAATCCGCTGCGATGACACAAGCAGCAACGAAAAGGAGTAAACTTCCAGTCAATTCCTCGGTACCTATTTCTGTAGCAGTTGTTTCACTCAGTTTGGGGACCTTCGTAGGTTTTTCCAAATTCAATTCCTCCATTCTGTTGATAACGTGAAACTTGTGATACCCTGCAAAAATAAACAATATCTTATGTTCAGAGTTGAAAAATAGAAATATGCACTACAAGTGTCTCTCGATAATTTTTTAATCAAACAATATTTTTTGAAAAAAAAAACACGCACAATTTTTGAGAGTGCCGATATCTGAATTATGATTTTTCATGGCAAAACATATTTTTGTACGTTAAATCATCAAAAAATTAAATAGAGAAATTTCAGATAAATAGTAGGGGGAGAGTGAATTTACTGAATAATTTTTCTAATTTATTTATACAGATATATTTATTCAAACATAACTAATATATTAAGTATAGTCCTTTGGGCATCTGATAAAAAACATTCCGACCAATTATCTCCTTTTAGGGAATTCATAATAACCAATTTAAAAAACCTCTTTTTATGTCCCAAGGTGCCCCACTGGTAGCCCACCTTGGGACACTTCCAATAATAACATAAAAACTTATGTTATTTTGAAAAATATAAAGATAAAACATTAAATTATGATAAATTATGATTATGATTAATTGGATTAAGAATCTTAAATTGGCCATCAATAATATTTTTCATTCAAAATTTTTCACTGATTTCCTCATTTTTGTCATGACGTAAATCACTGATTTTTTTGTTTCCTTCCAGAAACTTTTTTGAACCAATTTCTAAATTATTTTCCTCTAAATTCTTAAATTATTTAATTTTTTAATAACAAACATTTTTGTTTTATTCTTGAAAATTTTGGGGTATCTTTTAACATGTCCCAAGGTGCCCCACACCTGAGTGTCCCAAGGTGCCCCACTTGACGCTTTGAATGTTAAACTTAATTACTTTTTCAGGTTTAGCAAAAAATTTTCTTTTTCTTTTCTAAAATGTTAATGGATAGACATATTTTAATCTCAACATAATTATAATGACATAAATAAATCTCTTTTATTAAAAAAATTCTTTTGAAACTACAAGTGATTGTAACTTTGTATCAAGAAAAACAAGAAAACTCATCTAAATAATGACCCAGACGCACCAAAGATTCCAAAACACGTTGAAGAGTAGATTTTAGGGTCATTTATTAGTACCTATAAGCACGAGTTCATAACTATGTGTCCCAAGGTGGGCCATGTCCCAAGGTGCCCCACTCTCTCCTACTCACATTGGCCATAAGGCATACTTATAGACGTGTTCTTATATAGTTGCTATTTTTAACCCCCTTGCTCACCAAATTAGTGAAGGGTTTTTTGATGAGCTGAATACCAATTCCAAGCGCAGCACATTTTGCGGGAGAGACCAACACAAAACAAGAAAACATTATTCTATTGTGTGTATCTCTCCTAAAATCCAACAAAAAACTAAGCTAACTAAAATCCTAGTAAACACTAGTAAGAGACATTGCATCATTCTTAGACAAAAGTGAGCACTGAGTTGCGAAAAGTGATGTGGGGAAAGTATTGATGTAAAACGTTTATGTTTTCTGTGCTGAAATAATATAATTAAATTTTAATAATGACTGGATGGTTCATTTGTTGGTGCACGTTTATGGGAGTAACCCAAAGTTTGTCAACCGTTAAGGGGTCCAAAGTTTGAAGAAAAAAAAACACTTTACTTTTTTTATGGACATCCTCTTTGATTCTTCTGGATTCGAACATTTAATTAGTGATGGCAAGAGACCACCATATCATTACTTGTACTGGCACCATTTATCAGGGATGTGTGTTTTACACTATTTTTTATCTTAACCCCTTGACCTGATAATGCTGTAAAACTGGAAGAAAACCGTTTTTTTTTCTCTGTTTTTTTTTTCGGTGCTTCAAGTGTCATCTAAATGTTCCAAAATGAGTTAATATACTTTTTAGAAAGAACACACATTCAGTCAATTTCAGAATAATTTTTGGGTGACCCCCGACCTCTATTTTTATTGGGAAATCAGTATTATACATTTTTTTTCAGATTTGACACATTTTAGTAGATTTACTGGACTAGTAGCATTGAACTCTAAAAAAAATATTTTGAACTGGGATTACTCTCCCTTATTTTTCAGCACTTTCCTGTCCCTAATTTTCTAGTTGCATTGAACAATGAACATGAACAGTGGTTAGGTTTCATTCTTTTAGAAGGCTTTTTGCCTCCGTTAATAAAAAATATTCCATTTATATATTTGTTTTTCATTAAAACCTAAGTAATTAAACTCAACTTTTATGATTAAAAATTATCTCTAAAATTCCACTTCTCTTTCGTTATTATTATAGGTATACGTGCTCTTTCTGAATATAGTAGTCAGTATTTAAATTTTATTTCAAGAAAACGTCTCTTTTTGTAAAATTTTTCTTTCTTAATTAATTCAATAAAAGAATAAGTAATGAAACATTCTTTTAAATTAGTTTTTTTGTCTAAAAAATCATGTTGTTTATAGCTATTAGAATCTAAAAAATTCCAAACTTCATCTATCTAGTGTCTGTTATAAAGACATCCCTAAAATGGAGTAACTTTGTCCCTAAAGGGAAACTTTGGCCCAACCAATCTCATTTAAGTTTAAAGAAAAATGAACTAATCTGGAGGAAAAATGAATTTTTTACACAAAAAATTTTCATATTACATGTAAATAAAACTCAGTATCATTATTGTGGAATAAATTAATAGGGCATTCAAACAAATATCAGTTTTCTGTTCCAAAAGCGGATTTTTCAGGATTCTGCATAATTTAGTTAATATAATCAATTCATCAAAATTTATACCAAGGGTGTTAAAATACTTTTTTTTGTTTACATAAGGTAAAACGGGGCGATTTGATACAAGGTGGCACATTGATACACTTTCGATATCTCAAAAACTATTACGGTTACTTAGGTCAACTTTTTTTTTCTAAAAGTTGCCTTTACATTCCTGAACATTACACCTGAAACCCTTAAACTCTGCAGTAAGTTCATAAATTTTTTATGAAAGAACAAAAAAATTTTTTCATCAAAAATTTCCAAAAGTAAATTTCTAAGTTGTAAAACCTTCCTGACGATCTGTAAAGATCTGTAAATTCCAAATGCAAGTTCATTCTTGTTACGAATAGGAGATATATTTAAATTTTAAATAACCTTTGACTTTTTTTAAATACATGTCTTTGTTTAAAAATAACCATTGGGGCAAATTGATACAGTTTGATGTGGGGTACTTTGATATACTCGGGGGCACATTGATACATGCAAAAGTTCCCATATTTTGCGTTGGGAGAAGAATATCTCTCAGAAATTTAAAATAAATCATTTAAGTGTAAGTGAGATCTACAGTGAAGGATATTTATGTCAATTTCCGAATCTTTGGGTTTTATCAAGTATTTGAGATTGGCTTGCATTGTAGCTGTGTGCATTTATAAATTTCTGGATGATGTTCAACAAAGATACCTTTGAATTTTATTCAACTAATTAAGGGGCAATTATACCTATGAAAGTTTGCATCTTACTTCCTTAATTAGAAATTAGTTAAAAATGACCATTCGTTAAATACGTTGATTTTTTATCCTTGAATGTTGAACGGAAATTTTGTGATTTTTATTCAAAAAACCGGTATCACGAAAGAGCTTAGGATCTTTCTCAATAAAAAACGGTTTATTATTTTCCCAATTTCTTTTTATTAATTACTATTTTTGAGAAAATTAATCACTGTATCAATGTGCTCCAAGCAATGTATCCAATGACCCAACCGGGTGGGACTCATTGATGCAAAACTAAAATTGATTTTTTTCTAAAGTCGTTATATTTTAATTTTCATTAAACTTATATTTGTAATATTCCCAAACCTTGCCAAACGCGCCAAGTTGGCGAACTTGTAATTGTATATAAACCTGTGTTGAATTTCATTAAACTAGTTCTTGTTCCCCAGACTCGGCTAGGTTGTTTCATGTGGCGACAGGGATGGTCGCTTGGTTTTCTCAAGAGTGTCGGATCGGTCGGATGATTTTCTGAAGTTTTGCAAAGGTCGTAAGTTTGATCCTTCTTCATTTGAAAGTGAAAATGAATCTGTCGAAGATAGCAGATTTTGATCCGGATGTCGACGACGTGGATACGTATTTATTGAGGGTGAAGCATTTCTTAAAAGCGAATAAAGTGACGGAAGAGTTAAAAGTTTCTACTTTAATCACTATTTTAGGGACCAAGGCGGTATCAACGTTGATCGACTTATTTTCTCCGGCGGAGTTAGATTCTAAAACTTATATTGAGATAATCGAAAAGTTTAAAAGTCACTATAAGCCAGAGAAGATAACGGTAGGAGAGCGGAGTAAGTTTTTTACTCGCATTCAACAACCTAACGAAACAATTGCCGAGTATATTGTTGTGATTAAACATCTCGCGAGCAGCTGTAATTTTGGAATGTTTCTGACAGATGCTTTAAGGGATAGATTAATCAGCGGGGTAGCAGATCAGGAACTGAGACAAAGGCTTATTTCCGAAGAATTAACTTTTCAGCAAGCGTGTGAAAAAGCAAAGAAATTTGAAGAGGCGGAAAAACAAAGGTTTTCGTTTGGTCAAATGTCCGCAGCGGTTCCGAATGTAAACGCGATGCATAAGACTAAATTTACGAAAAAGCCCGTACAGCGAGCATCTCAAAAAGTAGTTAAATATTCTTGCACAAGGTGCAACAGTAACACCCACGGGTCCGGGAACTGTAGGTTTAAAACCTATGTTTGCAGAAAATGCAATATAACAGGTCATTTAGCCCGAGCATGCAGAACGCGTAATCCAAAAAGACGCGTACAAGAGATCGAACATTGGAATTCTTTCGAAACCACCGATCGTGGTGAGAACTTTGAAGTTTTGGGTATCCGCGATATTCAAACAGAGAAGAAAGGGTGGTTTTCAACGGTGAATATTGAAGGGGTGGATTTGAAGATGCAAATCGATACAGGGGCATGTGTCTCAATTTTGCCTGAATATCTTTACAGGAACATCCCTGAGCTAAGGAGGAAGCCTCTGATCAAAGACAAGGTTTCACTAACTACCTACCAAGGAGAGCCTCTGGATGTTCTGGGTAAGATTGAAGTGAAAATTCAAGATCAAGGTAACATGTTTCTACTACCTCTTGTGATCGTAAAAAGCGCTAAAAATTCAGCATCTGCATTAATTGGAAGGAACTGGTTAGAAGTTCTAAAGTTAAATTGGAATCAAATTTTCGAAATTGATGCAGTGACGGGTAATAAACCCGAAAGCGAAGATATCGATGTTCAGAAGCTCAAAAAGAAGTACGCAAGAGTGTTTAGTCCGGAAATCGGTGAAATTAAAGGTAAAGAAGTAAATTTGCATCTAAAACCAGATACTGTGCCTAAATTTTGTAAAGCACGACCCCTTCCCTACGCAATAAAACCTTTAGTGGATAAAGAACTGGATAAGTTGGAAAAGGCTGGAATTATTTCGAGAGTCCCCTATTCTGAGTGGGCGACTCCAATAGTCGTAGTTCGGAAAACCTCGAACTCGATTCGAATGTGCGCGGATTACAAAGTAACTCTCAATCCGGTTCTTGAAACGGAACATTACAAGCTCCCCACCACGGAAGAACTGTTTAGTCATCTCGCGAAAGGTAAAATTTTCTCGCATTTGGATTTGGCCAGCGCTTATCAACAACTTGCAGTGAGTGAAAAATCGCAAAAGCTTCTAACGATTAACACGCATAGAGGTCTTTACGTCTACCACAGATTACCCTTTGGAATTTCCACGGCCCCCTCCCTCTTCCAAGAAGTCATGGATCAAATTTTAGAAGGGATCCCCGGAGTAATATGTTTCCTCGACGATGTTTTGTTAATCAGTAAAACTAGAGAAGAAGCCTTAAAACTGCTAAATCAAGTTTTGGATAGATTCGAAAAAACGGGAATCACTGTTAATTTTCCCAAGTGTAAATTTTTGTGCACCGAAACAAGTTACCTAGGATATCAAATCCATCGGGATGGTATCTCGCCAACAAACGAGTTGTTGAACACCATCAAACAAGCGCCTGAACCTAAAAATGTGGATGAACTAAGAGCCTATCTAGGATTATTGAATTTTTACGGAAAATTCATTCCGAATATGTCTACCAAGCTACAATTATTCTATAGATTGTTAAAAGACGTTCCTTGGATATGGTCGAAAGAACACGAAAAATTGTTCGCGAAAAGTAAAACTTGGCTAACATCAAATTCAGTCTTGGCGCATTTCGATTCTAGCAAACCCATCATAGTCACGTGTGATGCTTCTCAGTACGGGATTGCAGGAGTGTTGTCGCACGTCATGGAAAACGGTGACATCAAACCTGTCATGTTTGCGTCACGAACTCTAAACTCGTCCGAAAAGAATTATAGTCAAATCGAGCGAGAAGCATTCGCGATTATTTTTTCAGTTAAGAAATTTCATAAGTTTCTCATGGGTCACAAGTTTGTGTTGCAAACCGACCACAAACCTCTCACTGCCATATTTGGCGAAAAACGTGGCATTCCACCCATCGCCGCTGCCAGGTTGCAACGATGGGCTATAATATTGGCTGCCTATCAGTACGAAATTCATTTCGTGAAAGGAAGCAGCATTTCGCATGCCGATGCACTGTCTCGGATCCCACTGCCAGAAACCATTCCCGAGGAGGTTTCTGAATTTTCTATGTGTAATGAACTTGACAATTTTGTTTACTTTTTCTCTTCAGATTCAGTGGAAAGCGCACCACTAACAGCAAAGGAAATTGCTCTAGCGACTCAAGAGGATCCAGTTTTGAGGCAAGTTTTGCATTTCACGCTAAACGGGTGGCCGGAAGTAAGTTGTAAAAATCCTGCATTGAGGCCCTATGAGGTAAGAAAACTTGAAATTTCATTGGATGGTAATTGTTTAACCTGGGGAAGTAGAGTTATTATCCCCGAAAAATATCAATCTCAAATGTTAGAAGTTTTGCACGAAAGTCATGCAGGAATAACTCGTACAAAAATGTTAGCTAGAAATTATATGTGGTGGCCTAACCTGGATAGTGATATTGAAGGTAAAATTAAAAACTGTTTAAGCTGTCAAAGTATGTTAAACTCTAATGTCAAAGTGGAAACAAAACCTTGGCCTGAATCTAAGCGAAAGTGGCAACGCATCCATATTGACTATGCTAAAGATACTAGTAACTGTTTGTTAACTACGAGTGCAGGACATTACCTACTATGTGTGATCGATAGTTATTCTAAATGGGTTGAAGTCTTTTTAATGAACAAGACTACAGCGGAACATACTATTACTAAACTAAGGACCTTATTTTCAAGTTACGGATTACCTGAACTGGTTGTTTCGGATAACGGGCCCCAATTTGCTTGTGAAGAATTCTCTAATTTTTTGAAACGAAATGGAATTCGTCAAGCGTTAATTCCCCCCTATCATCCTGCCTCAAATGGTGCGGCCGAAAAGACCGTTCAAACGGTCAAATCTTCCCTTATGAAGCAAGTTCTAGATGATCTGAAAGACAAAAATAAACGTAGCATCCAACATAAAATTGATAACTTTTTATTGTCTTATAGAAATACGCCGCATACAGTCACCAAGAAATCGCCAGCAGAGATGTTTCTGGGCAGGAGGCTTCGCACCCGTTTATCTCTGATTCTTCCGAACATGCCAGAGAACGTAGACCTTCAGCAGCGTCGTTCTTTCGCTCCAGGAGAAAGCGTCTATGTAAGAAGTGTCCGTGGAGAAAGGATCAAGTGGTTCCCTGGAGAAATCGTCAATCGCCGTAGTGAGGTAACCTATGATGTAGAAGTCTGTGGCCAGCGAAGGTTCTGTCACGCTGATCATCTACGGAAAAATCCTTCGACAGAAGAGCCATGGATAGCACCAGCACAGTGGGATCAGCCGATTATGCAACCGGAGGCCAACCAGTCGCTTCCGAATCTTCCGCCGTCACCAGCAACGCCTGTCTCACCACCACCACCACCACAGGCCCCGCCAGATCCTCCAGAATTCTCTCAGACGTCCCCTCCTCTGAATGAACCAAACCTGGAGGAGCGTCAGGTGACATCGAATCCATCACAGATTCCCAGTCCGAAGGTTACACAGAGTCCGCTACTGATCCCGAGTCCGAGGAAAGCACCGAAGTCACCCCCGAGGACTCCTAGACGTTCAACTCGCGTCAGGCGCCCACCTGAGCGCTTGGAGTACAAGCACAAGTGAACTTTGATAAAATTATTGAAGTGTGACTTTATTTAATTTAAATTTGGTAAACCTATTTATGTTTAATTTAAAGGAGGGAAAAGTGTAATATTCCCAAACCTTGCCAAACGCGCCAAGTTGGCGAACTTGTAATTGTATATAAACCTGTGTTGAATTTCATTAAACTAGTTCTTGTTCCCCAGACTCGGCTAGGTTGTTTCAATATTTTTTTCTAATTCGTTTCATAAAATCAAGTCATTCTGTGAGATATTTTTAGAAAATAAAACGTATCTGAATAAGCAATTTTACTACTTAAAAAAGGTATTTGAATTTTGCTGTATCAAATAACCCCGCTTTCCTTTATGTCTTTTTTTATAACAGCAATCCTAAAAGCACTGCGAAGCAGTTCCGGGGGTTGGGAGTTAGGGGTAAACCAAAGCAACATATTTTATACACTATTCTGTTCCCTGTAACTTCGAAAGTAATTTTTAAAAGAGCACTCCCAATATTTCATGCCAACTTCTAAGTGTCCATCCTAGAAAATATTAGTTATGGGGATTTCTTGGTGAAACAATCAGATTATGATTGACATCACTATTTTCACATCAATTAATGAAAAGGGATAAATTAAAAATCCGATTGAAGCACCATTGAACGAGGATTACCAAGGTACATTTAGCCAACTTGGCGCCATGTGCGTGAAATGGAATACCGAACGTGAAGGAGGCACATTAAAGTGGCGTCACCCGGTTTAAGCGTTATTTTTTTTCAGTGACATATTCCATTAATTATTTGCTAAAAAGCGTTTTTTCCCCTTTCGGGCCTATCCCAGTGGGCGTCATCCCTCCGTAGGTTAAGCCGCCGCTTGCACCTATAACAGATAAGGTTGGAGACTTTTATTAGCCTGTTAGTTTCTACTTAAAAAGCGGAGACATCCCATGTTTTGGAATTGCTTTGTTAATTACGCATTAGAGCTCCATTTGAGAAGTTAGGTTGTCTTTGAACTCAAAACTTACTGCGAAAATTCATTAAAATGAAGATTTTCATTGAATAATAATTTTAACATTGCAGTGAGTAAAATGGATATTCTTTCCCTCATGTTCATGCGAAACTGCGCGATTTTCTTAGGTTATCCTAAATCAACTCCGTATTTATTCATGCCAAAACATTTCTCAATCAATTTACCTTTTGTGAGGATTTTTTAATTGGTAAAGGTAGGTTTTGATGGTTCGACTTTCATTAATCGTACCGAACATTTTTGTTGTATGTTAAGGAATTCTCTAATAAGGAAAAATTATCAATTCATCGCTCAGTAACTTAGAAAACAATTACCAAGGGGCATGAAAAATGGATTCTGGATTGCTGGAACATCAATATTCCACTTTGGATGACTGAATTATGTAAATAAAGCATTTTAATATAGGGCGGAGATAATTTTAGATTCAGAAACAATTAAGTAGAATATATTAATTTCAAAACTTCGTTTTTAATGGCGTAAAGTTCTATCGAGCAAAAGCTATATAATCGATTAGTTATAATTTGATAATGTGATTAATGATACAGATTCTATCTGCGATTATTTCGATGATTTGTTTTCACAGAAGCATTAAACACAACTGCCCGATCCTTAAACTAATTTAGGAGATAATATCTATCCTATATTAATAAGTGAGCTGCAAACGTAGTTTCTGTTATCTTGATGTCTCAGTATCGCATATCGGAAATGGCTTGGGCGTGGCGTCCTAATAGCCCTATGCAGAGCCAGAACGCAGTTTAAAGACTTCATTACAATATGATCGATGCTTCAACCTGTTCGATGACATGCAGTGTTAATTTATTGTAATGTCATTAAGAGGGGCATCATTTCTTCGGTAATTGGTCCTTATAATTAAACGACGAATACCAATTACTGCCAAGGTCTAGCTCAAAGGTGTCCAGTTTCTCAAGCCCTAATGGCTCTATTTATACTGACGGCTCTTAAGAGAACTAATCAAAAAGAAATACGAAGATAAGTCAATTTCACTTTAATATTTCACCCTACATATAAAAAATGCCGTTAAAACCTTCTAACCATTTTTTTCGGATAACCTTTTTTTTATAAACCTTATAATTTTTTCACATAACTATAAAATTTTAAGAAACAAAATGCCAGGTTTAAAAATTATAAACATACAACGTTTTATGAATAGATTCCGCTCAAAATTTTACTACTTAACATATTAATATTATTTTTAAAGCTTAATTTAAGTTTTATAATTTAATTACATGATAAATATTTATATTATACAATAGAATGTTATTGTAAAATAAAAAAAACTTATTTGGTAAAATTAAAGCCTTTGTATGTTTTCTGAAACATAAAGAAAACTAGAAGTTTTTAATTTTTTTACATTGTTAAAGATACTAAATATATCTAAACATTTTCTATGAATAATCTTTATTGTTTTTTCGAAATGAGTTGATATGCTAATGTACTATTATAACTTCTCTAATGTATGATATTTAAAGATTAGCCGGGCGCAAAATCTTCAATCGGACTTATTGGCAACTGGCAACGTTTTATTATTTAGGTTCACATAATAACAAAAATTAAAAGAAAAATTGCTAGCTGATATATTTTAATGGTTTTATGTTTTGATATTTAATTACTTTTGACAATTTAGCATAAAACTTTACTTTTCCACCTGGCTAATCCTAAATTACCAAACATTTTCTTATTTCATACCACTGTTTTTTTTCTTTTAACATAAATTACTCTCTCAACTAATTTTATTACATTTAACTTTTTGTCAAGCTTTTATAAGTGCAATTTATTGTTACGTAAAAAAGGTATGTTCTAAAAGTACTTCAAAGCACATAATAGTAATTAGGGAAGATGGTGCTAAATAAATGCAAAAACATAAAAACTGAAAATAAAATCATGTAGATCTAATTAAAATTATACTTCTTTAGGATTGAAATCTTGTCTTAAATATTTACCTATAAGTTGTACTTTTGAGTAAACACTATTAACGTTTATTTACTTGAACAAAATATTTTTTCTTTATTAGTTAAACTTAAAAAGGGAATATATTGTTTGATCTAAAATAAATAAACAGAATAAGGATAAGAGAACATTTCAGACAATTGGTTTATTCCATTCAAAGAAATTTGTTAAAGGAATTTCATTTCTAGTGAAAGGATACATGCTTAAAAGCTTCATATTAAAATTGTAGCTGCATTTTTCAGTTTTGACACATAACTAACTTTACAATCCTTAAGACAAGTTTTAAAATTTTTGGATTCAATGTTAATCACATCAAAAAAATAATTGAAATAGAGAAGAATAACTTCTTAACCAATTGTGAGTTCTTTTCTTTTTAAAAAGTTTAATCGGGAAAATACTGTATGATTCTGATCTTAGACTATTTAATAATCAACGTCCCAATCGGTGACTCGACTCTTATCCACAGCAGTGTTCAAGCCACGGTTTTTGTACATTCCCACTCTTGCCATATGCTCCCAATACCTTTGATTCCCAGGATGGTAGGTATGCGGCATCGTATGAACACAGGGTGCTCTGGAACCATAATCAGAGCTGGTTGTTTTGAAAAAAGGATGGCTCTTTCTGTTTCCAAACAAGACGCAGTCCTCGTCAAATGATTTCGGAGCGAAATCTCTCATGACCCTGTCGCTAGCCGTGAACACACAGTTGCCGTAGTTCCACATCGCCGGATTGTCGAAACGGAAAGGAAGATTATCAGCTGTGGGGTACACTTCAGAAGTCTTCAAACACGAGTTTTTGACTTCGTTTCCGAAATTGACGTCGCATTGTTTGTCATCAAATGAACTGCCAGCCATGGAGACGATAATTCTTGGGTTGAGACAAGTTCAGATTTAGGAAGATGCAAATTTTGAAATCATTGTTTTGTATAAATTGAACAGGTGGTTACAGTTTTTGCCTCGCTCTCTCCTCTCGCTTTTGCCTCCTCCTGACTGAATTTACTCCTTTCTCCACGTTGCTGAGTTTCGGTAAAACAGTTGAGCGTTGCTTGGCAACCAAGCGTGTTGCTATGCCGAAATTACTTTCAAATTATTTTAAGATAGTGGTAAGAAACCGAAGAAACCCCAAAGAGACGGGAAATTATGTCAGAAATATTTTCAAGTTTTAGCTGTTTGAATGTTGTATTGATTTTCATAATTACGTTTTTTGCCAATCAGTTTAAAATATTATTCACTAGTCACTTGTAAACAAAGAGGTGAAATGCCCTTTTTTCCGGATTGATTTTTGCTCTTTATCTAAACTTATTTTCACAATTTTCGTAATAAAATTAGATTGTTATATTTATAAATTAATTAATTAAAAGTGTGAAAGTAATATAGGAATAAAACAACATAAACCTAAATCATTAAAATATTTTTAATAATAATGTTAAAAAATATTACAGGGTCTTAGAAATATTTGATAGTTATGCTATGCAGTTATATCATGGGAGTTTTTTTAATATAATAGTAATTATAATTATGGTTGATAAATTCTAATCAATTAGTCAAACACATCTCTGCAGATTTCATTTCACTGCAATGATGTTACTTGTAGCAGCAAAACCTTTAACTTCTTAAATATTAAGCACACACACAAATGCTTTCTTTAAACACTTTCTTCTCTCTGTAACGCTGACAAAGGATTACTGTGCGAAAGAATTCGAATTTTGTCAACTGTCTGGGATCATAATTCTTTCTTTGGTATCACAAAAAGAATGTTCTATTAAGCATACGGGTAATTTAGCACTACAGTACTTTTTACTGTATTCTCTAGTCTGGGGGAGACTCGCGTCGTTTCACATCAAGAGCTACCAATACTGGTGCGAAACGGCTTGCACACATTAACTAACATACTCTTAAAACAAGGGGAATTAAATTATACAAGGAAAAACATATTTTTCTGATAGAATAGAGTGTTTTCAGGTGACGTCACAACCGGTTATTTTCTTCGTTTTACCTTCTGTAGGGCTTTTAACTGTTGCTAAGGCCTTTATTTGTCTGTTGCTAAGGCGGTTTTTAGGTATGGGGTCACGTGATTGAAAATGCTCCAATAGAAGAATTCCACGGCCAGTAATTTTCTGTCACTGTTAACCTCTGTAGGGCAAAAAACTGTAAAATTTTCTGTTGCTAAGGCCGTTGTTAGGTCCGAGTCATGTGATTGAAAATGCTCTATGGAGAGGAGAAATCAGCTTTAGATATCCAGTGAACACAATTCGATTGTGTTACTGAGTTTTTCCGTACAATGTTTCCAATTTCCAAAATACCATTGCATCACCATCACTTCCGTATTTGATTTAATATACTTAGGTGAAATATTTTATCCACCCAAATTTTCAAAAGACCCACTTACTATATAAACACGACCATCAATATAGTCAGACCACCCACCCTCCACAACGGACTTGAAAGGACCAAAACATGGAAAATTATTGATGTTATACGGCCATTCAAAGTTTCAGAATATATTCTTCAATGATGTCTTCATTTTATCTCCTATCTGAGATTGATAGGCTGCAGGAAGTTTAACAAGACGGAAAACTTAAAGCCATTTTTCATCTTTATGGTTATTAAAGATCTCTATTCTTGTTGCCTGTCGGGTACAAAAACATGTCACGACTTTCTTTTAGCCTGGGTCGGGGGATTTTTCATATTCGAACTTTCTTCTTTTGAAAGAATGTTGACATTTCGAGCAAGATAAATTAATCATGTGATATTCTTTGCGCTCGGAGTTCTAAAGAAATCCCCCATGCTGCCATATTTGACAGAAATGATGCCATAAGTTGAAGTGAATGAGGATATTTTTTTCAGGGCGGTGAGTCTGAGGATAAAAAGTGGGGCGTATCTCTACTTCTTAAATCTTACTGAAAATCTATGAGCTTGTTCTATCTATGAAAATTATATTGGGGAAAACGAGGCTATTTGATACACTGGGCACATTCATATATCCTTAATATCTCAATAACTATCAAGGTTATTTGCGTCGCTTTATTAATGAAAGTTGCCTTTACATGCATAAAAATTACATGAAAATTAAAATTTATAAACTTAATGAAACCGTTAAGCTTTAAATTAAGTTTATAAATTTTTATAAAAAACTATTAGTTTTTCATAAAAAAATTATAAATTAAATTTTAATATAAAATGTAAAATTGTTCTGATATTATTCATAAAACAGAGATCTGTGAATACCATAAGCCATGTTCATTCCAGTTTGCAGTTGGATGGTGTACTTAACTTTTATCTATTTTTTAAAATAAAAGTTTTTGTACAAAGATAGCCGATGAGGCACTTTAATACACTTTATGGGATATACTTTGGTACAATAGTGGGGCACATTAATACATATCAATAAATTACTCATATTCTACGTAAGCAGGAGAATATCTCACAGCATCTTTTTAAAAATCAGCTACTGGAATGTTACGGCTTGAATGATATTTATGCTGTGACTAAAATGCCAATTTTGGAACCTTTTGGCCTTATCAAGTTTTTGAGATTGGAAACTGCTTGTATTGTAGCTATGAGTATTTCTAAATTTTGAAAAAAAAAAAAAAAAAAAAAGTCAATAGTCAATTTTTTAGCTGAATTTATTCTAAAATTTTATAAAAAGTTAGAAATCACAAATATAAAACGAAAAAAAAAAATGTTTATTCATTAAGGTGACCCAAGACAAGAGACAGAGTTCTGGGAACCTTCTACTTTTTTTTCTAAATGTTTTTAGAAACATACAGCCTAATTTTCAACTCTATTTTCGAAGTCCAAATTCGAGGATTTTCGAAGAAAATATTCGAATGAAGAAAGAGGTAAATTAGTTTTCTTTTAATACACACAAAATTTTAAGTAACTTTAACAAGCTTTATAAGAAGTATTCTAGTATTCATATTTTTAGGGTATAATTTAGTACAATTTTAGCAGCAAGCTTTTACTTGTTTTAAGTCCGTATTTGGGCAAGTTCAACTGTTGGATTAGTGTCGACATTTCAGTGCATCTCATGAATATTTTCATCATTATAAGTTCATGTAATTATGTAGTGTTTATTTAAAAATTGTTCAAGAAAACTGATTAATGCATATCATTGAATTTATATTTTGTAAATATTTTTTACCATACAAATTTACATATCCACATGTGCCACCAGTAATTTTAGATACGTTTGTGTGCCTCCAACAAAAAAAATTGAGAAACACTAATGTAGAGTACCTAATCTTTATCCGTCATTTTATTACCATCATCTTTTCTTATTACTGTCCGTATGTTTTATCCAGTTACACATTTATGAACTAAAAAAAAAAAGAATGAATTTCGATGTTATCTTAAGAAGTTGTTTCATTTCACTTGGTTACAAAATGCCAACGCGTTAGTCATTCTAAGTAAAATATAGAAAAACTCCCAACTAAATTTAACTAACTCATTTGGAATTCCTTTGAAGTTATTCGTTAGGGAAATCCGCTAGGGAGAAATCGGAATTTCATTCCAGAGTGGTATCAGGAGGACTTTTTAAAAAGTCGGCGTAGCTCTCCTCCGCTCATTTTTTTCTTGGTCTCTTATAAATTCTTTTTTTTTATTTCCCGTTTCTTCTTTTTATGTCCCGCTGCGGTTCGGCAACACTCACTCACTTCTCCTCCGACTCCTCCATTGAGAAGACCGCTCCTCCTCTCGTTTCGAACACACACATTTTTTCCCATTCTTCTTCTTCTTCACAAACGATCATCGTCTGCAGTTGCTCGCGCCCACAATAGCTTTCAGATGGTTGGTTCTCTGTGAAAAAAATTTTTTTAATTGATATTTCGACCGGTGCGGCGAAAAAGCCATGCGGCAACTATCGTTTGCTGCCTTCGTCGTGACTGTTGGTTTTGTTTGCGGTTCTCTTCTTCTTCCCGCCGCCGATGCGAAGAACGAAAAAGCTCAACAGGTGGGTGAAGATCCAAGGGTGAGTAAATAGAATAATTTCTCCTATACGGCGGGAGTGGGATGGGGAATCGCTCGTTCTTTTCTCCTAGTTAATCAGTGTCGTTAAATAATTATGAATTATTACAGCGTTCGTTTTCTTGGAATAAATTAGTATAAGTCGCTGGCTCGTAATTGAAGGAAAATTGAATCTAATTTATTGAATAATTGAGTGGATTCGTCATGACCGTAACCCCTGACGTGCTGATTGCGCTTATGGTGATATTAAATTAGTATTTCCCCCTGAAAATACAGCTAGATATACCTATAGTTCTCGCCGGATCAAAATGAGACAAATCGTGGTTTTTAAGGTTAATGTATGGTAAGAGAAATCTCGAACATGTTGTTTAATACTTGTATATTGACTTGACAAAAGATATGTAATGAAGTCTAAAGGTATCTAAACATTATTATTATGGATCTGAGTTCATGCTAATATTTGATAAACTCTTAGTTAGGTGTAAAAATATCAGTTTCAGAATATGTTTGATTTTTATCATAAAAAGGGCTCATAATTTGTTAACATTTCTGGTGTTTTTTCAATAAGTCTGATTGTTAAATATTTTTATAGATGAAGAGTGTATAGTTTTCTCTCATAAAACGGTAATGGAGATATCTTCTTTTGGTAAAGAATACATTTACCTGGATAATGCGACTTATATTATGTTAACTGTTCTCTTAATTAATGTAATTTTAAAAACTATTATTGAAAAATTCAAGCTTTTATTTTAGTTCCCCCCTCCCATTTTGAATTGGGAGGTAAACTCTTCTTACAATTATTGAATTTGTCTATTGTATATCGTCACAGAGACTCTAAAAACCAGTTTCTAAATTTTTCAGATTTTTAAAACACTAATTAATCTGTAATTTTCATTAAAAAGTTCCGATGGCGAGACGTCACAACGTTTACCATTAATTTCGATTATCAGACAAAATATGTCAAATTTTAGTATGAAATCTGTAAGTTTTTAGAATACTTTTATCAGTCTTTGATTGATATTTAATTTGGAAAGTACTTTAAAGTACATTTTTAAAACGTGAAATAAATATTTGTTTCATCATAAAATATCGAATCAATTGGTCGTTGTGATTAGATGTATAAGTTGTTTGACAGTACTGCTTTGTAACTGCGACCTTATCCGTAATCTAAAAAAATGGAAATATTTTAAAATGGAGAATTTTATTAAAAACCCAACAGCTTACTGCAAATTTTCTAAAGAATCCGGAAATTTTGATATCAGAAATATATCATTCGGTTCAGAAATGAAAAAGTTTTTAACTGGATACCGTTCACCAAAAACTTTTTTAGAATAGAGAGAAAATTAGATAACATATTTACTAGTTATTAAATAAGTAGCCACTTTAGAATAATTTCTTATACCGAGTAAGGGGCCATTCATTAATTACGTAAGGATGATTTTGGCAATTTTTGACCCCCCCTACCCCCCATGTAAGGGTGCATAAGATTCTTCAAACCCCTCCCCCCTATTCTTATGTAAGATTCCATTTCTTTTTTTCAAAATAATAAAATGTTAGAAAAGGATAATTTACACTAAAACTCTCAGTTTAACGTAAATCAAAGATTTTTATTTTTCAACAGATAAGTAATATTCTTGCTGTCCACTACATATTACCATCATATTATTATCTTTAGTCTTTAGAATACCATTTATCAGTAATTATTAACTTATTAACTTGGAAAATCTTATGTAAGAATAGGTTTGACCCCCCCACCCCCAAGTAAGGGTATGTAGAGATTTTTCCAACCCCCCTCCCCCTCGGGACCTTTACGTAATTAATGAATGGCCCCTAACTTCCTAAATTTTTTAGCATTTAATATTTAATTTAACATTTCAGACAAATTTTTAAGGCTTAAAGTATATTTAAAGTAAATAACTTTATCAAAAATTTATTAATAAAAATTTTTAATCAACAAAAATTAATTGAAAGGTTTTTTTTTTCGCATTTCTCTGAATTTTGAGAGCATCTTTTTTTGTGAAGTAACTTTCCAGAAAATGATTTATGGAAAAAAATAAACAATATGTTTACAAAATCGAGACGGTATATAGGAGAAAAAAGTTTAAACAGCTCGACTCTTTAAGTAAGAAGTAACGCTATACGATTAACCTTTTATAAATAAATCATTTAATTAAAATTGCCGAATTCAAGGTCAATTTTTAACCAGCATGATGAAAGTTCCCAAAATGTTTGTTGCTGTATTATAATCTCTTGTCCAAAAGTAATGTTAAGGTTCTTCGTTACATTACTATTAGGATTATTTCAAGAAAATAATTTTTGACCTTGACTTGAAATTGTATATGACCTTAACCAACTAGCCCTTATGTTAACACAACTAGCATCCCTATCTGCGTCTTCGTAGACAACTTCATTCGAATATAATTTTACACCTACATCTCCAATGCGGTTCTCCTAATATTGAACTTTCATTGTACTCCTTTCTGATCCAGCTTGTCTACTTTTTACAAAAGTAAATTAATTCATAAAATAATTAACTTATACGCAAACTTGAACATCCCAAATTATCTGAAGTGTAGACAGCATAAGTTCTCTATTTGCATTTCCTGACTGCTCAATCCATTTCTACTCGTCCAATAGAAGGTCTAGCATCCTATCCGGCTGTCTGCGTTTTAAAACAACACCAACAGAAAAGGAGGCAACCAACCAGTGGCAGAAGTAACACACGTCTGCCTAAACAAACCGCACCCAATGTCAGAAGTAACTCAAGATCTCCGGAACAACAAGAAACTCGAAAGGTGTATTATAAACCCATCCCCAGTCTCTACGTGTCTCACTCCCCCTCCCATCTCTCGGCTGGCACCACGTAATAATAATAATAATAGCTGCATGTTCTTTTCCAACTTCATTAAGCCGTCCCATCCCTGAAAGTCAATACCCACTCTTGAATACGGAAGTTGGTGGACTCTTTAACGGTTCTGTATGCACGCTATTACGTCGACGTCTTTTTTGACGGGGGATACTCTATCGGGTTCTTTCAGGCAGTTTTAAGTGTGAGCTCTAGTAAATCGCTTTTTGAAAATTTGAGACCTTGAATTAGGGTATCAAACGTGTAATTTGCAAGGCTCCCGCTGCAGAAAAATGTCTTCTTTTGTCATGATCATTTATCTATGGTCGTGTTTGTTCTGTTAATTGCGACCACACCCATGCTTTATGTGTTGTTCTACATTATATTTTAAAAGGTAGCATTATCGTTGAAGTATTTCGGACCTCAACGGAGATAGTAACTTTAGGTTGGGAATTTATTACCATAATTACAGGCACTCACTGCATTAAGCTGAGATCCTTTCGAGGAAATTTTCTGGAGACGCTTAAGGAGGAAAATATTCGGAAAATGAGTATAGAAAATCAGTAAAAAAATTAGTTTTCCATTTATAAACCCATTCTTATGCGAGTATTCCAGCTGAGAAGTGTCGCATCTCTTAAATTCAGAACCGTCATTTCTGAGGGATTCGTTGGCCAACAACTCACTAAATCAGTCTCAAGTTCTCGGAATGCCACCCATAACGGTCACGGTGCACCGCTAAGTGAATGTTTATTGGGTGTTGTGGGATTTGAGATGCGGAAGGAATATATTTAGATTGCGACTCTAATGGGGGTGGCGATGGATAAAGAGCAAGATGGTGGATCGAAGGATATGACTTCTGTTATAAATTCGTTCGAAAGTGTTCTGCTGCCGAAGAGTTTTTAGCGCCATAGGAGATCACCTTCCTGATGAATCAAGAAATATCTTAGTTTTGGAGAATGTGATGCGCTGTTGAACGAAAGCTTGAAACAGGTGTGAATATAAAATATAAACCGGCCATTTAAACCGAAGATTTTTTTAAATAGCTGTGTTACTCATAGTTTCGCAAATTTTTTTGTTAATCAACTGCGTTTCGGTACTTTTTAAAGGGATAGAACGTCTAACGAAGAACCTTTTACTAGTTGAAAGTATGGGAGAAATTTAAACCAGTTAAATGGATTTTTAAGTCCTTCTTTATGAAAAAAACACCGAATTGTGTTATGATCTATTATTATATCTATATGACGGTATCAATTACTTTCGTACGTTCAAGTTCTTATTATCGTGGATAACATTTAATATATCGTGTAATTAAGAGGAAGCGTAATTTCTCTGATAAAGGAAGCACAGAAGTCCTAACATTTTGCGGAAAAGAACTATCGTAGAGTGGCCCTTGTCAACTCGTCGCAAAATATGGTGTCTTAAATAAATAGATAATAAATAAATAATAGCCATATTTTACTTTACTACGAAGTATGCAAATATGTATTGATAAAGATAAAAATGGATTTATAGAAAAATTAATTGTATTAATTCATAAATCTCCCCTTTAAGGAAATATTCCATTTGGGATATAATTAAATATTCATCGTGTACGTGAGCTCTAGCTCAAATTCAGCATTGAATTAATGGAACCATCAAATTATGAAAGGATTCTAATGAACTACAAGATGGTATTTACACCATCTTTTCTAGAATAGGTTTCGTCCATCTTTCAATACGTAATACCATAACCATCTTTTCAATAGGTAAAAATTGAATCTTAAAAAAATTTCATGGCATATGTTTTTTAAATTAAAGATTTTCTTTTTAAACCCATTGGAGAGAGCCCCATAACCACCATAGAGTTTCAAAACCAATAGTTATGTTTTCGTTCTGTAATTTATTCCTTTTCTTCGAACTATCATGCTACGACCCACATTTTACCCCAATGCTCCTTAACTTTTAAACAATACATAAGCAGTCGAATAGCTCTTAATGGCTTTGAAAACAAACCAGTGAATTTCAAGGGCATAATGCAGCTTACACACTACGGTCGCCAGAAAGACGTGCCGGACGACAGAAAAAAAAATTAACTCAATGTTACCAACCCAAGCAAGTGCGAAGCAACAACCACCCTAACTAATCGCACCAAACCGAACCAGCAATTCATATCCATCTCGGGATAAAAAACGGGAGAATTGAATTTCAGTAATCCGAGTCCAAACTGAAGGGATTCCCGTTCCTGTGAAAGGGGGTATTTCCCGAGACAGCTCATCTACGTGACGCAGAGGTCTTATTATTTTAACGTGACGTCAGCTGTCTCGTGCTGAGACCGAGGGTTGGGAAAAAGAAAGAATATTCTGTCACCGAGCTTTTAATTTGAATATTAAAAGTTCCCCCTTCATAAATCCCCTCTATCTCTCAACTCCACTCTTTTCCTGGGTATGCTTTTGCGGCTTCCGTTTTTTATTTTTTAATCTTGGGTTTTCGTGAGTTGGAATCTTCGAGTTGATGAGTCAAACTGTCATGAGAGAAAAATAGTTTTTCTACTGCCAGTACAGTAGGAGTCCCGATTATCCGAGTTAATGTGGACCAAGCCTAACTCGGATAACCGAAAAATGTGGTTAAAGCAAAAATCTTATATACTATCAATCATGATAGTTTAAATTTATATTTTAATTAAATAAAAGTTTTACATTACAAAGACATTAACTTTATATTATAACCTTATAATTTGGGAAAATTTTATTGTCTTACTGTAAAATATAGCTTTTTTTATTGTATCCCTTTTTAATTGGATTCATTTGTAAGTTTGAACTTACAAATGGGAGAATTTACCTTATTTTTGCTAATTAACCTTAAGGTAAAATTTCAAAAAATTTCTAATACGTCAAAATATTCCTTCATAATTTTTTGTTATAGTAATGACTTTGTTTTCTTCAAAATTAAAAAACGTCATAAAATTTAAAACTCTATAACCATGAAGTTTCTCAATTGGAAATAAAATGGTCATTACCTTTATCATCATCAATCAAAGTAAAAATACAAGACAGGGAATGAAATTTTAAAAATACAGCAGTGATAAGGTAAAAAATATTAGTACACCAATACAGCATAGATTAAACCCTAATAAACTCTTTACCTGTGAAGAACCTTTTTTTTAAGGATAATTATTGATTGTCCAAACGATAATAGAAGATACAAACTGAGAAACATCCCAAACAATCGAACCTCAACCCTCACACACCAAAACAAACCGTAAACAGTTCCAGAAGATTTATATCCACATCGTGCTCTGGTTCACAAACTCACTCCAAGGGATATTAATAATTCCTAAACGGAAAGGAGTATCGAAATTCTCAAACCGTCGTCACGACGAACAAGAAAAAAAAATTCCTGCCCCGCCGCCGAGTGATCAATCACTGGTGACCGCGGAGTGGCGAACGCATTGTTCTCTTCAAATAAGGACACCCCTGGCCACCTGTTATTAAGATCTCCATTAATAACATCGCTTAATAAGTCCATGCCTTGAGCCAGGCGTTAAATAATCCGATTTATGAAATTTATCGAGGGAGTTTTTTTTATTAAGATTTTAAACCAAGTGGAATGAGTTAGGGTGCTGTTAAATTTATGGGGAGGCTTTATAAGCATATATTTTCGGCTTTGCTTGTGGCCCGACTTGGGGAACGTTTGAATACGTAGTTTGACAAAATTATTCGAGGAATATATTGGATTTGGTCTTGATAAACGTCGCTAGATAATTTATATAAATAATAGTCTAATAATCCTGGTTGATCTTTTAAGGTGATTTTTTTTTAAGATACATTGAACTTTTCAATCTATACTTAAGTTGTTTTTACTACATTAATCTTAAAAAAAATATCAGCTTTTTTTTAACTATGCATGATTTTGTACACACCCAGTTGGTATTTTCCTTCGATCAAGATTTTATTTTTAGTCAACGAAATATCTCTATATCATGTTTAGTAAAATTATACGAATATTCAATTATATCGCTTAAAAATTGTTATTAAGTATTTCATTTTACTTTAATAAATAATAATAACAACTTTTTATTTCATTTATAAAATTCTCAGTTATGAAAGTCCGTAAGAATGGCATGCTAAGAATATTGAAAATTTTTAATAAAAATTGTCTCTGTATTAAAATACAATTTCTTTACAACTCCGAAAATCCGATCGCGATGACTGTGGTGGTAATATGCATCCATACTTTTCTTTTCACATAAAATTATTCGCATAAGAATATCTTTAATAAAAAATCTTGAAAAGAGAATGAATTCAATGCTTGAAACAAACACAATTTTAATATATTTAACATTTTATTTTTTTTCTCTGCTTAAAACGTTTCAAAATACTTCTGAATATGAAATATTTTATGTTGGTGCTTTATACTAAATCCTTAAGGCACTCTCAATCTTTTGTACTTTTACTTTCTTGGAAAATTGAAAATGCTAAAACTAAAGAACGAATCTGAATTTCCTTTGTAATACCAGCTTTCCTACTACAAGCATACCCTCGTAGTGAAACAACATTTACAGAGTTCTGTTTACTGTTTAGGGCTTCTCTGCTTTACTCTGCAATTTAAGGGCTACAATAACATTAGTTCAGTATATTGCTTAGGTTTCACTGCAACAACAATAATTAAATCATTTGTTTTTTTTTTAGGGTAGGGGACCTCTTAAACCAATCATTACTGTTTTCGGCCTCTTTTGTTGTATTGCTCTATAGCTGCAGTTTATAAGTTCGAATGAGATTTTTCTGAAAACTTTTGAATGACGTTTTCTTTTTTGCAAAGATCGCTGTTAAGTTATTTTCAGCAAGAATGTTTTCCAGGGAATATGGTAGTATTTTTCATCCTTAGAAAACTGGGTACTCTTGAATATTTTCATCTTCAATGGAATAATATTATTGGCATGTTCTTATCACGCGTAGTAATATATAAATTTTCTAAGAAGTACAGTACAGTCGTTTGGTAGAAACCAAAATTATTCAAGGATATTCTAAGAATAATTATGAATATTCTTATAAAAATTCGTGAATGAACTTTATTACATTCCCCGCTCTTTGAGAATACCTACCAATTATTCTTCGGATTATATTCTTGCCTGAATATTTGAATAGAAGTATCTCTAATAGTACCTACTATAAATGATTATTTTATACTACTAATAAAAAAAATTTAATTCGCTACATTTTCTTCACCGTATCGAAATATCGAAGGGGAAGTACAACCAAATGCAAATTGAAGCAAAAGTTGCAAAGTTTGGATTTTTTTTTCAATTTAAAATGATTAATTAAAATAAACTTTATTAGTATGAGGAGTTCGTATGGATAAAGCATCAGAATTTTAATAATGACACCATTTCTTTTGAACAAAATCGAAAGACATGCAAAAAAAAAATTTACTCGTCTTTCATGATTGCGAAAATTTGAATCCCCCATTACATTTCTTTCTTTTGGATATTGACGTAAAAATAATTTTACTGAAGATTTCATAAATTACATAATAATAATTAAATATAAGCAAAAAATTATGCAGGTAATTTGCTCTTCGACGAACAAATCAATGAAACGAAGCAGAACGAAAAGAAAGCCTTCACGATTCTCTGACGCTAAAAGCATCACCCCAAAACACTCAATCCATTGAACCGCAGTGTCACCCTTCCACTCCACCAGCGACACAGCACATCCAACGTAATTCCTCTCCATAATAATAATCAGCTTTTCCTCCTCTCCTAAATCACGCGTAATGGGCCAAAATATTCATGGCTGCGTCGTGTGTGGTCATACCTCGCCCAAGTGCCTCGTGACTCACTGCGGACCGTATTGAGGATGACCTGTCCAAGTAAAGTGCCCAGACACGATGAAAAAGAGAGAGAGAGAGAGTGATGTATTATTTTTGGAGAGACATCTCCCTATGGGTGTTGAAGCCATGCGGCGTGTCGGGAGGATTTGGATCGTCTGGTTTGGTCGTTCCGACCCCTCCCTGGGTGCATTGAAATTCGATTTGGGGTGGGGGTGCTTTTGTTATTTTTGATTGTGGGGTAGGGAACTTTGGGTGGGATCAAACGCATGGAATCTCCGGATGATGTTTTTTCTTTCACTTTATAATCTTAGTATTGCTAAAAATGTATAAGAAACAAATTTTAGGTATTAGGATAAAACAAGACGGTTATTTTAATAAATAGCGATTTATAGAACTTTCGGAGGATGATTCCAATTAATGATACGTGAGGAGTAATAATTGATTATTTTTATACATAATTAAAGGTGGTGTGATTTTTGACTATGTTATCCAAAATTACGGTGCTTAGGAGATTTTAATTTAAATATTAAGCTATAATTGTATTTGGAATAAGTATTATTTATCTTTATGATGCTCATTTTTATATTTAATCTTAATACTCGTACAAACATTTTAATTTAGAACAATTATTTTAAATGAGAAATATGTATTGTATAGTGCTGTCCTTTAAAAACAATCCACTATTTCATATTTTCTCCATTAAAAGCTTAATAAAAAGGATAATTAAATCGAACAAAAAACTGTTGTAACGGCTCATCCTCCTTAACATTTTAGTTCTTAGCATGTTTAATTCCAATTATCCATTACAAATTGGCAGTCAATTAAGTAAGAATTTGAAAAAAAAACCACATTTTCCTAGAAGGACTCTAACTGGCGGACTGAGCTAAAACTTTAATATTTTATTCTCATAGTAATGGGATAACATAAAAACGCACGAAAAATGCTCTAAAATCTTTATAACATACATTTTTATAAAATCTGTAAATCTGAAGCACATTTTTTGCCAAAAATCTACATTATCTCAGCTTGCTTAAAAAATAAGTAAATAAACCGTTCTTTGACCAGTTTTTACATCCCTGACACTCTAAGAGGCATAGAAGGACAGGGTATATGAGATGGTAAAATTATTTTAATTATGTAATTAAAAAATCTCAATGGGTTGTTTTTAGGGTACAATTTGGAGTGGGTTGTTTTTAAAGGACAGCACTATACTTATTAAGTAACTTATCCTATTTTAGCGGTTTTATTATTTTTCATTTACATTGATCTATACATTTTAATTCTTAATCACATACATATACACAAGAAGTTTCAGATTGTTTTTGATATTATTTCCTTTGAACAAAATTAAAAAAAAATTACTTGTTATTTTATAGCAAAAAATTAAGCTTCATATTAACGTTTCTCTTTTGATACACGGATATTGATGAAAAATAATTTTACCATAAATTTTATAAAACACCTATTTTTTTTAATTGAAAAGACATCCTAAGTTGAGAGGTCTGTGAAAATTAATATACAACAAAAGCGTATTGGTTTCTTTTCCTCAAAATTATAGTATTAGCTAACAATTTGTAGAAATTACGCTGTACAAAATACAGAACATTATTAAGTACAAACTTTCTAAAAACATCAGATATAAAAATCTGGAAAATCTAATTAACCTCATGTCCATCTCATATTCTTGAAGGAGGAAAAATCTTTAAAAAATCTTTCGCAAACAGACGTACAAAATATTTATCACAGAGTTTGTATAGTTTGTCAAAATGATCATTTCATTGTCAAAGTAAATTGCGAAGGATGCTCCACATGAGGTTGACTAAGCATCCTGTGTATGTCATCGATAATATGAAGCAAACGCTATGTCTTTCCATTAAAAAACCATTTGTCTTCTAAAATCATAACGACAGATTATACTTTTTTTTTACCTTCGAGAAACAAGTAATCCCAAGCATCCCCGTGATTCATATAGATCTTTTTCTATCTCTCTTTCAATCGTTTTTCCTTATCTCAAATTCATGTTCTAAGCCTAGGGCTCCAGCAAGACCCCCTGCTCTGTAAAACGACATGCTGTGGTATTTAATGTCACGAACGCATGAGCCCGTTGACAACTTGAGATAGCTGTGGTCTCCTATCTGATTGAAGAGACGTATAAGTCGTTATATAGCTCCTGTATAGTGGTGCTTACCTCCTGTTTGTGGAGCTTTGATGTCCGTTTAACGCTCTTTGATAGTGAGATAAACAGATATAGAATTTATGTTGTTCCCTTTTTCAAGGTAGGAGGTATAGCAATCAAAAAGGTTTTTATTTACCACTTTCTCTATCGCAGTAATGTCGGTATGTTAATTTTGGAGTAAGAGTTTGTTTAATTTTCAACAGAGAATTCCGTTCAGTAAATTTGAACAAATAAAGTTATTATATTACTGATACAGGAAAACATTTAAATTTATCAGTTAAACTACTAACTAGCAAAGTATTTAATTAGAATAATCTGCCTTAAATATTAGGAAATTAAATCATTAGGAACCAACCAACCAACCAAACAACCAAGACATGAACTAATGTGTAGTTTCTCGATTCTGCACAAATTCTTAACATTGATAGTAAACCAAAAAAATAGGTTACAATCAATATTTTAAGATAACATAAAAATACCAAGTATAGAGTGAGAGAACTCCATAGAAGTGCTGTTTTATAGAAGTTCTGGGTCACTTATAACTTGCAGATGGAACACAAATCGGAAACCTTTCCTTATATAATACTTAATAACCATAAGCTATTTGAATAAAGATATAATAAAATTTCCCTTGCGTGTAAAAGGATTTTATGTGAATCTCTATTATACTCTATCTAGAATGACAGATTGCTTGAGTGATAACTATATTTGAGCTCTTTCGTTCTCGATGGGGCATGGGAGAATTTATTGTCTTTTGCGAATAAATAGAACAAGTGACTCCACTTCCGCCCCATCCCTTTAAATTCCCTCAACTCACCAAAAATTACAGGAGTTGCGTTATTTTAAGGAGTGACCAGATGAGGAAATGTTTATATTTGGCGATAAAATATAGCTCGACATCTTTTTATTGCGCCGGAGAGCAAAAAAGGCCCGCTTCGGCTTTTAGTGCCACTCAAGGAATGAGTATTTCACTCGGTACGGAAGAGCAGACGGAGAGAGAGAGAGAAAAAGAAGCGAAGAAAAAAATAAGGGGCAAAAAATGTCTATCACTTCATCCTTAGGCGTACATGAGTGCTCGGTAGCTCTTGACAAAAGTGCTTCGGGATTATAAAAAAGTGTAACAAGCAAATCGGTTTAATCCCTTAATAAATGGTGCCGAATAACTGTGTCGCGAAGCCCGAGAAAAATCGCATTTTGAAGCTTTGATACTCTCACTTTTGACACATGCTGTTGAAGTCAATGTGATTCAGTGATAAACACATCCTATATTCATACAATCTTTATCAATTGATAGTTGTAATGATTTTGTTGCTTTTCGTATAGTATTTCTTTTTCTGTTTTACTACTGTTTGAGATAAAAAAAAGTCCGTGTTATGTATGTACAGTACATACAATCACATTATAATTACAAAATTTGTTATGCATAAGTATTTAAGGAGAAAACATTTATCTTTTGCAAAGTTTTAATATTAGTATCCCTCAAAAATTACACATTTTACATAATATTTATTTATTTTTTCAATTGTAAAAGGAAAATTAATTTTCATTCGAATAATATTTTACATTCATCTTTATTTAGGTCTTCTGCTATTTTTTAAATTTCTGATGTTTTAAAAATGATGGAATTCCAAGAGATCTATTAATAAAAGTAACAGAACATATAGGTTGCTCCATTTAACTCAAACTACCAGATTCCAAGTATTTGCAATCTAAGAAATCAGAGTAGAATCAAAGTAAGGATCAAATTAAGGAATCAGTACGAAATTACTCGAAAAATCCCCCATTTCACTTTTTAAATCTTCCTATCTACAATCAAAACTTCTTATCTTTTAAAACGAAATAACTAATTAATAATAAAATAATTTTAAACTAACCGTGATGGCGAATTCTGTACAATGTTATTGGATCTATAGATTTAATGCCAAATATTTACAGTATAATAATTATAATATCGTTTCCACCACGCCAAAAACACGAATCTGCTATTCACATAGCAGATTCGTTTTTTGGCGTGGTGGTAACGATATGTAAACAGGCGTGAGAAAACTATATTTGAATTCAGAAAAAAAAAATATGATTTTTACTTGAAAACAGAGGGCGTATAAACTAAGTGTAGTGATGTGTAGTTAGCTTACGCCCGAAGCTCACTAGCATACTTCGTTTTTCATTATCGGTTTATTTCCTTTTTAATGGTTCATTTGCATTTTAAAAAAAAAGTTAACCACACAAACAAACAAGAATCGTAGGGTTTTTCTCTCGACATTCCGTGGAAGGGAAACACATTAAGTGGTGACAGCAGTCATTCGACAAAGTCTTTCCAGCCCTCTTTTCACTCTCTGCAACTTGTTTCTCTCTCTCGGGACAGATAGGGTGCGCGTGGGGCTTGCAGAGGGAGGGATATATCAGGAACTAAGCGAGTTTTCTGCATTGGAGATAGCCACGCGCCCATTACCACAGCCATGTGGAGTGCAAGAATGCTCTCCTCTTCTTTTCGGCTCTTCTTATCGAAAACCGTAGCTCATCTCTTTGCTGTAACAGAAGACGGGACGAGCCGCGGATTTCGGGATCCTTCCTTGCGCCTTTTATTCAGAGAGAGAGAGAGAAAAAGAGACTGATATGTTTGTGGCATTTGGTTTATCTCTTTTTCTCCATTTCTTGTGGGAGGGCCGTTGAATTGCGTTGAATACGTTATGAAAGGAATAAAGGCTTGGCGGGAGTCTCTGAATGTGTGTCCCTTAGCGGTTCCTGTGTAAACACACTGTTTGTTGAGGGGATAGATAACTTAAATCTGGGTCCAAAAAGTTTCTGAATCTTGGGAAGGGAATTTGACATTCAAACTCTTTGGTAGGTTTTGTATGCAATTTAATATATCTCCTTCAAATGAAAAAAATTTTATAAAATATTTCTGTTTCAGTCCTTTGATGTATGAAAAAAAGTCCTAAGTTAAGTTCAAGCTTACTTTTATATTAATCATTATAGAGGTTTTCTGACATATTTGTATGCTATTAGCAATAAAATCTTTTATAACCTTTAAACTTACCATCAGTGACAAACCCAGAGAAAGTGTTTTGGTGAAGAAAAGGTGCTTTAGAAAATAAAAGTAGTGTTAATTTTACAGACATTTTTTTGTCTCCCTGGCTAATTTTTCCTTCTAAGGAACATAAAAACTGCAAAAAGGTATCCATAGTGAGATGGAAAAGTGTGCTATACAAGTCTATTTATAGTACTTATTGCTAAACAGTAAATGTAAAAGTTTTTATGTGTTTCATATAAAAGTATAATTACAGGAGAAACTAAGATGTAATTTTAAAACGGCATTCTTTTGGTTCTAAGATGAACATTCTCCTCCTGATGGTATGGGTAGATTTAATAAGGGTACTTCCCTTAATCTGCTCAAGATATTTGAGTTTTTACTAATGGCACACCTAAATCCTATCCTCTCTCTCTGTTCTTATCTCCTTCCTTCTCATATTCCTTTCCCAATACTTCACCGTTTCTCCCATTTCTTCATCTTCTATTTCTCTCTCTCACATGAGCTTTTTCAAGAGGTTGATGACACACTACTCTGTCATCTTCATCCCCATAATCCCAGTTATTTTAATAATTTGAATAAAGATGTTGATACGTTCATTAGGCTTAACATTCAAAGAAGAATCTCTTCTTCTGCGTTCAACAGCCGGAACATCGTTTTTTTATTTTACGAAAACTTTAAATCCACCCGGACTTCGTCACCAGAAGGAGCTTTAGTTGCCTTCTATTTGTCCATCTATTCATCTCAATCCATCATGTTGATGGAACCTCGAAACCAGTTTCACTGCGAGCTGAAACCGAAACTTGGCCTACGCTTTGTTTCTGGACTCAAGTGAGCGCGATTCGTTCTGAGAAATCCATGTGTAGCGGTATAGAAAAAACCGCTATTAAAGCTGGACCCTACCAAAGACCTCACTATCCATCTCAGTAGCTGTCGACTGTTCAGATTACGTACACATACCCGGAACAGTTTAATTAAAACGTCTGTTGACAAATTAAGTTCTGCGCCTCTCTCTCTCTCTCGAGAAAAATAAAGTGAAGATTTCGTGGTTGCAGTTACGCTAAAACCTTGGAACATGATCGTAAGTCACAACATTGCACTGTTGTTCCCTTGAAGAGTGCATTGTGTGAACTTGAAACCAAAGCGTGTTACTCGTCTTTGTAAAATATCGTGTTGTTGATAGAAGATTTTAGTTGTGATGCTCCTACATCTAATGTTCTGGAGTTGTGAAATATTTATTTAAAAAGAGTTTCTAATGACAAAGCAGACGTTATTCGTTATCATTAATTTAATACTCCATTACTAGTCGGAGCAATTAAAGAACGATTAATCATGATTCATCTACTTATATTTCTCTTTTAAAACATTGAAAGAGGTTTAAGACACAATTACTTACTGTATTATAATAATCGTTATACAAATTTCACAGTATTTCCTACCTAAAAAGTAAAAATTCTCCATTTTATTTCCTCACCCAGTTTTATCCTACTTTTAACATTAATTCCTATTTTCATATTTTATATTGGGCTAGTTATGCAAGTTACAATTGTTAACATTTTAATTTTTTTTCATCAACTATTTTCTATATCAGTTTTCTGTCGATCAACATTTACATTAACCCCAATCGTTATGAAATATCGGTCGGTAAAAACATTTTTCAAAACTCACCAACTCACTGCTACCTTCTATCATTCTTTCTCAATATGTTCACTAAGGTGAATAGAAAAAGAATGAAAAACAGAAAAAAGGTAGAGGAGAGTGTTGAAACACCCAAATTATGAAAGTAAGAAGAATAGAGGAAAAAGCTAAGAGGGCTATTGATAACTTAATTATGCATTCTATCCCTACCAAAGCATTTAAAATTATTTACATGATTTAAGTTAAAATTAGCAACTTTCATTAAAACGAAAAATTGCTGACCTAGCTGTATTGTAATAAGAATTATTTGTGCCCCTAAATTACAAATATAAATATTAAATTAGTACCCCTAAAATACAATTATAAATACTTCATATTTGTAATAAATAAAAAAATATGTATGAAACTTTGCCCACCTTGAAGGTCAAATGTTTCTCATATGCTCTGCTCAATACAGCTTTAAAAATTAACGAGTGTCCATGGCTTGGCTAACCACTCCCACACTTTAAAACGAGATAATTTGTTTATGATGCCTAAACATCTTACACAATCTCATTTTTTGATGTTGACACTGCTAAGTTGCCTCACACATTCTAATGAAGTGATACTCTTAAATATAAAGAGTGAGAAACTTAATTAGCCTTGAAAACCAACTCCTAATATCCCACGAAGAATCATTTTATCCCACTCTCAAATCTCCTTCCTTTTCATTTTTATCTCAGATCCATTTCCACTATACCCGTTCTCTGATATAAATCTAGAGCCGTCAAGCTCTTAAAGAACCTTATCCAATGCGTCTGCCTCTTTAAGGGCAATTAGAATCCTCGAGTACGTGATCCAACTACGAGTAATTCACTAAGCAGACTTTTAATTCAGTTTTGTTGGAGATTAGATCGCGAATTCCTTGTTTTGGGTTGTTAAAGGAAAGACCAGTAGTTACTTCTCGGATAACGACACTGGTGTCGAAATCAATCAGGAGGACTCGGGAGAAACTTGTCCTCTAAAGTGCCTCTCATTAGTAGACATTTGGATCCATGTGAGGATCAATCGGTAAGTCGCGTGAATCACATGTAAATGAGCCAGACGACAGGAGGCAAAAAACATTTTTTTAGAGGAATTTAGCTGTTAGTTTAGTTGGTTGGGATGGCATATTGACTGTGCAAGTCTGTATGCACAATGCACATTCAATGTGAGGTGTAGAGTTTATGTTATTAGTTTACAATTCATCATGCATAAAATTATTTTTGAACAATTTTATTAATATTTTAAATTTTTAGATACTTAACATTATACAGCAACCAAAATATGATATAAACTATAATTGTATTAATACCGTAACGGCAAACACATGAGATAGGTTGAAATTAAATCACCAGTTTTTAATAAAGGAAGAAAGATTAATAATGGCAAGATTACATTTAAGGTTTTAAAGTATCTCCAAGCCCCGCTCAATATGTTAGGGAAAAATTGTTATTAGATGCATAGCCTTCAATATAGCTTTAATTCTAAATTTATATTCAGTAGATGATTGAATCCATTTATTCTGTTTTATAATTTAACTTGTCTTCGGTTTTTTATTTTTATTTAACATAAACTGAATACAATTTCATTTTCAATTCAAAAGCTTATATAGTTTTTATCCAGTTTAAATTTCATTCAGTTTTTTGAAAAAGTAAGTCAAAAATTATTTTTAAATCTAAAATTTTTTAATTCTTGTATTTTTTATTAGTATATGCAACTTCTGAACATAAAGAGCCGCATAAAGATAAACCCAACTCTAACATTTAACTTGTATCTTAGGTATGATGATTGGCCTAACTGATTATAGGTTGGAATAACCTTATAATCTACTTTTTTTTAAATATCTGTTGACTTTTATCGAATTTTCGTTATGAAATTTTTTAAGTTTTCCCTGAGTGCCTGCTTGAACAGGCGGGACGGGTTTATTAACAAAGTCTACCGTATAATAACTTGAACAGTGCCTGCTCAAATTCTGTGGATCTGAACTCTAATAGTACAACTTTGAGCCCTCCAAACAGATAGCTCTTTCTAGATCAAAAACAACAATCCTTACGCCAACTATCTTCGTCATGCGAAATTTTCGTTAAATTTCTACCGTCTTAATCTTTTTAGTGGTGGCGACTGAAAAGAAAGAAAACATTTTCTCTCTCGACTGTTATGCCCTGTTCTTTCTATGTATATTGTCGATGAAGCCTCCTCAGAGGTGCTTCGGAAAAACCAGAGCTGAAAAAGCCAGGCGCCGATGGTGCTCATATTCATCTTCGCCACATCACAGATGCATCGCCCATAAAAGCGGGACGGAGATGCCCTTTTAGGGGAGTGTGGAACACGTTTCGGACCCTAATGAACGAATTAGCATGCGTGTGCGGTATGGGACTCGTCTGACGCCGCCGGATGGGGTTATCAGAGGTGCTGGAGGATGGGTGTAGAAGACTCGAGAGGCCGTGGAGGTGATAGTGTCACTTTTATGAGCGACATTTCTTTTTTTTGAGGGGTGGTTGGATTTCTCCCTACCGTTTTGGAGACGATGTTTCGGTGGTTACTTTGAAAGCTGCTGCGCTTGTTATCTGACTTAATAGTAACGCTTCGCCACCGTGAAATGTTAGGGGCTACTTGCAAAAGCGTGATAAAGACGTGAGTTTTTGTTACAGCATCCGGCTCATGATAAATACTAATCTTGAAAAAAATTAGAATGACTTTTTTTATATAGGGAGTATGACGTATCTATGTTGGAAACACTATTATTAGTGGTCTTTCTGTTTTTAATATTCTTAAAAAAAGAAACAGAGCAATTTGGTTAACGCGTGGTGAACCAACCTGGCCTCTAAATACTTTCAGACTATTCAAAATTTAACTAAAATCAACTTGTCAAAAAATACTTATATATACGTAGGGCCTCGTATAACGCGCCTTCGTACAACGCGAATTCCTATAACGCGAGAGAAATTTTGCTACCACTTTTTCCTATAGCGCGAAAAATCTCGCGTTATACGAGAACTCACCATCCACTCGCACTCCAGCCATTCATGAGAAATCGAACCTGGAAATCGAACCAGCCATCCTGGAAATCGAACTCTTATCGCCACTGCCGAGTATTTTTATAAGACCTTTTAGAATCGTCCTAGGACTGTTTTTCGGGATCTAAAATCGTATGGGTTGATGGTCTTGATTTAATATCATGGGAATAAGAAACGACAATAGTACCGTGTCTGTATTTTATCCAAAATCTTATATTTTTTTTTAAAGATTTTAGGTTGCATGCTATGAATATTAGCTATGAATATTATTTTTATATAACATTGCTCCTTCAAAAACAAAATAATTAAGTTTAATAAATCTTTTTAATGCTCATTATTTTAACAATATTATTAAATTCATAACAAATCTTGTGACACGTATTCTTAAAATTATTTTACGTGTTTGAACATTGCAAAAGTGTCTTAAGCTAGTTATTTTAACATTGAGTATATTTGAGGCTAGAGTTTTTATTTTACAGATCTTAAAATTTCTAACTGTCAAATTTGTTGCTACTAGTTTAATGTTATTAAAATTTATAACGTTAATAATTTTTTTTTCAAATAAAATGTTCTTGTAACAAACATTCTTAAGTATTTTAAAGGTTTCACTCTTGCTTTATCTTCTTAAAAATTGTTTAATTTTAAAAAACTATTCACAATGTTATTCCTCCATTTTTTGGATTTTTAAGAAACATTTATTTATTATTTGTTTTGAATGATTATTCTTTTTTCTTAAAATACATTAACTTTTTAACAGCGACGGTATGTAATTTGGTATAAGCTTTATTATTAATATTTTTTGTAACTTCGTTTGCGGCCTTACCAAACAATAATGTGAGGGTCCCTCCTACCAAAAAGGGTGGGCTAGTTGGTATAGAAACAAACTAATAGAACCTACAAATCTGCAATTATATTTTCGCCGTATACAAGGAAAATCCTCTGACTTTAATAAATGGTTGGGTAATTGAATTTTGGACATACTGATAAATGTGAGCTCTACGGACCTACTTAAAGTTAGTTGTATAAAGTTTTATTACTAAAATACAATATTTTTTTTGCAGACTCCTGTAATTGTACCAAACAAAATCATTAAAAATATAATGAAGCTTTCAACTTGCCTTAAAAAAGATTGGACAGTGGATTTTCCTAGTTCACAGTTTCGGGGGGGGGATAATCGAACTATGTATTTATCTTATAAACGGCTTTTGGTAGAGATAGAAAGGAGATGAGGGAGGAATAAGGAGGGTAAGTCGGATCTAGAAAGTATAACTCCAATTTCTCACTTCTACAAGACCGTCCCTAAAAAAACCCTTCCTATACCTCCCCCTCTTCTGCGGCGCCAATTTTCAGTTCAAATGTTTGGCCTCCTCAATACGCAGAAATCAATACTCTGGTTTTCTTATGATCTAGTCTTAACAGATAATAGTCATTCTCAATAACCTATACAAGGTTACAAGCTATATCGTGATTAAGCTATTGATGGTGTAGTCCATAAGTGCATGGGATACCAGCAGCGTAAGCTGCTCTTGCCCCATAGCAGCAAAGCCACGCCTCGATAGGTCAACATTGGCCATGACTTGCTGTTATCCCAGGCTAACCCGGTAGCTATTGACAGTGGATAGGTTTATTGCCTACGTATAAAAGAAAGTTTTATTAAAAGATTGGTGACATAATTTAATAATAATTTAAATGTTGAGGTCACCACTAAATTATTAAATATTATTTTAATCAGTTTGGTCTATCTCCGCTAGAATGCATCCTCATCCTCACCCGGCTCATATCAGCAGTCGGCAGCCTGATTACTCAGTGGCAGATAGCTGAAAGCTCTGGGCAAGGGATTAACATAAAACAGTTTCTCCCTCTTAACGAATAATTAGTGTTTGTTGGGAGTAATAGGAGTAGCGATGAGTTAAATTTTTGCAAAAGTCCAGGCTTTCAAAAAAAAAGAAACAAAGGCACTGTCTATTTGCCCGGCAGATATACTCTCTTACTCTAGTCCTGTTTAACCGGCACTTGCCCAACAACGGTTCTGATTGGAGCGCCGGGGCCGCGAGACCTACGGCGCATGCGCCAACTGCCGGTTTCACGGTCCAAATAGACACTTCGAAAAAAAAAAGAGTGGTTGCGTATCTATCATAAGCTGTTCATCAGAATCGTTATTTTTCCCGCGACTGTATTTGTATATGCTTTACGATATTTACTTATTAATGATAAGAAAATTTAAATATTTTGATCCTAAAGGCATGATGAATGTTTCTGGAATTTCTTTCATTAGTTTAATACAAAAATGAAAATTTTGGATTAAACGTAGATGAAAAATAAAAGATATTTCGAAAACACATCTACTAAATTAATCCAAACACATTAACTTAAAACTAATAAAAAACTAAACTAAAATAAGAATGGCTTTTTGTAAATAAATCTTTACTAAGTTTGAATAAAACTACACGGATAAAAGATTCCTTTATCACAAAAATAGAAAATATTTGGGGAGGATTGTTATAGGAAAAGCTTAACCCAGTAAATAATAATACGATCAAGCAGAGAAAGCTGTTAAAAATCCAATTAAAACAACTCATTTCTTCTGATGAAACGCATACTTTACAATTAGGATTAGGAAAATAACTGGCCTCAAGAATGCTCCAAATAATTTATAGTTTCAAAAATAAAAATAATCTGAATCTGGGTTAAAGCATCTAAGGAAAGAATTAACACTTCTCTAGTGTAGTAATAATCTTTAAAATACAATCACTTATTATTTATGGACATATGAGAAATATTTTGATTTGAATACATATTTTTCCAATATTTGAATTTGAAAATCCTTTTTATTCCCCGAGCAACGCCGGGTATAGCAGCTAGTAGACGATAAAATTTCACATGGTTACAATCACTCTAGCCCTTAACCCTAAGAAACTGCGATTGTGTAAGAATTTAACAGAACGTTTAGCTTTTTAAATGTAAAAACCTCGGAATCGAACAATTGTGTTGCTTTAGGTAGCGTACTTGAGAGTATTATTTTTGCCTGTCATTCGCGTTGTATGAGGTGTTTTTTTCATACAACACGAATTCGTACAACGCGATTTTCCTACTACACGGAACCAAAAATCGCGTTATACGAGGCCCTACTGTACTTAAATTTATAATTTTTAACCTTTATTTTTATTAAAACTGTTTTGCAGCATTTAATTTGTAGTCATCATATTATTGGATCATAGTTATTAGGGGACATCCATAAATTACGTGAGGTCAAAAATCGGGGGGGGGGGGGAGGGGTTTGGAAAAATCTTACCAAATCTCACCAAGGGGGGAGGGGGGTCGATTAAAATCTCACGTCAACTTTTTCAGTTAGAAATTAAACGATTTTCTTTGTTTTTTAAGTATGAGAAAGGAAAATCATTTTTAAAAAGTTGTAGATGAATCTCACGTGGGGGGAGGGGGGGTCCAGATTTTGGAAAAAACACCTCACGTAATTTATGGATGCCCCCTTAGCTTATTAGTAATTATATCTTATTAATTATACAATTAAGCTATACTAGGGGGCTATCGCCCCCTGCTCGCTATCGCTCGCCAACCCCCGGGAACTGCTGACGCAGTTCCCCTAGGATTGCTTCGCAATCCTGTGCTCGCTTCGCTCGCTCGCCATACGCTGACAGCCTAGCTGAGATTCTCATTACCAACTAAATTTATTGGTGAAAATAGAAATTTATAAATAACAATATGCAGCAGGGAAACATTAAATACAGTGTGTGAAAACTATGTATACACAGTGTTTATAAAATTATTGGGTACTGTTGCATTAGCCAAGAAAAACCACCATAAGCAGTATAATATATCAGATAAATACTATTAACAGGTATATGTTATACTTAAAAGTTGATATACTTCAAATCTCAGTTATTACTTTAAATTATGTTACATAGTTTGTAACTCATGGTGAAATTTGCATCCTTTTAAGCAACAGTAGCAATTTATTTTTAAGATTACATGCATAAGTGTTTAGTTAGGTGCAATGGTTGGTTTGTTTTGTTTCGTAAATTCAACAGGCAATCCACACTACTTTTGCTATTGTTGTAAATTGTCTGAATTTAAGGATGGATTTAAGAAAGTAGCGCTAGGAAGTATTATTGCAATCAAAATCGACGTAGAATTTCTGAAGCTCCTGAGGAAGCCAGCCTTCGTCGTGCCAATCGTGTATAGGCGGACATGTTGCGGTGTGCAGTATCGGCATTTGCGATATAGCGGTACTTACAGACCATGATTGCGGGTCCTTGACTAAAATCTGTGAACATTGCTCTACACAATATTGGAAGAAGGAGGAAAACTCCAGCAGAAAATATATGCCAAATGTTACCATGGTGGCATACGGGGGACATAGTAACGCCCGTTGCTTCAACCGGTATTTCTGCAACACTTTTGAGTGGTGGCAGAACAGCGCATTACGTCTTCAAAATTCCTATTCTTTTAAATGCCACTTCTACTTGCAACATAAAACCAAATAGTAAAGAGGCACAAAGGTCACTTTCATCCAAATTGATAATCTGGGACGATGAAACAATGCTCATGGCTTTGATGCGGTCTGTCGATTGTTGTATGATATCACACAATGTGAAATACCATTTGGTGGAAATTTGCATCCTTTTAAGCAACAGTAGCAATTTATGATTAAGATTACTACATGTAGCTATATATAGTGTTTAGAGTTAGGTGTGCTTATACTTACCCCATTATTTCATTACTCCTCTAAAATTTCTTTGTAAAATCCAAAAGCCATTTTGAAAATTCCTTTTCGGTGTCAAGAGCATGCATGGCAAGTGAAAGGGTCAGTTTCGTGACATTCGACCAAATATTGGGCTTTTTAAGGCAGCTTGCTACTGTCAGGGATCAGGAACCTCGTAAAATCACTGGTAGCACTTGACAAAAATCTCCACCAAGCAGAATAGCTTTTCCACCAAATGGTTTTTCACTGTGTTTCAAATGTGTGATATCACACAACAGTCTATGGACCACAACAAAGGCATGAGCATGTTTCATTGTCCCAGATTATCAATTTGGTTTTAAGCGACCTTTGTGCCTCTTTACTATTGGGTTTTATGTTGAAAGTAGAAGTAGCATTTAAAAGAATAGGAATTTTGAAGGCGGAATGCGCTGTTCTGCCACCACTCAAAAGAGTTGCAGCAATGCCGGTTGAAGCAACGGGCGTTACTATGTCCCCTTTCCCCCAAATGTTATGTAAAATAGTTGTGTAGAAAAATTTTTGCTGGTTCCTGCAGGTCCATCTAAAAAAAAAACACTTGGAGGAATCTTCATCATTGTTATATTATACTGCCACCAATACAGTCTCAAAAACCTCTTTCTGTTCAGAATTAAGTTTTTTCCTGTATATTTTAGAATTGGCCTGTTCTTTTAAAACATCAAAGGATGAGAGGCCAGACAGTGGTAAGGAAACTGCACAGATCTTGGAGTAACTTCGGAGCAGGGGAAAGTTCTGGCAACTTTACTTTGCCACCATGGTAACATTTGGCATATATTTTCTGCTGGAATTTTCCTCCTTCTTCCAATATCATGCAGATCAATGTTCACAGATTTCAATCATGGACCCGCAATCATGGTCTGTACGTACCGCTATATCGCAAATGCCGATACTGCACGCCGCAACATGTCCGCCTGTACACGATTGGCACGACGAAGGCTGGCTTCCTCAGGAGCTTCATTCTCTCTCTCAGAATTCTACGTCGATTTTGATCGCAATAATACTTTCTAGCTTTAATTTAATCCATCCTTAAATTCAGACAATTTACAACATTAGCAAAAGTAGCGCGGATTGCCGAAACGTAAACAAAACACAAAACCAAAACAAACCAACTGTCTGTTGCCAACGGGAGAAAACAAATACCGCCAAATTTCGGCGTCACGTAAGAGAATTATATATATAGATTATATTAAATGATTATAAGTAAAAATGAATAAACAAATAAAATTATTTTTATTGTTTAACATTAATTTTAATTCCTTCTTAATTTTTGTCATCTTTTAATTCTAAAATCTTCTTTTTCTCTGTCTTTCCATTAGAACAGAAACTAAAGTAGATAAAATTATTTTATGCAAATTATCTATTTTGTTTTACCTATCATAGAGAATGATCTATGATAGGTAAAACAAAATAGATAATTTGCTTTTATATTTTGTCGTGAAAAATTGAATAGAATATAAATTTTTTGGAAAGTATAGAAATTAAATAATTTATTAATATAAAATTTAATTCATATGCAAAACTAATATTTTACATAATATTCAAAATATGTTATTACATCAACGTTATGACGCGTATGATTCGTTTAAAGTCTTTCTTTTAAAAAAATAGGTTAATTTATGAAACAAGAGTTCAACGGATCTGTGGTATCGAAAATAGATTATGACTCTGGAATTTATCGATTTAGTGAGGCTGCAGCTGTTTACCTCTTTCCAGAATAATGGAAAAATCCATATTTCGAGTATTAACCTGACATTAGTTTTAAAATTCAGCGACTTCTGGAATCCTTTATCACAAAGCACGGAACATTGACCTATATTTCATAATACGATGTTACTCTCTCTGTTTGAAAATACTGATTAATTTATTATATTATTAATATTTCGCACAAAATGCAGTAATCAGTGAGAGAATTCACCCAAAGTGAATTTCCATTTACCATTTTTCTTTACTTTTCCATTTACCATTTTAACTTGTGAAATAAATTAAGATCTTCCAAGCAATTTAAATATTACTTAAATTGATAGTCCAGTTCATAGATTGAAATATATATTCTACAGCACTAGATGGCAACTACTACAAATGTTATTGATCGTAAAATTTAGAAAAGCTTGTAAGGTGATTAATTTAAAAGAAAGAGCAAATTTTATCAAATTAGCTTCAGATAATAGAAGTTGAAAAGTGTATTGCTTTAACAAAATGGAAAAGTACCAAAAGCGACATAATTTTCTGGTATTTTGTATTCTTACAAGATTTACCTCATTATTTTTAACCTATGCGAAAACTAATGCAAATAATACATTTTTATATGGAACAGAGTATTTGTAAAATAAATTGTGGAATAAAAATTTTATAAGTGTTATTATTGGTAAATAAATAAATAGAATGAAAATGAAAAGAGTGTCAAGAGCCGAAATTGATTTAAACCACCTTTGACAGCTTTAGATCATTTTTAAAAAAATAATACTCTAACTGAGGTCTAGAAAAAACCCCCTTCCATTTTAAGAACTCCAAACAGAAGAATGGTCTCAAGCCAGATTTCTGCCTGACATAATTCTTCATTCGGCCCACCCATTAGTTGCCGAGTCACTGACGATTATATATTAAACCCGAGATCGGTCTTACATTCGCATGGTGAAAATGGACTCTCTGACAGATTTATTTACGATTCACCAACAACAATTTATAACTTTTGGACAGGACGGGCTGATGCGAGCGTTTTAAAGGCCTCGAATTTCGTGAAATTTCAGGAGCTCTTATAAACGCCTGGTTCTCCTCACTCCCTAAATTTATCGTGGCTCCAAATGGAAATAAATCAATACGGCGACGTTAATAATTTATGACAAGTTGGATAATGGCGTCAAAAGCTTATGGAGGAAACAACAACAATAAGAGAGAGACAAAAGGCGATGATCTCTGACTGAGATGTTGTGTAGTGGTCTGTTGTTTTTACATTCATTAGTTGGGTTGTAGTGGGAAAAGACGCTCCGCGACCTTAGGTCAACCTCCTTTTAAGAGAGAAAGAGCTGGAGTGTCATAAAAAGACGAACGCATTCTTCTAACACTCGCCCACTTGAGGATTTCTTGTGCGGATCGGAACCTTTATCTGCGTTCTTCTCCTTGATTAAAGCTTCTCGCTAATGCTATGGGAAGGAATGTCGTTATTTGATTAATTTAATGTTATTGTTGCATTTGAAGGAGGGGACTCGAGACATTCTTTGGTTCTCTGTAGTACTTAGAAGTTGATATATTTTGTGGGGGGTCATAAGGGATTTTTTATTTATTTATTTCACCGTACAGACTTACAGTCCATTTACATGGGAAAGGAGAGAAAAAAAAACACAAATACCGAAAATCAGACAATAAAAAAAGAAAAGAAAAACACTCACAAAACACATGTTCTAAAATACAAGAAGGAAAAGCATATGAACATCAAAATGCAAATCAATTATTTAAAAAATCACTCTTTAATTTACTAACATTGTCAAAAAATATGTCAATGTGATCTGGTAGACTATTAATTATTTTAATAAATTGCACAATTGTTTTGCCTTTTAAATAATCTTTTGAATAAAAAGGTTCAATTAAGGTTGTTTTATTTCTAGTTTGATATGTGGAAACATGTAGTACTTTAAATAGGTTTAGTATAGTAGGACAATCAACATTATTGTGGAGAATATTGTAAAAGAACTTAAGTATAACTATAGATCTACGCCGTTCAAGTGATTTAACACAAAGAGGCCTGTTTATTAGATAAGATTGTAACCAACAAAGCATATTTTGATCGAAACCAATTCTAAACAATTTTAAAAGCAAGACCTCAAAATCAACAGAATCAAAAGCTTTCATAAAGTCTGTAAAAAAAAATCCAGCTGTTCATTATTTATTGCATTATTCCAGCATTCAATTTTTTGGGTTTTTTTTGACGATTTTGTTTCATGGGAATAGCAATTTCATGTCCACTATGTAGCATGCAATTAGAAAACTTCCCATATATACATTAGGGCGTATCACGAAAACCTTTTTTTGGAAATTCAAAAAAGCATACTGAAAAAAAGTTGCCTTAGGGGTCACATATACACCATAAAAAATTTCAACCCGATCAAAAAATATTTAGGTCCCCCGGAATTGAGTCAAAGTTTATGAAATTTCATAATTTTTCAATAAATTGACCAAAAATGCCAAGATAAAATTTTAACTTAAACTCCATAATTTTTCTATGATGATTCACTATTATACCTTAACATATGCGCTTGGTTTCATATTTTTATTATTATTAGTTTGAGAGAAATAATTTTTTTACCGTTAAACGAAACTCGTAAAGTTGTTTTTTCTGCATTCTTTAAACGCTAATAACTTAAGAACTAATTTACCGAGAGACTATTGATTAGTGCCATTTTGTTTGCAATTGAATGTTCTTTAAATCTATGTGGATCATGACCAACTTTCTTTGATTTTTTTTTTCAAAATTTAAAAAACTTTTTAAAAAATTCCAAAAAAAAATTTTTTTTTTAATTTTTTGAAATTTTAAATTTTGTTGCTTTTTAACTTCTAAAAGAAACATATCTACCAAATTTGAAGTTTAAAATCAATTTCAATCATAGAGAAAAAAATTAAAACTAAGTAAAATTTAAGTTGATCCCTTAATACCCCCTAAAATATACTAAAAAAGCAATTCACTCATGGAAAATTCATAAAATCCCTTGAGGATATTTAGGTGATTCATAACTAATAAAAACATTTATATACATGCAAGAAAATACACCTTAATAAGTTTAACTACAAAATCTTGTAGAGCTCACCTCTTCCATTTTAGCACATATACAGAATAATAGGCTATTTCTCCCTAATTTGTCTAAGAATATATAATTTTTCATTCTTTTACATTCTAACACCTCTCACCAAGTCAGATTATTGTTTTAGAAGGTAAATTAATGAAGCATTAAGACAAAACTGTAAGAAATATGGATATTGAAAAAATAATTCAATATAGACTATTGAAATGGGACAACTATTAGATTTTGAACTAAAACTTTTAAGCAGGGGGTCTGACCAGACTTTTTTTGAAATGCCCTGTTTTTGTGAAATTGTGAAAACCCATGCTATATTTTGTATATCAAAATAATTGTTAAATTGGGTTCTTTCTGCCTGAGTACCGTTTTAGGGATATCGTGATAATAACATGGTAAAATTACCATAGAGAAGGATAAAAAGAATCTGTTTTAGAGTGAAAAATATTGTGAAGATACATTTTTAAGCTAAAATATTTTGTAAAAGACCCTTATAAAATGAAATATTTTGTGAAGGGTCCTTTTTCCTGATAAAATATTTTATAAAGGGTCTTTTTTCAGATAAAATATTTTGTAAATAATTACTAAACGGACCCAAATTTCTTCTAAACAGAGCCCTGTTAAGAGTTGTATTTTCTTGAATGCATATGAATGTTTTTATTTGTTATGAATCCCCTAAATATCCTCAAGGGATTTTATGAATTTTCCATGAGTGAATTGCTTTTTTAGTATATTTTAGGGGGTATTAAGGGATCAACTTAAATTTTGCTTAGTTTTAATTTTTTTCTCTATGATTGAAATTGATTTTAGACTTCAAATTTGGTAGATATGTTTCTTTAAGAAGTTAAAAAGCAACAAAGTTTAAAATTTCAAAAAATTAAAAAAAGATTTTTTTTTGGAATTTTTTAAAAAGTTTTTTAAATTTTGAAAAATAAATTCAAAGAAAGTTGGTCATGATCCACATAGATTTAAAGAACATTAAATTTCAAACAAAATGGCACCAATCACTAGTCTCTCGGTAAATTAGTTCTTAAGTTATTAGCGTTTAAAGAATGCAGGAAAAACAACTTTACGAGTATCGTTTAACGGTAAAAAAAATTATTTCTCTCAAACTAATGATAATAAAAATATGAAACCAAGCGCATATGTTAAGGTATAATAGTGCATCATCATAGAAAAATTATGAAGTTCAAGTTAAAATTTTATCTTGGCATTTTTGGTCAATTTATTGAAAAATTATGAAATTTCATAAACTTTGAATCAATTCCGGGGGACCTAAATATTTTTTGATCGCGCTGAAATTTTTTCTGGAGAATATGTGACCCCTGAGGCAACTTTTTTTCAGTATGCCTTTTTGAATTTCCAAAAAAAGGTTTTCGTGATACGCCCTAATATACATCAGTATGAAGCGTATTTGGATATTTTTTTGAAGCTGATGCTTCCATGAGAATGTAATGAGAAGGGGGTAGTTAAAAAATAGAAGCTAGCTCAGTATAATTTACTACTGACCAGTTACGAAATTTTACGAATACCGGAAGGAAGGAAAAGGCAGCCAGTTCAAAGAAAAAAACTTTGATATTGCCGCCAATGCTATTCCTATGGGATCCACTACATGAAATGTCATACCACTTTTTTAACGATAGGATCTCAATTTTTTGGCGATAGCCCTCTTTTGTGATACTTCCCTTGGATCTTGGGACGCAGCTTTATACATACAACTACCCAAAAAATTTTAAGCCCCTTCATATTTCACAAATTTAATAGATTCCTATCCACGACAAATGAGTTGTTGGGCAAACGTACCTGTCTGGCAAACGGCTTCGGGAATATGAGATTTCGCTGGCAACTGAACCAAACAGGTGAAGCCAGCTTAAAATGAGACTTCTATTTTGTCCCTTTGTCTTTATCATAGAGGAGACCCTGGGGGGGGGGGGGGCGAGCCAGAGCCTAGAGGGGCAAGCTGTCTCTGATTGCATTAAAAACATCCTTTATCATTAAAAAAAGGAATAATCTAAAAAAAATTAGGGGGATTGCTTCCTTCTGACGCCCTGTAAATCCACCTAGGCATCCTACGATTCACCCATCGGTTCTACGTACGATTCTTGCTGACATACCCCACGTGGGTACCCTTCAAAGTTGATATGTCGTAACTCCTATGAAGTGTGAAAACCCCTCCTTTCCATCTGAATACTATATCTCAGAAAGCGTAGGCATTTATTTCAGTTTAAAAAAAAGACACAATATAGGGTTTCGAATATACCACAGGACGAATTCAAATTCGCTGTCCCGTTGTCCAAAATGAAGTACTTCCGTTATTTTGTGCGCGGGGAGGGAATCACTTCATCGGCCCACGCGACGATCTCGACGTCAAAGTGTTTTCGCAACACTCTTGTAATACATTATCCACTAACGTTAAAATCTGACGGCGTGTGTCTTTTGAATGTAGTTAATGAACCCTGAAGTTTCGAGAAAAATAATAGATACTTAATCCAACACCCTCGGCCTTTGGGTTTCTCTCGCGCATTTTTATCTGTCGGGTCCATGTCGCAGGCCGTTCTGAAAGCAATTTAAAGTGGATTAATTTCTGTTTGCCACGTGCTGGTCTTTTTTTTTAAATAATTTTTATCTCATTTGCATTTTATTCCTCGTCTGGATTTTAACAATTTTTTGTGACCGTGGAAAACGTGTACTATTATGTTTTCTGAGAAGCACGTAGTATAAAAATATTTTTATATAACTTATATAAGACTTTTTTGTTATGTATATTTTAAAGTAAAGGTAATAAACTGGTGCAATTTAAAATATAGAAAAATGGTAAAATGCAAGTTCTGCATTAGATCGGCAAACTTGAGGAAATGGTCCTTGATGGATCATTCATAAATGATGTCACGCTTGGGAGGGAAGAGGTTTTTCAATCTGTACTTCACACAATCCCGGAAACCCCGTTCATCCGCATAAAAAATGCTTTTAAAATATAATAATTTTCCCATATCGACCCATCCTCTTTGATCAGAAGATGGAGATGAGAACGGGATCAAAGGAGGGATGACCGTCCACCCCCTGAGTCGCAACAACATCTCTCTCCTTCTCTCCCCTCTGAATCACTCCAAAATGTCACCAGCCACGTCCGGTCCTCCCTTTTTGACAAGTCGAAACATTTCATCTCCTTTTTAAGCAGTTACTCTTTCTCTCTCACGACCGAGGAAAAATATCGCTTTGGGTGGTATTAAGGGCGCTTTTTTAAAACCCTCGCTACCACCACAAGAAACAAGTGGTTATCTTGAGGGGACAATGGGAGAGAGAGGTCTTGTTTTGGGTTTTTTCCGACGATTTTTCTGCACTCAAAGGCACTTTGATGGAACTTCAATAAATTTCACCCGCGCTTGACAGTTCATTTACCCTGGGAGTGAGTAATTGTTGATTAGCAGGGAGAGTTATAGTTTGGTTTAATCTTGTTTCTATTATACGGGATCTTTATTGTCTGTTAAGGACTAACTTTTCTTCCCAAGTGGAGTTTGATAAGCTGAGATCAGTTTCCTTTGAATATGTTGAATTATTTGTGTTTAGTGGGTGTCGTTTTGTTGGATATTCATTCATCTTATCTTTAGGGTTCGATGCCAATTTGGGCACTTAAAATATTTTCTGTGTTTGCAAAGTAATAGCTTTTTTTTTATGACGTTTGAACCGTCACTAAACCAAAGGGAAAAGTTCGAGAGATTTCGAAAGATTTTCTGAATGTGATTATTTTCTGAATGTGATGAATGTTTTTACTTTAAAGTCTTGCATTTAATAATTTTTTCTTTAAAATAAAGGGTTCTTAAAATCTATCACTTTTTTTTAAATCTTTATTTTTATTTTCTAGACATTTGTCGTGCGATACAAAAATGGAGACCAAACAATACCAGTTACTGTAGTGTTAGACTACAAAAAACAAGTAAGTTTTAATAAGTATTTTATCAGAAGAAGCAAATAAGTTCTTTTGAATTATTTAATTTAACAATCTTTCATAGTAAAGAATCTTTTCATATGATGGCTACAGAGTATTCCCATCATAGAGATTCTCATAAATATTTTATTTTGCTGCTCTTCTGTATCGAAATATACCTATGTATTTTATATATTTTAATTTAACGTGGATTTTATAAGTATTTTTGATCTGTCAATATTAATTTCATATGTTATTTTTTCCAGACCGAATATGTGATAAATATGAATCCCAGAACACCAACCAAGTCTGTTACTTTGTACGATTTTAAACAAGTAAGTTTTCTTACTTTCTGCACTGTATAGTACAGATTGCAAAATATTTTTGCTCAACTTTTAACACTTTGAATGCTGTTCTGCTTAAAAACTATCAAAGTGAACTATTACATTCTTTTTCAAGTTAAACAACATTAAAATAATTGTATCAAATCCTCTAAGATTTTTTAAAATTTATCAGGGAGTTTGATACTTGTAGATTAATAAATGTAATTATATAATTTTTTATACTACCTATACATTCAAACTTTGACACATAATTCCTTAAAAACGCTATAGAACCACTGCTATCCCCTATTCTATCGTTTCCTCTATAGAAATGCATGTTAAAGAGAGGTGGGTTTTTTTTTCAACATCTGATAAATTGGTGTTTTTGAGTTATGTCATGCAACGCCTTCAGTTTTTCAGTTTGACTATAAAAGAGCCCTTAAACGAACATTTATTGCATCCTTTAAAATTACGTAATTCCAATACCAACTCACTGTGTTTGGTGATTGATACATATTATAGAGACATTAATTCATTCACAATAAGGCAATTTGGATGCATGTTTTTATGTCAAAATATATAGACATAGTTCGTTAAAAAACAATTTCAAGGTCTGTAAAATTTCGGGAAATGGGATTTACGACTCACACTAAAAACTAAATTCGTAAAAAATAATCAATGCCCTGTAGTAATTTTGGGAAATTTCAAAAATGGAATTCAAAAATGCTCCAGAGAGAATTTGAAAACCGACCTTGACTTTCCTTTTAGCAGCGACTAACCATTTTAAGTAGGTTTCCATGAATAATTTCACACTCCTCTCGGGATGTCAACGTCTTTCGGGTGAAGTGGACGAAAGAGGTATTTTTAAAGCTAATCGAGCGAGACGGGGAAAGGAAACGCGAGTTAACGTGCAGTTTGTCAAGCTGTCATATGTGCCATAGGATTCCGAACTTTTCCCGCGTTTTTGAGACGCGTTTCCGGGGTTTAAATGCGATTTTCGGTGTCTTTTGACTGAGAGTGCGGCTTTTCAACTGAAGAGCGCTCCGTTCTTAATCTGGAAGGCCTCTTTGCTGCATGTGTCATCCTCTTCTGGTTTTTCATTCATTATTCCTCTCTTAAGACTCATTCAGACTTCTCACTTCATTTTGGAGGTATCATACAAAAAGTGTGAATTGGCGTTTCACTTTTTCTCCTTCACTTTTCTATGGAAACTAGCGATTCACAGTAGTGATTCAACAGTAAAAGGGAAAAAGTGTGATTGAGCCTTTAAAATTGAAGATGAACTGTTGGTTGACTTGATTTTGTTGGTTAGGTTCTTGAAAATACTATTTATTAAAAAATTCTCATCTCGTTTCTCTCTCATTTTCCGGGAATGTAGCTAATTTTACTGCCATTTTACAATTGAAAAGTATTATAAATTTAAATCTGAATATTCGTACTTCACTAATCAAAATTGGTTGGTGCCCACACTCTCAGATTGTTTTTCTTTCAAATATAAATGTTCTATCTTCTGAAAACATTTTTGGAAATAAAAAATAACTTTCTGCGTAACTTCCAAAAGCATGTTTATCAGAGTAGCTTTCTTTGAAGCTATTTCATCACAATTCAAAATATTTTGGTATGTACTTAAACATTTTTGGAAGACATTCAGAAAAGGACAAACAAAAACAGCAAATTTTATTATAATTGAAACTTTAAATCACCTAAAAAATATAAGTCAAAATTTAGTAAATTGAGAAAAAATTGCAAGTTACTGTAAAAATAGTGTTTATAACTTGCATTATCACTATAATTTTAATAAAATGACATTTTAAGAAATAACGTTTACAAGTTTTTAACAAACATCCCGTTTTGATAAGTTTTTTTTTCTGAATTCTCCCCTTTTTCATACTATTTTTGCATCATGTTAAATCATCATTACAATTATAAATCACTCATTGAACGAAATAATTAGTGTTTTCAGCATCGGTTTGTATTATGAGTTAAATTTTAGTAAAAAACCGAAAAAATAAATGACAAATAACTGGTAGTAATTTAGGGTCAGTGAATATAATCGAACTTTTAAGGTTTTCAAGGCATGGCTTGTTTGTATTCCATGTTAAAAACGCATTTTAATAAGTTTTTCTTTTTCTATACTCCCTCACAGATACATTTTTATTTTACTTTTTTCACCGTTTTAAACAGCTTATGACTCATAGTTGAGTTAAAAAATTTCATCAAAATGTAAAGCTTTCTCTCAACTCTAAAGTATTTTTCCCACGCAAAATTTGCGCTTTTTTTAAAAGGTTGCTGACTCTTTTCAATGCGAATCTTTTATTTTTACACTTAAATGATGAAACTTTCCCGTAATTACATCAAGGTTACAAAATTAACTACTTGACTGAATAGGTACTTAACTTAAACTACTTAAACTAGAGTTCTCCAAACTGATGGGCAGTTTAACGAACTAGTGATGTGAGTTATTTCAGTTTTAAAAAAAAATCGAAAGTAAAAAAGTTCACAGGAATTCCTTTTCTGTAAACTATTTTTACTAGTGGGGTTAATACATAGAGATCTAATAGTATATTAGAGTGGACGTCACGTGACCCAGTAATGCTATTGCATAGGAAATGCGAATGGAAGAGTTTTATTTTTAAGTTGGGTCTATGTATACTCAATTCTAGTGTTAGGTTATTTTTATTTCAAACAGTTTAAAAATTTTCTTTTCGCATAATTATTATTTTTCGATAAAATATAAGCTTTCAAAGATGAACTTTAAATTATTGGGACTTACAGTACTATCCGAATGTCAATCTTTTGCTTCGGATTTTTTATAAAGATAAAACGAAAATGAGGAATAACAAACTATCCGATTGGCTTAACTAAGTAAAGGGGTTAACAAAAACACGATCAAACAAAACAAAATAAACTTAATAAACACGTTAAAATCTCTGATCATTAATCTCTGTCATGCTGATAATACGTATAAGTACCAAGTTACTTTTATTAAACAGTCTACACTCATGGCAATAAGAAGACACTATTTTATTATGCAAAACATCCGCAGTTTGGCAGCAAAACCAACATAACGATAGATAACTGTAAAACTGTTTTCTTTGCGAGGGGCCATTTGTTGCGGGGAAAACTCCAAATCTCTCCCACACATTTCCCCTTACTGTTAGCTAAATTTAAAGAAGTTTGTGACACTTCAACTGTCTTTGACTTTCTATTAATAACTGCTAAGTAATATTCAGTTAGGGATGCTGTAATGCCATTATCTAGATTCCTGAGCTTTTGTGCTCGAGTTACGATTCATGGGATTTTCGTTACTATAGTTAGAAGACTGAAATGTTTGCTTTTAAACTATTAAGTAACACGGAAGATAGTATATTTTTTTTCAAAAATATAGTTGTGGAATTTGGTTTTAATTTTTGTAAAAGATCATTATCTTATAATATCAGAGTACTTTAAATGGAGTAGTACAAAAACGTAATATCAACACTGATTTATTAATGAATCTTGAGATTTGTTTTGCCATAAAATTTTTTGTGTAAATTTAATTCGGCCAATTGATGAATCTCTCTTGATATTCCAAAAATGTGTACACATCGGTTAGTGTTATAGCCAGGAAAAAATTTGGAGGGAGGGATATGAGATACTTACAATTGTTTTTTATGGTAATAAAAGGAATTTTCTAAGTTTTGGGCGGTAGTTCTTTGGTTACGCCTGAGACATAGGTTGTTTTGGACTTTGGAACTTTCTAACGCTCATTCAGAATTTTTTTTTCATGAAGAGTGTAAAAAAAACCACCTGGTACTGCATAATGAAGTACCATTACCAGTAGTATGAACCCTTATGTGCTTATCCAAACGGCACCTTTAACGCTCCCAATTCCCGTCTCCTTCAATTTCATCTTCCCCAAAGAGTTGCACCAAACACAAACCATACACACTACTACTCCAAATGCGAGTTTCACTCAGATGGTATCGCCGGCTTTTTTTTAATACCGGAATCAGTCGCAGTAGAGAGAGATGGAACCTCCAGGGACAGATTTACGAGGCTGGGACCCAACGGAGCACTTAGTTCGGCCCCACCGAGTGCGTTTTTACTGGGGCATTTAGCCTCACTCAGTAAATCACGGTCTCTCGGTGGTAGCAAACGGTTGTTCCAAACCGAGGAGGGCGGCATCGGAAGGAAGGATTTCTTTTTCCTTGCAGAAGGATGGAGATCTGGAGGCGGAAGAGATCGAATTTCGGTTTTGTCAGCTGCGGTTTTTGGGGATTTGTTTGCGGAAAGGGATGTGTCACTGGCTCCAGGATGAGTCTGGTATAGTGATTTTAGAGGCAAAAAGTCGGATTTTTTTATTAATTTGCTATTTGAACTATTTTTAAAGCGGATGAAAGTAAAATATTCAAATTCTGGTAAAAGTACTAGAAAGCACAGCTTTGAGGCTAATAGAACATTGAACTGCCACAGTATGTTATGGGCAAAGTGATTAATCGGGCATTATTAATAATGCCCGAAGTGGAGGCGGGCAAAGTGATAAATTTCATTCATAAATTCCACTGAATTTATCACATTTCCCGGGCATTATTAATAATTCCCGGATTTATCACATTGCCCGTAACATATATACCGTAAAACTCAAGGATACTTACAAAAAGGTTGTTTTTCAACAAAGCGAAACAAATTAAGAGCAAATAATTTCTGTTCAAATTTATTTTACACCTTTTTATATCCTACAAAAAACTCATACCTTCGATGAGCTGACCTTCTTATCATCGGGGAAATTCGTACCAATGGTACCAACAGATCTTTCCATTTCAACAATGTGGAGCTCTCAACTCTTCCCTTTCTCACAACTCACCGTCATGTTATTCCTTAATGTAGTATATTATAATGGCACGTTTTTGAATGTGCATAAATTTTACCTGAAAAATTTCCTCTTTGATTCAGAAATTTTAAGGACTAGCTACTTGAGAAAAGTCTTAAGTCGCAAGTGATGTTACAATAAGTAAAAGAGATATGAGGTGCATGAGTGGATTTTGATGGTACACCCTGGGAGGCTCTTTAGAAACTTCGAAGGGACAAGTTACCCTTGATAGCCCTGGAAACATGATTTACCAATAGGAAAAAGTAATTTCCTGAAATGTCGGGAGGAGGCATTGCTTCCGACCCCCATAAATCCACCTATGTTGTCCAAGCCCTTACCGAAATAGTTATAGATTTCGCTCCCTTAAAAAGGAATTTTTTGACACTGTGGCGTAATTAGAGTGCAAATTTTTAATTTTTATTAGACTGAATACTCTTCAAAATCAATACACAAATAAAAATAATACGCTCCTTCCCCACCCAAACTTAATAATTACTACTAATTTTTTTTTTCAAACCCTATCCCACGCGTCCAATTCTATTTCGATCTCTTTTCCTGATGAACCTGAACTAGCAAATCCTCGTCAAGATTAATTGAATCCTCGACCGGCAGGGGGCGGCTAAATAAATAACGAGGAGAGCGGCGGAAAAAAAAAGAAACGTGTGATTTGAATCCTAATTCCGGCAATAAAACGCGTCGGGTGCGGTAATTGGACGGGATGAAGCGTCTTCCTTGTTAGACGAGGGTGCTCCTTGTATATTGTGTAAACTACTACCCAGATAGCACGTAACCTTGCGGTTAGCCCTTTTTTTTCACTGTCATTGGGCTGCCTAAAAAGGGTTTGCCGAAAAGCCTTTAAGCAGTGCAAGAAAAGGGCTGTTCCGTGGCTGACCAAACAAGGTCTACCGAAAAGCCCTACAGCAGCGCTTGACGCAGGGCTATGAAAGGGCTGTCCCCCCAACCCTGTTGAAGGGCTTTCAGGAAAGGGCTGTGACAGCCAAGCCAATTTAAGCCCACGTGACATACCACGTGACCCCGATAAGTCCATCCAAACTCCACATCAACATCCGCCATTTAATTACCATTCCTGAGAGCAAGTATAAATTTTGTGTGTGAAGATATTTTCATTTCAAGAGCAAAAGCAAGGTAAGTTTTAAATGTTTTTTTAGAGTTATGAAACATCTTCTTTTCATTTTGCATTAAATTGTGTAACTTGTTAAGTTTAACGTATATATTATTCAAAGTCGTGGATAAGTGGAAGGTTTTCTGAATGAATGTTGCCTCTTCGAATTCAAAATTTTTTAGATTGTTTTATCGGTTTAAATTGTCCAAGCTTCACTAATAAGTAAAGCTCATTAAAGTAAATTGGATCATAAATTATTTATTTAAAATTCGCGAAAAGAACTGTAGATCTAAATAACTTTGCATTAATTTTCTCAATTCTTAAACTTCCATCAGATGTAAAAAATCCATTAGAATAGCAATTATGAGAATTCTTAACTATCCAAATTGGCCATTATCCAAATCGCTTTGAGAAAAATATCGAGGCTTATTTTACATTTCATGAAAAATGCATTTAAATAATATACAACTTTGATATGTGTAACCGAAATTATTTTACAAAATTTTATTTGTTTCTATAGTCATTGAAACTAATATATTGTATGCCTACTTCTTCTCATGTCTTCTGTTTAATATATTTTTGTGTTTTCTTGTTAACTTGGTCTTTAATCTGTTATGATTCAATGTTCCAATTATTTCAAATATTAGTAGTTTGATTTTATTTCAAAAATAATATTAATAAAATTAGATTATAATTTGCTTGTAGTACTAAAGATAGTATTTTTCATCAGAACATGTGAGAGAAAAAAAAAGAATTCACACTGAAATCGGAATGGGAAAATTATTTTGTTTAAATTTAATCAATTGGGAAAATTATTTTTGTTTTATATTCTTTTAAACAAAACAACTTCTTGTACATCAGCTTATTATATATGAAACTATATTTATTAAACTTTCTATTAATTTATTTTTTTTTTCATATGGAAGTAAACCTATTTGGATAAGAAAAAAAATACATTAAAATTTTACTTTTGCAGAACGGCGTTATGTTTTCATGTGTGATGGTAAACATAAAAAATATCTAAAGAATAAAACATTGTAATGTATTATGATTAATTTCTGTAAACATTTTTAGTTAAGAACTTTCATTTTTTCTGAGTGGAATCAAACTTCTTTGGGGGGAATGTTTATTGTACATTTTTAAATGACTTTTAAAACTTTATTTTTAAGAACATCAAATACAAAATTTCTAATCTTTCTTAAAATTCTGAAATCAGTATTTTTAAATAAATTTTTCAATTTTTCCGGAAAGATATAAACCCGGATAAAAAACGGTTTTCCATTTCTAGGTTTTATTTTGAGCAAAATATTTTTCTTTTCAGAAGTATGTTTAAAGACCTACAAAGAAAGTAAGGAAAATATAGTAAGGGATGCCATAAGTGATTGGTTCATACAATCCAAATTTAGGATTGCACGCAGGTAATTTTATGTATGACTTCATTAAAAAATGTTCCACATTCTTAAATTTTGGATTTATGAAACACGCTGCATAAATAAAATGAATATCAGTTAATCTATAATCATCTCCTGTATCAGCTGTTTTCTATTATTAGGCCAAAAGTTCTATAATTTAGGGACCACTTAAAAACGTCCAACAAGTTGAGAATCATTAATGTAATACACAAATGTGGCTTGTTTTGAAGTCAGCTAGAATGGGTTAATAGAACTGGTGACTGGATATCTGAGAAAGAATTTTTTTTTCTCCAAAATGTTAATTTCTGGCACACAAACACGATATTTTTACCGAATATTTATTTATACACTGCTGAAATAGTCTCATACTGAATGATTTTCATTATATGTTTCCTCTTTTTTTCAGAGACAAGAGAATTTTGGAAAAAGATGGAAACCATAAATTTTAAACTAATTTTAATTTTTTGTGTGTTAAAATAAAATTCTTGATAAATTCTGCGTATTTTTAATTAAAAATTTTCTTATGTTTATGTCTATGGGGATTCTGAGTATATTTTGTTTATTTAAGGGAGTTTTATAATTAATATTTACTTCTTCCTTAGAACATGTTATCCCAAATAGCAGTACAATATTGTTTTCTTGTATTTTGTTTTAAAGAATTGCTAACAAAAATTACCTCGCTATCTTTTTCAATAGTTACAAAGAAGTTTTTATATTGCAATCGACACCTTTGCCAGTCCTGATAATTGTAATTATCTATTTTATATTTTATTTTCTTGTATTAATTATTTTGTATGATGTACCTTGTAATTTTTTTCCTTGTGTTTCTTCTTCTTTATATGTATTATTTAAATAGATTCAAAAGGCACTTGTAAGGAATGAAAATCTCCGAAGTGTATAATTTTAATTTTTTTCTTACTCTTTAAATACTGGAAATACTCTTTAAAAAACTGGCCAGGAGTATTTTCACTCTTTGAATTTTTCGCAAAGGTTTATGTTAAATCTTTAGCCAAGGCATCCTAATTATCATACTTTTTAATTGTGTTTCATATAGCAATAGTATTTTTTTTCATTAATGAAAAAAAAAATATTAAAAATATAATAAAACAAATATTTGCTAAGTTAAAAGTTGATGGGGGATAATTTTCCCTCTCTTTTTAATGTCATTTTATTTATAAATGTGCAAATGAACTTCCATGTAGTTCAATATTTCCCTTCATTTCATGAGTATCCTTAGTATGATTTGAGTCTATGAGTAGAACCAGTATGCTTTGATGGCTCCTTATGTAGGATATTCTTAATTATAAAATTTACTCATGTGGTATTTTAAGCAAGAACAATCTCTTGTCAATTTTAACTTTTAAAATATACTTCTACTGAAAATGTTTCTCTAACCCAGTTTTTTATGGAATAGCAAATACTGTTCTATAACTTTAGTTGGCAAAGTTCCTGCATGGTATGCAGTCTTAACATTCTAATTCAGTAAAAATTACTTTTTATGTGGCCATAATTTGAATTCTAAGAATGAGAACCTTGAGTGTATTTCTAATTTAAATTTACCTGACCTCTGTCCTGGACCTCTGTCCGGATCCTGTTATTATTATATTTTGTATATTTAACGGATTTTTTATGCTTATTTCTCTCTGTACTCTATGTTAATCCAGAAGCTATATTAGTCTAGTTTGTGTTATTGTCAGTGTAATACTTTTTCTAGCATTGTGTGTTAAAATAAAATTCTTGATAATATTCTGCGTATTTTTAATTAAAAATTTTCTTATGTTTATGTCTTTCTCTGATCTATGGGGATTCTGAGTATATTTTGTTTATTTAAGGGAGTTTTATAATTAATTTTTACTTCTTCCTCAGAACCATGTTATCCCAAATAGCAGTACAGCAGTATTGTTTTCTTGCATTTTGTTTTAAAGAATTGCTAACAGAAATTCCCTCGGTATCTCCTTCAATGGTTGTTTGGAAAACTTCTTAACTTTTACAAAGAAGTTTAAAAATGTAGAATATTTAAAGTTTTTTTATACCATAAAATGTATCAATTAAATATTCAAAAAGAAGTTATTTAATGAGAGCAAAGTACTTCATATTAGATTAGTAAATTGTATAGATAAATTATTACCAGAGTTAAAGGTTAAGAATTGCATTTTGTATTTTTTATTTTCTTTGTTGAATTATGTGATACAAAATTATTCCTGAAAATATGTACCACTGTATATATATAGTGCAATATTTCGGGGAAAATTTTGTGTCATCACATAATTCAAAAAACTCAGGAAAAATATGAAATGCAATATTAAACCTAGAACTATGGAGAAAATTCGGAATACCCTCCAACAAACCTAATTTATAACACTATATTAAGTTTTAAATAAAGTTTAATAGCCAATTTAAAAGACCTAGACGTGACGACGTTGTCGCAGGGCTTTCATTCCAGCCCTGTCGCAGGGCTTTCGTTCCAGCCCTTCGCAGGGCTTTCATTCCAGCCCTGCCAAAGCCCTACAAAGCGTCAACTAGCAGAGGTCGGTTTTACCCTGTCACAGGGTAAACAGGGCTGTCGTGACAACCCTGCGACAGCCTTACACGGGATTACGCCGCAGGGCTACGGCAGGGCTGTAACAGCCCTACATTGCTATCTGGGTAAACGTAGAATTTGCAGTTCTTTTCGTACTGGAAGGCGGGGGGTTTTATTAGGGTAATTTAGGAAGTTGTGATAAAGTTGTCTAATTTTATGGTTGTAGTTGCGTTTATATAGTAAATGAGCAGATATTAGTTTAAAAAATTATGTTTAGTGAATTTTAAAAGATTTTTTATTTGAACAAGTGATTTAAAAAAATATGAGAATATAAGTTTTTATTTAATCATCAGAATTTTAACTTTAAAAAAAAAAAGATGGTTTAAAGAACTGTGACGTGCTTTAAAACTTCTAGCTCTAGCTCGTTTAAAATAATTTATAACAAATATCGTCTTATAGGAATGAATCTTACAATTAAATGGACGAAAAATGCATGTCTCAAGTGCACAAACTGTATAAATTGGTTCAATAACCTTGTAAATAGAATTTAAAAGCAGAGAAAGTCAGATACCAGCAGGTATCTGACCTAAGGGTTTTGATTCTCTCCTAAATTATTTAGAAGGAATCCCATGACGCGTTTTGCCTCTTCAAACACAGCATCATAGCATAAAAAGAGAGGAAACCACTTAGGAACTGAAGATTTACAATTAGTAGAAATTATGATGATCGAGCTAAAAATTGCGATTTAAAAAAAATCATTCACTCTTTTCGTTCTCTGGAACTGTTGAATTGTTTCTTATTTCTTTTCATTCTAATACACTATGGTATCTAATACGTTTCTTTACTTTTTCATTAGAGAACGATAGCCTACAAGGATTTGACAAACAGGGAATGCTTTCTCGGAAGATTAACGTACGAAACAATGAAAGAAGAAGCAGATGCTTTGAACAAAATCCAAGTAAAAATTGTTCCAATGAATTTCCATGTAATGTACATAATATTGGAGACTAACTTTTGTTTTATTTCTAGAGTCCAGTGGACCACAAGCCTAAAATGCTGACTCTTGACCCACAAAAACCCGCCCTTACTCCGACGGAGATCAGAAACATTGCTGGCCAGAGAACGGCTGTATTTTGCAGGAAGATGAATACATGGCTCGTAAAACCACATAATTCACACAGTAAATAATTATAGATTATATTTAATTCAGAAGTTTAATTTATTTTTATTTCATCAAAAGTAATTTATGGTACCTATAGGTGTGTAAGTTTTCTCTTAAATTTCTTACAGTGCCGTTTTAAAAATTTGTTTCAATCAAAGCAGTTTTTTGAAAATTATTTTGAAACAGATCAAAATTTTTTCAGATTTAATAATTTTCCTATTTTTCTTTATTTGAATATCTTATTAGTTTTATAAAGATATCAAATTATTAGTTTTAAGTTATTATTTTTTAGCAAAGATATCATCAAAGACTCATGAATTACGAATTATTTATTATCCCTTTATTTGTCCCTCGACTTTCAAAAAGTTTGGGGTTCCCTTATTTAATTGGTTGTTTAGGATTTTAAATTTGTTTAAAAAAGGTAAACTGGGATACCTTTGTTTCTTATTGGTAGTTTAGGATTTTAAATATGTTAAGGAAAGGAGAGTGTAAAGTTAGCATGGTGAATTGGTGATAGGGCCCGATTTTTAATTGTAACACTGATCAAAATCAACGTAAAGTTACTCCCTACTAAATTATCCTTTCCCTCCATTTTAATTTTATCATGAGCATATAGTTGATAGATGTAGTATTTTTGGAATGTAAGAATAAAAAGATGTCACTGAAGGGAAAATTGAAATGAGAAGGCTCAGAAAGACTCTCATTCATGTATTATCTTTTCTCATTCATCTGTTTTCTTTAGGAATTAATAAAAGAGAAACTCATGACGAAGAAGTGGAAGAGAGGACTTATCACAGGCATGGCTTCCATACCGTGCGATATTCCCATTACGGCCGGGAAACGAGGCGAAGAATCCGGAATTCCAGGCGGAACGGCACCAGGCAATCGTTGTATGACCACAAAGTATGTTTATAATTCATTTACAGTTATACCTACTTTTACTTAAACTTAAATCACTTTTGTCACCAACAAAATACTCTTCAATTCCTATCAAGAAGGGTATGTTTGATAGAAAATGATGTATTGTAATTTTTTTGTAAAATTTATAACTCTTATTTTCTGTACTGACTCCCGGATATTTTAGAAGGTGTTTGGTATGGTTATAAGGCTTATATTTTATATTTTTAAACATATTAGAAAACAAGGTCGTAGCTGAGAGGGGAGTCCATATACCATTTCCCAATTCCTACTGGAAACGAAGAACCTTTTTCAAATACAACATAAATTACTAAAAAAAAAAAGGTATTTCATAAATATGAATTGGAATGTTAATCAGTTTACCCAGTTTTGCAAACCCCAGCAGCTTTATCCGATTTTGTTATTTGACTGACAGGAACTTCGGTTGATTTCATCTACTACATGCTTCATTTAATCAATCGTACTTCCTTTTACTACAATATTTTTAAACGTAAACGTCTCCCCCCCCCCCAAAAAAAAAAAATACCGTTTTTTTTTCAACACAAAATCACTGTTAAAGTGTGCATCTTTTTATTACTATTACTCTTTATGTGATTTAGTTTTCTGATCTCTTTTACAGAATACTTCAAATGACACCAGTCGCACGCCTGGAACATCGGACAAAGATTCCTTCTTTGGAGAGAAGTTTCCTTCTTTCCACACATCCCACCACTCTCACCATCCTCCAAGTTTAGGGGAAGAACCTCCTTTGCCTCCGTCTAACCACCCGTTCCCTCATGGCATCCCCGGGATCCCTGAATCTGCAATTCCAAACCACAACGATATACCCAATGAACACGAATTTCAAAACCCCTTTGAGAACCCTGACGAAGCACATCACCATCGAATCACCGAAAGGACGCCAAACGAGCACCGCTACCCGTCACACAATGGTTTCTTCGATTCCGGCAGCAATTTTAACACGTTTCCTGGAAGAGTAGGATCAAATAACACGAACAATTCGGGAAATCCCTCGGGTGCTCTCTACTCCCGGTCTCCAGTTTTTACAGAAGACACTCTGGAACCTAGAAACTATCCCGAACCTTCTTTTCCAGGGTCACTCGGGTTCGAGAGTTATTCGGCCGAGAGAAACGACTATAGTCAAAGACACGATCTGTCTCAAATTCCAAATAATCGGCAAATCGAGAGTGAATGGTCTCCGAACGAAACCTCGCCTCTCTATGTTCCTAGAACGTATCCTCAAATTCCTAACAGCCTGGATGTCCCGGAAAACCCAGATGTATCTACGAACGTGTTAGAAATTCCTAAGAATACCAACAAGTTCGAAAATTTCGACCATAATCCCGCCTCTCATGTGGTGATTCCTCCGACCAATGAGGATGTCCACGATTTGTTCGAAGGGTTCTATAACTTACAGGGCAAAGCTCCTGAAAACATCCATCTTCCTAAAGATAATTTTCAAGGACATAGTTACGAACCGCATTTGTCACAACATGGAACCAACTATGACCCCAATTTTGTTCATTCGGATGTAAATCCTGTTGGAAACATTCCGTCTCTCTCCCTAAACAGGGAAATTGAAAAAACAAGTTCAAACGAATACCTGAGAGGTCAGGATGTTCCTCGCCTTCCAGTTGACACCACCACAACTACAGAATCACCATACTCATTCACACTTCCCCATGAACCTAGACATGTGTTACCTCCCACAACAACCCCTCATTTAAATGGGATTCCATCTCACAGGAGGTATGAGGATTCCAATGCAGGCAGAGTCCCACCTTTCAACGATCAGCTAAACAGTTTCGGAAGACCGCATCAACCTACTTTTTCACTTAACTCTTACCACGATCCTCCATCTAACACTATACCCCCATTACATACAACAGCACCGCCGATACATTTCGCTACACCCCCACCCCCGAACCATTACGGGGTTTGGAACCAACGGTCAGACATACCCAGCGAAGTCGATCACGGAGACCATCTCGGTTCGAACGCTCACAGAGGTGCGGAGTCTACCCTCAGTAGACAAAACCACTCGAGACCGTTTCTGACGTCTCAAGGTGGCGTCCGTCATCAGCAAGGGCCCGTTCAAGATCCGCTGAGTGGCTACAAACCTGACGAAATCGTCATAAACTTGGGGGACCTGTCAACCGAGAGGTCTCCAGTGGCTGGGTTTCAAGACAGAGGAATCGTGCGAACTGACCCTCCAATGCGAAGGCCTACAACGACGGTAGCGACAACCACTGAAAGACGGAGCGAGCAGGTTTCTGGAGGCATCTGGCGCAGTTCTAATTCCAGACGCCCTTCCAAAAGACCTACCGTCCATAGGCAGCAACATCCACCAAGAGCTAGAACATACCCTCAAAGGCAGCCGTTTGCAGCACGACAACCCCAGCCCATAAACACCCTCCAAAGACGAGTTCATACCAACGGACACGAATATTCAAAAACATTCGATCAGGCTCCGTACCCTCTCGATGCCCTGCCTCCAGGGGTCTCGATCCACCCTAGGCACCCCCAAGCTCCCTATGCGGATATGTTTCGGTCGAACATTCCTCCTCCTCTGCCCCCCGAAAACGGCTATAAGACGGCCAAGGCCCACCGACAGAGACATTTCCGCAAGAAGAACAGATTGAACAATTGCTGTCGTCAAGGCAACGGAAACTGCTGCCGGAACGGGGGATCTTGCTGTAACGGGAAGGGAACCGTTCCCAGAACTCCTTGTTGTTCTAATGGTAACCGTGGCCATGTACTCCCTCCCCGTAGGAATCACGTACCGCTGAATTTCCCACCTGCAGAAATTTCAGCTCCTGATGGCCGCCATGTGTACAGGAATAACGAGAACAGGCCTCCTTCCCTACTGGAGCAAAGACCGTTGAACGATGGCAGGTATTCTGCACCGCGAATTTTGCTTCCAAACGATGCCCCTCGTAGGACATTAGAGGACAACAAAGAACGTTGTCTTAAAGAAAAGATGTGCAGGACTGTTTATGAAAGCACGCAGCAAGTGATAGTTTGTCGAAACGCCGATGTCGCCGGATGTTAGTTGATTCCAAATTTTAGAAATTTGCGACATTTTCTCTTATTTGAAACGTTTACAAATGGGTTTTCATGGTGCTTAAACTATTAAAAACCCTTTTTTCACTAGTGTTGTGCCATGCTTTTGCCATGAGGAAGAAGGACTTCTTAAAAAGCATGATCGAAATAAAATGTTATAAATTTTCTGCTTTTATCAACAAGCTGTACTTCTTAAGTAGACTGGTAGTGGTGTGTATGAAACTATATGAAAATGAATTTCAACTTAATTTTTTTTACAATAGTTGACTATATGATGGTGTAAAAGATATTTTGTTGGAAGAGCGTGTACTTTTTATAGCATTTTGCTTCCAAATAAATTATTTTATGAAAGAGTAGCTTGCTGAAAATGAAGCTTTAAAATCAGTTGTGGATGTCCAAGCTTCTGAATTTATCAAACACCTAAACAGTATATTTAAAAATCATAAAATTTTACTTTTTTTGACCACAGAAAAGGAGTAAATTAACCCCATATCCCCTGCGAAATTTTTTTCCCACGGCTCTATAGAGACGGCCCCGTATTATTACAGTGTTTCTCAACCTTCGTTGGTTAACGCTCTTTAAAAATATTCGGGGACCGGTAAACTTTTTGGGTAGACCAAATTACGGAAATTTAAAGAAAAATCCACATTGCACTTTTCCAATATTACACAATTCTTTTCACACAATCTTTATTTAGGAATTTTAGTTTCGTACTCAAGAAAGGAGAGGATAGGCTATACGTCTCTTTTAGGAAGAGAAGTAGAAGTAGTTGTGCCTTTTTCTACGTCCAAGTAAATCTGTCTTTCAATTTGCTTATGAAAGGATGGTTTTTCAAACAGATTTCCAATCTGAAAAATTATTCCCTGGATTCATATTTATATACTTGCAGGAAATATGATTCTTTTCGCCTAAACTCAGTGAAAATAAAAAACGTTTATAGTCATACCGCCAGGAGAACATTTTTTGACGTCTTAAAATATTGTTGCGGTTGCTATATGGAAACGGATTTGTGCACTCAATTTTCAGGGGTGACGGTAATTCACAAACGCTGAAAAACATTTTGTGCAAAATCTGTGTGGCTTTGCTACTTCTTTTTAGAGTTTTGGTTCTTCTATCAAAGTTTTTCTCCTGGCGGTATGATTATACTTGTATAATTAATGCAAAAAAAAGTTGATTTCAAGTTCCATGATTACGTGAAAAAGTAACTACAAGTTTTTATAACTTTTTGTAATAATCTTTTTTTTTTAAATATTCATTTGGTTTCTTATTTTGAACCTATTGAAAAGGGAAAAACAGGAAGAAGAAACGGCCAGTGAGAAAAAAGTTTGAGGAGTGCGCTTGTACACTCAATAACTAATATAAAAAATATCCGATTATTTCCAATAAAGATGTCAATTGATCGTCAAGGATTTACTTATATGCCAATAGCAAAACCCATGTATCACCCAGACGCTAATAGCATAGGAAAGCATATTTTTTGGGGGAGGGAAAATTATAACAAGTCAAAGAAATTCATATAGCACATTTCCAATAATAATTCATTACATAATTTTTATTCCAGACACGTAATGGAAAGACTCATCTTTTTTTCTATTAGGGCAAGCAGATGGATCTCTTCTTAGTTCAAGTATATCCAATGCCTTTCAATTGAAATTTTTTCAATGAATTGGTTTAGAAAATGATAGTTTTTACGCAATTTGGAATCTACGAAAGATAATAGCTTTGACTCAGGCTTATTTCGTAAAATATACGACTATTTTTCATAATAACAGCGCAGTGCAGGGCTGTAACCTGACTTTTGTTTCGGGGTAGGGTTGACCCAACGTTATTTTTAAGGTATACCCCTAACCCCCTAACAAATACTTTTATAATTTGCTTTTTGGATCACTTAAGAATAGTATTAGAATTATGTTGCACATTCTGTCAAAATTTTACAATTACTCGAAGTAAAAAGGGGGGACCTCAGGGTCAAACCCTCTCCCCCCAATTTTTTTTGTGAAAATTTCTCTTTAAAAGTAGTGCTTCAGCTCATTGGTTACATACCCTTTGGATTACAAGCTCCTTGTAAATCATAGAGTTTTCAAGAGAAAAAATATATAATGTGCAGTCGTTAAAATTTCGAGGGAGTCTGAGGGGGTCTTTCCTCAGAAAAATGTTTGAAATTTGCCCGCTTAAACTAGTGTTTTATATCGAATTTTGAAACCCTTTGGTACATTCAAAGGGAATCTACTAGAATTTTCAAGGAAAAAACACTTACTTAGTACACAGGGTGTTTTAAAAGTCCGTTTCATGGATTTGGAAACAACGTCTCCTAGGTAGGGTCATGGAAATAAGGTCCACCGCTAGGTAAATGACCATAGAGAATCCATTGAGATGGCCTACAGTGCGCCTAGCAGTGAAATAAAAGATGTTAAAAAAATAAGATGGAGCGAAAACTATTAGTGAAAATATTGTTACAAATATTATGAAAAAGCCACGAACAAAATTTCATGAAAATATAGTAAATATTTGAAGATATATTACCATGTAAAAAAAGCCCTTTTTTCAGGTCTCTAAATAGAAAAAGTTTGCAAATCACAAAAATTTCTAGGGAAAAAATTATAAATAAACTTCAAAGTTTCGAGGGGGGCTGGGGTCCTCTAAAGTTTTCCCTTTAAACTAGTGTTTTATTTCCTTTTCGAACTCTTTGGGGAACACCCAAAGGGAACCGTTTATGGTAAGCGGCAGAGTTTTCAAGAGAAAAACAATGTATAACAGGTGTTAAACTTTTAGAGTAGGTTTAGGGGTTCTCCCCAAGAAATGATTCTTAAAAATTTGACCCTATAAAGTAGTGTTTTAACTGCTTTTGAGACTTTTTGGGTTACACCTACACCCAATGATTATCGTGGAAGTTACAGAATTTTTAAGAAACTTCCAGCTATTTTTCACATAACAGTTGAAACCTTTAGGGTGGGAAATACCCCCTCTGCCCCCCTAAATAACGCCCATGAAATTTCCTATATACATATATATTTATGAAAATCAAGCCATTCTTCGTGCATTCTTTACCGTTGTGTAGGGATACTGCTCCAATGGTGAAAACTAGCCGGAATAAGGTAAGCGTTTATTGAAAATAGTTCCCTAAAAAAATCTTTAATATATTTTCATCGTGTTTCAAAAGAAATTTTGAAATACATCGTTCTATAGCTTTTTAATCAAATAAATAAAAGTGTGTCAGACTTTGTTAATTTACAACGAATACGGGGAACTTGACCTTCAAATAATCTTTGCCCCCTAGGCGTAATGATATATTTTGTTTTTTAATTGAGGACGCTGTAAGCCAAGGGGTACGCCCATCAATGAGCGTTCTGATTTGTTCTGATTAGTACAGTGGATTCCCGGGATTCCAGCCCGAATCTCGCCCTCTGGTGGTCGGTTTCTTGCTATTTATGCATTAAATTTTTACTTCGGGCGGTTCTAATGATATATTTCAGCAATATTTCGATAATTAAAAGAGAAAAATCCAAATTAAATTCATTTAAATAAGTGAACATTGAAGTTTCGAAATGAGTACGAAACTCCATGTTAAAATCGTTAAAATGCTACTCCCCTTTGCAAGGCTCCCTTTTGGCGTTACCGGCGCGGCGCTGCCTACTTTGATTCGCGAAAAGTGGATGCGGGGTTTCTGTGGCTAATGAACTAAAATTTTAAAAGCCCCTGTACAATTAAAAATTAAATTCAATAATATGGTCCCACCTCTTTCCCTCCTTCACCCCATTTCATGTTTCATTTATTCATTTATTGATTATAAAATTGCAGTAAAAAATGTGTAGTTGGCAATCTGATTGTTTCGATTAAATATGCATGAGGATTAATCGTAATCGTTTTGTTAAAAAACAAAATAAAAATAACTATGCATTCTGCTGCTGCGACTGTGGGAGAATAATAGTTTTCATTTTAATATTTGACTAATTATAGTTAATAAATGAACTTTTCATCAGGAGAAATCAGACTTGTAAACTCTTAGACCAACTTTGGTATAGTAGTTTTAGATTTTGTTGATTTGAAAGGCTCTGGTAAGTGTCAAGCATTTTTTCTCAATGGGTCTTGGTACTCGATAATTTTACGTTATACGCAATATTCTCTCCGTGCTCTTTGACTCCTTCAGATGCCTTAAGCTGCGTACATTAAAATAGTTTAGTATTATCATGTTATCTTAATAATTTAATTATTTTACGATTTAGTTTGATCATTTCGAAATGTGGGGATCACAAGGCTGGAATCAATGGGCTTTGCAGCCGGCAATGTTTAATGATGTTCCTCATGAACAAAGTAAGTTGTTTTTATTATATAAATTTCGCTTGTTTATTGTATCTTTTTTTCTTGTTAATTCCTTGATTTAGTTTAGCCCAGGCATTCCATTAGGTACCTACCTATAATCTGTTCTTAAATTTGCTGTAACAATGTTATAGGAAGTAATTACTTATTCTGTCAGTCAGTAGTACTATTAGAATAATTTGAATGTATTCAAGTTACAAGATCTTGAAAATTTTCCTTTCAGATTTTAAGTTTGGTCTAACTATTTTAATTTCAGAATCCATGTAATTCTTACTATAAAATATATTTTTAGATTGGAATTTATTATTTCATACTAAATCATAGTTAGAAAAATGAAGGCAAAAATATTATGGGTTCAATTCTATTAACTGCCCCATTAAATGTTGCCAAATATTAAAAGGCCTGCCAAAATTGTCAAACTAAATGATAAAAGTACTTACATAGTTACATCAATGACAAGATAACCATAAATATTTGTCTATTTCCCCTATTTTTTATCCATGACTGTCTTAATTTGTTTAGAAATCACAATGATCCAATCGTTTACTTCTTTTAGAAATCATTCAAATATTTAAAAAATTTTAAATATAGTCACACTTATCACACTGAAATGTCATACCTGTGTCACTAAAAGTCGTACGAAATAAAAATTTTAAACACTTTTAATATTTTACACGTGCTCAGAGCTTCAACAACTAGAACCTCTGAAAGTTTCGAGCATTTTTGAGGAAAATTGATTGAATCTTGTGTTATAATTTTTCCATCTTTTTTGTGACAGAAAGAGAATATAAATTTAACTCTGTCAATATTAAAAATCGGTTATTTCAATTTTGTTTAAAAAAATAAGTGTTTTATTTATAAGATAAACAAGGTCTTAAACAATGATATTATCCTACAATGCTGATGCTTTTAGTTTTGTTTTGGCTAAGATGAAAATACCCTATTTTGGATACTTGAAAAGTTTTTCAAATTAATCTAACTTTGAGCCCAAAAAATTATCTATGAATAATTTTTAAAGCTCAGCTCTCTGTAATGTCATCTCTGTTTCATATATTTACCTGTAATTTGATTTATAATATAATAATAATAAAACCCTTTTGAAATTTCCTCATGTCCACTTTTTCATTGAATGGCCTGTATGAAAAAAAGACCAACTATTTCATGTCTAAAATCTTAAGTAACATTGTAATACTTCTGTTCAAATTTTAGATTCCCTCCTTATATTATGCTAGGGAAGAAATAGCTTGTTTATTCTCTTAGCAGTATTTATGGTGTATTTTTTTTTTCTTATTTTTCATGAAATTCTTTTTTCCAGTTGATTGGGCTGAACTTGCCAAACAATGGATTCAAATGCAGCAGACTCAGCCTGGAGACATGTCTTCCACACACCAGGGTCCTCCTCCCCCGGTGTCTCTTCCCCCACCACCAGGACATATGCCCCTGATGCCAGATGATTTTGTTGAGAAACCTGTGCCTCCACCCTCCATCTTGAAATCTGGAATGCAGCCTCCTCCACCTGCAGTCATGCATGAGCCCTACCTTGGAGATAGACCCTTTGTAGAAAATGAGACAGGTAATATCAAGAGATAACCTTATTGTTCATCCCTCTCCCTTTAGAATTAAATTGAAAGTAAGAAAGTAAAAAAGTTTGCTTAACTTATACTTTCAATCCTAAGCTGCCCGAGATATCCATTGAATCCTATGGAAAATTTGGGTCGGTTAGGACTGAATGGGATCTATAAAATGCTCCCTATGGGATAAAAGAAATTTTCATTCTTTTATTTTGTGTGGGAATAGAGCAATTCCAAAGTTTTTAGCCCTAGAGCCACTAAGAGCTATTCCTACAAAGGCCAAGACTAGCTAGCTTATCATAACAAGAAACATGCTATAGTCAACTAAACTGATGTCACATTTGCATTCTTGAAAGCTTATTTTTTATTATCTACCCTTACATCTTGAAGGTGAAATACAGTAGGCTGTAATTAATTGGAAAATCTAATTTTCTTTGAATGATAAAAATAAGGTTGAAGTTCAGCAAATATCTATGATTAAAAGATGTTTATAAGGCAAAATTTAAGAAAAATCTAATTTATTAAAACATACAAAGAAATTTTTTTACTTATTTCCTAGTCAGTATTTTGCTTTCAATATCAATGAAGAATTGAAATTTGGCAAACTACTTAACATATTGCTGTACATTTTTACTCTGAAATGAAATATTTTAGTCAATTTTTTTAAACAGAATTAAACTAACTAATTCCTTCTAGGGCCATACATGCCTAAGGCAGGAAATGACAATTCTTATTGGACCAAGCCCCAGTGGGAACCAGGTTCTGTTGATGATGACAGACTCTGGCCTACACCTGTAGAGCCTTCTATTATTGGAGGAAAAGAAACTTTTGATTATGGTCATATGCATGACAATCCTCCTCTAACAATGCAATCAATTGATTATAATCATATGTCTGATTTTTCCTATGGTCAGGTAATTGAAAAATAATTTTAACTATCACAGTCAGACCCTAACTAAAACAAAATAATGAATCAGGAAAGTTGAGAAAGATATATTTAGCATGTTTTAGCTGCCAATCCTCTCAGTTCATTTTAATTGTAATGTTGCTTTAAATATACCCAGTCAAAGTATTCAATAATGGTTATTTTTTGTGTATTTAGCTGTTAAATTTTATGTAAAAATTCCCTTTAAATAATGCAATTTTTCTAGGCTATCTTGATTACTTTATTATTTATCTTGATTACTTTTATTAATTTAAATCACTTTAGGTAGATATTATTGAATGGTTATGATTCGTTTTTAATAGTAGTAGTTATTAATTTAATTCTAAAATGATGTTTCAAATCAGGGTTGGAAAAAAACCAGGTTTTTTTAAAAAAAAACTAAAAAAACCCTGTTTTTTTGGTTTAAACCAGGTTTTTTTGGTTTAAACCGGGTTTTTTTACTGAAATTCTTCCTTAACACATAAATACAAATATTTCTGATTGTTTTCATTTATGAATGCATTTAATAAATAGTTCATCAATTCAGCTATTAACTAAGTGACTTAATTAATTAATTTAAATTAATTTTATTTAATTAAAAAAAGTTAAAATTATACATAACCATAAAAAACCAAGGGAGTCTGTTTAGAGCATTAAAAAACCATCTGGTTTTTATAATGCATATTATATTTAAAAATCCAGTGCTTATTTGATTAAAAAAAACAATTGGTTTATTATGCATTCAAATATCCAGTTCTTAATGAATTAAAAAAAAAATAGTTTTTTTTTTATAAATAAAACCAAGGGAGTCTTTTTAGAGCATTTAAAACCAACTGGTTTTTATAATGCACATTTAAAAATCCAATGGATTAAAAAAAAACAATTGGTTTTTATGATACATTCAAATATCTAGTCTAGTTCTAAATGAATTAAAAAAAACAAATTGGTTTTTTATAAAAAAAAAACCAAGGGAGTCTTTTTAGAGCATTAAAAAACCAAGTGGTTCTTTATAATGCAAATTTAAAAATCCGGTGATTAGTTGATTAAAAAAAACAATTGATTTTTATTATGCATTCAAATATCTAGTTCTTAATGAATTAAAAAAAAAAACAAGTTTCAAAACCAAACCACTCCAGGTTTTTTATAAAAAAACCAGGAGTCTTTTTAAGAAAATTTCAATTGGCTAATTGTTTTCAAAAAATTGCATAGCTTTACAGCATTAATGTCAGAAGCATTCAACATATTTTGTTCAAAAGACAATATTTGAATCAATAAACGACTTTAAACCCAAAAGTTCAGCTAAGTTTTTTTTGAAAAGAAAAAAAAAAACCAAAAAAAACATTTGTTTTTTTTTTTTATGAAAAAAAAAACATTTGGTTTAAACCGTGGTTTAAACCATGGTTTAAACCAAATGGTTTAAACCGTGCCAACCCTGTTTCAAATAGCATTTAACTTTGTATGCTACTGCTACCAAAACTCTTCCATGCACACATAATCTTAATAATTTATTTAATTCTGAGTAACACAGGTCAACACTTAAAATTCTATAATAAACACTGTTGATCTTACTGTTTTTTATATTTTAAAAATATGTAAATGCATTGAACTATATAGATGTTTTCTTTTCTCAAGATTTAAGTTTCAATGTTTTTAAAACTAACCATGCAACTTTATAAATTGTATCAAAAACTAGTTTTGAATAATTTGGGAGAGAATCTTATAAATAGATCAAGGCTGAAGACTACTTTATAAGTAAAACATTACCAAAGAGGATCTCTGATTTCACCCCCTTAATGAGACCTTAGTAGTCTAATGGACCGTTACTTTTAGCAGCAGTTTCAAAAACTTTTAATCCAATAAAATATTGAAAATACTCTCTTTACGAACACTATGCCTTTGTTGCCCTCTTGATACCTCAAATTTTTATCAAACTTAGTGAGTTTATTGATTTCAGATGTATCCTGGTCCTGCACCTCCTGAGACACACTATGACCAATACTGGTCTCAAGTGAATGCTGCCCCTGCTATCTCTCCCATGTTTCTCAAGAAGGAACGTTCATCTGCTGCATTACCTGTTGAAGAAGCCTCTACCCACATAGGTTGATTCATTTAGTGTTTTTTCCTTATTGTTTTGATACTTTTTTTTGTGGTAACCATGAGTAAAAGTTGCCTACCAAAAGTTGAAACCTTTGGAATTTGCAAAAGGTCTTTTTAAACCATTTAAATTTTTGTTCAATAAATAAATTTCTTCCTACTGTTATGTACGAAGCAATATCACAGTACGCTGCTTAACAATGTGACTGTCATGTTTTGCAAATTATTTAAAGACCTGGGGGCACTTAAAAAATTTACAGAAAAGATTTGAAAAAAACTTTGTGTGCAGAAGTTTCTAATTTTATCCAAGTGTGCATATATGCATTTTGTGAAATCCATTTCAGGCACTCACTTCTAGAAAATACTTATTCAGTTTCATTTAATTTTAAGCTTTTTTTAGTGCAGAATTTTTTTGTTCTTAAAATCATCATCTCTTTTTACAAACAACTTAAGGGAGAGGTAACTTTTGTTGCTCACATCTTGACTTTTCTCCTCAATGAGAGTAATTTCTAAAATATTATTTCTACAAAGTATTATTTTACAACCTAGGCATAGAGTGTTATCAAACTCTAACTCTATTATAATTTTCTGTAATTAGATGCAGCTAAAAGAAAACAGCTGCCTGCATGGATAAGAGATGGTTTAGAGAAAATGGAGCAAGAACGTTTGAAAAGACTTGATAAAGAGCGAGCTGCTAAAGAAAGTGCAGAAAAACTTGCCAAAACAAACTCATTGAAGAAGGATTCTGAAGATTCTTCCTCAATTGCTTTACCTTCAAAATCTAAATTTGTAAGTTTCATGTGTCTTATATTTTTATCTCAACTGCAATTTGGCTTTGGTGACCGACCAGCAAATGGGCTTCTGTTATAAATTTTACAGGATAGCGAGAGTGAAACTGAAGATGAAGTCAATCACTCTACTGTGAAACAGCCTTCCCCTGTTAAAAAGCCTCCATCATCACCTGTGGAAGATTTAAGAACTGAAGAGGAAAAGAAACAAGATATGGTACTTAATTTTTAGATAAACGTTAACTTGGTATTTTGTCTAGGATTAAGAATTCTTGAAATTCTTTCTTTCTCAATAAATACAGCAATTGGCTTAATACTTTTTGGAAATTTTGATACTCATTGTCAGATGGGCAGAAAATTTTCACTGTTTTTCTTAAAAAGAATTTTTATCCTTGTACATAAAGAACTAAAAGTAGCATTTTGGTTTTAAATTAAAGAGCTGTTAGGTGTATCTAATTGGGGCTTTTCTATGTTAATTTAAAGTTTTGAAAGACAGTTGTAGCTGTTAATATTGCTTTTTCATATGCAATTCTTACATTGAGTGTTTGTTTTTTTATAGATGATGCTAGTTAGGCGGACACTTACAGAAGTCCTGCTATCAGTAACAAATACAGAAATGATATTAGTAGCTCAAGAGGTGTTCAAGAAAGCGTTATCTAAAGGTATTCAGGAACAATTTAGGATTTCAGTCTTTAGTCATTTGTTGTGTGTTTAAAATCTAATAGCTGAAATCCTTAATTTTGCATCCTGTTTATTTTTTTATAAATCTGAAATTTTTAAATAATTTCATAAAAATCTTCTGTATTAAGTTTTGTATTTTAAAATATTTATTAAAAGTAGGAGCGGTGGGGGGCATTTCACAGTATGATTTTGCAACATTTTGTGGAGTCAGTAACATGTAATTTTTGTATCTTAATGTTACATGAATTTGAATATTTTTTCAAAATTTCCTATGCTGGCACTAACATAATTTTTTATAATGTTAGCATAGAAAAAATTTCAAATTTATATAACATTAATAGAAAAATGACATGCTATGGACAATGTCACATATACTGTGAAATGCCCCAGTAGCAAATCTATTATTTTGGCTGTATTTTTACTTCTTGTCATGAATAAAATCACAAAAGAATATTAACTCTTTCAGTCCTAGACTGCCCAAGACTGGCATTGAATCCTAAGGTAAATTTAGGGCGTCTAGGAGTGAAAGGGTTAAAAAATTTTAAGCTTGCCAAGAAGAAGAAGTGTTGCCTAAGAGTTTTTAAAGGCATTTAGATAAACTTAGTTTGTATCTATGTCAAAATTAAAGAATTTTAGGTCTCATGTATACTAGTCTTTAAGACCACATGGATTTGCTACTGAATTGATGCACCCCTGGATGTTCCTTTCTTAATTATTTTCACAGTGTTGTGATTAATTGTAACTTTTGTTTCACCTAGCACTTGCATATATTATCACTTTGAAATTGTAAAATTTTGTCTTCCTGTACTGTATATAATATAGCTGCCAACATTGGAATATAAAAATTAATGAGAACATATTCAATAAGCTTTAAAGCAAAAAAATTATTTCTCTGGTTGAGTAAAATTTATACAGTAATTTAAATAAGTCTAATAGAGAATTTCAAATTTAAACATTTAAATTAACCATCCATACTGATCTGTGTTGGCCATTTAATAAAATTTTTGATTGGTCAACCCAACTATTGAAAAAATGATTTCAATTATTTTTTTAATTGTTTGTGTGTGCCCGATTCAAAATAATTAATTAAATGCCCAACTCTGATACAGACTTAAAATAAAAAAAAAATAGATTATTAAAGTAGTGACATTAATAAAGTCCAAAATGATTTGAGAAAGTTGGCAGCTATGAGTCATAAAATTCATTCAATAGCTTCCTGAAAACATTTAAAAGCAAATAAAGTCTACTTTTAAATATTTGTTTAACCAGCATGCTCTTTTCAACAAACTAAAATACAACTTTTTCACTCTTGAATGTTCTATTCTTTCTCTTATAATAATTTTATTTCTGCATCATAACATTCATTACCTCTCAAGTTTGCAGAAAGGTTTGCCTCTCCGCAAAGTGTTCATTTCTTTTCTGCTTCTTCATAATCTGATATTGTTTACTTAAGTGTTATTTTAGGTATTTCTGAACTTCATACAGCTGTGCAATTTGAATTTTGATTTGTTCTTTGTCACTAAACTTTATATATGTTACATAAAAGCTCCAGCTCGTCAGCTGGCCTCAACCACGTCTCTGACTTCTGTAGCGTCTGGATTACGTAAGTATTTTTTTCACCTATTAACTGCGCTGCTTGCTATATTGTCAAACTTTAAACATGTGTATGCGTTTCATGTTCTTTCAATAATAGAAATGAGAGTGCCTACTAAACAGCTGTGGCATTACTCTTGTTTTTTATTCAATAATGATCATTAGCCAAAAAAAAATTTTATTCCGTTGTGAAGTTAAATTGTTATGGAAAATAATTTTGAGAAGACAACTAATCAAGTCTAGTTTCATTAAAATAATGATTAAGTATTCCATTTCAATTGAAAAAAGTGTAATTTGATACCCTGTATGCACAATGAACTTATGCCATGGGTGATATCAGAAAGAAAGTTACTTATTACTTAGGAAACAATGTAGTTGAGTTAAATCAATTTATTTTCGTTTTTACACCTACTTTTCAATTTTAAAGTATATTTGTTAGTATAACTAAGTAGAATACATTTAATAAGAATTACTTGAAAGTTGGTTTTGCACCAAATCTTCGGCGATTATCTTCTTTCAAAATACATTGGAGGGTAGTATAAGTTCACACACCAGGCTAAGTAGTGGAAACTGAAATCTTCAACTTTCTTCTTGATGTATGCTATTTCCTGAGGCCCAACAAAGTTTTTGTTTAGGAAGTGAAAGTGTTTTGGTTAACTATGTTACATCAATCTTTTCTGTTGCACTCCATTTGGGTTGTGAACTCTATACTTTTTGTTACTTGTGGCTATTCTTTAACCAAAATGGCTTAGCCATACAACTATGACTGTCCAGAATGTGAGCTATAAAGTGAGTTGAAGACAAACTAGACTTTGAAGCTTCATCGTCTCTCCTTTAAATTTTTTTATTTTCTTTTTAAAACTGTTACCTGACACTAGTAGTATGTGTTTTCATCTTGATTACGAAGCTAATAAGAGGATTTAACAAAAGCTCATAGGATCATTAAGATTTTACATCCAACTCTTAGAAGCTGTATGAAGTTTTTGAATTTAAATTAATCTAGTAATAAATTGACTGGTGATAAATAACTGAGTCTCTACGTTGTTTGTTACCCTTTGTTTGAAGATAGTTGAAATATTCTTGAAGAACTAATATCCTACCAATAGATAGAACCAGAATTTCTTTCCTATGAGATGTCTCCAATGGAAATAAAGACCTCAATATTATAGTTTTAAACAAAATATCAGCAACTTGTGGTTAATTGGATCTCATTTTGGAACTGTAATGTGATGAAAGCCAAACTCTATCCTGGATTTGATGTCTCCATTGTCTGTCCTGTTCATTGTGGATACCTTATCTTTACTAAAAAAACTATTACTATCAATGATTTATCTGTTGACTGAGAGAGTTCACAAACCCAATATTTGATAGTTACACTTATGACTGGTTTACCACAAGATAAATTGACTGAAGAAAAGACAATTTTATTTTTTGTTGGAATATTTTTTTACTGGCTTGCTAATGTGGATTATTCAGAGCTTTCTTTTGCAATACCTTGTTGTAGTCTTGCTATCATTTCTATCATAAGATTGTGTAATAAAACATATCTATCAAAACATTAATGAATTTTGTATTTTTTTTACGAAGAGTTCTTCAATTCTTTTAAGGAGTTAAAATTTTTAAACTTACTGTTGGTGTATTTCTGTTAAGTACTTTGACCCATAGGTATTTCAAAATTTAGTTTTTTTAGGGAAATCTACCTGCCCAAAAAATAATTTGTTTTCCTTTCATAGAATTTTAAGAAATAAATGTACCCAAATTCATTTGTGTAAAGCTTTTAGGGAGCCATTCACAAATTATAACACATAATTTTCATGGGGAAATACCCTTATGCTTTGTAATTTTGCAATGCCTCTCCATTTTACAACCATGGGCAGATTTAAGAGGAATACCTTTTGGGGTTAGACACTTTGATGGGGGCATGCTGAACCTTTTTGCATTGAATAATCTTTCACCATTAAAAAAATTAAATATCCTGAAGAAAATGGGAGTTTGCATTGTTCCCTATGGACCCCCCCCCATAAATCATAAATCTGCCCATGGCCACAAGCACCATGCACCATACTTTTGTGACCTTTTTCCCATTATGATGTCACAATTTTGAAACCTAAACATTATGAACTGGATAGGAGAGAAGGAGTACAACATGGGTGAGAATCTTTTGTTTAGGGAAGAATACCCTGCCGGTTTTAGCAATCTTTTTCAAGTAGTAAAGCATGTTAACCCCTTTATACAGAGTGGGTTGGCTAGCTTGACAAGTTTTTAAAACCATGTTCAGTTCTGGGTAAGAAGTTCAACTTTGCCTTGACTTTAAAAGAAGTTTAATTAGCAGGGATAAATCTTAGTACAGAATATCAAATCCCTAAAGTTAAGTAAAATAAATTTATCACTGAAATTTAATCCAAAAACACATTGCCACTTGTACTCCTTGACTTCTCATCCTCTCAAATTTAATTTTAGCACTTCAAATTTAACTCAGTTTTTTTTTACATTTCTCATGATAAACAGTATCTGCTCAATTTCATATACAGGGTGATTCAAAACTCATGGGCACAAATGATATAGGGTGTAAACTACCCTAAAAAATTCAGTGTCGCCCTGGTTTGTGTGATACTGAATCACAAATAAGCAGAATTGCAATTTAAGGTTGGCCCCTTAAAGACAATAAGTTAAAATATAATTGACATTGAAATTTTATTTCTAACCCTAATTGTTTGCCCACTAAAACCCATTTTTAACTGCTTTTGGTAATTTTCTGCTCTCTCTTCTTAGGATTGCTTCACCCAAACTAGGGTGGTTGTCTTAGGGTAGTTTACACTCCCTATCTTTTTTGTCCATGAGTTTTAAATCACCATGTATAAATGAATTGCAAAGAATGCTTTGTTTAATATTGTGAATTTGAGAACAGTCTTTAGAGCAGTGGTTTCCAATTGGTGGTCTACAAAAAGGCCAAGCAGCACATAGGAAATGTTGCCAATAAATAGGTGTCAATTATAATTATGTTGAAGGACTGAGCTGTAGATTATGCAGTGATAACAGTCACACTAAAATTTTTGAATAATTTCCAGTGAATAGAATGTTTCAATTTAAAAAATGCTCTGTGCAAAAAATTTGAGGGCAAAATAAATAATTAAATTGCGACAAAAGCAAAAGCATTTAAATCACTAATAAACATAAGGCATTATAATTTTAAAGTAGAATGGCTAGTAATTTTTATTTGCAGACTTTTAATAAAAATAAGGTTTAGGTTTTAAAAGCAGAGTTAAAAAGCAGAAGTTTATCATGACATAATATAAGTGATGGGAATAAATGTCTGTAGGTATGGCTACTAATGTACTCTTAACTTAAGATATTGAATAATTTAATTTCTCATTCAAAGGGGTATCAAATGCATTAAGGTATTATGAATATCTTTAGTCAACCAAAAAGTATTAAAACTCAACTACCCAAACTAATTGCTTTGATTCCTAGATAGGTATTGTGAATTTAGGTATCTAACAGCATTTGTTTTGACCTTAAAATATGATATCTAAAAAAGATCTGTGTTAGTAATTTGTTACTTGCAAATACCACGACACTTTATCTAATTTCACTGACCATATTTTTGTAACTATATTCTTCGTTATAGAGGTACCTTATGTTTCAATTTCACAGGTTTATTCAGAGTGAGATTTGTACTTAAACTTGATGGAACCATCATAATTTGAATAGTATAAATGTACTATAGCATACAAAAGTGTTAAAATGTACTCAATGTATTTGTGAATTCATTTCAATGTTTATCTGAAAAGAGGTGCATAACAATTTTAAAACATTGTTACAACAAGCTCTGCTGTCATTATACTATAACTAGTCATAATTCCAAATTTGTGGAATCAGAATGAAGTAAAAGCACAGGAAAGTCGGTTATAAATTAAAAAAAAATGACTGGTTACATAAACATTGAATTTAGCTCTATAGTCAAAACTTACTGCCCAAGGATTATGGTGGTAAGTTTTAGGACAGTAATGATCTGTCACCACTGCTGTTTGAAGACAATGTAAGTTTTTTGTTAGTTCAAAGAAAATATCTCATGAGGAAGGTATTTGTAACTCTAGGTGGTCTGGCAAACTATGGAACGGAGAGTGACGTCAGCGAGCCCGAGGAGGATCAAGACCAGTCGGACTCGGATGAAGAGCTGTACCGAAAAATCAAGGAAAAGAAAAGGCTTTTTAACCTAAAGCAGAAAAAGATAACGGCCGAGTTGGATCAAAAAGAGCGTGAGGATAAGTTAAAGGCAGAAAGGCTAAATAATGGTAATGTTTTATGATATTGTTTGTATTGCTTTCCTTTTTTGTGAACTTTTATGTAAATGTCATTTGCATAAATGTTCCATAATGCGCTATCTCTGTGTCGATTACATAGCTTTACAGCTTCTCTTCAACTGTGCATTTTATTGTTCTACATGAAGGGCATTAGTTATTCGATCTATTCCCACAATGAAAACTTTCTACTTGTCTGTATCAACAAAAGTGGCAGTTCTCTAAATCTTAAAATATAACCTAACTAACACTTTGTTTCATAAACAAACTTAGTAAATCCTCTATATTCAAATGAGCAGGTTGAAAACAAATCAGCTACTGAAGTTCACTGACTAGATAAAGTAAAGTATCAATATACAGTACTCTAAAAAAGTACAATACTTATTAACTAGGTTACTAATAAACTAAAGTGCAATAGACTTAATTAACTAGGTTAGTTGGAAATTGGCTCTTTCTGGGTAAGCAAATATTCCTAATAATATCTAACTTGTGCAAATTTTGATGATTTATTTTGAAAACTTAAAATTTTAGGATGGGATATTAATGTAGTTTAATAAATGGAAAAAGAAAAGAATTAACATAACATTAAAAGGTATTTTAGATATACAGTTAGTAATAGTATACAAAAAAGAAATTAAATGTAACTTACCGTAACGTTTTGTGACAAAAGGATAAAAATATGTGTGATATTCATTTACTTTTTCCATAGGAAGGGTTGAAACAAATGCAGTCATCTCAAATGCATTTTTAAATGCTGTAAAATAACTGTCAAACCTCAGTGCGAAAAATTCTAAATTATGCTGGTTTTGAAAAAATAAATGCAAAACCTGGCCACATTGGGATTTTTGATCAAATAAAATAAAAAATGTTGAGATGCAATTAAATTTAGTGGTGGATGGTCTAACTTTCAGGAACTGGAATTCATATACTGAAGAGCTGAAAATTGATTAAACCTTTAAAGATGTGCGAGTAACAGTAAGGGATTGATATAATTTTTAAGACCTAATTCAATCAGAACATTAAATTATGGTTACAAACTTTAAAAAATATCTTAATTGAAAGGGAAAAACTTAAAAATAAAAAAAATGACAATGAAGATTGCATTTTTTGTACATAGCAGGAGATAATAAAAATATCTACCAGGAAATTTTGCATGAGAAAAATCTGACCGGTCAGATGACTTAGATTTTATAAAACTTTACTTAGGTCTAACTTTTTATAATATAGTATAGTATTTTGTATACTTTGTTGTATTGTCTAAGGTTTTATTGTTAATTTTTAATTAAACTTAATTTGTATGTATTTAAATGTTAATTTGTTCCTGGCTTAGTGAGCTGTAGCTTGGTAATAGTTCCACATATTAGTTAAGTTTGTCTATTACTGTATGTAGCATTCTGAATTACTCTGATTTTAGTTAATGTTCATCATGGTCTCCAATGGCCTACAACTGGTTAAGTTCTGTGTCACTTAGTTCATGATTAAATAAAACTAGCATTATCTAGTGTAACTATCAGTATCAATACACCTATTAAGAAGCTAAATTCTTCTGAAAAAAGAAATGCAAAAAATGACTTTGAGGGTAAAATGAGAGTACTCACATAATTTTAGTTCTGAGAAAAGCAAAATTTTATCTTTGTAAATTCTATTGACTAGTACAGTATTCAGGGACCAATCCAGGATTTTAAACTTGCCCCCCATTTTTGTGAAAATTTTCAGAACCTTTTAATTTTTGGGAAAAATTGTAACAGCTTTTTAATTTTGGTGAAATTGTTTATAATCATACGATTAATATTTTTGATGGAAACTATAAAATTAATGAAAGCAGCTTTAAATATCTTTTTTCTTTAGTTTTATAGCATCTTAAAGACTCAATTAATTATAAGTAATTAATATAATTTTAGAATAATTTTTGTGAAGGTGCCGTTTTTGTAAGTACATTTTAACAGTATCAAAATTGACCTGTATTTAACCCTGGTATTTAACTGGAAAAACTTCTTTCTTAACATTTATTTTACATACGACCCTCTTCCAATTTGAGTAGGATGAAAGCTTACCTATATTACCTAAAGTAGAAAAATAATTTTTTGTAAAATGTTATAATTTTTACTGTTGAAGTCTTCAAATATAAAATCACAAAAAATAGTTTTTATAAATTTTTAGTAATTCCAAAAAAAAAAAAAAAAAAAAAAAGATTAATTGTTATAATCATCAAAAGTAAAGAGCCCTGAAAAAGTCGTTATTTAGCTTTAAAAAAAACTCCCAATTGCTGTATTAAAACTCAAAATATACAGATCTTCACCCTTTGCATGATAATTTATTCCTTTTTATTCAACCTGATAATGTACAGATCATGGGTCAACATAATTAGTAAAAATTATTTTTATTTGATCAAACTCTTATTGATTTGCATTCTGAATATCTAGCTAACATAAGATCATCACAAGCTGTAAGTAGTAAGAAATATGTTAACTAAATTTGATTTTCTTTCAGAAAAAAATGAAAAACTCCACAGAGAGTTTCAATCCAATGAAAAGCCTAAAGAAGATCCCAATGAGCTGTTCGATGCTTCTGAGAAATCTGATCAGCAATCAGTAGAAAAATTTGCTGACGTTCCTAAGAACTGTGAACACACCAATTCCGAAGAAAAACCAGCTCAAAGCACTGAAGAAATCCCTAAAAAGTCAGCCAAGAAAGATGAGACAAACTCTGATTCTTCCAGTTCATCTGAGAGCGATAGTGAATCAGGGGAAAGGCATAAGAAAACTCATAGGGACTCAAAGAGGGAAAAATCTTCCTCAAAGAAAAGCAAAAAAGATAAAAGCAAGCATGAAAGTAGAAGAAAACGAAGTAGAAGTAGGGAAAGTGATGGTTCAAGCAGGCATAAGAGGGATAAGTCTCACGATAGAAAAAATAAGAAAAGAAAGAAGTATAAGCGAAGCGATAGTAGTAGTAGCTCTAGCAATGAATCACGCAAAAAGAATAGGGGTAGTAAATATGAATCCAGTCATGGCTATCGGAGTCGGAGGAGCCATAGCTATGAAGATAGGGATAAAAGGCGTAGACAAAGTGTTAGTCCGCACAGAAGCCATCGGAAAAGTGATAGCTACTATTCATCCCACAGTAGTCACAGGTATGAAGATGACAAGTATCACCGAAAGCACAGGGATGAAAAGAGGCATCATGACTCTAGACGGAGTCCATCTCCTAAGCATTCTTCAAGACTTCCTAAGAAATATAGGTCTAGTAGGTCAATAAGTTCTGAAAGTGAAAGCTCTGGTAAGAAATCGAAGAAATCACGGAATCATTGAGCTGTTACCAAGGTTGTTCTTTCAGTTTTCTTTATTTAGTTTTAAGGATTCATTCTCTTTAACATTTAAACTTATTATGTTTCAAAATTAATTGTTGGTTATTGCATCTAATGGCCAGTTATAATTTATCATCAATATTATAACTTTTTTTATGAAGGACAAAACAGATTATCATAACCTAAAATATTAATAGGGTTCCCATCAGCATAGTAAGATAAAAGCTTTCCTCCCATAATTCTTTTGCCTTTGCTTCAAATTTATTATAGAAACACTCAATTCAAAAATTAGTTTTAAAAGTTTCTTTCCGGAGCTAAACACTAACTTAAAAATTACATTTTGCTTCATTTTTGCACTACACAACATTTTGTAAAATTGTCAGATTATGTACCGTAAATTTTTCTGAATCAGACTGGTTAAAACTTAAGACTTCTTATCTATGAGGTCATACAGAAAGTTCTGTTTGATTTTTGCAAAAATTTGTTTTAAATTTATTCTTGAAAAACTGGTAATTGGTGGAGATTTCAAACAAAGTAGTTTTTAATTTAGATATATTTGTGAATATAATGAAAGATTTTGGTAGTTCTGGTGATATTATTTCTTTTCAAATTGGCTGCTAGAAAAAAGATCGTAAATGACGATGTATGTAAAATTTTTTATTCTGTTGCTTTAAAATCTGGGAAGAATGCATGATTCATGGTCGGATGACCTTATATACAAAACAGTGTAAATTAACAATGTAATATTATATGGAAAAGTTTCAATTAATGCATGCATTTTAAAACAAATATTGAGTAGTCAGAAGACAAAGGACAAAATTTCAGAAATTAGGCTGACAGAAAAGTCTTGTAATTGGCTTTACTTCATTCAAACTGCTATCTTTGTAGGACCAGTGGGAACCCTAAGTTATAAAAATGAAGTAATATTAGACCATCCTTACAAAAATTACTTTTTTAAGTAAAGTTTATTTAACTATTTAAATTTGTTGAGATTATAGCATGCAACTAGATATAATCCCTAATTTTATCATTGCTAAATAATTTAAATTAAAAATCATGTTTCCTTTTCAGATACTTCTGTAAAGATTGTTTGTGAAACTGAAGGATGCATGAATATTTGCATAAAATTTCATTGCTTTGTCGTGTACCTGTTAAGTATATAAAAGTTGTTTTCTGTACTTTGTTATTTATCCTACATGAATCCAAGGCTAAGTGAAGGGTAATAAAGCTGGCAAAATAAAAAGGTCAAACTTTTTAATGAAACAAAAGAATATTTATTAGCCAAATGATTTTTACACATAAAGCTTACAAAAGTATTGATAAAAACCACTATATCATAATACAAATGCATATCTAGGCAACTTGATCCAGAAAACAAGTACTCTTCTAAAAATAAACTAGCTTCCAAAAACAAGTATTTCCAATGTCTATCAGCTATTTAAAGTTTTTAACTCATTATTTTTTAAATATACAACAATTGATTTGAAAAGCATATACTAATTCTTATGTACACATTTTTTAGCATCATAAATTTAGTTCATGTTATGCAAATCTAAACCTTCAGAATGTATCGGTTGCCATTAAGGGATTCTTGAATTTACAAAATGAAGACTGTAAAAACATTTACCACAAAATTTTATTAAAATACAATGATGAATGATTTATGATGCAAATGACTGAAGTGGTTAAATTCAGTGAGATGTGTAATAACTCGAGGCAGCATATTGGGGCCACTGTTGATAGTTGTATGAATTCTGAAAGAAGAAAAGTTACTTGAATTATATGAACCTAAAAAATACAATTCATATGGAATTCTTACACATCTATAGAATTAAAGATAACTGCTCAAGTCAACTTACCTGTGCATAACTAGCCCATGCTGAAGGTGGGTACTGATAAGCAGCTGAAGCATCAGGTGCAGCAACTGCTGCATTAGTTGTGGGTGCAGCTGCTACAGTAGCAGATCCATTTACTTCAGTTTTAGCTTTCTTTTCTTTAGCATCCTCACTGTAATAATTAAGAATACCATTAACAGTGACCAAAACTAAAGTAAAACTTCTCATTGACTAACTTTAAAAAGCACCGTTTAACACCCTTACAAAAATTAATTTTATTTAACTTGATCATTATTTGTTTTCTTAGGATAGCTTTGCAGGAATTTTTTTTTTTTCCAATTTTAACAAGGGAATGTTAAACAGTATGTATCCTGTTGATTTTGCTTATTTACTGGGAAACTCAACAAGACAGAGGCAATTGTTAGGAATATAAATGAGAGTAGCACATTCAGTCAGATTTTAATTTTTTAACTACTTTTTATTGGAATCATGAAAGTGATGGGGTGAACTGGATTGAAGTAGTGAACTGGGAATGTTTTTGAAACTGTTTTTTCATTGTTGAGTGCCAATTGGTAGACCAAAGCTCCATAAGGATTGAATGCAAAGGGGGTGGGGCTCTTGAGAACTAGAGGCCTATAAATGGCAGGAGTCCGACTGATGCCTCAGATGATTGGTAGCGGCACTCTTCATCTTTCCTCCACAATTTTACGATGAAATGGAAAGTCTCCATAAGACCTAGACCCATGGTAAACTGTGCCATGATTGGTCACAGGACTCTTGGACCCAGATTTAACGAGTTTTTACTTCATATATACTTGGTGGGTCTCAAGGTTAATAGAATAAGATAAGGTTGGCTCTTCACATAGGAACGAAAATTCGTGTGACGTACTGCTCTCCAGCCGATTACGTAATTCGCGTGATACCCCAGCTTCTCCTTCGATTGGGTCAGATAGAATAGGGATTTTTTTGACAGGAGAGAGGGAAATTTAAACTTTGATCCAACAATTCAGTTTTGAAGCATTTAAGATATGAATCTAAAAAGGTTTTTGTTTTAGATTAAATTGATATTATAGCTTCATGTTGATGAATATCTATTGTTAATTTGAAGTAAGAAACCGAAGTAGATCGTCCCAAAGGCAAGAGGAATCCATAGATTGGTTTTAGGAACATATTAATTTCTTTTAGATTAAAAGCAATTTTGATTTGGGAGGGAAAATATATTTCTAGCTCCCTTCATGGAAACTGAAAAGAGTTGAAATATAATACTAAAAGCAATTTATAGACTTAATGATTATATTATTAAAGCTTGGCAATATTTTTAATTATTATTATGTATCATTTTTTAATTTGAAGACTATTCAAATTTTACACTAAAACAGGATCAATGTGACCTCACCTTGGAGATCTTATAAAATGATCATATCGTAACTTTGGAACACTGATCCAACTTCAAAACTAACCGTTTCAGTTCGAGATTTCTTTCGGCGATCGTATGTGGGAGTCGGCAAGTTGGTGAAGGTTTATACCCAATAAATTATCTCCTTCATGTTTGTCACGTTTAATCAAAATTGAATTCGAAATCAACAAATTACTTGATTTTTTCTTCATGTAATTATCACTTAGAATCTAAGTGATCATTTATTATCATCTGATTATGTGATTGTTCTAACACTGATCAATATGTCTTAGATAGATCAGTGTTACTACAATCATAATCAGAATACAAGATACATTAGAATAATAAATTCAGTGAGATCAGATTAATTAGTACCTAATAAACTAACTTTGAATTTTAATAAATTAGTAATAAAGGCGATTAGTAGCGTAATCAATTTTATACTAAACATACAAAAGAAGAACAACCCAAAAATAGCTCACAATTTGAGGATTTTTTAGTGATCTAAAAGTATCGGATTGTAACTAAATACTGCTTTAAAAACGGTATTTTCTTTGTATTTAGAATTTTCTAAAATACAGATAGTGAGAATTTGCTTAACTTTTAAAATATTGATACAAATCGATCACTATTGATTTAAGTAATGAACCTCCGTAATTATGCATAGGAATCAATTTTAAATTTCATAGTTTGTATTTAATCCACTATTTGGTAAGCTATAAACTTGTTCTTCAAGTTGCTTATGAGAAGGAAAACAAGATACTCAAAATTTAATTCAATGAAAAATTTTAATCAGTTTTAACCCATCAGAAGTTAAAAAATTGAATGCATCCATATAGATCATAAGTATTGATATTTAAATATATGATTTGTTGCTTAGGCAAGTTCACAGGTCTATATTTTCCCTTCCGCGTCTTATATTACTCCCTTCTACGTAAGAAAATCCCTATAAGAAGCTCCGCGATTTCCCTATGTAACCCTGATAGGTCACTCCTGTCAAAACTTCAACGCCTTCCAGCCGATTACGTCATCCTGGCTGAAAGTAATCGGAGAGCCAGATGAGCCCCCCCTGGGTGGGTCTTAAGCAATGTGGGGAATCAAACTCAGGATCCTTCCCTTTTCGATCCTAAAGCTGAAACTTTTAAAAATAAAGTGAAAAAAATCTGTGTGATAGATCAGGGGCTTTGTATATTTCAAGTAAGTTTAATCATAATTTTTCAAGCTGTATATTATTACAATAGCTTGTCTTTCCAAAATATGACCATATTTGTCTAGTTACATTTTAATAATTATGGTTACATTGATCAGAGTATATTTGAAGTTTCGTTCGAGACTAGCAGGTAATATCCCTTAAATTGGATTTGTCTGAATTTTTTAGAGACAATACCTGTAAGTAAGATTTAACAAACAAATGTAAAGAAACAATGTCTTATTTGCCATCATGCAAGGCCAGTCATTTCAGCTAGTTTATTCATAAAAGAAAAAGCATGATTCAGACACCATTTTTAGTCTAAAAACTCTTATTAGCTACAAAAATCCCACCATTTAATGTTTAGAAGAGCTAAATTTATCCTGTTATAAATAAATGCATGGAATTAATGTTTAAAAAATAGTTTTTGAATAAATCTATCACCTATCTACCTCTTCCCAAAATAGTTATCTCCCACTTCAGATGGCTCACTCTTATAATGAGCTCTAGAGGAGGGGGCAACAACATATAGGCCTGCAAAATCAGCATGGTTATTGGAGATCGTCAATATTTTTTGTTAATGGCAGATTCTTGGGAATCTTATTCTAGAAATGCCAACATCAGTACCTTCTCCACATTATCCAGCAGGTACTAATGGAGTGATGCCTCAGAATGTAAAGCAGTAATTACTTAACTTAACTTAGTTACAGCTAGTTAAAGGTAAGTCATGTAGTAATACAAATAATAAGTCATGTAGTACATAATTGCAATAGTTAAGATAATACAGTTAAATTTGGTTCTTTAAAAAAATAGAAAATAATAGATTAGATCTCAACAATTTAATAACTTACGTTTCTTCAGCTGGCCTTTTCCGAGATCCATAAGCAGACTTGAAAGTCTTTGCATACTCATCAAAAGCATCTTGAATGCTAAAATGATGAAAAATTCAATTAGATCCAAGTAAGACTATACCTAAAAAATTTTAGATTTTTCAATATAAAAATGCAGCAACTCATAACTTGGTAGTCACAACTTGAAAAATTGACTTCAAGCCAACCTCAAAATCTGAAAAAGTTTTATTTATGTAGGTTTTTAATTTTCCTTTTAAGCTATTTAAAACCTATTACAATTCCAAAAACACTTACATTTGAGGATCAGAGGAAAAGTCTTCTAAAAATTCTAATTTTCTTTGAGAAAACAATAGCTTTTGATCATTGTTTACATCACTTGCTAATGCCATATCAAATGCCTCCAGAATAGCAGGTTGGTCCATTGGATTTTGTTGAAATCCAACATCCACGAGTTGCAAGAAAATGTAAGAGTTGCTCTGTAACAATAACAAATACTAGTTAGGGATGGATAGAGCATTAAGGCAGAAAAAACACATTAACCTAATTATGCTTACAGCCCAATTTTAATAACTAAAATGTTTGTAAACCAAATGTAAACCCAAATGAGTTTCTCTATACGACAGATATATCTTCAATGCAGAGTTGTTTCATGGTTCTGTAATCTATTATCAAACTGTTGAAACTATGGACAACACTGTATGGTAGGCAGGTATCTGGAGAACGGCAAGATGCAGAATAACCAAAGATTACTAATTATACTATTTTCAAACAGCATGCACGTTTTATCTCTTACCAACAAAATTCAAGCAGAATACTTACAGGGTCATTTTTAAGTGCATCTTTGAGAATTTCCGTCGCTCTTTTGAAATCCCCACGAACCTAAACAATTGAGAATGCATTTAGTACATATATGAATTGAAACAAAAATTCGCACAGAAAAAAAAATTAAGAAACAATTACTTTATAAAGGTGTCTTGCATATTTTGTGGCAAAATGTGTTGACATTTGAGAGGTTTTAGCTTCAGCTATACACTTTAAATACATTTCATCAACTTTGTCCTCATTGCCACGCCTTCTTTCTAGGTTGATTTTTCTGATTGTAATTTCCAGCATATCTGTTATGCTTTCTCCTAAGTCATCAAGAATTTGGGCAGCTTTGTCCATATTCCCTGTAATAAGAGCATCTTAAAAATCATCTTTTTAATCCAGCAAAAAAAAAAGTACCTTATTAGTTTTTATCATGGGTATACGTTAGAAAAATTTCCACAATGAAATCAGATTAAACCTCTTCACTGAAAATGTTTTTTTTTTTTATTTTACTTTACCTGTATGCCAATTTTTTTTTCTTTCCATTATTCCTTAAGAAAACCACAAGGACTGATTTCTGTCTTTAGACGTAAAACTTCCACATACAGTTTTAAAGGAAAAAATACAGTTAATTCCAATGTTGAATATTTTTTAAACAACTCTTCAAAACCATTACCTCGTTTTTCTTCAAATGCAGCCCATGCAAAATGAACACTTGGTTTTCTAGGTAGATGAATTTTGCATGCTCTTTCATATACTTCACCAGCAGCTTCAGGAATGTGTTCTTCCATGTACTTAGCATACTAAAAAAGATTATACCCATGTTGTAATAATTACTATGCACAAATAATTCAGCTAATATAAATTCCCCAAGTATTTAAGGGAAAAAACTTTAAGAACTTTTTCTCACCTAATGAAAATATAACCCTATAGTATTCAGTACCTCATAATTCCACAAAAACTAGGCCTAAAAATAACTTTCCATTTGTTCAACTTTCATTTATATTAGGCTTTTTAATGTTTTCAAGATTTTATCTAAAATTTAAATGGTATGGAATATAATGCATGATATAGCTCATAAATAATTTTAATCGTTGATATTCAGCATATGGAATAGGAAAACAAAAAATAATTCTGGGATACAGTTAAGTTGCAAGAAGTATATTAAACTCCAGATACATATACAATTGAAATTTGATAGTGCAACATCTCTCAGCATACTAAATACCACAAGTAAGAGGAAACTATCAAATAAAAAATAGCTCACCTTCAACCACATATCTTCATACAAAGCACAAGCTATCATGCACCTCTCAAAAAGGATAACAATGCAATCATGATTTCCATTGCCTATTTCATAGTCCAGATAGTCTTTCCAATTCTTCAACTGTGCCCTCTCTAGAGCCTTCACGTGAAAATAAGGGCGCTTGATCTGAAATGAAATATGCAAACAAAATGAGCAGACTTAACCCACTGACTAGGTCTTAAAGTTACCCTAAGCGACAACAGTAATTTTCATACCTTGCCTTACATCAATCAGGCGGCTGTCATGATAAAGAAATCAGGGCTTCAAAAATCATTCTCACCATAGAAACTGCATGTAAATGGTCATATAACTGATATTGTTAAAATAATATTTCTATGCACAAAGGCATGCTTCTCCATACTCGCGCTTTCACACCACATTAGGTTCCTAATTAGCAGTGTGAACAAAAACTCAACTTACCGCTTCTTCGAAAGTCCAACGCTTGCCCACTTCAATTTCATTCTTCTCATGCAATGCTTTTCTTGTTTCTACTATCTTTTTCCTTAGTAGCTCAGTCTCTTCTGCACTCATCTGGAATTAGGACACAACACATCTATGAGTTTCAATATTAAGCAAAAATACATTTGCTGGAATATAGAAATCGGAACTTCTTTACTTTCTAATAGAAATTTTTCAATTAAAAACTATCTATTTAGTGGTACTTTAACTCTTTTAATTTTATTTTATTTCCACAATAATAGTAAAGGGAAATGAAATTTTCCAAAAATCTTGCAAATTTTAAATGTTTTGCAGCTTTTAACTAGAACTAACTAGGCACCATGGAAATTGGCTATTTTACAGAAATATCGTTTGACTAACACAAATAAAGGTCATATTAAGATTTGCTATGCAATATCTTTTGAAACTTACAATATCCTTTTCAATATTAGTGCCATCAGGTTCTAAGCCAGGAGGAGCGTCATCCAATTCCATCTCTGGAGCAGAGTTTTCCTCCAAGGCCTTATCACCCCCTTTGTCCTCTAAATCTTCATCTCCCAAAACTGCATCCTGCTTCATAGCGTTCACCACACTCTGACGTAATTCCAGAAACTCATCTGTCGACAGAATTTCTCTGGGATGATTCTTTTTGATATGCTTCCTTAGCCTACACAGTTGCAAAAATTAAGAAAGGACATGATGTTTTAATAAAAGAAGATTCATTATGAACAAGATTTAAAACAAACACATTGATGCAAATAACTCATTTGATATTAAATCTCTGGTGCACTAAATACTCATTCCTGATAAATATACAAAATCATCAATACTTTGTCTCATTTTGTTGCGTTTAAAACGCAGCATTAAATCATTGTTTAAAACACATTTATTGTTTAGTAAGATATAATTCCATTTTATATCCAATTAATAATAAACAAATTAGGACACTAACTAAAGCATCATTCATATGAGTCACTTTACCCAGATAAAAGGAGAATAGAACCAGTTTTTCCTTCATTGTTTCCCTAAGAAGGGAGAATATGAGGAAGTATACCAGGCGAATCTTTCTCCTAGCCTTTACACGATCACTTGAAATTACCTCCTTTCCCATAATGCCTTGCACACCCCAAGAGCAAGGGAAAGACGTCTCACACTGGTAACGTGACCTTCTCCACGTAAAATGAGTGTGCATGTGAACAGGGGTTCTCATCAGTTACCCGGGTACTCTTTGAAAATCACTTTTCTCCTCCATTTAACTGGGTAAACTAGTTTAGCCATATAAATGGGACATAAAAATTTTAATATTGCCAAATTTAATCATTATCATTAATATTATAACTACATTTTTATTGGATGTGTTAATATTGCCAATATATCTAGTCTTTTGCATTTAAAACAATTTGACCATTTTGAATGAATTGGATAGCAAAATATTATTTAATAATTCTTTCTTACATCCTAGTGATGTGTGATGTTTGTCAACCAGTTTGGAAGATATTTTGTTTTTATCTTTTTTTTTATTTAAAAATAACAACTTTTAACTATTTATTTCTAAACATTTGTGAAATAATTAATGTTTATTATTTATTAATGTTTAAATTAATTCTAATTTTTAAAAGTTTTTACAATTATTTTTCCTTTTAACATTTATCTTCTGCAGTACCCATATTAATTGAGAATGTATTAATTAGGGAAAAGGAAAATGTGTGTTTTAAACAATAAACTCCAATTTTTAAAAATAAATATTATTTTTCCAACCCTGCTATGTCTTGTAAGCTAATTCAAACATACTTTTCAAAATGATGGCTGTATAGTTGAGTTGGAATGGTCAGAAGCTGATCATAGGCAGCTGTCACTTCCTTCAGTTTGTTGTTCTCTTCTTCCCAGCTAATATACAAATCCCAAAGGCGGTCAGATCGGAATTCCCTGCCAGCTGCAGCCAAAGCTCTCTTGAATAATCTAAAAAGGTATGGCAATTAGAATTATGAATGAACATTAAAGAATTTTTAGACAGAAATAAAACTTTTGCAAGATTAACTATCCACCCATAAGGAAAAAAGCTATCTTTAGTGCATGGTTCCCACTCTTTTGTGAGAAAAAAAATCAAGTACTTTTCAAGGACTTTTTAAGGCTCATTTTAAATTTCTCAAGGACTAACATAGAAAGGCGAAAAAGTCATTTACGAGCAACAAAACTAGTTCTCTTCAGTGTCCCTACTTCAGAAAACAACGTCTCTCAAAAACCTTTCTTATAGGGAAGACTACATTATATTACCATTCATATATCCAACAATTTCAAACATACTACTATATTTCACTTGTTTTAGGAAAGTCAAACAGAAAAATTAAAGTAACCAAGTTATACCTGTTCTACAATTTAAAAAATCCCATCCGTGTTTAAGAAGATAACAGGATATTAAGTACTTGAATAAAAAATTAACTTTTTCATGTTCAAACTGAAAATAATTCCAAAATAAAATATCTCTCATATAAAAGCCCACGTCACTCACTGACTCACTGACTCACTGATTCTGGAACGCTCGCACACTATGATGCCATCTCGCAATAATAATCATAATCATCAGAAAAATATAAAAGCCCACGTCACTCACTGACTCGATGCCATCTCGCAATAATCAGAAAAATAAATAAATAAAAGTAATTAAAATTTTAAAATAATATAATAGCTTTTAAATAAATATCTTTCAAGAAAGTTGGTTTACTTAATAAAGGTTAAAAAGTTACTTTTAGGGAAGTTGGTTTCTAATTCAACAATAATAAATTATTAAAGTTAAACTTCTTATTTAATGTATAATTAATAGGAACTTGAAGTAGTAACGAGCGAAGCTCGCATAAAAGGCTAGCCTAGCTGTAAGACCCGGCTTTGCCGGGTCGTAACAGCTAGTTTCAAATAAAATTCAAGGACTTTTAAGGACTTAGCACTAAATTCAAGTACTTTCCAGGGCCCTTGAAAACAAAAATGAAATTCAAGTACTTTTCAAGGATTTTCAAGGCCCGTGGGAACCCTGTAGTGATTGCCTCATTGTCATTGATTCAAAAACTGGTAAAAAGAGCACTAATTTGAAACTAAACAACAGTGAAGTTAAATTTTAGCTTACTTTTTGATGTTTTCATAAGCATCCTCTGATTCGCCTTGTTGAGCTTTGTAGAAGTTGATATAATGTATCCACAAGTCCACACTTAATGGAATGGCCTTTGTACCTTCTTCAAATATCTACAAGTACCAATAACAGTAAAGGATTATCCAGCAAAACAATTTTAATTAATATGTTATATTAGTCACTTTTAACAATTTCGTACCTGTCAATGGATCAAAATAAGGTGAATCCAAAATACATAACAAGCAGGATTTTAGAAAAAATGTGATAGTTGAAAATATAGGTATCTCTAATATTAAAAGTATCACAAGAGCAGGAGATTCTATATAAATCAGAAGAGTTAAAGGTTATATTTGCCCATTGACTGTGCAGCTGAAACCAAAATTATAGTCAAAGCCCCTTTACATTACTGAAAGTAATGTTTACTGGCCCATGGCTAAGGGTAAGCTTCACTTGAGTGAAAAACCACAAGGGCTGAAGATAATGTGTTAATGAAAATAATGTTTGATGGGTTAACACATAAAATTTAAGTTAGAACTCTGAAATCCCTTGATTGAATCTTCCGACGTTTCATGGATTTAATCCCATGGTTGGCAACTTTATTTCTAAATCAGAAAACAGAATAAACAAATGATATTCTTTATTATTAAATTCTAGAAATGTCTTTCAATAGAAAAGGTTTTCAAAATATTTTTTTTCTATTTTTAAACTTATAGGTTCAACCCTTTCAGTCTTAGACTGGCTGAGATTGCCATTAAATCCTAAAGAAAATTTGGGGTGGTTAGGACTGATAGGGTTAATAAGATGGTGATCTGCAAAATACTTGAAAGTTGTAACTCAATAAAAAAAAAGACATTACCTTTTCAGCAGCATCTAAGTTATTTAAATTCTTTTCCATGTCTGCAAACTTTTTCCAATAGCCATAACAATATGGATAATGCTTAAAGAAGGAACTGAATGCTTCTCTTGCAGCTTCAATATCTTCCTAAATTAAATAAATGAATTAAGTTAAAACTTAGATGTCATGTAAAAGTATTACTTTTCCAAGGTATCAGAGGTTACAGAAATGTAGCAGAGTATCCAATCACATAATGCATGGGTGTAACCAAAGGTGGGATTTTGGGGATATATTCCCCAGAAAGTGAGAAATTTTAATTTTTTGACCATAGAAAAGGACTAAATCTACTCCCCTCAAAATTCCAAAATCCCCCTCGGAAATTTTTTTCTGGCTGTGCCACTGAATGGATTTTTAGAACATTTTTTCTTAAGTTACCCAAAATAACTATTTGACATAGATACAAAAACCTTTTTAAGTTACAAAATTTTATTATGTTAATACACTTCCATTTTTTTATTTATTTGAAAGTGATTAAAAGCAAGTAAAACATTAGAGAGAAAAAAAACACTTGCAAGAGAAAACATTAATTAATTTATTTCAATGTATAAACATTTAAAAAAAAATAAGTAATGTGATAAAATCTAAAATCAGTTTACAGGATCATGGGCTATGGTTTTTGAAAGAAAAATTAACAGATGTTTCATCTATCACAGCATAAAAACATCTACAGTGTAATTTGAGTGGTCAGAAACATGATTGCAGCTGTTGCAATTGTCGGTACTTACGTATTATCGCAACCAGGTTGGCGCCAACTTGGCGAAATTTTGCCAAAATGCGCCAAAACACGAGATTTCAAAGTTTGATCATCAGAATCGCAAAAAAAAAACATTTTTAAGAAATAAATAATAACTTTTTTAGGGAAAAAATTTGATGGGACAGTGGGGGGGAGACCCCCCCCAACTATTTTTAACACCCATCGATTTGTGTTCAACCGCCCCCGTATGGCATGTCGCAATCAAGGATCCGCCGATTGGGACATTTTTAAACAAGATAGATCAAGATTGAAGACAGACAGATTCAAGAGTAGACAGAAGGAAAGATCAAGTAAAAACAGGTACTCATCAATTATAAAAATTGCTCGCAGTCAAGGGTCATGCCGACTGACGCAAAACCTTTTCCTCGGTAGCAGATATCAAAATATTTCACAAGCAAAACGCCCTAAACATACAAGAAAACCACCTACCTTAAGACCGGCATCATGGACGCGGCAAAAAGGCAAAATGAACGCGAGCCGACACGACATTCTTCACGAATGTTTTGAAATTCCTGCGTATCGATATTGCGCGGTCATCTTTCTTCCCATTGGCTTAACTCTTTTAATCTTCATTGCGTCGGCGTCGCAACTTTACCGCGGCTGCGTGCGTACCGACTTGGCTTTCGGTATTGCGTCATCACTCACAACAACCGAACCGGAATTTTGGCCACGTAGGGTTGCCGTAATTAGGGTCGCCAAATTTGGCGATTTATGCGAATTTTGGCCTGGTTGCGATAATACGTAAGTACCCAATTGTCTCTTGCCATCAATGATTATATAAGCTACAAGTTCAAAATTTTACCTTTTGTTCAATATGATGAAGAAGGTATGTCCATCCACCAAAATCTGAAGGATTGTCCCGCACTACTTGCCAATACTTTTCAAGATCAGAAGCTTTAGAGGCCTTGTCTTCACTTTTATCCTTGGTACTAGACTCTGTAACATAAAAGATATAAAATAATTTTACGTCTACTTTTTAAAAGAATTTAGCAGATGACAGGGTATGAGTAAATGTCTGATGTGTTGTTATGATATAAATCAGTATGGTCTAACCTTTAGCTACCCAAGGGCAAACGAAACTTTTTAAAAGGGGGGTGAGGCCAGACAAAGTATAACTACATATTTTCCTACTAAAATACCAGATACGTCAAGCTTATTTCAACACTGGAAAATTTATTGCAACTATAAAGATTCTTCACTAAGACACATTTTAATAACATTGAAGGCAAAAATATTGGCTGGGTCATTAAAACACTAGTTATTTATTCAAGGAGATATATTTAGTGGAACACAATCTAAACATTATTTTCCTAGACATTCATATTTATTAATTAAATTTAAAACATATTATTTCTTGCAAAATTTGAAGATTTGTACTTAAAAGAAAAATTAATACAAAGTAAAGAAAAACCTTTGGGGACATCCATAAATTACGTCGTGTATCCCCCCCCAAAAAAATCTGGATCCCCCTCGGTGAGATTTTGCTGGACCCACCCTCCCCCCAAGTGAGATGTACCTACAACTTTTTAAAAATGATTTTCCTTCCTCATACTTAAAAAACAAAGAAAATTGTATAATTTCTAACTTAAAAAGTTGACGCGTGATTTTAATCGACCCCCCCCTTGGTGAGATTTTTCCAAACCCCTCTCCCCCTTTTTGACCTCACGTAATTTATGGATGTCCCCTTTCTTAGGAATTGGGCAATTCACAATGTTTTAAAAATGAAAGAGCAAGAAGTGTTTAAGTTACAGTTAAAAGTGTTTTAGCTAAAAAAGTTTATTATTATATCCAAAGAAGGGGTTGGAGGTTCCCTTTTCACAAGAGGTTAGAAAAAGTTTACAAAATTGAGTTTTAAAAAGACAGACTACCCCAGCCCTGTCAGGGATTCCGCTAGCTATGGTGTCTTCTTTTCACAAAATATGTCTGGAATGAACACACAAAAGAGGTTCAGGGGAAATTCAGGCAGCTGTGTGGAAATTTTAGCCAAGTTCTTACATTCAGCAGATCCTGCTACTAATCACAATGTGTTTGTTTAAGAGGGATCAAGGGCCCATTATGATCAGCATTTTTCTTTCTTATAAAAAATGGAGACCAAATAGGCAAATTCTGCTTTATGGTAAAAGGTTTTTGTTATTCATTTGGATTTTTTTTTGTTTTGCTGAAAGGAATTCAGTAACAGCACCCAAGATGGAGATAAGTATGAGAAATGTTTTAATTTTATGGCTATGCTCAAAAATGATAAATAAATTAAATGATATAAACCTTACCCTTTCTTTCATTCTTGACAAGCATTTTGAACAGGAAGAAACCTAAAACATAAAACTTAAGTCATAATGCTCTTAAAATTAAATTTATTCAGCTAATATGAAATTATCAACTTTTCAAAGCCTACCTTATAATTTGTACTAAATTTAAAAAAAAAACCAGTAAAATCTCTCAAAGAGTAACAAAACCATCAACCATTCTAGAGTAAAATTGACGGTAAGAAGGGTTGATCACTCAGAAAGCTGCATTGCAATCAACTGCTTTACAACTATGAATGAGTGTTACATCAATGCATCCAAATAGTACATACTTCATTATTAAATTATCAATATCACGATTCTCATATTGACACCAGTTATTTCGAAGGGATTGACACCCCCTTCAATGACTACTATCTTGTAGGTTAATTGTGGTACAGATTTGAAACAGGTCCTCCATGCAAAAAGGATGTGCCAAGAATGGGAGACTGTTCGATCAGCCGCTCACCAGGGAAGACCTGTATTTAAATTATCACTATAAAAATTTAAATAGAATTTCCAACTGTCATCAGGTTTCCATTAAACAAAGCCTTTTCATGTTTGCTTTAATGTAGAGTTGTGTAATCATTTAGACTTGAATGTCTTTCGATACAACAAGTGAAAATTAAATATAATCAATCAGCATAAAAATTATTTTTCTAACAGTATATTATAAATTGAAGAACGTTATATGCATATTTAAAAACGCATGCTTAATATTTTATTTACGCCGTAACTAAATATCTGACCAAGCACAGTCTAAGAATCTTAAAATGCACAGAAAATAACTTCACAGAATCCAAATCCGCAACCTAAAACGATATATTCGAGCACTACAATAAGGTAAACTGAATTTTCGTTAAAACTTCATAGGCCTTAACATTATGAAGGAGTTGATGTCTACCATACCGCTAAGCATCTTACATAAGAAAATACGAAAAACTCACTTTCAAATACAAGTGGTGGATAAAACTATCAATTCAAGACAACAAAGATGGGTTTAAATAAAAGAGTAGCTGTTTATATAACTTTAATTATATATTTTTAAATTCGTTTGCAAAGCAAGACGAGAGTCTGTTTTTTTTCCGACAGAGGATTTTGTTGTTGCCATAGAGATAAGAGAATGTTTCAGGATGTAAAGGTAAATTTTAAAAAAATATATCGATACTAGTTTTGATTCATGAAAGAATACAGTAAAATAAACTATTAAGTTATTTTATTGTAATCTCTACTTTTTCAGTCATTAATTTCTTCTGTTGGCCATTTTAGAACATAGAAACATTTTGCAGACACTACTAACATAGCCTAATGTTTTGTATGTGGAGCAAAAACCACAACGTAAATGTAAATAATATACGAAAAATACGTCTGCTGCTCTGCTGTCTGCTGCTATCATATCTGTACCTTAATTTTATTAATATTAGTGTTTTAAAATGTAAATAAAGTAAATTATACGAAAGAATTTCTTCCAGTTTGAATTTTATGGTATGCGGACTCAATCTATTAATTTCTTTTTCCGTGGGTAAATATGTAACTTTTCTTTTTAAAAGTCAGATGTGAGCATAAATCAAGAATCAAGTTTCAATACTTTCTTTGCGAATAACCTTATGACCGTTAATTGTGGAATTTTGGCGTCCTATTGGTTTAAATAAATTAATTCCAGAGAATTCACAACTTCCTTCTGTATATTTTGCATTTTAGACTTAAACTAAGTGTAGGTACCTATTTCAAATCAAGTTATTGAATTGGAGACATTTGCTTACTCCGAAGAGTCGCTTCGTCTTACCTATTTAATTTTACCTCCTTAATGTGTACTCTATTTATAATTTATTCATATGAATAAAAACTAGACTGTGTTAAGTTTTGAAAAATTATATGAATAAACATAAAGTAGTTAGCTATACTGCCGTCCTAAGCGAAAGTGCACAATGGGAGAATTTACATAGATTTACTTGAAAAAATATCTTGCCAAAAGGGTATTTGGCAGGATTTTTCATAAATGGTATGATTTTTGATATATGGTAGACCCTCCTTTTAAGATTAGATATTGACTACCCTGTATAAAAAAACACTAATCAGCTATGGATCTGTGCTGTGTTAGAGTCCAGAATGCAATGCAGCAAAGAAAAGTGCACAACATTTCAGCTGCAGTTCTAGCGACTTGCTTATTCCGGATATTGTACTCTATATATTAAAATTAAACTGCAATGTAATTAAAAAAATTCAATTTTAGTTTAAATTTATGTTCTATTTAAATTTATGTGAATTTTAATTTCCAATCTAACATCTTGAGAGTTATTAAATCCAACAGAATTAGATGGCTGGGGCCGGCACGTTTTCCGATGTGCGGATTTGGACACTGTTAAAAAACTTAAACCCTGTTAAACTTAACTTTTTTGAAAATTGAGGGTACAAAGAGGAGAGGTAGACCAGCAACAAGGTGGTTGGATTGTGTGGAGAGAGATTTGGAGATCTTGGGAGTTAATAGATGGAGCCCTCGAAAACAAAATTTAATGCAAAATAAGCAAATTTAAAAAATAAAGCTTTATGAGGCCCTTCTTTATATTTATAATTCACAGAAGCTACCTTTTTGATCTAAGAAACATTTTTAAAGCTTCACAAATTTGCTATCAATTCTTCAAATTCAATATTTTTAAGAAGTATAGTTTCTGTAACAGGCTGTAGTGCTGTTGAAGAAGAAGAAGAATTTTAATTTCAGAAAATAATTTTAGCCTTCTTTCAATTTTGATAGTTTAGCGGATTTTGTTCAGGATTTTGACTACTATTCAAGAGGCTTGGAAGCAGCGAGATACATTCTCGCCAGTTAAAAAAACGTGCCAAAGGGGAAAGATAATGAATTTCTAAGAAAACTAGTTTATGTGCACTTTCGCTTAGGACGGCAGTATACACAATTCAGTTTTATTTATTTTTTATTAAACATTAAATTTGATTTTTTATATTTATTATGTCTTATGTTTTAAATTTTCAGGAAATAAACTATTGATGGAATAAAAGCATTTAAGGCTACATGATGGCTGGAGCTCCTTTTGTTGAAGAAATTGATTTTCAGGAAATAGCCCGTCAAAGGGTAATGTTATCAATACCTATATCCTTAATATATAAAATACTTAATATATAAATTAATTATCCTTAATATAGCTTTTTAATATTTGCAACTAGAATTTGGGTAATCAAAAGAAACCCGGCCTAGTACCAAATTTGGCAATAAAATGGTAAATTCTAATTCTAAAAAAATATACTCATTCCTTGTCTGCCTCATTTACTCCTCAGGCATCATTCTTATTATCTCAGATAGGCTGATGGTAAAGAAATATTTAGATAAGTAATTTCTGCACTAAATTTAGTTTTAAAGAACAACGTAGAATCTATATTTTAACCCACATTTTTTTAAAGAAAATGTTGTAATGTCAGAACCTTTTCAAAACTGGGCATTATAGTAATTTTTTACCCTTTAGGTTGTTGGAAAAGGTTCTTTTGGGACTGTTATGAAAGGCAAGTGGAGAAACCTAGATGTTGCTGTCAAAATTATAGAAACTGAAGAAGAAAAGAAGGCTTTTATTGTTGAGGTAATCATTACATTATTTCCTTATTCATATCTTGTAAATGGGGTTTAAAGACAATTCAGCAGATACTCCAAGTTCTACAGATTCTCTGTAGTTTCCATGATTGTTGTTTTCATACTACAAATTATGAATATTGAAAAAACTACAGAAACCCTCTGATTGCTGGTGCGGCAGTAAATCTTTATCAACTGAGCAGCTGTGCTACATACAAACCTTCAAAGACCCCATTGACCCCTGGGAGTCATTGTCAACCTCTTTATGAATCTCTGTTTTTATGGGAATATTGCATTGTCATTGCATCACTTTGTACCTCCTGGTTTATCACCCACTAATATGTGAATCAATTAATCTTAATCACTAAAAAACTTTAAATTATCAGTAATACAATTTTTAATTAAACTTATTTTTTTTATCCTTATTCAATGTCCCTATTCTGATCCGTATTACACATAGAATAGATGAAACCAAAACTTGCTGTTTTCAAACATTATTGTGGTCGCTCTGGAATTAAAATATTCATAATTTTTTAGTGCTTTGTCAGTAATTTTTTTAAGTTGAATGTCTTACTGTGTATCATGGAAATAACTTTAGTATAACACTGTACATATACTATCTCTGATAATACATTGAAAATTATTAAAGTTTCATTTTAATTGTGTTTTGTTTAGCTTCAGCAATTATCAAGAGTTTCTCATCCCAATATTGTCAAACTATATGGAGCTTGTACTAAAGTGCAGGTAATTTTAAAATATAGTTGCATATTTTTTGTGTGCATATAGATTGATTAATTTAAAGTGTAGTTCATATAATTTTTATGTAAAGCATATAAATAGAAAATTTTGAATAAATAAGCATTGTATTTATAATTTTTATGCTAAATGCCATGTAAAATTATGAAAATACCAATAGTTTTAAGAAATTCAATTCATTTTAGGTTTGCTTGGTTATGGAGTATGCTGAAGGAGGATCTCTATACAATGGTAGTGTATCCTGTATTTCCCCATTCAATACAGCCTCCTTCCTTATATCTAATAAATTTTTAAGTAGTAATAAAATAGCCACCAAGTTTGTTTCCCCTCTTCCTAATATGCAAATTAATTGTACTGTGAATGTTATGCTATGAATATATTATACACTTTTCAGTTTATTAATTTTTTTTTTTCAAATATAGTGTTGCATGGTTTGAAACATGTACATTATACCCTTGCTCATGCTATAAGTTGGCTTCTACAAATTGCTGATGGGGTTGCCTACCTCCATGGTATGAAACCCCGTCCCCTTATCCACCGAGATCTTAAACCGCCAAAGTAAGGAATATAAATCTGTCTATTTATTTTGATGATCTGATTTGATTTATTATGTATGAAGCATGGTAACAAATATTCAATACACAACTAAATATTCAATACTCATCATTCTAAAATGTTGAGAATTGAATATTTGTTACCATGCTTCAAACATTAAACAAAATAATCTCAATATTCTTTTTTTAGTCTATTATTAGTGAATGGTGGTACAATTCTTAAAATTTGTGACTTTGGAACTGTTTGTGATAAACAAACCAAAATGACCAATGGAAAAGGTAGTGCTGCTTGGATGGCTCCTGAGGTATTTGAAGGTAGGCCTCTATTGTAAAATTTGTGGTAAAATAAACAATCCAAATTTTTCATAAGTGATTTTCAGTGTTAGTTTTATATAGTAGAAGTCAAGGCATGGAATTTCTGCTTGCCAACTTGCCATTGATGAGCAAATATTTAAGGTTGGCAAGTACATTTTGCCCTTTAAAATGCCTCAATCACTGTAGTGTCATAAACTAATAGCAATCTAGAACTGAAATTATTTCATGCCCTTTACTATGAGCTTCAAAAGATTGATCTAATTATTTTTATAACTATATATGTTATCTAAATATTTTCCCCTCCCAAAACTTTTACATTGCATATTTTCTCACAAAAATATTTTTTAATTACGTGATTTATGCATTTTGTGATTTTATTTTTAGGTCAACACTACAGTGAAAAGTGTGATATATTTAGTTGGGGAATCATACTTTGGGAAGTTTTGACACGGAAAAAGCCCTATCATGATTATGAAGGAGCCTTACCATTTTGCATTATGTGGGCTATACACACTGGTAATTATTTTCCCAGATATATTTTAAAACTTTATTTTAATATATTCTCTTTTGAAATACATAATCTTGATGAACTTATTCTAAAAATAGGAAAAAGACCTCCTTTGATATCTGGTTGTCCTAAAGCTCTTGAAAGTTTAATGACCAGGTAATTTTTCCTAACTTTATGATTTCTCTTTGAATAACAATTGCCTAAAAATGCTTAAATATAACATTTATTTGGCATTTACACCATTTTCTGTGTTATAACGTGTCATTTTGTAACTACTTTCCGTGGTGGGATGAAACCTTATTTATTTGGAATTATTTTCAAATTTGTACTTGTAGACACCTTCATCTCTCTTTATTTCATGTTATTCATAAAGTTTCCCTGTAATTTGCTGTTGCTGCATTACTAAGATGAATCATCAAAATTTTACAAATGGACTTGCATAGAATATTATATGTAATTATTTCATGACGAAGTGATAAGGATTTTATAATTTGCATTGTAATGGTTTCTTTATATCATTCCCAGAGCTTGGCATGAAACACCATCTATCCGTCCTTCTATGACTGAAATACAAAGTGAGCTGTCCATTATGAATAAGTATCTGAAAGGAGCTGACCAACCACTTTTCATTGGATCTATTGAAGGCAAGTTTTTCTGTTGTGTTTGTTTTATGATTTCCTTGTTCCGATAAATTAACTTTTTTAAAAACTATTTCTACTTTAGATGCAGATAGCTCTGAAGAATCTTCCCCTATCATAACAACAGCAGAGCCAAGGCATGAAACTGCTAGTTCTGGGTCAAAAACTGTTTTAGCACAAAAAATGGTATGCTGGTTCTTTTAAACTACAATCTTAAAATAGTATGGAAGTCATCATTAATTTTTAAAAATCAAATCTGGTAGAAAATATTTATTTAAAAAATAAAGTGATTGAAAGCCCAAACAAGTATTCATACAGTCATAGGCTTTGCATGGGTGTATTACTGGAAAGCATAATTTCTTCTGGTCCATTATGCTATCAATGAAGTGTAGATTTCCCCCTTCAAATACACTCATGTGCCATCAGGGGTCTGTTTAGAAGAAATTTGGGTCCGTTTTCGGACCCTTCACAGTATATTTCGTTGTGAAAACGGACCCTTCACAAAACATTTTACCTTAAAAATGGACCCTTCACAAAGTATTTTTGCCTTTAAACAGGCCCTTTTTTCATAATACTTCAAATATTGGACCCTATTTTCACAAAAACAGGCTCCTGGCTGAAAAAAACTAATTTAATGCTAACTTCAAATTCACAAAATTATGAGTAGATTTTCACAATTTTTACGAAAACCGGACCCTTCACAAAATGTCTGGAATGACCCCTGGCCATCCACACAATCTCTGGGCTACCACAGTAAGAATCAGGTTTTTGCATTCAAGTTAAACTTTTTCTTGCTGCCTCACTTTCTACCTACTGTCAAAGCCAAAAAGTTTGAACTTGCCTTCATTTAAGGAGTATGAAACTCTCCCCTACAGAAACATGTATTCCTTTGCAAAAGCCTGACATTTTTTTCAATTTATTACATTGATCTATCACAGATATTCTTATGAAAGTACTAGGAGTACAAATACTTTCTTGGCTAACTTTATATCTGTCCCAAAATATTTTGTGAGCCAATATTTAGCTAGAGATAATCTAAAATTTTATAGCTTATAATATTTTTAAAGGCCTAAAAACTATGACTATTACATATATTTTCCAACAATTTTTTTAAAAACTCTATTTCTAAGAAAGGTTATTAAATTTTCTATTGATTATTAATTATGTGCATTAAAGATATCTTACTTTAAATTTTATTGTTTACATACTTTTCATTAATACCCTAACATAGTGAAGGAATTTAGAACCTCCTCAAGAAAGTATTATTGGAGGAGGGGCTTTAGCCCATCTCATCTCTATGAAACAAATGCCAAAGATCTCACTTCTTTCAATATTGTTATCATTTTATCTGTGTCTTTAAAAAAATTTATTCCCATTTTTTAAGTGTTTCTAACTTACTAAAAAAGGAAAAAACTAATCTCTGATTGATCCTTAATTGTACTGTAATTTTTAGATTTGATAATTTTACAAGTAATTTTTAAATTTTGTGTTTGCAATTTTAGCATTTTTCTTATTCTTTTTCATTTTATACAGGTAGAAATATCAGGTTCACCTCCTTTGTTGAATATAAATGAAGATCAGTTTCTTAGTGTTGAAGATGCAGGAGAAAAATATGCCAAAGATATAAGAAAACGGCGCTCTGCTGATTTGAGTAGTTCAGATATAAAACTACCTACAAATTTAGGTTTGCCTTATTTCTACTAATATCCAATTCTTATTTATCTTTGATTTATGTTAATGTTTTTTCCATCGTTGTCTTTTTTTTCTTACATTCTGTTTCTTATTAATTTAGGACATAGGAGGTCTGGATCTTGTGATTCTCCTTATTTAAAACCAGTTGAAACACCCAGTGATTATCATAAAGAGCTGAACAACATTCCTGATGTTCCCATCCTATCTACAGATAGCTTAGAAAGAAATGGTTAGTAAAGCTACCTTTATAATAAATCCAGTTCATCCCAAGTAAAACTACTGATTACAACTCATTTCAATGTTTGTGTTGTTTCAGTTACCGATGAAAGTTTGAACAATGTTTCATATTCTGGAAACTACTTTTTCCTATTGGAACCAACCTTACAGGTAAAAAACATATTATCTAACAATTTCATGGCTACCCTTAGTGTAATAATATTAAAATAATTTTATTTCATGCACAATATTTCAGCCCCTTCCCCCTGTTGAGTGTGCAGAATCTATAGAAATCTATGATAAGCACATGAATCTGGCCAGGGAATTGTTCAGACACAGAAATGAAATTGCTCTTCTTACTAAGAGGAAGTAAGAATAATTTGTTTAATTTATATAATAGTATCTTAAATTTTATATTTTGCTTCCTATTTTTTATTGGTTAATATTTTCTTTTATCCTCTTTGTTTTCATTAAAATTTAGGATTAATTGTATTCAGTTTTATATTTTCAATTTTTCTTGTAGTATTTCTGAATTTTTATGTTACTATACTAAATGAAGAAAACTCTTCAGCTATCATGATTTCTAAAAATAAAACCTGTTTTATTTTGAAATCCTAAGTAATTAATAATTCTTTAATATGTAAGTCTTAAAATCACTTAAAATTAATCTGTACAGGTATTTTATATCATTACTTTTACTTGGGATTCTTATTTAAAGGATTTATTTCTTATAGACAAGAATTAGAGACCCAACTAAAGGAAAGAGAAAATTCAAGCTCCTATATTGACGAATACTTCCAACTGAAAAAAGAAAATGTAAGTGATTTTCCACCCACACAAATAAATATAAAAATGCCTCACCTCATTGTGATTGATATAGAGTTGTTAGGTGAAGTATTTTATGTAAACCATAGGGTCCATAGTAATCAACCTAGATAATCCTTCTCATAATATCAACTAGTTACACTAGCTATTTTTATTAGCCCCCAGCATTTCCATATTGCATCCTTAATACTGTTTCAATTAACTTTAATCAACGTAATTTTAGATTGTTGAACACACAAATCATGTTATTCCAGTTTTCAACATGACCTCTCACTGTTTTTTGTTCAGTTAATGCCAGTAATCTTCTTAATCTCTTTAAAATCACTTAAAATGTACATGAAATTGAAATGTACTTCATCCAGAATAAATTAAAATAGTCACAACTCACCTTTCTTCAGATCTTAAAGAGTTTGCATACATTTTTTACTTTCCAAGTAGAGAGCATTTAACTAACTTTCATCTAAATTTTCTCTGTAAATTAATGCCTTACCTTGTTATTGTAATAAACTTACTGTATTTTTGTGTAAAAGTAAATATTAAAATTTTGGTTTTAATTTAAACAGGAAGGTCTTCTCCAGCTGCGTAAAAACTTGAAGAGACAGCTGGAAATTATCAGAAGCAAACAACAAACCAATGGGGAATGGGTAATTGTATGATGATCATCTTAGCATGAGAAACATATCAAGAGAATTGCGTGTGTGAAATACCTTGTGATAGAATGTTGGACCTGACCAATTTTAACCTCATGTTGTTTGTTTAATATTAAAAGGAAGTATAATGTATGGTTTACTGATTATTAATTCTTCTCCGGTGTTTTTCCATATAATTTAAATATAATTCATCTTTGAAACAGTTTATTCTTTAAGTCTCAACATCATGATTAAACATACAAAATAGATTTTAAATATAGGAAAGAGTATTTCAATCATTAAAAGAATTAAGGAGCAGTTATGTAAATGTTATTATATATTTTAACTTGATATGAAGAGGTGTATTTGCTTCCATAAATATTATAGACTCAGTCAAATGTTTTTAATGTAAATATTTTTAAAGTGTTTTATTATAATGATGATTATAAGATTCTTAGCTTATTTGATTTATATATTATACAATGCTATTTGAAATAAATTGTTTATGAAAAGACCATAACAAAAATCTAAAAATTTGACTTACTTTGGAATTAATTTGTGTTAACTGATACAGTTAAACTTCTCAGAGAACCCACTCTTGTATTACTACTTTTTGAAGCCATCATTTGTTCCCTTTAAAGAACTGAAAGTCTTAAATTTCTTCATTTAATAGCTTAAACAGGTTTTTAATCATAATATACAATAATCTTATCAGTCAAATGATAGTTGTATACAATCATTTGTTCATAATTGTATGCATAATTATTAATTTTTATGCATAATGTTTGTAAACTGCTTTGATTAAGTTGTATACAATACAGTGTTTATATCTTTCTGAGTGACCACCCCTCTTGAAGAATATATTTTTTTTTTTGAACAGAGGGTTTAAAGAACTTGAGAAGTTTTACTATACTTTCTTTACTAATGTCATAGAACAGTTATGACAGGAAATTTTAAAAAGCTGTTGTAGTACTCATTTGTTAAGTTTTTTTTCTAACCTGGAAATTATCTTTATAAGATAACAAATGTGTAAAATAACTTTTTTTTATTATTTTCTACATTCTGTATAATCTAACAAGCATATATTTGAATGCTGATGAATAATTAGCTAGTTATTATGAAGTATTTAATTCTTGTTTAGAATGTTATTGCATGGTTTGTATGACAAAATTGACACTTATGTATTAAATTTATAACATATATTTCTGTATGGGAATGATTTATCATCTCTGCATATTAGTTTGATTACTATTTTATTTATTTACTATGTAAGTTATTTTTTAAATTAATTTAAATTTTAACCACTAAAAAAGGGGGGTCAAAAGCATGTTAACATTTTTCTTGCATGAAATGTTCTCCAAGCTTTTTAAGGTAACAAATGTAAAATAGAAATGTTTTATTTTTACAATCAGCATTATCTAACAAGTTTGTGAATGTATAGAAAATTGTATTTGTTGAATATTATCCCCCATGTTTACAATACATTTTTGAGCACTGTTTTTGATGTGATGAAATTATTTTAAAAGTATCCAGCCAACTTTTAAGTTTTATTTTTGCATATAAAAAGAATTTTGGGAGTCTGCCTGGTTAAAAAGCTTAGCCATAATGTTTTTTTTTTCTGTTTTTGACAAATGCATCCAAAAAAATGTATACTTTGGAGTGAAAAAATGAAGTTTCAATTACTGTATGTAAAGTATTTCTTAAAATAATATGCTAACCACCAAATAATTCTGTAATAGCTAGAAACTTAATATTTTTACTGTATTACTACTATAGTACTTTTACAGAAATATCTAACATTTATAGTTGATTGTATACTATTTGAATTAAATCATGTTTTTCTTTGAAAGGAACTAAGAAGAGTCCATGGGCCTATTCAGAAGCATAAACAAGTTTAAAAAAACTTGCGAGTTTGCCTCTTATGGCGGTTGGTGTAGGAAAATCTCCTGAAAGTTTAACATTCAGCTCTTTAAGAATTAAATGAATAATAACTATTCACAATTAATTTTGATTTCCTATTCTTTATAATTGCCTATTTTTGTTATTACTTAACTGTCTGAAGCTCAGCAATTTTAAGCAAACATTAATTAAAGGTAATAAATTATTATAAATTATAACCCTTTCGATTGTAAATATCCAGTTTTAAAATGCTTTTAGATTTGTTTGTAGTTTAAGAAGCTATACAATTAATATTTTATAAGATTTTATGAAGCATCAATGTTGAAAAGTGTGTATTGTTTCTGTAAAGAAATATGAAAGAGCCAGATGTGTTCATTGATCCAGTGTTTGTTAAAAACATGTTTAAGGCATTTTCATTATAGTAAACATGATTAACTATTGAATAAGTATTTTAAACTTTGTGAGTTCATTTCTATATTGCTATAATATAGTTCACCAAACTGTTTTCTAACATTTTTAAAGGTAACTGTATGATGGAATGGCCTAAATAATAGTTACCTTTGAAATCGGGTAATTATTTCCTATAAATAATTTTTATCATTTATTTTAATTTTTCATGAATGATAAAATGACCATCAATTTGTCCTTTAAAAATCACAATTGTGGAATTGTTCTTAAAATTCTATGATAATTTTTGTTTAAATTGTTATACCATGATTGTTTTTAGTTGTTTTACTGTGTTGAGTTTTATTTATTTAGTTTAATTAGCTCAAGACAACTACAGTTCTGTACATGTTTCTGGACTGAAAATATCATTTAATGTGATTTCCAAATTTCTTGAAAGTTCAAATAAAAAAATTGACAGTTTCTGTAATATGCATTGCTACAGTTATGATGTACATAGGTAATTGTATAAAATGTCAAGGATATGAAATGTAATGTACAAATATAATTAACATTGTCTATGTTACTATTATTGTTGTGTTTACTGTTATTGTGCCATGCTTAAATGAATAAATATATTTTAAAGAAAGCTCGGTACTATATTGTCATTATCACCATTATGAAAAATTATTATGTGTCTCTTATAGTGAAATTTGGTTTTTGTAAGTTTATTTATAAATTTAGTTTCCTATTAGAAAAACTCAAGGTTTGGAATTTCAAAACAAATGCCATAACAAAACCTAAAATTAAACTATTTTTCTGTTCTGATTAGTATTTCTACCAAATATTTCAACACTAAATTATTATTTTCACTTATTAGAAACCTTTATAATAAGGAGTTAATACATGTCTTTAATTTAATGTAATCTAAATTTGAAATCCTATTTTCTAAAATTTGTGTATTTATTATTTTATATTAGTTTTCAGATTTTAAATATCCTAATTTAGTGATCTAGTTGTCAATGAATTGGTCTATTCATATTATCTCATGTGGATTGAAAAATACGAGTACTTCTGTCAAAATAAAAAAAAAAGCTTCCGGGACTACCTGAAATTATCTCTACAGAAATTTTTAAATGAATAAGAGATTTCTCTACAAATTTTGTATAATTTGTCAACTTTCAATTACATTTTCACAATTTCAATTGCTACTACACAGCTACTTTCACCATAATTTTGATAAAAATTGAAACACTACTCAAGCCGTGGGATGAATTAGTAAAGTGCAATAATAAGAGTTCAGCCAAAGAATGTAGTTCTAGGCAAACTTCTACAGAAGATCATGTCCATACCCTGGGATCTGCTTGATCATCCACACTTTAGTATTGATATTTTTCCTAGTGACTTTCACCTATTATTGTTTCACTGCACCTAAAGAAATTCTTGTCTGATCATTTATGGAATATCATCAGACAAATGGAACTCCATTCTTTGGCTGAACTCTTGATATACCTATTGCATTTTTAATAACTTAACCCACGGTTTTACAAGTATTCCATTTATGATTAAAGTGGCTGACATACTGCTGTTCCTAATCCAATGAATCTTTTCACTCAATTAAGTTTTATTTATTAAAACAGGCTTTGGGAAAATCGCTTTTTGTAAAGCTTTCGTACTACATCGTTTTAGCTCTAGCACCAGAGCCCTGCACGCGCTCGCTATAGCGCGTCTAACTCGCCATTTAAAAAAAAAGCGCGTCCTTAAGATTTTGCGCGTACGATTTTGATCAAGTCGTGAAAAAATCGGCAGGCTTCTGTTTACGCGGCGATTTTCTTTAGAATCGCGCGCGCTGGTGAAAAAGCGGCGCGCTTGTAAAAAAGCGCCGCGCTGAGAAAAATTCGGCGCGCTATGAAAAGCGCGGCGACTTTTTCTTGAATCGTCAACGTGCAGTAAATGTTAGCTCTCAATAGTCAGATATTTAACTCGAAATGATTTTACACCAGTGTATCTAATATTTTATGTTAATTTGGGATTGAAGTGGTCAAAGGATTGATGAAGGGTTCCACTCTAATTTCTTAGTCAAAGTAAACACTAATATAAATTTTTACAAACTTAATTATGCGCATATATTTAACATTTTTAAAGGATATGTAAGCTAGTACTGTTTAGAATGTTTTAACAGGTAAAAATAGTTTCTCTATGGAAAATTCTGAGATAATCAAACAGAAGATCATGCTCAATTAAGGATCTGGATTAATAGACGATTATGGTATCATATATTAACCACTTGTCTTCAACCAAATTATATAATAACCTATAGGGGTTTTGCCGAACGTTTTGTAAATAGTATTTTTCTCCATAAGTCACGGACGTAGCTATAGATTTTATAAGGGGGGTGTTCAAGAAACTTAGGGTCACAGTGGACACTGAAAGTTTAACTAAAACAGGGTTTTCCAACTGGCGGGACGAATGAGGCCCGCGAAGCTCCCTGAAACCCCACTAAAAAGTAGCTTTAGAAGACATTTTAGCATACTAAAATTTAAACATTTTTGGGGGAGGACCCCCGAACCCCCCTATATACCTTATTAAATTAAGGAGTAGCTTTGCTTTGGTCGGTCGTTTTCTATGAGAAAAGTTGAGGTTTCGAAAGAGAGGTTGTATGCCTTGAATTTCCCTCTGAGCGTAGCAAGGGGTTATAAAGGCTTAGGTTAACCTTTATCATGAGGAGGGACAAAATATAATATCATAGGCATAGGTTCAACTTTTGACTAGGGGGGGGCAGAACCTGTAAGACCTCAGGACCAAAGGAGCCGTTACTAGACTGTTTCGAAGGGGTTCTGCCCCCCCCCCAAATGTTTCTAATAGTTTCCCATTCTGAGTAAAATGTACGGCAGATGTGAATTTTTGTGGTTAATACATGCCCTCAAGGAAAACAGGGGGGTCTGGGAAATTTTCCCCCAGAAAATTTTTTGAAATTGGACCCGAAAAAGTTGTATTTTCACTCATTCTTTTAATATTTGGGACAGGAACCTTTCTGTTTGGCTGACATTAGGTCTAGGCTAAGGGGGGTGTCTGGACCCCCTAACCCCCCCCTTATATACGTCCATGCTATAAGTTGAAGCCAAACCACGTTCCTTCAATTAAGTATCAATATCTGGGGATATCATTGTTCACATGTAAATTGTATCCCCGTTTTAGCTAAGTTTTGGTAAAAGTTGATCCACGGCGAAAATTATCCCTCACGATAGTATATGTAGTCCTAATTTTTGGACCTGTATAGATAACCCTCATTTATTTACATCAGAATTTGGTATAGACTTGATCACTTTCATTCTAAGCACAAGTCCAATCATATTTAAGTTAAAAGTTATGAAATATTTCAATGTGTAGAAATGATAAAAAAAAAAGTTAGAAAATACAACTTTAATGTTAGAAAGGAATACTATATTTACGAAACAACACAGCTTGACTGAGCTGATACAACTGGCTATATAAATCTTAATTCAAAGTTCATTTATCCTTATAAACCAAAGTAACAGCTACAGAAGAGGAGAAAAAACTATTTACAAAGATTATTACAACTTAAAAGGATTTAAATTTAATTTAAGGGATGCACTTTTTTATAAATTTTTTAATTAATTCTTATTCTAAGATTTATTCAAGATCAAGAAACTTCTCAATCTGAAGAATCTGGAAATGTATACTTAATCTATAAATTAGTGATAATTTTATCAAAATGATCTTCAAATATTTTCTCGTTTCATGAAGGTGTAATGCAATGATATCATGCGATTCCTACTTGAAGCGCGCAAGCTTCAAATCGGCGGGTTATGTGGAGAGCGTCGCGTTTTTGATTGCGCGGCGTGTTTTTCATAGCGCGGGGCGTTTTTTTCAAATCGGCGATTTGTTTCAAATCGGCACGATCTCAAGGAGAGCGTGTTGCCTCGGCGCGCTGAAAGTTTGTATGACGATCTGATTTTAAAGAGACGCGCTTGGCGCGCTAAATCGAGCGCATGCAGGGCTCTGTCTAGCACATAAAAGGTGCATCTCTACTCCTCACCACCCATTCCTATTCGAAATATGCTTGTCCCCTCTACCCACCCTATCATTTTTACAGAGTTCTGAAATACTCTGTAAAAGTTTAGATTTTTCTATTTCCCCTTCCTATTTCAATTTCCTTAAAGCCTCTGGATTTCCATAGATGTTTGGTCATTTTCGTTTTTTTTTTTTAATTTGCAATGACTGAATTTTTAATTTCTATGTAAAATACTCGTATAAAAGCAATTTTTTTTTATCAGCGATGGAGGCGCTTGCAGCAGCAACCAGCTATTTTAGTGTTCAAAGTAGTAAGTAAGTAGGTTTTAAATACTAAATTTTCTATAACTTCCCTAGCATAATGCAATTAAAAAACAGAGTTTATAAATGATAATCCTACAAAATTATTATATACTAGCTGATATGCCCGCCGTTGCTCGGGGGATAAAAGGCTTTTCAAACTGTGTGTTAAAATAAATAAGAATTATCGTTTAGATGCAATTGAGTCAACAGTCTTCCCGCTAGGATTCTTTTTTGATGCCATACCACTTCGTTAAGATGTAAAAAAAACCTTTAAAAATACCACCTGTTTAGATTTTAATGTGTGAAATCCCCATCCCCGTTTTTAAAGAGTAATTTTTCAAAAAAGAAAAAAAGTCAAAGCCCCATTATTTTTTTCTGTTTTGTCCTTTTCTCCCTCCATCCATTTCTGCAATTGGTATAAATGTATATTTGAGGCAAATTTCTCTGCCTTCGCTCACAATAAAGCTATATTATTGAACAGCAATGTCTATTATAGATAAAACTTATTTCCCCCTCATCCCGCTAAATTTTTATAAAATACAAAACAATTAAATATACTACATACTTTTATACTTTTTTAAGATCTTAAAAAAGCGGTTTAGAATTAGTGTTTATAACCATTTTTTAGTAACGATAATTTTTTTTAAAAATCAGGGGGAGACCCCCTGAACCCCCCTTTGCTGATTTATCACCAACTCATTCATTGAAAGAAATTTCAAACATGAAATAAAAGTAAACATCATTTGAAACGACACTGAAAATGCCTGTGGTAAAATATTGTTTAATTTGAACTTTGCTGGAAATACTTACTTAATTTTGATTAAATAGAAAAAAGAATAAAATTTTTCAGTGGAACGGTTTTTGGTTATTATAAAAAAAATTATTTAATCATTAAAAATTGTTTCTTTATCATATTTTTTTAAAAATTCACCTGTTATAAAACATTTCAAAATAAATATTCCCTACAATAGAGGTTTTGCGTGTCCTGGAAAGAGCAATAGCCGCAATAAATTTAACATTGAAGGCTAAGCATAAGAATTTAGAAAAGGGACAAAAAAGGCTCATTGGAATGCTTTGATTCAGAAAATTCTTTTTCGCAAACCTTCCTGGTTGTGTGAGGAACAACATGCTAAAATTTCATAACAATCACATTAATAATGTGGGTGCTAGGATCCAAAAACTAAAAACGGAAGTGAATATTCAAACCCCCGTGCACCCCCTCCAGAATGGAATATCGAAAAATCCAGAAATTACTTTCTTTGAAATTCTCTCAAGAAGGTATTACCAACAGTTCAATTCGTAATATCGATTTCTCGGTACTGTTTTCTTCGAAAATATAAAACTTGGTTTATGCTCAGCAAAAACGGGTTTTTGGTATATTCAGACCTCTTAAAATTCGAATATCCAAAATCTGAAAAATGCCTTTCTAGAAATTGTTGCTAGGTACCTTCCTGCGAAATAACAAAGATCTGGGGTCATTTGGGACGCCGCTGGGCTTTAAAACGCCAAAAACGCTCCAAACCCCCCTGTGGGTCAGAAAAAAGATATTTCGAAAAATCCCTTCTTAGTGCGCGTATACACCGTAAGGTCTTTGACCCTACCAAGTTTCGAGTCTTTAGCCCCGGTAGATTTTGCTGTGCGTTGATGAGTGAGTGGTAAAGCTCTTTTATTATTATAGATGAGAGAAAAAATTGATAAAAATAAATATAGATTTCTATAAGAAACATGCCAAAATTTATTAAATAGGTATAACATTAAATTTCACTTCATTCGAATTCATTCTTTGTTAAAAAAATTTCACTTCAAAATTGTTATACTAAATTTTAATGGAAAGACCTTTGTAGCCTTTTTACTTATAAGTAAAAATATTATATAGGCTCATGTCTGATGGAAACCGTCGTGGAAGCATCCAAGATTGAGTCATTTCACAAAATTTCTAACTTGTTTCAATTCATTTAAGTTTCTTCCCGATAAATTTTCTCTGCATAGATGGATGTTAAGAGTATAATTTCCTTGAAAGAAAATATCAAATGAAATTTAAGAAAATCTTATTATTATCATCCGAATTAAATAATCTGGTTAGTAACTTTTATACAATCTGGATATTGAAATAAAAAAGATAAGACTTTTAATAAATATAATTATATTCAAACAAAAAGATAAAAGTATGTCGGAGACTTAGATAATACTAATTTCATTTATTTTGTCATAACATTAAAATTTGCATCATCAAAGGAAGTATCTTATAAGATGTAGTTTTGTGAAGATCAAACAAGAAAAATATAAAGGTTCTACACTTTTTCATTTTTACTCTTTTTCTCAGCTCATCTCATTTAATTATACCTATGAATTTTAATCAGTGTTGGAACTTCAAAAATAAAATACTTCGGTTGATGCAACTTTTTTCTCTCCGTTTTTTCACCTTTTTTTTTGGTGCGTTCTTAGGAATTTTTCTAAATTGATGATTCAAAACCTTGCGTTCAATGGACAGTAAAAGGAAACAAATTTCTCCCAAGAAACTGATTTATATATGGAGGGCTCAGAATTAAAGTGGACCAAGTCCACTTTTTGTCATTTTTGAGTTAGCAACGCTATAACATGCACCAACTATGTAAAATTTCAGTGCAATAATGAACCAAGTCCTAGTTCTCATAATATCCGCAAAAAATGTTAATTTTAAAAACTATTAACATTAATTTTCCTATGAAGCTTTAACTTTAAACCTCTGTAGCTCAAAAGTAGCTAAAGTGGACTCAGTGGCGTATATAAGGGGGGGCCGAGGGGGCCCTGGCCCCCCCCGAAATTCGGACTAGGTGTACCAAAACAAGCACACTGTATTTTAGGGTCTAATTTCAAAAAATTTTCTGGGGGAGGACCCCCACACCCCCCTTTTGTGCTTGGAATTTTATTATTAACAACTTTATTACAATAAGTTCATCAAAATCCAAATCCTACCAAAAAATATGTCCAAAATTCGGACTAAGTGTTCCAAAAACAAGATAAACCCCTGTTTTTAGGGGTAAAGTTCCAAAAATTTTCTGGGGAAGGACCCCAGATCCCCTTTTGTACTTGGAACCCTATTTTAATAACTTTTTAAATCTTAAGTTCATAAAAAAAGTACAGGCAAAATTCGGACTTAGTGTACCAAAACTAGCTAAAATCCTGTTTTTTTTAGTCAAACTTCGAAAAATTTTCTGGGGGAGGACCCCCAGACCCCCTCTCTGGTACTTGTACTTTTATTACTAACAACTTTTCCTATATTAAGTTTTTATAACCTATGTTATCACCTAAAAAGCTACATATTGTACCTATTAAATATGTGGGGGGGGCTGGGGAGTAATTTTCGGCCCCTCCCGAAATAAATTCCTATATACGCCACTGAGTGGACTTGGTTCACTTCTATTCTGAACCCTCCTGAATAAATATTAATTAAGAGTCGTACAAAAATAGTCTGCAAATAAAAACCATCCCATTCATAAGCAATTAATAAATATTCATTTTCGGAACTGGGAAAGGCGAGAACGTTTCTCACAGAAATGTATCAAATTGATGTGATACGAGTGAAAAGATCAACATCACTTCCCGACTCCCGTTCCCATCAAAGCAGCGAAAAAAAATTCCGAATATTCGTCATCTGACTGACTGACTTATCTTTTTATCTGCGTTCTGGCTGAGAGCTCCGTTTTGGCGATTTGGCGGTTTTCTTCGGCCACACAGAGTGATTCGGGAAAATCGAGTTGAGTAAAACTCCGATGGGCTTCTCTAAGGATACGTTCCCTTTTTATTTTCGTCTGATTTTTCCGTGATGGATCTGATTGCGGGACTTGAACGGGGATTTGTTATTTTGTGTGTTTTGAGCTTGCTTCTCATTCTTAGGACTACCTGTGCTAAAGATGATTATGGTGAGTTTTGATGTTTTTTCTTTTTGGTTGATTTGGGGTTTGTAAAATATACGAGGCTCATTTTATGTTTTTAAGCAAAGCCATCTGATGTGTTTAAAAATTATAAAAGTTATTTTCCTTTGTTCTTAGGAGAGGAAAGGTTTTGAAGCTAGCTTTGCAAAAAATTAATAATTTTTAACAATTACATGTAATTTTTGGGGGGGGTTTAAAAAATTTTATAGGTAGTAGGGACATGGGTGAATTAAGGATTAAGACCCTATAAAGGCAAGCTAAGTACGTACTTATGGGGACATGCTAACCCCTGATTACATTTAAAAAATTCTTTACTTTTACCATTAAAAAATAAATTATCTTAAAACCCTTTAGGGAAGGGGCATTGCTCCCCGATGTCCTCCCGAAAATCTGCCCTAGGGGAAGGCCTAGGAAGGGCAAACTAGAAACTTTGGGGCATATATATATAGTGTTTCTGATTTCTCTTTAAACATCATCAACATCAGACATTAAAATTAATGAAGGAATATCCTAAGAAGGAGGAAGGGCATTGCCCCCACGCCTCCCTCTAAATAAGTTCATGCATTGGGGACAGAGCCAGTGGCGTATATAGGAATTTATTTCGGGAGGGGCCCAAAATTACTCCCCAGCCCCTCCCCCACATATTTAATAGGTCCAATGTAGCTTTAGGTGATAACTTAGGTTCTAAAAACTTAATATAGAAAAAGTTGTTAGTAATAAAAATACAAGTACCAAAGGGGGGGGGCTGGGGGTCCTCCCCCAGAAAATTTTTTGAAGTTTTGACTAAAAAAACAGGTTTTTAACTAGTTTCGGTACACTAATTCCGAATTTTGGATGTACATTTTTATGAACTTAATATTTAAAAAGTTATTAAAATAGAGTTCCAAGTACAAAAGGGGATCTGGGATCCTTCCCCAGAAAATTTTTGGAACGTTACCCTTAAAAACAGGGTTTTATCTTGTTTTTGGAACACTTAGTCCGAATTTTGGACATATTTTGGACATATTTGGACATACATTGGACATATTTGGATTTTGATGAACTTATTATAATAAAGTTGTTAATAATAAAATTCCAAGTACAAAAGGGGGGCTTGGGGGTCCTCCCCCAGAAATTTTTTTAAAATTTGACTCTAAAATACAGTGTTTTAACTTGTTTTGGTATACCTAGTCCGAATTTCGGGGGGGGGGGCGGGGCCAGGCCAGGGCCCCCTTGCCCCCCCCTTATATACGCCACTGGACAGAGCTATAGAGATATATGGAATGCGTTTTTACGCATTTACTGAAATAAGGGAACAGTTTAAAATATTTTTAATTTGTATTATGTATAATTTTTGTCTAATCCTTTATAATTAATTTTATAATTAAGTGGTAAAATTAACTCGCGAGGTACTTACGAACTATATTGTATGTCTTTTTTTTTTTGAAGGGAAAAAATTTATCCTACACACAAAAAGAGAATAAACAACTAATTTTGGAATTAAAGAATCAGCCAGTCTAATAACATTTGTAGCATTTTAAAATTGGAGAGATTTTCTCTTAGCTAGGGGAAAAACATTTCGCACAATTTATTGTATTCATCAAATGAACTGATTTATAGTGGTCCACAGTTAATCAATTTTTTCCAGAATGTTTTATTTTTCTATTTTTATAAGTCATTAGTGATTTTTAAAACCTTTGATTATGAGTTTCATATTTTTAACATTGTGGTGAAATATTGTCTTGCGGCTTCTTTAAAGCATTCATTCCTTTACTCCGAACTTTTGAAGTCACTAAAATTAATTGTATTTAGTAATCTAGTGGGGGGAGTACTAGAAAATACCCAATTTCAATAACATTAAGATAATCTAATTATATTTTATACACCAATATTTGAAAATTATGATATTATCAATTTCAAATGTTTACATACTTTTTTAAAATCTAAACTCAAGATCATGGCTTTCATTTCCCATAGCTTTGCATGCAGTCCTCTTAAATTACTCGTATATTAAATTAATTTAATTATAAAGAACAATTTTTGAAAATCCTAATGTTCTTCTCAGTTTATTTAAAAATATCTCCTTAAATACTTCATTAAAAGCTTTCGAAAAGGAATTAGGCTTTTAAATAAAAATAGTTTTAAGTACAAAAATACGTATTTTAATTGGACAGTGTAGATACTGTTTTAAAATGATTTCTAAATGAACTAATCTTGGAAAACGTGAAAAAATTTACTTAAATTCTCAAGCATTCTAGTATTTCTAGCATTTCTAATAATTTCTAGTATTTCCATTCACTGTGTAGTCTGTAGTACAAACTATAAATTAAAAACTTATCAAAGAATCGGAAAGTTGTTTGTTACCGTCTTTAAATTTAGCTCAACCAAGCATTATATTTTATAAAGAAATATTTTGCCTCATCTCCTGGGGAAAAAATTACCATTACCACTCCTATCACCATTACCATTACCACTCTAGATTCGGTGGAATTTATGAATGAAATTTATCACTTTGCCCGCCTCCACTTCGGGCATTATTAATAATGCCCGATTAATCACTTTGCCCTTAACAGATTTTTATTAAAAATATATATAAATAAATAAACACATTAAAAATTGTTCCCATCAATTTTTTGTTTTCAACACAAATATTTTTAAATAGATATCTTTCCTTTGAATAAAAAAATATTTTTAACATGAAAAATATTAAACATAAAAATAAAATAGGTGATTTAATAGAGGCAAAACTGTATCAGCTGTACATTTATAAACTAAATTCAATTATTAACATACAGTGCCTTTAATAACACTACCAATATTCTTGCAATATTTAGCTTCAAAATAATTTCCTATAATCGTATTAAATGGAACGTTGTAGAAATCAATTATACTCGCCTCATTTAAAATCACAAACTGTTAGATATGCTCCCTGAATCATAAAACTTTATTATCTGATGAAAGAATATATATTTCCCTGGTCCCACTTAATTAATAATTTTGTTGGTTTTGTCCCCCATTATGGGTAGTTAATAGAAAAAGTACAAAACCAACTCAACTTAATCATTCGTATCTCATAAACAAAACTCTGATTGGTAAGGGTTTGATTGCGTATTTTCGAGTTACTGTGTTTTATATTAATACTAGAATATATTCATGGAATAGTTAAGGTTGTCTTCTTGTCTCTTTGAGTGAGAGATGAGACAGTAAGCAAATAAATCATTATTCTATCTATGAACCACATTTTCAAGGGAGTTAAGAATCAATTTAAGAGCTTGCCTCTTGAAAATACTCTTGTCTTTTCCTTAATACTTGAATATTTAAAATATACTTTCATTAAACTTTGCCGAAACTGCATCACCCAAAAATAGACACCCTCATTGAAAAACTTAAAGTAACTTTTCAAAAGTATGTATCCTTCACTTCTAAAAAGCCGACATCAAAATCAAGGATTTTTCAGTTTATGATTAATATCCTCTTGGTTAATATAAAAAAAGAATTGGGCCTCAAGAGCAGTGAAAAAGTTGGTAAGAAAAACATCCCATAGAAACGTGATAGCGTTTGTCGCTTAACAAAGATGCTTGTCACATTAGAGTCTTAGGCGAGAAAAAGTTATGTAAGACCTAATAACCGCATTGACAAAAAATGTGTCATTTTATATCCTTTTCGTTCTTAAGTCTTGAGTTTTCTTTTGAAGGTATACGTCTACTACAATTTACTATTTCTAAGTCAGGATTATCCATCCGATGTTTATCATACCTCTCACGGACTACCATTTTTAATAAATTGGGGAAAAAATACATTTCCAAATATACAATAATCATGTTAAACATTTTTTGATGGTTTGAATACGTTTACAAAACTGTTTCTGTAACTTCTTTAATAAGACCTTTCTTGAATTTTTTTTGTGAGAGAAAATCTAAAAATTCAACTTTTGGAATATTATCAATTTTCCTTTACGCAGTTTTATATAGATTCTGATAAAAAAAAGTATGAGAGATTGTGTATAAAAGGTCTGTAATTTTATTTGCTGTACTTCACAATTCTGTTATTTTGAATTCTTCCAAACCATTTTTTTAGTCCATTTCAATGTAATTTTCATTTAAATCTCTCTTTGGGTAAGGTTCATATTAAAGTAAAACTAAAATATTCTTATGTTTGGTTCTGTTTGTGTTTGTGGTTTTGTCAAAAATATTTTCTCATCGATATTAGAATGATTGTATATTTTTAAGCTTTATTTAGCTTTATTTTAAGCTCTGATAAATTTTAAGAAACTATAAAAACTAAAAAATGATTTGTTACAATCTCAAGTGTGGAGTGCTGTAAGCTTATCAATTATATGTAATGATAAGTAAGAATACGTGAAAATACTTAGGATTAATGATGCATATGGATAAATTTTAAACTGGGGATTCTTTCAATATGAAATAAATTTTAGTGCAATAATCTTGGTCTTGACTAGAGTTTTTTTTGCATGACAACATGTTGGGGATTTTAGTTTTAAATTTTTACCCCAATTAAAAAATGCTCAAGTTTAATTATAATGCTTTAACACTTACTCATCACAACACTATACCTTGAAATTTTATACTAAATCACATGTCAAAGGTTATTTTATCAGTTTGAGTGGAATTACTTGTTCTTCACTTACTACTTCAGATTCCTTAAATTTTGTTATTCTTTGACTCATAGGGACCATCTATCGATACACCATTTATATTTTATAAAAAAGAGGCAATTTTTAGGCAAGAAACAATGTGAAGCCTTTGTTTATTCTTAGAACGTCTATCACCACCTTGGGGCATCTGTTCTTTTCTTTAGAGAACTCCAAACTGAGAACGAAATGTTCTACTGCCAACAACTTTTCCAGCAATGTTCCGTTCCGGAACTTGGTTAAAGCAGTTGCCCCGGAAAAAAAAAGAAAAAAAAAATACTGGCATCAATCATTTTTACCTTTTTTTTTCAACACAGAGCGACAGAGGACATTAAGAATAATGCGTGTGAAAATGTCAGCAGAGGCGGAAGAGAATGACATTAAAACAAATAGGGTGAACCGCCCAGTGAATGAACACTTAGCATTTGGGTTTGCGATTTTCCCACTTCAAAATTTTTTTTCAGGGCTTTTTCTCGGTCAATTTCTAAAAATAAGGTATGTTTCCATACTGGCTTTTTCTTGGCAATATGATCGAAGTATTTCCAGATCTCAGAAATCAATAGTTTTGAAGGAATCCTGATTTGAGTGAAACAAGTGCGATAGACCCAGTGAATGAACAAAGTTTGCCCTAAGTATGAACAGTGTCTTCCAGTAAATGAACACTGAAAAATACCACGATTTTTTTTCAACTGATCAGCCTGCGTTACATAAAATAGAAAATGTTTTACTAAGAACTCTAAAATTTCTTCAATACACACACACACGCACCCACACACACAAAAAAGGAACTTAGGATTAGGTGGGTGCAAATCTTGCCAGGCATAGATTTCGACGTTATACTAATTGCAAATGCCATCTTAACACAATTAATAATCAATACCTCCTAGCACGGACGTAGCTATAGCTTTTACAAGGGGGGGGGTTCAAGAAACTTCTTTCAGGGGTCGCAATGGGCAATGAAAGTGTATCTAAAACAGGGTTTTCCAACTGGCGGGCCACATGCGGCCCACGAAGCTCCCTGAAAACCCTAAAATGTAGCTTTATAGAAGACTTTTTAGCATACTAAAATTTAAACATTTTTGGAGGAGGACCCCCGAACCCTATTTACCCACTTTTTCATTAAGGAGTAACTTTGGTTGGTCATTTTCTATGGGGAAAAATTTAAAGTTTGAGGTTTCGAAAGAGGGGTTGTATACCTTGAAATTTCCTCTGAGCCTAGCAAGGGGTTATAAAAGCTTAGGTTAACCTTTATCCCGAGGGGGGGACAAAATGGAGTATCATAGGCGTAAGTTCAACTTTTTGATTGGGGGGGCAAAACCTATAAGACCTCAGGACCAAAGGAGGCGTTACTAAACTGTTTTGAAGGGATTCTGGAACCCAAAATGTTTCTAATAGTTTTCCCTTTCCGAGTAAAATGTAGGGCAAATGTGAATTTTTGTGAACTTAATCACAAATTTTTGTGGTTAATACATGTCCTCAAGCAAAAGAGGGGTGTCTGGGTCCTCTCCCAGAAAATTTGATCCAAAAAGTTGTATTTTCATTCATTTTTTGGTTATTTGGACAGGAACCTTTTTGTTTGGCTGACATAAGGTTTAGGCTATTGGGGAGGGTCTGGACCCTCTAACCCCTCCCCCTTATATACGTCCATGCCTGTTGTTTGAGACCATGGGTTCCTATGCAATTCTGAACCCTTATGATGTCTACCTCCCCTAGAAGTTTTCCCATTCATAATGATACACCCTGTATAAACCTAGACTTTTAAATCAAAAACTTATTCTATGGAAAGACAATACTGATCTTTATTATAACCTAGTCCTAGTTTAAGCTGTCAAATAAGCCTATAGGTCTTTTAGTTCACGAGATAAGCAGTTTCCCAGAGTATGAAGGTTGTTCATTTACTGGGTAAATCTTAGTTTAATTACTCTTTCCAGTATGTGAACACTTGTACTTTCTAATCAACATACCCCGTTCATTTACTGGAAGGACACAATTTTGATCATCGCGCATGTTTACATAGTTTAGCTTACATCATTATGAATCAAATAAAACTATAATCATGAGATTCTACGAAATATGCATTTCCCCCAGTAAATGAACACCTGTTCATTCACTGGGAAATCTCAGTTTGCACTTCCAGTAAGTGAACACCCCCTTATCTATCGCAATTTCAAAAGTACAGCTTCCTGAATTATGCCATATCAAAGATTAAGTCTTTAACATTTGATAAAAAACAACAAAAATCATAATAAGCGCAATTATAAGTTAGAAAAATATGAATGAATCAAGTCAAATCTTAACTTACCGGAGACTTTTTCATGGGCCTGAAGCTCGATCATCAGTAAAAAAATTTACACAGACTGAAATCGGAATATACGGTTAAATAAACGATTGCCTGGCCTCTAGGAGGTCTCATTGCAACTACTGAATTTTTGTAATAGTCTTTACAGAGTTCAAATAGCTTAATAATTGAGATTATACGACCATGTGTTCATTCACTGGGAGTGTTCATTCACTGGGCAACCCACCCTACTAATAGTTTTATTTCTTTAAAAACCTTAGCGATGAACAGAGAAATCATATCCCAAAGGGATACTAGTTTATTAATTTAAAGAAATTTAATGAAACCAGCGTTTTTATGAAGGATGTCTTAATTATTATTTTACGAAATCTTTTTTAAGAGCTGTTTTTTATTCCTCATTGATTTATTAATCCGATAATTTACGTCAAAGAGTAATTTTGTACGTCTTAAATATTTTGAAAGAAGACAATTTAACGATTTAATACTATGACTATTTGGAATTCTAATTATTTTTCTATCCAATAGTGTAAATTGCCTGTAAGTGGGATAAATTCTTTTCCGTTAACTAAAAATTTAAGAAACACCGATTTAGTAATATCTATAATACTATAATTTATTTATATCTAACTATTTTAATAATTATTTATACGTTACTCTGTTAAATTAGCTGATAAAACATTGTTTATATTATTGTGGTTGGAAACTTACATCATGTATTTCATATATAAGAGTAACTTTTCTGGTGAAACATGTCAACCCAGTGATTTTGAACTCCTTGAGGTTACATTTTACATTTGAGACGTAACCACGGACGGACGTAACACCAGTGCCCTGACCTTTCAGATACAATGATAACAATTTTTATCTCCAATTTCTCATAGATCGAAAATGCGATTTTTTCTCCATGTATATCGAGCTTGTTTTGATTACTTAGCTTCAAATTGGTCCTGTCCTCGCTGAAAGATAGCTATAGTGTTTATTTCTCACTCTGTTGCGTGTTCGGATTGGGTTTGAAAAGGGGTTAAGAATGATAGAAGCAAAAGCACTTGGGGAAAAGGGGTTGAGAGAACCTTGACTTGGAAATTTTTCTGATCATATTTTACTGTCGGACGAGAAATTTAGGGCGATAAGAGCTTGTTAGTTTTGACAAGCTTTATTAGTGCTAGGAAAACATTTATGATAGTAGTCTCATAAAAAATGGAAATGTTTACGTTATGGTTTCCGTAGTTTTGAAAAATGAGAAAGGGGGTCAAAAATCACGGGTTTTAAAAGGGTAAAAGTTTTTGTGTGAGTGAGTCACGGGTGCAGACTGGCACTAAAAAAGTTTTGAAAAGTAATAGAGGGAAGGAGGATGGAGGAGACCTGTAGCTTTATGATAACATACTTTGAAACTTAAACCTATCCGTGACTATACTTATGTAACATAAACTTTTTAACAGTTTGTATGAACGTTTAGTTTTTCCGATGGTTGGAAAGATAGAGCTTAAAGATGTGAGTTCCAAAGTTCCAATTATTCTATTGCATCTTTACCAATGGTAAAAATTGTAAAAGTTCTGGAAAATGAGATGCTTTTCATATAATTATATTCAATCTCAATTTCTGACTAATATTTTAGAAATAATTTTTATTTTAATATGATACACACTTAAAGGTTTGAAATAAAATATAAGTTTTAATTAAAAACACATTAACACATTAAAGACCAAGTGTGTAACAAATTAAGTTTATTAAAATTTGGGTTAAGCAAGCATGAATTGATGCATCTCCTTCATGATACCATCGTTAAGACACCCTCTTAACACTAATCTTTATTTAACACTATGGAAATTACAAATAAATATATAAAATAATATGAGTTACCAAGGGGAAACAGTCCCGTTCAGGTAACCAAAAAAAGTGCGAACATTGAGTGATATTTAAAAATAAAATAAATAGAATTAAGAAGGCAGAGTTTTATAGCATTGAAAAATTTTAAATAATTCTACTTTAACTGACTGAAACTTTATTTCAATTCCATTAACGGTCCCACTTAATATCGCTAAGCTGTTATGAACCCCATATATTCAAAAATCGATAATTTTTGTTTTTTATTTATATAACCCAACACTTAATGGCAAAATTGAACATTTTAATCTATGAGTTTGAAATTATTTAGCAATATTTTTAAGTGTTGGTGTCCTAAAGAGCTTTTTATTATTAAGTAGATTCCCTTATTTCTAATATTGATTAAAGCTCTTCATCAGAAATACAAATGAAAATTATATTATTACCTTACCTAAAAGAAGGGTAAGGGTGCCTAAATAAATTAACCACCAGTTATGGATATTATGGATCATTCAGTTTAAAATGGGCGAAAATAAAGAGAACTATATGGACATTTTTACCATTAAAGTGACATATCCCAAATTAAATCATAAATCTAACATAGCTAATGATTTCCGAATTTTTTCACTTAAAATATGATATTCTGTAGGGGGAGAGAAAAAGGCATGTTTGAATAAAAAGTATATTTTTGACTATTTCTTCCTATTTTTATACGATATTGAAACAAAAACTTATAAATTTACATCTTACTATCATATGTTAAAACTGGAGAAATCCTGCAAGCTTCGATTAGTATATAATTTGAAATAATAACTAATTAAATTTAAAACTGATTAAAATTTTGCATTTAACGTCTCTAACAATACGTTCCTAATCAAAAATAGGAACTATAGATAGAACATTTGACCTGCGCAAATGTGCCCCAACTTTTTTGTTTTCAAATGTGCCCCATCTACCACCAAAAACTTTGAGAGTAAAAAATACATATTCGCAATTGAAAAATTGGGAAACAAACTTTATTGATGTCACAATAGAGAATGCAAAGCAAAATTTCTACTTAAAAAACTTGATTTAATTTTCACTTGAATAAAACGAGAAGAAATTTTGCTTTGTACCTTCCAAAATAGGCAATTTTCAAACTCACAGGGTTCCAATGGGCCAACTGCTCTGAAAATTCAAGCAAAAGATGGTTACTGGTACAGCTACGCTATCCATTGGTAATTTTTTCAGACTTTCAAATCTGATGTGTTAATGCCCTCTCCTCTGTCCCTTATGTCCTTATGAAATAAATCACAACACAAACTCCATCTTTGTAACGCATGCCTCTGTAGGAATTTCTTCCCCACATGCTTCACATACATCCCCACCCAAACCCCCTTTCATTCTTCTTCCACCACCCAGCAGAAAAATAATAAACCTTTCAGCGTCGGACTTCCGGCCCGCACCGAAATAGCGGAGGAGAGGCCCGTCGTCGATTGTTTATCTGAGCTCCATCTCGCTTCGGATAAACTCGCCCGATCGTGTGTTTACAAGTGGGGCATCCCATATGGCCGAGCTCTCACACTGCTCTTCCTTATCTTCTGCCAGCGATATCGGCTCTTACGACACTCCCGGTGACAGATCCCGTAATTATTATTGGAGGTCCCTCTCCTCTCAGGGACCGTCCATCTGTTAATGGAAAACTTCGTGTGATACCTAAATATATATTCTTCTTCTCTGGTTGTCATATTTCAAGTATTTTATTCCGCCTTATGATAAATGTATTTCAGTTTCCACCATGTCCCTCTCTCTCTTTTCCTTTCCTGTAGTCATTCTGTAACTCTTTCAGTTTCGAATAGTCTCCTTCTATATTTCGCTATTATTTATTTTTCTTATTTTCTCTTTCACTTTTTCTCACTTAAATATATCATATTATTTTCCTCTCAAACATTTTCTTCTTCTGTTGTCATATTTCCTTTTAAGAATCTAGTTCTCTGATTCCAACCCGAAGAAATTATTGAACCTTTTAGCCTAAGCTATATCATGATTCACGGATCGGGTTCACCCTTATCCTGCATCTATTTGCTTCTTAGTTCCCTTTGCTCTACTGCATTTCTTTTCTCTTGAGCCTCTCTTTGCTTAGTTTCTCTTTGGTTTTTATCATATCTTGGCTTCTTAGCATCTATTTACACTTTTACCTCTTCTCTAAACATTTCCTCAACCTCTCAACATCTCTTTGATTCTTAGCATTCCTTTTCGGTAGTGTTCGGCAACTAGTGATCAAAAAGTAGTTAACTATCAACTACTAACTAGTCTGGGAAAATCTAGTTGCAACAAGTAGTTAACTATTTTTTCCTGGGACTAGTTACAACTAGTAGTTAACTGTTTCCCAAAGTAGTTAACTACTAGTTAACTAGTCTATTTAATTTCATTACCTATTTTTTGCCCAAATTCTACTACATCTTTCTTATCTATATCACAAAAAACGCGCAAAAAGGGCCTTTAATTCTGGTTATGGTATATTGAGTACTCTACCATCTTAATTAAATTTGTAACAGTACAATTTTTTCTATATTTTGATAAAAATTTTAATAAGATTTTTTTTTGAAAGTAGTTGAAATTTTGAAAGTAGTTTCAACTAGTAGTTATTAAAAAAAGTAGTTCAACTAATAGTTGAACTAGTTTAAACCAAAAGTAGTTAAACTACTAGTTGATCAGTAGTTAACTACTAGTTGCAACTAGTTCTAGTTAACTAGTGCCGAACATTACTTTTCGGTTTAGCATATTTTTGCTCTTGAGCCTTTTTTTAGCATCTTTTTTACTCTTTAACTTTCTGTGCTCTTTACCATCTTTCTCTTCTGCGCTTAAAAACCCCTTTACTCTTCAGCATCTCCTTCCCTTTTAACATCTTCCCTTTACATCCTAGTATCTTTTTTTCTCTTTAGCATCCCTTATGCTCTCGAGTATCTTCCCGCTTTTCAGTATCCCTGTCATCATCATTTTCGATTTAAGCATTTTTTCACGAATAGTAAAACTATTATTCTTGTTTCCCCATATCTTCTACTACATCAGGGATGGCGAACCTTTCTCGATTAGTGTGCCATTTTATTACGGTTTTAGATTTTCAGGTGTCAAGTGTGCCACTTGTTATATTTATTTAGAAATCGTCTTTGAACCCTTAAAAATATGAAATCCGCATTTGATAGCCAATAGTCTAACAAGGGTTTTCAACAGTGGCGTTTATAGGAATTTATTTCGAGAGGGGTTCAAAATTATTCCTCGGCCCCTCCCATGCATTTTTAATAGGTTTAATGTGCCTTTTTAGTACATTTTTAGTTAGAATATGCGTCTTGGAGAATTTAACATAATAAATGAAATGTATTAATATAAGAAAAGTTCCAAATAATTAGGTTCCAAGTACCAAATGGGGTCTTCCTAAAAATTTTTGAAATTTGACTCTAAAAAACAGGTTTTCAACTTGTTTTGGTTCACCTCTAGTCCGAATTTTGGACATACATTTTTAGAAATTTAATAAATATTTAAAACAGATATTAAATTTTTTGATGAACTTATAATAATAAAGTTCCAAGCAACAGAGGGGGTCTTGGGTTCTCCCCCAGGAAGTTTTTGAAAGTTTGACCCTACAAAACTGGGTTTTAACTTGTTTTGGTATATACTTAGTCCGAATTTCGGGGGAGGGGCAGGGTCTCCTCGCCTCCCCCCTTTATACACCCCTGATTTCCTTTCCAACTTACAAGTACTCAAGGGGTGCAATCGAAAGCACAAGGCTAGTGGTGGGCCGCAAAGTAATCAGGCTTCTTTTGCATCCATGATTTTGTTTTCTTACGGCCTGATGTCAGTTTTCTTAAGAGAGAGGGTTGAGATTTGCCTATCTTTGCTGACAAAAGGGCACAAGGGGGTCAAAAATGACTAAAAAAGGGTTATGCAATATTTGAACGTATGCTTGTAAAGAGAAGGTGTGAAGATACTTCTATAGTTTGAAAAAAATTAGTGGATATATAGATATACCTCTTTTAAATTTTACGTAAAAGGGTCTTCGTCTAGAAATTTTTGTAAATTTTCCTGTAACATAAAAGTTAACCTCACTTTTGGATACCCCCCCCTTATGGTAATGTGGATCGTCGCACCAAGGGGGAATTCAAGATATAGCTACAACCTCTCTCTTTTCCCCGAATTTCAAACTCATATTCTACCATAGACCAAACCATACCATTTTCAAACGACCAAAAGTACTCTGTAACCTAAGGGGGGTTCGGGGGTCCTCCCTTGAAAAATTTTTGAATTTCAGTAAGCTAAAGAGTGTTCTGAAGCTGCTTTTAGGGAGTATTCAGGGGACTTTGCGGGTCACCAGTTTGAAATCTCAGGAAATGAACGAAAGTTGTTTTTAAGTTTATTTTAGTGAATGTCGCGTGCCACCGAAAAACCGGTCGCGTGCCACCCAGTGGCACGCGTGCCATAGGTTCGCCATCACTGTACTACATACTCTCAGTGGCACCCTTATTAACTGCTAATTAACTGTTAAACACATACATTCCCCACGGAAATTATGTAAAAAATATGCGTCCAACCACAAAGCCTACTGAATAACAATATTGTATTGAATTCCTCTGTAAAAATAACTCTTGATAACTGAAGTTTCGTCTCTGTTAAATTTTATTGCTTCCAAACATTTTCTGAAACCCAGTCGAATTAGGCTGTACACGATCTCGTCTTAAACGCGTAATTTATGAATGTTCCCTTGAAGACTGAATTCGCATTTTAGGAGTAACACACAGGGGAATATTCGGGTTTCGATAGCGAGTGTTGTGGAATAGAATTCGTTTCGATGTGGAATGGGGTTGTTTATCTCTTAAATTGGGATGAGAGTGAGGCAGTTGGGAGTTTTGGAATTTTAAATCCGAGATAAATTTGATTTGATAGAAGAAAAAGAAATGATGCTGTGATAAAATTTTGGATTTATTAATGGTTTCGTATCTAATCTTGGGGTTGTTTGAGTGTTTTATTGCCTTGTTTAGGCAACCAAATCTATAGGGACCTTTTTGTTGACCTCCTAAAAACTTATATCATTTTAGTTTTACGAAGAAAATCATTAGAAACTTTGGTTTTAAAAAGTGAGGTTGGATCAAGAATTATAAAATAAATTATATTTGCTTAGGTGGTTCTTGAAAGTTTTGCAAGTTTATGAAACACTATGTAAAAATACAAATGACAAAAAATCTTCAAAATTGTCATTTATACTTTTAACTGTTGTTTACTTTCAATAGGTCAGCTTTTTATTTCACTTTCTTAAACTTAACATATCAAGATTTGATAGAAATAAGTGTTTAAATCAAGGTATCTAAATTGGAGAAAAAACAACTTAAGGAAAAAACAACTTCTTTCAGTTTTAATTTTACATTTGAATTTATACATTTCATATTTGTGTCACCTACATGGACCTGGAGCTCCCAGGTTAGTGTAATAATGTATGATCGTGTTCTTTTTATTCAGTTCAACAATAATAAAAAAGTGTACATACCTTTAAATTTAATTATACAGGTTTAAAAAAAACAGTATATTTTTCCAAAATATTATTTATTTTCTTTGGATAACATGAGCAAAGTTAAATTTGCGTACAGTCATTAATGTCTGTCTTTAAAATTAATTAAAAATAATGATACTGAACCAAGGAGTATGCCGTTAATATTCCTATTAAAAAAAATAAGCTCTTATTCTTCTGATTTTCACTTAGAAAAAAATTATTTTGATCAAATTTAAACACTGTAATCGATTTCTTCTCACGTAAATTGTAAATTATAGAGGTGAAAGCCCTTTATTTTATTCATTTACAGGGTATTAAAATAACATTTAAGTAAATTCTGATATTATCTGATATATATTTTTATCAAAAATATTTAAATGAAATTATTTGTTTTGGTTCGCCATAGTGATTCGATTATTTTTTGATAATATCTCTTCGAAATGGCAATCTTTGATGGCCTTTTCGTGTTAAAAATATGAACCAGGAGAAAATTTAATGAACCTGAAATAATCTTAGACAAGATCAGAAACTTACTGCTGAGATGATAAAAGTACTTCAATGAAGTTTTCAATTAAAGCACACTTTGTGCTCCTAACTGAACGTTGAGATATAAAAATAATGATTTTCAGAAAAGGTTTTTGATCGATGCATGATAAAGTATCTATGAATAAGATTTTGTTCTACACTTACGTGTATGACATGCTTTTTATCAAACCTTATGAACAGCTTCTAAGTTTCGATCGTTGACGTTATGTTATCTTTTGAAAGACTATTATTGGTTATTCAGACTTTCAAAGTGTGAAACCATTCATTTTTATTCTGCCATTCATTCATGATAAATTTTGAAATATAGTGTCTTTAGTTGAAATTTCTGTTATAAAAAATTAATTTTTAATATACAAATACGCTTATGTACGCTTTGCACAAAACATTAAAACTAATAAATAAACAGTAGACATGAAAAGTTCATTATTAAATAGGAGCAATATTTTGCTGAAATTCGATTGCTTATTAAAAATTACAATTAGTAAAAATAAATGTTTAAATCAAACGTTTAAATTAAATATCATAGGTATTTTAAAAAAGTAAGATAGTGTTAAAAAAGAGAGGATTAATCAAATATATTTAATTAAATATTACTAACTAAAATGAATATAAAGTATGATTAATTTAAGTAATTTTTTTAAGAATGGCCAGCATATTATGTATGAATCTGTAACACAACGAAAATAATAGAATTCATTAAAAATTTATTAACAATTCCTAAAATATTTTTCTCTTTGTTCGAAAATGATATTAAATTCTGTAATGGTTATTAAGTTCTTGTAAAATAATCTTCCTAATGAATTCTTTATTTTTTTACAAACACACACTCCTCTCTGTCTTCCAAGATTTTTAATTTCATTACTTAATCAAATATAATTAAAACTTTAATTATTGCTAAAGCTTGCTAAAAATGTGTGATAAAAAAAATTCGCGGCAGAGGAGACTTGGAATGAATAATACCATAGCTTTTAATTATTAACTCTTGGTATCAATAAAATATGATCAACAAACAATTGTTATTATGAATTAAAAAGCCTATAGTGTAGATAAATGGTAAAATTAGGGGAAAGGGGAAAAGTGCCCGGCTGTTTTTTCCCCATGTTGACAACCGTGCAAGTGGATGTGGATTAGGATGGGAGTTATTATATTAGGAGGGAGTCTTTATAACAATCAATATTAAATATATCATTTTGTGACGTCACGGGCATACATATTATGCACAGCTAATGAAAGATTAGCTTCGTTTTAACCTCACGATCATAAAACATTTCGACTTTCGATCATAAAACATTTCGACTTTCGACCATAAAACATTTCGACATACTTGCTTTTAAAATTTATTCTGTTAGGATAATTTTAGTAAATTAAAATTATCTTGTGGAAGAAACCACGGGAAAAAAAACACGTTTTCTAGGCATACTGAAAATTTAGTGGACGAATTTTTTACAGTGTGTCAGAAAATACATAGTTGATAATTTTGTCGAGAGAATCGTATAACTCATCTTATTCTTCACCACAAGAGAGTAATGTGCTTAAGTTATTGAATAACTCATTCTTTTACCCGCCTCGTCGGGCAAGCGATACGCATTAAATTTTTTATTTTCTTCGTAATTTAACATAATTTTACTAAAGATAAAACTTTCCGTATTTTTGCTACTTGATTTGTAAAACATTAATACGTAATTTGTAAGGCTCAGTTGTTTTTAACTCTCAACTTCATAACCCCACAAAATCTCTCTTATCCTCCTTTCCCCAACATGAATACGGCATTCTGCTGCTTTCAATAATTATAAACATCTTAAGCTCCTAATTGAGTCACGAGTATCCATTTCCAAAGGGAATTAGAAATTCCACCTGCCATCCGTTGAAATACACCCCTGATTGAAACTGTGAGATAGCTTATCCTCCCATTTAAATCCATATAAGCAGGGAACTGATTCATACCTAAATGGTGCATAACGCGGACTTAGAGAATTGTATATGTATAATATAATTGGCCTTACGAACTTACCTGCATACATGTGAAATAATAAATAAAGCTTATATTTTTATGGTTTATGAATTATAATTGAGATGAAGAAATTGATTGTGTCAGAAATTATTTTATGTTGAATGAGCGTAATTTAGGGAAATAAGAAACCGATAATTAGCAAATGACGTGAACAGAAGAAAAACAGAGAGAGATAATAGCAGAACGAATGAAAAATAGGATTTTAGAAAAGGAAAATTGGAGATAGAAGTAGAAGTATGGAAAAATTAGAAGTTAGAGATAGAAGTATGGAAAGAGTAATAAAGATTGTGAGAGTGATTAAAAGAGAAGTACTTACATGAAGATTGATAGAAAGAGAGTAAATAATAGAGAATGAGATTAAAAGATAGAATGAGAAATAATGAGAGAGAGAAAGAAAGGATGATTGATTGAAAGAGAACCAGTCAGAAATTAAGGAATTACAGGAATAAATAATTAATTTGATGTATAAAAAAATTAAATTAGGAAACTAATGATGGAGAGATACAAATAATGAGCGAGAGTGGCTAATAAAATGAAAAAGAATAAGATAAATATTGAAAGAAATAACAATAATAAAAGAAATGACAAAGAGCAAATGAGAGGATGTAATAATAAAAAGAATGAGGGATAATGAAAGAAAATTTTGAGAAAAAGAGTGAAAAGTTTAGTGAAAAAGAGTGATTTAGAGAGAAAGAGTGAGAGGGGAAGAGAGTTTCTCCGAAAGGAATTTTTGTGCGTTCCTAGTAAATTAAATCACAACCAACAAAAAGGATGACTTTGGACTGTATGGAAATGATTTTCAGGAGAGTCAGTAGTTTAGTTTCTTTGGTTATTCGTGATTTAATGAAAATAAGAGCTAATTTCCCGCATAATGAACTGGCATGCTCCCAAACTTTTTTAGAAGTTTCTGATGTCGAAGGAAGGATCGAGTGAACACGCCACGCAGTAAGGTATGGATGTGGTGCAAAATTCAATACAGGAAGGAAGGACAGGCGGATATAAGGTGGAAAGATTTGAAACATATTAGCGGATTCAAGATGTTTTTACATTGAAGAAGCAAGCAACAATTCTTCAAACCAATTTCATACTACTAGCTAAATAATATGAAGTAGTACCAAGATACATTTTTACATTATTATTGCAGAATTGATTTTTTTTACTGGTGAGAGGTATTGATCACATTTTCTAATTGAAACTGCTTTTGTTAACCTATTCCTATTGTATTAAGTCCTATTAAAATGATATTGATATTTTTAACGTTCTTTTAATTCATTACATTAACAGCTTTTACAGTGCCTCAGACAAATTCGAAATTATTGCTGCAGGTAAGAATCGGTTCATCACTAAACTGAATTAGATACGCACTTCATATAATATTAGACCGTAACTACCGATATTCAAAGTTGGACAAATGTCCCTTCTGGAATCTAAAATACAACTTTAAAATCTTTTCAGACGTACCCATCCATGAAATTCCCTAGGGATACGGATGACATTTAAATGATGGGTCTACGATTTCTTAGGAATAGCGGTTTGACAACATGAGGCTCTTGCTGTAATAGCGATCTAACTCCAATAGCTTTACATTGGAGTTAGCTCGTTGTTACAGCTAGCGCATTAATTGTTGGCTTTACTAAATTTTGATACATTTACATCTTTTTTTGCAGGAGATTGGCATCAGACACTGAGGCCGCAGCAGGCCCACGCTTGCGACAATCAGGAGCTGTCCCTCAAGTGCTCCAACAGGACCATCATCAGTGTGCACTACGTGTCCTACGGCAGCCAGATAGAGTCCGCCCACATCTGCCCTGGTAGCACCACTGCCCATCCCGGAGAATGTAGATCGGCCAAGGCAGTTCAGGTGAGACTCAAAAATTCAAATTTTCTGACTTTAACTCCTTTTTTTGATAATTCAACAGGAAATGGGACAGGATACATGAAGAGAAATTATTTCTTTTTCTTTGTCACTCAGATGATCCGGGACCGTTGTCATCAGCAAGTAGAGTGCCGGTTTCACGTCTCCCCGGAGAGTTTCAAGGATGACCCTTGTCCTGGGATTCGGAAGTACACTGAAGTCATGTACAAATGCAGACCTCGTAAGTACACATTCCCATCATGCGTTCGACGAATTCAGTGTTTGGATATGTGTCATAAATATGTAAGGGGAAAACACTACGTCACATTTACTATTTATGTTTACATTTAAAGTAGCATAGTCGAACATGGATAAATGGAACACAAGAGGAATTCATTGGATAAGCGGAATTAAAGTATAGTTCCTTATCACTAGTGAATTTTTATTAGAATGTCTGGATGAGTTGAATGAAAATATCGGTTCCAAGTGACTTCACTTATCCAGGTTTGTCTGTACTTCCTTGAATACAATACATAAGGTTTAATAAAGAACAAAACCGATGTCTTCTCTTGAGGTCTCACAGCTACTGTGCGTTTTCTAAGCAAAAGGGATACAAGTTACCTCTACAAATGGGGTTTAAGTGTATGAAGAAGCACTTCTCTAAACACAAATATTCCCTTTTTAAAATTATCTCACCACGAGTTACTATATAGTAAAGCCGCTAGTTCATTTTTAAGCTTTATTAAATCAATTCAGCACAACGCTTACTAAAATTGAAATGAACAACAAATTCAACCGTTGTTCAAACTCTTTTTTTTTTTCCTTCAGAGGAATTTCTCAACAAAATCGTCTGCGAAGACGGCCTCCTCACCTTGCTCTGTCCTCAAGGCCAGGCCCTGACCATCTACTCGGCTTCCTTCGGCACCACTCGGGCCGGAGCTGCGGAATGCCGCCAGCCCGAAGGTGTGCAGCCCAGAGGTAAGTCTTAATATAATTAATAAAAATAATTAATAATTTTCTTGAAAACTGCACCTTGGCACGGAACCTTGGCCCTGAAATTGCGCCAAATCTTCCCAATGCACAGTTCAAACCAATATCTTTGGTTTCCTGTAAGAAAACGGAACTCTCTCTCTCTGCCCTATCTCTATATCCCTCAGCAATTTATTCTCTCAAGATCTATTCCTATAAAGTGGACATTTAAAAAACATCTATATTTTACTCCTCTGGTGAATCAGGAATAGAAATTGAAGATCAAAGCCTTAATACCACCCTAAAGAACAACGGTACAATTCCGTTAACTGTCCCGTTGAATGTTGCCAAGTTGCTTCGAATGCCAAATATTCAAATATTGCTAATTTTTTTATGGTTGAGGTTGTCATTGAAATAATTACATATTTTTATATTTTGGTTTGAAATTTTTGGTGATGATTCTAATATAAAACAACTAAGCGGTATTAAGAAGACAGTTAACGGAATTGAACAAAAAAACCCACAGTTATTTGTTGTACACACATTACAATTCTTTCAGAAATTATAAACCTCCCACTTTGAATTGAAAAATTTTCATAGCCCGCTGAAATCACTAAACAAGCTTTTTCCTGCTTTAGTGATTACACGGTTACTAAACAATATATGCTTCATTAAAAAACGCTTCAATTTTATTCGTATTAGACTGCCTGATTGACCAAGCAGACCAGACTGTTCGAAGCATTTGCACTGGACGACAGAATTGTTCTCTGAGGGCCGATGTTCGGACATTCGGAAATCCCAATTGCCTTGGGACCAAGTACCTGAAAGTGGCTTACAACTGCAGTAAGGCTTGACTCATACTGAACTCTTTTATTTTAATCGAGAACTAAGTTTATTTAATTACTTTCTCTGCAAGTATCTTATTGGACTAATATTGAACGTTCAGGTGCTGCGTGTGTATTACATAATTCGTATTTTTTCTCCTCAGTCGATAAGAGGTACCTCCTCCCCACAGCCAGACCCTCTGAAGACCACATCCAAACCACCTCCTACCCAGCCTGGGCTTTCGGAGTAGATCAGTCGTCCCCGAGTAACTTCAGGTCGCGTAAGTAGTACACTGCTCCTCTGTCAACAAGTTATGTGTCCGAATGCGGCGTGGGCGGTGACGTTTGATGGATGAGGGGTGATGAGAAATTAGAGGCATTTTTTTGTCGTTCGGAAACTAATGGAGGGTGATTTGGTCAACTGTTTAGAATGTGTCCGGTTTTTTTTTTTATAAAGTGGAGAGGAGTGATAGACTGCTTGGGAAAAGTTGCGGTGTGGGGAATAGAGAGATGAGGTTTTTTTTATGTAGGTTTATAATATATGCTTGTGTTGTAATGTTTTAAGGATTTTAAGGCAGGCCTGCACTGTATATGGACCACCTGCACTTTTTATGGCCAGACAAAGTCTATTAATTATTCTTGGAATGGGCCATTCCACCGTTACGTGTGTGACATTTGCACGCTGTTTTTTAGTAAATATCACTAAAAATTTATATGAAATTATAAAAATGACTGTTAGTGTTTTTTACTATGATATAAGAGATAATGCAGGAAAATTTTAGAGGTGAAAGTTTTATGCTCCGACAATTCTATGATTTTAAATAAATTTTTAAAAGTCGCGTTACGTGTGTGACTCGGAAAACTCACGAATAAGCTACACCTCATGGTATTTTCCAATTTCGTATGAATTTTGAAAAGCATAATGATCCTCAATTTTTATATGTGTACCTACATGTGTTAGGTATTTATTCCATGCAATATTATTTTTTTTAAAATTATACATTGTCTGTAATAAATTAAAATATTTTCGTTACGTGTGTGACCAAAGAGCGTTACGTGTGTGACCGTGCGAAATTCGTTCGCCAAAGTCATTCAAAAAGTAAACAAAAAACATTTATTGTATTTTAATTTTACAAAAGTAAGAACTTAAAGTGATTTTATAAATTTTCCAGTTGGGATTTCTTAAATTATTGGTCATTATTGTATGTACATTATTGATAAATTTGGAGTACATTTATCTTCAGCATCTGTGTACCACAGATTAATTATATTATCCTTTGCTGAAATCACGTGCATTTTTTGAATGCCTGGAATATTTTTCACACCCTCCCAGGGGTTATCTGTCTTTATTTTGGATTCAATGTCAACGCTATTGACTAAAAGTACTTTTGTTGAAGGCATCAGTTCTTTTACCAGATTAAAGAAATCCGTAACGATTGAACATTTGTTTCTCCAGATTTCGACATACTCTTTTTTGCCTCACTAGAGATTTAGCTCTTCCTCCTACACCGTCCACAACTCCTTTCCCATGCGAGGTTGCAAAATATACTTCCAGAACCATTCACCTCCATACTTAATGGAGAAAGAGTGTAGAACCGTAGCCATGAACTTGTTTTTGAATTCACAGGATGGTCCATCCCTGTAAATTACACAAGGACAGTCGTTTTCTTCATTTTCCTTCTTTAAAATGAATTCCCACAATAGCTCCAAGTAGGTGTATATTAGTTAAGTACCAGCACATATTATTTTTAAATGATTATTTAAAATCCTTCAAAGCTACACTTTAAATCCAATATGTATCGAAATTTTTTCAAAAACGTTACGTTACGTGTGTGACCGGTTTTTGAAAGCCCGGACATTTTTTTTCTATTATATGCAGAAAGATGAAAGTCAAGGTATATGATCTATACATAAAGTTAGTTTATAATGCGAGATATTTTTTTTAAATTTCTATTATTTGACCTTGGAGAAAAACTTATCTACTTTTTGCGTTACGTGTGTGACCGAAAATTAGCATTTTTATTTTGGGGGTTTAAAATCTAATTAAATGCTTTTGTTGAAAATACATGGCATATAATTATAGTAGGATACTGGTATTAATAACATTCGTCAGTTTTTCCAATAAAAAATTAAAAGTAAATAAGAAAAAATAGTTTTGAAATTGTATCTAATCAGTGTCTTTTTTCATCCAATTTAAGTGCTGTCAAAAATAGCCAAAATCTGATAAAAATAATTTTTTTTTCTCAAAACTGTTGCTGAAATTGAAAGAAATGGACATTTTTCATTCAGAAAATAAGACTTTTTCCATGTAATGTGGAAAAAAAATTTCAGTTTGTCAGGACCACTTTTCGTGGAATCGCCCGAATGTTTAAGATTGAGGAAAATTTCAAAGATGAATTTTTTTTGTAATTCTTAAGGTTTGCCAGTATAGAATTTTCAAAAGGAAATGTGTAACTGAAACTGTTCATTTCACCCGATTTAGAAATTTAAAAGATAATAAAAATATAGAAATTTCGTGAAAACTAAAACGTACGATTTGAATATTCATAAATTATCTTTTTTCCCTTTGTAATTCAATTTTTAATACATTCTTCTAATACGATATGGAATTTATATTAATCTATTGAGTTTAGTCAAGATAGATTTTTTAGACCTCGGGATGTTAGGATGGCATAATTTAACCCGCATTTCACAGATAGTGAAATTATCCGCATAATTTAGATAGTGATACTTTTAAGGGGACCTTTTAACGAATGTGTCTTACAGTTTAAGAACATCTGCTTTAAATATAACATCAAGAAGTATAATAAAAAACTAACTGCTGTTTAATTCGTTTTAAGAGATTTTCTTATCTTTCTTTTCTTTCCTTATTTATCGTTTTTTGTGTAATCTAGTTTTGTGTGTTTCTACCAAATTTCTAATAAAATGTTTTGTAGTAATGTTAATGTTATAACTGTTTAATCAGGCCTTGACTTTAACATCTTCTTCACGAATACTGAAAAGAACTAAAGAAGCGAAAAAAGCACTTATCAGTATCTCACAACCTGAGTTTAAAATTATGTAACCTTTAACCAATTATTTCTGTTCCTATTTTGCATATCTTTATGCGTTACTTCATAAAAATACTTTCTCTTTTATAATTAATTCAGTTCAATTATTTCTTAAAATGGAGAATCTTTCCTTATTGCATTCCGTGATTTCTTTCAAGGAAAAAAACACTCAATCTTTAGAAATGCACCAATGGCCTTATTATGACTCTTTAATGTTGAATTGCATTATTAAATTGTTGATAGTACCTTTAAAATTGATAAAAAAGAACTAAAAGGTGTCGAAATTATCAAAATTTATTACGTACTGATCAAAGGAAAACGTAATTTTGTTTTCATGGATGGTTCTAAAATATCTTGAATTATTCTCAAACATATAATACACTAATATTTTTATTTAATTTTCCCGTTTCTAAATTTGTCACCAGGTGAATATGGTCCACGAGCAGTAACAGCACCTTCGGATTCGTCCAAGCTAGAAATGCAAAGTGATGAGGTTCCCACAAACTACAAAAAGGAATCTCTGTCTGGAAATCAAGAACTTGTAGGCTTCATGTCTAAATGGGCTTCTGCTCAAAACTACATGACAGGTAAAAGAATAGTTAATATTTTCTGAAAATCCTTACTTTTAGTACTGATATTATTACTTTAAATAATTATGTACTGATAAAAACGTCTTTAAGGTTGGAAATTGACGCTAAAAGTAATGACAATAAATATCCAAATCAGCTATTGTTCACAATAAGAACATTAACGAAAAATGATCTATTAAAACTACTGACCTTATAATATTGAGATCATGTTTTGGGTGTGCAGATTATTTAAAAATATCTTTGTCAAAAAATAAAATTAAATACTCTCAATACTTTGTTTGGAATACTCTTTCTTATTCAATTTACAAAAATGTTTTTTGTAAGTTTATGTATTTTTTAATTATTAAAGTGAACAAAATTTTTCTAATTAGTTTTATGAAAAACATAAAATATTTTTAGCCATACAATTCTGTAATTTATTTAAGTAGCTCTCTAATAAACTCTTCCCACTATCTGTAATGTTTCCTAATTCCTTTTTATGCTCAAAAGTAACAACATTTATTAGGAACATAAAATTATATCTTATTTTTATAGGTTCTTCTTATTATTAAATTTATCTGAATCTGAGAGTTTTTTCCAAAAGAAACTTAGTACTGAAATTAATGAGAAGTAACTATATTTAAAAAGAGCATTAAGTAAATGAAACTTTTAAAATATTGCATTTGTCTAACCCGAACCACAAGGGAAGCATTTTGTGCGCTTCTAACACCATTAAACTATTAACTATGGATTAAACTAACTATTTGCAACACTTTTCTAACCTCTACCGAAATTAATGATCCAATTACTAGATCGCTAGAAAATTTGTAAAACTATTTTTCAGTTTAAAAGTGAGATAATTGCTGGTTTCCTGAAATAAAAAAGGTTAGTTATTATAATTGAAAAATCAAAGATAAAATGTGAACGATCCTATTTTTTGGATGTCTTTATGGAGATTAATGTACCTGGAGTGTAATAAAATTGGATTAGATTTAGAAATTCTAAACTCTGAAATGTTTTCAACTGGTCTATGCTATGCCGAGAAGCCCATCATTTGAGACTACCTGTAAAACTACTTTTGCTGCTAGCATTGATTTGTTGCAGTGAAGCTCAGTCTTCGTTTGGAAAAATTATGGGTTTGATTGCGTGCGAAGATGAAAGGGGAGTTAATCAAACATTTTACATTAAATTCAGACATGGATTTAATTCGAAAACTTATTAATATGTATCATGTATGAATGTAATTTTCTAAAATATATTACACTAGCTGATATGCCCGGCCTTGCACGGGTGGCGATGGAGATTTTTCCTGGATGGAGTTGGGAACCACTGATCTAAATGGAAGATTGCCCCTTTTATTGAGTAAACAACTAGGATAAAGATATATTTAAATTTCTTTACTTACTTTTTTAATTGTAAAATATTATGTACTCTATGATGTTTGTAAGAAAGTTTATCAGTATATTTTTGTGTGTAACATTAGGAATTATGTAGATTGCAAATTAATATCGAGCTATATTCACACGTTAAGTGTAGATATGAAAGTAAATTATATATTTATTGGCCCGAGCAACCTTGGTTAGCTTCTAATGAATAGAAGACGGAATTGAAGAAAATAAACATACCTTTTTATTTACTTTTCAAGCGAAGTTAGTTTTTATTTATTAGATACTATTTTTCGTGTAAAAAAACCCAAGACAGGGGGTCGGGCAGTTTCTTTCGTAATTATGGGGGGGGGGTTGTGGTTTGCTTATTTTTGCTGACAAGGGGGGAGGGGGGGGTCAAAAATGACCAAAAAAAGTGCTTACGTAATATTTGAACGGCCACTAATGGCTCTTCTAGCTTCCAGACTAGACTATATTCGCAAGCTGTCAGGATTTTTAAGGAAGAAGTTTTAATGACCACCTGAATCTCCACTGGAGCAGTGGTAGGATGCGTGCTTAGCATGCGGCAGTTCCTGGGTTCTATCCCCGGTTTTAATTTTATTAAAAAAAAACAACTTATATTTTCCAAGAGATCTCAACCAACCAATCAAAGCAAAGTGACATCCTGCGATTAGGGTCTAATGTGCTGCCAGTATCTTCTCTGGGAAGTATATAAAAAAAAGAAATGTTTGAAATAGTGGTGAGTTTTAAAATAAATTTTAAGGTGAAATGTCGCCGAAACATCTGAAGGCTGAAAATAATCGATTAGGTTTCTCTATAATCGATTACAAAGTCGAAATTGAAAGTCTTCAATAGATCTTTAAGATTTTGTGGGCATGTGACCGGTTGGTCTAGAGTGCTGGAGCGTCATGCTGGGAGCCGAAAGGTTCTCGGATCGAACCCAGGCTTCTCTGATATGCACTAATCCTATTTTTTTTTAAACTTGGTGAAATATCAACTTCAAAATAATTAGAAGAACTGTCTAGTTGCATGAACGGATGGCTTGGTGGGTTCAACCGTCAGTATCCCATCCCAAAGGCTTGCACACTCCGTACCTGGGTTCGATCCTCGTTGATTTTTTTTCTATTTAAATTTACAAATTAATATCCACACCTATTATTAGTTTCAATTGTAGTGTGAGTCGATGGCTCAGTGGATGAGTGTGTGGCTTGCATGCTCTGTACCTGGGTTCGATTCCCGGTTATAATTTTATTAAACTTTCCTAAAGTAGCAGAAATTAAGTCCACACGCATGCGCATTCGGACCGGACTGTGTAGTAATAAAATTGTGTGCAGTAGACGCGGCGCAGCAGCTCTATGCGTCACACGATGTTGCCGCCATCTATACTATGAAACATTAAATAAAATTTATATAAACATGGAGGAGTATCAACTTCAAATTAATTAGAAGATTGTCACAGCTGCAGGAACGGATGGCTTGGTGGTTAGCACACCAGTCTGCCATCCGAAAGGCCCTCAGATCGAATCTGAGCCTTCTCAGCGGGTATAGCACTCGGAAATAAATACAGTTGGGTGTTTATAAATTTTCCTGCATAATTCACGGGGGGTCTTAACTTTTCTAATTTTCAAACTTAACTGTAACCGTTTCAGTCAGATTCTTTAAAAACAATGCTATTTTTGAAGACTTTTACACTTATTACCAGTCAGATCCATTAAAAACAAAATACTATTTTTGAAATAAATTTAAGAATCTTAATTAACAAGGTAATTAAAGTTTCCATCCCAAACCCCACCTACCGCCCTGCGGATTTCTTTTCCCTTGTGGAATTTTTCTTAATTTTTTGAGTGGTGGCTGAATTACTGGTAAGTACAAATATGCAAATTAGTATTTATTGGTTGGTTGGTTGAAACATGTATTGATTGGTTGGTTGGTTGAAATTTCTTTTGGAAGATATAATTATTTTTTTATAAAATTATAACTGGGGATAGAACCCACAAACTGCCGCATGCTATGCAAGCATCCCACCACTGCTCCCACGGGGGATAGCATACAAACTTATTATAACATCTTCTAATCTTAATTTAACTTCATATATTACAATAAATTTCTTTTCTTTGAGTGGTGACAGAATCACATGTACCATTATATCAAATTGAAATATATGCCTGACTTAAAAAAATCTTTTCTTTCTTTTTTTTTTTAGTGTTAAATATAAATTGCTTAAAACATTCATTGAAGAACTTTCTACAAATTAGAATAAAGATATTAATCACACACTGAAAATACTTTATTCAAAATTACATAAATTCCATGCATACTAAAAACTAGGAGTTTCTTTAATACTTCCGAATGTATTTGAATGGATAAACCAGATAAATAAGCGTATTTAAATCAATCATTCTCAGTTGATTAGGTATTGACTTCTTTTACTAACTTTTCATTGTACCTAAAAAAAATCGTAAACAGTTTGTAAGTCTAAACTCTAAATCATTGTAAAAGTAAAATTATAAACTTAATAAAAGACATTTTTGTAACAATTTTCCTCAAAATACAACTAAAAATTTAGTGTAAAAAGAATTTTTTTTTACAGAGAGGATAATTCGTTTCTAAGGTATAGGGACAACTGAAATACTTCGAAAGCTGACTGTACCAAGGCCACCTAGACTCATAAGGCCACAGAAGCTCGAAATCGTGACGTGAAATAGGCAATTAAGACCGTCACTCTTCATAGCTTTTTTGGACAACAGTGTAACTCCAGTCTGAAATCTTGTACCTTGCACAGTTGAAAAGTGACGTCTTGCCAACTCTTTCGCGTCACGATTTCGAGCTTCTATGGCCTTATGAGTCTAGATGGCCATGGCTGTACAGAGTTTGGGCCTCCAATGAAGTACAACTGCTGAGAGATCTACCAAAGAGGGCTTATTGCTTTGGAGATAGTCGCTTCTAACCTTTATCTTAAATTTCAGAATGTTTTCATTCGATGTCTGTGACAGTAATCCACAAGACAGTCCCTCTAAAAAAACACCCTCTCTTTCAGGCAACCGCGACAAGCTGATCCTGTACGTGAGTCTGAGCCTGGGCATAGGGCTGATGGCCTGTGCGACGGTGCTCACAGCCCGCTGCCTAGTACACCGGCTGGAGTCCCGGCGGCCGCGGCTGCCCTCCGTGGTGGATGCCGAGGAGCAATTCTTCAGCGACAGCGACCTGGAAGACCCCCTGCCTCTGCCACCCCCGCCGCCTCCCACCTCCCTCTACGCGTCCATCAGACGGCACAGCAGCGACGCCGCGCCCAGAGCACCCATCTCAGACCCCGAGAACGACGTCTACTTCAGTTGACGGGACCATGCATGTGTAAAAGACTGTACTGCGATGCTCACCAGTTTTGGAGTGACATCTCGTTTGTAAAGGCACGGGATTGGAGAAGTCTCTATCAGGGGTGCTACTGACTTCGACTATTAGACTAACGAACCTTTCATCCGGAATACTCCAAAATCCGCAATGTTCCAAAATACGGAACGGTTACATATTAATTTTTTTTCTTGTTCTGAAAGTATTTTTCCCAAAAAACTTGCGGTGCGTCCGATGAGACAGAATGATCGAGAATGCTTTAATTATAGTTAAACCTGTAACTATTTAATCGCGCTTAGGTGGGACCAGATTCTTTATAAAATATATAAACTCTGCAGCCCTGAACTTATTTTTGGTTAATAATTAAAATTCGGATCTTAAAAATTGGATCTAATTTTGCGCTTTCTTGTTGAGATAAAACCGGAATTCCGTGATTGTAGCACTCCTGTATATATATCCCTGTTCCCTGTATATGATACATAATCAATAAGTTATAGTTATTCTGGAGAGGGACGTTTTGTAAATATTTTTAATAAGAGGAGAGGCTGCTATATATATTAAAGATAATTTAGTTATTCTATTGCGGCACGTTTTGTAAAATATTTTTCTGTAATATTTTTATTGCATTCTATTCTTATTTTTCCTAAAAAAAACCAGCTAAAGAAATAGATAAAATTAGGTTCATTGTAAGCGATACTAACCCTAGAGAGATTATCACTAAAAGAACCCAGGTCCCAGAGGGAGCTCATAAGCATACAACGTATATTATCTACTATACGTATAAGATTTACCATTGTTATTAAGTTACTCTAGGATGGCACATTTTGTAATTTTTTACTATGTTTTCACTGCATTTTATTCCCTCCCCTGTTATTATTACTAAATAAGGTGCTAAAAGGCATGGACTGATTTAGGTGCTAGACTCGGGTTCACTAGATACTTTGAGGGGGCAAGCTGTTCCTAGGTGCTCTTAAAACATCAATTTAGTACTAAGAAAAATTATAAGGCATTGTCCTCATGATTTCTCTTAAATCAGCCAGTGCTAGAGTGTTAAGAAAAGACTCGAGGAAGTTCACGATAGGTGAAAACCTGAGTTATTTTGTCTATATGCGGAAAAGATTACGAATCTCTCAGAAGAAACTTCTTTTTTTTGTCTTACTAAATATAATAGCACGTTAAAAAGTAAAAAGAAATGTCTTGCTAAAAGCTTCCGACGCTCCGTCAATGTGGTTTTAAAGCAAGAGCTTATTTTTTGCAAAGAAGCATAATATGAGGTGATAAGAATTGCTCAAGTTTAATTAAAAACATTGAATTTGAAAACTCATAATTTTTTGTAGTTAATTAAATTTCAAAACCCAATTGGAACAGCCTTTCACAGCTAATCCAAACCTTTAAAATGACTTTTAATTAAGAAATGAAACTGATGAAATCAAAAGCTTAAACTTAACAGAAATGCCTCAAAAAGTCCCTAGTTGCAATCTTATCAAAGGAGTAACTAGAAACTTTAACAAGAAGCAACATCTTCAAGTCCTTGGGGCCCCTCTCATCAAAGCATGGCTTTAACAAACTGTTGAAGCGTACTGATTGTTATTCTTGGGGGAAGAAAACATCCCAAAAACTCTCCAGCTGCCTAAGACATTGATTCCTTTCGAACTACGTCTGTTGAAGAAGAGAGGTTCAGTCTCATTAATTTATTAAAACAACAGACTTCGGCGAAAGACTGATGAGTTATTTTCGGAAACTTACTCAAGAACGAATTGTTGCAGTGCAGCTACTGTCATAGCCGATGCAAGTTGCTCCATCAGTGGTAACTTGTACGAATATTACTGGTAGATGAGTTACTCGAACTGTGTCAAGTAGTTCTTGTCTTTTTTTTATAATACGACATGACTTCTTTTTATATCCTGGTCTGGAGTGTGTCGAAGATGACATAGATGGACGCTGTTTTTGAATGAGCGTCTTGTCAAACGATTGCAGAGTTTTGTATTTCTTTATAAATACGCTTAAGTGTTCAAATAAAAAGGACCATTTGAATGTGCATTGATTGCATCAGTACAGACACGATGAAACGCAATTCTTGGGCAGACTGCATTTAACAGCAAATCTTCTGAAGAGATGGCGATAAAAAAACAAGTGACACATTAGGATAATTTGTTTTAACGACAATTATTTTTTCGTGAGAAAATTTCTCCTTGTTCCAGTGTAAAACCTAACAATAAAAAAAATCTTAATAATAATGGGGAGAGTTTTATCTTGCATGAGACTCTTCCATTTGCTTCATCTTTTTATAAAGTTTATAAAGTTTTTTATAAAGTTAAATGAGTTTTAAGTATTTAACTATTTGATGTGTTTTTTTTTGTCAAAATAAGCTTAGGACATAAGTTTATTTGAGTATGTTACTAATATTATTCATATTTATATTGCATCATAGGGGCCTAACAAAATTTAAGAAATCGCAGTCTTTTAAAGGTTTCTACCTAGTGATAGGCAAAACCACTTTCATGTATAAATATTGAATACTTTGACATATCAAATACCCTTTTTGTGTAAATGTTATAGTACTACACTAACAGCCATATTCACAGCCATCGGCGTCAGTGTTAAATCCTCGGTCAAAGAAGGATTCCACCAATCACAGTCAACGGAAAGCTACTTTTTCTTTCTTTAGCCGCTGGTTAACCTCGACGCTGATGGCTATGAATATGGCTGTAAGTTATCTAAGTCTAAGAATATTTGAACCATATCTTCAAAAATAATGTAGATTGTTTTTCAATACCTGAAATCCAAATCAATCATAACCAAGTAATTGATACTTAAAACTATACCCATTTTGCCCTATCACTATAACTAAACTTTATGCATAAACAATAATTATACTCTCTTTTAATCAATCAATATATCAACTTTTAAAAAAGAAGATCAATGTTTTCAAACACTAAGCAATATTTTATTCAACTTTCTCTATATATTTTAATTACAATTTTTCAAACAATAATAATTTGATAAAAATTGCAGCAGTCAATGTCTGCAAGTGGAGAAGCAGATAATTCATGTTTATGTATATTTGACTACATCTTTCTCTAACGTTACCGGCAGTTCCCATATTTTGTATATATATTTTATTACACAACATATTTTAAGCTATTGCTAAGAGGTTTAAGGTAAGGAGAGGTACTAACAATATAATGTACAATAAATCACATTTCCAAAAATATTTTTGTACTCAAACACATCTTGTTTTTCTAAAAAGTATTATTTGTCAGACATCAGTTAAAAATTTAGCTAATATCTAGAATATGATATGTTGTATCACCTGATTAAGTACAAGTATCACTAAGCAGATTAAGGTAACATAGTATATAGCATTGTAAAAATTTAAAATTAATTTGCCATTCACAAATGAAATACACACAATTATCTTTCTCTTAAGTATGATTTGTTGTAATTTAAGTAGACACTTTTGTAAATGGAATCAGTTATTTCCATTCAGAATATTTAAAATAACAAAAAAGTTTCAAGATAAAAAAGCATCCCAATATGTTTTTTTGTTTTAATACTAACTAGGATTGTTAGTAATACCAAATATCTCTTCAAATCTTTGTCTCATAGCATCTTAAAATAAATTTACCTAACACACAAAAAACTAAATATTTTGGGTGAAAAAAAATTTTTAACCCTAAAAATATTTATAAATACGAAAATAGAAATTTAAAAATCCAATTATAATAATACTTTTCTCTCTTTTTATTACTTTATATACATCTTTATAATTAGATCCTGCCATATAAAATTAAGTAACACAGCTTAGTTCTCATCGTTGGACGATAATATCTTAAGATTATCATACTATTCTACTTATTTTATGTAGACTTTATTATAATAATTACAATTTGTAGATCTTTAACTCATAAGGTTGGGAGCGCTCTGTGTTCAGATCAGAGAATAACATGCAACCACACTGAAGAGTTTAGGATAATTACTGATATTATTTTAGTTTTCTTTGATTGAGGTGAATAAGAAATGTTTTTTTTTAAATAAAAAACTGCATAAAATAAGTGAATAATAAAGTTTTAAAATGTATAAGTGTGTTAATTATGCAGAAAGAAATAGCTGAAAAAAAATTAAAATAATATCAGGTTTTTAGAACTCAAAATTTAAATAAAGAATAATAATAAGGTTTAAAAGAGGTTCTAGACAAATAGCATAAAGTTATTTCTGTGAGTTATATACAGATAGTTTTAATTTTGTCTTTAATAAAAGGAATTATTAAAACTTTTTTTGTCATTAACTATTTTAAAAATAACAGTTATACAATTCTATGGATTAACTTTCATGTAATTAGACAGAACAAGTTTGAGGTAAAGAAGATATATGGTGGTTTCTTATGAAATACATTCTTTCTTCATATATATATCTGCAAGTAGTTAATAAAAAATAACATTTCTTTTACTTTTTCTGGTACTTTTAAGGGTATAACCAGAAAAAATCAGTAGAAAAGTTCATTACACTGCAATATAGAATGTTACATAATAGAAAATTACACATCAAAATGTATGCATTGTTTGTTAAAGAGTGTTAACAATACAAAAAATTAGATAGAAAAAAAATTATTTTATAGGTAGAGCAGTAAAAATTATCAAATGTACTTGAAACATACACAATGCGCAAGATATAATTCATTAACATTTAAAATAATGTGCATCTTGTCAATTTAACTAACATAATTTCTGTGTAAAATATTCACTAACACTATTATTAAATACAAGACAATCTGTAACAATTGACTTTGGCTATAAAACCATACCAGCTCTTGTGTCAGTAAATATTGAAATGTGTGAACCATGCTTAAACATAGAAACAACAGGCAAATGTGCAAGACAATCATTTTGCATCAATGTTAAACTCACAGGGAAGAAGTTCATTTCAACATAAGGCATTTCTCTGGGTAAGTGATATGTATTCTTCATTTCTATACACTAATATTTCACCAAGCCACTTTTAACTATAGATATAGTGTTCTTACTCTCCAGCAGTGAGTGCTACTTACATTAAGTACCTATTGCTAATATATAATATATTTCCCACTCTCTTGTTGCAACAGAGCGTTAAATGCTAAAATCTATAGTGTATTACTATGGTATAAAAGGTCGCAGAGCTGATTCTAAGTGCTTCAAATCTGAGTATAAAATCGCATGATATGTGCATTCAGTTAGTACCCTACTTAAGACTCATAACCTTCCTTAAAATTGGTGCGGTCTTTCCTAAGCATAATCAATGGGTCAAATGAAAATTCTGGATGGTGTTCCAGTACAGGAAGTGTTTTTTAGATAGCTACAAATATATGAGTGGCAATTGTAGCAGGGTATACATTTTTTAAAATAATATTTAAAGTATGGTTACATAAGCATTTGAAGGTACAGTGAGTATATGCAATTTGGCATCATGCAAAAATCTATTAAGAGTATCACTTGTTGAGATAACTCTCTAAAATTGACAAGAGAGTATTGTAAAAGTGGTGAATTATTGCTCAGAAAGTAAACAAGTTTGTGACCACATTCCACATTCACCATACAAAATCAAACTGATTGGTAGCATTTGATTATCATCTTTAAACTTGGGTACCAAAAAAATTTTATGTAGTAAGGCAATTTTAAAAAGGTATCTTTTGGTTTTATAAAGAACTACACCATTGTAACAACTACATATGTTTAATCATGCAAGATTTAGAAGAATTTAAGTCTAGAGATAATTAAGATGTAGAAAAATATTTCTAGTAGTTAATTTGAAAGGTAACACTCAAATTATCAACAAATATAAATTCATATTTTGTTATCTAGCTACATTAAGAGACATTAAACAGTTAAATTTAGGTAATGATTCATTTTCATAAGATAATCTGCATCTTAACAATAAAAATACCATCTGTTTTTATAGCTAACAATATAAAATAGGTTTCAAGGAAGTAATATTTTTTTAGTATATTTAAGAGATAGGTACCTTATATATATTGAGTGTATTTTAATCAAATGATTTTTCAGAAAAGTACTAATAAAGTATAGAAAAAAATTACTGAATGGTATAAGTAATTAATAATTAATATTTCACAGGTTTTTGTATGATAGTGAATAATCATTTAATAGGCATTTGATAACCAATGTAAGTGATATGTTGGTCAGACCTGATCAATAAGAAATTAAATTTTCCAATTTTTAGACTATAGATGAACAACCTATAACAATATTTGTATCATTATGTATTAAAATAAATATTCATAATAACTAAGAGGTAATTTAAAGCATATTTAGAACTATCTTGGTAAATTGCTTAATAAAAAAATATTATAACTGAATTCCAAACTTTTTAAAGAACATTTGATTAGGTAAATTTTATAATAAAAACTGAAAAATAAGTTCAGATTGATCAGGTCTAGAAGATTACAAATTGCTTGATATGTAGCATTCTGTTTTTTATAAAATATTAAAAAATATTCTATAATAATGAAAACTATTTTCTAATAAATGTAGTTGTTTTATAAATATAAAAAATATTTTTGCATACATTTGGTATTAGTACTTGAGCAAACTGCGTTCTTTCTAGGAAGTTACAGAAAAAGAAAAGTTGATACCAGCATGCCCATTTAATACAAATGTCAAAATACTTTATCACTTAGAGGACAATGAATACATGTCTCTCTTTTTTCTAAAGTATGTAAATACCTATATCCATGTCAGTCACTACTATTGCAGTTAATATGCATCAATGATATTGATTAGGTGTACTTAAATTATAGAGAGGCATTTTTTAAAACAAACTGTTCAATATTTTAAGTCAAACTAAGCTTGTTTTTGAAAAAAAAATACTTAAAATCTTAAGTTTTATGTAAAAATAAAGTTAAATAAAAGTTAATAAGACAACACAAATTCCAATGAGTAAAAAATAAAGAAAGTTAATATCAATTTGTAACTTTACATTGATTCTAGAATATTCTTTTCAGTCACATTTTTCATAACTAAAAACTTGGCTAAACATGAATCAAAAGATAACTACTTTCTGAGGTCCAGCCTCAATAAAGAGATAATTCTAAAAAAAAGAGTCCATAAATCAGCCTACATTTGAGAAATTCCCAAAATGCAGCAAGCTCTTCATAAAGCTTGAATATCATATATATTAATAAAGTTCAGACAAACACACATATTATTTATAAAAAAAGAAAAAATTCTCTCAATAAATGCAAAATATACCAATTCATTGTACAAGAGGTTACACAACCAGTGACAATTTGCACTAGATGAATATTTACAAAATGTTATTTGAATGTACAATGGAATAAAATATGGTATTATCATTTTAATGACCCTTCATTATATTTTAAGCATCAATAGCCAGTTCTCAAGAACAACTAAACTTTAACTTGGACCTGGTATTTAAATGTCTAATTTAAAAGCCCACTAATTTATAAATTTATATAGATGAGATTAAAATTAAAACAAATTTCAAATAAATAAAATGTAAAATCTTGCTTTTACAAAATTAGGAGATATGCCTTCCAAAAAGTTTTCAAGAAGTTATTACTTCTAAACTATAGGCAATTTCTAAAAATATAGGCAATTGGAAGTGTTAACTTTTGAATATTGATGTTGAAACTTTAATATCTCATGAATGAATTAATAAGAATGATTATTATTTGTCTTATGAGTTAGTAAGAATGGAAATTTCTGCTAAACAATTTTAAACATAAATGCATTAAAATATTACGAATTTCAAATTATACTTAGCTTGAAAACTTTAATTCATGCATTGTGTTAACTAGGCCAGTATTGCATTAGTCTTATTATTTTAAAAATGAAATCCATTTCACACTAATAAATTTCTTAAGTAATCCATTAAGTAGTAAAAAAAACAAGTTTTAAGTACTTAAAATCCAAATGAAAATGTAAATAAATACCTTGTCAGGGATTAACATAACTACAAAGCTGAAACACAACAAATGAATGAAATGAAATTGGCACACATTGTCACTGGATGTGTCATTTTGTTCAGTTGCACAAGAGGGTCATTATAAGTTTTCAATTTGCACTAAGATGAACAGATGCAATGTAAAAATGAGCCTAAGTACAAATAATGTGACAAGAGTTGTGATCGATGAATGTTCAATTGTTCACTCACCATGAATGAAAACTGTCCAAATAAAATTCAACTGAATTTCAGCAATTTATGTATTTTTATAATTGCTTTGCCAGTTTAAAAAATAGCAACAAATAAAAATCTTGACCTAACATTTTAACAATTTGGAATATGGTTTGGGGAATTTTTTTTATGGCAGTGGCTTAGCTGAAGAGGATAGTTCAGGTCAATCAACAGAAAAACAAAATAATTCTATTGGGGAAATGCAATGTTCAGAAGAATAAGAAAGTGGAGTTATAGATCAAATATTTTTGGTCGAGTTTATAAACATAATAACTATTTTATTATTTAGTATGAAAAACCAGACTCAGCTATATAGATAAAGTAAAAATCAATAGGAAAAGAAAAATTGCAAGTAACAAACTTATATTTTCCAATTTGAGATCAAATGAAAGTCTATAGAAATAGGCTAATTTTTTTCAGAGCAGAGTTTAAAGTTTCAAACTACTTTTCCTTTTTAATCACCAAGCTTATCTTTTGAAAAAAGTATGCAATTTTTCTGAATTGAGGGGGAGTGAAAGCATTTTCATGCTTTCACTTCAATATGTATAAAAATCTAACCAGGATTTTAAGGCTTGGGGAATTTCCTACTATGGGGAACTAGTCAAGAGTGCTTTGAGCTAGTCATTTCTACTAAAAAATTTTGACTGATTAGCGGTTTTTTTTAATTTATTCATAAAACAGAAAATACTACCTCAGAGTCCTCTAACTCTTTCATGTAGAGATAGCAGTACATGCCACAGCCTATGGGCGTCTTAGATACAACGGATTATTTTCAGCATAAAAAAAATCTATAGCTTTAATGTTCGATCATACTCATTCATAACTTCCTTTCATAAAAGGGTGGAGCGAAGCTTCTTGAAATCGGTAAACCTTCATCCCAAAACGATTCCCTCATACTTTTGGGTTCGATTCCGTCATCCGTCCCGCTAAAAATCGCCAAGCTATTGCAGACGCCAAAAAATTAAGAAACATCGCCAAAAAATTGCGAACAAACAGATTAAAATTGGTAGCTATATTTGGTGATATTTGAATACTTGGCGCCCAAAAAAGCTTTGCGATACTTAACGGAATCGAACCAAAATTTGTCTCCTCTACATACCCCTTCAGTCCCAACCGCCCAAGATTTTCCTATAGGATTCAACGGAAATCTCGGGCGGCCTGGGAATGAAACCTCCAAAAAAAACCTCAGGGCACCGAAAGACAAGGTCACCATCCCCTTCGCTCCTTCCACCCCACCCACAAAAGCAATTATAAAAATACATAAACCTCCCGATAATATTAATAGGCACCTGACCCGATTAACTGTAGTAGTAGTTGTTCATGGAATGCGCCGCCAGGGGCGCCCTGGGCTGGCTCGTGCTGTCCTGTCGGCGGATGGTGGAGGTGTTGGTGTAGCGGACCACCTCAACCCCGTGGTCGTGTCGAGGGTCGTATTGGTCCAGGTCGGACACGTCCTCGTCGAAGTGCAGCGGGAGAGGCTCCGAGATGTTCAGCTTGGCCTTCTTGAGCTGCCGCTGCTGCTGAGCGTACAGGCGCACGGTCAGCACGAGGAGGAAGAGCAGGATGCCGCATCCCAGGCTCAGGGTCACGTACAGGATGAACTTCTCCTTGTTTTCTGCGGAATCAAAGCGAATATCGTCATGTTGGTGGAAACATCAAACCAGATCCATGAATGAAACTATGAGCTCTATTAAGTCCCTCAGAACCCCCTCTGCCATGGAATAAATGTTTGCTGTTTCGCAAGAGAGTATTCAGGGGTGCTACTGACTTCAACTCAAAATCCCGGAAAAGTATTAGAGTAGCGAACCTTTTATCCGTGATTCCAAATGGAATTCTCCGAAATCCGGAACGTTTACAGATGTAATCGGGCTTAGAACCGATGGTGGGACCGGATTCTTCGTAAAAGATGTTGTTAAGGTTGCATCCTTGCACTAATTTTTAGTTAGACCTAATTTTGCACCTTAGGACAACGAGGAGAAGAGGACTGAGATGATAAAAGAAATGAGGCGCATAAGAGTAATGAAAATAATCGCTGGAAGGGAGAGGAGAAGATAAACGTATTAATGATGAGTAAGGAAGAAAAAAGATGAGAAGGACGGAGACGATAAGCTATGGAGAGGATCATGACCAAGGGGATGGGAAGATAGAAAGGATGAGAGGAACGAAGACGAGGAAAGTGATGCAGAATATCAATTTTAATAAATAATAAACTTTTGCAAGAGGGAGGTGTATGTGTTATATGAGAGTTATATGGCGAGGGAAAGATCGGTACATGGTATTTTTTTCTATTGATCGTGAATACTCAGAGCCCTTTTTTGAGAGGGGTATATCAGATGGAATTCCGTCATGATTGGTAAGGGGAGATGAAAGGATGAAAGAGATTATGCAAAGATCAAGATCATGAGAAGGAACGTTACTATGAAAAGATGAGTGATTGACAGAAGAAGAAGAAATGAATGAGAAAGATAGAGACGACTAAGAAGATGAGGAAATTAAATTAGGATACTTAGGGATATGAAGGATGAAGACGATTAGAGGAGAAAAGAAAGATTAGGATAAAGAGGAGGAAAATAATCAAGAGCATGACAGGATGTTAGGATAACGAGGATGAGAAGAACGAAAACGATGTGAGAGATGGAGAATAAAATTCTTAATAGAGCTTTTTCAGGTGACGTCACGACCAGCTATTTTCTTTTAACTGTTAACCTTTGTAGGGCTTTTAACTGTTGCTAAGGCGGTTGCTAGGTAACGCGGTATCTGTTGCTAAGGCGGTTTTTAGGTATGGGGTCACGTGATTGTAAATGCTCCAATAGAAGAGTTCCACGGCTAGTCATTTTCTGTAACTGTTAACCTCTGTAGGGCAAAAAACTGTAATATCTTCTGTTGCTAAGGCCGTTGTTAGGTCCGAGTCATGTGATTGAAAATGCTCTATGTACAAACTATCTTTGCAACCTAAAAAAAATTTAGCAATTCATTTTTTAGCTTCAAATTGGTTTTAAACCAATTGTAGAAAGTACTAATAGCGCGAATAATTTAAGAGTGGACTTGATTCCAATAAATAACAGCTGATTGTCATTAGCAGGGAAAATTAACCTTTAACTTTCAACGCATACACAAATTCTTAAAAAAAGCCTATCGTTTCGAAATGGATACTTTTACAACAGACAAGTTTGTGTAGATTTTAAGTCCGACATAACTATATCTGCCGAATTTGAAAATGCAAACCAACACCTCTTTTTAAAAAACATCTCAGAATATAAATTTCAACTAAAAAAAACCCAATCCCTCTGAAGTTGGGAATGAATGGCTAACAGCTAACACTGAAAGAAATGTAAGAAAAATTCCAGCTGACTACAAAGGGTTGATTAGTTAAGAAACATTTTTCGCCCTCTATCATTACAGATGCAAGTTTTATCTAAATGTATCGAATGAGTGTTAACTATTAGTACAAATCTTAAACTAGAAAACTTTCCTACCTACAAACTTCTGAATAATTTACTATTCAAACATGAATAATCTCTTTTAGTTAGAAGACTACATAGAATAGACTTTATGTACCAACCTGTAATGAATTTATACGCTGCTATCCACTCCGATAAAAACCCGATAACTTTTTGATTGTCATCAGCAACTGTGCAGTTTACATCAGTTGTATCATCACTAGTTTCATCACTTTGAACATCGACTTTTTTAGTTGTGGTTATTACATTAAAATCAACAAAATCTGAAAAGAAAACAAGAAGTACAAAATCAGGTTATTATGAAAAACAAAAAACAGATTAAGGTTTTATCATTGGTAAAGCTTTAAATAAAATGCGATTTATTCAAACCTTGGTTATTGTTATATGGCGTGGGAGTAGTGACTCTGACATTATCTGCCGATTTTAAATTATGAAGAATTTCAGATGCATTCGGTTCTTTAAATACACTTGGATAGTCTATATCACTATCTTCTTCGAATTCAAGGTCTTGTAGAGAATCTTTAGGAACTAAAAACAACAACAGTGGATAAAGGAAAGAAATTAGTAATCATAACTGATAGTAAAAAACGGTATTTTGCCCTTTTATATAATATATCGGTATGCTCAGAATAAATTTTAGATATTCTTAATTATTTTCCAGAAATTAATTCCTAAAAATTAATGTAATAGAAAACAATCAATCATTCTCTTCTTGTATTCAACTGGCTGAACAGTAAAAAATATTACGGTAGCAAACTATACCTCAGTCAAACAATCAAATCATCATTCTAAAATTAATAAACAGTCCTAATCACAAAATAATTGTCATTAATTTCAATATTCTTCACTTTTATGATATATTCTGTTCATACAAGTAAAAAAAAGTAATTCTTATTTAATACAGAAATAGGTTCACAAATTCTTTACAAAACAAAAAAAAATTAAATGATAACTGTCATAACTTACCACAAGTATATACAACTTTTAAAAACATGCGAGCCTTGGCGGAACAAGTGGTCAAGCCAAAAGACGCGGAATCAGCAGGTAATGTGCACTTTCGGCGGCCTTGGCACAAATTCATGGCTGTTTCAGTGGCGAACCCCGCTTCACATTCTGAAAATACAATAACTATTGTCATTAAATCATTTTCATTTGCATACATTTCTAATTAATATGCGAAAGATGCCTAATATTGCATAAAATGCAATTGAATTAGAACAAGTAATACAAAACTACGAATGCAACATAACAATAGGTACTATTTCCTTCGACCTAGGAAACGCAATTTTTTACGAATTTTCTTTTCAAAAATTATAAACAAAATATACTTATGGAAAAACAAGTCTCCCCTAAGCAAAGCAATTATATCTAGAAGATTATTCAGCAAAAAATAATAAAGTACACGAATTATGCCCACAGTTAACCAAAATTTAAAGTTTAGTTTTGTGAAATGGAATATTCTTGTTGAAGTTATTAACTAAAATGGATTAACTATAATGGAATTCAAAATCTAAGGCGGTGGTTTCTTAATATTTTTATCTCCAGGCAATAGTTTGAAAATTTAGCTTCTTTTAAGAATTGCATCTTTTGATCAAGAGAAACCTAATGAAACCTCAAATACAAGCCGTTATATATTTTTAGGGAATTTTTCAAAACTATCCTTAAGAAAATAAGAAATTTCAAAACATTCTAATGGCGTTCAAAAAGTAGATCAAATTATGTTATCATTTATCAAGACAAGAATGTGATTTATTTATGTTTTTTTTAACATATGGCATTAAATTCTGGTTGTACACACATTCGAATTCAAATTATATTTTAAATTATTTTATTCCCTTATTTTTAAACATATTTGAAGAGGAAGTGATTTTATATATATTTGTTATGAGTTGTATCAAAATAACGCGAAACCCGATGAGTAGAAAAGCAACACTGCAAACAGGGTGTATCAAAAGTCCGTTTCACGGCTTTTATTTGGACATAACGTCACCTAGGGTCATGGAAGTAAGGTCTACCACTAGGTAAGTGACTATAGAGAATCCATATTGCCAATCCATTTTTTCTGAGCGTTCTCTATGATTTTGCCAACAATTTTTGCATTAAAGTTTCCGTTCTATCTCCTTTAGCTTCCTAATTAATTTTTTAACTTTTTTATTTTGCCGCTTGGGGCACTGTAGGTCAATCTCAATGGATTCTCCATACCTTACTTCCATGACGACGTTGTTTCCAAATAAAAGCCGAGAAACGGACTTTTGAAACACCCTGTACGCTTTTTTCCTCGCTACATAGAGATGTAAGAAAATACCTTCGTATTTCTTGATGCCCTCCTCTGGGCACTCCTCCGCGCCGCCTTCCGCGCTGCCGAAGAAGGCGCTGTAGATGACCACGCGCAGCGACTTGCGACACCGCAGCTTCATCTGCTCGTTCTCGCACACCACGCGCGTGAAGAATTTGCCTAAGGGAGACACTGCATTACATATATATTCCATCACAGCATCCACTCATTTACGCAAGAGAAGAGAGAATGGCTCTAAGAGCAATATTGAATCCTTAGGTTGAAAAAGGGAATAAGCCCCCCCCCCCAAAAAAAAAGTTTTGAGAAAATCGAAGAAACTGCATAAGTATAGAGCATTCGCACATGACATCACTTGGAGGACCAAAACAACGTTGCTAAGGCTGTTGTTAGGGGCGGGACATAGAAGCATCCAATAGAAGCATTCGTACATGATGTCACTGGCGGGCAAAAACAACGTTGCTAAGGCCGTTGTTAGGCCAAGTCATGTGATTGAGAATGCTCTATTGGAATTTAACCTTTTACTGGAAATTCCTGATCCTATTTCGAATACAGAACAATCATCAAAAATAATAGTATAAGAATATTCAAAAATATTGTGCAGTTGAATCAATCGAATCAAATTTAAAAGTACTATTATGAAACTAGGTGATTAAGGCAGTTTAATAAATATCGATGGAGTTAACTGGATAAAAGAAGGTAAAAATACTTTTGAATTAAAAAAATATATATATGTGTTGGCTTAGTTTACACCACCAAGAATAAGTAAAGAAGACAAATTAATTTAAATTTCAAATTAAATAAACTTCCCACTAATGAGTAGAGAGAAGCATGGAGATCTTTTTAGCACAAAAAGTCAATTGGCAATTTTTTTTTTTGACTTATTCTTTTTTTGAAGATGACGATGTGAAAAAAAAAATAGAAAGTGATTCTAACGAAGTTGGCTTTTTTTTTAAATATGGTGCATTTATAAAATTTGCAATTGCAATTAAATCGAGAATAATTGCCGTCATGTTAAAAGAAGAAAACGATATTAGCAAAACTATACACATAAGGCAAAGATTTTTTAAAGGTATATATGTCAACTTTAGTCAAACCATGTACGAATGCTAAAACGTGAGCATGGTTATCGGGAAAAAATAGTCACTAGGAAGTTGTAGTACTTCACAATAGCACTTACATAATGCGGAGTTTTTAATTCGATGTAAAATAAATTATTTGAAGAAAAACTTTAGATGAGAAAAATTGAGTTAAAACACAATGAAAGGATAGTTCCTATAGTGAAAGCCTTTTACATGTTCCCCATCAAAACATTTTTCACATCCATTAATGATTTTATGCTATCCGTTAAAGATCCACATATGGATAAACCATTCCCCATAGGTATAACTATCTCTTGATTGACACTTTCATACGTGTTAACCAAGTTTTCACGCAATCAACATGTTACTACATATCGGTAAAAAAAAACATTATGGCCAATAAAGCCGCTTTTTTAATGCACAGCTTCAATGCATGACAAGGATACATGTAAATGCAAGGCACAATAACAAGTTAGATAATAGCACACAATGGGAAAAATCTAAATTTAGCTATGCGTGAAAGGAAAATCAAGACCAAAAATATGTAGTAATTATATCTGCAACTATAAAAATAAAACTATATTAAAAGGAAACATAAAACTTAAGTTTTATTTAATAGTGAATGCAAAATAATTATTTTGGGTATGAAACTTGCTAAAGATTTTAGTAACCTCAAAGGTTATTGGTAACCAAAATATAAGGTAACACATAAAGGTAAGGTCCACATAAAAGTTTCCAATAAATACCACTTACTTGGCCTACATTTGAAAGACACGTCTAGGTACCTCTGAACACCGGGGCAGTGGTCTTCTTTTAATAATTTTGAAGATATTCTTAAATGACACTTTTGTTTTTCTTTACAGGAAGATTGGATACCCTGTAATTCAGAAAAAATAATATTAGAAATAGAAATGAAGATAGGTTACCACAAGATGATATAAGAATATTAGAAACTTCTATCCCGTTAACTTGTAACGTTAGAAGTAAGGTAGGCAAGTATTACAGTATCTACCATTTAAAAAAATTATGAACTAATAAATAAAATCAAAAGTTTAAGGCAAATATAACTTTTAGATTTTTTCTATGGGTATACAAATTATAAAAATAAGTTAAGTTCATAAATATTTCCTTAAAAAAGTATATTACCTGTGATAAAACAATTGTATCTAGTATTATTTTTTTTGCACACGTATAATACAGAAATAATAATAAAAAAGAACGAAATTGGGAGTAACTGTAACTAATCTAATAACTAAATATAAATTAAAAAACAATTTGCATTTTTTTATGGCTTTTTATTACGAGTGGAAAAGTTATGCGTATTATATTTCAAATCGCAAAGGTTCTTTATTAAAAGTATTCTTTCTAAGAGAACTTAAGAAAAAATCCCTAGAGAATTTTCTTCTTCTTCAAAAATAAAAGATGAAGGAGGAAAAGGAAGCGGGTGACACATACCTCTATTGTTCAAACTTGAATTCAATACGGGTTTGGGGATGTTGGTATAAAAAGGTAATCTGATATAGTTTAAGACCTGTCAACCTATTCCGCTATGATTACCGACCGACTAAAAAAGACATGGCTAACGGCAGTAAATTGAACAGGTTGGTATGGCAGCCTGACCGACTCTTTTGAAAACTTCTGTCTTACGAGTTTTGATGATTTTATACCTTACAGTGGAGATGCCAAAATTTTTTTTGTTATGTTGTCTCAAGTAGCTAGAACTGTTAAATACTCTTGAGCATATCTTTATTGAACCTATTGGCGGTTCAATAATGTGTTATTAATTATTTAAATTTGACTAGAAATTATCTATTATTTTCATGGAATGGATATCAGACAGAAATGTGACTTTTATAAGTTTCTAAATTATTTCACTTGTGGGAATTAGATACATTAACAAACAGGGGACTCCCCCTACTGGTTTTAAGTGGCCGCAATCAAGAAATTAGTGATCAAATCACAGTAAAAACTAAGAACATACTTTGAAGGAAACTTTATAAAAGTTTTAAAAAATTGCCAAGCAACCTGGCAACTAAAAGTAAGCGAGTAACCTAGCTATTAAAACAAAATTATGGTAAGAAACTGCTGAGAAACAATACTTAATAGGAAAGGCAGAGCAATTTGAGACAGATGATTAAATTAAGTTTCTAATTTACAGATATATTTATTTAAAAAAAACTTTTCAGATATATAAAGCATAATTATTTTCAATATTTTTTTTCCTGAACATTTATATTCTTTTAAGAAATTTTCTACAATTCCGATCTTTGATGTCTCTGAAAACCTGTGTGATCTGAAAACTTCCCTTCTTGATATTTTAAGAATTTTGACATTTTATTTATAAAATACTCGACAACAAGAATTTTCTCAACTTTCAGATACCTAGGGTTTACTGTATTATTAAGGATTTAAAAAAGAGCCATACCTCTCTGACGTCCTGCGCCACGCAGTTAGATTTCTGTTGTGAGCTGGCGGGTTTCATGTCCAGACACTGGATGTTTCCCGCGGCCACCGGCGATCCGTAGTCCGCCTGGCTGATGCTGATCACTGTGTTGGGCCAACACTCGATTTGAAGCTCTTCGTCATCACAGACTTGGCGTTGCAGCGTCCGCAAAGTTCCTGAAACAACAACAATGACATTTTAACCCTGTGGGCCCTTTCACATCTTACAGAAGAAGTAAACATGTTTTTGTAAAATTTTAACCCCTTATGTCAGCTATAATATAAAATAGTCACAAGTCACTAACTCCCTCTCTTTTGATAACTTAAGCAAACTGCTCAATACTTATACCCCAGCATTTATCCTATTACACGCTTATGTTTATATTGAGCGGTTAGAACTCATATTTAACATTGAAATTTTTTCAAGTTTAGTTTTTATATTATTTTTTCTAGCTAAGAATATATTTTTTGAAAATAAAACTTTTTAAAAATTTTTTCGTAAGTATTACCCATGTCTCTCCCCCTTTACACTATAAGAAAATTGTAACCCTCCTTAGGGGGAGTTTAGGTACAATTTGAACGGCTCCAGACCATTCAAGTAAAACACCTTTCACTTTTCAAACAGGCTCATCATTTAATTTGGAAATAGATATTTAAATCATTTATGTGAAAACACAAAATTAATCGTATTAAATAAGTACACATTATAGTCAACATAAAACCCCTCTAGAAATTAAATGCAATTTTATTATTTTTATCTCCAATGGTTTTTACATGGATTTGTAACTTTTGAAACAACTTCAAAATTTAATTTCAAAGAAATAAATCCTAAATCACAGTATCGCATCCGAGCAGAAGAAATCTTCGTATTCATTCTTTGTGAAAATACCAGCTTTGAGAGAAGATTAAAAGAACAAGGCCCTACTTAATCTGAACAAGGAACTTACAAAGAGCCATAAATATCCTAATACAAAAATATATATAAAAAAACAAGATTTGCTTAGTTAAAAAAGTTTTCAAAACGATATTTAAGGAAAGGAGAGGAGAAAAGAAAAATACTCCAGCTTGTCACAGTTTTTTTTCACGTTTGATGAATGGCGAGACAATTTTTTTCGGGAAGGAAATTAGAACCTCATACACTATTTCTTTAAATAACGGGGCCATAAAATTGCATACTGAATAGCAAAGAATCCGAATTTTATGTCTTTACCCTGACAACTTTATTTTCCATGTGTTAAAAAGCTTTAAACGGAGGAAATGGAAAGAAAACCTTTTTTAAATATTTAATGGTTATTTAAGTAGTTTTTCATAAACTTGGTTTCAACTTGCAGCTAATTTTTTATAAAGGGTGAACCCATTTTCCATTTTAAGAACATTTTTATTTAAACTCTAATATGCCAGATCATGTTTCCAATGTTATACTTCCTGATGAGTGTATTATTTCAAACCCTATAATAGGGTCTGAATAAACAAGTATTCAGTTTTGCTAACTACAAGGTTAGAATTCTTGCACTAGAAGTGCCATTCAGGTCTTTCAGGTATTCAAATGAATTGGTGAAGATAATCAATATAATCCACTTTCAAATTCATTCGGTAGTGCTATTTTTATTAGTCTTTGAAAAAGTATTTTAGGCGTATAATAAGTTTATTTTTCAGAAACATAGAAATTGACTAATGTCTTTCCAGAAAAGCATTAATATTTCATGCGATACATAAACATCATCAAATAAGCACCCTGAAAACTCCTCAACTTATTATTTGTATCACCTTAACTACCTCTTCATTATTCAAAACGGCGGCAAATATACTCCACAACTTGTTAGCAAAAATATCTTATTTGTTACCTTTCATTAATACTATTCACTGAAATATACATTCTAAATGCACCAAATAATAATGCCAAGAACACACACGTCACCATTTTTAACAACCTGGACAATTCACGGCACTTAAACCATTAAGTGCTCATGTGTAAATATCTGTGCCCATTATTATATGGCATGAAACTTCTTTCTTAACTAACTGACAACAATGATCAAAGAATTCCAGAGCGAACAACTTGAGACAAGCAATACACTGATCTTTTACAGACCACCAAAGTAAGAGGAACATTAAATATGAGATATTTTTCCCGGGGCCGTGGAACCCATTGGAGCGAGTTCGAACAAGGGGTATAATCGATTTGCCAACGATGCCTAAGAGAGACTCTTAAAACGTATAACCACCTTTGTTTTAAAGATTGCTCGCGTTAATTGAATAAAAAGAAAGAGTTTTCGAAAGGGGAGTTAAAAAGAGGAGATTTCGGGAAGTTTTCCCTGGGAAAATGTTTCGCCGGGCTCGGGAGCGAGATGAGGAATGGATTATTCGATTAGGAGGCTCTGACACAGTATTGTGGGAAGCTCTCGGTAATTATTGCACAAGATTGAGGGAGATTCGAAGGTATTTGTGAAAAGTGCAATTACTGTTGGTTGTGTAATAGATGATTAGTTAATTCTAACACAAACTTTAGAGTTAAAAAGGGTGAAAAGGAAAAATAACGGTAGAGATGGAAGGGAAAATTTCTTAATTGCTGGGTTAAGTCAGATAATAAAGAATAAAAAAACCTTTTTAAACAGCGCTTTTCTACTAAATTCTTACGTTAAATTATGAGACATAGTATGCTTCGATATTCGATTACTTTAAAACTCCTCAACAAAACCCCATCGGATTTAGAACACGGGATTCAAAAGAAAACTCAAATTTAGGATTAATTACAATTTAGAAGCTAATATTTACAAAGCTTAGGTATATTTAAAATAGGGTTGATTAAATATAAAGGAAATACACCCACATGCTGTAAGACTAAAAAGAGAAAATTACTGTAAAAATATTAAACAAACAAAGGAAATTAATTTGCTGATATTTATAATCATACCTTGTGTGCCACATATTTTTGGTGTTTATAATTTTCAAGTTTAGTTTCCAAGAATTTTTCCAGTTTAGATCAAAGTGTTAGAATTAACTAATCACCTAATTTTATACAAGTTTACACACAGATAACAGTAATTTCACTTTTAAATATAATTACCGAGTGGTTAAGGAACTTAATAGCTTTCATAACATCGTGCATTTTGACAAAAATTATACTCTTTCCAAAAATAATTTTAAAATAAAAATTGAGATTACTCTTTAATCAATTTACTCAAAGTTATTAGTAAAATAAGGAGAAATATATTGGTTTGAGGTACTACTTTTAAGTATGACAGTTATTGCACTATTGAAAATCCATGAGCGGAAAAATGTACTTGAGTGATGAGTGATGACATTTCTTATCAAACCCTTAACAAGAACCGTAATAAAACGTGGAATGTTTTTAAACACTCAGTCAGAGCGATAAGAAGATGAACAGAGATGCTTGCTCCAAATAAATGACCACACATACGTACTTCGCAGAATTGTAAAAGATGTTCCACGAGGTGTTTAGGGAAAACTTTTATCTATGTTCCTTCACACGACAACAACCAAAACGTTTCGAAACTATCAAAATGCTTACGTAAACGAAAATTTTGCTTAGAACTGGTTAAACTGACGTATAAACCTACGCGCAATAGAACAGCTACAAATATAATGAAAAAAAATTGCAAACTTATAACGGTATTTTGATAAAAGATAAAGCAGAGAGTGAGAATTTTGAGATTTCAAGGTAAAATTAATTTACACTCCTAAAAAAAGGTTTTGAATAAAAAATAAAACATTCTATACTTGAGAATAAAATCTAACCGTGCAAGACTGATAAGATATAAAGGAAAACAACGGTTTTATTTTGCACGTAAAAGTTTAAAATACATTCCAATAATTTACATTTTAAACTTTTACGTGCAAAATGAAACCGTTGTTTTCCATTATATCTTATTCTATACTTAATCTGAATATAGATTTTTAGTACTGTCGTAGGGTGCGGTTAATACTTTTTAGTTAATAAATTTTGGGTGGGTCGGGGACACGAAATTAACCAACAATAGTACTGCACTTTATGAAGCAAACAGTCAATCAACCAATTCTAATAAACAAAAATCTAACTATTAGTGGCAATCCGTACACTATAGATCCATAACTGATTCTGAATCAACGGATATTTAAATTAACATCGGAATATTAATTTCATTTAAATCATCAATTTAAATACTTTTCCCCCTGAAAGAACATCAAACTTCACTTCATCATCCAGCTAGACACGAAAAAAAATGAAACCATCACAATAGCGCGGCAAAATATGTAAAAAAAATATTGAGACGCAGTAAAGCTTTCTATACGCACAATGGAATCCAACGGCGGGGCCTTTCGCACAAATGAAAAACAAGGATAAGAGAAAAAAAAAGGATAAGAATAAGGGGGCGGGGAATAAGCGATCCCGACGCGTTTCGTGTCCTTTTGAACGGTGTTCGAGAGTTTGTTGAAGAGGGAATTTTATACATTCATAAGCATAAGGATGAAAGAGAAATTCTTTCTTTTGCGTTGATTTATTGTTACTTAAACATCTTTTGTTATGGAAAACGGATAAACGCAATTTATACCCCCTGAGATTGCTATGGAGAGAAATGGAGTGAAGAGAGGATATTGTAAGCGAGGCCATTTATTCACTTCCGAATAATGGCATCAGATGGTAGTTGAATTATTATTCGGATATAAATTTTTCCAGCGAGACGCTCATTCTTCATTCGAGAATTTATATAGAGGTGAGCAAACTGGACACTTTTATGTATCGTTTATTTTGATACATAAATACTTAGGTATCTAACATTAATTGAATCATCAGTTTGAAAAAGGGAATAAGTCCAAAAACCAAGTAAAAAACTGTATAAGTAATGGACTTTTTTTCTGTATAACCACTAAATTTGTACTGGAAATCCAGGACCCTATTTAGAGCACAGAATAATCATCGAAAAAATGTAAATATATTCAAAAATATTTTACAGTTGAAAAAAGTTGATGGACTTTTTCCTTTTTCAATCCTATAAAATTTCAGGTGAAAAAAAATCTTATCTTAAAAAATCGCTTTAATCGACAACTAAAATACATTACTGCTTAGTTCACAGCACTAAAGTGAAAAATAGAAAGACTAAGACGAATAAAATTAAAAATTATTGTGAAACTGAGTCAAGGCAATATCAATAGAGTAAGTGAATATCAATGGAGTCAAACATTCATTCAAAAATACTTTTAAATTAAAATAAAACTTTATTTTGGCTAAGTTTATTTGGCTTTATTTTAAAAACAGTTAAAGTTCATTTGGCTAAGTACAAAGAATAAGAAAAGAAAGACAAAATAAATAAAGTTCATGACAGAAATAATTCAATTTCAGACAGAAGGAAGTTATATTTTATTGGTAAAAGATTAATTAAAAATAGGAAAAGATAAGTTTAGGTTTAATGAAGATCTATTATCTAAAAACGCATTTTTTAACACCGCATCAAACAGTCAGAAAAAAAGATCGTGGGTAATTTTAAAAACAACTTTAATCTTTAAATGTAGCAAAGCAATGCATTGCTTCTTTAATTTAAACAACAATTCACTACATGCAGCGAAATAGTTTAGTTAAAGCTGAAAAAACCAACACGTAACTTTACTAGTCTATAGATGAAATTATGTATTTTTTTCACTTAATTTACACATTCGAGTCCAAAGAAAAATTAGATAAAGAGCGACAAGGTCACGTTTCCAACCCTGCATATTTAACAACACATAAATCAAACCACAGGAAAAGATCCGAGCATCACAGATACGCTGAAAACCAACGAGTACACTAAACATAAAAACCCATCATCCCGCTTCAGTCAGCGATAAATCAGACGAAGACAAAAACGCGGACGTGCGGCCCAAAACAATGAAAAGAATCCACACAAAACGTCCATTCTCTCTCATCTCTCTCTCTCTGCAAAAAAAAGAGAGAACTAGACAAAGTGTCAACGATATCTTCAGCAAGCGAACCACGATCGAAAGACGACAAACCGTTAACCCGACTTTCTTCACACCGATTTCTATGCTGGCAGTCGAGTCACGCATTCGGGTCTTTTTCCGCGCCTACAAATCCTGAGCAGTGAATCAAAACTCGTCGTAGGCCGGCAGTGATTAGCTGTCCGGAAGACGGGAGTTAAGCGGGGATCAACGTGGTTTTTGACCTTGCTTGTTGGGATGGAAGAGAGGAGTTTCCACTATGCGCGTGGAATGGAAGAGATCTTGCGCGGAAATCCGATAATGGGGTTTCTACGGCATTGAAAGAATCGGGAGGTTTTGATAACAGTTGCCAACTTTTCAGTATAAAATTGCGGACATTTTTTTTGTAGCATACCTTTTTTTTAAGATTCATACTAAATTCATTTGCGCTACAGCCCATGTGATGAAAGGGCTACGATGACCATTGACCATACTCGTTTTCGTGACCGAGGGCCCTGGGTGCAAGGTGTTTGATACTATATATGTTCCGGTTAGGTGGTCAGCTTAACCAGAGACGAATTTTAAAATATTGCATTTAAATTAAAACTGCATACAAGCAGGCCACTATTTAAGGTTTAGATTTTTTCTGGCCTGAGCTCCAATTTTTCCTTTCATCCTCTTACTTCATTTTTTTTCTTTTTTTTCTTTTTTGAAAAGTAGGGGGGGGTTTTTGCCTCAGGAACATTGAATTGTTGCCTTTAGGCCAAAAAACTCACATTCTACACAAAATAAACAAGAATCCAGGCAAAAAGTATTTTCTATACAATCTGCAAAATAAATAGGAGTTTTGTGATAAACATGTTGAAATTAATTATTTATCCAAATTAGCAAATTAGAATTTTTTGGGGGACTTTGCCACCTTGAGAGCTACGGCACATGTTCCAGATGCCCACAAGACTTCTGAAGAACAGCTTGAAAGCTGAAATGATCTAGTCTGAGCTACCAATGAACAATTTTCAATTGAACTTAGCTATCAAGTCGATAACATCGATACTTGTAAACGAGCACGCCATTCTGTGTTAATTTCACCCATTCACTCAAGTTTTTTCTTCCACATTACAATCGAACGCAAGGAAAAGCATGATTTACAGGCGAGCGCTGAAAGGGAAAGCTTCGGGGGAAAACAAACTTTGAAAATCGTCAGATATGGGTAAAAAAAAAGGTCGGACATGAAACTCTATTCTTCATTCTCTTATTTTATTCATGTTCTTTCTTTCACTTCACATGAAGTTAAAATTTCTTGAAAGGAGGAGGATTTCAGTGGAAATCGGGAAGGCAAGAGAATAAAGGAAAATCGAGAGGGTCGTAACACTGAAATAGAGAGGAGCTAGGGTCCCCTGATAACACAAAAATGCAACAACGTGAGGGGGTGATTAGAAAATAATTAGAAAACCACCACAAGTCGCGAATGAGTTTAAGAGATAACTTTCTAATATTACTATATTGATTGCAGGATAATTATTAATTCTTTGATATAATTTTTAAGAAGTAATTCTAAATATACTTCAATAGTAGTTATGTTTCGGAAAATTTTTTTGCAATAAATAATTTTATTAAGAGTTGATTTTACAATATAATTATAAGGTCATTGCTTTTTAAAACAAATAACTGTCAGTATTTTTCTTTAATTTAAAAATTGTAATGCTAAAAACTACCATGAAATTATTGTTGGGGGAAATACACTATTTACAGTATAAAATTATTTTTATTAAGTTTATCTCATAGAACAAAAAAATCTGTCAATAAATATACCATTTAGGATGGAAACATCTTAGAGTACTTTTAAAAGTTCCCTAATAAGCTAGCGATAGTGATCTTATTAAGAATGAATCTTGAAGATTTACAAGTACGTCATATTTAATGAAAAATATAGCTAGCACGCACACAAAACGGATACAATTTATCACTCTAAAATTCTCGGCGAAAGTTTCCTACAGAAAAGTTCCTGTTAATCTTACCAAGAAGGTCTACTTAAAAGAATACAAATTTTATAAGCCCCAATATATCCTTTAAAATTCAAAATTACCTTTATTACGTGTCGCATAAACCACTAAATTTTATTTGATGCGCTCATGTTGATGAAAGAGAGGAAATTTCTCGAAGCTATAAGGAACATTTATAAAAGAAGCAGCTTCGTGAAGATGAAGGACGAAAAGTAGACGGGCTCACTCACTATGAAGCAGCAGGGTATCAGTAAGTCTGATGAACAGCTTGTGCCTTGTTCATGAAGTATGACACCTCTGTAAATGTGTTGACGGGAGAAACCCCGTGTTGGGTTCCATGCGTGGGCAAGATTTTATTTTCAGCACCTTAAATCGCACGGATGTTACAAAGTGAAAGTGATACCAGAAGAAAAGGCGCATTCTGAAGACGAGCGGGATATGAGAAAAAACTATCACCTTAAAAATATATTTTCATGTCTGAGCATTACATTAAAACTCTTATAAACAAATTTTATGGATAAAACGCGTTCAGTGAGAGTATTTACAGGCATAACATTTGACGCCCACTACAGCATTAAATAACTACCAAGTTCCTCGAATGTGAGACCTTCCACAGGCTATTTTAATGACATGTCTGGTAAAAACTCTAAAATAAATAGTTAAACAATTTCTATCTATTGAGAATAAACCCAATAGAGCATTCGCACATGACGTCACTTGGAGGACAAAATCAACGTTGCTAAGGCTGTTGTTAGGGGCGGGACATAGAAGTATCCAATAGCAGCATTCGCACATGATGTCACTGGAGGAATAAAACAACGTTGCTAAGGTCGTTGTTAGGCAGAGTCATGTGATTGAAAATACTCTATGTAATCTTATACAATAAACAAGTTTAAAAGCAAAATATTTTCTAAAATAACATAAGATTCTCTATATAGCCTAGAAATAACGCATGATGTAAGGATAAAATATTCTTAAATAATATTGGTATGCATGGTTTGAACGTCTTTTCGAAAGACTAGCGACGCTGAAACAAATTTAAGCTGTAGTTTAAATTCGCGTTCGAATTCGAAAGTTGTGCGAGATAAACCATGTTCGTGAGGGATAAAATACCCGTTTTACCGTCTGTCATCCGCTTCAATTGTTTTCGAATGCAGATTCTTACCCTTAAGAATAAGAATGCACGGATTTTTGGCGACCGAAAAACTTGCATTAAATAAAAACTACTAAAAGACGAATCTGAATGCTCTAAGTTTGGACTTTCCAATGTGTTCGATTGTAGGAAAATCAAAGCACAAAACAATGAACATAAAAATACTAGGTATCTTGTTTGTTGTTTTACATAATTTATTCAGGAAACATTTCATGTGACTAACAATTTTAAAAATTTAATCATCTTCATAAGCGTTAAGTATTGCAGCCTTCCTTTAGATATTCAACAAAATTCAATTACAATATTTCTATTACTTTCAATGAGCTGAAATATTTTGTTTTAAAAACATGCTTTCGTGTGAACAGTAATTTGACAAAAATAATATCGTTTCTAAAGTTTTTGTTTACTAAAAACAGTTTGTAAAAAGTAGTTGTTCAAGCATTCTAAAGGTTATAAGCTCTAACCTTAAGGCTAACCTAAAGGTTAAAGGTTTAAGCATTCTAAAGGTTCACTAAATAAGTGACTCTCTTTCTTATTGACTAATCTGCCACATATTTTTATTCTCATGGCAACCGCTTACAAGATATATGGTATTTTATACCTGAACTCTTCAATAATAATGACTTATACTTTATAGAAATCACGAAAATCAAATACCCCTGATTTCTCAATAAAACCTCTGACAATACGTTGGGTCTTCCTTCGATAATACAGGTGGGCACGATTTTCCTTTTATCGCAATGAAGAACTTAATCCAGTCAATGACAAATGGAGCAAATGATTAATTGAGCACCACCCGAAGACCACTTCTACTTCGACTCAGGATTTGTTTCTCTGGTTTTATTTCTGGATTACTCCTATAGAGACTGCTGATAAAAGAACTAGACGATACATGGCAAACTGGACAGCTTACACATTCGATCGATATTTTTCAACTAATCCCATTTAAGCCTCTTAAGAAATAAATTTAGCTCCGAAGCTTAACTTTTAACTTGAAGCTTATGTGGTATGTAGATTTAGTTCGTAATTTGAACACGATTAATGTTTTAAGAAGCTAGATTCGAATGTAATATCCGATTTACTTTAAAATCATTTTCAGATACATTTTATCTTTTTTCTATAGTTGTTTTGCTTTATAGAGCGGTATTTCAATACTTTAAGAGGAAAATAGGCACGTTACAATTCAACATAGAATAAGTTGAGACAATTTCGACCAAAGGGTATTTATTATCATTCATTAACTTTCCTACCTTAACGAGACAAAGATAGTTTAAAGTAGATCTTTTATACTTTTTGGGAAAAACATATAATTACTTTTAAATTTAATTCTTAATTGGAAAGCATTCACAGAAACTCCTTTTAAACTACAATTCCCAGTTTATTCTTGCCTGCCTTCAAAGTGGGATTTATTAGTAGGTATTAATAATTTCCCGACAGGTACGTTTACCCGACATCATCATCATCATCATCATCGCCAATGGGAAATAAGGGTAACGAAGGAAGTCGAATGGTCGGGCAAATGAACGGAACCCGAGACTCTATGCTCAAATCCTACAGAATCAACGACTGATGCAGATACTTCATATACACCGGTTGACATATTTGAACTTATAAACCTACTGGAAAGATAATTTTTAGGGAATGAAAACTCCATACACAAACATTTACAAAACGTCATTACAACCCCAGATTTCGCTAACGCATTAAAAGGGGCAACTCAAACGCATTTAAATATTTTCACAACCTTAAACAAACCCGATTAAACCTCACACGCTGTTTACGAAACATTCACAAAACCGCGTTCTCTGGTTAATTAAACGTGACAAATTAAGACGGAATAATATTCCAGTTAATTAAAAACCCGGGCCTCTCTCGGTCGAGCACTCAGTACGGAAACCCCGGATGTCATCGAAACGCAAACGAACGCACAACACAAGTGGTTTCGAAGGCATCGCGGGTGATGCCATTCCAGAATAATAATAATAACAAGCGGGTTCTTTCTTTTCCCCGGATTTCGCGAAAGGAAAGTGAATTAATTCTGCGTCTCCCTGTTGGAAACGCTTAATTTTCATAAGCCAATTACGGAGGGGACTGCTCAGTATGCGAGGGGCGCATTCTTTCCATTGCAAACAAAAGTAAGTATTTGAATATAAATTCCTGATGGGTCTGTAACAATTAGGAGGGGGTTCGAGCGTTCTTGAGTTGGTTTTAATGACGATTTTTTTTTCTCCTATTTCTGCTCGCGTTAATTTATTAAGTTGATTCCGTTCGCGAGTTTGGGTTTCCTGAGGAATTGAGAGAGATAAGGTTTTTTTTTGTCTCTGGTTATGCTTTTTCTCCAGGTAAGTTATGAATGCAAATGAAGGCGAATAAGGAAGAGATTATAAACTCGGTATTTGTAGCTAAAGGTGCGGTTAAAATGCTTCTCAGAAGTTGACTTTTTCATCACCCTTGGGATCACTTTCACTACACAGTTTCATTCGGAATGAGTAAAAATGGCGGATCTTGAATTAATTCCCTAAGCATAAATCGATGAAAGTTGAGTTGAAAAGGAGTTAAAAAAGATTCTTCATCGTAAAAAGATACATTTAATTCAGACTCGGAGTTTAATCATTCGGTAAGTGATTATTTTTTGTTTTCTAAGCACATTTAAGAACTTAATCTATCGAAGGTTGGTATGGAATCATTGATTATTTTCTTCTTCAGATACATAACGTGACACTTTTAAAATAATCCATATGCCTGTGAAAATGAGAAGAGAGAAATAAAATAAGAAATGTAAACAGAGAAAGAGAATAAGAGAGAAAGATTTAAAATGAACGAGTGAGAGAAACTGAAATATTTTCTAGACATGTTTTCCGGTGCTTTTGGGCTCAACTAATGGATAAAGTTTAAAAAAAAGGATAAAAATTTCCTTTCCAGACAAATACATAAACGAACTCTTAGACGTAGCATTGAAAACCAGAGCGAGCACACCGTTTCATCCATCTTAGCCTCAAAACAAACATGCATTCTGTAAGGGTATGTTTTCATAAAATTTACACAAATCATACATTCAGTAGTAGGGAAGTAGATATTATCCACCAAAGATAAATCTAACATACAAACGACGCTATCATCAATACCACCATTAAACTATAGAAGCACGAGCATCTTCATCTTAGATATAGATGTATGAATAAAAAAAAACTCAACTCAAACACTCTCTCTGCAACTCAACGCCATTTAAATCTATGAAAAAATGGAAGCGCCGCCGATAAAAGCGGAAACGAAACAGAGCAAGCATCTCCCCAACCTCAAGAAACGTCTGCGCTCCCCACGAAGATCATAAATCTTATCCCCAGAAGTTCCGGAATTGCAGGAGATATCAAGCCACGATAAGCAAGAACGATCTGCATCGATCAATTTCTCTCCAATTTCTCCGGAAAGTACAAAACCCACACCTGGAAAACGTGCCCCTGCGACTCTTTGGCTCCCTTCCAAACATGATGGTGATGACGGAACTCATATAAAATGAGACGAATCTCTTACAAATAATAATGATGATAATGTAGCCTTCTTTTCGGGACAAAACCAGTTTTCAGCTTGAAAGTTCGCATTAGTTATATAAAGAGGAGTGGTGGCGGTATTTCCCTTCTCAGAAAGATGATGTTGATTGATAAGAGGGTTTCCAGCTTTTTGATCCGCGTGGAACGATAAGGTAGGGGAAATGGGATCACAGATGGCATCGCAAAGAGCAGAATGTCCTCTGATCTGATTGAGACGACAGGACGGGGGAAATTCCTAAGTTGTCATTTTTCTGTCAGGGAGAATCAGGAAATGAAGGCAAAATTGCTTCAACAGAAATTCGGCACAGTCTTCTGGCTGAATGTTGATTCGTGATGTGATAAAGCGAATGCAGTGACAAAATCGATCGGGACAATTCAAATTGCGATGTATTATTGATTATTCCTAGATTCAAGCTACGCTGGAATGAGTTCATGATGGAGTAAAGTGCTCTCATTGTTTGATATCGTCAGCATATCTGTAATATATTAACTTATCCCTTAAACTTGGGAAAATGATGGGAGGTGTCTTATTATAGTGAGGAGATAGTTTGCTTTTAAAAATTGCAATTGTTAGAAAATATAGCAATGCTTTTGTAAAAGAAATTTCAAAATTAAATAGGTAACATCAATACAGCCATATTTGAAAGAGCACATCAGGAATTCTATTCTAAGCGGAAATTTAAACCAAGAGAAAGAAAATTTTAACTTCAGCTCATCATAAAAATCATATTATTTTTGCAATTTATTACAATTAAGTCACCATTAGACTATAGGAACTTAATTTTTATACATAAAAATGTCTCATTAATACTACTCAGTAAACAGTTTCCTACATGCTTGAAAACTAGTCTTTGATAGTACAAATAATACCACCATATAATATGTTTCAAAGAAAGAAAACTTTAAGAGCTTTACTCTACTAATTACTTACAAGCAAGTAAACCAGATTAAGTTTTAATGTCCCTTATAGACTGTCATGCTAGAACTCTAGAATGCACGAAAATGATGCAAATATATTTTTAACTTGACTAACACGCCATTTGCATTCGTTCCCATTTCGAACCAACACCCATATTCACCTTTCACGATGCTTTAATCACAATTAAAACAACACCAACAACATCAGCTTATTTAGATCCGACAGATCACATCAGTCAACACGAACTGATCCACCCATCGAAAGTCCCAAAGCAATAATAATGCAAAGACATCATCATCCCATTAAGAAAACGATGTTTTAGATGAGCTCCGAAGGTGGACTCTCTTCACCCACTCGTAATAACGCGCTGCATCCCACATCGAGCGAACCCGTGACCCGGACCATCTATCATGAAAGATCATTTTTCTAAGGAATCGGTGACATGCCGCCCTTATTAAGAAACCTCACATGGTGTTGAAAGACGTCCTGACACTAACTTTCTGCTCTTATAATAAGAGATGTTTAAAGTGTCTCGATTTCCGCTTTTTATTGGAAAGAGGGCTTTTGGTAGAAGTAATTTTTAAAACAGAGTCGAGAAATTGATGTGAAGTGTTGGGTGATTTAAAATTAAAGAACATATGTACACAAAGTAGAGTAAAACCTTCTATGTAAAAAATGTTCATAATTTAAACACTATGAACAACAAGAAAGGAGTGCGAGTGACAAGGCAATAGAAGGCACCTGAACACATGCCTAACTATTCATTCCGTTGAATTTAAGATAACTCATACATTAAAAAGTAATTAATTGAATACAAAGTAAATTATATTAAGTCATTCACGTGGTAAGTATTAGAACCACGAGGCTTGCAAAAGGGAAATTTGGTCCTGCAGGATAACATTTTATACCAAACTTGAATATGAAATTTTTTTTTGAAAAGTATTAACATAAAAAGGTCAAGTAATATTTTAGTTTATTTTCTCAAAATTTACATGACTTGTTTTTCAAATAAAAAGGGTTTTCGTTTTAATTTCCGAAAATGAGCTTTTTACAATCAAGAAACAATCGAATTGCTTAAGTTTAAATACCTAATTAACACTGTTTTGATCAATTTTGATTACAATTACTCAAGATGAAAACAATAAAAAATTTTCGTCCAGATATTTTATGAATGGGAACGCTACAGTTATGCATAAAACTTTTAATCCTGAACCCACAAAATATGTTAGCGTTATTATTTGCTTTCAGGGGTGGATTAAAATTATGCATGAAAAGTACAAAGCGATTTCACTGTTGTAAGTAAATCTTAAACAAGATGTTATTATTTACTCCAAAGGACCTCAACCAGTTGCTCCCAAACCGAGTCAATACTCAACCCTCTTTTTAAAATCCTCCCAAAACAAAAGCAGAGCAGCAACTAATCGTAGAGTTAAATCTCGTAATCCGATACCCCGGAATAAGCAGAGAGAGAGAATAGCCCGTTTAGAATAACGCGCTCTGATCGCATTACATTGTTGCCGCTAAGTGCGTCCATTTTGCTGAGGAGCTGCACTTTGGGTAGAAGCTCATGCAATACGAGGGAGGTAATTAAAATGCATTGAGAGAGAGAGAAAGGAGAAAATTCTCGGGCAAGGGGCTTTTCCCTTCCGATCCGATGTTAGGGAATAAATGGTTTTGGAGAGGGGAATATATCTCCAAGGGACTCGTGTTCCCCTCCTATGTATGTATAATCCGTGTTTAAAGAGAGTTAGTTATGGGGGCATAGGTGAGTAAACTTCCTGTAAGGTACGGTTTTATAGGTAGTTGAGTGTGGTTAGGAATCATGTTCACCGCAAACGTATACTTGTGTTGCTAGGACTAGGGGGTTTAATCAAAACTCGGGTTTGCCGAAAAGGAATAATATTAGGATATGCTTCAATTTAGATAGTGCTTGAAGATGAAAATATATATACTCGTATAAATTTACCTTTATTAAGACAAATAACTCGTTTTTAAAATTTACAGTGGAACATTTGATTTTTTTAAAGCAAATTTAGCATCAAATATCTTGAATTCAGTACAAAAATGCAGTTAAGACTCATTTTAGGTTTCTTGGGATGATGCCGAATCAGGAACACCAGTCAGGTTGGCCTATAGCAGCCTCCTACTATTTACTATATCAAATAAGGCATACCTTAATTTATTAAAAGTATAGAGAAATATAATTGATTAAATTTGTAATTCAAAATAGGATAAATTGGTCTTTTTAATAGTTTTAGCTACATATTTACATGCATATTTTAAAGATTCCCCAAACTGGACATTTTAATCCCTTTCACCCATAAAAAAATGTCTCAAAAAGTATTATGACGAAGGCATCCAAAAGAAAGGAAAACAAAAATGATATCGATACAAATAGCCCCAATTTCGCAAACACCCCCACAACAAACAAAACTCTACTCCTCTTCTCAAATAACAAATTAAATTGAAATCCCCAAAGCACACCACAGCAAAATTTCCAGCTAATTTATGCAGATCGTTTCTGGCACAAGTCCACAAAACAGCCCCCCCCCTACAAATTGAAGAAGCGCTTATATCCCCGGAATTAATTCCACCCCAAATACCACAGGGCCTAATCCCGCACAAAAATACACACACAAGTGCCGAAGAAGCACTCTTTCTCGCTTTCGGGTTAAATCGACAATAAAATGAATGCCTATTGGATTCCACAAAGCTGTATTTTATTCAGGGAAAGAGGAGAGGCCATAGGAACATCTGATCCTCTCCCGTGTACTTTGGAAGGAATTCAATAATCTAACATCGGTTCGGGGTACTGCGTTGGACTCTTTTTTTTTTCCTCCAATAGGTGGGAGAGGTGCCAACTTTTCTTTCAGGGGAAAAAAGCCCCAAATTACGCGTTTTCAATGTTCCTTTTCACTTGGTCCGTGTTATAAAGATTATGATAAAATCACTGAAAGGAGTGACTTATTAGGATCGATAGAAAACACTTACTACTGGTAAACGAAAAAAAAAATGAAAGAAGAAATCGATGATGGCAATACGGTAGTACAAGTTATGAATCTTGTTATGCAAAAAATGACTGAATTATACCAGTACGTTATTGTTATTGGTTTATTGATGAAGCTATATGAGAGCAAATGATAAAGTTATACAACATGAGAACCAGGTCAAGACAGGAGAGCAAAAACAAAATGAAGTTGACACCATATAAAGATATGTTCAGCTCAGCTAACATTGCTTTTAAATATACTTATATCCTTTTATTTTATGATTTGAAAGGGAAAATTATAAAACTCTGTAAAAGTTGATATTTCAAAGCAATAGAAATAAATTTTTACACTGAAATTTACTATTATTTTTTAGAACATGCATGTGAAAGTATTCCATTACGAAATTAAAGGTTAATTTATGTGTTAAAATAGTACAATGAATTAATTATTCTTAACCACAATTATACTTGAGTATAAATATCAAACAAAGCACAATGATCCAAAGGGAACACTTAAGTATAAACCTGATTAATTTTTTTTCATTAACATGGTGATTTAGTTATATTTTTTTAATTAACAAAGATGAAAAATTTTGTTTTGCCTCATGTAATTCAACTACGTTTGTGTTTTAAAATAAAATAATTGTTAGTTTTCTTAAGATATGGGGCAGCATATATTGATACTAATTCATTTGAAGGTAGAGTTCCTACAAAAAAAACCCACAAAATTTACAATACATATAATTAAACTTATTCCAAATGTAACATTTAAAAACCCAGAACGTTCACGATCTCTTTACATAGTTTTACTTATTTACTGGCACAAAGCAGTTTTTTATGGTAAAATAGTATAAATAAAAAGACATTTTTCCGCCAACCCATGGTTCCTTTAAAGTTCTATCAGTTTAACGTTTGTCGCCAAAGAAAACACGGCTTTAAAATTTTACGACTCCTCGCGTATCTTAAAATCCTCGTAATTTTCGTTCACCACCCATGCGCACAATAAACTACAGCCAACAACTCCCCGACCGCTTCTCCACAAGACTCGGCCACTTATTAAGAGCTCAGCCGCTAAAACCGAAATTAGTTATCGAGAGTCAACGCAAACACAAGTTATTTAACCAAGCCCAATTCATTAAACTGAAAAGAGGGTCCCCAATCATTTTCCCGCTAGGGAATGCTGGTCCAACACAAACACAGAGGAGCATTCAATACTTTGGGAAGGAACATACTCTGCTCTCTCTCCCGTGTGGCGGTTTTGTATGGCTTTGTAAATGCGACGCCATCGTTACAGCCGTTTGTCGTTTTAACCAGAGATGTGAATCTGGTCGTTCCATTGGTTTTTGGTGCTACTACGTAGTACAGTCGACGTTTGTTTTTACGAACTCGCAAGGATACTCAAGTAGTTCGTAAAATAGAGAGTTCGTTAATTGAGAATTCGTTAAAAAAGGGTATGAATGTGCAAAATATTTTCTGTTAAACTTTCTTCTTGTACGAAATAAATTGTTTTTAAGTTAATTCAGTACTTAAAAAAGAAATTAAGTTACACAGTTACCTTATCTTTTATGTATTCTGTTTATATCAAATGAAAAATTATCAACATAAAATAATTTATACAAAAAAAAAGCGACAAAAAATACACTATCATACTTTCAATGTACTTAAAAATTGTTACAATTGGAATTATTTCCAGAAGTTCTTACATTATTTTTTGCAAAGAAAAGGATCTTTTCAGGATTATCTGATGTCCAATATGCCGGGTAAAGTGTAAATGTGAGTTCGCATAAAAGAGGCTCGCAAAGTTTTAGTATGTTAATGGGAATCGAAATTATCATTATGCCCATAAGGCAAAGTTCAAGACCACCTCACAGTTCGTAATAACTCAAGTATTTAGAAAATAGAGGTTCGAAAAAATAAGCATCGACTTCGTCCATCATAATGTAAAATTTCCTTCCTCGTTGCCAACATTGCGTCGCGTTAACCGAGCCATAAATATCCTCCCTCAGTCTGAGGGTATTGATGTTGGGGTGAAGAGACGGAGAGAAAAGTCCCTCAACAGACATTCAATAAATTGGATTTTCCGGAATAATTACGAATTCATTAACTCCTGTAGATGTATTATGGTTTTCATGTTTATATGATGGGTCATTCATTATAGTAGTAGTACGTGTTTAGTGGCATGGTGTTGCTATAAATTCAATGAAAAGCAAGGCTTTAATTTCGATTTTCCTAAGTGACGATTCCTTTGAAGGCCACCTGAGGCCTTAAGAGGGTTAGCAGGCAAACGCAGGTTATCTCATTTTGAAAGTAAATACGTGCTATTTTTCATGCTGCATGGTAAATAATTGCGGGTTTGTTTTTAAAGTTGTTTTAAGCTGAGTCATAAGTTTTTTTGGGATTAATATGTCCAAATAAATTAATAAGACTCAAAATGCGATATGTTTTCTTTTGTTAAGGTAAATAATTTCAACACTTTTTCTTTTTTACAGTAGTGTCCCGTTTATCCATCTTTTTTCTTACTTAGTTAGTATTTTATATTATCTGGCGACTGTATAAGTTGTTACTCATATGCATGAATCGACTTTTTTATAGCTTTCTGAAACAATTCACAAAGATTTTTACCAAGTCCTATTCAAAGGTATTCTAATTCTGATTCTTAGCTCCGTAAAAAATGCTCATAAATATTTAACTTTTAACTGATAAAAAGTAACATACGGTTGAAATGATAAATAGCGAATTTAATGATGAATTACACCGGTTGAGATCGCAATTACTCGGTCATTTACAATGAAAATAACACGAAACTCAGATAACACCCTACTACCTTTTTCTATTAATCTAACCTACCACTGCGAAGGAAAACCAAAACGACCTGTCAAACCCCGATTTCGAAAAAAAGAAAAAAAAATATCAATCTAACTACAGATCGATAACTTCTATAAATTGATCACACGAGACTTTGAGACAGTCTATGACAACTTTTAATTAAAAAGTATCCCTCTCTGTGTTGGATAGGAACTCAGCGTGGATGAAATGCCAATTAAGAGAAAATGATGGATGAAAGTTTAGTGTAACTGTCACCCGCAAAGCGGAGTTTCAAAACGCGGGGGATTTTTTTTCTCTCTCTTTAGAAGCCTTGTTTATTTTGACAGGAACTGATACGCGATGTTCTTTGGGTGTGCCTCTGAGATAACTCTGCGTACATATTTATTACCCGACAAAGAAGACCCGAGTTTTGAAGGGCTTTTACAACTAATGGGACAGAGCAATGTATGGAAGATGAAACTGATCTGTTATCATTATCTGGTTTCTTGGAAAGAGAATGCATAATAGTGACGGGATACTGCAGTTTTAAACAAAAAATTAATTTTAAAACATTTTTTAACGAATTTTAGTTTTTCTGTGTTTATTAATCTTCAGAAACAGCCCAAATTTCAAAAGATGAATATTAAATTATAAGTTGGGGAATGTCTTTGCATTGGTTAAAGTCAAGTATAAAAATAATGCCTGATTGAAAATGCTCAGTGCTTAATTCCAATTTTAAAATATTCAAAAGCATTAGAATTATATGCAGAGATATGTTTCATTAGAAATATCTTGATTATGAATTTCAAATAAATGAACGAAACGTTACACTGTACAAGGATAGTTAATAATTTATTTATAGCCTTTAAAAAGCTGTTCAAAATATTTTAATTATGCATGAAATGTATTCTATTATATTTTAGTTCTAAGATAACTTTCTAGACAAATGCAAAATTCAACACTTATTAATTTTTCAGAAAAGGATCATGGAAAATCAAGAATAAAATACGTAAAAAATAGTTAAAATAAAACAAAAAGCAATACTTTCATATTGTTCTTTATATAATATCAATTTGTTTGGATTATCTTCCTAAAATTTATCACATGGAAGATTTTATCAGCATCGAAACATACAGGGTGTTTCAAAAGTACGTTTCAGGGCTTTTATTTGGAACCAACGTCTCCTAGGGTCCTAGAAGTAAGGTCTACCCCTAGGCAAGTGACCCTGGAGAATCCACTGAGAGTACTTACAGCGCCCCTAGCGGCAAAATAAAAAAGTTAAAAAAAAATTAAATAAAAAACTAAAGGAGATGGAGCAAACACCTCAGTGAGACTATTGTTGCCACTGTTATAACTAACTCACTGAAAAAAATTTCATTAAAATATCGTTAATATTCGCGGAGATATTAGCATGTGAAAATAGACGTTTTTCAGGCCTCAAAAAAGGAAAATTTCGGAAATTTGCAAGTTTTTCATAGTTATTATGTAGTTTTGTACCTTTTTAGTTAAATGAAGTGAAATTTTAATCAAAAAATCAAAAAAACTTGCAAATTTTTGAAGTTTTTCTTTTTTGATACCTGAAAAAGTGCTATTTTCACATGCTAATATCTCCCCGAATATTCACGATATTTTAATGAAATTTTTTTCAGTGAGTTACTTATAACAGTGGCAACAATAGTCTAACTGAGATGTTTGCTCCATCTCCTTCAGATTTTTAATTAATATTTTTAACTTTTTTATTTCGCCGCTAGGGGCTTTGTAAGTCCTCTCAATGGATTCTCCAGGGTCACTTACCTAGGGGTAGACCTTACTTCTAGGACCCTAGGAGACGTTGGTTCCAAATAAAAGCCGTGAAACGGACTTTTGAAACACCCTGTATATTATTTTATGATATTATAAAAGGAAATTTCAGTCTCTAAATTACTCAACGGCAACTTATTTTGAATTCCATTCCTTCGAAACATCTTAATTCTTTTTAAGCAAAGTATAAACGTTTAGAATGTGTATGGAACTAATGTTTCTCTAAACACTATTTATTTAACTATCAGTAATTGATTTGTACTAGGTATTTAAAGATTGAATAGTGCTTTTCATTGAATTGAACATTAAAATTGTGTTAGTAATATAGCATTTAAGTTTAAAAAAAATCTTCGTATATTCAGCAAAGAACTTTCTTATACTTAAAAAAGTGCAAGTTTGACAAAACAAAATAGGGGCACCGGTAAAGTGTAGAAATCAGAAATTCAAAATTCTAGGGAAACTGTGCTAATAGTTATCTACATGAAAGTAAGTATGCATTAAAGCCTCTTATGGGAAAAAATATAAGTCGTTTTTAAAATAAACAACATAGTTTTAGGAATAACGAATTCCTAAATCAAAATGTAATCTATCTGAGATTTAAAATAAGTCTTTCTCTCATACATAAGCTAGCTGGCATTCATAATCAAATTAATGAATATTGAAAGCAAGCGAACTCTAGATCAAAAAATAAAACACTTCTAAACATGCAAATCCCCATTGAATTCTCTCTCAGCAAAGAATAAAAGCTCCTTTTCCGCAAAATTTAAATCCTTAAATAGCGTTTATCGTTTTCCATTGAAAATAAGTCGGATACATCCAACTAAACCGAACGTAACGCAGCATCAATAGACAAAGATTTGAATTTAACAAGTTTCACTTCCAAAGGAAACATACATCGGAAACTGCCTCAGGGGAGTTAGTTCCTCACTGCTTTCTCTCTCTCTTTGAATATGTAAATCAGTCCTAATCACGATATATAACCTGGCAATTTGGAGAAATATTATGCAATAAAATTGTTTAAACTAAGTGAATATTTATGAGTCTAACGTTTCAGTTGAATAACTGGTATTAGTGTAAATTACTTTAGCTTAAACTGCAGTATTTGCGTGCAGTAAAAATATAAAATTCAAGGTGTTTCCTCAAATGCATTTTTAGGAAAATCTTACAGTTGAAGTTTAATATTTATTTAAAACCTATCCTCTCTGAGAGTTCTGAAGGGTTTTTTTTCAAACATTTAAGCTGCAGTTTGCTTAAAATACTCATTTTATAAAAGATAATCAATCCTGAAACGATGAGAATTGTTAAATACGGAATATAGTGTATTTTGAAGAGAATTCCGCGATTTTAATAGATAAACATTAATTCAAATATCTTATAAACGAATCCGAAATTTTGAGGTAGCACTTTATATCAAATAGACTGCTATAACAAAGGAGAAGAAAATGTTTTAGAAGATATGCAATGAAATTTGTACAGATGTGTACTTGTGTATATGTGACATAAAAATAGAGATGAGGAGAAATAAATTTAATATTTGCCAAAAGCGACGGACACCATGTTTGGATAACCGGATAAATTTAATAGAGTACATCACGAAAAATTATTTGTAATAAAAGTTTTTTAATTGCAAAATAAAATAGGTGCTCTATTCGACTCACACAATTTAATTATGAAACTTCTAAGCTACATGTCGAAAATGCAAATTACCCTGCTTTAAGTAATTTATAAAAGCTGTAAAAAATACATATATTTTCTTAAAATATATTCTTCAAAATGCGACTTAGTAACTTTTACATTATTTCTAAGGCGCCGTAGCATAATTATTACATTTCATGATTAAAAAAGAACATTCAGAAGGTGAAGGATAACTATTATATCCACCGTATTGTCGTAAATAATCCAGTACTACCAGCGCAATCTCGATAGGCTCTACCAGGCAGAATAGTTCAACCGCAACGGTTAAGGAGGTGGAACTAACCTTTAAGAGGAGAGAACTCCCATATTAATCGCGTCATCGAAATAGAAAATCGGTATCGTACGCAAAAAATTGATTAATCGATCGAGAGGCTGCATGGCTCGGGATCAGCGTTCGAATTAACCGAATATCGGAAACGGGGGAACCCTAACCCCAAATCGATTGTTGTGGATAGCGACTGTGGGAATTGAATAAACGGGAGTGTGTCGCCAACAGTTTCGAACAACCTCAAAAAATGGAGGAGAGTGCTTAAAAGGTCTTAAATTCGTTTCGATAATCGATGGTATAAGGAACTGTTAGAAAGTTTATGTTAAGTTTCGGTGGGAGAAGTTGTTTTTCTTTGCAGGGCTAAGTTTCTTAAGAGGACTTGTTGTTACTTACTTACACAAGAAAAACACACATTAAATGTATTGTTGTTATCGATAATAACTGTTTGTTTTGATGTGCAAAATACTCACGTAACGAACGACGAGGCTTCGAGAAATGCAAAAATTTAATAAACTGAAGTTTATTGGGGGAGTAAACTTAGGATCAATGAACAAACTTGCTACTAGTATAACTATAATGAGTAACAGAATAACAGGAAATACATAGGGCTAAATGTCTACCATAATGGGTTAATATCCTTAATTTAATATATTAGAACTACTTAAAAAGATACTGTAAGGGTTTAGTATATATTCTACAAAAGTATATACTAAAAGGCACGATAAACATCTCAGATAAATGTAATGAAATTTGGTTCTTAAGGCACACAATAATTTACAATTGCATTACAGGTATAGAAAAGTTTCCACTAAAAACTCTATAAAACTGACATTAACTTTACATTTGGACTGCTTCCATGGAAATATAGACAATTCAAAACGTAAACGTTGTCGTAATACTTTCTGCGACCAGTTACTTGCAGTGAACAGTATGTCTAAAAATAAAATTTTCCCACGGATAAAATATAAAAAAGTTACGGACAGTAAATTCTTCCATTCCTTCGCAGGTTCCACAGCATAAAACACAAAAAAGAACATCATTTCACTCTACAGTCCAACCGTTTTCAATAACCAAAAATAATCTGCCCCTAGGTTATAGATTTGAACTGTTCTAAATTCAAATATATATTCATAAGCCCGACAATGTGATTGACGGCATTTTGTCGCATTTTTCGAACCAAGTCAGACATATTCTTATTTTCCGTTGCTTCTTTGAAGTATTTGTCAGAAAATCCAACATGAACTATTTTATCTCCTCTTTAAGGTTTTTATATTCCTTTGTTTTAGTTATTAGAACATTACTTTGTGATTCTTTTTACAGTTAAAAAAAGCCTTTGAGCAAGCATCATTAGAAAGTTTTGAAGTTTAAAAAGATGATTTAAATAATGGGAAATAGAATTAAGATAAACAAAAGTTTAAAAAAAATCTTTTAGGCATTAAATCATAAGCTCCACTCGAAATAAAACTTTCCACGATGGTAATTTCTAGATTAAATAATAAAAATTCGATTCATCCTTTTAAAAAGGTTCTATTCAACGTTGATAAATCAACAGGAATGCACTTTTTACAACAAAAGCAAAACAAAGAAATCCACATTTTACCTTGAACAACTTTTTAATTCGACTCGGCTGTGGAAAATGAAAACTCTCCAATAAAGAAAATTAATCTACAATACCACTGAATTTTACTGCCCAGGTTGTATTAGTTAAAGAAAAGCTTTTGTAATTTTATTTTTTATAGAATTTTTTAAAAGTTAGTTGAGTTATTAATTTTTTGTTCAGAACTAAGTTTGGGTTAACTAAGAATTGGTAAGTCATCCATCACAACTTCTGTCATCATTTTAATAATTTTTAAAAGTTAAATTGAATTCAGTTAAATATATGTATTTTTATAACTCAAAGAAAATACTCTACCAGTTCCAAACAAAGTTGGAAATGCATGAATAAATTTGCACTTTAAGAACTATGCTACTACTTACTAAAATGCCTAAGAATCTTATTGAATCCCAAAATTTTTACAGGTTAAACTTTTTACCTTTTTAGCTCGTATGTCGTATATAGCTTTTTCAATACTGTCAAACGTACTCAATGCCTAAATATTGATACCTTAAAAATGTACGAACCAAATGAACTATACAAAATAGTAAGGGTTTTGCTCATCATTGCTCATCAAGTATCAGAAGTATCTGCATTGTATTTGCATTGGTTGAAGCTGAGGAATTCACTTTTTTGTCACTTTTCTTCCTTATGCTACTCTCTTAGATTCGTAGTTTTTTTTTACTGTAATGTTAAGAGGTTCAGAGACATAGGAAAATAAGCGAATAGCATCATAGCCACTCCTTTAGGCATAAACTGTTTATGAATGGTCTTAGAGGTTAAACTCAACTCTTTCATAGCAGAAAGACCCACAACTCTCCACGTGCAGCAGAAAACCTCCTCACAAAAACCTCAAACCAGGTCTTCTGAGAACCACTAGAAAAACCAGCGGCGCACATAAACTACAACTTCCACTCACACAAAAAAAGTCATCACAGATCATCACCCTAATGAATCCGGACCAGAACTGTCCGCACAGACCCACAGCATGAAAGGCTGCCTTATTCCCAGGGAACCTCCTATTACTTAATAAGAGCTTCATTATGCAGCTACTTGGTCGACCTCCTGCGAGGCCTGAGCCAGCAGGCACGCCAGTCACGAAGGGTAATTTGGAAAGGGCTGCCTCACATTCGAAAAGCCCGATTTATTTCGGTCAGGGAATGCCGTTATGACATGCGAAATGCGTTCGGGGCGAGTTTTTGAAAATCGTTTGGATGGGTGATGGATGTTCGGGGGTGGCTCTGAGGGGAGATTAATTAGAAGAGGCTCCGTTTAACCCTTATAATACTGTACCGCCCCAAATTTTCTATTGATTTTAATAGCGATCTCGGGGGTCTAGGATAAATGATTTATAGTAGTAGTCATTTAGTGGGTCTACACGTTCAGGGGATCTTCTCCTTCTGTCTACTTTCCCCATCCCCTCTCTCTTCTAAATTTTCTTTCTATCAGTCCTTCGCTCTCACACACATTCTGTCATTTACTTCTTTCATGTCTTTCACCACGGCTGACTGGACCAATCAAGATACGGAAATCATTAAAGCGATAGATGGCGATAGCTAACTTCTGGAAAACAATTCCATGAAGTTGGAGGTGGGGCTTAATGGCTTAAAATTATAACTTTGGTGAGAGAATGGAACAGGAGCTCAACTCAGAAGTATTTATTGTTACCTAGATGTAATAGGTTGTCATGGTGGTAACAAGTTTGCCAAGATAGGCTCACAATCGCCACCGTCCTTATTTGTCATTGCGTTTTGGTTGGGTAGTGTATGGGACGAACCTAGAGGAACAAGTTGGGTAGCCTGTATGAATCTTCTCATTTCAGGGAGTATAAGAAGGTTAAGAATATGTTTTGCTAGATCCTAAATAGGATCCTTAAATTTTTGCATAAAGCAAAGCAGTCAGTGATCTTTCTAAAATGGAGGGGATCTTTCTAAATTCTTTGGAGTTGGGTATTTTTTATGTCTTTTTAATTACTTTTCACGAGTTTTTATAATTTTTTTAAATTTAAAATAAATTGAAACTAGAGAAACTAGGCGTAGAGTTTGTTGGATCTCTGATTGAATTCTGTAAGAATACATACTTAAAGTAAAAAATATTCCAAATTATATTTAGGCTTTGTCTAGTACTCTAGTTGATGAATATTTCTTTACTAATAGCAAGGGTCTACGGGTCCGTAAACGGCTCTTTTAAACAATATTTTAGTTCAAAAACCGACCCTTTACAATATTTTCCCTCCAAAAACTGATCCTTTCTGTGCATTTTCTTAATTTTACCTTGTTATTCTTTATGAATTTTACAATATCCCCTAAACAAGACACTTATTTTTACAAAAACCGGACTCGTCAGGTAGAGAGTTTAAAAATTATGAGTAGATAGATTTTCGCAATTACACAAAACAGGACCTTTCACAAAAAGTATGGACAGACCCCCTGATCATTACGTAAATTTGTCTATTGTGTATATCTATTTATTTATTGTGTTAAATTTAACAGCTAATGTATAAGACAAGTATATCCGTCAATTTCAACGCCCATTAAAAATTCCACAAGCCTTTCATCTATAGAGAGAAGCAAGATAAATTTGCCCACACCAAGGTCAATGTTATTCACAAAAAAAGGTAAATTTCCACCTACGCCCCATCGAAATGCATTTAGAATTTTCTGCATTGACTTAACAACTTCCGGGCAGTGAGATAGATTATGTAGAAGCAATCATGGTATACTAGTAGTTATTTCGAGTTCGATAAAGCCATAAACTCGGTTCATTTGACGTTGAAAGAAGGTCAGTTTACCAGACGGGTCGGAACAATGCAAATGCGAGCTGTTCACGCAACTGCATGCTGGGAGTCAAGTGCTTTTTTAAGTACTTTTTGGACAGTTTTCGGTGACCTCCTTCCGTCCTCAATGGCGGTTCTTCTCTCCGTGGAATCCGATGCCGCGAGAAATATATCCCATTTCCAGATAATTTAAGCATTGCATTGGAAAAGCTTTTTTTATGGGGTTATTTTTAACTGGACGAGTTATAGTGGATGTTGTTAACATTTCATTCATATATAGGAAGACCTATCGGTTAGAAATACTAGAAAGAATGAAAGGAAATGAAATGCTGTTTCATTAACTATACAATTACTTGCTTCTGCAAGAAAAATGGGTTTTAATGCTGTATGGAAAAAATATAAGTAAGATTGAAATACATTTATATGTTTTCACGGTTAGTTTGTTGTTTTGGGTTTTATGGTGCAAGGTCTCATTGACAAGGGAGCTAGTTTTGAGTTTTAGCAGAATGAATAAAAATCGTAATTTCCAAATCAAGGAATTAAGAATTTAAGAGAAAATCGAATTTAAAGACCTAACTTTTTTTTACCTAACTAACAAATATTTTCAGAAACATGAAGCAATATATAATTCTATACGCAAAGCATAAAATTTTATTTTTCGCACAACATAGTGAAATGAAAATAATCACTCACTAATGTTATTTTAAATAAATGTAAAAAATTAACATGAGAAGACATTTCTGACTCAATTCTTGTCTTCCTTATCCTCTCTTTAAAACATTTCTTCTCACGAAATAAAAAAAGGTTACGATACAACACACAGAATAAATACTGATAACAAATGATGTCGTAAGTCCTTTAGTCTTACCAGGATAGAGTATTAAGAGGGATTGTCACTTCACATGCTTTAGCCACTCAAGAGGGATCAGTATGGATAAATAGGTTTTTATCACCCTCAAAAAAGACACTCGGAAAACAACAATGTGATAAACATATGCGTACAACTTCATTTTTTATCGAGAATTTTATCAGGAAAGTTATTTAAATTGACTTTATAAACTACGATAAACGCTGCAACAAACTATTAATCAAATGACTAACTATACATTACGCTTCTTGGGGACTTCTAGATAGATAAAGGAAACAAACTTTCACTCCCATTACCACCAAAAAGAAATTTTAAGGTCTTTACATTTTGTACTAAGGTATTATTTTTTAATTGATATTCTTAATACAATACGGCTGATGTAATACTTACAAATTATAACTTCCTTACAATTTATACGAGCTGTAATTTAGGAAATCTAGTTATCACGCACTCATTTAATGCACTTGGATTTAAATTAAAAAATGAAAGCTTCCACGACCTGAACAGTCACTATTTATAACTCTAAAAACATCAATTGATTGAAATAATACTGATGTTTTTGGCATTGAGGATACCTTTCGAAGCAGAGGGCGAAACGTATAGATTTTAAGTCCTAAAGCCACGACCAACAATCCTAGGAAGCGGATTGTTGGTCGTGGGATGCATCAAGACATTTTTCTCTCGATGCATCAAAGAGAAAAACCCCCTTAATAAATGGAAGTTAAATTAATCGAATATATTAAAATTGGAAGATTACATTCACACTATTACTATTAGTCTAAAACGAACACTAATGCCGACCAAAAAAGCATAAAGAGGCTGAGGAATCGTGTAGGAGGAGAAAGAAAGATTTAGTTTTTGATTTATAGCACAATACCCCTATTCTATTGAGATATTCTGCGCATTCGAGAAGGAAGAAGGAGTCGTGAATACGTGACACAATATGACATCACACTGTAAATCTTTTTCACTGTACAGTTAAAATGATAAAGATGTATTTTCCACCGTTAGTTTTGATTAAATTGTAATAATAAAAGAAACTTACTTCTAATAAAATAAAAGTTATATCTAATTTGGGTTCAGTTTTAGTTTCAAAAGTTTGATACCCCAATGGTGGTGGGAGTAGCTCACTGAAAAGTGTCATTTGGTGACACGGAAATTAAATAGTATGAAACTCCTGAAAGATGTGACGAAATTTGCGAATGACCCCTTAATGGAGTTACACAATTGCAGACTCCATCGTCCTTTCTCGTTATCCCCTCCCCTTCTAAGAAAAATTATAAGATTTCAGTTTCATAAAAAAGGAATCAACACAAACTCCTTTACTCAACTTGTTTTCTTCAGGGTTAGGGGAGTGAAATTGAGGTTCGGGCGTGCCGGGTGCCATGAAAGAAGACCGACACCAAACAAAAAACACGCCCAAAGCACACAAAGGAAAACGATCTTGCGGTAATTATACATTCAATGAGCAATTCTTCAAGATCAATCACATTAAGACAGAACGAAAACCACCTTCATCCAAATCCAGCTCATATCATCAGTCATCAGTGACGACAAGGCCCCCTCCAGAGAGGGACTCAAGTACCTCAGCCCCCAAATTTGCCTCCCACAAACCATCGATTGCCCCCACCCACACGAAATGGAAAGATGGCGGTTTCGGACGGGTGTAATTATAATTACGAAGGTTGGGAAGTCATAGATGTAAATGTCGAGGAAAATATATATTTAAGGAGGGAAGGGCTTAGGGATCTTGGTATTCATCACATTCAAAATCGCTGCATATTATTGCAGCTTTCGTGAATATGAACGAACCCAAAGTTGAATACTGCAATAAAAAAATTCTGTTATGGTCAAAATAAATTTAGACAGTTATAGGTCATCCATGATTAGACAGATGATTAAACCTATAAATGTTCAGTTTGTATAACTTTGAATTTCTTCAAACTTAAATACTCATTCTTAAATATATTTTTATTTAATTTGAATAGTTAGGAAAGCTAAATAGGAATATAGGAAAGCTAAAATTAAGCAAAATAATTAATTTTCTGGGTATAAAAAATGCTTCATTTTATTTAATTAATTTTAAATATTTGAAGGAATATTGTTGCCCCCTACCAATCCTGGCTTAGTTCTTTGTCATCAGTTGTGTAGAAACTTTCAATAAAATATAATTTTCTTTTATAACTTTTCAAATTCATTTATAACGACATTTCATTTCTGAGAAATATTTTTTTAGAATAATATCTTACATAGAATGTTGACTTCAAACAATCAAAGATGGTCTCTCAATTCTCATCTCGGAATAAAAAAGACACAAATAACAAAATATTATTAATACAACACCTTTGTCTTAATCGTGCTCAATAGTTACTTAAGTAAATCGCTAAGTATAGTCTGGTATTGGAATTAATCCGGCATAGAATTTATAGAACACCTTGAATAATGGAATTAAATATTTCAAGAAGTATAATCTTCGAGATCTTTCCAAAACAGGAAAAAATACAACACCGAGGGAAACATTCATAATAATACAACGAATCTAACTTTCAGGAATAATTTTTCTGAGGTAAGGCGAATAAAAATCTACATTCTGATGAGAATAAACACAAATACCAATAATCCGAATCAGTGCACGAGGGACGACGTGACGTTCGTGAAAGAAGCACGTGCCTCTGGTTATGAAGACGTGAGTGGGCGGAGATGAAGGCGATTGAATTGAATGCTATTAAGAACAGAAAAAGAAGAAGCTTTTTGCCACCTGTGCTTTCTCGGCGATAGGGTTGCGGAAAGCGAGAACACCAAGGTCTTGCGGCTACTACCATCGTCGTCATGAGATGTCTGGAGAGTTATATGTATGGTGGAAGGAATCGGAAACGTGGGAGTACGGTGTGTGGCCAGTTTTTCTTATCTGGCTGAATGAATGGAGATGCTTTTCTACCGGACGGAATAGAATTCCTCGGTTGTCCGCAGGTTGTTTTTTCCCAGTAAAATACAGGTGTAGTATTATCTCATCCCTATCCGCCCACTGGTTGAAGCTGTCAGTGTAGGCGGTATGGGAGGAATTGTGTACACTACTGAAGCATTTTCCCTTTTAAAAAAATATTTGTCTTTTTAAAAACGTGGAAATTGATATGGTTAAAGAGTTAACAACAATTGGAGGTGTTGGTGGTTACTAAAAATACCTGCGCCCGTATGAGGAGAAATCAATAATCAGTTTATCGAAAACTTTCTTTATCTCATACCTAGTGAATTCAAGCTCTAATAATATTACATACATTATCCTTAATCCTGTTACGAGCAAAGGAAAAACTGCTTAAGTAATTGCAAAAGAAGAAACGGTTTTAAGTTGTATAAAAAGCTAGTTAATCTGAAAATTAAAACTAAGTGTCGAGAAACTGATTGAACATAATTAGGAAGTTACTGCAAATATAAGACGAGAGGATTGATAATATAATCTACTACTACTTCTACAAACCCAAAGGATTGGGTTGAATTTTCCCACCACTTGAAGTTTTTGAACAACCCTATGATCAACAGGCCTCACATAAGGGGCAATACCAACAAAAGGGTTTATAAAAAAATAGTTTTTCTTCACACAACTATGCCTTTCCTTTTCTGAGCGACCCCTTGACAAATTTCCCAAATACCACGCACGACCCGAGGAAAAAGGCTCGTGCAGAGACTTTGTTATGAGTCTTAGAAGTATAGAGATGGAGCGACAAATCCAAGGGAAGGGCATCAAGATAAAAAGTTTGCGGTTAAAAAAACACAGTAAAAAATATCATTCAAACGGTTCTATATTAACAATGGAAAGATTGATACTGTTTTTAAGCCGATGGGATATGACATTACTATTTGTCGGCTTAAGATACAATTGAAAATTCGAACGTCAAAATAAAGTAACTCAAATAATAGTCTATCTATCTTGAACGTTTCGTCGGAACCGGATTATAGCAGTGTCAACACCAGCCGCAAGAATATATTTGGATTGGGAGTCTCGAAAAGTGTAAAATATTATTTTTAAAAAGAGTGAGACATTATTACTGTCAGTCGCACGAATTCCTTCAACACGCTATAAGAAATAAGGGCTTACGGACGAGCTAAGCCATATCTGTCTGAAAAGGGGAACGACTAATAGGACAAAAAAGTGTATTCATGCCAACAGGATGAGAAATAATGCTCATTTTTATAATATGTATAAATTAAGCTCAAATAACTGTGGTAGGCTTTATATAACACCAAAAATAGCTGTTTTAAATTTTATATATAGCCACTTGTTGATTTAAATTCAAAAACATTCCTAAAAAATTTAAAAACATATTTTTACAAATTCTCTTATGCAAAAACATATGTAATTTTAATTAAGTGGGTTTAATAAACAAGTCCTTACAAGAATGGTAGAATTTTTGAATATCCATTACTTGAGGAATATTTTCTTTTGTGTCGTGGGGTATAATAGGTATCGTCCGACTTAGAATTTAAAAAAAATGTCCCAAAATAAGGTATAAAATTAAGTACGGCATGTTATTTCATACTTTAATGCTTTTAAATTTTCTTAATGCTGTTTATTTGATTATAAAAAACTTATTTTTTAAATTTCCTAGGTATTAAAAAATAGGTATCGTCCGGCTTAGAATTTAAAAAAAAATGTCCCAAAATAAGGTATAAAATTAAGTACGGCATGTTATTTCATACTTTAATGCTTTTAAATTTTCTTAATGCTGTTTATTTGATTATAAAAAACTTATTTTTTAAATTTCCTAGGTATTAAAAAATAGGTATCGTCCGGCTTAGAATTTAAAAAAAAATGTCCCAAAATAAGGTATAAAATTAAGTACGGCATGTTATTTCATACTTTAATGCTTTTAAATTTTCTTAATGCTGTTTATTTGATTATGAAAAACTTATTTTTTAAATTTCCTTTCGAGAACGGGAGAAGTGAATAGCTCGTGTTTAAAAACTTTCCATTTTTTTGCAAATTTACGATCAAATAATTTTAATGAACAGTTATTCTTTTAATATAGAGGGCAAGCAGGGACTGGTGATTTTTCCCAACTCCAAAGAAGAAAGACATCACAAAGCAAGAACTTTTTTACAAAATCAAGACATAACTACAGCCACCTCTCCGTAAACCTAACCTATTAAATGGTCATGGAACTTCCCACGTAAGAACACAACTCGGGCGAAATGGATACCTTGAACCCGCTCTCTCTGTGAGTGAGATATCATCTCGCTCATTTGAAGTTCGTGAGAGTTAAAATTGAAAAAAAGAATGTCCGTCATATCATCTTCCTTCACTTCACGAATCACCATATGGATGATGCTAGAGCTACTTTACGTATAGGTCTCCAAACTTTTTGATAAGGGAGCCAGACTTTTACACCATGTCCATGACATCCGGATGAGTTCAGACTCTTTATAACCCAGACTACTGAACCAACTGAACAGTATGAATCGTATACATTTCTTGATAGAACTTCATAATGGGAATTGCATGACCATTACAGAAATAGATGTATGGGAAATGAGGGCAATTTGATACACACAAAGTTTAACCCCTTTTTCGCGTAGAAAAAACAACTTAATCAGATCATTTTCTCTTAAATGTATGAAAATGACTATATTATGAAACCAATTAGAGAAAAAAAATATAAGTTTAATGAAAATTAATTTTATTTTAAAAATAGAGTAAGGTTATTATGTTTAAAATTTAGGTTGTAGGTACCATATCCCCTACTGCTAACTAGAATGGACTTATTTTTGCTTTTTCCAAATCTTTGTGTTCAAAGAGTAAAATAGCTAGCGTCAGAATACCTTTACATAAAACTTAAAGTTTACTTTTGGAATTTTTTTGCAAAAAATAATAATCTTTAAATATTTATGAATTACTGCGGAGCTTAACGGTTTCGTATATACCTAATGTTTATTATGCATTTAAATAGAACTTTTTGTGAAAGTGCTCCAGAATTACCTTTTGATAGATTATGCCAAAATAAATAGTTATAATCTGCCCCGTGTACCGAATTACCCTATTTCCCCTACATATTCACTGAAAAAATATTGAGCTAGATTTACGATTGATTCATCATCATTGAAGTACCCTTTGCATTATCATCTAGCATAAACAGCATAAAACACTGGAAGCTACCTAATTTATTTTTATCCAATATTAAAACTTTTTCAAACGAACGATTTTTTCAAAATTTTGTGTATTTACTCATACATTGCATATTTAAGAGATTTTTGAACAACGACTTGTCTGTGACAAGCGGGCCTCGATTAAAATGCGGAATGCATACTGTCCAAAAAGAAGCGTGCGGAAGACACCTCTGGGTTCCCCCTTCGTGTCAACACTGCAAGGACATTAATCACGACACACCTAGTTGGAACGTCATTAGCTTCATTCTTTTAAAAATAATTCCTCTGTAGAAGAGGTTATGCGGAGTCACGTTATGTTAATTTTTTATCACACGCGGACCGTCTTGTTAAGTGGGATTGCAGAAGATGGGAAAACACATGGGAAGAGAAATCTGGAGGGGAATGAACCATAAAAACTACTACAAATGTATTCTAAGGCTTGTATGTATGTAGAGATCAGGGCCGTATCCAAGGCGGAGGATACAGAGTTCAACCTCCAGTTTCTTGAAATATTCATTGTATTAATATGCTGTGTACTCCTTGAAAGTTCTGCTGAGTTTAAGGAGAGGAGGAGGAGGAAGAGGAAATACTATTAGTATTTTCTCCTTGTTGTCCTCCCTAAGGGTCCCAAATCTTTAAAAATGAGTCAAAAATTACTTTATTTGGGTCAAATTTCAAAACATTTTCGGTGGAAGACCCCCCAGACTCCTCTCTACGTTTGGGGACTACGAATCATCTGTAAATCTTTGACTTAAATGCACAAATGTCCACATTTAACCTAAAATACACTCATGAAAGGAGAACTTATAAAGCAATTTGGGACCAAAACCCCTTTCGGAATAAAGTCTTGTTATGGCACGAAATTTCGCCACAGACAAAAAAAAAAAAGGAAATTAGGGGCGCATAGGGTGAAACATACGTAAAGTGACGTTTACGATAGTTTCAGTTAAGTTTTTATCACCGAAGTGTACAGAGGAAACTTGGCTGGCACTGCCCTTTGAATACAGAGACGACGGTACTTTGGGACCAAGGGTATCATTTCCTTTTTTTACATTTCACCAAATTAAAACACCAACAAAAAGTAACGGCTGTTAACATACTACCACCTTTTTTTAAAAAAAATGAAACGTTCAGGTATGATACATGTTCAGAAAACATAACTTGAAATATCGAATAGATACCCAACTTTTATTTTAATAATTAGTTACAAACAAAATCACACTAAGTTAAATGATGTGTAATATATGAAAGAGTTAATAGCTGATGACCATTGATGCCAGAAACAAACTAAATAGTTAAAATAACCTCTAGTTTGCCTATTTTGCACACATAGACAGAGTTAATTAATTTTTTCACTCATAATAGGAAAGTGTAAGAGTCAAAGTATTCTTTTTAATATACGTTAATGGAAAATGCAGAAAATAATATGAAAGAAAGTTATTTTATAGAAATCTAATACTGATGCAGTTTTCCCAACAGTATTTCAATCATAAAGAAAATTTCAGACACATATTGGACGGTTTCAGTAGAATCCTTTAGTTCAAAATTATATGTGTTTCTTACCTTCAACTCACAGAAGTATTCAAGCAAAAAAAAAAAGTCAGGACATATTTTAAGCAAGGAAGATTAAAAGATACCTTTCAAAACCAAGAACGAAACCCATCTAAAAAAGCCGGTTAAAGAACGAATATAAACACGTTTCTAAAACATACACCGAGAGAGAGTATGCGTGCAAAAAAAAAAAAAAGTTCCATTAAGTTCCAGATACGAAACCTAAACGACTACAACAGAGTGCGCGGCCTCTTTTAAAACAGATTATGTTTCAGAGGAAGATAAATTGTTTGAAAGGGGTCTCCAAGGGTAAGGTGAACAAGAAGAAAATAAGCCGGGCACTCATTCACTACCAAGAAACGGATGGGGGAAAAAATCCCGGCACTGTTGATTTGTCAGCATACAATGGTAATATATCATCTTTGGTCGAATGGTACATCTTAATTAGAGTTCGCCATTAAATAACCACTCATCAACCAAGTCCTTGCCAGTTGAAATATCAAGCGATTGAGATGGTGAGCTCATTAGTTGGAAGTTTTTTTAAAGGTTAATTACTGTGGTCGGATGTGGTATTTAATTAACCATTCCTATTTAGAATTCAGAAATTCAAAATGAGATGGACCTGAAATGGAAAATTAATCATCTTAATGGTGAAATCGATAGAGCGAAATATTGAGTATGAAGTGTTTTTTTTCATGTGCAACATAGGTTTTGAGTAGATTAATGCAATTGGTTTTGATTAAGGCTATTTCAAGCAGCATGTCCGAAAATTAACATAAAAAAATAAATGTAGTGATTTTTTCCCTTATTATAGGAAGAAACTTGATTATTATTATTATTATGAGGTTTCATTAAAAATGGAATTAGGGATACCCAAAAACTTATGCATGGGTATCCTGGTAAAAAAAAATAATCATATACGTTGGGTTTAAGAGTGTTCTTGTAAATGAAAATGTTCTAGGATTTCTACAGCTAGAGTCGTTGGATCATTTTATATAAATAAAAGTATATTTTAATGATTTTACACATTGGTTTGGTTAAAGATACATAACTATCTTTTTTTAGATATCAAAAGCTAAAATTAAAACGTTTTATAGGTTGAATAAAAGCTTCCTTAAATTTATCAATTTTAACACAAAATATTCTCAGGATTATTATAAGGTAATTACAAAGTTATACAACTACTAGACGAATAAACTTTTCTTCCATTACTTAAAATGTGAATCTTGGACAAATATAGTTTAAAACATAACAAAGTAAAATAAACCTTCAAAAGAAATAAGATGCCATAATTAGTGTTTTATATCCGCAGATATCTTATGTGGGACGCTCCCCCACAGTAGAAATTCGCTATAAAACCACACTTAGCGGCCGTAGCCCTCACTTCTAGACCCATATAAACCCCATTATAATCCCACTGTTATTACGTGGTGCAAGGAGGCAATTACATTCTGATTTAATATAACCAATTACAGCTTTAATATCAGTAATTACGGCCCTAATTAACGTTAGCAATTACAGGGATTAGTCTTTTCATTTAATAGATGCCTTTGCGAAGGGGCTTTAAACAACCAGACGGGTTTTTGTCAGGTCAAAATAGTCATTCATCTATAGCGTGTTTTAAGACGTATAAACGCCCTTCCTTAAGTGGATATTTAAACACTATTTAAAATAAATGGATTTTTATTATTAATGAATTCCAACTTCCTGAAACTTCGGTATACTACACTCTTTATTAATTTAAGTAAACTGATACATTAATCCCATTTAATTTTAGAAGAGGCTTTATTGGAATAAACGAAAATAAACTGAATTGATGCAAGATTAATTAATTTAACGCACTAATATTTAAAGGTTACACTTGCCTTTTAATTATCATATACTAAACACGAATATTTTATCACTGACTTTTAAGCTGGTTTGCTTCTACTATTAATTGATTTTGTACCTTAGGAGCCACGTAGTAGAAAAAGTTCTTTGGGATATAATTCTCTTGATATTAAACTTTTCTTGTATAATGAAGATCTAATCTTGTTAAGAGATAGCTTTGGATAAGAAAATATCATCCGCTTTAAGCGTGTTTATTTTAAATGGTGATACTGTAAAAACATGTAGTGTGATACAGTATTTCGTTTTTATTTCTTATGCTAAATTGAATTAGTAAAGGGTTGGATGGTTTTTATGAATTCGTAAACATTAACTCTTGAATTATTAAGAGAGAAGGAGATACAATAAAAACAAAAAAAAATTTCGATAATTTTATTTGTCAACTAGTAATGTAGTAAGAAGATAAGAGCGCCCCCGTGAGGAGAGTCACACCATAAATTTATACTTTTAAAGAAATCATATCTGTTAAAGTACTCTTTTATGTGCACCTAACATTAATTTGAACTAGTATTTTTTAACTATCAATCAGATGCGCAAATGACTGAAATCAAATCATAAGCCAGGTAATTTGATTTTTTTCATCTGATAAAAAATAACTTTTGAAAGGAGAACTACACTTACTAGGGAAAAAGACGTGTATTTTTACTGCGCATAAATTCTGAGTTCTGGTAAAAAACAAAAGTAGGAGAGCATTTGTTATATACTCATATACTCATCTTTATCAGAATACCCATCAAATTATTGATCGACCTCATTTACTTAAACTTTTCGATCTTAATATTTTTATTTATCAGATTTTAAGCATTAACGAGCTCGAGCAAAAAGACAAAATTTAATCAGGGTCCTCTAAGGAGCACCCATAATGAGATACTGGAACAAAAACACGCGATTACCTAAATTAATTTTTTACAGGAGAGAGGGGAATATCTGATCATACATAAAGAACACCACAAAGCAAAATTAATTACTAAATAAAAAACGCGATTAAACTTCCTAATATTTTAGCTCTTCTAAATAATTAAACTTCCTTTTGCAGGGAGTAATTAATTTACTTTAATCTTTATCGTAACTAAACACCATCAAAAGCTGTGCAGTAACTTACAAAAAAATGAAGGAGTTTTTCTCCCTCCAAGGAATATGGGGTCGTTTTAAAAAGTAAAGCACCACATCTTGAAGAAGAAAGGTTAAAAGTAAAGCGCTAAATTAGAGAACAAAAATGCTGTTGAACAGACCTTTATCTCTTTAAACATTGATTTGGAATACTTAAAAAGAATAAACATAATATTTTGCAGCAAATTTACTTTAAATCAAAATACTCAAGAACGGGTAATATAGATATTGTTACTGTTGCTTTTTATACAGGGAAATTGATACAATTTACGGTATACAAACTTCTATGAGGGTAGGGCAGCCCAAAAGAACTATTATATGAATCGTAAAGGAAAAATTTATTTCCCATTTAAATTACATAGGGGCATAAGTTTTTTATTGCATCAATGTAAATTAAGTCTGACTCAAAAAAAAATTGAAATTAAAATATTTTTATATATTAAAATAAATAAAACAATCGTTTTAAAAATGTATGCACCTTTCTTTTACAATAAATTGGTTCAAAACCCTTTTACTGGATACACTGATTCAGATAGATACCCCAATAATTTGTGAGTTTTTCAGTTCAATCCAACAAATGCACTAGGCAAGGTTACGTATCTGAGCATCAAAGCCCACAAGCACACATACTCTTCTCCTCAGAGGAAGCTTATAAGCCTCTCCCAAAATCACATACCATTATTTCAGCAGTACACTACTTTAATACCAATAAGTCTCATCCCTACAATCCCTACTTGTTAAAGCGTGCATTTTCGAGACTCAAGCCCGGTAAAAGCAGCATCGCCAACAGCATCAGAGCCCGTCACAATCGTTCAGAGATCAATAACGCCACCAACCAACGCCAAAGGCCAAACACAACAACAATCGAGAGCAGAGGGAATATTATTATATCTAACAAGGCCTTACAATCGAATTTCCAGGGGCAAAGAGAGTAGAGCCCACTTCCCCGGAACGGCGGCGACTTCATTTTTTAAAGCGCGACAAAACGAGAGGCGCTATTACGGCATTCCGTTTGATCGGATTTCCGGGGTAAATGCAGCGGAATTCGATTTCGCTCCCGAATTCTATTTGAGGGGTGTAGTAATACCATTTCGGGGATGCGTATGGTAGGGGTAAAGGAGCAGTTGTTCGCCTGCACGAGCATCAGTGGAGAGAAATGGCTATTCTTCTTGTGTCACGGTGTAGAGGTGTTCCCTTCACGATCGGGAATTTATTGGTGGAGAAGAAAGAGGGGGGGGGATTATGGGCGGTGTTTAATTACTTCGTTATTTTTAGATGCATTGTTATGAGAAATGCTTTGGCAGCAGTTTGGAGAAAGTTATGTCATCTGGTTTTCGATGGTGTTTTGTCGGCAAAATTATAAACCCAGCACATTTTCACTGACGAAGTACATACTGCCCCAAGCAGCACAGACGTTCAAGATTCGTCCAAATTTCGTCATGTATGGTCAAATTTCGCTTATTGTTGTAGTTACGTAAACTTGACGTATTTGGTATGAGCTGTGCTACTAGGGGTAATGCAACAAGGATGATTAAAACTAAAAGGAGCAGAAAATATGGAAATTTTTTTTGGAGTGATCCAAAACTCCATATTAAAAACGTAACATTAAATAATAGGATTTTCAAGGAACCAAGATAAATCTATTAATTTTATCCACGACTAAATACCAATTAAAAGCGTTCGATTTTTATCCAAGTTGTTCTAAATATAGCTTTCATAGCTATTTTAAGAAGGCTAATCGTGATGTTTTTGTAGTTTATATTTAGGAAACAAATATCTCGTATTTTAAAATTTGCATTGTTTGCACGCATGATATTTTAGCCTTTAAATGTGTGAATTTACATAATACGATATTGATTCTAAAACTACAACCAAAACAGACTTTGAGTCATGAGTTTTCAAACACGACACAGCTAAATTTAAATTCAGTTAAATATGTATGAACACTTATTCTAAAATTGTTGGAAATAAAGTCTTTCTATAGTCTACAGTAGACAGCAACGTTAGTTGACCCTATGACGTCACTAACAAACAAAGCAGTTCCCATCGAGGTGTCTGAATTTTGAATGAAATAATGAGGAACGTCAATTTAAAAATATGATTATTTCACATTAATCCCATGTACATATAGTGGTCTTTCATCACGATTTGCGTACCGTACCGAAACTCCTTCTAGCAACCCAGCAAGCTTTGTGTTTACCCATTTTTTCCTTCCGCGTAGTGATGTACGGAAAACGTTGCTGTCGAGTAGAGTGCTATCACTAAGCATATTTTGACAGACAAAAAAACTCAGAACAAAGGCTCAATAAATTATAGCTAATTTATTTTTACTTGGAAACAAAAATTAAATAAGCGTTGAAGTTAACAGAATTAAAATGCATTAAATTCCACATTAGTACCTCAAGAAATTCATATCCAAGCAGTAAAAGCAAACCTAGGGGATTTCTTGTGAATAAATAAATGAACACCCTAGTTCTTACGTGACAAACTGAGATAGAAGCTCACGAATCTGTGAAGTTTCTGTTCTCTCTCCCATCTCTAGTTGGATCGATGGGAAAACGTTTCCCCCTTTTCAAGTGTTGCGGAGAAAAAAAAACGTTTAAAACGTTCTTATACTTATCTTTTGTAACTTCTGTAACCGATTTCTCGCTCTTCATGAGATGGAGTTTTTGAAATCCTGCTGTATTGATACTTTATATCGGTTCTTGAGCCATCATGTCGTGGATTTACAGTTTTTAACCATTAAAGAAACATTTTTGTTATATTATGAGGAGTCTGGGTTTTAGTGGGGTAGTGAAAGCTTTTATTCTCACGAATTTTTCTCAGTGGTGAGGTCTTTAAAAGGAATTATTAAGATAATAGCACGACAGAATTAAAAGTAAATAATAATGTTTTTGTGATGCTTAATAGTACAATGAACTCGATTGTAACATTTGCACGCTATGAAAATAACGGTAGGAAAAATACGTCTAGACTTCCATAAAAATAATTATTAAATGGTTGCATATGCAAAATTGTGTAGTGTTCAGCGTAGTCTAAACTAAACGGTTCAACTGATGAAAAGATTAAAGATTACTTTTAAGAAACTTTAAACAATAATTACAAAAAAATTGGAAGATCGTAAAAACAGAAAAAAATTCAAAACAATAATGTTTCACAGTTCGATCAATTAAGAACAATGACTAGATTTAATGCATCTTTTTTAGGTCTAACCTGCATCGGAATCGCCGAGAGTTTTGAAAGAATCAAGCAAAACAAGTTATGAATATAAATAATAATAGAAGTTCTATAAAAATACAGATAAATGCAAAATTAAGCGCATTTTTATTTTGAGCTTAATTTTCTAAACCACAGGTTCAGGCACTGGACAAAATAAACACACAAAACCAATTTCCCACTAACATTTTAACACACAAAAAAATGTCTCCCTCCAAAAACGCCAACACAAAGGAACAAGCGAGGGTTATTTATTTAATAAAAGAATTTTTTTGTTCCCCCAATCCCAAATCATTCAAGAAAAAAAACATTCCGAGAAATATTTCACTCTTTTCACTTCTCTTCCCCGCTTTTTTCCCCGCTGCCGAATCAATTTTTCCCCGTTGTCCTCCGGGCTCGCAACGCCCGACGCAATTTGGTTGCCATCTGAGAAATAGAAATTTGCGAATCGATAGTTTCTTAAAACTCACTCGAAGGGACCAGAGCTATTCTGGAGGAGGCGCGCCAATGAATTGAGCCCCAGTGCCCGGGTATGAATGCTCGCTCTGTTAACCCCTTTTGCCCTTGCAAATAAGCGCAATCAATAGCTCTAAGAAATTCGAGAGAAGTCCCTGGAAGAGAATAATGCACTTACAGGTTCTGTACCCTAAGGCGCTTTTCTTCTGTTGAGTCAATTCTTACGCGTCGGAAAATATTTGCATAACTTTTTGCCGCTTTTAAATCGTATTTTAGACGTCGATCCCTCGAGTGGGATATCGAATCAAATCAGTTAGCGTGAAGTTTTATCAAGCTGTTTGAGAAGCATGCAGTGCCCCAATTCAATATAAGGAACAAGTTACCTACATTCCTCAGTACTATTATGTTATTAAAAGCAAAAGTAAGCATTGTAGCCCAGTAAATTTAGGTCAAAATAGGGGGGTTTAGCGCACTAATTCCTAACTCGCTGAAAATTTCAGAATAAGCTCTCTATGATGTCTATATTCAACCCTGAAAAGTCCCCTAAAATCCCCCGCGGGCTTCCTTCGAAAATGGCGAATCAAAGATGGCCGCCAAGCAATCAAGTTTTTTTGCCATATCTCAGTCAAAAATCAATATTTTTTATTGCTTTAAAAGGCTATATACTCAGAATAAGACCCTTTATTAGTTCCAATCACTTTTCCTGGTAAAAAAATTCGTATAAATATGGTTTAAAAGGGTGTAATCGACTCCAAACGGAATTTTTTTTTTGTTTCCTTTCACCTAATTTGCCCCCTGCCTTTACCCGCATAAAAATCCCCAAAACCAATCTAAGTATTTTCGTAAGTATTATAAATAAGGATTATTTCAAAGCAAATTTTTTGAAATATAATTGGCTGAGATAATTGATTTTAAGTTAGTCATGTTTAGTGTTGATGAGTGGCCCTCTTCAATGCATGCTCAAAAATGACGTTTTCAAAACTAATAGGTAGAAGTTTTTCTGGATGGTTATAGATGTTTTTTCGAGAGCTGAATCCGAATATCACGTTTTCTGCCATGAAGAAGGTTGGCTTCACGTGAAAAATCGAACAAAATAGAAACATTTTCGTTCTTTTTACAATTTTTTGTTTATATTTCAAAAAATATAAGTTTCACGAAAATATATTCAGTTGCAAAAATAAAGTTGACAAAATTTCCTACAAAATGCATATTTTAACTTTGTTTTTGTGATGATTGGTTACACTGCTAGAGCGCACTGTAAAATGGCGATTTTGTTTGCCCTTACTAGAAAATAGGAAAAGACCTCATCTCCCACCCCCAACAGCTTCTTTATCGAAAAAACTCATATGCTAGGTAAAACAAAATTACATTTAATACTAAGTTCATTGGTCAACCTAACTTTTTGGCAAGGTTTATTGCGTTAGAGCGCGAAGAAAAACACAGGGATTTTATGGCTCCATATACAAATACATAAAAAGCACCTGCTCCCAAACCTGATAAAACAAAAAAAAAAAAAAAACATGGATGCTATCAAAAATTTTATTCCACCAGAAAGAACATTATAATTTCTACAAAATACATTTTTAATACTTAAATTTCTTCATAGAAGAGACCCAACGGAGTTGAAACTCCGTGAACACTGAACAGCAATCTTCACCTTACAGACAAAATGAACCCTTCCATCTCTAACACTAATTTCCACTTTAACTTAAAAGAATCACCCCTGAAAGGGGAATCAAACACCTTTTATGAGTTAACACATTGAAAATAAAGCGGCAATCAGTAATATTTGGTAGTGGTGTAATAATGCAGTAGAGATGAAATAATGCAGATGGCTGTTTTCACAGTTTTCACTCAGCTGGCTGTCTCCTTTAAGAAATTAAATTTGAACTTGTATTTTGTAGAAATTATAATTTTCTTTCTGGTGGAATAAAATTTTTGATAGCATCCATGATTTTTTTTTGTTTTATCGGGTTTGGGAGCGGGTGCTTTTTATGTATTTGTATATGGAGCCATAAAATCCCTGTGTTTTTCTTCGCGCTCTAACGCAATAAACCTTGCCAAAAAGTTAGGTAGACCAATGAACTTCGTATTAAATGTAATTTTCTTTTACCTAGCATACGAGTTTTTTCGATAAAGAAGTTGTTGGCGGTGGGAGATGAGGTCTTTTTCTATTTTCCAGTAAGGGCAAACAAAATCGCCATTTTACAGTGCGCTCTAGCAGTGTAACCAATCATCACAAAAACAAAGTTAAAATATGCATTTTGTAGGAAATTTTGTCAACTTTATTTTTGCAAATGAATATACATTCGTGAAACTTAAATTTTTTGAAATATAAACAAAAAATTGTAAAAAGAACGAAAATGTTTCTATTTTGTTCGAATTTTCACGTGAAGCCAACTTTCTTCATGGCAGAAAACGTGATATTCGGATTCATCTCTCGAAAAAACATCTATAACCATCCAGAAAAACTTCTACCTATTAGTTTTGAAAACGTCATTTTTGAGCATCCATTGAAGAGGGGCCACTCATCCACATTAAACACGACTAACTTAAAATCAATTATCTCAGCCAATTATAAACGGATTTTTAAAAATTTTGCTTTGAAATAATCCTTATTTATAATACTCACGAAAATATTTCGATTGGTTTTGGGGATTTTTATGCGGGTAAAGACAGGGGGCAAATTAGGTGAAAAGAAACAAAAACAAATCCGTTTGGTGTCGATTACACCCTTTTAAACAATATTTATACGAATTTTTTACCAGGAAAAGTGATTGTAACTAATAAAGGGACTTATTCTGAGTATATAGTCTTTTAAAGCAATAAAAAATAATGATTTTTGACTGAGATATGGCAAAAAACCTTGATTGCTTGGCAGCCATCTTTCATTCGCCATTTTCGAATGAAGCCCGCGGGGGATTTTAGGGGACTTTTCAGGGTTGAATATAGACATCATAGAGATCTTATTCTGAAATTTTCAGCGAGTTAGGAATTAGTGCGCTAAAAAACCCTAAATTTACTGGGCTAATTGGGAATGTATGAATATAACACAACAATGTATGAATATATGAAGCTAGCCTAACCAGTAAAAAAAATAATTTGGCTTGCATTTTTTTTGCATCTAATTTTTAATCTAATCATCTAATTAATTTAATCATAAATTTTTTTGCAGTAATTAAGTAGTTTTAGAATAATTATTATTTATTTTGGAGAGAAACTTTGTCTCTATGACATGCGGTATTTTTATCATCAGCCAAATGATATAGTAGTTATAATAAAAATAAAACAGGGAAAAAGATACAGGAGAGTTATTTGTCCGTAAAGGTGACCAGGAAACTCAAATGTGTTTTTAATTAGAAGGATTTCATACAGGAAAAGTAATATTGAAAACATCAAACATACTAGAATCGTTATGAAAAAGAATTTCAACAAACAAAACCTTTAATGCCATGCATGAAGTTAGTATTAAAATGAGTTTATATAAGAATAAAGCATTAAGTAATCCTCCAAGTTAAAAAAATATCCTGGAACTGAATATGTTTCAGTCAAAAAAAATTTCGACTAAAATGGAATAGAAAATTTTACACCATGCATATCAAAAACCACAAATAACTAGTTCGAATAAAAATGCCTCATAATAGGAACGTAAAAGATTCACTTTGAACCTCCACCAAATAAAACAAGTTCCAAAAATTTCAATCAAAGTCCCTTTTTAAAACCGTTTATTATTACGAGAAAACTCTCAAAGACAAATGCCCACAAAAAAAAAACCGCAAAGTTTCCCATCAATTCGCAAGTAGTGAAAGGATAAGCAAATCGGACCCCTTGACTCTAAAAAAAAAAGAAAGAAACGAAACCACCAGGAGCAATCGAGACGTCAAACCATAAAAAGGGGGGAGAGAAAGAAAAAAAAAACTTTCTATTTCCATGCAATCAACCGCATTCAATAGAGTTCAATCAAAGGCGGGTTAATTTATTTCTCCATTACCCGAGTGAGAACTTCGATCAATTATTAAGAAGACACAGCAGGGAAGACGAAGGCATTGATCCGGGGTTCGGATGATCAAGCAGAGAGAGAGAGAAATAGAAATGGATGGGGACCGGCTTCATTTCTTATTCCGGACTGCAAACAGGGAGTTTGCGATGACTTTCCGTCTCTGGGTGCTCAGACATTCCGGATTTCTCGCGGGACATCCATAAATTACGGTGCTTAAGTTTTCGTGGCATGAACTATGAAAGCCCCAGACGTATTCAATCGCAATTTTTTTTAAACTAGTGGATCCGGATCCAAAGCAGTGTGTGGAGGTTTATCACAGGTGGGGAATAAATGTATAAACTTTCCTATCTCAATTGCAATGAGAGAGAGTGAGTGCTTGAAAGTGGTAAGAGAAGTAGAAGGGAAAAAGTAATGAAGGATTGGGAATCGGGAGGTCATATTCATGTGAATACAAAATTTAGAGGCGTAAAGGGTAAAATGCTTAAAAGGACTGTAAAACAATTTATGCACAATGAATAAAGGGAAATAACAGGGGGAAGCTGCATTGGAAAAAATTATATCCAACTATACACAATTCACACGTCACTGTAGATACTGCTGATTTCATTTTGCATTTTTCTTAAATAACCTCACTGGGATAACAATGAAATGAATACTTAATTAAGAAATTCAAATGTAAAAGAACTTTTAAAAAATTATCAATTAAATTTACTTTATCGTATGAGAAAACTAAGACACGAGAAATTTTTCTTCATCCAAACCTGTGTAACATCATTAATAGTTATTATTTATTCAATAACATTAATAATACTGATAGTATTCCATAAAAATCTGCAATAATTAGCCAGCATAAAAAAAAATACTATCATCACTCAAATTAACGAGAAATTTAATAATATTCATATGCACCGAGGTCAAACTATCAACACCTGCGGTTTTCCCATCTTCGTCACTACATCTTTACCTACACGTTTCGCTTACTAAAACAACATCAAAAATACCCACCATTCCACCACTAAGCCTAAAAAAACACACCACAGGGAGATAGGAAAATATTAACACAATTAATCAAACACACAGCCCATCCTATATGTTGCTCTCTTTCATCGTTCCGTGATCAATAAATATTTCAGAGGAGAAACCCCCAACTCGGAACAAAAGCATACAGAACTCCCAACAATTTGCTCACAACCACAATACTGGTTCCTCCCGTTCATTCCTAATGCATTGAGGAACACTGTTCAATTACAGGCCAGCGACTGACGGAAAATATTAATTCATTTCGCTTCCTCGGGAAAAGAACAAGAGGGAGAGAGACCACAGAAGAAATGAAGATTGATCGGGGCCCGGCCACCCAAGATTTATTTTAGATTATATCTCCGTTAACGTCTCCGTGGAGAGAAATGGTACCTCTGTGACACGGGACGCCGATAGGGGACGGGGATATATATATTGGGCGATTTCTTTGGCCGCTGTCATCCATCTTGGAGGAACCAGGCCGGCAGTTTAACAGCTCTGTGGGAAGTTTCGGTTTTTATGGGAAAGATGACGGTTGAGACTCGACAACTTTCTCGTCTTATTGCTTTAAAAGTCCAGTGTTGGTTGGTTGGTTTGGTTTTGTTCGGGGTTTTATGAAGCTAACTTTAGAGCATTTTGCGCCAGGCAAGACAGAAAAAAGCAGCCGAAATTGTATTTTTTTTTTTTTTGTTGAGAGCAGTTTATGCGTAGAGTTAAAATCAAACGATGATATGCAACAAATTGTAAAATACAAGAAGATTATTTTTTTTTAAAAGTGAGGATTTCTTTAAAAATATAAATATTTACATGAGTGACAAAGATTAAGATGTATATGATTAATTAATTTAATTTAAAACTGTGTATTACTACTTTCAAATATGCATAATAATACACAGTTAATGTACTAAAAAAGTTTTATATAAAACCGTCAAATATTTCAAGAATTATCCCCTTACGTTCAGTTCATACTCATGTATTATTCTGCTATAATCCGCCATTGGAATTTCATAACGTTGTCGAGTCTAGAGTTGGATGAAAGCTTTACATATTTTCCTGCGATGTAAAGGGTTTGATAGAAGAATATAATATTTTTTATTTAGAAAATGGAGGAGAAATGTAGGTTCCCTTACGATAAATTTCCATTTAAAAATTAAGATTCCTCACGACCAGCAGATAGAACACCAAGAAGAAGAAAAGAGTCAACTTACCTAAAAGAAAATAACATAAATTAGTGGAAGACATTATCACATAACAAATAAAAACAACAATAAGGGACATGAAATTAAAGAGCAAATAAAATGGCTACAAAAACCATCACCCTATTTCAAAGAAAATGAGGGTTTTATTCTATTGAGAGAAATTTCTAGACTGGTCAATATGGGTAGATAAAGAGTGCGGTTGAGAAAACGTTCCTGTTTGTATTTTTTAACTACATAAAAGTAACTATTATTTCCATCAAAATGTCTTTCGGTAGTGTTTCATAAGAATGGAATGTCCTAAACCTAAAACATAAAAGCATTCTCAGACAGGTAAATTGGTGTAACAAAGACACGGCCCAGATTTTACGATGTATTTTTAAAAATACAAACAAGACTGGTAATTTATACAGATCAATGAAGATCCACGGAATATACAGCTCAGAAGAGTAATTGTGTTTGGATCGTTGTCAAAGTAACCTTAACGTTTACGCGACGCGTGCAATCACAATACCGTTGGAATTTTTTTTTTGAAATATGTTTAAGAAAATCTATTTAGATCATATTCCAAAGACGGTTTTTATAATATGCTATGTCGAGTTGTATAATTTTCCCTCTAAAACAGTTTTAGATACATTTTGGTGTCTCCCAAATGATGTCATTGTGTAGTTCAGCTATATTATAAAAAACGTAAAATGCAGTATCGTCTTTTTTAACCTCAATACATATCACCAGCAAAATAGTCATAACTGGGCAAGAGCAGGAAAAATATCCCAGAATGACCAGAATGATTAACAACAGTAAAAAGAAAAATACGAAACTAAAATATATATTTTTTAATTCAACATCTTTAAAATTTCAATGTTTTTCTATTTTAAATATGTCTAAAAATCTACCTAAGTGTAGAAACCTTATTTACTGCTCAAAACAAAATTTATATTCAAAATGTTTCTTTCTTTTATAATATTCAAATTTCCTTTAAAAAACCTGATAAAAATGAAAAGTAAATCAAACGCGCAACTGTTTAATAACCAACACAAATGGTTTAAAAACCGTTCAGTTCAAAATATTGTCTTCAAGTCTTCTCAAACCTGATTTCCTATTCAAAAGGGTGATTTCTATTTTAACAGAGCTAGACACTCTTCACACTGAAACAACAAAAATGGAAAAAAAGTACATTAACTCTTCCAAATTGAAAAAAAAAACCCAATAGTTAACACCTTTCTTATTTAACAACCATTACAAATGCAAAAACGTGTCTCAAGCATCAATCGCATTCAGCAAACACTAGGTATCGAAACTCCATCGTAGAAATAAATATAAATCACCCATTTACATTTAAAATACAACCCCAGATAGCACGTATGCTTGCTTCAAGTTTGAGATTTCCTGTAATTTAAGTTGACATGTCAAACTTGCAAAAAAAACCTTACTTCAATTAATTTTCAAGCTGGATGTTTCAAGATGGAAAAAAATCCAACTATTTTCAAACTTGAGAGTTCAAACGAAAAACAAGCTTGACTTTATCAAACTTACTTCGATCATTTTTCAAGCAAGGAAATTCTAGCTTGGTTAATACAATATTTTTCAATCATTAAAGTTGGTTGAAAATACAAGCAAATCACAAGCTTGACTTTATCAAACTTACTTCGATCATTTTTCCAGCAAGGAAATTCTAGCTTGGTTAATAAAATATTTTTCAATCATTAAAGTTGGTTGAAAAAACAAGCAAATCACAAGCTTGAGTTTATCAAATTTACTTCGATCATTTTTCCAGCAAGGAAATTCTAGCTTGGTTAATAAAATAGGTTTCAATCATTAAAGTTAGTTGAAAATACAAGCAAATCACAAGCTTGACTTTATCAAACTTACTTCGATCATTTTTCAAGCAAGGAAATTCTAGCTTGGTTAATAAAATATTTTTCAATAATTAAAGTTGGTTGAAAAAACAAGCAAATCACAAGCTTGAGTTTATCAAATTTACTTCGATCATTTTTCCAGCAAGGAAATTCTAGCTTGGTTAATAAAATATTTTTCAATCATTAAAGTTGGTTGAAAATACAAGCAAATCACAAGCTTGAGTTTATCAAACTTACTTCGATCATTTTTCCAGCAAGGACATTCTAGCTTGGTTAATAAAATATTTTTCAAACATTAAAGCTGGTTGAAAATACAAGCAAATCAAAAGCTTGAGTTTATCAAATTTACTTCGATCATTTTTCCAGCAAGGAATTTCTCGCTTGGTTAATAAAATATTTTTCATTCATTAAAAATGGTTGAAAATACAAGCAAATCACAAGCTTGATTTTATCAAACTTACTTCGATCATTTTTCCAGCAAGGAATTTCTCGCTTGTGTAATAAAATATTTTCCAATCATTAAAATTGGTTGAAAATTTAAGCGAATCACAAGCTTGAGTTAATCAAACTTACTTCGATCATTTTTCCAGCAAGGAATTTCTTGCTTGGGTAATAAAATATTTTCCAATCATTAAAATTGGTTGAAAATTTAAGCAAATCACAAGCTTGAGTTTATCAAACTTACTTCTATCATTTTTCCAGCAAGGACATTCTAGCTTGGTTAATAAAATATTTTTCAAACATTAAAGCTGGTTGAAAATACAAGCAAATCACAAGCTTGAGTTTATCAAATTAACTTCGATCATTTTTCCAGCAAGGGATTTCTTGCTTGTGTAATAAAATATATTCCAATCATTTCAACTGCTTGAAAATTCAAGCGAATCACAAGCTTTAGTTGATCAAACTTAGTTCGATCATTTTTCCAGCAAGGGATTTTTTGCTTGGGTAGTAAAAGTTTTTCAATGATTAAAATTATTTTGAAAGTTCATTAAAAGTTTTTGTTCTAGTTAATATATTGTTTAAAGGATTTCAATACAAAAATGGGAAAATAAGTGTGCCTTTTTAATTGTTCAATAAATAATTGTTGGTTCAGTGTAAACCAAGAATATTAAATATACAAATAAATTTTCATCCTATAAAGATAAAGACTTATGAAATTTTATTATAAACTATCGTTAACTACGTAAAACAATATAATTAAAGATTTGGAGAAAAGTGCATAAAAACATCCCTGAAAATTCCATTAAATGTTTCCCCAAAGTTTGTGTTGTTTAGAACTATCTCTGGTCATTGAAAGTTGAAATACTAATGAGATAACGATGAAATATGATACTTTATTTTTAATGAGTAATATTAATTTTCTGTTGACATAAAAACAGTTAGTAATAATTAAAAGCATTTAACAACACGCATGTTAATTACTAGAAGAAAAAAGCTAAAAAAACCCCAACAGGTTTCAGTAGGATAGAAGATTAATAGCATTGATTACATCAATATCATGGTGGTTGATTGAGACGAAGAGGATATTTATTGCAACAAATATTTAATTTTGGTATTCTAGAACATATTTTCCTTACGAGAATTCTAATTAAACGGATTCTATTATGTCCGGTGTTTTACCGAAAATCGCCGATAATTCTTATATAAATCGGTTTATTTTTTTAATAATGGTTCAAAAGGTGATTGATTCTTAAAATATACATCGAGATTCATGTCATATCCGATTTTCATGAAAAAATCTTTATAACTTAGTAAGTTATTAGACTTTTTAAAAAATATATGGGATCGTTAAAAAACACAAGTCCAATTTTTGCTTAATAAATCGATAAATATTATTTAATTTTTTTATTTTATTTTACTTATGAGTAAAGGACCGTTATGGCAAAGTTTTTCCAGAATTACGGGTTTTCATGGTGATTATGACGTAATTGAGAATTTTCGAAAGCAGAATGGAGCTTACTGGTCTTTGACGCGAATGACTCTGGAATATTTCCCAGATTTGAGTTCTCGGTTTGTTTACTTTTAAAGTTAGATTTTAATGCTTTACATATTTAGAAAGCTTATAAAAAATGATTTTAGGAATTGGAAATTTTGAGGGGAATATATACATATTGCGCTTGTAATTTAGGTTCAAAGAATTTTCGTTTTACTTGAAATTTTTTCCAAATATGGAGATAAATATTTAAGATTTTAACATGTTGTAGTAGACCTTTAGACGAACAAAAATATGTATCGCAATAAGGGGTTGATGAATTAGTTCTGGATTTATAAATTATTCAAGTTTATTACTGTATTTATTATGTATACGGCCCCCTAATTGAAATTGGACCCTGAAAATTTAATAGATTGTTTGAATTCACACCATGAACAACATATTAAAATTTCATGGTCCTAGCTTTATGGGAAGTCCCTTAATTAGCTTAATTACTTGCACATCCGGTGTATTTTAATACTTGGAAAAAATTCCAGTTCAAAAACCTGCCTACCGATTTCGATGAAATTTTAGTATGTTGTGGAACTCGAAGAGACGCTTCGTACAGCGTATCTCACTAATGTGGCGTGTGAAATTTATTTATTCCCACAGTTGTCACATGCAGGGCTTAGGCTTAACAGCTCCATGATACATGAGGCATGGGCATGCCAGAGAGTAAACAGTTGTCATTTAAAAAGGAAAATTCATTATTTAACAAGTTTGTTAAACTAAAATTTAAAAAAAAATGTTTTCTTTGATATTTAATAACTATTTAAGTGATTTATTACCGAATCTTGGTTGTTTTGATTGGTTTGATTCTTATTCAGTTCATAAAAATTACCTATTTACTCAACGAACTAACATCCTAAATGAAAAAAGAAAATAAAAATTTCAATAACATGGACAGTTTGCTTGAAATAATTGGAAATAATGATAAAAAATCAAATTGTCGGTTTTTTTTGTGTTTAATTTCACCCCACACACAAACCAAGTGAAATGAAGCAAGAAATATTGTTTTGGCGGGCGTTAGTTAGTTAGGGTTAGCCACTAGCGTCAGCGTGACTAGCGTAATTCAAGTAAGTACAAATATTTGCTTATATTGTTGATGCCCTTTTAAATGCTTTTAAAATATATTTTCTCTTTAAAAGCAAGGGTTTTTATGTTTGCACATTAGAATGTAACAAAAATTAAGAGAGTGATAGATAAATAGTGCTAGTTGAGATATTTTGAGGGTGTTACACAGGGCCGTAACCAGACTTTTGTTTCGGGGGGGGTTTTGACTCAAATATTTTCTGAGGTACCTCCTTACAAGTACTTTTATATGTTAATTTTTGGATGACAACACTGGATTGAAATTTTGATGCACTAAATTTCAAATTGTATGGACAATATGAATTCCAAGCAAAAGGGGGGTCTGGGGAAAATTTTGGAAATTTGCCCCTCAAAAGAGTGTTTTAGCTCATTTTGAGACCCTATAGATAACTCCCAAAGAGAACCACTCATTATAAGCGGCCGAATTTTCAAGGTAGGTATATTGTCATAAATGGCAAAATGTTGAGGGGGGGTTTGGGTTCCTACTCCAGAAAATTTTTTGAATTTTGCCCCTAAAAGTGGCATTTTAACTCATTTTGAGACACTTTAAGTTGCATCAAAGAGGACCACTCCCTGTAAATCACACAAATTTGAAGGAAAAACCATACTTAGTAGATTTCAAAATTTCGAGGGGGTTTGGGGGTCCTCCCCCAGAAAATTTTTGGAAATAAGTAGGGTTTTGACTCATTTTGAGACCCTTTGGGTTATACCCGAAGAGGATCGCTCCTTGTGAGACATAATTTTCATGAAAAATAGCAGTATAAAAATTGATGTCAGAATTTCGGGGGGGGGGGTTGAACCCCTAAAACCCCCCCTTGGATACGGCCCTGGTGTTACATTTCATTATTTGATAAGTTTCGGCAATTCAGCATATTCTATGCTGTGTCAGCTAATCCAAAAAAACTTCCGAAATCTTCCCAAGATTTTTTGGGTAAGAAATTTGATAAAATTTCCAGACCTGTGCACCATATAACAAGCAGCCTATATAGTAAAGCCTGATTTTAAAGATTCAACTGCTTTAGTTTAACAGACTCCCATTTTTAAGCTCATATTCATTAACCATACTTTTACGTTAGGGGACATCCATAAATTACGTGAGGTCAAAAGGGGGGAGGGGTTTGGAAAAATCTCACCAAGGGGGGTGGGGGGGTCCAGATTTTGGAAAAAACACCTCACGTAATTTATGGATGTCCCATTAGGTGTGCAAAAGTTCAAATCCTTTGTATAAGTACCATTAAATTTAGTGTGTAAAAATACTTTCCATGGGGTGAGGGGGGACCAGGGAAATAATGTTGAGTCAACCCCTAGTCTAGTCACTAGTATTTGCAACATCAAGAGCGAAGGTAAGTATCCTTGCCCCCCCCTAACATGAAGGTTAAACTTTATATGCCAAGGCCTTTTTCGCCAAGTTCTGTTGTAACAATACAGTCGAGTCCTATGTGATCACATTTGTACAAGATCACAATAACAATATCTAATTGATGATAATAAGCAGTCTATAAAAAAGTGACAAACAGTATAATTCCAGTGTTTGCATTAAAATCAAGACTAGTCCTAATTGGAGTGAATTTCTAGGGTGTATTTTGCAACTTAAACATTGTTAAAGAAAAATATGAAAAAGTGGATCATATTATACTTCACATTAATGACTCATTTTGTATGTTTATGTACTAATAAAATTGGCCTTCCAACAAGAAAAAGGAGATTTTTAAGGGATTTCACCAAATTTTGATAACATTAAACGATATTCTGATCACATAAAACAATTGAATTAATTTTGCGTTAATTTAAATGGGAGTGATCAGGACTAGACAATTTTGATAACATTAAGCGGAGTCGACTGTACCTTCAAAAAAGTAATGGTTTAATTCCTTTAACTGTCCCATTAAATACTGCCTAATATCACTAAATTTTTATTCTTGTTATTTTAAGGAATTGTATATTTTATTGATTAGAGTTTGCAATTTTACAGAATATTTCTAATTTTTGATGTCTAAAATAGCTTGGTAATATTAAACAGGATATTCAATGAAATTGTACCAAATTATTTTTTATGATCTGTAAATGTGTGAGATTTAAGTGGGCATTCCACATTTTAGATTGCTGTATAAGAGTAATCTTAGTTGGAGGGTGGAGTCTGCGTTGACATAGACTGAGATTGGCCACTACTGACTTCCTGTTCTCGATGGCATCCCGGCGAGCTGCATCTCTTCACCTGACAGCGACTTGGATGTCCTCCTCATTATGTGCCCCCCCCCTCCCTGAAGATCCCCTACGCCACTCTTGGATGGAACGCTACACAGCAGCAGGTGGGTGCTCCCTTTCTTCCGATTCATGTATCGGTACTTACGTATTATCCCGTCAACCGTGACGCTTAATCCGAAAACGTTATCAAATCCCATTGACTTAACTACTACTGTGCCACTGAATTAGACGGCCGCTGAACGGTCGACGGAATAATACATAAGTACCCAATCTTACAAAATGAATTTTTGTTTTTATTTACGGGCCTTGCAAAACTCGCTTTCTGAATGGCCCCTGTATTCATTCAGATATTTTTAAATGTTGTCACACCGATACCAGGGATTTCGTGATACCCGTCATGCTGATTTGTCTCGCCCGTCACACAAAAAGTCATACAAAATGATAATTTTAAAACCTTTTAACATTTTACATGTGTTAAGAACTGCAACAATCAGAACTACTGAAACCTTCAAGTATTCAAGTGAAAAAATTGAATCTTGTGTAATAACCATCTTTTTTTGTGACGAGTGTGACAGAAGGAGGATCTAAATTTAAATGCATCAAAAAATGTTTTTTCTTTAAATGTTTTTTCAAAAATTGAGTGTTTTATTGGATAATCAAGGTCAAAAATAGTGACATTATGCTCATACAATGAAAATTCTGCTGCATTTAGTATTTTTTTGGTCAATATGAAAATACCCTATTTTACATACTTGAAAAGTTTTCAAGTAACTTTGAGCCCCCAAAAAATTATCAAATAATAATATTGTTAAAGCTTAGCTCTCTTTAAATCCATCTTGTTCATATCTCTACCTTTAATAATAAATAATTTATAGTATAATTTATAAACCAATTTGCATCAATTTAGCCCTTATGTCCACTTTTTCATGGAATGACCCTAATATTTATGTAAGGCATTAAAAGTGTACTATTTTCAAAAATATCTTCTTGCGTATAAAACAGGGTTCCCACGGTCCTTAAAAGTCCTTGAATTTTGAATATACTCCAGCCGTCTTTCGCTGATTTATCTAAATTTCCTTTCCACATTTAACGGCAATGTTTGAAACCATAAAACTGTGATAACTAACTTAATAACTTAACTTAAGATGATTAACCAAGGTTATCTAAATTATTATCTAAATTTCCTTTCCACATTTAACGGCAATGTTTGAAACCATATAACTGTGATAGTAACACCCTCTACATCGGTTCCACAAGTGAACAAACTAGTTAGAAAATTAAGTTGGAGTCAGTAGGCAGTTTAAAAACACCTCCAATTGCTCTAGAAAGATTATAATTTTTAAATGTCTGCAAAAAAAGGTCCTTGAAAAATTTTGTTGAGGTCCTTAAGTCCTTGATTTTCAATGTTTTTGAAGAGATGAGACATTTTTTCTTTTAAGCCATGTAAGTTGTTCATTGATATTTAGTACTATATTTAAAATAATGACATTACTGAAAGTTTGGTGCAAAAAATAACTGAAAATTAGAGTTTTTCTTGCATAGTTTTAAAGGGAAGTTAATATTAGGGTGACCATAAGTACCGCTTTTGACGGGTTGTCTGTGGGACATCATGAATTCCAAGATCCACTTCTGCTTATACTGGGTATGCTTATACTTATAACAGGTATGCTCAATAACAATTATACCCTAATATTATAATTGCTCAATAACAATTATAACAGGTATGCTCAAACTCTACACACCCAGATTCCTTGTATGTAGTGCATTAAAAATGCCTACTGAACTATAACTCTACAATGTTTAGTTTTCGATGAAATCACAACAGAAAAGCTACATACTACTCCGAGTAGGGATCATGTAAAAAAATTCACTGGTAAAATGTGATATTGTTAGGTATTATGCATAATTTTCGGATTAATCACAATTACTGTAACATAAATTTGCTAAATTATTTAAGAATTATCATTGTGTACATTCTATTTTGTTTAACAGGTTTTTGACTGGAACCCCCAGGGCCATTGAAACAGGGAGAAAGGCTACAAAAAGATTGGAATGTAACAGAAGCAAAGCATCTTGCCACCAACTGTCAGGTGTAAACATGATGGAGGCCCTATGCTCCAGTTAATGGAGTGCGAGAGGAATAAATTAAGTAAGTCATTGTATTTTAATTACAGAAACCAATAAAATTAAGAACATTAAAACTGTTATAAAATTTTTGGATACTGGGCTTATATAAAATCAACATTCTAGTAGAATTGATAATCAATTATTTTAGTCTATATCTTTTTGCGCTAAGTGGCTAGGAATGAGAAAATGCAAATTCAGGTAGGGGGTGGGAAATTCGGGTAGCTAGCATGGGCATGAAATTTCTCACTAGCCAAGAGGGTACTTACGTATTATCCCATCGACCATTCAGCGGCTGTCTAATTCAGCGGCACAGCAATAGTAAATCAATGGGATCTGAAAATGTTTTCGGATTAAGCGACACGGTCGACGGGATAATACGTAAGTACCACCAAGAGTAAAAAATCCGATATTCTTGGACGTAGAAATTATAAAAATTTTAAGAAAAAATACTATGGTAAATTGTCATCTGCTTGACCACAAGAGTTAGTGTAACAAATAGGACCATATGGGCTTAATTAAAAGACCTGCCTGTAGCAATGAGCTTCATGAAAGATAAACCACTTCTTAATAAGTAGGGGAAAGTGGGAGATAATGGGACATTTTTTAAAAATAAATGCTAGTAAAAAAAGCATAAAAGCAGTTATTTTTATAATGTTTATGATTTAAACCATTTACATTTAAGTTTTGTTTATAAAAATATTCCTTGAAATGCCTTTTTTATTTACATATGCTACTCTATATATTGAATATGCAAAAATTGTTGTGGATGAAATTTCAGCATTGAACATTTTAATACCACAATGTCTTCTGCAGTGTTTAGTTTCACTAATCCTACTTATTTCTTCACTAATTGGAATTATCATAATAGGGTATGGATAATTCTAGATTTAGTAAAACTTATGGGTTTAAAGTAATTTATTTATTTATTAAAATATTGACTTTGGTAAAAATATTGACTTTGGAACAAAATATAATAAAAGTCCCTTGTTTTGTTTTTATGAATTTTTTTTAAAATTCATTTAGAACTAGATACTTGAATGCATCATAAAAACCACACAATTGATTTTTTAATGCTTTAAAAAGAAACTCTTTATTTTTTTTTAAATATATGAACACCAAATTTGTTTTTAATCCATAAAAAAGACAAGATATTTGAATCTAGGATAAAAAACAGTTGGTTTTTATTTATCAATAAAAAAACCTTTCTTATTATAAAAATGTACATAAAACCACTGTCTTTTCCATGCTATAGAAACTTTTTAATGCAGCTAAAAAATCTGATGGTTTATATATAATTTTTACTTTTTAAAACTTAAATAAAATTAATTTTAATTAATAAATTAGTTAAGTCACTTGAACTATTTATTCAATGCATTCATAATTTAAATCAATCAGAAATATTTATATTTATGTGTTAAAGGGAAATTTAAAAAAAAAAAACAGTTTAAACCAAACCTGAAAAAACCTGTTTATTTTTTCAACCCTGCTTAATACATATATAGGAAATTTTTTTTGAAGGATCCTATTTAAAATTACTAATTTGTTTGCCTAAAATGTTAAAATTTGTCCACTTAAAAAACTATTTAGTTCTTATTATCTTATTCTATTATTAACTTTTTTTTAAATTTTATATGTTGGTAATGACTGTCTAATTCTGTTTCCATACTACCTAATTAAATATGCAAAGTCAAATAAACACTACAATGTTCTTTTAAGAAATATTCAGCCATATTAAGTTGTCCCATTAGCCCCCACAACACATGTAACATTAGCCCCCATGATGAGGAATTTACAATCCTAGAAATAGTTCTTTAAATGTGCAATTTTTCAGTAATATTTCTTATTTTCCAATATTTGTAGAATATAAAAGTGTCCTTAAATAATATTAAAATATTCTTAAAATACAAATGTTTGTTTGAATTTTTGCAATTGATATCTGGTTTTGTATTCCAATGAAATTTATATATTTCAAAGAGCATATTAACAATCACATTAAATAAAAGGAATTTAGCAATTTAGAATAGACAGTCTTTAGATGTTAAGCAAATTGCAATTCACTGTTTAATTTCCGGATAGTTGCAAACTTATTTATCAGAATTTGAGGACAGTAAGCAGTGTTTAAGGGGTTTAAAAAAATGTCACTAAAATATAGGGGTTTCTTTCAAGAAGGTCCCATGGAAAAACACTTTTCTAAAAGGGTCCCATAGCTTTACTCAATTATTATTATTTTCATTTTATTACTTTAAGAAGTCCAGGGATTATCGTGTCAAATTTTCAGGTGAATTAAACTGCACTACCCTCAAAAAATTGTTTGAAATAAGTTAATTTCTTACAACTAAAATCTAAACCTTTGTCTTGAAAGAGAATATACAATGCAAATAACAATGAGGTACAAATATTTTTTTTTATATCTTAAATTTTGCTTATAAATGGTAGTAATCTAATATTTATCCTAATACATCTTTAGTTTTGGATTTCAGATAGTACCCAATGCCTAATAAATATTGTAATTGTATCATCCACATTAAAGAAATATGTATTTATAATCTCATCTTAAATAATAACTCTTTGTTTATGACTCAGTGACCATAGGGGTAAACATTTAAGACCATGTGACAGGTCTATAGAGTAACAGCAATGGTGGAAAAATAAATATAATTTTTAGTTTGGCACAAAACCAGTTGCACTAATCTTTTACTATGTGATACTTATAAGTTATACATATTATAATATTTTTTACCTTTTTCACAGGAAAAGAGAAGAAGAAATAATAAATGATGGAAATGATCTATGATCTGGTCTTTTTATGTTTAAATTTTTTTGTGAATAAAGCATTATTTTGAATATTTTAGTTAATAATTTATTTTTAACAATGGTGTTTGTGAAAGTGAACTTTCAATACTAATGATTCAATTAAATCTAAAGCAATTAATTTAACAGATAAGTTGTTGAGCATTTAAACTGGATTAATAATTATGATTTCAACTTAAAGAACGGTTAATTTATTAATCTTTAACGTTACCATAATTCAAAGCTGCTATTATTTCAACCTTAAAACGGTGTAATATTCAAGCTTAAAATTAGCTATTAAATATTAATTTAAGGCTGAAACAAGCAATCACTGGTACAAATATATGCATAAAAAATTTAAAAAAAAAGTTTGAAATTTCAAACTTATAAATTATTGAAATTTCAAACATGGAGAATAATTGAAATTCAAACCTGAATAATAGTTGAAATTTCAAACCTGAATAATAGTTGAAATTTCAAACCTGAATAATAATTGAAATTTCAAACCTGAATAATAATTGAAATTTCAAACCTGAATAATAGTTGAAATTTCAAACCTGAATAATAATTGAAATTTCAAACCTGAATAATGACTGAAATTTCGAACATGAAAAAAGATTGAAATTTCAAACCTGAATAATGACTGAAATTTCGAACATGAAAAAAGATTGAAAGTTACAACATGAAAAATGATTGAAATCTCAAGCTTTAAAGTATTCTTTTTTCCATCTATATTTCAAACTTGAAAAATAATTGAAATTTCTATCTTGAAAAATGCTTACTTTTAGCATGAAAATTCAATCCTTCTTTATACATGATTCAAGATCGCCGTGGTACAACTATACACATTAAATACTGCTAAACTACCGTAATTTTCAAGTTTGATTCAGGTTTATCAAGCTTGAGCGCTTAAGTTTGATTCAATCTTTTTTCAATCTTTCTGTGCTATCTGGGACATTATAAGCGATTTCTTTCCATGCTGTCGTCGTACCCACCTCAAGCCAAATAGCAGTAGATTCCATTTTGAATAGATGCTGCCGAAAGCATGTAGGATATAATGCGCCTCTTGTATTTATTATTTCAAGTGATTACGGAGCTCGTTCCCGTATTTTTTTTCTCCGGATTTTTTTGGGGGGTTGATCTTCTCCTTAACCGAGGAGTGGGGATCGATCCAGCGATCATTAAGAATTCTGCATGCAAAGACACAATCACTTTTTTCGCTTGCTCAATTATGCCGTCATTGATTCGTTGAGGAATTTATTCAACAAAAGAGCAAGCTGGGATGGAAATAACCAGGACCGAAAGGTTTTTTTGGAAAATTGAGAATTTCTTTGGGGATGCAAGAAACCAATTTCTGAGGAAGGGTGGCTTTACCAAATCGAAAACTTGAACAGTTTTTGTATGAGAAAGAGAAGAAGATATAAGAAAGAGAAAAAGATATATATTTATTTGGTACGCTTTTGTTCTATGCAAGATAAACACACCTTGAAGTAAGAAAGGAAGTTCTGCACTATTTTGCGCAAAAATGTAGTCATTGAGATTTGCATATTTAGAACGTAAGATGATAATGAGTCTATGTTTAAAATTAGGCCTTAACCTCCATTAATCCTGTATTTTTATTCGGTATAATTTTCACTGGTAACTTTTATTACGTTTTCCACAAATTTATCTGTAAGTCTTACCAGTCTTAACTACAAATCAGTTACACCTGCCTCAAGAGAAAGACACTTGAGAATATAACAAAAATTAGGGGTCTTTTACTGCATCGATAGTAGAATAATAGCATCACCTTGAATGTGCGCGTGATATACCTCTACAATCACATTTTCTCATTCAAGAGAATAAAACATCTGCATGACTACCATCCATTAAAAACTAAATAAACTTAGTTTAAAAAGTGCATTTAACTATAAACAGATATTTTAACGATACAACTGTTATGAATAGCAGCTATTTGAATTTTGTTTATGAGAAACAAGCTCATTACAATGAAGTTTTATTGCATTTTTTTTTAGGAACTAATACTTGTAAACAATAAAAATCGCATAAAATTCTACTTGGAATTGCACTTGGAGTTGGAACACAAATAAACACACACTTAAAACAACCTAACAATGTTTTGAAAAAAATTACAAATACCTCATTACTTTAACATTCTTTTTTTTCTTTGCAATTAAAAGTTAACAAGTAAAGGAAGATTAAAACTACCATAGACAGTAAAGTTTATCACAAAAGCAGTCATTAGAATCGGGGACAATTTAAAGCATAAATAAATCGCATTTTGATCAAAACGAACAGGTTGTTCATGTTAATGACAGTATTCGCGAATTCGGTTTCGACACACTTTTTCGTCATTTTCTTATTCGGGTTATCCTTATTAAATCGCACATGAAGTTCTATAAAATTTCCTAAACACACTTTATTTTAAAACAATAACAATGAACAACAGGTTACTCAAATTCAATTTTTCTAACCTTTTCACACTTAGCGCATTTACCCATTTCACATTTTTCGCATTACTTTTCACATTTACCCATACTCAATTCATCCAATTTCCTGTTAACGGTCAACTACTATAAACAAACAAAACCCTTCTTTCTTCACCACTTTTCATCTTATTACACAATGACACTTGAATTATCGTGTTTAATAGCTTCAGATAACGCAAACACTGAAGACTTCTTTTCTTTTTTCTATTACCCCAAACAATAAGAATCCTTTCGCAAGAAAATTTGTCAGGCATCAAAACCCGCCCACTAATAGAGACATTCAGATATATAATAACACACCCACTACCAAAAATAACCTAGGGATTTTTTTAAAGGTCAGGACAGATTACTGCCACTAGAGATTTTTCCTATAATTTGGAACGAAGTAGGAACGTTGACAACGAACAGCGTAATATTTTCGGAAATAGCTATTTAAATTGCTTTGCCATAACATCGGCGATCAGAGGAAAATCGAGAAAAGAAAATGGGGATGTTATGATTTCGTGCGGGGTTTGCAATTTCTCTGAAGTTACTTGGATTATTTTCTCATACAAGATTCAAAGATCTAAAAGATATTTTTCAGAGTGCTTCTAAGATAACAAAAACCCTAGCAAGAAAATTTCATACAATGTAATACTACACTCTACGTGGAACTAAACCTAACTTTTAGCAGTTATTGTGCTTGTTTTTTGGCTCGAACCCAATATAATGTTATACATTTTAGTAAAATTACTTTAGAAGGATCAAAAAACTTTTTTTTTTTGCGAAAAATAGAAAATATATCGAAAGAAATGGTACTAATATTTCCACTCAAAAACGATTTAACTCTTTTAACCAATAAATAATAAAAGTGAATGTTTAATCATATCATTTGGACTGAAAATTTTCTCTTCAGGTTAAGGCTCAACAACTCGATGGAGCATGCCAATGCATTAATGCTCTTTTGGGTGGAGTGGTCGAAGACTCCACGCGCGTGCTACAGGAGGTGTGTAAAAAAGATATGCTGAGTAGTAATCCAAACACCCGCTAAGATAAACACCCACCTTTGAAATAGGAATTGAAGTTTCCTACTTTTCATGACCATTTCGTGCAAAAACGCAGCTATTGAGGTTTGCACATATGATATGCCAATAAGAGGATATTTAAAATTAGACCTGACCCTCCATCAATGCTGTATTTTTTTTACCCGGGAGCCCTTCGGCGTTCATTTTAGGGGAATCATTCAAAGTGAAAAGTGTAAATTGTCATTTCACTACTCGATTTGTGGGTATTTATTACTCTTTCACCATACTTTAGCGAAATGATTATTCTTTGTTAAGTAAATTTTCAGTAATTTTTAATTGGCATTTTTGAATGAATGTGGCCCCCTGTGGAAAAAGGGTTGTGCGAGCGAATGTGAGTGTGGCGGGGGTAGTAGTACCTCACCTTCGTGGCCCCGGTCCACAGGTGCCCGCTAGGTAACACAGAATAGGTATGGGTCAAGGATGATATATCCCAAAATTCATCCATTGGATAAAACAACTTTTTTGAGTGATCTACGAGAAACGGAGACTCTGGTGGAATACAGCGAAGAATGTAGTAAATAAAAAACACAAATTTTATTTTCATGGTATCATTCAGTCAACTATTTGCATTTACAATAACGAGAGTTAACCAACAATTCATCCGTAAACGCTCATTATTGGGCTCTCACGCATAAGAGACAAATAAATATAAAAGAGGTGACATCAAAGCGGTCGTCAAAAGACACCAGACCAGAGACATGCCTGTCACGCGACACTTAATAAATCGGAATAATCAAATCCATTCGAAATCGGCACACTTTGGCGGGCAGTTGAGGGCAATTAATGCGACGTTTAATTGGCTGGAAGAGAATGATGTCGTTCGCAGCCTGATCAATAATGAAAGCGGCACGAAAGCTATCAATTTGAGGGGTACTCTCTTTCCCTCGTAATTGTAATTGTCTTCCGATGCCGGGTTAATTCCGTGTCGTGATGCGGGCGCTGTGTTTGCGAAATGGGATCTTGGAGGTTTTTACTGCTTCTTGCGATGGCTTCTACTGGCACGTACTGTTCGGGAGAATGCCGAAATTCTGTTTTTGGGAAGTCTTCGAAGTGAATGTTTGATTCTCTCCGAATCCGTAATTTGTGACGATGCAATTAAACTAAGCAAATTGTCTTCTGATATTTTTGATACTATTTTGTTAAGAAAGAGATAATAACAGAAATCTCGTATAAAATACCCTACAATACCCCTTTTTGCCAAAACAATTTTTTTTTCAAACCCCCAATTGTAAGATATCGTCTTTTCCTTTCTGAATTTCTTCAACAACAAATACGAAATTGATTAAGAAAAATTACCTTAATTAAACCTTTTTAAAAGAAAAAGAAATTCGAAATTAAACAGATTAAGTGAAGAATAATACATGAACCTAGTAATGTCTTCGGAAAGCTTTGAGTGCACTTTTGTAACTCATTAAACGATTTCTTCACGATTCCAAAACCTTTAAGTCCATAATTAAGCCTATTAATTCTCCATTACCCACGTTTAAAAGAGTTCCTTTACGACGGAAGTGGAAAATTAAAATTAAAAAGAAGAGGAGAAGCGGACAATATGTTTAGTCTATCCTTTCAACAATAAATATGCTTCTCTTTCCCTTTGAAACTAAATCGCAGGAACTGAACCAGACAAAGAATTTCTCGAAGGAAAAGCTTAGACACCAATACATCCGAAGTGCACTTGTACACGATTAAGGGAACATCAGTTAGGGGACATTAATGGCATTCTATGTGAGACACATAATACATGGGAGAATAATATCCGTCCCCCCAAAAAAAACTCAAGAGAGAAATGGACGAAAACTAATTGTCATTCCAGGAGCAATACCGTTTGGAAAAGTTATCTTCCACTTCTTGTGAGACTGGAAAGATAACTTTCTTTTCTTATTGGAACAAGAAAAAGGATATTTTAATAAGAAGACCTGAAATACATCCTAACCAGTTTTCCAAAGACGACTATTAATTTTTAAAAGCATCGTCAAAACAGAGGTAGCATTCTACACAATTATATGCAATAAACAAATGCACCACCCAATTATAATGCATTTTTACATCAATAAAAAAAATTACTTTCTTAAAAATTTTTGCATCAAGGTATTTTCCCCCGACTAATTTTTCAAAAGTAATAAACAAGCGTCGTTATACGAAAGAAAAAAAATGTTTTCAACCTAGACATACTTCAAAGAAGCGTTAAATGGTTCTTTAAGCTCCTGCACACTGAAAGCAAATAGCGTGTCATTAAACTTTGCTAATGGACACCCGAATAATTACATATCGTGTCTCTTCTTAAAGACCTAATAGACCTTTCCGAAGATACTCCCAGTGCGAACTGTAATATTGCCGTAACTTGCATCGGTAGGAAATAATGGGCGACAACAAAGCTCGTTATGCATATTTAAGAGCAGTCATGGACTCTCCGGTACTCTTCGTTAAAATGATGGGGATAAAAGACTGGAATAAATAATTCAAATCTTTCTGTCTGTTCACTACGGCTTTGTAAAAAATAGCTTTTAAAATCAATTTATAAAGGTTAAAGGGGTCTCATACCTTTTAAACGTTGAAAATGGAACCAAAAGACGCGATCTTTAAAGTGCTAATATTTTTTAGTAATTGCTATTTTGAACCGGATTTTTTTGTGATAGAGTAATAGTTAAACATTATTTTGTTGAAAAAATGGTCAACAAAGAGAATTGAATTATTTTTTTTTAAAGATAATGGAATTTTGTAATTTTTAGGACAGTTTTTCACAGCGCACAGTTTTTTAAACAAAATAATCAGTAATTTCATACGATTTTCTTCTGAAGAAAGAAACATATGTACCTAATCTTTAAATTAATGAACCGGTTAAATATTACAATGAGTACATTTTGATTTTATGCAAAAACTAAAGATTTTTTAGTGTGACAATTGAAAATTTCAAGTTTTTATTTTAGGCTCAAAACTTAATAAGTTTTTCATGATACATTTATTTAAAGATTACATATTACGTATCTTTGTTCAGAAAAAAATTATGTAAAAATACTAATTTTATTTTTCATAAAGCTGCGATCAGTGAAAAACTGTCCTAAAAATTACTAAGTTCCAAAACCTATTCGTTCAAAAAAATATCGCAATTTCCTGTTCAAATTAGCTACAACTAAAAAATATTATCACATTAAAGAAGCACGTATTTTTGTTCCATTTTTAAAAGGTTTGTGACCCCTTAAGTAAAAAACTATTTAGGGTGTGTGAGGGTAAAAAGACGAACCTTTTCAAGGTTTCTTCAAAATTACCAAAAAACGGAAATTTATAATTTAATAAATTTATGCGTAGTTTCATAGCTTGAATAGTTGGATAAATTTTCTCCAATAGAAATTGTGATCGTAAGTAAGAGAAATCGCAATATTTCTGAGACAACTTTTTGCGACCTTTTTTCCCACGTTGATGGAGTAATAGTTCAAAACGCAAGAAACAAATAAAAGTTGTAAATAAAATCTAAGAAATAATTTATCAAATATTTTGCTATGAATGAATAAGAAGTGGGTGACTTAAGCGTAAATTCAGAAGTTTTTTTAATGTAGTCAAAAATATTAAAAAAATCACGAATGCAAAAAAATAACACTTTTAATACAAGTTTTGAAACTAGTAGTTGGATTACTGAAATTATTTTTTGATACTTAAAAACATTTTTACGGCAAATAGAGCGTGCCTAGAGATAATGCCTCTAGAATAAATGCCTCTAGAGCGCGTATTTTTGTTAAATCAGAGGCGATTTGAACTTTTGCCCCAAAATATGTTTCTCTCTAATATGAGCCAGGAAACTTGTCAAAGTTAAGCAACAACAAGAGGTGTCTTTTTTACAGGAAATTTAAGTTTTATTCAGTGTTAATGACCTTAACTTATAACTTTCTATCTCAAAATAATAAGCGCTATAAAGGGCTTTATATTTAAAATATACTCCCACCAGACAAGTAAAGCATGAAGTATTTTTGTGAAGCTAATTAATGGGAAATTCGAAACATTATAATTAGAACAAGAATCTCTAATAAAAACAACATAGAATATTTAAAACATCTTATTAGCATCCATACGCTAAACCCTGTAAATAACTTTGAATAAATAAAACGATCGGTATTAAACAAATTTAATCTGCTACCGAAAACATTTAAAAACTTGACATTTACTCCCCAACTGACGCAAATTAAATCCCAAACTCAATAAACTAATTTCTTAATGCCGTAAAACAGATTCAAAATAACAACACTTTCCAAGAATACTCTCTCCCACTGAGATATTTTTAGATCCTCTTTACAAGATGACAATTTTTAAGGATTACTTCCACATATATTCACACGGCAAACTCCGTTCTGTTCAATGGAGGTTTTTAAGCCGCCATGAATACTACTGAATTAAGTAGCTGAGTGTGGGCGTCGCGTATATGTTTCTTTTAGGAAACATTCTAGTGAAAAGGATTATGTATTACAAATATAGTTCCATTCATTAAAGTTTATTCAGAGTGTCTATTAATAACACCTCGATTCTTTGAACTTTATAGTTTCTTTGAATTAGTATACACGGAGGGCATTTTTGAAAAAAGTATGAGTATAAAATTGGAACTTTCCGGCTGTATTTAAATTTAATTATGCTCTTTAACGAGACCAAACAAAATAAAAAATAGAACTAAATTTAGAATACCTCATTACAGTTTATTTTTACTGGCTTTATATACATCTTTTTATATCGTATTTTATTTTTACGCAAAAGAAATTGAAAAAAAGTAATACATTTTATGAAACTTTATTCGCGTATTTCTCAAATAAAGTATTTAAGTTTGTGTTTTGAAAACTTTTTTTAAGTTTTTTACTTCACTATACTTAAAATTGAATTTTTCTATTTAATGTTTTTATTACCTTTAAATACCGGTTTCTATTTCCTAAATAACTTAAACGAAACGCAGCCCCATAAAAAGTGTCCATCCAAACGACGATGGTATTAAATCCTCAAGAGAAAAGGTCAAGAGGTATTTTACAAAAGTAACATTCTTTTCATTTTCTCATAGAAAGGAGGAAAGCATAAAGAGGTAATGGTTGGAAAATCTCAAACAAACTATTTGGAATTTTTTATGCTTTCATCCCTTTAAAGAATATAAAAGTGAGGATAATTTATATGAAGATTGATGGTATATTTTTACTGCATCCATATTTCATAAGTACATTACTGAACCCTATTTAGAAGGGTTAAACACTATTATTGTATCCCACTTTTAGGGGGGAAGGGGTTCTGGAAGTGTAAAGAGGTTACGTTGTGACACGACAATTTATAAACCGTTCTTTCACCGTTGCTACAATTCAACATAGAAGAAGTATTACTACTTCCACAGCTAGTTTTTCTTTGAAAGAAATATAGCATAAACTAACTGATACACCCAAAAAAACGAAGGAGATATAAAATTTGAAAGGTAAAAATTAAGTTGAATATAAAAGTTTCAAAAGTGGGGCGTCAAGAAAGGGTATAAAACATCAGAAAATATCAATTTTCTATCTAATTTTTATCCTCTCTAAGCTCTTAAAAAGTAATCTTTGGATATAATTTCTGTACTCATTAGGCAGAAAAAACTAACCATACACACTACACAGTGACTATCATTAATCTTACTCCAAGATGGTTATGATTAAAGGTATCGGGTATCGTAATATAGGATTTTGAGCCAAGAAGGGTGGAACGCGAATGACCTCATCTTAGATGATGTGCAAAACGTTTTCTGGCAAGGTATTATCTGTCGAAAAACGAGACACAAAAATGCCAGCATCTCTCTTTACTCACTGTCATCAACATGAACGCACAATCCACTTTAAAAGTGAGGATAAGCGGAAAAAAAATAAAAAGTAATAAACATGTTCTCTCTAGCGTAGTAGCCAAAAGGGTTTAGTAAAACTTGCTTGAGCATCAGCGAGGATGAGTCGATTCTAAATTTACTCATTTCCGGCTTTTGTTCCAGGTAGACCGAATGAGTGATAAACACCCTCTTAGAGTTTTCAGGAACGTGACTCATTTTGTCGGACGATTATTCATCTATTTATTTACCGCAGCATTTGTTTTTAAACTCAAGTCTCAACTTGTGACTATACCTCGACAGCAACGTTTCCTGAATCCAGTACGTCACTACGCGGAAAGAGAAAAGGGGTAAACACAAAGCCTGTTGGGTTGCTAGGAGGAGTTTCGGTATGCAAATCGTGATAAAAAGACACTATATATACATGGGTTTAACAAAATAATCATATTTTTAAATTAAAGTTCTTCATTTCACTCAAAACTCAGACATTGCGATGGGAACTACTTTGTTTGTTAGTGACATCATAGGGTCAACTGACGTTGCTGTCTAGTATATGCGTATCTTGCATGATTTTAGCATTCATGAAGGGGGAATCAGTAGTGTAGTGATGCACTAAAGGACAATAAAACATTATTCAACTAAACTCCTTTGTTAAATTATCCTGAAATATTCGAATGTTATTATATATTTAAAAATCATGAAAGGTATCACACAAATATTTCATTCCTCTTTGCAAGCATTTTTAAATGATTTATTTCCATCCCTTAAGCTAATATCTGCATACAAATTCTTAAACATTTATAAGATTTTCTTCGAGACCAAGTAGCAAAACTAGCATTTAACTACCAAAAAAACTGATCGAATCGAGACAATCTTAACCACGCAATTTCATTAAAGGCACATTCAAATATAAGCCTCATAAAAAAAATCCCTTTTTAAATAATTCCCAAAACGGGAAAATATTTTTATCCCACGACATGAAAATTCGGGGTTCAGATAGGATTATGTTTTGCGGTTTATTTAATTTCTTCCCCTCTTAATCACATATTCCACCTTCTGCAGTAGTTTCGGCGCAATAAATTTCTTCCGTTTCCTTCTTCATTAAGGCTCTTTTTCAAACACTCTCTACATCAAAACGAATAGTTCATTAATCAGATATTTCACGCAGAGAAAAGCTTTCTTTCGCGGGATTTGTAATTTTTGCCGAAAGTTTATTTCAACGGAAGTTTTCTTCCCCACAAAGGATGTTTAATAAAGCCTAGTTAGTTTTCAAAGAACAATGGGGATGTAGGGAAAAGATAGTCTATGAGAATTTTTCCATCTTTAATTAAACAGTGCGTACAGAACTTAGATAGGTTTTTTTTTCGGATGCCAAGAATACTGGGGAGCAAAAAAGGGAACATGACGGGGTTTTAAGTTAATGAAGAAAGGGTTTTTTATGTGGTAAAAAGATTCTTAAGTCACAAAATATGTTAACTTATAAGTTCCCCATTACAATATTAAATTACTGTTTTCAGTGCATTACTTTTAATTATTTATTTGTGTTCTTTCTGAAATAACCGAATTTTATTTGATTAAGATTATAATTTTCAATAAAAGAAAGACTGAACGGTACCGACGTACCTTTAAAAAAGAGTTTAATCACAGTAGTCCATACAGATTTAGAAGAATTTCTCACTGTGGAAGCTTACCATGTTATCGCCACATTGTTCGCACCAAATCAGTAAACAGAATGGCTGGATTATTATTATTATTATTATTATTATTATTATTATTATTATTATTATTATTATTATTATTATTATTATTATTATTATTATTATTACTTTATTTTATGTCATGATATTTTCGTTTCAAAGAAAATACTTAGATTTTGGCTTGTAAAAAGATTCAATTTTACAAACTTATATTTTTTTTTTTTGGGGGGGGGGGTTGCAATTGCTGTTCGATCTTCAACTGCACGCAACCCAAGTGCCATATCTACATAACGCTATCGCATGTCACAACGAGCAAAAAAAAATCAATTTAACTATACATTAAAAGCACGACAAAATAATATTACTATACATCGTATTAAAATCGAAAAGAAACTGGTGAATGTGATGATGCATTCACACCCAATATCCATGAATTTAAAAAATGTGTATGCACCCCATTCAAAACCCATCCAATTTCACGAATACCAAAAACCACACATCCGAGCTTGTAGGCTTGTATCACAAAAACCTCCTCAATACGTAAAATTCCGCCACGCTAATAGCATAATAAATAACACTCTGATGGAGAAAGTAAATTATTTCTCCCGCAAAGCAGCAATTGCAGACTAACTCGTTTCTTCTGAAAAAAGCTCCACTCCCTGGGGCATGAAACGGGCTGATCAAAGGCTAGAATTCACAAATGTTCACAGGAGAAGTCTTTAAAAACATGTACGGATTACCCATTCACGAAGTTAATTTTTCAGAGCAAAGATTTACCCATTAATTGTGGGAAAAAAGTATCGAGATGTTTCAGGTTAAGAACTCCAAAAATGGAAATTTGTACGTCTTTTATATTTTTCAGTCCAAAAATTTGCTCTTTAAGAAGTTTTTCTATTAATGCCTTTGCATATTAATTCTTTTCCACATTTTCTTTCTAGTTTTGACTTTATCAATAAACAATCAAATTTATGTATTCATCTATAAATTCATACATAGAAGGTATTTCCTTTTATTTATGTTCAAATTACATATCCCTTATGTTTAAAATTGGGTCATATAACGGAGTTGTTTAAAAATCCCTGAATCCCTGAAAACTGAAATTTTTAATATTTTTGCATAAAATTTGACATTTAATAGAAAAAGTAGCTTAATAATAACTAATAAATGAATCTTAAGTTGTGGCTAATAGATAAATTATAAGAATGGACTGAATTATAAAATCCAGTAAAAAAAGTTTTCTAATTTTAAATATAATGTATCATTTTTAATTAGAAGTTTCTTGAGCAAACTTAGGTAAATAAGATATACTTATTCCATAAAGAAATAATAATATGAATCATAAATATGAATAGTCCAAAAAGATTTTGGTGCTTTACAGCAACAAACAGATGCTTGCGGTGAAACGACATTTGCAAATATCAAAACTGCCTAGTTTTCAAAAAGAAATAAAAAAACCGCTGCGGTAAATAATTATATTAAAATAATATCATATATGAAGTCTGTCTCAATTTTTACCAAATGTATTAACTTGAAACGCTTTTATTTTTACACATATGAACATCGACTTCAAAAAATAAATAGGTAAAGGTAGCATTGATATTTTACTCAGAAAAATTATTTTACACTCTTTAAACTGCATTTGTGAATATTGATAAATGTTTAAAACTCTTATACACATCGTGCAACAGAATAGAAAATGGAGCCTTCGGATCCATAAATAGGTCATATCAAGAGTGGTGTAAATAAAGACTAAATAAAAGCAATTAATTAAAAAAAAACAAGCGACTCCGGTGGCACAAGTAAGCATCAGAGCCGCATCGGGATTTCCCGTCCTATTTCATTTCGGTTGAGTAAAAGATAACCCAGAGAACTGTAGCTCTTTAAGTCTCTATCTCCTCCAGTGCTGAAGAAATCTGGTGCAAAGAAAGTAGTATTAAATTACCCGAGTGAATGCAAATGGAAGAAGCACTTCCGAAAATTCGACTCGCAGCCAGGCGTGCTTAATCTGGTGGAAGAATGAATACATTCAGCGGAGGGCTTTAGTCGGTGGAAGAGGCGGTGAAATTTTAATGTCCGCGAACGGGTGTCTTAGAAAAGAAGAGACATGCGTGCGTTGCGGTTTTTATTCACTGAAAGCGTCTTATTTTGAAGTTCGGAACTTTCAGCGTGAATTATCTTTCGTTTAAAACTATTAAAAATTACACGTGTTGTTATATGATTGTTATTGTGGAATTGTAACAGTAATATATTCTTAATTGAGGAAAGTTGTCTCGAAATCTAAGTTCAAAGCTTTTACATTTTATAAGTTTTTACATTTTAAGTATTTATTTGCTCTTGAGCCTCTCTTTGCTTTTAACTTAAGGATTATTTTACCATTGTGTATCTCTTTGCTCTCTGGAATCTTCTCTTCAGCATCACATTACTTTTCAGCATCTTTTTGCTCTTTATATATCTCTTTAATTTTCATCATCCATTTTGCTTTTCAACAACCCTTTACACTTTAACATCCTTTTACTTTTCAACATATCTTTGCTTTTCAATATCTCTTTACTCTTCAGCATCCTTTTAACTTTTTAACATTCCTTTACTCTTTTAACATCTCTTTACTCTTCAGCATCATTTTACTCTACTCTAGTCTAATACATCTTTTGCTCTTCCTAATCTCTTTGATCTTGAGTATCTATGTGCTCTTCATCATCCTTTTTTTTCCTGCCTTTCTATTTACTTTTACTTATTTATATACTAGTAATGTCTCTAGGTGTCTTATTGTCTTTACCTATATCTAATTTTCAATTAATTTTTCTATCCTAATTCAGAAGTACCGAACTTCTCACGCTCCACCGGTTAAGAACCTTGGCTTTAGAGCCTCAAAATACTATCGAATGCTGCTATATTCACACAACCAGCTTCCACACTTAAATTTAACATTACTCAATTCAATTCAAAGCGAATTAATTTCGACTTTAACTGGTTTCAACAGACTATGAAAGCGCACGACACCATTCCACATGCATCATTTGCATACAAACCCTCTCTCGAAAGGTCACACAATTAGAAAAGGAGCGCAGAGAAAGTGTCATCCTCCTATCTCGGTAATAAATATCTCGGGCGGAGCGCAATCGCAATTTCATCTGACAACAGCTAACCGCCGGAATGATCGTGATGGATGGTGCAAAGAAGAGGACCGTCCCGCTCTGCATGGGAAATCGTTTATTTCAACGGGAATAAATCATGAGACTCTTCTGCTGTAGAGGGCTTATAAAACGTCAAAAGCACTCTTTGGTGGAGGCGATGAAAATTGGATGCTCGTTAAATATTGTGTGTGGGAGATTGAATTTATTATTGTTTTATTAAGATGAGTTTTAAATTGTGTCCCCATTGGAAAGACGGGCAAAGGAGGACAGTAAATTCACCAAAGTGTCCGGATTACTAGAAAGAAATTAGTACGTATTTTTAATTTTAAAATTCTCGAAATCTGAATTTTCCTCTGACTCTGAAGAATAAAATAATAGGCATAAATTAATCTATCTCTGGCTTAATGGTGAATACTAAAGAAAAAAATTAATGCATCAAAACAGACTTGACAATACTTGTAAATCATTGCAGTTTTTTGATGATGAGTAATTTATTTTCATATTTTTGCATTTAATTACTTTTATAATATTCAACAACAATAGATACGTAGTTCACAAGCTGTCATTTTAATTTCAAAGTGGTTAAAATAATTTCATTAGGGTATATATTTTTTATTGAAATACATACGTAACTGCGATTTATTAAATCTTCGTTCCTAAAAAACGAAAGTAGTTCTTTAAATAAATATAATGGATATTTCTCGTATATAATTTTGATTCAATATGGACAAATTAATGAATATTCGATTGTCTACCTCAGGTTAAAATGTATAATTTTAATGAAAAATTACAAAGAAGTGTGTGAAGTACTTTCACTAGAAAAAATTACCATCTTTGAATTTCTAATACAGTTTAAGGACATGAGTAAGTCATTGACAATAAATGAGATGAAATAAAAGAATCGATAGATGAAAGGAATTCATAGTTATTACTTTTGTTCGAAAGATAAAAGACTTTTCAAAAACAGTAAAACTTTCTGTCATTGTAAAAGAGTAGATATATACTATATTTTTCAATTCCCAAGAAAGATAAATTCTTCTGAAGCGAATGTCTCCCATAAAATCTTTTCAGTGCCGCTACGTAAAAACTATGGAACAAGCAATCATTTGATAGAAAATGCATGCTCAAGTTGTTTAAATACTCAGTTAATATTTTTATATGATGGCCATGGTATCCTTTGGGGTTTTGAAAGAGGATAAAATGTTTGTATCAAATTAACTTTTTCCACTTAAGTAGTAAACGGTAATTGTTTCGTAACTTTTATTTTTGAAGATGAGAACTGGAGTACCATAACTCAAAATGGCAATTAAAATGCATGAAGGAGTAATTAAAGAATCAAATAGAGGTATGATTTAATTATAAATTCTCAAGAAAAATATACATTTTTACAAATGATGCAAATTGTTAAACCCTCTTCTAACAATAGATATTTCATTTTTTCCTTCTTTCCTTTTTATTTATTAAGTAAATGTGATGGTGCTTTTAAAACTATTTTTTTTCGATATCAATTATACACATTTACTTAATGTTTAGTTTTTAGTTTTATCACTTTTGTATTTTATGAGTTTGTATGAAATAAAAACAGTTTATTCTCCTCTTGGCACTTTAATTATTTTTCAAACATTAACTACCATTTATACCGTAAGGTTTAAATAAATATAATCCTATTAAGAAAAAATCTGCCCTTTAACTGAATTTTATCATATTACGAATTATCAAGATAAAATTAAAAAATAAAATTAAAGACATTTTATTACTTTAGTTGTTTCTAAAAGTTTTAAGTACTCCATTAAAATAATACCTACACACAAAATCTAAAACAATGCCTTTTAACTAGACCTAAAATGGAATAATGGCTCGATAACTTTTAACTGAAAATAAAACATCACAAATACGAACATCGGTTCAAGGGTTATTAAAAATTTGAAGAATACATGCTTATATTACACTCAAATCAAAAGGCAAATCAGAAAGTATAAAGAAAATAAATGCTTATATTTTTACAATTGATATTTTTAGTAATATAATACAAAATCTTTTAATGGCGTTAGTTCTGCAATAGAAAAATCAAACATTTAAAAGAAGATCATGTTCAGACTCTCCTTAAATTTGTATGCAAGATATTTGTTCACCAAAACTTGGACATAAATTGCGTTATTTAGTTTACGAGAAGTTATTTGTTTTTCTAAATTTGCAGTAACCTAATTTTATATTCAATTTGTATTATTTACAGTACAATGAGTAGGCAGAGCATAAAAATTGCTTTTTACTATAACCAAAATCATTAAAATAAATTTTGCTATAAAGGAATTTATAGAAGAAAAATTGAATGAAATTTTATTAAAACACAGAAGTATGATATTTTTTTATAAGTTATCAAACGTATTTCAGTTCTTAAATTTGTAAAATTGGAAAATATAATATGTATTATTAATTCTCAAAAAGGATAAAAGATACAACATAAAATTGCTTCATAACTTTATATAGAGAAGTAAAGAAATATGCATATTAAGTAAGTTTTATTTCTTTATTATTTTTGTCTTTTTATGAAATTTGCTGTTTTTCTAGTGATACTTTGTTTCTAACCAACTGTACACAATCACATTAGGTTGTATTTAGACGTGAGCATGAGCAACATAGTCGAACATCTCCATTAATTCTTTGCACAAGACATTATGGTTAATTCAGTGTCAAAATTAATGCTAAAAAGAAAAAAGTTGAATTAAGGAAAGCGGCCAAGAAATTTTTTTAAATAACTATTTTAGAATACTTATTTTTAAAAGAAAAACTTTCTTGTTCAGAAACTTTTTTCTTGTTCAGAATGTTGAAAATTTCTTTCGAAAAATCTATATTTCATACAACCTCCCGATGTTTTATTTATAGTTATTATGATTTTCGTAATGTGTCTGTAAATTTTTGCTATTCGTTTATAAATTTTATACATTTATTTAATGACTGAAGATTAATTCATTTTATTATCACTCTCGTTTCACTGTTTATTACTATCTTTTCATGTACTGTATTCTTTCACCTATATGAACCTAAACAAATGTCCCAGGTGACTTTCTTTAATTTAATAAATGAATGTTTACGGCACCTGGTGACGGAAACCCTAAACTATACGGTTCTGACAACCAACAATCGAGAATTCGCCGCATCTGTAAGCAACCGCAGTCCGAATCCTTCCCCCCCCCTTCCACTCAGCCGTTTAGAAAACAACAAGGAAGAAGAAGACAACAATCCCGACCGAAAAAACAGGCCATTAAAATGCATCCCACGGCCGCGTCCACTCCAGAAGAAAGTGTTGTCGAGTCGGAAGGGCTTACAGGAGGATTCGGGTGAGACGTTTTTCCCAAAATAAGTTCCAGAAGGGATGGCGGAAATCCCGTCGCTTTCCCTCCCTCCACCCCTCCCTTCCTGCCGGGGTGGTGGTAATTCACTTTTCCCAACTTTTGTCTTTTAACTCCCCCATCGGATGGAAGGATCCAAGGAGCGCGTGTTGGATATAATGGTTTTGTGGCTGATGGATGATCGATTGAAGATGTTCGGTCGGTGGGTTTTTTTGAAAGGTTGGTTCACCTGTTATTTAGAGTCGGAAATTTTTAGAAAAGTGGTTCAAATTAAGCCAATTTCAATGCTTTTAGGCCGTTCATCAGTTTGTACTTCAAAAATTGATTATATTTTTCTACAAAAGATGTATTCCTTTTGGATAATTATGTTTCCAGTTTTTTTATGGCGTGATCAAGGACATATTTGCTATGTTCAAAAATATCTCATCTAAACTAATTACAACACATTTTCTAAGAAGAAACTATTACATACTACTAGTAGTTGTATTTGACATTATATTCCTGTATAATCTTTATTATTTCTCATAATGTTCCTATAAGGGCTTAAGCTTCGTCTTCCACATCTTTTACTATCAGATACACAAGAAAATCAATATTCCATTGCGCCAGTTTTATTCTATTAAATAATCTAATAAACTTATATGTATGGTATATAACAATATATTGAAATTTATTAATATCGAATTTTTGACTTTGTCAATTTAAGGGAAGAATAAGTTTGTACAGATCGTCTTAAACTCTGTTTAGTTATCATGATTTTATCTCCAAATCACCAAGTTTCATGAGATCGATCGGGACGCTTAAGCGCAGAGAATAGAATCTGTTCTGAGTCCCCATTAGCTGCACTATAGAACCGTAATAACAGTGTGCGGGGTTTATCTTGTGAAACTGGCCTCAGATTCCTACGATCAAACCTATGAGCAGCTGATATGGGACGTTAATTCAAATATATTGAATCACTAGATAGATGTTTGAAGAGATGTTTGAGATGTTCAGTGTAAAATATTTACGACACCTATTAAAATTCACCTAAGAAACAAACGCTTAGCATTTAAAATCTTTTAAAAAAAAGTCAAGGGAGTTTATTGCCTTCATTGATAGACTAAATATAACTCAAGACATTTGTAATTTCAAAATTATAACTTAGTCATTTTTACCTGCAGCCGAATAGGCATTAAAATAACTGTAAAAGAAGAAAAAATGTTAAGTTTAAACAATGACTAAATTAGAGCTATTCTTTTTAAGTGTTAGATTTTACAGACCCAAAATACCATGTAAAGATGTTAGGTCTTTAATTTAGTAAGGAAATCCAATTGCTATTTTTTACACACGGCCAGCAAAACGGCAAAAGTAAATCAAGTTTGATAAATTTCTAAACTAGCGTCCACTGTAACATGCTATCAAGAAAAAAAATGAAGATTCTTCCAATGCAGGTACACTGTAGAGGCTAGAGAACTTCCAGCATTGAATGCGGCGGAAATTCCAAACAATCAAATATAATTTTTTAATGACAAATGCCTCATACAACAACACTGTCACACTGGCTGCCATCCACTGTTTTCACATATAAGCCATCATAGTAGGGGAGCCCATGATGCTAAATGTGGATTTACTCGAGCGCGTCAGATAATCATAGGGGAGATACCTTGCATGCTTTTGAGTAACTCCACCAAATATAAGCTCTCCATGTTGGTGGGTTTGTTTAGAACAGCCCGTCAAAATTTGAAAGAAAACTAGTTACATTGACATACTCGAGCGCGTCAGATTGGCTACCAAGACAGTTTACAACTAGTTGAGCCTAGTATCCTGGCTACTAGTCTATAAACATTTTGTTTCGTACATTTTTCTCAAAAAGAGCGATAGCGTCTTACCGGTCTTGGCTTTACTTTGCAACTTTGTAACCCTCCCGCTCCCTTATCCACCGCTCAAATCGGCAGATTTTAGAAAATGTACAATTTTTAGCTGGTAACTAACCTACCTTATCATTATCTGACGCGCTCGAGTATGTCCATTTAACTAATTTTTTTTTACAAATCTGACGGGCTGTTCTAAACTTACCCACCAACATAGAGAGCTTATAAAAGCATGCAAGGTATCCCCCCTATGATTATCTGACGCGCTCGAGTTACTACCCAAAAACACTCTGGACTCCCCTACTATCAGTACACGAGTTCTACGATATTTCTCGACAATACAACAAACAGTAAAAAATCAATGCCACCAATTATAAAAAACACAAAGCTTCTTTCCAAACTTCTCTCCGAAATTAATACACGCTTAGCCACACAAACTCCCAACAAGTAATTAACATCGACAAAGCGTTACCCAAGAACCAACCACCACGAAAAGTCGTCCTCTCCACAAAACAAAGACCTCACGTGAGAAACTCCCACCACAACATCACCTTCCGATTTCGAACGCCTGTCACCCACGAACGTCGTCATCCATTCCCAGACCGCCCGAGATTTCCACTGAATCATGCATAAAAAACGGGGCGGACAGGACTAAAAGGGGAAAATTTCCTATCGCTTTAGAATCTGGTCCTGTCATTGGTTCTTGGCGCTATGACGTAGTAGCTACGTCAGCATTTAAAGGGAAGTTTCGACCAGTCGCGTCGCTTGGATCGCTGCATGTAAACCCGCCGTTAGGTTTCAAAAAACTTGGTTCGCGTTCGTTTTTGGTAATAATTCCCGGATTAAGTTCGTTAGTTCTGAAAGACGTGGCGAGAGTGCAAAGTCATTGCCTGTTTTGTGAGAGCTCTTTTGAAAAGCGCAACGTTTTTTTTTTATTTTTTATTTATTTATTTTTTTTTTTTTTGCGTCTTTTCCGTGTGTCTTTGGGGTGTGGAGAAACGCGATGGACGCTCCTTTGTCCAACATCCCTTTTGAGTCGTGAGAATGTAGGGAGTAAGTTATGTTCGACCTGAACTTTAACGATACTTCGATGTCCTTTCGGACTGGAATTTTCCTTATATTATTAGTTATGACAATCACCGTCTCAAAAGGTTGCTTTTGAGGAACTCTGTGGGAGCCGTTCAAATATTACGTAAGCATGTTTTTGGTCACTTCTGACCCTCCCCTCCCTTGTCAGCAAAGATATTTGTGTTATTTGTTTGATAATTATGTTTTTGTTATTACAATACTAGTAGCACTGCTCATGCTCATACCCAATGTGTCAAGTTTACGTAAATGCAACTAGAAGAGTAAACGAAATTTGGACATACATGACAAAAATTGGACGAATCTTGAACGTCTGTGCTGATTGGGTAATTTGAACTGCGTCCCTAAACTTAAAATGTTGTTTTAGGTAGACTCTTCTGTATTTTTTATGGAAAAAGAGTACTTTAATTTCCATAATTTTAATTAGCTCAGAGATTTCAAATAAATCATATTTACTTACAATATGACTTTAAATCGAAATAATTATATTCAGTGAGAGATGTTTTACAGTTTATTTAAATTATGAATACATTATATTATTAACTATTAAACTAGAGTTTGCAACATCTCAATCCAAATATTACATTAATTAAAAGACGAAATTCAATATCAATGGATCTAATTTTAACATTTTAATTAAGGTTCAACAACAGCTAAATTTGTTGAGGTAAGGACAAATGCAACTGTGAAATTGACCCAAATTTGCATTAAACATTTTCAACCGTAACCCATTTTAGTAATTATAACTATTCATACTCAGAGTACCTACGTAAATTTTTCTCTTGTTGCTAAAAGATTTCACTTCAGAAAATTGCAAACGAACACAAATATGTAACTGTCCTTTACAATAGCTTGAAATTGGAAGATTTAGTAATGGATACTTCTAGAGTCAATGATGTAAATGATATATTTAACAATGGAAGAGTTTATTTCAAAACAGAGAAAATAAAAAAATGACAAGTCCCAAAATGAGAATATCTGTTTGAGTATGATATTTCAAAACCATTTTGTGTGACTTCAGTCATATAATGAGTCACAAACAAATATTCTATTGTTTGGATAAAAACCACAAGCAATTCAGTGTTTGAATCATTATTTCCTAGAATAAATATGTTTTATATAACAGAAACACCACAACATATTTTTCATTGTGCAAAAACCTGCTCTTCAGATTATGTGTCACACTTCTTTGAAAAAGTACTATATAGTACATCCAAATAAGGGAAATTTTAAACACTGTTTACACTATGCTTTTAGATTTTCACAGATTCAGGTAATCAACTGGTAAGTAGATATTTTGAAAGCTGTATTTATTCGTTATTTCGATACAGAAAGATGAAAAAACTTATAAAAAGAGTTAAGTAATAATTTTCATGTTACGAAAAAAAGTCATATTACCAGTAAACGAAAAAACAATAACCACAAAATTAATTACAGCTGTAAAAATTAAAAATCATTGAAATTATTAATATAATTTTCATAATGTTAACTAATTTTAACTGTTTTAATTTTCATAGTTTTAAAACAGGTTTTAATCAAGTTGGAATAGAGGTGCTTGCAGTAACAGTGAGCTAATTCCAACAGGATCGTTGTTGATGTAAACGCCTTATTGAACGAACCCTTCTTGTTAATCCACAACTTTAAGGAACTAATCCCCATACATAAAAAGGAACGAAGTACAATCTATGCATTCAGCTCTTCAATTTTATCTTCTTTTTAAAAAAAAGACGCCCACAGCGCTCTAGCATAGGCGATGCAAAGCGTTAGTACTTTATCATACCCGAAAGCAAATATGCACGATTACAAAAGAAATTTATTCCTATTCAACATCAGAAACGCGTTTTTCCAGGCTAGAGTAAAAAATGCATGTGACAACCGAGATTTTCAACAGCTCCAATCCAAAGAATAGCAACCCATCCAATAAAAAACAATCTTCAATTAAACAAACTCTGCGCGATTTTTTCCCGCGTTGTCCGTCCGACCAAGACTCCAATTTAAACATTGACATTGTTAGCTTTTCTGTGGAATCGACTCCAGTTAATGAGAGCTGGATAAATTTGAATTAACTCGTGTTGACAGCTCATTTCCACAAGAAATAGCCTTATTCCAAGAAGTGTGGGCTCTCTCTGATTCTTTATTCTCGTAAAAAAAATTACATCGAGTTAATTTTTATGAGTCTGTTTATTTAAATAATTGCTTTCCTTTTCGCTTCCTGACTGATTAGCTTTGCCTCAGGCGTGAAAATAGTTTTTTTTTACGAGTCCCATCAAAATAATGCGTAGGGTGCAAATGAGATAAGTTGTCGGGACAAATCTTAATTTCTGAGGCAATTCCAGCACGCCGAGGAAACAGTAACATTTCAAGGAAGTAATGATATTAAAAATAATGGTTTGGGAGAATTGGAGATGAATCAGGCACTTTGATTGGTTTCTATTTAGAACGGTCATAAAGTTATTTACTAGGCAATAGTAACGTTACTAAAACACTTTTCCAAAACTCATGTCGTAAAGAGGAGGTTGTGAATTAAATCTTACCAATTATTAGTATAAATAGAACCTTTTTGTTAGCAATAACTACAACATTTCAAAGTTTAAATTCATTTATTCGAGCAAAGTTAGACTTAGTTAGACAAAGTTAGAACTACTATGCTAAAGAATAAACTGCATAGTATAGTTTAGTAACTCATTAGAATATCCTTATTTTAAGGAAAATATTCCAAAATTTGAAAGGGAAGGACAATGATGGACACGGTGCGATATGCACCTTAAAATTAGTTACCAACGCATAATTTCTCTCATACCCTCTTTTACTAAATATCGAATAACAAATTCTATATAAGGTTACAATAACGAAATATCTTTTAAAGATGAATCTCCCTATCACTTCATTTTAATTACTTAACATTGTTCTGTTAATAAATACCGCAAGTTTATTCAATAAATTTTTTGAATATCTGGTAATAAATCAAAGTAAAATAAATTAATACGTAACGATTTAAACAACTTGATTGAAACAATTTTATTTCATACGAAAGCAAAGTTATATTTCTTGGATAAAGTATTTCAATACAAAAACGTAGATAGTTTAAAAAAAACACTTTTTGTAAAAGACAAAGTGTTTTAAAAAGAATATCCCACAAAACACTATTTAAATTTAGACTATTTTTATACTTTAATTGCCTTACACCAAACTGAAATCATAGACAACGATGAAAATAAAAATGTGTTTATTACAAGCAATGCAAAATATGAGGAACTCCCATCTCTTAAAATAAAAAAAAAAGTCCGGCGAGTAGTCTATGCAAGTGATACGGTAATTCAATAAAGACAGAGAATAATACGAGAAAACCAGGTTAGTTTCTAAAGAGATCCCTTATCGAATAAAATTCTGCACCCTCCGATTTGCTCAAAACGTTCTTTCACACACGGTGGAGAAAGTGAAGCTCACTATCGATTTTACTAAATTCTAGTGCAAATGGATAGGAGAAATAAACGTGAGAACAATCGAGTTTCTCTCTCCGCGAACATTTTTTTTTAATTCAAAAAGTTCCAAGCTGATGGCTGCTACCGGAAATTTTTCTTACAGATGTGAGAACTCAGTCGATTTCTCGAAAAGCGAAGGATTTTCTTCCTCTCCACGTGCAAAATATTACATCTGCCACTGTCACTCCAACTTACCGCTACTACGGGCTTAAATCGATTGTTTCTTGTTGGGAAGAAAGACCACTTTCGAAAGAAGACGGGAGAAACCGCGTTATATGAGTGAGGGAAAACAAAATTCACTCGCGGCACCTCTATATTGAATTTTGTTGTGTACCTTATAGAGGTGGTTTCCCTATATCGGTGGTCTGTGGGATATTTGAAAAAACACGAAAAGTTGCAACGAGTAACAAGATTTCCAAATAGTGATTTTTAAAGCAGTGAGCGTTGATCGAACTGAGGTGGCTACAATATGCAATTTTATTAAGATTTTAATTTTGGGGGCTAACATCATCCCTATATATTGATAACAATTGATATTGTTAACATTATATAGTGATGCATGTCGTCTAAGTGCAATATTTTGAACTATCTGAATTCTAAAATCAAACTGCAAAATATTTTTGCAATAAAAAGAGTTATTTTTAAAATTTGCACAAGTTATATCACTACTTATTGAGCGGTTACACAATTAAAGTGTAGTACACAAATAAAAGTATAGCAACATAAATTTTAGTAAAATGTTTAAAAGTGGTAAAATGAACTATTCCAACTTTGTCACGGAGAGTCTGTTTTATAAGGATGAAATATTTTGAATGTGACAAGGAATGCATACAATTTAATTACAAATGGGGGTAAAGTCATTTTAAAGTTGCGAGTACAGAGATACAGTAATGAAGAGGCATTTAACAGTTATTTGGAGAACTAAGGTACTTCGTTATATTTACCGCGATGTAAAATGTAGAGAGATAGCATTTGATCACCATGCATTAAATTTCAAAGCAGAAATTATAAACCTGAAACATCACCATACTATTAAGAAACAGTTACAACTTCAAAGACAGTGACCGTGGTGAACAGTAAACATAAAAGAACAGAATATGTTTCAGATATTTAATGCTTTAATGAATGGGATATATGCTACTTCAGCGATTAAACTTTATAAAACGTTTACAAATGTTGTACTATTAATACATTATTACAATTCCCTACATATAACGTTGTTTAAAGTATTTAAAATTTTACTTAATAATCCGTATTGAGAGAACTTGGGAAAAGTACTAGTATAAGCATAAAGACATGAGGGGAAATTATCTAAAACTCATATAAAATTACTTTCTTTTAAATTATCAGCTAAAACTACTATTTCTTCTCTCTTTTCTAAATTATTAATTATATTTGTCACATTCATTTCTTCTTAACACTTTTTTAAACTTCTATTAGTTCATTGACGGTGAAATAATTTTCATAGTGTGTAAAGGCACATTTTTGCAAGGGCTCTTTTACATAAATTTATATACTACATGGTAAAACTAAACCTAGCCTGGAACATAATTTATATTTAGATGTACGAATAGATCAAATAAATGGTAACCTTTATCAAGCCAGAACAAAAAATAGAATATCCAATCCATATAAAATTATAACATTCTTTGAAATTTCTACATATTTTCGTTTCTAGGCGATTAGAATCGTAGCAAAAAAAAATACCATAATTCGCATGTGTGTATGTAAATGTTTCAAACAATGATTATAGTATACTGCAATAGTCCATTCATGGAGAATAAAACGAGTAGGGTTTATTTTTGTTCGAAGAACGTATACTTCCATAAGGTACAAAGGAGACCGACTTGACATCGTTTATTTCACACCAGTACAGCCCCCAAAACTTTTGAAATAACTTAGTTTCAACCTTATGCCATGATCAATAAAACTACCATTTGGCTACTTGCCGGGATAACCTTTTCTCTTTATACTCTCGAGTAAAAAGTGGAAAAAAGGGTGAAATGTTTCAGTTGCCAGAACATCTGCCGCTAATGCCAATTTTTGTTCCCCTTATCTCTGCAAGTTTGCCATCTAGCGGAGTGGCATAGGAATATGAGAGATTTCGTGTTGTGTTTTTTCTAGTGTAATATGTATCTGTACATGAGGGGAGACCGCAAGACGATGCATAATGTAACATAATTTATTCCGCTTTGGTATATATGTGGGAGGTTGCGTTCTCCCGTTTTTTTTTCTGCAGGTCCGTCCGAGCCTGAAATATTAATGGCTCGTCCTTAGAGGATATTTCCGTTTTAGGTGTACTAGTTTCTTGTCGGAAAAATTGTAATCTGAGACTAAGTGCTTGAGATTGAGAAACGCTGGGAGCATTAGAGAAATGTAACACTTGGGAGAGAGTTACTTAGAGACTGAGATAGTTAAAGTGGATTTGGATAAAGAGGTGGATGAACTCGTAAATTAAAGGTTAATAGAGTGGTAAAAATTTAGAGTCAGGTTTTCTTAGTGGGGATATTTTTTAGCATTATTAAAGTTCCAGAAAATTTTTTTACTCTCAAATTATGATGAAATTATGTTTATCAATTCAATAATAATTTTACGTCAGTGCATCTCGCAGACTATGGAAAAATCTTGCAATTTGTGTTAATGTTTTAATTTAGGTTTTCCTAATTTTTCAAGCCTTTACATTATGTAATTTTTTTTTACCTGCCACCTTATTAAAAGTTGACTTTCCCAATTATTAAGGAATATTGTTTTTTTTTCCTCATCAACTACAAGGGGGATGCCAAAGAACCTAGATCTTGTTATCATCAAACTCCCGGCTTTATCTGTTCCGCCAAACAGAGCACTGGGCTTAAATAATGCATGTATGATGCATATGTTAGAGAAGATGCAAAGGGATGACAAAATTTTCCAACTATTTGGTGAGCATAAATTTACATACGAAACCAGATTTTTACCTAAATTGAAAATCATTTATGTAGCATTTCAACTATAAAGTAGTTTTTAAAACAGCAGTAGTAAGATAAATTATATTTTCCTTGAAAATTTCATACATTATTTTCTTTTACGCCTGCACGAGATTCTAATGCATTCCTTTGGTTTATCATATATTTTTCTCATTGTATCTAAAAAAATTACTTTGCTTATTAAAAATATAATTATTCTCCCATAATCCACCCTCTAATTAGTTAATTTATCTTTCAGATTTTAAAAAAGCAGGAAAATTCTCCTTCGTTACTTATGATGCATTTAAAAGCAGGAAATGTATTTGCAAAGACATTTTCTTGTGTTTCTCTAGCCCTGATATTTGAGCCACAAAAGCAGACGCCAGCACTGATCAATACCGTTAATAGAATACTTTCCAAATGCAAGAGCACAGTTTTTTTCTCTTTGCCTTCCGGGCATTTTTTTGCTCTCTTCCAGAATGCAAAATCTGGAGATCCGGGCTAAAAACCGGGAGTTACCCGGGAAATCGGCTGACAGCCCCCCGTCGGCATATTTTTAGAAAAGGAAATTTCCCGAATGCAAATCAGAGTTTCCACCTCACTTCAACCCTCGTGTGTGTTAAGGGACCGGCAGGAGTTTTGCCCCTGGATTTCTATTTATAAACCCAGCCAAGGCGGGGAGAAGTTAACTTTATAGAGCCGGGCATGATGAGAAACATACGATAGAGAAAAGCGGGGAAGAAAGAAAAAAAAAAAAAGGGAAATTGATGCAGGCTTTTACGCTCTCTTCTCCTACATCTGGGGTTTTTCTTTATTATTATTATTGTTATTCTTCCTGCAAGCCGTCGCGAATTGCTTGGGTTTCGCTCCGAAGTTTGAGCGGCGATTTTAAAGTGTTGCCATTAAAAGTTCTGCAATTCAAGTTCGGATGGCGATAGGAAATAAGGAATTACAGCGTACGGCTGCTTAAAATGGTTAAGTCTTGGGATATGAAATGAAAAAGCCTTTATATATAGTATAACATTTTTTTACAAGGAATTTATCTTTGAACAGATCTTAGTTATAAAGTTTGGAAAAAAGTAGTTTTTGCTGTTAAATTGTAATGGGCTTTATTAATGCAATAAAAAATTATGCGGTGTAACATTATTATTTTTGATATCAATCAATATTCAATCCTATTAAAAAAATATGAAGTCAAGCAAAAAAAAAATGGTGAAAGTTAAAAATGATCAACATAACTTAATGCACTTTTTTAAAAAAGACTAAAAGAGTTAATATATAACTGTAACAACACTCCTTAATTAAAAAAAAAAAATATTAAAACTTCACTGTAACGCAGCTCTAAATAAAATAACTATCCATATTATTTAAAAGTCCTTGAAAATATAACAAAAACCATTATGTCATAATCCAAATAGTAAATTTATATTTTAAAATTTTATTTTTCATTTTTTATATTTCCACACTAAATTATATAGATTACAATCCAAAAGAAAATAACAGAAATATAAATTAATCTATTTTTTTTTTAATTCCCAACACATTTAAATTTAATTTGGTAATATTTATGTCACCATTTGCTAAATTAATTAAGTACTAATTTGGGGCTGTAGTATTTCAAATAAATAAATTCATTAATTAATATTCATAACTTAATATCCAGCAACGAAGATCAATTATGCAGTTAAATTTTTGATGATTCAATTACATTAAAGCTTTCACAAAAATGCCTTGAATAACAAATTGCTTAATGAGCATACTAAATGTTGGTAAATAAGAATAAATGAGTATTCATAAGTAGAAAATTTACTTTTTCCACAAGGATTAATATTTTCAGATAAATGAAGAAAAATTTCAGGGGATAAACTTGTTTTTGTAAATGATCATAGAACAATTTTTAAAATACTTCTTACTATGTAAAATAAACATCTGTGAAACTGTGTCTCTGATTAATTCAAGAAACCGAAAGATTTTTAAAAAAAAATGTGATCAATAAATATAATTAATAATAAGTTAAATAAAATATTAACTAGAAAATTTAAAGACATATTGGTGAATGCTGAAAATTACAGGAATCACTACTACAAAATACAACACAAACACATGTGAGAATAGAGCATTCGCACATGACGTCACTTGGAGGACAAAAACAACGTTGCTAAGGCCGTTGTTAGGGGCGGGAACTAGAAGCATCCAATAGAAGCATTCGCACATGATGTCACTGGCGGGCAAAAACAACGTTGCTAAGGCCGTTGTTAGGCCGAGTCATGTGATTGAAAATGCTCTATAGAGTAAAATAAATTACTCTTGCACATTTTTTTTTTTTTAATTTGTGGGAAAATTTACTGGGTGATGAAAACTATAGTAATAAAGTACTTAAAAAGCAGGAGTTTTAAATACTATAATTTTACTGATTAAATACTTTGAGAAAGTTATATCTCCTTCAAGAGTTTTTCTATGGAACAATCATCTATATTTTTAGAACTTTCAAGAGTTTAGTATTATATTTTTTCTTATTAACAAGAAAATATACTATTTGGAAAAACTAAACCTTTTAGCTTTTAAGTAAACGCTTAGTTCAAAATAAAAAAAATAAAATTTACTTCTTGATATTACAAGAAGCTGCTCACACACGATCTAACTCAAGCACCACAAAACCATTCTTAAATACAGAAAAACGCAAACAACGAAAATCATTTAAAACTTGCGAACTTACTTAAATTGTTGTTAGAAGTGACGGCAAGCGGCGAAAATATCGCCACCGCCACACACATAGTCATTTCGAACCACATCAGCCGACCAAGAAAAATTCCAGCTTGCTTCACATGAACACAGGGATCCTCGGAAAACGCTTCAAAATTTTGTAGATCCTCTGTTATTTAAAAAACTCTCATGAGTAAATCAAGATCCAAAATACGGACGAACCTAATCTGATGAAATGCATTCCGAAATCGGTATTTGTTTACCAACACCGTGCACTTGTCATGCTTTACGAGGTTACAAACGGCTCGACTACGCGCAAATTCCGACTGAACTCGGCACCAAAGCGGTATATGTAAAGCGAAGACAACCCTATGGGAGCACGGGTCGCCTCTTAACGTGGCGCCATCTCGTGGTGGTGTGGCGTGACGAAACGTTCCTACGAGTATTATTTTTCGGTTGCCATGGTTCCCGATTCAAACCTGCGCACGTGTCGTCATCGCCGACTGAAGAAGTTCGTTAACGTTGGTTTGGTTGCTGTTGATATCTTTGTCTACCAGATAAACCAAGAATCCTCAAAAACTTCATTAATATTTTGATAAGAGGTAAGTGGCTCTATGTTTTCTGATTTATGATAGCATAATGTTCTAAATTTTCTTACAATAATAATTGATTAAGTTAAGATTATCAAACAATAAGTCTCATTATTGCTTGTATTGTTCCCTTTCCTACTCGATCCGAGTTCAGTATATTATATTCTTAGTTAAATTCCCATAATTGCACTTTCTTATAATTATATTATATTAAAAACTTTTATCAAAAGACAACCTGTTTCAGAAACAGTCTCAAGTTGTATTTTTCATAATGTAGTGGATGCTTTGTTTTACAATTTTAATTATGTAACATTTATTTTAAAGGGATTATCTTTACAATTGTCTCATTCTTATCCTAATATAATATTTGTGGATAGTAAAACAATGTTGTTTTAAAAGCTTTGAAAATTAGTTCAATATTCTGATCTGGGGTATAGATTCGTAGCTCCCTTTAAATACAGTGATTCGTCGACGCGAAGTCTCTTTCACATGGATATAATAAATGCCCAGAAGCATGGAAATTATGAATACATTGTCAAAACGTCCTTAGTCTTAAGATTATTAAAGAAAATTTTTAAAATACGGTTTTACTATTGCTTGATGGACCAAACCTCAAAAGAATGAAATTTTCCATTCGCAGATACTGTTTACATGTATTAAAATAAAAAACAGTACCAAACAACTTACAAATCAGCCGAACGACGTTGCTTGACATGTTTCTGCGCTAAAGCTGAAATTTAACATGTTGGGAAATTATTTTAAAATCACGTTATTTTTAATCTTACACTAAAATGTGCCTTTACCCCTACAGAATCCCATGACACCAATAACTCATTTTTGAAAAAAGTGGCGTTTAACATGTTTCTGAATTAATGGTCAATTTTAAATGCAGTACCTTAAAAAATTTTAGAATGTTATTTCCATATTTGAACAATACAGATGCACACAAGCATGCCCTGCATAGAAAACTTAAGGATTTAGCAGAAAATATTTTGAAATAATTTATATTTTTGTTAAAGAAATTGATTTCTCTGTAATTCTGTTGCTCAAGAAGCATTAAATATTTAAGTGAACAATCGAATGGACGGGGTGCTTAATTAATTTTCAGAAAATTTTGGTTTTATCCAAGTCTTGTTATTTCCTCATATTAATTTTACAACCAAGCTTCTCATGATTTACCCTAAATGTTGGATATCTTATTGATATTCTTAAGGTAAATTATGTTTCGGTAATTTTCTTGTAATTTCTTTTCTAGATGAATCTTTAAATCAGGTATGGGCAACCTTTTTGAATCTGCGGGCCGAACTGAAAGATTTTAATGACGTGGAGGGCCAGGGGCGTAAATTCAGATTTTGGTTGAGGGACAAGGTTCCTTGTGAACCACACAATTTTCAAGGGAAAAAATTATAAATAGACATCAAAATTTCGTGGGGGCTGGGGTTCCTCCCCCAGGAAAATTTTTAAAATTTTCTCCCCTTAAACTATACTGTTTTATCACATTTGAAACCACTTTGAGGCGTACTTGGATAATATAGAAGCACACGCGGACGCCAAGTGCAGCTAGTTTTAGAATTTTGCAGAAATTTTTTTTTAAATTTAAATATTTGGTAAATAAATTGATTTTTTCTTGCTATTGTATGAGCTTATGTTGAAATGTTTATGAAGCATTATTACAGTATTTAGGTAAACAATAAGACTGTCATTATGTTTTGAAGTCAAAATTCAAACGACTAGTGGCACTAATTAGTTTGCTGATAATATTTGATGGAATTTTTGTGCGCAGAGAGTTTTTTGTTTTATCCAACTATGCTTTGGGGAACATGCAAAGGGAACTGTTTCTTGTAAGTGGCAGAATTTTCTAAGAAAAAAACACTGTATAACAGACTTCCAAATTGTGGAAGGGGTTTGGGGGTTCTCCCCCAGAAAAATTTTAAAATTTGATCCTCAAAAGTAGTGTTTTAAGTTCTTTTGAAGTCATTTTTGACTTTTCTCCATGACAAATTTTAAAATGTTCCGCAGGCCGAAACAAATGGCAAGGCTGGCTGGAGGTTGCCCATATGTGCTTTAAATGGTAACAAATTTTAAGAATGAATGTTATCAAATATTTCCAAACCTTTTAAAAGTATAATTTTTTTATGTAGATGTTGGAAAATGACTGAGTTTCAAGGAAAAAAACGACTTTGTCAAGTCACCCCAACAACACCTGGAATCATCAAATCCTGCTCATCTACATCGGTTACCACCGCTTCGTCTCGAGGATATCACAGTTCTCATGCTCAGGAATTGATAGATATTGATTTAACTTTTTTATTTGTACATATTGCCTGAATATTGAAATTTGAAAAAACTTCCTTTTCTTGGGAACTAAAAATACTTAATGTAATACTTGGGGGAAATGTAATAAATCTTGTGTTTGGTAATGAAGCTAGCTTTCCTTCTTGTGTTTTTTATTCAGATTTTAAAACATGGTTTTGTTTTGAGAATTTATAATTTTTTTTTTTTTTTTCATTTTTAAATTTATTTAAGAAATGTCTTAACATGTTTATTCTTTGGCTGAAGATAATAATATCTGATTTCTATCTATTTTTAAAGGAAATGTTTTCAGCTACTTGGGGATTATTCTGGGCACAAAGCGTCAAGTGTTGTGATTACACACCAAAGAATTTTTCAAATGTTCAAATAAAAAACATTAAAAATGTCTCAATTAGCAGAGTTGTTTTTGGTTTGAAGCTCATTTTGCAACATGTCACCAATAAAATGGAATTGGCAGAACTTGTACCAGGATAATCCCAAAGTACCTGCTTTTGTAATTAATGGATAAAAATCATCAGAGTTCAATATTTGAATGCTCCTGTTATACTGACAAAAGTCATCTGAGTTAGGAAAAATTTTCACATAGGATTAACTAATTGAGGATGGAGAAGACAAAAGCAACCCAATTTTCTCAGAAAATGTCTAATAATTCTATGAACTGTGATTGACTTAAGATAATTAAGTGCAAAGTTTTGGCATTTCCACGATCTTACAGCTTGGTATCGAAAGAAGTATTTTTCCACCGTATCTTAAAAATGAAATTATTGAATTTTTGTCAACTCTAATTAAAATGAAAATTAACCTTTATATAAATGCCTACTAATCAAAAACTGAAATTTTTAATAAATCCGTACACCAGATGCTCAAAAAGGTTCGGAATAGTCGTCGATGCATCAATGCTTGTAAACAAAGCGGAATGTAAATAAAAGTTATGGAAAATTATAAACAAGCACGCGCCCGCGGGTTTCCGCTGCTGCGCCACACCACCACCAGGCTAGATAATGGCGCTGCGATCGCTCGCTACTTGGCTTTCGCTGTTACTATGGGAGTGACGTTGCTTCACCGTGTAGTGCTTTGCTCGGCACTCACAGTGTCAGGTAGTGTTGGGTAAATGAGGTGTGAGGTACCTCACTTGAGTACCTCACCTCCTCGTTTTGTCATGACACCTCAGAACCAAACATTGTACCACCTCACACACCTCAAACCACTCACACACCTCAAACCACTCACACACCTCAAGATACTCACACACTTCTTTTGGAGTAGTGTGACAAACTGAGGTGAAGGCGCCCTGTGTGACAAAACGTCCCATGGGACTGCGCACTGTCCCATGCGCAGTGCAATGAATACAATACCCTCCATGCAAGGCCCTCCATGCCATTACTCCATCGGCCCGGAGTAGGCTAGGGTCATGTGATCTCCTTTCTATTCGTCTCTCCCTCCTCTGGCCGACCAACAGGGGGGCATTCGGAATTTATTTTACGTTTCAGCAATCTTAATTAATCGTCGAAACTTGTAATGTGAGTTGTAACTTTTTTAGGCATAATTGAAAATAAAGGCTGTAAGAACATAAGTACAGTATGATTTTTAAAGTGGATTAAGAATTTTAATCAAATAATCCAACAGCAAATACATTGCTTATAATAGTAGTACTAGAAGACTGGCGTTTCGATCCTCAAAACAGTTGAACAGATACTTTTTAAATCCAAATCAATCGCTTCATTGATTATGCAAAACACTGATTAACCATTAAAATATAAAGCTTAACAACATAAATTTTGCTTTAAATCAAGTATTTCATATTATCAACCAATATGTAATAATATAAAGCCCCCTCAAATTACGTAACTTTCGATCCTGGCTACTCGTTAAACGAAATTCTCAATATTGCAATCTTTTTTAATCGTCGAAATATTAATTAGAATTTCTGAATAATTTAGGTTTACTTGAAGCTTAGGATCCTAAGAATATAAAATCCCTATAATTTTTTTAAGTATGTACACTACATTTTATTAGTCATCAATAATAAAAGTAATAATATAATGCCCCCTCAAATTACGTACTTTCTATCCTGGCATCTCCTTTAACGAAATTCTCATTATTGCAATCTTTTTTAATCGTCGAAATATTAATTTGAATTTCTGAATAATTTAGGTTAACTTGAAGCTAAGGATCCTAAGAATATAAAATCCCTATAATTTTTTAAGTATGTGCACTCCATCATAAAAATGAGACAGTGGCGTAGCCAGAAAAAAATTTCGGAGGGGTATATTGATATTTTGGGGGGGATATGGGGTATTTTAAGTGGTTTTCTATGGTCAAAAAAAGAAAATTTCCAAGTTTCGGGGGGGGATATATCCCCAAATCCCCCCCTCTGGCTACGCGCCATGAACAAAAGATCCCATGGGTCAGGACAGTACTCTACTCAAAAATAAGCTCTGGGACGTCCCATTGGATTGGGACTGTTGGGGCAAAAACACACACCGTGACGTGCGTGCATGACATAGTAGTTTGTTTGTATGGGACAAATTGAGGTAGTGGGACGTGGTTTGTTTGTATGGGACAAATTGAGGTGGTGGGACGTGGTTTGTTTGTATGGGACAAATTGAGGTGGTACAACGTCACACCTCACTATGACAAAATGAGTACCTCACTCGACTCACTTAAAATTTCTGAGTTACCCATGACTAGTGTCAGGTAGTCCTACAAGCAAGCCGTACACAGCCGCCCAAAGCAGTGACGTTCCAAAGGAACAAAAACGCAAAACAAAAAACTCATTGATGTTATCCGACAGACTCTACTGACTTCATGCTGCCATCTATGTGCAGTTGAAAGCACTAAGTGTTCCGAACTCGATATTAAAAATTGCGGGAATATTCGAAATTACTTTATTTTATGTGGTTTAAGTGTTTAACCAGTAAAAATATAAATAGTTTTACAAAAAATTATGTAATAATAATGAAGCAATTGAAATAGAAATTAAAATAATAATTTAGTTCGATTAAGAAATTGTGTAATTGAAAACTTTGAAAAAGAGTATGAGGAGAAATATCATTCCAAAAGAAAAAATCTAAAAATGGATTTTTTAAATATTAAATAAATGTTTAGACAAAAAATAACCCCTTATGAATAAAAAATCAATAAATAATTTTTCAAAGTTTCTCCAGTTCAATAAATTTTTTTAAAAAAAGCCTATACAAAATGTATTTACAAAATTTTACGAGTGCACAACTAGATTTCATTCCTAAAAATACCTTTGTGGGGAATCCCCAAAAGGGAGAAAATCCTCACCACCACAGCCAAAGGTCTTCTCCCTCTCCAGTCGGTAGTCCCCAGTCGGTAGCTGTAGGATGCTGACGTATATTTTTCTGTCATTAGTAAATATAATATTGTAGTCCTTATAACCAGTGATATTATTATATAAAGAGTATACATCGAAACACACACGACACCTTTTTCAAAAAAATATTAAAAACTTTTAACTATGCAAAGACAGAAAGATATAGTAGGTTTTTAGAATTTTATCAATATCATCAAGGGTTAAGCCAGAAGGGGGATGGGGGATATGTCATAATTTTTTTTTACTAAGGAGAAAGATTAAATTTTACTACATATCCCCAAATTATTTTCTGTATTTTTAAATTCTTATTTTGGACAGTGGCGTAACCCAGGGGGAATTGGTTGGGAATAATATCCCTTCCCCGAAATTTAAATTTATTATTTTTTTTTTCTTTTTTAACCATAGAAAACGACAAAAAACACCATCCCAATATCCCCCACAAATACCAATATCATCTAGCAATTTTTCAGCTTACGGGCTTATTACACGCTACTGATTTCGGATAATACAACACAGGAAACAGTACTTACTTACTTATCCTCTTCGCGCCAGCACAGGAAACAGTAAACACAATTTATTCCTGTTTCCTGAACAACAACAACACTATAAGCTACTAAACAAATGGGAGATGATCCCCAAAATGTAATTTTTTATTAGGTCTCTTCTCCAACATCAGTGATCAACGGGCTTTGTAATTAACAAAAGGTTTAGAAAGCAGGTCAGTTATGGTAATAATAAGTAGAGGAGAGTGGGACACCTTGGAACATTTTCCATTAAATTTTTTCATAAAATTACATTTTTTTTTCAAACACACCTCATATATTAAATATACCCATTTGATTTGCGCATGAAGTAAAATTTTTCCGAGCAATTATCTCTTTCAGGATCCCACTATATATAGTGGCCCATCTTGGGACACTTTAATAAATAATTACATAAAAATTATTATATTTTGAAAAATACAAAAATAACGCATCGATTAATGAAAAAGCTATGTTAAATAACCTTAAATTGGACAGGAAACATATTCTACATTTAAAATTCTTCACTGATTTCCTCAAATCTGTCATAGCCATGATATTTTGTTTTCTTCCCGCTACTTTTTTCACCTCTAAATTCTTAAATTATTCATATTTAGTTAATACTATTTATTTTTTTATTTATGGGAGGTCGGAGTCGGAGGTGTGTGAAATCTTGGAATATGTCCCTAAGTGTGCCCCTTGTGATGCTTTGAATATTAAACTAAATTACTGTTTTAGGTTTAGCAAAAAATTGTCCTTTCTGAAATATTAATGGATAAACGTTTTTAATCGCAATATACATGGGCGTAGCCAGGGGGAGGCAGGGAGGGGCAGCTGCCCCCCCCCTAAGTTCTCAGTTTGTTAATTTTTTTAAAAAACTTTATTAAAGCAATAGTGTATACATTGTTTATTAATTAAACTTTCGAGCTTTTAAGCTATGGTCAAAAAAGATTAAAAATTAAAAAGTTAAAAATCAATTAAAATCTAGACGTTTCATCCGAGCTTCGCCGGACATCATCAGTAGAAGGCGTTGATGAAATGGAAGATCGTGAGGAAAGCGTCCTGCATCTACGCAGTATACCAAACCAAGTCTTATCGATTTTCGTTGTTTCTTCTTTGCGGTTGAAATTATTTTCATGTTTGTAAATCTCAATGGCTTCGTGGCAGAGGCGGGTGTAATAATGCCTAGTGGTGTTTAGCGCCGTTGTGTCTTCAAACTTAATGTTGTGGCCAGTCAAGAACGCGTGTTCGGCTACGGCTGACTTTTCAACGTGCCCTAATCGGCAACTACTCTTGTGTTCTTTTAAGCGGGTGTTTATGCTTCTAAGAGTAGTCCCTATATAGACCGAACCACAGGAGCACGGGATTCTGTAAACACCTGGGTTTGACAAAGGGTCGCGAGGATCTTTAGGGGAGCGAACAAATGATGATACCTTCCTAGTAGGCTTGTAGATAGTTTCGATGTTAAATTTTCTAAGTATTCTCCCGATTCGATCAGTTACTCTGTGAATATATGGCAGATAAGCTTTTCCTGTTGGAGTGGGCAAATCTCTTCTGGCGTCAGTAGCTCGATTCCCAGGATTAGAAGCCCTGATAATATCCCTCCTCTTGAAACCATTAGCTTGGAAAGCACGCATAATTTTAACGCAGATAACGCATAACGCAGATTTGCCCACTCCAACAGGAAAAGCTTATCTGCCATATATTCACAGAGTAACTGATCGAATCGGGAGAATACTTAGAAAATTTAACATCGAAACTATCTACAAGCCTACTAGGAAGGTATCATCATTTGTTCGCTCCCCTAAAGATCCTCGCGACCCTTTGTCAAACCCAGGTGTTTACAGAATCCCGTGCTCCTGTGGTTCGGTCTATATAGGGACTACTCTTAGAAGCATAAACACCCGCTTAAAAGAACACAAGAGTAGTTGCCGATTAGGGCACGTTGAAAAGTCAGCCGTAGCCGAACACGCGTTCTTGACTGGCCACAACATTAAGTTTGAAGACACAACGGCGCTAAACACCACTAGGCATTATTACACCCGCCTCTGCCACGAAGCCATTGAGATTTACAAACATGAAAATAATTTCAACCGCAAAGAAGAAACAACGAAAATCGATAAGACTTGGTTTGGTATACTGCGTAGATGCAGGACGCTTTCCTCACGATCTTCCATTTCATCAACGCCTTCTACTGATGATGTCCGGCGAAGCTCGGATGAAACGTCTAGATTTTAATTGATTTTTAACTTTTTAATTTTTAATCTTTTTTGACCATAGCTTAAAAGCTCGAAAGTTTAATTAATAAACAATGTATTTAACCGGCTATGAAAATTTCTCATTATTAATCAATAGTGTATATAAAGCAATAGTACATAATTTTCCATGAAAATTGTGTGGCTTACAAGAAGTGGTTCTGTTCGGCCCAAAGAGTCTCAAAATGAGCTAAAACACTACTTTAGGGGCGAATTTTAGAAAAAATTCTGGAGGAGGACCCCGAGACCCTCCATTTTCTAGCTCACATTCATTACCCGTATTTTTACTTTAGGTGTGCTAAAGTTCAAATCCTTTGTTTAAGTACCCTAAAATTTAGCATGTAAAAGTACTCACCATGGGGTATGGGGGTACCTAGGAAATAATGTTGAGTCAACCCCTAGTCACTAGTATTCGCAAGATCAAGAGCAAAGGTAAGTATCCTTGCCCCCCCCCCTAACATGAAACCTGGCTACGCCCATGGCAATATATACTAATTACCATAACATTATACTACACTTCTTTTATTTAAAAAAAAAATTCAAACTACACGTGATAGGGTGGGCCATGGTGATAAGGTGGGCCATGTCCCAAAGGTGCCCCACACCACACTCCCCAGTAGTTGCTACTAAAGAAAATATTAAGATTTCATCATGATTCTCTGAATTTTTCAAAAAGGGGGCAACATCCTCCCAAAATCTAGTGACTCTCTTATTTTTCTTTTAAAATTCTGAACAAAAGTAGTCGTATTCTTTATGTAACTCACAAAGGGGGGGGGTCTCAAAATCCATGACGTAGTACAAAACACTGGCTAATATCGTTCTGTCGATATTGACATTTTTTAAACGTCCCTCTGAAATAGTGGCCACTATCGAAAATATTGCCGGCTTTGGCTGATCAATACCGTTTTCCGATATTAATTACTAAGAAGCGGGCAAAAAATTACTATTTTAACTATTTATTTTAAAAAGTAATTTAGAATAAAAATTTAGAATGGTTTCTGACCTTTTTATCCTCCAAAATGTCCCTCGATTTATCGATATTCGGGATGTTGTTCATCATTGGTGCACACTGATGGTGTAGTTCCTGTTTCAAGTGGGAATGAATCTCCCAAAATGAGTTACGGATCATCTCTACTAAAAAAGTTGCTTTATCTCTCAAGCTTCCCTAATAAAATTTCCTTTTGCTCTCTCTACACTTGATAAAAATAATATGATCCAGCAAAACAATATGTGTTCTTAAACTGTGATCACGATAAGAATCATTTGATTATATTATCTTTGAAGAGTATACTTTTTTTTGTCGGATGATGTGTAACACTATTTGGGGAGGTCTGAAGCACTGCCCTAGAATTTTTTTGTGAATTTCGTCTTAAATAACTCATTTTTAATAAGCCCATACTCTTAGTTAACGTACAACAACTGAAGTCACAACAGTTTTTGAAGAGGAGGCTGCATAGAAATAGGTTTTTGTCAATTTATGCTCTAATTAATAAAATATTTATGATACTGGCTGTTTAATTCAGAAAAAATATCCTAAGGGGTAAAATAGAGAAAATTTTAGAATTTACTGAATTCCCCCATCTGAAATTTAATACAAAACAAACCAAAAATTTGTTTTGAAAATAATCGACTGAAAAATTTTGAGTAGGAAAAAGACCTGCCGTGAATGGGGAAAAGAGAGCATCAGGAAGAAAAGGAGAAATAGAAAGTTGTAAAATTTGAACAATCTGTGAGAACAGAGTACCACCCTAAACTAAAAAAAAGGCAGGAAGGAAAGGAAGAAAGAAAGAGGGTAAAAAGAAAAATGTCCTTTACCTTTTTTATTGAATGACTGAAAAATATTTCGGTCGTTTAAAATGTAATTTCATTCTTTCTCTTTTTCTTCTTCTTTTTCCCATCTTTCTTCGCCCAATGAGGGAAAGGTGCATTTTCCAGAATGCACCCCGTGAGCTGCCTTGGGCAGCTTGTCTCCGCCCACTTACTGCTCTAAGACCACGCCTTTTATACGTCGGTGAAGTCGTGACGTCATCAACATGGCGCTGGGGACAAACAAACCCAATCTCTATGGCGTTTAACATGGGAGTGTTAAAGAATAATTTTTTAAAAATATTAATCGTCATTTCTTAGGGTATAGAACACCTTTCCCGCATAGTTAAAGGTATGGCAATCATTTATAAATAATCGGAGTATTTTTATTTTGCTTTTCTGTTGGAAAATTCAACGATAACATTTTAGGTCGATTGGTACCAATGGAGTCTAACACGATAGTGTGAAAAGATATTAGTTTTAGAATATTGTCCTTCGTTTGTTAACTTATAAAACCACTTTACAGTATATTTCAAGGTATGTTAATCATTTAGTAACAAGTATAATTTAGATTTTCGGTCTCATTTTTTAAGATTGTAACAAGAAATTTCATCTCCATTTGTTTATCATGCGAGTGTGAAAATATATGTTTTTATATAATATTCAACGTTCTTTGGTATATCACACCACTTTTGAGCATAGTTAAAGGTATGTTAATCATTTATTAATAAGCAAATTTATTACTTGGGCTCCACTTTTATTGATTTAAATAAAAATTAGTATCTCCATGAGGGCAATTCCATGTGACTCACGTTACGTTCAGACACATATTTTGATTTTCTAATTGCTATTTAAGTAATGAAAATATTCAATTTTTGTCATTAAAAAGACATATTATTAAATAAATCAGCCCTATTAAACAAAATAAATCTTCTATCAGTTAAAAAAATTGATAATAAAAAGCACAGCAGTGTTTTTAACAGCGTGACTCACGTTACCTAAAAAAGGACATCGTTTTTTTGAATTGTTGAAAAAGCTCAATTTTCTCCCCTTATAAAATATTATAAAAATTAATAAATACATCAAAATATTCAGAACATTTGAGGCTTTCAAAAATCATCAATATAACAAATCTAATATGATTATAATTAACATAAGTTGCAATTAAACGTGTGACTCACGTTACCTAGTTTTGTGACTCACGTTACATCTCTGAACTACCTTCTGTAAAAGCTCTACTAAATTTTTTTTATAAAACAATCTGTAAAATAAATTATGTTATCTGTTTATTTATTGAAAACTCTTTAGAATGCAAGTATAAAAATTAAACATATTCTAATACTTAAAGTTACACAGAGCTTTGAATTGCACTAAATTCTTGCTGAAAAAATTAGAAAAACCATGCATTTTGGAAGATTTTTACTCATAAAACAAAAAATAATTTTTTACTGTTGCAGAACTGTGAGTAATAATATTCCCAAACCTTTTTCAATTAAATGTAACCATATTTTAAAATATATAGGGTTAACATGAGGTTTTTCCCTTTAAAAAAGGATTTCAACTCTGTGTCCCATGTTTCATGGAATTGCCCATTAATGTTATTAAGTGAGTGTGTAAATAGTTTTGTTTTAGATATTTATCATCGTTAGCTACACTTTTATTATTTCATTTTAGTATTATATTGTTTTGAGGCTTTGTAAAAATAGTACTATACTGTATTTTCCTTAACTTTTTTTAATTTTTTTGTTTGATCTACATTTCTACCCATTTATGTTATTATTGCACAAATAGAAGCATTTTAGCAACAATGAGTATCAATTAGCTCAAAATTGTTTATTATAGACAAAATAAGAGTTAACAAGTTTTTTTCCCATTCTGTTTTAGGTTCTATTTATTTATATTAGAGAATTGAATCACATCCAAGTTCCAGCTCACAGGACATTTTACATGTAATGAATGAACCTTACTAAATGGTTCTTGGTTTTGGTGACCACTTTTGTGGCATCAATTCTAAGCGCTTTTTGGTTGATCATTTATACTTGTAAATCTATTTGTGTCTATGGTTTAATACCTGAATTAAACCAGTCTACCAGATGTTTTAGGGAATGGCGACTTACAATGGAGTTGAGGTAAGCATCTTATTAAACATTGTGTGCTCTTTCAGCGTTTGCATTCCCTCTTTACCTATCTATTATTTTCTAGAAAAAGCAATCGTATTTTGTTTTTAATACCTATGATGTGGCAGTTTTGTGTAATTTAATTAATCAGATGAGATACCCACAAGGTCCTAAAATGTGAACCCCTGTAGCTGACTAGATTGATTTTCTCAGTATCTATCTGGCTATGAAATTTAAAACTGATTATGATCCATAATGACAGATATTTATTACTTAGACCATAAGTGATTGTTTTGTAAATAATTTTAATAGATGAAAATATTCCCAATTCCATATTTTGGAAATTTCTAAACATACAAAGGAAATACTGTTGTTCCTTTAACCACGGCTTACTAGATGTACTTATACAGGCTAGCCGAGTTTTAAACAATGAAAACCATTTGACAACTTTTCCCGCTTAGAGCGCTACAAGACCTACCTATATCACCCACCGCCTTAAACCAAGACCCTCTATATAATGGCCTCACAACTCGGACGGGTGACGTCACACTTTCCGCCACCTTTGACGTCACATGCAAAACGACGCCATGTTTTATATTTGTTATAAGCTGTACAAAAGGGACAAAATTTTGATTCTAAACGAAAGATTTTGAGTTTCCAGAACAGTATTATCAGTCTTGAAGGCATACATAACGCGAGGAGTTAAGAAAGTAAGTTTTTATGCTCCATAGACTTAACATGGGAAATTTGGCGGTTTTCCGCCACCTTTGACGTCACAGTGACGTAGTTGTCAGGCTTTGTATATAGAGGGTTTTGCTTAAACACTGTGGATATGCTTTGCCAGTTGGTCCAGTATTGCTATCTGGATTTGCAATGATTTCCGTACTCGGCTAGCCTGTATAAGTATCTAGTAAGCCGTGCTTTAACACTTTCTATCTGAAGCCTCCCAAGGCTCACATTGAATCCAATGAGAAATTGGGGTGAATATGTCTGAAAGTTTTAAAAGCAGTCATTTATTACTCAGATACTTTTAGATCTCTAATTATCACATTATGAGCTAATTTTGCAACGTTCTTTTGCATGTTTGTATTAAACTGATTACACAACTAATTGTTTTTATGACGGATTTATTAGTGTTGATCTGATTTTACTGAATTCATCACTGTAGTGTATATTATATTGATTGATTGTTTTCACACTCATCTATCTAAGTGATTATTACCTGAAGAAAAACTAAATAATCAAATTGTTTCTTAATTTTAAATTAAATTTTGGTTAAACATGGCAGACATGTGCAAGATTAAAAATATTGGATGTAAAACTTCACCAACTTGCCAACGCTCACTTACAACTTCACAACGCTCACTAAATATATGGATTACTCTCACCTTTGGCAGAATCCACTTTGGTTTCTTACTTCAAATCAGCAATAAATATTTATTTACATGGAGATCCTATAATATTCATTTAAACTAAAACAAAGACACTTTAAGATTAATAACTTAAATGTTTCAAAACTGAACCTGTTGAATTGAAAAGTTCAAATATCCTGTCCTCTTCCTGTCAAAAAATCCCTATCCTATACCGACAAAAAATTATTGGTAATTGCTGATTCAAGAGAGAAGCTAGGAATAATGTAGAATTACATAGCTGCCTGGAAGAAGCAGATGTCACTCGAATTTTCAGTCCTAAAATTGTCATTAAAATGCAAGACACAATTTTAATAATTGGATAAATTTAATGTTTAGTCAATTACAATAATAGCTTGACGCAGGGGCGTAGCCAGAGGGGGGGGATTTTGGGGATATATCCCCCCCCCTGAAACTTTCCTTTTTTGACCATAGAAAACCACTAAAACTACCCCACATCCCCTCCAGAAATATCAATACCCCTCTCTGAAATTGTTTTCTGGCTACACCACCGGTCCCATGTAATATTATTGGAAATATATATTCGTGGAATAGCATACATGTCTCATGCTTTATTTTTACAACTTTAATTAAAATTTTCTGCAGACGCACTGGCGTAGTGGTCAGAGCATCTGACTGCTAAGCCGTACGTCTGGGGTTCGAATCCCCGTTTGGCATGGATGTTAGTTTCTGTCCTTGTGTGTGATGAATGAATGTGGCCCCCCTGTAAAAAGGGGCTGTGGCTGTGTGAATGTGCTTGTGGGAAACTTATCAGATAAATTAAAATACACAAAACTGCCACATCATAGATATTAAAAACAAAATACGATTGCTTTTTCTAGAAAATAATAGATAGGTAAAGAGGGAATGCAAACGCTGAAAGAGCACACAATGTTTAATAAGATGCTTACCTCAACTCCATTGTAAGTCGCCATTCCCTAAAACATCTGGTAGACTGATTTAATTCAGGTATTAAACCATAGACACAAATAGATTTACAAGTATAAATGATCAACCAAAAAGCGCTTAGAATTGATGCCACAAAAGTGGTCACCAAAACCAAGAACCATTTAGTAAGGTTCATTCATTACATGTAAAATGTCCTGTGAGCTGGAACTTGGATGTGATTCAATTCTCTAATATAAATAAATAGAACCTAAAACAGAATGGGAAAAAACTTGTTAACTCTTATTTTGTCTATAATAAACAATTTTGAGCTAATTGATACTCATTGTTGCTAAAATGCTTCTATTTGTGCAATAATAACATAAATGGGTAGAAACAGGGGTAGCAGTGATATTTTAAAAAAATATAGGATTTTTAAAAAAAATATATAGGAGTCTTAAAAAAACACAAAAAGCTATATTCAGGGTTCATACACTTCTTGAGGAAAAAAATTCCAAGGAATTTCAAGGACTTTTCCATTCTACCAGATGAAAAATTCAAGACTGGCCGATGTTGTTTACCACCATTTTTTTATTCTAGTGTTTCATTTCGTACAACTTTATCTATTAAACAGATATAATAACAGCAAATTTTCGTATAAGTTCCTAGCTACAAAAAAGGTTTTGAATAAAAATTTAATTAAGCTATATTATATCAACAAAAAATTTTCTGTAATTTTTAAATAAATGAACCTAACAGATTTAAATAAAAAAAAAACTACCTTATAATATACTTTCAATAAAACTGTAAGTTATCATCAATAGTTAGTCTGACTCAAAATGAGTAAATTGGGCAGAAAATGAAAAACTAAAACACTGACAGGAGTAAAAAACTTTAGCCCAAGAAGTTCAATTTCAAACCCAAAAAATTACTCATATGGAAGATTTTGTAAGACTTTCTTTCTGATAAATTTAAATAATGCTTAAATAATATTATTTACCTTAAAATTTTCATATACCCTATTATCCTCACACCTTGTAATTCTTTATTTGATATTAAAACTATCAAGTTCCAACTATAAATTTCTATTTGCATTCTTGCAAACAACAAGAAATTCCTCTAATATTTTTTTCAATTTGCCAGCTAATTATTGGACACATTTGAACTGCAATAAGTGAACACTTTCCCCAAAAACAAGCATTTAAAGCCAAGGTTACGGACGCAAAGAAAGAAAAACGCGATCGCGAACCGTCCGTCAAGTTGTTTTTTCTGCCCGCGTTCACGCCGTCAAAAAGCCAACTTTACAGGCAAACGTACGGTAGCATGTATAAAAATTCGGGATTTTTAATTTAAATTACGTACCGTTATAGGATTTCCGGATTTTAGGGAGAAACTTCCCTGTTCTTTAAGGAATGGAACGTTTTCAGCGCGAATTTGAGCGCGCCGAGCAAAATTATAGGAAATATAGGAGGCTTATCAAAATATAGGAGAATATAGGAGGTTTTTTACTAATTTTTCAAAAGTATAGGATTTATAGGAAAAATAGGAGGTCTGCGACCCCTGTAGAAATGTAGATCAAACAAAAAAATTAAAAAAAGTTAAGGAAAATACAGTATAGTACTATTTTTACAAAGCCTCAAAACAATATAATACTAAAATGAAATAATAAAAGTGTAGCTAACGATGATAAATATCTAAAACAAAACTATTTACACACTCACTTAATAACATTAATGGAGATACTAATTTTTATTTAAATCTATAAAAGTGGAGCCCAAGTAATAAATTTGCTTATTAATTAATGATTAACATACCTTTAACTATGCTCAAAAGTGGTGTGATATACCAAAGAACGTTGAATATTATATAAAAACATATATTTTCACACTCGCATGATAAAAAAATGGAGATGAAATTTCTTGTTACAATCTTAAAAAATGAGACCGAAAATCTAAATTATACTTGTTACTAAATGATTAACATACCTTGAAATATACTGTAAAGTGGTTTTATAAGTTAACAAACGAAGGACAATATTCTAAAACTAATATCTTTTCACACTATCGTGTTAGACTCCATTGGTACCAATCGACCTAAAATGTTATCGTTGAATTTTCCAACAGAAAAGCAAAATAAAAATACTCCGATTATTTATAAATGATTGCCATACCTTTAACTATGCGGGAAAGGTGTTCTATACCCTAAGAAATGACGATTAATATTTTTAAAAAATTATTCTTTAACACTCCCATGTTAAACGCCATAGAGATTGGGTTTGTTTGTCCCCAGCGCCATGTTGATGACGTCAGACTTCACCGACGTATTACCATCAAAATCTGTAGCTAAAACCTCAATAACAACCCAAATGCCATTCTGTCCAATCACGTAAAAGATTCAGTTCTGTTAATAGACGTACAGCGTTAAGGTTTTGTGTTTGTAAACACAGACAGTAGTAGCATCATGGAATAGCATGCATTTTTGCTTGTAACGAGGAAAATGCCAAAACTACCACCACCTCCGTTTTTTGTTTTTCGAGGCCAAGAAAATGAAATAACCGCAGTACATTTTCCTGCAGAAACTGACCGCGTTTTAACGCGTCCGACTCTCTTTACTGGAAATCGAAATGGACAAATAGTTTTTTATGATCTCAAGGTACAAAAAATGCATGATTTCTATAATTAACATGTCTTTTATATCTACCTCAAGTTTAGATTAGTAATTAAAGTTGTTTTTACCTTGTGCAATCTGTTGATTGTGTAGGTAATCGGCAACTAAATAATTTCTTTGAGCTGTTTTTATTACAAACTACACTGCTCAAAACAATCAAGAAAACCCTAATAAAAGAAATTATCGGAGGAAATATATTATGAGGGGTACAAAGTAAAAGTTACCTAGCTGAGGCCCCTAATTTTGGCACCAAACATGTGTTTCAAAGTGACCCAACTTCTGAACCAACCAATTTTTTCTGGAATCCATCGAATAGCAAAAAAAAAAAAATGACAAATGGACACATAAAACTTCCAAAAAAAGTGGTACTTACGTATTATCCCGTCGACAGTTTACCAACTGTTAAATTCAGTGGCACTGCTATAGAAAAGTCAATGGACTTTGAAAGCAGTTTGGGATTCCGTGGCCCAGTTGAGTTGACGGGGTGATATGGAAGAACCAAAGTGTGGGTGACATAACCCCTTTCTCCAGAGAGAAGGGTCAGGGATTCATCCTGAGATCTCGCAGTGAGAAGAGCAACTAAGGTTACCTTATTTGGAAACTTTATCAACTCTTGGTAAAAAGGGCCACTGTTAATAAACTTCAACCAGATACACAGGTCAATGTTAAATAGGGTATAGCTTTCGAGCAATGGATAGGTTGTGCTGTTTTCAGTTGCCATACCATATTTTTACTTGGTATTTTAAAAATTTTGTGTCTAAAAGGGGTTATGTGTTTTTGAGTGATTCTTCCAACAACCTCGATTGCAGCATCCTGGGTTTGTAAAATCCTTATAAAGGAATAACCAAGATATTTATGTGAAACAACCATGTAAAGATTATTCTGTATTCTTAATAGAGTCCAATTTCCACTAAACATTTGGTGGTTATACAACAAAAGTCAGTTATTTATACAATTTTTGTTTACCATTTTCTTAAAACTTGGTTTTTGGACTTACTCCCTTACCTTATTTCAAACTGACGATTCATTTAGTCCTTTCTATAGCCAATTTGTGATAATATACAAATTACCACAAACAGGGATGTATCCCCTCTATGCCTGTATATTTAGGGTTTTTTCTTCCCTAGGCTACAATTTTCTTGCCATCCTCTCTAAGGCTCATTTTAGGAGTAGGTCATGTGGGGAGCATAATTTTTTTGTGGGGATTAATTTGTCCAAAATAAAAATGTTTTAAACATTAATTCCTATGCATACAGAATAGAAAATCAATATCTCTCTGAAACATTAAAAGGTTGGATCTGGAATGGGTTTTTTACTCAAAAGGAGGGTCTGGAAAATTTTTTAGTGCCCTCTCCCACAAATTTTTCTTAAATAATAGTGTTTTAGTGCATGTTTTGATATCTCAGCACCTAGGGTATCACTTTTGATGCTTCCCTTTTATGTCAAGGGGAATTTAATAGTTATCTTCTAAAAATCAGAAATTTTTTTTTTGCATTTTAGGAAACAACTTAATGCCAAATCCTTGATAAATGGGAGACCCAGGGGTTCCTCCTTGGAGAAGTTTTAAAAAGCATTTTTAGGGGTCTTCTGGCCCTGGAGGGGAAATTGTAAAACAAATTGTGTTTTGCAAATATAAATTACTTTGACTTCCTGTATGTTTGCTTCCCTGTACTATGCCACATTCCTATATGCAGTCCTGATCCTCTTTAATCCAGGGCCTGCATTTAATGACAGGTTTTTAACACATTTGTGTTGTGAACTCGAATCTTGCTGATTTGCCTTTTGAAGCAAATTATACTACTGTATAATCTGTTTTCATACTACAGGCAAGAAGTGGCAAATTAGAATGTCATGTGAAGTTGTTTTCAATAAACTATTATTTTAATATTAATAAAAATATTTATACTTTTTAGAGTTTACGCTCATATCATGAATTTACAGCACATGATGGCAAGATGATAGTATGTTTAACCTACCACCAGTCAACTCTTTTAACCCAAGGCCGTGAAGGCATGTTAAATATATGGACATTTTCTGATGACCAATGGAGTCTACTCAGTAAGATACTATTTTTCACCTCATTAATGGATTAAACATTCTGATTTTATTTCTCCTAAGATTAATTATGCACTCTACTTAACCAAGAGAAATGTTTTCACAAAAATTCAAATACATCAGGATAACTGTTTTGTTGCAGGAACAATTACGTGTGAAAATATGGGATTCTGTGCATCTGAACTTTTCCAAGTGGATTCCCAATCGAACATAGTCAGCTACAATGACACACTGCATGAGTTAGGAGTCCATGATTATGAAACAGGCAGTAAAAAGAAGAGCTTGGAACTGAACTCTTCCGAGGGGATGTGCATGTGTTTGAAGGTCATCAAAGCACAAGACAAAATTCTCGTTTTATCCGGATGTGAAAGTGGAAACATCTTACTTTTCGATTTCGATAAAGCATGCGAGGTGAGCAAACTCAAGTGCCACGATGAACCAATATTGTGCATTGACTATGATGATAAATTTATAAATAGAGGCATAAGTGGATCTCCCGAAGATTTTCTACAGACCTGGAGTATCACAAACGAACTTCAAATTGTGAAAGATAACAAAATACAACTCACAAATCCTGGAGCTAATGCAGTGAAAATTAGACAGGATGGTAAAATAGTAATAGTTGCTGGCCATGATTCTTCAATCAGGGTTTTCAGTTGGAAAACTTTGAAACCATTAGCTGTTTTGTCTTTTCATAAGCTTTTTGTTCATTGTTTAGCCTTCAGTCCTGTTCCAGTAGGTAAAGCCACTGGTGTCTTTGCTTCAGGTTCTAAGGATCAAAATGTTGCTTTGTGGTCTTTGTACTAGTTTTATAGATGTTCTAGTTTGAAATATTTATTCATATTTGTGTCAAATGGTCTTTTGTTAAATCATTACCTTCACACACGAGAAAATTTTCTTGTTGTATATTTCAATGAATCAGACGGTTATAGTTTTTTTTACAAAGAGTAAAAGTAAATTAACATTCAAAGCAGCAGGTTCTACATGATTTTCAAAAGATATTTCCTATTAAAAATATTATGGATAATTTGAAATTCAACTTCTTGGATTCAAAGTTTTTTTTTTTATAAAACTTTAAAATTGTAATGAATTTTTTTAACTTTTATTGTTAAACATTTCACTAGAATGACAAACAAAAAGTAACGACTGAGCTAGGAGAGATTTGGTTTGTTTTGATATAGTGTCAGTCCCGGTTTTGCAATAAAGAGATGCTATCTAAAACAATAGGGAAGTGATCAGCATTGTGAAAGGTTTGATAGTTCAGTGCAGTTTAGTTAAACTATGCATTCAGAAAAATTTAACACAATTGCTATTAAGAAAAGATTGATATTATTTGTGATGTAGAAAGTAATCTTTTACAACACTTACTCAGCCAGGAGTTAAATTTGAAATTCTTTTACGATTTTCAGCTGTCCCTTTAGCATTGAAATATACAATATGCACTGTACTAATAAACATAAACTTATACAAAATTAAATACTTAATCCTACACCAACTTAATGGTTGTTGATGGGTCTTACCTATTGGTTTTACAAGAAATTCAACATTAAAAATTGCTTTTTTAAAAATTCAAAACAAAATACAATCTTGGTGTTGAAATTTTAACTTAAAATTTTTTTATACTAGCTGGTCACTATTAAGTCCAATTTTTGGGGGCGGCAGTAATAATTTGGATTACTTCTATTTTATAGTAATTTCTTGAGTTCTTAATTATATTTAAAAATATTCTTATAATTTATATTAATACATGTGAAAATATCATCAAATTGGTAAAAAAAAAAATACAGGAGAATTTAAGATTCAATTTATTACATGCACTGCGAAAAGATATTAAAACAAATATCTGTCAAATATAAAATTGCTTCATTTTGGAAAAACATTTAAAGACTGTAAACAAACTAGCGCAGCATCAGCTTTAGCAATCTTCTTATTTGTTGATGCAGTTGCAGGTATGTATTCAACACCATTTACTTCAACCTAAAATCAAGTTATGATATTAATTAAAATAAAAAATTGGTGTCTCTTTAATAAGACATTTTGTAGATTTATAGGCAGGATATTTTTTTAGTAACAATTTAACTTCGTGAAGGGGATTAAATATTCTTGAGGTACAAGTGAAACAATATAATGGGTAAGATAACCTAGGTCTGGTACAAAGCTCTTTGTTGTTATTATTGTTGTTACTTATCTCGGAATTGTCTAGCAAGGCTAGACAATCCCCATGAATCCAAAAATTTCTAAAAAGTCTAAAAACAGTTGTGAGTCTCTGAGGACTTTGTACAAAGCTCTTTTATTACAACATTAAATCTATTGAAATCAAATGAGACAAGCAACAAGGCAATTTAAGTACAGAATTTTACCTAATCAAAACTACTAATATTTTAATTTAATGCAATATCAAATCATGGTAAATTTTAATAGTCATTTTTGATTTTGACACTAAAATGCACCAGGAAAATGTGTACATTTTAACATAATTAGATCAAACAAACCGGAGTGGTAAAAATGTGTTTTGAAAATGAAGCATCAGATAATTAGCTAACTGAGTAATTTTTAACAAACCAAAGCAAATATTTCACTCTAAAATTACAAATGAAGTTTTAAAAATCAAAATGCAGCATAAGAAAGTTACTGGATGGTTTCATACCTTTACTAAAAACAGTTTCTTGTGAGGAGGACCATGATCCTTAACTACACCATACAAAGGAGGTTTCCACTTCCTTTTACTGCATAGTTCCATCAATGCAGACACTGGATGTTTTCCTACCATAAAAGCAAACTTTTTTAAGCTACAAAAAATAATTAAACAACAATCTCCATGTCTTTTTAAGTCACTATATTTTGACAGCATGTCAAATAAATATATAAGGTAAACGTGGGTTCGGTATAGTGGCCATCTAGCTGATTAATTTTAAATAATACAAATTAGAGACATGAAGTCTGTTATTCTATAAGACTAATAAAATCTAAAATATATTTCGCTAGAAAAGAAGATTTATTTTGAACTAAACAACCATACCTACTCAATTTCATGCATAAACCCCCTCATATAGGCAGAAAAAGAGAGATGGCCACCATAGAAACAACAGATACATCTAGGTGACCACTATAGCAACAATTTGTAGTACTTTTCAAAAATAAAATAAAAATACTTTACATGATCTAATTAGGATTTTTATTAGTAAAATCAAAAGAAGATTCAGTTAACCTAAAAATTGGATAACAGTTTCTTAGCAAATACTATATTGATATTTATTGAGAATTTAAGTGAAAATTTCCTAAAACTGGCCATTTTACCCACTTACCATATTTCTCTAAATTTTATAAGAATATTTTCTCAGTACATGAATTAAATTATTCTTTTACTATTCAATGTTTTGTTATTTATATGATAATGGGATTTAATGAAATTATATTTTAAACAAGTTTTTAGCAATTTACAAAGAGCATGAGAAATCAATTTATAATGGGGATGGGCAAATACTTACCTTGGAGTTCTTTGACAGCGGATAAAGGTCTTTTGCCACCTTCCCCAGAAGATACTAAACCTGAAATTGGAGAAAAATTTTTGTATGCAGGAATTTTCTGAAAATAACCTTGATATTTTATACATCAAACTTATTTAAAAATAAATTTATAAAATCCTTATATTTAATTTATGATTTTGGGCCAGATTCACCTTTACAAAGAATGTACAAGAAAAAAATGAGCATGAAATGAGATGCATACGGTTACAAACAATTTAAAAGGGTAGGTCACAGGTGTTACTTCCAAATTGTTCTGAGATTCAAATTTCACATTACTAGTACTTTTGGTGGTCCCATTAGATAGTTTGCCAAACACTAGAACAGCTTCTTATCAAAAAAGTCTTTAGTCATAAATGTGCTCCTGGTACCTCCTGTTGTTACAAAAATAATTATTCACTTGATAATACAAACGTCTATTACTTTCAAAATGTATCAATGAGTAAAGACTTTTTGGATTAAGTAGCTGTTCTAGTGTTAGGGAAATTATTCAACAGAACCACAAAAAAAAAGTAAAAGCAAATTGCCTACTGGTAACTAGAGATTTGAATATCAGAAAAATTAGGAAACAACACCTTGCAACCTACCCTTTGAAAAATTGTTTGTAACTGTATCATTCTCATTTCTTCTACGGTCTATGTAAAACTGAGAGTAACTAGAGATAATTTATAGTAGAGAGATAATTTAGAGTAATAGTAACAAAGTTTTTAATACAAAATTATTAAGAATGCAGTAAATATTTGGATACAAATTTACCATTTTTTTAAAACATGGATTGTTTGAAGTTAATACAGGATTTTCTTGAGCCACTGTAACACAACTTGAAAACAATTGGTTGGGGATAATGGCACCAACCATTTAATCACTTTAAATAAGATTTTTAGTAATACAAGGTTTCTGAAACATCTCTGACCTTAAATATATCAATGCTCTCTCTTTAACTAATTAAGGGTCAATTCATTGGATTTAGGAAAAAAAATATTTGGTGCAGAGAAGCTGTACAGCTATGAACTAAAAATTTCAGAACTAATTTTCAACTTTTCTTACTGGTTGAGATTAATTTATTTCATGGCCAGAGTACACAATTTTAAAACCCTAAAATTAGTAGACACTTTCTGTAGCTCACAGAAATGACAAACTTGTGTGTATGATAACTAGTCAAATATGTATTGCTTAAAACAGGTAATTTGGTTATCTGTTAAAAGCAATGCCCTTGTAAGGCTCTGGTTAGAATTAGAGATGGGCAAAAAACGAGTAGCAGTTAAAAAATAGCTGCTACAGGAAAAACATTAATGTAGCTGCTAAACGTGTTCAGAAATAGCTGCTAAAATTTAGCAGCAGTTGAAGATTCTCGATTGGACAAAAAATTGCATCTATACTGCTACGCGCTGACCAATGAGAATCGCCTAGATTTAGCAGTAGCAGATAACGAAGAAAACGACAGGAAAACACGATCATGTCCCCTGCTAAAATTTAGCAGCATTTGAAGGCTCTCGATTGGTCAAAAAATAGCATCTATACTGCTACGCGCTGACCAATGAGAATCGACTAGATTTAGCAGAAGCAGATAACGCGATCCTGTCCCTTATCAGTAGCTAGCAGCTACTGTAGCTGCTAAAAAAAAGCACCTGTAACCTCAACCATAGAGAGTGCTAATCTGCTAATTTTTAGCAGCTACTTTTAGCTGCTATTTTTCCTTAACGAACATAACTGCTAAATTTTCAAAAAATAGCAGATTTGCCCACCTCTAGTTAGAATGTCTTACAGAAGGCAAAATGGTATGCAGGAAAATAAAAAAGTACACAATATTTCACAACTTGCATAAAAGAGTAAAGTACTTCTTACCTTTTTTGTCAGTTTTGACATCTAGAAGTAGAGGTTCCAGAGATCCTTCTTTGTTTTTCCCAAGACCTTCCCCTGGGTTCCATCCCATTTTTTTTAGTAAACTCATTCCTTTTCCTTCGGTCACAGGTGCAGCCCGAGTAAATATGTCCTTCAAAAAGTAAAATAGAGAATAAGCAAAAATATTTGGCTTAAACATCAAGTGTTTACTTTTTCCACAGAGTTCAATTAAGCATGAAGCTTACAAAAGTCAATCAAAACACATTTTTATTTAAAAAAAAACCTGAGAAACAATCACCAACCAGATCTGGCAATAGAAAACAGAAGGATTGGTACCACAAAATGTTTTTCAGTCCACCAGGATTCAAAAACAAGTGGGAAGCAGTAACTAAATATTGGAATAGGTCTATGACTATCATCTTGATATTCGAGTGAACACAAAAATAATATCCATGAAGTGACCTGAGCAATAAGAGTAGTTAACTTTAAAAAATTGTTTTGAGCATGAACTGAACATTTAAGAAACAACACTGTGTGATTTTATTTCAGTGCTTTCAATACCAACCTAGCCAAAGGGGATGTGATTGTTTATCATAGACTAAGGGTCAGGATCTAAATTGAATATAGTGATAGTAAAATCCCCCCCCCCCTCAAAAAAGAAATAAAATTCTTTATTTTTTTTAATATGCTTACATTAAAACTTGCAAAAAGAAAAAATTCAAATAGATCAAATAAATATTTGGTTCATGGACCATTAAAACATTATGTAAGCATGTTTTGGTATATTTTGATTTTACCTTTTCAGCAAAAGTAAATCGTAATTTCCTTAATAACTGCATAAGAAAATTTCCCTCTTCTTTGTGTACAGAATGTTAAACAGTAATAAGTTAATTTCTAAAATTTGGACTGAATTCAAATTAAAAACAATTGAAAAGAGAAAAAAAAACCTAATTTTCTTACAAATAACAAGATATTGAAAAATAAATTGTTTTTAATCTCTTACAAAAACATCATTCATATACCCTCCTCTTTGTCAGCAAAAACAATAGCAAATAGCAAACCCCCTCCTAGATGCTTTTGTAGGTTCCTATTCTAAAAGTTTCTTAAAATTGTGAAATGCTTTCAAGAAAATTTAAACTAAGCATGGATAAAATGAGTGATGAATTGTACGATGAAATCTCTATACCATATCAATAATAAAAGTATTCCTCATCTTCACATACCTACTCGTACTCTAGATAAGATTTAAAAATAAAGCAAAAAATCAAAACAATCTGAGACAACAGTCTTCTTTCATATAGGACATTCTGAGATTCCATAGTACTTGTTATGACATAGAAGGTAAAAAAGAGATGGAAACAATGCTCAGTTCAATACAATATGATCCAATTCATACTCCATCAAAAATGTGAGCTATAAAAAGCAGCTTCTACATACTTACACACATAGTTACTTCTACAAGAACAAAGTTTAGACACAAGCATGCTGTCAAAAATGGAATATGGTCATTGAAGGGCTCTACATCTTACCATATATCACTGTTCCTCAATCAGCTCCCAAATCTGGACATAGCAATAGTGAAGAATCATGTGCCTGTTAAAGATGGATTACTAGGCCAATCCTGCAACAAGCTCTCAATTTATAGTAGTTTGCATCAACCACAAATAAAGGATTGAGAGCCAACTGAGTTCAAATTATAAACAGTTCAAATATTTAATTCCAAAAAGAGAGAGAGAGAGGGGTCACAAGGTTGGACACAGATTCCAGCGAGAAAATTTGGTACAGCTGAGGAAAAAAAAAAACGTTACAGTAGACTTTGCGGGAGAACGGGTGGGGTTAGAAAGATGCTTTTGGTGTCATTTTTCAGGATTTAGTGTATGCTTGAAAAAATTAATTGACTATTTTTCTCTCAGAGGTCGTCTTCTGGTGCAGCGCAATAAAAACTGCATCTTTTTTCATGGCGACCCGCAATTTTTATTCGATTTTATGAAAGATCATAGTAATTTAACCCTCATCACCGAGTTTCATTTAATTTGGACGTTAAGCAAACTCATGGCAGACCGTCAAAATCTGAAAAATTCATATTAAAAGCCTGAAATTAGTCGCCAACACCCGACTGCCAAACACGGATTTCTGACAACCTAAAAGTACTAGTGAACCGATTTTCATTAATATTTCAGTTTTAAATTGTCGAAACATGAGATAAGGTTATTTTAAAAAATTTTAAGCTTTAATAAGCATATAAATATTATGATTAAATTATTTTAATTGTGTTTATTTATATTAGTTTATTAGTAATTTCAAAGTCAAAAATCGCACTGAGCTAATTTTCGTGTTGTTTGAAAACGCGTAAATAAAAACAAAAACGCAAGAAGCGCCAAATCATCGATAAATCGCCAAGCCTAAAAAATAACTGTAACGTTTTTTTTTTCCTCAGCTGTACATAGGAAGCATACCTTGAAAGTATTGGATCTTTTAAATTTTAATTTCAAGGCATTCACACTTTTTATCATTGACAGTTTTATGCATGCTAGGTGTTTTAAAAAGGCAACGATCGATATAGGTGCCAAGGTCTCATATTGATCATAATTTCCAATATTGTGAGTAATTTTGAAAGAGTAAGTGAATCCAAGTAATTATGAAAAATTTCAAATTGCTTTGATCCTTTGAACTTTCAGTTGGTTCAGAAGCTAAAGAACTTTACAAATGCCAAAACATCATGTTTTTGAAACAGAAGACTAAGACACAATAAAAAAGAGACAATTGAAGTTCTATAATAAAAACCAAGTATTAGGTTAACTATAAAATAAGAACTTCACAATCGATCAATTGAAGCGCTTCCAGCAACAACGAGCCAACTCCAATAGCCTTACATTGGAGTTTGCTCGCCGTAAGAGGTATTTGTATGATGCACTTGAAGCCACAACGAGAAAACTCCCAATGTAAAGCTACTGGAGTTGGCTCAGTGTGGCTTCAAGGGCCTCATACAAAATGCATCAAAAACAATTTTCAAGGGTTCTTGGACCAGACCTCAAGAAATCTTATCTGCAAATAAGCAAGAAGAGGATATCTTCAATCAAGATTTAGCTTGACTCATGTCAGAACAGCATAGATTCAACTTTAAATTTTCAATGTTTTGGCATTGGTAGAGTTTATTTGTGGTTGAATGCAAAGACTCCAACTTACCACTACATCTTAATACAGTACCTGATGATCAGGAAGTAGAAAGAGGTGGTAGCTTCACAGAATAAATTGAGGGGCCTGCTGCAGGTAAAAACAATCTCTAATCCATACGCATAATTTACGTTTTTGCAGTCTGGAATAAATAGGTTCAACATAAAATGCTACCAGTAATGCTTTTAGAAAGACAAAAATCAACTTCCTAAAAACATTACTCGGGTGCATTTAAGAGGGCAAGAGCAGGATCATAACTTCAAAACCCTTTACGGACTATAATGAACTGAACAGGTCACACAAACATGAAACATCTGTTTTGAAATGATAACCAAAAAATTAAACAATTCAGTTCAGAGGATGAATGTTTTATAATTGCAGAAAAGCATGTATTTTTCAAAGGGTATTAAATTAATTTTTCAGTAGATGAAACATAAACCTTAATTTATATAGTTAAAACAATTTAGCATTTTATTAAATTAAAAAAATTAGTGCTTCATTACATAAACCTTCTTCTATTTAAAAATACCACAAAAAAGATTTAGTGATAAACATAATTTAATAATTTATGATAAAACCTGATTTAAGCTTACTTTGTTGTAAAAAAAACTATAGTTAAAAGTTAATTCAATAACTTCTATATTTTTTCATTATTTGATTAATGAGAAAGTTGATAGTAAGGGGAGTAAACATAATTTTAAGACACTTAATAATGCTAATTAGGTGGTTGGATTGTAACACCATGGAATATATTAAAATTTGCTGTTTGGGCTAACTGCATATTATGAAATTTCCAAAAAATATTTCAAGAAACCAAAGACAGTACAAACATTAAAAAATAAATTAGCATCAACAGCATATAATTATCTTATCGGGTATAACACTCTCTTATTGATGATATATAATGCACAAGAATTTGTTTACTACTAGAATTTAAGTCATTTGTTCTCTATCCCCCCCACACAAATAATAGTTTCTCTTTGTTCTGTATTATCAATTGGGCTAACAGATCCCAAATGATAATACATTTTAGTGACTTGTACCAAGAGCAATTTTACTGAAGGAAAACTCCAAACAAATAAAAGGGACTGTAAGCATTAATTAAAATCCTCAAGCGATTTACATATCTTAAATGTAGACTTTGGGTAGATAATGAACAACCCATGATTGCATTCATTTAACTTAAAGATAGATACTCATAAAATATAAATTAGATAACTTTTGAACATCACACACTAATTTTCAAACATTTCTGAAATAAAAATACATGATACAAAGATTACCAGATTCCATTTCTCTAAAGATTTAGTTTAGATTTATTTATTTGCCTGAACAAGATTTGTACATAAATTATATTTAAGGTTTTTATATTAATGTGAGAAAGCTTAAAAATACTTTTTTTAATACTTCCCAACTTTTTCTTAGCTACATTGAAATAATCTGGTAACTTTGTCACAAATTATCAAAACATTCACAACACTTACATGGCAAGAAATGTTTGTGTTAAAAAAAGTTTTGCACAGCTTAGAACAAGTTCAAACTTAAGCACAAAAACTAAATTACTTTTTTAACTCTATAATTCCAATGCTTCGGACCAAGCAATTCTTCTACAGTCAGAAGTTTGGCATCAGTACTTCCAGTAAATAGACCAGGTACTTGATGAGAAGAAACCCATTCTTGAATCTGTAAAAAAAGGAAATCTGTTACTTTAGTTTTAAAACACAAGAAATTATATTAGGTCATACACTACCCTACAATAATGGACCGGACACCAAGGTGTAATGCTTTAAGGAAAACAATACATCATTTACTTAGGGGTGATTGACTTCTACAAGTTGCAGTCTTATAATCGACCTTTCTGGGCATACTCTCAACAGTGTTTTGATATTCAGTTAATTTACATGGAATCTGATTTCATGTTAATCTGCAGGGTAGTGTATATGGATATAGTGCTACTCTGTTTTTTTTTACAGCTTCAAACTTGTTCCATAAATGAACCCAACTCTAAACCCAATTAAACAGCAAAAGTTATATGTATTTTCAAAAATTTAGGGTCATATAATGCACTTACATCACTCTGGGCATCAGCTAATGTTTGTAAAGCTGTAGGATCATTTGGTTTTTCTTGCAGCTTGGCAAGTGCTTTCATTCGTTTGGCAACTATTGAAGAGACATCAATTTTCTGAAAAAAATTAAAATTTTATTAATTTCAAAAATTGATATTACTAGAATATCTAGTATACATTTTTTAATAAAGTATATTCATTCATTCTTTTAAAAAAAATTGAGTACCTTGTATTTAAGTTAGGCCATTTTTGAAGCCTTTTCTTAGTTTTAAAATAGAAATATATCATTAGCATACAGAGGAAAGACACTAAGTCACTTTTGACTCATCTACTCTGTACAAGGTTAAACCAAATTTGGTGATATTCCAGTTTTTTTAATTGCAAGGTGCAATTTCACCAACACATGGTCATTTTTCAGCTTGGAGAAATTTTGAAAATCTGCTTGTTGTTTGCATTTTTTCTACTGCTTTCAAAAATTCCCCAAAAGTGACTTCATGCCTGTCTTCTGTAAGCCGATAATATGGCCCAAACCCTTCTATATTTTTTAGGAAATTATGGTACACGAAATCTCTATACATGTAGTTTATACAAAATTATTTCTGAAAATTTGAGAATTTTGATAAAAAAAACTTCAACAGAGTAATTATTAGACGTAAAATTAAACAAATGTATTTAGTGATTTTTCATTCCACAGTAGAAATTTAATAACTAATATCGTTATAAATGTTTACTTAAATGAACAATACATCCTCCAAACATGGTTGGTTGGTTGGTGGGGTTTTATGGCGCAAGGGCATCCTCCAAACATGAGGAGGAACTATACTAGACTGCAACTTAAGTTGACCCTACGACGTCACTAATAAACAAAGTAGTTCCCATTGTGGTGTCTGAATTTTGAGTGAAATAAAGAACGTCAATTTAAAAATGTGATTTTGTTAAACTCATGTATTAATAGTGCTTTTCAATTACGATGTGCTTACCGAAACTCCTCCTATCAACACAACAGGCTTCGTGTTTACCGATTTCTCCTTCCGCATTTGTGACGTACTGGGTTCAAGAAACGTTGAAATCAAGTATAGTGTAGAGAATTAATAAAAAATTTGAAAAATGTAGCAAAAAATCTTAAGGGATATATAGTACATAACCATTTTTCAATAAATTGCTCATTCATAAATTTCCAACTCTAAATCCATGCAATAGCAGCAACTGAATGAGTTTGTGGGGAAAAAAGGGCAATAAGACACTTGCTTACATTTTGAGATAACCATGCAAATTAATGCTAGGATATAGTGTAACCTTTGCTCAACAGGTTGATTGAGTTATAGACCTATTAAACCTATGATGTAATGGACTAAATGAGTCGTCTAGTTTCAAAACTAGATACGTCACTTTTTCCTAATTTTTCAGGAACAAAAAACTTAATATTCAAACAAATTATGCAAATTAAACCATTATTTTTATTTAAGATGGTAGGAGATGGTTACATTATCAACATGTATAAGCTCATAGATTTAGTTGGAGCATTTTTCAGCATAAAAGTTTTAAAACATTATTTTTTGTCACAAAATTATAGATTTCTCTCAAAATTAGTGTTGGTCATGAAACATTAGACCTATATTTTTTTGAAGCTTAAAACATGGCTGTTTGCTAGATCTGTATTTTAACAATCAGAACATAACATAAACTGGAAGAAATTGATCTACCTGGTTTTGAAACTAGACTCAAATTTTATATTTTGTTAACAGAAATAAATTCTTAACTAAATTCCAAAATTCCATGTAATATTTGCCCCTAATATGACCATTTTTGAATTCTTTAAGGACCCAAGTCCAGTCAATGATTGTAGGCAACTTGAAAACAAAAGGAGACAAATTAGCTTAACTATAGAATAGAATGCATGCTGCAAAGATAAGAATATTTGGGAAAAAGGGTAGTTACACTCAATATAAAGGCTGATTTTTCGAATTAGAAGGCAAGCAGATTCCTGAACAATAGTTTGTTATATTCTGAATGCAAAACAGGTCTTCACAAATATGCTTGCTTATCAATAGTACATTCATTTTGTAGGTACAACATTTTACCCCAGAATTGGAAAAAAAGACTAGTTATATTTGGATAAAAAGGGTTTTAAATAAGGTTTGTCTTCAGAATCTTTTGATTTGAATCATGTTACATTTATATGTGATGGAATTTAATTCTATTTAAGGAGTCTTAAAATGTATTAAAAAACCCTACCACCACAGATTAAAATTTTTAATTATTTTACATGTAACCAGTGCAGGAAGAGTTTAATTAGTTTAGAAGTTTGAGTAATGGAATATTAAGGGTGTATAGATACTACTACACTTAGGAACATAGTAGCTACATAATGATGGTTACATTTTTCAAGGGGCAACAAATTCAGAATATAAAATAAGGACAAATTTTATCTTTACTATGAAGTTGTTTATTTCAAAAATTATTTCAAATTGTTGACTTTAAAAATTAAAAACAGACTAGTCATTTTAAGAACACATTTTATTATGGAGATAGAAAATTAAAAAAATATGATGAATAAATAAATTAGTTCATGATAGAGAAATATTTACCAATGATTACATTGAAATTAGTTCAGTTTGTATAATTTGTCAATTTGAAATAATTTAAAAAGTAAAACATGGAATTATAACTCTTGAAAGCTAAAATACAATACAAAAGTAGACACTTTAACCCTTCAACACCTAACTGTCTCAAAACTCTATAAAGAGCCAATATCAGCCATTTCAGTTGTTAAAGGGTGAAACCTCATAACATTTGTTCATAAAAATAACAAAATAAAGCTTTAACTTACATGCAATACAGGAATAACAAGTAAACCATATTAACAGCCAACAGTGTCAGTGTTAAATCCTTGGTCAAAGAAGGATCAATCAGAATCAGCGAAAAGTAATTCTTCTTTCTTCACCTGGTGTTTAGCACCAATACAAATGGCTGTGAATATGGTTGTAAATATTTCAAATTTAAAACAACCTTAAATGCTTGGAGTTAAATAATCAGCAAGTAATAACACCATAAAAATAACATACAAACCAATAATATATTTACTAACAGACCAACAGTTTCTTTTTATGGAATAAGGTAAGTTTTGTACTTTTGAAAAAACTTAATAAAATAGAACTACACCAGGGCTAAAATTTCCACTCATTATCATCAGCGAGCAAATATTTTAGGGTAGTGAGTAAATTTTGTATTTAAAAAGGTCATATTTTAAATCAGAGTCAGCTCAGTTTAAAATAGCCATTCTGAAGAAAATTGCTAAGACAGAAAACTTTCATTCATGCATCTAACAAATAAGTCTAATAAATATATGCATCCTCACATATGATAATGTTTTGGTCCTTAAATTTCAAAAAGGAGTTTCAGTCTAGCCTTGAGGGATATTTATGAAGGGGTGAAAATGGTCCTCAAGCTAAAAACTTTGGAGACCCCTTCCCTAGGGGATGGGGGACATCCTAAGAATGACAATGAACCTCTTTGAAAATATTTTCTCCCATCTATAATGACCATAATACAGTATGATTGAACATATGTTTAAAAAGCAGATTTAACCCCAGACAATGCAAGCCAATCCACACAACTCATTCTAGTGGAACCTTTAACACTCATTTAAAGTAGCTGTTGTAAAAAGGTTTGAAAGGCAATTTCTTTAAAACACTGCATTCAATTTTTTTTTTGACAAAAGACATTTTCTTTTGTTTCACAAAAGTAATTTAAAACATCTTTGGTTTTTTTTTTTTCTGTTTGAGGTGTGGGTTGAAAGATAATGTTTTTAAGAAACATTGCAAGCCAGAAAGACTTTCATCTTGCAAGTTTATTGACACAAACTATATGATCAAATATTAATCATGGTATGATACTGAATAAAAAAGTTACATGTGCATGTTTGAGTGTTTTTATTTGCATAGTAGATATTTTTTTCTAATTTTTTATGAATGTAAAAATACTGAAGAGCAAAAGAAACTACTATGGAGTTGCATTTTTGAGTACAATATAAAACTACTTAATTTACTTTTAAAAGAGCAAATTTTTTTGTGTCCTTACCCTCATTTAATAAACCAACCAAGACCACATTTTGGTTTTAAAAAATAAGAACTATTTTTTAAGTAAAGGAAAAAGTTTTTCACAAAAATTCTTCCGAGAGCACTACAGTTTACGAGTCAAATAAATTATAATACCACAGAAAACCATCCAAATTGTACTATGTTACCTTGAAGACTAATTGTGTATGCTCCCACTAAAGAATTCAAATATTTAAAAAGGGTTACAGTGAACTACTTATTGGTCTGGTGAAGATTTGCTAGTAAGACCCAACTGTATAGGAAGAATAGATTTATTTAACTCAAGTTGCCACATAAGATCCAATTGGGCAACACACACACATATCAAATTTAAAAATGCTAAACTCTCTCTCACACCTGCCAACTTTTGAAAACTTGCATCAGTAAAACTTTTTGCATAACGTTACAAAACTACAATTTGAATTGCTTCAAACAAAAAGAGGTACAGATTGATGCATCATTACCTAAATTATTTTTATTAAGTATTTCAAATTTTCACATAATTGAAGAAAACTGTGAAATTTCTTTGCTTAAATTTATAAGTTTGTTAAGTTAAATTTTTACAATTTTATAATCAGCTTACTTCAATTGCATAGTACTTATTTGATAAAAAACTGACTTATCCCCTTCACAAAATTCATACTACAAACCAATTTGGTTACATGAATATCTTGAACCCTTTTCCCCAAACCATTTGATTTAAATTTCTGTTTGGAATCAATGCTCATTGAGGGAGACTCGATCCGATCTCGGTAAAGTTGTTTTTTCCGCATTGCGATCAGAACACAGGGGAAGCAAACTTACCGGGTGAGCGCGCGCCAGGACTCGCGGACGAATCCGAAAAAGATTTGCAAAAAAAATTAAATTTCACTCAATAAAAGAATCTAAATTGATAAAATCGTAAGAGCAGGGGTTAGGAGATGTTTTGAAGTAAAAAGATATTAATTAGAGAAAATCGTTTAGGTTGCGAATGTTTTGCATTTTCATGGATAGTTTAGTGGAAAGAAATGCAAAATCCGGAAAATTTTCTGACCCATCCGTACAACCGTAAAACTAGACAGAAATCCGTAAATTTTACGGACAATCCGTAAAAGTTGGCAGGTATGCTCTCTGGATTTGGTTTGAAGAAAAAATTCATATTTGAATTTTGACACACACAATACCCACACGAGCCTTATAACCTTATCTTAAGTTCTTTTACAAGTTCTTTCTCAAGGATAATATCTCACCTTTGAAGAGTGAATGTTCTTAGATGGCATGACAATATCATTGGTTGGCAATTCTGGAGTGGATGAAACCACAGGATCATGAGTAACCATGGGATAAGGAGGCATGGGGTACTCCAAAGGAAGAGGAGGGGCCTGCATAGAATACAGATTGGACGACAGATCGGGTTGGAGAGAGGATACCCCCGCGGCCGACAGAAGCAAAGAGGATGGGGGAGGGGGCGGGGGAGGCATGGGAGGTGGTGGCATGATAGCAGCAGGTGGGGGTTTTGCAGGTAGAGGGGGTTGAGGCGTGGGTTTGGTGGGTGGAGCTGGAATGGGTTCAGCAGGTTTAGGAGGAGGATCTTGAGGTTCTGTTTTGGGAGTAGAAGCGGTGGGTTTGCTCTTGGAATTGGGTTCAACGGGGATCCACTCCAGTTCCTTTTGTTTGTGCTGGTTGCCACTCGAGACGGGGAACTGGGAACTCAGCTGTTTGGTCTCTGCAAACTTCTCCGCGTGGGTTTTGATGGGAATCTGGACAGCGTTCTGAAACCGGAGAAAAAGGTTGAGAAAGTGACTAACATTGTAAACTTTTCGGTTCCAAAAGTATGAAATGGCAAATGAGGCAAAGGGGATTTACTTTAATTACTTGACATCAGTTAGGTACTAAAAATAAAAACAACTCCAAAAATAAGAGTTTTTTGATAGACTGGATGTAACTATCAAAGTTTTGATACGAGTTTAGTTATTAAATAAAGCCTATAGAATTATATAGAAAAAACATTAACCATCAATTAAAGCCATTGCATTTACAATAAATCTAGTGAGTTGTTTAACATATTTACAAGAAAATAATAAAAAATAATTACTTTTTAAAGGTGATGAGTTACTATTACTCAAACTGAATAATAGACACATTTTCGGTTAATTTTTTAAAAGGCCACTCCATATTAGTAGAAATTGACAAGATATTTTTGGTCTTCACACTAGCCTTCTACAAAATGAATACTGAATTTCTCAATACTACTATTTCCAAATAATAGACCCATATGTATTTGAAAAAAGAAAATAAAGTGTTAAATTAAGAGTTATCAAAAAACAGAAAGACATTTACTTTTATGTTCAATTTTATCATGGGTTGTTCCTTTAGTTTAAAAGGATGGTTGATAAAATCTCTTTCAGTCTCTTGATTGCTTGAATCAGCTCCTGAATCAGCTTTAGGTTTATCCATAGGCTCATTTTCTCTTTCAGATAACTTGACACAAAAATCTAGAAACATCAAGAAGTTTAATTACACCTTAAATTTTTCAATCAAGTTTAATTTTTAATCAGTAGAAAAAAACATCAGACATACACAAAAAAAAAGATATTTGAACAAAGCTTTTTTGGTTCTATACACAATTAACTTCATGTTAAAGATCACATCGGTACAATTCCGTTAGAGTCCCCGCTAAATATCACCAATATCCAAATCGCTAAATATATCCAAATATCCACAAATTTTTCTGACTTTTAGTAATAAACTGAATAGTTATTGATCTAATTAAACATTTTAATTTAGGAATTTTTAATTATTTATGAATATTTCTACTTTTTGTTGCCTAAAATAACCGGACGATATTTAGCGGGGACTCTTAACGGAATTGAACCATCACATCAAATCATTTGCATCAATATAACACATAAAATTTACAAAATAGAAATAATGTTTGTTAATATTTTTAAAAAAAACAAGACTTCCGGGCTTAATGGCCGTGGTTGAGTTTATACCAACTTGACCACTGCCATTAAGCCTGGAAGTTTGGTCTTTTAATAGTAACTCCGGCTGTGAAAGCCTACATGTTTACATAATATTTTTTTGTTTAGAAATTTGGATCTCTAACCTAATTAGATTAAACCTTTAGTAAAAATTTTAATTACACATCTTAATGGTGGAGAAATGAAAGCAAATAATGAAAATACTCTCCATATAAACTAATGGAGCATATTGTAACAAGGGGACTCTCCCTCTGTTTGCTATCACTTACCAACCCCTGAAACTACTTCAGCAGTTAACAGATTACTTTGTGATCTGAACAAGCAAAGCTAGCCTGTTGCATCTAAAGGACCTTGCAGACAGTACTGATCTGCATAAATACCTTAATACTCCTTAAATATTTTATTTAACTTGCCCTTCACATTAATACTTAAAAGTAAATGTTTTTCCAGAAAAACACTGTCCACCAAACACTAAAACAAGAACCAACTTCCCTAAAATATTAATAAACTGCAAAAGAGTGCATCAACATTACTGTTCATATGCATAGATAACACTCCTGTAAAAAATTATTCAGCACATCTAACCATCCCAGAATGCATCAACCAGCTTAGCAAAAAAGCATGCACCCATGAAACTTTTAAACTTATACACATGTATGTTTTTAATAAACTATAAAAAAAGGTCATTAAATTAGTGTGGAAAGCTTTAAAAAAATAATACATTTTCCTAAAAATAAGTATGGGCTTTAAAATCACAATTCTACTGAAACAAGTTTTACTTTATAAAAAAATCATTGCTTTGATGATTTCATTGGTTAGTGTGACACAGCAAATGATTTTTAAGTATAATTAGAAAGAATTCAATATAAAAAAATGGATAAAGTTCTACTTATGTGACATAGAATCCAAAGTTTTGGAAGTGTTGCTGAATCATAAAATTTTGATGTGATTTCACAAATGATGAGCAAATTAACATAGCTATACAAACTCAAACTAAGTTGGATGATACACTTTAACTTAAATACTTTTTTTTGTAAGTATTTTATACTAATATCTATATTTGTTTTGCCCAAAAATAATGAGTTCACCAAAAAATACATTAAGTAATGTACACAGCAAGATTTAAACAAACTCAGTCCAATAAAGAAAGAGAAAAAGATAGGAAATGTACTTAAACATATAATTACCAGTTAATTCTTGGACTGATTTTCCACCAGATTTAATAGAAGTAAACTGCTCCTTTTTTATCAGATCCAAAGATAAACCTTCAGGTAAGGTACCTTTCTCAATCATGGTCAAGACATTTTTCTGAGCAATTTCCAAAATCTTGGCTTGATCAAACTTGCCACTTTTACTTGAATTGCTGACATGAAAAAAAAAAAGAAAGTAAAACAAAAATCTGGACATTTTTTTTAGAAGACAAAGTTACACTCTACTAGGCAGTTAAACTTAGCATGCATTTCATTGGATTCCATTAACAGTAGAGGGAAAAACTGGTTTTCTGTAGGGAGTATAATTTTTAATACTGGACACACCTTGACATTTTTATAACTTTTGACAATTTTACAGCCCCAGAATTAAACAATGGTTCTCAACCATTTTTGTATCCATAACCCTAAAGGGTGCAAATAAGTCCACGGTGTCTTCAAGCTGAAGTCATCGTATTTAAATATTTTTAGACACTTATTCAATGCAAAGATGATTAATTATAGGTTTCTGTGGAATGTTAAAAAAATATACTTGTTGTGTATTTAATATGTAGATTTTGGAGTTGAATTCTCCCCCCAAAAATAGTAATAAATATATTAAAATAGGGGGTTTGCCCTCTCTGCTCCTCCCCCTAAATTTGACTTTTATAAATGAATTTTCACATAATTTTTGGACATTTGGGACTCTAAGAGTTACATATGGGGCAGATCATCCCTTAGCTTAATAGCAGAATTTCTATCCATTGCAATAGACGACATTAGTGTGACGTCACTTGCTTGTTTGGAAACGTTGATTCTATCCGTGATTGGAGGTAAATCCGTACGGAACCAATCACGGATGGAATCTACGTTTCCAAACAAGCAAGTGACGTTATGACTAATGTCGTCTATTTCTCTTTTAAGTCATCAGAAAGATATGCTAACTTATCATTGCTTTCACAAAATGGATTCAAAATCCAGTTTTTTTTTGCATCATCCTTTTCAATTAAAAAAAATTAAAACATTGTTTTATTTTCTGGATTTTTTATATTACCTATTCCCAATTCTTTTATATTAAACTAAATTTGTTTCAGAGTAAACTTGACCAACCCTTGGTGTTGCAGGTTAAAAACCAAGGAATTAATGTATTTTTGAGATGTAATTGACACTAACTGTTTTTAATTACGATCATATCAATATATGAGATAGAACTAGTATGTATACTAGCTAGTAGTAAGCTAGTTAGTAAAGGTTAAAACTAGATTAATTATTTAGTTTTTCATACTTAACAGTTACTTTTATTTTATTGTGGTCTCCACAGCGAAAATGTCTATTTTTCTGCATTAATTACATATGAAGCTTATCTACCCAAAATTAAAGTAAAAATTTATGACTTTTTTACTTTTTGTATTACTGCATACTTTGATATGTATACAGGAATAATGTAATAAGGTTTTTAGTTTTTACATTTTGATTTGTGATACCAGAACCTAATTAAACAGAATGATTTTCTTTTAAGGGATTAATTTTAATTCATTCACTAAAAATCTTGGAAGTTAAAATACTATCTATTTCAGGAATGATTTTTTTTTTCATTCTTTGTGATAACTAATGCACCATTTTAGTGCTTTATTCATACACTGAGGTAAAGTTTTATTTAAAAGTCACCAATCATTCAAAACTTAAAATATGATTTTATTAATCACTAGTATAATAGATAAGCAAATATCTCTAATTCACATGCATTTTATTATTTTAAGGTAACTTTACCTCTTTTTATCTCTTGACCTTGATCGTGATCTTCTTGACTTTGACTTGTGTGAAGGGCTTGTATCCTTTTTAGTTCGAGATTTACTAGACCTGGAACGAGACCTTGATCTATGCCGGCTAGAGGCACGAGTAGATTTATGGTGATCTCTTGATCGAGATCTGGAATGTCTTCTCTGATGCCTGGAAGCAGATCTACTTCGACTTCTTGAAGAGTGCTTTTTTCTTTTTCCATGTTCTTTTGACCTTGATCTACTCCTACTTCTACTAGACTTATTCTTTGTTTTTCTTGATTCCTTTTGTAAAGACTTGCTACGACTTCTAGTACGTCTTTTGGATTTATTGTTGGCTTCTCTTGATTTTGATCTCTTTACTGATCTACTTCGTCTTCTACTTTTTTTGCCAAGTTCTTTCGATTTAGATCTTTTGCGAGATCTGCTTCGACTTTTAGTTTGTCTTCTGCTTCTTTTATTCACATCTTTTGATAAAGACCTTTTAGCTGATTTACTTCGGCTTCTAGAGTGTTTCTTACGTCTCTTATTTCTCTCTTTTGATCTAGACCTTTTGACAGATTTGCTTCGGCTCCTAGAGTTCCTTTTATTCTTTTTACTTCTCTCTTCTGATCTAGATCTTTTTACTGATTTACTTCGACTTCTAGAAGATCTTTTAGTTTTCTTTCTATTAGCACTTGATCTAGACCTAGACCTTTTAGATCTGCTTCGATTTTCATCCTTCTTATGCTTTTTGCTGGTTTCTTTTGATCTAGATCGCTTGGACCTACTCTGACTTCGACTCTTTCTTTCTTCCTGTTCTTTAGACCTAGATCTGTTGGAAGACCTACTACGACTCCTAGAAAGTAATGCTTTGCTGCTGACTTCTTTTGAATTTGATCTCCTGATTGATGGACTCTGACTTTTAATTGCAGTTTTATTACATTGGTTGGAAATTTTAATTTCGGATTCAGATATTCTTTGTAAATCATGTGTTTTGTTTGATTCTTCTGACCTAGATCTTTCAGTAGATAAAAGACCTAGATCTTTCAGTAGATCTAGATCTAGATACGACATAGATCTTTCAGTAGATCTACTTTTACTTCTTGAACATCTGTCTTTTACATGAGGCACCTGTGTTTTATCCACAAGTTTTTCATTTTCTGTCTTTGTATCTGGTTTTGAAGATGGGGAAATGGATCTACCTGCAGTTCTACTGGGACTTTTGTTTTCCAAGTTTGTTTCTTTTGAGGGGGATCTAGACTTTTCTACTAATTGACTTGCGCTTTTCAAAAATTCTTGTTTAAAATCATTTGCTTCTGAATTAGGTTTTTCAGTGGTCGTATCCTCATTGGACAATTTTGAACTACATTTATATTGAGTAGTTGATTTACTTTCTTTAGTTATTGACTGAGTAGACTCCGATTCTTTTAAATCAGAATTAAGTCTACCAACTGATCTACTCCTGCTCCTTGAATGCCTACTTACTTCACTATCAACAGAGCCTGTTTGTTTTGGAGACAGATTTGATGTATGGATTGTTAACTCAGTTGATCCTTCAATTGACTTTTTTCCAGATAATTGATCCTCATTTTTTCCACACAACTCTTTTGATTTCGATCTGGATTCTCGAATAGATTTACTACGGCTTCTAGATAAACAGCTTTTTGGTTCTTTAGAGACTGATCTTTCACTGGATTTGCTATGACTTCTTGCTAACTGTTCCCTTTTCTTAATAGAATCTCTAGATAGTGATCTCTTAGCACATTGACTATGACTTCTTGAGTGTCTTTTTCTTCTACTCCTTTCTCTTGACCTAGACTTTCTACTGGATTTACTTTTACTTCTACTTCTAGATGTCCTCTTTTTTCTGTCAGCATCTCTTGATTTAGACCTTCTAGGAGATTTACTTCTTGATGATTTCCTCTTTCTCCTGTCCGCATCCCTAGATTTAGACCTTCTAGGAGATTTACTTCTACTTCTTGAAGATTTCCTCTTTTTCTTGTCAGCATCCCTAGATCTTGACCTTTTGCGAGATTTACTTCTGCTTCTTGATAAACGCTTTCTATTCCTTTCCCTTGATCCAGACCTTCTGCCCAACTTACTTCTACTTCTGGACTTATGCCTTTTATTATTTTCTCGGGATTTAGACCTTTTCCTGGATCTACTTCGACTTCTTGAATTTTTTTTCCTTCTATGTTCCCTTGATCTAGATCTTCTGGGAGATTTACTTCGACTTCTTTGCAACCGTCTTTTCCTTTTGCGTTCTCTTGACCTAGATCTCTTAGTAGATTTACTTCGACTTCTAGAAGAGCGACCTTTTCTCCTTCTTGTCCCTCTAGACCTAGATCTTTTAACTGACTGGCTACGGCTTCTAGAAATTCGTTTACCTTTGCGGTGCCTGGACAAAGATCTCCGTCGATGTTTTGAATTTGAACGAGATCGTTTCCTTTTTCTGTCTGAAACTGATTTTGAACGAGAACGGTGCTTAGATTTAGAGCTTTTTTTGGATCTTGATTTACTTCTGGATCGAGACCTTGACCCATCACTCATATCAGAAGGTTCTCTCTTTTCAATTTTGTCTATCAAAGAACCATTATCTTTTACATTTTCATTACCAGCAATTGAAGTGGTACAGGTTGTGAGCTCATTTCCATTTTTTACAGTTTCAACAGGGCTTTCATTGAGTTCAGTTTTAATACTCAGATTGGCACTTTGAGCTACAATTTCAAAGTTGTCCTCTTTACTGGGAGATACTAATTGCTCAGATTTAGAATAATCTTTTTTGTCCTCTGATCCAGTAAGTAGGAGTTCTAGAGATGGACCATAAGGTACTTCAATGTCGTTATTTGTGGAACAAGCAAGGCTACCTCCAGTTGTTTCCCCTTCTTTTTTGGGAATACACGAGGTAGGTATGATTGGAGTAACTTTATCTCGAACTTCAATTTTCTTGATCTTTTTTAGTCTTTTTATATCTTTTTCTTCTGAACTAAAAACACGTTCTTCTCTCTGAAAAGTTTGACAGTATTTGGATGAGAATTAGTAAATAAAATAACGTTTTAAAAAGAACTAAAAATTATTTATTTAACAATTTAAAAGAATAGAAATAATTATAGGGAATTCTGCTTGATAAATAAGCTGGTTTATTGAAAAACATGTTTATTCAAGACAAATAACAGAAGCCAAGCTATTCAACCAATGCATACTTTAACCAATCAATTAATACGAAGTTTCAAAAGCACAAGTTCTTGATGAGAAAACTGTGGTTTACACGAGTTATGGCAGTTTTAAGTTTTGGATGCTTTGCTATGAAAAGCAAAGGACTGGACTACTTTATATTGTGATGTTCGGTATTCTGACATGGAAGGAAAAAAACTTACAACAAATTGTTGGAAAAAGTCCTAAACTTGATCTAGCCATCGAAGAGGTATGTTTACCAGAAGAAAGGACTTTTACTATTTTTATTCCAATAAAATAAAAGCTTCGATTCTACTTTACTGTACATTTTTTATCATTCCAACTCATTTTATTTAATGTTTGGTTATATGGAGCTATAGTTTTCTTTAAAATAACTGATAATTATCAATTAAAATGTCAGTAAAAAATTATTAACGGGGACTTCACATATCACTTATTAGGGAAATTCCTTAATTGGTACGAAATGCCCTCGATCCATCATGTATAATCCACCGCACTAAAAAATGTAAAAAGTAATACTAAGTTTAGAAAAGGAGTAAACTTAATCTAAAGCGGATTAAAAAGCCCTTTAAAAAATAATAAATAAAAAAATCAAAACTAATGGAAATTAAATAAACAACAAATTAAGGTTAAATATAAAATAGAGTAATACTAAACAAGGCACTTTTCAACACTTTGTTCAAAAAATTGGTTCGTATGTACTATGTCATGCCGCTGAATTTGAAGGTCACTGAACGGTCGACGGGATAATAATTAAGTACCAAAAAATTTCTCATTATGCATTATGGTTTCCATGTTCCAAAAAAACAAACCAATAGAAGATATAAATATCATTAGTAACTTGGAGGTTTAAAAGATAAGATTCATAAATATAATTATTTACTTACTAATTTAGTGAAAATAATTGTACTAAAATTACAATTTATAATCTTTAAATTTAAAGGTTAAAAGTCGGTATCCACCCCAGTTTACGAAATGCACACATCAGTCAAAACAGCTAGCCTGAAATAGGACAGCATACTGCACCAGAGAGATGTTTTGACCGCGGTGCCTTTTTTAGATTAAATGTTTTCTTTTGCTAAAAAAACTACTTAATTGCATAATAGTTTAAATCTAAAATAATATTAGAACGTTTTGGGAGCAAGTTCTGGAAAAAGAATTCAATTGGTTTCATTGATTTAACACCTTTAGCTAAATTGAATAGAATTAAAAAATGCCAACTAGAACAAGTGTTTTGAAAACTGCATAAAGATTATCTATGAATGCAATAGAAGAAAAATCTTAAAAGAAGTATCACAAAGAAAATAAGCCACAAATAATCCAGATTTCTCAAAATTTTTATGTGTAATAAATTTTTTTATTACTTTTCCAGAGAATGGTGAAGGACTTCTGGATCTACTTCTTGTCTTGCTCTTGTATTTTGATTTCTTCTGCCGATGTTTTCGATGTTTAGATTTCTTTTGATGGTCGCTATCATTATCAGATTTAGAGCTTTTCATTTCTATTTTCTTCAAGAAAAAATCTGCTAAAATATCCCCAACATCTAGTGTGCTTTTGGTGGTGTCTTTTTCAGCTAATGACATCTACAAGAGCAGTACAAAATAACAGATATTAATATAAGGTGGCTTGCTTAAGAAGTGAGTAGGTATAGTCTGGCCGCTACAAGAAAAACTTTTGACAACATACAATATTGTGACCGTTATGGAAACAGGTTATTCCACTTAATTTTGGGGGTGAGGGTAATTAATTCATAAATGCTGAAAAAACGTTTTGCCTTTAAAACCTTAAAAAACATGTAAATCTGTTTTTAAAATCTGTGAGACTTTCCTTTAGATTTGAACTTTTTCAAAATATTGGGGGGGGGGGGGGTGTCAAAGTTCTTCTTGTTGTGGTCGTACTATATGTAAGTGTGTGCTTGGTATTACAATGCATTTCACAAAATATTTTGGCTTAATTTTACATAAAACATTTCACTAAATATTAATTTGCAGGGCAATTTATGAAAGCAATTATATAATTATTAAACAATAAAAAATAGTTATTATAGCAACAACGTAATCTTCCTACCATATGTCCTTGTCCTTACAAACAGGAAAACAAACAAAACCATAGAAATTAACACTGTAATTTTTAAGATAACTAGTACATTCAAACTATCTGGGCCTAGGCGACATTTTGGCGAAGTTATTTTATTCCAATGTTATTACATTGGCAAGAAAACAATTAAACTTCCATACAACCGGGTTGCCAGAATCCACTACTCTATCACCAGCTTTTAATACCAGACCTAGATTCTTTGAATTACTCATATGATCTTCGGTGTTTATAACTCCTACCCAATTTTTAACAGATAAATATTAATGGAAAAGACAAATACACCTTATAATTTTCTAAATTTAATGTTAATGCTTGGTACCCTTCAGATATTCCTAAGAAATGAATGTTCTATCAACAAAATAAATATGATAACAAGTCATCAGATAAAATTTTAACAGGATTTGAAGACATAGCAGAAGCAGGCTCATACTAAAACTTTAGTTAAGGGGTGGGGGTTCAATCAAATATTATTTTTATATTATTGATTCCATGCTTTAGTTTAAGTATATAGCTTTCAAATGTAGGTGCATAAAAATAACATTTTAATCTTGACCGATTTAATTAAATGGGTAAATCCAAGCAATGCGGGTCTGGGCAACATTTGGTTTTGCCACTTTCACTTTGGTTTTTCACTTTCCCTTCTTATCTAGCACACTCATCGGGTTACCAAAATATATCTAAATCATCGCTTTAGTTGCAGTGGCGGATCCAGCCTGATCCTAAGAGGGGGGGGGCAACCCCATTTTAGGAAGGTTGAGTGTTTTTTGAAAGAAGAATTTTGAAAATTTTACCCTAAAAACCTATTTTAGATAGTCTACAGAGCCGTACAACCAGACTTTTGTTTTTCGGGAAGGGTGTAGATTCTGGTAGATTCTCATATTTTTCCCAAGGTCTCTCCACCCGATTATTTTATTGACGCCCCAGGGGGTCCTCCCCCAGAAATTTTTAAAAATTTATACCTTAAAATGTAGTATCTTGACTTATTTTTTAACTTTGAAGACAGAATTTAAGGTCCCATCCTCTGAGAGAGATCCTAGAGATGAGCGGTCATCTCTGCTCTAGATGGTCAAAGGAATAGGGGGAAATAGGGGGGCTGAACACATGGGGCTAATTGCTCCACAGGTCACCCTCTCTTTTCATCACTCCAGAGGCGCATATAGTAATTTACTTGGGTATAGGAGCCCAAATATCTTCTTAAAGTCTACAAGATTTAGTCATTATCAAGCCAAAATCTAGATTTTTGCACCGGGGGGAGAGGACTCAAAAATATTCCTAAGGCCCCGCCCACGCATATTTAAAATTTGGGACCATCCATAAATGATGTCACTTTTTCTGCCAATTTTCGAACCCCTCCCCTCTCCCTATTTCACATGTCACGCTCTTAAACCAACAATATGTTCTAATATATGGTTTGAAAATGCCCAAAACCAACTGTTTTATTGAAGTTTAATTTTACCCCACCATGTAGTTTTATTTCTATTTTTCATTTATGGTGTTTAAATTGGTTTGTTTTGAAAAAAGTACTTTAGAAAAAATAAATTGTGTTTTTTTGTTGGTTTTCAGCTGCAAGATGTGATGTCATAACTTTTGCCCCTCCTCCCCCTTGTCACAAATTGAATACCTCCCCCCTCCGAGCGTGACGTCATTTATGATTCTAGAAATAATAATGATACAAATACAAAAGGTGGTTTAGGGGTTCTCCCCGAGAAAATTTTGACCCAAAGAACAGTGTTTTAACTCGTTTTGGAACACCTAGCCCAAGCTCATGGGGGTGCAATTGACCAGTAGCCCCCCTGATTCTGCGCTTGAGAGTACCCTACCATATTGACTTGCATTTTCATGCTTCCTATTTAGTGTTTTTTTTTAAATTTAGTTTTTTAGTTAATTTTTTTCTTTTCTTACCTTAATTTTTTAAAAAGTGCCTGAGCCCAAGGGGGGCAAAAGGCCTGTTGCCCCTCCCTTGGATCCGCCACTGTTTAGTTGGTAGCACAAAAAAAACAAAACAAAAAAACAAGTGGCACCTCATTGCAGCATGAAACTAAAAAGGCCCCTATATTTGTTACCATTCATCTATGTTATGGTACTTTGAAATTAACGAGATGGATGCACCAAATGTTATTGATAAATCGTGGGCCAATATAGCCAAAATCCAAGAATTACGTACAGTTAATTCCGAACATTTTTACACGTTTTTGATTCTAGCCATTAGACTGAGAATCGCTCCCAGCCTAGAATCGATCGAAATTGAGACAGTTCGGGTAATGCTACAAACAAAATAACAAAAGCTGTTGATCCAAAATTTACATAGAATTAAAACTTTCAACAAATAGTAAACAAACACATCATTAGACTAGAAACTTGCCAATGATACGATGAATAGATTTCACAACTCTCTTGAATATGAAGGAGGAAACAGAAAAAAAGGAGATAGTTAACTGTGCAAAATACTCATCTAGTAAAGAAAAGTTATCGAAATTTATAGAAAAAACTATTCCAGAACCTAGAAACACTTGAAAAATTGATGGGGAGCAGTAATGGCAAAACAGAAAGCAGTTTACAAAATTTTAGTTTACCATTACCATACCACAGAGTTTTGCTGTTTGCTCCTTCCTTGATTCGCGATTCCATCCCGAAGCTTGCCCTCTGGTGGTAGCTGCTTACATTAACAAAAACGGGTTTAGGCCTTTCTTTGTTATTTACAGGGCTTAAATTGCACCGGGGTTTGTATTAGAAATACAAAATAGTTCATCCAAACATGTATTTAAAAAGAAATTAAAAGAGTTCTTGTTTTCTATGGAAAATATTGAAATATTTCTTGCTTAAATTTTGTATTATTGTATAATATCAACTATCTTCATTTTTTTATGCACCACTCCCTTATGACAGATATTAAACCCGTAATTTAAGACACCCTGTTTGCCACCCCTGTTTATACAATTATATTTATGCTGTTCCTTTATGTATTGTTCACTTTAGTTTATAACTTCTTCACGTTTTAGTTTTTGTAATTTATTCTACGCATGTTTTGTTCACCTACATGGATCGTTGCGATCCCAGGTGATATGGATATTTTTCTTGTTCATGTTAGTTTTGACTGATTATGAATAAATAAAAAAAGGGCTTAAATTCTAACCAAAGAAGTACCGGAGCGCTACTATTTCAACATTCCGCTTAACAGGAGCGTCATTTCAGTTTTTGGTCGTAGGGGTTTAAGGGTTCTCCCCCAGAAATTTTTTTTGAAATTTGCCTCTTGAAGTAATGTTTCGGCTCATTTTGAGACCATTTGGGTTACATCAAAAAATAACAGTTACTCGTAAAGCATTGAATTTTCTAGGTAAAAAAAAGTTATAAATAAACATCAAATTTTCAAAGGGGGGCGGAGATCCTCCAGTAAAAATTTTTGAAAATTCCGGTTTAAACCAGTGTTTTACCTCCTCTTCAAACTCTTTGGGGTAAGGGTAAGGGCGGTTCCAGACCAGATTTTCGGCCTCAGAAAATTTTTTGAAGAGTGCTTTCTTTTAAGCAGCTTTTTAGGGGTTTATAGTAACTTAAAAGATATTCAGGGCCCGTGCCATTTTTTTAGAAAGTGGGGGGTGAAACATTTTTGTAAGGCCATAATAATACTTGTGTTCGCGAGGTGTTTGGCTCCCAATTTTCCGAGTATAACATAAATAAAATACGAAAACTTTGTTTAAGTTATAAAGGTTTCTTCAGATAATGCTAGCTCGAAAGCAAATGTGGGGGGGGGGTCTGGGGGTCCTCCCCCAGAAATTTTTGTGAAATTTGGCTTCAAATAGAAGTTTTTCGACTCATTTTTGTACATTTGGTATCCATTGGATAACACCTAAAGAGGGTAACTTCTTACACTCCTAAAATGAGAGGAGAGAAACAAGTTCAAGGAGAAAACAGTAAATAAGTAACCATGAGAAATTAATAGGGGGTCTGGGGGGTGCCCCCACGAAAATTTTTGAAAATTTGCCTCTAAAAATAAAGTTTCAGCTCATTTTAAAAGCATGTAAACCACAGAATTTTCAAGGATGAAATTATAAATAGATGCCCAATTTTGAAAAGGGCCGGGGGTCCTCTCCTGAAAATTTTTGCAAATACGCGTATTTAAACTATAGTATTACCGGTTTGAGAGGGCTTGAGCCCCATCCAATGTTAGCTGAAGGGGGGCTAAGCCCGCCCCCCAATATTTTGTGATGTTTGGATATTTTCTGGTTTGGAATCCCCTTCAAGAGCGGTTATTTGGGGAGAGGGTAACCCACAAAAGGTCTCAGAATGTGTTAAAAATTTCTTTTAAGGGTCAAATTTTAAAAATTTTCTTGGGGAGAGACCCCAAACTTTCGAATTAAGCTGAAATGCTACTTTTAACAGAGAAATTTCTAAAATTTTTCTGGGAGAGATCCCCCAGACCCCCATCTTATTTCGAGCTCGCAATAATTACACAAAACTTTTACATTAAATGCACCTCAAAACATTACACCTTGGCGATATTTAAAGGGACATGTAACGAAATTTAATCTATACATCTGATACAAAATTAGGTAATTAGGCACGTAAACTTAATGGTTGTTTCTTTTAATTTTATGTTTTTTAATATCTTGTACTGGCCCTCCCCCCCAATATTTTATAAAAGTTGGCGCCTATGGATGTCAAAATATTAAAGGGGGGTTTGGGGGTTCTCCCCCAGAAATTTTTTTGAATTTTAACATTAAGAAAGTGTTTTTTAAGCTATTTGTTAGGGTTTCTCGGGGGGGGCCATGGCCCCCAGGGCCCCCCCCCTGGACCCGCCCCTTTCATGCTCTTTGGTTCCCAAAGGGAACCGCTTCTTGTAAGTGGCAGAATTTTCAAGGGAGAAACATTATATCAAAGGTCAGGAGGGAGTTTTGGAGTTCTCCCCCAGAAAATTTTGAAATTTGACCCTCAAAAGTAGTGTTTTAACTCCTTTTTAAAGTTCTAACGAAAAATTTTAAAAGAATTCCTATTAATCTTTTTTTCATTTTTAATACAACGACCAAAAAAAAATATCTGAAAAAATTCGTATTTGTTTTAAAAATATATCGATTTACTTGGGCTTTTAACCAAAAATCTTCGACACAAAAATAGAAATTTCTTTAAGAAGAATAATTTTTCCAGGGAATAATACTTTTTTTGAGATGTGAAGGTTATAGGAATAACGAAGTTCATGATATAGGCATTTAGGGAATATATGGTATAGCGCGTATACATTTATTATTTTCCCAAAGAAGTGATTGAGAGTGCGCTTTTAAAAAAAATTCCTTTTATGTATTACCTTATAAATGCACAGTAAATTCTCAAGTAACCCAGATGGACAGAAATACCCCTTCCTTAAGTAGCAAATAATGTAATTCGAATAATCAACTTCATGAAAATTTGAAAAAGAAATTGAAAGTAATTTCGTAAAAAATATTTAAATAATTACTACACAACTTTTTGGGACAATTACATATGAATTGTCTTCCCATATTCTCACTTCAGAATTTCAGTCCTTTTTTGCGATGAGGGATAACCCTGGATAATCTAATCCGGGTTAATCGAGGGTCTAGTGCATTTTTCTAAATATTTTTAAAACGTCGAAACGCATTTAAATAGTACCGATAATAAGCATTTAGTTCATTCGGAAAATTTTCAAAAATTCATGATTAAAGCATAGATCTGATAAACAGTGTTTTCATGTATAATTTACTCCTTTTTTATAACCTTCTTTCACTTAAATAAGAGGGAATGGGGAATGATATAAGAAAATAAGAAGCGAAAGAAAAACAAAGTATTTCTGGAGGAAAAGGTCCCAATATTAGCTTAAGTTCAACTCACAATTAACCTCTAAAAGGTATTACAGAACAGAACAGAAAAATTTCACTTAGAAAAATCAAATTAGTTTCTTAAAATTCATTGATTACAATAAAATACGTAAAACAAATTGGAACTTACCAGAAAGAGTAAATTCTCTTTAACTTTATTTTAATTCAATGTAGTATCGTATCTGTCGAAGAAAATTTCAGGCAAAACAGAGCTGTTATGGAGATTCACCGTGCACTATGACAAGGCTGAATCTGTCTGGATCTAGTTCAGCCTTGACTATGATATGAACCAATAGCTGATGAAATGAAGAGCTCAAGAAGATGCGTTACGAATCATTCCTTCGGACAGGCTCCCTCCCCCTCCCAAAGCACACAAAAATTTCTGGAATTCTCTGGTCAAGAACCCTCACAGAATCTACAGTTTCAAGATGAAATGTTTGTTATTACAGCAACGCTCCCTTTGGGAACAGGAAGTACACACCCAGACCCAGGTGGACACAAACACAACCAAAAGTCGTAAATCTTTCAAGGCATGCCTCACTGACCAAATTAAAATCCCCCCTACCTGCCCCATCCCCTTTCAACCTATTATTGTGACCCCACTGTTATCTTAAAGACTACTTTCAATAATGTTTACAGAAGAATGGACTGCTGGACACATCTGGTTATAACAAGCGAAATTTTACAGAGAAGCGAGACTTCTCCATTCAGGAGGGCTTCTTATCTCTTGTCCCGTTATTAGTCACCGAAGGGGGTGTCCTTCCATTTGAGGGTGAGGAAAACTAGGAAAACAAGGTCGTTCGTCGTTGTTGACCGGGGGTAGTGAGGTGAAAGGCGTTTGTAATTTTCGGTAATCGAAAAACATCGAGGGGTACATTTTGGTCTTTCCGAAAAGGGTTCGGAACGCGATTTTATGCGCTACGGTGTAATTTAAGCCCTGAATATACCATTTTAAGACATTTAACTCACCGGTTGTCTCCTGAATTCCTGCCTACTTCCCATGCCCGCGACTATTTTTTTTTAAATATTCCTGCAATCTAGAAGCCGCTCATTCTAACAAAGAGGCTTCTTTTATAATTTTATTAACTTTGTGAGTAGTTAAACTCGTCTTAATAAGTTCACATTTTAGGATGCACAATTTAAATTCGGTGATATAGATATAGACGATTATGATCTGCTTTGAACCATCAAAATAAAATGGATGCTGTTTTGTTTCATAAGGGCTTTCCTATTGGTTGGAGAAAATCATGTGACTAAAAACGCAAGCGTATTTCCCAAATTTCTTAAATTAAATCTAAGAAAAAAGTCGTGCGAATTTTGAGCGCTGCGTTTTTTCTTCTAGGCATATGATTGGACTCTTTATGACATGTGAATCTAGTTTTAAAAGAAAGGATTGCTCTTCCTCAGAAAATGTAGGGAAGCGTTTTTCGCCGACGTATTTTATTACGCAACACATGGGAATTGGGCTTAAATGTTGTAAAAAGAGGCTAAAATTCAAAATTTTCTGGGGGTGACCCCCAGCCCCACTTAAAAACCTCCTTGCCCCCTCCAACCTAAAACTGAAATGACACCCCTGTTAAGCGGAGATGTCCCAATTAAGCGGAATGTTGAAATAGTAGCGCTCCGGTACTTCTTTGGTTAGAATTTAAACCCTGGTTATTTATGCATTAAATTTTTACTTCGGGAGGTTCTAATGATATAATTCGGCAATATTTCGAAAATTTAAAGAGAAAAATCCTTCAAATTAAATTCATTTAAATAAGTGGACATTGAAGTTTCGAAATGAGTACGAAACTCCATAGAGCATTCGCACATGACGTCACACTTGACGACGTGGAGGACAGGCAACAACGTTGCTAAGGCTAACAACGTTGCTGTTGTTCACCCGTTGCTACAGAGGTTTTGTTAGGGGAGGAGTCTTGTGATCGCAAATGCTCCAATAGAAGCATTCGCACATGACGTCACACTTGACGACGTGGAGCACTGTGGAGGACAGGCAACAACGTTGCTAAGGTCATGTGATTGAAAATGCTCTATCTCATCACAAACGACTTCTCTTTGAAAACCGGACCGAAAAATAACCGGTTGTGACGTCACCTGAAAACACTCTATTGATTTGTTTACTAGGTTATACTATGAATTACGTTTGGTGATGACTTTGTTTTCCAGAACAAAACTACACTAAACATAGGACAAATATTAAAATATAAGGTTCAAAATATAAGAGAAATTCCCCCATTTTAATAAATTCAAATGAAAAACGGAAAATAGAAAATAATTTCGATACTTGAAAAACGGTGAACTATCATCCCAAATAGAGCATTTTCAATCACATGACTCGGACCTAACAACGGCCTTAGCAACAGAAGTGTTACAGTTTTTTGCCCTACAGAGGTTAACAGTTACAGAAAATGACTAGCCGTGGAATTCTTCTATTGGAGCATTCGCAATCACGTGATCCCATACCTAAAAACCGCCTTAGAAACAGATAAACAACGGCCTTAGTAACAGTTAAAAGCCCTGCAGAAGATACACAGTTAAAAGAAAATAACCGGTTGTGACGTCACCTGAAAACACTCTACACTAGCTCATAGTAATAAATTAGCTTACCACGGCTTACTAGATTAATTTAGTAGTATGGGCCTGCGATAACACTGCATAAGATATTCCACGTGCTGGCTTTGAAATAACATTTCACCTCTTCCGCCTCTTTCATTTTACAGTACAGATTTCAAAACAAATACTTTTTCATTTTACAAACTTGCAAAAAAAAAAAAAGTAGCATGAGGTCAAAACCTAGAAGAAAAACGAAACCTTATAGGGTGCCCCCCCTGATTTGGATAAATGGGAATCAGTGTAATTTCAAATGCTGGATATGCTTGGACAAAACGGGACACGAAAGAATGAAAACCTTAGGATGCAGACACAGATTCCATAAACGTTGCATCATGAGAAGTTTTAAAGACGATCGTCCCCCTCGATGCCCTATATGCGGGCGGCTTTCATCTTGGACTGGAGCCCGCAGAACATGATTGGAAGGACCTACATCACGAATGAAAGTTATCTTGGACTACTCTACAAGGAAAGAAAATTAAAAGGAAATGCTCGATTTGCTTTTCCTTTTTTTACATCTTGAAAACATTTCTTATAAAGATAGTTCTATACTTATTCCATCTACACCTCTCATTGGTGACGGCCTCTGGAATGGACAATTTTATTTTTTTTAATCGATGATATCCAAGCGAGGAATGTAGTACGTGAATTTGTTTTTAATTGCAATTATTTACTTTTTTATTTAACATCAAAGTTTGACTTTTAAAATGGACGCGAAAACAGCACATGCGACGTCATACGTCGGTGAAGTCGTGACGTCATCAACATGGCGCTGGGGACAAACAAACCCAATCTCTATGGCGTTTAACATGGGAGTGTTAAAGAATAATTTTTTAAAAATATTAATCGTCATTTCTTAGGGTATAGAAGACCTTTCCCGCATAGTTAAAGGTATGGCAATCATTTATAAATAATCGGAGTATTTTTATTTTGCTTTTCTGTTTGAAAATTCAACGATAACATTTTAGGTCCATTGGTACCAATGGAGTCTTAACACGATAGTGTGAAAAGATATTAGTTTTAGAATATTGTCCTTCGTTTGTTAACTTATAAAACCACTTTACAGTATATTTTAAGGTATGTTAATCATTTAATAACAAGTATAATTTAGATTTTCGGTCTCATTTTGTAAGATTGTAACAAGAAATTTCATCTCCATTTGTTTATCATGCGAGTGTGAAAATATATGTTTTTATATAATATTCAACGTTCTTTGGTATATCACACCACTTTTGAGCATAGTTAAAGGTATGTTAATCATTAATTAATAAGCAAATTTATTACTTAGGCTCCACTTTTATGGATTTAAATAAAAATTAGTATCTCCATTAATGTTATCAAGTGAGTGTGTAAATAGTTTTGTTTTAGATATTTATTGCCTGGGACTGTCCAGGCTGGATCTGTTGACGGATCCAATTTTGGTTTTAGACTTTTTGAGAGTGATGGAATTCATGGACCTGGTTTAGCGTTGCTAAACAAAGGAGATTTGCAACAACAACAACAACATCATCGTTAGCTACACTTTTATTATTTCATTTTAGTATTATATTGTTTTGAGGCTTTGTAAAAATAGTACTATACTGTATTTTCCTTAACTTTTTTTTAATTTTTTTGTTTGATCTACATTTCTACCCATTTATGTTATTATTGCACAAATAGAAGCATTTTAGCAACAATGAGTATCAATTAGCTCAAAATTGTTTATTATAGACAAAATAAGAGTTAACAAGTTTTTTCCCATTCTGTTTTAGGTTCTATTTATTTATATTAGAGAATTGAATCACATCCAAGTTCCAGCTCACAGGACATTTTACATGTAATGAATGAACCTTACTAAATGGTTCTTGGTTTTGGTGACCACTTTTATGGCATCAATTCTAAGCGCTTTTTGGTTGATCATTTATATTTGTAAATCTATTTGTGTCTATGGTCCTAATACCTGAATTAAACCAGTCTACCAGATGTTTTAGGGAATGGCGACTTACAATGGAGTTGAGGTAAGCATCTTATTAAACATCGTGTGCTCTTCTAGCGTTTGCATTCCCTCTTTACCTATCTATAATTTTCTAGAAAAAGCAATCGTATTTTGTTTTTGTTTTGTGGCAGTTTTGTGTATTTTAATTTATCTGATAAGTTTCCCACAAGCTCCTAAAATGTGGACCCCAGTAGCTGACTGGATTTTCTCAGTAACTGCCCAGTGCCCATCCTTTTCAACCATATTTGTTGTCAACCTTTCATATATTTTTCATGAGAATTTTTAATATTTTCTCGATCAATAAAGAAGGTTTTAATATTTTTCTAATGGCAGGTAATTTTTAAACAGTTACCTACAGCTTAACTAAGTTCATTAACCCAGATAATGCTGAAGCAGTACTTACTTTGCGTTACCCAGTGGGCACCTGTAGACCGTAGCCACTGAGGTGAAGTACTGTTGCCCACGCCACATTCACACAGCCACAGCCCCTTTTTACAGGGGGGCCACATTCATTCATCACACACAAGGACAGAAACTAACATCCATGCCAAACGGGGATTCGAACCCCAGACGTACGGCTTTACAGTCAGATGCTCTGACCACTACGGCAGTGCGTCTGCAGAAGATTTTAATTAAAGTTATAAAAATAAAGCATGAGACATGTATGCTATTCCACGAATATATATTTCCAATAATATTATATGGGACCGGTGGTGTAGCCAGAAAAAAATTTCAGAGAGGGGTATTGATATTTCTGGAGGGGATGTGGGGTAGTTTTAGTGGTTTTCTATGGTCAAAAAAGGAAAGTTTCAGGGGGGGGGATATATCCCCAAAATCCCCCCCCCCTCTGGCTACGCCCCTGCGTCAAGCTATTATTGTAATTGCCTAAACATTAAATTTATCCAATTCTTAAAATTGTGTCTTGCATTTTAATGACAATTTTAGGACTGAAAATTCGAGTGACATCTGCTTCTTCCAGGCAACTATGTAATTCTACATCATTCCTAGCTTCTCTCTTGAATCAGCAATTACCAATCATTTTGGGTCGGTATAGGATAGGGATTTTTTGACAGGAAGAGGACAGGATATTTGAACTTTTCAATTCAACAGGTTCAGTTTTGAAACATTTAAGTTATTAATCTTAAAGTGTCTTTGTTTTAGTTTAAATGATTATAGGATCTCCATGTAAATAAATATTTATTGCTGATTTGAAGTAAGAAACCAAAGTGGATTCTGCCAAAGGTGAGAGTAATCCATATATTTAGTGAGCGTTGTGAAGTTGTAAGTGAGCGTTGGCAAGTTGGTGAAGTTTTACATCCAATATTTTTAATCTTGCACATGTCTGCCATGTTTAACCAAAATTTAATTTAAAATTAACAAACAATTTGATTATTTAGTTTTTCTTCAGGTAATAATCACTTAGATAGATGAGTGTTAAAACAATCAATCAATATAATATACACTACTGTGATGAATTCAGTAAAATCAGATCAACACTAATAAATCCGTCATAAAAACAATTAGTTGTGTAATCAGTTTAATACAAACATGCAAAAGAACGTTGCAAAATTAGCTCATAATGTGATAATTTTTTAGAGATCTAAAAGTATCTGAGTAATAAATGACTGCTTTTAAACCTTTCAGACCTATTCACCCCAATTTCTCATTGGATTCAATGTGAGCCTTGGGAGGCTTCAGATAGAAAGTGTTAAAGCACGGCTTACTAGATACTTATACAGGCTAGCCGAGTACGGAAATCATTGCAAATACAGATGGCAATACAGGACCAACTGGCAAAGCATATCCACAGTGTTGAAGGCGGTGGGTGATATAGGTAGGTCTTGTAGCGCTCCAAGCGGGAAAAGTTGTCAAATGGTTTTCATTGTTTAAAACTCGGCTAGCCTGTATAAGTACATCTAGTAAGCCGTGGTTAAAGGAACAACAGTATTTCCTTTGTATGTTTAGAAATTTCCAAAATATGGAATTGGGAATATTTTCATCTATTAAAATTATTTACAAAACAATCACTTATGGTCTAAGTAATAAATATCTGTCATTATGGATCATAATCAGTTTTAAATTTCATAGCCAGATAGATACTGAGAAAATCAATCTAGTCAGCTACAGGGGTCCACATTTTAGGACCTTGTGGGTATCTAACTTATCTGATTAATTAAATTACACAAAACTGCCACATCATAGATATTAAAAACAAAATATGATTGCTTTTTCTAGAAGATTATAGATAGGTAAAGAGGGAATGCAAACGCTGAAAGAGCACACGATGTTTAATAAGATGCTTACCTCAACTCCATTGTAAGTTCCTATCCGCTTTGCGGATGGAGCTTGGATATTCCAAGTGGCATAAGACAACAACATTGTAAGTCGCCATTCCCTAAAACATCTGGTAGACTGGTTTAATTCAGGTATTAAACCATAGACACAAATAGATTTACAAATATAAATGATCAACCAAAAAGCGCTTAGAATTGATGCCACAAAAGTGGTCACCAAAACCAAGAACCATTTAGTAAGGTTCATTCATTACATGTAAAATGTCCTGTGAGCTGGAACTTGGATGTGATTCAATTCTCTAATATAAATAAATAGAACCTAAAACAGAATGGGAAAAAACTTGTTAACTCTTATTTTGTCTATAATAAACAATTTTGAGCTAATTGATACTCATTGTTGCTAAAATGCTTCTATTTGTGCAATAATAACATAAATGGGTAGAAATGTAGATCAAACAAAAAAATTAAAAAAAAGTTAAGGAAAATACAGTATAGTACTATTTTTACAAAGCCTCAAAACAATATAATACTAAAATGAAATAATAAAAGTGTAGCTAACGATGATAAATATCTAAAACAAAACTATTTACACTCACTTAATAACATTAATGGAGATACTAATTTTTATTTAAATCTATAAAAGTGGAGCCTAAGTAATAAATTTGCTTATTAATTAATGATTAACATACCTTTAACTATGCTCAAAAGTGGTGTGATATACCAAAGAACGTTGAATATTATATAAAAACATATATTTTCACACTCGCATGATAAACAGATGGAGATGAAATTTCTTGTTACAATCTTAAAAAATGAGACCGAAAATCTAATTTTACTTGTTACTAAATGATTAAAATACCTTGAAATATACTGTAAAGTGGTTTTATAAGTTAACAAACGAAGGACAATATTCTAAAACTAATATCTTTTCACACTATCGTGTTAGACTCCATTGGTACCAATGGACCTAAAATGTTATCGTTGAATTTTCAAACAGAAAAGCAAAATAAAAATACTCCGATTATTTATAAATGATTGCCATACCTTTAACTATGCGGGAAAGGTGTTCTGTACCCTAAGAAATGACGATTAATATTTTTAAAAAAATATTCTTTAGCACTCCCATGTTAAACGCCATAGAGATTGGGTTTGTTTGTCCCCAGCGCCATGTTGATGACGTCAGACTTCACCGACGTATTCAATCCGAAACAATGTTCTTCGATTTTTATTTTAATATATTGAATTTGCTAAATGTTTTTGGAATTTTTGTGTCAATTTTTGAATTTAGAACCATTTTTTACAAAAAAAAAAAATTGCATTTTTTTTTTGTTTTCAAAAACTGCGGGAATTGCCCATTCCTCTCTCTCCAAGTTTTCAGAACATCTCTTCAGGGTCTTTAGGGCAAAGTTAGACTTTACCTTCAAACCACACAAAGAGCTAGCCACTTTTTATTTTACCACGTTTTTATTAGGTCGCTTTGTTGTCTGTCCCTCTGTCTGTCCCCCTGTCTGTCTGTTCGGGTGGAATTTAGAAATCGATTTTGAACTAACTTCCCGAAGAGGTAGAGACTTGAAATTTTGAACACAGTTCAGATCTGGATGACAATGCGATATTATCTCGTTGTTTCGGTTACCTTTGCTTCCCCTGAACCCCCAGGGGGAATTTAGAAATCGATTTTTAACCAACTTCCCGATGAGTTGGAGACTTGAAATTTTGAACACAGTTCAGATCTGGATGACAATGCGATATTATCTCGTTGTTTTGGTTAAATTTGCTTCCCCTGAACCCCCAGAGGGGGGCTTATTTAGAAATCGATTTTGAACTAACTTCCCAATGAGGTGGAGACTTGAAATTTTGTACACAGAACTAAAAAGCAGAAAATAATTTATTAAATAAAAAGAAACTTTTTAAAAACCACGTTTTTAAAATGCACTAAAAAGTATAAAATAATTTTTATACTTTTTAGTGCATTTTAAAAACGTGGTTTTTAAAAAGTTTCTTTTTATTTAATAAATTTTCCCTTTCGTGTGTTCCTGCCCTAGCGTTGCACCGACGCTCACCAATCGATGTACTGGGCCCAGGCATCCAAACTTCCATAACATAATACATTTTAGAACGTTATTTATTTCTTTTCTAAATTAAAAAAAAAAGAAACTAGATTTTAAAGAACGATTAAATAGAAAGACAAAAGATCAGATTTAAAAAGAAACCATGCTTTTTTTTAATTAAGAGGCGATCAGGAATAGTGTTGAACCGGTTGCCTAAACTAAACATTTTAACTTACATGACTGATACCCCAATGGTGTACTGGTTCCTAATAGGTTATACCCCAACTAATTAGTAATTTGAATTCAAGGGAAGAAAATAAACTATCAGACTAAATTATAAAAAGCGAGTAATTATAAAATTTGCTACATTTGAGATCATGAATGGAAAAATAATACTTTTGTTTTTTCTTTAATATTGGGGTAGGGTTTCACTCAGAAAGGGAATAGTATTTGCATTATGGGGTAAAAGTTCGCATGATGGGAACTATTAGAACTAGAATTTTTATCCCAAAAGGACATTCTCTTATAAAAGAGCCATGCAAATTACTTAACTACGGAAAATGAAGTTTTTACACATGAAATTCAGAGTTAAAGCTATCATTGTCAGTTTTAGAAAAGGTGAAATCATAATGTCATCTACTACATTATAATTTCATCCTTTCTAAAATTAATTCACATTATGTCCCTCACTGACATTATGTAAAACCAATTATTTCAGATAATGTCGAGTCAAAGATGTGGAAATATATTTATAGATGTGAATATTTTGAGGGGTTTTGGGGGTCCTCCCTCCAGAAATTTTACCCTTAAAAGTAGTGTTTAAATCCATTTAGAGACCCTTTGGGTTACACCCGAAGAGGATTACGGATTACTCCTTGTTACTTGCAGAATTTTCATAGGAAAAACAGTTTAAATATTTATATTGGTGTCAAAATTTCGGGGGGCGTTGAACCCTAACCTAACCCCCCTTGGATTAGTCCCTGTTCAACAACAATATACTTAAAAATTCTACATTACAGAAATGGCTAAGCTAATGGTTTTTATACAAAAGGTTTTTAGTTTAGTGAAACCTTGGATGGTGGTTACTTACGTCCTTTTTAATATTTTTCACTGTACATTTCTCTTGTAAACCGTTCAAATCTCATTAGTTTCAAAAAGCGCTGTACAAGGAGCATCATTCTTTAATTAAAAAATAAAAATACTTTTTTTTTAAATTAAAAAGCACCATAAAGTTTGAATTTAGTTAGTTTGTCTCCTGTGCATCTCTCAAAAAATGATAGAGTGCGTTACTTCCCATTTAAAAATTGTAGCTAATTTTAAAGGATCCTCGTATGCATAAACAAACACACATTCTGGAAAATCGCACAAAATTAAACTCATCAAACAAATCCAGCTAGAGTAAAAATAGCCACTCTTCTCCTCACAAATTACGGAGAAAACTTTTCCGCAACTGGAAAACTTCATCCTTACTCAGCAAAAGCATGCTATTCCGCGCAGCAGGAGGCAATATCTCCTCCCCTCTCCCGGCACTAAAATCCTGCACACAGGGAGCACTCCCGGAAAACTTTTCTCCCGGAAAAAGATGCACTCGGCAATAATCATCCCAACCTTGGGCCTCGAAAGTGGATGCGATCCAGTTACCATGGCAACCAGATGCTGGGGATGCAATCGATAACCGTGTCCTTTGCCGTACTCCCCTCTCCCGATGTTCCGGCATTTCGAAGATGAATTCCGTCGAATTCCGACGGATGAGGAATGCAACATCCCCTTGACATCCAAGTTGACGCAGGTGGTCTGAGTTGATTAGTTCTTGTCATACCACCCCTCCCCCCACCTGGGACCTTAAGGACAGGTCCCGGGAAGGAAACTGTCCCATGGTGGACCTGACATTTGCCAACTCGGTTTTCCCGAATCAATAGTAGTAACAACAAGTGTTTACTTACTATTTCAAATGACTGTCAACTGCATTCATCTAGCCCTCGCATAAACCACTTTCTGATCGTTCAGTATACTGACTCTTATCTTTTTCTCACACATGGATTTAAGGATGAGATGTATTATTATGTATGGTGGAGTGAGAATTCTGTGCTGAGATAGTTGCGTATTCGTTATGGAGATGGTGTTCAAACGTCGTATAATGCTGCAGTTGAAAATCTTGCTGTGTTTCATATGCAGCGTTGCGGCTTTGCCGGAGATAATTAAAGTTGGTGAGTACAAGGTTATGATTAATATTGAGACTGATACGCATACATTCTTTGTAGTGTTATTTTAATTATTATTAGGGTTAAGGATGCGTAATGGCGGTTATTCTCCAGAATCAATTTTGGCTAGCATAATTAATAAACCATTTTTTCTAATTTGGTCAAAAAACAAGATATAACCAAGTCGGAATAATGTGGTTCGAAAAAAGTGATTTATTACTTAGTAACCCTAAATCAATTGACATTTTCTTTTACATTTAGTACTAAATAATTTTGCTTGTCATAATACTTTTGTTGGAAGCAATAAGCCATTACTCTTTCATTAGTGTTAAACATTGTTTTTTTCTATTGTAATAGAACACAAAAACCTAATTTTAATAATAAAAAGGGATTCAGCTATACACTAGTGCCTGGTATTCTTAATACTATAAATATCTGAAATCAATTTTATTTAAAAGTCAAATTACCTTTTACTTACTACTGAATCATTTTCCTACTAAAAACATTTTTTCGTGAATATACTATAGTTTTTTATTTTCTATTTTAATTTTACACCAGATTTCATACTTTAGTACATAAAATGAAAAATCTTAATCGAATTCAAAAACTTAATTTTAATTTTACAGCATGATAGAATAAATGGTTAATATATTACAAATAGTCTATATATACAGTTTTTTAAAGAATATCTAAGGTAGTTAAACAAAGTGTTAACAGATCCCTTGCTTTAGGTTCTAATCTAAAAATAAAAAAAAAACTGCTTATGTTTTAAATTATCATTTAAGTTCAAAAAATCCAATTCAATGATATAATGGATGGAAGTTTATAACTTAAAGAGAATTGCTTTATTCAATAAAAATATTGATATTTAGTTTTCAAACTGTACGATCATAAAGTGTGCAAAATTATTGCAAGTATTCTTTTGAGATTGTAACAAAATAATGAAAACAGTTTTGCTATAAAAATTAGTAATAATTTAAATAACCTACCATTATTTATTATTTAAGTACCTACCTACCATTTTGTACTAATGGTACATTCTGGATACTCAAAATAGATTCGTTAATAACTATTTAGACTTATTATCTCAAAACGGATTCCTCTCACTTTTTTCTGATGTTAGTCGCAGTGCTTCTGGCTCATGTGTTGACCATGTTTTTTTCCGCGACTCTGATCTTAATGCAGATACAGCTTGTGCTTGCCTGGAGACAGACATTACTGATCATTACCCTATCATATTCAAGCTGAATCTAATATCCTCAACAACATTAGACAAAACAGTAAATTCCAGGTTTTTATATAGAAAGGACTATGTAAAGATAGAGGAGTATTTCAAGAAATATAATTTTATTGACTCCGTAGGTGACAAACTTAATATATTCTCTAATTTCTACAATAAACTTGTAGCAATCACTAATAATTTCACTTTTAAATGTTTAAAGAAAGTAAAACCAAAACCTAATAATCCTTGGATAAATGATGATATATTAAAGATCATAAAATGTAAACAAAACCTTTTTAGAAAAATTCGCAGATATCCAGGTGACAATTTTTACAAACAAGCTTATCGTTCAACAGTTTCTTTATTGAAAATAAAAATAAAAACAGCAAAAAAAGAATACTTTTTGAGGCGTTTTACGGATTGTGTAAACTCTCGAGAACAATGGAAACTGATAAATGAAATAACCAAAAAACCAGAAACAAGTGTTTTTCCTGTTTCATGTAACTCCGAAATTCAATTGGCCATTGCTTTTAACAACCACTTTTCTTCAAATACATCCAAAACAATTTCGGGTAATGGATACATGAACTATGTGACAAGATATCCGAACTCTTTTGCTTTTTTTGATATAAATGAGTCAGAGATATTAACTCACATAAATAACTTGAGTACAAGGAAAAGTTGTGGAATTGATTATATTGATGTGACTATTTTGAAATCTCTTTCTCTATACCATTCTAATTACCTCACAAAACTCATTAATGACCTTATAAAATCAGTTACTTTTCCAGATTTCTTGAAAATTGCTGTTGTTACTCCCATATATAAACAAGGAGACAAAAATAATTTGTCCAACTATAGACCTATTTCTGTACTTACCACATTTTCCCAAATTGTTGAATATTGTATCAAAATACGTCTGATTAACTATTTTGAAAGCTTAAACTTTTTTTCACCAAATCAATTTGGTTTTTTGCCACATCGTAACACCGAGCTTGCTCTCATTAAATTTACTAAATTTGTATACAATAGTATTGACAGGAATAATTTTACAGTAGCAATATTCTTAGACATCTCAAAAGCCTTTGATTCTGTAAATCATAACATCTTACTAGACAAATTATTTGCATATGGAATTCGTGGTACAACTCACAATCTTCTAAAATCCTATTTAACCAATCGAAATCAAGTAGTTAAAATCAAAAATAGTGTAAGTCCTCTCTCATCTCTAACTAAAGGAGTCCCGCAAGGATCTATACTAGGTCCTCTCTAGGACTGGGCGATATTGAAATTTTGATATCGCGATATATCGTCGATCAAATATCGGTATTTCACGATATATCGATATTTCGTCAAAATATCGATATATCGTGAAATATCGATAAATCGTCGAAATATCGTCAATTTCGATATATCGTCAATTTCGATATATCGTCTATTTCGGTATATCGTCGATATATCGTCTATTTCGGTATATCGTCGATATATCGTCAATTTCGATATATCGTCTATTTCGGTATATCGTCGATATATCGTCAATTTCGATATATCGTCTATTTCGGTATATCGTCGAAATATCGTCAATTTCGATATATCGTGGAAATATCGTCATATCGTCAATGCTGTGGGGGCTCCATGTTCCTCCATGGGGGCTCAAACCAAACGCCTTGGGACGTGCAACATTTTGGTCAAGATCTCTTGACCAGTGGTCAATCCATTTTTTCTCGCTATATGTAACCTTTCTGACCATCTGTTTCAGTCTCGTGGTTGTTTTGGGGTTCCCTGATCTTTGGAAACCCCATTTGACCACTGGTCAAGATAGCTAAAATTCATTACAAAATAAATGTTGGAGTTGCTAACTGATATTTTGTAATCTCTATTGTTATGACATGTGTCTTTGGTTACGACTGATGTTTTTCTGAACTTTAATTTTTTTGAATTTTTGAGAATTTTTGGCTGACCCCTTTTTGAGAATATCCGAAAGTAAATCCGCGCTTTAGAAGATTAGGCGGGAAAGACCTATGAAATTCAGGGGAGTTCCATGGTCTCAACAAACTATTGTCATGTCTCACTTTTATGATGGATGGCTAATAAAATGTAGTGCACATACTTAAAAAATTATAGGGATTTTATATTCTTAGGATCCTTAACTTCAAGTAAACATAAATTATTTAGAAATTCTAATTAATATTTCAAGGGTTAAAAAAGATTGCAAAAATGAGAATTTCGTTAAACGAGCTGCCAGGATAGGAAGTACGAAAATTTCTGAGGGGGCATTATTATTACGTATTTAATAATAAAAATACTTAATCTAAAACAAAATTTATGCTGTAAATATTTGTATTTTAATGGTTAATCAGTGTTTTGCATAATTAATGAGGCGATTGATTTGGATTTGAAAAGTATATGTATCTTTTCAACTGTTTTGATGATCGAAACGCCAGTCTTCTTAAGCAATGTAGTATTTGCTGTTGGATGATTTGATTAAAATTCTTTATCCTACTTGAAAAATTATACTGTACTTATGTTCTTACAGCCTTTATTTTCAAATATGTCTAAAAAAAGTTAGGACTTGCATAACAAATTTCGACGATTAATTAAGATTGCTAAAACGTAAATTCAGTTCAGAAGCTCTTCATTTCGAAAAAGGGGAATCCCCGCCGCCGCCATTGCTGAACTTCTTCGTGTATGCCAGCAGGGGAGTTCCTTTTTCGAAATTGAATTTACGTTTCAGCAATCCTAATTCATCTTCGAAATTTCTCATGAAAGTCGAATATTTTTTACGGAAAACTGAATATAAGGGTCGTAACAACATAAGTACAGTATAATTTTTCAAGTAGGATTAAAAATTTTAAGCAAATCATTTTTTTTATAAGGAACAGCAAATACAACGCCGTAATTAAAGATCTGCGTTTAAATCCTCTTAAGTTGTTGAGAAGCGACTTTTCAAATCCTAATCAATCGGCTAATTAATTATGTAAAACCCAGATTAAACATTAAAGCATAAAACTATACTGCATACATTTTATACAAGATCAAGTATTTTTTTGTTACTAAAAATATTTAATTAGTAAAAATGCCTTCTCATAAACCTAATAGCTTGTTTACCGAAATTCTCATTTTCGCAATCTTTTTTAATCGTCGAAATTTTTAATAGAATTTCTGAATATTCTAGGTTTACTTGAAGCTAAGGACCGTAAGTATATAAAATCCGAATTATTTTTTAATTATGTGCTCTATAAACTTTGCAGTTAGTGTTGGGCGTGAAATTGGCTTTCAGAGAACAAAGACGAGTTATCGAAAACATCCCGATGTTTCCAATCATCGTGAGAACCACGATATATCGAAATTATCGATATTCACGATATATCGATATATGACCACTGGTCAAGACCAAACTGATGCATGTCCAAGGCGTTTGGTTTGAGCCCCCACTTGACCTACTTCAATGCCAAAGCATAGAAGTAGTAAAAACTTGATCGGATTGACCAATGGTCAACCGGAACAAAAGAGACATGTTATAAGAATAGGGAATTCAAAATATCAATTAGCAACTCCAACATTTATTTAATAATGAATTTTAACCATATAGAGCAATCTTGACCAGTGGTCAAGCAACACGAAACCTAATTAGAAAGCCCATATTTATAATTAGAGACCAAAGTGAGTCGGGCAAACGCTCCGTTATGGAGAACATCACGATATATCGAAGTCGACGATGTATCGAGAAATATCGCCATTCACGATAAATCGAAGGCGACGGTAAATCGAGACATATCGATAAAGACGATATATCGTGAGTAGACGATATATCGTGAATAGACGATATATCGTGAAATGACGATATATCGAAAAAATACCGAAAAGACGATATATCGAAAAAATATCGGTTTGACGATATATCGAAAAAATATCGGTTTGACGATATATCGAAAAAATATCGGTTTGACGATATATCGAAAAAATACCGAAATGACGATATATCGAAAAAATATCGATATGACGATATATCGAAAAAATATCGATTTCAATATCGATATATCGATATTGGATTGATATCGATATTTTTCGATATATCGATATATCGCCCAGTCCTAGTCCTCTCTTATTTCTGATTTACGTAAATGATCTTCTTGACATGAAACTTCATGGTGATATCATATGTTTTGCTGACGATACAACCCTTTTATATTCGAGTCAAGACCAGAACGATTTAAATAGTAAAATTCAAGATGACCTAAATAAACTAAGAACTTGGTTCCACCTAAATGATTTAAACATAAATGTCAACAAAACTAAATATATCTATTTTAGCCTAACAAGCCGAGTAAATCCTTTCAAACTAATATTTCACCAACCAGACTGCATAAATCAATTATATTGTAATTGTACTCAACTAGAAAGTGTAAAGACAATAAAGTACTTGGGTCTGCATATTGACTCCAATCTGAAATGGAAATCTCACATCGGTTCCCTATCTAATTCACTAAGATTTCTTTTGTATAAGTTTTATCATTTAAAAAACTTTGTAAATTTGAAATTTCTAAAAAACTTGTACTATGCTTGGGTTCATCCTAGGATATACTATGGTTTATCTGTATGGGGTGGTGACTACATAACTAATATTCAAATAATAGAAAACCTTCAAAACAAATTTTTAAAAGTTATGTTAAATTCCACTAACCAAAGTATAACATTCGTTTCCTACAAATCCATTGATATACTTCCTCTTAAGCATCTGTTTTTCTACAAAAATTGTTATAATCTATTTTTAAATCCGAATATATGTATAAAAAGAACAACTGTTAATCTTAGACGCCCTGGCATGATCTACTGTGTTCCTAAATCAAACAAAGAGATTTTTCACAAATGTTTTTTCTACTTAGCACCCAAACACTACAATAGTTTGCCAATTGATGTTCAAATAATACCTAAAATTACTTTATTCAAGAAAAAACTTAAGCAATTTTTATTTAATTCAGAAATTTTAGTTATTCTTTGAACTTATTGCTCTTAATTTAATACAAATGCTTTATTTATAATTCATTGGACTTCTTCAATATAGTCAATATGGTTTTTTTTTTCTACTTTGGGCTTATATTTATATTTATATTTGCAATCGACACCATTGCCAGTCCTCATAATTGTAATTATTTATTTTATATCTCATTTTCTTGTAATTAATTATTTTCTATGTATCTTGTATTCTTCATTATTTGTATTAACTAAATAGATTTATAACGCACTCTTAAGGGATGTAAATCCCCGAAGTGTACAATTATTTTTTCTCTTCTTTTGTTTTTTGATCCTGTATATATATGTAAATGAATAAAATAAAATATAAAATATATTTTAGGTAGGTACTTATAAGTAAGTAAAACTTTTACAATAAGTACAAGTGTTTTTACAATGTGGTAAATAAAAAGTTAAAGGGTAAAAAGTAGGTTAGAATATAAAATAACCAATTCTCCCTCCAAGTACAGAGTCGAAACATTCCAAAATCTTTCTTATTTACCAGGTGGCATGTTTGAGTCAGGAGACGAAATGCTGGAGACAGCTTTCAAGAACTCTGTGGATCGTGTCAACCAGGATCCTAAACTTCTCCCCAACTCTAGACTCACCCCTCAGTTGGAGAGGGTGGAGAGACACGACAGTTTTCAAGCTGCGAGGAAAGGTTTGTCACTAGGATTTTATTCGATACTTTCATTAGGGCACCTCTAAATCCGACCATTCGGAGAATAAGATAGTCCAGCATAGTCAAAATAATAGAGCTGACTTATGTTTTGAAAACTATGGAGGGGTCCAACATATAAGAGAAGCATTTTGTTCTTCAGTTCTAAAACCTATCAATAAAGCAATAGTAATACTAGTAAGATATTAGATTTGATAACATAGGCATTTACACGTTTAGAGTGAAATTTTATTTCAGAGTTATATTTTTGTTACATAGACGTCTTTTTACCATTTGGTGGCCAGTAAATCCTTTTAAATGCTAATTCTTTGATTGGTTTTGATTTAATTATTAGTAGTCTCTTTTCGGAAGGTATAACGGCTAAGTAGTTTTTAAAAAAGATACACATAACCTAATTTTTTTATCCCTGTGACAGTTTGTTCGTAGATATAAAGTAAAGTTTGTTTTTTATTTGATATCTAAATGTTACCCCTCATTTTTGAAAAGGACTTAAGGATACTGTTGATATTTATTGAGACATTTCCTGACTGAGGTTCAGTCGCTTCATCTTCCTGTTTTATATTAAGGAGTATTTTATGTCTATTATAACTGAAGCCAGGCCTGCCCCACTAAACTTGATGCAGGCCGAAAGCTAAGAATGGGCAGATCTTTCAAGCCAAAAGTTCACATAATTTCCCCCCGTAAATCTTTCAATCTTTTTAATTTAATTTCGTCGCTATAAACAATCCCTCAGTATCAATCGGGTCACACATGAGGGGCGCATATTGGACAGGCCTATTTCATAATACTAAGGGCGGGTTTACAAGCAGCGATTTGAACGATGCGACCGGGACGACGGAGGGGGAAAGGTCAAAACTTCCCTATAAATGCTGACGTAGCTAGTGTACATCAAAGCGCCAAGAACCAATGGAAGGTCTAGATCAGGGATGGCCAACCCAAATGATCTTGAGGGCCACTTTGGAAAACCACAATACTCCCGCGGGCCGCATATAAAATTTTAAGGTATGAGCTGCTCAGAATGACAGTGACATAAGTTGAAAAGTAGAAAATGAGTATTTAGATTAGGGAGTTTAGGAATTAAACAGGTGGCGTTAAAAAAACATTCTAAATTACTCGAAATTAAGTTAGGTGGATACGCACTGTCATTTAATAATACGTCATTTTAATAATCTATCAAGTCTGAAGACGAAGTCCCAAAACAAAATTTTTAGTGAAAAATAAAAACAAAATTAATTGATACTTTATTTCTTCGTCTAAATTACTACATTTATGAATGCAAGTATATGGTGTGATATAGTGACAGTAATTAAGATGTTGAATATGTATTGATCAGTGGCTTATGTAGAAATTTATTTCTGGAGGGGCCCAAAATTACTCCTCAGCCTCTCACGCATTTAAATAGGTCCAATGTAACTTTTTAATAGATTTTTAAGTAGAATTTGCGTCCTAAACAACTAAATGTTAGAAAAGTTGTGAGTAATAAAGGTACAAGTACCAAAGGGAGGTCTGGGGGTCCTCCCCAGAAAATTTTTGGAAATTTGACTAAAAAAAAACCAAGAATTTTAACTAGTTTTGGTACACCTAGTCCGAATTTTGGAGATGCATTTGAGGTGAGCGATTTTGAGTCATTTTTGCAACTAAACATTGTTCTTAAAGGAAAATTATAGCTCGAAGAGAGAGAGAGAGAGAGAGTAAAGTTTTTTTTTAAACTTACGAAAATTCTCGCGGGCCGCAAAATTATATCAAGCGGGCCGCATGCGGCCCGCGGGCCGCGGGTTGGCCATGCTTGGTCTAGATTCAAAAGCGATAGGGAATTTTCGACAGTTTTCCCTTCGACGTATGGGTCGCGTCGCTCGAATCGCTGCATGTAAGAGCGGTTGTCAAGTGCTTGTTTCGTTTTTAGTGTGCGACTTGCTGAGCATGGGCATGGCCGCCATGTTCGGGCCTCAGTCGAGCGAGGGCAGTTCGGCGGTGCAGTCGACGTGCGATGTTCTGGAAGTCCCTCACATCGAGACGCGCTGGGACTACAGGACCAAGCGCGACAACCACTCGCTCAACCTCTTCCCCCACCCGACGGCCCTCGGGAAGGCCTACCGGGACTTCGTCAAGACCAAGGAGTGGAAGAAGTTCGCCATCGTCTACGAGGAGAGCGACGGTGAGTGCTATTTCCACCCAACAAATCAGAGCATTCATACAGCGACTGCCATATTGAGAATGACAACCACATCTGGCAAATCAAACAGAGCTCTTGCGATGTAAAATTGGGAAATATGCTTGACCAAGAAGAATCTCCAAAATATGGTCCTCGCTATCCCTATTCAGTCAACCTCTCAAGTATTGATATTATTATAGCAATGGGGCCCTATGATATTAGGGCAATGAAAGTACTTACAGCCAATGCAAAAATAAGAGTTGTAAAATTTGAGATGGTTTCTCAAATTAGAGTGTCATTATTATAAGAATATATTAAAAAATAAAGCTTGGAGGCATTGCAATTTTAAAATAAAAATTTCATTTTAAGTTTATGATTATGATTAAAGTTTGTTCGAAATGATGAGCTAGTTGTCCAGTGTAGGTAGCGGGACTTTATACAGTTACAAAGTAGCCAGGCCCCTAAGAAGTGACAATACACGAGTGTCAATACGAGAAAAAGTTTCCCATACGATATAGGCGTGATAAATATGTATAGCTAAATCAAGCTTTCTGATACATGAGTTTGGCAAGGTATCGTAATCTACAAAAATTTCGGAATTCTCCAATTCACCTCTTATACGAAATTTTTCCAAGCTGTTAATCATTGTTATCCCTTTGTACCCAATCCCACCCATATACTTATTATGTGTTTCAACCTAAAATCGGATGTGGAACTTATTAAGATCAGTTAAGATCTTCTGCTACTGGGAAAACAATATTAATCTTCATTTTTTCTGAATACGTGACCTAAATTTAAGCATATTTCGCAATTCAAAATTAACTGCATCATGAACTTCCTCATTCAAATTACGGAAAAGAAATTGAAGAGATATGGACTTCTGGAAAAGGAGCTTAACTTAAAACATTTGTACATACACCAATTTTCCCTTACAATTGTAGTAAAGGACCGATTTTCGCAGCTCTGATCCGACTTCAGGAGCTCTTGAAGGACCCGTTCATTCGTCAGAGACAGGTGGTTGTGAGACAGTTCCTTCCCAATCAAGAATACCGGAAGCTGCTCAAGGAGCTGGGAAGAGCGGGCATCAAGAATATCGTCATCGACGTACCCACCAAGAACGTCCAAACCGTCTTAAAACACGTCAGTAATTTCTTATCAAAGGGTTCATTTTATTTACCCTTATTGAACTGCATTGAAGTTATTACTTTTGTCTTTTCCAAAAACTTTATTTCAATACTTTTATTTAAATTTTTAACTTCTTTTATAAATGAGGGCTTGACTTCAAAAACGAGCTAAGTGCCAAAACTAAAAAAAATTAGTTAGACCCGAAAAAACAATCTAAGTGCCATCACCAACACCCTATAAATCCAGCTAAGTGCTACGACTATGATTAGTAGTTCAAAATCGGCCTGAAAGATGACTTATTATGTGTATTTCTATGGAGAATTAAATTTAAAAGGATGAATTACGGGAAATTTACTTTTTGGCACTTAGCTCGTTTTTGAAGTCCAGTCTTCAAATTTTAAATTTATAAAGTATTCCTTCTCCAAAACCTTTCAATATTCTATCTTTACAGGCTCAGCAAGTTGACATGATGTCCGAATATCATAACTACTTCATTACGTCCTTAGTAAGTTCATATATGTAGTCAATTCATCTGAATTTAACTCTATTAATAAACCTCATTATCTGAAACCATAAATCAATCCATCTTTCCCAGGATCTTCACACCGTGGACTTGGAAGACTTCCAGTACGGAGGCACTAACATCACGGGGTATAAGCTGGTTGATGATGAGAGTCCAGCTTACGCCGAAGTTCTGGAGGCTTGGAGAAATCCGGTTCTTAGAGCTACTGGAAAAGAGCCAGCTCTAACGGTTAGATCTCTTTAGTCATCTATGGTTCCGTTCTTTTATCTGAAGAGAGGAATATTTGAGCTGATCAGAATGACTGTGGCACAAGTCCAAAATTAAAAAAATTAGAATACGCGTGTGCTTGGGTTTCTTTTTAGTTGTGTTCATTTATTGGCTGTAAACCTCTGCTTGGCCCTTATATGGGCCGCACTATTACAAATAAAAAATACTATTACATACCATTGAAACTAAGTTTTACATTTTGAAACTTACATCCGAAATGTTTAAAACCTAAAATTACCGAAAAATTAAAAGTTACCCGCTTCTTTTCTCCTATAATGAGTTAAAGTAATGTATCTTCTGCAGACCGAAGCTGCTCTCCTATACGATGCCACTCGGCTGTTCTCCAGAGCGTTGACAGATCTCGACAGAGGCCAAAAGATCCACATAAAATCCCTGTCATGCGACACCGAAGAGCCGTGGCCTCATGGAATATCTCTCATAAACTACATGAGAATGGTATGTTTCCATGTCATGGAGTATATTGAAACATTGGTGCTTCAGGTTTTGATTAATTTAATATATCTCTTTTAGATCAATGTAAAAGGCTTGACTGGCGATATAAAATTCGACCACCATGGATTCCGTTCTGATTTCAAACTCAAGGCCTTGGAAATTACTTATGAAGGACTGAGAGAGGTAGGAGCATGTGAAACACCCTCTTTGATATTATCAAACGATTTGGGGAAATGTGAAATTTCTTTCAGATTCAGATGTATCACAAATTAATAATTTTTTCAGGCGGGTGAATGGAACATAAACACTGGCCTCAATCTCACCAGCAACTACACAAGAGCAACTGAGGAAATCATCCAATCCTTGAAGAATAAAACTCTCATAGTCACCACTTTGATTGTAAGTAGTATCATATGAATACACCTTTGGATAACTTTATGTAATATCTAAAATCTACTGAAATATGGGCAGAGGCAAAGAATAGAGATTGAGGACCATAACATATTGGCTTAAGGTGCCACATGTGCTACCTCACTTTTTCCAATTGGTCCATTCCTATTCTTATACCTATTTATTGCTTACCAAAATATGTCGCTGAACAATGGACGAATCACAGGGAGACAGCTCATGAAGACGTCAACTTTGCTTTGCCTCTTTATATGACTCGTCCATTGACCGCAACTGGTCGGATGATTAGCAAAACACTTACGTAATGTAACCAGATATCCCTCCAAAGTCTCGATTTTCTGATTATTTTCCGTCAAACAAGAAAAATATAAATAAACTAGATTTTTTATACACTTATGTGGGTCAAGAGTTATTTTCAACATAATTTCTTTATTAATTTTGATGATTAGTACGTGCTCTTTCTTAAAAAATTCTTTAGCGTAACAAACTAGGTGGTCTATCCCATACTAAATATTCAAAAAGGAGTTGTGAAACACTATTTTTAAGAGTCAAATTTACAAATCTATACGAAGGACCCCCTTTTTAGCGTGTGACTTTTGGTTATCCCCAAAATTGAAAAACCAAACACAAAAAATTGACCTTACGTATTTCATACCAGATTTATTTCTCATGTGAAATCTGCGAAATTCGTCCGTTCCCGTTCCGTAGCATTCAGAAAAAAAAACCCTTGTCATGTTCCTAACTAGAAGTGTTATATGCAGAACTCCCCTTACACCATGCTGAAGGAGAACCACTTGGAGCTGGAGGGCAACGACAAGTACGAAGGCTACTGCGTCGAGCTGCTGCGGGAGATCGCCAACTACTTGGGCTTCCGCTACAAGATCAAGCTGGCCGACGACGGCAAGTACGGGGAAAAGAACGACCAAGGCGAGTGGAACGGAATGATCAAGGAGCTCATCGATGGGGTGAGTTAGTAGTACAAATCCACTCATCATACTATTATACTCTCCTCTTCAGCACCCGTTTGCTCTGGAGTATCTCTTTGATCTTTAGCATCTCTTCATTTCTTAGCATTTCTTTTATTCTTCAACATAACTTTGCTCTCGAATATCCTTTTACTGTTTAGAATAGAATAGCTCTTTAGTAATACCTTACGCTACAAGCATCCGTTTGCTCTCGAGCATCTTTTCACTGTTTACGACATTTTGCTCTTTAGCAGTATTTTACTCCTTAAACATCACTTTGCTCTTGAGCATCCTTTTTCTGTTAAGAATATTTTGCTTTTTAGCAAAACTTTAACTTTTTAAGCATTCCTTTGATCTCGAGCCTCCATTTGCTCTTGAGCATCCCTTTTCTGTTAATAATCTTTTGCTCTTTAGCAATACTTTACTCTTTAAACATTCCTTTGATTTTGAGCCTCCCTTTACGGCTGGGTATCCCTTTGCTCATCAGTTTGCTGTTAAGAATTATGTGACCTAGAGACCTTATGATTCCTTTATTATAATAACCCATGCATGGCTGCTTTGCACGAATATCGAATCTAGATCATTGGTCTTTAACCTTTTTCACGATTCTACCACCAAGGGCGTAAGTATCCATAAGGATGCCCCTCACGCTTAAGTTCTTGCATAAAATTACTTATTTTTATAATGCCTTTTATCTGTCCATTGCGATTCTGGGGTTTGTTTTCGTGCCATCAAAGATTTGATGCCAAGATGAAAGATGCATGTTTATTACCAGGGTTCAAGCAAGGCCAAATGTATATTTGTTTTACATTGTCACCATAAATGATAAGGCTTTTTATAGCTCTTGAGAATAGTACAGAACGACACGATGGAGTAGTTTGGTGAAATCGGGTATTTATAACATTATTGTGTTTATAGTCAGAGAAAAGGTATGATGGAAGTATGTTTTTAAAGAGTGCCTTATCAAAAGAAAAATATAGTGTATTTTTCTTAGCCCTAGGGTGAATAAAAAATTACTGTCTGGAGATAATACAGTTGGAGCTCATTATTTTTAGAATTTTTAGTACCTCTCCTTCACTCTACTTATTTTATTTTTGTACCTCATAAAAGTAAACTCATTCTTTCATATCTTGTTTTCTCATGTACTTCTGTCTAGGTTCTGCTTTATAAATTCACATTAAATTTTTAGATATAGTTGTATGGTACTATAAATAGTTTGTTATTGTAAAAAAAAACTTTGAAGACTTCTTCACTGAACATACACAGAACTAAGGGTGGATGGCCTGGCCATATTTCGACAAAAGCAGCATGATTCACAGGTTTTTAACGTTTAGAGGGGATGGCCTTGCTATTGGTTCTATGTGCAACAGCACTAAGAACCAATATGGTAGGAACGTTAACTCTCTACTAACTCTCAGTGTTAATTTGAGCAACTGTCCCACCTCTTTTTTGCTCAAAACGTTCAGTAACGATCTAATTGTATAAATTTAGAACTTAATTTTAATGAATAACTAAGTTGGACTGAAAGAAAAAATGTCGATGCAAGATTCAATTGGTAAAATTGATTAAATGTTCGATTGAACTTTTTAGATCAAGTTTCAAGAGATTTTCGAGAATTCAGTGTTTTTATTGTCTTAGTTAAGTGTCATCAAAAGCAAGTGATTTGAATGTTGTGGTTTCAGCGGGCTGACTTGGCTATCGGCGACCTGACCATCACGTTCCAGCGTGAGCAGGCCGTGGACTTCACGATGCCCTTCATGAACCTCGGCATCAGTATCCTCTTCCGCAAACCCACCAAGAAGGTACCGAAGCTGTTCTCGTTCCTGTCGCCGCTGTCGTTGGAAGTGTGGGTGTACATGGCCACCGCCTTCCTCGGCGTCTCTCTCTTCCTCTTCATCGTGGCGCGCTTCAGCCCTTACGAGTGGACCAACCCGCACCCGTGCGACCCCTCCCCCGACGTCCTGCAGAACCAGTTCACGCTGCTCAACACACTCTGGTTCACTGTGGGATGCCTCATGCAGCAGGGCTGCGAGCTCACGCCCAAGTACGTAGCACACTCATCCCGTTCATCATGGGCGGATTTTGGACGCACAGGGTAGCAGAGTCCACACGGCCATGAGCGATAATTGAAATAAAAAAAAACATGGGGTATGCCTTGTGATAGGATCCACTACTCATGCAACTCACGCTTCTTTCGTCGTGTCACGAGAGGCGGAGAAAAAGAAGCTTGATCCCCTATTCTAATAGTCCATTTAAAGGACAGATTGAATGAATACGTATCATCTCCAATCACAGCTATGATTGACATTTGACCTTAAAATGGAATTTGAAAATAGCGTTTAGGACCTTCTGTTCGGCTTTTCCACTGTGGCTGGGGGTACACAGGAGGAAACTTTGGGGGGGGGCAAGCTGTACCTTGGCTTTAGAAACATGGCCCTTATAAAACCCTTATAACCCTTATAAAATGGAAATTTTCTTAAAAAGATGGATGGGCCTCTTATGACCCTCATAAATCCACTCCTGCCGTTAATTAAAAAAATAAATCTTGTCAGCTATGCTGCCAAAAAACAGACAACTTTAAGAAATGTGGTTTCAAATTCATAATATGGACAGCTGTACCGAACACTTAACATCTGAGAGGAGCGAAACTTGATGGGTACAGCACAATAAATTTTATTCCGGCCAAAAATTAGCTATTTACACAAAGAACTACACTTTTTCCATATTTTCTATTGATCTAAAACATTTTTCATTTCAAATTTTTACAGCTCACCAAATAATATCACGCGTCACTGCCTGGTTGCCAAAAGGTTTATAACTAAAAATAAATAACTAGTACTACAGTATAAAAATAACATACTAGTCCAGTGAGTGGACGACAAGATAACAATTACAATCATATAGGAAAATTAGGGCTACAAAAGCATTCCTGAAACGCTAGAGAGAGGATAAAAGTTGCCAGGAGTTATGAAACATGGGTTATTGTGGGCTAATGGTAATAAATAAAATTTGAGTGCCAATCATAATGTTTTAACTCTACACATTATAACTTTGTTTTTGGTAGGATTTAAGAAACCGTTTAAGAAAAAAACCTACATTGTTTTTATTAAAGAATATAAAGTTAATAGCAAGAGAAAAACTTAAAAAAAAAACCTTTTAAATTCTCTATTACTAACTCTAAGTAGTTTCCTAAACTATTTTTTTGGAGGGCTAACTGGTAATGGTTTTATTATACTAGTTATTATAATGATTCATAATCGTGACTAAACCTAAACCACCAATAACTTACTTTTCCTGCTTAATTTCCTTACTTAAAAATTTTTTTTTTCGATATCTGATGTTAAAATCCCTTTTTCTACTCTCGACACAGTTATTTATTATGGTTTGTTTCAGGGCCCTGTCAACACGCGTTGTGGCTTGTATTTGGTGGTTTTTTACCCTCATTATGGTCTCATCGTACACTGCCAACTTGGCAGCCTTTTTAACAGTTGAAAGATTGGTATCTCCCATTGAAGGAGCCGAAGACCTTGCCAAACAATCACATATTCAATACGGATGCGTGGACTCGGGATCGACACAGACGTTTTTCAAGGTAAGAAGGAATCATATCGGAAGGGTGAAAGGAAAATAACTCTATATTTCCCACGTAGAACCCACAGTAACCAATTTACAACCGTTTTGAGAATTAAAAACTATTTCTCTCATAGTAAAATTTTGTGAATTTAACTGTCAGAAGAATCTTATTTCGAACTCAACATTATGGACATGCCAAAACAAACCATTGTGTTTTACAAGAGGTGATTTGATCAGTTGAATTTGGGGCTCCTTAAAAGCTAAGAAAGAGATATAATAAAGAGAGCGAGAGGGGGGGGGGAGAAGAAAGAGAAAAGAAAAGTGGAATAAAAAGGAAGAGAGAAGATATTTTCTCGTTCTAACCTACCTTCTCATCTTCTTTCTTTACATTTTGCTGTCTTTCCCTCTCTCACTTCCCTCTTGGTCTTTATTTTCTATTTTTCTTACTTTTAAGGCACCCAAAATTCCATAAATTACTCGAGGTACCCTTAAACTAAAGATGAGGTATTTTCGAATTGCGACGTTATTACGAATGGGTTTAATTCCATTATCAGTCCCGTTAAACATCGCCAAGTTGTTTTAGTTGAGAAGTATTCAGATATCGCCAAATTTTTATGTGAGTTATTGATATGTTATGGGCTAAGGGATTAAACGGGTATTATTAATAATGCGCGGCCCGATATACCAGGCCATTATTAAAAATTGCCGGATTTATCCCATTGCCCATAACATATCAACAGCAACCATAAAAATTTGGCGATATCTGAATACTTGGCAACAAAAAACCTGGCGATATTTAACGGGACTAATGATGGAATTGAACTTCATGTTCTTTCCGCCTGTATTGATACCTAAGAAACCAATCTAATTTTTCACATGAGTGTATAGAGTAAAGACGGAAGCATCTAAACAGAGGCGTGACATATACGTTTTCTGCAGGCGTCTACGATCCCTACGTTCATGCGGATGTGGGCTTTCATGCAGAGTGCTCGCCCGAGCGTCTTCACGGAGTCGAACAGCAAAGGCGTGGAGCGAGTCAAGAAGGAGAATTACGCCTTCCTCATGGAATCCACCTCCATCGAGTACATCGTGGAGCGGGAGTGCGAGCTCACCCAGATCGGAGGCCTGTTGGACAACAAGGGATACGGGGTGGCCACGCCCGCAGGTCAGATAGTTCATTTGATATCGGTTTGAAATGCGTCTTTTTTAGTTTGGCTGATGGTGTTTCAATGTAAAAGGCAGGTCATAACCAATTAGCTAAAACGTATTAATGACTAACACTTGATCATATATCTAAAGTGACTGGTAGAGAACTTCCAATGTCATTATTCAAACAGAATATTAAATTAGAACAGAATATAAAATTTTTTGGTAGACATTTTATATGGGATAATATGGCCCCATTGGCTCAGTGGTAAGATGTTCTCTCCGCATTCAATGACCCAAACCTCGCTGTTGAAGAAGTTTTCGCTAGTTTCTATAATTATAATACCAAAATTCTTGAAGACTTTAACATTTGAAATCGTTTCTAGAGAGACTCTCGTAAAATCCCCTTGTTTGATCATCTCCAAAACAAAGTAGGTGACTTGTGGCATAAGAGAGGACTTGGTCCTCTAAATGTGAGCTGTCGGTAGAAACTTGGTTCTACGGATTTGGAATGTGTATAGACTAGATTGGGTGTCTTCATTCTTCTCGTGAATCCTTAGTTTCTTCTTTTAATAACCTCCCTGCACCTTACTTTGAAGAGAGAGAGAAGTAGAGGGGTAAGGAATTTGGAAGAAATATAAGAGGGAGCACGTTGGAGTTGAAATAGGAAGGGGGAAAAGATTAGAATTAGAATCTGCTTTCCTAATATTTTGCACACTTATGTCATTCATTCTACCCTTTTACATAGTTCCCACAGAGATGTCGGGTACATAACCACTTCCTAAGTTCAGGAATTTTCATTTCATGACCAAATGACCATAGAAAATGACAATAAGTGCCCTACTCCGGCATTTTCTTCTGGTTGCGCTATGCCGTATTCTGTGCTACCCGATCAGTGGCTAACCAACAATCCAAGCAGGAATTGGTGGAATCCTTCTTTTTGGTCACAGGTAGCACAGAATACGGTCGTTGCATATAGTATTTTGGCTGTTCAAATAAGCAACAAGTGTTTCTCGTTTCAGGCTCTCCGTACCGTACCCCCCTGTCTAGCGCCATCCTGAAACTCCAGGAGAGCGGGGCGCTGCACATCCTGAAGGAGCGCTGGTGGAAGCACCGGCTGGGTGGCGGGAAGTGCAGCAAGGACGACACCAACACAGCCGGCTCGGCCAGCGCCTTAAGCCTCGCCAATGTGGGCGGAGTCTTCGTGGTGCTGGGGGCAGGCCTCACCACCGCATGCGTCGTCGCCGTCGTGGAGTTCGTCTGGAAGTCCAGGAAAGTCGCCAGCGAGGAAAGGGTAAGACCATCTTATCTGATTCGTAGAAGCCAACGTTGCGTGAAAGTTGCTTTGCCCGTGGAGATTTACCCTAAGGCTAAGCGTGACTAGATACTTTTGTCTTGGCGACTGAAACAAAACTGTCATTCGAAAGCAACGGATCTCTATGGATCTAGATTCTTGACAAATCGGCAAAGAGTCTCGTCGCCTATGCGCGCTCTCTAACTTGTTGCAATAGCCAGGGTGATAATTTTGTTTCAGTCACCGAGACAAAAGTATCTTGTGCGCGCTTAGCCTAAGGGTCGGCGCAAACTAGCGACAGGTATGAAACGAGGGATAGAAGAGAAGAATGCTCCTTTTCTTCCTCTCTGTTTTACATCTGTTGCAGCAACTTATGGCCCTATTCACAACAACCTGACCAGCAGTTAACCAAGGGGTAAAGAAGGGTTCCACCAATCAGAGTCAGGCAAAAGCTCATTTTCTTACTTTAGCTGCTGGTTAATAACCACTGGTCAAGTAGCAGTGAATAAGGCCGTTTACAGTTGCTAGAAGATTTAAACCTTGCGGTACTCAAGATGTGATCCGGAAAAGCCATTATCAGTAAATTAAGGGAAGGGAGGAACCTGTGTTCCGTCTATTTCTTGAGTCAAAGAGTGGACGTCCCCTTCAAACTTTATTTAGGTTTAATGACTTTTCTCAATCACATCTGCAGAGGGTAGCATGAAATAAATCTGCCCCTTGGGGTTTAATTCCACTGGCAACGTGACACTAGCTTGACGAACCAAACGCAAAAGTGGAAACGGTCCCTAACAAATCAGAATAGTGAAGAAAGCCTTTCCATCACTAGTACTATCAATCATTCTTTGCTAATCCCAATTATCGATCTATGGAAACGGTTCTTCAGAGTGACAATTTGCAATCCCTTACTTGTTGCAGGAGCCCCTGTGCGTGATGTTCTGCCGCGAGCTGCGCTTCGCCCTGTTGTGCGGCGGCTCCACCAAGCCCCTGCTGCCCAAGCGCAGCCCAGCCGACCAGCCCCCGGAGAACGGCATGCCCTTCATGCCCCTCACCGGCTTCAGCAGCGTCACCACCAAGGACAACTTCTCTTGACAGGAAGAGAACGCGGGGGCGGGCAGAGAGGCCATCCCCTTGGAGCCCACCAATGACGAGCAGGTGAGATTACACTAAAGGAGTACAGCAAGAGCCCTCGCTGAAATATATTCAGTAATAACAATGGCTGTAGGGTATGGCACTATCTAAAGGGGGATTCTAGAGCATTCGCACATGACATCACTGGAGGACAAAAAAAACGCTGCTAAGGCTGTTGTTAGGTGCGGGGGTACCCGTTGCTACAGCGGTTGTTAGGGACGGAGTCTTATGATTGCAAATGCTTCAATAGAAGCATTCGCACATGACGTCACTGGAGGACAAGAACCCGTTGCTAAGGCCGTTGTTAGATCCGAGTCATGTGATTGAAAATGCTCTATGGGGTTCGATTCTCCACCCGAAATTTTTATCACTACTTATGTTCTGTTTTTTTTCCTTGAAAATTCTTCGCCGTAGCAAAAGGAACGTTCTGCCCTAGGGTCCTCCAAATGTACTATAATGGGTTACAACACATAATTTAAAGTTAAACTTCAAAGTAATATTGCGTGGAGGACCCCGTTTGAAATGTTACAACCCAATGTTATTTCCGAAATTTAAAAATGAAATTCGACAAAAGGTTAAATAATAATGTTCTTACGTTCTAAAGAAATACAATAATTTCTGTCCGAAACCAAAGACTAGACTAGATAATGGTCTGACTAGGGTGTGAGACGTCACAACCTAAGTATAAAATTGAAGGAAAAAACTTCTATGGGGTAGAAATGATAGATTTTCTAAAGACGATTCAGAATCAGACAAGAAAGGTTTGTCACAAACGCCCTCCTGATGAGCTAGATTTCGGACAAAAGTTTCTAGGAGAGCAACAGCAAATATTCTATTGTGGGGGATAACACCTATGTGAGTTTTCCTTTCCCAAAAACTGTTTCGCAACCTTTTCAGGAGGGTGCCATTTAACTTTTTTGTATTAGTTTAGTTTGTAAATGCACTATACATAACAAACTCTAAAACGATCACTTTTTTCTAGGTTAGTTACTACCGCTACGCCCAGTACGACGTGTCGGATATCTAATAGAATGATAACAGAACAGAAGCACACTGAAAACACTTTGCACTCCGCACCACCGCAACCAGTGTTGGGACTACCTTCAACAACAGCTAGTTTCGAGGAGACGGAACACTTCAACCCACAATACAAATATAACAGTCAAACACTCCTGAATAGAGATGAACTTTGAACACTGACAGGAACTGCTTTCACTGTGCAGCCTGATTATGCAAAGAACATACAACACTTTAAATAGTTTTATTCCAAGAGAGTCAACAGTGGGACAAATAGTTCCACATGTTTTTGCTCATCATACGCCGATATTTACTGATTTTATTCATCTTGCGAAGGTGGTGAACCGGGGTATAAAAAATTAGAATATTAACTATCAATGTTTGGCTTACACATATTAGGAAGATTCCCCATCTTCATTTGGATGAGTTTATGACTTATTTATGTGTGTTTTATCATGGAATTGGTTATAGTTTGCTTCATAAACTCTGTTGACCATCTACTTGTTACACTTCTAGTTCTTTCATGTTTTTCGGAGATACATATGTAAATGTGCTTCTACTATATTGTCTGGACACGAAGTATGTCAATCGTCATTTTTAGAAAAAACTAAGCCTGTGAAATTTTATAGTGGGGGATTTTTTTTTTTCAAAACAGTGCATGCATGCATCTCTTTATTTTAGGTACCTTTTAAAAATCTTTTAATGTATGGAAGAAGTCAACTCATCATTTATAAATTTAAATTGATATAATGTAGAACAGAAAAGAAAAACTTGTTCATGTAAAAAAAGATCATGAAGCTTCTACTGTATTCCTTTCTGTATGCTCCTAAAATATCATTACTTTATGTGGCTAGTAAGCTCATAGGTGGGGTTTTTTGGAACTTCATGGTTACAATCTTGTTTTTAAACTAACTATTAAAAGCTATACTATCTTAATAATAAAATTTTTTACAAATCTTATACTTCTATAACTGACTGAATATACCTCAAAAATATTGCTTTAAATCGTATAAGTGTTTTTAATGGTTTTCATAAAATTAAAATTAACTCTTCTTCCAGTTAAAATTATTATATTTATTTATTATTTGTGTTTGGGATTCTATATTATAGTTCAGGTTTAATATCTCCAATGAAAATTGTGATTTTAAACACCTGTGAATACGAATTTTTTTAAAGAATGTATAAACCTGTTGATCTGTCCTTGTTGCTCTACAACTGATTTGAAAGTATTTATTTGATAAGAAATCAAGTCAACTTTTGAATATTCTTAAATGACTATACTTGGAAAATTTTTTTAGCATTTGTTTGATATTTAATCAGTAAAATTAAAACAAAAACACACAGCCATGTATTAGGAGACAACATTCAACACGTTTAAGAAACACTTGCAGCATTAAAACTTCTAAATGAACTCAACTAAAGAACAAAGGCAGTTAGGAAAATGCAAAATTGTTAAATATAGTTATGTTTAGTAGGACATTGCAAAATCCCGACACTGGATTGACACTACAGCACTTAAGACTTCAAGAGCACTCATGCCAACAGGATTAGATTGGATTCCCATCCGAAGATGTTCCGATTGAAATTGCACTTGAAAGGACGCAGAGAGACACGAGAAGATAAGTTGCAGAACGCGGAAGGAATATGCGAGCAGCTTTGCACTACTTGCAATGCCAAAAACCTTTTTTAAAAATAAATCGATTGAATGTTCATTTTCAATTTTCAGACTGAGTCAATGGTTATGGAATTTTTAACTGAGACGGGTCAATTACCAGTTTTATACGTAACAGGCCTGCACAACATGATAGAAACAAGAGAGAAATTTCACAATGCACGAACTTTTAGAAATACATATTTTGTGTTTCATTTTCTTGTCTAAAATTTCTCTATTACGTCATGAGAAAATAACAGTAAATTTCGATTGAGAATTATTGTCCGGCAATTTCTGTACAGTTAGATTTTTGTTTGCATGTCTATTTATAATAATTTAGCCCGTTTCATAATTATAAAGTTGTGCAGGTCTGCTTTATGACTATTTCCCTGATTTAACAAGCATAATTAAAATTTTTAATTAAATATTCTTGAGCTACTTAGTTCTAAAAATGTGTTTAATACTGTTTGAAAATATGAATCTAAAGTATACTCTTAAATTGTGCATTACTTTGAAATTTCTAAAAATAATTAAAAATGTGAGTTTAGAAATGAGCAAATATGAATGTTTTGGAGAAGAGCAAAAAAAAATCGGGTTGGACTGTTGTTATTCCTCTATTTGAATAGTTATGAGAAATTTTACAAAAACCATAATTTACTATCGCTTGACCTTTTATATCAAAGCATTCCTTTCCACTCTATAATAATAATAGGCAGTCTAAAATATCTTGCGTTTAAAATGCGTACATCTATCTCTGGCCATTTCCCAAATTTGTTTCTTGTAATAGTGAGCTTTAATTCTACCCAACGATCAAACTAGTACAATATTCTCTGAGGGTTTTTGTACTTATTCTAGAAATGTGTTAAAACTGTCATATAGATGTATATTTATTGTAATTCATTAATAGAGGACGCAGGTTTTTTTTAGACTTCCTTGGGGGAAACCAATGTGAAATCCCTAGGCACTAGGTGATTAGTTTGAATTAGAAAAAGAAAGTAAACCACAAGCACACCGCACATGTGCGAATACTGGTCTTTTCTGTCAAAACAATCGGAACATTTTCGTCCAGTGCCTTTCAGTTTTGTATAGAAACAAGAAACCGTGTTTCTGCTCACTAAATTGCACCAAATTCAAATTAGATGTGTATATGAAAATGGATTTTTGCAAAACATAAACATGTTAGAATGATTACAGTAAATTACCGCGAAATATTTTACTCTTAAATCTCCTTTTTGCAGTTATACTAAAAATGTTTTATGGATCAGAAGTTATACTGGTGTTGATACGATGATAAGTCTTGATGAAATAAAAGGAATAGATGTTTCCAATAAATAAAATTGCGTTTTATACCGCGTATTATAAAATTTCTTAAGTGCGAAAATAATTGGATAATTTGTATAATAATATACTAAGCACAATATAATTTCCAAAACCATACATAATTTAAGAGAGTAAATTTATCTCATAAAGGTGAAGTTACTGTTACGAAACGAAATCATAAGCTTTATTTCTCATCAAAGGTGTTTTGCTATGGATTTGAAAAGTTTATAAGAATTTAACATAAAAAAATTATGATGTTTAGAGATATTTAACTACAAATAAAAAAAGCTTTTAACCTTCTTCAATATACTATGTCCATACGTCGATTAGCATTCAACATCTTTTAAAATTCATAAAGTTGGAGAATCATTCTCTTTAACGTTAAAAAGAAGCATTCAGGTGTATTATTTCGAATCGTGAATGCTATTTTTATAAATTTCACTAACCAAAACGACATCATGTATGTTTATACCTCATCCATTCATTATATATAGCTTCATTCTTGATTCCCTTTATGGCAATGTTAAATACTCAGCAGACATACCATCAGGAAGATAATATCAAAGAATTGTTCCCACATCTGGCTTGTAAGCGAAAGTGAAAATAATTGCTTAACTGGTGTTGAAATCTGTTTTCATGTAGCCCATGTGTACCATTCGCACTATACTACAAAATAAAATTCTTAAAAATGGTCGATCTGTTTCCTTTAAATACTATTTTATAAATTAGGAGAAATTTTTACTCTTTACTATTAACTTTAAGAATCCTCTTTCTCTTGAAATGTGACAAATTGCTGTCCGTGGTTCCCAAATCTATGAAATATCCTAAAATTAAATTTTCTTACTACATTCTTATAAATAGCCATATAATAAGTATTTCACGTAGGTATTACAATTTTGAAAAGCAAAAGTTAAGAAATTAAGAACTTGACAGCTCAAAATTTCATCATGAAGCCACGCGGTCCCCTCTCAGCCTTCCCAATGCAAAGAGAGGGGGTCGAGAGGTCAAGAGCGTCTTAGTTTACACGACTGTCCAGGAGGATAATTAACGTTCTCAACCCCCTCTCTTGTATTGCGAAGGCTGCGAGGGGAAGCGTGCCGGGCACCTGTTTTGGATCGAGTTTCACACTGAAAGATTTTTCAAAGCCCTAAGAGGCTTTTTAGTACAGGAAAAAAAGTACATAACTGTACCTCGGTCCTACACTATAGCTAAACTTTTTGTATTATGATAACACTAAACATGTAGTTAGCATCCTTACAACCAGAACTCACAGTCAAGCTAATGGTTTTTTTTCCAAAAAAGTCAACAATTTAATATAATAGGGGAAAGGAGGGCACACTTCACGGTTAATATTTGTATAGAAACATTTATGTATGTGTATAAAACATAATTATTGTTTATGTAGGTACACGCCAGGACATTTAAATGGGAAATTTTTCCCCCATCTAAATATTTTTATATTTCACTGTCTCTTATTGGATATTACTAGAATGGCTAACTAAAAAAATATAAACTTTTCAAAGAAGTTTAGTTTTTCAAAATTTTTGTTCTCAATTTTTCACATTTCTAGAGAATTACCCATATAAATCATCAGAATTTTTTGGACTTTATATGCCTATATTAGGTCACATAAAACATTCAGCTTTTCTTCTTATATTCAACTTCTAAAGAATTATTCTGAAATACAACTGTATGGACGAGTTTAACCGGAGCAACATTTTACTTTGTTAGATCAGAAGTCTCAGGCGCACTTCCGGTGTATTTAATAATATTAAGCTCAAATCAATCGGAAGTCTTCATGGGATTCGTGATGTCACAAGGAGTTGAACGCGTCTATTTTATTTTTGACAAGCTATTTTTAATAATTATTTTGCTTTTAACTTTAAAAAAAGTGGATTTTATTTTATAATTATGTTTAAAAGGTATTTTATGGGAATTATTTGTTTTAATATTCTAAAAATTTTAAAATAAAATTTTAAAGTAAATAAAAAAAATGGCAACCCTTAATTTAAATTTTTAAACTCAAACGATTTGTTCTGAACGTCAACTGAAAGAACGAAAATGGCGCAGTTTTTTTTTTATCTTGATACGGTAAGTCTTGTATATAATTTATATTTTATTTAATTATAGTTGAAAGAGTTTGTATTTTTAAATTTGTAATTATAATTTAATTTACATAAACTATTCTTGTAGTGGTAAAATAATAGAATGTCTTTAAGTGCAATATAATACTTCGTTAGTATTTCTATGAATTTGCATGCAACCATTTTAAAATTAGAACATTCCTTTCAACTTTTTTTCGAATTCATTGCATTTTTAAATCGTACAGTATAATTTTTCCTTCACATTTCTGCCTAATAAATACATGGGGATAAACGGAATAAAAACTTTTAATTTATTAACAAATTGGTAGCGTTTTTCTCATAGGACCTTGGTTGTTCTGCTCTTTCAGTCACTTGGATGCAAAAGGGTTCTATTGTTTATTAGATATTTTTATTTAGCATTTTTTCAATTTCGAGAAAATAATGCAGCATGCCTGGTTTTTAGTTATCCTAGGCAGGGTTTTATTCCATAGAGGTAGTTTATTCATTTTGATACAGAGGAATTGTAAGGAATGGTAAGGAACCATACGAATGTAGATTATTTTACCTATGCGTCCCACTACAGTTTCTGAAATTTCATTTAAAACCTTTTATATGCATTTCAACGATATAAATTTGGTTTTTACGTACGAATTGTTAATGTTTTGATAGAAATTTATCATTTTCATTTTTTAATATCTGTATTTTTATGAAATGTTAAAAAATGAAAAAAAATGTAATGTAATCTTAATAATTAAAATATGATTAAGAAGATTATTCAAATGCTGCTAAATTGTGTTTTTTAAACTAATCTTATCAACGTGGTTGATACCTGCATCTAGTATCTCCCAACCTTGTATTAAAAATTTATTGTAATTGCCACCCCCTACGCTGTGCCATCAAATTTCTCTCCGTTATTAGATTGATTTTTTTTTGTTCATAAGTTTTGAAAAAAAAATTTCAGTACTACTTTCTGTGAGAATTTTTTTTTTCGGTTGATAGGGCTAGTTAAGCTTTTTTTTTCAGGTTATAGTTTTATTTTCAATCACTTTTTCACTTTCAAATTCTATTTTGACGAGTGTAAAGAACCTAGATTCATTACCTCCAATTTTGACAGTTATGAAACAATTTGGTCGAAAATAGAAAAAAAAATACTTCCGAAATATTCGTAGAACTGGTATTAACCATATTTACAGAAATAATGAATATGGTTAATATACATTCAACAAATACTTTCCTATTTCAATAGCTAAAAGATGCTAAACTTATTTCTTAACCCAAAAATTATACATTTTGGTGAAATTTTAATATTTTTTAATTATTTAAAGTCAAGCTATTTTTCATAAACGCGTGTCGGTAATTTTGGACCCTCAGTAACCAACAAATTAATACCCCATTTTTTAAATTAAAAATTTGTTAATTGGAATAGTTAAGAACAACCATCAGAGTTGTTCAACACATTCCAGTCAGAGAAATCTCGAATATCGTCCTTTATCATTTTCGTTAAATACCTCTATGTTAAATACGGATCTCGAATCATCTGCTCTGCACGGAGAACATCTGCTCCCCGGTGGTGTTGCTCCAACGCCCTTTTTCTACCATTACGTCAAGGTCGTTTCATCCAATTAAAATTTACTCTCGTTGTGGTTTTGACCAGGTTTGCTTATACGTCATTTCACAATACGTCGTCATTTTCACAATTTTCGTACCCCTTTTGCTTTGGGTGTTGTGTGAGGTTATGTTTGCCATTTTTGCTATGTTGGATCCTTTATTTGAGGTAAGACCACCTTGGTGAGTTTTAATCATCATTAGTGTATTATTGTATAGTGTATTCTAGCCATTTAGTTATCTGCCATAATTAGGTATTAACAGGTGATGCATATTGAACACGTTTGTTACACGTTTTTTATTGAATTTTGTGAGCATTATGTTTATATTTAAACATTTACTCTGATTTTTGCGCAAGTTTTAAAACTTAATGTATAAAATACTTCGTGGCAATGTTTAAAAGTTGTTTTTGTTTATCTTTGAAACGAAAACAAAACAATGGCATGTGCAGGACTCACCTCTCCAAGGGCTCTTAATAATTCAACCATATGGTGATTAAACAAAATAGGTAAAAAGATCAAGCAATTCTGCTATTTTAGATTTTATTTCATTTTACTTGTCTTTTATATTATGATAACATTCATTGGAACTTTTTTAAAAATAATTTGTTTCTTTTGCAAGTTGTTGAATAGATTTTTGTAGAAATTAGGAGAAAGAAAGGAACAGATATAGTAGTTCCTTTATAGATGATTATGTTAAAAGGCGCTGAAAATTGTGTCTACCTGAATGTCAAAAGCTTCATTATTGCATTTCTTTTTTAGACTTAAATTGCTGCACAAATATACCATATAAGTGGGGAGAAAAATATTTTAATATAACTAAAAATAATAGCAATAATTAGTAGTTGGCAATTTGGTTGGTTTAAATCTTTAATTTATTATGTTATAAATATTACTTGATTAGTGCTTTGTGCAAGTAAACATAAATATAATTCAGTTAATTATGTAATTTTGAATTATAGGTTTCAAGTATGAAGATGAAGAAGCTCGCAGTAGGATTTTCTGTAGTCTACTCGTAAAGATGAAAGAATGAGTACTGGCCACTGGGCAACAATTTGAAGAATCGATCAAGGGTAAGATTGAAATTTTATGTACACTTATTATGCTATATACAATGTGTGCAAAAAATTAATTTTGTTTTAATTATATTTAATGATTATGATATGAGAGTGATATTTTTAATAAGAGGGCTCCTTTTTATGAAACATACCAGTGAAAATACTAGTGAATTAGATTGATAACTGATAACTATTAGTAGGTAAAATAAAAAGGTAGAAGTTTGTGTAGTCTAAAAAGTGTCCAATCAACATTCAATTTAAGTATTAACATGATCATTAGCATCCAAGTTTTCAGTTATTGGGTGACTACTCATGTTGATTCAAATAAGTAGGAGCTTCTCTTATGTACTCAAATAAGTTTTAGTGTTTATTTTCTGCTGATGGGGAGATATTTGAAAGGTTTTCAACACGAAAACAAGAATGGTTAACTGTTTTTACTATTATTACATGCAATCCGGCAGTTGAGTATGTAGATATGTGATGAATTGTTCTTGAAGTAAGCCATCTTAAATTCCATGAGGGACTTAAAATTATTCTAGGTGGTTTGTCTCTCCTCAAATATTATTGTTCATTCCAACAGTGCTTTATAATTATTGCACTTACACAGGTAGCTTAAATATCACCAGGTACTGGTAATAACTAAGAGTCCAAGATTTAAAATTAAAACTAATTACAAAAAATATTACTATGTATTTTTTTTTAGAATTTCTTAAAATTTGAAATTACTGATGCTATTATTAAATTGGCGTATCTGCTTGGGTCCCATAAATAAGATAAAATTAATCAGGTCTTACTTTTTTTAAAAGAAATGTCTACCGCTGGTATCTGTTTCTCAAATGCTACTTATTTTAGTTAAAAAAGGTTTATTATTTTCATCATATTATTTCATCATTTATTTTATTATTCATCTTATTCATAATGTTCCAAAGATTTTATATACAAAGAAAATAACAAATTATAAAAGTTTTTATTGAGTTTTATTTTAATTTCCATTAAATTGCTTCTATGAACAGTTAATAACTAAGTATAAAAAATAAAAAAGGAAACTAGTGGGCAGCAGTACAGGTGTGTGAAAAAATATGAAAATATAAGATTGATTCAGAGACTCCTTTAAATAAATTTTAAACCAATTCAAATGTACCATATTAAATAATATATTTGCAGTAAAAAAAAACAGCCTACAGTCTCATGTGATTTTTAAAGATTGTGAATTTTTTAAATTTTTGGGGCCTTATCAATGCAATGTGTATAAAATTTAAATACATTTCAAAGAAAATGTGTCATAATGTTAATTTAATCTCTAAAAAACCAGATTTGGGTTTCCAGATTATTAAAAATAGTCATAGATATCTATTTAGAGCCACTTTCATTCCTGTTATCTTGGAAATTAAATTACAACAACATCAGATGGTTGAAATAACATATTTTTTTTACAAGAAAAACAGACCGTCTAAAATTCGGTGATGAAAGAAAGTTCTTTTAAAATATTAATTATGAAATGCTGAGTTTATATAAGAAACTACTCAATTGACTCAGAAAAATATCATGTAAGAAATCATGTCCAAGATAAGAGGATGCATTGGAAAATAACAAAATGTCTTGGGTCATTATTCCAAAATGAAAAAAAAAAAAAATTCTTTTTAAATCAGGGATTATCTAGTTGGACCTATTTCCAATCCTCTTATCTTTGCAATGAATAACTTTCTCCACATTGTGGTTGAAATTTTTAGTATTTTACACAGAGAAGAGACTGTATCTCAAATGTTTCTCTGATATGTAGAAATATCTCAGCTTTGCGATTGTAGATGAAAATGTACCTTCATTAGAGAATTTAATTCCCTTTAAAGGAAATGTTAGATTAATATATACTATGCCATGATGAGTTTATAAAAGATTACTCAATTGGCTCAGAAAATATTATATAAGAAATCATGAATAAGATAAGAGGATGCATTGGAAAATAACAAAATGTCTTGGGTCCTTATTCCAAAATAAAAAAAAAATCTCTACTAAAGTATATAGGGGGTATAAAGTATATCTGGACCTATTTCCAATTCTCTTATCTTTGCAATGAATAACTTTCTCCACATTGTGGTTGAAATTTTTAGTATTTCACACAGAGAAGAGACTGTATCTCAAATGGTTCTCTGATGTGTAGAAATATCTCAGCTTTGCTATTGTAGATGAAAATGTACCTTCATTAGAGAATTTATTTCCTTTTAAAGGAAATGTTAGATTAATATATAATGCCATGATGAGTTTATAAAAGATTACTCAATTGGCTCAGAAAATATTATATAAGAAATCATGCATAAGATAAGAGGATGCATTGGAAAATAACAAAATGTATTGGGTCATTATTCCAAAATGAAAAAAAAAAATTCTTTTTAAATCAGGGATTTTCTAGCTGGACCTATTCCAATCCTCTTATCTTTGCAATGAATAACTTTCTCCACATTGTGGTTGAAATTTTTAGTATTTTACACAGAGAAGAGACTGTATCTCAAATGTTTCTCTGATGTGTAGAAATATCTCAGCTTTGCTATTGTTGATGAAAATGTACCTTCATTAGAATTTATTTCCTTTTAAAGGAAATGTTAGATTAATATATATTCCATGATGAGTTTATAAAAGACCTCTCAATTGGCTCAGAAATTGTTATGCAAGACATCATGCATAAGATAAGATGATGCATTGGAAAATAACAAAATGTCTTGGGTCCTTATTCCAAAATGAAAAAAAAAAATTCTTTTTAAATCAGGGATTTTCTAGCTGGACCTATTCCAATCCTCTTATCTTTGCAATGAATAACTTTCTCCACATTGTGGTTGAAATTTTTAGTATTTTACACAGAGAAGAGACTGTATCTCAAATGTTTCTCTGATGTGTAGAAATATCTCAGCTTTGCTATTGTTGATGAAAATGTACCTTCATTAGAATTTATTTCCTTTTAAAGGAAATGTTAGATTAATATATATGCCATGATGAGTTTATAAAAGACCTCTCAATTGGCTCAGAAATTGTTATGTAAGACATCATGCATAAGATAAGAGGATGCATTGGAAAATAACAAAATGTCTTGGGTCCTTATTCCAAAATGAAAAAAAAAAATTCTTTTTAAATCAGGGATTTTCTAGCTGGACCTATTCCAATCCTCTTATCTTTGCAATGAATAACTTTCTCCACATTGTGGTTGAAATTTTTAGTTTTTTTACACAGAGAAGAGACTGTATCTCAAATGGTTCTCTGATGTGTAGAAATATCTCAGCTTTGCTATTGTTGATGAAAATGTACCTTCATTAGAATTTATTTCCTTTTAAAGGAAATGTTAGATTAATATATATGCCATGATGAGTTTATAAAATACCTCTCAATTGGCTCAGAAATTGTTATGTAAGACATCATGCATAAGATAAGAGGATGCATTGGAAAATAACAAAATGTCTTGGGTCCTTATTCCAAAATGAAAAAAAAAAATTCTTTTTAAATCAGGGATTTTCTAGCTGGACCTATTCCAATCCTCTTATCTTTGCAATGAATAACTTTCTCCACATTGTGGTTGAAATTTTTAGTTTTTTTACACAGAGAAGAGACTGTATCTCAAATGGTTCTCTGATGTGTAGAAATATCTCAGCTTTGCTATTGTTGATGAAAATGTACCTTCATTAGAATTTATTTCCTTTTAAAGGAAATGTTAGATTAATATATATGCCATGATGAGTTTATAAAAGACCTCTCAATTGGCTCAGAAATTGTTATGTAAGACATCATGCATAAGATAAGAGGATGCATTGGAAAATAACAAAATGTCTTGGGTCCTTATTCCAAAATGAAAAAAAAAAAATTCTTTTTAAATCAGGGGTTATCTAGCTGGACCTATTTCCAATCCTCTTATCTTTGCAATGAATAACTTTCTCCACATTGTGGTTGAAATTTTTAGTATTTTACACAGAGAAGAGACTGTATCTCAAATGGTTCTCTGATGTGTAGAAATATCTCAGCTTTGCTATTGTTGATGAAAATGTACCTTCATTAGAATTTATTTCCTTTTAAAGGAAATGTTAGATTAATATATATGCCATGATGAGTTTATAAAAGACCTCTCAATTGGCTCAGAAATTGTTATGTAAGACATCATGCATAAGATAAGAGGATGCATTGGAAAATAACAAAATGTCTTGGGTCCTTATTCCAAAATGAAAAAAAAAATTCTTTTTAAATCAGGGGTTATCTAGCTGGACCTATTTCCAATCCTCTTATCTTTGCAATGAATAACTTTCTCCACATTGTGGTTGAAATTTTTAGTATTTTACACAGAGAAGAGACTGTATCTCAAATGGTTCTCTGATGTGTAGAAATATCTCAGCTTTGCTATTGTTGATGAAAATGTACCTTCATTAGAATTTATTTCCTTTTAAAGGAAATGTTAGATTAATATATATGCCATGATGAGTTTATAAAATACCTCTCAATTGGCTCAGAAATTGTTATGTAAGACATCATGCATAAGATAAGAGGATGCATTGGAAAATAACAAAATGTCTTGGGTCCTTATTCCAAAATGAAAAAAAAAAATTCTTTTTAAATCAGGGATTTTCTAGCTGGACCTATTTGCAATCCTCTTATCTTTGCAATGAATAACTTTCTCCACATTATGGTTGAAATTTTTAGTATTTTACACAGAGAAGAGACTGTATCTCAAATGGTTCTCTGATGTGTAGAAATATCTCAGCTTTGCTATTGTTGATGAAAATGTACCTTCATTAGAATTTATTTCCTTTTAAAGGAAATGTTAGATTAATATATATGCCATGATGAGTTTATAAAATACCTCTCAATTGGCTCAGAAATTGTTATGTAAGACATCATGCATAAGATAAGAGGATGCATTGGAAAATAACAAAATGTATTGGGTCATTATTCCAAAATGAAAAAAAAAATTCTTTTTAAATCAGGGATTATCTAGCTGGACCTATTCCAATCCTCTTATCTTTGCAATGAATAACTTTCTCCACATTGTGGTTGAAATTTTTAGTATTTTACACAGAGAAGAGTCTGTATCTCAAATGTTTCTCTGATGTGTAGAAATATCTCAGCTTTGCTATTGTAGATGAAAATGTACCTTCATTAGAGAATTTATTTCCTTTTAAAGGAAATGTTAGATTAATATATATGCCATGATGAGTTTATAAGAGACTACTCAATTGGCTCAGAAAATATTATATAAGAAATCATGCATAAGATAAGAGGATGCATTGGAAAATAACAAAATGTATTGGGTCATTATTCCAAAATGAAAAAAAAAAATCTTTTTAAATCAGGGATTATCTAGCTGGACCTATTCCAATCCTCTTATCTTTGCAATGAATAACTTTCTCCACATTGTGGTTGAAATTTTTAGTATTTTACACAGAGAAGAGTCTGTATCTCAAATGTTTCTCTGATGTGTAGAAATATCTCAGCTTTGCTATTGTAGATGAAAATGTACCTTCATTAGAGAATTTATTTCCTTTTAAAGGAAATGTTAGATTAATATATATGCCATGATGAGTTTATAAAAGACTACTCAATTGGCTCAGAAAATATTATATGTGAAATCATGCATAAGATAAGAGGATGCATTGGAAAATAACAAAATGTCTTGGGTCCTTATTCCAAAATAAAAAAAAATCTCTACTTAAGTATATAGGGGGTATAAAGTATAGCTGGACCTATTTCCAATCCTCTTATCTTTGTAATGAATAACTTTCTCCACATTGTGGTTGAAATTTTTAGTATTTTACACAGAGAAGAGACTGTATCTCAAATGTTTCTCTGATGTGTAGGAATATCTCAGCTTTGCTATTGTAGATGAAAATGTACCTTCATTAGAAAATTTATTTCCTTTTAAAGGAAATGTTAGATTAATATAAATGCCATGATGAGTTTATAAAAGTGAAGATTATCTCAAGTATAACCTGAAGTCAAAAGTGGAAAAAGACATCTGTTGCACCCTCCCTCCAAAGAGTTGAAGAAGTGTGCTCAATTTGAAAACTTAAATATCACCCGACATAATACATGTATTTATATATATTTTATTTTGAGGAAAGTTAAAAATAATCCTGAGGCAATTATTTTTTGGTAAAAAAAATTATACGACATTTGATGCAATCATAAAGAGGTAATATTTTTTTGTGTCTTTCTACTTCTCATTTCTTATACTGGATTTATCCATTTCATGAATAAAATTGTTTTGTAGTAATTGTGTTATACAGAGAAGAGCTGTGTCTCAAGTATTTCTCTGATATTATGAACAAAAATCACTAGAAATCCGTTTGTTATAAGGATGCAATTAAGAAATTGCAATTAACCACTTGAGATGGTTAAACTTAAAAAAAAGGTTTCGTTTAAAATTATATTACATTTTTAATTTTACAGAGAAGAGCTGTGTCTCAAGTATTTCTCTGATATTCAGATATAAACGTCCAGAATGTTTTTGCATTAAGTACTTGAGATGATTGAAATAATTATCAATTTGTTTTTTATAAAAGTGCATATTATATTATTTATTGCTCAGAGAAGAGCTGTGTCTCAAGTATTTCTCTGATATACATGATATCTGATATACTGATATACATGTTTAGAAATATCTCTGCATTAAGCTTGCGGTTTAAAAACTGCTTTTGGACTCTTGAGATGGTTCAAATTAATTTTTTGTTTTAGATAAAATTGTATTGTATTTTTATTCTACAGAGAAGAGCTGTGTCTCAAGTATTTCTCTGATATTTACACATAAATGTGTAGATTGTTTTTTTGCATTAAGCATGCAGTTTAAAAACTGCTTCACTTGAGATTGTTCAAATTAATGATTTGTTTTATGTAAGATTATATTGTATTTTTATTATACAGAGAACAGCTGTGTCTCAAGTATTTCTCTGATATTAAGATATAAACGTCAAGATTTTATTTGCATTAAGCATGCAGTTTAAAAACTCCTTTTGACCACTTGAGATGGTTCAATTTAATTTTTGTTTTAGATAAGATTATATTGTATTTTTATTCTACAGAGAAGAGCTGCGTCTCAAGCATTTCTCTGATATTTAGACATAAATGTATAGATTTTTTTTTGCATTAAGCATGCAGTTTAAAAACTGCTTTGGACCACTTGAGATTGTCCAAATTAATTATTTGTTTTATATAAGATTATATTGTATTTTTATTATACAGAGAAGAGCTGTGTCTCAAGTATTTCTCTGATATTTATACATAAATGTGTAAAAATTTTTTTTTTGCATCAAGCATGCAGTTTAAAAACTGTTTTTGACCACTTGAAATGATTAAAATTATTAATGTATATTTCCTAAATGTGTTACATTATTTATTATACAGAGAAGAGCTGTGTCTCAAGTATTTCTCTGATATTAAGATATAATTTTCTAGAAATCTCTCTGCATTAATCTTGAGGTTTAAAAACTGCTTTTTACCACTTGAGATGGTTCAAAGTAATTATTTGTTATAGATAAAATTATATCGTATTTTTATTTTACAGAGAAGAGCTGTGTCTCAAGTATTTCTCTGAAATTGTGTATAAAAATGACTGGAAATTCCTTTATATTAATGATGCAGTAAAGAAACTGCTATTCAACCACTTAAGGCGGTCAATCAATTGTTTTATATATTTTTTTTAAAAACAGAGATGAGATTGTGTCACAATGATGTTTCTTAATAATGGGCTGTAGATTGATGCGTATTTTTTAATTAAGTATGTAGTTAAGGAAAACTAAATGCTCTAATTTAGCAAACGTTCTTACTTTTAAAGAGAATATTTTCAAATTTTCTTTCTGAGACTGTATATATACAAAAAAAATGTCTCAGCAATTATATGTTCTGTAAAAAATGAGTACAAGATAACAGGATGAATTGTAAAGTTATAAATATTTGTGGGTCTGTATTAAAAATTCAAAGAAAAATATTTTTTTACTAAGGTTATGAAACAACATGAGAGAAAAAAATGGCAAATTATAATAAACTGAATTAAAATTTAAAATGTTTTTTCCCCCAAAAAAATAATTCAGCTTTTAGGTATTATAAAAGCAATATTGTACCATTCTTTGCAATCTATCCATATTTTCATTGATTTTTCATCACACCTGATTATAATTTAATAAACCCCTCGCCCATATGGCTTCTATTTCTTATACTTAAAGCATTAGTTTCATTCATTCCCCCCCTAAAATTTAAAAATTTCTTTAAAAAATGACTTAACATTGAAAATTCAATTAATTTACATTTCGCTTTTTAAACTGCATATACCCTTAAATAGCATAAATGCTTAAAATTTTGGCTATATTTTACACGTATTTATTTTTATAAATTTTTTTAAAACTTTTAGATCTTACTATTAAAAAATATCTATACTGAACAAATGATAAAAATATCACTATCATTTGAATTTTTCGTTTTAAATTTTGGTGGATTGAAACAAATACCAGTAAAAGATATTTCAAAAGTTAAAAATTTTGTTTTGAGGTTGTTTATTTTCATTCACTAGGGGTCAGACTGTTTAACTTTCTCACAGAACTGTTAAAAAGACATTTTTAAAAAGTATAAAAATAAAACTTGCTCATATTTTTAAGACATGCCCCCTTGTCTTCTGTTTCAAACATGACTGAGGTGTACAAATAAATATGTTAAATTATTTAAAAAATACGTACGTACAGTTCACATCTTGATAAACGAGGTTTTACTTGTATATTATTAGTAGTATGTTATCCTAGTGTTGAGTCAAACACTTGTGGAGAGCACACTCACCACTAAAAGAGTCGGTATTTCTACTGGGTGATATTCGTCAGTTCTGAAAATGGCTTTTACTTGCTAAATAATAACTCGTTCTTTTCATCCGTGTGATGAAATGTGTGTGAAATCTTATGAAATACCTTCCCATCAGCAGAAATGGCAAGATTTAGATATAGCTTGTTTCTCAACCTTATTTCCATGAATTTTATCTAGCCTTATTTTAATTGATTCGCAAAGGGCACTGCTTCATTAGATTCCTACGATATTTAATTTTTAATGTGAGCAATTTGGAAATGGTGAGCACATCCTTTTTAATAAAGAGCCGGGCCTGAAGTGTTACTCCATTTCCCTTCTCAAAATGAAACTCTGCTACTGTCGTGATCATATGCCCTCACTTTATATCATTATTTTACTCTTGTATATCGGTAGTGACTTGGGTGAACGTGAACAGATTTTTGACACAACATGAAGTCTTGGACTGTTCAAATATTACGTTATGCAGTTTTACCTTTTGCTTATTTTCGAGTGATGCTTAAGTAAAACATTAAGAACACTTTATTTTCTGTAGTCTTAACTTGAAATAAAAAATAGTATAAAAGGTTAAATTTGGAAAAGAGGAAGAAGGTTTTGTACTACAAAAATACAACGGTGGGGGAGGGTTCGGATTAGTAAGCTTACTTAAGCACAAATAGGGGGTGCTAATGTGCTTAATTTTGCTGACAAGGGGGATGGGGGAATTAAAAATGACCATAAACATGCTTATGTAATATTTGAATGGTACCACTATGATATCCAACTGTAATCATGACAGTAACAAGATCAGAAAAATTTATTTACTCCCCCTATATGTGAATCCCAGCTTTAAGCATTGTCACAGACCCCACTATTCCACAGCAATGAAAAATGAACTGGTTTCTCCCTCTTTGGCACACTAGTATAGACTTTCGCGAATGCTTAGTTCTGCCTGGCTTCGCGTTTGCCCGCTTGGATCCATGCATCGACGGACACATCTTCAGGAGGTGAAATGCTCCTAAGAAGGGTATGGCACTAAAGTGCTTCGTGTATCCATGGTGACGTTTGCTGAGGTCCGAGATTCGGTTAGAATCGGGAGAGCTTCGGTGTTAAAACTCCCGCGTCGCCGATTCTTCCGAAATCGGGACGGAATCGTTGACTGGTAGGTACTCCTGTTTTTTGATTGAGAACAAACCTCACAGCACCAAGTGCTTGAAATAATTTGCTTATTTGCACTTGTTATGAATCACAATGTTTAAATAGTTTGGGTATGATAAAGGTACGAAAAATAAGTTATCACCGTATCGCCGTCTAGTCTAGAGAAATAAATTTTGTGTCATCAGGAAAGTTCTACTGGTTTGAACACAAACCAAGTAAATTAATTAAACCACGTCGTTAAAAATTATTTGGAAAAAAAATATGAAATATTACATCCTTACACGTTTGTACTTTATATTAATTAACTATGGTTCTAACGCACCTAAAATTTACCTAATATTTAATAAAATTTAATAAAAATACCTAAACTTTTTAAGAACATGTGAAAATTATAAAGAATATTCAAATGCAAAATGGATGGCAAATAACATCCAATCTTTACTTAAGTCAGTATAACCGTAGAAAGTATGCCTTATAGAAATATTAATAATGGGCAGTTTGTTTGATGTTTTTTGATAATAAGAGCAATAAGCTCTCTTAAGATAAGTTGGCTGTTAATATTTTTACTATTCTAAAGTATTCAGTAGCTGTATATAGTGCTGAACTTTCATAAAGTTGCAGCATTCCGCAGCATTACGTATCGTAAACCTAAAAAAAACCGTACCCATCCTAATAAAATACGTAAATACTTACGTTCAGTAGGTTAGTGTGGTTTTCCAAATTTAAACATAATTTTTTTTTAACTCACTATGGGGCCTGCTCGCTCACCAATCCCCGGAACTGCATTGCAGTTCTTTTAAGATCGCTTCGCGATCTCAGCGAGCTTATTTTGTGCGAGTTTTAAATGTCCAGAAGCATTTCATATAAAAGTAATCAAAAAAATTCTTTCATCACTTTTCCAATTTAGTTATATTGTAACAAGTTTTCAAATTTTGAAGAAAAAAAGTGTGTGGAGAAACCAATAGAACTTTCCTGATGTGACAATATGTTTTAAAACTCTTGAATCTATTTGGGTTAATTTTTCATAAGTTATTATTAGGCTAAGGTTTCTGTGGCCTGAAATGTTTTGAAAATAACCCTTCCCTTAAAAAGGATAAATCCATGAATAAAAAACAACTGAATCTATGATTTTAAAAATGTTTCCGAAATACAAAAGTTATAATAAATTTTTTTTCTTTGGAAAATTAGAAATAAAGTTTCAATATTGTAAAGTAGCAAAGATTTCTATAGTAAAAATAAGAGATAAGTTAAGATGACTTTAGCATTTTTTTAATACTTAAAGTAAAGTAATCGTAATAATAATGCTTAACAGAAATAACTTGTTACAAAATTCCAAGAATTGAAAGTATTAAAAGTAAGAAAAAGTTTGAAATAAACATAATTTTTAGTTTCTCATTAGATTCCTTTATATAAATGAGTGAATTTTTGCAACTTTGATTTTAAATTTGAAGAAATTTAATTCCTGATTTGTGAATGTGTATTTCTGTGGTTACCTAACTTGCTGTTCCTAATTTGAATTGTTCACAAATCAAACTGGATACGAAGGAGACTACTAAAATTACCTGTAAAAAAAAAGAACACTCTATTATACTGAAACTTATTATGAAATGTGTGAATGGCATCTTTATTACAACTGAACTAAAATATACTAAACTTTAATTTAAATTCACAGCTGTAACTGAATTCTTTTTTTTTCTCTAAAGTATAGGTTCTATAAAATATTTGAAATAAATTAGTTCTTCGATTTTTAATTCAGCGTATAAAACCTTTCATCTGATTATGATAAATGCTCATAAAAATAACTGAAATGCATTTTATCATCAAGTTCCACTTACTACATTTAATAGTTCAATCCTTTAAAATAAAAGTAAAATTGATGGTAACATTAAAATTATATATGTTATAAATAAATGAAATATAATGGATAATAACCATCACATGTTCTTATGCAAATAAATCAATCAATCAAGTCAGAATTTTTAATAATATATCTATACTTTTATGAAAGCCTGCAGTTTTGTAGTTTGTCAAAAACGCTTATTTTCAAGTTTGTTCTAAATAATTTAAAACATGTGTAAAAATTTCATGCGAATAACCAACCCCTTGTATGGAATAATTAGCCTTAAAACTACTATTTAATAAAACGAACTATTCGAGTAAATTTGTGACTTCATATCTTCATGTGATTTTCAGATAGCATTTCTATAATTATGGCTTATAGCTTTGGAGTTTTTAAGAAATTAATTTATTTAATTCATTCGTAATTCAATTCGTAAATCATCCCAATTCGTTTTTTATTACTGAATGCTACAAACATAATGCTACTGAAAACTTGTAGCTTAAATCTTATGGTTCAAAATTTATTTGTACATAAAAAAAAACAAGTAATTCAATGCTTATATCATCTTTTTACATGATGAAGTATAAGTGTATTAAATTTTGGGACTGAATACTGTTAATGAATTTGATATGAAGCGCTATAAGCTTTTTTAAATTCTATATTTACTTCTGCTTTAGTCTCTGAAAATATTGTGTAAAATATAAGGAAAATATATAAGAGAAATTATATTGTGAACAACTTAAACTTACTCAGTTTTAAATAAATTATATAAATTTCTTTCTTTCGTGTAATTATTAAAAGTGCAAAGGAAAAACCGGGCTAAAATAGAATCCAAAATATTTATTATAATGCCTAGCTCGGAAACCAAACTTGTTGTAAGTTTAAAAATGGCAGGCATCAAGTATCTTGAAAAAAAAAAGTAAACTTAGAGTAATGAAGCCTAAATCAATTTAACTTTATTTAACTGTGGTAACAAAGAGTTCTAATTTGTAATAAGTTTTCAAAGCGATAGAAAGATGGATCAAATGCTGTGCTGGTTATCTCCAATGCAATACAAAACGTCAAAAATTATTTGAAACAATCTCAAAATAGAATTCACCTCAAATGTATGATAAATCAACATTCCAGCCACCAAAATCTGGTGTTCAATGTCAATAATATCCCTCACTGCCTCTGTGTACCTCACCTATTCTTTTGCACAGTTGAAATCACTGACGATGTTTCTGAAGAATGGTTAGAAGACCGTTCCCAGACCCCCCGGGGTGCCTCCGGATTAATGACTGGTCACCGCGCCTCGAAATACCGGATGGTTAGTGTCCGGCTCCTACTTCCGGGGGAGTCGGCACGTAGCGCCCGGGAGACATCGTCAAACTGTGGGTTGAAAAGACGACACGGTCTTTTGACCAGCTGAGGGCTGGGAGAGGCTGAATCTGGCATTCAAAAATCCGGAAGACCTCTCCTGCCCTGTCGTCGGAGCACTTGGGGGTGCACGTGGTAGCATGAGGGAGTGCATCTTAAGAGACGGAATCGTATGATTTCGAGCAAGACTTGGTGGTTGGTTGTAACTATTGTGACTTCTGAAGTAATTGGGAAAAAACCAAGTGATCTTTGTGCATTAAAAAAAGAAGGTGCGCAACATTTTGTAGCTTGTCTTGGAGGAACTAGCAAAAGTATTTTGTTCGATCTTTTTGTTTCGGTGATGGGAAAAATAGAGAACTATCTCTTACGTGAAGAAGGTTTCACTTAAAACATTTAAAAATACAGTAAAATTGATTTGATGAAAAATAATTTATAAGCAGAAAAATTGATTTGGTTTCTTTCTCTTTTGTAGAATCATCATCTACAAAAAAAAGCAGAACTTGCTTTGTCTGTCGTAATTAAACTTATAATCGGTAATTGTTTGGTTTGGTTATAGTGACTAGAATAAGTCTAGTCACTATAGTTTGGTAGAATCAGTGATGCTCAAAAACGTTTACAACCAAAACAATTTGTTTAAATTTTTGAAGTGAAAAATTTCAGGGAATAAAAGTGATGTATTGCAAGTAAATTACATGTGCATTGAAACAAAAGGAACTAAATGTTTCTTTTCTCCAGTAAGTTCAAAACGGAGTTTTCAGCAGAAATAAATATAGATTATCTAAAAGCTTTTAAGTAAATTTGAGTATCTTCATGTAAAGTCTTGCACTGTCTTAGTTTTTTACGAATATCTGAGAAAAAATGCACATTTTATAGAGAGAATGCATAAAATGAAATGCAAATGCAAATGCATAAAAAAAATGAAATAAAAATGAAAATGCATAAAACTCCATTATTATTTAAATTTATTACTTCGAATTGGGATGATATTTACGCACAGAATTCCAAAGATTAGTTAAATTCTGCTTTGTTTTAGGAAAATGAAATCTTTAACACCTGGAAAAGATGAGTCTTTCCATCTTTAACTTTTGTCCAAACTTATTGAAACTATTCACAAATTTTTAAGCTGAAAGTATTGTTTTCTTATCATTTTCGGAAGAATATATGGACAAAGTTGCTGAAGAGAAATGTACTTAAAATAAAACTGCAGGTTTTCTCCTTCTATATAGCCATTTAAAATTTGAGAGTATTTTAATGAGATGCTAGCAATTACTTGAAAAATGTAGTAAATGATTCACTAAGCTGCAGAAACTTTTAAATTGAATAAGTAAGGAAAATTTAATTTTACAATTCATGATGTTTAAATCAATGTGATAACGTATTAAGAACAGATACAAGATATTTAAAATTGAAAATTTTATAGATTTGTCTTAATTTTTCAATATAAAACTAACAGTGCTATCTAAAGTACTGAAAATCTGAAGCACAGCTAAAAAAATTTGGACTTTTAAAAGCTAACCACTCATTTGTCTAAATGGGAATTGAAAAAAAAAACTTTCTAAAAAGGGACATAAATATTGTATTCCTTGGTTCATGTGTTTAGTAAAGCTTTTTCCAAACAGTTACCTATTTTAGTAAAGTTTGATTTGTGAACAATTTTTAAGAAATAACTGATACTATTAAAAATTTTAAAAGGTGTTTTAAAATCAACCACCGCGCCAATTCCCTAATTACGGTAACGCTTTAAAAGCTAGATAGAACGGTGGGCAAGGCGGTGGCTCTACTAATTAGTTTTTCGTACCCTTATCAAACCCAACCTAGTTATACATTGTAATTCATAACAAGTGTTAAAACTGCAAATTATTTCATGCACCGGGTGCTGAGAGATTTGTTCTCAATCAGAAAACAGGAACTAATACCTTCCATTCAACGATTCCGGCACGATTTCGGAAGAAAAGACGATCCGGGAGTTTCACTACTGAAACTCTCCCGATTCCTACCGGATCTCAGAACTTGGCAACCGTCACCATGGGTACATGGAGCACTAGTGCCCAACTCTTCCTACGAGCATTCCACTTCCCGAAGATGGTTCCAACGATGTTGGGATCTAAGCCTCCAAGCGCGAAGCAGGTAGATCAGTATTCGTGAAAGTCAATTTACTGGTGTACCAAGGGGCGAGACAGCTCTGCTCATTTTTCATGGCTGTGGGATAAGTGAGGTGTGTGGCTATGCTTGAAGCCAGGGTTCATGTATAGGGCGAATGAGGAAATTTTCCAGACCTCGCCTCTATCATGATTACAGATTAATGTCGAATATTTTAAGTTTGTTTCTTTTAAATTCGAGAATGTATTAAAATCTTGTGTGTTTAGAAAGTATGTGCAAAAATTATCGATCCATTTATTAAGAAGGAAACTCCTACAAAGTATAGCTTTATAGAGCAATAAAATTAATGAGGTTTGGACCTAAAAGTCCATTAATCATATGTTATGTCTGTTTTTTTTATTAGAGAATTTCCTCAATCAACTTTTTTGTTTACTAATGCTTTTTCTTTCACCATATCTCTATGCACCTGCTGGTGTTTTGATGCAAGCTGTTGCTTTCCCTGTCTTGGACGAAGAAAAGAAATGTTAGAAGAAGTTAGAAGTAAAAATGGAATTTCGTTTTAAAAGTGAGTAATACTATTTTAATTTGTGTCTAGAAACAAGACCATTAAGTATGGGCTTATCAGGCCGTAAATTAGTTTCTATCTACTTTATTAATTCTTAATGTTATTTTAAACCTCCAGGGAAACTGTTGTACCTTCGGACAATATTCATATTTAATTAATTTAAGACAAAAATCACATTTAGATAATTTTTCTAATGGACCCAAATTCTTAAAGTCTGCCTAAGTCTTAACCTTTGTAAATAGGATGATTTTTTTATCAACTCAAATTTTAAGAAAATAATTTTTAATAATTTTTAAATAACTTGATAAAATTTGGATCCTTAGGTACAAAAAGCTGTTACCTAACGGCTAGATCGAGTTGTACGTGTGGAAATGCATAAAAAAAATAATTTTAAGTAAAAAAACTTAAAATTAGCAGATTGTATTGATACATTATCTTTTGATGAAAAATTGCTCTCATGTAATAAATTGACAATCGACTTTCTATAGAAAAGTGGTTTTAGAGAGTAAATGAGATCACTTAAAGGAACTTGATTTCTTATCAGAAAATGTAAATCACATGGAATTTTTAAATCGAAAATAAAGTTAAATATTAGTTTTACTGATAATGTTTGCCCGAGGTACAGCAGTCTCCCCTACTGCCAGGATCATAGTTTACAAATGTTTTATTTAAGTACAACAATTGATGATTATGAGGTAGTTTGAAAAGTTCTCGGCCTGATGGAGGAAAATAGTAACTTATGGTTTTGCCTCCTCTTACTTCTTCCTTCTAAACTTCGCCACCCATTTTTACACAGTGAAACTAAAGGTAAAGAGTTTCCTTACACATTTGAGATTCTGTAATTAACGTCAATTGATGATAAACCTTCTTTTGAAGAGCAGCTTGATTATTCTTTCTTTTGAAGAGCAGCTTCCCATTAATGAAAATAAGCGCAGCTTTACTCATTTATACAACAGCCAAGAGTTGAATTCAAAACAGAGCAACCTAAAAAATTTAATCAGAATTTAAAGAGTTGTTCTAACAGGGAAAAAGCTCTGGTGAATCAGACTGCATTCTGTTCTGTAGATGAAGCCGAGAACTTTTCAGACAACCCAAGTTGTTTTTTTCGAAAGTGACATGAATTTGAATATGATAATTGCCATAAAATCTTTGTCCTCTGTTGGTTCCAGAGGTGCGTAATAATTTTCCACCCTAAAACTTGTAAGATGTAGACTTAAACAAATAAGTACAGTGTATAATTGAAGCAATTATTCTAGACCAGTGATTCAACCTAATTTTTCCTGTGGGCCACATTCACAAAGTAGCTACTTTAACTAGGCTGCAACGCAACCGATGGTAGATTTTGCTAAGAGGGGCTAGGGGGAACAGACATAACTGAAAAAGTCAGCTATGTTAAAAAGTGTGTATATAATAGAAAGGTTTTTTTGGGGAATCTAAAACGAAGTGAGTAAGATAAGCCGCCTAAATCTAACTTTATAAAGGAAGTATCAAAAAAATGTTTTGATTAACAAATTGTTTAAATTTAAGAGGAAATTTAAACAGATTGTTTCAATGTAAAAAGTAGAAAAGTTGATGGGGGTTTGATGGCTCGCCGTAAAATAGTTTTGAAAATCACTGTCAACGGCATTCATATCATTAGTGCATTTATTGAATGTACTTTAACCTAATTCCTAATTCACTCGTCAAACTGATGACCGAAGTCAGTCCCCCTCAACCTCAAAAATTGAGGGGCGAAAACATCTTAAGGGCGAGCGCTCACGGGCGACTTTTGTCACGGTGACAAAGACAAAAAAAACGTTGCTAAGGCTGTTGTTAGGGGCGGGAAATAGAAGCATCCAATAGAAGCATTCGCACATGACATCACTGGAGGATAAAAACAACGTTGCTAAGGCCGTTGTTAGGTAAAGTCATGTGATTGAAAATGCTCTATTGTTTTCTAGCGATATTTTTGATACTAGTGATACTGGTCGCCGTGACTTTAGTCACTCGTGCGCGCTCAGCCTAACTTGTTATTTAGTCACTGTGGAAAAGGGAAGGATGTAAAATGTAAAGATAGCTTATTGTGACTTTAGCAAATAGGGAGGTTTCAGCGGGTCTCCCCCTGAAAAACGTTTTCAAAATATCACCTTTAAAAACTGGGTTTTTTTTTACAAATTTGTTTCATTAATTTTAAGAATTTTTAAAAAATTCTTTACTATAGTTATTAGACTATAATTGGGCATTGGGCCCCTCTCAAACGCTTGCTTGGCACCTGGATGAGTATGGCTGTTCTCTAAACCCTCTTTAATGGCGAATCCAGGCTTTTTTTACCTGAGGGGGCTAAAGAGTCTAACACATTTGTAAAATTTCTAAAGGGTTATCATAGTATATTTTCATGAATTAACAAAATAAATTTCTTAATTATATAATATTAAAAATTAAATTAAAGAAATATTTTAAAATCTTGGAAAAAATATCCCGTCCAGCGGTGCCATTTTAAAAAGTGGTGCTGCCATCGGGTGGCAAACTGGAAAAGTTGGAGGCATCCATTCGATCACTTTCTAGACAACCTTTCGGAGAAAGCAAATCCTATTTTTAATAATATCAAAGCGATTACAGTGTAAATATATTTAAGAGGCAGATTTTATAAGATGCAGGCAGGTCACTATTGTGACCATTTTTGATTTTGCTGAAATTTTTATGGAAGGTACTTCTAATGATTTTAGAATACCCCTATTTTTTCTTTTTCCCCCAAAAAATTTTTTTCGGCCTACAAAAATTCCGAAACTTGGTCGTGACTCAGTATTTTTCTCGAATCGACATCTTTTTGTACTCCTTTTTCTCTGTTCATTGAGGGTCAATCAAAGTAATTCTGGTGGTAACAACATGTCCTTAGGTAGCTAAAACAAATTCGTTTGTGAATTTCATGGTTTACCTTCAGTGCAACCTGGAAGGGTTCGCCAAACTTTGTCGCGGAAAGTGAAAAAACGCCAAATTTGAGCCCTGATGGACCCTATCATTGTGGGTCAACCACAGTTTGGGGGGTTAACTTGTGTAGTACTACTCAGTATTAACTAATTTAGCCCATTTATTGCATCGTTGACCCTCAGGGCTGCCGAAAAATGGCTACTTTTGTAGCTCACAAAGCAAAAAAAAGGTCATTTTGGTGACCCTGTATTTCAGAGCATTAAGGGTCAATGAGGAACTGGAAGGTGGCATTTTGTAGTGTGAGACTTGTACTTTAAGAGACAATTGACAGATCTTTGGTTTTCGGCCCTGCGATTTTTTAAAACTGACTTTTGTAACTAACAAAACGAAAAAAATGTCAATTTGGTGGCCCTGTATTTCAGAGCATTAAGGGTCAAAGAGGAACTGGAAGGTGGCATTTCGTAGTATGAGACCTGTACTTTAAGATACAGTTGACAGAACTTTGGTTTTTTGCCCTGCGAGCACGCAAAACCTATTTTAGTTGGTCATAAATTAGAGCCCAGCAGAGTCGCGGAACGCGCTCTTCGACGAGCGGCGATGAAACCGTACGGAAAGCAACATTTCAACGTGTACCGCGCATTAGCTATAAAAGTAAGTTTTGTGTGCTCGCAGGGCAAAAAACCAAAGTTCTGTCAATTGCATCTTAAAGTACAGGTCTCATACTACGAAATGCCACCTTCCGTTTCCTCTTTGACCCTTAATGCTCTGAAATACAGGGCCACCAAATTGACATTTTTTTTCGTTTTGTTAGTTACAAAAGTCAGTTTTAAAAAATCGCAGGGCCGAAAACCAAAGATCTGTCAATTGTCTCTTAATGTACAGGTCTGACACTACAAAATGCCACCTTCCAGTTCCTCATTGACCCTTAATGCTCTGAAATACAGGGTTACCAAAATGACCTTTTTTTTGCTTTGTGAGCTACAAAAGTAGCCATTTTTCGGCAGCCCTGAGGGTCAACGATGTAATAAATGGGCTAAATTAGTTAATACTGAGTAGTACTACACAAGTTATCCCCCCAAACTGTGGTTGACCCACAATGATGGGGTCCATCAGGGCTCAAATTTGGCGTTTTTTCACTTTCCGCGACAAAGTTTGGCGAACCCTTCCACAGGTTACACTGAAGGTAAACCATGAAATTCACAAACGAATTTGTTTTAGCTACCTAAGGACATGTTGTTACCACCAGAATTACTTTGATTCTCAATGAACAACGATGATTTTCTCAATGAACATAGAAAAAGGAGTACAAAAAGATGTCGATTCGAGAAAAATACTGGGTCGCGACCAAGTTTCGGAATTTTTGTAGGCCGAAAAAATTTTTTTTGGGGAAAAAGAAAAAATAGGGGTATTCTAAAATCATTAGAAGTACCTTCCATAAAAATTTCAGCAAAATCAAAAATGGTTACAATAATGACCCCCGCATTTCTGCCTGCATCTTATAAAATCTGCCTCTTAAATATATTATTCATTTAATGTATGCAACAAAAAGAAACTATTCATAATTTAGTCATCCTTTAGAGTGGATCGGAGCACCCTGTATAGAAAAAAAATAGTTGATCGCTTATTCTTATTATTAATTTAATATTTTATAAAATACTTGAGTTGAAAGGTTTTTTTTAATATTTTTAGTTCTAGTACTAAGTTTCCAACAAGTAAATAAAAAAAACCATTTTTTAAAATTATAACATGTATTTCTAGAAGTGAGACTACAATTTGCCCAAGAAAACGTTGGAGTTTGTGGAGTAAGTAATATTGCTTTGAATAAAATTGTTGTAAAGATCAAGAGCATTTTAAAAACGCCATACAGTGTTATCATTCCTTAATTTGAAACATCTTATGTTTAAAGTATGAAGTATAAAGTTAATTTTTATTAAAATATTTCTACTATGCACTACACTGTCGAACCTGCTTGTAATGAACACAATGGGACCTCCTAAATTTTCTCTCTTAATCGGTCTTCTTTACTACTGAGTTTTGAAACATTTTGATACAATAGTTTTGATAAGTAGGTCCTTGTTTTTTCTGTCATTATAAGCAAATTCTACAGTATATTGCGTCCTTACTAACCTCTAAATAGTTATATGGTTTTAGAAATTAGTCATGATTTTTAAGGAATGAACTGTTATGAATTGGGAAGTGACTTGAAGGTTAGTTTGTCGATCAAAAAATAGACAATTCGTTCGAAAGGTAATAAAAGGGAGGGGAGATCATTAAATCTTACTCCCTCGTCGGATGAAGATGACAGGATATAAAAGGCTAAAGATGAGTATAAAAGAGAGAGGAGTAAAAGGAAAGATAAAATGAGATGGAGTAACAGTAACTAAGAGGATAGGAGGGGAAAGGAAAAGAACGGGAAGTTGAGAGGGTGGTGGTGTGGTAGGTAGAGATGGAGGGATGAAAGGGGTAAAGATGGCAGAGAAAGAAAGAGAGTAAGGGGTAGGTGAAAAAGAATAAGGGTAGTAGAGAGATATATAAAGAGGTAAGAAATCGGAGGTAAAAGTGGTAAAAGTAGTCAGAAGAAGAAGGATGATGTTGGAAGAAATAGAAGGGGGAAAAGAGGGGAAAAATGAAATGGGAATTAAGGATGAAAGGAGGAAGAAAGTGAAAGAAAAAGAGGATTAAAAGAAGGAATGTTAAGAGGAGAAAGGTAAGAAAAAAAGGGTGGGGTAGAATGAAGGGATAAGGAGGGGAGTCGGTTAATGCACGGAAAAAGTAAGAAACTGAGAAAGGTGGGTGAAGAGTATGAGGAAAGGGCGGGTTGAGAGATAGTGCCACGGACGTTTCACCGACTCAGAAATTTCCTACCCCACTCGTTGATTTTACACTCAAAAATCCCTAAAGGGAAGATTTAACAGGAAACCAAAGGGGAAGGAAATTTCCGTGTCGGCGAAACGTCCGGGACACCTGAGAGATAATGTGCAGATGGGAGTCAGAAAAATAGGGAGATCAGATGTAGTTTGAGAGAAATAACGGTACAAATAAGAAAGAGAGTGGAGAAGGAAAGAAAGGCGGCAAGGTTGAGAAACAGAGTTAAGAGGAGTGATAGAGAAGGAATGAATGCTTGAAAAAGAGAAAGAAATTACGGAGAAAATTAGGATTGAATTAGGGTAGTAGTCTGAGAGAATGGATAAAGAGAGGATGAAAAAGATTAAAATAATGAGAGGAGTAAGGGAGGTGGAGAAGAATAATTAATAAGAACAGGGTTGATATCTGAAAGAATTAATGAGATACGGGGATAAATGCGAAAAGGGGAATAATAAGAGAGAAAAGAGCTGTTGAGAGATAGATTCTAAAGGAGAGTCTGAGAAAATGGAAAGTCAGGAGGGGGAGGAGGAAAAAATGAAAAATGGAGAGGTGTAAAAGAGAAATTTTAATTTGAGGGATGTTGGAAAGTGTAAGAGAGGGGGATAAATGTGAAAGAGGCAGATCTGAGAGAGAAAGGCAGATTTGAGAGATAGAATGAGGAAGGGAGTCTAAGAAAAGAGAAAAGAGAGAAATGTATAAATTAACAGAAATAAGTGAGAGAGAAGAGAAGGTTAAGGAGATAGAACAGTGGTTCTCAACCGGGGGTACGCCGAGAACTTTTAAGGGGTACGCCACAAATTATTTATTTTTCAACTTTCAATGATTTTAAAGTGTTTCAACTTTATATTTAACTTTTGAGGAAGATCGAAAATTTGCTGAATGTGTTTCTTAAACGTTTAATAATAAAGGATGGTGCCAATTTACCAATAGCAGCTAACATTAGAGGCGTATATAAGAGGGTGACGGATATATAGTAATTCGATTTAGAACACGATTTCATTTAGAATAGGTTGAGGCCAGTGCTGAGAATGGGAGGACATCATACCAAAAAAAAATATTTTGTTTCTAACAAAAAAAAAAGCCGAGGCTCCCTCAAAAAAAAAATCCAGCTACAGCACTGGTTTAAATATGGAAAATTTGATTTTGAAATTGTCTAATCATATAACACTGAAAATGAGTTTCACCTTGTTTTAAAAGGTCAAATATCAAAAATATTTTAAGGGGAGGACCCCAGACCCCCCTTTTAAGTGAAAAGTTACAAACACTTCACAAAAACTTGGGACAAAGGTTAATTAATTGATTTAAAACCACCTTAACCCCTTCGGACCTGATGTGCGGTATACCGGACATCAACTTTAAACTCTACTAACTTCATTAAAATACTTTAGAATAACACCGATTTTGTTGTAGTTGATGCTCCACATATGTACTATTGTTCAAGGTTTATTTAAACATAAAATTTGATTACCAATAAGTTCTTTTTAAGGCGCTGAATGTTTTTTTAAAATGGATGTCCGCTATACCGGACATCGTACTGGACGTAAGTAAAAGCTACTTGTGATCGTGTAGTTTGTTTACATGGACGAAACATGTTTTAAACTTACTTACACCTGTATTAATGCAAGTTTTCTCATTTTATTGCTTTATTATATTTAAAAAATAATTTATTTTAGTGATTTTTGATATTTTAAATGCTACTTTTTTCTGTCTGTAATTTCTTTAAATATTATACCAGACACTTCAAAATTTGTGACAGATATATTTATCATCATAGCATACTATGTACCAAAAGAAAATATTTTCATACTAAAATTTCAAAATTCCGACTGAAGGCATTTAACGGGGACTTTTATAAAAAATATTATTTTTTGGGGAGTTAATCATGATTTTGTAAAATCCGAATCCCAAATCCTTAGGTCCCCCAATTTTCAGGAGCCGGCGACGCCAACTGCATGCTAGGGGGCGCAGGAAAATAAATTTTTCCTTTGGGGTTTGTGGGTACAATCGTGTAAAAGGTTGAGAACCACTGAGATAGAAGAATGAGGGGTTGGGTTAGAGAGAGGGGATTAAGGTATAGGAGTAAGGTGTAGAAGAGAATGGTAGATTTAGAGACAGAATGAGGTGGAGAGTCTAAGAAAAGGGAGAAGCGAGAGATAGATTGAGGGAAAAAGATATTTGAAAGGGGAGGAAGGTAAGAAAGAGCGGAGTTGTAGATAGAGATTAAAGGAAAAATATGAGAGTATAATAGAAAGAGGAGAGAGATTGCTTATTTTATTCTATGATTAATTTAATCTAATGTAAAATAATGAATTTTAATAATTAGTTTAACTAAAATACTTCAGTTTAAGCGTTTTTCAATTTATTCTGTTCTAATACTAAGTTTCACTCAAATGACTATCAAAAATATTTTTAGAATAAGAACACTACAGTTTTCTCAAGTTGCCCAAGAAAACGTTGGAATTTACAGAGTAAGTAATATTATTTTGAAGAAAATTAGGGGAAAGCGGGGCTATTTGATACAGCAAAATTCAAATTCATTTTCTGAGTAGAAAAAAAAGCCATATTCAGATACTTTTTTTCTCTAAAAATATCTAAGAATGGTTCAATTTTATGAAACCAATTAGAAAAAAATATAAGTTTAATGAAAATTAAAATGTAACGACTTTTGTAAAAATTTTATTTTGTATCAAGGTGCCCCACCGGTGGGGTAGTTGAAAAAATTGGATCTAAAAAAACCTTTATAGTTTTTGAAATATTGAAAGTTTATCAATGTGCCCCTTGTATGAAATCACCCCGTTTTCCCTATTATTTTAGTGAAGACACTCAGAACCAATTTTAAAATGTCTTAAAGGGTTTTGTTACCTTGCTAGATTCTTTTTATCTATAGTCTGCATGGTCTTTAAAATTAACCTTTATTGAAATATTTGCATTATTTACTATACCGTCCAATTTACAACAGGAGGTTTTAGACATTTTGATTAAAGATATATGAAGGAGAGATTTAGAGGGAGTAATGAAGAGCCGTAGGAAGCGTAGACGAAAGGAAAAGAATGAAATGGGGAGAATGAAGGGGAAGAGAAAAAAGAGGGTATTAAAGGAAAACAGATTAATGATGAAAGGGGTTGAAGAAACAAAAAGATTAGAAAAGAATGGAATAAGGAAGAAAATAAGATGAATAAATGAAAGTGGTAGAGAGATAAGATAGGAGGGCGTGGTTGATAAAAGGGTGAGATAGTTTATGACAGCAATAAAAAGAGAATGAGAAAGAGGGATACATATGAAAAAAGAGATACATAAGAGAGAAGGACGGAGTTGGGAGATAGAGTCAGAAGGATAGTCTGGGAGAGTAAAGAAACAGATAGTGGACTGAGATAAATGTAAATGGGAGAGATGAAGGTGGGTTGAGAGATAGAGTGAGATGGGCAGTCTTAAAGAAGAGGGAGAAAAGGAATAGTAAAGGACTGAGTTAGGGCAGAGGAGAAAGTGAAAGAAATCGGGGTTGAAAAATATAAATAGTTAGAGGGAGGTAAAAAAGGAATGCAGAGAGGAAAAAGAGACACATTGGTTGTTGAGAGATGGAATAGAGAATAGAGTGAGAAAATCCAAGAGAGAGGGGAAGGATATAGGCTCGTTCACCCTGTTTTGCTTTCACTGTTCATCTTGAGTGATTCACTCCTGTGAATCTTTAGTTCGCATAGAAAAGTGAAGGAGTGTAGAGGGAAACGCCTATTCACACTTTTCCCTTTGATTGATTCTTCCAAAATGAAGATCAAAAGTGAAAAGTCTGAATGAGCCATTAAATGTATCTCTTTCGGTGTTCAACTCGGAGGAATGATTCAAACTGACTAGTGGAAATTCCTTTTTCACTCTTTACGCATCCGATTTCTCTTCAAATGAGTGATCCATCAGAGAGCATCACTTAATGGCGAAAGTCGAATATGAAACAGTGTAAATGAGCCTTATAAGAGGGCGTTGAATTAATTGAAAAGAGAAAGGGTGTGAAGAGGTGAAAGAGAGGAATAAGAGAGATTTGCGATTTTGAGCAATATAAGGATGATGAGTGTTAGAAAGAGGGAGATAAATGTAAGGGAGGGAGAAATAAGATAAATTAGCAGATATGAGAGACTGAATGAGGGGGAGTCTAAGAAAGTTATAAAGAAAGAGTGAGGGATAAAGGGAGAGGGGAAATGAGTTGGGAAGAAGGGTGAGGTTTTGAGGTAAATGGATGTCAGGGAGAAAGATATTAAAGGTAGGGGAAAGGTAAGAGATAATTGCAGAATGAGGAGGGAAATCCAAAACAATAGGGAAAAGGGAAATGAATAAATGTAATAGGCAGAGAGGAAAGAGAAAGAGGCGGGGTTGGGAGATAGAATTAGGAGAATGTTAGTCTGAGATAATGAGTAAGAGAGAGAGAAATAAATGTAGAGGACAAAATTGAAAGGTTAGTTGAAACATAGAGTAAAAAGAGATGGCTAAAAGAATGGGAAAGAGAGACAGAATGTTAAAAGGTATTAGAGAGGGATGGATATAGAAAGGGAAAAGAGGAAGATAGAGAGGACGGGTTAAAAGATTGAGATTGAGTGAGAGAGAGAGAGAGAGAGAGAGAGAGAGAGAGAGAGAGAGAGAGAGAGAGAGAGAGAGAGAGAGAGAGAGAGAGAGAGAGAGAGAGAGAGAGAGGTCGAAAATATATTTAGAACACAAAAAAATACAGGGAGATAAATTTTAATGGTATAAAAGATATAAAGGCAGGTTGAGAGAAGGGGAGTGTTAAAGAATGGAAAAGAAAGTTAGAGAGAGGGATGAATGTAGAAGGGAGAAAAAGTAGAGTGAAAAGCAAGGTTAAGAGAAAGGATGGTGTTGAAAAATATATAGAGAGGGAAAATTGTAAACAGATTGGATTGAAAGATGAGTTTGTTGTTGAGAGTTAGCATGGGCAGGGGTGTCTGAAAGAATGAAAGTGTAAGCGGAAAGTAATGCGCATTCACACTGTTTCCTTTTCACTGTTCATCCTGAGTGATTCGCTAATTCGCATCGCTAAAAAATCGCTAGTTCGCATAGAAAAGTGAAGGAGTAAAAGGTGAAACGCCGAGTTACAATTTTTACTTTGGATGATTCCTTCAAAATGAATATCGAAAGGAATATGTCTAAATGAGCCTCAAGAGAGGTTTGGTTGAATGGAAAAGGAGATGGATTGAATGTCAAAGGGAGAGGTGTGAGATAGATGGTTTTGGAAGATAGAGGGATGTGGAAGTGGAGTGTTTGATTAATTAGAAGAATGGGAATTTAACCTTGAATTGATGGGAGAGAAAATAGCAAAAGGAGAAAGGATGGTGTTGAAAAATATATAGAGAGGGAAAAATATGGAAAAGAGTGGATTGAAAGATGAGTTTGTTGTTGAGAGTTAGCATGGGGAGGGGTGTCTGAAAGAATGAAAGAGAAAATAGCAAATTTGAGAGATTGAATGAGGTGAAGAGTGTTAGAAAATTAAAAACCGATAGGGATAGAGAGTATTGAAAGAGGGGAGAAATCTAGAAAAGGCGGGATTAGAGATAGACTAAGAGGAATATAGAAGGAGACACTGAAAGAATGGAATAGTTCGAGAAAGCTGGGATAAATGTGGAAGGGAGAGGAAAATAAGAGAGTGTCGGGGTTTGGAGATACGAGGAGGGGGGTAGTTTGAGAGAATAAGAAACAGAGAGGAGTGAGAGAGGGTTAAATATAAATAGGAAAGAAAGTTGGGGCGAGAGATAGAGTGATAAGGGGAGTCTGAAAGAATGGAAGAGAGAAAAGGGGTAGAGAGAAAGATTAATAGTCGAAAATGATAGCGTAGAGAAGAGGACGTAAAGGACTGGTTGGGAGGGTTGATAGAGGAAGAGATTCTAAACGAATAGAAGAGAGAGGAAGAAAGAGGAGGATGAATCTGGAAGTCAGGGCAGGCTTAAATATGGAGGGTGGAGGGCGAGAGAACGAACCGTTCTGTACTTAGATCTTGGTAAGAGTGAACATTTAACACGAACATAAGTATAGAAAAAAGGTGATTGATTATTCTTAAAATTTATTGATTATCCTGTAATATTGTGTAATGTGTATTCTTCAATTAAACCTATTATTACTAAGTTTCCCACAAGAATGTAATAAAAGTTATATTTTTTAATTATCACAAATATTTCTAGAGGTGGAACACAACAATACTCTAAAGTTTTCCAAGAAAACAGTGGAATTTCTGGAGTAAAGTAAGTAATATTCTTTTGGGAGGGGGATAAAATTAATATCAAGTTTAGAAGATCAATTTAAAAATGCCGTAAAGGGTTCCATTGCTAAAAGTTTTGTGTTGTACAGCTAAAGGGGAGAAACGAGTTAGGAAGTGGGAGAGGAGGTCTGAAAAATAAAATAAGTTGAGGGGGTTAGTCTGAGACAGCATAGCAAAGATATTTAGAAAGTGGAGTAAATGTGAAAAAGAGTGAGAAACAGAAGAAGGTGGGATTTGAAGATAAAGTAAGGACGATAAGATGGTTTGAGAAAATAGAAGATGAGAGATGTTTAAGGGGGGTGGGAGGAATAGATGTGATTAAGGAGAAGAGAAAGAGTGAAACTTGTGTTGAGAGATCGTGTTGACAAAGGGAGACTAAATGTGGGGTAAAAAAGAGGTATATGAATGTGAAAAAGCCTATTTAGACTTTTAACTTTTGATGTTCATCTTGGGAGAATCATACAAAAGGATAAATGTAAATTTCCGTTTCATTCTTCACCCTCTGAGTTCCCTCACGAATGAGAACATATCGGTACAGTATCCAATGGGGGTTAGGAGTTCAACCCTCCCCTGAAATTTTGACATAAATTTTTCCACTGTTTCTTCCATGGAAATTATGTAACTTACAAGGAATGATCCTGTTTTGATGTAACCCAAAGGGTCCCAAAAAGGATCAAGACAGTACTTATAAGAGTAAAAATTCCTAAAATTTTCTGAAGGAAAATCCCAAACCCCCATTAAATTTTTGAAACCTATGTACTTACTATTTTTCTTTAAAGTTCTCTGACTAACAAGGAGTGGTACTCTTTGGGTTCTCCCTCTCAAAATGAGTTAAGACACTACTTGGAGGGGCAAATTTCAAAACATTTTCTGGAGGAGGATCCCCAGTCCTGCCGAAATTTTGCCGTTTATTATTCCTACTATATACTGTTTTTAACCTTGATAATTCTTCCACCTACAATGAGCAGTTCTCTTTGGGTGTAATATAAAGGGTCTCAAAATGAGCTCAAACACTATTTTGAGAAAAAAAATCATTTTTTTTTCTGGAAGACCCCCAGACCCCCCAAATTCTAACTGGGATTAGCATTGTTTGCGAAATTTTGAAATCACGTGCACCAACATTAAAATCTTTGTTGTAAGTTATCTAAAACTTATTATATAATAAAAGTACTCCTAAGGGAGGTAGTACCTCAGAAATAATATTGAGTCACCCCTAAAAAATGTCCGGTTAACTGTCTGTCACTTATGATGAACATTGAAAGTAAAACAGTATAAATGAGCCTTAACAAAGAAGAGGAAGAGAAGGAGGGTTGGATTAAAAAAAAAGAGAAAGATTGAGAGCGTAGGATAAAGGTGCAAGGAAGAAAAGAGGAATGGCAGGGTTTACGGCCGCATTCACAGGTAACTTAACCGGTGGTTAAACAACAATCAAACTTCTGATTAGTAGTTTAAGAAGGAAAACTAGTTCTCCGCCAATCAGAGGTTTGTTTTCTGTTCTGGTTAAAAACCGGTCAAGTTACCGGTGAATAGAGCATTCGCACATGACGTCACTGGAGGACAAAAACAACGTTGTTAAGGCCGTTGTTAGGTGCGTGGGCACCCGTTGCTATAGCGGTTGTTAGGGGCGGAGTCTTGTGATTGCAAATGCTCCAATAGAAGCATTTGCACATGACGTCAGTGGAGGACAAGAACAACGTTTCTAAGGCCGTTGTTAGGTCCGAGTAATGTGATTGAAAATGCTCTATACGGCCGTAAGAGGTTGTGAGAAGGGGGAGTCTGAAAGAATGGGAAAGAGAAAAGGATGAATGTAAAAGGTAGGGCTAGAGAAAGATTAACGGGGAAGGATGAATGTGAGAGGTGGAAGTGAATGGGTGGGGTCACAAAATATAGAAATAGAGGGAAGAAGTAAAAGAAATTTCTAGAGTAAGAGAAACACATTTGTTGTTGAGAGATAGATCGGGGAAGGTAGTCTGAAAGAAAAGATATTAACCTCAGGAGTAAAAGATAATGGATAGGGTTAAATGAATGGAAAGGAGAGAAAGAGAGAGGATGAAAGAGAAAGGGAGAGAGATAAGTGGTTTCAAGAAATAGAGGGATGGAAGCTGTTAGAAGAAATTAATGAAAGGGGTTAGGAGAAAGAGAGAAAAAGAATGTAACAGATTTGAAAGAGAATTAGCAGAGGTGTCTAAAAAATGGAATAGACAAAGTGAGGGCAAAGAGAGAGCGAAAAAAAATTATAGGGAGATAGGTAGAGATAAGGTATAGTAGGGGAGCCCAGAGTGTTTTTGGGTAGTAACTCGAGCGCGTCAGATAATCATAAGGGGGATACCTTGCATGCTTTTGAGTAACTCCACCAAATATAAGCTCTCTATGTTGGTGGGTAAGTTTAGAACAGCCCGTCAGATTTGTAAAAAAAAATTAGTTAAATGGACATACTCGAGCGCGTCAGATAATGATAAGGTAGGTTAGTTACCAGCTAAAAAGTGTACATTTTCTAAAATCTGCCGATTTGAGCGGTGGGCAAGGGAGCGGGAGGGTTACAAAGTTGCAAAGTAAAGCCAAGACCGGTAAGACGCTATCGCTCTTTTTGAGAAAAATGTACGAAACAAAATGTTTTTAGACTAGTAGCCAGGAAACTAGGCTCAACTAGATGTAAACTGTCTTGGTAGCCAATCTGACGCGCTCGAGTATGTCCATGTAACTAGTTTTCTTTCAAATTTTGACGGGCTGTTCTAAACAAACCCACCAACATGGAGAGCTTATATTTGGTGGAGTTACTCAAAAGCATGGAAGGTATCTCCCCTATGATTATCTGACGCGCTCGAGTAAATCCACATTTAGCATCATGGGCTCCCCTACTAGTAAGATAGGGTGGTATTTAAGATAGAGACCTAAAAGGGATAAGATGTGAGTCTAAATGAATGGAAAGAGAGCTGTAATAAATCTTAAAGGAAGAGGAGAAAGAGAGGAAAACCGATTTTGAAGATAGAGTGAGTCGGGTAGTGCAAGAGAATGAAAGAAAGATAGAGTGAGAGGTAAACAGAGAGAAAATTAAGAAATTGAAAGGGTAATAAGGTAGGAAAAAGGGCTATCTCTGCGTCTACACCAGTCTTACCTTTTTCCTCTTTTACATTCATGTCACCCTGTCTTTATTCCTCACTCTCTATCTCTTCCCTTTTTTAGACTCTCCATCTCATCATGCCTCAAAAACCTGCCATTCTCTCTTACTCCTTCCAGTAAGAGAGAGACTTTTAGAGGGAGGGGAAGATAGTCGGATAGAATGGAAAGGAGAGCGTTAAAATGAGAATAGGAGGGGAGCGAAAGATAGAGAGGGAGGATTAAGAAAGCATTAAACGATATTAAAATTCTAAACAAATATTTCCAATACTTCTGCTCTGTTAATTTAAAGCTAATATTAATATGGCTATATAAATAGGTAAATTTTATTTTTCTTATGATTTATTTATATCCTAAAAATATTTATATTTAAACGTTTTTCTGTACTTTTTTCTTTTTCAATACAAAGTTTTCCACAAGTATGTCAATAAAAACCTTTTTTTTTCCAACCAGTATCTTAAATATTCCTAATGGAGCACACCAAAATTTTCTCAAGTTGTTCAAGAGAACGGATGGGATTTATGGAGTAAAAGTAAGTAAATTCTTTGAAGAAAACTATTTTCAAGTGTAGGTAGTCAGAATCAACTTTAAAACGCCTTTAAGGGTAGCATGAATCTTTTTTTTTAAATATTTGCCTGCTTATAACAAGCACTATGGGGCATAGGAAAGAGTAGGAATAGGAAAGTCTCTCACATAGAGCAAGAGGAGCACAGATAGAGCAAGAGGAATAGGAAACGCAGGTAATAGGAAAGGATAGAAAAGAGGGAGGATGAGAGAGGGGCGAAGAGAGGATACTGATGAACACTGGATGAGGATGAAAGGGGGAAGAGAAAAACAGGGAATAATAAAGGGATGGAATGAGGAAGAAAGTGAGAGAGGGGATAAGAATAGAGACGTAGGAATGCGTTGTTGAGGTAGAGGGAGTATTTTAAGGAAAGAGAAGAAGAGAAAGAAGGATTGGATGGAAGATAGAGTGTAGAGGGGGAGTCTGAGAGAATGAAAAAGAGAGAGTTAGACAAGAGCTGGGATAAATGTGAAAGGGGAGGAAAAAGAGAGAAGGGTGGGGTTGGGCAATAAAGTGAGAAAATAAAAACATAAGAAGGAGTGGGAAAGGGAACAGGGATGTTAGAGAGGGAGTAAATTTTATAAAGGAGAAGAGAAGTAAGGAAGGAAGAAAAGATAGATATTTTAGGAAGAGTAGGAAAGGAGGGGAGGGCAAAAGAGATCCACACATATTAAACGGAATGAATGACACAGGGAGAGGAGAAATACTATCGGAAAATGGAAGCTTGAATTAGTGGAAAATATTGAGAAATAGTAATAAGATAGGGCATTGAGAATAAGGAAGAGAGGTAATTAATTTTCAGATTTGTTTTTAAAACGTTATATAGATCTAGGATGTTAACCAGGGAGGACGCGCGCTACTTTCTGTTACACAGGAACGCGCGCGGGGTCTATCAGACCCCGCAAACCGTTTTCTGTTATAATCGTTCAGTTTATGCAAAAATTTTATCACGGAAAGTTTAAACATATAATTTAATCATTCAAAGTGCATAATAACTCATTTTTAAGTTGACTGATTTATTGAGATATAATATTAGACTATTTCACATTTCATACCGAATCCCTATGATATTACATATTTTTCATAAGAAATGTGAAAAAATTGTGTGTAACAATTTAATTTAGTGGTGTTTACCTTAAATTTCCCTTTTAGAGCAAGAAAAAATATAGATACTAGGTACTTTTGGACATCTCTTTGGTTATAACTCGCGCTAATTCTCACAGTTTTGGAAGCATTTCAATAAAAACAACAACCTAACTCGGAAAATAACATACCTACTTTATTTAAACTTCATGAGGTGATAGGTTGAAACCTTTTAGGCAGCTACACGGAGTTTCATACATTTTCATTAAAAATTAGAGTTTTTATGAAGGTTTATTTAAGCGTCGGGGTCTATTAGACCCCACGCGCATCCCCGCGGGTTAAATATCTATGACAAAAATCTTATATGTAACACAATTCGCATCTTCCTATTAGGAAAATCTATGATATAGTGAATTCTTCTTTACATCAACCTATTAAAACAGATGTCCTGTATGAACAACAAAGGCATCCATAGGGCGTTGTACTGTTACAGTTAATTTAAAGTGTATTAAAAATATTAGTAAAAACTTCTACTGGAGAGGTAAGGTACAACATAAAGATTCAAATTTGCACAGAGGAACTCATGGTAACACGCTTCACTTTAGTCCGCTTGGGATACCTTGAATCATGATTGCATAAGAGGAGGGTTCTCGCAATTTTGCATGCAGTGTATCATGAGTACAAGCATTACGACCGTCGGATCATTGTTTGCAGATCACAGTAACTTCTCTGATTGTTGTGGCAGTGCACGTGATTTTTATTAAGAGAACGGTTGCGGACTAACTTGGGCCGCAATACACGAGAGCTTTAAGGGTTTCTTCCTTCAGAAAGATATCAAAGCTCGAAAAATTAGGGAAGTGAGGTTGCTAGGGAACTGGTCCGCTGGTGAACGATCCATAATCATAATTGCATTAATTTTAATAACCACGTGTTAAGAATCTATCGGCTATTCATACACTAAGAGCATGCCTGTCAGTGGCATATATAGAAATTTATTTCGGGAGGGCCCCAAATATCTCGTCTAAAAATATAGTCATTATAAAGCCCAAAAGATTTTTCCAAAAGAGAAGAAGAAGATCACCAGGGACAGGACCCAAAATTATTCTATAAGCTCAGCGTTTGTTAACATTCCATTGAGACAACCTCGCTTTTCCGCTCCCGTGCGAATTTTCCATACCCTCTAGTGGTCTAGCGACCTAGAATAAAGTTTGAGGCCATCACTTCCTATGCAGTTCTGAATCCTTACCTCTTCTAGACGTTTGTACCAATATTTTTATACACACCTGTATAACGGAGGTTCTATTGTTATCTTCAAAATATATTAAAATTTTTTAAAAATTTCAGATCATTTGCTGAAGAGGTGAGAGCTAAACATCGAGCTACATGCGTGACTGATTGTCTTCAGTCAAGGAAAAATTTATTTGTTACAATTTTAATATATTATTTTTATTAATTATTTGTGATAAAACTACGATTTGCACTAAAAGCAATAAAATAGTGAGAAACCGAGGGTGGGAAGCCCTCGGTGTCGTGTTCTCATTCTTCAAAGAGAGGAAGATCGATTCTACTCCTAGAATCGATCTTTTACATGTAAAAGTGAGTGCCTTTATGTGAGAGACTGTACTGACTGGACTTGAGCATTTCACCGCCTTCGTTTTTGCATAGATTACCACAGATTCTATTTTGTCCTCTTTCAACTCTTTTTGTTACGCAAAAATCACAGGAAAATCTATTTAAAAACCTCCAGTATTTCATGCAGAACGTAAAATTATATTTCTATTGAAGTAATTTATCTTAGAAAATGCACCAGGCCATCTGGATGTTTCCACCAGGTAAAATACTACTTTGAAACGCTCTCGCTTTTTTGAGAAGAAATGTTAAAACAAATTTTAAAGAACTAGTAGCCAGTCTCTGTACATAAAGGGTCTCTAATAAAAGTGTAAAAACCATATAGATCTAATAGTATAGTATTAGATCTCTATGGTAAAAACTATTAAAAATGGGTTCCCAAATGGTGAATATTTCAATTAACAAATTAAACTTAAGAAAATTGTGTCTCAAATATCGTATCTACGTCATCAGTAGGCTCGAAAATACAGGACCTTGTAAATAATTATAAGTTAGTAAATTTTTATGAAGTTTTAAAAAATATTGATCTTATCTACAAATGTCTTGCTTTACGTTAATATAAGGATTATTCAAGTATAAAACAACTGTGATAAAATTTAATAATTCTAGGTGTGTACCTTTTAGCTTTTTAAAATGTTTAAAATCTCTAAAGAAGTATAAATAGTACTTATAGTAAAAGTTATACACTTTTAAATTAAGAAGAAAGTCAATAACGGGTTCAAGGCATACATTCATAATAAAACATTGGGTTAAATTCACTTCACCGATGCTGAAAACTAGGTCTAAAAAACAGGCTGATATTTGGAACACGCAGATCTATAAAAAAAAGTTGAAGTTTAATGAATTAATGTGCATTGGAAAAAGTTCATAGATTTACCAAACTGGTTGGATTTGGAATAAGTTAAGTTTACAAATATCACGTTGATTAAACCAAGTGTCGTGTCGGTTAAATAGCTTTATAGAAGATACAGGACCGCCGTTTGGGAACCCTATTAAACCTTCCGTAAAATATGAGCAAAATTCTTCTGTAGTTTTATAAACTGTACAAAAAATCTAACAGACATTGAATAGAATAAGACAGAACAAGCATTTCCATAGACCGTATACTGTAACTTTATCATGGTAATTCTCATTGAGGAAAAATAGAAGTGGAGCGTGCATTATTCCCAATGAATCGACTTCGAAAAAGAGTACCGCACATTAGCAAGGCTGTGAGTTGGCGCCTTATATCCTGCTTAGCAATTTCAAAACTATAGTATGCATGCAAACGCTAAAGCGAGGCGTCAAAACGCGACGTTAAGAATGCTTGCAATAGCAACACTGTACGGCATAAAAGTTCGGCAGTGAAAACAATTTGCAGTAAGACCACTCTCACGAGACAGCGGTCACGTTTGCTGTCATCACGTGATAGCAACTTTATGTAAATTATCTTAGCCACTCTTCACCAAATAAATATATTACTAATTATCTTGATAAAAAGTTACTAATGATCTGATAAAACAAATTATTGCTCACTCCACCACTATCTTTCCTCTATGGTAGTTCCCGTAGCACTAACCCCCCCCCGAAACCTAAACTAAAATTTTGGTCACGTGACTCCAGGCTAGCGAGCATCATGAAGTTTATAATAGGTAACATTGTATTAAAAGATTTAAATATCATGAAATTTAAAAGGATTTTATTATATTTTAAGAAAAACGAATCAATCGCAAGTTTTGGATTTGTTACCCTTTTCCTACAGGTTCGAATGGCACAAGAGTGTTACAGTGTTTTTAATTAAATTCTCGGCAACGTGAATATTAAAAACCCAACTTATAAATTTTTCAATAAATAATAAAGTGGTGAATAAAAGTGTTTTACTATCCCACCTTTTTCAAGAAAATTGAAGTAATTATAAACTTGATTGAATTTAACTTGATAAATAATATTAAAACAATACAATATTGAAATACTAAAGAGAAAAATACTATTAATAAATTTTCAGGGATAAAATGCTAGTGTTTCTTATTACCCCTAAGTTTTGTTTAAATGATGTAATAAGAAACGGGCATGTTTAAGAATGATCCTCAATCATAAATTGAAAAACAAAAAGTGCATTATATAGCTTTTTTAACCTCTAAAAAAGTTCACTAAAAATTGGAAGATAATTTATTTATAAAAACAAGATAAATTGAAATATTCGAAAAGACGTGACTTTGTAATTTTCGGTTTTGTTGATAGAATCAACTTCCAACGACTATATTTCCCTGAAAAAATATCGTAAAACGATAAAATTTTTATGTGATGTAGGGGAGGATTCAAATATATTGTGTGATTTTTTTTTTCAGATTTTTAGGCCTACACACAAAGCAGTAAAATAAGAAGATTCTTATTACCCCACTCTCGCGAGAATAGAGTAGAGTTTAGCCCCAAAGGTTATACACTTAAGTACAGTTTATGCACCTAAAATTGGGAAATTTTTCACATGTTCTAGAATTTCATGTTATCTTCCATCCTGAGCATGGACGGATATATGTAGGAAGGAGAAGTCATAGGGCCTTTTTTGGAAAGTGCATTTTCTTATTGTTTAATCATGTTTTTAGAGCTATTAGAGACCAGCTTCCCCCTTAGGTTTTTACTGAACCCTTTTAGGGTGTGCCACCTAAATGTAAGGCACTCCAGCTAGGTGTAAACTAATCCAAACAGAAAAAAATTCAGGATGTCGTGCGCATTGAGTTTATTGCAAACTTTGAAAAGAAACACCTCATAAGGTGGAAGGAGAGGTAACCGATCTAATAAAACACCAAAACAATACATTTTCTGCATAAACTGAGGTACCCAGTTCCCATCTGGGTGCCTACCACTAGTCAAAACTCTCTTTTTTAGCCAAGATAAAAGTTATCTGAGAAGTTAACTTTACTTTTTAAGAAGTTAACTTTACTATCCCTACTTTTTTCCCTACTTCTTAGATTCTCTCCAATGCATAAAGTTTCACTCCTTGGTTAGTATCAATATGGTTATTGTTAAATGCAAGTGGATTTGAAGTGATTTTTTTCGTATAATCTATGCTCGCCACTTAGAGAACTAAGAAAAAGTTTATGAATCAGCAATTTTCCCTACAATATAGCGATTGGTAGCTCCAGTTAGCGGCGTGTCTGTGCTGCTATTGGGCAAGAGTAGCCTACGCTGCTGGTACCACGTAACCGACTAATCTGATGATCTATCGATACCTGCATTACAAACTTTCTGTGACTGAAACGGTTATGCTCGTTGGTTGATATAAATAGGAAGGTTGTTTTGCCTACTTGAGCAGTTAGATGAGTATAATTATTTTTCGCACAGCCCACTGTCACCACTTAAAGTAATGAGAATAAAAACTTAAGTAAATAACATTTGCCTCTTATCTAACGGTATCTGCACTGAGAGCTATTTTGTGACCGAAACGACTCTGCTGATTAACTGGCTGAATACAATGACCGATCATGCTGGTCCACCTAGAAGGAACGGTTCATCTAGAATCTAGCTCACTCAAGGGACAAAATAACTTGAAATACCACGGTACTACACGATTTCGGATAGGAAGATCCACCTACTCTGGGAAGACTGTAAAAATATAATAACTAAAAAACTGGTGAGGTTCTTGGTGTCGTGATTAGGTTTCTTTCTAAAAGACTAAAATTCAGTCTTCAATAGTTCTTAAAATTGATTGCGGCATGCGACCGAATGGCCCAGTGTGCTTGAGCGTAGTGTTTCGAGTCGAAAGGACCTCGGATCGAATCCAGTCTACCGCTGTGTGTTATTTTTTTGTTATTCATATGAATTTACATATTAACTTAAAATTAATGAAAGACACGAGCTGTATAGGAACCGCTGGTAAGGTTGGTCAATGCACTGCTTCTCATTCCGTACCATTCCGCAGGTTCACGGTTCGATCCTCAAGAATTTATTTTTTTAAAAATCGTGAAGTATCAACTTCAAATTAATTAGAGGAACTGACTAGTTGCAGGAGCGGATGGCCTGGTTGGTAATGCATCGGTGTCCCATTCCGCAGGTTCATGGTTCGATCCCCGTGAATTTATTTTTTTTTAAATAGTGAAGTATCAACTTTAAATTAATTAGAAGAACACTCCAGTTGCAGGAACGGATGGCCTGGTTGGTAATGCATCGGTGTCCCATTCCGCAGGTTCATGGTTCGATCCTCGTGAATTTTTTTTTTTAAATAGTGAAGTATCAACTTTAAATTAATTAGAAGAACACTCCAGTTGCAGGAACGGATGGCTTGGTGTGATTATGCACCAGTATGCCATCCATAAGGCCCTCAGATCTAATCTGAGCCTCTCAGCGGGTATAGCACTCGGAAATAAATACAGTTGAGTATTTATAAATTTTCCTGCTCATCCAAGGGGGGTCTTAACTTTTTCTTCTCAACTCTTAACTGTAACCGTACCAGTCGAATATTTCAAAAATAATACTATTTTTGAAGACTTTTTTTTTACTAAAACCCAAGACTATCCCTTCTGTCTTCGACGGAAACTAAATTATACAGTTAAGAATCTTGAGGAAGGTTAGGTGAAATGGATTAACCCTCCACAAACCCCAGCCACCACCCTGGCCGTGCAATTTAACTTCATATATTTATCTTAATTTTTTGAGTGGTGACTGTAGCGATAGATCAAGACCTTCTGTATAGAAGGCTTCACCTTCACAACTCGAACGTGTGACGTCAAACGTAGGCTGAAATAGGAGAATTTGTATAGATACAAAAGTCTTTCAATTCCCATCGGAGTATTTACCCCTAACAGTAATATACTCCATAGATTTACCAGTGAAAATTGACTGAATTCGTTTGACGTCACACGATCGAGTTGCGTGGCCATATACACAGAGGGTCTTGGTTAGCTGCAATGAAAACTTGCGTCTAACGCATCACTTACAATCTTTTATATAGTTCTTTGAGTGGTGAACATGAACTGCTTATAATATTCCTTTCATTTAATTCTACTAATTAGAATAAGCAGTAAAGACAAAACTTCCCTAGTAGAATGTTTGACAGACAGCCTAAATATACTGTTGGAGGAGAAGGAAGGATTCTGAATTTATAACCTTTTACTTAATAGTATTAATGATGACTATAAAAAGCTTTAAAAATCTTTTTAACTAAAATCTACTAAATCACGCGTCTCTTTATTGATATTGATTGCTAAGCAAAACATAACCAGTGTAGTTGACTATCCAGAAACCGATTTGTAAGATGTTAAACTTGAATTCTTTTACCTAATTTTTAAAGTAGTAACAGTAAGGTGTTTAAAGAATTCGCTTAAGGTAACTCCAAAATAGAAACAATCACAACAGAAACCAATACGCAGGATGCCATCCACAAAATACCTTTTCATTTTTTTTTATGAGTCTTGACTGTTGATTGCTTTGAATGAATTATTTTGTGTGATCTATCTACACTTACGAATTGATTTAGTGCCCACTATTTTGACAAACAAGACAACCTGTATCAAATATTAAACAATAGGCTAGATATTGTATTGAAAAAAGGGGATGTAGAACTTAAGATATTTTTCCTAATCTTTTGTGTGGTGACTATGGACAAATTTTAAAAATGTTATCTAGACTTATACAGATACTGTTGATCGCTTTGAATAAATTGTCTTTAAGATGTATCTACAAATACGTATAGATTTAGAATCCATTATTTTTATAAGCAAGAAAACCTGTGTCAAAGAATAACAGAAAGACTAGATCTCATATTAATTATCTGAAAATTTATGGCGTACCTGACCGCTGAAAGCAGCCTCCATTTCCGACATTGCTAGTTAGATCTCGTATTGAAAAAAGGGATTCTGAACTTGGAATATTTTTCCTAATCTTTTTTGTGGTGACTAATGAGAGATTTGAAAAATAGTATCTAGGCTTTGTATAAAATTAGTGGAAGTCATTTGTCCACTACGACGAAGTATTTGACGTTGATACCCTAGATGCTGTTGCACATTAGAAAAGGACAGTGGAGTAGTCAGACACAAAAAACATGGGCGGATTTATAAGGGAGTAATGCCCATATCAAGAAATTCTGTTTTCTTATTGGTAAATCATGTTTCCATCCCAGGATGCCCCACCTAAACCCGCCCAGGATCCTGAGCTGCCATTACCGTTAGACCACGATCCACTGGCAAATAGCGAAACTTATCAGATAAATAATCAGACGCACGTAATTTTTTTTAAAATCGTGATCTTATCCGAAATTTCTAAAAAAGAGCGCCTTGATATTCACTCTAATCATTGGATGTCCTAGACATGCACACACGAAAAACAGTGAGGCCGACTACTGGTACTTTTCTTGTAAGTAAAGGATGCTGCACTTTTCTGTTAAGAAAACTGTTTTAGACAAATGTTACACAATACACTCCATATCAATCCCGGAAGGGTTTACAGCCTGAAACCAGTGGATAAAAAAACTAGGATGCTGACTCAAAAACTTTCTTTTAATTTTAAATGTGGTGACTATAAACACGTGAGATGTTCTAGATCTAGAAAATAACAGAACCACAGGAATTCATTGCATGAATTCCCATTCATTATACACTTAAACATAGTGTGTAATCAAAAACAAGCCAGGGAAGGAATTTGCTTTACAAAGAAGTCGTTAACCCTTTACGAAAGTTCAAGTAATTTATACCGTTTTGACTATACCTTAAGGGGGAATCAAGGTTTCTTATACCAAGGGAACTTTTGCTGGTAAGCAAATGGCCCCTGGCTACAGGCTTATAGACTTAACACAAAGATTACCATATCTGGTGTAATTGTAGAGATACTTATGAAACATAAATATCACACATTTTTAAAAGACATTTACCGTTTAACTGTTTAAATAGGATGAGTAAAGTTCTTAAATCGAGGTGTTATTATACTATACAACATACATGAATATTACTGTACTATATAAAATTGTCAACTCAATAACTAGCAGTTTAGAATTACCTATTGTAGACAAAGTTAGGTTGAACTGGGATAATGCTGAGAAGATGTACAAAAGCTTATACCCCAAAAAAGCAGTCAAAATGATTTAGTTTTTGTTAAGTATAGGCATTTTTTTAAGAACTTGAATAAAAAGGATGTATAATCACCGACCTTCCTAAAAATTAGATCAATAGTTACTAATTATAAAATGCTTTTATGTGTTTCACTGCATTGCATCTAGCATAGCTTTTATTTACTGTAAAACTATCTTTTCCTTCCTCGTATACATTCTACAAGAAAAGTAACTTTACAAAAACGCCAAGCTGATGGATGTGGCGATTCAGTGTCTTTTTTTTTTCACTGAATTGTTTCTTCTTTCCAAGATTTTCTTCTCTGTAAATCAAGTGCTTATTTTATAGTAGATATTTTACAACAAAAATAATATTACAACAGCAATCAGGTGATAGTAATTAATTTTTTAATTGGTATATATTCAACTTAAATTCTTTCAACTTCATCTTTTCCTTCCTAGTGTACAGTTTACAGCAAAAGTAGAAGGTCTGTTTCCAAAAGTATAATGAGCGTTCTAAATACCAAAATCTTTCTATTCCCACGGGGGAGTTCTTACCCCAAAAAATATGTTTTTATTCACCATAGACATTAACACTACAAATTCACTGTACCCACATTACATTTGACCTGACACGATCGGTTTGTTAAACCAGAGTCTAGCTCAGATACAATGAAAATTTGTCCAACGCATCACTTACAATCTTTTTTATAATTCTTTGAGTGGTGAACATGAATTGCTTGAAAAATTCATTTAATTTAATTCTACAAATAAGAATAAACAATACTAAACGAATAGAAGAAAAATGTTACTCGCAGAATGTTTGTAAAATTTTAACATTATGTGGAATATAATTTAAATACTACCTTGTAAGTACTAATTTAAAACTCAACTAACGTATAAGTATACTCGTTAGGGAGTACCTTATAGGAATAACATTGAGTCAACCCCCTCCCCCGAAACAAAAGTCTGGTTATACCGATCTGGGTGTTCAAAATCTTGGGGGGCTGCTATACAAAAGGGGGGCCGCGGCGATCGAAGTTTAAGAACCGCTGGACTAAATGATACAGAGGAGGAAAAGTATAAAAAATATTGTTGTATCAGCTTCAAGGCAGTTTCGTATCAGGGCAAAATGGATTTTCGTATCAGGCCTAATTACACCTTTCCTTATCACTTTTTAGTGCATTGTATCATGGATTAGGGCTAACTGTATTTTAGTAATAGTTCGTTCAGAAGCATGGCAAATTGAATTTTAGTGCAATTCTTTAGTTAAGTAAAAATGAATGTATATAACTATTAACAAGCACATTAACTAATACCAGGCATAAAATCATGAAAATGGGGGTATCCTGGAAACCTGTCCATGATGACTAACATCTTCACATCCGTAACCTTTAAGAACAATATATCTCTAAACAGTAGTGGGGAAAACCGCCCATAAATCCTCCCTTGTTTGAGAGGGATAATCGTTTTGGGGAAGATGAAAAGACTAAATAAACTTTATATTCTATTGTTCTTAGTTTTGTGATTTTTAAGGAACATCGTTCTGAACCTTATTGAGAGGTGTTTTTAAGTCTATACCAAGTCCACTTAAAGGAAAAAAAAACAGACTTATCATGCTTCTTTTTTTAAAATTCCCTGGTATGTTTGTTTTTATTTAAAAGTAATAAACTGGTTATAATCAATTCTTCTTTATTATATCGTAAAAGACTTTTAAAAAAAGTTACAAAGTAAAATCAAAGCTACAGATGAAAACAGCTGCATTTTCTCAAAAAATGATCGATGTTTACAAACAAACTAATATCCACAGAAAATGGCGAGTAACAAATCATATAAAAAGGAGGAGCAGTTCACAAGAGTCAAAATTGGGCAACGCAGTAGAAATAACTGGTGAAATAAAATATAAATACACTATACTTTAAGACTGTTTGATTGAATTCTGCGACTGATTTTTAAAGTCCAAAGTTTTCAAATAAAAACGAGATTGAATTGATGCAAAAAGTTTCTAAAAGATTGCAGTCACCTCAATTTCAAGTCATTGGAATGTTTAGCTGATTCCTCCAACACAAAATACAAATTAAAGTATGAAATCATGATATAACCATTCAAACAAACATTTTAAAACAAAAGTTCAGTTAGCAAAAGACATGATTGCATATAAATAAAAAAAATATTACAAAAAGCTGCAAAGTATTACCTACTACCATTTAAAAACAACACAGGATTGATGTTTCAAAGTATCTAAAGATTACAGCAAAGGAAAATGTGCAGATAATATTTTGATGATAATCTGTACAGATGAGAGGTGATAGAGGTTTATTTCATCCTTTATTTGCGTGTGCCACAAGAGATTAAAATCAACAGATATAGCACCTGGTGTTGTAATGATGTTAAATCAGGGGTAACAATTTTTTTTTTGAGGCTGTGCTTTTAAATTTCTAATTCTATAAAAACTGATTGTTTTTGAAACTGAACTGAATATGTATAGTTAAAAATTAAATCAATATAAATATCAAAATATAGTATAACAAACCATAAACACATGCACTTATTTAAGAGGTAATTACAAATTATGGAACCTTCTACATAATTTTCATTCAATTATTACACTAAATAGTTATTCAGAGTAAATCTGACCTTTAAAAATGCTTCTATAAATTGTTCTATAACAACTTAATGGAGCCAATCTTTGATTTACACATTTTTGACATCAATAAATTTTGATAACATAAATATATTTTGATAATTTACATAAATTTTTCATGACAGATATCTATTCATAGATATCCTCACACATTTGGTAAAATTGGGATAATTACAGCAACTCTGTGGTGTGGAATTCAATAAAAGTAAGGAATGTGTCTCATCCAGCAAGAACAATAAATAAAATTTTAAATAATAGTACTAATAAAAAGTCAACTGAAAACGATCAAATAATGAATATAAATCTATTTGATATATTTATTTTACAGTTAGTATTTAATTATAAAAATGAAATATTTCTATGATTAATTAAGGAGTTTGATTTACAAGTAGATATGGACGGATGGTTATTGGCATAACTTAAAGCTAATATCTTTTAAAGGGACCCTATTTTTCAAAATATTAAAATGAGCGATGAGTAAACAAATATACACTTATATAAGCATGTAAAATCATACACAAACAAATATTAAACTTTAAAAAAATTCATTTGGCAAGTGGAGTAACACAAGCTGTCAGTAAAATACACTAACTGTTAAAAAATTGTTGACTTGAGAATTGTCAAATAAAACTGAAACACTACAAAAGCCAAAGTAACAATAACCGGAAGATATGAATAAATAAAGCAGTCATATAATGTTCACCCAAAATAGAAATGTTTTCATTACACAATAACACTTATTTGGCTGAAGTATGCATCTACACATACTATTGAAATGAATATTGGCAGTACCTGCATACTCAGAACCATAGCATCTTATGGCATCCATTATTTATGAAGTGTGATTTAAAAAATGATGAAATTCCTTCGAGGGCGTTTCTATGGGACATAGAAACATCCATCACGAACGTAGAATAAGGCATCACAGAGGAAAGGCGGTAAACAGCTGCCATTTGTCCAATAGTTTCCCTCTGGCTTGCAGAGTGGGCCCACAGTGACAAACTTGGAAGCATTTCTCACGAAATTTGGCTTTTGTCCCAAAAAATCTTATTCTGGTAAACAAAGAAAACATAGCCTTTGTACATGAAATGCAACAACTAAGTAAATGGGCATCAAACCAAATGTTCTTCATCTAGTAGTAATAGGGTGGGTTCTTTTTTCATTATTTAATAGCCCCAATCCAAAAAGACTCTGTAATAGTGTAAGTGCACCATACCCGACCAATAAGTGACCTTTATGCATAAAATGTTATACTTATATATATACTTGTTTGTACATGTTATTGTGGATGAAACTGCTGTGAAAATATGGCCATAATTTCAAAATTCAGTAAATGATGTCTGGACTCTAAATAACAACTTAATATTCACCTAAATCCATCGGGGGAAAAGTTCGAGCATGAGCCGAAAGTTTATCACCGAATTTAAACGATCTTAAGTTGCGTAGACTAGAAGCCTCAAGTACTACGTAGTATTCTGGTATTTTAGATCTAGTTGCTATGGATATGTCGACATTACTTTTACGACCACTTATACGTTTTCAAGGTCGTAAAACTAATGCCAATGGTCTATTACTGGTGCACTTGACTTATTAACCACCCATTAGCGTAATACCATGTTGGTTTATATGGTGACTGAACAAAAGCCAAATTTCGGTGAGAGACGCGGTCAGATAGGAGTCTCAGTAGGGGAGTATTACTCCTCCTCGCTCTCTCCGTGTCCGTACATGTCGGCGAGCTTCTGGAAGCGCGGGCCCCACGAGTTGAGGTAGTCGAAGTCGTGGTCAACGTCGTCCGTGCACGAGGCCAGCGAGCTCAGCGACCCGGCCGAGCTGCCGCCGCCCTCATAAGCGTAGTTGCGCAGATCGTCGAAGGGGGGAACGTTCGCGTCCGTGTCCGCCTTGTCTTGGTGGTCGCGGATGAAGTCGCCCACGTCCGGCTGCACACCAGGTGGAGCTGCTGAAAACAGACACATTTCAGTCACAAGGCTCATATGATAAGAAATGAAGGGTATGAATGAAGTATAACACAACATTGAGTTAAAAACTTTGATGGGTACGATAAGTCGCCCAACAACGCAGGCAACTCTTCGTTGACGTGTTTCCGACCGAAGTCTATTATTTGTTTCCGTGATTCATTATTTCATGCTCAGAATTTTTTTGGTGAAATCGTTTTACACACGTTTTTTATAACATCTTGTTGTTTGTTAACTAGCCTTGTCTTGTTTATTAAATAGCTGGAAATAATTGAAATAACACACATGGGAATTCAATATAACATGAGGATAACTATTAAGAACCCAACAACTTCCGATTCTTAATCCAACGTCGTAGCTGATTTTAAAGAGCAATCGCAGTTTCTGAACCATGCCGTAGCACAACGCCATATACCTGATTTCATACGTTATTTTTTTCTTGTAATATAATAATTTTTCTCTGGCCCTTACTGGCCTTAATATTTTCTTGAAATGAAAAGTTGAAATCAAATCAAGACATCGTTTGATACTGAAAAAAAACATCGTTTTGTGTAATACAGAATTAAATCCAGGCATTCAAAAACATGGTCAGTTCCAAACATGCCCTTGTTTTGTATTAGTTGAATTTAAAAAAGAGAAGTAATGTACAATTCATATTCATTTTTCAGTAAACTGTTTCTAATACTTTTCTTCATACTTTGCGACCCCCAGTTGAGACAACAGCTTGTCTATAAATGCTACTCACCCTGCCACTGGTGCGGATCCCTCATGGGTCCCTTGGTACCCAGAGGGGATCCGTATCCGTCGATGGGGATCTGCAGCGTCTTGATGTCGTAGGCGTTCATGTCGTCTTCGCCCCCTCCTTCGTCATCATAGACGATGATATTCTCTCGCACATCGTCTATAATGTCCTTCTGGTCATACGGCTTGTGAGAGCGGATGCGGGAGTACGCTATCACCACCAGCGCCAAGACTGAAAAAGACAAAACACCCTTTCAGTACCCCTGTCGTTACAACTGTAATTTAAGATAACGGGAATTATGCGTGGGTAGAATTAAAAATTTGAGGAGTATTTGAGAGAAATAGAGATTTTATTTCACTTCAGGCATGGAATTTTTGGACTTCTCAACAACTTTTCTGTATTCTAAACAGAGCTTTGAAGATATAGTAAAATACATTAAAAATAATACTTATTTTATTTCCTATTTTAACTGGCTTGTAAATACCTAAACGGCTTATTGTAATGAAGAAAATACAATATTTAATCTATACTTAAATTATTTTATTTACCACACATTTAAAGCTATAAAAATTATTTAGGAAAATTTTTAAAACTAAATTTCTGACAACAGATGTAAAACGATTAAAGCTCAAATAGTTACTGAGGTTTGTTTTCCTGTACAACTTTTACTCTGTGAAACTACTTTTGTTGCGATAATAGATTTGTAGCAGTGAAACAAACATCGCACAAACTCCCTCGTCAACTGCGAAAATAACTTAAAAAAGGGAACCAGTGTTACAGGGACAAATCTTCCATTACTTAAGCCCTAGATTTTTTTAGTGCTAGAAAATTTTATCACTTTTTTACTTTGGTAGTGAAAATTTTAACGTTATTTCCCCATGTCTTTAAATCCAGTATTAATCTTTTTAACTTTCACTCTTTCTGTATAAACTAAGCAAATATATAATTTTATTTATATATAATGAATGATCGACTCCATTGACATACATAAAATTATTTAAAGATTCATTTTTATTCTATATTTTATAATTTAATTTTACTCAGTCTTTACATTTTTCATTCTTTGTACATTTAACTGTGCAAACATATAATTTTAAATTCAATTTGAAAGCTTTTTTTTACCATTCTTACCCAGTATACAAAATTTTTGAATAGATTTAGTTGATATCTGTACTTTAAAGAAAACTTTTCATGGTTATAGAATAAAAATTATAATTTTACAGTTCCATTTTATTTCCTCAAAATTTTGATTTTGGAATTATTTCCTTAATTAAACAGAAAATTCAATTATTTTTCAATTGTTTATGATACATAAGTCCTCTATACTATCTAAAATACTAATTTCCTACAGCTTCCCCAGTCTGTCCATATCCAATAGGTGAACACCAGTGCTATACTCATTGTAATTAGAATAGGCGTATCAAGGTACCGCGATTTTCTCCCGCTCTTCCCTACTCCATCTCTTCTTTTCCACAGAATAAAAGCCCTCTTCACCAAGGAAATTATGCAAAAACCGAGACCGGGATACGCCTATTCTAAATAGCCTTTACAAGGAGTGTATATAGAGAGATGAGGTGTACTCACTGAGAACAGCGAAGATGCAGAATATGATGAGCGCCATGGCGGCGACGCTGAGCTGCATCTTCTTCTCTTCTCTGACGGCGTTGCAGTGGTTGCCGAAGAAGTCCTGCGGGCAGTGGCACTCGTACCCCAGGCCGTCCGGCAGGTTGACGCACGTCCCTCCGTTCAGGCAGGGCTGCCGCGTCGTGCACTCGTCTTCGTCCACGCAGTCCTTGCCCGCCTGTACGAAGCCTTCGGGGCACCTAGAACAAGACCACCGACGTTGTAGAAGAAACGAAAAATTTCACTAGCTTCAATACTTGGGAATCAGACAGTTGCTCAATCCACGGCTTACTAGATACTATACAGGCTAGCCGAGTACGGAAATCATTAAAAATCCAGATGGCAATACTGGACAAACTGGCAAAGCATATCCACAGTGTTGAAGGCGGTGGGTGATATAGGTAGGACTTGGGGAGATCCAAGCGGGAAAAGTTGTCGAAGGGTTTTCATTGTTCAAAACTCGGCTAGCCTGTATAGTATCTAATAAGCCGTGCTCAATCAAACCAAACAATGGAGGAAATGCCTCTTTAAGGCATTTCAACAGCAGTGAAAAAAAATAAGCTTTAAGCTGTGATGTCATAAATTTTGCATAGTTTTACTCCCCTTTGTCACACAAGCAGGACTCCCAACCTCCCCTAAACCTGTGACGTAATATGTTATTGGTCCTTAGATTAAAAATATGCAGAAACGAATCTGTAAAACTACTTTTACTGTGACAAGACTAATACAGCAGAGAAACAAACATTAATGCGTAGACCCGTTTTTACCGCGTAAGAACACCATTTCTGGACACAACACCGGAGAGGTTTCCATTAGCAAGTTTATCTTAACATAAGGACAATTTCCGTTTTGGAATAGTACTAATCACTTTAAAAACTAAAGAATCATTTAAAGTTTTTATAAAAATATTAAATTGATTGAGTATTAAATATTTCTCATAATTTTTTTCAGTTTTCGGATGAATCTTAATGTTTTTTTTTCTATAGAATGATACATCTAAATGATATGATATCTTGAACCCTTTTCTCATAAAAATAGCGGATCAGTTTTTAAGTATGCTTAATGAAAAAAAAAATGCTGCACAGAATGAAGCTTTACGTACCTGCATTCATGGAGCATCCAGAGGTCCACGCACACGAAAGGTGGTGGGCAGAATATCCCAAGACATGGGTTATTCGATGGACACCCAGATTTTACGTTTACAGATGCCAGCACAAAGGCACTTGGAGAGTTTTCCATGGGCAAATATCGGGAATCAAACCGAATATCGTCCATGCAGCCTGTCGAAATGAAAAAGTACATTTGTTACAGAGATGCAACAAAAAATTCAAATCACTGCGTATAATAGTCTTAACAATGTTTTTTTTTCTCAATCATATAGAAATCCAATTAAGCGTAGTTATAATATTTCATTATTTTTTAAAAATTTAATCAGTAGTGGTTATTTCATTTACATGATAGTATAATTTGCAATATTTTTAACCCTAGAGCCAATATGCTACAAGATTATTTTTTACGAATTGTTTTAGGGATTACTTTTTATCACAACATTTGAGTCCTCTTTGGTACAATAACCAAAAATTCATTTTTCTTTTCATAGCCTAAATATTATGGCATGTACCCGTACAATGTGCACAAATATTAGAAATTCCATCAATTTTTGGATCTATGGCAGGAGTCATTAACTTTTGTTATAAAACATTCCAATACTAGTTTAAATACGACTACTCATGGTTCTTAGAGCTAAACAGTTTTATAAGAATAATTAACAGTAATTTCATGAAAAAAAGGTGTGCAACTCTGTCCAACAAGGCTTAATGGACAATTACACTAAATTTTTCAGTATGGCTTAAAACCTCCAGAAAACTTTTTAATATACCTTTCAAAGCGCTAAAATTTAAGTTATTTTCAATTTAAAAAAGCTTCTTTTCGGTCTGAGCTGAAACAGCTTGATATATCTTGAAATATCTTATAATTAACAAAGAATAAGCCTCACCTTCTTTGTAATCGTTGTCCACCACATACTGGTTTGGCGCGACGGACTGCACGTCGCCGCCAACCACCACGTTCTTCTTGTCCACCATCAGCTCCTGGTGCTGGTTTGGCTCGTAATCGGTGAGCTCGTTGTAGCGCCGGCCGCCGCCGCCGTCCAGCGAGATGCTGGCCGTGTGGCCGAACCGCCGCACCCGCACCGTGTGCCACTGGCCGTCGCTCACGGTGGTGAACGGCAGCCACAGCTCCTGTTCCTGAGAGCGGAACTGGTTCAGGTTGAAGCGGAAGCGCAGCGTCCGGTTGCGGATCTGGAACAGAGATATTTTAGATTTAGGGCCTGTTCATCCTGAGTAAAAAAGTGAAGGAGTCAAGTGTGAAACGCCAATTCACACTTTTTGGATGATTCCTCTAAAATGAAAATCAAAAGTGGTAAGGGGCCGTTTAAATTATTACATTTTTGACCCTCCCCCCTTGTAAGCAAAAATAAGCAAACCGCCCTCTCATAATTACGTAAGAAAACTGCCTGATCCCCCTTTGTTCTTTTTTGGAACTCCAAACTCTTTAAGTTTAGATTTCAGATATTCATTGTTCTCAATGAACACTTAACCTATCGTTAAAACTTTCCTTGTGAAAAATGCTTAAAATTATTGTTTGTGAAATTTGTTTTTGATTGAATTTTGAAATTATTTATGCCAGAAACAAGAGATTTTCAAAAATGCAGCGTTTGTAACATTTTACGTAAGCATCACTCATAGTCCCCCTCCACCCTTTTCAGGAAAAATAAGTAAACACCAAACTCCTTTCCCCCCTTAGGCACTTAAGGAATATTTGAACGGCCCCTTGAGTCTTTAGAGTTCTGTACGTGTTCTTTTTTCGTTAAAAGGGGCCGAAAATAATAACCTAGCTGACAACGTTTGAAAATGAAAATTCGGGGTATAAATGGCTAAATAATCATGTGGATACGAGAGGATTTTGCAAGAAAAATAATAGGGATTTTTTTTACAAATAATAGAAAGAACTTAAAAACCAAATAATGAACTGAATAGAATGAATAATGAACTGAAAATTGAGGATTCACTCCAATGTAATAGTGGTGGAATTAAGTTTGTTTTTACTGCAAGTCCCTTTATTATAATATTGTGAAACAAATAAAATTAGAGCAAAAAATTGAAATAGGGATATTTGGTCTCTTGAACTTCACAAGTTTTCTTTCACTATTGAGCATGAATAATAATGTAATTAGGAGAATAAAAAAAATCTACTTTTAAATGTATATCTATGCCAACAACACAGTCAAAGACCAATATGAATATTTTTTAACTAAGACTTTTAACTGGAAAACTATTTTAACAATCATTGCAAAACAACTTACTTCCAGTACAAGATATTCTCTCCCATGTTGACTGGCTGCTCTAAACAATTCTCCATGTTTCTGACGAGTTCTAAACCTCAGTTGAATATCGTTCGAATATTCACCAGGATCGAATGTCAATGCGTAGTTGACGTAACTGTTGACTTCAAACATCTTTTCCTCAGTTTCTATTAACAGAAAGATGATATTTTTTTAACATTCTAAACGACAAGGCAGCCTTTTCTAGAAATAAAAAAAAGAGTAAACTCTAAATTACTTGTATCACAGCGGGATCCATTGTAACCAGGGAAACAGATACATTTGGCAGCCGAGTAGTTTCCTTCGCATGTTCCGTGTTGGCAATACTTCTCGATCTGGTTCGGATAGCAGTACTGCTCAACAGGCGGACAGCCTAATACGCTATCCCTGCTTTCACCAACGTTGGCCAGATCGTACATCTGAAAATACGGAACTTTGAAATTACAGTTTTACTGATGTTACAGAAAAATACTATGAGCACAGTGTTATTCCTAGGATTTTTTTTGGAGGAGTAAACATACTCCTTGACTATTTTAGGAGGAGTGAAATACGGAAATAGCATAAACTACATATACGGAGACACAAAAACTGCAATCAAACTTCCTAAGCATCAGAACAATAAGTGAAAAATATACATATGTTACGGGCAATGTGATAAATCGGGAATTATTAATAATGTCCGAAGAGGAAGCGGGCAGTGTGATAAATTCAATGGCATTCATGAATGAAATTTATCACTTTGCCCACCTCCACTCCGGGCATTATTAATAATGCCCGATTAATCACTTTGCCCGTAACATATATATTCTTCTAAAGACCAAAAAAAGATCCAATCTTTCCAAATTTTTTTACAGCTACGCCATTATGTCTACAAACCATTTATATAAAGTTAAATTTCATAGGTATTTGTGAAGTCTAATTAATTGGAATCACTGCAGAAAAAATTTCGGTGAGCATTTTTAAGCTAAACCTTTGTGAAAAATTTAAAGAGTGAAAATACTCCTGGCTTTTTTTTAAAAGAGTATTTCCGATTTTCAATGAGTGAAATACTCTCTTAGAGTAGTTAAAAATATCTATGACTATGAAGTAAAATTATAGCCATTTTAAGATATAACAAAAAGTACTCACATCACTGTTATGAATCACGTTCTTAATGCATCCATTGAATCCTATCCTCGTGTGCATGTACTTCCAGAGGACAGGATGTTTGACACCCCCGAGTTGAAGAGGTCCATTGACATTTAGGAATTCGTTGTAGTTCTGATGGCCTTTTCTACCTTCGCAAACGGTTCTATTTGCCACAGGTGGGTCACTATCTCGGCTATAAGCAGACTTGCAGTTGTCCACGACCATCCTCACATCCTGTAAAAAAACATGAACGTTTAAGAAGACTAAAAAAATAACAAATGAAAGGAAATGAAGTTAAAAAGAAGTTTTATAAGTGAAGGGATAATTCATTTTGTAGAGTTAAACAGGAGCAAAATGATACAGGGTCATATTATTTGCCAGCATTGTTATAATAGGCATTACTTTCTTTAAATTAACAGCGATTGAACAATGTTCAATTATTTTACTTATTTACAAAGTAATGGTCAAAATTGGTATTTTTAGGTATCGAGTATTTTTCGAAACCACACGTTAGATTTCATGTTTTATACCCACATTTACCATATTCTTTTTCAATGCAATTTGTGGGCCATGCTGTCGGACAGCACTGTGTGTTATTTTCGAAATTGAACATGTAATTATGCTGGGATCGCATCAACTACTCATGAAACTCACACCTCCTTTGTCACGCCACGAGAGGCGGAGAAAAAGAAGCTTGATCATCTAATACCCCTCTAAAAGGATATACTAATAAACACGTCACAACTGTGACCACCAAAATGGCACTGCCTACCCTTCTATCAATCACAGCTCTATGATTGACATTCTTCACACTGGTGCCCTCAACTACAAGATGGGATTTGAGAATAGAATTTTGGATCCGTTGTTCGGCTTTTACTGTGCATACGACCGCATGTTCACAATACCTACAAGGTTTTATTACTTTGATCCAATGCCCATACGTGTGGACTTGATGTTTGCTGGTTTTTTTTTTGAAATTTTAATAAAATAATAACTGGGGATAGAACCCACGAACAGCCGAATGCTAAGCAAGCATCCTACCACTGCTCTAGCGGGGGGGTTTAGTAACTTTAAAACTTATTATAACACGTTCTTTCTTTGTGACGCATGCGCCAACCCACGTGAGCTTTGTAGGTAGTATATTGTGAATTTGTTATCACCCTCACCTCTTTATTCCAGAAGACGTCCAGTTTATGCCACTCTCCATCGTTGAGGGGCGTCCTCACGGGGATGGTGACCTCGGTGGTGCCCGACCCGAAGTCGAGCAGCAGCCTCGGCATCCCGTTCTGGAGCTCCAGAGAGAAGAAGTCGGTCACCATCTGCTCCCCTGGGTCGGCTTCCGACACGGGTCCGTTGTAGAGGATGAGGCCGTTGGGACTCTGGGTCATCAGCTCCAGTTGGAAGTGGGAGGTCTCACACTGCTGTAGGGGAGGCAGCCACGCGAAGCCGTCCCCTCCGAAATGCCGCGTGGTCTTCTGACACTGCGGACCCGTGTAGCCCTCTCGACAGCTGCAGCTGTAGAAGAAACAATCATAAGTAACAAGTTAACGAAGTTAGCACAAGGTGTTTTAAAAGTCCTGTCCCTGTCCACGCCCTTAATTTTTCAACCCTTACTACAGATAAATAGTCATATAAGTTTAGGTATATAGTCTGACCGCAACGAGAAAAATGAACAAAACTGAAAACAAAACTGAAAAAAATCCCGTAAAATTTACGGTTTTAAACTGGTAGCTGTGGGTTGGTTGTGGAAAACCGTAAAAATTACGAAGTAAATCCGTAAAAACAACGGCGTTTTACCATTTTAATCCATGTAAATCCGTAAAAACAACGGCTTTTTACCCTTTTAACCCGTGATATTGGTTTTGCAAGGTAAAACACCGTTGTTTTTACGGATTTACTCCGTAATTTTTACAGGTTTCCACAACCAACCCAGCTGCAAGTTTAAAAACCGTAAATTTTACGGGATTTTTTTTTAACAGTGAAAAGTTTGAAAAGAACATCAAATCTATAAATGATAGTCACCTTGATTTGGTACAAAACGTTTTTTCAGTGTTGGTGAATTACCATCTACCCCAAAATTGAGTGGAATAACCAGTTTCCATAGCAATCGCCACAATATTTGTACGACGTCAAATAACGTCTTCACGTAAACGCTCTGAAACTTCGTTCTCGTAAGTTCAAATTATAAATATTCCGTCGATCCTGCTTCCCAAGCAGCACAAACGTTCAAGATTAGTCCAAATTTTGTCATATATGGCCAAATTTCGTTTACTTTTAGTAGCAGTTACGTAAACTCGGCATGTATTAAAATTATGACGATTCTCAATTCGTTACAAATCTGAGCTCACGAAAAACGAGTTTGACAATATCTCAACACGAAAATGCTTCATAACGAGCTTTTCCCGTTAAAGAAATTGGTTCAACAATCACAGACCCTTAAGAAAGAGAATTGACGTCTTTTCGACCGCATCTAAATATATAGAGGAGGAAAAAAACACCGAAATCTTACTTGATAATCCTGTACTTGTCTGAGCAAATTCCGTCGTTGTAGCAGGGTTTCGGTCTAGTCTTGCACGTTTCGATGCCTCTGAAGTCCCTAGCTTTGCACGTGCAGTCGGCTTCGACTTTGGCATTCACGCCAACGAAAGACGTTCTGTTGGCGTTCACGGTGGCCGGATTGGCGCGGACGTCCAGGAAGTTGGTGCAGCTGCCTTCGCACCTCATTTCGTCCAAGCACTCGTCGATGTTGACCATGGTAATGTTTATGCCCACCATCGATTCAATCTGTGAAAAACGAAGCTTACTATATTTGACATGAAGAAATAGGGTAGTGGATGTTTGAATTGTCAGTTTAATAAAGGGAATAAGTCCTAAAACCAAGTTTTGAGCAAATAAAAAAAAAACATGTATAAGCAACGGAAATTTCAGTGCATATCCACCAAAATTTTACTGAAAATTCAGCACATTTTTATTTAGAGTACAGAACAATCATCGGGAAAATATAAGTATTTTTAAATATATTCCACAGTTGAAAAAAGTTGGTGGACTTATTCCTTTTTTCAAACTTATGAATGAAAAAAAAATCAATCTTATAAACTACTTAAATAGACAATTTAATTATATTTCTGCTTAGTTCACAACACAAAAACGAAAAATAAAAAGACTAATAGCTTTATTCACTGTTACGTGACCAGCGGTTAACCATCAGTTAAAGAAGGATTCCATCAATCATAGTCAGCGGAAAGCTATTTTGGTACTTACGTATTATCCCGTAGACCATTCAGCGGCACACTAATAGTAAAGTCAATGGGATTTGATAACTTTTTCGGATTAAGCGTCACGGTCGACGGGTTAATACTAAGTACCCTATTTTTCTTTCTTTAGCTGCTGGTTAAACACTGGTCAAGTGACAGTGAATAAGGCCAGAAGACGCATAAAATTAGAAAGTATTATGAAACTAAGTCTCTAAGGCAGTGTGAATGGAGTTAGTGAATGTCAATGGAGTCAAACACTCGCTGGATAAAAAAATGATAAAAACACTTTTAATTAATTTTGATTTGCCTTAGTTTACATCACAAAAAATAAGAAAATAAAGACATATTAACTAAAATTAAAAATAATGAATGATCGATTCCACCAAATTCAAGGGGCTGTATCTGCCTATAGAGTGTTTTCAGGTGACGTCACAACCGGTCATTTGCTTTTAACTGTGTACCTTCTGTAGGGCTTTTAACTGTTGCTAAGGCGATTTTTAGGTATGGGGTCACGTGATTGCAAATGCTCCAATAGAAGAATTCCACGGCCAGTCATTTTCTGTAACTGTTAACCTCTGTAGGGCAAAAAACTGTAAAATTTTCTGTTGCCAAGGCCGTTGTTAGGTCCGAGTCATGTGATTGAAAATGCTCTATAGGGGGTATTTTTTTTTCCTTCTTTCCACTCATGTGTAGAGCAAAATAAAAATCTAATAAGAACTACTGAAAACCACTTACACTACTTCGATGTATGTCAATGAGGCCATCCAGTTTCGAAGCTTTGTAGTATGGAGATCCATGAGCAGAAAATCTGATATCTGTGATCGGAGGATGATCTTGAATTTTGAGAACTGTGAAGATATCGACGTTGTCCTTCTTGACTTTGAGCTCTTTGGCGAGGATATCCTTGAACTTGTTGTACTTGCTCTCCACCTGAGACTTGCTCTTCCAATCCCAAGTACGAATGAAATCCTCATCGGAATGGCCTAAGAAATATTTTATGAGTTAACTACGAGTAGTAACACTTTTGAACTGAAAGTTATCAAAGTATAATGTACTGATTTAAGGATAGTCATTTATCTTTAAAAAGTTAGAACAAAATACCTCTATAAATTTTATTTATTACTTAAAGGTAAAAATAATTCGAAAGACACCTTTTTTTTTAAATCTTAGAGTATGGAGGGAATACCTAATAAGAATAATATTTCATATTTTCTGTAAATAAAAAATAAAGAGCAATATACACTTTAAACAAATTATCCATTTCATGGGAACAAAACGCATATATTACAATCTAAATATATATCAGTATTAAAAAAGCTTAATAAAAGAAATCCGAACCTAATTGCAAAACTAATTTCGAAAGCATTTTCCAAATTAAAAGCTCGTAAAACATACAGGCTCCTTACATAGAAAAAAATCAAATGATAGAAAACCGAACTGACCTGCAATTCTTATGGAACCGGAATTATAAACAGCTTCCTCTGGGATTTCCTTGACGGTCACAGTGACCTTAGCATTGACTTCTTCGTTTCGAGCATGGTCATTGACAGTGAAATAGAGGGTGTACTTCCCTCCACTGACCATCTCGATCATGCCGATGTTCCCGGTGTCCGAATCGAGTTCGAAATTGGGGTGCTTCTCGTTGTTTTTCCAGTAGAAAGTCTTGTCAGCCAAGTCGTCGTCATCTTCATCTTCGACGTGCACTCGACCGATGTTGACGATTTCGGTGGGTTTCGCGCCTGGAAAATTTAGTATAATGAGATATAATTTGAAGGCACAGCAGGAAAATACAAAATTTTTGAAAAAGAGGATTATTTTTTTTTTGTCTCATGAAAACTTGGGAAAAAAGTGACAAGTCATGCTGCGCTTTAAGCAGTGGTATCAATTAATGAGTCAATTAAATACTGGGTCAGTAAACCTAATTAAATTAACTTCATCTTCTTATCAAATAGAGACATGATTTGTGAATAATCTGATTGATCACATGGTAAAAGGTAATCACATTTAAACCGAATAAATAAGAAAATTAAGTTAAAATATCAATCATGTAAGAAAAAATTCAAAAGATTGGGTACCTAAATAGCTGTAAACAAATACATCTTTTTCTCCAGGATACATAGGATTGTCATTCTCGTCCCCAATGATGACAGTGAGAGTGTTCGTGCTAGTCAGAGATGGAACACTGCTATCTGATATGACGATCGGAACATGGTATTCCTTTTGCTTTTCACGGTCGAAGCGCACTCTGGTGGATACTATTGCAGAACCTTTTCCATTATCACCATCTAGAAAAGGAAACAGCTTTTATAATGCATGTATTTGCGATGAATAATTAAATTAAAACAAACGGTTCTTTCAATAAGATTTTCCAAGTATTTAAAACTTTAAAAAAATAGGGAAAAGGGTATTAAAATTGTTCAAACCATATTTGAATGAAAATATGTATGAATTTTCAAGCCAAATATTAAAATTGCTCCTAAAATTTTATATACTTTTAAGATAATACTGTTCAGTTGCAGGTGAATTATAAAAAACAATTAGAAAGGTGGGTTTGGGTTTGATTTAAGGTTTTATGGTGTACTAGGACGTTTACTGAAAACCAATGGTGAATATCAGGTTATTCTAACTAAACATTCTTTAACTTAGTTCTTCCACATTAAAGAACTGCAAATTTGAACAGTTATTTAAATAAACATGATTTGAAGTCGAAAAAAAAATGACTAAATGAATTGAATGTCTGAAGTAATGGTAAGTGAATGAATGATGAACCATGTCTAAAAGAAAACTGCAAGAGTAAGAACTCTGAAATACCTATATTAAATGATAAACAAGGAAGAAAAAAAAACTTTAGTTAAGTCTCTTGGTTCCCGTACTACTAAAAATAAGTGACCACCAGTGCTTACCTTTATTGAAATCCACTTTGAACGATTTCTTAATAGTAGGATCTGCATTGGCATCCAACATGAACTTGAACCACGGTTTAGTCCCCGGAGGGGTATCAGGATCATCGGCGAAGACTTCTATGACTTTCAGAGGAGGATCCGTGTTCTCCGGAACCACGGGCCGGTAATCCTCGCGAAAATGAGGGGGATTATCGTTGACATCAATGACATCCACCACCAGGGTCGCTGAAGCAGTTCTAGTCGGAGTACCTACAAAGTAAATTCAAGTTAATGTTTAAGAGTTACGCACGGAAACAATCGTTGAAATTTAAATACAGTATTTAAAACATAAAAATTGAGGAAAAATCCTTACCATCATCGGTAGCGAGGATTCGAATATCATGGCGGTTGACCGTCTCCCTGTCCAATGGTCGTTGGATAGTCACTACACCAGTCTGACTGATCTTGAACTGTCTTCTTCTATCAGACGATCGGTCAATTGAGTACCTAAAAGAAAATGTTATTCCAAGAATTAGATATATTTTCAAAGACCAATAGAAGATTTAGGTAATTTCCTAACTTAACCAATTTAGAGAAAGGGAAAGAAAGATTAATGGGATCGGGAAGTATGAAAACAGTCCTCGAACTTTTCATCTGATTTATAATGTTTTCATTCTTCTTACTAATTCAATTATGGGTACTGAGAAAGAAACTAAACTGATTAAAAATATTTAATGATAAATAAAAGAAAACTTATAGGATATAATATCCTTGAAAGATAATAACGTTAACATCATACATTTTTTTGTGTTTTCAATTACGCAAGAATTTTAATTAGCTATATTTTCTGATAGTAAGCAATTTTTTACTGTTAGTCCCAGCTGAGTTGGTGGTTTTTAGTTAATGATGAATATTAAATGATGCATACACATGCTAATTACTTGGATAAAAAAATATAAAAATCTAATCGATAATGTATTAAATAGTTACGAATATATTAGCAATTTTTATGTAAGTTAAATACTTTAAATTAACTAGAAACATTAACTATAGGTTTTAAAAGTAAGATGAATAGCACTTACTTCACCATTGACTTTCCAGCCTGGTCAGGATCTCGGGCTTGGAACTTCTTCACAACGTAGCCTACAGTTACGTTTTCTTCCACGCTAGCTTTCAACATCGGCTCTGCGAACTCTGGAGGATTGTCGTTGATGTCTATCAGCCTTATAAAAACTTTTGAATAGTCTATGTGATATTTGTTTTCAGTTTCACCGCCATGGTCACTGACTTGAATGGTAATGTTGAAGCCATACCTCTGCATCGAATCTTCGTAATCCAAAGGCTAAAAAGGTATATCTATTTTTAGAATCCATTCAAAGAAAGATAATACACACAAAAGTATTGAAAAGGCAAATGTATTGAACTAATTGAAATAAGGGGCCATTCATAAAGTACATCTCGCAATTTTGAGGGGTTTTAAAATCCTCCTTTCTCGTCTTAAATTGACACCATTTCATCTTATTGACATAATCATCTTATTCCCATTTATATTGTCACACTTTTAAAGCTAAAATTAAATTCAAAATTACCATAATAGTATACTTTAAATCTCACTTTATTTTCATCACTATAGAACCAGTATTCTTTTTTACAGCTAAATCAAAACTAGTTAGTGGAAGAAATGGATAGTTCAGCATAAAAACGGCTTTCCATTTTAAAGTGTGATTTTCAAAAATGTTTGAATTACTCCTTTTCCATTGTTAATATTTTTTTCACATGCAAGACCTCTGACGTTTTAAATTATCCCCCCTGAGGTACATTTATAAAACATTCTTTTTTAATTTCTAAGAACTTCTTTTCGACGAAAGAGAATCCACCAAAAATATCACGCATTTTGAAATTACATTATGATTTAAAGCAGAGAAATCAATAAAATTCTTCTAAATGAATAGTGACGAGTAAAACCACCATACAATATCAACACAGTAATTAACACTTCTACTCCAATAAAAGTGTTGCGATTGTGTAGTGTGAACACATTTTGTAAAAGTGTTGTTAGGAGACAGAAAATGAGTTCTAATAGTGCTGCGATTCAAATTTAAGAACACATTTAGATTCTAAACATATTTTATAACACTACATTTGGAATTAAAACACATTCCCAACACTTTTCAAACGTTTACAGAACACTATCACAACACAATAAGGTGATTAAGTGTTCTACCTAATAACACAAGCAAAGTGTGGTTGATTTGATGTGTTTAAGTTAGACTTACTTTGGCTATTTTAAGCGAGCCCGTTCCATCAGAGTTAGTGACCATCGTGAACTTGTCGGCTCCGAAAGTGTTGTTGATGACTTTGTAGCTGAATCGGTTGGTTTCGAGCAAATCCTCGTCCCTGACCGATACGACGAGAATGGGAAGCTCAGGGATGTCGTCACCTTCCGTCTCGTCCACCTGCACGTACCACTCCTTTTTGGTGAACACGGGAGGCATGTCGTTGATGTCTTTGATTTTGATGGTCGCCGTGCCCGTACCTAAACGCAATTTTTTTCTTATAGCGTTGTTACAGTCATTTTTTTTTATGGCAAAAAGTACTAAATGCAATGTTCAAACATTGAAAAATGATGATTCTAGAGACTATAACGTAAACGGAAACTAAGACTTTAACTCTGAGTTTCTCTACAATCTAAACTCTTAACAACATTTTAACATTTTTTTTGTTAATCGGTAAGGATTATTGGCTAAAACGTCTCCCTATTTACTACAACCCCCCCCCTTCTTCAGGGAATTTTCCCATATATTGTGAAGTATAGGATGTTAATATTTAATTTATGGTTGTACCCTTTAAATCTTATAACCTATGATGACAATTAGTATTGCATTTATTAAATTGAAGTGCATGAAATTTAAGGCACAACTTGTGGTAAAGTCCTTAGCACAATCAGTTAAGTAAAATGTCTCGACCTAATAGAAGAGCCCAAAACCATTATTAGCTTATATAGTTAAAACCGAAAATAAGATTCATCTTCAATGTTATGGAATGCACAGGAAGTGCTCAGGAGATTCCTAGTATTCCATAACTGGTATTCAAAGTCCATATCCTTTCGGTTGAACTCTCGTCAATAGGATTAGATTCTTAAATAAATAATTGGATTCTATACTGAGAAGAACATCCTTATACTATATCCAAGTAAAAGTTGAATAACAACAAATATTTAATAAAGAATATAATCTTGCATTAACAGTAGATTAAGAAACAAATCAGAAACTAAACATATCATACAATCAAAAGTTAGAAAAAACTCCTGTGTATCAATTAAAAATAAACTGACCTTGTAAGCCTCCGCCATCAGTGGCAACTACTTTAATGGTGTATTCTGATATAGATTCTCGATCCAAGCAACAGACGGCAGTCGTGATAACACCGCTGTCTTGGTCAATGGCAAATATCAGTTCGTGATTTTCATTGACTTGGTTCTGCTCAATGGTGTATTTCAGCTTGGCATTTGAACCTTCGTTGGGATCGTCATAGTCGGTGGCAGTCATAGTCATCACTGTCATTCCTGTAAACAAAATGGAAATTCCTGTAGCTCATTTCAATTGTTTACTAAAACATAAATTCTCCTTGAACATCTTTAAATATTTTTAGGAAGTAGTAATACAAAAATTATAATTAGTTTTTAAAAAATTTAGATTCGCATTCAATCCTCAGTTTAAATGTTTTACAACCATATTCACTGCCATCAGTGCCAGTATTGAATCCTTGGTTAAAAAAGGATGCCACCAATCAAAATCAGTGAAGAGCTAATTTTTCTTTCTTTAGCTGCTGGTTGACACTCAGTGGCGGATCTATGGGGGGGGCTATAGGGGCTATAGCCCCCCCCTTGGGACTTAAGTTTACACTACATAAAATTGAACTTTTTCGAAAAAAAAATTAAGTTTAGAAAATTTTGTTTAAATTTTCAAAATTTTAAACTTTTTTTCAGTTTTTTTGTAGCCTCTTTCACAATTCAAAAGGTCTACAAAGCATTAAGCCCCTTCCAAAATCTTTAGCCCCCTGCATTTTTATAAACTCCATTCACTATTTAAGGATTTCTAGAGGTTTTAGCCCTTACAAATTATTAGCCCCTTGCATGTTTGAAGGTTTGATTCGTAATTTAAAGGGTCTATCCAATGCGCTTAGCCCCTAAAAGCATTAGCCTCCTTGCGTTTTTATGTTTGTTACACAAATTAATGAGCTTTAGCCGTATGAAACATTAGCCCCCTCCATGCTCTTTAATAGCCATTACAAAGCTTTAAGCCCTCTTGCGTTTTTAAATATATTTGGTTCACTATTTAATAAGCTTTAACCCTTATGAATGCTTCCATGCTCTTTAGCTCCTACAAGGCTTTTAGCCCTGAATAATTTTTGTAGATTCAATTCACAATTTAAAGGGGCCAATGAGTTTTAGCCCCCATAAAGAATTAGCCTCCTTGCGATGTTTTATAGTATTTAGTTCGCAATTTAATGAGCTTTAGCCTAAAAGCGTTAGCCCCCTCCAAGATCTTTAGCTTTCAGCACTTTAATATAATTGCGATTCAGAACTTGTAGATTCCAATGAGCTTTCTAAGCCTTACAAAGCATAACCTCCAAAATACTTAGCCCCTTACATTTTTATAGATTTGTTTCACATCTTAAAGGTTATGAGCTTTAGCCCCTCTGCAAGATCTTTAACTCCCTGGTTTTTATAAGATTCACTTTTTAAAAGGGTCTAATGCGCTAAGTCTCTTACAAAACATTTACTCTGTTAAAATAGAGACGGGGTTAGGGGGTTCAAACCACCCCCATGAAATCCTTATATCTTACAGTTTTTCCTTTGAAAACGAGTACAAGAAATCATATTTTTCGTGTGACACTCAAAGAGTCCCAAATGACCAAAAATGAGTCAAAACACAACTTTTTAGGGTCAAATTTTCAAAAATTTTCTTGGGGGAGGTTCCCCCAAACCCCCCTTATGCCTCGGGATGGATGTATTATTCACTAAACATTGAAATTAAGTGCACGAAAATTCACATTTGATCTATATTCTTGGAAAAAAATATTTGACTCAAATCATCGGAAAAAAACCCTCCCGGTTGACACACCCTTATTATTTTGATATACGAGGGTTGTTTTTTTTTCAACTTCCGTTTTGCTCCTGAAAAAAAAGTAGTAGGAATTTCGAAATAATTTTGGTACTGGTAGTTAGGTACATTCTTCAGGATCAATTTGCATCTTTACTGCATAAAAATCGGACATTTTTTATGTTAGTTATCGAATTTACAAGCGCGCTCCTCGAACTTATTTCCCGCCAGTCCATAGAGAATTTCGCTTTCCCCTCCTGCAATTTTCACCTGCTCACCCATTGTTTAATGTTAAATGCTGGGCGAAAGGAGCGGTCGCGCGAAGAAGAAAGTGAAATTCCCTATGGGTTGGCGGGAAAAAAGTTCGAGGAGCGCGCTTTTAAATTCGATAACTAATAGAAAAAATGTCCGATTTTTATGCAGTAAAGATGTAAATTGATCCTGAAGGATGTACCTAACTACCAGTACCAAAATTATTTCGAAATTCCAACTACTTTTTTTTCAGGAGCAAAACGGAAGTTGAAAAAAAAACAACCCTCGTATTTAATTATTTACTAATTTAATTACTAATTAATTAGTTATATTTAACAATACTAGTCATTTAAAATCAACACTGCCCTCAATATTTAAGACATTAATGAACATTGTAAAAAAAAGCCCGGCTTGTTACTTCATTATCATCCTCAATCAGATTAAGTTAGCCCCCCCCCTTACTCATGTTCTAGATCCGCCACTGTTGACACTGATGCCAATGCCTGTGAATATGGCTGTTAGAGTTTCTAATTTAATATCAGATATAACATAGCACATAATAAATGATGAATAAAAAACTAATCTTTGATGGAAAGTTTTCTTAAAAAATAAAGAAAATTTTGTTTAACTTAATAATCTTTTTTCCAGAAATTATTGATTGATAACATGTTACACAATTCGTGTAAAAATTGTAATCGAGGAATAACTTTTTTTTTCACAAGAAAATACAAGTCACCGTTTATTTGATAACATTTTTGAGTCAGCTTTGAGTTATTTACTGCTCAGATAGATGGAAGCACCATAGTTTCCAATGTGTTTTCTAAAAGACTACGGTTTGTAGGTTTCTACTGTTTAGATTTCATTAACTTAGTAAAAATTTGTCGAGGTAAAAATGAAAAATGGTAGAAAAAATGCAGAAAATATTCCATTATGCTAATTACTTTACATAATTTCCCTTTTACTATCACCGAAATTTATCCAAGTGTAGAAGGAGTATCCAAGAGTTTACAAATAGACTAATTAAGTCAGTCTTTTCTACGAGAAAATCATGCAGCAATGGGAAGGATACCTATTTAGCACAAATAGGTATAAAAATATTCTAAAATATTGCTTCAATATTGTTGTTGTTTTTGTACCTAAACTCAATCTAAACCTTTTTATGTGTTAAGAGAACTGTTCAAAACGAATTTCGTACTATTGAACAGAAAATTTAAAAATATTCTAGGTTATGTTAACAACAACAAAAAAAACCCAACTTAACAGTCAAAACTGACACATTTCCATTTTGAAACTACTTACTACTATGTAATGAGTATGACGCACGTTTGAGTAATTTATATTTTGATGTATAAAAAATACAAAAAAAATACATCAGGAATAAAATATATAATTGTTGCATATTTTCAGGTATCCAACAACTCAATATCGAAAATTCAATTCCTAAAAGTACCAACATCACCCAGAACCAAGAGAGAACAGTGCATTACCAGCAGTTCCGTTCTCTGTCACATTTCCAGTGTAGATGGCCTGCGGGAAGAACGGCGCGTTGTCGTTGATGTCTTTGAGGTTGACCAGCACGTCGGCGTACCCGACCAGCCCCTTGCCCCCTTCGTCGGTGGCGTACACCGTGAATCGCCACTGGGAGCGACCGTGGGGCAGGTCCCTGTCCAAGGGCTTGAGGACGTAGATCTCGCCGGAAGAGTCGTTGATGGAGAACTTGCTCTTCTCGACCGAGTCTTCGATCCCTTGGCCCGTGAGGAAGTACAGGATCTCGGAGTTCCTGTCAAGGTCGCCATCAGTAGCATGAACCTGAGAGGGAGAAGGGGTTTATCAGAAGGTGTGAGTAGGATAGGTTGTCCAATAAGTTGAAATATTCGTATGTTTAATGTGCTGAGGGAGGCGAAGGCACCACTGAACAAGTAGGATGGACATTTGATACAGTAAAAACATTACATCGCCAATTTAGTGATAACCATAAAAGCAATTAACAATGCTGAATTGCATAGATTTTAAAATGCAAACACTGCAATAGTTAAACCCTAGAAATAGTGAAATTTTAGTTCTAGAGTGTTTTCAGGAGACGTCACAACCGGTTATTTTCTTTTAACTGTTAACGTTTTGTAGGGCTTTTAACTGTTTCTAAGGCCGTTGTTTATCTGTTGCTAAGGCGGTTTTTAGGTATCGGATCACGTGATTGCAAATGCTACAATAGAAGAATTCCACGGCTAGTCATTTTCTGTAACTGTTAACCTTCTGTAGGGCAAAAAACTGCAACCTTCAGTTGCTAAGGTCGTTGTTAGGTCCGAGTCATGTGATTGAAAATATTCTATAACGGGTTATTTGTACGGTTCCTAATCAACCAACCAACTAACATCATTGTTAACAATACATTAACTGTAATGAACCTTGGGATTTTTGGTACCGTAACTATTCACAATAAATAGTTTGACTGTATTATAAGTAACGGACGTTTCTGAACTTCTTTTAGTTATTGTTGGAAGTATGAATCACTTAGTAATTACTGAAAAATTAATTCTTCATAGCTTTGAAATTTCGCAAGGCAAAAAGTAAAAAAGGGATGCACAATTGCATTCGTGATCCTTAATTCAATAGATATGCCTGGAAAATAAGCTGGATATGTCTTTGAAAAGAGATTATCAAAAGAGTCAAAATATACCCACAATCCATCTACTACAGTAACAAATTAATTAAAATATTACTCCATAAAATAAAAATTCCTGTTTCCAAAATGCTTTGTGATAAGCCGAGCCGCAAATCTGTAAAACTACTTTTACTGCGATAGTACATTTGTCACAGTGAAACAAACAACACACACCATACGGTTTCAAAGCGAAAGGTTTAATGTTTGTTTCGCTGCTACAAATGTACTATCGCAGTAAAAGGAGTTGTACAGATTTTGTTAAATTCTCCAGCGCATGGATTATTACACAAAGCCTAATTGGAAACAAGATGCTGAAATATCTTAGAAACATTGTTACAAATGCAAAGAGCATGTTCCACGAAAATGCAACTCATTGTTTGGGTGAATAACATTAATTAATATTTATTGTGATTATTCTAAACGAAGCATGGGAATATAAATTATTTGTGTTCAGGCTGAATTAAAGATTAAAGTAGGTTTTAAAATGAAAGTAAAAATAAAGTTGTAAGCTAATAGCAATGAACTTAATATTTTAAACAAGATTGATATTATCTGGATTATTATTGGGAGATTTAATTTCGTACAGGAAATAATTTTCTAAAGGGCCTAGAAAGTTTTTTTGAAATGAACTTTAATTCTTTACATATTGATTGACATAGTATTATTAAATAATATAAATTTGTAGTATTTTAAGTTCTACATCACAACTAGTGATAGGCGATTACAAGATCAGATTTGCATTTTCAAAACACTGATAACACGAAATACTCAATTATTTAGAAAGAAGCACGAACTGTTCATATAATTTACAAAATCCAACAACTAGTGGTTAAGATAATGAAATACATAGTTTCGAAAACTTATGTATGCATATTTCTTACAGTAACTCAAGGTACTTCCGAATTGCGTGAATGAACACGTACAAAATTTATTTCCAGTCTGAAGGAATAATTGATCATTCTTATACATTACGAAGCTACTATTGGCTGATAAAAATACTTACACCCTTCATCATTTCAGGGTGCTTATATTCTAACTATTATGAACTTTAACCATGGCTGCACTTTGAAATAAATCACAAGCGAATTTTCTATCACTAAAACCAACACATTGTTTACCCATTCTAGTTAAACAAGGAAACCTGTTTAAAATGTTAAGTTATTCCCGTCATCTTTACTTCGAGGGCAGAGGTAACTATTAAAGTCATTAGTATTTAATTCCAGACGGGTAAAAGTTTTACGGTGAAGTTGGGCGAACGACAAACTTTCGCGTCCTTCCCAAGAACATCATTTGTGGAATTTAAATGAGACTCGGAGTCCTCAGCAATTCAAATAACAAACTCGCCTAGAGCTTTGATTTAGTATGTACTAAATAACGGAATAAAGGCGCTAAAAAAAGAGAGGACAGTTGAAAGGAACACGGGTTGGTTTTATCTTTAGATATCTTGAAGAATTATAATTATTTTATTAGTACTGATATTAGAATTCCAAATGCATCATTTAATCGAATTAAGACACTTCTAGAAAGAAGTTATTAAATTAAGATTTTTAATATATTAATGACATTTATACAGCAGATGTGCTTATCAAAATTGAAATAAAAAATATTTTTAATTAAGAGTTACTCTTATATAGGAAAATAAGAAAGGGAATTAATTATCATAATTCTATAATTTTCCAACTCATTGCTTTACCAATTTCCTAAAATTTCATTAAACGAAGTTAACTAGTAAAACTGCATAAAAAATAGAATCTTGTTACATAATAATGAATAAAATTAACGTTAATTAAACTTGGTCGAGACTTGTTAGAGGTGCTCCGATTTCCTTTTTTTTAATATTGCTATCCTTTTCTTCTCTTTTCTCTTAAACTCGCTCTTATTTTCTTATTTCTTCCCAATCTCTTCCATTAATAAGGTGGAGGTGGTAAGGGGCGAAGAAATTATCAGTGAATACTAGATTATATAGATTATATATCTGATTGGCATAATCTAAAACATTTTAAGAAAATATCTGCTTTTTATAGGTGCACTTTCTCTTCAAATGAACTCACTGCTTAAACTTCGATTTCTAAGGAAATTCTGCTTATATACGTTCACGCTTTTACTTAAACACATATATACATTTATCGTCATACACAGTTAGCTAGCTTTTGAATTGTAATATTAATTGTTGTAATTGGACATGGGGGATTTTTCTACTTCTATCTATCTCACTTCTTAGAAAGTCCTTTGCGTCTTTTCAATTAATAAAAATATCTTCTCCTTATCAAAACCTAGATAGGATTGTGATTCTTCAAATATTTAAGTACTATATATAAGTAATATTTAAGTACAAAAAGTACTCTTTTGGATTATAATTAGCAATGAAAATAATTCCTACAACCCTTATAGCCGAAACTTTAAAAAACAAATACATTTTAACTGTAGTCACTTCGCTATGCATCCGACAATATCTAAGCACAGTATAGTTAAGAAGCAGTCCCTGGGAATAAATTTCGCGGCACTTCAGGAAACCAGACCTAAAGCTGCATCTAAACCCCCCCCGTCCAGAAAGAGGCTACTACACCCACCCAGGAATTCCAAACCTAATCTTCAAAAACCGGGTTGACTCCATCGGTGGCGGTGAAAATCCCTCACGGCCTCCTGGAAAATAAACAGTCGCGGGCCACGAAAATAAGAAGACATCATTCACGGCAGACAATCGGAACTGAAGGAGGAGGAAAAACAACGCAATAAATATAAAAGCGCGACTCTCCAACTTTTAAAACTTTGTCTCCTCCGAGATAGATAAAAGTGGGTGGCTCTATATGGGAGTGAGATGGATGCAAAGCGGTTGAACCCCAGATAGGGAGTAAGAGATTTCGCGCAGATTAATGTTCATTACCCCGCGTTGCAGCGGGAGATATTAACGATGAGGCATTTGGAGGATCCACTTAATGGGAAGTTGAATGCGATTTGGGTGATGGATTCTGTTTGAAGGGCGCTTTCTTAAGGGGTGTTTTTAACGCGCGGATGGTTGGGTACATAGGGGGGGGGGGGCGTGGGCAAAGTTAGAAAGTTGGATTGTTTGGTTGATAGACTTCTCGTGATTGACCCCAAAACAGGGGCTTTCTGATACTTATTTTGGGATTTTGTTTCGTGTTCTAATAACGCTCACCATGAGTGATTAAGTTAAGATTATGTCGAGAGCTCTAATTAAAATTAGAGTAAATATGGATTTTAGGGGGTCTTTAAAAACAAAATTAATATTATGGGTCAGTGGAGGCTTAGGTAAATAAGTTACGAGGATTTGGTTCAGTCTAGCTAAATCTATTTAACGCTTCTATACTACCTAAAACAACACTTTAGTGTACTGGTACGTGCATTTTTTTTCAAATAAAATAATTTAGATAAAAAAATAGGTTCGTATTTTTCTGTATTTGTATTTTGTTTGTATTTTACCTTTTCTATTAAAAAGACTTAAAATATTATTCACCTCAAACTTCAAACTTTGAACCATCTATTTGAACCTTTTCTATTAAAAAGACTTAAAATATTATTCACCCAAACTTTGAACGGAGTAAAAGTATGCAAAAAATTGGGTAAGAAAACTTTCTTTTAAGTATGAAAAAATTATTCTATTACTGAAACAAATATAAAATTTATACACTTAGTAAAGCGCTATCTACAATGCTAAACCTAAAAAAGGAGTCAAATACAACTTTTTCAAATAGAACATTGTAGACTATTTTTATATCTTTAAAAACTATGTTTCTTTAGCACACAGGGGATTATTTTTAATCGTAAATCACTGAACCCCCTCTTTCCAATTTAAAAACTTCATAATAGATCATAGAATTATCTAAAACTTTCTCTCCATTTTAAAAACTTTACAATAAATAACCCAAAGAATTAGCTAAAAATAAGCCAAACGTGGATTGCGAACTTTCACCTTTATAAACTAAAAACTGCACCTTATCAAGGCCACATAGGGTTAGCTCCCCCAAATTTATACTTTATCAATCGCACGTCAAAACCGTGCAGCGAAAAATAAGCACGACTCAAGGAGGTAATAAAAATTCATGAGGAAATATTTATCAATACCGTCACACAGAAAGGAGAAAGAAACCGTAACCAAAATCGGGTTATTTCGAAGTTATGAGACTCGCGATTTTCATAATATAAAGGGACCTCCAAAAAGGAACAACGCTAAAAAAAAAGAACACTCGCGACTCTCTGAAAAGTTCCATTAATGAGTTTCGCCTCATTACGCATGCCGTGGCACGTTCCACTGCGATCTTCAAAGTTAATTAAAATTATAATTCGGAATCGTTGATTTAAGGGCCGCCCCGGGAAATTAAAAGAATTCGGCGATTTGGGTAATTAATGAGAGATTGGTTGGCAACAGCTGATCGAACAAAGTTATCTTAACGCGTATCGTTCGGGACAAAACGAGGCTGGTGTTTAGTTTTCGGCTAGGCGAACTCGGACCGAGTTAAGTGCATTAGCTAGATTAAGTTTAAATTGAAATTGGATAAAAACGTGATTTTTGGTCGAGGAGCCCATTAAAGTGGTGCGAATCTGGGATTGAGATCTTCTAACACTGATTTAAAACGTTTGATTCTGTTGAAAGAGTATTTTTTGGAATAAGCCATGCATTTTTAAGTAAATATCTGAATGGCTATAACAAAATGGTAAAATATTTGAAGGGAATGTTACACAAAATTAAGGGGGGGGGGGTACTTGAAACAGAAGGAAAATATTTGGTATGATAAGAGAGAGAAAGATAATTAACTTTAAAGCAGATACAAATATTTAAAATTAGGTTTGATTCAATTACATTTTATATACTTGAGTGGCACTTAAGACAGAAAGGTAGAACAAAAACATTTTTCGTTCGCATAAAATTTTAATAACCAAACGTACTTCCCCTCGTAAAAAGCTTAGAAAAGTTTATCGTAAAAATATGTTATGCTTCAACGATAAGGAGTATTTAAGTCTTTACTAAATAACTAATATAACTTTCTTATAAAGACAACATCGCTAACTACATAAAAAAGAAACTTTTTTGAAAACAACTAATCTAAAGAAATTAGAAATATTTAAAGAGAGAACATAGTTAAATTCATAAGTTTTTCATGAAGTTAAAAAAAATGAGATTGGATGGTTGGTTGGTTAATTGGATATTTATGGTACAAGGGTAAAAAAGTAAGAATGAAGTAGTAAACAGCATTTATTGGATATTTCATCTCTAAAAGCTTTTGAAGCACATTAACTAAGTTCAGAAGTTTGTTTTTAGATAGAAATGGAGGGTATTTTCTTGCTTTGAAAATATTAAATTTAAGCAAATAACTGATACTTAATTCCCCTGAAAGAGAAAATATTTCATAGTTACGAACCTTGAGTATCCTTTTAGGCAATCCATCTGAGTCTTCTTCCAAAATATGCGTTTGGTATAAAGATTGGCCAAACTTTGGAGGTATGTCGTTGATGTCTTTCACTTTTATGATGACTGTTGTGCTGTTCTCAAACAACGTATCTGATGCCACCAACGTCAAGTTGTACTGAAACAAAAAACACAGGTAACTCAAACGGAGAAAAAATACGTTTAATAATGACAACAAAACAAAACGATTTAATAAAAGTCATAGAATGCGTATTAACTAGAATGCATTAATAAAACTTTTAGTATAATAAACAAAATACTTGAATTTTTCGCACTTCTCAGAATTAAACGTTTTATATCCACTTATTTCCAACAAACAACGAATTAAGGTAAAAAATATTTCAAGAGGACTGAATGTCGAGAAAATTTTTTTTATCCCCGACACTTTTACAAACAGGCTTAATTTTTGTTTAAAAAAAAGTTAGCTTCCATATCGCAATTAAAAACGCAGAGAAAAGGAAGTGTTTACGACATCAAAGCATCGTGAAAATTTAATTTGAATTTAAAATAATATAATTCTTCTTTCAATCTAAAAAATATTTTTTCATCAAGGGATAAATTCAAAAGAGCACTCTTCAATATTTTTCACGCTTGGAAAAAACTCATTTTTTTTTTTTTTGTTTATCAAGGAGAGGTATTTGTTATTTACTTCGACTTTTTTACGACAAAAAATGAATTCCTCTTTACAAGGCTATTCGCTAAGCTGGAGAAAAGTCATTAATAACAATTTTAAAAGGATAAAAAGTCACGATGCTCGTATAAAGACAGCCACTTTCCGTTTAAATGGAAAAGTACACTTTGAAGCACGGAGAAAAGAAAAATGATTTAGAATATAAAAGATACAGCCCGTAAAAAAGAATCCACTGTAGTAGTCATTCCAGGGAAGAGGACGAAAAAATCAATTGATCCGGGGAAATAAATAAATGAACTAAAAAAAAAACCAGCACCCTAAGAATGCTCAGTTCTCTACCTATCCTAATCTTTGGCATTTTCAGTTTTCTGGCTGGCCCGTGTCCAAAATCTAAGTGTATAAAGAACGGAGAACAGCCATGTTTGGAATAAAGCGGAAAAGAGCAGACGATAGCAGAAAAACAATATTCGCAACAACAAGGAACCTGGCAGCGATACATATTTGCTCTTTTACTCCACCCGAGGAAAAAAGATTTCACAGAGATGGGGTACGATGCCCCGAAAGATGAACTCAGTTAATCGGATGGCATTTTTAATTACCGGAGCGTTAGCGATACTTTTAATTCGATGGAAACGAATTAGAAAAGTAATCTCATTACATGCGACAATAAGCATTTGCATTAGTGATTAGGAACTCGTCGTCGCTGATGCTTCTTCGTGCCAACGAGAGAAGTAAATAATTGTATTTTCTGGGTAAGTTCTTAACGGATCTCCGCTCAATAGATTGAAAGAAACTAAACAGCATTTGTGTTACGCGGAATGGCAACACTCAAGCTGCGTGAATCAAAGCGAAATACCAAAGATGGCCGTTTGTTAGAGAAACGAATTCCTTTTAGTGAAGAGAGAGTTGATGTAATTACTTCCTATAATAACTTCAATCTATTATTATTATTATTTGAAATATTTTCGTGACTTTCGAAGCACAAATCATTCTTTCACTCTGCTCCACATCGAAAGCAAAAATCAAACAAGACGAAAATTCATAAATATTAATAATGTTCATTACGTTTTAAAAATGGAAAGCTACGACGAACAGATTCAGATGCCTTATATTATCGAGCTGAAGTTTTGATGCCATGAATGCAAACGGGAAATATTTAAATTAATCGAGAACACATTACTGCTGGATAATTTCAAATGCCTCTCTCTTTGAAAAGAATTATTTTTCATTTCCGGAAATTCTTGTTTAACTACGAAGGCTGTTTCGGATAGTTGTGAAAATAGTTATCAATTTGTGTTAATTAGTTTAATTTCAATAATCGTGTTGAACTATCTTTTTTTTTAACCAGGGAATATGATGTAAAAAGTTAAGTCTCGTAATTCTATTTACTTTATCTCTTGAATAAAATAAAAAGTAGTTTAATCACGTTAACATTTTAAACACTGTGAGCAAATAAGATTTTTTACTGATGAAGGTTACTATTCAAACAAAGATTTTTATGGTTGAATTTTATTTTTTACTGAGCTTTTAGATAGTTGAGTCAAAAAGGAATACTAATTGCTAATTATTAAAAGCATTCTTTTGAGTAATCTAATACATTTACGGATGATTACATCAGTTGTAAAAAACTTCTTTAAAAAAAAGTACTTTGAAGAGTTTTTAAACAGTTTCTATTTTATATTAAAATAAATTTATTACTTTTGATTAAACTAATCAATATACGCTTTTAGGAAACATAAAACATTATCCAATTTGTACCATTAAAAATTGAGAATGAAACAGCTTTCTATAAGTGTAAGTATTTCAATGCTCATATAAAAATGGTGTTAACAAAAGGATAACTTTTTTTGCAGTAAGAAGTATTCAGTTTTGAATGTTTAAAATATGTGTTAAGCTTCATATGGCTGATAATGGTAATCATATCTGTAACTGCAAACATTTTAAAGAGAAATAACGGTTTCTCTCTTAAAAGTTTTAGGACTCTATTTCCTTTACAGACCAAAATAACGCACAAAACCCATAGTTCACAAAGAAAAAGAACCCCAATAGGTTTTTTTATTCCACAATGAATAAAATAGAAACTTACTACCATGATAACAATAGGTTTGAATTTGTAAATGATCGTAAATAAACCAAAAAATGACCAGTTTTCACGCAACGCCGCGATATGTTCTCATAATGGAAAATGATTCAAAATACGCCCTCAAAAGAACAGATTCACACAAAAAAATAGCGTAATACACGCCAAAAACCCTCCCAAGTCATCAAATACTTACTTAGGAAAAAAGAACGGCGCAACAGGTAAAACCAGCCTTCCATCTCCGAAAACTCTATTGTAAAATAAAGCAGCATTTGCCTCTCGAGTGTCAAAAAGCGGTCGGGAAACACGGGAAAGCTTTTAAGAGCAAATGACTCCGGACAAGTCTCCCGTTTGCCGGATCTCTTTCCGAAAAAAGCAATCAGGAGTTTGATGGTATTGAAGGGAGAAGCGGAATTGGTGGGGAATATAAGCGTCGATGCTTTTACAGGGTCTGGGATATGTCGGGCGGGATTGGTCATCAAAGACTGACTTAGTTTGTGGGATTTAAAAGGTGGTCACTTGGGAATCCATTGAGAGGAAGGTTGGGGGTTAGATCGCTTATCTCTATTGATGCAACTAGTAAAAGTATTTGGTACTTTTCCGTCATCTGTCCCGCTAGAAATTGCCAAGCTGTTTGAGTCGTCAAAGAAAAGAAGTATGTAGCCAAAAATTTCTAACCAACCGTTTAGAATGTACAGTTACATTCGTGACAACATTCAAAATTTGGCGTCGAAAATATGTTGGCGATTTTTAACGGGGTAGAAAACGGAATTGCGCCTATTATTCCTTCGGGTCTCCAAGCTGAGTAGATTCATCACAGGAAATGGCATTCCTAGACCTTCGCTTGGTTAAAGGAAGGGTTTTTATTTTAAATGATTTAAGTTTGGGAAAGCTTATTTCATAGCACGTAAACAAAATCCAATCTACTCTTTTTAACAGAAAAGTATCGGAATAGGCAGAATACGAACTTTCCCAATGATTTTCAAACTTAAAAATATCTCAATGGAAAGAAACTCGAGTTATACAGTCAGCAAGATACTTATTCAACAGAAAAACATCAAATGAATGGTCCAGTGACATCTAATTAAACGATACATAAAACTAAACGCGACAAGAGCAATATAAAACGAAAAATATGGGAGAGAAATTCCTTTCACTATATTCCTCAATGATTCATATCCTCCCACAATATCTCCCGATTATTATTATTATTATTTCTATCCAGGAAAGACACTATTAGATAAGCGAAACCCATCATATGTGGCTTTGTAAGATAAATACATCCCCAAACAGCAAAAACAAATAGCCGAGTCTAGACCAATTCTTACAGAACGGAACTCACATAGGCATTAGTTTTGGATGGAAAGTCTAAATTAATCCAGAACCCGAAATGCAATAGGTTGAATGGGCTTTCAGAAATAGGCTTCATTGAATACAAAATTTGCGAGGGTAAAGGGAAAACGCATTAAAGTTCCTCCAGACTCGGAGAAATTTTGTTCACAATGACTATTGGAATGTGTTTTAAGAGCGATAGAATTGAGAAGTATTCTATTAGGATTTTATTAGTAAAGAGGAATGCCATAAAATAATTTAATTAATTTTACCAATGTGTTTGTGGGTTTAAACTATATATTTCTTGACAGCAGTCTAATAGAGAATATATTATGGCGAAGAAGTAAACTTTTCAACTTCTTAATATGGAAAAAATGTGAAAGAATATAGATTAGGAAATAAGGCGACACATTTTATGCCTTTTCTTCCGCATGTAAAATAAATTGAAAACATTTATTGTGAACTTTAAATGTTTTTTAAACATATTAGATTGTTTTACATTAAAACAAGAGCAAGGGTATTGATAGAATATGATTTTAAATACAACTTTTAAAACTGGAACTATTGATATTTGTTTGAGACTTTACCTTCAAATCAGAACCAATATAATTAAATAGGTTATGTATAGCTTATTACAACAACCAACAGTTAATAAACAAATTTAAATTTTGAACAGAATAGAACATTTATTTTACTTTGAAAATATGAGATCCCAAAAGCCCCTAGACAATTATGAAAATGATGATGCCCCTAGAATCCCTAGACAAAATTAAAAGAAAATAAAAGAAAATGAGGTAGGTAAAGCCATCAGACTATGGGCTACCGAAGAATAGTCTCTTTTATTTAGGTGTTTGTATTATCTAACAGAATGTATTTGCAAAGTAATATAGTATACAATGTGTTTTCCATTTTATGACATTAGAATAGTAAGCGTGTTTTTTATCAGAAAGTTTCATTGTCATACTTATTTACTCATACCAAAGATAAATGAATTGCCATTATTATATTACATCGCAGTAAGAACAATTTTAACCAATTACCCGCTAACTTTCCAAAACCATTCGGAATTCAAAACAACCATACCAGTACAATAAAACTGAAGCGATAAACTCCTTTAAATCAAAAACCTCCTAACACACACAAAACTCGCCTCGGCGACACTGGTTTGCACCGACAAATAGGGTCAACCGCAGAGTGTTTGCTTTTTGCCCCGCCAGAATGTTATCAGTGACAGGCAGCCCTCAGAGGAGACGCTAATTAAAAACACTCGAAAAGGGGGCCTCATTTCCATGCGGGCAATGAGGTTCTGACACTTATTAAACCCACCTGCGAAGGGGGAGGGGTTTTGGAAAATTTCCAACCCTAATGAAGAGCGACGGTGATTCTTTTCGAATTAAAATCTGCCTCTTGGGGTTCGTCAACTAGGTCGGACACCAGGGGAAGATGTTAGATAAAAGGGAGTTGACCTTTATGTTCTTTGAAAAAAAATAAGGAAAACACTATGCAAACAATGATATTTTCATACAGGTATAAGTATGCGTCGCCAGCGATTGTATAAATAAAATCGCAGTGTTATGTATTAGATTCACTTCGTGAAGGAGTAAGCCATATTACTTAAGCAGTAGGTTTTAAACTATTAGGAAAGATTTAAAGATGTTTTTAATACTTAAAAGGATTTCTCTGTATTCATGAGTTTAACCCCTTTTCAGGCCTGACTTCCCAAATTTGTATAGGATTCAATGGTAATCTTAAGGAAATGGAAAAGGTTAAAGAATGCACAAGTGATTTTCAAATTAGCATAAGTGAAACAAGAATTTTCAGTCTGGGCCAGACAAAACTTTCAGTACAACTGAGATTTTAATATAATGGAGTAGGACTCTATCCTGACTTCCATTCCTATACCCTTTTCAATCAATATATATTCATGATATAGGATTTTTGCATTTTATTCTTACTGAATTCTCCAACATAATTCAAAACTGGATTTAAAAATGCAATAATCCGATTCTTTTAGTTCAATTTCGGAAACAATTCACATTCGATCCTTTTAGTACATTGAACTGAGAGGATCGAATGTGAATTGATTCCGAAATCGAATTAAAAGAATCGTTAACTAATGAAACTATCTGATCTGAACTAATTCTCAAGAGTAATCAAAATTTTATTACAACCTTACAATTACACTTTTTAAACATATTAGTTATTTAGTGATGTATGTAACAGACGCTAATAAACCCTTTAAAATTGTTTGCTTTCGTAATTTAAAAATAGCTAATTAAACATTAGAAACAGTTTTCTTTGAGTTAATGACAGCCATGAGAATAATTACAGAACTAAAAAAATATTTCAAAAAATGCCAAATTGCTTCAAAAGAGTAAACTTAATGAAATAAAAGTATAGAGATAGCATCCTTGTTACTACTAATTACTTTAATAAAAACGAATACTAAACTAGAGAATGTAAAATATACATTTTTATTAATTGTTTATGAACAAAATGAAAATAATGATATATAATTAATAATTTTAAAACAACTAAGGTATGATTTTTACAAGAGTTTAAGAAAAATCGTTCCATGAAGCATGCATTTTCAAAGTAATGAGGAAAGTATAAACATAATTATAAAGACATTTTAGAGGCTTTAAGTAAGAATTTTTTTTCATAAATGCATAAACTATAATCAGGCAGTTGAAGTAGAAACAAAAGTATTGTGTTCACATAAACAGTATCCTTTTATTCTCACCTGCACATGCAAGTAATCATGAAAAAAAAAACATAACACGTTATTTTTAACACGTTAACAAATATTTACTGATTCTGAATAGAAAAAAAACTAAAGGGGAAAGATAAACAAATATTTGATATTGGATAAAACTCTCATAAAAGAATCTTTACAGAAAGTATCCATTTACCAGGTTTAATTATAAATACCAACATTCCTTATAAAACTAACAAATATATTTCTGGGAGAGTAGTTAATTATTTAAAAAATGGAAACTACCTTTAACCTTTTATTGAAATCTTATAAACTCTTAAAAAACTGTTTTTAGCCATTAGGAAGTACGATTAAATAAATTTTAGGATATGTTAATACCATGGCTAGTAAAATAAAATGAAATAATTACAAATCTTTGGAAAGAAAACATGAGTTCTTTTGTTACTGTGAAATGCCTTTAGCTTATTTAAAAGCTAAAAATCTAAGGACAAAACATTTTGCTTAAAAAAAACATAGTAAAACATCAGAGAATTTAAATACACGCCTCTAATGCTAGTTCATGCAAGAAAACAAGTTCCACAACATGTCCCAAAACGTTCCTTCGAATTAATTAAACAAATATGAGCTGTTGAGAATGATAAGGGTGTAAGTTCAGAAATACAAAATTTGAGATAAGCATGGATTTGCATTTATCCAGATATAGTACGTTATTTCGTACTTTAGTCGTCAAAGTAAAAAGTTCAGAAATATCCTGTCATAGATGCCCGAAAAATGCCTTTATCCACAAGAACAACACAGGTACCGTAACAGAAAACCTTAATTTACCCAAAACACATTTTAGTGGACATATTCCACTGTCTTTTTGAACAAGCTCAGATATAAACATCAAAACCAACGTCCTCATCTGTTAAATAATAAGCTAACAAAGAGGAGATACGAATAAGAAAAAAAGGAGACTGCTTAAAACATCTAGCATACTTTTAAACTAACATTAGTAAAAAAAAACTCAACGAAACACGACAGCACTTGTATAAACGTGCACTCACAAACATAACAAACGTATCTCGATTTTTTACGCTGAAAAAATTTGAAGAGGTGGATAAAAAACGAGAAAAATCTGGCAACGGACGGTAATTAAATGTCATCATTCTGCATTCTGTAATCATTGGAAGGGGACGGGGCGGTGGAAAAAATTTCCATAATGATAATTCATAATTCTTTTCGGCAATTATCTTCTATTTCGTTTTTCTTCGGTCTTTAATTAAATAAGAAGTTATGGGGATTAGAAACTAATTATGGAGGTCTGAAATAGATGAGTAAAGTTTGGGATGGCATTTTAAGTAAAAAGTTAATCTTTATACTCAGGTGTTTAACTTATTAAAATTTAAAAAAAATCTATTTTTTCAAAGATAAATTACATTAATATCAGCTTAAACATATGCGACAACCCAATTAACTAGCTGAAGTCCACGTTAAATTAATCTAAGTAAAAGTTTAACTAGTTAAGATATTTTTTTATTCCTATCATCCAATTATGAATTAATGAAAAATAAATCCTAACTTTCTATACTTATTAAATTATAAGACCTAGGATAACGAAAACTATTATACTACAAATCACTTACACTAAACTAAATTTTTCTTCAGTTAAAACAATTAAAATATAATATAATACGCATTACACTACTTTGTATGTCGAAAAAGGTTATTCTGATGACATTAAAATGTTATAATTTGATTAACAATGTCTACTGTTGACAAAAATAATTAATTCAAGTGAAAAATTTATCATCAGCTATCTAAAACAATATTTAATTATGAAATATACAAAACTATTGAATGGCAAGATCCTATTTTAGTTGTTAAATAAATAATTTCATAAATAATGATAATTTCGTAATAGCTGATTATTAAATGGAAGCTGAAACTTTAAACTCATATTGAAAATTATTGAGTCCATTGGAACCTATTACAATGTTGAAAGCTAATTTCTAACTTGTAATACAGTGAATAAACCAAACAGGAACCAAATTTAGAGAAAGTACTGAAAATTGTACACAAGAGCACACACACTCTAATTAAATTACATGTTTAGCAAACTTTTATCTACTTTATTGAATGATAACTTAGCACAATATTTCAGTGGACAGTGGTCAACACAAATTCTAAATTTTGGAAGACTCCTATACTCGATAGTTATAATAAACGAACCCTTCAAATCGCAAAGCTTGGATAATGTTGCATTGTAAATATGAATATTAAATAACATATAACGGACAGCATCTTCAGATAATTATAAACAAATCTCGAGACACAGCTAGATTTCTCGAGAATTGAAATCCACGACATTGTGAATCAATACGAAGATTTGTGATTAGACTTGATACGACTAAGTTATTTAAATGCGAATTTCTGGGAAGTTCTCCTGTGAAGGCAAGACAGTTTGGGTTGACAGCTCTATTCAGATTTCGAAGTACTCAAAAGCGGTGCATTATTAATTCATTAACGGTAAATGTAATAAGTTTTAGATAAGACGTGATACTGTGTTGGTAAAATAAGGATGATTACCAAATATTAAACAGCATTGTGTAAAGAAAACTTATGAGAAACCATTCAATAATGTAGAGTAGATTAAATATGTAATAACTTCTGTATAAGAGGTGCGTTGGAAAACTTGCAGAATAATTTATTTTATCATTTGTGTGCTGACGATAAGTTTCTCATGGCTTCCAAAGACAGTTTAGCAGCAGTGATGAATCAGAATGCAGGTTGTAAAACCCCAAAAGTTTATTATAAATTAAACTTTCAGTATTTACAATTGTATCCACCCCAAAATAAACTCTTTACACATCATTAATTAGCTTCTCATCCATTGAAATACAAGGACTACACCATTCACTGGGATCTTCAACGTCAAATCTTTATAAAGAGGCTGAAAAACATAAGAATCTTTCCCAGGTCAAATTTTCCATACTCTTAATCCCAACCAAAGCTTTATACTACCATGGCTCCCGAAGATATCAGAAATTATATACCAACGAATACTTTTTCAAAACTTTCGATCCCAACTGGTTTATTCGATGGTTCCTCACGCTAAAAAAATAGCCGTGAAACAAGAATCTTCTCCCTCAGAAAATCTCCATCACCCAAGTTCTACAGGACAGAACGAAACATTCATCATCACAACAGCGCAAGTCGTAGTAGCTCAGTTCCTCACAACGATAGCAACCCAATCCCTTCCGCATACTTAGCATAGCGAATGACCCCACTGCATAGTCCTATCTCATGATTTGTTTCAACCCGGTCTCAAACTACGCATAAACCAACCTTATCGGCAGCGGGCATTCTCAGCCCCGCTTCAATATTTCAGCCGCCTCCTTTTACACCGGGCAGCATATTTGCACGGGGCGCATAAATATCTCCCTAAGCGTTTATCGCCTGATAAAATATGCTCAGCAGCGGTGTAATTGGAGCTAACGCGGCTGCCTTCATTTATTCGTCTTGAGTGTCCCAGCGACGCTTATGGATTTATTATGCGACCCTCCGACGGCATTTGTCTCCCCCGTAGCGACCTCGCGCATGAATATTCAGACTCTCCGAGATCACTTGTTTGGAAACTGCAAGTGTGTGTGTATGTGCTCTTTTGCCTTGTTGCGACCACTCTTAATGAAGGTTGGAGTGAAGCGGAATTGTCCTAGTTAAAGATGAATCCGAGCTTTGCTTTCCGGCCAAGGAGTTCTGAATCGGATCATGATGGTTTGGTGATTAAAAGGATTTAAGACTGGTGCATAGGGTTGATTGGTTGGGATTGGACCGAATTTCGGAGCTAATAGTCAACTTTTCAGAATCAGGTTTGCATGATTTATGAGGGATGGCATCGAGAAATTGGCTAAATATAGCTGGGCATCTATAAACTGCAGATCCTGCGATTGGTTTTGAAATATTGAGATTTTTGCGTGGATGTCTTTTTTATGTGAGAAAATCATGTATACTTGCATAAATATTTGCCGATTAAATAAATATGTGAAAAAATCCTTAGCCTTAAAAATTGTAGAAATACTTTGATAATAAAATCAAAATTAATGACAGAATTACTAGGACAAATGGATAATTAGAACTTGGCGGATGTAATAAAAAATCTCTGGTAATTTTTTGTCGCATTTTCATCTCTACTGTTTCACTTAAAAAATTCTACCAGAAAATTTCTTCACAGTTTAACTTTTATTACAGAGAAGTGGATTGGAAAATTTGAACTACTTGGTCAATTCTCAAAGCGTTTTCAACGAATAAACCAAGTCTATACCAATAAAAAAATGATGTAATCAAGTCAAATAAATCCATGGGGTTCAGACTATCAACTATAAAACTCAATTTAAAACTTGAATAGTCTATGTTTATTTTCAACTTTTTAAACTAATGAAGCAGTAGAACCGTAAAACAAAAGCTAACTATTCGAAAATTCCCCCCAAAAAATCCTGTAATAGAATAACAGCAAAAAATAACAAATATAAAAACTTAACTTAAGGCATAATTGAAACGTCTACTACCAGAAAAAAAAACAATCTCCTCATAACTATAAATTCTTTAACCACTCCCACAACAACAACGAAATAAATCCACCATTCCCACAGGTCGCCTTTCCACGTGATAAGGGTGCATCATTCCAGACTTCCACCATCCCCAGGGACAGAAAAAAAAAGGGAAACAGCCGTATTTCCCCGTTATTAAATTCTGTTCTGGGGAACCAACCTTCCTCTTAAGAACCCTCGTCACGAGTCGGAGAGATCTGAGGTCGGTCTTGATGACCAGACAGTTAGGCGCGAAAAACCCATGTCCAAAACGGCCTCACGTCACCGGGGCCATTTGCTTGGGAATTTTTCACCGTATGCTGCTGCGAGGACCCGAGAGAATACAAATGGTTTAATTCTTGTAGAGTAGCTATCAAGGAGAATGGTTGAGAGGACGATCTGGTAAAGGCCAGTTAGGGGGAGTGGTGTAAAGAGGGTGAAGGAATTAAAGGAAAAACGGTTTTATTTTATTGTTGTAGTGGAGTGGGGACTCAGGGCATTGCGTTTAATAGGCGTATTACAATATTATAGACGAGTTCAACCAGAAGTTGACTATTTAAGCCCCGAGCATTCTATAGAATAGAAGATAAATCGTATTTCCAGTTTTAACTACATAGGCGGAAGTCTTCGACCGCTCTGTGACGTTACACAGTTAATATCGTCTATAGATGAATTTTTAAATATAGAATATACGTTTAAAGGCTAAAGAAGGGAGATTTTATGTACAAAAAATAACTTTAAATTTCTATTAAGTTTATTATTGTTGCTGTTGAGATAATATTATTCCGAAAAATTCACAAAACTTATATGCTTATAATAAACTTATATAACTTCATAATAAAAAAAAAGATTCCCACTTTTTGTGTAATGGGAGATTAAATGGGTTTTGAGAATTTTTTTTTTTATTTATTTTTATTATTATATTTTTTTTCTCAATGTGAGTGTAATAATGAATTTTTCTTCCTAAAAAGGAATATTAAAAATTACTAATACTTTTGTGAACTTAAAATACTATAGGTTCTTTATATAAATTATTTGAAAGAACATTTGTTTTCTAAAAAGGATGGATATTAGAAATAGAATGATGGATAATTGAACATTTTTGGTCTTTTGATGGTTGGCGCAATCTTCAAGATTGGTTCTTTACAACCAACGGCATTTATTGCAGGGGCATCAATAGAGAAAAATACAGGTAAGATACAATAAATTTTCCATTTGAAACTTAGAATCACATCCAATGTTTCATTCAAGTCTAATTTCCTTCATAGGTAGTTTCTTTACAATTCCTGCCAACGTCAAACCATGAATAACCTCACATGTTATTCTCCAGAGTTTCATTTGGAAACGAGGTTTGAAGTCCCGCGAAAAACCGAAAGGGGGGTAATCCCCTTAGCCGAAATGAAAACTGATGAGAGCCCGCGTCTGCTGGAGAAATAAAGCACTATCGAAAGTCGATTACTCAAGCCCCAGTCATATATACATCAAAGGGAATAAATGATACCCTTTGCCATCACCGATTATTGAAAGATCCATTTTCGTTTGCCCTTATACATTTAGCGGAAAACAAAAATCGCACGGGATGAAGTCGAAAAATATATACCGATGAAAGGGATGCAAGAGGATGGGATGTATTCGATTTCTGTTCGAATGAAACGAAATATCTGAGAGTTTGAAAAGGTTAAGAGCTCGCATGCAGAAATTACAATATTGGGTTTTTTTTACGAGATTCGCTTTCTTTATAGCTTTTTAGGGGGCATGCAATTATTTTCCAATGTTAATTTACTGGACATTTCGCTTATCTGCGTATGCTTGAAGATTTGCATTATAAAACTACGGCCTAAAAATTGATTAACAAATGATTTATTACACAGTATTAAAAATGCATTTAAAAATTGAAGATCTTTAAATGCTAAGCAGAAAAAAAATAAGATTAAAGGGTCATTCCATTTCAAGTGGTCCAAAAAAAGTAAAATTGGTTGCTCGACCATTTTTAAAAAATCTGAAATTTTTTGTACATCAACCCTAACCTAAAAGAAGATCAAAACAACCATTATTTTTAATTTAACCTATTTTGCTTGTCCGCAGCAGCCATGCAAATTTCGACGTTTTAGCGGTTTTTGCTAATTTAAGCGTTTACGGGATTGGAAATATCTCCCCTTTAAAATCTCCAAATCAAATGGGGTTTGAAGCAAAATTGTTTAGAATAAAATGGTCTAAAAGACTAGAGCAAGTATGTTTTTCTAAAATAAACCCTTAGGGGTGAAATTTTAGTTTAAAGTTGAAATTTTTTTAAAAATATCTGCCCACTTTAAGAAGATTTTTTTATAAGAAGGAAACCTGTCAAGGCACCAATATTTTTTTTATTAATAGTCCAAATACATTTCAGGTCATATGCAAAGTTTTGGATCTGAGCCTCAATTTGTCTTTATTTAAAAAAATCTCAAAGTCGAAGATTTGTCAAAATTTGCAATTTTGAGGGTTAAATATCTCTGGTGGGGGACCAGTTAAAAATTTTAAAATGGTTCATTCTAGAGTACTATATATTAGTGTTAAGCTCAAGAAGTTCATAGGAGGAGATTTGACTACAAGCCGAGGTATGATTTTTACAAGGTGCCCCCAAATGTCGCAAAATTTGGAAGTTAAGGATTTCTACAAAATTTGTCTGTTTTCAAGAGAAATTTTTTATAGGAAGGAAACCATTCAACACAACACATATTTTTATACAAATAGTCCAAATGTAATTCAAGTTACACGCAAAATTTGAAACCTGAAACTTGGTTTTTCTTTGCTTAAAAAAATCCCAAAATCAACGATTTGTCAAGAATTTCACTTTTTTAGAGTGATATCTCTCTGAAGGAGCAGGAAATAAAAATTTGAAACTTTGTCATCTTAGAGTATATTATGGTAGTGTTATGCCCTAAAAGTTTCAAGATGGAGGATTATTTGGCTACAAACATAGAAATGGCAAGGATGATATTAAACTTTTTTTTTGTTGAAGTGATTTTTTTTACTTTACAATTATTTTGTAAATTTTATTAATGTTTCTTTACTTTTTAATTTTAATTATACAAAATACAGCAATATAGAAAAGCTTAGCAATGAACTTTATGAATTAAAATATTTATCTCTATTTTTTACCAAACATATGTTAAAGTTGGGCTTGATATAAGTAATTATATTAACTGCTTAACCTTAGCATTCAGCCATTGACAATCTTTACAACCTGAGAGACGGAGAGGGAAGAATAATACCGCGATGAGAATTGTTTTATTGCATACTGCAAACAGTGGCGTATATAAGGGGGGGCCGAGGGGGCCCTGCCCCCACCCCGAAATTCGGACTAGGTGTACCAAAACAAGTTAAAACATTGTATTTTAGGGTCCAATTTTAAAAAATTTTCTGGGGGAGGACCCCCAAACCCCCTTTTTGTACTTGGAATTTTATTATTAACAACTATAACTATATTACATTGTATAATAAGTTCATCAAAATCCAAATCCTACCAAAAAATATATGTCCAAAATTCGGACTTAGTGTTCCAAAAACAAGATAAACCCCTTTTTTTAGGGGTAAAGTTCCAAAAATTTTCTGGGGAAGGACTCCAGATCCCTTTTTGTACTTGGAACTCTATTTTATTACTTTTTAAATATTAAGTTCATAAAAATGTACATCCAAAATTCGGACTTAGTGTACCAAAACTAGTTAAAAACCTGGTTTTTTTAGTCAAACTTCCAAAAATTTTCTGGGGGAAGGCCCCCAGACCCCCCCTTTGGTACTTGTATTTTTATTACTAACACCTTTTCCTATATTAAGTTTTTAGAACCTAAGTTATAACCTTAAAAAGCTACATTGGACCTATTAAATATGTGGGGAAGGGGCTGGAGAGTAATTTTGGGCCCCTCCCGAAATAAATTCCTATATACGCCACTGACTGCAAACCTGCACCAAGATCGGAAGAACATTTTGATTCACCAAGGTGTTTTGTTGTTGTATTTTTTATTAGTCGCAAGTTCATGTTAAAAAATGGATTGTGATGTGGGTCAACTTATCAGAGAAAATTGTCACAAGTCTGTTTAGGGGACATCCATAAATTACATGAGGTCAAATAGGGGGGGAGGGGTTTGGAAAAATCTCACCAAGGGGGGAGGGGGGCATCTCACGTTAACTTTTTAAGTTAGAAATTATTCGATTTTCTTTGTTTTTTAAGTATGAGAAGGGAAAATAATTTTTAAAAAGTTGTAGGTAAATCTCACGCGGGGGGGAGGGGGGGATTCAGATTTTGGAAAAAACACCTCACGTAATTTATGGATGTCGCCTTATGGCCCAGTAACTCTTGAGTTTAATCGGTTAAGAGTGAACTAAGGGAAGATCATCAAAATTTGTTCGTTCTAAGGATCAATAAATCTGTCAAAAATACATGCAAATATCATGAGAAAAAGTATTTGTTAAAATATCATAATCTCTTTGGCAATACTTGTTCGGATCCACTAAAAATTCATAAAAAAAGTTATAACCAAAGGACTTAATGAAATTAAAATAGAGCATTTAAAAAGAGAAAAGATACCCGGATAAAGATATCCTCCATCTTGAAACTTTAAGGGCATAACACTACCATAATATACTCTAAGATGACAAAGTTTCAAATTTTTATCTCCTGCTCCTTCAGAGAGATATCACTCTAAAAAAGTGAAATTCTTGACAAATCGTTGATTTTGGGATTTTTTTAAGCAAAGAAAAACCAAGTTTCAGGTTTCAAATTTTGCGTGTAACTTGAATTACATTTGGACTATTTGTATAAAAATATGTGTTGTGTTGAATGGTTTCCTTCCTATAAAAAAGTTCTCTTGAAAACAGACAAATTTTGTAGAAATCCTTAACTTCCAAATTTTGCGACATTTGGGGGCACCTTGTAAAAATCATACCTCGGCTTGTAGTCAAATCTCCTCCTATGAACTTCTTGAGCTTAACACTAATATATAGTACTCTAGAATGAACCATTTTAAAATTTTTAACTGGTCCCCCACCAGAGATATTTAACCCTCAAAATTGCAAATTTTGACAAATCTTCGACTTTGAGATTTTTTTAAATAAAGAAAAATTGAGGCTCAGATCCAAAACTTTGCATATGACCTAAAATGTATTTGGACTATTAATAAAAAAAATATTGGTGCCTTGACAGGTTTCCTTCTTATAAAAAAATCTTCTTAAAGTGGGCAGATATTTTTAAAAAAATTTCAACTTTAAACTAAAATTTCACCCCTAAGGGTTTATTTTAGAAAAACATACTTGCTCTAGTCTTTTAGACCATTTTATTCTAAACAATTTTGCTTCAAACCCCATTTGATTTGGAGATTTTAAAGGGGAGATATTTCAAATCCCGTAAACGCTTAAATTAGCAAAAACCGCTAAAACGTCGAAATTTGCATGGCTGCTGCGGACAAGCAAAATAGGTTAAATTAAAAATAATGGTTGTTTTGATCTTCTTTTAGGTTAGGGTTGATGTACAAAAAATTTCAGATTTTTTAAAAATGGTCGAGCAACCAGTGCTGGACCACTTGAAATGGAATGACCCTAAAGCTAATTGAACAGCGGTAAAAAACGGAACAAAAACAATTCTTGGAACTTCTAATTATTCCGGGAATTTAACATAAAAGAGCTAATTTTCTATCGTTTGGTCAAAAACAAATTATTATTAGAGCGAAAATTTAAATACCTTCCATGAAAATAATTTTTTCATTGTGATTCTGGTAACCGACTCGAATCAAGAAATAGTAACTAAATTTTTTTATGCAATTCAATTTGTAATTAAAATTTAAGTTTAATCACTTTTTAATGAGATTTTTTCTATAATTCAGAGTGATCTATAGGGATTTTTTTTTTGCTATTTGAAGTAAGATTTTCTTTAAACTTAGTTCAAATTACCTGCCATTAAAAAAAAAAATAGATTTTCTTTTAGCCCGCGCGGGAGAGTCAAACATTCCAAGTAATGTCATAAATTGAGAGAAATCTTTTAATAGTTAAGTGTTTAATTCTATTTGGTTCAGAGGCTTATGAATTCTACGAATTGCTTCTTTTTTATACATTTCTATGAAAATAAGCGTCACATATCATTTTTAGGAAATACCTACTAGCTGAGATGACAAAATGTTCCAAACAAACCAAATGTGCACCGAACGAGACAAATGTACAACCAACCAAAGGAGAACCAACTACCAACCAACCAATTGAGATAAATGAGTGAGTTACACTCAAACTCATTAAAAGAGTTGAGTGACTTAAGAGTGAGTCACCTAACACATTACATTCACTAGGTAACAATTATAGCATGGCTTCCAAGACTGTTGACTCTTTTTCCAACACCGTATCTTTCACTGCAAAAATGCGGTTTGATTAATGGAGATTCCCTCAGAATACTGAGAGAGAAAGAGAGAGAGAGTTTGAAATAGAGAGAGTACACGGGAATGGAAACTTCGGAATATTTGAATAAAAAGGATGCGCAAACACTCCGGAAAATCCGTTTCCCTATAGAAAAGGAGCGCGGATTGTCAATAAGGAAAGTTATACGAAGCTTTTCCTTTGAAATTCCCTAAACTCACTTTGAATGCGAGAGTTTTAACTCTTCAAATGCACAACCGTTTCTTTTTTTTTTTGTTTCAAAAAGAGAAACAGACGGTGAGTGGGTAAATACATTTCAGTCTTTGTCAACACTTCGTACAGACAGGTGTGTGTGTATATATATATGGAGTGCTCTGCAGAGAGCTAAGTAGGCCACATGGAGACATGTAAAGAAAGTCGTTGTGTACGATGGGAAAAATTTAGGGCAGGGATAGTCGTAAAAGATAAGGCGATAAAAGTTAAATACAGTTCAAAGATTTGCGAGTTCTAATGGGGGATATCTAATGAATTTCGTATTAAAAATAACTAGCATAATAGAAAAAAGTTAAGATAGTGATGTGGAAATCTTAAGTAGGAAGGATACCCCATGAAAGAGATCTGAAAACCTTTTAATTTAGAGGCCTAAATAGGTAACTACGAAATTTACATGATAGACTGATTTAAAATTCGGTAACACATTATCGGGATTTTAACCATTTTTAATCGCTATGCATTTGTATTGATTATTTTATTAATTAATTAATTATTTGTATTAATCTGGATAAAACTTTGGGAGGCGAAAACATTTAAGAAGTAAACCAAAATTTGAAAACTATTTTAAAAATTGAGAAATTTTCAAACGATACTAAAGTGTCGTAAATAAATTTAAAAAAGTTTTAGAAACTGCAACAAAGTAAAAAAAACTGTTATGTTTCTTTCATAAATTAGAACGGATAAAATACTCTAACTGACATAAATTACAGCATTTACATTTGCGGAAAATGATCACCAAAAGCCAAAATGTAATAACCAGAGTTCCACATATTAAGAGAGTCCTGATAGACTAAGCTTGACGTATTATCCACATCAGGATTAGTTAATGGTCCCCCTTCCGACCATTATTAGCAGTGTAATTGAGACCGAGATATATTTTATGGTGGCATATTTAGTTAGGCTAATGAAGTGAGTTTGGACAGATCTTTAATTAAGATGAGACTTTAAGTTCTAATGAACGATTGTTCAAAGAGGTGGAATGCGGGACGATATTCCATTCACACAGACAAGTCTATTGCGAACCCATGAGGGTTTTAATTGAACAGGTGAGGTTCGAATGTTTGGGCGAACTAAAGACTAAGTGGTTCCTAATTCCTCCTGATGTTACCATCAAAATTTGGTCATCTTATTCTCTAAGCATACAGGTTGTTTCAGCAGAACTGTACCTCTACGACTCATAGTTTTTTTAAGAAGTGGCTTGAGATTTTTGGAAAAAAATATTATCACATTTCAAGGCGTACGTATGCATGCCCCAATATGAGTTGTTACCTTAGTCTGTGCAAACGTATACAAATATCTACGCTCTTATTTACTATAATATAATGTTTTTCGTACATCGGATGTGACGTCAGAAATTTTTAAGACACCAGTTTGGGCTGTAGAGGTACAGTTCTAAGTGCATTTTTACCTACTCCATTCAAAGAATATCTGGCTGTGAAGAGTTTGGGTGGTCTTACTGAAACACATTGCATAGTTGAGGTTCTTTAAATGAGACCTACATTTGAATAAGAGAGAATATTATAAAACGAGAGGATATAAACTAAAGAAAAAGTGAGAATGCTGGAAATTTTGAAGGTGACATCAAAGTATGTCGCCTAAAGAAGCCAGATTTACTAAACCTCTAAAGTAGAAAATCCAGTATTCCAGAAATCCTGCTTCCCACGCAAGTCAACGGCGGTACAGATGTGATGTTCGAGGAAGGAACGTTGATCTCCTGGAACCTCTACCCCTATCAATTCCTCCCAAATCAAATACGGGTCCCGGTCTAAACGGGAAAATAAATCCATCCCGGAGAGATTTTAAATATTGAGATGCGATTTCGGAGATTCGGATTGCTTATTGAAAACGAGAGCAGAAGATGGAAGAGGTGAGTTAAATTACAACGAACAAGGAGAATGATATGGGGATTATATAAGATGTTTGTTTTCCACTTCAGTATACGTGAGAAGAGAGGGAAAGTTATAAATATCACCAGATAGATACTTTAAAAATTTTGTTGCAACGAGCAAGGGCCAATAAGGTTGAAAGGGTGATGTTGAATCAAGTGAGAGTTGGTGTAGATTGAAATGTGGCTAAATATTTTTAAAAGGTTTAATGTGGAGTAGTTTGAATTAAGTATAGTGATAAAATGTGTGATGTTTCGAGTACAGAAAAAAAAATAGGAAGATTTCCTGGTGTCCTACCTTGTAATTTGTATGAAGGTTATTTAGAAGGATAATTTAGGTTTAATGACCATCTATTGGAACAAAATACGCATAACTGAAGGAAGTTCTGTAAGCATACAATAAGTAAGTAAAATACATAACAGTAAGTGAAATCCGATAGGAATTTGAGATCTGTGAGGAAATTGTATTCAGAAAATATTGTTAGTCATTTAACAATTTTTAACTTTTTAAAAATAAATTTTATACTTGTACAAATTCAGAATACTTAATGAACAATTTCAACTTACGACTCAAAATTTAAACTATTTTATTAGGATGTAACAAAAATTTTATAGGTAATTTGATATACTTGTGTATTCCCCAAATGACGCACGGTTCATATTTCTTACACCTATTTCATATAATATTACATAAATAATTCAACCACTTAACACATAAAGGAGCCAAACTAAGCACCATCGGTTATCATAATCCAATATAACCCCGGAACCATAAAAAAGGCCCAACTTGACACATTCGGAACTTTTCAACCGAAAAAAAATTCACCGTGACACCAATCTCACCATCTTTTCCCCAGGTGTATTTAAGAAATGAATTATGGATAAGCCGCAGCAGAAAATGAAATTATTCATAAAGATTACACAGAAAGCGGGTATCGATGGAGGAGACATCGGTCGTCTATCGATACGAGCAGTAATCGATATAACGGCCCACAGCTGGAAGGCGGGGAATCGATAATGTGCCGTTGAAAAGGGGAGGAATAGGAAGGGGGCGAAAGAAATCCCGAAAATTCCACCTTCCACATTTGCATAAAATGTTTTACATATTTTTAAAACATTAGGGGAGAAGCCACGGGGAAAGGAATGGAACTGAAAACTGGGGATCGGGGGGTCTATTCAGAAAAAAAAAAGGTTTTGAGAAGTTTTCTCATTCTGCCCTGTGATGGAATGTAGTTTGGAGTTAGGCCGGTAGGTAATGCAGATGTAGTAGCTCCTGATGCATGTTTGAGAAGTTTGAACGAGGAAATAAAAAAGGGTTGAAGCTCTGGGATGATCGAAAGAGCAGGGAAGAGGGAAGGAGCTATTGTTTCAAATGCATTGTGATTGAGAGTTCTTTTAAAAATATTTTCGCAAGTATACAAATCCAGTCATTTTTTATATGAATGAAATAGTTAAGTGGCATTTCTTAAAAACTTAATTAGGGTACCTTTCCAAGTTCTGAAAAAGTTCTATCTGACACAATATGAGCCACTTATTTTATACAATAAAGATACAGCGTTTCAGTAAACCATCTCACCATAAGACTGTTACGTTTTCATTACTAAGAATGAACTTTTATGCACTAAATGTAATAATTTAGCAGCAATGCTTCAAACTATGTTTCATTTTGTACAAAGTTAAACCCTTAACATAATTTTTAACTCACGATTTAATTTTGAAATTAACACTTACAAATCTAAAGTTATAACATTAATATACTAATAACTAAAATTATTAATTTGCAGTTTTAAATAACAGCCCACTTTCAAAAGACTATCGTGAAAATGTTTAAACCAAAATATTTTTACTTTATTATTATCTGCTGTGCTTGTTTTCCCTTGGATAGTCATTCAAAAGGATTTTTTAGATCATTAATATTAATGAAAATGCTTTAAGAGTTATTAAAGACCTATCTCTTTTCCCAGACACGGAGAAGAGGGTATATAAGAACTTAATAAAAAAACTATAAATAAGCAGAATAGAAAGATTATCTTGAACGTCTGGCATGTCTACAAGCACGAAAAATCTCCCATGACGGAGGGATGATGGCATTTTACTCGGCCAAATCTCAAAAACATTCCACTTCAAAACATTCAGCTTCAGAGAAGGGAAGATAAATGACCGAAAAAGAACACAGAGGAAACAAAAAAGAAAGGTTACTATTCCCAAATTGGAATAATTTTTTTATCTCCCTTTTTAATGTTTGAACAATACATCAAACGTCGCAAGAATGCTTTTTACGGACAAAGTTTCAATAACGCGTTCCCTGTATTCTCCCTTCGCGAAATAGATTGCACAGCTTGGAGAGTTCGGGGAAAGAAACTGTAACAGTTTCCGCGCAGAGGAAAAAAAATGAAGTGGAGTAAAAATTCGGATGGTTTAATTTTTTTTTCTTCAGAGAGTGAATTTGAACAAAATGGAATTGAAACCGCAGAAATTAATGATTTTCCCCCAAAACGCTTTTTAAGGTCGATGAAGAATATACCGAGTTACTTTGGGATGAAAAGAAAAATGGCCCCTCAAGTGTTTAGGTTGCCAAAGTCAATAAAGAAAAGTGAAACTTTGATAAACACTGAAATGAAGAAAGCATTGTGAATTTTAATTCAAGATGTGGAGTCGTTTTGTATCAATATATGATTTTTTTTTCAAAGGAAACGAATTTTTTAGTTGAAGGAAACGTTTAAAGAGTAAGTAAAACGCAAAAATTCATGTTTTCGTATTATACAGGAAACAATCCGTTCTGTTAAAGAGAAAAATACTAAATATTACTTAACAATGAAGTATTCAAGAAACGAAACCTGATTTCTTTTGTACTACCGTCTTATTACAATAAACAAGGCATTAGATACCTCTACTTAAAGCTCCAAGGATGTTTTTTTCTATCAATACTTATTGAGGAACTTAGCCAAGAGATTTAGAATTTCTAGATTTCTACAGCACGGCTCCTACCGTGAACACAAGAGGACTAATGGAGGTTTAGAACAGGATGTTGAAAAATAAATATAGGCAATTTTAGGAGTTTTCTAAGGAATTCTTTAAGGATCCCTTTGTGTATGCCATTTAATAATCCCAATAAGCTGTTTCTACGACTTTATGTAAGTACTTAAAAGTATTATTAAAGAACTATTTTTATATAATTTGAGTGTACCTTAATATATTAAAGAATTTAAAAAAACGACAATAGGAAATTTTACCAAAACTATATGCTTATATTAAATGAAAATTAGTTTTGGTACATAATGTTTTTCTTGTTTAAGAGGGAAGAAATTGGGCATTGAGGAGAAAATCACGACAAAAAAAAATTTTATACTTTTTTAAACGTACTTTAAAAATTAACTAAAGTAACTAAGTTCTCTTTTGTAAGGAGCAGGTAAAATGAGGTGTAGATTTGTTAATAGAATTTTTAAGGACTGTACCCTGTAATGCAACTGTATTCAAGGAAATCAGGAGACACTAAATTCAAATTAGTATTATAAATGTTTGAAAAGTGAAGAACTTAAATTTTATAACTTCAGTTGCGTTGAGCTGTGTCTTGTGTGCCATTTGCTGCAGGTATGTATTCACTTTTTACAACTCAGTCTCAGTAGTCAAACAAAAACAACAAAAACAGCTATATTTACTACAAATTTTTGTAAATTTACCCGTATTACAGGAACATATATCTAAGAAATGAAATAAAGAGAGGTTTACTCACCAGTTTTCTGGTCTCGTAATCGAGGGGACTGGCGACGTAGATGGCTCCAGTCTCGTTCTTAACGGCGAAGGCTCCTCCTATGTTCCCCGCTGTTATTTCGTAACGTATGCGGGAGGCTGCAACAGAAGAAAAACACTCTTATTATTCCGTAAGAGCAACTTCGAAAGAACATACAAAACGATATCCACAAAATCCACAATAGCGAAATCCCGTGTACAAAGTAATAAAACGCGCTTTATATTCCCAACAAAATCTCCCAGATATTCCTTACTAAAAAGTATCAATGCCGGCATTCTTCTTTTAAAAAGATTTACTTTTAATATCGCAAACGGGAATAATAAAAAAAAGAATTCTTTCGGAGATGAAAGGGGATTTGGGTTTTGAGATGGTTATGGGTATTTATGACAGCATTTTTATCCACAGGGAAAATGGAAAGCATAGGCAAATTTTTCATCGCTTTAAAAAATCTATCGCATCATGTCCCTAAAGCTGTTTCGGGTTGTTCAAAAAATACATCTATCTAGTAAAAAGTATTTTTATCACCGAATAAAAGATCCAGAAAGTTGAATGGGCACAAAAGTTTAACACCGCCGCGGAGCGATCAAAAGTTAAAAAAGATTAAAACTCGGAGACGGGAATCAGTCGTGGAGATAGGACACAGAGAGAGATAATAATTTCTATAAAAGCAGATCAAAGAATTTTCTCGGAGAAAGAGTTTCCTCTTTTTTCTCTCTTTTTAAAATTCAAACATTGCCATTCCGGGAAGAGCAAACAGCAAAAGACCGACGGGTGATGCCACAAAAGAAGCCGAAAATCCTATTAAGACTGGTTCCGTAGATATGTCCAAAAACTGTTTAAGCCGGCGAGGGAAATAAAATACGGGAAAAAGTAATTCCTCCAGATGGCAACAAAAACGTCGGGCTTGTCGAGGGAAAAAAATAACTACATACGGTTCCATTTGGGTTAGGGAGTAATACAGGACGACAGGAGGCAAACGTTTTCCGTTGGAAAGAATTAATGTCAAGATAACGTCGGTCAGCGAGGTCCGGTGTCCTGACAGTCTTGGCGATGGAAAGCAGAACCCGGAGATATATATATGCGAGTATCACTGCATCTCTGGTATAAATGTTGTTGGAAGGACTAGATGTCAAGCAAAGATGGAGATACGGTAAACATCAGCTTAACAGCAATTCGTTTTTTGATCAAAATTTCGGCCAAGGAATTGCGTTAAGAGATAGAAGTAATAGAATTTTGGTCATGTGCGAGATAATGCATAGTTATTTTAAGTGGGAATTATTCGCTAAAGACTTTAGGAGATTGAATAACCCATCTCAGAATAGGAACAGTTTAGATCTTTTGGGAGGTGAATAAAAGATGAATAGACTAGCTTTAGCTTTAATATAATTTATGAAACAAAAATGGAAAATATAGAACCCAAGTTCCTTAAGTATAAATTCTATATTCTAGGATCTAATCTGTTAACAACATTGCTCAATAGCCACGATTGGCTAACCTCAGTCAGTTAATTTTGGCCATATCTGAGTAAGTGCTTTTCTCTTTAAAATGGACGACGTAGAAATTTACTTACTTAAAGTGCTTTTTTGACTCTAAAAATTCCTTAATTCCAAAATTTATCAAAATAATGACAAACAGTCAAGAATCATGACAATTCAAGTCAATTCATATCAATAAAATATTGTTACTTTTGTGATGACCAAAATATATTCAAGTCTCCAAGACAAAGATGGATAAAAAATATTATTTAGATAACTTAAAATAGAAGAGTTCACTTTTATTGTCTTTCGAACAAAAGCGAAAATTTAAAGTTAAAAGAATTTAAAATTATATTTACTTCGGGGCCGGTCATGAACATGCGAAATATTGATAGACCAACTGGAGGCATCGCACGATAAAATATTCCAAAGAAAACAGTTCACAACCACGAAATTAATCCAACATGTAATTGACCAAGGCAGGTACCAAACGCACAGCATCATCCGTTCACTATAATATGGCTTAAAACACTCGAATCGCCACAAAACCACATGTCATATCCGCCCAACAAAAACAGATAATAATACACAGCATGACGAAGCATCGCCCTTTAGAACAGTTTCGAGGTTCAAAACAGAACAAAACCGTGATATTGCAACGGAAAGAAATGCCTCAGAAATGGACATCCTGGCTGGCTCGGAATCCATAAAGTTGCAGGTATTTCTCGAAAATACCTCTTTGGGACAGAAAAAAAATATATTTATTACCTCTGAATCAGAGACGGACATAAAGATCGGGACGCGTCAACCTATAACTCAGATTTGATGGCGATTGTGGGCAAGTTGCAATTGCTTTTCGAAGGCCGCAAACTTCGTTATGGTCGGAATTGCACTCGAATACACACGTGCACAAACGATTTCTTTAATTCATCTTTCTTTGAAATCCGAGCGGATCTACTACCACAGGTAAATTTGTATCTGGAGTAGATTTCTTCTTTACTGAAAGTTTTTATTTTATGGTAAGAATTTCTTTCAAACACATGTTAAAATTTTAAATGGTATTAGTTCAATTCTTTTTCCATCCGAAAGGAAACGGAAATTCTGTCCTTACTCTTGTAATCTAATGGTAATACCATCAAGGATAAGCTTTCCTATTTGTAATGCTCCATTAAAAGTTTGAAAATAATAAACTAAAACGATTCAAGATTTGATTCATCTTAAAAATATAAACGCTCAATAACTAAAAGGTAATAATTCCATCAAATATGAGAACCAGGTTTCCATATTATTTCACTAAAACAAGCAAATTTTTTTCAAGAATAAAGCATCAAAGTAATAGGTACTGAAACAGATGAGAATATATTTTAGTGAGCATAAACGTATACAAAGATTACTATAACCGATTCAGTAATAGTAAAACCTTGGTTAAATACGTTATTAGGATTTAATGACTTTCGGAAGAAAAACTAATATAAAGTTAGATGCGGTGCCATAAATCAACTACTAAACGACCCAAGGAAATCACTGATATAGAAAATTTATGTTATATAGAGTATATATTTTTAGAATGGGGAAATATATCTACAGAAGATATTAGTTAAGGCTAATAAATATTCCAGTAACCAGAGTGAAAAATGATGCATCAGCATCTAAATTAAAGTAAGTGGCTGAGATAAACTAATGGAGTGTGAACTGGGCTCGTTGCAAAATTTATTGCACCGCCATTTTCAAGAAAATTAATTACTAGGTAAGGAATATTGAAATTTCATAAATTTTACGGAGAAATGAGTTCTTAGCAAAAAGCAAGTTGGTTAACTAGAATTAAAGCGACATTTTAATTTTTTAATGGAGAGCTTATATAAAATATAATTCTTTGACTAACTAACATACATGGAAAGTCGAGGAGAGTAAGCCTTTAATATTTATACGTTTGTCTTGAATTAGTAATGGAATTTGGAAATTACATTTTCAGTGAGTGCAGATAATTTTTTAAAAATCGATAGTTCCCAATTTCGAGGAAGGGAATGATGGTTCGAAAAGAGAAAACAAACAAAATAAATGCATTTTGCGCCAAGACGAGGTTGTTTTTAGCAGCACTAGCTCCGATTACGCCATTTCCGACTTCATATACATGCAAATTTCATTCCGGTCGCAACAACAACACACAAAAAACGCATTATTCTCATTATACGAGAGTACGAACCGTCAAAACAAAGCGCGGGGAATCATTTAAGCCGGAACAAAAAAGAAGATTGAAAACTGGATAAATAAGATTATGGAAATCCTCACCTTTAACCAGAAAGAAAAGCAAAAGCAAATCCCTGAACAAGGAAAACGAAAGGCTAATTCCTTTTACAGAGGGGGCATGTGTTAGAAAGTGTTCGAAGTTGATTCTTTTGGGGGTTTACGTTGTTTCAATCAAATAAATCTCCGGAACCTGATAAAACAATTTTGAGATTAAAGGAGGGGGGGGGGGTACACGGAGATTGGAAAGGTGTACCAGATTTTGAGATTTATCACAATAGACGGTTTATTTTATGAATGCAATCCTTGAACTGTTTCAAAGATTACTTGACTTGTATTTATTTGTTGGAGTATTGTGTTTTGATATTTCTTTATGTTAGTTAGATGAATATAATTTTATTTAGAACTTAAAAAAAGGCTTAGCAATGATTAAAATTTATAAAACGATTATTTCAAAAGTACTTTAAAATGCAAAATGGCAAATACAAACCAAAAATTTTTTAACTTATTCTCTGCAATAGAAGTTTTGGGCTACGTTAAAACCATTTTAAATTTATTTTAAAACCTATCCAGAAATCTGTTTTTATAAATTTATTTTAACACTGATTTAAAAGTGGAAAAAAATTGGGAAGGATTTTTGAAATTATTAAAATGAATCAAAATTAACTCTTTCCACAAATTTTCAAATAGTCAAAAACAGAATTTGGGAGGGGTAAAAAAGCCTAAATATTAGATGAAATGTGAGTTGCAGAAAAGTAGGTGTCCAGGGTTAACGATTTTACCCTGCTTTTTCGCCCGTAGTAATGTTTATGGCAACCTAAGAGAGGGAAAATCAAGTCAAAAGATGGAAATCTCAAAAGACGCACGCTAAAAGCATATTCGTGATCACATTCCCGCTTCATATTACATCAAGTCATCTCGAACGGTTTATTTGATTCATGAGATGTGAACCGTTTAGAGAGAACGGATAAAAAGCCTTAGAGATAGAGCACGAAAAAAAATGTGGTTCAAATGAAATTATGTCCCCACGGTGAGGAGAAATGGAAGAGTGGCATTGTTTGCATTTCTTCCTCCGTCTTATCTTTCTTATGTCATTCGTCTTTATCAGTCAACTCTATGATGAATGCGGGAGAGCAAAACAGAAGAAACCTTTTAGAAGCAAATTGAGTCATTCTTGAAGGTAGTTTCATGAGAATCAAGTTGTTTGGCATTCGGACAATTAAGGAGGAGTTTTTTTTTTAAATATCAATCTTAATTAAGCTACGCTGCGTCTGATAAAGTTATTTAAGAGATCAAATCAACAAGAAGAGTATAAAGGAGTTATTTTTGAAGATGGAACTCGTAAGATAGTTTTGTTTTCAAAGTAGATAAGAAAAAGATGTTTGAAATGTAACTGTTAGAGCATCATTCTAAACATGCAACTGATTATCTAAAGCTGAAGGGTCCATCAAAAGATTCCAAACCATCCAAAATGTTTATTTAAAAAAGTTACTTTGACTTAGGAAGTTAAGTGTGACCAATCTATTATTCATTACCCAGTATTTCGATCCAATTAGAGGCGTTTGAGATATTTAACTTTCAGTGTTAAGTTTTAAGCAGCTTTCATAGAGTGAAAAAATGAAGACAGAATGTGTAAAGAGGATTTTTTGGGGTAGTTATTCAATAATTTAATCTCAACAGAAAATTTAAAGAATATGATTTATATATAAGCTCAAAACCTCAAAGAACGCGTAGTCCAAAGTCCAGTGCTTACAGGACTGGTATATTTAAATTTCTCACACATTATGCTAAACTGATTTTGATTTTTAAAATACAAATGCTTCTTCAATTTAAAAGAGTCCCACCACTTCAATTGGGGTCCAGCATTATTTAATTCTACTCTATAGCCAATTTTACAAACCAACGCTTTGGCAACACTGATAAAGCATTTAGAAGTAGTAAAGAATAGAAGAGCAAAACAGAAATTTATTACTTTTCAGATTCCACTGTAATTCCGATTGCAATTTCTTCACAACCGAATGCCTTAATATCGATCGAACAAACTAGAATCTTATTGAAATCCACAAAGAGTATCCGGCTTAATAAGATTTGATTTTATTCCATTTCATTTGAGAAGAAGGCGGTAAAAGAAGCTCCCTTCCATTGTTTTCCCGATTTCTCGCGGATTCGCCATTTATTAAGTCTGGGCAAATGCAATCAGATCACGGTCCATTATGTTAATGTTCCGTTTCATTTCGTCGTACGTGGGTCGGTCGGGCTGTTCCTTGAAGGGTTTCAGTTCGGAGACGGGAGATATATTTAGCAACTGGAAACAAAGTTAGGGGAAGCTAGTAGATTTGAGTTAACTGAATGACACTTTTCACAGTAGAACAGATTATGGATTGTGTGGGATGTGTTTTATAGGAATTGACCTAGGGGGAAATTTTTATTTAAGTATCTTTTTAGTGGTTAAGAGGCATGGCTGATGACCAAAGAAGCTCAAAATTGTGACGCATGATACAAGTCTAAGTCTCTCCAAACAACTCAACTTACACTAAAATCTCCCATGCTCCAAGCATATTTATAGATCCTATTCGATAAGATTCTTAAGGACCAATAAGAGCGTTTGCAGAGCGACTGGCCTATTAGGACGAATCAGAGTTCTCGCCAAGAACCGAGTAGGATCGGTCAATATGCGTGAAGTATGGAAGATTTCAAAGTGAAGTTGAGTTGTTGAGAATGAGCTATTAATCTTAACGTCACGTCATAGCGTCTATCACACGTCACAATTTCAAGTTTCCATGGCCTTAATCATCTTATTGGACATATTTTACGACTTGACATTGTTTTTTTTAGCTATAAAAGCTTTTACGTAATTGCGCAAAGAACCAAAGATAGACCCTGGACTTGTCAAATAGCGTTGGGTTTGCATTGCCAAGTCCATCCGCCAAGTTGAAAAATATTCCTCAATGTCTCCCACATACAGTTTTCATATAGGGCCTTAAGAAAGTAAAATGTAAGGCTTCAGAAAGTACGACACCCCGTAAATTTAATTATAACGCTCTTAGGATGAATTAAATCAGATCAAGCATGTGATAAGAAAAGCGTAAAAAAACTAAACTAAAAAACTACAATCATGCTAAGTAGGTACACACTGTGAACTTATAACGAGTATTCTTTTAAACACAATTATTAGACGTTATCGAAGAAAAATCAAGGTAAAGAGAATTTTTAAGAGTAAAATTATTCGATAAAAAGAAAATAGATTACAGTTTTTGCCATGCAAGATAGTAGCGCAGCGCAGTCAATCCAGGCACTGTGTTATTGGATTAAGAAAATTGATTTTTAAAAAAATTGAGTTAATATTTAAAAAAGATGATGAAAAGAAAATCCTTAAAACCTAACAATGAAAAGCGTACTTCTACTCTAGATAATGGGTTGGTAAAAAAATCATAGAACTGGCTGACAAAAAAATGACATTTTGTAAAAATTCTTAGTTTATCAGATGAAGGTTAAATTTATGAAACAAACGAATAAAAAAGTTTTAGACTTGTTGAACTTGGTAGGCATTAAAAAAACTACTTAACAAGTTTTTCAGTTGAACGGACACAAGAGACAATGGAAATTTTAAATGTTAAAAGGTTTTAAGATGCTTATGAAACATTAGTTGTAAAATGATTAATTATGGTGGATCACTTCAAATAAATTGGCATGTTTAAAACGTGCCTGAAACTTCCTCCTTGGAAGTTGGTAATACGTATTTATGCACATAAGTCGTCACTCTAGCAGTGACATTTTAAACCGTGGGGGATTCTTACTCAATATCGGTGTGATTACACTAATTTATTTATACTGATATTATTACTATACAACGAATGGAAAAGTGTGGGATACAATTATTTTAATTGATTAATTGAAAAAAATTATTTCATCATGTTCTTTCACACATAAAAATTTTTTTTCAAGAAAATCCGTGACATGAAATGACCCTCTAATGTTAAATCTTACCTCTTCGCTCATAAAAGAGCTGCAAAACGGAGAGAAAAAATTCCAGCAGCAGTTTCAGAAGTCAAAATTTATCTGCAACTGCGAACAATAAGGAGTCAGACTGACTATCACAACAAATTATTATCATTTTAAAGTAAAATTTGTATTTTAAAAAGTTTGAAAGAAACCAATAATATGTGACGATAAATCGGTTGCATTTTTCCCTCTTTTTTGTGCAAATATTTTTTAATCGTTGTAGGTTGGCAAAATAATCTACAAGACTTAAGGTGAATCTGCAGCGATATTTCTGCTACCGGATTGATAACACTCATGCAAGCAAAATTTAATTCACTCTAGTTTGGCTATTCGTTGTTTCTCTATAAAACTCAAAACATCATCCATTAAGTCGTATCTAAACAGTTTGAGTCACAAAACAGGAAAAACAGACGATTCAAGAAATCTCCAGCTGGTTTACCAACAAAAAAAACGCCGCCGTCTGAGCCAGTTCGAACTTTCACATCATTAATCACACGGCCAAACAACTACTCCGCAAAATTAAGAGCCTGGAAAAACGCGACACGAGTGGACAAATTAATCAACTACGTCATAACTCACACAAGAATTACCCATTCGTCACCAAAACGACTGATAAATCACCGCCCACAAAAAAAAAAACAGACAATCAATTTCACAGGAAAAATCATCCGGTCCCCGTATTGATGGATACCACCCCCCTAGGGGAAGATACAAAGACACACACCCTGTATCTGTCTGCTATAAAAAGGAGGGAACTTTCCGATTCGGTGAGCATCTCCGACTCAATTACGACTACCACTGAGGTGAGGGATGAAAGTGAGGTGTTGAATAGATGGCGAATCGGTTGTAACCTTGGGTGACAGTCATAATGTGTGTGTTTGGCACAGAGTAACAGAAAGCCTTTAAAAGTTCCACAGTAGTTCACAGATAGAATTAAATCTGAATTATTTTAAGTATAACAGAACGACTGTTATAATCATATAAGATGTGTCAAAAATATTAAGACACAAATCTACTTAGAGTAGACTATATAACTACTGAAAGACGATCCAGAATCCCAGAAAAAAATATTGTATACATATAGCTTAAGGAAGGAATAAGTCTTAATTTTCATTCTTTAACTCAGGGCCTACAAAATTTACGGCCCGCGGCCGTATGGTGGTCTGACAAGTCTTGAAGAATTATAGAAATTTTAAATATTGATTAAGAAACTTTAGGAAACTATTTTTTTTTTTATAAATCATTAAGGTTTGTACAAAAATTCGCGAAAAGAAAATGCTAAACTGCTTATTTCAGCGATTTGTAAGTAAGAGGGTAGCTTTCAAGGGTTTAATGAAAACAAATTTTTCTAACAAAAACATAAAAGTTTTATTCAATTCATAATGTGAAAACTTAAAAGTCCTATGAATTTCCATGAGGTCATTTCTTATCATTCAATCATTTATAATTTCTCTCAAAGTTATGAAGGTGTAGAATGGAATTAGATTGATTTTTCGCCCCAAAGGATCGGCCCTAACCTACAAACCTTGCCTAACCTACACCTTTTGGTCCGTGGCACAACTATAACCTCCTTAAGGGGTCATCTTCAAAACACGATAACAACTAAAGTTCTAGTACTGGTCAAGAAGCATTCTGTTACCTATTCTGCGGAGACTTTCATGAGGGGAAAGATGCCATTTCTTCAACGCGCACTCCATGCCTCCCTTCTCTACGGATGTAAGTCGTCGATAAATCATTTTCTTTGCGAGGAGCTGCAGCAATGATGGCGATCGGAGAGTTGGACACGAGCGGAGGATAAAGAGGCTCTAAACATACTTTCGCGACGAATCGATGCCTGGGGGCTTTGTGGAGGGGTAAACAATAACAACAGGGGTACAGAATCCCTCTTGCATTGTGATCATCGGAAAGGGATGATTCGGGATAGCTCCAAGGTGATGGAGCGGGATTGTCTTGTTTGAACTGTCTTCGAATGCGCAATGTCGGCTTATTTGAATGGGGTATTTTTAGATTTCGGATGCAGAATTCAACGAGGATGTGGGAAATGAAAGTTTATGAACAGTCGTAGTTGTAGTATATCCATAGGATAGATTATAATTAAAAATCTTAAGTCCTTGTGAGATGGGCGAGGATATATGTCCTTTTCTTAAACTTATGCAGTTATTCAGTTCAATTATTATTTCAATTTTATTTAAATTGCACTTTAAAAGCTGGGCCTTAATATACTATGTTGTAAATATCACAGTCCACAATATAAATTTTAAATTTCATGTAATATGTGGATTTTAATATCTAAAACGAATAAACTGACACAGCCAGTCACAGGTGCAAGCAACCAGCTGCTTCCCACTCTGGAAGATTCAAACATTACTATTCATTAGCATGAACTTCATTGCGTAAGCTTTTTTAAGATGTCCAATTCAGTCAAGTACGTGTATGTTTCTTCCTCTTTTTAATGCTGATAGGTAGTCATTTCACAATTATTCCCGAAATTAACGGCAACAAAACAAACAACTTGCAGGCAATAAACAACTCGCGAAAACTCCCACATACGAACCACTATCAAACTGACCAAACACTACTAGCTCTCTCACATACATAGAGTTATCCGAAAACGAACTGAAGTATAGCCTACTAGAGACAACATGAACGTCGACCTCATACACTGCCACCACAACCCATCCTTTACAATCCTTTTTCAATTCACGGTCGTCTTCACCCCATAAAATACTGAACACCCATCCTCTGCTATCCCCCATCTCCATAACTTAGAGAAGAAAAACGCCACAGCAATCTCCCCCCCCCCAAAAAAAAAAGATAAGTACATTTTACTCACTGCTCATTGCACCGTCTGCACTACCCAAGGAGGCCTACATCCTTTCCTCCCGATTTCACATGACGGGGCATCTCCCTCGAAGAAAACATCTTTTAAATTTCATACTACATCTTTTTTCTCCTCTACACAAAAAAAAAAATATATTAAGACAAGATGGCCATAACTTCTGGAGATGAGGCCATCGATCTTGGGGTGGGGGTCAGCGATAAGGGGTAGAACAAAATGACCTGATTGAGAGAGAAGGCTCGTGGGAGGGCCATCATGAGAAAAAAATGGTCGCGACGGTTTTTGGTTATTTTATGTTGGCTGGTCGGTTATAGACCCCTGGGACTTGGATGGACCCCGTACGATTTTTTATATATTTTGCGGGAATGGTCCGATTTGTTATTATTAAAGCGGCTCCGTCGGGTTAGAGCTTTTTTTAGGGTTAGCGGAATGGGGGTTGGAGCTTTCTGGATTATTTTTTTAACTATCAAAAGAGGAGCCAGTCATAAAAGATGATGATGCATCTATACTGGGAGTTTTTTAACCATCTAGTTTATAAGTTGATAAGAATAGATGTGAAGCATTACAGACGAGGTAGTAAATTTAAGGCTTGAGTTTCAATAAAATTAAAAATTAAGGGAAAAGTAATAATTTTTTCTGTAGCTGTTTTAAAAGTTTTCCAATGGAAACAAACGGTTTTCTAAATTATTGGCCTAAATTTTGATTTGATTTCTCAAGAAGATACTTGTTAAGTGAATCGCGAATCTAGGTCATCATTTGGATAATGCAAATTTTTCTTCATCGTTCATACAAATACAATCAACGCAGTTTCTCTAGGTTATTTACAACACCCTAAAAACAATCAATCAAACAAAATATTTCATAACCGAGCTTGGAAAATATTATTTCAACTGTAGTAAATTACCATTATAATTAGTAGTATCAACTACAATGTATGATTTCACTTCTCGTAAGAAGTCCTAGATTAAACTGCATATCTTTAACTCTCAGTATCTTAAAGGAAAACAGTGGAAAGATGGAAAATGAATAGTTTTTGGTCTTTATTCATTCCTTTTCCCCATAATGTTCGACCACTTACGTCATTCTGTATAGTAATCTAGAGTACCAGACTGAATTTAGACGCTAATTATAATTTTAAAGCACCAGTACTAGTCGACAAAACTATGCGAATACGCGAAGAAACTAACGGTTTAAAGACTATCTCACACGGTCCCTATACACAAACCAAATTGATCCGCGAAAAACCTTAAGGATTCGTCCCGAAAAAATAAACCTCGGTTACAAATTGAAGCCCGGAAACACTTCACTCGGTAAAAAGAAAGGGTAAAATAGCCGTTTCTGGTCCCACGGTAGCGGAGAGCCGTGGTCGGACGGAACCAACATCCCAAAAGTGCCGGGTCCAAATCCCAAACCCTTCTCCGTTTCCCAGGGTCTCCTCTCCTACAATCAATCAAGCCTTCGGGGAGGCACAGCTGGTTCCCTTTTGATTTCTCTTCGCCGTCGACGGACTTCCATCAAGCAAACAAAAGCATCCTTTTTTTTTACCCCAACAGTCGCTACATCTCTCCTGCGGGAGAGAATACGGCAGCGTTTTTTTTTTATCATCATCCGACGGTTTGTGCTTGCTAAGCCTATTTACTACGTTAATTCTCAGAGACTGGGGAAAAATGGAATGGGTTTAGTGCCTGTGACCGCGGAAAATGTTTCCGAAATCGTGAAAAAAAACCCCCAGACAATCCGTGTAAGCAGTTCTTCGGGTGTTTTTTTTGGTAGATTTGAAACACAAAGAGCGGTTGGGGGATTTTGTTATTTAACTTCTGGTGGAAAAGCCAGAGAAAAAGGCTTCGGTAGAAGACAGGAGAAAAAGAATCGGTGCAATCAAACTGGGGGAGCTTCGTCCGATAAAAAAGGAGAATGTTACTGGGAGGAAATTAATGAAATTCTTTTTTGAATCACATTCCTATCCAGTTTTGCCTGTTTGGCTCTGTCTGTAATACATATCTCCAGAGTTATGAGATGAGGACAATAATGAACTTTTACTACCCTTGAGATATTAATATCGTAAGCCAATAAATAATTACAGAGAGCATTCTGCAAACTTTAATTTCAGCAATGTCGCCTACGCCATAGTTGCAATATGGTGAAATTTATCTTTATCGCAAATTGTAAGGGCATACGAAAGCATAAGTTTCGTACTCTTCTAAAATATGAATGCAACAAACACAATAAATTAAGTATTACTACCGACTGAGGTCTAGAAAATCGATACTTTTAAATATAATTGAATACTTTTAAAGAACGAACGAAATCTTAGTAATCGTGTTATAATGGTTTCTTTTCACCCCTGGGTCTTCACTTTTTCCCCACGACCCTTAATTTTAATGTTGAGTATCATCATGATATTTTTTTTTGCTGATTATTAACCTGGAATAGCCGACTAATGGGAAAAATAATTACTACTTCAAATTAAGGCATTTCGGTGCATTATGCTATCGGAATATCATTTGAGTTATTTTAAATTTTGAAAAAATAATCCCAATGGCATGAATATTCCATTAACAGTTAATTAGGAGGTTATTTTTACCTAGAATAATATCTCTTTATATTCAAAAGCAGATTGTGGAAAAAATGACGAGCGCCTATTAACGAAATATTTTGATCCAACTTTGATGCAATGCGCATGCCTGTGAACTTTATTTTTGCTGTTTTTTGGAAATTTTAATAAAATAATAACTGAGGATAGAACCCACGAACTGCCGCATGCTACGCAAGCATCCTACCACTGGGCCAGCGGAGATTCAATAACTTTAAAACTTATTATAACATCTTCTTTGTTTTGACGCATGCGCATGGCGAGACCAAAGTATTTCGTTTCTAGCCGCTATAGAAAAAATGTACCATCAGTTTTACCTAAAAATTATCTTTTTGAAATTGCAAATCGATGAACAATTTGAAAATGGAAACATCACGAAAATTTTAACATAGAAGAACATAGAGTTAGATTTGAAGGCTTATATTTAAATTGTTTCGCTAATGGATTATAGGTTTCTGACATTAACAGGCCGATTTTAGAAACAGGGATGCTGAAAGAGGTTCTTTGTGCAATTGGGAATCCTTTTGGGACATCGTTTTTATGAAACGCACATCAATGATTCTTCAGAATGAAAGTACATTTTTTTTCGCACCCGCCGGGTATCGTCACAAAAACCAATCAATATCAAAAATACTTTCCCCGGGACATTTATTTAAAAAGGCAAGAACGTTTAAAATGCATCTTTTTTTTTCTTCTCTAAGAGATCGATTCGACGAAAGAAAAAAAAAAAAGAATCGAATTGATATTTTTTAAGAGCGTCGCGCAGTTTAAATATTGGATCGGTAAATAAAGGTCAGGGAGAAGAAGACGAAAACTTTAATAAAAAAAAAAAAAAAAAAAAAAGAAAAATTCACTTCGGAGTTAAGTAAACTTTAAAACATAATCCGGTAGAAAAAGACAAATAGCATTAAATGATTGCTTTAAGCAAAGGGCGACGGAAAAAAAACTTGGGGACCGGCACAAAAATGAGCATTGAAACGACTCCAAAAACTCGTAAAATAATCGTGCAAGTTCGCACGATATGTAACCCACCCCCCGTTTCAGCAGTGTGCTTTGCATTAGGGACCTAGAAAAGGAAAGGGAGAGTAGAATAATAGCAAATACTCTAGTTAAGTACTTTCACTTAAAGCGGAAAAAAAAAGAGGTATAGTATTAATTCGGAGAGTAAATTTCCATACACAAGTAAAATATTTGACGATTTGATATTCCATCTACTAGGGAAGTGCGATTTATTGTTAAATTGCCAATAAGGCAGGTAGAGAGAGGGAGAGGATTAGAGCCGTCAGATTTGTCAACAAGTCGCAAATGGCGCGGCGATAAGAAGGTTACGGGGCACTTTGGTGGGGGTAAATCGGGATTAATTTAGCCTCGAAATGACGAAGTTCTCTCTCTCCCTGGCAGTTTAACTGTGTTGAGAAAGATAATGTTTGAGCTAATGGTTTTTTGCTGAAAACAAATTTGTTTAATCCGAAGTTGATGTGTACCAATTTATACAACTTAATAGCGACATGGATGCGTTTCAGCACTGGAGGTTGGGAAATGCTACTTAAATACACACTAGAATTGTAGAGCAGGAAAAGAAGAGTTTAGGGAATATTTTCTTTGGAATTTTGAGATTTTTATGAACAATTATTTTGATGGAGAGCAAGCAATCATTTAATGATGCAATCATCAATGATTTAATGTTCTCTATGAAATGTAACGTTAACATTGCAACATTGTTTTTATGCTATGGAATACGTTTTGTATTAGGGTTCCCACAATTTTAACCGGGGCATCAAATATACATAGTATATAGACGAGAGAAAGTCGCCGAAATGTGTTTAAACAGGTTAAATCTTCTCTATTTATGGTACTGAAATTTAAAGTTCTCTAATTACTATTAGGATTTTTAGTTATTCAAGCAAAATTAATTTTCTCTCCATTGTTAAAAGCTGTTTGATGGGTGAATACTTCGCAGTGGTATGCAGTGGGTATTTTTTTTTTTTTTTTTTTTTTTGGAAATGGTTGACAAATAATACGTTAGAAAAAAAGCTTTAATTTTATACGTTAAAGCAAAAGAGAGATTTTCCAGATTTCTTATCCTTTGGAAAAATAAAGAAGAAAAAAAACCTAGCGTCAAAAAAAAATATTGTGGATATCTTAATCCTTACAGATATCTTGGAAATGAAATAATAAAAAGAGTAAAATTAATTCATTTCTTCTTAAAATTTATAACAATAATAAGTTGTTTCAAATCCAAATCATTACACTGATTTACTCAATAAAGCCAACACCAACCAAAGATCATTCCTTCAAACAAACTATACACCTACAGTAGAAAATCAACATTCAAGACACCTCCTCACCCGGAAAACCCCGAACAACGCAACTATTTATCCCCAGCAAACGAAAGAAACACGAGATTTTCTGACGCACCAATCTAATTGAAGATCGCCGCCGAACAGACGAAAACACCCCCCCCCTACTAATTAACAAGATTCCGATTCTGAGCCAGCTTCCGTCTGACTTACCAGATCCCCTTTTAACAAACAAAACACACACACGCAGTGTTAAACTAAACTCCCACCTACTTCTTGCTATAGGGATCAAAAAGATACTGCGAGCTTCTCTCACATCTTTTAAAGCTGTGGTCTTTGTTCTGGGACGAGCCGAGAATCTTTTCTGGGGGTAGGAGCATCAGTGTTTCGGTTCCGAATTGCGCATTTGCCTTTTCTTTGAAGGGGAGATTTCTTGAGGAGTCAATCGAATTTGGGAGTGAGCGAGGATTTTTGGGAGGTTGGAAAGAGAAAAGATGATGCTACGCAGTGATGGTTCGGATTTATAGGGCCAAATGCAGCCTGAGGAAAACGAATAGTAAGTGTGGTGTAACATTTTAATTAAAATATTTCTACACCAAAAACTGATCAACGAACTATCCTAGCTTAACCAGCTGAATTTGCCCTAAACCCGTTGGAACGGGGTCTGAAAATAATCACTTTCTCCATCTTACTGTGTTACATTTAATCCAGTCCCGTTTCACCGTATTTTTTTCTGCATGCATTTTCTCCCCCTCTTATAAATACAAAAATGAATATTGGGAAAATTAACTAACTCCCTTTGCCTTTTCGTCGCGATATTTGAGATAACCGTATGTGTCAAGGAACAATCTTTTCGTGGATAAAAGAGCAGGAAACGTAGAACCAATTAAGCATAAGCACTTATTTCAAAGTGCTCTTCCCTCACTTTAACAATTAATTTTCGTTCGCGGAGGCTAATAAAGTAGCTAATGTAGACTACTATACTATTGATTGGTATGACTGTGAAACAGTAAACGAACACATATTTTCAGTTAAAATTCCAGTAAAATAGGAACACGTTCCGCTAAACAACCTATCATTATTGTCTAATTAACTAAAAATGGCGCTCATTTAGTTATTTCCCTCAATTTAACTCATCAAACTAAACGCGAGTCCTAAAATATCGCTGAAACAAAGAGAGATGGGGAATGAAAACTTTGCAATACAATAAACGATTGATCCCCTCTCTCCCTATACAACAAAAGCACAACACAAAGGACACGACAAACAGTTCCGCGGGAAAACAAACAACTAACAATCTTTACGCAGATTAAATAACCAGGCAATAGTTAATTAATTAATTAATTAATTAAAACATCTCCGAAGCTTCTAATTAGAAGTCAGACCGCAGCCGGAAACCACGCACAAAAAACCCCGGCTTGTTAGCTCGGGAGCTTTAATTTCCTCAGCAGTGTGTAGATGAAGACAATTTCCCGACCAATTATTAAAATACGCAGCAGCTATTTTTCATCAAGGGAGGAACCACCTTCATAAGGGAGGGGGCTTTCTCTCATTATTATTATTATAAAGGGATTCGGGGTGCTGCGGTCGCATCTTTCTCTCTGGGACGAGTTGAGTTGTTTTTGAGTTACTTATTCGAGAGATGGGAATGTAATGAGAGGGTCGGGGGGAACAATGGGTCGGTGGAGCGTGTTAATGTGGAAGCTGAGGGTTAATTTGGTCCCTTTTGAAGAATGGGGTTCGCGGGAGAAAAAGCAAAGCTGGGTTTAATGTACTGTGGCGGGGGATGAGGTTCTTTTGAAGCCAACTTTTCGTTGATTATATGTATTTATTTTGAAGGAAAGTTGGTCGTTTTATGCACTAGGTATAATGAAATAAGTTTTATTAATTAATGGGAACATAAGTAAAAACTATTCCGCCTTATTTGTTAATTTTTTTTCCAGAGATGGTAATCGAATTTATTTTGAAATCTCAGTTCGTCACTTAGGGGATTAATAAATCGATATATTCGTATATTGTTGATAACCGAATTTACGTAATCTTTAGTCTAAAACAGACTTCGTAGTTAGCAAAAGTTTAATAACACTGTCGAGTGAATGTAAAACTGATGACAGTTTTTGCTTTTGTAGCAACATTTTTGTAACGGAGGAAAAGTACTACCTTTTACCGATAACAATCCTTAACTTTAATTTCTTTCACACACATGCCAGCTTCATTAAGCTTTTAATGTTTGATGCATGAAAAATAAAACGATAAGGTTACTAAACTATAAATGACGGAATAAACATGACTTAAACTATTTAATTTGGACACTCAGAAGGTAAAGAATAGCATGTCAAATACTAAACAAATAAACTGGACTGACAGCAATTCACTAAAAAAATATAAAAAATGGAAACATGCAATATATTAATTATACAATACATGTATGTAAACATGCATTACAACAATGCAGAAAAATAGTTTTCAAAAATTTTCTGCTTACTTTGAAAAAGATTAATACTTCACATTTTACCCAGCTTTAACTTGCTTATAATCTCCCAACAAGATAAGTTTTTAAATAGAAAATATGACATTTGTCTTAACACGTTCTAATTTACAAACAGTCCAAAGGGAGAATAAACATAGGAAAAGCCAACCCTCCAAGACAATTGATTCAGAACGAAGCTAGATCTGTATCGTTTATCAATACAAAAACTCGTATTTTTTTTTTACCGAACATAGATGTTACAGTTCATTAACTCTTGTAGCTTTCCCACTCTCTTCAGCTAAGCAAACACAATCGAAGGATTTTTTCCCCCGCAAAAAATAACATTAAAAGAACTTCCTATATCGATGTACTTCTATCCTAAAAGTAAACGTTCATAAAGAAAAACTAGCGTGTTACACCTGACTTATCTTTGTTAAGAAGCCAAGTATTAATTGATGTGATTAAGAAACTACTTAAGAAAGAACATGCAGATATTTTTAGTGAGGGATGTCCTAATTAGATAATATTTTAAGGTTGGGTAATGTAAAGGAGGAACAAGCATCCAAGAATTTTTTTTTTTGTTGAAAAAATAAGCACCGACGGTTGCTACAATAATGCAATTATTGAAGGAAAAATTTCCTATCCAGAGATATAATTTGATAGATTCGGCAAGCTTTACAAAGTACCCCAGAAATTTTAGATCATAGACCACAAAAGTTTTGCTCTAAAATTCAAGACTTTTGCAGTAATTTCTAAAATCAGCGCATCACAGAAAGCTCTTTCAACCGTAACTGAATTTACATAAGGTCCTATGCGTGGATTTTTTTAAACTGAGTTTTTTTTCTTATGAACATTGGCCTATTTGATACATGGATATGGCCAGTAAGAATAATCTTTCTTCTTTTTTTGGCTTAAGTATTCATGGATAAATTTGCTTCCAGTGTATCGAAATAAAATAAATGAACAACAGGACGGTTAAAAATTTATATAAATTTACACAAATAATGAGCCATAGATGATTTGGGATTATTATTAGAAAAACGGAGAATAATAGAATGTATGCATAACAGTATGCATGATAAAATTAATATTAAAAAGAAAATAGAAAGAAAGAACTAAAATATAAATCAATCAATTATTAATAATTAAGAATAATATGTCATATTAATCTGACCTCAATTAAAAAAATAACCCCCATTTAAAAAAATACATTAGCATTTTGATTATCGACGTTTTTATTAACCGACTCCTTAAATTATTATCCGACCATTTCTCAGAGCTAAACCGCGTGCCAGCGTGCAAGATCGATTATATTACTATCACACAACAGGTATATTTTACGAATAAGCCAAAATAAAACATTTTATTCCCGTTTAAAAAAATATTTTTAGTGCCTAAAATCTTTTATTTTTCAACATGGTTTTGATCAGTTTAAAGGACTTGTTTCATTCCCCTCTGATTATCCGACCTTCTTAGGTCTCAATAAGTGACGATTAATCGAGGGTCTACTATAATGAAGAAATTTTTAAGTGGCCACTATCATTACAACATCTCCCTCTACTCGCTAGTTAATATCTCCCCGCATGAACACACCATCCAAACACTCTAAGTAAGTAGGTTAAAGTAGATGTAATTTCCAACAAATCTCCTCCACAACTAAAGCTAACAATGGCCTCTCCCAGAAACTTCCAAGGCTTCTTCTTCTGTGAGCACCCAAAGAAGTGGCGGCTTAAGGGTGCGAAATCCTGGGGGGGGGGAGAAACAGGGTGATTAGCACCCTCTAACGACCCTTCGATGCCACACAAAAACCACAACTTTCCGCATATAACCGCAACCGCCGATTAGAGGGCCTCAAAAGAGGCTCCGAGTTTCGAGAGGTTCAAACTTTTTCCTCGTTTAAAAGCTTTAGATGAGAGTCCTTCTTCGACAGCCTCGGGCTAGTTAGTGGAAAAAATCGTCCTGGGGTAATTAAATCACCTTTCTAATAGAATGTATGCAGGGAGGAGATTTGATTCGAGGCTTAATTAGAAGTGGAATTTTTGTTGGTGGAGGTGTGAGAAAAATTAATGTTTGTTCTTTCGTTGTAGTTTCTCAAGTATCTGAAGGTTACTTATGAATTTAGGTGTTAAGTTAAGGATAATATCTACGAAACATAGAATTGAAGTTAATTGGCTATTTTGGGTGGGTTTTATGGCACAAGACCCCCTACAAGGTCATCTGTGCCAATATGGAATTGAGGAATCTCCTTGTATTAAAACACCAGTTCCAGGTCTGTTTTATTCTAGCAGGCTAACAATCAAATTAGGTGGTAATGGCCGAAGCTGACCCAAGAACAAACTAAACACCCCTCACTCAAAATATAGCAAAATTTTAAAGAGGAAATAAGCTTCTGCAGCCACTCTTTTTACTAAATATAGTAGTATACTAAAAAAATTTATTTTTATTCTGTGAATTTCTTATGAATCTGAGAAAAATAATCTCTGAAAAATTTTGTTACCACCATATTAAACACTAATTAATGAGAAACAAAAATGCTAATGACGGTGGTTACAACACCTTCCCCAAATTCATCCCTTAAATAAAAACAATTTCCCTATATCTTTTATAGTTATTTTCCCTTTCAAAATAACCAAGCCGTTTTTGACCACCAAACCCACCGTATTAACCAACTTAATCAAATACGCATCTTTATTGATGACAACGGAGAAAAATAGATAAATAATCAGCGACCAAAGTAGTTTGGTGACTTTTTTTATACACGGGATGGATAACGCAAAACAGTACCGCCTTTTAAAACACAAGCCAAATCAAATTCCAGAACGCGTCTCCGCCAATTCATTACCGTCACCTCGCATTTCACGGCATTCATCGAACAGCAAAAGAAAGGACGACAGTGCCGGGAATAAAAGACTTTTATATATACGGGCCGCGCATCGGAGCCGTCCTCTTTTGAGATGCAAGAATGATCATGGTGCTCAAACATGAGCGATATGTAACAGCTGGCGAAAGATGGCGAGAAAGACAGTTTTCATTTTATTCCGATGAATACATGGGGAAAAAAAAGAATATAAGGCTTTGTTTTGTTTGCGACACGGTTTTTGACAGTCGAACAAAAATGGATGGGGCGTTGTGTCGAAATAACAACATCCGCCGCTGGCTGTTTTGGGAGAGGTCTAATTCCTCTGTCGTGTTTTGTATCATCCTCTTTGATTTTTACAAGTGTAACGGAAAGTTTACGCAAAGGCTGTTTGAAAATATTAATAAACCAACAACAACAACAAAGAAAGTGTTTTTATGAGAAAACGAATGTAATGGGGTAGAAATATACTTGAAAGGAGTGAATGAATTCAGTATTATGGGAGAAAAGTGCATAGAATCAGAGGCCTTCATTGATGATAAAGCACTACTAGAGTTAAAATTTAGGCAAGAAAGATTACTCTGGTTAGTCAAAAGGGTGTTATGTTTGAAGAATGATCAATATTAGCTTCGTGATAATAGATAAATGTATGGCATATAATATTCCCTTCTTCACACTATTCACCTTCTTCAGAGACACAGTTTCGATCAACTCTAGATGTTTATTTTTTAGCTTTTTAAAATTGCACTTTTTACTATTTATATTCTACATACAATTGATGTTTTTTGAACTTTTGAAATAAACCAATTAGCTAATAGAAATGCAAAAATGTCGTTAACATTTCAGTAGTAGCTCCTTCCTGTTTAAATTAAAAATTAATATCAAACGATAGTTCCTAGAATTATTAACTTCTCAAGCAAGACTAATCTACTTTAACAGATAAAAAATAAACTATCACACGTTTAAAATTATTTTTGTTAATTAATGATGATGACAATAAGTGCTTCGAGTTAAAAAAAAAAAGCAGTGGAAGCAGCGAAATAGGAAATAAAAACTCGTGTCCTTAAAATAATACGACTGAGAAATATTTCTTCTTACTTTTACACAAAAAAAAACATAATTGAAATGGAACTTCACTTAACCAGACGCAATCTTTTGTTTCTACTACCCACAACCTGAAACCACCAAAAGAAAAAAAAAGACAGCTTATAATCAAAAAGCCAGAGGAAAAAGAAGGGGGAAATAAATATATTTCTACTGTAACAGATTGTGCTGCAATGAAAAACTACTTTCTAAGCACCTAAAAGAAGCCCGATCGCGGCGGCGAATTCGCTGAACAATAAACCAACAGCAAAAACTAGTCTTCCCCATAGCACCGACTTTCCGAAACAAAACGACCTTTTCAGAGCCGTCCAAGTGAAACACTGTTTCGAGAATATTCCACTAGGAATACAAAAGCAATCACTCCTTATTATCCCAATAAAATGGCGGATAAAGAAGAAGAAGAAGAAGAACGGAAACCCGGAAAATCGGTAAAGAATCGCCTATGAAAGTAAAATCTGCGACACAAAACTAGGGGACTAATGAAAAAGATTAAGAAAACAATTAAAGCGAATCTTTTCGGAGCTGGAAGCAGTAATTTGGAAGACTTGAAGCGAACAGTTTTAATTTAACGTCATGTAAAGGAAGAATTATTATTATATGTGGCAACGGTTATAAGCCTTGACATATCCGATGAGAAAAGTTCGAAATGTATCGGTTGGATAATTATTCCCTCGGATGCTGCTTGGGATTGAAAATTAAGTGTTTAGGTAGAAAAAGAAATATTAATTAAAGTTAACAGAAAGGGATATAAAAAATATACTTTTTATTTAAATTAACCAGTTCAGACTTTTTATGGCAAGGCATAAAATAAAGAACGGTATAGGTTCGTATCTAGAGAAATATCTCAGGAAACACAAAATTAATCTTTCAAATATAGAGTTGTCTTCATAGTTGTTATACGCAAACTCAATGTTTAAATTGGAATTTAGGGATATGTCTTGAGATAGAACACCCAAACCCGACCTTATCCTTATCAAACCTAACATTTAAAAGTAATCAGTCTAATGCTGATCAAAAAGCCAACACGAGTTTACTTTTAGACTTACAACCTGGATTTTCAAATTTAAAAGTTGGGAATTAAAGCCAGCAAAAGCCAAACAGCAAAGCAACAACTCTTTTTCGCTTTTACTCCGCAAAATAAATATTATCTGTACGTGCCTCACAATCGGCGTGAAGTCTAAACGAAAGTACATCAGCGAAAGGAAAAATATTGTCTTAAGAAAGACTTATTTTGAGTTAACATTTCCTATTCTTTAGTTGGCGTGTACTTTTTTTTTCTCCCACCGAGGTTACTTTCTTTGTATCACTTTTTCCAGCCATTTTTCTTCCATCTTGGCAGCTCTCTTATCCTTCTCTGTGTTTTACGACACGAAAATAAAAGTATATACCTCACAAAGTTATAAATACTCGGGTGAAAGACGCGATGAAATTTATAAAAATACCGAGTTTGCTACCTTCATTAACATTGTTATTGCCTCATTAGAAGGCGATTTTTTTTACACTCAATGTTTAAAACGCAATTCTTTGATATATATCAGCTTAGGGGAAAATCATTCCTTTTTTAAGTGGGTTTTGTGTGAAAAGAAGAAACGAAAAAATATTTTTGCTACCATAAATTAAGGTAGTTGTTTTCAAATCAACAAATAAAATAAAACCTGCGAAATATTTTTACGAGATCTTTTCTTAAGAAATTCCATGTTGAAGTACAGCTATAAATGTCAATGCTATTTAGAAATTAAAGATTTCTAGAAGAGAACCAAGTTAAATTGTATTTTATTTTGAAAAATGTATTTAAAAATAGCATAACTTTAATAAATGCATGAAAATCACAAAAACAGTTATAAAAAACCTGGAAAGGTGGTTCTATAGTACACACTTTTGAGCAATTTTTTTTATTCCTAAAACTTATGGAATAATAGGTACTATGTCACTTGACCATAGGGATAGTGCTTGTGACAATACAACTTTTCCTTTATAACATTATCTCATTTCTCATAGAATTAATTGTTATTTACTTACATTCCCCTTTAAATTAAATGTAGATGAATAAGATTTATTATAAAAAACTTAGTTCCAACACTAATCAAGAATTTGTTAGAAGAGATTCAGAATACATTAACAACTTAGAGCAATATAAAAATACAATTCAGATTTGTTTTAGAATATGATCCATAAAATCAATGTTTATGCTCAAACTATAGTGAGTTAACTACAGTAAATAGTGAGAAATATTATTAAAATAAAATCACTCAGCAGGCAGGGAAATTTTATGCATTCTAATAAATGCCAAGATGCTAATTTATTAAACTCAAAAATTGGCAAAACCTGTAAAGAGACGCCGCTAATTCAGAGAGAGCTAACTAATAAGAAAAATGAGGCGAAACCAATAAATGACTACTCAACAAGATGAAACCATGCAAACACTAATACATTTCGAATTACCTAATGCACCATCCAGTTTCTTAAGACGCACCTCGGCTGATGATACCTTTCGTCAAATTAACCGAACGAGAACCCAGAATTAGCAAAGAGCGTCCATAATTCATTGAAGAGCTCAATCTCGAGCTTTTAAAGAATTAAGTACCTGAGAGAAGCCCTAATGGCTCAAGGCATTAAATACTTAAGAAATCCGTAATTCAAAGAGGCCCCGGCTAAAAAGAGCGGAATTACGGAACGCAAAAACATCGAGTTTCTCAGAGATACAGTGGTTTAAGTATAAAATTACAAATTTGCGGTAAGCATGGATTTGTGGTTGTTTTAAGATCCTTTATTTCTTGCGGTGGTCGTCTAAGTCAAAAGTCCAATAACTGCCCTGTAGTTATTGAACCAAAACGCCTTGTCCATTGGTACAGCATTGACGTCGTTACAGAAAGCCTTCAATTACGCGCTAAACTACGTTTGAAGGACTTATGCCACTTTCATTCTGAGCTGCGAATATGAGCTGCTCATAATTACAGTGGCGTAAGTCATATCCGAACTTAGTTTTGAGTAATTGAAGCTTTTCTGTAACGGCGCCAATGGAGAAGGCGTGTTTTGGTTCAATAACTACAGGACAGTTATTGGACTTTTGACTCAGACGACCACGGCAGGAAATAAAGGATCTTAAAAGGACCAAAAATCCATGCTCATCTCAAAATTTATGTTTTCGGACTTGCGTCACCGTCATTCTAAAGAGCTCGTGTATTAAATCTAAAACGCCATACCGCACTTAAAATGGAGCGAGACAAAAATTTGTTTCCGCGCAGCGCGCACAACAAAATTATAAGACTTCATTATTTGGAGGAAGGAAGAAAATCTTTTTTTGAATAACCAAAAGCCGCGAGCAATCCCAGCAAAGGAAAAACGCAAGGGTTTTTCTCTCTCTTCCAAGGAAAAACTTTTTCCATCGCTTGATATTCAGGCGAACTTAAACAGTATGCTTAAAGCATCCTCTGAATAATTCATTTCCCCGTGTGCTTGGTTAAAGGTTTTTAAAATAGTAGTCTGCACTAGTGCTCATACACGAGGGGGGAGGAATAAAAACTGCCGGCTACTTATGTTAACAGTTTTTCTTGGTCACGTTATAATGTGATAAAACTCCGGCATACAAATATCAAAGGGTAAAAGTCTGTGTATCAGGCAATTGCATATGCATATATAGTTAAATGCCCAACTTGCATATCATAAAGTGCGTGACATATTTATGTTCGTCTTCTATAATACAAGATAAAAGTGTTTTTTTTTGTGTACAAAAATATATTCCGCTTTTATTTTTAATTTAAAAAAGTGTATTCGAAAGTGCCTATTAGCATATTTATTCAAATACTTTGGAATTTTTACGAAAAAAATTTTTTGCATTATTAGTGTAATTGAATGTAAAAAAAAAAACTTAGGAAATGTAGTATGCAAGTTTTATAGTCATAGCATAAATCCTGACTTAAGTTTATTAAACAAAATATAACAACATTTGCATTAACAGTTTATCCTTAATATAATTTGACATTAGCGTAGCCAGGGGACCGGGACATAGAAGGAGAGTTGCAACCCTAACTCAAAGGACATACGAAAAATCCTGTCGGTAAATTCCGGTCGATAAAAAAACAAATTTATTACACGGGTAAAGCTATAATTTTTTTTTTCCGGAATTCACGACACCAGCTCAAACATGTTCAGTTTACTAATTAGAACTTTGCCAAAATTTAACTGTATGACAGACATCCTTTTAAAATTTGAATGATTTCAGTTAGCAAGTTTTGAAACACATTGTAATAAAATAATGTATTCAAAAATGGAAATTCATTATTTTGTTCGTTTCTATCATCTATCCTGATGGGCGGTTACTGTTCTAATATTTAAACATGCGTATAATATAGATATTAATTAGCTTATTAGAAATATATTATGAATGCTAGTTAATCACAGCCATACAAACAGGGACGCAATATGTTTGAATCAACTAATTCCGGTTCTATAGTCACTATAGTTAATTCAAGGATGTTGAGAGTCAGATAAGAGAGCAAGAAGGTTCGGGGAACAGTAGGGTAAGTGCTAGTGTATCAATACTTACTATAGTATCTGGTCATATTAAAAATTAATAGATATAATAATAAAATCGGAATGAACGAAACATTCTATATAACCAAGGTATAGGTAAATTTTTATCCATGTAGTTGAAGATCATTTAAAACTGCGCCGTTATTGAAGTATTGGAGCAAATATACCCAACTCAAAAATAAGAAAAAAAAACCCAACATTCAAATAAAGAAACGAAAACTTTCAAAAAAGACGACCCTGTCGTAAAATCTCAAATTCCACCAAACAGCCAAACGAACATCAGAAAAATTCCTTAAGTCGTCAGCCATTACCAAAGTAAGAAACGCATCACATAAACCATAGCAACTAACAACTCCGCAGCCGATCCGATACACCATTGATCCCTTCCATGGATAACAATCCAATGCTCGCTGATGTCCCCAGCTGGCGGACATATATTCTTAAAAGCTGATATTCTCGGGGAGGCCATTGAAGCAAATGGCCCATAATGATATCACCGGCAGTTGACATTGGAGCGAGAGATTCATCGCTTGTTATGCCTTCTTCTAACGACTTCCACACAGGAAGAAAAGGTCTTCTTTGCCGTTAGTGGAATCAACTGTCAGTTGTTCACGGATACATAAGTGAATAGAGTGCATTTCGACACAGCAAGAGTTGTGCAGTCGAGTGAAGCATTAGTAAATAGTTCGATCATGCAGAGTGCAAAAATGTTAGAGGTTGTAGAGTACCCAGTGCTAATTCAGAAGAGATCTTGGAAAGGAGGCTCCGAAGCAATCCCGAAACGCTGGAGTGTGGACAAAAGCAAATAAGATGGGTAACTGAGCAAACGGTTACGGGTAGAAATTAAATTCCAGTGCCAAATATCATGTTTAAACTTACTATAAAAACTATGTAAAGTTTTTGTCCTGAAGAGGTCCTCCTCAAAAACCGACAGTAAAAATGCGACAGTTAAAAATTTATAATTTTCTCATTTTGAAGACGACGACGGAAAAAAACTTGACACATATTTTATTAACAAGTAAAAACATGAAAATTGCATGGCAATGGATTTTTATTTCTACCCCCAACCGTTTGCCAACTTTTATCCAAAACTCCAAAGCCTCGGGATCCTCTTTTCCATGGTCTCTTTATGATTTTTTTCTTTCTCTTGGAATGTGTCATTGCTTCACAGATACGTTTTGCTAGCAGAAGTTGAAACTTTTATACTTATTTTCAATCTTAATCTTTTAGTAATCCAGAAATGTCTTCCTCATTCCACACAATGCAATTGGATGGCATAACACAAACTATTAGGTTTACTAAAACGGGAAATGTAACAAAACATCATTTGCCACTTAAATCGTAGATGCCGGAATGATGCCCTATCATTACCCAACTTTTAAAAATGGATGTCCGAATTGGGTACTACGAAAAGTTTTCATAAAACTATGATGATAACAGCGAAAAAAATTGTCGTTGTTGTTTAAAGTAATTCAAAGCAGAACATTTAAAATAATCTACTATTTTAATTTACCAAACAAGAGAACTAATCATTAACTTTGTTTAAAATTATAATTGTTAACGGTTAAAGTAAAAGTTAGGTTTACAAGTACGGCATTGAATGAGAATGAGAACATCAGAAGAATGAGTTAACATGTGTGTGCCTGTACTGCAAGTTGACTTATATCAAAGCTGTGCCAGAAAAAAAGCCCTTATTCCACTAACGCCCGGAAACTTCCACATCTATCTTTATCGGTATATATTTTTTCTGGTGTTTGCTGTAGGATTTTATGGGGACGAATATGGAATGATCTGGACGGTCGTTTCAAGGGAGAGATTCCATTGATATTCCGACTGCCGAAGAGTGGTTCGATATGCGATATCTGCAGAATTTGCCGCTCTTTTTTGGGGGATACTGCGATAGCTGCCTTTTGAAAATTTAAATTGCAGACGTAGTCATTACGATTTTTTTTATGAGGGGGGGGGGTATTTGAAGTTTATTTTTTTGGCGGATCTTTGTTATGGGGAGTGATGGGAATTGATTGCCGAGTAATTTTAAATGGGATCGGGATTCAGCAAGTGTTGAATACACTTGTTGGAAGTTATGCCGAGGAGTTAGTTTCTGTACTATGAGATATGCTTGATGAATACTAGAAAGATTTTATACTTGGGATATTATAAAATATTCAAATTTATGATGACAGTCAAGTGTGGACGTTTTTAGTGAATATTAAGAAAATCCAAATGATCAACGTTCACATTTTATTCTCTTAGTTGTCCACTTAAAAGTGAAAATTTAAAAAAAAATTAAGTTTTCTTTCAGTTTTATTTAGTTAGGTAAGTAAACAATCAATTTGGTTCTTATTGTGTATAACATGTCAATGACTATTTGTACTGTTTTACCAAAAATTTCATAAATGGAGTAAAAATTTATTTTTAATAAGTTTTAATTTAATCGCAAAACCAGTTTATTAGTAAGCAACGTAGTCTTTTGGACTTCCTGAAAATGATTAAGTGTACTATTTTATAGAAAAAAAACCCATAAAGATTTAATTAAAATTATGTGAGAAAATTTTTTAAGTACAGTAAGTACTTTCGAATATAAAAAATTTTTAACAAAAAAAGAGGCAATTTTTGAAAACTACGAAACACGTTAACAAATTAAAAAATATAATTCAGTACAAAAAACAAGAGTAATTGAAATATTTTCCTAAAAGACAAACTGCTTGCTTTGATATTGAACAAAAAAAAATGCCACATTTTTTCCCTAAACAATTAACCACTTCAACTACTAATAAGCAAAATTTCTCAGACGAACAACAAAGACAAAATAATTCCAAAAGCCTTTCAAATTAACTCCCCCTCAAAAAAAAGAAAGAAAAAAAAACGCTCAAAAAATCAACCCTCCTCGACATCTTTTGTGATTCCAACCAACACCAAACAGAACCAAATTCGCACGCACAAACAAAAAAAAAAATACGCCAAGACTTTCGAATTAAATCAGCAAAAGACAGCGAAAAACTTTTCTCTCTCAGTCGGCATTGTTTTCACAGAGGACCTGTGAAGACAGGCGGCAACAAAAGAACAACAAAATAATAATAACAAGAAAAAAGCTACGATAAAAGGCAGCAGGGGCCTATGCGGACATAACAGCGCTTCATCATTATTACTCAAAGTGAGAGGAAAAAAAACACAGATGCACTCGACATCTAATTTTCGATCGCCGAAACAACTCTTTTAGCTGCTAATGATCCGATCCCTCTTCTGTGAAGATCGTTTCTTTTTTTAGCCGCATTCCCGAGACGATTTCGATTGTTGTTTTAGCATATATCGATAGAGTATCTTGGGGAATACTAGTGCAGTGGAATATTGAGATTAATATTTGTGGTTATTGAGATGGAGGCTTTTGAAGGGTGCTGAAGATATGGCTAATTTTAGCAGCTTTTTACCATCTTAATGTAACTGTTGGTAATAAATGGTGCATATAAATTCACGAATTTGCCAGATATAAAAAGAAATAATAAAGTCTCAAAGCAGAGATAACATTTGATTTCTCTAGTGGGTTCTTTTCTCAAAATTTGTCAGTTAATTATTTTTCCAATCAATGGAATTTTATTAAAAAACAATTTGTTCTGTCAAATTTTATTCAATCCTAGATACTACTAATGTATAATTTATTTAGCTTGTGTAGTATACCACACAGAGAGGGAACTTGTATTTAAGAAAATTGTGATTGCAGTTAAAACTGAAATTCTGAAGAAAATTTACTTACAACGTATCAAGGAATACTGTTTCTAAAAGAATCATAGAATATTAATGGTAAATTTAAAACTTAAACAGTCATAACCGTATTTTTTATTTTACGGAAAGTTACTAAGATTTGTGTGTTCCAGTAATTGCAAAAAACGTTACGCTACAAATACACAAAACGCATATGCGCTGATTATATGAGTATGTCTTGAAAATGCAATTCATTATGACTAATGGCCTAATTAGAAAGTTTTTGAATGTGAACTAATGAGCTTGAATAATTAAATTGAAAACCAAAGATAAATCGAGTTTTTATTTTATCTATCAACGTTAATGAGTACGTAAAATGATTTTCTAAGAAACTAAATACGGAGAACTATTACGTGAAACGAAGTTTCTATATTGCCTTAAAGGCTTTTTAAAGATGAGTATTAAATTTAATCAAGTTATGAACGAAATACACTGAGCTAGAAACAAACAAGCTCATCTCTGAGCTAAACTTAGAACAAAGACTATTATATTGCTTTTTTAAAAAAAAGTCTACGCTGAATTAACTAAAAAAGAGAAAGTAAACCACCCAGAGCAAAAGATTTACGACCAAAAACACTTCGAACCGTCAATTACCCAACCAAAAACAAGTCATCACGACTTGCTTCCAAAAAGACCGAGATGACAACCCTACCGAAACATCACACGACAAAAGCAAAGAAAACCGACCCCAAAAACACTACATCCTCCATCTTTCCTAAAGTAATTTATTAAGAACATCACCGCTCACCGAGTCCGTCCACTGACCCGTACCGCGACCCACCCCCACAAAGATGTTCTAAGGGGGGATGGAAAAAGAAACAGATGATAAAGAGAAAAGGAAAACCGAATTTCTCCTCTACCCCCGTAACAAATGAGGGAGAACTGGCCGACGTGTTTCACAAACTGGCCGCCATATTTCACCGCCGCACATCCGAGAGAAGAAGCTGCGGACGGGGGGTTCTATCAATTTTGTTGGTGCGGTTGACCAATTGGCCAACGAGGAGATATACGACCTGCTTGCTCAGCGTGCGACATACCTGGAAGACAGGGGCGGGTGCGTGCGTACACGCTTTTGCTTAATGGGGAGCGAATACTCTTAAGATCAATTAAGGCTCATTTCTGTAATGTAAATTCGTATTATGAGCCAGCTGATCAAAAAATTCGTCAAAGAGAACTCTACGACCATTGTTGGCGAGGTAGACTGTGACCAACGTACTGAAATTGATAAAAATAAATAGACATCTTTTGAAAAAATATAGGGGAAAGTACCCCAAAACGGGATAGCTTATCTATTCTTCGCTTTATGTCTTATTGTGTACATGGTACATTCCAAAGTTAGACGTCATTTAAAAGTATACACCTTTTCAACTACTTAGCATACCTTTGTTACATTTGTTCAATAATATTTATGTGAAAAATACTGGTTTCACAAAGTCTTACACGATCCCGTTTTACCCTACCAAGGGTGGGTAAAAAGGGATAGGGATTTGTATGTTATTAGGTTTTTGCTGATTTTACTTTTAAAACAAAAATAGGCTAAGTTTTTAAGGAAGAAACTTTTTAATTGTAAATTTGAAACCTTATATAACACAGAAATCGCATAAAAATGTGTTGTCTTCTTCTTCTGCTTTGGAACAGGCTTCGTGGGCCCATCCCTGGCAGCTCGAGCATTGTAATCCAGCCTTCTCCAGATTTCGATTCAAGATACAGAGTGATGCAGAAAATACATGCTTCATCTTCTGAAGACGACGACGTCCAACCTTGGCTAACTGATGATTCTTTTTAAGGTTTTCTTATGTTAGGTCCATTTGCTTCGTTTTTTACAATTGATGATTGTGGGTTTTTTTCAGGTTCAGAGTAACATTTTTTAACTTTATCTGCCTGTTTTGCATCTCCATTTGGTTTTCTTTTACGCCTCGTTTGTTTTGTCTTCGGAACATTCAAGAGACTTGTTTTGGCAGGCCTTTTTTCCAGCTTTTGAGATCTCTCTCGTTCTTTTTTTTTCACGCTCTTCTTCTTCCAACTCTAGTTTATATGGACTTCCTGTTATAATTGCTGTTTTCCCTCTTCTCCTATCATGTTTATTTTGAGGTCTTGGTCCAAACACTCGTGGTGGAGGTAGAATTTCTTTGGGTGATATAGAAAATGGCAGTCAAGGACGATTGTATAGCCCAAGTCCTTTGTTTCCTGTTGATGTGGATGGTTGGATAAGTCCTGCGTTTGTGCTAATGTTATCGGTGCCCCCATCACTAGGTGATTCATTCGATACTGTTGCTAGTGGTTGTGATGACTGCAAACTCTCAGATGCTATGACTGAACTTGAAGATCCTTCGGATCTGGCCTCGTTTTGTTGCAGATTTAATGGTTGTTGGGACGTCATGTTCTGAGCATCTTCTTAAAATAACTTAAACACATTGCCAAAACATTAATGGAAATGGTCGGGTAAAACGGGACACATCAAAATTGTATCCCGTTTTGGGCACCCCAAAAGTGTCCCGTTTTGCCCGACCGTGATACTTTTGAAAACATAAATGGCTGACCCCTAAACCGTTACTCACAAGCAATATTTAAATACATGAAATTGTTGTTGAAAGAGCTGTGAACAAAACACAGTACTAACCGGAATTGTTCCGAAGGACGGAGAAGCACAAGGACAGTTGTTCTGCAGTCGAAAAAGGTACAAAGTTAGTAAAAATCTATCTTGAAAACTTTGAAAAAATATTTCTTTGCGAAACACGTGGCTAGAGTTGAGAGATCAACTGAGTATGCTGTCATGGCGGTCGGGAACCAGTTTAGCCTGTCTCCCGCGAGATACAACCACCAGTCAAGCTCCGAGGCTCAGTATCCCGTTTTGCCCGCCTATCCCGTTTCGGGGAACTTTCCCCTATATATTTATAGTTATTACAATCTTTATCTTTTACTATTGGTAGATACATAGGTAATGTCCAAATAGCAGACCTGCACAATACTGACGTCTGAAAATGAATAATTCAATTTGGTCCTCTTTGTACTCAAGATAGAAAATATCACTGATTTTCTAAATGTAAATTAATTTAAATTAAGTGAAAAATAACAGAGGTTCTACAGACTCTGGACGCATGTGGAAATATAAACTATGCTGGTCAACGGCTGACTTATTTTAAAAAGCAAAGGGCACATATCTGTAAATGATACCCTATCCCATTCTTATTCACAAGTCTTTACATCATCTCATCTAGAGTTATTCTTCTTATGTAACCGTTTAGCTTCTTTTATCTTTGCTGATACTTGTTCTTATTTCGAAAGTAGTCGTGAAGTGATATTCCCCATAGTATACTCATAATTTGATAGCAGTAACATCATGAGTATCCGTCTTAGGGTCCATTATCTGAACAAAAAATCTTAACGGACATCGCAAATAATGATGGGTTTTATGATGACATTTTTGTCTGTTCGTCACTAATACCTATCTTGGAAGATATCGGAAGAAGAGGTTCGGATATGTGGATCCTAAATATTAGGAAAGCTTCAGAAAGCATTCCTTTTAAAAGTGTATAAGAGAAGACTAAGAATGGGAAATTCACCAGTATCAAAAAGATCAGGTTCTACTACACATGGTAAAGAAAGAACTGACTAAAGCCTACATAAAACTACAAATACACTAGTTTACTTTGGTACTACACCATTTTTGAAAGTCTCATAGAAGTGAATATTATGTTGCTGCTGGTTATTTTAGGGTTGTTTGGGATCACTGTAATTCCATAGCATACAGCTAACTACAAAACACCCATGAAAATGTTTGTTCAGTATAAACAAGTGGGAAGACAGGACATTTAAGTTTAGCTTCTAAAATGTCTGAATTTAATTCTAATACTACTATCTAAGAATAATGTTTTTATAATATGGAGAATTTTTAAAGGTTGTAGGTATTTCCCTGGAACCGTAGTCTTTGGCTAGTAGTACAAGTAAAACAATCCAGAAAATTTTCAAAATAAAATGTATAAAAAAAGGAAAAAAAAATCCAACAATTGTTTGAATTTATTATTATTTTTGCATCTAACAAGAAAAATATTAAACAACAAAAGAAATATCATCAAAGGTATTAACTGATTCTAAAAGGTGTAAGAACAGTGAAAATCAATGAAAACTGGAGATTTTTCATAAGATCAAACTTTATTTAGGATAAAAGCAGAAATTTAATGAAAAATAAACTCAAAAGTCTGGGTATGTTCGATAGAGTAAATCTCTGGTTCCAATATGTAAGTTTATCAAACACACATGTTATATAAAAAATTCATTTGGGCTTCTAACATGTGCTTAAATATCAATACTTTAACCAGGGAACGCAGCTGTTAAGTAAAACTCTTCTAAGAAAACTCAGACAGGTCAGGGGGGGGGGAGTTCGAAGCTTTACTATCAGAATGCTGCACTTGAATATATTTTCCAGAGAAACAACAACAACAATTTCCACCAAAGCCATGGCTAAATCGATCAACAAGTCAAGAAAATCAATCAAATAAGTTACATAAAAGATAGACTCGACCCGAAGGTGCACCCTCAAATAAAAAATTCGGAAAGAAGCCGGGAGAAAAAAATCCCGACCAGAAAATGGAATTACCAGAAACTGTTTCTACTCTTCTTTAGGGGGCCATTCACAAAATACGTCAAAGGTTTAGGGAGAGGACCTGTATGTGTGTGCCATAATGTGACAGAGTAATTTGTGACATCACACAATGCAACTTTTTTTTTTACAGTTATGCTGAGAAAGGCATTTCTTCAACCCCTAGTGTAATGATTTATAGTGTTACTAAGTTACTAGGTGATAAAATAGTAAGGGAAATGTTTGTAGGTCTAATTTGATATCAATTTTAAGGTTCAAAAGTGTGGCATTCTAATCGGTGAGGGGGGGCACAGAAATGTGACAACATGGGGAGGGAGAGGTATAAACAAAACACACCCCGACACCCATATTGAGGTTTTGCCATTCCGTGAAACTATTTTGGTGCCGTTCTTTACCTTAAATTTCTCATTCTTTCAGAGATAAAAATGGTTTGCCTTAATTTTTTATCAGAAGTCAACGTTCTGGATATTAGTGATTTTAGCCCAAACGAGCCACATTTTCTACAAATACTAAATAAGCGAAAATAAAGGCCGAATTGCAAATTTAATCCTCTAATCTTTGCGTAGAGTCCAAATCTATTCAAAAACCACCTTTTTCATAAACAAATTGAAAGGCAGGTACTATTACTTGGGGAAGTACTAGGATTACTTGGAAAAACACACACGTGTGTCCCTCTAAAAAATGTCTCTTCCTCTAACATGATTATACAAGAAAAAAAATCTTAAATGAAGAATTGCAGAACAAATTATAATTATTGCAAATATACAACATTAATTGCTACAACTCGCTAAAATTATCCGCGCTGTTCAAAAACGGCCTTTGGTATAAAAACTTATGAAAATTCACATAGTTTGTGAACGGCCCCTCATAAAGTCTTATTCCGGAAAGATTCGAGATCGAAATTCGGTATGCAGATGGGGCTTAAGGAATCGCCGCGACACTGCTTTATATAGCCAGGTATTCATCAGGGTTCGCTCCCAAGGTGGGCGTTGTTGTTGTTATTATTACTGCGGTCTTCAGGGAGAGATGCAACCTCCCATTGTTATGGGGGGGGATCTATCTCCTCAAACTTATCTCTTGCTGTTGAGATGATGGCGAATTATCAATCTTTTTTTTTATATAAAGCTCACTACAGCGACTTCCATCGGGGTTAAATTGCTTTATGTACTCGGGTTTATTATTTTTTTTTTTTCAAGATTGAAAAGCTATTGCTGGAGGAATATCGATCGTTTCGAGTACAAAGGGGGTAATTTTTGATATCAACTTTTTTTTTGTCTCGCGCTTGATTGTTGTGTGGAATGAATAATTCACGCGCGTGTTTTCGAACGAGGAGAGGGGTATTTCGAGGGCGCTAATATAAAATGGATGTGTTGGAGAGAAGTTATTTGTATTCATTTAACATGGTTTTGAACGTCTCTTTATGTAAAAGAAATGATGTTTTAGGGAAGAAAAAGCGGGAAGATAAATTATGTATAAAAAATTATATCGGAATTTATCACAACCCTCAAACATGTCTTCCGATCTCAGTGACGTCATCCAAGTGCATTTCCAACAATTTTATTAATAAGAATGCTTCTTTTAAAAATATTTTTTATCACAATGCGTTAGCTGTTTTTAATGAAGTTGAATGTTTAGTTAAGCATAAAAATAATAAAAGTTAGAAAAAAGTACCTTTTCTTAACAGTGCAGTGAAAAAAAAATGTAAAGCATCTTACCTTATATGACTAAAGAAAAAAACATCAATAGCTACGTAATTGGTCAGGTCAATATTAAGGCCATACAAAAAAAAACTTAATGAATGTTTTAAAAATCTAATAAAAATATTTTGAATTTTTCTAACCGTCTATTAACATTAAAAAAACACTTAATAAAGCATCATAACATATTGGTTCAAGACCTTTCAATAGCAATAACATGACAGTTGGCATCGCTAGGATAAAGTCGTTTTGAGTACAGAGACCTTGTTGAAAAAAATCATGAACAAATACTTAACCACACCCACATATCTAACCAATCTCCAATGCTAGACGAGAATATAAGATTTTGAGAGATTAAGAAAGGGTAAATGGTACCATATCCCGTTAAAAATAAAGACTCGGAGGCCTGGAGTTTCTTTCACTCCGCTAAATGTCTCCGAGAAATAAATAGGGCAAAGGTTCAATCCTTACAAATCCCTTCGACTGTTCTTCCAGTTTTTTGTGGTAGTAAAAACAAGATTTTCTGTTGGTAATTCCTCCTTCGTACTAAGTCAGTCAACGGATATTCCGGGGTCTAACCAACAAAAGTTACCTCCTTGCTGACCTATTTGATGTAAGGGCAGGAGAAAAAAAATTAAAGAGAGAGATACGGAATAAAAACAAATACTGATGGTTAACCGCCATGTTTATGTTGGAGGAATAGTAGAGAAAGATACTCTAATCCTCTTCCTTTATTTCTATTGTTTTCATTGTAAAGGTTAAACCGGATTAACTTTCTTATTTTCAACGACTAACCAATGCTGATGCTCGTGATTTTTCGAAACAACAGAGGGCTGTTGGAAAAATCGTGATTGAAAATAAATTGCTTGTTTTGATTTTGACCAAAAAAAGTCATCAAAGCAAATAATTATAAGGATCAATTGTGTAAGTGATGGACGATATCGATAAGAAGCGATAAAACATCAAATAATATAAAAATCAAATGTATAAATTTACAGTAGTTTTTCAAGACATTCAATATATTAGAGTCTGTCTAAGTATAGTTAAATTTTGATAAAGCAATGTGTTTTAAATCACGTAATATCGTTGGTGGCCATTGGCCGCTAGGGCATATCATTGGCACAGAGCTATCGAGGCAAACAGCCTCGGATGCTCGTAGTAAGAAAAGCCAGTAAATCACGCAATATAAAAATATAAATATTGCTCATCTTCATTTAAAGTATCTCAATGGAGCAAAGATGGGAACGAAATATGGTCCAGCATTGAATACGATGTCAATTTCTGTTGAAAAGAACCAATTTTCTACAAAAACTTAAAATTACTAATAGAGCATTTTCAATCACATGACTCTGCCTAACAACGGCCTTAGCAACGTTGTTTTATTCCTCCAGTGACATCATGTGCGAATGCTGTTATTGGATACTTCTATGTCCCGCCCCTAACAACAGCCTTAGCAACGTTGATTTTGTCCTCCAAGTGACGTCATGTGCGAATGCTCTATTAAAGAAAAGACTAAACAATTTACTATTATAAGAATATCTACCGAACAATTTGCATACTCAAAATCAAGCAAACTGGTGCATATACGGTACTGCAAAAATGCAAACTATTCATACGTTTTCTTAACCGTAACGTAATGACATACCCTCGTAAATCAAAGAAAAATTATTACTAAGTCTAAGATTTTGCTACCTTGGCGGATGTTCGCACCTCCCTTATAGGTCACGGCGTTATTAATTAACAGCCCTAATTCCCTTTTTTCCACTCGGAAAAACCGCACAATACGACCACCCCGATCGAACTCCCCTACTAATTACCCCGCCCTCCTAATTTCAGCGGTGGAATTCCCTCCAAAACTCTCCCATTAGTCGCATTCATATCAATTGACACAGTGTCCCCCTTCTGCCACTCGAGCTTTCAAGCATGATGGAACAGCAACAACAACAGCGGCAAAAGCGACATTAGCTAACTGAAGAAAAAGAATAAGCCCCTTTATCATCAACTCTTTTCTTATTTCGCATTAGCGCATTCGTCTAAAATCATTCGCGCACCCGAGCGAAAAAGACGCCTTTTGTTCTGGGCTAAGAAGCGGAATAAAACTGAGCAGTATTTGCTAACGGAAGATAACAGTAAGTCCCTCCAGGCTAAGGCTAACGCATATGCGGGCCTTTTACTAATAAGCTCATTTAGCGCTATGAAGAATAAATCAGGCGGGCCTTATTGTTATTATTATTGGGATTTGAGTATTCCAAAGTCTTTATGCGATATCGATACCGACCATATGGGGGGAAAGTCTGGGGAATCATTCCATGCGGACGGGAGATGATGTAACTGGATCTATGATTTCTTGGGGGCAATGGAATTTCTTTGATTTATTTTTCCCATCATAGCCAGAAGAAGTATTGTTAGCTTAATTAGTTTTGGTAATTGATGCTTTAATAAATAAAGAAATAGGTTGACAAGAACTAGATTTTTGTTTCAGATTCCTATAGCAGTTAGGATGCAATGTTATTTAACAATAAAGGTTTTAAGATATTGAATTGTTTTCATTGATAATTGCTAAGAAAAGTGTCTTAAATGTAGGAGTCGATCCAAAATTCGCAAACAAAGTCAAGGAGTTAGGTTACTAATGTTGCAGTAAATACTTATTGACTTAAAATCGCAGTTTTTAAAATTTATATTTTCTTAAAGAGTAGAAATTTTTTGAAAGAGCCTATTCTATTTTTGCTTGAGAAAGAGACATTTTTGAATTTTATGTTCATTTCAACTGTTCTTCCCAATTCTTGAAAACACTAAACATTTTCTCTTCTTTTATGAAAGAGTCAGACTGAATCCATCTTTGAAAATCCTATAAAGTCACCTGTGAATAGCATATTGTAGAACCTCCATTAACCGACTCTTCGGATTATCCGAACATCCGTCTGAGCTTTGAGTTGAACCACTTGCCAGTGTTATCGATGTGTTAAAAGTAATTTCAAAAATCCAAAACAATCTATTTCTAAAATCAATTTCCAGTCTCTTTTCTTTCCTTTTTATTACAAAAATTTTTTATTAACTGCTTATTATTTATCTTTGTTACTAATTTTTATTATTATTACTAATTAAGTATTCTTATTTATTGCTCATTGCAAATTTTTATTATTTAAATACTTATTTTTATTTATTTTTAATTAATTAAATAGTTATGAGCTCTACCTTATAACTCGCTTTCTTCACCCATTGGTCCAAAGAGTAACGGTTAATAGAGGTTTTACTGCACCTGTTATGCTGCACAAAAGATAAAATAAGGAGAGAATGAACGATTGAAAGAGAACTCACATTCGTCCTTATCCTTCGCCGTGACAGTGATGACGGTGTGCTGAATGTCCTCATCTTCGTTTACCTCAGCTTCGTAAGAAACTTGTTCGAAGTATGGGGGATTGTCGTTCCTGTCGCCGATTCCGATTCGGATGTACTTGGTCACTGAAAGAGAAGAGGCAAACAACGGTCACAAAGGGCTCAACTATCGGGTATTATTAGAGGAAAAGTAGAAACAAAGTTTTATTTAGCTAGTTTTAAGGAAGGGAAGATAATAAAGGAGTTAGACAGAAATTTAAAATACGTATGTTTTAAGTCACTGATGGTTTTAAAGATTCCAAACCTTAACAAATAAGTTATTTTAAACATTTTTTTCATTTCACACAAAGTTAAAATGCAGAAACTTTAAAACAGAAAAAGAAATTTACAGGCAAAAGATTGAAAAGAAAAAAATTGTAAAATGAATAATTAATATCACAAATTAGCTGAATGGTGATAAAAAGTTATTTATATTTCTTTTAAAAAAAAGTTTCATTAGCAATAAATAGCAATGAACACTAATTCAGCAAAAAAAACCCCAAATGATACAAGCTAAAGAAACACTGTTTAGGAAACACTAAATCGGTATTTCCTTTTTCACAAAAGTATTTATCTGCCAGTCCAATTTATTTAAAACATTTAAATGCCCATAATATTCATTAACAGATCTTTCAAAAGAATTGTACGAAAAATATATTCGAAAACGAATTCTAACATGCCTTAATTTAATTCCGAAGTCTTTTAAAATATACTGCATACGCATCAATACACAAAACAAATAATTTCTTACATTTAGAAGGTTTTTGGTTCTAATTTTCTTCTACTTAAGAATTAAGTCACAACAAGAAAACCAGAAAAAGAAATGGTATCAAAACACTTCACTTCATAGATTGTGCTCTAAAAATACTTCTTCCAATGAAATAGGTTAACGAAGTAATTAACATAGTAACTTAATGTAATATGCATAGAGTTAGAGTTGCTTTAATTCACTACTAGTTAATTATGCTACATAAAATCTCTAGGGAAATAGTGTATTCAGAAGAGCATAATAATACTTTGGACCTTTGGCAATGCATTTAGGCCTATCATTGTGCAGAGAATGACTTATTCATGTGTACGAATCACATCTGTTATCATTTCCTAACACTGAATAGGACTAGTAATTAATCAGGAAAATAAATTTTGTATCGGGATCATAATAAATAAGAAGAAATCATCAGATAAATTTCATTTCCCTACTTACTGAAAATGGGAAAAATTATGACTTTTAATCAAGATATTTTTTTGTTTAGAGACATGCGGCTTAGAATTAAATTGCACATGATTAACAGGGTTTGAAATAAACAAAATGTAGTCTTAATTTTATCGTTAGCTTCAGTTTCAATATTCAGTTTATTTTCCTGTACAGTTGAATAATACAATGTTAGCAACCCACCAGTTTTTAAAAGTGCATATTAAATAATTAAGGCATTTCTATTTTATTTTAAAGGATATAACAATTTAATAAAGAACGTAAAGAAAAAAAAAGTTCAACTCTCTTTTTAGGAACACTAAAGATAAAGAACAATGCATAAGATTTAATAGAGATATAGGATTTAATAGACATCCCTCTGACACATCTTAAAAAAAGGTAAACGAAAAATTTCCGTTAAATACCCAACACTCAAAATCAAAGCTTTTAGTAAACCAAATAAATTAGCTGTCGCACGCACACACAAAGTGTCTATTTTACTAGAATCCATTAAGTAGTATCATATAGCCTGGACTCTACCGACCCGAAAAAGTCGGAAAATCCCCAGATTTCGCTTCATGTTTTACTGAATGTATAAATCCGAGGCAAGGTTCCAAGAAGTTTAAGGTTCGCATGGCACTGTTTCCGAACCATGTCTCGTTAGGATAAAGTGGGAGTCACCGACCCCTAACCTATTTATTTTTTTTCCCGAAGCAAGAACGCATTTCTTAACCATCACAAATGGTTAATGGACTGTCGGGGATTATATGAGGGAGAGTAGACAGTATAAATCACTCACAAAATACTTGGGGAAAAATTCAGATTGTTGACGCAAAGGGGAAACTATATCTTACTACTACTATTCAAACTAAGGAGCGCTATAAAATATTTACCGCTTTGAATATGTAAATAACCAAGTGCCGCATATAAAATAGGGTATTTACCTATATTAGTTTTTTTCAAATATTCACCCCTTCATGTCTATAGGGTAATGTCCTAAGGGTTTGGTAGTACCTTTTGTAATAGTTGTAAGTAAACATAAAATAATTTAGTACCTACTTAATAATGGAGAAATGATATTAGGTATTGTATAAATTTTTAATGGTTTAAGTTTCTGCTCATAATAGAATTTTTGAAAGACATATTGAAAGCTTCATTAATTTTACCAAGAGTTTCACTTTTTTTCAAAAACCTCGTAAAAATTAATAATAAGTTTATGTACAAAATTAAGTTGATGTACAAAAGTTTATTAAGTTATCAAACACGGTATACTGTACTCTAGAAAAATGTTTAGTATAATTAATTGGAAACTAGTTAATTAGGTTGGGCTAAAATATTTGCATTGTCATCGTCTGCAAATTTATAGAGTTCTAGCTTACAGGTAAACATGGTGGGTTAAGGTCTATATGCTTTGAAGCATGGAAGTAATTTATTTAAAAAGTAAACATTTAATTCATGTATTGCGGATTTTTTTAATGACAATAAAGACATTAAGAATACACGTTTAGGCAAATAGTATTCTAAGAAGTCTTATTTATAATTATGTTTGAATTGGTTCCATGATTTCCGGGACAGACAGACAAATAAACACACAAGCCAAAGTAAATAAATACCAGCAAATAACTAGAATAGTAATTTATAAAATTTATATTAAAAACAAAATTAAATAAAGTTTTAAGAAATAAGTTATTGTTACGGTATTGAGATTAAAAATAAAATATATTTTAAAACGATCGACTTAAACGATATCCATGTTTCAAAAAGGACATATTCATCATTTTAAAATTCAAAAATACGGGTTATTTATGCTTTATCATTTAGAATGTTGTCTAGAAATGAAGCATGATTGATGAATATAAGGTTTTTAAAAGTAGTTGAGTTCTATTCCAACAAAAATTAAGAAAATTGTCATAATTCAAAAGCCTCAAATAAAACAGCCCGCTTAATTTTTTAATTCTTTCAAAATTGCTTCGAAGAAAAGCTTTTTCGACTCCACTGAAAAATTTCGCGGTAAGCCTTAACTCTGAAAGGTTAACAAATTAGAAACCCAAGACACACCAGGTGCGAAAAAGAGAGATTAAGAGTTTCTCGTGACAGAGTTAACACCAGTAAAAATGTAGGAAAAAAACCCGGGTACTCGGAGATTTTTACAAAACGTGTGAATAATTGTTGTTTGGGAACTATTTCATCTAAAAAGCCGTCGGCGATTTTCAAGCAAGTTCGTAGCACGAAATAACTAGAAATACGAGAACTGAAGTGAGAAAACGGTCTTTAAAAAGGCGGGAAAACGTAAGAGAAGAAATTTCTCGAGACAAATTTAACTCCATTTATTCAATGGAGGAGTTTCCGAGGAAAATAAATATCGCACCTATAAGAACACTTTTCGGTCGTTTTAGGAGCGATGTTGAAGTGTAAAGAATTCTTTAATTTTTATGACTAACACCTGTACTTAATGCACAACTCTACATTAGGATGCAACTAACAGTTTTTCTAACACATGAGGAAATCATTATTTTTCTTTTGGATCGGTTTGAAATACTATGTTCAAGACAGAATCTTTAGAAGAAACATAACTTTGAAATATTCAAATAAGGTAAACTTATATTTTTAAGATGGAGCTTAAAGGTTTTAGCGTCAAACAAAAATTTTAATGTAATAGTTAGTCAGACAAACGTGTCCGATTTCGAGCATAAAATTTATTAAGTTAAAAAGAATTGTTTTTGCTCAGCGAACGGAAAACAATTCATTGTTTCCGTCTAAGTGTACATAAACTTATTGTGTCAACAAAATAAGAAAACACCCATGAAAGAAATAAGTAACTTTTAAATTAAAAATATTCCATTGCATTACTAGGCAGTCTGGAGAAACTTTACTAAAAGGTTTAGGTGTACGAAAATGTTTTTGCTTTCATGAATGCTGGTGAAGTATTAAATATTAAGTATTTTTCCATACTTAATGGCATATTCATATGGAATTTTAAGGGAGAGATATAAAATAGAAAGTATTAATGTTTTCTCTCTTAGTTTTTTCGACATATTTTAAAGCTATGCAAAAGAAAACACGAAACTTTTAACGTATGTTAATTCATAATGTACTCATATGGAATATCCAAGAGATAAAATGTATGGTGAAATAGTTTTACTGAAAAATTTTGTCCAGATACCAATTATGTCAAAAGGTCTTACTGTCGTAGTGTCCTAGATCAGAATTATATGTCTGCCATACGATTTACACTTCATTTCCTTTCTAAAACGCATATGGAAAAAAACTCGCAAAAAAAAAAAAAAGAATTAGACGCTGGAGAAGTTCCAGTTCTTACACAGACATCTCACAGACGTCGCCATAAATATGAGAACTTTTTTAAAGATATTCACACGGCCATCAGAGCCCAGGGAAGTGATCCTTTGAATCTTTTTACGCCTGTTGACTAAAACCTTATAGAAAAACTTTTATAAAAAGTTTTTAATGCCCTTTGAAGTCGGTGTCACTACCCTAGGGAAATTCGAAAGAGGGGATTGAAAAGGAGCCCCGTTCTCTCACCCACGGCAGGGAATTCAATAACGCGAGAAGCGCATCTTTCGCGCCTTGCAGGGAAGCAATGCGGTGAAGCCCGTATTACGCGTCGGTGAAATGAAATTATTATTATTCAGAGTGGCGTGGTAGTCAATGTTGATATGTGTTTGAGTAGTTTTAAATATTTAATAATAGTAACACCAAGTTCCTTTTATTTCATTTTTAAATATATATAGATTTAATGGTAATTTATGTTCAGCCAGCATAGGGCTATGCAAATGATCAAGGGTATTTCCCTTTTAAGATTGTAATGAACGTTAACGGAAGTAAATTAGTACGTGTTTAGTCTTGAAAAAGAAGGATTAAGGGGGATTTCATTTAACGTTTTAACTCGATAAAACTAGGGAACACAACAGGGAGGGTAGAAAGCATTATTTTTAAATAGGTCATTAGATAGATGAAATGCATGTACAGAATTTGTAGTAAATACTACAGGAGTAGGTTAGTTTAAGAAATGGTTAGTTAAGAAAATTACTGGTAATTGGTAAGTCAGGGATAAATGGACATACCTTGTTGGGTTCTAAGCCTGCTGTTGGCCATCACTTATATTAATATAATAAATATTGATAATGATGATTTAGATGTTTTTTTTTCAATTTAGAGAAGCAAAAGAAATTTTAACGCCTCGCTGTGCCAGTCTTTCTTTATTGTGTATGTTTTTGTTATTGGTTTAATTACATGTCTATATATTACATTTTGTTTTCAATAATTTGAAATTGTTCTTTTCACTTTATAATTATACTGTAGTACTTTTCTGTCACATAAACGGGCTGTTTCCCCTTGGTGACAAATATGTTTTTTCCTTGTTCGGTTGCTTGTTGATGATAATAAAGATTACTATTATTATTATTATTATTATTATTATTATTATTATTATTATTTAAAGTAGAAAAGTTTTACTATGGTATATTGAATGCATCATTTATTTCATTACTTATAAACCAAGAAATTGTTTACAACTTCCTCCTCACCTGAATGATTCATATCGAATACGTTATGTAGTTTGCACTAAAGCCCTGGATGAAGACGTTACTTCGTCCGTTAAGTAACGTCTTCATCCAGGGCTTTAGTTTGCACTATCAAATCGCTTTAATTAATAATTAAGCATATTGATATACAATAAACACCCTGTAAATAAAATATCCTCAAAAACAAATACTTTTAAAAAGGAAATAATACCCTCCGAAACCTTCATCGGATAAACTCTCCTGACCAATCGGACTGGTGTGGAATTGCCGACTGATTAAACGAACGTGGCTTTGTCCACAACACATTAAGCGAGCAACGAAATTAACCCGTTCGTCTGTAGAGGCAATTTGAGGAGGTCGCGATAGGACAAATCTTTCTCTGGCTCGTGTAACTAGTGACACATGGGGAAAGTAACGTCCCAATCGAGCAGTCCTTATTGCTTCGCTTGCTTATTCTAAGTACCCGAAAAGAGTGTAGACGTCGCGTTTAGAAAAGAGAAGTTTGTCTAAGGTTTTCTCAGGGATCAAAATAAAAAAAAAGGATATTTAAAACTTTGACATTTAGCAGAGCACGAAAGAAAAACATGGAAAACATATATTAAATAGTCAGTGTAAAAGTGATTTGTGCTCAATGTGCTGAAAATTAAGTTAGAACTTGAAATATTTCTACATAATATTCATCATCCTTTTACAGTTAGATATTTTTTAGAGTTGATATTGAAATTAACAAAAGCACAAATTTGTTTATTTTGAAAAGTTAAAGAAAATCTTTTATGAAAAAATAAGGGAAATGCTATTAAAAAGCTTTTGAAAAATAACACAGAAAGAATGGTAGCCCGACTATTTACGTAATTTGTTTTTTTTTTTTATTTAGTAAAAAAAAATATTAGAAAATAATGAAATGAAATTTCCAAAAATGCATATTACAAATAAAATTTTTAAGAAACATCAGATAGAGCATTTTCAATCACATGACTTCGGAACAAACAACGGCCTTAGCAAAAGTTAAAAGCCCTGCAAAAGGTTAACAGTTACAGAAAATAACTGGTCGTGACGTCACCTGAAAATACTATTGTATTTTCGATGATAAAGGGGAAAAAGCACTAGAGAAATTCACAAAAAAGTATCAAAAACAACTTTAATAAACTTTCCTTTAAACTGTACAATTGTACGAAAAATTACAAAGAAAACTTTTAAAGAATTTCAACGGAGATCAAAGGTAGTATTCACAAATAGATTGCAAACAAAAATGCGATGAGGACAACGAACGCGGTCGCCATAGAAACGAATAACTATTAGCGTCATTTTGAGCAAAGGCTGTTACGAAAAATCATTAATTTCGAATTGAAAATAATGAGGCGAAGATATTCATTTTTATTATTCAAATCAGGCCGAAAGAATAATTTCCAATAATGTTCAAAGTGTTATCAAAATAGGCTGTTTAAATTTTTGGATTTTGAAAAGCATTTAATCAATAATGATGAAAGGAGAGATAAACCGAGATTTTTTTACGTTCCGAATTTACTTTTAATAGTGAAAAGAAAAGATCATCAATTAGGGTTATCACAGGTTGTCTGAAATGAAAAATTAATTTGGATCTTTAAGGTTTTTTTCCCTTAAAAATATCCATAGGTAATCCTTTAATGTATAAATACTAAGCGATATTTATTAAATGTGATGAAAGGAAGGTTTTGTAATAAAGCCTTGTATAATTTATTACAATTTTTAATCCACGTCTGGGATTATAATTTTGAATTCTTAAAAATCATATTTTATGGTAATTTTATTACACAAAACACTCTATACATCTATTGCTAGTTCAAATAAAATAAATAAACCAGCTTAGATTGAAAAAAAAACGGTTGTAATAAAAATAGGTAGTAAAATAAATGAAAAAAAAATTATGAATCATGAAAGTATTTGTAAAAGAATTTCAATGTATGTCTTCTTATAATGCTACAGAAAGTTCCCCATTTGATTTGATGGTATCATAAGAAAACACAGGTAAATATGAAAGATTACGGTTTCAAATATCTCCTTTCTCAAGTTATCAATAACAAAATACAAAATGTATTTTTCTCAGCAGACTTCTAATTCTTCTAGCTCCCTTTATTTAGAGCAATACGAGAAATTCTTTAGAATATCAACGAAAATTCACTTTAGATATTGACAGAAAATATTCATTTTAACTTTTTACCTAAAGTGAGTTGAAAACTACATAACTTGCAATAAAGAAACAAATGAAGTTGATATGTAGTATTGAATAGCCGTGGTGGTAAGATTAATAAGGGAAATATTTTTCTTCATTTTATTTTGATAACATTTTATTTTATTTTGGTAACAAAAATATGTTATTGTTATAAGATAAACTAATAAACATGCCTCCTCTGTGCATATTTCACATTTTATTGGCTAATATTTAGGTATATCAGATTTAAAATAATAAAAAAAAAACATTCCATTACACCAACATTGTTTTTCTTTCTTATATTTTTAAAAACTCTGACGGTTTTAAAGTTAAATATTGAGATCCATTTTATGTAAGAGTTTCCAAGAATTCCACAATGTAGGTATACTTTTAATTGATGAACAAATATAAAAATTGCTTATTAGAGAACAAATATTTATCCTACTTTTGGAGGTATTTACTTTCAGTCTGGGTCAATCACCAAAACCAGATCCTGTTCCCCAAAATCCAGACAAAACCAGAAGAGAAAAATCCCAACTTTTCCCACCCTTCTAGTTAACCCCGCTCCTAACAGAGGACCTGATCCTAGCGAGAAAAGCATTTATCCATGAATAAATTGAGCCCCCATCGAGAGAGGTTTCTTTTCAGAAGAGGAGTTGATAAATATGAAAATAAAAAACCCTCCCCTGGATAATGGGGTAGATTTCGGCAGAGTTGTAAAAATGCGTTTCTTGGAAACGGGTATAACTAAACGCCTCCTTCATGGCAAAACATGGATGGTTGCAGATGCTGTGTTATCGTGTTTATGTTTTCGATATTTTTTGACTGTGGGGCTGTTTTTCTTTATTATGAGGGAAGTGTTGGATGAAGTCAATATCTCTTTCAGGGGTGTTTTTTTTTCAATCGCGATGTTTATCATGCTTTTGAAAGCAATTTCTCCTCAATTGGAGTCAAAATCGAGGGGGAATTACGCAAGTGATTGGGAAAGACGAAACCTTTCATTTTAAAAACCGAGGAATGCGTACAACTATTTTGTAACAAGTTCCTTTTGACGTGGGTGTTGTAAAGTTTCATATTATTTCTTGTATGTCTTATTTTTCATTTGAGGTTAGCGGAAAACCAGGTAAATCAACTGATAAAAATGGCGTACGGTAAAAAAAGTACAAGCGAAAAATTAAGTACATTAAATAATAGTGGGGTCGCTTATGTCATGTTTCGAAAAATTTTTGGCAGAAGCTTAGTGACAGGTATCATTCGATTCGTAATGACGTCTACATTAACGTGGTACCGGGTGTTTTTTCCGAATTCCGTGCAGGGGGTTTCTATGACGTCATGAATGCAAGATGGCCGCCGCAGGAAAAAAGCTGTAAATGGCGATCTAGGGATGTTATCGGAACTATTTTTGGACAAAAAGCTCAGAAATATATATTTTTTTCGAATAGCTACAAAAATAAGCATCTAAATCGGTTAAAAATTGCGTTTATGACGTCATAACCAAAAAATGGCTATTTTCACCAAAAATACAGTATTTTGTCATGTTGTACTTTAAAAAGATGCTATTTTCAACGTGAATGTAATGAAAATATGTTCATAATAAAAAAAACAACAATGGAAATTTCATTGGTGGTCACAAAAGGCGGATATGACGTCAGAAATCCAAAATGGCTGCCACACAGAATAAATTTTTTAAATTTTTTATTCAAAAATGTTTTAATTGGGAATTATTACACTTATATGAATGTAATAAAGGTATTTTGAGGATAAAATTCAACAAAAAATTTTAAAATCCCTGGAAATAGCACCGACATATTAGGTGCGAAACACAAATCTACAGTATTTTGTCATGTAATACCTTAAATAGATGCTATTTTCAACGTGAATTTAAAGAAAATATGTTCATAATTAAAATCCCAACAATGGAAATTTCATTGATGGTCACAAAAGGCAGATATGACGTCAGAAATCCAAGATGGCTGGCATGTAAAATTAATTTCTTTAGTTTTTTACTCCAAAAATTTTTATTTGGGAATTATTATACTTTTATTAATGTTGTAATAAAGTCATTTTAAGGATAAAATAATTCCCAATTAAAATTTTTTGGAATAAAAAACTAAAGAAATTCATTTTACATGCCAGCCATCTTGGATTTCTGACGTCATATCTGCCTTTTGTGACCACCAATGAAATTTCCATTGTTGGGATTTTAATTATGAACATATTTTCTTTAAATTCACGTTGAAAATAGCATCTATTTAAGGTATTACATGACAAAATACTGTAGATTTGTGTTTCGCTCCTAATATTTCGGTGCTATTTCCAGGGATTTTAAAATTTTTTGTTGAATTTTATCCTCAAAATACCTTTATTACATTCATATAAGTGTAATAATTCCCAATTAAAACATTTTTGAATAAAAAAATAAAAAAATTTATTCTGTGTGGCAGCCATTTTGGATTTCTGACGTCATATCCGCCTTTTGTGACCACCAATGAAATTTCCATTGTTGTTTTTTTTTATTATGAACATATTTTCATTACATTCACGTTGAAAATAGCATCTTTTTAAAGTACAACATGACAAAATACTGTATTTTTGGTGAAAATAGCCATTTTTTGGTTATGACGTCATAAACGCAATTTTTAACCGATTTAGATGCTTATTTTTGTAGCTATTCGAAAAAAATATATATTTCTGAGCTTTTTGTCCAAAAATAGTTCCGATAACATCCCTAGATCGCCATTTACAGCTTTTTTCCTGCGGCGGCCATCTTGCATTCATGACGTCATAGAAACCCCCTGCACGGAATTCGGAAAAAACACCCAGTACCACGTTAATGTAGACGTCATTACGAATCGAATGATACCACTCACTAAACTTCTGCCAAAAAATTTTTTTACACCATTGGTTTTTGACACAAGCGACTCCACTATAAAGAACGTATGAGTTATTTTTTTTACAAAGATTACGATCATGTTTCCTAAATAAAATAGTGAAAAATTGTGTCTATCTAATGCATTGTACTATAGTTTTATATTACATATAATCATTATATGTGAACATAAAAACATTTAAAATAACAGTGCTCTTGTTGGTTTTTAGAGACATTTGCTAACTCTTATGAACAGTGTTATTCCTAGGATTTTTTTGGAGGAGTAAAAATACTCTGACTTTTTTAGGAGGAGTGAAATTGAATAATGAGGAGTGAAATACTGAAATAGCATAACATATACAGAAATACGAAAACCGCAATCAAACTCCCAAAGCATGAGAACAATAAATAAAAAAAATTACTATGGCTGTATGAAAACACAATTAAAAAGTATGATAATTAGGGTGCTGTGGCTTTTGGCAATTTGCTTTGGCCAGAATTCGGGCGAAAATGTCTCCGTTGAGATCAGTTGGTCTTTTGAGTAGAAAAATATTATTTGTTGATTTCGGTGGGGCCACAAAGTGCATTTTTTAAACTAAACCTTTGTGAAAAATTCAAAGAGTGAAAATACTCCTGGCTAGTTTTTTAAAGAGTATTTAAGATTTTCAAGGAGTGAAATACTCTCTCAGAGGAGTTAAAAATATCTCTGCTTATGAAGCTGCTTAGTCTACTTCTTCCAAAATAACAAGTGATTATTCGAATAAAGTTTTGAGGGGATCTTAAGACTGGGATAAAAGGTTTATTGTAGGTTGAATTTAATTGATTGAAGATGTGTAGGAATGTTAACAAATTGTACAAAAAAAAAAAAAAATGTTTTGAACTGACAAAAATAATGCTCCAAAGAAGAATTTCGATTTCATTCGCTTCAAAACGTCTTGACATGTTAGGCATCAAAGCAGAAAATCCTAGAAAATTCCTGCGACTAAACCAAACGAGAAGATACTTTCTTAGCGATTCTCGAAAGTAAAACAATGTTTCGTCAATCCAATTAAGAGAGACACTCACATGTAACTCATTAAAATTACAAACGAAGAGGGACTAAATCCAAATCCTCAAACTTCTTCAACAAAGCACATCAAATAAAACGTCCTCAAAACCAGCTTCGACAGTCAAAACGAGAAAACCCAGTCGGGACGACGAAAAAAAAAAGCTCCCGTCCTCAAAAACCCGGTGAGAGGGATAGAAAGCCAAAAAGAAACCTTCCACTTTTTACTCGAACAAAGCGAGGGTGCGAAGAAAAAAAGTTTAAAAAGTTCCGAAACCGGGTTTTGTTTGCGCAATGCATATTTACTCGCTCCTTAACAGAGCGTGTCACGTGAAACTCACGGCACCCACTTCAGAGAAAAAAAACCTGGAGAAAAGAATCTGGAGTTTATCCAAGAATTATCAGGAGAAGGAGCTCTCAGGAGCGAGACGGGGGAGAATGAAAAACCACCTTTCCAGTGCAGGATGGCTGGGGTCCAATGCTCTGACATCGAGGATGTCTTTTTTTTTCACGGGAGTAAATACTGAGAGGTTACTGAAGACAATGAGAGATAATTATTGGATTTGCGATAAGAGCTTGACCCTGGTTCAGAAGTTAAATGTCTAGAAGAGAGCGGGGTAACTGAAAGAGTTTATACTTGAAAGAAATTATATAAAAAAGGTTTTGGAATGATGAGAATTAAATTTAGAGCTTTGTCTTTGGTACTTCTTTGGGCCTATGGTAATTGGTTTTACATATGACAATTACAAATATTTCAGTAAGTTTTTAGAAGATTGTTTTTGAACTGAAACTGAATGTAAGAAACGCGTTTATGAAAGTTTAATTAGTTTAAAATTTGGAAAATGAAAATGTCATTGATAGCCAAGCTGACATTGGTATTTAACTGAAGATTCAAACGGAACTGAATATTCAAACTCATAGTTCGAATATTTTATTCGAACTATTTATTGAAACTGCCCTCAGATGATTCATTATTTATTGTAAAAGAATCGTGTTAGAGTTACTGCATCATGTATGATTATCAAGCTAAATAAAAAGAAAATAGTTTTGAAACGCAGTTCATTAGTAGATTTATCATGAAATTTTCCAATTCAAAATACTTAGACATATTAATAAAATAAACCCTCTTCATCAAAGTTTTATAAAAACAGTTTTATATATACATGTTAAAATATTTAATTAATAATACGATTTCTAAAAATTGAAATTAGGACAGTTAAAAGGAGGTTCTATATAAATACTTTTCAGCAATATTGTTTTAGTTTTTCCAATCCAAATAAAATTAAACAGTGAGTATAAAAAAGAAACAAGGTTAGTAAGAAAGCTCAAAATTAATAAATAGTATCGCTTAAAAATGAACAGTTAAGTTATTCACGCCGCTTTTAATTTTAAATGTACAACTTTAAGCGAGCAAATATTCGAACGAACCATTGAGCAAAAATAATAAATACATGAATCACTTTATTATAAAACTCTCATAACCGAATGAAACTTAATAGATACAAAGCCTGTACCAAAATTAGTACTTTTCTATCAAGCTTATTTTTTTTAGCTTCATCGCAAAAAAAAAAAATCCTTCAAAAACAATCACATCTCCCCGCACAAAACAACAAACCGTCCCCAGAGTCGTAATTAACGTCCAGCCTCGTGACAGGAACAGGGGAAGGGCGATTGGATGGCCATTCCCCAGGACGGGTAATTAGAAAACAAGTCGCATCGCAGGGAACAAGAAGCATTGATTAGCCCAGGGATGGCTCCAAGCCAGGTGACAATGATTTCTGGCATGCGACTGTGCCAAGGGGTGTACTGTATAATCCGTCCTGGGGTGGGATGCAGTTAGTTTTCCTGGCGGGGGGTCCATCTTAATTTCTGATGAAATGTTTTTGAGAGTTCTCGGAAGCGGTGGGTATGGATGTCTGATGGATGCTTAAGCGGCCCCTCTTTGTTTTGACTGTTGTTTGTTTTGTTGTTGTGTAACGGGGTTAGAGTGAACTCTTGATTTAAGGGTGATGTCGGAGAGGCCATTCGAAGATTGCGTTTAGGTGTGGGGTGGTGTTTTGTAGGTGGTGATGCAATGTGACAAGGGAGGGGGGAGAATTCAAACTGTGTGACGTGACACTTTTAAACTGTTCTTTCACTGCTGTTAGAAGCCTAGAGAAGGTATTGGTAGTTTTGATTTAACACAGGAAATCAAGCAGATAGCAATGCACTAAAAGTGAAAATGGTGATATAAAGTTTAAAATGTTAATAATTTGAGACAAATGTAAGGGTACGGTTAGTATTTTTCACAAGATGGTGGGACAGGGTTCTTTTAAAAAAGATGCTGTTAATGCTGCATCCCTGCACTTAATTTTGAATTGGACTTATTTTTCACATTTTTGTATCGAGATTTTCGAAAATTTTGAAAAAATCCGGAATTTAAGATAACCAGATTTCCGGGGCTACCCCGGAAAATAGCACCCCTGTTACAGATACCAATCCAATTCTTAGTTTCTATTATTCTACATTTAAATAGTGATTTTTAGATTAAAATTTTAATTTAAAAAATTACAATATTCACCATCACGAAAAACAACACGACAGTAATTATAAAATACTATTTTACCTTCCCTCAAGCATCACATAAGCCAGGACAAACTTAATAAATGACACTTTCCCACGCAACAAATAAACAAAAAAAAAATCTCGGAACAATTAAGCCACACAAACGATTATAAACCCACATTTAAAATAAAAAAAAAACCACCAACGAGCGCAAAAGAATAAAAAGCTAATGACTATAATTCGCGTGACAAACTTACTCTAACCAACAATGCCACTCACAAAAATTAAAAACGAGACGCAGACTGCACAAAACAGATTGATGATGCCACGAAAAAATCAAAGTAATTATTTCAAATCTCACGGAACTTTTAAATTCCAAATCAAAACTGGTAATTACGTCAAGAGTTTTAAAATCCTCTCAAACCTAGACCGGCCGAGATTTCCTCGAGTCCTCTATAGTAAATTTGGGACGGCCAGGATTATTGAAAGGGTTTTAAGCTTATTAATGAGGTCTCGTGAGGAAATTGAATCCGTTTTATGGGATATATATGCGCGTTTGGGGAAGAGCAGCAATATGCCTTTGTAGTGGGCGTGCAACAGTGCTATTAACTCGCTACATCAAGCAGGTAGAATTGATTGAACTCTGGGGACTGAACTTCCCGATAATTCCATGAATAGCTGTCTTACCATTACAACTAATACGAATAATGGGCTTATGAGACTCGGAATAAACTATCTAGCAAGATTTGTAAAATTGAATGAATTTTTTTTTTATCAATTAATTACGGGAATTATCGGAACTAGTTAAGAAGTTATCTACATCTCTAGACAGTTCTAAATTTTATGAAAGGGTGAAAAATAGAATAAATTAAATTCACGCAGTACAAGTTCAGCGTAATCCAAAATGTAATGTGTCTATTAAAAAGCACTTAGGCCTTAAAGGGGTTAATTTTTGTTTGAGCAACAATTGCATTACAATATTACAATCAACAGAACTGAGACATAATCTTTAGTTTAAAAAAGTAGAAAAAGTTCTCAAAATGATACCTAAAAGTAGAATAAGTTTTTTTTTAAAGATAAGTATCGACCAAATGTATTATAGTATCATCCCACAAATTACTCAATATGTTAAAAAGCACATGCTATATTCAATAAAATCTGAGGTCCCTTACAGTTCCAGATATTTTTAATACTATCTGATCTGTTTACTAAAGGAATTTAAAAGCTAAATTAAAAGAATGAAGTCTTAAATGAAGGTCAATTTGAGGCTTCTACGAATACTATTATTGCTGTAGCACTATGATCTGTTAATTGGCGTGACTTATTAATTAGTCTGAGTATTGATTTGTAAAAAAATATCAATTTATTATCGTATGAAGAAACGGAGTCCCTATAAATTGAGATAGACGTTCTCGTAATCTAATGTGATTAAATCATTACTTCGCTAAAATTATTATACCACACAAAAACCATCAAGTTACGAATTCCTTACACATCCAAAACTGACAGCAGCACAATTCCTCCTTGCTTACGACGAATACAATCCCTCCCTTAAAAAACACTAAAATAGCAGCAGTCCCATCATTTACCACGACTGCCCCATAACCGAGAAAGGCTCTGCGTATTCCGGGCTTCACTCCTGACATAACAGCTCCTATATTTCAGCACACGGGGCCTCTCGTTTCCCCCGGCCGATGGGGCTTAAGAAATCGATATCCGGTCGCCGCCGGTCAAGTTTCAACCAAGCAAGAGAGGGGATCTCCTTGAGACGCTCTCATACACAAATCACTGCCTGTTGAAGTAATAATTAATGGCAGGAGACTGTGTCTTCTTCCCTGTCATTCTGTTGCTTTGAGAGGAACGAGAAGTTATCGAGTTGGTGCAGGGGAATTTCGAAGCGGTGAATTTTATTCACTGACTGCTGGAGGAGGTTGCTGTCTCTTTGAACGGGATGGACGGATTGTTTTTGTTCTGGGCTGTCATCATCGAGGTGTTCGAGTTGGAGAAAGAAAATTTCTCATGACAGATTTTTCTTAGCGGAAAAGTTTTTCTATGGCGGAGAAGTTTCTATGTACATTTGTGGACGGTTCCTTATTCCATGTTCAAAAAAGTGCTAACTTTGATCGCTAATATCACCTCAAATATTCAAGAATTTTCATAAAATGTTTTGCTGGGATTTTGTTACAATACTGCCCAAAACTTTCTAATTAAATATTTTGTTCAATCTCTACATTGATCTTCTAATTAAATTTTTAACTGTCTTACTTCGCCACTAGTTAGTGCTGTTACCCGTCTCAATGGATTCATCATGGTCACTTACCTATGGGTTCATCTTATTTCCATGACCCTAAGCGACGTTGGTTCCAAATTAAAACCGTAAACCGGACGTATGAAACACTCTGTATGTACATTACAAGACTACACAAGGCTGAGTTGAGTTTGGATACTTATGCGGTTCTACCTTAGTTAACTAAAAGATTTTAAACCAAACAAAAAACATTTATAATACTACCATTTTGTATATTTTTTTGTAAAATTTAAAGTGCGTGCAAAAAGTTAGTATTTGATATGAAATATATATTTTTAAAAAACTGCGTTTATATGAAATGTAATTATTAAATTACGAGAGATTCCCTTTATTTCTTTTACAGAGTGCTGGAATAATTCTACATTTACACCTAGAATTACATAAATTTTACATAAAAATAGATAACATTCCATTCCATACAGATATAGCATCTTTCTCTTGTTGCTCAACAAGAAAAAAGGTCAAGATAAGTATGCTCCGACAAAGTAATACCCTCTTAAAGTATTTCCTACCTAAAGAAGCCCTAAAACCTTTCACCCAATCGCCGAAATGGACTCAAAATCACACCTCCATCCCACTTACACAAAAACTCCCCGCCCATTATCGAACTAGTAAACGCGTTTCCAATCCAATAGTCATCCTGAAACTCAACCACACCCACAGCCAAACAACAATTTGAGCAACTCCCCCAAAACCTTTCAATCTTACACATCCCCAAAGACAGATTTCATCTAAAACCGATTGATTTCCACCCCAACCAAGAAGGTCGGGGTCGATAATTTTAAGAATGGGACCGTTAGAAGCCATTGGCGTTATTTAACGAGTTTCCATCCACCTAATGGACACGTCGAATGTTCTCGTGGCATCGGCTTGTGGCCCACCCCCCTGGGGTATTCAACACGCATCGAATCGTTCGATTCTTCGTTTTTCGTCGTCGTCTCTACTGCTAATCTCTTTCCACTTGGGGTGGCGTGGCCGTTGCAGCGTGTGGTTGGTTCCTGCAGAGTTTCTGTGTCTGCGTTATCTGAATGAGTTATGGAGGTTTTCTCCTCCTTTTGGAAGTTTTGCTCCTCCTTATCCTGAAATGGACTTTGCTTTTCAGTCATTGGGAAGCGTACTGACGGGCTGTGAAATATGAATGGCTGTAAACTTTTTATTTTAAAGTTTAGGAGCTTTCCATCTGTTGCTCGAACATTTTGTCAGATTCTAAATCAAGGGATAACATTGTTTTAATAAGCAATTCCTATCTCTTTAGAAAGTAAATCTTTAATGAATCAGCAATGAATGATTCTATAAAAATTATCCATGTGAAGGTCGTTAATTTTAACCAATTAAAATGAAGCTATGAAAAGCTGGTATTTTATATGTGAAAAGAAAATACTGAAAAGCTTCCAGAACAACGTTCAACAACATATTAAGAAACACTTATTTAAAAGAAATGTAACTATATAGATATCTTAGGGAGAATGACCATAGACAATTAATAGCAACACGAACTACGTTGTCAATATTACATAGCACAACCAACAATATACAACTACAAGGTACTAATGACGGTGCCAGAATCACTCCCTGAACGCATTGAACGAGTCAAACCAATGAATCGTGCTGATTTTGTCTAGCAAAGAGCCCTTAGAGTAAAACACACAATAAGAAAAATAACCTCAAAAACTAATCACAAAATCTTTTGAAGAGCTTTTCCTTCTCAGTGGATTTTTCTTCAAAAGTTTGAAACTTTCCCAGATAATTTGGGTGAAGGAAACCTATCACACCCAGATTTTCCAGAGTTAATTAAACCATCTAACAACAATGACATAACATATACTATTTAACCTACCGAAATTCAAATCAATATCTCCCTCAACGCAAACTAGGCTCTCCGCATAACAAATAACCCAGGTACACACCGCGGGACGAAAACAACTCGACCCTGCACATTAATTTATTCCAACGAAACGCCGCAACACCACAGGACACGAAACAACAACGAAAGCTTCCACCAGCAAACACGGCCGTTCAACAGGTCTCGCCGCATAATTATTCCAAACAGCACAAAGCATTCGAAGCAAAATTGTCCCCGAGTGCATGAATATGCAATGCAAACCGTCACAAAAGACGCAAGAATCAATAACCGCCACCACCCACATCCTATTATTCATGGTCAACAACTTCCATCGTTAGCAGTGGTATCCGGAAAAACACGGTCTATATTCATCCCTCGTGATGCGCTATTAGCAGATCCAATTATCCATAGACAAAGAGGGTATCCAGGGAGGGTGCACGTACCGTGAACGTTCTTCTTCTTTCGAACAAGAGCTTACGCGTGAATAAATATGTACTAATTAAGGGGAGCTAAGCCCCCCCCCTTCTGGAATCGAATTCCGGGAGGAGAGAGAGGGGCTTTTAGCGACCCCATTGGTCGTAAAGCGATTTATGAATGCGATTCAATGTGCGTTATGAATTGTGCGGGGATTCAATTAATGGCGAATGCCGATGGCATCACACGATGTCGGTCCGGTCAGCGTGCCAAGTCCGTTTTCAATGATCGGTCGGGCTATTTTTGGGAGGTACAATGGAGGGTTTCAATATAACGTCCCGGCATTGTGATCGAGAGAAATGATCGTCCCTCGTTTAAAGGGGACGGTTACAGTTACGCATTTCGAAAATGAACTGTTATTGTGTGGGACGTGTTAATGGTGTTGTTTTGTAATGACGATGTGGTGACAGGCATGCGCTAACAAAGCAGTGTTCCCCACATCGTTTGAGATCACTGGTAAGGTTTGGACGAGATGTGAGGAAAAAGACAACTTAATAGGGGTGAAAAATACTAAAAAAATTCGAATTCTTAAGGATTATGGCTATTAAATTACTTTAAGGGGAAATTATCTGAATCACAAAATCTGATCCACAGAATGTTGCATTCTGAAGACGCACATTTCGTCATATAAAGCGCAACATGAAAAAACACAACCTTTGGCTGTTTTAAATTATGCATGTATTTAGTTAAATTTTGACGCTGGACCCCCGAAAATACAAGGTTAAAAAACCTACCCACCTTTCTTAAATCACTCCTATCGCTAGTTTAGCTATCACTCTGTCAAGAAAGGTATGTTTAATAGTTTAAAATTGAGTAATGCCATATTGGAGCTTTAAACGATAAATTAACAATGAATTTATAAATTTAAAACTACATATTACAATTAAAGCCTGCCCAGAAAGCGAGAAAAAACTAGATAGAATAATTCAATTCTGAGCCCAGTGATTAATCTCCCCATTTTAATTCAAAATTATAAAATCGTCATCTATGAAACAATACATTTTGTAAGCACTTTAATGGCAACATGGTGAGTTTCAGACGATTCCACACGATTAAGCCTCTAAGTAGAAAAAAAAACACGAAGCAAATATAACAATCGATACAACATGTATAAAAGCGGATACTATCCACTATCCCCACAAAAAATTGCATTCGATAAGAATGAGCTCCATATAAATTCGTGATAAATGTTCATATCATGGCATCCAGACAGGAGTATTCGCAAAAAAATAATAATAATCCAAGCAAGCATAGAATTCTACACTGTCCTTTTCCAGACACACTACAATCCTAAAAAGAGAGCATGGACTAGCAAATGAAACAAACAGAAAATCTATCTATTGCCCAGGGCTACTGAAAGAAAAAGAAGGGGAAAAGGAAATTAAATGAGTCACTGGAATCGACAATAGAAAGAACATTAAATGGAATAAAAGAAGACACTGATAGTTGAAAGAATCCAACTATACAACAGAGTTAACTCACACTGAATTAATTAAAGCAGCTTACCTAAAAATCAACACATTTAGCGATGATATTTATGTTATTAAAAAATGACTAGCTCGTTGAGCAGAATAAACACACAACACGATAAATCTTGAATTTCGCATCAGATGAAAATTCCAGCGTTTCCTCTAACAGCTACATCATTAAGTTAATTACTTTGAAATCATTTAACAATCATTAAGTAAACAGTTAATGCTGAGAGAGAAAGTCACAATCGCGAACGAAAAAAGCAACAGGGCTACGTTATTTTTATACGCAGTTTTCATTAGGTTAATATGCTTGATCATTACTAGCTCATTTGGTGGAGAATCAAAAGAATGTGAATACCATTGCTCGGATAATACTACATCTTTAAAAAAAATGCGAAGTTTCGCTTTTCTTTTATTAATGTCAAATGTCACCTGTTTTTGGGATAAAGCTCATTATAAAGTGACTTTGAATCAGTAATCAGCAGTGTAGTAGTTAGGTTCGCGTAAAACAAAATAAGACTAAAGAATCTTAAAAGGAAAAGGATTACACTTATCATGCGAATCGTCATTGGGGAATCAAAATGGAAATTTTGAACCATTAATCACGAATAATGTGAATCTTTCGCTTCCATGAGAACGCTTAAGAAGACAAGAACTTGAAATAGATGAACTCCTACGCCATTCTCTTAATGGAACTAACTATAAAATATCACTTACTAACGGTTCAGTTTAAAAAAAAAAATGAAGTTGAACTTTAGACGATGTATAAGCATTAAAAGAAAAGTAATAAACAGCACCAACGTGAAAATACGTGAAGAGCAGCTCCGATGTCTAAAAATCCCCTATTAATTACGGAAAATAATCTGAAGTTTTAAGAAAAGGGGAAATCTCAAGGTATACTGAAAAAAATATTTCAAAATCCCTTGGAGGTATTAATGCAGATTAAAGACTTATTTTTTTTCTAAAGATTTTCAACATGTAGACTCTTAAAATACATTTATGGCACCAGTGAACACGAAAGTAAAGTTTAAAAGCTCCTGTTACAGCTTAAATATAAACATTTCCTCGTTTAATAATCATTTTTAATCGCGAAATATTTTTTATGCTAAGCAAAAAATCCGACTTAAGTTTAAAAGGGTTAATTGAATTAAATTTCCATTAAATGTAGGATAAATATTAAGAACTTTTATGAATATTTTAAAGGCTGATGGAATATATACGATACAAGAATTTTATAGTATACGTGTACTTAAATTCTCCGATACCAATTATAGTGAATTGTTTTTGTTTTGTTAATTTACTAGGATTTAATAGCCTTATTTCTTGAAGTAATTCACTATATCAACTCATAAGTGAAGTAAGGCTTTAGCCAACTTAGAGCTATTCATCAGTATGAACATCTATTTTACAAAGTATATAGTTTATGCATTAGAGCAATTTAGACACACAGCTAATTTATTCTTCAGGAATGCATTTTCAACAAAAAAACTAAATTCATACAATTTTCGTGAGATCTGTATATACTTCGAATAAAGAATGTCAAGGTTAAAAAAGCTTTGTAAGTTTTTACTATACTAGAAACTAGACAGTTACGTTAGTTGACCCTATGACGTCACTAACAAAGTAGTTCCCATTGCGATGTCTGAATTTTGAGTGAAATGAAGAACGTCAATTGAAAAATATGATTATTTTGTAAACCCATGTATAAATAGCGTCTTTTTTACCATGATTTGCAAACCGAAACTCCTCCTAGCAACCCAACAGGCTTTGTGTTTACTCATTTTCTCCCTTCGCGTAGTGACGCACTGGGTTCAGTAAACGTTGCTGTCGAGTATAATAATTTTACAATTCCAAACACAACATGCATATTATAAGAAGAATTTTGGGCTTTTAAAGTGCATTGCAATATTCGAATAAATTCTAGGTTAAAAGACCTAGACACTCCCTCAAGTACCTCCTTGTTTTTATAAACGCGTAAAGATTACTAAACAGAACGAATAATTTTATAACTACTGATACTGAGGTTCAACTCGAGAAACTCGGAAGCCCAAACAGTACTCACTTTCCCAATCAACAAACACTAACAGAAACAGCACTCTATTACACCCATCCACAAACTAATCCTTCCAAAAACCTTTAACCCGGAACAAGGATCGATCCCCACGCGCCTTCCTAAATATAAACTATTTCACAAATCCGGGGCATCCGGAGCGGCTCTCCAATTGGGCCGGACTGGGCGACCGGACGATTAATCACTTAACCGTCGCCGGAACAATTGTCCGGTAAGCGACGGGACCCCGGAATTTTTCCCCGCGGCCCCGACATGTTTACCGGATAATGAATGATCCGGCTTCGACAGCTCCGGCCTTGTTTAAACTGGGCTGGCTGGGTTTTTAACGGGGTGGTATCGGACACGGTTTCGGAAGGGTGGAGGAGTTAAAAAAAATTTCAAGTGTTATATCGATTGAAAAAAGGAACTTAACATTGCAGGATGGTTTGAATGTATTGTATACTGTGATCAGTCTCCACTGAATAGTTTGCAACGATATTAATTTGGTACTGCAAATGGCGTGTTTCCCGATTCCACTTCGTAAGATGTGAGCGAGAGCTCTGATTGGTTTGTTATGTAATTAATATTCCGAATATAGCATTGTCAGTCGGTCTGATTGGTTGTTAAGATTTAAAACTTACAAAGTGGGATTGGGTAATATAACACATGCGTTTAAAATGCAGAGAGCTAACTCAAAATAGGACTAAAAGGCTGATTTTCTCAAGACAGAAGAGTGTTTTTATCTCTAGTTTCACAACTCTTTATGACACTGGGCGAGAAAAGCCAAGAGGTCTTTAGAAATAAAGGCCCAGAAAATTATTGGCATACGTGGTGGATTGGTGAAATTTTTTCAAACTGTGATACATTGTCACACTCAAACCAAAAGGAATGATTCGGGATGGTTACAGATATTTCTGCCTTTTTTTTTCGAACGAAACTTTTCCCGCATTGTGACAGTTAAACGTACTAGATTTTTCTCATGTAATTAATTATAGAAGTGTTTGTCCGGTTGATCAACTATTCGGTAGTGATTCGTCTCACTGCATACTTATAATACTCACACGCCATACACTCTCCCCTAAGCCCTGAAAAATCCCACCTAGCACTTGCAGCATGATAGTCCAAAAACCACCATGACAATTAAAAAACTAATAACTTAACACAGGAATAGGTTAAAGAAAATATCTTGATTACGGTTCGTTCGCAAATAATTAAAGAATAAAGAGGTTAAAGAAATAATGTTCAAAAACATTTAATGGAGCATCTCAAGAGAAATCAAGAAAAACTAATTTAAGATAACAAAAGAATTTTTTGCCAAACAATATTAAATATCAGAAAAACACGAAGAAAATAAGTTTGATTATTCGCTTTAATTCATAATAAAGCGTGGGTAGAGTTATCCCATGGAATTTAATTTCGAAAATTTCATCTACACTACCATTTTAATAAATTGAGTCACGTGTGATTAATTCGTATCATAACAACTGAATTAAATGAGTTCCAAAGAATGTTGGAAATAACGAATTAGTAGGTTTTTTATCAGAAAGAACCGAAGCCTATTCTACCATTCGTAGTAACGCAAAATTACGTAAGATAATAAGGGTTAAGAATGTTTGATTAGAGATATTAATTAAATAGATAAATTTCTTAATTTAATTTTGTACTACAGATATGTAACGATATCTCGTTATGAAATGATCTTAGCTTTTATTATCAAAATTGGATTCACATAATTTATAAATTTCATTAGATTACAATTATTTTAGAAAATGAAACCGGATTACCCAACGGATATCGGATCATTCCAAGAAGAGGTAAAACAATACAAAACGATTAATTTAAAAGCTTTTAAACAGACCAAGAAGAATTAACCAAAAGCATTTTTTATACAAAAAAATTGATCAGAATTAGCGAAACAAATGCAGCAAAAATCAATTCAAAAGACATAATGTCCTTCCATCTATCACATTAGCATTTTAAAATGGCATCTTGATTCATTAACATAAACGCCATTCCACGATTCAGGGTATTGAACTGCCTGTAATGTCTTTCAAAAACAAGTTAAAATCCACAATTTTTTTTAAAAGGAAATCTCAAAGAGCGGAATATCATTTAAAAGTCGTTCATAATCGCAAGTTAGAATCCATAGACCCCCGGACGCCCCTTTCTAGAAATAATGGAAATTTAATTACCCTACCACACACCCAGTTATTGCATTCAAAAAGCATAAAGTACAATCGAAGTATGAAAAAAGGAGACATTTAGTGAAAAGGGAGAAAGAATAAAAAAGATAGAGGGAGGATATGAAATCGGTTTAATCAAAGAGTAAAATCTATAGAGTAAAAATTGAAGTTTTGCGGGGAGAACTCGATTTTTATGCCTCCTATGGTGGTATAATTTGGACGGATGATACTAATATGGGGTAAATGCCTCACTAGGGAGTCCGTATTAATAGATATAATGTGTAAAATTGTGTCCTTTTTTCCTTATCTTTCTTAATTTTCGCAGTGCTTGGTCCTCCATCCCCCTAAATAAGTCATAAGTCATACAGATAAATTTAAATGCCTCAGAGTGTGTGAAAGCTGTGTAGATATAAATTCCTGGTGGGGGAGCATGATACCGGAATTAATATGAATGAATAAATAGGAAAAAACCTATTAATGTTGTTGTTGTTGTTTCATATGCCACTTGGAATATCCCAGTTCCCTTAGCAAAGCGTACAGGATTTAAGGCAAAGGGGGTGCAGCTCCTGAGAAAGTTAGGCTCACGAATGGCAGAAGTCCAACCTTAAGACTCGGATGATAGATACCACCACCACAATTTAGCCATGTCTCTGAAGGGGATGGAAATAGTCTCAAGATGACCTGGACCCATGGTAAACTGCGCCATGACCGACCACAGGACTTTTGGTCCTGATGAGCGTACTTTAAGACTTTTCCGTAAATCTAACACACAAGTTATTCCCTCTGCTCAATAGAGTTGGCCCAAATATCGAAATTGCTACCCACAATGACTGACAGGTTTTTATTGGTACAAATCTTGCCAGGTCAAGACCACGAGATATTTACTCACCCAATACCGGCCGTCCAAAAACACCCTCAAACCCCGCCGAGCGACCCTTTAATTACGACAGGTCGACGAATCAGCTGGCTCCCATCGATATCAAATCGGAATTAACTGCCGAACCCGAAACTGAAATCTTAATGCTCCAATTAGAGAGGGGCACAGTCCCCATTCCCTTCGCAAAAGGCCTTTATTCGCATAATCGAAATAATCACCAGCGGAGGCAATTCCGGGCTTATATACCAATGAACTCGCTAATGATGGAAAGGACGTGTTACCTTTTAATTAGCTGATTTCGAATACGGACCAGATCAATAACAACAAAGCCTCCTTACTACAAGCCTTATTAATTTCCAGTTATAAATCGCCGGTAATTAGGATTAGCATTAGTTTCTTTAATTAAGGAGCCCGTGATGATTTCGAAAGTCGGTTGATAAATGCATAATTTGCCGCCTTGTGTACCGACGGGTGTTAATGAGTGTCGTTTCTTTGGGGTCTTCAATAGTAAGTGGAGGGGCCGGCGTGACGCGTAATGGCGCAGAAGTGACGTGCTTAATGTTATCGGAGAAAGAATTTAACTTCTTGGGCTGTGGGGTGACAGAGGTGATGTATTGTTGAGCGTCTGCTCTCACATTAAGCTCGAGAATTCATTAACGAAAAGAGAGAGAGAAGAGTTGAGATGTATTATTATGACTGTCGTAGTTAGTTTTACAAACTATTAGGTTTTGTGTTTGGCAGTCATTATCAGGTCGTTAGCGAGACGGATTGTAAAAATGTGCGGTTAACTATTTATGTCTGGTCTATTATCCGATGACCACTTGAGTCTTGTTTTATTGATGTTTGCACTTAAAAGAATAACGTAAACACATAGGACTTAAGTTGAATGAAGACTATCTGAAAGGTAGGTAAATTACTGTTATTTTTGCGTGGTTCTTTTAAAATATTTTTATAAAAGATTAAAAGAATGCATTAACCTGATAATATATATTAGGCTATACTTTCTTTTTAACAATATTAAAAATACCAAATAATACTATTAAATTATTTGACGATTTCAGTTTGAAACTTTAAGAAATGTCATATTCTCTCAAATTTCTAATGATTTTAATTATAAGAAATTAAAATCATAAAGGGTCCTCAGAAATGTATAATCTATTTAGTCCTCATCGCTTATTAAGAGTCGAGTAGAGGTAGAATTGTTTAATACCATAAACGACGTACTACAAAATATCACTTTTACATCAAACCCTCGAAGATTCAATCCGCAGGCGTTTACTAAAAAGCCTTATGTTCACCTTACGTCAATATTGATGAAAAATCATTCAACTGACTTGCCGATATAAAAAGGTGAACTGTTTTAAGTAAAAGGATTAGCTGGACCATAATAATCTAACAACTCAAACAAAGGGGAAAATCTCCTTCTCACTTCAGATTACATAATCTCTAGAAGCTAAGCAACAAGAAAACCGATACTAACACGATTTCGTTATATTCATCATGATGATCATGATACACGGCATTTAACCCCTCCCCCCAAAGACACATTTTTCAATACTACAAAAGACGGAACACTAAAGCCAACCACAAGCCTTCAGCGAAACATTTCGCTAAACACAGCCATGAAGAAGAATATCGAATGAAAAGCGATAACATCCCTCATCATCCCACTAGAGAGAGAAAAAAAATAACGGAACACGGGATTTAAATACATCTCATCATAACGCCCGCTAATGGCATCATCTTCTTCCTTATCTTTAAAGACTCTTCCATATCTTCCCCAGCATCGCTCCGCCATTAGACTATCCGATCTTTTGGACGGGAGATTTAATTAATTTTTTTCCCACCCGAAGAGCCCCGACTCTACTGAATGACAGCAAGCAGACCGAAATAATGCTATTAGGAGGTATGAGGGGACTTTCATAAATTATATCTTGATGTAGATACAGATCCTGATAAGTAAGGGAGATATTTGTATGTAATCCAAGGTACTCAAAGTTCAGAAAAATTTAATTAACTCCTTAGGGGCTGGAGCAATACGATTTAACTTGATTCCTTGCGCCATAAAACCACAAACAGACCTGAGAGGTAATTATAACGACCGGTTTAATTTCCGATATATTATTTTGTGATGAATTTTTAAAGATTTTTATCAATCCAAGTTAAAATCATAAAAGTGAGTTTGACATTACTAAATATACGTGTCTAACCACAGCATTCTCTATTATTGTCTGCGCAGTGTATTCATCTCTTTTGTAGTGCGTTAAAACTTGAACAGTATAAGAATGGCATTGCTTTGAGCACGGGGATTTTTCAGTGTTGTTTTAATTTTTATCAATGTTGTTTCTTGGCTTATCCATGCAAATTAACCTATTTTTTATGGGGTGGTATTTCCCCTCTGCAATACTTCATTGGTGTGAAATATTGCACCGATATTTCTATCTCTATTATTTCTATATTTCAATATGGGTGACGGCCACCCAGTGGTTATATTTAGTCAGAGCTAAAAATTCAAAACTAAGGCACATACAAGAAATTTCTAATATGTGACAATTTGAGACATGGGAGGAAAAGTTTTAACATTATAAAGTAAAGAGACTTTATGGAGTTAAGGATTAATCTTTTTCATATTTTAGGGCTTTAAAAGCAAAATTTGAAAAATGAGACATTCCAAAGATTCGATATTGTATCATTAGGAACCAAATAGGATCTCAATATTATTTAGTCACAACATGGAAAATGTGTTTGAAAAAGACCAATATAACATTGAAACTAAACAGAAACAACACATAGTTTCAAGTAACGAAATATGTTATAACTAGGGAGTTGGAAGTGATCAATACATAACAACTTATAACAGAGAACAAAAGGATATAATAATAAGACACCACGAAAAATTTGGACGTAGCCCCTTCCCAAAAGGCAGAGCGAAGGTACCTGAATGAACGAAATCCACGAAGCGCTAATGCTCCTCCTGCCGAATCCGATAATTGCAAGTAGCTTTCAAATATGCATCCTAAATGCTTCAGGCCTCATCAGCCTATTATTTAATTGAAGTTCCGCTGAGGGTATCTATAAATACATCTCGAAGGGGGGTGGATCTGCCTGGCTCAATCAGTTCATTTTTCACCGGCAACACCTTCTGACAGGGGGGAACGAATCGGATTTGGAGGGGCCATTAATTTCGGGTGAGGGGTTGGGAGTTGTCTGCTGCTGAGATTGAGATTTAACAATGGTTGGGATTTTTGTGGGGTTTTGATCAGATGTGGTTGTAGAGGGATTTATTTAGTTTGTAAAGTGAGGGGATTGATTTTAGGTAGTAGTGATTGGTTTATTGTAGAAAATTTCACTTCGTAGCGAAGGGGGTCGTAGATATTATATCTAGCATATGTTTAGAGCACAACAATGAAAAATAATTTTTCACAACTGCAATATTATTTTCAAACTTTTTCGTACAGAAAGAATAAATGATGAAGTATTTTCAAGGAGAATTTTAGAGAACTGCACTCTATAGAGAAAAATATTTAATGACTTGGTATAGTAGATAAGTTAATGGTTTGAATAAGGATGAGATACTACGGTAAAAGAAAAGTTTTTAACAGTAAGAATGTTGGGTAGAAAAGAAAGAGTAAAGAGAGATTTTAAACCAATGAAATCGTTAGCAGCATTTCTCACTGCTTGAAACTAGACTGTTATTCCATTTTCTGTATAAATTGTGAGGTTTACAGCAAAAGCTTTATCTGAAACAATACATGTCGTACATATCGTAATGTAAAGTAAAATCACATAAAACTAATAGAAAGGTTTGTTAATACTGGATAAAAAAAGAGGTCAGGAATCATAAAGTTAGTAACTACATCAAAGATATTTGAATTTTATGGTTTCATAAAGGAATAATCCATTCTCTAATGCTAATTTCCAAACAAAATGGGGTATTATTTCTGATGCGCACGAATTTCAATTATCATATCACGATGCAATAATTTTCAAACCCGAACTATACTATCCAAAAAAGGCAAAGCCCAACGACCGCAACCATTAAATTAAAACCAGAACTGAATAATTCATAGAGTAGCATCGTTTGACTTGCCACAATATAAGTCTTTCAAAGCTGAAAATCCATCCTTTCCGAATGAATAAATATGAAATTACAATAGACTACAACTTAAAACTCCAGAAGAAAACCATAACGAGGCCGTAAAACTCAACAGCATTACAACAAGCGCCCCTTAAGCGCCGCGGCATTCCTAATGGACCTAATTAATGCGCTTTAAAGGAATCGAAACAAAACCCGATTCACAAAACGGAGGAGAGCCACTTATCGATCAAAACCGATAAATATTCATGAAGTCAATTATCGTATAAACAAGGTTTGCGGGGGATGAGCGGGTAAATAGGAAAGAGGCGGAAATGCCCAAAGACAGGTAGGGATTGCTCTGTGGCCGTGATTTGCCCTCTTTATGCAATGCTGATACGATATTATTACTGCGGCGGGCTTTCCTGCCTTGCTCCGAAGGAATGCGGAAAAACGGGGAGAGAAATCATGGCCACCTAAACTAATAAGGCCGTAGAAGCTTGAAATCTTGAGTGACGTCATGCCTTCTATTTCACGTAATCGACGCGTTTAAGACAACAGCGCAACTCCAGTCTGGAATCTTGATCGCCCACCCTTTACAGCCTAATTGGTCTACTCAACTACGGTGAAAACGTCACTTGAATGGAGAAATGGGGTATCGCTAATGGATATAAAATGCCGAGGATAAGAGAGGCAGCAAAAGAAAGTTAGCGTCGTGATGTGGAGAAAATTTTTTAAAATAATTGTGTGTTCTTGGCATTATTGAGAGAAATGTGTATTTCTTTTATATTTTTGTTGCACGCCAGATCAATTTAAATACTGGTACAAAATATTATTAGTTCACTTTTGGTTATAAAAAGGAAATTCCTTGCTTCGTAAGGAATAATTCCAAATTCCATAGCAGTTATCACATCGAACTTTTAAGAAGTTACAAAACCGGTACGGCGTCATCTGTTTATACAATATTCGAACTATTTCCAGTTTCAGGTTATTTTGTGAATAAATAGTCTGTGTTTTACAGATTTTTTAAATGTCAGTTTAGTTGAGGATTAGTTTATACTCGCGAATTTTTAGATGCAAAACGTACGACGTGCTTTTACCGTAACCCGGTTTTTTGTATCACGTAATTTAAAACATAATGTTAAAGTAAGAAAATCTAAAGGTTTTTGAATCTATCTTTAGTAAATAATTTCAGAAAAAAAAAAGAATATTTAACAAGATACAGAAAAAATCTTATGTAAAACTATATACATTAATTCATCAATTTCAAAAAGCTGTTTAACGTTAGTAAAACAGGATTATAGAAAAGGGTCACAAAAAGACAGTAAAAAATTCCAATAGTAACCTTAAAACTTTTCAAACACTATCCAATCCTTTGAAGCAAAATTTAAAAATATATTCAGGAGAAAACAAAAATTACACATGAGCGAACGCATTTAAAATCTCGGCGGAAATTAGCTACCCAGCAAAAAAAATCAGCATGTTCCCTTCATAAAAAGTGCCCTTTTTGAAGGTTTCATGATGATACCTGCAGTTTTTTTGAAGGCAGTCAAGCCATGCAGATTTTGTGAAGGTAATGTGCAGTGTTTGTGAAGGCGTTGTGAAGGTTTTATACAGCGCAATTTTCTCTTCACAAAAACTGCAGTTTTTCTGCAGAATAATTAATGAAGATTTTGAACTTAAGATTTCCTTCAAGAAAACTGCAGGTTTTGTGAAGACAAACTGCAGGTTTTATTTAGTGCTATTTTCCCTTCACAAAAACTGCAGTTTTTATGCAGAACAATTAATGAAGATTTTGAACTTAAGATTTCCTTCAAGAAAACTGCAGGTTTTGTGAAGACAAATTAATAACGATTTTCAGTATCATTTTTCCTTTATAAAAACCTGCATGTATTTTAAAGTATAATTTTTGAAGGTTTCCAACTTTAATTTTCCTGCATAAAAACTTCATTTTCCACATTATTTTGATAAAAAAACTTCTTTATGAAAATTTATATCTAACACGAAACTATAACATAACGATCCCTAATTTTAAAATTATGAACATCCGGCCTTCAAAATTTACTTACTCATATCATAAGCATAACTACACAAAACTCTCAAAATTGTTATTGTTATAAAAAAAATTATAACATAAATTAAATAATAACTAATATTAATTAAATAATAACTAAATTCTTAAATTAAATTGAATAATGTTATAAAATTTAATAATTAAAAATATTCACATCATAACTACAAAACTTTTCTCAAAATCTATAAATCTAATGAAAATAATTAAAATATTATATTAAATAAAAACTATGTCCTTTAAATAATTTAAAACATAAGCGTCGTAAAAATGCCGGATACATATTCACATCAAAACAACAAAATTTTTCTCATAATCTATAAATCTAATAAAAATAATTAAAACATTATAGTATTAAATAAAACGTATTAATTAACAACTATGTCCTTTAAATAAGTCAAAATAACAGCGTTGCTAAGTTGTCCGGCACCAGGATTCGAACCCGTGATCTCTCAGTTAGCAAGCCCACGCTCTACCATCTGGGCCACTCATTACCTCCAAAGAAGCCAAAATCTTTCCTCAAATCTCTGTCGCCAACGCTGACGTTCGAGCATGCGCACAAACTGAAACTGACTTTCCAGCTCTCATTGGGAGACGTCAGACGTTCCAAAGGCTACTGAATTTTTATTACCAATTTTAAAACATACTGAAAATTTAAATACCAGTATAGAATTTGTTGACTTTTTTTTATTCCAACCTTTATTTTTTTAGGTCATAAACTTAAAAATATTTGAAATTTTCTCGAAAAATAAAGAAATTTTGATATAAATTCCAAAACACATACTTGATAATTCGATACCTGTATGAAAATTTTTGGAAATATTGATATATACCTATGTAAAAACGTGCAGAAATTTGTTTCGGACAATATAATCTGGCTTATAATATATTGCAATAAACTGTGTAAAAGTATATACTCGATCGTTACTTTTAGAGCTAAGTAAGTGGCGAAAACCGTAGTGTTTGGCGGAAACAAACCCCTCGTGGTGCGTTAAGCGTTAAGCCTAACACATGCTAGTTTTAACGCTGAATAGCTGCGGATCTGTTATGATCACAGTTTAGTGATTTATATTTTATGAAAGCATTTAAAGTGGGAATTTGAACAGTATGAATCACTAACAAATAGTGTAAAAATTGTGTGATCCAGAGACAATTCAATTCATTGTTTCGTTTTCCAAGACGTGTTTTCATAGATTTCTCTAGAAATAATTGTCAGAAAGCTTATCAGTATTCAGATTCTTAAAGAACTGTTAAAGACCTTTAAGAACCGTGTTAGAAAGTGGCGAAAACCGTAGTGTTTGGAGGGAATAGACCCCTCGTGGTGCGTTAAGCCTAACACATGCTAATTTTAACGCTGAATAACTGCGGATCTGTTATGATCACAGCTTAGTAATTTATATTTTATGAAAGCATTTAAAGTGGGAATTTGAACAGTATGAATCACTAACAAATATTGTAAAAATTGCGTGATCCAGAGACAATTAAATTCATTGTTTCGTTTTCCAAGACGGTTTTTCGCAGATTTCTCTGGAAATAGTTGTCAGAAAGCTTAGCAGTAACCAGATTCTTGAAGAACTCTTAAAGACCTTTAAAAATACTAAAATTTTATACCTTTAGCTCTAAAACTCTGGGCGTGACGCCCAGATTCAGTTTTTCAATGAAACCGGAAAAACTCCCGAAATATGGGACCCACCCCCTCATACTTTATATATTCTTAATCTACTAATCAAAGGGAATACAGTGTTATAAAACACTTGGGGGTTCATTTATATTTTCCCCCTTTCCCCGTTTTTCTATACCCCCAAAAAATGCAATGGATTCTTACAAAGACAAGTAAACCTCTTTTGTGTTTGAAAATTCCTGGATGACGTCAGAATCCCCATGGCAACCCGAATTTCTGGAAAAAGTTTACCACATTACTTAACTACAAAAATAAAAATTGAAAAAAATTCAAACTTATTATTAAATACCAATTTTTGGGCCTTTTCGAACTTGTGTTTTTTACTCGAAAAACTGTTTTTTTCCCACTCTGAAAATCTGTTTAATTAAACATCAAATTGCACATAAATTTGATACATGTTATTTTTTTAGGTCCTTTTTAAGTTTATTCAATTGAAATGTTTTTAAAGAGCGTTAACCAGGTCTTAAATACCCCAAAAACGCATTATTTCGACTTGGAAATACTTGCAAATAATAAATTGCCCCAACTATAGATTAAAAAAATGTATGCATTAATATTCAAATGCAATGAAAATAATGTCATAATGTGAATAATTTAATCTGTTAATGACGTAAGTAAAAAAATAAACGGGGACAGGGCAGGACGATTTACTAACAAACAGAATGGCTGTATTAGTGCCGTTTACATGGGAAAAATGCTACCCGGGTAGCTACCCGGGTAAAAAGTGGGTTGAAGGGAATTTCCAACTCTACCCGGGTAACGAAATTTGAAGGCGTTTACATGAGACATGATCTAACCCGGCTTTTTCTCGGTCACGTGGTAAGAAATAAATGATCTTCCTGTTTCCATGGTTTCCAAGTTTGTTAACAAATAGTTCATTTTTGTTCTTGCAAGAAGCATCAAAATGAATTTTAAAAGAGCGTTGGCGATATATGCAAAAAAAATCAACGGATGATAGCAGATTTGCTTACCGAAGACCTGCGAAGATGTATGAAAGTAATATTGTATTATTTGTTGAATATTTTCTTTATTTACTAGTAACACTTATACAATTATACAAAATTGTGTTGGCAACATTGTTTCAATTCCATCAATGTTTATTGTTTTGATTTCCGTTTTTCATCATGTTTGTAAGTTGTGCTTGTCTTAAAAAATAAATGGATGTTTATTAAACTTAACGTTTTATCTTCACATTTCAAACTGCATTTGCTACTTTCTACATTATTGATGTCCATTACAAATTATATCAAAACAATCAACAGAGCACACACAAACAATTAAATGGCGGACTACACAACACGCAAGGTAGTGTGGGATGGGACACGAAATGCATCATGGGAAAGGAGGGTACTACCCGGCAATTGACTAGGATTGAATCCTACCCGGCTTTTTCCTATCTTTTTCCCTTCGTAGGGAATGCCGGGTAGAAAAGAGGAGTAAGAGCCGCCTTTTACCCGGGTAATTGGCTCATGTGAACGGCACTATAGAGCATTCGCACATGACGTCACTTGGACGAATAAACAACGTTGCTAAGGCTGTTGTTAGGGGCGGGAAATAGAAGCATCCAATAGCAGCATTCGCACATGACATCACTTGGACGAATAAACAACGTTGCTAAGGCCGTTGTTAGGTAAAGTCATGTGATTGAAAATGCTCTATTGTGTATACATGTCGTTCTTGACTTTTCGATAATTTAATTACTATAAAATTTCTTCAAGATTCCTTTTGAAAACTTTATTTACTCCAGTGATTTACTTTTATATCAGGGTTTAATGTTTTTAGATATCGTCTTGTATTATTTTTATTCTACCTACTAAGCCACAGGCACAGCAAAGATTTGGATTTTTTTCTGGAAATGGCAACAGAAGCCACTTGTTTTGAATCTGAGTTTTTCTTTTTATCCGCATGTTCCGGCCTGTCTCTTTTCAAGTAAGTTAAATGTACATTATATTTTAATTAGAATTATCTTTTTTCCTTTTCAACAAAATAAAAACAGTGTTGCTTAAAATTTGTTAAATATTTTCATGAGTAATTTCTAGAATACCTCCAACGAAGTCCGATTTGGGATCATTGTGCCCGGCACATCCTTTTGTAATGAAGATTTATAATGCATTTATTTCTTGTTTTTCTTCCTTTAAAAATAATGTTGATACATTTGAATTACAAAACAAATATTTTGACTTTAGGACTGTTTTTCTTTTTCACCCCTTTTCCCCACCATGGGGGAAGTGGATATAAGGTGTGCTTTTTCTAATGTTTTGCTGTGAAAAATTTGTATGGTTAGGCTTCAATATTAACCTATAAAGCGACTCCCTTTAGGCAGCATATGTCTTATGCTCAACTACTTTATTAACCTATATGAATATAATAATAATTAAATTCAGTTATTAAATTATTAATTCAAGAAATATTTATTTGCTTGGTTATAGGACCTATTTTATATAAAACAGCCTGAATTTAAAGCACCTCTTCAAAACTTGACCACACTTAGTGATTCTATTTCATATTATTTAGGATACGAAGAAATTAAAACCCCATGCTGGATTCATCGTATCACTGAGAGGAATATCTTCTGTGTTAACATTTCGTTAAATACTGTCAAGCTGATTCCCTTAGTGTGATTCTGATTTTGAAAATTAGGATGAAGAAAATAATTTTAAAATGCCCTTAAAATTTTTGCTTTAAAAGGGTTCTACTTGACTTTCAAAATTACCAATTTAATTTACAAGATGGATATTTTTACCCTTTTTTTTTAAGAATATGTAGTTATAGAGTTGGGATTAATGAGAAAAATAAAATATAGTGGTCCATGATATAAAAAATTTTGGGTTTTGGAAGCACTATACAATGCATTCATACCCAGTCCTTGAACTTATTCTTTAATGTATTGTGTTTTTGACCAAAGGCAAATGCTTGATGAGTTTCATTTCTAAAGTTTATATTAAGCATGGGTGCCACTCTTCCATTCCCGGGACGGAATTCCGTCATTTTAAAATTTCAATGAACGGAATTCCGTCCCAGGTATATTGCGAAACGCAAAATTAGTACTAAATTCCAATACCTACATTGCACATTTGGTTCGATTCCGTTAACGTTCCTGCTAAATATTGCCATGCTTTTGAGAATGCCATACATTCAAATATCGACATTTTAAAATTTTTATTGAAAATATGAATAGTTTTTGATCTATATAAACATTTTAATCTGAGTCTAAAATTGTTTTAGCAATACATTACTAATTAAAACAGAAAGGCTTTCACGTCCGGATGTATTCGAAGTTAAAGTTTCCGGGCTTGGTTGCCGTGGTCTCGATGTTAAAAACTTGGACGTTTCACCCAAAACTGTGTTGGGCATCATCAGCTGTTTTTTTTACGTTACGTGGTTGGTTTTGTGAGAGAAAAAACATCTGATGATGCCCAACACAGTTTTGAGTGAAACGTCCGAGTTTTTAACATCGAGACCACGGCAACCAAGCCCGTAAACTTTTACTTCGAATACATTACTACTTTTTTGGTATCCAAAAGAGCATAGCGGTATTTAGCGGGAACATTAACGGAATTGAACCGCCCATTTTGACCACAAGTAACATGGTTTTACTCACATACAGCTTTATCTTGATTTATAATTTAAGGAACTATACTTAATTGTTCATGATATTTTATGAATTTTCATGCAATGAAAAAAAATTGCTAGACTGGATGAAAATGATTAATACGATACTTTAAAGTTCCGTCTTGCAAATTTTGAAAAGTGGCCCCCATGTATTAAGTGTTTATGTCTATTTAATATTGTTTTTGGCTAATTGCTGATCATGTGTGATATTACATATGAATCAAAATGCATGCACATGTTAATGATTCCCCATTACAACTGTTCACACACATTACAATACATAATAGTTCTCTTAGTTGCTATCCCTTGAACCATCAGTATCAGCAACACATTTAATGGGCTTTAACTTAAACTGTGCATTTTCAGAATTTTTATAGTGAAAATCATGCTTTTACAGTTTGCACCCCCAAGTTTTCCACTACGCACCCCCAGGGTTCACTACCTAAATCCGCCCTTGACTGCGTATGAAACAATATTGAAGTAGTAACAATTTTTAACCTTTTTAAATGTTTTGTTACTGACTTCTGTTCTGTTTAGGTCTTGTAACATTTAATTTGCAGTATTTAGCATAATTTTATTTTCTTTTTCTTTCCCTGTCTTTAGTTTGTTGAAATATTTTGCTAAGTTTTATTCCAAGAGATCTATTTATTATCATCCTAAGTGTACTATATCCGTAAATTATGCACAATTATATTTTGATAGTTTCTTTTACAGGGTTCCCACGGGCCTTGAAAAGTACTTGAATTTCATTTTTAAATTCAAGGGCCCTGGAAAGTATGCTTGAATTTAGTGCTAAGTTCTTAAAAGTCCTTGTATTTTATTTGAAATATTTTAATTTGGAATTCTTTTCAGTTCGAACATGAAAAGTTAATCAAATAGTTCATATCCTGTTAGCATATTGTAGAACAGGTATAACTTGCCTACTTGAATTTTTCTGTTTGATTTTCCCAAAAGAAGTAATATATAGTAGTATGTTTTGAAATTGTTAAATATAGTAATGGTAATATTATAATTAATATTTGCTATAAGAAAGGTTTTTGAAGTAAGGGTACTAAAGGGGGAGAAAAGTTTTTTTACTTGTAAATGGCTTTTCTGCCTTTCTATGTTAGTTCATGAAAAATTTTAAATTTAAGCCCTTAAATACTTGATTTTTTTCCTCACAAAAGAGTGGGAACTATGTTTTAAGTACATTTCAACTTTAAGGAATAAAGTTGAAATGTTTTCAGGAAATAACGCTTTTGACTTTTAAGTGCAATTTCTAACACAATTTTACAGTGTCATCAGCCTATTCCTTTACACTTGATCATACATCTGTGTTCCTTTGCATTCAACTGCATGTATCATCGCTGATGTTTCTCTTGATTATTTCAGGTCTGCCCGGCATCTTTCAGTGGGAGATTTAACAGAATCTAATGTGGGTGAATCCTGCGAGTTTGGGTTTTGCACTAGTAATACTATATAGTTTTCTTTCTTATAATTGTCATTTTGGTTTCAATGTAATAATACATTCATTATGCTTAATTTTATAACTAAAGGGTCCTTTTTCTATGGGAGAAAAGACAAAACTAATTCCTACTTAGATCAATGGTACACATTGATGAAAATTGTTATAATTACATGAGTGAGTCTACTAGTCATACTTTTATGAGAGTAGAAAGAGTGATTTGGTGTTAAATAGGCACATGGACGTATGGTCAATAGGTATATGATGGACTAAGCTAAATTAACTTAAAGCACTGAAATATTTTACTTTGTAAACAATTTAGAAACAGCATGTTTAGTTATATTGTGAACTTGTTAATTACTTTTTACTTCTTAACACCATGTTTATACTATGCTTATTACTAAAAAATTGCTTATTAATAAGTTAGTGTTTATTACTAAACAGTATTTTCATTGCAGTAAAATTAATAAATGAATAAAATAAGTTAATTTTTGCGTAGGAAAACATTCTATCAGTGAAAAATTTTTTTGCCATAAAGAAGTTAAGAGAAGCTTAGTGGCGTAGTGGATCTTGCTGCCACCCCACAGGCCTGAGTTCTATTCCCGTGTTGGGGAAGGCAGACTCATGGTGGATTTACACCACCGTGTCAAAAGTGGCGATAGGGGTCAACAGCGATTCAAAAGAAGCAATAGAAAACCTCTAAGCCTCGAAAACGACTACTGTTCGCCAGTTTTGACGCGGTGGTGTTAACACACCATCAGAATTACGCTTCATTCCTCCGGGGTGATAAAATGAGGACCAAATATATACTTGATGGAGAAACAAGGGTATTTTGAATCCGATGACTGACTTTCATAGTCACACTTTCTGTAACAGCTAGGCTTATGGCCTCACTAAGTGAGGCTGGTTATACAGGAGTTTGCAGGTCTAACGACCTAGGTGGTACTCCCTCAAGTATCCCTCCCATTGTTTCATCATAGAAATTAATAGATTCAAAGTTAGACATTCTAACTTCCCCAAAACACGACAAATAAGGTTTAACAAATATTATTTCCAAACCATGGCTTACTAGATACTATACAGGCTAGCCGAGTATGGAAATCATTAAAAATCCAAATGGCAATACTTGACAAACTGGCAAAGCATATCCACAGTGTTGAAGGCGGTGGGTGATATAGGTAGGACTTGTGGCGATCCAAGCGGGAAATCGGGAAAAGTTGTCAAATGGTTTTCATTGTTCAAAACTCGGCTAGCCTGTATAGCATCTAGTAAGCCGTGTCCAAACTATACTAATAAATTTTAAGTTCTTTGTTAGCATTTAAATTACGCACAATTATATATTTTGATAGTGTTTCTTTTAAGTACATTTCGACTTTAAAGAATTAAGGTGAAATGTTTTCAGGAAATAACGCTTTCAACTTTTAAGTGCAATTTCTAACACAATTTTACAGTGTCATCAGCCTATTCCTTTACACTTGATCATACATCTGTGTTCCTTTGCATTCAACTTCAAGTATCATCGCTGATGTTTCTCTTGATTATTTCAGGTCTGCCTGGCATCTTTCAGTGGGAAATGATATTGAAGTCTCTATTGATGCTGTGTCTGCGGATAGCAGTACAAACAGATAGAACTTTGTTGCAAGTAGGTTTAACCTCTTTATACAGAAAACCTTTCCATAAAAAAATTAAAAGAATCTAATATGGGGGCATCCTGCGAGTTTGGGTTTCGCACTAGTAATAATATAGTTTTCTTTCATATAATTGTCATTTTGGTTTCAATGTAATAATACATTCATTAGGCTTAATTTTATAATTAAAGGGTACTTTTTCTATAGGAGAAGAGGCAAAACTAAGTTTTTGAGATTAATGGTACACATTGATGGTGATATCACATTTGTGGGTTGAAAACAAGTGGCTAAAGTGACATTGTATTTAAACTTGTAATGAAGGGTATGAGAAGTGGCCAATTCTATAAACATTGGCAATATTCAGCTAACCCTCTGTTGCCATCTCTTTAATCTGATTGTTTCTGTAATTCATTATTGTTCCAAGCTCACAAGCAATGGTTTATTAACATTTTAACCGTTTTTATCAAACCTGTTCTTAATTTATTGGTAATAATTTAAACAACTGGAATGAGGCATATAGAATCCAACTATTTCCAACATAGCTCAACATTGTTGCTGATTTGAAGAGCAATCACAATTTTTGGACGATGCTGCAGTCTAACGTGGTATAGCAGATTTAATATATATTTTTTGCATTGCAATTCCTTTTCCTTATTTGCCTTGATAATTTTCAAATCTTGACCCTGTTCTTCCTTATCATAATTGGAGCCCTGTGAATTTCTGCACTATCTTATGAGGCTTAGAAACATCCCTCGTTTTCTTTTTTTAATCCAACTACCAAGGCCAAAAGGTCCAAAACACTTCCTTATTTAAATTAAATTATCATATTAATTTCAGAATATGTAATAATCCAGCATCTTGGTTGTATATTTTCTTGACAATAAAATGAATGACATTTTTTAAAATCTTTTTTATTCTAGCTGCAATAACCCTTGTAAATTTTGCACTTTATATACTTTAGATGTATTTGGCAAATATCTTGTGACTTATTAATTTACACATTTGTGTTTTGTTTCAGGTTAAATGCGGTTCGACCCTAGTATGTGAACGAGAGTACTGCAACACCATCACCATCACCTGGGGGTACAATGCTCGAAGGAACCAGGCTCGAGGATACCCACATTCATTAAAGGGATGAATTCGTCTGGGACAACCGTATCTCCTCTAGCCCCTCAGGTGTATCTGGGATACCACCCTTTGCTTTCGGTGTCAGGGACACCATATCCTTGTGGTCACAGTGATTGGGACACTGCACCCTTCGCCCCCTTGAAGTCTCTGGAAGACTAAAACTGTCATCATCTTCGATAGTTTTGACCTTCTTCTGGTTTTTTTATCTTTTTCTCGAAATCAACTTTGCCGACAAGAGGTCCCTTTTCGCTTTCCGCCTCACATATTGTGATTGTGCGTAGTTTTAATTACAATTTAGTCTGATGTTTCTGTTGATTTAGTATTGTTTTCTTGTATAAACCTGTGTCCCATAAATGTACATACCATATGACTGTATTCTTGTACTTTTTTGTATTGTGTATTCTTGTACTCTTTTGGTTTGTAGAAGCAATTTTTGAAACACAGGTTCTTGTATGATACTGGTTCCGGCATCATACTGGTTCTAGTATATACTGGTTCTGTTACCATACCCGGTATGATAACGGAACTAGTATATACTAGAACCAGTATGATACCGTGTTATGAAACACCGGAACTAGTATGATACTAGAACTAGTATGATACTAGAACTAGTATGATACTAGAACTAGTATGATACTAGAACCAGTATGATACTAGAACTAGTATGATACTAGAACCAGTATGATACTAGAACCAGTATCATACTGGTTCTAGTATCATACTAGTTCCGGTGTTTCATAACCCGGTTTAATTTTTTTTATACCGGAAATTTTTTTTCCAATAGGGTATGTTTCTGGAAAAAAGGAACATTCAAAAGTAAAATTTAAAATATTGGTTTGAAAAAATTCCTTCCCAAATTCAAAAATTAAAGCACAATAGAAATTTGACATATTTTATTTGCTACAGCTCTTGTGACACGTGTTTAGTTTTTGTCGTATCGCAGAACGAACTTCTGCAACACCGCAGCTGTACTTAGTCACAACATGACTAATAATATCTTTTATGCATTCAGGGTTTAAAATGTTTTTGGCATTAAAATTCAGCATAAAAACTTCATAAAGAATGCAGGTTTTCTGAAGGTATTTCGGATAAGCTTCCCTGCAGTTTTTCTGCAGGCAAAAAAATCAGCATAAAAACTGCAGGTTTTCTGAAGGTATTTCGGACAAATTTAACTGCAGGTTTTCTGCAGGTAAAATTTATGCAGGTTTCGTGCTGAAAATTTTGTCCGAAATACCTGCAGAAAACCTGCATTTTTTTATGAAGTTTTTTTGCTGATTTTTTTTGCTGGGTACCAGAGGAAAGTCGGTGGCATTTAATAACTTTCTATTTTCTAATACAATTTCGAAACATCCCAAAGTCTTGATACTTACTTAAAAGCAAACTTCTAAAAGCCATCCATCGGATAAATGTTCTATCAACCCAAAGAAAAGCAACACCCTGGGGTATCAGAGCAACAGTCCCATCCCAAGCTTAAAAAGCGAAAAAAAAAAAAAATCCCACGAAAAAGACGCTATCATCAATTAACTAAAAAAAACTCATTTTCGCCCTGATGAGAGATAATACCGGAAAAAAACTCCAAACACGCTTTAATATTTAAGAACGCGGAGAAAAATAAATTCAACAGAGTTAATAACTTTTTAGAGAGTTAATTTCCGAAACGTCAAAGAAATTCCTCCAACGAGGAGCAAAGACAGAGATTTAAAAGGAAAGAAAAAAAAACTTCCACAGCAGACACCCCTTCGGTGGTGGATCCCCAGCTAAGAAGAAGGAGCAGGAAAAAAATAATAATCCAACAAACCTCTAATTTGGGGGTGCCTTTCGGTCACTACATTTTTCAGAGGAGTGTCGGGAAGAAAATTGAATTTCTCCTCGGAGCCATGATTTTTCCGAAGCACGTCCGCTTTTAATTTAACTCCCAAAAAACGCAGTCCCCAAATATTTAAGGACGGTCCTGAAATTTTAGGGAGCAGAAGAAATGGAGGAGGGAATGCGGGGTTTGGAGGGACAGTGGGTCGAGTCGGTTTGGCGATTTAGGGGCGAGGAGACCGAGGGACTTCCTTTTTTTCTTGTGAGATAAATTGATCTGACGATAAAAAGGTCTCTTTGAAGTCTTCAATATTTTTGAGGGGGAAAAACACATAGATATTTTGACTTGGTAGAGGGCCAGTCAGCGGTAGAAGAATAACAGAAACCTTTATATCGCGTCCATAAAAATACAACTTTTATCAGAAAAGTTAACATGAGAGTGTTGAAAGATTTCCTGGTATGAATTTCTTACAGATAAGTTATCGCTTTGTACAATTTTCATCAGACAATATCAATTATATATAATTAAATTTACTTATACAGAAAAGTATAAGGTAAAGGATATTAGGCGCAAGTTCAAATTAGCTCAGGGTGTTTACAAATATTAAATAGTTTGGCCATTTCTTGTAACATAGTAGTTATTTTAGGTTATAATCACCCTTTATCGTTAAAAATGCGTTAATAATATAGTGTATTTTTTTAATCTGCACTTGCGTCGAAAATTATAGGTAGTTCAATGCTAAAAACAATATAAATAGACCAAAATTATTTCTCTATTTTTTCCAATAACTTAAAATGCGTGTGATCGAAGAATATTTTGTAACGGCTAATCTATCCCTGCATAAGTTAGTGTTTCAGCAGTGTAAAGATTTATATTTTATCACTGAGCATTATTGCAATTAAATAAATTGAAAAACTTATGAACACAACGTAATGCAACTTTATTCATGATTCTGTAACATCAACCTCAATTTAGGAAAAAGGAAAATTATTTCAAGAGGAACACGCCGTACGTTTAGCGCTGCTATCTCCCCAAAAGGTAACAGAGATACTATCTCTCTAACGCTATCCTGGCTTGTATCACTAGTGCCCAAAAACAACCAAATGGGAAGAGAACGAAGGAAAAGGGGCAAGAAAATAACCGAGTTTTACGGAGGGGTATTAACAGCCGTTTTTACACTTAGCGAGCGAGATTTAATTTTATTCCCCAAAAGCCATTTATTTACATAAATAATATAAAACCCTGACTCCCCATTTTTCCCACGATGTTTGTTTTAGGGATTTTTTTTTCTTGTACCCACTCCATTTTGAAATTAAGCGAACAATCTTAAACCGAAATGTATACATGGGTTGGGGCGAAGAAGGACTTTATTTACATATTCTGATACTTTATTTTTGAGCCCGGTGACAAGTTATTTTTAATTGAAAAATAAAAAATGGGGACCGGGGAATTTTTTTATGGCCTGGATTTTGCTATCTTTTTCTTTTCGCTGCGCAGGAATTGATGGCTGCATTAATTTTTTCGTTGCTGTAGAAAATGGAGGCAAAATGTTTTTGGAAAAAATGAAGAGAATATCTTTCGTTTCGGCTTTAACAGAATAGCTAAGGATTGTTCTAATATTTTATTTTGAAATGCATCTTCTTAGAAAAATATCTAACAATTATTCAACAGAGATCCAGAAAGATTTCTGTATCGGAAAAAATGCTTGTAATTTTTCCTTGGATAAGAATCTTCTAAGAAATGGAGTTTTTATGTGGGATAAGAAGAAAAATATACACTTGAATTTTTAAATAAATGCTCGAAATGTCGATGCTTGAAAAGATAGTGAAATATTAATACAAAATTATGGATGTCGATACGGATGATGTAAAAAAGGGAGGTCGGGCAGTTTTCTTACGAAATTATGAGGGGGTTACAGTTTGTTTATACCTAACAAGAGGGGAGGGGGTCAATGATCAAAAAGATGCTTACGCAATATTTGAGCGACATCAAAATACATTCAGTTGAACTTCTTTGCAGTGAATCCTCTCAGGAGTTCAATGAATCCGAAGGTTAAATATTGCAAAAGGTTTTGTCGAAATGTTGGTTGTCCAACGGAAGCCATAGAAAATATTTATTTAAACGATAGTTCACAATAGCAGGGGTTTTATTGCATTGATCGAATGATGCCATAGTTTTTGTACTGGGTTTCCCTTTAGAGTTTGTTCCCGTCCTTTCCAATACTACACACACATGTTACTTGACCCTGGAGAAACAAAACAAACAAAGTAGTTCCCAGCGCTGTGTCTGAATTTTGAGTGAAATTAGGAGTTTCAATTTAGAAATATGATTAGTTTGTTGAACCCATGATATACAGCGTCTTTTTATCACAATTTGAGTGCTGAAACTCCTCCTAGCAACTCAAATTGCTTTCTATTTACTCAGTTTCCCCTTCCGCGTCATAGGGTCAAGAAACGTTGCAGTCTAGTATATGGTTTAAATTTTCAATGTTTGTAGTGTCTGTTTAAATACTTCACTTGACATCGAAGTATTCATTAAATCAATTAAACCCTTTCCAAAAAGATACAGTAACTAAAATTTACCTTCCCCCCCCAAAAAAAACAATAAAACCACCACAGTAATCACTTGTTCCGCATTCCTCCCCATAATTCGGTAGCTCGACACCTGCCCGCCTCAAAACAAATCCGGAAAAGCGACAAAGAAAAAGAATATAGGGAGCAAAAAGCGCATTCCCCGAGCGCTACTATATTAATAGACGACTTCAGAGACGGAAGAGAATGATACATGGCTTCTGTCTGCTTACAAGATGGAAAAGGAATCCGGTGCCAAGATCCGGGAGTCCTTGGCGTCAAACCGGGAGAAAAAAGACGACGGATGGCTTAAAAGTAAGGTTATCAAATACTACTGCAGGGCGATCTAATAAATCGAGTCGAAAATCGAATGAACAGAATCGATGTACGTCGATTGGAAGAAATATCGATACGTTGGTCCCATAAAAACGAAATAAACACTGTGCTTTCAGTATTACATAGAAAATTAAGTTAAACAAGTAATGTATCATTTATGGCGATCGATAGATGTGATATTTGGCATCATTATAACATCGAATAAATCAAATAGAGGGCGTTTAAAATATTTCATTTAAACATTATGAAAATAAAAAAGCGACAAAAGTTTTCTTTAAAAAAAAGGAGGTAAATGACCACCAAATAAGTGTAACTCGTATAAGTTCTAAATACCTCTCAGTGATTTGGAATTAAAAAAAAATATAGTTGCTTCAAATTCGAGTTAAAATTTGAATCTAAATCTACTGATGAGAATCAATTTTTAATAATCGAAAATCAAAAGAGTCAAATAAAAAAATCGCGTTTTTCATCTCAACAGTCAAGTTTAAATTATATCTATTCATTAAATATTTTAAATTTTTATTATAGATCCTACCTAATGAAATTCGATTCACAATTTGAATCGATACATGGAAATCAATTTCAAATATAATCGAAATTAAAGAATCGGATTCAAAGATCCTATAGGATCGCCATTTTCAACGTCAACAGACGTCACATGTTGTATATTTTAAGGATGTTGTGAAACACGTTGAAGTGACCGGAGGACAAAAGTGACAGGGAAATGGAAGTCCCGGTTTTGTTTTGAGACTATTTTTGTTTTCTGTCGAAGTCAGGGGCCGACTTTTACTTTTTGGCTTTGGGGGGAGAAAGACAGTCAAGAGGGTTGATGCGGATACCAGGAAATGCTTTCAGGTATCAGAGAAATCACGGGTAGCAATTGGAGTTGGATTTCAGATTGGAGTTTTCTTTATTGAGTTTTATCGCAATGGGGCCACTTTTAGGGGCTCGAGTTGAAGTTTCATACTTGAGAGAAATGGAGTAGATGTTTCGTTTTACACAGAATAAGCTTTTAAGGAGGTTTAATTCTAAAATAGATCTTTTTCACACTCAAAATTACCTTATTACGTATTTATTTAGAGGAGGAATGTGTTTTTAAAGTTATGACGATGGGAAAAAGTACAACAACGATAAAATATTAAAATATGCTATAATATAAAAGTCGGTTATTAATGTAGGATAACTTTTAAAATCTCTTAACGGATGGGTAAAATTTCTTAAACAGAAACACAGCAAAAATTTGTTTTTATAAATCCCTTAAAAAAATTCTTCTTTGATTTATTTTTTACAAATAGGGAGGTAAAATTTCGTATATACTAGGAACAGACAGTGGAAAAAATTAACATATGCATTTGAATCTGATTCTTAAAGAGGCTTAAGAAAGTGTTTTACTGAAAATTTAGAAAGTGTAAAAATTGTAAGAAAAATGTTGTTAGAAGTAATACATAAATAATAATTATAAAGCGGAATTATAAGTAAGAAAACATATTTTTTATTCCATAAAATGACAAAAGCATAGTATGTTAAATGCTTCGCAAGTTACCCACTAGTATAAAAGCAAATTATGGACCTCTACGTGGAATACATATAAATAGAGGCTAATAAACCTCGCTAATCGTTAATAACCATTTCAACACTAAGGTGAAAAAATAAAAATTGTGGCATTACTTTATAAGCCTACAGGTTTATTAGGAGAAATACTTTGTTTAGCACATTTATAACACTAACAAGTCCGTGAAAACCAGAAAGAGGAACAAAATATAAATGAATCCCCTGACACCTAACCGCGAAGGCATCGTAAACCGAAGTAACACGTCCACTAAACTTTACCAGCACAAATGGAATTACGCCGTCTAAGGCATGCCTGACATATATATTGGCCAAGGAATAGCAACGAAAAGCGCCAAAACTTTGGACAAAAATACGAGGGTATGATTTAACGCCATTCATTATTAAAAGATGGAAGAAAACTCTTTGGTGCAAGAGGTATTAAGTTTTACTATTACATACCATTTATAATTTAAATGGGATGCAATTAAAAATTCAGGAAGTTTATGTGACGTACCTATTCCCTTGTTTACATAAGTTGGAATATTTCATATAAGCTAGTGGAATTATTAAATGCGTCAGCAGTCATGCGATTTTGTAGAATGTCAGGGAAAACTGTTTAACTTTTACGCTATGGGATAGGAAAGAGTTGTGATAGAAGTAAAAGATGAAGACATCATTTTTAAATAAAACGCAATGAAAAATAAATAATTAGAGGTGATGAAATATGCTTGAATAGCTAGATCAGTCATTTTTAATACTCTGAATAAATATTTTAGAATAAAAACTGTTAAAAGAAAATTTTTACATTTCGTTGAAAACATTTATTTAAGTGATAAATTTTGCTACCGATAAAATCACTGTATTGGAAATATGAAACATGTAATTAATTTTGACAACTAAAGGAATAAAAAATTGGACTGATACAGACATTTATAACACTGACAGACAAGACTGGCAAATAGTTGATTCTCTTAAGATCAGAAAATATATCTTCTCTGGGAATATACTTTACCGAAAAGGAAACATAAAGAACACATAATTAAATGAGTACAAGTACTTTATGTAAGCAACATATTTTACTTAAACTAAGAAAGAATTTTCAGTACGCGAAATTGATACTTTATAAAATAGAAATAGATTTTTCTTAGAAAATACAGCAATTTTTCATAATAGGAATGCCAACAAAGGTTTTAAATAAAAAAAAGAGAAACGCATCACTAAGAATAAAACTGAAGGAAGAACTAACTCTCAAACAAAGTAAAAAGAATCCCCAGGTGTCATAACAAAACAAACGTTACAAATCCAAAAACACTAGTTAACTCCCATTTAAAAGAGAGCCAAAAACAGCCTTTCGGCCTCCTTTCCTCTCACAAGACAAAAGGAATAAGATCATAAACCGGGTAGACACGTCCCCCGAAGAACTTAACGACGCAAGAATTATCACTCACAGAGGAGCTAATAACGGAAAAGTTTCCAAAAGGGCATAACAGATGATTTAACACGACTCCATTTGCGGGCAGGTACTACACACGACACCCACGATTTTACGACGTTGCACGAAAACAAAGACGTCGTAAAACAACGACGCCAATAGGAGGGATAGATGTCAATAGGGGGGAGGGCGATGACGGCTATTTTGATGTGGATCGATCTCCGACCATTAGGCGTCAGTTTTATGGTGATTAAGCTCCGACCAATTTGTGATCCTCTCTACTGTCCGGTCACTCTTCTACTGATTGGGACTTCATTGATAGATTTGGCTATTACCGACAGCAGACGGATAATGGACATAGGGAGAATGGGGAAAAAAGTATTTTACTGGTCTTTTTTCGTGAGTTGGATGGAAGAAAATGTGATATCCCGCTGGTGGAGATAACTATGTGACTAAGTTGACGGATTGCGGTTATAGGTATAGTTTGGGGGTATCGGGTATTTCTTAAAGAGTGTTTGTTAACCCATTAGAGACGGAATTATTTTTTCTGTTCAGAACTTTTTCCCCTTTCTAAATTATCTTCATTGATGCTAATAGAGTCGGAAAAAACTATTTTTTTATTTTTTGGAATTAAAATTTTGGAAATATGGCATGTGACCATATGGTCACGCTAGTCCTTTATGTGAGCAAAATATGAAAAATGACATTTTCTTACTTGCCCAGTTTTTTTAATTTATAGCTTAAAAGCTAATTATGCAAACACAAAAATATAAATTTCAACCTCCATGGGCATATTTTAAATACTATTTTGTATGGTATTCAGTAAAATGTCCCACACCAAGTCCTACACCCCATTTTTTACATAGTGTTTTTCCCACAGATTTGCATAGTTGTCCGGCACATCTTCTCTTGTTATCTAGTACAGTTTCAAAAAAATAATCCATTCAATCATATCTAATATCCGCAATCACACAACCACCAGTTTTATAAGTTGAGGGTTTCCCTCCTCCCTTAGGAGCATTACAATAGCGAGTAACGTATGTCGGTGCAATCTACCGTCGAAAGTAAAACTGGGATATGTCTAATCCCCTTTCTTTTATTATTATCCATTAATTGTTGATACTTACATCAATTAACCAGGTAAATACACTCCACCACCATTTTTTACCTCTGGTAGTGATTTGAAGCAACTGTTGCGACTGAGTAATACATTGACTTACGACTGAGCCCATAATACTCGATCATGTTTTCATCATAATTAATTTCATGTTGTGGTTTGAAATTATGCACCAAGTTTAATTTTACCTTGTTTTTAATAAGCCTAAGTTTTCACATTTTTTCCATCTCACTTAGTTTGCTATTATTCGCGCTGGCGCGCTGGGATAAAAGTGACTACTTAGGAGACTAGCGTGACCATATGGTAACACAATATTACAACCTAATTTTAGCATAAAATTTTTTCACATATTGATTTAAAAGCAATATATTTCTGTTCTTTGATCTTTCAACAATATGAATATGCTAAAAGATTGGTTTCCTAGTGAGTTATGTGGAGAAGAGAAAGACTTGCCTCTTATTCCGCGACATTTTCGAAGCCCAGAATCAAAGAGCTGTTTACTCGGATCTACCACGAACCGGCATGAAGCGCTATATTAGAGTTGTAATTTTTTATTGATAAATTGACCTTTTGCCAAGCCATAAACTGTAAAACATTTATCGATTAAAGATTATTTGGGTGTAGGAAAAAATAAATGTAAAGCACTGTTTGGTGTGACCATATGGTAACGCTAGTACCTAATGGGTTAAGCAGAAAGTTGGGTTATAAGGTCTGTTCTATTATTTATTGATCAGTTGGGTTATGTTGAGAAGTATTAGGGAACGTGGGAGTAGGTAAAGTTGATAAATTGAGGTTCAACGAACTATGGACAATTTAATGAAGAAGTAAAATGAAAAGTATTGATGTATAAGTTTTACAGTTCATAGCGATAAAAATAAAGGCAGATCTCTAGAGAACCTCAAGAAAATGTAACTGTTTGTAACACAAGAATAAAATTGTAAAGACTAATCTTTCTTAAACTTAGTTAAAATCTGTTAGGATTAAATATGTATGATGACGAGATTTTCTTACAGGAAATTTATAATTTTAATCCCGAATCAAACATTTAAAGAGTATAAGCTTAAATAACTACATATCAGGCAAATTTAAAATGAATGCTAAAAGAATAAGAATAATATAAAAATTTAATTCAATCGCAATTAAAAATGAACTTTTAATGCCAGTGCTTGTATTACAGAGTAGTTATGCTTCTTATTCCATGAGGAAAAGAAAAAACAAAAAGCCAAGTGGTTATTCCACAACTCCAAAAAAAAAATTAGGAAAATATTCTCCTTATGCATTTAAAAATATTTTTAAAGAGGTTATCTTAACGAATAACTTAAAATTCTAGTCTAGTGTACCTACTATAAAAGTGATTTTATCATCAAACAAATTAAGAAAGCTGATCATCTAATTAACTTGAGCAAATAAAAATTTAATTAGGTATTTAGGAGTTCAAACACACGTCTTCATGTTAAGCGAAAACTTATTTTTTAAAAAAAAAACATTACTACTACATTACTAATATACTACTTGTTTTCCTCAATTCATAGCGTGCTAAACGCGAAGCGTAGAATTTTAATCAGCCTACATTTAAAATGAAAAACTTTTTCTCTAAAGTATTATTAAAAAGAGTTTTTAATGAAAACTTTTATTTTTCAGGACAGACTGAAAGAAATGAAATGCACTTCATTACTGAAAGTAAAAGCATTCGAAATTGAAAGCATTTTTCTCTTAGCAAAGGAAGCATTTTTTTTATTGAACTATAGATACAGTAATTAATTAGAAGTCGAGTTTATTTTCATATCTTAATTTTGGAAACAATACGTTTAACTTTTATTTCCTTTTCATCCAACTCCAAAACACGGAAATATAGTATTAAAGTTTTGTATATTTTACCTAGATCGTTTAGTTTTATTTTATTCTGATTATTATCATTTTCTATTTTTATGGTTGGAAGAAAAATTTGACTGTTGATTAAAAAAAACTGTCTTAAAAATATTTAAATGAAAATTTGTTTATTTTGCATCAGGAAACATTCAACAATTTATTAGGCCATTCAAGAAGTAAATATGTCGCAGTTTATTTTTTAATACTTTTTTAACTTTACTTTTTTATGTTTTGTTAGATTTCTTGCATCTTTCTGATTAATCAAAGCGTTTTATTAATTACTTCAGGATATCGTGTTTTATTACAAATTAATTCCAGGAAATACATATTCAAGGTAAAGTCAATGAAACAAAATTGGATATGTGAAAAAATTACTTTTTTGGTTTTAAATATGTTAAGTATTATTTCAATGTTTTAGCATAGGAAGCAAATAAAAAATACTAAATTTTATTACTCCTAGTGTTTGTCCTCAGCTTATGAACTAATATGATTATTATTTTGTGTGTGTGTTTTTAGAAGGGATTTATTTTAAATCATTTTTCTATCTATTTATTATTTTAAAATAGTTTTTTAAATCATTCCAAGAATATTATAAAATTACTGGGAATGATTTACAAAAGAGAACTGCAATAAATGATAAAGTCTTCAAAAATATAAATTATTCTTAGATATTAAAGAGTACAAAATAAACAAGATATTACAGAGAGGCAAACACCATAACAGTTTCCTTTAAAATTTAGATGATATGAATTGCTTTAATAAAATTACAGCTTATACTTTCGTATAATTTTTCAAGAAACAAATTTCTAAAAATATACACTAACACGTTTCTAATTTTTTAGAATTAATAGTAAACAACTTAAATATGATTAAAAACTAACATGCTTTAGTAAACATCGCAAAAATTACCTTAATTCCTTTACTTTGGATAAAAATTACAATCTAAAAATGTTAACATCAATTGTTTATTTAATATTGGTAACCCGATTATACGTGATCAAAAGAATCGTTACATAACAAAACAAAGTCCGTTTTGATCAAAGATAATAAGATTCCTTTTTTGTAGGATACTTTGAAAATTACCTGAAACCCTTTTTAGGTAATTGTACTCTCAAGCATATTATTGTGCATTAAAAAAGTAAATAGTTGTAAGAGGCACTCAGCAAGCAATTAAAAGTTCAAAGGTATTTTTTCTAGACTTTCAAAGAAAGGAAGGTAATAATTAGTATTTATCACATAAAGAAATGAAAATTCATAATATGATTTAGCCATTTAGAAAAGAAGAGAACCTATTTACTCAGAATAACGTGTTTTTCGTTAACATCACATTGACTTAGAAGGGGTAAAAAATAATATCTTCCCTTAAATTCGTTTTTTCTTTCCAGATTTTTCAGAAAACTAAATAAAAAGTCTAAAAACGCTACATAAAGGTGTTTTTTTTTAGTTAAGAAGAACAAAAGAATTAAATGAATTGTGCGATACAAAAGCTTTCTTACGATACACAGAAATAATATAGTAATAGTTAAAAAATTGATAATTTAGAATTTTTTTCCCATACTATCTTTAAAGGAATTAACCAACATAAACTTATAATATAGTTTCTTTTTTTTCTCATTATAGTAACAAATATTTTTTTTAATAAAAAATTAAAAGCCCCAGGGCCTATATATATACTCCATTTTTTTATTATTTACAATTGCAATGTAAAGAAAAAATATCTCTTAAAATTAAGTTTTATTTCGATTAAATACTTTTTTTTGCATTTACAATAAAGTAGTTCTAATAGTTATCTGAATTACGCGATTAAACACCACAAAAATTTTACAAAACTAAAATATTAACAACTAATAAACAATCATTTATCACGCTAAAAAAACTGCATCTTATACAACATTTTGAATCTTTTGTAGTAAATATCTCATATAAAAATATTACTCCATTAAATAACAAAACTTCATATAAAGAATCAAAATAAATACTAACCGTATTAGCCATAAAACATTACATTAACATTTGTGTATTCTTGAACTAAAATATTAAACTTCTATAAAGTAGTACGTGAGCTTTACTTCAACTTAATCAAACTACCAACATCATATTTTCATCCCTATTTGATTTCAAATAATGATAAAAAAAATCACTAAAATAGATAGTCCCGGCTGAGAGTGGCCCCTGATGAAGTCATCAGTCGGGTTGACCATCTAACTTAATTTTTTCCAAAATTTTCGTTCATACTACTATTTGTACTAAAATAGGTAGTATTCAGAACTATTACATACAAAGAGTTCATATTAATAGACAAAAATAATTGCTAAATTACATATAAATGTAAAAAAATGTAGTCCAAATTTTAAATTACAGAAATTATCATAAACATTAAATAAACTTTCACATTAAAAATAAACACTAACTACATTTTCTTTAACTTTGAGTTCGCCTTAATTCTATTACTTAGAACTTAATTTTACCGCAACTTTAACATAACGGAAATTAACATGCACAATAAATTAACCTCTCACAGAACTACAAAATTTCGCGCCAACATTAAAATAACGGGACTTTCCATAAACATCAAATTCACCCTCATCACACATTTCCCACAGCTTGAAAATCACATAATTTCTCGCAACTAACAATTTCCTTACAAATTTAACAAATTCCTAATAATCTTCTCTTATATTTATTTCCACCAACCTCAAAAATAAGGTAATTTTTCATTCATAAAAGAAATTTCCACCAATAATTCCCTCCCAACTCGATAAACACGGTTCACCACCTCCCATCAAAAAAATTTCGCACCAACTTCATCAATAAAATCCACGAAACTTTTCCCAACAAAACAACAAACCAACTCCCGAAAAAAAACCCAACAAAACAAAAAAGCCGGACCAACTTGTGCAAAAGGTACTACGCACCCAAGTAAGTGCTGGCTCCCGTGAGGACAAAGAGCAGCTTGAGCGCATCTAGCATTGGCGTGGGTGCGGGGGGCGCCCCCCTGAGTCTGCTGCGAGTATCCGAGCGGCGGGCGGAGGGTCCCGCGGCGGAAGCATCACTGGAGGCATCGATTCTGGGCCGCCCGTTCCTCCATCCCCCGTGCGCCGCACAAACTTTGCCGCGCACCCGCCCAGGTGGCGGCTCTCTCTTGCGTTTCTTCCTTCGTTTGGGCCTTAGTGGAAATACCGTTTCTTCACTGTGTTGTTGAATTGAGTTTGATGGGGGTATTTGTTAGGTAGGATTTTTGAGTTGAATCTTGGGTGTTATTTAATGTTAAAGTTATGTAATGCAGGTGACGGCAAGAAAGTTATGGCACAGGATGGCAAAAACTTACTGGTCCAAAAAGAATGTTTTCTAATAAAATAGTAGAACCCTGTTACGATCGTTTTAACGAACATCGAACGAAGTTAGCAATTGGCACTATGATATAACAGTCAGTACTTTTCTTACCGGTCGTTGTAACACAGGGGTTAGTTAAGAGGTTCTACTAAAGGAATATCGGTGAAAGGTTATATTCCTATACTGATCTCTACGAATTCGTTTCCTATGTATCTATCAAGCTTTAACTCCTTATTTCACATAGAACTTACATACCTTTATTTAATTTTTAGTAATACATAAAGCTTTTCTTTACCAAAATTCATTTCTGAACTCCTTTTCACTTTTTAAATGTAGATTAATAAGACTATTTATTGGTAGTATTAGAATATTGAGATGTTAAATTAATAATGGAGAAGCAGGTTGAAGTAAAGACAGGGAAGAAAACATTGACAATCGATAATAAGTTGATTTTAATTAAATGTGGATAAGATTTATCCTCCATTATTAAAAAAAAGTTGTAATATCTTTAATTGGACAGCTCTATTAATAGTTTGTATTTTTAAACGATTATGAGTTTATCCACATAAAGCTTCACTTAAAGAACTAATTTTTTTTTATTTTCTTCAAGAATTTTGAAAAAAAAAACTTACAAAAACACAGAAATGTTGCCAACACGTATTTTCTAATTTCACATAAGAACATCAATGTTATCATATGAACACTAAATATTTTTAATTTCTTAAGCAATTCTAAAAAAACCTTACAAAAACAGAAATGTTGCCAACAATTTTCTAATTTCACATAAGAACACCAATGTTGAATAAAAGAGCAACAATAAGTTGTAAAATTCAGAGTTAATAATAGTTTTAAAAGAATACTTAAAATATATATTTAATTAAACTGAATTAATTAAAAATATGCTACTGTGTTTGAAAATATTTCAGCAATACTATCTATACATGATTGAAAGAATAATATTTGTACAATTTAAGTAAGAATATCAATGGTAAATAAAAATTTCCAACATTACTTAACAACATTGAAAATACTAACAAAGTAAGAATTAGAGGAAATAATAGTGAATTATTAAATAATTAATTATATTAAAATTTGAAAAATACCAGTTTTTTAGTATATAGGAAACACTTAACTGCTATTTAACAGCGTACGAACTGTAAAATCGCATTACACAGACAAACCACATAGCTATTTTGAAAGTTTGAGAAAATCACAGCAAACACAAGTAATATTGACTTTAGATAAAACAAAAAAAAAACCTTACTCAAGATCTTGTTTTTTTACAACACAATTTTTTGCCGCAAAATAAGTCAGGAGTTTCACACCCAGGAACGACTCACTATCGATGAAGCTCTCCCATTCTTTCGATCTCAATACTTCATTGTAATTGTTCAAAACGAAGTTACGGGACACCGAAGTAAGATCCTGGTCCTGGTGTTTGTCGGCGAGGGACAAGATGTCGCACACGCTCGAAATGGAGACGTTGGCAGACAGGTAGTCGGCGCATACTTTCTTGAGGGTGGGGACCTGGTACTTGTCTGCCGCGTAGTAGAGCTTGAGGGCGCTCTCCACCTGCAGGCCGTCCACAGCCCCGGTGTAGAGGAAGGCCAGGAAGCGGGTGAGCGTGGGAACGTCTAGATCTTTTATGACCATGCAGCCGGACGTTGCCTCCTTCATATCGCACGAGAGCATGGTTTTGAAAACGGGGGACCGGGCGCTCAGGATGTTCCTGTGGACTGGGAAGGAAGCAGTCCCACACTTGAGTTGGAAGTCGGAAAAATCCTGGTCCTGGTACAGGCACATGAAATCGTTAGTGAGCCCTGCTACTGAATCATCAGTGGAAAAAGCGGAAACCACATTCCGGGATGATTTTTGCTCATTCGGAACTGCGCTGACTTTTCTATCATTATAAAGTTTGGTAGAGACATTATTTGTCACATTACCTTGGATGATTACCAAATCCAAAATTGCGGTAATTCCTGTCTCCCTAATAACATTGGTCTCCAGTGAATTTGAAAATGTCCACGATGCCTCCTCGTCCTCATTGAATACACGTCTTTGTTCTTCCTTTCTCATAACCGTGCTGTCGCTGCTTATCACACTGATAAAGGTTTCAACTAAAAAAGGAAGTTTTGCCTCTTCTTCTTCTTTTAATACGAATTCCACAATTTCACCCTCAAGGACTGTTTTTAATGATAAGTCTTTGTTACGAAAAATCAATTTTGGTTTAGACGGCGGTTCGATGTTTTCAATAAGTTCCTGATAAATTTTTAAGGACACTTTCTGAACATGAATGGTTGTAGACGCAACGAGGTGTTCAAAATCTTCGTCACTCTGATGAAACTGGAAACGCAGAGTAAGTTGATCCTTGTAAGATTCCTCGTTCTTTTTTATTTGTGCGAAAACATCTATGAATTTGGGTCCCGGAACAAGTACTGTTTCATCTGCGTAGTCCACTTGTAGTGAGCAGATGACTGATCCATCCGAACCGAGGAAAGACAAGTCACCAGAAATGTCCCAGTCGGCGTCAATAATTTTGACCATAAAATATTCCTCGTTACCACTGAGTCCTCTGGGATAAAGTTCTACCTCGAAAATATCACCCGAGAGTAATGATAGTGCAGAACTCGAAATGCACTTTTCATGAAGCTCCAAGCGCCAGTAGCTGAAGTTCTCGATATTCCACTCAACAATTGTGTTGTTATTTTCTTTCTCCATAACGAACTGAAAAACAACGCGCACGCCTTTTATAAACTGAGTGCACTTCCCAAGCCAAAGAAACCGTTAGACTAAGCGACTAAGTTAACTCTGTTTCGTTTCAGTATCAATTGACTTTCTTACGTCACATCGGGTGAAAAGAAGCCACGTGCGAAGGTCAGAGATAACGAATTTGTTATTTCGTCCATGTAGATAACCGCTTTGATAGATCCTAAGGGGGCGACCAGTAATTACGTGAACTAAAAATCGCAGGCCTGCGCGCAGACTTTTGTTTCGGGGGGGGGGGGGGATAATTCAACTTTGTTTCTAAGATAACTCCCTAACGAGTAGGGGAAAGCGGGGGCTAACAAAAAACAAACAATATATAACTTACATATTTATTCGTTTTTTCCTTCAGATTTTCTTTTTTCTTTCTTATTTCAATTCTATGTATTATTTTGTCATTATTTCGTTTTTGTTTATTGTACTCGTATATTTCGATACATGATCATTTCCTCCCGGTTATAGTATATGGTCAAAACTTGTCATATATAACCTTGTCAAAACTTGTAATTATCACGACTGACTGGCTAATGATTCGCTACTTTGTTTATTCTGTGTATTTTTCTTAAAATTATGGTAAAAAGATAAACGAAAAACGTATATTTTCTAAACTAAAAGCTGACGTGAGATTTTAATAACTCTCCATCCCCCTTGGTGAGATTTTGCTGAACCCCAAAAAGAAAAGGCTAAAGGAGCATGTTTTTATTTAAAAAAAAAAAACCCAGCATAATCCCCAATTCTTCTTTCTTTACAGCCCAGGCCAGTTGCCACTCCACATCGTGTGTTCCCGCCCCACCGGTCAAGCATTAACACCTATTCAACTCATCTTAAAAGCAACCGGAAAGGATGCCAGAATTGTTAAAGATAAGGCAAACCCCCTCGGGACCCTTACGTAATTAATGAATGGTCCCTTATAATCCCACGAAATTGGCGAAACTATTGAGGAGTGGCATAGTTAAAAAAAAAGTTCTTGAAACAACTAAATTTTATAAAACAACGTAACATTTCGTTAAATAGCTTATTAGAACAAAACGGTAAACATTAAATCAAAATATCCAGTTTTCGTAAATTTACTATTAAATTTTCATTTCATAAAAGTTTAGTAGACTCAATGTACTCTCAAAATATCAAAATTATTAATTCACTACAATAGTTTTAAAAACAGATAGATAAAAAATGAGCGAAATAGGAAATGAACTCGAGTAGTCTGAAACAGCCAACCGGAGCTTAACTTCTACAAAACATCTTACTATAAACCCCTCCTATTCTATCACACAAAACCGCATCGGTTCAAGGATCAAAATAAAAGAGCAAACCACACTGTCAAACAACCGCCAAAGGAATCCCCGATCCGAACCACCTTAATTAAAACCCCTGGACCAAAACCACCTCACAAGCGCAAAAAAACACCCCCTGGGGGCGACTTCAAATAATTCCATCCAAAAAGGCCCGAAAACCCTCTCTCAAAAGCTTCGAAGGCTTGAAACTCGTTTCGGAGGCAATAAAGAAGGAGGAGAATGTTTTAAACGGGAGCAATTCTAACGACTGTCAATTAGACTACTCGGCGCCGAGGGGACCCCCAAAGAAAAGGCGGAATTGATGGAGGTAAACAGGAGGCATATAAACTTCCGATTCCTATTAAAAAACCATCCGATGAGATTGAACGGAGCTTATGTGTGAAATGGGTTTATTTGTTGGTGCAAATAAGTGGGGAGAACCCTTTGGGAGGTAGAAGAGAGTAGTAGGACGTGTTTAACATAAGGTTCTCGAGAAAGAAAGCGGCATAGAATCGCAGTACAAGGTTGAGTGATGTGAGAAATCATGTTAGTAATTGTAGAATTTTCTTTATCCATGTTAATATGTTATTCGATGTTTTGGATAATTAGTCCTTTTTTGGTGGTTAGTCTCTTCAACTATGAATAACCCAAGTTTCTCTGAATACTATTTAAATGCATGGACTTAGTTTAGGGCTTTCAGAAGGAGACAAGACAAAATAAATGTCGTTTTCTCAATTAAATAACAATATTACACACAAGAAATATACAAAAATATCTCTTTCTGAAAGTAGGAGGTAAAGAGGAAAATAGCCTGTTTTTTTTATTAAAGAACACAATATTGCCTCATTATTAATAGTAATATCTTACGATAGTCACTACTAGTATATATTCAGCAAATTGTTATGTTATTTTTAAGACAGCGGTTCTCTGTTAAACTACAAAAGTAAAATAGGATGAAACCAGAGAAGTTATTGCAATAGTATTAGGGTATAAACAAGTTAAAAATCACAAGCTGAGAAAGAAAGAAATCACTAAAGGCTTTAAAAAAAACCCGTCAAGATGCCCCTTGCCAAACAATATTCCATAAATACGAAAGCAGCAAACAGTAACCAACACAAATTTTTGGGCTTAATAACTTTACTTCAAAGCAATTTTTATTCGGAAAACATGCAAGACGTGAAGGAGGTTGATTAAATTTCCAATGCCATAGACGCAGCAAAAGATTTTAAGGGACATAATGGAACAAAGTGGGCGAGGAAGAGAACGGCAACCGTGACGGGATTAGGACGACAAGAAAGAAGCCAGTAACCAACTTGTAGTTTATTGAGTTACACTATTCATTTTTACCAATTGGAAATAATATTATAAATCATTCTTTTTAAGAACTAGTGTTGGATGGATGGTTCCACTTAAATTCAGAAATTGAATTATTTTCTCCACACAGAGAGAAGAGCAATAAAAAGCAATGAAATCCACTTTGGATTATTACTAATATAGAGAAACATCTTTCAGTAAAATGACATTCCTGAGAAACATAATATTTTATTTCATTAAGGAGATTGACCGTCTTGAACATTTTGATTCGTAAAGGAAAATATCAATTTTGGGAAGAATATTTTTTAAACCTTTCAGACCTAGACGCCCAAAGTTCTCAATAAGTTAAATGGCTATCTGAGGCGGTATAAGTGTGTTTTGTTACATAAGAAGCTGATAAGAAATTTTGAACTTCAACAGCAAATATACAATATCCATCAAGTAGCAGATTTCAGAAACTTCAAACAAAGTTAAACAAGTGCAAATATATATCTCCCAAAAGTACATAAAGTTACTAACTGCTGAACTTACTATATACAGTTGAAGGAAACAGTCTAATATTTTCATATATGTGCTTTCAATAAAATAGCTAGCACTTTTTTCGCGGACGGCAAGAGAAATTCCGCCTCAAAAGAATTCCGAATTTTTAGATCCATTCTCTGCCCAAGAATATTCGATATTTTTTCCTCGAAAATAAAAATATTGTTCTACTATATACTGAAAGTTCGCTACTTATGCAAAACGCATGCAAATGCATATATTTACCTCTACGTTTAAAACCTCCGATTGAATTTTCGGGAAAGTATCGAACTCGGGTTTATTGAAATTTAAATACATACAGAAAACCTCCCCTTTCGCAAGGGGCTCATAAAATATGAAAAAATTTTTGCTCGGATCTAAAAGCTGAAAAGTCGGAGAAATGCATAGCGGCGACTTCGCGATTCGGCTCTTTGATGGGAGAAATTCGGTTTCTCCCGAACAACGTAAAACAGGGCTACCGAAAGGAGAGTTTTTCCAAAGTGAATTTTTAAATGGATTATACATAAAACATCGCGACTCATCCGCGAAGAGATTAGTGATAATGGAAAAGAGAAGTGGGCGGATGGGTATATGCGGCGCATTATGTAAAAATATCAGTCAGAGAATGTTTTTGTAACCTATATTCTCAACAGAATCGATGAAATAAAACCCTATGTACACTTCACATTTATAAATCAACGATGTCGATGAAAAAAGTGTTAGGTGTTAAGGATACAAATGACGAACCAGACAGAATCTTAGAATTTCTCCCACTACGAATCAGAACCTTCAAAGAATCTACAGATGTTTCATCTTTAAAGAAATAGAAATACAAATAGTAACTGGCTTCGAGCCCAACAAGGTGGGTCCGTGTATCCTAATTCCTGAACCCTAAAATTCCACTATAACTGTCAACCTTTTTCTTAAACTGAATTACTCTTGCACAATTTACTATTATTTGTGGCAATGCATTCCATTTATCTGCTACCATGTTATAAACAATAATGTTTCCGGCCCTCACGGTTAAAATGAAATCGATCGTTTCAATGAAAATTATATCGTCTTTCTTCTATTATACGGAGACTGCAATATTAAATTGACATCCTCCATATGGGAAAACTTTTCAAATGTGTTTTACTGAAGTTTAACATTTTGTTGTGTAAGCCTTAACATTTTTGGTATCAGGGCGGTCACATATACTATTCTTTCATTTCACCAATTTGTTATTTGTTAAAACATAGGGCATGTTGTAAGTTTGAAAATCCTACAACTTTCCTTCCTTAGTCATACACTTAATTTTAAGAACATAATTGTACTCACATTTAACTCAAAAATCAAGCAAACATTGAAACAAGTGGCATACTGAACAACATATACAAAAGGATTTTATTATCATTCTATTTTCCTTAACAAATGAATGCACGTTCCTGTATTTAGCAAAATTCAGGGAATCTAATCAATTTTTTTTAAGATTCCATAATCTTTACACAAGGTTTTCAATTCATGAAATGCCAAAACCCATCAAGATCCCCACCCCAAAATCATTGCCAGACCCCTCAACGCATTACCCCTCCCCCAAATTCCCCTCACCCCCAAGATCGCACCCAACCCCCTTAAAAGCGGGGATTACTCCCCAAAGAACTTTTCCGATAACGGCGAAATGATTCCAAAACAACATAAAAGACAGAGGAGAGAGAGAGTGGGAACTTCCACCAGGTCACTACCTAGTCCCCCCAAAAAGTTTGCCCTAGATAATGACGATGCAGAAGGACCATTCATTTCCCAAAAGGGCCGATCGATCTGACTAGATTTATCATCGGCAAATATACATGCGCGCTTCTTTCCTCCGAAGAAAAGGGGGCCTCTCTTCTTTTCGCACGGATGCCCCTCCGTTTCGATTCCGTTCCAAATGACCAAACGGGCCCCACTTTCTCCCTGTTTCACTTAAAATCCGACAATAGGGAGGTGTATAGCTTCTTCTCCCTTTTTCGCGGCTCCGTGCCTCCGAACTCGATTCGAAAGTGGGAAGATAGATAAAAAGGAAGAGTTCGAGGTTGGGGGTGTATTTGATCCGAGTTTTCCTGGGTTGTTGGGATGTGTTTCAGGAACCGTGATTTCTGAAGGGGGAGTCGAGATCTGCGATGTGTTGGAGGAGGTATCTTCTGCGTAGGTGGTTGGAAGTCGAGTAATAAGCCGGGATAACTGCGGTATATACAGCGGGGGGGGGGGGGGTTGACATACTTTGCCGAGTGTAGAATATAAAACCCCAGAATTGTGTTAAATTAATTCTTAATTTTTTATGCATCGCGCATACAGTAAACTTATAGGACATCGTCACTTGTACCCACATTGAGGTCTCACCCACTCAATTACTAAAAGAATATTTTTATGCATTGAATTTTCAACGCTATGTACCAGGTTATACTTATAAATCATACAAATATTACCCAAAAACAAAATACTAAAAAAATCGTAAGTCTTAATAACAAGCCTTTTTTCAAATTTTGGGAAAGATATTTTTAAAAATTGCTTTTTTTATTACTGTCAAACGACTTAGCTGTTCACTACTTAACAGTATTTTTTTTCCTTGTAAGGGAAATTCATTATCTTTATATTGGTTTGCTTTAATACACTTGGGGACTTGGGTACTAGAATTCAGGGAACAGTTCAAAAATATTTTTCTCCTCGAAAGTTAAATAATGTTATTCATTTAAAAAGTTATTAATTATATTATTAAGTTATTAGTTATCCAATTAAAAAGTTAATTATTTACCCTCATATACAAAATTAGTTGTTCTTAGCCAGGTTTTTTTCAACATATTTTAAGTATTGGCAAATTTAACTCATTTATTGAAAGTCCTAAGTTTTAAATATCATTAAATACCTAAAACTCCCCTTCTAAATAACAAAATAACTCTATTTTCTCCCACTTACACGAATAAAGCAACAGATAAGACAATCCAATGAATCATCCTACAAATTATAACACACCCCGTAATCATCTCTTCCAAACGAAGACCAAGGCCATAAAAAGACCCAAAAAGGGGGATTCAAACGCCATCAACCCAACGAAGATAAGTTCAATTCACTTAGCAAACCATCTACATCAATTCCCCCCACATCCCCACAATCAAACCGAACATTACGCTAATCTACCAGTACAGCCCTTTCGAATGAAAGGAAACCTCCGACACCCCCTCAAAGGAGGCAAATTATTTAATGGAGTGATACAAGAATTACGGCGAAAGTAGTAGAAAAAACCGGGGGACGATTCCAGCCGTTACAATAAAACGCGGCGACTTGAGATAAAGGGAGTTAGTTCAAAAACGAAGATTTGAGATCTTCGAACGGCGTAATGCCGGAATGCCTCTCTAGGGCAGCGTGTATGGTATAATGTGAATTCGGCAGTGAGGGGTCGTGTATTAATTGCGATATGTGCAGAGGAAGAATTTTCGTGTGTATCGTTTCCAAATATTACTTATAGTTGTTCGAATAGTGGTATTTTTTATAAACTAAGTAAGAATAAATAAATATATAATTTAGGATGTAACAGGCCAGTCTTAACAACTCAACAGTTTTATGAAATTCTGGATCCTGGAGGGAGAGATACACCCGAAAAACTCCCCAGGTCAGTAGGACTTTTCATGATACAGTTGAAATATATTTTCATTTCGGACTATGAAAAATGAGTGTAGATAGGGTTACCAGACTAGTAGGAGAAGTTGGAGTAGTCAATGTGCAGGCTAACTTTTACTTTAGACTTACTTTAATTTTAGGAATAGGTATATGTATTTTTATCTCTAATTGTGACTTAGTAAGTACCAGGAATATGGCTAAAATAAAGGACCAAGTGGTTGGAAATTGAAGAGACATGGACGGAGATGTAAGTTTTAATTTTGTGGATCTATGGTTGGAAATTGCTTGCAATAAGTTTTTCAACGGATATCAACTCTACTGCATGTAAATATTATAGAAAGAATAAAAGTGTTCAGTTTTTCCTTCCCACACAAGGTCGTCTACTGTAGTACAAATCCGAGATATGGAAACTGTTGGTAGGACTAATAGCATTAGGAAGACTTATATAATAAAATGAAGAAGATAAATATAATGCTTTTTCCGGAGAACGACTTAAGATACACGCACGCAACGGGAACTAATAAGATTTTTTAAACTCATGCGAGGCAAGCGTAAATCCATACACATTAAGAGAAGCTAATGTGTGCTAGAGGGTTTGCTTATACCATTGTCAAATTATATGACTTTTGGACTTAGTAGGCAGACCATTCATCATACAGATAGCAAGAGCACGTCAGGGCAGAGAAGAGTGTGCAGTGCACTCAGAATAAGAAATCCATCATCATTTCAACTTTGCAAGTAAAATAATACGGTTTAAAACAAACATAACGTACAGGAAGATATCTAGAAGAGCTGGGAATCTCATTCACTGAAATATAAGTTTGGAGTTTAATAAACAGGCCCGTTTACACACCGAAGATATCTAAGGTCCATCAACGGCAGTTGCCAGGAATATGATGGACACAAACTGAAATTCCGAACTGGAATTTTGGAGAGAGAGGGATAGAGTCGGGGGCCTCCTCCATACCTTGATCATTAATGGACGGTCCCGATGAAGCTATAAAACGCAGACGCGGGCTCAGCCGATCGTAATTCCGAACGGAAAGATAAAGGGGGGAACGGATTTAAATAAATTTCACAGACAGAACTGTTATCGTTCCCCCCCCTCAAGATCGAAGGAAGGATACTTAAGGATGAGCCCATTCCTCCAGGTAATGGCTTTCAGAAACCAATGCGTTTGTGGGGTATTTAAAATGTATTAAACCTCTTACCACACAATTCGGACTTAATCTGGTGGGATCGTTTTTTGGGCGGATCGAATGTTTGAGTTGAGTTGGCTTTCGCAGACGACTTTGGTATTGTAAGGCGAAGAATTATGAAGGAGACTAACGCAGAGCTTTGATAAAGAACATAAAGCATTCTAAAATCTTCAGAATAACGTACTGGTATTGTGACGTAGCAGTGACTATCCGTTATCAGGGACAAAAGTTTAAACTTTTTCGATCCCAGTTCCATAATAAGATGTAATGAATAATAAGTCCATAACTAAAAAATCAAGCAAACTGATTAGCCAAGGGTTTCCTTTATCAAATCGCGAGATTCAGATACATAGTGCCCAAAGGAGTACTGTAGGGGGTGCATACCCAACCAAAATTTTGAGGATTATTTATGAATTGGTTTTTAAGGATCGATATCATATAGGTATCACCCTAAAGTCCCAGAGGTGAAATCCTATATCTCTGAGCCAAAAGTTTCTGGTATAGAACTCAGCATCAACATTAAAAGATAAAATACAACAAAGATACTATGTAAGCGTGGAGTTAGTACTAAAATATATTTGGCCTATCCCCTTCTAAATCTAGTTACGAGTAAACTAAAACAACTTACATGATGAGAAACAGAGCAATTACTTCTACATCAAATTAAATCAAAACGCGAATAATTCTCAACGAGCAAAAATCGATTTCAATACCCCAAAAGCCAAAGCGGACATTTCTAAGGCCAGGTCGAAACAAGGTCACACGTTAGGGGTGGGATTCCAAGCGACTTCTAATATCAAATGAGGGGAATATGGTCAATCTGGCACCCAACTTATCAAACTTCCATTACCACGCGGCATAAGGGCTTAGAGGTCACGCGAAACGCTACTCAAGTGGTCATAACGCTCTCCGTCTTCTGGAGGTCTCATCTGGACAGAACCATCAGTATTAACCATTTATGAAACCCTGTAACGAGCTAATCAGTATAGCTGAGAAGAGTGTGAAGCTAGAGGTTTATTTGAGATATCCTATTCATGTAAAATAATTGAGGAATTAAATGATGATGATTTATGAAAGTCGAATTCATATTTTCGAGGAGAAGAAATTATTACACACATTTCGTGCATTCCATTCATTGAAAAAAAAAGAACGAAAATGTTCCAAAGCATAAAATATTTTAAGCTAGCGCATGAAGTAGTTTTAAAACAAGATAACATAAAATCCTCAAAAGGTGGAATAAATTTACGCAAAAAGGACATTAGCAGAACCTCAGCCCATCTATCAAGTGTAAAATAAAACAAAAAATGCTCTAAAAAAGGTTAACTCGAGACAAATAAAATTCTAATTACTCATTATGGAGTAACATTTTATTCCCATGTTTATTTTTGAAAAAATAAAATATTCTTCATAAAGGCTAGTGAAAAGGAATATTTTTAATTTCATTCTGAAATCACAAGTTCAAGAGATCACGTGAAAAAAATACATGCATAAATTAAAACTTACCCAAGAGTATCTACGTACAACTCTCCAAAAAAGACGAAAAGAAGTATTTACCTGCAAAACAAAAGAAAAAACATCAATACGTCATTCACGAACAGACACACACAAAAAGAACATTTCCAAACGAAACAACTGAAAAAAAAAACCGCTCCAAATCAAACTCCCATCCCCAGAGGGTATCATGCGCTAACCCCCGAAACACTCCAATCCCCCAAAAAAGCAGATTTATCACGTCCAAACTCGCAAACGACGAACAAACTCCCTCTCAAACCCACATCGAATTACTCCCATTCCGAAACCTCTCGCAATCAGAAGACGCAGAAATTAACTGAACGAACTAAGACAACGGGGAGGACAAACAAAAAAAAAACCACTCTCTTCCGATCATCCATCATTAAAAGGGGGCTGACAAATAACTGTCGAGAGATAACGGATGCGTCCACCCCCCAGACGACGACAATTGTTCCTTCGTATTCGCTGAGGAAAACGGCACTGTATAACTTAATAATGTGTCTCGGATTCTTGTCCGGGATATATTTGTTTTCTGTGCAGTGTTAAGAAAGGGGTTTCTCTCTCTTTCAAGATGGCCCCGAGACACGAGGAAAAAGTTTTTAGAGAAAATAAAAAAAAGGAGTTAGTGTCCAGACAGACGGGATGTGTTTGGGGATCGGAATTGGACCAATCAGAGGGTAATGGAAAGAGTAACGTTTGGGCAATCAATCAGAAGAGCTGCGAGGGCTGAATGGGAAAGTATGGGCAGCCATCACATAGACGGAGTTTCAACAGGATTATAACTAAAAAAAGGGACCAAAACAGGGAAAGATTACGCAGCAAGAAATAACATTGCTATAAATCCAACGATCTTTTGTGTATGATTATTATCGTAATGTTTAAGATGGATGAAGTCAAGGCATACATGCGTGTTTAAAAAGTTGTAATTTATCTACCACCTATCTGTCAATGGGTAAATTTTTTATGCCTTATTAACTTGGAGATTTTGTAAACCTTAACCCAAGCATAACAGGAGAAACATAAATTGAGAAAGACTGAAAAGAAAAGGGAAAGAAGGATACAAAAAGTAATAAGGTCAACTGGGGTAAAATGGTTATCGTGGGGTAAATGGATGAAAACGTTTTTTGGAATGTTGATTTTTATTGAGGCTCAAGAAAAATCAGCCAAAACACAATAAATTATATTAAAATCCCTATATCAATTTTACCCCGCTATAAACCCTTTTACCCCACCTGATCCTATAGAAAGATAAATAAAAAATTTAAAGAGTAAGAAAGGAAAGAGAGTTATTAGTAATCAGGGTTTTTATAAGAAAATTTTATTATTTTCTTAAAAAAATTCTGAGAATTAGATTTGCAACACTAATGTAACGTTTCTACTTAGATTACATAAAAGCAGTTATACTACGAATAGTTTTGTGTTGAAAATAAAAATTTATAAAAGTAACTTTCTTTATCTTTACCTTATTCGTCAAAGTAAAACATTTAACTTTTTAATCTCAAACTAAAACCCCAAAACACCTATTAGAAAAAAAAGTAAATTGACACTATTTTATACGTAAAATATTCCATACAAATCCTATTAATTTCTCACTAGCTGGGAACATTCGAGAAAACAATTTCGAAGCCACCAAGAAACTCGATTAAAACGTAATCAAAACTCACAATTAACGGAAATAAATATTTGACAACGCACAGGCAGAAAAAGCAATATATTCGGAGCACCGGCCCACCAGTTCAATCAGCTATCAGAAAAATGTCGGACCAGTGATTAAAAAAGGAAGAAATCCATAACCGGCGCAGTTGTTAATGAAATCGACAGACCTCGGATATTGAATTTTTACTCTCCGTGGAAGATATTTCATCAAATAGAAGTTTAAAATAAAAAAAAAGAAACTGTTTTCAAATTTTAATCATTCTCGTTTTTAATGGTTTTGTTTCCTTGGGAAATGGAATAATTTACGAAATCAAACGATATAGTTTTTCTGGGGCTGGGAAGATAGCGGTTCAATTCTGTCTTCTCTTTCGATTTAAATGCTTTGGAATATTCATTTGTATTATCACATTACATTAAAGTGAATTCATTTCTTGGGAATTTTTTGGGGGGTTCGCATTTTTATTCAAATTGCGTTTGGGAGTAAAGCAGTTAATCTTTAGATAAAAAGAGGTTTTATTTATTTCTTAGATTTGATGTGAAGAAAGATAAAACGAGATATAAAACTCCAATTACAAAATATAGTTCGACTCTCTGAGAAAGTTAAATAAAAACAACGTAAATGTTTATAAATACTGAATTAATATTGGTCAAATATAGAGAGGTAGTTACCAGAAAGAAAATATTTAAGATTGTTCGTAAGTAATCTAAAATAAAAATACCCCCTCCCCCCCCCAAAAAAAAAATGAAGTATATGGGAATATAATATGGCAAAATTTCTAAGGAAGTACAAGCTTTGGAATTATACTAATTAATTAACCCAAGGCTGTACTCTGTACTATAGATGATGAACGAAATGGAAAAACAAATAAATTTTTATTGAATAAGGATAATTCTTACAACTGGAATTCGATGGTGAAAAGGTCATTTTAATGATTTTGCCAACAGGTTTGTTAGTTTCAATGTTTAGTGAATTAAAATAACTTACAACGGGTAATAACATTTTTGAATGAAACCTAAGACCTTAGGTATTTAATACATTTTATTAGAAACTTACGGTATCAAATAACTATCTAATAGTATTCATAAAACAAAATTTAAATTTTAATAAATGACTTAACTATTAACTAGACACACAAAAACACTCTGTACTTAAATACCGATAAAAAAACCCTCTGTTTTACCCATTTTTAAGAAGAACAAAATGAAAAATCAAAAACAGAACTGTCACAGTGATGTCCGTTATGCATTTCATTAGTTTTAAATGAAAAAAAAATAGTGGTTAATATCAATAAAGAGTCAAAAATTAACTAGATCACAGAAACCTTTACCTGAAGACGAATGGGGGAAGGTTTAACAAAGAATGCATGTTTAAGCATGAAACATCAAAAATCCCTTTACAAAAAACACAAAAACTGCTGCCTTGAACCACAACACAAATCCTACACCTCAAAAACAACACCAGTTTAACCTTTCATGAAAATTAATCCACCCACACAACCATTCAGAGAACAAAATAAAACTAAAAAACTCTCTTCAAAAACCAAAATTCCCCGAACTCCTGATCAAAATCTAAAGCCACTCAGCGCAAGACAAGAGAAAGCAGGTCTCCGAGGGGGGCTTCAACCCATCGATTGCTCTCTCTCGAACTTTTATTTATTCGAGCCCAAAAAGGCCTAATGGCCGAAGGAGCCCCTAAAAGACAAGTGCCGGGCCCTGCTGGGCTTTGGGACCCGCTCCGAAATGCGGTGCGGTGGGTACAGACAGTTTCCGAAACAAGTCCCCGGATAAAAGTGAACGAGGAATCGCATTGGAAAGCAAATAGGCTCTTGGAGGAGGTGGCAAAAAGTCGAGGGAAATTTTAGGGATTTGGAATACATGACGTGTAAAGTTCTTGTGGGATGTTTAAGAAGGAAGAGGTAGTAAAAGACAGTGGAAATACAAGTTTAATATCAACAGTGGTAACTTTTAAAAAAGTCTATAACAGTCATATTCACATCTATTAGCGCAGCTAAAGAAAGAAAAATTAGCTTTTCACTGACGACTCTGATTGGTGGAATCTTTTCTTTGACCAAGGATTTAACACTGACGCTGATGGCTATGAATAATGAATATGGCAATATATAGTGCTGTCCTTTAAAAACAACCTTGTCCAAATTGTACCCTAAAAACAACCCATTGAGATTTTTTAATTAAATAATTAAAATGATTTTACCATCTCATATACCCTGTCCTTCTATGCCCTTTAGAGTGTCAGGGATGTATAAACTGTTCAAAGAACGGTTTATTTACCTATTTTTTAAACAAGCTAAGATAATGTAGATTTTTGGCAAAAAATGTGCTTCAGATTTACAGATTTTGTAAAAATGTATGTTATAAAGACTTCAGAGCATTTTTCGCGTGTTTTTATGTTATCCCATTACTATGGGAATAAAATATTAAAGTTTTAGCTCAGTCCGCCAATTAGAGTCCTTCTAGGAAAAAGTGGGTTTTTTTCAAATTCTTACTTAATTGACTGCCAATTTGTAATGGATAATTGGAATTAAACATGCTAAGCACTAAAATGTTAGGGAGGATGAGCCGCTAGTACAGTTTTTTGTTCGATTTAATTATCCTTTTTATTAAGCTTTTAATGAAGAAAATATGAAACAGTGGGTTGTTTTTAAAGGACAGCACTATATAAGCTAATAACTAATGACTGTTGTTATAAACTCTTCCTGAGTATGATTATTACACTTGTAAAACATTAAATTTCTGAAACTAGGGATTAAATTAAACAAAGTATAGTTTCTTCACCTAATTGAGAAAGCCCAACCTGATTCGATGGTTATCATGTCCTGTTTAAACAAATAAAAATGGGAAATAGAGGGTCGGGGCTCTCCTTAGAAAAAATATTTTTAAATACTGCAAATTGAGAAATTTCAACACATTTTCTAATTTCTGACACACGATTATGTATATTTGAAAAGCCTTTTACCCCCATTCCATCTCCATAAACTGGGTTTTTGACAAAATTTAAACTGATTTTAGTGCCCTTAAAAAAATTCCTAAGCTAAAAAAATACTAGCTAGGATTCTTAAAATCTCTCTTACTGTGCCAGACGCAGTAACTTTTACAAGTTCTTAGAACATCGATATTGAGACAAAGCATTAAAACCCAATGGAGAGATAAGCAATGTTGATGTTGATATACACGAAAGTATAGCGCAATACTCAAGTACAATTATTTACTTTTATATATTTAGCGGTTCTCCTAGCTCTTCAAAGAACCCTAAAGAAGAAACAAAGTTGCATTTAATGAACAAATACTTCTACAACCATAATTTATTTTTTAAGACAACGAACCCAACCTCTATGGTAATTAATCCTATCATACCATACGCACAGCAATTAATATTAATTCAGTTTTTAGTAAACTGAGAACACCGCGACAGATGTTCTTTAAGTTCCGAGTTAAGTGACAGATATTAACGATGTTTGCTGTTGCTTTCTTTGGAAATTCGTTCCATTTCTCACAGAAAGAAGTTACAACTTTATTTCGATTCGAAATTTAAGGAAAACCCAGTAAAAATACTTAGTTTTGGAAACTTGCCTAAGCAAGCACCATACCTTTTGGTTCAAAAAGATGTTGGTAAAATAAATGTATGAAAGGTTCTTAGGATGTAACCTAATATTAATTTAACATATCTGAAGAGGTTGTTAATTGTTTTCAACTAAAAAAGATTCGTAAACGGGAATTTTTATTCTACATTCATGTAATGTGAAAAAAGTGTCGTTAATAACTCTAAAAAAAAGTTTATTTCGTTAAAAGACTTCATTTATAATAAAGAACAATGCATTTAAGAATAGTATAAATTATTTTAACTACAATTTACAAAATGAAATCCAAAATTTTTCAAACCGAACACTGAATAAAATAAAATCGGAGGAGCAGTATTCTTTAAAAGTAAATTAACTTTGGAAGCAACTCTTGGTATTTTCAAATTTGGAATGCAGAACTCATTTGTTAAAACACACCTAACAAAACTGTTTTTTAACTCTTTCTCTTACAAATGTAGAGTGTTTTAGAAAATAGCTTCACAGATAAAAATAAAATTGCCGTTTACAAACCTTTCAGTTAAGGTATTAATAATGCAAAACTTCCATTAAGCTAAGTCTGTATATAGAATTACTCTTGCATACATTAAAGTGTGATACGGTATTGTCTCAAGTCTCTTAAAAACACAAATCACTAAGCTCTCAGACGTTACCTACCCTTTTCAAAGAAGACAAAAAAAAAACCTCTATAAAGCAGATAAGTATAAAATTTTGACATGATTTTATTTAGTAATAAGATATTTCATAAGGTGTTTAGAAGGACGTATTATTTTTAAGGGTATATTATAGTATATGATACAAGCTCTTTTTAATATTTGTTGTCAATCTTTATAATCTGTCTCAAGTATCTTTCATATTTAAGCTTTTCACTTTTGTATTCATCTTACTTTATATTTAAGGGCAAATATAAAAAAAATTTGAAGTTATAAATGTGCATAACATATAAATAAAATATGAATGTATTGTAAACAGAGCAACTCAAATTTGTAACTTACTAAGTATAACTCTGTATTAATGTGTACTATATTTGCATTTAGAATACATGGCGAGCATTATTTGGTAGCCTCATACATAAAAATTGTAATTGCTTGGAAATCTCTATTCTAGATGAGAGTTCAGATAGTCAAGGATTCATTACAGAAAAAGCATGTATTTTCATAGTTTCATACAACGTTCAATTTTATAGTTTTATTCCTAGGGTTTATTTTCATAGTTCCAATACCCAGTCATTGATACCAAATTTAATTCCTACATTGCACAAAAATAAGCACATTTAATAACACTTTTTTGTGCCGAAATTAACAACACTTTTGCTGTGTGTAGGTAGACCACTTTATCACCTTATTGTGTTGTGATAGGGTTCTGTATATGTTTGAAAAGTGTTGGGAATGTGTTACATCTAGAAAAGCGTTATAGAAACGGTGCTGTGAAATATGTTTAAAATTTGAAAGTGTTCTTAAATTTGGATCCCAACACTATAAGAAAAGATTTTCTGTTTTCAGAAACACTTTTACAACACTATCTTTTTCTCACACAATGCTAACACATTCGAAACCCAATCGAAAGGTTGTTGATTAGAAGCGTTCATTATTGTGTCTTGTTTACTTCGCGTTGCAAAATTATTAACGATCTTGCAGTGTAGTATTACGTTTGGCATTTAATTACACAAAAACTAAATCTAACTCAATCTGAAAGAAATTAGAGCAACCTACAAAAGAAAATAACCCTATCTCAATCTTTTAAAATTCTAAAAAGAACACACGTTTCAAATTCAGAAACGCACGACAATACGCGACAAAACAAACAAGACGAACAGCAACAACTCCACGAGAAAGAAAAAGCATCTACAAGAACAGCAGACAACAACTCCACCCTTCTTTAAAAAAAAAAAAAAAAGAGCGGCTCCCGCGACCGCACAACTCAATTTCGTGCCTCGCGACCTTTCAATTCCGTCATCAGAAAACGTTCGAAAAACGCATTCTCGAACACAAAAGACACGCGAAACAAATGTTAAACGGCTGCCTTCGGTCACGTGTTCCTTGGGAAAAGGAGAAAAAAACGGGATCGGGAACTAAATGCATTCCGTTCCTCGCGGGGAGGATTTTTTCCCAACAGAACTTCTCCCGGATCCCGGAGTCAAATGCAAATGTTTCTCCGGGAAAGATGTAGTAGCTGGAAGGTGTGAGAAGATCGGTGATCTTCTCTGGGTGGAAAAGAAAACGGAATAAATCAGTGGGCAAAGATTTGACTGTTCGTTTAGGGACTGGAGGTAATGATATGCGAAGGAAAATGAGCAACAAGAGATTGCCCTACTTTCGTTATCAAGAAGAGAAGTCATTCCGCTCCTATTTCAGCTATTTATATTCTTGGTTGAGGATGACGTTTAAAAATTTTGCCAGAGATATCTGTAAATTAAATTACACAGCATCTTCAGGGAAGACCGAGTATCAATGAACTAGGTGATTCATGGTTTTTCATAGAATTTAAAAGAAGAAGGCGCGTGAATTTATGGAATTGGGAAAATTAGGACCAAAAAGAGGGATTTGGAGAAGGCAGCAAATTGATGTATCGCATAATATTGTCCTTATCTAATAGTTATCATCAGTACCTAACTATGTGTTTAACTGCTGTAAGGTATCTTAAAGTATATTAGATTTAAAATACTTGAACCTTATAGTTATTTTAAGTTACTGAAAATATCTGTACTACAAGGACAAATATACTAATTTTATCTACTACAAAGAAGCACAACGAGGAAGGACATGCACCTGTTGCTAGGTGTGGGGTCACGTGATTGCAAATGCTCCAATAGAAGCATTCGTCACGATCAGTTATTTTCTTTTAACTGTTAACTGCAGGAGAACATACACCTGTTGTTAGGGAGGTCGCTAGGTGCGAATCACGTGAAAGCAAATGCTCTATAGTTATTTCTAACTGGTAACCGTAACCATCACACCCCCATTAACTCCGAAAGTCCCTTACTAATACTTACTCCACGAATATCTTTTACGAGAAACATTATGTCTATTACAAATAGAACTATATGTTAAAAATCTAACTTAGAAGTTCCCTCCGAAGATTGTAAGGAGAGAAAGATAAATCTGTAATCCACACTCAACTCTTTGGACGTACAGTTCTAATTTTACGTGTGTGTCTTGCGCCATTAAACCCCAAACAACCAACCAACCAATCTAATTACGTGTGTTCCGCCCGCATACCAAACAAACCTCATCGCACCCCAGATAAGAATAAGCCCCAGTGTAAAAAAAAGACAGGAGGCGAAAAGATGAACATTAAAAAAACACGCAAAAGAAAAAGATCCCGGCAAAGAATAGACCGCCATTAACTTTCAGAAAGCAACTAGGGATAGAAGCCAACAGAGGACCGTGATAATGGTAGGGAAAACTCCAGTTTCACACACACGACAGAGTCAAAAGGCCGGGTATAGTGCTTGGCAGAAGTGGCAGCGAAGAGAAGTTAGTTAAAAACAGTTTTGGGTCCGAACGGATTAAAAATCAATTTCGCGCGGGAACTTTTTCCCGAGAGGAGGCTTCGGTAAAAAGAAAGCAAATTGAGATTTCATGAGGAGGGTATGAGAAATGGAACTGGGAGGACGCGGAACCGAAAAAAAAAAGGAATTCTTTTTCGATTCTTTTCACGGATCTGGTTGTTCTTCTTTCGGAGAGCGTTCTTGTCGGATTTAACTCGAAATGTGAAGGTACACAGAGAAACTTTTTCCATATCGGAGAGGGATGTATTGTTTGAGGGCGTCGGTTTTATTCCTCGGTGGCGAGCGGCGGAACCTTTGGGGGATTGCGATTTTTAGAGGCTGAAGTACTCGTCTCCCGAGGGTGTGTGTGCGAAGAAGTTAAGTTTTATTTATTTTGAGAATATCCTCGTTGGGTTTTGTTAATGGGAGGAAGTTTCTTAAAAATCTCGCTTAAGGCAGTAAAATGGTTCAAAAAGTTTAAGTAATAAGGGAAAAAGATATAGAAGATGGTTGGGTTTGGCTTCTTGAACAGGACAAGCATTGCTATATTATTTTAATTGACTTGAAACATATAAAAAAAAAGCTCACTGGCTGTTTTTATAATGAGAAAACATACACATCTCTATGAATTGTCAAATATCAAGAGGAGTATCGTCTATCAATTCATTTGAGAACCCTTAGATTCCACATTTACAATGTGTTCGAAGTTTTCCCTTTAAATTTTGAATTTGCTGGTTTGGTAAGGATGGGAAGTAATGCTTAGTGGTACAGTGGTACAGTTTCAAAATCTATACAGAGAACAATACTGCATTTCACAGGTTATATCATAGCACACGCCTTAGAAAGAAATTTACTGATGAATGCCAATGTTTAGAAATGAAAGTTGGTGCTACATCTACCCACTATTTCCATTTAAGTAAGCAACTGAAAAATGCTAAACCTAACAAATATCCATCACACTAACAGGAACACTAAAATCACCCAACTATAGCATTTATTCCATTCACCAAAGCAAAATTTATATAAATCTAACAACCAAGAGATATTTTCCCCAAACATATTCAACATTCAGTACTTTATACTAACATCGGCACCTGAAATAACCCCTAACGACAACAAATTCAACGAGCAAAAATCCTCAAGACGAAACAACTCAACTCAAAAATCAAAAACAAGGCCAAACAACCCTCTCGACCCCCCAAAAAACAAAAAAAACAAAAACTTAAGATCAATCACCCCTCCATTCAATCCGACCGTGAGAGAGAGAAAGGGGGGGGGGGTGAGAACCTCCCACCCACTTTTCACAGCTATTAGCCCGGGGTCTCGGGGGTTAATGGGGCAAAGAGAGGGGCACACGGCCCGAATTATCGCGCCCCACTGCACGGAATCACGAGCACGTGTGGTACATCAAGGGCTGATTTATACCGGGGAGAGAAGTTTTTGGGAAAACTCGGGCAAAAATGAATTAGCCGGGAAGCAATTTTTTTTTTTTTTTTTGTTTCCGGCAAGAATCAGAGTCACGTAGGCGGATCGGTTGGATCTGGAGGTGTATAGAATATCGATTGGATTGTGTGGATTTTTTAAGAAGAATCTATTGTGGAAGAATCTATTGAAATAAGCTGAATGATCATAATAACCCTTAAATGGTCGGCAGAAATTACAATAAACGTTTCGGATGGAAGATTTACAGCAGTGATAGACAGAACGTACACATAAATACTTAATAGAAATTTGTACAACACTGTGTAAATCACATCTAATAATAGCAGTTAAATTTTTTCCTAAAGGTAGAATTTCGAAAATACTTAAGTACTAAATGGTTAAATAGTTTCTTGAACTTCTATAAGGTAATTTACAAGAGATGGTATACGGACGAATGTATTATTGCTAACTTTTAAATCCACTATTTCCTTGAAAAAGGAAGGAGCAGAAGTATCAGGGCGATATAACTATTTTAGCTCATGGGCAATCGAAGTACCACATTCAAAGAAACTATGTTTAGCATAAAACCAGATTAAAATACCATTTTAAAAAATAATAATAAATTTCTTTTTTGGGAATCTGGTTTCATGGACAATACGGAGATAACGGAGATACGGTATAAACCGACAATCAAGTAAAAGCGGTATTATGTTTTATACGTTTACGAATACTTCGGTAATACAATTCCGGCAGAATACAAGATGCTTGGTCTTGATTTTGTATAAAGAACAAAATATCCAGACTCATCATACTCGTAAGATTACAAGTAGGCTACAAACCAGACACAGCTAAAATTTCCATAAAAAACTTCATGTAGGAATGATAAAACTAGAAGTTAGCCTCAAAGAAATAACCATAATATTATCCTCGTATACCTAAAGAGATTCTAATATTAAACCAATGGTTTCGTATGGATCAGAAATTTTATAAACTGACAATAACACCAAAGATTTAGGCTTAGATGGTTTAAAATATTTGCTATGGTCATCATTCTAAAACTATATTTACTACATTAGGAAAAAGTTTCTCAAGTTATAAAAACTTCTCCAGAAAAGTTATATTGTTTTAGAACGTGCATTTTCAGGAACAAGTATTTCCGAATCTATTCATATTACATTTAAAGCACGCATAACTCAGGTTACGAATATTTCCATCCTTAAACATTAAACTGCCATTATATTTATCCAAGCATTAATCAAAGTTCTAAGCAAGTTATAATCCAAATAAAATATAAATTTTTAGTGTTATTTAGTAATTTATTTACTAAAAGGTTTGATATTAATTAGAAAAATATTTCTTAGTGAAAATTCGAACTTTATGGACTAGTAAATTTTTTAAAACGGTGTATTAAAAATTGGGGTTTGTTTTATATTAGTAAGTTAAGAATTCTTTTAAATTTAATTTTCTCTTATAGGTTTTAATAAATCTGGCAAGAACACAATTTTAATTACAATTTAAACCAAACCAACATCTAGCTGAGTTTAAATTCACATTAACTTCATGAGCGACAACCATTGTCATTGCAATTAATTGGCAATCCCAATTCCCATTCCCGGTCGCTTTAAAACAGAACGCTCAATACCACTGATTCCGATTGCATTTACAAAGCAGAAATCACTCCAATTGGAGCGAAAATCGGGGCCAATTACACGAAATGATTCGTAAATTCCTCGAAACCTTCCAGCGAGAAAATTAGGAACAAATGCACCGATGCTTTAAGAGAGGAAAAGGTCTATTAAATGATAATGCCCAACCTCTGACAATAGAATAGACAATAGATGACAATTGACTTGAGAAGAATTTAAAGTTTGTAAGGCACTAAAGACAAGATAATATGCGATTAACGACAGATTTGGAAGTCAATCATGCAAGAAGGAATACATACGTAGTACAAAGAATCGTTTAGCAAGCGTGATAACCCTATTGCTCTATTTTCTATTAGATAAATATAACTAAATTAACTAAACCGAGTTAATTCAAAGTGAAATCAATGAAAGTTTCCTACTTTTAAGAATTTTTTGCAAAATACGGCAAAGAACGAGAGTGATTAATTTAATTCAGAATTAAATAGAAATAATTCTTTTAATTTATGATATTTTACTTTTTTGCATACTGTTTGCTATGAAGGAAGAACCAATTTTACAGATAGCAAGTTGTTTCTTCCACATACTGTGTGCTATGAAGGAAAAGAAAGTTGTACAGACAACACTGTTTTTTTCCCGCATACTGTTTGTTATCAAGGAAAAGGTAGTTTTACAGTTCATGCAAGTGGGTTTCTCTGCATACTTAGTCATCTAAAGGAAAAACTAGTTTTACAGGCAACACAACGTTTGGTATGCTATAAGGAAAAAGTAACTTAACATACTACGACATAATATTTTTTTTTCAGACTAAGCGCCATATTCAGAAAATAAAACACCTAGAAGAAACGAGACGAGAGATTTCGAACGGAAGCTCTGAACTTAAAGTTTCTCTCTCACGTGTAATTAGTAGCTATTCTAGATTTTTTGGAACTATTTAATGGACCACAAAAAGTGCAAAAGCAATCCGAATAGATTCGAATCTCGGGACAATATGGCGTACGAGAACTTCAGCGTTCACGTTTGAAATCTCTCGTTTCGTGAGCTTTTTCACCGTTTCCGTACCGTTCTCGTTTCTTCTACGAGTTTGTCTTTCTGAATATGCCCCTATTTCTTTAAGTGTGACTGCACAAGTTTGACTTCGCTGACGGTCGAATACCTCATTAAAATTCGCAATTCCGGCTCACAATACACATTTCTCATTCATACTAAAACAACAGCCATCCTAAAAGCGTCCGAAATTCCTCCTTCTGCACTCAAGAGAAGGCTTAAGAGCAGGCGACGGACGCATTAGATCTCTGACCAATCACCAATCAGGCAGATTGCCGTGCCCGTGAGCAACAGTGCTAAGGCGGACGTAATCGCTAGTGAGAGCGATATCGATCACGGAGTAGGCCGCCCACGACAAAGCCAATAGACAGTAGGGGCTCATAGGTATGGATGAACACAGGGAAAATAGCCGAATAGACAGTAGGGATTCCGCGCAATAGATTCGGGGAGAGATCAAATACGCATCGTAAGGGGCTATGAATATTTATCGACGGACAGAGGCATCGTATGATATCCCGTCCCGTTTAGGATTGCAATGGGATTTTTGCCGTAATGAATGGAGTTTAATTAACGTTGAGTATCAGTTTCAGTTTTGGTTGAGGATTTATGTTCGGTATGTAAATTGAAGGGGATGAAGAGCTGCCCACGTGCCGAATAGATTTGATGCTTTGTCCCCGTTTAATCTCCTAATTAGTGAGGGAAACTTCGGTAAGGATAAACTTAAATAAGGATTATTTTGAATCACACATATTTTTCCTCGTCATACCTACGAATTACTAGTTAGCGGAAAAACCAGCTACAATATTAAGGCTCATAATTTCATGAAACAAGGATGGTTTTGATTTATATTTAAATCTATTACAAATTTTACAGACTGCATAATAACGCATTTCAATATTTCCTATTCAGTAAACAGCGATCACCATATGCAACTGGTTTGATATGCACTTGGTGAGATAATTAGTATCTAATATATCATTGTATATTCTAATTCTATCATTGTATCATCTAATATACCATGCAACAGTATTACTTGACTGTTTTAGTTGAGATATATTAATTTAAAAATGTTTATTTTTGAAATCACACTCTTAGAAGAAAAGTCCAAATATGTAACAAAAATCAAGATAATAATTTGCTTCAAATCGACTATTTTCCACTCTTAAAAATGTTCCGTACGTCTTTATTCACCCCTTTATATAAAAAAACCTTTTCGTAAATTTCCTTCCAAATGCAGAACAAAAACTTAATCAAAACACAAATTACGGGGGAAAACACAGACTTCATTAAGAAATCACAAAAGCTAAACATCCGTGTTCCGTCCCATCACCAACCCATTCCGCTCCTTAGAAACCCCCCAACAATCATTCTCCTCCCCCTACAAAGAACTGGCACAATTCCTTTAACCCATCACAAAGCAGTAACAACAACAACAATAAAAAAAACTCTCACACGCCCACGGCCATTTCTTAATACAGGAGGTAACCAACCAAAAAAAAAAAGAGAGACGCAAGCAGCCCTATTTGAAGCGCACGCAGAAAAAAGCCCTCACAAACACGGTTAATTACCTCAGAAGTGTTAATTTTCTCCTTTAATAAGTGAGTTATTTTCCCCGCTTAGAATGGGTCATTTGCGGTTTAATCTCAGCGAGGGCCGAGGATGTCTTCTGTGTGTAAAATCCGTGCTTATTTCAATGACAAAAAAGACAGCGTGCTTAGCGGTAATTATGGAATGAAGGTTACGTGTCATACCGTCCATTTATCAACAAATGGTGGTACAAGAGAAGTCAGGAGGCACGAAAGGGAAAATGTAAGTAGTAAACGTTATGTTTTAACATTCTGGTTGCTGGTTGTCGCACAGAAAACTTTTTTATGGTGTCAGTAATGACGCAAATAGTAAATTGAGAAAATAACTAAAATTCCAATCTCATTCCGAGCTTAATGGACACGATTGTTTTTACAGTTACAGTTTAAATAAGAAGACTACGTTACGACGTAAACCAAAGTAAATCTGTGTGTAATATTAAAACTACGGCTTATGCATAAAAAAACTTATTTTTTAACACCACAAAAGGAATTTCAGAGAAAAAGTATTAAATGAACGTATAAACTTTTATTGCCTAATTCAGTGCTACCAGATCAGCGATTAACCAAGAGTTAAAGAAGGATTCCACCAATCAGAGTCAGCGAAAAGCTCATTTTCTTTCTTTAGCTGGTGAGGTAGCAGTTAATAAGACCGTTAAATGTATTTCTTTACTACAAAGCTGCAAACTACAACCTATTTGCAAAAATACGGGGATTTAAATACAAATAAAATCCGATAAATCCGTGAAATCACAGGAAAAAATTACGATTCCTGGAAACCGAAACGCTTTATCCCATTTCCCAGTCCAGAAGTTCTAAATAACGAATTTAGTTCGTAGAACCCAAAGTTCGTATTCTTCTAAAATCTCGTTAAGCACTGACACAAAATAGTTTCCGAGGAGAACTTGGTTTCGAGTTACGATCAATATATTGTACGTTGGCAGATATCTCGAAAAACTTCTTTGGTTTCGGGCGAACGAGTAAAACTAAAACAAAATACTGGTGTTGGTTTCAGTACTGGAGTAATTTAGATACAAAGGAGATAAAATATTGCAGTATAGAGAGAGAACTGAAAGAAGGATAAAACAGTGTGAAAGCTGACTAAGATTTTGAGAAGTCCTTAGCTAAACGGAATTATTTTTTACGCGATCGGGTTTTTGAAAAAAAGAAAAGTGGGAGAAAAAACACACTTGAAAGTGTTACATACGTTTTAATCGAAGTTATTTTTCAAATAAAATTCTAAAGCTCAAGTATAAAATGTTAGGGAAGATTTTGTAAAATTGATATAAAAGTATTAAAAAAAGTACGTAAATATGATTAGTAATATCAGGTGATAGAGTATAGTAATGCGTAGACAATATGAGGAATATTAATTCTATTAGATTTTTTCTCAGAACACATTATGAAGATTTGCTAACTATTAAAATATTTTTTTAAAAAAATACTAATTCAGGTATAACCTACATAGGAGTTTGGCAGCAATAAAATCCTTTTCATTAAGCAATAAAATATTACAGTAATGAAATTTTCTATAAATTGGGAACATCTGTAATACTTTTATTAACATAAATTTATAAATTGATCATAAAAGCAAGTAATAAATAACATTTACAGCGAAAAACCTCAACATTAAACTCATTTTACAAAAATCCATCACTAAAACTATAATTCCAACACCAAGTTCCAAAATCCCATACCCATACAACTAAGCTCCTGACATCAAACACAACGTTAAAACCCTCTATCCAATATAAACGGAAGCAAGACTTTTGAAACCAATACACACAGGGCTTAACACCCAACCACCTTCAAGCAAATCTCCCTTCCTCAAGCTTAAAACAAGCAACAACCCCCCCTCTGTGAGCACCACTATACCAACACACTCAACTCATATCCACCCCTAAATGGACCTCATTACAAAATCATCTTCTCCCGCACAACCTCCAAACGATTTCATATGCGATGGAATTTATTAAGGAACCGGACAACTCAACCCGGAGGATTATTCACCCTTTAATCCTCACACAAACACACACGATCTGGGCCGCCATTACAGTCGATGGATTGGGGGGCGCTCATATATTACATCGGATAAATTTCGTGCACCATGAACCCATAAAGCCGAGAACATGCGACACAGTAAGTCCTTTGTGTTATTAACTTGTGGTTTAATTTATTTTAAAGATTTAAGTAAGTAATTGATAAATTAAAAATTAAATAGTTTAAGAAGGGGGTAAACTAGTTAAGTTTTTAGAATACGTTTAAAGTCAGGAGCGAATGCAGGGGGGGGGGAAGCTATAGAGCAGCAACCTCTCTAAATTTTAAATATTTTCCATATTTTTGTGAAAATTGTAACACAAAATTTGAATTTAATACTTTTTTTTCATGAAAAAGTGTTTTGTCAAAAAAAAAATTAGGTTTAAATGTGAAGCCGATAAAAACTGTATGGGAACTAATCCTTTACACAGACAAAAAGCCCATATTCTAGCTATTAGTTAGATTTCATTAAAAATTAAGCAGTAGTAGAATTTCATTTCTGCTCCCCCAACTGTGTCTACAACTCTATACTACAATCTTTCTCTTTCATTGCTCCTAGCAACTTAAGTTATATTAAGTTTGCAGCCCCAGTTTAATATGTGTATCCGAATTGCCTTTGGGGAGTAAAATTAAAAAAAGCACAAACAATTTTGTATCACGCTGCATAATTGAGTTGCAGGAAACCAGGTTTATGGTAGGCTTTAGGGTATTGGCACTTTCACCTCATTGAACGTCAACAGATCATATACAATTAGTATATACCAAAACAATATTCAATACTAAATAAGCAAACTAAGTACTAAAAGGCATCGGCATAATCCATCATACTTGAAGAATTACGAAGAAAAAAACTATCTAGCAAGTCGTTTTTCACAACTTTAATATCCACCCAACTTTTCAAAGTGTGCTGACACTTACTTAATTGGAAATCTCCCACCTTCCCTGCCCATACCGACGGAGTGCAATTTGGAGAAGCCCCCTAACAAGATGTATCAATCGATGCGGCGATTTATGGCGAAATTTCCCCCCTGTATTCAAAACTCCAAGAGGGTCCACTGATGTCAGCGGGACACAGAGTATGCCACCTCATCGGCCATATTAATAAGCCGGAGCACTAAATCTCACTTAATTTTCGCTGCGAAGCTTTTCTTGGAGAGCGGAGAAGATTGAAGGAGTTTGAAATTTCAGGGGATATTTATCGGGAGGGGCAGATTAGGGCCGTTGCTGGAGAGCTGGGGGGCAAGTGGGGACAGGCTTTCTTCTTTTTCCGCTTTCGAGTACTTAGCGCGGGCTTGGAGTTTTGAGATTGTGGCAGTTTTCGGTTCGGTTAGCGGGGATTGTGTGTATTGAAGGGAGTTATGAGGTTTTAATAGCTTTTTAAAGAACAACTTTGTTAATAAAGGAGGGATAGAAAGCACCGGTAATGACGAGCAGAATGGATGAAAGAATGTGTGAGAATTTTTCATTAGGTGAAAAGAGGTACTCAAAAGTTCAAATGATGGTTTTCAAATCCCCATACCTTCGAATGTTGTATTGTAAGGTTTATATGTATTAATTGCTGGCATATAATCAAAAAGGCATGGTTGTACTTGTAATTGCCATCATTGCATGATAGAGCATTTTCTATCACATGACTCGGACCTAACAACGGCCTTAGCAACAGAAGATGTTGCAGTTTTTTGCCCTACAGAGGTTAACAGTTACAGAAAATGACTAGCCGTGGAATTCTCCTATTGGATCATTTGCAATCACGTGATCCCATACCTAAAAACCGCCTTAGCAACAGATAAACAACGGCCTTAGCAACAGTTAAAAGCCCTACAGAAGGTACACAGTTAAAAGAAAATAACCGGTTGTGACGTCACCTGAAAACACTCTATACTTTAACCACGGCTTACTAGATACTATACAGGCTAGCCGAGTACGGAAATCCTTAAAAAAATCCAGATGGCAATACTGGACAAACTGGCAAAGTATATCCACAGTGTTGAAGGCGGTGGGTGATATAGGTAGGACTTGTAGCGATCCAAGCGGGAAAAGTTGTCAAATGGTTTTCATATTTCAAAACTCGGCTAGCCTGTATAGTATCTAGTAAGCCGTGCTTTAACATACAAATTTTCACTGTCATGATGATAAAGAGATACAGTTAAAAATATAGGTATCTAAGTATCTATAAATGTATTGAAGACACTACAATAAACATAATATTAAATAGCCAATAATATAGCTCTAAATGCTTTTCTGCTGCTGTTATTAAAGCTTATGAAATCATCGTGCTTTCCGTATTCAATAGGTATGAAATGGGATTGAGATTCTTTACGTAAATTTAAAAGGAATAAACAAAGCTTAGAATTTTAACAAAAAATTAAAGCATCTTAACAACAAAAGCTATTACCGTCTAGCTAGTCTTAATTAACCCGAGGTGTTAAAATATAATGCTACGCCCTTACAACACATTACGACCAGACTCTATGCTCTACAATTATTTCATCTTTAAAAATCCCTAAACCTCCCTACCTCCCATCTCATCTAAACTCAACATCTAACAACCCCTGTAAGCTAATATTACTTTTTTAAACTTATTGTAACCACTGGTAAGACGACGTTGCCTCTTGCACGAAGAAAAAAAGACAAACGCAGATTTTGATAAATGCGGACAAGAGGAGTTTAAAAGAGCCCAAATTACACCCTTGCGCTGGATACTCGAGCGTAATTGGTAACTCAAACCGCCCCTTAAACCAAGAGAAAGAACAATTAAATCGGCAAAAGCGAGTAAAGATGGCGATTAACTTGTGAGAATACTTTTCTCGCCATTAAGGTAAGTTACTAAAATATCAGACGCAACTCTTTTACTTCAAATATCCCATTACTGATTCTTGGCCTAATAGCTGCCGTTTTATAAAAGATACAAAAAGTAAAGTAAGTTCTAAATACCGGCTTATTTCAGACCATTTTTATCGTTTTTAAATTTTATTGGTTTTCTATATCTAATTAGTTTTACTATATTAGTTACCTTTCCTAACTAGTATGCAGTTTTTAAATGGCCATAAAACTCAAGTAGCAAGCAAGATTTATTGCTGTTTTTCTATTCATAGTTAAGTTGAAAAGCTTTTTCTTTTAAGTTTTAGGCGCCAAATATTTTTATGGTTGTTATTTATATAACTACATGTTTTAATCTGTTTATCTGGGATTTTTTTTTCAATATATATCTTACTTTTGGCGTCTAAAATAGCTAGGAGATATTTATAAAAGAACAGATGACGGAATTGAGACCCGCCAGCTGCTGAAAAGCAAATAGGTAATTCCTCCCAAACCACCCTTACAAAACCCGAAGGCAAGAATATAAGGCGGCGACAAAACATGATAAACGAACAACACAAAGGGCACAAAACACTCCACCACAGTAATTGGTAAGGCGAGCAGCCTTGCGCAAGACAGCGCAATTAAGGAAGGCGTGATTAGCGCGCTGCTCTGCGCGGCGCAAAAATTTTGAGAAGTCAATTTAAGAGATCGGGGCGGATATCATTAATAACTGGTCCCTCTATTATCTTTGTAAGCTGGGGTAGGGGCAATTAAGGAGCTTCGACATCAAATTAGCAGCGGCCAGGGAGATTTTTCAGCGACGAAAGATCACGGGCCCTAATGAATTAGGCTGGTCGTTAAAATTAGGCCGATGGAGGAAAAATAAGCATTTTTAATGGAAGGAGTTTTTTTTTCTTCGGACTGAAGGGAGGGGATGGGAGAGCATTGTGGGCGGTGGGGATTTTTTTTTAGAGCCATGCACAGGAGAGCGAGCATATTAATTGGAAGGTTGGGTTAAGGACGATTAAACACAGTGAAAAATAAAGGAAAGGATATTCAGGTTCAAAAAGGTTCAGTTTTTCCATCAGTTTCAGTTTTTATCATGAGCTGTAGAAGAAAAGCATCTTTCTTTCACAGAAAAAAGAAATGTCTGTGAAATGGGTAAGTTGAATTTTAGTCGAACGTGGCTCAAGAAACAAACGCTGCACATTTGGTGGAAACTTTACAAAGAAATTGTTTGAATAACTGAGTTGAACACTTTTAAAAATAAAACATTTGCCTTTTATTATACCTCACGAAATATTCATTTAAACGCATAGGGTTGTATGGCCTCTTTTACTTTGTAAACATATTTGCTGGTGATAAAAAACACAGATTAAGATTCTTCTTTTCTTTTTTTTTTCTACAAATATTTAACAGCTTTCTTTTTACAAATTACTTACTTATTGGTCAAGATTCCTTTATCGATTTCTTCTAATGCAGAGTTATGTCAAAATAATCAAGGATAATTTTTATCTAAGTATATTCACTCTTTACAAAGCGAAAATCTTAGATAATAATTACACTGTACTTGGTTTCAGTAAAGGGATAATTTAAAGCTGCATAAATTAAGTTAATTTCTTACATCCACTACAACTCAGCAATTCCACAACAATAAGGACCAATCTAATGATCCAAATTAGGGAAGTTAATAAGAATGAAGCATAATTGAATTCAAAACATTAACAATTTAATTGCAAATTACAACTGATGCGCTTAAACAACACAAACACACATTAAGAGCTCACTCCGGACTCCCTAAACAAGTTCATTCCCACAAATCCCTGCCGTTTTTAATGGGGATTTTTTTCAAAGGGGATTTAAAATAAGCGATCATCCAAACTGCCCATCTACACACCAACCCCATTTTAACCCCCCTCCATTCATAATAATAAAAGGCCCAAACGAGTAGAAAACCCAAGCCTTAAACAGTTAATGGGTCATCAACATGGGAGGCTAAGTCCAGTCCATCCACAGATTTGCATCGAAGCTTAAGCCGACTCCAGTGCTTTTCCAAGTAGAAGGTTTTGAATATGCCATCTCCTCCCTTTGAATATATTTAGATCCAACAAAGAAGCCGTGAGATTAGGTGGAAGAAGAGGGCTCGAGAAAAAGTTAAAGGCCCGTGACAGGCTGCCAGTAATTAAACGAGAAGTAATTAGCGAAGCGGCAATTCTGATTAAAGTCGTGAAATTGTCAGTTAGAAAAAAACGGTTTGAAGGGCCAGTAACTTGCTGGGCAGTTGCTGAACTACACAGCTCAGCGAAACATTGTTGGTAACAATAAAAGTATTATTATTAAGATTGCATTTATTAACTAACATTATCTTTGAGTAGTTATACCATTCAAGGTTCCTTGCGTTTGGGCTAAACTGGCTCTAAGATATTGAAAAAGAAATAAAAGTTTAAACCTTGATAGACTGATAAAAAAATGCAATCCAAACCTACATATTCGGCACTTAAAAGTACTCTATGCCATAAAAGTTCAATATCCAAAAGAAAAGAATCAGTCAGAAAATCAACAGTTACAATTATTCTTTTGTAAACGTCCTATGGTCCTATGATTTACTTCCAATTAACAAATTCACCCGCACTATAACTGTATCGTAGCGTTAGCTTAAAGCATTTGATTACCGGAGAGGACAAAGAAGCTATTCAAATATTACGTATGTTTTTGGTCAATTTTGCCCCCCCCCTACCCCTTGTCAGCAAAGATAAGCAAAACGCAACCCCCCCTCTCATAATTACGTAAGAAAGCTTTCCGACCCCCCCTCACTTTGTTCTATTTTTGAACAAAATATTTAGTACTGCTTAGATTCCTGAAATTCAATGTTCTCCATGAAAACCTTAATCCATCGTTAAAACTTCCCTCGTGAAAAATGCTTGAAATTTTTCTACTTCAAATTTTTTGCGAAATTTATTTTTGGTTGAATTTTGAAACTATTTATAAAAGAAACAAGAGATTTTCAAAAATAGAGTGTTCGTAACGTCTTACGTAAGCATCACCCCCTTGTCAGGAAAAATAAGCAAAGAGCAAAACTCCCTCCCTTTAGGTGCTTACATAATATTTGAACGGCCCCAAAGGGATATTGTTTCAGAACCCCTTATCTATCTCATTTTGCGGTGGGGATAAACATAAAAGAGGGGGAATATACCACCGTTTTTTCCCTTGCTCTCCCTCTTTTCTTTGCCTCTCCGTTAAAAGAAATCCACCCTGAAACGACGGTAGATAAAAAGCTATATGGTCTGACTAAGCAACTCCCTACCACTTAACTAACGGTGTAAGTGGAACCTTTCTGATTAGTTATCACAAAAAACCAACTAAGGTGCAGGCCAAGCAGATATTTAAGCAAGTCACAAGCAAGTCAGTAGAGGAGTCTTTCTCAGTAGTTGGCACAATACATATCCAATCCCAGAAGCTCGCGAATCACTAGTCAGTAGCTGACTGAGACAACCAACTGAGCTCAGTACCTCGCATCCCAGCAAAAAAAGCCAACAAAAAAAAAGAGGCGAGCAAATCCCCTTAAAGCTTTATAGGAAGGCGAGTAAGTGCTGGCCTAAGACAGCAATTGTCCTCGCACCAAATGACTTCTCGAGGAGTAAGATTGAGAACGCGGAAGGCCCTTCTAAGTGAATATCTCCGGCTGCACGGAAATTGGGCAGAGGGGAAACTTTTGTTAGGGTGGGCACAAAGCAATCAGCTTCGTAAGCGAGTAATTCTTAAGCCGGGACAATGGGCTCAAGCATATATACGGAAGTCACATAAAAAATGGGGAAGGTAAGGGATTTTATTTTGTACAAGAATGGAATATAAAAAAATGTGTAGTCATAAAAAGTAGAAGGCTTAATCCTAAGATTAAAAACAAAAGCTTTAATATTTGTGTCTTTACTATATTTTGGCAAAAAAGAAAGTTTAACAAAAGGACTAAAAATAATACTTAGCTAATTTTAAATAAAAAGAATTAAAGTAAGTTAAAAAAAAAGTGAGTACCTTATCATAATAAAAAAAACCCTATTAACGAACCTAATTTTAAATAAAAAAAAAGTTGAGTAACTACAGTAAAAATAAAACATGAATTTAGACTTAAGATAATAAAAAAAAATTAATCCCCGCCACATACAAATAAATTGATGTAAAATTCAAAATAAACATAAAGACACTCTCCAACTCTCAAAAAAACGGCGATGCAGTTCATAAGCATGAATACCCACTGATATTATTTACATATCTAAAGAAAATCCGTTCTACATGCTCACATACAACAATTTAAATTGTTGTATGTGAGCTTATAGCTTATAGAGCTTATAAGTCATTTTAAATTAAATCTTTTCAATAAGTTCATTTTACATCAAAATAAAAAATTTGCTCAATTCCAAAGATACATCCACTATAAGCTTGCGCTATCCATTGGATAGACATATTATTGGATATTATCCAATAATGTGACTCTTGTAAACTGGTGATATAACGAATACGAGACAAGAAAAACATACGTAAACAAGAGAATAGATATCTAATAAGTAAAGTAGTATATGTATATCCAATTTATATTAGACCTATCAAATCCAAAAGGGGAACGAAAAGTTCCAAATTAAAATAATTAGAACTCTGAATATCCGCGGAAATATATTCCTTTGGAATCATTTGTCAGGATATTAATGCACATACCCATAAAAGTCAACAATCTCGAAATTTCAGACGATACATTTTAAACTAATGCTAGGCTAATGACTCCGCAACATGCTAATATTTCTGGACTTGAAGTGTAATTTACAGTTACATTCCATTAATAACTCCTTCAACCGACGAGAAATGCAGTTTTACAAAAAAGAAACCTAACATCAAAGGAATTTATAATGAGAGCCTGAAATCAAATGCGTAAATTCATTCAAACCACTTCAGTGTTTTAAAAATAGTTTAATTGATAATGTTTCAAGATAACGTTTGATATAAGGGACAAATAGGTTTATAGAGCATCTTTAAAAGCTTTTAAATAGATGAATAAAAGCTTTTGAGATGCACGTAGTTAAAACTTAATATTAACAGCTCTTTAATAACAGGCTAAAATAATTTGGTGTGAAAAGAGGTTTTGAGATAAATCTTTTAGGTTTAAAAGGTTAGTGACAGCTGTGGAAGCAATATTTCTTTAAAAAAGTAAAACTTAGTTCAGAAAATAATAGAATATTCATTCCTGACGGAACTAACTTTACTTGTTACATTTTTTAAACTATTAAAAAGATGTTAAAAACAAAGGATAAAAAATATCGCATGGAAAGATAAACAAAGAGGACACTTTATGAAATGAAAAATATTAAACTTACTTTACAACAAAACTAACTTTTCCATCAAAACAATCTTACCCACACAATTGACCACCATTAAAACTGCATAGCCTACACGAAACACAGCCAGCTTTTTATAAAAACGAATTTCACAAGTTTGGAAGAGAAATAAACAGCAGTTAAATTAACGCAATTTAAAAGGAAAAGTAATAAAACTACTCAAAGAATTTCAAAACCATTTTCACTTCAAATGCAGTCGCTTTGAAGTTAGACACCGATCCACACTATAAAGTCACATTTTCAACTCTACACTTTGGTACAACATAAGCCGGTTTAAAGGCCCATTAAAAGGATGGTGGTCGCCTTAAATTGACCATTAAAAACACTCGTAAAATTTCTAAAGCCTCATCCTAATCGTAAAACTATCGTGTCTTTTGTAAGGCTATTTTACAATTAAATACTAGACTTTCAGAAAAGCCACTTTTATAATTTATTTTGCGATTTCAACTAATGGTAGCTATTTCAGTCGAATGAATAAAACCACTTTAATATACGGTTCAATCAAGAAAAAGAAAGAATTAATAATTCTAAAACGTTAGGGTTTAATCATTTTCGATACTTTGTATCTATGAATTAATTCTCTGCAACTAATTTATCCTATTAATTAGAAACTAACTATACTATTATACAGAGTAGTTGAAATCGATAATTAAGTCACTTAAACATCTAATTCACCGAGATATATTTAGCTATCCGAGGTAATGCTGAAGCTCTATTTCACGAAATATTAATTCTACTTATGTAACACATTTAATTTAATTATCATATTATTAAATTTTAGCAAGCCATATTTAAATTACACGCATATTAGTTAAACTAAATAATTTCTGTTTCAAACATACACAAGTAAAAATAGGCAAATCCAAAGGAGTTAATGATTGCATGTTAATCTCAAAAAGTCAGTTTTACATACCAGTAATTAAGATAACCATAAAAATAACCAGTTAAAATGCATAACATATATTGACTTTTATGATGATAGATAGTAATTCACAATAAAATTTGAGAACTAATATAATAAGCTATCGTGTATTTTTTTTTTCATGGTTAAACTTTCTAGCTCTGTATCACTGGTAGCCTCATAATATATAATTAAGGATCATTTCTAAATAACCTTGACCTCGTACACAAGACTAAATCTTAGGCTGGGCGCGCACGAGTGACTAAAGTCACGGCGACCAGGATTACTAGAATCAAAAATATCACTAGAAAACAATAGAGCATTTTCAATCACATGACTTTACCTAACAACGGCCTTAGCAACGTTGTTTTTATCCTACAGTGATGTCATGTACGAATGCTTCTATTGGATGCTTATATGTCCCGCCCCTAACAACAGCCTTAGCAACGTTGTTTTTGTCTTTGTCACCGTGACAAAAGTCGCCCGTGCGCGCTCGCCAGTTTGGAAATTATATGGATGGCATAATATATATCTACCATATAACTGAATCAAAAGATCTTAAATCACAATAAAGCACAAAATTCACCAAAGAGTAGACGCGTTTGATACATCCATATAGCGCACTTCAGTTACAAAAGAAAAACCCATAACTCACCCCACCGAGAAAAAAACCCAACCCTTCTACCTACACCCTAAAAAAAGATTAAACAAACCATCCTCATCCACCAAAGATTCCCCCAACAGGACCGATATTAAACACCCAAAAAAAGAACGTCACAAAACCTCCACAACGCAAACACACACACAGAAAAAAGATATAATGCGAAGGGGCTGCCACCTGAGACTAACGCTACTCAGGACCCACCTGAGCCAGCATTGACAAACGAAACACTTAATTTCCTTTGATACATTGGCTTGGCTCCTTCCTCACTTGCAGGATGCAATTTGCTGCGGATGGGGGAAAAAAAGGACTGATCACGGAAATCATATGGGGCCAGAGGCAATGAGTTTTATATCGGATGGCAAAAACAAATGGGATCTGCATGTGTTCTGGGGGAAAAGAGTAGAGGTTTTCAGTTTCCCGATACCAGTAATAGGGAATCTGGAAGATGTTGGGAGGATGGGTAAGGATCAAATTAATGTGATTTACTGCTATATCCTTTTTTAGTCATGGGTAGAGTGGAATCTTTTGAGTGTCGAATTCTTAGTATTCTTATGTATGGAAATTTGCTTAAAGACGATGATTTAAAAGTCAAATTTAGCAATGATATACAAACTACTATATCCACCTTAATGTTAGAATACTAAAGTATTTTGAATATTCCACACCAAATATTGTTATATACATGTCCAATACCTACAGCAGAATACTTAAGTATGGAATATTATAAACCAAATTATACTACTGGAAACTTAAACATATTGAATACCTCATTTGGCTCCATATACTTATTACTCGATATACCTATTACCTCGATACCACCCTAAATCCCATGATATTGCCTTATTATTATGAATGAGTAATAAGAAAATTTTACTATGAAGTGTTTAAAGGGAATACAATTCATACGGTTTTAAAACATACTACTAATATTTAAAATGTATGGAAAAACATAAGCAAGATTAAAATAGAGTCTCAAAGTCCCGAGTGAAGGCAAACGAACCATAGACATAGATCGCTGAATGATATGGTATAAGAATAATGAAGAATAACTCAAATTGGCTGAAAGAAAGTGATATGAAGGATAAAATTAATGATGATATCAAAACGATTTTCTAATGTAAAATGAAAAGGTGCGTCGTTTCCAAAATAAGTCGTTAATCAACAACACGGAATGCAACCGCAATCTTTCACTTTTAATAAAACAATAATTACAATTCACAAACTTTTGAATGCGAAATCCAAGGAAATCATCGAGCACGTGTACAATTATTTACACCTCTTATTCTTTTTACATTATAAAGTATTGCATGAGCTTTCAAATACCATCTGTGCTCTCAGGAAAATAAAACTGGTTATAAAATTGAATTATACTAATAGAATATTTTTTTCCTCTTCTTCCTAAACGGTATTTAAAAAAACTCATAAATAATAAATGTATAAAGTAAGAGAAAATTTACTAATAGATGTATTAAACAAGACACCCATTAAAAATTTACAATGTTCCCAATCACTTTTAGGTCATACGTGTTTACTCTACACTGCAAGCTTTCATATAGATTACCCATTCTTTGTGACATTTTCCAAGACCCATTCAACACTTTCCACAAAATTCCATTACGCGCATAATTAACTCAACATTCGTCACAAAAGCATACAGACAGAGCATTCTCTTAAAAGGATTAGAGCTCGGAAATGCGAGAAACCTTTTCGGTGGTGTGAAGAACTTGCGACGCTGTTTTATTATTAGTCTTAAAAATAATCTCACTTTGCGAGTACATAATTTAAAGCCGCGAGATGCGTTTGTTAACGAGATGGAATGTTCCGAGATGCTTCGGAATATACGTATGAATTGTGTTGACTGTCGTAACGAATTCTCTTTTGGAAGAGGTTCAAGACGTGTCGAGGTCCCTGGCGTGGCAATTAACGCTTCCACACGATCGAACGTCGTCGGGGATTATTTTTCGAACAAATTATCGTCAGCAATGCGATTGTTTCTAATGCCGTGACTTGTAAGTTGAGGGATTTCGAGTCTTTTATCATGCCGTCAACAGTCAACAAAGTATATCGAATCGGTAAATGTCAACTGGTAACGAATGGTTCTGAAAATACTGCTAAACCAGTCACAAATTAAAGTGTTCTTAAAGGGAGTCACAATGCTGAATGTAGCCAATAATATCCTTAAAACATACACTTTTTGGTAGTACTCGGGTCTTTTGGGATTCTTTAATCTCAAGTATTAAAATTTTGGGTACTTTTTAATGAGGATTTTTGAATTTCTGAGGTAAAAGTTAATGAAGTGTACAAAAAACGTTTAAATTAGGAAAAGATTACATTAGTAACAATTATAATTAAAAAAATTATCAATAATATGTTTATCTATTTTGTAATGAATGCGACAATCATCATCTAAAAAATTAAACATAAATAAACTATCGATATATCATTAATATATTCTAAGAATTATTAGTAAATATGCTCTGGATAATTGATATTTAATTAAAAATGCTCGGAAGTAGTAATACTTTGTTTAGACTAGTATTCAATAGAAAGAAACAGTATTTTTCTAGTTTAAATGCAAACATATCGGATATCATATCCGATTTATAGTACATAAAAACATCCTAATTTTTGATATTTATATAAGCATACCACACATGATATTTTCCAACCCTGATTCAGATGTTATTGTGAAGCCTTCTAACACTTTTCTCGAACAGTTTCGATGTTTCGAATCATCACTATCTTGCAAAACACACAACACAGTTCGAAAATCGAATCACCAACGGTCGAGAGTGTGGTATGGTGTTCTCGTGTGTCTTTGACGAATCCCCCGCCGTTTGTCCCCTTGTCAAACAGTGTCCGGGTGTAATAATAATGGCATTGCGGCTAATGGCCTCCTCGAAAGAGAAGGAGGGCCTGGGGATGTCGGGCAGTTATTAAAGACGTTTGTGGCAGCTGGGGTGGAGATTAATGGGGGGTTGTTGTACTGGGGAGATGGTTCGGTTAATTGAGGAATTGTGGGTGGGAGTGAGGCTATTTAGGACTTTGTCGATGAGATATTTGCTCTTAGCTTGAGTTGATTGAACATCATTCGTTACTATGAACCTACTAGAAGACGTCCGGATTGACTGTAAAAAGCTTGTGATTCGATTACTAAAATAGTAAGGATAGCGATAGAGGGATATCAATTATAGATATGCATTTTGTACTGTTATTTCGTAAGATATGTAATTTTGTCACAAAAAAACATTCATAAAAATTTAAGTCAGTTTACCTACCATCCAACTCGTCTCTTCTCAGAAAATATTTAAAAACATTATCTAACAGGGGGGGAAATGGTATATACTAGTTGTAAGCAGAGATATTTTTAAATCCTCTGAGAGAGTATTTCACTCCCTGAAAATCAGAAATACTCTTTAAAAAACTAGCCAGGAGTATTTTCACTCTTTGAATTTTTCACAAAGGTATAGCTTACAAAGTGCACCGCGTGCCCCACCGAAATCAACAAATAATATTTTTCTACTCAAAACACCAACTGATCTCAGCGGAGACATTTCCGCCCGACATTTGGCCAAAGCCAATTGCTAAAAGCCATGGCACCCTAATTATCATAGTTTTTAATTGTGTTTTCATACAGCCATAGTATTTTTTTTTTCATTTATTGTTCTGATGCTTAGGGAGTTTGATTGCGGTTTTCGTGTCTCTGTATATGTAGTTCATGCTATTTCCTTATTTCACTCCTCATAATTCAATTTCATTCCTAAAAATGTCAAGGAGTATTTTTACTCCTCCAAAAAAATCCTAGGAATAACACTGGTTGTAAGATATTTGGATTTCCCTTTCTTTAACCATTCTGGTTATTTGAATGAAAAACATATAATAAAAATACTTTAATAAAGATTAATCGCTCCATTCATGCACTGCACAGGACAGAATTGATTAAGTTCTCAAACGCAGTAAGTACCGAAGAAGTTATAAAATATCATTCCCACTTTATACAGATTTTCAAAGGGTTTTATTAAAAGCTGAAAATACATTACATAGGGTCAAAAACGTTCTTCAAAGCTTTACAAACGATACTTTTAAGCTAACCAAGCATCAGTTTCTAATCAAGTTGATAATTTCTCATTTTTTATGCAATCGGTAATATTCTGATGATCTACACAAAAAAGCTCAGTCGGTCACTTCATCCAGCAATGCAATTTCTCCTTTTCAATCGTCCCTTTCCATTCCACCTTCATCCCTGGGCGAATCCCTCTCCAGCCAAAAACTAATTACGTACGCATCGCAGGTTTTTCCCGGAGCTTACGACGGCTCGGCCAGAGAGCGGGATTTGGGGACGACGCAACAAGAAGAGCTTTATCTGGACACCGGGGAAGTCGTCACTGGGGATAATGCTATGATTGATTACCGCTTGTTCGAGCCACCCCATTCTTTACTCTTTCTGGGATGGAAAAAGAAGGAATATCGGGATTTTTGGGTTTCTGCGATTCGGGGCATGCACGATCCACTTCTCGCCTGATGTATGGCAGACAGGTGTCCCTGTGGAGTTTCCTCTTTTGGGATGGATTTCTTTAAAGAAACTTTTCTTTTTGAGTGGTGAGCGTCGTGTTTTTGGTCGGGTTTGTTCTTTTAAAGAGTGGCTAAACGTAGGGGGTGGGAAGGGTTTTTTTTTTTGTATCGAAGCGAGTAACAGGTTTTTGTACGGATTTTATGGAGGAGAAGAGAAATGGATACCTAAATCACGGTTGAAGACATATTTCTTTTTGTCTATTGTATTATTTTGGGTGGGTCCCATTTATTTTCGGTGTTTCTGTGTCATCCACCATATCTCTGTATTTTTTTTCTCTACTTTGCCTCAATCTCTCTGATTTTTTATTATTCGCATATTTTTTTCAGACTTTCTATTCTTCCCCAAGCCGCACAAAAATTCAAGATTCGTCCCCTTTTTTTTGTCATGTATGACCAAACTTCGTTTACACTAGTTGAAGTTACGTAAACTTAAAGACATATTTAGTAAGAGCTGTGGCACAAGGATTCTCTCCCATTTTATCGTCTCCCTTGCTCATTTTCTATACTTCTCGAGTACGCTATATTTTATTCTATCATTATCTGATTTTCATTCTTTCTTTCTACATTACTCTCTTATTTCCCCCATCATTTCCTTTCTCTAGTTGAACCTTTTACCATCTTTTATACATCTATCTGTGATATTACCACCTATTACCTCCTGTATATTTACCACCTTTTTATTCATCTATCTGTGATATTCTACTCTACTCTCAACTCTCTCATTTTCTATCAGTCTCTTTCTCTACCATTTCCTGCATCTCTCTCTCTCTCTCTCTCTGATTCTCTTTCCTTTCCACCATCTTTTTTTATTTCAAAGTATTGTGAAAGGAAGGAAGCGTGGTTGGTTAGTTTGATTTTTATGGAATAAGGATGATAAGGATATCTAATAATAAGGAAGCAAGGGAGCTGGCACTAACGAAACACTAGAAATCCAGTCTTCCAAAAAGTGTCCACCAAATTCTCAAGGACATTTCTAAGCACAATATGTAAAAACGTGTAATTGTATTTCCCCAACAAAATAAATTGCCTAAACTTAACAATTCGCTCTCATGCCATCCCAAATCTCTACATCAAGAGCATTTCCCACTTCAACAATCTCCCCAGATTTAATCGAGAAAAAAACATACAAAAATAAAACCCCAATCAAACATTAAAACAAAGCGATTCTAGTGACAACAAACACCAGACACAAATCAACCGGACGCGAAAACCAGTTTGTAAATATGGCATTAGGAGTCGAATCCCTTCCGGGGCGATTAATCCCGGAATAATCCGGGGCCTTCTCCCGGACCCGACCATTAAAAGGCAATTAACGAATGGAAATGGGGAAGGCAAATGCCCCCTTGGAACAATGGACTGCTGGCAGCCTTTGTTTGGGGGAATTGGTTTGATCCGCTCTCCTTAATAAGGGGAATTGATTTGGTTGGAGTGGGGGGTTTGTTTGTTACCCCCCGTTTTTGAGGGTGGTGTTGATCATTTCTGCTCGGGTTGTGTGTTTAGAGGGTGTTGGGTGAGATATGGGGGTGATTTTAATCGTTTTGGAAGAGGTTGAGAGAAATCGATGTTCTTTTTTACGGTTATCAAGAATCTAAATGGGGTATTTTTTCTAGGGTGGAGAGCTTAGTTTGCTGTTTGTGAGGGTTAAAAGAGCATATTTAGATGTAAACACATCGCATTTTCCTTAGTAGAATTGTGATGAGAAAATTTTCTGAAGTAGTAATGATTTTTTCCGTATCGGTTTGTTTTTTTCGCTTGTTACAACTTTCTGGTTTCAGCAATTGAGAGGCTTGTAGCAACAACGAGCTACTTAATACTAAACTAGTAAATGCTTTCAGTAAATTTGATTTTCTCGTTTGAAACAGCATTTTCATGTTTAAAAAAAGAACTTCACATAAAAGCTGATTTGGAATTATAAAACTACCGTTTAAAAAGGTTTATCAACTTTAACAAGTAACAGTAGAAATGTAGATAATTTGTTTTTATTTTTCTTTGACATAAAAATAGAGCTAAAAAGCTAACGAATTTAAAAAAAGTTTAACAAAAACAGAAAAAGGTTTTTACACGAGTAAATATATAAGTAAAATTTAAGTGGAAACTTATAAAATGTAAAAGAAAATTACTTAAATATTTTATTAACGCCCTTTAAGTATGAATTTGTTATAAATAGATGGAATTTCTGCCTCAATGCCACTTAAAGAAGCTGTAAAAAAGTTATTTTTCGGGAACTAAAACTTTTCAGAGATCAGTTACAGTTTAATGAGAAAATACTAATCATCATTTTCAAGAGCTCGAATTCCTTGTATTTATTTTTAAGAGTAAATAACCTTGCTCAGATTAGTTGCCTTAATTGATGTTCGGTAATTTTTATTAATGCTTCACGCAAAATTTATGTTGAAACTCTCCCGTTTTGAACTTAAGTAGAACCTAATTAATCTCACAATTATGTAATTTACAGCGAGTCCATGATTTGCATATTCCTAGCGGAGTTTCACTGATTAAGTTTGCGAACTTAATTGCCTCTTAACACTTGTTTGTTTTTGCGAATCTCAGCTTTAAATTTTGCGAACTTAAGTTAATAAGTTAAGCTGATTTATAAGTGATGTTCGATTTATTATTTATGTATTTGTTTGAATATCTCGACAGATTATTTCAAAGTTGAATTTGCAAAGTAGGAAAAGATTTACCGTAAGTTCGAGTCATGATTTTAAAGAAAAAAGTTTCAAGAATTACTTTGGGGGATATAAAGCAATGATATAGGCACATAAATAAGTATCTGAAGGGGTACCTTAAGATTTCAAAACTAGTTTTACAGTAGTGTTTTTATAAATAGCGAGTTGCATCCTTAAATTTATCTACCATAAATATCATATCTACTGTAATTACCTTAAAATATCCTTAGTTCTATATTTATTAATATTTTTTTTATTTCATAATTTATTTCATAATTTTTTTTATTAATTTTTCATTATTATATGCTACCAAATGTATGCGTTACACATTTTCCTAATTTTTACTTCAAGAAAACTAATTTTATTTATATTGGGCGTAACTTTGGGCGTTTACTGTATTATTAAATTTATTTTGTTGCTTTCATAGAATTTTAAACTTCAAATCGGCAAATTATTCATGATTCTCAGGATCGTAAGTAAAATAAGTATTAAAAATGCTATATTTTTTAATAATAATTTCCAAATATGTAAAAAAAATCCACAAAAAGTAATGATTATAACACAGAAACACAGATATTTGGTTGTTGACAGTTTTTCTTTACGTAACCGAATTCTTCAAATGACGAATTTAAACAAACACTGCACACAATTAAATTAAGTCTTATTCCAAATATTGTTAAGATGAATAACATGAATTTATCGGTTTCTTTTGTTCAATAAAATTTTAATTTGATTATTTATTCAGTCCATTTACTATACGAAAACTCTGAACTGCACCCACATTAAAATAAATAAATCAACACTCCATTTAAACAACTCAATTATAAACTCATTTAGCTTAGCACATCAAACGCACCACCGCTCAAAATTAAAAAAAAGGACAACTTTTCACGTTTTCGCAATCTCCCAAGAAACAAAAAATCCCTCCCTTCATCTGCTCATCCACAAAACATTCCACTTCAATTTGTCGGCGGGAAATTCTCGTCGTAAACTCTCCATCCCCTCCATCGCCTCCGTAAATCCGGACCTCATTATGCCCAGAGATATTCATTCAACTACTACAACTACTAACTCCGCAAAGAGAAACTTTGCGCTCCAGTTCAATAAAGTCCGTCTCACTCCAGTCGGAAATTATTAAAAGAAGCAATACGCGGAGCAAAAGGGAAACGGAATGTTTACCATTCCAATATATATATTTCCGCCGTCTTAAACTTACGACTTAGATAAAGGTTGGGACCGGAGAATAAAGAAAACGCCGCCGTTTGCAATACCAGATCTGAGTGGGAAGGTGTTTTCTTACCCTGTTTTACCCTCTTAGAATGGCTTACATAAGTGCCCTTCACGAAGGAATGCTATCATACCCGGTTAGATAAATATGCATGTTTTTTTACCTAAAGAAAACCTTCTGAGCTCAAAACTATTATATTGAGTCTACTTGCTTATGTTTCTCTGAATTCTCTCTTTTGTACCAAAAATATTCATAGAGAAGGTATATATGTTATGGGCAAGGTGATTAATCGGGCATTATTAATAATGCCCGAATTTATCACATTGCCCGTAACATATATACCGGGTGTTGTGACTAGGTCAAATAAATCAACTTAGTTTTCTTTTTTTAATCCACTTCATTTTAAGTCCCCTTATACCGTATATTTTAAGGCAAATAAATATTTATCTTAAGATAATAATATCGAGCTATGAGACAGAAAGCACTATTTAGTTTTGCACACACTAAATTCTAAACTAAAAACATTTAAAGTTTGGGTATTACTCCAAATTTTTAAAATACTTATATTTTAAATAAATATTTGATTCTTTAAATTAATTTAATTGTGGATTGTTATCGTTTAGTAAATCAATCTAAATGGAGCTATTTACTGTAAAATCCATGTTGTTGCTTAAACTTAGCATACATTCTTTTTAAATTCAAAATATATCTTTATTCTCAGAAATTTAAACTGTAGCAATCATTATAATTTCTAAATTTTACCCCTATATACTAAACACCAAGCAAAACTGTACCATATTGACGTGTTACTATGTAAAGAAATACCCTTTATCTTTATATAAACAATTTATTTTTACATCCTTCAATCCAAAGAAAAGCATATGTTTTTTCTCACATTTTCCTGTTGAGTTGAGTGAGTAGAGGAAGTACTTTGAAGCTCAATTAATTAATCCAAGTTTTTTTTTTGTCATAATGCGATGATACTACCCACGATGTTATTTTTTCTCGATCCCAACGTATTTATTTTTTTTTAATTGCGTTCAAAAAAAAAATATCCTTTAGTTTCTTTCGCATAAAACCCCATTATCAAGAGGCAATCTTGGAGGGATTAAACACTTTTACAGTTTTTCTATGGGTACATAAGCGTTATTTACAAATTAACTTCTTTAAATGGCCCCATGCCCGTAATACTCTTTGAATTTAGTGTCTTAATATTCATGAAAGTTCGAATTAAAAAGGTTTTATCATTCAAATGTGGGACTCTGCTTGATTTTAAACTGCAGGGGTTTTTTTTCAAACCGATTTTAATTGCGTTTATATAAGAGACTTAAGATAATGCTGTTATTTTGTGTTGACTAGTTGAGCGAGTTCTTTCATGAAACTTTTTATAGTTGTTTCATAAATAGGATTTTTTCCCTTGTGAATACGTGTTTTTAATGATTGCTTAGAATTTTTTTTGGACGTTATTTTTTGCGAATATATACCATTTCCCTCGCTTTGATAGTTTGAAATTGCTTTTATATAAAAAAAAATATTCCTTTTTTACCAGTGTTACCCCCTATAAACACTTTCACATAAAACATTTTGATTGCGACATAAACTTTAATTAGCATTCCATTTTGATGAAATTCCTCATTATTCTCCTAAAAAGTTCGGATGAAAAACGTCCTGAAAGGCCTGCTTCTGTATTTTCCTACTTGTGATCCATTTCAATATTTCATCGAGTGTGAGCAACAATTTAATCAAAAGTAGCTTGAAACATTTCATTTCGAGTGCTGCTGAATATATTGGAATTTTCAGTTTAAATGAATCTCTGCTCTCATTCAAACAGACGTTAATGGTGTTTTCCCTTGAATGTATTGAATGCCTTTTGCTTTAAATTGAGTTTCAAACTATCCATTATAAAAAGGGATTACTTTGTTGGTTTGTAGATTCTTTTTCTGAAGGAGGGTATGAAGAGTTTTGTTGATGAGGATTTGTTATAAATATTTTACTGTAAAACTCCCATATCAAATGGTGCAATTATAAGAAAATTGTTATTTTTTCCTCATTGGACTTTTTTATATTGGCTCAAAAGCCTAGCAATCTTTTCTATACGTGGATTTAAAACATAAAGTCTACTTCTAATAAAAGAAATAATATCTAGTAACGACATTGTTAAAAAAAGAATTGTCTAGATTTCAATATAGGAGGTAATAAAGAATTCTACTTAAGATTGATTAAAATTATCAAAAACTGTCTGTGGAATCTCATAATATTAGGAGGATTCATATCCTATCTTTCAACATCGCTTTCGTTTAGTGATAATAGTTATATATAACATGTAAAGATAGGGTAATATATCCCTCTTAGAAAAGTTAAAAATCATGCAAATCGTAGTATTTCATAGTTTGTTTCAAATACAAATATTGAAACAAAATAAAGCATAAAACCCCTATAATTACGCTTTATATACCACATAAGTCTTGTTTATGGCACTTAAATATGAACTATTTTTCTGTTCAACACGTAGGATCTAAAATCTTGACTAAGCAATGAAAATTACAATTATACTAGTATATGAATTAATGTATTCCATTTCCAATATTAATTAAATATTTTATCTTTTTTTGGGCAGTGAGCTTCATATTGAGGTATCATAGCACAGTGAGAAAAATCTTTGTAACAAATAGATACCTTAACCTTGCAAAAGAGGAGTTTTCAAATATAAATAAGGAGGCCCTCATTTTAATTAACAGACAACCGACACAAAAATTTTTATTAGAATACTCTAAGGCAAAACCTAAAAACTCCCTTCACGTGTATTTGATGCATCGAGATTAACAAGGCTTATGACCAAATTTCCAGAGCTATTTTTTTTTTTTAAAAAAAAAAGAGAGATTTGAGCGGTTAATTAACTTGTACGTTTTTTGCCGCCAAATTCACGGCTCATTTGAGCCCAGAGTTACGTTTTTCCGGTGTAGGGAATTACACGCTGGAAAAATCTCACCCTCCCTATCGATTTAAAAAGCGGACTAATGCCATCGTGGTTGCACAGAACAATGACACTCAAAACCCAACGGCGACAAAAAAAAAAATCGGCGGGCCCTCTCCACTGTCAACCTACACCTTAAAAAGATGGAACGTCCCGTATAGATAGATGAGCGAGAAGGGGCATTGAAAAATTTAAAAGAACGAACAAACTTGCCAAAACTTGGAATGGAAGAAAAGTGAGGGGAAAAAAACGCGTTAATACACGCCACCAAGAGAGAGAGAGAAATGAAAAAATTCTTCTCCAACATTGTCATTAGCTTTTCTCGTTATCGTCGAAGCATTAAACTCGAAGGACGTTTAAAAAATGTCATTTTCCTCTTTCATAAAGTGGCAACCGGCCAAATATGTAACGAGAAGAAAGAAAAAAGAAAGGGACGGAGAGAGAGAAAGAGGTAATGCTCTGATTCTTAGCACCTAAAAATTCCATCTTCCAATCTCGGGGTGACACATTTGAACTTTCCCGTGATTTACGGAAGAAAGAATGGCAATCAAATCAATTTAGCAAGCCAAAGGGGAATTGCGCTCATTTAAAATCATCGTAATAGTCTCCCCTCAGGGGGAAATAAGATGGGTTTTCGAGCTTCGTCTATTACCTTGATTATGATGAGGTTTTCTTATGCGATTCACGGAATTTGGAATATCCGCTTCGGATCAAGCTTCTTTTTTTTTACTCCGCAAAGGTCCATATGGTTTTGAGTATTTTGATGGAAACGCATTAGAAAAGGCATATTGGAGTATTATTGGTAAGTCATCAATAAAAGAGTATTCATTCATTCGATGGACTGCATGGAAATAAATCAATAAATTGAACAAGAGCTTTAGTTTTGAAAAGAGATTTTGGCATCATTATGATGGCAAGGTATGATTCTGCAAGAATTATTTCGAGAGGCATTAGAGTTGAAATAAACTAAGGAATAACTATCAAGCAAATTGCCATAACACGTTAAGAAGGAAACAAAATTGTTGAAACGTTTCGGTATAAGGTTAGGCTATTTGGATGATGCCAGTTTTGACGGTTAAAAACACTGAATGAAAAATAAAGTAAAAAAATAAATAAATAAATAAAAGTCTTCAGTAAGGACAAATGCCACTTACACAGCTCCCATATTTGAGCAGGTTTGAATAGAAAAGAATTCTCAGAAAATTTGACAATTGATCTCCAAAGATATCCTTCCAATACAGCATGCCATCGAGGGGTACAAAAAAGAGTTAGAAAATGCGAAAATTAAGAGAAATTTAACAGTAAAAAGTTATTGATGCCTATTCAGAATATAGAACGTCATTGCAGAGAAAACTACATTTCATTTCTATCAAAATGGCCAAAAACAGCCAGCAATAACTAGTAACTAGTTTTCGGTGAAGGAAAGGGCACGAGTCAACGTGGCTAATATTTTATGATGTAAGTCGAGGAAACTTTTCCCATCAATCAAAATCACGAATCTTTCACCAAACGAAACTTATCAGAGACAAAAATTGGTGAAGGTTTGTGCCACAGCACATCATAATTCAACTAGTGTTGAGAAAGAAAGAAAAGATATTTTCGGATGAACCATCTGCAGAAAACTACAACACTCCAAGATTAAATTTCGCAATAGATGAATCAGGGAGAACTAATCCCAATCTATTATGCAGAAGTAGGAAATTCTTTACTTCAAAAAGTTCGAACACCGCCTACGAATATTTTTTTTTTGTTTCGGAACTAAAACTAGATAGTTTTGACATCAAAAATTGTAGTTAATCTTAAAGGAATTACTGCAAACCCAAACAGAATTGTTTTATTAACCATTTTTACGAAGATGATAATGTTTTTTTTTTTCAAACGAAATATTACCCAATGACTTTTCTGGGTAAATTTTAATAAGCGCGTTTTATTTCGAACCTATTTTCATCCGAGTTCTACCCTGAATAAATATTTTCCTGGAATAGAGAAGTCGAAGACGTGATAAACAAGGCTTACCCCTTCAAACTTTTGGAGAGTGGGAAGATGAAATAAGCTTACCTGAAAGAAAAACAGAACTTCATAATGCATTCAATTCAGAACATCAGACCCAATATTTCAATTAATTTAAAGTTCAATAACTTATTTTCAATTTATTTCATCGAAAAAACATATATTTTGGTACGGAAATCAAATTGAAAAGTATTATAGAAAACTCTCTAAATAAGATTAATTTATATCACACACATAACTTAATGTAAAATTTCGAAATTTTTAAAGTCATAGGATAGATATTAATGAAATTTCAGAAGATAATTTAAACTTGGAATTAATTTAGACGATTAGTTAATCCTTTTATTTTCTTTGGTATTGGTGATATACTCTTATTAAAAGTGATAGCGTGCAACCTATCACTTTTGAGTTAAATTAATTTTGGCTAGATGGAGTAAAAATAGTGTGTTTTATCAACCAATAAAAAAGTAAATCAAGATCAACCAACACTACATAAACCAATTTTATAATCCACATCCAATTAACTAAATGTGATAAGCAGCACACTACCAATACCTTTTACTTTTTTTTAGTTGTAAATTCGAATTTCAGAAAATTTTATTTTAAAAAATAGCTCCCGTACACATAGCATCTCTTTTTGAGAATTTCCAAATAATTTCGCAAGATTCATTGAAACACCAAATCCCAATACCTCATGTTTAAGTCTTTAGGAATAAAGTTTCAGTTTTAGAACTGAATACTTATACAAGGTGATTCAAAAGACCGATTCACAGCTTTTATTTGGAAACAATTTATCTAAGGGTCCCATGAAAGTAACATATACCCTTAGGTAGTGACTATGCTGGATCCAATGAGATGTGACTTACAGAACTACTAGTGGCAATATAAAAAAAGTTTTAAAAATCCAATAAAGAACAATCAAAGTTAGCAATATGTGTGTAGTGTACCTTAAGAAAGGGGTCTTCCACAAATTTAGAAACTTTTCAGATGTCATGACGACGGACTTCGAGGAATTTGAATTCAAACATCAAAGAAATCCCATAATAAAATCGACGATTATTCTAAATTTTAGATAACCCCTTTTTCAAGCTTAAAAAAGACGATAACTCAGATGGAGATATTTTCATGAAACTTTTTTCTGTGAGCGTTTGTTTTGGTATTATCAAGAATTTATTATATATTTGAAGTTTTCGTTTATTATTTTTTAGATTGTCGTCTTAGTTAGCCGCTAGGGTCGCAGTAAGCCGTCTCGATGGATTACGCATGGTCAATTACCATGGATGGGTACAGGATCAAACTTCCACGATCCTAAGAGACGTTGTTTCCAAATAAAAGCCATGAAACATACTTTTGAAACACCCTGTATAAAACTAAATTCCATACCCACGTATCCACAGAAAAGAATACTACGTTTCCCCCCAACACCAAATCCACAGACACCACGAACATCCACCAGAGTCTACATTCCTCACAACAAAACACATCCTATGAAAAGGTGTGGATGAAAAGGAGAAATCCCTCGCAACGAAACAAATTCAGAAAACAACGAAAAACCGAATAGGAAACAAATATCGGATGGGAAAAGCATCAAAAATTCCATGACGTATATACCCACAGGAATAAATGCAGTGGACAAAAATTTCTATATGGAGTACTGGTGAACGTATTTTTTTTGTTGTTAACGCAGTTAAAATAAAAGTGTAGTGATATACGGGATAAGAAGGTAAAGCAATATATGTTTATTTCTGTGGTAAAAGGAAAAACTAAAATATAGAAGTGATTTTATATGTAGAGAATGAAGTGATTTATTTTTAGTCAGTGGTTTCAAATATAGTATTGTACACATAATCATAATTCCGTTACTACGAGCAGAAAGAAAGAGAACAGAAATACAGAGAGAGATGTAGTTGAAGGGAAAAAACGAAAAAATCGAGGGAGGAAACCGAGAAGATAAAGCAATATGGAGAGAGAATACTTATTTATTTACTTTAAAATACAAAAATTTTAAAAGCTTTTCTCCCCGAGCAACGCCGGATATGTCAGCTTAGTAGGTAATGCATAAAACTAAAAATAGCAGTCATCGGTAGATCAACATAGCAATAAACACCTAAAAGTGAAATTCTCCTCCAAGAAACCTACCTAAGCAACAGAGCTCTACCTCCAAAACTTAACCATCATCGACTACCTTCCAAACACTCAACAAAAAGTTATTTAGCTTCTTCACAATAGCTTCCCACCTATAGTTAAAGAGTCCCAATACACTCCCAAGAAGAAATGATTAAACTTCCCATCAACAACAGCGCAAAGTATTCCAACACAAAATGAAACCGAGGAGGAGGTAGTAGGGGAAAAAACCCCAATGAACAATCCGTCACCTGAGAAGAGCGATCGTCACAGACAATCTCCCCCATCCAGTCTTTAATAACCGAGGGACAATCTGCATCTCTCTTCTTTATTGCTCCGGCAGCTGATGGATCACTTATTCACGACATTTTTTCGACGAGTTTTCGACGAACTCTTAAAACACGAGGGCTACGACTAAATTAAATTTCTGTCACCGGAGAGAAAGGGGTGGTGAGGGTTTTTTTTTCAGGGGGGGGTCCTCGAACAATGTCGGTGGCGAGAACCGAAAGAACTATCAGTCAAGGAGTTCATGACTGCTGATGCTAATGGGATGGGAACAACCTTGGATAAGCGTGAATGGGCGGTGGGAGTTTGAGTGGCATATCGTTCGAAAGATTATAAATAACTTTCATTAAAATCAATATGAGCCAAATTTCAATAGGCAAGATCCGAATACGGAACTTTTAATAAAATCGGGGTTTAATCTTCGTCGAGCTTTTACAAAGAGAACAGACATATTTAGTTCATAAGTAGGAAACAGACTACTCTACTACTATTTTAAAACGTGATATATCTCTAAATAGACAACAATTTAGGTTAAATAATAATAGTTTTTTAAATGTAGGGCAGAATTTGATTTGCACACATAAAACTAAAAAGATGTGGGGGAAAGAAGGTTTTTTAAACTAAAATCATAGTATTTTTAAAATAAAAATAATGGTAACACACAACAGTATCAAATGGATAATTAAATCAAAAACTATTTTTAAAACAAATTGACTGCTGTTTGCTTTTTAATTTCAGAAAAATTTCAGAAAGTTCAGAATTTTCTTTGCATAAAACAACACATGAAAGCTGATCTAAAATATTCCTTAAAGGCACCTACTGACACAAGAAAATACCCTATTAGATATAAAATGAATATAAAAACGCTCTCAACTAAACTAGAGTAACGTTACAATGTTATTCCCTGAAAGGTACTCACTCCTAACAATAGAAAATAAAGAAATACTTTTATCAGAAAAAAATTCCCTTAACATTGAAAACGACTATAACCCCTCCGATAGCCATTAACTAAACACCTTACCATAAAAGAAACAAGCAGTAACTAGCCAAACGGTACACTAAAGAGGCAGAAAAGTTTCGGATTAAATTAATACCACCCAAACGGCAAAAACATTCAAAGCGATCAAAAAGCGGCAATTCCATTATTTCGAGCTCACAGGCCTGCTGCTATTTGGATGTCCGCCAAGCGCACTTGAGCAGGTGCTTCAGAGGCGCAATGAATCGCAACGAACGTGATTTTGAAAGGGTTGCGAAGCAATGGTTTGCTGGTTAACGTTTTTTTTTACCCAGAGAAGGAGGCCCTTATCAAAATCATGCGGCGTGTCTGAAGAGGGAAATGGGCTATCAATTTTATAGTAGGTACAAGTATCGCATAAATTGATTTGCCAATAGCAGTTAACTTCTTTTTTATTTTTAAATATCGCGAGGAAAGTAGTAAACTACGTTGACATAAAATGTTTCTAGCGCGTCAACATTGGTTCTTTAAAAAAAAGTTGAATATATATTTTCTTTAGACGTAAAATATCGCTGATGATATTTTAGGGATAGCACGTACACAGCTAAGACCATCGAGTGCGATGTTGTTTTAAAAAAGGAATAAAGTTGTTGTCTGCTCTTTTTTACCAATTCATTAACGACGAAATTTAAAAGAGTTTATCGTTACATACCATTTTTAAGCAGTATAAAAGAAGCTTTTATGATAATGTATTGGGTAAGTGCACTTGGAACAACCCATACGCGTTATAGAAAGCCTTCAATAACACAAAACTAAGTTCAATGGACTTAGACAAATTGGCATTCTGAACAGCTTAATTCACCGTTAAAAACACAGTTATTTATTTTCTTGAAAGTAAATGCAATGCACTTCATACAACGAGATCGATTATTATCGTTAAAATATTGTGGTTCTCCTCCAAAACCCCAACGCTTGACCAATGAACTATGATTCTTTTAACAAACATAATCTTGGTTTAATGGAAAATTTCGTTTGTGAATTCCACGTGTTCTCCTCATTTATAAGATTTAACTGAAAGTAAGGAAGACCTAGTTTATTTCGCAACAGCGAATTTCAAATTCACATTCGGAAGTCTTACGATTTCCTGATACCTTTTAAGGCCTCTGATATTTCTAAAAAGAAATTAAAGGAATGCCTTTTAAAATCGCACATAGCATGGGGAACAATGCTCTTTACTTATGTCCGTAACATTCAGAAAAAATCCTATATTCTAGACGAACTTAACATGCTTGCTCATGAATAGCTCTGAATCTTTAAAAATACTTTTCTTTAACTTAGTCTTTGACAACGAATATTTTTTGCAGCAAATAAACGTTATTAATAGCAGCATCAAACAAGTTTTTACACCAAACTAGAACACTCGTACAAATCCTTAAAATTTTGCATACTTCATTACCATATAAATGTGAATGTAGCATTTGCTTTTCTTTCTAAAGATTATTCAAAGCTATTTATAACAAAAAGTTGAAAGTTACTTGAGAGTCATCGCATTTGTTTAACATAAAACTTAATGTTCAAATGCAAATTTAAGGAAATGAAAGATAGTCACAGTTACATACATAGGAACTTTTAATGGCATCAAGGTTGTTTATGTATTCATAAGAATATAATTTGTTCACAATATTTGGGGGGGGGGATTATAATAATTTCATAAAAAGAACTAGTTGCAATACCTTTAAATTCAAAAATCGATATCCAACACTGCTTTTCAAAAATAACTTCTATGATAAATTAACAAACATAAAATTTTAATAAATTATCGGATTAGAAAAAGTGAAATTACAAGGATTAGGTAAGAAAAAACAAAAAACCATTTTATTGAATAATTTTGATGATAAATTACACTATAATTATAAAGGGAGTTTTTTTTTTAACTTCAGAGTTACTTTGATTTTTGATATCCTAGTAAGTATGATGAGTTAGTTGTCCATAAAACAATTTTTTTTTCCTAATGAATTCCTTTCGTGTTAAATGTAAATTTACAGAATTCAAATTTCTTTAAATTTTCTTTTTAAAAGCAAGTAAATTTATTAATAAACTTGATGGTGATTGGTTAAGTTTTTTATGAGGCAAAAGGCTATATCCTGTCATTATACGCATCTAAATACAATAGAGAGAGAGAGAGAGAGAATAACCACCTAATGCGGGAGGGCCGAACTATGTCCACCTAAGGGACAATATGCGTCTCAAAATTGTCAGGGGGTTTTTTTATACCGCTTATTCCTCCTTATGTCTTACATTTCACATTCCAGTCACACATTTTTCTATAGAATCCCATATTTTAGATATTTAAGAATAGGTAACTCTTTTAACGCTGTTAAAGCAGAACTAGGAGGAGAAATAAGATCCCTGGGATAAGATCCAAGGTGAAGATAAATATTTATTATTATTACTTTCATTTTTATGTGATTAATAAATTAGTAATTATTTATTAAAAAAAAAACATCTTATAGCATATAGGGTGATAACACCTCCACCCTCCAAGTCACATTACGATACAGGACTTTCGCCACCCATAAAGTTTTGATCAGCTAAAAAATATATAAAAAATTGCGAGAACCACTTTAAATCTTACATTTTCAGGCAAAAGACCCTTCTAATAAAAATTTCCCGGCACATTTCAAGCAGACACCACAAACCACTTCGCTTCAAAGTTTACTTCACAGACCCCAAATAATAAAAAAAGGCCAACCTCCGCGGAATGCGTCCGAAAATATAAATCGATCCAAAAGAAGTTAGCTCCGCCAGTTTTATCCTCACCTCCCGAATTCCCGATACCTCCCTACTAGTAGAAATATACAACCGTCGGCTAGTAAATTCCACGGAGGGAGAGAATTAGTAGACAAGACAGAGGGGTCGAGGGAAGAACAAATCGTTCCTTTTTATCGGTCCCACAGTTTCTTTATGCGAAAGAGAGATGTGGCATCGGTCAGACTGTTTATGAAGGACAGGGAGAGAAGGGATTCAAGTTCGGGATGGGTAATTTATTTGAAGTTTTTCGGATTTGTAGCGACTGGGAAGGGCTTTTTTTGAGAAGGGATGGGGAGAAGTTAACGAGATTGGGGAAAGGAATTATCTTTTGAATAGGGGGATTGATATTGGATCCTTAACAAGTGTTTTAATTAGTTTCGGTATAAGGTGTTTTTCCTATTTGGCTTGTTTCTTTGGAGTAACTTTTATTAGATTGAGATAGTAGGAAAAGGAAAAAATATAGTGTTCTCTCGACTATAAAATAAAACATCACCTCAATACTTTGTATTAATCTGGTATTACTTGATAAAGGGGGATCAAGAGCAAATATATTTTTTTTAATCAAATACGTGTTTCTTTGAACGAAAAACAATTATAAAAATTCAAGATAAAATAGGTGTATGATTTCTAAATGCAAATTTTCTGAACTTAATCCAACTTTTATGAAGAACGAAAACGTTAAATTGGATGTGATTGATGTAAAGTAAGGCGTTCAAAAGACTTTCTTCTTAAAAACTTTTGTAATCTTAAATTTTAAGTAAAAAATGACAAATTTGGTAAAATAAAAATATTTTGAAAAAAAAAATTCAATAACGTGTTGAGTTTAAAAGCATTTTACAAGATAACCACAAACGTAAGATGGGCTGAATGTTTATGTTTATTGAAGTGAACACCATTAATTGATTACTGTACACACGCTATACCTTTACACAACTATTGGAGTTGATTTTGTACAAAAATTTAAAAAATAAAACTGTGGGGAGAAGTCCGTTTTTTACTTAATTACAAGAAAGTTCTTGGGCTTTGATTATTTTTCGGAACAAGAAAGTGTCAAAAACATGCTATGTAACATTTGAAAAGGACCCTCCCATAAAAAAACCAATCGTCACGCTTCATCAAAGTACCCGGATTAACCGAACGAAAACAATTAACCCATCCCCCCCATACACCCCCCCCCCCGCAATAAAGCCACCCTTCCCAAAACCACTTAATCTCGGAACAACAAGGAGACAAAGTTCTTAAAACCCGTCTTTCGCGGCGACACTAATTAAAGCCCTGCGAGAAAAGTCAAAGTTCGCCAGCCTTTAAAACCGCACCTCCCTCCGCAATCAGATCAAGGGGAACTGCTCCCGAGAACCTAATCCGGAGAGAACCCCAGGGAAACCAGCTCCTTCATTAAAACGGGGCTTCCTTCGCCATGAATGGGTGATTTCCAAAAGGAAAGGGTTCTGAAAGCTGTTGGAGGTTTAGCACCGTGCGGATTGGTTAATAGGGATTGGAACAGGTTAGGATGGTTTCCTTTTAAGAGGCGTTTGCAGGAGGAAAAAAGAACCGTAAAACGTTGATCCAATTACGTTAATTCAGATTCGAATACTTTGAATCTCATTCAGAGCTAAGATGGTTTCAAGTACTTTGGCCCCATGTAAGTTAAACTGTTTTGACTATTAAAACCGAACGGAATTGCAACTGTTGATTTTTGTAATTATTGTACTGTTAGTTCCTTCAGATGGATTGAACGACTAATTCCAACTCTAAAAATGTCCGTTTAAATATAAGTTCACACGCTAGACATATTTTAATAGAATTCGATGTGCTAATGCTATTCGATACAAAGTTATACGGATCTGTATAAACAATTTGTTTAGAATGCACTTTTAAAAAGAATTCCAATTCTCGTTCCTTTTATGACCTTTAAAAATATTATTATAAATTCTGTCTCAGTGGGGAAAAACAAAGAGAAAGAAATTAAGAAAGTTTTACAAAAAGTAAAACACTACAACATAAGCAATGTTTGGTACTAAGCACAATTCACTATACTTCAAAGCTAATTAATATTTTAATAGTTACAAAAACAGACGCCACATAAAAAAATTCCAAATTTTCTTCTTTTAAAAATCAATGTCTAAATGTATAACTCCCTAGTATTATTTTCAAATTGTAGGAAGACCAAACCTCGACAGGTTTGTATCAGACAGTAACAAAATGTTACCAAACCAACAGGTTTAGAAAACAAATCACAGCAATTTAACCAAAGCCAAACTCCCACAAGCCAAATCGGATCCGAGTTGTTCAACTCCCACAAATCCCTCAGCAAACCATCCATTCATCACGTGCTCTCTCAACAGTACTTTCCCATACAAACGAGATAATGGGCGAACAATCCAGCCGTGCCCAAACACCAAAACAGCCGAATCAATCAAACAGAGCGTTCTGCAAAAGAAAGGGCCCTTAATGGCTATTCCAAGCGATGCGAAGCCGAGCAGCTACTGACGCATCAGCAACTTCCACTGCTAACACATCAAAAACACCGGAGTGGACAATCGCATTGTTTGAAGTAAATTACATTAGAGTATGAACTTTTTGTATCATCCCAATACGCAATAACATTAGCTGAACTTATTAAAACCGCTTATCCTAACCGGTAGAACAAATGCTGAAATTAGAAATAACCGCTATCCCGTATTTCATACATCGCGTTTTCATTCAATCTGATATGTTATATCAGGGTATTTCAAAAATATTGGAACATATATCTAGGGGGGGGGGCGTAGAGTACTCCAAGAAAACCAATCATGACATAAGAAAGTATGTCCCCAGACACAACCCTGAGACACTAGAATACGGGGTAAAATTGCTAGGACAAATGAAAGGCATGATATTGTGGACAAACGATAGATATAAAAATCTAGTGCACACAATCAAGCTTTACCTTTTTCTAAAAACTGTGTACCAGCCTTTGCCATTAAGAGGTCGTGTTAAAAAATTAAAAATTATTAGCTTATACTGTCGCCTTTCAAACACTATTAACATAGATTTCAACTTCGCAATTTGTGAAAGAAAAATATGTTATACATAAATTAGGTAATCCTGGATTGTAGTACGGTAGTACGATAGTCTAGCGGTAGCTTATGGTTAGAGCTAGTCTTTAGGTAGTCCACCTAGAAGTTTAAAATCATTTAAGAAGAACTTAAATAAAAAGAAGAAAAGAAGAAATAAATAAAATAATAGAAGATTAATAGTTTTTGAGATATCTTGTAGTATTGAAATATATAATTCCTCCTAATAATATTTCATTAATTAACCCATTAAACGCCGCTATATGAACCGCAATGAAAAAAATTAATTTTTTGTGTGTTTTGAGATTCAATATATGTCTCTAATCATATACAGTTTAAATTTTCAAAAAATCTCAATTTCGACCGGAGATATGGTATGTTCCCAAAATGGGAGCTTTGGCGTAAAGTGGGCGTTTTCTCCACCGCCGCAGTGTTACGGGTTGAACGTTTAATTTTATTTGCTAGCTAAATGAAGTTAAAAGTTCCGTAAATCTTTTTCATATGATTAATAAACTATACCATTCTATACTTTGCATAATTTCTATTTGAATTGTTAATAAATTCATAGTGTTTTTTCAAAAAATATTATACTCTTTGTTTGAAAAATAGAATGATTTAGCTTGAATGTTTCTTTTCTTTTCTTTTTTACCGATTTTAATTATTTTTATGTTGTTTCTGAATTTTATTCAGGCTATCTTAGTCGTTTTAACAGGTTATCATAGTCGTAATCTTTTGGACACCCTTTTCTATTTTTCATGTAATAATCATTATTGAAATGTCCTTGTTTTTCTCCGTTCTATTATAAATTAGACATCACCGAATTTATTCTCTAGCTTCACTAAATCAAAATTATATACATTAAAAATTTTAATTAAAGTTATTTTAACAAAATTTGGAGGCACCGATGAAATACCTGCTAATCTTCTGAAAATACACGCGAATCTGATTTTTGTATAGTCTAAAACACATTGCGCAGCTAAAATGAACAGGTATTTTACATTCAACTGAAAATTCTTCATAATCTAAAAAGTTTCTCATCTACACTAACTGGATATATAGTTTACAATGCAGATAAAGAATTCTACACGCATTCCTTGTCCATTCTTCAGAATAAAGGAGGTGGTACCGTAAATAATTCAACACCTGCTAAGTAATAAATCACCTGGTTGTTTATAAACACACCTCTTCTTGAACAACAAAAGGCAGGAAACAAGGGGGCTGTACCCCTTGACAGAAAAGAGGTGTGAATTTCAAAAGAAAGGCAATAAACCCAGAGAGTTCCAATTCAGTAACATACCTCACAATACGGGAACGCGCGAGAAATCGCACTAGTCACTTCCCGCCAAAGCTCCCATTTTGGGAACATTCTAAATAAACAGTTGTAAAATCCTTCTAAATTATTTTTTTGACCCCCGGTTTGTTTTGATTTAAAGACAAAACTATTGTTTTCCATATTCACTGGTTTAAATCTCCCGCATTTGAATAAATAATTTTTAGTGAACTTATTTTGTTGTGAAGAAAAAAGTGCCAATTTTGTCAAAGTTCGAAGAATTTTAAAAAATAGAATTTAAGTTGCAAACTTTTTGTAAAAATTACTAACAATTATTCATATTCTTGTTATTAAAGGAAAAAAAAATGCAAGTATGTATCTTTATTTCTTTTTGGTGAAAAAAATATTTTAAAAATGTTCCCAAAATGGGAGCTTTGGCGCTTAATGGGTTAACAGATAAATATTTTATTATGTCGACATGGAAGTAGTATTCTTTCATGCGAACAAACTTTTCCTATGCTAAACCAAAGAACAGTATACCAAGCTTGAAAAGGATATCACAAAAAAAGAGTTCTTCCCCATATAGGCCCGATGTTGAACAGCTTGTTTTCGCGATATATTTATTCCAGCCGAAGGAACAATGCTTGTCATCGTAGAGAGGATGTAAATTTACAACGGACGCCGCTGGGAATAAATGGGATGCGAAAGGGAAGCACGGCTAACAGGATGGTGATATGGGAGCAGAGCAAGACTTTTTGCGAAGAAACTGCTGATAGGGGTCAGGCACCTTTGCTGAATATTGAAGCTTTGAAAGAGGGGATATCATCGTTTTAGGAAATGTAGGGTGATGTGAAAAGTCTGTTTCGGACCCATTTGGGTATGAAACAATAACGTCTTGTATAGTCAAGAAAGTCATTTTTGTATCGAAAGATAAGTGATTATACTCAATCGTTGAGTTGGATTGCGATAAAACAAATTTAAAAAGAATAATGTAAATAGTAGTAGGGGAGCCCATGATGCTAAATGTGGATTTACTCGAGCGCGTCAGATAATCATTAGGGGAGATACCTTGCATGCTTTTGAGTAACTCCACCAAATATAAGCTCTCCATGTTGGTGGGTTTGTTTAGAACAGCCCGTCAAAATTTGAAAGAAAACTAGTTACATGGACATACTCGAGCGAGTCAGATTGGATACCAAGACAGTTTACAACTAGTTGAGCCTAGTTTCCTGGCTACTAGTCTATAAACATTTTGTTTCGTACATTTTTCTCAAAAAGAGCGATAGCGTCTTACCGGTCTTGGCTTTACTTTGCAACTTTGTAACCCTCCCGCTCCCTTACCCACCGCTCAAATCGGCAGATTTTAGAAAATGTACACTTTTTAGCTGCTAACTAACCTACCTTATCGTTATCTGACGCGCTCGAGTATGTCCATTTAACTAATTTTTTTTACAAATCTGACGGGCTGGTCTAGACAAACCCCCCTAGATAGAGAGCTTATAATTGGTGGAGTTACTCAAAAGCATGCAAGGTATGATTATGATTATCTGCTATGCCCTTATGATTATCTGACGCGCTCGAGTTACTACCCAAAAACACTCTGGGCTCCCCTACTATAGGAAAAGACAGAGAACAAAACTTTTAAGTACAAAAATTAAATGAATATATTTGGATTTAGATATAGAAAATTTTATTCAATGAAACTCAATAAATCATTGCAGTGCGTTTGTTAACCGTCGAAATTCTAAAATGTACTAAAGTGCTTGTGAAATGTATTTTAGCAATTTTAATCAACAACACATTCAAACGCAATATAGAAACACATTTATCACTCCCTTATAATCGATATTGTAATAAAAATATTCCTAATTCAAACAAAAAATTCATTAATAAAACAAAATAGATTTCAAACCTTACTGAAATCAATAACGAGTAACTACCTAAAGCGTTTTGATTCGCATACATGAAACATTAAAATTTCAAAACAAGTTACCCGTGGCAAATAAAAAAAAAGCTGTTAATAACGACGCGAGTACTAAATTGATACGGAAAAGCCCGGCACAAACCATCACATCACCGCAGAGAAAAAAACCGCATCACTGCATCGAACAACAAGCAGAAAAATCGGATTTCCATTAGTCCGAACGAGTCAAAAACGTTATTTATTTTAAAGACCTGGCACAAAACAAGGAATATCTATCACAAAACGCTCGAATAAATGATAACCTAAGGGAAAACGATTTTTAAAATGCCACTACTTGCTCGACGTGGAGTAAGAAAAATGACATCGGAAGGGACTGTTTGAAGCCCAGACGAGGGATCATTAAAAATAGCTTTACTTTTAAGGAAGAAAAAATTCATTTTTGATTCTGCTTTGTATCGTCATCATAAAAAAAGGAATCTTATCTAAATTCAGTTTTAAGATGCATTCTATCTATAAAACCGATAAAAAATTCATCAACTGGGAGGTTCCGAAGCAGGAGGTTGAGGACGTCCTCATTGGTTTAAGACTTTTCAAATTGATTGCCTTCTAAGTGTCTGGATTAAGTTTTTTCTAAAGGTTTAATGGAGACAAACTCAGTGGGGGGTTATTTTTTTAGGACAGTGTCTCTAGTGCTTTAGGTATTAATGGAGCAAACCAAGTTCTATGAATCCATAAAAAGCTGAAGATATTTATTTTATTAATCCATTCAATTTAAAATTCATAATTTTAAAATCAAATATACAGGATTTCCACTAAATTTCCAACAAATGCCCTTAATTTTGGAACGGCTACGGCTTAAGTTGTGTCTTGAGACTATGGGCCGATAGCACTTACTTTGGGCCGATAGCGCACACAGAAATTAACTATTAATTTAATTAAATTAATTTTGCACACAGAAATTAACCTCTGGTACTTTGTTTACATTTCACATCACAATCTGCTTTTAGTTTAATATAAATAAAATAAAAATATTAATTGAAGATATTTTAACCAAAATATTACAACACGTTTATTTGGTTGATGCACGTATTTTACTCGTTTTTCTAAAGCTCCTTTCGGCTCAGCAACAAAAAACGCGTCGTTGTATACCGTATGGATTGGATAACTGCTAACAAAAAGAATGTGTAATAAGGAAATTAAGTATGTAACTTGATATCTACGAGAAGAGGCAGTAAGTGAGCTTAGGTAATTCACTGCAATAGGTAATTAATTGCACATGCAAGGAAGCATTAGAAACACTAATGCATTGGTAAGCAATTTACTAAGGTATGTAAAAAGGTAGACCGAAAATATACCAGAATACACAATGCAAAATTACCGTAACAATTGACCAGACAGAAAAAAAAAACGTCTTTACAACGGTTTTCCGAATTTCACAGGCACAACAAACGAACTACCCCCCCCCCCCAAAGGATTAGAACACTCCTTTGACTGAACCAGACACAACAAATGCTAATGCCACCGCTAAACACCAGAAACAAATACACAACCAGAAACGTCCATCTCTAATTCACCATCAACCCAAACCAAAAACGGTAACTATAAAACTAAAAAAAAACCGCTAATCCATAACCGCAACAATACTTCCCCCCAAAACCGATTATAAACCAACATTAACCCGAAAATTCCCAGCAGCCCGCTGAAAAGACCCTCCCCAAAATGGATGACGCCCCATTGTACGAGGGCCGCGAGACAAAGTGCGATACACGGGAAGAAAAAACTTTTCTTGGTCCGAAACTTTAATCCCGTCCTCCTTCCATTCAAGCCCCTCACACACAAAAGTCCAACCTGCCGACTTCAATTTATTGTGCCTCGATTTCCAATACGAAACAAAATGGAAGGGGGGGGAGGTTTCTTCCTCCGTTGTCTCGTTAGCCGCCATTTGTAAATTAAGCGCATTTTTTATCCTCGGAGGATGACGTCGGCAATGATGGGACCATTAAGTGGCTGTTCCAGGTCGGCATTAAATCACTCGATTCATTTCGGTTGCGAATCGAATAAGCTGCTTCCGGGAATAAATGGAAACCCCCCATTGCTGGGGCAAGAAAAAAGATTCCTTGCTTGGGGGTTGTTTGAGTATATGAATTTGTCAAATTGGAAATTCAATTATGCTTTGAAATATGGTGTGTTGATTGTGAAAAGGTTAATCGTTTTTAAATGATGATACCTCAAATTATATTTAAGAGGAGAATAAAAAAAACGTAATCTTGTTTCTTTCGTTAAAGCTGAATGAAGTAATTTATTTTTTTGAAGGCATTACATAACGCTAAGGAATTGTACGTAAAATTTTAAAGTTAATTAATCAACATCTTTTTTCTAAACTTATAAAAACATACATATGGAATAATTTAAATAAGTCAGATAAAAATGAACTTTGATTTCGTTTTCAAATTTAATACAAACAACGATGAACATGACTATAGGAGCAATTCATGAATAACTTTACACAATTTTTAGAAGCTTTTACCCTTGTTACAAGTTGCGAAATTTTGGTGACCCCTCCCCTCATTGTGATGTCACACTTTGAAACAAACACAAATTTTGATTTTCAAATTTCCTAAATTTGTGAATAGCCTCTGATAACAAACAACTTTTTATCAGACGAGTATTCATTGATTTCTCATATTGTATAACATGTGCGATTTTATTTTTTTAAATTCGAAATCCCTCTTAAATAAATGCAACTCCACGATGCGGAATAACTCGAGGCAATCTTTAACATATCAAAGCGATATCGATTCAACACATCGATCCACTACGAGAACAGCAAAAATCACTCATATCCTTCTTTTACTTCAGTCACATAAATTATTCGGCCCAGCACACAAGTTATTTTTATTCAATAAAAAAAAACAGCCATTATTTCCACATGTCATAATTTAAAAGCCCCCTTTTCTTCCCTGGAAAACATGGGTCCGCCATCCATGCTAAAATAAAGGGGGAATTCTCCTATAATTTTAACCATCGTAACTCTTTCACATATATCAAACCCAACGAAATGACCCACATTTCAAGACGTTGTATGGACATGATTAAACGTCTCTGTACGGTATAAATTTGAAATAACCCGGGTTTTTGTACGTTATTTCAGTCTTCGATTAATACTATTAAAAAGAATAAATTGGTTATATGAATGGTCCGTAATGTGTAAAAAATATTACGCATGGGGGGATTTCTATGGTGCTCGAAAATACTATAAATAATTCATGGGGGACAGAAAAGTTACTGTCGACGGAATCTAATTTAAACTGATTTGTGTTGAAACTATTCAATCTTTTAGCACAGACCTCAGTTCAGGATATGAACAATAGAGGGAGCTTTTAAAGAAACACATGTTTCAAACATAAGTAGTATGAGCATTACAAAATTGTTTATAACAAATATTTCTTTGAATCTATTATTTTTATGCCTTCAGAATTAATCCAAAATCAATTCATGAAAACGAAGATTTAAAATTGTTGAAAGCAAGTACCAAAATTGAAAATAAACACCTCTTTTTAAAGAACATATTTTTTGTAGGGGAATATCAGAGATTAATTACCGCTTAAAAATAGCGAATTTCTTTATTACTTTTCATATTTGGTTTCATCTTCCTCAAAACAAAATGTGGGCAAAAACATTTTACGTATTTCCAATCTTCAATTATGTTTTTTAATTTCTAAAGGACAAAGTGAATAACTTTCGACTTAGAAACTCCTGTTTGATATTAAAATAAGAAAGCATCAAATACATTTAAATATCAAACTAAACAAAACAACATAAAATTTTAATTGGTTTCCCCTGTATCCATTCTTTACAGAACTTTACAGAATGAGTTTAAATTTTGTATTCAAACAAAAAAAAAGTATTAGAACGTATTCAGGGCCTAAAAGAAAGATTATCAGCCATTAAAACCCAGGAAGGTTTCTGTGAACTTCAAATAGGATAAAATACCCTCCCATTTATCTAAGAAGGCTTGTATGTGTTTCCCGTTAAAATACAAGCTTAATAAACGGCGATCTTAACACCAATAGTAATAATGAAACTATAAACAATCCGGTAACAAAAACCCAAACCATCCCAAATTCAGCACTAACCTCCTCTCCACCTAAACCACTCCGAACTCGCGACAATTAAAGCGACACTCTTCCCCAAAGTAAGAACTCCCTTTACGACCCTGAACGCGTCGATACCGTGAGGGAGATGGAGACAGAGACCGAACACCTGAATAATATTTATATTTTTTACGCCCCCATAAAAAAATACGCAACTCTCCCCGCGGGGGCGAGGAAATCTCAAAAAACCCTGGGAAGAATGCGGTGTCCCGTTTTACGAGCAGTCTTTGAAACAAAGCGGAGCCCGGTAAATAAAATAAATAGGGCCTTCTGCGGCAGCGAGTGAGGCCGAACCCGGTAATGCGTTTCGCCCGTCCCGAAGAGGCCTCCCCCTTGGGATACAAAGTGAAGTAAGTCAAAAAGGTGAAGATCGGAAAGGTTCAGCACAAACGTTTGAGATTTACGGCCAAATTTCGTTTACTTCTAGTTGCAGTTACGTAAATTGACACATTTGGTACGAGCTGTGCTACTACGGTAAGTGGATTTTTAAATTATGAATAGAGGAATTCATGGAATAAAGAATCAGACCAATATGGAAGGTTACATTAGTGCTTAATAAGAAGAAGGATGCAACAGGCCTATTTTAACGAGCAAAATCGTTAATTTAATTTTGTATTCTTATTTTGATACTAAAAACCAGTTGTTTCCAAACATTTCAAGCCTAGACTGATTTTGGATGTAAAAATATCTCGAGTAGCCCCTAAGTTTGCCCTCGGGGAGGAGAACCATGGGCATTGTAGGCCTTGGCCCACTAGGGCTGTCGCACCAAAGACCTTACTTTTAGCACCTAAGTTTTCAAAAGATATCACTTAAGACATATCTTCTAAAGCTCTAAAAAACAAGGCTGTAAACCAGTATCAAATTACGTTACCAAAGATTTAAAAGTCTGAGTATTGCTGAATTGCTGATGATGAGAAGATACCAAGTACTACAATTTTCTTATTGATTTAAATAGCATATTTAGATGAAAGTGACAACTAAATTTGATTCCGTTAAACAGGAGCTAGTAGCCACACAGCTATGTAAGTTTAGCAGCAATTACTATCGAATAAAAAAAATGTCATTTTTGAATACGAACAACCAAGGGATTTACGAAAGATAGTGTTTATATTGTGCTAAACATAACCATCAGTATGATAATGAACTGTCAAAAACATACACATGCTAGTGAAACAGTAAATGGAAACATAACTTTGGTTGAGTTTAAGTTCCATTTTTACCAATAATAATGTATTATCAGGAAGTATATTTATAATCATAATAAATGTGGTGACTTAAAAATTTGAAATAAAAGATATCGCACACCAACATCATATAACCACTACATTTTTTTAAATAAAAAAACGGGTGATTTCTTGAAACCCCAAGTTTCCGACTCAATCCACTTTTCAAGCCAAAACCCCAAAGACGACTCTTCGAACTTCATCCAATGCTATGCAGGAAAGCAAACCCAGGGTATTTTTCACCAAGTTAAAAATGAGGCCTCGCTCATTTAAGAAAGATAAATTCGCCGCGGGAGAAAGGGAGGATATTTATCGCCAGAATACCAGAGCAAATTATTCCACAGTTGAGAGGGCGAAGAACGAAAAGGCTTTTATTGGCGGTACAGCAATGCTGGTAATGTCCTTCCAAGAGGGAAGAAAAAAGCTCTCGGCAGCAAGAGGGATAATCTTAAAACAAACGGGTTGGGACAGCGTGTAAATTTCCCGTTACGTTTGGCAGCAATTTGTTTTAAGACTGTGAAACCCAAGTGTTCCTCCTTTCTGAGTGAAACTATTAACTAGTGGGTTTTTGCAGGGAGGAGATACACATTAGTGGTTGTAAACTTTTATTTTCGGCACTGTAATTAGATTAGACATATCGCGTTTCGTTCTTTTCGTAATGAATGGTAGGTAGACCTTGCTAATTAGGACAGCGACATGTCGTAGTGCAGTTTTGGACAACGTCGGTTGGCTGTGTTACAGAAACAGTAAACAGCCCAAATTCCGTCATCTGGTCCGGTTTAAAATTTACGAGGTACACAAGTTTCATCGACCTATGCACATCAGCAAAACACGAACAGCTCAAAAGTGATACTTCAAAGATTTACATCCCCAAAAACTAAACATTTTTTTTACATCTCCTCGTTTACAAAGCACTAGGGATTTGTCTAACTCTTTTCTTACAATGAAATGTCATACCTACCCAACTCGAATAAAAAATGAAAAAGAAATATAATTAATGCTTTGCGTACTACTGAGTCTAAAAAAATTGAGGCAGTACAAATTTATGAAGTGAGCTAATACGACTCACTCTTGATAACTCAAAAAAGTCAACTCAACTTACGAGTAACTCCCCTATCCCTATTGGATTTAAAACGGTAAGTATACACAAGAATAATCTTAACACCGTATCTTACTAAAACTAAAACACTTAAATTATACTTCAAATTCAAAGTTCTATAAAAATACTTCTACGTTTTCCATTCCAAAACCCCTTATTCCAAATCATTACACAACATTACTTTACAGCAAATATACTTACAAGCAGCAATTGAGATAATCAGAGAAACTAAACTGAAGCAAACTACAAGTTGAAAAATACAGCCTATAAGATTAGTTTCTCAGAAAACGTCAAAGTTTTGAGATGAACGAACGTGTTTGCTTTTATTTTTATTTTTTAAAATAATCTTAAAGCAATTCAGGATAAATAAGGATTTCAGAGCAATTTTAAATCCCGACAAAGTTACAAGAGTAATTCGACAGCAAAGTCAATTTAAGTATCCAAATCCCCTCCCATTTTTCAAAATAATGCCGATAATAATTCAGTGCAATATTCAACTATGTCATCCGGGCCTATTAAACTAATACATCACAGAATGAGCATTCATTTTATAGAATTTTAAATCCTTTTAGAAACAAGTAACTTTCTCTTGTATAAACAGTATTCTAGCCCTCACAAACCAATTTATAAGACAAGAAAGAAACTTGATCCCATATTTCTATAGTACATAAGAGTGTTTTATTACCTGACGTGAAAAATATCTACATTTATCATTTTTGAAAAGAAACTCTAAAAAGGGAGTCAGGTAGTGCAATATAAAAGAACCATGAGACAAAAAATGTACAAGACAAATGACGAGAACATTTGACATATCATTCAAATAATATTATCCAGTTAAGCAGGAAAGTGAAAAATCTATGCATTGCAGAGAACTAAAAAAGTAAAAACATACTACAACTACAACCTTAAACAATAAAACAAAATATCTAAAAGTATCGATATTACTTGGAGATCGATAATAGCATCGCGGTTCTTGGTTCTTCCAGTCATTGATTGAGTGATTTTTGGTGGGTTGATTAGGTTGGTTGGTTGATAATGTTTTATGGGGCAAAGGTCATATTCTATTACAAGACAATTAAGTTATTTGAATAAAATAAATAAATGTGTGGAAAAGTGGAAAGCCATTGAAGTTGCTTTTTAAAAATTAAATAATATCCGTTAAAAAATTTAATTCATGTATGTATTCAGAATGGAAATGAAATACAAGTAATTTTTAATCAGAGATGCAGTCTTTTGAAAAGATACAGGTTCTTATTCTAAAATTTACTTTCAAAATGACCCATCAAATTTGGTATTAAAATCATTGTGGGTAATTGGCACTCTTTAAGCGAGATAATATCAAGATTTGAAGATAAAATCAAAATCCATACAAATTTTTTAATAACGTGAAACTTTCGACAGCAACTTGAAATCAAAAGGTTAGAACACCAGTCTAGCAAGACTAACTATTGATACCAACACCACTAATTGCGTAATAAACATCAATCGAAACCTTTAATTGCATTTTCATTTCTCAACAATTTCCTTGTGTTGAGAAGAGGAAATTTGATAAATAGTTTCTGGTGCGGATGAAAAGAGTTCTGAGCCTCTAACGGTTAATTAAACCGTTACCTAATTGCTCGAGATACAGGCGTCGAGTTTTTTTTTCTTCTGCAGGAAACAATTTCTCAAACGCCGTTTTCACAGCGAAATTAAATTAATATTCGTCGTGAAAATAATCTGCTATGAGAGGAAGGATGATTAATTACTGAGAGGGAAATCGATTTTTTTTTTTAAAAAAGTCAAAATCGAGATCGAGTTTTACCCAGCCGTTAATATTTCGGAGACATTCGTTTAATTTGTGTTTTTACATTATTACCGTGGATTAATTGCCTGAGGCTTAAATTGATTCTTTTAAAAAAAAAAAGATCGATTTCCTAGAAAAGCACTCGCCGAAACTCCAAAAACTCATTCTGCATCTTAATTACTTTCCACCACGGAACCGGAGGTCTAATGTTATCCTCTATGATTGCATCCAAAGGCTAAGAATGAAACGGTGATGATTAGTTTTTAAACGATCCCGATATATCCTTTAACAGGAATAATATCTCAGTTTATCTGAACTCTTATACATAGATTATATTGCCTAACTTAAAATTGCTTCCTAGAAAAAGTTTGCAAAGTTGTTAATTAATTACTTTTAAAATAGCTGAACAATGTGCTTGTTTCGGGAATCATTAATTAATAGGAAGACGCCACTTACAAATATATGGTATTTATTCCAGATTATTTATTAATAACTAAAGCCATCCACTTTTAAAAAAAGATATATCAATTACAAATTTGCCTTTTAAAATACTGTTATCATCATTCTATAGAGATGAGATAAACGACACATTGCGATATTAATTACTTTTCAGGTATAAAATCTGTTTACATCTGTTTGATATGTTGATATCTACTCATAACAAGTTTACAAGCATCATAAGTGTGATGACAAGTATAATTATCAGGTTTTGATCCCTCCTTAAACATTCATCAACTGCTAAAACTATTAGCTTCATTTACATTAAACAGAGTGCAAAAAATGTTTTTATTTTTGTTAAACTTCACTCAGTTATGGCCACAATAAAATTTTATGACTCAAAATTCTGACTTTGACATTAAGTAATGCTGAAAAAGCAAATAAACTCACCCTACCAATATTACTTTTAATAAAAATAAATCCTAAAACATCTTGAAATTGTATCATAGTTTCCAAAACGCAAGTAAAAACTTTACTCAAGTTTAAAAAAAACAGTACTTCAAATCAGAGTAATTCTTAAATGGCATTACATAACCTCCCAAAGGATGAATCGCAGGCGGGGAAAAAACCAAGGCCCTAAAACCCCAGCATAAAATAACTTTCAACAAAATTAAACCAAGAAAAAAAAGTTTTCCAACTTTTTTATACCCTGCAGTCCAGGAAATTACATAAACGAAATGAAAGCAAAACGGAATATATAACAGCGGTCTCTCAAGCTTTTCTTACTCTTAACTTTGTGGAGTAATAATGAAAAATGAATAGCTTCAAAAACGCGAGTATAACTGAGAAAAAAAAATATTTTTCCGTTTCCATTTCATTATAACTCCCTGTTTATCTATCAGGGTTTGGGGAAGACGGACCGGGGAAAATCATTCATCATGGAATCCCGGGGAAAAAAAGAGGAGAAATTCCCGATTATCCTCTTCTCCCTTTTACTCTTAGCAGATGCGGCGTATTATTATTTAGCAAGGGCTTTAATGTATTATTCACAGCCTAAACGGTTTGCATGGCGGTAATAAAGATCAGAAGTTTAAGAGAAAATAAATTTAGGACTGATGCTCTTGGTTGTTGCATAAGCTTCATATTGATGCAAAGCTTTGAGTATTCTTTAGACAGTTCAAGTGTTTTGATCCTTTCTTTTGAGGTGCATGAAAGAAATATGGAGAAATCAATGCTGTGAGATGTAAACATCTCGCCTTTAAACCCTCTGGTGCAACATTTAAAAAAAATGATTTAACTTTCAAAAACACGGCTAAAAACATAACGCTTTTTACGCGCTTAAACTTTTTCCTTGAGTTGAGTACCTATAGAAAATTTATAAGAAAATATTGCTCTTCTGTATCTGATTTGTTACTTTTGGGAAACTTTAGGATACCAATATTTTATATGATAGGAACATAGTTCAGCATTTCCTTTTTCCAAAAAAAATATATAAATTTGGTATTTTAATATTAGACACACTGAAATCTAAAACACAATAATTGTATTCGAGAATTTTTGCGGATGAGCTTGCTAATATTTTGAGAATAAAAGTTTTCTTCCGAGCATGATATATTTTACTTTTCTCTGACTATTTTTTAACAATATAAGTTACAAAATTTAGAGAGCTAAAATCCAGATTTAGCTCAAACTTAGCAAACTAAATTCAGAAGTCATGAGACTGTAAATAGAATTCTGAGAAAAATTCAATATATCTCAGGAAATGTATATTCCACAAAAACAGTAAGTCTAGTGAGTAAAACATTAAAAACGAATTCGAAATTTAAAATTTAATCCTTTTTCACGGAACACAACATTTATTTATCTGCTTGGGGATAATGTGTTTTTCCTCCATTTCAGTATACGAGCTTGAACTTAGTAATAAAAGCTTTCCAATAATCTGGATTAAGTTTGATTTTATCCATCCTCCAAATATAAACTGGTAGTTACTTCTATTATCATTTCTCTACCATCTATGAATATACAACCCATGAAATAATTAAACAGCAATTAACTTAATTTAAATAATACACCTCAGGCAACACAAACTCCAATAATAGTCGGTTTGTCCCTTTATTCGACGAGTATGTTCAAAATCACGTTTGTGTCTGGTCGTGGTTACGTAAATTCAACTTATTCCGTACAAGTGCTGCGTGTGGAGCCAGCATCATCCGAAAATAAAGTTAATATCCCATAAAATCTCCGACAATTAAAACCAGACGACAGCGAAAAACACTCCAGCCCGAGCCAAACATAAAAAAGAGGAAGGCGACTGGGGGATCTTCTCGAACACTTCTGCCGCGGATCGATAATTTAATAAACAGCGAAGGGGGGGAGCATTCCGGACAAAACACAACGGCGACGGACTCCGGAGGGGCCAAGGCCGAACCCCGAGGGAATACTGAGAGTCCTTCTTCATCCATATTTCATCCATCGCCGGGCGTTATTGTAGATGAAAAGGTTTCAGATTTATTTACTTGGCATATCGGCTGCGCCTTCGCCAACTTTCATGTGAGAAGAACAGCAGAAATATGTCATCACTTGGAAGTCTGAAGAAATCAATTTTCCTTAATTCATTTGAAATGAAAATTTTATGTTCAGGTTCTTGCAATTTATTGTACTTATATTAATAATCAGATATTAATTTTATCGTATTAACTTGAGAGAGTTTAAAATCTCTTGAATACAAATTACCTTCGTGCTGATGAGTCCTAACAAGGACGAAACCGGTCCATGGCTGGAGGTGACGCTTGAGAGTTGGAGTTTCCAAATTTAATTTAATTATTCTAATGGAAAGATAAACTAGAATTTTAAGAAGACGAAGAAGAATTTAACCTTAAAAATATTTCAGAAAATCGAAGCTAAGAAAAGTCAAGTCATTCTTCACAAAGGAAGGTGAAACTAACATTGAAGAACCATCTCTAAATGACTTGCCAGAGATAAGCAAATTATTATAGAGAAGAAAAGGAATAGGTAAATACATCTATCGACCACCGATAATGTAAAATTCCCTTTTACTATCTGAATCTACATTTAAACTAAACATCTAATAAAACTTTGATTAGAATTTTTTCTAGGAAATTTTCTTTCCTAATTCTTTCTAAAATTAGTTCTGACGTCATCCTAAACCATAAATGAAAAAGAAAATAATGTTAACATAAGAAGTTTAACAAGAACTCTCTATTTATGCGCTCAAAATGAACCATTAAAGAAACCTAAGTTCTATCTCAAAACGAAATAATATTCCATTAAAGTCACTCAACCAAAGTGGAGATCGAGAACCAGACAGCACATCTCTAATTACCCTTTAAAAATCTATAACAACCCACTCCTGATCCTTTTAAGCAATCCCTACCCACTTAACAAACTGAGGACGGAACAAACATCTCAACTCCATCAAATTCAATTAATCCACCTAATAACGAATAAAAAAAGCAAACGCCTAGGGCTCAAGCCACGAAAAAAGGAGTCAACACACAAAAAAAATCATCATAAATAAATAACTTCGTTACCGACTCTTAAAACACTTTTCACAGAGAAATCAAGCGGGTAATTAATATGGCACAGGAAACATCGCAAGTCCCTCCAATAATGGAGGGCCGCCGTGAGGGACTAGACGAGGAAAATTCCCTTTTTTTGATCGATATCCAGATCTTCTGCTCTCTCGGAGGAGAGGAAAGTTAAAGGCGACTTGGCCATCGATTCCGGAATGGAAAAATAACGGTGAGTGGCTGCTGCCAGATTTTTATCAGTCAATGTAACAAGTGCCCGAAAAACAGATATTTTAGAAAAGTTTTTCTGGAAAAACCGTTCTGCGGGACCAGATTGCGCGGTTTGGCTCCTTTATCTTATCAATATTGATGCGGGGGGTTTCCTCAATTTTTTTTTTGTTCTATTTCTATCTCCTCGGTCGGCGTTCGATGATCAATTATTGCGGATGCGGAGGTCCTTTCTTCGGTCCATCGATTTATTTTGGGGGCCCTGGTATCGGAGGGAAGGATTTTTAATTAAAACGGGAACGTCTTAAAACGGTGAAAAATACCGAAATTTCAGCCACTTGATGAAACATTCAAAGTGAAAACAAGTTTTGGGCTTTACGATAAAGAGAAATGGTATTATTAATTTTCATTCAAAAAGCCAGAAAACTATCTATAACAACTCACACGTAAAACCAACTCAATAAACACTCAACATAGGAATTAAGAAAAAAAATCTGACTCTCTCTTTGTAATCTAGGTTCATAAGTTGTTGATTAGTTATAGAAGAATAAGCTTTTCTAATAGTTAATGGTTAGAAATTTCGTTGGAATCTTGCTTCAAACAGTATTTCATACGACTTGCAATGCCTATTACTTTTATTCATTTATGTTTTTAAGACAGGTCGCTAGAATTTTCAAATAAAATATCAATAAAACATTTAAATATAAAGCTCTCTATTTTAATAACTCTTCTATTTTAATACTGTTATGCAGGATGATTTTAAAAAAGGGGAAAAGGGGACATGTTTAATGTTTAAGATGTACAGATTGAGTTTAGTAAAGTTAAAAAATTGTCTGTACGATAATTACAAAACCACACACTGTAAATTTCGCAAAGTTTCTGCACAATTTATGTCATATACTTTACAGTGTTTTTCCATGTGTGTAAACTAAATAAAGCCTCTAGTTCTTGCTTCTTCTGTATAAATTACTTATGTCAAAAAGTTTTTTTCTCTTTATAGTACAACTGTTAAGGTTTCGAAAATCTTGTGAAACGCCAGAACGTTCCATTGTTCCACAGAACAGTATGGTTTAAGAGCCACTGACGTAACTCATTTATAATAAGGGAAATTCACAGCTTCAGATAATAGTAAACCTCTCACGGCCCTAGTCTCTCAAGCACCGGCAAGAGAAGCGACTTCAGAGACCTATTAATAATTCCCCAAACGGCAAGAGCGGCACGGCAATCACATTTCCTCCTGGAGTAAGAGAGAAAACCCATTCTGATTGCCCCATCGAAGAAAACGGGCCACACAAACGGCCAGGCAATCCGCAACAACGCGTTCATTAATTTTCCCGCCACAACTGCAGTGTTCGCTCGAGTTTCCCGCTCTTTAACGAATTCCGGCGGCGTTTTACGGCGGGAAAGTCGGCCTTAAATCGCCACACACAACGTCAAATAAAGGGAATTAAATGAGTTCGAACGGGGAAAAATTAATGTCCGACGCCATATTGGCGGATATTCTACCGCTATTTCTAAAATCGTCTGCCGGCGAATCTATCTATTCCGATTGATTTAGAATCTGAAAGAAACGGCCGCCGCCGGTGGAGGAACGAGGGTTCTGGCAACAATTATTCCACGACCGTTTCGTATCTATGATTAGAACATTTTTAATCGGAATGTTCCAAGATAGAAGGGCCTTAAATTAAAAGAGCATATTTGCGCTGGGAGCTTTGAGAGGAATTCTGCAGTTAATTAAAATTCGGTCTTGTTTGAAGGAGGATTAGGTCAGGATCGAATGAATAGTTAAGGTACGTTTAATAATGCGTCTCTAAACTCAACGAGAACTGAGTATCCTGGGAGATCAATTCTAAATTTAAAACGTCTTACAAGGAGAGGATCCCAACGTGTCATCACCGATTTGGTTCATTTTTGGTGTGTAAGTAGTGCATGACTAGGACATCAATTTGTGAAAATATTAAGAAGCAACTTTCAGAAATTTTGGAGAAAATCGCGATTAAAAATTTCGACATTTACTTAACATTTAATAAGATTCGTATCTTGCAAGCGGATCGTGGTGTAGCGGTAAGAGCTACGATTCCCAACCCAAAGGTCCCGGGATCGAGTCTCGCTGCATACCATAATTTTAATTTTCCTCGCAATCAAGAACACAGATATGAAATAAAGTAGTACATTTATAATTATCAATTTTAAAACATTTTTTCTTGTGTATAAAATTTTTTTTGGTAAATATATAATATTTACGATAGGATCATAGAAATAATTTAATAATTATTTTTTTTGGGAAACAAGGAATGAAAAGATTTTTTTTATAAACAAAAAAAAAATATTATTTTTATAGATGAAGTTTCACCTTAATTTATCCCTAACTATCCAAAAGAAAATATTATATATATATATTTTTCATGTTTATATCCAAAAGAAAGTACGCAATTTTGTTATGCTAAAAGGGTTTGGTATGTGTCTGATTTGATAGTTAAAATAAAAAAAAATTGGGGTAAATATATAACATTTACAATAGGATCATAAAAAATTGGATTTATTAATTATTTTTTTGGGAAACAAGGAATGAAAAGATTTTTTCAAAACAATATAATAATAATATATTTATAAATATAATTCCATATTACCCGGTTATATTGCTTTTTCCCACAAAAAAATATTTAAAAAATGTTTTAAAATTGATCATTATAAATGTACTACTTTATTTCAAATCAGTGTTCTTAATTGCGTGGAAAATTAAAATTAAAAATATGGTATGCAGCGAGACTCGATCCCGGGACCTTTGGGTTGGGAATCGTAGCTCTTACCGCTACACCACGATCCGCTTGCAAGATACGAATCTTATTAAATTTATAAGTACATGTTAAAATTTTTAATCGCGATTTTCTCCAAAATTTCTGAAAGTTGCTTCTTAATATTTTCACAAATTGATGTCCTAGTCATGCACTACTTGCACACCAAAAATGAACCAAATCGGTGATGACACGTTGGGATCCTCTCCTTGTTAGACAAGAAAATTTATTTCGCATGCCTTTTAGATTTAAATTAAGTCCATTGGAAACGTAAATGAATTTATATTATTTCCGCATTCCTTCCTCAATAAATTATCAAAAACATACTATTCCACTATTCCCATGTTAGAAAACTAATGCGGTAGTATTGAAGATTGATAATGCTAATACTGAAATATTTAAAGATTTCTATTTCACCCGGAAGCTTAACCAAATAGGGTAAAAGCACCAGTTACAGACAGGGTACCCAGTTACAGACAGTCTTGCTTTTAAATTTGAATAATAAGCCTTCTAGTGGTGCTATCGATCAAATTTTTTTTTCAGCTTCAAGGGATAAAGGTTTTACTCATGAACATGCAGAAAAAGTTCGTAAAAAACAGTTTTAAAATAGTTGGAATACAATTTTAAAAAAGTTTGTAGCGGATCGGCGTGGTTCATGGCGGTCGCTTAGCTGTTTTGATAAGGTTCAATTTTTAATTTTCTGCGATTTCTACTTATATAACTGGTTTTTCTGGGAAAAAATTTCTACATTTGCATTTTTAGGTCTTGGCAATCCTATTTTTGTTTTTATTTTTTTTTTTAAGTATCATTCTGAAGGATTTTAGGGGGGTGTCTGTTACTCATACCAAAAAACGTTAATATACCAGTTACAGACACCCATGTCTGTAATTGGGTCAGTGGATATTTTAACGTAGACCAGTATCAGACATGGGTGTCTGTAACTGGTCCAAAGGGTGTCTGACACTAGGACTTTTTGTTTATTCCTGTTTGCTTTCTAGCTATTTATGCTTTATAAAGTTATTTAATTAAAGTTTTAATAATTAATAAATTAATAAAAATAAAAATTTCATGAATTCAGTATAACTTATATTCATGCAATTTAGAGGGAAATTTAATTTAATGATAGATTTAGGTCAATTTTGCAAATTGCATAGGTTTTGTTCTTAATTATGTGTTTTAATTTACTTTTGTTCTTGTTCTTTTTATGATTAATTTATAATTTTGTTTTTACATTTAATTATTGTTTGATCTTTTGATAACTTGTTCTTGCATTATTTTTTTATTTTACATTTGTTTATTTTACCAAGTATCAGTATGATTATGGAAGGTAAATTTTCTTTTTACTCGATAAAAGGTGAATGCAATAAATTAGTTATAAAATTATTCTCATTAGAATATTTTTAATGTTCTTAAGAATAAGAATATTATTTTAATGCTATTCATACCTTTTAAATATATTTAATTCTTTATTCATATTATATAATATAACTGTGGGTGTAGTGTACATTTTTATGTGTATGTTTGTCTTTTAAAAAAATCCCCAGTTTTCTTCCATTAGCACGAAATTTAGTTCATATAAGTAAAAGAATCAAGAAACAACATAGGCTATATATAAGTGTTTAAAAGAACTCCTTTATGATATTTTTAGATGTCACAGAGAACTACTGTTCTATGTGAGTCTTTTAAAAACATTAGCATTCAATTTATTAAAATTTGTTTGATAATTTTTTTAGTTCGAAAAATGTTTGGCTTTCCTCAATAGAAATGATGATAATAAAAGTGAATTTATTGAATAAATTTATCTGAAAATTAATTAAACTCTTAATTTTAGAAAAAATGTACAGACATTAAATCGCTGAAATAAATTTACATACTTTTTCAGTAAATATGGAGTCTAAACAACGATTTAAATATTCTGATAAGCAAATGCGCACTTCAAGATGTCTCTAACGGTATGTCAGTCCGAGCTGCGGCTAAGCATCATAAAGTTCCTCGAATAACACTCTCCAAGAAAAATAAAGGTAAATATCCTGCATGCAGAAGAATGGGACCACCCTCAATTATTTCAAAGGACGAGGAAAACATCCTTGTAACTTGGATTGAAGCTATGGCAAAAGGAGTATTCCCAGTTAGAAAAGATCAACTTCTGGACAGTGTTCAGGAGTTGATGAAGGCTATGAATAGAGAAAATAATTTTACGGAAGGTAGGCCAGGAAGATCATGGTTCAATTCTTTCATGAAACGGAACCCCAGCATAACATCAAGAATCACGAAAGAGAGCATAGAAAATTGGTTTAATGAAATTCACCTTTATCTAGAGAATTGCAATAAATTATGAGAAAATTTTGGATACTCCGCATCGCGTTTTCAATTGCGATGAGAGTACCTTCTTCCTTAACCTAAAAGAAATAGGGTTTTGGCAATCAAAGGGGAAAAAACGTTTATCAGGTTGTTAATTCAAATGAAAAGGAATGTTTGACCGTTTTGATAACTGGGAGTGCTGCGGGACAATTAGCTCCCCCTCTTATTGTCTTTAAATATAAAAGGATTCCTGATGATGTTGGTAAGAGTGTACCAGATGAGTGGGAGTTAGGGAAATCCGACTCAGGCTGGATTACGAGTCAGATTTTCTATGAATATTTAGAGAACGTATTCCATCCTTGGGTGTTAAGGGAAAACATCACATTACCAGTCATTATGTTCGTTGATGGACATACATCCTACATAACCTGGCAGACAAGTCGTTTTTGCGAGGAAAATCAAATAATTTTAATAGCACTGATTCATAGATTTTTTGAAACAGAAGTGTATTAAAAGTGTTCATAGAAGTAAAAAATGTCTTTAAGTAAATATTTGTTTGAAAATACAGAAATAGTTAGTAGAAAACCTTTTTGTCAGAAATTTTTTACAAATTCTTATGATTGCTGAAAGAATAGATTTAGATTTATCTTTTCTTTTGGAGGAGGGCCTTCCTTAGATGCAGTACTCACTACTCATATATCCTTCTCCAGGTTATAATTTCATTTCTTGTATTTTTATTATGCCTTTTTTCTAATTATTTAATATTTTAAGATTTAATTTAATGTTTCCAAGTAAAACAAAAGGACTGTGTGATACAACTTTTCTTATTGATTCATGTAAAACCCTTATACGTAGAAAAATGTTCATCAATATAGTAAATAAATTATGTTCTACAAGTTAAAAACAAGTTTTATACAAAAAGTAGGTGATAAAATGTAATGATTTTTTTGTAACATTAAAAAATTTCGCCTTTTTCTCAAACGTGTCTGTAACTGGGCCTACTACCTGTCTGTAACTAGTGATTTCAATTTTTGGTATGTCTGTAACTAGTGCAAAAAAAGCCTTTCGGAAAAACAAAATTAAAGTTAAAAAAAATTAAATTTAAAATTTTTTAAAATATAAGAAACTTAAAATACATCATGGAGTTGTTTATGGTCCTTTAATAAATTTCTTAACTCTTAATTAGTGGCCAGAAGATGGAAAAAACTAAGAAAAATCCTTAGACCTGTCTGTAACTAGTGCTTTTACCCTATGTGCTGATTAATAGAATATGAATTATTAGAAAATTAAATTAACTAGTAATGGTTATAGGGAATGTTCAAACTCTTAATACCATTTAGCATGGCATAAGCAACGTTGCGTTAAAACAGTTTGTGTTCTTTAGCGGTGGAATTTCAAATAATATTTTGTACGACTTCGAAAATATGTTCATAAATATACTAGCGATGATTATTAGAATATTTTGACAAGTAAGTATTTAGTCCTCTACTAACGAAATTTTACCAAAAACTTTGACCACCACAGTCGCATTTCACAGTGTCCCAAATAGAGCATTTTCAATCACATGACTCCAACCTAACAACGGCCTTAGCACCAGAAGGTTACAGTTTTTTGCCCTACAGAGGTTAACAGTTACAGAAAATGACTAGCCGTGGAATTCTTCTATTGGATAGCATTTGCAATGACGTGACTCCATACCTAACAACCGCCTTAGCAACCTCGTTACCTAGCACAGTTAAAAGCCCTACAAAAGGTTAACAGTTAAAAGAAAATAGCTGGTCGTGACGTCAACTGAAAACACTCTATTAGATTATTTTGACAGGTAAAATATTTAGTCCTCTACTAACGAAATTTTATCCACTACAGTCGCATTTCGAATTGTCTCAAATAGCTTGTCGGATTATTTTTGAGACACTCGATGTAGTTGTCAGTTCAAAATAAGGACACAACTTTCCATATGTTAATATGAACGTAAATCACGTAAATCCTATACAATACTTCGCAAACGCCCAAACATAGTCGCATAACTATAGCTTCCCCTGACTACGCAACATAGTATGGTACAAGCAGCAGGAGGCGGTCCAACCGAAGACAAATCGTTTGGGACATCTTAATCCGTCTGTCCATCGCGACCGCAGGGATCGTCGGTCCCATCCTTCAGGGGGCTAATAAGGCCACTCCTCGGACATCGAAGCGGTGACAGTGGCCTGATGAATAGTGAGTGGCCTTCGCTGTCCACTCTGATGTGATGGCGAAGAAGGACAAGTCCATAATGGCTGCTCGGAATGTTAATTTTGTTGGAGGATGTAAATGATAGATGGTGGAAGCTTGCATGAGATGTGTATATGAGTTGGTTGTTTGTTTGGTCATTTATTTGCTGATTGGGAGTAAAGTGTAGAGTTGGGATAGTTAGTTTTTCGATGATAGTGGTATATGAAAATATGCTAAAAGAAAGTTTTTGTCAATATAAAAGCCACAAACATCAAATGTTGGGATGTTGTCTTTAGAAACATGTTTTTATTCCCTCAAAACTGTTGGTTGAGCATATGTATGTGAGGAAAATACATAATTTAAAAGTTGTCATCAAAAAACTAACTACATAAAACAGTTTCCAGTTTTTAATCAACTCAGAAAATTTTAGCGACATCGACAGTAAAAATTGAAGTAGTAAAAACAAACAGTGCAAAACTGGTAGAAATAAAAACTTTTTCACAGATTATATGTTTAGTAACCACAGCAATTGTCAATTAAATACAAAATATTTACCGTAAAAACTAAGCAGCAAGACTGGGTGCATAAAAATAGTTTTCTAAGGCAAATTTCTTTAGTTAAAATGTGACAATTTTTTTTTTTAAATTTAAACTAACAGATGTGAAATTATGGCGTGAAAGCTTAATTTAGAAGAAAGAAAGAAAAACAGTTACATCCTCTGAAAATGTTGCATTTAAAATTGATTTTGCATTATAATAATGCAAATGTGTTAATTTAAAAAATGTATAAGGTTACAAAAACCTTAGTATAAAATTTATGAAAACTATTTTTTCTTAGTACACACATTAGAACAATAACGCCCAAAACTTAGATACCTCAAAAACGACTCCTAACCACTACCTCCTCCCTTTCTCTTAACTAGTAGTAAACGTAACCAAACCGGCGTCACTCGACCGCAAACAAAGTAACAGAATTAACACAGATTGATGGGACATCCTTCTATTAGACGATGCAGACAAGCCATCAGCCATAAAGAAAGATCAAATTCAAATAATCCATTATTACACTGTTGTAACGACAACAATTCACACACAGCACAGTCTTCTGATGCACATTAACGACAGCCCTGGAGGCCGAACAAAAACATGACGGAGTGGAGCGATCGAAGGGCAGTGGAAACAAACTACCCTCTTATAAGATTCCTATACGAATTATTAATGGCGGACAAGAATAATAGGGAAGCATCCCGCAGTACCGAAAAAAAACTGATAAATAAGAGAGGCGGGAGGATCAATTATGATAGGTATAGGAGGAGAGGATATGGCTTTTTAGCCTTTTTTCCTATCAGTAGTCCCTTGAGATATACGTATTGGAGAAATCGAGGTAGGTTTGATGGAAAAAATATTATTTCATGCTGAGAGGGTGTCAACGATTTGAAATGAGTAGGGGAAGGTTTCTTTGAGGATTGAAGAATTTGGTTTTAGCTGATTTTGAATCTGAGAGTATATCCGATTTGAAGTGGTTGATGTTTTTTGTTAGGTGATGGATAATGTCATAACAAGAGTCCTTTCTGAATATTCAGTTTGTTCCTCAATAGAGCATTTTCAATCACATGACTCGGACCTAACAACTGCCTTAGTAACAGAAATATTACAGTTTTTTGCCCTACAGAGGTTAACAGTTACAGAAAATGACTGGCCGTGGAATTCTTCTATTGGAGCATTTGCAATCACATGACCCCATACTTAAAAACCGCCTTAGCAACAGATAAACAACGGCCTTAGCAACAGTTAAAAGCCCTACAGAAGGTACACAGTTAAGAGAAAATAACCGGTTGTGACGTCACCTGAAAACACTCTATGGCAATTTTCAAATTGCACTACTAAATAATTACGATTTTTGAAGATGGGACTTTCTAGTGAAAAAGTACTGTCTTTATATTAAAAAAAATAAACTCTTAAATACTTTTGTGACCACGGAGGTGAAGTGGACAGTATATCTGACTGCAAGCACTACCAAACCAGTCAGGGTCCAGCGCCGGGCTAGCCACTCGGCCTGGGCACAAGCTAAGTAATTAGTATCTTAGGTTCGATGGCTACTGAAACGGAGATGTAGACCGTCTGGTAGGCCGATTGGCCTAGACAGAATTTGATTTGTTGATGAATACTTTGGGGGAACCATATTGAGTATAAAAAAAAAGTTCTTTTAAGTTTAAGAGGATATTATAAGTTAAAATATAGAGGATAAGTTAAGAGGAAGCAATATTTGAACTTATCAGATATACTGTTTAAGAAGGAAACAATTCTGATGCCAGAAAGTCATATTCAATAACCTTATTACTGGTAAACTGAAACATAAAGAAACATAATAGAGAAAAAAACACTAGATTAATGTCCGATGCATTCATCTCGGTCTCGGGGGACTTCGCCGGAAAAAAAAAGGATGAAGCAAAAAAAAAGAGAACGCAGGGGGAAGGAGCGAGCAAACAAAGTGAGAATCCATTCCATCCTGTCCAAAATCAGCCGAGCGGGCAGTAATTGCTCTGACAAAAAGAGCTTTAATATGATTTCCTGGGATCTGGAAACGTCATGCAGTGTCTGGGAGAGAGAGATCCTCCGGTGTTTAGAAGAAAAGAAATCGGTCTTATCTCTGGGGTTGTTGCGTCGGCGAACAGGTTTACGAGGGATGGAGCAGTTAGTTCTGTATGGGTGTTGCCAAAGTCCGTTTCACGCCTTTAGATTCGAAACAGCAGCATCTCATAAAGACGTAGAAGTAAGAACAAAGCAATATGTAGAAGGACGCAAATAAGTAGAAATATCATTGCTCGTTATGTCTGGGTTTTGCTCGTGTTACGCGGATTTGTTTCCAACCCCGTGACACCGTATGTAAGAAGAGATATAGTCTTGGGATGATATCCCAATGAAGCTAAACCCAAGATTTTTCAAAATTTATTCAACAGACAAAGCCTAGTTATGTTCGGAGTTTGAGGAGAATAACGCGAAAGCGAATATTATGTAGTTTTTGGTAGCATGATGGTTTGCGTATCTATTATCTGGTAATTGCAAAAGTTTTACCCAATATTTTTGAGAATAATTTAACTAAATTAACTGCGAACAGCCTATTATCTTAAAATGTAGTGCACTGCGATGTATTTTTGGGAGAGAAGGAATACGTTTTTGACGAAAATACATACAGAAACTTTTCGAGCTGGCTTCAAGTTAAAATTATGGTTTTACTGAGAGAATGATGCTATAAATGGATCTAAATACATTCATGTAATAAATCAAAGTTTTAAGTAATTCAATTTACACTTGGAACATTTTTTGGAACTAATTTACAAATAATCACAGTTTTCACAACTAGTAAAGGTTATTCCACATAATCTTTCTCCTTTTTGGATCTAAAATACTTCTTTGCTCTAGAAGTAAGTAATCGTGGACTGATGAGGTTAGCTGGTTGTTCTGACAATAGACAAAATATCTCACATTTTCGAAATCTTTTTTTTTTATCCTACGCCCGTTTTTTTATTATCCTACAAACAGACGCCGGCGTAATTGCCTGATAGTTAACAGACAGAGAATTCTCTTCATTCAATAAACACTTTCAACACCAAATCGTAACTATACGCATTTAGCAACAAAAAGACATGAAACGAACACCACTAAAAGCCTCCCTAGTCGTCTACAAAACAGAAACAAAGTCAGAGGAAAAAGAACGCTGGGTAATAGCCATTATGAAGACAACAGGACCACACGCCCCCGCTGTCCGGCCTGCGGACATGTCGCCCCCAACCAATCAATAGACTGGTGGTCAGCCGAGCAAAGGAAATAGATCACAGGTCATATATTAAGACTCGAATCATTGATTCTGTTTTCTCTGAGGGGACGAGCGGTCCAAGGCTCTGGATAAGGTTCAAACATATAAGTCCAGAGGTAAACATAATTATTTGCGGATAAAAGCGTTGATATTATGTGGGTTTTAATGTATATTTTTATAACCTAGTAGGAAATTGCATATTTTCTTCATGCAGTTTGGTATCGTAAGAGTTCTTTGCTTCTCGCAGCGATTTCAAGTAGGGTTCGTTTTTTGCAAATTGTTTGTTTCAGGCAATTTTTCAGGGTCAAATTTTGAATAGTGATGCAGAACTCGGACTTAGTGAATGATTATTTTCATTTTCGGGAAAATTATAAGGGTATTTTTAACTTTTTCACGAACTTCAAAAGTCGGTGATGGTCGTAGTCACTTTTTAAATAAGCCACCAGCAACACATTCCCGTCTATAGAGTACAAAAAATACTTTCTCCATCCATTATAATTTATAAACAGATTTGCTGATCGTGATGACCGCTCGACGTGACATTGAATACAACAATAGTCATTTGCAAATTTCTTACCTCTTCCTCATAAGTTGAAACAGCCATACAATGCAGAAACATGCAGGCATTTTAAGTAAAACGAAATGCAGTTACCTACAATAAAAGACATTCCATTAAAAAATGTGAATTAAAATTTTCTTTAAAAAATACAAGAAAATATCAAACCAGGAAATATTCAATTAAATATTACTTATTGTAAAATATATGTATAAACTGTATAAACTATAGGTTCATTAAACCACGATTAAAGCTACTAAAAGATTACTCATGTTTTTTTAATCCATTGCTATTACAAAAAATCCATATTCTTTTTTTTAACAAAAAACCCCTTTCCAATACCCTAGATTTGCACTTTGCAACTTCAACTTTTGGAGTAAAACAAAATGCTTCTTATCAGAGAGTTAAGAAATTGTTCCTTTCCTCAGTACTGGAAAGGTGAATAACACAGAATATCTTATAAAGAAGAAGACACCATAACAGTCCGCCTGCCTTTAAGAAAGACGTCTCTGGTAAGAGCATGGCCATTTTGAAGAAGCATATCCTATTATGTGAACATTCTTTCGACTGCCTTAGAGACAGCATGCACTTGAGTATGAACTATGCATTTTCATTTTTCACGTGTTTTGGCCAAGGTAAAAAAGAAACGGAAAGGACAGAAGATAGGTCGTTGATGGACAGTAATGCGAACCGTAACAACTCTAAAAAGCAATGTCGAGGATGAAAAGCAGAGAAAGAAAGTGGAAGAGATACTAAAACTCTACGGGAGAAAGCACAAAAAGGGATTCAAATAGTTTTCAAAACTCATAAATATGGGAAAGTAGTTTGAATGCAAATGCTGACGAAAATAACCCTTGCGCTAATTTTATTCAACAGTAGATGGGAGAAAGGGTATATTTAATTAGGGATTAATACTTAACTCAGAAAGATTAAATGTAAGTTATACTGTGGAAAGAAAATTCAAGAGCAGTAAGCGCGGAATGAGTTGGATGCATTTCAAGATTTATGATAGGTTTTCCGTTTTTAAAAAATATATTCTCGCTTAGTAAAATCCGTATATAAAATTAATCTAATAATACATACTCGGAAGTTGAGCAACAAAATTAAGATTTCCATAGAAGATCTCTAGTCGAATAGGAAATAATGCAGAAAACAGTATCAATAGAAAATCTCATACAAAAATTGCAATAACATTGCTTTAACTCTCCGACAGACAATCTTAAAATAAGACGAATCTCAGAACCATATTAATTAGGGAGTTAAAAGAGAAAAAGGCACAAATGAAATTATGTTAGAAGATTAAGTTAAGGCAATATTTTAAACATTAAAATGCATTACAAAAGTGAGTATTCAAGCAATGAATGTTTATGAAGTGGGAATTCGGAAGCTTTTTGCGTGGTACCAAACTCCTTAAATGTTTATGTTAATTTCCAATTAATAATCAGGTTACTAATATAATAACGTTACTCATGCAAAAACCGAATATTAAAGAGAATAATTCTTCGAATTTTATGCATTCAGTAACATTTCTATTTATGTTACTTTTTACAAAAGAACAAAATGAATCAAGATTTTAATATTTGGTTAATAGCTTTAAGCACGCACGAATTCGTTATGTAATTAATGTGCTCATAATTAAAAATCTTAATTCAGAGTAATGAATGAAGACTAAACAAACATTTGAAATATTTTTTTACTAAATTCCTTGAAGTTTTATCGGTTAGATTCCTAGTAGGAATTTTTTTTAATTAAGTTACAACACTTTTTTAGCGATTATAAAAATGTTTATACAATATTATTGAATGTAGGGGAGAAATTTTATGCTGTGTTAGGTTTTACAAGTACTTTTTCTGAGCGTATTAATACGGTCATTAATTAATGACATTTTTTTAAAAGTCATAATTTTGTTTTTTATCATTTTTAAAAAGTCTAGTAAGCATTATGAAATTTTAATTAAATAATTGAATAGACACAGGATACTTTTTAAATAAAAATAAAACTGTACAGAAGAAAAAGCAGAAAAGCAAAAGAAAACTGTTTTAGTAATTTCTTGTGAAACTATAATTAAAACATTTCTTTTTTTTAATATAGAATATGAGTCCATTATTTATAAATTCTTAATTTTGGTTCAGCTTAACAACGCAGGTTAAAAACAATTGAAAATATATTACAGGACAAAAAAAGCAAAAGTAGTAGTACTAAAATGCAAATTCTAGAAGGGGGTTTGTTAAATACTACATAAAAAAATGTCCTCTCACTGAATAAAACACTACAAAAATGCTTTTCATCACCAGATAAAATTCCCCCTTACGCTTTTCTGCAATCTCTTCAAACAGTACAAAATCCTCAAATAAGCATAAGCACAATAAAAAACATCCATGCCAACAAACAGGACAAACGAATTGAAAGTTCAAGACAAGTCCAAACGTGTCCACTTATATACTCATCACCATGGCAACTACGACCGACGCCACGGACTCGAATAAATCGGACGGCCACCGGATCAGATAAATATCCGGCCGACATCCCTGGCCGGATCTGCCGGACATAGATTGTCCTGTAGGGTCAACCGAACGACCATCGCTTCCCAGAAGAAGCGGTCGTTAACGAGCTGGGATTGCTCTAATGAAACGTCAGGCGAGAAGATCGGGTTTAGTTGTTTGTAAGATGTACACAACATATAAATAGAAACAGGGAGAGGTAGAAGTAGGAAAGCATTTCGTGTTCAGAAGCCAAGGGATTTGAGCACTAATACCAAACTTTACACAGTATAACTTGGATAATTTGAGATGGCGAGTTTCGAGATGATAAGGTTACCCCAGAAAACAAAATTAATCACATATAAATTAACAAGGAACCAAATATATAATAAATTAGTCAGAATACTGTCTGAATATATCAGTGATTTACGCAATATAGTTAATTGTATGACAAAAATAGATAATTCGCCCGTTTAAAAAAAAGTGTGAACGTTACAATTTCTACAGATGGACACTACAGAAAGATCTTGTCAGTTGAAATCAGAAAAAAAATATTCGAAGAATAACCAGAAATAAAGGTCGTTATGCAAGGAATGGCAACAAAAAGTGCTTCAGCGTGAGTATTCAGCATTAAGGAGATCAAAGCTAACAGGGTCGAAAATTCTAAAGAGCGAACAGATGCTAAGAAGGAAATCTCTAGAGGCAAAGACAGAAAGAGTCAAGAGCTGAAGAGCAGAAAGAGGCCCAAAGAGAAAATGGATGCTCAAGAGCAAAGAGATGTTAATGCAAACGTATACAGGAGAATCGAGAAAAGATCAAATGCAAATAGATACTAAAGAGCAGAGAAACTACTCGTTTAGGAATCTTAAAGGCGTTCTTGAGCAAAACCGATCATTTTCGCCATTACATATATCTTAATAGCACGCATTCTTTAACATCCCAAAAAAACGACACTCCAATTTCCACCAACACACGAAAATAACCCTCAGACATCCCAAACAAGCCCCCGAAGAAGAAAATCCATAATGCATGTGCACCGCATTATACCACCCAAACAAATTTCCCGGATAAGAATCATTATTACGCGCGCTAAAACCCTCGCATCCATTGTTGTTGTAGGACCTAAGATTAATACCGAGAGAAGAGTTAAAGCGAAGAAGCCCATGAGAGAGAAAAGTTTCGCATAATTCCGCCGCCAAGGATCCCGCCAAGAAAGAGGGGAGCCCTTAATACAATAAATCTGCGAGATTAGAAGTGATAGAAAGAGTCCCTGGGCCACGTAATGGGCCCTGGGGCTTTGAGGAACGCAGGTGGAGGTCGGGAAAAATGGCCCAGACAGAATTAATGGCGGATTCGATTGCGCAAAAGGGTTGGATCACGGAGGGGACTTGGTAGTAGAACTGTGTGAGTTTTGAAAGTCGTGCTCCAATGTCGTGTATTAAAAATTTAGCAGTTTATACCGAGGATGTGTTTTATTTAGACAAATTTTCTTAATTGTTTTTTGTACGTGCGAATTAACAATAGTTAGTAATGGGCGGAATTGGTTCTTTTAGGATTAGGAACTTTATAACTTTTAGGTACTGAATACGGTATTAAATACTTATAAAGTATTTTGCAAGTTTCTATTTATGCTTTTAGACCAAAAACGTTTATTAAATACTAGTGTAAAGTATTTACGAATTTGCTCTCCCCATGCTCTTCCCTCTATTCATAGTGAACTAAAGGGAAATCCCTATAACCAAGGGCTGAAAGAAGTAAAATACTTTTGACTTTTTAATAAATTAATACTGATATTTAATAACTATATCAATATATTACGAAACAATTCATAGTTTATTTGTGTTGATACCGTATATTTTTAAGGGAATCTCACTGCAAGAAGTAAGAGAAATAAGAATATGTTTATATTGCATTGATATGAACCTCCTCTAAACAAAAAGAAATCGAATAAACATTCCAAGGGAATTGTTAGTTACCGTTAGTTACCAGACCAGAAAGTATTTAAAAGATAAATAAGTACCCATTCCATTCATAAAACTTCTCCATATTTAAAAGTATTATCTTGGCACCTCAGTACAAAAAATTCTTTACTAAGTTTATAAGTGAAAGAACTTTCTGCTCTCCCAACAACCAACAAAGTGATGTAATAGAAGCACTAGCCAACTTCATCCAAAAGTAAATCTAGATTAACCAATAGAAAAACTTCTTTACAAATGTGTTGTGTGCTTCTAGTTGTAACTACTGCAGCACAAAAGGGACTTCCTTGAAGAACAATCAAGAAAATCTTATATTTATGGTACGAGACACACACAACTAATTAGATTATGTACTCATATTAACCAGAGAACAATAAATACTGTTACATTATGACGTAGATAAGGAAGTAAGAGTAAAACTTCTAGGGCAGAGAAAATAGACTTACATTTAAACGTTAAGCACTTAAAAATATAATTCATAAAGATTGTTGTAGAGTGAACAGAACTTTGTAACAGTTTATTAATACTACCACTGTATACCCGGATTTTTAAAAAAGCATTTTAAAAACAAGTAACGAAAGTATAAACGTCAAATTAATCCAACCAGGAAAAGCTTTTCATTGAAAAGATCATGTAACACAAAACTATGGGTTCCTCTTCAGCCAAGAGAAATTGTAACAATAGACAGGAAATCTAGGACAGTAAACATTAAAGAATCAATTGCTTTATTGATCCTATAAGAACTTGTGTACTATTCGGTAAAATTTTCTGGTATTTATAAAAGGATAATTAGATTACTTCTAACACTTTTATATTACTGTTAAATCAACTCAAATTTAATTAATTACTCACTTTCTAGTTACTTGTATTACTGAAAAGGCATATGGATTACTTATTTCATTTTATACGTATGTAGGGATAGATAAAAGAGGATCAAACAATGTTAAAAATTGTAGCTCATTGTATAATTTAACAGTAACTACATATATAGAATCTTGAAATAAATTATGAAGTATAAAGCTGTTTTCAAGTGTTAAATATACATAAAGGGTACTGATTTTGGTATAACAAAACGTACGTTAGCAAAATTACCTATTGAATTTGAATCACGGTGATTCCTGCATTTAAGTAGGTTTCAGAAAAATTTCAACTAGTGTTTAGTTGAAATATGCGTGGAATGGTGGGTAACAATGTATCCATATGCAGTTAAACTTAAATCATAAATCACTTCTAGAATCACACAGTTTGAGAAAAGCGAACCTCAAAGCATTATAACAAAAAGTGAAAGAACCGTTTGTGGAAAAAAAAAATCTCGGTTTTTCTATGCGAATAATTCCCTTTGCTCCGAGAAAGTCGGAATCTCAAAAGAAACTTTAAAAATCGCCCTTCAGTTGCAAATGTCAAAGAGTAAAGAGCGTTCAGTTATCGTTACTGTTATTCTTTAATATTATTCTCAGAGGGAAAACAAAGAAAGTTTTAAATAATGGTTAGAGTTCGAAACCAAAATGCCGTATATTCTCCTTTTTGATGGAGAAGAAAGACAATAGCGATTAATCTATTAGTTTCGTCCAGAATGAGGAGATATTACTAACTTCATAACTTAACTCGAAGGTTTTGACGAATTGAATTGTAATAGCTAGTGAATTAAAGTGCGATACGCATCCATAATTTAAAATACGACCATAACCGTTATTCATTCTTTTTCTTTTTCTCTTCTTATTCATTCTTTCAATAAATAAATTTATATCCAATATAAATATTTTTCTCATAATAGACATGCTCCATAGAAATCCGCATAAAAATAATTTAGTTTACAAAAATCAGTTTTCAGTTCTCCTTTATGGAAAAAGAAATAGTTTCTATATTTTTTTGCTGCAGAATAGGACAAAATTAAAATATTAAAGCGAAAATTAAAAGGCCACATAGAAAAACATAAAATGGACTTCGAAAGGAAGTTCCCACAAAACTAAAAGTCATCTAAAAAATTAGTGTGTTTAAAAACGTTGTTTTGGATTACTTATACCTCACAAAATATTTTTGTAACTTATTTTTTTTAATCTTTTATTTTAATGTGAAGATATCCTAGACAACTCGCAGACGTCATCACAGCTTCGCTATCAAATCTTAAAAGAGTAGTAAAATAATTTTACACAGCTTTTAAAAAATGCAAGCTTGTGATATAGAAATAAAAGTATAATAAATTATACTCGATAAAAACTATAACTACTCATTTCCACTAGTGCAAAAAAAAATCATCAGGACTAAAAAAGTATTTCTAATTCTCTTATATATTCGGAAAACTCTACACATAAAACAGAATTAAGTCCAGTTATCGAAACGAGCCAACTCGTGGGACGAACTAAATGCAGATTGCATCAAATCAAAATGGACACAATGAACATGAGCCACTGCTCCACATAAGGGACGTAAGATGCGTGTCAGCGGGATCGGGGCAGTCCTTAGGCATACATAACCCCCAGTGCTTCAGTACAAATGAAATGTCCCCATCGATTACGCAAATGACTTCATCTGCATGGGAATGAGGCTAGGGATCAGTGGCGGCTGAGAAAATGATTAAATATTGAAGTTTCCGACTGCCGAGGGGGTATACACTAATTATAAGTAAGTCGCCCAACGTTGGTTATTTGTTTTTAGCTCTTTATATTATCTGACCCCTTCTATCTATACGGTTGTATGTGGCAAGCAGGCGCGGATCCAAAGAGGCAGTATTGAAAGTAACCCCTAAAAATTGGAGGAAATGAAAGAAAAAGGTATAAAGAAATACATAAAGAAGAAGGAAGCAAGTGCAATTTAAATGACAGAAGATATCGTTTCTTCTATGTATTTATGCTTTACAGCCAACAATATTTAAAATTAAAACTAATTTTCGCCTTTTTTTTATTTTAATTTCATGTAAAATTGTTTCATGTAAATTAATTTCATGTAAAATTGTTATTGTTTTTCTAGCAGACCCACTATGAATTATTTTACTGATTTCAATAGCCAGTAACATCCTGCATCCAGAATCTACTAGTAGAAATAACATCAAAAAGCAAAAGTGAATCCCGAATGTCACCTCACTTTTCTTTTATTCCAATTAGTCTTGAAATAAGGGGAACTTTTCATAATGCGAAAGCAAGTTTTTGATAACTTTTGACTCCCAGTCAAATAATATAAAAATATATAAACGGCAACCCCTCCTAAGGTGATTTCGTAATATTTAAACCGTCCCTAATGGTTACCTGTGATTAATTTATAATCATGTTTGGTATGTCCGAATTGGAATCTCCGCACAACCAACGCAATAAATTTTTAACCGTACATTCTTACCCTACAAGTTTTAATAAAAACTGATCAATCATTTACTATTTCATAAATACATACTTTTTTTCTTTTAGGGGGCTACTAATTCCATTTTTATACCCAGAAGCCCAAAACTATCAACGTTCCGTTCCCCGCCGGAACGCGTAATTTATTCTCACAGCCCGACAAAAGAACGAGGCGCGCATTAATGGAATTATTATGAGAGAACGACTTCAAAGAACGCACATAATCTGCGGCCACCGAGAAAGAGAATACAAAGACGACGGGGATTAAGAGGGGAAAGATCCGCAAAAGAAAGTAGGGACTTCTCAACGGTGTTTGTAAAAATATTCCCCGTTTATTATTCAGAGGTTGCATTAATGATGGCTGCCCTGCACAGGAGGAATATGTGCCTTCTATAATACTGCGCGAATCGCCGGATTTCGAAGGCGTATGATGGACTTAGTTGTTTGTTCACAAATAAACCTTACGTTTACACTTTTCTAAAAAAAGATAATGGTTTTAATATCTGTATCAGGTAAGGGGGCATATACTTAGTACTTAAAATATTTAGAAATGGGTTAGTTTGACAATTGAAACAATAATTAAAGTTTTTTACGGTGTTATCATCACGAGAACCTATCATTTGTTGATAAGAGGGGTATGGTGTCTGAGATCCTATTATGTAAGAGAATACAAATTGATGCTTACTTAAGGAAACAGAAAATTTCATTGAACATATTAGCTAACGCAATAAAATTATGTTTTTAAATTGAAATGGGCAATGTGATAAATCCGGGCATTATAATAAGTGCCGCGTATTTCGGGCAAAGTGATAAATACTCATTTATAAATGCCGTTGAATTTATCACTTTGCCCATATCATACTTATATGCGGACTGGGTTTCTTAGAATTTAGCGCCCATTTTTATTAAAGTACACAGTATTTATGATTTTTGTGCGTAACACATAATTTGTATCATATTTATTGTTAAATATTATTTCATTTTTTCAAACAAATGTAATATCTAAAATCTACACATTAAAATAATAGGGCTTAAAAGTGCTTATCGTTTATTTTAAATTAAAACTCCAAATATTAGTCCAAAAAAAACCGATTTATGCTCAAAATAATCATTGAAGCTCGGTTATAAAAATGAAACGAACCTACAACGAAAGGAAGGAAGAAAGAGTATTCGCATAATTTCTTTCTATCCGACAAAAGTACCAGTTTCCCAGCCAAACGCAAATACCTGTTGAATTATTAGCGAAATAAAATTGCAACAGATACAAGCGAGAAATTATGTTTTAAAGTAGCGTTCAGCGTTTCTACAAATGGGTCATGAATTTTAAGAGCAAAACATTTCCACACCTCTTAATCTACCAATGCACGGTTTTTCCAAAGTCAAGAGCCCGTGAAAATATATACAGAGCATCTCTTTCTCTCTAATGGGAGGAAGACGACGACGTAAAGAAATTCTACGTTCGGGGAAGAGATACTGCTACTAGGTAATGCATGCATGATTTTTGCTCAGGTAGAAACAAGTGTTAGCAAAAAGAGTTTTTTCTCGGAATTTGTTGACTGAACCAACTTCCATTTTGAAACGATGCGACAAATGTTAAACATTAAAGTAAACGAAATAAAAAAGAACCTTTTTTTAAGGATAAAAACTGGGGGAATAAGTTTTAGTTTATTAAGTTTATTTGAGGGGATTTTTTTTGCTATAACTCTATTTATATTCTTAGGAAGAGCTAAAAGAATATTAAAAGAATATTTTTCATTTATTCAAAGATGATGTCTAGATGATGTGACGATGGAAAAGACATAGTATTATACCGTACCTTGGTGGAATTATTTTATTTATTTACCAAAAAATGGTTTTAATTTCTGGATATCAGATGCGCAAATCACCTCCAGTATATAATTATAAGCATCTGACTAACCCCCAAGAGTTATTAGTACAAAATATTTAATAGTAATTTTCTAACTTAAAAAAAATTGAAATGATATAATTTTAGTAAAAAACTAAATTGGCATGACATAAAAGAAGTGAATTTAATCTTCTTGCTATTTATTTATTCTTAAACTGATACCTCTTTTTAAAGTTAAGTTTATTTTTAAAATTACACAATATTTTCTAAAATAAGCATCACTCGTATCTGCCCTTAAGACTCTTACAAAATATTCAAACGGCCCCCTCGATTCCAGATCAAAACCGCCGAAACGGGTCAAGGGGGTTACACTACTAGCACCAAAATAATTATAAAAATAACTACTCAAGCAGAACAGAAGATTCCATTCAAACACACACACCAAAGCATCTCTGCACACCAACGAAAATAAAATAAAAAATGGACAGGCAATCAAACGGCCGATTGCTATGCAACACCCGAAACCCCATCAAGCACGGCCGACTCGCTTTCCCATTCAGAATTACGCCCCGTTTTAACATCGCCGCCCTCATGTGCAAACTGCCGCGAACCAACAGACACAAGTTGGAACACAAAAAGAACGAAATAATAAAAAAAAGAACCTAATCTGGGCCGAGAGAGAAGGGATGTAATAGACTCGTACGCGAGAGGCATACCAAGAAAATACTCCAAATTCGTCCCCAGGGCCAAAAAGACGAGAACAGATATCAGGGAGCCCTTGTTTAATATTCTGAGGGGCTGACGAATTGAAGGGGTGTTTCTTCTTTTTTTTTAAACCCCCTGGGGGGAATCCGTAACCGTGTTTCCAGGGAGAGGATCGATGAAGTGATCGTAAATGTTTAAAATTGGAAGAATTGGATTGGAGGGAGAGGAAGCGATTCTAGGGAGCTAATTTAAGGATGGAACTTGAGCGAGAATAAGCGGGAATGAAATGCCATGAGAAACATTCAAATTCCTGATTGGGAAGTGTTAAGATATTTTAAGACATAATTACAACATTAATCATACTAAGTATATAGGTAAACCTAGAAGCCCATATCCAGTACGGTTCTGAAATGTCGTATTATAGTATTTTAGGTACATTAAAAATCAATTGCAAATCAATAAAAATATTGTAATAATCTTTCAACTAACAAAAGTGATACAACCCAAATCCACAAACCAACAGCTCAATTCTCACTCAAAATTGAGATTACCTACATATTATCCTTAACATTTAAATGTGTTCACTTAAAATTTGTTTTTAAAATATTAACTACACTTTATCAACTAAAAATGTAGTCACTGTGTAAAAATTCATGTGTATCTGAGCTATTTCCCTCTCCTAACCAAAATGCTTGAAGCTTAACTTTAAAAACGTACGGTCTGTTAATAACAAATGCTAGCCTTTTGGATCAGAAGAATCGAATACAAAGATAAAGAGTATTACGACTTTTTTAAACTATAAAAGACAAAAATTATAGAGCAAAAATTTAATGTCAGGTTTATAAAGAACTCCAAACACTTAGCTCTCCAAAATAAAAAAAAAATGATAAAGTAATTGTCGAAACAAAACTTAAGAAATCCCAATCAATTAAATCGTTAATTGATTTTCTCAAAATCAACTCAAACAATTCAAACCTCACCACTAATTAAATCAATAAACAATCCCAATAAAATCTAAGGCAAAAAAAAATCCCTCAAACCAGAACAAATTACCTAACATTAAAAAAATCAATCTAAACATCTTATTAGATATTTTTTTCGAACTGAAATTCTTCAAAAACCGTGATCAAAACCAAAATAAAGGTGAAATAAAGGGAAAAGCGATAAATCTGAAGTTTATCTTGTTGTGAGTAATCCCCTAATCTTGAATACCTTACAAATCGGATTTCATTGGGATTTAGCGAACATCAATTACCAAGTTCAACAGGGTATTTGAGATGAGAGTAGTTTTCTTATAAAAATAATACTAACATTGCATGGGGTTTAACATCACTGCATTTTTTACCTCCTTTGTTATTTCGAATACATCGTCCCAATGTAAACTTCTTAGGAATCATATTTTATTCATGTTGCTTCTTCGGTTACCTCCAAGTTAAAGTCCGTTTTATTTAGTTGTCTTGTCATTCCGGTAAAACAGAATGTTTTTTCGAATGGAAATTCAACAAAAATTGGCAAGGGTTGAATAATTACACCTTACATTTGATACATCCCGAAACTGTGTAAAAGTACTATCATTTTAGATCCATATATAATTAATGTATTAATTTCTATTACGCCTGGACGGAATTTTTATTATTTCCCCTTGTTATATCATATGTTTTTTCTGTATTTATTTTAATTTATTTTTAATTTCTCTTTTGATACCATGATATTAACGTATATTGTTTTTAATGCATTATTACCGGTTATATAAAATAATTAGTAACATAAGCCTGTATTTTATTTTCTGCTTCTACATAAAAGCTAATCCTTTAAAATCTTCAGTCAATAAAGCATTTTTATAGGTTGTATAATAAATTTTTAAAATATATATCTCTACATCTTCTTAATATCTTATCTTAAGAATATATTCTTAAAAGTAAGTCTTTATACTACCTGCAAATGCAAAAAAAAAAAAACATGAAGGTATTACTTAATTAGATGATAAAAAATCCTTCTAAGAAAGTTAAAAATGGAATTTAAGAAGGTATTACTAAATTGAGTAAATATAAAATCGTACTAATCCGAAAAAAGTGTAAGTAATTCAATTAAGTGCAATCTTTACTGTAGAAAAGTTTTATAGTAAGACAAGCTATAATTTTGCAAAAAACTAACTAGCTTGAATAATTGATACATTCTTTTCTAAAATGCACGCTTTCTCCATTGGGGAGAATGTAAATAGGATTAAAATTAATGACTGTCCAAAACGATACAGATGGGTACTTCGGAGTATCAAACACAGTAAGGAATCAAATACATCTCCTTTTGTTTTTCAACTTGAGATATTAATTTGACTTGAAAATATCCTTTCACATGTTCTAATTTAGTATTACGTTATGACATACTTAGTATCAAAGATTTAAGTGATTTTAGAAGATTGAACTAATTGAACGATGATTACTAAGACACCCGCCAAAAGAACATATATTTGAATCAAAGTGAATTTAATAATTAGAGACTATTCTCAACTTTAACCACTCCACTTGTTAAGTCCGCAGACCGTAATCAAAGGATCTAGCTAACTTTACATCAACCGCAAATGGAGACGTCTGACGGTAATGCATAGATAGTACGATACAGTTATACGATATAGTTATGGAGAACAGAGTAACGTATTTAATCAACCTGTGCTTTTAGTCAATTAGTAAGTGGGTGAAGGGCACGCAGTGCATGAAAATGGTTTCGAGCTAAATCAGAAATTTATACGGGAATAAATATTTAACCAAGACTGTTACATTCTCAAGAAAAAGTTTTGTGATGGCATGATACATCAGACGAAGCAATTCCAGTGAACGCTTCTTTAAAATTCATGAAAAGGAATCTCGCGAATGTTTTAAAAAAGATATTTAGTAAACGGGAAGAGATTTTCTAGTAGACAAACTAGAGCGTCTTCGTTGGTTATCTATTTGATGACTCTCCTTCGGACAAAAATAGCTGAGATTTCCATCGAAAAATTGCTGGATGGAGCATAAGCAACATTAGATTGGATACATCCCCTAAAATATTCAGGAAGCAATACATAATAAAATTTCATTATTTCATAGAATAGTACCCATCTTATACATAAACAAACATTTGTAAGCAAACTAAATTAGAAATAATTCTAATTTAACGTAAAGCAATCACTTTTAGACAAATTACTTAAAAGACAAAGCAAGTATGAGAAAACTCTCTACCCCTTCTTTTTAGAATAAAATTTCCAACTGTATCATACACACATGCAATTTATTTTTTAAAACACATGCCTTATATGAATTATTTTTCGTGATATACAATAACATGTATCAATAAATTAACTGTTTAATCCAATAAAATTTTAAAAAGCCACGGGAATACATCCTTTTTATAACCTCTCTTCACAGAACAAATTAGCAACTGACACGAACCAATAACCATCGTATTGTTCGACCGAACGAACAAAGAGATTTGGAAACGAGAGAAAACGAAAACAAGATACAAACTCAAACCCTCTTGTCCTTTCTCTAAAAAACCTAATTAAATCCAAATCAACCGATACAATACAATCGCTTAAGAAACTTGGACGAATTCATCTGTTTGCAAAACAGTTATTTACTGCACTTTCATTACACCCCTCCCCCCCACGTCTCTAATCGCACCAATCAGCGATCGATAAGAACGACTTGTCGAACTCCGGAGCTCTTTTTATGCTCTGTCCCTGTTGTTGTTATACGAAAAAGGAAAAGAAAAAAGTTAAACTGGGTAGCAATTAGTGGCCTCTCACTAATCCCTTTTTGCTTTACTTCGTCCTTGCAGCGTCCTCTTTGCCTCTAATCCGTTTTGCTTCCCTAATTTTCTCAGCCCTCTCATTTAGTTTGGCACTATCGTTTGTGTATTTATTTTTTTCCCTCTTTTAATCAGCGGTGATGGCAATTTGCATGAAAAAAAACGAGATCAATCTACCCATATTTAATTTGTCGTGAAATCGAATTATCGGAGGGTATTTGAGCGGACGGAAGTACTTTATATTGCGCTGAGAATCACGAAATTACATTGTTTAGAAATGCGTGAGGCTTGTTTCAAATATCACAAAAATATATAGGTACATTGAAATTTGCCAGAGCTGGAAGCATTTAGATTTAGAGTCTTATTTTATGACTTAAAAATAGATGAAGATATTAATATAACTTTAATAGAAGAAAAAGTACACTTTTTATAACAAAAAAAAATGTTTCTATACACACGATAGAAAATACATTCCATACAAATACTATTATCCCCTCTACACTACAATATCATTATCGTATTTTGAGGAGAATAGTACCTCCTAACCTAAAAACTAAAAAACGAAATACCTTTAATTTATAATCCACCAATAACACATTATGCAGCATGGGAAGGTTCTTAAGAAAGGTAACATGACAAAGGATTGTGCAAACGACCAACATTGCCATGGTATTTTATTAAATACCAAATACGTACAAATATTGTTTCAATTACAAAGGTAAAATTAATTGCTACAATACTCTATTGTGTTTTTGTATACTCGTATTTGCGTCTCAATGAACTAACCACCCACAACTGTTATCACTTACATAGAGTGCTTCATTCTACGAGCCAAAGTTCTCTACTTATAATTTCTCCAATTCCTGAACATATTCCATTCAAAATTTACACACCACTGAAGCACAGAAATTCTCCCTTACTACACCACGAAGTCTCGACCATCGAACTTCCAAAATCCAGAAAACCCACCGAAGAAAAGCATCTCACCCCATTCAAATTATTTACTACACCCACCAGCAGTACACACCATTTCCAAAGCGACGCGTCGCCCTATATCAAATTCTTAAGTGTCGCGCAGGAACTCCATAGAGTGCTGTCGACAGCGTGTTCAACAACCCCCTCCGTTCCGACCCATTTTGCACGTGTTTATGAATATTTAAGAGCGTCTGAATCCATTTATTTCAGCTTTCAAAGGGAATTTGTCCGACCCCCGACCTTTTTGAAAGGAGACTTTGCGTTTAATCGCGTTCAGTTCGGCCGTTAGCTTTTATGGGGCGTTTATGCGAAGGGCGTACTTTTTAAGTGAAGATTTTGTTTTGTATAAAAATCTGGGTGTCGTTTATTTTATTTTAATTTTTTTTAGTCCTTCCGACCATTATTCGGTTGTCTTCCTCACGTCGTTTCTTGAATCAAGGCAGGGCGACTTCGATTTTATGACCCGATAAAAATGTTCGCCAGTTCACGGTCTGTTAAAAATCGAAGTTCAGAGTTGAACTATACTAGAATGAGGATTGCAGCTAAATGTTTGTGTTTTTGTGTAGGATCTTTGAGGTCAGGGACATTTTACCAGTATCGGTGATGGACTTCTATTTACCCATACATTTTAGTATCAGTATGTTGTAATAATGTTTCAAACTACATCAGTTAAAATATGAATTTTAAGAAACCCTTATGAAAGAAAAGTCCATTGATTACTACTGGGGAAGAACTTTTTTTATTTTTAAACATGCCTCACATTAAATAGATAATGTTATGAATAAAAAAAGGGAGTTTAAAAAAGGCAGGGTAGAGATTCTTCAATCATACATTTTTTTTTTGCCAAAAAAACTATTGTTTCTAACAGTCCATCAACACAAATGATAAAAGTAGATTTCAGATCTTTTGCTACAAACAAGAAAATAGTTTAACCCATCATTGTATTTTAAAACTGTTTGGTGGGAGGGAATTCTATCGTTTCTAAGCTAATTCAAATTACAAAATAAATATAATTCATTCCACACAGATAATTTAACTTAATTTAAACATTTGCTTCAAAATAAAAAAATAACGAACAAAATGCATGCATTTAACATTGCATTGCTGATTTAATAAAAGAGCCAAATCTATCTTGGCGTATAGTTATTTTTCAGGCAACGATTTCTGGACCTTTCTAGGGTAGAAGACCCCGTGAAAAATTCCTACATCCGTACAAAACAAAGTGGTACGTCCGCCAAACTCGCCTCAACTTAGCCGTTTGTTTGCCTCTAATTTAAAACGAATCGTAACGGGAAAAGAATTGAAAAACAAAAGAACAACAAACCATCGAAAAGGCAGGTGGGCGTGCTAGGCCTATCTCGAATATATGAGAAATCCGGCCATGCGTAGGGATTCTTTTCGTCGGGAGAATTTTTTCCAGAGAAGTTCTTTCTCGGCGATGGCCACCGCTGCCAGATGGTTCTTTTTTCCTCCTCTCCTCGTTCCTCCATGTTTTTAAATCTTGTTGCAGATGTGCTGCCCATATCGGGGACGTGATCCGAATTCCGGCTGATCATTTCTTGCCGCCGGAATCGTTGAATAAAATTTGCCGCCGGATCTCGGACTGAAGGGATGGATACCAGATTTTGACAAACGAATAAACATGGATTGAAAAGTCAGCCTGTTTTGCAACTGACACCGGTGTCTTTTTATGTGCGTTGGCTTAGCGTGAGCCCGTCCGAGGGGTTTCGAATGGCCTTTTTTGTGAAAGATGGCTGTCTTCCAAATGTTTAGGGAAAGTAAATAATAAGGATTTTCTGTGGAACGTACGTTGTTTCGAAATTTATCTTATCGGATCGAGGCTGCATGCCAAGTACTTCACACGTAGTAATGCCTACTTACAGTAGGAGAGACGGAGAGAAAAGGTACACCAAAAATGCTTGCAGGATTCATAAACTCTTTTGAAAATCCAGCCGAGTAACAGGAAAATTACCCCGCGGTTAGAGGAATTTTTAACCAGGAACTACTAGACTATTAAGAAGGAATTTAATACACAAACTACTATCTTTTAATTAATATATTTTGATAGAAAACTTTTTGTTGAATATAAACTCACCAAAACCAAAAAGTACCAGAATCTCACAAGCACAAATTGTGCAAGGATTAAAAAATAGTTTTTACTATTATTTTTAAAAGGTTATTAAAGCATATAACAAGACTGTAAAAGAAAACTATATTGTTTTCAAAGATAATTCTGAAGAGATTAACGTAACTTAAGTAAAAATTCCTAGTTACCTCAATTTACTCGCCTTATCTGGTATAATTAAAGACTAGACTGAAGAACTGCTCCATAAAGGAAATTGCCACCATGAGTACTTACAATCAAGGGATACACAAACAAGAAGTGACAGAACTGCCATCATAATTTAAGAATACGGTCGGGTAGTTATGAGGTACTAAATTGCCCATTACAAGACTCATCTACAGAATCTAGAATTTCCATCAAAAGTATAACTAGTAGAAAGAATGTTAAAAAAAGAAAGAAGTGAAAAAATCACCCAAGAATATTTTTTTCTTATTAAGTTAGGTTTATGAACAGTTATGGGTAAATTTTGTGGCTAAAATATTTTTAGAATTAGATAAAATTTTACTTTAAAAAAATGCTAATAATGCACAGCAAATTCTGTTCCACTACAATAATTAATTTATAGTATCAAAAATTTAACATACATTCTTCTAAACGGCTAAGAATTTTCATAGACATATACCCCATATACGGTTATTTTGTGATATTTGGTTTGGGAATCAGTGGCTAAACAAGTTTAAATAATTTTTAATAGTAAGAGCAGAATTTAAAAGAACAATTTTCCAAAAGGAATTATTCATGTTATTTGGATTGATTGATTAGAACAGGTTGCGGTACTAATGAATACCGGAAACATTTTCTAATACACAAAACCTGCTCAACGTTTCTGTAGTTCAAAACTGGCGTAAGTTCGTTTTCCCGCAATGACTACGGATTCCCTGTCAATGCTGTTTCACTGTGAGGGTTCGTTTGTTGCAGGAAAGCAAAAACCCTTTTTCAATCTAGATTTCTTCCCTGCGTTTGCAGAGAACCTTGATGTTATATTTTGATTGAAATAAGAAGTTGGAAAAGAGTTAAAATGTACGCAAACAATGAAAATATACACAGTAAATATTATTCGGTTAAAACGAATGGATTGAATATGGAAGGCTATAGATATTGAAAAAGTTCTTTAGTTGCAAAATTAGCTAGAATTTTTGACGAACTTTCCTCATAAATGTATTATATTATGAAGGCAAGACTTAAAATAAAAAAAAAAACATACCAAAATTTTTTAAATCACAATTTGTTCAGTCAGTCAAAAAAAAGCGTTTCTCCCAAGCTCAAAGTTTTCCAAGTTTTTTCCAAAGTTTCTCTCAAGTTTCAAAAAGCTCAATAAATTCATATCGAATTAGCAAGAATTATATTATATCACTCAAAAATATCGAGTAATGAAATAAGAGCATAATAAATTATACCCCTCATACACTTAAAATACCTAGTAAAATAAACGTTTAAAGGACCGAGCTGAAACTGCTTCAAACACAGATGCTCCAACTCCATTACTCATCTCGAACGTCCAACTGCAGCATACAATGACAGAGAGAGAGAGCACAGGTCAGGGCGTGCCAGCGATCTCAGAATTCCAATGCTGATTGGTTCAAGCTGTGTCCATTCGAAGACTCTGAAGCGGCGATTGTTCTAACTCAGTTAAGTCTATTGTTGTAAGACACATAAGCCCGTGTAGTTTCTCTTCAGAACAACCATTAATTAGGGGGAGAGTTCGTAACATTGAAAGGCAGGTGTAGGAACTTAATTAAGAATAAGTTCCATTTTCTCCTGAGGTTGCGTTTAGATTCTAGCTCAGAATTTGAAGGGACTCTCTCTCGCCACAGGAATATGGTTTCTAGAACATGTTGATGGTTTTCGTGTAGTTTAAACATTTTCTTTGCTTTAGAAAACGATGCTAATAAAATGACCCTCACGAAGTGTTATAGCGAATTAATATTAAGTTGACACGAATTTTCTATACAATTCTTCATCGGAAAGATAATAGTGTTTTAATCGTTAAAAACTAAAATGAAAAATTCAGAAAGATTTCTAGATGTTTTAAAATTTTTTCAATTAGCACAAGTATGAAAAAGATATCGTGAAACTGATTAATGTGCCAAAACTTTATTGTTATTTCTTTTGTATAGGTCAAATAAGAATCACTATTTTGCATGAAATGTAAATTTAATATTGTAATCTTTCATTTAAAAGGACATCTGAAATATCTGTTAACCTGTAGTTGTTTCTCTTCAGTTATTTATCACTCAACCGTTATAATCAATACTGTTTCATAAAACACCCTAAAACTATAACTAAGCAAACTTTTCAAAGCCTCTACTTAATAAAATTGAGTAAATTACAGAAATAAAATGACAAAAAAGGATGGAAGACAACTCTGAAAAGTATCATCTAAATTATTTCAATTTGTTTTTAACGGAGAATATTTTAGATAATCAATAAAGTATTGTTCACCACCCTACAACAAAGTATGCTATTTAATAAAAGAGAGTAAATGCTAAGAAAATAACTTGCATTCATAGTATTCATACAGCTCTAAAAAGAATAGCTAAACTATTTTATTTAGTTCTTACAAAAGCTGCGATTTTCCTGTTGTTTCAATCGAGTCGACTGCAGCCTAGTAAGCTACTGGCCCCACAGGAAATACCTCTAACTCTTGTCTTTTATACTCTCGGTAATCAATTTTTAATAAAAAAAACCCTTCGTTAGTGTCGAATTTCAAACCCCGTGGAGAATAATAAGGTTAAAAATAGCAACATCCAATTCGAAATATCATCCGATTTCGAGAAACTCCCTTTTCACTTTAAAAGTGGAATCGCTCTTCTTCCAAACTGCAGCCTCCCTCTTCAAAATAACAAGCGCGAGAGAAGAAAAACGTTCAACGAAGAAAATTTCGCAAGATCTATTAAACTTCATCTCGATAAATAAATAAAAAAAAAAAGATTTAAAGTAAAACGGATATAGGGGGAAAAACAAATACGCCTCGAGCAAGAAATGAAATCGGGCTCTAATAAGTAGTGAATGAAGCGGCACGTCGTAAGTGGCTGGGGCAATTGATCCGATCTTGTGTTTTATCAAGAGGTAGGTGGATGACTTACAGCAAAAGGAATGGTTCGTATGAATATTTCTGCATTTAAGATTAGTTATTTGCGATGTGATTCTTTTGATGTGCGTATCACACAGTATGTTACTTCTTAAGCGGATGTACGCTTCAAATTAGTAAGTTAGGAAAATATATTTTTGTAATAAACTGATGCATTTAATATGTGGGTTTTTTACAATTGTGGAAAAGTGAATTTCCAAATAAATATTTTTTTTCCATTTTTCGATTGAACTGTAATTTTACTTAAGCTTCTGATCTCGGTTCATTAAAAAGAAATTTTTCTGGCACAAAAAAATAGAGTTTTTTGTATTATTTTATTAAAATAATATCGATATTAAAAACAGATTATATAATAGATCACTGTTAAGTTAATGCCCTTTAGTTTTTTACTATTAGGACATTAACTAATTAATAACTTTGCTACTAACCTATTAAGATAACTTTAGTCGACCATTAAGTTAAGAGTACGTTTATGAAATGAATGATAAATCTACTGCCAAATCGTATTAGTTACCAAAGGCAATAAGTTATCTACGGAAGATCAAGATTATTAGAAATTTAAAGCGACGTTTGATCCCATAATAACCTTAACGGGTAATATTCCGTAATCGAGGTTTTCGCCAAATGTCGCCAAATTTGGGCGATAACCAGGGATTTAGATGTAGTGTTATTAATAGCTTGGCGAGATCCGATTTCGCCAAATTTGGCGAAAACCTCGATTATGGAATCTGTCCCACGTTAACATATAGTTAACCGTTATAGAATATATAAATCATTTAACTAATTTCAAGCACGGACGGACAATGAAGAGTTGCATTACCCATATTAGAGAGGGCAAAGCAATTTAATCGACCATGTTTAAAACTATCAAAGGAAATAGTAGTAGAAGTTGGCTCTTAGTTCTTAGATGTTGGCGCTTTAGTAGTAAGTAAAATATCAGTTTGTTCACCTTTAAAACCATTCTAACGTTATTTCATAAGAACAATGAGGATAGGAAACAACAGGCAAGAAAAATGGGAAAGGTTTCAAACTCTAAAAAATTTACTAATAGAGGATTTAAGAACAAAAAAGAATCCCTAGTAGCGCACGATCTATTGTTTTGATATAGTAACCGATATATTATTGATTTAATATCGTTACAATTCCAGGCAATAAGGTTAATATCATGCGCTTCTAGGGATTGTAAGATCAAGATCAACATCTTTACTAGGAAACGATGGAGAAAGAAGAGTTGAAAGACAAATTCCAATTCCTCGTTATTTTACTTTCCGACTTAAAATGGAAGGAATGAGAGCCCTTATTTGTTCTATCGGATGACACAAGATCACTCTGGGGACTTTTATAAGTTCCCGCTTTCCTCAAAATACTTTTTTCTTTAAGAATTCTCCTGGAGTTGAGAAGACTTCTTTACCTTCGCGATATCGAATGTCTACGAAAACTACTTCTCGAAGGGCCGAAGACTTAATTAAAAAAGAAAAATGGGTTTTAAATGGCGCGAGGGTTTAAATTAAAATGAATTATTGTATTCGATTATCAAATTTCTAAACTGGTGTTTACGAACGGAATCAGAATGAACTTACAATGGGAAAAACCAAGAAAAGCGTTAGGCACAGTCAATGTTTTGATAAAAAGCAAGAAACGTGACTCCAAAGAAGAATATCGCGTTACGGACTGTTTTAAGCGGTTGGATTTCTTCGAATGAACGGCTTATATCGGTCTTAATATTAATTAAATCGAAATATCAAAAGCAAAAACCACTTTGATCTCTCTTCAAGAGTCTCTTCAGAGTAATTCCAGCTCTTCAAAAATCGCTTTCTTAAAACACAAAGGTAAACCGAGAAGATCCTTTTCTCTCAAAGAAATAAATTCCAAAAATGCTTCTTACTTCATTATATTCCGATAATAGAAGGCTATCAAGTTTATCAGATAGTAAGAATCCAATGAAAAGTGAGAGAAAACACACAAGGCTACTTATTTATCGAGAGTGACAATTATTCTAGAGCCCTCAATAAAAGACCAAAGAGCTCTCCTTTTGCTATTTATTCATTTTTCTTGAGAGAGAGAGGGGGAAACCATCAAAACAAATTACGTCGAAAAGCATTTTTTTAAACAAATGGAGGGAGCATCGCCGATCGCATTGCACATAGCTATAAAAGAGAAAAGTTTCTTATCGAGGTTTACAAAATAATGAGATGCCTTTGTCTGTAATTACCTTATGGAAATAAGGGTGCCTCTCGGAATATTTATAACTGCCAAACGTGTACTAGAAAAAGCTGGGTTTTGACTGTAATTGTAGTGACATTTCCCCTCTTTTCCCCTACACGCTGGGGAGTGAGTGCAACTGCAACTCGTGTTTGTTGCAGAGCTTATTTTTATGATTTAAAAAAAAAATATTTTGTTAGTGCGCGTTCTTAATTTTGTGTGTTGTCTTTTTCTTTTTTTTTTTAGGGTCGTGGAAATGCAATTATCATAATCACTTACTGATGCCGATAAAATACGTTTTCCGTTGTTGTGTTCGCAAACGATCCGGGTGGGATGTTTTTGCGCTCTCTTTAATTTTTCGCGCTTTATTTCGCGATAACGAGGACGGTGCTTTTTGAACGACTCCAAAAAAAGAAAAAAAAATATTTTTGTAAATGAGTGGCCATTATTCCGCTGGTAATTATGAGGACGTTATTTGTATTTAAATGAGATTTCGCCGACGTTTTGCAGTAGCGAAAAAAACGTTCGTTTGTTCGAAAGAAGCGAGTAACGAATGTTTTTCGTTTAGTTTTATTAGAGAAACAACTGAAACTTATGCTCGCGAAAATTTACTGTCGGTAACTAGCAGATTATTACGTATCTGAGTTCATATTACGTATACAAAAGGGATTTCAGTTGCTTTTAAGGGTTAATATTTCATTGGTTTTGAATAGAATTTTTTAAGCATATTTTACAATTATATTATGTGTGCTGTGCTATGACATCATTACCCTACAAAAAAATTTCGGTTTCTGCAGAAATTATCTTACATACCGTAGAGACCTACTGTAGTTAACACTGAGAAGTATAGTTAACGCCAAACCCAACATGAGAAATAAGATAAACATGAGAATTTAAGAAGAAATATCCTTAAACCGGGGGGGGTTCACTTTTTTTAAAAATTCTACAGTGAAATTATTAAACTTTGAAGTTTATATAATGATAAGATGATACCTCAATCATTATTCAGTTAGAGTGAGACCAAAATTAAGTGAGTAAATCTCAAACTCTTAGCCATTTTCCTAGAAAGTGCTCAACTACGAATTTCGCTCCAAAATAATCCTCCTTGCCTCAAAAGGATTGAGAAAAACTTCTTTAAAAAACATAAGTTAAAATAATGTTCATTTCTCGAATTTTTATACATATTTTTTCTTCAACTGCAAAATGAGTTTAAAACACCAAACCTTGCCTTGAAATACTCTTCATAAAACAACCCGAAAACCCGATGATTTTACAGAGCTTTCGAGTTGTAAATAAAGTTTAAACTTAAAGAGAATCCAGGAGAGTAAAGCTGAGTTCGAAATTCTTTTCACACTTAAAACGAAGTTTATTTCCAGGTTTCTTAAGTCCAAATTTCATGCTCTCTCGGAATAGAAAAAAAAAATATCGTAAGCCAACTGACGAAATATATAAAAATCGGTTTTCTTCGCAGCGGCCGACAATCGGAGAGCCGTATATTCCCGCCGCCGTTTCCGCCATCTTAACCTCAATCATCGTCGCAATTTTGTACGGAGCAAATAAACAAGTGGAATCTGGCATCTTAAAAAATAAATAAATACACTCAACTTTTCCATGAACCCAGCGGGATTTAAAACGCCCATCTAGCCCAGACTTATCAAGGGGTTTTATAGAACTCTTTTTCCCATACTTGTCTCGGCCATTTTTTTCTTCTTCATCATCCTCCTTTTTTGGAGAAACGGAAAAAAATGTAACTCGGGAGAGGAAACAGGGTTTTTTCTCCACCCTCTCGAAGGAGAAAGGGGTGAGTTGAGTTGTAGACGGGAGGATGCGGAGGACATTTTCAGTTTTTAACGCATTTTTTTTTCTCGAGAGTGGGTCTTTCAGCAGACACCTTTCTTATTTTTTTTTTGGACTTAGCGCCTTTTCATTGTTTTTAGCTTTTAGTTCCGCGAAAGAATTCTCATTCTCGTTCCGCGTGATATATAATGCATTTACAAAAGTGGGTGCGAGACGTTTGTTCCCTCTTTTTGGATCCGTTCCTGGGTGTGTTTTAGCGCCGAATGTCGAGATTTCGTTTTCGTGTGTGTGTGTGTTCGCTTCAAACAAAAAGCGAAACCGTGGGGGGAAAGTCTAAATCATGGAATAAAGGTCATATGAGACTTGTTTTTTCCTCTAAAGAATCGTTTTTAAGTGGTTTCCAACTCGAAGAAATTAGCAGAACACTTACTTAATTGTCATCATTCACAAGAACTACCCTGTATCGCTTTACTCCTTAACCTCTCTTTGCTCTTGAACACCCCTTAGCTCTTGAGCTTTTCTCTGCTACTGATCATCCCTTTCCTCATCGGTATATTTTTTTATTCCGCTCTCTGCTCTCCGGCATCCTTTTATCCCTCATCCTCCCTTTGCTATTGAGCTTCTCTCTGTTCTTAAGCATCATTAACTCTTGAGAATCCCCGTTACTCTTCGATCATCATCTATTAGCTTTTCAGCTACTATATTACCTCCTGATTTCTTTTTATACACATTTATTCACACCACAATGAATAGCTTCTCGCACGGACATTTTAATTTCTCTAGGTGACCACTAATTTCCTTAATTAATTCTAAGCGCTAATTTTATCTGCAAGGAATCTTTCTGTGCAGAGTTTGGGCAGACTTGTTGGAGCTTCCTTAATTTACATTTCTCATCGTCTTTCTAATAGTAATATGTTTCTTCTTGAGATAAGTCTGTGTATAATCTGTTACAACACATTCATACTCAATCTTTCCAGAATTTGAATTCTTACAAATGAATGAATTACAAAGTTTCCTCTCCAGCCACCAACCTCCATTAACCTTTCCCAAAATAAAACCCCTTCGGAACGACGCCAACACACATGATCCCTTTGAGGCATAAGGGGGCTTTCCTTTAAGGCTGGAACACACTGGGCGTCTAGAGTAGTTTGAAGTCGTTAAGATCCTCATCCAACTGAGGGGAGAAAGAAGGGGACTTGAGACTACTCCTGTAGCAGAGCGGTCGAAATAATCCTCACTGATTTTTAATTACACATCTGAAAATTGTCTGAAAATTGATTGAACTGACTGAATTACACATCAATAAAATGGGATAAAATTTCCCTTAGATTCCAATTCTGTTAAAAAAACAAATAGTTCTATCACAAGTGCCTCAGAAGATAACCGTTGGAAGTGAAAGGATGACACCGGTTTTCCTCCGCTATAGTAGTTAGTCTAGTGCATGGGTTCTCAAACTTTTGAACATAGCGACCCAATTTTTGTAAACAAAATCTAACGCGACCCACCTCATCTTCAGTTAAATTTTTCATGACCCCCTACAAGACGTTAGCTTCGTGCGTATGAGAAAATTAAAAGGAAGGATTTGAACCTGAACATATCAAATTGTTTAATTATGGGAGCAACAATGAGCTCTAGAACAAAATGTGGGGTCTGGGGGTCCTCCCCCAGAGAAGTTTTTGAAATTTGACTCTTAAAAACAGGATTTCAATTCTTTTTTAGTAATCTGGGATAAATTGCAGTTAAAACATCATTTGAAAAGTCTTAAAATTTGTATTGCTCCACCCGGTAAGGAGCCTTAAACCACGACCCACCAAAAACTGACTGTGGCGACCCACCCAAGATCTTAATGACTTCGAGCGACTCTAGTCCCCCCAGTGTGGTTCAACCCTTACCATAAACCCCTCCCCCATACATAACCATATCGCGAGAGAACCATTAGGATTAACTTCCGGAATCCCCTCACAGCCGACTTCATTAAGGGCGTTCTCATTAGGCAATTACCGGACTATCCGGACGCTTATTATTCACTCCCGGACAAATCCTGCTACGAACACCTCTCCCTCCATGGTAATAACAACAACAACAACGAGAATGCTCTTAATGGCGAAAATAGTTTTACCAGTCTTTCCTTAGGAATGCCACTACAGCCCCTTTAATTGAGAGTTTAAATTGCAGAAAGAGAGATCTTAATTATAGCGAAGTGCGAACGTTAAGATTTTATTGCGATTAACCCTGGTTTGGATTCCGGAGCCATCTTTGCGCGGTTTCATCTCTAATTAAGCGGCCAGATTAATCGAGGGTGACTTACTTGCTGACTGCGTTTTGAAGATAAGGGGCTTAGTTATCTAATGCGATTGCCTTTTCTTGGAAACTCATCAAAATATGCTGGGTAGACAATAATATAGTAGACTACGGCGAAATCGTCCCAGAACCATTATTATATTACGTTTGTATGACCTTACTAATATAGCTGAAGTTAAGCTATACCATAATGACCTCTCCTTTTACTTTAAAAATATGAAGTAAGTAACTGCTGAAAATTCTATGAGGATAATAAAGAAGCGACACGACTGAAAAAACGTAAAACCTAAATGTTCTTAAAATTAATATATTACTTCAAATGCTCAGTTAAATAATGCTTAAAAACAACTCTGTTGGCACAAAATCATTCAGAAATTGCAATAACTGTACTGACAATCTACCTAACGAAATTCTTCATCTTTATTGCTCTCCAATCCTTATTTATCTACATGGTCACAATATATAATATTGGCATCTTAAGTCCGAGAGCACAAAATAGAAAAACTCCTCCTGGACACAACATCATCATCACCACCATTTAAATATTCAGATAAGTTTTTACATAGCTACCCATATAAGTTTAGAAAATGCAGTAAGGTTATTTTGAATTAAGAAATCAAGAGAACAACCCATAGATAAGGACTATTAAAGCCTATTTTTGTCACAACATCTAATAATAATGGAAGGGTATATTTCTAAAACGTGATTATTTTTCTCTAAACTACCCCCAAAGGAAGCCAAATTATCTCCGATTCTCAGGCGTGAGTTTACCATAGAACGGCTATTTAATTCCTTTTCTTGTTACACAAAAAAAAACTATCATGTGTTTTTCCAACTCACATAATGTGTGCCACATAAAAATTCAATACCAAAAAAGCACATAATCAACGAATTGAAACATTTCTGTTATCATACAGGCTCTAAAGACAATAACACTCCAAATCTCCTGATTCGACGGCACAATCATCCGAAAAGAACGGCGTCGTTTCCCCCTATTGCGGGCATAAAACCAAACACACATTCCAAATGCACCCTTTTTATGCATTCCGAATCATCTCCTTACCTAACCCTATCGCAATCGAACTACCAACCCAAAATTTCGACGATCTGCGGAACATCAACTTTTACGTCGCAAACAAGATGCTTTATTTACGCAACCGAAAAACAGCACGCACGCACGAGAAAGAAGAAGTAAAGTGAAACGCAAAAAAGAGAGAAGCAGAGAGAGAGAGCGTCCTCAAATGGTTGGAGCGGTGCACCGTAACGAAGTTTCTTCAAATCCCATCACGCCGCTTCAAACCAGCCGTCACAGAACCAACTTCTTTCAAAGGACATCCCCTTTATTCACAGAGGAGAAGAAGAGGAGGACATTTTATTTTAGGTGTATGATTTCTTTCCCAGCCAACAACTCGCATGAAAAAGCCAACTAAAGAATAAGAGCTCGTCGGAACATTAAAAAGGAGAAGTATTTGGGAGCAATACACAAAAGTAATTTTCGGGGAAGGGGGAATAACTGTTTCTTTTGCTGTTCTCTTTCTTTGGGAAGTAATATGATGGTGTGTAACCGCGGTGGAGAAGGGGGAAAAAACGTTGCATTCTTTCACGAGTCATGTAACTTTATTCGATTTTGGTGAATAAAATTATTTTTACACTTAAAGTAAAACGATTATGCAGATGCAAGGCTTGAAGAAAAAGAGCCACAACTATTTAGAGAGTATCTTTGGTTGATGGAGATTTTTTTTCCTTTAGGAGACAGTTATGGGTGTTTTTAACAAATGGAAACATTAAGGAGAAAACCTGTAAAGTGTAAAAAAAGGAATTCCAGCAAATAAACAATTTAATAATATTCATCGCTTCTTCAAGTTAAGAAGCAAGATTTTATGTTAAAGCACTTGTGTTACATTTATTTTTTTGAAGGGATCTATAGTTAAAAAAGAACTATTCCCTTTGATATATGCATAAAAGTAATAATTCGTTTAGAAATTATACACAAGCCTTAAAAACAATACTTTTCAAAATATAAAAGATTCTTGAAATTCTTCAAGGTAAAAAGTTAACTTTTGATGATAAAAATAGGCACAAAAAATATTCTATTTTATAATGATTCTATTACATAGCAGGGCATTATTTTTCGATAAACATATATTTTGAAATTATGGCAAATACAAAGAAAAACAACTTATTTGAATCCCATCTTTCCTAATTTGAGTCGATTGTGTACCACAGTAAAGTGATGTTTAAAAACATTAAAATCCCTCTTACAACTCTAAATTTAGAAGGAAAATGTGTTAGACAAGAAAAAATGAGTGATATAGCTAGAGATAATCGAGCTTAACTATAACCCAAGTTCTAAAACTTGGATATTGATTCTTTGCATGAATGAAAATATTTTTCTGTCTGACTAAAAGAGGAACTTCTTTTTAAAACTTTTCAAAATGCTATCAAAGCTAGATCAAACTCCATATGTTCAAAATAAGTTTCTGAAAAAGGTTTGAACCAGATAAAAGGTTTTTTTTTTTTTGTTATGAGAAATTATTTTCTTAAAATATACTTCACAATAATGCCCTCTACTTACTATGAAACTTAGAAGAAGCTCATTTTTAAAATGAAGTCTCGTTCAAAAACTGCCATAAAAATTTCTTTCATGACTTTCAATAGAGTATGTTAAAAACATAAAATATATTGACGCTAGATCTACAAAAAACTAATTGATTTTTTATATGTTTAACAAAAAGATTCTTTTTAAATATTTCCAACCAAGAAAGAAGTAGCAATGGATAAGATTAATGCCGAATCAAAACATATCCACCATATTCATTAATAAAAAAAGTACTATATAGTTTTGGTTTAAATACTACTTAACAAGTAGTAATTGAAAAGGAAGTAATTAACTTCAAAAGTAAAAGTTGTACAGCAATATTAAAGATATAGAAAATAAAGATCTTTAGAAACATAAATCATTGAAAAGATTACATTTGTAAAGATTATTTTATAAATTCTCTTGTAACAAGATACAAAAATATAAAATAGTATGTAGCCTATCTTGTATAAAGACTATCCCAAGTAGCATGAAAAGATTTTTACACCATTCATTAGCTTTACCCACAATCATTCTTTCCAAAACAAATAATTATTTTTTCTAATAATGATTTTAACTAAGTTTTGAATTTCTGTGACTAGTTGAACAAATTAACAGCTTTTGACCTTTCCATCCTCTTCATCCTCATCATTACTCACATCTTCTTTATTCACCTCTTTTTTATCATCTTCATCCTTTCCCACTCATCCTCTACATTTCTATCATAATCTCTAACTGTCACATAATCCTCATCTTACTCTCATATCTTCATCCACCTCATCCTCTACATTTAGGGGAGAGTGGGGATACTTGAGCAACTTTTTACAGTTTAGTTTTATTACTTTTAAATTAATTCACAGCAAAAAGAAATATTGTGTTTGAAAGTTTGATATGTTTCCTCTAAAATTAAGTGGTAAATAATTTTTATTCATATTATTTTAATTTTTGGATGCATATTTTTAAAGAACTTAGATTTAAAATAAAACTGATATTATAACAATTAATTCTATCTATGTTTTTGAAGATTAAAACAAAACTTTGATTACAAAAAAATTGAAAAAAAAAACATCTAAATATTTACTTCAGATAGGTAAAAAGCAACTACTGGTCACAGTATTTTCAAAATGGTACCCAGGTATGAGATTTTTTTTTCATTAGTGCAAAATTATAAATATGTTCACATGCCACTAGTTTTAGAACGATAAATACAGTGGACTCTGCAGTGGAGAAAATAGGAGCTCAATATCCCAATCCAATAGAAATATCCAATAGAAAAAAAGGCTCAAGTATCCCTACTCTCCCCTACTCTGGCCTTAAACCCTTTCTCATCCCCTTCAATTTCACTCAACCATTTCAACCCAATTATTATTCTTATCCTCATCATAACTCATATCCACTCATTTTTTTTCTACAACAAATTAAACATTATTTACTAATTAACTAATGAATATTCACCAAGATGATACTACCCAAGAACAATCTTACCCATTATACTTGGTTACCCAAGAAAATGCAGAGGTCACAAATAAATCAGAGATAAAGGAATATCTGTATTTCTTGTCTCCCAACCAACATTTTTCTTAAAGGGTAAAAAGATATAAACACACTACTCAGTGAAAAATTATAACTCTAAACAAATATTTTCTAAAAACTATGGAGAAAGCAAAAAAAAGACCAAATTCCCCTTTCTACTTAAAATTCTAAATCTAAACCACATGCTAACATCATCTATCTATCATATGATGAACTAACTATAAGGGAGAAAAATATTCTGTAGAGGCCTTCACATGTATCATAATTTTTAAGCAAATGACAACCACAGGCAAAAATTAAGAAAATTAATTAAAATATCCAGTAAGAGTAGTATAAGACAAGATCCCAAGCAATAGCAATAGCAATTCCAAAATCGATTATAACATAAAGACTACACAGACAGAACTTTTAAGGTCAAAATTAGGTATTATTTTCTCTTATCTAATTGTATTTTTTTTGTCCAGAATGAGTCCATTATCCATAATTTTTTGCAAAATATTTTTCAAGCAATTTCAGTACTATATAACAAAATTGGTATTAATACTCAATTTATTTGTATTTATAACATTTACAAACCAAAACTTGGTAACTTTAAATGTTTTTATGGCCTCTTTATGTAATATTGGAATATCCCAGAATCCCAGGACAAACACTCATCTTTCCAGAAATCACAGGTTGGCTAAAATGTCACCAACTCTAATTATAATTGATGTAATATAAAAACCTCATCACTTATTGAACCATTAAGATTTTTTCTATTCTAAACATAACTATCTCAGAAACAAACTAGACAGTATAAATACCCATTTACAACAGAAAGATATTTTTTCTAAAAAAAAATAAACATGAGGTCCTTTTCAATTAAAGTTTGACTTACCTGAATTGGGTCCAGATGGGGAGACATTAGGTCTTGCAGATGGGCTACCATCTTCAGCTTTCACTATGATGACATAAGATTGTCGTTCTTCCCGATCGAATTCCTGCATTGTGAAAATCTCTCCGGTCTCTCTGTCAATGCGAAACTTGTCTCCGTCCTCAGAGTCCTCTATGGAGTAGTACACCTGAAAGTATAGCTTAATTAGTTTGCAAAGTCATTAATGCCTTTTACATCTCTTACACCAACTTTAACATGCATGTGATTAAAGCAGACAGTTTAATAACATATTTGGTAATAGCAATAAATTGTATAGTTCAATATTCTTTCATTTTTATGCTTGTTTAACATGTTGGTGTGACAAAGCAAATAATTTAATAGCATATTATGATATAAAAATTGGGTACATTTTAATTTTCTTTTGATTTTTATGCCTCAGTCCATAAATTTCCTGAAAGTGGGGTCTATTAGGGTTCATTTCACATGTGCATTACACATATTAATTATATATAAACACATTTCCATGCTATTTTTTTAATATTAAAAACAAAATAATCTAAATAAAATTAGAAAACTAAATAAGATAGTAATTTTTTCATCAACATTTTCTTCAGTATAAATATTCTATACAGTAAGATAAATAGTAAAGTTTTTAATCATAAAATGTTAAGAAAACAATGTACAAACTATTTCTTTTTTAAGAGTAGTTTTAAAAATTAGTAGAAATTTTTTATTTCAATAAGAATTAGTTATTAAACTAGAAGTATTCATTTTTAAAATGATGGTCATTTTATTTAGAGGTAATGAAATGAAGGTGATACTTTATTTTATTAATATAATAAGATATATAAATTTGTCCATAAGAAATATTTTAAATGCATTTTATTTTAGATAGATGTTGTAGTTGGTTCTGTTAAATTATTTTATTCATCAAAATAATCTTAAATATTTGTTATGAAGTGCTGTAACACCCAAAAGGGAAATCATAAATAGGTTTTAAAAGTTCACATCTTCAAACAGTAACACTTAAGTAATAAAAATTATCTAGTGTGCATTCTGCAGGATTTAAACTTTTAAAAAATGTAAAAAATAAGTGTACAAGATAAATAAATAACTTATAAACTATTATTATGTGACAACTACACAAAATCATGTTTGCCACAAAATCTACCATAGTATAAAATTCAATAATTTAAGCCTTAACATAATTTATTTTAGTTAAGTTGATATTTCAATATTTTAAAATGTAAAATTATCACATTTGATATCACACAAGATGTTATCTATCACAAGATGTTACTTTTAAACTTGGCTGTATGCCTATTTTATCTTATAAGATAGTGACAAAAATATTAGTTAATTGTGACTACTAATATTTTAAACATTACATTTATTTTTTTACATTTTTAAAGATGTTGCAGTAAGTTACCTTAAGCATTAAAAGCTTAGTGACACAACATAATATGGGTTATCTACCACTATTTTAGATTTAAAGAACAAATGTAGAGAAGTTCCAATATTAAAGTAGAATTAAGTAGTTAAAGTAGAAGTAAGTAATTTTTACTAATTTGTTAAATATGTTTATGTTCTTCACTCAAATTTTATAAATACAAACAAAAAGCACCAAACATTCAAAGATGAATGAACAAAGTTATTTTTGAAACAAATGTTTTACATTATGTTCAAAACAAAAATTTTTAACACTTAAAATACATTTCACATACTTTGTTATTTGGATAGGTTCCATCTTTATCCAGAGCTTTAATTTGGGTAACTTTAGTTCCCACAGGCATTCCTTCCAAGACAGTTTCTTGCTCTAATTTGACAAACAACGGGATTTCATCATTCACATCTTGCAACAAAATGTACACTGTAGCTTCACTAGCCAACTGTTGAGCTCCATTGTTCTAAAATAAACAGAAAACTTTATTTTCCTTTTTCAATCAGAGATTACATGACTTAATAAACATCACATAATAATGTTTAATTATTTATTATCAATTTTTTTTTTTACACAGCAGCCATTTAACATAATGTTGAGAGAAAAAGTAGGAAAAAACTCTTTGCTGACTTAACTCTTAAAAGAGTTGTACTAAAATTAATTTTCAAACACTCTTAAATGCTAAATAAAATTGTGTGCGTAAAAATCAACCTACCTCAACACGGACAGTCAAATTATATTGTTGAACTTTCTCATAGTCCAAAACATAGTTGACATATATACCAGCCCAAATGTCTCCATTTTCAGTGTATTCAGTCAAGTAAAATGTATCTTTTCCATTAGTTTGCTCAGTACCTCCTTTTATAAGAGTGTAAAACACCCGAGGTTTGTCAGGAATACCAGATCTAAAAATATATTCAAAGTAAATAACTGAAATGCATCCTAACTATCTTACAAAGTTTTATGTTTTAAAAATATTGAAACTAACCTTGCTTTTAGTGCTGCTATTTTTTGACCAGGTTGAATATTTTCTTTAACTAAAATGGGTCCATAAATAGGTTGATCCCAAATAGGAGGATTGTTTTTACGATCAACAACTTCAATAATTACATTCACTGAAGATTTCAGAGGGGGAACACCTTTATCAGTAGCTTCAGCTCTCAAGAAGTACTTTTCTCTCTAAAAAAAATAATAACCTGGTTAGAAATGATAACAAAACAAAGGGATAACATCTTATTAAGAACAAGAAATGTTATTTCCACCTTTCATTAATTAGAATGCATTGTACTTCTAATGTTTTGTAATTTTTCAACTTTAAATAAATAAATCATAGTAAATAAATGTAGGTTTTTTTACATCTATAACAGAGGAATCAACAGTCAATTGCAATTATTGTTTTCTAATTATTTATCAACTAACTTTAATTGTGTTTATCTTACATAAATTTATTTTTAAAACTTTCTAGAACTGATTTTAGGGACTTTGACAAATGATGGGAGATGCCATGGTAATTAATCACAAATAATAAATGCAAAAATTATACACACAACATACAATGGGAAATAACTAGGTTTTTTTTAATTAAAAGCTTACATTCAATTATTTAATAATACCAATATTTTTTAAGAATCTGGGACATTCAACAACTTGTTAACAAAATAGTTTTACTTAAAATATTTTTCAAACATACTCTAAAATAAATAAGCATTCTAACTCTTAAAACAATTACTCCAAATAACAAACAGTCACTAAAATAATGCATAAAACAGTTCAACATTAAATTACTAGCTTTTTATGGAACTATAAGCTTACATCCAATGATTTCTTAAGTCGAATCCATCCACTTTCTGGATTGATTTCAAAATACCCGTCATCTGCAGTGTTCCTAGCGTATAGACTGTACACCACAACACCATTATTATCTGCATCTTCATCCGAAGCAGCCACTCGTAAAACATTGTTCCCAACAGGGGTGTCTTGCTTGATGTTCTCGTGGTACTCAGAACGATGAAATAGGGGTTCATTGTCGTTCACATCAGCAATTTCTACTTTGAAGGAGCAAACACCTTCTAATGGAGGATTGCCTCTGTCAGTGGCTTTTAGTGTTACACTCACAGATCGGCCATCTTCACCTTCTCGATTGAAAACCTGCAATTTAAAGGTATATTGAAAACCTATTTCCAGAAAAAACCTATTGAAACCTATTACAGAAATATAAATGAATTTATAAGGTTTTAAGAGATAATGTTGCAAAATAACAAGAGTAAAACATCTATTTAAGAGTGGTTGACATCTATTAAACCATAACAAAGTAATTTACTGTTGAAAAAACAGAAATTTACAGTTGTTTCAATTTTATGCTTCATTTATCCTGATAGATAAGTTATAGATTGAAAGAATGCAATGTTTATTTTTAAAAATGCAACATAATTGAACTTCTGTGGGATATTGTGAGTTGATACAATACTTAACAACAATTTGATACAATACTTAAATAATTCTTTTGAAAGATGTGTTTAGTACATAAAGTGATCCTAAAACAGCAGCCAAAAATCAAAATTTCAAATTACCTTATTGGTTCTAACATCACCAGTGATTTCATCAACAATAAATTTAGTTCCTCTTTGGTTAGGTTGTTGCACCACAGAATATCTCACTTGTCCATTATAACCTTTATCTTGATCTGTAGCTTCCACCTAAAGTTTAAAAATGAAATGAAATATTACTAACAAATATTGAGTACTTTTAAATTACAAAAAAGTTTAATTCATTGGGTCCAAAAACAACAACACACTATCAATTTTTGAAACACAAATTGTGTGTGCTATTATAACGCTTTCAAGTATTCATAATTATTAAAATGAAATATGACAAAGAAAACAAGCTCAATATATTAAATTGTCTTTCCAAAAAGGAGGGCATTGAAAACTGTTGAGATACATACAATAACTTTTGGTATTAATTCTAGAAAAACAACATTACTGAACAAAACAGCTTTAAAATTATTTATGAAAGTTTAATAGATCCTTTTTTACAGCAATATTATATAAAGGTGGTAATAGTAAATTTAAAAGGGTGGGCATTGAAAACTTTTGAGATGAAATAATTTTTGGTATTAATTCTAGAAAAACAGCATTACTGAACAAAACAGCTTTAAAATTATTTATGAAAGTTTAATAGATCCTTTTTTACAACAATATCATATAAAGGTGGTAATAATAAATTTAAAGCAGTTATAAATTTAAGACCAGTAAACTTACAGCAGTAAAATTGGACACAATGCTATGAAAACCAGCCATGAATTGGGTCAGAGTCACGTAAAAGTTAACTTAGACTATCAAGGATAAACACAAAAGGCTAATATCTTAACACAGTTATTACTAAACTACACTCAAAATGTACCATTTACAGTTTAGAAAACAAAAATATTCTTTACATGTTGTTTATAATCTTACAACTACCTTATCTTACAATCAATAATAAACCATTTTAAATAATTCATACCCTGATGACAAAGGTGCCGCTTTCGGCATTTTCTTCAACTTTGGGGTTGTAACTGTCACACATTTCAAACACTGGCTTGTTATCGTTAACATCAGTGATGAACACCACCACAAGAGCAGTGCTTGTGTGAGTTGAAAGAGCTCCATTCTTGCAACAAGCCCCGTCGTCCCTGGCAGTGACGTTCAACTCATACTTGTCTTTATCCAAGTGAATTGAACCATCGATGAGACGAATAACACCTGAAGTTATAAGGAGGATTAGTATGGTGTAAGTTAAAGAGAATTTCAGGAAATAAAAGTAAACTTAAAAAGCATTAAAAACATTTCTACCTGAGGTATAAATGTAAGCATTCTTACAAAAACCATTCACATTATTACTAGCCTTATTATTATCATTAGTTTTAAGTTTTATAAGGGTAATGTTTAACATTAAAGATGTGATTTCATAATTTTATAAAGTAAGTACTTGTAATAATATTTGGAATCAAATAATAATATAAATTCAAATATTCAGTAATAATATCAATTCAAATATATATTATGGTTGATATAATAAAAATATACCAGTTTTTTTATAATAAAACCAACTAAGGGTACATAACAGAAAATATATGTTTCAAAGTATGTAATGCTTATAATATTTTCATACATATATTGGGCAAATTATATTTAAATGTAAATAATGGTAGTTGTAAAAAATTACATCAAATTTATACTCCAAGCATAAACTTTGTATAAAAATGTTTGTTCTAATTGAGGCAGACATTTTCAAAATGTTTTATAGTTAACAGTGAAAGCAGGCCAAACTAGTTAAACTAACTTGGTTAAAATTTGAGTCAGATAAGTAGTCATGCATAAATAACAAAATTAGACTATATTCTATAATATTAAATGCATACAAAGGGGGAAGGAATCATTGTTATTATATAGCATACTAATATTCCAAAAATGATGAAAAGATCTCTAATGTACAAAAAAACTCAGCACAATAGTTTTACATAAAATTTCTACACTAAAGTATCAAATGAAAGTTTGTCCAAATGCAATATAAAATCTATAATATAATCTAGATTTAAATGTTTCAATGTCCTGCTTAAAAACAGGACACAAAAAAAAAGATTTCTGTTGATTTTGAATTTTTAAGCATAAAGCATATTAAAAGCATATATCTTTTAATTATGAAATAAATCATTATGGAATGAAAATTTATGCTAAAAACTTTGGTAAATTTGCCTCCTACTGTGAATACTTTAAAAAATCATATGGAGAGAAAACAAATAATATGATCTCAAGCATAAAGATGTTGCAATAAAAACTTCTCTGTTAACCCATGCTGAACTCAAATGAGCATGAACAATTTTAACATGCAGCAAACATTATATATAATGCTATTTATACCTGAGTTCCTACATCCCAAAGGCTGTATATAGATATGAAAGAAACACCCAAATACATTAACAATATTACATTACCAATTAAAACAGTAAATTGAATTAAACTATATTTAAAATTGCATTAAATTTAGAATAATTTCCACCAAGTAAATATGTAAAAATCTTATATATCAATATGATACAAATGGAAATTATTAAGGACTTTTTATAAATCATTTTGTTTTTCAACATACAAATGGGAATTTACTCAAGCAAATTACAAATATCAATTGCATAGTGTTTTAAAACATATTATGGATTTTACTAATGTTTCAAGTTTAAGAGATGATAATTATTAAGTATATTTTTATAAACCATTTTGCTTTTTAATGTAAATGGGAATTTACTTCAGCAAATTACAAACATCAATTACATAGTGTTTTACAACAGATTATGGATTTTACTAATGTTTCAAGTATAATTCAATGTATATAGTATTCTGTATAAAGTTTTAAAAGTTTATACAGATAATTTTTCATTAATAAAGAATATGTGTCAGGTGTAAAGAAATAGACATTATGTAATTGAACATAAAAAAGAGTTATGTAAATATCATGTAAATGACCTATAGAGATATTTACCTGTTCTTTTTTCAATCTCAAACATTCCTGTTTTTGTGCTGCCACCAGAGAATCCAAACATCACATTGTCACCATCAATATCACTTGCCACAACAGTAGTAACAAGGGTGTTGGGCCCAGCATTCTCGTCCACACTAGGAGTGTAGACATCTTGACTGAACTTGGGAGCTTCATCATTGCGGTTCTCGGTGTATATGCGGACAGTTGCAGTTCCAGTGAGCGGAGGATCTCCTTTGTCAACAGCTTTGACAGTCAATTCATAGGTGTTGATGATGTCGGCATCTAGACGCTTGTTTGAGTAGATGACTCCACGAGAGTCGATTGTAAAATCATCTTGATCCAAAGAGTACACAATTTCTGCATTTTTTCCAGAGTCAGTGTCAGTTGCAGAAACTAAAAACAAATAGTAAATAAATTATGAAGTAACAATATAAAATAAATTTTAATTTTTACAGGAAGAAGAATAAAAGTACATAATTGGTACAACAATTGGTCTTGATTTGGGTAACTAAATACATATTCAGTATGTTAAATTAAAATTATATTGATTATGTTTTACAGAAATGGTTGAGAGATGTAACATTTTCTATAAGATAAAATATTCTGTTTTAATAAAAAAAAGTAAGAAATTTAATGTTTCAGTTATAAAACAGTTCCATGTTGCCCATGAACATGAAAACAAAACAAATGTCCATGAAATTAAGCCACAAATTATAAGGAGAAAAATGTAGAATTAGAATCCAAATAAAGAGACAGCCAAAATTGTACAAATATGTTCATTAGTTCTTTATTTGGGGATTTTTATGATTTTGAGTTCGTGTTAAATTAATTTTCCTCAAAATGTTTCCATGTTATTGACTGACTCTTCAAAAAAATATCAGGATTTTACAGTAATTAATTCTTTATCAAAGAATAGTGCAACTTTAACAATTTTATCCCCCTACAAAAGCATATTAACCCCACCTATGTTGTAAAGTGTTCCACCTTAAAATGTTATATGGTGGGTATCAATATATGTGTGTATCAATGAAATGAAAGTCAATGAAATGTTTAGAAAAATATATATGAGTGACAAAGTTTAAATAAAAGCTAGATCTTAAATTATTAAAATTATATGAAACCTTGCAAAATGGATGTTCCAATTGGTACATCTTCAGGTACACCATAAGCTTGGTAATCTGGGACTTCAAACCTTGGTGGATTATCATTTACATCAGATACATCAATGATCAGCTGAAATGAGAAAACAGATCCTTAAATTGGTGAAAAACCACAGTAACCCTTTTAAACCACAGTAACCATAACAAACATTTGAAACTTAATATGTTTATTTCTCTATTTGTGCATCAAAGGGAAAGAATTTAAAGCAATATTTGAACTTTCTATGACTACCAACAAACTGCATAATAATATTATACATTACTGATATTTGAACCATACTAACAAGAAAAAATACAAGAGAAGTTGAATTAAATTAGAATTCATTGATATAGCTTGAATGAATTTTTATAATTAAGTATTTTTGTTAAAAGGAAAAATCTTTTGTTTCATTCATGATTTTTAAAAGATAATGTGTTTTAGTTCCAACTTTTAGAGACAGACTTTTTGTGATAGAAAAACTTTTTACCCCAACCAATATTAAATCACTTTCATAGTTTTAAAGAGAAAAGAAACAAATAAAACTTACAGCAATCTGTTCTACATATAGAATTTCTCTTTAAATGTCTAATTCTTACAATATAGTAACATAGCAGGATTAAACTTAAAATTATCTGTAAAACAAAGCATTTAATACCTCAACAGATGTGGAAAATCCTCCAGAATCTTCTGTAGCAGTAATTTGAAGTGAATACTTTTTAGGTTGACGTAGATCTTCATAATCCAAATCTTTGGCCAGTTTCACCATGCCATCAGTGGGACCAACAGTGAAGGTTCCAGCCCCCTGACCTTTGGTTCCCAAAATGTAGCGAATCTGGCGGTTTGCAAATGATGTGGCTTTGACTTGAATAATTCTGGGGAGGAAATGTATATATTAGACAAGATTAAATAAGAATTCTTTGCATATGATTGATTGCATTAAGTGTGTGGTTAATTTTCCTCTAACACCAAGTCTCATTAAAAAATTAACTTTACTTTAATATAAATTTAAAAGTTAAGAAAAAAAGTTATATAGCTTTAGATGGATAAAAGGGAAGGTAAACTGGAAAATATTAAAATTGGCTGCGAAGTAAAGGATGCTTGGTAAAGAGTAATAAGTAATACATCAATTTATAATTTAATTTAATTAAAAGAAGCTAAATTTGTAATACTGCACAAAAATGTTTCAATTTAAAATATCTTTACTAAGCTGATAATGAGCAAACATTAAAAACTTGACATGAAAACGAAAACTTAAATTACTACCTATGAAATACTAAAATAGTCTGTTACAACATAAAAATTTAACATATTTTTATGTTTTATAATTAAATTAATAATTTATTTATTTAAAAATTGCCCATTCCTTTCAGTGTGTTCTTCCTAGTCAGGAGAATTCCATAGTCCTTCAAGAATATCTTCTCAAAGACTATAGATATTTTAACCAGATAGGGGAGCTAAACGAAAGTTAGTATAATCCATAAAAGTGTTTCATACTCAGAGTCTTTCTTCTTGTTTTCCGGTATACTGGCCGAATACGACTGCATGTAGAACTGAGGTGGTCTTTTGCCCCCAATGATGGACAACCTCTCTTCTCCAGTGGACTGTTCTTTCCCAGTCACCTTGACGCCGTTCAGATCTTCTGCTTTCACATATAGAACATATTCTTGGTCCAGGTTGAAAGGATCACTTCCAACAGTCCTTATCTCTCCGGTCATTTCATCCACTTCGAAACGTCCACCGGCTATGGTAAAAAAAACAACCCAACTCTTAAAAACCGGTTTCAAAATTTCAAGGGACAACAGAATTTTAGTTTTTAAAAAATCAAAGCGAATGAGTTATGGTTTGATTTGGGAAAAAAATAATAAAATATTCTGATAAGTTCTTTATGGGGGGCTAGTTAATAGTTAGAGTCATTGTTAAATCTAATTTTATAAGATAAAAATTTGGGGAAAAGAAGATGGGGTCTTTTTCTTTTCCTTGTAAAAGTTAGTTATAAATTACGTTGAACATAAATCTAAAAACAAAGACTTATGGAATTGTTCCCTACAGTCAACGATGGTTTAATTTGAAAATATAATTTTTTTATTACTTAAAAATTTAAAATCTCCCCATGCTCCACAAAGTATAACATGGGGCTTACAGAAGTAAGTCACAAGCTCAAATAAAAATATTAATCAGTACAAAACATCAGAATCAAAAAACATTTTCAACAAAATTAACAAATAATGTAAAAGTTCTTCTATTGGAAATCATAGCAAAAAGAGATACTGGCCAAGAGATGTGCATCTTTCCCTATTATATATAAACTTTACTCTATTATATTTAAAAATATAATAGGTTAAATCATACTAAAAACTGACACCAGGATACTAAATATACAAAATCATTGAAAGGTATAAATAAATCTGAGAAACCTTGACTCCACCAAAGACAAATGGAATTGTTCACAAGAGTCAAAGGACATTAAATAAGACACATATACTAAACACATTAAACCATTAAAAGGCATATTAATTGATCTATTAAAATTAACAAAAACTAAGAATGCCTCAAATGTCCTCCATAGTTCTTATCTCCCAACACAAATACAGTCGACGAGAGTTTAAAAAAAAAGCAATCATTACTTCTGTCTCGAACCAAGAAGTAGTGGATGTTGCTGTCCACGTCCGGGTCCCTGGCTTGCAGTCTGAACACCGAGGTCCCAGCCGGGGCGTTGAGCTGAACCACGGCGTACATGGGCATGGGCCGGTTGATGAAGTAGGGGTTCTCGTCGTTCGCATCTTGCACGTGGATGATGATCCTCTGCCGGTCGGGTTCTGAGAAAAGAAGGAAAAGCCGATTAACATACTGTTTTGGAGAAAGAAACAGTGAGCTTAAAACTAAATGCCAGATACAAGTAAAAAAAAATCATTTTAATATCTTCAAAATTATGATTGATTGGTGTATAAATTTTCACCTGTAGGTGCGCATAAGTGACAATTGAATATTTTGTACTATATTAAAACATCTTAAGTAGTAAGGGTTTAAAATAAGATTATTTTTAAGTTTAGGAACCATTCAACTTAGATTTCGTGATTTGTATTAAACAAGATGGACTTGGGCGTGAAAATAAACGATCTAGATCCTAATTGTGTATAACTTATAGTAAAAATTTGAAATTAATGCATTTTGAATGATGTTCCCAGATTTTCCAATTATTCGTGTAACACAATGCCCCCATTTTAAGAGTTAAACAAACACAAAAGACCTATTTTTTAAACAGAAAATATCAATGGTTGGTACGTACAGTATATAAGAACATAGAATTATGAATTAAAGTAATAAAAAACTATGCTCTTCTAAATATGATGTGTTTCCTTGACTGGACTTATATTCTAATGTATCATTATCATTAACCAACAAAATTTAAACCGTGAATATTTTTCTCTTGGAGGCAATAAAAGGAAAATATGTTAACTCCAGCAAAAAAATAATACACAATTAAGTTAGCTACTTAAAAAACGTGGGAAAAAAAGGTAAAAAAAGGATGTCACACAACTACTTCAATTTCCACAAACGGCCGCAAAGCAAGACAAAAGGACTTCCTCCCATTCGAACTTTTAAAAAAAAATAAAAAAATTCGACCGAGAGTTCGGGGAACCCCTAAAAGAGAGGCGTACGTAATTAAGAAGGGGTGGTGCATATCCAACTTCGTTCCCGTGTTGTATGCTGAGGTTTTTTTACAACTTCCGTGAAACGGATGGATGGCAACTGTTCCTGCGGAGGAAAGACTAAAACCCTCAACGGCGGAAACAAAGTACAAATTGGATGGATAACTCGAACATCTTAACTGCGAAAATTTCACGTTTGCTCCCCCTAACTTTCGATTCAAACAGTTATTTTGCGTTATTAATTCATATATTTTGAATAATTGGGACGTTCTTTGTGACCCCTTTCAACTTTGAATCATATTTAATCGACAGAGTAGTATTTTGTGAAGGGCGAAGTGGTGAAAACAATGGGAAAATGAAAATAGCATTCAATTAAATGGCTTTTAATAATAAGAATTGAAACTTTTTACCACGCACAATGTTTAAGAGTGGGTATTTTGCAATAAGTTTTAAGTAACAGTAGCCTTTAAGGGGATGATAAATAGTTCATCTATAGAAAAGTATAGTTTCTAATTTCTAACAAGACTCAGGGGTCTGTCAAGTTTTTTAAAAACTACCTATTTTGAGAAAATTTGGAAATAATTTGTGAAAATTTCAAAAAAACTCGTGAAAATTAAAATTATATCGTATTAAATAAAATATAAACATATACATTAGGTATTTTAAAACATCAAAAATTAACTAAAATTTGTTTAGAACGACTTATTAATTTTAAAATAACGATAATATGGCTCATCATACAATTTTCTTTTTGAAATGTATTCTGTGAAGGTACCTTTTTTCCTAAAGCTGAATTTGTGAAAGTACCTAATTTATCAATTGGTGAAATTATGAAGGTATCTTTAAAAGGTAGTAAATATGCTTTAGACAGACCCCTGAAACCAGTAGAGTTAACAGTTGAGAAATTATACACAATAGAACAAGGGATAGAAAGTATTTTAATTGACAAAATGTAGGGAATATAACTGGTCAAGACATGCCCCAAATTTAATACGTTTAGTTTGAATAACTCAATATTTTTATCAATCTTAAGCCTTTTTTTTTAAATACATCAATTTCAAAGCAAGAATTATACACCAAATTATCCGACTAACTCAGAAAAATCAATACATAAATCGTTTCATCAGACCATCAGCAAGACCACGACGCTCATAAAAACCAAACGCTGGAAATATTAATATTAATAAACAAAGTTTTATCAACTGTCCAAACATCATCAAAGATTACGGAGCAGGCGGCTTCTAAACTAGAGGCACACGACAGAACCGAAACCATCATGCAGCGGTATATCGTATTTACTCACAGCGACAACGAGATAATTCTTGATTAAAAGGAAGTGCGAAAAACAATCTGAGATGCGATTGTTCTTGGAGAGGCATTGTTGATCCTATCCTCACCCCACTCAGAGGAGGATGTCCGAATTACGCCGAGCTACTGTGCGAACAAGCCAGCTCGGTAATTGTCAGTGAGTCAGTGACTGTAGTCAAGTATGCCCAGTAACCTTTGTATTGTACTATTGTTCCCCGGTTTTCTTTCGCACAGTTTATGCAGCATATAATTTAAGTAACGACGGTATTTAAGGAATGACAAAAATCGACAAAATTTTGGAAGCATCGGTTGTAAAGACAGGGTTATATTATCATGCATAAGCGATATGTGCCTTACTACCAACAGACAGCATCATAATTTTTGGGAGGCGGGAAAATTACAACAGGTCAAATTCCATTTTTCACATTTCCAAAGATAATTCATTTGTTACTCTTCATTCAAGAATTTTCTTTAGCATACTTGTTAGAGGAAGACTAAATTTTTTATAAGGACAAGAATGTGTCTTTCTTCTTAGTGTAAGGTTAGTGTGAATATCATTTACTGTGCCTCTCATTCAATTTGCTCATGAAAGGATGTTTGTCAAATTACCTATTTAGAATCTATGCAAAATTAAAGCCTGAATTCCTATTTATATAGTAGAAACTGTAGCTCTTTTGGCCTAAAATCAGTACAGATAACGTTGATTTCTATAAAGAATTAAAGACAAAAAAGTTTATCTGAAAGAATAGGCAAAGTCGATTTAAGACAGCAGCAAAAACCTTATAAATGTAGGCCTGTGCATTAGTTACTAATTATAACTGCTATACATAGCAGCTTGCACTGAATATACAAAAAAACGTAAAAATTCACATAGGTAAACACGACCAGAAGTATGTGTGGTAATAAGGATTAATAAACCAACAAAAACGGGGAAAATTTTAGAAGTACTAAATTATGTTACGAAAGGAGCAATCACTACGACTGTCATACGAGTAGCTCGCACCGAGTACTGCAAAGGTTAAGAATTTTACGAGTTGTTGGATGGAAGTTGATCTTTGTTAATTTCTCTCTTCACTTCATTAATTGCAGGGCGCATGCACCCGCTGGAGCGTGAAAACGGAACAAAGGGGAGGGTTGTGTCCAGGAGCGAAAGTATTTTCGAAATTTGAATACAATGGAAGAAGAAGCAGAGTTAGAAAGTTTTGAAGGCCTGCAATTAGACCCAATCGGATGCTAGGGAGTAATTGATGTTTAATGTTTTATAATTGCTGGGTGGCATCGGTTTCTCATGGGGGATCTTGAGGTAAATTTTATGCTGCAAACTATCATAGATCACGCTATGTGTTGGTTCTTTTTACCCATCCCTTTACATTCATTGCCATATTCAACTCATCTTTAGGGTAAATTCACAATTGTTTAAGATTCAGAACTTATATTATGAAAAATATCCGTTCAATGAGTTTTTAAAGCTCTTAGGAGAAAACTTTTTAAACTCCGCAAAATGTTATTATGCTTTGAAAACTCTTCAATTGAATAATACGAATTTCAATTGAAAAATGCAACCGTACTTCAGCTCTTTTTCCTTCTAGAATTCATAAATTCTAGACAATACAACATAGACTCCTACGACAAAAATACTGGAGCTTAAAGTCCATTCGCAAATTTATTTTAACTTTTAAAAAAGGAAGAATATTTCAGAAAAATATCTAACCAATTGTTTTTCAACATCTGCATTGTAATGTTATACATTTTTTTACATAACGCATCCCTATAAGGGCTAACATTCAAAGCATTTATTCATGAACATTCCAAATCCAAGCATAATTTGTAAATTAAATTATTTGAAAATCACTGTTAAAAAAAAAGAAACTAATCGAACAGCATTGCCGAGGAAATTCATCAGACTTTTAACTGTAACAAATTTATTTCAATAGCTACAACAATTACTTTTTTAATTTCCCTCACTCTAAGCCCCCTCAATAATAATAAACCCCATTAAAAATGTCTTCACCCGGTGAAATACAATCCTAAATTTCCGATCCACGAAATTTCGTCGAGAAAGGCAAAGCATTCAGCAAAGCCATCAGAAGCCCTACCTAGAACGAACGGAGCAGTCATCGAATTTCATTGGGACTATTGAATAACCAAGGGAGCACCTGACCAACCGGGGGGAAAGCTTTAATGTCCAACAGCAAAGCATAATGATACACCAGGGAATACGATACGCAAGCGAAAGTCAAGCTTTGTTGGAGGTTCCATGTAATAACATTAACAATCGTCCCTAGAGATCCTGTGGGGGTGGAAGAGGATGAAATGACAGAGAATAACTTTTGGTGACATTCGCCACTGAAGGAAACCATGTTGAAGAATGTAATTTCTCATTGGTTTGAAGGGTTTAATTTATTCCATCTTCCACTTTGATTATAAATACTAATAGTACCTAGAACTAGAGGGAAATTTGCAAGAAGTTTCAATGCATGGTTAGTAGAAATACTTTATTTTACAAAAATTAATTTCTAATGATGATGAACAAAACTTTCTTTGGGTTATCTAACACTCGTGTATGGAGTACTTTTATGTATAAAATCAAATACGTATTAAACTTGTTTTTTTATGTTTTGTGATTCAATTTCAGCTAGAGAACTAAAAATTGATGAAATTTGACAAATACGACTGCATCTTTTAAAATTCAGAAAATGTAGAGATTTTTAGTTTTACAACTTAATTTTTGCGACGGTATGTTCCAGATAACAAATTATCCCAGTATTTAATATATTTTTTACATCAGAATAGTACTTAAACAGTTTCAAATTTTTTAAAACTTTATTTATGGTCATATCTTCTCTTCATTTCGAAACCGCGTGACCAATGAAGTTATTCTTAATATTCCAAACAAGCGAATAGCAAAAAGTTTCCAACAATCTTTTTCATTGTCGAAGATGAATCAATTATTTTCCCAACATAAATAGTAAATTTTAAACAAGAGGAGGAATGAATAATAAGTAAATTTGCCTTATTAGATTTTCATCGTGGTATTTCTATACACAGAAAAAAATCTCTAAAGCAAATACTTAAACGCAAAATTAAATTTTCTTCCTGAGAAATCTAATAAACCAGGCAAAGGAGGAAATTTCCAATATTTTTTTGGAAATTCATTTCCAGTTTCGCAACAACAACTATTTCCAATTCCAAAACTACACTTTAAAATATTCACACCATTCCTATACCCGAGCTAGGCTGTTGAACTGTTCTATTCATTTCCACGTACAGAACAACAAAAAACTAAACAACGTCCACAAATACTTCACAACTCCTCAAAGCTCAACCACCAGGCAATAAAAGAACCCAAAGCACCACACCGTGAAAAAACAACCGCATTTTTAAAAAATTCAACTATCGCAAAAAATCACCGCCAGAAAGAAAGAGAAAGAGAGAGAGCTCTCGGCAACCCTGGTGTGGATGTGCCGAGGCAAGGTCACCCTCCTTCGGCCACTCTGATGGAAGAAAAAAAGACCGGCTGACGACCCTGTGGTACCGTCCGTTGCAGAAGAAACCTGTTGCTTCTTCTTTTGCATGACAAGGGGAGAAAGCACGACAAAGAGCCCCGGGCGAATATTATGTTGTGCGTGCAGGCAGGTATCTTGCAATAGAAAGCGATGCTAATAATGAACTAACAGAGAAGGGAATATTGGGAAAGAAAGGGAAGGGAATCGGTAATAATCCGGTGAAAATCCGTCAAAGATGTGATTGAAAAGAAAAATGGAGGGGGGAGATGGGGTAGAAAATTGGTATTCTTGCTGTATGTGCGATCTATCTAGTTTAGTTAGCTGGATTTAGAGTAAATGATGGTAACACCACAACTGATGTTTTTTGAATCCAAGGGTTTTGGGCCTTCATAATTAAGAATATTTGATCAGTTGGGGTGTTACCATTTACTCTAAATCCGGCTAACTAAACTGTTAGATCGCATACTGCAAAAATACCAGAAAATTTCTCTTGGAGTTGGAAACAATCTCAAAAGGGGAAAGGTAAATTTGTATATTGCAGATGAATGTGTGAGAAATCAGATGCTAAGGGATGGAAGTGATGTGTCGATTAAAGTTCAGTATGCACGATGGATCATAAAATTGTAGGTACGTGGCGAAAAATTAATTCAACAACCTCAATATTCTGTACTACTCTGATTTGTACCTTTGGTGAAAAGAGGCGAATCTTCGTATCAAGAACACAAATGAAAAAAAGTCAGCAAAATTGCCCCAAACCGCCTAATACACAAAAGTTAGCTAACCAAAAAAAAAAAAATCTGAAAAAATGCTTAAAAAAATGTCTAAAGTGCAGTTTTCTTAAAGAAGTCTGCAGGTGATTTTGTGGCAATAGGACTATCAGCATGTAATTCTACGGTTTTCTACAGTAATTTTGTAACCATTCATAAGAATTTACAGCGGTTTAAAAAAACTGCAGATAAAGTGTTTCAATTCCCTTTAATTTTTTTGAAGCAATTTTGCAGATTGTTTTCGATGTGTATCCCACACTATCACTTGTGCCTATAACCCGCTCAAATGTTTTAGTAGGTTCTATGAAAACTGTGCGACTTCAATGCATATGGAATGAAGATTTTAAAAATATAAAAAGGAAGAGGCATCAGAAATCGAATAAAATAGAAATAAGAAAGGGCTTCCTCAAACAATTATAACTGTAGGGACTAGACTCAAATCCAACAAGGGTCTACTACGATATCGATATGACTAAAAATTAGAAAGAAATATGAAGATAAGAGGCTTATCTACTGCTTTGCTATTTATGAATCGAAAGGAAAATTCCAATGTGGATTTGGTATGCTCAGTAGATAAGATGAGCTTGTAGGTTTTCTTAAGAAAACATGTTATTGTAAGAGGGAGGATAATAACAAGATAAATATTGTTTAGAAGAAATTTCCATACGTGTAATAAATATTTTAGGAGTGGAAAATAATAACAAACATTGTCATATTTTTATAGAAGTACAGAAGTAAATTTTGTAAGCGACTTTTTTACAAATTTTTGTGGGGATGCGGCATAGCGTTAAAATAGCAAGATTTGTTTTTTTGTGTTATGACTTAAATGATGAGAATCACTCAAAACCAATTTTAACTTTTAAATTTATTAAAATATAAAATAGCGGCTTAATATGTAAAAAGGTTCGATGTAGGAATCAGATAAAGTGAAAAGAAACCTTAAGGATATATCAATGAACAAAATAAAGTAATAATAATTATTATAATATGCAAACACTTTTATCTAATATGAAAGGACCGATTAAAATTACACAGATAGACTTATAAGTTTAAAATGAGCCAATCAAAAAATTTTTAATACATTTTAAAACCGAGCTTATCAAAAAAACATCCCACAAACAACCTAAATATGCATCTCATTTTCTACCAACACGAGACGCAACAAACCTATTCCAACGGACAAGCCCAAACGAAAATTTCAAAAAAAAACGCCCCGCGCGCGATATCATCCTCCCACGACACCCATTTCCAACCCCCTGAAAACCCCTCCCTTATCACCCACTACTACAAGCAGCCCACGAGCGAAAGGCCCCCCAAAGGAACAAATTTCCGACATCCCCCGCTCGCTACAAGTGCCGTGACAGAGAGGTATGCCAAGAATCGGCATAAAAACGGTCCGGCCTGATAGGACCCTGGCAAAGGGGCCCCGGAAAGGTAGCGGCCACAAAGAATGGAGGATTTTTTTAAGGAAAGTCTTTCTTTTTCCTTCTCCGCTGAGTCACTTGGCGGAAGAATAGATGGAATGTCATGGAATTATTATAATGGATAGGCAGTTCGGCCGTCAGTTTTGCAGTGATGCTGTGCAAGTTGTGTTTATCATGGAGTGAGATGCAAATGTACGACGATATAAAAATATTTTCCCCTTGAGATAAAGTTCTATTTATTTTTTTTATTAGGAGTATTCTTGTTATCTCGAAAACTAGAAACTAAACTTATTCTATCTATTTTCGAGCTACCGTATATCGGCAAAATGCAATGCTGTAGCGTAGAATGCGATATAGTTTAGATAAATTTGCAATAAAAACTTTATCTAGCCCATGTCGTGCCACAAAATATAAATATACCAACTAAACCTAACTACACACAATGCAATGCAAGGAGATGCAATACAGAATACTCGTACCGTACAATACGTGGTGCAACAGGCAGCAAGAAAAACCAGAGGGTTCTTACTTTTGATCAGGGGGCCGATTAAATATTGTTTTTTTAAAGTCAAATCAAATGTTTTGATTTGATTTTTTCGCTTAGTAAAATAAGTAAATTGATAATAGAAGTAGATTATAGGTGAATAAAGTTATAAGAAATTTAAGAAGTATTGATGAGAAGTATGCTCAAGCTGTAAAAAGTTACCATTTGTTGAATGATTTAAAAAAGATTAGGTACATTGTAAACTCATTTAGACCAAAATTCTAAAATGAAAACCCTTTGAATGGTTTTATCTGATAGGTTTTAAAATAACATTACTACATTACATTCTAATTAATCAGGAACAAATTAAAAACTGTACTACACAATTAAAAAAACTCATTGTTTTCAATGTTTACTCTTTTACAACATGTAACAACTGAAAAAATGCTTTGTGTTTCTGAAGATTTTTAACATAATTTAATATCGGTTTTGAACTTTAAAGGTTGTTTAAGACTCTTAATGGAATAAAAGAGCTTATTGTAACATTGCTTATGTTAAACAAGTTATTTTTAAGTATTTTGACACCCACAAGTTCATATTGTTAAAAAATACTTCATACTAACTAAAGCAACTGTTACACAAAGGAAACTGGATGTAGGGCGTTCTGAACAAGGTTGTTGGAGCAATCAGTTAATGAGCCAGCAGAACTCCGAACAACAGCAGAGTATCCAAAGATCAATCAAAGCCATCCCTCGTATCTTTATTTCAAAATTATTGACTACACACAAAAAAAAAAACAGAAAAATTTTGCAATAAAAAAAGAGGCCCATTGAACTCCTGATACCTCTCAGATGCAAAATGATCTGCTTAGGAAAAACGTAATTTTTCAATAAAAAAACAAGCTTTCCCACGTCGTACTAATGTACGCCTGAATGGAAACAACCTTCACGCTTACTGCTCTTACCAGCCAAGTCAAAACTTCAGAAATACAGAGACGCACGTCTTTTATTCCCCATTCACTACTAATGAAAGAGATTGAGATAGGTAGGTGAATGTAAGCAATTCAACCGGATTTAATTGATTTATAAAGAACAGAACATGAAAGCTGATGGCAAAGAAACCCGTATTTCAAATTGGAGAATTGAGTTTGCATAAACCAATTTTATTTCAGAACGATGGGAGATATTATTAAGTGTCGAAATTCCTTATAAATTGGTCTGGTGAAAACTGAAAACTAGTTTGAAAGTTAGTCTAAAAGGAAAATTTTTTAAACCGAATGAATTTTTTAAACTGCTCAGTCACAGGGCCGTAACCAGACTTTTGTTTCGGGGGGGGTTTTGACTCAAATATTTTCTGAGGTACTTCCTAACGGGTACTTTTATACTGGATTTAAATTTTGCTGCACTAAATTTCAAAATTGTATAAACAATATGAATTCGAAGTAAAAGGGGGGTCTGGGGGTCCTCCCCCAGAAAATTTTTGGAAATTTGCCCCTCAAAAGAGTGTTTTAGCTCATTTCTGAGACCCTTTAGATTACACCCATAGAGCACCACTCATTGTAAGCGGCCGAATTTTCAAGGTAAAAAGAAGGTATATTGTAATAAATGGCGAAATGTTAAGGGGGTTTTTAGGTTCCTACTCCAGAAAATGTTTTGAATTTTTCTCCTAAAAGTGGCATTTTAACTCATTTTGAGACACTTAGGTTACATAAAAGAGGACCACTCCTAGTAAATCACACAAGTTTGAAGGAAAAACCGTATACTTAATAGATTTCAAAATTTCGAGGGGGTTTGGGGGTCCTCCCCCAGAAAAATTTTGGAAATTTTACCCTTAAAAGTTGGGTTTTGACTCATTTTGAGACCCTTTGGGTTATACCTGAAGAGGATATCACTCCTTGTGAGACATAATTTTCAAGAAAAATAGCAGTATAAAAATTGATGTCAAAATTTCGGGGGGGGGGGGGGGTTGAACCCCTAAACCCCCCCCCCCTTGGATACGGCCCTGCTCAGTCACAATGGTATTTTCGATTACGCTTCTAGTCATACAAGGAGAGCTCATCTCAGAAATAAGAACATCACGATTACTTAAATGTACTACTTAAATATTAAAATTATTTGAGAATACTAGTGTTGTATCCTTGAATAAATTATAATAAAATGAAATAGTAATGTTAATTGCAGTCAAGGATTACCAAATGGTCCTTTTCAGATCATCATCGTGAAAGTTAAGACATTTTGCGAAAGTACGTTGATCTCTTTTAACCCAAGAGATTTGGATAGAAAAGTGTATATTAGTAAAAAAAAACCACCTATTTAATATAAACGTACATAAATTAATAATTTAAACAACAGACACTGACCGTCCTCTTTCTAGACGAAGAGGCACTAAACAGCCAATTTTTATTTCACAAAAACACAAAATCGCATCAAACAACTTAATTTTCCCGGACTGAAAAGGAAAAAACGCATAGCCTTGACCTGGTCAATCATTCGGCAGCATTCGATGAAAAACAAAAGAGGGGAAAAAACAACAAAGCATAAAAAAAATCCCACGCGCTAAGCTCGCTCCAACACACCATCGTTTGTGTGTGTAGGAAAAAACTCGACTGCGAGGAGGTGCATCTACTGGAAAGAAAGGGTGTCGCTCCTTGCAAGGTTTCTATGCCCAGAAGGGCTGCATGTAAGCCTTGGATAGTTCTTCGAATTAGACTGGAAGAAGGATTTGTGTCTTGGGATCTGTTACACCTTCTCAAAAGATAGGAGTATGTTTTGCTTTGATGGTCAACTATAGGAGTTAAAACTCTGAAAGCAATTAAAAGGATGAAAAGGAAATTATTTTCCTAATAGATTTTTAAATTTTGTGTTCCATAGAATATAAAGGATGGTTAAATATGCACGGGTGCAGCCAAGGTTCATACTTGGCAACTGAAATATAATATCAAGAAAATCGTGTTGGCTATTAGGTATGATTTAAAACATAAAGAAAATAATCATTTGATCTAAAAATGTCCAGACATTGAGTAAATATAAAATTAGGAAAATAAATTACAAAAAAAAATTAATGCAATGTCACTTGTTTCCCTTGGCTTCCAACACATTCGCTTGTATTCCTTACAAAGGAGGCATAAACAAGATTCTCAATTTACATTAGTCTTTCAACCAATTTCAGTAAAAGGATGCTATTAAATTTCGTTTTTTTTTCTCAAAGAGTTTTTGTTTTGCAACTTAAAGGCTCATTTAAATCTGCTTGGAGATAGTAACAAAATGCTTTAAAGCTTTTCAACACGTGTTTTATTCATTTCATTTAAATTTAATAGAATATTCAAAATCGAAGCATGAAATTACAATCCTGGAAACTACCACCTCCTATAAAAGGCACGAATACCTAACAAAATCCACAAAAAGAATTCGAAAACTACACAATCTCCCAACCCAAACATCGGAAACCACCAAGAGCATCCGACGGATACCATTCAAATTTATCGTCTGCGGCCTGACGAACCTGCAATCAATCAATCAAATCGGGACAAGCAACTGCCATCAGACCAAACAAACCGGCCGAATGAAAATCCACAACAGACAAAACACCACTGTCCTCGAGTCAAAATAAATGATGCTTTCTCTCTTTCTGCATCACACTACTTCTAGTATTATTTGTGACGGGCCCCGTCGGAGCCAGGGGCGGGTCCAGGGGGGAGGCCCTGGGGGCCATGGCCCCCCCCGAGAAACCCTAACAAGTAGCTTAAAAAACACTTTCTTAATGTTAAAATTCAAAAAATTTTCTGGGGGAGAACCCCCAAACCCCCCTTTAATATTTTGACATCCATAGGCGCCAACTTTTATAAAATATTGGGGGGGGGGAGGGCCAGTACAAGACATTAAAAAACATAAAATTAAAAGAAACAACCATTAAGTTTACGTGCCTAATTACCTAATTTTGTATCAGATGTATAGATTAAATTTCGTTACATGTCCCTTTAAATATCGCCAAGGTGTAATATTTTGAGGTGCATTTAATGTAAAAGTTTTGTGTAATTATTGCGAGCTCGAAATAAGATGGGGGTCTGGGGGATCTCTCCCAGAAAAATTTTAGAAATTTCTCTGTTAAAAGTAGCATTTCAGCTTAATTCGAAAGTTTGGGGTCTCTCTCCAAGAAAATTTTTAAAATTTGACCCTTAAAAGAAATTTTTAACACATTCTGAGACCTTTTGTGGATTACCCTCTCCCCAAATAACCGCTCTTGAAAGGGATTCAAAACCAGAAAATATCCAAACATCACAAAATATTGGGGGGGGGGCTTAGCCCCCCTTCAGCTAACATTGGATGGGGCTCAAGCCCTCTCAAACCGGTAATACTATAGTTTAAATACGCGTATTTGCAAAAATTTTCAGGAGAGGACCCCCGGCCCTTTTCAAAATTGGGCATCTATTTATAATTTCATCCTTGAAAATTCTGTGGTTTACATGAGTTTCATTCTGTGGTTTTAAAATGAGCTGAAACTTTATTTTTAGAGGCAAATTTTCAAAAATTTTCTTGGGGGCACCCCCCAGACCCCCTATTAATTTCTCATGGTTACTTATTTGCTGTTTTCTCCTTGAACTTGTTTCTCTCCTCTCATTTTAGGAGTGTAAGAAGTTACCCTCTTTAGGTGTTATCCAATGGATACCAAATGTACAAAAATGAGTAGAAAAACTTCTATTTGAAGCCAAATTTCACAAAAATTTCTGGGGGAGGACCCCCAGACCTCCCCACATTTGCTTTCGAGCTAGCATTATCTGAAGAAACCTTTATAACTTAAACAAAGTTTCGCATTTTATTTATGTTATACTCGGAAAATTGGGAGCCAAACACCTCGCGAACACAAGTATTATTATGGCCTTACAAAAATGTTTCACCCCCCCACTTTCTAAAACAATGGCACGGGCCCTGGATATCCTCTAAGTTACTATAAACCCCTAAAAAGCTGCTTAAAAGCAAGCACTCTTCAAAAAATTTTCTGAGGCACTGAAAATTTCGAATGTAATACCCTCCGACTTTGACATGGCCCCCCCCGAAAATCTGGTCTGGAACCGCCCTTGGTCGGAGCAAGGCCACTCTCTACCGAAGTCACGCGATTTCTTCTTGATGTTATTCTATTAGGTGTACGAGCGATGTGGGGCCACGCTCTGCTGCATCCCACTAATGCATTATTTCGCAGGTAGCTTGGCTATAACGGTGGTATAGGAGGAACAAAGGAGAAGTTCTCTGTTGTTGGGCGAATCGGGATCTTTGAGAAGTTTTCATTAAGAAAAAATAAAGAAATAAAATAAAGTAAACAACAGGTGACCTTTGATGAGTATTACTTATAGATTAATAAATAACAAAAAAATAAAAATTACTATAGTACTCTGAATAAGTGGGACTCAGTACATCCCAAAGATTCACTTGTGAATCAAGAAAATTATCTTCCTGTCCCTAAAAGATTAAATGACAAATTTTAAAAGGTGTCCTCACATTGAAGGAAAAGGGTTGAAATTATTATTTTTAAAAAACATATAAAGACGATGTGAATAAGGAATTTCTTCATTTATTCATAGAAATAATCAGTTTTATAGACTTTTTTTAAATTGTAGGTAGGTATTCCATTTTTCTTGAATTTTAGTACTACTATAATTTTAAATCAAGCAAATCATAATCTGAAAAGATCTGTGATGTTCTAGCTACAATTTTATCCATAAACATTTTAATTTATATTAAGTGTTAAAAAATTAAACATACTTTATTTTGTGAAATTATCTTTTTGTTGGTTATTTTTTTTATTAACTTTAATCAAATATTGTTTATTATACAATTTTTGATGGAACCATCTTTCAACATCAACGAAAAAAATATAGCTTTTCAAAGTATTAATAAACTTAAAAATCAACTCATTCACACTGTAACCTATTATTACATCACAAAAAATTGGGGAGGTTCAGTGTTTCCAAAAAGTGCGAAATCTGGACGTCTCGAAAAGGATCTCCTAAAATAGCCCACTCCGAACGCCTGTCGACGACGGGAACAAGAAAAACCTCGCCTTTGTGAAGAAACATCATCATACCCTATCGTCTAAGTTTACACTGAGCTGTCAACACTTGATGGGGACGGGCAAGCTTGTAGCTCGTCGAGGAACAGGAAGAAAATTCCACCGGGAGGCGTTTCGACATTCGGCTACAACGGCCGGTGTGACGTTTTTTTGCATATTCGTCTTCTGCAACAATGACGCCACAAAATGGGGAGAAATTAAGTGAGAATGAGGTGGTGAGACGTGCGTGGTTATAAATATGTCATAGCAAGGCGGAGATAAAAACTGCTTGAGTAAATATTTGCTTATTTCGGTTATCAGTAGTTAGTTTTATTAGGTTTTTTAGATGCTTTTATGATAATTTTATAGTTTTACTATCTTTTATCGAAGCGAAAAATATTATTGGGAAACGTTTTAAATTAAGTACTACTATACGCTTCTACTACTGTCTTATATAATATACTACTATACAATATACATACAACATATTTCTTTTAAATAATGTAATATAAACCGAAACACCAAAAGGGCATCAACAGTTCTATTTGAAAACATAGAAGATGTGATAAACTTTGATAACTAGAGATATCTGTTCAGCTCATTCAGTAGTTTATTCCCATCCATTACCAATAGTGTAACACTTTTGGGTCTTACAATCTTTTAAACATTCACGATGATCTGTTCACAATCCTTCCAATTAAGATCTGTGTCCAATATTGTATTTACGAAGTAGATTCAAGGCTACATTTTAAGTAACATGGACAAGCTGATTTTGATACTGCAGCATTAGTACCTTCCTAACGTGTCTGTATTTCTTGATAATTTTTCGATCTATTTAAAAAAAGTTTAATAAATGAAGGCTCTAAATAAAGGAGTACTAAATTATTTAATAGAATGGAATATTTAGTAAAAATAACTTCCTTCCCTTTATAAGAATTGTGGTTTATTAAAATTAATACAGTTAAACTTTAAAAAAAAACCTGTATCCTGTAGAAAATTCTTCACTCTCCTATCACGGGAACTTAGCGAAATAACATTTTATAATGAAGGAGTCTCCAATTTACCAGCGCTACTTTAAGCACGTTTCCGGTACGGATTCCCATAGCATTATCAGCCAAGTTCTTCCAAATCAATATCCGAACCAAAAACATTACAAAAGATTAAAAAAAATATCTAATTCCAGCCAAATCCGCGAACAAAAGATATCTGAAGAAAGAGTGGGACAAGAGCCTCCACATCGGATTTTAGTAAAATCCTCCTTTTCCTTTCGAGCCCAAGCGAGTGAATCATCTCCTCCACCATGTCGTTCGCAGCTCTGGTCGGTCTGTCAACCGCACAATGGGCCTATGGGAGAGCAGAAATTGTTCTTTAGAGATAGATGTATTTGGAACGTTTAGCCGCGCGTGGCTGCATCATCATACCCCACGGCACCGGAGAAAGCGGTTGGTGGCTCGGCATCGTATTATCGCTGGAGCGATCGTATCGAAGAATGGAGAGAACAACTATACTGACACTACCCGCATACGGGGAGCAATGGGCTGAAAATGAGATGGAAAAAGCGGGTGGATAGATGAATGGACGGATGGATATCGGGCTTTTAGGAAAGCCAGGTCAAATGAAAGGGTTTAGAAAGCTGGCTTTATAGCAGCTCCGAGTCTTTGCATTTACCTCAGTCCATGAATTAAATTGGTATTTCCATTTTTTCTGTACATTAAACGTATTGGTTGTTCATCTGGTGGCAAAAGAATTAGTCAACTACCACTTTGAAAAACTAGATAGTTTCGTGAAACTGCTTGAATGTTTTGTTTAAGAGAACTGCTGGCCGAGCTTTCAAAATTACACAGCAGAAAGAACTAATTTTATTTTGAAAGGGATAACTTTTTGAACAAAAAGTTTACTGTGAGAGAAGGTAGAATAGTATTTAAGAAGGAAAATTGCAGGTAGTAGGTATTAGAACAAGACAAACCCAAAGCTGCATGGACTTGGACAGTTTGATGCATTATAGGTGTCTTTCCCAAAAACCTGCACAAGACCTAAGTCACCTGAAGTTAAGATTTTAATGACACAACATTATTGGAATAGCTTAGTTGCACTCCTTTTTTGTGTTGGTTTTTTGGGGGGAGGGGTGCAATTGAACTTCACTCCAAACCATTATAATCTTTAGTTATCAAAAACTATGGATTATATACTAAACCACGCCTAAAGGTTTTTGTACTGATGGAGACGTTAAATACTTGATTTAGTATTTATTGCCCACAACGCAGATATCGTTAAGCCTAACCAAGAGCACTAACCCTGAAACAATACATCTATCCATTCACATGCAATTTAATTTCAACAAAACCAACACCAGCCTACGTCACATTTAATCCAGTCTTCCAACTGGAAAACCTTTCATACTTCCATATTATTGCAACGAACCAGAACCAGAGAAAAAACTGTCGTAAGTACGAGAATTGAACTACACGATTCCTCCATCTTCAAGTCCGTTGAAGCGAAATCAATTCGCATCTAAATGGGCGTAGAAGCAACATGTTGATAAATCCTGTAGGACGCCCATCGTCTCGTATAAGAAGGCCCTGACAGACGAAGCTCGGGTAACGCTCGTTTAATGTCGCTTATTATCACTTATTTACATCATTAAACAACTTCCAGCCAATCGGAGCATCGGGTGTGGGCCGTTCGAAAATAGTGCACTTGGACCCCAAGCGATAAATGCATTCCACGTCTACTCCCTTCCATGAAATTTAAAAGCAAAGAATTCACTTCAACCTATCATAAAGCTTTTCGTGATTGATCGTTTTTAAGACTGTCGATTTTAAGAGTTGTTTATAGAATAATTTGATAGGAAATTCCGTTTTGAATTCCCTATAATATGGGTGTATTAAATGTCTCGGGATGAAAAATGTCGCAAAAACGTTTTCGACACATCTATGTTTAAACTGATTATTTCCATGTAAGCGATTTTCGAAACGTCATCGTGTAGAATAATGAAACTGTCGAATGTGTGGACCACCATCTTAAACCATAAAATATTTTTTTTAATTAACAATAAATAATTTTTTAATAAAGTAAACTAATGTTGTTCGGTTGATAGGTAAGTCATGGAAAGTAAAAGAAACATTATTAAAATAATAGGGTTCTGAAATGCAGGGCAAGATCTTCCAAGATTGAAAATTTTAATACACATCTATTAGACATCTTGGTGAAAATTTTCATTTGTTTTTAACTCTTGAATCCATATGAAAAACATGTGTGCACATAAGAAAATTGACCTTTTTTATAAATAAGGTAGTTTATAAATTAGGCTGCCTGATGCATAGACGAAATAAATGGTAAAAGGATATTAAATAAAGAACCAAATATAAATCAACAAAACATAAAAAAAACTTTGATGATAGAGCAGCTTTTAACGCAAGCAACGAACTAATATCTTAAAATTACTTCCTTGAAGAACGGTGAGAAGCATTTACATGGAAATCAAGCCATCATTAAGGAACCAACCGACATTCCTTAATGGAAAAGATTCTTAATGAGTTATAATAAATAGGGATGAACTAGAAATTTTTCGAACTAGACAACTAGAGCTAGATTTTAAACTAGAAATCTTCGAAATTTTTAGTTTCACCTTGATTCCAATAGGTTTGAAATCTACTACAATAAAAGTTTTATTTCCATTTTACACGCAGTATATTGCATGCCTGTATTTTATAATGCTACAATATTTCTGAAGACATGGCGATCATTTATCAGAAAGCAATTGTGGGAATTCGAACTAATTACTATTATCTTATAGAAATACACATTCTGTTTGACCTTATATTGAAAGTTTTAAGGAGAACACACAGAAACTTGAAACCCTAAGAATCAAAAGACATTTAGTGACTCTCTTAATAATAGTGACACTTAAAACTTTAAGCTCTTTCTTTTATCACCAATAGGTAAAAACTTTATATTAATATAAAGTTTACCGAAACATAATGAAAATTTTGTTATGTTTCCAGTTCCATTATATTCTCGTTTAATTCACGATACGAATGAATTATGCCCGGTCAAAATCCTTTTAACCATACAAAAGACAAACAACAGAAACGAAAGCAATTAATTCAATCTACCTAATGTCAAAATTCCCAAGTTTGGAAAACAATTCCGCTTTGTATTTTCACCATTATTTGTTCAAACATCAACTATTTTCGGGTTAAATACACAATGCATGGCTGGTATAGAAGTAACCCATATTAAAGAAGCAGAAACAAAGACAGTGGAAAACGATGGTGTTTCGCATGCCCTTGTCCCACTTAGCCTCCAAAGAAATCAGATAGGTATCTGAAGTGACTTAAGACAGGAGGGGTTTGTATAACAATCATCATCTGAGGGTTTAACTGTGAAGAGAATATACCGTTTGATCAAAATGTTTGTATTGACTTTATCAAGGATTTAACTGACCTAAACTCAAATACCGTCAACAATACTTTAAAGTAGAAAAAAATTCCCTATGTATTAGTTTATGTTAAATATGTACGTAACACAGGTCAGTGATTAATAAACTGAAGCAGAAAAAGCATTTCAGAACAAAATGTTTTTAAAAGTACAATAGAGTAATGCACTTAAACAAGGGGGAGAATCGGAAAATGGTGCACAGTTAAATAACTGTTTTACTCTTTTGAATACATTATTTTCAATTTCATTTTTCTCTTAGTCCTCAAATACGTTTTTAATTTTAAAAACCAGTATTAATAATTTCATTAAGGTAAATTCAATTAAAGTTTAAAACGTTTGACAAACTTAATTTGTTCAACCATATACTGTTAAAATAACTTTGTTAAAAAAAAATTTTGTTTCACATCATTCTCATTTAATATAGTTCTTACTTTTTATGCACTTTATACTTCATTTTTTATCGGCCAAAGGGTTTTTTATTTTTAATAAATTAAGAAAAGTCACACAGAAAATTATAGTATGTTACACTGGCGGGAAAATAGGGCAAGCTTTAATGAGATTAGGATGTGTGGTTGAAAAGTAATGCTACAAAACCCAAACAGTAAACAATTAAGGTCTATAAATAAGCGTTAAACCCACCTGGAAGTAATAAGAGTTATTCATATTTAACGTAAAAATCGTTTTAATGTCAAAAATATAGTTTTTTTATCCAAGCCATGTGTAATTTCTATTCACTTAATATCCCCTTGCACCCAAAAGCGTAAAAGGTATTTTAATAACATTCATAAGGCCACATAACATATCAAAGTTAACATTTTATCTTTTCATAAAAACTAACCATAAAACAAATCAAACAAAGCAAGGCAACTAAGAATTCAAAAAGGCGACCAACAAATTCAAATAAAATAATTTAAATTTGAATAAGGAAGCCACATGTTTCATTCGAAACTCCAAACAGCAGTAAGTAATTCCTCAAAGCAAGAGAGACAACCACAAAGCCAAGTCCCGGTCTTGAAAGCTGAAGTTGACGCCCAAGGAAACCGCCATCTTTTTTTTTTTTACTTTCAATCCCAACCATCCAGAAAATGAATAACTAACACGCTAAACCAGATCTCACAAAAGAGCCTCCAACAACACATCACCCCATTCAGTCAAGCTTCTGATAGCGGCAGGGTGGATATTCATTTGAGGAACAATGGCCACTTTTCATTTCACAATGAGGTCCCGATTTTTATAACGTGAGGAGAAATTATTACCATGGGCGTGAGATGCAGACCTCACACTGCAAATAGCAGTTAGGGCGGGCTTACATGCAGCGATTCGAACGACGAGGTCGCTACGTCACGGGTAAAAACGGTTGAAACTCCCTACCGATTTAGAAAATGGTCGTGCCATTGGTTCGTAGCACTATGACGTAGTAGTTACGTCATTATTTACAGGGAAGTTTCGACCAGTCGCGTCGCTCGAATCGCTGCATGTAAACACGCCCTTACTCGCTTTGGTTCCGCTCAACACATTCATCATTATAACGATGGTTGGAAACAAATAAAGAGTTTTTGAGGTGCTCTTTAATTTTTTAATCTAGATACTGAAGATAACAATTCTCCATAAACCAAGGGTTTTAAAACTTTCCGGCTGAAAAGTGTCAAAGCAAATGCATTTTAAGAAGTTCTTTAATGTGCATTGTCCTCCATTGTGTCTTTAAACGGCATCGATTTTATTTTCACACCTTTTCCAAAAGAAATCGATAAATTTTCTTTACTGGAAGTTTCGAGAAAATTGGAGTAGTGAAATATAATAACTTTGAAAATTGTAATGATCCAGATGTTTTTAAAAACCTGGAACAATTTAAGAAATTGAAACTTTGATTACAATAGTTAAGGAGTTACAATTAGTCCATAAGTTTTTCCTAAGCGAATAAAAGACTCAAAGGTCCTAACTACACGAGAGAAACCTAAATTATATTTTGGTAAAATAATGCAGGCTAAAGCCTATGTAAAAACAGTTTGCAACCGACATGCTTTAAACCAGAATGAATATTAAATTTGTGTTCTAACAAGGTAGCACGTATTTATTTGTAGACGATTTTTAGCCATAGTGCATTTATACTATATCTATACTAATAACACTATTATAATTAAAGTAAATATAACCCCAGTTCAATAATTATTTTTCTTTGTACACACACAAGCTTTTTTTTTCTTTGTTGGAACACAAAGCTAAAAAATTATAATGTTTCTGTTTACAAATAAAAAATTAAAGTTAAATTATATTCATTGGAAATTTTTGTCACTATTGATTAAAACTGAGAGTGAAGGAACATTATATTTGAAATTACTGTCTCCGTACTAAATTATGTGTATACTACAATAATCATACTCATGTAAAAAAAAAATGAAGTTCGTTTAGAGGAATTTAGTGACCCTATTTTCTTCACTATTATCTGAGAATCTTTTCTAATTTGTTTTTACTTTTTACAATTCTTTTCATGTGTACTAAAATACAACGATGCATATTTTATACCATGAAAATGGATCATCGTGTGACCGTTAGCTTATATCTAGAAGTGAAATGTATTTTACAGAGCATCTCATTTTCGCATAGATTCGTATAAGCGTTATCTCGTTGAATTTATTATAATCCAAATCAATAATTCTACCTGCTTATGTTTCTTTTTCCAGGTAGTACTCTCGAGTTGCGATATTACTTTTCTTGGAGCACGAGTTTGAAAACAATGGAAACGATTTGTATTATTATAGTAGTTTCATTCAAGGACGGTTTTAATTCATCGATACTTTCAATATACCATCCTACAACATACAATCTCACTTTATAACTGTTATCAAAGGTATTTCTGTATATTAAGATGCTGTTCCAAGGATTAATACATTCTACACAGTTTATCCTTCAAAAAAGGAAAAAAATATAAAAATATTCACGATAATTTAATTAGAATTTAAAGGACTTAAATTATTAAAATTACTTTTATTCAAACAATTGTTTTTATTAGTATTTTGCTAGACGTACTTGGAAGTTACTGAATGTATTTCAAAACTTAAATCCTAAGTAGGATCTAGTTATCAGATAGTATGTCCTAAGTATATTAGAATTTTGTTTGTCGAATGTAGTGTTTTTAAATTATGCTTATAAAGCATAATTTAAGCTTTTAAATGCTTATTTAGTACTGTGCTGATATGAAAGAACATAAAAAATTGTATTACATTAGTATTATTAGTTGTATTATTAATTATTATACAATGTTTAGATTCATCAATTGGATATAAAAATGAATTAACTTAGAAAGTTATTGAGTGCATTTCAATACAGGTTAACTTTCTCCTACTTCAAATTTCCACTATCATTGATTAGAAGATATCGTTTCTATCAGATAGTATATTTATTTATAGAACTAAATATAAAAGCAATCATTTTCTCTATCGATAATATTTTATGAGTCCATTACCTTGTTCGTTGATGCGAGCGTAAGTTTTTCACTTTCAAAACAAAACATATGAAACTGCTATAACGTAGGGTGCAATACTCTATTAAAAGTTGAAATACTGCTTGAGTAAACTTGACTCAAGCTCTTAAGATGACTTAAGATTTGTTGTACTATTTTTTTAACGTTTGAGACCAACCAACTTTCATTCATTTTCTTCGGAACAGGATACGGTCACTTAGTAGTAATCCTTTTATGTTAAAAATTAAACGGCAATATAGATAGTGAGCTGGTTCAAAGGATTTAGAAACTTTTTAAAAAAAAAAGTTAACCACAAACCTTTTTATGAAACTAAACAATAACAGTAAAAAAAAAATAGTTTGTTCTATACTGTTAGGAAACAAATATTTTAATTTTTGAAAAGTCTAGTGTCTTGAGTCTTGAACAATTGTAAGTAATATTGCCCTATTGCAATTTATTTTCAGAATTTCAAGTGTGTACCAACACCAAAAAGAGAAAATCAGTTCCCTTTTATAATTTTGGCACTTTATTTACCCTTTTTAATCAGTAGGTAACTACTATACTAGATACTAGACATACGTGTTTCCGTTATTTAGTGCATGTGGTCCATCATTTATTTGATGAGGTATCTAGTGGTCCTTGGATATGAAAAGGTTGAAAATGACTGATCTAAGACAACCTTTAAGGAGTACGTACAAAAAGGAAGAGCTAATTTAATGAATTGGAAATTGAGAAAAAATAAGAGAAATAACATTCCGAACATGAAAGTTCCACTTGATTAACTTCTCCAGATATCAGACAAGATTGAAATGCACGTCATTAGAGACAGATTACATAATCTCCTCCATCATCCTAGTTTTTTACCGATCGATATCATCAACACCATCAGTGGAACCAAAATAACCCGTGTTTCTCGATACATCACTGCCCAACTGATGCATGACGATATATTTTCAGATCACTTAAAAAAAGCGACCTTGGCGGGACAAGTCACTGACCCATCGGCAATAATAAAAAAGCCCCCGTATTCTGCGGAAGCAAATATAACGACAACCCCCATTAGAAAAAACAATGGATAACTGAATCCCGCTACGACAAAAGGACGCTTATCGAAAGGAACAGTGAGTAAAACACGGAGTGGTAAGCTAAGAAGCCACCAGCAGCGACATAAAAGAACCACTCATCCGGTCAGTGAATTGTTCTTTAACCTCTCGTCCACCCCCCGTCTTCGGCGAACTCTCAGGTAAGCGATGACGCTTTGTACGTCCATTGTTTAGAAGGAGGAGGAGGGAGGAAAAGTTGACCAGTTAGTTCGTGCGCTGTGGAAAGGTAGCTGACATCAACCACTTCTGGTGGAAAAGGCTTTCAGGTTGGGAACGAGTCTTTCTTAATAACGGGAGCCGTAAGCAACTAAGCCTGAGACAATCGAAACATCCTAAATCATGACCAAGCAATCATGGATTGTTCACTGGCATACTACAGTATAACCTCGTTATCTCGAAAAACGTTACCTCGAAACGTTACCTACCTAAACGTTTACCTAAAACCTAACCTACCGTTACCTAAAACCTACCGTCACCCAAAAATACCTCGAAAAAAAAACCAGTTCCCTCCCTTGAAATAAAGTACCAATGGATTTTATATTTGTAGTACCCTTGGGTAATCTAGAAAACTCGAATTAATTTTCAGGTTCCTTTTATTTTGAGGAATTTTTTTTCTCGGACCTAACAACGGCCTTAGCAACAGTTAAAAGCACTGCAAAAGGTTGACATTTACAGAAAATAACTGGTCGTGCAATTCTTCAATTAGATTAGACCATTTGCAATCACGTGACCCCACACCTAACAACCGCCATAACAACAGATACCTCGTCACCTAGCAACCGCCTTAGCAACAGTTAAAAGCCCTGCAAGAGGTTAACAGTTAAAAGAAAATAACTGGTTGTGACGTCACCTGAAAACACTATCGATGTTATCATCATATATAAGAATAGAGCAGTTTACTAAAAGTTTAGTTCACAAAGAATTGGGGACTAATAGAGCAAAACTCTCGAGACCCCTCAGACAGAGAATACTTTTGACCAGGAATCATCTCATCATCAATGGCTCGACAGCCCAGGGTGGGCCTTCTCTAGAATTGGCAAAATATTTTCCAGATCCTTTTGTTTTATATCGTAAAGATGTTCCTTAAGGATTTTAAGTTTGCCTTATGTAGACTAGTTTAGTTCGAAGTGTTTTCATTCTTTACTATCTTAAACTTTTAATGAGAAAAAAAGGAAGAGAAATTAAGTGAATCGGGAAAATTCAAAACAAATGAATTAGAGGATGAAATTCATTTATTCTGCAGAGTATCCAAGAAGCTATCTCTTATGTTCTGAATTATGGTTGCTTGTAAAACTCACCCTATAAAATAATTATTGATATCCCCTACCAGTCAGTACCCATTTTTCAATCAAACCAGAGGTTTAAAATTTAGCAAAATTTTGTTAATGGACACTTAATATTAAAAGCTAAGCATGGATATAGTTTTTGTAACTAAATTTATCATTTTCATCACTAATTAGTTCAGTCTTTAAGTTCTGCTCTAGTAACTGGGTATTGCAATTTAATGAACGAAACTCGTCGAAGCGGATAAACGAATAGCGTTCTAATTGGTGCACACTCTTTGAAAAAACTGGTTCATCTCCAGAGAAGTATCTTGAACCAGGGTTATTATTAAAACTCTTAAAGAAAAGAATCATAAATATACGCATTAACCAGCTTCATGAGCAATTTAGAGCTTTAGAGCCACAACTAAAAAGGTAAGAATCATGATCATCATAACAGCAGAAAAGCTAGGATCACTTCATAGAAAATATTATGTTTTTCGCATTGGAGGGATTAAACTTTTCAGCAACCTAATTAGCATCTATTAAAAGCTAAAAAACATTCGTTATCTTATAGTTACAAAGTTATTACTACTGTAAGAAGATTGGAAAACATAATTCTATGAGTCTAGGGTTTGGGGATTACTATAATAGCTACACAACATTAATATTTTTCAAGAATAACTTAAAGACTATTGAAAACCATTGTTTTGAAAATGTACTCATATACAAAGACTCCAGATATTTAGCTTTTATTTATTCGCATCACACAATATTTAGAGGAGACAAAATAAACTATATTATGGGTTGGATTCAGGAAGAAATATCAAATCATAACTTCATAGGTATGCAGCCACAAAGCAATGCATCTCCAGCATTCAAAGCCAGTATTAACTAGCCAGTGTAAAATTAAGTTTAACAATTGTTACGTATCTTGAATACAAAAACTTAATCAATTCCAATAGTTTTAGAATCTGAACCATAACCAGGAAACGCTCCAAAAACATTCGAAACTCAAGATAATTTTTGATGCATTCATACAAGCTGCGCAGCTCATTCAGATAACTCCAAAATCTGTCACCTAAGTGTTTTCATCAAAAGAGAGACTCTGAGAGCCAACAACATTTGAAAAAGATAAGATAAAAAAAATAATCTTAACCCCCACAATCTCTACAGAGAAATACACAAGTTTTTGTTCACGAAACGACGGGGGGTTAAGTAAGGCAAGTTTGAACTGCGGACCCTACTGGTAAAATGAATATGGAACAAGAAAGAGTCGTTCAGTATAGGATAGAATCACTTATATTACAAAGAGATAATGTCCAGGTTGTGCTAATGTGCTACGAATAGGAGCGGCTTCTTATTGATATTTTAATTTCACAAAAGGTTAATCGTTTTCTTTAGCTAACTTCACAAGGTCACACACGAGGACTAGAACAAGGTTGCAAAAATAAAAACTGATCAACATGGAGAAGTGTTATAGCTGTTGCAATAAAATTTGGAAAATACAAAAAGAGTTTGAAACTCTACGAGACATACAGTAGCTACATATTTATAAATTTTAAAATATCCCCAAAATACATTAAATGTATAATGTCAGTCATTGGAATTTTTATTAACTTCTGAGTTAAATGCTCTTTAGATGCTAAACTGAAAACGGGTCTATTTCATCCGCTTATGAAAAAAAAGTGTTTTTTAGAGAACATTAATATTTGTTTAAGTTTACAAACACTGATGAAAAATTTAAATTGATTCTCTTTAAATTTACAAATGTACGAACTTTTGTACGAAATAACTATTTTTAATACATCACATATTTATTAATTCAAAAGACCCACTATCTGGATGTAAACTAAAGTGAAAAGAAGATAACGGAGCAAGATTATCTACACCAGTTTCTAGGGAATTTTATTTTCATTCAAGCTAAGCTTATCTCTGTGATTTGTAACCTATTCTGAATGCATAACATATTTGATATTTGAATGAAGCGTAACTTTTCTTCTAAAACATCTGTACATAAATTTCCTTTTAAAAAACACCCATTCTTCTAAATCATTTTGATTTTTCTTTAAAAAAAACTTTAGTTCGGTGACTTTTTATATCACAGAATAATTCTCAGTAGAAAAAACGTTTTAACACAACGTTCTAAACCAAAAATATTAGTTAAAATTTCGGAATAAATTATAACCGAATTAATAAATATGGAATAGATCAATCAGCAAATAAATTTGTCAATCAAGTGACATATTCTCAGGTCTATAATATTTTTATATGTTTGCTCAAATCAACAGTCATAAAAAATTAGTTTAATATGACAAGAAAATATATCTTTAATTTACTGAGCTTCTTCGTTCATTAAATGCTAGAAATACTATTAATCATTCGTCAATTTAAGTTGTTAAGTATTTTTCATTATAAATTTTCTACTTCAAAAAGTGCTTCTTCAGCTCTAGGAATTCGAAGTATTCCAAGAGAATATAATATCTTGATTGATAGAGGTCGCAAAGAATCCACAGCTATCGAAATGTGGCACGCTCAAAAGTTCTCATCGCAAAAATCACAAAGATTAGGTGGAAGATTTAGATAAATTGTTAAATATCCTGAAATATGTAGTTGATGGAAAAGCCTACCCATAAATCCCCCACCCATGTCTTAAAAATCACCTTCCCCTCTTTTAGAAAGACAGTTGGATGTTCGATTGTTCAAGCTGCAGTAACGTAATGGGATTATCTTTTGTCGCCCAGGTTTCAAAGCAGTAATCATAACAGTTTTTAGACCCGTAATTATAGACTTTTGTTTTCATGGGGGGCTGGCTCAGCACTATATCTACGCTCCCCATCACGAGAAATAAGGAAACTTTCAGATAGGATTTCAATTTTGGTCTGTTAAAGGTTGAAATTCAACGGATGCTACTGAAAAGGCCTTTCTACATGGAGCCTTTTTTGCCGGATGACGGGCCGCGATCCGTCTTGGCGCGATGGTTGGCGACAAGAAAAATCCCTATTTTTGAGGCAGAAAGCGGATCAACCAAACCGGGTGGTCACGTGAGCACGCGGACCAATGGCTAGGAGTGATACGCCCGACATCGCGGACCGCGAAAAAGTGCAGGCAGCTCGCACTTTTTCTCGGGCCGTCAAAAACGGAGGGGGTCACGTGATTGAAATTCACCAATCTCCGAAACACCGAAGAGAACATCGTATTCGTATCGTATGCAATGGTGTTTTGTTTACAAAAGTAAACTAAGCTTAATTTTACGAAAAAAGCTTCATCTGTTGATTTTTACTAAAAATAATCAATGAAAAACAAGTTGAACACGTTCTGTCACCATTAAAATATAAAAGGTTTTGTAGAATTTGAAAAAAATAGTACTGAGAATCTATATGTTTTCCGTAGTATTGTATGTTTTTGCTTTTAGTTTTATAGTCATAGAAGTAAAATTTAAAGGATAATTTACTTTTAAAGCAAACTAAAGTACCATTTAAATACCCTACTTCAAGTTTATATATCAAAACTTACTTTAAACACTTTCCCTAAAAACTATATCTTCTTGTACTTCCAAGTTCGATAGAAAAGCCTATATACTATAATTATTTACTCCACACTTTTTTTATGTGCTGGGATGTTAGGCAGTGTTATGTTTTAAATAGATTGAAGTATTTGTTGTATGTTATTAATTTCAGAACCTGATAGTTATACCACATAGACATGAGACAATAATAAAAGAAATTAAATTGATTTTACATGTTTTCTTCCTCGATTAATTGAAAATTATGTTGCTCATAACATAAATCTCAGAAAATAAAAATTGGTCAGGAGGACAAGGCATATTTACGTATTCTCACAAAATACCCTGCAATAATGTCACATTCTCGCAAGTGTGATGTATGTGAAAGAATTTGCTTTTTTATGAGTATGACTTGTTTTGGATACAGATTTAATTATTAATTTTACCCTAATATCAAGACCTGATTATCTGGGCCTGATTTAGAAAATTTTCCACATAGTAGGCACACTGCGTTGCAAGGGGTCCCCTTGATGTTTTTTTATAAAAACAAATTTCACAACACACAATAATTGGTAGGTATACTTATGTACTGTTGTAAAACCATTTATTTTAGGCTTTTATTTTCCAATTTCAATTTCTTCAAGAAATATGAAGTAAGTTTTGTTTTATGAGTTAAGATACTTTTGAGATTTAGGGTTATGTTTTGAATAGATTCAAGTATTTGTATGTTATTAATTTCAGAACCTGATAGTTATACCACGTAGATATGAGAAAATAATAAAAGAAATTAAATTGATTTTACATGTTTTTTTCCTCGATTAATTGAAAATTATGTTGCTCATAACATAAATCTCAGAAAATAAAAATTGGTCAGTAGTACTAGGCATATTTATGTATTCTCACAAAACACCCTGCAATAATGTCACATTCTCGCAAGTGTGATGTAAGTGAAAGAATTTGCTTTTTTTATGATTATGACTATTGTTTTGGATAGATTTAATTATTAATTTCATCCTAATATCAAGACCCGATTTAGAAAATTTTCCACATAGTAGGCACACTGCGTTGCAAGGAGTCCCCTTGATGTTTTTTTATAAAAACAAATTTCACAACACGCAATAATTGGTACTTATGTACTGTTGTAAAACCATTTATTTTAGGCTTTTATTTTCCAATTTCAATTTCTTCAATAAATAAGAAGTAAGTTTTGTTTTATGCGTTAAGATACTTTTGAGATTTAGGGTTATGCTTTGAATAGATTCAAGTATTTGTATGTTATTAATTTTATAACCTGATAGTTATACCACATAGACATGAAACTATAATAAAAAAATTAGATTGATTTTACATGTTTTCTTCCTCAATTAATTGAAAACTATTTTGCTCATAACATAAACCTCAGAAAATAAAAATTGGTCAGTAGTACTAGAAATATTTATGTATTCTCACAAAATACCCGCAGATGTATGTGAAAGAATTTGCTTTTTTGTGATTATGAGTATTGTTTTGGATACAGATTTAATTATTAATTTTAAGATACTTTTAAGATTTAGGAAGGCCAGGTCTCGTAGGCCTAATGGTAAATCAAAGGAGAACGAACAATAATAAAAGACCAATCAAGGCTTACCCAGCTTGAGTTTGTACTACGCGTAGTTCATTAACGCCAAGACCATGGCCCTATAGCCTGGAAGACTAATCTTGTAATATAAAAGAAATTAACTTGCTTTACATATGTTTTCTTCAACTCAATGTCAATATGAAAATTTTATTTTGGTCATTAAAAATATCTTGCCCCACAGGAAGTGATACCTGGGAGTCAAATTTGCTTATCGAATGAACGAGTATTGTTTTTGATGAAGATTTAATTATTAAAGTTAACAACATCAAAACCTGCTGAAATTTAAATACTTATACATGTACTACTTCCCTCTATTATTAAAAAAATTATTTTGCCTAGTGGAGTACAATTGTAAAGGGTGGTTAGTAAAATAAATTTTTAGAACAAATTATGGGAATTGTGCAATTAAACTCTGCTTTCTTTATATTTGGGTTTAGGTCGGTGCATTTTAACATAGTACCAATGAGTTATTTTTATCAAGTCAAGAAACAAGGTTCTCATTATGCCTTAATTTGTTATAAGCAGGTTCAGCGGTATGCTGAAAATTTAACTAGTTTATTGTATGATCATTACAATATTCAGCTTTACATTTTACTCATTAGATATTATTAAAGACAAATTATCTTCAACACAAGAATTTATCAAAGATTAGTTTACTGACAGGAATCTTTTTACCATATATTTTTAAAAAGCATTTTTCAAGGGTAATTCATCAATCAATTTTTTCTTAGGACTAAAATATTAGCTCGAAAACTATTGTAAATTTCTGTACAAGAAATCCTAGAAAATACAGAAAAAGCTACACATAAATTAACCCCCCCCCCTGTTTTGTAGAAAATATTATTCTAGTGTATTTTTATTTTTAAAGTTAAAGATGATTTTCATGTTCAAGAGAGTAACCTGGAGTATTTTTATTTTTAAAGTTAAAGATGATTTTCATGTTCAAGAGAGTAACCTGGAATGTTTTATTTTAATTTAAAGCACTATCAATTGTTAGGACAAAATAAAAAAAATCTATACTTTTCATTCTGTAGTAAAGTTGAATGTTAGAGCTTCCCATACATTTGAAGCAGCAAAAATATTTATTTTCCAAAATTTAAAAAGAATAATTTTTTACTGTCAATAGAGATAAATATTAATTTAAGCATATATGCATTTACAAGTAAATCAAAATTTTAAAAAATTTCTAATTTTTATTATTTAAAATTAGTGACAGCTACTAATTTTTTAATACCCAAAAATATTTTACAGCCATATTCACAGTCATCAGTGCTGCAGTACAACAAGGATAATTCAAAGCTGAAGGAGCCATCAAAATTGTTCCAATGAATTAAAAAGTAAAAATTAATAGAAAAATGAAGGCATTTAAAAGCATGTGTTAAGAAATAGTAATGAATCAATTTTGTATTTGGGATCGAAAAGTTAGTTAAGAAAAAAGAGAAATCTTTGAACTATCCTCAACTTTTAAATGAAGATCCTTTCCTTGATCTATCAAAGTTGCACTGTATTTCAAATGAAACAAACTAAAAAATTTTTACTAAGAAAACAATATTTTATTTGTTCAGAAAAAGTTAAAGAAAACTTGGAATTAAAAAATCATTCGACACAAGTCCATATATAAAAAATAATCCTTTAATTGTAACCAAAAATAATTTAGAGGCTGTATATTACATAAACTAAACAAAATTACAGTTTTTCATTGTTTTATAGTCTATTAATTAGGTATACCAATTTGAAGGCAGAATGTAATAAACAAATTACTAAATGTAATGCAAACACAAAAATATATATTAAACAATAAATTTTAAAAGGGTTCCATCTTCAATTATTTAAATTCCAATGATAAAACTGGTCTTTACTCAAAAACCTAAGGGAAAATATTAAATACACACTTTAAATTACATGTAAATTCAATTAGAGGAAAAACACAAAAAATATTGAATACATTAAGTACATTAGTAATCAAACTCACTATGCTTCATACAGTTCAGTTCTAGAGATCAGAGATTAAGAGTTTAACAATATCTTAATTGCATATTAACTCCATTTTCTGGAATTAATGGTCGTGTCGATTTGAAATTTACTCCAAATGTTTCGCCCTCTTCTTCGGAAGGAATCCTCAGTGGAAACACAAAGGGAAATATTAGGAGAAAAATTCCAATCGACATGACTATCAATCCTGGAAAATGAAATTAGTATGCAATTTTCAGCGCGGAAGTTCTTGTTATTTTATAATCTTAATTGATTGTTAGATAATTAATAAACTAAAACTTTATCATACTTTGTTCATTATAAACTAATTTCAATTACATGCAATTTTTGTAACACAAGATATACCGACAATGATAAAATTGAAAGTAATATCAATAACTCATTACAAATTACAATAAAACCTAAAAAATAAAAAACTATCCCAACTGAATTATTTAAAAATTTGGACAGTTTGTAATGTAACCCTCAGATATGGTGCATACCATTTCAGAGGTGGTGTGTAGCACCTTGGACATCAAATACCGAGTACTACCGTGAGGTTGGCAAGTGTAACCTCAAAAATTCTGCGTACCACCTACTTGGGAATGGTGTGAAACATCTCAAGGGTGTTATGTAGTAGTTCGGGGAAGAGGGTGTACGACCTTCAGGATGGCTTGCAACTGAGAGTGGTTTGTACCACCTCGGGAACTGCATGTAATACCTCATAGGGGGGGGTACCACCTCAGGACTTGCGGTAAAAATGCTTTATAAAAATCCCAAGGTATTACACACCACCCTTTTGAAGTTATACCCAAACCCCGAGAGGTTTCACACCACCCTCATAAAGTTTCCCAAGAGAAGTTTGAAATGGTACTTTCCATTGGATACCCGAGAAATTTAGTTTTATAACCATTAATATAAATAATTAATTTAATTGTGAGATTGTTACTCGATTGCATTTTTGAAAAAGTGAACCCCCACTTGAACTACCCAAAAGCCACCAGTCATTTGGTGACACACAGGGCCACCGAGAGCCAAGTCGGGCCCCCAATGACATATTCTCATTTCGAAGTAGGGGGTGAAATTTTCTGATGTACCCATGCATTCATACGCTTAATGTAATTTTTAGAATATTTCTAGGCAAGATCTGAATTACACTCAACTTAAAAATATCGTTTTCTTGATAATATGATGAGTAACAAGTAATAAAAGGGGTCTCGGGGTTTTCCCCCAGAAAATTTTTGAAAATATGCCCCTAGAAAACTGGGAATTTACTCATTTTTGGACCTTTATGTGAACAAATTAATTTCTAAAATATTCAAAATGATATCTGTCTTACTACTCAATATGAAAAGATTTGGGTACCGGGCCCCGGGGTATCGTACCCCCTCGCCCCCCTCTCTCGTCAGGCCTGGTGACACACATAGAAGCAGTGGCGAAGCAAAGTAAAAAATTTAATGGAGGGGGATAGGAGTAGTTTAGTGGTTTTCTATGATCAAAAATTTTTCTGAGTTTCCAGGAGGATACGCCCTAACATTTTCAAAGTAAAAGAACCTGTGAATAAATAGTTATAAAAATTTCAAAGGGTTGTTGAACCCTATACTCATTCTCTACATACTGCTATACTTACATGCATAAAAAGCTTTTTATCTTTTAAAAAAAATTGGGAAGAAATGTAGAAATCATTCTCGAAATTCTTTTTTCCAATATCTTGACTCGACACCGTTAGTAAGAACCTGTTGAATAGAATAAACAGAAATATAAAAGGAATTAAGCAACAGTACCAGTGTTGTTACTAAAAAAATCAGATGGCGATATTGGCAATTTTTATGTATGGGGAGAATTTTACTTATTTCAACTGCACTATGTTACAACAGGTCACAGGTTGATGTGAGGTGACGACAGACTTTCTGGCTATCTAATAGGTGAAAAAGACAGAGCAAGCGAGAGTCATCTCTGACTTGTCAATTAGGTAGCTAGAAAGTGTGGAGTCTTCTTACATCAACCCGTGACCCGTCACTGACAAGAAACATAATCTAGTATAATTCATAATAAATTTTTAGTTTTGGGAATGAGTACTACAACCCCAACACCCACTGGCTACACCACCAGTAAATAATGTGTTACCACAACCATACCGGGAAATTTGGTGTTTTTGCTTGACTTTGGTAAACATAAATTAGCATCTAATTCTAAAGTGTTGTGCAAAGCAAGCACACGCACTATAAGTTGTGCTGTAAGAAACAGTCTCACAAAATAATACCGAGCAAAAAAAACTGTAATGTACAGAAAACTTTGGTAACAAATATTGACCTTTCGTTTTCGAAAGGTATGGAGTGGAATCTTATCCCGGATAAAGTTGAAAATGTTTTTATTTCTTTTTCATGTATTGCTAGGGGTTCACATACTTCGAATGACCTGCCACTGTGAGTGGCAAATAATATCCCCATATAAATAAAATTTAAGATTTGCAATTAAAAAGGTGAAAAAAGCTTGGATGCATTGCTATAAGAATAGAAATTTACTGCACTTAGCCAGTCATCTCATTCAGGATAAATATCTTCTTCAGTTTCAGACTACATAAGATAATATTCTAAACTTCTGTGGAAGAGAAAAATAATTGAAATGCTAAACAATTGTACAGAAATAATATTAATTGAATCACAAACTAAGAAGAATATTAGTAACAGACATTCAATAGCGAAATACAATACAATTAAATAACAATGTCTTTACATACCTAGCAGGTTCAATTTTAATTATTATGAATAAATATTTGTATTTCGCTAATAGCACCTAAAAGTAAATGTTAAACTTTAAATAACTTAGTCATTTAAGCAACAACTTCTAGAGATCTACAGGGGCTATAATAGGATTTTTTAAGTAAGGTAAAAATGCTTTTTTCTATACTTTAAACATGCATATTCTGGATGGGCAAGAAGCGATTCCTAAAAGAATGTAAAACATGTAACGGTAATTATTCTAGTTAAGTGGTAGAGCAACGCCCCTTCTAAAATATGCGAGAGTATTGGGTAAAAGCGACTAAAAAGCAACATATTTCTTTTTAGCGCCAGGCTTGGTCAGGTATATCCTGGTATGAAATCACTGTCTCTAACCACTAATAAACCATCATACCGCCTGGACAAAAAGTTTCAACAACTGCCTGAATCGGGATATCAACCATTAGATCAATCTCATACCTAATATAATTAAAAACATTGTCTATACAACCAGTTCTGATTCTGGGGGGGACATAGGGAGGCGTCGTCACAAAATATTTTTTAGACAGTCCCCGAAATGTTTTAGCCATCATCTTAAACTGCTATATACACCGAGTAGATTCAATTTCAAATCAAATAAATAAATAATTATTTTTCGGTACAGCTTTAGAGACTTCAGCCGCCTTTTTTACCCACAGCCTCAATTATAACAACCATTTAGGTCCAATTTTAAGTATTATTACTAGATCCTAAAATAGTAGTAATTGCTATTATTGTTAGAGACAGGGCCCGATTTAGAAAATTTAGAACACTAGGCCCAACATGCAGGAAGGGGCCCCCCGTTGCCATATTTGGTGCTATATAAATGTAGATGCGTTAAAATTATTGTTTGATTAGTATGAAAATTCACTATCGTCAGGGTCAGACACGTTCTCGGTTATCTTTTACGTTTTTTACATTGCTAAAAAGTTTTGGATTTTTATTTTCGAGTTAAAAAATGTAATGAAAAAACATTCAAGGAAGTATAAAAAGTTATTTCTACTATAATTTTTTGTTAACTTTTTAAAATTAGGGGGCCCCCAAATTGTGGGGCCCCTAGGCCCGGGCCTAATGGTAAATCAGGCCCTGGTTAGAGATAGACAACACTCAATCGTTGTTGCTGTGGGAGATGTGGTTACACATTACAGATGTGGTGACTGGAGGACTATTTCTAAAGCTGTTTCCAACGATATAATACAAAACAAGATAAACGTGATCACACGCGATATCAAGCTTTATTATCTGTTATTTTATAGCAGTGTCTCTTCTACAGGAAACAGAATCTGTTTCATAAAATGATGCAATTTCTTTTTTAGCATGAACATTAACTTGTAATCAGTGCTGAAATTGGAGGGGGACGCCGTCCCCCGAAATAATTGGACCGTCCCCCGAAGTATTTTTACCGTCCCCGTTCCCTAAAATATTTGTTTCCACGAAAAAAATTATAAATTTAAGGGTAGATTTAAATACGAAAGAAAATTTATTTTTTTCTGACCTAAATTCCCATTTGAATGAGTGTTCGGATTCGCCTATCAGCGTGCCAGCAGTCTCCCCGTATTCCGATTCGCAAATATATTCGTATTCGGATTTTTAGGGTCAAATTTCCAAAAACGTTCTGGGGAGGACCCCCTTCAAGTATTTTAATCTCTATTACTCACGATTTGCTGTGCAAAAAATGAGTAAACACCCTGTTTTTAGTCTAATTTCGAAAAAAAATTTAAAAAAAAACCCCACATTTTTATACCCCAAAAACATATCCTGGATCCGCCACTACTAACATAAAGATGAATAATGTTTTTTTTCTTTCCATCAATATTTGTAATGAATACTTAAATGTTACATAGTTTTAAGGTTATAAAAATTATAATAACTGCATTTATGCTTTTATTCTAGCATTTAAAAAATTTCCCATTAGCCCCCACTTTCCCCTAAACTATGCAATTAAATGTAATCTATAATTTGATTATCAATTCAAGTAGGTACTACTAAAAATTAGTCATATTTTACCCTCCATCAATCATCTACTCTGTAAAAAGGTGAGGGTGAGTCCCCCCAAATATTTTTCTCCAATTTCAGCACTGGTTGTAATGCAAATTACATACAGAAAACAACGCCAGTATTACGATTGAAATCAATCGCGAGAACAAGTACTTTGTTTGTTTTAAATAAGAAATCACAATCATTTTCAATTGAAATACACTTTAAACCAAGAGAAACGAAAATTGAACTTACGCCATGTTTGTAGTTTATTGTTGTTGTTGATGTTCTATCTATCTTCGCGGCTGCCGATGACGGAAAGCAAAACTTTTTTTGCTCCCGTTTTCACGGCCCGCGTTTGGTTGTTCAATGCGACCGCAGCGCCACCACTTTTTGCCAACCAAAGGGATTTTTCTGATGGCGGATCAAGCAAACGCGGCCCGTCATCCGCGAAAAAGGCTCCATGTAGAACCAGCTAAACCCTAACAAAGGTGGGGGTTCTAAGAGTCCTCTCTCAACATTTTTTTTTGTAAATTTGACACTTAAAAGTAATGTTTAAAAACTCATTATGTCACGTTTGTTGTGGGACACTTTGGGTGACTCTCAAAGAGGACCGCTCCTTGTGCGTCACATGATTTAAAAGGAAAATAAATAGTTTATAAATGTGTCATGAAAATTTTCGAGATTGAATTCCCTTATCTTCCAACTCTGCAGCTTTTATCTGAGAGTCAAAGATAAGTGGGAAAAGTATATTTCACTGGATATGTGCTCCACATAAAAATAATCACATTTAATAACACTTTTTTTTGGTCTTCAAATTAACACTTTAGTTCTATTATTAGATAGAACCAATTAACACCTTTATCGTGTTGTAATAGGGTTCTGGATATGTTTGAAAAGTGTTAGAAATGCGTTTTTAAAGATGGTGTTGTAAAAAAAATGTGTTGTTAGTACCGTTCTTGAAAATTTGGATCGAAACACTTCACATCAGTGGCGGATCCAGGGGGGGGCACTCTGGAAAGTGCCCCCCTTGGACCCAAAAAATCATACGAAAAAGTACGAAAAAAAGTCCCAAAAAGTACTCAAAATGAGTTTAAAACCAGGTCAAATTTCAAAATTTTTTCTGTGGGAGGACCCCCGTACCTCCCAGCGGTACCAAAAGGGGATCTTGAGTGATACTTTTTAGAAAATCCCTAAAATTTTGACATTTTTCTCAAAAGGTAAAGGTGATGGTCTGAAAAAGTGCCCCCCCTTGGAGCCGTGCTGGATCCGCGCCTGCTGCACACAAGAACACATTTTCTGTCTCTGAAATGTTCCGGTAACTCTTTCACACCAATATCTTTTTCTCACTAAAACGCATTTGGTTAGGAATGTTTAATATGTTTTCTTAAAGATGCAAAATGATTTCACAAATTAGCAGTGTGCACCAGACATATTACGTTGTTCACGGTCACCGCCAACAGACTGATCCATATTCCTATGTCCGGGGTGAAGTCCACCACGAAAATATCCAAAAAACCACAAGCAACATATAAAAAAAGAAAGGAATCTATCCGCATAACAAACCGGGAGTGATTCATTAACGGTTCCCACAACCCAACAGGGGAACGATTTTAATAGTCCTGAGAAACCGGCCGCCCAGCGGGACGCAGAGCCGCGTTTACCTGGCAATAATTTCCATTACAAGAGCAAAAAAAGAAAGAGACGGCGTCTGCTCTCTGCATACTTCTTGGAGAAGAAGAAAGAGAAGAGAAAGGGCCATCCGGAAGTGACGTCTCCGCATTCCTCGATCCTGATTTCACTTCGAATCGCTTTCATTGGAAATCGCACGATGACGCGAAATGATAATGGCCGTCGTCTGCCGTGGCGGTATTTATGTCCGAGGACTCGTGCTCGATGTGGAGTAAGAATGATGTGTGTGAATGAAATAAGATGCAGCATTTTGTGGGAGAACAATATCATTGTGTAAGGAAAACGTTTCGTGAAAGTTACATATGAAGTATTTGAAGTTCAATGGTAATAGACTATTCCAAGAACTATGGAATCTCGAATCTCTTTTTATTTGTCAAAGGAGATTGGTTGATTGGCGAGGTTTTAAGGTGAAAGGCCATATCGTCCATTATATAGTCAAATGTGGTCTTATACCAATAAATAAATATGTTCAATGTATTCAGCAGTACACCCCAGTCATATAGTATAGTACTAACATGATTCTTCTTTGATTCTTATCTTAAAAAATATTCTTTGGTGTGCGTCTTTCCAAAACAATTTTATTCCTCATGCGACGCTCCATTGTAAAAAGAAAGATCCCCTTCCTCTGACTCAGATTACCAATCAAAACAATCATTTGAGAACACTGTTATTTTAAGTAGGAATAAAAGAATAACATTTTAACCTTAAATCACCAGAGGGAAAATAAACATTGAGCGATTAAAGTGCTACAATGTATTCAACCAAGTTTATTTAATCTAAGTTAATGACGTATTTAGCAACAATGCTACATTTAAAATGTTCCTATCCGTTGAAAATTTTCAAACAAAACAGCACACGCCCATTTAGAAGTATTTCATAACTCAAAAAGCCTAACAATCCAAGAAGAGAGCTAAACTCATTGGGGCACATCAGCCCATGGGGGCCAAAACCAAAGGCGTTTTGATTTTTCTTTACACTGTTAATGTCTTGTCTGGTGCTAAGTGCTTGTAGTTGGGCCTCTAGATGCATAACATTAATCAACCAATTATATTCATTTTATTGATCGAGGGCCTTGGAGTGAAAGGCATAAGTCGCGGTGAGATGGTCAACCTAACTTGAGACCCCTCAGTGTTATGTTCCCTGAGTTCTGTTTCTATCGACCAAATGAAAAGCTGAATCAACCTTGCCCAGCCCGAAGAAGCTCAGAAGTGAACGAAAGTTAAAATTCAGTTCACTACCCTTTTTAATACGGTTAAAATAACCTCCCTTAACCGAACGTCTAGTAATCTTCCACAGAAGGCCATTGTATAGAGAAAACTATCAGAAAACTCCTCACAAGAACCTTACTAACAACCTAATCAATGCTCTCCTTAACAAGAAAGGAACCGATCTCCATTCATTCCACTTCACTCGTTCCAAGTCGAGAGGCACTTGCGACAAGATCCACTACTCCGAGACGAACACGACTGGCATCAGGGGAAACCCTTGATAATGCCATTACATAGCCAGCGCTTCATTCATTCCTGAATACGTCACAACAAAGAGGTCATTTTGGAGTTGCTCTGCGTTCGTTTATTTTAATCCAATGGGTTTTTGAAACAAAGAGGTCGGCTTCCCACTCGATGGGCGTTTCTGGAGTACAATGGCCAATGGCCCGAGAGGTGGAAGGTTGAGTCGATTTTTTCGAAAGGGTTTGAATGGTTAAGCAAATGAGGTGGTTGCGTCAGAGCGGAATTAAGGATCCATTTGGACCCCAAACCTTTTAGAGGGCCGGTGGAAAAATTAATGTGTTGGATAGTCTTGTTAATCAAACAAATATTCTGAGTTACTATACAGTGGTTAATGTTCAACCCTTAAGGAGTCGAGGATGCTCAATAATCTTGAATCAAGGTGTCTATAATATAGGTGTATGAAGGTTTGAAGTCAGTAGATATACTATAGGTCAGAAAAAGAATTGAACTATGTAATTGAATTGATTATAATACTTATTTTAGCACAAAAAATTATGAAAAGGGCTTTTTAAATACCTTCCAAAATTATTGTATATCATGTCATACCAATTTTCTTCAAGAAGTAGTAAATTTATGAGCCACAAGATCTCTAATTAGTGCAACTGTAGGATTTATCATGAAATAAATTACAAGAGCAGGTAAATTAATTCTGACAACTAACAGGATTATATAGCTAGGGAGAATATTGTTTCTCTAAAGCATCAAATCCTGTTGTGCCATATGTCTTAGGAATATAATTGATATAAAGTTGATATAATTTATGTAAGGCAACATATTAAAATAAGAACATGAACTTTGAACATGAAAAACATGAACTTTGTCAGTAATGGAGCCTAAGAAAGAACACGGCAAAATGACAAAGGCAATTTATTGTCAATATACCGGTTCACCTGAGCTATCGTAACCTTGTTTCGAAAATGGAGGCGGGCTCGATCATTCGTATCTCAGCATTAGCACTTCCAGATCACCCGAATGACACCGTGTCAGAATCGTGTCTGAGGATTCAACCTTTAAGGAGATAGAAGAAAAATGCCTATTGTTGCAAAACGTGTTTTAAAGTCGAAGACTGGCAGGAAACTTAACCTCAACCACGCTGTGTATATTCTTATTGTTGTAACACATTGCTCCATTTCTACATGGAAACACGAACGAGTCTTCAGCTTTTAGACCAACGAGTGGTTAGTATGTTCCTTCATATGTATTATTTTGGTACCCACCGAAACCAGTAAAAAATAAGGATGTTTTTTAAAGTATAAATGCTAACTTTAATGGAATCTAAGATGAACGTAACAAAAAAATTGAACAATGAAAAATATTTTTTCAAAATATACCATGGCAGCTATCATTTTTAAGTGTCTTCTTTACAGACACACCTATTTTCCAAGGAAATGTTCTTCAAGGAACGCTAATCATATGTTTATACAACTGAAAGCAATTATTTTATGCAGAACTAAAATATTTGCAGAAGCGATATTTTAAAAATGCTATCCTTCATTTCTTTATTATGATAAATAGTAGGTAGTATTAAATATCTTCCAACAAACATTCCAAAATTAAAAGGAGAAAATCTCAAAATGGTGGAGAGAAATACTTGCTTGATAGCTTCTTAACAGAAAATATTTTGATCGATAATCAGGCGCATTTTAAATGAAAAAAAAAATATTTTTAACTTTCAGCAAAAAATGGATGTCTGTTTTAAAAATTAGACGAAAAATTTAAGTTTTTTATATGTGTATTAAAGTCTCTATTACATACTTTCAGAAAATAAAATGGTAAATATTGAAGTGAATATGCGTGCAGCCTGTAAAGCTTTTTTCCCCCCAACAAAATCAGCAGTCCAAAAAAATATAAACAAAGCTGGTTTCAGACACAAACATAAACGATTCTGTGGTTTTTCTAGCAAGAACAAATCCATTTCTCTTCTCAAGTGCACACAACGTCATCTCAAGATTTCCACATACTGCAAATTTTTTCAGTCAGTCGAAGGGAGGAGAGGGAGAGATCCCAAGATTTATTCCCAGTCCGTCTCTTCTTTTTTGCAAATGGTGGGAGAGGTGCTTTCCGCGTTTTAAATTTGGACGCGGAAACCCGACGATGACAGATACTGTCCAGATCGCTGGCTCAGAAAAGCCTCCAATGGGAAATGAACCTTTTAATCTTTCTAGGAGGAGAAAGCTTAGGATTTCCTAAATGATGGCTTTGAAAATACCTGAGAGAGCTCCGGCTAATGACCATTATTGAGTGACTTGTATTGTTCCACCCTTGAATGGCCTCATGAGCTATGCGCAAGAAGCATCTCTACAGGGGATTCTCGGGGACCTTATGTCATTCGTCATGGCAGTAGTTGAGCCGGCTTAAGTTGTAAATTGTCGTGTCTTTGTCTTATTTAGAGGATTTTTTCACCGAACATGCAAGACTTGTTTTGTTCACAAAAGAATCAGAATTGATCCGCAATTTTCATAAAAGACAGATGAAACCTTTTAAGCAGGATTTTTGCTTTTTGAGTTCCATACAGAAGAAAAGGATTCAATACTATTAACATAATTGTTCGTAAGGGTCCAGAAAAACTGAATGGTCTTCTCGATTCAGGGATAAAAGTGTTCTAGCTAGTCTCCCGTTTACCCCAAGAAGTTAAAACCCTGCATTCATCCAGAACCTCTATACTTTGTACGTTTGCTCAACTCACTTAAATAGGATTTTCATCGTTTTGGACAAGCGTAAGAGTTCATGGACACGCCCCTTTCCAAATATGTATAAAAGAAATATATCTCTACACTGAAGGCATTCTCAAGAAAGACTAATGTTACCCTGTATTCTACAAGATAAAAGTAATACTTAACAGCACATATTGAATAAATGCGAGTCTTTCCCCAATAATACATACTGAGTTGAGTTGAGCTATTACATAGTTGAAGAAGATCACGTTCACAACCCCAACTCTCCCTTTCCTATAATCCACCACAAATCAAACAGCACATTGACACTAAATCCCACTTTCCCCAGACAGATTACACAAATCAGGCCCCCTGAACCGAGTAATTTCTTCGTTCAGAACTCTCGGATGGGTTTATTATTGACTCCAATTTTACCACGGCGATCATGGATGAGATCATTCCCCACAGCCCGCGGGCGAACAGAACCAACAAGCCAACAGAGCGTTCTTCGCTGGAGCAATGGAACACCATCACCATTCCTCGAATATTTTCTGGAAGGACGAGCACGCGTTCACTAGCCTACTGAATAAATTCTCTCACGAGAGATATTTCCTTCCCTTCGCAACCACATCGCTTGACCGTCTGCTGAGTCAACAGCCACGCGCTCGGTCGATGTTTGCACGCGCTTCGGAATCTCCTTGCAGAGAGAGAGCAGGAAGTCCGTTGTGACATAATTATTGTGAGGTAACTGCCACCGATTTCAAGTTTTTGAAAGGTGGTTTGAAAACCTTCAGGTTTTAGTTGTGTATCTTTCTGAATGAATCATCAAATGCCAGGTGTGAATGTTAACAAGACAAGAGCGTAACCAATTTCAATTTCCAAGGTAAACAAGAGTAAGAAGAGACGAGATATCAGAAATCAATAAAATATCAGTGGCTCAAATAACGACAGAATAGATAAAGGGTGAGAGTGAAACCTGAAAGAGCAATGAAGGAATAAAGCTCCTTCAATTTTTTTCGAGAGTAAAATTAATTTTTATTGGTAAGAAAATTGTATTTAACGGCTTTGTGTGAATCGGAAATTTGACGAAAAGTACTTTAGGATATCTAGGACTGGACTGTTGAGGGGACACTCTCTCCCAACCACTTGCAGTATCCGCTATTGTCATGATTCAAAATCGGAACTGCATTATTCTCTAATTCTTACTTATTATTAATACTGGACACTATTCTCGTTTTCTGTGCGCTCAAAAGCTTATGCTACCTATTGAGTGGCGGCTATGAAGAAGACACACCTTTGAGGGACAAATTCCAGTATAGGGAATGCAGAAAAAAACTTTAGAGGGCACTTAACGAGTTTTCGCTATGGAGAAAAATAAATGTCTGAATGTCAAGGTAATACAACAATCTGGATGTCCTTTCCCTATAGGCATGCATCTAGCGAATGATGGTCAGTTAATAGTAACTGTCACTCAAAAGCCGATAGGAAGAAGGGGCACTGACCACACCCACCCACACGCGCCGGCAGGCGTCAAAACCGAAAAGTTGCGCGCTCGAGCGACAAAATCCAGCAAAAGGGTCCTTTCCGGAACAACTTCCTGGCCGGTTCCGGTGTCCGGAAAGGAGATGGTCGTGACCCTGACGTGACAGCGTTCCGCAGGCGTAGGTGGACGAACGGCGATTTTTAATTGCCCCGAGCTCCGCCGAGCGTTGCCGAACGAAAGAGGATTTCACACTCGAAGGGGGCCGATAGATTGACGAGGGAGATTAAAAGATCGTTTTGCTGCTGGAAGTGGTCACGGTCAGTGGAAGGGGTCCCGTAATAGTAATTACCGCTTTTTGAGATTTTTGTCGCGGTGGTCAAGGTGGAGAAGGAAGGGACACAATAGAATAGAGGAGTGTTAAGTCAGTCAGTACAACGTAATGTGACAGAGTGACATTATATTATTAAGTGCTGTCCTTCACAAACTTAAGACCTCGTTTTCTGCTCTTTGTGTTTGAAAGGATTACAAATGCAGTTGCTCTAGGATAGGACTGAGCTAACGACATGGGAGAATTTCGGAGGAATACCCTGGCTGGGGGCAGCTAGAGACTGTGGGGGGAGGGTATGGTGATCCAGTTTCCAGTTCCATATTGCCTTGAAAGCATTTTAATTAATAAATGGAATAGCCGTTAAAATTTAAAACAATGAGGGGGTATAGGATGCTGATTTTAGTGGGCAGAGTGTTTTGCAGCAACAAAATATTTTCTTAAATTCTCAGAAGAGAAGAATTTTTTTTTCGAATATTTTCACTGTTACGTTAGAATTTTTCGTTATTCATTCAATGCTCAAACCAATGTAGTAGGTAGAAAACATTTGGACGATATTGAAAATTTCAAGTCACTTTTAGTAGTTTTTTATGATCAAAACTGAAAATTAACCCGGTTATAATGATAATAGACGGCATTTTGAAAAGAAAGTGTTCCACAAAAAGAGAAGGAGGTCGAAATTTTACGTCTACTCTTTATCAAGAGTCACACATAACCTAATGCACGCCTGCACTATTCGTCATTTAGTGTAAATTTATTTCACATGCTCTGACCTAAATTGTACAGACTTCACAAGAAGAGCATTATGCTTAACTTAGGGATCCATTGATTTTTCAGTATTACTTCGAATTTTCAATATAATTGTTTACAAAAAATATGGTCAGAAATGTAACTTGATGTGTGACTTAATTAAACTCTGTGACTGAAGAAAATTTTTAAGCAAAATACTATCAAAATTAAATGACAATAAAATACATTTACCACAGTGCTTAATATCTGTGCTTAAAATGAGGAATACTTTATATTTTTTTTATAAACCTTTTACAAAATTTTGGAATCTGTGGTTCAGAAAAGCGACTATATTTCTGAGCTTTATTAAAAAAATAATAATAATACCAGAAAAAATATCACCAACTGCAAACGTACTGAACAAGTGCATACATGACAACCAGATAAAAATCCTGCCCTGGCTTGCCATCATTTATGCATAAAAAAAACTGCGGATACTCAACACACAATGCGGTACACACACTACTAAAAAAAACCCACAAATCAAATCTCCGGTCTGGTATTTCCGAAAGGGGGAAGAGAGGCGAGAATTTCCCAATTTCCTCTTTCCAATGAATTTTTCATTTTTCAAACACATTAAACCTCAATAACTACGTAGGAGGTCTGCATACAGGGTTTTTTTTGGGGGGGGTGTAAAAAAGTTAACCTATTCTAACAGCCAATCGACAGGGCAAGTTGAATGGGGTTGGGAGAGATCTCCCATTTCGTGCCCCGCCACAGCTGTGCACCAGCCCCACTCTTCCATTTCGGATGCCAGATCCCTCGAGAGTAAAAAAAATCATTAACTCAGACTCAAAATAAACTTGCTTCCTTTTTCAGGAAGGTTGGTATTTTTAACTACTTAAATGAAATGGCTCCTGCAAGTAAATATGGAAATTTGGAAATAAAACCATAAAATGGTTTGACTTTAGATTCTCTCGTGAAATTGCTACAGGCTAAATCTGTGAAGCCTCTTTGATTTATTTTTTACCGTGGACTGCTTTAATAAACAAATGATAAAAGGACAAGATTAAGAAGATGAATGAATAAATAATGAAATTTAAAATAGAAGGAGATGGACACATAAAAGGAGAAGAAGAACTTCTCAAAACAAATCAATTCATTGTTTAATTAGTTTTTCAGTGTACCAAAATTATGAATGATTTAGGAAAGTTGTTCTACATCTTTAACTGTTATTGAGTTTAGATAAAAAATTACCCAAGTTACATAAAAGTTCTACATTGCTTAAAAATTAAAAACTCGTTGTATGCTTTTACCTTAGTCTAACAAAGTCTACAAGTATTTAAATATTTGACCAAGTCCCAAGCCCACTGTTTTTCTTATAGTTTCTGCAAAAATAACCCATAACCAAAAGGTATCATCAATGGATAATGCATGCATGATTGATAGAAGGTGTTTGGAATGTCACAACCAGTAACAGATGAGATGGCTTTGCAATAATTAGAATCTAGTTACAAAATTTACAGACAGCCTCCAAGGTGCTCTTTTAAAACTGGCAGTAATTCCATAAGAAAAAAACAAGGGTCATTCCTATCATCTTACTCCAAAGAAAGAACCTTCATTGAATATCTCAACGATATAAAAAATACCCAATTAAACATGGCAGCCCTATTCAAACAAATCCGGGAGGCAATTATCAAAAGCATCTAAACATTCACAACCGATCCTTTATCTTCTCCACCGCCACCGCTCTTAAATTCGAATGATAATAACCGAATAAAACGCGGGAAAAGGCGCCCGATCGTCGGACGGGCCCAGAAAAAGAAGGGATTGTTCTCATCTCTCGGACATCTGTGCATCAGACGACCGAAAACGAGAGGGTAAACAATTCCCTCCCCTTCGACGAGTGGAATAATTCAGAACGGATTTTTTTTTTGTGGGGAGAACCTATGGGGAGTAATTTTTTTTATTGGTGATTCATTCGGGAAAAAGAGGGGCGCAACAGTGTCTGATGATATAACCCACCCTCAACACCGAAATAGGCGAAGGGGAGCAAAGGAGGATCTCTCCTTCTTCTTCATTTATTTGGGAGATTAATTGAGGAAACTTATACTTTAAATTCGAATTTCTCAAGCGTGCAGACAATTATATCTTTTTTTTTCCAGTTCAAAAAAAAATTCTCAATCCAATTAAAAGATTCTTTAAAATTCAAAAAAAAGCCCCTAGGTGAGCAATAGTTTTGTATTGTTATATTTTTTTATTTTATTTTTTGCTATTAATAAAAAATTATTTTTCTATTGTTTATTTTTTGAGATTGTACATGTGATTCGAGGTGCTTGCTGTAACAACGAGCTAACTCCAATGTAAAGCTGTTGTTAATTAATATTTAGCTCAATTATACTCTGTGTAATTAGAATCGGCGGTTGACCTTGAGTTTTTTCTCAATGTATTTCTTCTGCGTTGCCATGGTAAAGAATGACGTTTAACCGCCTATTTTATTTACACAGACTATAATATTTTGCTAACAACGTAGAGTTATAAAAATTAAAATTCCTCTTTATGGTTTTATAAAGGTTGCTACAAAAAATTAGTACAAAATATTATTATTTTAAATTCCCTATACTGCTCTTGTGGTGCTTTAAGTCTGAATTTATCCGTTCTGCAAGGCATTTTTAATTCGAGAGTTCGAAGTCAAAATGTTTTGGGACCCGGGTTTAAAGGAGTTTTGGGATACTTTTTAGCGTGGAGGAGATTTTCCTTTCTTTTTATTAAATAAACGGAATAATGTAATGAAATAAAAAGAATTAGATTCAGGGAAGGGAAACAACTGAACTTCAAACCTAAATCAATAATTCAACAACCGGGCACGACTTGAATCTACTTCAATAGGCTCTTTTCGAAAATTACCAACGGCTCAATCAAACGGATAAAATAAATTCAATATAATAAACATTGCCAAACACAAAAGCTTCATAACAACAAAGGAAGTCACAGAAGCGGGTGCAATTTACAACAGCAAGCATCCTACGCTCAGATTCCAAAGACTTCCAAAATATAATAAGTTCTTTTATAACTTGCAGTGATTGCTTTATGATTTCCGGACACAGTGAGGCATTTATTATTGTACCAAGAGCGAAAAAACGACGGCGAGAAGGTCCGTGATCCGTTTCTTCGCCGGTTCGACAAATGACGCCATAAAAGGTACTTCGAACAGCTGTCAAACGATATTTTTAAAACACAACAGACTCGGCACATTACTCACTAATGCGCGGGGCGAGTTCCCCATGACGGGGACAGCTACTCGCATGGTTTATAGGCGAGTCACTGGAAATATGGTGGATAATAATCGGTGGTTCCCGCAACCGATGATCCGCGAGCCGTAGGTGGTTCCCGACCGAGAGCCTCAAAAGTGGTCCTTGGAGAGGACCAGCAGCGCACATAAAATACTAGTTGCTCCAATAAATAGGTATTTTGATAGTAGTGTGAGTTGAAGAGGTGAGAGTGAATGCTGAATACCATTCCAATGACTATGAGCTATTGAATTGATGCGGATAACTCATTCACAACTAAATTGCAGCAATCCCTGCATGATCCCGAAACTTTACAATTGGAACTAAATAATTTGTACACTTGGTGTCTGAAAAATAATGTATAATGTGTGTAATATAATGTGTGTGTATTTGTAGTTTTCTTTGCCTTTTGGTGTTTTTATCTTGTCATGTAAATGGATAGTTTTTATCTGTATGACAATATGTAAATAAATAAATACTTCAAGAGTAATGACTTAGGGGTTGGAAAAATAATTTATACTACTTTATTTTTTAAATTTTAATTAACTGTATATATTGGTGATAAATCTAAAATGTGCTATTTTTAAGAAACTTTTTGAGTACTATCATCTAAAGTTTAATAAGTTATTTAATTGCGCCAAGCGATTTAAAGCTAGTGGTCTGAGGACATCAGTTAGTAGGGAATACGATCTCTATAACTACTATCTCTTAGTATAGGGAATACGGTCCTTTTTTTAGAATGACAATCCACTGAAAAACCTGACTAATGCTAATCTGCTTAATGAGTTATCACAATGCTAAAAAAAAAGAAAAAAAAATGTTATTTTCTTTTTCGGTTGAAAAGTTTGGGGAGGATATTAGTGAATAGTGACTGGTTGGCAAGTAACTAGAATGCCACTTCTCAGTGGCAGGCGTAGCCTCAAAGAATTTCGAAGGGGAATGGGGTGATACGAGGTACATTTTCTAAGGTCAAAAAGGATAATTTTCTGACATTAGGGTAAAAGATATCTCCCAAAAACTCTGGCTCTTGGCAACAGGTCCTCCCTCGGAAAAATGTTTGTTTTCCTGTTTTGCAAAGCACTCCAGGTGACTGGAAGGTAAGCGACTCGCCTTGCGTGCCTTTTTCCATGTAAATTGGGCATTAACTCACTGATGGTGTGGGGGAGGGAGATTATAATACGTTACCGAGAACAAAAGCACCGGCACGAATATTCGATCGCAACAGAACACTTCCCTTCAAGGCCATTAAAACTGAACTCGCAAAGCGCGTAGTAGCTTATTATTAAAATATCCACCAGACCGTGTAGTAAATCGTCATTTTGGGTCTTCGGAATATATTGCACCCGGGAATATAAAAATTCTTAGCGTTCTTAGGTTGTTTTCCAACAACTTCCACCTTTTCGCGTGACGTAGGGCAGATGCACCGCTCTTCGAAAAGAGCGATTACTTCCGTCCAATCACGCCGGGTTTATGACAGCGGCGAGCGCACATTTAAATGAGGTCAAGTTAACCTCAAACATTTTATGTGAGTCACTATTGGGCTACAGTGGCGTAATGACAAGCACGCCGGCAGGATATTGCCCGTTTTTGAGACTACTTGCTTCAAGATCCTATATATTTTTACTATCAGTAACTCTGGTTTTTCTATAAAAAGTTAATTCTCAAATATTAAATTTTTATTTTGTAAGAAATTAAGGGCATCATGGAGAACACTCGCGTGAGACAATTAAAATTAATCCTAAATAGTTTTACTATCCATAAAAAAAATTCAATGGGCTCTGACACCTAAAAAGCCCTTCACAATGGGTTTTTGAAATTTAAGGGGAGACTTCTCTCATCTTTAAAAGTTTTCAGATCTTAATAAACAATATTTTATTATATTTAATTTTTGACAGGATCAATGTGCTATCTATTTTTCCAAGATAACTCTTTGTGTTTAAGGAAAAAATCACAAAATATCTTAATAATTATTAATTAAAAAATCTTTGAATATAAAAAATAACTACATTTGATACACCAATCATAAAATTCAGCATTATAGGGCTATACTTACAAAATTTATATTACGAGATAGATACACATTATTTAGAACTGAAGAAATAAGCAATAATAAGGAAAAATCTGAATAAATTACTTTAAAAAACTGCCTGATGCAGGGTGCGAAATTTCCCCTTATATTTATGGCTGAAGAGTAAATGTTGTCCTTTTACAAAATTACAACTTAAACAATTAGTATAAAATTTAATAATATATGTTAGGGTTAGTGCCTCAGTCCAGCAGTGAATAAATTTTTTTTTTATCTGGCTAATATTTTTAGAGCCTGGCCTAGTGAGACATAAAATTTAACTATTATTACATAGTATTTCTAAAAATATTTTAAATTGAACTTACCCGGCTGTTGAGGGGCTTTTATTTGAACCCAAAAATCGATGGTCTTTTCTCGTTCAAGCTGTTCATAATCCCAGGGCTCTTTAACTTTCACATCACCGTTGTGATCAACATCAATCCAACGACTCTCGTTTTCCAAACTAAATGTTTCATCTGGGTGCACACTGTTTAAACGGAACATTACTTTGCCAGGAGTATTCCCATCCGTCTCCAGAAAATGCTCGTAGGTTTTCGTTTGTCGAATATCACGCTTATGTCTTCGATGTGTTTGGTTCTCGTGCACACTGTTACCATCCCCGTCGAAAATGATGGTGACAGGAACCACCTCACTGAATAACCTCGGAGACCGATTGTCATGAGCCTGCAGTAAAATCCTGTATGATCTCGGTTCCGGCTCAGACGACAGCAAAATCTCACCGTTTTTGGGTACCACTATAAATGGGTGATTCCGCGAGCCAATAATGCTATACACTGGCCTATCCCCGTCTGCATCATTTGCTTTGACACCACCTACTCTTGAGTATAAAGGAGTATCCAGAGGAATTTCCCAGGTGTAACTCTTTTTCTTGAATACTGGAGGGTTATCGTTGATATCTTTAACCACTACATTAATGATGGAGCTTGCAAAACCACCAGCAGAATCAGTCGCATTCAGGTGCAGATGATACTTGGCACGACTCTCCCTGTCAAGTTTTCGGGTGGAAACGATATACACAACATCATCTTGATGGAACACGTCGAAACTCAGATCACCGGAAAGGGTATAAGAAATTTCGCCGATAACATTCAAAGCAGAAAGTAGCCCCAAACCTTCCACTAATGTGTTGGGATGTTCATTTTCATATATGTAACCATGGTATTCCTTTCTAGGGAGGGATAACATCTTATCTCGATCTCGGACATGTATAGTTATTGGATTAAATAATGTCCTATTGTCTAATTCCTCCTGAACCATGAGATCAATAGGTTTACCAATCAGATGAGAAAGACGAGCAGTAGAAATGAGGGATCCGTCACTAAGGAGCGTGAAAGGGGGTGATATTTCGTTATCCACAAGGCTTAGTTTACCTTTGGATTCTACCTTTCTAATACTGTAACCAGGTGGTACGTCATGAGGCACAGATATAATCAAGATGGCTGTTGCTGGAATGATGAGCACTATGAGTGCGCACAAATGGCTTGGTATGTGATTCATTGTGATGACTTATGATGACTAGGAACATGCACACCAGAAGTTTTTGGCCTGAAATAGAGAAATTTTTAAGTAATGTATATCTGCATCTGTGCATAACTGTTTTAAATGAAAAAAAATAAAGTATGCCAATAAAAATATGATAATAAGTACAGTATAACCTCAGTTTCGAAAGGGCCTAGACAAATTTAAGATAGCGATTTTCAAAAATATTAAGGAAAAATAGAGAAATACATAACTTTAAGGGGGGATATATTTTCAAGATATTAAAGTTTGAGATAAAGAGGTTATACTGTACTTTAACAAACAGATATAGGAAAAGTTTTCATATACATCAGCAGCATAGCAAGAAAAAATAATTTGGGCATGGATATTGGGTTACTTTAATTCTTTTTGATGGTCAAAGCAGCAAACTTTCAGAGTCTTTGAAGGGATATATCCCCAAATCCTTATAGCTGTCACACACATTTTATTGGTATATTTCAGAAGATGCACTAAATATATAATGAGTTAAAGGTAGTAAACTTTTAAAATATACTCACACAATTAATAAACTTTTTGAATTATTTATTCCAAATAATATATTAATGGTGAGAAATGGAGTATTAAGTATAAATAGAGTGTTATTATCATTCATGTGACTATTTACATAGTTTAAAAAAAGAGGCAAAAAAATTTTAAAACAAATTATTTCAAAGCAACAAACTAGTTAATTTATAAGTAAATAAATACCTATATTATTGACTGTTTTTTTTTTAATTTTTTTTACCATTGAACAAGTTATTGAAATTGACAAGAGTAGAAGAATAAATATTACAGATAAAGTATTGAATTCATTGGAAATATCAAACATTTGGACATCAAACACACAGTTTAAAACTAGAAAATCGTAACAGTATAAATAATTTCAGATACAAATTTGAATGATTGGGATATTTATTTAAAAAATTTGATAGTTTAATTAATAAGAAAACATTTCTTGACCGGAGAAAGTTTTTTGAATCAAACACCTAATTTTTAAAATTTAAAAACAACTTTAAGGAAATGAATGTAAATAATTAATTAGTTAATTTTTAACACCCTACATTTTAATATAAAATGATGATCCTATCGGTACACATGTGTTCAGTTGACAATTTCTACGAATTTCATTGGTCGAACACTAATATGAAACCAAACATCGGAACTGTAGCAGACAACCATGTTATGAAAAATAAACATATTTATAACACCATTGGTAAATTTTAGAAAACATTTTTCCAAAAACTATGTCTTAAAAATTATGAAGCCAAAAATTACATAAAGCAATGGTCATTAACTCAACGGAAATTTTTAACATGAATAATTAAATAACTGGGAAAACAAGTACTAATTTGAAAACCGCTCCGGCGGACTTTCCGAAAAAAATGAAAACACACCTGCGACAGTTTTTGTTCCAACGACAATTAATGAAAAATCAATACCTGCTAAAAATGTTCTGGAGGATGACACGTTACACAATTAATAAAACCTCCATTATCTGTTTTCCATGATATTCGGATGGACTCCAAGCTCCGATCAACACACCCAGCCCTCAGACACCAACGTGCAAACTGGTTGGCCTTTGAACCTGTTTGAAGATGCCTCGGGGTTGCCATGAGAGGAGTTTAGCCGCTCCGTGGAGATTCCGTCGCCAACGGCGATATTTTTACAAGTTTTACTCTCTCCCGACATTTCTACTTTCTCTCCTTTTTATTTCAAGGGCTCCTTTATATTTGTCGAATGTGAATTTTTTTCCAGTTTATTATTGTGATTGAATTCAAAATAATTATGGAAATGTTGGAAAATGTAAAAAATAACAAGGTTAAAATATTATTAAAGGTTTATGGAATTTTAATAATTACGCGTAATTTTACATTTTAGTTTTAAATAAGGTGTTCTTCTTTGGTAATATTTGGGAATTGTTTTTATTTCAATAAAGGAATTTAACAAATTTATTAATAATTTTAATTACACTTATGTAGAGTTATAAGTAGCATTGACTACTCAAGTAAAGAGCATGAAAAGAGTTTATTTGAATAATTCTGCCTTTTATTTCAGTAATTTTTGGGATGAATATTTTTGGTGACACTCAAGAAACATGTGGTAGATGGTAGACATGATATCGCATTTGTATAATAATATCATTTCAATTTTTAAAAAAGGCATAATTACAAAAATTTAATGATACTGAATGAATAAAACAACAAAAGTTGATCGCTCTTAGGAATTTCACCTTCACTCAAAATTTAAGGAAAATTAGATGGATCAAATTATCTGCCATTCTTCAATGAATGAATAATTTTTAAAGGAACAAGATTCCATAGAAACATTTTAATAATTTCATTTTTTTCTGTAAGCAAAGAATTATTCGAAAATGTAATATTTAGGAGAAAAATAATAATTAGGCACTATTATGAAACCAAACGTCGTTCTGGGAGTTTCAATAACATAAACTAATAGTGTAATTAAAACAATAATTTAAATATTAAAATAAATAATAATTAAGAAAGACCTAAAAGAGAGAAGTCTCAGAAAAATGATAAAATATTACTTAAAAATTGTAAGATTTATTTTGAGTTAATGAAATAACTAACAACAATAGTTATATATAAATATATATAAACAACTAGCTGATATGCCCGGCCTTGCACGGGTGGAGTGTATCAATTTATTAAAATTTTCTCAAGTTACATGCCTAATTTTCTGTAACCATAATTACCAATCATCCTGGTAGGTTTTCATATCCCGGTGTTCCCAGTATTTTTTCATATCTCGGTGTTCCCAGTATTTTTTCATATCCCGGTGCCTTTTTCATCTTGGTGTCCCCGGTGCCTTTTCATCTCGGTGTCCCCGGTGCCTTTTCATCTCGGTGTTCCCGGCGCATTTTCATCACCGTGCTCCCTGTGCCTTTTCCCTCCCGGTTCCAACTGTGTAAATCTAACCTAACCATCCAGTTCCGGTGTTGCACATTTAATTACGACAGTTACCCAATTATCCATTCTAAGTGAAAAAAATCCATTAAAATTATTACAGACTTTTGAAATCCCAAAATTTGTAAATACCCCCTGTTTAAATTGAAAAAAAAAATCCCGTTAAACTACACCAAAGAAACAAATTATAAGGTTAAATAACAAATTGATCTAGTGTTTCTATCATCAACTTTCTAAAAAAAACTGATGATGTAATCTTTACTTTAACCAGTCTAATTCTTAAAACTTTCTATTTCAACTTAAAGTTTCATGGAAAATGGAGTTTTTAATAAGAAAATACTGTTATAAAGTTTTTTATAAGGGCCGTTTTTAATTTTTTAAATTATTAATAACCTTTTTAAAACATTTAAAACAATTTTAGCCAAGTTTTATCTTTAAATACTTTGTTTTATGTTTAAAATTGTTTTTGTTGTATTATTTGCAACAATGCGAGTTAAACAGATCTTCTTTAGTGGAGAAGTAAGGCGATTTTTTCAAAAAGGCCTAAAAGGGGGTGAAGGGGTGGTTTTAGAAATTTGGAAATGATGTCATTGTCTTTCCCCCGTCCCCATACGTATGTGTACCAAGTTTGGTTCGATTCGGACGGGTAGATTTGGAGAAATTGAGCCAAATCTGTTCCGGACAAACCCAGGAACCCAGGAACCCAGGCAGGAACCCAGGCAGGAACCCAGGGACACCTTCATTATATATAGAGAGATAGTTATATTAATATTAAATCGCACCTTTCAAAACAACTAAAAAATGCAGATTATATAAATGTCCTAGAGAAAAGCTTTCAAGGGAAAAGGGGAAAAATTCATTCAAAAACTAAACAAAGAGAAATTACTGTTGGAGATAATTATTTTTCACGAAGTATTTCAGGCTAAAAAGCTTGCTCCTATGAACCTAAATGTGTAATAAAACGATTTTACCATGGTGAAACCCTTAAATGAAAAATCAGAAAAAAACTTCCTAACATCTTCTAATTTTCAGAAACTTTTTTTTATCAAACTTTACTTTTAAAAACCAACCACGACCCCTCCTAACTATCATTGCAAAAATTTTGATCTATAAAATCTATCTATAAAAAATCTTTAAAGAATCTATAAAAAATTGAAAATTTCACTGTAGGTTTTCTTAATTTCAAATATTTAAAAACTTTATACAACAACATCAAACATTAAAAAAAAATTGTAGAGTGCAGTGGCGGCTCGAGGGTATATACTTCAAATGGGGGTTCACAATTAAATTTTGAAAATACAATTTAATTTTAAGTAAAAATATCAAAATTAGAACAGAAGAAAGGGATGGAAGCTCATCCTGAATAAGCTACAAGTTGGAATACATTTTTATTAGCATTTCATTTATGTTATTTTTGACATATTTCGACTTTTTTCATTTTTATCGGGGGTTTAAGTGCTCCTATGGACGAGCCGCCACTGGTTGAGAGATAAATAGGAGCGTGCTATAAGAAGAGAAATGTCATCACTTCAGACAGAGAGTGAAGATAATTTTTCCTAAAATCAAACCCTTTCAATTCTAAGCGCCCGAGATTACCATTGAATTCTATAGAAAATTTGGGGCTGGTAGGATCGAAAGGGTTAAAATATTATGATCACCAACAGACTCTTATAAAAATTTATTATCGGGACTCTCCTTTCAAACTTTTGAAAAATAAATATATGTATAGAAAATATTTGTAAAGAGGGTTTTGGAATGTGATGTTGTTTTATAAATTATGAGAGGACTTAAATATTTGGAGTGTTCGCTGCGCCCCTGATGGAAAAACTTCCCAACGCCCCCGGAGTTTCGGAACCAACCAATGATCCTTGCCATCGTACATCCAACTCTCTTTTGTGAAGTAAGAAGCAGCAATTTTCCCAAAACGCTCAGTCAGATTTTACACTGCCACTGGCTAGCCTTGAAGTCAAGTATCAAATAAGAAAACTATTTCTTTGTATTGCCTCAAAAGCAGGCATGTGAGAAAGTCATGGCCCTGGTATTTGTTTGTTGGGTGTGGTTAAGTTTTCAATCGTTATTGGAGCAAGGAATAAAAGTTTTTAACATTCTTCAGTGATTTTTATCTCTATGTTCCTTCATGCAGCCATACCATATAGTGGTCTTTTTTCGCATAAAATACTTGATAAAAGTCAATGTTGAAGCAATAACATGTTGAAGCAATAACCTTTATCCCAGAACTAAAATATTCAAAAAATTTAATCAGACAAAAAGATGCATGCTTAATTTCTTATTTATTAATTATATTAATTTCTAAATTGAGGTCATGCTTAAGACTTTAAATAATAATACTTTAATACATAATAAAGCATCATCCCTCCTAAGGTGCTAACGTAATGTTTGAACGGCCCCCTAGCCTAAAATGAATTATTTTTATTCTATTTTATAATTTAATTTTTATTCTTAAGCTTTCTACAGTTCCTATTTCTCTATTAAATTTTGTACAAAGATATAATTTTAAATTTTAATAGTTTGCGTTTTATTTTTACTCGGTCTAAATTTTATAAGTTCGAGTAAAGAAATATAGGCGAGGCTATCAACTTTCTTACTCTCTACAAAATTTTAAATGGAGTTTTCTGTACCGTAAAGAAAATCTAAATTTTAATTAAAAATTTAGTACGAATGGCTTTGTTTTTTGAAAAAATAAAACCTATTACATTATTGCAACGTTTTTTTCTTTCCTTTATCGCAAAGCAAAACTTGGGGAGTAGACGGCGGGCAGCCCTATCACTAGAACAAAAAACCTACCGTTTCAATTCTAGTTCTTGTTTTCACAAGTAGATGACAGCCCCAACTATACCCCAACATCGCAGAGTGGTGCTTGAATTGATAGTTTCGCCCCAAGAGGGCAGCACCAATTCTGTAGGCTGAGGTGTGCGGGATGTGGGATGGTTTGCGGATGTTGAGAGAATGGGAAAAATATCAACGAGTTTCAATGGTTTCAATCATAATAATCTGTTATTTGTAGAAGTCAATAATCTCAATCATTTATACCATAGGGTCCATTAAAATACCAATAAAATGAAGAACGTTTACAAATTGTATTTTTATTTCACTTTATTAAATTTTAATTTCTAAAATATGAATGTTAATAAATGTAAAATATGTTTTTTCTTAGTTGAGTAGATGTATTTGTACATTTTTCATACAATTCCTACAAACAATTTAAACGAACAGTTTATAAAATTTGTAAAAAATATTCAGTAATGATTTATAAATGGGAGATGAGATGGTGTATTTGGGACATTTGCTTGCTGTTGAGAAGCTGCTTCGTCCTCTGTTCCTTCCATATAACATTACAGATGGAGTAAAACGTAAAAGTTCTGGAGTAAAAGTGAAATTGCACTTTTACTGCGGTTACAAACTTTTGTATATTTGTGGTTAATTAATTTATTTTTTAATAGGGAAAATGTTTGATGAAGATAATTTAGATATCTTCAATTATTTAGGCCCTAATTTAATTTTACACATAGTACAGCCAAATTGCAACAGAGCTGGAGGAAAGAGACCAAAGATCTCTAAGATGATCCCTGTCATGTATTGTTGTGAGATAGAAGGGAAAACCGAGCTGACGGTGTTAGTGAAGATGAAGACCAATCTTCTTAAGGTTCCCCTGGAAGCCCTGAACCGAAGACAAGTGTCTCCTTGGAGAAACCAGATTCAGACCAAGGAACGACCGAAAGTCCTAGGTTAAAACTGGCCAACCTGGTCTTAATGTCTCGTATATTCTGCTGCGGAAGGTTGGTTGGTTGGTTGTTTTGGGTTTTATGGCGCAAGGTCCCTATATCGGACATTCCGCGCCAAACACAAGATTAATAGTTAAAAAGATATTTAAATTAAAAGTCATGTCTGTTTCCAACCAATATTAAAATATGAAGCTTATTAAAAGGTTTATAAGATGCGGACGTGAAGTCCGTAGTCGAGCGTAGTCTATACGCCATTTTTAAAAGGTTGATAGGTTAAAAACAATTTCAGAGATGCCAGCATCTTTTCAATTGTACATATGATTAAATGTCATGAATTATTCTAATGGCATTTAAAAACTGAAATAATGATGGATGATGTTTATGACCTAAAAGTCTGCTGCGGAAGGAAGAGGGACCGCAATCTTGATCCTTCTGTTCCAGTAGAAGGTTGGTCAAAAGACTGGAAGTATCGCAGATTCCTCCAAATCCCCACGTTCAACTGAAAAGGGAAAAGGTGAAAAACCTGGATCAAAGACCTCTGCGTTGCACAGGCTCGCCGTCATACGCCACTGATGCAATCCGAAGGCCGAGCTCTTCAGAGTGATATAATACCTTTCCTCCGAGACTTCAAGTCAAAGTTCGCAAAAACAAGATGCAAGGATTCTATACTCCGTGCACTTTCGTTAGTTGCGAAAACCCATCAGAGCAGAGAGAATCTTGGTGCAGTTGAGGAGATTGGAGATACAACTATAGTAGTAGTCTCACTTCATTTCTACATTGCTTTTATTGCTTCTCAATCAATGCTTCAATAGCCCATATATGATCTGTATGTGCAAGTTTTGACTTCTAAGGCTGGGACTTCTGGGCTTCTATAGGCTCAACACAACACTCAACTGCTCGCTTCCCACTTTCACAACAAAACATGGAGGAGATGATGAAACAAGCATCGCCTGGACAGAATATCTCTATTGGAGCTGTGTAATGGGGGAGTATTTCACCATTATCACTGGTTAGCGGACAATAAGTGGCATTATTAATAATATCTGGTTCAGTGGCGGATCTATGGGGGGGGGCTATAGGGGCTATAGCCCCCCCCTTGGGACTTAAGTTCACACTACATAAAATTGAACTTTTTCGAAAAAAAAATTAAGTTTTTAGAAAATTTTGTTTAAATTTTCAAAATTTTAAACTTTTTTCAGTTTTTTGTAGCCTTTTTTACAATTCAAAGGGTCTACAAAGCATTAAGCACCTTCCAAGATCTTTAGCCCCCTGCATTTTTATAAACTCCATTCACTATTTAAGGATTTCTAGAGGTTTTAGCCCTTACAAATTATTAGCCCCCTGCATGTTTGAAGGTTTGATTCGTAATTTAAAGGGTCTATCCAATGAGCTTAGCCCCTAAAAGCATTAGCCTCCTTGCGTTTTTATGTTTGTTACACAAATTAATGAGCTTTAGCCCTATGAAACATTAGCCCCCTCCATGCTCTTTAATAGCCTCTACAAAGCTTTTAGCCCTCTTGCGTTTTTAAATATATTTGGTTCACTATTTAATGAGCTTTAAACCTTATGAATCCTTCCATGATCTTTAGCTCCTACAAGGCTTTTAGCCCTGAGTTTTTGTAGATTCAATTCACAATTTAAAGGGGCCAATGAGCCTCCTTGCGATGTTTTATAGTATTTAGTTCGCAATTTAATGAGCTTTAGCCTAAAAGCGTTAGCCCCCTCCAAGATCTTTAGCTTTCAGTACTTTAATATAAATGCGATTCAGAACTTGTAGATTCCAATGAGCTTTCTAAGCCTTACAAAGCATAACCTCCAAAATACTTAGCCCCTTACATTTTTATAGATTTGTTTCACATCTTAAAGGTTATGAGCTTTAGCCCCTCTGCAAGATCTTTAACTCCCTGGTTTTTATAAGATTCACTTTTTAAAAGGGTCTAATGCACTAAGTCTCTTACAAAACATTTACTCTGTTAAAATAGAGACGGGGTCAGGGGGTTCAAACCACCCCCATGAAATTCTTATATCCTACAGTTTTTTTTCCTCTGAAAACGAGTACAAGAAATCATCTTTTTCGTGTGACACTGAAAGAGTCCCAAATGACCAAAAATGAGTCAAAACACAACTTTTTAGGGTCAAATTTTCAAAAATTTTCTTGGGGGAGGTTCCCCCAAACCCCACCCCCCTTATGCCCCGGGATGGATGTATTATTCACTAAACACTAAACATTGAAATTAAGTGCACGAAATTCACATTTGATCTATATTCTTGGAAAAAAAAATATTTGACTCAAATCATCGTAAAAAACCCCTCCCGGTTGACACACCCTTATTATTTTGATATATTTAATGATTAACTAATTTAATTACTAATTAATTAGCTATATTTAACAATACTAGTCATTTACAATCAACACTGCCCTCAATATTTAAGACTTTAATGAATATTGTAAAAAGCACAGCTTGTTTACTTCATTATCATCCTCAATCAGATTAAGTTAGCCCCCCCCCTTGCTCATGTTCTAGATCCGCCACTGATCTGGTTTATCACTTTATCACTTAGTGTGTAACATATATAGAAACTTATTTCGGGATAACTGTCGAAAAATTATAACGTTGATATTATCGGATTTTAATTTTAAACTTTTCGAGGGAGGAGCCCCGAACCCCGTATTTACCTCTTACATTATGCAGTAGCTTTGGTGAAAAAATTAAAAGTTTGAGGTTTCGAGAGGGAGGTTGTATACCCTGAAATTCCCCCTGAGTGTAGCAATAGGGGTTATAAAGGCTTAAGGAACGTAACTACATGACCCATTTTTTTACTATTTTTGACTCCCCTCCCCCCCCTTGGTGACCACCCGTAGTATAGGCTAAGACAGGGATGGTCAACCCAAATGATCTTGAGGGCCACTTTGGAAAACCACAATACTCCCACGGGCCGCATATAAAATTTTAGGATATGAGCTGCTCAGAATGGCAGTGACAGAGACATAAGTTGAAAAGTTAAAAAATAGGTAGATTAATAGCCATATTCACAGCCATCAGTGTTGGTGTTAAACCCTTGATCAAAGAAGGATTCCACCAATCAGAGTCAGGGAAAAGCTAATTTTTCTTCTTTAGCTGCTGGTTAACACCGACGCTGATGGCTGTGAATACGGCTATAAGAGTTTTTCTGATCCTTTGCTTAGTGTGACAGTTTCCTAAGTCAAGCATATTTATTTTTTAAATTGACCTTTAAGAGCAGCCCCAAGAATGCCTTCTCCACAGGAACTAAACAGGTGCAGTTAAAAAAACATTATGAATTACTCGAAACTAAGTTTCTAAAAGTTAAATAAGTTAAAGAAAAGAAACTAAGTTAAGATAGTGGCTTTATAGAAATTTATTTCAGGGGGGGGGCAAAATTATATCTCAGCGTCTCCCGCATTTTTAATAGGTCCAATGTAGCTTTTTCATAAACTTTTAGGTAGAATTTGCGTCCTAAGCAACTTTATGTAAGAAAATCAAAATCAAATTCTGCCCAGGCCTAGTGGCCTATCAGGCGGTGCCCATCTCCGTTTCATTAGCCTTTGGGCCTGGGGCGCTAATTACTTAGCTTGTGTCCAGGCCGAGTGGCTACCCCAACGCTGGACCCCCCAAGCGAGCTTGGTGCTCATTTTATCGACCCCGGGAGGATGAAGGGTTGAGTTGACCCATGACCAGCTCCAGCTACCCAAGCAGAAGCTGCAAGGCATCGTCGGTAATGCTAATGCTTGTAGCCAGACACTCTGACGTCTGACCATTACACCACCGCAGCCACATCATGTAAGAAAAGTTGTGAGTAATAAAGTTCAAGTACCAAAGGGGGGTCTGGGGGTCGTCCCCCATAAAATTTTTGGAAATTTGACTCGAAAAACAGGGTTTTAACTAGTTTTGCTACACAAAGTCCGAAATTTGGAGATACATGTGATGTGGGATTTGCATTTTGATGAACTTAATATTGAAAAAAGTTGTGAATAATAGTTCCAAGTACAAAAAGGGGTCTGGGGGTCATCAACCAGAACATTTTTTGGAAATTTACTCTAGAAACAGGGTTTCAATTTGCTTTTGGTACACTTTTTAGTTAGGATTTGGATGAACTTATTATAAAAAGGTTGTTAATAAAGTTCGAAGTACAAAAGGGGGCCTGGAGGTTCTCCGGTGAAAAGTTTTGGAAATTTGACCCTAAAAAACAGGTATTTTAGTTGTTTTTGTAAAACCTAGTCCGAATTTCGGGGTGGCAGGGCCCCCTCGGTCTGGGTGACATATTTGTTTTTACCAACTCTTTCACTAAGCTTTTGGATGTTTATATTAATGCAAAAGAAGAGATTTTTCAGAACAAAACATTGTTCTTAAAGAAAAATTGGAGGGCTCAGAATTAAAGTGGACCAAGTCCAGTTTTTGTCATTTTTGAGTTAGCAACTCTATAACATGCACCAACTATGTAAAATTTTAGTGCAATAATGAACCAAGTCCTAGTTCTGATAATATCCGCTAAAAATGTTAATTTTAAAAAGTGTTAACATTAATTTTGTATTGAAGCTTTAACTTTAAACCTCTGTAGCTCAAAAGTATCTAAAGTGGACTTGGTTCACTTCTATTCTGAACCCTCCAATCCAATTATTGCTCGAAGTAATTTTTTTTAACTCACGAAAATTCTCACGGGCCACAAAATTATTTCAAGCGGGACGCATGCGGCCCGCGGGTTGACCATGCCTGGGCTAAGACCCCCCTATTAAGACCCCCGCTTTAATACAGCGCTTGCCACCAAGAGTGCGTGCGTGCATACTTATAGTAACAAGTGGGAAATTTCTCTTTTTTTCTAGATTTAGAAACTTATGTAAAAGATATTGTAACAGGAACTTAATTTACAAAAACAAGTATTTTTTTTTCTTTTATTCACGTTTATTTTTTAACTACGTGACGAAACCCTAAGCCCCCACCTCTCCCCCTTAGTTATCAAGCGTGGTATTTTGAAGACCCCCCCCTCCTGAATGGGTCACGTAGTATGGGTACGTTCAGTTAGGTTAACCTTTATCACGAAGAGGAGTATCCACAATTTAGGTAAAACACTATTTATAGGGAAATTTACAAACATTTTCTGGAGGAAGACCCCACTTTAATTAATATATTCAGTATTAAAAGATGCATAATAAACTGAAATAATTATATAACCTATGAAATTTTTGAAAATACAATAGTACCTTCATAATAAATATGTAAATAATAACCTTTGTCCCTCTCTCACTGGAAAAGTTCCATATTAAAGATTCTATCCCCGAAAAATACATAGGATAAAAAGGAGCCATATTACTTTTAGGCCCTCGAGTACTTGAAAGTTGGAACCCCTGCCTTAGAATATTATATCTCATCACTTTCTGCCCAGGCTTATTGCATTTGGTCCCAATAGAAAGTAAATGAGTATGCCTCCTAAAGTAAATTCTAGGGTATGCTTTTAAAAACCCCTTTTTTTATTGTTTAATCAATTTTTTATTGTTTAATCTGTTAATTAATTTTTATGTCTAATGTTCATTTTGGAAATTTTTAAATACATATTTTGGAACTGATAATGTGATAAAGTTTGGTTCAAATACATTAGTAAGAGCTTAATGAGGTATTCTCACATCTCACCTTTTTTTGTTTTAATTTTATTATGATAGAGAATGAAAATCCATGAAAAATGACGCAAAAATTATTGAAATTGGAAAAATATTCCCCAAGATATTAATTTTTAAAATTTCATTTCTGGTATTGGCGGGAAAAACAGTAATTTCGTTATGGCTGCTGTGTGACGTCACAGCGCTTGGACCCGTCATGTTATTGTATGCTCAGCTTGCTTCATTTTGCTCTTCTTTATAAAGTTTTAACTAAAATTGAATTTTAATTTATTTAAAACATATTTTTGAAGTTAAAAATCTGATATGTGAGAGTTTTAAACTATAATGTATCAAAAAAGTGTAAAATTAAGCCTATTACCCATACCTATGCAAATACCTCATAGAACTATTATATTTTCAACAAAAATATTTTTTTTTACAAAGAAAGAGGGGTTTTGCTTTTAAAAATAATTATAATTAGTTTTTGGAATGATTAAGATTTAAATTTTTATTCTCTTTCTGACTGTTTACTCAAGTAAACATACAAGTTGTGTCCAATTTCTATTATATTAGACAGTTTACTAGATAATCACATGCATATTTATAATTTCTTGAAGGCATGTTGTTTTACTTAGCTGTTTGAAATATTTATTAGTAGATTTGTTGGATAGTTTCTGGGAAAACACTACAATTAAATTATTGATAAGCTAGAAAATAAATTGATTAGACCGACAAGTAAACAAGCTACATTGGCAGATGAAACAAGCAATAAGCTTCACTCCCTGAGATTGTGAAGTGATCATACAAGAACTGTGAAGCACTTCTGGGGATAAGTGAGCAATAGCACGCAGGGAAGAAATCTAAACCTCATAGATTTCCAATAGTAATTTGATTTGAGTTTTGAAAAGTGATTGATCTCTATTTTTAACTCTTTATACATTATAGAGATCCTCCCAATATTTCTTTTCAAACATTAAAAAATACATTGAAAGTAGTTACCTTTAACTTGGGCCATCTATCACCTTTTTCTATCTTAAATGGCTACATTAGTTTGATAACTTAAACTTTATTAATATGGGTAAAACTCTGAATTTTTTGCTTTGTTGACTGATTTTTACATTGACCAATTATTTCATACCACACCCGCATCTCGTTTGTTTCCCCTTAAAATGAAACTTAAAATTAATTACATACATTAAAAACGAAAGTCTTAAAAAAGTCAAAAAATTTTAATTAAAAAATAAATTACAAAATCATACAAACACTACCATTTACTCTTCTTACAAAAAGTTATTAAAAGGGAATCTAAGAGAGGCTATAATTTTTACAAAAAGCAAATACAAATTAGCATTGAAAAAATATTTTAAAATACAACATATAAGGTACATAAGACAATTGGAACCTGCAATTGTTCTGTAAGTACATTAACTCAAAAATAAGCATAAAATGGCTTTAAGTTCAAAAGGGAAAAATTAATAAAACAAGATAACTCTTGAAAATACTGATTCAATACTATGCTGGAATGTAACTAATTGATACACTTCTGTATTTAAAGAAGGAAAGTGAAATAAGGAAATAGGTGCTTACTAATATACAAGTCAAATGCAATATTTCACACCTTTCAGTATACAACGCTATAACAGTTTTAAGCTATTGATATTAGGCCGTTGAATGTTGATGTTGAAAATGTATGACTATTACAAATTGTCTACAGTAAAAAACAAATTATGGGTTAAAAACTAAAACTTATCTGATTACAGCTCATGTAAGAAAAAGGTACAAAAAATATATTTACAATTTTATAGAAGTGAATTTTTTATTTGACATCAATCTCTTTACTATGCTGTATAAAATCCATTTTCAAACCACAAGTTCTGCAACCTAGACAATGATTTAATATACTCGAGAGAGATGCTTAAAAAATAAAGGTATCTATAACAAATTAAGATAAATAAAAGATATGAGGCACTAGAATAATTTGAAATTTTATTGATTTAAAAAGTGATTAATTTGAGGAAATTGTTCATATGTTTATAATGCCAAAATTATTATAATCCCGTTAAATGGAAACTCAAACTTGATACACTAAAATGCAGTACAAGATCTTGTAGTCAAAGAAAATGGACGGATATTTACAGAAAAATACACAAATTTGAATTGAATCAGGGAATTGTTGAATATAGCAATGAGCACTTTCATTTTGTAACTCACACAAAATTAGCATATAAAATAAAATCTAAAAAATGCTCCTAAATAAAAGAACCAATGGTATGATGAAATATGGACAAAATGAGTTCATGGTAAATACAGCCAAACCCCTATATAAAAAATATATGCATGGAATCATTTGATAAACAACCAATACTTTTGCCTCGAGAAATTTCAAAATTCAATTCTTGAGGGAATTTTTCAGTTCAGTATAAGTAGGGGTTAAACTGCAGAACCAATATGTATAAATAAGCTCATCATGTAACACATTCATCTCAACAATATTTTATATACATAGCACTTCACGTCATAAAGGCACTTACATAACACATTTTGATCTGGATTCAGATGCTTTTTTTTGGCATTTGTTACACATAAAAGGGTTTAAAAATGGAATATTGATTATAAAAAGTAAAAAAAAAATAAGATAGGAACACTGACCTGAATGTAAGTTTTCAGGTTGTTAAAAAATTAAAAAGTCACAAGATGAATGACAAGATATAAAGCTGATTAGAAATACAATGGACGATAAAAATTAATGGATGGATCATAGCTTAAAAATGCAAAAAATAGTTGCCAAAATTAGTTTTCACGAACCATTAAACTGACAATGCCAACATACGAGATTCTTCGGACTAAACTAATTACACGAGAATTCTCACACTTAAAATATGCCAGAAAAATATTTTGGTACAGCACACAAAACATGTGTTTGGGTTCGGTAAATGACCACAAATACTTCATTGATTGATTACAGAGAAATTAACATAAACAATACACTAAGAATCAAATGAAAAGTCATAACAGACCTATACAATGTAATGAATAGAGATCAGGGTTTAGCTAAAAAAAAATATAAAGCTTCAATAGCTCCCACATTGAATGACTACAACTGCAACTCTTAAAATTCTAGTCCTCTTCACTTTCTCCGTGTCCATACATGTCCGCGAGTTTCTGGAATCGTGGACCCCACGTATTCAGGTAGTCGAAGTCGTGGTTAATGTCGTCCGTGCAGGAAGCCAAAGAACTGAGGGAGCCGGCAGAGCTACCTCCCCCCTCGTAAGCATAGTTGCGGAGGTCATCGTAAGGGGGAACGTTTACATCATGGTCTGCTTTGTCTTGGGACTCATGGACGAGGTTGCCGAGTTGAGCATTCGATACACCTAAAAGAAATGATCATGCGTTGAATCATTGAAGACCTTGAGAAATCTTTTGACTTTGAAAATATCAGCATAGTTACCAAGAGTTAACAACGTTTTCAAAAATATAAGCCAAAGGCTGTTACTATTATGATTGGAACTGGTTATTTCCACGAAAGTAACAACTCAACTATCTCGCTACTTCTGAAAAATTACAAGTTAAATTAAAGCAAAAGTAGCAGCCTGGAATCAAACCGGGGACCATTAGGTTTCTAGACTCACACTCTATCACTAGGCCAACGGTGGTGATGCCAGGATTGATCAATAACATAATTTTAATGTTATAAAACACGTAATAAACTCCTATTTTTGCGCATGCTTCAACTTTCGTGGGAATAACCACTACGATTCAGCAATACAAAATCTTTTGAGTCGGCATTTTTTTGGGATAAGACATTCCATTCAGGTGTTCACTCAAAGCATATTAAATTTCAGTATACATTTTATTTGTTTAAATCTTCTGCATACCTATAGTTTGTACTAAGTCTAACAAAAATTTACACTCTATAAATGCAGGGTCAAAACTTTGAGAAACAAAAGGAATTAAATAATTGTAAATTAATCTAGTTCAAAGTTTAAATTAAATTTCAGCAAAAAAAAACTCCACTGAATAAAAAATAGAAATCATGCTCATGTTAACCAAATATTTTAAAAGGGGAGAAAATCAGAAAAACAACTCACCATTTTGCCACAAATGAGGTTTCAGAGCAGACTTGTTTTCTTGGCCAGGCTGTATACAGATCTGAGGAGAGCTGTATTTGTTAATGGGTATCATGAGCATGTTCATGTCGAATGCATTCATGTCAACTTCACCATCTTCTTGCTCATACGATATGATGGTCTCCCTTACATCTTCATCAAACTCCTTCAACTCGTAGGGCTTGTTGGATCGAAAGCGGTGATAGGCGAACACTATCAGAGACAAAGCTGGGGAAAAAAAGTAGGCATACCATCAGAGATATTTTTAACTCCTCTGAGAGAGTATTTCACTCCTTGAAAATCGGAATTACTCTTTAAAAAACTAGACAGGAGTATTTTCACTCTTTGAATTTGTCATAAAGGTTTTGCTTAAACCTTCAGCCACGGCATCCAAATTATCATACTTTTTAAATGTGTTTTCATACAGCCATAGTAATTTTTTTTTCATTTATTGTTCTGATGCTTAGGGAGTTTGATTGATTGAAACCCAAAATAGCATCCTCAATTTTTTTTTTTCAATTTCTTTTGTCCATTAAAAAGTAAGCGTTTTTAATAGAAATTTTGTCTCTGTAAAAGTAATTTATGCTATTTGCGTACTTCACTCCTCCCAAAAAAGTCAAGGAGTATTTTAACTCCTCCAAAAAAATCCTAGGAATAACACTGCATACGATATAGTTTTGTTCAATTGAGGTTTTAACTCCGACAACTTAACAGAGTTAGAACAAAAATAATGAAATTTCCTACAAAAAGAAGGGGACGATTTGGCAGCCACTAAATATTTTTGAACTCTAGGTAAAATAAGCTAATACATACCCAACACAGCAAAAACACAGAAGCCGATGAAGGCAATAGCTCCCACACTCAGCGTCATCACCTTCTGCTCTCTGACCGCGTTGCAGTGGCTTCCGAAGTACCCCTCAGGGCAGTGGCACTCGTAGCCCAAACCATCCGGCAGATTGATGCACGAGCCCCCGTTCAGGCAGGGATGCTGGGAAATGCATTCGTCTTCATCCACACAGTCATTGCCCAGTTGAACGAAGCCGCTGGGACACCTGTTCACGAAAAAAGCAACCATTTCAGAGAAAGATGCATTGATATTTTGAAGATAAACTACACTGATGTATGAGTTTTATAACGGTGTGATTTTAAACATGTTAATGCTACAGTAGAAAAAAATAACCTATTACGCAAATCAGCTCTTTAGCAGGTGGTAATAGTCATTTAGGAAAGGCCTTTTCTGTAAGCTCTGCTCACATATTTGAAAAGAAATAAAATCTGACACCAACATTACTATAATAAAATGGGATAATCCTTATGTTGAAAGTGATAAAAGATGGAAGGTAGTCAGTCATCACAAAAATAAAACAAATGATTAATTAATTTAAATTTATATTGAAGGCAGCAGGGAAATTTGTTGTATGTGCTATTTAAGAAAGCAGAAATGGCTAGATTGAATGATGCACTTTGATTGACAGCTGAACAAATTTTTTCAATGTGAGTATAAAAATTATTTAGTGAAGAAAATATTTACCACACTAGTAATTCAGATAGCAATCAATAGAATTGTTAAAGCTACCTAAAATTGTACTATTTAGCAGTCAGTGAAAATGTGCTAAAACTAAAATAAAAATTAGTAGAGTACTAGAAAATAAAATAACTCAACAAAGAACAAAATTGATTGTTAAAACACTAACTTATGCACTTCTTAGTCAGAACTTCAGGACAAACCTTAATGATTAATTTCTTTGCCATGTGAACAAAATCCTATAATTGTAGTAAAATCAAGCAAATTAAAACAAAACAAACCTGCACTCATGAAGCATCCATAGATCCACACACACGAAAGGAGAAGGGCAAATTATTCCAAGGCACGGGTTATTAGAAGGGCATCCAGATTTAACGTTAACAGATGACAGAACAATAGCATTTGGGGAATTATCCATGGGTAAGTATCTTGAATCAAAGCGAATATCATCCATGCAACCTAGAAACAAAGCCAAACTTTTATTCTCAGGCAATAAAAGTTGAATGTTTGATACGGTGCAGCATGGTTTTCCTTAACTACAAACCAAAATTAATCTACTAACTTTAACACCTTCCTGACTGACTCATTAAATCTATAAAATAAAAAAAAACTGCAGACTGGAAGTTAACAAGAAGCTGCCTCTTGGTAACTATGTGCTCAAACAATTTTAAAATGGAAGAAAATGCTTCTTATCCTATTTTTATTTCTTTCTAATTATAAGAAGTAAATCTTTTCATTACCAAACTGTAAACATTAATTTGAAATTTTAACATAGTAATGATTAAAAAATTAAAAATCACAATGAAAAAGTTGGTTTCTAAATATTGATGTTTATACTAATTTTCAAAGTTAAACATTCCATTTTCAACTGTTAAAACACCGAGGTACAGAAAACTTTTTCCAGGGTCCAAAATATTAATGGGCTAACATATATTCCAGAAGAAATAAGTGTGAGATAGATGTTGAAATCTGAGAGAACCATCACAAGAAGACACTGAAAACAAACAAAAAACTGAAAAGTGATTAGAAATAATAACTACTCACTTTCATGGAAATCATTTTCTACTACATATTGGTTGGGTGCCACAGACCTAACATCCCCTCCAACAATCACATTTTTCTGGTCAACCACCAGCTCCTGGTGACGATTGGTGTTCTCCGACAGTTCATTGTAGTGCCTTCCTCCTCCGCCATCCAGCGTGAGGCTGGCGGTACTTCCAAAGCGCTGTACACGTACTGTGTGCCACTGCCCGTCACTCACTTTGACGTGAGGCAGCCACAGTTCCTGCTCTTGAGGATGGAACTGGTTCAAGTTGAAGCGGAAATGCAGGGTGTGGTTGTAAACCTACAGATAACAAAATTACAGGGTATAATCAATTGAATATATAGAAAGGTTGTTTTGATCTATCTATTCAAATAAAAAAATTGAGTAGATTGATAACATTAAGTAATTGGAAATCAACCATGAACTCCATTCACTAGATCAATAGTTTACAATTTTATGAAAGTTTTAAAGTAACGAAATGTTAAAATAATGAAATCTTCGTTGACCTGAACAGTTACTATTTATTCCATTTTCCGGGATTGATGGTCATGGTGTTGGGACTTAAACTCCATACATTTCTGCCTCTTCTTCGAAGAACGTCTTCTCACTTAATTATGTTATTGCCACTGAGGATGCCTTCCAAAAAAGAGGGCGAAACATAAGGAGTTTAAGTCCAAATGTTAAAAGTCCATCAATTCTGGAAAATTGAATGAATTGTTAAAAAAATCATGTTTAGAAAAAGTTTTGATTGGTACAAAAACAGAGACACAGAATTCCCCCCCCTTAAGTGATTCGAAAAGTAACCAAGAAAAGGTCACACACACATAATGGCATTTTTCATGCAAATTAAGCAAACACAAGCATTCAATAACAAAGTTTTTCTTTTACATTTCAGACTTAATTTATTATGATTTTTTTATGTTTGCACAAATTTATGGCACACCTTGACCAAAGAATACCAATTATTAAGAAGCTTTTTCTTTTCCTGAACCTACCTCCAACACAAGGTATTCATTCCCATGTTGACTAGCTGCTCTAAACAATTCACCTTGCTTTTGGCGAGTTCTGAACTTCAACTGAATATCATTCGAATACTGATCTGGATCAAACGTCAAACCATAATGAATATAGCTGTTGATTCCAAACATCTTTTCTTCCGTTTCTAAAAAAATATTTAAACAATTGCTTTTAATGTAAGATTTTAATAAAATCTAATAAAACTGTAATTGGATATCTTTATTTGATATTTAATACACAATTCTTCATTGTAAGGAAGATATCATAGAAAGAGCCTCTGGGAACTTTTTTTTTTTTTAATTTTGAATGAGGTTTTACTCTTATGACATATTTTTTTGTATCATGATCATGTGTTTTACACAGAAAAGGTTGGGTTCATACATATTATCCTGTCAACTGTCAGCTTTAGAAGTACATACTTATATTTCCGTTTTCAACAGCATGGTTGACAGGATATTAAGGAAGTACCAAAGTTTTTAAATACATATTAAAAATTAGAAGAAAAATATTTTCTTCCAACTCCCATTAAGTTTTGAACATAAGAAAAAAAAGACAATAATTTCCAAAAACAGCTTAAGTATTAAAAACACATAATACCCCCACACTTTTTTTTTTGTAAATTTAAAGCAAACTATTATAATATTTTTTAGAACAAGGAAATTTAACAATCTGACTTTTGACTAAAGAGCTTAATGGTCTTTATTGATTGGGGATCAATGAAATAAAATAAATAGATTAAGAAAAGTGAATAACCTATCAAGTTAGAAAACTTGCTTACTTGTGTCACATTGGGTTCCATTATAACCAGGATTGCAAACACATTTGGCACTAAAATAGTTTCCCTCACAAGTTCCATGCAAGCAATACTTGTTAAGGTGATTTGGATAACAGTGATCTTCAACTGGTGGGCAGCCCAATACAGTATTTTGACTCTCCCCAACATTTGCCAGATCATACATCTAAAAAAAAACAACAACGTAGATTTGAGATAAGATAATTTTATTACCCAAACTACCACTCTAAAAATTTTACAAGCTCCACTAATTTTACAAAGCTAATACTTTAAAGGTTGTGAATTTTGTAATTTAGTTGCAATATAACATTGAATTGTATCAATCATTGATATATAAAAGCAAATCAAAAATAGAACCCTGGACTATCAAGAATATATAATTAAGAAAGAAAAGAAACTGCAATACAAACTTTTAGCACACTTGAAAGTTTTTACAAGGTACAAATGTGAAACACAAATTATGCAATTACTCTTTTAACACCCCCCAAAAAATTGGTGAATCCACATATTAAGAAGTATTTTTTTCTGTCATTGTCATGTTTGTTTAAAACCATCATTAAGCCTGCAGGTGCAGGATCTTGAAGTTGGGAAGGCAGGGTTTTAAGGATTTTGAATAAAGAATACACAGAGAAAGAAGCATTTTAAAAACACAGTGCAACAAATCAGAAAACTGAATTAAAATTTTAATGCCTGCATCATTTAAAAAAAAAAAAGTAAATCTAATTAAAAAATACAATATGCTGAATTTCTATTTTTTTTTAAATACTGACTACAATGAAGAAAGTAACATAATTAGTTTATATTTTTCACTCATAATAGCATTAGCATACTTTTTAACAGAATGTAAAAATTGTATGACTAGAAGAATGTATATATGAAAACTATTTAATGATTATAGTTATTTACTGTTGTTTACTTTAAAAAATAAACTGAAAAACTTTTATACTTGTATTGTATTGTTTTGGCTGAAACAAAAAGATTATTCATTAAAAGAGATAAAAACTCACCACACTGTTATGAATGATATTCCTAATACATCCATTGAATCCTTTTCTGGTATGGCCATAGTTCCATTTCAAAGAAGACAAAATTGGATGATTAACTCCTCCTAACTGAAGAGGACCATTCACATTCAAAAATTCATTGTGCATTTTCATAGCAGCTACACCCTCACATGAAGTTCTATTGGCTGTGGGTAGTTTACTATCCACATTATGAGCAGACTTGCAATTGTCTACAACCATTCTAACCTCCTAGAAGAGAAGATATGTTTATGTTGCGTCGTATAATATTTTTTCGGTATTAAAACATGTTTTCTACAAGTTTCAGTACAACCGTATTATGAGTGAAATTCTGTCAACTAAGTTAAATTGACACAAAACATTTGAATACAAACTTTTGTGTAAGGTCTGTGTATGAGCATATATTAAAATGAAACAAACAGATCAAAAGTTTGGATTAAAAATAAGGCCCTTTTCAGGCTTTGGCCAATGGAAAAAGGACACACCTGTTAGGGTCCACTACAAATAACACTTTACAGGCTTTTTTAGAGCCCATGGGAACTTTTGTAAAAGTAATCTTTGTTATTTGATAAGGGACAAGTTATGCCTGAGAAAGGAATACTGGTTCGAGATATTGTAAAAGTAACAAAGCACAAAAAAAAAGTTGGAACAAGAGACAGGGTTCAGACAGAGAGAGGGGGGACATTTCTTTAATTCTGATTTGGAACACTCAACCTCACGAAACGCATTAAAATGCTTGCTTGGTTATTAAAGGTTTCGAACACTTAAACCCTATCTTGGGACACCTTGTATAATAACAGCATAGGAAGGTCCTTTTCATCTTTAGGATAATTACAACCATCTAGATACCACCGAGAAAAAAACAACAGAAACACTCACATCTCGATTCCAATAAACATCCAGCACATGCCACCTTCCATCGCTCAGACCTGATGGTACAGGGACGATAATTTGAGAGGTGCCAGATCCGAAATCCAGCAGCAGCCGTGGTTTACCATCCTGCAACTCCAAAGAGAAGAAGTCCTGCACTTTCTGCTCCCCAGGATCGGTCTCCGAAATAGGTCCGTTGTAGAGTATGAGGCCGTTGGGGCTCTGAGTCATCAGCTCTAGTTGGAAGTGGGAGGTCTCACACTGCTGTAGGGGAGGCAGCCAGGCAAAGCCATCCCCTCCAAAGTGCCGTGTGGTCTTCTGGCACTGTGGACCCGTGTAGCCTTCTGGGCAGTTGCATCTGTAACAGATACATTCATAAAATTATGTGGTAGTGGCATAGCTTGTACCTGACAGAAAAAGCCCATGTTGGTACAATACACTTAAAAACTTTGGATTAGAATTTATATTGATAAAAATGATGCACTGAAACTAGTAAACTTAAAAGTTTTGGTATTACTGATCCTACCCATAACCAAAAATAATAATTTTAAAAATATTACATCAAGTATCAAGATCTTTTTTTTTTGGAAGCTTGAGGAAAAACTTAGCAAGCTTTTATACAAGTATTTTGTACCCAACTTGAGACTTGAAACAAACTAAACCATTGGAGTTACAAAAGCTATTAAAAGAAAAAAAAATTTAATTTACTGATACATAGGTACTAATTTTTGAAAATGATAAGTTTAAAATATATCATCTTTACATAAAATAACTTATCAAACACAACTTTAACACATAGAAAAAATAAATCTAACACAATCCTACCGAATAACTCCAAAATCATCCGAGCACTTCCCATCATTATGACAAGGCTTTGGTCTCGCTTTACACGTTTCAGCTTTTTCAAAAGTTCTGGCCCCGCAAACACACTTAGATGTAACTCTGGCATTCACACCAACAAACGACGTGTGGTTGGCATTCACAGCAACAGGATCACCCTCAACCTCAAGATAACTAGTGCAGCTATCTTCACATCTATCTTCATAGAGGCATTCATCTACTTTTACCATGGTTATGTTTATTCCCACAATACTCTCAATCTAAATGAAAGAAAAAATATGTTCTTTGAAAACATTTAATGAGTGAACAAAAAAAAAACATATATAGAGTAGAATTCTTGAATACTTTCGAATATTATTTGAATCTTTGTATACTTAATGTAAAAATTTTGTCTATAATATTGATGAAATTGTTATTGATAAATATTGTTAATATAAAAATTTTCAAAGAAAACAACAGTAGATAAAAAAGTAGTGATACCCCAACCTCCCTCTTAAATACAGACCTGAATCAGGGTTCTGTGTTCTTATTTGGAAGCTAAACACTAATGCAATATCATATGAAAGTTTACAAGAAATAGGAAAACTACAACAAAGGATACAAAATGAATTAAGGTTAAGTTTAATCTAATGACATCAAGGAAACTTTCCATGGCCTTAATAACTATTTATTGAATCATTTTCCAGAATTGTAGGCTGTGTCTTTTTCATCCTAGCTTAAATTTATTTAAATCTTAGACATTGTCAAGATGTAAAGTATGGAGGAAAAGACACCTACACTATTCCTATGAAGGGCAAGAATTCCATCCAGCTTAGAAGCTTTGTAGTAGGGTGACCCATGAGCAGAGAACCTTATATCTGTCACAGGAGGATGATCTTGAATTTTTAGTACAGTAAAAACATCCACATTGTCTTTCTTCACTTTTAACACTTTAGCAAGAATATCTCTGAACTTGTTGTACTTGCTTTCTATCTGTGACTTGCTTTTCCAGTCCCAAATGCGAATAAAATCTTCATCAGAGTGCCCTAGGAAAAGTATGGCAATTCAATTTTTTGACCCAACAAGACACAGAATCTGTGTATTTCTTTTTTTATTGCAAAAAATCATATCAGGATAAACAACTAAGAGATGAAGTTATTACTTTTTCTGGCTATCACTAATGAAAAGTTCAACACAATAATTAAGAAGGTGAAAAAGAGTTAGAGCAAAAATGAGTTTGTTCCATATTTAGAAAAAAATACATAAGATACTTTTAAAAGTGTTGCATGCAAGGGTAAGAATCCACCAAAAATACTATTGGATATTCCAGGAGAAAAGTTCACTGAAACTTACCTCTAGAAGAAGGTGCCAAAACTCACAATACAGAATTTAAATTTAAAATAACACTTTTCATAAACCATAAAAAACTACATAGCAATTTAAATTTAACTCAATTTTTCCAACTTATCATATAAGGTTAAAGCAACAATTATTCATTCATGTTAAATCACAAAAATTTAACAAATGTTTATTTTTGTAATTCAAAAACTAATATAATAACAGTTTCTATTATATAACTAATTTTTAAGCTCAATGAACATTTAATGTCACAGTAAATGTTTAATAATACTTTTATTAAGCTACTTTACCTGCTATTCTTATTGATCCAGAATTGTAAACAGCTTCTTCAGGTATCTCTTTTACAACCACAGTCACTTTAGCATTTGCCTTTTCGTTACGCCGATGATCAATGACCGTAAAATAGAGATTGTACTTCCCTCCTCTCGGGATCAACATTTTAATGTCACCATTACTTTGATCAAGCTCAAAATTTGGGTGGTCGGTGTTGTCCTTCCAATGGAATGTCTTATCAACCAGATCGTCATCATCCTCATCTTCAACATGTACACGGCCAATTTTAAAAGGTCTAGGATTTTGGATGCCTGAAAAAAGTGTAAAACAGCTATATTTTTGTTAAATGTTTCATTTATTATTAGATTGGTCAATTAGTTATTATCAGAATTTATTTTTTCAAAGTTGGTTCTACTAAATAACCTGTATCTGCTTTCAAAAATGTGTTAACTAATTTATTGTACTTCTCAAAAATAATTTCTTATTTTTTTAGAAGCTTCAGACACAACAAGTAGTAAACAAAACATACAATAAGAATTCAAATTTGTTCTAGTGATACTTTTTAAAGAGAAGGCACTTTATCTAATTTATTGAAAAACATACCTGAATAACTGTACACAAATATTTCTTTTTCTCCATCATACATAGGATTGTCATTCTCATCCCCAATAGTGACTGTTAGAGTATTTGTGCTAGTAAAAGAGGGTTCTCCATTATCTGATATTACGATTGGAACATGGTACTCTTTTTGCTGCTCTCTGTCAAATTTCACTTTTGTTAATACAACTGCCGAGCCTCTTCCATAATCACCATCTAGATTTAAAGGGGGGAAATAAGCTTTAAAAACAGCATAGTACACTTAATTTTATATATTTATTGACAGATAATATAAATAATTCATTTTAGCTGGAACCAGACGGATAATTATTTAAAAGGGTGCAAATTTTAAGTTAAATCTTTTCTTATAGCAAGCCTTTTTTTCTAAAAAAGTTAAAATTAAGTTTTAAAAATTACACCATAAGTACCATTGTTTAATTGTCTTTCTGCCATTTTGATTTAAAATATTTAAATAAAATATAACGAATATAGAATAAGATGTACCTTTACTGTAGACAACTTCAAATGAATTCTTGATTACTGGATCAGCATTAGTATCCAAATAGAACTTGAACTGGGGCTTTGGTGGAACTGAATCAGGATCGTCAGCGAACACCTCAACCACTTTCACAGGGGGCTCCCGATTCTCCATCACAATAGGGCGGTAATTTTCACGGAAATGTGGAGGGTTATCATTTACATCAATAACATCTACCAGCAATGTTGCAGTTGCAGTCCTAGCTGGTATTCCTAAGAGAAAAAATAAAGTCAAATCACAATCACTGAATACTCAGCAGCTTAGAGTGAACTAAATAAAGAGGACATTAGCTTCAGAAAAAATGAAAATAAAACTTTTTTCAGGAGTGGAATGAAATAGAAAAAAAATTTTAAGTTTAGAAGGATTGTATAAGCTCTAGCAAATTAAAAGCCTTTTTAAGAAGTTTCCACACAGTGCTTTTATTAAGTCTAAAAGATGTTTGAATACCTAATGCTAATCCTGTCAGATAGCTTGCACAGAATAGAAAAAAGAATTTAGAAATATTGATTATACACAAAAGTCAAAACAGAATCACAATACTAAAATAAGGTTAAGACAAAAACTGAAATTTGGATTAAAAAGTTTCAGAGCATATAAAACACTAAAAAATGAAATTCATACCATCATCAGTAGCAAGAACTCTAATGTCATGTCGACTGGCTGTCTCTCTATCCAAGGACCTTTGAATAGTAACTACACCTGTTTGGCTAATCTTAAACTGCCTCTTTCGATCAGACAAGCGGTCAATGGAATACCTTAGGAAACAAACAGATGATTGTTAACTTTTTCTAATGTTGAAATATGCTAAGGCAACAACATTTTCTACTGCTTCCCTAATCTCAGTTTCATATTCACACAAGTCAGTTTTATAGAAAAGCTAATAAGATAAGACTTTAATACACTCCAGATACATAAGATCTTATGGCACATTCCACCTTAATTGATAAGTTATTTTGAAATCTTAGAAAAACAACCAAGGACTTCCAGAAAAGTACCATACCATTTATCCAGACTAATCAGAACTAAAAGCAAAACTGAAAATAAAAAATCCAGGAAATATGCAAAACAAATCTTTATACTTCCCTTTTATTATGATAAAAAAGCTGTTTCATAACACAATTGCATGTTTAAAAACTATTAAAAATAATTTTTAACAAAGAATTGGTTTAGTACCTTCTGTTTCATTTCAAATACATATATCTATGGTGATTGAATAAATCATAGTTAAGTTTGCAAATTTGAAATAATATGTCTACAAATCTGATTCAGAAAATCTAAAGATTCGGAAAAACAAGGGCTGGTAGAACAAGGTTTTACTGTCCAATTATGTTTTTAACACTTAAAAACATTAAATGTATAATAAATAACTGTTAACATAGCAAATTGATGATTGATGTCTAAGATTCATGTCATTGCATAAAACTTTACTAAATTGGGAAAATATATTTTGGGAGAAATAAATTTAAAATGACAAACTCACAGAGAAGTGAAAAGGAAAAATATCTTACTTCACGACAGATTTTCCACCTTGATCCAGATCATGAGCTTGAAAACTTTTCACCGTATAACCAACAGTGACATTTTCTACTACACTTGCTTTTAACAAAGGCTCCAGAAATTCCGGAGTATTGTCATTGATGTCGATTAATTTGATGAAAACTTTAGCATAGTCAGTATGGTAAGGAATTGTTGTCTCCCCGCCATGATCACTGACTTGAATTGTGATGTTGAAGCCATACCGCTGCATTGAATCTTCAAAATCAAGAGGCTAAAAATTAAATGAACTGATTATTTAAATTTCAATATATTTCTATAGAAGGAAATTTAAAAAACTACAAAGTTTTATATCTCTGATTGATCTATCATTTATAGAAATGTCAGCAGCAATCTTTAAGTTGTACATTTTAAATAGATAATGCCCCCCCTATAAAAGAATGTCTAATACTTGAGGTAATTCAGCATTGGTTAACATAGAAAATTATAAATCCATTACAAAAAGTATTATTAAAAATATCTTACTTTTGCTATTTTAAGGGACCCTGTTCCATCAGAGTTAGTAACCATGGTAAACTTATCAGCACCATAAGTACCATTGAGGACTTTGTAGCTAAACCTATTTGTCTCAAGTAAATCTTCATCATTTACAGAAACGATCAAAATGGGAAGCTCTGGAATGTTGTCCCCATCGGTCTCGTCTACCTGTACATGCCATTCTTTTTTGGTGAACACAGGAGGCATGTCATTAACGTCTTTGATTTTTATTACTGCCGTTCCCATACCTGAAAAAAAGAATAACATATTGAGGGTACTTTTTTGATAGAATGGGCAGAAAATACATATCATATCATTACACAACAAAGGCACATTTTACTTTGCATTTTATGTTGAACAATTTTGGCTAAATACTCTTCAGTTATCATTGGGTCTCAAGTTTATCTCATTTTCAAGATGCTTATTCTTTGTAAAATGTTTTCAAAATCAAATTGGATATAAAAAAGTGGCATCAGTTTGTAAATTATCCCTTAAAAAACATACATGATACATATTTTAGAACTATTCTTTTTTCACAGTATTCTCAAAGTTATATTCATACAAACTTAGTTTATAACAATTAGGGATGAATTAAAAAAACTATGCTGAAACAAACTAATTTAAAGACCCTCTGGGTCCTTAGGATCTTACCTTTCAAACCTCCTCCGTCAGTTGCAACCACTTTGATAGTGTACTCTGATCTTTCTTCCCTATCCAAGCAGCAGACTGCAGTTGTTATGACACCAGTGTCTGGGTCAATAGCAAAGATGGGATCCAGATTTTTATTCACTTGGTTCTGATCAATGGCATACTTGAGCTTTGCATTCGAACCTTCATGGGGATCATCATAATCAATGGCGGACATTGTCATGACTGTCAAACCTATAGAATGATAAAAAAGGGTATTTGAACATTAGATCTTAGAAACGCAACAAATGTAAATAAACCTGAAATGTAATGAATGTAATCTTGGTGCTATTATACAACCAGGCGCCACTCTTTTTGGCGCTATTCTTGACATTATAATCCACTATCCAGTATATCCGCCGGGTTAGTAGAAAATGATTTATCGCCCAAGTTAACAACGCCAAAAAAACAAAACAAGTGGCACTTGGTTGTAGTATGAAACCATTATCTTTTTATACAAAGATAACATTTTTAGCATAATTAAAATGCAAATAAATAATAACTGCACGCATTTATTTTACACAGCTGTCTATCTTTCTACGATTCTAAGAAGAATTGGCAGTTTTTGTATGTTAACGAGATTTTACAGCCAGAAGATAAATTTTCCAGAATGACAGGAATTGCAGAATTCTTTAGGATTGGAAACTCAGTACCCAGTAAAATGGTGCTTCTTTCAAAGGAAAATTCCTTTAATTTACTTTCTTATGACTTGATCAGAATATATAGCAGAACCCTCAGTATACAATAACCTTCTTAACTTTTACAAGCTATATTTCATTCCCTAACTTGTCTGTACTACACTTTTAAAAAGTGCTTGGATAACATTGACTAAAAACATAATTTGGTATTGATGTCTTATTTTTCAGCTACCTATTGCGGTTTTTCATTAAGTGTATCTCACACTTAATTGCATCATTTTCACTGTCTCCTACACATACATGAATGATAACAATATATTTACTTGAATACAAACAAAAGCAAATTCACCTGCAGTTCCATTTTCAGTCACATTTCCTGAGTATATAGCTTGAGGGAAAAAGGGGGCATTGTCATTGATGTCCTTGAGGTTGACCAACACATCGGCATAACCAACCAACCCCTTGCCTCCTTCATCAGTGGCATATACTGTGAACCTCCACTGGGAACGGCCGTGGGGCAAATCTCTGTCCAAGGGCTTGCGGACATATATTTCGCCAGAAGAATCATCAATAGAGAATTTGCTTGTTTCAACTTGGTCTTCTATACCCTGACCAGTAAGGAAGTACAGAATTTCAGAGTTTCTGTCCAGGTCCCCATCAGTGGCATGAACCTAAGGAAATTGATCAAAAATACAATAAATAAAGCTTCTTTTAACTTTTAGAGACTTCTTATAATCAGGATAAATCATTATCCATGTTCAGAAAAGTATAAGAGAATCTCTTAATAACAACCCATTTGTTACAAAGAGCAGTAGTTAAAGTACTGATTATTTTATCATAGGAATAATGTTATTTTTAATCTGTTACAGCAACCCCAAATTTCAGTCAGAATTCATAAAAATTGGCTAATTAAAAGGCTAGAACAGAAGAGAAGGGATATTATTGATAGAATTTCTCATACCCAAATTACTTGAAATGATCACATTTGTAATGTTTTGCATTGATTGCTTTACATTTTTCACCTGTTGAGAAAGTGTTATTAGAGGCAGTATATCCATATTTTATATCTTTATTGTTCTGATTGAGTTTTTCCCTAATTTGTTATAAAAACCCAACTTGTTGGTCCTGTGAGGAGTTGCAATATCAAGGTTCTACTGTATTATGTGTCTTCTTAAAGTAAAAATCTGTATCTACACCAAATAAGGTTCTAAAGTATGAGCGGATAAAGGCTATGTTCTGAGAGAAATGCAAAATGCAAAAATACATTCAAAGCTGCAACAGGGCCTATTTCAATTTTTGTAGGGCAAGACAATGATTAGACTTCAAAAATATCTTTCTGAGAAAATTAAAAGATAATTACTGACCTGGAGTATCTTTTTGGGCAATCCATTTGAGTCTTCTTCTAGAATATGAGTTTGGTATAAAGCTTGGTCGAACTTGGGAGGTAAATCATTGATGTCTTTAACTCTAATAACCACAGTAGTGCTGTTCTCAAACAAGGTGTCAGAGGCCACTAAAGTTAGGTTGTACTGAAACAAACATTTCATTAGTATTCAAACATTTACAAGTCCAAAGTTTCTCAAGTATGCAAAATCCCTCATGATTAAAAACAACACTTCTTTCACACAATTCATTTATGGATTAATATTTCTCTGATGGGATCTAGCATTATTTTTCAAGGGAATTTTTTAAAAACAATTTTAAGTTAAAATTACTGTTGTTTTAGTAACAAGACAGTGAACTAATACAAACACATATTAAAAACAGATTTTTGGAGAAATCTTAAGAGGGGGAAAATACACTTACCAGCTTTCTTGTTTCATAGTCAAGCGAACCAGCAACATAGATAGCACCTGTTTCACTCTTGACAGCAAAAGCGCCTCCCATGTTTCCTGATGTTATCTCATAGCGAATACGAGAAGCTGCAAAGGAGTATTTCTATCATTAGTATTTCAACATTATTGGATGATGCAAGAGAAAGCAGTTCCACACAAAATTGTTTTCAGACAGGGTTCTCACTCAAATTCAGATAATTCCTTAGTTTACAGGTTTTTCCTGTTAAATGTCAAAAGCAGGGTTCATACACTTTTTGAGGCAAAAAATTCAAGGATTTTCAAGGCCTTTTCCAGGCTACCAGATGAAAAATTCAAGGCTGACCGATATTGTATGTAACCTTTTTTTAAGTAGTACTCAAGTTTCATTTCATACAATTTTATCTATAAAACAGTTTAATTAAAGCAAATTTTCATACAGGTTCCTAGTTACAAAAATAAAGTGGTTTGAATAAAATTTTAATTAAGCTTTTTATTAACAAAATATTTTCACGTAATTTTTAAATAAATAAACCTAACAGATTTAATTTCAAAAAATAAAAGACTACCTTATACTTGCAATAAAACTGTAAGTAATGATCAATATTTTTCATGATGCATTGAATCAATGTATAAATTGGGCAGAAAATGAAAAACTGAAACACTGACAGGAGTAAAAAACTTTAGTCTAAAAAGTTTAATTTCAACCCCCAAAAATTACCCATATGGAAGATTTTGTAGGACTTTCTTTCTGATAGAAAATTTAAATAATGCTTAAATAATATTTTCCTTAAAATTTTCATATATCCTATTATCTACACACCTTGGAATTATTTGTTTAATATTAAAGCTCTCAAATTCAAACCATAAATTTCTATTTGCCTTCTTGCAAACAACAAGAAATTCCTCTAATATTTTTTTTAATTTACCAGATAAATATTGGACACATTTGAACTACAATAAGTGAACAGTTTCTCCAAAAACAAGCATTTAAAGCCAAGGATATTGATGCAAAGTAAGAAAAACGCATGGAAAAACGCGATCGCGAACTGTCTGTCGAGTTGTTTTTTCTGCCTGCGTCCATGCCGTCAAAATGCCAACTTTACAGGCAAACGTCCGGAAGGATGTATGAAAATTCGGGATTTTTCATTGAAATTCCGGACAGGAGGATTTCAGGACTAACATAATCAGCAGATACCCTGAAATCTTTTTCTGGCCAAAAATGTCAAGGCCTAAATAAAATTCAAGGATATTCAAGGCTCTTAGGGTAAAATACGTTTTTTCAAGGACTTTCAAGGCCTTGAAATAGAAAATTTGAAATTCAAGGACTTTCAAGGTTTCCAAGGCCGCGTACGAACCCTGCAAAAGAATTCCAGGTCTAAGTATTAGCCCTCTATGGTAATTATTGGAGATATTCTTGACTGTCACAAATATTTTTTGATAGTAGTTTTAAATTTTTTTTTCAAATACAAGAAATAGAGTTTAACATCAAAAATTATTATTTGCCAAGTTTTAGCAAAAGGAAAGCAATATTCCCTTGATTCTTTTTGCTAGCAAATAAAAATTTCCTGACAATTCAAGGTTTTCCCATGTAATATGTTCAGAAATGTATTAAATATAGGAATACTCAGCTTATGTAAAAGGAGAAAAGGCTTACATTCATCTTTGTCTTTGGCCATAACAGCAATCACCATATGTTGAATGTCTTCATCTTCATTCACCTCAGCTTCATAGATGCTTTGCTCAAAATAAGGAGGATTATCATTTTGATCACTGATTCCAATACGGATGTACTTAGTGACTGCAAAATAATACTTAATAGTTAATCAAAAGAAAACTGTAGCATGAAAAAAATCACTCAAGGAAGATGCATAAAAGCTACCCAGTATCAATAGGAGATGATTTAATTGTTTTTAAATGGCCCACACATTAAAAAGAGACTATTTAAGACAAATCACCAAGGGAAATGCAACTAACATTCATGGTAAAAAAGTTGAATTAACCAGAATGGGCAATTCCTCTACAATTATATACATTCAATATATTTCTAGTAAAAATGGTTTTGAATTAAAAAAAAATCAACAGTAAAAAAGTTTCAAAAAATTTAGATGTTTCAATATTGTTAAAGTAATGATTGACAATTTCAGATAATGTGACGTAATAACAGTATTCCATATAAATCTGACAAATTAGTTTATATGTAAATGTTTTCCTGAAAATTTGCAACAATAAAAACTTTCACACTGTTTACCAGAATTAGGTTCCGAGGAAGGCACATTAGGTCTAGCTGATGGGCTGCCATCTTCAGCTTTCACCACAACCACATACGATTGTTTTTCTTCCCTGTCAAACTCTTGCAATGTAAACAGTTCCCCGGTTTCTCGATCAATGCGAAATTTGTCTCCATCATCCATGGGCTCAATTGAGTAGTACACCTATAAATATTTCCAATGAATAAAGATAAGTACAAATCATTTTAATATCAACTCACATTTATTTTTAACAATTACAGCAGTCTTTTTCAGTTGTATAACTTTGAAATTTCCCTAAATTGATATTATATTTAATAATATTTCTATAGCAGATTCTTTAGTTCATGCTCTTTACATCAATGTTACATTCATAAGTTAATAATATAACAATAAGTTTTCTTAAAAATGATGATATTGTGCAGTTACTAATCCATAAGAAGCTGATGCTTAAATGCAATACAGGTCAATTTATGAATACAATATACTTCTTCCAAATAGTTGTAATACCCATAATAAAAGTGCTGCATTAAAATTTAATAACAGTTGTTAGTGATAGTGCACATCATTATAAGCAACCTGCTTTTTTTTACCTGATTTTTGGAGAAAGAATAATTCTAAACTTTCCAAAACTAAAGCCCATATTAGAAGAAACATCTTCATTCCTGTTACTGACACACAATAGATAAAAATGCATTACTCACCTTATTGTTAGGATAAGTACCATCCTTATCAATAGCTTTTATTTGCGTGACCTTGGATCCTATTGGCATCCCTTCCAACACGGTTCCTTGCTCCAATTCGACAAAGAGAGGTATCTCATCATTCACATCTTCAACTAAAATGAACACTGTGGCTTCACTGGCCAATTGCTGGGCCCCATTATTCTGTAAAGAACATTTTGTTTAATAATTAATGTCTCTACACAAAGCACATTAATGATAATTCCTTACTACTTTTAAAACAGCAATTCTTGACCAACGTACCTGAACTCGAACAGTCAAGTTGTACTGCTGCACCTTTTCATAGTCCAATACGTAGTTTACGTAGATTCCTGCCCAAATTTGATTGTTCTCCGTGTACTCACTCAGATAGAAAGTATCTTTTGAATTAGTATTTTCAGTTCCACCCTTTATCAGTGAGTAGAACACTCTGGGGTTATCGGGTATACCAGATCTGTAAGGAGAATGAATTGCATTAACAACATTGTCTAGTTTGGAAAATAAGATATATCAATACTATATATGATTACTTCAGTATCATTGTTGACAATTATAAAACATCAAGGATAAAAGCTTGCCAAATAAGTTAAATTCTGATAACCGCAATTAAAATATGTGAGTTAAGTTTATTGTTTGATATTTTTGTACAAAAGAAACATGCATTTTTTCAGTTAACATCTTTTAAAAAATATGGAATACATTTTTTTTTATGATAATCAATTAAAAGAGACAACAATAGATATCAGCATAAATGCTTAAGGACCAGTACCTTGCTTTTATAGATGTTATTTTGTGTCCAGGTTGAATATTTTCTTTGACTGGAATAGGCCCATAAGTAGGTTGTTCCCAAACAGGAGGATTATTCTTACGATCCACCACCTCAAATATTACATCAACAGATGATTTAAGAGCAGGAATTCCTTTGTCAGTAGCTTCAGCTCTCAGGTAGTATTTTTCTCTCTACATTAAAGTGTAAAATGAGATTTTAATAATAAATATTATATGGTAAATCATAATTAAACATTTGAAGGGCTAGGAAGCTTTAAATAAATCAAATATTAAATTTACAATACTATTAAACATTAAGAAGAGAAATGCCATTTTTTAATGCAAACACTACTTTGTTTTTCAGTTGGAATTTAAAGAGAAATAAAAACTAACCAATTGAAAATAAAATACAATAGGACAAACTATATCAATACAAAAATTATTATGCAGTACTAATAATATTACAGCTAACTTATTGAAAGACAACAGCATGCCCTTGTTGCTTTTCTTGAACAGAAATTATGAAATATGTATGAATGCTTACATCCAAAGATTTTTTCAAACGAATCCATCCAGTTTCAGGGTTGATTTCAAAATACCCATCATCTAAGGAGGACCTTGCATACAGACTATACACCACAACACCATTATTATCGGCATCTTCATCTGAAGCAGCCACCCGCAACACATTGTTTCCAACAGGCGTGTCTTGCTTGATGTTCTCGTGGTACTCAGAACGATGAAACATCGGTTCATTGTCGTTCACATCAGCAATTTCTACTTTGAAGGAGCAAACACCTTCTAATGGAGGATTGCCTCTGTCAGTGGCTTTTAGTGTTACACTCACAGATCGGCCATCTTCACCTTCTCGATTGAAAACCTATTAAAAAAAACTTAGTTAGCCAAAAACTATTCTTACACTCAACAACAAATTTGAACAAAGTACTTAGTATGGCAAAATTCCACATGCAAGATTCAAACAAAAATTAAATTATAACATAGTATGCGATTCATCATTAATTTCCACCAAAAAACAGGGTTCCCACTAAATTTTGGAAATAAATTTCCAAACTTTTCCAATTTAATTTTGAAGATTTTCCAGTTAAAAAACTAGCAAACCACAAGTTTTCAGACATTTCTTGTTTTTCAAACAAATAACTTCAATAAATTGAATATGTTCTTCCTTTTCAGAGCTATAAATGAGATGCAGACATTGAAAATTGATAATTTTCAATGTTTTAGGCAAAATAAGCATTTCCCCTGACTTTTTTTTTATCAAATTAGAATTCCCTGACCCATGGAAAAAATATTTAATCTGAAAGAAAATATTTATTATAAAAACAAAGTGATTTGAAAGTCCAAACAAGAATTTGTACACTCATAGACCTTGCATGGGAACAGTGTACTTCTGGAAAACATATTAGGTTCCTAATCTTAGTTTGACAGCATTTAAATGCAAATTTTTCTTGTGGTCCATAATGTCAACAATAAAGTCTGTATTCAAATTTAAGAGGCTCTCCTGCACCACCATACAGGCTCCAAACCACCACAGTAAAAATAAGATTCTTGGGTTCAAATTAAATTTTTTTGCTGCCCTACTGTCAAAACCAATAAGGTTTATATTTGTCTTCATTTGCCTTTCTCACAGACACAGGAATTTCTTTGTGAAAGCCTGTGTTTCTCCAATTTACTACATTTATCCATCATGAATATTCTTATGAAAATATTAGGTGTACAAATACTTTATTGGCTAACTGTTTGTACTTAAAAGCTAAGCACCTAGGTTATAATCAATTCAAAAGAAACTTAAATTAAGTTTATAATTAATGGATATTTCTTTCATTAAATATATACTATTTACCTTATTTGTTCTAACATCTCCAGTGATTTCATCCACAAAAAATTTAGTGCCTCTTTGATTTGGTTGCTGCACTACAGAATATCTCACTTGTCCATTGTATCCTTTATCTTTATCAGATGCTTCAACCTAAACAGTAAATAGGGGGAAAAAGCATTATTCACCATTAAACTATTTTGAATCATGTCAATAAAAACAAACTTCAATAATTTTTGTACTATGCTTTTACTCTATAAAATTTTGAGTTTTACTAAGCTAATTAACAATAAGAAATTCTTTATTTAACAAAACTGTACATTCATTTAATTTTTACGGTCTTTGATGCCCAAAATTTACCACTGGGCTCTATGGCAATCTCAGGCAGTCTAGGATTGAAAGGGTTAAATCTCATAGAAAACTTACCCTAATAACAAATGTTCCACTTTTAGAATTTTCCTCCACTTTGGGATTATAGCTGCTGCATAGATCGAAGACTGGTTTATTATCATTTACATCGGTTATATAAACAATTACTAAAGCAGTACTAGTGTGAGTGGATAAGACACCATTTTTACAGCAAGCTCCATCATCTTTTGCAGTGACATTCAACTCATATTTATCTTTATCTAAGTGAATCTGACCGTTAATAAGTCTTATCACACCTAAAAAGTAATGAAAGTTATGTCACATTATGAAGTAAAACACTATGAACAAATTATTCTTACCTTTAGTTCAAAGAAATTCAGTTTAGCATTAAGTGAACAAGCATTAAGCATTAAGTGAACAAAGCATTAAGTGAATACAGCTACTATCTTAATTCATGTTTTCACATTTAAGCAAAAGTTTAGGGTATAAAGACTTAAGTTTTAAGAAACAAAGAGAATTGAAAAAGTCATTAAAATATTTCAAATTTTAAACACAATAACTATGCTCTTTTTTTTTTTTTTTGGAAATATTTAGTTTTGAATTTATCATCATTTGCAAGGTTCTGAAAATGTGCATTAATTTAAGAATAGGTAATTTTTCGTCAGTAAAACTGAAAATCTTTTCATTATACATGTGACACAGTATAATTCACTATGCTTTCAATTGCAGTATTATTTTTTATTACCTAGGTCTCCACTTAAAACAGCCTTATTTAATTTAAGGACTGAATAAAAAGAAAAGTAATAACATGGAGCAAGTTGTTTATTTAATTAACTAACTTTTTCCTACCACTTTCAGCTTTAACTATAACTTTTCTCAAGTGACTCATTTCCAGTCCCATTTAAACTGGTTATGAGAGCCTTTCTGTAATTCTTTTTATCAATAGAAAAAACATTAAAATTTAAGTAATATGCATCCTATGCCAGTTAATTTCCTTAGAAAATGAAATAAGCATACATCAGAGAAGTTAAGAGGGTGGTACATTGGAAAGTTACCTGATTTATCCTAGATGACAGCTGCATTTAATACAAATACCCAGAATAAATGTTAGTTTCATCAAAGGAATAGTTTACAGTAGATTAAGGCAAACATTTACTAAAGTTAATATATAACACAACTTGGTATCTAAAAGATGAGTGGGGATGAATTGCACATCTGAATTTTTTATACATTAATTTCACTACACATGTTAATATTTTACTTAGTAGATATTCAATAAACTACATTAATAACATCAGCTATTAACTACTAAATGTATCTTTAAAATAAACCCTTTTTAACATAATTGAAGCATGTTTTAAACTATGAAATTGAAAACTTATAATCCCAGAAGAGTATTTGATGGATGAAGTTTATGAATATAGGTTGGTTGGTGGATTGATTTTTTTTTACGGTGCCAGGTAATTAGAGTATACAGCACTAGGCAAGTATATGAGTAACTTGCTATCAAAGCATTGTAAAAGCTACATTTCTCCTGAATTTGAACAATGATAGTTGTATTTAAACCAATTATATAAAATTGTATATTTGTAATGATTCAATAGTAGCTTAGTACAACACTTAGGTTAAATCTTAAGGAGGAAAAACATTTGTAATTACCTGTTCTTGGTTCAATTTCAAACATTCCAGATCTAGTTCTATCTCCAATAAAGCCAAACACAACATTGTCACCATCCAAGTCACTTGCCACTACAGTAGTAACAAGGGTGTTGGGTCCAGCATTTTCATCTACACTAGGAGTGTAGACATCTTGACTGAACTTGGGAGCTTCATCATTGCGGTTCTCGGTGTATATGCGGACAGTTGCAGTTCCAGTGAGCGGAGGATCCCCTTTGTCAACAGCTTTGACAGCCAGCTGATAAGTGTTGATGATGTCAGCATCTAGACGCTTGTTTGAGTAGATGACTCCACGTGAGTCAATTGTAAAGTCATCTTTGTCTACCGAGTATACAATTTCTCCATTTTTTCCCGAGTCCAAATCAATTGCAGAGACTGAAACCAATTTACCAGACATGAAAATTAATTACGGTAATTAAGCTATTTAATAGTTGTAGATATACACTAATCTGAACTATCATCATTTACCCTTTTAAAAAGACTGGTAAACTTATGTACATTACCTACTCATTATCAATATTATTAATAAAAATATATTTAGCAATAGAAAAAGTTCCAAGTCCAAACCTTGTAAAATAGAAGTTCCAATCGGTATATCTTCTGGGACTCCATAAGCTTGGTAGTCCGGAACCTCGAACCTTGGAGGATTGTCGTTAACATCAAGAACATCAACATTCAGCTGAAATAGTTAAACATTATAGTATTAGTTCTTTACTCCAATGTATCATTGCTACTGTCTAAAAAGGTTCCCCAAACAGTCCATTTAAAATTAAAACCAAGACAAGTGTATGGCATCAGCTAATGATTTCTGGCTTTTGCAATTAAAAATACCCCATCATGCTACTTTTGAATTGTGTTTGGCTATTTTAAATATGTACAGAAAATACAAAAAGTCAAAATCATTCAGACTGAAATAAATTATGTAAATATATTCCAACCCCAGAAAAATTCAGCAGGTAAAAAAAATAAGGGTAAATAATAAAAACTTTATACATTCTCAATACATTGGAGTGTAAAATAGGTGAGGATGTAAAGTTGAAAAAGTTAGAATCACCTCCACTGAAGCAGATCCACCCATTTCTTCAGATGCAGTAATTTGCAATGAGTATCGCTTTGGTTGTCGCAAATCTTCATAATCCAGTTCTTTAGCCAATCTAACTATCCCGTCTGATGGACCAATAACAAACGTTCCAGTTCCCTGACCATTGGTGGCCAAAGTATAGCGAATTTGCTGATTAGAATATGAGGAGGCCTTGATTCGAATAACTCTGAAAAATATTAAATACATTAATTTTAAAAAATATTATATACTTTTCTATACAACACAATGCATGAGCTCATTAACAATTAACTGAGAGCATAATTATTTTTCATTCAATAATACATATTATATATGAAAAGGAGTAACAAATCTTATAGGATACAGTAAAGGACCTTTTATTTAACAACCAAAATACCTGAACTTTTTTCTAATAATTTAATTTTTATTCTTTTGGAAGTATTTCTCTTAGGAAAAACTTATTCCCTTCATTTAAAAGTACTCATGCCTCATGAGTCAGCACTGAGGAGACTGTTTTGACTACGAACGAGGAAGCAGACAATGCTTACTTTTCTGTGCATACAATGAATAGGGATTTATATAATTAATACAGTTTTCAAGAACAGGAGATGATGAGGGCTAAATGACTTGTAACTGTACTTGAACAGCAGAGTTTTCTAACCTCACTTTAGTATATATAGTATTTATAACTTAACAGAAGAGTATATTTCTATTTTCAACTTAACTTATTTTATTTTGAAGCTTTTAAACAATGAATAGTATTACATACTTCTTTACATTGAAAAGGTCCAAATTTAAACTAAAATGTGAAGTTTTGAGTACTTTATTAAATATGTATTCAGAAAACTTTTATATTATATTTTTTTTTTAATTAAACAATTCTTAGGTAACTATTGTCTTCCAAAATAAAATACTATATCAAACCATTTTCCTGCTATATTAACATTAAGTATAAAATTTTTAGATATCAAGATAGTTTTTGCATAAGATTTTTTAGGAAGAAATAAATTTACTCATTGTCTTTTTCTTTGTTTTCAGCTACAGTTGCAGAATAGGACTGCATAGAAAAAAGGGGAATTCGTCCTTTCCTAGCTGAGTTCACATTATTGTCTTCAGTTTCAGTCGGTGAGCCATTTATATGGTCTGGATTAAAATATGAAATGAGATGTCTTCCAGAGGCATGATCCTCTTCATAAAAAGTATGAGCTAAAAAATAAATTTTATTTCAAATTTAAATGCAATTTTTTGAAAATAAAATAGAAAGAAATAAGGATATTAGGAGGATCAATACTACATATTATAACAGAAAACAGACTGCATTTTAATTAAAAAAATAGTTCTTACGAATTATCCCATCGACCATGCCACCGAACTTGAAAACTTTATCATAGCACATTGACTATTCTATAGGCCTGTGCCGCTGAATTAGACAGGCAGTCGATGGAATAATATATAAGTACAGTACCAAAAGGGCAATTCCATGGAAAGTAGGACATGACAGTTGAAAAAATTTTTGCATAGTACATAGGTGTATGATACATCATTTTAAAGGGGAAAGTCCAAAGAAAAGTATTCTGTAAGAATTAGTTATACAAATGAATTATTTTTCTTAAAAAAATAAGCAACAAATTGGCCCTTTTCTGGCTGCCGAGATGCGTGAAATTTGTACATTATTCCCAACTCTAATTTACTTAGGAATTGAATTTATTTTGTGAATATTTTATTTATTACTGTAATTATAAGTATTCTTTTATCATATTATGTAAAAAAAATAATCATTAGTATTTATTTTCATGATTAAAGGGGTCAGTAAAATTTGCATTTTGAATGTAACAAGAGTAACCAAAAACATACTAAAGTTTATCCTAAGACAAAAATATTTTTTAAAATTCAAAATTACTTATATAGATTATCTCCTCAGATGTTGTTAAATAATCCCTAGCAGTAAGAAAATGTTACATACAAAATATCTGATATAATTTCAATTTGAATTTTGTAACAAGAGTAACCATTATTTAGTTATAACAAGAGTAACCAAACTTCAAAGGTACCTATCTATTAAACAAACAATAATTATCATTATTTTTTTACATAAATATAAAATCTAGACCTTCTTCTTTAGTATTAAAAAAAAAACCATTGGATATTTTCATAAAAATCCCCCTCAAAGATGCTATTTTGTGTAAAAACACCCTTATCTATATAACAAGAGTAACCGTGGAATTAATTCCCCATATTATTAAAATCAACATCTCCGCCAGACCCTGTAACAGCTCAGGGAGACTTTTCTTTTAAAAAAGAAGTAAAATATAGATATGTGCATTGAAAAAAATGGCCATGTAACCTAGGATAGTCTAGTAATGTAATAGGATACAGTACTTATGTTTTAACGCCACCGCAATTTTAATTTTTTTTAATTAATTAATGGTCATTTTTGCCACAATTCATAAAATAAAACTTTATTTTAAATAAAACACTTTATTTAAAATCAAAACACTTTATTTTAAAACAAAATAAGCAATCGGAACTTCTGCTGCAGTCGCGTTAATACGTAAATACCTAGGATACTATCTTTAAAAAAAACAACTAGTTTTCCAACTGCGGTAAATACTAGGAATCATTATAAAATTGATTATATTGAATAATTATTCCTTTTTACATTTATTTTTTACCTTACTTTAATAAGGAGCTTCATATCTAGTCAAGAATTAGATAAGTAACAAGAGTAACCATTTTCTTGTAACAAGAGTAACCAAGATATTAATTAAATAAAAAAAAGTATTTGAATTTAAAGCTTTTTTCACTGCTTTTATTGAAAAAGTATACATTCCTCTCTTGAAATAACCCAAAATTTAGATGTTGTGTTGTATAGTTTAGATAAAATATTTACTTTTGTACAGTAGAAAAAACCTCATGTCCTTTTTATGTAACAAGAGTAACCGAACTTTAAAGGTACCTATCTATAAAACTAACAATAATTATCATGATTTTTTTACATAAATATAAAACCTAGACCTTCTTCTTTAGTATTTAAAAAAAAAATTGGGTATTTTCATAAAAATCCCCCTCAAAGATGCTATTATGTGTAAAAACACCCTTATCTATTTAAGGAGAGTAAAGTTTTATTACCAAGAGTAACCGTGGAATTGCCCAAAACATAGATTTTCAAAATATCCCACTTGAAATTTTTTAACAAGCCTAAAATTATATGTGAATAGCTTTGAGTGGTTGTTTGGGTTTTAAAGTGCTGCAAAGTCCGTATTGGGACATTCTGTGCCAATAATATTGATTTAAATCCATAAAATATTAAACAGTAGGTAACTTACCCAAAGTTGGCCAAACAAGTAAAAATATGAGAGTTTTCTTTAAAATCATTATGAGATTTCTATGATGCTGCTAAATCCTAGATGAACTTATCTTTACTAATCTGCAAAATAAACAGGTAGACATTTAAGATTTTCCATTTTAGAATACAATGTTTGAAACAGTAATCCAAACATTGGTGACTAATGAAGGGAAATTATCAAGTCTATTAACTGATAAGACACACCGAAACTAGATGGACTTCAGTCCCAGTCAAAAAGGGCGACAGTCAGGGAACCAGAACGAAAATATTACCATCAGTTACTGCTGTCATTTACAATGAACAGAGAGAATAGTATATCCATGAACATAAAATGATTATTTCAAATATATCATGACGAATCAATGAGTGTTAATATGTGAATCTACTACAATTTAGATATTATTTACACGTGATATCTCGGACAAAACATACTAATTAAACTTCATTTGAATTAAATACTATATAGTTGAAGAGTAAATAAACGCAGTAATAGTTTCTCTTACAATATTTACACAAAATATACATAATTTAAAACATAGGGAGAATGGCTATCAGAAATAACTTGTCAAGACAATGCATTTGTTTATGACTTACACAAAGAACGAACATAAGAACCCTCTGTCTATGATTACTTTCAAATTTCAACAAAAACCTCGCGTATCAGCATTTTAAATGAAATAGAACGAATAAATGTGCGTTTAAATGCGAAGAAATTAACTTAAAATACACAATGACTCACTCATGATTCCGGGGACGCTTAGCTCATTCTCTTTCAAAAGCACCGCTCATGGAGGCGGCCATATTGTTTACTAACGGAACAAAAATTTGGTGGAAACAACCTTTTTAAAAATTTAACCGCTCAATTTGCTTCAAAAATGAAAAGAACGAAAAGTAATGCATATTTCTAATCAAATATTATTTAAAAAGTAGAATTCCAATTATTGAAATTATTGCTATCCTGAAAGAATTTTCCTGTGATAAATAACTGTGACTGTATCGATCCCTTAGAGCCATGCGGAATATTTGTTTACAAATTTTACGAATCGTGTGAGTGCTCCTAAAGATCTAAATTTCAAGAAAAACTGTTGTAAAATTTGCAAGACAACCTAAAATGGAATCTGAATTCATAGATGAATTTGGTTTAGTCAGGACTCTTGGTGATGATGATGAAGTTGAGGGATCTGCTTCTGAAGGAGAGGTAATTAAAACTTAAAATCTCTCTGATTTACTTTGTTGAAGAAATACCGTTGATTTTTTTTATCAGAATCAATTCTCAGTTCCTTTTTCAATTATTGTCTTAAGCAGCTCTTAATTTCCAGAATAATCAAATATCAAAATAAAAATACTTGGACAATGTTGTGTTGAAGTAATTTTTAACTATTGCTAATGAAGTCTAATCAGTGAGGTTTACATTCAGCTGTTTTATAAAAGTAACTGATTTTGTTTCAAGTTTTGTGTTTAATTTGTACTAAAGTTGTCTATCCTTATTCATTTAATGTTAATTTATTTACTTTAATCTTTAGGAAGAAGAATCTAATGAGGGAGAAAAGTTTTCTTCCAACTTCGCTTTTAATGTAGAAGATTCATATGAAAACTCCTCATGGAACGACATAGCAAAGTATGTCAAGAGCAAACCCAGCACATTGCAAGAGAAAATAGCTCAAATACGAGAAGAGAGACGCCAAAAAAAGGTAAATACTTAAATTACTTTTTAAAAACTTATTCTGTACTTCATACTAACTTGTATGATAAGCTTATCAAATGTGAAACACTTTTTAAACGATTAAAAGAGATATCTGGCACTTTTTACTACTTACTCTGGTATTCTCCAAATTTCTATTCCTTGCTAAATGCTGAACACAATGAAATTTACAACTTTAGTAAATATCCGCTTGTTAATCTCATAGTTAGTTAATTGTGTTTTATTTCCCTTTCGTTATTAATTCTTGGTACACATCCTAATAGTTGAATAAGCAGACTGCTCAAAATGAGTCCTCAACAGAAAATGCAACTGATAAAGAAGAATCGGGTGAGTCCCAAAACAATAAAACTGAAGAAGATAGTGAAGTGGAAGATATAGATGTTTCTTCAAGTGAAGATGAGCAAAAGTCAGGTTAGTCTCTAAATCTATTCAATATTTATTTCATATTATAGAGAGGTTTTTTATGCACTTTCATAAAAGATCTAAGTTGGCCAAATACATAATCCAATAATATTCTTTATGATTTAGATGTTATAAAAATAAAAAAGAAGAAGAAGAAAAAGAAGAGGGGAATGTTTGAAACTGAAAAAGTTGTATCTGTAAGTAGGAATTTTTTAAGTAAGAGTTTCTAGTACCTTTCAAGTATTAGTGAACTATTTAACTGAAGTATAAATTAAATTGAAAGACATCTATCCTTAATATTTTTTAACATTTCCCAGATTGATGGTGACATAGTTGGAGATGAAGTAGAATATGATCCTGGGATGACATTTCAGCAAATGAACTTGTCAAGACCACTTCAAAAGGTTATTATTTTTAATTAGAAGTTTATTTCATATGCTAAAAAGCACTCTGTTATATCCAGGTGTGACATTTAGCTATTGGTGATTATCACTAAGAATTGCGGATGTCCGTGATAGCCCCCTACTGGTGCTTGACCGTGCTAGAGATCACGGTCTTATGGATTTGATCTAGCTGCCGCTAGATCCTAAAGGATTGGACACAACAACAATCACTAAGAATGTTAAGTTCTTGCGTATTATCCTGTGAACGGTCAGTTTCAGCGGCAAATTAATGGGCTTTGGCTTTGATGGAATAATAAGGAATTACCGAATATTTAACTCTTTATTTATATAGGATTAACCTTATATTCAACCACCAATTATCCACATGTTGTCTTGTATTCAACTTCATTGGTGCTGTTTACCTAAAACACATCATTTTAATTTTACAGTAATTCTTCATTTCACTTTAATTTGCTTTTAGGCCATTACTGCTATGAACTTCTTGCATCCCACACCAATTCAAGCTGCCACAGTCCCTATAGCTCTGATGGGTAAAGATATCTATGCATGTGCTGCTACTGGAACAGGTATATTACTTACCACACTATATGAATATGATGTAGTAATTTATTTACTGTGAAATATATTTAGCTAAAAAATTATTAATAAGTATATTTTAGAGCTTAGCTTACAAGTGAAATCATTAAAATTTTCTGCATAAGCAAAATATTTCTTTCAGTACTGACAAGCAAAATTAAATAAATTGCATATAGCTTTAATTTCATTCTGGTTATTGTGCAAAAAGTATGGGAGGATATAATATAGGTGATGATAGTGCATGGGATAAGAAACTGTTTCAAAGTTTAATCTGACAGAATACAAGATCTTATTGCTTGACAAGATCTTATTGAATGACATTGCTTTAACTGCTGTTCAGGAATTGGGTCTCATAAGTTGTTTTAAAATAATGTTTAAAAAATCAGTAAAATATCTTTTACTTAATCCTGACAAGAAAGTTTTCTCTTCAAACTTTCCCTTTAATTCAAGTTTATATTCTTTCAAGTCCATATGAATATGTAATTAAATTATTCATGCACTTGAATTTTTACAGGTAAGACAGCTGCCTTCATGCTTCCAGTTTTGGAGAGGTTGCTTTTTAAACCCAAAGACAAACCAGCAACTAGAGTTCTGGTTATTTTGCCAACTCGTGAGCTTGCAGTGCAAGTCTACCAAGTCTCCAAACAGCTTACTCAGTTCACCAGTATAGAAATAGCTCTTTCTGCTGGTATGGTATACTTTATGCTTTTTTATCCTATAGAGATCACAATTTTGTTGATTATCTACTTGCTTGGTATTAACCTAACTGAATTTGTAGGTGGAATGGAACTTAAGACTCAGGAGTTATCATTGAGACGTTTGCCTGATGTTATAATTGCTACACCAGGTCGATTGATAGATCATTTGGAAAATACCCCTTCTTTCAGCCTTAACAATATTGAAATATTGATTTTAGATGAAGCTGACAGGTATTTCTTAGCTTTAAATTATGATGGTTTAAGCTATTTCCCTTTAACATATCAACTTTTCTAGTTTAAATATGTGTTAATAATTGAGAACTAGGGTTAAAAATAAAATAAAGTGATTTTATACATTGGAAATAACTTTGCATTTTATGTTATTGTATTTCTTCATAAAGTGCAAACTTTATTTTTTCAGTTACTCATTTCATTACCCATTTGATAGATGGGTTATTTTAACACAAGTTTTTCCCACTTTTTCAGAATACTTGACGAGTATTTTGCAGACCAAATGAAAGAAATTATAAAACACTGTTGTTATGAAAGGCAAACTATGCTCTTTTCTGCAACATTGAATGATGAGGTATATTTTTTACTGATTGTTAGAAAAAATTTCTTGCATATTAATTATGAGAATCAGATAAAAAATACTATATGCTTGTAAAATTGGGCTATTCTTCAATTTTTAGGTTCAAGATCTGGCTGCTAGTGCATTGAAGAAACCGGTAAAAATATTCATTAATAGCAACACTGAAGTTGCTCTGAATTTGCATCAAGAATTTATCAGAATCCGGGCAAACAGAGAATCTGAGAGGGAAGCCATACTAGCTGGTAATTAGAGTGACATTTTGTATTGAGTTATTAATTTATTTACATGTTTATTTACTGAATTTCAAGTACCTTCTAAAATGTGCATTTTAGTAAAAACAATTATTTTTAAAAACAAAACAGTTTTAACTAAAAAGTGTAACGTTTTAGTTGCTCTGTTTCTTAGCATTGATGTAATGAACCTTAAGTACTTACATAGTGCAATAATTCTCCTTTAGCCCTTCTCTCCCGTACATTCCAAGACAGAGTAATGGTGTTTGCACAAACAAAAATGCAAGTTCATAGACTTTATATAATTTTAAGCCTTATGGGAATGAAAGCAGCTGAGCTTCATGGTAACCTGACCCAACCAGAACGTTTGGAATCTTTGAGGAAATTCAAAGAGGAAGAAGTAGATATTTTAGTTGCTACAGATGTGGCTTCTAGAGGGTTAGATATCCCTGGTGTAAAAACAGTTGAGTATTTTTCATTAGTTACTTATTAGTTTTCTTATGTTTCTGTTGTGTAAATATGTTGCAGTTATAATTGGTTTTGCATGTTACTTAAACTTATTAAAATAACATTGTATGGATATTTTTTTAAATTCACTCTTGATGTTTAGATTGTATAAAATTGTCTATTATATATAGTTTAAAAAGGAAAACTATTTTAATCTTTATGAAGGAACAAAAATCCTGAAAAGAATTCATTACAACTTTTCTGTACTATGTCTTCTTAGTGAAAATTCAATCTTCTTGAGTTTTATCAAGCATTTAAGATTAATATAGACTAACTCAGAGTTCTCCCAAGTTTGGGAAATCCTGGAATTGTCTTGAAATCTTAATTTAGCAAAAAATATTAGGAAATTTTTCCACTGAAAATAATTAAGTTAACCTTGAAAATATTCATTTTTGATATAAGCCTTTCAATTTTGTTTTTGAAAAGAGAAAAAATATTTCATATTTCTGTTTGTAACAACAAGAAATCTCCAATAATTGTTGTTGATGGCTGGTATTTTGACCATGAATTATTTTGTAATTTAACTGGTTAACTTTGTTAAAAGACTTCAGGGCATTTTATTTCAAAAATTGAGAGAGGAACCTAACCATTTGCACCTAGACATATCACACAAGAAAGTTCTTGCCCCTATTTTTCACTTTTCTCATCACTCCAATTTAATGCAGCAATTGACTTATCATTTTTTAAACCCAGGTCATCAATTTCACATTACCCTGTACCCTTCAACACTATATTCATCGAGTTGGACGAACTGCCAGAGCAGGAAAAACTGGAAGGTAATATTACATTTTATGGAATCAAAATCTGAAACACTCTAGTAATGGAGTAGTTCTTGATACTTTTTACCTTACATTCATTCCTTTTTGTGTTCTAATGGTTTCTTTAAAAATACCAGGTCTGTTTCCATGGTTGGAGAAAAAGAGAGGAAGCTTCTGAAAGATATTGTTAAACAAGCTAGAAATCCTGTCAAGCATCGAGTCGTTCCTCCAGGTAATATTTTCATCATAACTTTTAACATCACCACATTGGTTTGCAAGTATATCAATTTCAACATAAACAATTTTTAAGCTTTTGGGAAAGTTATAAATCTTTTATCACTATGCTAATATTGTATGGGAATATGTGAATCCTTGTTTTGTCTCATACGACTCATTTAAAAACTACTCTCTTTTAATTTACTGTGTAATTTGGATAATTCGAAGCCAGTCAAATTTTATGAGGCCCTTGTGTTAGCTAGTACATAAGAATAATTTAGTTAGTACACTATTAAAAGTTTAGGAGAGAAACACTTATTATGAGTAAAACTTGGATACAGCGGACAATAATACCTAAACTTGTTTATATTCTTCTGTCTAAACTTTTATTGCTGATGAAATTCATTTGTTTTTAAGAGTGGCGGTGTGTTAATTGCTGATGTGAATCATTGTTGTGTGTCACTTTTAATGTGTCCTATGTTTTAGCAAAGCAGAAATTAATTAGTTCGATTTTAACCATGTATTTTTTAAACAGAACATGCATTAAATTCCAAAGAGGCATTACATTTCTCCACCAAGCAGCTTTCATTCTGATTGCTGAATTTTTGGTTTGCATTCATCATGCAATATTTGTTTATCTTGTCAAGCTTTAAGTTTTATCAATTGTGAGCAGGTTTGACTGTATTGTATTTATACAGCATGTAAATGTGTGTGTTAATGAACTCTTGCTTTACTTATCATACTAGATTATCACTTGATGACTTGGTACTTTCTTCTGATAACCCAAAAGAGTACATACTATCCTTATGTATACTATCAATCAGAAACTATACACTCATTTTAAATTAACAAGTTGGATATTTTCACACTTGTTTTGAGTATTAGAATTGTTTTTCAAATGATAATGGGTTTTCTAATCCACAGATGTACTAAGCAAATTCCAAGAACATCTCCTTTCCTTAGAAGAAGATTTATGTAAAGTTATGAGAGAGGAAAAAGAAGAAAAAGAAATTCAAACTATGGAAAAGAATCTGAGTAGAGCAGAGAGAAGGATGAAAGGAAATTCAAATGAGCCCAAACGGACCTGGTTCCAAACACCTGCTGAAAAGCAAAAGGAAAGATGTAAGAATTGAACTAGTAAATTTAATTGAAAGATTTAATTTTATAGTTCTCTATTCTAATACAGTGTATAATTTGTGTTTTGGTTTCAGTGGCACTCAAGTTAGGTAATCCAAAAGCCAAGAGGAAGAAAGGAGTCAAGCCAACTGTAAGTACTGCATTAAAAATATTATTTCACTTATTATTAAAAATTAAACTTTTTTTTGTGTGTGTTGCTTTGAATTATCTAACCTGAATTGTTCAATCTGAAAAACTGTATCTTTATAAGTACAAGATTCTCGTTTTAATCTAGTTGTTCATTTAATTTCTTTGTAGACTGAAGACCGTATAGATGTGGAACTTCAAAAAGCTGCTCAATTCCAAGCAAGAATGATTAAAAGACAATCAAAACCTCAAAAGATAAGAGCAGTAACTGAAGATAGTGATAAGCCTAAGCCTAGTAAGTTTACGTTTTCACGATAAAATAATTAATAATGCTTCATGTATTTTTCTTGATTTATAAAAACTGACCCATAATAATTATTTTATTGAGGTAAATATCCTGTATTATTTTTCTTCATTTCCATATATATAATTAATTTTTTATCTCTTCTTATATACATTAGTTTTTAATTACTGAATAAAACATTACTGTTTTTTATAAGTGTCACTCATTTTACTAGCCTATGTTTTTTAAGCATTGTATTAAAATGTGGTGAGTTTAGAAGTCCTTGTAAAGTAACTGAAAAGTAATTATTTAAGGATATTTAAAACACTATTTTTCAATACAATATTTCATCAAAGCTGGCGTAAAAATATTTAGTACTAATGCAATATTTGAGATGAACAGTATGTACTTATAATTCTTCAAAATGCATCTATATTTGCAGAAAATAAGAGAAATAGAGACCAGAAAAAGAGATCTTTTGAGAGTGAGCTTGGTGATACCAGTGTCACAGCTGTCAAGAAATTTAGATACGAGTAAGTAGTCTCTTGTGTCTCGACACATTTTTACGGCATTTATATCATTAAAGTTTCTACTTTCTGTGAGATATTTAATTTTTTGATTAACAGTTTATAGTCGTGTTCATAGACTTTTTTTTTTTGCTAGTTTTAGTTTTTTCTACACTATGAAAGCATTCAATTCTATGCAAGAATGTTCAATTTAATTAGTGTCCAATTTGTTCAAAAGTGTGTGCATATATCTCAGAAGTATACATTTTCTGCTTTTTTACAGAGCAACACATCATGAGAAGATGGAAAAACTGAAGCAAAAGAGAATGATGAAGCATCAAGCAAATAAAAAGTTCAAGTCCAAGAGCAGGTGAGAAACGAGTTTCACAAATATTTTTATCCAGTGGAACCTCAATATAGCGACCCCTAGTGGGACCAACAACATAGGGTTGTTATAACAAATTTGGAAAAAAGTTAGAACAAAGGAATAAAATATGATATACTGCCTGAACCACACATTCTCGACAGGTGGAAAATATAAGGCAACCAATGCAAATGCAAGCATTCCGAAACATTAAGGACATGATCATTGGAGTAATGTGGCTTTCAGAAACCCAAAATCCCTTTTCTTTTGTTCGAGTATCTTAATAAGCTGATTTTTAAAAATTCTGACTGAAATTTGGGGTCACTGAAACAAATTTAAATTAAAAATATACTCCTGATAAAATAATTGGTACTTTAACTATATCTATAATTATATATGACGGGTCATTATAAAGAGGTTCTACTGTATATGATTTTATTTGTAATGAATCCTCATAGAATCTTGCGATTATTAATACTTTATTTTGTGTTTACATTGGGAAGTAAATATTGACCTTTCCTTAACAACTTTAAAAATAGGTCTGCTGTATTTTTAGTCTTAACTAGGAACACTTTTAGTATTACACTTTTTTTCTTGTATGTAACTCGATGTAATGTAATTCCCCAATTCTATAGAAATAGTGTGTTCAAAATAGAAATTTTCGTAGAAATAGTTTATAGTTTATTAGTACACAGTTTATTTAATCCTTCTTTATACCTCTAAATATCAGAGTTATAGAAAGATCAGGGTAAAATAGGGATATTAATTAAAGATTTTTTTGGGGGAAAACAGCATAAAGCATATTTATTATATTGCTTTAGATTATATTTGCATTCCTAATCTAGTATTGTTTTCCAGGTATCGAAGAAAAAAGTGAATGAATATTTTCTGTACATTTCAAAATAAAATGTGTATAATGTATTATCTGTGAGCCATCATTACATATGAAGATGTTGGTTAAATTAGAGATGATGATCAAAGGTAATTTTTATTGCAAATCATCAAAAGCAAAATAGGAATGAATAAAAAAGATACATATAAAAATATCAAAATGTATACTTGATACCAGTATAATCTTCCAAAACATGTTTTCTTAAATTTACTGATATAGGCTATGAGTATGTGATGACAGTAAATGTGAACTTACAGTACCTTTGAACTTTATTCATTGATGCTATAAAGACTCACTTTTTACTTAGATATTGATTCATGATGTGAAACTTAAAGTACATAGATACAGGAATAAGAGCAGAGAGTAGTGCTCAAAATATTTATGCAACTAGCTCAGGAATCACCAGGAGATATATAGTTCTTTTAACTAAGTATTCAGATCTTTAATATCAAGAGCCATGCGTGGTGGTATTATGCTGTAAACTCTTGCAGATGTAGTCTGCATATTTTTATCCTTAAATGAATGAAAAATACACACCTCTTTAGAGGAGCACTGTGTTAATAAAAATGAAAGCCACATATAAACAAAGTATGAACTTGAAAGCCATATAGTAGTATATCAAGTATGTTTGTAAGTTAAGTAACAAACAGCATGCACCCAAATATTTCAACTGTAAGTTGTGGATTTTGTCTATTTAGCTGAGCACCAGTCTGGTATCTCTGCTGATGGGTTGCCAGCATGTATGAAAAACTGTAAAGCTTCCTTTTCTGTTAACAGATTTTTGTACTTGGAAACCAAGTTGGTCAATTCAACATATGTCAGTGTCTCTATTCCAAGTTGCCCAAGGATAGGTTTTTCTGACTGCATTAGTAGGTTTCTGACCAGCTGGTGGTCTTCTTGAGGTTCAAACTGGTTTTCAGCCCAGCTTAGGATACTATTCAAGAGTGTCACTGTAGGAACCTGTGAAATATTAATTTCATACTTAAAAAAGGGTTATATTTTCATTTTGACACATTGAAATACTCACCAAATGAAGTAAAAATGATAAATTTGGTAATAGGATATAAAACTCATCAAGAAGTTTAATGTGTAAAAACTTCTTTTAAAATTCATTATTTGGTAGAATGAAGAATTGTGCATTTACTTTTATTTGAATTAAAAAATTGTGTAATATATTCGGTAGAAGAGATAAAAAAATATACTCACATGTCGAAAATGGCCATTGTCTAATAACTCTTTTACATTCATGCATGAGAGAGATTTAAATCCTGCCGATTTCAAAACCGATATTGCATTGTTATTTATAAAGCTAGTGCATCGATTCTTCAGTACTTCTATGTCCATTGCCTCTTCAAGGAGATTGCAGACATTTCCAAGTGTTATTTCCCACTTCTCAATTATTGCTTGGCATTTTGAAATCATGCCCTTTTGGTTGTATTTCACTGCTGCTCGATAAGTTTCTAAAAAATTTTCATCTGTGTATTTCAGTTCATCTGTGTAAATGTAGCTGTAATATGGAAAATATTTTGAAGAAAGTGTTTTTTGAAACACAGGATTAATTAAAATAAGCAGTCACAAAAAATTGACAAAAGTAATAATTGTTATTTGAATAACTAAAATAGGATGGCTCCCCATTCCTTTTTGCAAATCAATGCGGGAAAGGTCCTTAAATGTTTTTAATGATAAACCACATTTTGGTAGCCATCATGTCCCCTAGGGTCTCCATGTCCACTCATGTGGCATGCAGAATTTACTACTCTAACTAAACCAACAATAGAATTTTCACAGTGCATTGTGCATAAATGATACTGAAAAGAGTCTCATAAGAGGAGCTTTTCTTTGATATCCTAACCTAACCCAATCCAGGGGTGGCCAACCTTATTCTAACCATACGCCAATATTTTTACAGATGAGTTCTAATGCGTCTTTTTACTCCAACACTTACTGAACCTTCCTACGTTCGTCTTGGTTAGTACTCGTAATCAGGGTTTTATATATAAACCTCCTAATTTTTATGACACAATTTGTACATTTCAAGGCCCCCTCCATTGTCCTTAAGTCACAATTTTGAAACCAAGAAAACCTTTCATAAATGTTAAGTTTTCTTTTTTAAATTAGAGCCAAAAAGTAGTTTTTAAACTCATTTGGGACCCTTTGCATGCCACCTGATGAGGAAAGCGAAGAATTTTCAAAGATGAGGGGAAAAGATATAGTTATAGTCATTAAAATTTCAGGGAGGGTAACTCTATAACCCCCCCTTGGATATGGTCCTGCAGTAGGACAGTTTGAAAAATGGTAAGTTTGAAAAAGGGAAAAAGCACCACAATTGTCAGTTTGAAAAAGGGAGTAAGTCCTAGTCCAAAAAATGGCAAATTTACTTTTTGTGCTCAAAAAATCTCAAGTTTGCTCTACACATGAGTGTAGAGAGCAGAAATAAAATTTTATTGTTGGTTTTAAGTAGTTTTTAAGATTTTTATCAGCTGATATTTCAAAGTTTAAAAAAAAGAACCAAGTTCATCAAAATGCTTTAGTGTGAATATACTTTTATTTCTATGATTGTTCTGTATTTTAAATAGGATCCTGAATTTCCAGTAAAAGTTTGGTAGTTATACTATGAAAATTCAATTACTTATAGAGTTTTTCAATTTTCTCAAAACCTGGTTTTTGGACTTAATTTCCTATTTCAAACTGACGATTCCTCTTGTATGTTACAGTTACTTATATATTTTATTCATAAAGGAAAAATTTATTTATAAAATCGATAATAGTTTATTTTTCTCTACCAAATTCCCGAAAACTGCCCTTAAATGTCCTTTGCCTCATTTTCTATTCTAATTTAATAAAATTTCTGTTATTCTCTTTCTGTTCATTTTAGCATGAAATAAACTCAAATTATTGTTTTCTATTTGAGATATAACCAGTTTCAATTCCATTTCAAATGAACTTACGGACCTGGAAAAAGTTGTAACCTTCCCCCGAACCTTATGTATTGCTCCTATGGAGCTGGCAGGGGCTTCTCCCGAACCAGGTTCGTAGGTTCAGGCACTTTTTGAACTATATATAATAACTGAGTTGATTAACTGACTGATGCGCTATGTTCGGCGTTTTCCAGTTTCCATTTTTACACTTTTTATAAAAATTTATGCAATGAAAAATAACCCCATCAATAAATATCCTAACCTCTGAAATTTGCTTCTCAGTCGTCTTTTCCTTAATTTTTCCAACGAACTGAGATAATTAACTAATATATGAAGTATCCAGTTTTATTGCAGTTGCAGAGCGTTTAGTGCATACTGGACAAATGCTTTACCCATTTTTTTTATAAAGGAATAAACTTTCGAGCTAAGTTTAATTTATTTATTTTTAAGCACCACTATAAAGTTTTTTTTTTTTTTTGCGTACTAGTACTAATTTTTAAAATAACTACTTACTGCAACAAATTTTCAAATCCGTCTTCGGAAACATTGTCTATGATCACGTTACTCTTTCCCAGCCGAATGTCACCATTCGTTTGCATGACTTCATTTGCTAGTATGGGATTCTTGGCATGGAGAATGAGAAGATGGGCTTTGAATGTTCTGCATCCCAAGCTGAAAATTACATCAGCGAACTCTTTGGTGTTGTAGATATGAGCTATACCATCATTCAGAGACTTGATGTTGGTTTGCCACCTTATGTTTGAATCGGTCTCTGAGAAAAAAAAATTAAATATGTTGGTTGGAAACTGGTGCATGATATAGTCGGGTATTGGTATACACTTATATTGGTTCACTGTTTTTTTTAAAGATCTTTTATGAACATTCATTAATAGGCGTGTGCAGGAAGCTCTTCTTACCTCAAAACGTGTTTTCAGTTTATAATTGAAATTTTATTAATTGTGAATATTTATTTTTTGACAGAATAGATTCCTTAAATATTAGGATTTCAGTGGATTTTCCAGAAAAAAAAGTCTTTAGCATAGATTTTTCCGTAAAACTAGGTTTTTATCCTATAAAAATTAATACTTTTTGGAAGACGAAATGATTATATGATGTTTTAAATTTAAATTATACTGAAAGTAAAATGTATCATAATGATTACTTTTAACTATAGAATTCTCTGCGAGATCAATAAATTAAAAATTACTCACACAATACTTTAATCCAAATACTTCTTTCTTCATTTATAATAATGAATTTAGACCCCCCCCCCGTGAACTTTAATCATATAGTACTCATGTTTGGTTTGGTTTTTGGTTACATATATTTTCCGGTATGTGTGCTTGATCTCAAGGATCCGCTTATACACCGTCGTCAAGTAAGACAGACACAACAGAATTTTTTACTGGCACAATGAAGGAAAATACACCCAGGGGCGAGGTGAGAATCGAACTCACGACGGGGCAGTGCGCAGACTGCTGGCGTGAAAGGCAGAGGAGCAAACCGAACAGGCCATCCCGTCCCCCTGTACTCATGTTATTACATAAAGGATTTCTAAAAAATATTTATTCTAGCATTGTTTTGAGTTCAAATCTTTCATGTACTTTTTTTTATTAGGGGATTGCAATTCAAGTTCTACCCATTCATCTTCAGAAAGTAAAAATAATTTCCTTACGGTTAAGATGAGGTTTAAGGGCGTTTTATGCAAAATGATGAAGTGAAACTACATCAAACTATGTTTTATTTATAGTACCTATTTCTGATTAAAAGAACCGTGAGGCAGATTATCGTACGAATATACTTCAAAGTTGATCGATCAACCCATCAACCGTGATGATTATACTACACAAATGTATAAATTACAAACAAGGAGCAATTGTTAAAAAGTTGTCATCTTACCAGCCATTTTCATTCAGCTTTTCAAAGAAACGAACCAGTCGAAAGTTGTGATAAAATGCTCTAATGTAGATGTATAGAAGGCGGACTGTTTCGCTTCGCGATTGATTTCGAAATAATGATACGACCAAATGCTTTCATCGGGAATAGAATTAGTCATTCATTAATGCAGTTCGGTTCGGGCAATAAGAACATAGGTTATTGAGATGGAAGATGGAATTGCTCTTTTGAATGGAAACAATTGCTATAAATGTAGTTTTAGGGAGAACATAGCACCCCCCCCCAAAAAAAAAAAAAAATATCAGGAAATTTCATTCCTGTGTCAATTTTGAATTTAAAAAAACTTGCAAACTTTTGCTTTTTGGGGGCCTGGAAAAATGCTATTTTCACGGGATAATATCCCCTTGAATATTCCTAAAAGTATCGGTGTATTTTCAGTACATCTGAGTATAAAAACAATATTTTTACTTATAAAAATATTTTTCACAAAGTTTATTTAAGGGAGAGGGGGTCAGTAAAACGCTCATTTTAAAATCTTAAGAATATAAGGGAAAACGGTGCTATTTGATACAGCAAAATTCAAATCCAGTTTTTTAGTAGTTAAATGACTTATTCAGATAATTTTTTTCTAAAAATATCTAACAATGATTCATTTTTATGAAACCAAATGGAAAAAAATATAAGTTTAATGAAAATTAAAATGTAACGACTTTAGTAAAAAATCAATTTCGTATCAATGTGCTCCACCGGTGGGGCAGTTGGATACATTGCTTGGAGCATATTGATACAGTGATTAATATGCTAAGAAATAGTAATTATATAATAAAAATTTGGGGAAATAATAAACGTTCTTTTATTGAGAATCCAAATCCCTCTTATATTACCGTTTTTTTTAAATATAAATTACAGATATTCCATTCAACATTCAAAGAAAAAAAATCCCAAGAATTTAACGAAGGATCATTTTTATCAAATATCTAATTAAGGAAGTAAGATGAAAATTTTCATAGGTGTATAATTGCTCCTGATATACGAATATGTCGTTCTTTTTTTTAGAGTAGTAATTAATTTTATTATAAGTTTTTATTAATATAAAACTACTGAAAATTATAATAACTTGTAATAATTACACAGAAGACGACAGTATTAACACTTAGAAGTGTATTAATAAATACACTTCTAAGGTGTCACTTTGACATGAAGTAATATATGCAAACAAATTCACAATAATAATTTAAAAGTTATGGGGTTAAATCTAGCGTGAGGGGGAGAGGGAGAGTCACACCCACATACTATATAAATGAACTTCCCCTGAAGCCACGTTTAACAATATAATAATTAAGTTTAATCTCAATTTTTCGAAACTCTTGAAATAATCGGGTTTTTTTTTATACTATCAGTGTTCAACATAATTATACACGAGACAAAACATTCTAATCATGATTTTATAGTGGGGGATTAAAAACAAATTAATTATTTAATTTTACACTACAAACGCTCCAAATAAAAATAAACGCATTTAAACACTTTATGTTCTCAAATTAACAACTCTTTTAATAATTAAACACTTTAACACCTTATAGGTCTGTGATAATGTTCTGAATATGTTTTAAAGGTGTTAGAAATGTGTTTTCACCCAGGAGTGTTTTCTAAAAATACACAGTCTTGTAAAATATAGAAACTGAAAAAAAAAGTCTCAAATTTGGATGGAAACATTATTTAAAAAAAAAAACAGATTTTCTGTCTGTAAATTTTTAGCAACACTTTTACTACACTGTCTTTTCTCTTTCACAACATAAATGCTTTACGTACAATAAAAACACTTTTGATTAGAGGTGTTTATTATTGTGTTTCACTTTCCACTTAGCGTTGCAAAAGGTTTTTACGCATTTGCATTGTATGTAGATTCTTTTTGTGACGAACTTCTCATTAAATAAGTTTTCTGATTATTTTATTTAACATCAGTCATTTATCGTGTGTGCGGCTTTTCTATTCGAAATTACTCTAATCTTTTTATATGTAATGAAAAGGTAAGGGGGTTTGCATGCTCCAATGCGTCAATGCAAATCTTTTATCATGTTAATAAATTTTACGAAATCAGTTAATAATTTTTTTTTTTGGGGGGGGTCTGTGGTAGTTTACTAACAGGCTTCAACCGTTTCAACTGCTTAAACTTCCGGGAACTGTTGAGAATTTCAATGAGTATGAGTGAAAAGAGCGCTTGTGAAAATTGAACAAATAGGATGGAATTTTTAACATAGGGTAGTATTGTATCAGCTTCCTTGTGAAGGGTTTTGAAATCAGGCGGGCAATTTTTATCCTCATGTTGTATTATCTATCAATGAAAGATTTTAAAAAATCAATATAGAGTTCTTATTTATACCAAACTAGAGCGTGACTTCCCCTTAATGTTGTAATGATTTATGTACCTACGACATTCTAGTTCATTTGTGATTTCAGTCTAAACCCGTAAAATACTATAGATTCAGCAATGTTGATTTGGATTCTTTTAGTTGGCTGTGGTTATAATGTTCTTGGGGAAGGTAAAATGTATCTCATTTTAATCTTAAATTTAAAATCCATACTCTAAATACTTCTTTATATCAGTGTCTCAATATTCTACTCTTATAGATCAATCTATATCTACTATATTATTACTCTTAAATTTAAAATCTATATCAGTGCATTTTAGTCAAAGTAAAATTAGTCTAATTCAGCATTTTAGTCTAATCCAGCAATGGACTCTAACCGCCTATCTGGTTCGAGACTTCACGGAACCAACACGTGACCTACAACTGAGCTTGCGATTGGTTACCACAGATACTACACTAGTAGATCTACTAGTGTAGTATCTGTGGTAACCAATCGCAAGCTCAGTAGGTCACGTGTTGGTTCCGGGTGACGTCAGACGGTTAGAGTCCATTATCAAACTTCAGAAAGGGGGCACTATAGCCTAGTGTTCGGCACTAGTTAACTAGAACTAGTTGCAACTAGTAGTTAACTACCGATCAACTAGTAGTTAACTAGTAGTTTAACTACTTTTGGTTTAAACTAGTTTAACTATTAGTTGAACTACTTTTTTAATAACTACTAGTTGAAACTACTTTAAAATTTTCAACTACTTTAAAAAAAAATTTTTGTTTAATATTTCAAAAATATTTAAAATTTTTATCAAAATATACAAAAAATTACACTGCTATTTATAACTACAATGTCATGGTAGAGTACTCAAATACCATAACCAGAAATAAAGGCCCGTTTTGAGCGAAGCATAAAGTTTTTTGTGATACAGATAAGAAAGATTATTAGAATTTGGGCAAAAAATAGGTTATGAAATTAAATAGACTAGTTAACTAGTAGTTAACTACTTTGGGAAACAGTTAACTACTAGTGGCAACTAGTCCCAGGAAAAAATAGTTAAATACTAGTTGCAACTATAGATTTTCCCAGACTAGTTAGTAGTTGGTAGTTAACTACTTTTTGACCACTAGTTGCCGAACACTACTATAGCCAAGGCCCGGGTCACTTCCAAAATTTGGACTAAGTTGTCCAAAACGAGTTAAAATGTGTTTTTAAGGGTAAACTTTCAAAAAATATTTCGGGGGGGGGGGCTCTCAGAAACTCATTTTTGTACTTGGAACTCTGTATTACCCATCATAAACCAAGTAAATCAATATGCAAATCCTACCTTACAATTTCTAAAAAGCTACAATTTTTTCAACCTATTATGGAGATGGAGAGGGCTTAGGAATAGTTTCATCCTTCTCGAAACAAAAATCTAGGTGTTGTGGTATAAATTTTGTCAAAATGCACCGTAGAATTTTTCTACGTTACATTACCTCTGGTGATTTCAGAGAAGAGGCCTTGGCCTCCCTATAGCCCCTTAAAGTACTAGTCAAAAAACCTTCGTGCATCCTATTTGAAAATTTTCTGAGAGAAGGCCAATAAATCCAACATAGTTAGACATTGAGTTTTAGTAATATTTTTTTTGCCATTATCCTGGTTTTAAAAAATAAAAATCCTTAATACCTATAAAAACTTATTTTTTTACCCAGATTATTTTCTCCATGATGAATTCATGATCAATACCATAAAGTTGAGGTGTGCAAATGAAAATATGCTTCTAAATGGAATTTCAGCGTGAGTATAAGATCTTAATTTGAAACTTATTAAATGTTGTATGATATACATATACAAGGTTAACGAAAAGTCCGGAGACATTTTAAAAATTCATAAAATCTAGAGAAAAATAACCAGTCGAATTAACAAACAGTCGAGCTAAATTTTTTCATTGTCTTAAATTAAAAAAAAAAAACATCCAACCAATGCCGAAACTGAAGACCGGTTTTTAATCCGGTTATTTTTCTAGATTTTATGAATTTTTAAAATGTCTACACAGACTTTTCGTTCACTCTGCAGCTTGGTTGTACAATTACAGTAGAACCATTTTTCAAATTTAGGTTGATATATAAATCAATCAAATAACTAACATTTCCCTTTTGTAGGGTGAAAAAGCTCAGCTTTAGCATCACCAAAGTGTCACAAAAAGAATATTCTCAATGATAGATAATATCTTGACTGTAAAATAAAATCACCTAATTTTAGATGGATAAAATTTAAAAACACTTTGGTCTCTAAGCTAAATGTATAGAGTGCTGCAAAATTTATTCTTTTACATAAAAGAAATTTATTTATTTTTTGAATCTTAGAATTGGTAGTTATGTATTAATTATGAGTGCCTCTCTTTAATTTGATTTTAAAATGTTCAAATGTACGCGCTGGTATATGAATACACTGTAAAAAAAAACCACAGTAAATTTACAGCCAAAAGTGCTGGCAATATGGGTGCCAGCACTTTTGACTGTAATTTAACTGCAGTGCTGTATTCTTCGAACTTTACAGCGCGCCGTTATTTTACAGCGTTCCGTTATTTTACAGCGTTCCGTAATTTTACAGCGTTCCGTAATTTTACAGCGCGCCGTTATTTTACAGCGTGCCGTAATTTAACAGCGATTCCGTTATTTTACAGTGTGCCGTAATTTTTACAGCAATCCGTAAATTACAGATTACTGTTTTTTTTACGGAATTTTTTGCAAACGGTTGGAGGTAGAAATGAAACTCCAGTACCAATTATCATGTTTCAACTTTACTAATAAAATTTGAAAACTGTTAAGTTTTTGTTCTTAAAAGAGGTAGTTTTCAAAATGCGACAATAGTAATTTCTCTACTGTTGGATTTTGAAGATGCACTCTAAGGACAAAAAAACCCTAAAGAAACAAAATCTTCAAGTTTTGATTAGAAAGTTGAAACATGATAATTGGTACTGGAATTTCATTTCTACCTCCAACCGTTTGCCAATGGTAACCATTGCTTTTGGACTCCAAGCACCTCAGGATTGGAATTCTCTCTTTGGAATTGTCTTTGGGTATTCTAAAACCTCTAGCATTTTTGCCCCTGAGTTTTGAATTACCCTGTATATTTATATACTCGAACATTGTGCACAACGAGGAATCTGTTACAACTGAAACATTTGGCCATATAGAACTGAAGGAACTGTGGTGACCCAGCTGGTGCGAATAGTTGCAGTATGGCACAGTAACCCCTAGTTGGATTGTTACTATTTCTGAGGAATTAAATTTATAAGAATTAACAGTGCCGAAAAAATTAACTATCAGGACGTAACAAAATTATTTTAAAATTTGGTAACTAAATCCCATACAGCTAAATAAATTTTTAAAAACCAGTATTTTGGAAAGCAATTTTTTCCAATTTGTTTAGGTTTTGCAGAGTTATTATTTAAACAAACATAAGTAACCGATTCTAGTAATAATTGATTCAGTAAATTTTTCAAAACAATTTTAAAATTCTTTTTGTGCTATGCTATATATAATTAAATTTTAACAACTACAGTCAACTCCGCTTATTGTGATCAGTTAATGTTATCAAAATTGACCGGTCCCGATTACTCCTACTTCATTTAATGTAAAATGCGTCACAAAAAAACTTTATTTTATCAACATTTCGCCTAATGTCATCAAAATTTGGTGAAATCTCCTCAAAACCTCCTTTTTTTTGTTGGTAGGCCAATTTAAATAGTATATGAACTTACAAATTATGCATTAATTTATTAGTGTTATATGTTTTACACTCATATGTTTGTTTAAGCATGTAAAAGTTGCAAAATACATACTAGGTAATCATTTTAAATACTTCAATTAGGACTACATAGTAGAGATTTTAAACCAAACGCTTATTATCAATTGGATATTGTTATTGTTCTACTCTTGGACAAAAGTGATCACATTAAGCGGAGTTGACTGTAGTTAGAAAATATTGAATATTTATCAATATTTAGGTTCTGCTTCTACATTGCAATATAATATATTGTATACTCTATTTTTGAAAAAACTTTTAAGCTTCTGCAGATCCATATCACAATAAGTAAACAAATGTTCTTGCATATTATCCTGTCGACTGTGCTTCTGAATTCATAAACATTATCAAACCCCATTGCAGTCAACAAGATAATACGCAAGAACCATAACAATATATTACTTTAACTATTAATCATCACTTAAGATAAATGAGCAAGGCTTATAATTTTTTTTTGTTGTTTATTAATATTTAATACACTTACTAAATTTTAAGAAAAATTTAATAATTTTTAGGATGTTTTTATATTAGCTAGATTAAAATGTTTAGCCACCAATATCAAACTTCAGATACTCAATGTGAGTTGTATGATTTTTAGAATTAGTTTAATTGATACAAAAGGTTCATTCCATTATTTATTTGTCTTGTTAATTATTGCCAAGCTGTTTTGGACATCCAAGATTAGAAATATTGCTAAAAACAGCTAATGAACTGATAAAAATGTACCATCACATTAATGTCAACAAGAAAAATTTGGAGATATTTGGTGCCAAAAATGCTGAGCAATATTTAACAGGGCAGAGATCTGAACCAAACAGAACCTTTCAAAAGACAAATGAATGCAAATGTTTATTTAGCCCCGAAAACAAATATTTTTTTTCACATAACTGATTTTATTTTAAAATTATCAAAGCAGAATTTTCAACATTTTATAATATTTTAACACCAGAAAGAAAGTTATCACATCTAAATTAAATGTATATTAAATTTTATGGATTAAAAGCTTTATAATAATAAAGTAAAAAACTTAACTACACCCGATCTGATACCCCAGCTCCCATGGAGGGGTCGGAAGAGCATGTCCCTGGCCCCGTTTACATGGACCATATACCCGGGTATAAGTGGCCGATATACCCAGCAATAGGGAAAAATGCAGGGTATAAATAAATCCACCTATTTACTCGGGAATTTGAATACCCGGCTTTCCCATGATGCATTTCGGTCTCACTCAAAGCAAAAAGTCATCCATGTTAGGCTTAAGTGAGTACTTGTTGGAAAGTAAGTTGTTCTTTGTAATTTCAATTGGATATTTAAGATTGATTACTATCTTAAATGTCGAAATAGCTTGAAAAGAATCCATTATGAACGCAAAATTCCAAGACGAAAACAGATAACAGAATGTAAACAAACTCAAATCGCAATGAATGATGGGACCAGTGACGTATATACCCGGGATTTGAGGACTGGTCATGTAAACGGGTTTTTAGCACGGTTTTCAATATCCCTTTCTCCTGCATTATACCCGGGTATAAGAGTGGCAAATGTAAACGGGGCCCCTATCTCTAGAAAGAGATGCTCTTGAGTATTCAGCATCCTGATGCTACTTATCACTGTCGACTGAAGAGGATGAGAAGCGAGAAGTCGTCAAGAGGGTTCTGAAGGGGCTGCAAGAAGGGCACCGGAAAGATGTTGGGTTCAATTCCGTTAGAGTTCCCGCTAAGTATCGCCCAGGTCTTTTAGACAACAAAAAGTACAAATATTCATTAATAATTTCATCAAATTCCTGAATTAAAATGTTTAATTAGATCAATAACTATTCAGTTTATTAATAAAAGTCAGAATTTTTTTTTGATATATGGATATATTTAGCAATTAAGATATTGGCAATGTTTAGTGTGAACTCTAACGGAGTTGTACCAGATGCTGAAGCCTAGCAAGCTGGGAAGTGTCATGCAGAGACAGCCAAGCTTGCTCACGTTCTCAAATTGGACCAGACACCTGCCTCACAGGCCGTAGTGGTCCTGCAAGTCCAAGTAACCAACAGGTCCTATGAGCAGTTACAGTCACCGAAGCAGAGAATCCAAAATGCTGATGTCGATAAAAGAGGCCGACTGTGATGAGGGGCTGCCCTGTTCCCCGGCCACTCCTGAGAAGTCCAGCATAAAAAGACTTTCAAGTGGGTAGTCAAGGGACTACTGGGAGCCAGTGCAGTGGTGACCACGGGCTCCAGGACTGCCAGACCAGTCAGATGATGACACCTGCGGACCCGAAGGGCACCTAAATTCTTGGAGGACATGCCCGCTGTACAGATGAGCCCGCCTGGAGAAAGTCGCCACCATGAAGGAGACGATCCACTGGTACTGTAACGGCCAAGCACATGATGCAGGGTGGTGCGACCCCGAGCCACTCCAGTTGAAGATATATTGGCTGACCTGGTGAAGCAAGGATACCAAGCTGTCAGCTGTATCCGGATCAAGGAGAGGAAGAAGTCAGCGTCAGGAAGCGGTGCAGTAGTGACCACAGGCTCCGGAGGACATGCCCAGTGTACAGATGAGCCCACCTGGAGAAAGTCGCCACCATGAAGGAGACGATCCACTGGTACTGCAACGGCCAAGCACATGATGTAGGGTGGTGCGACCCCGAGCCACTCCAGTTGAAGATATATTGGCTGACCTGGTGAATCAAGGATACCAAGCTGTCAGCTGTATCCGGATCAAGGAGAGGAAGAAGTCAGCATCAGGAAGCGGTGCAGTAGTGACCACAGGCTCCGGAGGACATGCCCGGTGTACAGATGAGCCCACCTGGAGAAAGTCACCGCCATGAAGGAGACGATCCACTGACGTGCAGTCAGCAGCTGACCATTCAGGAACTGCTACACTCTAGTCAGTTACAATGAAAAGAAAATTCTTGTTAATATTTTGTTATACATCCAATACATACAACCTAAATGTGAGGCACAGCACGATAAAATTTATCAAAAGAAGTTACATAATTATAGTAATAAATCCAAAAACATTCCATTCTATTACTCAAAATCTACTCTAAGTTAGCTTTCTTTCCTCCTTTTTTAAGGTCAGAGGAAGCAGAACCAGAATAAACTGAAATAAAAATTAAATAAATACAACATTGCTGGCATCATCAATAAAACTTATAGCTCAAATTTAGGGAATCTACAGCAAGAGATATTTGTGTAAATATTCATGCTAATGAACAATACTAATGACAGGTTAAGATGTTAAGAATCCCTAACATATCATTGTAAATACTAAGAACGCATGACCCAAATAGCCGCTAAATTGGGGAGTTGCTGCCTTTCTAGAAATATTAGTAAATACCTACTAAGAATAACCCTTTTACTTTTTGTTTTACTTTTCAAAATTTACAAAATAAAATCCACTTGAGTCCACCCGAGGGAAAATATCGCATTACAAATTTACTAGTGTGACTGGAACTGAGCTAGGGGATAACTTCTCTAATTTCATGCGATTTGTTTTTGTTTGTGAAAATCTGTCCTGAACTGTATATTCCCCAAATACGAGATTCAAGGTTTTCCGAAGATGCTGTGACACAATTCAATGAATTTTCAAACATAACTCACATTAGTAAGATCAAAATTAAGAGTAGGGAATAAAGGTTTTGCACGATTCCTTCCTTGGCACTTGAGTATTGACCAGGCCCGAACAAAAGCATTCGGTAAACACACGCGAAATAAATAAATGCACATAATAAATAATATATTAATTCAACAGTAATGTAAAACAATAGTGATGATACATTACAGGAGCATTATTTTAGGAACTTCAATTAACTAAGCATTACAGAAAAGAAATACAACTTACCAACAACGAACGAAGCCATAGCAGCCATGTTTTCTGAGCCGGGGATTCCCCGTGAAGAAGACGACGCGCATGCGCTGTGCTGCGTTTTGGCGATCGAATTGGAAGTTATCAGACCTAGTCGACAGATGGCGCTTATTTTACAGTATAAACCGCGGTGATTCCAAAACACAGTGGATGCTGTAAAATATTCACAGTCCTTTTTACAGTTATTTTTTCCGTTTTTTCTTACAGTGTAGAAGAGGCCTTTTCTAGATTTTAGGATAAACTAAGCTTAAAAAGTTTTCTTGAATAAATTATTTTATAATTTCTTCCTGATCATCTTGAAAATCCTAAACTCTAAGGAAGGTTACAGGGTCTTCCGCAATAGAATTTTCAATTCATTCAAGAGCAAGTCTACTATATGGAATAAAATTTTTTGAACAGGCGAACTCCCTTCTTCTCGATCGCCCCAGAAGAGAGATGTTATGATTTTAAAAATAAATTGTTCGGGGAAAAAACTCGTCAACAAGGTGTTCAGTCGGAAGAAGGTATTTCGGCCAAGTGTGACAACGACGAAGACGTCATAGTTAGTAAGTGGTTTTTATTATTCGTATATATGTTACGGGCAATGTGATAAATTCAGTGGAATTTATGAATGAAATTTATCACTTTGCCTGCCTCCACTTCGGGCATTATTAATAATGCCCGATTTATCACTTTGCCCATAACATATACATAGAACATAGATTATACATGAACACAAAAACTGTAAAAGGACAACTTGCACGTTTTTCAATTTTGATTTTATTACATAGAAAAACTTAAATTATGACGGAAAGCATCTTATTTTTTAAATTTTTAGGCCTGAACATATACAATAAAAGGGTTTAAATTGCGCACTATTTACTTCTATACCAAAACGCTATTTTTCTTACGCCAGGGCCCTGTGACGTCACTGCAAAAATCGTTGCTTCGAAAAACCATTTTTTGAAGCATTTTTCTTCGCATAAAACTTTTTAAGTTCTTAAACCAATCATTTCAACTTACCTTGATCACTTGTCAAAACTGGTGCGATACCAAAAGCTCCTGTGAATTAGCGATTAACTTTTGCATCGGGCCCAGTGACGTCAAATAGCGTTTTGAGGTCACGTGATTTTTAGGCAATTTTAAAATTAAATAATAAAACATTTAAAACATAATATGAGTAAAAATTGATGTCTTCCAACATTTGAGAAGACAATCTATCGATATAGTACAAAATTGGGCTTTTTCCTAACAGGTGCAAGTTGTCCATTGTGGATACTGACTCAGCTAAGACAATGTGCTCGTAAGGCAATGCGTTCCATTCACTAATTGTGCGTGGGAAAAAAGAATATTTAAAAATATTGGTCCTGCAAAGATAAGGTACTATCTGGGAGTTATTATACAGTCTAAAATTAGATTGATGTCAAAACTGAAAATAATAATCTATATGATAAAAACCCTTAATAATTTGGTAAAGAAATTTTAAACGTATTATTTTACGTTGAACACCAAGGCGAATCCACCGGACCTCCTGAAGCATTTCAGTGGGAGATGATGGACCAACGCCAGTTATTATTGATAAATCTAACCGCTTTACGTTGAATATTTTGTAATTTGTCAGTCCACAGAACAGTGTGAGGATCCCAAATAGGGACAGCATATTCAAGGAGGGGTTTAATATACGTATTAAAGGCCAGAATTCGAATGTCTTTTTCAACAAATTTTAAGTTACGGGATTTTTTTTTAATGGCAGGTAATTTTGAACCGCTACGGCTGTAACTTAGTCCATTAACCCATGTCATGCCGAACCAGTACTTATACTTTGCGTTACCCAGTGGGCACCTGTGGACCGAAGCCACGGAGGTGAAGCACTGTTGCCCACGCCACACACACATTCACACAGGCACAGCCCCTTTTTACAGGGGGGCCACATTCATTCCTCACACACAAAAGGACAGCATCTAACATCATCAGCCAACTAACATCCATGCCAAACGGGGATTCGAACCCCAGACGTACGGCTTCGCAGTCAGATGATCAAACCACTAATAGGCCAGTACGTCGGCTACGTCGGAGGTTACGGGATAGAAAACATAATTTAGAGGTTGCTTTATTAATCACGCTTTGGATATGCAAATTAAAACTAAAATCTCTAGTAAATGTGACACCCAGATATTTTACCGAGTCAACTTTGTCAAGATATCGATTGTTTATATTATAGTCAAAAATTAATATTTTAATTTTCCTAGTGAAAGTAATGCTATGCGATGGCTGTGTAAGAGGCCCTCTTGGGGCCATGACCCTCTTTCAGGGTAAGGGGAGTCCTCGCCCGGAAAAAATTTCGAATGTAAGTGTTAAGCTGTAAAAAAATGTTAAGCTGTTTTCTTTTCCTTGGGTATTCTCGAGGTGAGTAGCAATGGCCCTCCGAACTCGCCACTTGTCCTGGTCTGAATATTGTGACATTTCAATATGTCGTGGAGGGCAAGCCCCACAGTTTGGGAATCGCTACTTTAGACATTACACTCTATTGCATTTCTTACAGCTCTTATCCTAAAAATAGATGTGCTCAAGGCCAGAGTCACACGTATTGAAATCGAGTGTGGAGCTATATTGGAACCCGAAACTATGAAGGGAACGTACTCCGTCGGCGGCGACGAGACCGAACAGTTTCTCGTGGCTTGTAAAGACAGCAGTGCAGTGAAGGGCATTCGTGTGGAGGAATTAGAAAGCGGACTTTCCAGAGTATCTTTAGATTGCGTCGAGTTGGAGGCTTGAAAAGATAAAGGACCGTTTTGTATTTATTATGGAGCATCAATCCGGTGAGACCCATTTGACGAATCCCAGGGAGCCTAATAGTGACGTCATTTTGAGCTGTCTGACTTATGTGACCTGTCCAAGGATTACTGAACCCTACAGATAATTAATTAGAAGCGATCAATGAACTTAACACCAGAAAATATTTTTTGTCACGCCAATAAAATAATGTAATAATGTTTGAGCATTTAAGAACTTTTTTTACTATTTTGTCTTTTATTTGACTTGTCCATTTCTTTTATCTCTTTTTTTATGATTTATGTATCCAGGGGGTGGCACGGGGTCCCCCAGAAGAAGAAAAATGCACTGGATAAAAGGACTTCTGAAGAGATTTTCTTGATGCTAAATCATATTTAGGAACCTATGAAATGTTTCAATGGGTAATAGGTGGCTAAAAAAGTGCATGAACCTTCAAGAGTTTCTTATTTTGTTTTGAAAGATGTTACAAAAATCCTGGTGCCTCCCCAGAAGTAAAACTGGTATCCGTCCGTGTACTCACAAATTATTTCTAAGTTGAGTATAAAAACTTAATGCTTCAGTCTGGGCTGAATAAACGACTCATTACGAGTAGTATCATAGAGACAAAATATCTTCATCATCTTCACATAATACAAAACGCAACATTTGGGAATCCTATGAACGATATTTCTTTAGTGTCGCGAAATAATCGGTCAACAAAACAAAAAAAAATTCAGAGCGTTACTCTTATAATACTATAGTCAATGTTATCACATGAAGGAGAGGGAACGAAAACTTCAATGAGAAATTGTTTGCAATATCAAATATCACGACAAATGCACACAGGATCAAAATGTTTCATGTAAATATCTTAAATATTCGAGGATATAGTATTAGTTGAAAAGTTGACGTAAGGATTTTATTGATCCCCCTCCACCTTGGTGAGATTTTGCCGGACCCCTTCCCCCTATTTTGAGGTTGGTAGTTAAGAGATGTCCACCTGTGAGCCCCATCTTAATAAACCCATTCACCTATACTTCAATTCGTGACGTCTAGGGTTTCTCTACCATAGTTGATGAATGTTTTCCGAGGTGCAAAACACATGCACACTGTTAATTACTGCACACAAGCACACTGTTAATTAGTTAATACATAAAACCTTCCCGTAGTACCTTCAAAAACTTGAAATTTTAATTAGTGATTACATCTTGTATTTTTATAGAGCTTCCAATAAATTACGGATCACTGACGCTTCAAGTTATCTCCTTTTCTCCACCTCTTTTTAGGGTCATTAACGCATTCATTCAAGAGAGTACACACGCATTCCCCCTTTGACGAACTCTTACGACATCCATTCTTGTATTTACTTCGTTCTTATCAAATCCTTTGGGTACCTTCCTAATTCTCCTTCCGCGTCTTATGGGGTGTCGTTGCCCTGCTCAGTATCACTCAACTGATTTGGCGTTATCTGAAGAAGGGAGCAAGTTGACTTTATTTTGATATCACTTTTCACAGCATTAAAAGTATCTATGGTTTGATTTCTGGATTATTTTGAAGTGATCCGTCAAAACAATTTAGGAAAAAAACTGTCTCAACTGATTGTGGAAAGAATAGCTGTGTTATCGCTTGAAAATTTAAGTACCCAGAGAAATGTTTAAAAGGAAATCTCTCCTAATCATGATATTACTACTTGTAAACAATAAGATTAGGTCTTCACTAAGACAAAAGAAATAAGCTTATGCTTCCTTGATCAAATTTTTAAGTCTTTTTTAGTAGAAGATTACTGTTTTATGAATAAATTCAAGGCTGTCATCAAATTTCTATAAAATTATGTAATTTAACTTTATTTAATATGACATAATTCTTTGTTTCTGTTGATATATTTCTTTTTCAAGAAGTTCGGGTTTCTAAGGCCATCCTATTCTTTCCCAATATTGTATTTTATTTGCCCATTTAGAACGATTGAAAGGACGTAAGGTTTTTTTTGGTAGCTGATAACTTTTGTAAAGAGAACTTTTATACATTTCTAGCTTTTAGAACATTTTGGTTAAGTTATATCTTAATGTTTCAGAAATCTTTTTAAATATTTTATATCTGTGTGAAAATATTAACCTTGTTTAGAGCTTTAAGTTCATGATACAAAATATTTTTTTTTAAATAATACTATAATTTTTAACAATTAAAAGAAATTCTGTTGAGGAGATAAATGAATAAAATCAATAAATAAATTATAAAACAATTCAAATAAAAGTGTTAGAAAAATTTAAATATTTTCCTTACAATTTAACTTTTAAAAGCAAAATCTTTACCTAATTACCCTAAATCTTTCAAAACAAAGATGGATTTTAAAAAATTAGATGGTGGATTTTTTCTTGCATTACGAATCTTCAAAAAATTGGATCCATGGAATTTTATAAATACACCTTTTTTATGACTAGTTTGCAAATCCTATAAACGGATATCAGAAAGTTCGATTTTAAAATTCAGCTGATATCGGTATTTTAATCTGGATTCAAATCTTAAAGCCTTTCGGTAACCTTAGTTTTCTTCAAGATGTTCACTCACACCTGATAACAGCTGTCCAGGTGGTAAAAGACCCTTAAAGCTATTGGAAAATAAATATTTGAATTTTCCTTTTTAAAAAAAAAACCTTTCAATTAGTGAATAAGGGTTATGAAAATGAAATCTTGAATTTTACAGAGAAAAGTTTCAAATTCTAACTGTTCACGAAGGTATGTAAATTGTTTTATTTAAATGAACAATTTTTAGAAATTTTAAATTCATATGTTTAAATAGTCTTAATAGTTTAATTACAAACGTAATCATCAGTGAAACGAAAATAACTAATGAGAAACCACTTCAAGATTCATGTGCATTAATCTTTAATTATTATTTTAAAACAAAATAAAAATTAAGTATCATCGAATAAAATATTTACTACTAATATATATCTTTTAAATTTCAATTTTTTAAAGTAAAGAACGTAGATCAAAATTGAAGTTTCTCCCTTTTTCACTAGTTTATTTTTTATTAATATGCCATTTCATCACTTTTTCTATTTCCAAATTAGATTTAACAATTATATATATGTACTTTCATTTATACGTCTACTGGGACAAAAATAAAATTATACTATTTGTTGTGAAAGATATGATCAATTAGTTTTTTTAAAATTGGAAACTGGAGCGCCTATTTTGTAATAAGATATAAATACAGTTCTCAGCAGATTGTTATTGATTTAATACCAAAAAAGAACTTACAAAGATGTAATTTCAAAACTTCATTACATTCTAGCTAGATACTGTTTGTTCAATAAAATTTTATCTTGATAGTTTTTAAACATTGTATTAAAAACTTTCTTTAAATCAATAAATTTAATGATAAAATTATACTAAGTTGGTTTTTGAAGAATAATGATCTTTTTTTAAAAAAAATAGCTATTATAGTGTTCGTAAAAATCATGCCTTCGATTATAGTGTTTAGAAATTCAAAATTCTCAACGAATCTCTCTTGATATGAAAACTAATGTTTTAAGGAAATTTTAGTCTTAGTAATAAAAATCTTACACAGCCTCTTTCTCAACATTGGAAAATAAACTCCTCCGTTATTTTAACTCATGCATGTATGCTAAGCTTTAAATTGAGTACTTATCTAAGAATCCCGTTTGATTTGGTATTCATAGATTTCAATCAACATTAGACTTCGAATACAGAGCAAAGCTTTCAACAATGCAATATATAGCGCTTTGATACAGAGCTTTCTGAAATGTTTTCGTTTGCAATCACTAGTGATTGTAATTTAAAAACACTAGTTATCATCAGTTAGGTAATTTAAATTCATAATTTTCTAAAGAGAGTCCCAATAGAGCATTTTCAATCACATGACTCTGCCTAACAACGGCCTTAGCAACGTTGTTTTATTCCTCCAGTGACATCATGTGCGAATGCTGCTATTGGATACTTCTATGTCCCGCCCCTAACAACAGCCTTAGCAACGTTGATTTTGTCCTCCAAGTGACGTCATGTGCGAATGCTCTATACCTACAAATGAGGACAAGTTGGTTTCAAGGGGTCAGTTTAAAAAAGAAATTCTTCAAATTTAATTCATATTTTAATTTCTCTAAAAAATTGTCAAAAATATCAAAAAAATTATTTTATTAAAATAATTTTGCACTGAAATTTCACTTGAAATTGAAATTGAAAGTTGTTAGAGGTATTTGCTTGCTCTTAAGAGCCGCTTAACCTTCTTTCTCCCTAAGAAAATTTCACTTGTTCTTATGCGCTTTAAAAGTTTACATACTTAAAACAATTAATGATATTGTACTTTTTCCTCAAGTTTTAAAATTTTAATATACTTAAGAGATAAAAATTAACATAAGATATTAATTTTTTGAAAGGTTGTCTCCTTCAGGAACAAGAAACAAAAATGTTTTATCTATCAGTGCTAAATGTAAGTGACGTAGTGGTAGAGAACTTATAGTTGCTATACTATAATTTCTTTTATGCTTTCATAATACTCATGTTTTACAAATTTTCATTAAAACCAGAATTGAAATTATAAATGAGGAAATAAGGGAACGTTTCAAATTTGATATCATCAGTTTGAAACGAACCCGCATAACGTGAATCGTCAGCCCCCTATTGACTATTGTGAAATAAGAAGTTATGCAAGTAAAAGTAACTAGTTGGCATAGAGTTATGTAACTCTGTGTATTGCAAACAGATACAGACTAAATTTTAAGAAAAGAAGTCATGTTTATAGATAGGGTAAGCTAAACAACTTTGATAACTTAGCAGTATTTACACTTCAGCAGATAAAATCACCTTACGCCCCTTTAAAATAGGAAAACGATAATCGGTGGAGTGTCCCTCTTAAATTGGTTTTCCTTTTATTATAAAAAATTACAAGTTAAAATGCAGAAATGCCTTTGTGAAGGAAACTTCAAAACTCAAAAAATGATATCAGTACACCTGACGTCTATTAGAAATTCAATTCTTTGCATAGAATAGACCATGAGTTATACAATATATCTCAATTATTATACAAGATTTATATTATATACTATTATACGAGGTATTTTAAAAAAGAATGGGTACTTAACACTTTTTTAGTTGATCCTATCTCTTTCCTCCAAAATTTTATGGTTTTTACAGAAGGTATAGGATATCAAAATAACTGCGGACACAAAAATGAAAAAAAAAATATTGAACATAATTTTTAGGTTCTAGCTTTCATTGTAAAAAGAAAAAATGTTGTTCAGAAAAAAATGTAAAAACTTTTTTCACATGTTGAGTTGTAACTTCACAAAAAATCATGATTTACGTCACCTTTCACAATTTTAAAATGCATGTTGGATTTGACCATAAAATGTTTTCCCAATCATTTTAAATAATACTTTTTCAGAAAAAACTTTGTGTGTGGAATATTTCATAGAGAAGATCTTCTGATAGGGTACCGTGCCCAACGATGTAAAAAATTTTTTAAGAAAGACCTAGAATTGTGTATGAATGACGGAAACGTGTACTAGGTATAGAGACGACTTTCATCACGAAGAAATCGTATTCTTGAGAAAAGTTATCTACGAAAGCATTCGTTTTTATTTCTGATGCACTAACTACTATTGCCCCCACCGGACCCCGGGAGAGTTTTACCTAAAAGCTGGATTTCATACTTTGCTTTGACATTTTAAGCAAAATAGTATCTTAAATGTTATTCTCTTAAAAGCTTGTCTAGAATCTTCGTTTGATGAATATTTGTCTACAGATTGTCATTATGAATGAATTTCTTGACAATTAAGCAATGGGAGGTTTCCATTCCAAATTCAAGATGTGTAACCAAGATAAGATTAGATTACTAATCTAATTTAACGTACGTTAATCAACAAACATTATGGTTTGAAATTTTAGATCTAATCTAAATTGCCTAAAACCCCTTGACATTTTGAAATCTGTTATGTATACTGTTTTTCCTTGAAAATTTTGCCGCTTACAATGAGCGGTGCTCTTTGGGTGTAATCTAAAGGGTCTCAAAATGAGTTAAATACTGCTTTTATTGGCAAATTTCCGAACTTTTTCTAAAGTTTGACCCCCAAAATCCCCCTCGAAATTTTGGCATTTATTTGCTATACATTTTTTCCTTGAAAATTCTCCTTCTCCCGCTTACAGTGAGCGGTTCTCTTTGGATGTAACCTAAAGGGTCTCACAGAATAAGATGAAACACTATTTAAAATTTTGAAAACTTTTTGTGAAATTTTTGAAAATTTCCCCAAAAAAATCCCTAGACACCCCCCCCCCCCGATTTCAGTTGGGGTTCACACTGTAAACACACTTTTGAAATTCCGTACATACCATAATTAAAATTCTATGTGTAAGTCATCTAGAACTTTACGTACAAAAGTACTCTTAATACATGGAGGTGCCTCAAAAATCATCCAAAAATCCAAACCAAAAATCAAAAACCCCCGAAACAAAAGTCTGGTTACGGCCCTGGCCTAAAATGTTGGTTTTAACGGTTCTCAAACGCTGGTTCACGAAGAGATGAAGTGCTCGTAAAAAAATTATGGATAAATGGAGAAATTAGGATAATCCATGCGAGACAGCCATGCGTGACTGGACATAAATTAACGCGAAATAAAAGACATCAAGGTAAAAAAAAGCTACGGAGTCAACAGAAGGGAGTAAAGGGATGCTGAAGAGAAGAAAGAGGCTCAAGGGATACTAAACAGCAAAAGGATACTCAAGGATAAAGAGATGCTGGAGATCAAACGGATGCAAAGAGCAAGGAGATAATTCTTAAGCATCGAGTTGAACGAGATTTGGGTGATAAAATCCGGTCTGATGCCTTATCACGGAGATTCCCTAAAAGGGTTAACCGAGAAGAGATGTCAGGGTTTCCACGAGGGGCTCAGGACATTGTCAAAACTTATTATTTTTTAAGAGATAATTTTTCAAGGCCCCCAAAAGTGCAAATCGAGTCTTAAATATCTCCCGGGATTGAGATAATATCACGAAACCTTTTCTGTGTTTTTTTTCACGACATTGTATACATTTTAGGATAGCCCCTCTTTATACTCACCATACTTCACATGGCTCTATGAGACCTTGCTTCAAATCTAAACCCGTGAAGCGGGCTTTTGAAACACATTGCACGAGAATGTCTCTGACAACCTGTTAAAACACGTGTAAAATCTTTGAACTCAATCTTTTCCCATCCATCCTTTTTGGCTTATCTAGAATTCCAGATATAGTTCTCACGTGTTCGATTTCAAGGGTTGTATGCATTCGCGAGATTTGGATCGATATTGGCACTGGACTAGTGAACTAGACTCGTGTCTAAAACTTAAGAATATTTTCTTCTTTAAAAAAATGACACAAATCTTAGTTTCTTATCAATAAAATTCATGCCATAGAATCTTCTGAAAGTGGAAATATTTGGTCCGGGGTCAAATTACCCAAACAATTGTTTAAGGGGGGTACAGAGGCCCTCCGTTGATAATGAAGTTCCACACACATTTGGAATGGTAGCAGAAACGTTCATGTAAGATTCATTCATAAACAAAATCCCTGTTATATGTAAAGGGTACGATATTCCTGCCTGAACTCCATTCATGATTTTAAGTGAGAAAATAGTTGTATGTTAGATTGACGATTCTGGGAATCAAAAAGTTATTTTTTTATTGGAAATCTTTAATAAATTGTTTTTCAGGAGTACATACATGATAGGGGGCTATAGGGATGATGACCCACTAAAGTCAAACGGCTTTCCTAATTTTAATAAAAATTCCTACACTAAATTGAATTTAATATCATTATTTTCTTGAAAAATGATAGTGAACAATTTCTAATATTAATTATAGAAAAACTGTTAACCCTTTAAAAATTGGAAAAGTTCTGGCAATACAAGCACTTGGAACATGAGCTCCTCCTACACTGTAAAAAATTCCCGTAAAACTTACGGTTTTAAACTGGCAGCTGGGTTGGTTGTGGAAAACCGTAAAATTTACAAAGTAAATTCGTAAAAACAACGGCGTTTTACCATTTTAATTCATGTTTTCTGTTTTATAAGGTAAAACACCGTTGTTTTTACTGATTTACTTCGTAATTTTTACGGTTTTCCACAACCAACCCAGCTGCCAGTTTAAAACCGTAAATTTTACGGTATTTTTTTACAGTGTAGATAAAAACCCTAGATTCGCTACTCTACACATAGACGACTTCATCAGAGATAAAATGTTATTAAAATCTCCTCCTTGTTATATTATTGATGAACTCTAAATATGAGAGCGAATCCCAAGCTTTTTTAACTATCTAGTTTTGTCTGTGGAAACTCTAACTAGAACAAAACAGTATTTCCAACTACCTAATTATTATTTTTAGCATTGACTTACATCCATATATTTTGGAGATTACTTTATCAATAGCGCTGCATACGAAATACATTCGCATTTCTTTTAAAATATCTAAGAATCAAATCAAATTTTAATAGGCTGGTATACATATAGATTTTGCATTGGAGAATTCCCGATTCAGGGTATGCTGCAGATTCTTGAAATAGCGTTCAGGTGTTTTCCTGTATCTATGCATAGAAGGAGTCTTTCCTCCAAATATTTACCAGTTTAGAAAGTACATATTATGTCGAGTTTTTTATTTATCTATCAACGTCATTTATACACGTTTCTTTACACGCTTCTTTAACATTTCCATTCCAAAATAATTGGTCAAAAGAAATTAGGCTCTGGGATATACCATTGTATGTACCATATTACATTCCATTCTTACCCATCATTTTTTTTTTCTCGGCAACAGATTATGTCATTAATGTTTATCGTGCAGCAAAGTGCGCAACAGGAAAGAATGGTACGCTCAATTGTCTGCTACTAAAACAGTTTAATTTGATAATAATCCTCAAAGATGACTTCAGCTGATGTGAAAAGAAGCTATATTGGGGTATATTATAGTAACAAAACAAGGAAAAATTCAGTTTGAACTTCCAGAAAAGTCAGTTATACGCACTTATCAGTGGTCCGAAAACATCTTCAGACGCAACATATTACTTATGCACCAGTCATTTCTTTCTAGAAAGCTCCTCCACCTTCGACGAATTAAAAGACTATCCACTATGCTAAACCGTCTTAACTACACTTAATATCACCAGTTAAAAGAAAATGAGCGATTATCTTAATGGAAATATTGGTTCGGAGCGATATGTCTTGTTTAGAAGTCGGCGATAAGATCTTTCCACAACAAAAACCAGCAACAAGAAAGCGTGGCTTTCTCATGGCGTGGACTAACGAGTTTCAGGTTCTGGAAGATTGGATAAAATTTTCAGGAAAAGTCTCACGCGGGGTCAAGATAGATAATCTATCCTTTAAAACGGAGAGGCGAGTCCTGCATCGGAACACATTCGAGTTTCTAGTAGTCTTGTAGAGAACGCGACTTGTACTATACGAGCAAAATGGTTAAGATGGTCATGAGGAGAAATCTTGTACGGTAAGTGTTTATTGTCCCTCAACGAACTGTTTTTAATATTGTTAGGCACTATATATGATATGGCCCATGATAATCATAAATACTCATCATAGTCTTCACAATTTGTGATAGGTTAGGAAATAACTCAAATGAAACATCGGCTCTGCTTTATTATGATTACTAAGTGCAATAATTACATGGTTTATTAGTATTTTTGTAAATATACCCAATTAAAAGTTGCCGTTTTAAAAAAATTAGTTTGTGGGAAAATATATATTACAACTGGTAAAAGTTTTACAATTTGGATCAATGATGTTATTTTGATTATTAACATTAAAAATTAAAATAGTGAACTTTGAAAGCTTTACTTGCTTTTAAATTGGGATACTCCACTGCAATGATAAAAATCTCCCCTGTATACACAGGTAACAAAACTTTTTCATTAACTTATTATTAGGGGATAACTTGATATTTTTATTTGATTACAATGTTTCGTATTTCAAAGCCATAATATTCTACACTTTTACTTTTAATTAACTAAAATAACTGGGTTTTTTGTGAGGGATTTTTTTGTGCTTACTATTATGGTGGAATTAAAAAAAAAACATTAAACCATTTGAACTAATACATAGATAAAAATTAAAAAATCATTACAATGTTTTAACTGTATATTTTTTTAATTTTGTGTAATAATATTCTTTAAAACTTTTTCACATTAAATGGGCATTTTCATAATGATCAATTATTGCAAATGTTCTATAAGTAATTTTTCCTTCCAAAAAATATTATGAATGAATACAATAATCAAAATAAAAGAAACGACACAAAAGAAATGCAACACATTTTCCCATCTATCTTGAGTTTGATTCTTTACTTTTTCTATTATAATGTTTTTGCTAAATTGTAAGATGTGTATAGCATAGAAAAATTTAGTTTATTAAATTTTCTTTATTAGATACTATAACTAAACAGAATACTTTATCTCAGTTTTTTTTATACTTGATTCAGTTATTAGACATCATTCCTTTTCTCATTTTGAAGAAGCACGAAAAAAAATTTACAGTACTGTATTAAGTATCACAATCAATCCTCTTCTTATATCATGATTATCTTCAATAAACGTTAAAATATAGGTTATCCGTTGAAGGTTTGTGATGTTCCTTTTAGTTTCACACTTTATCTCTGCCCTTACTACTCGTTGAAAAGTTATCGGATATCTTCAATTACCAAGGTCTTCTTTTATATAAGTTTAGTAAATTGAAAAAAATTTGTACTGTAAAAGAAATGATCTTTTTTCCAGCAAATTTAATTTATTTTAAGCCATTTTAAGCACTGAATTACTTTACATAAATTGTTATGATTATCATTAACTTATCATGAAATTTACAATGAGAGTGTTTATGTCTTATGCAAAGATCTTTTTTGAGAATAGCGTTCTTGTGTATATGCAATGCTCATCACTGTTCATGTGTACATGTTGCTTATCTCGATTCCTATTATTTATCTGTTAACACTCCAGACGGTTAAAAAAATGAACTACAACTTCAAACAAACAATGCCAGGAAAACACGATTGTCTTGTTCAGAAAGGTTATCAAGAATAAGAACACCTCAAGAACATACTCAAGAACCTTTATCTTTTTTTCATTGTACGGATTGACTATTTTCCCAACTTATGATTTTAGAACGATGAGAGGGCAATGAACCCTTGCATCACAATAACTAAACTCCTTAGTGCGAGATTTGAATCGATCCCAAGGGGCTTAGCTACAACTTTAAAATATAAAATAGCCAACAGAGGTTAACTATAAATCAGATACTAGTTTTTACTTAAAAATATCTCCTTTTTTTGGATTAACTAATTTTTAAATCTCGGTGTTAAAACTGTTAAAATTTGCTTAAGCAGGCACTTTCGTTTTCAACATTCAAAAGATTGTAGTGTTTTTTTTTTAAATAGTATTTTTACCCGACTTTTTAATGAATCTCTCGACATCTTTTAAAAAAAAACGTTATTCAGAAATACTTTACATCGTGATAGGAAAAATATTTATGCAAATACAAGCTGTCATTCAAAAACGGTTGATAAAAAATTGGTCATGGGTATGACTGTAAAAGGGTATTAGAAATGTCTTTACCAGATTTCCACATCATTTTTCTTCTTCAAACTTTCTCCAGATCATTTCCCTGGATTTAAGACTAAAGGGTGCAAACTTTAGTTAAAATATCAAAAGTTACTTTCTAAGCTTTTTACTTGAGTAAAAACAAATATTCATCACACCTACCTAGCAAAATAAATTAAAGTTTTGTAAATATGAATAAAGCTACGTAGTTCTGAGAAAATGTCAAACTTTTAACATCTATACTACATTATTGGCCGTTGATCAAGTTTATATATGCCGGTTCACATATTCTCTAGCTGCATCTTTATTGGTCAATTTGTCAATTTAGACAAATTTTTTTAAATAGTGTTAGTTAAGTTGTATTTATTCATTTTTCCAGGGAAAATCTTACACTTTAAAGAGATATTTCCTTGAAGGTTGTCGAGATGAATTGCATTAATGTTTGGTTTATGCATTGTACTTTTGTTCGTCGTACAATACTATTTTGAAACTTAATGACGAGAACTAGCTCATTATTATTCTGATGTAAATTAATATGTATTGTATTGTATTTATTATAGTTTTTTGAAGAATTATTTTCTTTGTTAACAAGTTAAGGATGAATTGGCAATAAAGGTTTTGAACATCCTTATGAAACTAAAAACCACAGCAACAATATCATAAATTTCGGAAGGAGCTAGTTTTTATATGACGTCATTTTTCAAATTAACTCACTAAACGTTTTCTGAAACCCTTAACTAAATAGGGAAAATTCAAATTTATGAGGATTGAGGAAATCAGAGAATAAATTTCTGTCCGGTTACAGTTTTTTGGTTTGTTTCTATGTGTAAGCTCTACAGTATATAACGTAGTTAGCTTGTGTTAAAACCGAAGATTTTGAGACGGTTCCCAGAAGAAAAAGTCTTATTTTTATAAGCATTAAATTTCAACAAAGTTGTCTAATGTTTCGGCGACGCATCAATGCATTTAAGAACAGGTAATTTTTCTTCATTTCTGGAAATACCTCCTCAATGTGATTCCTTTAAATTTTTACTGTGCTTCATTTTTTTTTTGTTCCCACCGTGGTGTAGTCCTATAAATTTGATTGATTAATTTAATCGATTCTTTAAGTTTACAAAATTATTATGTTCAATTACTTTTTCTCTAGATCATAAACCTAAGGTCAACGACCTTTTACAATCGAAAACCGCATCGAGAATTATCCAAACAATAGGAAACACAAATATCGGGGGTCTGTCTTTGTATTTTGGGAGGAATCTTACAATAATATATTTTGGCTATGTCTCTGTGTGGTACAGTTCCGAAGTACAATGACGCTCATCATAGGCGTAACGAGGGGGGGGGTATTGGGGTTATAACCCCCCCATTACATCGACAGTTTCTAAAACATGAAAAACTGAAAAAATTTCCCTTTACTAGGAAGGCGGTTCACAAGGAACTGTTCTTTAGGACGTAACTCAAAGGGCCTCAAAATGAATTTAAACACTACATTGAGAGACGAATTTTTGAAAAAATTCTGGGGGAGAACCCCCAAACCCCCCTCTAAAATTTTTACGTCTGTTATACTGTGTTTTCCCTTGAAAGTTAAGCCTCTTAGATGAAGTTTTCCCTTCGGATGTTTTGCAAAATATTGTTTATACTACACCTATATTGTGAGACATTTTTTAAAAGGGAGTAATATGTTGTAGAGGGGTTGACTGGTTGGAGTAACACCCCCCATGAGTCAACTCTAGTTTCGCCACTGACGCTCATAGTACTTTGGTCAGTGAGATTTAGAATTCCATTAGAAAATGCTTGTTATATGCATTTGAGAGAAGACACTCGCCAGTAAAATAGATAGTTAATTTACAAGGTGCACAAATACCGACTAAAATAAAGACCGGAATATACTGTCAATTTGTATGGCTTGTCTCAAAAGCTCTTTGTCTCGATCTTCATAGCAGGATTGTCACCGAAGGTGCCCAGCTATACAAAGCAGAATTCCCAAATTTAGATAATTTTAATCCCATGAGGTTCATTCCAAACACACAAAGCCTTTCTCAAGCTGTGTCCTTATAAATTACTTCCCCGAGCACGTATCCTTTCTCAACGGTCATCCCGTCCGACACAGAAAGGTGATGACTCTCGATTGCGCTAGTGTTTCTTCATTCCTCGCTACATCCCGACTTCACCTCGGTCGTTCTACAAACCCATATTCATTTGACCAACTGCTAGCCAAGAAGCCTCTCGGCCGCCTTATCGCCGTTTCTTCCTGAGGTGTATTTCTAATCAGCAGCAGAACTCGCGCGTTTCGGTTTGTAGTATAAAGAGAGAAACTTTCGCAAAAAGAGTGGAAACATCGCGGTTACTGAAACAACCGTAAGTTTCCTCGGTCTTTCCCCATTCATTGTTTCCGCGTTTCCGTAGTACGTTTACTTTGTGTCACTGCGACGTGAGTATACTTTTTTTGGAGCAATGGTGGAAGTTTTGGACTGGAAGTAAGTGAGAGTTTTGCTTAGCATCAGCATGGCCCCGTTCAGACCTGTTTTGGTATTAAATAGGGACACTACATCATTCGAAAACACGAATTTTCGATGGTGGTTTTATTTAACTATAAAATGCTTAAATCAAATAATCACTTGCAATCAATTGCAGATTATTACAAATTTTTATATCCATTTGAAGGATTTTGGATTTTAAGCAATAGAAAACCACCAAAAAGATTTGCATACAGACAACTGCTCTCACTTATAACAATGGAAAACTATTACCAATTTAACCCATTCCAAACGATGTCTTTAATTTTAAATGTGTTTTCTATTTAAATGTATGTAGGTTTTTAGCAATAGACCCTTAAACTAGATTTGTTAACAGACAGCTCCGCCCCTCTTAAGTTTATTCACTTACTGCAGCTGAATACAACTTTTTTAATACCTATTATATGCTTATTGTATTGGTAAATATATTTTAAATATGCATTTATTCACAATTTTAAACAATTAAAATTTTTCCGGGGTCTATAGGTGTCATGTTTCTTAGTTTCATTGAGATTCCTAATAATAAGAGAATGCTAAATATTTAGCAATAAAACTTTCTGATAAATTCACTCAATGGAAAAAAATATTATTGAATTTTAAATGTACAATAAATTGTGAAAACTATAAAGACAATAAAAGTTCCGAACTAGTTTGATCATTTATCTTTTTAGTGCAGTTTTTTGAGGTTACAGATAACTTTTTCAAATATCACAGAGAATAAATTTATTTTTAGTACGACATTAATCCCCAAAAAATAATTAGAGAACCGCAACTAAATCAAGCGAACACGATGTCATTAGTAAATTTACTATAATAGTGAAGATGTTTTTTATTTATAATTTAAAAGTAAATAGTTAAACACATAGATTACTCACTCACAGTTTATTGATATAGTTTTCAAGGTATTTATTTCAAAACTTGTTGTACAATTTTATAATGACAGTCATCAATGAATACCCTCATATCTAAGGCTTTTTTGGCAAAGATTCCATAATCGGGAACCATCGCCAACTTGGCGATATTTTTTAATAACTCTTTTTAATATTTTTAATAATATATTTTTAATAATAAATATATATTTAAAAATAATATTTTTTAATAATTTTTGATAATTTTTTAATAACGCTAAGTTTGGCGACTTTCCTTGGCGATGGTTCCCGATTACAAAACATTAACCGCTTTTTTTAAGAAATAAATAATACGTTTTCTAATATTTACTCGAATATCAAAAAATAATTGTTCTATTACTATATCCTGATTTATAACGATAAAATATTATTAAAATCAAATTATTATAATTACAAAATAGAATAAAGTTATCAAATTTTATGTAGGTCAAAAGTAATAAAATTTAATTTATTATTCCTGTAGTCATTCTAGACACGAATGGAATAGTAATGAATATACGTAGAATCTTTAATCGGTAATAAAGTCACAGTCTACAGTTCATTAGAGTTTTATCCCTATTATACTGGAATAGTTCTTTTGGTATTTGTTTACGATCATAAAGTTGTAATGGGATGTTCTTTAATGGAAATCAATGAATTTAAAAATTAGAGATTGTGTGTTTTTCTTAAGAATCAATTTAACTATGTTTTCATTTCAGAAACTACATCAAAACATTGTTATCAAAATGTGTTTGTTTTTTAAACTTAAAACTTGTTTTATGAGGAAAACCAAATTGTTCTTCGATGATATGCGATCATATCTGCCAGGAAAAATGCTCGTGTTAAATAACATTCGAAAACTGAAACAGATTCAAGGTCATTCTTTCCTCGTAACAGGCGTTTTCATTGATGAGTTAAAATATTCAATGGATTAGTAGTTTCAGGAACAAGAATGTATAACGAACAGGAAAGACAACAAAGCAGTGATTTTTACACAAACGTCTAATTTCATCACTTTGTATTCATAAATTATGTTATATTTATTTAAAGATAATGCAGAAAGGTATTTAAAAATATTAAAGAAAAAACAAAAGAAAGTTTTCAGTTTAATAAACGAGTCTTTATAATAAGCCTCTCCTCTATGCTGAATCAATTTATCATAATCTGATTGATAAACGAGCTAAAAGTGACATTCTAACTACCTTCTGATTATCATATCCAACAATTACATGTTTAATTGATGGCTACAGTACAGGGACAATTTATTTCCTACCTTTTTTTTACAGCTCCACGTGTTCTTCCTGTTACGTTCATTAACTTCCTGTTTTTCATACCCTATTTTATTAATATTATCCAAGGAAACATTTCCGAGTACTTCCGGAAATTCGAAATTTTTTAACGGAGCAAATTTTTGAAGTTAGGATTTTTACCTTGATTTTGCACTAGTATAGAAAATTATTTTTTTAAGAAATGTTTAATATAGAAATGCATATTCTGCTGTAATTTATCAATTAAAAAGTGACTTGTATTACACATTTAATAAAATCGATTCCTTATAGCTTTTCTTATGAATTTTCGAGCTCTTTTCCATATTTTAAAGTTGCAGTAGTACATTTCTATAAAGTTTCATAGTTGTAATTTTCATAATTGTATTTTACTCCTGCAGAAGCTTTAGTGAGCAGAGCATGGACGGTGAGATACGCGATGGCAACTTTATTTTGAGGGACGATCGAAGAAGTATCATGAAAGCGGTAAGTTTAAATCTCAAAAAGCATCAGTTAATTTAATAATTTTTTGAGTTCACCCATATGAAAGTCCCTTGGATAAAATAATCAATCAAATCTTTCAAATAGGTAAACATTGTACGGAATCAAATATCTAGGTTACCTTTACCCAGATTTCTTTCAAAGAGTAACGGATATACTTGAGCAATATAGCAAAACCTTCAAATAACACAATTAATACAAAATAAAATTGTTATACATAAAATGTAAATTAAGTTATTTAAAAATATAGTATAGTATTCTCTAAAGTTCTAAAGTGGTCATTGTTCAAATTTACAACTAATTTTCAATTTTCTAAAATTATATAAGAAATATAAACTTTAACTTAAAAATTTAACTTTACGTTATAATTTTAAAGATAATTTTAATTAATAAAAAGGTTTTAACATTTATTATTAAATAGAAAGATTTGGTATTACTTTTAAAACAAATTCAGGTATTACTTTCTATATCCAGTAATTTACACAGATTTAATTTAGATGATTTTATTGAGTTGAAATGTAAAGAAAAGTTTAATAAGTTTGAGCAAGTAGTTCATTAACTTTGAATATTATATAATGAGTAATATATTACAAAAGATATTATCCCCAACATATATTTTCATAGAAACATTAAAGTTTAAATGAGATATAATATACTTTTTAAAATTTCAGATAATATTTAAAAATAAATGGAATATTTTATGTAAATAATATTATTTTTATTTCGTATAAAAATATTTTATTATAATGCACACCGTGTTCCTTTTTTTTTATCGCAAACTTTACTTAAAAATTTTACCTCACCTATTTTTTCCAATGAACGTGATAAATTTATGTTTTTTATAAAAACTTGAAAAAACTAATTTTCGGAATAACTTTCTAAAGACTGATATAGTATTATATTGTAAAAAATGGTACCTTGCTACAGTCAAACGTTTTATACATAGTGGTAAAAGTAGTGAAATGGGTAAATAAAAGTAATTTTATTCAATAAATTACAGCAGCAAGCTTTGTTAAAAACAGTCATGCTAGAATTTAGCATTCATTGCTCTTTCAATAGACAGTTACCCAATCGCTCAAATATTGCAAGATGTTGCTTAACATTTCCAAATTCAATCCTTGCACAATAACTACACGGAGGTCACTTCTAGGAAGGCGTACTATTGAAGTTGAACTGAATAATTTTTTTTTCTAAAATATTGCTATTTTCCCATTAACAACGAACCTGTTACAAATATCAGAGGTATTGCTAAAGGAATATAGGGAAGGTTAGAGGGGTTTGATTAAGTAAAGGATTTTATAAATAGCTAGTTAGTGTGATGTGTTTTTTTAATATTATGGTGGAGAATCTGTTGTTTATCTTTTAACTTTATTTCAGTTTTTAAAATGCATATTAACGTTTCCCTAACTACAATGTATTTATTAATAGACCTAATTAATTCCAGTTTCGGAAGCGTCTTCAAGATGTTTTAAAGCCACACCACGATGATCTGTACTTGTACAGATTCCTTAAAGGTAAATTTCTTCCACAGTTATTTTTGTGACTACAAACATTTTGAAATAAAAAAAATCACACTTAAACCTTTTCATTGATTTAATTGGGTAGTTAAATGAAGGTTGAAATGTTATTATATTCATTTTAGTTATATTCATATTTTTTTATATTTTATCATATACATGAACTTTAAAATTTTGGAACTCCAAAATATAGTCTTTAAAATCATTGAAATTTTATTTATAAGTGGTTCCATTTGAACAAAAATTAAAATATATTTAATCATTTTAATGGGTAAATTGTATATGTAACAAATAAACAATAAATCAATAGCACTTTAATATATAAAACTTTGTTTCTTGAAATTGATATCCGAAGTTACTATAAAATCATAAAAATATGCTTAAACCCATTGCAGAAATGGAGACTAAATTAGTAATCAGTTTACACTTAAAAACATAATTAACTCCAAAATACTAGTAACTATCATTTTTTTTTCCTGTGCAGTTGTTAATTAGTGCGTAAAAAATGTCTGACTTATGTAGTTCACTTTTAAAGTTAACGCGAAATGCGTGTATACTTGTTTTTTTTAATAAAATCGTTAAACATTTTCTTTTCTAGCTCGGGATTTTGATTTGGTGAAAGCCGAAAAAATGATACGCGAGGTATGTATGTTTAAGGTCTCTTTAACATTAAAAAATAGTGAAATATAATTAAATACAAGAATTCAAGTTAAAAAGAATCTTTCTTTAATCATACAAATATTATTGGTACGTGATTTCTACCTTACCATACTTCCTTAAAATTGTAACCAGATTATTTTGGTACTTTTTCAACTGCAATACGTTTTGCATAATTATCACAATTACAAGTATCCAGAATATCCTATACATGCTGAAAAAAGGTCTTTATATGAAAATTGAAAGGACTTTAAAATGATTAGTTTCTTGTAGTTGTTTACAATGTTTAGTAATTTGTCTAATGTCATGTTAATCATGGGTTTAACTCTAAAATTGTGAGATTAAAATAAATTTAGATTGTTTTTTCTTTTACAGACGTTAAAATTCAGAGCGAAATTCAGTGCTGATACTCTCTTAACTGATGCCTATGAGTTGCCAGAGGTAAAAAATTCTTTATTTTTTCAAACGTGTTACTATAATGAAATTTATAACTGATATACGGCAAGTATCATAAACTTAAAAAGTATGTAGTAAGAAGAATGACTATGTCCGCCAAAAATGAATTATTTAGGAGAAAAAAATAAATGCGTTTTCAAATCTAATTTTTAATAATACAAACTTTTCAAACTTCATAAATTTCTGTCAAGTAGTTTTTTGCGTTGTGAGAAGTCAAAGAGTTCAAAAATAAAAATTTCTGAACTAATATTATTTCAAACTATTCATCTATAAAGAAAATTTGAAAGAAAAAGGTCTCATTTTTCTCAGAATTTCACAATTTTGTAAATAATCATAGATTACCATTTGTTTTACAAAGTCTTTAAATTAGGAACCATTAAAACAGTTGAGTTACTCAAAATTTAAATGTTAAAATAACAATTCGTTTAATAGAAGTTCAAGGTAGTACTTGGAGAAATCTTTTTAGAAATTATCAATAACTTCGAATTAAAGACATTCGAGTTATTCAAGTTGCACTGTATATTGCATCATATACATTTTAGATTTTACCCTTTCTTGCCTCATAAACCTTTATCCACTTTAAGGTTTTTGAAAAATGGCCCAACTTGGATACTCAAAGATATTTTACTTACACAGTAACTTTTGAAAAATATTGTTCTTTAAGTTCAAACAAAAGAAACAATCAGTATAAATCGGTAAACGCCTTCTCTGAGGAGTATCAATTCAAAACAAACAATGCATTCATTTTACATTTTCCGAATATTAATTTTTATTTTAAAAAATGTTAATCAGTATTTCCAATTACCTTCCTAGGTATACGTGAAGCATCCTAGTGTATTTTCTCTCGGGTTCGACAAGGACAATAACCCTGTTCGCTTATTTATGATTGGACTATGCGATTGCAAAGGTAAGAAAAACACATACTTTGGTTTATACAACTTTTTTTTTTAAATGTTTTATTAATTTCCATTATACAGGTTGTTTCAACAAGTTCACCTAAACTCTGCACAGAAAGATTCCTTGCGTGGATTACATAAAAATGTCCAAAGAACTATAATTCACGAAGACTTTTATTTTTTTGAAAATGGTGACGTAATATCTGATAAAAACTTAATTATTTCACTCCACGATGGGTGCATGCATGCACAGTAGATATTTTAAGATCTCGGTGCGCAAGTACATCCAAATAACCATATTCAAGTTTTCCCATGAACCTTTTTTTTTTCTTCGCAGTTTTCTCGAAAACTATGGGTCGTAGAGGTTTAGTTCTCTGGAGATTATTATGTACTTCATACAAAGAGTGTGGCTGAGCAGAATTCCTTAAACTTTATTTCCTTTGTTCCTTAAAATTTATTTATACTTTTCAACAACATAAAGTTAAAACAATCAAGTATTTTTGGTGTTAATCCGAAGTTATCGACAATGTTATTACCTACACTTCCAAAGTGAGAGATATACATGTTAGCATGTAGCTTTACAAAAATTAAGAATTAACTGATAGTATTTCTTGTATAATTACAATGTAAATTGTTAGTTTCTATTTTCTCTTTGTTTGGTTATGATACTGCTAGTATACAAACTCTTTCCCTGAGGAAAGCTTTGATAAGATTATACACTGATTTCTTTTTGTACAGCATTTATATCATGTAAATATTTGACTTAAGGGGTTTTCGGTAGATTATCACTGATTATAAAACTAGATTTACAGAGTTGGCTTAATGTTGTACAATACCCTAGATTAAGATGAAAAAAAATTCTACTTTAAAGAATTATTTTAATTGAAAATGTGAACTCATTTTTTACAAGCTGCTTTATTATTTTATATAGGATTAGTGCATTCCTTAACCCTTTCGGAAAGACTGAAATTAACCATGTACTTTCTGGAAAGTGACATAAAAATGATGCAAGAAAATAAAAAGGTAAAGCATTCAAATTGAACAGTGTTTTAGAAGCCTAAATAAAGTAAATGGTTACCTATCCAAATCCTCTTTAAAAAATTACTGAAAAATAAACTTTCTAATACATTTTTTAAAGAAATATTTTGCCCTAATTGTATTCTAAAGTGGTTTGCACTCTGTAAACCCTGTTCCAAATTTCGTGTCAAGCTCTTAAATTCATTTGTATCTTTTATAAAATTAATGGATAAAATTCTAACTTGAAGGCTACTATGAATTTTCCTTCATTGTAATGCAGACCAATAATTGTTAAAATAATAGTAAACTATAAAATAAAGGAAAGTATTTCTCATTAAATAACAAAGGGTTACATATGATTTAAAAACCCTGCCTTGCGTACTGTACTAAATATAGTGTTGATAAAACTATTTTTACATTATTTTTTTTAATTTTGTTTATTTAAAAGATAATTAGCTATGTATATTTAATTGCAGAAAGGACTAGTAGCGGAAGAAAAAATCACATTCATCATAGACTACACGAACTTTTCTTTAAAGCAGTTTTATGATAAAACAGGTATATTTTAATGTTTTTATGCTTGAAATTTAAGATTAATATTTTAAGATTTTAAAAATAATATGACTCGAAAGGTTCAATATTGTAGTATTGACATAATGTAATTTTATAGCATGTCTGAAAAATTGAGCTAGAAAAATCATAATAATAAAAATTATTTTCCAGTAATAACTACTGCCATTCAGTTGCTAACTATGTACCAGGACAATTACCCTGAAACTTTGAAAGCTGCATACCTCATCAACGGTAAGAAGTTTTAAAACATACATACACTTAAAGTATATTGCTCACAAAAAATAGTGTAATTTTGTAAAAATCATTATGGAGAAAGGATGGGACTTATTCTGAGAAAAATAAGTTAATAAAAAAGTATAAATTCAATTTCTTCAATTGAAGAGTATTTTACTTAGCGTGCCGCGTTTTTTAAGCATTGGATGTGTATATCTTATCATTGGATCCCAAGCATTCCACTGTTGAACTGTTTAAGAAATCAAGCGGGACTTTCAAAAATAAAAAAAAATATAACAGTGATAGACTCACTTTGCATGTTAATAAGCTACTTATTAGGGCTGATTACACATCTTTTATTCAACTAAAGAAAATTTGAAACATCAATTGAAAATAATAAATTTCTTTAATAAGTCATTTACAGTTCTTACCCATATTAAATATTTTTTCCAGTTCCATCATACTTCAACTGGTTGTTCAATATTTTCAAACCAGTGCTAAACCAGGTGACTCTAAACAAAATAAAAGTATATAAAGGTATGTCAAACGAATGGAATAATACTTTAGAGGTTTTCTCTCATTACCTCTGCCCATCTCACCAAGTACTCCTCCCTTTTCAGGCAATTTTCAAGATGACCTCCGAAGGATGATGGATCCAAAGAATCTTCCAGCTTTCATAGGAGGTGATCTCACCGATCCCGATGGAAATCCTCAGTGTACACACCTGGTAATTTCCCCCCTTTTTCTGTTTTAAATTGTATTATTCGCATGCCCGATGAGCGATTGAAAAACTTATGTAGAGTGATTACAATTGAATCGCCAGTTTGAAAAAGGGAACAATATTGTTCCAGGGATGTGGATAAAATTATTTACTTTTTAAGATATCAACTTATTTCCCGCTAACAAGTCCATACTTTTTTGTCTCTATAGGTGAATTGGAACATGAAGAAAATCCACACATCTTATTACCTTCGACAAAATGAAGACCGGCGACCGAGTACTGAAGAATCAGCAAATGTGATAACTGTGGCCCAACGGTCTCTCCATCAGGTGAGAAACTTTTATAGTAGTCAGGAATGGTGGAATGACAGGGCCTATCTACCAGAGGTTTTTGTCCTTTCTAGTTTAAAAAGACGAAGGGGTCTTTACATGGGCGCCCATAAGTTTAAATTCAGGGGGGGGGTTCAGAAATTTTTTTTTATGCAAGTTAGCCTGTCAAGCCCATGAACAGACATTTGTTTCTAGGGGGTTTGGCTCAAAATGATAGGGGAGTGCGAAGTGTTTATTAACACTTTTCAAATTATAATCTTGATTCTTTGTACACTTAATGTAGAAATTTTGTGTGCAATACTGGAGTTTTAACTAAAAAGAGGCGTTAAATGAAATAATTGGAGCGAAGTTATGGAAACAAGATACATTTTGCATTTGAATTAGCTTAAAATAATAAACTTATATATAAAAGAACTTAATAAAAGGATTAATATAGTACGAAATTTAAAATTTTAGAAGGTGAATTAAAAAAAGATTTATGATGGTCAAATGAAGATTTTATTTTATTTCTCCGATTCCAAGTGGGGGGCCTCTCTTGTCCTTATGTAATGGGACGTCCCCATGGGCCTTTATTAATTAAGTTAATCCAAAAAAGTGCTTAAGTCAGTTTTTGACATCGAATTTTCAGAGAAGAGGGATACTAATAGAATTTTGATGAAAATTTGAGCACAAATTTGAGATACGTATTTAACAAAACACTTCTCATCTAACAGGTGCCAGTGGAAGTGAAAAAAGCAGGCTCTGTGCTCAAGTGGACTTTCTGGACTAAAGAGTGCAACATTAGGTTTGGACTGTTCTATAAAAGGAGCAATGACTCGCCCCAGGAGGAGATACTACCTGTTGAAGGGGTGGATTGCCAAGTTATAGCGGAGGAAAACGAGTTCATTTGTGAAAAGAAAGGGACATGTAAGAATAATTCTTTTAAAAAGTTAAACACTACATATCAGGATGATGTGCAGTAGAAATGGTCAACATTCAATGTATTTGTAGTTAGGAAATATTTGGGTCTGTTCAAGTATTACGTAAGTTATGGGGACATGAGTGATTCAAACAAACTTTTATTTCGTTTCACATTTCACAGTTAGGTTTTCAGTAAAATTTTTTAAAATTAGACAATCAATTTTAAATATTTTGTTCAAAAAAGCGGTGTGGAAGAGATGGCCAGTTGCTAAATTTTCAGGGGGGTTAATGATTTGCGAAAGTGCTGCTGACTTTAACTCAAAATCCCGGAAAACTATGTAGCGAACCTTTTTATTCGGAATGTTCCACAATCCAGAAGGTTTACGGAGTTTAAAATTGTTTTTCTTGTTCTGAAGGAATTTTTTTCACAGAACTTACGGCCGAGAGACAGAACCCCGGAATTTCTTTTTTTTTAAATGGTTAAGTATTAACTTCAAATCAATTAGAGAACTTCAGTGGTTGCTGGAACGGATGGCTTGGTGTGTTAATGCATCAGTCGTAGAGCGTAATGCTTCGAGTCGAAAGGACCCTGGGTCGAACCCCGTCACCTACTCAGTGGTATTTATTTTAGTATTTTTCCCTAATCCTGAATTTGTATATTAACTTTAAATTAAAGACTAAACCAGTGGTTGCAGGGTTATATGGCATGGTTGGTTAATGCATTGTCATCTCGTCCTGAAGGTTGCGGGTTCGATCCTCGAAGTTTATTTTTTTTTTTAATCGTAAAGTAATCAACTTCAAATTAATAAGAGAACTTGACGGGTTGCTAGAACGGATGGCATGGTTGGTTAATGCATTGTCATCTCGTCCTGAAGGTTGCGAGATCGATCCTCGGAATTTTATTATAATTTTTTTTTAAATCGTAAAATATCAACTTCAAATTAATTAGAGATCCTGAATAGTTGCGGGAACGGATGGCATGGTTGGTTAATGCACTGCCATCTCGTCCTGAAGGTTGCGAGTTCGATCCTCGGAATTTTATTATATATTTTTTTTAAATCGTAAAGTAACTTCAAATTGATAAGAGAACTTGATCGGTTGCAGGAACGGATGGCTTGGTGGGTTCGCCCGCCAGTATCCCATCCAAAAGGCCCTCAGATCGAATCTGAGCCTTCTGAGCGGGTATAGCACTCGGAAATAAATACAGTTGGGTATTTATAAATTTAGTTCCTGCTTATTCAAGGGGGGGTCTTAACGATTTTTTTTCCCAACTCTTAACTGTAACCGTAACGGTCATTTTCTTTAAAAATAGTACTATTTTTCAAGACTTTTATGTCTTTTTTGTACAACCCAAGCCTCTACTTCTTCTGTCTTCGACGGAAACTAACGAACTTAACTAAGAAGCTTTAAAAGTAATTGATTAAAATGAAGTTTCCATCCCAAGCCCCGACCACCGCCCCTGCGATTTTATTTACCTTCATATATTATTTCTTATTTTATAAGTGGTGACTAAGAAACAAGGTACCGATGAAAGGAGATGGAAATATGCTAGATGTAAAATATTTTACCTAATTCTTTAAGCGGTGACCATGAAATTCTTAAAAAAAAAAAATTGGGTGAGTCCTCATTTCTGTAACAACCTTGTCCTGAACCTCTTGAAGCTATTATAAGATGAAATTTTGATCCATGTAGAAACTCACCTTTGGAAATGTTATATTAATAGGAAAAATCATACGTATTCCACTTGTTCTCCGGCTCCCTGATCCTACCCGTTCCAACTTATTTTGTTTTCCTTTTCTAAATATTTTGAGTGAGGATTAAAGCGCAGATAAAAATTATATAAACAGCACTAAAAATAAGGAAGAAAGGGTACTACAAACTCTACCTCGCTTTTATGGAGGTAGTAGCTGATAGATCAGGGGATTTCCAACTTACAAGTACTTGGAAATATAAGGTATTTCATAAATCCTGAGAGAATCAGATAGTCTAGTCAAAAAACATGACCTGAAAAGGAAGAGTCTCCAGATTATTAATATTCGTCACTCCCTGAAAGAGAACGTGTCATCAGGTTAGTCATCCAACGGAAGTCAATCAATAGTCTATAAAGAATAGTTCCTTTCCCAGCGGTAATTTTATTAGGTGGAGGGAAGGATGCTTCACTTAAAAACTTTTTCCTAATATTTTTAGTGGTGTTTTCCTTAGTAAAAATATCTCAAGTAGGAAATAATCTCACGATTGTCATGTTGGAAATATACTTATCATTGACTGCAGGGAGTACTATACTGACTTCAAGGCAAAATCCCGCATAGCTAATCTTTTATCCGGAATGCTCTAAAATCCGGATCGTTTCCAGATTTTTTTGTTCTGAAGGTAATTTCCTCATAACTCAAGGGGAGGCGAAAAAATTCTTCCAGAAAGGACGTAATTGCGTTAAGAACCAGGAGCGTCTGATTCTTCACATAAAATTGTATTAGTGCTGAATTAATTTTTTTTATTAGACTTGATTTTGCGCTTTCTTGTTGAGCTCAAGATTTCCGAAAATTTCGATAAAACTTGGAATTTATGCTGTTAAAAAACCGGATTTCCAGGGCTACCCCGGTAAAGTAGTACTCCTGGATTTGCTTATTTTTCGTAACAAGGGGGCAAAACTATGCTTACGTAATACCTGAATGACGCCTTTCTATGATGGGAATTTGTACAGGATCCTATACTGCATGCTACTGCTCACAGAGAAATATCCTAACAGAGGGTCCACGAGGCTGTTTTCAAATGGGTTACTGATGTGAGGGCGCCACACTAGCTTCTGGAACGTATACCGGCAGCTTAAAACTCTCGCCAAATTAGAACTCTGCGCAAGCGCGAAAAGATGTTTTCGATCTCTCATAGGCAGCCAGCGAACGATCCAGACTGGATCCAGACACTAGTGAGTTTAGTGCGATCCCAGCACCAAAATTCTCCCAACCTGTGACAAATGTCATGCTTTTTCGATTTCCATTATGGCCTATGGCCGTGGACTCTCTGTTCTAGTACTCTGTGCTACTGCTTTACTACCAAGGAACCACAATCTGTCTCAATTATTAGGAATAAACAATATTAACTTATCTTTGTAATCATTAGTGCAATCATAGGCCTAGCTTTGCTTAAGTACTGCTCAATTATAGTTCACGAAAAAACTAGTAGGTACTCTGGGAGGGAGACTGGAGTAACTTAGAGGTTAAACGAGTTATAAAACTAATTTTGAGAAATATCTTATAAATTCTTGCAACCACCACTTTCTTATTGAAACATACTAAAATCTGTTATCTCTTTCAGACATTCTTCATTTTGACAACACCTACAGCTGGTGGACTTCTAAGCAGGTGTGGTACAAAGTCGAAGTTTTGGACTCACACGACAGTGATACGATTCCACTTCACTAAAATTTAGCAGAATCGAAACTTTACTTTCAACTATATTTATGTATATTACTGTAAATAAACAGCTTTTACACTGGTATTGAGCAATTTTTGATTTAAACAGTTTTACGCTGTTACATTTACGAAATAAGAGCTTTTTAAGAAGTAGGGGAGAGTGGGATAATAAGATGCAACTGGAGTGATAAGAAACATGCGAAATTCCACAGGATGTTGTTCCTTTAAGTTTATGAAGCTGATTTTTTACAGAATGTTTATCACTATCAGCTTTCTTTGAAAAAGTAAAGCACCTCGCTGCTAAGTAAAATTTTTAATTAAGTAGAATATTTTACTTTGTATCTTATTATTCCAAGCGACTGTATCTTGTTACCCTACCAGGGGTTATAAGAAACAAACCAGTTATTTTACTAATTAAAACAATTAAAAATGAAATGAAAATATTAACATAATCTCACGTGTATTTTATAACCATAGTGATTTTCAAAGATTTTCATTGAAAATCTTCAGAGGTAATTAATTAAAACAATTAAAAATCAAGTGAAAATTTTAATATAATCTCTAGTGTATTTTATAACCATAGTAATTTTCAAAAATTTTCATTGAAAATCTTCAGAGGTAATTAATTCTTCAGTTAAAAATTGGGCTAAAAAAGTTACAAGCTGAAAGCTTTATACAACCCTATATTTTTAAATACAACGATTGAAAATCATGACAAAACGAATAAAATGGTGCTTCTCTTATTTCATTTTGTGAGACTAAAAAGTTATCCCCCCTAAAAAAAACCCTCAATTTGTTTCTACAAACTCAATTTTTTAAAGGTCGGTTTACTTTACTCACCATAACTTAAATTAAAACACAAATTTGATATAGAATTTGAATAAACTAATCATACATTTTTCAATAAACATTACTGTGGTGAGTAAAAGTGTCTTTCTTACTATCCCTCCGTTTTCAGGAAAGGAAGTAATAATATACTTGGTAAATAAAATAAAAACAATGATAACCCCAAAAAATTGAAGAACGGAAATTGAATTATATAGCCCTTTTAACCTCTAAAGAAGTTCACTAAAAATATTCAAGATAATTTAATTGCAAAAACAAGATAAATTGAAGTAGTTGAAAAAGCACTGTTCAACTTCAACAATGAAAAAAAAAAATACAGAGATGAGAATAACCATTTCTTACAGATTTTTGGTCGCTGAACACGAAAATCCCCTTTAAAATTCTGAATTGACTCAGCGTTTTGCGTAATTTCACTATTTACGTTTTCCATATAATGCTATTGATAGGAACACAACTTTATAAATAAGAATTAATAAATTGTACCTTTTACACAGGTTGTTTTTTTTTACTAGGAACTTAGATATTGGTGCACAATTATCTTTCCGGTTATACTGAGCCGAGCATGCCTTGCAAAGCTATCCCACTAACACATTTCGTAAGAGTAAACCTAGCAAATAGCTATTAGTTTCAAATTCCCACACTGTAAATATTTGTATTCATTGAAGTTGAAGTTTATACGATTCTCAGAAAGCGTTTACATATTGTATATCTGTCTTGCCTTGCAAAGCTATCCCACTAACACATTTGGTAAGAGAGTAAGAGTAAACCTAGCAAATAGCTATTAGTTTCAAATTCCCACACTGAAAATATTTGTATTTATTGAAGTTGAAGTTATTCGAATCTCAGAAAGCGTTTACATATTGTATATCTGTCTTTACCTAGGATAGCATAAGCAACAGGTATTTTCAATACTGTTAAGCAATAGAACAGGCTCAAGACAGGTTTTTGAAGGACATAAAAGCCTGCTTTGTATGGAACTTACAATTTTGTTTTAAACCTTATTCAATCATCGTTACTTGTGAAAAAAAAATTAAAATTCTTTTTGACGATCGATCTCGAAGAGAAGATATTTCAACGCCATCTTTCAAGAGGGGTCCATTCCAGTGGCGGATCCAGGGGGGTGGCACTCTGGAAAGTGCCCCCCTTGGACCCAAAAATCACTCTTAAGTACGAAAAAAAGTCCCAAAAAGTTCTCAAAATGAGTTAAACCCCTACTTTTTTTCATGTATACTTCACCTTTCATAATAATGGCTTCCCATACACAAAACCTGAACAGCAAAACTACTCAAAACGCTGAGTCAATTGAGAACTTAAATGGTGATTTTCATGTTCAGTGACCCAAAATCTATAAGAAATGGGTATTTTCATCTCTGTAAAAATTTTTGGAACAGTGAAGCATAACTTTACGTTGATGATTAAACGGGAATTTTTCACTAAAATAATTGAATCGTCAGTTAGAAAAAGGGATTAAGTCCAAAAAGGAAGTTTCGAGAAAATCGGAAAAAAAAACTGTAAAAGTAATGGAATTGTTATCCTATAGTCACCAAATTTTTACAGGAAATTCATGACACTATTAAGAATACAAAACAATCATCGAAAAAATTATAAGTGTGTTTAAAAATGTTTTACAGTTAAAAAAAGAGGAGGGACTTATTCCCTTTTTTAACCTTTTGAAATTTCAGCTGAACAAATATCTTAAAAACCACTTAAATTGACAATTAAATTTTATTTCTGCTTAGTTCACAGTACTAAAGTGAAAGATAGAAAGACTAAGACGAATAAAATTAAAAAATATTATGACACTGCATCATTAAGGCGCTACGTAAGTGATTATCAATGGAGACAAACATTCATTTGTTAAAAAAAAAGAAGAAAAAAACGCTTTTAAATTCAAATCAAATTTTATTTTGGCTAATTTTACAGGCCAAAGAATAAGTAAAGAAAGACAAATTAAGTTAAATTTCAAATTTAATCAAAAAATACAATGAATGGACATCGATTTCGCAAATTCAAGGGGCTACATCTGCCGATAGGGGGTAGTTATTTTTTTCCCTCTCTACACTCATGTGTAGAACGAAGCTTGGAGATTTTTTTTTTGCGCACAAAAAGTCAATTTGCCATCTTTTGGACTTATTCCCTTCTTCTAACTGACGATTCAATTATTCTAAAACGATAAAATTTTTATTTGCTATACTAGGGGGCCTGCCCCCTGCTCGCTATCGCTCACCAACCCCAGTAACTGCTTCGCAGTTCTTTTCAGATCGCTTCGCGATCTTAGCGAGCAAAGCTCGCTTGTTCATCTCAACAATCCAGCCTAACACTCTTCTCGACTTAATTAAGCCTCTTGTAATGCCGCAAATACCTCTCTTGCTTATAAATAATTTAATTCGTATCATTCCCCTAAATTAACAACAAACATGTTGTTGAAATACATTCCTTTTTTAGCTTATCAATAATTTAATCGAAATGTTAAAAAATATCCAGCAAGTCTACTAATAATCATCAACCATTTTGTAGAAAAAACATTGTTGAAAATAAAAGAAATTAGACTCATCATAAAACTCGCCTGTTTCTCTAGTGAACGGCCGCAGAAAGAGAAGAAAAAATTAAAACTTTGAATCTTAATAACTCCAAAACTAATTAGAATTTTTTGAAAATTAAAACGTCAATATTTTTATAAAAAATAATTGTATGTGTATTTAAAATATCATAATTCTACTGTGATTAGTTTTTCTTTTATAACGAAAAAACCGAAAACCCGTCAAAAATTTCGAAACTTTAAAACTTAATTACTCCAAAACTAATTCGAAATTCGAAAAAAGGGCGACGAGGTGCAAAACTTCACATCTAAGAGAATGCGGCTGCAAAAAATCATATTTCTGCTGCGAATAGATTTTGCTGGGGGTGAACTCGCAGCAGAAAAAAATAATTTTCGACTTTGACATTAAATAATTCCAGAACTAATTATCTCATTAATTAGATATTTGAACGAAAAGGACCCTCATACATTTGTCTACAAATGGTCAAAATTTCAATAATTTCCGTTCCATAGTTTTTGCATAGTGACAATTCAAAATTGTCAAAGTGAAGATTTTCTGAAACAGCGGCGGCAGCGGCGGCGACTGTTACTTTTTTTTTAATATAGAGAGAAAGTATGTCTTACAGATATTGTGATTTTTTCAGATTCTTAGGCCCATACACAAAACATAATATAAAAATGTTTCTTATTACCCCACTCTCCCCTATTAAAGTACATCTTCAAATTAGGGGTGACACCCCCCAAGTCCTGTGTGAAAGTCTTCTTCGACGGAATTAAGATTACCTTTCAATTGAAAACAATGCTTTAATTATTTCCCCCAATTACATATGAGAAAATCCTTTCATCCTTAAGAAAATCGCTAGGATGGATTTCCAGCACTAGAGTGAAAACCTATCTCATACTCAAGATTTTCCAAGAAAACCAGGCATTTCATTACTTTTAATTGCTTCTGCAGGACCTTTACTTTAAAACAAATTTCATTAATATAACATTAAACTCTTCATTTTGTTTCACCTAACATAGGGGAAAGCGGGGCACCTTTCAACAGTTTCGTTTTCGATTAAAATCACTTTCTCGTTTGTTATGAGGTTAATTTAAATGCCACCTGGTGTCAAGTAATGTTTCTTATCAAAACAACATCTGTACGTGGTATTTCTACCATTTCACCTCTTAGTTTTTTTGTAATCGAGTGGAGTCGTTTTTGACGTCCAAAAGTAACTTTTGAATTTTCTTTAAAAAATCGGATTTTAACAACTTTTTATTAATTTAGGTGAATGATTTTTACATATGTTATTAAATAAAGTCTTCTGCTTCTATGTATACCTTTTTCAAACCGATATCTTTATTCTAAAGCGTTTGAGGGGTCTTGAACCGTGACGACTAAAGGTGGGGCACCTTTCAACACTTAGGGCGGGGCAGGTTTCAACACCACAAAAATTCGTTTTGCTTAGCATATTGTGCTTTCGCAATGCTTTTTCTTGAAGTAAACGCTCTGAAATAACTTATTCAAGAAATAATAGCATTGTATTAGAGTTAATTATTTATTTTTAGCGAAAAAACAGCTGAAAATCGATTTAGATAATTTACTCAAATACACATATAATTTTTAACGGTAAGGCTACCATACGATTCACAACAGCAATTTTATGCATTTAGTAGTTATCAGCATTGATTTAAATAAAATTATTTAAGATATACCACTTTGATGACTATAGTAATTAGCAAAATTTAAAATAAATTAAAAGCGATCAAAAAAATAAAATTTTTGGTGAATTCTGAAGAAAAACAGTTGAATTAACAATATATTTTCGGAATATAACTCAAAAGAACTATTAAATTAAAAAATAAAGAAACATCACACTTAGTTGTGCGGAAAAACTCATAACCTACGAAACAACAGAAAAACTCCAAAATTTGCAAAAAATTTCACTTTTTTTTACTCTAAATTAATGAAATGTATTTGTTATAATGTATATTTCAATATAATAAACTTAAAATCAACTGAAACTTTTAAAATTAACCCACTGTTGAAACCTGCCCCACCCGAGAACCTTTTTTAAAACGCAATTATGGACCTTTTAATTTTCTCAAGGAACTTGGGTAAAATTACACAATGTGTCCGAAAGTCCATGGTAGGATATGCAAGTTAAAGTTTTATGATCCGTCAATTCGTTTGGTCACAAAAAATAAAAACCGAAATCTGTTGAAAGGTGCCCCTCTCTCCCCTACAAGTTGGCAGCCCTTTTAAAAACCAACATCTGGCCCAAGTCTTAGTTTTGAAGTAAATCTAACTAAAAAATAATAGTATTAAATTAATTTTAACTTATTTGTGTACAGAAAAATACAAATGGCTTTAACTTGTTATTTACCATGATAGGAAATAAACAACTATGCTTTTAACATTTAAAAAAAATAAGATTATAGCCTTGAGGGGCCATTCAATAATTATGTAAGCATGTTTTCAGTCATTTTTAACCCCCTCACCCCCTAGTAGCAAAGTAAACCGCAACCCCCTTTGTTCTCTTTTGGTAGAAATTTGTTTAGCAGTGCTTAGATTCCAGAAATTCATTGTGGTCAAACCCGTTGTTAAAAAAATTATTTTTGGTTGAATTTTGAAGTTATTTATGCAAGAAACAAGAAATTTTCAAAAATACAGTGTTTGTAACATCTTATGTAAGCATCACTCATACCCCTCCCCTTGGGTGCTTACATAATATTTGAAAGGCCCCTTAGAAGACATTTTTCAAATATTTTTAAAGTAGTATCTCAACTTATAAGTTAAAAAAGGGTTTACTCACATACTCCAGAGCAATTTCTCCAATCCAAAAAAAATTATATTTACAGTGATGGAACAGATGAAACATCATTTTAAAGCAGCAATAACACCTTTTTGGTGCAGCAAAATTACTATAACAAACATTACAGTGATGCCAGTTCAGTAAATACTAAGTGGGTAGGATAAATATAAAAGGCTATTTACCTACTTCTCATTTGCCCATTCAAAACTTGGTTTTTATGAAAAAATATCACTTTGAAACACAATTCGAAGTAGTTTTATTATTTTAAATTAGAAGCAAGTTACAATAATTTAAAATTATTTTCCCATTCATTTTTCTTTCTTTAATTACAATTCTCTCATCAAAAACATTTTTAACAGTAAAATTAATTTAAATATATTATAAAAGCATAAAGTCAAGAATACTAGAAAATTGGTCACCACATTTTTAAAAATGTTTTCCAACTCGAAATAAATTTATATTTAAAAAAATGATCAGCAGTCTGAGATTTGATTTATCATCCATCAAAAATGGATATTTTTACATTGGAAAGAATGATGACCAAGAGAAAGGGGCAAGACTGAATTTTCACAATATAATTGACAAAATTTGCCTTTAAGGCATAGACGGGCACAATTTTATTCAAAAACATACATTTGACATCAAAATGCTATTCCATCCCTGTATTTTTTTTAAATATCAGTATCATTTTTATGTTTAGTTTTTAACAAAAATTTTCCCCACTGTGATACCATACATTGTTGAAGCAAAATGCAATGGCCACATCAAAAAGTGAAATGTAAGAAAGAATTTTCAAATGAAATAAAATTCATTTAAATTTTTCAACCCGGAAAATACATTAAAAGGCTATCCATAGATTTTTGAACATGCAGTATTATGTCATGTCAAGAACAATTTGTTGTTTAAAATAAGGAAATAAAGCAGTGAAGGCAAAATCATTTTATTCAAACAATTAAAACATTTTCTGGATTCAGTTCAGTGTACAAGCCGTTTCTTATACAATTCTCGAATGAAAGATAGTGATTAAATGATGAAATAAAACAATGAAGTGAAATTGTACAAGTCCAGTAAAAAAATTATATAAAAACCCAAAAGATTTGTGATTGAACACGCCACTGGTGTAGTGGTCTAAAATACGCTAGTCAAATAAGGCAAAACAACTAATAACACCAGCAAATTGTACAAGGAGAATGCTAAGAAAACTTGATTAATGTTAAAAATTCATCAGAGAAATCATTTATGCCACAGTACAGCAGAGACCACTCTTCAAATAATTTACATTACATGAGGTTTTTCCACAGTGGATGCTTTCCAAGTGCTGCTGCTGGTAATCAAATGCAAGTAAACTTAAATGTCTCAAAAAGCAGCAGTTCTCTTCCCCTTCATATCACAAAAAAATGAAAAATCGAAAGATTGACAATACCTACAAAATCTAATTGTTGTTTAAGACAACCATGTGTAAGCAAACCCGAGTGTTTAAAAAAAGTGCTCTTTTCCACTGGAATTTTAGTAAACACAAGACAAATGTGTTGAACATGGCAGCAGCCAAAGGACAGGCAGATTAGTATTTGCTCGGATATTCTGCAATGCTTCCAGAAAGATTTCAGCACACAATGCAAGTCATATCAAAGCTTCATTTGGTCTATATCACAGAAAAGTAGCTAGCTCCAGCACTATCAGGAATTTCTTACTCCTGATTGTTGATTAAACAAAAAAGATGGATGGGTCCCATCAGTCTTAAAAAATTTCCTATATTAATTTAAAACAAAGTTGTAAATTAAACGATCAGCACTACACAAGCCTCTCTTACGTATTTGTCTAATAATGGGGGAATCAAAGTAATTTATATGCCTATCCTTTGGCAGACCTCTATTTCACACGTATGACACAGTATACAAACCTAACACATTTGCAGCAGAATGCCAGTATTAATGCAGCCAAAAGTAATTTAGTCACATTAATTGCAGTAATCTGACAATTCCACTGTGGTTTGCTTACACAGTTCTTATAAAAAATTTATCGTTTTTGTTATCTACGTCAAAAGACCAATTTCTTGGGGGTTTCCCATGGGAACTCCTCGCGGCCGAAATGCCCATATGCACTGGTTCTGGAATAGATAGGTCTCTTCAAACCTAATTCCCTGTAATAAAAAATGTTTGTTAAAAATTTTGGGTAAATGAAACAAACACTCATGGATTAGAATACATGTTTCACTCAGTATACTTTTGAAGACCAAGGCAGGAAAGGACACGGGAACAAATTATTAAGAACAATTATCAGAGGAAGAAAATAAATTGTACTCAAATATCCAAAGAATATAGAACTAAAGGGAAAAGACTACTTTCCTAAAAAAAATTAAACGGTGAAACAATTTGCAGGAATGGTAGGTTGTTTTTTGTAGTTATGGCCAAGGAACAAATTGGATCACGTTGAGCCAAACAAAATAAAACTTTGGCAAAGAAATTATCTTATGCAACATTACAACCTTTAAGTTTCCATTCTATGTTGTAGAATAATAATGCTCAGAAAATTGCATCAATATCAATAGTAATCATAAGTTTAATTGCTTGCTAGGCAGGAATTCAGAGTATTTTTAATCACATTTACCCCCCAATCAAAATTAAATTTTCCCCAATTTGGCCAAGGATTAGACAAATTAGTGTTGGCAGGTCTGTAAAAGAGCATCTTAAATGTGTATCAGGTTTGATATTATCAAACCCAAAATTCTGATAGAGGTTCAATTACATGCAAAAACCTGTGCAACTTTAATTTTGTAACTACTGAAATTATTAGAATTAAATTAAATACTAATTAAATTTATTTTAGGGTATGAAATTTAAGTTCTAAGAGTTACTAACCAGATCAAAACTTTATTTACATTTGGATTAGGACATTATGATCAGTTGTTTTTGTTTTATTTGAAACAGTATAATACAAATGACAATATTTACACACCAGCTTTGAATGTTTGCTTGCCAATGGCAAGTTGAAATTTTAAGCCTTCATTAATATAAAAAATATGCAAAAAAAAAAAAAAAAAAATACATACTTAATAATCATTCCAGGTCTCAAATCAAAATTCTTCATGACAACTTCAAGTAATTCTTTTTGAGTCATTTGTGAAGTACCATAGGATAATACAGTAATTGATAAAGGCTCTGCAATTCCAATAGCATAGGAGATCTAAAACAAAAACTTACATTGACTACACTGGAACGATAGAATTAACATCAACAATGGCAAATTTCTTTCACTCCTATATATATTTTAACTTTATCTCCACATGTACTAAATTTCATCAGATAAGCCACACCATTCCATAGACCACAACAAACATTACTAGAGCAAGTCAACTTGAACAATGAATCTAGTTGTAATCCTCTTTGCTATTGATAAAATCCTTACTATAAATTTATATCGGGGATAAGATTGGCTAAAAAGCAAAAAGTCTGAAAACTGCACTATGACATTTGATATTTTAAATTGAGAATAAATCGGAAAAACTAATAATTAGTGAATATTAAAATGGCTAAATATGAAAATGTATCATATAAGAGCCTCATAAGTCAAGAACGTCAACTTGTATTTAGAAAAATTAAATTCCCAGTCAAAAATTTCAATTCATAAGCTGACTTTAAAAGTAAAAAATGTCTGAAATTTTTATGATAATTTCAAAAAAGTCCCTCTAAAAATATCATCCCTGATATATAAAATTAATAGAAAAATTATTAAACAGTAATAAGTTAATTATATCATTAATGCAAAACAAAAGAGAATGTAAAGGTACATAAATGATCAAGAACAAAAAGGAGTTTCTCAAGCAAAACTATTTTTTTGCATAGTTACTGAAGAACAAAATGCCACCAGACAGGCTACACTGGCAAATAAGCAGCAAAAGTTAATTTTGACTTAATTTAAATTGTTAATTTTAACTTTTGGTACACAAACCACAGCTAGTCTACCAAAAATTACGGTATTTGCAACAGTTTACAAATTTAATATATAAAACTAGAAACCCAACATTTTTTGACAATGGAGAAATAAGCCGAGAGCAAACGAAGAAAGTAGTTCCCATCAGAAATTAAACTTAAATCCATGCATATACAGCGGTATAGTACATTAATTTAGAATTGAATGCGGCAGCCAATGAGAGCGCACAGTAGATATCTTAAACTCAGTTTTTCTTCAGCTCGCTCGACATTGTCAAGAATGGTTGTAATCTATTATAGTTGAGATATTGATTGTTTATTATTTTGATACTTGCTAAAACCAGTAAATAGGATTAGAAACCTCAAAGCAATTGAATGCTAGACATGTTGTATGAACATAAAATTATAAAACCAAACTATCCAATGGTGAAAGCAAATACTAACTTGGACAAGACAACGCCTGCACAAGCCAGCTTTTACGAGGGACTTTGCAACCCATCGTGCAGCATACGCAGCAGATCTATCAACTTTGCTGGGATCTTTTCCAGAAAATGCACCACCACCATGTGCTCCCCAACCACCATAGGTGTCCACGATTATCTTTCGCCCGGTTAGCCCTGCATCACCCTACAAAAGAAAAAACGTTCTTTAAACAACAAAACCTTTGAAGTATAGGCTAGAAACATTTTAAACTTAGCTTCTAAATCAAAACAACAAATACTTTTATTTCTAGTTAAATCTCAAACTCAAATTATAAAATGTAAATTTTGTTCACTTTAATATAAATCACACATGTATAACTTACACACCACATCTAAGAGCTTATTCACACCTTATTTTAAGTACAAGAATTGTAAAGCATCTATATAAAAGAGACATCTTAAACTAATAAAAACAAGGGTGAATAATTATTGCAACACACTTAATTTTAAAATACATTTGTCTATCAAATTAAAGATAACCATTTTCTTTAAATAAATAGTACCCTCAAGTACAATATTAAATTATTAGGATCTTTTATGTATTTTTAAAAAAGAAATAATTCAATTAAATGTCTAGCAAATACAATCAAAGCATTTTAGATATTGAATTCATAGGCTCCAGTAAAAACTTACACAACTTTAAATAATCAGATGCCCATGTAGTTTTACACCTCACACCAGAGTTGGATATCCAATCATACTCATTAAAACCAAAGCAAAACTTACCATTGGTCCTCCAGTGATAAATTGACCACAAGGATTGATGTGGTAGATTGTTCTTTCATCCAAGTACTTGGGTGGAATGCAATATTTGATTACATGATCCATAACTTCCTCACGCAGTCTATCCAAGGATATTTCTTTCTTGTGTTGAGTTGAAACAACAACAGTATGAACTCTGACAGGGATAGCAGCTCCTTGTTTGAAGCTGTATTCACAAGTCACCTAAGAGAAAATACACATTTAGTAAAAGCCCCAAAATGTAATAACTGAAATAAGTTTGCTTAAAAACTTTGAACACAAAGTATAAATGGCTTCACATGATCATTAATCATTCTGAATTTGGTTTGTTGCTCTTATTTTTCAGTAAATATTTGATACTTTGGGATGTCATGTGCAAAATCTTGCTGCCGTGACTTAATGTGCATAATAAAATAAAAACTATCAAAAGTAACACTGCTATGCTTATTGTTTTTATTATAACATTTGGTTTATCAAAATACTTAGCACTCACACCTGGCTATCCTAAAGTATAATGTTTTGTATATAGCTTTTCAAAAGAGGAAAATAAAACTAAAGAGCAATTTTGATAATGCTCAGTAAAATTAAATACAATTTAACACTTTTAGTACAACTTTCATCTAACTTAAAAAACTATAATGAGAATAATATTCCACTACTTTTTTGGTTCGAATTAAAATAATGGATAAAATAAAAGTTTGTATTGGTTTGGCTTTCAGTTAATAAATTCCATATATTGAAATATTTCACATTTTGGTAGCCTGGTAAGGGTTTAAAAATCGGCAAATATTTAATCGGTGCACATGGATAAAAAAAATAAGAACCTGGGTTTTTGAGTCTGGACTAGCCCATGGGAATGTGCCATCTTTTCTCAAATCTGCAAGTCTTGCATTCAGTTTATGTGCAAGAACAACTGTCAATGGCATGGACTCTTCAGTTTCATCAGTTGCATAACCAAACATCAAACCCTGTCACAAAATAATGAAATTAGCTCAAGGATTCCATTTCATGCAAGGAGTCAAACAAATTAATTACTAGGTGGTAGGTCTTTAATATTAAATTTAACAATCAATATCACCAAACTTTATTTTAAATTAAACATAAAATTAATTAATTTTAACATATGTGTGTCAGAATTCTTGTACTATTTTAATTTCATTGAAAGTAACCAAACTCCCCCAATAGTGCAGAAAATCTCAATTTTAAATATCAGCCATTAATTAGTAAAACCTCTGATCTTCAGGTAATTTTAAACATCCTACTTAAATAGTCTTACATTGAAATAAAATGCATGTAATATTAACATAGTTTTTAAATCACTTAACTTTTTGCTTAAATTTAAAGAAATTGCAGCTTAAGTGTTTATAATGGGGAGTTTCCAAAATAAAAAATCTGAAAGATGCTCACTTGGTCTCCAGCTCCAATGTCTTCATCAGATTTGTTAAGATGTACTCCAGAAGCAATGTCTGGACTTTGTTGTTCAATTGCAACCAAAACATTGCAAGTCCTGTAGTCAAATCCTAGTGAATAAATCAAAATCCAACGTATTAATTACCATTAATCTCTTCTTTCTGACACAGTAAACTTATTTTAACTTAAACACAATGAACTTTTATATTCAAGAAACTTTAATATGTTTACATTTGTGTATTCTTGGACAAAAAAAAGTATTATTATAACAATTTTAGTCACCTTAGCAAATTTATCTTATACTTTCTGTTTGGATTACTAATTAAATTAACATAACCAAATGTTGAATCTGTAATAAAAAATATAGAATTGAACATACAGTTTACACAAAAGCAACTGCAATTTACCTTTGGAGCAACAGTCATAGCCAATGTTTCTGACAGTATTTCTGACAATTTGTGGGTAATTCACAGTAGCTTTTGAAGTAATCTCCCCTAAGATAAGTACCATTCCAGTTTTGGCAGCCGTTTCTATAAAAAGAAGTAAAAATAATCATTAGATCAATTCAATTTGTATGTGATACTAAAAACATGGAAGAGTAAGCCCAAAGCGGCTCAGAATAGTTTGTCTTAATGTAATTCTTATCACTAGTCAAAATTCGTTAAATAACTTTGCTTGTTTCTATTGTAATACAGAATACCAGTATTGTTTTATATATATAAATGAATTAAAATGAAGGTTAACGTCTTTGTTGCTATTACTCTTTCTTCAAGTGCATAATTGCATTAACAAAATAGTAGTATTTACGTAGATTACAAGTAAAAAACTGCCAGTTGAATCTATTGTTTCAATTCATTACATTAACAATAGATTGACAACATTATCTACTTTGGGAAAAAACTGAGATTTTTTTTATGTACACTAGTTTTTAGACTTCAGAGAATATAATCAACTTTGGTGTACCTTGTAAAAGACAATCCCAGGAAATACCAGGGGTGCAGAAAATGTTCCAGGGCCCAATATTTCCCCAGAACACTATTAACTTTGTCCAAAATTTCCCCAAAAAATGTCTCCATATTATCATTAAAATTTACCCCAAAATGTCCTTCATTCCAGTTTATGTTACTACTGAAGTACAATGAGTTTTTATTATAAAATATAGTTTTCTTAATTACTGAACTTCTGTGAGGTTCAATAATTACCAAATAATCCGGAAGTTTTAATTTTTATGGACTTTTATATCTTCTTATATACATGTCACCTTGGCTCAAAAATGTCTTAAAATATTAATTTAAACTCCCAATTTTGAGCTACAGTAAAACTCTTCTGTCTTTAACTTAACTTTTTAAGTCAGAAACATTGATGTGATTAAACAAGAACGCAATTTTTAGTGAGAATCACCGATCCTATTACAAATACGTTGTTTTTCTTGCATAATAATCAAAACACAAGGAAAAGCCAACTTTCAGGTATTTACCAAGGAATCTTGGTTTTTTGGCATAGTTCCTTAGTTTTCCACTGTACATCCGTAATTCCGTATTTTTCACCTAATTTCCGTAGAATTTGGAGGGTATGATATTGTCACCAGCCAAAATATTTGTTTCTAATAACAATTAGGATTTGTAGAGTTTTTTTCTTTATAAACTTGGGCAAAAATTTCCCCAGAACTGCCTGAATTTCCCCGGAACTATGTTCGGGCGTTCGGACATATTCTACACCCCTGGAAAATACTACTGATTTTCTTGTAGTTTTTAAAAAAATAAGAGTACCTTAATTATCCATATCTAATTAGCAATTATGTTAATAAGAATGAAACTGTCAGTATACAATTTTGATTTGAATTTTGTCATAATGGCCAGTCCCAGTTTATTAACTTATGTTTGACAATATTAGAAGTAATATTATGTTACCTTAGCAAAAACTCTATAATATGCAAATACCACAAGTAAGATTGGATTTATTTTGTTATCTGTCCTGTTATATATAACTTATCTGTTTAGGGTACCAAATATTTCAATATCGCTAATTTTGTATAATTGTTATTGTTACTAATAAACTGTATACACTTAACTAAGTTGGTTAGCAATTTTTGGTGATATACTTCTGTTATTAAGAGGGTCTGTCACTTGCACGGTTCCCCTTTCTGCCCCTAGAGGGCACCCCAAGCGCTCCTATACCCACAATGTTAATTTTTCAGAACACATGTTTTACGAATAGATAGTCCTTAGAACCCTCATTCTTTTTTACAATCAAACAAAAAGTGTCTTACTTTGTATTTAAATTCAAGAAACTGTGTCACACTAGGTGTAACATTTATAAAACCTCCTCAGCGTTAACTCCGATTATCCCTTTCTGCTAAAACGAAACCTATTTCGATCCTCTGTGTGGCAGCGCCACCTACACATTTTTTCAAGTAAATATTGATTTTTTTAAATAATTAATGAACAGAATAACATTATTTTGACTCTAGATACATCTAAGAAGGTCGAGAAATGTGCAACCTATTTAAACAACCATCTTATGCGCTGTAATGCTTATGCTTGTGTTCTGAAATATACGCTTTCAAGACTTTTACTTTGGCGATATCGCTGGCGAACAAAATCTGAAAAGCCAAGTGATGCAAAATGTCAGCAACCCTACAGTTGACTGGTTTCCTCCTCCCTGAATGGAAATTGGGGAACTCAAGTCTCAGGACAGGAACGACCGGGGACAAAAGCCCTGCTTTTAACTACTCCAGTGGTGTAAATTATTGAAAAAAGCATGGAGGAAAAAAGGGGTTAACTTGAATAGAGTAAGAAGCGGTACTATCCGAATTTTAGCAAAACACTGCACTTTTTGATGACGGGATGAAACTTGGTACAATGATTCTAGGGACCTAATAAATGAGTTTTCGATCTGGAGCCAATCAAAATTTAACCTTAGAATTTAAAATTTTTAATAATTAAGTTTTCATAAAATTTCAATTTTTGCGACAATTTAATATAATTAGAGGTCGTAGAGTACGATTTTGAGGTTAAAATTGTATTGCACTGAATTTACTGAGCAGCTTTACAAGCTGTACTACTAATTTAAACTAAAAGAATGCAGGCCATTTTTTAAAGAATTTTCACTGTGGGGGGCAAAAGTCCATGAATTTTTCGGTAATGCTCTCGTTTCTCTTTTAGATTGACGTGCAGGGGGAGAGAGAGAGAGAACTAAGGGAAAATCATACTAGTTATAAGAGGGTCTGAGGGTTTCTCGTGGGAAAAATTTGAAAACTTGATGCAAAAAAAAACGTTTTTAAGAAGCCCAATTGCGACAGCGAAAATTTAGGAAAAAAAGGTTTAGATTTTCTTCATTAAAAGAGACTTTATGAGGGCATCCCCAAAGGAGCGAAGAGGAGCAAGAAACGAAAAAAGGGAGGGACACCCTTTCTTCAAATTTGGACTGAGAACACTTGTAGTGCAGAAAGCTCTCTCGGATCTCAACATCAACATTCCCTGACCCCCAACAGGAAGGGCCATAAATTGGGGGCGAAAGGGATTAGCCCCCAATTTATGCGTAATTGGATCATGGTTTCACTGATTCAAAGAATGATATATACCGTGTAATTCTCAAAAATTAAAATTTTATAAAAAGTTAAATTTGATTGGCTCCCGATCGAAAACTCATTTATTAGATAGAAGGTTGCACATGGAAATTACTTTAATAATGACGTACTAAAAATCGGACAAAATCAGTGCAAAGGAAATTTAATTTTTAAAAAATGTGACCGATAATTTAAAAAAATATATCCAAAACGAACTCAAAATTTGAAAAAAAAAGGGAGACGAGGTGCAAAACTTCATGTCTTAGTATGTGGCTGCAAAAAAATCCTAATTCTGTTGTTAATAGTTTTAGCTGGAGGCGAATTCGTAGCAGAAAAATAACTAATTTTCTGGTTTTTTAATAGTTTGAATACATCCAGAATAACCTCATCATTAGCTTTTGGAATGAAAATGCCCCTAATTCATTTTTTTACAAATATTCAAAATATTCCATCAAAACCTCTTGCATAATGTGAGTTTAAAACGATCTGAAATAGAAATTTTAGAATCAGCGGTAGCGTTGGCGGTTACTGTAACTTTTTTAAATAAGAGAGATAAGAAAATAAAATAGTGCATTTCTACGATCCAGATATCTAACTATAGTGAGCAGCCAGTTTGGTTTGGTGCTATAGGAGTTTGAAGTAAAACACTAAAAAATATTTGAATATTAAAGGTTTTCAAAATTTAAAATTATTTCACCGGCTTTCGATACCTCAAGAATATTTACCGTTTTACCGAATATAAAAGGATAAAACTTTCAACAAATAATTGAAGAAATTTATGCATCTATGATAGTTTGATAGTAAGCTAATTTTTGCCTCTAGAAATTGCGATAGGAATAATATCTTTAGAGAAATCACAATATTTCTGAGAAAACTTTTTAGCCAACTTTTGTCACTCGTAATGAGGCAAAAGTTCAACACGTTTAGATTGTTGCCTCTTTGACTCGAATTTAATCAAAATAAAAATTCAAGAATAGTTGCATCATCATGGTTATGTGTATTTGAACTTTCAGGATTACTAGAAATAAAGCTCAAAAAGCTTATAACCATATAGAAGACCAAAATGTTTTCTAAAAGTGAGCTTTTAAGGCTATTTTGATGTAGTTATTTAGATGAACTTTGAACTCTAAAACTGGTTTAGGCATATATCTCGTATTTTTCCATGGTTTTATTGAATAAGACCAAAAAAAAAAAAACCACAATCCACTTGGAGTTTTTTGTTCAAAATTAAACAAATATATACAAAAAAAACTGGTTTTGCGGTTTTGTGCCAACCTTGATCGCTACTAATTTTATCTTTTCAGTTTAGGGTCTTGTAAATATGATTTAATAATCATAAGATAATTTTATAAAAACGGGGTTACGGTTGCTTCGCCATACAGAAACTGGGGGTAGGGTAGGAAATTTCAGAGTTGGCGAAATGTCCGCGACACCATAAAAGCATGGAAACGTTTTGCTACTGGTCGGTACTTTCTATTCTAATTAACCTTTATCTATAATATGCACCATTCATTATAAGAATAGCATAAAAACGTATGAAGTTTGAAAAATTACTAAAATCTTTGTGATTTGATTTGAAAAAACAATTTTTTACATGTGAACAGTTTATCAGAAAATACGAATTGAAATCATTTTTATTTTGAAGTAAAAATGTAGTTAAAATATTATTTTATAACTTTTCTTAATTGATTTAAATAAAAAACATCAACTTTTAAAATTACTAACAATTCAACTTCTTGTCACAGCTGAATAAGAATATAAAATAAAAAAGATATTTTGAAACTCCTCAATACATTTCGAATTAATATTTCATAGAAACGAGAAAGAGCGTCTTCTATTGAAACACAGCTTCCTCTTGTCTTGAAATACTGTCCTCCCTTCCAACCTGGCCACAGCCTCCTTCCAAAAACTGTATTCCAATCCTCTCTGCTTAATTTTTTTATATTAACAGTGCTACCACTTTTATTTTTAGTTCTAAGTCTTTCAATATGAAGAATTGGTCCTTATTATCATAAGATAAGTTTCACAAAAGTAAGGAAATGTTTTTTTCTTCTGAGTCGTAAAAATTGCCAAACGATTGAGCAAGTCACTAAAATAAGACTTTTTAATCAACAGATAATGTAAATTCTTAAAAGTTTTAAAAATTATTCTTTTTGGAACAATTTTCTGTCTTATTTTCTATAGAAACAATATTCGCTTTGAAAGTAACTATATATTTGACTTTTTTAGGGAAAAAAAATGCCTCACTTCAACTTGGTGTACTAAAATGAGTTAAAACCCTGTTTTAAGGGTCAAATTTCCAAAAGGGGGAGCCCCTCAGGCCCCCTTTTGTACTTGGAACTTTGTTATTCACAATTTTTTTCAATATTCACTTCATCAAATCATACCTGGAACTATATTAAAAAAAACTACATTGAATCTATTAAATGTGCATGGCGGGAGGGCTTAGGAATATTTTTTGGTCCTCTCCCCCGGTGCGAAATTCTAGCTTTCGGCTTTTTAAAAACTAAGGGGTTTTTTAGGTTATTTTGGGTCCCTCCCGAAATAAATTTCTATATACGCCACTGTCAATAAGGCGTTTCTCTTGAAAATTTTGTGGCATACAAGGGGTATTTTTTATGGAACCACAAAATGTAAATATCCTCTTTTAAATCAGCTGTTATTTGTGGAATATTTGATTTTACTGCAAATATATATTTATACTTTTTTTTGGCTAAAAAAAGAGAGATGAAGATTTTTCTTCACAAATCAATGTAAATAAACATTTTCTCAACATCTTAAGACTTCTGATTTATAGTTGCTTATTTTACTATATTATATTATATATAGCGAAAGAATTCTAAAAGCTACCAGTTTTGCTGACAGGGAGTTTCAACGACTAATATTTTATCAGTGAAATGTCCCGTTCGCTATAACGTCTTATCCTTATCGACAAAATTTCCTTTTTGGAGAAATGTCCTGTTGGTGTCGACCAAATAGTCTTTCGGGCAGGCGGCAGGCGTTCGAACAAAATGCGTGTAGCGAGCGAGGTGAATTTCGGTGAGATGGGCGCTTCCAGATATGCGGTTTTTTACAGAGGGCATCGTTGCGAGCTTACCCCAACCCCCCCAAACCGGTTCCTTCAATCCTCCTTGCATGAATGTACAAAAATGTACGTGAAAGATCCGTCCTTTGTTTTCAATTCTGAAACTAGTGTATTTCTACAATTCTATTTTGTATAAAAGGATGGAAACGTTTTGCTCTGCTTAATACTTTCTATTCTAATTAACCTTTATCTACAATACAGAATACACCATTCATTATAAGAATAGCATAAAACGTTTGAAGTTTGAAAACGTTACTAAAATCTTTGTGAATTGATTTTAAAAAGAAAATTTTTTAAATGAACAGTTTATCAGAAAATACGAATTGAAATCCTTTTTATTTTGAAGTAAAAAATATAGTTAAAATATTCCTTTATAACTTTTCTTTATTGACTTTTAATAGAAAACATCAACTTTTAAGATTACTAAAAATTCAACTTCTTGTCACAGCTGAATAAGAATAAGAAAGAGTTTTTGAGACACCCCTCAATTCATTTCGAAACAATATTTCTTAGAAACGAAAAACAGCGTTTTCTATTGAAATATTGAAATGCAGTACAGTGGCTAAGAAAATAAAGACCGCTTTCTTGTCCTGAAATAATAGGGACCTCTCTTCCAACCTGGCCCCAGCCTCCTTCCAAAAACTGGATTCAAATCCACTTGGCTTAATTTTTTTATATAATGAACAGTGTTATCACTTTTATTTTTAGTTCTAGGTCTTTGAGTTAATTATTATCATAAAATAAGTTTCACTGTTTCACACTATGCCCTGTTGCTGGCCTGAAAAAAATTATACCTTAATTAAAGATGAGGTGGGTCGCGTTAGATTCTGTTCATAAATCGATGTTCAAAAGTTTGAGAACCCCCTGATCTACATCTTTAAAAACGCGCCCAGATGGAAATGCAGCAGTTTACCGTTTGCGAAACCCCTGGATGTCAATGTCAACCAACGCTCTCCTCTCGGACATCTCATCTTTCCCCCTTTTTCTTAGAACCGCTCTCTCCTCTCTTTGAACCAGTCGTGCCAGTATTTGGCGCATATCGCTTCCCATGGCTTCCCTCGTTAATCTCTGCTATGTTCTTGGCTGACTTTCGATCGTGTGACTGTGTGAGTTTCAGTGCCATCTAGTGGGAAAAGGCGCAAATCGAAATGCTGACGGACCCTCTTAAGAGCTCAAAACAGCTTAGTGATATTTAACAGGACAGAACTGAATTTTTGTACCACAAGATTTATCAATAATCCACAAAATAGATACTTTATCATTTAAAATAAACAGCAAATAAAAACTGGCAATTTCTATTATACATACAGTAAAAAAATCAGTTCGAGTGGATGCCAAGAAATATATCCCCTAACATAACAAGCCAATCAATTTTGATTTACAACTATAATAGACGACATTAGTGTGACGTCACTTGCTTGTTTGGAAACGTTGATTCTATCCGTGATTGGTTCCGTGATTGGAAGTAAATCCGTACGGAACCAATCACGGATGGAATCAACAGTTCCAAACAAGCAAGTGACGTAATGACTAATGTCGTCTATTGGCCAGGGGGGCAGAATATGTTCAAATGAGGTTCAGGGGAAATTCAGGTAGCTCTGGGGAAATTTTACCCTAAGTTTAAACCAATCAGAGTTGGCAAAAAAGCTTGATTCCAGGTTAACCCTAGGTCAATTTAGTGGTGAATACAGCCTGTGTTTAAAACTATGGATTTGTGCCAAAAAATAGTCCCGTTGGTGAATAACTCTAAATGGGATTTCCCAAGGGTTTTGATTTATATGTACAGGACACAGGAGATGCGACAGGCAGTGATAGGATTGAAATGCTTAAACAAGAAGCTTAAACAACACAAAAAGTTTGTTAATAAACAAGCATTAACATGCTTGTTTATTCACATCAATGTTCTTGCCCATAAAATCACTACTTAGAAATTTGGACACAAATTGTGTTCTGGGGAAATATTGGGCCCTAAAACATTTTCTGCACCCTTAAAACTGGCAATATTCAAATTTGAAATATTATAGCATTTACTATTCAGTATGGGTGATGAAAAAAAATATACTAAATGGCACTTCATAATATCAATAGGTAGTGCTATTAATGAAAGTAAAATGAGCACATCTTTTGAACGGATACATACCACAGGCCACTTTAGCATCAGGATCTTGCTTGAGATGAGCATCAAGTATAGCATCACTGATCTGATCACAAAGTTTATCTGCAAATTTCAAAATGTTACTTTTGTTCCCTTTCTGCATTTAAATGAAATAGTAATCGAATACAACGAATAATACGGGTAAAAGGTAAATTATTCACAAATTCAATGCTTTCAGGACTTTTTATTTACGTTTATAGCATGATAGTTTGTTGAGATTTTAAAATGCTATGTAAATTTTACGCATAAAATTGACCGACGAATTAAAAAGTATCTATGCTAAGACTTACTCTATATATTTCTTAATAAATACCAGGCCCACTTGCATCAACTTCAATATCGCAACTACGCATTTTATTGTGTCGGCCATACAACGCTATTTATAGCAGATCGTGAAAGAGAAAAATCCATACAATTTTTGATCACATTAACTTATTGAATATTCAAATGAGATTCTGCCAAGGAGTTCAGGGAATTTTTAAAAAACAGTTACTTCTGAAGGATTGAACATTTCTCGTAAATAACAGGCTTAACTTGCGCGCGAAAATCCCATATCAAAGCCAAGCTTTTGAAAACAAATAACTTTATAAAAGGAGTTAAAAAATGGAGAAAATGGTTGAATCGTTAACTCAGTACATCATTCAAAACAAAGTTCTCCAAAATCTTATAGAATTTCTTCACAATTTCGGAAACATTGAATACCACGTGAGTTCACCGGCATCACTGAAATTAATAGCTAAAAAGTGATATAATTTAGGGATATTTACCTGGATGGCCTTCACCAACGGACTCTGAAGTAAATAAGAAAGTACTCAGGCCATTATCAATGCTTTCCACGCCGTTTTGCACGACAAAATCGAGACTTTTATCACCATTCATCTTAGAGGAGACACAACACGGTGAACGTATCAATGGAAAAGAGAACCAGAGATTGGCGGCATGCAATAAATAGAGAATCAACTCGGGTGGTCCAACGAGTATGCGCGCGCATATGGCGTCAAGTTCTCAAACAAAACGGGCAACAAATTTTTAGATTTTCAGTAAATTTGAGGGTTTATATTCATAAAACAATCGAAACACATCAAAAAATTCTCCTGAATATGTTAATTAGTTTGAAATTAAACTTGTGAAGGTGGTAAAATGATGAAAAGAGAAATTTATACGATACGATTAATCGTTTTTATTGTGTTAATCGAAATAAACCGAAAATGAAACAAATCAAAACATGTCTCGTTGCGTTGCTTTTAAAAAGACCGCGAAAACTAAAAATAAATTACCAAGTCATTGTACTTTCACTTTTAAAGAAGTTTTACCGAATATTTCTCCAATTTCCAACAGAGGAAAAAGTTAAGATTCGGGCAGGACCACTTAATAAATCTTTAAAATATTTTCTAAAGTATTACTATTTAGAATTCCTTAATATTTCAATACTCATATACCTATACGTATATAAAAAACCGCATTTAAAAGAATACTTTCTATCCCTCCATAACTAATTCTTTTTAAATTAATTAGAACCAACTTAAAAAAGAGAGTAAATTTCTGACTTCTCCACGTTTTAACCCCCTTCCTCTGACGGGAGTGCCCGAGGGGAAACCAAACCTCAAACCAAACGAAGAGACCTTTGGGAATGCCTTGTCTGGCTCTGGAAACATCATTTTTTTTTAGTTTTGTAATTCAGTTAAAAAAATCAAATACAGCTTGACTTTATTTTAAGGATTCTTATATGTCTTGAATTCTTAAGTACAATAAACCCTTCTTTTTAGTTCCGACAAATATTTTGTTTTATTATTATGGCATTAAATTTATATTGTAATTAAAAGAGAAATGCTAATATAAGTGTGAAGAAACTGTATGAACACGGGGGAAAACTTGGTAATTTTTTTCCACACATTTAGAGTTTGAACATACAGACAAACACACAATTCATTTGTAATCTTTTATTGATGACAATATTGAAAAGTACTATTTTTAAATTAACTTGCTATTTAAATCATCAAAGTTTTAGACTGAACACATTAATTTCTCTTCAACCTCATCCAAATATTTCTGTATTAACTATAACATTTTTAAAGTTCAAGGTTACAAGTTTCAAAGTTTACAGCTTATATTCATAGCCATCAGCGTCAGTGTGAAATCCTTGGTCAAAGAAGGATATTCCACCAATCAGATTCAGCGAAAAGCTAATTTTTCTTTCCTTAGCTGCTGGTTAACATCGATGCTGATGGCTGTGAATATGGCTGTCAGTGTTCCTATACGCAACAAAACTTATTCACATGGACACAAAACGTTCAATAAACTTGTTTCTATGAATAAGGAAGTTTGTGAAATTGTCACATAAACTTCTAAAGATAATTATTATTCTTCAACAAATAATTCAAAAAGTTGGACTTTTCAATGACGCTTATCAATTTTGTTCTCAGAAGTATTTAAGGAAATAAGATATTTTCGTAACCTTTTTCGAAATGTTCGTTGATATAGACATAGAGATTTTCCAAAGTACGCTTGAGTTATTACCGTTTAATCATAATGAAGTATAAAACCCACAGCAATAAATTACAGAAAATATCTAATCTGAGATTGATTTTTGCTAGTTTGAATTTTTACGGAATGAATGCATTTGTGAATAATGCTCATTTTATAATTTCATGGTATTTATTGGATGAAATTATCTTGCTGATAAAATAGAGTATTATTTATTTTATCACTCTTTCACGTATGTTTTGTTAAATAGTTCCATCCATATATTGCATTGTTTTTGTTTGTATCGTGATAAAAAAGGGAAGAAATTTCTTGGTGAAGGGAAGGTTTTATCATCTCTTAAATTGCCTCACCGTGGCTAAAAAGTCAATGACAATCTGGAATTGAATAAGTTACCGATAAATAATTATATATGGGTTTATCTTTTCCATTTTAAAATTTTCCTAACAAACCACACCGACACGACGTAGGAACAGTTTAATAAAGTTATTAAAATATAAAAAGTAAAATTCCATTCAAATACTAATTTTTGATTCATCTAAAAACCAACGAAATATTTCAAGGTTATAGTTGTTCACATGCGAGTCAAGGCATTTTTTTTTATGAAATTGGGACATACACTAACCTTGGCATTTTTCGAGACATATTGATATACCCCTTGTATTAAAATATCCTTGCTTTTATCCACTTTGGATAAAATATTAGAACTTATAGTAATATTTGACGCATTTGATATGTATACTAACTTAATACTCTTTAATACTTAAATTATCTTAAATTTAGGATACCTTTTGTATCTGAATGTGGACTTCATTATTTAGAAGAAGCAAACCTCTCTTTGAGAATCATAAAAAAATATTGTTAAAATCTAATTTTATTACATTTCAATCGAGGAAGCTGACTAATTCTCAATGTATAATTGTAGAGATCACACAAGTTTGTCTATTTAAAAACAAAAGCTTTATAAAACTAACATCCTTTTTAATATCTTGAATCACTATATAAGTTCTATCTAGTAGATTCTAGAAAGTAGACAAGACAACGTTTTTTTATTGCAAGACTTCTTTTCGTGTATTTTTACTACTACGTATTAGAAAAAGAAGCTAGCCATAATATCATCTTGATTTTGATAAGATTTATTGGCTTTATATAACTAACACGTGGCTAATTTTATAACAATAGGTCTGGGAACTTGAAACAAGTGTTTTTGAATACAATTGATCATCAAATGAACTGAATACAAAAATGCAATTTATTTTAGCATTCTATTGCAGGAATCGTCAAATTTAAGTTAAATAACAATGGGAGTCTGATAATGAACTTCTTATTGTGCTGTCTTTAAGTAAATCTTGACAAAGTGTAAGGTTAGGTACATGATAAAAGAAACTTCGAGGACTTCAAAATATTCAAAAACTTAAAAATGTCTTGTTTTACTTTTATTTTCGATGTGTATAGATAGGGTTTACCGTATAATTAATAACAGTTACATAATAATCGATTATTAGTAGCATAAATAAAAACCAAGTATTTCGGTAAATGGGACAAATATAGAAAACTAATCACATAAACCGGTTATAATTAATATTCTCCGAGAAATTTCAGTTATTGTGACTAATTGCAACAAGTTAAACTTGAAAGTTCCAATTACATCTGCAATTTCCAAACAAATGTTGCGTAATATTCTTTTCCTCTTTAGTAGAGGTGTATTTATAAATGTACCGCTTATGGACTGAAATCTCCGTCTATGTGCTACATTTTTTCTTACAAAACAAAAACGTATTTTTTGTGAAATTAGCTTTCAAAATGATTTATTTCCTTCTAGTATATATATATTTTTAATTCTCTAAATTTAAAAGAGAATAATTTCAGATTGTTAAAAAGTGGCAGATGTCGTGGTTTCACTTTCAAAATGTTTCCCAAGAACTTTAAAAGTTGGATTGATAGTAAATAAATCTATCAAATTACTTATCTTCATAACTGATTCTTCTGATGATTTTATATCTTAAAATAACAGTTGTATGTCACTGATAACCAAAAAGATGTCATACATACTATAGCTATAATTATCCTCATAAAATTTAAAGCGCTTAACCATCCCATAAAAAGGGAACTACATGACCTTCTAATTAAAAAAAATATAGGAGAATTGTGTATAACATAATATATTCCTTTCGAGTGCTAAAATGAATAAATTATTTAGAAACCATTAGTATAAATGAGGTGCTTGCCCTAGTCGTATAGTTAGAGACAGGCAGAAGAGGAAAAGCAGTATTAATAGCTTACAAAACAAGCTTACTCCAATGTCCTTTACTTTGCATTAGAATTAGCCCGTTGTTCAAGTAAAAGCATCAACTTTCAAAAAGTCAGTGTGTAGGAATTCTTAAAAAATGATTTTCCAGAACATTTAGGATAAAAATTGTTCTCTAGCAATTGCTTCCAAAAGGTTTGTTCAGTCTGTAATAGTAATTTTAAACGCAAATGCCAAGAACCCGTCTCGGGAATATTTATAGATATAGTATACTATTAGAGGAAAAATTTTCTGCAAATAATTATATCCAAAAGGTTATTCATTGATTGAAGAAAATAAAGTTATGATACAAGAGGTAGTCGGGAAATAAGGAAAAACTAAAGGTTAATGAATCATGGGTCATTCCCCCCCAAAAAAATCGTACATTTGATAGTTGAAACTTTTTGAAAAAAATTTTAAATTGCCACAAAAATTGTTTGCCTTTATTGCAGCTAAAATATATATTATAAAGTTTTCAATTAATTAGGATAATAATTTTTATGGGTTTTGTAATGTTTTGTTATGGGAAGTGAAAGGTTTTTCGACTCTGTTACGAATAAGTTTTTTTTTCAAATATTATAAAAGACAATCAAGCTTAAATTTACTAGAATAGCTGAGAAAATGCTATGTTTTTTTGTACACTTACATTTTTTTAAAAACGCTTTGATTTTGGTATACTTTTTAGACATTAGTGTCAAAATTTTGAAAATTATGAAATAAAAATATACTGTATAAAAGTTTATTTTATGGCCTATATACTTATTGAAAAAATATTCTTATTTCTGTAAGAGAATAAGTGTTAATAATCTCAATATAAGCATCATAAGAAGGATAGATCCTGAAACAAAGAACTTTATTTTCCCCAAATATGTATTTTTTATTAATAAAAAAAATATCAACTTCCTGGACGTACGGTTTTTTTGGGAATGACCCAGATATTTATGTGATTCGTTTGCAAGATTGTAAACAAACAACAATCTACTACTTTCCTGGTCAGGTCAAGTGATCATATATAAGTTCTTTTTTAGCATGATTCACACGGAACTGCCTAAAGATCTTTCTATTTTTCTACTCTCCGGAGCAATTAATTTGAAGTTAAATGACGAGTGACTTCAGTTGCTTGAAGTTATTTTACAGAGAACAACTCTAACCAGATTCTATTTTCATTATAATTTAATAAGCTATGTATAATACTTTATAATTGTTTTTAAAACAATTTAGAAACTTTTTAACTGACAAAGTAAAACATATTAGGTAAATAGTAAAAATTAATTTATAGGCTAAGAATCATTAGTATAAGATTATCCAGAAATAAAACAGAGTAAGAGAGAAAAATTTAAACGTTTTATAAAAGTAAGATTTAAAGATACTTTTTCGTATAAAGACTATTTTTGGAAGAGAATGCTATATTTTTTTTAGTAAATTGTTAGTTGATATCTTATGAAATTCAAATTTTTGAAAGTTTGTTTTTACTTCATTGAAACAAAAAAGTAAAGGCTGAAAAAGACAAATTTTATCATTTACAACAAGCTTTTTCTTTTCATAGAATAAAACCGAAACTGTAAGCCTTAACCTGTATGGCTTTAATCGTAATTTCTTTTAAGAGATATTTTTCTTCAATTTCTGAATTTAATAGTTACCTATAATTTGAGCTATCAATTAGAAATACCTTCATAACAAGCCTTTAAGTTCAGAATATCTATCTCCCCATAAATAATCAAGCCTGTTTTTACCGCAAAACAAAAAAAAAAAAAACCCGCGAGAAGCTGACTTTGCTGATCACTACGGCCTGTAAAGTCAGCTTCTTTTCCCATTAAGTTGCATTGCGGGAAAAAGACAAAAGCATTTGTCTTGGAGTAAAAGTTGTTTTTTCCGCAATACAACCATCAGAAATGAGAAGCAGTCTTTACCGGCCGAGTTGAGGATATAGCAGATGGGTCCGTAAATAATTTTAAAATCTGGGTGGGGGGTATACAAAATTAGAAAATCGTGAAAATTCAAAGATTTTGTGAATGTTTTTTTTTATTTAATTTAAATAACCATTGAAGGCAGATTTGAATTTTGTAAAAGAGCCGTTTTTACGAATTAGATGCAAAACGACTTTTCGACTGGACCGACCCCTGATTGTTTAAACCTCCTTGCCTTACTTTGGAAAGAAGAGATAATATGAGATGGGATAACACAGAAGAATGAGAATGAATATGAAGGAGAGATTGAGTAATAGAGATTGCGGAAAAGAGAAAGTGAGTAGGAGTGAAAGAGGGGAAGGAAAAAGATTTGAATGAATGAAAAATATTGCCAATGAGGAATAAACGAAGGAATTATAAAGGAAGAGAAAAATAGGATGTTGCCAGAATGAAAATAAAGAGATATTGGAAAGAGAAAGGGAGAGAAATGGAGGATGTGTGTTGCATGCGAGAGAGATTGAGGGAGAATTTAAAGGAGATGGAACGAGAAGAGACAAAAACCAGCTTCGAAATGCGGTTGAAGTGAAAACGAATGCAACATCCGAAAATTATTTCTTCCTTCAACATACAATGCAATTTCGCACGAGGGGGGGGGGATAAACAGGAACTATTAATTACCTGGATGCCCTTCTCCCACCGACTCCGAACTAAACATGAAAGTGCTAAGTCCATTATCAAAAGTTTCCAGTCCGAACCGGGAGGTCAAGTCACTACAGCTCGTATCCACGGGCATCTTGGTTAGGAGGAGTTTCCTAAGAAGTCTTCTTACAAAAGGGAAAGAGGCCTTTCGCAGGGCTGCCTTAGGCCTATATACTCCCTGTCCCCACGTCACCGCTCTCACGTGCATACGACGATGATTATTTATGAAGAAGATGCGTAATCACTTTTCTCGAAATGAGGAAAGAGATCCCAATCGAGAGGAGAGGGAGACGATCGTAGTAGTTGAATGGGGGGGGAGAGAGAGATCAGATCGTTTATAAGTGCCCTGACAATGTGGATTTCGAAACGTGCTGTGCAGCTGGTTGTTGTTACCGGGCTGGTTTTGAAAGAGGAATGTGTGTGTATACGCCGAGGTTCGTCCTCTGACATGTAGCTTTTGGAAGGATCGAAGACGAGACAATGAGAGATGCCATCAATCAGTGGTGTTTGTTGTTTTCGAAGTGGTTTCGAATACTATGTGTTGGAGGGGGGTATATAGATATGGTACAAAATGAGATACTAAGTAGATTAAAGAAGTTCCCATCCTTTTTTACAGGATATCGATCAATATAATTGGAGAATAACAATGTTTCGCACTCATTTCATATTAACACTCATCTTATATTTTGGTAACAGTCTTCTAGTATTCTTCCAAAAACACGGTGTTTTTTCCCCCAATTAAAAGAAAACCTGGAGTGTTAGTAAGGTTTCAAAAAAAAAAAAAAAACCCAGCAAAAACGTGCGCAAGTCTGTTTTTTAAAGCGCATATTTAGAAATAAGTTTTTGTGAAATATTTGAAATATTTTCTTTTTCCAAAATATTTTAAAATTTCAAATATGCTCAGTACCGAATTATTAATTAAATTATTTTTTAATGAAATTTGTTTAGAACATCTTTTTATAAACTAGAAATTTTCTAAATAGTTATCTCTCTTGCCTGCCATGCTTAGTAAAATACAGTTTTCACAATTCTTAGGAAAAAAAAATTACCAATTTTCTGTTTCTTAAGAGGAAGCCCGGTGGCGTAGAGGAAGCGCTTTGCGCTCCCACACCCACACCACAGGCCCGGGGTTCAAATCCCGGTCCACGGATAAGGCAGACTCAGCCCTTCTTCCCTCCGGGGTCGATAAAATGAGTACCAAGGTTACTTGGGGAAATCAAGAGGGGGTTAGCATCAAGCTAGCCACTCCTCAGCTGACTGTGACTTTCAAGTCACACATTCTGTAACAGTTCAGCTCATGGCCTCACCCAGTGAAGCTAAGTTATGCTGGAGTTTGAAGGGCCAACGACCTAGGTACTCCCTCAAATACCCCCCTTGATGTTTCTTAAGTATGATAAATAAAATTTTGATTGTATTTTTTAAACCAATAGAACTTTTTATTTAATTAAAATAATAGGGACCGTTTTGTTGTTTTTGAAATAAAATTTATACAAATTTTTAAGGTTTTCACACAACTGGGGTATTTTATTTTGATGAAACCCGTTGAATGAGTCAATCACAGCCAACCCTTGCAAAAGTAAAGATGCAGTGAATAAAATTTAAATTTATGCTGTAAAGAAGTTCACAATCCACTCTTCAACTTGATATAAAAAAATTGACGATAACAACAATCATCATTTCAATTCCTTAACCAATGAGGAAAGAATGACCTTCTCGATTTCAAAAATGTAATAAAAATTGCATGTTATTCTTAGGTTATGTATGTAGCTTTTAACAACAAAAAATACAAAAACATTAAATTAAAACCAGCGTACCCTGATTCAGGAGAGAACTTAAACAGTCTTCTTTGCCGAGCTCTTGGAGATGTAAAATGGTGCACTGTTTGGGAAACTTTGAGTACTAAAAGAATATCTTCTAAGACAGGGCATCAAAAATACGATAACTATAGTTTCCCGCAAAAAAAAATTATAAGTTATGAGATAAACTTGATAAGTTATGAGCTAAACTTGGTAAGTTATGAGCTAACCTTGATAAGGGGAATTATTACATGTTAAAGTACCTATTTGATAAAGATATTTTTAGATTATAGTATTTAAAAGTCAAATCACCCCTACAATAAATTTGTTGAGTAAAAAAAATTTAAAAAAAAAATAATTTTTTAAACCACTGAATTGGACTTAAAATTTATGATACAATAATTTTTAAATTCAAGATTCCTTTTTATTTGTTTCATGAACAAAGATTCAAAACAAATAAAGGCTTTAGGTGGTATTTTGAAGTTAAAGGCTCATGTTGTTTTTCCTCATAGATAATCTTGCTCTCACAAGTCTTATCACGTAAACCTTCTCCTTATGAATGAACTTACTACTATCCATCTTATCTCTGACCTTCATTTCACTTTTTTTTTATAGTTTGAGTGACCCACTTGTAGAAGAGTGGAAAAACTTTTCATTTTTTCTTATCTCTAAGGGATTTTTACTTTTTTCTCTTGTTTGTAAACACTCATTGCAACGGCAATTCTTTAGGAACGATATCATTTTCAAATCCTACAAGTGTGGATCCCTCTATTCGTTTTATTTTAATCTCAATAATCTAAGGTACTGACTAAAAAAAAATTCAGAATTTTTAGGGAGTTCATTTAGGAAAAACTGTTCGATTAATTAGAATAATGTAATAAGAATGGTCATTGTTTTTCTGAAAGATGAATGTGTACTTAAAGATGAATGTCAACATAAGTATCCCATATCAAGAAAGTGTTTTTTTTATTTTATGTGTGGTTAGGAATTCAAATGAAAGTACTTAAATTTCTCTTATAATTTTTACAACATATTTCACACTTAGAGATGGGAAAAATCTAAGTGTTTTGGTACCACCGATTTGATATCGAATTACTTTCCTAATTTTACTATACTCGACTGCAACGTTTCTTGACCCTGGAGAAGCAAAACAAAGTAGTTCCCAGCGCGGTGTCTGAATTTTGAGTGAAATTAAGAACGTCAATTTAAAAATATGATTAGCTTGTTAAACCTAATATAGCGTCTTTTTTATCACGATTTGGGTACCAAAACTCCTCGTAACAATCCAACAGGCTTTCTGTCTACACAGTTTTTTCTTCCACGTGGTGACGTCATAAGGTCAGGTAGCGTTACTGTCTAGTATGTCAGAAATATGAGAAGGAAAACAGTACTTATGCAGGAGTATATGATTCCAGTTCTCAGAGATACCTGAGTATTTAAAACATTAAAATGTATTTTAATATGGTATTTATATGAGCCTCAAATACTTCAACAAAACACTTTTGTAATGTTTCCTATTATAAGTTAAACTTATCAAGGGAAAACAAATTAGCCTTTTAACCTTGCAACCTCACTTACAGAAACCGAACGTCAGCATACTTTTCGATGCTAATCGTTATTGTGATACGCATTTGGACGTATCACCTGTTCTCTTTTTTAACTCATTGTAATTGGAAGTAAAGTAAGGCGTATGTTAGCCGTATCAATTGTTGGGTCATTGTTGGTTTTAGGAATGTCTGATAGACAGCCATCAAATAGTATTCAGCGTAGGAGGTTTTGATTGGTGATATATGAGATTACAGGTGTACCTTTATTTAAATAAGGATAGGAGGCATTTTAAGTTGATAAACCAAAGTGTTTTAGAGTCGTGAAATAGCAGAGGAGTATTTCATCACGCATTGCAATTTGAGTTTTGTCTATAAGCCAGTAGTTCGGTTGATAGACAAACAATCTCACACTAAGAAGTTGATACATAATAACATTTGATTTTACTACTCTATGTTGAAACGCATCACTGTACACTTTTGAACGATTACAGTTACACTGTATAATTGTTTTAAAGATGGGAAAATTTTAAGATACGACTTGTTTGGTTTCTGATATGGTGTTGTGCACTTGATTTATAAGGATTATTTTATCAGAATTATAAGAGAAAAAGTATTAGTACTTTGAACATATACAGTCGACTCCACTTATTGTGATCAAGGTTGATGCTATCAAAATTGACCAGTCCCGATCACTCCTATTTAACGTGACGCAAAATGTATCCTTTTATGTGAACAATATTATTGGTTAATATTATCAAAATCTGGTGAAATCCCCTAAAACTTCTTTTTTCCGTTTGAAGGCCAATTTTAATACATAATCGAACAAAATGAGTCATTACCCAAGCCGCACAAGAACGTTCAATTTTGGTGTTATTCGTTCAATCTTGGTGTTACGTGTTTTTAGGACGTATTATTAGACGTTCCAATGTGGTTTGAATTCCACCCGTGCTAACAGAACGTGTTTAACCACTTAAAGTATCCGTATTTCTAAAACGTGCTACAAATCGTGTCAATAGAACGTTCTTTACAACGTGTGTCTGAAACGACTAACTCACCACTAAAAAAGTCAAGATTATTCAAATAAGATGTAAGTACAGTCTTCAGTATTACGATGGTGAAGACGAGAAACCACGTAGCTCCAATTTTTCCGGAATTGAGTTTTTTATTGCTACCTACCTATTACAAACTACTCCACCGAGCGCTCGCAGCGCGGACAAAGTGATTTTTTAGCCTTAAAATCGATTTTAGAGGTTTCTCTACAATCCCAACAATCACAATACAATGTATACAATCTACAAGGTAGAGAGAGGAAGGTGTTTGAATCAAAAACTTGGAAATTGGCGTCGTAACGAGGTAAATAGGGCCCAAAATAATAGGCACCCAAAAACAGTTTTTTTGCTCTCCTGAAAAGTTGGGATTTTGGAGATACGAGGTTTCTCGTCTTCACCGTCGATTAACAACTCTGGAGTGAACTTAATTAACTCTGATCACGAGTTTTTGGACCTTCGCGGAGGGATAGGTCTGAATTAACTCTGATCACGAATTATTGGACCTTCGCGGAGCGATAGGTCTGAATTAACTCTGATCACGAGTTGTTGGACCTTCGCGGAGCGGTAGGTCTGGAAGATGTTTTAAAAGGATTTTTTAAGTTAATCAATCAATTATATAAGACCTTTTAAAAGCTAGTTTGAGTACTATAACATGCAGTAGGTCTCTAGGATTATATAAAGAACAGATCTATTCTCTGAAATTTTTGTCTTGACGGTCTAAATTTTGATTTTTGAATGATCATCTTTTTATGGTTTATTTACTGCTCCACAAAACAATATTATTTCATTGAAAAGTAATTCAAACCAGAGATTGAAGTATCAGAATTACATGAAAAGAGAAGGGATTCGCATCATAATTTGCTTCTGTACAGCGAGAACCTACTTTGCCAAAAAATACTTTTGAACGCAATAGAGGACCATTTAAGGTCAAATTTTAAAAAAAAATACTTGATTTAAATTTCAAAGCACTAATTTTTAGGGTTATTTCATTTATTTAACAAAACAAAAAACTTATATCAAAGAAAAAAAATCAATTAAAAAAGTTGAAATTCTACTGAAATCCAGAAACATGTGCTTGTCAAAATTCTAATATGAGGTCTACTGTATTTCTGAACTTACGCAGATTTCATTCCCTTTATCTATAACAAACCTTTTTGAATTGAAGTAAAACAATTTTAACCAACCAGGTGAACAATAACCAACTAAAATAAAGTGAAGATAAAAAGATAAACTTTCCTGATATTTCGATTAGTATCAACATGACATGACATGTTGGCATACCAAGGTCAGCTAATTTTTTGAATTACTATGCAAGTTTTCCGTTTTCTAAATTCATTTTGATGAAGTAACAAGTGAAATACAATTCAGATAGTGGTAGGAAAAGGAGAAAATGTTATGAGAGTTTGAAATTAAAATCGAATCAGTTGTTGTCTTAGAACTGCCCTCTTTTTCTTTTATAAGGAACTAACAAATGCATTAAAATTTAATATTACAGTTTCACTTTTATGGGAGTGCATGAAACTTTTCCGCGGCCTACTTAAATTGTTTTCAGTTTTCAAAGAAATTTCCAGTAGTTATTGTTCTTAAATTGATTTTAAAAACATGCCAATAGTTTGTTTGTTAGACTGAACTGCCTACCCACATATCGGAGTAAATTTTATGTGGGTAATATTTTGTAACACAACACATTTTTACATTTCTCTTCGTATTTTGTTTTACAAAAGTTCTATTAATTGGCAAATCTTAAATTTTCGATAATCTTATTTAAAACTATAATAAAAAGTAAAATAATAAAATATGTTTACATAATATCTATAAAATAAAATTTTTGTTTAAATTTAAAGAGTATAAAAATTACTATCATTAAACCTTATGTTATGACATGTTTTCTTCGACATATACTGACTATAACTGCATACATAATAGTATACATGGTATTATAAATACAGGGTGAGCATAAAGTCCTGACCTGATTTTAAAAATCAATAACAAAAAAACAAAAAGAGATAAAAATCCGCCGTCTTCACCAACCTACTTGAAATGTTTGGGAGTTTTTGTACACAAAGTTTTGAAAAATCGTAGTTCTCAAGTCAATACATAGATGGAAGCACTGTTTTTAGGGAAAAGTTCATTCAAAGTCCCTATTTCGTTCATCGTGGGGATATCAAATTTAGGGATAGATTCGATCTTAGAATCGAATGATAATAAAGTACTTTGAAATTGAACCTTAGTTTCCAGTACACGGGGAGGGTTTTCATTGAATTTTGGGGATTGCAAATCTTGCCTTATGAATGATTCTAATTTAGAGAAAAACTTTTTAAATAATTTCTTGTAATTGAGTTAAATATTTTATAAATTCCTTGATGTTTCCTTTAATAATACAAGCGACTTTTATTCGATAACTCCAAACTGTTTTTTACAATTTATTGCGTTGGGCATTATTATAACGTAGTGGTTATTCATACGAAAATACGAAAAAAGTTGCACGGCGACATTTTCGGCGGGTTTCGATCGCTCCATATAAATAATTAGATTGTTTCAATGAATTTTATACTTTTGGGCGGTATAGTTCATTATGGGAAGGGATTAATTATTGGTTTAGGGACATGTTTAATCAGTGATTTGAAAGAGGTTGTTTTCACCTATCATTTAATTCAGTTTCACTACTTTTTATGTAATTTTTGTGGCATTGTCTAGGTCAGTTTCAGTACTTTTATTTGTGCAATAGAGTTTATCATTAGAATAGTGATTTAGAAGAAAACGAAAAATGACTACAAATCAAGAAAAAGCTCAATGTGTGCTTTGGTTCCATGAAACCAAATCGCCCACAATTGTGACTCCAATGCGATCTTTCAAATTGATAACGAGCCGGAGAATATCTGTAATTAAAATCAATGATACAAAATGATCACAATTCTATCATATGAGTTTTAAGAAATGCAGTCTAAATCTACTAATCAATAGCCCTCCTCCCCAAAAAGAGGACCATCCGAATGAAAGGTGAAAACCTCCTTTGTCTGGTTAACCACTGGTCAGATGGCACAGTATACGACAGGTTGATGTCTTCTGCAGACTTTTACAGGATGTGTCATTATCAAGGGACAAACTTCTAGGGGAGGTAGGGTGCATCATAAGGATTCAGAATTGCATAGAAACCCATGGTCCTAGACGTCACCCTAAGTGGTGTTTTGAAACTACCCTCGGGAGCCACCCTTACTTCGTCAAGTAAGCCGGGGTTGTGTCGATCATCCTTCATCATGATCGACACGACCAGGGCCGTATCCAAGGGGGGGGGGTTTCAGGGGTTCAAACCCCCCCCCCCCGAAATTTTGACATCAATTTTTATACTGCTATTTTTCTTGAAAATTATGTCTCACAAGGAGCGATATCCTCTTCGGGTATAACCCAAAGGGTCTCAAAATGAGTCAAAACCCTACTTTTAAGGGACAAATTTCCAAAATTTTTCTGGGGGAGGACCCCCAAACCCCCTCGAAATTTTGAAATCTATTAAGAAAACGGTTTTTCCTTCAAACTTGTGTGATTTACAAGGAGTGGTCCTCTTTAATGTAACCTAAAGTGTCTCAAAAGGAGTTAAAATGCCACTTTTAGGGGAAAAATTCAAAAAAATTTCAGGATTAGGAACCTAAAAACCCCCTTAACATTTCGCCATTTATTACAATATACCTTCTTTTAACCTTGAAAATTCGCCCGCTTACAATGAGTGGTGCTCTATGGGTGTAATCTAAAGGGTCTCAGAAATGAGCTAAAATACTCTTCTGAGGGGCAAATTTCCAGAAATTTTCTGGGGGAGAACCCCCAGACCCCCCTTTTACTTCAAATTCATATTGTTTATACAATTTTGAAATTTAGTGCATCAAAATTTAAATATAGTGTTGTCATCTAAAACTTAACATATAAAAGTATCCGTGAGGAGGTATATAAGAAAATACTCAGAAAATATTTGAGTCAAACCCCCCCCCCCGAAACAAAAGTCTGGTTACGGCCCTGGACACGACCCAATACTTTCCTTTCAGTAAACCATCCGGGATGATCCCATAAGTTCTGATGTAATCATGAAAACAATCTGTGGTTAGGTAGAATTCTGTGGGGGAAGCGATCGAGAAAACGTCGCGGAGAGCGGGACACAGCGAAATTACAACCCCTTTCAAATCACTGATTAAACTTGTCCCTAAACCTATAAATTAATCACTTCCCATAATGAACGATACCGCCCAAAAGTATTAAATTCATTGAAACAATCTAATTATTTATATGGAGCGATCGAAACCCACCGTGTCATCCTAACAAGGTTGATCACTATCAAGTCTTTTGAGTATTATAAATAATGCCCAACGCAATAAATTGTAAATAACAATTTGAAGTTATCGAATAAAAGTCGTTTGTATACTTAAAGGAAACATCAAGGAATTTATAAAATATTTAACTCAAATTACAAGAAATTATTTAAAAAGTTTTTCTCTAAATTAGAATCATTCATAAGGCAAGATTTGCAATCCCCAAAATTCAATGAAAACCCTCCCCGTGTACTGGAAACTAAGGTTTGATTTCAAAGTACTTTATTATCATTCGATTCTAAGATCGATTCTATCCCTAAATTTGATTTCCCCACGATGAACGAAATAGGGACTTTGAATGAACTTTTCCCTAAAAACAGTGCTTCCATCTATGTATTGACTCGAGAACTACGATTTTTCAAAACTTTGTGTACAAAAACTCCCAAACATTTCAAGTAGGTTGGTGAAGACGGCGGAATTTTATCTCTTTTTGTTTTTTTGTTATTGATTTTTAAAAACAGGTCAGGACTTTATGCTCACCCTGTATATAGTAGTATAAATCTATAAACATTTAAAAGTATATGAATAAGAAAATCTTTATTTTGAAGGATATTTACTGAAACACATTAAAAACCAACAACTGCGTTCTTGATGTAAATAAAATGTAATAAATTGCAATAATTTTATCAAGCAGTAAAATAGATTTCAAAATATTCCTCGTGAAACAAATTTAACCCAATTTCTACCTAACTTATTTTTTAATATTCTAATATGTAAGGAAAGTTTACTGTTTGAATGCAAGTGATAATAGGGGGGGGGGAATATAAAATTTAACATTTTAATTATTAGATATACCTATCAAAATTTCCATATTTAAATTTTTTTTGGGAAAATTTTTAGTAATTAAATTTTATCATTTTACAAGAATTTATAATAAATCTGACTAAATGACGGAAATCAAGAGAAATTTTAAGTTTAAATTTTGAGCAAGTGGGTAAGATCTTCAAAATAATTTTTGGGAATTTTAGTGCCCACTGTGTAGCCTTAACTCCGATAAATGCATAGAAAAAAAATTGCTTAAGAAGTTTCAATTTCATACTAATATAGTTACCGGTGAATCCTCGTACCCTTAATAGCCCTTAAGGAAATTTGAAACAGCTTGATTCATAGTCTGTAAGTTACTTTCGTAATAATGATTACTCGTGGCCATGTTTCAAGATACCAATGCCGAAAGCCTTGCTCCATACTCTTGTTTCTCTTTAGAAACTAAGTTGACCGAAAGTTCTGGACTTTATCTTGAGGCTAGAGGGTTAAATCGAATCACAAATTACAGAAAACTGTCAAGTATTACTGTTTGTTTTTTTTTAAATATTTTATAACTATATTTTAATTGGAACTTTTACGTGATAAATATGAAAATTTTCTATGATGTAACTGGAACAAAGGTAGGAAGAACAAAGCCGTGATCCTACATAAACTTTTTTTAAACTTTCCATTTCGAACTTTCGACGCTATTATTTTTCAATCCAGCTTAATTTGCAATTATTGCTAATTCACAAGTCAATAATAGTGAAGTATGATGAAGTGAAATTAAAATAAATATATTAATAGGTACAGAAATTAACTTGCATTAGCGAAATTTGTGAACATAATCAAAATTTTGGAAAGGAAAAAGCTACATTTTTTTAAAACAAGTGTATTTACTCGAATTCTTTAGCATTTAAAACTTTGAACCACTGAAAAGAATCAAATAAACACATACAATTATTGATAAATAGTAGAACTTCTTATTGTAATTTCAATATTTTAATCAAGTTTAAAAAAACGTTTGTTTTAAAATTGATATTGTGTGAAAGGTTTTAATGTAACAGCTTGTGTTTTATAATTATCATTTGCAATATAAAAAAATACTAAGCTTCGTGTTGTATTTTTGAGTGCCCGCGATTTTTACCATTGACATTATTATCAAAAACTACTACAAAACCCTTAATCTGATTTTGGTCCGGGAAACTTATGTTTTATAAAGTAGCTGTAAAATCAATTTACTTCTATATGGCTATTACTCTTAAAAAGGCATCACTATTTATACTACTGTCTACAATAAATAGTTGTACTTTCAGCTGTCAAAAAATGAAGTTCGAGTACAGTGCACTTCCTCTTGACATTCCTATATGGCACTAGTATAAGTTATAGTTATAAACAGAATTCTGGTTAAAGCAAGAAAATACGAATTGTGTTTTTTTTTTTTGTTAAAATACCCATTTGTAAAAAAAATGTGTCAATCAATTAAAATTTTCTATATTAGGTAGAATGTTTAAAATTTACCGCATGATTAATTAAATAATAAGTGTATGATTTTGGGGTGTTTTTCTTTTTTTTTAGATATATATGGCCGGTTAAAAGACAGATGTGGTTAAAAGTAACAAATAAATATTCTCGAAAAAATGTTTTGGGAAAATAAATCAAGAAAGCATCTTTACAATAAGTCCTTAAATAAATATTGTCCTTTTAATATGGTTTCAAGAAGCTCTTTATACATTTCTGAGCGTATGTGTAAGTTGTGAAAATCTGACAATTTTAAAGCAACACATTTAAAGTATACATTATATAACCCATTATATGGTGATGTGCCAACTCATCCGGTGTCAACTGATCCGGTTGTCAAAAATTGTGCTAACTCATCCGGTGTGATAATTTATGATGGTTTGTTACTCCCAACTGATCCGGTGACTTATTGTTTGGAGATACAAACTAAGTTTGGCGTTAAAATAAATTTGTTGGCTCTTAGTCGGGTATACCAATACCACCCAATTTCGCTGAAAAAACTGTTCATCAAATACCTTTATTTTTAAGATTTTAACCTTTAGGTTCCTTTATTTTACGTTTAATAGACTTATTTTACTGTTAAAAATAAAATCCTTATCCCTGACTTTACAAATTTATGATTGATTCCCTATATTAATTTTTCTAATTGGTCTATAGAGAAAATGGAGAAAGCTATATTAAATTTAGCATTTTCCATTATTAGTCAAAATCATTTCTAGGATATTTTTGTAGAAATTTTACCAAAAAAGGGGTAAATAGGTCTTATTTTCACTTAATTTTAATACAATGGTATTAGCAATGGTTTTTAATGTATCTATCTCCCTCTATTTTGATAAACTATAGATTATACATTAATACTTTCAGATATCGTGATTTCGATGTCCAATATTCTTCCATTTGTGATACTAGCCAGTATTGGTACATCATTGTCCAATGTCCTTAAGCTACCTGGTGAGTTCATATTAATGTAGCCTTAATCACTAATTGTTCTAATATTGTTCGTAATTTAAAATTTAAAATATCAGAATAACATCTGTGAGAATCTCTCTGAGTGTAATATAATAACATCTCTCTTTTTGTCAAATATTATCATAAATTTACTGACAAAATTTATTATTAATTATAAGATACCTATAGTTAAAAAAAACTTCTGTTTTCCTGCATCTCTCCCGGGGAATTCAACTTTTTAATCGTGATTGAATTATTTCAAAATGGTAAGTAGCTGTAGCCCAATGAATTACGACTTTTGAAATAAACATATGATCTTTTAGTGTGATTAAATCGCCGTCGAGCGCGCTTTTAAGTAAATTGGGGTAACCTGGGAACCCACCGGATGAGTTGACACAAGATAAAAATTCATATAACCCTCACCGGGTGAGTTGGGAGAATATTTTATCACCGGATCAGTTGAGAACGGATGAATCGGCACTAAACCCATTATATTTAGATCAGAAGTTTCTAACTAAAGGGGTTTAAACTATACTTTTGGGTTTACTTTTGTATGCATTATAACTAGATAAAAACTATTCATACAGTTAAAATATTTACTTTTTGTTTCAAAACCAAAGTTAAAAATATTTGTTTAAATATTATTATAATTTCTAATGTATCATCTTATGAACATGAACTTCCTCCATTAGTTTTCTGTATAAGTGGTGCATTTTTTTGCGATTTATAGTACATTTTCAGGGCGCGTACTTTTGGCCTCACTTCTTGCGTGCTTTTATCTGTCACGTCGGGTAAAAGTATGTATTATTTTTTTTTGTTTTCTTTTTAACATATTTTCGCTGAAATTTAAACTTTATTTTTCTTTTAGGCTGATTTGTGAGTCAATAAACTTGCGCTCAGTAAACGTTTGAGGCTTTGACTTTAACATTCTTCGATTTTATTGACCAAAATCATTTTTGTGCATACTCTTAACCTCTTTCCTCTCCCTATGTATCATAATTATTTCTCATTTATAATCCTTTAAACTATCTATATTTTATATTAGTATCTACTCTTTAAAAGAATAGACATTCACTCCGCATAATCTAATTTTTCCAAAAAAAAAAATTTCAATATTCCTTTGAAATGATTCTTATTTTGATAAATCTAAAAAAAAGAAATATTCCCCAGGTAATGATAATTCCTTTTCCAATATTTTGCAACAACGTAAATATAAAAATTAATTAAAACAAAAATACAATCTTTAACATCGTTTCTTATCTTTTAGTGGAAATGTTTTTAGTGATAAATGGTTATGTTTAGTGATATTTATAGTTTTGAGAATTATAGTTTTATATGCATATGAAAACACTTCATATTTTCATTTAAGAAAGTTGATGGATATTTAATAAAATGGCTATGGTGTTTTCCTCAAAAAATAATTATAAAACTCGGATTTTACTCTTTTTGCAATAGTACTACATAGTTCATAGTATCACAAGATAATAGAATTGTATGTATGTGGAGCTATATATACGTTAAGGTCAAAAATATTTTACCCCAGATAACTAACTCTCTTGAGAAATAAAAAAAAACTATATGAAATTATATGACACCCGTACGTCAAATTTGTATCAGATATTCGATTTTTTCATTAATGTACGTGCAACAGGTGATTTCTCTCCAATATGTGTTCAATGTGTTTAAATAGAATCAATAAAGCTTCAAACTCTACTATAAACGTACGTAATAGTATCCTTTACGGTATAGTGGGGTCGCTTATGTCATGTTTCGAAAAATTTTTGTCAGAAGCTTAGTGAGTGGTATCATTCGATTCGTAATGACGTCTACATTAACGTGGTACCGGGTGTTTTTTCCAATTTCCGTGCAGGGGGTTTCTATGACGTCATGAATGCAAGATGGCCGCCGCAGGAAAAAAGCTGTAAATGGCGATCTAGCAATGTTATCGGAACTATTTTTGGACAAAAAGCTCAGAAATATATATTTTTATCGAATAGCTACAAAAATAAGCATCTAAATCGGTTAAAAATTGCGTTTATGACGTCATAACCAAAAAATGGCCATTTTCACCAAAAATACAGTATTTTGTCATGTAATACTTTAAATAGATGCTATTTTCAACGTGAATGTAATGAAAATATGTTCATAATAAAAAAACCAACAATGAAAATTTCATTGATGGTCACAAAAGGCGGATATGACGTCAGAAATCCAAAATGGCTGTCACATAGAATAAAAATTTTTATTTTTTTATTCAAAAATTTTTTAATTTGGAATTATTACACTTATATGAATGTAATAAAGGTATTTTGAGGATAAAATTTAACAAAACATTTTAAAATTCCTGAAAATAGCATCGAAATATTAGGTGTGAAAGACAGAACTACAGTATTTTGTCATGTAATACCTTAAATAGATGCTATTTTCAACGTGAATGTAAAGAAAATATGTTCATAATTAAAATGCCAGCAATGAAAATTTCATTCTTTGTTACACAAGGTGGATATGGCGTCAGAAATCCAAGATGGCTGGCATGTGAAATGAATTTTTTTAGTTTTTTACTCCAAAATTTTTTATTTGGGAATTATTATACTTTTATTAATGTTGTAATAAAGTCATTTTAAGGATAAAATAATTCCCAAATAAAAAATTTTGGAGTAAAAAACTAAAGAAATTCATTTCACATGCCAGCCATCTTGGATTTCTGACGCCATATCCGCCTTGTGTGACTAAGAATGAAATTTCCATTGCTGGCATTTTAATTATGAACATATTTTATTTACATTCACGTTGAAAATAGCATCTATTTAAGGTATTACATGACAAAATACTGTAGTTCTGTCTTTCACACCTAATATTTCAATGCTATTTTCAGGAATTTTAAAATGTTTTGTTAAATTTTATCCTCAAAATACCTTTATTACATTCATATAAGTGTAATAATTCCAAATTAAAAAATTTTTGAATAAAAAAATAAAAAATTTATTCTATGTGACAGCCATTTTGGATTTCTGACGTCATATCCGCCTTTTGTGACCATCAATGAAATTTTCATTGTTGGTTTTTTTATTATGAACATATTTTCATTACATTCACGTTGAAAATAGCATCTATTTAAAGTATTACATGACAAAATACTGTATTTTTGGTGAAAATAGCCATTTTTTGGTTATGACGTCATAAACGCAATTTTTAACCGATTTAGATGCTTATTTTTGTAGCTATTCGATAAAAATATATATTTCTGAGCTTTTTGTCCAAAAATAGTTCCGATAACATTGCTAGATCGCCATTTACAGCTTTTTTCCTGCGGCGGCCATCTTGCATTCATGACGTCATAGAAACCCCCTGCACTGAAATCGGAAAAAACACCCGGTACCACGTTATTGTAGACGTCATTACGAATCGAATGATACCACTCACTAAGCTTCTGCCAAAAGTTTTTTTTACACCATTGGTTTTTGACACAAGCGACTCCACTAGTATTCATATTTTTGAGAAAATCTGTAAAAATACTTTCAAACATTATTACATTTATATGATTTTTGTTTTATTGTATTTTTTCTTCTTGATTGTATAATACTTACGGAATGGTTTAAATACAAGCATATCTTATGAAATTACCTAGACTGCCCTCTACCATGATTATGGGCCTGTTACTTTAACAAACTTTAATTCTATTTGTAACAGATTGTGCTACTTTTTTTTTTAATGTGAAAGCATAAAAGTTTAATATGGTAGGTACTTCAATTTATTTCTTAAATTTTTTCTTGGGGGCCGTTCAAATATTACGTAAGCAAGTTTTTGGTCATTTTTGACCCCCTCCCCCCTTGTCCGCAAAACTAAACAAACCGCAAACCTCCCTCTCATAATAACGTAAGAAAACTACCCGACCCCTCCTTTATCCTTTTTTGTACAAAATCTTTTGTAATGATTAGATTTCTGAAGTTCATTGTTCTCCATGAACACTTAGGTGCAAACGTAATATTTGAATGGCCACAGGGATTTGAAGAATATATTTTAGATGACAAAATTGTTCCCTTAGTCTTTATTTTTTTGGAAAAGGTAATACATAACTAACTTGGTTTAAAATATTTATGATTGAGTAATTTGTCATTAAAATTTATTGATTTAATAATTCTAGAATTCCATCTTTTTTTTTTGTGTGTGTGTGGGGGGGGGGATTTCCAAAAAAAACCTCAAATTTTTCTTGGAATTCACATTGTTAATAAAGTTAAGTTCACTGAAATTAATATAAAATGTGCAAGTCATCTAAATTTGACGTAAAAAAGTACTTGTAATGCGGTATCTCAGAAAAAATGCTAGGTCAAAACCCCTCCCGAAAACAAATTCTAGTTACGGCCCTGACTTGGCTTTTGATAATGTTTGAAATGTGTTGAGAAAAAAAACCCCGATGTCTTTTGGTTTTAATTGGTGTCATTAATTTTGCTAGACATATCCGTTGTGAAAAAAAAAACGATTCATGCTATTTAATTTTATTTGGTTATCATCCTAACCGACTAATCCACGCAAGTGATTCGGGGATGATAGATTCAGACAGAGATATTATACACGGCTTTTATTTGGAACCAACGTTTCTTAAAGTCATGGAAGCAAGGCGGTGCCGTAGGTAAGTGACCCATGCTAAACCCATTGAGACGGCTTACAGTACTCCCAGCGGCGAAATAAAAAGGTTAATAAATTAATTAACAACTAAATGAGATGGAAAGTACAAAGACAAAATTGTTTGCAATATCATGACAAACGCACAGAAAAAGGTTTCGTGAAAATATCTTAAATATTCGAGGAGATATAATATCATGTGAAAATAACTTTTTTTCAGGTCTCAAAAAGGAAAAAGTTTTCAAATTCCTTTGATTGTTTAGTTAAAATTTGTTTTTATTTAACCAAAAAACAACGCAAAACTACTTGATAATTCGCGAGCTTTTCTTTTTTTGAAGCCTGGGAAAGTGCTATTTCCACATGCTAATATCTCCTCGAATATTTAAGATATTTTCACGAAACTTTTTTCCGTGCGTTTGTCATGAGTGTTTTCAGGTGACGTCACAACCGGTTATTTTCTTTTAACTGTGTACCTTCTGTAGGGCTTTTAACTGTTGCTAAGGCCGTTGTTTATTGGTTGCTAAGGCGGATTTTAGGTATGGGATCACATGATTGCAAATGCTCCAATAGAAGAATTCCACGGCTAGTCATTTTCTGTAACTGTTAACCTCTGTAGGGCAAAAAAACTGTAACATCTTCTGTTGCTAAGGCCGTTGTTAGGTCCGAGCCATGTGATTGAAAATAAATGCTCTATTGTAAACAATTTTGTCTTTGGACCACTCAAGAAACTTTTTTCGGTTGTACGGTTGTTTCGCCTACTCTGAAATTTCCTACCCCCACTCTTTGGCCTTACAAAACACAAATCCCTAAAGCGATGATTAAACAGAAACCGGGGGGTAGGAAATTTCAGAGTAGGCGAAACGTCCTTGACACCCTTTTTTCTGTGTGGTTGTTCCTGATTTTGAAAACAATTTTTTACATTCAAGTTTTTGCTTTATCTCTTTTAGTTATTTTTAAAACTTTTTATTTAGTCTCCAGGGGCGCTGAAATCCATCTCAATGGATTCACCTACTTTTAATGGACTACTAATGGAAGTCCTACGTATTTCTTCAGGTTCTGAGGAACTTTATAAGGTTTATTATTAAATATTTTAAAAGTAACATCTTTAATTTTATTCCCAATAATACTACAGGACGCTTATGCGCCATACTTCTAAAATACTACTTCAAAAAATGTTTTCACTTCAGAGAAAATACGATCTACCAAATTCGACATTCAAGGTTTATCCATCAAAATCAATAACCCCTATCTATCATTGGTTTTGTGAGGTTTTTGTGTGAGAAATGAAGACATTACATAAGAAGTATGTAAATACGATTTAAAACTTGTATGATACCGATCTAGCTCTTTAATTTTGGTAAAAGCTGAACGTGTTCGATTTTGAACCATCTGCTAGAAACCGCCTACCACACCTCACATTTTTAACTAATAAAATTATGACTCGACTCAAAAGTTCTATGTGATAGAATTATAAATTTAGATTCCTTCTACAGGATGACACTTTAGCATACTACTAGTAAAACATTTGACTTTGTTTCTTATCTGTCATTATTGATGGTTTACCTACACTTTTTGAGCCTTTTTAGAACCAATGGCTACGTGCTACTCCGTTCTCATTTGTCTTTCTAGGGGCGGGTTTACTCCTTACAGCTACCATTACAATGCTATTTGAGTTTTTTGAGATCACATTACGAGAGTTAAGAGAGGTGGTTAGATTGAAAATTTTCAAAAACCGTAATTTATTGACTTTAACAGCTCTACGACTCGTCCGCGTCACTCAATATATATTCTACAAAAATTTCCTTTATTCCTATGAACGGTATGGAGCTAGATCCAATAGGAGAAGTTATTTTATAATCACTCTGTAATTCATCCATTCGGCCACTTTAATTCTTGTAGTATTGATGCTATTAAATTTTCAACGTCTTATTGAGACTGGAATATTATTTTTTTAGTTATTTATTGTATTCCAAACCTGTTTTGGAGAGAAAATTAAGAACCTCAATACGTGCAAATCCCTGTAAAGGTCATCTGAAGGAAATCAGACTAAATTAACTTTTAAATGATACGACTCTTTGAGTCATTTGAAATAACGACGTGATTGACTTTTAATTTGACATTTTTATCATAAATGGAATTTCATCGTTCAATAGATCTTTTTCCAGATTTTTAGAAACCCTGACAGCACAGAAGTGCAGATGCACTTTGGGTCTTTACTTTACAGTCTTCAATATTTTGTTTAGTAATTATTACTAAATATACTAGGTGAATTTCAAATTCTTCTTACAAATTTCTGGGAGTGAAAGATAGTTCAAAGTCATTTTAGACATAAAAAAGGATTGAGTTGAAAACGAAGAAAACGTTACCAAGAAGAAATAGAGAATGTCTAATGAGTAAAAGTAAAATTCGGGTGCCAATTTTCCATTTTTAGCAGAGTCGTTTGAGAAACCTTTGTCATTGAAATGGTTATCTTATCGAACAAGACTAAAAAATCAGATTTGTTATAGTGTTTTTTAAAAGTAATTTTGAATTTAATGTGGAGATTGACTATTATATGGAAATTATTAGTTTGTATAGTTTTTTTTAGAATAAAACATTACATTATGTAAAAATTTACACAGAAATTATGTTTCTACCCACAACCGTCTGTTTATGATAGCGGCTCTTTAGTTGTTTATGGTTGTTCGCAATTGAGCGCCTTAGGAGTTTTTTTCGACCTCACGTTCCTAAAATATGCGATTTTAAATTGTATTTTAAGCTGTCTACCACGTCTAAAAATAGTAGAATTTGGAATTCCGTTGTATAAATGATATTTCAATTGAATTATTTAATTTTCTAAGTTGTTAAGGCAAAATGAATACCGATTTTCCTAGAATATTTTTTTTGAATTTAACACTAAAAGTAGTTTTAAAATTTGGTTTCCCTTCTTAAATTTTGATGTATTAACCACTTTCAAAAAGCACCGAAGAATAATCAAAATTATTTTAAAACTGGAAGATTTTTACCTCTAACATCCTTCAAAGTTAATAGTGTTGCACCAAGATCGCTACAAACTATACATATGTAGTGTTTTTCTAATTTAATCGAAACTATTGCATCTAATTTTATATTGATTAATTTCTAACGTAATTAAACTATTAAATCTATATTTTTTTGCCAAACATCATGAAATCTTGCCCAATATATCAAACCATAAAAAAAAACTTTGCAAAGAGCGCAAAAGAACACGAGACAAAAATCTTCCACCTCTTTTCACGTAAACAAGTATTATAATATTCCTCCTTACCGGAAAGAATACATGTCTCAGTAACACATTATCACATAAAATGTCAAAAACACACAGAGGACCGTATCGAATCTAAGGAAATAACCATCTCCGATGGAAGATAAGGATTTGTTTTGATTCATCCACCAAGAGCTGGGATCTGTTCGTGTCCATTGTCAGCTTTTGGTTCCTTCTCTTGTTTTCGTTCTTTTCTAGAATCTTTGAACTGACCACTGACCAGTAAAGTGTGTCAGGGGGAAGAGCGTCGATCGCAGCGAGGAATATATTTTTTTCGAAGAGAAAAGGCTTTTGTGTTGTCTCACGTGCCATCGACTCGCGTGAGAACTGCATATGGTTGGCGTTGGATGTCGTATAAAGCTAGTAGGCTTATAGACAGTCTTATAGTGAAGCTATTTCAAAGAATTAGAAAACTGTTGCATGTTTTTGAATTATGTTCTTTTTGGAATTACCCATTTCCAAAGTGTTCAGGTTGAAATGATTTTAGGATAGTTGGCAGTTGATACAATTAAAAAAAAGGAAAGTCAGGTCAAAATAATCTTTATCGAAACCTCTTATTTGTCAAAATAAGTAACTAGAATGTTTTGCTGGAGAATTTGTTTTAAATGCAATTTTATTCGGATAATTGGTCAGTAAGTTCTGAAATCCCAAAAATTTAGTAGAAATAAAAAAAAAAAGCTGAAATACAGCTACAGAAATCAAAGAGAGAGGAACAAATTTGTGATTAGATTTTTAAAAATTAGTTTTATTAAATTAGAGTTTTTTATTACTGTTCAATGGGTGATATTTTAATGAGTGGTTCTTGAATTTCTTAACAAGTTTTAGCATTCATTCCTTTTTTACTCATACGTGTTTCATTCCAAGCAGCACAAACGTTAAAGATTTGCCCAATTTTTGTCAGGTATACGTAAACTTGACATATTTTGTATAGGCTGTGCTACTAGAGATGAATACATGCATATTCATATTTTAATGAGTATGCTTTTATAATTTCATACCGTATTACTATAAGATATCATCAGGTTTGTATTTTAATTTTTGGTTAACACACAAACAGTTTTTCCCTCTTTAAGCATTATAAAAACAAATTGTAAAAATAATTTTTATATGTTTTCAATTTTTTTCAGGCGCGTTGACCTTTTAAATGTTTTTTTTTTCTCGATTTAAAAACAAGTTATTTTATCAGTTATCAATCATCATTCTTAAATATAGTTTACAGTTTAAACCATTCTGATGGCTTTGGTTTCTTAACGTGTAAGAAAAATGTAATTACTTTATTCTCTCGAATATCTTGCCTACCGATTTTATCCAGATTTTAGAAACATTTAGAAAAAGACATAAGATATCTGAGTTTATCTGATGGTCAATGGTCAGCCAACGATTTTTATATAGTTAGAGGATCCCTGACTTAAAGCTTGATAAAGTGCCTTTGTCATGTTTCCTTTTTTTAGTACACAAATGAGTGAGATATGTAACAATGAGGTATTTTTCCGTTTTGAGATTAAATTTTATTAAAATAGTAGATAAAAAACCATAAAGAATGGCGTTTACATCAAGTATTTTCGTGGCCTAGTTTCTGAGATATAAAATTTTGAAATTTCGTTTTTTGTTTGGGCGCGAAAACACTTGTCACAAATCGTGCGCTGTGACGTCACATCCAATATAAGCCAGTTTTCTGATCACGCGACTTTTCTGGCGTTTTGCCAAAAATAAAACTGAATTTTAAGTTATTTAAAACACATTTTTGAACAAAAACATTTGAACATTTTTTTCAATCAAAAATTTGGGAGTCTTAAATCATAACATATCAAAAAAGTATAAAATTAAGCAAATTCCTAACATCCTAACTCATACTCATAAATACCTCATTATCTTGATAAGTGAGTTACGCCTATTTATTAATGTGAGAATACAAGAACTTAATCGTATTTTTTTTTCTATAATTTCATTGATAACTACAATTAATAAATAATATTTTAAAGCTTTTAAATCAGTTCTTTTTTAACCTTCTTCTTCTTTCTTCTCTTTTATTAACCATTTCAAAAAGGTCATTTATATTTGAATTTATCTTCGAAAAAATAAACATCGCTAAAACACAATGAACAAGTCTAATGAGCCCTTTTCCATACAACTAATGTTAATGGTTTAAAAAACTACTTCTACACATTGTTTTGGTACACCTTTACCCATTTAGAGGGTATTTTATTCAACAAGACTCGATTATTTTGCGCATAACCTTTCTCTGACAGCAATTTATCGTACCATTACTTTTTTATATTATAAACTGAACTTGAATTAGATCTTAAGGAATATCGCCATTGTCCATGAACTGCTACCCATTTCAAGTTCTAATGGAGTCATTTTCAACATGCTATAATGATGTTGCAAACTCGATTTGTCGCTTTAAAGGGGGAAAATTAGATCCAGGAAGAATTTCAAAGCAATTTTTCATCGCAATAGATAATTCTTTCAAAACCAAGGTACTTCTAAAATTTACATGTGTTACACGTGGACATTTTTGACTCAATATGTTTTGACGGCGAGTAAAAGGTGTTGTGTATGAGGATAAGTGGTTTTGGGAAGAGATGTAGTTATAAACGGAGTTTGTAATATGAATTGAGATTTTATCAACCCAAAAAGCACAGGTGTAATAACAGTATAGTATAGAAAGCATCATATTGGAACTTAAAAGTTTTTCACTATTTAACTGCTTGTTAATTTCACTTTTCTTTTAAAGATGCAATATTATGTCTATGGGCTGCATATTTTGGGCAATACACCAACCTAAAATGCTGCACCGTTTGAGAAAAACTTGATCATAATTTTAAAAATTAAGCCAAACTTGAGTGAATAATACATACAAATTTGTCCATATATTTCAAATTAAAGAAATTTTAGAGATTACGATAATAAATCTTAAAAGTTGTAGCCATCCTTAGTTTTTATTTGTCTTTATCTTACTGGGTTAGTTAAATTCTTTCTAGTGAAATTTATTGAGAAACAAATCACACACAATATTAGGAGATAAAAATGTAATTTTCATGAAAAAACCTTCCTAAACAAATTTGAAAAAAATCTAATATGATGTTTATATAATACTAACAAAGATATAAATAATAAATTATTAATGTAAGATATAATTAATACATTAATAATATAAGGTATCATAAGATGTATTTTAATAACAGTTAGCGGGTTTTCAAAAGAAAGCTTTTTTTAAAAAACTCCACTCTTTTTCCGAAACTCCTCCCCTAGCTTAACAGTTTTCAGAGCTTAAAAGCCCAACTACATGAGATTAAAAAAACGTAGTAAAACTAAACTCAAAACATGCTTCAAATAACGTGATCTATCAGTTTATTTTATGTTAGTTTTAATGTATTTTTCAGTTATTTTCTTTAGTTTCAGAGTTTTTTCTTGGGAATGACAGCAAAACTGAGAATTACGTGTACTTCGAAATAATACCACATTAATAAAATTCTTCATTAAACGAAAGAAATTCCGTTGAGTATCATAATCCTGATTCAGAGTTTGCTCAACCACCCACATCTCGGTCCTGTTTTAAACCTTTTACAAAACGAGGAGCACCGTTTCCGTTTAACCATGTGAAATTCTGAGTCAATAGAATTTTATACCTGACTGCTTTTACACGGAAATAACCTAACGGTTATAAAGACTCAGTTTTTCCAGCAGGTGTTCAGACAGATCTTAAGTGAATAACTTTAATTGGAACTAAAATTACTTTCGGCACTACAGGGTTTCGAGGAAGTTATTTGGAAGCTTTCGAAACTGTCTTTTCTTAATTATATAGGCATTCCTCAGATATTCTTAAACGAATTGCGCGTCTTTTTACAACGGGGATTAGTCAGTGTGGACAGTTTGACTCCTTTTTAAGTAATTCTGTTAGAGTCAAAATATTTGTATTTCTAAAAGTAACTTTATTTTAAATAATAAAATTGATACAAGGTTAGTTTCAGTTAAAACTAGCTATACTTTTAAAAAAAATATTGGAATAATTTGAGTTAGAGAGTTGGTTTTTATGATAAGTAAAAATATTTTTAAAAGAATTTTGTATTTTGCAAGACTACTTAAAATTTAAGTTTTAAAAAAACAAACAAATTCTTTCGAAATTTTTGGTAAATTTTTATACTTTAGCAATATTTTTTATATTTTTTAAAAGGAATCTATCTAAAAACTACTTTATTTACGTTTGTGTAATTTAATTGTTTTATAAACATGTAATCATATGTAATTTACATGTTTTATGTTACCAAACTTTTATTCTGAAAAACTCATATGAAAAAAACCTTATATTTGGTAAGGAAAAAAACTGAATTTGCCTGATTCAGAACATTTTCCCATATTTGATGTGATTTAATTAATATATAGCCCCTTTTTAAGTATAAAACATTCATTCATTTCTCTATCAGTTCTACTCTGCAAGGATTTACTTCCTTGGTTACGCATATTCAAATTAAGCTATAGTGGTTTTAATTTAGAAAGCTGAGTCAATTCGCGTGAAATCAGTATTTTTATCACCTTACTCAAAATAAATTATAAAATTTTCGGTGATTGTATAGATAGTTCGTGTATCTCTTGATGTAATCGAGACGCTTGAAGCAATATTGTGGTTAAAATGCTTAGTAAATACATAACTTTTGAATTGTTTAAATTGGAATGTTTGAAATAATAAGGTGATTAAGAATGGATTTAAGGATCGTCTAAAAATATTTTGAAATTCTCAGTTAATGCGGATGGTTCATTTTAGTTTTCTTAATGCAAGAAATATCGATTCCTATTGAAAAGAAGAAGTAATTTAAAAGAAAAAAACTATTTAAGAAACTATTGTAATCAGCTTCGACTCTTGAGCATTAATCTTGAAACAACTTCGGCAATTTTGGCATAAAATTGGTTGTTTTGAATATAGAGGAATTTCATGAGTGTGATTTAATTGTTTTTAAACTTATTGGTTTAAAATTCCTTAAAAATCAAAGAGAAACATCTTGCATTTAATTAAACAAAAAACACATTTAATAATTTTGTTAAACCTGACCGGTTTAACTTCTAGACACTTAATAAAATTATGAATATTAGATATTTTCCTTCAGAGCTTTTTTCCCCTTTATAAAAAAAGTATTTAGCCCATCTTAACCCAGATTTCCACCCATAACCTCTGAAGTTAAATGGAGAGGGTATGGGCGCTAAAGACCAAAGAGATTCCCAAAAATGACCAATTTTATCATTCTCTTATTACAATAAAGGAAATTATAGATACACACGTCTAAGTCAACTTTTTAAAAAATATTCTAATCCAGAATCTCAAAATTAATTTTATGAATATAATGGAAATATTAGTTTGACCCAGTTCAAGTCTGAGAATATAACCTGGAGTATATTTTGAAAGATTGAATAATTTTTTAATAAAGAAGTTCTGGATATGTTCTAACTCACTGATATAGGAAATAGACCAGACAGGACTGCCATAACTGAGAACCGATAATACAAGGGAATTAAAAATTCTGAACCAGCTACCTGGAGAATTGATCTTTGCTCCTGCTACAATGGGCCACATTGCATGAATGGCAGAAAGAGCTTTAGCACTGAAATGTTTCTTCGCTGTAGAAAAAGACCCCGAAGAAGAAAAAGGGACACCTAGATAAATGTAGTTGCTTACAATTTCCAGTTTGCTATTTTTGTAATAGAATTTGTCATGTTTCGATAGTTTACCTCCCTTTCTGAATATCATTACTTTTGTCTTATTTATATTTACCATAAGTCTGTGATCTGAGCAAAATTGTTCCAATATTCGAAGTTTTTTATTCAAGTTAATAGGGGAGTCTGCTAAAATAATAGCGTCATCGGCATAAAGTAATATGTTAACAGGGGTTCCATCTCGAAAACTGATATCCGAAATTCCAGATGCGTTTAGGCGGATAATAAGATCGTTCAAGAAAAGTGAGAATAGAATTGGGCTTAGTACTTCTCCTTGTAAAACTCCCGAATTAATTTTAAATGGATCAGTAAAATCAGAGGATGAGCGAACTTTCGCATATGCATTATTGTAAATATTGTGAAGGATTCTGATGAATTTCGGGCTAACTTTATTTTTTTTGTAGTTCAGAAAAAAGTATTCCATGGTTAACGTTGTCGAAAGCTCCTTTAAAATCTATAAAGACAGAGTAAAGTTTACCACGCTTTTTCTTTAATTTATCATTTATTAAACAATTTAATATAAAAATTTGGTCTAAGCAACTGTAATTCTTCCTGAAACCTGCCTGTTCCTCCAAAAGTATATCATGAGAGTTCAAATAATTCAGTAGCCTTTTATTCAGAATTGATGTAAAAATTTTTGTGACTACCGGAATTAATGAAATGGGTCTATAGTTGGAGGGATCAGAAACATCTCCTTTCTTGTAAATTGGATTGATTATAGTCAAGATCCAGGATGATGGCATTTGTCCGGTTTCATATATACGGTTAAATATGTTGCTAATTGCAATCAATGAAAATTTACCTAGGTATTTAAAAAACTCAGGTTTCAATGAGTCACATCCAGGTGCCTTACCACACTTCGAAGTATAGGAAACATCACCATTAACATCAGATAAGAGGTGTCGAATTCTCATCACTTATAGATTCTGGATTAGAATATTAGAGATGGATGACCGTAGGTTTACCAAAATTGCATACAAACATTGTTTTTATGGCCGTTCGAGCCCAATAAAATTTAATTGGACTTTAAAAATTAAATCTATAATCGAAAGCTCCGGCTTTTCTTATGTTTGGCTATCACAAGATCCCGAAGTTGCAATGAAGTTTCTGCCCCAAATCCTTCTAAGCTACATTGATCAATACAAACAGTTAGATATGATAAGTATGGAAAAAAGTCAACATTACCCTCACTATAAATTTATAAAACTAACCCCTTTCATAGAAGACTATATTACCTCAAGAATTGATGTTTCAATGAAGAGAATTCTTTTCCAACTGAGATTAAATCAGGAGACCATTTTTTTCGAGGGAAAACTCTTTAAAATAAACCCCAAAGACAAATGCAAATATTGTAATATGGATGAACCAGAATCATGGGAACACGTATTTTTATATTGTCCTATGTATTGTTTTTACAGATTAAAGTATCTTTCCCCTTTTATTGGGTATCAAAATAACTTTAATGGTTTCCTCACTTACAATCATAAGAATTTTTTTGCAATAGTAAATTTTATTAAATCAGCTCAAAAGTTGAACCAGTTCCTGTTGGCAAATTGTTCTTTAGACTCCTGAGGTTTTTTTTTCTCTTTTTTTGTTAATTGTATTTTGGTTCTATTTATTCTATTTATATGCTTTGTTTTTGTCTTGCATTTATTTGTATTCTCTGATATTTTTGTATTTTGGTGTATGGGCCAGCTGGCCTTTTTTGCCAATAAACTATTATTATATTAAACTATTATTATTATTATTAAGTCAACTTTTTACTAATTTTTTTCATGCAAAAATTGACAAAAAAAAATGTGTTAAAAAATTTTTCAGTGTGAAATAATACATTATTCTCTTTTTACAAAAATCTGTCAACTTAAAAATAAGTTTTCACACACTTTAAATAATTACTGGATGTATTTAAACGTTCTCTGATAAAGGTTTTGCATATACTGAATATTTATAACGGTAAACCAGTGTGTGGGTTCTGACAGACCCCACGAGCGTTCCCATGTTACAGAAAGATGCGCGCGTCCTCCGGGGTTAATAGTGAATGACATCATAGACAGAAACTTGCAGACATTCATTCATATGAATATTCGTTTGATTTTTTTAACGTTAGTTGTGTATGTTATTTTTTTTTTCATTCCACCGTTGTATCTAAAAAATATCAAATAAATTCTATGCATCCTTTAAAGATGATTATCTCACTACAACATATCAGAACCCGCATGTGTTACCAATACTACAACGTTTTCCCCCATTTCGCCACCAAAATTACACAAAATGGGTTATATTTACGTCACAGACATTTGCATATGTTAGTTCTCATCTAAACTAAAACATTGGGATAAAGTTAAAGTCCTTTAACATTAGCACTGGAATTGAAGGACACACAAGCTTAAAAAATTAAGGGAAAGTAGCCATTGTACTCTGAAGACAATAAAGATGAATATCGCAGATGGAGATACCGGTATTCAGAATTCAAATATCAAATCATTATAAGCATTGGCATACTCAGGAACTCCTTCCTTGAAATTCAATGCGTGTTCATTGAACAAGTGTACAATAACAATACAACGCCAGATTAATATCTAGTGTATGCGTGGTTCTCTCAAATTATTGTATTAATATTGAGAAGATTCAAATTAATACAGACCATTTATATTTTGACACCTCCATTGAGTTATCTTTTGGCTATAGATGTTAGATTTTCAAAGGTTAATAACCGTCTGTCCCAGAATTTTTAGGTATTTTGAACTTTGTAAAAAATTTTCATTATGCATCAATAATTTATCATTTCAGCAACAAGAACTTCTGATCACAGGAGTTTTAAAAAAATTAACTTTAAATTTATTTAAACCTTCTAACAACTAAAGATAACTTCATAATAACAGGGAAAATGAAAGGAGTGTACCTATCCATTACGAGTTTCATATTTTAATGAGTATGATTTATACCGTATTATAAGAATAAGTACAGAAAATTTGGTATTCATCGGTATTCAATACCTACTTGTACTGTTTTTATCGGCATTTAAAACCTGAAATTATTCATGTAGAATTTGGTATCCTCAATTTATTATTATTAGTTAAATTATTTATTTTTATTACTTACCAATTTCTTAACTTGGCTACTTCACCTGAATCTATGAAGTATTTCACTTTTATAGCTGTTGGGGAAAACAACATGTAAGATAAAAATGGTTTGTGGAATGCTTTTTTATATTTTATCGATTTAAGTTTTTTTTTTATTGCTAACGTATACCACACATTTAAAGAGTTTTTAGCTGACTTTTGCTGCCTAAAATGGTGACTTCCCTCACCATTGACACTACTATTACATTTGTGACATTGATACATTTGTACATTGGTGATACTATTTACATTTATTTTATTTACAATTTTAATTTCAAATGAGATAAGTAGGTTTAATTCTCTGACTTAAATATTTTTCTAGGGGTAAAAAACTTCCCATTAGTAAGAATATTCCAGAAGTTTTTTTTAAAGCAACACGCAAATATCCCCTTGTTTTAAGTTATATCTCAACTTAAAATTGCGTTGAAAATGAAACTTTTAAAGATGAAAGTTATCATTTATTAATTAAAGTAGTTTTATCATTATTCTAAATAAAATTTTTCTTCATAAAAATTTGGAAGTATGATTGATAGTTAAAAAAATCCATAACAATTCAAGCACATATTTAAACAAACTAGTTTTTCTCAGATAATTTCAAACAAACAACTAAGTTTTCCTTCTAATCTAAAGATTTCCATCATTTTTTAATATTCTTACTGACATCCGCACACGTCATTTGACATTTTGACACTTCAACAAATGCCAAATGACCACTCAGTCGCATAAATACTAAAATGGTTCAGGAAAAACTTGGAATTCACCCAGCACAAGGACAACCGTGATAAGCAGTCAAGTTTTTCACAAAACAAAATATATATTCTTAATTTATTTGATGGAATCGAACAGGCACTTTTCGTATTTGTCTCACGTCATATTATTTTGCAAGGGGTTTTCTAGATCTCCTCTTCCTGAAAGTTCTGATTGTTTTCCTTATGCCCCTTATAGTTTAACTTGTTTTACAGGAACGTTAAAAGCTCCAACATTAATCTTTGTCTTACGTAATAGTTTGGTAAGGAAGTGTTTATTATAATGGTACAGTAAAACCTACTTTTAACGAGCAAGATGGTACCACAACATTTTGTTCCACATTCAGATTTAACCGGAATTTGAAAGAACTACTGAATTAGGTACAGATTTTAACTCGCACATAAAGACCCTTTGAAAAATTAAAAATTGAAATAAAATATTTAATATGGGCGTTTCAAAAGTCCGTTTTATAGTATTGATTTGGAAACAACGTCTCTTAGTTAGATGGTAGTAAGGTTTTCCCCTAGGTAAGTGATTATATTTTATTTAGTCCATCGGCTTACAGCGCCCCTAGCGGAGATAGAACTGAACTAAAGGAGATAGAACGAAAACAATATCAGTGCATATTTTGCAATATCAGAACAAACTCACTGAATGAAAATATTATGATATATCCTGAAAATATCTTAATTCATGATATATCATGAAAATATCTTAAATATTCATGGAGATAATAGCGTGGAAAAATAGGACTTTTTCAGACCTCAAGTGTTTCAAGACCTTTCAGTGTTATCATGTAGTTTTGAGTTTTTTTAGGCAAATAAAGACATATTTTAATTAATTCTTTGGGTCATGAAAAAGTGTTAGGCATGTTCTAATAATGCATTTTCTAATGCGAATATTCAAGATACTTTCATGAAACTTTTTCTGCGTTTGTCATGATATTGCAAACAATTTTCACAAATTTTCTGTTTAAGTAAGAAATCAATTTGTACGAAAATTAAGAAATAACTATATGTAAATAACATGATACAATGGTTTGTAAGGATTTAAATTTAGTCATAGTGAAGCTTTAAATAACAGAAATCTTATGAACCAGTAATCCATTGGTACTACCTATTACAAAACTAATGACAAGATGTTATTTAAATAAGTATATGTTATTTTTATGAAGATGAAATTTGTCATGGTGTTTCTTTTTTAACGTTTTGCCATAAAGTCTAGAACTCTCAAATGTTTCATCTTTATACCAATTTCGGCAATTTTAGAGGCAATGACATCTTGCTTCACAAAGCCTTAGAAATAGCCAAAAGCTATTTTTTTTCGATACTTATTTCTTACGAACATTCTATCAGGGGTGATTGCATTATAAAGCTCTAGAAGTTCTTACCTGGGTGATGCAAGACTAATAACTGATTCTTTAAGTAGACAGATAAGAAGTTGGGCGTTGCCTAATGTTGATAAACTCGTATAAAAATTGGCAACATTAATTGTGAAGTAGTTTTTGAGTGGTTGTTATTTTCAAACGTGTGAGGAATTTTCTTTTCAATACGGAATTGATATTTTCATGAGTTTTTTTAGTTTGAAAAATGATACTATTAAATTGTGGTTCATCTAATGCTATTGATTAAAAATTTTGGTGCAATGGGTATTAAGTAAAATTTATGATAAATACTTCAGGTGATCTATTTCAAACTCGATAAAAGTAAGGAATTTATTTTAAATAATCGTAAGGGCCCCATTCACGATCGCTCCGCTCCGCTACACTCCATGAAAACACGTGCTTTTTGGAGTGATTGACGTCACACGATGTGGAGTGACTGGAGTGACAGGAGTCCAAAATTGTCCGAAATCGCAATCCATTCATTCCAATTATTCCAAATGCGATCAGATCGAGAGTCACGTGGTTTGATTTTTGACGTCATGCGTGATGTAAATTCATGACGTGGGTCCAATTTAACGATTTAAATTAATTATGAAAAATCTTCAAGAATATTACCTATGATTTAACTCCTCATAATTAGAACTTAAAATTTCCAATGCAAATCCCAAAATTTAAAATCTATTTGAAGTAGTGATACCCAAGGAGGTATCCCAGTCAGCACAGAGTGAATTGCGCCCAGGCTAGATCTCATGCTCAATTTTTATGCTACAAAACTTCTTTTTCGCAAGATTTTCTATCTGATATAGATTTTTTTTTGGTAATCATGGAAGAGTTCAAATGATCGCATCATGAAAAATTGTTTTGGATAGTAGTGACCAGATACCCCTTTAAAAACCCTCCAATGATTTTAATCGTTTTGTTACCAGATTTTTTTTATTTTTTATTACTCAAAAGTATGTTTTTTTTATAAATAGTTCATCCAGAGGAATTTAACATTAAAACCTGGGGTATCGCAATAAAAATCAATATATAAATACTAATAAGAAATTACTTTAAACGAGAAAATAAAAATTTGCTTTTAAAGAAAAAAGAACGTATAATTTTCAAAAGTGTTGCATGAAGATTGATTAACTAAATAATAAATGTTTCTTTTAAAAAAATTCAAACAATTAATGAATTATTAAACTATATTACTGAAAAATTAATGTTTTTTTATAAACTATTAAATAAATGCAATAAATCTCATGAAATTAAAAAAAAGCCAAAGTTTATTTTAAAATTTTCTTGTAAATTTCAAGTGGTAGAAATTTAATTTTTTATTTATATTTAGAAATTAATTTAATATTGAACTAATCGGTTTTTACTTAATTTTGAAGTAACATTTAAAGTTATTAAAAAAAGTAAAAAAGAATATCTCGTGTTCAGTGGTTACATTTTAGCTGAACTTTCGAAAAATAATCCATATTTATCAAAACAAAAGCAATTTATTTGAAGATTTGCATATGTGAATGTGGAAAAAAAACTCGGAATTAAGAAATTGATTTCAATAGAAAAAATCCTAAATGGGAAAAATAGTGGAAATCGTACCCATTTTTTCCGTATTTGCTTTATAAAAACAGACTCAACTGTAGTTGTGTAAAAATTAATAAAATAGCAACCTATAAGTAAAATGCATTATCTAGCATACCTAATTTTTATTTCATAAACCCCTTGCATCACTATAGCATGTTTGAACAATACTGAAATAATTTCTCAGATAAATTAATTTTATCGGATTAAATTTAGCTTAATCAGTTAGATACAGGCCACTGGAAAAAATTAATTCATAAAAAAAAGAAATTGAAGTTGTAAACAAAAGCTTTCATGATTTTCGAAATTAAAAAAAAAAAAATCAAATTCCACACTGGGAATCGAACCTAGGTATACCGTATGGTAATCGAGAACGCTAACCAATGGGCCATGACATATATTGGTTTCCAAGACTACACTATTTTTATTAGTGTACAGGCCCATGTCGACTCTGAATTGAAGAGAGAGATTTGCATGTGTTTCTTTTTTTGCATTAAAATTGGCCGAATCTTCGTTCTAGGTTTCTTATTTTTTTTTTCTTTAGGGCTTTTTAAATTTTTTTAATTAAGAAAACAGCCGCTGACACCCAAACAAAATCTACAGTTTTGGTTGAAAGTAGTAATGGCGGCCAAACGAGCTTTGAATGGAATGGTGCGGAGTGGAGCGGAGCGGAGCGATGGTCTTATTACCGATTTTTCATCGCTCCGCTCCGCACCACGCCGTGCGGAGTGGAGCGGATCGACCGTGAATGGGGCCCTTTAGAAGTGGTTTACAGTATGATTAAAGAAAATAATTAACTAAAATGTTTGGGTATTTATAAATTAGAACATGATATTTTTTTTTAAATATATTCCTTTATGAACATTTTTTAAGTACTCAATTATTTATGAACATTAAACCACACTCCTTTAGGTGATAGACGCTTGGTGAAAAATTCGTCTATTACTTCTTTATTCTAATATTGAGGTATTACAAAAAAATTGCAAGCGCAAAAATGTCAACAGTTTTTTCGCTGTTGCAAGGAATCTACAGAGCAAACAGAAGCCCAGCTAGTTCCTGATGGCTAAGCACTTCCAGGAGGGACTGAGAGTACCTCTAAAGTCAATGAAAGTGTCCAATCTGTACAACCGGAGTCCATTGACTCGGGAGTAGCCAAACAACTAGAGCCAACTTAGGGTCAACCCCTCCAACATATTACTCCCTTTTAAAAAATGCCGAAGGGAAAACTTTATCTAAAAGAGGCTTAACTTTCAAGGGAAAACCACAGTATAACAGACGTAAACATTTTAGAGGGGGGTTTGGGGGTTCTCCCCCAGAAATTTTTAAAAATTCGTCTCTCAATATAGTGTTTAAACTCATTTAGAGGCCCTTTGGGTTAGTTCCTAAAAGAACAGTTCCTTGTGAACCGCCTTCCTTGTAAAGGGAAAGTTTTTCAGTTTTTCATGTTTTAGAAACCGTCGATTTAATGGGGGGGGGGGTTACAACCCCAATGACCCCCCTCGTTGCGCCTATGGAAGAAACGGACGAGAAAACGAACGAGAGATTTCAAACTTGAACTCCGGAGCTCTCGTCCGCCATATTGATCCGAGATTCGAATCTATGCGGATTGCTTTTACACTTTTTGTAATCCGTTAAATAGTTCCAAAAAATCTAGAACAGCTACTAATTACCAAAAAAAGTACTCCAACATTTATATGTTACGAAAGTAATGGACATCAGTGGTTACATGAATTTGTATTATCAGTGTATTATTACTTGTAAGGGTAAATACTTGTAATTCAATTCAACAGGTGGCGCCAGCAGCACACGAAAGAGAAAACCACAACTCTAGACCTACCATTTCCAATATCTTGTTTCCGTCTCGTTTCTTTTACGTGTGCTAAGTTTCTGAATAGGGCCCTTACTCTGGAGTAGCTGAGCAAAACTGATCCGGTAGTGGCTGAGCAACATTCGGGCTCAGCACTCTCCGAAGTGGTTGCAGACACTTATGTTGATCGTATTCAGTCGGTGTCCTCAGAGACTGAAGATCAGACGACATCGACGATCAACGAGGATCCTCTGAGAGGTCGAAGTTACCTAAGGAACAGGCCGACCTGTGTTTCTGAAACTCGCGGTCAAGAACGAGTGGACCCGCTCGATGTCCGAGCGACACAGGGAGATGGACCGTATCAACCAAGTACGCGCCTCGACCACCAAGTGTAAATATACGTCGGGGTGGTGGAGGTCCTGTTGAAGTTGTCCATGGGGCTCTTTCTGAAAGAAAAGAAGAGCGACCGCAAGGAACCCAGGCTCAGGGAACGTCTGCCATAAAAGCGCACGATGAGCCTACAAGGAGTACAGAGGGGAGCTGAGTACAGCTTGTGGCAGCTGAATCAGCTGTAATATGGCGGTCTCTGGATTATGGGAATGTCTCCCTCATTAATTTTTCAAGACATCACATGAGTTTTGTAGGTAATAGCCTTTTATCTTTTAAATCTGCTTGGGCAAGGATTCACTTTGAGGGCTGAAGGAATCTTAATCAGTCCCTCACCTCACCACAATAGTCTCGATTACCAGGGGGGAGAACTTTTGAGAACAATTTCTTTTTCTGGGCATACCCTTAAAATAGCCCTTCTAATATACCTGGCTAAGATATCACTTTGGGGGAGTGATCCTGAAACCAATTATAACTTTACATTGTGATACTTTAATACTTTACTTTTAACTTGCAATAGAGCATTTTCAATCACATGACTCTGCTTAACAACGGACTTAGCAACGTTGTTTTATTCCTCCAGTGACATCATGTGCGAATGCTGCTATTGGATACTTCTATGTCCCGCCCCTAACAACAGCCTTAGCAACGTTGATTTTGTCCTCCAAGTGACGTCATGTGCGAATGCTCTATAGAAGGATGGGGTTATTACATTATTGAAAAGGTTTTTAAATGTTATTTAACTTCAAGAGCCTATTTTCGATCTACCTGGGCAAAGCTTTCCTTTGGGGGCTGGGTGAGCTTAAGCTCAGGCAAATTACCTGATAATCCAATTATTCTTTCTACGACAGCAGGGCATGACACTTGCACAGTAGTGATTTTTTTTTCTTTTTTGAGGCGTGAAAAAGTGCTATTTTCACATGCTAATATTTCCGCGAATATTCACGATGTTTTCATGATTTTTTTTTCAGTGAGTTTTCAAAACATTGGCAACAATACTCTCACTGAGGTTTTTGCTCCATCTCCTTTAGTTTTTTAATTATTTTTTTAACTTTCTTATTTTTCCGCCAGGGGCGCTATAAGTCATCACAATGGATCAGGGCTCTATTAAGGGGGGGGGGGTTCCCGACCCGGGCGCCGTATTCAGGTATTCAAGAGGGGCACCAATTTTGTCCCCGAACTTTTTTTTGCAATTTATTATTATTTTAGTATTTTGCAATTTAAAATTATTTTAGTATTTGACTTTGTATAGGTTTTTCAGTACTTTCAAACGGAACCACGATGAACGTGTTCAGGGGGCGCCAAATTTGTGGCTGGACCTTTTTTTGATATCAAATTATTTTAGTCTTGGACTTCGTATTCGGGGATTCTTCGATACTTTCGAACGGAACCAAGATTGACGTGTTCAGAGGGGGCGCTAAAAAAGCCAAGAGGGAGGTGCCAAAAAAGCCATCCGCCCCGGGCACAATTTTTCCACAACACGGCCTTGCAATGGATTATCCAGGGTCCCCTAGTGGTACTTACCACTTACCAGGGTCATTTACCTTATAACCATGACACTAGGAGACGTTGTTTCCAAATAAATGCCGTAACAGGTATTTTTTAACCACCCTGTATCAGGCGCGGATCCAGCACGGCTCCAGGGGGGGGGGCACTTTTTCAGACCATCACCTTTACCTTTTGAGAAAAATATCAAAATTTTGGTGATTTTCTAAAAAGTATCACTCAATTGAGTGATACTTTTAAGGAGATCTTAAGATCTCCTTTTGATACCGCTGGGGGGTAAGAGGGTCCTCCCCCTGAAAAAAATTTTGAAATTTGACCTGTAAAAGTAGAGGTTTAACTCATTTTGAGTACTTTTTGGGACATTTTTTTGGTACTTTTGAGTGATTTTTTGAGTCCAAGGGGGGGCACTTTCCATAGTGCCACTCCCCTGAATCCGCCACTGCCCTGTATAAAGGATTGCCTCTTTCTCCATCATTTAAATATCAAATTAATCAATGAAGAGATAAGGCGATGATTAAAAAGGAGTATTAGAGAATATAAACGAGGGAGGGAAATAAAACGAGGACACTCCTTCTAGATATTTTCGAGATCAGAGTAGAATTCAAGTCCAATTCACTAAACTGCACCGCTGGACTCTAGTGGTGCTGCCATCTATATCTGAAATCAAAAGTAGAATCATTTTTCACGTGTAGTTATTTTTTTAAAAAAGGTTCAGAAATTAAAATAAATTACGTATGATTTCAAGCATTTATCTATGACCTTCTTCCTAGACTTTGAACTTTACCCGATAAAATCCAAAGAAAATTTAAAAAAAAAAAAAAAGTTGTGTACAAATTGTGATGCAGGCCCTGCTTTTTAGAATATTTTGAACTTAAGATCAGTAGTGGCGCAGGCAGAAATTTCTTCTAGGGGGGTCCAAGTCTATTGACCTGGGCCGGCTTTTGTTTTGGAGGGGTTTTGACTCAACATTATTTCTGAAGTGCCTCTTAATTAATATTATACGTTAAGTTTTAGACGACTTGCACAATTACTTTTAATTTTGGTCCTCTAAAATTAAAATAGTATAAACAACATGTGAATTCCTTCCCCAAAAATTTTTTGGAATTTTTTCCCTCAAAGTAATGTTTTACCTCATTTTGAGACTCTTTGGGTTACACCCGATGAGGAACCCCTCCTTGTAAGTCACATAATTTTCAAGGAAATAGACAGCAAAAAATTTTGTCAAAATTTCGGATTTTAAAACCCACCTTGGATACAGCCCTGCTATCGACAAATCCAACCAAAATAACCCCCCTCAAAAGACGACTGGGATATTTCGGGGAAATAAAATACTTGGAGGTGCACTTAATGTTTTTGTGTAACAATGTCCACCCCAAGTAAGAAGGAGGGTCTGGGGCTCTCCCAAGAATTTTTTTTTAGAAATTCACCCATTGAAAGTAGTATTTCAGCTCATTTTAAGATATTTGGATTTCAAAGAAGAGCGGCCCCGCTTCTTGTGAGCCACAGAATTATCCAAGAAAAAAAAAACAAATAAATAGGCAGCACATTTTTGAGTGGGTCTTGGGGGTCCTTCCCAAAAAAAATTTTAATTTTTGTCCTGTGAAAATAAATTTTTAATTCATTTCTCACCCATTTAGTAACCACAAAAGAAGACCGCTCCTTATGAACCTCAGAATTTTCATGTGAAAGAAAAGACAGTTAATAAACATGCATCAAGTTTCGGAGGGGGCTTGGAGAGTCCTCCCCAAAAAATTTTTAACCTTAAAAATAAACAATAAAATTTAAACTCATTTTAAGAGACTTTGGGTTACAGCCAAACCCCACTCATTGCAGGCAGCATATTTTTCAATGAAAATAAAAGTTATGTAAATAGACGTAAACATTTCTAAAGGTGGCTGGGGTCCTCCCCCAAGCAAGCGCGGATCCAGGGGGGGGGCAACTGGTCAATTGCCCCCCCCCGTGGGCTCAGCCGCCTTTTTTTTTTAATACAGAAAGAAGTAAAAAACGAGCAAGAAGAGAGAAGAGAAAATCAAGTTATAAGAATGTGTATTCCAGGGTCGACAGTTTTCAACCTTAAAATATACCCTACCATATACCTCATATTCGATTTTGGTGAAAATCGGTTGATAATTATGGCAGTTATTGGACTTTGAAAAAAGTTCAGATTTCGACGAAAAAACACAAGTACAAAGAAAGCTTATAAATCCGAAAATATTATTAGTTTTTTCTTAATTTTTTCTATTGTAACTAATTGTAATGGCAAAGTTTTTCCAGAATTACGGGTTTCCATGGGGATTTTTACGTCATCCAGGATTTTTAGAAGAAGACTAGAGCTTACTTACATTTAGAACAACCATTTTATGAAAAGTACTTTTATAATAATTTGTGCAGAAAAATTTTAACGAAAATACAAAAACGTTAAATTCGAATGTTATAAGTGTTAAGAGTCATATTTCCCTTAAAGAACATACATTTTAAAGGAAATTAAACGTAGTATATTAGTTCAGGACGATTACGTTTTTATATGCTTATAAAAAATAGCCTCTTTCACTTATTTCAAATACTTAATTAGGTATTACATATTTCTAATTGAGTTCCTAAAAAAATGAAATATTTTAACACTCCATTTTTGTGGGGCAAGTCGTGTCAGAAGAGTAGAAGAGTTTCGACGAAGAGTTTTCACAGATTACGAATATGTAAATCATTAGGCCAGACTGGGCCGAGTGGCGATCGCCACCCTGATGGGGCCCTATTCAAATAATTACAATTTTTCAAAAATAAGTTCAAAATGTGAGAGGGCCACCGAAATGGGGGCAGAAGCTATGAGGTCCCGAGAGAAATGTAGAATTTTTTTCACATACCACGCTTCCCTTTGATTTTGCTGCCTTAGCTTTAACAGGGCACTCGAAGTCTTCATCTTCGACCCACAAAACACTCCCTGGGAGAAACCAGACGTTATCTAGAGGGATCGGACTTGCCCAAAGCCCTCATTTCATGTTTCAAAGAGGCCCCCAAAACTGTTTAAAAGCTAAGAAAATGTGAGAATGTAAAATAAATGTATTGACTTATGAATTTAAAATCAATCTTAAGCTTAAGCACTTTTCAAATAAAGAATTTTTACGAAATGCTTACACAAGGATTGAAAATGATTGATTTTGTTACTTTAAGTCAAATAAATTTAATTTTAAATTTAAGGCATGACGAGGGCCCCCAAGCGAATCTTTTGCCCTGGGCCCTCAAACTTGTAAGTCGGGCCCTGATCGGCGTCAAAACACTGTAAACACTTTCTTTTTCCTCTATCATTGTCCATGCTATATGCTATCGTTCGCAGAAGGGAGTGAAAAACACAAGCTACCTCGGTGGCTGATTCGACCCCTCGGCCACACACAGACGGCGACAGAGGGATTGTAACTCTATACCATGTGCTGACAATCCATATTTATAGCCCCCCCGTATTGAGGATGGTAGTTGAAAGGGTCTCCTTTTCTTTTTTATCTTGTTTAGAGGGTTCAGGAGCGGGCGCTTGTGTTTTCTCAGGGCTGCCGCCTCTCGCAGGAGATGGGACACCGTTTTATGGTTTTACGGCCTCTAATTGTTTGTAGATTCTTGTTTTCCCACCCCACTCCCCAAATGACCGATGGGAAGTTGGGAGGATACATTTTTTTCTGGGGGGTGACACATTTTTCCAGAAGACGTCCTTCAGTCTCTTGTTGGTTGTGATCCCAGAAAGGCTGCTGGTTTCTTGGATCTAACGGCTAGAAGTATAGCTTCCCAAAAAGAGGTAAGATGTTTTATATTTATTTTTCAAAGTAGTAAGGGGATAAGGGATTTATGTTTTATATTTTTATCTAAATAATTACAATTGGTTTTTATGATTTGATATTTTGTGAGACAAGTGACTTAAAAATTCTCCCATTTTTGCCCATAGGGTTAAAAGCCGTTTTTCTCTACAAGCTACTCTCATACAAGCGTTCATGTAGTATTCTTACAAGATTCTATAAAAAAGTTCATTGAAAGTTTATTATAACATTCTTCCTTCATCACTTTCTTGAAGAAAAACTAAAAGTAATAGAAGAGCTACAGACTTAAATTTAACTTTTATTATTTCTTTAAAAATGACCGGAAAATGTGTCTGCTAAATACGAATATTCCATTTGAATTGAAAAGAGATAAAATATAAATTTAAAAAATTTGATAATTGAAGAAACGTCTCTCAAATTGAAAACATCGCTCAAAACCACAAAATAACAGCGAAAGAAGTAATTCACACGGTTTCCCCTTCCTAAATAATTCCACACTAATATTGTTAAAAATGGGACAAGTAAAAGAAAAATTAATTTTTTCAATTTTATTTGGCCTTAAAATTCGACCTTTTTAAAACTCCTGTTATAAACGTTTAAGGCATTTTTCCGAGGTCATTTTTCCATTAATATCGTAATTATATAGCTATATAACATAAAAAACCACCATTGGTGATTAAGTCATTAGTTAATTAATTTATTAAAGTGAAATTTGAAAATACAGGTAAAATTTTCCAATCAAGTGAAACAGAAAATATTTTGACAATGTTTGGTAACAAATCATTTAAAAAATACTTAAATTTAACAAAGACAAAAAAAAAATCTTTTTTAAAGTTTAAATTTTAAACAAATTTATTTATTTCTTAAATTCTTGTAGTATAGGCATGTGATACATGTGTGTAGGTAGACTATATTTTAGTACTCTTTGCGATTATCAGTATCAGGCCAGTCAAATTTAGAATATGTGTGGAAATATTAAAGCATTTCAGACAAAAGTATTAATAATATAAATGCTTCAAACTAAATTTCAAAAGAAAGAGAGGGGAAATGCAAAGAAATACTTTTTTAACTAGCTAATGAAAATAATTGTTTTATTTAAAAAATTGGATAATAATGAAAGGAGGAAACCATTATCTTTAAAATCTTAAGTAACCTTAAATTTAGAGTTAAATGTAATTTTTTTAAAAAATTAATTACTTTAACAATTTATAAATAAATTTCCTTTTATTTTTATATTAAGGTGATGATAGAAAATCTAGAAATCTTTACAACATGCTAAAACTTAAAAAAATTCCCAAGGTATAAATAATGCTGGAACTATAGTGCTAATAAATAACAAAGTATGTTGATCTATAATAATTCTCAGATTCTTCCATTTGATAGGACTGTTATTTGTAATCGTATACTTATCCAGTATTATGTTAATGTCCTACCCAGATTCAACGTTTTCAGTCAAATTTTCTTGGTCCCATGAAAGACAGTAAATCGGAGTTAATATCTAAAAACGTATTTACAAGCTACATTGAACCTATTAAGGGCATCGAATCTATTAGGGCACCTTAATTAAGGTCTCATCCTCCGATCCAGATGCCGTCTGAAATGTTCAAAAATGAGTCGAGATACTACTTTTTTAGTCTACGTTTTCAAAAAAATTTCTGGGGGAGGACCCCCGGAACCCCCACGGTTCCTTAGGTTAAGGATCGACAGTAAAATTTGCACATTTTTTTCAGCGAAAGTTCACATTAGATCCATAAAATACTTGGGGGAAGGAACCTTAGTAAAGAAATTGCGAGTCAAAACCATTTCTGGAAACATAAGTCTGGTTGGGGGCAGGTCCGTATCGAAGGGGGGGGGGTTAGGGGTTCAACCCCCCCCCCCCCCCGAAATTTTGACATCAATTTTTATACTGCTATTTTTCTTGAAAATTATGTCTCACAAGGAGCGATATCCTCTTCGGGTATAACCCAAAGGGTCTCAAAATGAGTCAAAACCCTACTTTTAAGGGTAAAATTTCCAAAATTTTTCTGGGGGAGGACCCCCAAACCCCCTCGAAATTTTTAAATCTATTAAGTATACGGTTTTTCCTTCAAACTTGTGTGATTTACAAGGAGTGGTTCTCTTTAATGTTACCTAATATGTCTCAAAATGAGTTAAAATGCCACTATTAGGGGAAAAATTCCAAACATTTTCTGGAGTAGGAACCTAAAAACCCCCTTAACATTTCGCCATTTATTACAATATTCCTTCTTTTTACCTTGAAAATTCGGCCGCTTACAATGAGTGGTGCTCTATGGGTGTAATCTAAAGGGTCTCAGAAATGAGCTAAAACACTCTTTTGAGGGGCAAATTTCCAAAAATTTTCTGGGGGAGGACCCCCAGGCCCCCCCTTTTACTTCGAATTTAAATTGTTTATACAATTTTGAAATTTACTGCATCAAAATTTCTATCCAGTGTTGTCATCTAAAACTTAACATATAAAAGTACCCGTCAGGAGGTACCTCAGAAAATATTTGAGTCAACCCCCCCCGAAACAAAAGTCTGGTTACGGCCCTGGTTGGGGGGTTATGTCACTGTAGTTAACCAAAAATGGGTTTTTAGGGTCTTATTTTCAAAAATTTTCTGGTGGAAAATCCTAACCCAAAAATGTGGTTGCCCCCCCCGTAGGTCCAGGCTGGATCCGCCACTGCCCCCAAGAAAAGTTTTGAATTTAGTCCTTTATTTGTGTTTTAACTCATTTTAAGACCCCTTGGTTTTCACCCTAAGAGGATTACTGATTATAACCGGGAATATTTTTTTGGGAAACTCCCAAATAAGGGCGAGGGTCAACCCCCGTGGCTGCGCCACTGCTTACAATTGTAAATAAAGTTTAATTTTAAATTCGTAACTTTATTACTCATTTCTCTCTAAGAATGAGTTAAGATGTAATAATAAAGATTTAAAACCTTTCTTAGGTTTTTTTTTTTGTAACCTTAATCCCTATTTTTTTTTAATACTTCTTGTCCCTTCCTAATATGACGAATATTTTTATTGCTAAAATGTTTACAGATATCTTGATTATAAATATAACTAACACAGGTCTGAAAAAAAAAACTTTCTGAAAGCTGTTTGGGTTATTTAACCAGATTTTATGTTTTTTTGGTGTGCTGATTCCGAAAATGACCTCAGATTTTTCCTTATAGATGTCACATTTCCTGACAATTTGCGTTTTTATGTTTCATTGCGAAATATCTCAATGTGATCACTTGAGATTCAATCATCACTTGAGATCACTGATGATTGAGATATATCACTGTGATGATTGTTGCTGCTGTTCCTGCCATGCACGAGGGTATTGCCACAAAAATCAAAAACTAATCTCTCATCCTGGTAATATTCCATCGGCCATACGTCCATGTCCAGTTTCTCATGAACCTGATATTACTGATATTACAGTGCCCTTTTCTCCAACTGAAAGGACAGTCATCTCTTCGGGTCATCTCTTGGATACTAGGTGCATTAAAAGAACGCTATAAAAACCTCGCTCTGGTCATCAATAAAATAAAGTATGTCGAACACTGTTAGACCATTAATTGTGATTTGAAAGTTACCTCCATGATTCCTGGTCAACAAGAATGGTCACTTACAATGGGTCAAAAAAGAATGGCTAGAAAGATCTAATCATGGGCCACAGGCACCTGGAATGTGATTCGAAACAGCTTAGTTATGCAAAAGAAGTATTTTTAAACCCTCTGGATATAAAATTAGGTGTAATAAAGATAGTACAAGCAACATTTTTCTCGAGAATTCCTTTTAAAATAGGATTTTAGCAAAAATATTAAAAATCTATTTCACAAAAATCCTGACGTGAAGGAGAAAAACTGAGGTCATTTTCGAAATCAACGTACCAAATGACATAAAAATTACCTAAAACTTTTTTTGCATTTTTCAAAAAGTTAAATTTCGCAGGCAATAATCACCAAAACACATATAGGAATTTGACAAAAACTTAAACAGCTTTTTCATTTCAGACCCGTGTAATCAAGATTTGTGAAAAATTAAAAAAAAATTATTATATCTTGTCTATTTTAAATAAAAATAATAACATTACTTTACATTCCTTTCATGCTGTTTATCTCATTCATCTTCACTCCTTTTTTTATGCACTTATATTCACTTTCAGGGCTGCTCGTGGGATCTTCAGGAGTCTCCCTGTATCATGTAACGAAATATTCATTATTAAAATAACTATGGGCATAAATGTTTACATACACTTTTGATTATTTCGGGGTTTACTGTTTACTTTGCTTTCAGAAACAAATCCCTGAAGGAAAATATTTGCAAGGTAGCTTTATATTTTGAAAGAATTCCGCTAGATGGCAACATCAAAATTGTTCTCTCTAAAATTGAGCGTAATAGAGTAATCACACTGCTCTATTATGCTCTATCATAGTATCCCTAACTATTCTGTTTAAATATTTTTTAATATTTTTATTTACACTTTTACAGGATCCAAAATTATTAACCATCTCCTCCCATGCATTTTTCATTGGTCCAATATAATTGTTAGTATAATGTATTTAGGTAGAATTTGCATCTAAAGCACCTTAATATAAGAGAAAAGTTGTGAGTGATAGAGAGGGGGGACTTGGGGGTCCTCCCCCGGAATTTTTTAAAAAAAATTTATTCTTTAAAATAGGTTTTTAACTTGTTTTGGTACACCTAGTTTCGGCGGGGCCGAGCTCCCTTTTTTATTCCCCTGCATAAAACTATTTGTTACTTAAAATCCTATTCCTTGTCTCTGATCGTATTGATGTCCTTATACAGATACAACATAAGGGGGAAGGTGGAGAAAGCCGCGCGCGGCCACCGCTTGTCCGCAGGCGGCCACCTGTCCTCCGCCGAGGAATGCGAGGTCAGGCGGAAGAGAGGCGCTTCGGCACCGGGGTCGAGCGGACACTTGCCTCCCTTCCTTTGATCATCCGATGGGAAGGCAATAGTATAGTAGTCGTATTGGTTTCAGTGGAGCGAAGGAGTTTAGTCGACATTTTTTGTGAAGCATAAGATGGAGAATGGAGGGAAGTATAAAAATAAATATTCTAGTTAGTTCAATTCAAAAGACTGATGCCCAGTTAAAATAAACTGCTGAATGCATTTTATTTTATTTTGAGAAAATAAGCAAGTATTTTTTCATTCTCCCCAATAAGATGAAAAACGTATTATTTAGCTCATAGATTTTCAACAGATTTAAAAAAAAACTCGTTTATAAAAAAAAGAAGAAACTCTCGAAAGTCTTGATAATAAGAATTAAAATTTGGTAGTTCAATTGAAGGTATCTATCTGGTTTTTTTTGTTTGTGGGTTTGAGTGGTTTTTTTTTTTTTCAATTTTATTGACTGATGGAGTATTTCTATGTTGCTAAAACAAGAAAATAACGGGTGTATTTAAAAGGTTACTGGTTAAAGGTTTTTAAAATTTTTAAACTACTTTACTCTTAAATGCTAAAAAACAATATAAGTATAAAGCATTTTTTATTAATGGAATAAAATTTTTAACTTTATAGTACAAACATTTAAAATTAAGTTTGAGGTATAGAATGGATGAAATGAAAATAAATCGTTTAGGCAGGGACGGATTAAAGGGTGGAGGTGAGGTGACCGCCCCCCCCCTCCTTTAGACCAGAGACAATTTAGTGGTTTGTAAAAACGGAAATTTATTATATTTGGTTTTACGAGGTGTGGCTATTAAATAACGAGACTGATGCTCCCACAAAAGAACTAAGCATGTGACAAATTTGAACATTGGACAGTTGTTTATTATGGAACTTTATGTTTTAAATGCAGCAACCCCGGTGTTTTTAAACAAATTCGTCTGGCTGTAGTGTACGTTTATATAAAAGCATATTGTTCCAGTTTGCCGGAAAAATGATAAGTGCACAGTGATAAAGGCAGCAAATTTTCATTAAATTTCACACGAAACCTCAAAAAATGGCTACCAAAACTAATTTTTTAATAAAGGACATGTATGGGGATAAATATTTGTCATGTGCATACGATTTTGAGGGGTTTAAGTGTTTTCTAGATGGCTGCGAAGATAAAAAAAAATGATTCACAAGCCCTTTCTCGTCAAAAAACAGTTAAAATTACTAAAAATGTTTGTACTTTGATCCGATTTAACAGTTTTTATGTATTTGTGCAATTGCTGAAACTGTTTGAATTGACAAATAATGCTCAAGACAAGTTTTGCATGATAATTCTAACTCGCAAGTCATTGAATCTCCATAAAGATTTCGCTCCAACTCATTCTGTAGTGTCTGAGAAGAGAAGTTAATAGCCAAATACCACATCCCTCAGTTAAATCATCCAACTTTTTCACCTGACCTTGCCCCATATTACTTTTACCTAACTACCAAGCTTAAATCTGATTTTAAAAATCAGGATTTCAGTGTGTTGAAGTTGTAAAAGAAAATCCGGTAAAGGTTTTAAAGGAGGTCACATACGAAGGCTTCCAAATTTTTTTAAAACAACAGAAAATTCACAAAAAGAGGTCTAGGGGTAGAAGAGGGATGCATATTAAAGGTAATGATAATTAAATTTAGATAAATTAAAAATAATAGGATTTATGGCATCAGTCTCGTTATTTAATAGCCACACCTCGTATTATGTGGTGAACTATACTAACTTTACCAGTTGAGATTGTCTTGTCATTACTATAATTTTTTTTAAATACTTGTTAAATTGGGGTAAAAGGCCTTGGCAAAAACCCTGTTAGCGGCGTAGCAAAGGGGGCTATTGTCACACAACTTTTGATTATCGTTTGGGGATATAGTCAAATGGTCCTTGCTTATCCTGGCCATCACGAAGAAGTAAAAGGATTTTTATAGTTTCTTCTGATCCGAACGTCCGTAATACCAAATCTACCTGATTGGCTCAAAGGTAACATGTGAACACACAATTTCTAAAACACCATGAAAGGGATCATCACGCGGTATATTTTTAGCCAATCGTATAACACTGGTATTTTTAACGTTCGGCTCTGGGCGAATGACACTTCTTTCAATCCTCTAGTTATGCCAATGTCTATGGAGTTCAAAGTTGTTACTTTATTTTAAGATGATTTGAAATAAAATAGAAATGGGGCAAAACACTCACTAATGACTTTTCTAATTCAACGTTGGGCCTTTCCATTGTGACGGGTGAGACATTCGGACACATATTTAGAGATTGTATCTAAATTTTGGGGGATATATTACCATTAACTAATGAATCCCTAAACAGTATTTTTATTGTGTTTTTCTATGCATGTTCTTCAATATTTGAGCCAAATTTCAATCCAAAAATTTTTTTAACAGTACAGTATATTGTTTAGTTTGTTTACTGTTCTTTATTCTAGTGATTTAGATGCAGAGAAAAGGTTTCTGTTCTGCTGTACTGTGCATATTTTAAAAGTGTTACAGATCACATTTTTTGTACAATAAAACATAACTGATATTTCCCTTATTTCCTGGGTTTATTTAAAAACTTCCATAACAAATTTCGGTGTTGCTTTCCTTACTTTGTCAATGTTGCCAGTCTAGACTTAGCAATACTTTGATTACATAGTGCTTGTTATGTGTAAAAAAAAGTTTCATTTTCATTCTATCTGAAAATCAATGAGAAATTAGCATATATTTTAAGTTCGGTACTTGTTTTCAAACTGTGCAACACAATCATCAGAAAAAATATTATTTTAAAGTTCGAGGAAACTTTGTTTTCTGACCAGCAGTAAGGGTAATTAAAAAAATGATCACTTGGTAAATTTTCTGAATTTATCACTGATTGCTGCAGCATGTAAAAATGGCTATTTGAGAATGAGTAGTAGTAATAGTAAGAAAGCTCTGAATCTACAAAAAATAATTTAAAAAATCCACCACGAAACTCTTTACTATGAAAAATTCTACAGTTACTAGTTAGTTCTGATTACAGTTAAGAAATTGTGAAAATAATTTATTTTTTATTTAACTTTTAATTCTTATTACATTTATTGTCACGTAAACTCAATCAATAAAAATGTCTTTTCTTAAAAATCTAAGAATAATTAAAGTAAATTGTGATCTACTCACTATTTTCTATAAAACAATTTAAGATATCTATTCCTTAATAATTTGCCTAGTTTTTAGCCATGATTCAATCTTTTACTTCTTTTAGGAATCATTCAAATATTTTAAAACCCTTTGAAATGTTGTCACACCCGACCCATTACAAAGATTTCGTTACATCCGCCATGCTGAAATGTCATACCCGCCACACTAAAACACACATAATAAAAATTTTAAAACTTAATATTTTACATGTCTTTAAAACTGCAACAACAAGTATACTTCTGAATGTTTCCCCCCAAGGAGTTTTGAGGAAAATTGAATATTGCATGATAACTTTTCAATTTTTTTGTGACGGGTGTGATAGGGTAATATATATTTTAATGCAACAGAAATCAAGTCTTTTAATTTTTCTTTATAAAAATTGAGTGTTTTATAAGATGAACAAGGTCACAAATAGTGATATTATGCACCTACAATGAAAATTCTACTGTTTTTTTTAGTTTTGGTCAAGATACTTGAATAGTTTTCAAATTTTTCTAACTTTGAGCCTCTAAAAATTATCCAAGATTAATTTTAAAGCTTAGCTCTTTGTAATTTCTCATCGGTGTCATACCTTTACCTATTTTGATACATAATTTATGGTAATAATACAAATTTGAAATTTCAACATACCATCCATTTTTTCATGGAATGGCCCTGTCATTAAAAGGGAGGCTTGGGTGAAAAAAGGTATTCCTCGATTTGTGCTTAAAATGTTTTAGAATATATACTTTAACTTATCTAAAATTTAAAATTTTTGGCTCTTATCTTGAATAACTCCAGTTTTAGGTATAGAAAGTGTATCACTTTTTTTTTAAAAAAGATTTTACAAGGTTCAAATTGATATACAACTTTACTATATTCTATAAAAAATTTTTTTTTTCATGATATTTTCTTAAAAAATGAAAAAAAAAAAAATATTGGTATCCTTGAAAAATTACATTGTTTGATGTTGAATATTAATTGTATTGTTTTTGTGATATTCTTTAGTGTATACTATCTGTAGTGATCACATTTTTTTGGTGAATATTTTTCATTTTTCAGCACTTTATAAAGAGTACGCACCAACATGATAATACAATTTTTTGTAGCGAGAATCATAAAATTAATCCTACTCTTTACCACATGCGAGTTATGTGCTACAATTGATTAATAAATGTTTAAATTAACCTTTTAAAGCTTTTAATTCCTCAGAAGCTGAAAACTAGCTTTTGTAAAATCCTGCAAAAGTAAAGTTGTGATTTTTCATGGATTTTTTAAGAAGATGGAATCCTGTTTGGATCATACTTAAAAAGAGGTGACATGAGGGAGGATTCTTCCAAATACAAAGGCAGTGGTACATTCTTTTTTGCATTTAATTCCAAGTTTTCAGGGTGCATACTCTTGGACTCCCGCCTGCGTACTTTTAGCCGCCATGTCGCGTAGGGTAAAAGTACGCACTCAATTTTTTTTTTTGATTTTTGGTTTTTAGCATATTTATTTAATAGCTAAAACTTTGATTTTTTTGTACCTTGGTTTGTAAGTCAATAAACTTGTGGTCAGTAAATTTTTGAGTCCCTGGCTTAAAAATTCTCCATTTTACAGCCCAAAATCATTTTTGTGCGTCCTCTTACCCTCCTTTCCCCTATAATTAATCTGTATCTCCTCTATTTGAAAAAAAAAATGTTTCATACATCTAACATTCATATATTCACAGGAATTTTAACAAATGTGTATGTAAGTAAAAACTTTTGTCTGAAAAGTGTCACACCCGTCACAGCGTTTTAAAATTAAAAAAAAAATTGAAAGCTATTGAAGTTTTAATTTTGCTTTGATAATTAAGTATTTGCATAGAAGAACATAATAAAACTGCTTTTCAGGGATTTAATGGTTAATATATCCCTCAAAATTTAGATACAACCTCTAAAATTTTCTCTGAATGTCACACCCGTCACAATGGAATGGCCCTTAAGTTAATTTTGCTAATATATTCATAAAAGGTTTAAAAAAATGAGTGAATTTCCTGTTATAAGGATCAATTTAATAGGATACTTTCATCTTTTTTTTTCAATACAACAATAGTTTGCACCAGGGGAATTCCTTGCAATAGCAAGAATAATTGCGATAATAATGTTATAAAGTTAGGTTCACGTGAACTTGAACCATGTATCACTTATACTATGTCTCGGTGATTCTCAACATGTGGTCCGTGGGAGGATTACAAGTTTCATTGATATGATAGAGTATTTAATAATTTTTGGTTATAAAAAGTTTGAGAATCACTAGATTAGGTTGTGTATCACTTCGAAATGTGGTCTGTGGGAGGGTTTCAGGTTTTATTGACTTGGTAATGTGTTTTGTGGTCATGGGAATGAAAAGGTTGAGAATAACTGGCTTGTATTACCAAGACCTTATATTTATAATAACCTATAACCATGGCTTACTAGATACTTATACAGGCTAGCCGAGTACGGAAATCATTGCAAATCCAGATGGCAATACTGGACAAACTGGCAAAGCATATTCACAGTGTTGAAGGCGGTGGATGATATAGGTAGGTCTTGTAGCGCTCCAAGCGGGAAAAGTTGTCAAATGGTTTTCATTGTTTAAAACTCGACTAGCCTGTATAAGTATCTAGTAAGCCGTGCTATAACAATACACTCACCCGCTGCTGATGTAATTTTCCTCTATTATTTAGACGCCGGAAACATTCCAAGATGCATCGAGAAGAAGCTCACGTCCAAGGAAGCATAAATTGTGGAAAAGAAAAATGAATTAGAAAATTATACATTCAACAATTTTAACTCTTGAAACAATTTTCATTTTTTCATTTCTAGTGAATTGAATAGCTTAATATAATAATAATAAATAATCTAACATTATTTAATTACGAATGATAGAATTAATTAAATAGAAAATTTGAACCCGGAAGGAGGTGAATTAAAATAAAGTTTCGAAGAAGGATACAATTATTCACTTCCTAATATACTACATCTAAATTTGGTTCTGATTTTGTGAATTGGAATTAAAGTATTTTACTGTGTGGTCAGTAGCATTTTTTGGGGCCCTTTAAATATTACGTAAGCATGGTTTGAGTCATTTTTAACCCCCTCTCCTCCCTTGTCAGCAAAATAAAGGAAATAGCAACCCTCTCCCCTTAGGTTCTTTACGTAATATTTTAACGGCCCCTGTGCTTCTTCAAAAATGTCAAAATTCACGCCGTTTTAAGGTAAGAAAATTTTCTCAAGGGATGTATTTTTTTTTTAAATGAAATGCGTATTTGCACATCTCAGTTTATCCCTCTTTTTATTCTCATTAGAGGAAAGACACAGAACGTTGTATTTTCCAAACACATCGCTAACAGATTTCGACAACGGGTAAAAAGGCCTACACGTGTTGTGCACTGGGGCGTTTGGATTGTACAACACACCCACAGATCCATCTTTAGGAAGTGATGCGCCAAATGTGCTGGAGGTCGGCAGTTTTCATCACCATCCGCACGAAAACACTTGCAGAGCACTCGAGATGAGGGGGGGATGGAAAGAGAGACCAAGGATGGAACGATTGCATGGCAATTTCCGTGAATCGGAAGAAGGGCAGAACATTGGTGAGAATAACATGACTTTCTCGATGTATCACTTGAGAGAAAACCCCTATAGCACGAGTTACATCCATGAAAATAATTAAATTGGCTCACTTCTACAATTCAAAATGCTTCAGTTTCTAGTGATTGCAGTTAACTTAAAAACAGTGGCATAGAAATCACGATTAGAAATAAGCCTTTATTTTTATATAGATTGGGAAATTTATAAAGACAGTTAATAAGACTTTCAATTTTATAGTGAAAAAAATTTGAAAGGTTGTTAGTTAAACAGAATATAGTATAAAGCAGTTTTCTTTATAACCTTTGTTTAAACCGAAAACCTTTAATTGCTTAGAGTTTTGATTGTTATGTTAATCTCATGATAAAGGAATATCTTGAAATTGTACTCAAATAATACAATCACTGCTAGATGGTCTTGAAAACTGTGCACGACTCTAGTATGAGCAAAAAGAACGTGAATAAACCCAACAAATTTGAACTGCTTATATATTTAAGAAATTTCTTTTGTTTAGTATCCATCGTTATGATGAATCAAAAGTGCAGACACACACTGAACCCCAAATATGAATTACACAATTAAATATAGCATTAAAATAAAAAACAATAATAATAGCTTAAAGTTGTTTTAACCCTTAAATTTAACATTCTTAAGATTTTTCAATCTAGAATGAAGACATAAATACATTTTAATAATATTACTTATCTTATAAGTTTTTTACTCATTGTATTTTGGTTGGCCCAAATATAGTTTAACATGAACTTAAGAACATAAGTTATATTAATGAGTAAGGAAACTTGTAAAGATAAGAAACCCTTTCTTAAATTACTAATTTCCTTATTTCAAAACATTCTGTTCTAAATTAGTTACACTGTATATTTTAGATAAATTACATAAAAAAAGGCTTGCTTTTATCTAAATCAAAATTATTTTATCATTTGATAAGTTTTACATTAAATAGTGCTACACATTGTTCAAAACTGTAAGTAGGGTGGTTCAAAAAAACTTTTTTGAGCGTGAGTCTGGGCCACCCCCTAACTTTTTAACACTTATCAACAGTATTGAACTCAAAGAATTTTAGCTTCCTATTCAAATTATCAGAGGGTGATCAGTGAACCCCAATATTTAACATTAGAGGGCCTATAGCGAATGACACACATAGTAATATTGGTCGACAAAAAATAGGGTCAAAATGCATCTGAAACAATTCATACAGATTCTCATGTAAAATAACCCCCTAAGTCCGAGTATGACCCCCGTCTTTTTTATCAGCCTCATATTTTCGGGGAACAGCCCCTCCCCCTTTTTACTTTTATCGATGACTTAATGACTTTCAATTCCATTTTCCGGATCAAAAAGCATTACTTTAGTCTTTAAATTACTCCCAAGGGGATAAGAAAGGTTGAAATTTCTAAAATATGAAAATTTTTAGCAAGTGGATAGGTTTAAGGGGTTTTTACCCCCTAAAAATTCATCTTTCAAGGGTGCTAACCCTTCCTCAAAGACCCAAATGTAATAAAAATATGCAGCTGCAGCATTGATTTTTACTAAAAGCGGTTGAAGTGTTAGCACCCTCGAAGCACCTGAAGAAGAGTTAGGATCACTTTAAATCGTGTTGGCACTTGCACTCTGAGGAATTAATATTGATGCTTTGAAAAGCTTAAAACAGACATAATGACATATAAATGCATGGTATATTGAACCTTTTTTTAACCTTGGCCACTAAATCAGTTAACCAGGGGTTTGGGATTACGGATGCAGTCCCTTTCCCCACCCATTGCATGTCAGTGGCTTTAATGTCTACCCACCCCAGGATATTAGTTTGTTTTATGTAAACAACTGATAGATATAATAGTTTTTAACTGTTTTGTGTAGGAACTGAGGAGGAACTCTTAAAAACTGAGGGAGATGAAAAAAACGATTGTCATATTTGAATTCAAGATGTCAATTCACTTAACTTAAACTTAAGAATCAGCTTAAATTTAGTCAGTTGCATTTTGACTTTTTTGTATATATACCAGTTTAACTCTTACAGTCATATTCATAGCCATCAGCGTCGAGGTTAACCAGCGGTTAAAGAAAGAAAAAGTAGCTTTCCGTTGACTCTGATTGGTGGAATTCTTCTTTGACCGAGGATTTAACACTGACGCTGATGGCTGTGAATATGGCTGTTAAAGTGCTGCATTGTTATCCTCAACCATGTATCTATTAACAGTTCAAAACATGGAATACCCCACATAAAACAGGTCAGTTAGTTACTAACGGGCCTAATAAGTTCCACTTAAAAAAGACTAAAAATATAGAAATGCTGTCATTTTTAAACTTTTCAAAGCAGGAATATTAGCGGAAAGTGGAATGTTAGAGGTGAACCTGGAATTTTGATAGAAGATCTATCTTACTTTAGTAAATAGATTTGCAACTATCATACTCTTTAGATACAAAACACTTAGATCATATGAATACAGGGAAAGTCATTTATAAGTGTTTCTCCAGACAAATGGATTGACAATGAAGACTATTGTAATGGGAAAAAAGGCTTAAATGTTTACAACTACAGTCAATGTTAGTGCAAAAGAGGTGTAAAGCTTTTAGAAGATTTTAATAAACTTATAACCAATAATGAAGAAGGTAAGCAATTTTTGCTGCAAGCTGTGGGAGCTAACAAAAATAATATTTTTATCAGAAGTTACCAAGAAATGAGTTTACGAAATTATTGCACAATAGTGTAGATTTGTTAAGGGGCAAAATACTAGCAAGTTTTACTTTGTACTTTTATATATTGATTTATTTTTATGTTAATAGATTGTAATATATAAATGCATACCTAAATTTTGTATTTTTTTGTTTCTTTAAATCAATTTTTTGAAAAGTTGCAATGCTAACTTGTAAAGTTTGGGGGGCTTAAGCATCCTCTTGCAGTTGAGATATGAAATTCTCCCAGAAGATTACTGTCTACAAGTGTAAAAAAATTTGAGGGGTGGCCCGGTTTGTATCTGAAATTTTTATTTTTACCATGTATTGTTAAACCACTCTTCTGTAAGTTCAATCAACTTTACAAAGGGAAAAGGTCCATGCAGTAAAGGCTTTCGACCCTTGAGCAGTCACTTCTGAAAGTTTTCGGAGAGGTTAAGGAGGGGTTAGTTGGGTGGTGTAGTGGTACTGGACACAGGCTTCTGTTAAGGAGTCTCCACCCCTTCGCAGTCGCCATACTCGCTAATCTTCGTGCTTGAAGGATTCTGAAAAAGAGTCTCCACCCTTTCGCAGTCTCCAAAGCATCGTTTTCACGAGAGCCCCCACAACACATAGGGAGGGTTAAGGAGGGTTAGTTAAGTGGTGTAGTGGTACTGGACACAGGCTTCTGTTAAGGAGTCTCCACCCCTTCGCAGTTGCCATACTCGCTAATCTTCGTGCTTGAAGGATTCTGAAAAAGAGTCTCCACCCTTTCGCAGTCTCCAAAGCATCGTTTTCACGAGAGCCCCCACAACACATAGGGAGGGTTAAGGAGGGGTTAGTTGGGAGGTGTAGTGGTACTGGACACAGGCTTCTGTTAAGGAGTCTCCACCCCTTCGCAGTCGCCATCATCGCTAGTCTTCGTGCTTGAAGGATTCTGAAAAAGAGTCTCCACCCTTTCGCAGTCTCCAAAGCATCGTTTTCACGAGAGCCCCCACAACACATAGGGAGGGTTAAGGAGGGGTTAGTTGGGTGGTGTAGTGGTACTGGACACAGGCTTCTGTTAAGGAGTCTCCACCCCTTCGCAGTCGCCATCATCGCTAGTCTTCGTGCTTGAAGGATTCTGAAAAAGAGTCTCCACCCTTTCGCAGTCTCCAAAGCATCGTTTTCACGAGAGCCCCCACTACACATAGGGAGGGTTAAGGAGGGGTTAGTTGGGTGGTGTAGTGGTACTGGACACAGGCTTCTGTTAAGGAGTCTCCACCCCTTCGCAGTCGCCATACTCGCTAATCTTCGTGCTTGAAGGATTCTGAAAAAGAGTCTCCACCCTTTCGCAGTCTCCAAAGCATCGTTTTCACGAGAGCCCCCACTACACATAGGGAGGGTTAAGGAAAATGTTAGTTGAGTGGTGTAGTGGTACTAGACACAGGCTTCTGTTAAGGAGTCTCCACCCCTTCGCAGTCGCCATCATCGCTAGTCTTCGTGCTTGAAGGATTCTGAAAAAGAGTCTCCACCCTTTCGCAGTCTCCAAAGCATCGTTTTCACGAGAGCCCCCACTACACATAGGGAGGGTTAAGGAGGGGTTAGTTAAGTGGTGTAGTGGTCCGGGACACCAGCTCCTCAACAGAAGGGTTTCAACTTTGGTGCTGTCGCTACCAATGCCTATTTTACCGAGATACCTTCATTAAACATTAGGGTGGTTCAACAATTCATGGTAAAAATAAAAGTTTCAAATACAAACCGGGCCACCCCTCAAATTCTTTACACTTGTAGACAGTAATCTTCTGGGAGAATTTCATATCTCAACTGCAAGGGGATGCTCAAGCCCCCCGAACTTTACAAGTTAGCATTGCAACTTTTCAAAAAAAAAATGATTTAAAAAAAACAAAAAATACAAAATTTAGGTATGCATTTATATATTACAATCTCTTAACATAAAAATAAATGAATATATAAAAGTACAAAGTAAATCTTGCTAGTATTTTGCCCCTTAACAAAACTACACTATTGTGCAATTATTTCGAAAACTCATTTCTTGGTAACTTCTGATAAAAATATTATTTTTGTTAGCTCCCACAGCTTGCAGCAAAAATTGCTTACCTTCTTCATTATTGGTTATAAGTTTATTAAAATCTTCTAAAAGCTTTACACCTCTTTTGCACTAACATTGACTGTAGTTGTAAACATTTAAGCCTTTTTTCCCATTACAATAGTCTTCATTGTCAATCCATTTGTCTGGAGAAACACTTATAAATGACTTTCCCTGTATTCATATGATCTAAGTGTTTTGTATCTAAAGAGTATGATAGTTGCAAATCTATTTACTAAAGTAAGATAGATCTTCTATCAAAATTCCAGGTTCACCTCTAACATTCCACTTTCCGCTAATATTCCTGCTTTGAAAAGTTTAAAAATGACAGCATTTCTATATTTTTAGTCTTTTTTAAGTGGAACTTATTAGGCCCGTTAGTAACTAACTGACCTGTTTTATGTGGGGTATTTCATGTTTTGAACTGTTAATAGATAGATAATTCCTCAGGTGCTTCGAGGGTGCTAACACTTCAACCGCTTTTAGTAAAAAACATTGCTGCATATTTTTATTATATTTGGGTCGTTGAGAAAGGGTTAGGACCCTTGAAAGATGAATTTTTAGGGGGTAAAAACCCCTTAAACCTATCCACTTGCTAAAAATTTTCATATTTTAGAAATTTCAACCTTTCTTATCCCCTTGGGAGTAATTTAAAGTCTAAAGTAATGCTTTTTGATCCGGAAAATGGAACTGAAAGTCATTAAGTCTTCGATAAAAATAAAAAGGGGGAGGGGCTGTTCCCCGAAAATATGAAGCTGATAAGAAAGACGGGGGTCATACTCGGATTCAGTGGGTTATTTTACATGAGAATCTGCATGAATAGTTTTAGATGCATTTTGACCCTTTTTTTTTGTCAACCTAACAACTATTGAAATATGACAACTATTTGTGTCATTCGCTATAGGTCCGCTAATGTTAAATATTGGGGTTCACTGATCAGCCTCTTATAGCCATATTCATAGCCATCAGCGTCGGTGTTAACTAGCAGCTAAAGAAAGAAAAATTAGCTTTTCGCTTACTCTGATTGGTGGAATCCTTCTTTGACCAAGGATTTAACACCGACGCTGATGGCTGTGAATATGGCTGTTAGAATTTGAATAGGAAGCTAAAATTGTTTGAGCACAATACTGTTGATAAGTGTAAGAAAGTTATTGGGTATAGCCCAGACTCACGCTCAAAAAATATTTTTGAACCGCCCTACTAAACATTGCGTGGTATTTGTTGAAAGTAGGGGCAATTGGTATTTCTATCAAACATTATATTTAAAGATTCATATTGTATTTTCTCTTCTAATATTTTACTACTTAAGAATTTGTTCAAATTTATTTTGAAGTGGAATGATAAAAATACTTTTAATCTTTTAGAATTAAATAGAAGTAACTACGAAGCACCATTTAATTTCCGTTAATTTTTACTCATTTCACTGTTAAATCAATTTAAGAAAAATATTAAAAGAGACAAGGTATAAAGTAGGATAGGGTTAAGCTGAATTCAAACAACTTTTAATTATATGAGAAACTTGATTCAGGATAAAATATACAATGAATGTATGAGTTTTATAGTCATTGATGTAAAAGTGTCCCCATAACAAGTCTCTACAAAGTTTTCAAAAAATTATAACTTTAGAGCCTTTTTGATTATTAACATTTAAACAATAAAAGACAATGGAGGTAAAAGTTACATTCACTTATTATGTTTTAAAAAAAAACTATTGGTAATAAAATTGGTTATAAATTGTTGCACGTTTCAATTTAAAGTTCCTTTTAAATTACTTTAATAAGGATTGAAAATCAGCTTTAAAATTTTTAAACCATAACTAAGGGTCAATAAAGAATTAAAACCTTTTAAGTAAATTCGAATCCAGATTGCACTTTTCATGTTGAAACGAAACCTTCGAAGTTAGATCCTATGACGTGTTTCACTCAAAGGATAGGCTTTTATGGCCCCTCAGAAAGTTTAGTTTATGAATAATAGTCTTAAAAGTAAGAGTACAGAGTTCAGTAACTTTTCGAAAGCTATTATATTCTTTTAGTGTTATTATTAGTAAACCATAATGGTCTTTTTTAAATTTGAATTCATTCATGTGTTTCATTCTCTTCTATTAATATAATTTGTAATATTTAACTGACTCGTAAAAAGTATGTAAACTCTAGGCCGAAAACATCTATTTTTGAAAAGCTTCAGAGCAACGTCTTACTCGTAAATCTTGCAAAAAACTTCATTAACTATTACATCCGTTCTCTTATTCTCAAAATGTAACTTCAATGCAAATAATAAGTAACTAGTATTTAAACTTTGGTTATTCTTGGTACTAATTTTAATACATTTTATTTATATCGAAAGGAAGGGAAAAATAAATAAATTCAGTAATTTTTACTGACTATAAAAGCCGAAATTAAATAAACCATAGAATCTCTTAAAAGATTCAACCACTATTTGGTGTACCTAATTCAATGACCTTTCGATGTTTCTTCCTCAAAGTTGGCATCAAATTATTGTGTGTGTGATTTCTATGCTCACTGCTTATAACCAACTGTCATAATTAAAAAATCATAAAGTTTTCTTTTTCGTGAACAAACTCACAAATCTTATTCATTTGTAATTTGTTTATGAGCCGAGAAAACATTTGAAAGGGGGATTTCCCTTTCGAAATTTTAACATTTTTTTTGCTTGAAATATTAATTTTTAAATTAACCACGAATAAATTTTGTTTCATTCTGATCACTTTTTGAAAAACCGTTTATTTTTGGGAAGTATTTTACGATATTACTTTCTTTGAGAAGTTTTAAACAATACAGGAAAATAAAGTTGCTTAGTGTGTTAATTTCCAATCACATAATGCTACAATGCCTGAATCAGTTTTTAATCAGGACTGCTACTAATATCTGTGAAATAATTTATATAAGATTGTTGGTGTTAGAGAAATAATATTCAAGTGAAATTTAAAATTCTGCTATTAAAACCACTGGTTAGTAGGAAATTCATTAAAGGAGGTTGGAGAAAGAAGTTTTCTTTTACTCCATTAAAATTTAAAGATAAAAAAAATTCCAAAGTTGACTTATTCTGCAAGTTTTTAAAAAATCTCTTTTTAACTTAATTTTCTTATTTTTTTTTAATATTAGAAATTGTTGTGTATGCCTTCTCTAATGACCAGAATAATTTATTATATCAGTACCTAAATGAAATTCAGAAGTGAGCCTTTTCTTACGTTATTAAATGTTTATGAATTTAACTCGCACACTAATTAGACCAATATTAGAAAACTTTGAAAGCCAACCACATGACCAATCTTTTTGAAAGAGCACATATATAAGAAAGAGTTGGTACTTATAATAAAGTATTGTGCAAATGAATTAAAAACAAGATTGTTCTAATGGGTTTTACTTTACAAAACCTTATCTCTCTTACCAAACACAAGCTGTTGTTATGGAAAGCTTGGTACATCTCTTCATGATATTTTACAAAAAAGGATTATGTACCTACCGACCATCTTATATATATTCTTTTTTATGATTTTAAAGAAATAAAGTTAGGTTATTTATGCACTTCCATGATGAGGATTACATTTCATTTACTAACTAGCTCTTAATTAATTTACATCCTTATTATTTTGGATAAAAAATAAAATAAAACGTTTTGATTTAGAATCTAAATTTTTATGTAGTACTACGTTTCTTTCTTCAAAATTTTATTACTTTATACTTATTTTATATATCCAGTAGTAATATCTTTTTATAAATATTATTTAATAATATTACTTATTTAGGCTTTTTTTTAATTTTAAAATAAAAAAGTAAAACGTTTCGATTTACAGAATCTAAATTAGTACGAACTATTACATGCCTCTCTTTCTAAATAATGAGATAATATGTGAAGAGAAAGAATCTAAAAGTAAAGCGAGAAAGCATTGAAATTGATAGACATTGCATGATATGAGTACCAAACTTTAATGTATCCCTAATTTAGCTTTTAATGTAACTTTTGTATAAAAGAGACAAATGATACATCAGTGCTCATTCAAAAAGACTGATCATGAAGGCTTCACATTCCCGCAACCAAACATAATGCAACAAAAGAGCTTTCTCTTAAACAATGCATTGAGAAGTCATCCCATGTATCACCAACGCTATGCCCTCCTCACGACTCACGGAATTTGCCGTGCAAAAGTTCCATCGCCAGTGGCCCTCTGCATCCCAACCACATCCCGAGAGTCCTGAAAGCGCGGATGTGTGATGATAACTAGCGAACATTTTGCGCACCGCCACCGAAAGATGAATCTGTGGGGTGTTGTGATCCAATCGCCCCAATGCCCCCAAACGGGAAAACCTCCTGCCCGTTGGGAAAAATGCGAGCTATGCATCGAGATAACCAACTTTTTGTGTTCTTTCCTCAATGCGAATAAAAAAAAAAGGATAAACTGACAAAGCAAACAGGCATTTGATTATAGGGAAAGCCTTAAATTGAAAATTTCACCCCGCTTCATACATAACTCAAAGTTTAAGAAAAAGCAACACATATCTAAAATTTAGAACACCGATTTGACGGTTTTATTCTAATATTTTCATTACCTAAATACTAACATTTGGCTATTTATTTTGACCCCAATTGAAACAATCACCAAAAGAGAATGTCCAAATGTTAGATGTGCATAGCTTTTTCTTAAATGACGATATTAAATACAATAGTGTACTATCATGGGAAAAACAATTGCGAAATGTTTTGGTAAGGGTTCTCTGAAGTTTGTAGATAATTGAATAGGCTCATTACTATTCAATTAAAAAAACTAAATGTAACGGAATTTTTTTACAGAATTTTAAAAAGTGAAGACGCATTCAATATTGCACAAAATATAAAAAAATAAAGCCCCACCCTTACTGTAGTAAAAATATAGGTTGAAATTTAAAAATTTATAGCGTTTCAATAGAAAATATTATTGTTTATTTCCCCCTAACCACAGAATTTGCAATGACTGAAACATTTGCAACAGTTTTCCCATGATAGTAAGTACAACAAATTTTCATAAAACTAAAACCTAAAAAACATTTATTCACAAAATTGAAAAGTTGTTTTAGGAAAGATTCAGTGTAATAATAATTAAATTACCCTAGCAAGTTAAAATATATATTTAAAGCACTGAAAAACTTTGTTGCATTAAAGTTAAGATAAAGATTAATATTAAAAGGGACAAAAAAAATATTAAAATGATTAACAACAAATTCTAAGTATTACATTTAAAAAAAATAAAAAGTACATAGTTTAAGATTTTTAAAAACATGAAATGACAAAAGAACATTTTTTTTTAAATGAACTATTATTCAATTTAAAAATTTTAACCTTAAAAAAATACACACTCTTATAATGAAAAATACGGGGAACAAAAGTATACATAGAAATATTTAAATTCTTGACTTACGAATACAAGAAATAAAATTTCAGAGAACTTGATTCATCCTTGAACCCATAGAGATCGCCTTGAACTTGATCATTTTCAGTGAGAACTTCCCTTCATCCTTATAAAATATAGAAACTTTAATATAAACATTGGTGTCAAACTTAAGATAAACCAACTTAAACTATTGAATTTTAAAAAGTAAAAATCAGCCTGGTTTATAGCTATTTTAATTACAACGTGTTAAGGGGCCCACAGACGAGCAACTTGGTCGTCAACCGGGTTGTCAATTTGAGCAAGTTTGCAACCAAGTTGGCCGTCTGTGGGGAAGTTGATGATTGAATTTCAGGTTGATGATCTGATCGTCAACTTGGTGGGCGGAGCTTAATCGGAACATGTTATTAGGAAAATAAAAAAAACTAAGCATTAAAAATTAAAATAATATAATTCTAGCTCGAGAGAATAATTAAATAAAATATAATTTTGCATATAAAGTATCAAAATATATTAATTTGTTACAATCTGATTAATTTTTTTTTCATTGTTTACATTCTGGTTGACGACCAGGTTGGCCGTCTGTGGGAAAAGCATCAACCTGGTTGCCAACCGGGTTGACGACCAAGTTGCTCGTCTGTGGGCCCCTTTAAATTACATTTGAAATAAAGCTTACACAAGCAAAGGAACTTACTAGTATTGTATTTTTAATTAAAAATGTACAAACGTGCATGTTAACATGTTAAAGAAGTAACACGATAAAAGAAGTTGCTTAGTTTTAACTTTTAGATACATACTTTCTTACTTTTATAAAAATGAAATTGAAATGAAACACATTGTAACTGCTATTTTTAATTATTTAAAAGTAACAGTTATAAAATTAATATAGTAGTAATAATATAAAAATATATAACTTTCTTACTTTTATAAAAACTTAAACACATTATAACTGAAACGAAACACATTATAAGTGCTATTTTTAATTATTTAAAAGTAACAGTTATAAAAATGATTCAAAAGTAGAAAATAGCGTATGAACCAAAAGAAATTAAATAGATAGCTTATATTTTCATCCTGAATGTGTGTAATACTATCGGCGATTATAATTTTTTTCAGTGTAACACAATATTTCAGTGTATATTCATAAAAATAACATATTATTGTTTATTTAGTGAACGAAATAGGCAATCTTAACATAAACAAAAATATCACAACCTAATATAATTCGATAAACAAGAAAGAAAATGCCCAGTAAGGTTAAGCCTACTTTGCGACGACATTCTAAATGTAAAACAAATCAACTAAACAATTTAACGTTATGAAATAATATTCCTACTTCCTATTAAAAAAATCTTGTATGTACTGTCAAAATATAACACACTTACCTTGCTTTTTCTTAATTGGTAATCCTCGGATGAACTTAAATTCCGTTGAAACATATTCAAATTCTGGCTGCAGGAAATTCATCACAAACGAAGAAGAAAAAATAAATGGCGATCCAATTTAATCCTCTACTTGTCTAATGCATTATCGTCTGCTCCATGGATCTCATTAAAAATTCATAAAAACAATAATTTTCGTGGAATGTTTTTGTATCAATGTAAAATATCGTAAACCCAGTGAAAATTTTTTAAAAATATTCTACTATTTTTAACTACAACCTGGTGTTAAATAGGATTCTCTTTTTAATTAAAAGTTGAATTCAGAGCAGATGTTAATTTTATGCTAATTTCCGGCCGACGCAATCGTCTTTTCACGAGTCGCAGATGGGTGATGAGTCTGGGTGTTAGTCATTCTCCACAAAAAGCGCAAAAAACTGTCTTCCCTCATAGTTTTTATCGTTTTTTAATGGTTTTTATTACTTTAAAAAATTAAAGAATATGTAGTTTCATCTTGAGATTGCAAAATATCTTTTCAGAAAAAAAACTTCAAATACAAGATGGAGATTATTATTATTTATTTTCATACCTTTTTTATTCTTTATTATTTTTATTTTTTCTTTCTTTATTATCATTTCTTTGTAGATTCCGTAGATTCCGTGTTAAAAAAAATGAAAATGAATTAATTAAATACCTTTCCCCTTACCTGGATAGAGCATTCGCACATGACGTCACTTGGAGGACAAAATCAACGTTGCTAAGGCCGTTGTTAGGCCGAGTCATGTGATTGAAAATGCTCAAGTCGTTTAAAATACTTAAAAACGTTTAGTAAGTGTAAAAATTTGGTGGTAAAGATTTAGTTCGAGAACTTGTACATATAGTGAAGTGTCAAATTGGTATCATATTCGAATCATATAGGGTTTTAAAATCATATGGGGTAAAATAGATATAGGTATTTCAACTGTTTATTTTTATAAAATTTAATGTTTTTTGTCATGCTGATTTTTATTGAGGCTCAAGACCTTGTACAAAATCTTGAAGAAAAATAGTGCTGAGTGTTTATATTACTTTTATGGTTTTAAGAGTATCTGAAACTGTTTACGTTGTTCTTAATATAGATTAGATTTCCTAGGCATTTTAAAAATACTTTTAGCGAATGCATTTTTAATTATCTTAATAAAAAAATAGTTTTCTATCCCAGTGGTTGTGCTTGTCAGAAGAATGCTGTTCTGTAGATTTTAATTGCTGGGATTTAAGAATATTTAAAATGTTTATTCACTTTGAAAACGATTTTAAAACTTTTTTACCATTAGTACTTAATCACACTTTAACCCTGACAAACACTTTTGTTGTCTCGATATGAAAAGTTTATATTTTGTTAGGCTTAAGCAGAGATATTTTTAATTCTTCTGAGAGACTATTTCACTCTTTGAAAATCGGAAATACTCTTTAAAAAACTAGCCAGGAGTATTTTCCCTCTTTGAATTTTTTACAAAGGTTTAGCTTAAAAAATGCACCACCGAAATCAACAAATAATATTATTTACTCAAAACACCAACTGATCCCAACGGAGACATTTTCGCCTGACTTTTGGCCAAAGCCAACTGCTAAAAGCCACGGCACCCTAATTATCATACTTTTTAATTGTGTTTTCATACAGCCATAGTAATTTTTTTTTCATTTATTGTTCTGATGCTTAGGGACTTATCAATGACATCAATGATGATTGTGGTTTTCGTGTCTCTGTGTATGTAGTTCATGCAATTTCCGTATTTCACTCCTCATAATTTAATTTCACTCCTCCTAAAAAAAGGCAAGGAGTATTTTTACTCCTCCAAAGAAATCCTAGGAATAACACTGGGCCCTAGAATTCACTGGATAAGAGCTAGTGAAAAAATTTCATGGTAAAATTCCGTTTACTAGTTTACGGAATTTACCCGTGAAAAATTAATTTTTTACACTGTAAGTGAAGAAGTAGATTTAATAAATGCGTTAAAAACCCGCCATTGACAGCAGTTTATAAAAACTTTCTAGACAGAGCTCCCGAACCTCCCCCTGCTCGCTATCGCTCACCAACCCCGTAAACTGCTTACGTAGGACCATTCGGATCGCTTCGTAATCCTCACAAATCCCAGCTCACTGAACTTACTCACTTTATAAAACATTCGTAAAAACAATTAGCAAAAGAAACGTCAACCAACTTTCCAAAAATGAGTCAGAGGTCATCTGCATGAATAACACTATCTTAAAAGATTCCCTCAAGGCCTAGTAAGGGGATATGACTGAGAGCATGCACAAATTAATTAAAACACTAATTTTTGTAGGAATTCTCAATTCTGGGGAAAGATACCCCACATTTACGTATATTAAAAGAGGTTGGGCCAAAAATTGTATATCCTCTGAATTTTTTGAAAATATAGTAGTTCCATATTTAAGACTTCCTCCTACGAAAAATATATCTATGGATACGAAACGAGCCATTCAATTTGTGCTTTCGATTGTGGCCCTCGAGCATGTAAATTGGAAACCCCTGCTTTAGAACGATAGCAGCAAACACAAATGAATGTGAATCCTATGACATATCTCCTAAAGTGAATTTAATGGAACAATTTTATTGATAATTTGAGTATTTTTTTTTTCTTTTTGAAGTGCTTCGTACCAGTATTTCTTTTCTACACAGATGTCGGAGATCGTTCACCGAGATAATATCAAGTATCTTGGACGATTGACTGCAATCAAGAGAATTGTCATGAAACTTAATGTCTGAACTTCACTCAATCAGATTTCATATCTGTTAGCATCATAGGTAGATTTCAAAGATTTCATCTATTCATCCAATCATTCGTTCAATCGCACACGAATCGATCTGACTTCCGATTCACTCCACAAAAAAAAAAATTCGAATCGTTCCGCCGCATGAATCGCACTATCGATTAATCGACGGGAAAAGGGGGGAAAAGCCAGCAAATAGCCGCACAAAAAAGCCCAAAAGAGAGGGGGAAGGGAACAAAATATAATCAAAATCGAACAGAAAAAAACTTCCCCTCGTGCCGTGGGATTGTTATTGTGTACCTGCTCGGCGACAGGTAAGAGGAGGAGAGACGGGGCGCTCCTTCGTTCACCTAGTTCGAGCCGGCAGGTCGAATCACGTGATTGGTTTTAGGGGACCCGATTGGCCGACTGGCCCGCCAAAAGGAATAATCCCTATGTGTGGGGAATGATCGGAAAAAGTTTTTGTTTCGGTACTCCTCTTGTGTTATATTGTGGAGAATCATAAAACGTGTGATTTTAATGGTCCCCGTTAGGGATAAAATTTAGAAAAATTCCAAAGACGGAATTTTTTTTATACATGAAAAAGGGGCGGTTCTCAAGTTTATAAGAAATTTAATTGATGAAGTTTCATGCACTTTAAATATAAAATCAATTTTCTTATAAAAAGGGATCTAGATTTTGTTTGAGTTTAACATTATTTTTTAATCAAAAACATATTTACGTACATATTACTATTATTAGTTGCCAATAGATCATTATTTGCACTGAATAGAATAATCCTTACAAAAATTAAAATCTGCTCAAAAATCAAAAACATTAATGTATTGAAGGCATGATGATTGAATTTAGAAGTTAGACTAAAATGGAGTGGAAAAGTGTTCCAAAATATTTCTTTCCTTATTCTTCCTTTCATTTTCTTAATAATTTCTCTATAATTCTCTGCAAAATCTAGAACTCTCTCTAGAACTAGATTCTCTCCTCTTTCCATCATTTATTCTATTCCTTACTACATCTCTTTTTTATTTCTCATCGGTCTCTCAGAATGAATTTAAAATATTTAGAGAGAGACGAAACATTCTGATAAGCTGTTATAATCGTTCTTTATTAAGTAAAATTAAATTTCTGTAAATAGTAGAGAAATTAAGTTATATTAATGGAATTAAAAATTTTAGCTAAAAAAAATATTTATAAATATTTGAGTTTTATAATATTTCTTTGACCCCGAAAACTAGTTTTTTTTCAGCGGAACAAGTCAAAATGTTTAGCAATTTAATACCACTGTTGTTTTTAAACAGGTCTGAAAACTCCGATATTCAGTTTTTATAAATCTTCTAATGTTAAATACAAAATCAAAATATTAAAGAACATTTATAGGTATATTTGCGTGAAATTACATGTTTTGAACTCATGTATTTGAATAATTTTCTAAGAAAAAAATTTGAATATTTTTATGAACATTTCTTTCAATCTGTGTTTTTACCTTTTAAAAGGTGAAATACTTCAAGAATGTTGACAAAAGTGAAGGTTACATTACACTTTAGAAGATAAAATCTTATTTTTCATAGAAAAATAGTTCCTAATTCTCAGTATCAATTTATTCAAATCGTTGAACACAAAAGAAACAACCCAGAAAGATCAAAAACCCGTTTACGGAGATTTTCACAACGCTCTCCCGCCTAGCAATCATAAAACACCTTACAAAGAACCAGAAAAAACCTCCAACCTGCCATAAAATCCGTCTACCTGTTTTCGCTTTTCGTATTTTTTTTCAAACGCAAAATGACTATGGCCATTGTTACAATTTCTCCAGTTCCGCAAATCGTAACGCGTAGGGAAAAAGCGTGGGGACAAATCCCTGGAGGGGAACCCGATGTGTCCCTCCGGTATCGCGAGCTCAGTTCAAAACGAAGCCGGGAGAGCTGCTATATGCGCGGGGTTTTTGCTATTGTGAAAGTTTTTTCGAAAGGATTTTAAAATCTCGTGCTTTTGGATATTAATAGACATCGGAATTTGTGAGGATATCTTCTAGAGCAGGCACTTTATTGGATTTACGCAGTTTGGGAATTGCTTCTGAAAAAGGTGAGTTGTTTTTTGGTGTTTGAGATTCTGACAGGTGTTTTGTTTGGATGGCAAAAGGCGGATGTTTTGGTTTTTTTTTTTTTTTTGTTTGAAGGGGAGATTATATTTGATTTTGTGATTAGCATATAACTTTCAATTTTATTATTTATTTGTTAATGGAAAAAATGGAGTTATAAAAGGTTAGTCAATAACTAATGTGATATTTTTTTACATCTAGTCGAGACTATGAAAACATTTTACCTTCTTAAATTAAACCTTCAAAGCTTTTTTAATTGGGATTTATTTAACATTTTCATCTGAATTTAAAATAGTTTAACATTACGTTTACTAATTTTTACATAAATCAATCAGTACGTGCGAATTTTAACGAACGTATTTTTCTGTTGACACCATCAAAATGATTCTTAAATAATATTTGATTTAGTGAAATCTAAAATGTTTTATTATTTATTTTAAAAAAACACTTAAAATTGGAAGCTTTCTTTCTTTTTGGTTTAATTAATAAAAAAAATAATACTTATAATTATTTTACAAATTTTATGAAATTTTGTGCAGTCATACAGAAATTTCACAACCTTACCCGCACTCGAGATTGTTTTTGATTTAAGATTAGAAGAAAATTTCAGTTCTCAAAAATTTATTTATTTATCTTTAAAATTGGTTTGAATTTTTAAAAATTTACTATGAAACATGAAGTTTGTTTTTGTAAGATTAATTTATTAAGATTAAGAACAAACAACTCTTAAATCAGAAACTTAAGATATGACTTAAGTTATTTTAGTTTGACAATTTTGAAGCAAGGACACACGAGACTTAAGGAAGTGGGAAACACAAGATAAAGTTTTTATTACTTAAAATTAAAATTATAAAAAAGAATGTCTGAATATTTTCCTGTTTTGAACTAGTCATTTCACCAAAGAAGAAGAAAACTATCATAACCTTAAAATATAATTTAATGTTGAACTAGCATAGATCGAGTATGTCATTAGCAATGCAAATAAGGTAATATCACGGATTTGTTCCATAAATAACAATTAATCTAGTTTCAAGATTTATTTAATTGCTTGTTAATGAGGCATAATGATTTGTTTGGTTCCAATTTATTTATAACTTGCATTCTTATATTCAAGTTTCTTTGCAAATTGCAATAAAAGGCATTGAAAGAAACTTGAATTCCTAATTCCTTTTTTTCTAAATATTCTTATAAATTTAGATAAACCAAAGAAAATGAAACATACAGTTTAGATTTTATTTTGGGATACTTACAAATTTAATTTCATTTATAGTGTAGAAGTCAAGGATTTGTATATTATTTTATTTTGAGTGATTTAGTTAATAGTATTTTTCCACAATACAAATGTGAATAGTAAAACATTTTAGCATTTTTAGAATAATAAATCCTTTTTAAAACAGCTTTATTTTGATAAATAATAATTAATTAATATTTTAAATAAAACATGAATTGATTAATTTAATAATAAATAATAAGTTAGTTAATAAATAATTTATATTTTCACTCAAGAATACGAGTTAAACATTATAACGTAGCTTCTTTCAAATTACAAACATAGAGTACATAGAGTGCCTTTTGTAATTATTAAATTTTTTTTTGAATTCATCAAAATATCCGCAAGTAATTCGGTCATGTGATGTTGCCAACCTCACACGGATAATTTCGCTTCCTCATTACAACCGATATCGTAAGCGATTCCCGCTATTCATTTTGTATGCTAATCTCGCAAGACTCTTCTATAGAGCTTCAAATAAGTGTCCTGAAGGGGACCACGGTAACCTCTAAAGAAAACCTCAGTTTTCTGGTATGCCAGGCGGCAAGAGAGTGTGGTCAAACACGTTGTACCCACCTGCTTTTTGCAGGTCACGCTTTTGGAACGTTTTTACTTTTGACTTCGTTCTTTTCTTCCTCGAGGATGGGTAGTGTGATGACGGTGTTATGAGGACCGTTTTGAAGTACTGTGGCTTACAATGGTACAAGAAAATCACGGAATTTGAGACTTATTGTTCTTTTTTTGGTGTAACTTATATAGAAAGGGGTTAGCATGGTCTTGGATAAAACTATGATTGCTTAGAATGACTCACGTTTTCTAGTTAAAACCTACATTTTTTTAATATTCTGTGATCTGTAGATGTGATAGATTTCGTCTATAAATTTTCATATAATTGATGAAATTAATTTTAAATTGAATAAAAACATTTCATTAAGAAATGGAATAAGCAGATTTATTTAATTACGAATGATAACTCAAATGCTTATTTTATAGAGAAAATATGTTAATTAAGTGCAAAATTAAAAGAAAGGAAATATTTTTTCAATTCCTCTTGAGGCATAGCTTTAATGGTTAATGAACTACGAGAGTTTCCTAAAAATCTTAGTATAACGTGTTTTTTCCTACGCTAAGCATAACTAATTAAAAGGAATATTTTTTAATAAACATAGCTAAAAGGGATGGAAATAATACAATTTCAAACTATATCCAGCATTCAACGTCAATAGCACTAAAAATACATTTTTTAATATCCCGTCTTATTGGTTGTGAAAGGAGAAAATTTTCTATTTCAATTTGATCCGATTCTAACAGCTGTCACTTTTTTATTACAATCTTTCGAAAAAGATATTAATATTTCTGTAACAATGCTGAATGGTAGGTTTTTTAAAAAAAATAAATAACACCGCAACCGAATTGAAACATTACTCGTGTGCCATTTTCCGCTTCAAAAGCAATCAAAATTTTTCCCTAATACATGCAAGACTTGTCAGTTAAAAGATCAGGTTTTTCGTTTTTTTTCCTCTAACGTATGTCTTATGTCATTGTTTTACAATGAAGCTCACTTTGTTAACATCGATGAGCGAACGAGAAGACAGCCTTGACATGGTTTATTGCAAATCCTAACTGGCCTAGAGAAGCCATCATGAGTTATTTGGAATCAGGGAAGAATAATTCGGACCACCTTGAAATTAATGAGGGATTGGAATTCAGTACGTCTCTTCTTCTGGTTTATAGAACTTCTTAGAAGGGGGAAAATATATTTTCTCTTTTACACTGAATGTGAATAAACTAAAATTATGAAATTATCCTCACACAAGGGTATTTAATTGATGATGAATATACCAAGAACAGTTTCTACTATGCTATTTTAATTAAGCTTGCATATCTAAACTTTGGGAAAATGTGGCTTGTTAAACAAGAACGGAATACGGAAAAAGTAGTTATGAATTAAAGAAGGTAGTTGCATCATTTTTGTTCGATTAACATTAAACTATCCGATTTTTAAATGTAAAACTGTTTTCCTCTTGTGCACTTTTTTTGTAAACATCTTATTGGATTATTTACTCTTTTGATTACCGTTGCGTTTTGCATCCTTGCAAATTCAAAATAATATCTATATTGTATCAAAATTATATGGATTGTTTTTTTTATATTGGAGGATACCAAGTCAGTATGGTGTCTCGACATTTATTCTGATGAATACGAGTAAAAAAAACGTGCCTTTTTACTATTCATACTTGTCAAGCTGTTGAAATTAAAAAAAAAGGTTTCTTTAAAATAATTTAAGAAAAGAAATTAATTGTCAAGTCAAGATTTAAGACTTGTAATTTAATAGACGCGTGCCTTTGTCAACCTTTTAGACGATCCTAATAAATTCAAACCACTTTACTCCTTAACTTAGATTGTTCTTTGAATTCTCCAAATCATATCAGATGTTCTTAATCCGTGAATATCATTATGACATGATTCAAAAATCATTCTTTATAAAAATTTGTGAAAACAAAATTCTTCAACTCATTACATCTTTCCCTGACATTCATCATAAACATAAAACACTCGAAAAATCACGAAATTTCCTATTTTTTTGGTGTCGTATGTCCACTGTTTAAAATTAATCAGCCTCATAACAAGATCCTAACGCAAATTCATCACCAACAAAAGCTTATTTTCGCCCGTCACCCGGATATGCAAATCGAACCGTTTTCGCCGCACGCAGGTAACCTACGCACAAACATTCCCCGTATAACTAGTACTAAATGTTGACGAACTTCCCGCCCGGGGACAGCAATTAAGCGAACGAATCCATTGAAGAGATGGTTCGCCGATGCCTCTCTTGCCCTTCGTTTTCGGAACCCCGTCACGTAGTGGAAACGACCTTAAACTCCGCGGGAATTGCTTTGCACTATTATAGGTGCTCATGCTCTTATACTCATGCTTTATGAAGTGTATTAATTAATCATTTTTGCTGTGGTTATACTATGTATGTAGGGAAATACGTGTTGATGAGAAGTTGAGGTTTGACAACGCGCAATGTTATGCAAAACGGGCACGGGTTTATTGAAATAAACCTGATGTGTTATGGTGGTGGTTTGTTTTCGTGAAGGGGTTAATGTGAATATTTTGAACTCTTGTGGGATGTATGTAAAGTCGAATACCTCGCGAACCTCGGTTAATCGAATAGTTCAGCACTTTCAGCTTGAAATATCTTAAGGACACTCGAAACACTTATTTGCATTCTAAAAAACATTATTCTATACAGATTGATGTATGTATCTAACTTTCAGCAATAGAGCTATAAATTTTTATTAACAAAATTAACATCTTGATTTACAATGATATAAAAACAAGAATACAACGAAGATTTAAAACTATTTAAATCTCTAAGAACTGTTTAATGATTTAAGCTTTAAATTTGAAAGGAAAAAAAAGAATATGCAATAGTAAAAATAAAATGCACAATTTAATGTTACCCTACAGATGTAAAATATGTATTTTAAGAATAGTCAGTGCATCAGGCGCAAGTGGTAAAAAAAGCCCTCTTTAAAAATTCTTGATAGGGTTATAGAGAATGAGAGCATTGGGTGAAGAAAACTATATGCTTTTAAGTTAAAGTAAATATGTCTGAAAATTTAAATTGGATTTGAAGGTAGTTTAAGGATTTTAAGGAAGGAATTTAAGGATTGTACAAATGATAATATTTATTTTGCAATAGCTTATTATTTGTTTAATAGGTGATATAATTTGAAATATAACTAGATTTATTAGGCGTTTTCAGTTAAACAATTTTCCAAATTCACAAAAAAAGGAAAAATTTGATAAAGGAATGAAATGTTAATCAATGTTTCTATAGGATATTTTTATATTCTCACAATTTGTTAATCAATGTAAAAATTTGTTTTCAAGTATCTTTAATTTTAAAAATTTTATTAATTTGTTTACTTTTTCATCAGGGATTTTTTTTTTAATTAAGTCTATGATAGAGTACACAGTCTTATAATATTTTGATTGTGATTGTACTTAACTTCTTTTTTAGTTTTTAAGGCTTGTTCAATGACAATCAAAATATCTAGATTAACACTTCATAAAAATAAATTCATGTCGCTGTGACTACTGTTTTCATACTGGCCCGAGAAAGATTTCATTTTAAATTATTGTTGTTCTTATCAATCAATCCATAGATACACTTTTCGTGTATGGAAAATTTTATACTTGTTGAATACTCTCTATGTGTAAATTTACCTTAAAATTTTGAGTGAAACCTTTTATGAAATCATTTGTGTTATCTTGAAACAAACGCATGATATCCATGATACTCTTGTCATTATGCAACTATTTAAAATACAATTAATAAAATTTAATTTTACATTTTAATATTTCACATGGTTTAATTTTACCGTAGCGGCTTTTTATTTTAATACCTATATTAGTAAGTTTTAAGGTTACCTATTATTATTTGATTACAGATTTGACACATTTGTTTTCTGTAGTTCTCAAATTTAAACCGTAATTTGTCAAAGTTAAGATTTACTATCAAGTCCCAAGTGTTATATAACTTGATAGCCCATAAATACACCGTAAATTGCTTTTCATATCCATTAATTAAGTTTCTGATTTTGATGACTTTTGTTTGTTATTTTGAAACAGTCATAATAATTTTCAGATATATTCAGAAAATATTTGTGTTTGTAAAATTAGTAAAAAACAATGTAATATATTTTAAAACCTTTACTGTATTTATATCATGCCTTATGTTCAACAATATTTTCCCGTCCCTCGCATCTGCCTATCTCAGTTTAAAATATCCGGTAAGTTTAATTCTTTATAGCATATCTCATTTTAAAAATGTCATGAAAAATTTCATTTTTTTAAGTTATTTTTAAGTTTAACATCACTCAACCTAGGGTAAAAAATATTCAAATCCCCAAAGTTAGTTCCTATCTCTGAAGCCTGATAATCCAGCAGGCCCATATAGTAAACATGGGGACAGATGGTAAGGGAGGAACTCTCCAGAGTGTGACAGGTAGTTCCTTTCTCAAGGTCATCCATCCCACTCAAAGGGTGAAAGGATGACGGACCCCTTACCTGGGCCCGTGACCCGCATTCGACGCGACCCCGACGGGTTCATTCGAAAAACCTGACCTCTGGCGAGATGTGCGTGACGATGGACCGACCGAAAAGACGCCGATATCACCTTTGGAAGGACACCGTCCTCCGTGATAAAAAGTGGAAGAAGAAGGAAGTTCAATGGGCCGTTAGGAGGGATGTTTTTGCTTATTTTTAAATGGGAAGTAAGGAAAATGTTTAATTGAATTTCGTTGAACGTTCGGAAAATGGGGTGAAACTTGATATTGGGAGGTGGTTATTAATGTGACAAACTCTTTAATTTAATGTGGGAAGGAAATATTTATGAAATTTCAGTTCTTTTGATATTTTTGCTTAGCTTAAAGCTTTTAATGAAATTAAACTTGAAATCTCGGGTATCAAGAGGATCTTTATTTATGAAACTCGAATTTATTGAACTGTTTTCATGATCTTAGTCCTATTTATGTTTTTTATAAAGAAAATAGACGTATTTTAAATTAATATTTTTATTAGACAAGCGGCCTCGTAAAGAGAGAGAAAAAAAACATCTAAAGTTACAAATTACAAACAGCAATAGTTGCAATTAAATAATTACAAAATTATTTTAGACTCTGACAAAGGGGATCCAAGTATGCCAGTTTAAATTTTCATCGTGTGCAAATAAATTACATTTGGTTTCCTTCTTTGCAGAGAGATTCCTTTGCGCAGTCAATTCATCTGTCAATTACATAAGGGTTTGGGTTAGTGAACGTTACAGAGTTAGTGATAAGCGTTCGACAATTTTCCCCGTTTCGTTACATCGAAGAGATATACGTATACATTATTCGCTATAACAAGTGTTTCAACAATATCTAAAACACTCTAATAACGTAAATTAAAGAACTAAATTTTATAAATAATATACATAAACAATGCCTTTTTTTTATTAAAGGACAAAGTTTTGGTAGACGTATTGATGGCAACACCCTCTTAACAAATGAGGATACTTGCGAAATGAGTTGCAGTTACAACCCTGATTTTTCACTCATACATGCGGGTATGATTTGTTGTAACTGATTAAAGGTACATGATGTCCTTTGCTTAATCATGAAATGTCATTGGATTACTCACTTACCCGTAGCTTTTAGATTACATTAATTTTTAATTTTACTGCTCCATAAATACCAGAGAGAATATTAGTAAATAAATGCTAATAGGTATGGGGATATTAAATAAGTAGTGAAAATATTTGAGTTAGATATTTTCCTTGCAGGGGGTGGTGATGAGATATGTAAATTTATAGATGAATATACCAGAGAATAACTCTCAGTGAAATCTTCTTATTTTAATTATTTTACTATTGAAAAGGACAAGCGCATGAGATAAAAAAAAAGAACAGAAGAGAACAAACACAAAAAAAAAAAAAAAAATCTATTTTATTTCAAAAGGGCCATACCTCCTTCGAGATACATTAATTATAGAAATTCATAAGATGAATTGATAAATTTAAACAATTATAACTATCATGTATTTTTAAATATATTTAACTTTTTGGAAGTTCTTATCTGCTTTGTGAAGTCATAATTTATTTAAAATATCTATTAAGTTTATTTACTTGTAGATTCTCTTTATTGTTTTTTTTCGGTTGTATAAAGCCAAATGGTCCCCTGATTGGGATTCAAACTGTTTTAAATACTTAAAAAAACATGATTTCATTTCACTTTCTACTTACATGACCAAGTCCATAGGCGGTAGTAAATTCACCAACTGACAAGTTAAAAAATTGTATGATATTTTAGTTCAAATATTCCAAGAACTGTATTTAACTTCTTACACCCCTTAACCTTAGCTAATGTATTTAAATTATGTACTTTTATTCCAAAAAGTTTTTTATATTTACAGCATCTTTTTACTCTTGAGCATCTCTTTACCCTTGAGACTATTTTTGCTCTTCAGCTTCTCTTTTCCTATCAGCATCTCTCTGCTTTTCATTTTCACTTTACTCCTTAACATTCCTTTGCTTTTCAACATCTTTTTGCTCTTTTCACATATCTCTGCTCTTCAACATCTCTTTTCTCCGGAATATCTCTTTGCTCTGCTACATACCTTTGTTAGAATGTTTCTTTTTGCTCTTCAGCACTCAAAAGTGGGTGCCTTAGAAATTACGTTTTGGAAAAAGTTTGGTTTCGCAATTTAGGAAAGTAATAATTAGGAAAGTCCATCCTCATTAACACAAATGTTTTCAAAATTCCCTTTTTCTATGTATTTGTTTTGTCCATTAATTCTGAATAATTTTGAAATTAAAGCCTTTGAATTAGAAAGTATTCCTTAAACTCGGGGAAATAATCAAGCTAAAAAATAGTTAACAAGAAGAACATAAGTCAGTTCTCGGTATATTACAAAAAATTTCTTACACAATACCTTGTTTGTTAGAATAAAAATATGAATCATGCGTCCCATTGGTATATACGACTGGGGTGCCGTGAAAACGTTATACGTAGTTTTCCAAAGAATGCCGAGATTTGTGGGAAAATTTGTGAACCCCTGGCGTAGATGACAGAACAGTTTCTTCTAAGCTTCGAACGGCTGATGAAGTGAGGAAGAGAGCGACAGATCGGTCTCTGGGGCATTCGGCCGCTTGTCCGGAAGCAGAGACAATGGACTCGTTAAAAACGCGCTTCCATGGCGGCGGAAAAAGCGGCTTTTTTTATGGCGATCATTCGATGGGACACTTCCGAACACAGAGCAATTAAGAACTGCGTCCGTTTCCCCCCAGGAACAGATTGATGCTGAATTTCGGGTTCTGTTGGGATGAAATGTATGGAAATTAGTATTTTTACGAGACACAAAATTTCAAATCAGACTTAATTATTCGCAAAAATTCGCACTTAGTTCTTTTTAGCAAAACTAAGGTTGAAAAGTTTATTTAGATTTTATGTAGCGAAATATCTGTCGACCCCTTAGATTTTCCTTTCTACCGGAATGTACTGCATGTTCCATGTGAACATTATCTTTCTAATATATACGATAACTATGGGATGTATGAATATGGGTGTATTTTATTAGTGGTATTTCTTGACTCTATGGGGAGGATATGTTATTTTTATATTTTTCAGAATAGTAGTAGTTTATCGAACAGTACTCACGTGTTGGTGCATTACTTTGAAGAGAGTACGTAATTTTTCTCATAGCATAAAGGATGTTAGTAACTATTTTTGAAAAAGCTTTTATGTGGAACACTGAACTCTGATTAGCTTAGCCAGCTTATCTTTTATTATTAACTCGAAAAAAGCTAAATTTTTAACTACCTATAATAGTTAATGAGATAATTAAAAATGTAGGTTGAAAACTTATGTATTAATATCTCGAAACTTTCATTCCTATAAGATCATAAAGAAGATCAAAAAAGATTTCGCTTAGATTTTAATACATCCGACTACTGGGAAATTCACTTTTCCGATATTTATTTCCAATCTTATGAGAAAACTTCTCCCAAGCGAAAAGGAATGTAGAACGCTTAGTTTATTTTTCCCACAGTACATGTTTTCTTTTCTTTTTGTATGTTTGAATTTCCTTTTCGGGTTGCTATAGAAAGAGACACCCTCTCACAACCTGACTCAAAATAGCCCCTCTCACAACCTGACTCAAAATAGCAATAAATTCTTAGATATATCACCTGTTTAATAAAGGAAGTTCTTAATATATGAGAATAAAGAAATAGAAAGTATAATTTCTTTCTTTGGGGTGTCACTTCTCTTTCAGGAAGGATATTTGCTTTTTTATTTTACTTATTGTGGTGGAGTTTATTGAGTTATATTTATGTGTGAACTTTTATTTGTCTGAAGTGTTTAAAAAGATGCAGAGAAAAGTTTTTCAATTACCCTTGTTTTCGTTTTTGGGAAATATAGAGTTGAAGAAATGGTATTTGACATTTTTTATTTAGATATTTATTTATTAGCTGCTTGGTCTTTGGTCTTTTCTATTAACTTAGCAAATTTGATGATAATCCTATGAAAAAAATATCTTTATATTAATCCTTATGTTTTTATCATAATGGCTAATTTATCATCACTCCCGTTATACCGTTTAAAATGCTTTGTCACAAAAAAATACACTGTTATTTTAAAAATATTAGGTATATAGTTATACCTATAATACCTCTATAATTAACTTTGAAAAGTATTTTTAAGTAATGTGTTATATTATATAGAAGGTATTTTCTATCATTTCTCAAATAAGTATACGAACTAATCACAGTTTTATTGACTCACGTAGAAACGTCACACATATTTTACAAGGTTATATCGTTTGAGAATTACATTGATTTTGTTTCTAATCATATCTTTATTATCATATCATTTTTATACACAAAGTTTTACTTTTCAAGTAAATACTATGGAAATATCTTCATGTCGTTTTTATAGAAAACCCTGAAACTTATTTTCTAGGGATATGTATACGTTTCCATTACAAATCAGCCACCATTATTTAACATGATAATTTTATGCATTTGATAATTTATAATTCCCCACCCTCTCCGAATCGACTTCTAAATTAACATAACTTAAACTGTCTCCTATGTATTTTCTATATTGTATTGGGCTTTATCTTCAATTTTACTAACGTCTTCTATTTTTACATTTTAATTATTTCAATAAATTAACTATTATAGTACAGGTTAATTTACTGTACTACATCACTTCTTCCTTAAGTAGTTGAGTTAAAATTTATAAGCATGCACATTTAAAGATAAAAGGCTTTTTGATCAACTGAATGAAACTTTAGAATTCCACTTATCACCGTTTCCAAAGTTAAGCAAATTGAAAAACCTCATAATAAGGTTCATAACATAGGAGAAGTCCTATACGAGAAGTCCTATACGAGCTATAGGTTATTTAAAATACACAATTAAGCTATCCTAATCTGTTACAGGACAAGGTAATGGACATTTCAATAAGTTCCTATTTTTATAGCCTTCGAAATTTCCTTGTCTGAAAATCACTGCGACTTAGAAAGATATCTAATTCGTGTTTATGTCGTTTTCGTGAGAGGCTCTATCACGATTCTCACGGGGTTGGGAATTGAATGATGTGTTCAGACATTAATAAATTCAGAAAAGTTGGATGTTAAGAGCCATAAAAAAAGATGACAACTCAATTTTAAGCGCATTACTGTACTCATTCTTGACTGTAAAGGTTTTGCATGATTTTATCAAACTCCACCTTACCATTCCTAACTAAATTGTGGTTTAGAATGCAAGATTGATAGGCATGTTGTGAAACAGATTTGTAGTCGGAAATTTCGCTCGTGTTTATGACTGTTATTATGGATTTTTATACGTGTTTTGACCACTTTCTTTTTGCTTCGAACTGTTTTTGTAACTTCTTTATCTCCGGTGTGATCTCGTTTTTGTGTTGGTGCTTTGGCTTTGATTTCGTTGAGGTTGTTGTAACCAGTCATAAAACATTGATCACTCCAGAAAGGCTTTATTTATTTTTGAAGCTGAAAGGTGATGAAATGTTTTCTCTTTTTTCCGAAAAAGGATTTTTAGAATAGAAATTTTAATTTAATGGTTTTAACAAATTCAAATTCCTCTTAAGAAAGTTATGTAAGATAAAAGAAATTTATTGTATAATAGGTTTATTTGTAAAAGAGAAGAGGGAAAAAGGAGAGGCAAGGGAAACAGGATTCTTACGTAGAATATAAAATTAAAATGGTGTTTCACAGTATTGGGGAGATACTCTAGTAGAGTTATTTACATGTGTTTATATCTATCTGTATTATAAATTAAATGTTATTTGTAAAAGAAATTCTTTAAAACTTATTTCTATTACTTCTATGATAACATAAGCTAATTAATTAAGAGGATCATAATAGCATTATTACAGGGGAACTATTACTTTATGGAAGCATTAAGAGATTTGTGTTTGAAGAGAAAAAATTTAAACTTTCAATAAACACCCATCATAGCTTCTCCATCTTAAAAAATGTTCAAATGTTAAATAATTAAGTCTCGAAATAACACGATCTCTTCCTTCTACACAACATATATTCAAACGGGAAAATTAAAAAGTTTAACTTTCATGTCATGCATAAAAATCGTTAATGCATAAATTGTATACCAGTTTAAACTCTACTGTATCGTTTTGAAAATAAGTTTTCTCTTTGAAATAATGTTTCAACTCTACCCGTCAAAAACTGTAATAAACCTATACATTGTCGCCACCGTCATCTCGCTCGGCTATCAACACTGCCATTGACCCATCCAGACGAATCAGCCCAACGCCAATCGACCAAAATCGCCCAATTCGGCAAAGACGCCGCGATACATTATACTACACGATTCTTCACCGAGTGAAGCCAAGTGTGAAAGGATGGTCAGATTACTTTCGGAGGGGATTATTATTGTCTTTTGCACGTGGGTCGGAAGTGTCGCTTTTCTGTGGGAGGACGGGATGAATTATGCATGAAAGTCCGACTTTCGGTTCACTGCCATTGCGGAGGCCATTAGACAGATCGGGTCTGATTTTTGTGGGCTTTGATGTTGGCTGGCCCTTCGATGTCGATGAAAAGTAGAGGTGGAGGCGCAGAATGCTGGGAAGGAGTTATGATGTAATAACTTTATCATAACTTTATGTGTACTTATAACTTTAAATCGTGTGTAGTGCGTTATAAAAACGGGACCGGAATCGATGGGATCGACTTTTTAATAGCCAGAAATAAATTACTTTTTGATGTTATTGATCATTTTTTTTTTAATTTGAAAGAAGTGCAACTTGAATAATTCAAAGCTAAAGGGACCACTGAATTAAAGTAGTTCCCCCCATCTTCATACTTTTAATTCTAGATTTACTGAATGATTGAAAAGATTACTTTCTATGTTTCCACCTATCAGAACCTTTTCTATTTAGGAATGATCAAATTCTTGTTCTGAAGGCATGATTTCAAAAATTCATCCTAAGACATGGAGAATATTTATTCTGAAACTTTCTTGGGAAAGTAGCGATGTTTGTTTTGTTACATTCTGGACAGCGGGGAATTTCATTATCAAGGTTTTTTAATATTAAATTTAATAAAAAGATCAAGGGACCAGCAGAAAACTTCGTATCATTCACGACTTCGAAATAAAGTCGAATCCAAGTTCCACTTATATTTATTTTGCGAACACACACACATCCATATTAACATGATCAGACACTTTTATTCAACAAAACTGTAAAATATTTTTCTTCTTCAGTCTTTCTTGTAGTTATAATATAAGTAATTAAATTTTGAGTGCTCATTACAACAAATATTTCCCAATACAATAAAATAATTTTAGAATAACTCTGTAAATTTATTAATAGTATTGTTTTGAAAGCTCATGTTTTACAAAAAAAATTAGAATTAATACCTTGTTCTTAATCAGTGGTTCCCAACTCAAAGAAATGAAAGGGCCTCTTAGTTAGCTTAAAGTATCACAAATTACTTTTTGTGCTCAATTTATAATGTATTGGGCTGCTTTTTGATATTAAATGATAGCAAATGCTCCTCAGTATTCTTTATTCTCTTAAGCATACTTTTGCCTTTGAGCATCTTTCTTTTCTTCGTTATCTTTCTTTGTTTTGTGTTTGCATCTCTTTTCTCTCGTCTCTCTCTTCTCATAAGCACTCATTTACTTTAAGACATCCCTCTACTCCTAATAATCTCTTTGCTCTTCAGCATTCTTTTACATATTAGAATTCCTTTGCTCTTTTGTGCATATTTCCTCTTTAGCATCTCTTTGCTCTTACGCCTCATTCTGCTCTTTAGCATCTTTTACTTTTTAGCGTTTTTATACTTATAGTATAACCCTTCATGTCTGACTCTCACAGATATCGCAATTTCTCTAGCTTACCCCTTAATTTTTTTATGTGCAGTTCTTTGCGGACCCCTCACTTTCAACGATTACACGGACACCTATAGTCTTCGTACCACCCTTCGGAAAACTCTACTTTACATAAAGCTTTGTGCAGTCTTTTGTAATAATAATATTATTTATTAAACCATTATCCGGGATTGTAGGCCCGAGGCATTCTCAGTACAAAAATCCCTGCCACTTGAGGATGCCCTCCGAAGTAGATGGCGAAACGTCTGGATGCAATGTCCGAAAGCCACGGCCTAAGATCGAGGAAAATAGTTCATTAAAAATAGTTACGATTCAGGCCGTGAAAGTTTTCATGATTTTAATAATGTTATTCTTTAAACTTTCTCTTCGAAATTGTGTTTAGAGAAAAAATTATAAAGGCCATTTTTTCTTCACTGTTTGTTCTTAATAATTATTTTTATAGTTTACATTTTGTTTAAAAGAACTCTCTTTTCTCTCAATTGCATATTTCTTTTTTTTAAAAATTAAAATGTCGTATTAAAGAATATAGAAAAAAAGATTGCAACTGTGAAATATTTGTTGTGAAAAATTCGGTTTAGTTTATGTTTATACCATCTCGTGATTTTTGAAATCAATAGGCACATATAGTATGAGCAGGAAAAGTTTATTATAGTAGGAAGATTTCAACCATTCTCTACTAAGTCAAAGAAACTTTTTTCTGATTTATTTTCAACTCTGATAATAAAAGGGGGAAATGGCAAACACTTATAAAAAGTGCATTACCTTTTTATTCTTCGATCGTGATTTGGAACAATGGCGTTAAGGCGTCATATGGGTCGCTGACTTTCTAGTAAGATCTGAAAAATAAATACAAATGAAATATATTTTCCTTCTTCCTGCTTTCCGGTAAAAGTGATATTACGAATCAGTTTAACGATTTCATAACCCATTAGCAACATTTAAGTTATTTTTGTTTCTATGATTAAGTACCTAAATTAACTTATTTCACCAAATTAAAAAGTTTTTTTTTGTGGCGCAAAAACTACACTCGAGAATATTTTATACATTGGTTTCACAAAAAAAGTTTAAAATTGCTAAAATAGTAATTTAAAGTATCCTTGATGAAGCATGAATTTTAGAACTTAAGAAAAGTACGGTGTTTCCTATTCGAACATTAGCATTTTTTTTAAAAGTCAGACGAAATAAGAGCATTTATTTTTTTCCTTTGGATGTCAGAGATTCATTTTATATTCACTGTGTTTTCAAATCATTAGCTTAACCTTTTTATCAGTCAGAAATAAAAAAAAACGAAAACTTGAATATTCCCTAGCAGTATTAACTTTCAAGAAAATAAACTTGAGGCTAGTTCATTGTGTTTTTTTAAGGTGAAGGGTGTGTCTTTTTTCTTAAAAATGGCCTAGACCCAATTACAATCGACTCCATTAAAACTAAAGAATCATTGTCTAAGTTTCTTTTGTTTAGATTTTCAGAAAAGAGCTTTTGTTGAGAGTCCCTATCCAGAAAAATTCCGTACAGATTTTCAATGTTTTATGTTAAGAATTCATTATCTATATTTATAAATAGTTTAATCCTTGAATAGTTGAATTTCTAAATTTACTCCTGCTCTTTTTTCCTTCAGTTATTGTTTTTATAGTCAAATAGTATAAAATTTTGAAATAAAATTTTCAACGCATGTGATAATTTTTTAAATTTATTTTGTTTTTCCGAGTATTAATATTTTTAAGAAAGAACATTAATGATTTTCGTCTTAAAGAGATTCAATACAAGTTTCTAAATATCTGAACTAACTTTTCACCTCAAGTATTAAAAAAATAGTACTTAACTTTAAAGTTAAAAAACTGATAGCTTTTAATATTAGTTATAATTTTTTTTCTCAGTTTAAAATTAAAATATGAGTGAAAACATTGCCCCCTCCCGCCCTTTGCCCAAAAATATATGTAGATGATTTCCCCCTGTTTGTTCTTATTCTAATCTATTGCATCAAGAGAATACATTATTTTCAGGAATGGGGTGAAACTTTTTTTATGCCTCTAAAGAATACTAATTTTTTCTTCTTTTTTATACAACCCTTTTATTAAATTTTGCACATTTTAGTTATTTTACCAAAAGTGTATTGATTCCTTTTTGCTTGTACTCCTTCAAAAAAGTTATCTATGGATCTATAGTTATATATGGATTTATTCTATGGATTATACTTTTTATATTCTCATAGCTTCTTTTCTAACTATTTCTCTACACATCAAATCTTTCTTTTGTCACCATACAAGTCTATTTGAGTTACCTATCCACCATTAATATCAGTCGAAGATATATACTATTAAAACTGGAAATCTATCTTTCCTTTTTCAATCAACTAAAGAGCTTCAGCACTTACATTGTCTCTGAATAATGTCATTAAATTGCACAATAAATCTTCACCCCACACCATAAAAACAATCGAGTAAAATAGAATGACATCAAGACAGCTATTCCCCGACACATAAATGACAAGTTCCCCATCAATTCTACCCCTCTCCTGACCTACTATACTGTCGATCGTCATTCGGGCAATAAACCAACCACAGAACCAGAAAACCCAATCCACTTTATCAATCGCATTGTTTCGGCAGTTTCTCTAGAGAACAGAGGGATTTAGAAGGTCCATTTCCGCCATTTTCGGCTTGTGAATCGTTCCGCTTGCCCAGAGCTCATCATCAGATATCAGATAACAAACAACCCACTCGTGTTCTTTTTTTATTCCGTTTGTTTCATTCGAAGCATAGAGTCGAAGATGGGAGTAGGTGAAGTCTGAATTAGAATTGGCCATTCGTCGGAATATATCGACACTGGAACATCTGGCGTTTGATGTTCTGATGAGAGATGATTCTAACACGACCATTCTAGCTGGAATTGTTCTGAAAAGTTGAGCGTCAGACTTGAACTCAATGAGCAATTTACAAGCGAGTAATTTTCTACTGAGGTGGTACTAACAAAAATATAGAAACTTTTTTGGCTCGCATGGAAGTAAAATCGCACTATAAAAAGTTATTTCTTCTTTTGAAAATGTGTGGTCATTAGAAATTATTACTTTTCTCAGGAACATATATAAAAAATGGTGAAGAGAGGCTAGATAAAGATATAGATTATGTCCTCTACAACTCTATATTAGGATTCCTATATCATAAAAGTGAAAGTTTTCATTAGAGCAGCGTAAAGTTTTACATGTATGTTAGATTAAAGCTCTAAAAAGCTTTAAAACATATTCTATTATAGGCACTCTTCGATAAATAAGTATACTCCACTATTTATGGTTTTGTTAACTGTTATTTAAAGCATAAGTTAATTATAATAGAGCTGAATTCTCAGTAAAATGCAGTTAGTAGTGAAGAACTGAGAACTTTGACCGGGAACTATCGATAAAATAAACTATTTAACAGATAAGACATTAAACATTTTTAAAGTAAAAACGAATAAACGTACTGGCTTTTGAAAAAAATTGGTTTAGCTTTGAAGGAGTACGCACGGCCATGATTTTGGGCTTTAAAATCAAGAATTTAAAGCTAGAGTATCAAAAATGTACTGAACGTAAGTTTATTGACACACGATAACCTTTGAAAAAAGGAGTCTTGGCTGTAAAGAAAACGTGTGAAAAATTAAAAAGAAAATAGAACATTTAATGCCTACTATTATCCGACGTGTTCATCAATTGTAGCACACAACTCTAAATGCAGTAGAGAATTAGTTGAACTATATGATTCTCGCTACAAAAATTTCAATTATCTTGCGTGTGAGCTACACTTAGACGCTGATGTATTAATTATTTAAGTTGTCATTGAATCAACCCTAAAATTCACTGCAGTTAAATAAATTATAACAATACCAAGCTGTTCAGAAGGATGTATTCCTCACATTGGAATTCACTTTGAAAGCAATCATTAGTTCTTTATTTACAAAACAATTAAGATTCCTTCGCAGAAAAATTAGATGCTAACTCAAAGGAACCATATTTTACCTGATAAGTAAAATACAGAATGTATGAAAATAATAATGACAGTCTTTTAAGATAGCTTTATGATACAGGTGTCCATGTGATTATACTTGTCTCCTCTTATACTGTTGCCAACAGGGAAAAACCACCACGTACTTTTACCCAACTGTGCACTCTTACCCTCCTTTCTCCTATACACCAAGGTGTGATGTAGATAACTTTTTCTTGGTTGCATGGGGAAAACTTTGCATTAGCTTTTTACAAATTTGCTTGTATATAGCACAGGTATACCAACAGGGAATTTAGAATCCTATCAAAGGTGTATGAACGAAAGAAATTGGAATGACATAAATGTACCTATTCAAAAATTTGGTGGTAAAGTTGAAGAGTGCAATGCTTTAAAATAATTAGAAATACTGCACTAATTTAAAACCATTTTTTCACTAGCAATATTTCATACGTCTCTTCAAGAATATAATACAAATCCAACAATAAAAAGATATTATTACGATCCACATTCATAGAATGCATATTTCAGTGAGAAAGCACCCACTTTCTCTTTTTCGGGTTCCGGAAAGTTTCCCCACACTTGATCAATGGAGTGAGAAGTCATTTCAAGATCGCGGTTGTCACTTCTCAATTTGACGAAAAGATAGTTGGTAAACAGAGAAATTTATATTGGGTTTCCGAAAATTGTGAACTCATTGAAACGGTGGTTGACTTTCACCTTCAAACAATCGCAGCATCATTATTGTAATAATGACAGCACCGTGTCTCCTTACCTCGCTTTAATGGACCACAATCGTAATAGTGGAGAGTTTTTCTCTGCATTTTAAATAGGTTTGGTGAGCGAACCATGAAAAAAGTCACCCAAAACTTATTGGAGGTTATGAGAAAGCTTTCAATTGTGACCGTGTTTATATTGGGGGTGATCCCCCGAATATTCGAGATGTTTGGTTAAAAAAGTTTTAAAAAAATTCAAAATAAAAGTCCTGTCCCACAAATTTGTTGTTTCAATTACATTACTGAGTTGTAAAATATTTATATTATTACTGAATAGAGCTTAACTTAAAATTTGTATTTCAGAATTTAAAAATATCTTTCTTACTCTAAAGTTTAAAAAAAAAAAGTTTATAGGAGTTAAAGTTTATAGGAAACAACTATTTTACTTCTATAATGAAACATTTTTAATACATTTTATATTAGAGTACCGTTAATTGGAAATAGTCTATTACTATCATTAGTCATTACACTTTGTAATACTATTTTTTAGAGTTGGTATTTCCTAATGACAGAAATCCCGCAGATCGAGAGTAGAAAAAAATTAGTATTATTTTCGAAAAGTTGTAATTTGCTAGAAGATGTGTTAATGCTTTGCTTACGTAAAATGGAATGAATAAACACATCTTCTAACTTACAACTTTTCAATTCAAGCAAATTTTAGAGTTTATTTCAAGCATTGCTTCTTATGTAAGATGTAAGCATTTCATGGATAGAATTATAAAATTTGATTATTAAATGCTAAATTTGATCATCTGAATATAAAAAATAGCAAAGCAAATCTCGTGAAGAAATGAACTAATTAATAAATTAATTTTGAAAAATGAAATGAAGAATAAATTAAATTAATTTTCTTTAACTTGAAAATTTTGGACTTTCTCTTTCTTAAAGAGTTTTCACAGTTTCTTCAAAATTTATTCCACCTAAATTTTTTTCTTCTAACTAATTTCATATTATTTAATGCTTTTTGTGAGTGTGACTATGTATTTTATATAATTCTCAACTAGGTTTCAAACTAAAATTACTAGTACTTTTCTCGTAGCCACATCTCGAATGATTAAATACATCCTTGACCATTCCGTTACAATAAGACCTTCTGATCTGACCTTTAAGGCAAAAACCCTAAGTTAAGCTATCAAGTTCTTTATGGGATCTTTTGTCCGAAGCCAGACCCTCAAATAACTGACCATTGAGCAGTACAATGACTGTTGCCACCGAACTGTTCCGAAGCCAGGATGCTCGACCGCGTGTGAAAGCCAAAGGCCAGAATCGCTTTTTGTCTCCTGCTGCTAGTGATTGTTTTTGACGACAATTAAACTCGGACTAGGGAATTGTTTGATACCGAAATAGCACCAGTTGCAAGAGGCTCTAGAGACCTTTTGTCCTTTTCCGTTTCGATTGTTAAGCGTGGTGTTGAGTTTTTACACAGATCCAACGCAGCATTTTTTTTTTTCAGATTAAATGTAAACATCTGATAGTGTTGAAATGGGTATTTTTGGTAACTGGATTATGGTATGGTTCTGCCCGTCACGTTTTCAATTTCCTTCGGAAAATTGTTCGGAGGTAGATCGAAAAACTTTCTATTTTCTCTTAGTTGTAACTCTTAGGTGTAACTGTAAATAGGAAATGATCGTTTTTTTAAATCAGATCTCTTAAATAAAGGACCTCTCTCACTTGTTCTACATGAAATAACATGTTCTAAAACTTTTTTTTTGTCCTCTTTCTTTGTAAAGTATCTCAAGGATGAAATAGAAAAGAATTTTCTGGTAAAATCAAGGATAAAACAAAAAAAAAATATTGGTGTAAAAAAAAAATAAAACTTATTTATAAAGTCATTTTTGACATTTAAAATATTTTCTAAATCACTAGAATATTTTTACTTTGCTTTGGTAGAGTAAAGGTTCAAGCTTCAGAAAATTTCTTTTCCTGTATATTGTGACAAATTTTATGTTTGATTTCTATAATGCCAGTAACTGTTTGAGAGTATAAGATATATTTTTAATATTTTCAGATCCTGCAAAACAAATACCAAAAAGAATGGCCTAAGTAACAGTTTTGGACATATCCGGAGTTTAGTCCGGCTTATAACACTCAGGTAAGATTGTTATGACTTCTTAAACACAAATCTTATTAAAACTTTTCTTTTTCCATAATTAACAGTATATATAAACAGTAATTATTGTTTATTTAAACTACATAGGGTATTTCAATCATGGTAGCAATTGGTTTTTTATTTGGTTTTTAGTTTGCTTTTAATATTTGAAGAGAACTAATTTAACTGAACAAAGTAATTTAAAACTACTGTTTTTAAAAGTTCCCCAATTTAATTATACGAATTATAATTATGAAATATTTCATAAGCACCAAAGGAGAGGGTGTTTGTTAATCTAATTTGCTTATAATTTTTACAAGAGAGGAAGGGTATAACAAATAAATGATACTTACGTAAGTTTAAAAATATCTCGTAACTTGAAAAAATAGTTTAAATAGTTCGGTTAATAAATTAATTAATAAAAAAGAAATGAAGCATGTATTTTTGCTTTAAGCTAAGTTAATATTTAAATTTTTAAAATTAGATTATTACTAAAGGTTTATACAAAAAAGTGGTTGTAGGGAGTTATTGGGAGTGGTAAGAGGTTAAAAAACGATATAGTACTTAATTTGGTCACTAGGGGGCTTAAAAATAACCAAAAACATTCTTATATAATATATGGGGGCTCCTTAGTGCCTAATTACACTATCCAGGTAAGCTGAAACTGAAAGTAATACACAGACGATTGTAGTTCCTAAGAATATACTTACTAGCTGAAATAAATTTGCTGGACATGTTCTTTGCTCTTGAATGAATGACATCATTGATATTCCTTTAAAAAGGCTTTTGAAAGACTTCTAAACCATACGAAAAATCTTAGAAAATTTCTTTCTCCGGCCAGTCATTCATAAATTCAAATATATTTCAGGTTCTTTTATTACCATTTTGTGTTCAGAGCATCCCCCTCTCGATTTTAAGTCTGAAACGATTGAAAAAGAAAGGATACCTCTACGCACTTTGTTCCATCTGAAAATGAATAAAAAAAAACTATCTTGAACTTTAAAATTGCTTTTAAAAAAACTTTTGATAAAAGATTCCAAAGCAAGACGTGAAAAGAGACTCGATTCATCTTGGAGAGAATCGTTTGGTAAAAATGAGACTTCTCAACTCGTTTTGCTACCTTTTCTCTCATCTCTATCATGTTTCTTTCTCACCCTCCCTCGCTAGGTCACCTTGAAATTTTTCTCGGGTTGTTCACCATTTCCTGGTTTCAGTCTTGTCGTGTATTTTTTGGTCAGGTACTTTCCGAATTAGAAATGGGATTTTTATTTGGTTATTTCATAATACCATAATAAAAAATTTTAAGATATTAGAAATAGGCATCTTTCTTTCTTGTGCGTTAAATTTGTCAAGGAAAGTAGTATAAAATATTAACAGCATGTAATAAAAAAGTATGTTACTTCCTTTTTCTACAAATAAAAGCAGAAAGATAAACTCATACATTAGGGTACAAAAACTCGGTTTTCTAAAATAGTTGAAAGCATTAAAAAAAATTCATTTAGAATTTTTGAAATTTGCATAAGACGAACTTGAAACAGAATTTTTTCTTGTAAGTGTGAGGCACACTGTATAATAACTAAGAAAAGTAATAAAAATTCAGAAATTTTGGACTTTTATCATCATTATCCAAAAACACCCATTCTACTTTTTCCTGAAAAACTCTTTTAAAGTTTGTTGAGAATAGGAAATTATCTAGATGATGCTAAAATTAAAGCCCTGGATGAAGACGTTACTTAAGTAGCGACATACTTTGATCTTGCTGATCTTGCCGCTTTTGATTTTGATTGGAAGTAACGTCTTCATCCAGGGCTTTAGCTAAAATAAGCTGATTCCTCAAACACTGGGATGGGAATTACTATTGTTGGCTCAAACATGATGTGCAGCATTAGCATCATTCAGTAAAATTCAATGCGAGATATCACTCCTAATTCGAGAGTAACTCGTGTTGGTCGATACGGCTGTTAGGTATAAATCACCAAACTAGCTTATTAGCATAGCGTAATGGTAACGATATGATATAAGTAGATATTTCAGTAAATAAATTCATTTTTAAGCTAAAAAATGTTTTAAATTGCTATAAACAAGTAAACAAAGTTATTTAAATTTATTTATTTTAAATATTTTTTACATCTGTTTTTGAACGACAAATAGTTATTTTAACTATACACAGTTTGAATTTTAATGGTTGTTATTATCATGTTTCACAAAAACAAATTATTTCTTAAAATAAATCTTTCTTGTTTAAATCTTAGTTGTTTATTTACTTCACCCATACACAATTTACTTAATATTCGAAAAATATTTAGAAAAAGTAATTTCTAAAAACAAGATAATAATATAACAACATTTCATATTTTTAAAAATATTTTCACAAAACCTTTTTGAGATACATTATTAGTACATACTTCGAAAATATCTAGACTACTACCTATTTTTATGATTCGCAAAAAAAGAGCTCTTGTACAGTATGCAGTTAGCCATTTTTTATGCAAGTAAATGACTGAAATAACTATCTAATTTGGTATTTTTATGAGATCACGATGGTTTCGTGCTCTTTAAGGTTTTGCAGTATGAGTGGTCCTATTTTCTATGTTTGGTTCACATTGTTTTGTTTCGTCAGTGTGTTGTTTTAGAACATGCGTCTTTAGATAGTCTGGTGTGATGAATCCTTTGCTGCAAAAAGAGCAGACGTGTTTAAAGTCTTTCGTGTGGATCCTCACTATGTGGCTGCGGAGATGAGACGATGTAGAGCTCCTGTACTGACAGTGGGGGCACCTGTACGGTTTCTGCTGTGTATGCATGCGCTCGTGGACAGTGAGGTGCGGTGCTTGTGAGAAGTCTTTTCCGCAAGTGAGGCACCGGAATCGCTTCTCTCCGGTGTGCGTCCTTTCGTGGCGAGTCAAGATACTCCGCTGATTGAATCCTTTGCCGCAAGTGCTGCAGAGGAAGGCTCTCTCTCCACTGTGAAGGAGGAGGTGAATCTCGAGATTGCTCTTCCGAGCGAAAGCCTTTCCACAGTCCTCGCACCGATGCGGCCGTTCTCCCGTGTGGGTCAACATGTGACGTCCGAGGTTATCATGTCTGTCGGTGGAGTAGGGGCATTGAGGACAGCGATGTCTTCGGTCGGGCTGCATGTGGGGGTGCTTTTTCTTGTGACAGTCTAAGGCAGAGGAGGAAGTGAAGAGGCGTTCACACACGTCACACTGAAAACCATCTACGTCTACATCTATAAGAAACACAAAATGCCAATTAAGAAATAATAGTTTTCTGTATATATTTGAAATTGAGGATTATTTTCGCTTTCTCTTGTTGTATCTTTCTTAGATGCAAACTTTCTTTTATTTTATAATTTCCTATCAATCCCATTCAAACCTTTTCTTGTTATTTTTATAAAGCAATATTTGTTTGTACTTAACGAATGGACAACATTATATCACAGCCATTAGTGAACAATATTTTTTATAACAATATCCAAGCGACAATATTAATTTTAAACAAAAAATACAAGTTCATTTATTTTTATATTATCTATATGCCTTAAAATGTTTTATACACCATATTAACTTACTGTGCTTTCTATGACTATTTTAAACATCTCAATAATCCGCATATGGTAGATAAAAATCATTTTACTGAATATTTAACTAAAACGGCTTTTAGAAAAGGTTATTTTTAAATTAAAATTTTAGTAAGGGTTAGAAATAGTAAGCTTTTTTATGTGCTTTAATCGTTTAAAATATAAGAAGAAGCATATTGCTTGCATATCCTTATGTCTTTCAACATCTACATAATACCAAAGTATTTAAAATAGTAAGTTTTTTCTGTGCTTTAATCGGTTAAAATATAAAAAGAAGCATATTGATTGCATATCCTTGTGTCCTTAAACATCTGCATATTAACAAAGTATTTAAATAATTTGTGAATTCAGTAATCCCGAATACTCTCCACTAAACATATCTGAAAAATAACATATACACTAGGTAATAGTAAAAACATACTGGGTGGAGTTACGATTTTATCTTCTGTAGTATCTATGCCCATATCACTCGCGTATTCCCCTCCGTACCACACCAAAATCTCCGTGTAGGGCAGGATAGGCTTGTAGGTCTTGTAGAAGACCTGCTTATTGTACTGGAAGGCCACCAGGTTCTGCTGATCCTCTCGATTGGCGCAGTTCACGAACCGCAGCCAGTTGGAGTCGCTCAGGTCTTCGCCTTCCACAAAATGCAGGGCCTTCTGCCCCTTCCACACCTGCGGAGACAAATGAGTGAGTGACATGTTTCTCATTCCATCGTCTAATTGGGGATTGTGGGAAAATTCCTTGCATACTACCTGCCAGGCGTACCCGCTCTTCTGAGCCTCCTGTTTCTTCCGGACGATTCTGCCTTTGTAGGGCCCGAATATGAATCCTTGGGGCAGAGGTATCTCGGTCCACACTCCGAGACCTGCTTTAGGGATGGCTGAGTTGCTGATGGAAAGAAAGTGCGGCATCGTGTTTTTGGCTTTTTCAGGATCGTTTTTAGAAGTCTATGGGAAGATGTGATTTAAAATCATTCATTAAAGTACTACACGTTTGAAGTAACATGAAATTGAAGGAATTACTGTGATGTCTCTTTTTACGTAGTAAATATCTTCCCAAATATGCCAAAATAGTTAGGGAACATAAACATTCCACAATTTTCTGACACTTCATAAAACTATCTTAAGTGTCAAAGCTTTAAACCTCTTAAACTAAAATAATTAAATTAAAACTTGCTTTAAGTAAAAACTCCTTTTAAAAGAGTTTATCCAATTTGAAAAATTATTATACATCAAACTAAAAAATAATTTTACAAACACATTTTAAATAATTTGATTTATTTTTGCTTTAAATTGGTAGTGGTACATCTACTTCAATTTTTCATTGCCTCATCTGATTTAGATCAAGAGACAAACTCAGAAAAATGCCTCAAATTGTAGTATAATTGGCAATAGAAACTGCAATTTTTTTTGGGAGACTATGAAACTTAACTGAACTACGTGTTTATAAGACTTATTTGCTAACCATGAACTAACTATAAACTTTTTAACTGAAATTTACTCTTAAAAATTGCTTTTGAAGTCTAATTAGGCATTTATAACATTAACAATTTTCTTTTAAGCAACTTTAAAATGAGGTGTTTAGAAATCCACATTGTAAGACAAATAATACATTGTAAAGCAAATAATTTAGACATTACATACTTACTAAGTGTATTTTAATGGAAAGCAACGAATTTTAACACAACAAACAAATTTTAAATTAAATTAAAGTTACAAATAAAATGGATCAGACAATTTAAGTATTATTAAGTTATATTTTTATGAATTTCTTAAAAATTTGAATTGCTTTTGGTACCTTGGTACACTTTATTTTTAAACTGACAATTCAACGCAAATGAATAAAAAAACGACAGAACTTTACCTTTCGGTCGCACACCCATATCATCGGTCCATGATGTGGACAGGCTCCTTTGTATTGAAAATCACATAGGTCGCAATCTGAAAAATACTTCAACTAAGTTAACTTTTCTTTCGATTATAATTTCGACAATAAAGAATATTATGTTAAGATTTATTTTGTTGTTACTGATATAACATATAGGATATTTAAGAAAAATTGTAGAAATAAAAGTTTATCATTTGAAGTTTAAGAGGAAATTTAGTTGCAATCATTGAAAAGATTAGGTAACCAAAACTGTTTAAAAATATAAAAACTGTTTAAAAATATAAAAAAATTCTATAAATCCTAAATTTTTACTGGGATTTTAGGGGTAGTAATTTACAGGGTAGACAGATAATCAATTAAAAAAAATTCAATTTGAAAATTTTGTATCGTTGAAAAATAGTTAAATCGATTTCCTTTTGTAAGGGTTATATTTCAAAAGATTGAAAACGGTAAAAGGAAACCTTTTAAATTGAAATATAGTTAACACTTTTGCTTAACATTCAAAACGTAAATGTGACAAACGTAAAAAACGTATAAATCTAAAGGGATTAGGCATTTGGATCTTCTTATGCATGTCGTTACGTTTTCTCTATCAACACTAACTTATTGGGCTAGGAGATTCTTTGAGCCCAAAATGTCAATTTTGCCATTTTTGGTCTTTATTTCCTTTTTAAAACTGATGATTCAATAGAACCTCATTTTGAACAATAAATGGGATAGTTTTAAATTTGAATACTTAAGAATTATTATTACTGTAAAAGAATTATTTTGATTAGGTTTTTATTAAAATATAAAAATTCGTTACGAACGAAGAAATTCATCGTCGCTAGATACTTCTTCCTCTTTGTAGCATTTTCTCTGCACATTCCGCTTGGGATACCGGGGTCCACTCGAAGCATCATATCCTAATATAAGTAAAAGTACATCAAATTTCCGTGTTTTCTATAACGTAATCCTAAGACAGGCTAAATCTATTTATGACTGTATTTACCGTGCTTTTCTAAATTATCATTTTCAACTTCATTAGATTTTTCTTGGATAAGAAGTTTTCCAAACCCAACAATAAACTCTTCAGCACCTTTCAATAAAACCTTTAGAAACGTCACATCTTGCCCACTTTTCTTCTGTAATTTCTCAGTGCCTTTTCCCTTAGTCTAATAATAATAAAAAAATTCATTTAAAACTTTGATCATAAAGTAAATATAAAAATTTTAAATGGGTAGTGTTCAAAAATAGTTTGTCAAGTCGAAATTCTGCCAATACAAATTTTAAATATTTAATTTCTGTAAAATCTCATATTTAAACTCTGGCACTACAAACACATATTATATGCACATACAATATTTATAATTTTAAGATTAATTGATCATTGTTTTCATGAACATACGAGTATGCGAGTATACTGGTACATGATACTTATACTATATCTCACACATTCAGAAGTAAAGAAAATGAACAAACAATAAATGGCCAATAAATCTGGGCAAAATCCACCCTGAAAGGATTGCCTTACCACTTTTTTTGCCCTTGTATCTTGAACCATGCTAATGTATTTATGCAGCTCTGAATCTATAACACAAAAGGAAAATATTAAAAAATATAGATATTTTTTTATTTTAAAAAGTTTTAAGTAGTTTCTTAAAGTTTATGGAAATACGTAACAATGAGTTTTTAAATACACGTCGCATAAAATTTCCTATTTTCTTTAAAATAAGCATTCTTGTATGTTATTTTAATACCTATTTGGAATTGAAATGCGGGTAATTAAAACCTTAATTAATTTTTTTTAAGAAGTAATCAAAGCCCTTTTTCAGGAATTTAGTTTCATAGATTGTCAACAAAGTTATTCATATTTCTTTTGAAAATTTCTAAAATATTTTTTTTATACATTTAGTTAATGCGTAATTACCAAGTAATTGATGAACTTGGTAGTTATGCAATGTTATACCCAAGTTATAAGTAATTACAAATTTATATTACTTAGTAATTATTCATATTTATTAAATCTGAAATCACTTATCAACTCATTATATTTTTACTATAAGTATTTTTCATGTATTTTTTAATGAGTTAATTTTTCTGAAATAAATCAACTATTATACATCCATAACATTATTAAAAAATTTCAATTATGCATAAATACCTGGAGGGACATTTTCTTTGGTCACTTTTGAATTTTTATCCACTCCAAACAGCTTGAGAGTCACATTTTTGAAGATACTTTCTGAAATATAATCAATTATTTTAATAATCTGTGAAGTTAAAAATAGAAATTTTATACGGCGTAATGTAACAAACAACACGTAAACGAAATTGAACGCATGTATTTTAAAATTTAAATCCATTAAAAACTTATAGGTTACCTCTTATGAAAAATTTTTACATTTTATTACATGACATCAAAGATATTTAAATAGAATAAAATATCTTGTTTATGTAGTACTACTTAACCATTTTCTAATTTTTTTCTTCCTGGATCAACATTATTCTTTTTCCGTGGTACTGAAAACTCTTGGGAGTCGAGTCTTGCGTTGGAAGACATTTGAGTCTTCGGAGTAGGAATTCCTGAAGAAAACAATATTTACAGAATTTTAAAAAAAAAAATGAGTAAGTGATTTAGTAGCCCAACAGGCACAGAAATAACAGAATAATAGAAGACTTAAATATTTCCCCAGCTAACGTTACCTAATTTTCATCTACCATTATGTATGACAATAGGCACTGAATAAAAAACCGGTTGTGAAAAGAAATTGTAACTTAATTTTTTTAACCAGAGCGATTAGGAAATGTATATTCTAATTACCAACTACGCATTATATAAAAATATAAGATTTAGGGATAAATAACGAAAAATAAACCACTCTTGTAAAACAGAAAACATCAAAAAGTATATGCTGTTAAAAATAAAAATTTTAAAATTTATATGTAAAATCCAAAAAAAAAAACATTTAAAAATTTTGTGTACCTACTATGTTATGGCGATTTCCTTTGCTCCGTTTTGGTACCTCATTTTTAATTTTACTTTATTTTTGAACAAAAAGTCCATTTAGAACTATTTCTTTATATTTTTTATGAGATATTGAAACAAAAACTGATTTATTTATAAATTTACACTTTCCTGATATTTTGGTTAAATTTTTTCATGCAGTTATCAAGAATTTCTAATCTTTTCTAAAGGCCCGTTTGTAGGGAAGTTGATGTTTGTTATTTCAGGTTGAAGTTTTGGTCGTCAAATTCGAATTCTTGGCGGAGCTTAATCGAAACATGGTAATAAGAAAATAAAACAAAACCAAAATAGAAAATAAATACAATTTTAGAAAGCGAGAAAAATTAAATAAATGCTAATTTTATATTTAAAATGCACAGTATCAAAAATATTCATTTGATCATTTTAAGTTTATGTTTACGATTGTCAACAAACTTGGTTTCCACCAAGTTGATCATCTGTGAGAGCATTAAAATTTTAATACCACCTGAGGCATATTTGAACGCATAAAACATTTTTATCTTTTCATGACATGAGCTAAAACTTCAGCGTACGTTAGCGTGCATATTCATACCAATTAATTTAGCTGAAAAAATTGACACTTTTCGATTTTTTTTTTTAAATTTATTATTTGTTTTTTACATTAAGACTCTTTTGAAGAACATTTATTGATGATAAAAAGCAATTACAGAGGAAAATATTAAGGAATAATATAATTAAGGAAATAGGACATAAAGAAAAACCTAATGAGAAAAAGTTAAAGAATATCATATTTGTCAAGTTTTCACTTAGAAGAAAAGTAAGCTAGAAGCTCTCGATACATACCAACTGAAACTAAAGGTTGGGATATTTTAGTAAGATATTATGGGAAATAGATAAAAATAATTTGGAAAATATTTTCTTTTCAGTAGGAAAAAAATTATGAACTAAATACACATTTTATACAGAAAACCACCCTTGTAAATTATTAAAACTACCTTAAATGTTCCACTTACAAACTTAGTATGCATTTATTACCAAGAAAGGGAAATAGAGTTCATATTGGAATTGTTCAAATGTGTCAAATGTCACAACAAAAACAAAAAAAAAAAAATACAATTAAAATTTTCTAAATTATTTTAGAAGTTAAGGTTGTCATGCATTTTTAAAACTTTTAATATTCAAAATAGAATGTTCGATTTAAGTTAATTGATTTGGTTGGGTATTGTTGCATGCTTACCTCATTTTTATTTAAAGAAAATGAATTAATAAATAAACTATACCTACTAACATACAACATTATATAAATATACCAATTTTCATAGTTTTTTTTTAATCAAATGCTATGAAATACTTCTAAAGGAGCTAACTTGAAAAGTAAAATGAGAGAGTAGCTAATATTCGATAGAGAAAATCAAAAAGGGAATTTACGTATACCTGCAGATTTTAGAAAATCATAGTTTCTTTTTAAATTCACAATTCGCTTGCGTTCGTATTCACTCAAGTTATTTGAATCGTCCATTTTATTAGATTCGGGATTCCACATTTTTATAACCTATATAATAAGTGATGATATTATTTATATCATCACTAATGAAGATTCTGCAAGAAGTAAATAATCGTGTATTGTAATTTCTAATATCAAAAAACAAAATTTATCGTCTGCAAAAAAAAAAATATAAATATGAACTGCCAATTTAAAGAAAAAAGTTTAATTAAAAATTATTATTATTTATGAATGTTATTTGTAAAAGTTATATTCTAACTAAATTTTGAATAATATTTATCAAACATATTAATTAAAATTTGGTTAGAATACAACTGTGTAATTTTTTACATTCAGACATCGAAACACAAAGACCATGCGTCACCGGAACGAATTTTCTAAACAAGGCTGAATTATTATTTAATGTAACAAGTTTTAAAGGACTCGTCCGACTCGTCTGTGATTATTTATGCGGTTACTTTATAAGCGGAAGCGGAAAGCAGGTTAACATAACATGTTTTAGAAGATCTAAGAGTCGTTCGTGTTTATTCTTTATATTTTCTATATCTATCTTGCTTAAATTATAAAATTTAAAGTTGTACAACATATTAGTACCTTTCAGATTAGATCATGGGTTCCAATAAAACCTTTGAACACTTTTGTCCCATTTTCATTTTTTTTTTCTTTTCACCTCTACCCATATTTAAGATAAGATCGCCCAGATAAAACTGTTTACAAGAAATTTATTGAAAAAAATTCTAGAGATTCCATTAGATTTTAACAGCATCATAAAAAAAAATATTCGCATCGAATTCCAGTTCATGGTTCCTCAACTAGTGGTACCTTAATAGTATATTTGGTTACCTAAGAATATGAAAAATATCAAACTACTCATAACAAACCTTTTATCATATCTTGAAATCTTTTTGTATTTGTTAATAACTTCAATTATTAAAATTAAATATGACTCCCTTTGGAGTTTTTAGACTTCTACCATATTGCCCAAAGAATAGCTTTACCACGAATACCCTAATGTCATGCACCTGTAACCTCAAAAAACCTCGTAATCATTCATACTTCTTTGATATAACCTAGTGGCCGAGTAAGCAACCTTCAGGGATAATGCTCTAAGACGCGACTGGTTCAATACGAACAAAAACTGACCTCTTGAGGGAAAAATCTCTTCGCTACAAGCTGGACCTTGAAGAGTTTCGATATCATGGTTTAATACAAAAGGCTTAGCTTTCAAATCTTAAGCTGATTGGAAGATTCTGTGAAACCGTTGTTCCATTGTTAGAACGTTCTTATAGATGATGTTTGGAATGTGGTGTTTTGAGGACGAATTTCTCAGCAGAATTCTTTATTAGTATTATTATTGATTCCATTCCAATGCCATAGCCATTGTTTACAGACACCATTCTGTGTATCGGTTTTTATCTTATTTTAGTTCGTGTGATCGCATTTAATGTTTATTGAGGATGGGAAGGAATTTTTCTAGAGTCAGAACAAATCTTGCATTTAAAGGTGAAAGAATGGGGCTTTTTGGAGAATGTCTTCAAATGGATCTAATCTAGAAAAACTAGGGGTTGTGAGATTGGGGTTTTTTTTGCCCCTTGATATATTAAGAAAAGCTAAAATACAAAGATATTGGTCGTATCTCTAATGTCCTAGTTTCCTTTATAAATTTCATACTTATTAAAAAATTTATTTTGCATATTTTTCGATGAAAAAAACTTGTGTGTTCAGAAATCTGTTTTTACTTTTGAAAGGTAATAATTATATTGTTCCATTTTTTTTGTTTACCTATACTAGGGGTATTTAATTTCATATGACATTCTTGATAGAGTACCACCAATGTTCTATGTATTAGCAAAAAGAAAAAATATCATATACCATTTTTGATAGATTAGTAAAACAATGACATATTAAAGGTAGATTTTGAAACATTCCCTTAATTATAAAAACTAAGTTGAAAATTTAAATTTTAATTATTATATAAATACCTTCATAAAAAACCTACTAAGAGAGATATTAAACTCCCATATATTTGTTAATATAAATGTTTTTTTTACATCCTTGACTTGATTGATTAATGCCTGAATTTTTCTCTCTAAAAGTGATTAATTAAATTTACCTTTTATCAATCAAATTTTTTTTATTCTTTAACATTAATTCCATTAATGCATAAAGCTTACTTACAATCCCTCCCTTATAGATTAAAGTTATAATGCAGTTACTAAAAGGCTTTTGACAACCTGGAGGACGTCTTGTAAGGAAATAGTTTGCTTTAATCTATAAACAAGTATCTTATAAGGAAATAAGGGGAAAAAAGTGTCTGGTAAAGACTTTAAATCCTGTGTGCAACTAACTTCCTCGAATTCTTAAAACTAATTTAGAAGAATTAAGAATTCTGATGATTCTTCGGTGCATTAATAAAATGAAAAATTTTTAATATGAAAAATAGAATTTTGATAAAAGATATCGAAAGTAGTATTTAAGTGAAACAAAACAAAGTAATCAACTTCTCGGCCCTGCATAATTTATTATAATAAACCCTCCTTATTAGTGCAAATACAACAGTACGAACAACACTAGGGAAAAAGAAGGAACTATTCATTCGGAAGGGGGAGAACGCAAAGAAGAATGCATTAATCCAATAAATCGTGGGCAAACACGTTCGAGCCTCATGGAAAGTGAACTTGTCGTGCACAAAAGGCAAGCTGTACTTGTCGCCATTGTGGAGAATGAATCGTTGTCACCGCCAGTCGCTTTCACTGGCTTTTGCCATTGTCCGAGCCTCGATTTGGCAACGGTGGCCTAGTTTCCGCGAAATGAAATATAAATGAAACGGGAGCCGTGGATCTTTTGCGGCAAGAAACGGAATTCCAAGGCGATTCCGAACTTGTGCTTAATTTTGTGGCCTCCGCCAACGGAGGAGAGAAATCGCCCAGCTATTGTGGGGAATGTGCGGTGCTAGAAAAGTTTGTTAGGTTGTGTATTTATGTGAAGGTTATATAGACCTCAGAAACAATCTGCTATTGCATAAAAGAAATACCTACCCCAAACTGTTTTTGGCAAAAGTATTCTAACTAGTGTTCCCTTTAAGAAGATCCCTTTAAACTAAAGGTTTAGATTGTTTAGAAAAAAAATTTTTCATTAGCCAAAGATGTTATGACACTAAACTGCCTTATTCACAGCCACTTGACCAGTGGTTAACCAGCAGCTAACGAAAGAAAATTTACATATGTATTACATTCTTATATATTTAGTCTTATATAATATATTATACATTATATTTTTATATGTCTTACACATTATGTTATTTACCTTAACTTACCTTTAAATACACCCCTTAATTTAATCGCAATAGATTGTTTGGTTTATGTAGCTCCAATTTTCGATGTTTTTATCAGCGTAAAAATTTCTATCATATGAAAATACTTTTTAGCAAAATGAAATCTCCTCATAAAACTAATAACTGTAACTTTTCATTTAACTACAACAAATTACAATATGCGTACTTCTTCATGACAACTTATTTAACACCCATGGAGAAAAATTAAATTCAGACCCTTTAGAGACCTTACGATAAAGGTTTTGCATTCCCATCTTCTCTACCAATGACTAAATGCAAAAGAATGCAACTTGAATAACCTGAACTTCCTTATGCTTGCGTCACTGCAGTATTTACTCATCATTTAAAATCAAATCCTGATGGACTTTGGCATTTCCCAAGTACGGACGGTTTTCAAGAGTTTTAAGGATTATTCTTGCTGCAAAACAGCCGGTTCAGGAACGGGTTTCTGGGGCAGAATCTAGTAGGAGACCTACCATCCTTTTATGCAGAAGAACCAGTTCTTCACCGCATGTTCACTTCCTACACCCTACTGGGTTCATTTTGTTACTGCTTTTTATATACCGCTTAAGGTTAAGCAGTTTTGCATACATCTTGATGGAATGTTTCCGATTTAGACCACACATTCTGAGAACTGGGCTAGGCACTTAAGCTTATTGAGTGCAATGGATTTGAGATTCAATTTTTTTTCTTTTCATTTTGCGTTACAATCTATTATTACTAAAATAATATAACAGCAGAAAGATATCCGAGAAAGTTATCTACTCTTAACCGAACTAAATTGTAAGTTTTATTCAAAAATTTTTATTGTTAGGGTTTTATGGAGTGTTGAAACCGTTGAAACGCTTTATCCTTATCCATTTTAGAATACAACATTGCTTTAATTTTTTTACCAGACGATTACTAATATTTAACTCTTGTTTTTAAAGAGATAAATTCTCCTAGTTAATATTAATGTAAAATTATTATGTGTATTTGATAATTTGATAAGCTGATATTTTTACATGAAATTGAATTTTTCTCTGCACTAATATAATAATAAAATACAGTAAAGTAAGACAATATTTAATGCCTTGAGGTGTCTATAACTATTAAGTCCTTAATATATTTCAATCAACAAAAATAATTTTCTGTTTTTCTATTTATTTGTCTTCTCTATCTTCGAAAATCAATAGTACAGTTGCCTTTTCCCATTCTAACACTAATGAATGTATAAGTACTTCAAGCAATTACTCCCATAAAAAGCAATAATACTTCCATATTATTTTAAAGAACTTATAAAAAGAAACGAGTCAATCAAAAACATCAATCAGGAAGTCAAAGCCTTTGAATCACCTGTTACCAATCACTCTAAAAAATCCCCATTCATTGACATCAATGCATACGACTAAGTACCATCGTGTCGATACTATCTGAACCGTTTTCTTCGTCTTCTTCCCATGCAACTCTTGAACTAACAGTTCAATCTCATCCATCCTAACATTAACGGGTATAATAACAGTTGTTCCAAGCAGAGATTGAATGAAAGATATTTCGCGGAAGTCTGTCATGATGAGTGAGAGAGAGAGAGGTGTTGGCAACCTTTAAAGAACCAGTTCCAGAGTGTAATGTAATGAGCGTTTCGGAGGAATTCCGAATGTACCACCCCACCCTATTGTTTGCAAAGTTCCCGGTGACATTGGACCAAGAATTCCTGGTTCGACGACCAGGTGAAACCGACGATCAGGTTTCGTTTGGGGATAATGTTCTAAGATTATTCAAACTGTATCAATTATGATTTCTCTCATGATGAAGAAATTTCTCGTCGCTATTTCAGTGACAATTAAATTGAATGTCAGTAAACTTTATCTAGTTTATTTCCAACTGATATCGTATTTTGAGTATCCTTTACATTCGACGGTTTCAATGTGTTCTCTCACATAAACTAAAAGAAACGATCTCTCGTTGAGAATAAAAACAGTGCAACACCATGAAAAGACTTGTATTGCTTTTATACTCACCGATACCATGTAATTCCTCATATATCATTATCAAAACTATTTTTAAAAAGTCAACCGTCAAAAGCTAGCATGTAAATACAACTTAATATAAATCAGAAAAGTAGAATTTTTAGATACTTAGTAATTCAAAGATATTAAAATTTTTTAGTGATTTCTTTCGATTGAGCAAATATTATATTTATTCCTTATGATTACGTTGCGTTAGATTCAAATTAATGTCTGTATGAATTTAAATTATTTGAATGAAATTCTCAGATACTCAAACTTGTCCCTCTTAAAATGTTCACTAAGATTGGGTACATTTCCGTTGTCTGTCCCGTTAAATATCGCCAAGATGTTTTAGGTGCAAACTTACAAAAATATTACCGAAAATTGCTAACTAACTTATTAATATACACTGTTATATTGATGAAAGGAATATAAATTGGCAATATTTTTTGACGCCTAAACTTACTTAATGGGGACAGATAACGAAATTGAACCTAAAATTGTTATTAATGTTATGAATCATAAAACGAGCTTTAATTGTCATTAAAGTATTGCTGTTTGAAGTTATCTTCTATGGGAATTTTTCATGCACTTCTGGCCATTCATTCAAAAAACTAAAAAAGACTTTTGTAATTATTATTAAACCACCTCAGTTATGAACACAAAATTATTTTATAAGTCAATCATGTTGAACCAGTGTTACTAAATTATCTTTGCCTTTCTCTTCTTTATCCGTTGATATGGAGTTTATAAATGTTACTATATAATTTATATGCATTAAAGTTGGATAAAAAAATACAATATTTAGAAAATTTTAAAGTATTCTATTAAAAAATGAAACTTAAATAGTGTAATACATTCTTTAAAATGAATAACATGAGGTTCAAAAAAGAAACAAAAAACTACGTCAAATTCGATTAATATCTGTCGCCTTTTATTGATTAGTGCAAACAAATCATTTTTATGGGAGCAATATACCATGAGTTTACCAATAAATCATCCGTGAAAGATCGATGAAAAATTTGGTGAAAGGTGAGAAAAGGGTGAAAGGCCGATACATCTCAAAGACCAGCCATATTAGATAATGTTTATTTATCGCAGGTGCTTTTCAAACTTGAAAGACACCAAATGGGCAGGAAATTCTTGTTAGAACGATACTCCCGGTGATTAACTATCGCGTCTTTTCAACTATGTTTTATCAGTGTACTACTTAATTTTAATGAATGGTGAATTCAAGCATGGCTATTTATTTTATGGTCAACATTTAATAAATGAGCACAACTTCATCAAAAGACCTCTCTAACGGTGAAGGAAATAAGATAGTAGGTTTGGTTTAAGAAGTACGTATACGGACTGAGAGGAATTGAGAAAATAGCACAGAATTCATATTTTATACATATTAATTTATTATTGTCCTTTGAAATTCTACTTAGAAAGTTTGAAGGTTCAAAGTTAATGAAGACATTTGTTTGTCCTTTATAATATACATGAACGTTATTAAAGTTTTACGTAGTTGCAAAAACAATTAGAACATTCATTGCTTTTAAAATGCTTAATTTCAACTGAAATTGGGTGTCATTCTATTTCACTTATAAGTTTATTTTAAAGCTTTTAGTATGAGATATTCATAAGATTCCATGCTTTCACTTTCTGACACCTAAAGTTACAGGAAGCGAACTTTGTGTCATTTATAAAATTTGCAGTTGTAGTTTATTTTAATGAATTTTCCTCTTTTTTACCTGTACCAGTTCCTTTCATTCCTACCTTTTCATTCTTGTGAGAACCCTCTGACCGTGTACGTTATTGCACGCTGCTTCCAATAAGGAACTTAGGTAATAATTTCAGGGTCATTGGAAAAATTTTCAATAACGTTTTCCTGCACTTTCTTTTGGTTGCCTAAGAAGGTTTTTGTGACTTTTGTCTGCCGTTTCATTTGTCTATCAGAAAAGTTGCTTGACAGGTTTAAGTTAAATTCCTTTACATTTACGAATTTTAGAAATTTTTTAACTTTAAATCTCTCATATAAAAGCCCACGTCACTCACTGACTCACTGACTGATTCTGGAACGCTCGCACACTATGATGCCATCTCGCAATAATAATCATAATCATCAGAAAAATATAAAAGCCCACGTCACTCACTGACTCGATGCCATCTCGCAATAATCAGAAAAATAAATAAATAAAAGTAATTAAAATTTTAAAATAATATAATAGAGCATTTTCAATCACATGACTCTGCCTAACAACGGCCTTAGCAACGTTGTTTATTCGCCAAGTGACGTCATGTGCGAATGCTGCTATTGGATACTTCTATGTCCCGCCCCTAACAACAGCCTTAGCAACGTTGATTTTGTCCTCCAAGTGACGTCATGTGCGAATGCTCTATAGCTTTTAAATAAATATCTTTCAAGAAAGTTGGTTTACTTAATAAAGGTTAAAAAGTTACTTTTAGGGAAGTTGGTTTCTAATTCAACAATAATAAATTATTAAAGTTAAACTTCTTATTTAATGTATAATTAATAGGAACTTGAAGTAGTAACGAGCGAAGCTCGCATAAAAGGCTAGCCTAGCTGTAAGACCCGGCTTTGCCGGGTCGTAACAGCTAGTTATTATATAATTTAGTTAATTTTCGGACTCAGAAACATAATGCTAATTTAAATTTAGGAAGATTTATTTATTAAATAGTCCTACTATTGGATGAAAGAGAAAGGTATGTAGTATTCTGAAATTAGATCGGGGTAAAAAAAAATCTCTCTGCATATTCATAATTATATCAACTCTTTCTTAATATTTTATTGAAAGGGAGGTAAACAAATCTACTGTTCAGATTATTCATCATTCTTAGTGAAAAATTATGCCAAAATAAAATTTATAATTTTTAAATTTCATTATTATTTAGATATCATTTTATAGATGAATGAGTATCTTTTACCCTCAGTAAATTTAACAGCCTATATCAAGCTTGTAATTCTTAATAATATGAAAGTTGTAAAACATGACAGAAGTTTGTTTTTTCCTTTGAATCAGAGACACAAAAAAGTTTCATCATGAAAAAGTAAGAGTTATTTTTTTAAACGGATATTTTAAAGGTGATCATTAAAGAAAGTATTAACCTCAAATATCAATAGCATAACGCCTCTAAGCTGGATTCAGCAAGCGTTTATCGCCCAACTTTCTCTATTAAATAGAGAGTATTTTTTTTTCTTCTCTCTTTTAAATGGCCGGTGAGAAGAAAGTTGTCTGCAGAAGACTCGGAAGCTTATTAAGTTAGTGATCCGTGAAGAACACGGCGGAGAACAGAACGTTTCGGAGATGCTTGGGTGGATAGAGGGGGGTTGAGTGAAGAAGTTCCGTGTAGAGGTGTGATTGTCTCTTTTTGATCCTAAAGTCTCTCTTTTTACTTTTCTTTTTGTGTAAAGAAACAGTCAGCTACTGTTTGGGTTTCTATGCGTTTCCGTTAAAAAGCTTTTTCAATTTTTTGATGACTGTTAGGGTAAGTTTCGTGAAATAAAAATACTACTTTCTTTTAAGTTCTTAGAGGATATTTGATTCTTAAATATGTTATGAGAATATGGGTGTGGAATGAAATCAGACTTTAAGAGTAAAAATTATTTTCTTTGTCCTAATGGTTTTAGTAGTTTGTATAGCATATTTTACACACCTCTTGGTCAAAGAAACATCTAATAAAGTATAGGTATTTCGTAAGGGTGAGTTCTCGAAACTCTAAAGTTCTAGTGCTGTAGGTTTTTATTCAGTAATTCAATCGCTTTGTTACTATCGATGTTCGATGTTATAGATAATATATTCTTTCAAAAAGAATAATCAAACTTACAGGGTTTTCTTTTCAGCAAACTGCTGTTGTCGGGATTTTGAAGTATTCGTAAAACTCCATTCTTTCGATACACGATTAACTGACACAAATGTTTTAACAAAAATTTGTCTCCAAAAAAATTTTAGATGAAATGTCATAAATGATTTCAGTTTTTCTCTCATGTAATACTGCTTCATCATAAAACTGTATTTGTTTGCTGAGAAGTATCAATATTTTTTGGAATCCAAGCACATGTGTTTGACAGATATAAAATTAAGAGTTTTTTTCGCTATGTAAGTTCCACAGAATTGCCACTGCTCTTATCGTACAATATAGTCCATCTTTGTTCATTAAATTGTGATCTAATGGGGAAATCTCTATCCCTAGTAAAACAATTAACATAAACTTCTATTATAACCTATATTATTTGACAATGGGGCAATGTAATATCAGTTGATGATTGACACAGGTTAATATGTCACACTTCTATAACGACAAGCTTATGCATCCCCATCTTCTCCCTGCATCTCTTAAACCACCTGTTCCGAAGCTTAGCAGTGTTAATTATGCAAAGCGGAACCGGCAGACGATTCCCACGGCTCTAACGAGAGAGAAGGGGTGCGTGCCGCGGGTTCTATTTCGGCCGTTCCGGCGACGGAAGCGCCTCCGCGCTCCCCTGAGCAGGCTTTCTATTTTGCGCAGCCGATGACCCATTTGCCCGCGCCTTCTTGGACCCCAGAAAGGGTTTGCTGGTTCGGGTAGGGATTGATTGACTTTTCAGAGAGAGATTTTCACGAAATGGTGTAGTTTTTGTTGAAAAATGTAAATAATTGCACTGTAATTGGATAGAAATACTGTTGTTGACAACAGAAACAGTTTTTATAAAGACCACTGACCAATCCTAACATGCATTCGTAGGATACATTTCCCTTTGAATTCCAAGTAGCACACTGCTCATACCAAATATGTCAAGTTTACGTAACTGCAACTAGGAGTAAACCAAAATTGGCCACACATGACAAAAATTGGTCGAATCTTGAACGTTTGTGCTTTCTTTGATAAACTGGGTTTAAAATTGTATAACAATACTGAAATTATTTTTCAAAGTAAAGTATAAAAGAAATTGTATGATTCTGAGGGAAGGGTTGATTAGAAGATAAGGTGAGTCTTCTAATAATTTAAGTTGTTACAAATTCAATCGTAAATAGGTTTGAAATCTATAAGTCATAGATTGAAGTGTTTGTTCATTAAAAAAGAAATATATGCCACACCATCTTTATATAGTATTTTCTGAATCGTGCAAAAACCAAAACATTCTCCGATTCAAAATTCCCTTTTACTCTATTCCGATTTTCTTCAAACAATATTTACTACAGTTTACTTTTTCCTTTCACCTGAGGTCTTGTGCGTCTGAGGGATAAGGTACAACATTAAGAATTCCGTTTAATATTGTCGTTCCTCAACCTTGAACACCTCTCATTGTCTCATTCAATCAATCCCATGAGGTATCAAGACGTGCAGTATTATGCTTCTTGTGAGTCTCCAGGCTTTACAACGCAAGGTGAAAGTAGTAATTATAACAATGAGTCTCACACCGGCTCATGGAGGAAGAGACTTGAAGACAGTGTTTGGAGATTCCGAACGCGACCTTCCGTGCATAATTTCTAATTGTTCGTCTTCTTCGAGGGCTTGAGATTGAAAGGAACAATAATCGGAACTCGGCTTTTTGTCGCTTGATTCGTCAAGCAGAAATTCTAATCCCTTTGTCGTGCCCTTTGTCATCTGAAACCGTTTGGAATGAGATAAGTGAAAGGAGATACCGGCTTAGGCTTTTATGTAGAGAATTAATTGGATTTGTTAGTAGAAAGCCTGAAGGCATTTTAAAAGGTTTTCCGAAGGAATGTCTTATTATTAAATTGAAGTGTGCAGGTACATGTTGAAGAATATAAGGGGATTAAATAATACTTAGTGAGAAATTTTGTAGTGGAGATACAAGATATATAGTTCCACTTCGTCTTAAAAATGTTGAATTTAAGCAGTCTCTTTTTTGTATTGGTACAAAAATGTCGCTACCTTCAATTAATGGTAAATTATGGGAATTTTAATTATTTTTTGGGGGGGTTAAAAAGAACAATAGCGATTGATGAAGAAAATTAAATTTTAGAGTAATAGAACCAATCTTTGAAATGCTTGGAGTGTTTATTCTGTTTTTTACAAGTTATAGTCATTAGTTTTTCAAAATATTAAGAAATTTATGGGTGTTTTAAGTTCAAATAGATAGTATAAAGATAGTATAAAAGTATCTATAGAGAGATAAATTCTCTTTGATATGTATATTATTCCTTTTTCAGATGTATCTCTTTAAGTTCCATCGATATTTAATCTTTTGTATGAAATATATTTATTACATAAAATCCGGTTTTGTTATTAATCTCATTCAATATTTCATAACCGGAAGGTTTTATATCATATTTCAAGTAAATAATAAGGGTTTAGGATTAGGTTAAACCATTGGTCATAAATTAAGCGGTACGTTAAAAGAACATATTTATAAAGAGGGAACAATTTTACTTCGTAAACTTAGCACGTTTGCACTCAGAAAATCTCCTCAGTTTGGTATGAATTTAATTTCTGACAACTTTCCATGTGAGTAAGTGGACATAAACGTTTGAGTTAATATACGTTTTGACAAAATACACGAAATCTTGTATTTTTACATAATTTTGATTCATCTACTCCTAAAAATATTGCACAAAAATTTGAAATAGTTGTGGTCTTCTTGTCCGTCTCCTCTTCTCAGGTAGCATTTTTGTTTTAGGGTAAACCGCAAGATGGCAGCACCAGAGAGGCTCCTCCTGCTGCTCTCTTCTCTATGGTTGCTTCTTTGCCTATGTAGAAGTCGTAAGTTGAATTATTTTGCTTGATTAGTAAATAACTTCAAATCTGTTTAATTACTTTCCAGCTTAAACTATAAATTATTCGCTTGCTGTGACTAATTTGAAAAGAAAACATCTTCAAAACGGAATCTGTTTAGGGATCAGAGGGCTTAATTTCTATCAAAAAAGGGCCTTAATGTTTTGCAGCTAATTAACCACATTTCAATGTATTTCTGTCGTAAAAATTCGTAATCTACGTCAATCTTATATCAACAGAAATTTAAACGTTCGAACGATAGTCAGCTTACCACAAAGAATGTAAGTATGGAAAAGATAGGATATACTATTTATAAGATAAAGATATTTTTACAGAATAAATTGTCCTTTTAATGAAAATATTTCAAAAAAAACATTAGAATTTGTCTCAGATAACAAAAGTGTAATGAAGCTAAAAAACCAGCGTGAAATAAAAACTGTTCATTTTTTTTAAAGAATCGGACAAAGTTACACTTTTAGAAGTCTGTTACGCATCTTCTAAGCCAATATCCCCCATGTTTACTTACTCCCTAACAAATTTTCAATTCAGAAAAAACTTTACAGTAGTATATTTTACTCATTTTGTAGCTTTATCAATAAATAAGAAGTAACAAAAATAATGTTTATATTTTTCACAAATCATGAAATTTTTCTCTTTGTAAAAATAATGAAAATTCACCGTATATTTATGTTTATTCCAGAATGTGAAATAGAAACGGGCGAAAGTGTAATAATTTTAGACGTCCTTGAAAGTCGAGGAAATCGTAAGTACTTTTTAAAAATATCTCCCATACTTCTTTTCACTCCCCTATATTACTTCAAAGAAGTTATAAAATAATAATTTTTGCGTTTCAATTCTAGAAATAAACCAAACAACAGTGCCAAGTGAACTTCCAATACGCGGCTTTCCGCCACAAATAGAGCTTGAAATTCAAACAGCCACTGCAGATTATTTTACTATTGATGGTAAAAGTCTGCGACTGAAAAGGCCCATAGACAGAGATGTAAGAAATTATATTGATAATAAAGAGCATCTATTAAAACTTGGTGATTCGCCCAACGTTTATTGAAAAGGAGAATATACATTTTAACATATTTTTAAAGAGCTATTAAAATTTATGAAATGCTTTGATCTTCAAAATATAGTATAGTTAGAAATAGAAAATATATAGTATAGTTATATAATATAGTTAGAAACTTTGTTTAAAAGTTTTGTTTCCTATTAAAAAATTTTGCAAATTTTAAATCTCAATTTAATATGCATAAAAACATCTATACAAGCTCGTATATTTTACGCATAATCTAGTCTGATGATCTTTAGAAGTATGATAGAAGTAAAACTCCTCATGCATAAATATTTTTATTCCCAAAAACATTTTACATTTTAATACCTTCGAAAATTAAGGTTTCATCTAAAAAAATCTTATAACTGAATATTTTGAAATGTTTAGATTTTAAAATAGAAATATTTTAAAGAGCTTTTATACAATGTATCATACTGATTACTTTGAACTGTTATCTTCTCTTTTTCATGATTAATTATGCTTTAATGAATTATACATTTTTTATTATCGATTATTTAGGATGGCATGTTGACTATGGTTCGGCTCCAGATATCTTGTAAGGATGTTGCATCTGATCTACAAGTAAGTTGCATGAAGCACGCACTCTTACATTTTGAAAAACATTTATTTTATATCCTGGACAATTCAGTCATAATTGTATTGTTTTTCTACAGAAAAACATTCCCGTCGTGATACGCATTGGAGACATCAACGACAATCCACCTCTTTTTAAGTCAGTGGCCTATGAAACAACCGTATCTGAGGTAAGGATGGAACTTCATATTGCTAAGTGGAGAATTATTGGTATCTCAATCAATTAAGCTTAAAAAAAACTTTAAATTTGATTATTTGTTTAAAAAGAAGACAACTCGGAGAAAAGGTTGGAAATAATGGAAATGTTGAAACAAATGGGGGAAAATAACTGCTTTATAATAAACAGAATAAAATGTGGATAAATTTTTGGTTTCATGGCTTGCTTATGCAGCTATAAGGTAATGATTTAATGCGACTTGTAATATGACTTTTAATGCCTGAAATTACATTGCCCATTTATTATTATAGTCACTAAGTAACGATAATAAGTAACTTTCTATTTCTGCGTTTAGGATTAAAATAACACCATTTCACACCGTATTATTAACTTAAAATGTCTTCCTTTTTTCGTGAGAGATTAAAATAACTGAGAAATTACTTTCAATTACAGCTAACACCGATTGGGACAACAATTTTCAGAGACCTTTCGGCGTCAGACTTGGACTCTGATACCAATGGTTTGGTGGAATATTCAACAGTTCCCGGTGATTCCACTGAAGTAAACTAATATTTTTATTAATAAGTTCTTCAAGCATGAGCCTGGTTTCCATTTATTTATTTGGAAGGTAAATTTTAAATTTGTATGTTCTGATCTCGTTTTTTTTTCTAGATGGATGGTTATCCTTACTTTTCCATCAATCTCCCTCATCAAGGATTGGTTACAGTGAAGAAAACTTTGGATTATGAAAGATCGAGTATTTATTACTTAACAGTATTGGCAACGGTAAATAATTTAATTACACTCGTTAATTTTTTTAAAGTGCGTCATAGAGCGTTAGAAAAATATAAATTTGCCACTAGAAAAATTTTGTGGCAAGAAGCTTTAAGAAATATAAAGATATTTTTTCTTCCTTTATAATACAAAAATGTAGATGAAATCAAAAATGTATCAAATGTAACGTTTTAAATGAAATTAGTATCATTATAACTGTTGTATTTAGACCTCAATTACAATGGAGAATAGGGAAAGATTCCATAATTGAGACACTTACAGCAAAAACGAGCTAACTGCAATGTTGTCTTGACTTGTTAGAGTAATTTATTTCATTGTTTCTGCTAGCTTATCAATTATTTTGCGATTTATTTTCTCTAGAATACAAATATTTTCATACGTAAAGTAACATTCTTTTATTTTTCATCTAAGCATGAAACAGCTTCATTATACACGTCTTCAGCACAGAATTCTCCTATCTACCTTTTAAAATAAGTGTCCTGCTGCATAGTGACTTACTTACAACGCATCTTCTCATAAGACTTTTTATGATCCTCAACATTTTGTGAACTTTGTCTATCTCTTAGCCGAAATTTTACAAATTAGTCCTAACAACACATCAAAAGATATAATGATTCTTTGGTGGTCACACTTACTTAATATAAGTAACATTTCCTACTACATAAGCAGCTTTATCGAGAATTAAATTAGTTCCATTTTTAATCTATTCCTAAAGAGAAAATAAATGAAGTACTATTATTTTACCCAAACTGTATGTTCCTTCTTACTGCATTGCAGGACAAAGCGGCCGAGCCTTCCCATCGCTTGACCTCGACCACCACGCTGACCATCCACGTGGCGGACGGGGATGACCAGGACCCGGCCTTCGTGTACGACGCCTGCACCCTGGTCAACGGGGCGTGCGTCAACCCCGAGTACACAGCGAGGGTCACTAGCGGAGTCATGGTAAGGGTCACCTGTTATTATTATTCTGTTTTGTGCCCTTATTCTGTTTATCTTTTTCTCAAACTAAATAAATTTATTTTCTGTTTTCTAGTCTGGTCTTTTGAAGGTGATCCCCGAGTCTATCATAGCCAAAGACAGAGATTCACTGAATGCTGTGATTCGATATTCGTTTGTCAATGGTAAGCGATTCTATCCAAAATTATGAATAATGAATTTTCCTCTCGGAATCTCCATTTTAAGTTGTTTTTTACCTGCTTAAACTTTAAAAATATGTATTTGCTTTTTGAGAATATTATAGAGATGATTACGCAGGGCCGTAACCAGACTTTTGTTTCGGGGGGGGGGTTGACTCAAATATTTTCTGAGGTACTTCCTTACGGGTACTTTTATGTTAAGTTTTAGATGACAACACTGGATTGAAATTTTGATGCACTAAATTTCAAAATTGTATAAACAATATGAATTCGAAGTAAAAGGGGGGTCTGGGGGTCCTCCCCCAGAATTTTTTTTAAAATTTGCCCCTCAAAAGAGTGTTTTAGCTCATTTCTGAGACCCTTTAGATTACACCCATAGAGCACCACTCATTGTAAGTGGCCGAATTTTCAAGGTAAAAAGAAGGTATATTGTAATAAATGGCGAAATGTTAAGGGGGTTTTTAGGTTCCTACTCTAGAAAAATTTTTGAATTTTTCCCCTAAAAGTGGCATTTTAACTCATTTTGGGACACTTTAGGTTACATTAAAGAGGTCCACTCCTTGTAAATCACACAAGTTTGAAGGAAAACCGTATACTTAATAGATTTCAAAATTTCGAGGGGGTTTGGGGGTCCTCCCCCAGAAAAATTTTGGAAATTTTACCCTTTAAAGTAGGGTTTTGACTCATTTTGAGACCCTTTGGGTTATACCCGAAGAGCATAACGCTCCTTGTGAGACATAATTTTCAAGAAAAATATCAGTATAAAAATTGATGTCAAAATTTCGGGGGGGGGGGGGTTTGAACCCCTAAACCCCCCCCCTTGGATACGGCCCTGTGATTACGTATAATTCTAGATTTATATTTTCATAAATAATAATTCACAAAAAATGTTCGTGCCTCATTTGCATTTGATATTGGGAACTGTGATATGAAATTGCAAAAAGTGGAAATAAGGGGAGGTGGTCCTCTAGGCATTGTTACTCATGCTCTAAATTGTGTTAGTAAAATTGCACTTATGTTTTTTAAAATTGTAAACATATTATCCAATCTGATATTCAAATACATAAATCTCTGTATACATTATTTTAGTTTAATTAATGATCAGTTATTGATCAGTAATTGATGTCAAAATTTCGGGGGGGGGGGGTTTGAACCCCTAAACCCCCCCCCCTTGGATACGGCCCTGTGATTACGTATAATTCTAGATTTATATTTTCATAAATAATAATTCACAAAAAATGTTCGTGCCTCATTTGCATTTGATATTGGGAACTGTGATATGAAATTGCAAAAAGTGGAAATAAGGGAAGGTGGTCCTCTAGGCATTGTTACTCATGCTCTAAATTGTGTTAGTAAAATTGCACTTATGTTTTTTAAAATTGTAAACATATTATCCAATCTGATATTCAAATACATAAATCTCTGTATACATTATTTTAGTTTAATTAATGATCAGTTATTGATCAGTAATTGATGTCAAAATTTCGGGGGGGGGGGGTTTGAACCCCTAAACCCCCCCCCCTTGGATACGGCCCTGTGATTACGTATAATTCTAGATTTATATTTTCATAAATAATAATTCACAAAAAATGTTCGTGCCTCATTTGCATTTGATATTGGGAACTGTGATATGAAATTGCAAAAAGTGGAAATAAGGGAAGGTGGTCCTCTAGGCATTGTTACTCATGCTCTAAATTGTGTTAGTAAAATTGCACTTATGTTTTTTAAAATTGTAAACATATTATCCAATCTGATATTCAAATACATAAATCTCTGTATACATTATTTTAGTTTAATTAATGATCAGTTATTGATCAGTAATTGATGTCAAAATTTCGGGGGGGGGGGGTTTGAACCCCTAAACCCCCCCCCCTTGGATACGGCCCTGTGATTACGTATAATTCTAGATTTATATTTTCATAAATAATAATTCACAAAAAATGTTCGTGCCTCATTTGCATTTGATATTGGGAACTGTGATATGAAATTGCAAAAAGTGGAAATAAGGGGAGGTGGTCCTCTAGGCATTGTTACTCATGCTCTAAATTGTGTTAGTAAAATTGCACTTATGTTTTTTAAAATTGTAAACATATTATCCAATCTGATATTCAAATACATAAATCTCTGTATACATTATTTTAGTTTAATTAATGATCAGTTATTGATCAGTAATTGATGTCAAAATTTCGGGGGGGGGGGTTTGAACCCCTAAACCCCCCCCCCTTGGATACGGCCCTGTGATTACGTATAATTCTAGATTTATATTTTCATAAATAATAATTCACAAAAAATGTTCGTGCCTCATTTGCATTTGATATTGGGAACTGTGATATGAAATTGCAAAAAGTGGAAATAAGGGGAGGTGGTCCTCTAGGCATTGTTACTCATGCTCTAAATTGTGTTAGTAAAATTGCACTTATGTTTTTTAAAATTGTAAACATATTATCCAATCTGATATTCAAATACATAAATCTCTGTATACATTATTTTAGTTTAATTAATGATCAGTTATTGATCAGTAATTGATGTCAAAATTTCGGGGGGGGGGGGTTTGAACCCCTAAACCCCCCCCCCTTGGATACGGCCCTGTGATTACGTATAATTCTAGATTTATATTTTCATAAATAATAATTCACAAAAAATGTTCGTGCCTCATTTGCATTTGATATTGGGAACTGTGATATGAAATTGCAAAAAGTGGAAATAAGGGAAGGTGGTCCTCTAGGCATTGTTACTCATGCTCTAAATTGTGTTAGTAAAATTGCACTTATGTTTTTTAAAATTGTAAACATATTATCCAATCTGATATTCAAATACATAAATCTCTGTATACATTATTTTAGTTTAATTAATGATCAGTTATTCTTATAAAAATTTTTGATTTTCAGGAACACCCTCAGCTTACGATGAATTCTTCGAAATCGATTCCAACACAGGACGCGTAAAGCAAACAAAAGGAATTGATAGAAAAGTAGCAAAGAATTTTGAAATTATAGTCAAAGTGAGTATTCTCTTGAGTTAATTTCATTCAGCCTGGAAAACTTAAAATCACTTATTCTCTCTATCAGATGAAAGGGAAAGATTATGCATTCAATGAAACTTCCCTGATCGTCCTATTGACATCATTATTTTTATTCCAAAACTGTATAGAATGAAGCTGCATTTCATTGACTTCAAACATTAACATTATAAAACCTATTGTCAAGCGAATCCTGTAATGAAAAATTGTTTCCATTCTTTCGAGCTGAATCAAGTGTATGGTTAAAATGACAGAATGGCTGAGGCCTTGGATCAAAAATATAAATTTCATAAAAGAGTAGAGATTTAGGCTCTTTTTTAGATCTTTTGTGGTAGCTGTCCAATTCAAAAGTTTAATAATTACACTGGACGGCAAAAAAAATCCGAATATGACCCCGTTTTTGGTACAATGCTCATATTTTAAAACTTTTAACCTTCTTTGCCTCCCAGGGAAATTAATGCAAGCGAAAATAATTTTTTGACCCTGTACATCAAATTCAAAGTAATAAAACCATCAAGAAATGCAAAATGGGCAGAGGGCGTTCCCTGAAAACCTGAGGAGTCATTTTAGAATTCAAAGGTCATTTTACATAAGAATCAGCCATTGGCATTTTGACCATATTTTTGCCGTCAAATGTTATTGGTATGTTGTATTGCTTTACACTTTATACATAAGAACAACACCAGGCTTCCTTACAGAAAATTTTCAATCATTCAAAACTATTAGATTGACCTAATCCACTGTTCGCATGTTAAGCCAAAAATATTCGGATCATAATCTCTTGTTTCATGAATATGATACTCCACTTAAACATAAACTTGGATTAAAAAGAAATTAATGCCATTTAGGGTTTCATAAAAAATTTGTTTTAGAGGTCGCTATAAAAATGAAATTAGGAATTATAAATGAAATAGTATGACGTGTGTGTGAAATAATGTCGTTATTTCGCAGGCCGAAGAGCAGACCGATGTCCGTCGCTTCTCGACAGCCAAGCTCCTGATAGAGGTGGAGGCGGTGGACAACCACCCTCCGGTGCTGACCCCTTCTGCCATGGAGGGGTACGTGAACGAGAACTCTCCCGTCGGCACCACCGTCACCACCGACAGGGAGGGAAAACTGCCCCTCGCACTCACGGTCACCGATGCGGACATGGTGAGAGACTGACTTGCATTTCTGTTATTGGATGGATGTGGGAGGATAGAAGTAATGGTTTTTTTGCCTGAACTAATATTATGTGGATCAGATTGTTGAATATTAGGGGGGAGGACCTTGGTTGAGGGAAATAATTGGAGGGTTTTTATTTCTTTAGAAAAGATACTGTGAATTCTTTGTCTGCATAGTATTTAGGTAATCTTGGGGGTAGGAATTATAATTAGAACCATGGCATTGTTGCATGACCTCAGAATTACCTAACTTGTTGAGTTGTGTTTCTTCCTTTCCCTCTCTCTCTCTCTCTCTCATTTTCTCTTTCTAATTTCAAAGTGAAGTTCAAAAAGATTAAATTAGTAAGCAATGAAGTTATAAATGAAACAGCAGTTATATTATTTAAAGGTTAGGTAATTAACGTTAACTTTGAATAATTAAGAAAAATATTTTTCAGACCAACTAAAGTAATGACATATCTCGAGTGAATTTGGTCTTTGGTGAGTTGACTAACCATCTAATGGGTATTGGGTAGCCCAATCCACCCCCCCCCCAACTTTTCAGTTTATGGGGTAATAGGGGGGACCGGGAAGTCTTTATTGTTAAAACATACAAATTGCACAGTATAAAAGTCTATAAAAAATATAGCTGAATAAAATTGAATTAAAATATTACCATCTATTAGGGTTCTTTTTTTCGGAGGGATATATAAATTATAAGCACTTAACTGGATATTTTTAAATGAAATGAATGTTTTTTATGTGAACTAATTTTTTGTCTCCTGTGTTTAGAGCGGTGAGGAAAGAGGAGCCGTGTCATACTCCTTCGAAGTGACCACGACTTCCTTTCGAGTCAACTCCGATGGGTTCTTGGTGGTGAACGAAGCAAACCTGGATCGGGATCCACCAAACCCCAGCAAATACACCTTTCAGGTAACCCGATTAGATTTTATTCCCTGCTACAACTTTAGGGGTAAAATAAAATCAACCAAGCGGAATTTTCTATTTGTATCACATCTTCGGCGGAGAGAAAAGTCTTTTTTTCCTAACCCACAAATAGTGTCGCAAAAAAACCGACCAAAGTTTACCGATCATGGTTTTACCCATGTAATAAATTTTTTAATGACTTATTTTTACTGACTGGTTTTTATATTAACAGATTATTTCGTATAACCGTCCAAATATCATCTATAATTCGAGTAGCTTCTTCTAAATATCGATTTCAGACAAAAAAAACCCAACAATTTCTACAAACTATACAGGAATCTGAAAAATAAAATTCTTCGCAGATTCATAAAAAAATCTTTTATTTATATCAGACACAACTTGAATTATGAACTATGAAAGAAAAGCACTGTTATTTTTCCTTCTCTTCGAAAAAGGCATGACATTTTTTTTTGGTTGAATTATTCCGCTAAGTTAGTGTTAATCCTTCCATTTTTTAGACACAACATCATTCCAAAAACTCCAATTAACTTTACCTGTATATTGCTTCTCCCAGGTGATAGCCCGACAAGTGGAAAGCCTACCAGGCAAAGGTGCCAGCGCTCCAGTGGCCATCAGTGTCCACTTGAACGACGTCAACGACAATTCGCCGGTCATCTCCCCCCTCTCGACTGTCCGCCTGCCCGCCGGGGACGGTGAGAGGGTCATTGCCAAAGTGGAGGCTTCCGACGCAGACGACGTGGCAGGGTCCGAGCACATCGTGTATTCCATTTACCACGTTTCGAACGAAGGGCTGACCAAGTTCCGCATCGACAGGAACTCGGGAAGCGTACAGGTGGTTGATAAGGTCTCGGCTGGACAGCAGTACAGTATCACGGTGCAGGCTACTGATCCTGGTGGCAGGTAAGAAGCTTTTTCAAAGATTTTTTGGTCCCATCCATCCATTGGAAAGAGATCTCCCATCTCCCTTATGCCTTTGTATTTCCCCTACGTACTTCCCTGTAGGATTTACTTGTATGGTGGGAGTTACTTCCAGCATACCTTGTCAGACACTAGCTGAATCCATGCCACTTAGTTTTGTGGCACTCTTCGTGTTTACTGCCGGCACTACACGATAATCGACAGATGTACCAGTTTTTTCGGATTTTCAATGTATTATTTGCTTGGAATTTTTGTTTTCTATTGAGAATGTCGAAATATTTTTAGCATTTGATTATTATATCTCCCCTATGGCATGTGATTTTATAACTTAATTCATTTAGGTAATGTCTTTATACTTTTCTATATTCATTCATAAATTTTTTGTTATCATTTAATAACTGACGATTATAATTATTTTTATTACCGTCCTCATTTTCATTATTCGCTTTCTTTTTTATTGTATGAGCTCATCTATATAAAAATAGATATCCTAGGTTTATAAAAAATATTGTATACGTTGTTATGGCATATCGGTGGGAGGGTGGTGGATTCCTTGAAAAAAAAAAGGAAATTACATGAAATAAATGAAAATGCTATGACAGAAATTGTTTTGTTCTGACATTCCCTAAAGCTACTGACTAGAGAAATCGTTTCGTATTACGAGTAAATTAAGGAAGTAAAATATTGATTGGAAATATGTGACACTTCAATCGGTATCTCTTTTGCAGATTTAGTCAAGCCATTCTCGATGTAGTCATTGTAGCAGGACCGAACTCTGGAGGTCCGGTGTTTTCACAAGATAGATATGACGCCCAAGTCAGTGAAGGAGCGGCTGTAAAATCTACTGTTATAACTCTGATGGTAAGCAATCAAATTTAAAAAAAAAACTGCTCTCTGTAATACTTAAGATATCAAACAAGGCTACAGCAACTTCAAGCAACACAAACAAAATTGGAAATTGAAACAGTGGATTAGTATTTTTTCTAATTTGGAGAAGTTTCCTGCTACATAATTTTTTGTTATACTTAACACTGTTTATACTAGTTCTATGAATTTTTCTCATGAGAAATCTGGAACAGCTCATGGTTAACCATGAGCTGATTAAATATTGCTTTTTCCAGCTCTATTTAAAACAATCCTTTATTTTTCTCATTTATTTCAATGTTTCAGACTTAACTTATTTCCCACTTAAATAAAAACTTATACTCTTCTATCAGTATTTTAACAGACACATTTTTTGTAGGCTTCAGATCCCGAAAGAGATGAAATAAGTTACTCCATAATTGAAGGAAACACAAATGAAGATTTCACTATTGATTCCAAAAGGTATGTACTATTCCACATCTTTTCCATCTCCAAACTTTTAAGTTGCGTTCTCTCTAACCGTATTGTATATTCTAGTGGCACCATATCAGTGGCTAGGAGACTAGATCGCGAAGAAGTATCTGCTTACACATTGGTCGTCAAGGCATCCGATCCTAGTAATCTTGTAAGTTTTGTACTGATTACTGGAATATTTTATTTTATTTTTTCATCATCAAAATTAAAAAGTGTGCTTTCGAGTTCTGAAAAATGTTTGATGCTTTTTTTTAGTTTTCAACGACTGCAGTAGATGTCAGAGTCACCGACATTAACGACCAAAACCCAGTTTTTATTCAACCAGAGTACACATTTAGGGTAGACGAAGGAATGACAGAGGCTTACGTGGGAACAGTTCAGGTGACACATTTTACTTATAATTTCTGCTATAATCCTTGCATTAGAAAAATATACTATTTTATATGTAACTAGCGCTTTCAGCGCTAGACCCGGCGTTGCCCGGGCCCAGTATAACTTTATATTTATACCTATGGCGCACGCGCTATCCCGGCGTTGCTCAGACATAAATGACGGGCTGCGCCCGTACTAAGTTCCTTTGACAGAATCTCATACACTTTAAAATAGTTGGGAAGTCATATTTGTTAAAAAATATTAACTTAGCATTTACATAGACTGCACCACACAGAGGCCCTCTGCATTACCGTCCATAAAAATGGATTCAAACAGTTAAATGAATCTATTCGAAGAATTAAACAAAAATCAGTAAATGTATAAAAAGCCAGAGTAATTTAAAGGCACAGCTTTGATAAGAGTCCTTCAGCTGCCATGTTTAGCCATAAGCTCAAATATGACACATAAGCATATTGCTGTGGATAAATATGGCGGCTGGAGGACTCTTATGGAAGCCGTGCCAATTTAAATTATGTGTAACAAATGGACGAACAACCTAAAAGAAAAGGAAGCCTCATCTGCCTCAAAACCAAAACCGTTCAATTGTTATCTTTCCCAATGAATATTGCCAAGCTGTTTTAGTAGCTAATGATTAAGAAAAAGTGTATGAAATGCCACTAATGTAATATTTAGATAACTTTAGGTTTATGTGACTAAACACAAACAATTCTCAAACAAAAATAAGACTAAACTACTTTAAAAACAAAAGCAACTATGGTGAATTTGAAAGTGTGGAAAAAATGCACAACTGTAATCAAACTGATGTAAACTGTTACATAGATTTTCTTAGTGTTAAAAATGCACACAGAAAAGTAAGCCTTAATTACTAAGTAAGATTCAAAGAATAAAATGAAAATCAGTTTCAGGATAGCACAATGCACTTAATGAATTAACGACGAACATCATCAAGAGCCAAACATAACAAAAAATACAGAGTTAAATAGAATAAAAAAGAAATCTATGCACAAAAAACGGAACAAAAGTAATAAATCAGAATAGTAAGAAGCATTCACAAAATGAAGGGGGAAAACGTTCGCCGCCTCTCAGCCATCTTCGGATGTAAACAGCCAAAGCCATATTGCTTAACAATCGGCGTCCGAGAAGTACGTTTGAGAAATAAAAAGCAATAAAGTCAAATCAGTCTCGATATAAACAGATAATTTTCACTCAATAATGTAAACAGACCGAAGAATAAGATAAGAAGAACGTTGTTGGTTGCCCCTTGGTTGTTGCCAGGTTTCAAAGAGAAAATGGCTACCCCTAGATCCCGATGATTTTTAGCATTAGGATATTTGACAGGACGAATCCTAACCACTCCGAGAGTAGGAGAAGAGAGCTTTGGACCAATCACATACGTTGTACGGACAGTGCGGAGAAATAAACAACGCGGGTTTCCGGCGTTTCCGGGTTTCTATTTTATTATACTCCGTTTCACCCTAACTTGGCAGCACTGGGAAAGGTAGAGAGTGTAACAATCCGCCCCAAAAAATAGTACCAGCTTGTATTGTATTTAAAAGTAAAGAATATGCGGACTCATTTGTAAAAATGTGACAAACAGTTTAGTTTATTGGTTGTTTAATCATTTAACTAAATTTAATCGTATGTTAATAGTCTTTAATCAAAGCGAAGGAATATAGTCAACGGGCAACGCAGAAGGAGCATCGCGATGAATTTCCCGCCGTTTGGCTGGAAAACCGGTTCTCAAAATAACATTCCTGGCGAGCTTGCTTCGTTTCACCCGCCAATTCTTCGTCATTCGCTTTGCGTTTCTCTCTCGTGCTCCTTTGTTTATTTTGATCTCTCGTGCTTTTTTCTTCGTTAAATTGTTTACTTGCTATCATCGTTATCTTTAAATTTAATCGTCTTCATTTATACGTTACCTCATCTTGTTCTTCATCATCTCGTGCTTTTTCATCATCTCGTGCTTTTTCATCATCTCGTGCCTTTTCATCAACATCGCTTTGTTTCGATTTGTAAACATGGCAGATGAAGGGATGTCACCGTCCACACTGTGTACGCCCTCAACCTCACGGCAACGGATGTCACCGTCCTCGCTGTTTACGCCCTTAAAGCAAGGGAAGCCGATTGGAAGCGGAACCCGCAAAAACGTATTGAATGTTTATGCACGTCTTCGTGAAGAAAATCCTGAGGACAGCATAAGGCAAGTTGTGGAGAAAGTGTCGGAGCTCACTGGAGTAAGTGCAAGGACTATTTTTCGTATAAAAAAACAGAAGAAGACATCGAGCCCTCTCAGCACTCCCGGGAAAAAACGACCTGCTGCCGTCGGTAAACAATCAAGGCAGACAAAGTATGATGATTTCACACTTTCTTGCGTGCGTAGAAAATTTCATGCTTTCTTTCGTAGGAATGAAATTCCTACATTGGACAAAGTGTTGAAAGAAGTGAACGATGATGAAGAAATTTTTTCACAGAACATTAGCCGCTCCACGCTATACAGGATCCTGAAAGATATGGGGTTTTCTTTTAAGCAAAGGAAAAGGCAGTCCATGCTGTTGGAAAGAAAGGACATAATATTATGGAGAAGGAACTACCTAAGAAAAATTCGGGAGTTTAAGAAGCAGAAGGCTTCAATATACTACCTTGATGAAACGTGGGTGAATGAGGGCCATACCCAAAATCGAGTGTGGCAAGACAACGAAGTTCCAGATAGCTACTACGCTGCATCCAAGAATTTGACCGTAGGATTGACTGCGCCCAAAGGAAAAGGGAGACGGCTGATCATAACTCATATTGGAAATGAGGAAGGCTTTGTTCCTGACGCGGAAAACATTTTTGTTGGTAAAAAATCTGGGGACTACCATGAAGAGATGGACGGGCCTCACTTCGAGAATTGGTTTGAAAGCATTTTACCGAGACTTAAGCCAAACAGTGTTATTGTTATGGACAATGCGCCGTACCACTCTGTGAAAAAAGAAAAGATACCGACAGGCTCTTGGAAGAAAAGTGCTATTCAAGAGTGGCTGTCGGATCAGAACATTGCATGGACTGAAGACATGCTGAAGCTGGAACTTTTAAAGAAAGTGTCTGCAGTGAAGCACTTGCATGATGGCTTTAAGGTGGAGGCAATAGCGGAAAAATTGGGCCACACCGTTTTACGACTACCCCCCTACCACTGTGAGCTCAACCCAATTGAACTTATTTGGAGTCAGGTAAAAGGACATGTGGCTAGAGAGAATAGAACTTTTAAGCTCGCAGAGGTTAGGGGGTTAGTAAAGGAAGCAATAGACAAGGTCTCTGCGGAAAATTGGACCAACTGCATTAAGCATGTAACTGAAAGAGAAAAAGAAATGTGGGAATTAGATGGACTTGTCGAGGAAGTGTGGGATAGGCAAGAAGTGATTATTTCATTTGACTGTGAATCAACGGATACTGCCTCGGAATCTGAACCGCTGACAGATGAAGAATGACTTTAATACTATTTATTTTATACTAGCGTTCCCGCTAAATATCACCAAGCTCTTTTGGATGCCATATATTGAAATATCAAATTTTTATAACTTTTAATAGTTATAACTGTTTTCCTGAACAGTTAATTATAGATCAAACAATTAAAATTTCCATTTTTCGGTGTCCAAAAGAGTATGGAGGTATTTTGTGGGAAAGTTAACAGATTTGAACCAAGTTATTTTTAATTATAGTCAACTCTGCTTATTGTGATTACAGTAATGTTATCAAAATTTTCCTATCCCAATCACTCCTATTTAACTTAATGGAAAATGTATATCGTTTTCCCTATAAATCCTTTAATCATCATTGAAGGTCAAATTTATCAAAGAAAATTAATATTTTATTAGTGTTAGACATGTACCAGTCTCAAATTTGCGAAAAACACACTAGATAAATGCTACTATTGTACTTAATTAGGATTACATAGTTGTGATTTTAAAGCAAACACTCGTTACACTGCTAAATTTTTCTAGTAACCAATCACATAATAAAGAGTTGACTGTATTATATTTAATTCTTCTATATAATTCCATAAACATAAAAAATACTGAAATTAATTATAGCTTTGAAATCTAGTTACAATTTTATAATTATACCTTTATTCTAGATCTAGCAATAATAAGTCTTCTTTTAGCTAAAGTAATGATCGATTGAAAGAGGCAAGGAATATTTTTTTAAATGCAAATATGTTAATGTTTGTATCGGTGTCGTGAAATTCCGGACAATGCAAAAAACAATCAGACACGTTAAAAAAACTCAGCTTTAAACATGTAATAAATTTATTACTTATAAAACGCTTTTCGGTGACAGATTTTTGCATTGACCGGATTTTTCATATATCCTTTGTAAACAACTATTTAATTAATTCTAATAAAAAATTATACAGATTGTCTTCAATAATTAAGTTAATTCTTAAAACGGAAAACATGATTGCTTTTGTTTATATGTGTTTTTTTTTTGTCAATTGAAATATTTGCATTGAACTTTTATGGTTTCAAAAACTTGATAGGCTTTCTTTTCTTTTTTCCAAGTATTCTGGTTAACACATGTATCTAATTTTATTTTCAATTATTACAACTCAATTTTGTTATTGCTTGTTGATAAATAAATTAGTTGATTTTTGTAATTATGATTGGAATTTTTGGTATTATTTGTTGTAATTTTAGCTTTCTCAGTTGAACAACTATTTTAGGAAAAAGGAATTAATTAAAAGTTAAATTTACTTAATTAAACTGTACCAGAAATTTCCTCTAGATATTGCATAGTTGATTTTAAAACAGAAAAGGTATTTTTGCACTTAGATAGTTATACTAAGAAATACTTAAAATTACAGTTATTTTTTAAAGTATTATTAAGATAAACTGTAGTATGTATATACATTTCTGGAATAGCGATTGTTATTTCTGTTGGGATCCAATATCTCCACATCAAGTGATGCTCAATTCCTTTGTAAAATAATTTTCAATATTATCTCTTTAAAATAATTTGATTAATTAACAGTAAAAAATATTAATTGAGAAGAAATACACACCATTTGTTATGAAAAATTTCTGAAATTTAAATAATTTGCAGCAGAGAAAAAATAAAGTAAAAGTTGGATTCCTAGTCTCTCCTATTTCATAAGCTAATAAACAAAGGTAAGTCTTACGAAGAAAGAAAAATCAAAGTGAATTGAATTAAATTTGTTATACGTTGCATGTGTAAAAAGAATACAGATGCAAAATCTGTAATCCTAAGTCTCTCCTATTCATAAGCTATTAACCAAAGGTAAGTCTTGGGAAAAAAAATCAAAGTGAGTGAATTAAATTAAATTTGTTTAATAATATAGCATTGTGTAAAGAATAAAGATGTAAAATTTTAAAAAATTTTGGGACAGTGTAAAAGAATATGGAAAACATAATTTTTCCAGAAAAAAACTAAATTATATATATAATAGAAAATTGAGGAGTTGATTAATTCATATTTAGGAGAAGAATGGAAAAACAAATTGATTAATAGTATTAAGTAAAAATGTTTTGCAAAAGCTTGTTTTTTTTTCAGGTAAGTCTTTTGAAAAAAAATATTGTATATAAGTAAAACAAAGGTAAAATAGCAAGAGCTCTAAATAAATTTGTGTTGAACTGACAACTTTTAATAAAACTTTCTGATAATGTTTAAAATAAAATCACATTCAATTATTTCTTTCCTTCAATAAAAAAATAAGAAATAATGATGTCATAAAACTAGATTTAATTAATGTAAAACACGAGTGAGCTTTTACGCTTATAATAAATAGCATGTATATACGCATGTATTTTTAGCAAACGCATTTTTCTTTTCTCGCCAAATCGAGCGAATATAATTCGTTAAGGCCACTCTCCAAAGACCTAGCAACCCAAGTTTCTATGGCAACGGCGGTAATTCGGTCGACGTAGCCTTCTACACGCTGCCAAGTTAGGGTGAAACGGAGTTAGTATAGATTTTATTTTATGAAAATATTTTGTTTCTATTCTCACTCATTATAAATATTTCTTTTCAGGCAAGAGATGAAGATATATCTCTTAATGGACAAATCACATATTCATTATCAGGATCAAGGTAAGGGTAATTTTGAATTTCTTAAATGGATTTGGGGGGGTTTCCAGAATTAGACAACCTGTAGGAAAATATAGTTCGTTTTATTAAATGTGTTCAAAAGATGCTTTGAAAGTATATATTATAATATATATTTATATAAGATTATGGAAACTTTTACTAAAGATATTAATTTTTTTAAATAACTTTATACCATAAAAAAAAAACTTAAGTTATCAGTTTTTATGGTAAATTATACTTGAATCTCGGAAAATTAAAATTGTTCAGAGAAGTTAAAAGTAAAATTATTATATAAATTAATAATTATTGTGTGTATTAGTTATTTCCTAATCAACTGAAATTCTTTTTAGAAATTTCTAAATTTGACAAATAATTCAGATGTAAATCTTCTCTTTCCAAAACTTAAGGAATTTTGGGGCTTTTTATATGTTTTATATCCCTTTACTTGCGTTTCTTGGTTGTCTACCCCTCTAGCCTCTATACTAGACTGCAACTTAAGTTGACCCTATGACGTCACTCAGGGCCGAAACCAGACTTTTGTTTCGGGGGGGGTTTTGACTCAAATATTTTCTGAGGTACCTCCTTACGGGTACTTTTATATGTTAAGTTTTAGGTGACAACACTGGATTTAAATTTTGATGCACTACATTTCAAAATTGTTTGAACAATATGAATTCGAAGTAAAAGGGGGGTCTGGGGGTCCTCCCCCAGAAAATTTTTTGAAATTTTCCCCTCAAAAGAGTGTTTTAGCTCATTTCTGAGACCCTTTAGATTACACCCATAGAGCACCACTCATTGTAAGCGGCCGAATTTTCAAGGTAAAAAGAAGGTATATTGTAATAAATGGCGAAATGTTAAGGGGGATTTTAGGTTCCTACTCCAGAAAATTTTTTTGAATTTTTCCCCTAATAGTGGCATTTTAACTCATTTTGAGACATATTAGGTAACATTAAAGAGGACCAATCCTTGTAAATCACACAAGTTTGAAGGAAAAACCGTATACTTAATAGATTTCAAAATTTCATGGAGGTTTGGGGGTCCTCCCCCAAAAAAAATTTGGAAATTTTACCCTTAAAAGTAGGGTTTTGACTCATTTTGAGACCCTTTGGGTTATACCCGAAGAGGATATCGCTCCTTGTGAGACATAATTTTCAGGAAAAATAGCAGTATAAAAATTGATGTCAAAATTTCGGGGGGGGGGTTTGAACCCCTAAACCCCCCCCCCTTGGATACGGCCCTGACGTCACTAGCAAAGTAGTTCCCATCGCGGTGTCTGAATTTTGAGTAAAATGAAGAACGTCCATTTAAATGTTGTATGATTATGTTGTTAAACCCATGTATATGTAGTGCTTTTTTTTATCACGATTTGCGTACCGAAATTCCTCCTAGCAACCCAACAGGCTTTGTGTTTACCGATTTCTCCTTCCGCATTTGTGAAGTACTGGGTTCAAAAAACGTTGCTGTCGAGTATAGAAATTTATACTATACATTTCCCGTATAACGCTAACGATTTCAGCCCGAATACAATATAAAGATCTTAGCACGTGAATTCTCAACTCACCCTTTATCAAAAGGACGTTTCACAATTATTATGACTTTCCCTCTTTCAGCGACTTCACGCTGGACCCGTTGAGCGGGGAGTTGCGGACGGCTCGGCCGCTGGACTTCGAGTCTCAGAGTGCCCACCGCTTCGTGGTGGTGGCCCGCGACGGTGCTCCGGACTCACGGTCCGGCACCGCCTCCGTCACCGTTCTCGTGTCGGACGTGCAGGACGAGCAGCCCCTATTCGAGAGCAGCAGTTACGAGGCTCGAGTTGCCGAGAACGCGCCCGCCAACACGGAGGTGCTGCAAGTCAAGGTGGGTTTTAATTTGAAGAATGAAGAAAACCATTTCGGCAGTGGGTGGGATGCAAGATGAAGAGAGATAGAAGGGGAAAGTTATAGTGGTCTGGAGAGGTCATGGTCAAGCGCGTCGCCTATTAAAATGTCTTTGCTGACATGTATATGGCCCTTAAAGGTTATTTGTGATCGAGAATTTTGTTTCTGATTACAATTCCCTCCCCTATTACAACTTCCGATTCCCCTTTTAAAAAATAAACTCTCTATTCTTCTTAATATCTAGCCTCTAAATCGCACTCATTTTTTAATATAGGATCCCTTTATATTCCTTCTCCTATAAGAGAAGGAATCATCCTATATTTCTTCTCCGATCTTCCCATTCTCCTAATTTTTCTCCTCCTATCCCTCTTTAACTTTATCATCATCCTTCATCACATTCTCTTTATCCCTTCCATCTTCTTAGTTTTTCTCATCCTCTATATTACTTTCATCTTTTTCATACCGCTCAACCTCCTTCATTATTCCATCAACCTTCATCCAACCTTATATCCAAATTTCTTTCACTCTCTTTATCTTTGTCTTTATAATTCTTACTCTCCTAACTCCCTCTTCCACCATTATCTTCATTCATCACATTCTCTTTATCCCTTCCAACCATCATCTTAATTCATCCCATCCTCTTCACCTCTCTCATTTCCTTTACCCATATTTTCATAAATAAGTATATTCATGCTTCAAATGTAAGTAACTTTGTATTGTAACCAGTTTAACAATGTGACATACTCAGATTTGAGTAATTTTACACTCACTTTTAAAAATGTCATTTTAAGAGTGAATGATTTCTCTCCCTCTGTAGGCACGTGACCCAGACTCCGTGAGCAGCGTGACATACGTGATCCTCGAGGGCGACGAGGGTGTGTTTGCCATCGACCCTGCCACCGGTGCCATTCGGACCCTGCTGTCCCTGGACTACGAGAAGCGAGCCTCCTACAGCCTGGTGGTGGGCACCATGGAGAATGATGGTCCGGATCCGAGGGCGACGGCCACTGTCAACATTGCTGTCACGGTCAGTACTTTGCTTCAAGTTTAAGATGAGCTGCGTGTGTTCGATATTGACAGAGGTTTCAGTTAGTTTTGAGTAATTGAAGGTTTTCTGTATCGTTGTCTGTGTTATTCCTTACTGGAGCGGCTTTTAGAGCCCAATTTTATTTTCGTGCTCAGCAATTCAGTTGCTCCATGTGTATGCAAAGTTTCCTTCAACGGATTTTACATCACACTAGTTTTAAGCAGCTGGAAGGTATACTAAATTCATATGCTATTTATACAGCTGTAGAAAAAAGGAAACTTTAGTGCTCTACCACGGCTTACTAGAAACTTATACAGGCTAGCCGAGTACGGAAATCATTGCAAATCCAGATGGCATTATTGGACAAACTGGCAAAGCATATTCACAGTGTTGAAGGCGGTGGATGATATAGGTAGGTCTTGTAGCGCTCCAAGCGGGAAAAGTTGTTAAATGGCTTTCATTGTTTAAAACTCGGCTAGCCTGTATAAGTATCTAGGAAGCCGTGGCTCTACAAAGAAGTTATTATCTACCTATATTTAGTGTTAACTGCCCCCAGCACCATAAATGTTGATCAGCAAATATCAAAGAGAAAATATCTGGAAAAGTGTGCTTAGTTAACATAGCCACCTATCAAGAACATTATCTGGAAAACTCGCCTTTAAATGAAATCAAAGGTTCCTAATAAAACTTGAAGCGCTTGCAGCACCAACAGCTTTACATAGGCCTTATTTTTTGGTGTAAGAGTATTTACATATATAGGGGAGAGTGTTGTACCTTCGGACAAAAATCCCGTTTGGATTTTTCTATGACAGGAAAAATCATATTTTGATTATTTAAAGTGCTCAACCTATAGTCCTAACCTTTGTGAGTAGGAGGATATTTTTTTATTAGCTAAAATCTTGAAAATTGGATTTTTTATTAATTTTAATAACTTGACGAAATTTATGTCCATAGGTACAACCACCGGCTCTCCCTATGGACAGACCCGGTTGTACCTGTGGACACCCTTTAAAAGGGAGGTTTTAATTGAAAAGAGCTAAAAATGAACATTTTTATTGATGCTTTACCTTTTAATAAACTATTTCAAGCATTTTTAAAATTGGAAATACATTTTTTAAAGTAATGTAGTTTTAGATTGTAAATGATCATTAAAAAGAAGTTGATTGATAAAAGTCTTTATTTTTTACCAAAAGTACATAAATCACATGGGATATTTTCAGATCTATATTTAAGGTAATAGTTTCATCAATCGTGCTGATTGATCTGATCACTTCACTGGTCCAAAAAATCAATTCAATCGACACTTAGTTGTGCAAGCATTTGGTAGTATTAACTTTCGCAAATCTACGTCGGTGGAAATTTTAAGTTTTTTGTAATCATCATACTGAAATGCGATAGGGTGCTTATGATTTTACATTTAATGCAAAGTAGAATCAAAAATTTTAAAAAGTAGTTTAAAACACAAAATATTTGATTTTTCATCTAAAAATCACTAAAAATCTACTATTCTAACCGCCGACAAGTAGATAACCCTTTAGAATTAATTAAAGATGCATTAAAATGTATTCACTTTAATGAAAACCTAATTTAAAAGCGACGATTAGCTACAGCCACCCACAAGAACGTGTCCGTAGGTACAACCCTTATGGTGTCCGAAAGTACAACCTCAGGTGTTTTTGCATTCAAAATTCTATAAAAAAATAAAAGAATTGAGATCTGACGATTTCTAATATCAAAACTAAAAAGTCAAAATCTCGGGGATTCACCCCATATATCCCAATTTATCACATCATAATTATAGGGGAAGAAAAGTATTAATGTAGTGATGCACTAAAAAAAACTTTGAGCATCTAAAAACAGTAAATTTGTTACATAAAATTGAAAAAAAATTTTAAAGAGCTGATTTCACGTTAGCAAGTAGATAGCATCTGTTTACATTAAAAAATCGACCACAAATTCAAATTTACATTTTTTTCCGAATTTTAAAATGCGGTGGCTGAAGGTAACAACCGTCCATAGGTACAACTTTCTCCCCTATATCATTTAAAGATATTTGAAAAAAAAAAAAAAAAAAACATTCTTGATCTTTTAGTGAAGATGTGACTATTACTTTCGTGTTCAGTACCTCTTACATTTTATCGTTCCAGGATGAAAATGATGTCGCTCCAGTTTTCACGAGTGTCCCCTTGCCCATTCGTCTTCAGGACACCGTCCCCCTTGGAACCGTTGTCACCACAGTGGTAGCTTCGGATGCAGATGGAACGGTACGTTAACCTCAAAATGTGCTTTTGTAGTTAAAATAAATATTAAAGTACCGTTAATTAAACTTAGTATTCAGTATGCTTATTGAGACTAAGGTTTATGTCCTAGCAGATTTTCCAATAAAAACTCTAACCAACAAATTAAATAGAACTCCTCAGATATCTTTTCCTCTTTTTCATTTCCTTTAAACAACAATGCCTTGAAAAATTGCAGCTTAAACCTAGTGTAAATTTGTTTGTGAACTAGTTTCTATACTACTTATAAGAACATGATTTGCCTTACTCCTGATGGATGAAATATACTTTTAGGAGTACATTGTAAAGGATCTTTTGATAAAACTTTTAACGTTTAATACACAGGCTCCAGGCAGCGAGATTCGTTATGAAGTGACAGGCAAGGAAAAGGCTCCAACTTATTTCTTAGTAGATCCCGTGTCTGGACTCATTTCTGTCAAAGACGATCTACGGAAAGAACCTGATTCGGAGTACAGGGTAAGTTAATGTTATATTTGAGCTGAGACTGTAAATTTTAAAGATAGTTCTTTACGAAGAAGAATGGATAGAATCTATTTCAAACAGCAAAATGTGCATTCCCACACAAGACAATAAAACTCATCTGTAACATTTTTTGATAATTTTGTGTAGCGTAACTGTATAGAGCATTTTCAATCACATGACTCGGACTTAACAACGGCCTTAGCAACAGAAATGTTACAGTTTTTTGCCCTACAGAGGTTAACAGTTACAGAAAATGACTGGCCGTGGAATTCTTCTATTGGAGTATTTGCAATCACGTGACCCTATACTTAAAAACCGCCTTAGCAACATATACCTCGTTACCTAGCAACCTCCTTAGCAACAGTTAAAAGCCCTACAAAGGTTAACAGTTAAAAGAAATTAGCTGGTCGTGACGTCACCTGAAAATACTCTATTTTATAAGTGTTAAGGTAAACTTTGTTTTATACAGTATTTTTTTGTAACTACCAGTTTCGTGCCAAATTGCCAAAAATAATCAAACATCAAAATAAAGCAGCATTTTAATATCTCAACTAGCATCGTTTTTTTTTTAATTTCCGTAACATTTCTGTGTGTAATTTGTAAAACGTATCCAGTTAAGTCCGATTGGCGAGATTTGGCCCTGGCTAATCCTGAAGTACCTATTTTTTCTATGTCTTTGAACGTGCGAATTATTGAGTGTAGCTTAAAAAATTAATGATACTGATGACGGGTATCAAAGACATTTCAGCACTCGCATGTACTATTTATTGGATGATTGTGACATGCAGCATCCTCCTTACGAGTCAGTTTTTAATAAAAATGTTGCCAATTGAAAACGTTCTTTTTCAGATTGAAGTGACAGCACGAGATCTAGGGGTTCCCTCTTTGTCGGCCACTGCCACCCTCACCGTGTATGTGGAACACATAGCTACGGTTGCTCCCGACTCAGGACTGGGATTTGCAGATTCTCTGTACAAGTAAGTCAAGCTATGATGAAAATTAAAATTTTAATCCGTGTTTTTGTGAAGTACTACTTTAAAAAGGGTTTCTAAAAATCTTTATTGCTGTACCATTAGTTTAATTTTATGGATACCAAATGTGTTTGCTGGATTCTGGCTATGAAGTACTACGCTACACCTGTAAGGAATCCATGATAACTAACATGCAATGATTACATGATAACATAAGCTATCCATTGATTCCTGCGATTAATTTCAATAGAATGTTTATGGTAATTACGCTGAAAAGTTTCAAAATAAACATTGTAGGTATAATCATTATCGTGAAGTTTCTATTGTGCCGACAAAAACAGGAATTATGATACTTAGGATACATATGTACATAGGTTCTTTACTAAGTTGTTTCTGAACTCTGTGCCAAGCTGTAGAAAAAAAAACTCATCCAAATATTAGAGAACTTTATTACTACTTTTAATTATAATTTTTTGACCCAGCCAGAATATTCTTTATAAGAGTTTTGTCAGAAAAAAAAAGTCTGACATTGATTTCTTTTCAGTGTGGAAATTCCTGAAAACTCACTGGCAAATACTCTCATTAAAAATCTCCCTGTCATCAATAAGCCGAGAGGAAACTTTCCTATCGGGTGTCGTATCGATAGAGGAAATGAAGAAGGTAATTTTATGAAAGAATCCTTTCACAAATTCTTGCGGTACTGTGTAAGTGTAAGATAATTCACATAATATTTCACCCTCTTTTCCACAGAGTTGTTTTACGTACTGGAAACAAACCATCGTGACTGCGAACTGCGACTGCAGACTGGAAATTTGGATTTCGAACGACAGAGCAGATACGTTCTGACAGTCAGGCTAGTCACGGTGGGAGGATTGTTCGGTAAGTAGAGTAAAATGTTTATACCATAGTGTGAGAAGTTGCTACGACACTGACTGAGAGGGACTTAATGAATTATTTCATTCATAATACATTTCATGAACGTTTCCAGGATCTTCCCGCCTGCGGACGGACGTGGCCGTGCAAGTGGTGGACGTGAACGACAACCGACCCGAGTTCGTCTTCTCCCCTCGCTACTCCCGAGTGTTCGGGGACCGCTACCTGGCCGCCTTGGCCCACGACTCACCCTTGGAGACCGCCTTCACGCAAGTCCAGGTCAGTTAACCACCGTTTACACTTTTGCTTTTGGTTGCGATGCGGAAATCAGGATTTACTTAATGACGGATCTCATCAGGTTAAAGTCCTCCCGTACTGTACTTCAAAATTTACCGAAAGTTAAAGGGGACGTACTCAAAGTGTTTTTTTCTAAGGGAAGGTTTGATTATTACACTTTTACTGGCTTTTTTGCTTGAAAATACCAAGAAGTATTATTATTATTATTATTATTTTATTATTAATTATTATTATTTGCTTGTATACCAAGAAGGCGGTCGTCCTCCCTTCATTAGTCTTAAGATGTTAATGAGTTGAAACTCTATTTTTAAAGTCCAGTATCAAAATTTTCTGGGGGAGAACCCCTAACTCCTCTACTGTTTAGCCCAAAGACTGGGGGTTAGCCGCCCAAACTTAACACACGTTTTGTCATAACTTTTCTGTAAACTTTCGTTTACCCTATTATGATGTGTGAGTGGAAGTAGGAAAACGGATAGGTTTCTAAATGGTAAAATTTTTCAATTTGTAAAAAAAAAACGTAAATGAAGGAATTTTTTAACCATTGTTCCTCAGATTGTTAACTAAAAACCAAATCAAGTAGGGTTTCTAATAATAATTTATTTAAAGTCTAGAAACCTTATTTTTTATTAACAAATTCATTGTAGTATTTGTAAAAACAAATAAAATGCACTTAGTATTATTATTTAAAATACTTTCTAATACTCCAAAGAAAAAAATAATACTTAATAACACTAACATTTTTAAATACATTATATGAACACTTTTCAGTTATGTAGAAACAATAGAACTTTCTATTCTATAAGACCACAAATATTCATAAAATAAAACACAAAATATTTTAGAAATATCTAATATATGTAATTGTTATGAAACAATAGACGGCAAACTATACATATATGTTCTACAATGGGCTGTGGGTTGAAGAATACCAAAATTGAAAATTCCAAAAAATGAGTATGTGTGCTTAATACTAAAAAATACCTTTGAATTTGAAAAGTAGATAATTTTCATACATGTTAAAAAAAAACTACAATTTCTTCCATATTTTGAATGTAAATGGTTTTTATTCACAATATGGGTTTTATTTGTTAAAATTGTTTAATGAAGTTTAGTTCAAGTTTCAATATTCGGTTCACGTTATTTTGTTTCGGTCGAGTGATGGTTTTGAACGTGAATCTTTAGACGCCACGGTGCGATAAATCCTTTGCTGCAGAAAGAGCAGACGTGCTTGAAGTCTTTCGTGTGCACGCTCACTATGTGGCTGCGGAGATGTGTCGAATCAGAGCTCCTGTACTGACACTGGGGACAGCTGTGCTTTTTCTCCTTGGTGTGCACACTAACTATGTGTCTGTGGAGATGAGACGATGTAGAGCTCCTGTACTGACAGTGGGGGCAGCTGTGCTTTTTCTCCTTCAAGTGGACGCTCCTTATGTGTTGGCGGAGATTATACGATGTAGAGCTCCTGTACTGACAGTGGGGGCAGCTGTGCTTTCTTTCCTTCATGTGGACGCTCCTTATGTGTTGGCGGAGATTATACGATGTAGAGCTCCTGTACTGACAGTGGGGGCAGCTGTGCTTTCTTTCCTTCATGTGGACGCTCCTTATGTGTTGGCGGAGATTATACGATGTAGAGCTCCTGTACTGACAGTGGGGGCAGCTGTGCTTTCTTTCCTTCAAGTGGACGCTCCTTATGTGTTGGCGGAGATTATACGATGTAGAGCTCCTGTACTGACAGTGGGGGCAGCTGTGCTTTCTTTCCTTCATGTGGACGCTCCTTATGTGTTGGCGGAGTTGAGACGATGTACAGCTCCTGTGCTGACAGTGGGGGCACCTGTACGGTTTCTGCCGTGTGTGGGTGCGCTCGTGGAGAGTGATGTCGTGTGCGCGTAAGAAGTCTTTTCCGCAAGTGGGGCACCGGTATAGCTTCTCTCCGGTGTGCGTCCTTTCGTGGAGGGTCAAGAAACTCCGCCGATTGAATCTTCTGCCGCAAGTGCTGCAGAGGAAGGGTCTCTCTCCACTGTGGATGAGGAGGGGCCGCTGGAGTTGGATCTTCTGACTGAAACCCTTTCCGCAGTCATCGCACCGATGCGGCCGTTTGCCCGTGTGGGTCAGCAGGTGGTCTGTGAGGTTGGAACGTATATCGGTGGAGTAGGGGCACTGAGGACAACGGTGTCTTCGGTCGGGCTGCATGTGGGGGACTTCAAATTCTTGGTGGGCGGAGCTAAATCGGAACTTGTTATTAAGAAAATAAAAAGAACTAAGAATTAAAAATGAAAAATAACATAATTTTAGTACGCGATAAAAATTAAATGAAAGATAATTTTATATTTAAAGTACACAAAAATATCAAAAATATTAATTTTATCATTTTAAGTTTATTTTTACGATCCGGTTGTCAACAAAGTCATCAACCTGGTTGACGACCAAGTTGATCGTCTGTGGTCCCCTGGATTTTTAGAACCTTGTTTCTTTACATAGAGATTATTAGTTTATTAATTTTACACTAAACAATTCACAGCCAATCTCAGCAAATCAAAACTTCACAAAACATATTCTATATTTTAATTATTTTAAATCAAAATACCAATTTCATTCAAAATAGCCGCTTTCTCGGTTCAAACTTTCAAAACTTTTCCTAACGATCTAAGAAACATTGTGTTGAAAGTTTGTAGTTAATGAAGGAAATGATTTTATTGTAAAATTAGAGAAGGCGCCATTTTATTGATTACTGTATTCTTTTCGGTGCAGTTTTAGCTGTTAAGGGGTCAATGTAACAAGGGAAGGGGAATTTAAGCGCTAATGACATCACACCTAGAATTACTTTTTTACTGATGTTGCGATGCTAAAAGAAGCATTTCTTCCACTGGTAATTCTTATTTAACAGGATTCCACTAATTCTCAAGGAACTAAAATAATGTAAGACATGTGATTTGTTAAATTTGTGTCGAATTTATGTCCGAAAGTATAACAGTATCATGTGTATGGAGGTCACTGAAATATGACATCATATGACATAAGGGTTGGGAGATGTATAAAAGTAAACTGAAAAAACTCTATAAAACTTATGTGTGACATATAGAAAGTTGTAAATGACCCGAAACTGATCTTGCTAATATGTAAGTAATTATGTAGGAAGCAATTTTTATAAGATTAAGAAATACATTGTTATTTTTAAACTACATATAATCTAATACATGTTAGTTACACATAGTGGTTTTTTTTTTAATTCCTTCATATTTTTTTCTTGGTTGTTTCGATTTAACTTTTTCCTCCATATCATCTCTTTATTTGAAGCCCAATTTACACGATACCAGTAGTGGAACACCAACGAATAAAAACGTGTAAATGCTGAATAGAGTAAGATATCATAATTAATAGAAGAATTACAAACAATATGCAAATTAATGTACAATAAAGGTTTAGATTTTACTGAAAAGTTCTACCAGCACGTCGACTGGTTATCTATTCCTATTTCTTTCTAGACCACTTGTTTCTTCCTTTATCTGCACTTCCATTTTTTTTTTTCGATGTAAATGTGAATCCAAAAAAGAGTCACCCACCCAACCTTTTCCCTCCCAGGCAATTGACGAAGACTCCGGTTCCAACGGTCTGGTGACCTACGAGATCTCCCCCGAGTCGGACCCGTTTCGTCGGTTCCGGATCGACCCCGTTTCGGGATTCATCAGCAATGTCAAGTCCCTGGAAGAAGTCCGACCCGAGGAACTGCCCATCCGACTAAAAGTGGTTGCCAGGGACAACCCAGAACTCAGGTCTTCCGTCATGACACACGCTGCGCAAGTCTTGGTAAGAAAAATCTTACAATTTTGCTTTTAACCTTCATTTTCAATTTTATAATCAACATTAACAGTTCGTAAGGTAACGGTTAGCTTTCTTAAACCATGGTTGTTCTTTTGTAAAATAGTCGAATAGGTTAAAGGTTCCAATAAATGCTCTTCGAATTCTGTCAAGGAATTCGTGTTCTTTTAAACTTGAATGTAACTTTTTTTCTAGGTGAATGTTATTCGAGATGAGAACAGAATGGTGCTCGTTATGAAGCAGGCTTTACCTGATCGAGTTCTGAGTATCAAAGAAAATATTCTTCGGTGAGTTCAAGAACTCTTAGTATTTAATATTTTCCCATCTGCGAGTTGGTGGATTTATAGACTTTTTAAGCTCTGTATCTGTAAAATACAATTTCAAACTTACTCAAAAAATTTATGATGTCAAAACCCATACAAGTTTATTGAATATTTTTCTCAGTATTATTTTAAATAACTCAAAAACATATGAAGGATTGCATTACACAATTTATATATTTTATATTTATAGCCTGATACAAGACAGAACAAATGTAATAGCAGACGTTGAAAAGGTCGTTTCGCTGAAAATGATAAAGAACCAGTCGATTGAAACTGATACATCTGGGTAATAATATATTTTCTACATTTTATTTTATTTAACTTTTGTAATACATGTCTTTGCTTGGATTAGATGCTTATTTATTATTTTTTACAGAAGTGATTTGTGGTTTTATGCTATTGATCCGAACACAATGAAAATTCTGCGTGCTAATGACCCTAAACTCAGAATGTAAGTTTGTTTTGTTATCACTTCCAAATTTATCTGCCTTTTATAGTAATAATTAATTCGGAAATGAAAAATAGTTAACTGCTATCATATCTCCATGAAGATCTCTTAATATCTTAATTTACTGTTTTGCATTTTTTTTACCAAAGCATTCGCAAAAGTCTGGACTAAAAGGTTCTACTAATGCAGAAATAACAACAAAAAATACTAACACCATTCATATTAAATAACTCAGCCAAAAAATAGAAAACGGTTGGTCTTTCCATAAAGAAATTTCGAAAAGTAAATCCTCAAAAATAAATATAATAAATAACCCCATATTCTTCCAGGTCGCTCCTTGAACACGGCCGAACCGACAGCCTACTCTCTGAGCTGTCCCGCACCCTGGGAGTCCAAGCTGTGCAGATCCGTCCTCCCGTGCTAAGGCCGGTAGTCCACCAGGTGGCAGCACCACCGCCCGAGGAGCAGCCGTCTCCGCCTGCCGTGGTGGTGAGAACCGCAGGAGGGCCTCCGCGCGGCCCTTCCACCACGGCTGGTGACGTCAGCGATCTTGGGGCCGCCCTCATTGCCCTGGCATGTATCATTGTGGTGCTGGGATTTGTGGGCATTGTTTACCACTGCTGCATGTGGTCCAGGTGAGGATATGCTATTGAAATCAGTGTTAATTAGAAAATTTTTCGGTTTTCAGAAATTCTTATTTTATTTCGGACGGCCTTTTAAGAGCTAAGAGTGTGATTTAATATTTTTTTTAGGTACGTTGCCTATAGAGAAAGAGTGAAACGCCTGTATGTGGCACCGAGATATGAACCAGTTTTTGTGGAACCTAGTCTAAAAGAGTACGAAACACAGGTAAATACCAGATTTCTTTACTAAGCTTTTTTATTATTATTGTTGTCAACCAGCTTCAAAAAGACTGATTTTTACATCGGATGTTCTTAACTCTTTCAATCCTAAACCGACGAAGATTGCCCTTGAATCATAAGGAAAATTTGGGGCGGCTCGGTCTGAAAGGGTTAAAGCAATAAATTACAGAACCCCCCTCCCCAATTCTCTAGCTTCTCACCCTAACTCCACCCCTGTATGGTTACTATGTTCTCCATTAAGGGACCCTGGAAGCACATGGAGACACATACAGTGAACCTTCTGTGACTAATAATATTTCAATCTTGATCAATCAAACAGTCCTATTAACGATGAACGTTTTCCTCCCCCAGGTGCTCCAAATGAGCATACCACTGGACGACGAAGGGGTGGTGGGGAGCGTGCAGGACCCCCAGCTGTCCCTCACCCTGCGCGGCATGGAGGGCATCGCCTACATCGGGTCCCAGCGCGACGGGTCCGCGTCGGCCTTCGGGGGCCACCACAGCTTCTCTACGGGGGGCTCCTCCCTGGACGAGAGCCTCAGCAGCACTGCCAGAGCCAACAGCAGCGGGGGAGAGCACGACCTCATGGTGCCCGCAACCAACCCTCTCTTCTCGGAGCAGTGAGTATCACAACCACTTGGATACATAGTAGTAAATGGCAGAGAACTATGTCATAGAAATGGCGCTTGTAGGTCTCCGAGCATGCCCGTTTTTGCTTAAAAATTTCGACGCATCCTTTTTTTAGCATGTTTGGATACTAGGTATAAATAATGTACGGCCAGGTTCTCTCGGTGGTTACGTTACTATACTTTGATCTTTTTTTGTTATTTTGTCACTGTCCTTTCTCGTTTTATCTTTTCCCTTTCGGCTGTATTCACCATTAACTTGACTTAAGGTAAACCGAAAACAAGCTTTTTCGACAACTTTGAGTATAGCTTAAAATTTATTTCTCTTTTTTCAACAACCAATTAGATTAGGTTAGAGGTGAATACGGCCGTTTGACAACGCGACGTTCTTTTCGCTGGCTTTTCAACAGTATTTTATTTTTTTTTTAACAACTGAGCTGTCTTGAATGACAGTGGTACAGGCCTAAGTTATGAAAATTTAGACAAGCATGGATTTGAGTTTCTTTTAGGTATTTAGTGCGGTAGTTGCCCCAACAAATGATTTCTAAGAGCAGTTAAAAAATACCTTCTCTGTAGGATCAATATAGGAGCCGTTATAAACCTTCGGTGGACATATCCATGGTCATTTTAATCAGCTAATTATGAACTTGCTTGGTCTTTGGGTCATTTAACCCTTTCAGTCCTAGACCATCCGAGGTTGTCATTGAATCCTGTGGTAAATTTTGGGCATCTAAGACTGAAAAGGGTTAACACCGAAAAAACAACCAACCAACTTATCTCATTCTCGTTCCTGCATTCAGCTCTATTATTTATTATCTCAATTTCTCTCGCTCAAACTTTTCTTCCCCATTCCCTTTCGTTTACTTTCAGAGATTTATTCTCCTTCTTTCTCATTTACCTCATCTTCTTACAAAGGACTATCTGTGCATAAAATACGATGAGCAAGATATGTATCTCAAAACACAATTTACACGTTATTAGTCTTAAGTAATTAGAATTTCAATGGTAAGAATTGACTAGAACTCGGTTATGTGAATTTCTCAATATTAATACATCAGTATTTACTACCATAAGAAAGTAGTTTTTAATTCGGAAGTGTAAAAAACTTTGGATTTACTTTTTAAATTAAAATGCAAGGAAATATAAAATCAAATTATTATAATAGCGCTTTCTAGCGTTAAATATAATTTTTGCCTACTTGCCTGATGACAATCATTCCAGTTAATATAAACATATTAATATTTGTTGGAATTCCAGTAAATAGAAGCCTTCTCATTCTAATTCCCGTCTACATGACATCAGTCACTAGCATCTGGTAACTGTAAGGCTGCCTGGTATCGCGTAAATTGGGCCTAAATATCTCTATCCTACCAAAACGAGTCCCAAATTACCAATCCAAATTTTCTCGGTATAGTTCACTTTAAAAAAAATTCCTTCTCCAAATAACGGAAATTATAACCGGCAGTTCTGTTGCCGATTTTATTCGTTTAGTTACAGGAGGCGGCCTTTATAACAACTAATATAATTATAACTAATTTTGTTGGCCCAAATGACATTTGGACATCACTGGTAAATGCATTACACGCCCAACCGGGCTAAAAGAAGATTAGCTTTAACTTAACTATCATGAGCTAATTTGACTTGCATATATACTTGTTTTAAAATTTATTCTTTTAACGGTGATTTTATTAAATCTAATTTTTTTTTCGGAAGAATTCATGGAAAAAGTACGTTTTCTAGGCATACGGGAAATTATCGTCAAAATACAATGGAAAATTTAGTGTAAAAAGACGATTTTTTTTTTTACAGTGTTGGTAGCATATTTCATCACATCTCTTTAAGTTAGAGTTAATCGATATTCATCGTCATTTTTCCAGGGATGACGACGGGCCCGGATCTTCGAAAGACGGTTCGTCCGAAGGGGAGGTGGCCCTGGTGGAAACCCACGAGCCACCCCACAAAACTAAGTACACGGCTGAGAACACTACCGAACTGTGAGGAGGAATTCGACTCCCTTTGGGAGGTGGCATCGCACCTACTTAACCATGGAATCTGCATCTGCTCCAGTCAGGACAAAAACCATTAAGTGAAGTCGCAATGAACGACTTGAAAGACTTTAAGCCCCCAGGACTGAATGGCCAACCCCGTCGGAAAACTTGAAAGAAATTTCGACCGGGTGGTCCAGTGTTATTGTGAAACTTTATATTGTAGAAACAAAGGGGAGATGTGCTTTCCCCTTGTACATAACAGATAAGTTTATGTAGGGAGAGTTTTTCAGATGGAAGTCATTGATGATTGATATAATGGACAAAATCTATATAAGCAAGGAGATCCTTATTTTGGGGCTTCTTTTACAAATGAAATGAATCCTCTCAAGCTGTGCTTCCCAACTACAAGAAGTTCGTGAACCAGTTACGGCCGTATTCGCCGCTAACCTGACCGGTGGTTAACCAGGAGTCAAACCTCTGTTTGGCGGACAACTAGTTTTCCTTCTTTAACTACCAATCAGAATTTTTATTGCCGTTTAACCACCGGTCAAGTTACCCGTGAATACGGCCGTAAGAGACCTTAACTATGAACCCTTTACCAAAATTCAGAGTTCATAGTGTATTCACCACTTTAAATATCTTACAAAATTTATGATGTTTTAGTATACTAATTTTAAAGTCATTTGCATGTAGTATTGTGCTTTAATGATGTGGCCCTTTTATACATAGTCAGTGAAAACTTTTGCAGGCAATTATTTTTAACCGGTTGGGAACCGTTGCTTTTAAGAGAGGGTCAAAATCATGCTTAAAAAAAATGGAATACATGATGTTACCTGACTCATACTACTTACGATGAACTTTGAGCTGTGATAACACTATTTTAAGGTTGTGTGTTAGAGATATACGTGTGCCCTAGGATTAAATGTAAATGTTATATTGTGCTCTTTAAGTTTTTATTTAGCTAAACATGTACTTTTTAAGAGATTTTCTTATTATGTGTGGTAATAAGTATAAAGAAAGGAAGCAAAATTGTTTGGTAAAATTTGCAAATTAAAGTACGTATTCTCTTTTTAAATATTTTTCATGTAAAAATGCATTCTCATTTTTCTGTGCCATAAAAAACCTGCCAAACATTTATATTAGAAATTAGATACAGTTCTAAGGTGGTAAAAAGTTCAGTCGTAATTTTAATTTTTAAGGATTTTTATTAAATTTAGATGATTATTAAAACTTAAATATTAAAAATGGAACTCTTCCATATCTTTTGTATATTAATCTGTGTGGTATTCTCAAATAGTTTAGAAGAATTGTACAAACTGCCAAACAAATTGTAAATGTATTGTAATTTTCTGGATAGAGAATAAATTATTATTTTTTACTAGTACTAGTTTGTGATTTAATTAAAGATGATACAAGATATTTTAAGGAATTTCAGTCTTAAAAATATAGTCAACTTATATATAATCCTGTTTCACTGAAATAACTTGAATGCAGTGATTGCTCTCAATATTCATATCTACAGCTATTTTTTACACTGTATACTACTACTGTCTGATGACACCAGATGGGGCAAATAAAAAGGCTCGGAGATTCGAATTCCAGGTTACAATGAAACACAGCAAAGGGAAGTAATTACTAGTTATTATAACTAAAGGGTGGAGAAAATAGAAGTGGTGATAACTAATTATATATACATAGTTATAATAACTAGTACTTCCTTTCCTTTGCTTGTTTCTTTGTAGTCTGGAACTCTGATCTCTGGGCTATTTTTATTTGCCCCACCCTGTATTATTTCTCTTTATGGAATTAGCTCAAGTGAATTTTTTAAACGAATTCACTATCACCACTTAAAAAATAAGGAAAAATATTTGAAGAAAAGCATCTTCCCTCTTGTGTAAAGCTTTCTGGGTTGTCAGCTGATCTGAAATCGAAATAGTTAATATAACTAACGAGCTATACATAGCCTTAAGACTTGGATATAAATGTTTTAGGGGTAGCCGGACACAAATCTCTCCAATCGAACTGCATTGGCAACGTTTTATTATCATCACATAAAAATATTTTATAATTTTAGGCAATTTACCCTTTCGCACGGTTAATACTTAAGTACCGATATTTTTTTGCAGCTTTTTTAGTCACTTTAATGCATCCTTCGCTTCCATCCAATGGTATTTGTTCTGTTAACTATTCTGCGAGTAAAATTGGTCTGTCTTCTAATGTTTAGAATTAAATTAAAAGAAAATTTTAGCAATTGTTATTCACCACTCAAAAAATTAGAAAAAAAATATCAGATTGAATTGAAGGAATGGGTAAGGCCAGAGGGCAGTGAGACCAAGAGGTGACATGTATGGTTTTTTTTCTATTAATAGTATAACACTTCAAAAAGGTGAGTTTCTACACAGTTCAATATTTCATCTAATACTAGTTTCAAAAGGTTCAGGACAAGGTTGGTACAGAAATGAGGACTCACCCAAATTTTTTTAAAGAATTTCATGGTCACCGCTTAAAGAATTGGGTAAAATATTTTAGGTCTAGCATATTTCCACCTCATCTAACGGTACCTGCGTTTCTCAGTCACCACTTATAAAATAAGAAATAATATATGAAAGTAAATGAAATCGCAGGGGCTGGTTGGTCGGGGTTTGGGATGGAAACTTCAACATCAATGAAGTATTTTCAAAGATTTTTAATTAAATTCATTAGTTTCCGTCGAAGACAGAAGGAGTAGAGGCTTGGGTTATGCAAAAAAGACAAAAGTCTTGAAAAATAGTACTATTTTTAAAGAAAATGACCGTTACGGTTACAGTTAAGAGTTGGAAAAAAAAATCGTTAAGACCCCCCTTGAATAAGCAGGAACTAAATTTATAAATACCCAACTGTATTTATTTCCGAGTGCCATACCCGCTGAGAAGGCTCAGATTCGATCTGAGGGCCTTTTGGATGGGATACTGGCGGGCAAACCCACCAAGCCATCCGTTCCTGCAACCGATCAAGTTCTCTTATTAATTTGAAGTTGATACTTTACGATTTAAAAAAATAATAAGAATAAAAATCCGAGGATCGAACTCGCAACCTTCAGGACGAGATGGCAGTGCATTAACCAACCATGCCATATATCCCTGCAACCACTGGTTTAGTCTTTAATTTAAAGTTAATATACAAATTCAAAAATTAGGAAAAAATACCAACATGAATACCACACCGTAGAAGACGGGGTTCGAACCACGGTCCTTACGACTCGAAACATTACGCTCTCCCACTGGTGCACTTACACACCAAGCCATCCGTTCCTGCTACTATACCGTTTTTCTAATTATTTTGAAGTTTATACTTCACCATATAAAAAAATAAGTGCTTATCATTTTTGGTTTGGGTACTATGACAAAAAATACCCAGCAGTAGACGGGGTTCGATCCAAGAACCTTTCGGCTCGAAGCATTACGCCCCAGTACTCTAGGCCAACCGGTCATATACTACAATGAGTTCAAGACCTTTTTATCAGTCCTCAGAAATTTTAGCGAAATTTCACTTTAAAATTTATTTCAAAACTTACCACTTTTTCAAACCATTCTATTTTATTATAACCTTCCCAGAGTGGAAACCACTGACATTTGAGCCCACCTACTCAAAATCATGATATTTCATCCTATTCTGTTGTTTGGGTGGGCTAGATTCTAGACTGCTTGACCATTCCTGCTAGGTGGACCAGCAAGTTTGGTCTTTAACAGCCAGCAACTCAAGCATGTGATAATCTCCACATTGAGTGAAGCCATGGAGCAGAAAAGTTTCGGTCGCAGATTAGTCGACTGCTGATAGTGTTAAATTGAAGGGAAAAGGGCTCGACTTAAAATCTTTTTCTAATTTCTTTGAGTGGTGACTATTGGTTCTTCTAAAAAATATAACGAACTAAATCCGCACGTATGTAACATTGACTTTCAGACATGGCTTTCTTTTATTGTAACATTGATTTTCCACGTTGACTTTAAACTTAAAAGTTGAAACTTTTCAATCACAGAAATGCTCCCACACCGTATGTAATGTAGACCAGATTTCAAGGTGCTTGTTTTAAAATATTTTCTTTATTTTCTTGAGTGGTGATTATGGATTATTCAAAAAAGATTACTTAAACTAAATCCAAAAAAAAAATTAATCTTTAAATTGATATTAACCAAAGAGAGCGTAACCGTTTGATTCACAGAACAAAGTTCACAATACAGTTATTGTTAGACTGGAGGAATATAAAAGTACGATTTTGGATTAAATCTTAGACAGTTCGTTCACACAAACTTTGCACAAGCTAGTTCAGCTCCACTAGTTTAACTTCTCATGTGTGAAGGTAGTGTAAGCCACAACTGCAAGGAGAACATTAGTTTCCCTCTCAAACACTGTATCTTAAAAAACGTAGGGGTTTTGATTAGCTCAAGAGCTAATACAACTTCCCGCTATATTATCAAGGTCTTTTTCTGGAAAACCGTAACTTTAAATATTTGTCCCAATATTTTAAGTGGTGACTATAGATTGGATTTTTCATAACGCCGAAGCGAAGGCTCTCTTTTATCCCACATCTAACCTGTGTAATACAGAAATCATCAATTCTCTGTTTCAAAATTATTTTAACTCAAGCTTTGTTCAACCAGTCGACTTACACGTTTAAAGGAGTATTAACTATGAACTGCGTGGCATTCAAATACACCTTGCAATACGCCTCTCCAAAAGGAAAAACAATGTAACTGAAAATGAGGGATTTCATTATTCAAGAAGCTTAGCGGCCAAAATTCTAGAATTAAAAGAATCAAGTCAAGATTCTATAATACGCAGGACATTGTAAATTTGTTATTCTTTTCACCTTCTTAATGAAGCTAAGAAAATTCAACTTCAGAAATATTAAAAAAGGAACTGTTTTGTTTTTTATTAGATAGACATCATTTTAATTTTATAAATAGTAACTCAAATAGAAAAACATCTTCAAACAGATAATGATAATTTTAAAGGCATGACAACTATTAAGTCTGGATTTAATTTTATAAATAGTAATTTAAAATAGGAAAACAATTCCAAACAGTATGCGAAATTTCAAAATCAAGTACACATTAAACGTCCTAGAATTGAACCTAGGGCTGGAGCATGCAAATCACACACCTACCTACTTAGCCATGACATCTAATGAATGAGTATTTTAATTTTCTACAAAAAAAATTCCAAGAATTGAAAAAAATTTATAAGATTCTCTTGGTTAAATTGCCATTTATATACATAGATGAATAAATTCAAATGCCTAAAATCGAACTTAAAACTGAATCATGCAAACCGCACATGTATCTACACATCCACGAGTTCAACCCAATGATCTGAGAATTTAAAACGTACATTATAAAATAAAAATAATCCACTTAAAAAAGAAAGAATCTAACATGAACTTATAAAATATTTAAAGCAATATTTTTAAATACACGCATAATTATTTTCACTCCAATGAGGTTCGTAACATTTACTTCCTAGCGTGCGCGAGACTTGTTGTAAAGTTAGCTTCTGTGCATACTGCCTCCTTCAAAGGAGAAACAAGTTCTACAGGTATTTCCCTTGGTGGCATGTTTCTCTGCAAAACAAAGAACGGATACTTTCACTCAAGGCGTTGTTGCTCGCCTAGCAACTCACATGGAATTTCTTCATCGAGGTCGCACTTGTCCTTTCGGGTGGATTTAGATGGTGGACCCTGGGGGTCACTGTTCTTGATGGTCCTTGATTAATCCTTATATGGATGCAATTTTCTCAATAAGTTGAGGGGGCATTGCGCCCCTATGACCTATAATCCGCCCACGTCCAGAGTATTCAAATAGTGATGAGTCAGTATGAAGAATAGTTTAAAGTTCAAATAAGATATTCTAAACAAAAAAGAGGAAATTTATTTACAAAGATTTGCATGAACTACTCTCATTTCTGTTCCAGTAATCTGAACTGTTCTCCTTCATATTGTATTGCAAAAAATCTGTTACGGTCTGTGACATTTTCCTAGGAAGGGCTCTGTAAAATAAATTTACATTATGAGTAAAAACATATTTGAATAAATATTTAAACACACTTTTAAAAAGATGTACGTATTTATATGTACGAACATTATACTAAACGTATGTAAAACTGATAAAATGTGACAAAAAAGTTAAAAAATCAAGGTCTAGTTTTAGTTTTTTTTATAAATTTTAAATTGAATTGAATCATCAGTTTGACAAAGGGAATAAGTCCAAAAACCAAGTTTTCAGAAAATCGTGGGGGAAACTGTATAAGTAATGGAATTTTCGTTGCATAACCACAAAAATTTTACTGGAAATTTAGGACCCTATTTAGAATACAGAATAACCATTGAAAAAAAATTAAGTGTATTCAAAAATATTTCATAGGATAAAAAAAATTGATGGATTTATTCCCTTTTTCAGCCTTACAAAATTACAACTGAAGAAAAAATCTCAAAAACCACTTAAATTGACATTTAAATTATATTTCTGCTTAGTTCACAGGACAAAAGTGAGAAACAGAAAGACTAAGACAAGTTAATTATTCCTTTTATTATGCCGATTTTCATTTTATCCCTTTTAAAAGTTTGTACTACCATGAATTTGGAATCCCCTCTCTTTAGATTGTACTTAGGTAAGAGTATCAATAGATATTAGTATTACCTTAAAAGCCCTATAAATCAATTTGAATAGATCAAAGGTAAGGATTTTAGAATTACTTTGACAACAGCAATGGCATCAATATTCCCCTTGGAACGGAGATGATACTGTCGTTGCTTTCAACCGCATCGACAATGGTTTTGGCACTCTCCTGAACGTCCATGATTGGACAAAGAAACGGGTATCTACAAAAAAAACACCATTTTTCATACATAGAATCTAGAAACAAATACCTGTTTCTAATAGTTATAAGTAGTAGTATTTTCCTTAAAAATAATGAGCGAGTTATAAATATTTCTCTATTTACTTATTAAATGAAAAGCATCTCTCTCTACTAAAACAATACCTTTTACTTTATAACAAGCAATTAAAGGAGCATTTTTTTAAACAAAATCCTGCAAAAGCTAGTAACTACTTTTGTTAAGAACTAATGCAAAAAAAAACAATTAAAATCGTCACAAAAGCAAACAAGAAGCTTATAAATAACACATCTTGAAAAAAGGTAATAATCAGATATTATAATTTTTAATTCAAAAATATATTTCTCTTTGAATAAACCAGATTTAAAAAGTAGTCGCCTTCTTTAGGGCAGAGCATCGTATTTATCAAAATTAAGCTTATGTATTAAGTGTATTCAACTTCAGTTAAAAAGATAGATTAGACCATGAAGTAAACTTACTTGCTGGTTGGAGTCTGGTTCATTCCCGTATCCATTGTAACAGGACATACAGTTGTGAAGTGAATGTTTTCAGATAATCCTTGAAGCCGCATCTCTTCTTCCAGTACTTCCATCATGCCAACAATACCAAATTTAGAAGCACTGGAATAAAAATATATTCTGTTTGATTAGCACTTTTCAATATAAAAAAGTGAATTGAACAATTAATAGGTTCAACGTTCAAAAGAGAATCAACCGGTGTGTAAAGAAATGTGAGCAGGATAAGAACTTGTATAAAGTGGAATGGAAATTCCTCCATTTCAAATTCTAAGGCTAACCAATGTTTGAAAGAAAGCTTAGTTCAATTATCTAGTATTAATATCTTAAGTTTATATTTTTAGAATAAAAATCTAAGTTTACTTAACTCCGAAATTTAGTTTCCGTCTTTCCATAGATGAATTATAAATACAATGTACCATATTTTTTCAATGAAATAATAATGACTAATATAGTTTGCATACATAATTGTTTCATTTTAAAAAGGAATAATTTATTTAAATATTCTTACACTACGGGTGCATTGGTATTTTTAAATGTATTAAAATAGAGAAAATATATTTTACACATATTACCTGTAGTCCGCCAAGTAACGCCAGCCACAAATTCCCCCGGCAGATGATACGGCTACGATGTGTCCTTTCCTCATTTCCATCATTCTAGGAAGGAAAACCCTATTCACCTAAAGGAGAAAAACATACTTCTATATAAAATAATTTGCATTGAGGGGTTTTCTTCGTAGAAACATGGATGCTTAAAGCAGCGCTTCAACTTATCCGGATATGTTGATGCTCCGACGAGACCAATATTGAACAAATTGCAACAAACAGCTCTTATCGATGTTTTTTGTCTCCTTATGATTGGTCTCGTTGAAAAGCAAAAGATCGGATAAGTGGAAACGCTGTGCTTAAGCATCGTCTATCGCTTCATCACGATAGCAACAAACAAGAAGCAATGCATTAGTCCGTACCCAAAAGTGAGCCAGCAAGTTGACTTCTATGGTCCTTCTGATTCGTGCCACATTAAGCTCAGTAAAAGAAACGTTTTGAAGAACGCCTGCATTATTCACAACTATCGTCACGTCACCGACTTCCTTCAGCACCCTGACTCCGATTTGATTGACTTGGTCGATGTCGCACACGTCGCAGCAGTACGCATGACTAGTAGTACCACATTCAGCTTCTATTTCGGACTTGACTCTAGATACGCCTATCTGAAAAAAAGTAGTGTTTGTGAAAATGACAACACGGTAAAGATTCGAGTCAACAAACATTATCTTGAAAGAAATGTAAAAAAAATGGTATTTTAAGATTAGTACAAAGCAGGCCCTTCTACACCGTGAGAAGTCAATAAAATCTTTGTGTGGTTTTGAATAGACAAAGGAAACTTTAAATATGAATAGGTGTGTCACGACACGAACACTGTACGTACAAACTGTTGAGTAAATTTAAAAAAAAAAATTAAACACGATGTCACATGTCATATATTTGCTATTTTGTATGAAATAATTTAAGTTTTTAGGTTTGTGGTTTTGTTGAGTTTGTAATTATAGTAATACCGTTGTGTTTATGATTATATTCGGTCTTAATATTCCTTACTAAATTACTTCTTCTTTCTTCTTATTAGAGGATAATATTTTACTTAGTAGGATTTGTATGAGCTCTAGAAAAATTCTCTGATAACGTTTTAGCGGGAATGCAATTCTTGTACGAAATCACCCTATGCCACAAATATAATATGGCTATAGTTTATGGAATCCAGTTTATAGTAATAAAAATTTAATGTAAGAAAACTTATGACTTATATAATGTAATTCAAATATTAATTCCAAAACAAAGCTATATTTCCAGAAATTCTGTTGAAATAAACAGAAGAAATTGGTAATAAATGGTAATAAAATCTCACCAGTAAGTAATCTAAAACTTAATGTACAAAAGTCAACCCGCCAAAAATAACGGTTTGGTCAAGGCCCTATACTTTTTAAATGGAGTGTCGCAAGAAAGTTCTATTTCACCAAAGAGTACCACGACACAAATAAGTTTGGTAACCCCTCATTTAATTTTTTCCAAAACTGGTCTTACCTCATCTATATCCCATAACACCACAAGTGCTTTCCGTCGGGCGAACTCCAAAGCTAGCTCTCGCCCTAAGCCACGACCAGCACCAGTAACCAGCACCACTTCTCCCTCCAGGGGCTTCTTAGGACGTTCCTTTATTCGCTGGTACGCTGCCTCTAGACAATAGTAAACTGACTTCGCAATCAATACCATGAATTCGAATGAGAAAATCACAGTCTTCTGGATATCCATCGAGCTTTTCATGGTGTGGATTCATACAACCTAAAAGTAATTTGATTTAAGTTGTTATTTACTCCTATCAACAACAAACCTTTCAAAGAACTAATTACACGTATGCACCAAGTACCAAAATTTTCACATAGCGGTTATTTACAAACTAATTTTCTACAAACCGGAAATTCCCTAAACCCAATTCATGAAAAAATATTATTTAAGAAATCTTCATTAAGAGAATTAAATCTAAGTGTTCTCTTTAAAATGGATCTCCAAATTAGATCTTTATCATCAACTAATAACTTCGGTCCTCCATTAAAAAAATTATCATTTTATAAGTTTTTTTTAGTTGTTTTAGAATATTTTAGATACGTTTTTCATTAATTTTGTAACAGTATAACAGTTATACTCTATTTAAAAAAAAATATTTTAATGTATACCAGCAATTTTAGCAAACCTTTTTCTTCTAAATTTCATCGATTCTAAGAATTTTTGTCTGGGCAACTGGATGCTTTCTTACTTTGAACTAATATTGTAATTGATATTTAAGAATTAAATATAAGTGTTCTCTTTAAAATGGATCTTCAAATTAGATCTTTATTATGAATTGATGGCTTCGGTCCTCCATAAAGAAATCTATCAATGTAAGGTTTTTTTTAGTTCGCTTAGAATATTTTGGATAAGTTTTTAATTTATTTTGGCCTAACCAGTATAACAGTAATTCTATTTTTAAAATATTTTAATAATCCAGCAATTTTAGCAAACTTTTTTTCTAAAATTAATCTATTCTAAGAACTTCTGTCAGGGAAACTGTACGTTTTCTATCAATGAACTAATATTGTACTTGATATCGAAGGTTATACGAAATAACCGGTCGATGTAAAAACCGGTCAGTAAAAATCAATCAATAAAAACAAATTTATTACATCGGTACAGATCTATTTTTTAACGGTTTTTACTGTGCAATTTTTACATTGACCGGGTTTCTTTTTTCCTTTTCCTTTTCCCCCCGACACCTTGATATCATAAACAATGCGAAAATTGGAGAGAGAAAAAATATCCCTGCTTGCTGATGTGCAAATAACCAAATATCTATAGACAAAACAAATACGCACAGCTTGTCTTTAGCATCTATTAAAATAATTGAACTGGCAGTAATGAGGTATACACAGGTGAACTAATGAAGGATTGAATGAAATCAAGGTAACTAACTACTTTTTTGACATTCCTTTCGTATAATAATATATAACACGTTAAAAAAATTAATGATTTAAAATTTTAAAAAAATAGTCAAGCCACTTACAGGTTCTTTTACTTACCTATTCGTGTGGAATTACTTCAAGTTCTCTAATACCCGAGAAGAGACACTTAAAAAAGACAGTAGCAAATAATTCAGTGAGTGGGACATCACATGAATATTAAATGCGTCGTATAGTTTTCATTCATACAACTCCGTCTGGGCGTCTCAGACATTGCAGGTGGTATTAAATTTCTCATATATTTACAAACAAACCAGGAAAATACCATTCCCATTCTTTTAATTCATCCTTGGAGATCTTCGTGAACTTATTGTTTCCGACTAGAATAATGGTTCTTTAAACTCTTGGGTCACAAGGAAGTGTTACTGACCTCTTTATAACAATAAAAGCAGGGGAGTGAGGTATGTTTCAGAAAATTTCAGGTTTGAATTTTCATACTAAGTTTTGACAAGTGATTCCATCCTTTACCATTATTGCATGAAAAATGGTACTTATTTTCGTATTAAGATTTTTATTCTGAATAAGAGTATATTTGAATTCTAAAAACTATTTCACTAACTATTAAGTCTCTTTACATACTAAGGTTAGGATTCGATGTATAAATAGATAACTAAATTACATGCCTTGTATCCAAGGCGCAGAAATAGCTGAATAATTTGTGAAAAATTCAATGAAATTTCTAATGAAAAACGGAATTTTTTTTCTGAGTTTTTCATATTAGGAGAATCAGAGAAATGTTCTTTCTTTTACCATATAAATAATTATCATGATATGAATTACCCAATGTTTAAACGAGTGTCAAATCATGAAAAACAGGAGTATAAAATATTAATTAGTAAATTCACTTTAATTTTTAAAAAATCGTGATTTCTTTTCAATAAGTTTTAAACTGAGTTAAAACATAGAAAATTATGAAAATTCTCAATTCTAATAATTTATTTTTTAAGTTAGAAACTTCAAACTTCTTTAAAATTACGACTTGAGTAAAAATAAATCCTTAAAACCCTATAGTAATAAAGACTTCATGAAAACATAACAATATGTAGATCTAGATCTCATACAATGAAATTTAAGTTACAGCTCCTGCAAATTAGATTAATAAGTGAATAACAATGAAAAAAAATTGTAATGATTCATTTTTGTTTGAATTATTTATCATAATGGAATAACATTCTTTATTAAATATCATATTCTAAGTACCACTTTTAGGGGGGTTGATTTTTATTAATTTCACTTTCCTCCCAACGGCTCAATTATTTTTACTTTTATTCGTTTTATTAATGCTAGACTGGTAAAAGAAGATGTGCTCATAATTTCTAGAAACCAAAATATATTTATGAAATTCATTTATAATTTCAAAATAAAAAAAAAATACCAAGAAAGTTTTGTAATTACGTATAACTGTAAAATGACTAAATTTCAAACACATGAATAAGTTAGTTATATTTTAAGTTATCGTAAGAGAACGCGTTATGCAACCAATTTTAGTGGAAATGATTGGAAAACATTTCTGACAATATTTTATGTGAAATGAAAAAGGAAATGTTATTACTCAATAATGTAACGGCTCTTTCAGTTTTAGTTTTCCCAGTAATATTTCATATGAAGAATTTAATTTGGTTGGTCATAGAACCTCAACTTTTTTTACATCAAGGGGTGGGAGTTGATCTAATTCTGTGCTAGTTGCGCATAGTGACGTCAGTGAAGAAATGCGATGGTGGAGTTCTCAGAGTTTCAGTTTCAGTTCGCAAATGCGAACGGGAATAACAAGAAGTAAATATAAAACCCGATAAAGCACGTTGACATCACACAGAATCTTAGTTGAATCCTCATCTGTCCCTTTGGAAAAATTGGATAATGCAAGCTTTCTGTTAAGTTCCTAATGTAAGTAAAATAGTGAATTTATTTCTGTGACCATATAGTAGATATTGCTTCAAAAATGGATGGTTTTACTAAAACTTACTTGTTAATATGAAATCTACAAACTTAGATAGTCAAAAATTGCAACTTTAGAACATTGGAAACATTTCACTTTGCTTGGAAGTTACGTGATTTTTAAAAACATACTTAGAAAAAAATAAGGCCTTTTCATACTAAATATTTATAAGTCTGTTTCAAACAATTGGCCAAATTTATAGAAATTTTCTAATATTTTTATTTAATTGTAGTGTATGCTTATTAAATTATAACTAAAATAATAATCCTTTATTATTAAAAATGTTTGACTGAAGGGTAAATCGATTACAAATGAATGAAATTAAGTATAAGTTTTATTTCCAATGATAACTGCCAAAAGAGTACAGGTTACAATTTTAAACAAGGATTTTCAGTTCTCAAAAACTAAGTAAGGAGGAAATTGAGTTTTACAACCGAGTATCACAGAAAATAAATACCAAATGAAGTCTAAGTAATATTTTTCAGTTATTTCCTAAATAATATTGTCATGTCTTGAGAAAGCTAATTTAGGCATGAAGAAAATTTAAAAACTTGATTTCCATTCATTGAAACGGCTTTCTTTCAAATTATTTTTTTACATGGAAAAGAGGTTTTTCTTCACATATCACGCAAATACCCAATAATACATCTCGTTTGTTCACCTATGAAGAATATCGCGAATTCGTAGACTTACAATGCAGACAAAATTTCGAGACCCTTAACGAGTGAGTTCTTTGAATTTTGTGGGGTTTTCTTCAAATTTGCTTTTTTAGTAGCATAAGTTGAAAGAGCTTCTCTTGGCACAGGCGTTCAAAGAACTTCTCATTCTAGTATATGGAAGACTCGTGTAAAACAGGATGTGATCCATCCTTCTTGAATCGTAAGACTCCTAAAATAAGAAGGAAAAACTGTTCAGAAGCAGGGGAAAAAGATATAACATCGCACTTTTTGTAGGGGTTAATTTTCATACAGAATGATTAATATTACTAAGGATTTTTGGTTATATAATTTTCTTTGCCTATTCATTTTAATTATCGCTGGTCAATATTAAATAGAAAACAACTAATAAGGATGAACGAAATTAATATTGCATATTTCAGGGAAACATAATCCTCTTTTAAAAAGTTTTATTGCAACTTTAATTTGTCTCCATAATAAACATACAAGCTAATGATAATTAATCCTTGGAGAAAACATCCATATTGTGCATTCTCTTCCTAAAACTATTTGGGGTGAAAATTATATTGATTGGTTTAATATTTTTTAATTAAAGAATTTTTAATTTTATAATGCAATTAGTATATGTATTCATACAAATACCTCGTAAAAGAATATTTTTCTACTAACATGCCATAAGGAATATAATTCTTTAATAACATCTTCATTGAGCTTAAGCTTATTAGAATTCAAAATTATGAATAACATTAGCAGAATATTGCGCACAAAAAGTTATTTTTCTACCATGTGCCCGTTAAATTTCATAACGTATTTTTACGTAAGTTTTCCGGGAAAAAGAGATTTCCACACATTGCTCGAAAGATAAATCTCCACAACTTGATGAATTTTTGTAAGAAATTTGAGTAATCTAGTTTTAATTAATATTACTTTAGAATAATTACATAAAAGATAAAAGTAATGCCAATGTGTATTTTATTAATTGAAATTTAAAACTTTAAATGTATTCTGGCTTTTTAAGTTATTCCATGTGACTCAATTATAGATTACCTATTTTCTTTGGGGCTTTAAGTTTCACACTCTGAGTACTCTTTATGGTATAATGTTATATTTCCGTAAGTAAAATAAATCGTTAATTTCAAAATAGTTACGTTGGGTCTCATCGATGCAAGGATAAGAAATATTAAGTTATAATATTGTGCATTTGATAAATCATACCTCTTCTCTCAAAGGAACTTCTCCTGAGCACAAATACTTCAATAAGCAATCTGGAAACTCCATCGACAACGGATCATTTTTATGATCTAATAAGTATTGACGAGTGTATCTAATTTTCAATGGCCTTTGCTCAGTTGAGATTTGAGGTACGAGTTCCAATGGATTTTCGTTCAAATTTTCCTGAAGGAAACAAATCAACTATTAAATTATCAAATCATGAGGATTAATTATTCCTCCTTAATTACTTTCCATGTACAATTTACGTATTAAAAGCGATCAGAAACCAAGCATATTTTGTTTAATAACTCTACTCAAATAATGTATTGGTTGAGTGTGTACTTACTATCTGACTATGCTTGTTATTCTCCTCGATAAATTTTTCTTATAAGTTCAAATGTTGAGAAAAAAATGCGTTGAAATTTTGAAAATGTCTTAAACCCATCGATGAGGAAATGGTTTAACCCGAGGTTTCACTTTGAGAACTCTTGTAGCTTTTATATTTGTACCGTACTTGTGTCTTGAAGGAATCTTAACACATTCAGTTATTTAGTTGATTTTATGCGCACAGTTAGACATTTATTTTTAAAACATGATAGAGAATGTAGTTTAATAATCTAATACTCTTCATTGACAAGTTAAATATTTCTCCTTAATATTTAATTATTTTGCTCTATTCCTCAATATCTGCCACTCTGTTATACAGTTTATAGCTTACAAGAAAAATGTTTTCCAAAACAAGTTTCAGATGATGGGAAATCTCCTTAAATCCACCAATATTAGACGACTTATAACCCATAGAAGTTACATTTGAATTGTATAAAAATATCTTACTTCCATCTTTACATTCACGTTTTCATTTTGCACATCGTCTAGAAGTTTCAGCTTCTTCCATATCAAGTCATTGAATTCTTTTTCTAAAATAAAAAAGAAAAATGAGAAAACAGTGGGGTTTAGAAAACTGAGTAGTAATTATAATTTTTACAATTTTCAATAATTTAGATTATTTATTATATTTGTACCTTTATTATTAGACGGGCGCAAGCGTCGAATTTTATGCTTAATTGCTTAAAATAATTAAATATCAAAATATAACACCATTAAACTATCTCAACTAGCAGTGCCACTATAGTTCGATTGGAGATATTTGCGCCCGACTAATCCTAATGTACCTTACATTCTAAAGATTTACAGGGTATTTAATTCAATTTTTCCTATGTTTGCTTGATGATTTTATACAAATTTATATAATAATATAAAGGGGATCAGCTTTCTTTCTGCTTATACTATAAAGTTCATTTTACTTTCGAAAGAATGAGATATTGTGTTTAGAATTACTCGTGGTGGGGAAATGCAGTTGAATTTAATTTAACATAGAATAAAGTTAAATTCAAAAAGTTCAGAAACCCACACAGTTATAAGAGAAAAGGGTTTTAAAAGATAATTTATAATTTTTGGTACATACTTTCGTATTAACGGAATAAATAACGGAAATTTTATCATTTAACTATTTACAGTAACAACTCTTACTGTACAAATACGAGATAATGCTGTCTAATTTTATTAAGGATAAATAAATTTATAAATTCCATTAAATTTTAATTATTATTCTTTGTCTTACCTATTTCTTTAGATATTTCCTTGGAGTTATCCACTACCTGAAAATAATTGAAACTTCTTTTGAATATTTGGGCCAATATATTTTTAGGAGTTAAATTTAGATTTATAGAGACACTCTCTAATACTATAGAGTAGTAGGATAAGTTGAAATTGCTTTTTTTAATTTAAAGACTCCATACATTTTATGAACGATTTTCCTTACGTTCCAAGATTGAAAACGACCCAATGATTTTCGTAATTGGTTGATACTCTCTGTTTTCACATTCAATAAATTCGTAGGAATGGTACAAAAAAGTACTAAATATTTTATCGTGAAATTTAAAGATTGGTCCATTATGACTTGAAATGTTTTATTTGAACGTTAAAAATAAAAATAAATATCTGTTCAAGATAATTACAATACGTTCAAGATAAGTTAATTTTTAAAACTTGTAAAGCTTTTTCTGCAACACATTACAAGTTTGGATTGAAAATACCTAAAACTCTTTGTTCTAGTTAAGTACTTTTATAAGGTAACGGAAAACTACCGTATTTTTAACCCTTTCTTTTTTTTGTCAAGTTTTCAATCGTCATTTCTCGGACTGGGTTATTAAAACTCTTCTTCAGTTTTTAATCTTGCTGAGGCATTTTTATCTTTCAACTCTTAACTTCTGATTGTATGAATCCAAATTGTTAGATATCATCTACTTCTAATTTCGTCCAGAAAACTGAAAATTTCATTGGTCAAAATACCAATATGACCCCCATTATGGCCGCTCGAGTTATGCTGATAAAAAAACAGAGAGAAGCTTTTTTTTTTTTTATTTTATCATACCACCCTTACTAAAGTATGGGGTAATATTTTGTGAATGTGAAGATTTTAATACCGCGAAACTCCACATTTCTGTTAGTCGGGGTACCAAAATATTATTGATTCCAAATTACTTCATATTTAAAGTTGAGAAAATATGAGCTAATTAAAACTTTAAAATGCGGTCAATATCCGAATGTTTCAGAATATTTATCTGGAAAAGGCTCCATAAATTTAAAGTTTATTATAAAAATCTATAGTTTACGATAATCATTAAATTATACGTAAATTAGATGCAAAAATATATTTTTAAGAATTAAAAAATACCATGGACTCAAGGATATCCTTTTGATCCTCTGATTCTTTCATAGTTTGCGTCTCCGACTGCAGAATACCGAATGATTCTTCCAATTGCTGCAAGGTAGTGAACTGCGTCATACACTTTTCCTCTATCATATTCTCTGTTTCTGTACTGGACATTATTAAATTGGTGTCGGTTTAGTTTTTCAGTTGTTCTATAAGTAAAAAATTACGTTAGAAGATATATTTAAGTAATACTTTAATGCCTAAATAATTAACTAATTATTACCTATTCTTTGCTCTGCTTTTGATTCTTGCTGTTTCTATTTTTTGGTAAATTCAGCTTTCAGACGTTATTTTACTTTAATTTTTGTTGCCATTTTGCGCTAATTAAAATATATTTATAATTAGTTAAACGTTAATCAGACAGAAACACTAGAAGCTGCCTAGTTGCGTGTCTTCACTAACAATTTACTAGTGTTCAAATTTCCCAATTTTTGTTTTATTCAAAATTTTAAAAAAACACTTACTCATAGTCAGTGTGATTCCCATGAAATTTAATTTTCAATTTGAAAGATATATTTATCGAAAATAATTTTATTTAAAAGAACTCTTCTTAGAAACTAAAATTCTTCAGGTCAGGCGGTGAGTTTCTTACGCTTCTTAAGGATGGCTAACTTGCAGTAGCGTAGTCAGAAAAAAATTTCGGAGGGGGATATTGATATTTGGGGGGATATGGGGTATTTTAAGTGGTTTTCTATGGTCAAAAAAAGAAAATTTCCAAGTTTCGGGGGGGAGGATAAATCCCCGAATCCCCCCCTCTGGCTACGCCCCTGCTAACTTGTAATCCAAACTTTCTAATTTCTCCTAACTTTTTTTGTGTCGTACACCACAAGGATTTTTTTTATTTAGAATTTAACATATAAAAAGGCTTAAAATATAAATAATTTGTTTTTAAATACTATGTTCGAAAACCCCGCCGTCTGGTTTTCATTTAGCGATTTATCAATTAAGTTAGAAAATTCTGAATTTTAAATTAGCCTCTTTTAAAGAAAGAGAGCGCTTTTCACCAGATGACAGGCTATTATGTTAGAAGGAAGGGTACTTATTATTAATAATATGTTTTTAGATATTGTTAATTTGTTTGTTTTAATGTTCATATGTACTCATAGATGGAGCCACCATCCCACACTAATGTAACTGCCTATATAAGGTTAACTTCATGTAATAAAAATTACTATACACTTGGACCATTAACAAGGAGGTATGTGTGTTCATTTGCTCTTGCTTTCTGTGTAGAATACTTTCCTTGTACTGAGATATAATCTTATACCATCAGGTTATGGGCTTTATTGTGAGATTATAAATGAGTATTAACCTTATTGTTTAAAGAAAAATAATTTTTCCAATATAAAATTTTTGGAATTATTTAATTTTTTTTTTTATTTATGTGTGTGTCTTGTGAAAACCACATGGTTGTTAGGGTTAACTGAATGAAAAGTGTGTAGTCCCTTTTTTGGTTTTTTGAATTGTTTTAGCTGTTTTGTGGGTTAATTTTCTTTTCCTATTAGATATATTTAATACATATTTCAGTAGAAAATTTATTGTTATATTTATATTATCTTTTGAGGGGAAATGATGAGTGAATTCAGACACAGGCAGTTACTAGGGAGAGAAAATTTCATGGATTGGAAATTCGCCATGAAAATGCATTTAACTAAGAAAGGTGTCTGGCCTTACGTTGAAGGCACAAAGGAGGATGCTTCAAAGGATATGTTGGCTCTTTCTTATATAGTAGAGGGGGTTTCTGAAACAATTTTCAATGATATTAGAGACCTTAATAGTGGGAAAGAAGCATGGGCTGTTCTAGTTAAAACCTACGAAGATAAGGGAATAGGTCGTAAAGTGTCCATTATCAAGCAACTAGTAAACACAAAATTCACTGAGTGTAAGGATATGGGAGATTACCTGCACAAAGCCATTTCTGCGTACCAGCAGCTTAAAAATACAGGCATTCAGCCTGATGAGGAGCTAATTGCGGGAATCATACTGGCGAATCTACCCGATAGATTTGATCATAGGATAGCTAATGATGGGGTTGATAGGATAGCTGAAGGAAATAATGATGAGATTGGTAATCTTGATGATCAAAACTATGATCAAGAAATCCCTAATGATAATTTAAATGATAGTGGCAATATGGATACTCCTAATGATAGTAGTAATTTGGATCAACCTGAAATAAACAGACCACAGAGAAATGTAAGACTGCCAAGTCGTTACCAGGACTTTGATATGGGTGATACACCAGGTATGCAAGAGGCTCCGCATTTGTGCTATGTAAGGGCTTTGGCAGCTGTAGAACATCAAATGGGTACTGAGCCTAAAACCATTAAAGAGGCATTAAGTGGTAAGGATTCAGAACAATGGGAAAAATCCATTGCTGAAACAATTAGAGGCCACATAAAAAACAATACTTGGGAAATAATTGAAAAGCCTAATGGTAAAAATGTAGTTGATTGTAAGTGGGTATTCAAAATTAAGTGCAACTCTGAAGGCCAAATTGAAAGATATAAAACTCGGTTAGTAGCGAAAGGGTTTTCACAGATTGAAGGGATAGATTACAATGAGACATTCTCCCCTGTTGTTCGCTATGTAACTTTAAGGGTTTTATTGGCATATGCAGCCATATATGATTGGGAAATCGATCAAATGGATGCAGTAATGGCCTTTGTGCAGGGTAAACTGGATGAAGAAATTTATATGAGGGTTCCAGATGGATTTCAGGAGTTTTATGGGGAGGATTTCACTGGTAGAGTTTTAAAATTGAACAAAGCCTTGGATGGGTTGAAACAGAGTGGTAGACTTTGGTATCAGTTATTGGAAAAAGGGCTGGTTGAAATGGGACTGCACCAAAGTTCTTTTGATAGTTGTGCATATGTTAAGTTAAATGATAACAAAGAGATAGTTATTGTGACTATTTATGTAGATGACCTTTTAATTTTTAGTAACAGTGTTAAACTTAAAAATTGGGTTAAAGAACAACTAAATAAAAGGTTTGAGATGAAAGATTTAGGTATGGCTAGCTATTGCTTAGGTATCAAAATAGATCGTGACAGGGCAACAGGGACCATTAACCTGAATCAATCTCAGTACATTGAAAGTGTTCTACATAGGTTTGGTATGCATGAGTCACACACAGTCACAACACCTCTAGACTCTAAACAAGTCTTGTCCAAATTACAATCTCCTCATGAAAGTTCAGAGGAACAAAAGACTGCAAAAGTCCCATACCAGGCTGCTGTTGGAAGTCTACTGTATGCTGCCCAGGCAACCCGTCCTGACATAGCTCATGCAGTCAACCTGCTATGTCAGTTCTGCAGCAATCCTGGAAAGGTCCACTGGACGGCAGTGAAGCGTGTAATGCGCTATCTGAAGGGTACCGCAGATGCTACTCTGTCTTATTCCAGAGAATTCGGCTCCGGCTTACTGGGCTACTGTGATGCCAATTATGGTGGAGATATAACGGATCGAAGATCCACAACTGGGTATGTTTTTGTGCTTGGTGGTGGGGCTGTGTCATGGTGTAGCAAACGTCAACCTACTGTTGCTACTAGCACCACCGAGGCAGAATACATGGCCCTCTCAGCTGCCGCCAAGGAGGCTATTTGGTTGAACAAAATAGTCATGGATCTTAAACAGTCCCCACCTGAGAGAATCGTTATCCGCTGTGACAACAATGGGGCTGTCTATTTGTGCAAAAATAGTATGTATCATGGCCGCGTAAAACATATCGACATAAAACATCATTTTGTGCGCGAGACCATCAAAAATGGGCACATAGAAGTGCAAAAAGTGCATACTTCAAATATGATAGCGGATTACCTTACAAAAACTGTCGATAGGACTAAACACCAACTGTGTGCCAAATCGATGAATGTTTTGTACCAATAGAACTACAAAAATCTAAAAAAGTGGGAGTATTAATAATATGTTTTTAGATATTGTTAATTTGTTTGTTTTAATGTTCATATGTACTCATAGATGGAGCCACCATCCCACACTAATGTAACTGCCTATATAAGGTTAACTTCATGTAATAAAAATTACTATACACTTGGACCATTAACAAGGAGGTATGTGTGTTCATTTGCTCTTGCTTTCTGTGTAGAATACTTTCCTTGTACTGAGATATAATCTTATACCATCACTTATAAAGTAAAATTATTAATAGAAATACCTATATATGGACTCACAAAACCCATTTCATTAAAATAAATATGGGAAATTGGAATCAAGTTATCAGAAATTAGTTGTGAAACTAATTAAATAAGTTGCACAGGATTGATGGAAAGAAAACGGTTTTCATGTTGTCACAAAAATAAATGAACAAATTTTTAGAGCTTTACTTAACCACAAAAACCATTATTTAACTTTTTTAGTTTTAATCGAAAACAAGGAAATTTATTTTTAATTTACTTAGGATTATAGAGCATTAATATGAAAATATATTTTTAAAATGTGTTTAATTTGTAAAACACCTGATATTTTTTGATGGGTTGTTGCTACAATATTTTCTGAAAATTTTACAAGACATTTGTTCTTTGTTAAATTTTATACGTTCGATTTTTTTTTTCAGTCGTTGAAATTTTAATTGAAAGTAGGCTGTAGCAGAAGATCCTCTTGAGGGAAATTATTCAACCTGATAAAACTTACCGTCGTTAATCTTTACGGTTGCAAAGGAAAATTAGCTTACTTTTCTCAAAACTTAATTAAAGAATAGTTTATAAGATGAATTTTTTTTGTTTTTAAAGGGTTCTGGTTCCAAAACCCGACAGGTACGTTTGCCCGACATCATCATCATCATCGTCGTCAATGCGAAACGGGAAGTAGGGAGAATTTACTGTCGGGCAAATGAACGGATCCCATATTAAAGGAATAACAGTCGCAGAGCAGCTGTCCTTTTTTCAGAAAATTCGCTTTAAAGAGTTAGAGGAAATATTAAAAAAAGGACATAAAAATGTTATTTATGTACTCATTAATTTTGGAGTTGCTTTCTACCTAATTTAAAGTTTATAATTTCAACTGAGTAATCGTGCCCCACATAAAATGTATTAGCAATAACATTGGATTTTTTTATAGTCACATACTCTTTAGTATAAAGATGGGTACTACGGCTCCCTTTTTTCGAATAAGATTAAAGTAAAGTTTCGAAATTTTTTTTTCAATAAAAACGAAAAAAACTTAAGTTTCGCCCTTTTTTTAAAAAATTCCGGGTTTTTTTCTCGTGCTAAAGTTAATTTGTTACTTACTTAGGTTATCAGTTAATTATTAGTATACTAGGAATATTAACTTTTTTTTTCGTTAGTGTTTTCCCTAAGAAGGGAATCTGAAACTTTGTGACAAGGAGGCTGTTTCACACAGATAACTTCATGTTCTTGAGGACATATTCCCAGGATAAACTCATAGAAATTGAAAAAAAAAATTCAGGCATTAGTACAGATGGTTTAAATTCCTATTGAGAAAACTTTAAACAGTAAAATGCAATTTTTTATAATAAAGTTTGATTGGTACTCAGGTTAGCTAAAGATTAAACCACAATGACAAAAGGTAAAATGTATAAACAGAATTATTACTTTTTAGTTAGTAAATTAAACTGGAGAGTGTTATGTATCAATAATAAAAAATACTGTTTTTCCGTTCTGTTATAAGGTTTTATTGTAGAAACTCTAAACAAAAGGTTTGCATTCTTACATTTATAATTCCTAGATCTTATGGAACAAATTGAATACAACAGAAAATAACAGATCATCTGAAATTTTACAACCAAATTTGTTTCATGATTATTAAGGTCATATGACCATAAAAAGAGCAGTTTAAAATTTACATCATAAAAACTTAAATTACATCAGCAATGCCTACCACATAATTCAAGTTAGAATAAAATATCCATATACATTTTAAAAACTTACAAATACATAAAGATTTAAAAGTATCATCAGGATGTAACAAAAGAATGAAAGACACTCGTTTTTACAACCACTAGTAACTACTTAACTGAGACTATGCAAAAATTTAATTATTAAAAAATTAAGTTGGAACAGTTGTTTTAAAATGTTTAAAAAAAAGTCATGAAATAATTTATTTTTTTTAAATTTTATAAGAGTTCAATTAAAATTTTGAATAACTAAGCAATACCTAATGTTAAAGATGACTACAACTGTTAAGATTCTGTGTCAGTGTCTGGTTGTCATGAACCCTGACTTGAAGGTAATAACAAGCGGTACTGCCCTTGACTTGTGAAGATGTTAAACTGGTACACTAAAATTAATTTTTGTAAACCATGGTATTGAGGGCTACTTGAAAAGATTATCTTACTTGTGTTACAATTTCATCACGGTTCACGACACAGAGCAATTTAAATCTTAACCAAAATTCACAATTACCAGAAATGTATTCATAAAAGCCCAAATAATAATTCTTTATTTTTTATTGTTTAAAAATTGGCACTTATTAGTTAATTTCATTTACTTTAAGTATTATAAATTTAAAAGGGACAAACCCTGATATTCCCATACCCTGAATATACTTCTAGAGCTAGATCTGATCAGAGAAGAAATCTAAACTACATAAAAGTATAACAGAAATTTACTGTTTTGTTGAAGTATCATTTTTTTCTTTCAGAGAGGTTCAGAACTAGATCTGATCAGAGAAGAAATCTAGACTAAAGTGTGAATTTATTTACAAATTATCTTGATAATTTTGGTTACGATTCAAATTACCCTATTTGGGAGGGGGTGTCTGATTACAAGCAAAAAAATGTCTGAAGGAAACACTTGTTACAGTTCCTAAGTTGACAAAATCATTGCATTCTATTCAGGATACATTAATACATGTGCCACTGGGAATATCCAAGCTCCATCCGCAAAGCGTACAGGATTTAAGGCAAAACCATGAACCATTTGATACAACTATTTAGCGTGGTAAATAATAATGCAACAGATGAAAATGCAGATAATCAGACACCCAATCCAAAAGCAAAACTCAAAAAAAAAAAATACAACAGTTCTTACTGAAAAAAACTGCAAAACATACCCACTAGCTTTATCATAAACTTTTTGTCAATATTTTTAGTATAAAAAGGACATTTGCAGTATGAATTCAATAATTTGATTATCAGCTGAATCAGTTAAAAAAACTTAATGTGTAATAAACAACTTTAGATATGGTTTTCAAAGCCAATACACAGTTGTGAAGAAAAACATAGTTTTACCAGAAAGTAAATATTTATAAAAGTCAGGATATTTAAAAATGTGACAAATTATCCTGTTTTAAAACTTCCATTTTTCAAAGATTTTCTTAAAAACCAGTTCATAATATGGAAGGAGAAATATAGTATGTACTTTGGTGCTAAAAAAGTTGATATATTAAGCTGACAACATATGTTCCTTATATAACAAAGAACTTTAATTAAAATCATTTTGAGAACACTACAACACAAATCCTGCTATATAAGGAATCAAATATTTTCACAAAATATAAAAATGTTTTGTAAGTATAAAAGTTAATTTCATCCAAGACACAAATTAGGTCAAAAATATCAATTGCATTGAAAACTACCAAATTTTTGCCTATACAAAATCAGAATTACTAATTGTTATAATTGTAAACTAAAGACACTCGGTGTCAATAATAAAATCAAAATAAGTTTCCCAGATGATGGACAGCGGTCCAGTCAAAGTTGTTTCAGGTGTTTTGTCACTCACTGCGGGCAACATAAAATCAGTGTTAGTGTTTGGTTTAGTTAATGGGTTTGGTTTATGATGTTGCCTGCAGTGAGCGACGAAACGCCTGAAACAACTTTGACTGGACCACTGCCCATCATCCAGGAAACTTATTTTGATTTTATAACTGTTCAAAAATTATTAAGGTCAAAAGCAATACGGTCGGAAATTTTGATAACTGCTATGAATTGTTTATTTTTTAATTAAAACAATAAAGGGGCATTCTTTTCATTTTATATGCAAGATAACATGTTACTACATTTAACAAAATCCTACAAATTTTACTGCAATTTTATCTATATTTTAACAAGTTGACAATCAAAAATAAAAAAACAGACAAAAAATATCCTCAAAAACTGATGCAACATTATAGTGCAGTTCATATGCCCAAACCAATCTATCCCTTGTTTTCAATTGGAGGGTGAAAGGTATTTCTGAAGACTACCCAGGTAATAGATAAAAAGTCCATTCATATATATCCTTATTTGAAATGGGTAGTAGGTCATGCAACTAGCAAGACAGTCTTCCTTTCTTGTAAGGTGCAAAAGGCACTATGGAAAAATAGGGTAACACCAAAAGCACAGGAAAGGATTAGAAGAGATATTCACCCACTTTCTCTTCAAGCTTTATCCCTAACTGGGGAAGTGGGATAGAAAAACTGGTTCAATTTGCCTTTAACCCGAGTGGTATGGCTGATATGAACTGCACTATCATGATCATTTTGTTTTCATCAAGAAGGTACACTTCAGTGATGTTTAAATTAAAACTGTTTAGCTAGTAAGGGAACTTTCTTCTTTCAAAATTAACACAGCAACCGCTTTAAGTGGGGGTGCGTAAAGCTAAAAGAGATTTTGCTCTCACGTTCACAGGCTCCATTTCAGACACGACTAGATCATAACATTGTAGTAAATTTACGACCTAGGATTACGACCTGAATTAATCTGCTAATAACTGGTGGTCTTTACAGGGTGTTTCAGAACTAGTACAAAAAATGCTAGGAGGGGTAGGGTACACCTAGATGACTTGATCAGATCCTTAAAACATGAGAGATTTTTTATTGAAACTCTGAAGGCTGAAAATCTTAAACAAAAATTGACTCTTAGCCTTTTAAGATGGGATTAAAACTAGCAAAATCGTTTGATTCTGGCATTTGTTATGTAAATCTAATAGAGAAGAGCTGAAAATTCAGTAAATTTCTAACCTGCCCTATCGTAATTTCTCAGTCTTGCAGCTTAAAATAAGTCTTAACTTATAAGCCTATTAAACCAAGAAATTACGATAGGGCAGGTTAGAAATTTACTGAATTTTCAGCTCTTCTATTAGATTTACATAACAAATGCCAGAATCAAACAATTTTCTAGTTTTAGTCCCATTTTAAAGGGTTAAGTGTCAATTTTTGTTTATGATTTTCATTAAGTTTTTAAGAATGTAGGAATACATTTCTGTGTGGTTGTGGTTTCAAGTCGTCTAGGTGTACCCTAACCCTCCTAGCATTTTTTAAATCACTCTGAATGTTCCAACCTTATAAAGAAACCCTACAGTTTAAATAGTCACTGTGGGCACTTACTAGTGGTGTTTCCTCACAGGGACTAAAATTCACTCACTGGTGAAAAATTGCTTGAAACGACTTCATAACAATATATACAACAGGGTTGAAAAGTGCTGATGCTTTACACATTGTGGCAGGCAAGTTTGATTTTCTAACCCTGTGTGAGCAGATTTGGGAGTTAGCTTGCAACAAAATACTGCATTACTAAATGCATTCTGCCAAGCTAATCTCACTGGCCCATAAGTAGTACATTGAAACATACTTATTTGAAACTCAAGAATGATATTCCAGGTTTCAAATCTGGGCTGGTATAACATGGCGGGAAAAACCCTTAATCGCTTTCTAAACCATGAATATACTCATATATTAGGAGCTCAATAGACCCAATTTCTTTACTACAATCTCCATCTTTACTTTAAGGCTTTTAGGGGCGCAGTTTCTGTTGTATTTTAGTCATTAACAAAAGAATTGCATGGGAATAATAACTTCCAGCATTCAAATTTGATATGACATGACATTTCCTGCATTACAACAATAGTTGCCGGACCTGTTGCCTAAGTGAGTGGGGTCTACTTCTTCTTCAACGAAGGGACATCGATGCTCCTATTGCCTGGACTGAGCTTTAATCAACTGTATTCAGAATCATCTGGAAAAAATACACTTTTAACTTAAAATTATAAATAAAAAAAATACTCAACTAAAACCAAGAATAAAAACATTTAAATTAAGTAAATAGAACTCATTTAATTTCCTTGAAAACTTCTTTTTTGAAAACATCAAATTTCCCATGATGGAATTGGATAAACAAGCTTTTATTATCAGCTCTATACAGTGGCGAATCCAGGATTTTTGTCTGGGAGGGGCTGAGTTTCAAATGTCTTAACTCCTATTATGTAAGACTTTTTATATGGTACTAAAATACACTGCAAAAAAACTGTGATCTTAAAGACCTATCTAAATAAGGTACAAATTTTTTAACTGAAAATAATATTTTTTATTTTTACTTACATGATCATTATTTAAATTTTAAATTTGAAATCATTACAATAAAATTTGTAATTTTCGGCTCTTTTGACTTAATTTATCTAGCGCTTCAGCGGTTCTTAAACTTTCGATCTCCGCGCCCCCCCCCCCCTTTATGTAACAGCCAGACCTCACGTCCCCCCAAGATTTAAACACCCAGAGCAGTAACCAGATTTGAGTTCAGGGGGGTTGACTCAACGTTATTCCTGAGGTACCCCCTAATGTTCCACATTAAAATTTTACATCTACTTGAAGTAGTAATGGGGGGGGGTCGGGGGTCTTCCCCCGAAAAATTTTGAAAATTTGCTTCAAAAAGCTACTATTTTAATTAATTTTTGACATTTTTTGTTACACCTAAAGAAAGCAGCTCCTTGTAAACCACATAATTTTCAAGGAAAAAAATTTAAATCAAAGTCAAAACTCTCAGGGGGATTGATGTACATACTCAAGTGGTGTTTTACCTCATATTAAAATCTTTGGGAAGCACTCAAATCAAAGGTAACTTGAGTCTTGAGTGTTCCCCAGGGTTACTCGCGGACCCCCTAGGAAGACGCTGCGGACCCCCGGGGGTCCGCGGACCACAGTTTAAGAACCGATGTAGCACTTCATTAATATTTTTATCAACACCATAATAAAATATTCGGAAATTTAATCAATTTATAAATTAAATTATGGAAATTTCGAGTTTATTTTTATTTAAAAGGTCACCTTCACATCAAAAAATGCAAAATAAATTTTAAATTTTTGCCTTTTTACGGGTTTTTAAACTTAAAATTCGGATTCAGCAATGTAAAAAACATATAAATTCAGTCATTAAAGCACTTCCATAATTTAATTTATGAATTTAAAAAAATGATTGAATTTCCGATTGATTAACATCTGGGAAGAGTTCGTTTTGGATGTAAGACGCGAAAGTTTTATTCTCCCCCTTCACAAAAAATAATAATGTAGGGTACATTATGAATAGACAATTAAATTCTCTTTCACATTAGATAAAATTTGTGTTGATAACGTGAATATTTTTCATTTTGTAGACGCTAGAAGCGCACGTTTTTCACTTTTTTTTGCGTAAAGACCAAAAAATCGCCGTTTTTCAGCACACTCTAGCGGCAGAACCACTCTTCAGAAAATCAAATTTAAGTAGTAAAATTTTGTTGTCTTGAAATTATGTGAATTGAGATTATGATCGAGAAACTTGTAGCTTTTGAAATATAAGCAAAAAATCGAAAATTTTTGAATATGAAGACGACCTTCCAAATGGGAGCAAATATGATATTCGTAATCAGCGCCTTCAAAAACATAAATCCGGCGAAAAAACCTTCTATATAATTGTTTTGAAAAAAAATTCCAAATACCTACCTACGAAAATTTTTTCAAAAAATTCAAAACCTCTACCTAATGACTAGGGTTACAGACCCTGAAGAATAATGATTCTGCTAAAAAAATATCACGGAAAAGTAAGTCAGGGAATAATCATATTTACTACCAAAATTTAAAAAAAAAAAACGTTATTGCAATTTTTAACTATACCAAAACTGGGATGTCTTGGTTCTGGGGGGGCTGCAGCCCCACAGCCCCCCCTACTGGATTCGCCACTGGCTCTATACAGAAAATGCTTTTATAATTTCCCAATTACCTGTTTGTCATTTTTTCCCTTTTAGTTCCATTCTGATAATTCCTAGGACTAGGATTTTGATTCCTAGACTAAAAACTTTCACCTATATAACTGAGTAATAATCAAATGTAGATTATTATCAAATTTCTAATACTTGTAACTTGTAACAAACATACTTGGATAATATAGAAGCGCACGCCGAGTGCAGCTAGTTTTAGAATTTTGCAGAAAATCTTTTCGAATAATTTAAATTTTTGGTAAATAAATTGATTTTTTCTTGCTGTCGTTGCTTATGAAGCATTATTACAGTATTTAGGTGAAAAATGAGACTGTCATTATGTTTTTAAGTCAAAATTCAAACGACTAGGGGCACTAATTAGTTTGCAGATAATATTTGATGGAATTTTTGTGCGCAGAAAGTTTTTTGTTTGATCCAATTATGGTAACAAAATATATATAATAAGGTGGTCCTTATTTTTTAAAGTCGGGAATTTTGAGGTGCCACCCCTTAAATTTTTCCCTTTTACTATGTAATGAAAGTGGGCAAAACATGTTTCCAATATTTTGACACGAAACAACAAACATCATTTTAACTATTTAATTTTGAATTTTTTTTTAAAACCAGTTTCTGCCTGAGCAGAACATTTTAAAGAATTAGATTCCCTGTATAATTCATCTAGAATAGTCCACACATGAAACCTTCTTTATTCATTATTGATACTAAGATATTTTTATAAATTAATAAAGAAATTTTTAATAATTATAACCCAATTTTTAAATACGTAGACATGAATCATGATTTTATTGTATTGGGCAGATGCCCATTTACAAAGTGGAACATGTGAAAAATGGATGAATAAATACAATGTACTGTACATACAATGAAAGACCATTACAGAAATTACACAACAAATAGAGACACAGAGAGACATAAATGGAAACATTAAAAAGAAATATTGCAATATCATCGAACTAACTCGATTCTGTAAATACATTTTAGCAGATTTTTAAGATGGAAAGGTTTTAAACCTGATAAGTGCTCGTTTATATGGGGAGTACAAGGAGCATAACATGTGAGCCACCCAAAAGTGTCAAGTTATTTACTTAACAAACTTTTACATTTTACTACACTTTAAGGAGGGAAGTGTACATTACATTCCTGTGTTACAAAAAGGTGTGCACATCCTCCCAGGCTACTTGTCCTCCTAGAATGAAAATATAGTCTTCTCCTTTGCATATTTATACGAGAAAAAATGCTTTGATAAAGATAGCAAAACTAAGTAATATCGTATATGCTGCCTGGTGCTATGGCACATTCCTAAATATTGCCTTGGTTGAAAGAGCACACAAGCTTTATTTAGGAGCCCTATGTCTTAAATAATAAAAATATGAATTACCTATCGCTTCAGTTTTCATTAGTCTTGAACACTACACAAGCCAGCTGTAGATTCTTGCATTTTCAAGATTTTTTCCTAAAATAGAAAAATGTTATGAAAAATATTCTAACTAATATGGATATACTATTCTATTTTGTAAATTTTTATACTAAAAGTATCCTTAGGATATAAAAAAGAAAATATCTGACTTTCATATAATAGGATGCAGAGTGTTTTAGGAGGTATGAACTTGGGAATCCAGCCTAAATAAGAGTGTTTTAATTATAGATTCTATTCTTGCCATTTTCCTGCACAAGGTGACTTTTAGTACCAAATTGTTGCTGGTCATTAACTTTGTAACCACTTTTGTCTGGAATCTTTTCTAATATTTTTTAAGATTAAAATGATACTCCTAAACTTGGCCCTAAAGGGGATAGCAAGCAGTCATATCAGATAGAGAAGGGGTCAGCAACTCATTTAACAAAAAAGCCAAATATCGACATTACAACTATTAAAATTTTTAGAGCCAAAAGAACTTTGAAATGGTTCAATGCGTAGCTTTATGGCCAAAAATGTATGTTACTTTCGATATTTATTTTTAAATAGGAAGTTTTTACTGTGAAGATGTTTTAAAAATCCTGGTGTACCCCTCAGAAATCAAACCTGGATCCACCCCTATATGGGATACACACTTGAAGTGCTTGGGGTATTTTGTCAACTCCAGTTAAACTTGTCTAATAAAGATATTTTATAAATTTAATTTAATTTTAAAAGTATTTATAAATAAAAAACACGATAAAAAATGGCCTTGCCTATCCTTATAGGCTTGAGTAATTCTGATTTGTATGTAGTCATCTATAATTTTAGGCAGCTCAAGAATTCAGGTTTACTAAAATAAGTCAATTCCTCAATTAGCTATTGAAAAAGACCATTTTCAAAAATGAAACAAACAACAGCAAACATCACTTTTTCAACTGATTATAAAAATCTGGAATGTTATTTTTCCAATTGCTGACTTTAATTCTTTAAAAAAGCTGCCCATATATGTGTACAAAGGAAGTTTATATTAATTTTTTTCCAACAATTTAGTTCAGAAGACAAACATTAGAACTTTGAACTCTGCAAGTCTGCTTTTTTTAATCAAGCAAATGAACTTCAAAATCATCATTGTCAAGCCCTTTTATCGGTTTTTGTTTAGGGGATTAAGTTCAAAATTATTACTAAAACCCACCTTACACATTATATACATTGATGTAGGTTATTAGAACATTTGCAAATAGGAATTGAATATTGGTGCACTGAATGTTAAGATTTTGTAGATAAGTTTGAATAAAAAAAGGGGTTCTGGGATTCTCCCCTAGATATTTTATCGAAATTTGACCCTAAAAAGTCATGTGATTTAACTAAGTTTTAGATAAGAGTTTCTCTATCAAGATCTTGAGAAAATAACTACGCTCAAAAATGCCCATGTAGATCATTCTTAGCAGCACTTTGCCCACCATACCTTGGGTAATATAGAAACACATGCGCATGCCGAGTGCAGCTAGTTTTAGAATTTTACAGAAATTCTTTTCAAATAATTTAAATTTTTGGTAAATAAATAGATTTTTCTTACTGTTATTGCTTATGAAACATTATTACAGTATTTAGGTAAAAAATGGGACTGTCAATATGTTTTAAGTCCAAAATTCAAACGACTAGGAGCATTTAATTAGTTTGCAGAAAATATTTGAAGTGTATAGTTTTTTGTTTTATCCAACTATGTTGCCCACCTTTGGGATAGAACAGGGGTTCAAAATTGTGGGTTGCAAGTGAATTTTTGGTGGGTCGTGACAATATTTTGAATTTATGTACAGCTAATATATTTATTTTTGAACGTGTTGTTCGCTTTAAAAATTTATCTGCAGACCGTCTGGTAAAAAGAACCTAATCGGTGTCAATTGAGAGCACAAGTAAAAAATAATGAGTCACTTTAATATACTGATACAAAATTTGTTCGATATGGAAATAATATAGTAGTTCAAATCAGTGTTAAGGCTGTAGGATATCACTAGACACTTTATATAATTACCTTTTGTAGAAAAAGAGAGACTAACATAAAAGTTAAAAATTTTGATTTTTAATTCTTTATATTTTTAATACTAGTATCTAGTGTCATAACTCAAAACCTTGCACCCTGAGCTATAAGAATTTCATTACTTTTGGATTTAAAGGTGCCTAGTAATAGTTATACCAATTTAATTACATTAATACGTTTTATTTCCACTTACCCTTCCTTAGTTTGGACTTGCTTCAGATTTATGAAATATGATGGCAATGGTAAAATACGATTCGAGCTGCAATGAAATTTCAATCATTTTAAGTTGTTTTCCATAAAAACAAAGATATTTTTAATTTAACAATACTTTTCACTCTAAAACAGATCCATTTTATGTTTATTTATCATAATATCACCAAAATATTACCCCATTTTCACAAAAACATGACTGGCTGAAAGAACCCAATTGTCCATTTATTTTGAATTTAGAAAAAATAATAGGGATTTTCTCAATTTCACAAAAAGTCTGGACAGATCCCTGGTTAAGGACTTTAAATGAGAGGGAAACTCAGATGCAAATAAATGCCAAGCTTGTTGATACCAGCCACAAATAAAATTTTGTCAACTATATCCATTATACCCCATCAAGAACAGTGCATTCTCAGTTGATGTAACCTAAAAGCAGGGTTGGCAAATTTGGTATATTATATAAATATCACAATATCGGATAATTTTGATATATATCGGATATATATCAAGATTTTGATATATATCCGATATTTTCAGATTTAAAGTAGAAAAATACTGTTCTTTAGAAGTTAATACTAGTCTGAACCAAAATATTACTACTAAGGAATATTTTTAATTAAATCTTAATTATCCAGAGTATAATTGCTGATAATTACAAGAAAATATCAATGTAACAAAAATTATATGCATGTATTAATTCCATTTCTTCTAAGAAAATATTTTTATATATAATCCTAAGAAAATATTTTTACTTATGAAATTTTAAATAATGAAATAAATAATTAATATAAATTGGAACAATTTATTCATTCATAATTTGAAGGATACTATTAGTTTATTTAAATTACCTTTCATTTTTAAATGATGATTCTAGCAATCATTACAAAGCAGATAAAACATTATGGAAATTTTCTTTTAAAATAAAATGATAGAAATAATAAGATTTGAAAATACAAACTTGTAAGCATTGATATTGTTAAATGTGCTTAAGAAAAAACATGAAATAAGATTGTTTAACTTAATGGTTTTAAATTTTTTTTAGGTATTTTATTATAATTACTATGTTAAAAATTTTTCACAACTTAATTAACCTGTAAACAAAGTACTCAAAAATGAATTTAGGGAGAATTTAGCTTGAAAATTGTTGATTTTGTTATAGACTGATATATATCATATCTATCCAATAAATATCATGATATATATCAAGTGATATATATTGGCCAACCCTGCCTAAAAGGTCTCAAAATGAGTTAAAACACTAGTTTGTGGGGCAAAATTTAAAAATTTTACTGGAGTTCAAGTGAAATGAATGAAAATTGAGTGGAAATTTTCAAACCCTCCTCGAAATGTTGCCTTTTTTTAAATATATACTGTTTTACCTTGAAAATTATGCAGCTTACATTGAGCTAGGGTGTAATTTTAAGTCTAAAGAGTATCCAAAAGAACCAAAACACTATTTTGAGGAGGTCTGGGGAAACATTTTTAAAATTTTTACCCAGACACCCTTCCTAATTTTATTTACACAATTCTGAAATTTAGCGAACCAAAATTAAAATCCTATGTGTAAGTCATCTAAAACTTAATGTATAAAAGTACTCGTAAGCAGGTACCTCCAAAAAAATTTTGAGTAAAAAAAACTCCCTAATTATGGCAGCACAGAAAGATTCCTTGTGTGGAATACATAAAAAATTCCCAAAGAACCCTTATTACTTTTTTAAATGTGACAGCATATTTAATAATCATAATCAATCCAATAATTAGTTTTATATCAAGCTGTCAATCTAGAAAGCAGTTTTTATATTTAAAGGATGATGCAATAATTTTTTTTTATAAAGTAACTGTACTTTATGTATGTATGCAAATAAAATATTATTTTCATAAGTTGAATATTTATAGCTTAAGAAAATTAATTTATTTTAGTAAAAAGGGGAAAGCAGAACCTGGACTAGACACCCCTAACAAGAATAGTGGGAGAAAGGAGTTTATCTTTTTTCTCAGGTACCTAACTAAAATCTTAGCACTTTTCCAGAAAGAATACAAACAATATTGGGAATGCAGTTTAGACACTCTGAAGTGAAATACATAGCAAATGTGATCACCTGCCTAAATGACATCCATTCTCCCTTCCTTATAAAGTGAAAAAAATTTAAACACATAAATACATGAACTTTAGTTTTTATCCATGTTTTAAAAGGAGAGAAATAACCTAAAGAAAGGGGAAAGCACTGTAAAAAGGATTTAAAGTAAAATTGGTAGAACCAAATTATCACTTATGGTATCAATATTCAGAATTTAATAGAAAATTTCTATACTCTCTTACTTTTAAAAACGAAGTAATCATAACTAACTCAATATCACCACAAAATTAACTTACATTTGATTTTCCAAACTTAAGATGTAGGGACTGGGCTGTAAGCCCAGTCCCTCAGGCCCTTGACTACTGGATAGGGATGGGCTTACAGATATTAAAAAAGTTTTTCTGAATTAGTTTTCTCTACGATGACGCTTTCTTATGGAGTTTCGGTTCACATTCGCCGGCGCAGGCGCGATGGGAAAAATCCCCTTTTGATTCTAAAAATAAATGTCACATGCTCATGAATCGAGATATCAGTCAACCTATACCTAGGATAATAATTATGAACATGAATAAAAATTAAAAATGTTTTTAACTTTATAATAAAAACATTAAAGAACCTGCTATAAAAATAAATATATATCCTACCAAACCTTCACAAATATTGAGTGTAAAATGATTATTATGCTGTAATCTTAAAGTACTGTTAGGTATTTATCAGCGAATTCATAGAAAAATAAATTCTGTAAGTCATTTTAATTTTAAGACCCCCCCCCCCAATTCTTCACCAAAGGTACTTATATACACCAGAAAGAAAACATTAGTTATATGTATGTTATTTTCATGAAAATAACCTCCGAAAATTGCAAATCTGTGGGATTTTTTCTTCAATTGGAAAAAATACAGTGTGACATGCACAAACTTACGAATTTAGAGTTTCACAGATGCTTTGCACAGATGTTTGTTGTGTTGTGACATTTCGTCCGTTCCAGCAACATAGGTAAACATTCGTGAATAAATGATAAATAAATAAAAAACACGTGCCCCCCCCCCCCACGACACTGCTGCTGCCCAATTCGGCGAAAATCTTCAAAACAATGAATTTAACTATTTCCCCGCGAAGGAACTTTCTGAAATAATGGGTAACCTGAATTTTAAAACTTGCAATATGTGTTTTTCAATAATTTGCTTTTTCATCAAGTTAAATCGATAAAAAAGTGCTAATCACCATGTGGGGAAGTTTCAAACACTTCTCTTCCACGCACCGCACAGGCGCGTTGCAGTGTTTACGTCATGAATTGCGAACTGAAACTGCTATCAAACCAAAACTGGGGTGAACTGAACATCGCAGAAAAGGAAGAAAACAGACAAAAGGTTACTCCTCACTCCTAAAGTTTTATAGACGATATGAGGAATCCTTATTTAATTAATATTTACATGTAGAAGTTTATTTTCTACAAAACGAGCATGAGACTCTTAACAATTCAGGAACACTCTGAATCCCAGAGAACGGTGAGTTTAACTTTTGTTGGCGTGTATGGTTTAGGTGTTTACCTGTTTGATGTTAGTAGTATTGTGTTACAAAACTGTTGGGTAATTTTTTTTCTCTCTTTTTTAAGGGTTTTCCTGTAGTGTTCTGCAAAACACCGTCGATCATGAAGCTTGTTTGCAGCAGGTAATTATTGACTTTTTTTTACTATTGCACATAAATTTCATTATAAATTACTAGTAATGCCGATTAATACTATTACTTAAACTATTTATTTGTTCTATTGGATTACATGCATCGTTTAAAGTGTAATATTGTTGAGTTTCTCCTCTCCTTGTGCTTTTTATCAATAAGAATTGAGGATAGGGTATTAATACTTGTGAAGTAGAAAACAAGGCTCAGTCTTCTACTTTGATTCTATTTGTGGGTCATTCCTTCCTCTGTACAGCTTTAGAAAGAGTCCTCCAGCCGCCATGTTTACCCACAGCTTAAACTATGACCGAGAACCATAGAGATCTAATTATCAATATTATTATATTCAAAAGTAATAGTAATTAGTATATTATTGTTAGAGATCCAATAGTACTATTATATCTATGCTAACAACACTTTGTCGCCTTAGGAGCTGTGGTTACAAATGGCAGAGCAGGAGGACTCTTTCTAAAGCTGTTCTCATTCCTCTATACTCTGTGTAAGGGCCGTATTCAGAAACTTTTAACACGATTATGAAACGATTCGAGAACGACATCGAAATGATCATTTTCACGCGAATTTCTTTTCAACCAATCAGAGTCCGCTATATTACTCGTTTTTGAGGAAACGAGAGAGCTGAAGTACTCGTTTGAAAATGATCGTTTCGATGTTGTTCTCGGTCTCGAATCTTATCGACTCGTTTCATAATCGTGTCAAAAGTTAGAACACGGTCCTAAATAGAATCGGCGGTTGACCTTGAGTTTTTTCTCAATGTATTTCTTCTGCGTTGCCATGGTAAAGAATGACGTTTAACCGCCTATTTTATTTACACAGACTATAATACACTTTCCATGTTGTAAATAACATTGTTTTTTTCATACTTGATAGTTTTATTAACAAGCTTGAACACATGTTTTCTTTCTGAAATGAGATAACTAATGAATATGAATATACCTTTTAAAAGTGTAAAATTCCTCTACTACATATAAAAAGCATACTTCAGACCTAATCCCAGTTTGACAGTTCGTGCATGCAATATTTACATAAGCTTCAAGCCACCATAGTAAGAATCATTCTTGGGTGCAAGTGTTACTTTTTACTGCCCTATTTTTCTACCTACCCTATAAGCCTAACAGGTTGAATGTCCCTTTATTTGAGAATATGAGGCCCTTCTATAAAAGCTGATATTCTTTTGCAAGAGCTAGACATTTCTTATGATTTAGGTAGTAAAAAAAGGCTGCTAAAAAGTTAAACTTAACCCAGGAATTTGATTTTTAGTGTGGTGGCTCAAGGCTTCTGTGTGGGTGACGCTGCAGTGGGAGATCTACACATTTTTATGGCATCATGAACCTCAAAAAAAATTTGGATGCACATGCTGTCCTACTAGGATTAAGAACAAAATATGCTTTTCATCAATGTATTGATTCTATGCTAAGTCTATAGCTGTATGAATATTTGTGTAAACCAGTGGCGGATCCAGGATTTGGTTTTGGGGGGGCTAAGAATTTTCATAATCCAATTGTATCTTCTTGATTATCTTAATATCGAAAAGGTAGGGAATTATCCTGCTCCAACCACTAATAGTGTGGTCTGGGGGTCCTCCCTCAGAAATTTTTTGGAAATTTAAGTAAAAAAAAACACTTTTCGTTTTGTTTTGGTACGCCTCATCCGATTTCAGATATAGATTTCATGGTAGAATTTTTGTGTTTTTACAAACTTTATATTAAACAAAGTTGTAATAATAGAGTTACAAGTACTTAAGGGGCTCTAGGGGTCCTCCCCTAGAAAATTTCTGAAAATTTATGTAAAAAAAAAACACTTTTTCAACTTGTTTTGTGTCACCTCATACGAATTTCGGATATAGATCTTATGGTAGAATTTTTGCGTTTTAACAAATTTAATAAAAAATTGAGTTTTAATAATAGAGTTACTACAAGTACTAAGGGGGTCTGGGGGTTCTCCCCTAGAAAATTTTGAAAATTTAAGTAAAAAACACTTTTTCCAGTCGTTTTGGTACGCCTCATCCGAATTTTGGATATAGATTTTATGGTAGAATTTTTGCGTTTTTACAAACTCAATATAAAGTAGAGTTGTAATAATAGAGTTACAAGTACCAAGGGGGTCTAGGGGTCCTCCCCCCAGAAAATTTTTGAAAAGTTGACCTTAAAATAACATGGTTTTAACTCATTTTGGTGCATAAAATTCCATAATATATGGTGTAAAATTTTTCATTTTGGGGGTGGCTCAAGCCCCCTAGCCCCCCCCCTGGATCGGCTAGTGGTGTAAACTTTGACTTTCAAATCGCTTCATTTCTTTTAAATAATTTTTCTACCAGATTTGATATTTTTTTTGTGTTCTTTTTTGGTATATTATAATGATGAACAATATACTTATGTTAGAATTTTTTTTTGTTGATTGTACAAATACCTACTTTATTGACTGACTGTATTGCAACAAATTTTAAAAATTTGAGAAGTTGGTGTCCTTGAAAAAATTTTAAAATAATAGCAGCAGGTATAAAATTCTGAAAATTATTGAAAGGGACACACATAAGGTCAGGATTTTATAGCAAAAAGACAAAGTGTTTTGAATAACACTTTGTTTGTTTAAAAAGCCATATATGGTATAGAGTAGTAGCATGTATCAGTAAGTAAATCATCTGTTAGTCATATAAATGGGCTTGTTATTAAAAAATTATTTTATTTTTTTTTACCTAAAATGTGCTTAATTTTTTTTAAAAATTAATTCAAAAATTATTCTTGAGGGCTATTTCTAATTTTTCTGTAAATAAAATAATACCTGAAGTGAAACTCAAGTGTATGTTAATACGAAGTAGGTATGCAATCATATATGGGCTTAAGTTTTTTAAATTGTAAAAAAAAATTCTTAGGAACGTAGTCAAGTTGTATATTAAATCTTTACAGTGACGAATGTAGAAATTAATTCCAGGAAGGGCCCAAATATCCTCTAAAAAATTAAGTCCTTAACAGGCCAAAATCTAGATTTTTGTACTTGGAGAGGATCCAAAATTACTCCTAAGCCCTTCTGTACATATTTAATAGGTTTGACTTTTATATATATGGCTTTTATAGGTATGGCATTTATATACAATTTTAGGTGGTTATTTACATCTTGATATACTTAATATAAAAAATATTATGAGTAATAGAATAGGAGTACAAAAGGGGGTGAGGACCCAGACCCGGTTAAAATTTTATCTTAAAATCATTTTGGTACTGAGTCTAAATTTCAGGGGTCATGGCCATCTAGACACATAAGGCCAGAGAAGCTCAAAATCTTTAGTAACGTCGTGCCTACTACTTCAGAGTTATCATCACTTTTTGTACAACAGCGTAACTCCAGTCTGAAATCTTGCGTGTTAGATTTCGAGCTTCTCTGGCCTTATGTGTAGATGGCCATGGCTTAGTCCTTCCTTCTATGCACCCCTCTTTCTCTGCTTTGTAAGAGGGGTGCATTTTCTCATTTATATCACAGGACGAACAATTACTGAAATTTTCATTGTAATCAGAGATGGTCAGGTTAAGAATGAAGAATTTTTGGTTGATTTGATAAGGAATGAATGACCCTATTCCTAAAAGCTAGATTTCTTACACAGATCAATCAAATTCAGTAGAATTTAAGTAACAAGATGTATATGCATACTTTAAATTAAGATGACCAAATGGGAACTCATTTTCAATGCTTTGCTGTTTCTTATTATAGTCAATATCTCAATCCTGAGATATTTGAAAACTGAATGGAAGTCTCCTGATTATTTTTTCAAGAGTAATGAGATTTTGGTTTCATTATACAATAGGGTGCCACTTGTTTTTTTGTTTGTTATACTGGATAGTGGATTATAATGCCAACAATAGTGGCACCCTGTTGTATAATAGCACCAAGATTTTTGTCATGTGATTGCATTGAAACCAAACAATTAAGAATGAAAGATTATATAATTATAATTTCAAAATTAATTCTTATTCCCTGAAAATATTGAGTGGGCTCAGCCCCATCACAGAAAACATTGTGAGGGGGTGTGAGCCCACCTATTGAGTAAATGAAATATGCATCTATATGAATGTTACTCATAATTTTATCAAACATTTGTTTAACTAATGGAAACCTGTATATACATCCTATATTCATGTAAGAAAATGCCCTCCTGACTCATATAAAGAAGCACATTGACCTAAAACTGAAGCAAGTAAAAAGCACACCTGTTTTGATCAAACGAAGCCCGGTGGCGCAGTGAGGTCCGGGGTTCGATTCCCGGGCTGGGCAAGGTCGACTCAACCTTTCATCCCTTCAGAGTGTACATTATAAATATGAGTGTTAAAAAATCTTTTAAGAGCTGTATTGGCATTATCTTGCATAGAAATAGACCATGAAATTAAAACAGACTGTTACATTGACCAAGTTTGGTATGCTAGCTTTTAATGTACTGTGAATCTCGGCTTGAAAATGCTATAGTTCCTCTAAAATTTTTTCCTTAAGGTTAAATCTGAAAATGGTGTGCAGATTTTCATGAGATTCTAACAAAGTTGTCTACGTTGTGGTGTTTCTAAACACTATATATTAATAAACTCTTTATTTTCAGGAGATGCTGTATGCCTGAACTGCTGCATTGGACTTCATCCCCTCCCCGTCTGAAATTGGTTTTTCCTTTTTCAGACGTGGGAAATGGTTCACGCATAGCTTGGTAGTGTATGCCTCGCCTCATCTCACTTCGGGGGACCTAACAGTTGTTGTTAATCCGTCCCGGGCGCCCTGCCAGTGTTTGGTTTTTGAGATAATCAAACCAAACACTGACAGTCTTAACGCACATGACTGTTTTTGTTTGGAAATGACTCTGTCTGAATTAGTCAGACAGACCTTACAGGTCAGTTCCAAACACTGACAGTCTTAACGCCCGGGTCCCTTGGTGTTTGGTCCAAACACTGACAGTCTTAACGCGCTGTCGTTACCATGTTTGGACCAAACACTGACAGTCTTAACGGCTTTTCAACAGCCGCTTGGGATACCCTGGGTGAGGTGGGGGTGTGTGAGCCAGCCCTTAATGCTGACAGTCTTAACATACTTCTTGTTCATCTCACACGAGGATACCTACCTAGCAAAACTTGGTACTAGTTTTAGTACTATACCAATAATGAATTTGCCCTGGGCTGGTATACACAAGTGTACACTTTTGCCCAGGTCCATGACTGCAAATTGTGCTGCATGCACTTATGCAGTTTTTGTAGCACTCTTTAAGAGTGCTTTATTGTAATTCTGTCCTAGTTAGTTTCGTAATTAAATGTGTTTCATTGTAATGGACTATTTCTTTCTTTTCATTTAAACCAATTTTTATTAGGGGAGAGAGAAAGGGTACGAATATGTAATATTTAAAGAATACAACTTGTAAGTAGGTTGATAAAACATTGGATTCCTTCTTGAGACCCAATTTATCCCATAAAGTTCCTTTGCTAGGTATGAAAATTGTAAGTAGTATTATATAAGGTGTTAAATGCAAAAAGGGCAAACTGGCCAAAATTGTATTTCAAGAGAAAAAGATAGTAACAAAAAAAAAAGGACTGGCGGATTTGCCCTTGTCGCTTGGAACGCCTTATATTCAATTCATTCATGGCAATTGTATTCGGGAAAAAGAACTCTATATAACTTTCAGAACATATAATAAAGCCTTATGTTGCACTAAGGATATAAACCTTAAATTAACTTTGAAAATTTAACATTTTATTTTATCTACCATTTAATATAAGCTGTCCCCTAGGATCTTGTATTATTGTCTACTTTTTAAAATTTAGTGGATCTTAGTTTTGTTAAAGTACCCTGATAGTTTTTGAATCAATGGGCTTTAATATTATAATTTAACTACAGACATTTAACTTTATTAAAAAAAAAGGCTTTAAATATTTTACTTGGAAGAATAAAGTATAAAAAATCTTAGAAGTAGTACCCTTGTAAAAATGGAGGGGGGTATTCTGTCACCAAGTACACCAGCTCCAAGTAAACTCCATAAAACACAGACATTAAAAAAGGCCCTTTTCAGGGCCAAAAATCTTTTCACCAAAAAAAAATCCAGGGTCCAGGGCTTAAGATATTATTACTTCAAGATCAGGGGTGGCCAACCTACTATGTGCCATTTTGATAGACTAATTCAGATGTGCCTTATTACTAGAGATCTCATTGTGATAGTTCAATGTTTATTGTTGGTAAGGGGTATTCACAACAATTTTCTCTTAAGTTATAAATTTTCCCACTTCAAGGCCCCTCCATTGTTCCTTGTCACTATTTAGAAATTGAGAAAACCTTTCCAAAACATCAAATTGTAATTTCCTGTAATACTGATTTCCAAACAAAAAAAAATGGAGGGTCTGTGTGTGAATCACCCAGAATTTTTCAGGAATACAGGGTAAAAGAGTGGAAAGAGAATATTCTTCACCAAAATCCTGAAAATGTCTCTAAATGTATTGAAATAATTTTAAAATATTCAATCAAATTTCTGCAGTTAGCACATTTGCTCTAAACTTTAAGGATTGTAATTGACTTAAATAATTGTTATTTAACAAAAAGATTTAATTTTAAATAGATTGATGACATTAAGGTCTTACTTTTGAACCGTAATTCAGGTTATTTCTAAACAATTATCTGTAAAAAATAATTATTTATATAAAACAGGAAATTAAGAATACTAAGACCAGCTCTTAGAATAGCTAGAGTAAATATCACAAGTTTTAAAATGTAATTTCCTAGTCAGCACTTAATTTAATAGTGGCTCCATCTAGAGAAATTGTTTTGCAACAATCCAACTCGTAACCACTTGCTGCAATAAGTTTTACTTTTTCCTCTTATTTCTTTTTTTACCTAGACATGTTCTGGTACTGGAGAATGCAATGGTTTTTGCAAGACTAAAAAATTACACCAAAATGTTTACATATGAATCAAAATTCATCAATTCCAACATCAGAAAATTTAGTATTTGAGAAAAAGTTAGTAAATCATAACATAACGTGTGAAAGATAAAATTTTATAATTAAATTTTAATTGGGGGACCTAAAATTTATTACAAAAACAGTCTACCTTTTTGGACCTTAGTGCTGAGGCTGTACAAAGAGTGTAACTATAGTTATGTTTCTAGCAGGGAGGATCATTATTTTTCAGGTTCCTATTCAAATTTAATAGTATAGTTTTTTAATGATATAAAGCTTTAATAAAAAATGGTTTTCAATCTTTTTGTTTTGCTCTACCTTTTAACAATTTCTCATTTTGCCAATAGGAGCAATAACCCATCAACATATTTACCAGTCTCCTTACTAGTTATTATACTTTACTTCTGTGACTGTTCGAGGCATTTAAAAACTAAAGCAATGAAAACATAGTTTTATAAACCAATCCATTTTAAAACTTTTGCATTGTATTAATACAGTCAACTTTATTATGTACATAACAGGCAATAAATATAGTAAAACTTTTACTTGTTTTCTTTAAGATCATGTCTTTCCCGCTTCTGAAAAAGTCATACTGAAAGAAAAAGTGCGTTTAATATGTTTTAATTCTTCAGCTCAAAAAGCTTTAGCTCACTAAATAACTCAGATGAAAATTAGGGTATTTTTAAACTTTTATTACAAACATTTCCATACAAATATTTATTTTATGAGTTTGAATTGTTTAAAATTTATTTCTCAACAATATGGAGTATAAAAATATTGAAGATGCCCTATCTTAGCATGGTATGATGACTAGTTTTTATACCATTTATTACAGATGCATATCTAATTAAAAAATAGAATTAAAAAGAAAAGTTAAAACACTCACTAACATATTAAACACAACTCCTATATTTTTACAACATAAATTGCTTAAATACTAGGGTTTATAAATCGAGCAAAAGAAAAGGTCAAATACAAAGCTTTATAAAACTAGATGCATGCTGTATATACAATTAATTTCAATTTGGAGGCAGTCCCTCAAACTAAGTGATTTAATATTAGAAAAAGCTCTAAAATCAAAATATTCTAAGTGGTATAACTGTCCATTTTGATCTTAAGAAACACGGAACTTATTGTGTTTCAAGTGTTAGCTTTTGAAATATTTTCATTCAATATAATGGTTTTTTACTTTACTTCAAACATTTTTCAGGGTTTCCACTCTTTTCATTGAACTTGGAATAGGGACAGATATTTTATTTAGTGGTCTAATATTAATTTTAGTTGTGTTTAAAATTATGAGTGAAATTCCATCAAATAAGTTAAAATAATACTCGACATTAAGTAAAAATATATTGAATACAAGCTTTTCTTAGAGGTCTGTGTAATTCATATATCATGAAACCTCTACCAGATATCAAAAGATTAAATTAGGGAATGAAATCAAGTTTTCGGAATAATAAAAATAAAATCTCAAGAGTTTTAGCTAAAAAACATAGCCTCCAGTTTCTAAAAATGAAAAGTAAAATTAATGTTTTTAGGGCATGTGGTAACCCTGTTTTTGTAATTGGAAATATGCATTCATAACAAACTGCTTAGAAATTAACTTTTAAAGACAGTATGTATATTTTCAAAAGCAGTTGAAATTAATTTATACTTATGAAAACTTTGCCATATGACAACAATATATTTTTTAGGAAAATATCACAAATAATTCTAAACTTCTTAAATACATTTTTAAAGGAATAATTTAACATAACCAACCAATTTTATATTTTTAACAGACAAACACTAAATAACTATTCTCTTAACAAAAAAAATGTCCCATATTTATGAAAGATGTCATGGGGGTAAATTAAAAGTGATTAAAACAAAATGCAGTTGATGCTTATTTTTAAGAACCTCATTTATGAATGTCTCTTTTTATGAACACATTATATGTTTTACTACACAATTTTATGCATAACATTTATGTAATAGTTGAAAGATCACAATGCATAACTCCCTTTATAAAAAAAAGCACTTTACTAAAAAAAAAAAATTTCCTAATATTTGAATCATTTTTCCAATTTCTAAATTTACTAACTATTTAAACATTACCCGGGATTTAGTAGAAATGAGCATCAACTGTGTAAATGTATAGTAAGCTAAAAGCATTCTAATAAGTATCATGTTATTGGCATGTAGATGACCCAACAAAAGAAAACCAGACTTATTGCTTTTAAACATGGCTTTCAGCTTTTGTATCAAGGTCATTGTCATCATCAATAGGGATAGTTTTTGTTGGATAGTCACTGTCTACATCATCTAGTTTCAGACTTTTTGAATCTTTATGACTCTTTTTCTTTTCCAAGTTTCTTAACTGCAAAGCTAGTTGTTGGAAATGAAGATTATCAATGTTGTCAGCCAACATATAGAGAACAAACCAATCACCATACTGACAAGAGGAAATCAGCGAACGAATGTCATTTCTTGAAGTTAAACTTGCAACACAACTAAGTAGAAGGTACCGTGCTTTCCCAGACAGCATTACAACAACCCTGTAAATGAGGATGGTGCCTCCCAATATAGCAAGAATGATGAACCAAAACCACATGACAACAAAGATCTTCTCATTTAGAATGTTCAGTGGCAGAAGACAAAGAGCGTCGTGTCTTTGGACATCACCAGACGAACCATACTTGTGGAAAGTACATTTCGTCATCCTGGGGAAAACCTTTATCATAGGGTCGACCCGATTTTGCTGCTCTTCATTGGCAAATTGCACCACATCTACTCCATACTTCCTGAACTCGCCCCCAAGAAACAAATCAATGAAGTATATTTGCAAGATAACATTTGCAAAATTGAGAGCTTCACACAGCAGGAACTTCAATGCATAGTACTGGTGCTCAAAGCGGCAGGATTTGAAGTATTGTGCTAAACCAGTATAACAAGGATTCCTTTCCTCATCGGTCAGAATCGGGTTCTTCAGTTTCTGAATAAGGCATTTCATTTTACCGGACTCGAGAGTCCTCCACAAGACGTAAGGCAGGCAGAACATCATTGCTTGCAGGAAAAGCACAAAGCAAACCCATTGGTAGTAGGCATGCTCGACAACTTCATCACCTTGGGTGTACTTGTCAACACCCGGATAAACAACTTCGGAGCCAACTTCCTTGAAAAGCGATTTGGGCAACGTAAAGGTACCCTCTATCCAGCAGTAAGTGTTGAGGAGCTTTTCTGGAATATCATCCTTTTGAATGCACATGATGGGGTTTCCGAAAAACTGGTAACCTGACACTAAAATACTGGCAAAAAGAAGAGCCAAGCCAGTAAATTTATAGTGCAGGCGAAATATTGGATCATCTATTATGACTGAGGGCACATTGATTGCCTTCTTGAAGGTTTTAGTGAAGGTATCGGCAAACACAATTTTTTCCATGATGAAGGAGTAGAAAATTAGAAGCTCATGGAAAATTTATGTTCATCAACAATGAACCCAATAAGAGCACAGTGTGGCCCTATCTAATGAAGAAACAGTCCAATGCAAACAATGTGATGTTCAGTTTGGAACTTTTTAACAGTCAAGTTAGAAGGCAAGGAAAAACTCACACCAAAAACATCTCTACTGTAAAGCTTCAAGAGATAACTTTGAATTTCTCCTTTATCAGTTCAGACAATATCCCAATCCCACATTTGATATCTCAAAAGGTGGAGAGAATTATTGAACTTCAGACCACACATGAGATAATTTTTTCCTGACTTATAGATAACAGGTAAAAAGGAAGTGGCACAAGTAGATATTTACTTAGCTTAAAAATACAGTGCGACTTGAATAATTCAAAGCTGAAAATGAGAACCTCTCTAACAAATTTAATAATTATTTAAAACTTTGAATTAAAAGATAACATTGCTTTGGAAGTTTGAGATAAAATTTTTTTGAATAATAGATGTTTAAGTTATCTAAGTTACACAGTATCTTGGTTAAAGGGACTTGATTTACATTGAAAAAGTAAATCTGAAATACAAAATAATTAGTATTCATACTTACATGGATCTTGGAAGTGATGGTTAGGCTCTATGAAAGTATCTTTTATACCACATAAATGAAGTAAAAGCACTTAAAGAATACCTAGAAAGATTTTTTTTTTTAATTAAATAAGTATGCTTAAAAAGAAGATGCTTAGACTATAAAGTTATGTCTTATCAAATTATCATAAAGCATTTGGTTTAAAAAATTATTGAAAAAATTACTTTTAATTTAATTAATTTTAATTTAAAATTGCACTTCTTTTATATCAAGTTCAAGTAAGTGTAAAAGATTTGATGGAAATGTACTTCATAACTTAAGTAAGAATAATTTTAAGAAATCCATTTAATAACTAATTAAAAAGAGTAAAATATCAAATTTCACAATTAGTTTAAAATTTGATATGAAATTGAATTTATTTACATAAAACTAATAAGCTCAAAATAATCCTTAACAATATGGAATTAGAAAAGGAGCAAACTATTACTATTATACAACAAGAGTTTATAACACACACACAATGCTACCCTTAATAGTTTTGAGAAACTTCTGCACAGTAAAACTGAATCTGTAACACAGAAATATTGAGACAATATTTCATAATTTAAATTTTCAATGCATTCATAATATCAAATAGGAAAAATCATTCGAATATTTATCTTTTATTTAAAACAATGAACACATCCCAAAATATATTTCATATATATTTTGTTTCTTCAAATGATTGGAAATCGGAGTTTGAGTTTCAAATGTGTCGTACGTAGTTTAAACTAAACAGAGAAGCAAACATTCAACCATCCTTAACAGAAGAAATATTTCAATTTGAATATTAGTTTTAAAGAATCGTGAAAATTATTGTTGATTAAAAAGTAGTCAATGCCCTAATATTCCATCTATGTTCCACCACTTATTAAATTCGACTTTCTTGGAAAGCTTCAATTCCCCCTGGTAGGAGAACCACCTATTTTGGGGATCACTGATCTAGAGGAATTCAAAATCTTTTGTTAATGCAACTAAAAAATTGGCTCCTTTCTCAGCTCTTAAAATTGATAAATCTTCAAGTTTATATGAGAAATGGATGACAAAAGGATGCATATTAGAAACTATATAGCAGAAAGAATCTACTGAAACAGTTATCAAAAACATTCTTTATCAACCTTCTCTCTTCACTTATCTTAGAAGTTCTTATGAAATAGCAGATAACATAAGTACTAACAATTGCAAGTTGCTTCTTTGGGATATGAATGCTTTCTTTTTTAAAAGAAAAAATCTTATATCTACTCATATTAAGGTGATTTTTCATTGGTGTCTTTAAATCACATAAATAATGTTGATTCTACTTATGCTTCATATAGATTAAGAATTAAAATTTGAGTTCAGAACAAATTATAGTATATAATTTTTAATGCAATAACATTTGGAAATATTTTGGGGATTAAAGCTGTGATATTTTCGAATAGAAAGATATGTAATATAAAAGTTTATATAAAATTCAAATATGCATAGTTTCCACACTAAATCTAATTTTATTTATGAAATTCTGCCCTAATTCCTCTTAACTATCTTGGAAAAAATCTGGATTCATGGAGATTAAAGATTTTGGAAAATCAAACTTAAGAATGAATTTTATAATGTTTTAGTACTTCAATAGAACATAGTTCTGTATTAGGAGAAGAGGTAAAAATATTCTCAGGGCTCCTTTTAGAGACTTTACAATGAACTAGGGAGCTACAGTTCTCTGCTTGAAAATTACTTACTACCCATACATATAGGAATCCTGGAAGAAAAAATTACACTTTCAAATTCTAACTGGCGTAAATATTAGCATCAAAGGCAGTTTTAGATAGATCTGTATGAAAAAATAAATCAGTCATAAATAGATTAGAAATATTCTGTTAAATAAATATGAATAAAATTAAATTACCATGTTATGATATAAGACAAATGTTCATTTCTAAAAGTGATTCTAGTCTGACCTCCTATAGGGCCCCCAGGCACAGTACTAGCTGCATCTGCATCTACTAATACTGGCAGAGCACCAGTTAACTGTGACATTTTAGGCAGATCTCTGTAATGAAAAGTCTTGGTTCCTTCTTTGTTTTTGGGAGAAAACTGAGGTCTCTGAAAAGAATAAAAATTAAATTTTTACTTTGATGTACACAATATCCTAAGTAAGCTTATTTGGAAATCATCTTGTTATCAAAATAAATCTTATGCATCAACTGGATAACTAAGAAAGTGATTGCATTAGACCTTAGGCAGAAATAATTACATACTACATGGGTTTTAAGACACTCATTTCCCCCTCTAGACAGCAAAAAAAATAATACTATATAAAAAACTGCAGGGTTTTATGGCACCTTTTATAATTTAAAAGTAAGACAACATCTATTCATCATAAAGCCACAACCAGAACACATTATGTTGTGTTTTGAGGCATTAAGTAAGACCAATTTTCAGAGCTTTAAAGCAAATTAGACATTGAGTCTAATTGTGATCTACAAAAAAGTACAATCCTCAAACTGAAAAGCATATTAAAGACTTTAGTAAAGAAAGAAAGGTAAAGCAACTCCTAGAAGAGCAAGCAAATATCTCTAACACTCAACTTCAGTAAAGAGAATGAAATTAACAAACTTTGACTTTTTTAATAAAGTGGTTAATTCTACAAACGATCTTTTTACCAAGTTCTTGTATATAAATTTTACCTTTTCATTAAGTCTAACAGTACCAACCAGGTCAATTTCACCTTTTACCTAAAATTAAAAAAATATAATTTCACTCAAAATCATAAAAATTTACATATATTTTCAAAACTGCTCATGAATACATCAAAACATACGAGAAATTAAATGTTCCATGAAAAAATACCAAAAAAGTATACCATTATAGTGAACCATAGAGCAATCTTTTTACCTAATTTCAATTTGTTTAAGTTATTTTACCTAAGATTGATTGTATTGTTTTTTGTGCCAAAAAAACCCTAAACCATCACAAGGACTATAAATCAAGAGAAAAATATCTGCTAGAGAAAGATATCTAATTAATCTTCACATCAAATTTGGCACTCGTTATGATAATTTAACAAGAAAAATAAAATTTAATTAACAGTCATATAGCCACTCAACTACCTCACTTTGCTAATACCTTTTATCATAAAATAAGTTGAACTTTAATTACAAGAAAAATATGCATCAAAATACCAGTTTCAACTTCTAGGGTATATGGTTAATCCTAACTTAGTCCAAAGGTTATTTTAATTATGAACTATCTTAAATTTTTAATTGAAAGATACAAAAGCACCTAACCATTTTTGAAAAGTTTAATATCTTAGCTTAGCATAAAAATAAAAAAAAAACTTAAAACCACAAAAAAAAATTATTTTATCAGTAGTCTAAATGTCAATAAAATAACCTATTTAATTACCTGTCCCTCCATTCTGTTACTTGGGTCAGTCTTATTCCTAGGAACAAATCCTCTATTTACAAGAATTGTAATGCTACAAGGAAAAAATTTTTGTTTACAGTTAGATCCTAATTAATAAAATAGACAAAAACCAAATAAGAATATTATTGAAATAATTAAGAAGAATATTAATTGAAAAGTACTAAATACATTCTAGAATATGATTCATCACATATATTGAAAGTGAATAGATATTATACACACAACTCAGTAAAAACAAGGCAAGTTTCATATTTATGATGCTATTTAAGGGACCTTTTTAAAATATACTTAACTGATAGTATTAAAAATCATTGAGCAACATAATAAAGAATGAGAAAAATTTGCACTGTATGCTGAAACTAGAGTTATTTTGATATCTTCATAGAGGTATGGTAGAAATATTTCCTGTTGATTTCCAAGAAATGTCAGAGCTTGAATTTTGAGTTCTCAAGATTCCTATTTTCTTTTCAAGAATCTACCTAAACTTTAAAAACTAATGAATTTTTTAAGCCTATTGATAAAAATTCAAGGAATAAGTTAGAAGTCCTAAGCATTGAAACATTAGGTTCATCAAAGTAGAATAATAATTATTACAATAAATTAGAATCTTTGTAAAAAATTTTTAAAACTGAAAAATTATTTGTGTCAACCCACTTCACTGAAACATTTTATTGCAGATGCTTGTTAACTTACATGTAATTGAAAGAATTAATAAGCCTGTCATCTATTTTCTCAAAGGAGTACAGTTTATGCAGTTTACTATGGAATATGTTAACTGCATAAGAAAGACCTTGCAGTATGTTTTTAACAGTAAAAGTTCTTGATACTACTGATGCTTTGTGGCCTTCAGATAACCAACACATGCATGGTTCTGAAAAATGATGATATTAAAATTTAAGCCACTAAAATTATGACTATTAAGAATTTTTTTAAACATCTATATCTTATAGCATGTGAAATCTTCTATCAAGTAATAATACTTCTAAAATATTCTTAAAAATCTGAAGGGGGGAAAAAACAGAAATAAAATTTTGGGAAAACAATCTTTTTTTAGTAAATTGTAGTTTAGCTACTCACTCTTTATCAGTAATGTGAAAAGGTGTAATAACATAAGAGCCAGTTTGAGAACGTGTAGACATTATTCCACCCCCTTCACTATCTGCTACTAGTTGCCGAGGTCCTATGTAGAGTTCTTTTGAATGATCAAATTCACCATGCAAACGAACTCGCCTGTATTCCATATTTGACAGTTCTTCTAAGCTAAAATGAAAATAGTAAAACTTGAAAGTATTTATTTTCCAAAATACAAAATATTAAAAGAAGAAATTATACAGGGTTTCACTGATTTAAAAAAATACATTTAGCATTTTAATAACATGAAATGGTTTTAATTATACATATGCTCATAACTATTCTAAAATATTGCAAATATATGTTTTTTCTTAGAAAGTAGAGGACATTTTTTTAAAAATAAAGAACATTCCTCAAAAGGTTTAAATTTTTATTTTTTATGTTGCATTAAATGCTTTAAAAGGGGAATATTCTTGAACACAAAATTAGTGGTTTCTCAAAATATGTTTTAACAGTAAGTTTGAAGTGAATTAGAAATTTACCAGGCTTAATATGGGGTTAGCGTATTAGAATCCTCTGGAGAAAGCACTCCCAACATCATTGAATTTCAGCTTGATTATTTTCTTTTAGAAATATTAAATGGCATCCCATGAATGAATGACAACTGTAACATGTATTTTTGAGTTTATAATTTCTTGTTCTTTATCAATTTTGTTACTTTGGATATTGTTTAAGTCTTATCAGTGGTGGGCCTCTTTAAAGCTTTTCCTCCTCTACCAAACAGAAAATGATGTCCCCTTTGCCACATGTTTACTTGGATCTACACGGGTTGTTACATATTATCCTGTCAACCATTCAGCAACTGTCAGATTCAGCAGAACAGTCAATGAAATTTGGTAAAGCTCTTCAGATTCAGTGGCTTGGTAGACAGGATAATATGTAAGTACCAAAACATGTTGAATAATAATACCTTTTATATAAACTAGGATTTTTTGGGTCACAGCATTTATTTCTTCTTTTTTTATATGAGTTTTTGTTGGAATACATTTTTATAAATAGTACTTTGAGCTGAGGAAATTCACAAATTGATTTTTAAATTGATTTTTTTTGTATAAATATACTTAATACAGTAAAACTTATCTATCTGAATCCTTGGATTAGTTTTTTAGACTATTTTATTTGTAGACGTGTGTGACTGTGCTTCCATTAAAAACTTCATGTGTTTAAAACAGAAAAGAAACAATTCCTTATTTAGAAATACAGTGAAAAGTTATTAACATATCTTTTCATTGTCGTTATTAATATCTTTTACATAATTCTACGCATTTTTGTTACAAAATCAGTTGTTTATTGTTATAGAAAAATAGTCTGCATGTTAAATAATTTGTTTAGCTTTTTACCCAGATTATCCTTTTTCAGGATTGAATTTGGTCCCAGATAGTCCAGATAAATAAAAAACCTAAAATTAAGCATTCCAAATTAATTTTTAAAAGAGGTAATACTCACTCATCTGGAAAATCAACAGGGGGAGCTCGATTTTGAGCAGTCACTTCTTCAATTAAGTTAAGCTTCCAAGAGCGTCTTTGAACTTGCCATGTTCCCAAACAAAATGTAGCAATTGGTACAGACTAAAAATAAGGATATAAATTTTCAATTGAAGACATAAAATCAACATTAATGAAGTTTTTCATGGAAAATTTTGATTTTATGTACAACCTCTAAACGTGGTATATGTTAAGAACAATAAAAGATCAATTTGACTATTGAAAATTTAGTCAAGCTTACTAGTAAGACATAGCTACTCATATCAATTTTCGGCTTGGGCTTTGAATACGATCTTGAAGCTACATGACGAGTGAATGTGACATACAATCTTCTAGAACTTGATTTCAATTGATGAAACATTCTTAAGGCACTAAATAAATAAAATGAACCAGTTAAAGCCAATAATATTTTCTTTTTACCTTTCTAAGCAAAAACAGTATGTAACGCATCTATTATGAATAAACAGTTTTATTTTTATTATTTAATATATGTAATGCAAGTTTTAATAGGAGAAAACTCATACACTTTTTTTTCATGCATAATGCAACTACTATGAATTAACTGAGTTAAAAAATTAAAACAGATAATTCATAATAGATGCGTTTTATTTTAAATTACAAAAGATTTACTGCACATGTGGTTTCTATTGAAAAAGGCTATTGGAAAATTGTCTGGGAAAACTTTTGCTTTATCATAAAGTTAAAAAATATTTTTCTATGAAGAGATAAATGTTCCGAGAAATATGTACAGAAATATCAGAATCATATATTAACTAGAAAATTTTTTAAAAAATATAATGTTGCGCGGTCTGTGAGAACGCACGTCCCCTGGTATGTTCCTTTTTTTTTTCACCTCCCCTGTTACAGGTTAAACAATTTTTTGTTAAGATTTGATTATTGTTTGGATTTTGCACAGTAGGCACACTAGGGCAAATTTTTTGGGTGTACAAATACTTTTTGGAGTAACTGTACACCCTTACACACGCCAAAATCCTCATCCTATCAAATAATCAAATAAAATCCTATCAAATAAACATATAGGATTACATAAGAACTGCATTGAATAAACACAAACTATTATAGCAAAGTTAAATTTATCAAAAAAAAAACTGGAATTTAAGCAAGTCGGAAGAAGTTTCTTGAAATATTTACATAGATTTTGAATTTGTAATCGCATAGACAGAACGGAGCCGAAAGTAGAACAAAATCGAACAAAATGCTATTTGTTTTGTTTACAAACTTGGGTAATGCAGGTTTTTACTTTATGAAGTTTACAATTTCATGCCGCTATTGCTTTTTTAATCCTGAACTCAAAGGCTCAATGTTTTTATAGATGGCGCTCTACATAAAAACTGTGGTTTACAAGGTGGTTCTAGTCAAGGTTAGGTTCTAGTAAAAAGTTTCTGTAGTCCTTGCCAAGCTAATATTCTTCTGTACGGTGATTGATTCAAGTTCTCAAAAAAAGAAACTATGTTATCAAATTCATTCGTTCATAGAAGAGAGATGAGGATTGGTTTGACGAGAACCACAGACTCAGGTTTAAAATTAGTTGAAAATGAAAACTACTTTTGGCAAAAGTAGTTTTTTTAAATGCCAAATTTCAAAAAATTAACCAAGGCAAGTCATCGTGTGTAATTGCAACCCAACCCTAGGCCATCAAAATCAAATAAAGCAGCGATTCTTAAACTGTGGTCCATCCCTTTCTTGGGGGTCCGTGAGCAATTTTGGGGAACTTTCAAGTTACCTTTGAGAGTTTTCCAAAGATTTTCAAAATGAGATAAAAAGTTTAAGTTTAAAGGGGCAAATTTCAAATATTTTTCTTGGGGAGGACCCCCGACCCACTCTAAATTTTGACTGCTACTTATTGTATTTTTTCCTTGAAAATTCTGTGGTTTACATGGAGCTGTTTTTTTGGGTGTAACTAAAAATATCTCAAAATGAACTAAAACAAAATACCCCTTTATGAGGCAAATTCTCAAAGTTTTTCTGGGGGAGACACCCAGACCCCCTATTACTATTACTATTATTAGAACTGACTATAAAATTTTAGTATAAATATGGAATATTATGAGTTACCTTAGGAATAACATTGAGTCAACCACCTGAAACAAGTCTGGTTACTGCTTAAAATCTTGGGGGCCGCGATGTCTGGCTGTTGCTTACATAAAGGGGGCCGCGGTGATCAAAAGTTTAAGAACCACTGAAATAGAGGATAATGGTCAATTGAAAAACAAAATAAGACGTAATAACAAAATAAGACTCCCTCAGAAATTTTTTAAAAAATTTTTTCCTTGAAACGCTTGAAACCATGTCAAGCACATTTTTAAAGTCAGACCCTTAGCATGACCAAACTTTTATTTTTTTTTCGGTGGGGGGTTGATTCAACACTATTTACAAGATACTGTGCAAGATACCCTAGCTTATTGTGAGAACTTTTTCACGTTGAGTTAGGAAATGAATCTCATTGCAAGGATTAGTCCACAATATGAGATCATGTTAAGATAGAGGGTTTTAGGTTGGGGGTCTTTCCCAAGAAAAACTTTGTAAATTTCATCTTTAAAAACTAGTTTTATCTCATTTTGATATCCTTTGGATTACATTACATCTAAAGAGGACTGATACTTTCAATGTTGAAATAAACCACAGAATTTTCAAGCAGAGAAAAAAAAGACGCCAAAATTTCAAAGGGGATTTTAGGGCCCTATGCAGAATTTTTTTTATATTTTATCCTTAAATAATCTCTGTTATAACTCACTTTGAGACCCTTTGGGTTATGGTTACAACCAAAGAGGACCGCTCCTTGTTAGCCACAGAATTTTTAAGAAAAATACAGTTTAAAATTAAAAAAAAAATATGGGGATAAATGCCTAAAATCCCCACCCACGGATATGGTCCTGTTTGGTGTACTAGCAATACCTGAGCAATACCTATTACTTTTCAAAACATTTAATATTTTTTGCTTCATCCAGAGCCCAGAGCTGAACAAAATTTTGAATAAAAATTTTTTTCGGCCAGAAACTAAATATTTTGGAGGGACATTACAAATATTTTGGGGGTAACCCAATCCCCAATCTTAGCATTGGTTTCAATCCATTCTAAATTTCAAGGGGAGGGCTGGGCCTTAGGGCATGCGTGAGGGAGATGTTCCAGCCTCTTTCATGAATTTTAAATAATTTTGCTAGTCTTTCATTCAAGACTGTTTAATTAAAAACAATGCGTGAGTACAGGGAATTACCGATGATGGATAAAAGCAATAAAACCACTTAACAAAATAAAACAAACACCATCAAGTAATCAAGAAAATGATGCAAAATTAAGTTCCCAAAATATGTCTTGCAATCATTTAAAACAAAACGTAAAGAGAAGACTTATTCAAATAAATTCTAAAACGATAAAACAAAATGAGCTTTCCTTATTATAAATGATTTTTGAAAATAAAAGCACAAATTATAAAAGAGCTATGAGATGCAATCTTAAAAGAAAATGCCGAGAAAAGACAAACGACGTAAAATGTGTTTTACGCGGCAAGTCTAAATGCGTATCTTCAGAATACTTCTCTTATATCGAATGAAAGCATAGAAGTGAATATTTAATATGTTAGATTTCCTTATATTTTTCTTTGCGTCAATAATATTTCTGAATGTGTTTTGGTATTACGGGTTGATGCCTTCAGCGATAGTAATTATATTTTTCGACCTGCTCTTCGTATGTCTTTTACTACAGATTTTCAATAGCTTCTTCACCAATAAATTGGAATTAAAAAGCTTGAAATCACGAATACTGAAAACTAAAAAAAGCAAAGAAAAAGAAATAAGATCACTTATTCATGTATCTTCTATTCCTTCTCTACATCGACACAAGAACTTGTTCATCAAACACTGGATGCGAAAACATCCTAATTTTGAAACTTTCAAGCTTCCACTCAATCGCATAGCCCATTTGAAAGTCAAGTATTTTGTAGGACCGTTTTCAAGGTACAAATATGAGTCTGAAATTTCCGAATCTTTCCTAAAAACGTTGGCGGAACAGCAATTGGTCCTGAGCACATATCAAGATGAATGCCACCCTCAATGCCTTATTACTGAACTTTCTGAAACATATGTGGAATATAAAGCATACATGTACTACACATCATCCATTAACAGATCTCTTTCTCCACTAGAGCACAGTTGTTCATCGATCGAATGCTCGACATCGACCTCGATTTGTCCAAAAAGGTCACTTATTCCTTCCGAGATCCCAGAAGAGGAAAGATTAAATCCGAGAGAAATCGCCAAGGGATTTGAGGTAACTGAAGAGGATATAAGAAGAGAAAGGGAATTCCAAGAAGAAATTGAAGAGTCCAGGAAAAAACTTCAATCCGCTCAAGTAGTTTTCAGTATTATGAGGCAAGGAAGAAAAGAAATGGCGACTTCTGCCAGTCCTTCCGAAAGTGAGAGTGATGAAAATGTGACTTGCTCTCTTCCACACTTTATGGATCGGAAAAAGAACACTAATTAATACAACAACCACTTAGTTTTAGTTCATGAATTTTTAAAAAAATCTTTAATTTTTGTGAATTTACCAACATTTTTTTTTATACTTACTATACATAAGAAAATGTTTCGATAATAAAAATAATGTCATCATGGTTTCAAAATTTTCTCTTTTAATAAAAACGTCCGTTCTATTAGCATTAATCGATTTAAGTTAGCTCAAGTCTTGCATCTCTAGAATTAGAAAAAAATAAAGACTCTACCATAAAACTAGTTTGGGGGTGCTCCCCAGAATTGTTTTTCAAATTTGACCCTAAAAAAGTAGTGTTTTACACAATTTAGGACATTTTGGACACTTTTGGTAACACTCGAAGGGGGTCACTCCTTCCTTGTACTGCTTAGAATTTTAAAAGAAAAATCGATAATTTTTTATTTTTTTATTTTTTTGATGGTGGGGAAGAGAATACTCGCGATTTTCCTAGGTCTCTCCACCCGAGTATTTAATAGAGATCAAATGCTTACCTTTGTGCAAATATATCTAAGTTTTATTGGGGATGTTCAGATGATGTCCCAGAGAAGGAAGTGTGTCTGGATGTTCTCCCCTAAATTGTTTTTAAAATTAGACCTTAAATGTAGTCTCTTGACTCATTTTTGAGCTATTAAGAAGGGATTTAAGGTCCCCTCCCCTCCCAGATAGATCCTAGAGATGAGCGGTCATCTCTGCTCTAGATGGTCAAGTGGCTGACACATTAAAAATTTAGTCATTATCATGGCCAAATCTAGATTTTTGCACCAGGGAATAGGCCTCAAAATTATACATCAGGCGCCTCCCAAGCATAGTTAAGGGACCATCCATAAATGATGTCCCTTTTTTGCCTATTTTTGATCCCTCTATGTCACATGTCACTCTGTTAAACCAACAATATACCTAATCAAGGCTAAACTGGATCCGTTAATTGTGTTATATCTGTGATATAACACAGTTGACAGATCCAGTTTAGCCTTGACCTAATACACGTGCTGAGATGCACCTTTCCCCTTACTTTTTTTCAGCTTCCCATCACACGGTTTGAAAGTGCCCGGCCCATAACCAACTTTTTTTTATTTCAGTTTCATTTTACAACAACTTATATTTTTTCCCCTATTTTCATTCATGTGGTTTAAATTGGTTTGTTTTGAAAAAAGTGTTTTAGGGAAGAATCCCGATTTGTCTCTTTGGTTGATTTTCAGCTGCAGGTGTGATATCACAACTTTTGCCCCTACTCCCCCTTGTCACAAGCGGTCACAAATTGAATACCTCCCCTCTGAGCGTGATGTCATTTATGGACGGCCCTTAATAGGTATAATTTAGCTTTTTAATACATTTTTAGATAATACTTGCATCTTGAGATAAGTAAGATAAGTAACAAATAATCTAATAGCAATGTATAAACCGCAGCAATATCAATTGACATTAGCAAGGCATTTGATAGCGTTAATTATGAAATTCTTCTTTACAAACTTAATGCCTTAGGTATTCGAGGAACGTGTTTGGACTGGTTTAAATCATTTATTCTAAGGCGTAAACATAGGGTAAAAATAGAAAAATTATTTAGTAGCTTTATTCTTGCGAAAAAAAAGGGTACCTCAAGGTTCTCGTCTAGGACCATTACTTTTTAACATTTATGTAAACGATTTTTGTAAAATGAAAATATTTGGGAAAATTATTACTTTTGCAGATGACACTTATATTTTATATTCCTCTTTTACCTACGAAACTCTTGAAAGTTTAATAAATCAATATTTAAAAATTATTTATGACTGGTTTTCATCTAAATCTAACGAATTGAAAGTAAATGTAGTAAAAACATGTTATATAATGTTTAATTTAAAGGGTAAATCCGAAATAAACCTTTACTTAAAATTTTGCGATTGCAAAATCCGATCATGTAATAATCATCTCATCAAATACACCCCATCTTTAAAATACTTGGACATTCTTTTTAACCAAAATTGGAAATTTAATGACCATATAAATTCAATTTGTGGCAAATTAAGATTCATTCTATTTAAATTTTATCATTTGAAGAAATATATATATATCAAAATTGGATTACTTTCTAAATTATATTTTGCCTGGGGTGCAATCTCGTATCCAGTATGGAATTTTGGTTTAGGGAGGTGACTTATTACTAATATAAAACCTTTATTTACAGGAAAAATGTTTAAGATACTTTCCAGGAGGTACTCTTTTAAATGTTCGACAAATGTATGTTTTAAATAGTATCTTCTTAAAGAAATTTCCCACAGCAGCAAAAGTTAATCTCAATAAAAAAATATAATTTCAGGAAAAATATTTTTTTTTGTACCAAGCCCTCATAAGGAAATATTTAAAAAACATTTCGATTATTTATCTGTTATTCTATTCAATAAACTGCCGTATGAAACTCAAATAGAACCAAACTTTAGACGCTTTAAAAAACTATGTATTCCATTTATCTTAAATCAAAATAATATAGAAAATTTATTGAATTCAGTCAGGTAAAAATTTACTTTTAAAATATAAAATATAAAAAAAGAGAGAGAAAAAAAGAAAACACCCAGCCAGCCCCGCCAACCCGCTTATTTTATTTTATTTTTGGTTTTAAAAAATTATTTTTGAATTATATTTCCTTCTTTGATCTTATTTCACTCTGTTTTTGTTTCCATGTGCTTTTCACTTAGAATTCCGTCAACCCAATGGAAGAGCTTTTTAGCTTCTTTGGGTTTTTTCCTCCTTGTCATTTGTTTCCCTATTAAAATTGTTCATATTATTGTACTATATACTGCCTTGTATTGTTGGGAATAAACTTTGATTTGATAAATACAAATATGGGGTTAAATACAAAACAAAAATTTGTAAAATAAATACAAAAATTTCCTCCCCCAGGAAATTTTTGAAATTTGACCCAAAAAACAGGTTTCTAACTCGTTTTGGTATATTTAATCCGAGTCCACGGGGGGCAATTGACCAAGTTGCCCCCTCCCTTGGATCCGCGCCATCGATGATCCGCGCTTGATAACAGAAGCCGCAACGCAACAACCACAATAACAAAAACACCGCACACAAATAGAACAAAAAAAAAAAAGAAAAAACAGAAAAACCACAGAATATAATTTTGTGATACCAAAAGAGCACAAAGCTCGTCCTTGGTACCTAAAAAGAAATTACAATTATGCTTCAGTATCAGTTAGTTCGTTTATGAAATCCTAATATATTCCAGATTTGAACTCAAATTTAATGTTAGTAATTTTGAGTTTTTCATTTAATTTATTAAACAGAAAAGGTCCAGTTTTAATTTCATAGAAGGATTTGTTATCGAAGATAAAAAGAAGCAAGCGGAAAATAAAAAGTTCTCTAACATTAAATATGGTCTTAGATAAAGAATTATTTTTTAATATGAGATAAGATTTTAGTTTGTAAGACGATAAGAGGTCTATTATAGTAATCTGAGGCATAACAAGTTATTCGGTTATTAATATGAGATAAGATTTTAGTTTGTAAGACGATAAGAGGTCTATTATAGTAATCTGAGGCATAACAAGTTATTCGGTTATTCCATAACTATTGACAAAGTGTTTTAGATAATTTAGGATCTAGTTGGTCATGATTGAGTCTTTTAGGCTTAAGGGGAGTCAGTACCAAATTTTTTTTGTAATTAAATGAATTTTATTACCTTTTGAGTGTTGAATTACGTTTAACTCCATTCTAAACAATGTATTGAGCTAAAACTGAATTTAAAGAGCGTTTTATAAAAAAATTGCAAAAAAAATTTTTTTTTTCAAAAACTAACTTTAAAATGCATCTCCTCACTCAATATTTACTTTTCGGCTTGATTTCTTTTCTCCACCCGCCACCATAAATCAAACCACTAAATCAAACACACACCTTTAATTTTATGTATGGATATTTGAATTGGTATCTTAGTTTCAGAGTAATTAATTTTTTTTTTTGAAAATTTCTTAAGGGAAAAGGGTGAAATTTCAGAAAAGTGTTTATTCAAAAATATTATAAATTCAGTTAGTTAAAAAATATTTCTTATGGTGCTGACTCCCCTTAAGCAGTTTTATAAGAATTAATGAAATGAATAAATTTGATTTAAATTGTGATTAATTTTCTAAATACAGGGGTAAACTTCTATCTATTAGAATGGCACAGTTTCAAATTAAATGCAGAAATTGCAGAAAGTTTCCCACATGCATCATGCACATTGGCGGATCCAGCCTGGACCTATGGGGGGCAAGGGGCCATTCATTAATTACGTAAGGGTCCCGAGGGGGAGGGGGGGTGGAAAAATCTCTACATATCCTTACTTGAGGGGTGGGGGGTCCAACCCATTCTTACGTAAGATTTTCCAAGTTAATAATTACTTGTAAATGGTATTCCAAAGACTAGAGATAATAATATAATGGTAATATGTAGTTGACAGCAAGAATATTACTTATATCTGTTAAAAAATAAAAATCTTTTACTTACGTCAAACTGAGAGTTTTAGTGTAACTGATCCTTTTCAAACATTTAATTATTTTGAAACACGTAATGGAATCTTACGTAAGAATAGAGGGGGAGGGGGAGGGTTTTGAAAAATCTTACGTACCCTTACATGGGGGTAGGGGGGGTCAAAAATTGCCAAAATCATCCTTACGTAATTAATGAATGGCCCCCCAACCACATTTTAAGAAGTTTGGGGGTTCTTCCCCAGTCCCAGAAGTATTTTGAAAATTTGACCCTAAAAACCGATTTTAGACTGTCTACACCTACAGGGCCGTACAACCAGACTTTTGTTTTTCAAGATGGGTTCTGATTCCCAATTTTTTTTCCTAAAGTCTCTCCACCCGAGTATTTTTCACATAAAATGTGAACCTTCGTGCAAAAATATTTAAGTTTCATTCATGAAGCTCATATGAAGCCCCAGGGAAGAATTGGGAAGGAATGGAATGGGGACTTATTTTTTAAAAATTAGATCGTAAAATGTATTCTCTAGACTCATTTTTGAACTTCTAAGACAAAATCTTACAATACGGCCCCCCATGGATCCTGTCACAGGATCCATGGGGGGCCGTCTGGACAGTGCCCTTCCCTTGAACCCAAAAAAGTGCTCAAAATGAGTTAAACCCTTACTTTTACAGGTCAAATACAAAAAATTTTTTCTGGGGGAGATTTTTCTCCCATACCCCCCCCCCCAGCGGTACCAAAAGGGGGGTCTTGAGTCCTACACTTTTTATAAAATCCCCAACATTTTGACATTTTTCTCAAAAGGTAAAGGTGATGGTCTGGAAAAGTGCCCTCCCCCCTCGGATCCGTGCTGGATCCGCGAACCCATTTGGTGATTTGGAAAAATAATAATTCACCACGGCAAATGCTTAAATTTTGTCCTTTTTATTACTCCTACGTTCCTGAACGCTTAAAAAGGAGCTGTTTTTCACCATCTCCCTCTTTTGGGCGCTTCAGCATCCTACGGTAGAGTAGCGCGGCGCTACTATCGCAGCCAGTTTCCCCGTAGGAATACGAAGTAGAAAACGGGGTGTAATTAAAACCTCTATAAAATATTTTGCTTAAAGAGGATCGATAGGGACTTTTGGCATATCACTTACAATTATGTCTTCTGGGTCTGTACCAATTTTCAGCTTTGTGCGAATTTTTCGGATGTTGAATGTCTATTTTTACTGGACTATCTGAGACTAAAAGCAAAAAGCAGAAAAAGACTAGCACTACTACAAGACTAGAAGTACTTCGTTTGTTATCAAACAAAACCGCACGCCTCTGAGAGCAAGCAAAAGCCTCTAGAAACCCAACCAGTCAGTAACCACACGCCATGCACGCGCCAAGGTTATTAATTTGACTACTGTATCAGTACTCAATTAACCTTGCACAAGCACACGCGCGGATACCGGACCGGAAGCGGCACGTACTGGAGCAGGCATGTCATCAGTCATCAAAAATATCCAATTATCAAATAAACACACGTGCGACCAAAATTTGTCAGCAAATGTCCCTAACAGTTCTATTATAAACCACAACGTTATCGCATTTTGCGGTTTTGTCCCCACATCACATATCACATAAATATTGTCACAATTCGTTTTATTACATAGTTATTTCGTGTGTTTCATGCAAGATGGAAGCCAATTTTGACTGTGTAGAATTTTTAAGTGGAAATGACCGTGCCAAGTCCTCTATAGTATTTTACGATTTAAATAATAAGCGAGTACTAGGTTCGCGCCTTTTTTATTCTCAAGCTGAAGATGTTGCTCATGCCTTAAAAGAACTGTCGTTAACTCGTGTATTGATAGGTTGTGTATTGAAACCTTGTCTTGCTTTACCAGTTATAGTGTTGGGGTAAGTTTTTGTCTATCACATTGAAAAGGTAAAATTGCAACTCTGTAATTGAATCGTTTATTTCAGAAACAAGTTAGAGCCCATTGGATTAACATCACAGCATTTAACTTGTTTCTGAAATAAACGATTCAATTGATGTGATGATTCTTGAAATTTTTGTGTTATGCTAATAGTGCAAGCGTTGCAAGCATGTTGACATAACAGCAAATCTACAATGCATTTTAATTTGCCTGGAATTTTTCAGTCTTGTTTGTGCATTCAATTTTTTATTTGGATTAAGTTTGGGGCTAAGGTTCCATAATCGGGAACCATCGCCAACTTGGCAATATTTTTTAATAACTCTTTTTAATAATTTTTTTTAATAATATATTTTTAATAATAAATATATATTTAATAATATATTTTAATAACGCCAAGTTTGGCGACTTTCCTTGGCGATGGTTCCCGATTGCAGAACATTAACCAAGTTTGGATTTTATGGCTTCTTGGATAATTTAAACTAAATATGAATTCTTTTCTTTTAGAATCTTAAAGGCTTCATCTTATTTTGTTTTCTTGGATGATAACAAACCTTTGGTTTCATTGGATACTTTTCAGAAATATCTTAGTGTGACAGTTTTGCTTGTGGAAAAATCTTCATTTGAGGTGATTAAAAAACTTTCGGTACTTACACCCATTTTTTGGGGGGGTTTTAAGAAAAATCACAATTTTGCCCAATTTCAAAATTTATGCAAAATATTTAATGAAATAACATATATTAAATTGTAATTGCAATTATTGCACTTTATTTAAAAGAAAACCCTTTCTTCGCTTGAATTTCAGTTTTGTCAAAAACAGATGGTGATTTCATGGTGTTCACCTTTTTGCTTTAAAAAACCATTTAAGCCATCTCTACACAAATTTTTTTTTGTGATGCTGCTATAGGTTAATATAATGTTACGAGCAAAGTGATTAATCAGGCATTATTAATAAATCCCGAAGTGGAGGTGGGCAAAGTGATAAATCTCATTGATAAATTCCATTGAATTTATCAATATGCAAATTATGTACATCAGCATATTTCAAAAGATAAATAATTTTCTTTCAGAGGAATAAAAAGCATCTCTGCTCTTGTTGGAACATCAAAAAAGAGCTAGTGTTTGAAGATTCTCCTTCTATTGTATTGTTGCAGTCACAAAACTGCTCAAACTCTGCATGCCGAAACTCAAAGCCACAGATTCGCCCGAACCCCCAACTCTGTTATGCTATTCAGACATCTGGTACCACAGGGGAACCTAAAATTGTGCAAGTTCCTAAGCAATGCATTTTCCCCAATATCGTTGATTTGAGGTTTGTAAGAATAAGAACTTTAATTTTCTACTCATGCAGTTCATACATTTCTTTAATTTTCTGACAGTATTTAAATAATTCTGTGACAAATCTTTATAAACTAGCTTGCACAATTTCTTTTCTTCCTTATAATTTCAATATCTTACAATTTATTAAAATCCCATAAAAAAAAACCAATTCATCCAAGTATAAAAATTTCAGTAAAAAAATTTTAGTTTTTAGACCTTGAGGGCCTAAATGAGTAATTCTTGTTATAGAAGGAAACTCTTATCATAAATATATTATTATCCGTTAATAGTATACTGTTCCTTAGTACTTTTGGTAATAAGAGTTTTGGATCAATGAGGTGTTCTATGGATGAAATATTCTCAAAATCATTTTCAGGTCTCGCTTTAATATGACTGATAGAGATGTTGTCCTGTTGTGCTCACCCATGTCATTCGACCCTAGCATAATTGAAATATTTCTTGCCTTGTCTTCTGGATGCAAGTTGGTGGTTCTTCCTGATCACCAAAAGACTCCTGTACAGCTAAAGCATGTAATTGTTGATAGCAAAGTGACCATTCTGCAGGTAATATTACTTATTGCCAAGAACATATTTTATTCATAAATATCCATTTTAATGCTGCAAGATTTTTCTGTATGTAGTTCTAATACTAAATATGTTCCATAGAAATATGGTTAAAAGTTTTAAATACTTCTACCACAAAAAACTCTCCCACAGGAGTATTGTGGTTTTCAAAAGTGGCCCTCTAGGTCATTTAGGTTGGCCATTCCTGCTCTATACTCTGTGTCATGGATAAAACTCTTTCAGTTGTTTATCTTTAGTGTAAACTGCATTTTGAGCTAGTTCCATTCATGTTTATTGAACATTTATGTTGCTTACTACTTAGACCATTTGTGGTTTTAAAGTCTTATTCAAAACTGGGCGAGCATTAAGGGACCAAGAAAACTATGCCTTAAGAAAACCAGGGGTGCAGAATATGTCCGAATGAGGTTCGGGGGAAATTCTGATGGTTTTGGGGAAAATTTTATCCTAGTTTATAAAGAAAAAACATTCTACCTCTCTGAAAATCCATAAAAATTGAAACTTATAAAAATATAGACATTTTTTGGGGAACATTTTGGACAAAATTGTGTTTTGGGGAAATAATGGGCCTTAAAACATTTTCTGCCCCCTGTAGAAAACTTTCAGGTTCAATTCTGTTAACTTTCCCGTTAAATATTGCCATCCTGTTTCAAGTGGCAAAGATTGAAAATATCTCCAAAAATTGCAAACCAGCTAATGTAGTTATATTAATGACAGTAATGAAATTTGGATTTATTTATAATTTAAAAAAGAAAAAAAAACCAATTTGCACTTTTTAATGGGACAGATAGCAGAATTAAACCAACTCTCAAAAGACAGATATTCTCTTAAAAGCCTATTTGTCAAAACAGTTTTTTGAATTTGTACTGATGGGATCATTTTTTAAAACTGTAAAACCTTGGAAGTACTATTTACATACAGTTTTTTTTGTCAGTACTTTTATTATTAGGCGTTATGATATTATGTTTCTTTAGTGCACCCCATCTGTGTTGCAATGGCTGGGGGATAAGTTTATTGAGCAACACCTCCTATCTTCATCTTCTACTCTGCGAGTGTTGGCACTAGGAGGTGAACCCTGTCCTTCTTTGGACAAACTGAAGCAGTGGAAAGCTCTAGACAATACAACTCGAATCTTTAACCTCTATGGTCAGGCTGAGATTTCCTGCTATGCAACTTGTTGTGAAGTCGATTTGGACAAACAGTGAGTATAGCTGATATTTAGTTTGAACCTTTATCTAAAATATATTGGGTACATTTAAAAAAAAAATTGAAGGTATAGTGATGTGAAGTGATGCAAGATTTCTTTTTCAAAATATTTTACAAAAACAGCATTTGATAGGAAATTAAAATGTCAGTCCATTTAATAATTTTTATCCAATAAGTTAGAAGTAAAATGAATGTTATACATTCATTTTACTTAAAAGTTTATCTCGTGGCAGCCAGACTATTGGAAGGTTGCAAAATGTTTTCAGCAACTTTTTCAAGTTACTTTAATTTGTAAAACCCATTTTACATTGTTAAGAGGAAAAGTGTTTCTATTAATCCATCAAATTAACTGTTTAACACTTTTGTTTTTTAGAATTTCTCAAACTATTCCAATAGGAGAACCCATGCTGGACACTGTCATTGAGATAAGAAATCAAGAGGTATTTGTTGGTATGTATTTTGCCTATTACCATTTACAATAAACTTTGTCTTCACTGCAAAAGTTTTTGTTTAAACTCAGTAATGTAAGAAAATTTATGTGAATCCTAGATGCTTAAGCCTTTGAAGTTATTAAGTTTTTGACAGCATTAAAAACACATAAATAGCATTGATAATAGTGTACTAATGCTTAAAAATAATTTAAATAATTTTCTCTTTTAATAATGATTTGCGGTGAAATATGTTAATTAATTTTAATTTTTTAGGAGGTCCTAAACGTTGGTGTGTCATTAATGATGAACCGTGGCCAGTTGAATTCATCGAGAATCCCATTTCAATTATACGTGAAACCGGGGATATGGTTTATCAAGACGAAAAGGGTCATATTTACTTTGAAAGTAGAAAGGGCGGTGTTATCAAATACAAAGGAAGGAAACTCTGTACTGGAACTGTAAATGGATTGCTGAAAAAGTTTTATGGGATTTCCAACCATTACATTCATTTTGATCCCATTGAATCTAAATTGCTTATTTTTGTTGTCATAAATGAGTATTTGCCATTAAGTGCTGAAGATGTGAGGGGTCCAATATTAAAGATTCTGCGTGAGGAGAAAAATTTCCCTAAAACAGAAATTATCCCTGTATCTCACATTCCTTTGTCTAGTCATGGTATGTCATATTATTAGTTTCTTAAATAATTGTGATAATGTTTAGTTTGCATTACTAATTGGAAATTTTCTCAATAATATAGTGTATGTAATAGTAGTAAAAGCTTGATGCAAGCTTAAATTTCAGTTCATAAGGAACCTTATTTCTCCTCCTATTTAACAACTGCTTCAGCTGATTTAAAATGAAATATTTTACATTGAATTTACTTTTATTTACTTATTATTGCTTAGAATCCCAAAAAATATTTTTTCTTTAGGCAAAGCAGACTATAGAAAACTCCTACAAATAGCAAACATGAGATCGAATAAAAAGAACTTGAACAATCTGCCTGAAGATGACATAGAAGAAACCGTTAGTAAACTTTGGAAGGTTTGTATTTTTGTTTCGAATGAGAGAAATGTATTATCAATTTTAAGAGGTATTTGATAATACACTGTTAGATCATAATGTTTCTATAAAAAGTATTTAGTTCCTCAATATATAGAACGCATTAATACATTTTTGCAAAATTATAAATTTTAAAGGTAGTATGTACTTACATATCAGGCTGTTGACTATTTGACAATACTTAGCTCAGTATAGTGCTAAAGTTTTTATGTTAGTTGGCAGAGAGCTTAACATGTAAGTAATTTTAAAGTAACTTGGTATATGATATTGTATTAAATTAAAACTATATGTGCTGTAGTTCTTATATCAACCTGAAAAATAGTGTAGCCTCTATTATAATTCTATAGTAGTATCTATTTTTCTTTTCAGTATTATACAAATGAAATGGCTATTTCTGATGCGGACAACTTCATTCTTAGGGGAGGGGATTCGGACTCTGCATTTCAATTAATGTCAGATGTTGAATGGGAGCTACAATTACAGTTACCAGAATTAGTTGAGATGCTTCTCAACAGATCTTACAAGGAAGTTTTGCATCATATTACTTCTCAGGTTTGTCAAATGGCGTCTTTTTAAGGTTCCCTTTTGTAGGAAAATATGTAATGAGCAATGTTATGAATCCAGGCCTCCTAAATAGTTCCTTATCTGTTTCTACTAATGTGTTTTTTAGGCAAAGTGATAAAAACTATGAATCTAATACTTATTTTAACATGAGGGTCATTCCCTAAAAATCGTACATTAGTTATTTATTTAAAACTTTAACAAATTTGAATCATCACAAAAATTTTATACCTCTATTGCAGCTAAGACTGAGCTTTTCAATGGTAAAATTTTTTAATTAGTTAAAATAATAAATTTTTGTGTTTTGTGATGTGAAGTGAAAGGTGTTGTCCACTATGTTACAAATGTAAGTTTTTATTTTTTTGAATTGTTAGCTAGGAATTAGCTTGAATTGTTAGAATATATGAGTAAATGCTATGTTTTTTTAGTAGAAACATTTTTTTTTTCAAAAATATTTATTTTGTTACTTTTTTTTAGATATTAGTGTCAAAGTTAAGAATTATGCCTGTATAAAAATTCATTTTATGGCTTATATACTTATTGGAAAAATATTATTCTTATTTCTATAAGGATTAGTATTGTTCCAATTAAAAAAAAATTATTTTACAGTGGAAGGCAGAAAATTATCTTATAACAGAGTGAACATTTTTGTAATAAAGTGGACAATCCTGCATGATTTTGGGAAAAAAGAAACAGGATTTGTGTAATTCTATAAGTTCATTCACTTTTGTACTTAATCTATATTTTATATGTATCAAATGAAGATATTAAACAAATATTATAATTTCTGAAAAACATTTATACTTCTTGAAAATATATAGTAAAGGCGGCCACCCTGCAGTTTACACTTAAATTCAGGGATAATTTTAACTCTTTGCAAGTATTGAATATGTGAAATGCCTGTTTCATCAGCTCTAAATAATTCATTACAGTTTTTAACAGATTTTAAGCCAATGAATTTAACTCGTTTCTCCCCCTATGCAACTACAACTTCAACTTCCTTCTGGTCAGTGGTTCTAAACTCAAATATGTCCGTGGACCACTTCACTTAAATTTAAACATCATGCAGACCATCCCTATCCTCCACTTTATCTTTAAAAATTTCTTTTTTCCCAATGCATTCATTCCTCACAGTGGGTGTAAAGTTTGACGTTTTCCTGAAGCAATGGAAACCGAATCTTAAATATGTTTCTTAATGAAACTAAAAATCAAATAATCTATTAAACTTAAAAGATAAATTAACATTACTTTAATCATAACAGCATTTAAATAATTATTAAAAAATATACCTTTTATAAAAGACATTTAACTATTCATATCAAGCTTTCACTAAATTTAACAAATAAATAAATCCATTATTAATTACAATTGTTTATATGATTCAGTAAAAATGAAATTAAGAAATTTTTATGTCTGTTTATAATTAACTACTTAGGAAATTTTAATATGAAGAAATGCTTTTTCAACAATATACATACCTTACAATTAAAAATTTCAATATATCTCATATGAGGTTTTACCAAGTACATTTTCTTCATCTTTTATATGTATAGAAGAGGATAATACTTCAAAAATTATAATAATTAATAATAATTGTTCAAGTGTGGGGAAATGGTGTGTTAACCAATCCCAGTGGCCACTGTGGATTGATTAACCCTGGAAGGGCTCACACCTACACCCAAGTTACAGGTTTAATTAACATCAGTTTAAAATAGTAATTTTTTTTTCTTTTCCATACCCAACTATAAAATTAATATATTATAGTACCTTTAAATTTGAAACTAAGTACTTAGCTTGGAATTTAAACTGCAGGACAAATGAGATGTACTGGAATTCTGTTGATCTAAAAAAGTAAACTTCACATACACTCACTCGATGAGAGTAGGGGCAGTGGAAATTTTATAGGCAAGACCAACTCATGTTCTCCCAAAAGAAACCGTGTCGAAAATCAGTAGTATTCCAAAGGAGCTATTAAAAGAGAAAATAATTTATCTGTTCAAAAACTTTTGTATTTCTGTCAATAATTCATGGCAAAAATCCTGAATTTTAATCGCACAGCACACCAACAATATTAATAGTATCAAACCAACGATTATTTGAAAGAAACGGTCAGTAAAAAACTAATTTATTGCATGGGTAAAGCTATAACTATTTTTGTTTTTTGAGAGCGATTTTTAGATTGACCACTATTTTTGCGACACCGGCCCTACACCAGTTGAAGAGCAAAAACTACCGAATGAATATTGTAGCCAAACACTTTTTCTTCAGCCTTTTCTCACTAATAATTACAATCCTTTTTCATTTTATTTTTAAATATACTTTCATTTCTACTAAATTCATCATCTTGTCATCAGTTGAATGCAGTAATTGAAATAATGAAATGAATCATAGGGGAGAAAGAGAACCTAACATTTTTATTTATGAGACATATGATTTTTTTACTTATGTTTTTTGCATCTATGTTTTTTTGAATATTGACTGGATTGTGTGATAAGATTTTTTTTTTTTTTTAAATTTCCACATATTTTTTGGTTAGTTTATGAACTTTCTCACAGGCCACCTGTTGGGAACCACTGTTGTAGGTAAATAAAAATTAGAATAATACTGAAGCTGACTACATTATTAAACTATTATGAGAGGATTTGTGATCATAGTCTGACAGTTATATTGAAATGTATTTTTAAGTAGGTGAGGTATAAATTTTTTCGTATATTTATAAAGTCAATTTTGTCCAACTCACACCCCTTGATGAAATAAGGGGTGTGGCATTAAAAAGGTTAAGAATTTATTAAAAAATTTGTCAAAACACTGTTATTGGTAAGATTTCCAAAAAAATTTCAGGGGGAGAGCCCCCTTCCCCCTATTTAGAGTTCCTAAATTTAAAATGTCATGATGTTCTTTTTTTACTTTTGGTTGCAAATTCATATTATTTCCCTCTCTCCTTGAATTGTAAACCAGGTGGGGAATTTTTCAACCCTCAATTTCTGAGGTGAGGGGGTGTTGCTCCATCAGTTTGAGAGTGGATTAGGGAAGGACCATTCCATCTAGTGGTCCAAACGCATTAAAAACACTATTGACAATGATTTTCAAAACAATTTCGAAGGAGAACCCCCTCATCTTTTCTATTATTTTGCATTGATATAATTACAATGTTAGGAGATGGCATCTTTTAGGGTTGTATCCAAGGGGGATTTGGGGATTCATACTCACCCTGAAATTCTGACTACTATCTATGTGTTCTGATTGTGTTCTTATCAAACCCTTGACTTTGTGCCAATTGGGTTGTTTGCTATTTCTTGCAGTTTTCATTTCATTTTTTGAAAGGTCCTTAGTTGCCCCAATGGTTTGCAGATAAGGAGACTATAACTAATCAGTGACGAAGTATGAGTTGCAAACAGGGCAAGCTCTGGTAGCCGATTGCAATCTAGCAAAATTTGTTCAATCATAAGATTAGTTTTTCATGGTGCTATTGTGAACTTGGTAATTTTACCCGATATTAGAAGTTATCAGTAGTATTTTGTTAAATTGTGATTTCTTGAAATTTAGATTTTGTTTATGTAGCCCCTACCTGCTTTTAACTCACACTTTGCCCCTGCTACTAGTATTTAATGAAATTTGTTAGTTTTTTTTTCACATTTCTGATGTGTAATTTTTTTGCCTCAATATTATCAAGGCTGAACTGGCCATAACAGCATTCAGGCTAATGGTTACTAAGCTGTGCTTTATATCTTTTATATGAAGGAGCTTACCCGTCGAATGTTTTTAAAAATTAATGAAAGTAATAATTTAAAATAAGTAAATGGTTAAATTTAAATTAAAAGGAAATAGGAATGGAATGGAAAGGAAGTTAATAATTTTATATACCTAGGGGCTTATAATTCTAACGAGGGAGGTACAAATAATGATATAAATGCAAGAATTAAAAAAGCCCAATATACCTTCAAATCCCTATATAAAATATGGAGCTAACAGCATACATACAAAACTAAGTAAAAAATTCAAATCTTTATTTCAACAGTTAGAGCAGTCCTACACTATGGGAGCAGTACATGGAAGTTGACCAAGCAGAAAGAAAAATATCTTGATACCTTTCAAACCAAATGTTTAAGAAAAATGCTAAAAATATACTGGCCTAACAAAATATCAAACTTGGATCTATATAAACGCACCAATTGCAACCCCATAACTACAATAGTAAAAAAGCACAGATTGTCATGGATAAGACATGTTCAAAGAAAGTCACCAGTAGACCCAAAAAGAATAGTCCTCACGTGATGCCCTGACAGGAAAAGAGGACATCCAAGCGGCATTAAACCGGATGGACTGGAACGTCATGCTAGCGGCCTCATGCACCACTATTTCCTATGAATCTAAGTAGTGTTTATTCATGATGACCACTTCTTGCTTCTTGTGGCACCATTTATAAATACCTCTTGGTTGAAAATTCATCACCTGATCTTTACGGACTAGAAAGGTAAGACCTTGTGAGTTATGATCTACTCCTGGGGTTTCCAAGTATTCGAGGGCCGCAATTGAAATCACAAGTTAAGTGGCGGGCCGCAAAGTAATCTGGCTCCTTTTTATTATCCCTTTATATTATTTGTTTTTTTTTTGGGGGGGGAGAGTCTTTAATATGGAACTTTTTCAGAGAGAGAGGGATGAAGGTTATTTACATATTGTGAAGGAACTAGTACGGTATTCTCAAAATTGTCTGAGGATTTATATATTTTTGACCCTACACATCTTTTAATACTAAATATTAATAAAGAGGGGTCATAAGTTATTTAATTTATTAAAATATGAACATTAAAAATATAGGTAAAATCATTCAATCCAAAATAACAGAAAATTCAGTGATAATCATCTAAAAAATAATTAAATTTGAGACAAGATATCCTCAAAAATTTTAAATTTTTACCAAACTTAAAAATTTTATTTTTTTTTTAATTTTTCAGTTTAATCAGCATTTTTCAATGTAATTTTTTTATGCTCTTTCATTTTAAAATGAAGTAAATGAAATTATTGTGTCGAAGCAGCCCTGGTCGAAGCCACCTGAAGCAAAGGACACAAATCTCCCACTCAACTCAACAAGCAAAAAAGCACTACCACTATTACTGTACTATTTGTTATCAAACAAACAGAATCACACGCGCTAGCGGCCAATATCGGCTGGAATATGCCTTAGATAATCAACTATAATGACAATAATAAACTACACGCGCGACCTAATTTTGTCCTATTTGTCAGCAAATAATGTCTCTAACAGTTCTATAAACTACACGCTATCGCATTTATCGTTTTTTTTGCGACAACGCCTCCTTGTGCCTTTGTCACCACATCGCATGTCACATAAATATTCGCTCAATTCGTTTTGTTAAATAGTTATTTCATGTGTTTCATGCAAGATGGAAGATATTTTTGACAGTGTAGAATTTTTAAGTGGAAATGACCGTGCCAAGTTCTCTACAGTATTTTACGATTTCAAAAATAAACGAGAACTAAGTTCGCGACTTTTTTATTCTAAAGCTGAACATATTGCTCATACTTTAGAGGAACTGTCGTTAACTCATTTAATAATAGCTTGTGTATTGAAACCTTGTCTTGCTTTACCAGCTATAGTGTTGGGGTAAGTTTTAATCTATCAATCTTTGTGTTATGTTAAGTGCAAGCGTTAAAAGTATGTTGATGTGGCAGCAAATAGACCATGTATTGTGATTTGCCTGGAATTTTTCATTCTTTTTTGTGCATTCAATTTTTCATTTCATTAACCTCGATGTCAGGAGTGAGCAAAAGTATATTTCAACCAATATTTTTGGCCGTCCAGACTCCAGATTAGACCAGATAAATTTCTTTGGCCCATAGCTTGAGAAGTTATCCAGAGTTCGTACGCCTCCTGAAATTCCCAATTCCTCCTGAAATGAAATTCCTCCCCCAATTGGCTATGCCACTGATGATTTGTGATAGTATTCTCTTCGGATTACATATGAAGGATTCTGTGTTTTCACAATTTTTCCCTCAGAAAACTAAAGCTTCCAAAAAAATCCAGGGTCAACCAGCTTCTGGGAGCTAGTCCTGTTGGTCCTTCACATGGCTGCACCATTGAAACTCTACTATATGTCAAACTATTATCTAGGTTTAAGCCAAATTTAGTTCCTTTCAAGTTTCGATTTTATGGCTTCTTGGATAATTTGAACTAAATATGAATTCTTTTCTTTTAGAATCTTAAAGGCTTCATCTTATTTTGCTTTCTTGGACGTTGACAAACCTTTGGTTTCATTGGATACTTTTCGGAAATATCTTAGTGTGACAGTTTTGCTTGTGGAAAAAACATCATTAGAGGTGATTAAAAAAACTTTCTTACATGCAATAACAGCAGTACTTTACTGTTCTTAGCAGGCCTACTTTGATAATAGATTTTGAAGTATATTGTGCAACAACTGGATGTATCAAATATCTTTAATTCCAAATAAGGGATAGTTTAAATAATGGTGTTGGCTTCTTGATTTTTGTTTATTAAATCTGTTACTTTTTAACTTGATTTGGATAATGCCAACTTTTTGGGTGGTTCCTTGGGCTTTGAATTTATCCAAGTTGCAAAGTGTAAATGTTGTACTTCTCTGTTATCTATAGGGTAAAATTACAAAAATATTTCATATGCCAAAGATTCAAATTCAAGTGTTGTTGCAGTTTCACTAATAACAGCATGGATATTTAGATGGGCAAGATTTAATAACTATCACTTCTACCACTACTACTTTAAAATTACCACTTCAATAACAATCTCTGAAACTCTTCAATCATCACTAATCTCACATCTTTCCAACTCTAATCTCACTTAGATAGCGAAACAAATATTTTACTAGTACTTTTGGGTGCTTGAATCCTCCTTAATTGTCTGCTCCGGTCCCCTTCATCTCCTCTACCCTCAGTTCATGTGCACATTCAGCATAAAACTAAACATCTCACGTAACACTAGTCTAAAACTAGTGTTCTGGTTTTCAGTCTTACTAGTTCTTCAACAGTAATGGACTCTAACCACCTATCTGGTTCAAGACTATAAAAAGTCATGTGTCGGTGGTAAACAAACTCTCAATATCAAATCATATCTCACTACGACTACAAACTCTACTAGTGGTAACCAATTGCAAGCTCAGTAGGTCATGTGTTGGTTCCGTGTGACGTCAGACGGTTAGTCCATGGACTCTAACCGCCTATCTGGTTCGAGACTTCACGGAACCAACACGTGACCTACAACTGAGCTTGCAATTGGTTACCACAGATACTACACTAGTAGATCTACTAGTGTAGTATCTGTGGTAACCAATTGCAAGCTCAGTAGGTCACGTGTTGGTTCCGTGTGACGTCAGACGGTTAGAGTCCATTGCCAAAATATTATTGTTACCAATATTGTAACTACAGTAGAACCTCTACAATGACCCCTGATATAGCAACCCTTTCATTACAACAACTAGAAATAAAATTACTAATTGGTTTATCATAACAATGAAAATTTAATTCGTTAAAAATGACCTGATAATGTTGGTCCCAGAATGAGTTGCTCTAAATTCTGATTTAAGAGTTTCATATTTTCCAAAGTAGATTTCAAACATAGGTAACCAAAATTTTTGCTTTAGGTTAGGTTTTTAGTTTTGGTAACTTGTCACTTTCATTCTTAACAGTTTTTAAAGTGTTTGATATTTTCAAATATTGATAACAGCATATTTCAAAGCATAAATTATTTTCATTTAGAGGATTAAAAAGCATCTCTGCTCTTGTTGGAACATCAAAAAAGAGCTGGTGTTTGAAGATTCTCCTTCTATTATATTGTTGCAGTCACAAAACTGTTCAAACTCTGCATGCCGAAACTCAAAGCCACAGATTTGCCCAAACCCCCAACTCTGTTATGCTATTCAGACATCTGGTACCACAGGGGAACCTAAAGTTGTGCAAGTTCCCAAGCAATGCATTTTCCCCAATATTATTGATTTCAGGTTTGTAAGAACACTTTAAATTTTTACTCATGCAGTTCATACATTTCTTAAATTTACTGACAGTATTTAAATGATTCTGTGACAAATCTTTATAAACTAGCTTGCACAATTTCTTTTCCTAACAATTTCAAATTTTTACAATTCATTAAATGCCCATAAAAAAAGCCAATTCATCCAAGTTTATAAAAAAATTTGAAAGTTTTTAAACCTTGAGAGCTTAGAAAAACTGTTCCTTAGTACCTACTTTTGGTAATTAGAGTATTGGATCTATGAGGTTTGCAGTGGATGAAATATTCTCAAAATCATTTTCAGGTCTCGTTTTAATATGACTCATAGTGATGTGGTCCTGTTGTGCTCACCCTTGTCATTCGACCCTAGCATAGTTGACATATTTCTTGCCTTGTCTTCTGGATGCAAGTTGGTGGTGGTTCCCGATCAACTAAAGATTTCTGCACATCTAAAGCATGTAATTGTTGATAGCAAAGTAACCATTCTACAGGTAATATTAGTTATTGTGAAGAACTGTTTATCTTTAGTGTAGACTGTATTTTGAACTAGTTCCATTCATGTTAATTCAACATTTATGTTGCTTACTTAAACCATTTGTGATTTAAACTCTTATTCAAAACTGAGCAAACATTAAGGGACCAAGAAAGCAATGCCTTGAGAAAAACTATCAGGTTCAATTCTGTTATTTTTCCCGTTGGGTGGCAAAGATTAGATATATCTCCAAAAAATGCAAACCAGCTGCATATTGTTATATTAATGACAGCAATAAAAATTTGGCTGTATTTGAATATTTGGTTTCAAAAATTATTTGACAATATTTAATGGAACAGATCGCCGAATTAAACCGACAACTCTCAAAAGACAGATACTCTCTTAAAAGCCTATTTGTCAAAATAGTTTTGAGAATTTGTACTGATGGAATCATTTTTTAAAACTGTGTGAAACCTTGGAAGTATTTACATTCAGTTTTTTGTCAGTACCTTTATTATTTAGGTTTAGGATTATATTATGTTTCCTTAGTGCACCCCTTCTCTGTTTCAAAGCCTGGGGGATAAGTTTATTGAGCAGCACCTCCTATCTTCATCTTCTCCTCTGCGAGTGTTGGCACTAGGAGGTGAACCCTGTCCTTCTTTGGACAAACTGAAACAGTGGAAAGCTCCAGACAATACAACAAGAATCTTCAATCTCTATGGTCTGACTGAGATTTCCTGCTGGGCATCTTGTGGGGAAGTCGACTTTGCTAAACAGTGAGTATAGCTGATATTTAGTGTAACATTTATCCAGAGCCAGATAAAATGAAAACCTTTCTGCAAACTTAATTTTCTTCACAAAATTTTTCTGCAGGAATTTTACATAATTTTAGAAACTAACCCCTTCTTATTACCCCTTTCTTGCTTGAGCCTAAGTATAATAATCATAAGAAAGGAGAAAGAAAGTAATTTATTTTGTAATAGGCCCGTTCATGATGATTACATTACAATACATGAAAAAACCCATCACAAAATCAGAAATACAACAATAATCATTCATCAATAATCATAAAAAAACACAATAACAATTAGTATAAATAAACAAAAATACATCATAATCATAAGAAGACTTATAGTACTGCAAACAAAACAGACTGACAGAAAAACAAAGCTTTGAGAAAGTTCAAATATAAATGATAGCCACACAGATTTTATACAAAAAGTGTTTCAGCATTTATATATTACCATCACCCCCAAAATTGAGGGAATAACCCATTTCCATAACAATATCTCCAATATTGTATGACATCAAAAGTTTTTCTCATGACAGTTAGACTAGGAAAGTTGCAAAATGTTTTCAGCAACTTTTTCAAGTTACTTTAATTTGTAAAATACATTTTACATTGTTAAGAGGAAAAGTGTTTCATCACATCCACCTAGTAACTGTTAAGCACTTGTTTTTTTAGGATTTCTCAAACTATTCCAATAGGAGAACCCCTGCAGGACACTGTCATTGAGATAAGAAATCAAGAAGTATTTATAGGTATGTGGTTTTACTATTACCATTTATAATAAACTTTGTTTTCACTGCAAAAGCTTTTGTTTAAACTCAGAAATGTAAGAGAAATTACGTGAATCCGAGATGCTTAAGCCTTTAAAATTATTAAGTTTTTGAAAGCATTAAAAACACATAAATAGCATTGGCTTAAACTAAGCTTATTACTAATGCTTAAAAATTATTGAAATAATCTTCTCTTTTAAAAATGATTTGTGGTGAAATATGTCAATTCATTTAATTTTCTAGGAGGTCCTAAACGTTGGTGTGTCATTAATGATGAACAGTGGCCACTTGAATCCATCGAGAATCCCATTTCAATTATACGTGAAACCGGGGATATAGTTTCCCAAGACGAGAAAGGTCATATTTACTTTGAAAGTAGAAGGGGCAGTGTCATCAAATACAATGGAAAGAAACTCTCTATTGCAAATATAAATGGATTGCTGAAGAAGTTTTATGGGATTTCCAACCATTACATTCATTTTGATTCCATTGAATCTAAATTGCTTCTTTTTGTTGTCATGAATGAGGATTTGCAGTTAAGTGTAGAAGATGTGAGGGATCCAATATTAAAGAGTCTGCGCGCAGAGCAAAATCTCCCTAAAACAGAACTTATTCCTGTTTCTTACATTCCTTTGACTAAGCATGGTATGTCATATTATTAGTTTCTTAAATAACTGTAATAATGTTTAGTTTGTGTTACTAATTGGCAATTTTATCAATAATATATTGGAGGCCTGCATAACTTGAACTGTGTGGTGAGCCAACTTTTGCCCTTTTACTTGCCACAGGCCAAAAATTTGGTGTGGCCTGATCTTTGCAGGCCAAAATATCAATTACATAGCTTGGTAATGGTATTGAGACAAATTACAAATAATTGAGTAATAAAAAAATTGGGATGGTATATTCGAAACATACTTCCAAGTTTTTACATTAGTAATTTCATTGAAATTTCTGTAGGATTTTTGAAGATTGCAGGTTTGATTTAACTTTTGTAAGCTGCCTCTTTATTTAAAAATAAGAAAAATAAAAATAGTCCAAAATTTCCTTATATGTAATTAAGTTTTTCTTAAGTCTTTTAAAATTCAAAAATGGAGCTGACAGGCTGTTGTGCATGTGCATACCTGATGTAGTGTATTTAATAGTAACATGCTTAATTCAAGCTAAATATCCTATTCAGCTTAAATCATGAACTATATTTCTGCTCCTAATTGAAACAACTGCTTCAGCTTAGTCTAGTTATTCTACTTTATTTTCAAATATGTTTGATTTCAGTATAGATTGTCTGTGTTTTTGGTAATTTTCCATTCTAAATCACATTCATTAATAAAAATTTTGTGTTTTATTTCATTTGGGTAAAAAATGTGCTTTGGATTGTTGTGGTGTTTATTCTTATTTTTATGAAGTAGTTTGTGCTAGATTAAAATTGAATATTTAAATATTTTGCATTGAATTTACTTAGGTTTAATTATTATTGCTTTGACCATCCTGGAAAATTTATTTCTCTTTAGGCAAAGCAGACTATAGAAAACTGCTAGAAACAGCAAACAAAAGATTAAATAAAAATTTGGACCTTTTGTCTGAAAGTAACATAGAAGAAACCTTTAGTAAACTTTGGAAGGTTTGTATTTTTATTTAGAATGAAATCTATTATAAATTTTAAGATGTATTTGATTATATGCTTTTAGTCATAATGTTTCTATAAAAAGTATTTAGTTCCTCAATATATAGGGATATATTGATATATACTCAATATATCAATATCAACCTTTTTGCAAAATAATACATTTTAAAGGTAGTACTTATGTATCTGGTTGTTGACCATTTTGTTAAAGTTTTTATGTTAGTTAGCAGAGAGCTTAACATGTAAGTAATTTTAAAGTAACTTGGTATATTATGTTTTAAATTAAAACTTTATGTGCTATAGTTCTTATTGCAACCCTGAAGAATAGTGTAGCATTTATTATAATTCTATAGTAGTATCTATTTTTTTTTCAGAATTATACAAATGAATTAGCTATTTCTGATGCAGACAACTTTATTCTTAGGGGAGGGGATTCAGTCTCTGCAATTCAGTTAATGTCAGATGTTGAGTGGGAGCTACAATTACAGGTACCAGAATTGGTTGAGATCCTTCTTAACAGATCTTACAAAGAAGTTTTGCATCACATTACTTCTCAGGTTAGCCAAACAGCATCTTTTTAAGGTTCCTTTCTGTAGATAAATATTAAGGTGTATTGAAAAAAACTTTTCCAATTTTCTTACTCCAATTAAATTTTCCAGCTTAAATCCATATTTGTTATAATTTGATTTAATGGTCTTTGGAGTTGAAATACCTTATTATAAGACAGTTTAGATCTTTGTGTCCATTTTACATTACAGTCTTTTTGTCACTCCCAGGGCAGAGGACAAAAGGAATTGCTGAATCTGAGTAAGAAAATTGCGTCTTCCTTTGTTCAAGTTTGAGCCCATTATCAACATAATGTATAGATTTAGGCTGTTATTCAAGGTTTTTTTTAAAGCATACACCATATATGGTCCATAACTAGGGTGAAGACATTTACTGTGCGTGCAATTAAAATGGGAATGGGGGTGAAAAGCCTCTTTTCAGGCTTACCTGTGTTGCCCGCTCCATAGGATAGCAACATCGAAATCCAAACAATGTTTTTTTCGATACACCCTAGAAAATATGTTGGAACAGTGATACGTATCCAGGCATCATAAGTAGTGTGATCTGTTTTTACTAATGCTGTTTGTTGGTTTTGTTGTTGTTGGTTTTGTCCACTATGTTACATAAATAAGGTTTTTTTTTTCTCCCCCCCCCCAAATATTATAAAGAAAAAGCTTAAATGTATGAGCAAATGCTGTGTTTCTTGTACACTTACATTTTTTTTTCCAAAAACTTTTATTTTGGTACTACTTGGTGTTAAAATTAAAAAAATTTAACTGGATAAAAGTTTATTTTATGGCTTATATACTTATTGGGAAACATATTATTATTATTTCTGTAAGAATTCTTGTTGTTCCAAATAGTAGGGGATATTTTTAATACATTTTTAAAACTTATTTTACAGTGGAAGGCAGAAAAGTATCATGTAACAGAGTGAACATTTTTGTAACAAAGTGGACAATCCTGCATGGTTTTGGGAAAAGAGAAACAGGATTTGTGTAGTTCAAATAAATTTATTCACTTTTGTACTTAATCGATTTTTTATATGTATCAGTTGGAGATATTAAACAAATTATAACTTCTGAAAAACATCTATACTTCTTGGAAATATATAGTAAAGGCAGCCACCCTGTAGTTCACACTTAGATTTAGGGATAAGTTTAACAATTTGCAATTATTGAATAAATGAAATGCCTTTTATCAGCCCTAAATAATTTATTACATTTCTTAACATATTTTAAGCTGATGACTTTAACTTGGTCACCCCCTATGGTCAAATACGATTTGCTCGTAGGTAAATAAAAATTAGAATAATACTGAAGTTGACTACATTATTGAACTCTATTATGGAGGGATTTTTGATCATTGTCTGACAGTATTATTGAATTGTATTTTTAAGAAGATAATGTATAAATATTTTCTATGATTTCTTAAGTCAGTTTTGTTCTACCCCCAACCCTCAATGAAATAAGGTAACCTTTTAAGGCATATAAAAGGTTAAGAATTTATAAAAATTGTGTCAAAACATTACAGGTATGATTTCCAAAACATTTTTTGGGGGAGAGACCCTTGCCCCTATTTAGAGTTCCTAAATTTAAGTAACTTCACAATGTGTGCATTTTTACTTACAGTTGCAATTTCATATTCTTTCCCTCTCCTTGAACTGTAAAACAGGTGGGGAATTTCTCAACCCTCAATTTCTGAGGTGAGGGGACATTGCTCCATCAGTTTGCGAGTTGATTAGGAAAGAACAGTTTCTTCTAGTGGTCAAAAAGGCATTAAAAACCCCCTATTGACAGTGCTTTTATAAAAAAATTAGAAGGAGAACCCTGTTGAACACCCTCAACTTTTCTATTATTTTGTATTGATATAATTACAACTAGTTTGTTAAGAGATGACATCTTTTAGGTTTGTATCCAAAGGGGGGTTGGGGATTCACCACCCTCAAAATTCTGACTACTATCTATATTGTTTTTTCTGGGAAAATTCTGTGTTGTACTAGAAGCTATCTTCTTTGCATGTCACTTCCCAAATGATTAAAAACTACAGCACTTTTAAGAGTCAAATTTGAAAAAAAATTTGAGCAAGAACCCTCAGACCTGTTTTTTACTTTGAACTCACTAATAGACACTCAATTTTCCCAGTGTACCATGATTTAAAAATCCCCAAAAATGTCAGAAAAACTTATAAAAAATTATTAACCAGTGGAACTGAAATATAATATTTAATTAATAAAGTCAAAAACTAAATAATCAAGTGTGAAAGTAATTAAATACTATATAAACCCAACTTGATAAAGAACCTTGATTAGTAGCACTTAAATTTTCTAACTATACTCCACAAAATATTCCCTCCTCCCCCCAAGTAAAAACTGAAATATAGAATTAAATAGAATATTTTAAATTTTATTGAAGGAAATGTAGAGATTTATTATTTTTCTGTTAGTGCTGGATATATGTTTACAATCTAATCCAGTCATGGGCAAAGTACAGCCCGCAGGCCAAATGCGGCCCTTCGGACGAATCAATCCGGCCCACGGCATGGTTTTGAAAAAATACAATTACACATAGGAAAAAATGTTCTTTATAAGTTCTTTATAATACATAGAAAAAATGTTCTTTATAAGACCACCATTTAGCTTCACTGCTGCCAATCAGCTCATCTCAGTTTCTACCAGATTATGTAAAACTTTTAGAAGTTCAGTATCACAGTTTCATCTGTCACTAGCGCTTTTATTCACTTCTAAAGAACAATCAATTTTGTAACTTTTTTTTCCAAATTTTTTACCATTGTAGCATAATATAAGTTGTGTGTGATGTAAAAATCAACTTTAAAAACTATCACTCATAAAAATTTGTTTTTCTAAATTTTTTGTTTCCGGCCCGCCTAGATAATTTTTTTGTTTTATCTGGCCCTCCCCTAAAAATGTTTGCCCATGTCTGATCTAATCAGTTAAAAACTTTCTCAAAACACAAAATTTGCAGGTTAGCCAATTAAAAATTGTATCTCTTTGAAATTTTTTTATTAATTAAATCTTATTGATAATGTGTAGTACTTTGAATTTTAATAGATAACAATTCTTTTCTTTATAAAAATCTTTTAAAAGTCTCAACTTGTAATTAAATATTTTTTAGGTCAATTGCAAGATAAAGAAGGCTTTGGCATTTCACATATCCAAACCTATTGAAGGGGATATTAACAATGGCATGGACTCAACACCTCTATCTGAGCCCAGTCCTTCATTAAGCAACTGTCCGCCCTCTCCCAAGAAACTTCAGAGTGATGTAGTTCTGATGAAAACACCCATTTCTTCATCTAAACGCTTTCGTCCGAACAATTACCTCGGGTTACCCTCTTTCCAATGTCATGAGTTATCCTCGAGGAGACACCATTTGCTCTATTGCAACCATCCAAAAGAGAGTTGCTTCAGAGAAAATACAAGTTGTTATGAACAAAGGAAAAATATTTCTCTGCAAATGTTCTGCAAGTTTGATTTAAAGAAGTGTGTTGATGCATCCCCTACTGCTGCTTTCTTTTTTCAGTAAGAAATTGTAATTTTCAATACACTGAAAGTCAAAGTATTTTTTTGTTGCTTATTTTATGGGTTTTGTTTAAACTGTATTTTATGTTATGTAAAGAAAATTTCTCAATTGGTAAGATAAATTGAGTTATGTGGGATAATAACAGATGCTGTTTTGGTTAAGCTGCAGGTGCATTAAAATCTAAATTGTGAAATCCATACATGCATCCTAATGGTTTGCATTTAAAATACAGGTCGGGCTTGATGCTTATATTCATTGGATCTCACTCTGGGCTCTTTGCTTGCTATGATATCCTCAAGCAAGACTTCAAATGGAGTGCTACTTTACCTGACAGGATTGAATCATCTGCCTGTTTATCTCAGTGTGGAAATTTTGTCCTTGTTGGTAAGATTACTTTTTCTGTATACATGTATGATGATTATTTATGCCATATGGACTATTCTTCCATTTATATAATACTAACTAGATAAATTTTTGAAACAAAATACTTATTTTACATTGAAATAAAAATAGTCATAACTATAATCAGATAAAATTATCTCTGAAAATATGAGTGTTTGAAAATTTAATCTAAATGTATGTGTAACATAGATATTACTTTACATTTTCATTTAACTACTGTTATTCCAAATATACTAGGTATTTCAGAACTATTGTTTAATTAATTTCATTCAGTTCAAGAACACAATAACAAGTAGGAGGCAAACAAGAAAATATAGTCACAAACACAATACACACCAGTGGACTGGATATTTAGCTCATCTGGATTGCTTTTGCGATTGCAACCATGTTTATGTATGATTCTTATTTGTTATAGTGTTCCTGTCCTACAAATGCAAATTATTGAACAATAGTTCTGAAGCCCCTTTTATTTTTGACACTAAATTTCCTTGATGTATTTGATTAGGTTGTTATGATTACCACTTGTATTGTTTTGATTCCTTGACTGGAAAAATTTCATGGAAGTTTAAAACTGATGCTGAAGTTAAAAGCTCGCCAGTTGTATCTTCTCACAACATTGTTTATGTTGGATCCCATGATAAACATTTGTATGCTGTAGAATTACAAGTAAGTAACTCTCTTATTTTAAATGTAACTCTTTATGGTAACATATCAGTTTACATTTAATTTTTTTTATCTTATTGATTTGCAATTAAACCTGGTTCCATGTTATTCATTTTAGCTTGCTTTTTAGTGTGCAATATTTTTTAATGATCCATCAAAAGTGTCCATAATAATAAAAATAATAACTATGCAAGCCCCTCAAAATAAAATGAATTCAACACTAACCTTCTGAAGCCTCATGCAACCTAGACACTGTTAATGGTATTAGGAGTGACAGTTTCTGGATGTTGAAATTAAAGGATTCTTTTGCAAGTTAAGCTCATATTTAAGTTTTTCTGTTTTGACAAACACTTGCACAAATCAGATAGCACAGCAGTCATTAAAAATTTTCAAAGTCCAAAATGGTGATACTTTTATTGTTTTAAAATTCAGTCCAGTATTATCAAGTTCTTAAGTTAATTTAACTTTAATTGTGTGTGTTGACTGTAGACTTTTTGTTTTAAACTGATCTTAAGAGATTATTTGGTAATACATTGCCTTTTAATTTAAAATTCCTAATGTGGAAGCCAAATAGTAGTAGACAAAATAGACCCTCTCAAAAATCTTTCTTGATAAAAAGAAAATGACATGTTATTAAAATTAGCTACATAAAGTTGAATAGTGAGTGCGTCTATTGAAGAAAGTATTGTGTCAAAAGTGTAAACATTTTAAAAATTAAGAAAACAAAATTCCAAAATATACTTTTGAGCACTACTGTGTGTTTTAATTTAATTAATTCACACATGTTACTCTTTTCTAATTCAGGTTTTGGGATTTCTATACAATCACATGTATCTACAAACATTACAATGTTAGTTCTTTTTTTTTCTCAGGGAGGAACATTACTTTGGAAGAAAAGACTCGGTCAAGGCAGTGTATTTTCTTCACCGGCTCTGTATGAACACCTTAATACTGTTGCAGTTGCAACATTAGATGGCGTTTTGTCTGCATTAGATATGGTTAGTGAATAGGATAAAACTCACATTGAAATAAAAATAACATAACTTTTCAGTCTAAATCTTAGAATTCTAGAAGCTGAATTGCCACTGTGTTTTACTTTAAAAGAGGGACCTTTTAAATTATTCCCCTTTTTATCAACTAGATTTAACTTAAATTATATGTATTCTTTTAGAAATATCAACTTTGTGTCATAAAATCTCAGGATTTATAACTTGATCTCATAGACTTATAAATTAATTTAATTTTTAATAAATATTCTATAAATGTTATCTTAAGAAAGTAATGTTATGCTATAATGTTTTTCAATGTTATTGATTTTATAAGCATCTCATTTCCTTTACAGAAAATTTTTACCTTGATCTAGTTTAATATGATTTTGGTAATAGAAATTTTTTTGGTGATATGCAAATTTTTTTTATGCTTTAGTTCACTGGTGTCACTCTTTGGTCTCATCACCATGAAAAACCCTTGTTTTCCTCTCCATGGTTTTCTCATAATTGCCTATTTATTGGATCAACTGACAAAAAACTACTGAGGCTGGATTCATTATCAGGATCACTGGTATGCATAAAAAAAGAGTTTAACTAAAGTGTGGTGACATATTGATAAATAGCTTTATAAACTAAAATTTAATTATATTGCTGTTAATTGGCAAGCTAGTCAAGTCTTTAGAATTGGATGTAAGTTTTGTAATGTGCAAACTTTGGCACTTAAAGATATATATTCATGATCAAGCTCATTCAAGTGAAAAAAAGCTATAAAAATTGTCATTATAAAATAAAATATATTATGAAAAGTTAATGCACTATATATAGTTTGGAAAAAAATATTTGACTTTTAAACTATCAACTTTTATACTTAACTTTTTTTTAATATTAAAAAGACAGAAATACTCCATAGCTTAAAAAACAACGAATTACTCCTAAATGTTTCAGTCCTTTTCTTTGATCTTATTTTTCTTTAACCCATATTAATTTCATTTCCAAATCAGTTCTGAAACTTTATTCAAAGTGATGCAGTAAATATTTTGTTTGTTTCAGATTGGAGAGAGTAACACAGAGGGTCCAGTGTTCTCATCTGTTTGCCAGAGTGATCACTATTTCTTCTTTGGTTGCCATGACAGCAATGTCTATTGCATTGATCATGAAAGCCAGCTTATCTGGAAGCAACAGTGTGATTCTGCTGTTTACAGTACACCATTTGTGTTCCAGTGCAGAGATGAAAGTTATGTGGCAGTTGCCTGTACTGTTGGAACATTGTATGTAATGCAACGAAACACTGGAAAAATAGTTTGTACTTACAAGTTTCCTGGGGAAGTGTTTTCATCTGTAGTTGTGTTGAGGGGTTTTTTGATTGTGGGGTGCAGAGATAACTTTGTGTACTGTTTTAAGTTATTTGATGATTCTTAGTTACTTCATTATGTGACTGAAAGTAGCACAAATTTGTCACATTCTATTGTCAAATTTCATATTGGAAGTATTTATTTGCTTCATATTGAAGCACATGTATTGTTTCATTTGATATCAAACATATTACAGTAGATGGACTTATATTAGCTAGGGAGGAAGAACTTGCTTTTATATGATCAGTCATTTATGCATCACAAAATCCTCAAATAAATAATTTCTTTAAGAAAATCACTGATGGATGGTGACATATTATTGACCTTTTCCAACCAAGTTAAGTAGCATTATGTTTAAATTGTGGTATTTTGGGAAAAAAAAATTTCTACAATAAAAATTTGCAAAAAGGGAAAAACATGATAAATTAAACATACACTCAGCACTTTATTATGAGTGATAATTTTTCTCTCCACCTTGCTATTCTTTTTTTAATGCTTATTAAATTTTTATATTTAACTGCTGTAGTATTCTAAAAAATATAATGTAAGAGATAATAAGGTTATAATTTAAGAAATAACAAATAGTTTTGAAACCATTTATATGAATTCTTTTGAAATTATGCTCCTAAAATGAAGGAAAACGAATATTTTTGAAAAGTGCAAACATTTTAATCACATATTGAAAAATTAATTTTACAATCAATTGAAAATAATTTCTTTACATAATCAAAGAAGACAAATACAATTAAAACAAAAATGTCATTAGTGTTTTAAGTAGAAAAATAAATCTAACATACAACTAAAATAAAAAAATATATTGCACATAAAAAATGCATTTAAAACAAATTATATTTTATAAAACAGTTAATACACCTTGTATACAAAACTAACAGTGAAACATTTTAAAATTAGGTGAACTATATATAAGGAAAATCAGGCTGATAAAATATAATTCCAAGCCACAAATTGAAGAATTAATTTTAATCTTGTAACATGCTAAAATAAATTATTTACACATTTACCATTCATAGTCTTCAATATCATTAAAAGTATATAAAAATCCTTCAATTTTTACCAGCCTAGAAAACAATTTTTTAAAAAGTATTTTTTATTTTACAGAATTACAGAACTCTGATAGATTTTACATGGTCTTGAGAAGCTTTGAATTAAGAACACTTAAACTAGAATAACATACACTTTATAAATCAAGATTAAAGGTCAGTGTTATTGATGATAACAAATAAGTTTCTCTTAAAGTTAAAAACCTTAAAAATGCTAGACTAACCTTATTTTCATAAATTTCTCATGCATTTTACAAAACCAATTTTAGATAAAATGTTCTTAATGCTTTGTAAAAATATATTTGTAGCAAAATTAAAATACTTGGATAAAATCTCACATTAACAGTAATTTGCATCATAAAAATCTTAAAAAGCATCTCTAGTGAATGAGCAACACTTGTAAACAATTTGTCTGACTCTTTGAGAAAAAATAACTTTCTAACTAATACAAAGGCACATGTAATTGCACTTGCTTTAACAATGCATTGATTACTGACTAAAGTTTACTGGTGCTGGTGATGCATATTGCACTTGTTTAACATATTCTTTTGCAGCATTAAAATCACCAATTTGAGATTAAGCAAATGCTTCTCTGTAATACATAATTTTTTGCAATACCTGTATTGTGTAATACTGTGTAACATTTATCTTTTTGGTAAGTATATCACCGGTTTGCAAAATACCACTTTTAACCCATCATAAGTGCCTCAGGCAATAGAGGGTGAATCTGCCGTTGAGGGGGACGTGTCTTGATGCATCTTCGAAGCTATTTTATGCACATAGACAATGTCGGGACGTTTATCGGGATCGGGATGAATGCAGCATGCAACCAAAGCCCTCATCTGAAAAGTCATTGAAGTTGATTCTGTAGTTATTTGTACAGTTATTATAAATTCAATCAAATAATTACTGTGCAAAAACTATTTAATTTTTAAATTATTACAATGCAAGGACAATAACTATTAAATCACAAAAAAGCAAACCAAAATTTATTGTCTTTCACACAGCTACTTTAATTCATAAAAAAATTCTGCTTTCAATGGGAAGTTCTTAAAGGTCAAAATAACCTGCCTTAAACTTATGTTGATGGCAAAAAAGCAGTATTTGTTTTTAAATATTTGCCTTCCTTGTGTGAATGTCCTGAAGGTTATTAAAATTATAGCGCTATACACTTTACCAAATTTCAGACTAAATAAGGCTGGTCCAAGTTAGAAGTTAAAGATAACAGGTCTCTCGTTAAAGAAAACATACATTAAGCAAAATTTATCTTAAACAAGAACAAATGCTTTTACAGCAAATTCAATTCTTAAAGCAATAAAAATTTTAAATATAAATAAATCAAACACTTTCTTACTATCAGATTTTCATTCAATATTACCTGATGAGAGTAAATATCAGATGGAATAGGAGGGTAGTCACAGTCTTCTATCTTTTTGCATAATGCATACAAATTCATCTTTTCACCATAAAAGGGTGACTGAAGAGCCGCCATCTGAAAGAAATATTTAATATGACAAAATAAACTTTTTAAATTGATTTATTTGTAAGTGAAAGTTGAAGGATTATAAACTACCTCGTATAAAAGACAGCCAAGGGACCAAATATCAGACTTAAAGTTGTAGCCATGCTCATGGATCCTTTCAGGAGACATGTAGTATGGAGTACCCACTTTTTAAATAAAAGGTAAGATGTTAGAATGAGGTAAAATAAATGCAAGTTATACTTTAGTTAAGTGAACAGTCAATGTGTGGTTTGGTTATTATTTTTTTAAACAATTAGTTTTAAAGCTTCTCAAATTTAATATGAATATTTATTGTTATTGATTAGTTTCTAACTACCTACTCCTTGTTTTTAAACTCTATTTGATAAAAATATTTTTTAAAAATTATCTATCTTCAATCATATTAAAAAGATGATTAGGAGAATGTGAGTGAGCTAGATTAGGTTTCATTAGAAATGCTCTTGGTTTATTAGTATTAACTTAAACTTTTAAGTTTACCTTTCAAGTGTATATTTTTGCAGGTTTACCTAAAGAATGAGCTGCTGTAGTTTTTGAACTGAAAAACCTTCCGAGTCCTAAATCACCAAGTTTCACAACACCTTCAGCAGTAATGAAAACATTGGCTGGCTTTATATCTAAATGAAAACAAAGGATTGATGTTAAGCTAGTTGCTTTTTATACATAAAATACACACTTCAAGAATATTTATTAATGAGAAGATTTCAGAGAAAATCCCTAGGGGTAAAACCAGCCAGACATGCTGTCCCTTAATTATCTAAAACAGATTTTTAGAAAATTAAAAGGAAGGATTTGAACCTTAACACAAATAAATATCCTATAAGATTTGTATTGCACACATTTAGAAACTCTGAATTAAATATATATTGAACAGCTCAAAAAATAGAAACAGGTTTAGTACATTTTATCCATTAATAAAAGTAAACTTAATGTATATTGATCCAAAGTATTTTTAAAAAGAGAACCAATAAGATTTAATTTATTATATATATTAACAGTAAAACTTTTCAGATAAATTAGAATCCTTTATAAAATGTGTTTGCTTTGTTTATTAGTGCAGTTATGTATAATCCTTAAAAATACTTATAGTAAAAGATATATTTTATAACAGTATAAATATGGTGTAAAGATCTATACCTCTATGCATAACTCGTTTGGAATGCATATGTTCCAAGGCTCCACACACTTGCACAAAATACTTCCAAATTGTTTTCTCAGGGATTAATCTTTGTTGTTTTTTGAAGTACTGTTTCAAAAATTTATAAAAGAACAATCAACAAGGTTTCTCAAAACTTCAAAATATCTACCCCAAAAAAACTGCTTAAAGAAAGGATAAGTTTCTCAGAGAACAAGACTTAAAAAATATCTTCATTTAGACAACAATAATTATTGGTACAAGTACATGATTCATCAATTTCTGAGTTAGTTTCCACTGAAATTTAAGGAATTACTAAAAAAAAAGAGGATGAAAGTATATTTTTACTAAAAAGTTCATTTTATATGCAGTTTCTTTATCTAGTTCAGAGTGTAATACAGTATACCATTAAAAATAATGGAATTTTCTTCAGACTAGTGCATGCAATTGTAGTTGTAATTACCTTGATCATTCTAGACAAATCTCCAGCATCGGCAAGATCAAGAACAATGTAAAGCTCATTATCATCAATGAAGGAGGCTAAATATTTTATTACATTGGGGTGATTTAGTTGCTGAAAAAATATTAAATGTATTAAACAAATATAAAAACAATGCATAGTATTGTTGCCTTGGCATTGATGAAAATTAATACATTTTTATCTAAACTAAAAAATTTTTTGGATTAAATTTTTATATAAAAATTTAAGCGTAATTACCTGTAAAAGATTGATTTCTTTCATACAATCCAGGCGAGCTTTTGAATCCATCATTTCAGAGAGCTGATAGAAATCAATAAAGCAAGGTAATGTAAAAAAGTTGGATAAAATATTTCCAATTAATCATAATATAGTATATAAAATTTAAGGTTGCTAACAACTGGAAGTAGAATTTCAGAGTTTTAGACTATGGTACAGTGAATGAGTGACAGAAAATAAAATTTTGGACGAGTAACTAATAAGTTATATTTTCAGTAATCACTTAGGATTGTTTTCTATAGATAGAATGGATTTTAAAATTTGCATATTTTATGAATGTAAGACTTACCTGCACTTTTTTCAAAGCTACATATTTTCCATCGAGCTTACATTTAGCTTTATACACAACACTGAACTGGCCTTTACCAATCTTTTTATCAATTTCAAAATTTGACAACATAGCATATATGGAATCATTGGTCGTAAGTCTGGAAATCTCTCTATCCAGATCTGACATTTTAAAATGGGAAAAGAAAACCTAAAGACAGAAAAAAATTACAGTAAAAAAATCTTTGGAGTGATTACATTTTGATTAGACAAAAATAAATTGTGAAACGAGATGGTCAATCAGGCAAGAGATGTAAAACATTGTTTTATAAAACACGGTTATAACCTATTACATAATAAGACATTATAATGTAAAACATCTAAATGTAACTAATTTTCTTCTAATACACATATTTAAAAAATAGCATAATAAATATTTGAATTGAAATATTTTTTGTAAAAATTAAACTTTCAAAACTTCGAGTGAAAGTTAAAATTTAACTCCTTACTACACATTTATAATTTCTTTTAAAAGTTCTGCATAACATAATAGTCAAATAAATTTTTTCAGAATGTTTCTAGACTAAATTTTCGAAACAAAAAGGAGTAAAGTACATCTCTTCATTTCTTGATTGACAGTTAAATCCAAAACAATATGTTACTAAGTAACAAACAAAAGTGAAAACCCTCTATATGGTGAAAATCTATTAGCCGATTAGGGAAAACATCTATAAGACAGATATCTAACAATTTTCGATAGCACACCATACTTTTGTGTACCTTTCACCTTTATGAAAGTCACAAGCCCACTCTTTCTTATGACAGAATTATCACCTGGCCAAATAGTGCTACGTATAGTGGAAAAATTCATGGAACAGCTTTAGAAAGAGTCCTCCAGTCACCATGTATACTGCTCCCACAGTAACATTCTTTAGTGTTGTCATTTAAGTTGTAGGTAAACATGGAGGCTGGAAGACTCTTTCTGAAGCTGTTCCAAATTCATTTTAGATCCAAAAAAGTTTCGTTAAAACAGGGGCTTTTGGCAGAAAGTCTTTGACATAAGAATAGCAATGAACATAAGAGGAATACTACCTAATGTCTGGGAATATATTTTTTCAAGAAATAGATGTTTTGGACGTAACAAAGTTCACCATATGGAGAGTTTTAGATAAAAATAAAAACTCTGTGGATATAATTTACTGCATTTTTGTGAAAATTGGTTGGAAACTCAGCTGTTGTATCTCCAGAAGGCTACATAAAAGTGGTTCACAACTTAATCCAATAAAATAAAACTGACTAAGAAAAGAATATTTAATCCTTTAAACGACAAAACACAAAGCCATAATCACAAATTTCGGAGGGAAAACCAAATTCATTCTCTAGCACTAAAAAATTTCAGGGTAGCATTACTAACTATGAAGCTTGGCACAAAATAATAAATATAGACTTAACATTAGGCTTGCAAAGAGAAGAAACCCATCTTGCTTGTTACAAATATTTTTCGTGGTTTTTGTCCATTAATTTCATATCATTTGGTGAAAATTATAAGAACATTTTAAAATTAGTAGAAAATATCTTCTGAAATCAATAACTTATGATTGTAAATCTGACGAGAGACACAACTTCCAATGTCAATCACTTTATGTATCACGTTTTAACATTGCAAAATTAAAAAAAAATTGAAAGATTGATCTCACCTTGATTTGATAAATTTAAAAATTTCAGCGAGCGACAAAGATTAAAAAACTTTGTTTATTTATAAACTTTTACTTTGTCTACATACAAATAAGAAATAAGATTTACTTGATTGCTTGCTTGTTTATTTTTTCTTTCCGCCCCTTTTATCGCGAAAAGCAAAACTAAAATTGAAATAAACTCAATATGAATCAGGATTTGTTTATCATCAATTTATTAAAATCTTAAGAAATCACTTATAAGTCATTTAAACTTTATGAAGAATGATGAAACTACTCTATTATTTCAAAACAAACTGTAGTAACTGCAACTCTTCTTAACATCCTCTCACCTCTCCTCTCAGTTGTCAACAAAAATTCCCAACGTGGTATGTTTGTTCGATCTGGTTTTGATTTCTATATTTTTTATAAATTGCATGGAAAATAATAAAGATCATTGTATTTGCTGTAAAATTTGGTAACCATAACTTTTTTACATCGTACATATTGTCTCCTTGCTTAGAATCAATCTTTGAGGGTACTTGTTTTGGAACGAGTTTATATTTATCATGATTAAAATAAACAAATAGAATAAATGTTTAGTGTGATATTTTCTTGAGTTTAGGTATTAAAATGCCTGATATTGCTGTGACCCAAGAAAATGTGTCTGATGAGACCGGAGCTCCAAAAACAGCTGCTCAGCTTAAAAAAGAAGCTAAAAAGAAAGAAAAGTTAGAGAAGTTCAAACAAAAGCAAGAAAAAATACAGTCTCAAGGTGGTGATAAGACAGCGGTATGATTCCATTAAAGTAGTTCTCTTTTAACTTTTTATAGAGTAATCTTCTTGTGCAAAATTGGAATCTTATGAAAGATTTTGGTTAAAATCAAGATTAAGCACACTCCCATATTTGCCATAAAAAATTATTTTCCTAGAGCCCCTAAATAAGAATTAAATATTTAAGAATTTGAACTTAGGCAGTTGGTAAATTCATAGAAACCGGAACTGGGTGAATTTTGATGTAGTCAAAGCCGTTTATTGGTGAGTAAGCAATTAACTTCTATAGAACTTCGTTGCCAAAATCCACTCGCTATTTTGGCATCAGGCTCGGTTTCTTAGGATCACCCAGGCAGGTTCCTAAAGTTTAATTTAGATGGAATTTTTGGTACTTAAGGATTAGCCAGGTGCAAGCATCAAGTTTTAAAATTTGGTATAATGTTAAGGTTTGAGTTTTATGCTAAATTGCCTGATGTAGAAATATAAACTCCATTAAAATGTGTTTCTTTTAATTTTTGTTATATTTTATGTATAAGTAATAAAATGTTGACCAATTTTTTATATTTTTCCCATTATAATATTAAGTCTTAATTTTTATAGAAAAAGCCCAAAGAAAAGAAAGAAAAAGAGGTTATAGTATACGATAAAGAAATTGTGCAGGGTGAGAAGAAAGGTAATAAACAGTTTTAATTGTTCTCTGATATTAAATTACTTGATGTATTATTTTCCATCATTAGGAATTTTGGTACTCGTTTATTAGCCTGTCGGCTGTCAGATTCAGCAACATAGCTAAACAATACTTTAACAGGTTTTTAAAATGTTATTGGATTTAACAGCATGCTCGACAGGCTGATATGCAAGTACCAGATTTTTTTTAACTTATTGAAGTGAGTACCTAACTCTCATTTTGTGCAGCCCAAGTATAAAATAAATTTAGAAATAAGGAGTAACAGTGGCGGATCTAAAACATGAGCAAGGGGGGGGCTAACTTAATCTGATTGAGGATGATAATGAAGTAACAAGCCGTGCTTTTGCAATATTCATTAATGTCTTAAATATTGAGGGCGGTCGCAGTGTTGATTGTAAATGACTAGTATTGTTAAATATAACTAATTAATTAGTAATTAAATTAGTTAATCATTAAATATATCAAAATAATAAGGGTGTGTGTGTCAACCGGGAGGGGTTTTTTACGATGATTTGAGTCAAATATTTTTTTCCAAGAATATAGATCAAATGTGAATTTTCGTGCACTTAATTTCAATGTTTAGTGAATAATACATCCATCCCGAGGCATAAGGGGGTTTGGGGAAACCTCCCCCAAGAAAATTTTTGAAAATTTGACCCTAAAATGTTGTGTTTTGACTCATTTTTGGTCATTTGGGACTCTTTGAGTGTCACACGAAAAAGATGATTTCTTGTACTCGTTTTCAAAGGAAAAAACTGTAAGATATAAGAATTTCATGGGGGTGGTTTGAACCCCCTAACCCCGTCTCTATTTTAACAGAGTAAATGTTTTGTAAGAGACATAGCACATTAGACCCTTTTAAAAGGTGAATCTTATAAAAACCAAGGAGATAAAGATCTTGCAGAGGGGCTAAAGCTCATAACCTTTAAGATGTGAAAAAAATCTATAAAAATGTAAGGGGCTAAGTATTTCGGAGGTTATGCTTTGTAAGGCTTAGAAAGCTCATTGAAATCTACAAGTTCTGAATCGCATTTATATTAAAGTGCTGAAAGCTAAAGATCTTGGAAGGGGCTAACGCTTTTAGGCTAAAGCTCATTAAATTGCAAACTAAACACTATAAAACATCTCAAGGAGGCTAATTCTTTATGGGGGCTAAAACTCATTGGCCCCTTTAAATTGTGAATTGAATCTACAAAAACTCAGGGCTAAAAGCCTTGTAGGAGCTAAAGATCATGGAAGGATTCATAAGGGTTAAAGCTCATTAAATAGTGAACCAAATATATTTAAAAACGCAAGAGGGCTAAAAGCTTTGTAAAGGCTATTAAAGAGCATGGAGGGAGCTAATGTTTCATAGGCTAAAGCTCATAAATTTGTGTAACAAACATAAAAACGCAAGGAGGCTAATGCTTTTAGGGGCTAAGCTCATTGGATAGACCCTTTAAATTACGAATCAAACCTTCAAACATGCAGGGGGCTAATAATTTGTAAGGGCTAAAACCTCTAGAAATCCTTAAATAGTGAATGGAGTTTATAAAAATGCAGGGGGCTAAAGATCTTGGAAGGGGCTTAATACTTTGTAGACCCTTTAAATTGTAAAAAAGGCTACACAAAACTGAAAAAAGTTTAAAATTTTGAAAATTTAAACAAAATTTTCTAAAAACTTAATTTTTTTTCGAAAAAGTTCAATTTTATGTAGTGTAAACTTAAGTCCCAAGGGGGGGGCTATAGCCCCTATAGCCCCCCCATAGATCCGCCACTGAGGAGTAATACAGTGCAACTTGGATAATTTAAAGCCGAAGGGACCACATAAAACCTGTTATTATCCAATACTTTGAATTAAAGATTTTCTTATAAGTTCATTGTATTTTAAGTTTGTTAATTGCCCCATAAATATAGTCATATTGTGTTCCAGGTATCCCATGTTAAATTTGCACTTTTTTTTGCAGATATCACTGGTCCTATGCCTGATGCATACAGTCCTAAGTATGTTGAAGCTGCATGGTATGCTTGGTGGGAAAAGTCAGGTTTCTTCAAGCCTGAATATGGGGTAATTGTACTGGATCAATTTACTTCTTCAATATTCGCTTCTAAACTATTATATCAATCTCCCAATTAAACAAACTTTTTAATTTTGTGTTATGTCTTTTGTCTATTTTAATAGTTCCTTTCAAGAACATTATCTTTAAAAGTTTATGTGTTGTTATTTTTGTCTTTAGGTAAATTACTATCACATATTGATAAAAAACCTATTCCATGTTAACTTTAAAAAGTTAGGTTAAAATGCATTGGATCAATACTCATCAAACTCTCCCTACTTTGGTCATATTTATGTAAACACTTTATCTTAACCCTCAAAACCTTAAAAAATAATTTTTTAGTTGAACTGTACTAAATTTTTCAATGCAATAAATTTTGAAATCTACTGGGGAAATCTCTTTGCTTGGGTACTTAAAGTAAAAATGTTGATCTTAATATGATGTTTAGGATACTGAAATTTTATTTGTAAGTGTACTAACACATTTTAACTCTGGTTGTATGTTTCTACAGAGAAATGACATTTCCAATGTTGCTGAAGATAAAAAGTTTACAATTGTAATACCTCCACCAAATGTCACAGGAAGTTTGCATGTTGGTCATGCATTGACAAGTGCCATTGAAGATTCTATCTCTAGATGGTAAGTATGTTTCATCAAGTTAAGGGAAGCCAAAGCTATTAAAGAAAGGAATTATTCAGAAGTCATCTTTAACAGCCTTTCATTACTAAGTATAATTAACCATAAAAGAGGGATAATTTGGTTCTTACTTATAAAGTTAGGCTTTCAGTTCAAAAGAGTATACAGGTTTAAAGAAGTTTAAAGGGGAAAGTATATAAAATTTGAAATCAGCCGTTACTAATAAAATTTTATTAAATGAAATAACTTGTATGGAAATCAAGAGTTCCACGCTGTATATATATTTTACTTTTAAATCATCTTTGCTGTATATATTAGCCTGTCTATTAGTTTTATTTAAATTTAGGGCTATTGCTCATAACTCTCAAATTGATTTTCATATCGCTTCACAACCACTTGAATATAAATTGTTCTACTCCTTAAAGGAACAGAATGAAGGGTAAAATGACATTGTGGAATCCAGGTTGTGACCATGCTGGAATCGCCACTCAAGTAGTTGTAGAGAAAAAGCTATGGAAGGAACAGCAAAAGAGGAGACATGACTTGGGTAGGGAAAAATTTATTGAAGAAGTGTGGAAGTGGAAGAATCAGTAAGTTCTTTGATAATTTATCATTTCTAAAGTTTTTCAAAGTAACATTTAAAAAATGTGTCTTCAGGCATGAAAGTATTTATTAATATTACATGAAGGTTAAAATTTAAAAATATCTCCGTGAGAATTTACTCAAGTAGGTTTTGAATGAAGCTGTTCTTATAAAGATTGCTTTACAAGCCAAAAATTGTTTTGACCAAAAATTAAATGAAGTATCTGGTTTTCCTCCAATATGTTTAGATCGTATATTTTGCTTTCTTCATTTCTTAATAATTAATAAAATTGGCAAAAGTTGATCTGACAATATTAAGTTAATTTGACATATATACATTGACATTATTTTCAATCTAGAAAAGGTGATCGCATCTATGAACAACTCAAGCTGTTGGGATGTTCGGTTGATTGGGAAAGAGCTACATTTACTATGGACCCTGTAAGAAAAAATTCTCTTAATTTTTCTTTAATTTTATACATTGCAAACATTTTAGTTATTGATGAAAACAACACTTGTTTCAAATCTAGAGTTTTAATTGCATTAAGTTTTTTCCCATGCATTGTGAAATATTGACAAAAATCAGAAATAGTTTTTTTTTATATTCTTGTTACATGATGATGTTCATTAGTGTAAATTCGTTGAAAGTATATACGTGACATTTATCCTGTTTCAAGATTTTAAATCTGTATTTTACAGAAAATGTGCATTGCTGTAACAGAAGCTTTTGTCCGTTTACACGAACAAGGCTTAATTTATCGAGCCAATAGATTGGTTAACTGGTCCTGCTCTTTAAAATCAGCTATTTCGGACATTGAGGTAGGATATTTGGTGGTAGAATTTCATATTTTGGAAATTCCTTTTGAATAACTTCTTTTACATTTCTAATTTTTCTTACATAAGCTAACTTTCATTTGATGTTTACTTAGTTATATCAAAAGCATCTACTTTTTAGGTGGACAAATTAGAATTACCAGGAAGGACTCTCTTAGCTGTACCTGGTCATAAAGACAAAGTGGAATTTGGTGTTTTAGTGTCATTTGCATATCCTGTAGAAAATTCTGGTATGAAAACTTTTGAATAAAGATTATAGTCCCTATAAAAGAAACTGATTACATGTAACCTAACTTTTTGGTTGCACATTTAATAAGCCAAAAAGTAAATCAAACCTATTATTTCCCATTTGTAATGAAATTTTGCTTTCATATTTTTCACTGAAAAAAGTAAAGTAATATTTTAAATGCTTAATGTTTAGTCATTTAACCCAAACAGTATTTATTAGTATGCACTTATGTTTACTGAGATGCTAGATTGTGTGTAAAGGCTGAGGTAGAAATCAGTTCGGTTCTCAAACAATGTCCTTAAATAAAACCAGTATTTTATTGTTAGTCTACAAAATTGTAAGGTTTTTTTTTTTCAGATTAATTATTGATTATTTTATTCATCACACTGTAACTTTTCATTTCTTCTAATATAGATGAAGAAATTGTAGTTGCTACTACTAGGATTGAAACAATGTTGGGTGATACTGCTGTTGCAGTGCATCCAAATGATGATCGCTACAAGCATCTGCATGGAAAATTTGTTGCACATCCTTTTTGCTCAAGGCGTATCCCAATCATTTGTGATGATTTTGTAGAGATGGAATTTGGAACAGGTATAAAGCTTCTTCTAATTCAGGTTTCAAAAAAGTATGTTCATTTATTCTGATATGTGTTCTTGTATTTAGGAAAGACTCTCTTAAAAACTGTCATTTAGAAACTTTTGAAGTGTTTTGCTATATGTATTATGTGATAATTTTTAAGGTGCTGTAAAAATCACTCCTGCTCATGATCCTGCTGATTACGAAGTTGGTATGCGACATAATCTTCCCTTCATAAATATTCTAAGTGATGATGGAATTTTAAACAACAACTGTGCAGAATTTTCTGTGAGTATTTATCCAACAATTTTTATTAACTAAAATAAGATGAGTAACATAGATTAATGGAAAATCTTTCAATAACGGTTTATTTTCCTTATAAAGTTTATAGTTTTATAAATCTGTTATATTCTGTGAATATAAAGATCTTTTTTCATCCAAGTTTAAATTAATAAAAAGTGCAGTTTGAAACTCTTTTATACTGTTATATCTGACCAAAACATTCTCATTTAAGTAATGGGAAGAACATATTAAAATGAGAAGTTAGGATATAACAATGTTATAAAATTTTGTTTCTTAAACTAAGGTCTCTTCACTGGCAGTGTCTTTCCTGGTCCTCTTATGCTTCAACTTAACTAAAATTCTGATTCTCTATATTTAGGGTTTGAAAAGGTTTGAAGCTCGAGTCAAAGTCTTGGCTGCATTGAAAGAGCGTATTTTGTACAGGGATACTAAAGATAATCCAATGGTTGTTCCAATTTGCAGGTATGTTTTCTGAGTACTGGTGCAACTTATTAATTACTATCATCTCACAATTCATGAATATTAAATAAAATTTTTCTTTAGTCGCTCCAAAGACATAGTTGAACCAATGCTGAAAGTTCAATGGTATGTCAAATGTGATGAAATGGCAAACAAGGCAATTGAGGTGAGTTTCTTTTTGAATCTTAAAGTATGTTGTGGGAGAACAACTCAAATATATTTTAAAGTATAAAGAAACTATAATGTACTCTACTGTAGAACTTGTTAAAACAACTTTTTACCTTTCAATAGGCTGTCAAAAATGGTGAATTAAAAATCTTTCCTGAGGTTCATATTAAAATATGGAACCGCTGGCTGGAAAATATTAGGTAGAGTTTCAATGATGTTGCTTCCTCTTCCCATTGATAAATAAATTGACAACTATGTTTATCTTAATTTTTCTTTCTTTCCTTTTCACAGAGATTGGTGTGTTTCAAGGCAATTATGGTGGGGACACAGAATCCCTGCTTATTATGTGACAATCAAAGGAAGGAAAGGACCAGAAGATTCTGTATGGGCTTTTGAAATTTTAAATTAGACATGCAAGCTATGAAAACTTATTATTTTAAGAAACTTTGTGTTTATTTAATTGTATTATTCCTTACTTTTACCAGACTTCTGAAAATGAATACTGGGTCTGTGGACGTACTGAAGATGAAGCAAGGGAAAAGGCTGCTAAAAAGTTTGATGTTCCCATTGAAGATATAAGTTTAAGACAAGGTAAGTAATTATTTCTTTAGTTCATTGAATCCTGTTTACTTATTGTATTGGTTGTTAAGTTCAAAACAATAATATAAATATTATTAACCAAGAGTTTACTATAGAAAGTAATGTTTAAAATAGAAGTTTTTATTAAGTAAATTTATAATAGGGCAATTCCATGAAAATGTCAACCTGAACATCAAAATTTAAAAAGTTTAGAAATGTTAAAAGTAATGATAAAATTATATGTAAACAAAAATTCTCAATAGAATATAGCCTATAATTTTCTACTTGAATTGCTAACCTCTTGAGTGAACTCTTATATCATTTTAGTACACTATTTTGAATTTTTGCATTGGGAGATTCAGAAATGTCAGTCAGTTACCATATTGTAATTACTATCATTCTCTATTGTAGCAACATTTTTAAACTCAAATGCCATATTCTAAAAGCTTATGTATTGTTTTTTAACTTAATCGAAAATTCCAATAAATTTCAGAGGAATCTCGTATGGACTGTGTTAACTTAGAGGTTGCATAAATGTCAGTCAGTTACCATGTGTTTAAATATTTTTCAAAAATAAATAAAAATATATTTTGAAAATTTAATTATGCCATTATATATAGCTAAAAAGAAAGCAATAAGCTGGGTGGAAAATATTTTTTTTTAAATTTATTTTGGGGAAGTAAATTACAAAATACTTATTATTTTCCTTTGTGAATGTCAGTCAGTTACCCGTGGAATTGCCCAATATATGATGTATTAAATTATTTCTAAAAGATTGACATTTGATTTATTAGTTAAAATGTTTAGTTAACCTGCTTCTGCTATTAATTTGAATTATTCTGTTTAAATTTACATCTCCTTGCTAGTCTTAGGCCTCATCTAATAGTACTTAAAAGTGTGCACAAAATAATTATTTTTGTTATTCCAAGATGAACCCCGTATTCCATATTGAAAGGTGTTTTAATGTACTTTATTCATTTTTGAGTTTGTATTTAAAGTGAATTTTCATATTCTTCTTTTAAGATGAAGATGTTCTTGATACGTGGTTCTCTTCTGGTCTTTTCCCATTCTCAATTTTTGGATGGCCAAATGAGGTTAGATGTTTATAAGCTTATTCATAAGTAATCTGTTTATTAAATCTTATTTGCTTAAAACCAATTTGCATGTCTTTTGAAATTTGTCCAATATTGAAATCTTTGAGTTTAAGACTTGTACATTGTATTTCTGTTAAAAATATGTTAGATATTGATTTTTACAACTACATGAATCTGTAAAAAGATTATATTAGTTTTTATATTAAAAGCTCTTACAATTTGTTATGACTATATCAGTAAATTTAAGAATCTAATAAGAAAACTCACTCTGGTAAAAACAGATACTGATGCTTTATTTCATATTGTTCCAGACTATTGATCTTAAGGCATTTTACCCTGGACATCTTCTTGAAACAGGCCATGACATCTTGTTCTTCTGGGTAGCTCGAATGGTTATGTTGGGAATACAGTTGATGGGTCAATTGCCATTCAAAGAGGTAATTGAATTACATGTTAAATATCTTTAAAACTAATTTAACTTATTTATCTCATTATGTTGAATACTTACTCCATTGCTTTTTTAAAAATTCTGATGATATTTTATAGGTGTTTTTGCATTCTATTGTTAGAGATGCCCATGGCAGGAAAATGAGTAAATCCTTAGGAAATGTTATTGATCCTATCGATATGATAAATGGAATTTCACTTGAGGTATGTATGGTTTTGTATAAGCATTAAAAATTTGTCACCAACTCTATTAATCTAAATACTTGTAAATGCTATACAATATATTGTTTAAAACAAATTTGATCCACTAATTAATTCTTTCATTCATATAAACTGAACTACATAGTATGTTTTCTCACACAGGCTCTACATGCAACTCTGTTGGAGTCTAATTTGGATCCAAAGGAAATTGAGAAAGCCAAGCAAGGCCAAAAAGTTGATTTTCCTAGCGGAATACCAGAGTGTGGAACCGATGCTTTGCGGTTTGCTTTATGTGCCTACACTGCTCAAGGTAACAAATTTTAAAAGCTACCTCTTATTTATGTACTTAAATCCTCAAATTAAATATATTCACCATGAAATTTGAATTGAAAAAGCTTTAAAATTATGTTTGTACTGTAGTCATTGGCAAGTTATTTAGAGGGCATTTTTTTTCTTAAATAGCCTTGTGACTTTATTTCATGAGACAAATTCATGATTATCTTATCTTAATTTACTATCTCTTTTAGAAAATTGCTATGTGGGATATCTAATTAGCATGTTGATTCTTTAAAAGTGTTTAAAATATTAATATGTTGTGTATACAATACTTAACATATTTATTTCCATATGGTTATAGTAACCTTAAATACTTTTGGCTGTTGTTTAATAAAAAAAGGTTAAAAACATTATTTTTAGAGTTAAAACTCTAGGAATGTTTTTTACATTAAGCTCAGCTAATTTTGTTGAAACAACCAACCAAATCCCCATCAAGATTATTTATCTTTTGCAAATATCTGCAAGTTTTTAAGAGAAAAAAAATTTCAACTAGGAAGAAAGAATTATTGTATATTAAAAATACATGCCACTTTATGGGGTGAGCTTTATTCTGTGTGTAAAAATTATTTTTGCTTTAAAAATATTATTTTACAGGCCGTGATATTAACCTGGATATTAACAGAGTTGAAGGTTATCGACATTTTTGTAATAAGCTTTGGAATGCTACCAAATTTGCACTGATGACTCTTGGAAGTGATTTTGTTCCCCAAGATGATTTTAAAGTAAATATGCATTATTTTAAGAGTAATTTTAAAATTTATTAAACTTTTTGAAATGCTATAGATTGTTGGTTAGGCATTTCTGTATCCTTTATATTATTTGCCACATAACTTAGTTTTAAAACATATGCCATAACAACTATTGAAAATGTATAAATTTACTTGTTTTCAAGACTTACTCTATTAGCTTTTAGAGATGGGCAAAAAACGAGTAGCAGTTAAAAAATAGCTGCTACAGGCAAAAAATTAATGTAGCTGCTAAACGTGTTCAGAAATAGCTGCTAAAATTTAGCAGCACTTGAAGGCTCTCGATTGGTCAAAAAATCGCATCTATACTGCTACGCGCTGACCAATGAGAATCGCCTAGATTTAGCAGTAGCAGATAACGAAGGAAACGACAGGAAAACACGACCATGTCCCCTGCTAAAATTTAGCAGCACTTGAAGGCTCTCGATTGGTCAAAAAATAGCATCAACACTGCTACGCGCTGACCAATGAGAATCGCCTAGATTTAGCAGAAGCAGATAACGCGATCCTGTCCCTTATCAGTAGCTAGCAGCTACTGTAGCTGCTAAAAAAAAGCACCTGTAACCTCAACCATGCTAACCAGAGTGCTAATCTGCTAATTTTTAGCAGCTACTTTTAGCTGCTATTTTTCCTTAACGAACGTAACTGCTAAATTTTCTAAAAATAGCAGATTTGCCCACCTCTATTAGCTTTATTATTTTTTACATTCTTTCTTTTCCCTCAGTTAAATGGACAAGAAAGCACCATGGATCTTTGGATTTTAAGTCGGTTATCTGCTGCAGTCGAGTCTTGTAATGCTGGATTTGTAAACTATGACTTCCCTGCCGCAACAACTGCCTGTTATGCATTTTGGCTTTATGACCTGTGTGATGTTTACCTGGTAATTATACCTTGTTATTGTTTCAGGTTTGAATAATACATTTTTTACAATATGTGAATTATTCCAAACAGATACATCCTTTATGTTTTCAAATTATTATCAATTATTATATTTCAAATTATAGTTATCTGCTCTGTTTATTGCTCAACTAAAACTTAATCTACAAAGTGTTCAGATGAACCAATAATATGTTTTAGTAAAAACAAATTGTTAAAAAATCATGAAGGGATGCCAACAAAATTACTTGTAAAATACTGTTTCAGTTCAATATCTGCACTAATATATTTCTTTATAGTCTAAAGTTTTAAATATATTGCTTCTCTAGATATTTTTATGTAAAACATTTGGGGCCCCTAGTTTCAAAAACGGACTCTTACCAAAAACAAAATTTTACAGGAGGGAGAAAAAAACTGTCATCATGACTAAAACAAGAAAAATTTGAAATTCAATCTATTTGTTGTATTACAGCAAATAGATTGAATTTCAAATTTTTCTTTAGTCATGATGACAGTTTTTTCTCCCTCCTGTAAAATTTTGTTTTTGGTAAGAGTCCGTTTTTGAATCTAGGGGCCTCATTTCAAGTAATGCCTCCAGACATTTAAATTACCTTATGCTTTATAAATTTCTTTTAAAACTCCTCCATACTTTTCTAACTTTTAATAGCTCTTTTTGTATTTTCACCCCTTTTTTTTTAAGTTGTAACAACTTCTTGTTACAGGAATCTCTCAAACCTGTGTTCCAATCTGATAATAAATCTGCAATTGACAGTTCTAAAGAAATGCTATACACTTGCTTAGACACAGGTCTTAGACTACTGAGTCCCTTCATGCCATTTGTGACCGAAGAGCTGTTCCAGAGATTACCTAGGAGAAAAAATGATGCTGTGGAAAGTATCACTATTGCTCAGTACCCATTACCAGAAAAGGTAAGTACTTTTTTTTCATAACATTCATGAAGGGAATAATGAAGTGATATGAAAAAAAATAATATGCTTCCTTCAATCAACTACTGAGATATAAATCTTTTGTCATTTATTGTTTTTATTTTGCTTAACTTTTAATCCTTTATTTGGTTTCAGTTTACATTCCGGAATCAAGATTTAGAAAAGGCTGTTTCATTTGCCATGAGTGTTATTCATAAAATTAGATCTTTGAGGTCTGATTATAATTTACCAAAAAATGAAAAATTAGACAGTAAGTAAACATTTTCCCTCTAGTAGAGTAGATTTCTATCATAAGCTTAACTATTTGTTCTGTATATAAAAAAGGATAAATCTGACAGTTTAAAACTTCATGAATATTTAAACTAAATTAAAAAACCTTTATGAATCGAATTACTTCAGCATTATATTATTGATTTCTAGTTTTAATAATTTTTTCAAGAATCTATTTAAAGATTTAGTCTTCATTTTAACTCCAATTGATATGTTGAAAAAAAGTTATGTTTAAGCTTTGAATTATAGTCTTTGGTACATTATTAAAATTTTCCAAAATGATTAATTTAATGAACATGTTAAAAATATTTACTTTAAGATTATATAAGTACATTTGAATTAAGTACTTTTATAGCACAGTGTTTCTTATCAATCTACATTTAATTACATCTGTATCTAGAGTTATAATTTTTAGCTTTTGTATGACCTTTCTCATTCTTTTATTTTCCCCCAGTGTTTATCAAGTGTGATGATGAAGAAACTAAAGCATCCCTTGCTGGCTTATGCAGCACAATAATTTTCTTAACCTCATCTGCATCTTTGAAAATAACAGATGAAATTCCTCCAGGCTGTGCTATTACCACCATTTCAGAAAATTGTGAAGCTCACTTACTATTAAAGGTAATAAACATACAAATATTATATTCTAGTTGAATGTAGTATGTTAAATTTTAAGTTAACTTTTTCCATTCCCCTTATTTTTAACCTGACAATCCTACACTTAATTTTCTGTTAAGTTAATCAAATTCTTGATTTTGGTTGCCAATAAATAATACTCTTACTAAACCTCTCCAGGCTCTGCCCATAATTGTAAAATTTGTTTTATTTTAAGAAACTACAACTAATACTTTTTTGAAGAAAAATCTTTTATTTGAAATTACTGATTCCTTTACTGAATCATTCAGAATAAATTTTATAGGATATGTTTCAATTATTTAGTTTAGTGTTTACCAGGATACCCCTTGATACTTGCATTTCAATGTAATCATGATTAATAGCAAAAGTTTTTCTCATCCCTGTGTAAATTTATCCAGTTTGCATCTCACAGATATAAATTATCCTTTTTGTTTTGTTGAGTGAGAAGAACATTTTTAAGTCGCATTTATTTTTAAATAGGGCCACATTGACATCAATAAAGAAATATCTCGGTTGGAACAAAAGCAAGAGAAACTTGGCTCTCAAATATCTAAGCTGAAGGAGGCTACTCAAGTGCCAGATTATGAAACAAAAGTTCCAGCTCCTGTAAGAGAAGCACATGCAGAAAAGGTAAGTGTTTTTTTTTATCTCTGAAATAGCTTTTGTTGTTATATTCACAGCACTCATATTCTCCTTCCATGATTTTAAGTTGATCTTATTACTCACCATGCAAATTGATGGTTCCTCCGTTAAGATTTTAGCTTATAAAAAAATCCTTGTGAAACCTGAATTGTTTGTTGAGTGGTCAGTATTTAAAAAAAAAATGCGAGAGACATTTGAAAAGTTTACAATAATTTAAATCACTGCTTTAGACTATTGAAATTAAAATATATTTCAATATTTATGATTTTAGGATTTAGAGAATAGATTTTTTGCTGAAATTACCTTCAAAGTCCTTATTTTGTCTGAATTAAAAGAATATCCTTTTTTTTTTTTTTTGTTGAACCTAGTGTTCATTAATACTTTATCACTTTTCTAGGACAGCAAATATTAAAGTTCTTTTTTTACAATAACAGACTTGCCAACCTCTGAAAGTCAAAAATCAGGAGATTTTCCATAGAAATCAGGAGAAATTTTTATCGATGTACAGCCCATCGCAAACCAATTATAAAGAGATAATATGTGCTCAAAATAAAAATTTAACCGTTTTAAAACCATGCAACCATACTTTTTCGCAATCGCACTGTCCGGGAACATTTTTCTGAAGAGAGCTCCGGAATGGTCCTCCACACTGATCGGTAAGTTATGCTCCAATAAGAATGCTGTAAAAAGGCATTCAGCATTACTTACCGTCTGATCATTCTGTATTACAAAAATCTTTTGGATATTTCCACACATTTCGCATTTTCCTTATGCATATTTCGAAAAAACCAGGAATTCAGAAAAAAAAGCGGGAGAAAACCGAGAAAGCGGGAGATTTTCGGGGAAAATCCGGAGGGCGGGAGGAGAGAGCGAAAATCCGGAGTCTCCCGCCAAAATCCGGAGAGTTGGCAAGTATGCAATAAATATAATTTTTTTGGTATAGCCTACAACATATTCAATTTTCCTTAGAAAATGAATGTACTAAATTTCTCTGCATGGTTGTATTTGAAGAGATTTATTCCACATCCCTTTGCCATTATCCTTTTGTGATTTCTTATTTTCACTTGTTCAAGAAATAAGCTAGTATTTTAGTTATGTAAAAAAGATAACTTTTCCCCTTTTTTTTTCGCGTTAGGAGAGAACTTTTGTTTAGGGTGTATTGAAATACAAACACTTTTTTGAGTTGTACTTTTGCTTAGTAGTGTATGTTTTCTTTTTTTGCAGATTGTATTGACTGAAGGAGAACTGAACAAAGTGATACAAGCTATAGAAACACTAAAAATAATGGACAATTAAAATTACAGCAATCAGTGCTCTATCATTCCCAAATAAATTAATTTAATAGCTTTTTATACTTTTATAAATCTGTGTCTGAATTACCATATTTAAAATTATAACATTTTGTTAAAAGTAAAACAAGTTATTTCTTGTGAATCTAATTTAGATTTATCTTGGCACGTATGTTCTAATCATACAATTTCAACATTATCTACACTTTTACTCTGAAATGTATGGATGAATCATTTAAGATGTTTCATATTTCAACTTATTTATTTGCCATAGTATTATAGAACTTCAAACTTATTTTTTAAGCACAATTGAAGAAATAAATATACTTTTGAAACTTATTTTGTAGTGAAACAGTTTAAATCTTTGTTAAGAGATTTCTTCTATTTAAAAATACTTGAGTTTGTTTATCACTTATATATTTTGTGCATGGGAATGTGAGTTAAAGATTTTCTAACAAGGTTATCAAATTTGTCAAACAATGTCAGGGGTACTAGTTTATAGATGCAGGTTCTTAACTACAAGTCTGTCAAAAAAAACAAGCTTCAACTTCTTTATGAGCTTATTCACTGCTACCTGACCAGCAGTTAACCATCAGTTAAAGAAGGATTCCACCATTCAGTCAGCAAAAAGCTCATTTTCTTTCTTTAACTGCTGGTTAACCACTGCTCAAGTGGCAGTGACTAAGGCAGTTAGAGACTTAAATTGGTGAAAAAAAAAACCCAGTATGATAATAGATCTTTAAGTAATCAATAACTCATTACATTTTTTAAAAATCTAAGGAGGTCGATATTGTCCGCTTGTAATTATTAAAACGCAATTACAAACTCAAACTGTTTTATGCAAAGAGGGCTCCTAGTAGAAATACAAGGGTTGCTGTTTAGACTTAAAAATATTGTGGGTGTACTTTTATAAAGTGTAATCCAAAGGGTTTTTTAATGAGTTAAAAGTTTACTTTTAAGGGTCAAATTTTTAAAAAATTCTTGGAGAGGACCCCAAAGCCCCCCTCCAAAACTTTTCACATACAATTTAACTGTGTTTTCTGTTTCTTGAAAACTCAGTGGCATACAAGAAGCTGTCATTTTTTAGAGAAACCAAACCCAAAGGGTCTCAAAATGAGTTAAAAATTTACTTTTATGGGTCAAATTTTAAAACTTTTCTTGAGAGGACCTGAAACTGATGTATATTTACTATTAACTGAGTTTTCTTTACCTTTAAAATTCTGTGGCTTACAAGGAGCGGTTTTTGGGGGAGAACCCATAGGGAAAAATTTCTTGGGGAGGACCTCCAAACCCCCTGTACTGTTAACTGTAGTCTTAGAAATTTTGTTTCTATTACTAGCTACCCTCTTCATTTGTAACCCAAAATATCTCAAAATGAGCTGAAATACTACTTTTAAGAGGCAAATTTGTAAATATTTCCTGGGGGAGAGCCACCAGACTCCCCCCCTTCTTACTTTGGGCTCAACTTTCCATTAAGTGCACCTCAAGTCAAAATATTACATTTGCCAGAAAAATACCAGGCATCTTCGGGGGGGGGGTTGCAGGATTTGTCAATAGACTTGGACCCCCCTAGAAGAAATTTCCTAGTAGTTCGTCAACTACCATGCTCCAAAGCAGGGGTGAGAGAACACCACCCACCTTGAGGACAGTTATTAACTGCAATAACTGTTAATGAATTATTAACTGAGGGTGTCTCCCAGTAGTGCCGACTGGACAGTCCTGGATTTGAGTAGACTGTCTGTTCATGAGAAAATCATCATTGAACTGTGGGTGGTATTAAGTGCTGTATGACACTTGTGGGAACTTTATCAAAGGCTCCTTCAATGTCAAGAAAGATGGCAAGGGCTATTTCCTTCCCATATACTGCTTTTTCCAGGATCGTCACTAGACCATAGAGTGTAGTTTCTCTAGATTTCTCAGGTTGATAAGTATGCAGGAAATCTGATGAGGGATGAGCTTTCAATATATCATCTCTGATGTACCTATCAACCACCTTTTCCAAAGTATTCAATGGAAAGGGTGTTAAGCTGATAGGTCTAAAGCAGTGTCCCCAACTCAGAGAAGTCCGCGGACCACCAAGTTTAACTGTGTTATATAGCTTAAAGTACTTTACCCTCACAAAATTACACAATGAAAGTTTATATTCCTTACTTTTACTTTTCCTTACTAATACTTTTAGTATTAAACGTGTAAATTTATATGATGCTCTGAATTATATTTCTATTTTAAGAAAATTTTAATTATATCTTTTGTTATGATATAAATAAATCTTTGGGCTGAGTTTTTTTTCAGAGCCCTCAAGTTTACTTCGAATATTTATACTACACAAAAGTATTGTTAATAATTAAGTGGTGACTATTCTCACAAATTACTCAGCCGAAAGTCATCTTCACGGATATATTATATAATTCCACCTTTTATCGTCCAATTCGCTCAAATTTGTATTTATTGGAATTTTTATTCGGACCCTTTACGGACCACCGGTTGGGAACCACTGGTCTAAAGGAAAGGCCTTTCTTCTTCTTCAGTGGCGCACCAGCCCAGGGTGGGCCAAGGCCTTCCTCAGAATCGATACCCAGGTTGCCCTTTTCCTGGACAGACTCCTCCAGTTTTTAACCCTGAGAATTTCCAAATCTGCCTCGAGACAATCAATCCACCGGATCCTCGGTCTCCCCCTTTTTCGGGTCAACAACGGTTTGGCCTCGAAGATCAAAGGCCTTTACCACGTTAAACTTTTTGGTTTGCCTGGTTTTGGTATAAAAATTACCTTACAGGTACGCCAAGCCTGAGGTACGTATAGCCATATACCAAGCAGGATCTAAAGATCCTGCAAGTGAGGTGAGGAGTGATATGTCTACGCTTTTCTGCGAGAAGGATGGGCATAATTCCATGGCATAAATGAATCAATCGCCCATACGGTTTTGTGAGGGGAAATGATATTACCAGCTAATTTGCAGTCTTGGCTGCTACGCAGAGAATATTTCTTAGTAAGGCCGGAGCCACTATGATTCGACGTGTTTTCCTCTGGATTCCTCCTGTCCTTTTCAGAAGGGTTGGGTTCCTAAAAAACAACAACGTCGTCAGGGTTGACTACCTCCTTTGCAGGAGAGCTACCACTGATGCCTGGCTTCCCAAGTCGTGCCTAAGGCGGGCTAAACTAATTATCTGGGCGGTTTTCACCGCTTTGATTTAGGCGGTTTGCACCGCGATGTTGTGGGCGCTTTTCAGCGCCCTCTTTTTTATCCAGGGGTTCTCAAACTCTTGAGCATCGCGACCCACTTTTTATAAATGCAACCCACCTCCTATGCAGTTAATTTCCCCCTGCCCCTAAAAGACTTGAGCTTTGTGCGTGTATGGTTTACGTTTGGTCATCAACTATTTTGTTTGGTTTGGTTTGGTTTTTTGGTCATATATTTTCCGGTATGTGTGCTTGATCTCAAGGATCCGCTTATACACCTTCGTCAAGTAAGACAGACACAACAGAATTTTTACTGGCACAAAGAAGGAAAATACACCCAGGGGCGAGGTGACAAACTATTTTGTTCAGGCCCGTGCTGGCCAGGGGGACGTCTATATTTGGAATTTTTTATATTTCGACTGGTGAGCTTTAAGTTAAAGGAGTCGGGAGAAACCCTGAATAATAGCAGTTATTCAGTTCTCAATTTATTTTAAGTTAAAATAAATGTATTTTTATGCAATAAGAGAGGTATTTTAACATCGCGTGTATCTCTGAATGCGTTATACTCTAAAAACACTGTTGGATATATCAAAGACCAGGGTGAGTTAGATTTAAAAGTATAGTTTTACCTTGCTTCAATAATTCGTTTTTATTTCTGTTATTGCCCAAAAAGGAATTTCACCAAAATCAGGGAATTAAAAAAGGAGTGATTTTTTGGTTCCAAGGGGGGCACTGGTAGGAGGTACCTTAAAATGACGTTGAGTCAACCCCCTCTCCCCCCAAAAAAAAGTCTGGTTACGGTGGGGCTTATCCCCACTTTTAAAAATATTCTTGCCCCCCCCCCCCAACCAATAACCGAAATAACGCCCCTGGAACTGGCCCATTGTCCAAGGAACCTCATGGATGCACAGGGATCAGAAGGTCAGAGGCACCCTCCTCTTTTCGCATCCGTGCTTGGGACCGGCAATGGCGAGTTATCCTGATTTTAGATAACATTTCATAATTTTGGATTCCGTATAAAAGGTTCGTTACTCTAATAGTTTTCTGGGATTTTGCGTTGAAGTCAGTAATACCCCTTCCTCAGTCAACGATAGGTTACTACTTAATTTCCTACATGACAACCGTGAGATTATTTCCTACTAGAGAATTTTTAAGAGAGGTTTCCTAAGGATATTCAAAGTCACCACTAAAAAAATTAGGAATAAGTTTTAAAGTGAAGCCTCCTTTTCTCCCACCTAACCCTCCTGGAAAGAAACTGTTCTATATGTCAACTCTATTGACTTCTGTTTGATAAGTAACCTGACACGTTCTCTTTCAGGGAGGGACGAAAATTAATAATCTGGAAACTCTTCCTTTTTTCAGGGCATTTTTTTACGAATAGTCATACCGCCAGGAGAAAAACTTTAAAAACCAAAACTCTGAAAAGAAGTACAAACCCAGATGATAGCCACGCAGATTTTTTCATCGCTCATGAATTACCACCGTCATCCCTGAAAATTGAGTGGAAAATCCGGATTTCTATGGCCATCTGAGCTCTATACTGGAGATTGAAGGTCCTTTAGTTCTCCATCACCGTCCCCCCCCTTCGATGTGTTTGTAGACTAAAGTCAAGGATGAGATTACCTGGAGAATTTTCTTTCAAGTGATAATTTGTGACGAATTTCAAAGTCACTACTCTAAGAATCTTTGAAAAGTTTTAAGTTAAAGATCTATTTAATTTCATCCTGCGATATCTGCGCTTTAATCCCACTAAAAAAAAAAATTAGAAAAATATATCGAATTGAATTGAACGGATAGGATCCGGAGAACAAGAGGAATATGTAGGATTTTTTCTATTAATATAACATTTCAAAAGTTGAGTTTTTACATAGATCAATATTTCATCTAATCGTTCCGAGGGGTACAGTAAAAGGTTGTAACATAAAATCGGACTCATCCACATTTTTTAAGAATTTCATGGTCACCGCTTAAATAATTGGGTAAAATATCTTATGTCGAGCCTCTTTCCATCTCATCTAACGGTACCTGTGCCTCTCACTCACCACTTATAAAATAAGAAAAAATTTATGAAAGGTAAATGAAATCGCAGGGGAGGTTGGCCGGGGTTTGGGATGGAAACTTCCTTATCAAGTATTTTCAAAGATTCTTAATTAAATTCATTAGTTTCCGTCGAAGACAGAAGGAGTGGAGGCTTGGGTTATACAAAAAAGACATGAAAGTCTTGAAAAATAGTACTATTTTTCAAGAAAATGACCGTTACGGTTACAGTTAAGAGTTGGAAAAAAAATCGTTAAGACCCCCCTTGAATAAGCAGGAACTAAATTTATAAATACCCAACTGTATTTATTTCCGAGTGCCATACCCGCTGAGAAGGCTCAGATTCGATCTGAGGGCCTTTTGGATGGGATACTGGCGGGCAAACCCACCAAGCCATCCGTTCCTGCAACCGATCAAGTTTTCTAATTTATTTGAAGTTGATACTTAACGATTTAAAAAAAAATTACGAATAAAATTCCGAGGATCGAACCCGCAACCTTCAGTTGAGATCGCAGTGCATTAACCAACCATGCCATATATCCCTGCAACCACTGGTTTAGTTTTTAATTTAAAGTTAATATACAAATTCAGAAATGGGAAAAATACTAACATAAATACCACTCAGTAGATGACGGGGTTCGATCCACGGTCCTTTCGACTCGAAGCATTACGCTCTATGACTGATGCATTAACACACCAAGCCATCCGTTCCAGCAACCGGTCAAGTTCTCTAATTTATTTGAAGTTGATACTTAACCATTTAATAAAGAAAAAAATTCCGAGGATCGAACCCGTACCCTTCAGGACGAGATGACAGTGCATTAACCAACCATGCCTAATGTCTCTAAGATCAGTGGTTTACGTTTTTTAATTTTAAGTCAAAATACAAATTCAAGAAGAGAAAAAATACCACCCCAAGTAGCACACACGTTCAGGATTCGTCCAATTTTTGTCATATGGCCAAATTTCGTTTACTTTTAGTTGCTGTTACATAAACTTGACAAATTTGTGGTGTAAATATACCGCTGGCATGGGAGCTCTTCCTATACCGAAACCATGTAGGTATGCCATGCCTTTTAGAATACTGTGAATCGAGAAAATTGGCCTTGGTAAACGTTAATTAGTAAAAAAAATTTAAGTGAAGCATCTTTTCCTCCTACCTAATAGTACTTGGGCTGTCCTGGGAAAGAAATTGTTCTCTTTGTTAGGCTGGACTTGATAATTTTTAAATGATTTTCATTGGGGAAATTCAAAGTCACCACTTATGTAATTAGAAAAAAGTTAGCCCCGAAAGAATTAAAAAGGGTAACCCCGGAAATCATTTTTTTAACATAAGAATCCCGGGTTTTGTAGAAACTTTTGAGCTCAACAGGAAACCGTAAAATTAAGTCCAATTAAAAAATAAGTGCACAGGGCTCAAGCATTAATAACATCTTTTATGAAGAACCCTGTTTCACCATCCGCTAAGCACGATTGCATGGTAGCTACGCCATTCTGAAATAATGTTTTCTCGCTGTAGCTACGATCAAGTCGCGTTTTTATACAAACGGCAGAAGTTAATACATTTCCGATCTTTCTATCTCATCGGGCGCGCTGTAAGTTTTGTGAAAAAAAATAAAAATTTTTTTTAATAATCTGTGAACATTCTGGATAAAAGGTTCGCTTCTCTAATAGTAGTTTTCCGGGATTTTCAATTCAAGTCATTAGAACCCCCCCTGCAAAATTTCTTAATGCAATTGCAAAGTATTAAAATTAGAGTTTTGGATGTTATAAGATGAATTTACAAGTTTAAACAACTTCTGTAGTATATTTACTTTATCAAATATTTGCATTTCATGTATCGTATATAGCAAAACTAATCAGTTGAAACAAATAAGAGAATCAACATTTAATGTACATTGAAAAACAGAATTTTCACATAAAATGCCATTATTAACAAAGCTATTCTAAGGCACTTCAGACATTTAGTTCAATAGTTAGCACATTCAGTAAATCCAATACAAAATCAAGTCATTAAGTAAAATATTTATCCTTGGAGAACATGGAATGAGTTCTTACATATTTCCTTTTAAAAACTTACAAAGATCCAACTTTTGTACTGTCATGGAAGAAACAATACAAACAAAATAAGTTTCACTTATTTATAAATTCTTTACATAAAATAACCTTTGTTCAAGATTCTCTTTAAAAGCCTATCATTCTGTATACAAATACTCAGCCCAGTTACAAACTGTTGGCAGTGAAATAATTTTAAAAAGTTAAAACTTCAAAACATTCAGAATACAAAATCGTCCTATCTAGATAGTTACATTTACAGCTGATTATTTATGGAATACATTCATTTGAGAGATGCTTTATTCTTTTAAACAAATAGTACGGATCAAGACATCTGCAACAGCATAGGGGTCACAATTGGAAGAGGGTCTCCTGTCTTCCAAATAGCCCATCTTCTTTTCGGCCACTTGTCGAGGGATGCGGACACTGGCCCCTCGGTTGGCCACACCAGCTGAAAAGTCATGGATGCTGGAAGTTTCGTGGTGGCCGGTCAACCGCCTCTCATTATCCTTACCCTGCTTGGGATCATAGGCTTGAATGTGACGAGCTTGTTGCTTAGATAATCTCTCAATGGCCTCTTCGATGAACCTGAACAGAAAGCATTTACATGAGTGATATGGCATTTAATTTAATATAAAGTAGTTTCATATGCATCTCTTTATTCATTTTAAACATGGCACAGCATGATCTGACTTTATTCTTGTGCCATAAAACCACAACCAAACCATCATCTTAAACAGTTGCCTAGAGATATGAACAGTACATAACGACTTCAAAGCTGAGAAGTCCTATAGATAAAGCAGAATTAACAACTAGGGTTATATTATTAGAAACATTAATGTATAAAGACCTTCTTTTAGCCAATCAAATAGTAATATAGCCAATTTTTGCTTATAGGTGTTTGACTTTAGTTTTAGGCCATCCAACTTTGTCCTTTGTGTAAAAATTGATTCCCTTTAATTTTCAAAAATTTAACTTATTGAGATACAGGTGATTAGTTTATTAGTATATGTATTTAACAAAACATAGCTTAAAGTAGACCTCTCTTGCTTATATTCAAATATGTTATTTAATTTATTTTGCAAAACATGTTCAATATTCATAAAGTATTGTAAATTCCCAACTAAGCCTTTCCTATCTTTGTTCCAACAAAGGCTAGTTTATTAAGAGGATTTACAAATTTGGAAAAACTTTACTCTTTTTTGTCTAACTAGTTAAAAAAACTTACTTGAGGCCATTAGCTTCTCTCATCTGCTTTGTGCTGAAGTTACAGTGGGCTCCTGCTCCATTCCAGTTTCCAGGCATTGGCTTGGGATCGAAAGAAACCACGACTCCGAATTCCTCAGCAATCTCCTGCAGAATGTATCTGGACATCCACACTTCGTCTCCGATTGAGGTGCCTTCACAAGGGCCAACTTGGTACTCCCACTGAAAAATGAAGGCTACTTTAAAAAGATAGTCATAAGCTTTATTCAAAAGGACAACATGTGCTCTAATAATGTTCGGTCCTGAAACTTGATAGAATGACTTTGAGAGTGGTAAATGAAAAGGGATTAAAATGAATCTTCTACAAAGAACTTTTTGTCCGATCTCCATAAAAAGGAAATTTTTATTCTTATTTTGCACTTAACAGTATTTTGTGAGTACGTATGTGGCTTTTATCCACAAGTGCCCACTGGGTAACAAAGTAGAAATTAATTGCTGATCTTAGATAGTGTGCATTATTGCCAATATATGTATCTAAAAATAGTCAAAAAGCTACTATCCCCACATGGTTGGATTTACATTAAAATATAGCCAAATCTAAGTAAAACAAACTTTCAAAATAACTTACTTGAGCGGGCATGACTTCAGCATTTGTTCCGCTAAGTTTGATTCCTGCATACATACATGCTCTATAGTGAGCCTCCACAATATCTCTTCCATATGCCTTGGTTGCACCAACACCACAATAATAGGGTCCTGGAAGAATAGACAATGAATTACTAAGATTATAAAAATATGTTTTGGGGTTCTTTTTATTGATATGTTTTTATATTTTTATGTTTACATTAGTTTTTTATCCCATTTTGGCATTTGTTATTTACTTTTTTCATTTTAATACTCAGGAGCAAATTTAGGAGGGAGACCCTGAGGGGTCAAGCTTATAGGTGAAAGTTATCCATCTAGAGACGGAGATCCGTCCGAATAGTTTTCTTCAGGATGGAAAAACATTCAAATGATTAGAAGATAATAGACAAACGAAACCGTTTTCGATGAAGTGCTATACCTCATTCCGTTCTGGATAATTTTTTAACTTTTACCCATGGTAAAGTCCCTGATTGCATTTGAAACAGGCTTTACTAATAAAAAGAAAAATACTCGGATAAAGTTCGAGGGTGTTGTTCAAAAATAAATCTATACCCATGGGTAACTTAAATCTCAAAAGCAAAAACTCTATAGTTGAGTGCAAACCATAAAAAGGGGTTAACTGTTAAAACTTATATACCTAAAAAAAGTTCAAGTTCAAAATAATGAGGTGGTTGAGTTGCACTCTACATGTAATTTATGTATTCGTGATATTCCCCTCCCACTTCCAAGGAAAAAAACAAGCATTTCTTTAGAACACATTTCCCCACTTTTTTTGTGGGGTGCACAATTGAGATTTACTCTTAACTGTTCTAAGAGTAGAGTATAAACTGCACTCCAGTATCGTTATTTTTGTGCTTCTGATGTCAAGAAAAGGCTAAGTAAAAAGATAAAACCACTTTTTTCTCAGAGTAGTGCAGTTCTGATACTTCCTAACAGGTAAGACTGAATTAAATGTTTTGCAAAAACGTTGAAAAGGTGAAAATTATAATATGCTTACCCTGAGGTCCTGGGAAGCCATTCTTGGGCCAACCAAAAGGATATCCATCAGTGTCTAACAGAGTGTACTCTTGTTCAACTCCAAACCAAGGAATAAACTCTTGAGCCTTTTTCATGGCTTCTACAAGGGAGTGCCTCTTGTTAGAATCTGAAAAAGAAACTCATCTATCAGTGCTGTTTTTGGAATTAGACAACTATTATTTTTTCACTTTTTTCTACCAAAAATCCCGATATTTCGGGGGGACGGCATCCCCTCGCGTCCACCCCCAATATCAGCACTGTCTTCCATTCATATTAGTGCTTCAGGGTAGATCAATACTTTGTTTATTTTTAAAGCAACTTCAACAAGATTTAAATTTAATGACAAGTTGTATCAATTTCACAAGAATTCAATCTGCTATTACATCATTATACGTCTGATGCTCCCCAAATTTTCAGATGATATAAATAAACAGATTTTATACAGTACCTGTGTCTTATGAATACTTAATAAAATTTCTTTATCTAGTTTAAAAATAATATATGTTTCATAACAATTTTAATGGGCCTTCTTAGAGCCTGATAATTTTGATCCAGACAAAGAACTGAGAAAATAAAACTTTTTCAATGCATACTCTGAAAATTCACCTTGTTAGATTTGATGAGATGTAAAAGTGAGGATACAACAGAAAAAGCTTTGAGAAATGCTATTATTAAAAAAAGGTTTTAATAATGTCAAATTTCATTCATTTCACCTAAGCAGTTTGAACTTGTCCCCTTATGGTGTTTTACAATTTCAGGTATTGTATTAAATCCGATTATTATCCACGAAGGTTTTACTGTGGTAATTTTTAATTAAAATCAATAAAAACTCATATTTCTTAGGAATGAATAATTTCCCCGAGTTAAAAATTGAATCCAATCTTTAAAAATCATCCACAAACTGAAACATCAAGACCCTAGTCTCGCTAGTCGTGTGAAAAACCACCCAGTTTCGCAAGATAAAAGATACCGTTTGTGTCCCAATTATTTCGAAAATACTCCCGCGGATGCCAAACTCCCGGAACGGAGCATTTCGAGGGTCACCTTGAAAGTGTCGCGGTGTAGTGTGTTTGCGACACCAATTCTCTTCCGCTTTATAGATCGATACACGTCTCTTATCCCATATTGCTCGGAAAAATAAAACCTTTTTATCGAAAAAGAAACGGTGGCGGGCGGAAAAACAGTTTCCTAACTAAAACACAGCGAATCCCGCGCATCGGAGGCTGTGTTGTCAACAGAGCGCGGTTGCCATGACAACCATCAGGAGCTCGGGAAAGTTTGGGTCAAGGACGAATCTCCCGCCTCGTCATCTTGCTCTCCCGCCTCCTCTCTTTACGCCTTCCTTTGATACGGCTGAATTCAGGTTTACTACTGCATGATCCGATGTGATTGCACTTTTGCAAACCGTTTGATTTACGACATCCGAATATCCGGCAAGGTAACAAAAGGTTACGTTTCGGGAAAAGGAGCACACATTGAATATCTTAGTTCAGTGGTCCATAAATTTTAACGAGTCCCCATGCCCCTACTGAGTAAAAATGCTAAATCCACGGCCCCCCTCTTATAAAAAAAGAGCAAATTTTGAATTTTTTTTAAATTTTGAACTGCGTCACATAAACGATTTTTCCGTGTTACCATTAAATTAAAAGCAAATGAAATGTACAGACTTTCAAATATCTTCTACTTTTTTCCTTCTTTAAACTTTTAAATTTAACAATTTTCATCAACCACACCTCATAACCATCTCTGAATAAATTTCGCATGATAACAAAATCAGCTGAACTCTAATGATCAATTTAGTCTCTAAAATGTCCCCTTCTCAATTTTTAAGTTAAAATTAATAATAAACATTTTTTACGTCTTCGAATATTAGAAACAAATAGAAGCGGATATATCCAAGGAAATGCTCTTATTTCAGGGAATGAAAATAATTTCAAAAACTCTTACTGTTTCTAAAACTTTACGACACGCACAAACACTGTCATGAAATTTTATATTTCAAAAGATTTCTCGATAATATTTGGAAAACAAGACTTAAACATTTAAGTAGTTAAAAATTTCAGATTTTAAGGGATGTTGTTCTAAATTAGAAGAGGATGAATATTTTCAGTAGGTAGAGTTCGCGGCGCCCCACAGTTTGGAAGCACTTCCTTAGTTAATAACTTTCTTCGGAGAATCTTTACGACGTTTGATGGAGATCTTTTCGGAGCAATTTTTATGACACATCCAAAACGAGACACCCGAGAATATAGGGGAAATACTGAGCCCCTAAAGATTTAAAAAAACTAAACTGTTTTAAAGCACCTATACGAGACCTAAAACTTAAGTAGCTTATCCAACAATTTGAGAATAAATATACTTTTGAAAAAATTGAAGCAAATTACATGTTCATTTGATCTATTGAATTTCTTCGTGAAAAATTGGAGATACCTAAAGTTCGTTTTCGCAATCATATAAACTTATAACTGTTCAGCAAGCTCTTTCACTTCAAAGTTCACCTGTTTCAAGTTCAGCACCTTAAAGCATTCATTAATTCTTAAAATGCCACGAAATAAAGCGGTGAAAATTACCCTCAAAATACAGTACACACTTCGATTAAGTCAGTTTCTTCTAGTTTTTTTATAAAGCTTGACTGAAATGATATTGTAACATTTTCAAAACCGTTTAGTTTAAGGCCTATTTAATCTCTGAACGAGTTAAAAAAAAAAGTAAAATAGGTATGACTTTAAAATTCACTTTCAGCGAAATTTCACATTTTGGATGAATCACCCAGAAATTGATTAGAAAAATTGCTATTGCCATTGTACAATGAATAGCGAGAACTATGGCATCATTCAGATTTCTCAACGTTCTTAGTTTTCCTTGTATAATACAGATGATAGGTATACAGTTGAAAAACTTGCAGGTGGCATTGAAACAGATTGCACGCGTAGCCTGTTATTTTATGAGCAGTAACTATGAATAGATTTGGGAAAGATACTGCAATGTTCGGTTTGCAACTATTGAAATATTTTCAATTTCGAAAATTTCAATGGAATGAAATTAAGTTCAACAAATAAAAAGATTCGTTTATTAAATTTTGAAGTTACAACAATAATAATATAGATTTAGACCTTGCAACCCCCTCTAAAAAAACTAATTCTGGATTCAGTACTGAAGAAAAAGAATTGTAGGTTATTTTAGTTGGTAAAAGATTATGGCCCAAAGATGAACGCATTGATTGATCTACATAGATAGGGTATATCGGTCGCTATAATTAGGTTATGAAATATACTATATTAACAGGATTGTATGAACCAATTTATAGGGTCTGAGATGAAAACTCAAACTATATCTCACTTTTCGAAGCGAATTTCTCCAAACTAGAACCACCAACATTGTCAAGCTTTGTTACTTTTGATGACATTTTGACTTAACATCTCTATTTGAAACACCGATTAAACATTTCAGCAATTGTGTCCTTACCGGTGGGTTTCTTGTTGAACCTGTAGGTCTCGCACAGCACCAGCTTGTTTCTTCCACCTCTGAAAGGATCGTTGTACAAGGCAACTGGATACAGGTACACGTCCGAATTGGAACCTTCGGATTGGTAGGTGCTGGAACCGTCATAGTCCCACACTGGAAGTTCTGGAAAAATCACAAAAATATTTAACAAATGGTACACATTTGAAAAAAAAGTCGTTAAAATTATTTGCATTGAATGGGAAATAAAAGAAAATTATTTTTTAATAGAATATTCTTGATTATTTTTTTATCCATTGCAGTAATGTGAGGCGAGTAAATAAATACCCAGTGGGTATATAGGGTAAATACTATAAATAGTTATTTACCCACCCAAAAATGAGTTATTATGGAAAATATCACTTTTAAATACAATTTGAAGCAAAGGGATATTTTTTTCAGAGTTTTGGTGATTTTTTTTTCAGACTTTTTTTAATTTTTCTAATAATTTTCATAGTTTTATGTGAAAAAATTAGCTTATGAACAGAAATTTCAAACATAAAATTACATTTTTCTTTATTGGAGTTTATGTTCTTGATTTGTGAAGGTGATACTTGACTTGTGGTATATTTTTGTATTTGGGACAACTCAATATAGCAGCTATAATAGTTAACTTAGTTAACAGCCTGGAATGAATAAGAATAGAATGGTATTTAATCTAGTTAGATTCAGTTTCAGATTTTTACAGTCACATTAAAAAATTCTAAAAATACCTTTTTAGTTATTTTTTGTAGTTAGTTTTTAGTTATCTTTTATAAAATACCAAAAAAACTTCATAAAAAATACTTATTTTTTTGTAAGAAATTTCAATAGAACACTTGTGTCTATTGAAATCCTGGTCACAATAGTTAACTACCAATACTAAAAGAATTAGCGCTTAGTATTTCGCCCGAAACGTTCAAAAAATAGTAATTTTTTTCAATATTGCATACTAGAAACATTTGTTGGTTCTTCACCTTCGTTTTTAAAAGATGTAGCAAATACAATTAGAGAAGTAGTCGAAACTTCTATAAAAAAGGCAATCAACTAGCAGAAACAGATCTGCCAATGCAGAGGTACTCAAGATGAAGATGCAAAAGCAATAACGAGAATGAATCAAACGTTTACTCTTGTACAGGTGGAACTAAGGAATTCGGAAATAATCACGACTGGTAAACAGACTCGTCTCGCAGTTTTGGAATCGGATCTTTGAATTAATTTTAAGCTGCCGTTACTATTTCCTCTATCCCACTCACTTACCAGTGAATGAATGAATGAGTGGTATTTGGCTTTTATAGATATTATAGATGTGACTTAGACACATTTGAGAGCCACCTGTATTGGAGTTTTTTTTACTTACAAGTGCGAGTAGGGGAATAGTCAACGGCTACAAGTGACGATGAGAAAATGGTTTAGTTTTGTCAAGAGCTAGACTATAAAGGATAAAATTGTTGCACTAAATTTTCGATACTTTCAAACATTGGGAGGTTTGAGATACTCTGTACTTTGATTTATCACAGCTACTAAACTTTATATGGAAGCCAAAAATTAAATGTGACACTTCTTTTCAAGCACATATGGGTGCAAAAAACTAGAGAAATCTGCCAATCCATCTGGTATACAGAAGTTATACTGCATCGTCATTTGCACCCCTTGGCCTCAAATCCACTCCAATGTTTTCTGTAGAATAAAACTACAAGCAATTTATCACACTGCATCTTCCGTTTACCAATGGATTCATATTTTTACTTGAGTATTCCATACTTTGCATGACCTTTATCAGTCCACTACAAGGCAATATTGTGAAGGATAAGATCTACAAGTGTAATGAATCTGCTATCAAATGTTTAATACTTCGAGAGAAATATTCAGATACATTTTCCAACTCATCGCAGTACGCAGTACCATTTGACGCTGATCCACATCATGGATGTAATGCAAAGGTTTTAGAACCAATAGTGAAACTTGTTAGGGGACAACAAAGATTAGCTATCTTGAGTCAGTTGGTAGAAGGCAAAAAAGCAACTAGAATGTGAACATCAAATACTATTAGAACAAGTTCAACAACAGCTGATTGAAACTGTGTATTTGGATAGTTGGAGATTTTAGAGAGTAAATTTTAAATTTCTCTATCAATTAGATCGACATGACCTGATGATGACTTTTAGAATCTTCTTTACAGTTATCTATCTACGCTTTGTCTCAAGTCCATCTCCAAAGAATGAAAAATCACCACAGATAAATCCCATCGTCCTACCCATATAACTTTTTCACCAATCTCATTTTGAATTGCTACTTTGAGCACAAACTAGGGGATCCGAGAACACATAATAGCAACAGGTACTCACCAGAGGGGCTCTTGGGCACGAAGTCAATGGTCTTCGTCTTGGACCTCACGTTCTCTCCGGTGCCGTCTATCCACACGTACGTGCACTGGATCATGTCGTCCGGCTGGGGCAGGCTCAGGTACTTCATGAGGGTCTGCTTGCACAGGTTGGAAGGATTCGGGGCACCCATGTCTTCAACGGTTCGTTTCTGAAACATCACAACAAAACGCACATCACCGACCGCTCGCTTTATATAGAAGTGGGGCAGTGTGGAAATCAGTGAACAGTCATTGTGATTGATTTTAGGTTTTTTTTTCTAGAAGTATGTACATTCGAGGATTATGAGAGGATTGGATGTTTTTTTCCTACTCTCTGAAGGATGGGCATTAAAGAAAAACCGAAACCATTGACAAGTTCAGCGCACAGAAAGAAGATTTGTCAGGTTTAGGAGATTAATGTAGTTTGTTTTTTTAGGGATATTGAAGCAGATGTACTTGAGGTAAACATAGTGCTGACCTTAGATGGATGTAAACTAAGTTACCGAGAACAGTTTTCGAGGAGAACGGGTGCAAAAAATATTGAATCAATTATTGACCTCATGGTCAAATCTTAGTTACTTGTGTTGTGGGTTTGAAAGTGCATAAGCATGCTTTATATTATTTTCTTTGTAATAACTTTTTACAGCTTATTGCAGATTCTAGTTATAAAAGAAATTTTAAAGTCAACTTTGGCAATAGCTGATGATCTCTAAAGTCACTAGCACAACATTATACACCTATTGAGGTGGGCACTATTAGACTAATTTTGATGGATTAGTAAAATTAGTAGGGACTGACATTTGTATTTAATGCTAGGATAAAAGGTGCCACTTTTTTACAAAAACTTCAAAAAGTTAAATTACTCATCACAGAACACTTTCAACTTTCTTCTACTGTTTATATTTAATGAAAGAAAAACTCAGAACTAAAATTAATGTAAATTGATAAACAATTAGTAAACTTACATCAGAGAAAAACTGAATAATTTATCACAATAATTTGAAATCACCACATTAAAAAGTTTACTTATGAAACTTCCAAATATGAAAGTTTACTTACGAAGTTACACGTGCTTCTCATATCAAAAATTATGAGTCCCTTTTTAAATCTTGGATAAGCTTATATTAAAACTCTTTTAATTAATGCAAACTAATCTTAATTTAATGAGACAGTTAAGTTTGACAATGATCCCTAAAGAAGAGACAATTGTGTTCTCATGCTGCCAATTTTTCGGCTAATTAGTCCAGGAACAGATTATAGCTCGTCGAGAAGCCTGGCACTTATTAAAAGCTTGAAAATCTTCATTCAATAAAACCAGCGCTTAAAATATACGTTCAGCAGGACGCTAGACGAATTTACTGCAGAAAAAAATTAGGTCAATCAACACCAACAGTGACAGTTTGATAAGCGTGTGGCTAGAGAAGTTCAGGCACAGAACTCCCAAAGGAGAATCTGAAAATAGCCACTTTTACCCAGAGACCTGGGCTTTTTTGATTTATGTTCCCAATTTTTTAAAGTGAAGCATTAAATCTAGGTTTTCTTTCGTAAAATGATGCGACCCATTTTCGCACCTTCATAGTTGATGATCAAGGAAAATAATGGAAAAGGGTTGTTTTAAACTTGAGTGCAATTTTCATGATGGTCTTTATTTATTTCCATTTTACGTCAAATTTTGTCCTTTTACCCCTTATAAAGTCTGTGTTCGTTCAAAATTAACGATTGTTAAGATTCGAACAAGAAAAACCTCAACTTTTACCCAAAAATATAAACTTTTTACTCCAAATACTACATTTTAAGAAATTTTACACAGGAACAGTTTGTAAGTTGTTGATTTATTTTAGTTTTATTTATCCAATTAACTCCTCAATAAAACCTTATGTAATTAGAATAAGCATCTCTTAAGGTCTTAAGATTAGAAAATAAACAATTGTAATTTCGATAATATGTATTTTTTGTACAGGTGTAAAAATAAAAAATGACTACATATTTTTAACAAAAAGTAGGTAACACTAAAAATTTATCATTAATTTTCCCCTTTTAAACAACCCAAATTTTATCCTGCTCTCATGCCATCCAACTAGCATTCAGTGCTGAAAAATCATTGAAAAGAAATTGGTTTCATCAGCTATTATGAACTTAAATAAAAATAGTTTTATGCCAGTTTATTAAAGTACGGGTAATGCCGTCTACACATGTGCATGTGCAGTGTGTTGCAACGTTTTGACAGGAACATAGCTCCAGCACATGTGGATCGAAGTATACAGAACGCCTGTTTTTAACCCAATACTGTTCACCAGTTCTCATGTAACGAACAAAAACATTTCTGCTAGACAAATCAAATTTTCGCCACTATACACCTTTACACATCCTTTTTTTTCTTGTATTGGCCAGTCAGTTCAAAAGGAACGTCTGGACGGATGTTTCCCGTCACTTTTGTCTGATCAAACCGCCCAGAGATTCCCGATGTGGAACAGGAGAAAAATACACCTGTGATCTTAAGATAGGATTTTTAAACCGCTAAGACCGGTTTTTGAGTTAACTTCCTTTCATCTTTCATTTTTGACAGCTAGATATTTCACACAGCATCCTCAAAGCACCAAAACTTCTTCCAAGCCGTTTAAATTTAATAAAGATGTATCCCATTGAAATGAAAGAAAACGGGACACAGAGAAGATGCACAACATAAAAATAGATGAATCCCAGAACAATAACATTAAAGTTAATTAATTATTTAAGTAATTTTAACATATTTTGAGTTGAGATTAATTTAAAAAGATTCTTAAAACGAAGATATCGTTGATTGTTTTGTAAACAAAAATAGAAAATACTGGATATGAACATACGTATTTTTATCGATGTCGGTGAGATAGATATGGTTTACTTATAAATTTTTCATATACTACAACAGGTCTTGTAATTACCAGGAAACGACGCGATAAAAAGTTCAAGCCTCAATTTCCTTACTAGTAATTTTAATTTTAAAATGTTCAATATATTCATGTAGTATTGGATAATGTTTCACGCTGTGACAGAAAAATATTCTTAGTGGAGTACTACTGAAAAGTTGAATTTGGGGTAGCCCTTAAACTGAAGTTACATCCCCCAAGTTACTTAATAACGAACCTTTATCATGTCATGTCGTAAATTTATCTCCATCACTTTAAATTATTTTATATAAAAATAGTGAAGGCAACAAATTTCAATTTCTCTACATAAAAGCTCATTTAAGTAAACCAACTGCTAAGAATGCATGCACTTCCCTTTAACTATACTATTCTATTCAAATCCTTCTCCAGTGAAGAAAAATATCCCCAAAACAACCAACTTCCGCCACCTTACCTCAGAAGTGCATCGCATCCAAAGAAGCAGGGCGACCGCCACCTGTTATAAATACACTTTTTTTCCTCAACTCCCCAAAAATAATTCGCCGAGTAAAATCTTCGAAAATCCAACAAATCTGTTACTATTTAAACCTGAGTGTCGTCTTCGACTTGGTTGGAAGAGCAACTGGTGTTTTCTCGAAGCGATTCTTTGTTTATTTCCCAACTCTCTTGATCTTGCGCCTCTGCCAAGGTCTCCCTTATTTTCGATGATGTGTGGAAAAAGTCCGCGGTAATTCGGGAACTCCGACAAACGCAGAGGACATTCATTCACATCACTTATCAGTAGTTGCTAAGCATGGGATTTTTTTTTGAACCCCCTTTTAAAAAGTACAAGGCATTCACGACGTATTTCAATGACTAAGAGAACTTTTCCTGAAATACAGAATCAGGTTCAGTGTAGGAAAAGATGGATATCTACCATCATCTTCATGCAAAGAATTCATCCTAAAAAACTTCGAGTTTCTTAAAAAAAAATAATTTTGGTAATTAAAATGTTAATTGTCCTATCATCCATCCCTTAATGTTGCTATTAAACATTTAATTGTGCTAAGACTACAGATGATATGTTAAGAACAATTCCTTCATAGAAACTATCGTCTATAAATACAGGATTATTTCAAGAAATTCTGTGATTAGCATATGTTGAAATGAAAATTAAGTTAAATGTATGGTTTATATAAAATCCTTTAGGACTTGTATTAATAACTTTTATAAGGGGAGCTTGTCAGGATGAATTTAAAATGATGAGTTCTAGTAAGTTAAGACTGAAGATGCTGCGGATCTTAAGCATTTGTTCTAAACTTTACGGCTTCAGGTCTTTTATACACTTACACTTTACCTAAAATGTATAAAATGAAAAGCTATGCCAAAAACTTCAGAATTAAAGTACTACCATAGAAGAATGCAGTTTGAAGAATTTATACTCAGTTTAATCAATAAAATTTTCTCATCCAACTAATATCTTCAATGCACCGATTGAGTAAACCAACTCAGACGTCATTGTTTTCCTTTTCCTTGTTAGATTAACATTGGCTAGACTTTTCCCATTAAGATAATCTCATTAACCCCAGCGGGTACCGGATATTTCTCGAATTCGGAGATAAAAGAATAGAAATAGAATCAACTATCAAGCGTTGTCAGGAAGCCCAGTACAGCCTCAAAATCGGACATGCTACGATTTGGATTTAAAACAGAAATAAGCCGACTTTGTTACTCACGCCTTGTATCAAGTCGTTTTAAAACTCGTGTCTTGTTAATACCTACACTTTCATGTTGTTTTTAAAAAAGTGAAAATTTCCTTTTCTATATCCCCTGAATGAAGTCTATTTAAATACACATTGTACAAAGGTGCAGTGTTTTTGTTATAAAATACGGGGAGAAAATTTTTAAAACAAGAAATAAAGCTGAAATTTAAGCAAATTAATTTTGAACGATTTTCTTAAAATCTTCATATTATCAGAATTAGCCAGGTAATAAATTCTTTCTAAAGTTAAACACATGCAGTCACAGTCACTGAAACAATCAAACCCGCTGCCCGGGAACATAACATATGAAAGGTGTTAGGGGTAATAAAATTCACCTAACCAAATAAATCAGAAAATTTGCCTAGATAAATTTTCTATATATTCTGGGGGTCTTTGTTAATATAGTTCTGAAAACTATTTTTGCGGGGAGGTATTACAGCTGTGGAAAGATACATTCTGGATAAGTACAAGAGCATTTTGGGGTTTCGTTGATGATTTTATCTTTTTTTTTGTTCTCGCCATAATAAAAGGTTTTATTGACATTTTAAAAAAATTAAAATGACCAGGTGTCACGATTGAGTGGAAGAAATCTCATTAAAATTTCATGCTCTTATTATTGAACTAGCGTAGCGACCTTTATGGAATTGATCGAAAATGAAAGTACAACCAATTAACTTAATATTTTACCTCTAATTATAACTTCCAGAGGAAATGTCAAATTTACTTCCTTCCTGATACCCTACCGACGTGTCACACGAACCAAGAGAGTGAAACGTTCAAGCTCCCATAAAAAAACTACTTAACAAGACGGGTGGGCGGGCTCACGTCTTAAGTGTAATTGATAGGCATGCTTATTCATTAACATTATCGACCTTGAACCTCAGAGACTGACTCGACACTGAAATTTATCAAGCTCGTTCTATCTTTGGCGTTTGGAAAGGAGCAAATGTGTTGATTTTCTTCGAAGCCGTGTCTGCAAACAGTGATACATTTTGGAGTGATTCGCTTTCTCGAATAGCAGGTGTTTGTGGAAACGCTTTGAAATGGATTTCTAAATGAATGAGGGGGAAAATCTACACTCCGGATGTTTTCAGTCTATTTCAGGGTCCCCAAACAGTTTGATAGAGCGTTCTTCTGAATTAGTAAACAGATTCCGAAACTTGTTTAAATCGAGGACATGTGCATCATTTAAGATGGAAATAGACTGTATGAAAGCAATTGGGGAAAAAACTGAAATTTAAATCTAATAGAGTCAAATATACTCGGGAGAGAATCCAAGCATACCTATGGGGCTAAGAGGCAAAAGATAAATTTGTTATAATTTTTCTCCATACAACCATTCTGCTATCAGAAAATAAATACGTAATAAAAACTAACGATTGCATCAGAAATCACGTAGAACTAACAGATGCATTTCCACGAAGTATCAATTTTATCCTCAATAACTTTACTCAACTTGAGATTTAAATTGAAGTTTGAATGGGATTTAGAAAATAGTTTAGAGAAAAACAGGATTTATAGAAATGGAAAAAAGTTACAACAAAATCAGGACTCAATATTTTGGGAAAGACCCCGCGAGGGTTGTTTTGAATATTTAATCAAATGTGACACTATATTAGACTGCAACGTTTCTTGACCCTACCTATGACGTCACTACGTGGAAGGAAAAACTGAGTAAACAGAAAGTCTGTTGGGTTTCTTAGGGCGAGTTTCGGTACGCAAATCGTGATAAAAGATGCTATAAAACACATGGGTTTAACAAACTAATCATATTTCTAAATTGAAGTTCTTTATTTCACTCAAAATTCAAACACTGCGCTGGGAACTACAACTAATTTCTTTGTTTTGTTTCTCCGGGGTCAAATAATATCGCAGTCTAGTATAATATTTGAATTTGTCTTTTTTGCATTTTTTAATTGATACTTCCAACGAAAAAAATTTTCAATTGAGATTTAGATGTTTACACAAAGCATTTTTACATTCTACAAATTCCCAATATTCTTTTGATGCGGATTTTCCATAAAAAGAAGGCCTCGAAAACGATTTGATTAACGATGTAAAACAACTACACAGAAGCTACGGGTAATTATTGACTACCTGAAATACGCAAAAAGGGGATATCTATGATCAAGGTCTGGAAGAGAAAACCGGACCTGTGTTATAATTTCAGGAAGCGGTGTAGACTCTTTAAAATTCCACTAGCGATCCCAGCTAATAGGGCGTCAACACGTTTGTTCAGTCTAGTGATATTCAAGGTTGTAAGGGTTTTGACTTAAATTGCATATCAGGGGAAAAATTCACATCGTAAACATGAAGCTGAGTATTCAACTGGAAAAAGATACGGTAGCTGAAAACGATGTTATTTTTATTCGGCGCTCAGTAAATTCCGCATTTTTTTTAAAGAACAAAGTATATTGAAATGGATAGTCTCAGAACTTTTAGTAAAAATGACCGTATAATGTTAAAGATGTTCATAGATTGAAAATATTTAGGTAGAATGAGCATTTTTCAAATTGCCTTAGAAAAACACTGCAAAAGTTTTCGAATGCAGCATACCAGTGAATAACTTCTTTACAGAGATTTTTTGACCTAAATGCCAATTTTTCTCTTAATGAGATTTATACGAACATAATAAGGTTTTTTTTCTCTAAATATGCTTGAAGCAATGATCAATAGTAATCATTATAATTTAGTTTAATTACCAAATTATTAAAAAAGGAAGCCAGAAGTTTTAATAGTATAAAATTTAATACTATACTCATTAAAAGGGGATGTTAAAGAACAGTGGGGGAATCAGGGGTTCATCAAAAGGTCAGATATTTTTCTTTTTTGACCATAGTAAAGATCTTGATCTACCCATATCCCCCTGAGTTCCAATATTACCCACTGAATTTTTTTTCTGACACCACCACTGTATTAGGATGTAAAAATATAACCCAGTATAGGGAGGACACAGGCCTATTCTGAAGTTATTTAATCGCTATAATATAGCATTTTTCTTAAAATTGACACTGAAGGATAATTTGTACTATTGAAGCTAAACAATTTTTGAAAATTCTAACATATTTTAAGGCAAGGGAATTTTAACAGGGGAATTAAATATATTCTCACTCAAAGCCCCCTGGGCTTAAGTAAAATAATTCAGCTTTTCCGATCTATTCACACCAATAGATCCACTCAAAAAGGGCGCTTCCATCAAATCAAATAGAAAAAACCCTGGGCATCATATAATAAATCATATTTACCCTAAAATTATGATGGTACTCAATGGCAACATCTTCTGGCCGGGCAGCGCACGTGCGTGCGGGCACGATCCTCGTGGTCTTGGCAAACCGTAAACACCGCGTAGCTGTCTTGAACAACATCACGACGATCCACAATGAGCGAACAAACAAACAACAACCTGGTTGGATCTATCCTGGGATAGGGATCACTACGCCCGCCGGATGGGGTATTTATAAAGGTTCTCAGGGGGAGAAGATTGGGAGGAAACTTCACTCCAAAGTTAAAACAGCTGGAGGGGAAGAGCTTGTGTCTACCTTACTACAACAGAACAGCGGTAGCTGTGGATGGTTTCTGTCTGCAGGAGTTGCGTGGAACCGAAGGCGCAGAAGCCTTTTGTGTGGTTCCTGAATCTGGAGCGTATTTCGTCATCTCGCCGCCAGGTGGCGGTGGGCGACAGTGGGCAGCCGCATTGACGGGGCTTCGAGCGCATTCCTTGGAAAGTTTGGAAGAGAAAATCCGGTTTTTCCGTTGGGGTTCGGTGGAAAAGAAGGGAAAGAAAAGAAAAGGGTGATTTATGGATTTGTTGTGTTGTGCTGTGTGCGGATCTGTAATTTGGGGGAAAATCACTGAAAAGAACGCGATCGAGAAGTTTCCAAGGGCGCGGGGATTTTAAACCCTAGGAGGATTTGTGTTAGATCAGCTGTACACGACCCTACCTTGGAAATCGCACCAATAAAATCTTGCATTGCATTTAAAATTACTTAAAAGATCACAAACATTAAAATTAGTACATCTTTATTTTCATCTGAAGATTATATTGACTGATAAAGCCATACTAATCAAAATAATTAGGCTGTGTGAACTTCGTATACTAAAACCAAATGTCTTAACTTTTAGATAGATTTGCGCCCGGCTAATCCTGAAGTACCTTTTAACGTTTTATAATAAGCGAAATATGACTTAGTTTATTGTCTCAAAAAGAATAATTGCGATTAAATTTTTATGAAGTTTATAGCATAATTACTAAAAATTAAGACAAATCTTTACTAAAATTAAGTATTTGCTTCAATTTATGATAAAGGAAACTATCGACTTTGTTTACTCAAATTCAAGATGGATGACAATCTTAGAATTATAATTAAGATAAAAGATTTCCCACTGTACACCAAAAGACTACTAGAGATCTAAAGTATTGTGAATTCAACTGGAATATATAATAATAAGTTTTGTTTTAAAGAACGTATTTACCTACAGATTTTCCTACTTGTATCCGAACAGTAATGTGGGTTAAGTTATAAAATACGACAAGTAATCAAAACATTCCATGAACATTCAACAATTATTTATCATCAAAAGATTAAATAAAATTTCCCAATGAGACCCATATGATTTCATCTTCTGGTTTAATCATTCAAAAAATAATTATCGTATTTTATTAAAAATTTTAACTTTTCTTCGAGAATAAGTACAACCAAAAGTCACATGGAGCATGATGTATGTTTTAAAAGTTTATCGTGCAAATAGAACCAATAAACAAATATCAACAAGCCTAGTGATTAAGATAAAAACTTTGATTGAGCTTGATAGTTTCATCATATAACAAAACGTAAACGATTGTTGGAACATACTAATTCTCATAAAGAACATTGCATATTATAAACGTGTGTAGTGTTTATCAATTAAATGCTAAGAGAATAATTAAACAAGCTACCCAAAATGTAAATCCCTGAAGTAAAACTTACCAAAATAGTTTATCCTGCAACTTTAATACTAGATATTATGCTTTGGTTTTTATCAAAATCGTGAATATTTCGTTCTAAAATTTTAACTGCAACTTTATTCATAAACAATAATTGACTAAATCTTTGCTTCAAGGTAAAAATAGTGTTGGGGTTAAGTGTTAAAATTCCTACCAATCGATTTTCTGGTTTAATATTAATACCGTATCATTGAAGGGAATGCAGTGTGTGAGCTGAGATAATTAAAAAAATATTATACAAAAACAAAAGTTAAGGGTTTTGTTGTTAGAGATATAATTAAATATAGTGGGAATAAGGGAAAGAATCATGAATATTTTCCTAACTCAACTCCGATACCAATAAATAAAAAAAATTTGAAAAGCCTACTCTTTTTCGATGCGTAAAATGAACCCATACTTTATAATTCGATCCCATTCGATTAGCGACTGGGAAAAAACCTATACCTATAATTAAAAACCTATAATTAAATTAGTACCTATACACTGCAAAAAACTTAAATAAAGATAGCTGGAGCCCTCAGTGATCTATGTCAACAACAACATCGTAGGCAAACAGATCTTAACCTGTGCCTCTTTTAAAGAATTTAATTCGGTACTTTATGATTAGCTTAACCTTGGGATTAGTTCCCCAGTTGGATCTCCAAAATCGGAATAAGCTACGTTTAACAAATTACACAAAAAAACATTATAAGTATTATAAGCAGAACTGCTAGTTGAGATATTTTAATTGTTCTTGATTTGAATATTTGATTATTTTTTGGCGATTTATCAGATCATTTATCATTTGCGCCCGGCTAATCCTAAATTAACTTTTATTAATGTGTCTTATGCTTATTAAGGTGTTAGTTTTTTTTTTAAAGTTTTTTGAAAACCAGGCAAATAGAATTACTATAGTTATAAGGTACTAAATAATGTATGATGTTCAATGAATTTGAAACCGTAAATTTTAAAGTTGTATATCAAATTAAAAATATGAGAAACAGTGATTTTATTTTTTTAATTAGATATTCGATTAATTTTACTTATATGTTTTAATTGACAATTGTAAACGCATATCTTTAGAAGTTACAACTTTGCATTTTTCACTTACAATAGTTAACTTTTAATTATTTTTAATGTATTAATTAATTAAGGTGTAAATGTAATTAAGTTGACAGGTCACATATCCACGTAATTTTCGAAAGCAAGACAAATAGAACTGCAATAGTATAATGGTAAATGATGCATGATTTTTAATAAAATCGAAACAGTAAATTTTAAAAGTGTATAAAATCAAAGTAAACAATATGAGATAAAAGGACTAATTTTTAAATTTCACGTTCGATTAATTTCACAAATGTTTTAATTGGCAAATGTCAATTTATTCCTTTCGAAGTTATTAACTTTGTATTTGTACCTTCTAACAGTAGCTAATTTTTAATTAATTTTTATTGAATAATTACCTAAGAATAATTAAATTAAGTGTATACCTAAATGGTAATCGGAGATGATAGTTTAATATAAATTTTTTGAACTAAGTTCAACATTATAAGGGTGCCACTTGTTTTTTTGTTTGTTATACTGGATAGTGGATTATAAGGGGGGGGCAACAAAAGAGGCCAACAATAGTGGCACTCTGTTCTATAATAGCACCAAAATTTTAAATATTAAAATGTTTAATTATTTGATAATTAGAATCCTTGATAATATTATCTAAGAAACCGTACAAAATTCCAAAAACATGTATCAAAATCAAAAACTCTTAATGCATCATCTAATAAAAACAGCACAATAATCGAATTTTTAATAACTCTTTATGTTAATTAAATTTTAATAAATAATTATTTTAATGCTGATTAAAATTAAATTTTAACTTCCAAAAATTTGCGTTTTTATCCCTGTTTTCAGTTGCGAAAGTTTCGTTTTTATTTGTAGTAAATAATTCATTCACGTGAAAGAAAGTACATACACGTGAGTGAAAACCTAATCTTATCAAATTAGTTAATCAAATTAAAATCAACCAATACAATAAACCTCGTGCTCCATCTTCCAACAAAGCCCAGAAAACTTTTAAGCTGATCAATGTATTTTCATTTTCTATTTGTCTTTTTAGATAGTAGATTGTATTGGTAAATCAATATTAAGTACACAAAGAGTTTGAGTAAAAAAAACTGCCTAAACGAAAAGTAGGGCTATAAACTATTACGATCCCATCGATGCGTTATTTTAAAAAATAATAAAAAATAAATAAAAGTTACTAATTTTTATCATTACTCGTTGTTATTATTGATAACGGTTGATATGAGTTGTTAGATAAAATTCGATTTTAAATACTACGTGCCAAAATGTGTTAGACAGATCAGTTATTAAATTGTTTTTTTCTTCTCGGGAAACTAACTCGGAGACTAAAGATATTCAAACTACTATAAAAACTAGAGGTTTAATTTGAGGTGTCATCCTTTTTTCCTTAAAACTTTTCGAAATACAAAATATATGGTACCTATAAAAACTTTTTCAGTTCTACATACATATATTTAAGATCCATGTTTCTCAAATAAGTTGTTCCATGGAATAAAATACTAATAAAAAACTTAATAATAATAATAATAATAATAATAATAATAATAATAATAATAATAATAATATAATAAATATTTCTTAATTCATATTTACATACTATATGAGATAACACTGCCTCTATGAGTTTATAAAATGAGAAATTTAAAAGATAAAAAATATTTGAAAATAGATAGAAATTTATTAAAAATTTAAAGTGGGAAAAAGGTTCTAATTTTTGAAACTTTCTCTCTTTTTTTTTAGTTTAATATTGACCAAGGGTATGATTTTATGTTAAACTTGAAGTTAAAATATATTTTTCGTGTTACATTTACTGTTGATTTTACTAAGTTTTATTTTATCTAATTAATATCTAAATAACTAGCAAATTAAAAAATAATGTTTGCTAAAAAGTATTAATCAATTCTTTAAGTTCTACTAAAACGAAAAAGGCTCGAAGACCATTGTTTTAGTGTAGCTTTTAAATTAAATATAATCAATAAAATAAATTTCCCAATAAACTTTTTTAAGTTACAAATTTAAAAAAATTTTCTTAAAATGTTGTTTAATCTTTACTTTACATTAATTTTATTCCTGTATTTCAAAAAAGCTCAACCGATCAAACTGAAATTCTCGGTAAAAACGTATAACCATGTAAACCATAGTTTGAAAAAAAAATACTGAAAAAATATTTTTTTTATATCTTTTTCTATTATGCTTTCCTGCTACGTAACTACCCTAGCAGTGAAACAGCATTTAAGATTTAACTAGAAGGGAGAAAAAAAAACATTACGTAGTACTACTAATCTAGGCTCTCTAAGTAGTATACTACCATAAAAATTAAATCACGCAAGGTTTTTTGTGGTTTTATTTTACTCATGTAAACTTTTAACTTAAAATAAAAAAAAGGTATTCTAAATTTTTTTGAAGAAGAGTATTTATGCTAGCTAAATTTATTAATTATACGATTCTCCAGATTCAAAAATGTAATGGAAATGTAAAAACTCCAGAGTTGATATCTTTTTCATTGTAGTTGTCATCGCATTAAATAGAAGGCAGCACGATCATTTATTTCACTATAATTTCCGCGCCATATTTGCAGATCATTCGAAAGCAAACGTATGGAAAAGTACAGAAACTCTCAAAAGTGGTTTAGAAGCAAGCACAAGCACCGATGTCTATTTTTCTTCTCTCAATATTTCTTATTAACGAATAAAAAACCACAATTAATTTGTGTTAATAATAAATAAATAATGAAAAATAAAAAAGTGATTTCAAATAATTTTTTTACCAAATGGCTTTTTATAACCTTACACAATTTTCTCTCACTATAAACATTTTGTATTTTTTAAAATTTAAAAAATTTGAAAAACTATAGGTAACTGCAAAAAATTTAGATAAAACACTAAAGCGTTGAAACATTTTTAAAAGTAAATAAAATTTGAATGAATTACAAAAATTATGTATGGAGGAATAAAAGGTAATATAAGCGTTGAAATTTGATAATAATGTTGATAATATTATAATCCTACATTACTTCAATTAAAATATTTTAAAATCAGTTTTTGAAATGATTGTCTCACATAATTTTTCAGTTTAAATATAGTCATTTCAAAAAACACAACTCATTTTACACTTCAGTAATACTATTGAGCATAAAATTAAAACCATACAAATTCAAACATAAAATTCGTCAAACATATAACTAAGGTTTTTTTTATTAAAATACATTAATGTTACTGTAATAAGTTTATTTATTAGAGCCACATAGTTCCATTAGTTATCCCCAAACAATAATCTTATGAAATACCATTTAAAATAGAATTAAAGTATAATGTAAAATAACTAACTTATATAACAAAAATATGATAAGTATGGGCACTTGGCTCGAAAGACCGATACCCCCGATGAAAAATTGTGTATGATTCATTTTAAGAAAAGAAGCACTTACCTAATTGGGCAAATAAGAGAAAATATTTGAAGCTGCGTCTTAATTATACACAGTTTAATTTTCTCAAACTTAAAGCTGAAGTTGCCCTCAAGAGACAAGCTCGAGACACCAAATATTTGTTATTCGAGACACTGACCAGCAGTTATACAGAACCTTTAGTACTTTATCGCTATCTCGTAAAAAAAGAATGAGATAACATAACTTTACCCAGGTAAGAAGGCCTACATCCCCCAAGATCCCTTATCGGCAGTACGTATCTGGTGGCGCCTTCGATACAAAAATAAATGGAACCAACAACAACTTTTTCTCTCCTCAAGCAGAGGGAAATAGATGGTGCTTTAAAATGAAGAAAAACGAAAATATTTTTCTTTTGATTTTATTTTATTTTGTATTGTTCGGAACTTATATCTCCAGTCCCGAAGGTACTACTTCTTTCGTAAAATGCACTGAGACAACTCCTAAAAGTAATATTCCTTTGCAGCTGTGTTTAAATTTTAAATATATATAATTTCATAGTTATGCTTCTCATATATAACTTGGTCGCACTTACGCATATCTAAATGTAATTGAAAACATTAAAACAATTTTCTTCTATCATGATTTTGTTATTTTTTTTTACTGGAAGCTACTTTATATAAGCAACATTTTCCAGCCTTATCTCGTAAGGGTTAATTGAAATGGAATGAGAAACAAAACATAAAAACTAAATTAAAGTTTTAGAAGGTAAATTGTCCTAGAAACATTGCCACAAGTTCTATTTATTCAGATAATTTGTATAAAAGAATGCACCTAAAAAATCGACTAACTTTTTTAATTTATGTAAATCAAACATGATGTAATAAAATGTATTTCACTTTAAGAAATAAATTAAGGGCTATATATGACATAGACATATAAAAGACTTTCGGAATTTGGCTGTTAAATTCAAAAGTCACTATTTAAGATTTAGTAAAAAAAATACCGCACAGAAAATATTCTAAAAAAATCGACTCTAAAAAGTCTAGACATAAATCGACAGTCATACTAAAAGTAGCATGCTGATTTTAAAAAAAATCGATAACTAAAAACTTTGCAGGCTTGTACCTAACAAACGCATTGCAACCTAAGTAGTAAATAATTTCAATTAAATTGAAAAGGGCAAAATTTATTTCCCTGAAAACGAGGGAAGAATGTGGAGAATCACGCTCGTTTAAACAAGTTGTTTTTCTTGCATAGCAACATGGGATATTGCAATATCCGTACAAGTTGTTTTTCTTACAAATTTTCGCCGGTTTCGAGAAATAAATATATAAGCTCATATCACACTCAACCAAACATTTTCCACGAAGATAAACCAAAAATTTAAGCTTCCAAAAAACTTTTTAATAACAATTAATTAAGTTAATAATTAATAATGTTCAATTAATTTAAAATTTCCAAATTTCCGTAATTTAGGGGGGGGGGAATACAAATTTTTAGGATTTCGAAAAGTTTCTTTTACAAATCTGAAATCAGATTTTATTTAATTTGCAAAATATAGTAAAACTAAAGATATAAAACAATAATTAAATGTTTTTTGGTACATTCTTCGCGTATAAAAAAACAGAAGACATTAAGTACGTAGTATATCTTTTTAAAAACATTTATTGCCACATAAGGGATAATACGACGGGGTAAGACGACCTTTCAAAATAAAAAAAAACTGAAATACTACGATCTTTGATCTTTCATTAGGTAATTGGATGTATTAACACCAAAGAATCGTAATATGTATACTTTTATTTAGTAACGAAGATCCACCGCTTCTTATGCAAATTGCGGCCTTGCTTACCATCTGATCGAGCAACCAGGACAAACTTGTATTGCTGGTTCTCAATTAGCGACAAGAATAATCCCATAAAACCAAAGAAAATCTTGTTTAATGAGGAGCATGAACAAGATACTTGCATTAACATTTCTACTACGGAGGATAAGCGGGGAAATATTACAGAAAAAAAGTGACGCAGTTCCTTAATACCCCTTGTGTAGCTTTATGGGAATCATTATTTTTCTGAGTGAATTACGTTTCATTTAATACTGTCTTTGAGTTTCCATACTACTAATTCATTTGTGAGTAGAAGGAAAGATTTTTTTTAATGCAAATGACAAAAAAAAAACCCTTCAGTATAAATCGTGTAAACCAAGGTTAATAACTCTTTTTTTTATTACTGTTATTCCAACATTTTCAAGCTATATATATTAATAATATTACATATTTAAGTACATATATAAGTAATATTTAAGAAATGACTATTACAAAACAATGTATGAACCGTCAGTCAGTTTGAAAAAGCGAATAAGTCCAAAAATGGCAGATTGACTTTTTGTGCTAAAAAAATCTCCAAGCTTCACTTCTACACATTAATTTGAAATTTAAGTTAATTTGTCTTTCTTTTATTATTCTTTGTACAGTAAACTAAGCCAAAATAAAATACGTTTTTAATTTAAAAACATGTTTACCTTTTTTTATCTAGTGAATATTGGACTCTATTGATATTCATTTAAACTGACTCAGTTTCATAATACTTTTAAATTTTATTTTTCTTGGTCTATTTTTCCCTTTTAGGCTATGAACTAAGCATAAATATAACTCAATTGTAAATTTAAGTGTTTTTTAAGATTTTTTCACCTGAAATTTCATAAGTTTAAAAGGAAATAAGTCCATCAACTTTTTTCAACGGCACAATATTTTCAATTGTACTTATATTTTTTAATGATTATTCTGTATTCTAAATATGGTCCTAAATTTCCAGTAAAAATTTTGTGTTTATACAATAAAAATTCCACATTTTATACAGTTTTTTTTTTCGATTTTCCCAAAACTTGGTTCTTGTACTTATTCCCTTTTTTAAAGTGACGATTCCAATTTTCTGAGCTTATTCTCTGCTGATTCCAAACAAAGAGAAACTTTGTCCTTTAAAAATATTTAATACAATATAGTCTGAGTTTTAACTTAGCTAATTTAACTCTTTATAAAACTCATTCCACCAACAAATAATATACTTTTAAAAAGAACATTTGAAAACTTGGGATACAATACAAATTAGAAATACAGTAGAAAGGCATTATAGCTCCACGTTTTTAAAAGAGGAAACAATTTCAAATAGTAATTGATTCCGGTTATTTTAAGGAAAACCAAAGGTGATTAAAAACTTAGTTACGAATGATAAGATTGAAAATGTAAGAACGAAAATTGTCTGCCAAGCATATTAATCTTTAATCACTGATAGGTTTTCAACAGAGTATACTACTAAAAAACACTTGCCAGTTATTACATCTATCTGATAAGAAGAAACAATGTGAGAAATTGACAACTTTCGATAAATAGGTGATGAATAGATTTGAATCATGGCGTTCAAAAGTTCACCGCAGATGATAAGAGTATCAACCTACTATACTTTTTTAACATGCTGTAACCAGAGAAATTTTAAAAAATAAAGAGTGAAACATTTGAAAGCAAAAGAATATTCGAATATGGATAAATATAGACCGAGAGAAACTCGTGAATTTATGTACTTTTCACCAGAGCATCATGTCTACGTGCGACCTTTACATTATTCTACAGATATCTACAGAATTCATCTACATTAGTGTACTCCAAAAATTTTTGTAAACAATCATTCAAATATAACCTTTAGGGAAATTATGATTTCAGTAAACTTCTTCATGGAAATTAACTTTTCTTTTGAATAATTGCTAAATTATGGATAATAGCACACACAAGCATAGCACGATTGCATATTATTTGTATTTTTGAAGTATTTGTTTAGCTGTCCACATAACTTCGAAACTCTTACTATTTAGCATTTAAATACATTTCGTTCTGAAAAATTTATAAAATGAGGAGACTGAAACTTCATTTACATACAAAGATTCGAGTAGTAACTTTTATTGTATGGGAAAATTTCAGTTTCATTTCAAATTGGAGTAGGAAGATTTTAAATTTTTACATATTTTAATACTTTAATACCGCCTGCATAGATGGGATGTAATATTAAATAGAATAAAAAAAAAAACGAAATAGTAAATTTTTTTATTAAGATGCGTCGAGTTTCTACAAAAACCAGACCAATGTAGAAAAAAATACAATACAATTTACACTCACTTTTAAAAATATTAAAAATTGTCATTATTTATAACATGCATCCATTGAATGAAACAGATGACAAAAAAAAATATTTGCTAATTGCATTAAGTAAAAGTCCCCAAACATTGAATACATTTTATAACGTCATAGAAAGATTTCGTAGTAAATATATTAGGTTATAAAATACATATTTTTCAGCATTTAAACTAGATTTAACTAAGCAATTAAGGTCAAAACTATTAAATTTTGTCCTTTAATTAATGTATTTCTATATGTGTATAAAACGTATGAATAATTTTTTTTAAATGTATATGAAGTATTTTAATATTTTAAAAAGGTAATTAATAATGCAACAAATTTAGAAAAAAAGACAAAAGTTTTTTTTTCATGGGGTTTCAAATTCATATTTTTTATTTTACGGGGATTTTACATTTTTACCAACTTCTGACATAATTTTTACAGTTAGCTTTTTACAAGCAATACAATTATAAAAGTATGTAAAAGTTAATAGTAATTAAAATGCATTTCATAAAAGATATTAATAAAATTATAGCTCAGAGCAGAACTTAAAACTGAATAGATTTCAGCAATTTAGCATTTTTAAGTTAGTAGGCTCAAATACTTATGAAATGTAATTCTCTAACATCTAACTTAACATTAAATTTAAAAACATTTTTGGATTTGAATTTTTTCACATATTGGAAAAATATTAATTTGGATTCGATATTTAATCTCATATTATTGGTTACGAATCAAGACATACAATTTCCATAAAACTTAGAATAAGAAAAGAAGAATGTATTTTTTTATGGATTTTTTCATTAAAAAAATTAAAAGTACAAATTAATGGGTATAATTTTCAAATCAATCATGCGTTTTTGGTGATATTAAAAATAGTTAAGTAATATTGGTTTTAAAACAATTCTATAGTATAATTTACAGTTTATATACTAATCCACGTTTTTTTACGTTGATTTAAGACATGTTTAGATTATGTTACAGGTATATATGTTACGGGCAAAGTGATTAATCAGGCATTATTAATAATGCCCGACGTGGAGGCGGTCAAAGTGATAAATTTCATTCATAAATTCCATTGAATTTATCACATTGCCCGCCTCCACTTATGGCATTATTAATAATTCCCGATTTATCACATTGCCCGTAACATATAGGACATTACATATACTTTAAGAAAACTTTTTTATCCCTTTTTAAGTAGTTCTTATGGAATAAGGGTTGCGATAACTTACAATTCGAATTACAAATTAGTTTTTGAATAGGGAAATACTGAATTTATGGTTATGATCATTCTTAAAATAAATTAATAATGTTAACTCTTAAAATTTAAAAATATAGTTTTATAATGTTAGTAACTTAGTCTAAAAATTTAAATATTTTAAGAATAACTATTTAATGTAAAAGACAAATATACCAAATACAAAGCCTTGAGCTTTTTAAAACTAATTTTGGATTAAAAAGACATTTAGATTATATCCAATATATTTAATGATTGAACCTCCAAAATAATATTTTGTGTGATCTTTTTGTATAGAAAATCTTTACTACTAAATAATTTGGAAGCATTATTCACATCTATACCATTTTAATTGCTTGGGATAAAACTTATTGTATTAATTACTTTATATTCAATGAAAAACAAATTATATATGAAACAAATCTTTGGTAACTAAACAGTTAAAAGCAAAATTTACTCCAAAGAATACCTTTCAGGATTTAAGTTAAATGTGCTATGCAAAAATAAACGAAATATATTTTTAATGCGTTTAATGAGGCTTAAAATCATTGGCAAGAATATTTTAAAATTAACTTAATCACTCGGTAAAGAAAGTAGCGGCGGTCTATTAAATACTATTTATAATGAAAAATTAAGATTAAACAGTGTAGAAGAAATGGTTGTTAAATAAATTAACTATAAATAGTTCATTTCAGCGAAGTAAAAACATTAGGTAGGTATTTAATTAAAATTCATATATCTATAAGTTTAAAATTGTATCGGCCCATACTCTTGCTTCGTTTGACAAAAAATATCGTCTTATCCACTTACAATTTTCTCGCAACTATAGGTTGGATAACATCGCACTTTATCATCACATAACTTTTCAGACAATAGTTTTCGTTCTATCCTGAATGATTCATTGTAACTTTCTAATCATAATTAACTTCACAAAAAAGGCACCGGAAAAAAACGAATGCTATAAAAATACTTTCACAAACAACCCCAAGGAAAGATGTTCAAATGAGAAGAAATTAACAATATTAATTTGTTGCTCTACTTAATATCATAATGTTACATTTAATAGACTTATATTATGTATAAGTCTTAAATATTTCTGATTTCATTAAAGAGAAGACCCATACAGTAAGCTGGACAACATTTTATAAATTCACGTGGTAATTGAATCGTACGTTTGGAAAAGTCTAAAAACCAAGTTTGGAAAACTTCAAAAAAAATTGTCAAAGTAATGGAATTTTCGTTGAACAAAAAAACAAATTTTTATTAGAAATGCATGCAGGAACTTATTAAGAATCATCCAAAAAGTATATTAAGAAGTATTGTACAGTTGAATAAAGTTGAAAAAATCTTAAAACCCACTTAAATTGACAGTTAAATTATATTTCTGCTTAATTCAGAGCACAAAAGTGGGGAATAGAAAAACTAAGACAAATAAATTCAAATGAAACTTAGTCATTAAAGCAGTTTAATGAATGTCAATGGAGTATCACTACTACTTAATACCACTACTACTACACTATCAATGGAGTCCAACATTCACTATATAATAAAGCTAAAAACACTTTTAAATTAAAAACAAATTTTGGTTTGGTTTATTTTACAGCAAAGATTATAAGGAAAAAAAAGATCAATTAACTTAAATTTCAAACTAAATAAAATTAATATAAAGAATGGACATCAATTTCACCAAATTCAAGGGGCTATATCTGCTCATAGGGATTAGTTATTTTTTCCTTCTTTCCACTATGTGTATATCAAAGCTTGGTGATTTTTTTTGAGCGCACAAAATCAATTTGCCATGTTTTAAACTTATTCCCTTTTTCAAACTGACGATTCAATTAAAGTCAAATGGATAGCATTCCCATTTTGTCAGCTTACCAATATAAAAAGTAAATACAATCAGAAATTTGCTTTAAAAAAATTCCGCAGTTTAGGGTAGATTGTGGAGAGCAACTCACCTTGGGAGAAGGAGCGCGAGAGAGCAGGAGGGATGGTGTCCAGGGATGAAAAGGAAGTGGTGCTCTGTGAGATCGGCTGCTCTAATCGTTCTAATCGCCCATACGCTTCCCATTCAAATGACCTTCGCCTCCATTTGAAGCACCTCATTTGGCAGCTTAGCGCACTTTTTTTTATCATTATCTCCTTATCGATAGATGGATGGATGCAATGCTATCGAATGAAAGTAGAGAGAGATGGGCTATATAAGGCAAATCGAGGTGTCGATACTTAGACATCAAACGATATGAGTATTATTTGGGAATCACGGTTTCTATCAGTAACCGTTCGAAGGTACCTAACAGTAGTGTTCGGCAACTAGTGGTCAAAAAGTAGTTAACTACCAACTACTAACTAGTCTGGGAAAATCTAGTTTCAACTAGTAGTTAACTATTTTTTCCTGGGACTAGTTGCAACTAGTAGTTAACTATTTCCCAAAGTAGTTAACTACTAGTTAACTAGTCTATTTAATTTCATAACCTATTTTTTTCCCAAATTCTAATACATCTTTCTTATCTATATCACAAAAAACTTAATGCTTAGCTCAAAACGGTGCTTTATTTCTGGTTATGGTATTTGAGTACTCTACCATGACATTGTATGTAGTTATAAATAGCAGTGTAATTTTTGTATACTTTGATAAAAATTTTAAATATTTTTGAAATTTTAAACAAAATTTTTTTTTTAAAGTAGTTGAAAATTTTAAAGTAGTTTCAACTAGTAGTTATTAAAAAAAGTAGTTCAACTACTAGTTAAACTAGTTTAAACCAAAAGTAGTTAAACTACTAGTTAACTACTAGTTGATCGGTAGTTAACTACTAGTTGCAACTAGTTCTAGTTAACTAGTGCCGAACACTACCTAACAGTATTTCAGCATTAAGTATTTCAGTATTTTGATGCCTGAAACTGCTCAATACCTGAAAGTATTCGGCTTATAGAAACCGGTTCGCAGGTAAATGGGAGTTGTTGTTGTTGTGAAGCTTAGGGATTAGAGAAAGACGAAAACATTGTAAGTGAAAGAAAACGTTGCAGTTATTGACCATCAGTATAGCTAATCCAGCGTCATGCTAGAGGGATTATTGTTGTTAAAGATTGAGTCAGAGGATCTTTGGAAAAGGAAAGATGAAGGGGTTTTCCTTCACTTCTCCAAGCACCTTCTTGAAGAGAAAGGAAAAGTTTTAAAAGAAACACGTAAAAAAAGAAATATATAATTAAGGTGCGAATAATATAACTTATTTTTTAGTCGAAATTGTTTATTGAATCTGAATGAAATACTTCTTCATTATTTTTGCATTAGACATTAGACTATAAAAAAATATATAGATTTTATGAGAAATAGAGAGTAAAAGAAGGAATCTTAGTAGAAGCTTAAGATTTTGTTGAATGAGGGTAATTGAAAATTTTTTAACAATTTAATTAATAAAAATTGTATTGTAATAAAAAAATATAAAAATAATCTAAAAATGTCTTGGTTTTTACTCTAATAGAGTAGATTAAAAACTTATTTATAGCTTAAATCTGCCTAAAAATATATCTACTAAACCGCAAACTTTCGTAAAACTTTTAGAACTTTATGGACCCTTTCCAATATCTAATCTACCTCAGCGAATCAGTATATCATTCGATGAGTTGAGTCTGCTCATCTGTGGCTTTTTTATATACCTATGCATTTAAAAAAAAAATAGAAGAAAGTGTTTAAAAATATCCCAAACATATTAACATAATAAAAAACTCAAATTCAATAAACAATTTTGACCAAAAAAAGTTAAGCTTATAATATTTGCACTTTAACTTATTTATTACTCTGTTTTATGTAAAAATATAAGCACGACGTAATATCTAAAGATCTTTAAGAAAAATAATAATTTTACCAATCATCTTTAGTAATTTAAATTTTTTTTAACATAAACAATTAATTGTCGGGGTGATTATTTTTTAACGACTTCAAAAAGGAGGAGGTTATCAATTCGTCGAATATAAATGTTGAATCTTTGCCAGGCCCTTTTGGTATGTTCTACTGGACCGATTTGGACGCGGTTTGTTGCATTAGATTAGAATTGTTTTCAAGTTGGTCCCATTTAAATTTAAACGCTCTCTAGCGGATACCAGAGGAGTTATGATAAATAAATCAAAAACTTGTGGCAAGCTTACTCACCACTATAAGAGTCAGATTATTGAAACGGGGAATAAATACCCAGGGCCGGATTATCCAATAGGCAAAGTAGGCAACTGCCTAGGGGCCCATCGTCAGCTAGGGGCCCCGTCCCCAGAGGGTGGGTGCCCATATGTTTGAATTCAGGAAGGGGTCCAAGAAAAATGTTTACAAGTAGTAACTACTATTTATATTTTTTTCAAGCAGTAACTAGACTATTTTTATGAGGGGTTGGTTCATAATTATTTCAAAGGGGCTCCTCACGAGTACTTCATGCAAAAATTCTTGCATAAAATACTGGAATTTCAAGCAAAAAGTGGGTGTCTACGAGTCCTCCCCAGAAAAAGTTCTGAAATTTTATTCTTAAGTGAAATGTTTTAACTCATTTGGGTGACTTCTAAAATGGATTGCGAGAGGGGCCTGCACATAGGCCCCCCTTTGCCCTTTTGTATGGGCACCCATTCCACAGAGAATTTCTCTTGAAATGTATCTTTGAGTTAAAATCAAATTTAAAGATTTTTTTGTGCGAGTCCGGACCTAAGCAAGGGGCCCATGAAAAAATCGTTTAAAATGGTTCCACAGACGGACCTCTCAGATTCCCTATAAATTATATCTTTTGCATGCTACAAATGCAAAAAACAAAAACTAAAGTTCTGAAAAAAAAATTATTCTTTTATATACTTAGGATTCCTAACTTTTTTATGTTCTTTATTCCGGTTCCCTACTTTCCATTTTCCATAGTTTAAAGCACTGGTGGTTCATACCGTTCATACAGAACCCCGGCGGTTCATGGTAAAAAAAATTTCATTAAAATAAAAAAGAAGAAATTTCATAATTTAATTGTAGTCCGCACATCGCGAGCAGTGGTGATGTTTTTCTTTCAGTTCCCTGACAATCCTGCCTGTCAGCTGCTGCCCGGTATCGAATGTTGTTCATGGCCATGGACTGCATACTATCCCGGAAAAACCTTCTCCGTAGCTCGAGGCGAACAGAGGTCCACCATGCCGCCCTTTATTTGGGTTCCATATTGAACACTAAATTCTTACATAAAGTTGAACTTGATTAAATTTTTACCTGTAAATGATCTAAAACTTAACGTAGTACTATAAAAAGTACTAAAAGGGGGGTACCTTAGGTACCTGTTGAATAAATAAACCCTCCCCCAAAAACACTGGCTCTATGGCGAACAAGCGGAAACCTTCATGTAACCCAAACAGAAAGGTTCCTGTCCCAAATATCCAAAAAAAAAAATTAGTAAAAATACAACTTTTTCAGGTTTAAATTTCACAAAATTTTCTGGGGGAGGACCCCCAGACCCCTCTTTTTTGCTTGAGGGCATGTATTAACCGCAAACATTTTTCATTACGGTTCACAGTTTGGTTTAGCTAACGTTTTATAGCAAAACATTATTGAACATGGTGATAGCAAGCCTTCTCACTGTAGTAAAGCATAATATTGCGATGTGGTTTTAAAACATATTTTATAAAGGTAAGAGAAAAGGGGCCCCGAGGGTGCATTGCCTAGGGGCCCCGACATGGTTAATCCGGCCTTGTAAATACCGACAGAACCTTACAAAACTCTGAAGTAAAGAATCTGTTTCTTATCGTGCGGATAAAATTTTTTTCTTTTGGCATGAAATTTCTGGAGCCGCAGGCGACTTGATATAAAAAGAACGAAATAAATTAATTTTTAACGAAAAGAGACCGCCTTCAAAAATGCGCCTAAAAGGGAGAAATAATTTTTATCCAAAAAACAACAATACTACTTTTTAACATAATTTTGAAGTCGAAACACTTTCACAATAAGTGACGAAACCACATGTTTGATAGTAATTCTAAAAACAATACATATTCCTATTAGAGAGGTCTTCTTAACTGCACTCTTTTCGTCATATGTCATTCGTCTTTCATTTCGTCATCCGTTAAACAGAAAATAATATATTGTGCCTTTAATTGTAAATCTTCTGTTATCTTATGTTATATGCTAATAACGTGTTCTTTTTTTAATGTTAGCGAGGAATGTTAATTTATTGTGAAAGTGTTTCGACTTCAAAAATTATGTTAAAAAGTAGTATTGTTGTTTTTTGGATAAAAATTATTTCTCCCTTTTAGGCACATTTTTGAAGGCGGTCTCTTTTTTGTTAAAAATTAATTTATTAGATTAGTATATTTACGTACTAATACATTTAAACCAGTAGTTCCCAAAGTGGGGTGTTGAATTCTAGGGGGGCGGTGATGAGTTGATAGGAAATTGGTGGGCGTTATTAGGGTGAAAGGGGGCGCTTAGAGACAGTTCAAATATTACGTAAGCACCTATAAGGAGGGGAGGGGGTTGCTATTTGCTTATTTTTCCTGACAAGGGGGAGGAGGGTATGAGTGATGCTTACGTTCTTACGTAAAATGTTACAAATACTGAATTTTCCAAAATATCTTGTTTCTTGCATAAATAATTCAAAACTGAAGCAAAAATAAATTTTACAAAAACAAAATTCACTTCACATAGGTTTAATGATCATGGAGTACAATGAATTTCTGGAATCTATGGAATTGGAAGTGACAGCTCACCAAATAATGTTGAGGCTATTCATATTTCTCAGAACTAGCATTAGTACTACTATTTCCAACAATGCGATTGGAATGAAGATACAGTTTGTTAAAGAAATCAATCTCCTTAAAAGCGGAAATAAAATAAAATATTGCTCTCAAACCGGCCAATAAATCCCATAGAAAATCATTCGTAGACATTATGGACATTATGTTTGCTCTAATCAGTTGATTTAATTTCTTTGGGGTTCTCGTCGTTCTCATAGTTTTCTTTATTCCTTCATAAACGAAAACGATTCTTCTGCCAATTTGCTCTGCTCTCTGGTGTATCGGGAATTGTTGAAAACGGCATTTAAAGTTTAAAGGGAGTCGTCAAATCGGAAATGTCTTCATTTCGAGAATTTCTGTACAAAAAGCTTTTGAAAGTTTCAAAAATTTCTCATCAGAAAAACCTTTGAAGGATATTCAATGTAAAACTAATGATGTGTGGAGAAAGTATAAAAATTCTTCAAAAAACTATAAAGAACTAGAGGAGTTGGTGTTAAAAAGAGTTTAGGACTAACTGAGAAAGCAACCCAAAAGAAATAAGTTTTTCTTAAATACTTTACAAAGGTATTTATAATAATTTTATTCTTAAATTTTAATTTATCACAAATTAAGAAAAGGGGAGTTGGGCAGTTTCTTACATAGTTATGATGAGGCGGGGTTAGCGGTTTGCTTATTTTTGCTGACAAGGAGGAGGGGGTCAAAAATGACCAAACACATGCTTAACTAATATTTGAACGCCCCCCCCCCATTCTGTCAAATTTCTTAATCAGTAAAAAATTTTATGAAAATTCCTACTGAGCACATTATTACTTTTTGAAAGTTTTTTAACCATGGATTTGATAAAGTCTCCAAAACTTTATTAATGAACAGTTAAAACCTCCCATTTACATTGCAGCCATTTAAAAATTTATGAAGCACCATTACGGGCAAGTTCGTGTTGCAGTTCGGCAGTAGAGAAGGGCTTATGAGAGAGGTTTCTCTACGTTAAAATTAGAACATTTTCCAACATTTTAGCTCCTGGTAAATTAACACTAGAACCGCAGGAGCAGTCATTTTGTCTGTTTTGCGTTTTTGATTCTAAATATTTTCAAAGATATTTGAGCTACACACTTATGATTTTATGACTTTTTCTAATTTATGCTTCTATATACGACAGCCAAATTTCATTTATTTTTGAAAAGTCGTTCCGGAGATATTTATTAGTCTACCTAGAACCGCCAAAGCAGTCATTTTTGACTAGTGAATAATTGGAGCGTTTCTTTTGTGTGTAATCACTTGGGTTTCTCAAACAAAATGAACAATATTTTTTGGTTTTGACACCTTTAAATGATCAATACATCATTTTATTATCAGAAATTCATATAAATCCACTTCCTAAAATTTGGATATTTCCCACAACTTTTTTATTATTTTCCTTGGAATATTTATTATTTCCTGTTTGAAAGAAGAACCAAATTCCTTTTGCATTACGGTCCTTACTTTTTATGTGAGAAAAAATGAATTTATCCAATAATTCAGTCAAAATACTACTTTATACAAGCATTCAAATACGATTGATTCATAGAAACGAACTTATTTATAGTTTTATGTAAATTATTTAGCTTTTAGGGTTGTTTGAAATGTGTTTGGTGAAAGAAAATGTTACTTCGAAAGCGATTCCGTTCAAACAGATTATTTTATATGGGTTAATACAGCAGAGAATATCTAGGATATCCACAGACGAGTGCTAGTAAGAATATTGTGCATTTTTTATATAGATAGAATGTTATTTAAGTTGCTTATAAGAAGAAAACTAATGAAATAACTGGTAGATATAAATTAATATTTAAAATGATAAAAAATTCGGGGGCTCTAAGGTATGCACTTGTCTTTGTATTGACGTAAAAAAACGACTCCATTGTCAAAATGCAAAGTATGTATAGTTTTAGGTTCCAGATATATGCAACAATTATAAAAAGTAAGAGTGTTAAAGTAAGAGTTTTTTTTGTAGATTTTACTTGTGTGTAAAAAAAAGTTTAAAAATATCTATTTTCAGGAATTTATAACCAAAATCAATGGTTTTTTTAGCTAAGTACCTTCAAAAGGACCCCAATTCCCTACCTATAGCTAACTCAATCTGGAAACACTGACCTGGATCCATGGTAAACTGCCATAACCGACAACAGGACTTTCGGACCCACGGATTCAACGAGAACGTACCCAGAAAGAAAGTAATGAGATTAATAATAAAAGGAAATGCAAAGGTTTTTTTTATGTGATGGACGAATATTTGAATCAATTTGAATTTAGCTAGGCAATTTATTAAAAACTAGCTGTTACGACCCGGCAAAGCCGGGTCTTACAGCTAGGCTAGCCTTTTATGCGAGCTTCGCTCGTTACTACTTCAAGTTCCTATTAATTATACATTAAATAAGAAGTTTAACTTTAATAATTTATTATTGTTGAATTAGAAACCAACTTCCCTAAAAGTAACTTTTTAACCTTTATTAAGTAAACCAACTTTCTTGAAAGATATTTATTTAAAAGCTATTATATTATTTTAAAATTTTAATTACTTTTATTTATTTATTTTTCTGATTATTGCGAGATGGCATCGAGTCAGTGAGTGACGTGGGCTTTTATATTTTTCTGATGATTATGATTATTATTGCGAGATGGCATCATAGTGTGCGAGCGTTCCAGAATCAGTGAGTGACGTGGGCTTTTATATGAGAGATATGAGAGATTTAAAATTTTAATTACTTTTATTTATTTATTTTTCTGATTATTGCGAGATGGCATCGAGTCAGTGAGTGACGTGGGCTTTTATATTTTTCTGATGATTATGATTATTATTGCGAGATGGCATCATAGTGTGCGAGCGTTCCAGAATCAGTGAGTGACGTGGGCTTTTATATGAGAGATAATAACTGAGAAATGGTAATGAAGGAAGTGATTGTAAAAAAGTTTATTTTAATTTTTTTAGGAGAGGTATCGGGAGACAAACAATTTTATGGTTTATGACGATTTCTGCATCATGCTAAACGGCTGCAGATCTCTCCATGTCTTTCAAAGAGGAACTATGATAGTTTCTGGTAATGTGGTGACATCTCGAAGACTTTTATGTTTTAATTTATTAAAATTATTAATTATTATATTTTTTACACTATTTGAACCGTTAGTAAGGAGATAAAATTCAACTCTAAGTCTCTAAGTAAAAAGATATGTCTTGTAAAATTTTTTGTAAACTAATGGTTTCCTTAGTGTAAACTCCGACAATAAAGCGTCGTCTCCAGCCATGGACCGGTTTCGTCCTTGTTAGGACTCATCAGCACGGCATAGGAAGGCAACGCAAGAGAGCCGAGGGCAAAAACTAGTCTATAGCTGACGAATGGAAAAAGTTGTGACTTTGATTAGTCCTCCCCTATCCGCTGGAATGACTTGGCATTCCCAGAACAGATTTAATTCCCAAAAGGCATTAATAAAGGAGGAATATTTCACCATTATTGCTGGTTAGCAGACAATAAGTGTAAACTCCGACTCTCAAGCGTCGCCTCCAGCCATGGACCGGTATCCGAGGTGTTTTTTTAAGAAAACCAAATAGAAATTAATACATTAATATTTTAATTAACTTATTGAGCATAAACATAAATTAATTAATTAATTTTTCATAATATTAATATAATTAATTAAGAATTAATTAATTTTTCTCCATATTTAAGCAAATTTTGGTATTTTTGAAAAATGCGAAATCCTAACGGATTGTGCGCGCTGAGACCACCTGTTTGGAGTTATGGTCGAAGCGGGCACATCCGGCGGGATTTCGCGCGAAATCCTAACGGATTGTGCGCGCTGAGACCACCTGTTTGGAGTTATGGTCGAAGCGGGCACATCCGGCGGGATTTCGCGCGAAATCCTAACGGATTGTGCGCGCTGAGACCACCTGTTTGGAGTTATGGTCGAAGCGGGCACATCCGGCGGGATTTCGCGCGAAATCCTAACGGATTGTGCGCGCTGAGACCACCTGTTTGGAGTTATGGTCGAAGCGGGCACATCCGGCGGGATTTCGCGCGAAATCCTAACGGATTGTGCGCGCTGAGACCACCTGTTTGGAGTTATGGTCGAAGCGGGCACATCCGGCGGGATTTCGCGCGAAATCCTAACGGATTGTGCGCGCTGAGACCACCTGTTTGGAGTTATGGTCGAAGCGGGCACATCCGGCGGGATTTCGCGCGAAATCCTAACGGATTGTGCGCGCTGAGACCACCTGTTTGGAGTTATGGTCGAAGCGGGCACATCCGGCGGGATTTCGCGCGAAATCCTAACGGATTGTGCGCGCTGAGACCACCTGTTTGGAGTTATGGTCGAAGCGGGCACATCCGGCGGGATTTCGCGCGAAATCCTAACGGATTGTGCGCGCTGAGACCACCTGTTTGGAGTTATGGTCGAAGCGGGCACATCCGGCGGGATTTCGCGCGAAATCCTAACGGATTGTGCGCGCTGAGACCACCTGTTTGGAGTTATGGTCGAAGCGGGCACATCCGGCGGGATTTCGCGCGAAATCCTAACGGATTGTGCGCGCTGAGACCACCTGTTTGGAGTTATGGTCGAAGCGGGCACATCCGGCGGGATTTCGCGCGAAATCCTAACGGATTGTGCGCGCTGAGACCACCTGTTTGGAGTTATGGTCGAAGCGGGCACATCCGGCGGGATTTCGCGCGAAATCCTAACGGATTGTGCGCGCTGAGACCACCTGTTTGGAGTTATGGTCGAAGCGGGCACATCCGGCGGGATTTCGCGCGAAATCCTAACGGATTGTGCGCGCTGAGACCACCTGTTTGGAGTTATGGTCGAAGCGGGCACATCCGGCGGGATTTCGCGCGAAATCCTAACGGATTGTGCGCGCTGAGACCACCTGTTTGGAGTTATGGTCGAAGCGGGCACATCCGGCGGGATTTCGCGCGAAATCCTAACGGATTGTGCGCGCTGAGACCACCTGTTTGGAGTTATGGTCGAAGCGGGCACATCCGGCGGGATTTCGCGCGAAATCCTAACGGATTGTGCGCGCTGAGACCACCTGTTTGGAGTTTGGAGGAGAAAAGGTTAAATCCTTTTACTTGGGGTGAGCGTGACGGAGATAGGAGATAGGAGATAGGAGATAGGAGATAGGAGATAGGAGATAGGAGATAGGAGATAGGAGATAGGAGATAGGAGATAGGAGATAGGAGATAGGAGATAGGAGATAGGAGATAGGAGATAGGAGATAGGAGATAGGAGATAGGAGATAGGAGATAGGAGATAGGAGATAGGAGATAGGAGATAGGAGATAGGAGATAGGAGATAGGAGATAGGAGATAGGAGATAGGAGATAGGAGATAGGAGATAGGAGATAGGAGATAGGAGATAGGAGATAGGAGATAGGAGATAGGAGATAGGAGATAGGAGATAGGAGATAGGAGATAGGAGATAGGAGATAGGAGATTCCCCTACCGCCCATCCCTGGTTCAGTAGGTAACGACCAGGATGGAAGATAGGTTCCCCTCCCGCCAATCCCTTGTTCAATAGTAAAAGACCAGGAGGCGCTTGATGGTTTTTGTACCGACATACAAGCCGATTGCTTTTCATACTGATGATATTGACATCGTAGCACAAACTTCTAAGGACCTCCAGCAAGCTTTTCTGATTCTGGAGAGAGGCTTAAGAAGATCAACCTCTCAATTAATCCTAGTAAACCTATCTTTATGCAATTTATTAACTACACTGATACCTCCACGTACATCGAGATTGGAGATTACAAATTTCTTCAGACTATGACTGTATGAAAACACAATTAAAAAGAAAAAATTATAACTATGAAACCAAAAAGGGCTTCACAAATAGACAGGACAGTGTCTTGGCCACTTGCCTCCTGTTTTGGGTACTCCGACGAGTAAAACGAAGACCAATGACTAGCACTTCTCACTTAAATGTGCTTATTATCTAAGCTAACTATTAATATTTGCATATTTATACATTTCATTAAATATCCTACCCTACACTCCTCCTAACGACTCAGAAGGGCAACGAATGCAAACATGCATTTTTAAAGCTAAACCTTTGTGAAAATTCAAAGAATGAAAATACTGCTGGCTAGTTTTTTAAGGAGTATTTCTTATTTTCAAGGAGTAAAATACCCTCTCAGAGGAGTTAAAAATATCTCTGGGTATAGTCATATGAATAGTAAAGTGGCAAATGCTATCCAATGCGCCAACTTTCATAGCCCTCTAGCGGCAATGTTAGAAGTCAAACTTTTTACAATGTTTTTAAAATGTTACAAAGTTGTGGAGCAGCATCGATTTAGTACGAAAAGACACCTTGTGTAGTGACATGCCTTGATTAGAACCCCTAAAATGAAACACATTTTCAATTTTATAACTTACGTATATGACAAAGTATTCTTAGATCATAAAAAAGGGAAACTTTCCAATTTTCGGGTTATGAGGAGCATTGTAGGAGATAATTACCAGGAAAGTTCTACCTAATTAGGAGTGTGTTTTACGGGTCCTAATCAAGGCATTTCTCTGCACAAGTCGTCTTTTCGTCCTAATCCATGATGTCATTCCATCATCTGTGACTGTCCTGCGGAGCAACACTTACTAAAGACAATCTACCTCTGTTTTGTAAAGAAAAGAACCTTAAAAACTTTTTGAAGTACCTAGAACACTTGCCCACAAGGACAAGACGTAATAGCTAATCGACAAAAATACCCTAAACAGTAATGAAAAAAAATAGTAATAGATCAAATAGTAATAGTAAATAACCTAAAGGTAAAAACAGTAAAGCTAAGAAATAATCAAATAATAGAAACAGTATACAGCATCAATAGAAAATAAGTAGCAAATGAATAGCTTCTGAAAGAAAGTGCCCTTATTTATGTGAATAGTTGTAAGGGCCAAAGAATAATTTGTGCTAAAAAAAAATCCATGCATTCAAGAATATTATTCAAGAAAAACATCTTTATTGATCTTTCATACATCTAAAAACGATACTTATACGATCAACCATTAATTTAATAATCTTAAAAAACATTACCTTTTCCTTCTGGACAGGTTGAAGATGATCTGAAGAAATATCTTTTCAATGAGAGGTTCATACTCTCCCGGTGACTTTGAAAAGTAACAGTCACCAAGGAGAGTACAACCTGTCATGAAACTTAGATGCTTTCTCTTGGTAACCATCAGGCCCGGATCCAGCAGGGCTCCAGAATCCAGAGATCACGTCCAGATCAAGAGGATCACCTATACCTTTGGACCCACGATAAACAAACAATTTCACGTAGATACAATCCTTACAGATACTGGGAATCGGGTGGTTTGAGTTAAATTAACGAAACCTTGTGCTACCCAATGCCTTTGTTGATTTGAAACTTTAAATTTATTACAGTTTTTTAAACATCCAACCTTTATAAGGAATCTAAGCTACGCAATAAATTAATATCAAAATCAAAATTTGAAAGCAAACGCAAATATTTATACTCTGTAAAATATTGATCTTAAATTTTATAGAAAAAAATAAGGTAATATAACATTAAATTGAAAGTATCAAGAATTCATAAAATAATAATAATTATTTTAAGTGGGGAAAAATCAATTGGATGATATGAACTGTGTTCTAATTCCCAACGATCTAGTACTCCTACTGTTTAAAGATAATGGTAAAATCTACAACCAAGGGTTTGAGTTTGTTGATTAAAGCTTAGTCCACCTTCCCGAAAAGCATCAAAATTTATACACAGTTAGTTTAACGAGTTTATTACTTTTAAACGAGTGTTATTCTACACTCGAAGTTTGCAGTTATAGAGACAAAAAACTCGGTACGGATTATAAAACTATATCTATACTAATTAAACTAAAAGAATGGTAAAAACAAACAATAATTAGGTCAATAGAGTTGTAATAACAATTGATAATCAATCATTAAAAACACTTTGATATTTCATAACATAAACAATCATACCTCCAGACTTAATCCTATCTCTAAAATACTGCAAATTAAAATTAGTAACATTATAAAAGGAGTTTCTCGTTTATAAATCCAGTTTATAGAATATGAGACACTTCTTGATTGTTTTCACATTCTAACTTTTGTGTCACTAAAGTTATTAATTTCAATGAATTATTTAAAAATCGGACACAATTATACTCGACAGCAACGTTTCTTGAACCTAGTACGTCACAAATGCGGAAGGAGAAATCGGTAAACACGAAGCCTGTTGGGTTGCTAGGAGGAGTTTCGGTACGCAAATCGTGATTGAAAAGCACTATATATACATGGGTTTAACGAACTAATCATATTTTTAAATTGACGTTCTTCATTTTACTCAAAATTCAGACACCGCGATGGGAACTACTTTGTTAGTGACGTCACAGGGTCAACTTAAGTTGCTGTCTAGTATAGGTCTATTTATATGTTTATTTTATTTTTTAAAATAAACAACTAAAACCACATTGAATAAGAGGAATAATTAGAAATAAAATATTAAGTATAATTTGTTCTTCTTAAACTTTTAAAAGTAAGAACTTTTTAAGTTTTAAGTTTACCTTTTTACAAAAAAGTTTTCAAACTTTTTCGAATTTAAAAACCTTCAAAAGTGATTTAAATTGAAATTCTTAATTAGATTTATCAAAATTTTTAAATGATCTAAATCAAGTTTCACGGATCTTAGAATATAGCATTACAACAAATTAAAACTATACTACTCGACAGCAACGTTTCTTGAACCCAGTACGTCACAAATGCGGAAGGAGAAATCGGTAAACACGAAGCCTGTTGGGTTGCTAGGAAGAGTTTCGGTACGCAAATCGTGATTGAAAAGCACTATATATACAAAATGGGTTTAACAAAATAATCATATTTTTAAATTGACCTTCATTTCACTCAAAATTCAGACACCGCGATGGGAACACTAATCCGCGAAGGAAGTTATACTATACTATAGTATAACCTCCTTCGTTCAAAATAAACAGATGCGACTTACCTTTAAGAGGCACACTGTTCATCGGAACAACGACTGTATAGCGAAGCTTGATCGATGTTGGTTCAAAACGACGACAGTAGAACATCATTTTCCTCATGGATTCCGTGCAAGCAGCATAGGATCTTGTCAGTAGAAGAGCTAATAAGCTCAGTAGGACTCACTAGTCCGATAGATGTATATTCAAACTTACTCAAATTTCTGAATATATACCTCTGTAATGCCCCACAATTTAATATTTGTTGCCACCGACACTCAATCTAAAATTATTTTTCGCCTTTGAAAGAACTACACACACAGAGGAGAACCCGACAGTGGGTCCAAAACGTTTACAATATGGTTCGAAACTAGAGAAAAAAATGCTTGGAAAGAAGGGGTACACCTGGACTACTCGAAATCGCCGTCGGAAATGCCCTCCTAACGACGTAGGGGGGTTATATTAAGAAGACATGGGAGGCTGAATAGTCTTGAGTAGAAATTGTCATTGTCGCTCGATTCCGACATTTATTTCATAAATATGAATGAATGGATGGATTGGTCACATATGAATGGGTTGCTGGAAAAACGTTGCATGACGTTTTTTTTTTCACAAAGTCGGTTTTTGATGGAAAAACGATCTGTGTCACTTGCTTGATCGAATCCAACCTTGAAGTAGTTAATTTTTAAACCGCTTAGCCTGCGCTAGAAAGGTGGGAATCATGCTTGAGTTTGGTGGAAAAACGTTTCATGTTGGAAGCGCTGAGTTTTATTTAGTGGAAAAACGTTGTATGTTGCTCTTTAGTTTGCCAGCTGCCGTTTTAATTGCTTTTTGAACATAATTCACTCTCCTGTAAAATTGAACTTCCGCTACATGCAACGTTTTTCCAGTCAGGTATTCATATATTCTCTGGCGTGTGTGCTTGATCTCAAGGTTTCGCTTAAAAACCTTCATCAAGTCAGACAGACACAAGCAGAATTGAAGAAAGGACGTCAAAAACTAGCTAAACTTAAAAAAAAAGAGTAAACCTGGAAAGTACTTTTACGTACATTATTAACACGTGGAAAAATAACAGAGTATTTTCAATCACATGACTCTGCCTAACAACGGCCTTAGCAACGTTGTTTATTCGCCAAGTGACGTCATGTGCGAATGCTGCTATTGGATACTTCTATGTCCCGCCCCTAACAACAGCCTTAGCAACGTTGATTTTGTCCTCCAAGTGACGTCATGTGCGAATGCTCTATTGTTTCATCATAAAATATGGCGTTAATTGGTCGTTGTGATTGGATGTATAATAAGTTGTTTGACAGTACTTACTTTGTAACAGCGACCTTATCCGTAATCTAAAAAAAATGGAAATATTTTAAAATTGAGAATTTTTAAAAAAAAAAAAATCCTACTACTACTAAAAAAAATTACTGCAAATTCTCGAAAGAATCCGGACATTTTCAATTTGTTACCAGAAATGTGGGGGCTGGGCGGCTTAGTTGGTTTACGTGCTGCAACCACGCTAGCAGTCTGCGCACTGTACCAGCCGTCGCGTCGGTTCGATTCCGGCCTTTGCCCTAGGAGTATTTTCTCCCTCCGTGTCAGTAAAAATTATGTTGAGTCTGTCTTTCTTGACGAAGGTTTACAAGCGGATCCTATCCTTGAGATCAAGCACACAGACCGGAAAATATATGCAACTAATACCACAGAAAAATATCCTAACAGAGGGTCCACGAGGCTATTTTCAAATGCGTTACTGATGTGAGGGCGCCACTCTAGAGTCTAAAACGTATGCCGGCCGCTTAAATCTCTCGCCAAATTAGAACTCAGCGCATGCGCAAAAAGGTGTTTTCGATCTCCTATAGGCAGCCGGCGAACGATTCAGACTGCATCCAGACGCTAGTGAGTTTAATGCGATCCCAGCGCCACAATTCTCCCAACCTGTAACAAGATGTCATGATTTTCGATTTCCATTATGGCCTATGGCCGTGGACTCTCTGTTCTAGTACTCTGTGACTAATACCACCCAAATAATTCTTGCATAAATAATTTCAAAATTCAACCAAAAAATAAATTTCACAAAAAAAAAAACACTGTACTATGAAAAATATTTTAAGCATTTTTCACAAGGAAAGTTTTAACGAAAGGTTAAGTGTTCATGGAGAAAAATGATTTTTAGAAATATAATCATTACTAAAGATTTTGTACTACACCAAATAACAAAGGGGGGGGTCGTGCAGTTTACTTACGTAATTATGAGAGGGAGTAGCGGTTTGCTTATTTTTGCTGACACGGGGGGAAGGGCGTCAAAAATGACCAAAAACTCACGTAATATTTGAACGTCTCCTTACTAATTTTAAACTATTGCTTAGTGTCATTTTTATGCATAAAGAAACATTTAAAAATCCCGTAAAAAGAGCTTAAAATCACTTTTCAATGAGCTAAAATTCAAATATTTCATGGGGGAGGACCCACAGACCCCCCTTGTGATTAATAACAGACCTTTTACCTGGTTTGATAAATCAATCTTAAGTAATTTTTAAGATGAAAGCAGGAAATTTTCTCGTGGAGATACCAAATATCCTTAGGAGGATAGCAAACGGGGTATACGCCCTGGGTATTACACAAGAGGTGTCAGTATATTCAAAATTAGTTAAAGAATTATTTTGAATCAAATTTTATAAAAAGGTAGTGTTTAATTTTTATCCTAACTGTTTCAAATTAAATTTTAAGGTGCATAAAAAACCTTACTTTTTAATATTGCTCATACACTAGCTTTGCACAAAATTTTATTTCATTTGGTTATAAATTAAATTCATTTCATAACAGAACGTTGGTATAAAATTCTATGAAATGTAAGCAAATTAAGAGCAAAAATTTGTAAGGGGGCGGTGGAAAATTTTCTTGAATAGGGGGCGGAGGTCCCAAAAAGTTTGGGAACCTATGATAAAGCTATCGCTCAAATGAATGGGCGTCGTCAGCTAGAGAATATTGAGAGAGGATTTAAAAAACCTTAATTTATAAACTACAAAGAAATTCCGTCACAGTTGCCGACCCTATACTCTTGATCTAACAAAACCTTGATAACTTCTTATACTTTTTTGGAATAGAAAACTTTTTACTGCACTTTTCAGTTTCAAAACGATGTGAAATATAAAATCACTAGGATTTAAGATAAATATTTTTTGTAAAGGGTTCCTTTTCTTTAATTCAAATTATCTCCTATTTTATAGATCAAAATTTAATTAATTTTAAGTTTTTTTTATATAAACAAGAACATAAAAAATGTTTTAATTAAGGCAATTTATTTCAGCTGTATATCATTAAACAGAAAACAGTTAACGACATAGAGTGGTTTATTACATTTTCAAAATAAATTCAATGTAAAATAGCAACTGTAATGATCGCATTTTTAAGGTTGAAATGATTTTTTTCAAGTCTTAATGAAATAAAAAAAAACACGTTTTTGAAACGGACCAATGAATATAAAATAATTTTTCTAACTAATTGTAATACAAAGCACGTGGGGTGAATACAATCAGTAGATAGATAATGGTGAATAGAGAGTGTAGGGCAGGGCCGTAACCAGACTTTTGTTTCGGGGGGGTTTTGACTCAAATATTTTCTGAGGTACCTCCTTACGGGTACTTTTATATGTTAAATTTTAGATGACAACACTGGATTGAAATTTTGATGCTCTAAATTTCAAAATTGTATAAACAATATGAATTCGAAGTAAAAGGGGTGTCTGGGGGTCCTCCCCCAGAAAATTTTTGGAAATTTGCCCCTCAAAAGAGGGTTTTAGCTCATTTCTGAGACCCTTTAGATTACACCCATAGAGCACCACTCATTGTAAGTGGACGAATTTTCAAGGTAAAAAGAAGGTATATTGTAATAAATGGCGAAATGTTAAGGGGGTTTCTAGGTTTCTTTCCTACTCCAGAAATTTTTTTTGAATTTTTCCCCTAAAAGTGGCATTTTAACTCATTTTGAGACATTTTAGGTTACATTAAAGAGGACCATTTCTTGTAAATCACAGAAGTTTGAAGGAAAAACCGTATACGTAATAGATTTCAAAATTTGGGGGGGGGGTTGGGGGTCCTCCCCCAGAAAAATTTTGGAAATTTCACCCTTGAAAGTAGGGTTTTGACTCATTTTGAGACCCTTTGGGTTATACCCGAAGAGGATATCGCTCCTTGTGAGACTTAATTTAGACGGGGGGGGGGGTTGAACCCCTAAACTCCCCCCCTTGGATACGGCCCTGGTGCAGGGAGTAGTTAATAAATCATCTATTGCAAAAGCCCCAAGTTTTTCATTCTCTACTGTAAAATAGAAAAATAATTTTGTACTTTTTTATTCGTTTTAAAAGCGTGATTTTTTGTTATTAAGTAAATCTGTTACAATGTTACAATTTGTCTTTATGTAATCTAGTTTATCTGATTCACTGCTAATGGGATTCAAAAACTATTGTAGATGAAAAATTTTGTAGCAAATTTCTAAAAGAATCCTTTCTTTTAAATTTAAAAAAAAAATCTTATTTAGAGGTAGAAAGCTATCCCAGTTCTATTTGTTAAACAAAAAGTGTTTGTTTATTCTATTTTTCTGTTACTAAATGATAAATCACAGGTTTTAAGTTAATACTTCTTAAAGTAGGGTTTACCTTGAGAGAGAAGATAAGTAGAAACAAGTCGGAACTAACTCTTGCGTAACAAAGATCTTTTACTTCTGATCGGTAGGTTTCAAGTGCAAGGAGTGTCAAGAACTTTTACTCACCTGGAAATGAAAACTCTGATTTTCACTTTCAATCTTATGATCACAACAAGGGCAATGTAAGAAAAAATGTTTTAAATTTTATAAATTATTTTCTGTTTGCAATTATTTATCTAGTCAGTTTTTTATGGAAGTGTTTGGTTCAACTATTGTTTTCACTTTTTTATAAAAAAAAACCCACTCTAAAAAAAAAGCACTCAAATTTCAGTATAGAAATTCCTATCTTACTCTCTTAATAACTTTATACCCTCTTCTTTGAACTACCTTTTCCCAGAAACTCTGTAATTTCTTATCTTGAAAAGTAGTTGAAAGTAGTAGTTGAAAATAAACTAACATTTCTTTTTAATCAGGAAAATTAAAAAAAAATCACATAGATGTTAGATTAGACTTTCCTTATAATTTAACAGAACAGAACTTATTGATAAAATTTAAATAGAAAAGATACAAAAATATAAGAAAGAGAAAATAAAAGATGTATACAAACACACATACGTAGAAAAATAGTTGTGAAGCACCAAAAGAGCATAGGGCTATTCCATGGTACCAAATAATAAATAATTATAAGGGCAACGTAGCTGCGCTGACTCTATTTATAGTTAGGATATATTTTACAGAGTGTTTCAATTTTATTGCGTCTTTCTATAAAGTCATGTAATTTAGATTTATATTCAGTTTATTGTTAGGAGTTTCAATTAATTTATTAAATAGGAAAGAACCCAGAAAACCACGAGATTTATGAAATATTTCTTTATTAGTCTTTGGAATAAAGTAGCTACCTTGTATATTTGAAAGTGAGCTTTGAATTGATACATAAAAGGATTTTAAAAAACTTTTTTTTTAAATTGTTTTATATTGTCTGATAAAATAATAGAAAAATATTAATTATTGAGAAAAACACCGAACTAAAAAAAGTTCCGACAAAAAAACTACAAAACACTCTGAGCAAATTTTTTCCAATTTCATGTAATTTTGTTGACATGATTTCTTTAAAAAAAACACGACAAGAACTGCTATAACTCTATTTTTCATGAAAAAAACTTCGGTATAATTAAAAGCAAAAAAAAAATAGCACGTTTGGCACAAAGGAGTAAAAAGCATTGGCTCTATGGAATATCCTTCCCCTAGCAAACCCATAAATTTCCAAAGCCTCAATCCTCGATACTTAGATTTTATCTTTTTTCCTACAATTTTCTATCATTTTTCTTGTGGGTCTCTCAATAAGCGGTGAGTGAAGCAGAAAGATTTGTTTGTTTCTTTCTTACAACATCGAATCTTATCGGAAAGTAAAGGGTCGAGTATAAAGAATCCATGCAACGCAGATAAGATGTTCGAAACACCTGAGATGAGTTCGATGGAATCCTGATTTGGGCACAATGATAACTATTGAGGCATGCCCGAATTAAGATCACAAGGGGCTTTTAGTTTTTGTATCTGAAGCATGTTAAGAGGCGTTGAATAAAAGTTGTAAAACTAACGTAAGAGCTTTTGGAAGAAAGCTCTAGAAATGTTATTTGACTTGAGAATTTTTTTTCTATTATGTTGATCATCCTACTTTAATCCTAGAATAATAATTTAAGTGGAAAAATATGTCCCTACATAACTCTATTCTTGTTTCTTCATAATTTCTTTGTAAAAAAAACTTGATCTTTTAATGTAGCGTTCCGAAGGAAATATTTACCGGGTTTCATTTCAAAAAGAATTAAGGCTTTGAAGGATTGATAGCCCTTAAACTAACCCATTAATGTCAGGTAAGATGAAGTAGTTCTATTTTTCTAGATAGGTACCTAGGCACTTTATCTTGAAGATAAAGTATTTTTCTAAATTAAGTTTAAACCAGTGTTTTCTTTTTAAATCAAAATAAATTTTAGAGATTTCAAAAAACTACTCTAATTTATCGTATTCATAATGAACCCTATCAGAGTAAAGTTATCCATCTCTCCACGAGATGTATCGCTCAACAAGGAAAACATAAGTTAAATAAATATTGCACATATTTGAAAGTACACCATACAAAACACATAAAAGTCATGATTTCGTGCAAAATACATTCAAGTAAACATTGGATGGTTTCCTCTATTAAGTTTAGGAAAAACTCAACTCGAATTGTAACTTAATTTTTATGCGTTATCTTCCTTTTGACAGTCATGCTTCTGATTTAATTATGACTTGTCGGTGCCCTCAATATCCTCGAAATTAGCTCAAATGAATGACGTCATGATTAGTACCGATGTATCCTGTCTATCCAAATCGGGGATTCTTGATTTTATGGTGAATAAGTAATAATATTTAGAGTCATCAAAAGGAAACCGCTTTTTTACAATAGATCGCTTTCTTTATCAAAGGGTTCCGAGTTCCGAGAAATCTCCAAAGGTTAATAAACCCTTAAAAGGAGTATGTAATGAAAGAAAATTAAAACAAATCCTAAACTTCATATCCAACTAATATTTCATCGGTTATATCGTAAAATTTGATACGCGACGGTTGAAAGAGTTGATGAGCGTCTTAAAGATCAACTGATCTGTTTCTTTATCTGGTTGCGCGCACGGTTTCATAATCAATCAGTAAGAAAAAGAGTTTGCATGCTTTTAACACCAATTAGATATTTAAAGTCGGTTTATTTAACTCATGTAATAAGCTTTAATTCCATTCAAAAGAATTGAAAACATGTTAAGACTTGAGATTTCAATCTTGTCTAACTTTCACTATTCTTGCATGATTAAATAAATATAAAAAGAACCTTTCACTTAATTAAAAGATTAATCAACAAAAAGCTTCATAGAGGAATTATGGCATAGAATACTTTTTTTTATTGAAAACATCAGAAAAATTTACCTAGTCTGTTAGTGAGAATAAATTTCGGCTATGTTTAGACTCGTAGGTAAATAAAAGAATTTTAATTTCATACGAGAGTAAATCTAACTATCTAAAAAAGTGAAGGGTGATAAAATTTAGATGCTTATATTTTAACATTGCTATTTATTTATTTTTTCATAAGTATTAGTAGAGTTTACTTATTCCTCAAGAAAATTGACTGAACGTACTACAAAACTGTAATAAAGTTTTCTAATGAAAACAAAAACTTAAAGCAATTTTTTTACTCAAAATGTTTTCTAATTTACATTTAAATTTAATGCATTACTTATATCAAGTGAGAAATAGGTAGGGGTGAGTGACATTCTCACAGGACATCTCACATTCTGAAAGGGACAATTTTCTCACTTATACTAATATTGCAAAAACTTAAACATTTTTCAATTCTGAAACAAGTTTAAAATCAATAATTAAAATATTTGTAACATTATAAATAAATGTATTCAATCAATTAGCCATCATGTAAACTGCAAGAAAAGTTTTTATGCTTGTATTTTCTGTGATGAGGATGAATGAGAAAAGTAAAAAAAGGCAAGAAATTAAAAAAAAAAAATAATATTATATTTAATATTGCACAACGTTTAACTTTTTAAAAATCAATGCACTTCTATTTTCCAAAGAAAAAATTAAAAATCCATTTAAAAGGGGGGAAAACCAGCTTTCTTTATTTAACATCATGTCGAGTAAAATTAACATCAACTGATGCAAGTCATTTATTCTTTCAGTTCCTTATGCTTGAGGTTTGATGTTATTTATGTCAATGCAACTTGCTCTTGACGTGTTTGTACTTATCTTATAGGAGTGCATACTTGATATCTGGACAAAAAACCCAAAAGCCATTCCTTTCTTCGGTTACATTTTCCTGCCATCCTGAAGGAACTTTCTTAAAAATTTATTATAAAAGCATTTGAGATGAAAGTTGCAAGTAGTATTTACATATCTGCACTTAAGTTTGAAATAGAAAACATAAGTTTTTACACCCCATTTTAGTTACCTTATCAGAAATTAATAAAATGAGTAGAATATAGCAAGCTATTGATGGAAAGTTCTGAAACCAGAAAATAAGGGAATGATGGAACTGTTACTGTGCTGGGCAATGTGACCCAAAACTTACTGTCCCATTCATCCCCATACCAATTTATCTTTAAAAAAGAACTAAAAGTAAGCTTAAGTAAATTTTCTCCATTTAAATTGTAAAATATATAATTATAAGTAAATTTTAAAATGCACAGTAAAATTTTAAGCTTTAGTTAATTTATTTTTTAATAAGCTCTTATAGAAGTAAAATAATAAAGTTACCTTTGGTACATGGAAAAACACTTTAAGTAGTCCAATTTATATTTCAGCATGGGAGCTGATAATTAATACAATTTGTTGAATAGACTAGGTATTACTATCTTCTAGGTGAATAATATCAAACATTTAAAGTGAAGTTAGGTTATAAAAAATTCAGTTTTCCCATTTATCCACACTCTCCCCTACTATGGAATATATGGACTATGGAATATACAGAATGGCCTTTGACCATGCAAAAATTTATGGTAAAATAGACTCGATATTAAAAGTATGGTTGAGATTTATTACGCATGTGTTACTTCGCATTCGTATAAAAAGACAATGGATGGACGTGTCCCTGTGCCCCCATCTGGAAGAGCTGGGAAGAGCGTTCCATTTTATTACATTTTTGTTCTGGTGTAAAAGCTAATGAATTATTTGTTTTCACTAATAAAAGTATCCCATCACTCATCCACTTCAGTAAACCGTTGAAGTACTGTTTACCAACTCCTTCATTTTATGGCGCAGATTTTATGGAATCTAAAATATTTACGATTTCGCCCACCTCAAAAGTGCTCGCGATGACCGGATGATAAATTTCGGGCCTGTGAAATAAACCCAATATGTCGTAAAACATTTTATTTACTCCCGACTGTTTATTTCTTGGGTTTCACCGAGGCTTTTAGACTGTCGAAATGTGAATCTGACCCGCGATGACCCCTAGATTCGAATGTATAGTCTTTCTTGTTGTTTTCCGCCTCTTTCAGTGAAAATTGCAAAACGGCCTTCTTGTATGATCCGACACTCGATGAGTGACAACTGAAGCGCTCTTGATTTCTTTAACTCTGAATGAGGTTTCGTAATTTTGTCTAAGGATCATTAGGGATTGCCAAGTGATTGAATGTAAAAATGATTAGGGATTGTCTACTGATTGGATGTAAAAGGGAAGAGTGGAGAGGAGGTATGGATGAGGGAAGAGCAATGTTTTTAAATAGTCGGAACTTGTAAATATGATATTCATTCGTTGGAATGAATTTTCAAATCGGAGAAGTGTGGGTAAATATGACTGAAAACCTGGTATTGTTAAACCTTTAGTTTCACTCAATTATTCTATTTTTTAAGAGTATGTGGTTAGCATAGCCCAGAATTTAATTTGCTTAAGGTGCCTATCATTTTTTAAAAGACCCATACAATTTGGGTTTTTTCTAAGACGCCTTACAGCTTTCATCTTTTAAGTCGGGCGTGTTTAAATTTTCACTCAAGTGGGCACTCGGCGCCCTGAATAAATTCATTTGATGGGGCGCTCCATACAATTTGGTTTTGCTAAGACGCCTTGTAACTTTAAATATCGGGGCATTTTAAAATTTTCACTCGCTAAGTTAGCGTGCCTTAATAAATCCATTTGATGAAGACGCCCCATACAATTTGGTTATCTAAGACATGTTACAGCTTTCAAAGTAGGGCGTGTTCAAATTTTTACTTAGGGTAGGGGCTAGGCGCCCTGAATAAATTGCTAAAACGTCTTATAGCTTTCAAAGTCGGGCATTTTGAATTTTCACGTGCAAAGTTAGAGCCTCTTAATAAATCTATTTGATGTGGGCGCCCCATCATACAATTTAGTTTAGTTAAGACGCCTTACATTCAGCTTTAACAGTCGGGCGTGTTCAAATTTTCACTCAGGGCTCAGGGTGTGCGCTAGGCGCCTCTTAATAGGTTTACTTGATGGGGGTGCCCCATGGGCGCCTCTTGAAACTTTTTTGTAATGGAGAGCTTTCCAACAGCTTAGGTTTGTTTCCTTTTGAGTTAGGATGTAATAGAATATTTTTTCCCTTATAGTTTAGGGCCTAAACTATAAGGGAAAAAATATTCAAGAGGCGCCCACTAACGAATTAGGGGTCAAAAAAAATTCTAAGGGGTCCCTTCATTGGTTGGCGCCTCCGTGCAGGCACGGCCAAAACAACATGGCTGCCATCATATGAGAGCTGATCCGACTTTTAATATTTATCGTATTTTTCTTTCTTTTTAAGCATTCCTTATAAGTAAATGGTAAACGTTAAACCAGGCCCTTCAATCATTTTTATCACCAAAAAGAACGAGCAATACAGCTTTTGCTCTCTATTTCATTCAATAAATAAACGTGCTAAGTTGGATTCTGTTAACATGCAAGCAATGAGGGGAACTTGACCTTCAATGTCCTTTGCTTCATTGGCATAATTTTGCCACGCTTAGTTTGCACTCTAGGTCAGCGGTTCTTAAACTTTCACTTGGCGCGGCCCCCCTTTGTGTACCATACCAGACATGGCGGCTCCCCAAGATCAGAAAAATTTTGAAAATTTGCCTCAAAAGTAGTGTTTTTGATCAATTTGAGACATTTTTAGTTACACCCGAACAGGCCTGACGAGAGAGGGGGGGGGGCGAGGGGATACGATACCCCCGGGCCCGGGACGGTAGAGGGCCCGGCATCCAAAGTTTTTCATATTGAGTACTAAGACGGATATCATTTTGAATATTTTGGAAATTAATTTGTTCACATAAAGGTCCAAAACTGAGTAAATTCCCAGTTTTCTAGGGCATATTTTCAAAAATTTTCTGGGGGAAGACCCCCTTTATTACTTGTTACTCATCGTATTTTCAAGAAAACGATACTTTTAAGTTGAGTGAAATTCAGATCTTGCCTAGAAATATTCTAAAAATTACATTAAGCCTATATGAATGCATTGTTGGAGGTACTTCAGAAAATTTCGCCCCCTACCTCGAAATGAGAATATGTCATTGGGGCCCCCGCTTCTCAACCTTGTACCCGGGGCCCGACTTGGCTCTCGGCGTCCCTGCACCCGAAGAGAACAGCTACTTATAAACCATGGAATTTTCAAGGAAAAAAATTGTAAATAAAAGTCACAATTTTAAGGGGGCTAGGGGGTCCTCACCAGAAAATTTTTTGAAATTTGTCGGAGAATACTTAAAGGTAACTCGCGGACCCCCTAGAAAGGCGCTGGGGACCCCCGGGGGTCCGTGGACCACAGTTTGAACCGCTGCTCTAGGTTATTATTTATAGCTCAGTGGTTTGAGAGGGGAGGATTATTCGCTTTACATAAGCCCCGCCTACTGACCAATCTGTTTAATCTCGTCTGCGACTAGTATGGGCTCGACTTTTCTTCCCTTAGAAATGGCAACATACTTTTATTTATTTATTTACATCATTTCAACAATTTATTTCATATTGCAACATCCTTACCACGCTTCGAGCTCTTTTTAAAAAACTATGATAATCAAACCTCAATCTCTTGCGATCTCGTCCAAGTGAATAATAATTACTCCATTGAACATTAGAACACCATGGCTTTCAGACACACAATGTTACGAAGCATTTGTAAAACTGTTCTTAAAAGCAGTTCACTTTGTTACAAATCAAGCATGAGACATTTATCGTACAGAATTTTAGATAAATCACAGCTTGTTTCTCAAGCTTTAAACAAATATCAGTTTCGAAAGTGCTCAAATGCAGCTTATGAGCACAGTCCAGAACAAACTGGTAAAGGTGATGCGTTAGGGAAAATCCAACCAAAGTTATTTTTAGCGTTTACCTGTAAAGTATGTAACGCAAGGGTAGAAAAACATATTTCGAAAGTTGCTTATACGAAAGGTGTTGTCATTGTGAGATGTGATGGCTGTGAAGAGAATCATTTGATAGCAGATAACTTAGGATGGTTTCCTGATTTGAAATCAATGAGGTAATTTTCTGCTTAAATAGAATCCAGTAATGTCATAATACCACTACTTCCTATTGGTTGCCTAAAAATTGACTAATACACATGTGTGCCACTCTTCAAAAAATGCAGACTGATCTTTGAACTATCTTCTTAATCATTTTCATCCAGTATAGTGAATTTTTTTAAAATTGCAGAAAAACCCTTAAAATATTAACTGAACAATTAAGTAGGTCTTTAAAGTTTATTAGTTAAAGTTGTATCTGTGTAAAACAGGATTATTTCTAGGTAAAATGTGCGATGTAAGTACCGAAATTTAGTACAAATCACTGCTGATCGGTCAGCCAATGGAATTTTACGTTTCATATTACGCACAGGTAGGAAATCCGTTCAGAAAGCTTTTTATAAGACAGAATTCTTTCCCTAGGACGGAAGAGTGGCACCCATGCTAATAATTTGGAAAAAAAAAACTAATTTAAATGGTACTTTACAGGATTAGTTGAATGTGAATTATCTTTCTTGATCGAGACAAGATTTTTAACCATGCATTTACTATAGTCTACCAAAAATGCTTTAAAAAACTTTATTGGGTTAACTTTTATATAGAACTGTAAAACTTACCAATTGTAAAAGATAGCCTTGTTCAGCAGTTTAACTTTTTATTCAAGAGATTTTTTCACTCAACTTTCTTAAGGAAATGAAGTTCCTGGAACAAGTTACTCACTATAAGAGCTTCCACTGCACATAAGGCAATTAATAACAAGGCCCTAAATTAGAAATTGTAAAAATATTTAATTCCTTTCATCATTTTTTTCAAAACTTCATCAAACTTCCAGAGTAAGTGACAGTTTATAAGACCTATATTTGAAATTTACAAATAATTAACCTAACTCTACAAGCTTGTTTTCATTATATTGGAATATTGAATTATCTTAGAATTTTCTAATTAAAAAATAATCTTTTGTTGAGAAAATTGGAATTTTAATTTGGGGTTTAATACAACTATTAAGAGAAAGGCGCTGTTATTTATTCTTACATTTAATAAATTATCTTTTTGATTTAGTGTTAATGTAATTGTGTAGTGCACACTATAACGGCCATATTCATAGCCATCAGCGTCAGTGTTAAATCCTAGATCAAAGAAGGATTCCACCAATCAGAGTCAGCGAAAAGCTAATTTTTCTTTCTTTAGATGTTGGTTAACACCGACTCTGATGGCTGTGAATATGGCTGTAAGTGTAATGACTTTGTGGTAATTGTTTCATTTTTGTTTTTCCCATAGAAACATAGAAGATATTATGGAAGCACAAGGGGAAAAAGTGAAAAAAACTGTAGAAAATTCATCGGAAAAAGAAAATTAAATTTTGAACTTCATAAGATTTTAATTATAACCACATAATCATATAAGAATTATAGAAGCTTTCATACTTTTTCCACAGAATGAATAGCCATCTAAATTGACACCCATATAAATTGCTCTTTTGGTTTCCTTTGAATTATTGTCTTTATTTCTGTTTTTTTTCCCTTACTTTACGGTATTTTCTGTTGTGTTGTATGTTTGTAATGTCTTTTGTCCAAATAAATGTTTTATGAAAGGCATGACTATTTATTGGAATCAGGTTGTTTTGGCATACACAAAATAGAATCTTAGTTCAATATTTTTTCCAGTGTGTGTGTGAATAATTCTTCCAAATACTTCCTTTGAGAGCAGTAGTAAAAGCAGTGTCAACTATCCAACATTTCTTCCTTTCCTATCAAAAAGATATAAATGACAAGATACCAAGGATGAAGTATCGTCACAACCTTTTTTTAAAGCAGGCCTGCAGAACTTAAATTGTCATATGGGTCAAAATATACCATTTTAATTCTTTGGGGGCCAAAAAATGGATTGGGACTGATCTAACAGACCAAAAGATCAATAAAAATTCAGTGCATCTAGTTCCTCTGAAACAGAATTATAAATAACAGGATATTAGATCAAAAGAAATAATGTATGTTCAAGACATAACTAAAGATTTTAATTTAATGAAATTTCTACATTTTTGAAAACTACATCTATGAAGTTGTCTTTTTAATTTTGAGTTGGTGAAATAAAATGTTAAATAATTTACTTTGAAGAATACTTCAAACACTCAAGGGATTTATAAAAAAAATTATCTTCTCAAATTTCCTGTTTTAATTATTCAAGACTTATCAGGCCAAAAAAAGCTGGTGAGTCACATGCAGCATGTATTTTATGCAGGCCAGACTTAAGACTAAGAAGAGTAACCATCTCACTTAATAAGGTTGTTAAAAAACGTGGATGAATGGAGACTTTCATATTGTTCTATAATAAAAGCTAGAGATCTTAAAAATTTAGCCACCTTTACCTTTTTACTTTTTGTTTAGCAATGTAGTAAGGAAATGAATAAATGCAGTAAATAAAGCTTTATTTAAACCAAAAGCAATATTTATTCCGTCTCAAAGATGTCAAGAAATGTCATACAGTATTCATTTACAAATACACACCATTAATGTTCAGAATACTAAAAATATACTTTTATTAATAATTTGTTAGATGATTTTCATGTGGAAACAGTAAAGCTGAAAACTACTAATTTTTTTAGAGGAATATGTAATACTACATATATTATAAACTGTGAAAACTAAGAAAGAGTAACACCTTATTAGTCATATTAAACTTCAGCTCAAAAATTAACTAATGGTCTACTTTAAAGGTGAATTTGATTTTGCTTGAGATTTTTAAATGTATACTATTTAATTAATACTTATGTTAAATGTGAACTAAAGCTTAAATTTGTAAAATAAAGGTTCCCAAGAGAAACTTTTTTTTATCATAATCCAGCTATTAAAAGATAAACTAGAAATAATGATTTTGCAACAAATTATAATTGCATAGATTAGTGCTTAAACATCAAAACTACCTCGTCATATGATTTTTTTAACTGTATATACATAGTGTGTTCTACACAAAAACTGAATTAAAATACTTTGAATTAACCAAAAATTAAAGTATATTTAAGAGAACTGTAAGTAAAACAATGTATTTGAAATGAACACAAGAATAAAATTTTAAAATCTAGTATTAGTCCATTTAATTGAAGTTTTATTTACTTAAGAAAAAGTTACGAAACAAATCCACATTCACAGGACTTTTAAAAGTCTTCATTGAAAAAATAAGAAAGTAACTCCAGATACCGCAAACAAAACAATGAAGTTTGAAATGTACAAATATTGAAAATTCACTTCATAACAAAGCTGCTGCAAAGTGAATCAGGTGTCAGTTCTTTTTAGGAGGTTTCTGATCCATAGGCTGCCCTTTATCTTTTCCTCTCAGCTTCAAGCCTATAACCACAATTCAAAGTTATGTCCAAAAAGTAAAATAAATACAAGAATATCTTTACAGAAACTGGATTAATTCAAAAATATAGTTTCAGAACAACTTCAAGAAAAAGAAGGTTGTCATAACTCAGTGTGGTCCCACCCACTGCCCGCATGCAGCCCTAAAAAGATTTTTATGGCCCTGGCCAGAAAATTTTTTCTTAAAATCGAGTCCAACTATCAGTTTTTTCTTTCAGAAATGTGTTAAAAACCATCTTTACATATCAATTTTTCAAAAATTTTCGGCACTACAATTGAGTTTTTTAAGTTTGAGGCAATACTTTATAAGTTTTGACTTTTGCGTTTCTGCTGATTTAAAAGTGTTTTGCCTTAAAAAAGAATGCAACATTAAAAGCACAATATCAAATCAGTAAGTTTAATCAGTTTTAAAATTATTTTTACCAGTGGGTATTTTAGAAATGTTCACTATGGGGCTACAATTGTCTGTATATGTATTAAAACCAAAATTTTGAAAAGAAACATTGCCTAATCTACAGAACAATAAAACTTCTACCTGGAAAACACTAAAACCATAATCACTTCTTCAAAAATTAATCACCTTTATTATTTTCGAAATGTTGTCAAGTGCCTGAATATAAATTTTAAGAAAAAATTTCACTTTTGAAAAAAGCTTGACGCGCCTGTGTTAGAAATAGTAGTTAAAAGTTATTTTCCTTCTTTATTCACTCTGGCAATCTTTCTTTGGCCAAAGCTTGTTTGGCCCTCGGGTTATTAAAGGTTGTACCACACTGTCATAACCAATTATTTTAGGTAGAAATCAAACTTAAAAAAATTACCTAAATCAAATCACATTTTTTTTCAGCAGTAAGAATATGATCACCAATCAACCATTTCATTTTTAAGCAGCTCTAGTGTAAACAGATTTAAGAGGCAATCTTAGCCAATATTTAAAAGGTTAAACAAATTTAAAGTACAGGTTCAACAGTTATAAATACTTGCAATTTCATAGGGTTAAATGGGAAATCAAGTTTATCAGAAAAAGATCAATAAAAATGTTTCCTTCTAATTCAAAGAAAAGCTCAATTTCCTTTCAGTGCAAATGACCATAGAAACAAATTTATTTTGTGAAGTATTTCAGGGATGAGATTGACAAAAAAAGCAAATAGTCTGAAAAACTGCACAATCAACACTGAAGTTGCTATATTTCACCATCCTATTTATAAACAATTTTGCTTAATAATATTTAATTCATGTTATTTTTTTAATTAACTTAAACAGAACCAATAAATATTATGAAACCAAGGTTTAGCAACATCGGTAAAAAATTTCTTTGTTGAAATAATAAAATATGCCTATTAGTAAAGTTAAAAATCACACATAATACTCTAACTTTTCACTTTTCTTGATTAAACTAAAGTAAATGAAAATGGTAAGGGTAACTGCAACCATCTGAAGGGGAAAATAGAATAAGGCTTCCATTTAGAAAAAAATGTCTCTTAGAAATTTAATTGGTTTTAAAGACATAAGAAAATTAATGAGTGAAAGTAAAGAAGTATAAAAATTAATTTTTATCAACTAAAATTAATAACCAAAAATATGAAAACTTCAAGGAAGATAAGATAGAAATCGTATTTAGATTTTAGACTAGAGATGTAGAACTTTAATGATCTAATTCTTAAACTTTAATAATTGAATGATAGAAACTTAATTGAGTAATTTGGCTTTCATAAATGAATGAATTCTGACTGAAATTGGCAGTTGCTATAATAAAAAAACACACATATGCTTGGGGTTGCTGTAATGATTTAAAAATAACATTGTTTCTATGATAAAATAATCAGTACTTTAACTACCGGTCATTGTTACAAAGAGGTTGTAATAAAGGGGTTCTACCATTATATAATAAGTAGACAAAATGTAGTACAGATGACTCCACTTAATGTGGTCATTTTTCACCCTGATTGAACTGATACCAATATCTGATTGATGATAATAATAAGCGATTTGATAAGGATTGTGGCAAAAAGTGTAGGTAGAGTGTTTGCATTAAAATCAAACTTTTACTTATGCCGTCCTTTTAAAGTATTTAAAACAATTTTATAGTATATATTTCGAAACTTAAGATTATTTTTGAAACTTTTAAGAGTAGTAACGTAGTAACATATAAATAAATTGATGGATTTTAGCTAGTTTATCAAAGCAATTCAGATTATCAACTTTTTAAACCCAAATCCTTTTTCTTTATCTCCATTTTGTTATCTTATGAACACCACTCACAATATTTTTAATTCCTGTAAACAAACTGTAATATCAAAATCATTAAGAACACATTTGCAAGAATGCTGCATCTGGAATGGGGATATCCATCCAAAATTGACATCCCCTGAGCAGGGTTGAAAAAAACATGTTTTTTTTTCATAAAAACAAAAAAAAAACATGTTTTAGATGTTTTTTTTACCCTTAACACAGAAATTCTAACTAAATATGTATACTTTCTATACAGTTACTTTCTAAGTTTTCATCACAGAATCATGCCTTTTCAAGCAATGTACCATCTATTTTATGGCGATTTAGTGGTTTGTACCCAAGCCTTATACTTGACACCAACTTTTTAAACTTTGGGTAATTCACACCAAAAAATGGTTAGTTCGTTGCATAAATAAACAAGCAACTTTCTAAAAAATTCATGTGCTTAAAACAATGTTTTTTTTGCTTTGTATTAAACATAACAACCCTGATTCTGAGAATCCAAATTTTTTACTGGCATAATTATAAAGCTGCAACTGACTCAGAAAAAAAAGCAGATGATGATTACTGTTAAAAATTGATCCTCCAATTACAAAAAGGATGATATTTTAGGGGACATGATCAAATTTTGATAACATTAAACGATTCAAGGTCATTTTATGATCACATAAAACAATACATTTTACATTAAATTAAATAGGAGTGATTGGGACCCCCTGTATTTTTGGATATCCCATTGATAATATTAACTGTGATCACATAAAGCGGATTTGACTAATTAATGGAAAAGAAACATCTTCAAGTTAGTAATAATTTCAATGAGAATTATCTGTTATACAATTATATATTAGGAGTTTAATTTAAATGCCTTCATCAATATGAAACAAACATGTTTATTTAAAATGGTCTTTCCCCCTCCCATACAGAATACACTACACATTAATTAATTTAATTAATTAAAGCAGTGTGGTCCAACCCGTGGCACGCGGGCCACAAGTGGCACTCGAAGAAATATTCGTGGCACTCGGCCTCAAAATTAAATTCGTATTCTAAATAGAATATAATCCACATTTCAATTTTTATTGCAGAAAAGTGTTAAAAACCCGGTTTTAGAGTAATTTTCAAAAAATTTTCTTCAAGACACCCCCCACAGAGAGGAAAAGAATCGCCTGTTTTCTACGAACGGTTTTCTCCTTACTAATAGACTAATTTTCCTTTTAACCAAAAATAATCAATTTGGAAAAATATCCAAGAAATAATTTGTTAAATTTTAATTTCATGAATTTGAACATCAAGTAAATTAGTATTTCAGTTGTGGCACAAAATAAATCCCCTTGAGTAAATAAAAAATATATTAATGAGACCCAGTCAATATTTTTGCATTGCATTTTAAATGTAGGAAAGATATTTCTTAAGTAAAATGTGTCTTAGTAAGTATTTGTAGTTGAAGTAAATGCTCCAGTGTTGAAATATATAAGCTTGATTTGCCTGTTTTAAAATAGTAAACTGTAAATTTTCCTGTCTCTGGCACTCGCCTCCTCATGAAAATTTTAATTGGCACTCGGGTACCTAAAGGTTGGACCACACTGAATTAAAGAATAAAAATGTTGTAAAATAGGAATGAACATACTAAGTAAAATTAAATTAATAATTAACTACTTTTTCTATTCAAAGACTAAATTTTTAGTGGTAACAAATATGCTACATAACTGACAAGTACAACAAGTAGTACAAGGTGGAAACATGAAATCTTGTGGTATGGTTACAACATGATAAACTCAATTGCATAGAATACTGGTATAAGTTTCATTCAGGGGGGGCCCATCTGGCTCTCATTTTGATTTCATCCAGTGACGTCACTGGATGAAAAAGGCGTGAAAGTTATGACGTAGAGTAGCCAATCAGGATTCATAAGGAAAATCGCGGAGATTTTGCTTACGTGGAAAGGGAGAAAAATAAGACACAGGGAAAATATAAACCAGTAGTTTTCTTCTTCTTTTAATGAAAATAAATCCTGAAATTAAATACTAGTAAAATTATAATCTCCATCAAATGATGATTATTTAGTTTTCTAGATAGTAAAAAGAATAAACGATTAAGGCAAGTTTCCCAACAAAGTAGTTTCTTTCTAAAATTAAATACTGAGTTGTCTTGTTGAAGGAGTCAAAAATTGAAAAACTAAATATACTCACGCTAGAAACAGGACTAGTGAACGGATTATTTTCACTAGTAAATTTATTTTATTTTATATTCTTGTAAGCGTATTGTTACTGAGTTATTGGCAACAGTGTTTTTTGTAAATCGAAATTGATTTTCAAAATAAAGAGATAGTTAGTTTGAATTTATTTACAAGAAATAATGCCGGATACATCTTGTTTTTAAGATTTTCGAGTCTATACCCGATATCTACAACGTAATAGATAGCGCATCATTAAGGGGAAAGATTCCTAACATTGAAAAGTCGTACAGATGAACCTGTTGGACCAAAGATCAAATATCCCTCTCTCAAAGAAAAAGTCCCTAATCCATAGTGCCCCTCCCTAAGTCCCACCCGAGTGAAAGGGATTGGCTAATATGACGGCAAAGGAGGAGCTACAATTGACGTCACTGGATGAAATCTGACGCCCCTTTTGAATTTTTCATCTCTATGTGAAGAGCCAACCTAGTCTTATTCTACTAACCTTGAGTTTCATTGAGGTGTCATCTATTGTTAATTTTGGACACTGGTTTTTCAAACAATGGTACATAAAATTTAAAGCTTCCATAACAATGATACTGTTAGTTTAATATTTATCCATTTTTGTGTTCATGATATTTAATTTTCAACTGGGGAGCCATATGCTGGACTACCTGTATTAATTTCAATTATACTCACCAATAATCCTTTCCACTTTAGTCAAGATCTGTTGGTTGGGAACAGCCCTGCCAGCTTCATAATCATTTATAACTTGTGGTTTCTCATTAATTCTCTAGGAAAAAAATAATAGTAATTAAGTTTTAGAAAAAAAAAGGTGAAAACAAACAAAAATAAAAGAAAAACAGCAGCAAGCTTATTAATTTATTTTAATAAAGTGAGGGATTATTTTTAAAACTTAAAACTATGAATTACATTTATCTTATTAACAACAAGTAAGTCAGCAGGTAGTGTATATTAAATGAACTTTACACTTTGAAAACATCACCTATTCACTTTTACCAATGATTACTTTTAATTAGATTAATGAAAATTGAAATAAAGAAAATTTTAATCTTTAGGATTAATTTATTCATAATTCTAATATGGCTAACAATGTATTAATTCAACCCCTGTACATCTTAGAGTCAAACTACAGCAACTAAATATTTTCATGAGTTTTCAAACAAACCCTTGAAAACAAAATAATTAAAATATATTTAATTAAATAATACTGCCTTAATACGTTCAGTAAAACCATAGTAAATAGCTTTTATAGTGCATTAAGTAAAAATGCATAAATTTTGCTAAATCAAAGAACTGAAAAAAAAATTGACATAATTTTAAAATTTCTATAGCACTTTAGTTTTTTTAGAGTCCCAAAAAATACCCAGAAAATATTTGAAGAAGCTTTTCCCTGATAAAAAAGTGCTGAATAAATAACTAAAAACCTTAATTTTTATCTGTACAACACAATTTTCCCTTATTTTTATTAATGGTTCCTAATTTGATAATGAACCCCTGAAGTCAATTTAATTCATACCACGTGATTTCTTTCAAATAGAAAACAACTTTGGCAGTAACCCTTTTAATTAGCCTGCTAAAAATTGGTAAGATTTGGGCAACATGTGAACACTTCCTAAAAAAAGCTAAGTCAAGAATATTGAAGCAAAACAGAAAAATCATGATCATGAGCTAATAATGTTGTATATATCTTGCCTTCTTCAGAGGACATTTAAGACCTCCAAATTTAAGTTTTGAAATTCAAGGACTTATAAAGTTTTTATAGTTTTGTATGTACCCTGAAAACTTTACTTCAATAGCAGGCTTTTTTAGCCAAGAATATTTATCTCTTGATACAAGTAAAGTTTGTTTTTCAGCATTATATTGAAAAAAGAGAAGCTGACTTTATGAATGATCTGTAACGTAATTGGTACAATATAAACTAAAAAAAATCATGAACACTCCCAAGGTCTTGGGAAAAATTTAAAAATCCTTCAAGCAAGAAGTGTAAGGGAAATTTAAGATTGGCAAATCTTTAATTCTCCTTTGGCACAGTTTGGTGTAAAAGTTGCAAATTTTTTGTTTTAGTAGCCAGGGTTGCTTGATTTAAATCACTTGATTTTTTCAAATCAAAAATGTTAAAATCAAAAATGTTAAACTACCACAATTTAAAGAAATTAATTAGTTGTATGCTTATAAGAAGGGTTTACAAAATTATTTGCATTAGGTATAATTTTTAAATTTTATATTTATTGTGTACATATAGCATTTATATTACTGCCTGCAATTTCAAAAACAAGTGTTACTATCATATTGACCCTTGATTATGAAAATGCGGTCAATAGCAAAGGTTTAGAATCAATAATTTAACACGTTGACTGCCATGTGAGTTGCATTTTACTCACACCTTTTATGTCCAAGAGATTTAGTGAGTTAAATAACTTCTTTCGAATTTGTTCTTCGAGTTGTATATCTTCTCAAATACCACATTATTATAATGGAGGCACATTTAGTATGGCCTCAGAGATGAAAAACTGAACTTGGCCTGGATTTTTCTTTAAAATGTAACTTTTTGTATGTTTTGAAACTGTGGAGTTACTCATGCCCAGAAGTCATGGAATTTTTTTATTCCCAAAATTTCCACAAATTTTGATAAGTTAAAGTCATTTTAAAAGCAAATAAAAATAAAAAAAATGTGGCCACATGGACAAAATTATTTTTTTTTATTGGGTCAGTCAACGTGTTAGTAAACTAAACAAGAATTAAAATCTTATAATTTTTTTACTTGGTATTAACTTTTTAAAATGTTATGATTTTTATCGAAAGCTTATTGTTAGTTATGTTTTCTTATCCAATTTTTTCTTATACTACATAAATATCAATGGTTTGATTTTATTTTTTTATCACTAATTACTTATTGTATTAAAGAAATAAACATGGGTAATGGTAAAATTAATTTAACTTCAATATGACTCAAAGATTGATTTCAATTTTTACACAAAAATCAGGCATGATTTTGAAATATAATCATTGTCTTGATTTATTTAATAATATAAATCATGTTCAAAAGATTTTACAAAAATTATTGATTTAAGAATTTGGTAAGTAGTTCGTGAAAGAAGGAAAAAAATTCAGTAACTAATAGTACAAACATTCATTCACCAATTCAGAACGGGCATCTCACCGATGAGATGGCAGTGAACTGCTTTCCTTAATTAGTTAATTAATTACATTAATTAGTGCATAAATATATTAGAATGTGATGCAAATTTATTATACCACACAGAAATTATAATATCAATATGTTTTTGACTTGTTTCAGAAAGTATAGAACTGTATATTAATTTTAAATAAAAAAAAATCTGATTTTAATAAAATAAATCCAACTCATTCAACGTTTTTTTTTTTTTTTTATATTTTAAAAAAATTAAAAAAATCAGCAAGCCCTGTTAGTAGCAGAATGTAACAACGGATGAATATATTATCAGTTTGATGCAACTGGTGCAGATTTTCCACCCCTGGTTTAATACAAAAGTAAAAATATTCTCAAGGATGAAATCTCAAAAGCTATGATGTAAAACAGCTGCTATAATACATAATCCTAGGCAGACTTGGATAATATAGAAGCACATGTGCACGCCAAGTGCAGATAGTTTTTGAATTTTGCAGAAAACCTTTTCAAATAACTTAAATTTTTGATAAATACATTTATTTTTTTATCTTACTGTTGTTGCTTATGAAGTATTATTACAGTATTTAGGTGACCAATGGGACTGTCATTATTTTAAGCCAAAATTCAAATGATATTTCTTAAATAGTTTGCAGAAAATATTTGAAGAAATTTTTGTGCGTAGAAAAGTTTTTTGTTTTATCCAACTATGATCCTAAGGGCTGAGTATTCATATCTGTTACATTGCTTTAGCTCTACTAACACTGGGATCACCCTTAATTCAATCTTATTTTAAATTTAAAATATTCTTAAAACTAGATGCATTAGATGGATATTTAATGAAAGTGGGAATAGAACTTAACTAAACAAAAAAAATCACATAGTATAACAGAGAAGTGGGTTACTGAAGTACGGTAACTAAGAACAAGAAAAAGGAGTTGACACATAGTTAATCAAAACTTCTAACTAATGAAGTAAAACTTAGGTGTCCCACTTTCAGAACTTACAGTCGCAAGATCTTTCTGCGTAAGTCCTTTATTTTGCCTTCCTTGTTGAATGAGTCGTCCAACATCCAAACCAACTGTATCATGATGCAACTGCTCCGTTTCCTTGTCCAGCTTGGATGTGTTCAAAGTAGTCACATGTTGCTTGTTAGTGGCAGCATTATCTGGTAATTAAAGTGTAAGATTTAAATCAGACAAAAAATTAATAAAATTACTTGAAATACCAGAAATCTAGGAAGTAGCTAAGAAAAATAGAAATCATTACATTTTTTGGTAGTTTCAATAGCCAAGCCTTGGCGTTGAGCAGCATTGATGGCCTACAATAACAAAACAAGGCTGGTAATGAACTATATTAAAATGCACAAAAAGTTAAATCAACTTCTTGAGAAATATAGCGAAATCTAAATTAAACGCAATTAAGAGACCCAATGAAAATAAAATCTATGAGGAAAAACATTAAAACAGGGGATTTTTTTAAAGCATCAGGATGTCCTAGTGTAGGAAATTATTTGAAGCTAACACATGAATTATGGAAAATATAAGACTTTGCTTAATAAACAATCCAACTAGCCTTTCTTTACACAACTTGTCTAGAATCAGGAATCGAGATGAAAAAGAGAAAAATATAAGGAAAATGTTTAGGCTTAAAATTTATGTCGAATGTTTATATTTACAAATCAAAATAACTTAATATGAAAAATGGAACAAAAAAATTTCCAACAGAACTTTAATTGTTTAAGAGGTGATCAAAATATATTTTTCGAGAATGAGAAATAACACCGTCCACGTTTAATTCGTATTGTTGTTTACTATCATACCTGCTGGGAACGTAGTTGACTAGCCTTTGGGGCCTTCTTACGTAAATAAGTAACAGTATCCCAATCTTCCTCAGACATTTTTGTTTATTTATCAATAAATTGCGCAAAATAAAATTGACAGTCTAATCTTTTATTTATATAATGTTTATGTAGAAAATCTGAGTGCTGAACTTGCAATTTTCTACGAATTTTACTTTACCTGATACCGGTTACAGTTTACTCACCAATCAACAAAACGAAATAAACTTTTTGCCCAGGGGGGCTATTCTCCAAAGTTATCCTAATTTCTGATTAAAAATTCCCTAATTTGTGTGAATCTCTTGTTTTTAACCCTTTTGACATTGGAGAAAAAGTGACATGATCATCGGGGGTCGTCCATTTGCAATGCAAGCGCTCGCTAGATTGCGCGGCGAATCTTCGTTTAGACATGGTTGAGACCATACGTCGGTGAAGTCGTGACGTCATCAACATGGCGCTGGGGACAAACAAACCCAATCTCTATGGCGTTTAACATGGGAGTGTTAAAGAATAATTTTTTAAAAATATTAATCGTCATTTCTTAGGGTATAGAACACCTTTCCCGCATAGTTAAAGGTATGGCAATCATTTATAAACAATCGGAGTATTTTTATTTTGCTTTTCTTTTTGAAAATTCAACGATAACATTTTGGGTCCATTGGTACCAATGGAGTCTAACACGATAGTGTGAAAATATATTAGTTTTAGAATATTGTCCTTCGTTTGTTAACTTATAAAACCACTTTACAGTATATTTTAAGGTATGTTAATCATTTAGTAACAAGTATAATTTAGATTTTCGGTCTCATTTTTTAAGATTATAACAAGAAATTTCATATCCATTTGTTTATCATGCGAGTGTGAAAATATATGTTTTTATATAATATTCAACGTTCTTTAGTATATCACACCACTTTTGAGCATAGTTAAAGGTATGTTAATCATTAATTAATAAGCAAATTTATTACTTGGGCTCCACTTTTATAGATTTAAATAAAAATTAGTATCTCCATTAATGTTATTAAGTGAGTGTGTAAATAGTTTTGTTTTAGATATTTATCATCGTTAGCTACACTTTTATTATTTCATTATAGTATTATATTGTTTTGAGGCTTTGTAAAAATAGTACTATACTGTATTTTCCTTTACTTTTTTTAATTTTTTTGTTTGATCTACATTTCTACCCATTTATGTTATTATTGCACAAATAGAAGCATTTTAGCAACAATGAGTATCAATTAGCTCAAAATTGTTTATTATAGACGAAATAAGAGTTAACAAGTTTTTTCCCATTCTGTTTTAGGTTCTATTTATTTATATTAGAGAATTGAATCACATCCAAGTTCCAGCTCACAGGACATTTTACATGTAATGAATGAACCAAACTAAATGGTTCTTGGTTTTGGTGACCACTTTTGTGGCATCAATTCTAAGCGCTTTTTGGTTGATCATTTATATTTGTAAATCTATTTGTGTCTATGGTTTAATACCTGAATTAAACCAGTCTACCAGATGTTTTAGGGAATGGCGACTTACAATGGAGTTGAGGTAAGCATCTTATTAAACATCGTGTGCTCTTTCAGCGTTTGCATTCCCTCCTTACCTATCTATAATTTTCTAGAAAAAGCAATCATATTTTGTTTTTAATATCTATGATGTGGCAGTTTTGTGTATTTTAATTTATCTGATAAGTTTCCCACAAGCTCCTAAAATGTGGACCCCAGTAGCTGACTGGATTTTCTCAGTAACTGCCCAGTGCCCATCCTTTTCAACCATATTTGTTGTCAACCTTTCATATATTTTTCATGAAAATTTTTAATATTTTCTCGATCAATAAAGAAGGTTTTAATATTTTTCTAATAGCAGGTAATTTTTAAACAGTTACCTACAGCTTAACTAAGTTCATTAACCCAGATAATGCCGAAGTAGTACTTACTTTGCGTTACCCAGTGGGCACCTGTAGACCGAAGCCACTGAGGTGAAGTACTGTTGCCCACGCCACATTCACACAGCCACAGCCCCTTTTTACAGGGGGGCCACATTCATTCATCACACACAAGGACAGAAACTAACATCCATGCCAAACGGGGATTCGAACCCCAGACGTACGGCTTTGCAGTCAGATGCTCTGACCACTACGCCAGTGCGTCTGCAGAAGATTTTAATTAAAGTTATAAAAATAAAGCATGAGACATGTATGCTATTCCACGAATATATATTTCCAATAATATTACATGGGACCGGTGGTGTAGCCAGAAAAAAATTTCAGAGAGGGGTATTGATATTTCTGGAGGGGATGTGGGGTAGTTTTAGTGGTTTTCTATGGTCAAAAAAGGAAAGTTTCAGGGGGGGGGATATATCCCCAAAATCCCCCCCTCTGGCTACGCCCCTGCGTCAAGCTATTATTGTAATTGACTAAACATTAAATTTATCCAATTATTAAAATTGTGTCTTGCATTTTAATGACAATTTTAGGACTGAAAATTCGAGTGACATCATTCCTAGCTTCTCTCTTGAATCAGCAATTACCAATCATTTTGGGTCGGTATAGGATAGGGATTTTTTGACAGGAAGAGGACAGGATATTTGAACTTTTCAATTCAACAGGTTCAGTTTTGAAATATTTAAGTTATTAATCTTAAAGTGTCTTTGTTTTAGTTTAAATGAATATTATAGGATCTCCATGTAAATAAATATTTATTGCTGATTTGAAGTAAGAAACCAAAGTGGATTCTGCCAAAGGTGAGAGTAATCCATATATTTAGTGAGCGTTGTGAAGTTGTAAGTGAGCGTTGGCAAGTTGGTGAAGTTTTAGATCCAATATTTTTAATCTTGCACATGTCTGCCATGTTTAACCAAAATTTAATTTAAAATTAACAAACAATTTGATTATTTAGTTTTTCTTCAGGTAATAATCACTTAGATAGATGAGTGTTAAAACAATCAATCAATATAATATACACTACAGTGATGAATTCAGTAAAATCAGATCAACACTAATAAATCCGTCATAAAAACAATTAGTTGTGTAATCAGTTTAATACAAACATGCAAAAGAACGTTGCAAAATTGGCTCATAATGTGATAATTTTTTAGAGATCTAAAAGTATCTGAGTAATAAATGACTGCTTTTAAACCTTTCAGACCTATTCACCCCAATTTCTCATTGGATTCAATGTGAGCCTTGGGAGGCTTCAGATAGAAAGTGTTAAAGCACGGCTTACCTACTAGATACTTATACAGGCTAGCCGAGTACGGAAATCATTGCAAATCCAGATGGCAATACTGGACCAACTGGCAAAGCATATCCACAGTGTTGGAGGCGGTGGGTGATATAGGTAGGTTTTGTAGCGCTCCAAGCGGGAAAAGTTGTCAAATGGTTTTCATTGTTTAAAACTCGGCTAGCCTGTATAAGTACATCTAGTAAGCCGTGGTTAAAGGAACAACAGTATTTCCTTTGTATGTTTAGAAATTTCCAAAATATGGAATTGGGAATATTTTCATCTATTAAAATTATTTACAAAACAATCACATATGGTCTAAGTCTAAGTAATAAATATCTGTCATTATGGATCATAATCAGTTTTAAATTTCATAGCCAGATAGATACTGAGAAAATCAATCTAGTCAGCTACAGGGGTCCACATTTTAGGACCTTGTGGGTATCTAACTTATCTGATTAATTAAATTACACAAAACTGCCACATCATAGGTATTAAAAACAAAATATGATTGCTTTTTCTAGAAGATTATAGATAGGTAAAGAGGGAATGCAAACGCTGAAAGAGCACACGATGTTTAATAAGATGCTTACCTCAACTCCATTGTAAGTCGCAATTCCCTAAAACATCTGGCAGACTGGTTTAATTCAGGTATTAAACCATAGACACAAATAGATTTAAAAATATAAATGATCAACCAAAAAGCGCTTAGAATTGATGCCACTAAAGTGGTCACCAAAACCAAGAACCATTTAGTTTGGTTCATTCATTACATGTAAAATGTCCTGTGAGCTGGAACTTGGATGTGATTCAATTCTCTAATATAAATAAATAGAACCTAAAACAGAATGGGAAAAAACTTGTTAACTCTTATTTTGTCTATAATAAACAATTTTGAGCTAATTGATACTCATTGTTGCTAAAATGCTTCTATTTGTGCAATAATAACATAAATGGGTAGAAATGTAGATCAAACAAAAAAATTAAAAAAAGTTAAGGAAAATACAGTATATAGTACTATTTTTACAAAGCCTCAAAACAATATAATACTAAAATGAAATAATAAAAGTGTAGCTAACGATGATAAATATGTAAAACAAAACTATTTACACTCACTTAATAACATTAATGGAGATACTAATTTTTATTTAAATCTATAAAAGTGGAGCCCAAGTAATAAATTTGCTTATTAATTAATGATTAACATACCTTTAACTATGCTCAAAAGTGGTGTGATATACCAAATAACTTTGAATATTATATAAAAACATATATTTTCACACTCGCATGATAAACAAATGGAGATGAAATTTCTTGTTACAATCTTAAAAAATGAGACCGAAAATCTAAATTATACTTGTTACTAAATGATTAACATACCTTAAAATATACTGTAAAGTGGTTTTATAAGTTAACAAACGAAGGACAATATTCTAAAACTAATATCTTTTCACACTATCGTGTTAGACTCCATTGGTACCAATGGACCTAAAATGTTATCGTTGAATTTTCAAACAGAAAAGCAAAATAAAAATACTCCGATTATTTATAAATGATTGCCATACCTTTAACTATGCGGGAAAGGTGTTCTATACCCTAAGAAATGACGATTAATATTTTTAAAAAATTATTCTTTAGCACTCCCATGTTAAACGCCATAGACATTGGGTTTGTTTGTCCCCAGCGCCATGTTGATGACGTCAGACTTCACCGACGTATAGAGCATTCGCACATGACGTCACTTGGAGGACAAAATCAACGTTGCTAAGGCTGTTGTTAGGGGCGGGACATAGAAGTATCCAATAGCAGCATTCGCACATGACGTCACTTGGCGAATAAACAACGTTGCTAAGGCCGTTGTTAGGCAGAGTCATGTGATTGAAAATGCTCTATAGAGTAGTTGAGACAGGTTTTACATGCAGCGACTCCACATAGCGGATAGCGGACCTCCAAGATTTTGAACACCCCTTTCCCAACTAATTAAAAATATTACGGTATTCAAATGAATAATATACTTAACTGTATTAATTAAAATTTTACTAAGAAGGATGGAGCTGCATTTCTTTTTACAAGTGCTCTTTCTTTGAACCAGTGCGGGGGGGTGGATTGGACGCACGGGGGGCCCATCTGACACTGCTACCAGTGACGTCACTGGCAGCGGAAGTGACGATCCAAAGCTTACACTGGCCAATCAGGCTTGTTAAGGCGGAGCGTAAAGTTTCCATGCCACCAGTATCTTTCCCTTATTCCGCTCAAACTGAAAGTGATTGGTTGTTCAAACAGTTAGGAGGCGTTACAAGTGACGTCACTGGCAGCGGAAACGAGACGTCACGAGCTTTTTCCATGTCTATGTGAAGAGCCAACCTTATATTCTATAAACCTTGGATTGGACGTCCCCCGAAATATCGGGATTTTTTTTTGTTAAAAAGTTTAAAAATATAAGCCGTCCCTCCCACAAAATCTTGTTCCAATTAAAGCATTTTTAATTCTTATTTTAAATAAAAATAGAAAAATAACTCAAAATTTCTAAGAATCTAGTTTTGTCATGATATGTGATGTGCTTCTAGCGGATTTTTAAAAATCTGTTAAAAGTTTTTGAGCTATTACTCAAGCTAGGGTTCCCCAAAACTCAGGGAAAAAATTCACTTTTTAGACAATAGAAAACTATTTAATATAATATCCCACTTCAATAGCTTAACTATATCCACTCTGAAAATTTTTTCTGGTCATAAATGTAAAGAGGTAACTAAAAGAAACATAATGTAGCCAAGGGCGGATCCAGACCAGATTTTCGGGGGGGGGCCATGTCAGAGTCGGAGGGTATTACATTCGAAATTTTCAGAGCCTCAGAATTTTTTTTGAAGAGTGCTTGCTTTTAAGCAGCTTGTTAGGGGTTTATAGTAACTTAGAGGATATCCAGGCCCGTGCCATTGTTTTAGAAAGTGGGGGAGGGATGAAACCTTTTTGTAGGGGCATAACAATACTTAAGTTTCGCGAGGTGTTTGGCTCCCAATTTTCCGAGTATAACATAAATAAAATGCAAAACTTTGTTAAAATTAAAAAGATTTCATCAGGTAATATTAGCTCGAAAGCAAAAGGGGGGTCTGGGGGTTCTCCCCCAGAAAATTTTTGAAATTTGGCTACAAATAGTAAGTTTTTTTACTCAATTTTTGTACATTTGGTACCCATTGGATAACACCTAAAGAGGGCAACTTTCTTGTACTCCTAAAAGGAGAGGAGAGAAATAAGTTCAAGGAGAAAACAGTAAATAAGTAACCATGAGAAATTGATAGGGGGTCTGGGGGTAACCCCCGAGAAAAATTTTGAAACTTTGCCTCCAAAAATAAAGTTTCAGCTCATTTTGAAAGCATGTAAACCACAGAATTTTCAAGGATGAAATTATAAATAGATGCCAAATTTTGAAAAGGGGCTGGGGGTCCTCTCCCAGAAAATTTTTGCAAATGCGCCCTTTTAAACTATAGTATTCATCTATTTTAAAACTTCCCAAAAGAGAACAGCTTCTTTTAAGCGGAAGAATTTTCAAGGAAAAAACACTCTAAAACAGATGTCACATGCCAAAATATTAAAGGGGGGATTGGGGGTTCTCTCCCAGAAAATTTTTGAATTTTAGCATTAAGAAAGTGTTTTTTAAGCTATTTGTTATGGTTTCTCGGGGGGGCCATGGCCCCCCCTCTGGATCCGCCACTGAATGTAGCTAACTGAAGTCGAGTTAAAATAAGATAATATTTAGCTATAATGATTTTTTGTCAATTATTGTTATAAAAATCACAGGAATAACAAAAGGGACTTCACAACTTTTCTAAGAGTTTCAGAATGAACTTGAACATTCACCAATTCTTTGTGAATACCATATGTTTAGAAGAATCTTAAGTTTTCAATGGTCCTTCAGCTTCAAACTGTAATACTAATGGAACCTCTTTACAACAACCGGAAAGAAAAGTACGGATTGTTTTACCATTGTGCTAATTTTATTCGTTATAATGCACTTCCGTTAAAACAGCTGTATATTGTTGGTTCCATAAGGGGTCATTTTAACAAGGTTCTACTGTACTTAATTTATATGCAAGTACCTACTTTAGGAGTATTCCATGACAGGGAATTAGAAACTTGCTTGGATGTCACCAGTAATATTTTCAAATTCCTTTAGAAATTTAAGTTAGGAATGAATTAAGTGAGTTATCTTAAGTTCCTTTGATTTACTTTTCATGTGATTGATAAATAAACAGGATTAGCTTTTGAGTAAAATAAAAAAATAAAATTGTTTTTTTTTATTTAAAAATGTATTTAAATAACAGCGGTTAATATTGAATTTAAAAATGAATCACTCATGTTAATAACCACCAGCATGAGAAGCAATAAATCAAGTTCAGAAAAAATATACACTGTTTTATGTTTTTTAAAACTATTAGTTCATGAAAAGTTAAGTCATTTTGAAACTTAAAATTGTTTTAAATGTGTAGTTTCATTTGTCTAATCCAAGTCTAATCATGGCAAAATATTATAACTTATTTTATTTGCCAAGCAACATATACTAACATAAAATCATGTCCTCATGCTGAAATGGATTAATCGATAGGAAAAACTAAACTAAGAAGTAGCATTAATACAAGGACATCACTGTAGAATGTCGGTTGAAGAGACATTTCGTGCTGCATAACAAATTTCTTCAAAAATATCTAAAATCTTGGAATTTGATACTCTGTAACTCATAAATGAGGTTGAAAGAAAATTTTCCAGCAGTTAATAATGATCTAATACATTGTAAAAATGGAAATGTAATTTTTTCAGTAGGCTAAAAATATTAAATCTTAAGGTAAAGTTGCATTAAGGGGACTCAGTACCCTCAAATCGGTCAAAGTATCGATTTAGAGATTTTGCTCTCAAAGTGATGTTTTTATCTTAAATTGATTCTGTAAAGTTTCAGAGTGATGCGCGAATTCTAATTATAATAATTCTCCAATTTTCCTTGAACTTAGTTACCCAATAATTTTTTTTCAAAACTACTTTTTTGGCATTTAAAACCCTAAGACTTTTTTTCTACTGGACTATTTCACTTGAAACTTTGCATATATGTTAGACACAGTGCTTTCAATAACAGTATGCATTCAAATTAGGGATTTAGAGTACAGAAAAAAATATAAGAGGAAAAAAGTGTTTTTTTGTGTGTATTTTTGTGATACTTTAGAGTTGCTTGAGAAAAATTTTGTTTTTATTAAAAAGTATTGTAAGTATCAAAAATTGGAATGCATAGGTTTATAGACAATAACTTAGTATACATTGGATAAAAATTTCATACCAAAATTATCAAAATTGAATAAGTAGTAGGGTTTTAAAAATTGGTTTAAATTTTTGATAATTTTAAAATTTCTCAAAAACTGCTTTTTTAAAAGTAGATTTTTTGCTTGGGTTATGTTTAAATGGTCATTGCAAGTGTTTTGACACTAAGGAACTTCAAAAAATTTGTAAATTAAAGAAAATATAAATTTTGGTACTGAGTCCCCTTAAAGATAAAAACTGTTTGTGTTTGTCCAGAAAAAGAGTACAGAATATTTATTAGGTTTTTGCCATGACAGCTTCATTTCTAACCCACCCAAAAAAAAAATATCTTTGCAATACTTTAGTAGGTTCATCTGGTTGAAATATACTAGAAAAATATACTTCAGGTTGTCCAAATTTTTCTGTATTGTGCAACATTGAACGGTGTAGAGCACAAATAAAGAATGTTTAACAACGCATGATGCCCAGAGTGAAATATCAGGATAATTATTGTAATTAGACAATATTTAAAAATTTATTATCTGTGGTCTTAGGGATGTAAGACCCACAAGATTCCTGTTATGTCCCACATTTTCACCTCCTCTGTTATATACAAGATAATAATCTAAAAAATAAGACAAATGCATGCTTGTCTCAACATAGCTTTTAAAAATATTAACTACACATGTAACTTCAAAATAAAATAAAAATGGATACATTTTAATTTGGCTAGCTATATATGATTTTTAAGGGGTCATGTAGAATAAAATTCAAGAAATGATAAAGAGGAGATACCCAAGCGTTTAAGAAAATACCATTCAAAATCTGGTTTTACGAAGTATTTAGAAATTATGAACAAAATAACCATTATCAGACCAGGAAATGCCTAAAATACATTAAGAGTGAACAAAATAAGAATCGAATCAAAGCATTTATTCCAACACTATTAGGTTAAGATTAAGTCAACAACTATTTCATTTAAAAAATTGTAGTTAATTTATTGTTATTTAATAACAGGTGAGGTGATCAATTGGACCTCTTAAATGGTTCTATTGTTATTGTTACCCAAACTTCCCTTATTTTATGTGATACATCATACATACTCCCCACACAAAACACAGTTTTATAGTTTGAAAAAAAAATTGAAAATATTACAATCAATATTGAAACAAGTCATTAAAAACTCATTTTAAGCATACTATACTAAAATTAGAAGAGGAAACGCCTGCGAAAGTATGAAATTGAAATCAATAATCGTAAAAGAGCAATGACTGATTTGGCGCCAAGAATATAACATTAATTTTTATACATATTACACCGAATGAATAAGTAAAAATGCTCACAAAGAAAGTAACAAGCTAATATCAAGAGTTAATAATCAAAGAACATTAAATAAAGACTACTAATTAATTAAAATTTGATAATTTCCTCTTTACGTGATACTGAAACTCATTTTTACTATGAAACTACGAGTAATTTTGCTCCAAAAACGATACATTTACGTAATTGTAATGATATGAGGGAAAATTTTCATGAATCTTTAACAAAATTGAAATTTAAAGCTATTAAAATAATTATATTTCATTACAAAAATAGAAAATTAGAATGATATCCATTTTTCCAGAATGTACCAGAAGTTCTACAAAAAAAAGCCAATGGGCAATACACCGGTAAATAGAGCAGCCCGGCAGGAGCATAAATGCTGCCAAATCCTGCCAAATTCCCAGATTTGTAACCCAGCGCCATGTTCTGCTAAACTTCCGGAATCAGGATTCTTCTAGAACAGATGAGAATTTTCTGTCTTTTTCCGGCGATGCGCATATTTTCCTGAGTTTCCTCCGCAGCGTGGTAAATAGTTCCATGTTATAAAATTAGTATAAAATACTTTTAATGAATAATATTAATTTTTGTAGGCATTTAAAGGTAAAAGTAAATGTTCCTACAGATTTTAGGGCAGTAAATTACATAAATATTGCTTTTTTGTTCTACTTAAAATTCTATGCGCATTGATTTTAGTCTCTATATAAAGCAAAGACGCAGCCGGCCAGCTTCAGAATTTTCATATTCGTGCTGTTTTGGAAAATTGAGCTTTGTGTGCTCGGCTATTTTCCTGTGTCATTTTGTTCAAGTGCTGTCTTAAAAATTCATCATGCCTGAAGATATTGCAATGCAAGAAACTGGCGATGGCGAAACTTTCGCTTTCCAAGCTGAAATTGCTCAATTGATGAGCTTGATCATCAATACCTTCTACTCCAACAAAGAAATCTTCTTGAGGGAGTTGGTCTCCAATTCGTCTGATGTAAGTGATCTCGTTCTTAATAATATTCCTTCTAATTTTCAAAAATTTAAACGACATTGTATTTAAAAAGGTATAGTGAGATTTGTATGTAGCCTATTATCTCTGTTTGGATTTATTGCCAAATTATTGTAGATTCCTATGTTTTGATTGATAAGGATATACCGATCAGATGGGAAATTTTAAGGTTCAATTCCTAATAGTCCTGCTTAATCATGCTAAGTTGTTTTGAACGCCATAGATTCAAATATGGACACGTTTTTATGGTTATTAATGAACTGAACAATTAACAAAATAAAATATTTTGATGTTCGAGTAAAATTATTTAGCTATATTTCCAAATTTTGGAGACGGGCTTTATATAGCGGGACTTTAATAATCCTTTAATAAATATAGCATTTACGTATTCTTGTGTATCACGAGTTACTTAACCTTTGTTATGTTATAGGCTCTTGACAAGATCAGGTATGAAAGTCTCACTGATCCCAGCAAGCTTGACAGCTGCAAGGATCTCTACATCAAGATTATCCCCAACAAAGATGACAGAACCTTGACCATTATTGATACTGGCATTGGAATGACCAAAGCTGATCTAGTCAACAATTTGGGTACCATTGCCAAGTCTGGAACCAAAGCTTTCATGGAGGCTCTGCAGGCTGGAGCTGACATTTCTATGATTGGACAGTTTGGTGTGGGTTTCTACTCAGCTTACTTGATTGCTGACAGAGTCACCGTTACTTCAAAACACAATGATGACGAACAGTACACCTGGGAATCCTCTGCTGGAGGCTCTTTCATTGTCAGACCTGATCATGGTATGTAGATTTTTAAAATCCATTTCCTAATAATATAAATACCTAGGAAATATGAATGCATTAGTATCTTGGCTTGTTATGATATGTAAAAGGTCTATATCCGATATATTCAAAATAATTCTTTAGGCATGTAAAAGCAGTTTCATTACTTCACTAATATCAGTGTTAAATTGTATTCTTAAACAATACAATCAATTAAAAATACAATATTAAACAATGTTTGATTAGGTTAAATCAGATTAAGTTATTTAATCATGTAATCTCTACTCAAAAGTATTAAAGCCAGTTTAGACTTATTTTAGATATGTAGGGCTGTGAATGTAACATTTTTACTTTCATTTTAGGTGAGTCACTTGGACGAGGAACCAGAATTGTTTTATACTTGAAAGATGATCAGCAAGAGTATTGTGAAGAAAGGAGAATTAAGGAAGTTATCAAGAAGCACAGTCAGTTCATTGGCTACCCAATCAAACTTGTAGTCCAGAAGGAAAGGGAAAAGGAGATTTCTGACGATGAAGCTGAGGAAGAGAAAGAAGAAGAGAAAAAGGATGAAGAGGTGAAGGAGGATGAGGATAAGCCAAAGATTGAAGACGTTGGTGAGGATGAGGAAGAAGACAAGGAGAAGACTGACAAAAAGAAAAAGAAGAAAATCAAGGAGATGTACACTGAGGATGAAGAGCTGAACAAGACTAAGCCCATCTGGATGAGGAATCCTGATGACATTAGCCAGGAAGAATATGGGGAATTCTACAAAAGTCTGACAAATGACTGGGAGGACCATCTAGCTGTCAAGCACTTCTCTGTTGAAGGACAATTGGAGTTCAGAGCTCTTCTTTTTGCACCCAAGAGGGCTCCTTTTGATCTCTTTGAGAACAGGAAGCAAAAGAACAACATCAAGCTCTACGTGAGGAGAGTGTTTATCATGGACAACTGTGAAGACCTCATTCCCGACTACCTAAACTTCATCAAGGGTGTTGTAGACTCTGAAGATCTCCCCCTGAACATCTCAAGAGAAATGTTGCAGCAGAACAAAATCCTGAAGGTTATCAGGAAAAACCTAGTCAAGAAATGCCTTGAACTCTTCGATGAAATCGCTGAGGATAAGGAAATGTACAAGAAGTTCTACGAGCAGTTCAGTAAGAATCTGAAGGTAATAAATAATTTTTAAGCTTGCCTAATGTAATGATTAACCAGTATTGAATTAATTATGTATTTACCTGTAAATGGTACAGGGTACACTTGGTAACTTTTCTAAAAGAATTAATTGTAAGCAATTCAATTTGCCCTAAGCCATGGGTTTAATACAAATACATTCAAAACCTCGAAACAAGTAATTAATTTTTTGAATGAGAATAATCTGAAAATTGTTGTCCATTATTAATGTTAATTCTTCTTGATTACAGCTCGGTATCCATGAAGACTCCACAAACCGCAAGAAGCTCGCTGAATACCTCAGGTACTACACTTCCCTTTCTGGAGATGAGGTGTGCTCACTGAAGGACTATGTATCTCGAATGAAGGAGAACCAGAAGAGCATTTACTTCATCACTGGAGAGAGCAAGGACCAGGTTGCCAGCTCCTCATTCGTTGAGCGTGTCAGGAAACGCGGATTTGAGGTCATCTACATGACTGAGCCCATTGATGAGTACTGTGTACAGCAGCTGAAGGAGTATGATGGCAAGACTCTTGTATCGGTCACCAAGGAGGGTTTGGAACTTCCTGAGACTGAAGAGGATAAGAAGAAACAGGAGGAAGACAAGGCCAAATTTGAAGGATTGTGCAAGGTGATCAAGGATATCTTGGACAAGAGGGTTGAGAAGGTAAGATTAAATTTTCAATGTTTGAATTGGATGGTAATAAATCTCATATTTCAAAGTTAAAAATATATTATGTATGAATATGGATTGATACTAAATAATTATTCCTGTTTCAGGTTGTAGTTTCCAACCGATTAGTCACATCTCCCTGCTGTATTGTCACCAGCCAGTATGGATGGAGTGCTAACATGGAAAGGATCATGAAGGCGCAAGCCCTGAGGGACTCCAGCACAATGGGATACATGGCAGCAAAGAAACATCTTGAAATCAACCCTGATCATCCTATTATTGAGAATCTCCGCCAGAAGGCTGATGCTGACAAGAATGACAAATCTGTTAAGGTAAGAAAAATTTACAATTTAGTAGAGATGTATCTGTGATCCAATAGGTAATGAATTGTAATTGGATGGCTGTTGGCACAGTCGGGATAATATGCAAGGAACCACAATTTTATATCTAAAGTTGATTTTATTTTGAATTTTACATAAAACTTAAGGGGAGATATAAACTTATGTTTGATTTTGAGGGGTTGAATATTTGTGGCTTAACTTGAAAATGACCTTATAGCCCAGTAATTTTAGGGTTTGGTAGCTAAATAATTTATAATTAGCTGAAAATTTCAGAATAAGCTCTCTATGATGTGTACAACCCACCCTGAAAAGTCCCCAAAGATCCCCCGTCGGCGTCATTCCAAAATGGCGGATCAAAGATGGCCGCCTAGCATTTTTGTCGATATTTTCGCTCATATCTAAGTCAAAAATTAATATTTTTTAGTTCTGTAAAAGGATTTATACAAAAGATAGATGCCGTTTTCGAATAAAATTTACAGTTTTGCGATAAAAATATAATAAATGGGGTGTAAAGGGATTTTATTCATGTCAAACTGCAAAATTTTCATAGTTTGCATGCTTTGCCATATAGTAAGGGGAATATAAGGTTTTTTGGGGAACAAATTTGAACAAAAGGTTTCTCAACGGTTTTCGGCTCTACTAGATGTACTTAATGGGAAAACGAAAGTTTACCAAAATCGGATCGTGGGAAGTGGGTATTTTTAAAGATGGCCGCCAAAACCATAGAAAATCAAGAAATCCTATGAATTTTGTGTTTAAAACGTAAATAAAAGTTCTTCAATGTCTTAATTGAGTAGAATAAGTATAGTACTAGGTAAACTGAATGATATAAAAATAGTTCGTGAAATCTGGCAACCGGAAATGTTTTTTATCAAGATGGTGGACAGAACTTTCAAAAAAAAAAGATGTAATTATTCTAAATATTTATGAAATATATTTTTGCAGATTTTTATGAAATATATTATTAAATTTATTCTTATTTGAATAATTTTTAATTCTAATTAATGTAATAATGCTCTGGAAACAATTCACAATTGAATGACCGAAAGTTACAAGTTGTCTGGATAACCACTGATTAAAAGTGCGATGGTTAAATATATGTTCTTAGTTACATACTTCTTATTTATCAGCCCCACAGAAGTTTACAGCTTGGTCAGCTTTTAACTGGAAATCAAAAACTGAATATTGGTAATTAGGTGTATAAGGAACTTTTAAATGAAATAATTGTCTAACTACACCAAAAACTATGAATAAATATTTCATTCTGTTTACATTTTACCACAAAGAAATAAATTTAATATGAGCCATATATTCCTATATTTTCAAATATAAGATAAATAAAGCATAGAAATTCTAAAAAAAATTAATGAATTAACCATAAATTACAATAGAGCATTTTCAATCACATGACTCGGACTTAACAACGGCCTTAGCAACGTTGTTTTTGTCCTCCAGTGACGTCATGTGCGAATGCTTCTATTGGATGCTTCTATTTCCCGCACCTAACAACAGCCTTAGCAACGTTATTTTTGTCATGTTTGCCACGTCGTCATGTGTGACGTCAAGTGCGAATGCTCTATGTTAGTCTTCATCGTTGTCCTCCAAATAACATAACACATGGTTTTCACAATGTGTAACTTGACAAGTTGATAGTATGTTCTAAGAATGAATAATCCTGAATAATGGGACTACTAAAAACAATCCTATTTTTCCGATCGATTTTTCTATTAGTACAGTTATATGGCAAAGCATGCAAACAAACAACAATGAAAATTTTGCAGTTTCTCATGAATAAAATCCCTTTACACTCTATTTATTATATTTTTATCGCAAAACTGTAAATTTTATTCGAAAACGGCATCTATCCTAAGTATAAATCCTTTTACAGAACTAAAAAATATTAATTTTTGACTTAGATATGAGCGAAAATATCGGCAAAAATGCTAGGCAGCCATCTTTGATCCGCCATTTTGGAATGACGCCGACGGGGGATCTTTGGGGACTTTTCAGGGTGGATTGCACACATCATAGAGAGCTTATCCTGAAATTTTCAGCTAATTATAAATTATTTAGCTATCGACCCCTTTTTTCGCCTAAAATTACTGGGCTATTAGTAGTGAATTACTTGTTGACTTATTTTCTTTTTTTCTAGGATCTTGTTATGCTCCTTTTTGAAACCTCCCTTCTGTGCTCTGGATTTGCACTTGAGAATCCTCAGACCCATGCCTCTAGAATCTACCGTATGATCAAGTTGGGCTTGGGCATTGAAGAGGAGGAAATTGTTGCTGGGGCCAGTGGTGATGTTGCTGTGGAAGAAATGCCAGTTGTTGAAGGAGAAGATGAGGATGCATCTAGGATGGAAGAAGTTGACTAAGCAATTAAGTGTTCATAGGCAAAAGGACTTAATTTAAAATTTTGTAAATAATGGTTTCACGAATTATACTTGAGAAGTATTAAAGTTCATTCCATTTGTTGTACATTCATTTCTAATAAAAGCAGTCGATTTATTTTTTGTGTTGTTACTGTCTTGTAATATTTCATTTCAGGATCTTCAAAAGAATAATAGCTGGTATTGAGTGATAATTTGTAAGGGTAGGGTGAAAAGAAATTGATAAGCAGTTCTAATTATGTTTGTGCAGCATTGTTACCTTTAATTGAAATGCTAAAACTTTCAAATAGATTTACTTTCCTCTAACTTTGGTAGAAATTAGTTTTCGTTTTTGAATACTAAAGGTAGAGATTTTAGGGGGGTGTATGCAAGGAAACAATCCTACATCATTCATGTGAATTAAGAATTTTTGGAAAATTCCACAAGAGTAAGATTTCAAAGTAGTAAATCTTTTTTAGATAATGTGGAATGTGCTTGATTAGAGGGGTAATATTTGCAATAGAGTTTGTGGCGCCTCTGAAATTTTCAATATCCCTGATAACAGTGATTCAGGATGAAAATAATATCCATGTGTAATTAAGTTTTTAAGTTTCCAGTACATAACAAGTGATCCATAACTAATTTAATTTGACTCCTTGTTATTGTCGAGTGGAACTGGAATACTGCTAGGTAGTGCTGCCCTCTGTTGATTTCATTAGTAATCTAAATCTGATGCCAGTTATTAAGACAAGAGTATAAGAGCCGTGGAGGATGTTTTTTTTCCGATATAGTTATTGCTGTGGGGTAATCAAAGAAATTTTGCCGGCATGTGGGATTCATTCAGGAGTTAAAATACTTTTTGAGGGAATATCCCTTCATATTGGAATTAAGTATTATCCACAAAATTTTATCAATCGCAGATACTTTTATCATAATTTTAATGCTAACGTTTTAAAAGAAGCTACGTTAATTTATATTGTATACGAGTGAGGAGGCCTTATAGGATCTTCAAAATAATTTAGTAGGGTCGTATTCAAAATTCATCGCTGTGGGAAGCGATCTCGTTTAGCGAAATGTGAGAAACAAAGAAAAAACTAAGTAACAAAAATGGAATTTCTTTATTTATATGAATATACATGAAATGAATTGGAGGCGTTTTTAAAAAATAAGGTATTGAATTTTTAGCACACAGTATATATTTGCAGTGATCCAACTAAACCAGCCAGCAAAATATTCCGTTCCCTTTGTATTGGGGAAAGCACCTGCAAAAATGATGTCCAGATTTCTTGAAACAAGTCGCATGGACACTACAGTCGTTATTGTCTTTGCAGTTAGATATGAGGGCAGACTCCTCATCGTCGAAAGAGAGTTTTTGGTTGTTATCTAAATTAACAGCATTGAATTTTTTAAAGTTCTTTTCGGTAGTTTTTTGTACTAAAATATTGGCTTGTTGAATTAAATCATCTATCTGATCACTTTCTTGGTCCTGATTTCTAGCTACGCTTTCAAAAGAGAGACGGTTTAAATCTTTTTTAGACCTTTGGTGGTCCTGATTTCCAGCTTCGTTTTCAAAAGAGAGACGGCTAAAATCTTTTTTAGATCTTTGGTCCTGATTTCTAACTTCGTTTCCAAAAGTGAGACGGTTTAAATCTTTTTTAGGTCTACTATTGTATTTATTTCTTTGATCGTTTCGATATTCGTTTTTGAAACCCCTGTTCTTTATTGGTGACTTTTCACGATGGCTCTGGTAGCGAAAAGGGTCTACTTCGTTGGAAAATTCGGGATCATCGGATTCTTCAATAGTTTCATCTTGAGGAGGAAAAATGTCTAATGATTCAGGTTTGAAAAACCTGTAAGAGTTCGTTTTATCTGGTTGAAAATTCTTCATTTTTATGTAACGTGATTCTGGTTTTGGGTAGGGGTTGTACCAATCATCAGCGTTATTCAAGAATATGTCTTGAGTGTCCCTATCGTTGTTATTATGATGGTCAATTTGATTTTGATAGTTAAATTCGGATCCTCCATAGTTCTTTGCGTAATACGGTCTTGGTCCCTCTAAGTCCTCGTCATCCACAAAACCTTCGATTTCATTCAAACTTCGTTTTATCCTCAAAGGAGGGAAGTGAGGGGAGAAATAAGGATTCTCTTGTTCGAAATTTCCTCCTAAAAAATTCTGTGAAGTTAAAATAAAGCACAGAATTTTTAATTAGAACAACAGAATGAATATACTCGGGTAAACAATTCTTAATTTTCCGAATGTAACAGTCATTTAAGTCATGTTGAAAAAACTTTTCCCTAATTTTATCCTTTATAACGGTAGCGGATCAAGAGGGTAGGACACGAGGGCACCCGTAAAAAAAAAAGAGTCAATATATCTTTTACTTCAGAAGTTTTACATTTATATGTAGATTTATCATAAGTACTAATAATTTTAATGCTCCCGGGGTTTTTCATGATTTAATTCCTAAAATTTTTATATTTATTTGAACAATTTGAAGGGTCTTAAATATTAAGGAAAATACAGTATAAAGCTCTTATATTAACCATCTGTCTCCCTATGGTCGCCAAATTGGCTACGTTTTATTATTCCAATGCTTATTTGAGATTTGTTCGTTTAAGTAACGGATCAGCTATAAAATAGTGCCAACTCGGCTACCGTTTAGGACTTTCGCCCCAAAATTAACTCTTACAAAAGGTGAGACAGGTAGTTTGCATAAGAGCTTCCACTCCATCTTTAAAAAACTTACATAGTTCCCTGGTTTAGAGTAAAATATGTACGATACCCCTCAAAAGTCCTATCATAATTGAATTCCTATGGATGGGGCTGCTCTCACAGGACAATTTTATTACCTTATTTCGACTTTGACAACTACTACCACACGAAGTAAAGGAAATAAAAATAAACCTAAATCAGAGCTGATCTTAAATTCTGTATTTTCGGACCTAATAAAGCACCATTACGGTGTCTCAGACGTTTCGCCTACTCAGAATTTTCTACCCCCCCCCCCCCTGGTTTCCTGCTTAATACTCGCTTTAGGGATTTGTGAGTGTATAAGGCCAACGAGTGGGGGTAGGAAATTTCAGAGTTGGCGAAACGTGCGTAGCACCTAAACCACTGTCATCTGAGCAGCTCAAATGTCCATTCGAGGATTGACCTTGAACATCCTCATCAGAATAATCATTATCAGGTCTACGGAGAAAATTACATTAAAGGTCTACGGAGAAAAAAAACCCAAAAAAGACATAAAAAAAAGCTACCTATTTTCCTGAACAAAAAGCTCCTCTTCGCAAGGAAGACGTTCTTGTTCGAGTAGACCGAGCAGGTCAGGACCTTGTCGATCGACGTCCTGAGCTCTTTCACAACCACCGAGCTGCCATCCTCCTTGACCTTCATGTTGCTCGGCAGCCCGAATTCCGAGTTGTTCAGAGTCCACCTGAACGTCAGCGAGTTCATGGGCAGCTCCATGTAAGCCCGCGAATAGATCACGAGCTCTTCGCCGGGGTAGAGTATCCCCATGTCTGTGAAGAGAAGAATTAATTAGCCAGAGTGAAACCAGAGAGTTAGCCCCAAAACTAAAAATCAACCAAAAATAACAAAAACAGAATTTTTTTCTAAGATATTTGTTTAAACAAACCAATTCAAACCTTAAAATTGAAATTTTACAACTCTATGTATTAGACATATTGATCGATTGAAAGCGTGACATGTGACATAGGGGGGAGGGGGTCATAAATTGGCAAAAAAAGTGTGACATCATTTATGGACGGCCCCTTATATACAACTTAGAAAAAAAAGATTAATAATGAAATACTACTTTAGATTCTTTTCAAAACTGATGCAATTGGGAATTAAAAAAAATATTATTCTAAAACAAATTTCGAACTAAAAAACATCACATCCATGTAACTCAGTGCGTGTGATATGGAGGGTATCATAAATTTTATTCCAAGCAGAAGCTATTTAGGAAGAAAAAATTCAAAGGGATGTTGATGAGCAGAAAGAGGTTCAAGAGCAAAATGATACTGAGGAGCAAAGGGATGCTAAGAAAGTAAGATGGCGAGGAGAAAAGGAATGCTAAGACCTAAGAAGAAAAGATTCTGAGGAGCAAAGAGATGCTAAGAAGAAGAGATGCTGAGGAGCAAAGGGATGCTAAGAAGGAGAGATGCTGGCTGAGGAGCAAAGGGATGCTAAGAAGAAATGCTGAGGAATGAAGAGATCCTTAGAAGAAGAGATGCTGGGGAGTAAAGGGAAGCTAAGAAAGAGAGATGCTGAGGAGACAAAAAAAAATGATGAAGAGTAAAGGGTTACTGAATAAGCACAGAGAGGCTCATGAGCCAATATTCCACTCTAATAACATTCAACGGAATTTTATCTGCAAAATTTCGAAGCTTTAACAAGGTCTGGAGCAATTTTGTTCCTTTATCTATATTTTAATATATTAATAGCTAATGGTAATTCCATCGAGAAATTAACAAAAATAAGAAACAGACTATCAACTATTATTTACGAGGAAAAGCATAGTTACCTATACTGATAGGTTCTATAATGAACTTGATGAGCTGTATATTTGGAGATTGTTTTGCTTTTTTCTCAGGAAAATCGTTCACAGTAGCAACGAAGTAGTTGAAGCTAAAATCTATTTCTGTGATGGGCGATATCCTGAGTTCATTGCTCTCACCCCCGATGTTAATATTCCACGGTAGGTTATCTGCAAAAATTTGAACAAAAACATTTTAATAAATAATATTATCTTAATTATTATTGAAATTATTGAAACACCTGATAACTAAACGAACAAAAATAGCAATAAAGTAAAAATGGGGAAAGTCGGAAAGTCTTCTAAACGTAATATGCAAATGAACTCCTATTAAAGCATTATACGACAGTATAACCTCAATACCTCGAAATCGAAGGGACTCGAACAGAGAAATACTTAATTTCAAGGACAACAATATTTTATCGAAACATTAAGGTTTTTGAGATAGGATAACGAGGGAGGTTATACTGTAGTTTGATATCTCCTTTAGATATATATTATCTAATTTCTAATTCACATACTTTTTCTCTGATTATTTTAGTTTTTTAAGCCAAAAAGTTGCTCTGTGTTGTTGCAGGCCTGATCTAATTGCATCCAATCCATAAAATTTAATTACCACCACTAAAATTCCCGGTCATTTAATTTTATTTAATCAGATGCGACCAGGCGCATCTGATTTACTCTCACATTTCGATTCGGATTCATTATTCGCATGACCGGTGATCTACTTCGTTATTTCCTTATTTTTCTCCGCCTTCGAGAGTTTTCGTCAATGTGGAGATGATGGTAATAAATGTAGGTTAAGTAAACTCCGCGACTTCTCCAAAGCCCTTTCCGATAATATTTCGGATGTATTCTATGTTTGAACAAAGCGCAAATATCCGTTTCGATCGCAGCTATATAGGGACGCCTGTCTGCTGCGCCCATCCAGATTTAATAATAGAATGCAAAGGAAGTCCAGTAATATTGTGTGTATCCTTTTTCTCAGTCAATAATGCCAGACTAATATTGTGATGCAGCAAGTTGTATTTTAAGGTTTTGACCTCTTTAGGAAAAGGTATCTATGCAGTCTTATAGCAGTTTCATAGTATTGGGATGGATCTAATTTTGCTCTATGATTATATCAGATTTTAACAGCCACGATACGGGACTTGTACTCTTTTTAGTACCACAATTTAGAGGCGTTTGCAGCAACGACGAGCTAACTCCAACTCCAACAGCTTTAGATTAGAGTTAGCCTTAGCTCGTTGTTGCTCTAATAAGTGCCCCAATTTAAAATAATTCATCAACTGCATTAAAACCAAATAAGCTTATTTTCAAAGGAATGAATAATAATGTGAAGAGACATGTTTTTGGTAAAGAAAACGTCTTTATCTTCACTATCAAATTACTATAAAAAAAAGACCTAAAAGTTTACTCGTGGTTGAAAAAATGAAGAAAACAGCTTTCCTGACGAATAGTCAGAAGTATTTTACTAAAATTACGTAAATGGTGCGAGATAATAAGTTAAGTATCACATTCCCAATGCAAATTGCTCTTAAGCACGATTTAAAAGCCCAGTGGCGTGTGGTAGATAAAATGAGGACCAAGTTAACTTGGGGAAACAAGGGGCTTTGCCTCAGCTGACTTTCACTCACATTTTGCAACAGCTCTGCTCATGTTTTTCTTAAGCACGATACATTTCGTTGGTTGCGACTGCGAGTAGGTCTCTCATATCAAAAAGTAATAGGAATGGACTCATACACTATCTATTTGTCTTGTTCTATTATTAAGGTACAAATAGGAGTTTTCTTCCCAGAATAAAATAAGTTTATTATCACCTCTAGTAAACTCCTCGTGCACATCGCTGAGTGAACCGAGGCGCTTGAAGTATCGGTACCAGCGAATTTTTTGGAACGGACTCGAATTTTCAAGATTATCCATTCGAATCCCAAGGGTCAGAGTGGTTCCGATCTGCCTGATATTGGTGCACGTGTGGCTCGACACTTCGTATTTGTCACACTGGTAAAGAGGATCGAGTCCCGCCGAAGAGACGTGTCTGAAAACGCAATGGAAGTAAAAGAAATCAACAACTTTGCGTGAAAAGAATGACGCATTTTAAAGTTCTTCTATCCAGCATAGTACAGAGAAGTCTGATTTACAAAAATTAACTTGAATCATAATTAATCTTTTAATAACATGTAAAATTGTGATATCAATGAAAATAGTACACATGGTAATGCATCATTGAATGCGGCTGTTGTGCTAAGGACGAATATGAAGGCATATATGAGGAGCTGAGAGCCAGAGTGGACCAACCCACAAATCCACTTGGTCCACTCTTGCTCTCAGCTCCTCAAATATGAACACCGTTTTCCCAGTAAATGAATACTGAAACTAGTCACCATTTTTAATATTTTGGGAAAGTCTAGAAGACTGGTTTGTACATGGTTGAATAAACCAAACAAGTCTTATAAACTTTTCCAAAATACTAAAACTGGTGACTGATTTCAGTAAAAAAATTCTAAATGAAGTTTTTGTGCTATCGTCTTTAATTTTTAAATGAGGAGCTGAGAGCCAGAGTGGACCAAGTGGATTTCTGGGTTGGTTCACTCTGGCTCTCAGCTCCTCATATGACATGATGCAAACGGCGGGTTGACCATTCGAGAGTCTCAAAATGGGAGTGGCCCAGGTCCTAAACTACAAACTTCGGGATGAGCAAATGGATTCGGAATTTTTTAGAGCAGCCAGGTGGCGTAGTAGTAGTGCCAAGGCAGACTCAGCCTTTCAACCCTCCGGGGTCGATAAATGATAACCAAGTTCGCTTGGGGAAAACAAGGGGCTTACTTAGCCTCAGCTGACTGTGGCTTTCAGTCACACAATCTACAACAGCTGACAACTCTTTCTTCAAACGGCTTCGTACCTCTAACTATAAAATTTATAATGAAAATGATGAAAACTTACACTTTTGACAGTATCGCAGCTTGGGCACTGTCCGAATGTTCGACGGTGGGACCGAACTTCTTGGGTTCGTCCATCCCCTCCTGATGAGCGTTCATCTCCCTGAAGAAGTTCTGGACGGGATCCTCGTCGATGGGGGGTTCAGCAGGTGCCCTCGACGCCAGGAGCTTGTCCAAGGCGGAGCGGAGAGCGGTATAGAAACCGTCCGTTTCGTCGTTTTTCAGCGGATTGCAGATGGAGGACGTGATCAGTATGATGGCGTAGCACAAAGTGAACACCCACATCTGAAAAGAATCTCAAGTTTTAACCCTTTCCGACCTAGACGCCCCATAATAATTCAATAGCAATCTCGGGCAGTGGAGGTCTGAAAGGGTTACTTCGATCTCGGGAGGAGGGAGGCGTCCACCTCAACAATGAAGAACAGTCTTTCAAAAACTTGAATTTTAGTTTCTGGGAGGACTTAAGATTCACTGAATATCATATAAGGGTTAGTACAGGGGGTGGACCGTCCCCCCAGATTTTGAAGCTGGTTTAATTTATAATAGTTTAAAGTTAGAGCTGAGAATGGGGGGACGCCATCACCAAAATATTTAGACTATCCCGCTGAAATATTTACTTTCTGGTCAATAAAAAACGTAAGCCTCTTAAATATTTTATCTAACTACAGCACCGATTCAAGCATAAAAAAATTAATATTGATAACATGTATTCCTTCCTGCACCAAAAATGAGTTTAACACAGTGGCGTATATAGAAATTTATTTCGGGAGGGGCCCAAAATATCTTAAAAAAAATTAGCTTTTAAAAAGCCTAAAGCTAGAATTTCGCACTGGGGGAGAGGACCCAAAAATATTCCTAAGCCCCCCCCATGCATATTTAATAGATTCAATGTAGTTTTTTAATATTTTCCAGGCATGATTTGCATCTTGATGAAGTGAATATTGAAAAATTGTGAATAATAGAGTTCCAAGCACAAAAGGGGGGGCCTGGGGGTCCTCCCCCAGAAAATTTTTGGAAATTTGACCCTAAAAAACAGAATTTTAACCCATTTTAGGACACCTAGTCAGAATTTCGGGGGGGGGGGGCCCGGGCCCCGTCGGCCCCCCCCTTATATACGCCACTGGTTTAACATAATTTTTAGGGTCAAATTTACAAAAACTTTCTGGGGGAAAGCCATCCAGACTCCTTTTTATTATAGAACTATTGATAAAATTTTAAAAAATGTGGAAATAGTAATTCAATGGTTACGAACCTTAAAGTCATTTAATAGAGAAGTAAAAAGTTTTTATTACAAAGATAGTTAATATCTCAAGGTTTGGGGAAATCTTTCTGTGAGGGTTCCCTATAATCCCTGGGTCGTCAGCATCAATATTTTGATGCTAATGACACCTATAGGCAGCTCCATAGCCTTCCCCTTGGATTTAATAGGGAGTACTTACTTAGTAAGTTAGGTATAAAAAAATTATGGATATTTTCACTAATTCCCAAATAGTATTTGATGTTTATATAGGTCAGTAAATCATAAAATAGCTTTAAAAATTGAGAAACACGATGGATATTTCAGACGAGGACAGAAATATTCAAAAACTATCTTACCACAATTAAGAACAAATTTAAAGTACTTATGGAAGCCACTTCTATTTTTAAGCAATACTATGTTTGAATGAAAGGTAATATTTCTTTCTATTGCTTTAGCTTAAAAACGTCTTAAGATAAACACGGTGTGGGCTATTATGAATATTTTCCTCTTAGCTAAGGACACCATTGTTTCAATTGCAATTTTATCTTTGTTGTTCACAACAATAAAACATTCACATGTGTCATTGTTAAATGTATTTTTATTGGGCTTGTCAGGAGGCTTAATAGTTTGCGCCGGACTCAGCTCAAGTTATTCTTTTGTCTTATGGAGTGAATACTTAAATATCGTTCGGATTATCCCGGAGTATATGAATATTGCGCTTCAGTTAAGCTACTATGTTCTAGTTTTATGGAAAGTACTAATTTATGGGGTATTGTATTACATTTATATCCACATCTCCATACTTGCATTCTTTGTGGTAAAAAGTAACGAGACTTTAATTCAAAATTTTAAATTTATCTTTAATTTTAGTCCCATCATTTAGAAACAAAAGGATGTAATATAGAACTTTTATTTTTGTAAAAGACCAAATGTTAAAAAATAAATAAATAAATTTTTATAAACATTTTGTAGCAGTTTTATTACATGTTGACACATTACACTCTTACAATAAGAAAAAAAAAATCTCGGAGAGAGATTTCTATGATAAAAAAAGGCAATTTCTGAATTTCGGAGAGATATACCCCCAAATCCCCTCTCTTTGCTTACGTCTCTGATTCAGGTTGCGCAATTAGAACAGTGAAAAAAAGCTGATATATGAATCTTCACAACCTGTTTCTAAAACAAGGCTGTACTTATGAAACCTATAATGGCGTGCTCTGAATCTGTAATATCTATTGGGAAAGGTGAAAGTTAAAAGGGAAATCTTCCAGTGGAAGTAACATTTCAAAGTTCAAGTATGTCGGGTGTGAGAAAAAGGCTTTCAATTTTTTAGTTTCAATATTTTTTTCTATCAAGGGTTAAAGATTCACTGTTAACATGTTTACTGTTACACATCTGGCTTTTAAACTCAAAGCGTTCTAATTTACATTTAAAACTTACAAGTCGTTACAGTATTCAGCTCAATCTACTAACGTATAGTGTGATCAGTGAGCATTTTAATCTTATTTCAGTTTAAAAATGCAAAACTACCTTTCTAAATCCGAACATGATCTATCTACAAAACAACTAAATTAATCAATTAATAAAGATAAAGGTTCAGTTAGCCGTATCACTTTTTCGGTGTTAATCTTGGAGAAACCATTGAAAGTGAAAAGTGTAATTGTCATTTCCTTCTCCACTCCTCCTGAACACTGACAGTGAAACAGTGTTAATGAGCCAGGGGGTGTATAAAAGGGGGGTGCGAGGGAGGCCGGCTTCTCCCTTCCTCCCCCCGAAATTCGGACTAGGTGTACCAAAGCGAGTTAAAATCCGAATTTTTAGGGTCACTTTTTTCTGAGGGAGGGCCCTCATTTTGTACTTGGAACTCCATTATCAAAATTTTTTTACATTAAATTCATCAAGATGAAAAATTCTACCTACATTGAGAGCATTACATATGCATGGGATTGGGCTTCGGAATAATTTTGGGTCCTCTCCCCCGGTGCAAAATTCTAGCTTTGGGCCTGATAATGACTTAAATTTTTTAGAGGATATTTGGGCCTCTCCCGAAGTAAATTTCGATATACGCCACTGAAATATGCCTTTAGATGACTGGCAGAACTGTCCATCTAAAAATTTTCGGGGTTGGCTCCCTTGAAAAAGAAATAACCCTGAAATCGGAGCTCCTGGGCATCTCCGTCCATGATTATTTTATGGCGGTCAATAAAAATATATCATGGTTTGCTTTGGACTCTGGAACGTCCTCTCCTCGTCTCTCTCACCTTCACCTGCTCGACCGCTCAGAAGGTGAGGTGCTTTCGTCATCAAGGTTCAATTGATGAGGCTCGTTCCGACCGCGCCAACAGAAAAGAAAGAACACAAATCCACCGCCAAATGCGGTCCCACCTGTGGCTCTCTACTCTCTACCTGTGGCGAGCAACCATGCGTGTTTTCCCCTACTCGCACTAAACAACCTGTAAAAAAGAGCCGGACTGCCCAATGCCCGCAGGCATTCGTTCTTTCTGGAAGTCATCCTTCTTTTGACGTCCTTCGTGGAACATTCTCTTTGTTGTGCTGCCTGCCGAAGCACAGGTAAGTTTTTTTCTTTTTTTGGAGGGGTTGAGGTATTTTGGGGGGGGGGGTTTATACTTGGGGGGAGTTGTCCGCAGGTTGCCTGCTGAGTTGGGGATGGACAACGGACAACTCGACCTATTCGGGTCAGGTTTTTGCGGTGAACTCGGTCGGTGGATAGAGAAACGGAAAAGCGTTCTTTGTGGTCAGATAACTATAAGACGAATTGTATGGGAAAATTGAACTAGAAAAAAGGCTTTTCCTAATTAACTCATATTAATTATAGTTAAAAAAATTTTTGTTGTGAATGAAAATTTTGTATTGTCCTTTTAATTTATATTAAGTGCAGATTTATGAGGGGGGTCTATACATCTATTCCAAAAGATTCCATTTTTCCTATGGTAAAACATATTTCTATTGCCATCAGGGATAGTGTGCCCCATAGTCTTCAATCTCTTAATGTCCAGGATGCATGAACTACTGTGTTAAAAATGATTTTACAGTATTAGAAAAATGAGCCTTGCTTCTAGATTTTAGGTTGCTCAGATGTGAAAGACCACAAAAGCATTTTCACAATGAAACAATCTCTTTAAAAACAAATTAAAACTACAATTAGCAAAATTAATATTGAATAAAGCAGTTGTTATAATTTAACTTATAGGGAGAAGTATATCTAAGGTAAAAAATAAAATCAAGGCTAAGTCACAGGTGAAACTAACATTGCTTGCTAAAATTAAACACTAGATCATATTTTTAATTCTTAATTTGGATTAAATTTCCAGGTGAAGTACAAATAATTTTTTAATATAGTGCTGAATAAGGTGTTTTAAAGGACTAATTAGAAATTAAACTTTAGGTTGAGAACAACAACTTTATCATCACACCAAGAAGGTAATAACATCTGAATTCATGTATTTTATATTTTGCATGCATTTGGCCAGTGCTTATAATACATGACTAGTGTATTTAAGTAAATTCCCACACAGACCATCAAATTAATGAGGTTTAATTTCCCCCTCAATGATCATTCCAGCCCCAAATATAAATGCTTAACTAATTTTCCTTCTCTTTTTTAGAGTAAACAACATGGCAAACAACGACAAGGAGCCAGTGTATGTGGTTGGGGTCGGCATGACCAAATTCCTTCGACCGGGCACCAACAAAATCGATTATCCTCTAATGGTCAAGGAAGCAGTCATAGCTGCCCTCTCAGATTGCAGAGTCCCTTACGAAAGCGTCCAGCAGGCTTGTGTCGGCTATGTGTACGGGGACTCTACCTGTGGACAGAGGGCACTGTATGAAGTGGGAATGACGGGCATTCCAATTTTCAATGTTAATAACAACTGCTCCACTGGATCCACTGCCCTCATGCTGGCCAACCAGTTTGTGAAAGGGGGAAGAAGTGACTGTGTGTTGGCTGTCGGATTTGAGAAAATGGAGAAGGGGTCTTTGACGTCGAAGTTTCGGGACAGGGCTAATCCTTTGGACAAGCATCTGAAGGTAATTATGGCTGTGGATACACTGTTCGTAGAAAGTGCTGTGCATAAAAAAAGCTTGCTTGCTTTTAAATAAAAATATTAAAAAGTGCTGTGTACAAGGGTTAATAAACATTGCCATTTTAAATGGGGATGTCAGAAATTTAAAATGTCAGAGTATAGTAAGTAATACTAAAATATTTATAGGATAGTGTCTTTTTATTGAATAGTGGAAATTTAAGGGAAAGTATAGATATATACTCCAAATATTTTGTTATTCACAAGGAGACAATGATATTTAATACTGCAAGATTAAATAGCTACAGTAGACACATGAAATGTAAATGGCAAGTGTTACATAAATGCTCAAAAAGAATGTGAGAGTGTAAGTTGATTTTTAAAGCAATTCAAATGTTACTTCAGAACATGGTGAGATTCTCACTTTGAATTGAATCTAAAATGACATTTTGGTATTTTTTATTTTGAGAGCTTCAAAAGTTCCCAGAAGGACAATTTTGTGCAATTTGTGTCAATTCCAATAAATATATACTGTTAAATTTAAAATTGTATTGAAAACGGAAACAATTATTAGCTTTTGTTTGAATCTTTAGTATCAATTACAGTTTAGTAGACTTTTTACAATACTAAAACTGAAATCATACTATATTTGCCTTACAAATGCATTACACCTGTAATTTTGACATTTTAGGTGCTTCAAAACCATCACACAATCGTACCTGCCCCCATGGCTGCCCAGATGTTTGGAGCAGCAGGACAAGAACACATGGTTAAGTACGGCACCACTACAGAACACTTTGCGAAAATAGCCCAGAAAAACCACCGCCACGCTCTGCACAACCCCAATTCCCAAGGCAACAAGGAGTACACGCTGCAAGAAATCCTCGACTCTCCTCTGGTCTACGGCCCGCTGACTCGCCTGCAGTGCTGCCCGACAACCAACGGAGCCGCGGCTGCCGTCGTGGCTTCCAAAAGCTTCGTCGAAAAGAACAAGCTCCAAAGCCAGGCGATCGAGATCGTCGGGATGGAAATGACCACCGACCCTCCCTCCAGCCTGTCGGAAAACAGCTGCATCAAGATGGTGGGATTCGACATGACCAAGAACGCTGCCCAGAGACTGTACGAGAGAACCTCGATCACTCCAAATGATGTGGACGTGGTGGAACTGCACGACTGTTTCTCGACAAACGAACTAATCACCTACGAGGCCCTCGGCCTTTGCGAAGTAGGGAAAGGAGCAGAGTTGGTCGATGCTAACGATAACACTTACGGTGGAAAGTACGTTATCAATCCCAGCGGAGGACTCATTGCCAAGGGGCATCCACTAGGGGCAACAGGTTTGGCCCAGTGCTCGGAGCTGTGTTGGCAGCTCAGGGGTTCGGCTGGTTTGAGGCAGGTGCCAGGGGCAAAAGTAGCTCTTCAGCATAATATAGGTTTGGGAGGAGCTGTGGTGGTGAGTCTTTACAAACACGGATATCCAGAATTTGTTAAAAAATCATCTCGAAATTACCAAGCAAAGTTGTGATGTACTTCCCGCTGCTTCAAAGAGATGGGTTAAATTGTGATTGACACAGGATGATGTGATCAGTGTCTATTTGAAGCCTTTTAAGAAAAGGTGTTGGTACATATTATTTCTGATGTTACCTTTTTGTTAAAATTTTTACAAACTTTTCATTCCCCCCCCCAAATTTCTATGGAGGAGGGGGAATTTGACAAGATAGTTAAGTATTTTGATCATATTTACTGTTTCAGATGTAAAGGAAAAAATGAAGTAATCAGATGTCAAAAGGCTAGAATTTTAATCTATTAAACTAAATCTACAAAGAAAACTTACTGATATCTGTTGATATTTTTAATAGTCATTTTGACGAGGGACACAGTCCTCAAAAAGATATTTTAATTTTTTCAAATTCAAAAGAAAGTGTGAGGCAGGTTTGTTATAATGAAAACCTACTTGAAACATACCATGCAATATGAATCTTAGATATCTATTTCAGTTTATGTAAATTATCTTTAATCATTTTTGTTTCATAAAAGACTTTAATGTATTACAAAATAAAAATTGTTACCTTTAGGACTTATAATTATTAAAATTAGATTAATATGATCTTGTATTTTTTATCTAACTCATTTATAAGCTACATTTACTTTCTTGTGCTTACATTTTCTTGTTTTAAAATTTTGAAACATGTTATTTATAGAGATAAAAAATATACCTTTTAAGTTAGTACAAAACACAGAAACTCTTATTCCTGCCTGATGATGTTTAGCTTGAAGATGAAATTCATTCTATAAGAAAATGACAGTTTATTTACAGCTTTTGTTACAATATAAACTTTAGTTGGATTTAGGTTTGAATCTATCCAACACGCTCTTGTTTTTAGATTCTTTCTTTTTATTTCCTTCTTTCTCTTTAATAGCAGACTTGATAAGATCCTAATAAAACAAAAAAACATGTAAATGCATAGCCTTTCAATGTAAATAAAAAACAAATATTTTGAGGTTGAAATCAATAAGTTATACACCATACAATGACTCAATTATTAGATCAGTTGCATCCAATCTTTCAAGAGTTACAACCTTCTTCTCAAAACTATCTAAGTATGCACATAAATATAGAGGTAGTTTACAAAACTTCTGTAGAAAAAATGTTAAAATTAAAAATATTTTTTATAAGCCCTGAACATTTGCTTTCCATTGCTGTTAAGAATGAAAATAAAATACTAAGTTAATACTGAAAATTCAACTTTATGTTTACAAAAACAAAATTAATATATTTTTCTCAAAGATTTTAAGCTGTCATTTAGTTAATTGTTACCCACCAAAATTTGGCAGGCTGTTTGGAAATCACAGCATCATAAATACTTCACAACATATAATTAACTCAACATTTAACATTAATTTAAAAGTACTTATTTTATTAAAAACATATGCTTTATTGGATTCACTTGTTTGAACTCACTCTTTTAGCTGATTCTTGTACCATCTTTTTATTTTTGAAGGATTGAGCAGATTTACTTCTCTTTTTGATCTTGGGTCTAGGCTCAAATTCTATTTCTGGAGGTTTTACATACTATAAAAAACACAATATTTAGTACAAAGGGTGCAAACTTTATGCTAGTTTTCACCAGCAGACATCTACACAAAACCCAGAATTATCACCAAGTGGATGTTAAACTTCAGGCTTCGAAAATTGTGGCACTGTTTAAAAGACTTAAAATGTTCAATGTCCCCAGAACTGGTGATGTAACTTATTTAGAGAGCTGTCACCAGTGGAAACTATCTAATAAATACCACAATGAACTAGTCCATAAAAACAGGTTAAATGATATTAATACCTTCTGGCATTGAATATAACCAGATCAGACAGACTTTTACAGAAAATTCAATACTGCTATCATAAAAATGATTCAATAATTTATCAATGCCGATGAATGGGGAAAGTTACAAAAATACCACGATGGTAAGTTGATTAGAAAAATTATCCAAACCATCTACAGTGCTTAGAAAACTAAAATCTATGGAATAACATATACTTACTGGTTTTGATTTCAGAGTTTCCAGTTTTTCTTTTAGGCTTATTACATTGACTTCCCCTAGTTTTCTTGGGTCCAGAGTAATCAGTTCAGCTGGAATCTAAAATCACAGGCAGTTAGGTTAAGTTTCAAATAGATTAAATTTTACACTAAAAGGTAAAATTAAAATGCAATGATTATGCAAATGTTTTTATTATTTTTTTTAAATAGGAAAAAAATAATAAAGGAAAAAATACAAAAAGTAAAAGAGAAAAAAAATTGAATTGTTAAAATATCCCAAAGGAGCCAAAAGCTCTTCAATCGGTTGACAGATTCCTATTGTAAATGAACAGGGATCAAACAGAATAAAATAAAAACAATGAAGGAAATACAATACAAAACATTATGTGGAATACAAAACAAAAAATGTAATAAATGTGAAAATAAGTAATAGAAGACATGGGTATGAATTTTGATATTATGCATTTTAATGAGTAAAAAACCATTAGAGGGGAAAGTTCAGTATTGCATAAGAGAATTTCATTGTTCATATTAAAATCAAATAAAATATTAAACAAAGAAGATTTTTACCTTCTCTAAAAGAGATTTCACTTCCATTTCCCTTCTTTGAGATTTAGTCATGAATGGATTACTTTCAAAAGCATCAAAGTTAGGTTGTCCAGCCCCTAAAAAATGATAAAGGCAAGTTCAGTACAGTTTAAAAACAGGGCATGAATGTACAGGAAACGAAACAAGGTTACTGTAGATAAAAGGACTAACAAATTTGCTTTAATGTAACAGTTAATTTAATTTTAATAAGTTCAGTATGCTTCGAAAATTCAATAGAACTGATGAATATACATCATCCTGTTGTTGGTAAACTGCAAAATAACCTGATAATTATTGGTGAGAAGTGAAGAAAATTGATATTTAATGTACAAACCAGTGGTATAGAATGAAAAATAGTTTAGAGTGGGATAGTTGTTTTCTACAACTTAAAAAAAGTTCTTAGTTTTTGAGTTACATCTCCCATACAACATCCATAAGCAGCTGTAGTACAAAAACTATTAAATAAATTCTTTATATCTTAATAAAAACTCATAAGTAAGGTAAATATTAGTTGACACTGATGGATGATTTCTAAACTCACCAGTAATATAAAATAAAGTTAAATATGATTTAATTTAATTTGTGCACAAAAAATACCTGGTATGAGAATGCTATTGAAGCTAGAGTTGCATCCAATGCCCAACACATCTTCATAAGGACAAAATTGAAGGTCAGATATGGTGGAGGTCATTCTATGACGCAAATATGGAGCTTTTACAGTTTGGGTACAGCAGTCTTTATACACCTATAAAAGTTTATTAATAAGCAGTTGAATAAATACATACATGAACTGCAAAATATAGTTATACTTGTAGTATACAGTTGTACACCACAATGATTTCAATATGGAAAAAATAAAATAGATATTAACATATTGGGCCATCAACCATTTTGTCAACACCAAAACTGGTGCCAGAGTAGAAACAAAAGAGTGAACATAATTCAGAAAAGTGATCAATTACTTTTTGTATCAGTTATGATACTATTAGTGAAATTTTTGATAACTTAATATATAAGCTTAATAATTAATTTTCTTCATGGAGAAAAACATCACTTAAAGTAATACAAGGAATATCACAGTAGTAAACTTGCGAAAAAAGGTTTATCAGTGATAGACCTTTCAGAGGTGCCAAGTTTCAAAAAAAGCTTTCTGTAACCAGAGCTGATGTAATCAGTAACTTTTCAGTAACCTTGCTGGTGTCTCATTGTCCTCAGGATCTAACTGCATTACAATTATTGATTGCAATTTGGGTGATGTGATCCCAAACTTGAGTATTTCCCTGACCCACATTTTCCCATACTGAAATTTGATTTGCTTAATTATTTGGATAATGAATTAGGTAAATTTAAATAATAAGTACCTAAATTGGTTTTAATTATATTTTATTGAAAAAATTAGATAACAGAAAAAACAAATCCTACTTAAGTATAGTTTCAAGATTAGTATGAATAAATAGAAATTTAGGTAATTCATTGAATTTATCTTATTCATTATCCTAAAAAATATAATGAATCAAATAAATTGGAAAATTTAGAGATATATTTTATTAAAATATTTTGATAATTGTAATCTAAACGATTTACGTATTACCAATTAAATAATTTAACTGGCAAGGTAATTTAAGTTGAATTCCTGAAAACAAGTTTAATAAAAATAAAAACTATGCTTAGAAATACCTTATGAATTTAACTCTAAATATTGGAGAACCCCTATCTTCCAAAACAGATAATTTAAGAATTATAATTTTAAATAATTAGAGAGTCCATAACAAGAGATCCACTGCAAAAGAGTTGTGATTATTTCAGCAGCCACGGCGCAGAAGGCAAAACCCAAGGTAGAGAAGATTTAACCCAAACGCAATTTGGATACAGTCCCTTTATTCCCCGATTTTCATCACAGCTTTATAAAAAACCGCACATGGAAAAGTCCAGGGGCCGATTACAAAATGCGTATTGTAAGGTCGCGCAGACCAACGCGGTGCCGATGCGCGCCGTGAGCCGGTGATTTCACGAACGGCCAGAGATGCAACCGTGTACGGCCAAAATATTTGCAACTTCAGGAAAGGGGAGCTAAATCTTCATTCTGATAAAATCATTATAAAAGTGAAAAAAATCACAAATCCGCAAAAGAATAGAAAATCCATAATTTTATATCGATGTCCGTAACACCGTAATTTTACATCGAATCCGTAAATATTACGGACAAATCGTAATACTTGGCACCTCTGGACCTTTCAGTTTTCATTTTTTTTTTCTGATTTTATGTAAAAAAACTAAGATAAAATTATTTTTACACCTAAATACATATTGTTCAATTAAAAGAAACCAAGTAGTAAATAAATTTACTAAATATAAGATTTCAATAGCTTACTTCAACAACATTGCCCATGCCAACAGAGAGGAGATCAAGTTGACTGAAATCTAGAAATTCAGCAGTTGTTCCAAGTTTATAGGACTGTAAACATTTGAAAGTTCTGACATCATGGATTTTTAAGGTTCTGTCTAATCCTGAAGTAGCCAAGTACCTTTAATATAAGACAGCAAAAAAAAATTAAAAAATAAAGAAAACAAAAGGCACCAAATGATATTTTTATACCTAACAGATGGAACAATAACTCTCTAAAAACCCTTTTAATCAGTTTTTATGTTAAAGGCTAGTTCCATGCATGACTTCCACTACAAGTATTAATTAATTTGGAGTGCACTATCTTTCCACGTTGTGTGCATCACAACTCAGATTTGCCAAGTACAGAAAATTTATCATAAAATAAAAGAAATTTAATAGTTAATACATATAGACCACTCATCAACAAAAGGAAAATCAATGGTAGATCTAATTTAATTGAATAATAATCCTTTGGTGGTGATTTTAAGATTCAAATTTAGATCACTTGTAGTGTGAGTCATGCATGGAACTAGCCTAAACTGTTTTTTGTACCTATTAAATTTCTTTGGTTTTGTATATGCAATGCATTTATATAATTTGATAAAGTCAATTTGCTGGGTTTTTTTTATATTTTCCTAAAGAACTTAATGCATACTAGAATAAAAAAAGATGACAAAAATGTTTCTTATTTATTGTGACAACTTGAATTCTAAATGTTTTTAAAGTTCTGTAAGAGAAATATTTTATTAATAATAATTTATAATGTAAAATATACTTACAATCCTTTAGAATCTATAGCTATAGATCTGATTGGGTGAGGATGACATAAAATTCTTGCTAGAGGTTTATCAACATTAGGGGACCACAAACTTACTGTGCCTGAAAAACAAATGAATATAGAATACCAACTTTATTATAAATACAAAGCTAAACATAAAAATATTCATAAATTAAATTAGGGGAAATAATATGGTAATTGAAATTTAAGATTAGGAAACGAAAAAAAACCCCCAATATTTATATACTTTTTTTTTAACGGCAGGTATTTTGAACAGTTACAGCTGTAACTTAAGTCCATTAACCCATGTCATGCCGAAGCAGTACTTACTTTGCGTTACCCAGTGGGCACCTGTGGACCGAAGCCACGAAGGTGAAGTACTGTTGCCCACGCCACACACACACACATTCACAACAGGCACATCCTCTTTTTACAGGAGGGCCACATTCATTCATCACACAAGGACAGAAACTAACATCCATGCCAAACGGGGATTCGAACCCCTGACGTACGGCTTCGCAGTCAGATGCTCTAACCACTAGGCCAGTACGTCGGCATATTTATATACTAATAAGCAGTTTTGGATACATAAACATCCCAATCCAGATTTATGTCCCAATTTAAATATTTTTTTTGATAAACTACCCTATTTATAAAAAGACTGGGAAAATTAGCAGTCAATACCTAAAACTATTAGTTTTCTTCATCACTATCGTAGATGGGTATGCAACATAATTTTTTAATGCCCCACAGTATTTTCAAGGATTAATTAAAGAAACTCAATATATATTTCGTTATTTTCATAATATAGATCAAGCTTCCCAACTCACCATTGGAATGACCAGTAGCTATGCATGCACTAGATGGATCTTGACACATTATATTTAAACGGCCAGCACTGGTGTAAGTTTCTTTAATCATCTTCCCTATGGATACATCTAGCCATGCTAGAAAGCCTTTCTCACTCTAAATAAAAGTAATTTGTAATGAAAAGTAAGAAAATAACAAATTTAAAAAGCACAGAAAACACAGTATAAGCTCTGATCTATTAAAATTGTAAGACTGATATTATTATAAAATAAAAAATGAATAAAACCTTTAGAAATTTGTATTTTAATGAGATATTTAAATGTGTATTTAATATTGATTCAAATTAATAGACATAATTTTTAAACATGCAAATACATTACAATAAAACCATATTATTTGGAGTGATTTACAATGAAAGCTAAAAATGGCAGCAAATGCCTCAATTTCAGAATGCATAAAAATAAATTAGATATGATATTTCTAATATCTTTAATTTGTGAGGAATAAATTTTATTACCTAAATATTTTTAGTTCTAAAATTTATTCTTCAGAATATGAATAACTAAATATTTTTCCATCAGACAGTTTGGAATAAAGTAATACAAGGCATTCATTATTGTACGAAGCAGTTGGGTTGTACATGAAATACATAAGTAAGTTGCGAAAATTAAAACAAAAGCGATGGGGACTGAGACCCCTCAAAAGTTTATAAGTGGCAGTCACAGTGGCATGAGGCACATTTGAAAAATAAATATAGAAAATTTAACTAGGTAATTGTACAGGAACTTCATAAACTCTTTGGTATTATAAATAATTTCAGAGAAGACTTCCACCAAAGAAATCCAGATAATTTACTGGAGTTCAGGTAATTTTAATTCTACTAAAAACCAAAATTAAGATACTTACTGATGTTGCCAGCAAAAAATGATAAGGCAGGAACTCCATCTGAAGAACTCGGCTAAGTTGTTTGATACAATGGAGCTCCACTCCTTTATTGTCATAAATGTGTACCCAGTTCTTTTGAGCAGCTGCAAACATAGTAGGTAAATGCAACCAACATAAATCATGAACAGATTCCATCACATTTATTTCACACAAAAGTCTTTTCGTCACCCAATCCATTGCAGCAACATGGCCACGGCGACCACCAAGCAAAAGATGCCTGAAAGACAAAATAACAAAATATACTTCTTCAGTAAAGAAAACTAATAAAAACTAACACACTTTTAATAGTTAAGCTATTGAGTCAGAATGACACAAAGATAGGAAAAATTTACCTTCCATCTCTGGAATAATTTAGCTTGTAAGGCCCGAATTCTGTGAGAGACAAAGAGAAGAGCTAAAAAACAAGAATGCATTAAAACAAATGTCACTTTTTGCTGTTAATCTGACAGCCCTAACAACTGAACCAATTTTTATAAACAATTTGATCTTATATGAAAATTTAGAACCTAGATGAGCCATCAAGGGTATATTTTCTCTAGCCCTTAGTAGTTAAGTCATTTTACTTCCCTTCTCAATCGATAAATAGTAAATATATTTTGTTCTCATACAAGGAAGTATAGTTCTATTTATTCATTCAAGAAAAGAAACAATTTTTAAAGCACTTTTTAAAAACTTGTAGTGTTTTATTCATTACTACTGCCCGAACAAAGTAAAAACTTTTTCCACAATTTTCACTTAAACAAATTTAAAGCCACAAGAGTTTTAGTTAAAAGTTATATAAAATTGTATTTAATCTTTAATAGTTAAATATCATTGGTACAATAGAAACAGAAGTTTTACTAAAATACCTTTGAGGCACTGGTTATATCAGCTTCCTGAGCAATCTCTTGTTGCTGTATTCTGTATGAGTCTTCATTAATATCAGGTTCAACATACCTGGAGATGCAGAACAATAATATAGTAATAAGTTTTCAGTAAAATCTATATGGCAAATTACGATACTTTACGTATTATCCCTTCAACTATTCAGCGACCCCTAAATTTAGTGGCACATCCACAGAACAGTCAATGGGCTTTGATAATGTTTTCGGATTCAGCAGCTCAGTTGATGGGATACTATGTAAGAGCCCAAATTACTTAACATAATTTTCTTTTAAAATATAACAAAAAACTAGAATTAGAAATGTGTTTTATTAGTTTTAAATCCTCAACATTTAATTTAGGGGCTTAGGTGATTCAATGGATAAGCCACCACTTTATTTCAATTATGCATCAACACACAAATTATCTTTTAACCCTCGGAAATTGATTGTAACCTTTTTTACCAACAATAAGCATATATACAACTACAAACCGAAACTGCTCTTCAATGGACAGCCACTCACATATGAAAAACATCCAAAGTATCTACGATTTATTATAGATCCAGATTTACCGTCTGACTTTTGTCAGACGATAAGAGGATTAGAAACAACAATAACAACACACCACTGTATATAGCATTAAAATTTGTAACTTCAGCAAACACATACCCAGCTTCTTCAGTCAGCAGCAATTCATTTCTTGCTGCTTGACGAATTGACTGTCTAACTTTTTTGTCTTCTTTTATCAAATTAATTTTCTGAGTACGTGACTTGATGCCCCGCTGAAACATAAGATAAAGTAAATAAAATTAATGAAATCATTGTTTGGAAGAAAACACTAAATTAAAGATAAAGACTAAATCATAATGTATTATTTTATGCTACCTTAATCTAAAAAACTTACATAATCCAAGCGCTTTCCTCTCTGATACTTTTTAAGACTTTCAGCAGGGACTGGGGCAGGTCCATGGTAAGGATCGAACTCATCTTCCTCTTTTTGAAGAAGGTGCTTCAGTTTGGACCCATCACTTTTGTTGTCAAATTTCTTTTTGAATGACTTCTTTTTCTTTGAAGGACTGCTTTCTTTCTCATCATTAGCATCCTGTTCTACACCATAATAGCGTACCTACAGAAACATAGTAAAAAAATTTTAAAATCAAGTTTGAAGATGTTTAAAAGGAATCCTTAATCAATATAATAATAATAATAACGGTTTTAACCAAATGGTGTTCTTTTAGTTTTTTTTTTTCAGAAAAACTCTTTTTTAGCTAAACTTTTGGGTTTAAGTCATTTATTAATTCAAATATTGTCTTTTGAACAAAATATATTGAATGCTTCTGACATTAATGCTGTAAAGCTATGCAATTTTTTGAAAACAATCAGCCAATTGAAATTTTCTTAGAAAGTCTCCTGTTTTTTTTATTTATAAAAAACCTATTTGGTTTTTCTAATTAATAAAGAACTAGATATTGGAATGCATAATAAAATCCAATTTGTTTTTTTAAACAACTAAGCACCAGATTTTTAAATTTGCTTTATAAGAACCACTTGGTTTTTTAATGCTCTAAAAAGATTCCCTTGGTTTTTTTTTATAAAAAAACAAATTAGTTTTTTTAATTCATTTAGAACTAGACTAGATATTTGAATGTATCATCATAAAAACCAATTGTTTTTTTTTTAATCCATTGAGCATCAGATTTTTAAATATGCATTATAAAAAACAGTTGATTTTTAATGCTATAAAAAGACTCCCTTGTGCACGGACGTAGCTATAGCTTTTATAAGGGGGGGTCGAAGAAACTTCATTCAGGGCGGACACTTAAAGTGTAGCTAAAACAGGGTCATTTTGTGCGGCCCACAAAGCTCCCTGAAAACCCCCTAAAAAGTAGCTTTAGAAGACTTTTTAGCATACTAAAATTGAAACATTTTTTGTGGAGGACCCCTGAAAACCCCCTAAAAAGTAGCTTTAGAAGACTTTTTAGCATACTAAAATTGAAACATTTTTTGTGGAGGACCCCTGAAAACCCCCTATTACATTAAGGAGTAGCTTTAGTCGGTCGTTTTCTATGGAGAAAAAGTAAAAGTTTGAGGTTCCAAAAGGGAGGTTGTATACCTTGAAATTTCCCCTGACTGTAGCAAGGGGTTATAAAGGCTTAGGTTAACCTTTATCACGAGGAGGGACAAAATGGAGTATACGTAAGTTCAACTTTCTGACCGGGGGGGGGGGGGCAAAACCTATAAGACCTCAGGACCTAGGGAGCTGTTACTAGGTTGTTTCGAAGGGTTTCTGCCCCCCCAAATGTTTCTAACAGTTTTCCCTTCTCAAGTAAAATGTAGGCCAAATGCAAATTTTTTCGGTTAGTACATGATCTGAAACAAAAAAGGGGGGTATGGGGGTTCTCCCCCAGAAAATTTTGTGAAATTTGATCCGAAGAAGTTGCATTTTCCCGCATTTTTTTTGGATATTTGGGACAGGAACCTTTTTGTTTGGCTGACATAGAGTTTGGGCTAAGGGGGGGTCTGGGCCCCCTAACCCCCCTTATATACGTCCATGCCCTTGGTTTTTTTTTTTTTATAAAAAACCTATTTGGTTTTTTATTTCATTAAGAACTGGATATTTGAATGCATAATAAAAACCAATTGGTTTTTCTAATCAAATAAGCACTGGATTTTTAAATATAATATGCATTATAAAAATCAGATGGTTTTTTAATGCTCTAAACAAGATTCCCTCATGGTTTTTTATGGTTATATATAATTTAAACCTTTTTAATTAAATAAAATTAATTTTAATTAATAAATTAAGTCACTTAGATAATAGCTGAATTGATGAACTATTTATTCAATCCATCCATAAATGAAAACCATCAGAAATATTTGTATTTATGTGTTAGGGAAAAATTTGTGTAAAAAAACCTGGTTTAAACCAAAAAAACCTGATTTTTTTCCAACCCTGCCAATGCCATTTATTGGTGATTAAGTAATTCAACTTCTATATAAAACTGGGTTGCCAGAATCAACTATTTTGTTGCCATTTTTGGCCCCAGGCCCAGTTTCTTCTGATTACCCAAAAATTTTTTGACTGTCCTTTTGTGGAAAAAACTCAGTATATTACAAAATCAATTAAAAGCAAAATTTTAAATCCTAATTTTTAATGTTTAATTAAGTTAATACCTTAAACCTATCATGTACTAATGCATGGAATTGTGTCTAAAGAATAGTTTTTGAGCAAATGCACACCCTTCAAATGCCCCCTAGACAGCCTATTCAAAAAATAAACCCGAGAAGGTAGTGGTAAAAAGTAGAGATGGGCAAAAAACGAGTAGCAGTTAAAAAATAGCTGCTACAGGAAAAAATTAATGTAGCTGCTAAACGTGTTCAGAAATAGCTGCTAAAATTTAGCAGCACTTGAAGGCTCTCGATTAGTCAAAAAATCACATCATACTGCTACGCGCTGACCAATGAGAATCTCCTAGATTTAGCAATTTAGCAGATAACGAAGGAAACGACAGGAAAACACGATCATGTCCCCTGCTAAAATTTAGCAGCATTTGAAGACTCGATTGGTCAAAAAATAGCATCTATACTGCTATGCGCTGACCAATGAGAATCGCCTAGATTTAGCAGAAGCAGATAACGCGATCCTGTCCCTTATCACTAGCGTAGCAGCTGCTAAAAAAAAGCACCTGTAAAGTCTATCTGTCCTCGCTTGGCACGAGTGGCAAACCTAAAATCAGTACCCACAGCAGAAAAAACAGTGGCGAAAAAGCCATAAAGATGGTATCTCACTTCTATTAGATACCCGATACCCTGCACTCGCCACTACTTTTCTTGCTGTGGGACCTGATTTTAGGTTTGCCACACGTGCCAAGCGAGGACAGACAGACCATAACCTCAACCATAGAGAGTGCTAATCTGCTAATTTTTAGCAGCTAGTTTTAGCTGCTATTTTTCCTTAACGAACGTAACTGCTAAATTTTCAAAAAATAGCAGATTTGCACACCTCTAGTAAAAAGCTGGGAACAGCTTTAGAAAGAGTTATCTAGCCGCCATGTTTACCCACAGCTCAAATGATGACACTTAAGCATATTGCTGTGGGAGATGTGGTTTCACAGGAGGACTCTTTCTAAATCTGTTCCAAAAATTGCAGCACAGGGCGGCATAACCCTAAATATGGGCCTGGGAATCCTACTCGTTTTAGCAGGTTCTAATACAGTATTTGAATTTTCTGAGCATTATAGCGGTGTGATCAACACTCTGTTAAAAGAAAACCTGGTGACATTAAATTCAGCGTTCTGGGATAACTTTTGAAATTTAATATCCCTAACACGATGTTTTTAACAGCAAATTCTAATGACACTACCGTGTATAAACAAGGGAACGATTTCATTTACTAACGTAACGAATAATAGAGAACTAAATAATTTATTTTGTTCAGAAACGAATCATTATAAAATAAAAGTAATATTTTACCTTTTTAGGCTTCATACTTAACAGAATTTCATGTAAATAAGACACAAAATTGAAATCGTAAACTTTTCAGTCAACACATGGAACTTTTGTTGACTCTTTTGAAGGTTGCCAACTTGTTTTCAATAATTTCAAATTATTTTCAGTTGTTTTTAAAAATGGAATAGAAAACCATCAAAATGAGTTTTTAAAAATTTGATCTTTAAAAAAATCACATATGTAAACTCTTAAACATAGAAATTAGAAATGAATTTTGTACGCTTGGGAAATGAAAATAATTCAAATTATTTTCAATTGTTAACATAACTGTGTTTGTAACTGCAACTTAAAGAGAAACCAAAATAAAGCAGAAATTGATTATCGGCTTGATCGGCTGTAAAAAGCCTTTGAATTTTAATTTAAACAAAGAATATATAAAATTCAATATGCCAGGTTTAGGTTTTGTAACTTGTGGGCCAAATGAGGCCCTTGTAGTTTCTGGTAATTTGATTACAATTGTTCTAATGTTTGTTGTGTGATTTAAACCTTCATTAAACTATTCAATATTTTGTTTTCCAAGCATGTGCGAATCAAACTATAAAACATTTTGATAATTTAAAAAAATTTAGTTTAGTTCATTAATATTATATGTTGATGTTAATTTGATCTTAACTTCGCTCATAACAAAAATTCAAAAATCACAGAGTTTTAAAATTGATTTGTTTGTTAGTCTCCCTTAGAGAAGCATAAGTTTTATATATTTAATTTGAATCAGTACTTGATAGGGTATTTTTTGATTTACATAATTACTATTCTTGTGTTTTTTTTTAAGTTTTGCAATAATTTGGAATAATCAATATTTTGGACTCATTTACTTTATTACTACTTTATTTTCTCCTTATTGGTAATATTAAAAATTTATTGTATTTTAGGATGTTGTTTATTAAATCCTACTATTGTACCTGGTGGAAGAGTATTTGTCTGGCCATTCATTCAAAGAGCTCAAAAGTATGATTATTTGTTTAGTAAAAGCTGTAGTATTTTATAAATAAATCTGAATGTTAACTTACACACATACTATTTATCCCTCTAGGTTAACCTTGAATACCATGACTTTAACCATAGAAAGTCCAAAGGTATATACTCAACAAGGAGTACCAATTTCTGTTACTGGAATAGCACAGGTGAGATTTCATTTCTTTTCTGGAAAATGAGGGCTAGATTAGAACTTTAGTGCTTTATTAAAATTGTTCTGCATTGTACAGAAGCGTAATTGCCAAGGGTTTTTGTTACATTTTTACCACCACATAAAATATCTACCAATCTGCTTTTTCTTAGTTTCGACATAAACATAATAAAAGTTTGTCAAGAATAGGCCATACCTGTGTAATATTGTACAAAAATACACAAACAGTGTTTGCAAAAAAAATTTCAAATCTGCAGAACAGTTTTAAAACCAAGATGCCAAGATTAGAGAAATTTCAAAATTTCACTAAAACAATGAGGATTTTAAAAACATTCTAAGACGATTATGATGATCATAAATAATGATATGATATTATGATGATGATATGACTGCAGATAAAGTAATGAACTCCAACTCTCTCCTGCTTAGGGACTCTTTCTTTTGCTTCTATTGCTTTTGCTTGGTATTTTAAAGAGAGATAAAATAAGAACTTTCCCTGATTGTGCTAATATTAAGTGCACTTAATAAGAAGGTGTTTGGGTTAGTCCATAAAATAACAAAATTGCTGCAGAAAAAGTTTTTGAAAAAGTTAATGTTTAACTTTATTTCAGGTTTACATTTTATATGGGTATGAATAAGGGGTAGCCAGAGTGGGGGATTTGAAATTTTTCTTTTTTTGATGATAGAAATGGATTAAATTTACTTCATACCACCCTAAATTCTAATATTTCCCCAAAAAATTATTTTCTGACTAAGTCTCTTCTTAAAATGGATTGCTTAGTTTTTAACAAATTAATGGGGAATGATGATAATCAACTCTGCCATAATGTGCCACATCACTCATCAAATACTTCAAAAATGCTCATAAATAAAACTGACTGTAAAGCTAATTAGTGGCATGATACATGATTCAAATAGAAGTGGGTAAAACCATTATTTAAAAATGATGTTAAGAGCTGTTGTTGTCTAATAGCATTTTACTCAACTTTATAGTAGAAGTTAAAGTCAGTCCATTAGTTTGATTTGGAACAATTTTATATAAGTCTACTTATTCCACATTAAATAAAAATACTGACTTAAGATTTTTTACCTTATTCAATTTGTGTTAAAAATATTATCGAAATAGTCCATGGCAAAAGGGTGATGAGCCTCCAAAAACGGGCAACCTCATGATCGGATGCTGATATAGAGCAATGGCTAATTTCTCAGCTGCTCTAGTTGGCGGTTACTAGTGTTCGGCAACTAGTGGTCAAAAAGTAGTTAACTACCAACTACTAACTAGTCTGGGAAAATCTAGTTGCAACTAGTAGTTAACTATTTTTTCCTGGGACTAGTTGCAACTAGTAGTTAACTATTTCCCAAAGTAGTTAACTACTAGTTAACTAGTCTATTTAACTTCATAACCTATTTTTTGCCCAAATTCTAATACATCTTTCTTATCTATATCACAAAAACCTTTATGCTTCGCTCAAAACGGCGCTTTATTTCTGGTTATGGTATTTGAGTACTCTACCATGACATTGTAGTTATAAATAGCAGTGTAATTTTTGTATATTTTGATAAAAATTTTAAATATTTTTGAAATTTTAAACAAAAATTTTTTTTAAAGTAGTTGAAAATTTGAAAGTAGTTTCAACTAGTAGTTATTAAAAAAAGTAGTTCAACTACTAGTTTAACTAGTTTAAACCAAAAGTAGTTAAACTACTAGTTAACTACTAGTTGATCGGTAGTTAACTACTAGTTGCAACTAGTTCTAGTTAACTAGTGCCGAACACTAGCGGTTACCATAGAAATTTTTAAAGACTAAATTTACTTGACAGATTATTTGCATGCTTTGCTGTTCTTACTTTATAAAGGAGAAATATCTATCTGAAAATTTCACCATTCTGATTCCATTAACATCCTTTTCTGTACCCTGAAAAGGTACTAGTAAAATTTAGAGCGGATAAATTTCCTATAATCTTCTGAACAGCTTATTTGTAATCACCTTTTTTCAATAACAGTTAGTACGGCAACATAAGAAAAATTTGAATTTATTAATTTATATAATTCATAAGGGGGGGGGAATGTTATGAGATTTTTCCACTCAGATTAAAGTTTGTAGTATCATTTTGTTTGTTTATTTTATAGTTTTCTTTTGTTGGATTTTGTTAGACCTCAGTTTTCTTTGGTTTCAGAAAATTTGAATTGCATGTAAGTATATTATTTTTATGAACTTAATCTATTTCTTTTCTAATTACTGATTTAAATTAAAATATATTTACTTTTAATTTTAATAGAAAATTGAATATTTTATCTAATAATTTGTTTATAAAAATTTTATTCAATTATTTTAAATTTAAGAAACTTCCCTGTACATAATGTTTATAAAAAGTGATAATGTTTACAAGTTGAACTCAGTTATAGTTTACTGTCACAGGACTAGAAAAATTACTTACAATGAATTTGTTAACATGTTCTTAGACATTGAGTTTAGATCAGTAAAAGGGTTAATTATAACAATATTCACTATATCACTGGTTCAATGTAACAGGTTCAGCATCAGCCATCAGCAGGATAGCCAGAAAAAATTTCGGGGGGGGGGGGTGATATTAGAATTTCGGGAGGGGATATGGGGTAAATTTATTCCTTTTCTATGGGCAAAAAAGATACATTTTGACTTTTGTGGGGATATATCCCCAAATCCCCCCCTCTGGCTATGCCCCTGTCAACCATACTTATGTAGTTATTCTAGGGCTGTGTATCTTTAAAACCTTTATCAATCATTAACTTGTTTTGCATTTCTAACAGGTGAAAATTCAAGGGCAAAACATGGAAATGTTGAGATCTGCCTGTGAGCAATTTCTGGGGAAGAAAACAAAGCAGATTATGAATATTGCTAAAGAAACTTTAGAAGGCCACCAAAGAGCTATAATGTGTACCATGTCTGTTGAGGTATTACAAAAATATATATCTGTGTTCAGATAGAACCCAGATAGCACGTAACCTTGCGGTTAGCCCTTTTTTTTCACTGTCATTGGGCTGCCTAAAAAGGGTTTGCCGAAAAGCCTTTAAGCAGTGCAAGAAAAGGGCTGTTCCGTGGCTGACCAAACAAGGTCTACCGAAAAGCCCTACAGCAGCGCTTGACGCAGGGCTATGAAAGGGCTGTCCCCCCAACCCTGTTGAAGGGCTTTCAGGAAAGGGCTGTGACAGCCAAGCCAATTTAAGCCCACGTGACATACCACGTGACCCCGATAAGTCCATCCAAACTCCACATCAACATCCGCCATTTAATTACCATTCCTGAGAGCAAGTATAAATTTTGTGTGTGAAGATATTTTCATTTCAAGAGCAAAAGCAAGGTAAGTTTTAAATGTTTTTTTAGAGTTATGAAACATCTTCTTTTCATTTTGCATTAAATTGTGTAACTTGTTAAGTTTAACGTATATATTATTCAAAGTCGTGGATAAGTGGAAGGTTTTCTGAATGAATGTTGCCTCTTCGAATTCAAAATTTTTTAGATTGTTTTATCGGTTTAAATTGTCCAAGCTTCACTAATAAGTAAAGCTCATTAAAGTAAATTGGATCATAAATTATTTATTTAAAATTCGCGAAAAGAACTGTAGATCTAAATAACTTTGCATTAATTTTCTCAATTCTTAAACTTCCATCAGATGTAAAAAATCCATTAGAATAGCAATTATGAGAATTCTTAACTATCCAAATTGGCCATTATCCAAATCGCTTTGAGAAAAATATCGAGGCTTATTTTACATTTCATGAAAAATGCATTTAAATAATATACAACTTTGATATGTGTAACCGAAATTATTTTACAAAATTTTATTTGTTTCTATAGTCATTGAAACTAATATATATTATGCCTACTTCTTCTCATGTCTTCTGTTTAATATATTTTTGTGTTTTCTTGTTAACTTGGTCTTTAATCTGTTATGATTCAATGTTCCAATTATTTCAAATATTAGTAGTTTGATTTTATTTCAAAAATAATATTAATAAAATTAGATTATAATTTGCTTGTAGTACTAAAGATAGTATTTTTCATCAGAACATGTGAGAGAAAAAAAAAGAATTCACACTGAAATCGGAATGGGAAAATTATTTTGTTTAAATTTAATCAATTGGGAAAATTATTTTTGTTTTATATTCTTTTAAACAAAACAACTTCTTGTACATCAGCTTATTATATATGAAACTATATTTATTAAACTTTCTATTAATTTATTTTTTTTTCAAATGGAAGTAAACCTATTTGGATAAGAAAAAAAAATACATTAAAATTTTACTTTTGCAGAACGGCGTTATGTTTTCATGTGTGATGGTAAACATAAAAAATATCTAAAGAATAAAACATTGTAATGTAATATGATTAATTTCTGTAAACATTTTTAGTTAAGAACTTTCATTTTTTCTGAGTGGAATCAAACTTCTTTGGGGGGAATGTTTATTGTACATTTTTAAATGACTTTTAAAACTTTATTTTTAAGAACATCAAATACAAAATTTCTAATCTTTCTTAAAATTCTGAAATCAGTATTTTTAAATAAATTTTTCAATTTTTCTTGAAAGAATTAAACCATTTCGGGAAGAAAAAGGTTTTCTATTTATAGGTTTTATCTAAAGCAAAAAGTAATATTATTTTATTTTTCAGAAGTCTGTTTATACGGCTATATTAAACGCGCTTATTGGATTAATTTACCAGCCAAATAAGGTATATTTTAAAGGTTCTTTTGTAGTTTTGAAAAATTTTCTTTCCATATTTCCTTTAAGTGTCACTGCACACTGTTCAATTGTAGTTACTATTGTTAATATCAGTATGTTATACAGTAATTCAAACAAATTATGCTCTTACAAACCCTTATTTTTTACTCAAGATACACACAAGCAAGATATTTTTACCGAATATTTATTTATACACTGCTGAAATAGTCTCATACTGAATGATTTTCATTATATGTTTCCTCTTTTTTTCAGAGACAAGAGAATTTTGGAAAAAGATGGAAACCATAAATTTTAAACTAATTTTAATTTTTTGTGTGTTAAAATAAAATTCTTGATAAATTCTGCGTATTTTTAATTAAAAATTTTCTTATGTTTATGTCTATGGGGATTCTGAGTATATTTTGTTTATTTAAGGGAGTTTTATAATTAATATTTACTTCTTCCTTAGAACATGTTATCCCAAATAGCAGTACAATATTGTTTTCTTGTATTTTGTTTTAAAGAATTGCTAACAAAAATTACCTCGCTATCTTTTTCAATAGTTACAAAGAAGTTTTTATATTGCAATCGACACCTTTGCCAGTCCTGATAATTGTAATTATCTATTTTATATTTTATTTTCTTGTATTAATTGTTTTGTATGATGTATCTTGTAATTTTTTTCCTTGTGTTTCTTCTTCTTTATATGTATTATTTAAATAGATTCAAAAGGCACTTGTAAGGAATGAAAATCTCCGAAGTGTATAATTTTAATTTTTTCTTACTCTTTAAATACTGGAAATACTCTTTAAAAAACTGGCCAGGAGTATTTTCACTCTTTGAATTTTTCGCAAAGGTTTATGTTAAACCTTTAGCCAAGGCATCCTAATTATCATACTTTTTAATTGTGTTTCATATAGCAATAGTATTTTTTTTCATTAATGAAAAAAAAATATTAAAAATATAATAAAACAAATATTTGCTAAGTTAAAAGTTGATGGGGGATAATTTTCCCTCTCTTTTTAATGTCATTTTATTTATAAATGTGCAAATGAACTTCCATGTAGTTCAATATTTCCCTTCATTTCATGAGTATCCTTAGTATGATTTGAGTCTATGAGTAGAACCAGTATGCTTTGATGGCTCCTTATGTAGGATATTCTTAATTATAAAATTTACTCATGTGGTATTTTAAGCAAGAACAATCTCTTGTCAATTTTAACTTTTAAAATATACTTCTACTGAAAATGTTTCTCTAACCCAGTTTTTTATGGAATAGCAAATACTGTTCTATAACTTTAGTTGGCAAAGTTCCTGCATGGTATGCAGTCTTAACATTCTAATTCAGTAAAAATTACTTTTTATGTGGCCATAATTTGAATTCTAAGAATGAGAACCTTGAGTGTATTTCTAATTTAAATTTACCTGACCTCTGTCCTGGACCTCTGTCCGGATCCTGTTATTAGTATATTTTGTATATTTAACGGATTTTTTATGCTTATTTCTCTCTGTACTCTATGTTAATCCAGAAGCTATATTAGTCTAGTTTGTGTTATTGTCAGTGTAATACTTTTTCTAGCATTGTGTGTTAAAATAAAATTCTTGATAATATTCTGCGTATTTTTAATTAAAAATTTTCTTATGTTTATGTCTTTCTCTGATCTATGGGGATTCTGAGTATATTTTGTTTATTTAAGGGAGTTTTATAATTAATTTTTACTTCTTCCTCAGAACCATGTTATCCCAAATAGCAGTACAGCAGTATTGTTTTCTTGCATTTTGTTTTAAAGAATTGCTAACAGAAATTCCCTCGGTATCTCCTTCAATGGTTGTTTGGAAAACTTCTTAACTTTTACAAAGAAGTTTAAAAATGTAGAATATTTAAAGTTTTTTTATACCATAAAATGTATCAATTAAATATTCAAAAAGAAGTTATTTAATGAGAGCAAAGTATTTAATATTAGATTAGTAAAATGTAGGGATAAAATATTACCAGAGTTAACGGTTAAGTATTGCATTTCGTATTTTTTAGTTTCTTTGTTGAATTATGTGATACAAAATTATTCCTGAAAATATGTACCACTGTATAATATATATATAGTGCAATATTTCGGGGAAAATTTTGTGTCATCACATAATTAAAAAAACTCAGGAAAAATATGAACTGCAATATTAAACCTAGAACTATGGAGAAAATTCGGAATACCCTACAACAAACCTAATTTATAACACTATATTAAGTTTTAAATAAAGTTTAATAGCCAATTTAAAAGACCTAGACGTGACGACGTTGTCGCAGGGCTTTCATTCCAGCCCTGTCGCAGGGCTTTCGTTCCAGCCCTTCGCAGGGCTTTCATTCCAGCCCTGTCGCAGGGCTTTCGTTCCAGCCCTTCGCAGGGCTTTCATTCCAGCCCTGCCAAAGCCCTACAAAGCGTCAACTAGCAGAGGTCGGTTTTACCCTGTCACAGGGTAAACAGGGCTGTCGTGACAACCCTGCGACAGCCTTACACGGGATTACGCCGCAGGGCTACGGCAGGGCTGTAACAGCCCTACATTGCTATCTGGGAAGATGCTAACATAACTTTTTTTATTCAGAATTGACATTTTAAATTTCAAACTGTTTCTGAGGTGAATGATTGATGGGAAGATATTTTATCACTGTTTCTTAAAATATTGTAAAAAACATCTACTTAGAAATTGATGACACTTTCTAATTAGTATAATGCTTATAATTACATATAAACTTTAATTTTTGAAAAACAAACAATGATAAATTATTTCACCATTTAAGCCCAGAAGATAACATAATTTTCCTTATTTATATTTTAAGTTAAAAAGCAAAGCATTTATATATATTCAAATATTTTCAGGAGATTTACAAAGATCGTAAGAAGTTCTCCAAGCAAGTTTTTGAAGTGGCCTCTTCTGATTTGATAAACATGGGAATAACTGTAGTTTCTTACACTATTAAGGACATTAGTGATGACCAGGTAAAAAAAAAATTGTGAAAAGCAGTTTTGTTTTTCCCTACTCCGTACTTCAATTGTATTAAAACATTGGGGACCTTTACAGGGTTATTTGAAATCACTAGGAATGGCTCGTACTGCGCAGGTAAAGAGGGATGCTCGTATTGGGGAAGCAGAAGCTCGTAGAGATTCACAAATTAAGGTATTGCATGGTTTGACTTTCATTATGCATAGATAAACCGAATTCGTTACATTAAATAATTAGTTTTCTTAGTTTGGTTTTAGTGTGATTAACATTTTACTTATGTATGAGAATGAAAGAAATCTGTTTTTTTTTGTTTTGATAGGAAGCTTTAGCTGAAGAAGAGCGCATGGCTGCTCGATATGTCAACGATACAGAAATCGCTAAAGCACAGAGGGATTTTGAGCTGAAAAAGGCTGCTTATGATATGGAAGTCAATACTAAAGTATGTGTGAGGGAATTAATGTTTTTGAAATTTATTTAGGGGGACTCAGTACCAAAATTTGGTCAAAATTTCGAATTTGAGATTTTGCCATAAAAATGAAGATACTACCCTTATAATTATTCCTACAAAGTTTCATGATGATATGAGGGTTTTAAGTTTAAAAATTTTGAGGTTTTCTGACCCAAAGATAGGCTTACTGAAGCCAGTGGCGGATCCAGAGACTTGGTTTGGGGGGGGTGATTTTACCTACATGCGCATTCGACATTACAATCAATTTTCACTTTTACATTCAATTCGTAAGAGGAAGACACATAAAATATATTTGGTGGAAAGTTCCACTTTCTACTGATTTAATTGTAAACCATTAAATGCATGATTAAAATAATTAATTTTCCCTTTTTAAAATGGAACTTCTACTTAAATGCATAAAGTATACACTAATATATAACAAGACAGACCAAAATAAAGAAAAATTAGAGAAACAGAAAAGTCACTAAAAGTAAAATTACCGCAAAGCCACGAATGCCTTTTTGCTGTTTATAATTATTTCTTTTAGCTTTTTCACAATTTAAAATTTAGTAAACCGGATTAAATCATTAGAACCTTGAAATGATAAGTAATAATGACATTGAAAGCTGCCCTGTTAAGTTCTCAAAATAATAATAAAAACTTAATAAATGTACATACAAAATATTAAATCTATTACTAAATGATAAAAACAATTTTCTTTTGTATATGTATTCCGAATTTAGCAACCAAGAAGAAAATTTAAAATAGCAATTTTTCTTAATAATTGATACAGTGATATACTTGAGTTTAAAAAATTATAAAACATCGAAACATAGTTTAAAAAAAAGAAAAGTTGCAGAAAATGGCAAAACTACCTCAGCTTTATCTTCAAAAAAATCATTTCTTGGCTTTTTCTTAAAAAACGAAAGCTGAGTTCCACTGTTCGTTTCTGAGCACGACCATGTTCACTATTTCCGGAATCCATTTTTTGAGAGATAGTAAAACCCCAAATTTTAATAAAACAGCAAATTTACTAGTACAGCTTGGCATATGTACGACATGCTCCGCCCACAAGTTTTGACTATCCCACTGCCAACAAATAGCTGTTATCCCCTCCCAATATGGGATTGCCAATCGCTCTGAAAAAGTTTTGATTGGCCCTTAAATAGATGTTGAAAAACAGTGAGATTAGAAAATATACAAACAAGCCGCCCGCTCTGGTTTTTGTGTGCAATTATACCAGTAATCAGCCTCGATATGGTTCAATTCACCCCGATACAGATTTCTAACACCGGCTGAAATTTCCTGTGACCAAAGAGTACCGAACCCCACTCTGTCAACCCTTTTATCAGGGCTCGGGAAGGGAGCCCTCTGAAAAGTGATCGATGCATTGAAGTTATCATTTAACGAGTTGCTACTATTGCCGAAAAGGGGCACTGCGAGAAACCGGAAAAAATACTCGCTCAGATGGTGACAGCGGTTTCTCAGTAGAGATTATTCACAAGTCAAGTTTATCGCTATGTTATCGGAGATGTGATTTTCTGCCGGAAATTCGGCGAGGTCACTTTGTTGGGGGGGGTGATCACCCCAATCACCCCCCCCGTGGATCCGCCACTGACTGAAGCATAGCTTTCAACCTTTAAACGGGTTTTTCTCAAAACGAGGTTTTTATCGTTTAAAATCCTAAGGCTTTTTTTCTAATTGTCGAAATCACTTAAAACTTGGTAGTCATTATCAGTAATGTATGTTAAACACCTCTGTGTATGGATTTTAAAATATATTTATTACAAAATTTTTTACAAAGCACGAAAGTAGAAACTTAGCATATTTTTTCGAAAAAAATGTCAAATTTCAGATTTTCTTTTATTTTTCGGAAACCCTTGTATATATTTAAATTTCCATAACAATATATATTTGATTTATGTTGAGAAGAAATATCAAGTTAAAAGAGTGAATATTAAAGGAGGAGTAGCATTTTGAAGCTAGGGTAATTTTGGCCACTTTTTTACAGTTTTTTGAAATTTGTGAAATAAATAAATTTTTGAATTTGCTTTTTCTGCTAAATATGAATTAGTATGAAGTAAATACATAGTTTAACACCTAAAAAGATGATAAAATCCTGTTAATAGAGAAACATTTTTTTTTTGGTACTGAGTCCCCTTAGACATAACTTAGAAGTTTTAAATGTCACATTTTAAATTCTAAAGCATACTTTTTAGTCAAAGTTTAAATACTATCATCATGTTTTGGTTAAAGTTGGATCGCGTGTCATAAATAAATTCGCTTTTTTGTATTTTTTAATAGTATTAAATTTTTATCATGCAATATGAATTTGTTGTGATCTTTAGAAAAAGTGTTGTTTACTTACATACTTAGAAATATTAGTACTAATATTTACATATTAAAAAAGTTAGATATAAGTAACTGCATGGCTATACTGATTTTAAAAAAGTCAGCTAACAGATTTTATTATTTTAACAGAAAGCTGAATCTGATCTGGCCTTCAATCTCCAAGCTGCTAAAACTCGTCAAAAAATTAAGGAAGAACAAATGCAAATCAAGGTCATTGAGAGAGCTCAAGAAATCCAAGTCCAAGAACAAGAAATTTTACGCAAGGAGAGGGAGTTAGAAGCTACTGTGAGACGGCCAGCTGAAGCTGAAAAGTATCGTTTGGAAAAACTTGCAGAAGCTAACAGGTTTATTTCTACTTTTTACTTGTAGTTAAAAAAAGTATTTTTTATGGTTTTACACCCCTTTTATTCTATTTGTAATTCTTTTTACTCCAAATGCAGTCAAATCCCATTCTAATGAATCTGAGCTCACCTTTGGCATACCTGGAAAAAGTTGTAACCTTCCCCCGAACCTAATGTATTGCTCCTATGGAGCTGACAGGGGCTTCCCCCGAACCAGGTTCGTAGGTTTGGGCACTTTTTCCAGGTCCGACCTTTGGTTTTACTGGTCTTGATTGAACAACCAAATTCTGTAATGAACTATCTGCTTGGTCTCATGATTGTTCACTAGAACAGGATTTGAGTGGATTTCTTTTTAACTTTAGTAATTAATGATTATAATGTTATACTTAAAATCCTTCGTAATATTTTCTGGTTCTTTTCATTATTCTATAGAAATCGAGTTATAATGGAGGCAGAAGCAGAGGCTGAAGCAATAAGGGTATTACATTTTATAGCTTTAATTACTTAAAAGTAATTTATGTATTTGGATTTATGTGGTTGGTATTAGTTGCTTTGTTTTATTATTTAGTTTTGATTTTTAGCTTTTTTAATATAGAAAAATTTCAAGCTTTAAAAGTTTGAGCAATGTGTTGATAACATTTAATGCAATGGTTTTAATTTTTCTATTTTATGGAGCCTGTCATACAGTTTCAGAACTAATTCTGAAAGAAAATATCAAAATTGCTGCCAATAGGCAATTAAATTTACATACATTTTTTTTTGAATATATCCATCTTATTAGCTGCTATTGCAGCTTAGTGAAAATTTGCTATTTGGAGTTTTTAATGCTAATTTAATTTTGTTGTGGTTAACAGAAATGTTTATGGTTTGACTTTAAAATGCTTGATATCTTATAGCTAAGAGGGGAAGCTGAAGCATTTGCTGTAGAAGCAAGAGCCAAGGCTGAAGCGGAACAAATGGCTAAAAAAGCTGATGCTTTCAAAGAATATCGAGATGCAGCAATGGTAGATATGGTTCTTGAAACACTCCCAAAGGTATGTTGAATAATTTCTATGTGGTTAAGCAGCGAAGTGTACATTTATCATGTATAAGCCATGATGGATATTAATGAATTGTTTTACTAGTGACTCAATACTGTTTTTTTTGTTGTTGGAAGAAACAGGTTTTTTTGTGTTTAAATCTTTTAAAATTTCAAAGTTTATGAAAAAATTTAATTATAATTTAATTTTCCTATATAAAAATGATTGCCTAAAAATCTTATGAGGTTAATTTTATCTCTTGTTGCTGTTAGACGTGTGCTTTTTTTTCTTTTGCTTTAGATTGCTGCGGAAGTAGCAGCTCCGTTAACTCAATGCAACCGAGTTATCATGGTATCTGATGGAAAAAGTGATGTTGGCGCTGGAAAATTAACTGGAGAAGTTTTAGACATTATTACTAAAGTACCTCATGTTGTTACAAAATTGACTGGAGTCAATATCACAAATGTAAGTATTTCTTAATACTTTTTTTTAGCATTATGAAGTTTTCTTTGTTTTAGTATAATAATTAATTATAAGTAATCTGGTTACATTAAGTTCAAGTTTTGAAAATATTCATAATATTATAGGCTATCCACTCAAAAATTTTAACTTTGTTGCGATATTTTTGGTATTTTCTTACCTGTTTTATAATTTTCAAATATTTTGAATTGCACTTCTAAAAATGAATCACAAACAAGAAGTGAAGGGAAACCATGGTGAGCTGAAATGTTTGTCAGTAAAGTTAATGTTTTGAAAATGATAACAAAAGTGTTCTCACATGTTGCTTTTATTTTTTCAAAGAAACTGCGATAAAATTATTTTATTATTCTAATTTGACAAACAAACTACTAAACAGCTTTGACAAACTTGGTCTTAAATAACAGATAAGGACCCCTAAATGATGAAAGTTGTATTCTCCTAATGCTTTTCACTTTTTAATTTTATGGTTAAATTTTCTTTTCCCCTTTGTTAGCTCTTGGAGCACTTACTTTCTTAGTACAGTCTGCCAGCCCAAAAAACTTATAAACTCAGTTTTCAAGGAAAGCTTAGGACCCCTAGTTAGATTTCAAATTTATTAGTTTTGTTTTCTCTTTCAGTCTTTGAAAATTGCTCAAGCTACCAAGTGAGCATGCGTCAACAAAACTTTGATTTGCTGTTTTTAAAGTATGAGTAAGGTCGCTTGTTTCTCTGTCCTCAAGTAGCTTTGTTTTCTCTTGGAGTTTTTTATAATATGACTAGAAAAAGTCTTTCTCTACTCTATTTTCTTGCAGTTTTTACTCAATATATGAGTTTAAAATTCCTAGTTTATTCAAGCAAATATGCTTCTCATATAAAAATACTCATTTTACTATGCATCTGTATTTTACCAGTATTTGCAGTTAAGCTTTTTTACTTGTTTATGTACTTACGTTTATTATTTAAGGGTGGAAATATTTATTTAACAAATATACTTTTGCCCCAAACTTTTCACAATCAGTTTCCTATGTTTTTTTTTTCATTTAAAGGTTTTACACATATCATAATGTATTGCCTATAAATACTTTTTTATAAGTAAAGGGAAATAAACACATTAGTAAATAAGTTCTCTTCGAAATCTTTTATTTAAAGTAATGTTTAATCTATAAACATGCCACTTAATACTTTTAATAGCTGATATTAAACTGAAAAATTTCCTTTAATTCTAATAATAAAATACATTACAAGTTGATAAGGTCTATTATTGTAAAAATTCTACATTGCATTTAATGCTATTTGTTTCAAATATTCAATTTGTAAAGGATCATTAACTAAGTTTGGTTATTTGACCTGGAAGAGTCCAAAAAAGTGTAGGGACTGCCAAAAATATTTGTTTTTAGGAGTTTCTAGTTTTCTAATTTTTTCTTTTTCTTACCAAGTGATGAAGATTTGTTAATGTACACAGTACATCTTTTCTTATTTTTATTGGATATGATTACATGCATGTTTGGTGGAAAGTAAAGAAATTCAAGCCTTTTGTTGATATGATAATGCTAAGAAACCAAAAATGTTTCGTAAAATCAAATTATAATAAAAATTCAATTATTAACAATTATTTCACAAGAGTTACAGTGGGTCCCAAACTTTTTATTTTTTAAACTCAAAAAACTACGAACATTCTTAAAAAAACAATTAAATTAAATACCCTCAAGAAACTGCCAATTTTCTCATTGAGATTCAAATATTCCATGTCCAATTTTTTTAGCAGGAATACTATTTGTACTTTTTTTATAATCTGCAGTGTAATAGTTATTTAGCTTATTCCTGAATCTTTAATAGAAGATATTTAATGATTCTAAGTACTTTGTAATAAATGCAGTATTATTTAGGCTATTACTATAAAATATGACTGCTAAAATTAAGGTTTTCCTGAAATATGTAAAAATGTGTTAATTAAGTGATAGACGCTTTTATGGGTAACAATTTTTCTGTAAAGAGTGTTTATAAATGAGCTAGAAAATTTGCGTAAATATTTTTGTACTAGTCAACATTTTTAAGGAATTGATATTTTATAAATTGGTACAAAATTACAAAGACTTAGTAAGATTTGAAGCATGGCAGGAGATATTAGAATGGTTAAATCCTTAGAAGTGGCCTTGGAATGTAATTGTGAGTGAACTATCAAAATCAGGTTCCTGAACTTTGTGATGATTTAAATGATTAAATACAAAATTTAAATATTAAGTGCGATAATTGTTGTAATATTTGAGAATAAGATATTGTCTGAAACAATTGCTCCATTTAAAAAAATGTAATATTTTTATGATTAGAGTTAATATGTATTTTATTTTTCTGGATTGCAATGTATAGTTAAATTTCAAAACATAAAAGGTCACATGAAACTGCTTTAAAATCTTGTAATTATGCAGAGGAAGTAGATTTCTCAGTTTTATGTGTGAAATATGGAATATTATTTTGTTTTCTCCGTTTTTGTCTGTTTTCTTATTTACTTTCTCCATGTTATTTTTCATGGAGTGTGTGAATCTAAAATTGCCTTTCATATTAAGATTTATTTGAGATATATTGCATTAAAGATTTGTCTTTTTATTTAGCAATTTAATATACATTTTGCTCTTACCTTTTAAACTATTACCGATATTTAAAGTATTAACTTATTCAACTCTGATTCTACACCTATCCATATTATCTCTGTTAAAAGAATGGCTACCTATACATTAAATGTACAATCTGTCCATTAAAGAAAGTGTTACAAATTTAATGTTTTAAAGAAGAATTTTAATGATGATAAAGTGAAAGTTAATTAACTTGTATAAATTAGATATGCATTGTATGTGTTGCATAATAGTTTCTTTTCATTGTTTGTTTTGTTAGTCACTTCATGTAAATCGTTCATCATAAAGTTTTATGCATCTCTCCTACTGTTAATCACAAATAGTGTTCTTATTTTAAAATAAACATGCAAAAACTATTTCTAGCATGAATGTTCTGCTTCACACCAACTTTATAGCAAGGCATTTTTTAGATTGGGTAATAGTCAGGATTGGGGAATCTGTCATTACTGACTATCTATAAAAGCTAAAATCTAATATTTTATTTCTCTTATGTCACAGGTCAATAGCCTATATTGGCATAACATAATTTGGCCCAGTAAAAAAAAAGACTTCAAGTTGTCAAGTTGAACAGTAAAAAAACCCGTCATATTTGGGCAATTGGTGTGGAGGCTAAAATTCATATCTCCCATCAATAAGTAAAGGTGACTCACTAGAAAGTCGGGACCAGTCAGTTAAAATATAAAAATTACCAGCAAAAAACAGCTCAGGGAAGTAATTGGAAGAGTTTTTTTCAATAAACTTCAGGTAAAATCTAACTACATCATATACTTGATTTATTGACAAAGAAATTGTTATTACCAAAATGCCAACAAAGGCATATTGGTTGATTGTTATTGAAATTTATCAGGTTTTAAATTGTGACCCTAACAAGAAAATGGTTATATATTTCCCATAATTCAAACCTGTCAACCCCTTTTTATAACTAGTTAGTATGGTTCTTCTAAAGAAAGTTGAACTTTTACCCAGTTAACAAGTTTCTAATTTTTCTTGTAGTACAATTACATTCTTCAATAACTATAACATTCATTGTACACACTCCTAAAATGCTCAAATATTGGAATCAAGAAAAGTGTATACTTATTGGTATATTTTTCGCATACATTAAAATAATTAAAATAATGGTAACAAAATAGTGAATTTTAGTAAATATTTAACTGAATGTCAGTATCTCCTTGCTAAAAGGTTTTTAGTAGTGTACACAGCTTGTGGTAAAATTTTTCCAGTTTCTATTTGATTAACAAAACACCATTCTGATACTAGTATAAATTTAATAAAGCAAACAGAATATAACAATAGATATAAATTACATAATTTACATGGAAAATATATATTTATCTTGTTCTTACAAGTCCAATTTTTTAAGGTGTATACCAATCCAAAAACAATAGAGAAAAAGATAAAACTATTAAAAAGAATAAAATCCAAACTCGGAAACCAGCATTTTTCTTCATTGCCTGAAAGATCAATTTAATTAGTTTCTAAAGAAATGTTTTAAAAATTGTTTGCATGTGGTTAAATTTACATCCCTTACCAAAACTAAAAAATCCTAAAATCTTTTTCTTCAACTTGTGTATTACACCAAGAGAAAACAACTCAAATATACATTGTTAGCTCCCCATGGATTCCACTCAATATGTTTCACCCCTTCTACCCAAGTTTTATAAAAATTAATAAAAAAAACCCAAAAGAAAAAGCAAGCTAGCTGATCTTAAAAATTAATGAAACAAATAGTTGATAGTTGGTTTCTTTTGAGACATTTGCTCCCCACAAAGTGGATGCTGCATCTTCTTCCTCTACTTTTTTTAAAAATTCTTTGTTGCAGATGAACTTCTGTAGTAATTCCTCCATTGAACTGACAAGTGGATAAAACTAGGTTTCTTTAATTTTTATTGATTTGCATAACATCAGAATAATTGGGATTGATTAAATTTAAGGTCTTCATCAACTGACTTCTTTGTTTTGAGTATTTCTTGCATTTCATTAATAAATGATCATTTGAGTCAAATTCATTTCAATTTAAGAATATGGGGTCAAGGGCAAGATGAGTTTTGAATAAAATATTTAAAAAAATAGTCTTGCTAATACTTTTTTGTTAATAATTTTTTTTGATTGATGTCATCCATGCATGCAAACTTTTGGTGATATTTTCTTTTTATCCAATATTCTTTATTTTCTTTTTTTAATTTATTTGTTATAATCTTTTTGTTAGGTGTGTATCCCAGGGTTTTGAAAAAGTTAGTCATCCAGTTCAGCATGTGGCAAAAAAATTGAATCAGTCAGATGTTTTCCCTCATTGTAATAAAATGTAACATTTTATTCCCTATTTTGTACATATAATGTGTGGAGATCAATTGTTATAGAGCTTTTTCACCTATAATCGTTTGAAAAATGTTTTGGTTAAGTTGTAAAGCAATTCCTTTCTGATTTTAAGGTTACCCCTCTGAGCAATCACCCCTCTTAACGACCAACGGTGGTCATTCAAGAGAGGTTTTACTGTACCTATAGAATTTTCATTATACTGCTTACAATAACATTTTAAATAATGTGTCAAGTTTCAAGAAAAATGTAATACATACTTCACGTAATTCCTCATTTCCTTCTTTGATGTTCTCTGTAGTACCCATGACAGTTTCAGAAATATGATTTATGTCTTCATCCTAAAAGTTAAAAAAATAATAAGATTAAAATTCAAATAAGTAGCTTGGAAAAACCCCTTAAAATTTTAAACATACAAAACTAGCACTAGTAGCAGGGCCGTGTTGTGGAAAAATCGCGCCCGGGGCAGATGGCTTCTTGGCGCCCCCCCTGGCTTTTTTGCGCCCCCTCCCAAGTATAATTTCTTTACATGATTCTCAGATAGATTCGCAAAAAAAATGTTAGGGCAAAAATTTGGCGCCCCCTGAACACGTTCATCGTGGTTCCGTTGGAAAATATTGAAGAATCTACGAAGTCCAATGCTAAAATAATTTTAAATTGCAAAATACTAAAATAATAAATTGCAAAAAAAAAAAAAAAAATTCGGGCACAAATTCAGCGCCTCTCTTGAATACCTGAATACTGCGCCCGGGGCGGACGCCCCCTTCGCCCCTCCCTTAACACGGCCCTGACTAGTAGTACTGTTTAGAATAACATGTAGACTGCCTTGATTATTATCCAATGAGAACAGTGGGAAGATAAGGTTCTAGAATAATTATTTTGAGTATTCCTCATATAAATACTAAATTCAAGCTTCATATAGGCAAACTGAGCTCCCCATAGCACAAAACCCAAAATGTTAGAATCCAGGCCCTTGCAGTAACAACAAGCTAACTCCTAACAGATTTACATTAGAGTTAGCTTATTGTTGCTGGTGGACAAAATCAAAACAAATTGTACTGAAAGCTTCCTTTTATCTTGTGAAGCTTTTAATGAGCAAACTTTTTATTATTTTCTAGATCATAACTTAAGAAAGTATCTTTTAAAATCCAGATTCTGTGTAACCCTTTCTAACTTAGACACCACCAGCAATTTCCATCAAATCCTATAAAAAATTTGGGGTGGTCACGATTAAAAGGGTTAAACCAAATCTGCTTTTTATGAGTGTTAATGAACTTGACACAAGCAACTTGTGAATATTGTTTTACTTTAATCATATGCACAAAAAAAGGTATACCTTTTTTATTTAAAAATGATTCTTTATTGTTTTATTCAGTAAACAAACACAAATAAAAAAAGCTTGAAACTTCTGTATTGACATTTTCTATTTGAGAAAGTACATTCTGTTAAGTTTACAAGGTCTGAATTACAGGTAAGTGGTATGGTAAAATTATTTTTGAAAGGAAACTAATCAATAAGTAAAAAGCATATAGAATTTACCTTCCAGTATAAATTTCAATATATATATATATATAAAGGTACATTTTATTAGTTATCTGAATCATAACTTACCTGCTGTAAAACCTTTTCTGATAGTATTTCTTGTAACCTTCCAATTTCTACAACTTTTCCTTCAATTTTCCTAAAATATATTTTGAATGAGTTTTAGCAATTCTTAAACTAGTGAAATTTCTGTTGCTTTCTAAGTTTTTGTAGAGCTGTTGAACATACCTAACTTCATCCACTAAAGTGTTCATGTCTTCATATAAACGTTGGTTCTCCTCTTCAAACTGAAAAAAAAAACATTAATGATTAATGAAATACTCTGAACAGTTTGACATGATCTAAATTTTTGCACACATTAAACTTTTTTGTCTTATCACTCATATCCTGCATTTATTGGAAACATTGGGTATCTGTATAGGTAGAGGGATATTTTAAGAATATATAAGGTAGTGTTAACATTAATAGAACCTATTTGGTTTTTACTTGCAATAAACAAAATCTGATATTTTACTTCAGTTAAAATAAAATAGAAAAACAAACAGTGCAGAATCTTTTTAAAAAATTTGAGGAAAAAAGACTAAATTTAACCATTTGTAATTCTTCTGCTGAGAAGTCTACATCAGGAGAATCAGGCACAGTATAATTGGTTTGAGGAAAATCTTTGAGAGTATTGGAAGGAGGTATTTCTGCATTAACAGGAGAAGTTGTATCCATCTCATCGGTATTGATTGCTTTTACTTTCTTAAAGTCTGTTTCTAGCCTTAACCTAAAATTACAAAATGTTTTCACGCATTAAAGAAAACAAAATATGTAAAAAATATTTAATTGAATAGAATTCACTTTAAATTTACCTATTATAGACAGTAAGACTTTTTTTTTAAATGAAAAAATATATTTACAGAAAAACAAACTTTTGTTACTTTGAACTTTCTTCACATCTTTGCATAACTATTATGTTCATTTAAACAAATTTTAGTATAGCTTTCTTCACCTTTTGTTTTGGATGGCAAGCTATAGTATTCTTTGTTTCACAATAATTACTTTAGTTGATCATAATGCTTTTTGGCATGAATTCCATTTAGAGAACAGTTTTACAGTCCCTAAAGATGATAGCTTTAGTTTAAATGAAGTGACCACCTGCCCCTAATGAGCAGAAGGGTAAGTACAGCATGGAAATTCTAAAACTTGAAAACAGATGAAAAAATGTTTACACGAAGGTAATTATGTAGAGATGTGAAGAGAGTAAAGCAGTTTTTTCAATGCATTTGGCATTTAATTTTTATTATAAAAAGGGTCTTCATTTATGGCTGAACTTCATACAGGATATCAAATTAGTTCTAACCTTTCATTTGCTTTCATTCAATAATTTTGAAAAAATTCAATCAACATTAAAAATCTATGACACTTAAATGTAAGTTAGTGTAAACATTATTAGAATTTATCTATGGTTAATATTTGCAATAAACAAAATATGATTTTTATTTTAGTTTAAAAATATTATGTACCATACTTTTTATGTAATTCTGAAATACATACATTTTTTGTCTATCAACAGCTTGCTTTACCCTGATCGCTTTTTGTCCGCTGTAAATTTTACATACAGCTGCAAAAAAAAATTATTTGGAATAAGTAACTACATAGCTTTTGATAAATGAAGCTTTGAAATGTTGTATTAGAGAAATATATTTAATGTATATTTAAAATGCTTGAGGTTGAAACTGGACAAAATGAGCAAAATTCTTTACTCTATTAAGGATTGTATAATTAAAATGATTTTAAATCTCAGCTGAGTTAACACCTGCCACAGATTAGGTAACCAGAACAAGGACATGACACAATGTATAAAGATATATTACTCTAAAATGGACAGACTTTAAAAATGCATCATTTTTGCCAACTAGAAATTTTGCTTTCAAAGAAAAATGGATCATTACCTTTCAAATACTGATCTATTAAAGATATAACAGCTTCTTGATGTTCTTTCAATTGTGCAGAAAGAGTTTTTTTCACTAAAAAAATTGACAAATGTTCAGAACAAATCAAGTTAAAACTTGCATGGTTAAGGCTGTAAAAACTTTGAAAAAAAAAAAAAAAAAAGGAAATTTCTGTATTTATCAAACAAAGTATACATACAGAAATTTCCATTTTTTTTTTTCTGTATTTATCAAACAAAGTATACCGGATATGCCCCCTTCTGTGGCATCGTTTGCAGCGCGGGCGCGTATAGGTCACATAGTGACCAACAAATACCTTCATAGATTCTGCTTGGCAGCCAGCCCTCTTTGTGAGATGTGCGGCAGGGAGGAGGAAACTTTGGAGCACATACTCCTACTTTGCACTTCCCCCTTGCCCGCCAGAGCGTCCTTTTGCTCTAAACTGGCTGGCCAGTCCATGAGGGACATCCTTAGGGATAGTCGTTGGTGGCCATTGGCCACTAGGACCTATCAGGGACACTGAGCTATCGAGGCAAACAGCCTCGGATGCTCGTAATAAGAAGTAAGTAAACAAAGTCTACCAAAATATTAATTTTATGGAATATGTATCCAGCAAACATCCTAATTTTTCATTATTTGAACAATTTTATCACTTTTTTCAATTTTAATAACTTTGTTTTACTCTAATAATGCACTTAAATTAGTAAAAACTAAAAACTATATTCAGCCATTATAAAAAGTAGAACTCACCTTCTAGTCTTAAAGTTTTAATGACTTCCACACACATCTGCATAAAAGCTTGGGCATCGCTGTCAATTTTATCTCGCTCACCATCAGTCATGAAGGGAACCCCGTGTAAAATGTGACTGAAAGGAACAACTACTATTGCATGCATCTTAATGGTATGAGAGATGCTATGTTAACTATAGTAATAGCCCTGAACACAACACACTAGATGTATGAAATGGGAGGCGACAAAGGAGTTTTAATAGTTATGTAACATTAAGAAAAATGAATTAAAAATATGCTCACAAAATTGTTTTAATAACATACACAATCATAAACAGTAAACTTACTTTACAGTAATATAATCTTTTCGATGCTCCAATAAAAAGTCTTTCATTTTCGTAATTGTTACCAGCTAAAAAATAAATAGATTCATAATTGTTACCAGCTAAAAATAGATATGCAGAATTACATGTAGCAAAACAGAGGCAACTAAAAAACAACACTATTAAATGATATTTTTATTTTTGTTGATTCATTAGAACATTTAGTGTTTGTGCTAATAGAAAAATATTAACACTTGCTATAGCTCTGGTAAAATATGGAGACGGCACAGCTGGAATAAGAGTCGGTTCAATTCCGTTAGAGTCCCCGCTAAATATCGCCCCATTCTTTTAGACAACAAAAAGTAGAAATATTCATAAATAATTTCAAACTCCTGCATTAAAATGTTTAATTAGATCAATAACTATTCAGTTTATTAATAAAAGTCAGAAAAATTTGTTGATATTTGGATATATTTAGCGATTTGGATATTGGCGATGTTTAGCGGGGACTCTAACGGAATTGTACCTAAGAGTCCTCTATTTGGAGACTCGTTACGGTCGCCAAGTTAGCGGTACGATTAGTTATAGTGTACAGTTGGCGATAACCAAATGGAGGACTCTTATTCCAGCTGATCCATGGAGACTCCTTTTCAACATTTTAAAAGGAAATAAACCTGGGTCATCCAAAAAAATAGTCATTTAGTTAGTGGAACATTTGTTTTTCAAAAACTGAAAAAAAAAATACTTACTACATCTTTTGCTTTTACTGAAAAATCAGATTTGGACTTATTTGCTTTATTAAATGCTAAGATTGATTTATCTTTGTCCTCCAGACCCAAAGCTTTATTTCTAGTTCTCAAAGTTTTCACGCATGCTTTGAATAATGCCGAGATATCCATTGCGAGATCAATTTTAATGTATTAAAATAAAAAAAATATTTCCTTTGCACAAAATCTTTATTCTTTGAAGAATTGTTCCTTAACTTGAAAATGAAACCAAGACTAGCTTATTTTAACCGAAACTTTCTACATAGCAGACTGTAGAAGAGCAGACAGAAAAGCAGCAGGTACGTAAACAAAACATTCCGTTCTGTTGTCAACAACACAAAAAGTTTCGCAGCTTGCAAATCAGAAGATTAATTAAACCACTAGTCAGAAATTTTTGCTGAAATCAAGTATATCTTCATGGATAACATCTAAAAATTTCTAAAAGAATGTGCAAAATTTTAATTCAGCTTTATTTTGTCAGCTTTCTGCTACAAATATGGAACACAAACTAGTCGAAAAATCCAGAGAATGCGAATGGCAACAAGTTTTTGATGGTCGCCTTCGCATTAATCGGATTCCTTGAGTTTGTCTTTTCAGACTTGTATATGAAATCATTATAAATTAATATAAATATCCTAAATACTTTGAGAAAACTTGGTCCGAAGAGCTTGCAACGTTTTTAACAGTTGGAGATTTTTGTGTATCAAAAGAGATGTGACTTGCATATAAAAAGAACTATGTACCATAGCAATATTTGTTTTTCGCCCTCGGGTCGTAAAGCTTCAAAGTGACACGAAAGTTGTGTTTGTGACGTTGAGGCGACATTCCACCTGATCTTACCTTTATGGTAAACTAAGGATCCTTAATTCTTATTGAATTCTAATTTTTAAAACTGGAATTGAATCGTGCACAGGCCTGAAGGGAAGAATCTGGACTTGGCCTGTCTTGAGGAAACTTATTTACTTCATGCAGATGTCTGTACTATAGTTTTCCGGCGATGCTGGAAAATCCCCTATAAAGTTTGAAGAAATTTGAAATTTCGAACGAAATCGTATGCGATATACCAGCTTGTGTATTGTTGTGGTGTTTTTTGACCGAAATTATTTTCAAGGTTATATGGCAGATGTAGTAAAGGGTAGTTCGTGATCATGTCAGCAATAATTTATTCACTTTCAGAATCGTGTTTTGCAGTAGTTTATTGTTTTGGTATCGAGTGTGAAAAGTGCTTTTAATTCCATATGCTTCTGTGTTGCAAGACAAACCTCTTGATTATATGCTTGTATGTAATGAAAAAAGGGCTTGAGTTGGCATAACATAAACACAGGACATCAATCTGAATGTAGTTGGAGATGTCTTTCTTCAGCAATTTCAAGAAAATATTCAGCATACATGGAGGAATTTCTTCTGAATCCAAGAGGAGAAGAGTTTACCATAACATTCGTTTCAATGAAAACCCAGAAGACTTTTGGGAAATAGTTGGAGAATTGGGTGATGGAGCCTTTGGAAAAGTGTTTAAGGTAATTATTCAATTCTTTTCTGTATTCTACATGGGTACAATTCTGTTATCTGTCCCGTTAAACCCTCAATAATGTGAAACAAGATATTTTGTTATTATATTTATGCATATACTATAAATTTCAGGGGAATAAAATCACCTCTAGTTAGGAAATTGTCTCCAAAGACAAAGGAGGGGATGCTTAATAGAATTAAAATCCAAAACCAGAGGACATCAAGTACCATCACATTTAACATTTACTAATAAAAAATTATTTATTTAGGGCAGAACAAAAATTGTCAAAACTAAAGAAAAACGTGTATATCATTCTCCAAAGGGAAAATTATTTATTGTATTTATTGCATTACATTATCATTTATTGCACTAGTAATAGTAATAATTTGGTGAAAATCTGTTGAATCCTACATTTTTGGGGATCTCTATATTTTAAAATAAATTATAATATTTGTAATTTTTTATTTTAATATTGTAATGTAAGAGTAAAATATGGCTTGCCAATACCATTATCATTAAATTTTAGTAACTAAATAGTAAAACAGTTTTCATAACCTTATTGCAAATTTCGGATCAGCTGGAATAAGAGTCCTCCATTTGGGGATCGCCAACTACGTACTATAATTAATCGTGATATACTGCCAACTTGGCGACTGCAACGCGAGTCGCCAAATAGAGGACTCTTATTCCAGCTGTGCCCAAATTTCACATTGCATATCAAATTAGGTAAACAACAAAATCTTAAAATTTTGCTGGTTTATGTTTCAATTACATAACTGTTTTGATGTTTTCTATTTTATTTTGATATTTTACGATGTCAACTTTTTCGTTTAGGCTCGGAACAAAGAGACTAGTAAGCTAGCAGCAGCCAAGATATGTGAATTGAAAGGAGAAGATGATTTGGAAGATTTCACAGTTGAGATTGACATTCTTTCTGAATGTAAACACAAGAACATTGTTGAGCTTCTGGAGGCTTTTTTTCATGAAGGAAAGTTATGGGTGAGTTTAAGTTTTAGACATTGTGATAGTGTTCCAAGTGTAAGCTGTCCATTTAAATCCTAAATTTAATCTTATTGTAATGCTGGGTTTAAATTGAGAAAAATTGCTTTGAAAATTTTTAAATTGTTAAAAGTTTATTACTTTATATCTTTAACAGCTATTTTATGACCCATATAGCTATTCTCCCCTACCTTTTTACTTTGACCTCTAAAATTTTGCGAGTATATATAGCAAGTTTTAAAAGTTAGAAGTTAGTTTAGAGGTTACATTTAGTCTTAAAGAAGTTTCATTGATTTTATTCTAATTTTCATTATAAATAGTGCCATAATAGTTTTCAGTATGATGCTTTTATTTACTTCAAGCTCCTTTTGGGGAAGGGGATTCCACCTATGCCTATGGTAACTGCTTTTGTTTCGGAGGGGATTGGTTCAAAATTTTTTAAGGTGCCTCCATCACAGGTTAAATGTGGCTTATTAAAACATCAAGTTTTAAGCGAAGAGGAGAGATTAGTAGGCTTACCATATGTCTGGGGTTTTTAGAGCTGTCCCGGAAAATGTCCTGGGTCACAAAATTGTCCGGGGTTTCATACATTTAAGATTTACGTGATATTTTTATTAAAAAATTCTGATAAAGATGTTTGAATTTGCTTTGTTTTACTTTTATGACTTAATTTCATCATAAAATTCAAATAAAAGTAAGTCAAAGAAACAATTTTTGAGAAAGTAATGCCAAATAAAAAGTACAAATAAAAAGTTAACTTTAATATTTCTGTTCAATGTTTTTAGTCTGAATGTTTTTCACTTAGTTTCTTAAGCTTTGAGGAATTGATATGGTACTTATTAAGTAATTTCATAAATGTGTCCTGGGTTCGACCCAAGAAAATATGGTAAGCCTAGGGATTGGGGTCTTTCCCCAGAATTGTTTTTGAAATATGATTACCTTTGAAAGTAGTATTTGGAGTTGGTGTTGGCAAATATCATAATTATTTATATAAATATCAAAATATCAGATATATTTGAAATGTATTTTGGATATAGTAAATCAAGGTTTTGATATTTATCTGATATTTTCAGATTTAAACTAGAAAAATACTGTGTTTACTTTTAGAAGTGAATACTAGTCTAAACCAAAGTATTACTTAGGTTTACTTATTTAATCCTAATTACCTGGCCAGATGATATTTCCTAATAATTAGGAGAAAATATCTATGTACCAAGAACTTTATGATGCATGTATATTATAATTTCATTTCTGTTTCAAAGAAAATATTTTTTACCTATAAAAGTTTAGCTTCATTATATGTATAATAAATTGAAGAACAATTTATTCATTTATGATTTTAAAGATAGCAATTATTACAAAATATATAAAAAATTTGTGTGGTAATTTACTTTTAAAATTATGCAATAGGAAACAAGACTTAAAAATAAAAACTTGTATAAGCATTGTTAAATGCAATGTGCCAAAGAAAATATTAAAACTGCTTTTAAAATGCATTATTTTCTATGCTAACTTTTTTATGTTGCTGAGATCTAATCAGATTTGATAAAGTAGGATATTTTCACTTCATGATTTTACAATTTCATAGGTATTAAATTGTAATTACAAGGTTAAAATTTTTTCATAACTTATTTAGCATAACAACAAATTCCTCAAGAATGAATTTTGTGAGATTTTAGATTGAAAATTGTTGATTTTATTATTGGACAAATTAATATCGTGATATATTTTGAGCATTTGAGTTTGAACATCTGGGACAGATTGGGTTACAAAATTTTCTGCAACTCAAATTGCAGAATTTTCCAGGGAAACTAAATTTGTATCCCCCTTGAATATGCCCCTGATTATGCATGTTTCTTTTGTGGTCTCCTGTTCACTAGTAAGGAGGCCACTGTAATAAGATGTTTTCTCAAATCTCTACTTTTTTTTGCAGATATTGATTGAGTTCTGTGAAGGTGGAGCTATGGACACTGTGATGGTGGATTTAGAGAAACCTTTAACAGAGCCCCAAATCCGTTATCTTTGCCATGAAGTTTTGGAGGGTCTCCAATTTTTACATGAAAACAAAATCATCCACAGGGATCTCAAAGCTGGTAACATCCTCCTCACATTGGATGGAGGAGTTAAATTAGGTAAATAAGTTTTTATGTTTATCCTGGTGGCCAATGGCATCTTGAAATATTTTTATTTCTTTTTTATAATTGTAAGATGACTATTCCTCTTAAATTAAATTTAATGATTGGTGTATCTGATGTTGGATGGTTAATATGTATCTGTAAAATGTTTCATGATCTTAGTACATCTGGATAATTGAGATTTGTTCATTTTAGCTGATTTTGGGGTGTCTGCTAAGAACAAGCATACCCTTCAAAGAAGAGATTCTTTTATTGGAACTCCATATTGGTATGATTTTTGTTTCAGTTTATTTGTTAAATTTCCTTTTGAATTGAAAGTTTTAAAGTTCTATATTTTTTTTATCTTTGGAGTTTACATGAAGAAACTATGTTTAAATAGACATCCAGGAGTTCGTACCTGAAAAAGTGTTACCCCTTAATTAGAAGTTTATTATCCAGTTTTCATACTTTGCTTTTGTTCAACTGTATATTATAACTACCAAGATACGACTATAAATTATTTTGTGCCACTTGTCTTCATTCAGTGACTTCATTAAAATCAATTAAAATGGTTTCAATAAAAGTAATAAAAAATCCAACCTTTTTTATGTGTATCGTGTATTTGATAGTGCCATTCATAAAAAAAACTCTAGTGATTCCAAAATACTTATTGTTATCATAATTTTCAGGATGGCTCCAGAAGTTGTTCTCTGTGAAACATTTAGAGATAATCCTTATGACTATAAGGCTGACATTTGGAGTTTGGGGATCACCCTTATCGAACTAGCTGAGATGGATCCACCAAATCATGAAATGACACCAATGAGAGTTCTGCTGAAAATTCAGAAGCAAGATCCACCAACATTAAGTCAACCATCAAAATGGTATTTTTTCCTATTTGTCCAGTTTTTAATGCATTAACATCTAGTATAGGTTCCTTAAAACTTTGCTTAAGTGGAATTTTTCATAAAAAGAAATAACATGAGTTTACTCCATATTCAAAGACTTTCTTATACTTTCCACATAAATTTTAAAATTATCCACAGATATCTAATATATATAGACAACTTATAAGCTCTTGTATGTCTATATGTATAAGACTGAAGCTTTATATTTGGGGTTTGAATCCCCACTTGGGCATAGATGTTTGTGTGTGGAGATGAATGAATATGGCCCCCATGTAAAATGGGGTTGTAGATGTGGCATGGACTACAGTACCTTATTGCTATGGCTTAGGTCAGGTATGACTTAGGCTGCTAATATCAGCAGGTATTAGATTAAGGGCGACTCCAAGAATCCACTGTAGGAAAAAAAACCCAGATTTTCTTCTAGTGGTTCTAGTTTGGTGAGTGGTATAGTCAGTGGCTGAGGCTTCTGACATGAGAGTTAATGCATTTTTCTCAAAATTAATAAGATACTTTAATGCATCTGTAGTGTAGCATGAATAAATAATTATTTATCTAGCTAAAATTTTTTCAGGTCCAAGCAGTTCAGTGATTTTTTAACAAAATGCCTTGTGAAAGATCCACAGAAAAGATGCACTGCTAAAGAACTCTTGGAAGTAAGGCATATTACTTTTAAGTTTCTTATGTATGTGTTAAAGTATGTAATGTAGTGTTCTATTACATAATAATGATTAGTAAAGGTGTATAAAGGAGTAGATGATTCATTCATGCATTGGCAAAATTGATGATTTTTCTATCTATTATCTATCTATCTATTTTTCTATCTATCTATTCTATTTGATGATTTATTTATAACATAATAGCAAGCTGAAAATACCAAGTTTCCCTACAATATAAGCTCAAATAGAGAATTGTAAATATAAAATGCAACAAAATGGTGGAATACCAAACATTATTAGATAACTTGATAACTTCTAAGAACCTACAATTTTGCTTTTGTCTGTGACAAGAGTACTTGTAAAAAAGAAATAAACAATTATTTTTGTTTATATTTTTGCTGCAGTTAGTTATTTAATGTTTTCCTCCCCCCTTTCAGCATCCTTTTATTGCTTCTGCATTCGATAGCAGACCTCTGAGGGAGCTTATTCAAGAACACAAAGCCGAAGTGTTTGAAGAAGTAACAGAAGAAGACGATTATCACGAAGTATGTTTCAATAGTATCCCCTTTGTATTTTTCTCTTAACGCTCTAAATTTGCTTTTGTTTCAAATTTCAATGACTGATGTAATTTTAGCTTCCATCTGGTTTATCATCATCTCATATGAGTGTAAATAGTGAAGTTGGCTGTGACAGTGAATCAAATCTGAGTGATATTTCAGAGAGTTCTGGTTCAAAAGGTATGACTAATGTCTTTTTTTATTTATATTTATTACATATATTTTTTTATACCTACCTTTTATACATTAGTGTAGTCACACTTGGATAAACTAAAAACTTTCTGCTCATTAAATGGTTTAAATTTTTTCTGTTATTAAGCATTTCAGTCCTATACATATTGACTTCAAACAAAATATATTTTTTTATGATTCACCTAATTATTACAATAATTTTTTTTTTTGAAACAGCAGTTGGTCAAGGCCTTTTTATCATCAAAAATTTAAAAAAAAGTCTGTGCATTTAAGAAATTTCCACGTGTTTCTTTCATAGAATGTTATTTGTTGTAGATTTCCATGTTAGACTGCTTTTAAAAAAAACATCAAATGTCTTGTAGGTTCTTCATTGCAGCCTTCTCAACGAAACAGTGACTTGTCTGAAGCATCAGCTCAAATTTCTAAAGTAATAGCGAAGCCAGCAGCTCCAAGACAACCTGAGAATGAGAAAAGTTTATTGCAGAGGCATAAGAGTAAAGAGGACTTGTCAAATGTGAATAAAGAAAACCTAAAGAAAGCTCAAAGTACACCCTCTTTGTTAGAAAACCAGCCTATTGTTAGCAGGTAAAAGAAAGAAAAAAGTAGGGGGAAAGTAAGGTTTCATCCAGGAACAAATTCCAACTAAAGGTTTTTCCAATGGCTGTCATCAAAATAAATTTATACACTAGTTGTAAAAATTTCTAAAATTCTTTGCATCAAAAATTCATATCAGTGGATATTGTGGGGTTGCAATCATCAGATTGTGGTAAACTTTAATCTACCATGAATATATTTGTTAGTCCATAATTGTTAAAAAACCTTTTGTTGGAATTCAAGGTTGATTCTGCCCCCTTTTTTGCTTTACTGTTTTAACTTTCATGTAAGAGTATCAAATAGTTAGGCATATAAGTATTCTTTTAAAACATTTTGAATGCCAAGAGGTAGTTCGAGAGAATTTTCCTTTTTCATTCATGGGGGTTTTAATGATCTAGTTTTACATGTTATTACGGTACTTACGTATTATCCCGTCGACCGTGACGCTTAATCCGAAAACTTATCAAATCCCATTGACTTAACTATTACTGTGCCGCTGAATTAGACGGCCGCTGAATGGTCGACGGGATAATATGTAAGTACCGTTATTACTTATTGACCCTTTATCTTAAGAATATTTATGTTGAGGTCTTTAAAAATAAACCTTGGATATATAATCTCTGTAGAAAGCCTTTCTCTTTCCTCTAGTCCACAATTTTCCAGAGTTTAAGTTTTTGCTAGTGGCGTTGGCTGTTTTCGTCACTATAATATTGGCACTGCTGGACATTCTGACTTTCCTCACACACTTTTGGATTAGGGCAATGCTTTATCATTTAGTTCTTTAAATTATAATTTAACAGTTAAAATACTATTTTTAATTTATATTAGAATCATTTGTCATTCAAATTCTGACTCAAGTTAGCTGATGATTTCCAAAAAATCTTGATGAGGAATTAACTTATTAGAAATTTCTCAGAGGTTCCTGCGTCACTAACAACATTTCGATTTTCTTAAATTCATTTTTTTTTCGTTTTATTTCATTCACTTCCCCCCCCAAAAAAAAATATTGTGTATACTCAGATTAAAAATAAGGATATGAATTTTCTGCTATGGATATGAAGCTGTCAGACTTTTCTGTAAAACTTTGCCATAAATGTGAAATTGAAAGAGTCGCAGGCCCTAGTTTGCTTTAGCTTGAAGTAACTGAGTACTGAATGGGTATTTCACAAGTAAACTTATTTTAGACTTAGAAAGACATTGATAAATATTGTTTAATAATGATTGTTGTGTTCTCTTCCATTCAGAAAAGCAGCTCCTCCTCCACCCCCTCCCAAAGATGCTTCTAGGAGCAGGCCATACAGTTGCATTGAGCCTACCAATAAAACCTCTTCGGAAAGCCAAGTTATTGTCATTTCCAGTGAGTGGCTTTATCCTTGTATAAAGTTTCTATTTTTTGGCACTCTGTAAAAAAAATACTTTGAAATCTAATGATAAGTTAATTTAAATTATTAAAAATTTCCATGCTTAGAAGCAAACATAAAACATGATAGTTCTGTGCATGATATAAAACTAGTGCAATAATAAAACAGTGTAAATGATGCTTCCGCTTAGTTAATCATGATTTGTGATGTCTATGATTCTGGTGATTATTTTTAAAGGATGATAGGCTGGAAAAATGTTGATTGGTAGAATTTTTTTTTATAAAGGTACTGGGGGGATTTAAGAAGTTGAACTTAGAGTTATACATAATTTTTGAACACTAATTTAATTGAAAGTTCAACAGACCAAGGAAAAATTGAGAAATTATCAGTGGCTTTAAATAAAGCCATGCAAGTTATCTAATTTGCTGTCTCTTTTGGAATCTCATGTGATATAAGTGATTACTCTGGCTAATTTTTAAATCAAGTATTGTTACCATAGCTTCAAGAAGCTACTTAAAATAATTAGATTTGAGAATAAAAGTACACTCATTAAACTGTAAGAGTTGCCTGCATGTATACAGGATGTTTCAAAACTATGTCAAAAATAATAGGTTGGGTAGATGAGAGGGGACCTAGACAGATTTCATATTGGAGTGGGGAGGCAGATGCGCTCTGTTAAAGTGCTAGAGCATAGAGTCCCATTTGTCTGATGGCATTCCAATGATCAGACTGAAAATTCCTTGGGTGCAAGAACAGGTGTAAGTCACTAGAAGAAAGTGTAATGATCAGTTTCCATCAAATGGAGATGATCTACTGCAGATATTTTTCTGAGACTCCATTTTTTGGCTAAAGTCTTGATATTGGACTTTTATAACTAATCCCATGGTTCAACAAATGTTTCAATTTATGGCGTATTTATGTTTCAAATTTATGGTGTAAGTAGCTGGCATTTAATATACCGCCCTAATATTTCGATCTAGCACTTTATTAGTGCATCTCCGGCTCCCCCATTCCTATTCAAAATTTGTTTGTCTAGGTCCCCTCTACCCACCGTATCATTTTTGACATAGTTCTGAAACACCCTGTATATCAATTCTAGTTAATTGTAGGTTGCAAAATGAGTTAAATGTTCAAAAGACTGCTGAATTATTACTTTCCATTTGACATAACTAAGTTATAAATTACTTAATTTTTAGATGTTTCCAATGAAAAAAGTAGTTCAAGTACAGACGATGATTCAAATACATTATCTGGGAAGTGGAAGGAAACCAGGGATGAAGATCGCAATCAAAATATTTCACCAAGTTGGTATGTGCATTTATTTTATCAAATATTAATGAATGTTTTCACGTGAAGAATATTACTTAACATTACTTTTTCAGGTCTCAGAGTTCATTATCCAAAACGCCTACTCTCGAAGGCCGAGAAATCACCATATCCTCTTCTAACCACAGCATATCGGAAGAACCCAACTTAACTAAAAGCAATATTTCTCTTTCTTCCTTGGACTCCAGTCACATATCCATCGTCACCATCGGCGACATTAAGGAAGTGAAGGACTCTTCCATTTGCGTGGAGGGTACGACCACCACTTCCACGGACGTCGACTCTCTGCCACCAGAGAACAGCCGAACGCCGTCCTCCCACACCCTACCCAAATCGAACATCGTGGTGGTGAGGACCTCTGACTGGACTGACAGCAGCTCTTTCAACAAGCCCATTGTGCAAATCAGTGATACGACCCCCAAGGGGACAGTGGTGAACTCCGTTCCGAGGCCCGTTTCTAGTCACGGGGACTTGAAAACCTCCTCCAGCGAACACTCGCTGAAGAGTGCGGCGGCAGAGGAAAAGCCCAAGATCAGGGTGCGGGTCAATTTGAAGAAGGATCCGTCCTTTCCTTCTCCCCCACATTCCCCTGCCCCCTCGCGGCCTGCCTCTTCCCCCACATATCCAGCGTCTTCTGATGACAGTTCGATGGGCCCTGTGGTGCCCACGGAGAACGGGAAGGGGCCTTCCATCAAGAAAGTGACCAGTGACTCTGAGAGTGTGTCGACGCTAGATAGTGTTGGGAGCAGTGATAAGGAGAACAGGAGTCACGAGGACGAGAATCAAACCACTCTGAGGAAGAAAAAGGTGGGTGTTGATTTGATTTCTCATTCTAGTTTTACATTTGATGTAAATCTTTTAGTATTTTATTTTCTTATAAAAATATTTTAAAAATAGAATAGTATTAAAATTTAAAATGGGAAATGCTAATGCACAACATAATATGGGATAAACATTCTAGACCAGCGGTTCTTAAACTTTCGATCGCCGTGGCCCCCCTTTATATAACAGCCAGACATCACGCCCACCCCCCAAAATTTAAAGCAGAGCAGTAACCAGACTTGAGTTCAGGGGGGTTGACTCAAAGTTATTCCTGAGGTACCCCCTAATGTTCCACATTAAAATTTTACATTTACTTGAAGTAGTAATGGGGGTCGGGGGTCAACCCCGGGAAAAATTTTGAAAATTTGCTTCAAAAAATAGTGTTTTAGTTCATTTTGAGACATTTTTGGTTGCACCCAGAGAAAGCAACTCCTTGTAAACCACAGAATTTTCAAGGAAAAAAAAATTTAAATAGAAGTCAAAACTCATAGGGGGATGGGGGTCCCCCCAGAAATTTTTTTGAAAATTTGCCCCCTTCAAGTAGTGTTTTATTTACCTCAAATGAAAATCTTTGGGAAGCACCCAAAGGTACTTTGAGCCTTGAGTGTTCCCCAGGGTTACTCGCAGACCCCTTAGGAAGGTGCTGTGGACCCCTGGGGGTCCGCAGACCACAGTTTAAGAACCGCTGTTCTTGACTGATTTTTTGTGGTGGATAATAAGATAGAAAGCTTCAGTATAAAAATGTAAGTGTTTTTTTTTTCAAATACTTAGAACTCTAAAAAAACCTTGAAAATATTCCAGGAATATGCTAGCAATGCTGCTAATCCAACAGCACGCAAGCTGAATGGAGTTGCCACTAAACCTAAATCGTCACGTCCGAAAACGTTAAAAAAGACGCGGAAATTTATGGTTGATGGAGTTGTTGTGACCACCACTACAAGTAAAATTATATATGAAGATGATGAACATACAATGAGAGAGGATCATATATTAAGGTAAATAAACGCGACCTTTTCTTACTTTTAAATATATTCACTTGAATATTGCATAATAGAGAATGTTTATTTGACGTTTTTTACTGGTGTAAATCTGGAACTATGAAATGTTTTTATTCTGTGTCCTTTTACCATTGGAAAATTCAGGATTTTAAGTAGTATTGTAACTCAAAATATGACTGTGAAAACTAAAATTTTTACTTAATTATATTTAAATGCTATTGAAAATATTATTTTTCAACAGCTATGAAGCCTCAGAATTTTTCATTTACACATAGCGTTCTCTTCATTGTGCATGCTAAAATGAATTAATGAATTTAATTTCGTGCAAAATGTTTTTGGTTGTGTTTCTCTGTTGATAGTTTTTTCAGAACCAATTTAATCTTGTTGATGAATTAAAACTGCTGTTTTTTAAAAAAAAACTATCAATCTGATTAGAGTATTTAACTGCTTAAAATTGCTCTTTAAGTATAGGTGACTTCTTATTCAAATGTTTATTTTGATGTACATAATCTTATTCCCAGCATATTTTCTTGCCTTACTGTGTAGTCTGAATGTAGAACAACTTTTATACCTTTCATGCTTACCTAGGATAAGTGAAGCGTTAGTATCAGAAAATTGGAAAATGAAACTATGGTTATACATTTTTCTGTCAATACTATACTATCACATTTATTATCACCTTTTCTCTATATAATATAAAGCATGCCCAGCACACAGTTGCATGAGTTCTTCTGTTACAGTTTGTTATTTATGAGTTGAATGGAACAAAAGAAAATTAAGTAACTGTTTGTAATTTTTGGAAAAGAAGGTGTATGTTTTTCTATGTAGTAAAGTTACAGAAAGAGAGTTAAATCTTCATGAAATTAATGAATAAGTAAACTAATGGTATTTTTCTGTGCTAGTTGAATGTTTCTTACTCTAAATGTTTTTTATATTTGGTACAAAAAGAAGATTAAGCATGTATTTTAGCACTAGGAAGTTTTATTTTGATTTGTTTAGTTCTTAAACAATTGATTCTATGAGAAATTTTGTTAAAAAGCTGCATGACTTTTTATAAAGTTTTTCCAGCATGTGTATTGTGAAGGTTTATAACAACTCTTGAGTTTTGTCATAATATTGGTAATGGATGATGCTTTATTTTCCAGGAAACAAGAACTACGGGAATTAAAAATGTTGCAAAAGCAAGAAACTAAGCAGTTTCAAGATTTGGCTTTGAAAGCCCAATTCAACAGAGAACAGCAAGAGAAAAAATTTGATCAAGAAATGATGGTAAGTATCAGACATAGCAACTTAATGTAAATGAGACTCAAAATCTTTGCTTTATATAGGGGTGAAAAATTTAAAAGTTCTGAAGTGAATTACATTCCTAATGTGATATTCTACAAGGGAAGGTTTTTAGCCTCCATATTTTTTGTGATAAATGAAATATGGTATAATATGTATTGAATACTCCTAACTATATCAGGTTAGGAGTGAGAACAAAATCAAGAGACTCAATGTTTTGGTCTTGTTAATATCAATTCCCAGCCCTTGATTCTAAAATCTTGTTTGTCATCACATGGGCTGAAGAATTTGATTACTACCAAACAGAAATAAGCATTTTTGTTATATTGAAATTTAACCAGGTATAAAAGCTGCCGAAATTTTTCTGATAAGGTTTTTACAGTTGCTGTTTTAAAAAATATTGTTTTGTAAAATATCTTGAACAGTAACTCTGGGTTCTTATAAATTAAGGTATTGGGGTACTGTAGGTTTTATTTAAAGGAGGAGAACAGAAAGCAATTTCAAATAAACGGGTCCCATAGATAGTTTATTTTTTTTATACTCCTAGCTTCACTTAAATAATCATGAATATAATTTTATGTATTTTTTTCTTTTTTCAGCTCTTAGTTAGGAATTATGATAATGATTTAGAAGCTTTAAATAGACAGCAAAAACAACTTGTTGAGAAAGCTGAACAGCAACAAGAGTTGGATTTAAAATTTGCATCCAAGAAAATAAGAACTGATCAGGTTTGTGTGTTATTTAGATGCTTTTTTCTCTGGATTTTCAAATAAATAATGGTTAAATAAGGTTTAGCAAGGAAGTGATAAAAGTTGATGATTTATATTTCAATTCAATCTTTTGAAACATTTAGCCATCTTTTAACTTTAATGAGTTGACAATTTAAATGTTTTACTATCATTGAACAAATAGTTTGATTTGCAATTTCACTGAGTTTTTGTAAATGTTTATTTGTTTAGGAACGAGAGATGAAAACATTTCGTGAGGCTTTAAAGAATGAATTTAAGTTCTTGAAGCAAGAAATAGATACATTGCCAAAAGATAAACGAAAAGATATGATGAGAGTAAGAAGAGAACAAATGGAAATAGATCATGTTGAAAGAGTAAGTTTTACATGTTACACAATGGTTTTAAATTTAAGTTTTAAAAAGTTTGTTCTTAAAGTTTCTTTCAAAATTGCTTTCAATGAAAAATATTTGTATTTCTTCACTTATTCTTAAATTGAATTTTCTAATTATCTGTTTCTTTGTTTTTGGTAAAAACTGAAATTTACTCAAATTTAACTTGGATTTGATTAAATGTTAAAAGGAGAAGATAATCTAAAGCATGCATTATCTAAATTTTAGGAGAGAGTTTTTATTGAAAGGCTAAATGAAAACCATGATTTACAAGTCAAGAGGTTAGGAGACAGCCATAAAGAGAAAATAGCTCTTCTTGAAAGGCAGTTCTTACAACAAAAGCAGCAGCTCCTTCGAGGTAAGGTTTTTAAAATGAAGTATTTTTAAGTATAATTTCTTAGTTTAAAAAGTAAATATTAGCTAAAAGCAACTCTTTGTAGGCTAGTTTAAAATATAGATAATTTAATATTACCTTGGAGCATAATTGTTTATCAATACTTAGTTTGATGGAAACTACTAGGTTTTAGATTGATTGGTAGTTTATAATTTATTATTGATAATTCAGTTAAAATCTTACATCTTTACCATATATGCTAGTTGTTTCCAAAATCTTCACAGTAGTATTTAAAGCTTAAGAATAATATTTGAAGGTTACTAAAAGGTTAAGAATAATATTTTCCCTTTTAAAAAAATTTTTAATCAATGTTTTCTTAAAATAGCTCGTGAAGCAGCTATTTGGGAACTTGAAGAAAGGCATCTCCATGAAAAGCATCAGCTAGCTAAGCGGCAACTAAAGGACTTATTTTTCTTGCAAAGACATCAGATGCTAGTGAGGCATGAAAAGGTGAGGGTTTATCTTCCATCCATTCCATGCAATTTCCTTATTCTAACTTGAATGTGTTTAGTTTGATTGTGAGGTAATCCAAAAGTTTGTCTTTGGCCCTTCAACTTCCTATCAAATAAATTTTACTTTATTAATTCAGTCTTGGATTATAAGAATTTTTTTGATGTTCCTTTATTTTAATTGTTCATATTGCACTGCATAATTATTTCTCCAGCCTTTTGAGATATAATCACCTTGGTATTTATAAATTTGAAAGCAGGTTCACCAAAAATTTTTAACTGATTATATTCATTTTTCCTATATCTTACACATTCCACCTCATTGGTTATGTGTTGAAAAGAAAAAATATTTTATTCTTTTAATTGTCATCATAACTAAAAATCATTAAATTTCTAAAGTTAACTGAAAATTGATGCTCTATTCAGCACATTTGTGTTTGTCTTGTACTGTGAAAATTGGTTTGAAACATTTGTTGAATTGTTCATAATTTCTGTTGAATGTAGGAGCTAGAACAAATTCGAAGAATGAACGATGCAAAGGACGAGGAGGTGTTGAAGCAGCAAGCTGTGGAGAAGCGTCAGTGGCCAAAAAGAATGAGAGCTGAAATGAAAACCAGAGAGCTTATGTTTAGAGAGAGTTTGAGGATAAGCTATGCTAACTTGTCCGAGTCCCATGAAGATGAACGAGAGAAAATAAGAAAGGTTTGTTTAGCTCTGAAGAATTCTGAATTAATTGCTTCAAATAGTTTGTCTTTAATAGATTCTAAAGGTGTATGAGTTAAGCTTGACAATTCAATTATGATAGAAATTTATGGATATTAATGTAATGAAACAAAATAGGTTAAAATAATAGAAAATTTTCTTTTGGCATGGGTATCTTGTGTACCAAATTGAGGGAACTGTTATTTTTGTGGTGCTTATTGAACTAAAAGGTGAAATTTCATTTTTTTTTGTAGTTTCAAGAGGGTGAAAAGAGGAGGTATAAAGCTGAACAACAGAGGCAGGAGCTAAAGCATAAAAAGCAATTAGAAGAATTGCGTGCTCATGCTGAATCTACTGTCAAAGAACTCGAACAAATGCAAGTAAGTTCTTCAAACAAAAGTTTCTCTCCTTTTTTCTTTGAGAAAAAAATGCATTTGAGTAGTTTTTCCCTAACTAATGAACTTTTAAAAATAAGAACACAATAATAATTCTAAAATTCTGTATGTCTTAAAAATCTTATGTGAGGCTGTAGATTTAACATAAGACTTGAAGCTAAGACAATCAATCTTCTGTACTTTTAAAGTGGTTTAAAATGAGCCTGTGCTTAAATATTTTTTTTGTTTTGCAAGAATGAAAAGAGAAAGATGCTCATGGAGCATGAAACATTAAAACTCAAGCAACTGGAGGAAGAACATTCGTCTGAGCTCAAGGAATGGAAAGCAAACCTCAAACCACGGAAGCAGGTAGGTTTTTTAGTATTATTTTGGTAATTGAGGATTTATCAAATGATGAATTATAAAAAGTTTTTACATTCAAGCCCAACTTATTTAACAACTTGTTAATTCATAAATAGCAAGCTCAAAGTTAGAAGGGTTTTACCCAAATAGCTTATAAAAATGGACTTTTTATTTAATGCAGTGTTGATTTTTCTTTGATTTAATATCATGACTTTCTTTGGGGATTGCTTCATTATCACAACTTAAATAGGTGATTACAAATATTACAGCTTAAATTTGGTGTTTGCTTAATTTAACTCTTTTTGAAAAGGTAACCAATGCATTATAAATTCAACTAGTATTAATTTATTTAAACACAATAAACAATATACAATGGAAGTTATGGCTTGTGATATCTAGAGTACGTTACATTACTTTTCACTTAATTCTTATATTATTAACCTTCTATTTTACAATAATATTATAAGTAGTTATTGATTAACCGTTCACATGATTCAAATGTACCTTCTGAACCACTCTGTGAGTGTCCTCCTAGTCACTAATGTCTCTATAAGCCATCTGGTTTTAGCAGAATCTATGGATGTTTAGATGTATCTATAGATAGTCTGCCATCTGATTGACTCTCTTTTTATAAGGCTTTGATTTTAGTGTTCTTTAAACTTCTAGAAGTTTCCTTCTCACAATAATACATTAGGGGTTTACTGAACAGTCATCCTGAAATCCATGTGCTTAACCACCTGTATACCATTAAGAACACATCTGGAGGTGGTTATCTTATCAAAGGGGCAATGGGTTTTTGATTGTCACATACTCGCAATGTTTTTAATGTTAGATATTTAGTTATATTTAGGTCTTATAAATTAAATAAATAAAACTCATGTAGCAGCATCACATTAAATGATTATTCCATACCTGTGGCATCCTTTCACATAAACATTTTTCTTCTTAAAGTATTCAATAAAAAATCAGGTTTTTGTTAAATTTGATTAAGAAGTAAGTGAAAGTAGGTTTTTTTTATAATGTTATACTCTAATACTCTGATGGATCATTTCAGAGATTGGAAGAAGAGTTTATCCAGCAGCGTGAAGAACAAGAGCGATTTTATGGCACCTCTGCTTACCTTCAGGACTATTTATCCACCAGTTGCGAGTCCCCCCACACTCCCGGTACTCCTGGGTCGGAGGTTTCCTTTCCTCGAAACTTCTGACCGACTCGAGTCTTGTCAAACATCACTTTAAAAAGAGTAACATATTTCACCAAACTGCTTAGTGAGACCACCAGCAGCAGGCACTTTTGTAACCTAAGCTTTTTAAAAAAACTTACTAATAGGGATCCTGACATGTAGACATCCTAACCCAGGTGATAATTCTGTGTGTATTTGTCATTGAAAAGATGAGAGATTCTGTGTCTGTCCCCCCAAGTATGTGTTTTAGAGGTATTTTTTGAATGAATTGACTGTATGCCTTTTATTCTTTCCCTTCAGTTTAATTTTTATTTTGCTCAAATCCTCCTTATCGTGTGCAATTGTTTTAGTAATTTCCCCAAGTTCTAGATTAGGGAAATTAAAAATAGCTTATCTACTTTTTTGTGTGAAGGAACTTTCTTTGAAATCGTCCTTGCCAGTTTTTACTCTGTATTGATAGTTATAAATTGCTGTAAAAATTTGTTAGAAAATATTCTTTATATTTTTTGTTTTCTTGAATTTATCTTGTGTGTGTTATTGAACTATAAATTGAGTGTATTAAAACTTAAACCTGGATTGGTATTACTCTACTTGAAAGAATTTGTAAATAAGGTCCTTTCCACTTATTTCTGTTCACTACACATTGTAAATGAAATACTGTTTCTGTGTAAAATTTATTTCTTGGTAAAACATGACACTAATCACTAATAATGTCTGCACTATTTTCTTTGGATCAACTATAGTTTTTACAGCATCCTTGCTAGTCATCCTTCTTTCTCATCGTTTGATTCTGTATAATGTTCACTTGATAAGAGATTATAGCAGTTATTCTCCTAATACTTGGAATCCCCTAGATACCTTCACATATTTACAGTTATGTGTGTATGTCAGTTTGGTGAGGTTTTATTTTGTATTTATGAACAATGAAAAAAACATAATTTAAAATTTTATTGTTTAGATGTTTGTATGTTGTTTATTACATTCCTTATTTGAGGGGTTTGAATGAAAAACTAAGCTCTTAAATTTTAAATATCTGCAAATACACATGAAAAATATTCTTTCTTTAGATTTCTAGGATAAAATACAAATGTTCAATAATTTTGACATAGACTTTATCGTAAGAAAATCCTTAAAACTTTTTTACGATGCATAATGTGGTGAAACATAAGTATATGAATTTAAAAATTAAGAGCAGGAGTTCTTTATATCAAAACCTCTCATTTGAAGTTTTGTTATTTTTTGTATACATTGGTGAAACAAGGTTTTTAAGAAGTATAGAATTTAATTTTTGACTTTTCTGAAAGACGAGGTTAGATAGTGTGGGTTCTTTGAAAGTCCATTTTGTTTATTAGAAAAGTTCTATCAAAAGGTGGCTTCATTTTGAAATTTATAAACATTTTGCAATGTTTACTGCATTGCCTATCAAGCTAATAATTGAAATGCAAAAGAAATAGATGCTTTTGTATTAAGTTAATTGGATCACTTTCACATGATTCTGAATCAGATTTGGTATCACTTATTCTTCCTTAAATGTGCTGGTTCCTAGTTTAGCTCTAATTAGCTGAAAAGATTTCTGTGCCTTCTTTTTTCTATCATGCTTTGACAAATGAAGCCTTTTTATAAAGTGTATTTTGCCAAATGACTCTGAATTTTTTGGATGAATATTATACTGCATGTAACGAAGAAAATTTTTGATATACTTTTCTTGGTCCTGTAATCTATATTTCTGATTGAACTTAATAATTTAATACTTCAGGCCAAAGCTGTGATATCCTAGCTGTTAAGTTTTCACCTCATTTTCTAAAATGTGGTAATCAAAGAAATAGCTCTAGTTATTGCATTTCATGTCTAGGTAGTTGCTAGATAAGAAATACTTGGATCGTAACTCAAGTAGTGTATAATAACATCACTTTTTTTTCCTGTAGTTTGAATAAAAATGCAGCTTTTGTATATAATTGAGAAAAATATAGCTAACAGATATCGGTCCTGAAGAATCGTAGTGCTGCTCAAATCGAATTTAATCTAGGGTTCAGCTATTCAGTCTTATTGCATTCTTATTCAAATTAATATATGAAGTTCTCTTGATATGTATGAGAAAAGTTTTATTACTTTGATGGCATATTAAAATTAACTAAGCTACTTTATGGAACTATTTCTCTTTTCAGAGGCATACTAAACCAAGAATGTGAAATGCCCATTACTAAATTATTATCTGAAACATTTTATATAGGTATTCTGTAAACTAATGGTGAAGAAAGCTCACAGAATATAGACTTTTCATGGGTATCCTTGTTTTATTTGTTTGGTTCACATGCAAAGATGTCATTTTAAATTGTTTTTTAAAAATATTAAATTATTTTCCTACTTCAATATTTTGAATTTACATGCTTTTAATATATTTGTATTGAATGCATGTTTTCTTATGATTTTAATCCCCTGGGGAGGAAAACTAATCTTGTGTATTGAACTATTTTTATAGTTCTGTTTACCAGGCAATAAATCACTAACACCTAAGCCATTTCTTCATGGTAATAAAGACCTATTTTCACTGCTTGTGAAGATTATTAAGCAATATATAGGTAATTTATTTTTAGCTAGGTTTTTTCTGTTACATAGGAACATATTGCATAAGCTTGGTAATTAATTTATCAAGATATGTAGTTTTAGCCTCTATTGTAATTAATCTTGAAAAAAACAAGGCAAACAACTAATGCTATCTGATCCATTCACATTGTTTTATTTGATTTTTAAGTTTTTTGGGTTTTGTTTGTTAAATTGTGAATTCATAGTCTATAAACCTAAACTTTGTTTTAAAATTGTGAGTTCTAACTGAAGTTTGTTAACTCTCTACTAAAAACTTCAAACCTACTTTTTACATTTGTTTTTAATTCTGTGAACGAATTTTTTATAGTTGGTATAAATATATATATGTGTATCTTTTGTTTTATGCTTTTACTCTCGTTCTATTTTTATCTGTTTGAATTTCCACCCTCTATGATTGTACATATAAATCAAAAATATTTTTCCTGTGAAATTGCCTAAAGCATTTTAACTCTTGTAGTTTTGAACAGTATGAAAATGTGTTTGTCAAACTGTTTGAGATCTTTTCATTGTATTAGCTTTCTCTGTTTCCCAGGGATTGCATTTGTGTCCATCCAGTTTTTGTTGCCGAGTTTGTTGAACCTGTCATATGAAAAGATGCTTGTCTTCACCCATGTATAGTGTTGTACTTAGGAAGTATTGTCATTCCATTTCCAAATATGTGCAATTTATTTTTTTAAGCTTATGCATATTTTATACTGGTTTGGAAAGCGGCCAAATCAGCAGGTTGTGACTATTCACACCAACACATTCCAGGTTGTTCTCGTAGAACTAGACTCACTAAGCTCTGTACATTATTTATGAGATGGGCGATACTAGATGAAGATGGGTAATCAAGCTGAAATGAAACTTCTGATTAAGTATTTTCCCTTGTGAATGATACTCTGAACATGTTTTGAATAAAATTCTGTTTGAGTAAAACTGACTTTCATTAGCACATGAAATTACAGGTTACATAAGAATGCATTCAAGTCACAAAATTGTCACTTTTTTTACTAAGCTTAAGTAGTTTTTAGTGTTATTCCTAGAAAACCTATTAAAAACAGATTTTCTTGAAGTAAAATAATTTCTTAATTGGGCAAGTTTTTCTATAAAAATATTTTTTCTGATATTTTAATTGGATTTTATCAAAGGGATACATGAGTCAGATGGGACAGATCGGCACGTTAATCTTTTAGAACAGTTCATGTTTTTAAATTTATCTTTATTTAGGGTGGCTACAAAACCTGGAAATCGGGGATTTCGGGGAAAAGTCAGGGAATTTTATTACTCTGGAAAAATCAGGGAAAGCTCATGGAAATTCTTATATATAAGTCAATATCAGGGAAATTTCCTGAAGAGAGCAATTTGTACTACCATTTTTCTTCCTCCGAAACCATATGAATATTTTTTGCTTTTCTAATCTCAATCGGGAATATATTCTGTGACACATCCTATGTTTAAACTCGAGCATCACTCAAGGTTAATATTAAATTGTATTAATTTAAATACATTTTTTAATTTTAAATAGCAAGTAGGGATTTTTTAAAATGTATCTTGTACTCACATAATGGTTCTAATAACAAAGAAAGTCAGAGAATTATTAAAATTAGCTCCCGTAAATCAGGGAAATGCAATAAGCTTAGTCAAGGAAATCAGGGAAAAGTCGGGGAATTTTTTTCTTAGTTTCTGTAGCCACCTATTGTTCATAAGTATCAGACTTATTTATTATTTGCATGCAGTATGCAGTTGCATCTTGCTCTACATTGAAGCAAAATATTTTATAGCCAATGAGCATTGGGTAGGAGTCCAAACATTTTAGCCTTCCTCTTTGTCTAAATCAAAACTCCATGGCCAATAGAGCTAAACAACTTTATACACTTACTTAAAATAATGTGCAAATTAAAAAAAAAATTGAGTCATTCCAGTTATGTAGTATAGCTTTTTAGTTTTTCACCTCTTAAATTTTTAAAAAATTCTTTAATCTTTTTTGTAATTTTAAACCTTTTGAAAGATTATCTTGCTTCTAGGCTCTGATGGACAGAGTTCAGAAATGAGACAAGACTTACAACAGGGTTTAAGGCAAAGAAAAAGATAATTAGTTCATCAGGTTTGCTTTGTTTAAAGCCATAAATATATAATAAATATTTTAGCATTCTGAATGTGAAGTTTTCTTTCGCATTTTGAAAAAAAAAGCCACCATAGCGGAATCCCTGGACTACAACCAAAACAAAACTTTCAATGCATCTTTGGTAACTCTCCTTAGTCCCTAATGTTATCGTTCATTTCTTGAAAACAGTCATGGGCTAGTTTCATCAGTGTCATCCCTGGAAACTTCCTCATTTCCTGATACATAATTTATGGATTTAGGTCATGGTGTTTGCAACATTAGCTAACATTAAGCACATGAATATGGACTATATCTTCATAGAGCTGCATTTTATGCTAATTCTTTCACCCGTTTGATACTGCGTATAATCTTTAGTTTGCAAAGCTGGTATCCAGACTGTGAATCACGCGAATTTCGCCACTGCGTTTTGTACTTTTCCCATCACAGAAAGTCACTGATGGTGTTACATTTTCTAGTAGTAGATGTCCCGTGTTTAACCTACAGAAATAAGTTTCCAGGATTAGGACATTCCAGGTTTAATGCTGGAGCTCTTGCATGTATAGCTTCTCATAAAGAGCGGAAAAAAACACCCACTAGTAAGATAAACGAGCTTTTCTCCAAAAGGGGCCGTTCAAATATTACGTCAGCTGGTTTTAGGTCATTTTTTGACTCCCTCCCCCTTGGTTAGCAAAAATAAGTAAATAAAAAAAAAATGCCATCTCTTATAATGAAGTAAGCAAACTGGCGAACGCCCCCAGCGTTCTATTTATGTTGTACGAGGAACCTCGTATAAACCTTCGTCCAAGAAATTGTTAATTTTAAACAATGGACCTAAGTTAATATTAATATTTTCCGTGGGTAGTCAGAATCAAGGGCGTAGCCAGGGAAGGGCAGCTGTCCCCCCTTAATCATGAGTAATTTCTTTTTCTTTAGTTTGACTAATTAATTTTCAAAAAGAAACACATCACCACCTTTGAAAACATGGATCCTGCGGTGTGGTGCCCCTTTGTGAATAGCTCAGTTATTGCCTCGCAATAATAGTACTCGTGTAGTAAATAAACCAACTTTTCTTAAAACATAGACGACTATGAAAGTTCTGTATGTCTAGCTAGATGCGCTCCCCCCCCAACAAAAACTGCCGAGACTGGCTGTAGCCCAGTTGTGAATGCGGCCCGCTGAGCAAAAAAAAAAAAAAAAAAAAGGTTGAGTACCACCGGTGTAGATACTAGATACGCAGCATAAATTATATCTTAAAAGTGAATATACTTCACCAGGTTATCCCAAATCCGTTCATAATTATGTAATCCAGTCCAACACCACCACTTGTAACACCAGTGGTGTAGCCAAGGGGAGGGATTTGGGGATAATACTCCCCGAAACTCAGAAAATTTCTTTTTGGCCATTGAAAACGTCTAAAATTATCCCATATCCTTCCAAAACACAAATATTCCCCTCCGAAATTTTTTCTGGCTATACGCCACTCTGGAGTTAACTATAATGATGATAATTTTATTTGCGCTTTGCTCTTGTTTTTTTAATTCCCGAGGGGCTCTAGGCTTCAGTGGGTCGATAAACTGAGGAGGACAAACATACTTGGGCTGGAAACCAACCACTGGGGGTCTCGCGCTGACCACCTAACAGGGACATTGCCCAGGCCCGTGCTGGGTACCTTCAGAGGGCGGTGGACAAAGAGTGAAAGGGCGCCGCCCAAATAATTATTTATAAACCTAAAAACTTACTTTTCTTTTAAGATTGGCGACGTTTCACAAATTTATTTTCTCAGTAGCATAAAAATTAAAGCAATACTGCTATTTGAGATAATTTTATTGTTTTTTATTTTTAATATTTGTTTTTTGTGAAAAACAGTATTTTGAATCATTCTGCGCCCCTTCGGATGATTACATCAAAAGAGGACTACTCCTTGTAAGTCAGAGAATATTCAAGATATATAAGTTTATAATGTATTTAAAAAATTCCAGGGGGGTTTGGGGGTCCTCCTCCAGAAAATTTTTGGAATTTTTACTCCTAAAAGTACTGTTTTGACACATTTTGAGACCCTTTGGGTTACACCCGGAGGAAAAAACAGCATAAATATTTGTCTAAATTTTAGGGGGATTAAACCCCTAAAACCCCATTGGATATGGCCCTGCGTTCGATACTCCTCTCTAATGACTAAGGACGGCCCTTAGTCAAGTAACTACCTGTTTAAATAACAGCACCCTAAAAAATTAACGCCCCGCCCTTTCAATTTCAACGTATTTCACTAAAGGTCCAAGAAAAAATCAGTGCTGTGCCCTTGTATTTTCTGGTTTGTGCATGAAGAGGGGCGTCTAAAAGACACCGCCCCGCTTTCGCAAATTCGAAGTATTAAACAAAGAGCAAAATCGCCATGAAAAATCACCGCAGTAAAATTAAAGCGGAACTTTTAAATTTCGCGGTAGCTTAAAAGGGCGCCCTGAAAACACCTCCTAGTTTTCTACTATCAAGGTATGTATTAGTACTTTTTTTTTTACTTAGGGTTCCCCTAGTCGTGCAAAAAACACTACCTTGACTTAACACTCTCAAAGGTATTGCTGTTTTGATTAAAGGCGCCCACCTCTATTAAGTAGTAGCCTACAGTCGCAACACTCAAAGCCTTGTCAGTTTCGGAATAGGAGGGCGCCAAAATTTCCTGGTTGGAGGGCGCACCGGGATATGTCCCGGTGTCCCGGCGGCCCAGCACGGGCCTGACATTGCCTTACACCTTGCACCCTAGGGTCCTTGGTCACGAAAACGAGTATGGGCCTAGTAGGGCTTGGCCCACTCTAGGGCTGTTTCTTACGCCAATGAGTTTAGTTTAGTTTATTGTATTTTTAGGACAGTATTTTTTTGCAATTATTTGTGACAAGACTTAAATTTTCCATTCAAAATTACGACTCAACAATGCGAAAATAAATAGCTTGGAAAAAGCTTTTGCTGGCTGAACAAACTCACAGAAAAATCTGCTAAATGTGTAGGTTGATGAAAACGTGGAAGTGAGAAATAATTGCTAACCGAGTTCTTTCTGACCATTTCCGCATGATTTCATTCGAAGAAAATATGCCGAATCTCCCTAAAACAACAAATTGAGTAAACCACTGACACAACTTCATTTACTCAAATAAGCTTAATTGTGAATGTAGTCGTTAGGCAAAGATGAACAGTTATGAAATATTTCATCCTCATCATCGTTACGTGAGTTTTTGACATGGTAAGGGAATTCTATTTTTTATCGTTTGGACTAGAAGTTGCAGAAGTTGTTTCATCAAGTAGAAACAAATGAATCTCCCAAAACAGGGGATATTTTATGTAATTTTTCAGAAAGGAGAGACGGAGAGATCGCAATGTTAAAAACGTCATTGCAATAAATAAAAATATTTATTTTAATTTTCACTAAAAAATTTAGAATCCGGAAGAGAAGATTTTGGATGAAATACGCTAGAGATTAGAGAATGTTCAGCTGAAAACCGTAAAAACGTAATTTATGCTCCTATTAACTTCAACCATATTTATAATTTCAAGTTTTAATATTTTTTATAAATAAATACTGAAGACTGAGGTATAAGAAAATTTTCTTTAAAATTTGAGGTTAGTTTACTTTCACTTATATATCTTTTGAAATTATTGATATTTTACTTCGTCTTCTTCGTCATATTATGTTTTGTATCGAGTTTTCTCGCGTCAGATTTCATTATGAATTAACTTCTAAAGATGGCGCCACCAAAACTTTTAGCGAGTCCTTTCAAACTTTCCTCGCTTACTTGCATAAATCTGCATGTAAATAAATTTATTACAAAATGGTAACTTAAAAATTAGTTAAGATAATTTAAATTAGGCAGTTCATCTTTAAAGTGAACCATGTCAAAGAAAGATATTTGTTGCTCAATAATTAATAGCAAATATTTTATTCAACTACTGAGTTTTTTGAAGGTTAGAGTTTTTCTAAAACTTTTTCGTTGATACCGAAGTTACCAGCCTTTAAAAGTATTCATTAGTACATTTTTCAAAGTGATACACTGTTCTTTAGTTATTCGTTTTCTGAATAAGAAGACGTTCTTCAAAAAGAAAAGACTAAATAACATGCAAAATAGGAAAAATCAGCTAAGGGGCCATCCATACTTTTTTTCAACATTTTTGTCACATTCTGCTACCAATAATAAGTTTAGAGTAAAGTTGGTAAGAATCTGGGACCAATGGTTTTTTTCAAGTTTAAGGGCTCCCCACCTCATAATTTCAAAGTGAATTCTTTATTTTATTAATATGAATTTTATAAAAATGTCATTTAAACTACTTTTCCCCAGAAGACATTTTTTTGTTGATTTTCAATGTGTGATGTCACAATTATTAAACTCCCTCTCTCCCTTGTCATTGTCAAAAAGTGTCTCAGAATAATGAAACCCTTTCCCCTCCTAGTGTGACATCATATATGGACGGCCCCTTAAAAATAACAAAACTTAGTAAAACAAATGTCCGAGTTTTTACATACATACATTTCTACTAACATAACATTTTTTATTATTACTTGGACTCGTAGTTCAGTTGTAAGTTTTTGCTGCCATGCGGCTTTGCATTTTTTTGTAAGGATGGATAAATTTAATCATTACTGCAACTCTTCGCCACGTGCCAGTTTATAAAAAGGCAATGAACTAACGCCAACAAAAAAAAAGCCACTGACCACGACCAGTCACACCCTAACAAGGCATCGAGTTTCATTATAAAATGCAAAGTAGTGGGGGAATTCCTTATTTGTACAAAGGAAAGGTTTTGAATGAACCGGGTAATTTTGTATTGCACTCACATTCTTGGCCTTTTGACATTGTGGGTAAAAGTTTGCGTAAGTGGACGCTGACTCTTAACCGGTATTTTTAAGAAGAAAAAGACACCAAAAACTTTATATTATATTAGTTTACTTTTGAGTGTAAAAATTCTAGCATTGATTTTTAAATTTAAAAATGTATCATCTTTAATGCCTATTTTGTAGCTTTCAAATGTAATTCAATGGTAATAAGTAAGATAACCTTCTTTATTTATAAGGGAATTAAATTTCGCATATAATTCTTATTTCACCATGACGAAGGATCTCAGTGGTTTATTGAAAGTAAAAGAATTGAATGGTCAAGCTTGATTCTACATTATTTAAGATATATTTTCTGTCAGACCGGGCGGGAAACGTGCTGTTTGATTGCACCACACATTTTTTTATTAACCTTTAACTTGTCTTGTTTCAAGGGTAAAAACAAAAATCTTTTGAAAAGGTTATATTTTTTCTTTATCAAACTTGGTGGTTTGAGATAACATATTGCCTACATGTACCTGAATATGAGTTTTAAATGTGGTCAAACTGCTCACACAAAAAGGCACTATCAGTATCCTCTAAATTGCTAAACTTTATTCTAAAATGCAGAGATAAATGCACCTTTTTATGTGAAAGGATATTAACTTAAAATTCCTTTAAAATTAACTGCTATATGTATCAACTTAATTCCCTCATTTTATAAAAACATCATTTTTTAGCAAATTTTTAAAAACTAGACGTTAGAATCAATTAAGAGATTAAGCTGTGAAAGGATATTAACTTAAAATTCCTTTAAAATTAACTGCTATATGTATCAACTTCCCTCCCACATTTTATAAAAACATCATTTTTTAGCAAATTTATAAAGTTAACTAGACGTTAGAATCTATTAAGAGATTAAAAAATTTAAGCTTCTTAATTCAATAATACCAAAAGTTTTGGAATCCGAATGCGCTGTCTTCTTGTGGCTCAAGGAATCATGGGTACGATTGGCATTTCGGTTGAGCGGTTTGCAGCTCAGATTGTTAAGAAAAGTGTGCACAATGACCCCATAATCTTTACACCGTTTTAAAGACCTTTTACTTTCGTGTATTGCTATCTACATCTAGCCCGCGGATCGGGAAACACCGAGTTTTCCAACTCGCGAATTCTGATAAGAGATGTTATTGGTCTCAGTTGGCAGGTATTTCGAAGGCTTTTAAATGATCTCAGATACAAGGTAGTATTTTTTTAGGATCAGATATTGAAAAGAGAAAAAAAAGAAGCGAAGAAGCTTAATTCTGCGTCTTTCTACATTTGTTTGATGTCTCTTCATCAGGTGGTTTGGAAATAAAAGTTTCTACTTCGATACTGGGTGTTTTGGGTTCTGTGCCTCTTAACTATTAGGCCTGCACAACTTTAACGGGGAGGCGGACCAAATTTTAAAAAATCTATTTGGAACTATTTTTATTATTATATCTATTTATTGATAGAAAAAGATAGATGGATTGTCTTAAAATAAGGCCTATATAGATAGGCCTGTCTTAAACAAATGTTTTAATATGAGTTGGATGAGAACAACCAAAGATTCGCCAAAGCTCACAAACATCCGATGATTTAAACGTTCACATTCCATAATTAGGCTACCTCTCTGTAGAGGGGAAAACACCTTCCTAGTATATCCCTATATAGTATAATATAGTCCTATAGCTCCTCACCTATTACTCATTGTTACGCGATTTTACCAAACAAAATTTTCACATTCCCAGTAAGTGATAATCTACCACGGGAGCCACATTGTTCGATCCACATTGCAGATACTCAAAAATGATACATCATGGTGTTCCTTTTTGAGTTAGTGCATGGCATTCACATAGATCTTAGTGCGGCGATTATCACTGTGACCATAATGTAACGTCGCTATATGAACCTGGATTTGTAAATTGAATTGGGCATCACATCGAAACGTTGTCTCGCGCTACCACACTATAAAGTGAAGTATTTCCTATAGTTCCCAGTTTCCCAATTTTGAAATGCAAATTAAAAATAAGTATAACTTGAGTGCGGTGACCATTGAATTGTTTGTAAAACTGAGTAGAGTATTTCTGGTATTTCAAAGTCGAAAGAGAATTGGACCGCCATTTCTTTTTTGAAACAAAAAGTTTCATATCAAAACGAATGCGTCGATTTACTCAGATTCGAAAGTGTCATTTGCTTCCCCGGGTCATCGGAACTGTTGTTTCGGAAATTATTCAGAGACAAAGACCTCGGTGGACACAGTAGCCAACCATCCGGACAGACACGCCATTTGCCCACCCGACTGATTTAATATACGAGAGCAAAACTCTCGTTTTCCGCCATTAGAACATCGGGCCCAGGGTGCTTTTCTTGTCGCTTTGTCACGAGCGCCTGCTTTATTAGGCTCCTGTTAATGCCTGTCTTTGACTTCTTGAGGTTGAACCACCTTGCTGGACGGCGCGTTCGTTATATTTCCTGATGATGGCTTGTTGTACTCCTGATCATGTCGGAAGGCGTCTTTGACTCTAGAGTTGAACCACCGAGTCAATGTATGGGTTACATTTCCTATTATTCCCCAGAAGACAAGTGTCAAAGGATTTCGCTTTCTGTAGCGCCATTAGAGGCGTTGTTTGTGTACATTTGGCAAACTTTGACTCCTGGTATAGCAGAGGCTGTGTTATCTGATACATTTCCCTATTGCGTGAGATCTCAGTTGACGATTTCCATTTTTTTTATCGGTAGTGTTTGTATACATTTTGAAGTCTTTGACTCCTCCGGGTTGACCAGAGTCAATGTATCTCTGTTACGCTTCCTATGCCCGAAGGACTTTGGCTTTGGGGATTTTTATTTGGGTTTGGTTACTATGTTTTGGCTTTTTGTGGTCTGGTCAAACTTTGAATTTTGCAACAACATTCTGAAATCATTTGCTTTTAAGTGTATTAGAGTCAAAGAATTTTATACTCAATTACATAAAGAGTTCATTGCTCTTTATGAATGTTTGTCAGGGTCTTATCCCTGAAAGTTGTAGGGTTGTAAAGTTCTTCCATGTATTAAGCTCACAGTTTTGTACTAATTTGTATGTCTGTTCTGATATTTGCTATTTATATTATTTTTTCGTTTATCTAAAAGTAACTAAAAGTATCTCTGTGTGTAAATACTAAAGGTATATAGGTATTCCTTAAAAAGTGATTGATTTATAAAAGCAAGGTACATTCTAAAATTTTTCCCCACAATTAGCAAGCAGCCTGGTACTTTTAATACAGAATTGAAAGAAAAGTTAGTTATGCATAAAATCCAACTGAGAAAGAAATAATTGAAATAAATATTCGTGCATTTAATGATTGTTTTATTTTAATTTCTAGTGCTTGAATTGATTTACGATATAAAAGACAACTGAAAATATTGAGGGAGAGCGGGCTTGAAAACAATGAGGCAGCAAAATCATTTCTTAAGAAATTCTGTACTTAAAATTTAAGGGATTTTACTAGACATACTTATTTTATCCAGTAGATACCTAATTGTACCAAATACAAAGTCATTATTGATGACTTTTTCTTAAACCATTTTGTATTATTATATAATTTCTTTAATCTCTTTTGGTACGAGGATTGGATATGTTGATATGGAAGAAAATAAGAAAAAAAAAAACAATTTTCATAAAGTTGTTTAAATATTAAAAAGTCAATTTTTTTATCCACACGAATCCACGTAATCTATAAACGTTTCAAGGTGCTAAACATAGATTACACTCCATACATTGTATCAATATCTCCGACAAAATAATTTCTGTTGAGTAGGTATGTGGAGGCGAGCTATCTTTATCGCCAATTAAAACACGGCGGGTGACAGTGATGCATGGAAGAGCCCCTCGATAACAGGTGACGTGACCTTCTGATGTCTCACTCAACAAAAGCGAATAAACCACCGACTCCCTATCTCCGCCACTTTTCTCACCCGCCGCTGCTGCTGAGGGGGCGGCCACAAACCAACATCAACACACCGGCCAATATCGTTCTACACTTTTTGTCATCAAATAGACAACACTTTAGGTTGTGTTAAGAGCTAGAACACTTTATCCTGTATTGTGTTAGTGTTCTGAATATGTTTGAAGAGTGTTGCTGAACAGAAATATGTTCTAAAAATAGTGCTGTATAGCCGTATCCATGAGGGGTTCAGAGGTTCAACTCCCTCAAAAAATTTAGACATAAATTTTTATACGGTTTTTTCCCCCTTGGGTGTTTCCCAAAGAGGTTTCAAACAGAGATAAAGAACTATTTTAAAGGGGCAAATTTCGAAAAAAATTCTGGGGGAGGACCCTTTGCCCCTCGGAATTTCGTCGTTTATTTAGAGTTTTTTTCTTGCAAATTCTTTGGTTTACAAAAAGCTGTTCTCTTCGGAGGTAACCAAAAGGGTCTCAAAATTAGATGAAAAAAAATTCCGAGGATTTCGTCATTCGCCAGTATTCATTCAGTCATTCGCCGGTCCTAACTACGTAATCTTTCCCAGTATTTCATAGAATAGAGCATTTTCAATCACATGACTCGGACCTAACAACGGCCTTAGCAACAGAACAGAAGATGTTACAGTTTTTTGCCCTACAGAGGTTAACAGTTACAGAAAATGACTAGCCGTGGAATTCTTCTATTGGAGCATTTGCAATCACGTGATCCCATACCTAAAAACCGCCTTAGCAACAGTTAAAAGCCCTACAGAAGGTACACAGTTAAATGAAAATAACTGGTTGCGACGTCACCTGAAAACACTCTATATGAGAAGGAATAGAAAATTATTATTGTAAATTATATAAGTGAATATACTAGTATAATTCGTACCTATTTATTAGTAGCTACATATTATATGTACTACCTATTTATTACTGCTACTAAACTACTAGTTCAATTAATATCCATCTTACATTTTAAAACTCAGGATAAATATTGCTATCAACCCTAATTGGAATACTCGCTACCTAATGGATATGCCCTACCTTAAACAGCACAACCTAAGTCACAAATTTCAAGTGTATGTAAATGTTCAACAAGCTTGTGTTCATATAATAAATCATGGATTACGGTAATATCCGCAGCAGGCAAAACCAATTTATTAACAATGCACCTACTTCCTAAACATAAGAACGTAAAAGAGGTTATTATACTTATTTATTTTGGATTACGAATAACTCAATAATACCGAAAAATTTGCGTACTTCACTTCATAGACGACCCCCTCAGGTACACCGATCCCAAATTGGACGAAGAGGAATGTACCTTCGATAAGACATAAGAAGCGGCAGCTCAAGAAGTATGTCTTCGCTTCTATTATGAAAAAGGTAAACACGCCAGGGGGGGCGGGGAGGGATGTTTTGCTCCACGAGGCGGACCCCCGGGAAGTCCCTTATCACCTACCTCCATCAGTTACTGCAGTTCTTTTACCTGCCGGTGTTGGTGTTGCCACCTTTGGTCACCGAATAGTAGAGGTATTTGTTGAAGGGGGCAACTGATGTGGTGATGATAAGGTGTGCGGAAATTTTCGGGGCATTTCGGCCCACCCAGCGATCGGAATTCGAAGGATGTGACTATTAATAAAGGGAAAATGGCATCGGCAGATGGAAGGATTCTCTTTTGTGCAATACGCACACTCGGATGGATGGAGTTGTGATCTGATAAGGAGGTCTAATTCGTGCGCATAAAGGGGAAGGCCGAAATATTTTGAGTGGTTTCGTTTCCGCTATGAGGGGTTTGCTGGAGGCCGAAAGCACGTGAAATTTTGTTTTGATCTTGTGTTGGGAACCGGTGATGGGAAAATACGATAATTGCAGATGACTCATGCAGGAACCTCTAGTACTATTCAATACCTACAACTACAGAATAATACATTAGCTGTGCGTCGCAGAGCCTTAAGGTTGTCAGAAAGGTGCTGCGAGCTATTAGTCTATTTACAAACCTTCCTTGTAATTTTGATCAAAGTTACATTGAAGTCAAAAAGCATAGAGCATTTTCAATCACATGACTCGGACCTAACAACGGCCTTAGCAACAGAAGATGTTACAGTTTTTTGCCCTACAGAGGTTAACAGTTACAGAAAATGACTAGCCGTGAAATTCTTCTATTGGAGAATTTGCAATCACGTGATCCCATACCTAAAAACCGCCTTAGCAACCGATAAACAACGGCCTTAGCAACAGTTAAAAGCCCTACAGTAGATACACAGTTAAAAGAAAATAACCGGTTGTGACGTCACCTGAAAACACTCTATAGCATAACTAACTCCTTTATCAATGTACGATGTGCTAAAATATTTGGGGTAGGAAACCTTCAAACTCCGTCGTCGCTTTTTTTTTATAGATTCTCTATGTATTCACTTATTGTTAGTGTTCGGCACTAGTTAACTAGAACTAGTTGCAACTAGTAGTTAACTACCGATCAACTACTAGTTAACTAGTAGTTTAACTACTTTTAGTTTAAAGTAGTTCAACTATTAGTTTAACTACTTTTTTAATTAACTACTAGTTAAAACTACTTTCAAATTTTCAACTACTTCAAAAAAATTTTATTTAAAATTTAAAATGATATTTAAAATTTTTATCAGAGGTATTTACTACTCAAATACTATAACCAGATATAAAGACCATTTTTGCGCGAAGTATAAACGTTTTATGTGACATAGATAAGAAGGATGTATTAGAATTTTGCCAAAACGTAGGTTATGAAATTAAATAGACTAGTTAACTAGTAGTTAACTACTTTGGGAAATAGTTAACTACTAGTTGCAACTAGTCCCAGGAAAAAATAGTTTACTAGTTGCAACTAGTCCCAGGAAAAAATAGTCAACTACTAGTTGCAACTAGATTTTCCCAGACTAGTTAGTAGTTGGTAGTTAACTATTTTTTGACCACTAGTTGCCGAACACTACTTATTGTTCGTCAAATAACGTTTTTTGTCTGCCAACAAACATATCGCATGTTTCATTTAAGTTACTTAAGTTAATGATGTAGTAGAGGTATTAGAGGTAGAGGATTGGAAACATTTTAAAGTAGGGGGTCTGGTTCGAAATCCCGACAATCAGTTGCCCGACATCATCATCATCATCGACAATGCGAAACAACGGAAAGGAAGGAAGGAGAATTGTCGGGCTAGGGTGTTTCAAATTTTTTTTTAGAATTTCCCAGATGCCCCCCCTCAAGTTGTTACAAATACTAAAACATTATTACCTGCAAATTTTCAGGTCTCTAGGACGATTTTTGACCCCCGCGCCCTTCAAAAGTAGGTTTCCCATGTTAAAGTATAGGGAAAACATTGAAAATATCGTCATTTTTGGTTCTTTTCAATTTTACGAGCCTGAACGCAGTCAATATCGAATTAAAACCTATACATCATCTTTGGGAAATCATTGCCTCAAGATCCTGTCGGAAAAATATTCCATGGCATACCTACTGAGGGGTTGTTACACGGGGGTGAAAAGCGAGCTTTCACCGAAAAACGAGGATGCTTGCGGTGGGAGCATGGATGAAAGCCTCTCATGGGGGTCCAGACACAACTCCCACTAGATGGGTTCCAAAATACCAGGTACCTTAGGAAAAAGTTTCAATAAATACTTAAATAGGCCTTTATCCAGGTCCCTCCGCATCCGCAAACGCCGGCGAGCATAACCAGCACCCGCGGCAAGCATCCTCTTTTTTCGGTGAAAGCTCGCTACCTACGAAACCTACTTTTGAACGGCGCGGGTGTCAAAAATCGTCCTAGAGACCTGAAAATTTGCAGGTAATAATGTTTTAGTATTTGTAACAACTTGAGGGGGGAGGGCATCTGGGAAATTCGAAAAAAAAAAAAAATTACCATAGACTTTCGAAACACCCTATTGTCGGGCAAATAAACGGATCCCAGAGTGAGGGACGTGCAATAAAACCCCGAACGACCAACCAAACAGATTTCAAATTTGAGTACATCCGACTTTTATTCGACTCTTATACAACAGGTGTTTTAAGTATCGAAATATAATAATATAGCTAGCTTAGTACTCAAACGATGGTAATAAAACAAGGGGTGTTTTGTATTCAAGCTTCGTTACCTCATTATAAGTAACACCGAAGATCGAATCTCGCCCAATTATAAAATTGAATTATCAAATAATATGGGTTGAAATGTCTGACAGCGAATCAAATTATACTGTGACACTTTTTTTTTTTGACATTTGGTCTGCTCAAAGTCTTGAAAAGCAGCTTCAAGTTATTGTGTAACCAGATAACCATGGCGGGCGTTACAGTAATACGTATATAGGAGGATGAGTATCTGAAATTGAGAGAGAATATTTCATTGAGAGTTAGAATAACATTATAACACTAGAAACGATGTTTTTAAAAAGGGAATAATAATACAAAAACTAAGTTTTAAGAAAATTGGAAAAACCAAAAAATCCTCTAGGGAAGAGAGGGGTTACATTTGAACATGGTGCACATTAAGAACAACCCGTGTTTCTCTATGTTAAATTTAAAAAAAAAAATCTTAAAAAATTACCAATAAATTTACCATCTTTTGCAGGAATTTTTAGAGTAGTGGGGCCTATTGGAAATTGGAACCCTTTGTGTTTGAAACATGCTTGCTTTGGAAGGTGCAAAGTAAAATATCTTCTGATTTTATGCTAGTGAAAATTCACTCCAGAAAATTTTTGAAGTAGAATTTTTGCATTGCATTCTCTATAAAAAGTTTTATTTATCAATTTCAATTTTAAATAAGTATTTTTGTTTTTAAAGTTTGTGTTGATGGAGCTGATAAGGCTGTTACGCCGATGAGTTTAGAGTAGATTTGGGGAAAATATACGAGAATTTGTTGTTAAATTACTTTAAAGAATGTTAACGAAATCAATCACGCAAAAAAATAAATTTTATTTTTGTTTAATTTATAGCAAAATTACGTATAAAAATAAATAAATGACAAATAAGGTTCAAAAATACTCCATAACATTACAAAAAAACTTATTTCCTTACATTAAACCATATAATAATTTTTATCGAAATCAGAGGAACGATTCGGTAAGGTGAGTTATGGTGGCTTTCCCGCAACAAATGTCCTCTCGCTGGAAAACACTTTTACAGGTGCACATTTTGCAATCGCGTTGTAAAAACAACTAACTTCTAACGAACTAGAAGTAACTTCTGTTGGTCCTATCTGTATCTTTAAAGGCTGCCCAAAGATTGAAAATGATTGGTATGCATACAGAATATAAAATAGACGGTTTCTGTGCTCGGTTCCTAATAGGCTTGCCCACAATTTCTCAATAATGTTTTAAGCTATATATTTAGATATCTAATGTTTATTTTGATTCCTCCTTTTCTGTATATAATCTTACTATAGGAATTAGAAATAAAGAGTTTGTGAGAATTAAAAAGATGATATAAAAAGGTGAAAATGACTTAGTGCAAAAGTGGTATAACTTGTTGTTTTTAATTTGAAGTTGTTGATAATTTGAAGTTTTCTCTTGTTCCTTTGAGAGTTTCTTTCAAATAAAGGTTTTTTGGTGCTTCCTTCATCTTTGAATTGCCCAAGAAGCTTTTTACAATGAAGGGGAGATATAAGTAAGAGGAGGACAGGATAGAATGAGAAAAAGAATTCCCTGGGGGGGGGGTCAACCACGGCCATCTATACACATAAGGCCAGAGAAGCTCGAAATCTTGAGTGACGTTCTGCCAACTATTTTGCGTCATCATCGCTTTTTTGACGGACAACAGCGCAACTCCAGTCTGAAATCTTGCACGCTCCCTTCAGACTGGAGTTGCGCTGTTGTCCAAAAAGCGATGATGATGCGAAATAGTAGGCAGAACGTCACTCAATCTTTCGAGCTTCTCTGGCCTTATGTGTCTAGTCAAGATGGTCATGGTTGTACCCCCCTTTGGATACGCCTTTGCCCGTAATGGTGGAATTAAGTAACCTAGAGACATACTGTCTCTGATCCCTCTCGCAACGCTATTCAACATTTAACTATGTAATAAACTAATGGAGTATCCTGAATAAGTTAGGGGGCCCTGACCGCCCCTAAATCCTCCCATTTACTCCCTTCCCTCCATCCCCTCTCGCACATTCCCCAAAACAGCCGTGAAATTGACCCTTCCACCAACAACCGCATCCCCGTGCATTCATTCATTTGACGGACCACCTAAATCGGGGCCGTTACGCCATTTTGCACGGGCCAGCCCCCGGTGATTACATGTTTACTACGGCCATTGTGGAGGGGGGTGTCTCTGTTCAAACAAACATGGCCGACCGCCTTGTCAGAGGCCATTACGCCGTGATGAATGAATGAATGAAGACACCGCCGGTGTCCAGGTAGGCGCTTGACCAGGAGCCAGCCCGCGGGGAGGAATGCGGTGGGAATATTGCGCCCAGATAAACAGAGATGATGGTAATGATACCTTTAAACGGCCGGAAATGCATAGCGGCATAGGTGAGTCAGGGGGGTAATGGCAAGTTACTACTTGTCAGTGTTGTTGCTATTTATTTGTTCAGTCCGTTTTCACGGGGGTTAAAAACCTTGTGATGTGTTTATTTCAGTTTTAGACACGAGGGGGCTCCCCCTTCTCGCTCGCCAACCCCCTCGGAACTGCTTCACAGTTTTTTTTTCAGATTGCTTCGCGATCTCAGCGAGCGAAGCTTGCTTGTTTCATCTCACTAGGATCCAGCAGGGTTCCAAGAGGAGGGCACTTTTTGAGAATCACCTCTATCTGTGGACGCTAATATAGAAAATTTACTTTTATTTTATAAAAAGATCCCCCAATGAAATTTATTTTTGCACCCCCATATTTCTCCCCCAGAAAATTGTAGGGATTTTGATAATTTTGACTCTAAATAAGTCATTTTTGACAAGTCATAAGCACAAGCACTTAATAAACAAAAAAAAAGTTTGAACAATCTGGGGAAAGTGACCCCCTGGGCTTAAAAAAGGTACCAAGAAGGGAAAAGCAAGAGTAAAAGCGTAAAAAGAAGAAAAAGTAACTTTTTTAAAAATAATTGGAATTTTTTTTGTCTATCAGAATCTTCTTTCTCCTTTTTACGCCTTCTCTCTCTTTTTTCCCTTTCTTTCTCTTTCCTTTTTAGCTCAAGAAGAGGACACTTTCCGGAATTGCCCCCTTTGAATTCGCGCCTGTCTAGCACACTCCACTCGTCAGCTTAATGAATACTCCTTTAAAACCGAAACAACCTATCTCTCACTTACAAATAATATAATCCGAATAATTTCCCCTCAAAATAATACTGTAGTTGAAATATTCCTCTCCTAACTCATCATTAATTTTATCAAAGTGATGTTCCCCCAAAAATGTCCAACAAATGCATTTAAGAAACTTTTAAATTCAAAACATGCATTAGCGTAGCTGGTGAATCGTCAAAAATATTAAAATCGTTATTATTCCATCCGCCGGGTAGTGTTTCATTTTTTCACATTAGATTTTACAACATTTCTGTCATAAGTTCCTCTACTATAGTTTATTTTTCTTTTATTGTGTTAAAATAGAAAGAAATAATTAGAGTAAAGTAAAAAAGTCAGTTGACATGAAATGACTCATATAAACTAAGGTACCAAACTACTGGAATGTTTTTTTGTTGGCAAATACCTTTTCTGTACCCAGAATAATTATAAAAATATAAGTCTACCACATCCCATATTTTCTGGTTTATGTACCTATATTTTGCATTCGGATAACTTTCGCTTTTGTAATCTCATATTGAATGTTTGATAGGGTATCAAAAATTTTATTCCAATAAGTAACGACCAAAAAAAAAAAATTGAAATCAGGCACTTTAGTATAAATCGTATTATTATTTCTCAATCATCATTCTTCCTTTATTATTTACTTTAATAAGAGGTACTAACAAACACACTGTGAATCTATCAAACATTTGGTACACTGCATAGCTATTGAATGACCTCATAACTATTCTGCTTTCAAACGCTGACCACACTACACTAGAGTGCACTACACCGTTTCGAGATCCTATCTCAGGTTAGTTTAGTCAACCAACAACAACAAGAATCGGCTCCTTTGAACAAGAAGGAGAATGTTGACCTGATGGCAATAACTTGATAACCCTTACTGACCACATCGGATTGTTTATTTGCGAATGGTTGTGTTTGTAAGGATTATCATTTTGCAAATAAATAAATGCTGGGCCGAAAGTGGTAGAAAGGAAGATCACAAAGGATGAAAGGAAAGGAAATCACGTGATCTTGGGGGTTAAGAATTTGGTGGAGGAAGTAAACGAGGCAATATTCGCGAGTAACAAACAAGTCCAAGCATGTTTCTTGCAGAGCAGTTAGAAAGATTTAAAATACCTATGTAAGCGCATGTTTTTGATATCGGTTGTTAGCTTTTTTTATCTGATTCCTTTGAGAGCACAACCAAAGAAGATTGACACTTTGTAGGCATTTCTTTCAAGGAAGACAATTTATTAAAAATATCGGGTTATTAAGTTTTTAAAATTGAGGGACATGGATTTCAGATAAAATTGGGGTGGGGGATTGTTCTTTTTAATTTAAGTTGTTGGTGACAAATTAAAATATGTTTCAGTGAGTGTTGAAAAGATAAGGGATGTTTCTATTTATAAATGGGGGTCTTTTGGTGGTACATAATTTATTTATTATTGGGAAAGATACGTTAGTTGAGTTTAAAGGTTTAATTTTTTTAACTGCCTGGTTTGATTCTACAGAGTAATTTTGTGCTTTAAAGCAAAAGCAAGGAATAAAATGTTTTTTGATTAAATAATTCTGCTAATTTACTAACTATTTAGAAATACTATCCAATTAAATGTATTGGTAAGCTGCTTAAGATAATTTATTTCTTCGAACAGTTCTACAAAAAATTGACTTTTTTGAGGATAAATATATTTATTTTACGCGACTAAATATAAAAAGTAAATATATAACGGCTAAATATTTATGATATTGTGTGCTGGTGTATGAAATGGGCTGGTGTGCTGGCTTATATGAATAACTTCGACTAGATTTTTTTTAGTTTAAATGGTTGAAATAAGTTAAAATAAATCACTATTTAACTACCACTTCTATACTTATAATAGTAAACTGAAGAGGTTTTTCCTAACTTTTTTTACTACACCCTCAGTTCTACGCAAGCCTGTAAAACTGGCTTTTCCTTTACAGTTGTCATATACAAGGAAGTTAACTTTAAGGACGAATTTACCGACGCTCTGGTAGTTGTCGAATTTTCTACTGAAATTTCCCCTTTTTTCCATCAATTTATGATTCAATTCTTAGTTTAAAGTAATGGAAAAGTTTTATAATCAATGATTTTAGTTGACTGAGAACCAATCGGAATTTGTCTGTTAAATAACTTTCTATTTTCTTTCTCGCCGTCTTACTTTCTCTTCTTCTTTTTCTCTCTACCTCTCTTCTTTCTCTCCTTCTTTCTTTCTTATTATCCGTTGAAAATCTTTCCTCTACATATCATTCCTTTCCAATTTTTATCTTTCATCCTTCCCCCCTGTTCCTTTAAATCAGTTTAATTTAAAATGAAGTATGGAATCAGAGGTGGCGAGTGGAAATAACGTTAGAATGACTCAATTTTATGAAACCAATAAGAAAATAATATCAGTTAAGTATATAAATGAAAATTAAAATATAATTTTGTAAAAAGTCAATTTTGTATCAAGGTGCTCCACCATTGGGACAGTAGGATACATTGCTTGGGGCACATTGATACAGTGATGAAATTGCTAAAAAATAGTAATTAATAAAAAAAAAATTGGGAAAATGATAAACGTTCTTTTATCGTGAGAGATTATAAGCTCTTTTACATTACCGTTTTTTGTGTGATTATAAATAGCAAATTTTTCATTCAACATTTAAGTATAAAAAAAAATCAAGGAATTTAACGAATGGTAATTTTTAACAAATATCTAATTAAGGAAGTAAGATGCACAAACACAATAAAAGGTGTTAAAGGGTTCTACCCTACCTGAAAGCATAACGAAAGTGTAGTCAATTTGAGAACAAAAAAAGTGTTAATAAACGTGTTTTAATAAGCGTATTTTTATATGAAGCGTATATTTTATGATAATGTACCAAGTACTTAAACAACGTAATACGCTCCACGACTATTGCACTTCTAACCCTCTCTGATCCACAAATCCAAAATGCAAACCGATTTAATCAGTAGTAAACCATTCATGTCCGAGCAAAACGTCCCTCATTGATATGTAAACTCTCTGACAAAGATCTCTCGAGGAGTTAAGTTAAATAGTACCACCGAGGGCAAAGACCCCTTTCGACGTCGCTTTATAGAATTCGCTCCTCCAAGCAAGCGTGACGTCGCCGTTTATTTGGCAGAGAAGACAATCGCGCACTATTGACCGAAGAATGAAATTCCGCATATAATTCATATCTGCTCAAAAGGAATGGGGAGGAAATAATCTCGGCCGTTAACGATTCCGGAGTTTGGTTGGTTACCATGGCATTGGCTTTGAACTGTGGAAGTCTCAACTATACTAGACTGCTGCGTTACTTGACCCTGGAGTAACAAAACAACAAAGTAGTAGGCGCTGCAGCGCGGTGTCCGAATTTTGAGTGAAATTAAGAACTTGAATTTAGAAATAGGATTAGTTTGTTAAACCCATGTTAGCGTCTTTTTATCACGATTTGCGTACTGAAATTCCTCCTTAAAAAAAAACCCAATAGCAACCCAACAGGCTTTCTGTTTACGCAGTTTTTCCTTCCGCGTAGTGACGTCATATGGTCAAGAAAGTTATGCCTTAAACCAGGCTCGCACAACATGTGGGCCGCATGTGAACCGCCATCTTTTTTTTTTGTGGACCGCCAGATTTGGAATAATTTTAATGTTGGAAATTTGATTAAATTAATAATAGAGGGAGGTAATTTCATTAAAATAATCAATTTTTGTTTTAATTTTAATTTAGAATTTGCCGAAAGAAAATTTTTAACTGTTTATTTTATCGATTTAAAAAAGAGAAAACAGATTTTAAGAATATAGCTAAAACATGTAATCATGTAAAGTAAAAATACTTCATTAAAATATTATTGTAGTGTACAAACTTGAAATATGTTTTGAACATACATTATTATAAATGACACCTTCAGGCCTTTCTTAAAATTTAAAATACGTTGTATAACTTTAAAAAAAATATGCTATTCCGGAAATTGGTTATCAAGATTTTGACTTTGAAGTTGAATTTATATGTATTGAAGTTTAAAACTTGGTATTAGTTATTGGTATTAATTTTTTAACATTACAATTTTTAAAAAACTTCACTTTTAAAAAACTATTTTTAATATAAACAACCACTGCGCAATTTTAACCATGGCAAATTATGAGAACATGTTGTGAGCCAAAAAATATACTATTTGGTTTGATTTATTATAGTTCGATATAATTTTAGAGGTATTTAATAATTTAATAGAGAAGGTGAGAAGATACCATATTTAAGCATATATTTCAAGTTTGTGCTTTGAAATTCCAAGTTCTTTATATTTGACGGCTACAAGTTCAAAAATAAATCTTATGAGGTGCCTTTTCAATTATCTGCATTTTTTAAATCGATGAAAAAAGATAGTTAAGTGTTTTTCTAAATGGAAATTTATTCTGCAATTCAATAAAGATTTGAAAAATATGCACATTTTTAATTAAATTTTCTCAATATACTTAATTTTTACAACTATTCCAGATTTATCGGGCCATCAAATGAGAACTAGGTGTCCTTATCATGCCGGCCTGCTTTAAATTAACTGTGTTTATTTTCCGTGAAAAGACATACCTAATCAACCTGTTTGACAGTTCATGAACATTTTTTTTACTTAAATACAAAAATGAGGAAGTTATTTTAATCTAAAAGTGTATATTAATTCAAACTTGAGTGACATAATGAAAAAACACCTGTTAGAGTTGTGTTAGGTGTCTTTCAAGAAATCAGTGAGGACTGAAAACATCTTCTTATGCTGATATTAAAATATCTTTAGTTAAATTTTGATTGTACCTATAAATAGAACGGGCTTTCTAAATATGGTTTAATTTGTTTAGAGACAGAGAAGGGTACTTCCCTGTTGTAAAATTCCTAAACTACTTAACGAATTTTAAGTTGTCTAGAAACCCTGTGAATGTTTTAAAAATAATTAGTTATTAATTAATTTAATTATTTTAATTTTAAAGATTATTCACAACTTGAAATAAGTGTTTTATTCTTAAGAATACGCCGTTTTATGTGTAGTTTACTTAATCTGTTTTATGGAAGTGGAAAAATCAAAAATAGAAACAGTACAAAAAATTATTTTGTTAGAAATTTATTTAATGCATTGATGGGGACCCAATTAATGCCTAGCATTATTTTATAACAGGAAGCGGAAAAACAAAATAATCTTATGTAGTATGATTAAGATAGACCGCCAGTTTCATGGCTTTCCTGCAACAACTGTCTACTAACAGTGAAACCCGATTGGCAGAACCTATAGCCCAAACCAATAACGATGCTTATTTAGGGGGTTGCATTTATTGCTGATAGAATAATTAAAATAAAATCAGAAAAAAGAAAAAGGCTAAAAGGGCTCGATAAAAAAAAGCTATTTCTGCATGTGAGAAATTCATGTCATTTTCTTACCTTTTCTCTTAAATTTAAATCACTTCACCATAAATTTAAAGAAGTAAAGAATATAGTATATATTACAGGCAATGTTATAAATCCCGGCATTATTAGTAATGCCCGCGTATTTTGGGCAAAGTGATAAATGCCATTGAATTTATCAGACTGCCCCCTCACTTCGGGCATTATTAATAATGTCCGGTTTATCACTTTGCCCGTAATGTATACAAGTTTTCTTAACTCCTTCTGGAATTATACTTTTGTTAGTAACCTAACAAGCATGATTTAACTAAACTCTATTCCACATGGTTGTTATGCAGTTTAAAAATTCGTTGGGTTAATTTAAAGTCGTTAAATGACAAACCGTACGTCACTTAAAATTCACCCGAATTCTTCGACTAGAAATTTACTCCGCACTCTTTAAAACAAATCAACAACAACAAAAAAACATACATCGCAAACTCTTGCATTGAACAAATAACCACAGATAACCTCCTGATTTTCCAAAGCAGGTATAATTTACCATTCAACACCAATCGTCCTCCTAAAAAAAAGCACCACCATCCCTAACAAAACGTTAACATCAAAGCAAAGCACACACACACAAAAAAAGAACCTGTCGCGACACAGGTGGGTGTCCTGCCGGCTGACCCCCGGTGCGTGGGAAGCAGCAGCCTCCCCCCATATTTCAGCCCCAGGTAGGGCTCGTTAGCCCCCGATCAAAGCCCCGGCCGCGCTGCTGCATACGTCACCATAAAGTGGTGCGCCGTGATCTCTTCATTTGTTTTTGACCCCTGATGGCATTCGGGGTGGCCGAGGGTTTGTTTTGCTGCGGAATGCCTGCCCGATGAAGACGTCAGAGGGTTTCAATCTTGGCCCGTTTTTTACGGGTGCGATTGAATCTCTCTCTCGGTGATGCTTTGTGAGGTCTTTTTTTTCTTCTTCTTCTTTGGAGTGGAGATGTTGGTGGTTTTTTTTTTTTGGTGGGAATGGTGGAGAGTTTTGTTGGGTTAATTTTGAGGGGGGTGTTTTTTTAAGGGGGGAGTTGACTGATACCTGCGGAGGGCGGGCGGTTTGTGTTTTCCGCGGCGGCTCCCGATGCGGATGTGGTAGAGAGTAGCAAAAAATTATGGTTTTACCGGAGTTTATATCTTTCATTTAAGAAAAAAATAGTAAAGGGAGATTTCACGTGTTTTTGTTTAAATAATTCTAGTTGAATGAGATTTGATCTATTTTGGGCGAAAGTGACATTTTAATACTGTTTTATTAAGAAAAATATGAAAGTGCTGCAAGATTTATTTCTGGTTTATGTTGATTGTTAGTTGAAGCATAAGGAGTTTGTGAATTTCCTGGACTGGATAAAAGCGGTTTATGAGAGAGTAATAATGAGGTTTCTCGAACAGTATTTAGAAGGTTATAAATTTTAATTGAGAGCAGTTTAATTTTTTTATTAAGTACATTGCCGAAAAATCTCCCCCCCCCAAGCATAAGTTGAAGTATAGGAAATTGAGTATTAAGACTTAACCTAATGGGATTTTTCAATTACTTAAAAAATAAATAAGAATTACTCTAATCCTCTTTTTCTTTACATCTAAAGATTTGCACTGAAAGTCCATCTATGAAATCAGGTTCCTGGATACTGGAGAGAACACTTGTATACTCCTTTGGACTTTTAATCACTGTCAAATGACATTGTTAATACCTGTATTAGTCGTTTTCCCTCTCATGTGATGTAATTAATAGGCTCAATGACAATGAAGAATATGTAAGCCTTTAAGGATGGGTCCTTTCATGAATGACAGTCAAGTTTTTCTGATTTACTGGTACAAATTTATATCTTCAATTAAACCATTTTTACAGTGATTATCCACCTTCATTTTTTACTTCCATTTAGAAAGACTCAGCTCTGTACTTTTGAATTCTTCTCTGAAAATACTAATTATATAGTATGCTTGAATATGCTTGAACTTCAAAATGCAGACCGTGCGAATCTCGCCAATCTACAGATTTCGTTGAACACAAACCATAGAGAACTGCTACACCATCGATTCCACAACTCCATTGCCCAACTCCTGATGAGGATAAAAAAAAAGAAAGAAGACACCACATTCTTGCTTTCGCGGACGATATTTTCCAATCTCGCCCGGACATTCCGTCCTTATTACACTCCTGTCGATCCCCAAAATTTTATTTCACCCCACCACACATATATCGTGAGATTTCCTAATGCTAAGAAAAAAAAAAGACGATCATGTGGCACCCTCTTATCCAGCTGCTAACGAGGCTAACGTGGCCGCCAATCTGGGTTCCAGAGTTACGATGACAGGACGATTAGGCTTGGATCGCGAGCACCCCAGATAGCGAAGGGACAAGCACTCTTTATGATGTGCGAGGCACTTACTCGTTGTGGAAAGGAATATTTATGCCTGTAATTAAGCGCTTTTCAATTATCTGTCGCTTTCGAGGCGGTATTCAACTCACGTTTGGAGTCGGTTCTATCAAACGTCGGGTGTGTTTAATAAGCGGGACACGTTAGAGGGTGGAGGGTATGTCGAACGGGAATGAAGTTTGGGGTTTTTGAGGATGGTTTCCTCAATTACTTATAGGGGGTTCGAGAAGGTTTGGTTCGTTCGGTGTCGACACCTTTTGATTTGTATTTCTTGAAGAGGAACGAGAGGATGCTAACATCAAGAGGTTTTGGATAGTTTTCGAGATAAAAAAACCCGTTGCTCTCTAAATATCGAATTGAAATAAATTAAATTATAATCCTCGTCTAGGGAATTCGTCCAATACCCAAGAAAGATATTTTGTGAAATTTCCAAAGACCATAGGGAGATCTTGAGTAATTAATTGCTCTTAAACCGAGTAATTTGTTGACCGATTCCAAAATTTTATAACCATTTTAAAGCAAAAAAGTTACAGTTTAGTTTGTGAAAGGAAAATCTGAAGTCTGTTATGAAGAATATAAGAACTAACTAAGAAACTATTAAGCGATGGAGAAAATCATCTAGAAAAATATGTCGTCCCTTTCAAATGAAAATTATACATTTTTTGAAGAAAAAGCAAAACTAGAGTTATGTAAATGTTGTTTTTCTGGGAAAAGGTTGAAAAATATAGTTACCATTGGAAACCATTTGGCCATAAGCATAACCTATAAGCATGAAAGTGGTGCCCTACTAGTTTATAATTGAACTTGTTTCAGAAGGAATAATAAAATCCAACAACTACAGTAAAGGCACGATTTTAATCCACACTAAGGAAAACCTCTCCCCATTACCTGTCAAACACTAAAAATTCAGTTTTTGATCGTACAAGTCCTTGATTGCAAAATAATAGCAACCGGAATCGGTTGATATTTTGTATTCGAGGTAGTTCCGTTCACATGCAGCCAAACTATTTCGGTATGTCCGCTCGCTACCTTAGGCCTTTCTAAAGAATTTCAATCATCGGCGGTGGAAATTATATTTGACCCCATTGTTGAAATAGCTTTGTTATAGAACCAGGATTCTTTCTAACTGAGATGGATCAAGGGTGAATGGGTTAGCCTCCATAAAAACCGCAAAGCAGGGAATGCAAGTAATAACGAGATCTTTCAATGCATTATTGTTTATTTCTAAAAATCATAAAAGCAATTATAAATTTTTAACCATAGAATATCCCTGTAAATACTAGCTAATCCTGATATTTCTACTCTGTGGTGTAGCATTTTGTGACCTAGTAATTTTTGCTGGTATTGCCTTCCTTGGTGGGGTTGTATTTCAGATGGTTTCTGAAATAGGCGTTGTGTTTCAGAATCTTTCCCACTAGTTCCTCACCTATCACCTATATACCCTCTTTAACTTAACCTCACCTATTTACGGGGCCCTCTTTAACTTTAACCCAACCGCCAATATCCATTTGGCATTATTGTCTACAACATATTTCAATTCACACATATTCTGCTAAATTTCTGTTTTCAGAGGATTTTTATATCCCCCTTCCCGTATTCCCCATTAGTCATTACATCCCATTTATGACCAATAAAATTTATAAATACCCGCCTAATTTATGCGTCAGTTTAAGTTTTGAAAAAATTTTCTACTATATTTGAAGGTGACATTTAGGGGAATTTCAAAGAGGAGAGGTGAATTAAAATCTGAACACAAATTGTTCAATAGAGTATTTTCAGGTGACGTCACAACCGGTTATTTTCTTTAAACTGTGTACCTTCTGTAGGGCTTTAACTGTTGCTAAGGCCGTTGTTTATCTGTTGCTAAGGCGGTTTTTAAGTTTGGGATCATGTGATTGCAAATCCTCCAATAGAAGAATTCCACGGCTGGTCATTTTCTGTAATTGTTAACCTCTGTAGGGCAGAAAACTGTAACATCTTCTGTTGCTAAGGCCGTTGCTAGGTCCGAGCCATGTGATTGAAAATGCTCTATAAGATAAGATTTTTCTAGTTTAGTAAATGATGAATTAGGAAATACACTATGGACAGCCTAAATACTATATCTTTAACTGGGAAAAGTATACTTTCAAAACTATTTTTCTCTCTTTTCTATGGAAAAACCAGTTAATCATTCTGAGATCATCCACTGCTTTTCATACGATTTTTTTGACATTTAACCACCCATTTCCCTTAAAAAAATATAAATACCAACTACACGTTATTGTTTCCCCAATGATGTAACATACCAAGACCGTCATAAGCCACCCGAACGCCAAAAAAGACAAAACCTCCCAGGGAAACCCAACATATTCTTTTGTATAGGAGAGCTTTTGTACGAAAAAAACATGGATTCTCCCTCGCACACGAGTTGCATTTTAAGCAGCCATTCTTTGGCATTCTGCCTCGGCGATGATCTGAAGCGATTCTGAGGTGTTTGCGTGTTGTAATAAACGAGCTGTTCATGATTACAGTGGCATAAGTCATACGAACTTAGTTTTGATTAATTGAAGGTTCTCTGTAACAGCACCCGTGTTGTTCTAATGGAACGAGAAGAACAATTATCGAAAATTTTGACTTGGACGACTACCACACAAAAAGTAAGGATTTTTCCAACTTACAAGTGCTCGATGGCCACACAAGTCCACGTTCATTTTATTGCCTTGATGATTTTTTTTTGGGGGGGGGGGTGGGAGAGTTTTTTTAAAATGGATTATTTCTAGCGAAGGGGGAATGGAGGTTATTTTATTGGTATGTAGGTGCTATGAAATTTCATTTTATATAAATTTATTTAATTGTTTGGTTATTAATTGGATTATCTTCTTTCCTCAAGCGCTGAAATAAGATTGGTCTATTACTTTGTATAAATTTTGAATTAAAAAATCTCATGTTATTTACAAATTTAAAAAAAAATCTTGTACTTTTAATACTAAGTTTTACACAAAAAGTGGTTGTCTGGGGGGGGGGGTCTTTCGATATAGGAAATTGTGCTAAAATAGTGTTTTAACTTATATTTGGATATTTGAGACTCTTTGTGTAACACCCAAGCCTTTTAACTCCGTATTATGCCATGGGGTTCACTTTTCCCACCATAGAAAAGGACTCAAACTACTGTAACCTAATAGGTAAAGAGGGGTTCGGAGGTCCTCCCCCGGGTAACTTTCGAATTTTAGCTTGCCTAAAAGTGTAAGCTTCTTTAAGGGGTTATCTTGGTTATCTTCTTCGGGGGGGGGATATTGACCTCCCTTTAACCACTATTGTTAAGTTATAATCTTCAGAAAGCTTCACGGGTCCCACAAAAGGATCATGAGGGCTGTCAGTTGAAAACCCCTGGCTTATAGAGTTAGAAAATCCTTGCTTACAGGGCCGTATTTGCCCTGCATGAGCAACACGTGTCACAAGGGGGATTTTTAGGGGCGGCAAAAATACATCAAATCAAAGAAATCTTTCCACAGTTACAATATTGATTCGTCATTTCACAGCCTGTATTCAAGATTATTTTTCTTGCAATAGCGTGTAAGAGAAGACAACATTCTTTTTTCTTGGAGAAAATACAGATATGTGTGTCTTTCAGTTTGCTTATGAAAGGATGGTTTTTCACTAACAGAGTAACAGATTTGGAATCTTTCCAAAAACTATAACCTGGATTCATGCTCATTTTGTAGAAAATGTGATGCTTTTGGTCTAAATTTAGTAGAGTATAATGTTGATATCTCAAAACCCAAGGGACAAGAAACCTCCCCCCCCCAAGTTAACAAGAAAAAATAGAGAAATAGGTAATTTCTAGGGGGGGGGGGAATATTTTTTCGAGATATAAAGGTTTTTGCGATATCTTGATAACGAGGGTATACTGTACATCCGGAACGTTTAATTTTAACAAGAATTAGGCAAAAAATAGGTTATTTTCCCTTGAAGGAAAAACAAGTAGAAATGAATGAGGGAGTGCAAGAAAATTGTAGAACAGGGTGGCAAAAACCATAATTACCGGCTTATATAGGTTTACATTAAACTTAGTAATCTCGGACATGGACCACTGTTCTTCCGAGCAGCCCAAATGAGGAAGCAGATGGAAGGAAATACTAACCGTAACTCGACACCTAATTTATGACTAAAAATGTGCAGAAAGGAAATAAAAAGATAGCGGAATCTGCTGGACGTAAGAGGACCCACCTGAGCGGTTTTTAATTGAATTTCACGATAGGCGTGATGCAGGGAATTTTCGTGTTGGGGAGCTGTCACCGCTCTTTCGACTCGACAGGTTCGGAATGCCCTCCTCGATTAGATATTGGAGGGAATGTCGACCTGAGTTTGAAGCCGAATGAGGATTCGAATTAATCGCTTTTTGCTGTTGTTATTTTTATTATCGTTTGCTTTTTTGTGTTTCTGTGGAGGTTTTTTTTAGTGTCGTTGCGTTGTGTAGTAATGGAGTCATTCGTGTTGGTGCAGGGTGGTAAAATTGCAGGGTATAGGATTGACAGTTTTAACAGAAGCATTAAATGTTTTGTGTACTTATGAAAAGATTGAAATTTTATCTTTAAATACAGAATGTTTCTGTTTTTTTACAGTAAAGAAATACATTGTAGTATGTTGATTCTAAATTTGAACTCTGACTCTTAAAAAAATTGTGCTAAAACTAATATTTGTAATCCTATTCACATATAGAGGCATAGATTTTTGAAGTCGAATTGTACATAATTAACATTGATAATTAAATGTTTAATTTGTAGACATGTCTCCCAACTTTTTTATGGTTAGATAACGGATTCATTGATACTCTTATATTAATTGCAATAATTTTACAAATGTTTTTGGGCATTAAAATTTTATAAACCTAATATCACATTGGGCTCAATACAGTTTATTCTTCTTGCAAAAAGTTTTAAGTGTTAAAATTTTAGATGTAAGAAAATTGTAGCGACTTATTGCTTAAATTAAACTATAAAAGTTGGATACTTAACCATATTTAAAAAATTATAGTTTGTGAAATACCCTTCAATGTATTTGTAAGGTATAAATTCGCAAAACACCAAAATTTGTGGTATTGTAATATTGGAGGTGCCCAGAAATGAAAATATTATAGTTTGAATAAACTGAAATTTACTAAATGCAAAAGAGTCCTCAAAAAAGATATTTTAACAATCATTCCCTTTTATGTACTTAGAATCCAGATCTTTATTTTAGAATTTTGAGAAAAGATAGTACTACGATACTTAGGACGCGGTGCAATGTCAGCTAGCTTTCTAACTCTCTATAAGTGCAATAGATGGCGTTGTATCTATCAATGAAGCTCCTTTATATAATGCAGGCAGAGAGAAATGGTTGAAAGAAAATAATTGGAATTAGTGATAAAATATTAAAATTTTTTATTCTGATTTTTCCATTTTTTGAAGGTGGTACTTTTAGATGTGTCAGAAGCAAAGAGTTCTGTTAAAAATGTATGATCAATCTTTAGAGTTGCAAATACAATGACATCATCTTTTTTCACAAACAAATATAGCGTACCCAAAAGAAATTTGGAGGGGAATAGTATAATTTTTTGGGGGGATATGGGTCAATTTAACCCTTTTATGTTATAAAAGGAAACATTTTGACTTTCTGGTGGGAACTTTCTGGAGGGATATATCCCGAAATCCTTCTCTTGGTAACGTAAGAAAGATACTGTGTGCTAAAGTATCAAAAAAACTTCTGCTTTTTTTCTTAAAATTGTTTTCAAAGAAAAAATTAGAGTTCATGTTTGTGAAAATGAAATGTCACCCTGGACACACTGCAATATACTTGTTCAAAAAATCCAAATAATCACATAACGATGCATTTCAATAGTTAAATATAAGTACTATATAACACACAAATAAAACTACTATGTTAAAATTTTGGAATAATAATATTACTAAGGATTACGAGTAGTCTTTCCTCAATCTGACCTACATTTTCGTTACCTAATTCCTTCCTAGCTACTTCATCGGTTTCTTTAGAAATTTATAAGGTTTCTCTGATTAATATTGCAACATCTGCAACTTATTCCCTCCAATCAATTCTACAATGAGATGGAAAATCCATCTGAACCGGTCTTCTCTGTCAATTTAAAAAAAAAAAAAACGGAAAGGCACAATTTTTCTTCCCCGTCAATCATCCGGTGTCGTGCCCACCGTCTCATAATTGTCGTTCTAATTGAGACGCGAGACATCCATCAGAATCGAACAAAACAAATCCACTGCAAACGGCGGAAAGAAGGAACAAAATGTTTTTTTTTCTTCCATCGGAACAAAAGACAATCGCTGTCTGCGAGCCCACGCGGGGCGACTGACCTTCGCAATTAGCACGCACACACCTTTCTGTGTGTCCAGTTAGTTCTCTGTGTCAAGTTCACCACAGATTCAGATAGCTATAAGTATACTATAGGTAGAGATTGTAAAATTATCTCGAATAATATTTTTTTGTCTCCGAGAGAAGTGGTTCTTCTTTTGAATTTATTCTTTTCATGCTTACCTCAATAGGAAATGACAACTGTATTGTCAGTGTGCTCCAAATGTATTCATATAGGTGTTCCCAAAAGAAAAGGAAAATAGATCAGTGGTTCCCAAATCGTAATAGTCTGATAATCACTTATCCTTAAATTGATCCGCCTTTATCCATGGCCATCTAGACTCATAAGGCCATAGAAGCTCGAAATCGTGACGCGATATTCACTTTTCAACAGCGCAAGGTTCAAGATTTCAAACTAGAGTTGCGCTGCTGACCAAAAAACCTATGAAGACGAAGAGTGACGTCTTGCCTACTATTTCACGTCACAATATCGAACTTCTCTGGCCTTAAATGTCTAGGTGGCCAAGCTTTATCCTCTATTACTTAAAAACCTCGACTTAGATTTAATTTAATAACAATTAAAAGTTATTTTTACTTTGTACCAAAATCCTTCTTTCTGAAGATCGAATTATGTTTAGACAGGGTATAGTCACAAGGAGAGGATTTTGGGATATATCCCTCTAAAGTCTAAATTTTCTTTTTCTGACAGGGAAAATCTGTCTGGCTATCAGTCTATCAAACAGCTAACACTGGGATTTAATATACAACGCCGATACATCCAAAATCTCCGTTTTGCTTGAACATACGTTATAAGACCCTAGGCCTAGATATATACTAGTACAGTTGGATTGCTCTCTATCATTCTCCATTTCTTCTTCTCATCATCTCTCACTCGCACTATTTCATTCTTTCCCTAATATTTTCTCCCAATCGCTAATATACACAGCAAAGAGCAAACGCTCTATACACAAAAATAAACACATCTAAGACATAAACACATCAAACAGTTTTTTTGTCTCCAAATTACCAACAAATCTGTTGTGTTGTTAGGTAGAACACTTTATTACCTTAATTATTGTGCAGTGATAGTGTTCTGAATATGTTTTAAAGTGTTCAATCTAGAAATGTGTTCTAAAAATAGTGTTTGAGATTATGTTTTAAGATCTGAAAGTTCTTAAATTTGGACGAAACACTATAAGACCATATTTTCTGTCAAAACTTTTTTCGATTAGAAGTGTTCAATATTGTGTTTACTTAGTGATTACAGAAAGATCACTACTAAAAAAAGAGTGATTACAGAATTGAACAATTTTTCCTTTCCTTTTTAGTGAAAATGTGTTGTCTGATTCCTTTTTTAAACTCGCACGACCATTCACACATTGCGGATCAGTTACACAATCTTCTATTCTCCATCAAGGTAAGAGTCAGTCTGTACCTCAAGGTCTCCAGATTCTCTCTTCAAGGTTCTCGAAAATATTATGGACACCCCTTTCATGTCGTCTGTGTGTGCAGAGGGGGGCGTTGATGGAAGGGACATCGCTGTGGGTGGGATGGGTCGTTGCCGGTGAGTTATCCGCGCCAGACGATTTTTCGGCCACTCACAAAGGGTGGAAAAAAGATACTCTTTTGCATTTCTCGACATTCTCGCGAGTTTTATGCGATGGAAAAGTATCTCTTGCTTTGTTACTTTTTGACGGGAGTTATGCGCGTCTGGGAGTGCAGTTGAGGTCAGGGGAAAGAGTTGGAAGGCAGGTGTTTGAGAGTGGTCAAGCCAGGTTTTTGCCACCCCTGTGCTACCATTTTTTTGCCCGCTTCAACTTTCCTTTCTTTTAAGAAAGAGCAGCTTTTCCTCCTTAATTCTTATGAGAAGTCAACGTTTTTGATTGTTCCCATTTTAGTCCAAAAAGTATTTTTTAAACAAAATCAGCAAGAATTGAGGTTAAAATGTTCCGTAGATTCTAAATCTGTGCCCCCTCCTTGGACTGAAAAAGAAGGGAAAAGAAGAGAAAAGAGAGAATAGGCGTAAAAAGAAAATAGATTCTGAAAGACCAAAAGTTTTTCAGTCATTTAGGCTCCTTTTTTAAACCCAGGGGATCACTTTCCCCAGATTGTTCAAACTTTTTCGTACATTAAGTGCCTGTGCTGAACAAAAATGAGTTATTTAGGGTCAAAATCCCTACAATTTTCTGTGGGAGAAATTAATTAGGGGTAACTAAAGAGGTCTTTATAGAAAAAAAAGTAAAATTTTGTCTTTGCGTCCAAAAGTAGAGGTGATCCTCAAAAAGTGCCCTTAGAGTCCTGCTGGATCCGCTCCTGCATGGGCATCGTAACCCCTTGTGTAGTTGCGAGTTTATTTTTTAAAATTCACTTTTTTGAAGTTTTTCTAACTGTTTATTAACTTCCTGTACTGCTATTTCATTTATAACTGTTTTTTTTTTAAATATTATTTTGAACTTTTCACATATTTTTGTACCTGAAAGACTTCGAACATAAGCTATCGAAAGGACCATTCACAGACCAATTTAAAAACTATTACCCACCAGGCTGAAAAGCGATGAGGTTCCTACTTTTGCGGTAAGAGGTTATCGCAGTACCCCTGTCGCCAAGGTGCTTACACTTGACGAGTCCATACGATCACTTAACCACAACTAACCACACGCCGCGCTTCCGCTTCTTTATGATGGAGAATTTACGGTTTCAAGCAATAACTATCCGTTAAGTGCCCGTAGAATCGCCGTTTAGTCATCACCATGGGAAATAGGTCAAGGCCGGGCCTTTTATAGTTTTTATGAGCTAATTTTTATTGAATTTTAGTAAATTGTTTGATGCTTTTTGCTTATGTCATTAACGGCCGTATTCACTGGTAACTTGACCGGGGCGGTTAAACGGCAATCAAACTTCTGATTGGTAGTTAAAGAAGGAAAACTAGTTCTCGGCTAATCAGAGGTTTGACTACCGGTTAACCACCGGTCAAGTTACCGGTGAATACGGCCGTAAGCTGTTTTGGGCACCAAAGATAAGAAAAATTGCCGAAAAACCTATTGATAAATATGCAGCAATTTTGATGACAACTATAAAAATTTGTCCATATATTATTTTTTGGGCGTCCAAACTGTTTTGGTGATTTTAAAAGGAATAGATAACGGGGTACCGATACTTTATATGAAATTGGAAGCGCATAGACTGTTTTGAAGGATTTTTACTTTAAATCTATGGGGGTTTTGGAGAAAAATTCTTAAGAACGAGAAATGTTGTTGAGAGGATGAAATGTTGAAATGTCTCTTTATGAGAAATGTTCTTAAGGAAATGTTGTTCCTAGGGCTTAACTCTGTAAGTGCCCAATGCTTAAAAATGCATTTTCATAAATGTATGCACAATTTATAAATAAAAATTGAAGAATAATATGATATTTTCACAGAGCGAAGCGACGTTAAAAATAGATGAACTGTTTTGAATGCATAAATCTGATCTTCATCAAATATTTTCAATTAAAAACTTATTTAGTTAAGTTACTTGGGATTATAATTTTTAAAAATTGTGCGAAGAAATTTTATTGGGGATCTTTGAACCAAAATTTCGGTTCTCTACCTTGTCATCCTTTATCCTCCGTTTTAAAACTGATTTAATTTAAAGTGTTTATGCGGCTCTTAGAGTTTTCCAAGACTTTAGCATTTATTACATTTCTATTAAGATTCAAAGTTGCTATGAGAAGAATGTGGAATCTTGAAAAAGCGTTAAAAGCATTCCAAAAAAAGCGCTTTAAATAAATTTCGTTTTTTTTAAAAAAATAAAACGTTTTTTCCTCGTTTGTTAAAGGTCGGTCCTTAACCTAAGGACTCCTTGAATTATTCCCAGTTCAACCCAGCAAAGGCCAGGCTATAAAAAGATCTTTTTTCGCGCATAAAGAAGGACATGCTTTTGCTTTTCGAAGACGGTGTTTCACAGATTGTCACAGCAAGGCATAATTACAGCTTTTAGCTTCAACAAGACGTATGGAGACTAAGTGGGGAGAGACGCCCATGCTGTGTCCATAACTAAGGACGGACCTCATTTCCATATTTGTGTGACGGCCCCGCCCCCACAAACACCTGTAGCAGGGGGGTCGAGCGAACAAAAAAACCCTTTGGGGATAGAGTTAGAAACAACAGGGTGCGCGTCGATCCACTGTTCCTATAAATGTAATCGAGTCACAATTTAAAGTGCTTGTAGGAACTGCTTCTTTGACATTGCCATATGAAATTTTTTCGGTTTTTGTTTTACTACTTTTGAGAAAACATATTTGTTCTTTTGGCACTGGGTGTCTAGGAGTACGGGATCACATATAGATGAAAACTGCTGGTCAGATTAAAACATTCTCCATTAAAAGTAACGCATAATAAATGGAAGCACTTTTGCTAATCTATGGCTATAATGCTGAGGTGTTCGACTAATCAGACTACTAACTCCTGTTCTTGGTCTGAAATTAGTCACAGCAATCCAATCCAAGCAGTTCCAATCATCCTTAATTTCCTACCAGAGTTCATCCTTCGATAAAATTGATAATTCTGTGTTCATGTCACACAGTTGTAATGAAACCTTCCACACAGTTAAGGCGGAATCTACCACAGTAACGGTGTAACCATACATACAGTTACTGTGGAACGTTACTCAATATATGGTGGCAATTTCTTTTCACCACTTTTTCCTTCAACATTACATAAAATTTTCACACACGCATACACGTCAGCATCCTCGGGATTATAGCCGAGTGTTTTCTCTTATTTACTCTCTACATTTCGAGTATATATTCGGAATGCGGAGTACGTGCTCGTTAAATCTGTGGGTCCGAAAGTCCTGTGGTCGGTCATGGAGCAGATTACCACGGGTCTAGGTGTATGGAGACTATTTCCCTCCCCTTCAGAGACATGGCAAAATTGTGGAGGTGGCGATAGATAGTGGCAGCATCTATCATATCTCACGAGGCAGAAGTCGGACTCCTGTCATTTATGGGCCTCACTTTCTCAGGAGTCGCACCCCCTTTGCCTTAAATCTTTATGGATATTTCAAGTGGCAAACGACAATAACAACTATCTACATTCGCACTGACGAAGGGGATTCCGGAATCCTCGAAACAGCTCCATGCTTGGTTTCCTGTACATCATCATTTGAGCATTAAATATGTTGCTTTAATAACTCTATATTCCGATAATATTGTCACACAAGGAGATAGAGAGGTGTTGAAAAGCTATTTCTGCTATTGCAAACCTATTATAGGATCACCAAAAGTGATGGTCTCGCAGGGTTGTAGCCAACGCTCCCTCACTCCCTTCCCTCTCTCTACCGCGCGGCGGTATTCAAAAAGAATCCCTTCTTCCCCAAAAACAAAAGCGGCGTCTGTGGGAAAAAGCGAGCAGAAAGGTGAGAGGTAAACTTCTTATTTATCTGTCGCTTTTTTGCCATCCTTTCCTGCCGCAATAAGATACCCCGTGAGAAAGGAGGCAGTAGTGGACACGATATGGCGAAGTGGGTGGTTTTTTCGCCGTTTTTTACCCTCGCCCCCTCCTTGTAATTTGGGCCGCCGCCGAAATGTGATAAAATAAAAGTAGGATAAAAATCGAGCCTCTGGTTTTAGTTCTTTTCCTCACGGTTCCGTGACACGCAGGAAGTTCAGCTAAGGAGAAAATTATTTGTTTGCTTTGTTCCCAACTAACGAGAAACTGCCTTCCCCGGTGGTTTTGACCAGTGAGTTATACTCAGCGGTGGGAGTTTTTCAGGTTTTTTTTTATGGAGATGTGTTGGGTTTAACTATATAAATATCTCCTTAACTACTTGCTATAATCTCGGTCCTATATTTCACTTCTCTGCAGAAGAAAAGTTAGAAACCCGAGGTTTGTTTGATTCTTTACGAAAGAGGTTTAAAATAAAAAAATATTTGCTACAGGTGAGTTTTTCTTAACATGCTCAAAACTAGCTCTTTGTGAGTCTAATTTTTTTTAGTGGAAACAATTATTTAGGTACTATAATGCTCTTATGAAGTGAAGAATACCGTTTTAAGGTCCAGGTGTCCACCACGGGTCCAGGTGTCTGGATACTATTTCCCTTCCCTTCAAACTATTGTATATCTTGAGAAAAATTTTACACTTTTATTTTAAAATAAAACGATAGTTTAAATATTTCCCCAATTTTCGAAAGTTTAATGTTGTTTAATTAACTTTAAAATAAACCAAGAACATCTATGCTAAAACTTTGTCTCCCAAAACTGTTCCCAGACCTCTTTTAGGGGAATATTTTGTATTAGGAATGGGTATACATTATATTAAACATCTGGTGACTTGAAATATTTGTTTTTTAACTGAGCACGTTGCAGCATACAGGAATGGGGTCTCGCAAGGGTTGTATACAAGGGGGGGGGGTTTACCTTCCATCCTCAAAATTTCGACAACAATAGTAAGATTAAACACTCAAAATTTTAATATTAACACTTATTAAATCCCACTTGTAAAGTAAATGTTTTAAAAAGCATCATTTAACCTATAATGTATGCGTAAGGGGTTCTTTAATTAAGTAAATCCCTCAAAACAAAGTCTTATTTCCGGCCAGTCACTCAATTTAAGAAGTTTTACTATCCCAAACCCAAAGCATCTTATACATAATCTGTAAAAACAGGATGGTTGATTAACCGAATATAAGGAAAAGACCAGTTTTCTCCTGCAGAATAAGGGTCAATGATCATGATCAGTGATCACATTTCAAGAACACTCGGAATACATTTTACATGGAAATCAATAGATATAAACTATTGACTTACTGAGTTATTAAACTTAATGCTTGATATATTTATTTATTACCTTCACGAAGGCCAATTACGTCAATTACATAACCGTCGAGGTACATTTTTATTTGCTGCCCTTTCTTCATAAAATGAGATAGAAGGGAATATTTTGTAGAACTCCGTAAAACGACCGTATGATTGTTAAGAAAATAGAGATTTTTCAACGAAAAAGAGAATGGTGAGGTGACATTCTTCCTTTCTTTTCTGTGTGGTATGTCATTCTTCTTAAAACCTTAACCAAAGCAAATTAAAGGTTATTAGAAGATAAAAGAATGATTTAGTAATTGTAAGGAATATTATATGAATAAATACTGGATGATAATGGTATGCAACAATCTCGAAGTAGAGAGCTCTACAAAATTTTGTAAATAAAAGTAATAGTCGAGAGTTGAATTTTCTTAAATTTATGTGGAATGTTTTGCATGTTTTTTTTGCATTGTTACACTTTTAAGGGATTTTACAAATTTTTCATGTAAGTGTTCTTTTACTATATTTTTTTTTTGAGGGGGGAGGTAAAGAGGCCTACAGTTTTCAAGTAGTTTAGTAGTTCAAGAGTTTTCTATTTAATGAGTACAGGAAAAACAACTACAGTTTTTAAAACATTACCAATAATAATTTCTCTTCCCAAAAGAGGGGTAGTAAAAAATGAAGCTTGCAGCATCATATCTAATACCTATATAAATATAACAGTTCTATACCCTCATAAGTGCCGTTTACATGAGCCAATTACCCGGGTTAAAGGCGGCTCTAACTCCTCTTTTCAACCCGGCATTCCCTACGAAGGGAAAAAGATAGGAAAAAGCCGGGTTGAATTCAATCCTAGTCAATTGCCGGGTTGTACCCTCCTTTCCCATGATGCCTTTCGTGTCCCATCCCACACTCCCTTGCGTGTTGTGTAGTCCGCCATTTAATTGTTTGTGTGTGCTCTGTTGATTGTTTTGATATAATTTGTAATGGACATCAATAATGTAGAAAGTAGCAAATGCAGTTTGAAATGTGAAGATAAAACGTTAAGTTTAATAAACATCCATTTAATTTTTAAGACAAGCACAACTTACAAACATGAAAAACGGAAATCAAAACAATAAACATTGATGGAATTGAAACAATGTTGCCAACACAATTTTGTATAATTGTATAAGTGTTACTAGTAAATAAACAAAATATTCAACAAGTAATACAATATTACTTTCATACATCTTCGCAGGTCTTCGGTAAGCAAATCTGCTATCATCCCTTGATTTTTTTTTGCATATATCGCCAACGCTCTTTTAAAATTCCTTTTGATGCTTCTTGCAAGAACAAAAATGAGCTATTTGTAAACAAACTTGGAAACCATGGAAACAGGCAGATCACTTATTTCTTACCACGTGACCGAGAAAAAGCCGGGTTAGATCATGTCTCATGTAAACGCCTTCAAATTTCGTGACCCGGGTAGAGTTGGAAATTCCCTTGAACCCACCTTTAACCCGGGTAGCAACCCGGGTAGTATTTTTCCCATGTAAACGGCACTATAAAAAAGGACGAACAAAGTATAATGGTTTAATCTTTATTTTTGAATTTAAAAAAAAAGAACAGTATTTCTTCAAAATCTTCATTTTTCGTGTGCCCTTAACGGAACTTATCTGCACTACCCATCACCAGAAATAGTAACTCAACTGTACACGTTCTCTTGAATGGGAATGATGAACTCATAAAATTTGGAGAGTACGTAAAACTCTCCACATTGTATAAGTATTTGGAATATATTACACATAAAATTACAATCTAAAAGTTATAGGTTGATTAACTTTGCTATAAATCGTGATTTATATGAAGAGTAGAAAAATATGTAAAACATGAAAATGTATGCACATTTGAGGCGTTCCGTTGGAATTACAAGCTCTTTAGTTTCGTGATTTATGATGTTAAATACTTTGGTAACAATTCTGTTACATTTGTTGTGTATTGTTCTGGCTTAGAATTACGAAAAAGAAATGATATTTTGTGTACATATAATAAATGATCGTTACTGAAAATCATGAATCTATATTGTTCCTTTGTAATTATATTGGTTAGGGTGAAGTTTTTTACAAATTTTTATAATTTTCTTGTAGGTTGCAAGTATGGTATAGAAAGTATGACTCTTTGTTTTGACGTTTTGAAGACTTTTTTCACTGGAAGAAATATATAAGTAGGTTTTACAAAACCATGTTACCAGATCTTAAGATTTAACACTACGTTTCTGTTTCTTAAATTAATTACTCTTAATAAATTCTAATATAGTATCTAGTATCTTTAATTATGGTACAAATAGAGAGGATTGAAATTAAAGTAAAGAAAGAAAGACAAACTTTTTATAATAACGCAAACACACATTAAGTATGTGTAAAGTAACTTTTAAAAATATAATGCCTTCATCTTGGATTTTTCTTCCATGACAGAATACATTCTTCTAAACCTATTCTTTTATAAACGTCTCCCTATTAATTTTGTTTACGAAAAGTAGTCGATTTTATTCATCTTACAGCAAAATTATCATGATTATTTTTTTGTTTGAGCTTTTACTTCATTGATTTCTACCGTTTTATGGTCGTTTAAGGTCATGGTGCATTGAATAAGATTCGAGTTGTCCTGACAAGTTTACGGTTGGAAACCAATTATGAGAAGCTCATAATTCTTAATTTAATCAATACTATTTCTTGAATTATTACTCTACTTAATATTAATGAAATTCAGTAACGGAAATTCAGTTTCCCTCTTTACAGCCAAGTTATTAAATATCAAATGCTGTTAATTTATAAAAGAAATGGGGTTCTCTCTTACTTTGTGTGGAAAAAGAAAAGCACCTGTAATTCCGGATAAGAAAAACCCAAGACACTCTTTTTTTAGTTTCATAATAAAACTAAAAGGGCATGTTAACACAATTTTGATATTTCAAACAAAATTGGGGATATCCTAAACTCTTTAGAAGAGCCATCTTTTGTAGAAAGGGGCCGTCCATTAATTAAAATTGTTGGTGGGAGACTAGGCAACCCCCCCAAATATCACCAGGAGGGGGAGAGGGTGTCAATAAAAATATCTCGTCAATTTTATTTCAAAAAATTTACATTTGAATCGCCAGTTTAAAAAGGTAAAGACCAATAAAAATAAAGACTTTTTGTGCGAATTTGTTTTCCAAGCTTCGTTCTACATATGAGTGTAAAGAGGGAAAAAATAACTACCCCCCTAGCGGCAGATATAGCCCCTTGAAATGGTTGAATTCAATGTCCATTCATTGTATTTTTTATTAAATTTTAAATTTAAGTTAATTTGCATTTCTTTTATTATTATTTATGCTGCAAACTAAGCTAATATAAAATTTACTTTTAATTTAAAAGTGTTTTCACCTTTTTTTTCCAGTGAATATATGACTCCCTTGATATTAATTTATTACATAAATTGTGCCTTAATGACTCAGTTTCCTAAAAAATTTTAATTTTATTTGTCTCTGTCATTCTATTTTTCACTTTTGTGCCATAAACTAAGCAGAGATATAGTTTAAATGTCGAATAAAGTGGTTTTTAAGATTTTTTTTCAGCTGAAATTTCATGAGGTTGGAAAAGGGAGCAAGTTCAACTTTTTCAAACTGTAAAATATTTTTGAATAAACTTATAATTCTTTCGATTATTATTATGTACTCTAAATAGAGTCCTGAATTTCCAATACAAATTTAGTGGTTATACAACTAAAATTCAATTACTTGTACAGTTTTTTTTTTCGATTTTCTTAAAACTTGGTTTTTGAACCCTTTTTCAAACTGATGAAACAAACCTCTTCTTCGATCTTCTTTGATTAAAAGAAAAGAATAGAGAAATATATTATGTCAGTTTAATTTAGAATATGTATTTTTTTTTCTTTTTGGAATACTACTGAAAATAATAACATTAAATTTTTAGTAGTATTATTTTTATAGAAGACATTGCATTAATACGTAAAAGTACTTAATAATATGAGGCAAAATACATGAACATATCAAATAGATTTAATTACTTCAAAGTTGTGGATGAAATCTAACGTGAGGAGGGGCTACACCTATCTCCGAAGATCTCCTAAAAATGGAGAGGGGTTAAATAAAAACACTTAACGTAACTAGTGAATGTCCCCCAAAGTTCCCATGAAGACCTTTCTTATCGAGATCTTATATCATCATTACAAGCACTGGGGTTTATGTTACATTTATAATTACCGCAATAATTGACCATGAGAGAAAAAAAATAGTATAACCAAGAGATTATGAAAAAAAAATCTACAATAACAATTGAATAGGAGAGTAAGTATCGTTTATCAACAACGCAGTCCTATAACTGCGTAATGAATACCTCATAATTTCAACGATGTCATGTTTTGTTTGAGGAATAAAAAAATCCCAAATACAGTTTTATATCATATTTTCATATAAAACCTTCGTCCTCCATTGAAAATATTTACTTTCACTTCCCCTGCGAAGTTAAAAAGATTTGTTTTTGCTCGCTCCAGTCTAGACGCTGAAAAAGAAGAGAATTTTTTTTTCTGCACCGCCGCAAACACATGCGGAAAATTACGCGGGCTAATAGCAGAAAGAAATCAACCATGCTCACCAGTTGTACTATACTCTCTTTCCCAATTCGTAATACAAATAAAGGAAACGCTAAACACACAGTAGGCTGTACCCAACCAGTTGAAACAGAAGAAACAACATCAATCTTTGTTTTGGAGACCTCTGCTAAATCGAGCTTTTTCGCTCGGTTTTTAAAACGTTCTACACCGATAGTTGTTCTGATTGGGGTGTATCGTCACGCTTTTTCCTGTCTTGCCGTAAAAATCAAGATCAACCAACCAATCAACCAAGAGCTGTTGATGTTGTGGCAGGAAATGCAGGAACCGGATATAAAAACAGAATTTACCCGACTTGCATTAATCATTCCACGGTCGCACGAAAGGTAAACACAAATTAAGGGAGGTAGAGAGAGAAGATCCCTCATCCGTTGGGTCCGTGCAGTCCATTGGTGCGTCCAACAGGTTCTCTATCTTTAAAAGAGGATAGAATTCTACTATTTTATTTAAAAAATAAACTGATGTCTAAAACAACAATTTTTAGATACATGAGTGGGTAAGAAGCTAGGAAAATTGGAGTAAAGATGTTTGATAAGTTTACTGCGTGGTAGGATAAAATTCTTAAAACGTACGTATGTATAGAACACAGAACAATGATGAAAAATATAAGTATATTCAAAAATATTGCACAGTTGAAAAAAGTTGATGGACTTTTCCCCTATAATTTCAGCTGAAAAAAATTTAAAAACCACTCTCAAATTGTCAAATAAATTATATTTCTGCTTATTTCAGCTACACAAAAGCGAGAAATAAAAGAGAGACAAAGACAAATAAATTTCAAAAGTATTATGAAACTGAGTCATTAAGGCAGTTTAATGGATGTAAAGAAGTATCAATGGATACCAATATTCACTGAGTAAAAAAAAGGTGAAAAGCACAATTAAATAAAAAATTTGCTTTTTTTGCTGGCTTAATAAAAAATTTGGCTTATTTCACAGCACAAAGAATCAAAAAAGAAAGAGTTGCAGTAAGGAAAATCAGTTGCAGTAAGGAATAAAAATTGTATCACTCCAAAGCATCCTCCTAGATTAATTTTAATAACTTCCATAGTCATAGACAACGTTATTTTAAACAAATAATGTCTAAACAGAAATATTCAAATATTTAAAGCTTTGGGTGTTGCATGACTTGTTTCATTCAATGTGATTTGAAAACCATTGAAATGCTAATTACTTAGTGAGCGATTCCATTTAAACTGCATTTAATTTTTAATTTTAGTTAAATCTTGTTAAATAGAAGATTTTCTTGTGAGAGGTTGTGGGAGGCATGAACTAAATACGCAGTTTGGTTTTTAATGATTACGTATATCATGGAAATAAAACACTTGGAACAATATGTTAAAGGTTAAAAAAACTATATAATCATTTTATTAAAATAACTTTCTTTATTTTCCCTTCACCAATATCAGCTGAAGCAACATTAAGTATTTAAAATAATATTTGTATTTTTTATTAATTTTGATCTCAATGTTTGGAAATGATATGCATGATGATGAAGTACAGCATTTTGCACAAAAAGTATCTCGTTTTCATTTATTTACATAATTATATCCATAAGGAGTCAAATTTTTACTGAAGGTTAAATTATATTGGAAAATACATTCCAATTTCCAGGCGATAAAATAAGTATAATATTTCAAATGTCTAAATTAGAGCGTCATATAATAAATTCATCATTGTATTAAAACCCAGACATGTCTTAAAATTTCACTCTTAATACTCTCTCTTGGAGTAACTCCTGATTTAATGAATATTTTCACTACATTAAAAAATCTTTGGTAAATATAATTAAATTATACTTGAATCTCAAGTAAAAATTTACTCTCTTTATCTCTGTCTTCTTAATATATGTCCTCTTAAATTCACTCATAGTTTCAATATCACATCCCTCCTCCCTTCTCACCATCTTACTTTCATAACTTTCATTTAGTTCGTAAATTTTTATAAAAATGTTATTTATAAAAATTTAAAATTTCTGTGCGAGCTACATTTTCCCCTAAAAAATTGTTTTTAAAAATTTGTAATGTGTGATTTCACAATTTTTATAACCCCCTTGTCACAAAGTGTCACAGATTGATAAACCCCCTCCAAGCATGACGGCATTATGGATGACCCCTTGTGATTCTTTCATCCTTTTATAGTATCTCTCATCCTCTTCATCCCTTTGTTTCTCCTTTCCTCTCTCATCTCTCTGGCCATCTTCATCCCTTCACATCATCTTCATCCCTTCACATCATCTTCATCCCTTTTCATATCCTTCATTCTCTTCGTCCCTTTCATTTTTTATCCCTTTCATCCACGTTATCTCTCTTATCTTCTTCTTAACATTCTTTTTATATTTTTGTAGTAAATTTTAGAATCTAGTTAATAATAGTATTAATAATAATAATAGCTTAAAGTTTAAATAACATTTTAAATTTAAATTTGTACATCATCTGCATAAGATAAGAAGTAATTTTTTATTGTGTTCTCAAAAATAACAAATTATACCTTCTTCTAAAATCCCTAAGCGTAAAATATTTTATTTAATTTGAAAGTTACATTGTTCTTCTTCCAACAAACTAATAAAATTTTAACGGATTTTACAATACAATGATTAAGTAATCTTGTCATAAAATCCAAACAAATCTAAAATATAGATTTTCTGTAACTTGTCATGAATAATTTTTTTAATAATCTTCAGGGTAGCTCATAAAAATGACTCATTTTAGGGCTAAGTGGTCTTTCGAGTCCTATCCTTCAGGGTTGGCTTTACAGGGTCTCTTTGGACCTATTCAGAGTTTTTTTTTCCTCGTCAACGAATTTGTTTTAAAAACCGTTGTTATTCTCAAAGTAAACAACACATGTTGTGTTAAATCAGGTATGGAATTTCCGTTGGGTCAGCTTAAACAAAACCACCTTGACTCGTAGCAAAAACACATGCATCTTAATCTCGAACCCCTTTGGCCAAGGAAATACGTTAGAAGTGTAACTGATACAGAATATTTACGCATGGAAAAGGATTGACACCCACATTTCCTTTTAGTTAAAAAGGGAAATACCTATCCATCAAACCCACTTTACCTGTTCAATTCGTTATCTAACCCCATATCGCGATTCAAGTACAACAGTAAGAACATGAGAGTCTAAGTTAGGATATCAGAAGCGTATATCCTGTGTAGTAACACTAATTACCTGAATGAAAAACCTGAATCAGTTATTGTGAAAACAAGGTGTTTGTCAACCTAAAAAGGTGAGTGAAAGAAAAATAAGCAAATCTATAATATAAGTCAGGGGTCTCTAAAATTTATTGTTGCTCGAGGAACACATTTTATACTTCAAAATTCACATTGGATATCTCCATAAAGATCCAAAGTCGAAAAAAAAAGGAATGGAAAGAGAAAATAGTGAGGGGAAACGAATGAGAAATGAAAGAGATAGAAATACTATTACCGCCTGAAAAACTTTAGAGGAGAGAAGAGAGAAAGAGAGAGGATTGAAAATGAAAGAGGAAAAAAAATTATTTTATTATTATTATTAAAATTAAATTTATTACTTTCCCTTGCTTCCCTCATTCTCTTCATTTTTTCAATCTATTTTTTCCCTCCTGTTACCCTTTTCCCTTTATCTCTCATTCATTTTCCCTACCTCTTATATTTCCAATTCTTTCTCTTCAAATCAAGTCACACCTCGACTGAAACTATAACTCTAAATTACTCCAGATACCTTATAGTGAAGATGAAATTTTTTTTTTTGAGATTTCACGTTATTGCACAAAACCAGCGATATGAGCATGATGTTCCGATCTAAATTTTAAGAACGAAATCAAATTCTAAAATTATATTACAACAAACTTATTTTAGAACACATTTCTGGATAGCAACACCTTTCAAAGATATTCAGAACACGACACAATTAAGTGTTTTATCTACACTGTAAAAATAGTCGTAAAAACGGAAACAAAAGATGCCAGGGCTTTTCCGAACCTAAGGAATATTCTTGGAATATTCTAAGGAATATTTACCCCTTAAGGAATATTCTGGCAACATATCTGCAAAAGTATATAGGGTACATAACCCACTAAAATTTCCGAAGTTGGGAAAAAATGAGACACCAATCTGTATAGAGAGACAAAATGTAGTTAAATGAATAGTTAATTATAATAAGTTCTCAAAAATTGCAAGAATATTGTAGTGTAGCAAACAGAAAAAAGTTCAGTCAACAGAGAAATCCTGTGCAGAGTAAATCTCTGGCAACTTTTGCTGCCAGCGATTTTCTGTTTTTTTTACCGATTATTTTTTACAGTGCAAGAACACAAAGTGTTCCTAAATATGTTGTGAGCTTGTGAAGTTTATTAAAACTGTGATCCATTTATGTAAAAGAAGCAAAATGAAACTAAAAAACCATTCAATTACTTCTCTCCGTCGAAGGAAAAGCACAGCTACTGTCCCTCCCACTCGCAAGAATACGTTCTTGCGGGGAGAGACCTGATCCCAGACACGTGTTTATCCTTCGTCTCCGCGGGTCATCCCGAACAATGCTGCCGACTCGCCTCTTGTTTTATGGCCCACGAAACGATCCGTAATTGCTGGAAGCGGGTGTCTTAAATACTCGGCAGCCGCGCCTTTCACACCCATCATTCAAGATACGAAGAGAATACGTAAGAAGGGTTAAATCGTTCGGAGTTGCTTCTTCTTATTATTATTTTACGTCGAAGAGGAGGAGAGGGTTGGATCCAGAAGCAGGGTCTGGAACAGGGTTTAACAAACATTTCTCAGCATCCCTCTAATATGAACTTTACTTTTCCTGTAACGCGTTCTTTAAAAAGGGGTGTTAAAGGGTCACGAATTCCCCCCCCCCTTTTTTCAATCAGATCGATGCATTTTAAAGGCAAAGTGGACTACTTTAAAAAGAAAAAAAGCTACCTACAATTTCTTCTGCCAAAAATCTGAAATTATTTGGGTAGAACCAGAGTTAGGTATTTCATACAGTAAAAAGTTAATTGAAAATCTTTCGAGGGTCTTAGTTTTCCTTTAAATGTCTGAAGCAGAATCTTCAACTTTGTTAAATCCTTTGAGTTTTTCGACCTTATCAACCCCTGGGGGGTAATAGGCATTATTGCACATAGATAAACTTTAAAAATATTAATCGAGCTTGAGGTTCTGTAAGAGTATAAAAAAACCTCTATTATTTTACAAAACATACAATAACAGCATGTAGAACACAAAGAACAGTAAGAGAAAATAGTCATCAGATGGTGAACATACAGAGAAATGGTGTCCATCGATATCTTTTCATTTCTGAGTCTCCATGTAAATCTTTTTACATGTATGTATCTTTTCACGGTGCGAGCCATTTTCCCAATTAGACTCTAAAAAACATATCGATTTATCAAAGCAAACCTGTCAGTTAATCTACAAGAAAACTTCACAGTAATTTGTCACTTAGGGCTACCTAAACACACCTGTCTGTTTCACTTTGGTTCCAAGAGAGGGTATCACTGCGATAATTATCATCGGTTCTCTTCACTGGAAGGGTTCAGACAAACAAGTACCTGACCCACAGGTATACCCTGACCACATGTGCTTAACTCTTCACACCTGATTATAAAATCTGATAAAAAAGTTCCGAGTTTGTGGGAAATAAGTTTGGGTCTTTCTTTTAGTCAGGGTGGAAGTTGATTAATCTATGTCGTTAATGGGGTGTCAATCATTTTCCAGATGTAGAAATACTGTGTGGGGTCCGTTATTCAGCGTATATCCTTTGTGTGAGATAGCCAAAGGGGTTCCCAACCCCCCGAAAGAAGTATCGATGCTCTAATGTTTTGTACGGATATTATATTAACTTGTTTAGAGTATCCCTTTGCTGAAAAAAATTTTGCCTTAAATATATAGAAATCTAAAAATTTTTAGTGATAGCTATTTGCTACAAATATGCATAATAGTACGTGGATATGCATAATAGTACGTGGATATGTTTATTCCGAGGAATCCTTTGAGCATGTATAGTGGTGTCCTTTAAAAACAACCCACTCCAACCAAATTGTACCCTAAAAAAACCCATTGAGATTTTTTAATTAAATAATTAAAATAATTTTACCATCTCATATACCCTGTCCTTCTATGCCTCTTAGAGTGTCAGGGATGTAAAAACTGGTCAAAGAACGGTTTATTTACTTATTTTTTAAACAAGCTGAGATAATAAAGATTTTTGGCGAAAAATGTGCTTCAGATTTACAGATTTTGTAAAAATGTATGTTATAAAGACTTTAGAGCATTTTTCGCGCGTTTTTATGTTATCCCATTACTATGAGAATAAAATATTAAAGTTTTAGCTCAGTCCGCCAATTAGAGTCCTTCTAGGAAAAAGTGGGTTTTTTTTCAAATTCTTACTTAATTGACCGCCAATTTGTAATGGATAGTTGGAATTATAAACTTGCTAAGCACTAAAATGTTAGGGAGGATGAGCCGCTAGTACAGTTTTTTGTTCGATTTAATTATCCTTTTTATTAAGCTTTTAATGGAGAAAATATGAAACAGTGGGTTGTTTTTAAAGGACAGCACTATATATATGATGGATGAAAAGGTGATAAGTGATATATATTGAGAATATGGAAAGAGATGCTTGTGAAATGTTTTAAGCAAGAAGAGAAAGATAGAGAAAGAAGAGAAAGATATAGACAGATAAAGATACATAGAAAAAAAAAATGAAACATCAGTCTGTAGATTGACAATATTTAATTAAATACAGATATAATATTTCCGTTGGCTAAGTTGCAAATAGATCGTATCATACATAAAAATTCAGTCAACAGAGAAATCCTGTGTAAAGGAAAGCTCTGACAACTTAAGTTGCAAGAGATTTTCTGTTTTTACGATTATTTTTTACAGTGGTAGTAGCGTAAGATACTGTGAACAATTGTCACCGATCTACAAACTCTACACAGCTGATACTTTTCACCTCTACCTCTCAACTCACAGTGCTTTAAAAAAAAAATATTTTTGGGAGTATTTCAAGTGTTCTTTCGCAGACCACATCCAAAGATATGATGGATCTGGTAAAGAATAATGAAAAAAAAGTACGAAAGTGGGAGACGGAGAAATACTATTTTTTCGGTTTGTCAGGTACGTGTCTGCTGCTCCACGAGAGAAAGTGGAATGTCAGAGAGGGACATAAAAGGGAGAGTGACAGGCGGAAACGGGCCGTGTGAGTGGAGGCGCCCCAATGCGTGAAATGGCATCCGTTTATTTTACAACAGCGATCCGCTTCATCAAGTGGGATGGATTCGCTATTGTCGCCAGGATTGCTTGACACGAACGGGGGGGGGGCGTTCAAATGTCAGCAAGAGTCGGGTCGGGTCTTTAGTGTTGTCAGGTGTACTTGTGTTGATTCTTAGGGATTGGGGGTACATTGGGTGTTGAGTCCCAGTGTTGTTGCTAATCTTTGTATTTTTCTCCGCGATTCCGTAAATCCCTTAAAAATGCCAATAAGTAAAGTGGTTGAAAGGGGAGTTTGACTTTTTCAAGTCACTGTGTGGGAAAGCTAGTCAGTATCTTTGGAGTAATTTATTAATGAACTAAGAAAGAGAGAATGTACAGAGTGGGAGAGAGATAGGCTAGATAGAGAGAAAGAGGTAGAGAGAGAAAACAGAGAAATTTGAAAGAGATAGAGAGAGGGGAGAAAGAGAGTGAGAATAAGATAGAGAGAGAAAGAGAGTAACATTTAGAAAGAGGGAGAGAAGAGAGAAAGATAGAGAGAATAAGATAGAGAGGAGGAGGGGGAGAGAGGGGAGACAGAATCAGATAGAGAGAGAGGAGAGAGAAAGAGAGTGAGAATAAGATTGAGAGGAGGAGGGGAGAGAAAGAGAGTGAGAATCAGATAGAGAGAGAGGAGAGAGAAAGAGAGTGAGAATAAGACAGAGAGAGAGGAGAGAGAAAGAGAGTGAGAATAAGATAGAGAGAGAGAAGAGAGAAAGAGAGTGAGAATAAGATAGAGAGAGAGGAGAGAGAAAGAGAGTGAGAATAAGATATAGAGAGAGGAGAAAGAAAGAAAATGAGAATAAGATTGAGGAGAGATAGAGAATAGATGAGGAGGGGGAAAGAAAGAAGGGAATCAACTCCTATATGTTGATGGGCGTATCTTGTAACTTCTTAAGGATCATAGTAATGTAATCAACTGAGTTTAGTTCTACAATCTTCCTACTTTTCTTTGGTACCATCAAGAGTATATCTTCATCTTATATTATTCATCTCGTATGTTCCTAATATCATTCAATCTTTTTAGTTGATTTTATAAAGGTTTCTTTAACAGTTGTTTGAATAGGTAAGCTTTCAGTTCAAAACTCCCTGCTTTCTTTTAAATATTATTGCTGGATATAGAGATAGACTCTAAATAATACGTACCGTAGTGAACTTTTTCTGCCTCCGTAGGTCAAGATTAGGATTTCCTTAATTTTTATTAAATAATTTCCCCTTAGATTTTGTAAACAATAGATAGATAGGAAGTGTTTGAAATAAACTATGTAATTTGATAAATCGTTTTTTTTTATTGATTCAAGTATTGTAGGGGATGCATTCCGACGTTTTACCCCCTGCCTACGCCTTGCAACATTAAAAATGTAAATGTAATCTTAGGTTATAAAAAAATCTTACCAAACCACCAGACAGAATAAATATTAAGGAAAATCAAGGACTTTACACAGTTGAGAACGAAATAATTGAAAAAAAAATCCCAGACATCAGGAATAAGGATATGCTTAGTGTGTGATGATTGATACTATGAATACGTTTTGAATATCTTCATCTAAGTAAAACTTCTTCATTAGCTGAGCTAAGATTTATTTCTTAAGCCTGTGATACTTCAACTTTAAGACATTTTTCTTTTTGACCAGACTGCTTGGGCATAATTTAAAAAGGTTAACTTTCTATCTAGATTCTGATAACCTTAAATGACACTGTAGTATATTTTCTTTCAATAATATTTAACGCATTTTAATTATAATAAAACTAGTAGAAAATAATTCGAGAAACCCAACATCAGAATTGACCACTCTCTTATTTGCATTTGAAGAAACGTTGGTTTTAGGGGTTGAAAACGATTTTATCATCGAGAGGTTTTTATTCGCATTTATAATAATAATAATAATAATAATAATGGTAATAATTTATTTTCCATAATGTATACAGAGTGAAATTTACAAAAAATATTAGACAAAGAAAGAATACATTATGGATAAACCACCACTTAAGCAGTCTGCTGTGATGTGGTGGTGGTGGCACATGCGAGGAAAAAACAATAATACAAAACAAACTTGGCAATTATTCCTACAGAACTATACACAACAAATTGTACGTACATAAAGAATAAAAATATAAGACTCTATAAAACAAATAATCAGAACGCTCTGAAACAACTATCAATCAAATACTATGGTAGAATGTCCAAATGAAGAAAACACTGTCAACCAAAAAATGTCTCCACATCATTGTTTAATAAAAGCCATGCCTTCAGGTTACGAACAAAAGAAAAAAACGTTACCGAGGAGGATACAGAAATGGGTAAAAAATTGAACAATTTTGGAGCCGAAAATGTAAAAAAACGCTTGTAAGCCTCGATTCTAGGAAAGGGAATAGATACACGATTCAAATTTCTTAATCTTTCTGAAAAAACATTTAAATTTCCCTGTAAATGACCTCCTCTCTGAAAAAAAATTCGTAGAACGCGATATATATATAAATTTCTTAGAGGAAGAAAGAATTCTTAAGGACATATATAAAGGAAAAGACGAATCCCGTGTCCTGGCTCCACTCACTATCCTAATTATTTTATTCTGACAAATTATTAATGGATATATAGTAGAATAATAGGTTCCTCCCCAGCATGATAAACCATATTGTAATTTTGAATTGACTAATGAGTAATAAACAGTTCTTAGAACAGATACCGGGCATAAAAATTTTAAATAAAATTTTCGGAGAACTGCATACAAGTACCCTTTAATCTTTGAGACATGTTCTTTCCAATTAAGCCTTTCGTCCAAAAAAATACCCAGATATTTGATATTACCTACATTTTCAATTTCAATACAATGATCACATGATCCATTTCCCAACAGACAAGATCTGCATTTAAAGAATAATCTTATATTTTCCCTACCTTTATCTCTGAGAGAAAAATGAATAAATTTTGTCTTTGCACTTAAAACCATTCTATTTTTTACAAACCAAATTTTAAGTTTATCAAGGTCATTTTGCAAACTTAAACATAGATCATAAAATTTTTTTTCTCGGTAACAAATTGCTGTGTCATCTGCAAAACAAGATAAATGTCCGGAAATTTTCCCGTTACAGAGACTATTAATGTAAATCAAAAACAGAATAGGTCCCAAGACAGACCCTTGGGGAACTCCGTGTGTAATGGGAAGAGCATCACTAATACAACTATTGATTTTAACATATTAATAATAACATTTTAATTCTGCCTTTGAGTGAAATTTAAATTAGTACATAGGTATTGAAGTTTTCATTCAAATTTAAATTAGTATATTCTTCAAAAATTTGTTTTAAATTTTTTTTGGTAGATTCTGTGTAACAGGTGTTTTGGGGCAGTTCAAATATTACGTAAGCACCTAAGGGGGGGAGAGGGTTTGCTATTTGCTTATTTTTCCTGACAAGGGGGGAGGGGGTTTGAGTGATGCTTAAGTAAGATGTTACATACATTTGTTTCTAGGATAAATAATTTCAGAATTCAACCAAAAATGAATTTTGCAAAAATAAAAGTGAACTGGGAAAAAATTTAAATAAATAAAGTACACAAGAATATTTTAACAATAGGTTAGGTATTCATAGAGCACAATGAACTTCTTGGATCTAGACACTGCTAAACATTTTGTACAAAAGGTGGCGTAGAGGAAGCGCTCCCACACCACAGGCCCGGGGTTCAAATCCCGGTCCACGGGCAAGGCGGACTCAGCCCTTCATCCCTCCGGGGTCGATAAAATGAGTACCAATAGGTCACTTGGGAAAATCAAGAGGGGGTTAGCATCAAGCTAGCCACTCCTCAGCTGACTGTGACTTTCAAGTCACACGTTCTGTAACAGTTCAGCTCAAGTCTCACCAAGTAAGGCTAGTTATACTGGAGTTTGAAGGTCCAACGACCTATAGGTACTCCCTCAAATATCTCCCCGCCTTGATTTTGTACAAAAAAAAAGAAAAAAAAGGGGGGGGGGTCGGACAATTTTCTTACGTAATTATGAAAGGGGGTTGCGGTTTGCTTATCTTTGCTGACAAGGGGGAGGGGGGTCAAAAATGACCAAAAAAGGCTTACGTAATATTTAAACGGCCCCTTTAAAAATTCAAATTAATTATTGTTATTATTATTTTCATATTCTTCACATACTAAACAAAAATTGTATAAAATAAAATTAATATTGCAACCCTACTCCCCTTGGTTACGGCCCTGATCACTCAACAGTCTTATTTAGTACCTCCCCAGTTCTCCCTGATTATCATTTACTTTGTTTTTTCTTTCTTTTACGGCGGAGATTCTCAATATAGTATATTGGAGCCTCATCCGAATCGTTCTGTAACGATCTTCGTTGCCGGAACGCCCCATCATCGGCTGCTGTAGGTATAAGAAAGGTCCGCATCCGGCAATGGGCGCTGGGCGGGCAACCACAAACATCTCCAGGAGTAATGGTGCTGGACGTTTTCCGTTTGAGAACTGCCGCTCCATTAAAACCTAATTTCTCACAGCAGTTAACCGTTGACCCTCGGATGCCCTTTCCTTCTTTGACATCTTTCCCACCGGGGAGAAGCATCCCCTGTGTAGTATTATTTAATTGTCGGTTCTTTCTATCTGTCGTCGTTTGTTACTGTTCCGAGTGATTGGTGAATTACTACTGCAGGTAGTCGTTTGGTTGGGGAAAGTATTTCGCCTCATGTCGGTTTATTTCTTCTTCTGTGTGGGAATTCGAATTGAGAGTTGGAGAAGAGTCAGCCTAATACAGGTATCCCCGAGGGGGGTGCAGGGCGAGGCAGCTGCTTCACTCTAAATCATGGGTAATTTCTTTTACTTTAGTTTTAGATAATTAGTTTTCAAATAGGAAAATTTTGAAAATTAGGATCACTAGAGTGTAGACCTACGTCAATGAGGATTCAAAATTAAAAATGAGGGCTCCTACCCTGGGTCGTATCTAAGGGGGGATATGGAGTTCAACATACTTCTACATGCTTCTTATGACTACTATTTACGAGTATATACTATTTTTGCTTTGAAAATTCTGAAAAATACAAGAAGCGATCTACCTTTAGATTGTCACCTAATGGGTCTTAAATGTCCAAAAATTAGTCAAAACACTACTTTTTTAGGGTCAAATTACAAAAACCTCTAGGGGGATAACACCCAGACCCTTTGATTGGGGCTTCATGTAGAAAACTTTTGCATTAATACATGAAAGTTCCAAAACCTCGCTCGAAATAAAAGTCTCTCATAGGGCTTAAAAAATTAGTCTCCACAAGCACCAAAAAGGTGCTTTGCTTGCCCCTTCCTATGTGGAATCCTGGATACGTTCATGGATACCCCAACGTATGCATAAAGGGATATGTGGCGTGTTTCGGTATTAATTTGTTTTATCATTGAACTGCTAAAAAGGAACAGTTGATTTTTCCCAGTTACATTTAGCTGTTTTATTGGTCTTCTGGAGTTTCCTGTTTAGAGAACTTGTTTACTTATTACATTAAACCAACTGCATGTATAGAATGAATGTAAGTTCACTACCTCACACTGTTTTAATCTGTCGAATATTTTTAAAGTTCTTTACGATTTAGAGCAGTGTTAAAGAAGAGTTACGGTTTAAATGCAATATAGTAGAGAACAAATGAAGCTACGTATTTAGAAAGTTAAATGATATGACTTGAACTATGAAGGCTATGAATTGAACTGAGGACTCTCTCCCGAAAAGTTTTTAAAATTTTACTCTTATTAAAAACAGGGTTTATACGCTTTTTTTTAAACTTGGAATAAATTGAGTACAACATTTCATTTATAAATTCCGAAAATTAGTAATTCCCCCGTCCTGTGAAAGATAGATAATATTTTAAATGCATTACATTGAAAATTCTTAGCAACTCATTTTTGAACAGGTAGTATATAAAACCTGTCAGATTCCATATTAGCTCATCTTTCGTGAAAGTTTATTTTAACTTTGACCTCATGAAGTGTGAAAGCATCCGGTTGACCCATGAAGCTTCCTCTTATCAGTCATTAGCTGTTGCTCTGTTGTCTTAGCCGCCCACAAATTGGTTTCCCTCCCACAATTCGGCCTTGACAGTGTTCGAAATAGAGGACAACGCATTTTTGTTAACGCTGATTTTGTTCATCAAAAGCTGCTGGCACTTATTTTATTATGTGTTGGGGAGCTTTAGATGTTAAGCGCTTTTTATTGAGTTAATTTATATCAGAATAAATACTAACGATGGTGTTTTTATAGCCTTGAAAGTAAAATGATTTATATATAGTTAAGAGGGAATAAACATTAATCAGTGGTTTTTTATAGCCTAGAAAAGAAACTGAAATACGTATAGATTATAGGTATAGAAAATAGTTCATAATTCTTTGAAACGCATGTGAAAAGTTAGGTTAATTACATGCATTAGCAGTACCTTAATTTATTTTGTATTACGATTAATTTTTGATATTTTTATAAGAAATTGAATTATATGAGCTCAAAGGGCAATTAGTAATTAAATTAATTATTTGTTGTTAAATTTGTCACATAATTTTTGAAGAATTCATGTAATTCGGTATTATAAAGTTTAAAATTCCTTAGGGGGTGCGATAAATTTAGGAAATTCATATTATACGATACCTTTATATAAATATGTGTAATATTTTAAAATTTGTACAATTTATTTCATTTAATGTATTATTTTTGACACTTTTTAGTTTTCTTAATTATAACATCTCTTATTAAACATAATGGATGCTTTTTTTCATTAACAGTTATTTTGTAATTTTTTATAAATCAAATTTAACCACTCTAAAAACTAGAAAGTTTGATGTAATTTGATTATGATAGTATTCATAATTCAGAGCCATATTTTCGACTTATTTTTTCCATATTTTTATGAAATATTAAAACAATATCAATAGTGAATTCATATTTCACTTATACTTTTCCTGAAATTCTAATGAAACGTTTAGATACATTTTTCAAGATTCGAACGCTTGAATTAATAGGTAATACAAAATTGATCTGAACAAACTAATTAATTCATTGCACATTGATGTTAACATTTATACCGATTAATTAAGAATAAATTTGGCACCTATGCATTTTTTTAAAATTTAAAACAGTTTTTTACTAAGAAAAATGACAACAAATTTTTATTGCTGAGTTAAGTTTCTGATGAGTAAAAAGTAATTATAGAGAAAAGTCATGATGAAAATTGCACATTAAGGAAAATTAAGGAGAAGAGAGGAAAAGTTTAAAGAACATTAGGGAAAAACAGGGTGATTTGATACAAAGGGGCGCATTGATACATTTTCAGTATCACAAACACTATTAAGGTTATTTAGGTCGCTTTCTTACAAAACGTCGCCTTTATATGCATAAGTATTACATACAGAACCGTTTAGCTCAGGATTAAGTATATAAATTTTAATGAAAGAAACTGGAATATTTTGGTAAAACATTTTCAAATGTAAATTTTTAAGTAAAATGTAAAATTTTTCTTTTCTACTTTGAATACAGATGTAAGTAAATTCCAAAAAGCAAGTTCACCTTTTTTTACCCGATAGGGAATGTATTTAAATTTTATAACTCATGCCTATTTTTTAAAAGTAATAGAAGAAATAAAAGTTTTATGAAAAAGTATCTGAAAATAAGTCAGTTTTTTACTTAAATATTGGGTTTAAATTTTGGTGTATCAAATAGCCCCGCTTTTCCTACATTTTTTAAATTTCACCCTTAAGAAAATGATCCAAAAGCTTAATACACACTTCTTGAAACTAATGGGTAGGATATTTTAATAAGATATTTCAAATAGGGTATAAAATTGATAAATAATATTTTAAGATGATTTTTTCTTCAGTTTTTCTTGCAAGGTTTTAAACATACTTTTTAAATAGAAACGTGTTAAGTTATTTCTAGTATATCAACTGATAGCTAAGAATAATTAAATTATTTTTTTTTTTCGAAATAGATATGCGCAAATTTTTTAGTAAACAATCCCAAATATATTTATTACATTAGAAAAATACATTTAAACTTTACAAATATTAAACAAAATGTTTTACAAATGCTTTTAAAAGGGCTTAAAAATGAACGCATTAAAACATGACAGATATTAAGGAATATCAAATAAACACACATCTTTTTTTGTACAGAAAACTATCCTTTATAAATCTTATCCAACTTCTAATTAACGTAAATCAAAGCAATTTTAAAAGCATTGACTTTAAAGTTTAATACATGAATAATTTAACTACATTAACTTTGAAGCTACTAATGTCTAAAGTTGCATTCAAATCCATAAAAAGAACTATAAGGCACATTTGACCCGTTCAAATGTGTCCCGTATACTAAAACAAAGTTTAAGTGTAAAAAATATAAATTGAAATTATGGGGTTTGGGAAACAATCTTTTTCGGACTTATTTCATCAATTCCCTAAAAGACTGCAATGAAGAAATTCTGTTTAAAAACTATCTTGATTTAATTTTTACTCCCATAAAATGAGAAGAAATTTGAATTGAATTTACTGGACACACAATAGTACATAAATTACATTGATGACAACATAAAAGACGAACAAATATTAAACATAAAAAGACAAATATTACAAGAAAGATAAAATAAAATAAATAATAATTTATGATACCAAAAAGGCAATATGGTATCTACAATGACATCTACTACATAAATTATCATCGGCAATTTTACTTTGCATCTTCCAAAACAGGCAGGTTTCAAACTCAAAGGGTTCCAATGGGTCAACTTTTCTGAAAATTCAGACAATCAATGGATGGTGCTAACACTGCTATCTATTGGCATTTTTTCATAATTTAAAATTAAACGGGGATCATTCTAATATGCTCTTCTTTCTCCCACTATTCATAAGAGATTACCATGTGGAATGAAAAATCTGAACGAATGAATTCACAGATAGTATGTAACTTAGATAAAAATGAAATTTAAAACGATTTCCGACTATAAACAACATGTTTAAGAATCTTTTTATGCCCCTTTTGGGATGAGCAATCTTAAGACAAACATAGACGAGATCTTGCTTTTTTATTACATTTCAGAAGCAATAGTGTTTTGCATGATAAAAAGAAGAATGGATACTTGATAGCCTTAGAAAGGTCTACAAGGAATGAAGATTACTTAATATCTTGCATAATACGTACAACACATCTTATACTTTTAGAGAGCATATTAAGCCATTTCAATCTAGAGAAAAACTCTTATACATTTCCTAGTAAATACGAAATAAGAAAAATTACTAAACTAAATAATTAATGAACTTATTGTATTATCACTTGAACTACAAATATGCACTTATTTTTTTAATGAAAATGGAAAATTAAGTTTTCTTGCACTTGCTACGTGCGAAAATTTAAACACTTGCCAAAAATGTTTCGTATGAAAAATAGAATAAATTATAAAGTATAAAATTAATATTTTAACTATGGAAGTATAAATAATTAAAAATGACATTTTCCCGACTGGAATATAATGTTTTTGGAAACTTAAATGTTTTTTGTGTAAACTATTTTAAATTTAAAAATATGTTTAAAATATTATTTGTATATCATGTGATTTTATTGTAAAAACGTTTCAGGCATCTAGTGAGAAGGTATTTATGTATACATTATGATACCAATAAACAGCATTCCGAATTAGTTTTCTATGACTTAAGTAATTGATATCTAAGAATTAGATATTACCTAGTTACTAGTTTTACTCAGCTGTCTAGATTCCCTTAAAAATCAGGAATTTTCAGATGGAATGAGCATAAAAAAATTCTTTAATTCATAATAAATACAAATTTGTACCATATTCTTTTAAAAATACTGCTAGGTTCGTATTTATTCTATATCTCAATGAAAGAAAGTAGTTAAATGCATTCTATCGAAAGTTGAATTAAAAAATCAATACAGCATGAAGGAAGATTTAAAAAGTTGAAAGAACAAAACTAAAATGTCAGCAAGTGATTCCATAAAAAAAAGAATTTTAACTGTATAAGGGGCCATTCCTTAATTACGTAAGGGTCCCGAGGGGAAGGGGGGGGTTGGAAAAATCTCTACATACCCTTACTTGGGGGGGGGGGGGTCAAACACATTCTTACGTAAGATTTTCCAAGTTAATGTAAACAAATTCCAATTATTCTAATCAAATTTCTATTAAATAACCCCAGAAAAACTTAAAAATGCTGATGATCTCGTTATATTATCAAAGCTTTAATTTTTTTTAAACCGTTAGTAACTGATCTTTTTTTAACATGTTATTACTTTGAAAAACGAAATGTAATCTTTCGTAAGAATAGGGGGGGGAGGGGTTTGAAAAATCTTACGTACCCTTACATGGAGGTAGGGGGGTCAAAAATTGCCAAAATCATCCTCACGTAATTAATGAATGGCCCCTAAAGGCATCATCGATAAGGAACTCATCCGAGAGATATTTTAAAAAGAGATTATCATAGAAGAAAAAAGTGATAAAACTAGTGAAATTGAATAGAATTTGCCACCATCGCGGGTGTCCTCCATGATGGCTTATTTGTCAAGAAGCTGTTCGAATGACGCTTTCGTGAATAATGGGAATTTGTTTCCGTCTTTTATCTTATCGGAGAAGCGTGAACGAAGCGAGCGAGACGGCATCCACTCGATTTTATTAGCATTTAAACAACTTGGTGGAGTGATAACACTGCTCCTCCATTGATAAGGTTACTTTTTCATTCATGTTTTCCCCTTTTTCCCCCTTTCCCGTTTTTTTCCCCCTTTTTACTCGAAAGCATTTAGGAAATGAACGAAGAAGGGGTTGATGTCATCATGACATTTAGAGTGAAACTCGATGAATTTGAATATGTTATAGGATTTATCAATGGAGGGCTGTTCGCCAATTGGATTTTTAAGTGTTTTCTTGTGTGTTCACTTTTTTTTGTTTTAATTTTTAGACGAACGTTGAAGTTTTTTTTATTGCGGTTTATATATTGTAATTTGCTGCTTTATAAAATAGTGTGAAAAATAAGATGAAGTAATACCTATAGAGCATTTCAATCACATGACTCGGACCTAACAACGGCCTTGTCAACAGAAAATGTTACAGTTTTTTTGCCCTACAGAGGTTAACAGTTACAGAAAATGACTGGCCGTGGAATTCCTCTATTGGAGCATTTGCAATCACGTGACCCCATACCTAAAAACCGCCTTAGCAACAGATAAACAACGGCCTTAGCAACAGTTAAAAGCCCTACAGAAGGTACACAGTTAAAAGAAAATAACCGGCTGTGACGTCACCTGAAAACACTCTATAGTTTTCAGGTGACTAAAGGTAATTTTAGTTGAATTGTTTCATGTGATATTTAAATAAGAATTCTTGTGTGTATTTTAGGATTGACAAAGGTTGACAAAGATGCAACTATTTTATTGGGTGGGTGTAAACCCTGTTTACAATTGTGACAAAAAGAGAGGGGGGTTAACAAACTCAAACAAAGTTACAAGTTATAATTTAACAGCAGTTAATGTATTGAATTTTTCCTATAACTCAAACAAATTGATTCAAGTAATAAAAATTATAGGAAAATTAAATAAATTGAATATTTAATTATATTTTGGAACTGAAGATAAAAACAACAAATTTTGTGATGGTTCAAATTTAATTTAAAATTTTGAAAATTAATCTGAAATGAGGAAACATTTCAAAATATTAACATTTTATTTTCTCAATAATTCTTAATTTTCCAAATTTTTTTTTAGTAACAACGCTTAAAAATACTAAAAATGACATTTAAAAAACTTTTTATTACATTACTCAAAACGTTTCTGATATTATATTTTCGTCTTTTAGAGGATAGATAAGAAAAAAATACGGTTTTTAAAAAAATTCTTATTTGCGTCTAATTTTAAAGCTTATTTTAGTGAAAGGAAAAACCACAATCAAATTTTAAAAAAAATCTTTGACGTTTTCTTTAAAATCATGACAATATATCTTTACTAAGCTGCAAATCATGCATCAAACTATACCGGAATATTCAAACCAGGTATGGTCACCTTTTCCATGATTAACGATCGTATCAAGTTCCGATTATGGTAATGATCTGCCTACCTACCAATCCTTCCAAACCACTATTCTCGGACGGATGATTTATTTATTCCAGGTTGGTTTGGTTTTCTTTTCTGAGCCGACACGACTGACGTGCGAATACAACAACAATCCTCGTTTCGAAACAAAGAATTATGTAAGAGCATAAAAAGAAAGAAGAAAAACACGAATAGATTCGGTGCTACAGACACTGGCTATTCGGTTTCATAATAAAAGCAAAGTATTCCACTTACATTGATTAATGGACTAAACGTCCGACCTTTTTTTTTGTCTTGGCGTTGTTACTTAATGATGTTTAAAAACGCTTAATGAAAAATTACCGAGGCTTCTTCCTGACTCGACAATGCTGAGCAAAGCCATCTCATTTAAATACCATTTATTTCGGGCCCTAATGGATCTGTCTTCTCTGGATGAGATGACATGTCTGGAAAGAAGAATCTTGTCTTGTCTTCTGTCTGACGGATGTTTCTTGAATTTTTTTAAAAAGCATTTGTCTTTTAAGTTCAGCCAGTGGGTTATATAGGTTTCCATTCTGCAATGTACTGAAACCCCGAATAAGTATCATTCAAGAACCAATGAAAAATAACTTTATCAGGGGGGAATCGTCTAATTAGTAATTTTTGAAAGAATTATATGGATAAGAAACTAAACCAAAGTTAAAAAATTAAGGATAATTATATTTTTTGGGAAGAATGACAAAAATATTTTGGTATAATATAATTTTAGGCTTCTGAGACATAGATAAGTTGGCACAAACACATATGAGAGTTTCAAAAAGTATGGTTATCATTATCACCCACCAATAAAAGATCCAAGAGCTGAACTCTTCCCAAAATTAAGATTGAGGAGGTGTTACTTAATATTGCCTAAAGTCATACTTAAAGGTATTCTTCCTTCCTCCTCGGCTTTACAGTCCATGTAGGACCTTGGCCTCCCTCACAAGGCAGCTCCACCCTCTCCGATCCCTGGCCCTTGTCTTCCAATTTCTCACCCTTAATTTCTTCAAATCTTCTTCAACCTCGTCCAGCCATCTCTTTCTAGGACGTCCGATCTTCCTCTTACCCTCTATTTTTCCTCTGTAGATTTTCTTTGTAGCTCTCTCGTCACTCATTCTCAGGCCCTGATTACTGCCTAGGCCTGCAAGGCCCGGGCCTTGGGCCCATGATTTTTGGGGGCCCCCAAATAGTCTGAAAATAATTTTTTTTACGAAACATTAAATTTCATGTGATAAAATTTTATACTTAAAAATTATAAGGAAGTTTTTTTTCTAGAAGTGGATTAAAACTAAAATAAAAAAAGGGGCGGTGTATAATTTTTTCCTTGGTTAGCATTGTATTATATGTAGGATGTAGCAATAGTAACCCAAGGACGCAGTTTCTTATACATTTTTTTCGTGAAGGGGGCCCCTAAAAGCTCCTGGGCCTTGGGCCCGGACTTGCCTTAATCGGGCCCTGCTCATTCTCTCCAGATGTCCAAGCCATTGTATTCTTTTAGATTTTATTATATTGACAATATCTTTTTCTTTATATAGTCCACTTAACTCTAAATTGCTCCTAATTCTCCAAACCTCTCCATCTTTGACTGGTCCATATATTTTCCTTAATATCTTTCTTTCAGATGTAATAAGTGTTTTCTCTTCATTTTGAGTGGTTGTCCAAGTTTCTGCTCCATATGTAACGATAGGTCTGACTACTGTTTTATATAGTTTTAGTTTTAACTTTCTTGACAGCAGAGAGGATTTAAACAACTTTATCATTGAAAAATAACATCTGTTTCCAGCCGCCAGTCCAGCCTTTATCTCTGGGTTTAATTCCTTTTTGGTAAGGTATTTAAAGGTATTCTACGAACTTAAAATCACGCACGGAGTTCAGGAATATCATATCATTTACAAATAACAGGGAGGGAATATCCATTTGCTATATGACTCTCACATGAAAGTTTCTGCTATCATTCAAAAAGTGTGCGGAACTCCATTATTAATGAAAGAGCTCTGTACCCCCTTAAACCATTGTTAGGTAATTTAATTCGGACCACATATTTCCACTCTTAGAAGATCCTATGGCATAAATTTCATTCATAAAGAACTCAGACTTGTATCGTTATTCCAAAAATAAAATTATCCTTAATTTTGGACACCAGTGTATTTGTTACTAACAAATGTAAAATGCTCAAAATAGTTAAATACTAGAAACTTTAAACTGGGGTTTCGCTGTATTTCCCAAAGTATATCTTCTATAACTATCGAATGTAAAAAAGACTTTTTGAGTACCTAAAATTTAATGGCTATTTCAATACTTAAGACACAGAATCTGTGGGAAAAAGTTTTATTTCTTTCAGTTATTTGTGTTAAAAAGTCTTTTAAAAGTTGGTATGGTTCGAATGTCTTAAATTTGAAGTCATGGTTTATTCAAGGATTACTCTTGATTTGATTTAAAATTAAATATGAAAGCTTAACTTTCTGATATGAGTTTAAATGTTCAGATTTTTTCATGCTTATTTCTCCATGGAAAAATTTTCGTTTTTGTCTAGAATTTTCATTTTATAACTCTTAGTTGAGGTTCTTAAATGTATGTAACTAGTTCTTAAATATTATTAGCATACGAAAAATCTAATTACTTATCCAGCTAATTTAGACTTTAAATTCGAGTCACTCAATATGCACTTAACAAAATTGCAATTAGTCGTATACAGTCCCAACGGGTAGATTTCGTACATATAAAATCAAAACTTTTAGAAGTCACTGTTGAATAATATTGTATCTGGAGTCTTTATAATTTTTTGATGCAATACTTTTTAAAAGTTTAACATATTTCGTTAAGAAATTTTAATTAAGGTCATAGATGTAAGAATTTCACGAAACAATGGTCTATTGAACTTCCTGCTTAAGATTATTAGAGGCATAAGAAATAGATTAACTCGTGGAATAATTATATTTTTTAAATACATCAAAGGAATAATAAAATATGACATATCTTCTTTGAATAGAATTGCAACCGGATGGCGGTATTTGTAACTAATGTATGGGAAATAAAATGTAATAAATTACCCCTTTATACTCTGTAATATCATCAATTATTTCACTAATTTTCGTACATTTTTCTCCAAATGGTATATAGATAAAGATTCGAAACAAAAAAGTTACTGGAATAAAGTAGTAACGATATCACATTTCTAATCAGACGCATCTAATTTTTAGATAGATTAGATTAGATAAGACAATTTTTTAAACATAGTATACTACAGAATCTAGCATAGTAACAGAATTTTAGACACGATAAGAGAAAATCTGTTTTTGTTTTTCACTATTGATGCACCCAGAGATAACCCCGTTGTTTTCCTATGAAGTAGGCAACCCTATGAACCCATCTCATGATATGCACAAATGTTTCACATGATAAAATAACGCTGCTTCCGGTGTTTACGAAGCTTTGCAAGTTATTTACTTTTATAGACACCAACACTTTTTATGGTAAATTTTTGTGTGTATGTAGAGATTGGTTGCCTTTTTTAAAGGGGAGATACTCCTTTGATTCCAGCTGTGCACTCAATAAGTGATTGCTAATGCAGACAGGCGCCAGAATAGTCTTAAAAAACACTCTAATCAAAGTTTTTTTTTCTCACGGGCTTGTTTTTAGTTTACTAATCTTTCAAAATGAGAAAGTATCACGTCCCGTTTTGTTTGATGAGAGGGATGTCAGCTAGTTGAGAAAGCGTGACACATAGCCTTTTGAGCTCGAATTTGATAAATAGATGATACAGATGTTTTTACCTACATTTACACTATTCCTATGTGTGTGTGGAACAAGTGATTGAAAAGGATTTTGATTACCATCAGCCCGAAACAAAAATGTTTCATGCAAAATTTATTTCTCATGTGATATTTAAAAAAAACTCCGTTTCAGTGACTTATTGAACCCTTGAAGAAAATTATGAGCTCTCTTCTTCTGTGAAATGTCCCGATATTTAGATTCAGAAACTTGGTCACATTATCCCCTGTCACTATTTCAGTTTCCAATCTCGATTTCCATGTCTGGAGAATAGATGTAGGGACAGAGGCGTATATGAGGGGGGTGAGGGGCCCTGACTCCCTCGAAATTTGAACAAGATATACAAAAACCCTGATTTTTAGGGAATTTTCAAGAATTTTCTTGGGAAGGGCCTTCTGTCCTTCCCCTTTTGTACTTGGAACTGTATTATTCAATACTTTTATAGTAAGTTTATCAAAATCCTACCTAAAATGTATTAAATTCCTGAAATTGTATGCCCAAAATTCGGACTTGATATACCAAAAACAAGTTAAATCATCGCCATGTTTTTAGGGTCAAATTTCCAAACATTTTCGGGTGCATTTTCCAAAACATTTTCCAAATTTCCAAACATTTCAACACCCCCAGACCCCCCTATGGTACTTCAAACTTTATTACTTTCTTATAGAAAGTTCTGTAAGAATCTTACAATATACTAATACTAATATAATATATAATTGTAATAATATATACTATATAATTGGGCAATATACAATATACTAATATAGCTTTTCAATGTATTTTTAAGGTAGAATTTGCATACCTAAAAATACATTGAAAAGCTATATTAAACCTATTAAATATGCATGGGAGGGGCTCAGAAATAATTTTGGGCCCCTCCCGAAATAAATTTCTATGTACGCCACTGCATGGGGAGCCTGTTGCAAATGTCTGCAAAGAAACTAGTTTCACTTTTGAAACACATTTGCTTCGATGCAACCAATTTGCAAAAGTTAAGCTACTTGGGTTGATATTTTAACTCGCTCTTTATTACAATAAACTAAAGTCATTCTAAAAAGATGAAATTAATTATTCAATAAAACTAGCTCCAGTCCAATCACAACGGAAAGTTCTCTTTCAAACGCACACGCGCCTATTCCCAATTCCTGCTATGATTTTTCTTTCACAAGAGCGGCGTTAAACACATGATACTCACTCACTTAACCTGCTGCTAGGAAGATTATTACGCCAGCGAGCCCTTCACGCTAATTAATTATACAAATGAGCCCGAACCGGTTTTTTGCCTCAAAAAAGTCTGCTGTCTGCGCCAGAACCGTCAATCCCCCGTCAGCTTGATTAATATGATGAGGATAAAATCACTGCATGATCAGTGAAAAAAAGGTTAACTAAATAAAGCGCGGGACTCTAGGATTTCAGGTCCGAACACCTGAATGGCTCAAGGCGTGTACTTTTAGAGAGAGAGAATTTAGTGTTTCTTTATACTGTGCGGCCAATTATGCACGGTTAGTGTTGCTGTTGTTGTGTAGACGTTTTTAATTTTATTTATCTTGAGTTTCATGTGAGCTGCCCAGGATGAAAGTGGTATAAGTCCAAAAATGACAAAAGTTGAGTTAAGAGTGGATTTGGATAGAGTTTTAGGTCCTTTATTTAGTGTAGCTGTTTGCAAAGGAAAAGGTTGATTTGTTGGCCCGTGAGAGCGACTCAAAAAATGACTACTAACGCGAACGGCCGTTTTCGTCAGGATGAAAGTGGAATAAGTCCACTGCTCCGCTTCGTTCAGTGAATTTGTTTTGATAAGAGGAACCCCAAGGACACTCGCACAGCTGCAAAGGCGAGGGCCTGTGGGATTATGAAAAAGCGTCTTACTGGAGAAAATTTTATTTTTGTTAACTTTAATTACACATTTATGGATGACCCATTTTTGTAAAAAAAATATCCGAAAATAAAATCCGCGCTTTATTAGATTAGGCGGGAAAGCTTTAATCCTTTAATCGTCATGGCTCTAATACAGACACCCCTTTGCAGTCAATATCTTGTATGTATTTTAACAACCATTCTATATAAATTACAGTATGGTAGTAACTTTAGGTATTGATATTGGTTTTGGGATAAAACTTAGTAAAATGTTTTAAGTTTATTTTTTAAAATTTATAATATTTAAAAATCAAAATTAATTTTTAAAAATTTTTATTGTTGTAAGATATAATTTAATTTTATTGAAATTTCCATTTCCTAATTTTAAATCAATCAATTTGATTTATTGCTCAACTATCTATCATAAAAACGGCAAAGGTTTATAAACGGCGGCCATCTTGGACGCCATCTTGAAAATCACCCTAATAACAAGTTAAAATGAATTTAATAACCTAGTATAATTCAAACAATGGCGTACTTTATATCAAATGTCATAAATAAAAATTAGTAAAATATTTTAAATTTATTTTTTTAATTAAAAATTTTTAAAATTAATGGTTAAAAAAGCGTTTATTGTTGTAAAAAATAATTTCATTTTAATTAAATTTCCATTTCCTTACTCAAAATCAATCAATTTGATATATTGCTCAACTATTTATCATAAAAACTGCAAAACTTTATAATCGGCGGCCATCTTGGACGCCATCTTAAAAATCACATCGATAACAAGTTTTTTAAAAAACAAAACCTATTTTAATTTAAACCTTAGCTTTAGTTAAAGCAAATAGAAAATATGAACTAGAGACATATCAAGCGAAGAAAGTTTCTCGGTCGCCATTTTGAATATGACCCCCCAAAATGGGTCCTAAATTTTTTTTCAACAAAATATTCGTAATCTACGCATCAAAATCTATGGAACAGAACATTAAAATCAAACTTTGTACCAACCAGTCGCTCGGAAAGCTATATTTACTACATCCCAATACCCATCTTCCTTCCCGAAACCCATCAATCTGTCAGGATGAAAGTGGTATAAGTCCATTAAAGCTAATTTAAAGCACTTTCAGTTAAAATTTGATAAAAATTGATCCGCAGCAAAAATTGTGTCCCTACCTAAAGACAAATCCACCCCACAAAGTAAAAATATAAGCAATCCTGAATTTTTAGCACATGTTTTTAGAAAACCTTCAATTACACAAAACGAAGTTCAGTGGACTTATACCACTTTCATCCTAACCAGCTCATGTAGTACTTTTATAAATTCTGTGTCTGTGGTTGTTACTCAGTTGGCCTTAATTCTTTCGTCATGTTTTTGTGTTAAATCGTATTTTTCTCGCAGTTTTTTAGAGTTCTAAACAGAAACAAGTAAAACGCAGGAAAATTTTGGTGTTTAAATTAAGACTGCCAGTGATATTTATATTGTGAAGAAAAAAATTAAGTGGTAAAAATGTTAATGTAAAAAATAAATTTATGTAATTTAAATGAAGAAAAGAGGTACTACTTATCTGAATTGATTGAAATAATAATTGAGGAATTCATTTGTTAATTTTTTTCCCAATTTAAAATTATTTTTTCCTCATCTAAGTTAAATTTTAATACACAGAAACGTTAAAAAAAAAACAGTTTCATTATCTAAAATTATAAAAGAATGGGTTAAATAGCTAGATACTGACTTTTTTTAGCATTGGGAACCAACGTTCTAAGTGCTTACATAGCAATAAATGTTGCGTTGGATCCCCAAATGTTTATGATAAAAATGCGCTACAATATCAAAATTATCTTTTAGCCCAGGCTCTTAGCTCATGCAAAATAATTTTCATAGAATGAAGTTTAATTTTCAAAAAATTGGAAAGTCCCATCTTTAAACAAGGAGGCATCCTAAAGCCTCGATAATTAAATTTATTTTAATTAATGGTAATTTTATCTCTCTCTGTAATTAATATAGCAAGTAATATTTAAAACAAATATAGCAAAGAACCAAAGAATATACAAATAGTGACAAGATATTCAATAAAATGATACAGAAAATCAATCAATCCACGCTTTTAAGCATTGAAGATTTTTAAGGGAGGTTTTCTCTTTTCAGAAACACTGTCTATGATTGATGGAGCGGAATTTTCCTTCCATCTTTTCTCGGAGGTATGAAGTAATTTGCTTAACCTTGAAAGATGCCATGAATCTCAAGGAGGAGAATACTATAATTTTGGATTCACAGATTGATTTTTAATGACGCAAGTAAGAAGTGAAATACCACAATCGGATTTTTAAACTGTAATTAAGTATTTATGGATCGAGGATACCAGATGAAAGAACGATTCATTTTCACATTTGTTTATTTTGTTAGAATATAAAGTGAATGATTATCTTACCGGTAAAACATTCCATTTTAATGGTTTAATTCTACATGATTCTTTCCTATAGTAGAGGAAACTATTTATAACTCTTTCAGACTGTTTTTCCATCCTTTATTTAGTTGTTGATATATATTACTTTTTACCAATTCTTTTTAGAAGTTTCGCAGTTAAGAGATAAAATAAAAAAGTGAATACTGTCTGTCTATCACAAGATGAGCTCTTGTTTACATTTCTAACATCCATTCGTTTAGTATTGTTTCTGCAACCACCAATCTTGTGGTAGACAAATAATACTTTCTTATTGCCCTTGATATATTTAATTTAAGTGTTAGAAATTAACTTTTAGTTACCACCACAAAATTTTCTAAATTCTTTTATTCATTGAGGGGGAGAATGTATTTAGAAACGTACTTTATGATTATGATAAAACTACAGGTGAAAAAGATAAATAAACAACCTATATGTTTCTACCCATATTTAAATAAACATAAATAGCTAGTAATAACTGGGGTTTTATTAATTCTACAAATATGATACTTAAAACTAAATTACATATTTCTTTGGACAACTAAAAAGTTTTTAAAATATTGTGTCGCGAAAGAACAAAAGTTATTTTTTGTGAACTTGGGGTGTGATTTCGCTCATTTTTCATATTTTTTTCATATAAATATTTTTATTTATTGTTTCAGATGTTTCTACAAATTGGTGTAGTTTATTACTATGAATAACCTTCACCCCAATTTCCATGTTATCAAAACCTACATGAAAATAGTAGTCAACCAATTGAATCTTCAACAAAAATGATGGTAAGGTTAGTAAATGTTTTTCAAATACCTTAATGTTAATTTGATTACCCTGATCTGGTAGCATTAATTTTTCTATGACCATGAGCTGTCAGCACATCTTAACATAATTTGAATAGTGGAAAAAATATTAGTTGAACCTACACGTTGGTCACTTCCCTATTCCATAATTAGAATGGTTGTTTTACTTTTAACATTTTAAAGTTGGTTAATAAATGAAGATATTTAACAATTAATATTTATTGTATTTAGTGTATCAATACTTTATGAAATTTTAATTAAGAAAATATGATAATGGAATCATATTTATAAGTGGTCAGAAGTTGAGTTGACTGACAGTTTTTATTATGTAGGTTATAACAGGTTCTTTTATTTTATCACACCTATGGTCCTAAAGATTTCTTAATTACAATAATGATGAATTAATTTAGGAATTAATTGATTACGGATATCGAAATCACTTTTATTTTTATTGAACACATCAGACAATAAACATCCTTTACATATCATCTTTAGGTTCAATTCCGTTAATTGTCCCGTTAAATATATTACTAAGTTGTTTTGGATAGCAATTATTATAAACATCGCAAAATTGAAAACATATCAATGAAAATCACACAAATTTGGAGATATCTTAATAGTTGGCGAAAAAACAACTTGGTGATATTTAACGGGACAGTTTACAGAATTGAACCCATCTTTATTAAACTAAACAAAGAGAGGCGAGTTCAAAATATGGAATCCACCCCCTATTACCAGTGAGAGATATTTAAAAATATTTTTTCCCAAAGAGAATGAAAAGATGGTTCAGTCTTTTAAAATTCCCTGTAGAATTACTTGAGTGTGTTTGTTAATGCTACCTTTCTTGTTTATTTTCTTCTCATACTTGCACCTAACTTTGGACCTAAATGAATAAAACGAGGGGAAAGAGGGATAAAAGAGAGAGAGAGAATTATGTAAAAAAAGGGTGGATAAGGCTGGGCGCGCACGAGTGACTAAAATCACGGCGACCAGGATTACTAGTATCAAAAATATCACTAGAAAACAATAGAGCATTTTCAATCACATGACTTTACCTAACAACGGCCTTAGCAACGTTGTTTTGATCCTCCAGTGATGTCATGTGCGAATGCTTCTATTGGATGCTTCTATTTCCCGCCCCTAACAACAGCCTTAGCAACGTTGTTTTTGTCTTTGTCACCGTGACAAAAGTCGCCCGTGCGCGCTCGCCCTTACTAGTATCAAAAATATCACTAGAAAACAATAGAGCATTTTCAATCACATGACTTTACCTAACAACGGCCTTAGCAACGTTGTTTTTATCCTCCAGTGATGTCATGTGCGAATGCTTCTATTGGATGCTTCTATGTCCCGCCCCTAACAACAGCCTTAGCAACGTTGTTTTTGTCTTTGTCACCGTGACAAAAGTCGCCCGTGCGCGCTCGCCCTTACTAGTATCAAAAATATCACTAGAAAACAATGGATCTCTATGAAGAAATTCTTGGCAATCGGCCAAGTGTCACGTCGCCTAGTGCGCGCACTCTACCAATACTTAAACTTGTTTCAATAGCCAAGGCAACAATTTTGTCTTTGTCACCGTGACAAAAGTTGCTCGTGCGCGATCAGCCTAAGGGAAAAAACTAAGGATACGAGGTTAAGGGTTAAAGGAAAAAAGAGAGAGAGAAAGGGAGAAGAGATAAGAGATGGAGGAGGATGAAAGAGGAAGAAAAGGGGAATGAAAGACAGAAAAGAGAGGAGGAAGAGAAGGAGAAATAAGAAGGGGTAGAGAAGCAAAAGGGAATAAAAATAAGAGAGATGAATAACATGAGAAGTAAATTTGAGGGGGATGAAACGAGGGAAATATAAAAGAAAGGCAAAGAGAAAATAAGGAAGAAGAGAATAATAGAAGAAATGGATATTAGAAAGAGTAAGAGAGATAAGGTCTGAGAGCGATTTAATAAGAGAGAATGGGTGAGATAGCGTTTCGAAGCGAAGGAGATCGGAAAAGGAAAGATTTAATGAGAAAAAACGGAGAGTCTGGTGGGTTCCTATCTAACTAAATCCCTACAAAAAATTCCCACACTTAATAACATGGTTCCTACCTCAGAAACATTTCTACACCTCCACCTCGCCAAACTCCGTTTTCCGTCCCAAAAACTCAACACCTCCTCCCCGATCCAAGCCACCTGTGGAATATAATTAGGAGGGTGACCTCATCCCCCAGCCATGCACTTCCTAGATGCCGGCCGCCTTGAACCAACCGCACGTGGATCGATAATGGATGATCCCGGGCCGCAAAGGGTGCGGCGCCGGTTTAATCTAACACCACTTGTTGCTCGTTGCCATTATACAGCTATTTAAGATAACCATCGGTATAAAAATTGAAACGATTGCGTATCGATATGCCTGGGATGGGCGTCGCCATTGCGTGGCAATTGGGATCGATCGAATTTTGCGAGCAATGTTTCCCAAGCTTTTTTATTCTTGATTGAAGATACTAAGTAATTAAAAATTTGCAGGGCACAACAAAATACATATTCAACTAGGGAATTTGTTTATTGAAAGGTATGGATTGGTCTTTTATAGCGTACGTATAAGTATACTAACAGCCATATTCACAGCCATCAGCGTCGGTGTTAACCAGCAGCTAAAGAAATAAAAATTAGCTTTTCGCTGCCTCTGATTGGTGGAATCCTTCTTTGACCAAGGATTTAACACCGACGCTGATGGCTATGAATATGACTATAAGTATCGCAAAAACTGACCTAAATATTCAAATTAGTCTTTTTCGAGTACGTATAGGTACACTAAGCATCGCAAAAGTTGATATAAATATTCAAAAAATTGTTTGTTTAAGTTTTTATGCAGTTTTAAAGCTTTTAATTTGACACCAATATGCAGAAAATAAAATATTTTTATATTTTTTATCTTGCAAAGATTTAAGCATGGTACAAATCTTTAAAACTTTACAGCGTGTGGATACAGGCACAGTGGATATTTTTAACATCTTAGACTTCAAACTAAACCAAATAAATATCCATGTTTGCGTTTTCTGAAAACTTTTTTTTAGCGTAAACCGAATATGACATCATACGTTGTGCCAATTTTCTGGAAAGTTATACCTTTTAAATTGATACTTTCTGATAATATTTTACCATTATAATCTGAATAGTACATATAGAGGATGATTTAGCTGTTCATTTTACGCTCTTTACTAAAAGCAAATTAATATAATAAGTAAAAATTTCAGAATTAAACTGTGATTTTTTATGCTTTAAAAATGAAAAGAACAAAAATTATTTGGAAAAAATACCAAATGTGTCTTACAATTACATAAAACAGTCGAGACATGTAGAACAGGAATGTTTATAACATGAATATTAGAGTTAATTTCCTGTAGAAATAACTTTAAAAAAAATTTAAACGAGTTACCACTGCTTAAAAAGACGCTAATTAGAAAATTAATAACAGACTGGATTTTTTAGTTAAATACATTGAATTTATTGGGCTTTTTTCTAGTTAAGCTGAAAATCCAAATTTGCACAGAACCAGAATGGTTTTATGGAAAAGAGAATTTTAATGTAACTTTCAAGCTGATTGCAGGATATAAATTTTTGATTGCAATGCTGAAACTCTCCCCAATTTTATTTTTATTGAGTTTGTCATGTCATATTCAAAATGATATCTAAAAAAAAAAAGAAAAAGAAAACCTCGACCGCAATTTTCACTGACCACTATTGTCCCACGAACCCATCCTCCAGAACAGGTTTCAATTTCTGGTCTGGCCCCTCTCCGTGGCAATAAGAAAGGGTATTTAAATTGGTAAGTAGCTCAATTGATCAATGGTTTTAATTAATATCATTTATGCATCGTCGTAATTCGCTCCATTCATTACCTGTCAGTGGGGAGTAGCATGTTCATTCACAGTTTTTCCCACAGATTGAACAGAGTGGGCTACTGCAGCAGCATGTATATGTATATGAGCAGAGGGAAATGCGTAGGTGCGAGTTGTTTAATGAAGGGGTTACGTAACAGGTGCAGAGATTTGTGACAGTCCAATTACACGAGTACTAATTTTTGTGTGCTTTGTCATTGGCGGAGGGTCATTTTTCATTCCTCCGATGCGTTTGAATTAAGCTGTACTCGTTGTCTGTGTGGGGTTTAAGGTGACCCCCAAGCTGTTTGACCCTGTAAATATTAATGAAATATTATGTTTAGGAGTACTTTAATTGCATTTTAAAAAGTTTTTATGAGTAATTAAGATGTAAATTTAGTAAATGGAGGTACAAAAAGTATGACATTAGTATAAGTAATTGGTTGGGGAGTCTAACAGTCATATACTATATTCACAGCCATCAGCATCGTGGTTAACCAGCAGCTAAAGAATGAAAAATTAGCTTTTCACTGACTCTGATTGGTGAAATCCTTCTTTCACCAAAGATTTAACACTAACGCTGATGGCTGTAAATATGGATGTTAGACTCTTACTTCTTGTTGAATATTAAGATGGAAATAGAGTAAAAGTTATGTAATTCAAAATGTACTATAATAATGAGTATAAATACAGTTATTGGAAAAGATAGTTCAACAAGATTATACAAATACAAAGTATGTATATTTTAATGTAATATGCTAAAATGAATGTATAATTTGTATTTTAATATATTTTTTATAATTCATTATGCAAGCCATTAGAATTTTTGACACAACTTAATTTTTAAATTATTTTTGTGTAAAAAATATTAATAAACCATGTTTTAAGAAAGCTTTACACATACTGTATAGTGTACCCCTATCATTGATTTTCTACTATTTAGGTTTAAATAAAATACAATTCTGTGGTTTTTGATAGAAATAGTGGAATAGAAAGAACACAATATTTTTGTCATAATACTTCTAACAAATTTCCGACAGTAAAAAATAGATGATTTTTTTTTTTTGGGGGGGGGAGAAAGGGTTAAAACCATCCAAAAGTGTTGTTTAGTTTTTAAAATGTTTTATACCTCTACAAATATTTGAACACCGTATTAAAATGTGTTTGTTTACTCGCTTTTAACTTTTCTCAGTCGCTTTAGTTATGACTCATTGTAGTTGCGTGCCTAGTATACGCAGTATACGCATCATGTTTTACAAATCTGAGAGAGCAGACAGGTAAACGACATCTTTTTAATTAAGTCACATAGGATTATAGTATACATATCTAGTAGAACATATCGGTTCACAGACATTTCCCATCAGCCACTACGTCTTATTGACTTCCCCTTCACCTGGTGTTTACGACTCGCGAAAAATGACTTTTTAAGGCCCAAATGAAATGATATTAAAAAAGGCATGTCATAGAGCTTCTGATATTTTCCTTCATGAATCACTGTAATTCAGGAAATTGAAGTCAGAAGATTCCAAGCAGCGATTGGGAGGATGCTTGGAATAGAATTGGTTTCGTGGTGGTAGGACGAAAATAATTACTTCGCGGGTATTTTGATGTTTTGAAAAAAAAATTATTAATTTTCTCACCTTGAAAAGAATTTTGAATGATACCAGTTTAGTTTTTCCTGCACATTTAGGTTTATCTTGCTGTGTGGTATCTGAGAGAAAAAAGTTTCAAATGAAAAGATCAGACATTTATCTTTGTCGCGTAAAGTGCAATGATCTTATAGAATTAACCAGTTAATTATTGAACCTGGAACTTTTATAGCTTCCTATTTTTACAACAGTAGGTACTCTTAATATATTTTGTAAAACTCATTTTTGGATTCGTAGGGGATATTTATTTCATTCATTGGTGGTCTTGAGAAACCGGACTTGGCATTATTATTTGCACATCTTATGATAGCAAGCCGGACACACTGCAGGATACAACAGGATTGTCAATATCATTAATAGCATAACTTCTTTTTGTGACACCCTTCAGATTTCTTACCTCTGTAATAGTATTCCAATCATAGAATTGCAGTTTATTTCTTCTTTACAGTACATTAAAGTCTCAATTCCGTTGCCATTTGTTGATTTTTAAATTCAGTTTGATTTCCCTAGGGATTTGATTACTTATAGAACTTCATTGAACCTTTGTTTTTCCTAATTCATCACTTTATAATACAAAATTTCTCCCTAATGTTTCAATATAACAAGAAAGTTAACCTACTAAGGAACAAGAAAGTTTTAAACCTACTTTTAATTTTATTTAGCGTAAAACTTGGAAAACTATTGTATTTTTCTTACAATGGTTCACAAATGATAAAAATTAATACATTAAGCGTTGAATTATGTTTTTCTTGCCGTATTATTCTAAATTAGTTTTTTAAAAACCATAGAAAATCCTTGCAAATTTAACGTTTCCGAATCTATTTCTTACAGCCAAAACGCCTAAATTAAAATTTTTAAGAGAATGAATTTAGCACACAGTACAAATCAGCCTAAAAGCCTCTTAAACTCTGAAACAACTACCTTCCACTTATTCTCACTCATTTAATTAGGGCCTTTCAATATAACTTAATCACCTAAGGTGGGAGGGGGTCTTTCATTTGCTTATTTTTGCAGTCAAGGGGAAGGAGAGGATGTGGATGATGGTTACGTAGGACATTAAAAACATTTCATTTTCGAAAAAACTTCCTAATTGAGAAAATTTACAAAAAACAAAATTTCAATTTTTCATAGACTATCATTTTGATTGATCATCCATAGAATTTTTGGGAGGATGGTTAAAATTAGATCTGTGGGGCGTGGGGGGGGTCGCAGTTTGCATAGGGAATTATAAGAGGGGATTCCATTTTATAACAAGGGAGAGGGAGTCACAAATTACCAAAAACATGCATACGTAACATTTTAAAGGACCCTTATGAAAAATAACCGTGTCATACGGAAATAAAAAATTAGGAAGTTGATTTTTTGATTCATACAAATGGCAACCCCTCTTTGATTGTGCTGAAAAGACAAAACTATGCAAGACCGAATCCATCCCCTGAGTAGTGGAGCAGACGACCGGCCACGAGTGCACCTACATCACCGATTAGGCGTTGCCCCTCATTAAGAGATGACTCACCGCGTCCAGGTAAAAAATGGAGCAGAGGAATTCCGAGTCCAGTCAACCCTTTGCCACCTTGAGAATCATCCCCCTGCCAGCCCCCGAGCGGGGCCATTACCGGCTCATTCTCATTCATTCACGCAAACGATAATAATCGATGGAGGGAGGGAAGGCACGCCGAAAACTGGTCCGTTCCGAGGTCTTCTAGACTGCCTGCCGCCGGATTCCCTTCTGGAAGCTTGTCACGTTCATGTGTCAGGTGCAGCTCTGACCCCGCTTTTCCTCCTTAATGACGGGCTACTTTATACCTGGGACGGAATTTCGGGAGAAAGGGGTTGTGACGGCTGCGACGCAGTTGAGGTGCTGATGGGTGGTTGGAGCGTTAATTAATGATTTGAGGAGTTGGTGGAACTTTTTTTTTTATTGTTGGGAGATTTTGTCAAGGAGAAATGCGAATGAGGCTCGATTCAACCCTTTTAACGTCGAATTTTTAATAGGATTTAATGGAAATCTTCGGCGGTACAGGATCGAAAGGGTTAAAACAGCGATTCTTAAACTGTGGGGGCGCGCTATATCTTTAAGGGGGCCAGGGGTGTATGTGAGGGGCGAAGAGGTTTGGGTCACCCCGCCTAAAATTTGAACTAAATTGATAAAACGAGATAAAATTCTGTTTTACTTCAGGGTCAACTTTCTCGCCTTGCGCTCACACTGTACACAAAATTATGACAGTACCAGTAACCATAAACGTCAGAAGGAGGTACCTGAGAAGTAATGTTTAGTCTCTTAAGAAGACAAAAATCTGGTTGAGGGGTCTATACTTATCTTTATAATGTGTACGGTTTGTAATGAAGGTCGTACTGTAGATTTAGCGTGACAATACATTGTTATTGCATTAAATGTAACTGTACGAGAGGGGGATTATGCTTGAAAACTGAGTCGAGATATTTATGGCAGATATGTTTGTTTGAAGTTAACCCCACAGAGCACAGAATAGCTCCGAAGTAATACTCTTTTTCATGTTTTCTTGCTCGTTTGGTTGATGTATATGTTATGGGCAAAGTGATTAATCGGGCATTATTAATAATGCCCGAAGTGGAGGCGGGCAAAGTGATAAATTTCATTCATAAATTCCACTGAATTTATCATATTGCCCGGGCATTATTAATAATGTCCGGATTTGAAGTATAACTTTTTTTTTAAACACAAACTGTAATTAAAAGTGTCATAATATTAACACCTACTCTTTTTGGGAAATTAAGTTCATATGTGAATTATTTGGGAAGATATTAATATCAATGGTGTACAAAATATAAGATAAAATAACTTCAATAAAAGGAATGACTCCATTCCCAAACTGGTTCTCTAAACGTTTATAAAGTAGGCAGCGTAGCAACACGCCTGATACAAATAGCTTGACCCCAATAAACCTAAAGATGTTAATAAGAACACAAATAGAGAGTAAATAAGGTAGTAGTTACTATCTAAAAGAAATATTTTTAGGGTCAACTGAATTAGGAAGATGTATACCTTCAACCTTTATTCAATTAATCGATAACACGTTTCGTTTCTAAGGTCAATTGAACTCCAGAAATGGCAATATGCTAGTAAGTGAAGGGCTAGGGTTCAATGACCTATCTAACCAAAGATCACCGTGGATAGTTAAATAAGTTACTCATTTTAAACTCTATAGGAGTTGTGTGGATGGATGTACTGCGACGTTACTTGACCCTGGGGAAACAAAAGAAACAAAGTAGTTCCCAGTCCATGTATATGTTACGGGCAATGTGATAAATCCGGGCATTATTAATAATGCCCGGGCAATGTGATAAATTCAGTGGAATTTATGAATGAAATTTATCACTTTGCCGGCCTCCACTTCGGACATTATTAATAATGCCCGATTAATCACTTTGCCCATAACATATAGATTACTAGGGAGAGATACCGCCCCCTGCACGCTATATCGCTCACCAACCCCGTAAAGAAATTCAGCCAAATTTGAGGGACACGTAAGAGAATTATACTTATTATATACCTCTTTCTCACTCCTCTTATTCTCGAATCTCCCATAGTAATCCGAAAATAAATCAGGTATTTGAAGTTGATTTTCCCGAAAAACAAAGCATTCGGGATGTTTTCTGAAGTTAACCCCACAGAATAGCTCCAGGAATTAATTCTCTTTTTTTTTTATTTTTTCTTGCTTTGTTTGGTTGATGTATATTCATGTACAAAATGTGAAGAGTAATTGCAAGATAAAATGACTGTCGGATTAAAACTAAAAAATTGAAACATAACTTTTTATGAACAAAAACTCTAAAAGGTGTCATATTAACATCTACTCTTTATGGAAACTAAAGTCTACATGTGAATTCTTTGGGAAGATATTAATATCAAAGTGTGCATAAAATAGTATAAAATAAAAAAATGCTAACAAATTAAATGACTTCATTCTCAAACTGGTTCTCCAAACGTTTATAAAGTATGCAATGTAGAAACACGCCTGATACAAATACTAGTTTTACCGGAAAAAAAAACTAAAGATGTTAATAAGTACACGAAAAGAAGAAAAAGGAAGGTATTAGTTACTATCTAAGAGAAATATTTTCGTTTCGTTTCTAAGGTCAGTTGAACTCTGGATATGTCAATAAGGTAGTAAGTGAATGGCTAGGGTTCAATGGCCTATCTAACCAGAGATCAACTTGAAAAGTTAAATAAGTTACTCATTTAAACTCAGTAAGAGTTGGTTGTGTGTGGAGGATTGCACTTAGATCCCATTTCAACATACGATGCCACATTATATGTAATCACAGCAGAGATTTGGATAGCTAAAGGAATCTTCCAGAGATGATAGGAGATAATTTTAATGTTTATAACATCATAGAAGATACCTATTTTATTGAATTTGATTGTGTACTTATTCGATTTTAAATAATGAGGAATAACGTAACATTTAAACCATTGTATACATTAAAGAGTGATACTTGTACAAAGACTCGAACATTTTATCCCTTTTAAACCCGGGGGACGGGATGGCCTGTTCGGTTTGCTCCTCTGCCTTTCACGCCAGCAGTCTGCGCACTGCCCCGTCGTGAGTTCGATTCTCACCTCGCCCCTGGGTGTATTTTCCTTCTTTGTGCCAGTAAAAATTCTGTTGTGTCTGTCTTACTTGACGAAGGTGTATAAGCGGATCCTTGAGATCAAGCACACATACCGGAAAATATATGTAACCAAAAAACCAAACCAAACCCTTTTAAACCCAACTTATTCCAATTTATCCTTTTTGAAATTAGCCTGTAAAAGAGAAAATGAGTGAAACCGCTTTCCCACTTCCAATAGTTTAATTTATTTCCCAAGCTCTCCTCGCATATAACTTTACGTGTTGGAAATTTCTATTTTAATTGTAATTTAAATTAATTATAATAAATGAATTCGAGAATTTGAATATAATGAACGTATATTGTAAAACCAAGTCAACCAAGCCATCATTTCTAAGCTTTTTTGACCTTAACAAAGTACTCAAAATATCCTGCATTACACTGCATATCACCAAGATACTTGTCCTGTTGCTTACATTGTTTTATCTTGATCCTGTGAGATTTTCAGGGATAGTGTGAAAGTTGGACTCATTTCTGTAGGGAATCGAACCTAGAAGACATAAAGATATTGCTATTTTAATACATGGAGGGGGGCAAATTAATATGATATCAACAAATTCTGTTGAGAAAGAGTTTAAAAGATTTTTCTGCGTAAATATTCTATATATTAAAGAAATACATGTTCTGCATCATACGTATACAAATCCTTACTTATACTTCATCAGGAAGTTGTTATTTTCAATTAAATAACAAATTAGCAATTCTTCCGTATTTTTCTCTCTGATGCAATATCGTGAATGCTTGCAAAACAGATCAAACAGCGTAACAGGTTTCTCTGCTCTAAAAACAAGCCTCATGAGTTTTTTGGTCGTACCAATTAAAATCACAGTGAAGAAAAAGGTACTTGAATATGTTTACATCAAACCCAGTAATAAACAATTGCTTTTCACTAGTAAGCCACGAGCCGTCGCAACATTTGGTCCGTGTAGGTCTGGTATGAGCCCAAATCTACGGCTTTTCCCTCCATAACAATACCGGCCTGACGCTTTAAATGATTAGTTTTAGTGCAAATAAATTTCCAATAGTTTGATTTGATATCTAAATTCCTTTTGAACACCATGAAAAAGTAACAGGGAGTCGCAATTTAGCCGAAAATCCACTCTGATTTGTGCAGTCTCGCATTTTGCCAAAGCATTGCCTTTATGACTACCGCTACGAGCATCTCACGAGCGAATGTATTTGTACGAGGTGAGTTTGTTTTTGTTTCAAATTGTACATTTTGAGTGATGTAAATATCTCGTATGGACTTATAAGTGCCCATGTGGGTTATTCAGATGATTTTTTCTGATAATTTTGTACATGTGGGGCTATGGGGCAGTGGCGGATCCAGGGGTGGCATGAGATGCCCCCTACAAAAGCGTAAAAGTTTGCAGGGTAAAAGGGCATCTGTTGAGAATTCATTGATAAATCGTTATTTGACCGCTATGAAATGCTGTAATATGTGGTTTTACGGCTAAAAAAGTATACTTTCCTTTAATGCTTACAAAAAATATTGCGAAAGGTGTTTTAAAAACTTTTGCTCCACCAGAAGTCAAAACTGGATCCACCTCTGGCTAGGGGTTCAAATAGTTAAATAGTTTTATTGGGTCTACTGTTTGTAAAAAACCGAATGCGATTATAATTGAGATTATTTCAGTTTAAGTAGTAAATAAACGTTATATTATCATGTTACGGTGTGAAATATCTAGTGTTTATGATTACGTTTGGAAAGGGTGCAATTTTTATGTTGGTATAAAATTTGAAGATAGAAGTATGAAACTCGTAAATTTATATCAATTTAAAAACTGATTCAATGGATTATATTTTTATTTAATAGTTATTTCAATCAAGATGCATTGCAATAGATTTTACATTACGTTAATTTCTATTTAAAAATTAAGGTACTTTTCAATTTGCCAAGCGCAAACTTTAAGTTCTGATACATCGCCAAAAACTGAAAGATATCAAAATAAACTTAAAATATCTCAACTAACAGTGTTGCATTTAGATGTCATAATTATGTGTAATATCACTGATTTCTAAAACGTTGTTAATATAGTCCGAATAGCCAGATTAGTGCCCAGCTAATCGAAAATTACCAAAATATATTTTGTTTTCGGCACTAAAGGCTACTCTTTATCAAATTACTAAATCAAATTGCTGTTATTTGTCCCGTTAAATATCGCCAAGATGTTTTAAACTTCAAAGTTTAGAAGTATCGCTAAATATTGAAAACCAAACGATTAAATTATACAATTTAATACAAAATTATTGATATTTGAATATTTGGCATTCCAAATACTTCGATGATTTTTAACGGGACAGATAACGGAATTGAACTGATTTTAAAGTATTTGATATTTATGTTTAATCACGATTAAAAGGTTTTCTTAAAACTCCAAATGCAACGATGTCTTGTTCAGAGGATCTCGTGCTTTTAATGTTTGAATATTAAGTATTTTTAATATTTCCCTTTAAGATCTGGTCATGTATTCTTGATAAACGCATTTCACGCTTAAGTTTCAACTACGATTGTGATAATTTTTGTCCCCCCCCCAGAAAAAAACAACCGCAACCTATAAACACAACACGCTGTCGAAACTACATTTTGCAATCTGTTCCGTATTTCCCATCTTTTCACCCACTGTGCCAGTAGGTGAAATTGAAAAATCCTCTCTCCGAAACCAACACACAGAAGACTCTCCTTTCGTAATAGTAATAACGTCCCTCGCTCTCTGTAATCCATTTCTCGACGACACATCACGGCCTTGACATTGACATGGTTCGCGAGTCGGAGCAAAAAACAAAAGCCGTTTTGCAAAAACTCTTGCTGCCCCAAACATTCCAAGAAGCTTCGTGATCGGATTCCTGTCATACCTGCAGTTATTAAATCGCGTGACGCGAGCCGTTTCCGAAACCCCTTTCTTTCTCCGAACGTTTTTGATCGACTCGACTGAGAGAGAGTATTTTCTGGAATAATCCCAAAAAATTATGTTGCGATTCATGGGGAAAATCGTTTTTGTTCCGGAAATTTGGGCGGGGGTCGTCTCCATGTGGAGTTTTGCTGGGTGTCGAGTTATGTAATGGACAGTTAGTTGGTCGGGGGTTGTTTTTTTGCGGGGTTAATTTGTAGGTTATGAATTGTATGAGTTAAGCGGAAGTTTTTAGTCATGGTCGTACTTAAAGGGTTTAAGAGCGTAAACTTGAAATTAGGGAAAATGAGGAGATGTATGATGGGTAATGTGTAAGAATTGATTGCTGAAGGTCCTTTTTTCAAACACTAATCCATAATTATCGATCAGGAAATCTCTTTGAAAAGTTAAAAACTTTGATTTTTAATTAAAGTAAGTCTGAAAAGAGGAAAGTAGGAGTTGCTTTTTTTAGAGAAATACCTTAATTTTTTTAAACACTCAATTGGTAGACTTTTGCATTGCTTTTAAATTAATTTAATAATTTAAACTTTTAGTTAAGTCACAAACTTATGAGAAGACAAACCTAATGATTTTATTCAGATACTTTCTGTCGATGAGTTTTCGAATGTTTCTTATTCCGTTTGAACCAATTATACTTTTAACTGAAAAAAAAAATCCCCTCTTGGGTAATATTCCGTAATCGAGGTTTTCGCCAAATGTCGCCAAATTTGGGCGATAACCAGGGATTTAGATGTAGTGTTAAAGTCTGTCTGCCCTAGCAAGGCACGAGTGGCAAACCTAAAATCAGTACCCACAGCAGAAAAAGCAGAGGCGAGTGCAGGGTATCGGGTATCTAATAGAAGTGAGATAACCATCTTTATGGCTTTTTCGCCACTGTTTTTTCTGCTGTGGGTACTGATTTTAGGTTTGCCACTCGTGCCTTGCTAGGGCAGACAGACTTTATTAATAGCTTGGCGAGATCCGATTTCGCCAAATTTGGCGAAAACCTCGATTATGGAATCTGTCCCCAACTCTTACATAAAATTAAAGATTGAACAGTAGAAATTTGCACTGATTCCTTTTCTTCACTTAAAAACATAGGGGTAAACAAAACTATCCTTAAATGATAATTACACCACTATAAAATATTTAAATTATATTGAAATGTTTTAGTATTTTTTCCTTTAAATGTTTTAAAGCTTTGAAACACAGAAAATGAGTAATGGCATTGTTATTCACAAGAATGTTGGGTAATTCCCATCGAAACAGTCTTTCATTCAGAAATGACGCCCCAGTGCCCGAAAGCTTAAGAAAATTGCAGCGAGTGACCCCCTTTTCCCCTATCACCGGACTAATAGCTGTCTCTTTGGCTTGGTGCCAATCTTTCCCTCGAGTGTTCTAGAATGTAAAGGTTCTTTACTCATCCAAGACATATTCATTAAAAAAACTAAAAGGTTAATCATTTTGAAAAAGCCTGTATTTTTTGCATTGATATAGTATAAATTTAATATTTTTTATGCATATTCCATGTTTTATAGATACTTGCTTCCTTATCAGAATTTTATTTTTGTAAAAAAGTTAGACGGTTACTGTTTTGAAGCTAAAAATTTAATTATTAATATTGAAAATGTGTTCTAGAAAATTAAGCGGATTTATTAATTTTTATTTTTATTAAAGTAATTGTTGTTGTTGTTGTTGTCGTGTATGACTTAGTGCATAAATTACAAATACAAACAAACAAAAAAAAACCCAAAACAATACAGAATACAGATAAAGAAATACAAATATCAATAAAACACACGAGCTCACAATAAAACATCAGATTGCTCAATAGAGCATTTTCAATCACATGACTCGGGCCTAACAACGGCCTTAGCAACAGAAGATGTTACAGTTTTTTGCCCCACAGAGGTTAACAGTAACAGAAAATGACTGGCCGTGGAATTCTTCTATTGGAGCATTTGCGATCACGTGATCCCATATCTAAAAACCGCCTTAGCAACAGATAAACAAAGGCCTTAGCAACAGTTAAAAGCCCTACAGAAGATACACAGTTAAAAGAAAATAACCGGTTGTGACGTCAAATGAAAACACTCTATAAGCAAAAACACACAATAAAACAAAAATAACTCACTATGAGACATTTAAAATAGTTCACTATAAAACATAAAATAACTCAATGAAACCATATAAATACATACAATTAAACACAAAAAAACACAATATAACATACAAATAGTACGGATACAGAATGAATCACATTCAGGACAGCCTTATTAAAAGGTAGAAGGAACTTAGATTGTACCAAAGGCGAGATTGTATCATTAAAGTAATTAAAGTAATCATTAAACATTTTAATAACATCAATAGGTATATTCAGAAATTTAAAAATATTTTTATTTCTTAAAAAAAATCAGAACCAATAGTGAATAGCATATTTAGTTTTAAGGTAAGTTAATTTAAAGATATAACATTGTCTCTTAATGAAATAGTTGCACGTTAAGCTAAAACGGTAATTAATATTGAAAATGTTCTAGAAAATTAAATCAATCTGGCAATTTGTTGCAATATCATTAAAGATTTGTTTTATTGCATCAAAATATTCATTAAATTTAAAAGAATATTTTTTCTTATGAAGTTCAGAACTGATAGTGATTTATATAGAGATAGTTAATTTATAGATTAAGTTATCATTGTGTATCTTGAAAAAAATATAACTGTTAGAAATATTCTACTATTTATTGTTTTTATTACAAACATTTTTAACTGCAACTAACTCTTAAGTAACTTAAAGGGATATTTTCATCTCACGTATATAAAAATCCATTACTAATATTGATACACGATTATGGTTCTTGAAAAAATTCTTTGACCTTGAACCTTATAATTGCAATTTGTTTCTTTCCCAATCTTCCCACCAGTTATTAAACAAACAACCTGGATATTACGTTTCGATACATAATCTCTCTCGATCACATGCAAATTCAAATTCAGAAGCTCAAGATCATCTGATTCCCCCAGATCATGACCGTGAAACCGTCACTCTCAGTTTCAACTCATGCATCAACCTTGGCGAAGGCCGCTCGGCGAAATGTTGTTTTTCCCTATATCCAACTAACTCCCTCGCTCTCCACCGATTAAAGTAAATTGATTTTCTCCCCTTTCTCTCCTTATGTAATGTTCTCCGCTTCATTTCATTCAGGTATTTCACTTCCACGGGTGACCTTGGCCCACTTTGCTGCAAGGTTCGATGTAATTCAATGTCGCGGCGAAGGATGATAACCCGGGCGGTTGACAGTGTTTTTTTTTTAGAGGGAATAGTCTTCTCGGGGGTCGGCTGTGTGGGAGAAATAATAAAGAACAAGTGGTCCATGTCCGAAGTATGTCGCAAAGACGTTGTTGTTTCGGTCCGTTTTTGTTCGCGGAAGTCGCTTTTTGGGATGTCGTTGCTGACATTGAATGTGCCGAATGAGTTGTTTTTGTTCGATTTCGGTGATTATTAGATAAGATGGAATGGCAGCGGCCTCGTAGTGTTTTCGTTTTGGAGTGTTGGAAGTTGAGGTGTCTTTGAGTTTTGGTTTCGTGGTTGTGAAAATATTTTTTTCAATGATCTGAAATTGCATGTTTTTGATACTTATCGATGCATTTTTTTCAAATTAGAAAATATCAATAGCTCTCCCTATATTTCGTTTTTTCTTTAATTTTGAATTAAAAAAAATATGCAATATTTCTTAAATAGTAATTAAGGTAAGATGTCTGACAAATAAAATATTTCCAAATACCAGATTAAAACTGAGTGAAAGGGGATTTAATTTACTAAATAATATTCATTTGAAACTATTATGTTATCTTTGGGAAGAGTTATCTAACGAATGACGACAATAATGATACGAAATTCGAAGTATACTATTTTATTTAATACACATATTTATAAAGTATAATTTATTTACGAATTTTGATGATCCTAAAAAGTATTTTATAAAAGAATATACCATATATTAAATACTTTCATTTTAAAATTTAGGAACAGTATCTTGTAAAATGCTCATAGTTACTAGAATTAATTAGAAATTTGAAATAAATTGTGTATATTTTCCCAACTTATTCCTACAATAACAGTAGAGATGATATCTGATGAGTTCCTATCAACATCTTATAGCAGTTATAGCCAGGCCATATCCTAATTTCAGTTTAGGTTTAAATCTGGTTACCAGACTTCAAGACCTAATTTCAGTTGAGACTTAATTTAAATCTGGGTGTAACCTGAGCAGAAATAAACGCAACGTTATGTGATAAAGAACAATCAATAATGTTGAAATCATTCTAGAATATGCAAAGTTGAGATACCGTGTTATTACAAATATCTGCATCCCTTTTTTGTATGGATGTAATAGTTTTGTGAAAAGCAGGTATATTATAGAGAATATTCTTTTATATTATTTATCTAACATTTTACCTATTGAAAAAATATAATAAGCATCATAATTACTCAAGTTTATTAAATGATTTCAAATTTAAGAAATTTAGATACAATTATTTGGAAATAATCTTTTTGTATATGAGCATAAAAAGCATTTTCATTATTTTTTATTTGTGATTCAAGAAGTCCATTAAAAACAATTACTATACGATAAGGTAAATAGTCCAGAAAAATACATAATACTACTCGTTTTATAAACTTGTTCTCTGTTCATATTTCAAACTTCTCAATTAAAACTTAAATTTATGGAAAATGATACATATTATTAATAACTTGTAGCATTAATTACTGATATTCAATTTTCTCAACATGGTTAACTTTTTACTTTTTGTTCGTAATTTTTAAAACTAACTGAAGCTAATTTATATAAGCGTACGTACAAATTTGTCACCACTAGTAATTTATCTTATTTCTAAGATAATTAACCATTGGCGTTTGCAACTGTTTAATTAATGATATTAATATATTTCTTCCTTGTCGAATGATAAATAGTTTCTAAACTTTCATTTCTGATATGTAAAAACACATGCTCCGATAACTTAATTTAATTAATTGATATTTTGTGTGGCACGCTCTTTTACTCGTCCAAATTGATATCCTTCCCACGTTTTGACTCAGTGGGGACATTTCCAAATTACGGCTAGATATAAGAGAACGAATTATGGATAATCGCATTGCCAAGAAAAATCAATGTTCATTTGCTAATAAATACTATGTTTGATATTACTTGAATTTGATCTAACGTTTAAATGATATTTAATATGAGTAAAAATAAAATAAATATTATTTTTTCTCGTATAACTTTCATACATACAGAATGATAAAAGTTCATTTTATCGTACTTTTTCATTTAATAGCAAATATTTATTTTTTTTTAAATTAAGTATATAAATTATATTATTAAATAAATTATGGAGAGATAATTTCTCAAAATATTTGTGTATGTATTTCTGATAGATTAAAACTAGAAAATAAACAAAGGGAAATAACTTGCTTCTTTCTGCATGTGAATATTGTGAAAATCTTACTTCACAAGCCTATAGTTTAATTTGACGTATGAAACATAAATTCTTATAAAAATATGTCTATAATTTTCTTCTTTCTGAGTGTCCACCTCTTCGGTTGACTTGTTTTTTGCCCAGTAGTTGTATGTTGTGCTGAAAAGCCACAACACACGAATTAAAGCAATGCTGAAAAGCCGCTTTCCAGGTAATGAATCTTTGCATTCTGTCTGCTGTCACTTGACTGATATGGATTCCCGAAAACGATTGAAGTATCAGATCGGGGGAAGGAATTTTTTTTCTTTTGAATTATGATTTTGATTAGAAATAAAATCATCAATCACTGTAGATAAAAAGTATGAAAAGTAAATAATGGAAGATTCAAATGGATTCGTTGAGCTAGTTTGAATATCTGATGAAAATAGTTTATTTTACTTATAAATAAATATTTAATTACAAATTTAAAGTTTTTAAAATTTATAACATGATTAATTTTTGATGAAATTAAATGAGAGAACTTGAAATACTGAATGTTATTAAGATATCTAATTGAAAAAACATTTATTAGAATTAAAAAAACTCATTTCTGTTGTTCGTAGACGTGTTGATTATGAACGATCAGATTTTTGAAAGAACTACTACATTGTTGTCAGAACTTAGCTGTAAGGATTTAGATTCAAATCTCTAATAAGATAATGGGGATGTTCCTCAACCATTGCTACGAAAATTTCCCCAAACAACTCGACTATTACAATCCAAATTTCCTTAATACTTTTCATTAAAAAACCAAACCAAACCAAACCACATCCCTTTTCTCCTTTTTCCTGACTTGGACCACTCTGGACGGATCCCATTCCCGAAGGGAGGAGAAAAAGCACGGACAGGTGGGGAGCGATGGAGAAAAACGAATGATCGCCGTGCGTGATCCACTCACTCACCTGACCTTCCCTAGTGTCCAGCAGACTAGTGGGACTCAAGGTCACTCAATAAAATTCTAGGTCAGCGGGAGACGGCCTTCACTAGGGTGCTTGCTGGCCACTTCAATGTTTTATTGGCACGTGGTTCGCCTTTTTATTCTTGCTGTTGATGGTGATTGCTTTCGGGTTCTTTCACCCATTTCTGGGTTGAGGGGGTGGTTGGCTGCTGTGGTAGAAATGTTGATGTTGATACTCTTTTGTTGAGTCTTTTATACTCATTAGAAGTATATGAGAATCACATTAATAAGTATTTTAATTTTAAGGGTATTTGTTTGATTGAATGTTATAGTGTATAAAATATGAATTTAACACTTTTCATTTTTCATTGATAAATGAAATGGGGTTTATAATTATTGCTTAAAATAGTTTTTTTATCTAAGCGTTTAGAGTAATTAATGTTTTTGGTTTTATTCCCTCTAGAGGGGTGTACAGTAAATAGATGTTTCAAATACCTTAATTTACTCCCAACGATGAATTAGATGTAAGGGCGAGCGCGCACGGGCGACTTTTGTCACGGTGACAAAGACAAAAACAACGTTGCTAAGGCCGTTGTTTGGGGCGGGAAATAAAAGCATCCAATAGCAGCATTCGCACATGACATCACTGGAGGATAAAAACAACGTTGCTAAGGCCGTTGTTAGGTAAAGTCATGTGATTGAAAATGCTCTATTGTTTTCTAGTGATATTTTTGATGCTAGTAATCCTGGTCGCCGTGACTTTAGTCACTCGTGAGCGCCCAGCCTATAGGTCTTCCCTTGTCATCAAAACGTTTGTTCATTTCTCCATTAAATATATGGTTGAAAATTTTATTATTTCTTTATCTTTTTACCAATTTTGTTTTTTTGCTAGTAGAAAAAACTTCTGTAATCTTTTGCTTTCTACAAGCTGTATTGATTTTTGTTTGGGCGTTGTACGGTAGATTTAACATCATCTGAGTTGACTTTTGGGATTTTCCTGAATGTTTGCTTCTCGGCCTTGACGACTTCACTTAATGAATAAGATAGTGACGCATATTTCGTCATTCACGTTTTATGGTAATGCAGTTTTTCATGATCTGTATCATTAGTTTTTTTTAAAAGCAAATTTAGTTTTTTCAATCATAAATATGTACTTTTTCATTTGAATCTGATTGACACCGTGAATATCTTTTGTATATATAATGTTACATCAATGAGTTATATAATCTCTGATATCTTTTAAACTTTTGAGTAAGCAACTATAGTTTAGTTCTAAGAAAGGAGAGGTATTGAAAGTCCTGGTAACATAAGTTTGTGTAGTTCATAACATCTTTCTTTGCTTGAAATCGTATCAAAGTTTCTTAAATCTGTCTACAGGTCCATGACTGACTACCCGAATATTTACTTTGAATCAAATAATGTAACTCCCGTTTCTGTTCCTTGGGAAGACAAGATAAAGTTTTGATTTTACACACCTTAACCACCTTAACTTATACTGGTGTTTCTAATTTACACAGATGTGGGAGGGACAGAGAACACATTGTGATCATAGCCAATAAATAACAAGTTTCCCTGCGGCTATCAATTTCACACAAAGTTCCAGGCCCAATTCATTCTCCAGAAGTCCGAGAAATGCTAATTTCATTGCTCTGAATCTTTCCCAGAACAATAATTCCAGAGCAACGGGTCAAGCACCCCTCCTCTCAACAATCCGATGTCCCATCCCTAATGACCCTCCCTGCAACTAACAGGTTTCACTCCCGTTTCCCGGAACCACGTCGTTTTCCCGGGAGTTCCGAATCGATAGCATGACTCGTCATCGATTCAGCCCCGTGGGGCGCCCCCACTTCCAAACTTTTCTCCCTCTTTTCGAAAGTGAGCGAAACTTTTGCGGCCGCGCATGCGCCCTGGCCGCCCTGACTTTGTTTCCGTAGAGAGTTTTGCGCGCTCTCTTCCGCTTTGTTTGATGGAAGAGAGATGCCATGGAATCGTGGGATCTTCTCTTTGGAAGGAGTGGTGAGTGACCACAGTGTTGAAATTGTTTGAAATTTTAATACTAGTTTCTTAGTTGAAAAAATATTTTCGTTGATTATTTTATTTTAAAGCAATGTTTACATTCCAAGGAACTTTATAAAATTTATTACTCTAGTGAGATATTCGTTTTTTTCGGATTTGAAATATTGTTAATTGTTTTACCGTGAAATTTTTTTTTCGTGATACCCTCTTCTGAAAAATAAAATTTTGGAGTACAAAATGTCATTTTTCTTAAACGTTTTCTTGTAAGTGTATGCGTTCCTTTAAATTCCATTCATCTTCTGTAAATATTTTCCAATATTTATGCATAAACTTTCAAAAGCCTCAAAATGTATTTTACTTAAGCTTGTTATTTAATTTTTAATATAAAAATACTTTGTTTACATTGTAAATAACCCATAGTATTTTAGCCTTACTTACATAATTCTTTGAACAGATTTTATCCTAGTCCGTGTGATGGTGGTGAAACAAAAAATAATTATTAATAATATAATAATAGCAGTATAGTTTGTCAAGGGGTGTAGCTCTAGTTAGCTGGAAAGGGTAAGGAAAGGTGCTTGAGGTGAGGGGAAATAAAGTTGACCTTCCTTTAGATCATCGATAGTTGGGTTCCAGTTGGGGACACGGAGTGACTTCCCCATAGAAAGCGCACGGGATAAAAACTTTTACCCCTTTTAATATTATAAGTCGCCCGAGATTACCATTGAATCCAATGAGAAATTTGGGAAGTCTAGGTCTGAAAGGGTCAAACTTTTTTAACTTTTAAAAAGTTCTTAATAAAGCATATTTTTGTACAGTTTTACGGTTAAAAAAGTTTATTATTCTTTAATGTTTTGACAATTATTAAAATTTTAATGAAAAAGATGCTTTTGATATTTTTTGTCCCACAGAAGTTAAGACTCTAGTTGGAACACTTAAGGTACGATTTTCCGGAAAACAAATGAATTTCCCTCTATCCCTCAACTGTTATTTTCACTCTGGCTGTCATTTTATTTTCTTCTCTATTTCGCTCTCATTTTAAAACAAGAGCAAGGGAGTTTAAAAAAGGAAGCCAGGTGGAGTTGGCATCAATAAAATCATATATGCAGTCTTCAAAAAAGAAGAATCCGAAACTTTAATACCGAAAACAAAATTAAGTTGCATTTTGAAAATATGAAAATGCTGTAGTAATCTTAATCAGAAACTTTTAATTCCCAAACCATTACGCAACCCTTCAGTTAGCAAGAAAAACACAGACTGAACCGAGCAAAAAAAAAAAAAAAAATAACATGTAGAACAAAAAAAAAATCACTGCAAACCAAATCAGTTTGTTACATGTTCTTCTCCTGGAAACTATGATTGATGATGATTCTTCTGGAGAAACGGGAGAGGGAATCGAGTTTGTTGTGGTTTGAGAATCGATCTTCCGTATATGTCACGTGTCTTCCAGGTGAATCAGCGACGGTCAAGGCTGCATGCTTTTCACTGAGGAATAATTTGTGGAAGGGAGATTCGACGGGACAATGGATGGATGCTTGGTTTCTGTTTGATTTACATCCGGAAAGAGGGATGGACATTGGGAACGCTAGGCTTTCTTTGCTGATGGCCATCGTCTGGGGCTTTATGTACGGGTTCTTTTAGCGCAGTCAATGACCGTTTTGTAGTTGCGGATGGTGGATACTTGGTTTTGTTGGGGCTATCCCAGACGGGATTTAAAAATTTCACTGTTTGGCATAAGGGATTGTAAACTAAGAGATCAAGAAAATTTTTTGAAGCAGATGTGATGCTTGATCTGGATGAGAATTTAGATAATTGATTTATAGGATTAAAAAATAAGACTTAAATTAAATTGCACAGAATGACCAGTGAATGTGAGAAAGAGTTAATGGTATTGATTGGGAATACTTTGTTGTATTTCTTCTGTTTCTCTTATATGCCCTGGAGTAATGCTTAAAACGATGATTACTTTTATTAAGAAGTATTAATTTAAGTATTAAACAAAGTTATAGTTGGTAAAAAGGGGGATGTTATCCGACCTAAATTCGAGCCGGAAACTAGGGTAATGATGATGGAAGAAAAGTATTTTTCCTAGTTATCACTTAAAAAACATTATTGTGTAGTTTATTTTTTCTATATTTCGAATTTAGTCTCCAAAACCTTGGAAATTTGAAAAAAGTGTCCCTTTGAGATTTTGTTACAGCTTTTACCTTTTTTGTATCTTGAAAACTCAACTTTGATAGTTTATTGATTCATTTAGAACTATTTAAAGTAGTGTATTTGTTAGATTTAAATTTTTAATGAAAGTACTCGTAATAATGTATCTTGAAAACTCAACTTTGATAGTTTATTGATTCATTTAGAACTATTTAAAGTAGTGTATTTGTTAGATTTAAATTTTTAATGAAAGTACTCGTAATAATGTATTTTAATCCATAAGAACCTCTTATGTTTATATTAATGTTTGAACTTGGGATGGTTAAATCTGATTAAAGTGTTATGATGCTTAGAACATTCAAAGGAAAGTTAAGTTTATTAGTTTTTAAACTAATTTTATGTATGGATAAATTTAAAAGAACGAAGGGGCTTGGTACCTTGGAACTTTTAGATGCTATATATTATCTAGATTAAAAATGAATACTTAAAAGATTTTTTTTTAACAGCAAGAGTTAATATCTCAACGTTTTCTCTGGAATTCAATACTTTTACAATTTTTGTGACTGAGCCCCTAAATGGTTTTAAAATCTTGATTTTGATAATATTGGGGGGAGTTCTTAATAAATTGTTTCTTGGCGCTACTGAATTAAAAAAACATGAGTACAAACAATTGTGAAAGAACGCGGTAAAAAATTCGAAGTTTAATTATAGAAAATAGTTAAATCATGCGTATTGAAAGGGCACAATTGATAGATTTTTTGAAGATAGAATATTTAAAGATCTTTTTCAAAACGGAAGTTGTATGTGACCCAAAAGTTTTTATAGAAAATATTTTCCTTTAAGTTTTGTCTACTACACTTACGTTACACCTGTAAAATACATGATTTAAATTTAACATTCCTAACTTTATTTTTCTGAATTTTTTTTTGCCTCGAAGGAGGTGAAGTGCTCATTCACAACTTGTCAAAACTGTTTTTGAACTCCGAGACGAATTTATCATTGAATCCAACCTACGTTCTTACACCCTAAAGGATTTTTCGCTGTTTTTATTCTAAATTCATTGAAACATTCGAGATGTTAGAATTTGAATAGGCGTTTTAATGGTGATCTCAGTTAAGAAATGGAATGCATTTATAAGGTTCTGGAAATAAATGACTTGTAATCGATCATTTTGTGATGGTCGATCAGTAGTGTGTCTTGCATAGGGTATCATTTACTAAAGTCATGTGCAATAGACAAATTATTCGTAACACTAATGACTATGTAGATCATTAAGTTTTCACGACTTATGTCAAATTCATGAAAACTGACACCCAACCTTGCCGTGTTATACATACTTATTCTACTTATCTGAATCATCGAATTCTATAATAAGTAGTACGTGATTTTCTTTGAAGAAGGATGTTTTGAATGCGATCAATAAAATTCTATCCCACAGCAATTCATTCGTTAAAATCTAGTTTTGGTGCATAGGCGTTGCGTAGGTTAAATTTTTCTTACTGGATGGGTGATATTTTTTTTAAATGCAAATTTTTTGGAAAAAGAATAATTGACAAACCTCATTTAAGGAGTTAAATTAAGATGTTTTAAAACTTTAACTTTTAATTACTATCTCAAGGATATAACTACTGGTTTTTGAAACTATATTCATGAAGTTTAATTATAGTTATTGCATTTGGTAAAATCATGGGAATTATTTTGTTCGCATTTTTGCATTATATTTTTTTGATAGTATGATTTTTAGTTTAGAATTTTTAACCGGTCGTGTGTGACACCTTATTATTTCTTTTATTAACTCGTCACTAGAACTGTTCGCAGAAATACCGGTTTGTTCTCCTGTAATATATTATTTGAAATATACTGTTAATTATTCCTACTACATACTCTCTTTGTTTTGATCTCTTTAATCTTTAAAAATATCTGGTGATTTAGATAGTATCATTATACATATTTCAATTTCTATTTAGTTCTAACCATTTTTTAGTTTTAACTACTGAAAAACGGTATTAGAGATTAATAATTCCGAATTGACTTTATGTGTCGATATTATTTTGTTAAATTTTGTTATTTTTCTTTTTATTAAGGATTTTAAAAGTCAATATGTTCTACACAAGTAAAAGATGCAGAATATTTTAATGCATAACATAACTTAAAATAAATTAAAGTGAATATAAAAATTACTTCGTTTTTTCATTAGCTTATGAAAGCTACAGGAACAAAAATTAAAGAATTCAATCATATTTAAATACAGATGCAATTAAAATTTTTGTAATCTATATATATATAATTCTGTTACGTAACGCTCAAATTTGGCTGAATTTCTCCCATTTTTTTAAGAAAAGAAGGTACCATTAATATAAAACTAAAATAATGTAGATCAGTAACTTATTAATTAAATAACAGTTTAAAGTGCTGTATTCATTCAACATATCACTGGATTCTTTTAACTTCTAATGTCTAATAGTGTTAAGAATTATCTGATTACACATCTTTGAATAAAAGAAATACTACGTAAATATAAAAGTATGTTTTAAACGAGAGAAGAAAATTACAAGATCACACCACATACGTAGTAAAAAAAATATTCCCTAATCTTATGTCATCAGCTAAACGGTTCCTTAGTAACAAAAACGCTGAAATATCGCTATTTGCTCTTTTCATTTTTGCCTTCGCTCAAAACGATCGTGTCAAACATAACCCGTGTTTATTTTTTCCTTGCAAAGAATCAATAAAGGAGAGTGCTGGTTACGAGTGCTTGGAGCGATAACAGTATTGCTACGGTAATGTGGCCTGATATGAAGAGCGAAAATGGAGAAAAAAAGTGAAAGCGACACAAATGATTATTATTATTAAAGTTTCGGGGATTTGGGACGGGAGAATGGTTTTCCAGCGTTCTCTTTTTGATTCAGGTCTGTGACAAAGAAGGACTTGAACTTTAGTGCAGTCTTTTGCTGTAAAGCTGGGAGAAGCTGGTTTTATATTTGGTGAGTTAACAATCAGTTTAATGAATGGATTTGAAAGTTTTGATATGAACAACTAGACAACAGTTTTTATGTGACGCATACCTATAATTACTTTTTCATGATATGACCTGTGGATGTTAATCAGTAATGCATTTATAAGTTTTTATGTTTTGAATCAAAATTGCATTTAAACTGATTACACTTAACTTCTTTGAAAAAAGTTTATTAACCTCAAACAGATATTTCAAAATTTTAAATTTTTTAGGTAGTTAAAAACACAAATGGGTAGCTATAGTTTAAGAAATTTAGTAAATATATGTAAACATTTTATTATCTTTAAATATGGTTTCTATACGAGGTATTAAAACTTGATCATTTTATATAGTAGTAAATTTAATACTTTTATAAAAAATTTTTAACGGTTTTTCATTCTATAAATTTTTAAAAATTGATATTAGTAGATTTAGTTGACTACAGTTTATTGACCTATTGAGGTTTTTTTTTATAAATTTCTGGACAATAATGGAAACTTCAGGAAAAGTTCTAAATTTCCCTTCGTTTTTTTAAATTTTTTAAACTGGTTTCTTTTCATGTTAACTTGGAAAAACATTTAAGAAATAAATTGAAGTGCAAAACATCTTAACTTTAATGATTATGAAATGCATGGAATGGGATATTGCTTGTTCATCAATTTCATTTTGCATTTATAATTTAAATTTAATTAAGGGTTTTTGTGTATTTTCATACAAAAACAAAGATTATAAAGTTTAGATATTTTAAGTTGAATTTAAAAATGAAATAATATTAAACCATTTGTAAATTTTCTCTGGACCCATGCAATTTTTACTAACCAAAACTTTTTTTTTTATCAAAAAATGTATTTTTTGTAGTGGTTATATTAACAAAATATTAAGTGACACAAATATTTTATGGTTTAATTTTTAATAAAACAATTTATTATTAAGATTGCCTGAACGAAAGACAAAATCATTGTAGTGTAGTGGTTATATTAACAAAAAATTAAGAGACACAAATATTTTATGGTTTAAATTTTTAATAAAACAATTTATTATTAAGATTGCCTGCACAAAAGACAAAATCATTGATTCTCTCGTAAGATTTTAGTTAAATAAAAATAATAATTTAGAGAAAAGGTTTAAAATTGGTTAATTTTCAAAAAATTCATCCATTCTAAGTTTTTGAAAAGAAAAATTCTTAAGCAGTACAATTGTTCAACACAAAAATTATTTTTTTTTATTGTGATAATCGAGAAAATTTTACTACCAAAAAATGAAAAGGGTAATCCTTTCAAAATACATATTGGACCAGAAACGTTTTGCGCAAAATTCGAACTTTTAATACTTAAAGAATGATAGATGATTCATTTATAAAAACATTACTCAATTAAAAATATATAAATAACTAAAATTATATAAAAGTACCATTCAAAATTAATACATTTAGTAAGGAATTCTAAAGGGAATGATAAAATGCATATTTTATTCACAAAGAGTACAAATAATCCAAATCATCTTTCTCAACTATAAACAAAAACACAAATCGATGGATAAAAAAATTATTGTTTCCAAGAGAGAAAAAATTCCATTCTGTTCTAGAATAAATACAGAAATAATGGACATTACCAGAAATAGAAAACAATACAAATGAAATTTAAAAAAAAATATTTTTATCAATATTTAAACAGCCTTAAATTTAACTTGTTTAAAATATAACGCAATTCAAGGGGGCTGCGTGCTAACCAAACAAAGTATCATTCTTATCTTGAAGTGTCATCTTTACATGAGCTGCTCAAGATGAAAGTGGTATAAGTCCAAAAATACAAGATTTTAGAAAAGCAGAGATTTGGATTCCTTTTAAGATCCTTCGCCTAGTGTGGTAGTCGCTTAAGTCAAAAGCTCAATGATTGGCCAGTAAAAGCTGCCTAAAAAGTGCAGTCTCCATAGGAACAACAAAGGTGCCGTTATAGAAAACCTTCGATTACTCAAAACTACGTTCAGTGGGCTTATACCGCTGTCATTCTAACCAGCTCACATATTTACAGAATCTAACACAGAAAAATTCCGCACAGTCCATTACACCGACCGCAATATGACGTCCACACGAAAATAATAAAACCCCTCTCCCCCTGACAGCAGAAAATTAATGTCCCCAGAGCTTACGAAAGTCCTACTATCTCCCTCTCCATAGCATATTACTTCCACTCCTTGCTTCAATAACAACTTCATCAAGGCTATCTGGACATTTATCGTGGGATAATCCGGCAAAGAAGCGATCATAATCCCCTCTAAAAAACAATAACCGACACCCTCATAATGCGGCATCACGTGACCCCGACTGGCCAATGGGAGCCCGCCGCCGCTATCCGGGAGAGGGCTTGGAATTTTGGAGTCTTTTGGAGGTCTGGCCCGGCCGGACACTGACGTCATAGTGGACACCCCCGCAGGGATGCGTAGGTGGGCGCAGGTAAATTAATTGTTTCGTTTTTTTTTTCGTGCTGGATTGATTGTGATATTGGTTGAGACAGATTAAGGAAATTACTTTCATGTTTAATTGCGTCCGTATGGATGGGAGAATTGGAGAATTTTCTATTCCGAAATTTATTGTCGGTTAGAAAAGACATGAAAGTGTGGAATACCCTCAAAGTATTATATTGATAAAAATTAAAACAAATGGTTAAGCCCTTCTAAATGAAATAATTTTCATTTACTAAACGACAAAATATCACGCTTCCAAAAATATTTGTTAGTAAAATAAATTTAATTTTTAAAACATAAAGCTGAAGTATTTGAAAGGTCAGCCCCGCATTTGAAGGTAATCTCACTCATTTAATGTGTAATTCTCTTGTAAGCACAGTTCTAATACAACAAATTGATTTTTTACTGAGATTAATAGTGGTAAAATACTCCACCTCACGTTCAAGTAAACTAAATGCATGCTTAAAGGATACATGCATCAAAATATTCATTAAACTAGAACTTCTTTTATAGCTTCTACGCTCTTATTTTTAGGTTCTGGTTCGCGTCTATCGGGTTTCTTAGGAATATTAATAAATTTCACGAAAGAATTTCCATATTTTCCATAAGTTTAAGTAAAAAAGATACTAGTATAAATATCTACATTATTTTGCTAACCCCGCTGCTCTTTGATTATAAAAAAAGCCAGTTTTACTTACGTTATTCATAGAGCTTTGAATCTCCTATTGCACATTCTTATTATCTTTATCCTCCGTAAATTTAAGTTTAAATGTGAGCATTATACCTCTTAATGCGCTATTACGACGGATAGGGTTCATATTACTTCCCCGGTACCTTTAAAATTCGGACTTTTAAGGCATTTTGTGCACAGAAGGTGCGTTATCTTTTTCCCTTAAAATGAACAGTCAGCAAGTTGCTTTTCTCTTTATAATTAGAGCGACCAGGAAACGGTGCGTTGCACTCGCAGAGAAAATAAATTCAGAAACAAAATTCAATAATTGACGAATATGAGAGTTCCGACGAAATCTATAAAAAGCCATTATATATTTTTAGGGTGTCGGGGATTTTTAAAGTTCGGCCATTTTTTGAAATACTTATTCTAAGATCTTGAGTCTAGACTGATTTTATTTAGCAATGCATGTACAAGATATGTGTTTCGCAGAAAAAATGATTTGGTGTTTTGAAACAATTTAATACTATCCCTCTCATTGATATTTATCTTAATTGGAAAGTTGTTCATAAAATAATCTTACTTTTTTTGTTTATAATTAGTTTTAAAATATAGACAACAGTAAATAAAATCACGGCTGTCCATAAATGAAACAATATATTAAACTAAGCAATGAAAATAAAATCTTACAATAAGAAGTATGAATTTTATAATTTAACTTTAATATTAAATAAAGCATTAATTTTAAAATGAGGAAAAGAATGGCGGCTTGTAAAATAACAGTATTTAATAGGCCGATACTGTTTTAGTACCAATGTGTAATATAGTGAATTGGGAAATAAAAATTAATAAACAAAAGTTTATTTAAATTCCTAATAACCGCAAACATTTCTATAACTTGAAAGTTTCAGTGTTTATTAAATTTCATTATTACTTAAAACAATCAAAAATAATTTTAAAGAATAAAAAAATATTAAAAGGCTTCTAATTTAATGTACACATTTTGTTGCAATATTCTATCTATAGTAATTTTTTGTATTATAAAAGCTTTTTTTAACATTGAGTGATTTAAGTAATTTTATTATATTTTCTATGTGTATATTGTTAAGTTATTTTTTTACGAACTTAATGATTGCAAACTATTAAGCTTGTTCTTCCTGACATTCTTTATTTTAAAACTATTTTTTTATAATTAAAGAAATGTTCCTCATATAAAATTCCAAAATTATTTATTTTCGTATATTTTATAATGATATAATCAACATTTATCTAGTTAACTTTAACTAAAAATATTATGAAGATATTTTATTTAAAAATACCTCATTATAACACTTAAATATTGTCACATACATTTTTGAAACTTTTATGACAGTTACATTTTTTATGAAAGTACTTCCTAATTATTTCATAACAGTTTCAAAAATATTGAAAAAGTGTTACTTCAAAGGTAAATTAAGTTATAGTTAAATTTTAACCGTTTCTGGGTGAAATTTTAATAAAAATGTTTATTTAGATTATTTTACTTTAAGGGTTTAACATGTTTTATAAAGAACTGAAGAACATCAAAAGTGTCTCATAGTGTCATTTAATACAAACATGAAAAAAATTATACTTTAAATTGGTTTAATTTTATCCTAATTGATTATTAATATCACGACTCAATAATTAGTTTTTATATAGCTTTCCCTCAAATACTTTCTATGATAGCTATATTTTTTCTAAAACTTTAGCAAAACATTTTGTTTTAATAAAAAATATGTCTATTATTTTTAAGTAGTGATTTATGTATTATCATTTTGTAAGTAAAAAAAAACCCTTATAGAAACTATATAGTAGATATAGTTCTCAAGATAAAGTTTAGTAGTATAAGTAGTTTAGTTACTCCCTTTCTGTTAGCCATGTTCCACTAATTTTTTGTTTTATTCCTGCTTTATTATTTTTATTTGGTTGCACAGTATGCTACAAGTTATTGCAAATTTCCCTTTTTAAAAACTTCAGTAGTACTAATATTAACATACTTTTAAAAATTAAATTTTTAACATTTCTCATAATACTTTTATTTATATTGAAATTATTTTATTATAAAGACATTATAGAATTTCATCAATATTGACTTTTAAAAATATTTTAATGTGTGATACTGAAAACTGGATAAATTCAAACATTTTATATTTTATGTTCTACTTATATAAATTTTCTCTTGGTTAGGACGTTTCACAAAAAAATAATATTAATTTAGTGTAAGATGATTCTAAAAACTGTTTCATAACTTAAAACATGATGACCTAACAAGATATGTATGAGAAATAATAAATTTTTATGATAGGGATACACAATGAAATTATGTTATTAAAATGTAAGTAAAAATTTCCTTTCATACTCTTTAGTATGAAATTCTTTTAAATTACTAGAACATGAATCTGAAACTTGTTGGAATTGGACAAGTTTCTGTTTTTGATATTAAACAATAAGAGTGATTGTGTCTCACAAATACAATACGATACTAGAATTTTCAAACGACGACCAGTGTGGTACACTACATTAATATAATTACATTTATTCATCTTTCTGACCCTGATTCGAATAAACACGTTCGTTTGAAACTCGATTAAGCATTAAAGCGTCGCAAGATAAACATCGTTCTATTTTGGACAACTGAAAGCATTGACGTCTTCCATGTTGTCCACGTGGACCCTGATGAAACAACTGGTATCCTAATACTTTGGGCGGGAGTCAACAGGCTCATCGAATTCAACTAGCCAAAAAAGCGAAAATGAATCTCGATATTCGAGTCGAAATGATTATAAAAGAGTTAGTACCGTAATACGAGGTGATAGAAAGAATATGAACACTTTTTAACTTTTAACGTAAAATGAATTTTAAAAAAGTAGTAAAATTTTTTGATTGGAATATTTGTTCTTGTTGTGTTTTTCCAATTTTGAACAAAAAAGACAATTTTTAAATGACATGAGGTCTATGGGAGGATTTCAAGTTTTATTGATATTGATTCGGTAAAGTGTCTTGTGATCCGTGGATATGAAACGATTGAGAATCCAATGTTAATATATTTTCCATCATACAAAGATCTTGTACAGAACATTGCACTATAGCCTCTTTCTTATCCCACTAAAACACTAAATTAACTATAAATTTATTTATAGTAACAGAGTTCTTGTGCATTTTGCTTGTTCAATTTTAATTGCTACCGACATAAAAATAGTACTCCATGGATTAATTTGCAGGGAAATTAGTTTGTGAAAGCTAAATGCTCCAATTCACCCTGTTTTACGGTACCTTAAACAATTTTGGAAGTGCTTAGTATTTTTCATGAAGCAGAATTGTCTACCATCTAAATTTAAATGTTTATGTCTGCCATTATCCCCTTTATGATTTAATTTTCTTCTATTTCATAAAAATTCCTCATATATCAAACAATGAGTAATGTAAACTTGTGTGATTTTAAAGTCAGAAATTTCTTATACAAAAGCATTTCTTCTTTTATAAATAAGTGCACTTTTGAAAATAACCAGTAAATCTAAGAATGATAATTTACAAATCCTTTACAAATTAAAAATTTCATAAGTTTTTTGGGATTAGCGGATAAGGTGTTGTTAGCAGTTTTTTTTTAATTACAAATTTTACTTAAGTTTAGACAGTGGTAACTCGTTAGTCAGAGGATATTTTATCCTACATCATTTAATACACTGTAAATGCGTTTAACACTTTTGAAACGTTACAGAATAATGAATACTTCTGAACAAAAGCATTTTGATTGTATTGAGATTATGTTGCGTTTGTATTTAGTATAGTAAAATGTTGATAAAAATGACAAAGACAGAAAATGTGTCCTTATAGTATTTCGATTCAAGTGTAGAACACTTTCGGATTCTTCTATATTTTGCAACACTATTTTTGGAACACATTTCTAACACTTTTCAAACATATACAGGACACTATCACAACACAATAAGGTGTTAAAATGTTCTACCTAACTACATGACTAAAGTATTGTTAATTTAAGGACAAAAAAAGTGTTCTTAAATGTTTTTATAAGGCGTCTACTTTTGTGTAGAGCGTTTGCAGTGTACGTTTGTACTTTATCCTGCATTTATATACTACTGCCCCTGTAATTTAGCGGTTTGAAAACTTGCTGTGGAAGCTTCTCACACAACTTTGTGAACACTTTTCACTCACAAAACACAACTAACAATTTAGAAATCTTAGTTTCAAAGTAAAGAAAGGGTTAAGGGTAACAAAACTTTTTTTTTTCAAATTACGTTTCTCACTGTATCCGCATCGGGTAATTTCCGTTCGAGATCGGAATCGGCAGCTGTAGGCAAAGATGCCGACGTCATCTTGAGACAGCCCAGAACATGTCACTGGGTATAATTAATTTATTGAACGCATTGGACATAATAGCGCATTGTGGACTTGTGCAAAACGCTCCAGATAACGTCTGCCCTCAGAGATTACGCATCTGAGGGGATGCATGAAGTGCCCCTGACGTCATAGTCTCTTGAGGGCCCACAAAGAGTCGTACTGTGGGAGTTTCTTATCCGAGGAATCGAACAAATTGTGGACGTGCACTACTTGACGACTGCTTTTTGGCAGTTAGTCTGATTTATTATTATTTGTTGGTGGAAATTTCGACGTGTTTTGGACGAGACTCGAGTTTATGTTACCTGGAAGGTTTTGTTTCTAATGGGAAGAAAAATTATAGTTTAGTAAATTAATTAAAAAATAATATTAATGTGTATTAATATTAATAATTATGGTGTTTACATAAATAAACTAAATTTAGAAGATTAAATTTCCGGAAAATTAAACCAAATAGCAATGAGGTAAACTTGACCGTATCTTCATCAGGGGACATATAAATTCGTGACAGGGAGACTTATGAACCCTTGTAGACTTGTTTTTAGGGAGACTTATATATTTTTAAACAACTTTTTATGTTACATTTCACATTCTAGGATATACTAGGAGTAAATATTCTTTACTTAACAAGTAATACACATACAACATTACCAAATAGGAAATTAAGTATAAAACAACATAGAGAAAATTTAAGATTTGCTCTATCTTTTTAAAACACTTCAGCGAAATGAAATGGAGCGTTTAAATGTTTGATCCCTTTTACATGGAAATTTTGTCGAGTTAAGGATTTCTTAGAAAAATTTCAAAAGGTTCAAGCGAAATTGAGCTTTAAGATAGTAACTGATTGTTTTTTAAAATGCAGTCAAAGACATTTCAACAATATTTCAGTAGAAAATATTTCATTCTAACAAAAATATGATGAATGTAGCAGTTTTAGTTTTTTAACTTAATGTTCTATTCTTCAACACCCTTATTATTTGTTATTTATTTTATTGTTATTTATTATACTTTTCAAATTGTTGAGAAATTTAATAGTTATTGCTATTGGTAAACAAAATTACGTTTCAACATTAATTTTAATACCAATCCAAATAAGAACCCATTTACAAAAGTTTAAGTTTTAGCTTTATTCTCAATCAAAAGTTTCTGATTCTTAAAACTCAACATACTTTACCATTTTACACCTAATTTTCTTTACATCATAAAGTTAATAAGGCGGATAAAAATAAAATATAAAGGTTTATATAAAATCGATCAATAAAAAAGAGTATTTTTAAGTAATGTTAATTTCCCTCGAATAACATTTAAAGGAATATTTAACAACATCATCAAACGGAAACCTGCACGTTTAATTTTTTTACTTTTGGTGAAAACAGAGTCAGAAAGATAAGAACTGATGGTCATAAATCGTCAAAAGTATCCCTGAAAGATAGAGGAAGCGTTACGAGTCGTGTTGTAAAAAGTGAGTCAGATGACAGGTTTCCTCTATATCAGACATGCGTTTTTATAACAGAATCGTAACTCTTCAGGTAACGTGAAGTTCTTAGTCATCTTTAAAATATTTTTAAACCTTAAGATTTTGTTTTCGCTATTGGGAAATTCTAAAATGAGTCATGAAAACGAATGATGGGTGGATGGGCTGGTTCTTAGAATATCATAGTGTTTTATATACATGAGTAAAACCAAAATTGTATAAAAATAATTAAAATGTGTTTGTAACGAAATTTATTTTGAAGTGCTTGTATAAGGTAATATTGCAAAAAGGAATGGTATTACATCGTATAAGTGTTTGAAGGAAATAAAATTTTATTGTGTTTATTGCGTAAAAGTATATTATTTACATGGAAGTTTTAAAATGTTCATAATTTTAAAGTTAAGGATTTTTCTCAAAATTTCATAACTTCATGAGTTTTAATATCTTAAATATAAAAATTTAGATTTCAAAGTAATATTTAAAAAAAAAATGTAAACTTTTCATATACAGAATTTCCATATAAATAATTCTTAAAAAATTGCATGCTATTATTTAAAATACAGTCACAATTTGTTTTTTTTTTTATGATATTCAAAGCATCTTAACATTTTATTTTAAAAAATATTTTATGAAAATAATTTTTTGAAGTGTTTTAGATCTTAGAGCAGTCATTTTTAATCCACTTAAAATACCATGATATGGAAAATAACAAGTGTTTTGTTAACTGCTTCGAAAGTACTAAAAAGAAATCATAAATGTAAATTAAATCTTGTAAGCATAATTGATATTCTTGGCAGAAAATAATTAATATGATGTTAAATATGATGTCATTTATAATTAGTTATATCAGTTTACATTATTAATAGTGTTTGAAATGTGAATATCATGAAATAGAAGTAGTTTTTAAATAATAATTAAAAAACTTTGCTTTTAATCACTTTTGAAAGATCTCTAATAGCATTATTTCATAAAAAGTAAATAAATGTTAACAATACCAAAATTATAATAAATTTATTTTGTATTAAAATTTTAAGTATTCTATCAAAATCTTTGAAGGAAAGTGCTTAAATCTTTACACAATTGCTCAAATTCACACATTTTAGCTCAGTTATTGTTGCTTACGTTTTGAACTGCAAATTTAGAAATTATAGAACCGTCATTTGTCCAATATACGATAAAATCTTTCAAGAATGAAAATTAGTTTATTCGGACATGCATATCAGACGAGGCCAAATAACAAACACCCAAAACGATTTCCCACAAATTTTTTCTCCGAAAAAATTCCCCACCAAACGGGAACTTAATTGTTGTTTTTCGCTGGAACTTTGTCGTTCGGCTGCTCAAAGCCACCGAAAGCACTGACCGTTACCTCCAATGTCAGCCGATATTGCCCTCCGTCGTTACGTCAGCCGATGAAGGACAAGGAGGTTCCTTACTTCGAAGAAGTAGATCGGGAGCGCTATTCCGTCAATGGGGAAGAAAACGACGACCCACTTGGATGACGTAGCGACCGACCACCGGCGGATCGATTACAACTTTTACTACTTCGTATATTACGACCGCAAAAGTGTGTGACCGCAAATAAAGCGTTGTATACGTGAGGCCAGGGAGGTAGATGTTAAAGGGTTTCGCGATCGTTCGGCAATGGTGGGAGAATAGAGGTTGAGGATGAGGAGTGTACTCCTCTTCATCATCGAGAGAGATGTGTGGGGGTATCGCGAGGATTGGGTTTCGTTTTTGCAATTGTGCTTTCGTCGTGTTAGGAGGAATGACATTTCGTTGTCATTAGAGCAATTAGGGAATGTTGCTGTCTGGGGTGAAATTTTTTTTAAATGTTCGCGATTAAGGCGTTTAATTGATAGCGACGAACGAGCAGATGTTTTCTCCTTTTGAAATGGTTTTATGTGTGTTTCAGTTTTCTCTGTAGTAAGATATGAGGTTATTTTTATAAATTTAAAATAGAAATCTATGTCATTGTGGTTTATTTGAATGAAATGGTGGTTGAAATAAAATGCTTTAATATAAAATGATGAATTACAAATTAATATTAGGGGTCTTTGGATGATGATGAATAATTAAATTCCCTAATTTAAATGATAAATCCTCATGAATTTATTGGTGAATTTTCCTTTTCTCTTTTTATAATGGATGTTATGTATGTTTTTCCATGCTACACGAACAATAAACATTCTCCTCTTATTAATAACAAAATACATGTAAAACTTGCATTTAAAAAAAAAATCCTTTTTATTAATTTTGAAGCAATTTAAGTTGCTTAAAATACAAAAGCAATTACGTACACTATCAACCTGGAGACGATAATCCGAGATCAGCACTATAAGAACCTATAAGGATTAGAATCAACGATTTTTAATCACAAGCTTTTAAGTTCAAAATATTAATATGATTGTATCTTACATTAACATCCTCTAACTTTACACTTTTAAGAATTTTCTATGAATTCAACTAACCTAAAAAAAAGGCCACTCCCATGTGATGTAGTAAGCTTTTTTTCTAGAATACTAGACTGCTTACATAATTGAAATATTCTCATAGCTCAGTTATGGCATTTTTCGGTAATTAGCAACTACTACGTAAGACATGAACGAGACGTGCAGAGTTGCATCATGCGGTTTAAGAAGGCCAAAGATTCTCCATGAACTTGAAACTAGTTTCGCAACGTCATGTAACGAATACTGACCGATTCTCGACCAAAGGCGCCAGTCCTTTAATGATGGCTTTTCCTCGGAGTTTTAGGCATTTGAAATGGATGTGGGTTATTGCAGTATGGAAGGGTAAATATTTTCGGTTAGGTATATTTATGTGGTCTGGGGCAGAATGCAGTTTGGGCAACTGTTGTCGCCACCTTAAGGCGGCAAGGATTTTGGTTTCCGCTCATATTGGTAATTATGTTTTATGTGAAATGGGGTGAGATGCAATATTTGAGGTTGAGGGAAATCGGAGGGTTCTTCGTAGGGCCCAACCTAACCTATATCTCATCTCTTTCCTGAAGCAATGCAATGATTTAGTCAGAGCAACGATGAATTTCACCATACCGTAGAACCTCTGTTAATCGTTACTATGGGGACCAGGGGGTGGTCGGATTATATTAAAACTGTCGAATAATTAGAAAAGAATAAGCAATGTCATTTACAGAGCTCAAAACTATGTAATAATCTTTTTTATAAGAAAGGAAATATTAAAAAATGTAAAATATTTTTTTACTGTGTTGATAGGGGTAAAAATTGTTAGATAACGCCGGCAGGCAGTTTGGCGCGAAGGGCAGAGGGGTGGTCAGATAATTTAAAGAGTTTGATAATCAAGAACCTACTGTGTTATAAAAAACTATTTGTTGCATTGTGAAACACTGATAAAAAAATAATAAATCTAAATGATACAAGAGGGGATTTGATCAACTGTGGAATTGAACCACCACAAATATCATTAAACCTAATATTTCATGTATTTCCCCCATCATTTGTAAATTTATTAGTACAAGTATTAGGACTAAAAATTTTTTGCACATATATTATCATATAATTCCGTAATGCACCCATTTTTCTCATTACCTTGACATTTCTCCAAAACCACCTGTTTAAAAAAAAAACCCGTGGAAAGTTCTTCCGTTTTTCTAACAATACGCGATGCAACATCGAACACAACGAATTTCGACTCATTTGGAAAAACCATCACATCTCCCCCACCACAACTCCCGCGCAAGCAAATAAATCCCTTATTGGCGATTCCCGCCGCATATGCGAGACAACTAAACTCCACTTCCGCCGCAACATGAAACAAATTAAAAGGAAGGAAAAAAATCCACCGCGAAGGGGGACGGAATCCCGATCCAACTGACCTTGCCTGGAATAAATTTGTTCGAATCTTGTAATTTCATCTTGTCGCCAAAGCCAGTGATAAGTATCTGTGTCTCTGAAAAAACAATTTTCGACCTCATTTCAACCACCGCCTTTTGTTGCAACCCTTAAGCCAATGTTTGCCTTTGTCTCGGTAATAGAAAAGCATCGACAAAACGAGTAAATTATTTATTTCACTTTCTCCCTTTCGATATGTGCGGGTATCATTAAGAACTCTCCACTTCTTTTGGGAGTTTGGTGTGTTGTAGTTTAGTTGAATTTGCATAAGTACGTTTTAACTACGCTCCGACTAAAATTTTAATGGAGGATTATGTACGATTTGCTTTGATGTCGAATTGAATTTGAAATTAATATTTGGTGAAGTGAATGGTTTGATTGATTCCCTTGAGGTTTATTTTAAGATGATACCATTCATGCAGACCTATTGTCTCTTTCTGTGGGGATAAAACAAGATTTGTAAAATTTCTACCGCTCTTTTCTTTTTAGCGAGATTTTTGTATGATTGGGTGTACAAGTACAATATACCCTCGTTATCTTGAACTTTACCTTGAAAAAATATTTTTCTCCCTTGAAATTAAGCGTTCTCTATTTTCTCTTGTTTTCTTTAAAACTCGCTGCATTTTTCGGGTCCCTTCGATATCGAGGTTATACTTATATTGGACAGCTATACATAGTTAATAACAAATAAACGATAAAACGATAAGCCCCTTTTTAAAATGTTAAAACTGCTTCTTATCGTATACTCCTGTTACTAACACATTTATTTTATTAAATAAACAAAAATAAGTGAAAATTTTATGATTTCACTTTAAAAAAAAACAATTGTTCCTTCTTAGTAAAATTGATATTTTAATGACTTCAGACTCTCTTCAAAATCAAAATATTGGAATCCTTACAGAAGAATTTCAATTACAAATCACGATGGGCGAAAAAATGGTTTCTGAATATAATTTCCAAAACAATAATTTCAATGTGTCATCAGAGTTAAGTCTTCAACCAAATATGCTCACCTGAAGCCAAAGAGCGACGCCGTCGCCAGCCTGGCATCCCAGCAATGATCAGGAAAAACAATAAAGCAGTAGTTTTTTTTAATCTTACATTATCATCATCATCATCATCCCTGCCATTTTTTTCTTTTGATAGATCCCACTCGGTGTTGATAAGTATCGAATGATCGGCTTGGCGCGTCGGCCGCTTCCTTTGAGTGGCTTTTCCCACGCCCGAGGGACACGGATTATGCGAGAAAGACAACACTTAGGGGGCGAGGAAGGGGGCTCGTTTGCATCTTCTCTTAGAACAACCACTTGTTGCAGGCGAAAGCGATAGGGTGGATCTTTCTTAAGATGAGAAAGGAGATGTTGACATCGTAATTTTCAGTGGTGATTTCAGAATGGATCTTTCTTAAATCAGATAGGATAGGAAAGATTGAAAATAGGGTTAGGGGGGAAATGTTAGAGATTCTCTTATAGTTTGATATTTGGACTGGACACTGTATTGAAGTTTGTAATGTACAGAATTCCTACTGACCTATTTTTGAGTTTGTTCGACGTGATTTTGCTGTGTTTTTTTTTTGTTTTTATTATTTTATTATCTTGTTATTTTCTCCCAGGGGGGTGCAAATCGTGTTATCGAATAATTTGTAGAGGTAGTAAAATTTTTAACTGCTTAAGTGCATTCATAATAACTATTCTAACATATTTGTGGGAGAATCGAAAATTGATGCTAGTATTTCCAAAAAAAAATATTTCCAATTACACTTTTTATATGATACACTAAACTCTGTTATTGTTCAAATTATATGTCTTGAATGGTTTCTTATTAAGCTGCTATGGTATTTTTTAAATTTATTCTTGCTAGAATATCTACATTTTACTAAAATATAATTTCGTGCATAGTTAAATTAACAAACTGACAGTTTTAAGAAAAAAAAAACAAAAATGATAAAATTACTTTTTGCGCCCCAATGTACATTTTAAAAAATGTGTAATAACAAGAAAAAACTAACTTCTCCAAGCGGCTTTACCTACATATTCAGAGTTTTTTCCCCCCATTTTGATTTCAGAATTGAATTGCCAGTTACAAGAAGGGAATAAGTCCAAAAACGAAGTTTTGAGTAAATCGAAAAAAAACTGTATAATTAATGGAATTTTTATCCTATAGCCACCAAATTTTTACAGGAAATTCATGAAACTGTTATGAATACAGAACAATCATCAAAAAAAATTAAAAGTGGATTTAAAAATGTTTTGCAGTTAAAAAAAGAGGATGGACTTATTCCCTTCTTCAACCTTATGAAATTTCAGCTGAACAAAAATCTTAAAAATCAATTAAATTGACAATTATTAAATTATATTTCTGCTTAGTTCACAGTACAAAAGTGAAAGATAGAAAGACTAAGACCAATAAAATTAAAGTTATTATGAAACTGCGTCATTTAGGCTCTATCAATGGAGTCAAACATTCATTGGTTCAAAAAAAAAAGAAAAAACGCTTTTAAATTCAAATCAAATTTTATTTTGGCTAAGTTTACAGGCCAAAGAATAAGAAAAGAAAGACAAATTAAGTTAAATTTCAAATTTTATCAAAAAATACAATGAATGGACATCGTTTTCGCAAATTCAAGGGGCTATATCTGCCGATAGGGGGTAGTTATTTTCCCCTCTTTGCACTGTGTAGAGCGGAGCCTGGAGATATTTTTGAGCACAAAAAGTCAATTTGTCATTTTTTGGACTTATTCCCTTTTTAAAACTGACGATTCAATTATTGTGCATTCTTACATTATATCACTCGAATGTGCGAAGTAAATTCTTTGGACTTTGTTGACCACATTAGCGGTCCGTAAACCTTGACATCCAAACACAATCCCAAACGAAAAAGTTTCCTCCAAGCAAAAACGCACAAGCATCGGTCACGCAGTGTCGAAAAACGAGTCTTTGAATTATATCTGCCTTATTACTTACGAGAGGTGCCTTAATCTGTGAAAGGGAAACGATTTACAAGGATTAAAGGTTCAATGAAATTTCGGCTGCGAATCTACCAGTCCAATCGCGCGACCGTTTCCGGTAGTTGGCTATCGTGCTCTGCTGTTTGGCCCAAAGAGGTTGTTAAAGGTCATTAAGAATGGATAAAAACAACTCCCACTTCTTCTTTTTTTGTTGTTTTTTTGGGAGCGTGGGTCCCTGTGGATGCAACGACCCACGGATCGGGAATTGGGTGCCATTATGCAAGCTTCTGACTTTTACTACTCCGGAGTGTTCTTGTGATGAAGAGTATTGGATGTGTGATGAGTGTTCTGCGAAAGTTGAGGTTAGGGTGAAACGAAACATTGATTTCTTTCTCCGTGCGTTTCCCTGGAGTGTTCGAAAAACGTGTGAATTTCGTGGCTTTTTTTAAGAAGGAGTTGAGGGAAAACCGACGAAAGGAAGATGAAAGAGGACATCAGTGTCTTTTTTTTCTTAAGATTTCGTTTTGTCAATTAGTGTTTCTTAGAATGTGTGAATTAAAGCTGCTCACATGAAAGAGAATGACCCAATCATGGACTTGTGTCTTTTATCACATGGAAATAAAAAATGATGATAGTACGGATGAAGTGTAGAGTTTTAAATTTAAAAAATAGTTATCGAAAAATATATAATTACTTTTATGCATAAAAAGATATCCTTGACACTAAAACGAAATATCTTACCTTCTTATTTGGAGAAAAATTAGTGTTTAACCTTACAGTTAAATTTGAAACTAAAAAATAATTGACTTCGGAATAACTGAAATTACTATATTATAAGAATGTTTACAATGTATAAAAGTAAAATGTATAAGAAGATTTTGTATAAAACATTTAACCAAAATTGCAACTGCAAGCCTTATTCTCTGAAATACAGAATAAAATGTTGTGCTTAAAATAGGGGCATCTTTTAATTTTAAAAACTTTGTCTTGATACAAATATTTACCTTTTCTCACTTTATCAGGTTAAAAAATCCAATTATCATAGACAATTATACTCTTATCTTTTTCACCTTTACTCAAATGATATGAGGGAATTAAAACAATTTTCCTTACTGACTGAACCGAAAGAATCTATTTTACTCACTACAAGAGTTGACTAATGTTGTTTTCCCCACCTAACAGTTATTCAAATCCTTCCCCATCCTTACTATATTCAGATACTTCAATCAAACCAAAAAAAAAAAGATGTAGACGCCAATTACCAACAAACCTTGAGGTATTCCAAAGAGTCCATTACTACCAAGAAAATTCCTCAAAAAATTCCCCACTCGCTAAATAACATCCAAATGATTTACGAGTCGAAATGACTGAGATTCCATTTCACGAATACCCCCCTGATTCCCCTCTCGATCGGTCAGTATCAATATGCAAGCCGCATCAAGGCAATGTCCACACATCGTCGTAATGGCATCTCGATTGCTATCTTTACTGCAGCGATAACAGGCTAATAGATCAACAAATTAAAATGCACTTGTTCCGGCCGGCTGGACCTGCCGTTAACAGCTCTCTGCATGCTTCGCCAATGGAGCGTCGTCTATTAATTTCGGGCTCTTTAAGGGAGAGAATAGTATTGTTGTGATCGACGACAATGGAAAAGAGCGGATTTATTTCGCTGTTTGTTTGAGTAGGGTCGCCCTTTTTTCCTCGGCCGGGGTGCGGGTTTTTCAAGGTCTTTGTTCACTTGCTCGTGTCACTGGAAGAGAGCCATAGCCATCATATCGACCATAGCGATATTCACAGCCATCAGCGTCGGTGTAAACCAGCAGCTAAAGAAAAGAAAATTAGCTTTTCGCTGACTCTGATTGGTGGAATCCTTCTTTGACCTAGGATTTAACACTGACGCTGGTGGCTATGAATATGACCCTCAGGAGCCCAAATTTTTTTGCACCTCCATCCGAATTTTTATGAGATTTTTTAGGTAAAACATAAGGCTCTTTATTTTGAATTGTTATTAAACAGCCATCATGCGCAAAATGAGCATAAAAAGGGTCAAAAGAGGGTCGAGGGATCATTTAAAATTTTCGAAACGCAGCAAGCGAAGTAATTAAAAGTATCTTTAAAAAAATCAAAGACTTTTTATCGATGTTGAGTTAAAACATTTAGCTCTTGGTCGAAACATACTGGCACAAAAATAAAACTTGTACACTACGCGATACAGTAAAGTTGTATTTTCCGCATAGTGACAACTATCAAGGAAAAACTTGTTTTACAGTAATAAAAGGCTGTTACGGAGATGGGCACCACCTCTGGGTAGAATTTGATTGTGATTGAATAAAATGTTTGTCTGGTCATAATTTATTTATAAAAAAAATAATGTTCACTTTTACTTTCATTTGCCGAATTTATTCAAATTTAACCAGGTAAATAATTTCCATCTGCAGGAAAAAAAAAGTATACCATTTACTTAGAGTCACTTTACTTTAGTTACTTAGAGTTTACTTTAGTGTCATTTAGACTTCCAAAAAATTTCATATTATAAAGTAATTTTAACTCCTTCGTCATTTGATTGCACCTTACTACTCAACTATTCCAAGGTTTCTAGAAATATTGACCAAGACTGTCTTACACAGGCGATAAGACATCAACTTATATAGCACCTGATAAAAAAATAGTAGTATAAGTCATTAGTATTGGGAAAAGAGCTTAGTTTCATGAAACTGTTTCTGCTTGTCTGTTTATATTAATAACGTTTAATCGTGGGAAGAATTCCATCAGCACTTCGTTTTGGTCATGATGCCGAAAAACCTGTAGGCGATGAACTTCATCGATAAAGTGACTGCAAGCTGCTCTAATCAAGTTAATTACGGACTTATCTGATTTAATAGACGTTATGGGTTAAGGGTCTGACTACATTACTAGTCAAATTAAGTCTCAGGATTAATTATCCTCAAGTAGATTAATGCATGGTTTTTGGCTACTCCTCGTTTAGGTTTTTCTTTTTTATCGTCTAAAATTAGATGTAGTCGTTACGAGAGGCAAGTTTTACGCCATTAAGAACTTGGCCTGTTTTTAATTTCTTTTAATGAACTAGATTTTCAGTTTCTGGTGCTTAAGATAATATCGTCGGGTTGTAGGGAAGGAGAAAGGCGCTAAGTCACTTTTAATGGAGAATCATTTGAAAGAGGTATAACGACGAAAACGATTAAGCGAATTCCCAATATTTTCACCAAACTGAAAATTGATCAGTGCACCAACACATGTGTGGTAAAATTGCTTGGAGCAAAAGAAAGCGATCAAATACCGCCAAATTTGGCGTAATCTCGTGGAAAGTAGTTGAGCCAAAAATGACTTAGTCCTTTTCTCTTGTAAGCCGATGATATATTTACGTAATTTAAATTGATAGGGAGGATATATTTAGGATAATTATAGGATAGGTAGAACAATTATTGAGATGTTAATTTAAATCATAATTACCTGAAAAATAGATACAAAACTTAAAATGTTAATAGATTATTGGTTTATTTCTAAAACATTCTCATAATGATTTATATCAACATAAAATGTTTAATATGCTCTGGAGATTTATATTTAGATAAAATTTCTACAAAATTTACTATTGTCTGGGTCAATTTTTAAAAACGGAATAACTGAACTCAAAATCAAATCTAAAATCTTTGTGAAAAATAAAAATCTTTAACATAATGTGGAAAATTATATTTCAGACTCTAAGATTTCTACAAAATTTACTTAGGGCGAACGCGCACGGGCGACTTTTGTCACGGTGACAAAGACAAAAACAACGTTGCTAAGGCTGTTGTTAGGGGCGGGAAATAGAAGCATCCAATAGAAGCATTCGCACATGACATCAGTGGAGGATAAAAACAACGTTGTTAAGGCCGTTGTTAGGTAAAGTCATGTGATCGAAAATGCTCTATTGTTTTCTAGTGATATTTTTGATACTAGTAATCCCGGTCGCCGTGACTTTCGTCACTCGTGCGCGCCCAGCCTTACTTAAAATCGGAACTGACACAATTCAAAATCGCTTATGAATAAAAGTTTTTAACCTGACACAGTTCTCATTAGTATAAAAATACACAACGACGGTCTCTCAAAAATACACTACGAGCGCTATTGAAAAGTTTCATTACTCCTCTAAATTCCAAGTACGAGGTAATTTCGATAACGACATAAAAGAATTCAGTTTTCTTGGATACAGAGCTAACAACACAACTCGCGTCTTTTACTTCCATTACAAACTCCTCTCCCCAACATTTTTCGGCACCGTTATAAAGCGACACAGACGACAATCCGAGGCCCCGAAACGGGAATTATTGATGTCCCACCGAACAATCCCCTTTTACAACCAATTTGCGCCGTTTTAATACCGCAAAAATTCTGTACCGGGGTCCTTGGGAGTAAAACAATGGGCGAAAACGCACTCCGAATGGGCGGGACTCGGTCGGCACTCCACAAAGCCACGCTAAATGATAGTCCCGGTGATTACCGTTGACGTGTAGACATCTTCGTTAGGCATTCCGGCCAAATTACAGGCCACTGCCCGCTCAGGGGGTCTCCTCTGTTTGCTTTTTCCTTCCAGCGCGGAGAAAAAAACCGTACCACCCTGAAGTTCCGTACATCGGAAGGTTTTTTTTTATTTTTTGTCATGATGAGAGGAGGTCCGGGTTTGAACTGTTAATCGTCGGGATGAAGTGGATTGGGACTCGGTTCGCGGGGGGTTTTGGTGTTTGAGGTCCGTCCGTGGAGGCGATTTTCGCACGGTTTTTTTGTGGGGGGGGGTACTTCCGGGCGTTTTGGATGGAGATGGTTTGTGGGAGAAGGGAGATGGTGTTTAGGTGTGGGGGAATACCGATCTTCGTATTGCCATGTTTGATGCTTTCTTGAAACCGTTTAATTCAGTTCCGTTGAGAATGTCGTGTCCGTGAGTCAATTTATATTGCTCCATGGGCACTGTCCTGCTAAATGTGTGATGTTGTCTTGGTAAATGTTTTTCTACTTCTGCTTGCATCTAGAAATAATAAAAAAATTATTTTATCAAATTTTTTTATAAATTTTTTTGATTCCTTCAAAATTAATAAGCTTTTTTTAGGAGAACAAACCTGTTATTCAATCAATAGATTGTTGTTAGGTTAAACAGGATGAAAGATTTTTCTTTAATATGCTATAGCATTGAATAGCAATGAAACGCGTTATTGAATCTGCATATAATTTAAGTACATTAATGACGACATAAGATAGCTGTTACTGTAACTAATCTATACGTTTTATAAAGTTGATTCACTGTTAATGCTTTATTTTTATCTTGATCTATATACTTCTGTTTGCTTACTCGTTAATAAATTTAGTTAGGATTTGGCTGGTTAAGGATTTATCATTACATATAGATTTTTCAAATATAAAAGACCCCATGTAAGAAATTAAAATAACAGAATTTTTTGAAGATAATTGAGAGAGAGAAACAAACACCCATGAAAAAATTTTTCCAACATCTTTTTATCAAAGTATACCTTCCCACACTTAAATATCCCATTAAGTTTTCCTCCCTAGCGCACGAAACACAAAATTCAAACTCATCCAAGACCAATATAGAATTTCTATCACCCACTTTCACTCCCTTTTTTCCCCTCTCAAGGTGATTCACTAACAAGAACGCGTTGACGTACCAACTGCCTTTGCGGACATGCATTTTTTAGATTAAACTCCTTATCAATTTTCCTGAAAATGACAATGTAAAACGAAAGTGTTTTGGATCGGTGCGGACAGTGATATCGTGGGTTCCGTCTCAACTTCCTTTCCCAAAGGTTTCTTCAGAAACAAAGACGACTCCCTTATCATTGGACGTCACCTTACTACGGTGTTTTTGTTTGGAACGCCGCTTGACAACGAGAAAGTTTTTAAGATGTCCTTTTTAGAAAATTATTGTACTATTTCATCTTTATTCAAATTGCTGGAGTATTTTTATTTGAAGGAAAAATAGTAAATGAAGTACCTACATTAATTGTAGGTGTTATTAAGTATGGTGTAAAAAATTTACTAAAAATATTATAAACATATTTTTTAATTTAAAAAAAAAAATAAGATATGTATTAAATGCATTTAACCCCTTTATTGTGTTTAATACGTATTAGAGGTTGAAAATGAATTATTAATTATTATGAGCTGGTTGTATTGGACCATTTTATTAGTTTGTGACAGGTCAGGTTTTAAATTATATTTAACGTCCGTCAATTTTACTTTTTCCTGATCATGCGGAAAACTTTCCTCTCGGCCTTGAGGAAGATCGATCACTACGAATGTACCTCGGATAGAGTAACGCATAAATAACACATTAACGTGTTTGTATGAATGAAATTTTGTGAAGAGAATTTACCACGGAGAAGAAATCAAGGAGGTTGTACGATGTTCTTAATTGCTTCAATACACCCCTCATTAGGAATGCTTTATTTTAACTTGTACTTATCTCTGTGTAAAAGAGATGGTGTTTTTAAAAAATGATCATCGGAGTAAGTAGTTGACTTTAAAAAAACAAATGACCAAATTAAATTTTTTCTATAGTTTATATTTTGAGAAACTACATTTTATAGGGGAATAGAAAGGTACTTGTAACGTCATTTCTCCCCTTAATGTTAAATCTGAGTTATTATGACTGTTTTATTATTAAGGGAATACTGTTCAAAAGGTTGGCAAAAAAGTAAGTGTAAAGTAAAAAAAAACACCCTTTGTTTAATAGTTGTATAGATGAAAGTTTGTGATTATTTTCTTACTTATGAAAGTAGTAAATTGAATAATACACTATGTGTAATACTTTATAAGTGGCAAGTCCTTATATTTATGTTTAAAACGAATAATTAGACGTTTAACAAATTAGATTTACTCGCATGTCTGAGTGTTTTTATCCTCGTATAATCTTCAAAGATGGCTTTTTACTCTTTTTCTTTGAAGTATGGTAACTATTTGGATTCATACGAGTATATTCCCGTACTCTTTTATACACAATTCATTGTACTCAAAAACATCATTTTAAAGGTATACACATCCATTATATTCCCCAAGACAGTTATAATTTCCATCAAACACTGAAATAGAAATTTCACCACCCCATAATTACCCTTCCTTCCTCCAGCTTCACTTTTTTTTTAGAGAAAAATATTTTAAAATGAAGAGATGATGAGGTAAAATCAAAGCAATGCGTTTAAGGCCGCAAATAATGATTAAAGCTTCGGTCCCGCATTTCGCGACTAAAAACTCGATTTCTTTTCACGCCGCTTCCGCAATAGAAACTCTGGAAAAGGGAGAGAAAGAAACGAGTTATTTGAACCTCTTCCTCCTGTCATTCAGAACAGCTTTTTTCTTCTCGATCTCAATCTGTGACTTGTGTTGCATCATGTAAGGCGGCGGCTACAATGAATGCTCCCATATAGACGCTGGAAATGTCCGAAATAAATGGATAGACGATTCTGTATCATAGTTTTGTTTCCTTGCTTGTAGGGACCTTTCACAAATAACGTTGACCAATGTTTCTCTCCTTTTGTGTCACACGTATTCATATTATACAGTCACCCCCTCCGTCACATTTATGAAAATTTGAAATGTGATTGCAATGAAGAATTTAAATTCTATTTCTCTATTTTCATTGACTAAGAATTATATACTCTGCTTCAGCTGAATGTGTAACCCAAAAGAAGGATGAATATGCCTCTTTACGCATTTTAATGTAGGACGACCTTTTTTAAGGTGATATGTCACAAAGTTTGAAACTTCCTCCTCTCCCTTGTTACAGTGTACCACTCATTACAGAACCTTTTCCTACCGTAATTTTTAAACGGGTTCTTAGTTTGAGGTTGAAAGTTTGTAGTGAGTGAAATAATTAATGGTCGGTTTCTAAATGTCCATATAAATTCGCTTTATTTATCTGAATTGTGATATAACTGGATTAATTTACATTTAGAGAAGATTCTAATTCAGTACATTGTTGGAGTTTATTCTCAACATAACCCCTGAATTTTATCATGGGTACACAAATTTCTTAGACTTCAAGAGGGGTTATGAATCCAATAGTATCTGCTATAAAAATAGTGTTTGGTATATCCTTGGAAGCTTTTCGGAGAAACGGTTACAAATTTCCATTTTTTTTTTTTCGCCTTTGAAATATTCCCGAAAGGCCACAGAACCACTTAACTGGTAGAAGTGGCTACCCAGACAGTTTAAGCAAGCGTAACCTTTATTAAATCAAACTTAATCCAAGCAGAATTAACTTAATAAACTCATCATCCTATACTTACTATACGTCGCTTTTACATAAAAATGCAATAAATCACACCCAAAGAGCTTTAAAACCTTAAAAGAATAGTTTTCTATGCATAGCAAATCAATCGGAAACCGCTCAAAAACAATTACCTTAACGTAATCCAAACACATTGAAGATTCACTTCACATTTCGTCCAAACTATTTACTAGTTTACAGTTACCTCCCCTACAGAGGGAAAAAATCGCTTTATTAAAAAAAAATCGCTCCATCTCCTTATGCAAATCCGAGCCGGTACCTTCAGAGATTCTTATCTGGCATCAGCAGAGGGCGTATCTCCCCCCGATATACCAGGTAGGTGGCGACATCCCTAAATTTCCTAGCTCCCGGCCCCCACTGAATTATGTTGCTCATCTCCGTATCATTTTTCAAACGGTGTATTTGAACCATACCGAAGAAAGGCTGCCCTCCTGACCTTGGCTTTCTTCTGATTTCTTTTCGGCTGCAGCAGCTCCGGTGGCCCCGAGGCTTCTCTCTCGGCCAGTCTGATGTTTTTTGGCTTCCAGAGAGTTTTTTATATCACGGTTGATCAATGTTTCTTTATGGAGAAAGTTTATCCTATTGGAAGTTAAATAGATTTCGCTTCTGTGGTGTTTTGTATACGAAGATTTTTTTCCTAAACATATCCTTATACGTAAACTTTTTAATAATTATTAATGATTTTGAGCTGATAACTGTGTTTTGGCCTTGTTGTTGCAAATATAAATAATGAAATGAAGTATGGAGTCATAACTAATATGCAAAATTGATAATGCTTTTTCTGTAAAATTTACTTAAAATTAAGTAAAATTCTTATCACTTTGTGAAGTAAAAAGGGGTTTTTGACATTCGAAATTTTTAAATCAGCTTTACTATAACTCTAACCGTGGATGTCTAATATTTTAAGTCGCACATTCTCCAGCTTAAATAACAAAGTCTTAAAGTTTCGTTTCAATAGGTTAAGATATTAGACCGCTAGGGCACATCCCTATCCAAGGAAAGGGGTTATAAGGTTCTAACCTCTTCCCCCCCTCAAAAAAAAAGTATGACTTTTTATATAGTGTATTTTACACTGGAAAATATTTAGGGGCGTACAAGGAGGAGTATTTGGTTGTCACGCAGACTCCAAAATATCTAAAAATGAGTAAAACGTATTTAAGGGTTAAAATTTCAAAAGGTTTTATAAGGAAGGACTTCCAGACCCCCGCAGCTTAACTTAGAACTAAGTATTATCTTAAAAAAATTTTAACATTAAGTACACAAATATTCAAGTCCTACCTTTATAACCGTCTAAAAAGCTACAATTCATATACACCTTAGCTAAAACATCTCTAAAAGTTTAGTTAGGGGCTCATAAACCGGAAAAGTTTTCTTTATAATCAACCCATTATTTAAATAATAAAAGTTACGAAGAATCTCAAACGGCCGAATATACTAATCCCTGAACCAGAAAACCAGTTATATGACAGCCAGAAATTTTTTGAGGCCGTCCTATCCGTGTGAAAAATACCCACTATCTCCGATTCCGATCAGGGAGTGATTTTTTCCTGCCGAACACGCCGTTTCGCCACGTCTTTTTTGGGGAGGAGGACACTCTTGATAGGTTTGATTCTCGAAGGTGAGTTGAGTTGTTTTGACAAGTGGCGTTTAATCAAGGGTTTAATTTCGCTCGGATTTCGAAGGTTTGTCGTGTTTTTTGTCGGAGCGCCTAAATCAATGGCGAGATGGCGTTCATTCATAATAAAACCTCGAGTTATTCTCGAAGATGACTTCATCGGGGAGTTATTAAGATGCTGTGGAGGTTTTTGCTGTGATGGATCTGTCTCGCTGGGTGAGCTTTGTTCTAGTAGTTGCTTATCGAGGGTATTAAAAGAGACTGATCCAATGGGAAGAAAAATAAAGTGGGAATGTTATTAAAAACTGGAAATTAAACTAGCTTATTGAATTTAAATAGGGTGATTATTTGTTGCGTGCGTTCGAGAGAGGACGCGTGTTACTTACTGTCAGTCAATTCTATAAGGACAATGCTTTTACTTTATCAATTTTCTAGAATTTTATCATTTTGAAGTATAGAGTATTTTCAATCACATGACTCTTCCTAACAACGGCCTTAGCAACGTTGTTTATTCGCCAAGTGACGTCATGTGCGAATGCTCTATTTTATAAGTTGGTAGCGAAAGTGAACTAGTAATAAAATCAATAAGAAGTAGATTGTGCTTCAATGGATAGAAATTTTTATGAGTATTTTATTGGTAAGGTTGGACTTAATTTTGAGTTGACTTATCCTCAGTGAAAATTTACTAGATATTCAAACATGTACCCACACATATTCACATGATATCAAATACTTCTTTTTATAGTTTCAAGTAAGTGATATATTTTCTGCAGAGTGTGTGTATTACATTTTTGTTACTTTTTAAAAATAAAAATACTGAATTTTTAAAAATATTACTTTTAGGAACATAAGTACATCCTATTAAAACGTGTTCTTTGTATACTTTCCTTTGGGTAATTCCGTCTTCAGCAGGGTTCAAAAAGCAAAAATAATTGTTGGGTAAAAAAGGATTACGACGCCTTAGCTCAGACATTTCACACTTCCCCAAATTCACTCCATCCCCCGTCTAATCGTTCCAAATCCCTCTCAACTGACCTCCTCAGTGTCCGCGACCAACCAACAACAAAAAAAGTCTCCCGTCTGGGTCACACACACTCACGAACCCAAAACGGCCCTACCTGAAAGGCAGGTATTTATATTATTGCCCAGTGTGTGGCCTTCTAACACTCCCCGTAACTCCCGAATTCCTTACCTGAAGATCTTGTTAAGATAAGGGCGACGGCGGTGGACAAACAAAGGAAAAAAAGACATTCAGGTGTCACTGCGTAGAAGGGCGTCGGTCTAGGTGACTCGACCCCCGGGGGGTGCCGTATGGATACTGCGGAACGTTTTTTCCCCATCCATTATATGAAGACATGCAGGCAGTTATGTGTTTGCTCGGCCTTAATCGTTTATGGTTTAAGGAGGAAAATAGGTGGTGGTGTGGCCCCCCTAGACAGGTACCGGTTTAAGTTCTCTTTTAAAAGAGCCGTCGAATCGCTGGGTTCCTTCTGTTGACGTTTCGGGCTTGATTAAAAAAAATATTATTTGGAGGAATACCTGGTTCGAACTCAGCAACCGTTGTAGCTACTTGAAATATTTTCTTAATATCGAGTCTCCAGATCGGTACTGTTATTTAAGTTTTTTTTCTTTTAATAAAGCAAAAATAACGCAAAACCGTTACCCAATATTAATTAAATCGTCAGTTTGAAAAAAGTAAATAAGTCTAAAAAATGGTTAACGACGCTAAAAAAATCGCAAAGCTTCGCTCTACACACGAGTGCGAAGAAGGAAAAAATAACTTCCAGGCAGATTAGCCCCTTGAACTTTGCGATATCGATGTCCATTCACTGTATTTTTGTATTTAATTTGAAGTTCAAGTTAAATTTGTCTCTTTTATTCTTTGTGCTTTAAACTATGCCAGAATGATTTTTTTTAAATTTAAAAATATTTTATTCCTTAATTTTAATTTAATTCACCTTTTGTGTTTTTACCTTTTTTATCCAGTGAATGTCTGACTTCATAATAATCATTTAACTGCTGTAATGACACACTTTCATAATACCTTTGAATTTTATTTGTCTTAGTCTTTCTATTTCTAACTTTTGTACTGTGAAATAAACCGAAATATAATTTGATTGTCAATTTTTAAAGTGGTTTTTAAGAATTTTCCAGCTGAAATTTTATAAGTTTAAAAAAGTGAGCAAGTCCAATTTTTTCAGATGTACAATATTTTTGAACATACTTACATTTTTTCGCTGACTATTTCTGTATTCAATATAAGGTCCTGAATTTCCAGTTAAATTTTGGGTGGCTATACAATGAAAACTCCATTACTTATCCAATTTTTTTTTTCGATTTTAAAACTTAGTTTTTGCACTGACGACATTAACTTGTCTTAACTGAGCCAAACCATGCCCCACCACACTATCTGCTCAAACTGGAGTAGTTGTTTTCACCTAATAACCCACCGAGCTTCCCAGCCTACGAGAACGATCTCATCTTGTTGCATCTCGCCCCAGCAATCGTAATGACAAGATACCGCCTACGATGTTGATACTCCTATGGTCCCCCTGGCGTATCTTGCCTCGTTCTCGCTCCATTAACTCCTATTGCCGAACTTTCATTCCAATGATTCTCGTCTTTTCTCGAGTGGCGACCGGCGACGTGGAAGTGATGCATGGGGGATCTGCAGTGGACACTAGGGGAGGTTCGGTCCTGGTGGGCTTTGCGTTATCTGATGCATTTTGTCCCAGTTACGGTTTCTGAGGAATATTGGGTCGTTTATAATGTGAGAGATATAGTTTGTTGAGATGGAATGGTCAACGATTGATTGGATTGGGGTTTAGTGAGGTTTGGAAGAGGAGATATGCGTATGTAATTTCTCAAGATGTGGGTTACCGATAGACGGTGTTTTTTGTATGGAAATATGTAATCTATGTTTTGTGTGGGATTGTGTATGAAAAACGCAAGAGGAAACTTAAGTACACTCATGAGTACAAGATTAAAGGGGAGAATGTGTGTTGTTAAATACGAATACATACAAAATAAGATCCGTTATTGTTGTTAAATTTATTTATACTAAGTTGCAACTTAAGTTGACCCTACGAAGTCACTAATAAACAAAGTAGTTCCAATCGCGGTGTCTGAATTTTGAGTGAAATAAAGAACGTCAATTTAAAAATATGATTATTTTGTTAAACCCATGTATTTATAGTGCTTTTCAATCACGATTTGCGTACCGAAACTTCTCCTATCAACACATCAGGCTGCGTGTTTACCGATTTCTCCTTCCGCATTTGTGACGTACTGGGTTCAAGAAACGTTGCAATTGAGTATAGGTGACTTGATATACTAATTGGGATATAGTGAACAAGTGTAATGCGATAAACCTATCTATAAAGATATATACCTATCTATAAAGATATTTTCCTTAAGGGTCCGATGAATTTAAAGACAGGAATTGTAACTTGTCTATTATAATCCTTACTATATTGTTTTAGACAGGTTTCACAACACACATTTAAGCGTATAAAGAAATTTTTTATCTCAGCATCATTTTGAACCAATTTGTTTACCAAACTCAAAACTTTATATCTTTATAGTGTTTGGTAAATAACATATTTTAGTATTTTTGAAATAGTTTTCAGGTAGATGAATGGCTAGTATTTTTTTAAAAATAGAATATTTCCTACGTATGAATCAGTTACATTCTCCTGAGAGTTTTCTGTAGTAATTTTCTTTTCTTACAAGAGTATGATTATAAAGAAAGCATGGAACATCGAGGGAAAATAAGAGAATAAAAATTAAAAACGTTGCAAACCGTTAAATTTTTGCTGATTATATTAGTAATATAAAAAAGTGGTTAAAACCGAAACTAAATTACACAGCCCAAAGTTCCTTCCGCATAGAAAAGTCTATGACCTTCGTCAGAAGCTACTTCATACGCGAAATGCTTCTACACCAAAAAATTAACCTCCTCCTGGAAATAATTCTTTCATCCCTTCTTTACACACTTCGATATCCAACCAGAACGATGTAAGAAAAAAAAAAAGAACTCCGAGCGCGTCTCTTTTTTCGCGCACTTATAGGAACAAACAGGCTGTTTGACAACCTGTCAAGCCGCACTTTTTCTCCAATGGGTATTCTCGATTTCCACTATTTTCTTGCCCCCGCACTCCTATAATATTTCATCTCTCCTGATGCAAAGGTGAGGCGGATGTAGCCGCGGCAGTCATTGTTTTATTTATTGTTGCTACACCACTTCGAGTCTTTTCACAAAATGATCGTTATTATTTGGTTTCGGACGCGTTGTGAACGGGGGGCGTACTTAAATTGCGCGGGTTTGAGTTTTAAGGAAGATTAAAGTTTCGTAGAGGGTCAGTATCGTCAGAGAAATGTCAGTTAAAATGAACTGCATTGGAAGTTTTGGGAAATTCTCGAAGTTCTTTTCCCCCTACTTTTCTTGATCATTTTCTACCTAGGTTTTATTTATTCTATATATAAATGAGAACGTTGCAACAACAATGAGCTAACTCCTACCTATCTAACACTGTTCTAGTTAGCATTTCAATTCCTTAATTTTTCTCCTACGTCGGATTCTTTCTTTTCTTCTTCTCAATTATTCACTTTCTCTCTCTTACCATTCCTCTCTTATCCTCATTCTTAAGAAAGAAATAATGGACTGTAAGAAGAAGAAATAAGAAGTTACTTTTCACAGTGAGGTATTGTTACATAACTTAATCAGTAAAATGTTGGTTTAACTAATTTAAATATTCATTTGAAACAAAAATATTAAGACTGCAGAAAAATCTTGGAGCAAAGCATGACCTTCGGAAGGCAAACGATGCAGAGAATAAAATAACTTCTGAAATTTTTATCTGCTGATTTAATTGATAAGTTTGCTGTATTAGTAATCTTTAAGTAGGAAAGCAATTTTATTTTTTTAATTACAGTACGTATTTGTCTTTATATTTGGTTACTTCATATTCTATTTTCAAAATGATGAAACTTTTTAAATCATGTAAACTCGTTTAAATTTTTAAATTTTCATTTGCCATCCTAAAGAAAGGAAGTCAACTGTGATAAATTAGCAACTGGGGAGAGGAGGAAACTGCCTATAAATACAGTATACTCTCGATATAAAAAACTTTGTAATCCTGAAACCCCCTTAATGTCTCGAAAAAATATATCTCCATTGGTATGAAAATAGATTTTCCTCCTGAAAATTGCTATTTTTTGGTGTGATGGAGATTCAGTTGTTCAGAAGTAAGTTCAGGTTCATGCTCTTCAAAACGTTATCAAAGCAAAAGCAACAAAGTCTCATTTCCATTTAGGTTTATTGCAAAGTTTTTAGAGGTATTCTTGTTTGTTTGAATACTCGACATTTAAAGTATTCCTCCCCGCCCCCTGAACTTTGAGGTATATTTGTACAAATATAAAAAAGTGACGTAGTACTCTAATTTTCCGAATGACCCCTTATACAACCTGAAATGTCTGAAGAACGATTACCTAAATTTCTTTTCAAACGCTTTTCCGATTTTTCCCTCGTTCTCGTTAAATTTTCTAGGCTGGAGTAATTTAAATTCAGAGAAGTTCTCTCCTCAGAGTCACACGAGTTGGAATTGATTACTTTCTCGGTAGGCTGGTGTTGTTTCAAGGTCTGAATGCTTGTTGTTGGCCTCTTGGTTGAGCATCCTCCCACTCCTTGTAACGATCAGGAGGAGGAATTCTGGGAAATTGCCCTAATAAGCCTGCTCATTGCCGGAAAGAGAAATCATTAGATGGGCTACGCATAGTTTTGAATGAGGGCGGCATACACTTTTCGTGTGAAATAAAAATAGGGTTAATTTTTCGTGATGGGGGAAAAAACAAATGGGTGTGAAATTGGAGGTGTTTTTTCTTCGCATTTCCTGTTTTGTCTGTAATTATTTTGCATTCAATATTCGCCTAAAAATACGAGAATTGTCGGCACGTTTTTACGTTGGTGTAAAGACTAGAAATTGCGCTTACCTGAAAGTAATGGGAAGTGTTTAGAAATTTAAAGTTTTTGTGATTTATAGAAAATGTGAATTTATATTTTTGGTGATATGCAGTGTAAGTTTTAAAGGATAGCTTTGCCTAATTAGCTGACTTAAAGAAAATTTTCATCAATTCTTTTTCCTTCTGATGGTGTTTTTTGTTGCAAGAAGAAAGTACCGAACAAACATTTTAAATTGAAGCGCTTGTAACAACTAACAATCTAATTTAAGAGTAAAACTATTGAGCTACTACTAGTGCCTCAAGGAGAGAGGGAATGGGAAAAAAGATAGGAAAAGAGAGATCGAGAAGAGTAAGATGAACAGCAAAGAGAGGACTATTTGATAGACTGAGAAAGTATAAGAGATAAGGAAGGAGAAATAAAAGGTGTAAGGGAAGAGAGGAATAAGTAGAGATGCGAGGGAATGAGAAAGAAACTTTTATTTTCTGGAATAAATTATAATGTACTCTACAGTCCCTTAATAGCCTACAATATACAGGGTTATTGTTTCTTATCCTTCTAAAATGTCTGACCAATTCCATCATGTTGATCCTCAGGAAGTCCAGCACAAGGAGAGGATCCGAGTAGACATCCCTCCCTGTGAGTCCCAAACAGTCGAGCCTATGTTCGGGAGAAGCCTGATTATTTTGGCATTTTTATGCCGGTAGTAAAGTGTCTCTCACTTCCATTGAAGGAGAGACACTTGACGTTTCCGCTGACAAATATACAGGATTAATGTAATAATTGTATGGGTATCTCCAGTTTGTATATTTCATATCTGAACAGTCTACAGTATAGCATAAACGATTCCCACGAGTACAGTTAATGAGTATATGTGAACTCAGCCTTTCCATCAGAAAAAAATCCTAGTCAACATGAAAATTAGAAAAAAAAAACCTCATTACAAATGTGATAGCGCAAAGAAAACCCTCTCCAGAAGCACTTCAACCACTTGTATAAGCACCTGACAACCGAGACAACAGCCGATTACCCCATCACATAAAACTTTCCATTCATTGATGCCGCGGCGGCGTTCTTCGAAGACCCAACTGCTGCACAACTTGACCCATTGTCTTCTTCGCCATGCAAATTGTGTTGGAAGGTCGCACCATTTACCCACATTCGGCGATAATTGTCGTGGGCCCGCGCGGATTCCCCGTATGATCGGAAACCTTCTCTGGAAGAGGAAGAAGAGTCCGCCCTTGCGTTCTACGAATGCAGGACCCGCGGCACAGGTGAAGGCTTCGAGGAACTGTATCGTTTTGCGATGAGGTGTTGTGTGTGTTTGCTGCCCACGCAAGTCTCGTTTCTTCGATTGCTGTGGCTCCGATTGCTTGGGAATGTGAAGTTAATTGTTGGGTTTTTTTTTGCGATGAAGAAGTGTAATTTGTCCCCCTTTTGGAGAAGGATGAACTGGATTGCATGCTTTTTTGGCTGATATTTGAGCAGCAGGGCCCGATTTAGAAAATTTGCTATAGTAGAGGTACACTACGCAAGAAGGGATCTCCATGTTATCCATGAGTGTTCATCACTAAAACAAATTTCATTGCACACAATAATTGGTAGTTATACTATATTAGCCTGCTGACTATTTCAAACATTTTGCCAAAAAGTGTGTTAAAATCATTAAGTTTAAATTTTAATTTTGTCTTCTGGGAAAAAATATTGAAATTGCATTCCAGAAAATATTTTTTTGTTTAAAATTTTTAAGTACTTTTAAAATTTAAAGGCCCTTTAGTTATAGGGCCCCTAGGCCTGAGCCTAACAATCAAATCAAATTCTGCCCAGGTCCAATGGCTTATCAGGTGGTGCCCATCTCCATTTCATTAGCCTCTGGGGCTGGGGGGCTAATTACTTAGCTTGTGTCCAGGCCGAGTGGCTAGCCCGACGCTGAACCCTGTGGGCCTAACAAGCCTAATGATAAATCAGGGCCTGTTGAACAGTTGAAACGCTGGATCGTGTTTAACTATTTTTTAGGGCGTTGCTATGTTATATTTTGTTTTGCAAGATTTTTCATAGGTTTGAGATCTAACTGTGGGGAAAAGTATAGCTACTAGCGTTGTGAGTGCCTTATAGTAAATAGGAAGTTTTTGTTGTCGGCGTTAAAATGTTAAGCTAAGCCAGGATTGTCTGTTGTTGATAAGACACCGCCATTGACCCTGAAAAGTTTGCTATCACTAAAAGAAAATCTTCACGATGCTTGAAAGATTCTACGGGGCATGAAAGGATTTAGGAGGAGGACCACCCTTAGGAGAACAAGGCCCAGGAGCTTTTAGGGGCCCCCTTCACGAAAACAATGTATAAGAAACTGCGTCCTTGGGTTACTATTGCTACATCCTACATATAATACAATGCTAACCAAGGAAAAAATTATACACCGCCCTTTTTTTATTTTAGTTTTAATCCACTTCTAGAAAAAAAACTTCCTTATAATTTTTAAGTGTAAAATTTTATCACATGAAATTTAATGTTTCGTAAAAAAAAAATATTTTCAGACTATTTGGGGGCCCCCAAAAATCATGGGCCCAAGGCCCGGGCCTTGCAGGCCTAGGCAGTAATCAGGGCCTGTTCGTATATCCCCCGATGATACGGGGCCAGATTATACTGGTGACATTTCCAGGAGCAATCAGCTAAAAACTCCAAAATCTCATGCAATGGTTATTCTGTCTGATATTGTCCGTCGAAAAAGTTTAACCTAAGTGTAAAGTAAATCAAAACCATTTATCCTCAAAGGGTTCCTTATTCGTAGGTAGTGAAACAGGCCAGTAACTAAACTTTCGTTTCAGGGGTTGGGGTTGGTTTAATATGTATAAAGCCCCTCACGCGTTTATGATCTCGCGTATGTAAGTGGCTTTCTTGATGATGGATTGATTAACACAGTAAAGAAAACTTTGAAGATAACTCTTGGCGGCAGTTTTAAAGTTTTGAATTTCGTAACATATCCTGTTTGTTTTAATTCTCTCAAAAACTCCTTTACGTGACGCGGCGACAGATCACGTTATCAATTTAAATGCCAGTGAATGAGCCGTAACTTTCTTTCGATAAGAATCTGTCGAGTGTATCGGAAGATGATCGGAAGTGATGGATTTGACTTTTTTTTTTGGAAATCGCCAGTTTTGACCCGTTTTGAAATTTGCCTCAGAGGTTCTGAATATAGTGTTTGAAAAAAGGATAAGAGAAAGATGATTATGAGTATGGTCGAAAACAGCAATCTGAAAGTAATTTTATATAATGAGAATGTTGAAAAGACTTATTAACTCATACTATAGGTCAGTGATTCTGAATTTTCATTCCCCTTGGACACTTTATCAAACCAGATCAAATCGACTTTTTCATTCTCACGGACCACAAACATGGCCATCTAGACACATAAGGCCATAGAAGCTCTAGATTTTAAAGACGTTCTGTGTATTATTTTTGAGTCATCATCGCTTTTTGGACCACAGCGAAACTCCAGTCTGAAATTTTGCTTGCTCCCTTCAGACTGGAGTTGCGCTGTTGTCCAAAAAGCGATGATGACGCGAAATAGTACACAGAACGTCTCTAAAATTTCGAGCGTCTATGGCCTTATGTGTTTAGATGACCATGCCACTAAACACTTTACCAAATCAAATCCTAAGAGTACTTCAATACAGCCATCTGGAATTATGTTTCTAGTAGGCCCTTTAGTGACTCTCCTTAATCGGACCATGGAGGAGATGAGATAATAGATCAAAGAACGGAGAACATAAAAAGAAGACAACATGAGAGAAGAGTTAGTTGGTTTAGGGTTTAATGGCACCAGGCCCGTATGGCGCTAAAATGAGAGAAGAGAAAATGGGTGATAAATACATGAAATATTAAGGATAGCAAAAAGTATGTTCAATACTATCTAATATATCTTAACAATATTATCTTAAAATCACCGACCTCCACTTCGTTGTTCCACTTTTAATTCAAAGAATCTATTTCTCCCATTACCAAATCCTCCTCAAAATTTCTCAATTTTCAGTTTCACTCAAGCAGCCTCATCAATCACATCAGACATCGCTAATAAAGGCGTTTGAGGAAACGTGGCCAGCAATGGAGCCGCCTGCATGCCAAGTGCCCAAAGGGGTTCGGCCGTATACGTGCCGCGTCGTGCGTAACCCTTTCGGTCTCCAGAAAGGAACAAGAGAGCATCTCTCTCGGTCTCCAGGCAGGCGTGAAACAGTTCCAGCAGATAGCATCGTGAAACATGAATAAATTCATTGCGACTCCTCGACAATTGATTTCGACCCGTGTCTGACTGACGGCGTAAAACTATATATATATGCGAAATTAAGTGATGGTTATCTCTCGGATACATCGGTGAAACCTGTATGTAACGATACTGTATACCGTATATCGTTATTGACGGTATTGTTATTACGCATCAGGTTTCACTGTATTGTGAGTTGAAAAGTTTAGGGGAATTTGAGGGTATTTTGTTTTTGCTCTATCGGGATTTTTAAAAATAAGTGTAAAAGCAAGTTAGCTGCCGTAGTTCAGTAAGGGAAGAAATGATCTACTCGTTCTTGGTAGCTCTTAGCTATACATGAATCCGATAGTTTTCCAGAGGCTGACATTTGGGAATTATTTAAGTGGTCACATCAGTGAAACATTTGTTAACGATATAAAATAATACACCTAGAAGCATGACGTAAGGGGTGTTGATTAGGGAGTTGTATTAAAACGTGCCCATATTTGGAAACAAAACAATTTATTCAAAACAAACTTAACAAGAATGTTAGTTAAAATATAATGTGATGTCGGCTATTTATCCAATTCAATTATTTGATTACGATTACTCAATTTGCATATAATAAAATTATATAAAGGTAAAAGGCTTAAGTTCAGAATATGAGGTAAAAGTTCGATTCTCACAAAGTCATCCTAGTCGAGAAGTCACCTAAACCATCAGTGAAAAATTTATAAAAGATATGAAATGATACACCTATAAGTTGATAAATGAATAACTAATGAGGAATGAAAAAATTGGTTATTCTTTTGTTAGGTTTGAAGTTTAAGAATGTACGAAAGAAAAAGTCTTCAGAAAAAAAAAGATTTTATTCATCTTGGGAGGTCTGTGCGTTGATAAATATCAACAAATCGACTGTGCTTTTATCAATACAACTCATGAGGGTATGTCACTGATACTTAAACTCACTGCATTTTTAAGCAAAAACCCACGCAGGAAAAAAAAACTTTCCATCCTTTTGATTCCACATATCGATTAAGAGTTGGGTAAGAAACGCAAATTTTTAATTTTTAATGGGGGATTTGAATAAATAAAGATCAACTCCTGATAACATCTGAACCCATTGAGGGATTACACATGTTTTGTAATTGAACTCCTCTAATATATTATACTTCAAAAGATTAAAACATTGGAAATGAGCTCTCTGATCAAACCAAAATATGGACATCAATCACATATCGGCATATCCGCTATGGGTGAAAAATCCCTTCCCTTTTCTTCAGTGGAAATTCCAATCATTCTGTGTACTGTGAGGAGAGAGAGAGAGAGATCCTCTTTTAGAGATAAAACCGCACGCAGGCCGACCTTATCGAAACTAAAGAATTCTTTCAGGACTTTTGCGTTTGTAGTCACAAGTTACCTTATCATCGTCAAAATCGCATTCATTCATGTTGTAGTAAAGGAGTGAAGGTGTTAAACGTTAGCGGGTTTTGAATGAAAGCTCTCCTTTTAAGGCGTTATCTACGTTTGTCGTGTCGGCATGGTTACTGAACGGTGTGGTGGAAATGCATGGGAGATGAGGTGTTTATTGATTGTTGGGTGATAGACGAGAAATGTTAGGGAGATGTGTTAGTCACTTACTACTTACTCTGGGGTTGGGAAATTCTTGAATTTTTTTTTTTCTAGTTGTTGTGTACTGTAAGATATCATGGTATGAGGAGCGAAAGATTACATTTAGCCAATTCAGACATTTGTGCGATCTGACTGCCGATATTATGCGTCAGTCTTTGTCCCTCTTTCTTTAGTCTTTCACCCCTTAAATTTCATTATTTTTATGATGGGAGTGTGAAACGGCCGGTTTCTCTTACGATCGAAACATTAACTCGCATCGTATAATTTGGGTGTTCCTCCAACTTTAGCAGGGGCGCCATTCAATGGAGTGTATGAAAATTTATTTCGCGATAGCCCCATATATCTTTTAAGAAAATTTAGTCATTATCAGGCCCAATAGATTGTTGCACCGAGGTAGATGACCCCAAGTTATTTTAAAAGGGGGTCTATTTTATTAAAGGGTTCACTATGTAGGGGGCAATGAATAACTTTTTATTTTCCATTTTTTCAAACTTTGAAAGATGTTTCCAGAACAATCAAGAAAAGTACACTTTCTCTAAGCCTATTACTTCCTCAGTGTCCTGGAATGCTTGAATCGATACATGAGACAACTTGTCATTTAGAAATGCTAATAAACTAATTTCCTCCCCTAAACCCCTTCTTAGTCCAGGCAAATTAGACAAAGAATGGGCCGAACCCGGACATTCAATATAACAGTGTAAAAATTGGTGGAAATGTAGAGGATAGTGTTCTGATTAATATCTTGAAAATCCCAAAAATTCTATTGACGGGATTATCCGCCATTTTGAAAAACCACAGCCATCTTGGATTGCGTTTTCAAGTATAGCGACTGAACCAAGCGTTCGATTGTGTTCGGTTTTGCCTTAAAGTGTTTAATAATGAGCATTTTAAGATGCAACGTCAAAAAATTCGATATAAAAAAGTTAATTTAATTAGAATTAATTTTTATTTAATTAATGCTTTGCTGGGTTAAAATGTAGGTAGGCATTCATAACAACAAGCTGAAAATTGGTGGAAATGTTGAGGATAGCAGTATCCTGATCGATATCCCAAAATTCCCAAAAAATCCCACCAGGGGAAAATCAACCATTTTAAAAAAACCAACGTCATCTTAGACTCGCAGTTTAACATATATCTCTCTATCTATATCTATGAATGGAGGGTTCAGAATAGAAGTGAACCAAGTCCACTTAAGCTACTTCTGAGCTACAGAGGTTTAAAGTTAAAGCTGCATAGGAAAATTAATGCTAACATTTTTTAAAATTAAAATTTTTAGCGGATATTATCAGAACTAGGACTTGGTTCATTATTGCGCTGAAATTTTACATAGTTGGTGCATGTTAAAGCGTTGCTAACTCAAAAATGACAAAAAGTGGACTTGGTCCACTTTAATTCTGAGCCCTCCATATCTCTCTCTCACCAGCATTGGGAGAGAGAGAGCGGGTTGGGATCAAGGAAAAAGAGATAGAGAAGAGAGAGAACGAAAAAGATAGAATCGGAGATAAAGAATGATAATGGTGAGTCAGAATGACCGGACGAATTAGAGAATTTTCTTTCCGGTGGCCTTCTTGGAGAACTAAATCTGATAAAGCTGATACTCCATATGAATTTAAATTCTATACCCATATTTTCATTAGAAAGTTGAATATAAAAAGGAATTTATGTTTCTTGAAAGCAGAGCTCTATATGAGGTGAAACGAGCTGGAAAGGCGTTCTAGTACCTCTTTTTGCGAGCTGGGATACCCCTTCTTTGGAAAACTCCTTCCTATATCCAATAAAAGGTTACCGGTTCGGCAATGAAGTCGATTTTTTAAAAATAGAGTCCTGCTTGAAAGTATACAAACTCTTTTAAAATTGGAAAAGTCACGATGGGACAAACTTTTTAAGACCCTCCTCCCCCTCTAGACGACAATTCTAGATTTTCTAATGCCCTGGATGATACTCCGTTTTCTACTTCTTGGTATTAATAAACGATTAGTTTTATACCTTCCAAGCTACATCATGCACTTGAATCCAGACCATTCAATCTACACACTCTATTGAAAAACAATCTTCCCTCGATTTGCATAGTTTTAGCTGAACCGCACATGTTGCTCGATTAGGGCGGCCATCATTGACTCGTCTCATCACGTACCGAAGTCACGTCGGGTCTCTTTTTGGCAGTGGCTTCACGTCCCTTTTTCTAAAGAACAGTGCGAATCTGTGTTCGGCATCGACATTTCTTCGCGGTATTTTGATAAGCGAATTAATCCCTTCTGCGATTGAATCCCCGTCTGTGAGCAGTGATTGTGGTGTTTGCAGAAGCACCTAATTGCTTTTTTCGGTGGCCATTGTGTGATCCGATGGGATGTATTGAAGAGGGTGTTCTGTATAGTCTTTGGGACAGGAGGTTGCTAATTATTTTGCCAGTGTTCATATCCTATAAGTCTCTCTGGAATACTATTCAATTTATATACTGTGGTGTGAGAGCAATTAAGTTCCAGATCAGAAGTGCTTGCCGAATAAACATTTTAATTCGTTCTGGAACGAAATCCGACTATTGTTGTGATTTAAAATCCATGTAGTATTTATTTTGTTCCGGAACGAACAAATACTTCTAAATCACATTTTTGAGTTTAATTTAGCTTCAGTTGCCAGTCCCCATAGCCAGCAAGAGGAATAAAATTATCCTGTACGTCTCCTTCCGCAAGAGTTTTCAGTGTATTGTTCCGGAACAAACGAAATAGTACTTCTAACCCTCAGATTTTGTTCCTAATTTATTAGATTTATTTGCCAACCCATTAGAATATAGGTCGTAGAAACAATTTGGTTTTCAAACTACATTGCATCAAAGTGGGGCCTTTTCATGAAGATAACTATTGTATTGATCAAACATTTTTCTTTAAGTGAGGTTTAATCCTGTGGCACTTTCAAGAGAAACTTTACAAAAAACAGGGGGTTCTACTGTTTTCAATGATCTTACCCAAGAGTTTTACTTCCCAGCTTTTCATCTCTACAAGCTGTTTTTTCTATCTTCACAAAACTTCGTAATGCAAGTATCCAAATTAAATTTTTAAAACTTCTTCACATTATACTGTCATCATTATCAATTAACAATAGTTATTGCATTGCATTATCTATATCATGTTGAAGAGGTTCAAATAGCAGTAATAAAATAACCTTATAGAAAATAATATAAATCAAAGAGATCCCTAAAAATTTTGGATTATTTAGTATAACTTTTAGAAAATGGGATAGGTATTTTATAAGGGATCTCGGGGACCTGTTTAATTGGGGACCAGGGGCACACGTCCTAAAAGCTTAAGTAAAACGGTAAAAACTTACTCAAAGTTTTAACTTTTGTGTGGAATTTGAAACTTCCTGATGATTTCCATTCCTCAATATATTACTGAAGACTTATTTCAAAGAAGGAATTTGAATTTCTATCAGATATGTGTGTTTCAATTCACAACTGTCATAAGAAGAGTTCCAAGAATCAGATCTGTCTGTAATGAAGATAACTGACGATTCACAATATTTTAAAAAAGTTTACCTCCCTTTAAGTATTAAATTTGGAGACCTCGTAATTTTTTTACTCTTTATATACTTACCTTTAAGTTGACCAAAGTCTGGCTCAAATGCGACGTCGTTTCAACTGATGTGGTCCTGAATGGAAGAAGGCAACATCGTATTGAAACCACTCAAGCGAGGGTGGAATGAAATAGTAAATAAATTCTACCGTTTTACTCGTGCGGTATTCTTTTCTTTCGCTTTTTCGAGAAACGATATGTTCCGATATGATCGCCTTCGTAGAACCAAAGCGCACATCGTTTAATTTCTTGTCCATTACAGACAGATTGATGTGTATCTCGAAAAGATACGATTCAAATCCTGTAGTTTCTCGGTAAGTAATTTGCTTCTTCTTGTTGTCGTCGGGAAAGTCTTCCGTTGTCGCTCATATGTCCCCCGCTCTGTTCTTTGTCACTCTTTGAGGACAATTAGCATGCAATTTGAATAGCAGTTTCTCAAGAAGTTGATGTGAAGATAGATTGCTTGAGGAATAGGTTGACGGATACCTAATCTGTTTTAGTTCACGAGAATAAACAATTAGTTCTTTGTTAACATTGAAAGGTAGGATTTGAAACTTGGCGAATTTAGTTTTTGACTTGAATGGGGTAACACTAAAGAGGTGTAGGGGTCCTTCTTCTGAACATTTCTTGAAATTTGGGTTTTATGAACAGGTTTTTAACTCCTTTTGGAGATTTGAGACAGAAAGCGTGGACGAAACGTAAATAACAAATGACATTTCATATAGGAAATAACGCCTTTATAAACTCGTACGGTTCTGGTTGTCTTTAATATGAGAAACTTCGTATACGGCGGTTTGTGACCTTTTCAAGTGTCCAGAGCTAATGGATTTTTACAGGAAATAGGTTTTGACATTCGGTTATTTCTTGTAAATAAAATTGTGAGTGAAGTTATTCTACGATTATGGAAGAAACTTGATCTTTATTCAATTGAATATAATTTTAAATTCAAATTTTACAAAAGTTGAATGCTTTATTGCCCAAGAATGCGGTGAATTGATATCAGGGAGTCAAAAGTTTCCAAGGAAGACCAACATTTTAGAGATCAAGATTTTGATGGCGATAAAGTCTCATATCTTAAAAAAAGTCTACGTTACTCATAACAGATTAATAAGAACTAAACCCTTTAAACGTCATTTAATTTCGATTAATTTAAGCAATTTTTATTTCAGAAGGAGCATAGCCTCTTTGGCTTTTATGCTTTATTTGCCGTATTAAAACAAAAGGTGTATAGGAATAGAACTTTGAATCCCATTCACAAAAAAAAAGAAATTCTAACTTAAGTTTTCTGAATTTTGGAACTCTTTATCAGTTAAGTGATGTCTTCTACTGATTGTGATCAATTTGTAAAAGGGGAAACTATCTATTTTCCGTTTTTTTTTCTTATCAAGAAACCACACAATCTGTAAAATATCGGTTTTTTTTCTCGGTTTTTATCAGTGCTCCTATGCTAAGTTGCCAGCTATATAATATTAATTTTCAAACATTTTTTTTTAATCATCTCATTCCCTATAAAATACATATCTTCATTTTTTTACATAATTTTATTAAAGTAATTTATATTTGATTGAATAAAATGCAATTTTTTAATATCTATCATTTTAGGTATTTGATACCTCATAACTAGATTGAGATATTTTAGTTTATTTGTAAAATGTGAATAAATACTTTTTACTTATTAATATATAATCGTGGTAAATTAAATGAACTGACAAGAGTTAGAGTGGTTTGGTTAAGTCTGTCTTAGCCTTGAGTAATTACGAGTTTTTTTATGAAGATATCTGGTGTTCCTATGGTAAAAACATTTTATGTTCTTATTAATGTATATGTTAAGGGCAAAGTGATTAATCGGGCATTATTAATAATGCCCGAAGTGGAGGCGGGCAAAGTGATAAATTTCATTCATAAATTTCACTGAATTTATCACATTGCCCGGGCATTATTAATAATTCCCGGATTTATCACATTGCCCGTAACATATAGACTATAGAACAATGTTTCACTACACACTAAGAAATTATTTTAAAAAGTATACAAATTAATGTTGTTTTATCTACAATTGTAATATTTAGGACTTTTACCACTATTGAGACCCTAAATATGTTTTCTTATGATTGTTTATAACGTAGGTCTTTAAAAAAGAACATGATTGCTGCGATTCGTGATCCAACTCTTGGTTTCAGAATTGTTGGCTTTAATTTCGAGCAACCTAATTTATCTACTCTTATTGGCAACAGTGCATATAACTTGTAAATATCTTCAAAAGTGTAACCGTCTTTGGAATCGCCAAGTAAAATTTTCGACGTTTCCTACTCTTTTCTAAATTGCAATTTCCCCTTGTACATCACAGCTCCAGGATGGTTACATTGTTTACCAAACCACACGAATCGACCATTGAAACGACCTCAGACGCTCTGCTCGACTGCTTTCACGACGACGGCAGAAGGTTTGCGGTAGTGTGTGGTCAAGCCAAAACCGCAAACGCACTTTATTGTGCTCTAGCTCTTCAATATAATAATGTTCGCAGCTGCCGTATAGGATCGAGAGACCTTGTACGGTGATTCATAACTGTTGATGAAAAGTCGCCACGCTCTAATCCGACCTTTTCGTATATATGTTCCTGCGGTAAATCGGCCTTTGACAGAAGCATTGTTTAAGGGTTTTTTTCGCCAATGTGAAACCCCGACTGATGAAATATCCGCATGTATAACAGGTGTCAGACTCTGAAATGTCTTGGGTTCACTGGTAAAGTTTTTTTATTTCCCTCTATTGGCTGGTAATTGGGTTTATATTCCCGAATTTCTCTTGAATTTATGTAAAATTTATATTTATTCCACATGTTTTAAGCCTTTTTCTAACACTTATATTTTACTTCTTCCAAGGTAAAGAAAGTTCACATTCCTGAAATCTTGATATTTTTTTTTATCTAGTTTCGTTTATTAGAACCAATTAAGGAAAGATTAAAAGAAACTAAATTAAAACATTGGGTGGTTTTAGTTTATCTTTTCTTAGCTCATAATTTATTTATGGCAAAAAAAGAATTGTTTCTGGAGATGCCTTGCTTGTAGGTTTTCTGTTGGGTGTTTGACTTCTAAACCTTTTATTTTTTGGGAAAAGGCAGTTTATTTGAAAATCTGAAGTTCAATTTAAAGATTGCTGGTTAATCAGAAAACCATGGGTTTATTCAAAATGCATTCAAATGTTTCAAGAATCAGTTTCTTACTTTTACCCAATAATCGTATTTTAATTAAAATTAATTGTATGATTTGAATGATTTAAATGTTATCATTTTGAAAAAACATATAAGAACGAATTAACAACCAAAAAAGTAACTAAATGTTTTCTCGAATAAAAAGAAAACAATTAAAAGTTACAAGTTTTCTGAAATGTCTTACATTTAGGAGGGGTTAGTTAATTTTTAAATTGGAAAAAATTTGAATAAAAATTTTGAATCCTAGTCAAGTCAACATTTTGAATTTAAATCTAGATAAAGTCAATTTGTAAACATTTTTTTAATTGCATGCTTTTAAAAACGTCATCAATAGCTAAATCTTTCCACTAAAACCCCTCCCAGTTAGTACAGGATTAAGAAAAAAATAGTTTAAAGATTAATGAAAATTTTTAAACAGCAACTTAAATTTTCAAAAGATAACTACATTAAAAAAAACATGGAACACTTGATCAAGACCGCTAATTCACCCTTTTCTTGAAGAAATCCTTCACGAATACTATCCATAGTTACCGGCCAACACGTCCAAACAAGCAACCCTATCAACCCCCAAAATCATGACTCCCTTCCTGTGTGAATCGGATGTAGGACCAGAAAAAGTGTCAACAGATAAGGAGCCCCGTAAATATATCCTCCCCCTAGAAAACGCCGCCTCCAATGACAGGCGAGTTCTTTAGCTAGGGGTTTGACAACCCTAGTCCCCCTATCAGGTAATTGGTCGATGTGCTTCGCGCCTTTTCTGCAAGGGGGTGGTTTAGAAGGCGTCGAATCGTCTGCAATGTTTACCAATTTTAAGTTCTGACCAATGCCTGGTGAAGATTGAATGCTTAAAAGGACCAGAGCTTCCAAGAATGGGCAGTTCAGTTTGCGGTGTCAAAAGGATACATCCATAGGAAAAGAAGAAAGTTTTTGGATTTACTGTACTTTAAATTAGTACTTTACTTTTAATCAGTACTTTTAACGTGTACTTTTAGAATGGTGCTTGGTCGTAAGTTTCGTAAGTATTTGAAGAAAGTTATAACATTGTATCGTTTACTGTGATACAAAATGCAAATTTTTTTTCTCTTCTTGTTGTAAACTTTCCACATTCTTACGTTTAGTTTTTAATGAGTTTGTACTTAATGCTTGTGTATTTAGATGACTTTCGTGTATGTTTTTCTGTTGATTATTTGATTTTTAGTCCTTTTATTTTGTTGCCGAAAGGTGAAAACCTAAAGTTCGATTTTAAGATTGTTGGGTAGTTATATGGTCATTCAAAATGTATTAAAATGTTTTAGGAATCTGTTTGCAATGAACATTAATGTGGATATTTAAAATCTAATTGCTGTAGCTCTGACTGATTTAAATTTTTAAAATTTGCCTAAAAGTGGTATTTTTGGTTATTAGAACCTTTATTTTCTCGGTTTATATTTTTAGTCATTAATTGAGTGAAACCAAAATAAAAAACTTCACGTTCCTACTTAAAGATAAAGTAATTTTGAAAAGTGATAATCAATAATTACTATTAAAGTAAAAACTAAAACAGCTATAGCTTGTATTTATTCTTCATTGCTTTCAACTATCAACCCTTTATTAGTTTAATTTCTTATGGAAATTTAAATGTGCTATATTTTATGTTGTACCTACTTCAGCTCTAATACCAAATTTACAAAGTAAGCATTGTGATAAATCGATTTTTTAATGCATTAAGTTTCATTCACCTATTCATCCTTGAAAAATAAGAATAGGATCTTATTTTTGATTTTATTTTTTATTTTGTGTAATTTGGCATATTTAAATCGTAAGTAAGGTACGGAATACTACTACTTAAACGAAATACTAGAGTTAACTCTCTAATTTCTTAAGTTTTTTTTATTTTGACAGTATTGAATGTGGTATTTTTGGGTAACGAAATATAATTTCAATCCGTATTTTTCAATTAATCCTTTCTTTTCAACTTCTTAATCTTTTACATAACATACTTAGTATAATCATTAGATCTTTTTTAAGTTTTCTTATTTATTAGTAAATGTTAAATGCTCATTGATATCACCTATCACACCATTTCAACTAAACTGCAAACGGGAACCTGCCAAACAGGAACTGTTTTGTGTATCATTTTCGTGTTTCCACTATAAATGTTTCATTCATACTTTGAAATTTTTTTTACTGTTGCCTATATGACAAAATTTCATCACTTAAAACTTAACCAATCTCGTGATTGACCGAATTTACGGTACCTAACAGCATCACTTCCTTCCCAAATCATTGACTTCGGAAGAGATTTCTTCCGACTGTTTCTCCTTCCCATCCTAATGACATCGTTTGCTCAGCACGTGACCTGCGTGCGGGAGCACACGGAGGAGCATTCCACGCTTTCCGCCTCTCCCCATCCCCCCTTCCCTCTCGCCCACACCCCTTCGCATTTCTCGAATTCCTTCCCGCTCATCATCAATCCGGGCCCATTCATGACCCAACGAAAAACTACTACCAATGGGAAGCGCTTCGTTTTGCGCGCCTTTGCGCCCGCCTACGTCACGGCCAATGAGAGGCGGGTGCGGCCCTGACGTCACGGAAAGCGCTCGGAATCTCAGGTAGACGCCGGGTTGCCAGGCTTGGCCCGTCTTTCGCCGCTGTCGGGGAAGTTTTTCTCCCCCTCCTCTTCTTTTGAGGTTGGTTTTTCCGCCGAGCGCCGGTGACACCTGTTGAGCCAACCCGCGAGTGTTGCGGGGAAGTGGGAAATCGGAGGAGGCGTTTTAGGTGGTTCCGGTTGTCTTTTTGGGGATATTTCTGGGAGTATTAAGTTTTTTTTTAAGGAATAATGTTTGTAGGTTATTGTGTGGGGTTTGTTTTTAGTGCAGAAAAAATAAGTAAGACACGACACCTGTTATAAAAACAATTTTATGTGTAAAACAAATGGAAAAATGTATATTATAAGTATTACAAATGGAAAAATTGATTTGGATTGAAGGTTTTAAAGTTATGAATTAAGATTTTAAAGCGACAGTTAATGTTGGTTGGATGACATATTTCCTTACAGGTTTGGTGTTATTTGGTGAATAAATGATAACTTTTGTAGAGCATTTTAAAATGTAAGAAACGAAATCTAAAAATAGAAAGTTATGCCATCCCTTATAATGATTACATATCTCAACATACAAATATTTTTTTTTCTTTAAGTGTAGAAAAGACTATTTAAATTAACATGAATTTATTCTTAAATGAGTTAAAGTTTAAAGAAACTCTTTAACCAACTGAGTGATTTAAAGCCAAACACAATTAAGGATAAATTGTGTGGTGGGTTGAGAAATTTGGAAAATTTTTCTTGTCATGGTTGTACTTGATAAGAAATGTCCCTGTCCCTTGACATCTAAAGGTAGTAAATAATCATATATTTAAAAAACCCCTTATGTTCTCAATTTCCCCCCAAACTATCACATCTTCACTGGTACCTCTAGGCTACTCACCCAAATTTATAGATACGATATTAAAAATAGACGAACAAAATTGAGCTAACTTCACATTTGGCGTTACCTCTTTACAATTATCTCCCTAAACTGCTTTCGCCATTTCCGCCACCGGACACGAGAGGGAGGAGGGGTTCGGAAATAGCCCCTACTACCCGACCCCTCACGTGCGAGCGCGCTCGAGAGCGGTTGGCGGGGAGGGACTTGGCAACCCTTCTCCCACGTGTGCCGCGAGCGGACGGTTTCGGTGAATGGGCTATATAAGCGGCGCGTGGCGGGCGATCGCCGGTAGACCGCCGCAGCATGTCGTGAGGTGCGTTTCGCGATCACTGATGCCTCCGCCTGTTTCAGGATTATTACTGACCGCCCTTCTACTAGGCCTTGCGGAGTCGCGGCCCCGCTGGGAAGACCCCTGCGACCTCCTCAGAAATAATGGGCCAGGGCTGTTCCAGAGATTCATGGGCGCCCTGCGCTCTTCCACCCCCGAAGAACTGTGCGCCGACATGAGGACAGCCACCCGGGCGGCGTATCGGCAGGCCTCCCATCTTCTCTCGGCATACGTGAGTACCTCCCTTCTATCTCTCTTGAGCTTCTTCGTATTATCTCTACCTCAGATTCGTAACTAGTGTATATCACAAGGAGTAACTATGTAATAACTTGTAATTGCATTGTAATCTCGCCTTTTTATTAGAATGTGTTTTGGGTTGAATATAATAATTGATTGGGCAATAGGGTTGAATCAGTCAATATTTTGCATCCTCATTAACTTTTGTACTGTTAAATGTTTATTCCTTATTCTTTCCTTTGGTATTCTGTCTAACTGTATAGGGTTGAATAAATCATCATCAGGTGTACAACTATTTGTCAAAAAAAGTTTAATACTCTTTCCAACTCTTGAACATCAGATTTCATAACTATTGATTGGTGTAATGTGTATCTAAATGTCAACATTAGACTTCATAACACCAAAAGCAAGTTTTAGTTGTTCAAAAGTTTGGAACGTTATAGGGATCCTTCAGGTATTCCACCTTGAGAAAGATATATTTATATACCAGAGGTGTTTATGTTTATATTTAGAATCGGTTTGTATATCACTGAATGAAATTTTTTTTTGTTAAAAATTTGGGATATTTTGGAACTCTTGAGTTTTTTCCCTTTAAACCTTTGTCTCTCTTATAACAAGAGTATAGAGGAAAATCTATCTAGTATTTTTATTATTATAATCAAGTTTCTTCAAACATTCTGTTATGAATTGATTTAAATGAAAAAAATTGGTCCAATTAGAAACCTTATTCTTTCCACTAGATATATTCACATCTTTCTCTTAAGTATATCTTTATCCCTGCAGCTTCCTATATTTTTTTAATTTCATACCTTTTCCAGTACAAATAATGATGATTTTATAAATCAGTTTATCACCAAAATGGTTTTTCAAAAGGTTTTTTATTCCTCATGATTTCTTGCGATCTACACGATTTTTAAGATAAAAACAAAAAAAAAAAATTAAGAAATAAATCGAAAAAGTCTGTAATGTGTCTTGTAAGAAAAGTCTTGAAACCTCATTTGACCCTCTATCTGACAATTTATTCTCAGTCCCTGTATTTCATAATTGCCTAATTCAGTTTACCAATTCAGTTCTTATAATACCGTATCTGTTTAATAACTTTATGCGTTCTCCTGTATCACAATATTTGGTATTCACGAGGTACTTTCTGAGGTACAGATAAGAAGAAAACAGATATTGTTCAATTGATTGATTTGTGTTTTTTGTGAAGCTCTTATTTGGGGTTAAATAATATAAGGTTCGCTGAACAAAACTGTTCTATTTTTAACTATGTGCATTAAATTAGTTTTTTAAAAAGTTAACTGCTTAACAGGTTGTTTACTTTTTGTCAAGAAGTTTTTCCTATTTGTATTATTGTATACCATCTGACATTTTTTAAAGTGGACAATATGCTGTCCCGTTAAGTGAAAGATAGAACAGTTTTATTCTACGAAGTTTTAAAATGGGAGTATTTTCTGTGTATGTGTTAAAAATTTAGATGAACTACATTGGATCCAAATAATAAGTTCAAACAGTTGTGTTGCAGTGGAACGATGTGTATTCTTATGTTCAGTTTTTGTATAATTTTAACTTCATTTATTCAGTAACGTTAAAAACGTGAATTGATAATACAGAATTTTCTTAGCATCAAATTTTATGACATCAATACTTTAATTTAGTTATTGTAAGAACAAATTATACGTCTATTTTACAAGCAGTGTACTTTATGTGCAAAGAAGAGGTTTTTTACATCTCCATCTCCATCTTTTTTCTATTTGTATTTTAGTCTTCATCAGTAACAAAATCAAACTTTTTCTTTGCTCCTTCATGAATTTAAATATTTCATATTTACAAATTGAATAATATGGTTAATTAAATTTAGAAAGTGAAAAATTACTTTTAAATTCGTTCAACATTACGGTTAAATCTCAAAGTTTGACACGTCCAAGCAAACCGTCCAAAGCCCTCGACCTCAACTCGTAAGCCTCTCCGAGACGACAGTAACACCGGTCCATTCTCGGGAGGCAATGTCATTGTCCGTGTCATGCTTTGTTCCATTCTGTCATTTTCTCGCTCCTCGCATAACAGATAAACCGAACGCTTTAAAAATTCCCTTCATTGATAAGAGTTCGAAGTTTTACTCGAATTGCCTACAATCACTCTCTCTACTCTTTGATAACACGGAGTTAAATTTGCGTTTTAATGTAAAGAAACACATCCTTAGTTAACAGTTATTGCTTGGTTGTATATTTTTTGTTCGAGTACGAATTTTGTAGAAGCGTTTGGGATTAAAATTGAAAATTGATTGAAAGTTTTACGTAAGATTTGTGAATTTATGTGTATGTTTCTTAATGATTTATTAGCATGTATAAGACTTTAAATGAGAAACCGACATGATTCATTTGCTCAAACGTACTATTGCAAGGCACGGATCAAAGAAAGTGCGCATGAGGTTTCCCGATTTTAAACGCAGTGATTTATATGGGTTTGGTTTTTTTATTCCAAAAGACTCGCTTTGGTGATTTAAAGATCAAGATGTTTTTAAAAACTGAGTTCGCGAAGGAATTCCCCTTTCTAAAAAAAAATCGTGATAATCATTTTTGTGGTATTTAAAAAGGAGGAATTAATTAATAAGAGCACGGAAATGAATTTAGTAATCTGTTTGACTAATTTAGCTTTGAAAAATCTAATATTTGTATTAAACTTTGTATTTTAGTTCTTAAGTTCTGTATTTCATTCTGCTTTTTCTCAGTTCATATGGGAATTAAAGTAAGGTTTTAGTATAGTATGAAAACTAGAAGTTATAATCTTTATAACCAGGTGTAAAGTGGGTTTTTCATCAAAACTTGATTTAACAATTGAAGGAAAATTATATTTCAATGACTATAAATTTCCTCAAAACTCATTGATTTAAATATTGCTAATTATTCCAAAGGGTTAACTTTCTATTGAAACCAATTTGAGAAATCTGTTTTGGAATTTAACTAATAATTCATGCAATCTCTAAATATTGTAATAGTATGTAATTTTCATATTACATGGTTTAGCGAACTATATGTATAAATTGAATAATATTAAATAATGAAGCGGGGCACAGTTTTAAGTTACCCATCTAGCCTTTAGGAAAACATAAATTTGCATGAAGTGAGAGGAATCTTATTAATTAGTCTTTTTCAATTGGAGAAACAAGGAAGCGTCGGAAAACCTTACAATTAACATAAGTTGTTTTCACACTTCCTTAAAAAAGAAAATTAAAGCATTGCTGTTCTATCGTTCTTTAATAAATAAAATCAAGTATTGAGTGATAGCTAACGTAAAGAAAGTTTAAAAAGTATCTTCTGCTTGACTATTAAGGATCTCTAGTATGAAAAGGGAAATCGTAATTGAAACAACGTATTTTTCAACCATTCATTCTTTTGAAATGAAACGTGGATTCATTAATAAAACTTTGAACTATTTTTAGTAAGGATAAAATCCTGTGAATTCAAAGTAACTCATCTTGTCAGCTCTTCAAAATTCAAGGTTAACTGCGAGTTCTAGATGATAAGTATAAAGTCTAGCTTAATTACATTATTTTTTTAAAAATATTTTTAATGCTTCAATTCATGACCATAATCAGTATACTTCTACCTTTGTAATATGTTTAAAAAGTATATAAATAACCAATTTCGCTCAAATTTACTAGACGTTTTAATACGATGAAGTAAAATAAGTAAATTTATAAAGGAAGCTAATTTGAGATAACTGACAGTCTCGTTTTGGTTGTAAATATTGCCTTAAGCAGGTAATAATATTCAATTATGTATTCACTCGGCAATTTTGAATGATGAAGGGCCTATTTTCCTTTTCTGGGTTATGAATTGTTTATTTAGCTTGATAAATCTTCCGTTTCATGGTTGTAAAGATTGAAGTTGGAATTTTTTCTTTATGAAAACCAAGAAGCATAATTGGCTTAATTTAATGAACAAGTTAACTGATTTGATGAGTTGAGCGTTAGGAAGGGACTCCAGTGTTTTATGTCCTAGTAATTACCATTCTTAACTTTATTTGAAGAAAAAAAAGGAAAATATCCTGCAAGTGTTATTATGGAAAGAATTTACATTGTTTTATAAGTAAAATACGAAAAACAAATAATACCAATTATAAGCTTAAATACATTTATTTTGTACCTCTTTTAAAATTGCATGATCTCAATATGAAATAGCTCTTTATGTATGTGTTTTTTTTGTATGTGGTTTATTTTAATGATTAAGTTAAGAATTTTTAACATTCAACCCGAAGTTTTCTATACCTCAAATAGAATCTCATATACAATTCAGCCTTAAATCTCTTTTATTCAGGATTATTCCTTTATCTCTTCTGATTTTGTTTGATATTCAAATACATCATTCTTCAAAACTTGTGTAATACATTTTTTTATTTTTAAAAATAGAATTTTAATTCGTAAGAATGTGATTTCCCTTACTTTGTTTTCGCTTCAAAAGTCTAATACCGAGAAATGGACACTGTTATTTTAAATTTCACCATTGTTTTTATCAAGTTTGTATCAATTAACACGTAAAAACCCAACCTTCTCTAATTACTTTCCTCTTCCAATGCTATCATTATCGAAAATTGTTGAAATAATCCCCTTAAAAGGAAATATCTTAAAAAGTTCTCAACATAAAATCACTCTTCAAACCACCCATTTATTTATACGAATTTTCCGTTTTCTTTGAAATACATACACATAATCAAGGTTACGTCCTTTCATTATAAGTTTTGAAATATTGGCATGATGGAAACTATTGAACTATCTACTGTTATAAAAAATAAGCGTTCTAATAATCAATTTAGTATAATTAATATTTCCAACCTCATATTAAAGAATATTAAAACACAAAAAAATTAAACCATATTAAAATGTAACGTTCCCATACTTGTATAAGTTTTTGAAACGTATTATTACTATTAAAAACTCGGAAGTTTTTGTATATAAGAAATTCAGTGTGAGGAATTCTCAACAATCAGAATCAATGAAATCCAATCGTTAGTGTTGAAGTTGTATAGAGAATATTTTAAGTACTTTTTTGGTTAAGTTTGTATTAATACTTACTGTGCATCATGTTGTAACACGCAGGAAAAAGAACTTACCAAATTTCAAGCAGAAAAAGAAGGAAAATCAGTAGGAAAGGTAAGGTGTCAATGCATTGTATACTCTGACTGTTGAAAATAATCTACTGACACTTTTTTATGAAAAATTCCAACTAATCGACTGTTACAACATAGAAAGTTAATACGTTTGTTTTCATTCATAATAACAGCGTCCTAACCTTTCTCTGTCTTGTTTTCGATTTTCTTAACACGTGAAGTTTTCATGTTCTTTTACGAAGGTTAATTTGAATTTACTGAATTCTGTATATTTGTTGCACTTAAGATTTCTTATTATGGCACCTAAATATTTCTTCCTAAGTATATATATAAAAAAAAGAAAGAACGTTCAACTATGAATAAATATCTTCAAAAAAAAAATGCGTATTACTAAATATTTTAAAACGGATAACTTAGATTTTATAAAGTAATGTATAATGATAAAAATTATTGGAGGTTTTAATAAAATTCCTCGAAGGTTTCTACGTGTTTAATTCTTTATTTGCAGTCATGGGAACTGAGTGAGATAAAATTTTTGAAGTAATTTTAAAATATACGAGTATCTATCTAGATCCTTAGGCATAACAGAAATTTGCTTGCCTCCCCTTTACTTTAACTATCCTTCTGTTTTGAAAAAGATAGCATCTGCTTTGGCTTAATTCTTATGTCATTGTATTGTTATTTAGAGTATATACTGTTTTGAGACATAAATGAGTAACACTTTCAGTGAAATCACCATTAGTTCAGGCTAAAATTTGCCGTAGATCCCGTATTTGTTTGAAAAAGCATCCTATCATAATCAAACTGAAAGATAAATATATTTTGACTCTGGAAAACACATTTGTCGTCTTAGAAAAGAGAATGTAGTCTTCCAATTAATAAATGGTTAGAGAAAATTCTTGGATAAAGATTTTAAAACGAATTTTCTTGCAAAATTGTAATATGGAATTCTTCTACTTGGTCTAATTTTATCGCCCCCCAAAACTACTGCCGCCCTGGCACATGTTGAAAAATGCGGCCCTGGGCCTTAATAATCAAAAACCAAATTTCTCATTTGAATACCCATTTTTCCTATAACCATAACAGCGTTTCCCACTCATAAAAATCAACTCCAATGCCGTCTTCCCCGCAGATAAAACTTCCTCCTGATGCAACAGGACAATTATCCTAAACCAAGTCAATTGACTCCAACCGTTGTTTATGATCTCTGGCTGATTAAAGTTGCCTCATATCTCGGCAGCGGCCCCCGAATTTACGGGAATTTTATTGATTTATTCGGACCGCCGAACATAGGGGGTCGATGAGTGCCGGATTGGAACTACGCCGCCCACTCCGCGCCGCCAAGGTGGAAGATTGGCAGATAATTTTTGTGGTGGGAGATTCTATCGGGGATCTTTTTATTAACATCCTTCTTCTTCTTCTTTCGGCACCGCTTTTTGTTCTCACTGTGGGTGAGAAATGAGTTCGACCGACTGTTTTTTTTTTCTTGGTGTGTCGGTTTTTAAGGGATTCTTTATGATTGGAGAATTAAAGATGTAAAGATCTCTAAGGGAGGGATTTTTTTTCAGTTATTAGTTTTGGGGTGAAAGGTAGATTAATAGTGAACTGCAAAGGATGGACATTTGGAGGAATACAGTTTATTGATTCAATACTGATAGAAGATTATTTTACTTGCATCTTCTGTCTGAGAAAGTAGTTTGTAATTGTAAAAATAGTTTATACGATTCAACCCATCGTTTTCCCTTTAAAACCATCTCTAAAAAATATTTAATGATTAATTTTAATTTGATTTTAGTTTGACTAGGTAAATTTCTAATTGATTAACGTTGTGTTGATTTAATCTTCTTGTATCTTACTTTGGAATTAAAGAGAGATAATGAGATAAGTAAAAATAGTTTTAAGAATGATTAAGTTATTTTAACTGAGTTGCAAAGAAACTAATTGAAACAAACTAAAATTTTAGGGTTATAGTGTTTAACCTCCTCGAAAATTATTATGCTTATTTATAAACTGCTCTTTTGAAACTTCTGGGCGTACAAAGGAGCGAGCGGTCCTCTTCCTTTAAATGGTCCCAAATGACTAAAAATTAGTTGAAATGTTTTTAAACACAGAACCTAATTAAAAGTAATGTTTTATCAGGAACTCTCCCTTCATAATTCCTATTTTTTGCTTGGAAAATAAAATTTTTCATCATCGCACAATCTTTGAACAAGTTGTTAAACAGTTCGGACTACCTGGGATACTTTCGGGATATCCTCCCTTGAGCATCTTACCCTATCACCGTAGACCCCTTTCCCTCTTGTTTAAAAGAAATTATAAACAAAATTCTAACAGTAAACACATCAAGATTCAAATCCTTTCTGTAAGTGTTTTTAAAACAGCTACATTTAACCAACAATGTTCGCGTGGAGGGGGGCTTAGAAATAAGTATGATGTACCCCCCACCCTGAAACCGAAGTCTAATTACTCGCCTGCTTTCAACTAACTAATTGGAAATGCACACTATTTCGACTTCCTTCCTGACGAGAGGTGGTCTTTGCCACTCGCCTGCTCCCACAGAAGTCGGATGCAAAAGAAGCAAAACTGACACAGTAGTCCGGTTCAGACCGATGGAAAAATGATAATCACCATCAAGAGTGAATCCCGAGATGATTGAGCGGGGCTTTTGTGTCTGCCAGCAAGGGTAGGGGGGGGTCGAGAGCACCGCTACATTAAGGGTTAATGCGAGGCATAATTGTGATGTCACTCCGAATGCCCGCGAGCCATGCACCTGACTTGGAAAAGAAGAGCTTGTAATGAGGGTTCGATTTAAAAAAGAAAAGTTGGCGTGCGGATCACACCTTCGGCTTGCTCGGCTTTAATGAGGGCGTAGGGGTACGTCGTGATGGAAGTGGTGGTAACGGAGAGGATGCTTTTCGGAGAGGTGCAGTGCTCTTTGATGATGCATCATCAAAGAGCTGGTGGTGGAGGTAAGTTGCTGTTCCGATCACTTTTACTATAGTACCATTGTTTTTTGTAGTTGAATGTTCTTTCTCTTTTGATTCTCGTTTTTCGATGTTTTGCTAATGGCTGTGCGTGAGGATCGGGCATTGCGCTATTGTTTTATCTTGGTAGTTAGTTGATTTGATATGCGTTGGGGAATTTGGTAGATAGGTGGTTCCCTTTACCCTTTCAAATAGGGATTAAAATCTTTAATTTGTAGTAATATATTGAGATTTGGCGTGGGAATGTGCACCGGACCGAAAGCGTAATATTCAAATGTTTCCACTTGATTAATCTTTCATTCATTCTCTTTCATTTGTTCATTATTTCTCTTTCATTCATTACCTTTCATTTGTTAATTATTTATCTTTCATTCTTTTCTTTCCATTCGTTCATTATTAATATTTTATTTCATTCAATACAGATCTATTACGTTCATTCATTATATTTCTAACTCGTTCTTTTCTACACATTTTCTATTTTTGTTTCATTTATTCTTTTACAATCTTTATTTTTCCCTTTTTGAAGTAAGGTATATCTAGTACATATACCCATTGTGAGTGTACCCACTAAAATGAAAATAGCAGTGTTATGCCATAAGCAATAACACAGTTGCATATAATTCTCATATTTTATGCTGCTTCAATTAAAAGTTTAGATATGGACTTCATCGGTGGCTAGTACTTCATGGTATTTATCCACGCCGATATTAGCGGCTCTTCTTACAAAATAATCGATCATTTATTGTTTTAACTGATTTCCCAACGTCGTAAATGCTAAAAGTTCAATGACAAATCCCCCCTGTCCACTTTGATTGGACATTGTATTGTTTAGTAAAAAACCCTTACAACACTACCTGTCAAGAACGATCAACATCGAATCGGATCAGCGTGGTTTCACGGGAATATATCGCACCTTTTTTTTTCAACGAATCAAAGCATGAAAATTATTATCAGGAAAATTTTTCAAGAGATATGGATTCACTGGGCTCCCTCAATTTTCGCAGCGTTACCGAGCCGTATCTAGGGGGATTAAGGGGAAATTTTGACAAATTTTTTCATTGTTTTCCCCTTGAAAAATTATCAACATAGGTGTAATCCTCTTCGGGTGTGAAAATCGGGTTAAAGGGTCTTAAAATGAGTTAAAACACTACTTTTAAGGGTCAAATTTCAAAAACGTCTGACATCCTTCCATAAGTCTTCTTTGGCGTCTGTTACTACAGTGTTTTTCCCTTGAAAGGCCCTGTAGCGTTACATCATGATGGATGCGGCTTTTGTACGTCTAGCTACACAGAAAACGCAATTTAAGGATGTAACTGCGCAGAGCGGAAAAACACCAATGAAGTTCGAAAAAACATTTTTGGAACCCGGTACCTCCTCCCCCAAAGCTTACGCAACGAGTTCGCGGAAAACAAAACTTTTCTAAAATCCATTTTTTTTTTCACCGACGAAAAAGAAAACCGACGACGAGGTAAAATGCGATTCCGTGTGCGAGAGCTCTTAATTTTGAAAGTGGACCAAGTCATTTGTGTCTGGTGTGTTGAAGTTAATTGATTCGTTAAAGTCAGTGCTAGGTGGATGTTTTATATAGGTGGATAAGATTTGCCTTAACAGGTATCACATTTTTATGACTTTTGTAGTTTTTTTAAATTATTTTCCGGACTGAGATTTTATTTCATGTCAAAAATATTTCATTAAAATCTTACTCTTGTGATAATTTTACAGTCATAAAGTACTGAAAAAATCAAATAGAAATGGATACTTTGGTTTCAAGTTTAAAGTGCTCATATTACCTTTTCTTAACGCATTTATTATGCACATTACCATTTTACTTTCAAAAAATATAGCAATAGGTTTCATTACGGTCTTTACTTAAATACATCCTCCTCTGCTACAAGTCAATACCGACACAAAAACAGTTGTAACATGGAGTTTAGATGTACCGGAACACATACTGGAGGAACACCATTTTGAAATATATATTTTGCCTCTCTCTCTCCCTGGTTCAAAATCTAGGAAACACAAAGAAGGAAGTTATAGTATTGAAAACACTAGATATCAGTTTTAGCAGTTAATCTCTAACCCGAATATTACTACCGTAAATTGCTGTAACATTATAGGAAAGGGGGAGTGCGTAAAATCTTGACTTATTCCACTTTTTGAAGGCGGCCGGACGGGGAGGCCATTCGATGCCGCTGCTCCCTCCAAGCGTGACGTTATTATTTAATAACACAATAGATTCGGTCTCGCGATGTCACATCAAAATTCAATCGGTCGGTTTCCTGCGCTCCTTGAGGCACCCCTCGCGAAATATTTGGGGTCCTCTCTCTTTTCCACTCTTTTTTCTTTCTCCCCTCTTCTTTTCTCTCTTATCTCCTGTCTATAGTTTTCTTCTAATATGTCTCGTTTTAAAGCTATTGTGTTGGGGTATGGTAGTTATTTATTAAGTAATAGTAAATGCAATTATCTTATGACAGTTATTTAAGTCTACGCATTGTGGATTCTTTAGAAAACCTATATTGAATTTCTCCTTCCGTAAAATATATATTTTTCCCACTTTTAAATCTTTTCTCCTTGCACAGAAATCTGTAATGGAAGAGGTTAAGTTTTTTAAATTGACTATACCATATTTAAAAGGGGAAATTTTTTCTGTTTACCTGAAAAACAGAAAATTGCGTTCACTAAATGGAATTCTCTTCTTTTTTCATGTTTGTTACCCTTTAAAAAATTAGGACGCACTTGATTAAGCTTCAATTTTTCACTTATTAAATTATCAAAAACGTGTTTTAAGCAAAAAAAAAATACTTTTTTAAGTAATAGGCATTCATTGTTTAAATTTAGGTAAAAACAATCATAGTACAACTTTGTCAATTTTCACTTGCAAGTTTGTGTCTTACAAATTATTCGGTTTTTCTAGTCCTGATAATACTTTTTTCAAACCTAACATCCCTACATAATGATCCCCGTGTTATATAGAACTGAAACTGACCCTGCTCTAAAAAATAGGTTCGCCATCACTGCCCCAGAGTCTGGGTAGATAATGAACCAGGGATATTATTCGAACGAGAGGAACTCGAGCCACCCTCTAAATTGGTCATAGAAATAAAGCCGGACTGATAGAATTAGAGCAGACTTCTGTATAGGGTGACCGTTATGATAGGGACGAGGAGGATCCTAATCCGACACCTGTTTTTAACTCCTGGGGATGGATTACCTAATCTTGTCAGTTCTTTAGTTTCGGAAATTTTCGGCTGTTGTATTTCGAGCTTTTTTAATACATTATTAGATGGATTCTTTTTCATGCTTATTTCAAATGCGTTGCCGGGATGGTGTTTTTAAAATCGTAAATTTTAAGGATAGAACTTCAGATTCGTTTATAATTAAGGTATTCTGTGTACTATTTGAACAACTACCCATAAGCCGTTTGAACTTTTACCCTAAAATGCCAGTTTAAAAAAAATAAATGAGCAGATTAAAATTGGAATATTTTGCATGATATTAAGTTCAAAAGACTTGGTTAATTTTAAACTCATAATCTTCTACTTCATAAAGATGTTGAGTGTATGTTTACCTAATTTTTTTATTTACTTATCGAGAAGAATTTTAAACTAGAGGCTTGTAAATTTAAAATGTAAATTTAAATGAGTACGTATTTTGTAAATTTAAATGAGTACGTATTTTGTAAATTTAAATGAGTGTATCAGTACATATTACTGTGCAATTCTCCATATGAAATACTTTTACCCTCACCTACCCTAGCACAAAAAATTTTCTGGTATAATTGGTACGAACATTACGTTTGCCGAATTTTATGAGAAAGTTTTAAAATGCATGAAACTTTTCAAGCTAAAGAAGAAAATATTTATTTACATATATAGCAGTTAGATCAAACGTAACTAAGATAACTAAAATATATTTTATTTATCACAAAAAAAACTACTTATGTGTGTAATTAGGTGTTAGGTTTATCAAATCCCAACCAAAATGAGCATTTTGCAATAGATTACCAATGAACCAACCGGAGATGACCATCATCCAAGTTTTGAACCAAACGAACATACAAAACGTAAAAGGGACAATTTTTTCTCCATTTACATCAGTCTGGTGCCAAACTGAGGTGATTTGACCGTGGTTCAAAATTACGAGCACCATTTCAAACTGCCTATTGTGTAACTTTCATGCGACGTAAATACAAACCAGCTTTTTTACAGTCGGTTGATTTAATATCTTTTATACTTCATGTATGACTCTTTTCTGGGCAGGCATTTATTTTCGACCAAATACCTTTCTCCCACTTGCAAAGGGGGCTGTGCTGATAATGCATCGCAGTTCGGTTTTGGGATTACTAGTGTTTTGTAAGCATTTCGAAAGGGTTCTGCGAAGTTTGGGTTCGAGAAGTGTCGACATTATTATCATAAGAAATTTAGTTTGCTGTTTGTTTGGGATTTTTTTTTGTTTCATTCATATTTGTAAATCACAATAGTCGTTTATTATTTGCTCAATTCAACTCTATCTCTCAATATAATCATAAATGTTATAAACTCTGGGGTTCTTTATTTTATTCTAAAATGGTGTAGAAGGAACTAAAAACGTGTATTACAAATGGATCACTCACAAAACTGCTCAACAGATTATTTGTTCAGAAATTTGATATTTATCATATTTCTGTAACTTTCCTATAGATATATGATTTTAATTTAAATTCCTCTTTTAAAAGTCCTTATCAAGCCTATTGAGAAGAGCTGTGTCCATTAGTTCAGTTACTATGTTCTTTTATTTTACTTCAAAGTTTTTTTTTTTTTTTATCTCGATTTCATCCAGATGGATAAACTAATTTTGTAAAAACTCATTGTTGTGAAAATGAAAAAAATTATCTGATCCTACTGGAAGTAAGAGAAAAATAAGCATATAATTTGAGGCTTAAAATGTCGATAATTTATTCAAAAATAAAACGCGTAAATACAACGTAGCTACGAAGATCTCGCCGTTTGAACGTCATATCGCAATGATAAAAATAGTAAATCCCATTTTTTAATTAGCTGCCACGAATTAGCACAACCACTTTGCACCGGCCAACCGACAGAATTTTAGAAAATTTCTCCAAATTCTAAACAGACTCTCAGAACTAAATCTTTCCAGTTGAATTCGCATGCAAACTACATATATAAGCTCTCGAACTACATCAAACGCATCAATGCGACACGAGATTCGAAAAATCGAGTTTCTTCGATTCCGATTTGTACGACGACACCCTATTCGCCATGTCGCACAAGATGTCCAGCTTGGGACAAAAGAAGGAACAAGTGCTTTTGTGTTCGGCTTTAGAGACGGCCATTAGTTCCGAATGCGTAGCCCTTCCAACTACCGCATTACGCATGCAAATTGCGCATGTTAAAGACTCTCGTAAATTCCTGGTCGGTGTCAGGGCAGCCCAGCCGTGCCAAAACACTTGTTGCTTGCTGCTGGCCTTTCAACTCGGGGGTGGAAGGTATTTTTATATTCGAGATTGTCTCTTTATTTTCTCTTATTCCAGACGCGGAGGGGTTTCTGTGTTACCTAGAATCGCTGTTTATCCTTTTGTTTCGTTGAGGTTGATGTGGTTGTAGTCTTGTGACAGTTTGTAAATTAGCTTGATGAGAGCCAATTTGGGGTAATGATTTTTTTTTGTGGTTTTCAATGTTGTCTATCCAAGGGTTTGGATGAGTGTCAGTTGATTTGAAGAGTTGTTTAGATGTGTGGTATATAAATATATATTTCTTGTCGGTTAATTAAATTGTGGCGATGAATGAATTGAAGTAATGGTCTTCATGACTTTTTTATTAGCATGTGCAAAAAGTAAATTAGCTTCATGAGAAATATAAAGAGATGGTTAGCATAGAGTGGTGTTGTATGAAGGAGTTAGGATACATAATTTGGCATTTAAGTTTTTGGTATGTAGTTAGTTTTGAAAATTAAATTAAATTAATTTAAGTGTAAAATTCATAAGTGTGGTTTCTGCCACTTGGAAAATCCAAGCTCCATCCGCAAAGCGTACATGATTTGAGGAAATGGGGTGTTGCTCCTGAAAAAGTGAATCCCATGAATAACTAGAGTCCGACTTAAGCTTCAGATGATACTCATATTTGTTTCTAGCGAGAAACAAATTTTAATGTTTGAAATCTACCCTTTGATTTATTTTTATGGCTAGACAGACTAAAAGGACTAAAGTATTTTTTTCAATAAATTTAATCGTGGATGTAATCTTACAAAATTTAAGGTATAGGAAATTTTTTTCTCTCCGAATATCCCAAAATGATAACTACCTACAGCAACCTTCGTCTGACTTTTGGCGTGAAACAGACAAAAGTTTTGAATAGCACATCACTTGGGAACCGAGCGCTCACTTTCCACTTCGATGTGGGTTACTCTCCAAGAGTTCATGCATAAAGAGGAACTCCATGACACCTGAATGATTTGCGATCCGGCAGATATATACTCCCGGGCCTTGTTTCTATTGTGGGTCACTTTCACGAGCTGGGTGGGGTGCAGGTGAGATTTATGGGACGGACTTCTGCAGGTTGTAGGCGCGGTGTCTGCTCCCGGCTTTTGTCGGTATGCGCCTCCCTAATGTCACTCTCTGCATGCGGAGATGAGAGTTGGTTCTTGACAATTCGTTTTGTTTGGAAGCGTAACGGTGGACAGGTACAAAGCCAATTATGCATGAAAATGACTGTTTATGTATGCAAATTGGTTTTTGAAAGGAAGTATAATGTATACATGTTAGAATCTCTTTTGAGTTGGAGTGAATATATGGGAACTAAACTAGTGGTATGCTCTGTTTGGAAAACATTCGGGGTTTCTCATTCTCATCTATTTTCTTTTTTCTTTCTCTCATACTCTTTTCCTACGCTCATTCTTTTTAACATACAATCTGTCATTCTTTTTAATATACAATCGCATTCTTTATAATATACTACCTTTCCTTCTTTTCTCTCATACAACATATAATTTTATAACATACAACTTATCATTCTTTCTAATACACAACCTCTCATTCTTTTTCTCTTATTTTCTTCTCCTTATACAACCTTTTTATTTTTTCCTTATGTTCCTCTTCTTTTCTCTTTCTCATTTTCTTTCCTTCTTTCTCCACTTTTTATACCCTCCTTCCTTTCTTATTATGGTTTGAGAAGGCTAAGGAAGGAAGCTATCAAACAAGGAATTTCACATTAATTGATAACATACGTTCTTTAGTCGACAAAATGCTGAATGTATTAAATCCTTAAGAAAACTTCCATAATTGTTTTTAAAGAAATTTGTAGCATCTAATCAAAGCAAAACCCTTCTAAAAAGAAATAATTTTTTATTTTATATTTTTCAATTAATTTTTTTTTCGTACTTGAATGTAAGAAAGAATACGGAAAAACATTTCCTACACCCTTCTCAAAATCACCCTTCTTCAAAAATCTGAATGTTTGTACTAAATCCCATATCGCGCGAGGTTTCACTCAATTATTGCTTCATGCTTTCCTGAAACGTCTCAAGGATTAGCTTGAACTCATTATCTGAGTATCTGCCACTAGTGAAGCCTAGCGTTGTTTACTTGTAGGTGGATTAAAGTTCTTCATATTTCTTTGAAAAGATTCACGTGAATGTTAGGTGATACATAGACTGTATGACAAACGATAAATAGGAACTATAAAAACAGTTATCAGGAAATTTTTGAGAAAAGAGTGCAAGAATATCCCATAGAATCAATACTTTGAAGAATTATATATCCTACGTTAATGTTGTTTGAAAATTCGATTTGGTCTCAGTTAGAAACTAAACAGGAATTTTTGGAATATCTTTCAGTTCAAATAAATTTCTATGCGCGTAAAAAATCGAACCAGAAGCACAACTTAGATTTTTTTTTCTTTTGGAGTGTTTCTTTACGATGCTCAAAACAATTTCTTATTGCAAAATAAGAGCTCTCGTAGAAAGCTAGTTTTATCTTTATGAATTGAGCTTTCTAAACATTCATTCAACCTCTCAGGAGACGACACCAGGAAGTATAGTATCTCGGAAGGAATTTATAAATAGTTTTTGAACTTTCTTTTATCACAGTCATTTCTATTTCCAGTTTTAGAGCAATGATAATAAATCAACTACTGATTCCTACAACTCCTAAATTTTTACACATAGATAAATTAGACATATAAATTGTTCATAATTGATTAGCCAGTTTGAAAAAGGAATAAGTCTAAAAGATGGCAAATCGACTTTTTGTGCGCAAAAAAAAAATCTCCAAGCTTCGCTCTACAAATGAGTGCAAAGAGGAAAACCCCTCATAGAAATAGCCCTTTGAATTTGGTGACATCAATGTCCATTGTCCATTCATCGTATTTTTTGATTAAATTTGAAATTTAAGTTAATTTGTCCTTATTTTACTATCCTTTGTGTTGTAAACGAAACTAAAATAAAATTTACTTTTAATTTAAAAGTAATTTCATGCTTTTTATCCAGTGAACATTAGACTTCATTGATATTCTCTTACTCCATTGATAGTGACTTAATGAACTAATGAATTACACTGCTTGCCACTTTTCATTTTAGAACCGTATATATCATCATCATCAATCGGATGTTGTTATCATTCTGATCTTGTGGACAAATGTGTTAACATTAAACGGTGTCGACAGTACTCATTTCGTAAATTTGAGCGCAGACGCTCGGGGAAAAGATAAGCACCAATATGGCCAATATGGGTATGCGTCTGGAAATCTGGTCAACTCTCCGAGCAGCGGAAAACGCAATGGAAACGCGGAGCAAGCGGAAACGCGTGACGCAAGCGTAGGCTCCCCAACAGAAGATGATGAGCGATTTTCGAGTAGGTGTCGAATCCGAGAGGTGGGAAACTCCCGCTTTCGCTTTTAATTCGAAGCCATCAAACCTCTCTCTCATCATCGTCGTCATTAGGACTGTCGTGGGCGGCCAAGAACAACTCAGCAGACAACAATGAGAACCTACCTCTCCAGGTGGGGGCAAGAGATGCCTCCCGTGTTGTGTGTTTTGGAAGAAATCGTATATAGAAAAAGATGGAGAATGTTTGTTTTCAGCAGAGAGACGGAAGTCAGGCAGTGATTCATCTTCTGTCGAAGGCCAAGGCCGGGATGGATGCTTGTTGGGCATCTCGCTGTGACGTACTAAGATTTACGAGATAATTGTTGCGGAGTGTTGCTGGGAAGACTGTGGTAGAGGATGGAACGGGTGGGGTTGTGTGGGTTTGTTGTGTGTATGATTGACTGCTGCTTATTATCCTAACATTTAAATTGCGATGGACTGGGGATGTTTCTTGGTTTGCTTAATTGGAGCTGCAGATTAGAAGAGGTTTATTATATGAAGTTGGCTTTTTAACTATAATGTGGTTGCCACCCCGAAAGCTCCATACCAAGGGGCAGGTCGGATCACAGTCCTATCTTAATGTGGTTGCCTAGATGTGATCCTTTTTTTTTTTTGGTTGTTTTTAATGCACTTTTGCAAGAAGGTGCAAGATATTGCATGACAGAACATTTATTTTTTCACAGCATTTAATTAAATGTTAAAATGAGGTTACCATTGCATTTTTATGATGTTAGTAACTTTGACAGGTAAAAAAATAGTTAACTTGAAAGTTTAAAATTCCCTAAAGAAAATATAGTATGTTGGGATCTTTTATTCTCTTTCCATTTTATATTTTAATTTATTTATGAGGAGAATAGGGAACTATAGCCTTCTTCTATGAAAAGGGCAGGGGTTTAGAAAAGCTTGGAATCGCACCTAGTGGTTACGTTCAGTGAATGTTCAGTCACTTTTCTGCAGTTCATTGATGAACAGTGTCTTGGCGAGTCTTGTTATTTTGTTACCAAACTTTCTTTGTTGTAATTCAAAAAACATTTTTCGGGTATTTTCGACTTATGTCCAGATTGAGGATGTATTTAAGATTTTATTCTTGTGGTTAAAGATTAAATATTTAAGAGAAATTTATGAAAGAATTGTTGAAAGGAAAAGAAGAGCAAGGACGATTTAGAAATTTAGCTTCCTTTTATCGAGACGGAAATTTAAATTTTTATTTCTACAACCATTTTGAAAGTGATGTTTAAAAAAAGAACCATTGAATCCAATTGAAACCATTCTTCCAAAACCACATAATTTAATTTCACCAAATAAAAAAGATCTGTCACCATAATCGGCTTCTTCAAAAAAAAATTTTGTCGCCCCTTAATCCACCAAAAGCAAAACAAGTCCGATTGAAGCCGCCGCCTGCGGGAGTCATGGCAACAACCCATTGTGTTAACAGCTTGTTAAATGGGATCTCTATGATGGCCAGGCTATTGACCATCGGGAATCATGTCCAACGACCTACTGACTCAATCACCGAGATTCCACCCATGCATGACGTCACAGGCACCGAAATGACACGTGACCTCGTGGGTGGGTGGTTTTGTTAAAACCTTGTAGAGTTTGATCCCGTGGTTCCTCACCTCTGATGATGCTTTTGCTTCTCGTTTCCCCTGTTTCCTCTTTTTTTTTTCGGCCCGCCTTTTTGGATTTTTCCGCTGGGTTCATAACAAGTTCGGATTAGAGTTCAGACGTCTGCCAACCACTATTATGCGCTTCTTTTTTTGTTGTTCTTGCATGTATGTGGGCTGGGAAGATATTCCCGGTTTTGCTATATCATCATCATCCTCGTCAGAGCTTTGTTGTACTTTCTTTCTTGAGTTGAGTTGTTGCGAGGCTTCTTTTCGCGAGAGGTTTCGCGAGGTGTATTGTTTGTTGACAACTTGTTCTCTCGTTTGAACAGTAGTTGTTGAACTTCGGGCTAAATGACATGGTTTTTATCTTCTATTCTATCTGTAAGCTTGTTTTAGAGTTCACGGAGTATTCCATGTAACAAGTAGTGAAGTGGTCTTTCAATGTTTAATTTTCTGGTTTTTTTTTTTAAATTGAAATGTTTATTAAGAAAGCCGTGGAAATATTAGGCACATATTGATACTTACTGTATCTAAAGGTACAGTTAATTTAAGATAATTTAAAATAAATTTTGACAGGAAATATACATTGTGATGGCATCCAGTCACAATTTCGATTACCCCCATGCGTTCAACAAAATGACAAATTATTAACTATCCTTACTTAATTCTAGAAGAAGGATCATTCTTAATAAAAGACATTGTAAATTAGAAATTTTAAAGAATGAGAAAAATCATAAGAAATTCTTTAGAGTTAAAAATTAGAGAAATTAGAAATTAGAGTTGTGAAAGAAATTGTTAAGAAACTGAAGCTCTTAATGTATCATTTAAAGTTATTTATTATTTTGGAAGCTTAGAATTATGAACTCAAATTAATATGTTGTCCTTGTGTTGCTTTACCTAATCTTTATTATACTTTAATTTTATTTATATCTTAAGTAAATGTAGTTTTGACCAATTTTTGTGTTATAACATTTTTTACAGAACCATATTTGATAAGATGTTAGCTTAATAAATTAAAATTAATTATTGCTTCAGGTCAGTGAGTTAAATTGAAGTTCAAGCATTGAAATATCCTTATTGATGCATTTTTAAATAGAAAATTATCTTGTATGAATACAATCTGTTGTAAATAGACGAAATTATCTTTAAAGACATCCAGGGCTATAACACTCGTTATTTTCGATTAGTTAAATAATTCATAAATTCTCTTACTTCTACGATAAAATTATAGTATACTACAAGTTTATTTTGCTGTCTTTGCTTAGCAGTGGTGTCAAATTTTAGCTCTTTGCAGTCTTATGAAAGAAATTGCGTAAAAGTAATAGTAAAATCTCATTCATTGATATTTCTCAATTCTTCCATGAACGATCATTGTTTAATATATTTATTCTGGAAATCGGTTTTTTATAATAAGTAAAATAAGGATTTATTTCACTTTATTTCAATAGTATAGAGATACGAGCTAAGCTTGACGTATTTACAAATATATAAATGTTGTTGTGCAATTATTTTTATTCATTTCGTAGCACCATTGATGCATTTTTTATTCTGAATGAAAAACGCACCATGAGACCAATGCGTTCCGTACCAAATTGCTAATTAATCCGCACTTATTGGTATTCGTTTCCTTTCATAGTTTAATAATGTGTATTTAAATAACATTGTTCACATTGTAACGTAGTTTAAAATTCTTCATTTGGTTTTCTTGTTTCTTTCATATTTTTCCTTGGTCAAAAGCTTGAACAAATTCTCTTACATTTAGTACCTCACCTTTCTATGCCGCATCACATAACACATTCCAAAACACACAGAAAAACTGAATGAAATTCAACTCCGAAACCTCGTGAACAAACGAACAACAAAACGACTTCTCGGCTTACGTTTCACGCTTTACGAACGAGCTTCGATCATCGAATCTGTCGACCCGCTTCGATCTCGGAGGTTTGAGGGATCGGGCGACACGAACGGACGTCGCCCGTCGTGTCGCATCTTGGCTACCTACTTGACCTTCCACCCAGCAGAGAGGGTAGAAAGGGACGGTAGTTTTTCCCCCTAGCTTCGTCGTCGTGGGTTTTCGTCGGATAACGGCAAGCCCGAACGTGACTCGCATAATTGCTGATGACGAGTTTTTTTTTTCAGGTTGGGTGGTTTACTGGTGAGGTGAAATTCTGATGTAGACATCAGGGTCTTTCAAACCTATCTTTTTCATAATTTTTATTGTAAGAAAATCTTTGTTGAAAGCATTTTAAATAATATTCGAGGTCTTTCCCACCTTTTAGCTGTTTTTAACCTTGAGGCATTTTTATTTTCTGGACTTTAATTTTTGTGTTTTTAAACATTGTTTTTATTGCTTTCAGTTTTGGAGAAGTTCTCATAGGTGGTAGAATTTTAAATTTTTTTAGTTGGAAGACATTGATTGTTTATTGCCAAGCTTATCCTTGTAGCTTTTTTAAAGTTTGGCCCTAAACTCGATGCTTTTTCCCCTGGTTTAAAGGATAAGTGTGTTCTTGAGTCGGAAATCCAGCGATCAACTGATCTATATTAATTTCATATCAATATAAAAGTTATAAAAATGTCTAAGTAATGTTTTAATTATAAGTTAATGTATCGCACACACTGTTACGAAAAAGTAGAGGGTTTAACTTAAAGGAATATTTACAAACAATGAAATTGGAAACCAAAGGTACGTATCTCCAGCGAAGGAATACACATCCAACTATACTTCTCCCATAATTTGTGAACAAGACCATAAAGGTTTATTGAAACTTGCATGGCCTATATAGACATGTTATGGGGAAATGAAATTAAAATTTTTAGTATGATATAGATATTTGAAGTTATCTTGATTTTTTATGTGATGTGGCAGTTTTTATTAATGTCGTTTTTCCTCTACAGGTGGAGGAATCCTTCAAAGATGATTTTTTTATCGAAGGGACAGCTAGTCATCGCCTAAATTGGCTGCCAAAAGTAGATCCTGACTTCGTTAAAGGAATGGATGTAAGTAGCTTTTGTTGTTTTTTCTTTCTTTCAAAAATTAAATCAATGGTTATGAATCCAGACGTTTGGATAATTACCAAGTCTACAAATAGATGCAAGTCTTCAAGCCAAGCCCACTTCTTCCGTACCTAAGCTTTTGAAACTAAAGAAATCTTCCAAGAGCCCAAATTCAATTTACCCAAAGTGTTGGAAAGTGTGTCCTCCAAGTTGTTTGGAACTCAGTGTTATCAACAAAATCTTAACATTAAAGATTAAGACAAAAAAATTATCTCTCAAGAAGTTTTAATGGTCTCATATTGATATTTTACTTTTTTGTTGAATGAGTTTACCGACCACTGCCTAAAACATATCGTACAGTATTCTCAACTCGTAGTCCACCTAGCCTTAAACTGAATAATTTACGGACCTATCCTATCTTTTATATCTCTTAGAGAACGTTTCACTGTGACTATAATTCTATTCGCTTACATAAAAAACGGAAATTAGTACTAATAGATGAGAAGGATGAATAAGGGTGAAAGTAATGAAAAGGATGAAGATGATTCAATTGATCCTTACGTGTACTACTTTCGACGGAACGTGGACCCCTGGATGGGAACCAGTGCTTTAGAGGCAATTTTAAAGGTTTTAGTGGGGTAGTAGATAAGACAAGGATGGTTGGTTTGCACTTTTTTTAGGATGATCTTGTATGGGTTATATTGAGGCATTAGGTATTATCATTGATGATAGTCTTGCTTGAGTGGGATGAAATGTGTCTTTAAACCAGTACATTAAGGAAGATTGGTTTGGAGGAAGGTCTGTAGGTACTCTGTCAATGTAGGTTGTAAGAGGAAACGGAAATTGTTGGTTGGTTAGATTTTTATGGCATAAACAGAAGCTATGGTTAACTTGGTTGAAATTATAAGGATGAAATTTTCTGTTTTCTTATCGCCATAAATAATTGGTTGTTATATTAGAGGATTTGATAAATTGAATCTACTCCAGTCAAGAAGCTTTTCTTGATGGAGTTGCATTGAATATTATGCTTAAGGGCACGCTTTATGTTGTACTTTTAGCATATGCATTTTACTTAGTACTTTTAGCTTGCGCTTTACATAAAAGGAAAGGCCCGTGCCCAGTTAGAAAGCATAGAGTTCTTAAGTAGGTGGTTGTAGATTTTCTGAGGGGATTGTTGTGATGGAGTAGACATTTGTTTGTCTACTAAGTGTCGATTTGTCTTCTTCCCGATGTTTTCTCTTGCGATAGCTAAAGAGATAATCTTGGTGTTGAACCCCTTGAATTGACTAGTATTTCTCCCCTTCCAGATAAATACTACTCTTGTGACTATCAACGACTACTTGATGAGGTTCGGCAAGGGCATCGTCAACATGAGAGAAGAAGAAGAGGTGGTGAATCTTTTACTGGTTATCTCACCAACTGTGAACAGCACAGTTGGGGTGTAGATAAGTGTGCGATTGCTTTTGTTCACCTCCACAACCTTTATAGGTTTGCGGGGTAATAGGGAAGTCAAGAAAGGCACTATTTTGAGAGAGATCTTAGGTTTTCTAGTGGATGATGATCTTGTTTGACTGGGATAAAATGTCTTAAAGGTGATGTTCCGGTTGTTGGCTGTTTTGGACGAGTTGGAATCTGGTTCTATTGGAGATGATGATGATGTAGGTTGTAAGAGGAAGCGGGAGTAGAGAGGTATGGTTTTAAGTTTGAAATTTGTTTGGAGATTTACTAGGTTTCTTATAGTCGGTCATGGCAGTTTGATGTGTTCTTGCGGAGGATTGGACAATCGAGCTCGTGTTCTGGAAATCAGTTGAGTTTGAAGGAAGTTCTATTATTAGTTCGTGGTGAATATACTGAGTTGATGTAAGTACTTTCTTATCGCTATGATCATTTGGTGTTTTTCACTAGAGGATTTGATGCTAGTCGATTTAGGATTCTTTCCTTGATGAACTTGTCTTGTGATAGCATGTGTAGCTTCTTGGTTTAGCGTACACTTTTTACGTAAGTACTTTTAGCATTGTGGCTTACATACAGTGAAAGACCTGTGCCCAGTTAGGAACCTTATGTGTTGTTTAGATAGGTGTTTAGCAGGACTGATACTTGAGGGCAAATGTGTGTGGCATTCTTAATGCTGCCGTGGTTTAGGTCAACAGGTGCCCGTTTGGATCCAGGTCGTGTGGAGAATTTCCTTCTCCTTCAGACACATGGGGAAATTGTGGTAGGTCATGATAGATGGTGACTCCATCTATCACCAAAGGTTTAAGTCGGACTCCTGCTATTTATGGGGATTTACTTTCTCAGGAACTAGAACTTGGTTGTCGGTTTAATGGGGGGGGGGTACAGACCTCGTCCAAATCCTTCCAGCCCTCAAACCAATCAGACGTAATGTGGATGCTTTGGGAAGTAGAAGTCAATGGGATGTACGATCTCGGAGAAAGAGGATCATTCTCAAAATAGTCGCTTCTGAAGGTGCTTGCACATAACGTCTAAATTCTGCTTTTGGTCGTGGCTTTTCCTGATAGGATTAACTCCTGTCAAAGTGGACTTTGAGGAGCCGTATATCTAGCCACGAGTTTGTATACGGCCTCTCCAGGCACTCTTTGACATTCATTCATCTTATCTCTAGAGAGATGTCTGACTTCCCAAGTCGGACATAGTGTGCAAGCACCATAACATGAATACAAGTATATCGTCGGCTTATAGGAGAAAGGCACTAAGTCACTCTTGGATCAACTATCCTGTACGAGGTTACGCCAAATTTGGCGATATCCGATCACATTCTTGTGCGCCATCTCGAGCACACACATCGCTTTTCATCTTGTCGGGCCGTATTCAGAAACTTTTAACACGATTACGAACCGAGACGATTTCGATTCGATTTCGAGAACCTCAAAGATCTCGTTTCTCACTCTCGGCCAGATATCGTCCCCTGGCTGCGGTTGTGCTGCCTTCTATCGGAGAAATTTACAACTAATTAAAAGCTGATACACGAAAAACAATATATTTCCATTACTTTCGAAACATATTAATGTTGAGGACTGTTTTTGGTAATTAGTATTATTAGGTATTTTGGTAATTACCAAAAAAAATCCTCAGACATTAATATATTGCGAAAGTAATGGAAATATATTGTTTTTCTTGTATCAGCGTTTAATTAGTTGTAAATTTCTCCGATAGAAGGCAGCACAACCGCAGCCAGCGGACTGCAGCGAACGATATCGGCCCGAGAGTGAGAAACGAGATCTTTGAGGTTCTCGAAATCGGTCTCGGTTCGTAATCGTGTTAAAAGTTTCTGAATACAGCCCATAGTTTGAAAATCGGCTCGATCTGGTTGGTGTCATTCTAACGCTTTCAAGAGATTCTCCAAAAGTGAATTAGTGCCCCTCTCTTGTAATCTGAACGTATTAGCCTCGAGTATTTGTTCTTAAAGATAGACGTTGTACCAGTAGTCCAAGAGCTGGCTACATGGGAATTTAACCGGAAAAACGTAGTTCTGGAAATTTTATATTTTGAAGTACCCTTCTAGGGAAGTAAGATTCTGTCGGTCAGTCTGTACAAAAAAGTAGAAATTTTATTTTGCTTTGGGCCGAAGCCTATTATAAAAAGAGTAACACACATTAACACAAAAAAAATGTTAAATACAATCTTCTCTGAATAAAATTAGATCATAAACGGTTACACAAATAAGTAATACAAAAAGATATAGGGCTAGGTGGGGTAATTGGGAATCAGGGGTAAATGGGAACAAGTCCTAGTATCATTAGTGTAGGGACTTGGCGGACCTGGAAAAAGCTGTAACCTTCCCCTGAACCTAATAAAATTTACCCGAACCTAATGTATTGCTCCTATGGAGCTGGCAGGGGCTTCCCCCGAACCAGGTTCGTAGGTTCGGGCACTTTTTCCAGGTCCGGGGCTTGGTGGACCGAAGTGGCATAAAACTTGAAAGTTTCTATCCTTACGAAGTGGTTGAAAGTATTACCGAATTTTCTGATCTCTAGCAGAAAGTTCTATGATAAAGATAACAAGTTGTTCTATTTTTCTGATAATCAAAGTTTTTGCCCTTAATTCAAGAGCTGCTGGTTACTACAAATTTCGCAGCTAAGATACTTTCATTGATTGTTGTTCTTTAGTTTAATTAAAGTAATTTGTTGTGTTTTTTACTCAACACTTTTTTTACTACCGTTTTTACGTCTATTCTTAATTACCCCTGAGAGGTTTACCTCAGGGGTAATTCGGAACCGAATTTCAAACTTCTTTTTCCAACTTTTTATAAATATTTGACCCATTTTGCTTGAAAGAAATTAATTAACATCTTGGAAAATAGTTTAAATAACTTCTTTGAAGATTTAAATTTATAAATATTTAATTTATTACATACTTTATTTCATTCATATAACATCCATTTTACAAGAGAATTTATGCTGTGTTTAGACTTACCATAAGTTGTTGGTGGATTGTGGAAGATTTCTTGAATGAGCTGTCCTTTCTTTAAATTAATTTCAATGTTATTTCATGTTATTTTGTAAAAAAGGCCAAATTTAAGAGAATACGCAATGGACGCTGGCTTGCTCAATTTGACCGTTTTGTTAATTCTGTTTGATTCAGTAGCAACCAAACGGTGAAATTTCTGACCATACACGTATAATTGCTGACCGATAGAATCTTACTTTCCTAGAGAAGGTTCCTTCTAAACATAAAATTTTCTCAGAACTGCGTTTTTCCGGTGTTGAATTCCCTAGTAGCCAGCTCTTGGACTACAAAATGCATTTCTTTGTTGCAGTTGGCGACTCTGGTTCCGTACTACTACCAAAAACTACAATACTACGCCGTGGGTATCGAGCAGATCTACATGGACCAGGTGGTGTACGAAGGCAAGTGGTTCATCGAGTTCCGCGAGACGGAGGCCAATGTGATGCAGGTGCTGTGCACGCTGCAGATGGGCATGCGCACGCTGGGCGTGCAGGCCAACCCTGACGTCACGCGCGACGTCATGCAGCAGCAGTACCGCCAAATCGCCAGCCACTCGCAGCGCCTCATCCGCAACTACCTGATCCTCAGGGACTACGTGAGACTGCTCAGGGACATTCTGAACACCCTCGACGACAAGATGCGGACGTTGAGCACCACCTGAGCAACCACCCACTGTGATGTTTTAATTTATTATTTTTAATTTATTATTAGTATTGGCGTGTACAGATATCGATTCACTCATCCAACCATCCATCCATCTTCCTTTCTGTTGTTGTTTGATTTTTGTATAAATTATATATTTCTGGAGGAGCCGAGGGGTACGACTGGCGAGAATTCCGTATTCGGGGCTGATTGGCGGTAGACTGCAACCTCGAAGGGTTGCCAGAATCTGCATGCCGCGGAAACGGCGTGTTACTCAGATGGCCAGATTTGGCGCCTGTTCTCGAAGACCCGACTACGGAATCTGTCGCTATTTTTTAATCATTTGCGGGAGTACCACGAATTATAATCCACCTATCGGATCATTTAAAGAGGGGCTACTTTTCAGTCATCCATTCAGTTAAAAATCGCTAAGCTGTTTTTAAACGCCAAAGTTTAGTCGCTAAAAAAAGCTAGCCAACCCATTCATTGAAATGAACGGCCATATTCATAGAAACAACTGAAAAATATGGTTCCAATCATGAAAATACTAGAATTCAAAACAGGAGGAATATTTATTGAGGGCGAGAGTCATTTCAATCCAGCAATGAAAGCGCACTTTAACCTATTTTCCTCTTGAATGTGAATATGAGACTCGTAAGTAAACATTATTTCATGTATGCAAGAACATTTAGCAGCTTTATTTAAAATGCTCTAGGAGCCTTTTTTATGTTGAAAAGAATGAACTCTGATGTCATTTCTGCTGCAAATGATTAAATTTTAAGGCTACTGTAGGGATATTTTAAAATGATATCTGAAATTATGACTGATGAAGATGAGAAATTGCGATTACCTCAGATAGAGGAGTCAGGATTCGCCATTCATACCCCTCCGCTTACCCCACTTTTCTGAGTTGATTCTTAGTTGAGTCGACCGATTTCGTTGAATCGCCAACCAATTACATACTTATCTGGATGTTTGATTCGTTTTTCCTATAGACTGTTGCCAAGAAAAAGAAATCAATGCTCCATACGCATTACTTTCAGCGAAATGCATTCTGATATATCTGCCAACTTATACCTCGCTCTTAATTTTTTTTTTGTATATGTGCCAGTGTATAAAGTTATCTGATTTTATTCCTATTTCACCAACTCTCCTCTGTTCATCCACGCATTTGTCAACTTGTGTAGTTGAGTTTGGAAAAAATCTCAAATCAAGATTCCTAGTTTACATTCTGTGTGTAGTTCATGTTTTCGTGTTTTACGAAGAGGATCGAGTTGAAGTATTTAATGTGTGTATTTTTTTAAGACGAAGAAACCAAAGAGTGTTTGTTTAGTTAAAAGAAGCTTTTTAGAGTAATTGAGTAGTTATATACTCTCAAATCAATTTCTAAAATCATTAAGAAAAGGCTTTATTTTCATAAAAAATTAAATCTTTAAGCTGAAGTGATTAGAATACTAACATTAATCAGCACAACTTGTTAAAGATCTAATCCATAATTTTTACATGAGATTATATATGTAAAAGCCTTTTCGTGTAATTTTATCAATTCCAATCAAAAATATTTTTATAAGTGAAAAAAAAATCGACCGTTTAAGTGTTGTAGTTACTAAAAAGTTACATACGAATGTTTTTTTAGTAACTTCGTCTGTTCTAGTTATAAAGTTCTTACTTTGAATTTTTAATTTTCTCATTTGTAAATACTTCAAAAATGTGTTTTAAAAGTTTCTAGAATTTTACTTACATGACTTTCTCATGGTTTCAGAGAATCCTTTAAATGTTCTTGGTGTTTTAATTCTTTTATTTTTCTCCATTCGATTATTGCTGCACAATTAGAACTTTAAATCTGTTTTTGGGAAAATAGTTCCTTTAAATGTTTGATTAAAACTAAAAATAAATATAAAAAAAGAAAATGTTTAGCGGTGTTATTGAGGTCGATGATGAAATGTTAAAATAGATAAAGGTAATATTTTTCAATTATGAATGTATTGTCCGTCTATAACTGTTGATGTCATTATACCCTTTTCCATTTGTAAAAATCAACCTGTTCAGTTAGTTGTAGCAATATTTCAGCATATTTCAAACACAATATAAACTATAGCTGAAACTATGAAATACGAAATCAATGGTTAAAAAATAAATAATGAACTCAATTATGTATTCATAATGAACTCAATTATAAATTAACAAATTTACAGCATTCTGTATCAACTGACCAAATAGTTGGATTATGTTTTATCAAGCCAAAAATATTATGCCAAGTACCTAAATGGAATGCAATTTAATGGAATAAAAATTATATGCAAGGCAGCTTAAAATTGTTATCCTCGTTTATCAGTACTGTCCCCTCTTTTTTGTGGATAACTTAAAGACCTCAAAAAATCCAATCCTCGAATATTCGCTATTAAATACAATGATTTTTCCCATTCAAAACAGATTGCATGTAATATTTTAATCTGGAATTTCCCAAATTTGTTTTAAACTATTACCAAAATTTACTGAACAGGTTCTGGCGTAAATCACATCAACGGAATCCTCAATGCAGTTTTATGAGTTCAGTAAATGTGTGAATAATTATGGAAATAAACAGTATTAGATATTTTTATTAATAATATTTAAAAGCTGAAAGGTCACAAAATGGTAGCAAGCATTGGCCATAACATACTACCTGAAATACAATGTGCAACGGATCGTGATTGTGGTGTTGAGAATCTTAAAAAAAAGTTTTTATATTTGAATGAATTTTATATTTGTTAAAAATTGAGATGAGTGAAAGATTTTTTAATGGTGGTCATTATATTTTACTTTTAGAAATTTTTGATGCAAAGGTTCACGTCGGATGTGTTTTTATAATCCAACAATATTTTTATAACTTTAAATACTCAACTGACTGATTTACAGTTGTAAAATTTGATTTACATTTTATACATTTGATTCATGTTAATTTTATTTTTAAACACGATTTTGTCCAATCTTTAATGAATTCTTACTGTATTGCACATTTTTCTGTTTAGAAAACAACTGTTTCTGATGGAAGATTTAAAAACTAACTTTTGTACCAAGCTAATTAAGTACTTAAACTACTGCTATGAAATCAAGAAAAATGACATTAAACCGAGGTATCTTTAAATTAAAGATTTGAAACAATAAACATGAAATCAAAGTACTTTAAAAATAGTCAAAATGTGAATAAATATAGCAGTTACTTTTTATCATACTTATAAAAAATTACATTGTGGATACAAAATGTTAAAATAATAGTTCTACTCCAATATTCAGTTACTTAATACTTTAAGGCCACTATCTTCTAGCATACCTTTGTACTTAAATCTTTACTGGAAGTACTAGTATATTCAGAAACTGTAAAAAGCGGCAAACTTTTCGGCTTGGTGTTCATTCCTCTCATCCTATGTAAATTTCATTGATATTGTACATTTATTTCATTCCATCGTCATCTTGAATTTTGTACCATATTGTATTTTGTCTCCTATTGTGTATTTTTATTGCTGAACAGTTTTCTGAATGAATGATGTGAACGTTGCGCGTATTTCTTAGTTGGTTCCTATGCTTGAAAGTGTAACTGTATTGTCGAAATGTGGTGCTAAGTGCTATTTTTGTGAATAAAATCAGTTTTTAGCTAAAAAATATATCTCTGTTTTTATTTATGTCAGTCTTATTCAAAGAATTATCATAAGCCTTACTGCACTTAAATTCCTCTTTATTGTCAAATAGCTACCAAGTTTATATTCTCGCTGTTTTTAAGACAGTGTTTTAGTATCATTCAAATATAAAAAAATATACTTCATGATAAACAGGGGTAGAAGTCGTCCTATATTTCCTATAAATCCTATATTTTCAAAAAACATGAAAAAAACGTCCTATATATCCCATATTTCAAAAAATAATCCTATATTCCATAAAATGAACTTACTTTCAAGTTCAGCAATTACGGAATTGCCTATAATTGGCAAAGTTTCAACCATGACTTGGACTGTAAAGTCATCTTTTTTACTGCTATTTTTTTACTTTTTTCGGGAGATATTCTTGGTTAAAAAGCTTGCTTTTCAACGGTTTTTAGGTTGTTGCCTTAAATACCTTATAAGTCTTTGAATTTCAAAATTTAAATTTGATTCCTTGGAATATCCTTGAAAAATATTTTTCAATACATACCAAATGCCTGGAATTTTAATTTTTAGATGGCCCTATAATTATTACAGGATGTTTTCTGATCACGCAGAAGTTCCGATATCGTGCTCACGGTCCGGAATTCTCTTGAAAGTTAATTAGTTTTCAATTATTCTTCGGGCTCTTGCCTATAAAGTTTATTTTTCCGATTTGATGAGGGCAGGATATAGGACTACTTAAATAGCAATACAGTATTACTATTTTAAGTATTAATCAACAGTTTTTTTTATCAGGAAAACTCTCTTAAAAATATTTTCTGGGGGTTTTAAAAATACTGGAATTTGTGGGTGGGGGTTAAAGAGATGTTGGAAATTTTTTTAGATTTTTCATTTCAGAATTTTTTAGACTCATGCATTTTTACTTTATGAGTTATAGATTAAATTAACTACGATTTTACTAAAAGTATTTTTACTACTTATGAAGTCAATTAAAATCCATCTCCAGGAAGCTTTATTTTTGCGTTTGCACAGGCTTTTTTCACATTGCAGTATTAGGTTTTGTTCTTGTTTATGCCTCGTAGTTACTTATAATTTTATGCTTGTTAATAGTTTGGTGTATTCATTTTATTTCTAAACTAAAGGATAGTACTAAAATGCAATTTTCCCTGCTACTAAATCGAATAGTAACAAAAATGTTGTAAGCACTAATACAAAAAAGACTTAATTTTCCACCCCTTATTAATTGTCCATTTCTGGTTTTTGTCCTTTATATATTTTTAAAAATCCTATATATTTTTATTTGGTCACTTCTACCCCTGATGATAAATAAAAGATGTGAATTATCTTTAGTTACGACTACCTTAAATTTCTTATAAGTTCTGTATTAGTAAACTAAAATTTAAAATTTTTGAGTTGAAAAATGTAGTTACTGCTAATTGTTATATACCATTTGGTATTCTTGCTGATTACTTCTCTTTATTAAGGGTAAATATTACTAAAAAAAATATACACATGATCTTTATAGCAGTCATAATACTTGAAATTCCATGAATATTTTCACTCAAATATGGTAAACGGAAATTTTGCATCTCCCAATTTCATCCCTGTCAATTAAAAAAAAACATGTTTATATACTATTTCCTTCTAATCTACCATAAAATTCTTCTTCTTTTAGATATTTAAGTGTGGGAAACCTTATTGGTCTTATTTTCAAGTTGAGTTTGTTGATAATTTGTTTAATTTAAAAAGTTTAAGATAGGAATCGTGTGTGAAATTATTTCACCTAAGATTTTAGGGTTTTTTTGTTAAGTATGATGGCTTTAATCTCCAAATAAAAAAATCAGTATAATAAAGGACAAAGTGACAGAGGTGGATATGTTTTGTAGTTTGAAATCAAAATTTCATAAAAAATTTAAACTTTACATTAAAATGCATTTTGATAAAAAGTTATTAAAAACCATGTACTTTTTTAATTCATTAAAAGAAAAATTCAATACAATAGATACATACACAGATGTGTTTTTCTGTTGCTTCACTTTACCCAACACATTTTTTATTACGCTAGATTTAATGGTAAAATTACACTATGGATTGTTATAAAATATTTCATTTTTAAACCTGAAATTACACATGAAAATGATCCATTACATCTTTTTATGCACTACAGCGGAGTCAAATAAATGTGGACTTTCAAAAAATGTATTTAAAAATTAGATTAAAAGTTAGTATATTAGAAAGTTTAAAGTAAAAAGATAGTTACAAAATTAAATTATAAATTAGCTTGGTTGAGCAAATGAAAGATGATAAAGAACTAAAATATATTATTCTTTGTTCAATTTGTTAATTCTTCTTTCTGTCAATAAATTTGTTTGTTATTACTTCGGTCGAATTTACTTTTCCAACTATCAATGCTTTAACACTAATTGGGAATAATTTCTATAAACTGTTTCGATTCTTTTTACTTTGTTGTGCTAAATAGAGAAAGACGGTAAAGGGGTGATAATAATTATTCTATTAACAAACCTAATTAATAAAATAATACAAGCAAATGCACATTTGTCTAATAATAATATTTACATTAATTTAGTAGGTGTAGTACAAAAACTAAAGACGTACAATTAATATCACGATAATTATTCTGCTTTTCATATCAAGTAGCTTACAGCAAATGTATTTGCACAAAAAGGAAAACAAATTGATATGGTTTTGGTGTAGGGTAGGGTTTCTCAAACTTTTCTGCTTGAGCCCCCAAAAGAATCTAGAATAGGCCATCGACTCCGTACCAAATATCAACTTTATTCTTTTAGAAAATAATTTTTTTTCTGTTACTGAGAACAGCCTTTATTCTCAATTCAAGGAGCGGGCCGTATAACTCAAATTTATTTCGTTCTTTTTTCGTAATTTGCAGACGTTTACCCCCTAGACTCCAAAATATTTAAAGGTTTAAAGTTGCTTTTTTTGCGGATACAAAGGAAGGATTTATATCTTGGGGTATTTCATTTTGTTTTTTTACAATTCGACTGTTAAAAGTTACTTTTTTATCTCATATTTGGACATTTAGTACCCTTTTAAATATTTCACACTCTTTCCTGATGCCAACCCATTCCAAATTTGGATGAATTCCCAAAAGACTACTTCTTGAAAAAAAAAAAACCAGCACATAAAATTATCAAATTTTCTTGGGGATTGACATATTGAACCTCATAAAATAATTGTCAAACCAATAACAGTCAAAAATTCTGTGGGAGCGAATGGGAAAATTGAGAAATTAAGAACTTTTTGTTGCATTGACAAACTGGGAGACGGAATAAAAATAGAACAAATGCCCTGATAATTTTATACCCGAATAAGGATTTTATTGAAGGAAGAATACCGCGATAAAAAGAGTTTCCAATTTAAAAAAAATCAGGTAATTTTAAGGCCCACTTGCATTAATGTTCTTTACTTTCATTTTTGAAAAAAAAAGTTAATCAATCACGCTAAATTTTAGTTTTTTCTACACTCTGACTGTTAAGCCTTCACGACTTTACGGAACATCACCTATTAACCCCCCAGAGGGTCAATATCGACCACTTTGGAAATATCTGGTGAAGGATGAAATAGATATTCGATAGGCTAAGTAATTTAATCTGAAATTTCAAAATAAAAACGCATAAAATTATCCTAAATGGAGTAATACAAATTGTATGTAAGAATTATTTTTTATGAACTGAATATCTATTTAATGCTTTTTATTTTAAAAGAAAAAAAATGTTCATATTTCAAAGCAGTTTTGTCAAGAACTGAATATTTTGCGTTTGGAAAAAATTCCATTAATAGAAGATTTGAGAACTATAAAATAATTCACTGTTGAAGAATCCTCTTATTATAGTAATTATAAATTGTAAAATGAAATGAAATTTATATGCATTATAAGAGCTTATGTTCACGAATCTTCCAGTAAATTTCAAGTTTTAAAACTATCAACAACCTAAATTAAAGACAAGAACTTCTTCTTTCTCTATAAAATATCATTAGAAATAGAATATTGAAATTAATTACTGATCAGGTTTAGCAGCTGCACTGTAAACTCTTACAAAAAATTTAAGAACAGTTTTTGTCCTAAAATTAACACTTAAGTTTGAATAGATAGAACACTTTATTATGTTGTGATAGTGAGTTTTGAATATGTTAGGGATAGAGAACTATTAATTGCTGTCTAGAAATGTGTTCTTAAAAATAATGCTGTTAAGTGTTACTAAAATTACAGAGAAAAAATGTGTTCTTGCAGTATTTATACTATCTAAATTTAAGAACACCTTCAGATTATAAATATAATTTTTCAGCACAATTTTTAAACACATTTCAGGGTAACAAACTTTTTGAAAAAAGTATTCAGAAAGAATTCACGTTGTTCTAAAGACCATTTTTTGAAATTTTCTATTTAGAGAAATTTCATTTATTTTAAGGATAAGTATATTTGTTTATATTTTGTGTAAATGAAATGTCCTTTTAGCAAGTACTCATTTCCTGATGCGGGTACTATGGCTTTGTTTTGAAATTGTATATTATCTGTTTTTAGAAGAAGAGTCTGCTGGATATCACGGAATGTTGGATAAGGGAGAGGTTATTAAGGACTTTTGAACTATTTTGGTTGGATTTAGGTGTTTTTATGAGGTCTTTTTAAATAAAAATCATAAAGTCATTGCACTATACATTTGAATTGAAATAAAACATCTAAATTAGGAAATTAAAATTTTTAAATTTGTTACAGAATGAATAAACTAAACTGTCGATTTAATACTATTTAAATTTAATAAATTATTGTTAAAATTTGTCATGTTAAGGATTACTTTTATGTCCTAATATTCAGATTTATGTAAAAAATAATAATAAACACTTGGTTTAAAGTTTTTAATCAATCATTTTTTTTTAAATTAAATTTAAAAAGTTTTAGAAAAAAAAAACTGATTTTAAAGTTAAAATATCTTTATCCGAATTTCAAAATTATTTATTAATCTGAAAATAAGGTTCCTATAAAATTTACTTCAATTTATTAAATTACATAAAAAAAAAACAATTTTCTATGCTTTTAAAGGCACTTGACCCCCAAGAAACCTGAATGAGTTGGCGATATTTTTAGTCGTTCATTTTTTTTAGAAATAAAGTATACAATGACAACTCGATCTCAATATTTCATTACAGCTTTACTTCTAATTTTAATAACATCATCGTTTCATTTTTCATCAGTGATCTCACCTTTTGATCAAGCTCTTCAGTAACTCTCATCTTTACTCACATGAAGTTAAATGCAAACATAGCCTACTCTTCATTGGAAACAAAAACAGACACTAAAAGAGTATCTAAATACAATTGTCTACAGGAGTCCTGTGTCACTCCCTGGACAGTGGTCAGTCGATCCTGTTTCATCACGCTTTATGGATATAGCCCATGAGAGACGGGCAGTCATCTCGAATTCGGTTTTTCTGCTATTTCTGGGGCTAAAGGGATACTTTCATGCACATGTAGACATGGGGGTGCATCTAAAAAGTGACGTGATATAGTGTGACATGAGTGTCTGCCGTTAAGCGTGCTTATCGACGTTTATTTCTACCCGGAGTCGGGCTGAAAAGCCTGCACGTGAGGAAAATGAGGTTCACGTTGTTCTAAATTGGTTAAGTTTGTCTTTTTCGGGATGTTTTTCTCTTTATTTTTTTTTTTCGCTTTCATTAATTTTTTCTACGTTTCTACTCTCTTGTTGTGGATTTTTTTGAAAGATAGGGAGGGATAAGTGAAAGAAGTGTTTTCAAGTAACTTCAAGAAATTAAAGAAGTAGTGCACTTTGGAAGAGCGGTTTGAAATCGGAATTCATATTCAAAAGTAACAAAAAAGAAATTGACTTCAAAAATGCGCCTAAAAGTGAGAAATAATTTTTATCCAAAAAACAACAATACTTACTTTTTAACATAATTTTTGAAGTCGAAACTCTTTCACAATAAATTAACATTCCTCGCTAACAATTAAAATGTTTATTATATTATAATTTATGGCTATAATAGTTTTTCTTATTTTTAAATTAATTGTCATAAGACTGCTCGTCATGTTTATGTTTTCCAAAAAAACAAGGCATTTAAGCCTTTTCTTATTATATTAAGAAAAGAAAACAGTTAAGTACTATATTGTGCCTTTAATTGTAAATCTACTTTTATCTTATGTTATATGCTAATAAAGTGTTCTTTTTTTAATTGTTAGCGAGGAATGTTAATTTATTGTGAAAGTGTTTCGACTTCAAAAATTATGTTAAAAAGTAGTAGGTATTGTTGTTTTTTGGATAAAAATTATTTCTCACTTTTAGGCGCATTTTTGAAGTCGGTTTCTTTTTTGTTAAAAATTAATTTATTTTATTCTTTTGATATCAAGTCGCCTGCGGCTCCAGAAATTTCATGCCAAAAGAAAAAAATTTTATCAGCCCGACCCACGACGCCTAAATGAAGTTTTCTTTTTAAGAAACATATTCTTTACTTCAGTTTTGTAAGGTTCAGTCGGTATTTATTCCTCGTTTCAATAATCTGACTCTCAATAGTGGTGAGTAAGTGGTCGCCCCAAGTTTTTTATTTATTTATTATAACTCCTCTCGTATCCGCTAGAGGGCGTTTAAATTAAAATGGGACCAACTTGAAAACAATTCCAATCTAATGCAACAAACCGCGTCCAAATCGGACCAGTAGAACATACCAAAAGGGCCTGGCAAAGATTCAACATTTATATTCGACGAATTGATAACCTCCTCCTTTTTGAAGTCGGTAAAAAGAAAAAATATTTATACATTTGATTATTCTAGTTTTATTTTTAATTCACTAGGAAACTATCTGTAATCTAAAAAATTAGAAATATTATAAAATTGCTAATTTTTTTTTTCAAAAATCCAGCAGCTTACTCGGAATCCTCATAAGAATCCGAACATTTTGATACCAAAAATTATTTAAAAAGGTTTTTTTTCTTGAAATCGTTCACCAAACCCTTTTTTTAGAATAAAGAGACATGTGACTGTTACTGCACAAAACCTACTTGAACACTCAGGACATTCTAACAAAATTATATATTGTTTAAAACTTATAGAAATTGAATTTGTTTGTTAATATAATATTAGTTGATATGATGTTAAAATAATATTAGTATATTCTCTGAACTATTAATAATATTAATATTAATTAATAATATTAGTATATTCCAAAAAATGAAGAATTTCGAACATAAGGACTGATATTAAAAACTAAACGAATTATCATTCACTGCGTATTTAGTTGTATAAATCAAGGGTTCCCAAACATCAATAAATATTTCCTTGATATAACTATAATATGGAATTCCCATTAAAATTCTACTTATTTTATATAAAACTGCCAAGACTTGATAAATCCGCCCCTTTGTTCAGAATATGTGGGTACAAATGGTAATAGGAACTTTGAATAAACTCAATCTCTGTAAATTCATTTCAAAACCTATCTTCTCGGAATCCCTGATCTCTCAATACTTTAGGAACCCCTGGTATAAAGATTAGGGGTTTAGAATCTCACTGCTACATCTCTTTAAATTAATTTAAAATTGTTAAAACCTATCCCTAACTCCTATCGTCATCCCTAATATCTCATTACTTTTAAACCCTTTGGTATAAAGATTAAGGGTTTAGAAACTCGCTGCTACATTACTTTAATTTAATTTAAAATTGTTAAAACCTAAACCTAATTTCTCATTAATTTGGGAACCACTGGTACGAAGATGAAAGTTTTAGAACCTCACTGCTATGGGAAATATCGCAAAGAAAAAGCGTTATTTTAAATTAAGTGAACTTCAAAACAAATCCCCAAATTACTCGAATGTTTTATTTCGAAACCTGGTAGATTAAACAGCGTTTCGAATCGCGGAAAAGTTCAATGTCTTCCAATTTCCAGTTGGTTAACCAATTCATTTAAACTAGGGAGCCGGAAAAAAAGAGAGAGTTCCCAGAAAGAGAGAATTTGATGTTATGCGTTCAGCAGAGCCCTCACTGCGTGGTGCTATGACGAAACGGAATTCAAAATGGTTGTTTGAAAAAGTTTAAAAGGCCGGAACGATATGCGAAAAATCGATTCTCCTCGAAATTCGATTCTTTAGGGAAGTTAGACGAAACGGGTTTTAATTTTGTGATATATCTTTAGAATTTAGTCAGGACTAATTTTTAAAAATGTTAATGTAATTCAATGGAATATGTAGAAGTTTATTTCGGGGGGAATGTTCTCTAAAGAAACTTGATTAATATCTTGCGTAAAAATGTATCAATTTTGTGGTAACAGAGGGGATATGTATCCTTTTTAAAGGCGCAATCTATAATGTTTTAGTGATTCAGATTTGTTTCTGCTTGTTAAAAAAACCAGTTTGATTTTTAAGAAGGGTAATTTAAATCTATAATATCAAATTAATATATAAATAAGTTTCGTAAAAAAGCTATTTTCTGGTTAACTCAATGTTTTTATGATTTTTTTAAAGGAAAGTAAATATAATCCTATTTTATGCAAGTTTTGATGAAAATGTTTGTGAAAATGATACCAAATACAATTCTTATACAACAGGACATTATTAATATAGTTTATACAAAAAAGAGATAGAACATACATTTATAATTTTTATATTTACATAAACAAAGAAAAATACAAAGAGTTGAAATAAATGCGTTCTTTCCGCTTACCTACTTTTTTTGAAGAACAAGAAGAAGAGAGTGAATCCGGTTAACCCGATTCCGGATAATCGAGAGTAACTGTCTGTATGATCAAAGTGAAACATCCGACGAAATATAAATCTTAAAACTGCGAAGATGAAAAAAAAAGAATACGAAAAGAAACATCACAGATGGTATCCAAGTGTAAATATAGGTTAGGCTAATAAGTTAAACCAGTATTGCTACATTGTAAGTCTTTTCACTTTCGCAAGACTTTCTCCTTCCTCTATCTTTCTGAGGGATCACTTGTAATGGGATGGATCGATCATATTATCTTTTTTACATCTTACTTTACAGAATATAAAGAACAACTGAAAGTGAATGAATTGTACACTGCGTGAATACCAAATTTTAGAAAGTAATCATTAAATGAAAGAAACAGTTGTACTTTCCGAAACCATCAGTTCCAGTAGATTATAGAAATATAGATCCCGATTGAGTGATTTTCTAGAATTCTAGAGTAGGAACGTTTTTTTTTTTTTTGCAGTTAGGTGGCGCTTCGGTTTAAGAAAAGTATCAGACTTTAGTAGTCATTATAAGTACTACTAAGAATGGAACATTCATATTTGAAATTATTAAATTTTTACTTAAATTTCATTATTCCAATTTTAAACGTGTTCTTAACCGTAATAAAGTCTTATGAAGATACATTTAATATTATACATGAAGTGAATATTTTTAAAACTATAAAATGTTTTCTTTTTATTTAATTTAGACTAATATGATAAGTAACTAATGTACTGATTATAGAGATTAAAAATCTTCTGAAATAAATAAAGAGCCAATTCTGAGGTATAAGAAATTTTTTTACATCATTTGTAAAAATGTTGCTCATGTCTTTGTTGTCAAAAGCATCACGATACACGCATTATAATTTTCACTTTATGAGCTATCAACACTAATTTTGACCAAAAGTTTTTGAGTTTTCAGAACAGTTTTTTCAGCCCCGAAGTTATGTATAAAGCGAGAAGTTAAACAAATAAGTTTTTGTGCTCCATAGACTCAACATTACTAGAGATAGAGTGCCTAGAGTGGCCCACTTCAGGCTCTCTAAACATTACAAATTCACTGATTTCGCCCTACGTTTGACGTCACATGTCCGAGTTGTAAGGCCATTTATATAGAGGATCTTGGTTTTTCAGAGAGAAGTTACATTAAGAATATATGAAAAAGTTTTGAAGGGACTATGTGTCATGCTCAAAATGCTGAAAACGGACAATTCACATTCTCGTTATAAATAAAAATATTATTTAAAGATGTGGAAAAAATGATCAAAAACCTATTTCACATAATGTTTGAATCACTGCACAATATGGTATTAAACATAAAAATTCATCTATACCCTTTCACTGGGTGAGCTATATTTCAACAGGTATGTAAAAGCTATTATTTTCTATATAACTCCCCGATTACATCAGTAAAAAATAGATATTTTCCATTTGAGACACACAACGGTCTTAATAACTGCAGCGTTTCGCCATGATTGGAATTTCAACACAATGCGCATTTACACCTGTTACGACGGCCTGAAACTCCTTTAGAAAATGCATGTCCAACAGAGAGCCATGGTATTTCAATTTGAGCAGGAGCTATAACGGTTTCATAAAAATATTATGAGTTTTGCCTGACCTTGGATCTATCTTGCAATCATATAAAAATAAATGCGGCATAACGCTTCCATTGTAAAGTGATTGAAGAAAGCCAAGCCTACTTTATGTCGAACTTGTGCGACCATTCTTGCATGTTCTGTCTTCCTGTATATGTTTGTTTTAGTCTCCGGAATTGAGTTCTTCGATAAAAGTCTTTTGAGACAAAACTTTCACAAAAAGATGGCAAAAGGGAATATGTCCTTATAATCTTTCCATAAACGATTATGTATTTTCATAAAAACTACTATAATATCAGTATGTTAAAGCAATTAAATATGAATTAAGATTTTAAAGTTATTTTGATTTAAAAAAAGAGTTATTTGTGGAAAAATAAGTATTGGAAATTGTATACAATGCCTCACTTAAAATTTGAATACGTTTAATGCTTTATGTTATATTCACATTTTAATGTATAACGTACATTTCAATGTAAATTTATTTTATTATAAAATATAATAGTTCATGTATAATATTACACATGTATTATCATCGAAAAAATATACAATTGCAGTGTTACAATAATTGTAAATATCGTCATACATGCTACATTTCATTTATAACTTTAATCTAGTTCATGATTGAGGAAATTATAGTTCCTTCTCTGAGAGTCTATTTTGTTTGAACCTAATCACAGCATAGGTAATAAATAACAAGGAAAGAAAAATCATTTTTCTTATTACAAAGCAAAAATGAACACTTTAATATGTACAAAATTTATCCAAACAATATAACTCAGGGAAGTACTGAATTTTGTCTTTTGTAGAATCAAAACTTCCAGAGAGAGGGTTGTACTTATCTCTGGCTACTAAAAATGATATAATAATCATTATTTAATTGATGGCAGACGAGTTATTTGAGTTAAGATTTCAAGTAAATGAAAGTTAATGCAAAAATAAGTTTGATGAAGAACCTTAATTTTTGTAAGTTAAAAAAACTTCACTTCAAGCAATAATTATCTTTTAAAAACAATATTTCGTTACAAAAAATAATACCCAAACCCTTTTGTTTTGAGATAATTATAGTATGCGATTACAAAGGGTAAGCGCCTTATTCCCACAGGATGTCCCAGTCCATTGGATTGACATGTTATCTCTCTCTTCTTTAGTGCAAAAGAAAATACGTTTCATAGTTAAATAACACTGGATAATCGTTTAAAACTTACGCTATCAATACCTCAAAACAATTAATTACAAATCAACATTCAATCTTTTAAATAAATTTCCAGGCTTCAAACTGGAGCACATAATCCAAATCTAGATGACAATTCCATACAGGTAAAAACTCATTCCCTGCCATCCACATTACTCAGGAAAGGTGAAGGGCTTTTTCCCACCACCGAGCGATCTTTGCCCCTTGCGCGAGGCGTTGTCGGTCCCATTGTGAGGCGGGTGATGAGACACGATTGAAATGGAACTGTCGGCGTTTCCGGGGCATCCGCCCAGCGACACACCCCCGCTTGTGCATGCAAATCGACCCCCGTTTTGTCCGCTCCTTGTTCTCCCATTCGCCGCACGTCTGCTTCGTTCGGTTTTTATTTCTGACGGCTGCTTGATTGGCGTTTAGTGCGGCTGAATGTGGTGGCCTCACTGGGCGTAATTGACTGTTAAATAGTTTGGCTTTCAGGTACTCGTAACTAAACTTGACTTTGGTTTATTTCTAAGGCATTGCCCTCGTCCGTAAATTACAGGTTAAATCTAAATGTAGATTTTTACGGCTTATTCTCTTAATATTATTTATACCATAGAGGAGATATAGTGGTGGAGGGAGTAATGATAACACTAAAGAGTGTCTGATATAATTTCCAGAAAGACTTACTGGGAATTGTTTTCACTGGCGTACTTTTATGCCTTGCAGTGTTCCTAATGCGTTCATTCTTGGTTGGTGTCGCGTTTTGTTGCCTAGTTCTAGCCCATGCCGGTAATAGTGTTTGAAATTGCTAAGCAAGCGATAACGCGCCAAATCATTGCCAGATGCCCTGTTAATGTGCGGTACTCCTTTTCGGAGTCTATTCAATGGGAATGCTAACTTCTCTTCTATTTCTCCTTTATGATTTTGACCTAACTGGCCGTATTCTCTTCTACCAAAACTGTCTGAACTCTGATTGAAATAAATTAAATTGGATTGGAACAGAACTGTGATTGGCGAAATCCCTCTTTGACTGCTGGTTAAAAGCTGGTCGGGTAGTAGAGAATACGGCTATTAGTAGTATATGAATCTTAGTATACATTTCTGCTGAGTTCCGATCAAAAATGATGCGTTTGGGAGGGGGTCCTCTCTCAGAAGATGTTTTGAAATTTGACGCTGAAAATTAAGGTTAACTAATTCTTGATGCGCATGAGACATTTTGGACTCTTATTGAGACCTGAAGAAGACCGCTGTATATTCGCGGCTAGTGTTTTCGAGATAGTAAACAGAATATAAATATATTCATAAAAATTTCGGGAGGTATATTTCCTTTGGCCTAGAAATAGCGTTGCTCTAAGTACCTCCTCAGGAGTAGAGAATTTCTCTTCCATATCCTATAATTGGGAGTTCAACTCTTGTAATGAATGCAATGGGTTTAAAAATATTTTATTATGCACTTACTAAAGGAATGAAAATTTTAAATAAAATGACGTTAATAGAGAAATACTTCAGTTATTATGTCTTTGGATCATTTGATGGCGCCTCCCGAAAAGAAAGACGGACGTGTGAACTCTTCTATTTTTCGCTACCAAATGTGTTACATTTAAACTGACATTTGGAAATTATTGAATAAAAAATGCACAGCTGATATTATAAGGGTATTTCGAGTTTCTAAATGAATGTAACGTCAATATTGCACACAATTTTTCTTATCTTACCGTGCTATTTCTAAACGGCACTTCTCTCTGAATGGAATCTTCACAAATAACCCCTCAATAAGTCAAAATCTGATTTCAGAGACTTTTGTGAAACTTCGTTCCACCTTTGAAAAACGTTTTGTGCGGTCATCAAATTTTGCGACGGGCCGTTTTTCTTCACTTCTGGCTCCATTGCCTCCTGATCCAAAGTGCGCCATGCTTTGCTGAGCTGTGGAGGTTGTTTTAGTTTAATTTTGCCCCTAAACCTCTACTCTTATAGCCGATGCTCTTTTGTCTCGCGAAATTGCTGTTTTCTACGTCGTTGGAGCTGCGTTTGTCCGTGGCGGAAAAACATTACTGTTATTTATCAAAGGGAATTGATTCCACGTGGAATCGATTTAAATGAGGTGCATCGATGTGAAGGAATTGATTGCAGATAAACCATCGATTCTTATAGTATGGTATAGTTATTGTCCTTTTTCATTTAACTCTACCTTTTTCAAAATAAAATAAAAATCATATTGACTGCCGAAGAAAGAGTGAAAAAGAGAGAGACAAAGAACAGGAGAGAATGAAAAAGAGAGAATAGGAATGAAAGAGAAAAAGAGAGAGAAAGAAAAAGAAAGAATTGGAAGAAAGAGAGAGAAAGAAAAAGAGAGAATAAGGAAGAAAGAGGGAAAGAGAGAGAAAGAAAAAGAGAGAGTAGAAAGAAAGAAAGCGAAAAAAAAAAGAGTGGAAGAGAGAAGGCAGAAGAGAAAGAGAGAGAAAATTATCAGTGAACTTGAGACAAAATAAAGAAGCAAGTGCATAGTGAAAGATAAATTAGGTTTTAAAATTATATCGAGATAATGTAAAAAAAAAACTTGAGTAACGAAAAAAAAAGTGGTGGTAGATTGAAAAAGTTTGAGATTGAAAAATAGGGAGAATCAAATAGATTTTTGAAAAATATAAATAGATTTTGTGAGGCAAAATGAGAAGAAAAAAAGATTGAAAGAGACATGGGATTGAAAAAGACATGATATATCTCGTAGCACACAGGAGAGAAATATTAAAATTTTCTTTTGACAGTATGATGGAGAAAATGTGTAAGAGGAGTATGAATTAGACGAAATGGCAAAAAGAAAGAAATAGAGGGAAAGACGGGATACATTGATGAGAGACAATGACAATTTCAAAATAATGCTAATCCGGTGGGTTCTTACCTAACTGTATAAATAGAAATTGAATAATCTTTTGAAATAAAATCGAATCCAAATCAATCGTGGATTCACAAGTACTAAAGTAAAAAATCCTTATCTTCCCTACCTCTATGATCTTACCGGTATGTTTTGGACGAAACGAAGCAGAAAACAAAAAAAAAGAGAAAGAACCATCACAATGCGCATTTATGTCGATGCTTTTACGATCGTTGTAAAACAAACCGCGGGCCCTACCGGCGTATATCCAGAGATCAAGGCAATCAGTTTTGTACCGTGTCAACTTCTGGAATTTTTTCGCCGCACGCCACTGACTACGAAAGAACAAAAACAAAATAACCCACGAAAAGGTAGCGTTCGGAGGAGAATTCTTTCGCCGACCATCTTCGAAAAAAAAGAACAAAAAACGAAATCATCATCAACAAATCGCAATCATAATGAAAATAACAAAAGAGATAAAAAAAAGAAAATAAATAAAGAAAAAGGGGACGTCACCCCACCGAACAAACAAAAACGAAACCGAAGAGTTGTCATTGTTTTAAAAAGACCGCGGCGCTGCTGGGAGGAAACAAGCGAATTTTTTTTTATCCGTATCCGCTGGTGGGTTCAAGGCCGGGTCCGTGAAATATCGTTTTCCTTTTTTTCGGCTTCCGAAAAGAGAGAAATTCCCCCAACCGGACTGTCGTCTGTCCGAACTGGGGATGGAACATCGAAGGTCAAACACCGGTGTTTGTTGGCTTCCATGTCGCGCGGAAGCTTCTGGGGGATGGTTGTAATGTTTGTCAGATTTTTGGTTGGAGTTTTAATAAAATGGCTGTAAGGACCAGTGAAGATTATTGTATTATATCCCATTAACCCCTCCAAATCTAGACCATTCCATTAAATTAGAAAATTTGGGTGGCCAGGATCGAAAGGGATGAATTGATGGATGATTAAGATACGTGATACTGTGACGGTAGGTAGTGTTGTACATGATGAAAAAGGGGGAACATAGAGGTCAAACACATCCACTATTCATTTGAAAAGTTTACAAAAGAATTTATCTTCTAGAGGTGTTACAAAAGTCCGTTTAACAGCTAATTATTAACAGCTATTAAGTTCCTTTGACTTTTTTGATTAAAATTGGTCTTTATTTAACTAAAAAATGCAAAACTACATGATAAAACTGAAAAACATGCAAATTTGCGTACTTTTAATTTTTTGAGGCTTTAAAAAGTGCTGTTTTCACTCGCTAATATATCCTTGAATATTTAAGATATTTTAAAGAAACTTTTTCTTTGTGGTTTTTCATGATATAACTAACCATTTTCTCACTGAAGTTTTTGTCCTATCTCCTTTAGTTTTTTAATAATTTTTTAACGATCGCATTTTTCCGCTAGTGGCGCTGTAAACCGTATCAATGGATTCACCACGGTCACTTACTTACCTAGAGATACGCCTTACCTCCAAGAACCTAAACCTAAGAGACGTTGATTCCAAATAAAAGCCGCGAAACGGACTTTTGAAATACGCTGTATATTGAGTAGAATTTGAACTTTAGCAAATTACGAGGGAAAGAATGATGGAGAAAAAGTGGAGAAATACTAAAAGGGAGAGATTTAAATATTTTGTAGAGATCAATAGAGAGAGACGCAATATGAAAAATAATAACTGTGTTATAAAAACATTTTTGTTAAAATAATGGGTCAGAATATGAAGTAAAGAGAATGGAAAATGGTTTGAATAAGAATAGGAGAACCCTCAAATATTTTTTGGACATCTAGCGTTTCCAATGAAACCAATGAAACACTAGTCCCATTACAGTAAACTCTCTCAAATATAAGTAATCGTAAAAGTATAAATTTCTAATTCCCGATAGAGCATTTTCAATCACATGACTTGGACTTAACAACGGCCATAGCAACAGAAGGTTGTTACAGTTTTTTGCCGGTTAGCAGTTACAAAAATGACTAGCCGTGGAATTCTTCTATAGAGCATTTTCAATCACATGGCTCGGACCTAACAACGGCCTTAGCAACAGAAAAGTTACAGTTTTTTGCCCTATAGAGGTTAACAGTTACAGAAAATGACTGGCCGTGGAATTCCTCTATTGGAGTATTTGCAATCACATGACCCTATACTTAAAAACCGCCTTAGCAACATATACCTCGTTACCTAGCAACCGCCTTAGCAACAGTTAAAAGCCCTACAAAGGTTAACAGTTAAAAGAAATTAGCTGGTCGTGACGTCACCTGAAAACACTCTATAGTTTCAAGCAGCGTTAGAAATTGGGAAAAAGACTCACTAGTCCTGCGGACCAGTGCTTTGCCAATCTTTCTGGTCTGCAGCAAAAATCACTGGTCCGACAAATTTAAAAGGACCGGTTTAAATATTATTATAAAGTAACTATTGGACTGAATGTGAGTATCAAATAGTAATGTTAAAAATTAATACCTATTCAATAATATAATGCAATCCTCCAACTCTTAGCGAAAAAAAAACCGCTGCTAAAACTGGAAGGTAGGATATTTTTTCACCACACACACTAGTCTGGCGGACCAGTGATTTTCTGATTCCACTGGTCCGAGCCGTTTTTTAGTTGTCCCGGACCAGCAAACCGCCCCAATTCGAACGCTGGTTTCAAGCATTATCTTCAAATTAAACTAAAAGAATTAAAAAGAAAAAGCTTCAAAAATAAATTCCAAAACTGTCCATAGATGGAAGAGTCCCATCTCAAGAAACACCTGTAGCAGCCTCGATTCCCGGAGAGCACCACTTTGCAGAGAGGGTGCAATGACTCAAAATCGGAATCGTCGGATGCGAGGGGGGGGGGAGATCACCCATAACTCCGTCTAGCTTCGGGTCCAACGCACGCTAAATCGCGATCTGGTAGGAGAACAAGCGTTGGGCGGATTTTTTATTGTCACCTGTGTTCTTCTTTCGTGCTGTCCGGAGGAACAGGACGCGCAACTTGCTCTTTTCTCCGTCGCTTCGACATTCTATGAGAGAGCATGTCTTGAATTCGAACTTTTAAACTCCTTTTATACTTCTGAGAATGGGCTTCTTAAAATTGGATGGGCTCAAGCCCCCTCAATGTTTTCAGGAATTGAGGAACATTATGGTTTAAATTTGGAAATGTATTTGTAAAGATAAAGCTACCGCCAGTCTACTCAATAGAATCTACAAGTCAGTCTTTATGCTTAAAAGAAGTAGTTAAAGTCCTAAGAGAAAATACGCCGCTTTAAAAAAATCAAATTAATCTTTATTTGTCAAAATGGTCAAAGTTCAAACCAAGAAACAACAAACAACAAAGCAGGTTTTTTTAAAGTCATCGAAACAGTCGTAGTTATTTCTCCATTTTAATTATAAAGAAATTTAAATAAAAGTTGAAGTTGGAGTTATTTTGCTACAAGGTTTTATAGAGTGTTTTCAGGTGACCTCACAACCGGTTATTTTCTTTTAACTGTGTACCTTCTGTAGGGCTTTTAACTGTTGCTAAGGCGGTTTTTAGGTATGGGATCACGTGATTGCAAATGCTCCAATAGAAGAATTCCACGGCTAGTCATTTTCTGTAACTGTTAACCTTGGTAGGGCAAAAAACTGTAACATCTTCTGTTGCTAAGGCCGTTGTTAGGTCCGAGTCATGTGATTGAAAATGCTCTATTTGCTATGCTACGATTTCCCGCCCTTCATTTTCTGTCATGGTAAATCATCGTTCTTATATCTTTTCTGTCGAAGATTTTCGCAGTTTCAATTTGTAATACAAGTTGAAAGTAACTATAATAGGTACGTGAGATTTTTTTTCCAAAAAACTAAATCCCCTTCCCCCATGGCTAGGTTTAATGAGATGTGGTGGGTCTCTCCTCCTTCTCACATGAAATTTGCAATTTACCCTAAGTTTTTAAATTATTGAATTTCTTAACTCTTTTCATGAACTATTTGCTTCACGCCACTAAATACATCAGCGGTAATATACTATTGTCTTTCATAAAATAAAAATTATTATTTGCAGCATTAAGTAAAATATTTCAGTATTAATTAATCAAAATTACTTATTGCCGATCAAATAATAAATTAAATTTATATATTATTTTCTTTTATCTTATATTTTCTTTAAATAGGTCTAAGGTAAAACGTTTATACTCTGTAAAAAAAATTAACGTGCTATTTTTTTGACACCTTTCTCTTGGCAAAATTTTGTAGAACCTTTCCCTCATTTCAACCTCACGTTATAAATGAAGTCCCTTAAGCAATCGGCTCAAAAAGGTACAGAAGTGTACTTTATTTGAGCTGCCCAAAGTTAGCACAGTGCTTTGATCCCCGCGCCGCAGTAATTTGATCGGGTTCTTCATTAAACGTGATAGAGAAACGAGATACATTAAGCTATCATGTATTTTTAGGCAGTAACTTGTTTGGTCTCTCTTTTCTCATCCAGTTTCATCTTTTCTCACTCGTTTCTCCCCCCTCCTCCTGTTTTCAACTAACCGTCTCTTTTTCTCTCTCCCTCACTCAATCTCCTTTTTATGATCCTATCTTCTTTTCTTTCAATAAAAAGTCAAATGAAACCAGTTTATAAGTAGAAAACAAGCAAGGAAGCAATAATGAAAACACTTGTTATCCAAGTCTACACTGTGTAAACGTTCCGCACAAAAATAAACACTTTATAAACAGATTTAAGAACACTTCTTGTCCTCAAATTATAACAACACTTTAGTTCTGTTAGGTAGAACACTTTTAACAACTTATTGTGTTGTGATAGTGTTCTGATGTGTTTGAAAAGTGTTATATATGTGTTTAAAAAGTGTTATATATGTGTTTAAAAAGTGTTATAAATGTGTTATAAATATGCTTTAAAAATAGTGTTGTAAAATATGTTTAGAATTTGAAAAAATTCTTAAATTTGGATCAAAAAACAGTTTAAGAACACATTTTCTGCTTTTGTAATCTTTTAGCAACACTTTTTCTCGCATAACACAAGTAGCGCAACACAATCCAAACGCTTTTTATTATACTAGATTGCAACTTAAGTTGACCCTACGACGTCACTAATAAACAAAGTAGTTCCCATCACGGTGTTTGAATTTTGAGTGAAATAAAGAACGTCAATTTAAAAATATGATTATTTTGTTAAACTCATGTATTAATAGTGCTTTTCAATCACGATTTGCGTACCGAAACTCCTCCTATCAACCCAACAGGCTTCGTGTTTACCGATTTCTCCTTCCGCATTTGTGACGTACTGATGGGTTCAAGAAACGTTGCAATCAAGTATAGAAGTGTTAATTATACTGTTTACTTAGTGTTGTAGAAGTGTTTCACGCATTCAGTGCGGGTAAACCGAAACTTTTTTAAAAAAACTTCTAAAAAAGGGTTTCCTAAAACTTTAACTAAAGCATCGACCATATGAATGAAGTTTACCTATGCATTCTACCCCCAACCCAAACCCCCAACTACTTCCTCGTAAAAATTAAAGGTTCTCAAATTTCACCAAGTGAATCGGCGTATTTTAAAGGTCGAGTAGACTCCTTCCCAAATCAAACAAGACATCTCTAATTTATCTTCATATCTTCAAAAAAAAAACCATCTTAAATGATTCACAGGTCGATTCACACTAAGGAAGTTTATACGAAAAGTTGATAATAGTTGATGATACTTTCTCTGAAAGACTTTGAGCCTTTATCAAATTATTGGTTTTCCTCAATCCCTTTTGAAGCCTTCATAGAGCACATTATCGGGTTTTTTCATCAAAAAAAATTTAAGAATACAAATGATGACTACCAACTACAAGCTTAAAGCCCACCAACTATCATCTTTGGCAATGCATTCCGTCCATTCACCACCTCTGCTAAACAAAATGTACCTAATGATGATGCTTAATGAACGATGCTTAAGAAAATTTTAAACTATAAGGTATTTGAAAGCATAGTTCCCCCCCAAACTTCTAATAGTTTCCTTTTTTACTTTAATCAGATCCATTATACACAAATGATCAAGGATAGTGTTAAGGTTAAGACTCCCATAAGGATTTTTGTGCTACGTGGGAGCCTCAGTCCTACCTTATGTTCATTGGATGACGTATGTTTGTATTTATACTTGACAGCAACGTTTGTTGAACCCATCAGTACGTTACAAATGCGGAAGGAGAAATCACAATCAGGAGAAGGACACGAAGCCTGTTGGGTGGCTAGGAGGAGCACTGCATTGTATATATGTTACGGGCAATGTGATTAATCCAGGCATTAATAATGCCCGGGCAATGTGATAAATTCAGTGGAGAATGAAATTTATCCCTTTGCCCGCCTCCACTTCGGGCATTATTAATAATGCCCGATTAATCACTTTGCCCATAACATACACATGGATTTAACAAAATAATCATATTTTTAAATTGACGTTCTTCATTTCACTCAAAATTTAGACACCGCGATGGGAACTACTTTGTCAGTGACGTCATAGGGGCAACTTAAGTTGTTGTCTAGTATAGTATACACCAAGACTCCCTGTTGATCAACAATATTCGGATGTTTTTTACATTGCATACTCATTTACTTTATGCCAAATCATGATTTTACTATAATGGTGTTGACAGCAGCACTCTGTTATCGGGCGTGTTTCAATAAGCGCGCGTAAGAAAAAGCTCTTGTAGAAATAAATGCTGAAGGGGAAGACTTGTCTTTTCTTCGTCTGCTGATGTCCGTCAAACCACTAACCTGGAGTGAACGTACGAATGAATGTTGTTCACCCTACTGGACATGATGGGAAAAAGCAGCAAGAAAAGGCGGAACACGGCGGATTGTTGGAGTGACTGGCTACTGAGTGAGTCACGGAAATTTTGAGGTGATGTTTATGACTCATTTAAATGGCATTTCTGGGGAAGAGATGCGGGATTTTCAGTATGGAGGAGCAATACATGGCTTATGACTTCTGGAAGAAAAACTGAGCATATTATTTCATTTTTTGCCTGCACAGTTTAACAGTTGCATGGGTATTTGCCAATATTTCTTTCATAGGAAGCACACAATATTGTCCGATATTGCTCTGACAGGTTGTTAAGGCCATCTTAAAAAAGGGTTGTGTATGCGAATGTGTGTGTGTGGCGTAGGTTCTCTCATTCCAAGCTTCGGTCGACAGGTGTCCTCTGGGTAGCTCAAGGTGGGATTTCGAACTGACCAAACGCGCTCAGACCCGCTTACAGACAAGGCATGGATCAATGAAATTTTCCATGCGTCACAATTATTTAAATAAAAAAAATTGCTGTGATATCAGGCCATTATTCCAATACCGTCGGAATATCGGAGCAATATCGGACATTTGGGTGATACTTGGGATTGAAACAAGCAGAATGTTGAAAAGTTCATCAATCATTTTTAATTATATTTTAAATTTTTGTTTAAAATCTAGAAATTTTTGGGTTTACGTTAGGTCACTCACCTTGACATGTATTAATTCATAGCAAAATGTTTGATTTATTCTTTTGACCCATACCATGGCGTGGGGCAAAAGTTCGCAAAAAAGTAATTTTAGAAACATTAAGATTTCTCTTAGATATTATTCCTATCGCAATTTCTATTGAAGGAAATTTGGATAACTACTTAATCTATAAACGATGCATATAATTAATAAATATTCAACATTCTCGACTTTTGGAAATTTTGAAAATACCTCTATTATGCGACCTTTTACCCCCCTCTACCCATATAGATTCTTAGCGATTGCAAATCCTCGGAAGGTACAAAAGGGGGGGGGGGAAGCACGAAGCCTCCCAGACGCAGACAATTTAAGAAATCTTTAAAAATTGTTTTTTTCTTCTTCCCTGTTCAATGTTCATCTTCTGAATTCATGGTAATAGATTAAATAAAACTTGCTGTAATCAAACATAAAAAACTTAAACCAGTGAAATTTAAGCCACTGAAAGTTCAGTGAAATATAAAATATTAACTATCTCTTAATTCTTATTAACCATAATTCTGTCTATATTACTGTTTTAATGCATGAAAATGATAGAAGGATTCTAATGAGCTGATGGAATTAATTATTCTATCATTAATTTATCTATCATTAAATTTAATGTAAAATGCTTTTTACTTGTAGAAAAAACTCCCCGAAGGTTTCAAATTCTTTTCCCACAAGCTTAATCATTTAATGTTGCAGTTCAGCATAATTTGCTTTTATATTTCTTGTTTATTTCTAAAAATACTTCACAGTTAAGGATTACTTCTTTAAAAAGTAAAACCACAAAATTAAGTTACTACAGAATTCGGAGTCAAAATTTCATCCCTTCGCCGTCGTTCTCGATTTCTTTTACGCTTAGTATATTTGGTGCTGCCATCTCTTATCATTAACAAGATTGAAAGTTTGAAGGGATCTGAGACACATTTTTAAAGTACTAATAGTAGTTAAGAAATTTGAAATTATTTTTTCCAAAATTAGCCCTAAATAATGAGTGGAAACCACGAAATAGATTTTCTAATTTAACGATTTTAAAGAAGTTTCAATTCAAATTTTCCGTAAAAAGAGGGGTAAATAAAAATTATTAAAACTCAAAACATAAAATTTTTTCGCGAAATCAAACAGAAATGTATTACTTTAATTTAAACTCATTATTTTAAGAAATATAAATTAAATATAAAGATACTTAAAAATTTTTACAACTTTTCTCTGTTAACTAAGTTAAAATTAAAGTAAAATACTTGAAAAGACCAAACTTTTGTAACATATTTAACTTTCTAATCATAAATGGATCTTGATTTATAACAATTTATAAAATGAGAAATAATGAAAAAAAAAACGTATCGTAAAGAAACACATTTAAGGGTAGAATATAGGAAATAGACCACAAAACAGCTCACAACATTATATTATATTCGTTTTTTTTTTTTAATAATAGAAACATGATTAGTGCTTTTCATCTCTCTAATCCTCTTTATCATCATATTATCCTTTGCACTGTTCTAATCCATCTTATCCTCCTCATCTCTCCATTCTCTTTGCCCATTTCATCCTTTTATACCTCCCAACACCTACGTTACCTTCATACACTTCATCTCAATTTATATAATCTTTATTTAACCCCTTTAATATTTTGATTTCTTCTCATCTTCTTTTTCCTCTTCGTTCATACCATATGTTTATAACTTCCTTCCTCTCTAATTCACTTCTTCTCTCTCATCCCTCTTTGCCCCTCTCTTCTCCATCATCTTTAACCTCCTTATTTCTCATTCTTTCTCTTAATCCCTTCCATCCCATTTATCCATCATACTCTTCTCATCTCTCCCATCCCTTTACCCCTCTCATCTTTTTCATTCTCTTTATTCTCTTCATTCCTACCACTCTCTTTATCCGTCCCAATTCTCCTTATAATTATATTTGTTTGTCTTATCCTCTGTATCAGTCTCATTCCCTTTATCTCTCTCAGTTTTTCAATCCATTTCACACTCTTTATCCTCCTAAAGTCAAATACCTTTTTTAATCCTCCTCATTCTTACCTTTTTTCATCATATTTTCATCGCTCATCTCTTTCATCAATCTTATCATCTCAATCATCTTTCACTTTTCATCCTTCTTTTAGTCTCATTCTCTCTTTCCCTTTTTCCTGTAAATTCCCTTTTTCTCTCTCCATCCTCTTTATATCAAACTTATTTTCTTCTCTCTCTCACCCCTTTTCCTTAGGGAATAATTCCTTGTTTAGGGAATACTTTTAACATTTAATCACTAGTTTAAAACGAAGTCTATTATCTATGTTTCATGCGTTCTTTTTAAACAATTATTTTATTAAAATAAAATTATGTGGTATAGATGATTCAGAAGATTTTACGTCTACAACCTTTAAAGTGCTATTTATTATTCAATACTATTTTTTTTCTTATTTTTTTTTTTTTCATTTTGGGTATTAGTGTATTTATCGAAATGGTTTCAGACTCCCAAGAGCGCTGAAACGTTCTCTGAGAGGTTTCTTTAGTATTAAAATATTACGTATGTTTAATGTATTATTAGAAACATTTTTGTCATTAGAAATTAAAAGTCTACATTTTCCCTCCACAGATGTTTTGTTCTCAATGATGAAAAAAAATGCGTGAAGAAAAATGCATCTACTGTTTTGAAGTAAGTTTATTTTATTTGAATTTTTGTCCAATTTCATTCGTATAGTAGGTAACCTACGTCTGTTTCTGTTTCTGCTAAGAGTATGCATACGTGATAGAATTATCTGGAGGTTGCGAATCGAATTTTCGAACTAGTAAATTGCTTTTAATTTAAATTTGTTTTAAATTGCGTCTAGAATAAATATTTAAAAGAATAGCCAATTGATCTCAGACTTTTTAAAATTAAATCAGCCGGCAATCCAGCAATCAATAAAATTAAATTCAATTAATTCTACCTATCTTAGAACTTAATTAAAATAATTCTTGTACGAGCCTTCCCCTTCCTAAACTGACTCTTTTCAGAAGTATATTTCTATAATTTCTCTAAGAGTTTGGGATATAGGATACTCCGCTTTTAGCCACTAGGAAGCGATCTTACCCAGATTGAACCATTCTAGAAATATTCTATGTCTATTGTCTATTAAAAATAACCATACAAATCAGTTAATGAGATGCCTAAAACACGGGAAAAATTAATTTAGCATTTATCCATTTTGATCGGTTTAACTCCTTGATTATGATATAAAACGCGCGTCCAAATCGCTGTTATACTTGAGTATTTTTTCTGTAGAAATTTTTCGACTGAAGATTTTTTCTGTAGAATTCTTTAGAATTGTAACAATACATTTACCGATTTAAATTACAAATCAGAATTACAAATTGTCTTAAATTTATATTTAAAATACTTGTTCCTGTAAACTTAATTCCTGTAGCTGAAATGTGGTTGGAATTAATTTTTTATTTATTCTTCTCATTACTTTTATTTATTTTTATGAAAAAGAACAATAGAAAACTTTTACTCCAATATTATTATTTCTACCTTACTTTTTGGAATTGTAAATAACTATTTAATTCGTGATTATTAGTAGGCGCCAAGTTCACTTTAAAAAAAAATATTGAAGAATGTTTTAATATTTATTGTTACATCCTTATTCTTGCTACCAAAGTGGCAAGATATATCTACCAAAAAAATTATGATTTGTCCACCCACGAGAATACCGTTGAAAATTTCTAAGAAAGCAAGAAATCCTTGTTCGTAAATATTTATTTCTTTTCGATGCATGCGTACGATGCAAAAAGGATCATATTTTAGTTTGATTTATATTCCTATAGAAATCTAGAGAGGGAAATATTTTTTTTCCTTATGGTCACAGAATTTGCCAACTTTATAAAAAGTTCTCACATTTCAGGAATGAACTTTTCTAGAATGTTGGTTTGGGGATGAGTTTAAAAACTGGTTCCTATATTTTTGACCAGGTGGGACAATCAATCATAAAGCAGTTTAATATTATTGATTCACGCAGGTCTCATAACTTGCAGTTTCTTATTAAAATTTTACTCTTAACTGGGATTGCAAGACTATAATTAATTAGAAATAATGGTAGTTGAGTGAATTTATTCTTAACCAATATTACGGCAAATTAAAGGTAATTTCATTTTCAAAAGGCATTTTTTATGCTTGTTTATGAAATTAAATTTTATTTTATACATAGGAATTGGGGCAAAATTATATTAACTTTATTTTTTCTAAAAAGATAGTATTTTAAGTTAATTTCATAAGTGGTCATTTTAATCCTTTTTTTTTTTACAGATTTTTAGAAGGACTTAATAGTACCTTACCAAAAAACCTTCTAGGTAAAAAGCCCCTAGAATTTTTTTTATGATCAAGTTGCAGTAAATATAGTAGAACAAATTTATTGCAATAAAATACACAGAACGAATTCAAGGAAATATTTTTATCATCTACAAAAAACTAACCACTAGTAAACACCAAGTACAAAAATACTGGACATGCGCACATAATAAAAAACATTATCATATACAAATATAACTGCATTTTTAAAATATAAAGCCCTGGAATGGCCACTTGACAAATAAATAAGCACTTTTTCAGTTTAGACGATCACTATTCGCAAGTACTGTACATATACAAGCTTTCAAAAAATAAATTAATACTTAGTACGAGTAGAAGCATAGAGGAATACTCTAAAACTTTAAGTAACTTTTAAGTAGGAACGCCAACTTCAAGTATCTTTACACAAGAAGGTTATATAGAATGCAATGATTGTTCAAATGAATCTGTGCGATGAAATGTTACGTTTTATGAATGGTGATAATTGGGAAAGTACCAAGTACAAATTTCATCAAAAGATGATTCTATTTAGCTTTACAACTATTATTAGAACCCTTAAGAACTTTTGATTGACGAACTTGTAAATTACATTAAATACTTAAAAAAATAATACATTAAAAACCATTTATTGATATAAAATTTTGGCATGCTTTACGTCATTTTCTTAAAAGTATGGTATAAAATTATTAAAATAGAAACATTCATAATGCAACGTTCAAAAATATTGTTTATGATGTTGAGCACTATCTTTTTATTATATCTTATCTAAAATATTCAAAGCGTTTCTAATTTAAAATGTTTTGGCACTTGTAACAATAACGTGATTGTCCATTTTGCTTACAAATTTGAGGTATATTCATTGTTTTATTTATGCAATTTAAAAAAAAAACAGATTTGGGTAAAACTTTATAAAATAAATCTTACTATTCTTAATTTAGGCTTTTAAAATGAAGAATGAACCAGTAAAAAGTGTTCTCAAAGGTATATCAAAAATTGATTTAACAGCTTAAGTGGTATTCTCAGAGTAGTTTGAGAAATAAGATAATTTCAACAAGAAATATATACGTACCTGTATATTCTATAACAATTATATATCCAGTGGAAAAAAATACATTCTACGCTTAACTACGTTTTCATTCGTTATAAAAGCTTAGTATGTAATTCTGGAAGCTCGTTTAAGGCCTTTTAAGTAAAAACAATGGGGAAAAAGTACATCAAATACATTTAGATGCCTGATAATATTAGAGATAATATTTCTAGTTGAAAAAAACAGAGGTTGATTTAAAGTGGGGAAGAGGGGCACTTAATAACTTCAAATTGTTTTATTATTGTTTATGTTTATTCTTTTAAGACGGGTTTCCATCCTGAAATCTTTCCACCATTTTATAGGAATTCCTTTCAAAATCTGCCTCTGTGAGATGAGGTATATTCCTCTCTTTAGAATTACCTAGTTTTTTACAAAAAGGTTTTCTCTTTTGTCTCTTTTAAACATTAGTCCTTTAACTTTTCAAAAGTGATAAAATATATCTTATATTAATTAACTCATTTGTATAAAATTCCAACATGTTGGTTCACCGGGATTTTAAGACACAAGACATAATATTACTAGGGACGCATTCAGTATTCGAAGTATGTTGGCATACTCAATTTTTTTTCTAATTGTTGTCATTCAATGACTGATTGCTTGCTGTTAAACATTGATGTCTTCCTACATTTTAAATTTTATCATCCACAACTTTTTTTACTCCTCGAATACAGAATTTTCCCTACCATTAAAATTTTTAAAAGTACCATCAAATGATAACAATGTTTAAAACAGTATAAATGTTATGTGCGTGACCCCTTCAGTAAGCACATTCAATACTAACGAAAAATGGTAAGCTACAACTCCTGTTTTCAAGGTTTCTGGAGGAGTGAAGCATATCAGCGAACGTATAAAAAGTTTATACGGTTATAAGTAGTTAATATACGTTTTCATATATGAATACTCGTGATAAGAGGATGCATGCATAAAATGCATACTTTGATTTCGCTTCATTTGATCGTGAAAGCCCCAAATGAAGAACCAGAAAAAAACTTGTGTAAGTTTTTGGGGTTTCTTGCTGGAAAGGAATATGAGAGTGATAGTTTTTACCCTGCTGGTTTCGATAAATACAAAATGGAAGGTGAAAATACTTTGGCATGGAGAACAGTTCTGAAATTAGACTGTCCTAAGGAAATGTTTGGCCAGAACTATAGCTACCCCTGCGTGCTGGTTGAATTTAGCTGGATGGAGAATGAAGGATGACATTCCATTAAGGCTATGAAAGACCTTTTTGAAACTAAGGAATAGTTTAACAAAATACTATCAACCAACAATACATTATAGGACATACGCTACCAAGTGTGATGTAGTCCGTTGGGTGTTACACTGGAGTCCTGATAGAACAACCAACCCATACTAAAGAGGATGGATGTACTCTAGGTCCCACCTTCGAAGTATACTATAAGTTCCAATGATCCACCTTATAAATAGATGATATGAGACTGGTTAAACCAAAACCAACCTGGTCCATGTAGTCCAGCCACAAGACCTCTCCTCACTAGAGTCCAACAACAACAACAACAGAGAAAGACTAAGTATCAAGTTCGTCATCTAACATCATCAGACGCTAGACTAAGTATCAAGTTCATCATATGACATGATCAGACGTTAAATAAGTAGCAAGTTCGTCACATGACATTATCAGACGTTAGACTTAGAAGCAAGTTCGTCATCAAATAATATCATAAGACGATAGGCTAAGTATCAAGATCTCTAACATCATCAGACGCTAGATTAAGTTGCAAGTTCGTCGTCTAACCAACATCATCAGACATTACGAAGGATCGACAATGGACTTGCTCTGCAGGTAGTAGCTCATCTCCGTGAAGAGCGAGCAGGTGCTGAGGACTGCCTGACAGTCCCGGACTGACCTCCTGGAGCACATCGGCTGGTCCACCAGGTACTCGTCCAGGATGCGGCTGGTCTCGCCAGCAAGCTGCTCCTCGTCCTTTTGGTCTTCGTCCTCGTCCTGCACGGACTGGATGCTGAGTCTGAGGACGCACATGAGGTCGCTCATGCTCTTGCCCAGGGCCTTTGCGCTGGCAGGAAGCCCTTCGCTGGTGCAGGACTCGCCCGAGTACTGCTCCAGTTGGTGCGAGATGAACAGGATGTGAGCCGTGTGGTTCATGAGGGAAGTGTAGAACTGGCGGAGGACGTCCACTGGCGCGCTGTTCTGCAAGTGGAAGAAGAGATGAGGTTATAGTTAGATTGATAAGGGGTCCATAGATTACGAGTGGTTGAAAGGGGGCAGCAAAATCTCATGATGGGCTAGGATAGAGTTTTAAAAAAACTCGATTTTATAGCGCAAAAGCTCATTTCCCAGAAAAAATGGTAGATAACACAAACAAAGAAAAGTATGGGAAGCTCTTTGAGTGGTTTGAAGGTTTACCCCAACACCCCCGAGCGAGGAGAGCCTTCTTATGTTGGCTAATTAACCCATCAGACATGCCCCGGATGTGCTTTTGTGCTATAAAACCAAAGTCTAAGGACCAAGTACATTTACAACCATTAACAACTATTTTTATTGGACCTCGGAGGTATTATTATTATTATTATTATTGGAGGTATTAGGACCATTTACAACTATCAGTTTTATGACCAAAAATTGTGTGCTACTATCTACTGCCATGCACGCAGGTCACCTTTTACCCCATAAACTCTAACTTGACCCTAAACCAACCCTAAATCTCACCAGGGAGTAGGGGAGGAGTCAATTATGATCTCACTTCAACTTTCAGTTTAGATAGAGAAGGAGTATTTTTTCTTTTATCTTTTTAGCACAAATTTAGGAAGAATGAATACTTTAGTAAAAAAAGAGAATCATTATATCTTATCAATCGTGATAATTACAACGTGTACTATAAGATAATGTTTTTAATTTCAACATGGATTTGTATTAAAGATCAAACTGTGTTCATGTTAAACGTCAAGATGGGGAGGGGGGATCTTTATTTGCTATACTACTCTGAAAATCTCAGTTTGTTAAGAACGTGATAAACATAAAACTACAATTCTAAAAATGATCTTTTCTTGTTGTGTAATCACTAAAATAATTACTATTTTTCATACTAAACCAAGATAGTTGAACTCATTTAGAGCTTACTTCCAAATGAATTACATTGCTCTAGATGGCAGCACCAAAAAGGATAACTGCTTGGAGTAGGGAGAAAAAAACGGAGCACTCTAAATCCTGTCTTTTGGACTTTTTAAAACTGGCGGCTTTGTTTTAAATGGGTATAAAACGGTTTTTCATCTCTGATAAAATTAACAAGGGGGAATTATTTATTTATTAAAATTGAGATAATATTTATTATATCAAAATAGTACTTACCAAAATCTCTTCAGCAATAGGAACTCTTGCTATCTGGGACAAACTTAGTGAGGAACAGTCGTGTAAAACATTCTGAAATAAAGTAAATTAAAAATTAGTTATTGCTGCTTTTAGACATTCAATCAAAAATTTTAAAAATTCTAAATTTTCATAAAATATTTATCCTACAATTTAAATTTTGAAATAGGTTATACAAATAATGTCTCTTTTGAGTTCGGGAGTTGAATGTATGTCTTTTTCTCGTTTGCAAGAAACTTCGGTTGTACGAAATATACATCAAAAGCACCCAATAAATTCCACTTTTTAACCAATGTAAAATATTTCGTGAGTAAAAACGGTTCATCCAATGCGTTTATAAGTCTGAAATTAATTCAAGCGGTTTGTTTAACTACATCACATACATACCATAAATTAGCATATCAGACTGGACAATTTTACTTAAACGCCAGCGGAAACTCGTTATTCAATCATCTTCGTGATTTGCGAACATCATCACCACCGAACCTACGCGAAAATCGCCGAACACACTGTCGTGCAGGAAAGCCGACAGGAAGCGTGCAAACGCGGTGTTTGTTTCATAAGTCGTACCTTCACCCTCCCGCCGAACGGAAACCCACCTCCGTGGGGAAAAACCTCTCTGCCGTTTGATGATGATAATAATAAAATCAAATAACCCTTTCTCTCGTCACCGATGACGTTGTACTATTCGCGACAGTGACAACACATACGGTCCCTTTGGGATGACCCTCACGTTTGCGCGCGTTACATAAGCGCAGACCTGCTGGTCGATCCCACTATGGGCAGAATACAAAAGCATGCCAAGTGGAAGTGTTTTTGGGAATTGTTCGCTGGTTTGGCGAGAAATGATTTGAAATTTTTGTTGTTTGTTGTAGGGTCGGGTGGGGGAAAAATAGGTCTTGGGATTTTTCAGTTTATATTTATAAAATTTTATGATTTTTTTCATGCTGATTTTACTTGAGTCTCTATAAAAATCAACATGCTTAAAAAACATTACATTTTATAAATATAAACTGTTAAAATCCCTAGACCCATTTTCCCCCAACCAACCCTATTGTTTTATTCTTTCTTGTTCAGCTATACAAACTACAAAAACAATAACTAGTAATTAAATTCTAGAAATCAGATAATAATTTCAGGTTTTCGAACTTCTGTCTATCTATCTTTAAAGCGGCAAAACTTTTACCTGGATACTCGGGGAATTTTCTATGAAAACGATTGAAATATTTTTACTTTCCCTTAAAGTTATGACATGTGATGGAAATGAAAATCATAACCTTAAGTCAAACCTTAAAAGGTCATTATTTTATTATAAACATACCATAAACAATACCTTTCATTACTTTAAGACATGATTTTCAGTAATATGCACTTAAAAGTTAAATCTACAAGAAACTTGAATTAAAAAATTAGAAAGCCTAAACAAAATAACTGTATTAAGCAAGCGTATTTGAGTAAAGACCACAATTTTTTCAATTTTGTATAATATTTTTTCAGATAACTCGCGCCATTGGCAGTTTGGCACACGTTTGTATTACTCCAATAGTGGGATCGATTAATATGCGGCCTGCTGAGCGGAATTCTAAACAGCCGCAGCGGGAAAAGGAGGAAAGTATTTTCCGTGTTGGAAAATCCCTCGGCCGAACCCTTCTCATGCGTCGACCTCTGTTGTGTTTTGGTTCTGATTTCCGTTGATTAGGATCTTTCTAGTTCTGTTTTCGTTCCCATTTGCGTACGTAGAGTGGGTTTTTTCTGCTTTATTTTGGTGCAATTACGCTGGGAGAGGGTTTTATATGAATGGAGAGCGTCCTGGAATATGTCAAGGCTGTGGAGTTAGGCCGCGTTTACACGGAGCGATGCAAACGTAGAATCTTTCCCTTAAATGCTGACGTAGCTACCACGTCATAGCACCAAGAACCAATGGAAGGTCTACAGCCAAATTTCGTTTACTTCTAGTTGCAGTGACGTAATATAGACACATTTGGTATGAGCTGTGCTACTAGGGAAACTCGCCCCTAGGCTGTTTTGGAGATGCGTTCGAGAGTTAGTGTTATCGACACGTTTAGGTATCAGTTAGGTACGTACTTGGATAGGTAAAAGAATTTTTGTTGTTGTTGAATGGATAGTATACTTGCAATACCTACAGGGTGCTTGATGGTATCGGATAGGTACTAAGGAAGATGATGATAACTTTCTAATCATGTTAGATAAATATTACTCTTTTTTTTTTACAACTTTTAGATTTCAGTTTCATTTTCATTAGATTTATTCTTTATGGAATAAATCTATATTCTTGCACAAAATGCGAGTGAACGTCTAAGTAAAAGAGTCATATAATACGTTCATAAGCCCTGGTGAAGATAAAACTTAACAATTCTAAGCGTCTAAAAACAACCAATTCGTAAATAATAAAGTAAGGAAAACAAATATATTAATTTTTCTTAATTTAAAATTTGATTCCGAGGGATTGTAATTGTTTTCATTTCACCTGACCTAACGTTACATGAGATTGCATCAGTTTATAAGTAAAATATAATTTTTTTTTAATCCTCAAGTTTTTTTTAGTGTTGAAAGGTGGTTACTGACCAGCTTGAAATGCTTTCCCCGTTATTTAAGTGTGAGTAACCAAAGGCCTCCGATCGCGGGAGTGGGAAACCAGGTCAAAGGAGGAAATAATCGTCAAGATCGTTCGCAAAACGCAGAGTTTCGATCTCATTGTGAAAACATTGTGGTGGAATGAGTTAGGGGAGATTCAAGGCTTCTTTGGGCTGGCATCCGGACCTTGGAGAAGAAAGTTTGCTCTACTTTTAAGTGACCACAAATAGATGTTGCTTCTTTAGATGAAATTTTTTCGGTTGGTTTTCTCAGGGTTTTTTATAATAAGCGTGTTGTTGCTTGAACAACTTTTTACGATTTGTAGCTAAACTGGAATTGATTTTATGTAATGAGTAGATTTACTAGTAAGAGAAATTAAGAGAGGAAGAAGATGAAGGGTGAAGTGTAAATGAAGGAGAAGAGGGGATTGGATGAAGGGAAGAAAATGGGAGAGTAAGTAAAGTGAAGAAGTAGACGATAGAGAAGAGGTGCAAGAAAGCGAATAGGGAGATTGTCAAAAGGGAATAAGAGTAAGAGAATATAAAATTGGAGAAGTAACAAGTGGTGAAGTAAATATGAGAGAAAGAAAATGAAATTGAATGAAAAGAAAAGAATTAACGAGAGGTATTGTAAAAAAGAGAGAAAATGGCAGAGAATGATGAAAAATAGAGAATTGTCTAGAGGTTAAATGAAATAGAGAGAATATGAGAGAGAAAGTAATAAAAATATTACTAATTAATTAGTAATAACGCCTTCTGGAGGCAGCTGGTGGTTGAACAGAATAAGATTTATGACGCTCTAATGCGACGGTGTCTTTAGGAGCTGGTGTAGGCTTTCCAACACCAGGGGGATGAATAACAACAGTAATAAAAAAATAGATCAAAATATTTTCTCTGTATGTACATCCTAGTCAAACTAAATTATTTCAGGTTGGGTAACCGGTATAGAATAAACCATAATAATATACTTGGAAAAGGTGGGAAATCTCGTTAATCAGGGTATACACCACAATTCCTCTGTTCATAACATATTCAAACAGGTGGTATAGATATAGACTCACCCTCTTGAGTATGGTGGCAGCGGTAGCGTTGAGCAGGAGCACCTTCCCTTTTAGCTCCCTGATGAGCAGCCTCCTCGTGGCCAGGCGTTCTTCGGCCGTCGGTCGACTGCTGGACGCCATGGAGCAAGGGTTCTGCAGCTGAGTCGAGAACTCGAACTCCCGCACTCGGGAAACGTCGTCAGTGGGCACCGGCGTCGCAGACGACAGCGATGCGACCACCAGCAGTAGCAGGAGCTCTGCGGAGGAAAAGAGAGGGTTGGTGAGAATATTCCTTGGTTTGTGTGATGTTATTTTATTTTTAGGAAGATTTTGTAAAGGAGAGAAAGAAGAGATAGCGAGAAAGAGAAAAAAAAGAATAAAACTAGATTGTAAGAAAATAAAAAGAGAGAGAAAGAAGATAATAGGAGAAGGAAGAGAAGAGGATGGAGAAGAAGAGTAATTAGAATTAAAGAGAAGGGAAAGTGAGGTGCATAATTCATAAATAGAGGGAGAATCTGGATTTTGAACAAGCTTTTCAATGCAGAGATAGTTTACATTATGATACACATAGAAAAATGAAGGTTTTGAACGTTTAGGACGAGGAACGATAAATGTGCATGTTTCTTAAAGGATATTCATACAAAATAATTAATGAATTTCGGATATCTTTTAAAAATAAATTAATTTTATCTTAGGAACTAAATTTTACTTCCTTCAAATCAATACATTATTATAAGATTTTAATACATACTTAGAAAAAAAAACCCTAAAAAAATACAAAAAGGCAATAATTTAAAATTTGAGTAAAATTTAGATCTATCCATTGGCGCGTATATGGGAGCAATCCCTTTTCAATAATTATCCAGAATATTAAATTTCTTAATGGCGAATTATGTTTCTTAGGGGTTTCCTAGCTAAATTCCACATATGACTATATTTTTTTACAGTGTTTCACCAGTAAAAGTTTTTTTTAGGTGATTCATGGAAATTTTAGAATAATTTCGCACAATTAAGTATTAAAGTAGGCATTGTGTAAAGATAGGACAGATGGTGGTAATGACTAAAAGCCAGCATGTATTGCATTGGGCTTGATGAGAAATTACGGACTTCCTGGCTTTGTTAATAATAAAAGGAAAAAGAAGAAAGCATTATTGGAACAGATGACTCAGCATACGAGAAGTTACAACTTGTTGATTTTATCACCTTTGTTGCTATTACGATTTTAAGAACGGGTTTAAAATCTTATAATGGTATTTCAATTATGGTGTCAATTGTCATAAGCAACTCTAATTGACCTTTAAACATGTTTTTATATTTAGATGTATTATATTCCTGTGATAGTTCATGGTGTAAAACTCATATATTTTTTTAAAATTTAGGTTCATGCTCTTTTTATAAGAGCATGTTTTCTAAGTTTTTATAAGGTTTATCACTGAAAAGTTATATTTTGATATAAGTTTCTAACTTTTTCTTTCTAAATATTTTTTTTTAGAAATTCAGTTCATATTTCTAACACAATTTTTTATGGAATGCAACTAAGAATGTTAAAGCTTTCTTAAGTATAGTAACAAAATATTGTAAGAGATATTACAAATAGGACCTTATAGATAACATTTATTCATTTTAGTTAAAAATTTTTATTGTGCTCAGTAAAAATTTTAACTATTATGAATAAATATGATCTATGAGGTCCTATATTCTTTTACAATATTTTGTTTTGTAAACATTTAAATTTGTATAGATGCCAAACGGTGATGTGGATTGGTACTAAACATCGATCAATACTTATAAATGCAGAAATATTAGTTCAAAATTTAAAAAATTAAAGCACAAAAAGTTTTATTTTACTAATTTTTTTAAGCTTTGCAAATAAAATGTTGCGATTTTTTCACTTTTTATTGCAAATATATGTTCTTAAATCAAAATGTTAACATGAAAATTATAATTCTATTTTATAAAAAGAAGTTCAATTAAAATGCAGAAACATAACTCAAAGTTTAATCTTCAGATTCTTTATGTTTATAACATTACTTACGGTTCCATTTTACAAGTCGCAGTTAACGACGGAAACTGACAATTTAGTTAGCTTCACGAGTAAAATTTAGTAACTTTGTTAAAGAAGGATGAATGTTGATTTTATCACTCTACAACCGTTAGATAAAAATCCATCAGATACCTGCCAACTTTTACGGATTTCTGTCTAGTTTTACGGTTGTACGGATGGATCAGAAAATTTTCCGGATTTTGCATTTCTTTCCACAAAACTATCCATGAAAATGCAAAACGTTCGCAACCTAAACGATTTTCTCTAATATCTTTTTGCTTCAAAACCATCTCCTAATCCCTGTTCTTACGATTTTATCAATTTTTATTCTTTTATTGAGTGAAATTTAAATTTTTTTGCAAATCTTTTTCGGATTCGTCCGCGAGTCTTGGCGCGCGCTCACCCGGTAAGTTTGCTTCCGTGGTGTTCCGATCGCAATGCGGAAAAAACAACTTTACCGAGATCGGACCTGTGGTTCATCATCGCGTCTCCCTCAATTAGCATTAAGGCTTGTTGGAAAAGTTTCTCTTCGCTTTCTGAACGTAGCAACTCAAGCTTATTTCAATTAATCTTTATCACATGCTGCTGAAAATGTTGATGGGAATTTAGAAAAAATTTTATAAAAGCTATAATCATAACATTTGATTTGAAATTGATTCCAAACAGAAATTTAAATCAAATGGTTTGGGAAAAAGGGTACAAGATATTCATGTAACCAAATTGGTTTGTAGTACGAATTTTGTGAAGGGGGATAAGTCAGTTGGTTATCAGATAAGGTAGTTTTGTAACGTTATGCAAAAAGTTTTACTGATGCAAGTTTTCAAAAGTTGGCAGGTATGCATCACTAAGGAGAAAACATACCTTGATTTTAAAAACACATTACTTAATCATCGAGAAGTTTCAGGTACTCAACACATTTTAGTATTGATTAGTATTTGAACTGACTTAAATAACATCAAAAACCTCTTCCATTATTAAATAAATTTAAAAGAACATATCTACCTAAAAGTTACTTAAGTAAGATACTTTGTTACTGCTACCTAAAGTGTCATTTTCTTTTCACAAAATTTAAGTATCAAACAGTGTTTGGTGTAAAAACCCTTCTCAATGTTTGTTTGAAAAGAAAATATGTAGGTATCTTAAAGTACTAGAAGAATAGCAAATACTGTTATGTATTGGACTCATAACATTGGTTTATGAGTTGGTAACTTGAAAGAAATGCTACTTTACGGAGACGTTAAAATCAGCAGGGGGCACTCAAGTTGCACGAGTCTAAAGAAACTGTCTAATACATACACTGTAGAAAAACCCGTTGAATTTTCTTTTCAAAAAGCAAGCGGAATCTAAATGCTCCATTTCTGATTTTATCTAGCCAATTTCGCGGGTTGTAAAACGATACTCTCGCCAATGATGCCGAAAGAGCTTATCTCCGATCGTAGGTTTCTTATGAATTGAAAGGCGAGATAAGTGTTTTGAAAGTTCGTTTTGAAACTTGAAAAGTTTCGTTTTCACTTTAAGGATGATATGTAAAACGACCATAAGTGATTATAATATTGAAGATAAATTTAGTACCGTTGAATGGGAAACTTTGGATCAAGTGGATTTTTTTGCATAATAAGGGGACGCAGTACGAAATAAAATTATTTTGTTCGCAATTAATAGGATTTTATTATCTTTTTGGTTGTTAAATTATGTGTTTAGTAATTAAATGGAGAGGTTGTGTGTCCAAAGAATACCAAAATTTGGAAACCGATAACGGATATATAATGTGTGACTGAAACAAGGATTCATTTGTTGAAATTTTAATTTTATTTTGCTTATGTAACTAACATTTTTAAATCTTTTACTTTTTTATAACTTTATGCGAGTTTCAAGGACTGGACAGTTTCAGGAATTTTATGCTAATAACTTAGAAAACGTAGACCCTAAGGCCTAAGCAACATGGAAACTCATTTACATAGGTTTTAAAAGAGTTTTTCTCAATATTGAAATAAAGGGTTTTTTAGTGTGTTCAACTTGGACATAAAGAGGGATCCCCTAGTAGAGGTATCTTTAAACATTGTTTTTAAGGTTAATGTATAAGATTTAGGTAGATTTCATATTCTATAAAACATGTAAATTCATAACTTTTTAATGAATAATAATATTCTTACTAGGTGTATGTACACTATCAGTATTGTTGTAGATATGATTTTACTGTTGTTATAATCTGTGTTAAAACATTTAAACTTGGTTAACATACAAAGTGTTCTTTAATTGATAAGATCAGTTCGGTCAAGTGTTGGTGTTGAAACATTTTTCTTTTTGGAATATAGTTCATTTCTGACGCACGCATTTAAGGCTTCTTCGAAACCTGATGTTTCTCAAGACCACGCCTCAGAACGTCAACTCCTTTTACGAAACACATTAAACACCTTGCGGTCCCTGGAAAGGTAAGATCATGATCCTTTTTTTTCTTCTCAAGGAAAGGGCAACTAATAATAATAAGGGTACGGATTAACTAAGTTTACCACACGAGCAGTCGTGTGCCTGCTTTGCACAGAACAAGACAATGGTTCTATAGGTTGGAAATTCCAATGGGACCTGAAACCTGGGAAAAACCTAAAAAGAAAGTCAGACCATTACGTCAATGGTGTGACGAAAGCTTTGCAATAAAGTACACACACGTGTGCTGAAAAGGAAGGGGGGATTCAGGCCCCCGACCCTCTAAAGAACGAAAATGTGTTTTTGTTGTAATACTGTTTGATTGGATCTATGCACGAGAGTTGTCATCATAACAATTGAAAGGTGCATCTTCTGTGTTTCTTGGCTAGGGAATGTGAAATGGGTTTTGGGATTGTGTAAGGAAGGTAGTAGAATCTGGTTTTTGTAATGCAATGTGAGTTTTATACAATTACTCACTATTCAGAAATAGGGAAAACGTCAGCACGTGAGATGTTTCTGAACCTTGATGGGATTGGTTGGTAAGCGGTACTTAATTGTTGTGGTTTTGCTTTGTGAGTGAAATTATATCTGTCTGTTAAAAAAATTGTCAACAGTTGTTTTTTTTTTGAAGTGTATAAAAGGAGAAAAAGATAAGTTCTACTTCTGTTATTTTTTTTTTGTTTGTTTATTCAAATATACAGTGAAACAAATATCTTAAACAGAGAAGATATATTCTCCTACACCGAAAAAAATTAGATGCTTTATAAATATATAAGAACTTTTTTTAATGATTTTATTTTCACTGTTTAACACAAATTTCGTGTTTTATTATTTTTCCCGAGACTTAGTTTATTTATATTTCGGTGTATATCGACATAATATAAATGTGTAATTAGTTGTAGTAACCTTCCCTCTTTCTCTTAAATTAAATTTCTTAAAATTTATCTAAATAAATACTTTTTTTAAAGAAATATTGATATACGTATAAATAAATAATGCAGCCATTTATAATATAAGGGCAAATTGATAAACCGGGCATTATTAATGCCAAAATCAGGTGGGCAATGTGATAAATTTAATGACATTTATCAATGAGTATTTATCACTTTGCCTTAAATACCCGGATTTATCACATTGCCCGTAACATATATACAGATAAATAATATATTTCTATTCACAAGGGATAATTCTTTAGAAAATATTATTCTTTATTGATGTTCAAGTTGAGGATTTTAAGAAAAATTGAAAAAGGGAGAAAATATGTATACAAATGGTTGACTCGTCAAAACTAGTGTTTGTAAAATTAGAACGATTTTCAGATCTATCCCAAAACAGTTACCACATAAATTTTACCACAAGGAATTTACACTTATTTCTTAAAGAACAGTTCAAATTCCATTCAAATCCAATGAAACTAATGAACAAAAGATAAGGAGACGGCCATCACATGCGTGCCGAGCCGTTGACACCAAGCGGACTGCCACTTGAGGATGTCCATCGCACAATAACATTCCAAACAAACGAAAGCAAAAATTCCCTTCTCTCCTCCACTCGATATCTAAACGAAAAAGATAAACCTTACATAACCCAGCTGATCACCAAAGCGGGGAGAAATGAGTCGGTAAACGGTTCCTCTCTTCACTTCAGGAGTGTTATTTAGCGTCAGACGATTTACTTTTTTTTTGGAACGACAAAGGAATATTTAAATTCGAAAAAGTTTCTCGCGTATCGGGTTTTTAGAAATCGAGAGATTTGAGAGAGAGAAAGAGAGAAGAAAAAATAGTCGAATTCCTAACCTGTTCGCTAGTTTTTTGTTGTCGGGTGCATCGACGGCGGCCGTTCGGGAGATTAACTATTTTCTATTGTTCGAGTTTAAAAGGGAAGAAATATGTCGTCGGATTCACGGAAGGGGTTAAGAAGACGTTTGAATGAGTTTTCAGGCGTGTTTCAGGTACCATTTCCGAACCGGATTGTTTCTATGTTGATGTTACTAATAATAAAGTCTCTCACAAACCACCACACCACGTTCTGATAGGTGAGTCTGTTAGGTACGCTCGCAAAACATTTTAGAACACTTTTTTTGTTCTCAAATTACAACAACACTTCAATTTGTGTTGCGAACTAGAACACTTTAACACTTATACGATGTTGTGATAATAGTGTTTTGGTTAACTGTTTCTATCCTGAAATATGTGTTCTAAAAATTTTCTCTTTGAAGTGTTGCTAAAAGTTACAGACAGAACACTTTTATAACATTTTAGAACACCTTTTACAACATTTTAAAACACTTTTTACGACATTTTAGAACACTTTTTTGTTCTCAAATTACAACAACACTTATGCTACTGATAGGATAACTGTTAACTCCACTAGGATAACTGTTTCTATTCAGAAATATGTGTTCTAAAAATTACAACAACACTTATGCTACTGATAGGATAACTGTTAACTCCACTAGTATAACTGTTTCTATTCAGAAATATGTGTTCTAAAAATTTGATTGAAGTGTTTCTAAAAATTACAGAGACAGAAATGAGTTCTTATAGTTTTCCGATCTAAATTTAAGAACACATTCAGATATGGAACCTATTTCAAACACGTTACTGGATAGTGACATTTTTCAAACATATTCAGAACGCTATCACAACACAAAAAGGGTTAAACTGATCTAGATAACAATTCAAACCAAAGAGTTGTTAATATGAGGACAAATGTGTGAAAATGTGTGTTCTTAAATGTGTTGTAGCTAACTTTGAAATCCAAAAGAAAGTAAAACTCCGAAGATTTAAATAGAAATGGTACATAAGTATCGATAGGTTTGTTAACCCTCCTTATATACAAGAATTATCCCATCTTAACATTTGTGCATCTGGATTTCTAACTCACTCACTTAACATTATATTGCATTTTAGAAAAGGGTAAATGTTTAAAATAGTTTTTAAGGATCAACATTAGCTATGCATTTAAAATTGAATTGCCAGTGTGAAAAGGGAATTAGTCCAAAAAATAGGAAATTGACTTTTTGTGTGCGCAAAAAAAAATCTCCAAGCTTCATTCTACACATGAGTGTAAAGAGGGGGAAAATAACTAGAATAGATAGGTAGACAAAATAGCCCCTTGAACTTAGTAAAATTGATATCCATTCATTGTATTTTTTCATTAAATTTGAAATTTAAGTTAATTTTTCTTTCTTTTATTATTTCTTGTACTGTAAACTTAGCCAAAGTAAAATTTGATTTTAATTTAAAAAGTTTTTTTTTCTTCTTTTTATTCTATAAATATTTGACTCTATTGATAGTACCACAATGATTCAGTTTCATATTAATTTTTAATTTTACTCGCCTTAGTATTTCTATCTTCCACTTTTGTGCTCTGAAGTAAGTAAAAATGTAACTTAGTTGTCTATCAAAGTGTTTTTTTAGATTTTTGTTTACCTGAAATTTTTAAAAAAGGGGAAAAAAAACTTCAACTTTTTTCAACAGTAAAATATTTTTAATACACTTATATTTTTTTCGATGATTATTCTGTACTCTAAATAGGTATCTGAATTTCCAGTACAAAATTTGAGGTTATGCAATAAAAATTCCATTACTTATACAGTTTTTTTTTTCTTTCTTCGATTTTCTCGAAACTTGGTTTTTTAGCTTATTCACTTTTTTAAACTGACGATTCAATTGCACATAGGTTAGTTGCATAAAAAATTAACAAAAATTTTTGCTAAAATGGAAATCTGTTACATTTATCAGTACTATAATTTATACACAAATAGCTCATGAAGCATTTAAAGTAATTCTAAAAAAAGCTTAAATTTTGTTGCTTTGTCAAAACTTATCACGATTCGCATAGCCTCTTATAACAATTTATTGCAATTAACATTTAATTTATCTACTTTAAGAAAGTATACCCTTTTTACTTTTATAAAAATGATACAATTTAAAAACACATTTATAGCAGCTTAAATAAAAGGAAGTTAAAATTAAAACTATTTTATCGTTGTGACTGTTACTTTGAAATATTTTATAAATGAATTTGTAATGAAAACAATAACTTTTTTAAAAAAGTATTTTCTTTGAAACGTAAAAATAAGCATTGCGAGGCAATTAATTTATTTTTTGCGCATTTATTTGACGAGTCTTTAAAGTTAAGGTCAAACCTTGAACATTAAAAATATGACACAAATATATGAACTCTAAAAATTCTAAAGCAATTCTTAACGCCTTATTTAGGTTCATTACACAAAACTTACTGATATCGACATTTTTATAATGTTTACATTTATCTCCTAATGTTTAATGCTGAGATAAAATGATAAGATAACGTATTGGTACCCAAGAGATATGATACACACGTTTTCCGATTCTAGTACTATGATTAGTTATGTGTGTTATTGAAAGGATACATCATTTGCCAGAAAAATTTAAAGAAAATTAAAAGTTAAAAATTCATCAAACTAATAATTTTATCATAAAGTGTCTACTATGACAAAATTTTGTGAAAACATGTTAAAAAGATACAGAATCATTATTTCGACTTTTAATAAAACTTTTACATTTCGTATATTTTAAATACACATAGCTTACTGCTATACAGTTTTTCATTATTAAAAAGATTGTGGTTAGTTTTTTTTAAAAAATGAATTTATATTATAATTAATTAATAATCAAACTTTTTAATAATAACAGGTACCAACTAAATGTTTAGAACGCAAAGAGATATTTAATATTTATATAACTTTATGAAGATGCTAATGTTTTGAAACCCCACATCTATATGAAGGTTAAATTTCATCGGAAAAAAACCTCCTAACCCAAATATCAGTTATTTGAGTATTCTAGAACCGTTAGATCTGCACCAGTCAGAAAAATGATTGACTTCTTTTCCTTTTTTTTTCATTCGGAATCTATGCTAACAATCAATCGTTGCATGTCTGATCAGGATCGATTATAGTGTTTAAGCCTTAATAAGTGGCTGCTCAGGCTTCTCTTCGCAGCCAAAAGAGAAACCGCCATGATCGCTTTTTATCTTTGAGGAAGTGAAAAGGATTGATCATCTGATAATTTGTCATCACTCGTCCCTAGATCCTTCGAATTATTTTAACGGTCGAACATAAGTAATGACACGTTTCGAACGCTTTTCAGATGTTCGTAAAAAAGAATAAAAATGGAGGCGAGTTTCGCGAATTAAAATCGATTTTATTATTTATCGTTTGACGAACTTTTTTCGACAGCTGTCAATTAGTTTAGTTCCATGCAAATTACTTGTGAAATGCAAAATTTAATAAAAGTGAAAGATGAATTTGATTGTAATTTAGGGGTGAGGATGTATTGCTGAGAGCTGTAGTACGTGTTTAAAAGAATTTCGCGCGTGTTTTTAGAAGATAAATACGCTGATTATGAATTCGGTTTTTGACATGTTGGCAGAAACTCTGTCATTTAAGAAAAAAAAAGTGTTGCAATGCATTTCATAAAAAGTTTGCCCACCCAATGTTTCTTAACTGTTTATAATTATAACCGAAAACTAATTTTCAATTTTATTTTTCATAGGTCATAGTATGTTATTATTCAAAATAACTTTTGAAAAACTGACGTTTTCAGTTAGCTAACTTTAAAGATAAAATCTATTACGAACAGAATTCTTTTACAAATAATAATGAACTACATAGAAATTTAGAAATTATGTGTTAAAATAAATCATTATTAAAAATAACCACTGCTTTAATAGTTATAAGTAAAATTTAATATTGATAAATCATGCTATAAACTAATATGTATTGAAATGATTTATTTAAAATATTATTTAATATTCGTTTAAAATATAGTTAAGTATACACGTTACACGTTTAGTTATACCGTTATACCAAACGTGTTAGAGACAGGGTTACATAAATTTATTTAAATCACTAAACCAGATTTATCAAATGGTAAGGACGCATTGAAAATCATTACAAGGGACAATCAGACATAGCATGCATGTCATTTTGCGTGTTTCTATTATACACCTGAAAGGAAAGATATTAATATAAATATTTTTCTAAGAAAGGAGAGAAGATGCAGGTGGTGCATTGTTCTTCACGAAAAGCGTATTTCGTTCCGCCCGAACTTTAAAAAGCAAATTTAAGTTTAAGAATATTTTTGAAAAGTGAAGAACAATTAATTTGAAGAAATGGGGACAAGAGAATTTCAACAAAGAAAATTATGGGTTTGGTTATTTTATGTTATTTATCATACCGGTACACAATATTTTCAAAATACAAATTTTGAAATAAAATAATGATAGCATATTTGGGTAAATGCTTGAGTTACGAATAATTATCTAAAAATAGTTACATGAAAAATACTATAATTTAATGCAAACATTTAATGTGTTTTAAAAAGGGTTTTCTTTAAAATTATAATATATTAAAATATTTCTTTTCCACAGTGACGCCTTAGTTTAGATAGTTCATAATTTTTAAAATATTTGTTTGTTTTTGATAAGGATGCTTTTAATATTTTGGCATCAATTGAGTGCAGAATATTGAATTTAGTGTGGAAAGGTATAAATTTTTAAAATTTTTGTGCATTAATAGAAATATAATTTAAGATTTCGGCAAGAAATTTTTGTATTTTTCCTCCAATATAAAGTATAGGCAACGTTTTTGTCAAAGACCCATCAAGTATTTATACTAGATAAATAGAGTAAGAATGCAAACTTGACGTAAGAAATTGGATAAGAAAAAATAATAAAGATAAATACTTTTAACATTAATTCAAGACATGAACAGCATTTCAAATAAAAAAAAATCAACACAAAATTTTTATAAAAGAAAGAATTTAAAAAAAAAATTTCCAAAGAAAAAAGAAAATAAAATTTTCTCTTTACATTACAAATGACGCATAAATTTTATGCTTATAAAATAAATAAATACAGTCCCTATAATCCACAATAAACACTTTTACAGAATAGTAAATGGAAACAAAAAAGAGTGCAAAGAAATTTAAATGCATACTGGCAACACCGGCAAACACAACATGCAACGCAAAGAGACAGCAATTCCCTTACCTGTCCATTTTTCCCGCCTTTGCCTGGACGATGTGAAAGAGTCAAGCGTCTGGCCCTGTTCGAGCATAGCACTCAAATTCTCCAACAACTCGCAGAATAAAAGAAGAAATTCGAATAATTTTTCCGCCGAAAGTTCGGAAGGGGTCCACCCGACCACGTCAAGTGTCTATGGTCTGCAGATCTGGTGCACTTCCACCTAGTCTCCCGAAAAAAGACTTGTCTGATGACCGTATGACAGGCAAGTGTCCTGTTATGATCCATGCCTTACCGTCTTATATTAGACTACGCCGGCCGCATGTTTCATCAAAAGAAGACACTCCGCTCGTGTAGGGTTGCCGTTTGGCAATCTTTATCGCTCCGTTGGACGACTTTACCTGTTGGCGGGATTTTTTTGGGGATAGAGTTGACGTGACCTGATGCACACCTTGCGGAAACTCGGGTGGGGATAGGGAGGAGATTAACCTGGATGATGTTGCTGGATGATCGTGAAATCTTCCCTTGGTCAGTGTTTTGGTACGAGATACCTCAAGGCGTTCGCCTCTTTTAGGGGTCTTTTTCTGTGTGAGCGAATATTACATCATATTTGTGGAGAGGAATCGTATTCTTATGCAATGGCGCGTATGGCTTTTCGGAGGAAGCACTACGTTCTTTGAAACGGGATTTTAGTTTAGTTACAAAAGGTGTAAACGTTTTGAACAAATGATAATGATTTTTCACTTAAGTTATTACACATATCCCTTAAATTATTCATCAAATACTTATAACTGATTAATCAATTTAGGGTGGGGATTCGAACCTCCAGAATCCCTTCTTAAAGCTGCTTTTGGCAGAAAGAAATGGGTCGGTTTCAAGGTTGGTTGTGTGATTTTCTAGTTAAAGTTATTAAACATGAATAAAGAGAGTATAATGAAATTGCGTTATATAAGACTGGCTAACAGAGATACTTTGATAAAATCTTTTTGTCTTACAACTGAGGCACATTCTTAATACTTGTGTTTCTTTAACTTCCCAATATAATTAAGAGCACTTGTGTAGAATACCTGGTAATTTACTGTAGGAATAATATGTGTAGTAAAATCATCAACTCAACTCATCACAGATGTATGGGTCAGTGGCCTTTTAGCCAATAAATTTATTTTTATAATTATTTTTATAGTTAATTGAAAATTAATGATTATTATAAGTTCATTATAATTATAATTGTAATTAACGTATTAATAATAATAATATTATTATTATTATTATTATTATTATTATTACTACTATTATTATGATAATTATAAGTTTATTGCAATTATAATAAATATCTCAATATTTATTATTACTTATTGTTATTTTCAATAGAGCATTCGCACATGACGTCACTTGGACGAATAAACAACGTTGCTAGGGCTGTTGTTAGGGGCGGGAACTAAAAGCATCCAATAGAAGCATTCGCACATGACGTCACTTGGACGAATAACAACGTTGCTAAGGCCGTTGTTAGGTCCGAGTCATGTGATTGAAAATGCTCTATACGTTTCAAAACATTTTTCTTTTATGAAATCCATTGATATAGCCATTGTGGGGGTAAAGATAATGGGAAAATAATCAAGATAGGCTAACAACAATAAAAGATTTTTAAGGGAATGTAGGGTTTGAGCAAGAGGAAAGGAGTTTATATGGATAAAACCCACATTATGATAAAATTTTATTTTCACTAAAAATATTTAATTATATTTAAATTAAACCTTAATATATTATTTGTGTCTTTAAATTTTAAAACATAACCTAATAATCTAAAAATGAAAACTATTCTTTAAGATTTTCGTAAATTACAATAAAATGAATTAAGACTAATAATTTCAAGCATCAAGCATTAGAACAACTTTGATAATACTAAACATAGTAAAGTGTTTTCTCTCTATATTAAAAAAAAGTAACAGTGACCGCCGCCGCTTTTGAAAATTTTATTTTTGAACACTTTGAACTCTCACTACGCAAAAACTATTCCACAGAAATTTGTGAAATTTTAAACATTTCTAGACAAATGTATGAGGATCGTTTTCGTTCTAAAAGCTAATAGATGAGATAATTAGTTCTAGATTTATTTAATGTCAAAGTCGAAAATTATTTTTTTCTGCTGCGAGTTCGCCCCCAGCAAAATCTATTAGCAGCAGAAATATGATATTTTGCAGACACATACTCTTAGATGTGCAGTTTTGCACCACGTCGCCCTTTTTTCGAATTTCGAATTAGTTTTGGAGTGATTATGTTTTAAAGTTTCGAAATTTTTGACGGTTTTTCTGTTTTTTTGTTATAAAAGCAAAACTAATCATAGTAGAACTATGATATTTTAAAGACACATACAAATATTTTTTATAAAAAGATTGGCTTTTTGTTTTTTCAAGAATTCTAATTAGTTTTGGAATTATTAAGATTCAAAGTTTTAATTTTTTCTTCTCTTTCTTGCCATTCACTAGAGACACAGACGAGTTTTAAGCGTTTTTAGTTTTATGATGAGTCTGATTTATTTTATTTTCAACAATGCTTTTTTCTTCAAACTGGTTGATGATTATTAGTAGACTTGCTGGATATTTTTTAACATTTCGATTAAATTATTCATAAGCTAGAAAAGAATATATTTCAACAACATTTTTTTCTGTTAATTTGGAGGAATGATCCGAATTAAATTATTTATGCAAGGGAGAGGTATTTTCGGTATTAATTAAGCTTAATTAATGAAGCCAAGAGGGTGGTGCTGGATTGTTGAGATGAACAAGCGAGCTCTGCTCGCTAAGATCGCGAAGCGATCTGAAAAGAACTGCGAAGCAGTTACGGGGGTTGGTGAGCGATAGCGAGCAGGGGGAAGGCCCCCTAGTATAAATAAAAAATTACTTTGAAAAGTTTTGTTACTTTTTAAAATTACAAACAGTTATTAACAAAATTAAAAAGTTTTTTTTCTTATGAGCTGTAATTTTAATATTGAATTAAAACTTTAATTTTAATTATATTTCAACTTGGTTTAAGTTAGTTATTTTTACTTGAAAACAGTGTGTAAATATTAAACCTTACCTAACATTGAAAAGAGTAATCAATATGAAGTTATTTTCAGATTTTATAACGCACCCATTGAATCTACACATGATTTCACTACGCCCGTATCGACACCATACAAAAAATAAAACACAAGGAAAATTAACGAAATATAGGTTTTGGGGCTTGTGTATGTTGTTTCTTTGTATATTGAATCAAATATAAAATTTGAAAGTATTTTTTAATAAAACTTTAAAGTCGCTTAAATTTATTGCTTACATAATATTTGCTTCCCGAAAATCATATGCCTTTATCGATTTTACTTTATTTCCAAGTATAATATTTTGAAAAATAAATAAGGGAAACATATATATAAGCAAGGTATTTCCCTCAGAGTTTTAGAAAAACAAGTTTAAAATCTATTATAAAATCAAATACCAGGATCATTGATCATGTTATGGAATTTAAAAAAAAACATCAAGAAAATTGTTATGAAAAATCCTCTATCTGCATCGAGTCCTATACTAAAATATAATATTAAATAAGAGTAGATCATCAAGTATAAAACATTTGCTTAAAAAGACATGCAATACTATATTTAGGTTCAAAAATTAAAAAAAATATATATAAGTTAGAAAAATCAAACTTAAAGGAAACATTGAAGAAGTGAAGACTCATACCTCTCACATAAAAGTAAAAACATATTAATTTTGTTTAAATCATGCATATAAATATAAGAATAAATACCTTATTAATTAGAAAACAATAATGTATTTAGTATCTTTAAAACCATAAGTACCTGCACAAAAAAACTCTAAAAAAGAAATTATTAAAATGTTTAGAAACATGTAGCTAAATTTCATGAAACCTGTTATTTTTTTATTTGATTATTATTTGATTTTTATTTCGTAACAAGAGATCTAAAATTAATCTTAAGTTTGAAACTTTGCTCATTAGTTTTGTAACATAAACTTCAAATTTCAAAATAATTATGCAACAAATAATTTTACATGCTTGAATTTACTTGTTCATAAAATTTCAATGGTTAAAATATTATGAAAATAGTGCAAATTGAAAATCTCAAGTGAAACACATCAACTAAGTTTCAAGGTTTCTATTCTACTCATATTTTTATCTTTCAATTTGTATACCATTATTTTAAATTCCTTTAGATAAACTTCATTTCATTTCATTCAAAATTAGAACGACACCATCAATTTAAACCTTTTCGGTGTCATTATCCTCTCTGATGCCAGGACATTGTAACCACCTTTTGTCGACTTTGTGTAGTTCCTGAATCACCCTTCCTGCACGAGAGATTAAAATAGTTAAGAATTTTAAATAGTTAAGCACGATGACCCTCAATCTAGCTCAATGTAAAACATTCTAAAGACGCACTGGACATTTTTTAAGACACGTTTTCTGAAGATTATTTGAAAAGGGAATAAGTCCATCCACTTTTTTCAACTGTACAATATTTTTGAATATAAAGTTTTTTTTTTAAAATAATAAGTTTTTTTCGAATATACGTAGGGTTTTTTTCAATGATTGTTCTCTATTCTAAATAGGGTCCTTTCCAGTAAAAATTTGGTGGTTATATACCATGAAAATTTCTTTAATTATACATTTTTTTTAAAATTTTCTCAAAATCTTGGATTTTGTACTTATTTTCTTTTTTTTTTCCAAACTAAAGATTAATTTCTAGTTTTTTTTTTTTTGGTCTCGTGTGGGGCTATAATTTTAAACGGTTCAAATTAATGAAAGTTTGAAGAAAATGATGAAATTTTATAAGAAGTAATACTGGTTTTATGAGAACAACTTTTCTAGTTTTCTTTTTAAGTGTTCTTTAAACTTAAATTGTTATGCAATACATTCTAAAAAATGAATTTAAGAGTTCTAAAAGTTGTCTCTACCTGATTTTAATTGGATCTATCGAAAGAAGTGACCGAAGTATTTAATTCGATTTTTTGTGGAATTTGAACATTGCTTTTTTGAAGGCAATTGGTACCTATTACAATTTTACTTCATTATTCTGCTTGTCACTCTATGTTGATATAAAACTTCACAATATTCAATTTTCATTGATGAAATACAAGTTATTGCAGGGTCATCAAATATAATGAAAATATTGCATGATAATGCCAAGCATATCAAAATTTGTCTAATGTATTGTATGTCCAAAAGATGAAAATTTACTCAGTAAGAAAGTGTCCCGAATTAGGAGTGCAAAATCATTAATGAAGATACAATAGACTCTTAGTTTTACGTACTGAGATGATAATGGACAAAATTATATAAATTCATCATGATTCATAGTAATTTAAATACCTCTTAAAGAAATTTTTATAAAATTTCTTTTTTACGTACTCATTTTAACTTTTCACCCGGCTTTATAGACAGAAAATGAAAAATAATTTTTTTGTAACAGGATGAAATTTGATAAAAATACTCAAAATTTTTCACTTTTATACGAATTTTAAATGTTTTCCAACCATACGGATTTTGTAAACTATTTCAGGGTATCTCTCTACGATTTCGGAAAAAAGTAGATAAACATAATCGTTGAAACTAACAGTGATGAACCTTGTTAACAAAAGCCCCCATCACAACGCTCTATTTCTCCGCAGATTGTCACCGCATTCGATTTCGACCATTCGGGTCACAACAGAGAGGAGCGCTTTCTCCATGGAACAAAATTGAAAGTCGTCTGCGAACGGGCATTATGCGCGCGGCATGCCTGCGTGCGCAAAAAATATTTTGGGAATGTGAGGGTGCAGAGCGTGAATGAATGAGGAACAGAGGCCGTTATCCCCTCAATGGAAGGAAAGTATGCGGCTTCTCATGTCGCTCTTGCTGTTGCTACTTGATCAGTGGATCTAGAACTCTTTGGTACCGTAAAATTGCACAAATGGTGTGTTTTTTTTACATTAAAAAAGCAAATTATAGTTGATAACCAAAACACATTTGACAAGGTCAGTGGTTTATGTGTTATTTATTTTAATATGATCAATTGCAATATTAAAGCGTTTTCAAAGTGTGGATTTGAGTTTTAACTATATTTTTTTTTTAATTTTGGGTCATTTAATATTTTAAATTTATTCATTTTACTGTTCAAAAAATTCCTCAATAGTCAAACCACAAAGTGAAACAAAATAGTGACATTGAAAATAGTAGAAGACTTTATTATTGATTTAAAAATATGACCTAGCTGTTTTGGATTATTTTCTTTATCACCTTTCCAAAGAAAAGTTGTAAGGTTAACAAAAATAGACATTTTGATACTACTTAAGTTGGAAGCCTCCTAGTGATCGTTTTTAAGGAATTTCAAGACACTATTTTGAGGATGCCATGATAACAATTTTACCTGTTCGCCTTAGCATTGAATAAGTGATAATCATATTATTTAATATAGATACATTTCTCTTTCAAATGGTTGGACCAAAGTTTCCCTTAAGAGCCAAAGTTACCCCATTTTACAGTATTACAGTAAAACAAAACATTTTTCTGACTTAAAATGGTTAAGGTATTGTGATAGTTTCATTAAAATATTTTTTATTAAAGAATTTAAACTTTTAAAATTTGAACAATTTTGAAAAAAATCTCTCAAGAAGGTAAGGGTGAGGCATAGAATATATTTAAAGAAATGAAAAATTTATTCAAGTGACATAATTTACAATTTTCCTATGTTGATAGAAATTTGATCTAACGTCTTTTATACTAACGCAGGAAAACTAACTTTACAGGAATTGTTAATTTTAAAAAATGTTTCTCTTAAATGAAGCATGATAAAAATATGAAATGAGCCTTTAAAAATAGGAACTCGATTTTATCTTTGTAATTTAATCATTTTTAAAATTTGAAAATTCACCGTTTCATATAAACCAAAGTAAATGATGTTGAATGTTGATTGTTGATGTATAGAGTAGTAGTGGATTAAATCAAATGTTGATACGATATTAATAATATCAGAATATACCTTTCTAATGAAACCTGGTTTGAAACATTCGCTTTTCAAGTTTGGTTAATAAAAATAACTATAAAATTTAAATGCAGAGAAAAATGTTATATTCTCTATTTAAAAAAAAACAACAACATTTTTTAACATTTTATAATTAGTAATTACTTGTATTCATTGAAAAAGAAAGCGATATAGGTAACGATAAATTTGTACGGAATCTTTTATAAAAGTACCAATCATATTTTATAAGTCACCAAGCAAGTAACTCCTGCATTGGTTCTGAAAATTTCTTACTTCTTTCACATCAACCCTTTAACTTTCTCTTTTCTCTTATTATTTTATCCCTTCCTCTCCCCCGATTCCAATATTCTATCATTCCTTCTCCCATTTTCTCATCCTTTTCCTACTTCCCAATATTCTATCATTCTTTTTCTGCTTTTCTTATTAATAAAGTTACCTATCTCTTCTTATCCCTTCCATTCTCTATTGTACTTAATCCAACTCTCTTTCAATCGTTTCCCAATTCTTTACATTTTTCTCCCTTTTCTTTGATTCCAATTAAAGTGTCAGGAAGTTAAAGAAGATATAAATACCATAGCCATTCAGTATAAACCTCAATTACTTAATTTACACAACCTAGGTTTGAAAATCCGCTCCAAAATCTTTAAGATCCACTATCTTCCACTCTATCTTTTCCATTCTCCTATCATACTTTATCTTCCTTTCAACAATTCTCAAAAATTTTCTCAAAATTTCAGAGGTCATATTTCAAAGAATTTAATGGGAGAGAATCATCATCTTCTCCTATTCTCAAAATATTAACATTAAGTCTAGATTCAAATCTTACCTATAAGTGGTCTAAAAAGCTATACTACAAAAAACTTGAGGAGGGCTTAGAAATAATTTAAGCCCTCCAAAAACAAAAATCTAGTTTCGGGATCTGTACTGAATATCCTTACTTTTATTCATAGGATACAATAGTGAAGGAATCTACTCCTCTAACCGAAACTTCAACTCCCCAGCAATGGAAGAAGAAAACGATTATCAAAAGATTTGGCATCGAAAACTCCTCTTCTCCGCCTCTCCTCAGATCCGTCTGCCGAGGCAACCCTTGCAGTGACGTCACAAGTAGCAGGTAACAGTTTCTCGTTCATTCATGGTTTCGTCCTGCCGGTCTTTCCCGGCTCCGCAGACGGACGGACGCTCTCCCGCTCCGTCGTCGTTGTTTTTGTTTGATACGATTTTATATTATCGCGTTATTATTGCGAAAGTCCGTTGGCAGCAGCGAGGGAGAGGATTTTTCGCGCTGCCGATGATGATGATGATGACGAGTGGAGTTAAGCTGTTGTTGTAATCTCTATTAAAGGAAGAAGAAGCGTTTGTTTTTATTTTTTTTGATAGAGAGGAATTGGGTCGGTTTGGTTGTCGGAAGGTGTGAGGGTATCGTGGTCACGTTTTTTACTTTCTATCTGTGGAAGTTGGAGAAAGTCGTGGAAAGTTTTATCTGAGTGGGGATGAATTGTTCCAGAGTTTACTGACCCAGTTTCTCTCGAATTCAAGGTTGAGAGTCGCTTAATAGTTTCAAAGTTATAAATTTCTCTTCACACTTCTCTTAATTTCTCAGTGAAAAATAAAGCTTAACACCAGGTGTATGCTAGACTGCGACTTAAAAAGAAGAAATCGAATTCTCTTTTCCTTTTTATGATTATAAAAAAAAAACAACTCGGGAAGATATTATATCATATTACTCCTAAGGGAAGGTAACCCCCTAATTAAAATATAGCGTGGATAACTCTTGAACGTCTTTAATTTGAAATCTTGAATCATTTAATTTCTCTAGGTCTCTTAAATTTACTATTAAATTAATTTTTTATTCAAGGTTTCGGATAATTAGATCGTTTAAGTTGTCCCTTCAGTTTCGAATTATACAAAAAAAATCGTTGAAAACCTCAATGAAAAACACTTCCTTGTGACGTATCCAGAGAAAACCTAAAAGAGGAATATATCAAGACTATAGTCTTGTATACTCTATGTCTCTCTCTCTCTCTTCTCTCTCTCTCATATAATTCTCTCTAATAGTTCTCTTATAAGAGAACTTCTAAAAATCTGATAAATTCTCAACGTATAGTGATATAAAAACTACTTAGATTATAAATCATAAGTACGGTACAAACAATAGAAATTTATGTCATAATTAGTTTGTATTACATTATGAACGTTTGAAACATTTGCTTTTAAAGTTTGGTTAATAAATACATAAAATTTAAATGTAGAAAATTTGTATTATGTCTATGTTAAAATTCCTGACTCCCTCATCTGAATCGTGAAAAGTATACACATATCGTCTCTTATTTTTTTGGTCAGCCATTGAAATAAAAATTCTAGCTCATCTACTTAGCACGTGGTGGTTAAAAACTAATCATTTTACCATCCATACTCAGAGGTGTAGCCAAGAATATTCAATTTTAAGAGGAAAATATGAGCTTCTTTCGGTCTTTTTCCGTTATCAAAGAAAGAAAGTTATTGAAACTTTTTTATGTAGAGACTCTCATATTTTATTAAATGTCGTTTTCATAAAAATAAAACTAAATTGAGTTATTACACATCCATATAAATAATAGTAGAATCGGTTATACAAAAAAAACCGGTCAGTATATTCCGGTCAATAAAAAACAAATCTATTACATGGGAAAAGCTTAAATATTAATAAAAAAATAACTTTATTTGGTTTTTGACCAGGTTTTCCTGAGGAATTTTTACATTGACCGGTATTTTCGCGACATCATATAATCATAGTACAAATATTTAACTAAAAATACTGTATGAGAACTGAAACTATAGTTAAAACAAAATATTCCACATTTCTCTACTTTTATTTCTAGTCTCAAATATTTTAAATTCCTCTTGTAATTTGATTTTTTTATATACATATCACTTTAAAATCAGTTAAAGTTAAATAATGTGTTACACTTATTCAATAACAAGGATATTTCATACGTGACATATTACCTCCTAAAAGAAATACTAAGTACTTTTTTTACGATAGCTGAAAGGATTACACACAATACGGGTAGATATGTTGCGTGTTTTCCAACTCTTAAGGAAACTGAAATTAATTTCAAAGATTGTGTGCTTTTGCACGCAATCCGAACACTTATGTGGAAGAGTTTGTGTATCGCACGGAAAGATGGGAATCCCTCAAACAATTTAAAACACAATGAACAGTTTATGCTAAATGCTTTTTTTTCACGAAACGATACTCCAAACAGTTTGCTCTCCAGTGGTCAAGGAGCCCTTCAGTCGGTGCTAATTATAAGTGCAAGAAAAGAACAACTCTTGCAGCAGATGCAATGTAAAGATGATTTCTCAATCTGGATCTTAGTTTAGGAAAGTGAAATTAATACGTTTCATGCACAAACGACATCGACGTTTCGACACCTAAGACACTTTTGAGTGTTTCAGAAAGCTATTACAATTAACGAAAATTATCATATTGATCGATACTTGTACTGTTCTTAATTTTGTTCTTAAAACTTTCGTTATTTTGTATGGGAACAATAATGCCTAAGAAATACTTTCAAAGGGTAATTAATTAGCTTTTATTGGTTTCATAATGTTTGTGTTTCATAACAGTGAATCGAGAAAGCTTCAGAATATTTGTCCCTAGATATTTATAAGATTAAACATTTTCTTAAAACTTCATTGAAAATAGATTTTTTAGATTTCCTTCCCTTTATGAGAAACTTTTACGATAACAAATTCCTAAGACTTCCAAGTACTCGAGGGCTGCAATCGAAATCACAAGTCAACTGGTGGACCGCAAATTAATCTGGCTCCTTTTTATCCATGCTATATTTTTCTGGGGTAGAGTCTTTAACATGGAACTTTTCTGGGGAGAGAGGGACTAAGGTTATTTACATACTATTGTGAAGGTACAACTGCATTTTCAAAAATTTCAGAGGATACATAAATTTTTGACCCCTATACATATTTTAATACTGAATATTAATTAAAGAGGGTTCGTTAATTTCCCAAAAAATGGTGTTTTACCTAATTTTTGAATACTCCATTTTGCCCCTCCTCGTGATATAGGTTGACCTAATCCTAAGTCTTTAAAACCACTTGCTACCCTCAGGGGTAATTTTAGGGTATGCAACCTCTCGCTCTTGAAGCTTCAAACTTTTAAATTTTCACCATTGAAAATGACCGACCAAAGCTACTCCATAGATAAATAGGGGGGTTCGGGGTCCCCCCCCCCAAAAAAAAAAGTTGAATTTTAGTATACTAAAAGGTGTTCTGAAGCTGCTTTGGGGGGTTACAGGGAGCTTCGCGGGCCGCACAAAATGACTCTGGTGATGAAAACCCTTGTTTTAGACTGGAGAGGAGGATAAGATGATGATGATCATCGGAGGATGGGGAGAATGATCCCAGGGAAGGTCACCTCTCCACGAGCCGATCTTCTCACCTTCATTATGCTAATGAGCTGCACTCTTCGTGACATCCATCAACAAATCAGTAGCCCCGACACCCGATCCGGAGGCGGGGCTTCCATCCCTCCCCACCAAACATCAACAATTGCCAGATCGACACCTGCAGACGGAGTTCCTGGAACGAGTCACCTTTGCGAGAGGATGCTGACGTAGAGGCGTTTGTTGGCTAGAGCGCGCATCGATTGCAACCCTTGGTGGTTAGTTTGAAGGGTGTCGTAAAGATTTGTGGTATGGAAGGTCCGCTATATGGAAGGAAAGGAAGATACGATCAGATAAAAATACGAATTATTTCATCCATGAAAGAGGAGGTAATGAGGAATCATACTTCCAGATTTTTATCTCGATACAAAATTGTTTCGTAACATAATGTAAAATATGGACTCTTTTTAAATTATTCTTCAGAAAATTAATTTTTACCAGAATTATTTACAAAAGAAAATCGTTGTTTTAGTTGACTCTTTCTTAGCACTTCTGTAACTACCCATTATTAAAATAACGTTACTGGTAACAAATTTCTTTTTTATCAATCTAATAATTGGTATATTTTGAAGGATAAGGTCACTCCTTTTCAAAGCAAGGAAAACACAAATGAAATTTCTACTCTATTGATCCTTGAAAAATATATTTGAAATGTTTCGGGTAAAATAATCATACTTGTTTCATTAAAAACATATTGATGAAAAAAGGTTTATAATTCCTTAATTTTCCTAGAAATTATGTGTAATCCTTAACCATTTGAGCTTCGTCAACCCCTTTTGAAGACCCCCACCCTTTGGGAATTCTTGTTTCAGTCATTTGAAATGTCAATTATTTGTCTGAATGTCTTTGAGCTTTGTACGCGTCCACTTGCTCTTTTATAAGTTGTCCTTAATCACTTACAATCATCTGAGTAATTTCATCTCATTTGGGCTTCACTGCACAATTTTATAAATCTTGACACTAAAAGAACGAATAATCATCCAAAAAATAATCTTAAACACGAAAATCCCTGATACACCAAAGAAACAATTCTGGCACGTAGTCTCTTAAAAAGGCAATAGAGATGCAAGTATCGTCTCTTCTACTGGAGAAAAATGGGTAGGAGATGATGCGCGCTCTAACTCCACGTAAGATTCGCGAAACCGCAAGATCACCCTCCTCCCCCCTACGCGCTGCCCTTGTGAGCATCCTCTGTCCTTCGTGTTTTAATAATGGACAATTTTTTTCTTGACTTCTTTTTGTCCCTCGAGAATGCGGAGCTAAAAGGAAGATGATTCACTGCCGTTGGTGGGCATCATCTTCCTTCGAATGATTGGTCGGTGAGCTCCAGCTTAAGCAGGTGGTTAGAGAGCTCCATTATGAAACCAACACGAGACTAATTTTTATTGGTAGGGCCTAAAAATACATAAACACAGCTTTCGTTGGAGGAAAGTATAGGTTGAGATGGCTTTTTTCTTAGGGGGTATTGTATCGGTCTTGTTCTTATTTTCGCCCTGTGCCCCGTTTAAATGTAGCTTGATGACTGATAATTGCTGTAAATGGGGACTCGGAGATTTGGTGTAGAAATAAACTAGTAGGAATTGGTTGTAATGAATGCGATGATTCGACCCGGATCCATGAGCAAAATAGTAAGGGTTTGTTATTATAAACAATTATTGCCTGTATCTGTTTAGGATGAAATAAAAGTATGCAATTAAGAAAAAACAGAAAAATCCCAGTATGGGGTACGTATAGACAGGTTTAGGTAAACTTCTCAACAAGTGAAAGGAAATTATAGGAAGGCAGACTCATGAATATAGATCTAAAAGTATGTTTACTACTAAATCTGTCAGCTTTGCCTCTATAAAATCCATAGCCTCCTAAACCATAAAGAGGCTCAATTTTATCGTGGGTTCCCCACGTTTTTATACTAAATTTTCCCATAAAAATTTAGGTAATTTAACACAATAGGGGTTTTTCAAAATCTGTAATATTTAAATTGAAAGTAACTTCAGTATGAAAAAGTTGAAAAAACGCGCTTTTGATAAGAAATCAATAAAATCGAAATTTTATGTAAATATCAGTCATTCTTTCATACTTATATAATCTACTGCATATTGCGTAACATCTTTTTGTTCTCACTTCCTGTAAACTGCGGAAGTGACCCTTGGGTTTACCACCGAGGTAAATTACAGTAAATGAATCTGAATGATCCCCTGGCACCACCTAGTCGGATTCATCAATAGGTCGGTGTCTTTAAACTTATAATTGGTTCCAAGAAATCTCGCCAAAAGCATTAAAAGCGGCGCCAGGAAATCGAAAATTAGCCAAACGTAGGCCTGATGGATGGACGACGGCCATTTACCTGAAACCAACAGAAGCCGACTGCTGCCCACCAAGGTGCTATGGGTCAGGTTTCTTTTTTTTTTTGTGGATGCTACCAGAAGACCACACCTCTGGTAATAAATTATCGCAAACCGCAAACCATGCAGGTATTTTGGTGAACTTTATGGGGATACAAATAGTCTAGGTCTTTGATCTGCATGGGTTATTGCAACAGTCTTGTTTCCTTATGTGATGGGGGTTAAAAAAACAGCTATAGGAAGAATTGAAAATTCCTTTTATGAAGATGTCAAGTTTAAATGAATCTTTCAGCCGTGTATGAGGTGTTTCATAGATATTATCTGAAAACACTAGAAAATAAAGGGGAGGGGATCAATAGGAAATCCAGTCGAAAATTTCTCTTTTTGTAAGAAAAAAAAAGCTTAGAAACAAGGAGGTTAAGGGAGTTTTCAACAGCTTCCTAGTTTACTTCTGTCAGACTAGTAGGCATCCATACAATTTAAAAATTCCATAACTTCATCTACTTTCAGACCGAAAACCAAGATTTTCTACAAGGTCCATATGACCACTACGCAAAAGATTTCCACACAAAACCTAAACAGATGAAATTTGAATAAAAGCTATAAGTTTAGCTGTTTAAGTTGAGTAAAACAAAATGGTCGTTAAAACGTATGAAATTGAAATTAAACCATAATAATCTCCTTTTTTCATAAGAAGAAGCATCCAATTTCAAAGTCAAATTAAGATATTATCACCGCATATAGATTTTTATACTATTTTATTATTTGGTTTCATTCCTTAAATATTACCTCATATCTTTTAAAGAAAATAGAGTAATTCAAATCTCATTCGGATGAACCAAAGGGTACAGTTTTTTAGTGCATTAATACTTTAAACGAGTATTAGAAGCGTAGATACTTTTTTTCAGTTTTGCCTATAACTTTGAAGGAATAAGTTCTCACAAGAAAACGAAAACAGTGTCAATCCTCGTGACCACGTTCTTATTGCGAAAGAGATATATTTACGAAATGGGAAAAACTGAAAACTTTTAAAACGCATTCAATTAAATCTAGTTTTTGATCTGTGACATCAACAAGTTTGTCATCACGAAAAAAATTGCACTACTCTATTGAATCGGATCTCACTCTTTTAACCTTTTCAATCCTAAATCGCCTGGTATTACCATTGATTCCTATGAAAAATTTGAGGCGGTTAGGATTGAAAGGGTTAAGCAAAGAGAGATTAATCTGGTTTGAAAAGTTAAAACTTTGACTGATAAAACTCTAGGAATAGTCAAATACGTGATCTCTCTCAAACCTTCTTTGATAGTAGTGACCTTTTTAATATTTTTAACGCTTTTATAAGGGCAAGTGTTTGAGCAGGAAAAGTTTAATAATTTTTTAGCACAGCACCAAAATAGATTTTTATATTTAAGTGATGCTTAATTGAATTCATTTGTTATTTAAGAAAAACAAAAAAAATATTTGATCATTTTAAAGAAATGGTTTAAATTACTCTTACATATATTCTTCAAAACCATTACGATTTCAGAATTAAATAGTTTAACGAATTGGTGTAAAACATAATGGAAATATGGGTGAAGTTGAGATTTATTAGTACAATGCACACAGACAAAGGTAAAATCAATTTCTTATGTGTTACAAATGTAAGGAAAAATTATGATGCATTAAAAACTGCTTAAATGCCAGTTATTTTATCATTTTAAGTTCATGAAGTGTATATGTTATGGGCAAAGTGATTAATCGGGCATTATTGATAATGCCCGAAGTGGAGGCGGGCAAAATTATAAATTTCATTCATAAATTCCACTGAATTTATCACATTGCCCGGGCATTATTAATAATGCCCGAATTTATCACATAGCCTGTAACACATATATAAGATGTCGAAAAGTAACATCACACTTATTTATAAGTAGTAGAAGGTCATTTTATACAAAATGAAAGTAAAATTATATCTCATTATAATACTTGTTGTAAAAATTTAAATATTAAAACTGGTTTTTCTTTGGTAAAATTATATTCTCCGGTTAATTTCAATTAGTCTAAATGTAATACTTATTTATTCAATTTTCACTTTTTGACTTAAAGCAAAAATTACTTGTATGTAATTAGTAACCTTTAAAATCGATGTATATCATACTTCTTGTTCGTATCTATCATGTTTAATACTTCTTTCCTATTTTTCAGAAAACAGGACTTCTCTTATTTATTTTAGCTCTATACTTAATATTGGAAATATCTCGATTTCTAAATTTGAATTAGTTCCTTTATCCGTTTATTTTTAAAAGGTTACTTAAATTGAATTTAAATAAATCAAATAAATTTGTGGGAGGGTATGCTTAATAGGTTCAGCGAGAGATACACATTTTATTAAACTTTCCATTTGAACTATCGAATTTTATATCGATATTTGGATATAGTATGTCGATACTTACACGAATTACTTAATCAACAACAAGCAACAAGTGTTTTCTTAGATCGTGTACTAAATAAACTTTTACATTACATTTCACAAAAGAACAACCTGTATAAGTGTAGCTTACTGAAAATGTAAATGTTAAAAGTTTTATTGAATAAAGCATAGCTGCGATTTTTCTTTAAAATCATAATGTAACTTATGTAGAAGGTTTAAGTTAGATGAAAAAAAATATCCTTTAGCAAAAAAGCTAACAGGGAGAAAAAACAAGCGTTACCAAAATGTTGAAATAACAAATTGCCAAGAATTTATGTTCTTCAAATACCTATTTATAATGCTCAGAAATGTTCATTCGCAATTTGGTGAAAATGGTATAAAATATTTTAGGCATTCTAAGATTTCGAATTTTGCGGGAAAAAAACCATAGCGGAACCCCTGTTATGTAGTTAGATTTTATGAATAATTAAACTAACATTATAAATTTTTAAAATAATGCTTAAAAGTTCTATGAATTAGGTAGTATTTTTAAATTAAAAGAATAAAACAAAATAATAAGTCCCTGTCTTTGGTTAACTCAAGTTCACGGAAAGAGGTGAACAGTGATAATTTTCCACAATTTAAAAACTAAAATAAATTTCCACAAACCCTGCAACTACACTCATATAGATATTTCAAACATACATCAATATTAGTTAGACGTACTATTAGGACAGACAGCCGGAAAAGCAATGCATTTGTAATAGCTACAATTCGGTTAGAAATCCCGTTTGAGAATACGAATGTGCTTGGGGTGTTATACTCATGGCGCCAGTAAAAAACCACAACCCGCTTTTTGCAATAATTCTTACTTAGCATACAATTTTCCTTTACATGTTACTGTTTTTAGAACTTTATACTTAGTGATAACTTAATTTACAAATTGAAGAGTGTGAGAAATTCGATAACTAAAATTTCGTTGTTGGGAATTATTTCACAAATTTTGTTCAGTATATTTAAAGACGCTAATTGTTTAAAGTAAAGGGTTCATAGTTGAAAGATAATGTCTTGTGGAGGGAGGCTAAATTAATAAAAAGGTAGACTTGATTATTACACTTGGTGGGACACTCAATTAATATTTTAGTACCAAGGGAAAATTTCGCGTTTTTATGTTTTTAAACGCATCTGTCTGTTGTCCACACCATAATTAACTACACAGACATTGAGGATAAACATATCTGAGCAAATTTTCTCTACAAATCTAAAAATATCTACAAATAAAAATGAAAATTTAACTATCTACTGTAAAAATTTTTCATGTACCAATTTGCATAAGATTTCACATTCCTCAACTTAAACTTCTTCCCCAAATCAATCAAAACCGTCTCATTTTCTCAACCACGTGAAAAAAGGGTTCGAGAGGAATTCAAATAAAAATTTTAACACGTGTACTCCCTCATTTACCTTATTACTTCTTAAAAAACCAAGCCCACACGTGTGCGGCATCCCCATGCATATATAAGTTATCGATATTACGTAAGAATTGATCAATCAAAAAAAAAGTTATCCTAATCGAATGTATACCGCAGCATAGCACCTGCATTAGGAGTGACCGGTTAGATGATATCTAAATATATATCGCCATTTATCATTAGGGTTACTTGGTGAGATTTTAAATGATCCCACAGAAAGGGTGGAGTGATAACTTCTGTGTAAAATAGGCTATCACAAGGTCAGTTCCTGTTCTCGTACTATGGGTATTAAGATAGCGCGTTCAAAATTTGAACCCGCGTTCTTAAATCAAAGAGCGGTGGTTGGATGTTAAAATTAAAGCCTTATTTGATCCAGTTTTAGATCTGGGAGAGAGGAAAAAAGATAATTATGTGTCATTAATGAAATGTGGGGTTATTAAAATTTGCATTTGTAAAATCTTATATATGAGTTTTTTTAAGATGCTGTAATGCTCGGTAATTTAACCTAGTTGCTGATGCGCGGTTTCATTGATCTATTTAAAGATGGTCGGATTTAAAACTCGAAGAGAAATTTCAAATGACCTGTGTGTTTCAATGAGATTGTTTGAATTGAACTAACCATTAGGTATTAGTAGTTTGAACATTTCAATGTTTATTTTTACAACTTTTACCCTCTTTAATCTCTCATTGATTTATTAGTGTTTGAGTGGGTGATAATCCCATGGGTATAAGTTACGACTAATGACAATGTTACAGGTGGCAAATAAAATTGTAAGCACTATAATTTGATTAAACAAACTTCTGGAATAGTCAATATTCTTTTCTTAATTTTATTACGGCTTCTAAACTACCATTAGAATCATTGGATGCATTATAAAGAACCACACACACCATTATACAGAAGTTATCCTCCTATATACAGAAGTTATCTTACACTGTCACTCTGTCTCACTTATACCCCTTATTCAACATCTGTATAAGTATATTAGTAAACAATATTACACGCAGAATATTTGTAAACAATTCTTGATATTTTCTATATTTATTATTGAATTAAAACTGCATACTAATAATTATATATGCTATTATTTAACCCAATTCAATGTTTCTGATATTAACCTAAACAAAAATCATGTTTTTAAAGTGTTAAAATGGGCTATTGTGCATTTATTTCAATCTCTCTATATAGCCCAGTAATTTTAGGCGAAAAAAGGGGTCGATAGCTAAATAATTTATAATTAGCTGAAAATTTCAGGATAAGCTCTCTATGATGTGTACAACCCACCCTGAAAAGTCCCCAAAGATCCCCCGTCGCACAGTGTTTCGTCTCTATCAGGCTAGGTGGACAAAAGTCACTTCTAAACTTCGATAAATGAGCAATGAAATAAGGTAACCAACATCTGGCAGAGTGAGAATTCAAGGTTATTTAATGTTTATTCTTCAATGGTTTGGAATTTCAAGATTCGAAAGATGACTAATTGGAATGCGCGCTCGTTCGAGTACGCTAGCTATGCTTACATAACAATTTCAACGTTCTCTAGCGGGGGTTGTTATTAATTTTAAAAATATTTTGAAAGACGGATCTTATTAATGAGGGTATGTACTAAGTTGTTTGGTAAACTGTTAATCTCTCGGCATTTTTAATCATATTAAAAAACCGTGTTAAACTTGTATAAAAACTAAGAGTTATTTTTCTTTGTTTTACAACTTTAATGGAGAAAAAGTAGTATGTACCCTCATGTACCCACGCTAAATTTTTCATAATATCATTCTTACACTATTCCTCTAACTTTTGATACCAGTTATAGACTGCACAATTGAGTACAACTATTTTTAATTAATTTTTTACATACGAGCTTCACTATATTTCTAAAATTGAGATTGGCTCAAACTCGAAAAGAACGTTTGTTTCAAACTCAAAAGAACAGTCTTTTTGCATTTATTTCAGCTAAATTCAACTTAAATAATATTACTTAAGACTATGAAAGATATTTAAAATGAAGTAGGCCGAATATTCTTCTAAAATCAGTATAAAATGGATTTCTGTGGGGGAGTCAAAGGAACGTTTTTTAACTAAAAATAAAACATAGTTCACAACACCAGGAAACGTTCCCACACAAACAGAGACCTCCTATCTATGTTAATTAAAACTTAGGACCCTCTCATCAATTAATAGCCTTCGAGAGGTTCCGAAAAAGAAAGCAGGAAGACTATTCCTGAAGTTTTAGAGCTTCTTATAGCTCCTCCAATAGAGCCTCGACCTTTGTCTCAACTAAACCTACAGCAAATTGAAGCAGATTCATCTAATGGTGAAGATTAAAGGAAAAATCGTTCATTTCTAAAAGTTTTACTTATTTAATATTCAGTGCTATTCAAATTAAAAATTTGAATTTTTCTTTTAATTACATTACGATAAAATCATATGGTATATAATTTTCTTTTATCATTACCTGGCTATTTTAACCTACATTAGTCCTTTTTAGTTTAGCTATTAGTAGTTAGTTTAGCTATTAGTCCTATATTTTAACCTTAAAATTTACTAGGTAAATATTAAGCAATTTAAATATGGAATTTTGGTTTTTATTAGTACTGTTGTTTATTATATATTTTTAAAGATTTAATTTAAAAGAAGTAATTGGTATCGTGACTTTTTAAGTACTTCATAAAAATTTTATTTATTGTGTTTTAAAACAATCTACAATTGGAAATTTAATTTTTTCTTTTCTTTATTTTTCTATTATTTTCTATTCCTTATTTTAATTTTTATATGTATAACAATACTTTTTAAATTCATGTTTTCTATGTTTAGTAGGGTTTTTTTTTGTTATTCAAGAGTCTTTTGATAATTTTTTCACCCTGAATATATTGTCTTGTACAAAATAAAATAACATTTTTACTCTTAATGTTAATGCTTTAACTCTGTTTTCTCTCACAAAAGTAAACAAAATGAACCTTAAAATTGATGTGTAAATTTAACACGCTAGTAAACTTTTAGATGTATGATGGTTTCATAAACGAAATTCAATATAAAAGAATTATTGACTGCATGTGCATAATCTCTAAAATACTCTTTAAAGAAAACCGGACTTAAAGTTTTTCTCGCACATTAGAGTCTATGAGTAAATAAAATTACTTTTATTCATAACTTCAGTTGTAATATGAATTTTGCAATACGGTTTGTTTTAAAATAAGTAGAATTGTACGAAGTTTAATATGTGTATTTTCGAAAAATTTGATAATTTTTAAGGTTTTATTGTCTTATTACCTTTTAATACAGGTACTAAATAAAAAAAGGCATTACTATCTCATAAAATTATCAAAAAAGTCGATTTATCTTCAAAACCGGCGAAAAATAATTTTGTCCACCTAGCTTGTATTAGACGAAACACTGTGCGTCGGCGTCATTCCAAAATGGCGGATCAAAGATGGCCGCCTAGCATTTTTGCCGATATTTTGACTCATATCTAAGTCAAAAATTAATATTTTTTAGTTCTGTAAAAGGATTTATACTAAGGATAGATGCCGTTTTCGAATAAAATTTACAGTTTTGCGATAAAAATATAATAAATGGGGTGTAAAGGGATTTTATTCATGCCAAACTGCAAAATTTTCATTGTTGTTTGTTTGCATGCTTTGCCATATAACTGTACTAATAGAAAAATCAATCGGAAAAATAGGATTGTTTTTAGTAGTCCCATTATTCAGGATTATTTATTCTTAGAACATACTATCAAATCATAGTTTAGATGGATATGGATGATGATATGAATTCTTAGACATGAGGTTGGAAGACGGGCGAAAATGATCTTTCACCAGTCATGAGTGATTTGAGTAATGCTCCAGAAAGTTTACTACAAATTATTCACTGCTTCTGTAAAATTGGTTTGCATAAGTAATAAAAAAAAGGGGCCTCCCATGCAGCTCGGTTTGTGGAACTTGTCAAGTTAAACATTGTGAAAACCATGTGTTATGTTATTTGGAGGACAACGATGAAGACTACATAGAGCATTCGCACTTGACGTCACACTTGACGACGTGGAGGACAAAAACAACGTTGCTAAGGCTGTTGTTAGGTACGGGAAATAGAAGCATTCGCACATGACTTCACTGGAGGACAAAAGCAACGTTGCTAAGGCCGTTGTTAAGTCCGAGTCATGTGATTGAAAATGCTCTATTGTAACTGGTTAATTCGTTAATTTTTTTTAGAATTTCTATGCTTTATTTATCTTATATTTGAAAATATAGGAATATATGGCTCATATTAAATTTATTTCTTTGTGGTAAAATGTAAACAGAATGAAATATTTATTCATAGTTTTTGGTGCAGTTAGACAATTATTTCATTTAAAAGTTCCTTACACTTAATTACCTATATTCAGTTTTTGATTTCCAGTTAAAAGCTGACTAAGCTGTAAACTTCTGTGGGGCAGATAAATAAGAAGTATGTAACTAAGAACATATATTTAACCATCGCACATTTAATCAGTGGTTATCTATAGAGCTAGAGAACTTGTAACTTTCGGTCATTCAATTGTGAATTGTTTCCAGAGCATTATTACATTAATTAGAATTAAAAATTATTCAAATAAGAATAAATTAAATAATATATTTCATAAAAAACTGCAAAAATATATTTCATAAATATTTAGAATAATTACATCTTTTTTTTTTAAAGTTCTGTCCACCATCTTGATAAAAAAACATTTCCGGTTGCCAGATTTCGTGAACTATTTTTATATCATTCAGTTTACCTAGTACTATACTTATTCTACTCAAATAAGACATTGAAGAACTTTTATTTACGTTTTAAACACAAAAATCATAGGATTTCTTGATTTTCTATGGTTTCTGCGGCCATCTTGAAAAATACCCACTTCCCACGATCCGATTGTGGTAAACTTTCGTTTTCCCATTAAGTACATTTTGTAGAGCCGAAAACCGTTGAGAAACCTTTTGTTCAAATTTGTTGCCAAAAAACCTTATATTCCATTCCCCCTACTATATGGCAAAGCATGAAAACAACAATGAAAATTTTGCAGTTTGGCATGAATAAAATCCCTTTACACCCCATTTATTATATTTTTATCGCAAAACTGTAAATTTTATTCGAAAACGGCATCTATCCTTAGTATAAATCCTTTTACAGAACTAAAAAATATTAATTTTTGACTTTTAGATATGAGCGAAAATATCGGCAAAAATGCTAGGCGGCCATCTTTGATCCGCCATTTTGGAATGACACCGACGGGGGATCTTTGGGGACTTTTCAGGGTGGGTTGTACACATCATAGAGAGCTTATCCTGAAATTTTCAGCTAATTATAAATTATTTAGCTACCAAACCCTAAAATTACTGGACTAATATATAATGAAGGTGTCCCTGGGTTCCTGCCTGGGTTTGTCCGGAACAGATTTGGCTCAATTTCTCCAAAACTACCCGTCCGAATCGAACCAAACTTGGTACACATAGGTATGGGGACGGGGGAAAGACAATGACATCAATTTCTAATTCCTAAAACCACCCCTTCACCCCCTTTTAGGCCTTTTTGTAAAATTCGCCTTATTTCTCCACTTAAGAAGATCTGTTTAACTCGCATTGTTGCAAATAATACAACAAAAACAATTTTAAACATAAACAAAGTATTTAAAGATACAACTGGACTGAAATTGTTTTAAGAACGTTATTAATAATTAAAGAAATTGAAAACTGTCCTTATAAAAAACTTTATGACAGTATTTTCATATTAAAAACTTCATTTTCCTTGAAATTTTATGTTGAAACTGAAAGTTTAGATTGTTGAAATGGTGAAATTAATCTTTAAACTTGAATTATTTTAGTGTAGCTTTTAAAAAAGTTGGTAATAAAAACTAGATCAAGTTTTATTCTCCATCATTATTTTTTCCATGATAGCTTAACGATATTTTTTTTTTCAATTTAAACAGGGGAATGTTAAATATTTTTATTTATGCAGTTGTTTTTTATTAATTACTGGGAAATTCGTCAAAATAGACAAATGGGAGTAGTATCTATATTTTCGGAAGTTGTTGAATGAATTCCTTTCCAAGAATTTTTTCGTGATGCACTGCACCGGGAACACCTAGATGAAATGGTGCCAGGAACACCGGGTTGAAAAAGGTACCAGGAGTACGGAGATGAAAAAGATACCGGGAACACTGGGATAAAAATTGTACCAGGAACATCGGGATGGAAAACGTACCGGGAACACCGGGAGGAAAAGTACTGGGAAACTGGGAGGAAAAAGGCACCAGGGACACCGGGATGATTGGTAATTGCTGATACAGAAAATTAGATTCGCAACTTGAGAGAGCATAAAAAATAATTTTATATACTTCACCCGTGCAAGGCCGGGCAAATCAGCTAGTTATATTATAAAAATTACATTTACCGATAATTTTCGGTAAATTTTATCTTTCATATAAAACGTTGTTGTTAATAATCATAAAAACCCACAAATATTTAATTTTTTGGGGTATTTAATATATTTTTTTAACAATTTTAAGAAAATATAACTTACTTTTGAGTATGCAGGTATTAAAAAAATAGTATTTTTATAGAATAATTGAAGGGCTTGGGAGATGAAGGGGTTATGTAACCAAACACTAATTTAGAGTAATTTAGGTTCAAAGTTTTATTGTTGCATACTGTTTAATGTTACATAACCCCTACAGCTTCTTCATATCTTTGTTTCTAGCTGTTTTGAAATACTCAGGTTTTGCTAAATAACACTTCTGCACATAGCTCTTTCATCCATTGAATAAGGTGGTATTTTCAAAAAAAAAAAAAAAATGTAACATAGCCCCTTCATCCACTAAACACTAAACCCTTCAATTATAGTAAGGTTAGGTCAAAAATAATAACGATGTAAGTTAGTATAGATTAAAATATGGTAAAAATGCATGTTATAATTTGTTCAGGAAGCATTAAGATTAACGCATTAACCACAAGTTATTAAAATGGTGAGTTCAACTGTTGAAAAAAAAATTCCGTACTACCGAGACAGAAAACTATCTGTTTCCGAACTAAAAATGTCATTCACTGTCTGGAAACAATATTAAATTTCCAGACGGTCTGATTGAATGGTTCAAGGTGTATTTAAGCTTTATAATTATCCAAATAACCGCTCCGTATCAAAACTAAGTGAATTCAAATCAAAGAGTGATCGAATAGCCTCAGAAAAAAAAAACCTGAAGTATTGACCGACGTTCGTTGATGCACGCCATTTTCGTATCAACCTACCCTAAAACACAAATTTCAAACCGTACAGGGGTGCCTTGAGATATTTTTCTGCTCCGATCCCCTATCATTAAATGAAAATTTTAAACGGTAGCCGTTCCTTCTGTTGGTTCAATAACCGACGCTTTATTTAAAAAACGGTCTAGACTTAAACGAAAACAAGAATTAAACCCATTTTCGAGTCCTTCTCTTCTCTGTCATTACGGAAGAATACATGTTGTAAGTATGTATTTTCAACTACTGGCTTTTTAACAGATACCGCATTTTGAATTATTTTTCAAACTGGTTAAGTCGATTTAAGAAAAAAAGTACGCAGCCTCCTCTCGCTTGTTATTTGAATGTGTAAACGGGAAAGCGATTTTATAGGGATCAGAGAACTCGAAAAGATTTTATAGGTTTGTTTTGAAACTTTTTTTAAAAAAATAATTTTTGTAATTCATTCAGAAATTGTCGATGACCTTCTGAAATACAACTTGTGAGGTTTTGAAGTTGAAAAAGTAACATTTGTCATGGTTTTAACATGGATTTTCAATTAGATGTTCTTCTTCTTGAATAAAATACGAAGAAGATAGTAATTTGATTAAAGCTCAAGGCATAATAAGTTTTTCCTATATTCCAATTGATTAAAGTTTGTGAATAAAAAAATAATTAGTTTAAAGTAGATTTTAAACAAAATTTTAAATCAAAAGAAATTGTTTTGTTTTGTGAACACGTGATTTGTTTGGGTCATTTGACCACAAAAGTCTGGAAACGGTTTAGTTTTGCAATAGAATTGTGTAATTTTTTTTCTCACAATTTTCCCTTATTGGGAATTATCGTGTAGTTCTCATTTTTATGTTGTAATCTATACTTTTAACTAATTAAAGGTGGAAATTCTAAAGTTGAAAACTGTTATTGGTTTTTTACAGAAATAACTCAAAATTAAGCCATGTGTATTTGTCATTTCAAAATAAATGGCATTGAAATGTTGTAATTTTTCTCAAATAAAACACCAGAAAATGATCATTTAAAATACGTAAACTATATCAACAAAAGGTACATTAACGTTTCATAAGATTAATTTCATTACAAAGAAGAAATTTTTAAAAAGTTAAAAGAAATTTTTAACGAACTAAATATTTCTTAAATGTTACGCCTAAAATGGGAAAATTGTATCGATGTTAATTTAAAATTTTACCTTTGATACACAGAATATCAATATAACACTAAAATAGTTTTTAATTGACCTAAATTTCTTGTAAATTTAATGTAGAAAGTATTTTTAATGTGAAAAAGTAGTATAAGTGTATTTTATAATAAGTGGGTAAAATATTGAATAATTAGTAATAAATGTATTTTATAATAATTTGAATAGGTTAAAGTAACATATGTAGTAAGCACATAATGCAAACAAGACAAAATGGTTAATAATTTATGTTTTGATTTTGAGAAATATAAATAAAGAAAAGAAAATATTATTTTCATTAACAATGCAGATAAATGTGTTAATTGGTATTCAAATGTTTCTAGGTTCTTCTCAAGAATAGAACAGTCATTTCTTACCATAATCACTATTAATATTCATAACTTAACCAAATATTACAATAATTCAAACTTTTTCATTCTTTATTTTTCCATGATATTGTTTTTTATAATAGTATCATCAACTTTTAAGATCATAAAAAACTGACAGTCAATTATGATAGTTGATTTTAATTATAATGAAATTTTAGTAAAAAAGTTATTAAAATTTTTATTAGGTAGGGTCACTTGGGGTAAGTGGGTCCCTGGGGTAAGTGGGTCACCCTCCTCAAACTAAACTATGTAAAGGACATTTCACACTTATTCACATTGATCATGTTACATTTTGTCACACTGATGGGTTTTGCTTATATTAGAGTTTTGTGTCATTTCTTTTTAAGATTATAGAACTATTGTAAAAAAATTTCCATATTTTTTTTTTTTTGGAGACTTCAAGATGCATTTTTCCAAGAAGTGTTTCCAGGAAAGTTTTCACTATATTTTAATGTTTTTTCAACTGTTGTGCCAGGTTTGACTTAAAATACATACTGCAATTTGAATTTTCACAAAATCTCCTATTAAAAAATTTTTAAGAGGGGGGTTCCACTTACCCCGTAATTTAAGCAGAGTAGGGGTAAGTGGGTCCCCTCATTATGGGGTAAGTGGGACACCCTAGACTCACCATTTTAATGTTTATTGAAGCATTTATAAGTAATTTATTGAAATTTTATATTAATTTTGCGTTTTAATATAAACTGTGGTAAGTAAAGAAAACTATTAAGTTGGGGGGTTTTTATTCACGTTGCCGAGAAATTAATTAAAACACACAGTGGGGTGAGGGAATAGTTTCGAGGGTTTCTTTATAAGTCTCCCGAACCATTCGAACCTGAAGAAAACATTCTGTAATTGTAGTGTTCCAAAAAGGGGTCCCACTTACCCCAACCAACCCTATTAATTTAAATGTGAGTAGATATCTCGTACATGGATTAAGTTACAATAAAATATTTTGTACCTAAAACTTCTATCCTTTATCAAGTAAGACCCACTTACTCCCTCTTAAGTTTTGCTTGCTTTCAATCAAAATAAAAAGGGGGTGACCCACTTACCCCATCCTATGGGGTAAGTGGGACCCCCGTCTCATTTTTTACAAAAAGACCAGTTAAGAAAAATGTAGAACATTATTTTAGAACCTAATTATAAATTTCTGTTTATTAATAGTGTCTTAAATAGAATGTGTCATCAAGTTTAAATTGAACCTCTTCAAAAAAATTTTATGAACCTTCAAAAATGTACTGTTCCAAAAAGGGGTCCCACTTACCCCAAGTGACCCTATTAGTTAAATTTATAAATAATAGTATGATAAGAATATAATATTTTCCTAATTTTCCATTTTCAACAAAAACACTTTATGCTTGCCAAATCTATAAACCAGAATCTATATTCTTCTTTATCCTGAATTTTCAAGATATCTGTTGAAATACACAAATGACTCGGAAAACAGGTCTAAAACTTGAAAATGAAATTATGTTCAACTTGTGATACCTTCTATCAGTCGAAGAGGAAGGCTAAACAAGATAATTTAATTTTTAATTGTTTTAATTTATTGATGTTTTTATCAAGGGGTACTTATTAGTACCGTAGGTAAATAATGGGTTAAGATGTAATTCTAGCATTCAAACCATGTTGTTCAATGCGTAATGCTTTTAAAAATAATTAATATAAATAATAATTAAATTAATATAATTTTTATATGACTTTCCACACCTTTCCGTTGACCACTTATTGTCCTACGTCTGGGAACCACTGCTTACATTTAATAAATCTGCCCTGAAAGATAAAACTCCCCACAGAAATCTTCCTCTTTTCTCGGTTTCTCTCTTACAGAGAATAAAAGTGTTCTTACTTGGTCTTAGTCCAAAAATATAAAATTATTGATGATTTTTACCGACTTCAAAAAGGAGGAGGTTATCAATTCGTCGAATATAAATGTTGAATCGTTGCCAGGCCCTTTTGGTATGTTCTACTGGACCGATTTGGACGCGGTTTGTTGCATTAGATTAGAATTGTTTTCAAGTTGGTCCCATTTAAATTTAAACGCCCTCTAGCGGATACCAGAGGAGTTATGATAAATAAATCAAAAACTTGTGGCAAGCTTACTCACCACTATAAGAGTAAGATTATTGAAACGGGGAATAAATACCGACTGAACGTTACAAAACTCTGAAGTAAAGAATCTGTTTCTTAAAAAGAAAACTTCATTTAAACGACGCCGAAGGCGTCGTGGGTCGGGCGGATAAAATTTTTACTTTTGGCATGAAATTTCTGGAGCCGCAGGCGACTTGATATAAAAAGAATGAAATAAATTAATTTTTAACAAAAAAGAGACCGACTTCAAAAATGTGCCTAAAAGTGAGAAATAATTTTTATCCAAAAAACAACAATACTACTTTTTAACATAATTTTTGAAGTCGAAACACTTTCACAACAAGTGACGAAACCACATGTTTGATAGTAATTCTAAATACAATACATATTACTAGTAGAGAGGTCTTAACTGCACTCTTTTCGTCATGTCATTCGTCATTCATTTCGTCATTCGTCATTCGTCAAACAGGAAATAATATATTGTGCCTTTAATTGTAAATCTTCTTTTATCTTATGTTATATGCTATAACGTGTTCTTTTTTCAATGTTATATAGCGAGGAATGTTAATTTATTGTGAAAGTGTTTCGACTTCAAAAATTATGTTAAAAAGTAGTATTGTTGTTTTTTGGATAAAAATTATTTCTCACTTTTAAGCGCATTTTTGAAGTCGGTCTCTTTTTCGTTAAAAATTAATTTTATCCTTTATTTCATAAGGAATTATTAATTAAATACCTGTTCTGTAAAAAAACTCGCCAAAAATGACTTCTCCACAGATACAATAATCAACGTAACGGGGAAAACTCCATAGAAAACTCTCCATTGCTAAAACCATAGGACTTACGCCGCTTTAACTCAAAACAGCTCAAGTATCGCGGACGTGATCTCACAGTTCCACACCTGCTCGCGAGTGACAGATTGAAGATGAAGATGAATATTAAGTACTAGCGGAGAGCCCATAAAAGAAATTTATCGCACAGTTGTTTTAATTAGCCCTTCAGAGAGATCGCCCGCTTGATCGGAGCTGCAAATTTGCGATTAATCTTTCCGTGTTCTGCTTTACTGAACGATGATGGTGACTCACGTTGCGATTAGATTGTGAGGAGAGCAAGGTGGTTTGTGATTCGGAGATGCTGTTTGTATCTTTGAGGAAGAGACTGTTGGAGGTATACTTTTCTGACGGTAGTTGTTCTTCACTGAATAAATTTGTGAATGGCACTGTGTATTTGGACGGCCAATACAACTAAACTCTACTCTTATTTCCACGGCGTGTTTCACCTCAATGCTGTGAAGCGCCGGGACTGCTACATAACCCCGAGACCTACGGCGCATGGGCCAACAGCCGTTTTGGCCGTCCAAATAGACACTCCGTTTGTTGAATATTCCTCAATAATCCAGCTGGAGATAATGTGTTTAATAAAAGAAGAAACGTAAAAGGGGGGCTAATGTTTCAGAATACGGTAAAGACAAAAATCTTTTGGAATTGACTTTTTGTATTTCTGTGCTACAGGTTTGATAGTTTCAGTCAAGTTAGAAGTCTAGGTACTTTAGAATTATCAGAGGGAATATCGGTTTTACAAATTGCACCGAAAATGCAACAAAAGTTTTAAGATGCAATGCTAGTTGAGATATTTGAATGGTGTTTTATTTTGATATTTGATTTGGCATAAAACTTAGTAGCTGCACCTAGCTTATCCCAAAGCCCAGATTTTTTTTTAGCATAATTTTATTTTAAAATTAGGGTTAGTTTCCTAAAGCAGGTTAGTCTACTTGGTTAGTGTATTTCTGTTTTAGGTTAGCATCTTATGATTATATTTTAAGTTTATCAGTATAAAGCATAAGTATACGTATTTTATTTAAATACAAAATAATTTGTTCAAAAAATTGAGAAGGAAATCAAATACACAGTATGATGTACTAACGTCATTTTAAAAATATTGTGAAAATTAATAAAACGTATTTTAATATACTATTCCTTTTAACAAAGATAATTTAAATAAAAGTTTACATTGAATAATATTTTTTTAGTTTAAGATTAATTATATACTATTAATTAATTAAACTTTGTTGAGTCTGAAACAATATAAATTTGATGGTTTTGTCTGTAAAAGTAAAAGGGATTTTTCATTTTTTTATTATGTTCATTTTAACACAAAAACTTAGATTTATACAGACTTTTTTTCAGAGAGAATACCAAAAGTGATATAATTGAAGTGATTGGATGTATTTTTGTAATTAAAAATAATTTAATGCTATGAGTATTTCTTTAACTAATTAGTGCATAGATTATCACATTTCCTTTCTGTTTATGACTATCAAAAATCAACTCTTTAAAACAGTCTGTAAATGTAGTATAGTGAAGCATTCAAGAACTGTGTCAAGGTCAAGGCTTATAAGTGTAAATTTTAGAGTGTCTGAATAAGTAAAGTATATAAATTTAAAGCTTATAATATTTTAAAAACTTTTTCAAAAATAAATATTACCAAAAATGTGATGAAATTTTGCTATAATTTGATTAAAAAAGTGTAGTTTTAGTAAAAGTAGCAATACTACATAATTTTAGTAGGTTCATATAAATTCAAATAGTTAAATGACATTAACTTTAAATTCAAACACCCAAAATTTTGTACGATAACACCGAAGAAGTTAGAGCATTTATGTAAGAGACCTTCTTCAAGACATGGAATTATTTCAATCACAAATACCACTCCAAAGATTACAAATGATTTCACAACTTCTTATTAGGACAACATTTTTACATAATTTCTATTAGGTAGTTTATATTACCCTTAAGTACACATTTTCCTTTACGGTATTCTATCTCTTAAAACAGTTTAATATTTTTTAAGCTTTATATTTATCAGCTAGAAGCGGTTTCAATGAATTTGAGTATGGTTACCTTGTCATAAGTTAGCACACGAATTGCTTCCTTGATTTTTTAAAGCTATAGAAGCCTGAAACGTACATTCGTAATTTTTTCATAAAACATCACTGATTACGTACTATATCAAGCAGTAATGACCACTACACGTACTCATTTTTAAACAGGTAAATGAAGAATTGCCGATGCTATTTTTACTCCAAAGAGAAATATGATCTCATATCCAAACTTTATTTTATGTGTTAATGCATTATTAAATGATCTTCTGGCATTCGAAATCGGCCCTTAGTCGATTAGGTCTACCACTCTGTGTGGCCAAATTGAACCATTCATCAGCGATCCTGGATGAAGATCGCCGACTGATTAATATGATCGATGAAGAGCAAAAACGAGGGGGGTAGTAATGGTTATTTATGAGAGATTGGTCATTTGGTCTGGGACCAACGTGTCTTAAATCCATCGCTGAAAAGTTGTTTTTCTTTGCGTCTGTGAGGTACTGATGTTTCTATAGGGAATGTGGCCGAGTTTGTTGGCTGATTAGGCAGGTATGTCTGTATCGTTTTCATTTAGGTTGTTCTAGAATTTGCTTGGGTTTTTGATTTATTGAGTGTGACAATTTGCGAGGATGAATTGATGGTAGTTTTTTATGTCGGGTTTGGTTTGGGGGTGATAAATTTGTTTTGAGTAACATCGCTGAACTCTGTTGGAATGATATTGCATGATACTATTAATATAGGGCGAGGTTTGTTTGAATTTAGTTTGGCCAAACTAGGTTATCTTAAAGAAAAACTGCATAATTTTCTGTTGAACAATTGATGTGTTAAAAAAGTTTGTGAGATATTTACAATGGAGAAAAAGGAAATATATTCCTAAATAATACCCATTTATGAAAATTTACGACTTTGTCTTCTACTAGATTAATACTTAAAATAAAATGGCACTATGAGAAAAACATGAAGTAAATCAATTTAAGAAGGTAACTGAAAATATTTTGAAAGCATAAAGGTGGAACAAGAGCAATAAATCAGAACGAAATTTGTGGAAAGCACTATTTATTTACCCGCTGAAAAACATTTGCAGATGAAAACACTGCTATATATTTATTTCGTTTTAACATGTCGAAAAATGACCAAAACACATTTATGTCTTGAAAATGTGACTGTTAATACTTGGAACTGAACCTATTTTCTTCGCATCCATACAGTAAGTCCATCTCCCAAACTGCACAGAAAGATCCCTTGCGTGGTGTAGATAAAATTGGTCTTTGCAATGAGAATTATTTTTCGAAAAATGTAACATCATATAAAAAAACATAATTATTCCATTCTACGGTGGACGCATGCATGCGCAATGTATATTTTTCATAAACTTTTAAGGTGCAAACCAGATGTGATACCTTTTCTGTAGCGATTTTCTCGAAAGCTATAGGTCAAACTAATGGGCAAATTTTATCCACTCCACGCAAGGCGCGATTCAAGAGGGGGGCACTTCGGAAAGTGCCCTCTCTTTGGACTGAGAAAGGAATGGGAAAGAAGGGAAAAACAGATAAAAGGCGTAAAAAAGAGAATAAAGAAAGTAGATTCTGAAAGATAAAAAAAATTCAGTGATTTTAAAAATTTACTTTTTCTTCTTTTTTCCATTTTTTTTTTCTTTTCTTTTCCCCTTTTTGGCCACTTTTTTCTCACTTTCCTCAGATTGCGTAATTTTTTTCATTCATAAAGCGCTTGTGCTGATCTAAATCGAGTTATTTTGGGTAAAAATCACTACAATTTTCTGGGGAAGGACTCCTAGATTCTCCTACCATCGTCAATCATCGAGTGATCAAGATATAGAAAAAAAGTAAAATTTTGCCTATTGGTGTCCTAAGGTGGAGGGGATTTTCAAAAAGCACCACCCCTTGGAGCCCTACTGGATATCGCAGGGAATCTGTCTGTGCAGAGTTTGGCCGGACTTGTTGAAACAACCTGATATAAAGGAGTTATAAGTATCTTGTAAGGTGAATCGTCATGGGTTAAACGCGGAACCCAATTCGTTGCAATCGGTAAAATCGGCTTAGAGCTGCACTGTAAAAAAGAGTCAAAAAACGGCATCAAAAGTTACCAGAGAGTTTCTGAGATTTCTCTGTCGACATGAACATTTGTGTATAGCGGAATCTTCCAACAACTTTTTCTGTTAAAGCCTTTTGGGACATAACCTACTAATATTTCCAAAGTTGGGAAAAGTGAAACACCAGTCTGTAGAGAAGTTGGGTATAATGAGACATTTTCAGACTAGAAGATAGTCGCTTCGTCTTCTTCCTCTTGGTTTGATTTTCGTTGGTCTATTGGTTTTCAGATTCTATATGTGATATTTTCTTGTGTTTTCTATAGATATTCGGCAGTTGATTTTAAGAAGGTTGTTAAGGCTTGAGTTTTTCCCCTTATTTTCCCTCTGTTAACTAGCAAGATTTCTGTAAAGTTTGACGATGAGATGTTTAAGGTTTCCATGAGGTTTTGACTTTGGAGGGAGTCTGACGTCTGTAGTGAGAAAATACTGTCTGTCTTATCACAAGATGAGCTCTCGTTTACATTTCTTACATCCATTGGTTTAGTATTGTTTCTATAGCAACCGCCACAACCAGGCAACTAGTCCAGAGCTCATCTTGTGATAGACCACGGCTTACTAGATACTATACAGGCTAGCCGAGTACGGAAATCATTAAAAATCCAGATGGCAATACTTGACAAACTGGAAAAGTTGACCAAGCGGGAAAAGTTGTCAAATAGTTTTCATTATACAAAACTCGGCTAGCCTTTATAGTATCTAGTAAGCCGTGGTTAGACATACAGTATGTAGTACTTAGTTAAATAAACAGAATATTTCTGTTGGATAAGTTGCAAGAAGCACGTGGAATACAGGAAAAGTTCAGTCAACAGAGAAATCCCGTATACCTACAGAAATTCTCTGTAAACTTATTCAGCCAGATCTATTCTGTTTTTTACCAACGATCCTTTTTTACAGTGTAGCTTGATTACTTGATTCCCATGATCATATGAGAGATCCCACCTTTCATCAAAGTGGATCACCTCCCCACCTGTAAGTAAGTGGGCAGCTTCTGGAATGGTCTGGAGGTGACCCGGGGAGTGACTCCATCGGAAATGCCGACTGGACGTTCGAGTAGAGGTCAGACCATCGCACCTGCAAAGCTCGGGGCAGAGCAGCCACTAATGACGCTTTCGACTAATTTCTACCCCAATTATTACCGCTATTGATTCGATAATTTACGGGGTGAGTCACGGGCTGTCATTACCTCGTTTTTAGCGAAGAGGGTTTCCTCTTCATCACTTTTTTGAAGGACATTCCTCGGGTGGTGACGTCACGGACGGGCTGGTAGACTGCTTGGCGGCCATTTCCGTGGCCCTGCCGCCCTGAGCGTGTAAAAAGTGTCTCGGAAAACTGAGATTTGGTCCAATTTCCTGAGTGTTTAAATGGTTTTTGATGTACGACATACTTCTATTTTATACTATTTCTGTGTAAGTATACACAGGGTGATTCAAACCTCATAGACAAAAATGCTAGGGGGTGGGCATTAAAAATTATGCTTAAAAATGCGTCAGTAAAAAAAAGTATTTTTGGCGGATTTTGGAGGCGAACTCTTGACGAAAACGCAAAACAGTTTTTATAAAAAGGTTAAAACATGATCCCATGATGATAATTAGATCTGTAATCTGTAATATTATTTCCACCCACATCCGTTTGCGCCCACAATAATAGATTTTTTAATGCTTCTGGGCAACTTTTGTCCGTGCACTTTGCTCCTCAGGATTGCTTCACTGACCCCCTAGACCTAGGACCTAGGTGATTCTGAATTCTCTTTTGGTAGTCTACACACCCACTAGCATTTTTCCCATAAGGTAATAATCCCCATGTAGTATTTCTTTGTTAGGGAAGAAAATTAGGTAGTTTACAAACATTACTATGGAAAAAATAGAGGTACGCCTTTCACACACATGCTTAGGAAGCCAATATAATAGTATTTATTGGCTCGGTATATTTTTAAAGGATTGAGGGAATGGAATTGAATGTAACCATTTTTTTGTAAATTATTATGATTTTTAAAAGTTTCCTCATGGAAAATTGTTTAACTTTTCAACTCAACGATTTATAATTGTAAAAAAAATTAGACGCTGAGAGAAAACTTATTAATAATGCTCTCGTATTTCGGGCAGTGATAAATACTCATTGATAAATGCCATTGAATTTATCACATTGCCCGCCATCACTTCGGGCATTATTAATAATGCCCAGTTTATAACTTCTCCCGTAACATATACGTATATCGATACTTCTCTGCTTGAATTTGAAAGATTCCTTAATTTCCATTGACGTTATACATCACTTAAACTGACTTTCCCCTATTCCCACGCTAAATAAGTTGGCGGTTTCACAGTCAATACGAAATCAGGCTAGTCCAACTTTTTCCGCAATCTGTTTACCAGCTCCTCCACACAACTCTTTCGTAAACAACAAACAACAGTACTTGTCTAAGGAAACCAACGGAGAGCTCAACCTACATCACACAATCCAATGACGTCAAACCCATAAATTCGCTATGTACAAAATGAAGGTCGAACACTGATGAATAAAGAAAGATATATGCATATCCACAAATGGTGATACTTTCAGATTCAGGTGTGAGCCTCTAGGGCATGGCCCCACCCCCTTTTGGACGTTCTTCACTTCAGTTGAGTGTGGGGTTTTCCCAAGCTTAATTTTATTGAAACGCCGTCATCGAGATTAATTGTATCGCAAATTTTGTCGAATGTTATGCAGAAAAGTTCGATGATGCATTAGGGGAGGCCTTGAGATCTGTTAATTGTATGGTAAATCCAAAAGTCAAGACGTAGTTGTTTTTGGAAAATGAAGATGGATAAAAGTAACATTAATAAACACATTGAGAAAGATAACAATTTTTTTAGGTGATCTTTTGAAGAATTTTTGAAAGACACTGTCTATTTGGACGGTAAATTACGGACGGACTAATTAACACGGCAACGGTTCTGATTGGAGCACCGGGGACTGCTACGTAACCGCGAGACCTACAGCGCATGGGTGAACTGCCGTTTTTGCCGTCCAAATAGACACTTCCTTTTTGAAATTCTGATACAACATTTGATGCAAAGTTTTTAATGGCAAACTGCACTCCCATTCTCCTAATAAAAAAGCGAGTAAAATAAATTTGATATGTTTTTTTTTTAATTACTAAAACCATTTTTTGGGAAGGGGAATAACATAATCATAAAAGCATCGAGTAGGAATGGAGTTTAGCACCTCCGTTTCTCCGTTTTAAATTGAGGACCAATTGGGTTACTCTGATATTCTTCTTGAAAGTAAAAAAAAAACATTTTTAGCATTATTTTACTACTTGATTTTAAATAAAAACAAATTTGCAATACGTATAAAACCACAAAAGAGCCTTAAAAACTTAAAATAGCTGAAAAGAAAAGAAGAACCTTCTGGAGCTTCGGCATTGTAACCATCAGCATTATTTCCCTTTTCACGCTGACAATTCGTTTGTTTTTCAAATAAATTGAAAAGATTTTTCTTCTATATCTGATTGCTTCCACTGCGGTTTTACCCACAAAAGCATACAAACTGTTCCCCAAATTCAATGGAACACTGTCATCACATGTCGTGTCAACGAAGAAGATTCAATAAAAGTAATTGCTTATTTACGACAATGCATCAGCAACCCGGATACTAGGCACAGCTCTGATGGGTTGCCTCCAGACCCTCAATAAGATGGGTTTTATAGGGCTTTTAAACGTACACGAGAGGAAAGAATGGTAAATAAAAATCGTTCCAACCCCTGTTTTTATTATTCGCGAGGTATCCTTGGACGATTCTTAAAAGCCATAGACACGATTCGAAAAGGGGATCGCATGGACTGTGAATACAATCATTTGTGGTTTTTCTGCTGTTGATTGGTTTCCCCGAAAACTCGGCATATTTCATTTCCGACAGTGGCGTTTTTGAATTTTTGTGAAGAGCAAAAAGTTTTTTTGACGTTTGAAGCGATTGACGGCGTGAAATACCAGAGATTTTTTTTTTGTGTTGCAGAATTTTGCATTTCGGATATTTTTTTTTTCTTCGTAACTCATATAGTATGTCGACTTTAACATCTATGGTATTTCGTGATGTGTGAAATGACGTTTTGAAATGTGTGTTGTATTCGGTAAAAGAAATGGATTTATCCCGGACTCCGGTTAAAGAGGGAAGTTATGAGTAATGTTTTGATCAGTTAATGAATAATGTTGCCAACATACCAACCGTTTTCATTAATTTCTCATAAATCTCATTTTGGAGGAAAGCTAATTTAAGGGAATTATACTTATACGAAGCTGAAATTAAGCACTGTTTTACTTGACCATTTTATTTAGTTTACAATAAATTCAAGAACGTGTGTTTATCTAACTTTTCCGTGGTAATTCAAAACAGTAAAAACATGCTCTTAAAATATTTAGAACTTTGAAAAAAAAAACTTCCCACAGAGTTTTGGTCAGTGCAAAGGAGAAACCGAATTCTCCAATACAGTAACTTGATAATAACTTTTTTTTTAAATTTAAAAATGAAGAACAAGATAAATTACTTTCATATTTAATGACCATTAAGGATTTGAATAACAGTCAACATCAAGTTATTCAAAAAAGACTTCTTTGAATATAAGCTAATACACCTTTAGGTTAATTTGCTCAATGGAAGTCTCTATTATTATTTTTAGATGGTATCGTTAAAAACTGTAGGAAACATTTTTAGACATAAGTTCGTTTATGGGTGAATCAAAGCTAAATATCCTCGATGATCAACTCGTAATGGACTACATATTCTAAATAGTTAAATTTCTTGTATTCCGGAAAAACCATGAAATGATTCCTGAATCAGCACACCGTCCTTACACCAAAAAATCCGCATGCATCCAAAAAACAAATATTCCAAACATTGCGCAACACCGTTGTTTCGATGATGAACGAGCGACCATCGCCTTGCAAGACGACAACGACGACGATATTATAAGAAAGAAAGGGTCAAGTTTCGTAATCGCGGCTCTCGGAACAAAAACAAAAGACGCACTTGACTTCTAAAAGGCGCGATTTTGAAAGTGGTGGGATATATTTTATAGTATACCATTTCGTTTTTATGGAATGGCAACGGGACACACTACTGACACAACAAAGGAAGACGCAATGGGGAAGTCGGCGTGTTGTTGCTTTTTTCAGAAAGTGGGTCATGCTCTATCGTTACCTGGTAACATAATTTTTTTGAGTACTGAGGCAATTTTTAAAGTATTCATTTGCTACTGAGAATTTAATTAACCTGTATGATGTGGATTTAAAGCACCTAAAGGTTGTGTCATTTTGGTGTGTCACTGTGATTGATTGCTTCAGTAGGAAATGTTTCGAATTGGAACTTTAGGATTATAGGGATGGAGTGTTTCTGTGTGAAGTTAGCTTTCTTTTTATTTCGAAATTTGGATTTAATAACAATTTATTGATTGAATAACGCTCGACTCTATAACGTTACATATAAATTAAATGCTAATCATTGAATTACATTCTACAACAATCTATACCCTAATTGGAGGATTTTTCATTGAATTTATTACTTTGGTATTTTGTCATTAGATTCAAAGGGAATTCAAATCAACATAAAAAAAAGATTGGTATTTGCTTTATTATTTGTAAAACTCCTGATACAAAATTTTTTGAGTTGAAAAGTTTAATAGTTCATGGATGAATACTAATTAAACTTATGAGGAGATCAATGATTTAAAAAATATTTAAAATAAACTGTTTTTATGAGAGTTGATATCAATCAAATGTATTTACAACTGTTACTGTAAAACAGTTGTTAAAGGTTAAAGTTACTTGTTTTCAATTGTAACTACAGAAAATAATAATATTAAAATTAAAAGACAAAAAATTCATACAAATCGAAAACACTAACCTAATGAAATTTTACGCAAGATCAATTGTCAGAATATATAAGAAAAATTAAATATTTTTGCGGAATAATTTAATAGAATTTTCAAAGCTTAAAAGCATTGGAATAAAAAGTATTGATATTTCATGCAATATTCTTTGCCATACCTTTATAATTTTTATGCAAATTTTAATATACATAAAATAATTTAGAAATAAATCAAATAATAGTATTTAATAGCACAGTATTTTTTTATTTCATACAATTAAGAAAAATAGAAATTTAATAATATAAGAGCAATAAAAAACCCCTATATAAAATTAGAGTACAATAAGTTGTAGTATTATTAATTGCTCATTTGTGACGTAATATGAATACAGAATTGGTAATTATTCAATAAATTTATAGAAAAAGTATTCAAATAATATCTTTATAATCAAACATAAACAAGATCAAGCTCATAGATTCATTCAGATCAAGTTTCATTAATATTAATTTTCTCTAAAGGAACTTTATTTTCTTTTAAGTACCTTTAGAATATCAGGCATCACACAGATGCATGTGGAAAAATAGGAAATTCCTATTAAATTTACAAAAACTAGGAAAAACACGAAAGAAAATTAAAAAAATCCTTCCAATGCAAAAAAAACCCCAAACATTCATTTACTAAAAAATGAGAAATATTAATTAAATTTCTTAAAGTTTTTAAATGAAAAAAAAGCACTGATAAAATAAAAAATCTATTGAAATAATGATTTATCTAATATTAAATAATAAAATGCTTTTTCCGCTTATTTTTACGCGACATATTTCCGTCACCTAGGGAAATCTTTCACAAAGCGACAACGCCTGCTGAGGTCATTTTCTGCATTGTCAGGGGCGAAAACATCAAAGGCAGCGACAGTTCGTCGATCCGCGGAGGCTTTTTCAACCGCAAGCAGGAAACTACACCACCTAAGCGTTCGGAAGTGGCATCAGATAATAAGGGTGAATTGCTCCCTTTTTGATACGTAGGGGAGAGGTTTTCAACATTAGCAAAACGTAATTCAAACCTCGGTACGTTTGTTGTATTAAAGAGTTGTAATATGCAAATTGTGTTAAGTGGTTTGATGGGGATAGGGAGGAATCGAGTAGTTTCTTTGAGGTTGTACTACTTCTGTTTAGTTAATCGGTGTTCTTGATTTGTGGTTTATTATTGGAAGCTGGGTATGAAACTAATGTGGTATCATTCGTATTTTGTTTCGAATGGAATATTAAAACTTATGCGTGTTTTTTGAGGTTCATTTAAAACTAACCATCGGAACATTGCTACTTACTATTCATATCATATTTCGATACATTTAGTTTTCAGTTTTCTGTTCAGAATATTTATTTTATCATAAAAGTAGTACCTTCAAAATATCACATATCGGATGGATGCATGTGGTAAAAAAGAAATTTCTATAAAATTATCTATAAATTTAAAATAATTTTATAATGCTTTATATGGACTTTATTTCTAGTTTTCAATATCTGTGCCTTAAATTATTTATGCTACTTAATTTGTACCATTAATTTTTCGAAGAAATAAATTTATAATATTACCTATACTCTTTTTAACGCAACAAAGATTTGTTCTTTAGCCATAAAAATCTAATTACATTTTATAGTAAATTAGTTCACAGTTATAGGTTATATTTCTAGTTTCTGACCTTTAAAACAGCTCTTTTAACGAGGTAGATAACAGAAAAGTATCATATGTTTTCTGTATTATATTTATTGTTTCACGAAGTATTTTTTTACATGAGTCAACTTTTAGTGTTTTTCTTACTAGTGCTGGGGAAGTTATTATTGCAAAGCAAGTTGAGAAAATTGGTGCCAAAGGTGGAAGCCATACGAAAATGCTCTTAGTAAGTATACTTTTTTAATTAGGTTATAGGCTTCCTGTGTGTTTTCAAATTTTATTAAAAAGATAAACACTTTAGAAAACCTTTCACTCTTAAATTAAATACTATTTCATAAACTAACAATGGTCTAAAAAACAAAAATGAAATTATTTCCCCCAAATTTGAAACTTTACAACACAACGAAGCATTTTTAAAGGGTGACTGATTCTCGGAAAGATGAAACCCATCCTCCCTTTTTCTCACCCGCCCACGCTACGAACAAGTCCTCAGCTTCATCATTGCACGAATAAGACCAACTTCTAAATATAAAAAAGGGCTGTACGGGGAATGCCGTTCATCTCTAAAGGGCCACACAACCAACAATGAGGAGATCTCATGCTGGAAGTATGTGAGGATTTCATGCGGTATGCTTTGGGTTGAGAGCGACATTAACACTTGAACGTGAAACTGCAGTTTTTAATTGGCCGTTTCTCGAAAAATTGCAAGGGTTGAAAATGTTTGTTTTAGTTATCGCATACAAACGGTTGTTATTCTCCTAATTATTATTTTGTCACAGTTGTCAGGATGTATTGTAATAAGCGAAATAAGTGTGGGAAAACCCATTTTGTGTAATATTGACATGAGGTTTTATGATATTAAGGACTCATTCTCGTTTATTTAAGATGTACGCAATCTTTGAGAAATCTTTTTATTTGTTAATTTTAAATCATATTTGAAACGAATAAACCAGTATTGTCAATTATATTTTTGGAACAATCCCGTTATCTCCCGTTAAAAACCGCCAAAATATTTTAGACGCCAAGTATTTAACTATCGTCAGTTTTTTATTGATGGTATCAACTAAATTGTACCATTTTATAATAGGTTAGTTCGCAGTTATTGGTGATATTTCTAATTATTGAATTGACGTAAAAAACAGCTCTTGGGGATTTTTAACGAGATGTAACGGAATTTCTGTACTATATTTATGTCTATGTCTCTACTTCAATATTCAGGGGCATCCAGAAGTTATATTTAAATTTTAAACGCATAAATAAGGTTATGCATTTTAGTAGTTAGGAATACAAGTTTATAAACATCAATTGGTTCAGAATACCCCGTCAAGCGTTTGACATGTTTGCTTACAGACTTAGTGGAATGTGTTTTTTCTGCATCAAAGATAAAAAAAACGTAATCAAAAATAGTTTTTATCACTTGCTGGGATTTTTGACGCTATTTCAGATAAGTAAAAGAGCCAGGCATGACTCATCCCATGTGCCTTCCTTTATAAAAATGAAAGTAAATATTATCTCGCGTTCTTCTGAATTCTTAGAAATTGATGAGCAACGGGAAATTTTATGTGACATTTTAATGCATTACAAACACGGCAACAAGTAAAGAGCTGGGTGATAGGGATATTTTAACGGCATTGACAATAATTTGACTAAAAAGAAGGATTTATGAACAATGTTTATGGATCATGTTAAAATTTTTTGTCTAAAAAAAAATGTGGATATTTACTAATTGACTAACACTATAAATGAACGTGATTGGTAAAAACTGACTCCTGTATCCGTAACCTTTAAACCTTTATATCCTCATAAAAGGCTGATATCGCAGTTACTCATTTTGAGTATAAAAATTTTGTACTTTTGTTTAAAGGATGTTTCAAAATATTTGTCATATTTAATATAATCCATAACATGGAGATAGTTAGTAAACTTTTGCTATCTTAATGTTATATTCACTAATAAGCATTGAAAAAGTTTAAAAATTTACAAGATTGTATATTGCATTTTTCGGACTTAACAAAATTGTTGAAATAATGTTAAACGATCCAAATATGTTAAAATGTTTGAGAAATTTGGGGCTCTTTCATAAAAAAGTGGAGAAGAAAAATTCTATATTCCTTCAAAAAAAAAAAAAATTGTTGCATCATAAGATTTGTAAAAATTACGCTGGTTTACACGTCCTTCATAGTCTCATCCCCTTTACGACCCCATGATCCAACTTACACTTACTTATAATTCGATTTGATATTTTTCCTTGCCAAGGCATAGCAGTGAACTTTTGTGGTTGATCTTGATACATAGCAATAATTTTCCATAACCTTTATGGAAGTCCATGCAATATTTCCCATAATTCTTTCCTCAGTGATTATTTTCGTTAAATACCACTTTTGTATGCAACTCCAAAAGTACACAGTTAGTTAGATTTTCCAATGTAAATATAGTTCTACTTTTTAAACCCAACAAATCTCTAAATTTTCTCCTGCCTTCACCAATTCATTAAAATCTTAATACTAGCAGTAATTGACAAGTTCACTTTCCCGCCAAAACTTCACCCAATTGTTCCTCCGCCAATGCCATTGACCCAGAGCACCCACGTGATCGGCATTCCACTTGACACCGAATCTTGTGCAGTCGATCACGTAACAATTTCTTCCGCCATTCCATCATTATATCCCTTGTTTATCAACATATCGATCGCCAAGGAGTTATTCCAACGGACATTTATTATAGGTATAAGGAGGATTGCAGCGCTCGGTGCAAAAGCAAAACTGGAACACCTGATGCAACTGTGGATGAAAAGGAATCTTTTTGTCGACCGCGGCGTGGGGGTTTGATGGCCTTCGCTCCCGATTTGGGGTCAAACCATCTTTTCATCGGTCCCTGTAAGTGCAATTAATTGAGTTAGTTGCTACTAAAAGCGAGCAATTTGAAAACCTCGGATTGCGGGAAAGTTACAACACGGTTTTGGCTAGGGTAAAGGTTTTGGCCATTCAAATTGTTTGTGGGTATAACTTGGATGGAAAAAAGGAGAGGTACAAAGTGTCAGGGGTCTGACGTTTTCTGTATCGGCTTCTGTGTTTTTCCTATGGAGAAGACATTTTAGGTCTCTTACAAGACAATGGTTGAACTTATGACTAGGGTTTCTGATTTCCCGGTGTTTTTGTCTTCCCGGGAAATTCCGGGAAATCCCGGGAATAACAAGATCCTTCCCGGGATTCCCGGGAATTGATTAAAATTTTAAACTTCTTCATTTTAAGTTATTTTTAAACATCAAAATTATTTGAAGGTTCCTAGGGTGCATAAATATTTCTTTAAAAAGGGATTCAATTTGAGTAATATTGCTATATTAATTAGTTTTAGACAAAAAATATTTTTTTATGATTCCAGGAAGGATTAAAATCTAATAAAATTGAATACAAGTTTTTCACAAGCACAGAAATTGTTGCCATGTCTGGCAATAATTTCTCTGAAAAATACTTTGGCATTTCCCGGGAATAGTTTTAAATTGAGAATTTAATAATATTTTTTTTCCGGGAATGCATTTATAATATTTACAGTGAAACCCCGATTTAACCTCTTTCAAGGGACCAAAGAAAAATAACGTTAAATGCGGGAAAACGTACAATCGGAGTAGGATAGTAACGTAATACTCATTTGGGACCAATGAAATCTGACGTTAAATGCGGAAAACGTTAAATCGGGTTAATAAAATTTGAAATATTAATATTTCTCAGTAAACTTCAATATAAATTTGAAGTCCAATGATTAATAATCCAAAGTAAAAACATGTAACAAAAGTTTTATTTCCTTGTAATATTACCATAAAAAAATGAATTTTCCTATTGATTTTCACTCTTTTTCATTTCCCGGGAATTCCCGGGAAAGAAACCCTACTTATGACTTAGGGAACTACCACTTTTAATAAAGGACTTAAAAGAAATCATATTCCATGATTATCTTAGGTTTTATGAGTTTGAATTCACCCCACTGTTTTTCTTAGCAGCTTATATGATAGTAATTTTTTTATGACAGGTGATTGTTCTGCTCTTCTGTGATTATAACTGTGATCATGTGATTATGCATTAGTTTGACTAGGGGCATATTGCCAGACTATTATAGTATAGAAAGGGGGATACAGTCTTTACTAATACTTAATGAAAGGCTTTCAGCAGTAAAATTTGGGAAGTGCCAATTTATTCAAAACTCTACACTGTAAAAAAAATCCCTTAAAATTTACGGTTTTAAACTGGCAGCTGGGTTGGTTGTGGAAAACCGTAAAAATTACGAATTAAATCCGTAAAAACAACGGCTTTTTACCATTTTAACCCACAATTTTGGTTTTGCAAGGTAAAACACCGTTGTTTTTATGGATTTACTCCGTATTTTTTACGGTTTTCCACAACCAACCCAGCTGCCAGTTTAAAACCGTAAGTTTTAGGGGATTTTTTTTACATTGTATAAACTGCTTTACTGGTAAGTCAAAGCTGGTCAATATAACCTTATGACTACAAATAATTTAAGTGTTTTTTAGATCTTATTAAACATTATAATGAATGAATTAGGTCATAAATATCAATTGGAGAGGGATATTTATACAAGGCAAAACTGAAATAAGATTTATAACTTTTATGCACACGAAAAAAAGGTTTCTACGCAAGAGCTAAAAGTTCTTACCATATGAACAAAAACTTCATTATTTAAGAAATCTAAAGTGAAAACTCAATAACCATCTCTCTCATCAGCTAAAAAGTGAGAGTATTTTAATATTTTATAAAGGTTCTTAATTGAAGGATGCTCCTTAGATTCCGTGTAAATATGAATTATGCATAATTTTTTTGTCCCCTTATCAGGTAATCTAACCATCCTTAAAAGTTATTATACCTCTTAACAGCTTCTTCTGTATGTTATTGCATAATAATAACAAAAAAATTAGTCGATTCACTGAAAACCTCATCATTACCTCAACTTTTTGGATTTCAAGTACAGTAGAGCCCCGATTATCCGCAAGCGGTTGATCCGCGGTGCGGATTATTCGCGAGTGCCACGAAAAAAAAATTTAGTGATTTAGATGTATTTTTAGTGATTTAGATGTAGATTTAGTTGTATTTTTAGTGATTTAGAAGTAGAGCAAAGGTTTCTGCTGTACTGTACATATTTCAAAAGTTTTACATATCATGTTTTTTGTACAATAAAGCATAGTTTTTATGCTTAAATATTTTTTTAGTGTTTTCACCTCATTTTTAGCCTATTTTCGGGTTATCCGCGATATTCGCTATCCGCGGTCCCTTGCCACCCAATTCCGCAAATAATCGGGGTTCTACTGTGCTCCCTGTAATCGACACTCTCTATTCAATAAGGAATTAATCCCTAACTGATTATAACCTTCGTAGAAGAGCTCAAAACGTACAGTACAGTCCTATCCCATCTCCTAGATAAGTCAGTGTGTGGTGTTCTTTGGTTGAATGTGAAATCAAAGGAGAGCGTAGTAGTCGTGTAACAAAAAAACAAAAGAAATACATTTGTGAAAATTTAATTTAGTTTCTTCAATGTCCAGTCAGTGAAGATACGCACTTAAATAGTTGGATCGCATTTTTAGGATACCTTACTAAATATTTTATATACTGACAGCTGTAGGGATGATTACAACCTAGGGTAGAAACACGAAACTAGAACACCTGATGCAATGCAGTTATACAATTTAGTTATTTGTGGTGACAAGACCAGGAAATAAAGCACCGAAGGGGTCATGCAGAGAACTTGGATAGTTTTTATTGCATTCTTATCATTCATTCACACACATATCTCTCGAAATCAATGTTTGAAGAAGGGAGAAGTATCTTTACGGAAGCAAAATCTGTTTCAGGGTTTCAGGGTCAGCTTCCTAACTGATGATTCAGTTTTGCGGTTTCGCTGTAGTTTTCTAAATTAAGACAGTCAATAAACGTTTAAAGGCTATCTTTGAATTTACTGTTACGGTCCAGTGGCGTAGACAGGGGGGGTGCAACGGGTCTTTTGCACCCCCCTAAAATTTTTCTTTCATATAATAAAATATTTTAGAGTAGCTTTTTTATTTCCCTATAACATAATTGTAATACATATTTTTTAAATCTAAGAATGGGATTGTACCGGCGCGGCGGTACTCTCTCCCAGCTGCGTGACTTTCATTAACACCCTCCTAAACCAACTGAGGGTTCGTCGGTCGTTGGGCCACCCTCACAAATGGCGGGAACTTTTTATGCTTTCTGCCCCCTCGTATCTTGAGTGATATAAACAAGAACGCTCTTCGAGACGAGGGAGAGAAGAGAATGGAATTAGAACCGATTATTTATCGAGGCGACCACACCAGACTTTGGAGCTCTGCTCCCTCAGATATCAAAAATAATTTTATATTTTAGTAGTTGTGATGCTGATGATGTATTATGTATTTATAAGTGTAAATAATATATCTAGTTCTTAAATTCTGGAAGGGGTCAGTAGAAGGTATCAGTTTAAGCTTAGTAGTCGCATTTTTTATACGTCTTCTCTGTGTCCGATAGACTTGAGATAAAATTTCCCACTTATTAAAATGAATCGCAAACATCGCAAATGAACAAGTAATGATTTTTAAAAAAAAATACATCTGTGAGTGACAACAGCTTAAGTGAAAGACCACTTGATCTAAAAAGACGTAACGGATGCGTTATTTATTCTTCTACAGAGATGGTAAGAGGTATTTTAGTTACCAATAACTTTAATTAATGACTTATACAATTTTGATTTTGTTTGAATTAATGGTGATTTCTATTCAAGGAAAAGACGCAATTTGATTTAAAAATCAAAAAATTATTGAATTTTTAGCTGTATATAGGATCATTATTTTTATATATGAAAAAGGGTTTTTTTTATAACTTTGAAAGTAGCTATGTAGTGTTTGTGCTGGCCTATGCTTCATCCTTCTGCTTTTTCAGTTTATTATTTTCTCATTATTCCCTCTCCATTTTTTGTTTTTAAAAGAAATAACTTCTGAAATAGAATTTTTTATTTGTCTATTATGGCACGAATACGTAAATCTGTACCACTTTTACGAGTAATAATTATAGGTATAGTATGTTATATAGTATTAATCCAACACCTGTGAAAGAATTCAAACTTTAATCACTTTAAACATTCAGTTTTTGTTGCAGTGTGTTTGAATATGAATATTTACTTCTATTTTAAAGATAATTTTTTTGATAATTTTAGAAATGGAATAACACTTTTTTGGAGCTACCAGTATTAACAAGTAGTATCATGTCCAATATATAAGTAATACCTTAATTTAATTCAGAAACGCTTATTTGTAGTTTAATAGCAATTGATTTTTAAATGTATAGAGTAGTAGGTACTAGAATAAGAATAAATGGCTATATCTCCTGGATGGAATGTGTAAATATTTCATGCAAATTTCGTAAGACAGTTACATAAACATTCGGGGTTAACAAATTTACTCATTAAATTCAGGATGAGTTTAAGAATCTACAATAAATTTGATTTTACATAATTTAAAAAAAAATTACAGACTGTTAAACTGTATAATATTCTTTATGTTCCACAACATAATTTTACCTCAACATTAATTTTGCTAGTGTTAAAAAAAATTTCCTGTACCTGTACTTATCTGAATTAACGGGAGAGGTAAAATCTGCATAAGTAATTTTAACGAAAATATACGTAGCTATGTTGCTATCATGACCCTAAATATAATACAGAGACCGAGGGTCATGTAGCATGTAGCTGTGATACTTTCATTTAAAGGTAAAATTATTCATATGAATTTTTTTAGTTTGATTATAAATAACGTCACCGCATGAAAAAATCATTGTAAGTCCGTTTAGCAAATAGTTAAACTTCACTCAAGAAAACTAAATCTAAAAAAAAAATAATGTGAAATAAATGTCAAAAAAAAAAAAAAAACGTAAAACGAAAAAAAAAAAAAAAAAAAAAAAAAAAAAAAAAGATGGGGCTTAATATTCATTAGATAATTCCTCGGCTACTAAACTGTCCATAATGAAAGGGATAAAGAATGAATACTAAGAGAAGCCGGTAAATTAAATACGTAATACGTTAATGCATGAGCCCCTCATTTTTCGTTTTACAAAGAGTTATAAAATTTATTTTATAACTGATATTTTTCTAAGATTAATTCAATAATTTATTTATTGTTGTTGTATTTTTTTGGTACAATTATAAATCTTTTGATTTTTTCACTACGATCAAGAAAGATTGATATTACTACATGGCTAGTTTTTTCCTAAATGGTAATATAAAACCTAAATTTTTCTTCTTTCTTTCGATATCATCGTGCACCCCCCAAAAATAATTTCTGGCTACGCCACTGTTACGGTCTATAATGATTGTATCATTGTATCTCAGATTATTTCAAATGTTGTCAAGAAAATAATGGTGCTATATTTAATGAGAGAAAATAATGAGATATTTTATTTACTATTTAAAATGAAATAGCATACTTGATGTATCTTTTTCTTAAGTTTCTTTAAGCATCGCTTTCTTTCGCCATTGGCAGAGACCCCTCTTTCCATTGGGTGACGTCACGGATGAGCCAACCTTCTCTCTCTACAAACCTTGGCTTTCTTTTATCTTTTTTTAAGTTTCTTAAATCTCTTTTTTCTAACTCACAAGGCAGTGTCCGTATCATCACCTGTTTTAATGTATTTGTATTGGTGTTAAAATTTACTTTATATTAAAATGTTACTTATATTTATTTAAGGAATTAAGAAATGTAAATTTAGGAAACATAAAAGTTTGGCAATTATAAGTTTTTTTAAGTCTAAATTGGAAAAATTCTTAGGAAATATTTGCTGAACACATCATATCTTCATTGAAAACAAACAAAATATATTGATATTTGTTAACAATAAAATAAAAAAAAGCAAGAGACAGAGGGCTTTGGAGGTAAATTGTTGGAGAGGCAATAGTCCAGCACGGTCTGTAATGTCAGGGAGTTAGTTAACAATAAAATAAAAACTTTAAAATGTTATGCAGATTAATATCTTTATTATTTAATAAAAATTTAATAAGAACTCAACAAAAGTAACAGAAATTCAGAAAAGCCTCCAGCTTCTCTTACTTATTAGACTTCACACAAAACCCATTGCCAAAAATTCCCATCTCCATAAGTAGTGACGTTTTACGCAATTCGTCAGTCTACATCACACACTTGAAATTGACACAGAGGCATCTGAATACCACAGCTAGAATTCCATTCGATATCTCCGGGAACTCTTGAACTCGTGCCGGAAAAGATGCCCTATCTCTGATGGAAACTGGGTTTCTGAGATAGTCGCTGTGAATGATCAAAGCGATAGGATCGTCGGACACTTTCTTATTGATTCTTAATGTTCGATAAGAAAGGCAATGACTTCGATGGTGAAACCAAAAGGTTGCATATTTTCTAAGAAAAGATCCGATAGGATTATTTTTTTCAAAATATACAAAACGTAATTTTTTTGTTGATGATGTAAAATAAATGTCCTAAGGCCCGGTGGCGTAGTGGTAGTTAGTGCATTGTGCTTCCACACCACAGGTCCGAGGTTCGATTTCCAGGTCCCGGGCTGGGCAAGGTCGACTCAACCTTTCATCCCTTCAGTGGGTCGATAAACTGAGGATCAAGCGTGCTTGGAAACTAAAAACTGGGGTTTTGCGTTTGACTGACCACCTAACCGGGACATATATGCCTTTGTACCTCAGGACCCCACAGTCAAGAGAACGAAGATGGGCGGCCTTGGCCCACTAGGGCTGTTGCGCCAATGAGTATAGTTTAGTTTAAAATAAATGTCCCTATTGGAATTGATGTGTTCTGTAACGGAAATATGTTTCATTTGTGCTGATAGAGTATCTTTATATATAGAGTTAATAGGTTTCTATTAACTATAATGCATTAGGGTGGGTCGAAAAAACGCTTTTTTTGAAATCCGCTTACGGGTAGTGCGGGTTTTTGGCCAAATGGCTTCAACAACACGTGTAAAAAATTTCAGCTCGATAGGACAATTCCTTCTATTGCCGCAAAGCGCCCCAAATTTGAAAAACGCAAAAATTCTACTTTTGGGGTGCTGGTTTACATTGGAAGGATTTGTTCAATCGAGATGAAATTTTTTACACGTTTTATCGAGGGTTTTTAGCTTTAAGTCCATGTTACCCGAAAGCGGAAACTCTAAAAACTGATTTTTTAGAATTAAAAAAAAAAAAAAAATTGGAAAAATTACTTTCTCATTTTCAGTTCCCAATTTTGGGGCTCAAGTTTATACCAGGAGTTGTTGTATCGATGTGAAATTTTTTACACGTTGTATCGAAATTTTGCGTTTTTTCAAATTTGGGGCGCTTTGCGGCAATAGAAGGAATTGTCCTATCGAGCTGAAATTTTTTACACGTGTTGTTGAAGCCCATTTGGCCAAAAACCCGCTCTACCCGTAAGCGGATTTCGAAAAAAGCGTTTTTTCGACTCACCCTATTATGCATGTATTCCTATACATAATATCAATGAGGTTGCTCTACGTAAGCTATGAAAAAATCATGAAAGATTGTTGTCAAACGTAAAATCGTGCTTCAAGGAATGTGTCTAAATTTATGATTCTTTTAATTTAAAAAAATTGAATTCTTATCAATTGAAAAAACGATTAACGCAACGTATTTTAAATAGAGTACAAACTAAAAGAACACAATTTCCTTATTCTAAAAAAAGGATAAACCTAACATTAATAAGTATGATAAAGTCTTATATAAAAAAGAAAAATGGATCATAGTTATAAAAAGTGCCCTAATCTTATGAAAAGTATATTTTTATGTTTATCGACTGGATTTGAAAATTTAAGTATTTCTTAGAAATTAGCAGAAATAAGAACAACTATATCATCATACATTTGACTCATAAGAGAGCAATGTTTTATTATTTTCTAATAAAAAATTAAAAAGAATAGCTACCTACTATTCAAACAATGAGAATCTGAATGAATGATGAGCTGTAAAAAAACCCTATTTCACCCAGCTTTTAAAATTTTAATGTTTTAGATAGATACACATCACTTTAACATACTCTCACATTGATAAAGTAAACAATAAAGATTACCACAAAAAAACTTAAACATTTTACGTTTCTCAGTAAATTACGAACACTAATGCTTGCCGGGGAAACACATCATAAAACGAAGGATTTTATGACGGTGGGTGATCTTTCAACGTGTGTGTGCTGTGCAATAGTAAGTTCTGGATATGTATACTTTAGATATGGTTAAATGTTTTGTGAGAACTACTTTTTATTCTCACTTATCTGAAGGGAATGTTTTACAACTTTTAAGTAATGTGAAGATGAAGGAATATAAATGTGAAAATATATCTTATCTTTGGGTTTTTACATGATAATATTGCTTGTAGTTTACAGCTGGAAATAATATGAATTGAGAGAGGTAAAATAAACAAGGGTGATATATCGAATAATATTTTACTTTTACTTTGAAAAAAAAAATAAGTAACGTAAAATTAAAATACTATTTATAAATCCACTTTGTCACACTTTCTTTAAAAAAAAAACTATTAATGAATTCTTTTATCAAGGCTTTCTAAGGAAAATAAAGGTTAAGTATATTTTCAGCATACTTCACCTTAAAAAAACCCTTTTTTTCCCCGGATCTCCACGAAACTAATCTATGTTGGATGTAAATATATTACTAATCTATGTAGAAGAAAGTCGTTGAATCTTGAGCTTTCATATAAGAAATAACGACCGAATTTTCCTAGACATTTTTCCTGTTATGAAAACTGTTTTTGAACTAATGCTTTTAATGAATGTATTATCTTTAAACAGTGAAAAAAAGTGCACATATATTCATTAATTTTTATCACATTCACTTCGGTTAACAAGGAAAATAATTCGACCAAGGCTTAATTTTTGTCTCAAAGCTTCAAAGTTACTTCAAGATTATTGTTCATAATTAACCATTTATATTTTTTTAAAATTTGTTGAATTCAACTAAGGTAAATGTGGGTATAGTGGACACTTTAAGGAAAATTTTCGCTTAAATTCTCTTTAAGTATCAATCTATTTGCCTGGAAACGGTTACCATCCTATTTTTAGATTAACTAGATCTTCTTCTTTCGATTTTACCAATTAAAACTGTAATTAGATCGGGGAAAGTATTTTTAATCAATTTTTTAAAAGTACTCTAAATTGCTTCTATAGTGGCCACATCGATGTATCTGATGTTTCTATGGTGGACACCTTGTGCATCAAAAGTGGACACCTCTCTTTTTCTGTCTATATGAGGTGGTTTATGCATGAAATTGAGTAGGTATGGTCGTTTAGTTCTAAAAAAATCATCCTTTCTAGAGAAATATATTTTAGATCAAAATAAAATTAGTTTATTTGACTTAAAATAACAGACTTGATGGTTCCCGAAGCCAGAATCAAACCTTATTCGTACAGCACCCGTTTTAAAGCATAATCAACAGTTTATGAAGAAAATCTGATTCAAATTAAAAACGACTTATATTTCTTTAAGAAGCCATTGCAGTGACCACTATTGGAAAATCTAAGATTCTGTGTTGGTAAGGTGGCCACCCCCCTAAATTCCTCGTAAAGTCAAAATTTTCAAATAAATTTTCTTTAATATGATTGTATACACTCTACTTTATCTTAAAATGAATTTAAAAGTCAATTAAACCGTAATAAGTACAAAATAATCAGTTTCAACTTAACCGTTTCCTAACGCGATTCAATAAGCAACTTCAAATTTCAGTCACTCGGCCGATGGTGTTATTTTCAAAGACTTAAATATCCTTCCCATACTGATCTGTGGTATCGGTGGTTATTTAACTGATTACCTGATAGCATAATCTACTATGCCTATGAATTTTAACGCTATTTGATAACTCTAACTCGTATTAATTAAAATTAATCAACTAGGTGGCCACTATTGGGACAGTGTCCACTATACCCACATTTACCTTAGTGATAAATTAAAATATTAACTAACCTTTATAATTTGCTCGAAATATATATTGTGCCAAAAATTAATTCAAATATCAAATGAAAAATATTATTTTTTGTAATGGTGTAAAATGAATAATTAATTATTAAAGTAAAGAAAGGATCATAATTTTGCTACATTCATTCAGATTATGGTTCTTGAAATCATCACTATTTCTTGCAGTTTTTGAAATAGATTCTTATGTAGCTTAGCTCAGCGTAACGCGAGCCATGATCATGATACTTTTTTAAAAAGATCATAAACAGAAATTATCGTGTTGTCAAATTTGTCTATGCATTGAGAAAAGGAGTATTTTTCAACAAAACCACTGGTTCGGGAAAAGGTTTGGAAACTGCTGTTGTTGTTCTGAGGCTATAAATTCATTCATATTTCATGGAAAAATTTATCCATTCTTTTATTAAAACTATCGTTGCAGGGTGAAGTTCGAAAAATCGTAAGAAGAAGGAGTGAACAGGTATTGGATAGAGAGTGGTGATAAGATAAATTATGAACGTTTTTTAATTTCATAATATGTGTGATTAATGTACAGAAAGTAATTATTAGAGTTAAATAATGAGTTAGTCCCTAGTCGTATGTGAGAAGGTCATGAAGTATGGCGGCAGTTCTTGAAAGCCAGAAAAAAAAGGACTCCATTTCTTTATAATTCTTCACCTAGGAACAACTCAAATAAATGTAGTGCTGCCCTCTAGATATAGATGTTTTACCTAAGTTTAATGAATGTGTTCAAAGGACACAATTTTCGGAGTTGCTGAACTGCACTCCCCGTAGTCATTTTTATGTTCTTGCTATTTTTGCTTCTAAAAAAAAAATTATAAGATTTAAAGTACACAAAAAATGTAATATATATCTTTCTATCCCTTCTTTTTTTTGGTGATAGAGGAGTGCCTTCCAAGTTTTGTCATCATTTCGTTATTTTAAATGCGAACAAAATGTTTGTTGACTAAATAGCATTTATAAGCACGAAATCTACGTGTAGAGTTTTATTTTTTAAATATATGTTTTAAATATTTAAGTAAATTGTTATCAGAATCATACCCACAGAAAAGAACTGCATTTCCTCCAACTCTATTATTAAAAGTGGTGCTGCCATCTATGTACACATGTTGTACTTAAAGATATTTTAGTTTAGTAATAAATAAGTATGTAAAACTGCATTTTAGGTAAATGAATGTGTCAGGCGCCTTGTAAAGCCAGATTTAAGTTTTGATACCATTTTCTGTTTGGAGGAAAATTATTTTTGATGCACTTAGGTTTGTTGAGAACGATGAAAAATAAGGAAAACTTCCTTTTTATGGACGTTCGAAAACGATTAGTGCAAGGGGTATTCAGTAAGTTTAGTCCTTTTCTATGGTCAAAATAGGAAAACTCATCTAATATTGAACTCCATAACTTTTAAAAAGATATCTTATGATCACCTAAATATAAACGAATAATCTCTTGAGACACAACAAGTCTCAAGATGAGACGGGGCTAAATTTAACGAATCGAAAAATCATTTAGTGTTAAAATATCAAAAGGGACAAGGGTTTTGTTTAACCCAAAATATTTTTTTTAGTCTCATGTCCCTAAAAAACTGATTCTTAAAAACCTAGGTAATACGGAATCGCATTACAATCGATAGTGCCTTTAATATCAGACTTTATACCAGCAAAATTGTTCGATTCCGCCATGCATTACATGTAACCAATGGAAGAGCTGAAACTTCAGTTAATTTCTATCCCGCACAATCGTAATTATTCAGGATTAAGACTTAAATATACGAGTAAGTCAAAATTTATTATGTAAGCCTTTCAAATTGAAAAATTACAATTGGACAGGATAGAAGTTAACTGAAGTTTCAGTTCAGGGGCGTCATTTCAGTTTTTGGTTGGGGGGGGCAAGGATTTTTTTTTTAAGTGGGGCTGAGCCACGCCGTAACCAGACTTGTTTTTTTCTTGGGGGGGTGACTCAACATCATAAGTTCTATGTAAAAATGGGGGGGTCACCCCTAGAAAAATTTTTAAATTTTGCTTCATTTTTACAACATTTAAGTTACATCCGAAGAGAACAGCCCCTTGTAAAACACATAATTTCTAGAGAAAAAAGTTACAAATAAACGTCAAAGTTTCAAGGGGAGCCGGAGGTCCTCCCTCAGAATTTTTTTTGAAAATATCACCTCGTTGGGGAGCCCCAGAGGGAACTGCTTGTTGTGAGTGGCAGAATTTTCAAGGAAAATATACTGTATAACATGATATATATATTTAAAAGTTTTAAAGGGGGGTCTGGGGGTCCTCCCCCAGAAAATTTTTTGAAATTTGCCTCTTTAAAGTAGTGTTTCAGCTCATTTTGAGGTCCTTTGGGTTACATTAAAAATGAACAGTTCCTTGTAAAGCATAGAATTTTCTAGGGGAAAAAAGTTATAAATAAACGTAAAATTTTCAAGGGGGGGCGGAGATCCTCCCCCAGTAAATATTTTTGAAAATTCTCCTTTAAACCAGACTCCTAGGGGCTTCAAACTCTTTGTTTCCCAAAGGGAACTGCTTCTTGTAAGCGGCAGAATTTTCAAGGGAAACAAATTGTATAACAGACATCAAAGGTCAGGAGGGGGATTGGGGGTTCTCCCCCAGAAAATTTTGAAATTAGACCCTCAAAAGTAGTGCTTTAACTGCTTTTGGGATGTTTTGAGTTAAATCTGTTGCTCCTTGTGGAAGTTACAAAATTTTCCAGGGACTCTCAGCAATTTTTCACTTAAGAGTGGAAACCTTGGGGGGGGGGCAATTGCCCCCCCCTGCCCCCCCTAAATGACGCCCATGTTTCAGTTCATGCCATTGGTTAAATGTAATAAAGGCCGGAATCGAACTATTTTGCTGGTTTAAAGTATGTTATTAAAGGGTTAAGTGTCTATTTTCGTGCGGGATTTTCAGCCTCTCATGTTCGCTTGAACCTATCCCACGAGGCATTTACGACTCCCCCCTTACTGCTATGCGATTCAGAATCGTCCAGGAGATCAGCTTTGTTAAATGATATTTTAAACGTATGTGTTTTGACTTCTTAGAACTCTATTAGATCAACCTAACTAACTACACCGTAACAAGAATAAAGGGAGAAAATACTGGCCCAAAAAGTTAACACAACGAAAAAAGCAGTTTTCAAAATAAAATTGCAAGTTTGCTTAAATGTTAGGCTAAAACAAGTTCTAATTGGCAAGGAAATGGAGTACGACCGGGAATCTAACACTCTATGTTGCGAAGTTAACTTAAACTTCCGGATTACGACTTATTAACAATCAAGCAAGCAAGCTTCATTCAAACCTTTTTAGAAATCAAAATTATTATCTCAGTAGCTGTTCTCAGTATTTTTGGGTGGCAACCCACCAGTGAGTGCAGTTGCTCTGGAAAAACCGAGTGTGTCAGTCCGATCGGAAGATTTGCGTGTAGAATAGAGTAGTCTCCAAATTTTCCGTAGCTGTTTAAGAGGTAGTATGCTTCATTTTTATAAACTCTTCCCCTTCAAACAAGGAGGTTAAAAAAGATGTGTTTTTTATAGTTTCTTGTACTTTGTTGTGTTGTAGTTTCCATGTTAAGTTGTAACAAACGTTGACAATGAGAGCCCCCAGGTCTTTTATTTTAAACGGTTGATGTAGATTGTGAGATGAGTTTTCGACGAATTAAGTTTATGTGTAAAAATAACAAATTTAGCTTTCGTTTGATCATTGTTTTATAGTAGCAGTAGTGTGTATAGTAGGCATTCGCATGTTACAATTCTTTTAGTAGGCACTTTATCCTTATTCATCTATTTTTTCTTGTGCACCAACTATTTGATGCAAACTATTTTGCCTAAATATTTTTTAAATAAATTTACAGAATTTATAAAGTTTATTAAATTTTGCAATAATTCCAAGTAACTCCTGTGTAGCATTTGCGTTTATAAGATAAGCGAAAGATCGGAAAAAAAATGTTTACACGTAGTTATTGTATGTTTTTAAGATCGACGCCTTCCGAATGCAAAAGATAGAATCTCAACATCAGAGTTTATAAAGATTTTATTTGCGATTCGAATGTAGACTCTTCAAAGAATCTACAGTATAGATGTACTTTTCCTGATGAGATCGCCCTTCTTTCTCTCTAAAAATTATAATACTTACCATTTTCGATCGACCTAAGGGAAAATTTTGACAAAGGTGTCACTATTGATTTTTGAGTTAACCCTCTGAATCCCAAAGTTACTAATTCGACATGCTTTTCACTTAAGACTCATTCTCACTGTTTCTCTTTCACTGTTCATCCCGAGTTATTCCCGCCTGTGAATCACTAGTATCCATAGAAAAGTAATGGAATAAAGAGTGAAACACCAATTCACACTTTTCACTTTGGGAGATTCCTACATAATGAACACAAAAAAGTGATAAGTCTGAATGTGCCCTTACGGTCGTATTTACCACTAATCTAACCTAAGGTTAACCTGGAATCAAGCTTTTTCACCAATTCTGATTGGTTTATCAAAGTTCAAATCTATTTTACCTATTTAAACTACCAATCAGACGTTTTGTTTCCAGGTTATACGGCTAATAGAAGTTTTTGAGAACAAATTTTACATTGAATCTATGTTTTGTAAAATCTAAATCAGACTAGGGAGAAATTAATAACCTTATTAACTGCTACTTGACCAGCTGCTAACCAGCGGTCGAAGAAGAATTTTTCGACTAATAAATTTCAATGAAAAGCTCATTTTCTTTCTTTAGCAGCTGGTTAACCGCTGGTCAAGTAGCAGTTAATAAGGAAGTTAAAGCTCATTTACTCTGCTTCACTTTCGATGTTCATGTAATGAGTGATCCTCATCGAAGAATCACACATTTGCATAGGAAATCGGAGGAGTGAAACAACTTACATTTGTCATTTTGGATGATTTCCTCCAAAATGAAGATAGAAAAATTTCTTCTTATTTAGACTTTAAATTTTCGGTTTCATCTTAATTTTTGCCTAGCTTTCGAGTTTATTTCCATTATTGAAAGTCCGTTCACATAGAAGTTGAAGCAAAATTTCAGAATGAGCTTTATATTTTCAAAATATATGAATTCTTCATACTTTTCCCTCAAATCTTTTTTTTAATAGTATGAACTACCAATAGATTAAGCGTTTTTAGGTCATGAAATAGTAAATCTGTAAACGTTTATAAAAATCTGATTCTGCCATTTAAATTCTACAGATTGAAACCCTAGAAGATATGGTCAGTAAAGAAGTGATTGCTGATGGAAGATGTCAGCAGGATAAGAAAAGGTTAAGCAGTATATTTACTGCAAAACATCTATTAGGACATTCTGTACCAAACAAGGTTTGTAAGTATAAGAATAGTATAGCGAAACATGTGATAACGGTTCTCGAGTTTAATAAATTTGAAACGTTTGAATCGTATCTCCCTTTTAAAATTTGTAAATCAATAAGTCCGATAAAAACAGGGTATTCTTTTTAAGTCCTGTCTACAGCCATAATTATGAAAGTGGTAACAATAAAGTATCAAAGTGCCTAATTGCACTTTAACCTTACAGCAAGGTTCGGAATTAACATTTCGTTCTTGAAAAACTACTTTTTAGACACTGTAAAATTGTCACCAACTAAACTGTTGAGTAGCATCTAATACGTGAAAAAGATACCTTGTCAAATGGCAAGATGAGAACCCGTAAAAAAAAGATTGTAGGTTGAATCGCCTACTTAAATATCTCAGCTTGTTAAACACTTCAGATAGAAAAGGTGAGACAAGAACCTTTGCACAAGAGACTCCACGGGTGCAAGCAGGTTGTGATTAATTAAACTGAACCACGTGATACCTCCTGTTAGAAACAAGAGGTTAGTGCCAAGGGTGAACTTTTGGCAGAGTCTGATCTGATTGGTTGTTTGAAATTTCTCTCGGAAAATGTTTTTTTTTAATCAAATAATATCCGGAAATAGAACCCAGGAACTAAAAATTCAAACTTAAAAAATTCAGCAATATTAAAACTTACTATAACATCTCGCTTATTGGGTTAATGTTTTTAAGATTTTGTTGTGTGGATTTTATAGCATTAAATAAGGGCAACGGCCTGGACACAAGCTAAGTAATTAGCACCCCAGGCCCAAAGGCTAAGGAAACGGATATGGGCGCCGCCTGATGGCTGATGAGTGATATTAGAGGTTCTATAATTTAAGCTTTTTTACTGGAGTGTTTTAGTGGGAAATCTTGCAATCCCTATTTGAAATTTCTTGAGAACCTGTAACAGAAATTCTTACCGCAATCTTAATGAGAATGGAATGTAAAAATCTTTTGAGATAATTAAATACCTCCATTGTTTAAAAAACATAATTTATTTTTAAAACAATCGACTGAATAATTTGTATTTAAATTCTTCATCATTTTTATAAATTCTATTTTATTCCTCACTTAAATCATCAGTTTAAAGATGGGAATTAAAACCAAAATTACTTTTTGAGTAGTATCTTTAACTATATTTGAGTGGTAAAAAACTACCTGTATGCATATTAGAGCCTTATAAATTGAATGTTAGACAACGATAGTTTATAAAATTAGTGTATTGAAGGTGAAACTAATTCGAGTTTGTTTTATATTTTGTGTCGAAGTTGCCTAAAAATAAATTAAACGAATCTGATTTTTTAACTATGTTTATTTTGTTCATTGTAATTTTTTCAAACTTTAACAGCTGTATTCTCTGCTACCATAGTTAATCAGCTGTCAAAGAAGGAATCGCTAACTCTGATTGGTGGAATCTTTCTTTGATAGCTGGTTAAGAGCTAGTCAGGTAGCACAGAATACGGCCCTAAGAATCTTAGGTTTTCTATTTTTCACAGTTGTGCCGTAAGTAGGCGATAATATATCGTACATTTAGAAGAAAACAGACCCAACTTCTAATTCTAAGCGTTTTTGATTTTCCCTTTACGATCAACTTAGATTGTCCGATAATACACCATTATGCCCATGTTCGCCATGTTTATGTACGGCTAAATTCAAAATGAACTAATTTAATGATCTCAAGGGAGCAAGGGAAGATAGGGGGTTACACCAGTCGTTGAGTCCCTACAGAAAAAATTGATTAAAAGTACTTCATGATCTCTTTCCAAAATCAAGGGGGGATATTTGAGGGAGTACCTAGGTCACAATATCCTCCTCCAAATTGTTATCTACCTGTCTACGTAAGTCCCAAAAATGATCGCCTGAGCTGATCAATTTATGAATGCACGTATTTATGAATCTTTCAAACTGCCTCATATGTTAATTTCACTTGAGATCTTACTGAATTCATATAATCAATACTGATACTTATTATAATCCTGATGATTATTAATTGCACTACCTTTATTATAACTAATTATTCAGTGTTAATTGGTTTAACTTCTCAGATTAGAAAACTAATCTTATCTAACTGAACCTATCATAGTGATGACAAGCTGATCACTAATTATTATTCTTTAATTTTGATAAGAGTTTTGATTAGACACGGGCAAGCTTAATTGGGTGTAAAATTTAGCTAATTTATACCCCGACGCCCTCAGATGATCTCCATGAAGAATATGTACTGAAACAGACTTTGAGGTTGGGCCTGTCGTCTTCAAAAGATACGATACATTAATTTTTTTATTCATTATTTCATTCCATCGGATGAATGAATCTATTCGCGTTTTTCCCCTAGTAGCACAGCTCATACCAAATATGTCAAGTTGACGTAACTGCAACTAGAAGTAAACGAAATTTGGCCATACAAGACAAAAATTGGACGAATCTTGAACGTTTGTTCTGCTTCGGTTAGTCAGACTAAATGACTGATTAGTTAATTTTATCAGATGGTTTAATATTTTTTTTTGTGAAATAAATTTAAATGGCACTTGATGAGCTAGAGGGGTTTGATTTCCAAACGTGGAACCAATCCAAGCTATTAAGTTTTGGAAAGTTGTATGAAGTCTCTAACTGATTTAGAATGGTGAATTAAGTGTTTAAGTAGTTTACATTTGAAATCACCTCCTTATTCAATCTGAAAAGTGTACAAAGTAATTTTAATACCTAATAAAATAAGCAAGCAATCTTTTAAGGAGTTTATTTTTCAGATCGTTAACTAAATGTTCAATTAGAAATAAACTGGTGAGGAATTACAAGAAATAATTTCTTTTCAGACGTTCCAGATCCTTTTGAGCAAAAATCGTCCTATTGGAGAAATTTGATCATCTGGGCGTCTTCAGAATTATTGATAGATTTCTCTAAACCAGAGAAAATTCTGTGCACTGTTTTGAGTCTAAAAGATGTGCTTTTGATAAGAAGAGAACTTTTATTTGACTTTCGTTGTAAGGAAGTGAGCCAATAGGATTCAAATGGTTCCATACAGAGGTCCTCCAGATTGTGTAACCAAACTAGAGAATGGATTAAATAAATGATAATTATATATTAATGAAATTGTTTTATGCTTTGTCTTTTCAATAGGTCTTTATGCATGCCTCTTGATCTATTTGAGGTTTGTGTGTAATTTTTTAAGTTTTTTCTCCTAGCACTGGCAGTTCTGTAAAAGTATCAACTATGTGTCTGCTAAGGTAATTTCCTCGACCTTATTTTGGTAATGTTAAATTCTTTTCATAGAATTTTACTTGACTCAAGTCAAGCCTTTAGTAGTGCCTTTTGGGCGACTAAGTAAACAAAGTTTTTGAATGATTCCAAAAATCTAATTGTTTCAAATAAGGTTGATAATCAAACTACGACCCGAGGTATATTTATAGGAATGTTTCTAATGCTAATCACCATTGCAATAAATATTGTGCATAATACTAAGTCTTTTTCAGGTTTGGCCTGCAGAGAAACCCATGCAAGTGACGAATGGGCAAATTAGCATTGGAAAGATTCCAGAGAGCATGGAGTGATGAGGAAAAAAAACTATCTCCACGCGCATGTGAGTTCTGCGCATGTGGAGTTTAAGTGTTCGAGAATCAAGATGGCGATAACCTATATGCAACCCTAGTACACTGCTCATGTCAAGTTTACGTAACTGCTACTAGAAGTATTTGGCCCTACTTGACAACATGGATAAAGTTCGATCCTCAGCTTAACCCCCACCTCCTCATGAGCAGTCCCCGATTGACTCTTGACTTGCGCACTACTATTTATTTGAAAATAAATTACTTTTAATTTATATTTGCCTAAGTTGTGTCTTATCTATGGTAAGTAGTCTAATGATATTTAGGATAAGTAGCAAGTCCCAATTAGGAAAGCACTCATCGGCATAAGCTATACTTATAACCAATAATGACTATTGGTTTGCTTACTAAGCCTATTTAGGATTAGTATAGCTTAAGCTAATGCATAATAGTATATACTTAGCCTAAGTATCAATAGACCCCTTACCTTAAAACTGCCACTAGGGGGCCACACTGTAAGTCCCACCTTGTAAACAGACTTTTGTTTGTTTACAAGTAGGGACTTGGCAGAAGTTGGTCTCCCCTTAGCTGTTTAGAAAGCGTTGTTTCTTTGGGCGTCCCTAATGTTGCTTACCGTTTCCTGGGTTCTGTTCCACTGTATCAAACTGCTGAAATAAAGTACATACTAAAAAAATATTTTCCTTTATTGAGTCATTAAACATAATAAAAAAAATCTGCTCCAGCTGGATAACTCAAGTTGTCTGAAATAAAACACATCAAATTATTTAAAGTTGTAAATCCGAATAGAATTTAAAAAATTATTCGCAATTTTTTTCTTGCCTCAAATTTTATTAAGTTTAAGTAAAAAAAATTGTTTGCTATTAAACGACAGCAAGCTAAACGCGCATCATAATATTTACTATATTTAAACCAAATTAGACATAGGTATATAAAATGGGTCTTTTTAAACTAAAATAATGGTTTCTTTAAATTAAGATTTGTTTTGTTAGAAAGTATAAAAGCAAGGTACCTAACTTTAAATATTCTACATTACAACAAATTTGCGTACACTTAAAAAATATATCTAAAGTTCTTTTTAACCGTTATCACCCAGAGTTTAATTTTTCCACGGGGATCTATCCTACTTCATTTGAAAGCTGTAACAAAGTACTTAAACCTCTCACTTTTAAATTTCCATGTTTTCAACAAGGGCTCTGTATAAGCTAAATCAGCCTTGGTCCCAGTTGCCCTTTGATCTCCCATTACCACGCAAAAATTGTTTACCTATTTTTAAAGTACCTGAAATAGTAACACGGTACATTGCCTAAAAAAATATACTAACTGTGACGCAACTAGTTTAAATTCTATCAAGTACTCAAAATTTTATTTTAATAGTTTAAAATTTACTTACAATACGATATTTAAACGGAGTTTTTCCTAAACTATAACTTTTCTAAACCTACTATAATATTTCCAAAAATAAGTTACTGTATAAGTAATAAATTTAAACTTGTACATCCATTTTACCCCACTCCACATTATTTACTTGCGTAAAAGGATTCTAGTAGTTATAACTTTTGGAAATTTCAGTACTTAAGTTGGTATGGTTCCTCAATAATATACTTAATCTTTTAAATTATTAATTCCCCAGTTCTAAGCAATAAGCCACTCTACCTACTCATATTAAAACTTAAAATCTTTAATTTTCCAATATATTTAGAAAGTGGTTAAATTATATTTTACCCACGGAAATACTAAGTTCTAACCTAATTTAACCTGGAATATAATTAAAAAACCAACACGTTACTATACTAGACAACAACGTTAGTTGACCCTATGACGTCACTAACACAGTAGTTCTCATCGTGGTCTGAATTTTGAGTGAAATGAAAAAAAGTAAATTTAAAAATGATTATTTTGTTAAACCCATGTACAGGGTGTCCCAAAAAAGACTGACGCATTTTAAAAATCAATAACTCGAAAACTAAAAAAGATAAAAATATGCGGTTTCTTGCATCCTACTCAGGGGGGCAAAGAATTTTCGTACCCAAAATTTCAAAATTTTAGTTCCAAAATGCATTTGTAGATGGCAGCACGAGAAGTTTTCCCGAAATTTAGGTATAAACTGTCAGCGGAATCCCTGCTATTGCCTTGTGGTAGGAAAATCGAAGTTGAGAGATAGAATCGATTTCAGAATCGAATTAGATTGAAATGCTTTAGCTAGTTGGTTGTTTGATTGATCTTTTATGGCACAGAGGAGATATTGTTTGGATTTAATTCTAAATAATAAAATCTTTGGGAAATCGAACTTTGAGTTCTAATTGGAAATTATTTTTAAGGAATATAATGGAAAATTAGAACATGATTTCTGACAAAGGCTGCGCCATTAATTGCTTAATCTAGTGGGTTATACACATTTAACCGGAAACTTTTTTATTTAAAATTTCTATATGAAGCGTTTTTCACTGCTTTTTTTCAGAGGATGATGGTTATGTAAAATATTTTAAAGGGAAATCAAAGTTTTAGAATCTTTGAGATAACTTTTTCTAGAGGGGATATTAAATTTGACTTGGTGTTTGAGAAAGGGTCCCGATCAGACTAAGTTACTCTAAATTTAAACTACATTTATTTTCGGAATTAAATAAGTGGATGAATTTGGCAAGAATTTCAGTGGAAGTGGGGAACTTCTTTAAACTATTATTTTAGTGAAAATAGGGTTGGTTGGCTGAAAAATGATCTTTCGGGGTTAAACAGAATATATTTATATTTTTTTTTATTTTGGCATGCTGATTTTTCTATTGGGCTCAAGAAGAATCAGGATGTCAAAAAATAATAAATTTCATATAGTCTGTTTAACCCCATATGTTTATTTTACCCCACCCATCACTACTCGCATATGTAATGTACCCACATCTCTATCGAATTATGAGTAGGTTGGGGTGGGGAAAAATGGGTTTAGTGGGGTAAAATAGGTCTAGCTATTTTAACAATTTATAGCCGCGTTCACAACAGCCAACCTGTTCAACCGGAGAAAGAGCTAAAGAAGTAGGGGAAAAGGGATCTCCGAAAACCAGCCGTGAGGAAATTTAATAACCCGTTCACAAGAGCACTCGTCCTACCAGTAGAAAGAATCACGTGGCAAGCGAGCGAGCTCGTAGATATGCGGGAAGCGAGCGAGAGCGCTGTCTACGAGAGTTGATCCAATTAAAACATTTCCTACTGCTATTGCCCAGGAGAGAATTTCCAACTGATAGTCAAATGATTTATTCCCTGCGTAGGGAGAGCGGTGGAAGAAGAACCGGTTTTCTCTGCCTTTCGTCCGGTAGAATGGCTGTTGTGAACTCAGCTAATATTTATAAAATTTAATGTTTTATTGGAATGCTGATTTTACTTGAGTCTCAATAAAAATAAGCATGCCAAAAACATTAAATTTTATATATATAAACTGCTAAAATCCCTAGACCTATTTTACCCCACTAGACCCATTTTCCCACCCAACGCTATCTGACCAACATCCGCCATAGAAACTTGCAAGTTAAATAGAAAACCCGGTAATCTAGGATATTCACTCGGAACACAATCACCCCTGTTATGTGCATCGCAGCACAAACTACCATATACTGTTCTTCTAAAGATCACCTATAATCTAAACTTCTCATTCCCTCAATAAACGTTTAAAGAATTTATTTGGATTTCACCTATTTAGAAAAATTAATGCGTATTTAACAAAATCAAATTCAGTAATTTGAAAAATATTGGCTGAAATGAGAAATCCGTCTTAAGGGGAGGACCACAGTTTGGTTTAGCTGTCAAACTGATTCAAAGCGTAACCCAAATCTTAATATTTTCCTTAGATCGAATCTTAAATCTTCCGAGAATCGAATAAGATTCGTTCAGGATCGAACAACATTCGATTCTGTGAATCGATTTTTAATCAAACTTTGGTTTTCCTGTCACAAGTTAAGTAACAGGGATTATTCCGATACCTTTTCCCTAAATCCCTCAAAAAATTCTTGTGCTGCCATCTAGTTAAAATTTTGGAACTAAAATCGAAAATTCTGGGATGAAAATTCTTTGACCTAACAAGTAGGGGGCAAGAAACCGCACATTTTTATCTTTTTTAGTTTTTGAGTTATTGATTTTTAAAATGCGTCAGTCTTTTTTGGGACACCCTGTATCTTTTATCACGATTTGCGTACCGAAACTTCTCCTAGCAACCCAACACTTTGGTTTACCCATTTTCTCCTTCCGTGTAGTGACGTACTGGGTTCAGGAAACATTGCTGTCGAGTATAACCAATTTACTCACACTCAAGCATCTCTCAGGATCACTAGTTGATTCACATTCTGTTCCTGAAATCAAACACAAAATGGAAGGGGAAATTTAATCTTATTAAAAACACTAAAATTAGGAGTCTTCTTTGACCCCCGATAACATGAGGGGAAACTCCAGGGATCACGCAATTTACAAACCTGTAAATAGGAAAATAATGCTTAAATTTTAATCAAGCACCCCCATCTTCCTAAACCAGTAGGGTCTTACTTTATACAATCGAGTAAAATTAATGAGATTAAAACATTGTGGTAGAAATATTACTTTATTATTCGCACTTCGTCATCAAATCGATTTTTGATCACTCAAAATTTTAAGATTTGATTGATAACATTGAATGAGTTACCCAAATTACTTAGAAAACTTAAATTCCTTCAGCTCTGAACCCTCGTCTTCTCTAAATTCGTATTTTTTCATTTGATCGATTTTAAATCGGTATTAAGTTGAATTCATTCAAAACTTATGCATTACATTTACAGGATTCCTTCCAACTCAGTTTTAAAAATAAATTTCCCCGATTCTCCCAGGTTTGGTCAAATTTATATTCCAGGTTTTCCATGACCTGTGGGAACCCCATATTGATTCAAATTTCGAGTTTTCTACGCGAATCTTAGATTGGATTGGATTTAGTCCTTTTTGATTCTACTAAAATTCCGGTATTCTTGTAGTATATGCGATCTACAAGTTGAGATAGCAACACCGCAACTGATGGTTTTTGGATCCACGTGTTTTCGGCCTTCATAATTATTTATTTGATTCAAAAAACCGTGCCGCTTAATCCGAAAAAGTTATCAAATCCCATTGACTTTATTATAACTGTGCCGCTGAATTAGACGGCCGCTAAACAATCGACGGGATAAAGTACTAATATAAATTTCCCTGATTTTTTCCAGGTTTTAGTAAAAATTATCAATTTCACAGTTATTCCCAGACTTTTTTGATCAAATTTAAATTCTGACTTTTCCAGGCTTTAAATGACTAATGGGAACCCCACATTTATAACATTAAGTATCATTCACTAATTAGAAACATAGGGTTTTGCTCTTCAGCTTTTCGTAATTCATCTGATCTAATCATGGTCAAATTTGAGTTTGAGTTTATTGGCACTTTTGGATGACTAACGCAGCGATAAAAAAATCAGACCATATCGATTCAAATTTTGAGTTTCCTACGCGAATCTTAGATCAGGATTTCGGATCTTTAACCTATATTATAACACTTGTGGTAAGCTTGAAAAGGATTGTATTGAGCCCTTTATGATTCTACTAAATTTCCGGTATTCTTGCAGTATGCGATCTAATAGTTTAGTTAGCTGGATTTAGTGTATAAATAGCAACACCGCAACTGATGGTTTTTGAATCAAATATTCTTAATTATGAATTCAAAAAACATCAGTTACCTGTGTCTACCCTAAATCCAGCTAACTAAACTGGTAGATCGCATACGGCAAAAATAGCAAAATTCCTATAATATAGAAAATTAGCAAAGATTCGATAAGAGTCCTCCAGCCGCCATGTTTATCCACATCAATATGCTTAAGTATGGTGTTATCATTTGAGCTTATGGGTAAACATGGCAGCTGGAGGACTCTGATCGAAGCTGTGCCAGCAAATTTGTGCTTACCTGAATATTTTATGAGCCCCGTGGCGTTGAACAATACATCACTCGAACGGGAAGATTCAATGACGACCATGAAAAATAGAATGAATACTTCGTTATGAGATTTGAACATAAACATACATAAATGTATACTAAAATTTATAGTTATACTAGGCATCAAAAGATAAACTATATACTATTTCGGTACTTAAATTTCGAACTAATATTATTCTTAGGCTTCAAATTTATAACATAAAAATTGGGCGATATTCATAACTTAGCATTTAATGACACGTAGAAAAGTAATAAGGTAAAATCATGGCGAAATATATAGCCTAGATATGACTAGTTTATATAATTGACAAGTTTAAGACCAGTCTGTGCATTCTAAGGCAACTACTATTCAAATTTTCAAAGAGAACTTTTAAACTGTCTTAATTAAAGTAATACGCGAGGAATGGAATTAATAAATCTTAAAATCTAGTTTGTTTACATGTGATTCAAACAAATATCGTCATATTCAAGTAACCTCAACTTACAACGTTTACTCACTATTAATATGTTTAAAAATTTAGAATTCTCACAAATTATGCTCTTAAACTAAACTAAAAGTGAACTTTAAACAAAAGAGTTTACAAACAACTTAAATTATAAATATAACAAAAAGAGTGGAACTTACCAGAGTTCAGATAGCAGAACGCTCCGGGTACCCCATCCAGCTTCCAAATGAGCTGGCACGTGGCTGAAGCTGCTTGCGTTAACGCCCCTCACGTGACCTGTCAAGAGCGCATGTCACTGCGCATGCTGCGTAGAAATATGCTAATTAGTTGCCACCAAAAATTGCAAAACACCTTGGCTCGATGTACCTGGTCCGTCCATAAAAGGACTGGATGCTCCCGTTTAGGAAGGAGAAAGAAGTCCCCCGGCTTTCGCTTGAGGGGCCCCATGCGTTCACACTCAGTCCAGGAGGACCAGGTACATCACTACACACAACACCCTGCCCCCTACTGGAATTTTCCCCAACTGCAGATTCTGAATTATTTTATTTGGCCAGATGGGATTTACCGAGGATCGAACTCGTGAACTTCCTAACCACACTGAGCCAAGGCTTAACCGACCGAGCCACAACCGGCTCGACTGGTGAGCGATAAATAATGTACCGGACACTAAATTGAAGGTTAATAATAAAAATAAGAGGAAAGTGTCTCAAGTTCAAAACCTGAGACACTTTCCTCTGATTTTTAGTATAGCTCTCTAAATTTTTAAAGATGTCTGGAAAGTTTTTTGATAGAGCAGTAAATGGTTGTTACAATAAATTGTTCTAATTTTGAATTAGATTGTTTTGCTCGTTTTAATGAACTGCAATGATGATTAGGGTGTATGTCACTCGATGTCCGCTGAAACAAAAAGGAAAATAATGTCTGAAAAAGGTGGTTTACCCTTGGTGTCAGCCTCCGGTTTAAAAGGGATGAGACTCAAGGGGTTCAAAATATTATCAGAAAATACAGGTTAGTTAAGAGAAAGTAGTGTCAAAAACTTCATACGCTCACCACTTTTATTTCAATAAAATGAGGAACGTATCAACGAGCAAGATGCCATAAAAATTCAAAATATTATACCCTTGTCACTAACATAGGATGTTCCAAAAACGACTGACACATTACATTTTAAAAATCAATAACTCAGAAAGATAAAAATCGCAGTTTCTTGCGTCCTAATCTAAAGACCAAAGAATAATATGACACAAATTTTCGTAAATCATAGTTCCCAAATTCCCCGATAGGTGGCAGCTCTACTTTCCATGATCTCCTAGAGAAGATTGATCTTTTCATTCCCTGTTGGGGTATTTAGGAACTACGATTTACAAAAATTTGTGTCGTAAAATTCTTTGGTCTTCAGAGTAGGATGCAAGAAATCGCGCATTTTTATCTTTTTTAGTTTTTGAGTTATTGAATTTTAAACAACTGATTCAGTTGTTCAGTCTACCAACGATTCTGATTACAGCGTTTTTGTGCCAATACAGTTGGCATTATTGTTGCCAATACAGTTGTATTTCTTATTTTTATCTATTTCTGCTCCCTAGATATTTAATTCTCAATTTTCGTTATAAAGGCCAGTATCGGAAAATATCTTTCCAAATTTTGCTGATTTCTCCTACTAGAAATGCGAGGCACATTGGAGAATTTGTATGCAAAGAAATCCTCCGGGGAAAGGATATCGGAAGAAAAACAATTCCTACCTAACTGAGACCTTGACACCCCCAAACAAGGTGATAAAAGACATCCCCCTTTCCTTTCCATTTGGCGCCAATGTGAACCGCATGCAAAAACCCTCCCGGCTTTCGATTTGCAATTCAAGCAAAAAAAGCCATCAGCGCATCCATAAACAACAGCAGCTGAAACCGTGCCATTTTCACTGCGCTGCTATATTAAGGCAATCGATGGTACGAATACACAATCTACTAGTCATGTTACGTACCATTACCAATCATAATAAAAGAATAACGGCCTAAAGATTTTCTTAACACTTAACACTAATAAAGGCGCACTAAAAATGTTTCTCGTATTATTCCAGCTAATGCCGTTGATTTTCTTAAATGTATAACTTTCCAGGGTTAACAAACTGTTCAATTAAATCCATATTGCGCATATAACGTCTAGTCTGTTTCAGTAGTACCTATAAAGTTGGAATAGTTATGCGTGGGACACTTATTTTATGAGATAAAAATGTACATTTTATTGTCATCTCATGAACCCTTCCTTTGCCTCTTATGGTCTATAAATTCAGAATATAATCGATATTACTTTTCAATTAGTATTTAACAATATTTTTAAAAACAGAGTTACCTCAACTTGCTCCAAAACCCGTTCTCTGATTCTCGAAACCATACACACAGCCTATTTAGGAATAACTTACAGGACATTCCAACGTATAAAGATAAAATACACTCCTAAAAATGTACAAACGTAAATTAAAGCACACAGGTCGAAGAAAAAACCACGGTGAACGTGTAAACTTAGAAAGTTAAATGGCACGGAAATTAGAGAGTTAGCCCCATCAATAAATTAGATTAATAAACCTCTCCTACCTAACTTGTCCAAGGGATCCTTCCTTTGGCGGAGTCTAACATTAATCATTTTGTGTCTCTTTTCTTCGGACGCAGCTGGGCGGAAACTTTTCCCACTTCTTTTGGGGACATATCGCAGCACGTCCCCAAGTGAACGGCCATGAAAAGAGAACTTTTATCCTCTCTTATGTCTTAATTTGTGTGTGTGAGCTGACGTGCCTTTTCTTGAACTGTGAAATTTTTCCTTTAGCGCAGTAAATTGACGTTAACGACTCGGTTTGGTTTTTGAATTGAAGGGGAATTTTTAAGGAAAATTGATGAGATTTGGTTCTGTTTGTGTTGTTGTGAAGATTAAGATGATTTGAGTTATGAATGAATGTAGGCTCTTACAGAGTGAGAGCTTGCTTATATGAAAAGGCTCTTTGAAAGACTATTCCTCTTTAGATTTCTAGATTCTATAAATTCCCAATTCTTTTCAAATGCACCCTGGAATAGTTTTAAATGCTTTTAGAATTTAATTTACCAAACCATGAAGTCACTAGATGTAAATAATTAAGAATTAGATTCATGTATAGCAGGAATGTTTTTTTACTCCGAAAATAGATGGAAAAGTAAAAAGCCCAAAATAGGTGGTGCAGTTAAATCTCAAATGAAAAGTTTTCAAATAGTCTTCAAATAGGAATTAAATGCTTGGAAGTGCTGGTTTATTCAATACTCGGATATTGTACGGCTAATTTTTATGGTGCTTTACAATTTCATAGTTATTAGTTCTAAGGAGAAATAGCTAACAACGCGTTTGAACCGAATATAAGAGTTACATTTTAACTCTACTTACAGACAATTCACAGCCATCAGCGTCGGTGTTAAATCCTTGGTCAATAAAGGGTTCCACCAATCAGAGTCAGCACAAAGCTAATTTTACAAAAAGCAACTAAAAAAAATCGGAAATTTCCGCTTTTTACCATACAAAAGACTAAAACAATTTCACATCCTAAGCTGTCTAGCATATGGGGGTCTTCACCGTAAATATTTGCATTTTAGCTTGCCAAAGCTTCTCTGGGAAGTTGGATTGTTTCTTAGTAACTTATTGTCTTGCCCCCCCCCCATAAAAAAACCTTCAGTTGATCTCTATTTTCTCACCCCTACTTTAAACCATCCTTTGCATGAAAAGTACTTCAAATAGAGTATTCGATACTTAAAATATATATTTTAATCAATACAAGGGAACAAGTTCTTTGACATTTCATTTCCAAGCCACTATAAAAACTAAATGCAAATATTTCAGTTGTCTTTCGTTTCACCCAAGTACCACACCGAATCCAAAAGCCCATTGACCTTTAAAGCAATACCACCATTTCACTTGCATTACCGAGAATAGTTTAACCTTGAATATGTTTACGTTTCTCTTTATAGAAAGAGGGGAGTTAGCTACGCCGGCCACACATAAAAATCGAGCGGGTCGATTCTGACCGGTTTCTCTCTGGAAATTGATTCGAGCTCCGCTGCTCTGTCAGTCGGGGGCGGAAGTCTTTGAGTCAGGTGTCCCAAAGGAGTTATTTCGGGAATCAAGATGTAAGGATCTTTAGAAATCATTTTTTCGATATCTTCATTGCGGTTGGCTGGATTCGTAACAATGAACTGGATTCATTTAAAGTATAGAGCCAAATGTGTGTGCTGAGAAGAAATAGCGATCAGAAAATAAAGGAAAACTCAAAGCATGGAATGAAAGAAGCTGAAGACTAATTTTCATCTTGAATATTACATCGAAGTAGGATCTAGTTTCCAAACGTAATTCAATTTGATAATATTAATTGTTAAGGATTTCACATTATCTGCAGTTAAATTTTCAAAAACACCTTGGTAGTGGTTAAAGACGAAAAAAAAAACCTTGAGCGTTTTTTCAGTTTCTTTTGTTTGCTACCTTAGACCTTAGAATTGGTTTTCATATCGAAGAAGTCTGTATATAGTCTAGGTTATACGACGATAGTTTATTTACTAAATTGAAAAGCTTATTGAAACCTTTAAATGATTTAATATAAACTACGATATAAAATTGTAGTTTTCATTAATAAGTTTTACTAATTTTAATTTTTTTAGATTACACTTCAATGTCTCGGTAGGATTTTTTTACAATTAAGCGGTGACTTTAATGGCCAAAAGCTGATAGTCATCACTAAGAATATTCATCATCTCCTTTCAGCACACACTGCTTCAAAATTCTATTTGGTAAATATTTTATGTGACCTACACTGTAAAAACTAATCTCCAAAAACGGCAGCAAAAGTTGCCAGATCTTTCCTTTACACGGGATTTCTCTGTTGACTGAACTTTTTCTGTATGCAACGACATTTTCTGCAAAAGTATTTAGGGACATAAAAATTTCCAAAGTTGAAAAAAATGAAACACCTGTCTGTAGAGAGACAATATGTAGTTAAATAAATAGAATATTTCCAATGGATAGGTTCCTTAAAGTTGCGAAAAGATCGTAGCATTCAGAAAAAGTTCAGTCAACAGAAAAATCCCATGTAAAGGAAAGCTCTAGCAACTTTTGTTCCCAGATATTTTCTGTTCCTTGACAATTATTCTGTTCACAATTCCGTTAACTGTCCCGTCAAATATCGCCAAGACGAAAAGTATTCAAGTATCATCAAATATTTATAGTTTTCATTGATATAACTGAATATTTTAATCAATTAGTTTGCAATTTTTGACGATACTTCTAATATTTGGCGTCTAAAACAGCTTGGCACTATTTAGCGGGACACAATAACGGAACTAAACCGATTATTTTTTGCAGTGTACCTTACTCTTTTGCGGAACACTTTTGGTCCGCATACCAACGGCTAGGAACCACCGTACCTACCTCAAACTCCACAAAAACTATCAAAAAAGCAACGGTGCACACAAGATATCCCCAAAATCGATCCCCAAGAGTTCCTCCGTTCCTCCGGACATCTCTCTCTGGCAACGTGTCACACACACACGCATCGGGAAAAGGGAGGAAAGGGAGTTAATAAGTATCACTCCGAACCTCATTCGTATTCGGAAGGATATAGGGAGCGAGAGGTGCATGAATAATACATCCTCCGCCCTCTTAAAACATAAATGATGCAGCGAGACTCCAGGGTGACGGAGATATTGGACTGAGGGAATCGTTAGGCAGTCAGTGTGCCCTCTGGCCTCTTACCTGCGAGTTTATGAGGTTAAAATGGAGAGATTTTGGCTGTGTCATGCCCATAGTTGTTGTGATTACACCATTTGGAATCTTACAGAAAATGAGGTCCCGAAATTTGGCATAAGAAATCAAATTTTATGTCTTTTAATAATAATATTATTAGATCCTTCAGTAGGTATAGTATCTTGTTAGGTAGATTTAGATCAGTCAATTTAATGCTATCTTTACCTTTAAAAAAATTGATACACAAATCTTTTAATGCACCAAACTTTATCTATTCTACCATTACGATATTTTTATTTTTACAAAACTTGTTTATTCATCTACAAAAATCCTAACTTTTGTGAAAGAAAAATACTAATAAACGCAAGAAGAAGTAATGAAATCTACAAAATTCCATATCCCACTAAAGAAATCATGCGCAAAATATTTTCGTATCTTGGCCCAAAGTTTTTCAATAGCCTACCACTAAATATACAAAATAGTGTAACCAGTAAAACCTTCAAAAAGCATCTAAAACTATATTTATTAACAGTTACTGATATTGAACAACTTTTTTAAACTGACTGAAATTAATTGATAACTCCCCGACACCGTACCATTTCGCCAACGCTTAGTACACCTTTTTTTTAATACATGTTTATTCGTTTTTTTTGTTTTCCTTTCACATTTTTCATTATTTCGTATTTCAATTCTAAGTATTAATTTTGCCAGTAATTTTATGTTTGTTTATTATATCTCATTGTATTTCTATTATACCTGCACAGGATTATTTCCTCCAGGTTATGTATGTTCAACTGTAAAATCCTTCTTTCTTTGTCAATAAATAAATTTGTTCTTGTTAAATTTTATAAGTATAATATCTTTATACTGAGTGAAATCTATACTGTAAGTTATTGAGTATTATCGAATCATTAACCCGACAAATTGAATTGGAAACAATAAATAGGGTGGATTGCTCAGTGAATAAACACTTAGCATTTTTGGATTTGCAATTTTCTCAATTAAATATCCTTCTCAGGGATTTTTCTCAGTCAATTCTTGAAAATAAGATGTTTCCACATACAGGTCTTTTCTCAACAATGTGGTGAAAGGGTTTTCAGGTCGCAGAAATCGATTGTTTTGAGCGTACTATTTTGATTTTAGTGAAAACACAGCGATATAGCCAGGTAAATGAACAAAGTTTGCTCTAAATATGAACATCGTTTTCACAGTGAATGAACTCTAAAAGTAGTCACCAGTTTTAGTATTTTGGAAAAGTCTATAAGATCATTAGGTTTATACATAGTTGAATAAATCAAACAAGTCTTATAAACTTTTCCAAAATACTTAAATTGGTGACTAATTTCAGTAAACATTTTTTCTAAATGAAGTTTTTGTACTATCTTCTTTTATTTTTTAATTAAATTGTTAATTTGGTCAGTAAGAGCGCTGTATTTGTATAGTATAATACCCTGATTCATCAAATTTCCCGTAAAATATATACTCTCGATCACCCCTGTCCAAAATTTTTGGGTGACCCACTACTCTACCTCTTTTCGATAATTTTATGACTAAGATGACTCTAGTTTGAAAGGTTAATAAGGATTACTTGCCTTTGGGTTACTTATAAAGGGCTAAAACGTAAGGAAAACTGTCGTCCTATTCTGGTTAAAACGTCATTTTAAATAAAAACAGCCGGAGTTGTTTTGGATACTATATTTACATTTTTTTACCAGTATCTAATAATAATAATGATGATATTATTGTAGAATCATCTATTTTAATTTAAATATACAAACTTTTATTTTATTAAGTTTGATGTAGTCTCAAGTATTTCTGGTTTTACGTCTCAGCATATAGGAAGATAAAGTCTCAAAACCGTCCATATGAAACAGACCCTGCAATAAAATTCCTTCAAAACCACCCTTTATTCGATTCTCTTATTTCCTCAACCCCTCGTATACCTGGCAAAACGTTCCCAATACCCTTCACCCCGTCTCCACGAATGATTGATACAGCACCAACTTTCATTCTTCTTTGTCGTATTTAGAGTTTGATGGGAAGAGAGCAACGACAAAGCTTCATGCTCCTTCGATGCTTTTAGATAAATAAATTATTACGAGACAAAGATTTGGCTTATCATCAAATCAGAATCACTTATACCGATGACAGATATCTAATAGGATAGGATCTGGAGACGAATTCGTTTTCGTGGAGTTTTGAGAGAGGTTTTAAGCTGTGCTAGTTTAAGTTTAAATGAAAATGGAAAATAAATGTTAGTTTAAATGAAAATGCATACGTTTAGTCTGACAATGCCTGTCTAGACAATGATTTTGTAGGTAGTTCTCCAATAAATGAGAAAAAAAATCTAGAATTTTTTCTCATCATTAGAATAGATGTAGAACGTACAGTACTGGATATAAAAACCGTTACAGTGGACATTGAAAGCGAACGAATAGAGTTAGAAGCGGTTACTTTAAACACTAATTTTTATGATTTAGTGTTCTTGAAATTTATAATTGACTATTTTCACTTATAGGTCATCTTTATAGGAAATATATTCCTTTTTCAATGACAGTCTCCGTATTTTATTCCATATTCCAAAAGAGCACACCGAAAAAAACCCCTTGAAACGAAGTGACATTCTCAAAGAACTTATTCATCTAAATAAGCAAGTTATGACCGGTAGAAAATTAACATAGAAATTGAGAAAAAAAGCTTATTTTGTAAAACCAGAATTCAGATGGTCTTAAAAAATCCCTCAACCAACCGATGCCGAACCTGAAGAAAGACCGTTTTTAATTTAGTCATTTTCCTAGATTTTATAAATTGTTAAAACGCCTACGGACTTTTCGTTCACATTGTACGTACGTTTTGAATAATACCCTAAATTTAGCTTCTCTAACTTGCTCTCCCCTTATTGGCTCTTTTGCCCAAAGTAATTAAAGCTTCAACACTTCGACTACACAGTCGGTACTTCATTTGAAATAGAGTAATAACGTGCAACCCCCACACACTTGATTCATTCTCCGTTCATCAGTGACTGGGGTAAATTTGAAACGTTTTGCACATGATTAACTCGAGGCCAAATACCGCGAGGGAAATTGCCCCTGGAAAGAATGTTCGATGTTCTGGGGAGGAATTCAGCCTCTGGTAACATAGGGGAAGCCACCCTCTTCTCTTATGTGCAGAATTAGTGTATTAAACAGGCTGTAGGTTTGAAAGTGAATATACAAGCGCATCATAATTATGATGTCAGTCTTTTTATTTATCTTCAATAAAAAGGAATGGATTTTTATGACATCATTTTCTGTGATTACTTTATGACACGCCCAATTTTGTTTTTTGATCATTGCCGTATTTTAATAGATCTTACATCTCCTAAAATAATTTTAATATACTAAGTAAGAATGACGGTTATGTTTTAAAATTTTATAAAACTTTTTGTTGTAGTAAGTTTCCTTTCAATTCTAATATAATGAGCTGTAACTTTTTTTCAAAGAATAATCAGTAGGTATATCTAAGTTTAATTGTTGAAACATTACATTCAATTCAATGAATTAGAGGATGTAAAATTACCGGGAGAATAGAAACATAAAAAACGATCGACACAGCATGGGTAAAATTTAGAAAGAAATTTCAAAAATGAAATCAAGAAAAAGGAAAATATATTAGTTTCAGCTTTAGATAATCTATAGGAGAGACATAACCATTTTTAGGGATTTCAAAGAGATACATCGTAAAATATCAATTGCAAAATAATTGATTTCCCTAATAGTTCAATATAAAAACTGGAGTTATACAGGAGAGTACACAAAAACGAAGTATAAAACCATGTGTAGTTAACAAAATATCAAAAAAACGCTTTTTTTCCATCAGAAATCAACCATTTGATGTATCGAAGGAAGGCACTGATTGAGAAACAGTTTAACAAAATGTACCTTTTTTTTGTCATTGGGTACCAATTTTCAACCTTTACATTTATGTGAAGGTTGAAAATGCTTTTCTTTTTGGTTTAAGAGGAATGGGGCTAAATAATTTTGCCCCAATACTAACCAGTTAAAAAAAAACAAATACACAGTAACTTTAATATTCTCTAAATATAGGTTAATTAAACGTTTTTTTTTTAAACTGTAACGTGGATCATACAAGATTAAACAACATATTTTACATAATCTAACCCCATTGCAGTTTATTTAAGTCAATTATAAGTATAGATAAATCAAATCTACCCAGAAAGTATGGTCGATTTTAGTCCTTAGGTTTATCAACAGCATTTCCCGAAGCTTAAAACACTTCTCAGCCATTTTTTTATAATTATACTGTTTCTGCTCACTTGGAGAACACACTTAATGAGTTTACACTTATCGCACAACTTAGCGATACACAACTTGTAATTAGCGTCCCTGTAAAAATAAACAGGATGATTGAGTATGACAATGTTGTTAATTAATTAATTAATTAAAAGGGGTGATGAGAGAAACATTAAGTTTTATGAAACTCGTTAAGAACCCGATAATTTGCTTCGAAAATGTGTTCGATGCAGGCTTTTTTTTAACGTTCTTCAACTGGGAAATGTCTCTAAAATTCGGATATTTTTAAGTGTGAAACTTTGATAGCTCGCATCAAGAGTTTTCGTGTTAACTCTTGGTTCTGAATAAAAGTGAAAGAGGGATTAAACTAAAGCCAAGATTATATTATAGTTGTTTTCCAATCAAAGCCTTAAATTTCTACTTAATTTGAAAACCTGTATAAAGTACTAAGTTTTGAAATACTAAATTGAGTAACGATTTTATGAAATACAATTAAAACAAGTTTAATAAATTAAATTTCAATAGTAATTTATAAACTGAATTGCAAGAGGAGCAGGCCGGTCCATTATTTCTCTAAATCACTACTTTTTGCCATAAATAAATTAAAATCAATCCCCCAATAAGTTAGTTTCCTCCTCTTTTCCATATTTGTAATACATATAAGTGACTTTCTTTTATTTATAGTAATAGAACTCTTTTAAAATAGTGCAAACATATTACTTATTGAAATGTGAAATGTGATTTTGAACATTCTTTAGCAGTTTTAAGCATTAAAGAGAGAACTAAATGTTTTAAAATCTCATCAAAAATAAAAACTGCTTCGATAAATAAGTAGCCTAAACAAAAGGGTGTATACAAGTGAGGAAGTTACAAATTTCTCTTTCGTGACCAATGCACAACACAAGCATTCAGAAATCGCATTCTTTAAAAGAAATTCTGAAACAAATAAAACGAATCCAGGTAGTGAAAAAGTCAAAACCAATACCATAAAAGTATCCGTTTTAAGAACCGAAGTATTATAAGCAAAAATAATGCAAAGTTATGCTCCAAATTTTAAATGAACTTAAAACTTTTAAGCATGTTATCATAACGAAAACATTGTGCCCGGAACAAAAGAAACACCCCAAAACTACCGGTTTATAGCCAAGGGAGAAAATGCAGTCCAGCACAGTGTTCTGTTTTATAGCCAACCTTTTCCATAAAGTAACTCAGGGATGAGAAACACTTCCTATAAAGCACCTATCCTCTGTTTTCTGGGGGAGGGGGTTTAGCTTTTTTCCCCTCTTCCAGCTATTGTATCCTAAATTTACGAGCCTGTGCTCAAATTGAAGGTACGGCCTGCTTCTCTAAAAAGTTTCAACTCGTGTTCTACCGGCTCAGAAGTTTCGACTTAAATTTTCGGCAGCAAGAAGGAAACTAGGTGCTGAACAAGTTGTTATTGTATGGGGGAAATGTCTAAAAGGAAGAACTATGTTTGAAGTTTTTTGGGAAGAAAGTCTAAAAAAGTTTCCATTTGATTTATACATCAAATGCATTTTTTAATACTAAGAAATTTAAAGAATTGAACTCTTTTTTAAGGTAAACTTTCAAGGTACAACACGCCAATTTGGTATGCGTCTTTTAATTAAGTTGCTTCCATGTTTATTAGCGAAAATAAACACTACGAGTTCAATTTTCATTCAGTTAATCTAAAAAGTATACATAAACTTGGCATGAATTATAGGTATTCAAGAGAAAGTAGTGAATATTTAGTTTTACTCAAAAACAATATTAAACAAAATCATGAACATTTTCTTAAGCCAACTGTTAAATACACACTATTCTACCTAAATTTAAGAAGTATTACACTTAGAATACTTGGAGCTGTTTGATAACAATGAGCTGCTATCGGTGTAATACAAGTAAATACATTCACCATAAAATCAAAGATTTATACATTACAGATACTAAAGGACAGGGTAATCTTAGTGAAATGAGATAAATATTAATTAAATTGTTTACAATATGAAATTGTAACCCTTACTGTATATCAAGCAAATTTGAACCAGAAAAATACATAGTGTACGAGAAAGAGACGAGAAAAATATGAAATGGGTATATAAGAAAAAGGGACAGACATAAAGGCTGCCAAGATGAGAAACAAAAAGTAAATTGAAATTTAAGGAAAATACAGTAAACAAATTCAAAATGAGAAAAAAATTGAAAACCTGCAAAAATGATAAAACAATTTAAAGTATGAAAAGTACACGAAAAAAATTGAAAATTAAATATACGTATATAAGGTATTTGAAAAAGTTAATTAAATGCACAAATGCACAATGGTATAATATCTATTTAACTCAAATTGCCAAAAATTGTTTAGAAAATATGAACTTTTTAATCAAATTCTACTAATGGTGGGCACGATATAGTTTTATATTTTAAGTATTTTCTATAAAATTTCGCATAAGGGGTCTTTAAAGACTTTAAAAGACAGCCTCACACGAGAAGATAAATTGCACGTTCAGTTTTTTGGGTCGATATAATCCATGCTATTAATCCCACATAAAGTGCTTCTATCCAATCATTCAAGCAATGAAAATTATTGCCATCCATAGTCTGGAGGCACAATGTTTCTTCCTTTAATTCCTTCTGAAAAACCACCCAAATTGAAGCCGTTTTTCATTCCCCTTAAACATTGGCATTCCTTACAGCATAACCACCCCAACACACATTTTTTAACGCGCTCGTTTCACGCTTTCTATGCGACAATCGTTTTGAAGATCCATTACTCTGCCTCCAAAAGAAACGGTTTATCAAGACGGGCAAAAAAGAAAAAAAAAACGCCGTAATTTATCGGTACGGAGCGTCCCCTGGTGTCATGAAGATAGACTGTAAAAGCATTACCGAAAGGAAGTCCCTGCCACACTCATACATTACAGAAACGGCACATAGAGAAAAAAAAAACCTCAGACGAGCTTCTCAAACAAAAGACGAACTAAATGCCGGGGAAGGAGCGTTATTGCTGTTGGAGAAAGCGTTGTTATTACGAAACTTTGAATTTTTATGGACGCACCTCGGGGTGCAATTTTACTACGGAAAGTCGATGATTTTTGTGATTAAGGGTGACGGTTAGTGTGTTGAGAGTCTCGGGTTCGGTGTGTTTTATGATAGGGGTTGCTGAGATAAGGTGCGATCGAAATGTGAAAGAATTGTTACTTTGCATGTTTTTATTATCAATTTGCATCAATGTGCGAGTTGCTTGATAAATATTTAGACTTTTAGAAATGGTAATAAAATCATTTTGGAGTTTATTTATAGTTTTAAATGTTACTTATAAAGGGTAAACATTCCGTAAGAAAAAAGGGTTAGTACTGTTTGTTTTCTGAAACAGGGCTGCTTTTAGTACAGGTTATTCTTTTTAAATGGATGAAGGGGAAATATGAGGGGTTTTTTTTCCAAATTTGTTCAGTTGGAATTCTCTTTTATAGGAAACGATAGAAATCTTTAAGGAAACTTTGGTGTTTAAACGCTTCATAAATCAAGAGCACAGTAGAATATATTTTGAAACGAAAACGCACGCAAATATTCAAAAGCCAACTTTTCCTTTAATCTAGAAGTCGATTAACAGTTATCATTTAGAATTATTAAAAGTTGCGATCAAATGTATCTAGTTGTTGGAGAGAAAAAATGAATAATTGCTAAAATATTCGTACAATGGAACAAATAAGAAAATGATGTCGCCATATAACAATCAGGGATAAAAGGGTAGATATAAATGAAAACAAAAATCAGTTATAACCATTACTTAATTTTTCAAACAAAAGCAAGTAGTGGAAAAAATTATATAGATTAAATCAGTTTAACAATTTGTAAGCAAAATTAAAATTACTGGAAAGAAATCATAATAAAAGAAATTAAAGAAGAAGCCAAAAAATATTGTCTCTTCAGTCAGCAAAAGACTGGGTGTAATCAGTTAATTAGTGCATTAAGAAAATTAAAGATATTACATTCGCCTTTATCAACGAAAAAAATTTAATTAACTTCAAAGTTTTTGCCAATTTATATCTTTAGTCTTTTTTATTTATTTATTAAAACAAGTAAAATCTCCTCATTTACCACTTGTATCACACGGAGCTAACAGATGTAAGTAACCAAAATTTGACAAGATAAAAACACAATACATATAAAATAACAGGTTTAAATTTCCAGGAGATACGATAAGTCTTGACACAGCGTTTTGCCAAACATTTTATATACCTCCCTTACAAAAACCCTTAAGAGCATCATAAAAATAAATAACTTCAGGGGGTAGGCTCACGTTTTTCGACCAAAAAATCCATTTTTCAGTTTTTACATTTTCTTAAAATATGAATTCTTACGCTTCCAATGATGTAAAAATTATGTTTCTATGAGTTGTGGAAGTATATTTAATTATTTCTTGAAAATAGCTTCCCTCCTCTGTCAAAGCGCGTTTTGTTTTACAAAAATCCATTTTTCTCCAAACTGTATTTTTTGCTCTATAAGGAACATTTTCTCTTAAACTACTGTATAGAATTACTTGAAATTTTGTACACTTGTTATTGATTCTCTAATACATACTTTGACCAAGGATTGTTTCAAACAAAACATTTGAACTTAACTTATGGCTATAAATATAGTGAAATTTTAGTGTTTTTAAAAAAAATCACAGAGACATGCAGATAAAATTTAAAAAAAAAAATAACTAGGCATCAGAATAAAACAAACTCAGGTCAAAGTATGTAGTATAGATTTAGGAATATTCAGTAAAAAAATTGGAATGTTTCACTCAATAGATTTTTTTATAACTGTTCCTTAAAATGCCCATTTTTAACATTACGGAGATAGGGATTCTGAAACGTGAGCCTACCCCCTTAAAAGGAATAATATTAAACGGTATTACGAGTGCACGTGCCTATTTGGTACTATCTTTAAATTCATTATACATTTCTTTCGAAAAGTGGTTAATACAACTTTATCTCATGCTTACAAGAATTTGACATTCATTCTATTGTATAAAAGAGTAAGAGTATTATTACCTTAAAAGGGCAGACGATAGGGACGCAGTGCAGTCTCAGAAATGTTTAACTGCAGCAAACACGACTTTCCTTCTAATTCTCTCAGCGAGCCCTCGGTGTTTTTCCCGCCAAAGTTCCACCAAATCCTGGTGAAATAAGAAAAAGGATCTGAGGTTCCTCATTTAAATAACAAACACCACCATTCAATATGGCGTACTTTTTTTTCCTATTCAAATATTTTTTCGAAGGTTAGATGATGTCCCCCCCCCCTCCTCTGTACACTTATCTCTCCTAGCAGACATTATCCTGAAGTTTAAGTTTTCCCTTTCCCGAAAAAAAGTTTTAAGGGGAAAAATGCGGCCGAGTTCCGCCTTTTTTTTTTGTTTATATTGGCAAGACAGTTGCCGAAAGAACCGGCATTTATATGCGCACTTAAAAATGCAAGAAGTGGTTTCGTGCCTCCCTCTTGCTTGACTTGACCGCTGATTCTGAAATGAAGATCTTCCGTTTACAATAACGAAACCCCACTTGAAGTTTTTTTTCCCGTCAGTAAAAGTCTTTTTATTTACGATGCGTCGTATTTTTTAAATGGATGTTTTTAGTGAACGCCATTTTCTATCTCTTAATAGGCTCTATGGTTGGATTTTAGTGATATTGCCCCTGAGGGCTATGCGTTAGATTTTCTTGATTACGCATGGCAGGTGTAAAGAAATGAAACTATGGTAGTTTCATTCGAGGCACAAAGCATAAAGATAACTAGCAAGCATTTTGGCTACGATTGTATACGTTAAATTGAGCTCGTTACCGTTAGAAAACAGTTTCTTTGAAGTTTTTAACAACGATTAGGCATGGAATACCGAAACATAACAGTTTAAAATATTCTCCTATGATACGTTCAATTGTAATAGTTGTTCTTGCACACCTTTCATTTAAACACTTTTATATTATATATATTGCATGAGAGAAATAATTAAAATGTTTGTCAATACAGTAAATTCTAAAAATAAAATTAAATTCAGCAAAGTTACATTAACTAAACGATGCCCGTTGTAATTAATACATCAATAGTGGATTCATTTTCTTAATAGTTAAGAGCACTAACAGAGTGAATAATTTCATTTTGAGGCATCTTTGTGTGAAAATGTGTGTTTAATTGTTAAAGATGCGCAGTGTAAAAAGATATAAACATTAAAATTAAGGTTAAAAATAAAATTACACACTTTACGTCTTTTGCAGAAAACCTTTGATACTCTTCTGTTAATAATAGTAAGTCAAAATTTATTTCAAGTGCAATCAGATATAGTATACTTTATTAGAACAAAAAATAAATCCTTACTCAAAACGAAAGATTTATAGAGTATTACCAAGAGATCAGAATTTTCTTCTAACCACTACTTTTAACACAAATTTAATAACACCGATATTTAAATATCAACTGATATTGACTTTGTTTTTAAAAACATACCACAAATGTTTACTTATTAAAAGTATATTCTTCAGATCAAATAGAAGTGTTAACTGCGAAATAGTAATCTCAATGCATTAATTACACGAGAAAGTGTGGTAAAAATATCATGCTTTTGAGTAGAATTAACATTTCTAAGAACAAATTACTACTTTTTTCCCTGGGGTGTTGCTGATGCTTCAAAAGTCGCAAATTGCTTTCTCTAAATTAAATGCCTTAAAAAATAAGTATCTTTTCATCAATTAATCCCTTAAAAGAAGTAAAGCAAATCTTATCAAAAATTTAAAAAAATATATAAACTTTATTTATAAACTTTCCTTATCAAGAATGCGATAAGGAAAGAATATCATTTTTTCAAATACTGAAATAGATATATACAACGTTCCAATTAGAAGAAATTCAGATTGTTCTGCATATTTTTTAAAACTTTTCTGCATAAATTTTTAAATGGTATATTTATAAAAGCATACTTTTTAATCTATTCAATTAAATCAAATTCTGCCCTAGCCTAGTAACCAATCAGGTGGTGCCTGTTTGTTTGGAATAGTTTTCTTTAAATTTTCTTCAAAATTAAGTCTGTCTGTATTCCCCCCTTTAAAATTAATCATATTGCTATTAATGTAACAAAAATTATGAATATTTATGTTTCTAAATTTAATAAAGTTATTTTTATAACGAATAGATAAAACAGTTTAATGTAGAACTTTAAATCAGTAGTGGTGATGTAACTTTATTTCCGATGGAGAATCTTTTTTTAACTAGATTTTAAGACATTTTGCTGTGTAAAAACGTCGGTAAAATTAAAAGGTCACAATTTACATAAAAAATTGACATGGAAAAATTGACATAAAATGTTATTTCCATCATTATCTACTATATCAGAAGGTTTCCAAATCGTTTTTGTTTATCCAATTCCTAAATTACTATCCGAACTAAAAATTTCTCTACAGTAATACCCAATGCCCATACTCTTTTATAACCTCTATTTGGCTAAAAATGGCAAGTAGTATGACGTAGTAGTACTCAAATGAAGAAAATACAGAACCCGCTGAAGCTGAAAAATTTAAATAAATACCTACATGTTATCTTTAGAAATCGGTTACTTACAAATGCGATGCAATAGCTATATCAAACTGAAGTTTGTTTTACTGCATACTTTCTCTTATAAAGGAAAAAAGTGTTTTACAGGTAACAAAGATATGATTGTCAGTTTGTTTTTCCGGACACCGTCTCATATGAAGGAAAAACGTGTTTTACAGGTATCAGAAATACGATGCTTACGAGAAGAAGGCAGTTAAGTAAACTTATTTCGGCAACTTAATTTTACAAGGCATAGTATCAATTTTTAAAATTATAAATTTAGAGGAAGTACCAATTACTCAAAGCTCTCAATTTAGAGGTAAGGTATTAATACACTTTTAACCTTAAAGTTCATGTAATACCTTAAGTAAGTTGGTTTTCGTTATATCCATGGGCCAACAGTGTCCACCCACATACAAATATTTCTTAGTTTATGTTTTATTTAAATATCACGAAATTTTAATATTAAACAATGGTTTTATAACTTATTTAACTCTTATATTAATTAAAATTAAATCTTTAGAACAGAAAAGATAAATTTGTTTGTTTTATACTAATATCATATTGTGATAAATAATTTATTTTTATACTTTGTAGCGACAAATATAATACCTATTTTATATCTTATTAAATATATGAACAAGATCATGAAAACTTCTAAGGCAACAATTTTAAAATTTTTGTTAGAATTGTTCAAAAGGGAAATTTTGTTATAAGATAGTCTGTAATTAAAATATTTTGTTTGTTATAAAATTTATGATGTGAAATGATACGTGTCAATTAAAATCCAATTTCAAAAATATTTTATACTATTTTTTTTATTTTTTAAACATTAATTTTTTGGTCATTTTAAAATTAAAACGAAGTTGGTTTAGGACCTAATAATTTATTCTTGAAAGCGAGAGAACATTTTGAAAGTATAAAAGTTAATTATGCTGGGTTTGGTGTTAATCCTTTAACCAAATAAAAACATAAGTTATTCCAATAGTTAAGCATGCGATGACACACAAATTATTGTACAAAATTGGCCTCATAGATCTACATCTACAATGTAGAGGATTAATATAAAGCAATCAAAAATTTCTTCTAAAACTTAGCCATGCAAAAAGGAGCAAAGAAGAAAAGGAAAGGATAATAAACAAGTATATAATTTCCCTATATCTCCTCTAACACTTATGGGCGTATCTTGCATTATACGGTTCAACCTGATACATTCCAGCATCGCCTCTGGACATGGGAAATTGATAGAGATGCACGCAAAGGGGGTTTTATGTCACTCGGATGGGTTTAAGGGAAAGGGGATGCAAGGGACAATCAAGCTGCAATCAGAACGTCCTCTGCACGAGGATATGCAGAACTCTCTACATGCACTAAGGCTGGGATGCTGGATGAAATATATACGGAGAGTATGCACTATTACTCATAAGGCCAGAGAAGCTCGAAATTGTAACGTATGATAGTAGAGCTGACGTAACTTTTGATCTCTTTTTGACAACTCAACGTCACTCTGAATTAAATAATATGTCAGAATTAAAAGGTCCCATCGTTTAGTTTTTCCAGGAGAGAAGAGAACTGAACTTTAAGATTTTTATTCTAATTTTGAGGTTGTAAAATTATTTAAATTTACTTAATTAAAATTTCTTAAATTACGTAAACTAAGTTAGTTTCATAAAAGCTGATTAAATAGTTTCTACTTCAAGAATTCGAATTAAAATTTAAAATTTTAGTTTTTCTTTTCTCCTGGAGGAACTAAACGATAGGACTTTTTGGTTTTTAGTTCAACGTTCGAGGTGTTTCAAATAAATATTAACAGGAGGATTTTTATTTAAAGAAAATCACAAATGCTGGTTACTTAACCCATTTAATTAAAAATCAACCTGCTAATATTATTTAAAATGACTCTTAAAGTTTCATTGGAATGAATTTTAATATTTCAATGCAATTCAGAGAGAAATTGATTTGATGTCAAAGAACTATAGAAAGTGACGTCAGGAAGATTGAAGAAGATTTTAAGATGCTGACACAAATTGAAACGTTGGGTTTTTTAAACCTCAGTACAAGCCCTTATTAAGGTTTAATTATTGCATGAAAACCATAATTACCATTACATAATCTTCATCAAGTAATAAATTCTAACTGTATCAAACTCACATACAGTAAAAGTCAATACCGGCTGGTGTAAAGGGGTCAGATCCAGTTCCTTAGCCTCAAACAGCGCCGCGGCATTCTTCAGCGGACCCACGTCCCCAAAAGTAATTTCCGGACAAGGGAACAGAATAACCCACTCTTTTCACTCCTCGAAAAAACAAGAAACCGGAGAAGAAGAAGAAAAAGAGGCTAAGAAATGCAGTCAACGGGAATCTATTTTCTCTCTTTCAGCCTGATTCTCATCTAGAAGGTGGTGGCAAATTAGCTTATGCAGCGACAGTGAGAAATTGACTGCGACGCGGTCACGCTAGGTTTACCTCCCTGTCACCTTTGAACTCATCTGTCTTCTCTGCCCACGGATGGGTGACAAATATACTCCTGGTTATGAGAGTAGCGTTGAACGAATAGGATATGTTAATGAATGTTGTGATGGGGGTTAGGGATTGAAATCCCCCCCACCGAAATTTCGACATTAATTTTTTTATATTGTTTTTTTTTTCCTTAAAAATTAATTATGTCACTTACAGAGGCGACCCTCGACACTCAAAAGAGTTGCTTGCGGAAAGTTTTAAAGTAAAAACCGTTAACTCCATATAAAAATTATATGTATGATAAAAATTCATTTATAAAAATACATTTTAAAAATAAAACCTTGGAGCTAAATTGGTTCAAATAATAAGAGCTTTTTCATCAGACAAGGCCTAACACAGAGTAAAATAGCTGGTGGAAATATTTTAAGTTCTTAACATGAAGACATAATAGAATTGTCTTAAAAATGGCTTTAAAAGTTCAAAAGAACGAATGTTTTCACTTGTAATGAATATGTAATTAACATAAAACAATGCATGTAACTGCATGTAATATTATACGCACGCATTAGTTTCTCACTCGACAACTTCAATAAACATTTTGAACATAAAAAAATAAAGTAGACCTCCTCGACACTTCTCGTTTTCAAAACAATTCTCGAAAAAAAAAATGTTTTTCTCTATGGTGTGTTCTACGTTTCGCCCACAAATAAATTTCCATCCCCCCTTTCTTCTTTTTCTTCCTTCCCTATGGGGATATTTGTGGGCGAAATGGAGTAGCTGGGATAAAAACCAATCTTGTTAAGAATCGATTCTCAACAAGGAATGAATTTACCCAAAATTACCAAACTTCCTTAATATCACTCCAAATTATACAGTGTTTGTACTTTTTCGGACCGCCTCACTTTGAAAAACACTCCTGCAGTCTCGGTTTGTCCAATTCTCTCGACTGGTCACTTCTGAGGGACCTTGTTTTCCTGGACCACAAAAACCAAAACTTCCTCAAAATCACTCCAAAGTACATCTTGTGTGTACTTTTTCGGACCGCCTCACTTTGAAAAACACTCCTGCAGTCTCGGTTTGTCCAGTTCTCTCGACTGGTCACTTCTGAGGGACCTTGTTTTCCTGGACCACAAAAAACCAAAACTTCCTCAAAATCACTCCAAAGTACATCTTGTGTGTACTTTTTCGGACCGCCTCACTCTGAAAAACACTCCTGCAGTCTCAGTTTGTCCAATTCTCTCGACTGGTCACTTCTGAGGGACCTTGTTTTCCTGGACCACAAAAAAACAAAACTTCCTCAAAATCACTCCAAAGTACATCTTGTGTGTACTTTTTCGAACCGCCTCACTCTGAAAAACACTCCTGCAGTCTCGGTTTGTCCAATTCTCTCGACTGGTCAGTTCTGAGTGACCTTGTTTTCCTGGACCACAAAAAACCAAAACTTCCTCAAAATCACTCCAAAGTACATCTTGTGTGTACTTTTTCGGACCGCCTCACTTTGAAAAACACTCCTGCAGTCTCGGTTTGTCCAATTCTCTCGACTGGTCACTTCTGAATGACCTTGTTTTCCTGGAACACAAAAAACCAAAACTTCCTCAAAATCACTCCAAAGTACATCTTGTGTGTACTTTTTCGAACCGCCTCACTCTGTAAAACACTCCTGCAGTCTCGGTTTGTCCAATTCTCTGGACTGGTCACTTCTGAGTGACCTTGTTTTCCTGGACCACAAGAAACCAAAACTTCCTCAAAATCACTCCAAAGTACATCTTGTGTGTACTTTTTCGGACCGCCTCACTCTGAAAAACACTCCTGCAGTCTCGGTTCGTCCAATTCTCTTGACTGGTCACTTCTGAGGGGAAAAAATGGCTAAATGGTAAAAAAAAACCCGATGGTTTTTCATAAATTTCTCTGGAACCAAGCAAGGTAGAGCTTCGAGGTTACTAAATTCGAATTTTCGGTACCAAATTATTCCAGAAAAGTGTTACTGCACACTGCACTATCCGGAGCGTCCTGGAAAAGGAGCTAATGGTCCGGGAGCGTTTTGGCGGGAAAAAGTAGAAAATTTAATTTTTACATACCCCCTAATGCGATACATGGTTCGATTCCTTAGTTTTATGGTGCACACATACCAAAATTTCAGAAGCCTGGAGCAAGCGGTTCGAGTGCCATCCGGGAAAAACGGAGTTTTTGGAATATTGGTTTTTGAGAAATAACTCCCAAAGTAATTATCACACACCTTAATGATTTACATATTCGTAATCTGTGAAAAATTCCCGATTTATCTATGTAAGACACTTGAGGTGGGGTCGAATTGTTTTCCGAAACTCTCCTGACACGACTTTCCCCAAAAAATAGAGTGTTTGGCATTAAATGTAAGTAAGCCCCATTCTTGTTTTAAAAATCCTGGATGACGTAAAAATCACCGTGGATTCCTGTAATTCTGGAAAAACTTTGCCATAACAATTAGTTACTAGAAAAAAAATAATAAAAAAATTAATATTAATATTTTCGGATTTATAAGCTTTCTTTGGACTTGTGTTTTTTCGTCGAAATCTGAACTTTTTTTTCTAAGTCCAATTACTGCCTGAATTACGAACCGATTTTCACCAAAATTGAATATGAGGTATATGGTAGGGTATATTTTAAGATTTTAAGGTCAAAAATTCGAAGTCGTTTTTCGATTTTGATAAAAATCGCGACTTTAGTGCGACTTACGCTCGAGTCCAGGGACCCTAATTTCGGTCCTATATTCGCTAAATTCCTGATTCTGCAAGCTTATCAGGCCCTGATTATTGCCTAGGCCTGCAAGGCCCGGGCCTTGGGCCCATGAATTTTGGGGGCCCCCAAATGGTCTGAAAATAATCTTTTTTTTTTAACAAAATATTAAATTTCATGTGATAAAATGTTATGTTTAAATTATTAGAAAGTTATTTTTCTAGAAATGCATTAAAACTAAAATAAAAAAAGGGGTGGTGTATAATTTTGTTTTGGGTTAGCATTGTATTATTTGTATATGTAGCAATAGTAACCCAATGATGCAGTTTCTTATACATTTTTGTCGTGAAGGGGACCCCTAAAAGCACCTGGGCCTTGGACCCGGACTTGCCTTAATCGGGCCCTGAAGCTTATGGAAATGTAATGAAAGGTATAAGGTCGCCGACCCGATGAAAATTCATTTAATTGGTTTTTGAGCGATTCTCTACTGCACTTTGAATTGCACTTTGGAAAGGCCCCTATCACGTAATTCCTGGTTCCCGGCTTAAAAAATTCGATATGTTGCTCGGACTTTTTTTACTAGAATTCTTTGTCAAAATTTCTTGAAAAGCCATATTATTATTATTAAATATTTTTTAAGAAAACCTCTGTTTCTCAATAGTGTACTGCAGTACGCAAAACAGTTATATAAGTATTATATAACTAGTTACCTGGACGGGTTTATTCCCCCCTTGGTAGCAAAACGTTTTTTTTTCCCTAATACATAACTGTATTATGCTGCTGTTCACCATAGTGAAATAAAAATTATTATTATTATTGTGTGGGATTTAGTATTTTATAAAACTTTCCTGAGTGTCTAAAGAAACAGGGATACTTATACTATATCCCCCCCCCAATTAATTTCCAAATTTATTTCTTTAATTTGCATTGTAACAATCGTAAACTGACAAATTTTCCTTCTCCTCAATGGTTTTTAATAGGATATATGGCTAATTTGTTTAATGAATTGTCCATCAAAGAGGACAGCTAATAAGGCATGTAATAATATATAGCAAAGTTTTTCCAGAATTACGGGAATCCACGGTGATTTTTACGTCATCCAGGACTTTTAGAACAAGAATGGGGCTTACTTACATCTTACATTTAATGCCAAGCACTCCATTTTTTGGGGCAAGCGTGTCAGGAAAGTTTCGGGAAAAAAAATTCGACCCCACCTCAAGTGTCTTACATGGATAAATCGGGAATTTTTCACAAATTACGAATATGTAAATCATTAAGGTGTGTGATAATTATTTTGGGAGGTTTTCCTGAAAAGCTGATATTCCTAAAACTCCGCTTTTCCCGGATTACACCCGAACCGCTTGCTCCAGCCTTCTGAAATTTCGGTATGTGTGTGCACCCTAAAACTAAGGAATCGAATAATGTATCGCATTGGGTATGTAAAAATTAAAATTCCTACTTTTTTCCCGCCAAAACGCTCCCGGACCATTGGCTCCCAAGGTTTATAGAATATAAGGTTGGCTCTTCACATAGACATAGAAAAAGCTCGTGACGTCTCGTTTCCGCTGCCAGTGACGTCATTTGTAACGCCTCCTAACTGTTTGAACAACCAATCCACTTTCAGTTTGAGCGGGATAAGGGAAAGATATTAGTGACATGGAAACTTTACGCTCCGCCTTAACAAGCCTGATTGGCCAGTGTAAGCTTTGGCTCGTCACTTCCGCTGCCAGTGACGTCACTGGTAGCAGTGTCAGATGGGCCCCCTCTGATTGGCTCCTTTTCCAGGACGCTCCGGATAGTGCAGTAACACTTTTCTGGAGTAATTTGGTACCGAAAATTCGAATTTTGTAACCTCGAAGCTCTACGTTATTGGGTTCCAGAGAAATTTACGAAAAACCATCGTTTTTTCACCATTAGTCATTTTTTACCCTCAGAAGTGACCAGTCGAGAAAATTGGACAAATCGACTCTGCAGGAGTGTTTTTCAAAGTGAGGCGGTCCGAAAAAGTACGCACATGGTATACTTTGGAGTGATTTTGAGGATGTTTGGTAATTTTGAGTCAATTCATTCCTTGTTGAGAATCGATTCTTAACAAGAAATTCCGTTTGGCGTCAATTATGCACCCTTTTGAACTATATTTATAGTTATCTTTCACCAAGAAAAGTGAGCGAAACCCAAGAGGTTCTATTGCTAAGTATATTGTATTTTACAAAATCCAAATATATTTATTTTTGACTGAGATATGGCAAAAAAGAAACAAACATAAATTAGTGCGCTAAAAACCTCTAAATTTACTGGGCTATTAATCAGTATTATTTTTAAATTGCAAGCTTTAAGTTGCTAAGGTCATCATAAAAAGTTGTTGAATGATCTATCAGTATTCTTATCATTAAAGAGACCTAATTAATTTTATAAGTAGCCAAAAAATTGATACCAAATTTTTTAAGTTTCGTATACAAAAAGTGAACTACTTAAAATCAGTGGACAAAATTTACAAAAACTTTTTCGAAACCTTTTCTTAGACATTGGATAATCCATTTCAGCAAAGCGTAGAATTCAATTCCTATTATTTCCGAACCGATTCTTTGGATTTTTACAACGATTCTTTAAGAGGAGAATCGATTTGAAAACGGAAGAGAGGTAGGGGAATTTAGGGAAAAACAGAGGCACTGGTGTTGGGGATTTTAGGGAATATATTATGGACGGGGGATGGAACTTATTTTGTGGGCGAAACGTGGGTGCACCTTTCTCTATTATCAAAGGAGCCTGTTATCAACGCAGCTTCGCAGATATAAAGTGCTCTAAGTTTTTCCCAAGTTGTTTCTCACTCTTAAAAAACTCTCTTCAGCTTAAAATGAAGTTAATTAAAGAAGGAAACTTCTTTTTACACTCTTGCGAGATCCCCGAGACTAAAAAAGTGACACAATTTTGACTGCTTTCTCTTTTGAAAGAAGATAGAAAGAGTGCGCACGGTTTTTCCAAGAGGGCTCTACAGGAGAAAGGAGAAAGGATGATTTTAAAATGTAATTAAAGTTCGTCACCACATCGATGACAAAGGGCCATTCTCGACAAAAACACAAAAAACAACACTGATGTCTCAAGGAATTTTCATTCTAATTTTATTTAATACTAGCTGTATGCCCGGGTCGTACTTTCATCATAGTCATAGTTTTTTCTTTTAAAGTTAAAATACACATCGCATGTCCTTTTGAATAAGAAGTATTAAAATACATCCATGTGTAAAGCATTTCAATTTTTGAGTTTTTTCCACATCTACCCCATGATAAAAACTCAAAAATTTTATTAGAAAATAAGAAGAAATATTTCCCAAAAAATTAACTTTAAAATAATGCATTTGTAACCCTTGATTAATATAGAGCATTTTCAATCACATGACTCGGACCTAACAACAGCCTTAGAAACAGTTAAAAGCCCTGCAGAAGGTTAACAACTACAGAAAATTACTGGTCGTGGAATTCTTCTATTGGAGCATTTGCAATCACATGACCCCATACCTAACAATCGCCTTAGCAACAAATTAGCCTTAGCACAAACAACTAACAGCGGCCTTAGCAACAGTTAAAAGCCCTGCTGAAGGTTAACAGTTAAAAGAAAATAACTGGTCGAGACGTCACCTGAAAATAATCTATTCTTTAAATTGTAATCAATATTTTTGGTGAAATTATTTTATTATTCCTATGATTCAGATATCTGACCTGGTAAAACTACTTTCTACAAGTATAAATCAAAGAATCAATGTCATGGAATACACTTTAGAAAAAAGATCAAATATAAATACCCTACAGTCTAAAACTAATGATTTTTTTACGAAAATTGAATAGAGGCATATTTATTGCGAATTCAATAGTTTTTATTAATAGTTTCCAGTTTACTTTCGATCACTTTTTCTCAACTTTTAAAAATCTTACAGGGATTAAGGCGAGATTTCAGTGCGCCCCAAGAAAAGTTGCCAGGGTGAAAAAAGATTCAAATAAAGAAAATTTAAAAATTGTTTGATACGGCGATATCACTTTTACTCGGGGAGTATATTTTATTGTTTTAATTCCGTTCCGTTAAACGGTATATATCAAAAATCAGTTTTGGCTGTCAAAGATTAGAAATTTCGCGAAAAATTGCAAACTAACCGAATAAAACATACCGATATAAAATGGCAACCAGAAAAAACTTTGGCGACGAAAACAGCTTGGCGATATTTAATGGGACAGATAACGGAATTGCACTTTTTATCATACTTCCCAACTCATCCTTACCGTTTCCTTACCCATTTCGGAAAACAAAAGGAGGCTTTCTCAAAATGCCAAAATCTCACGACGCCCCAAAAATCCCTGAGAAAAAACTCACTCTTCGCAGATCAATAAGGCTGAAAAAGCAATGAGTTGATAGCAAAAGTAAACTACTGCTTTGTCTTCATCAGACGCCTGGAAAGGATCTGGAATTTCCATGTTTGCGTCTTTTGCTGCGAGAGTTGGAATCCCGTCTCTGAAGATAAACAGGAGAAAGGAGGAAAATAAAAAAGAAAGGGAAACAGCCGAATCGAATTTATTCTTTCCTTTCAATATGCAGAAGAACGCTAATAAATAAAATAGGTGCAAAATTTCTTTTATAAGATAAAATGCTTATTTCGGATTTTCATCCGGGCAGGAAAAGTATTTCTTTAAAAATGAATTTGGAAGTTATAAGAGAGGTTTCTTTTTAGAAAAGATGTATTTTATTGCGTTTATTTATTGTAGAATTCAGACCAGACTTATCAATTCCATCGTTGATTTAAGGGGACTCAGTACCAAAAAAATATTTTTCTTTATTAACAGGATTTTATTATCTTTTTAGGTGTTAAATTATGTATTAACTTCATACTAATTCATATTTAGCACAAAAAGCAAATTCCAAAATTTATTTATTTCAAAAATTTAAAAAAACTTCAAAAAAGTGGTCAAAATTAGCCTAACTTCAAAATGCTACTCCTCCCTTAATATACACTCTTTTCACTTGATATTTTTTCTCAACATAAATCAAACTTATATTGTTGCCTCTGCGTATGGAAATTTAAATATCTGCAAGGGTTTCGGAAAAATAAAAGAAAATCTGAAATTTGACATTTTTTTCCAAAAAATATGCTAAGTTTCTACTTTCTTGCTTTGTAAAAAATTTTCTAATAAATATATTTTAAAATCCATACGCAGAGGTGTTTAACATACATTACTGATAATGACTACCCAGTTTTGAGTGATTTGGACAATTAGAAAAAAATCCTTAGGGTTTTAAACCATAAAAACCTTGTTTTGAGAAAAACCCATTTAAAGGTTGAAAATTATGCTTCAGTAAGCCTATATTCGGGTCAGAAAACCTCAAATTTTTTAAACTTAAAACCCTCATATCATTATTAAACTTAGTAAGAATAATTCTAAGGGTAGTTTCTTCGTTTTTATGGCAAAATCTCAAATTCGAAATTTTGACCAAATTTTGGTACTGAGTCCCCTTTTAAGTTTAAAAACTAATTTTGTTTCTGAATATATTCTAAAACAAAGAGGAAGAGACCATGGCCATCTAGACACATAAGGCCAGATAAACTCGAAATCTTGAGTGACGTTCTATACCTACTATTTCGAGTCACCATCGCTTTTTCGACAACAGCGCAACTCCAGTATGAAATATTATACGCTCCCTTCAGACTGGAGTTGCACTGTTGTCCAAAAAGCGATGATGACGCGAAATAGTAGGCAGAACGTCACTCAAGATTTCGAGCTTCTATGGCCTTATGTGTCTAGATGGCCATGAAGAGACCCAATAGAAATTTTACAATTTTGTTCTAACATTTAAATAAAAGTAAAAAAAAAACATCTATTTTAAATTCCTGCATTATTATCATATTTCTGTGTTTTAATTTTGAAATCATCCGTAAAGGGAAGATTCACCCGTGAACAATGATTTAAAGGGATGGAATCTATCAAAATCGAGACTGAGTAAAAAAAAACACAATAAGCAGTTTTGAATAAGAGTCTTTATATGGCCTTTTTCCCCTCCTGCAATAACAGTAACGGCTGAAGCCCTTTCAAAAACCAAGACGCCACTTCGCTCACTCGAAGAAAATGCATTTCTGAATGCCGGGTAATGGAAGTAAATTTGCATAAATCGCAAAGTGCGTTATTACATCATTAACAACTCGTATCTCTTCCCTCGAAATAAAACTACGGAAATTCGCATAAACCTTCCTCGAGAAAGAGTCATAATAATAAAAAAAAACACCATCGCAGTTTTTGTATAGAGAAGAATATTACACTTTTTTTTGTTGGAGCACCCACCGTAGCTCTGAATAGAGACCTTAAATACACTGTAATGTAGAAAGCGCTGTGAGAATTGAGGTGCCTAATGATCCATTTCCCCAGGGAGAAAGTGATGAGAAAAATTTTGTGAGGGACTATTTTAATACGCGCTGCGCAGTCGTTTTCTACAGCTTTCTCCTTAGCGAATGAATCACAACGCCCTTGTTTGTGTGTTCACAGGTGCCAATTGCTTTATACAGAAAGGGCTTGAATACATAATGCAGGCGATGCTCCTTTTCACAAACTATATAAACAAATACCAAACCTATCTCGATAGTCATAATAATGATTTTAATGCCCGTATACGAACTACAAGTTTAAAACCTCTTTTCTGCGAATTCATCTTCCAATTATTTTAGTCAGCTTAATTGATGTTAGACAATGCTAAAAAAAACCCTTTTTTTAGAAACTTAATAAAAATATTTTTTTTTAGAAAATATTGTAAGAAATTATGATTAGTGGGATAAAGTATTATTTTTTAAGTATTAAAATTATGAATAGTATATTTTTATTATTTATTTTCTTTTAAATACATTATACGTTGATGATTTTTACCTTAAATAATCGCAGAAAGGAAAGATATAAATGTATAACTTTATTCCATGTTTCGTATAAGGTATATTTTTTACAAAACTTCATTTACTAAACAGAGAAGTTTGATTAAAAATAGACAACATTTTACAAATTTAGACCACTTTTAATTGTTTACTTTTTTAAGTGTTTCCAGATTTTACGATCTATTTGAGAAAACTGTACTTTATAGAGTAGAATATTTGCATTATTTTGAAACAACTACACAATTCAAGTTAAACAAATTCTCCTTCTATCTTCGACAGTACTAGCTGTTAAAGTACTACATAAAAAAAACATCATTGACTAAGAACATCGTTTTTTCCCCCATAGTCTCACCAGCTTTCTTCACACAGCCGAGATAAAAAAAAAAAACATAATCCATCACTGAATCAATTTCTCGTATTTTTTCATCAAAAGACAATTTCGCAGCTGGTAAATAAAAACTGCAGGGAACAATAAATACAATTGTGTGTGTTTTTTCTCTTTCCACGGCTTGCGTGGACCAACTAATTATCTTGTCTTGAGCCCGGCGTGGCAGCTAATTCGTTACTATTATCTCTCATGACAAACAGTTTGGCTCTGCGGATTAATTTATTTACCCGACGTCAGCGCTTCTCTATCTGCTATCGATGAAAAGATCAATCATCGATATTGTTACTCTCGCCGGGCCCAATTTCGAAAACAGGGACTGGTAGCCGAATCGAAATGATATCTTAATATCGCCTTTTAACGGTTTATATTCCTTTGTCGAGGGAGAGAACTGAATGCGCCTTTCCAATCTACAGTGAATTAAGTCAAAACGTGAAGTTGGAGCTTTAAAAAGATGATGCCCCGATTCAGGGGTTCAAAATTAAAGTAGTTGTATCACCGTTTTACCCTCACAAAACTGTCACTTGTTTAACCCTCACCACCTGGAAGGGGATAATATTTTATTACCGAATGAAAAAGGGATGCCTGAATTGGGACTAAACCCTGGTAGATATCGAATACCAGAACTAATCTTTATAGTACGTAAAAATCGAAAATTGTAAGTGCTATCAAAAATTGTCAAAATTTACACTTAACATTCCTACCACTTCTGGTTTTTTTTTTCAAGGAATTATAAAGAAACGTGTATAAGGAAAACACATAACACCAAAGAAAGATTTTAAAAAATGAGAAAAATACAACAAAAATTAGACAAATTATTCTCAAGTACCGTTTTTGAAGTAAAAAAATGATAATTTCCTGCAATTTACGATATATTTACCCTAATAATAGAGCCAAAGACGCGTTTTACGTATGGGGTCTTTTAGACCCCACGAGGGGTAATATGTGAGTTCACGTTCTCGACAGGGTAGGAAGGTTAAAGTTTTTAGTTATTTATAAAATCTAGAGACAAAAATTAAAAGTTACGGATTCTGCCAGAATGTGACATATACCATGAAATGTACGAAACGAGGAAAGAAACTGAAAGAGGTCATATTTTCCCCTACTTTCTGATGAAAAAAACCAGGAAAAATTTAATTCCTGAAAGATTCGATGCTATAATAGCATTTCAATACAAAATTTTGATAAATTTCTTTAAAACAGGTATGACAGTTCTAAAAGTTTCAATGTTAAAAGAGAATTTGAGTAGAAATTTAGATACATTTATATAATGGTATAATTTCTGAAAGCTAAAAATTTTAGTAGAAATTTAAGGGATTTCATAACATTTTGACTAAGCTCACTTTAACAGTTAACGTACACAAAATCTGTCATCAGAAGAAGCGAGCATTTCTTATAGTCTATTCATTCGGAAAACCCATTAAGATATTTTTGCATTACATTGGTTTGCGTTAAATATCATCAATCATTTTTCTGGCTTTCCTATCGAATCGATATCTTTTAATGGTCTATGAAAGAAAGTTCTTTGTGATGGAGAAAGTTTTAAGTTTTAAATAGAGGCACAGAAGAAAGCTTTTATGGAATACCCTCAATGAACCTCTTACTATGCGTTATTGTAACCGTATGACAGTTGTTTCTGTAAAATTTTATTAAATAATTAATTTTTTTAAGCTGTAAATATGTTACTTTAAAGAAAATTTTTGGTTTCATATGTCCAATAACGAGTTCAGATATTATAATTGCAATATTAAACCATTATTAGGAGGCAATGTTAATTACTTTAATAAAATGGTAATATATATATATTATTGTCTCCTGCCTAGAAGTAATTTAACAATTAAGTTATTAAAGTTACTTCTTAATCTTAAATTTATTCTAGTTAAACACGTTTTTTATTGGAGATGAATTAACAAATCCAGAAACCTAGCGAAAATCCTACCTTAATATTAGGATAACAAACAGATACAAACTAATGTATTGCAATATTAATCTTACACTTGTCTTTATATCTGCATTGATATTAACGATAGCTTTTCCCCCCTTTCTGTTATTTTTCGATTCAAACTGATCATAAAACCGGCTTCAAAATCAAATAACTATGTTTCAAATCGAAACAAAATATCTATGATAACAATGAGTTGGAAATGTATTCCTCCTGTACAAAAACTGTTTCAACGTTTTCATTGGCTGCTGCGACACGTCTTTTGATTTTTATGTATAGTTAGAAAATCTAAATTCATTGTTACACTTTGACATTTAAGTGCTATCCATGCAAATGGCATTGTGATAGTAAAGGTTAAATTTTTCCTTCGGTTAAATTTTCCAAAGTCAAAATACGTAAAAGAAACTAGCTTTGAGGTTTGGTCTTTGGTCACTTAATTAGACCAAGTTGACAGTTTATCCCGAACTTTCTTTCTCAAACTTTCAACAATTTTCGTTTTCTCATTTTAAGAATAATTAATGTAACATTTCCACATAAAATGAAAGTTTTTCACTTAAGAAACTTTAAAATGCGCTTATAAAGTTAATATACTGTAAAGAAAACCTCGCCTCTCAAACTGAGGTTCATAAAATAAAACTATATGAAGAGTTCCTATGCTGTTTTTATACTGTAAAGTAATTTTTATACTGGACCCTATATCTTTTAAACTGTAGCTCATAAAAATATCTCAGTCAGTAGATTATTTTATTCAAAAAATTATTATTTTTTTAATTATTAAATTTTTGTTAAATACAAAAGTGATAGTTAAAAGGAAAGTGGTCCGGTTTTGAGCTTTCAGAAGCAGTAAAAAATGATTGAATTAGAAAAAAAAAATAACGGTTATGTCAAACTTAATTTAATTAGTTGACTTTACGATGTATAAATTACAGGAAAAAGTACATTTTCAACAACAGTTTCAGCCTCTGAGCCATCAATCCAAAAGAAATGTGACTTACACTCCATCTGCTCAGATTAATCAGCTCCATTCTAGCGTGTCAAATTCCCGTGCAGGCGGCCATTTAAATTAAAAGCCATTTCACAGACGCCCGACCTCTTGTCACATGACCTACTTCCCTACTTATAAACAATCCCGGCATCCCCTCCACCCGTGAGAAACACCACACAGCGCATTAAAAACGAACTTTAATCGAAAAGTCCCCATCAAAAATCGCAAAAACAACACCTCCAAATGGGAGACAACTCTGAAAGAGACAACTTTCGTTGGCGAATCGCCAGGGAGAGAAGAATAAGTATTGAAGAAGCAATTGAAACCGTCCAGAAATCTACTACGGACGTAGAGAAATTAGTTTCTTATCTTTTGTTGGTTATTTGTGTCCAGTTACTAGATTTGTGGCCTTGTTTATGTGTTGGGTAGTTAGTGGACATTGTCGTAAGGTTGTTTTGTAATGATATCCAGGTGTTTCCGAAAGTAGGCGGTCCTTGTAGATCATGAATAGTTGGATATATATCATGAGTAGATCATAAATAGTTGTATGATCATGAATAGTTGGTTTAGAGAAAATAAGAGACGGTTATACAACCCGGCGCATATAAATTAATGCAACGCTATTTCTTTTATTCAATAATTTTACTTCCTTCAAATTGTTAATTTACCTTAAAAGGAAGGGGTTAAATAATCACTTACTAGCTCTTATTCTACTTTACAATTGTGAATAAATTAAAATTGGCTCTAGAGAAATTTATTGATACTAAAGTTTCTAAAATGTATTATTTTGTAATGTATGCCAGTACTTTTTTGTCATAATATTTTATGCTTTAATCAACCCAGGAAATTAACACTAAACATAGGAATTTTAAAGGGATAAAATAAAAAAAACTCGTTCAAAGTATTATCTTCCCCCCCAATTTTTTTTTAAGTTACATAAATTTAAAAAGCCCCCAAATTATATGGGTATGGGTATTACTATTATAAAATAAAGCAACCTAAAGAGGATGGCTTTGTATTAGCCAACCATCCCCATAAAAATAAATTATAAACTACAAAATCAGCTTTTAATAATTACGTTCTTTTACAATATATAACTAATTCATAAAATAAGAAATTAATTCTACAAATTCAAATTTAAGTAGAAAAAATACCAATTTAATAAGCAAGTGTAAAATAACATCACGACATGAATTCCGTAGAAAGAAAGTACAATACAGTATTCAAAAGTTATGGCATAATGAACTTAAAACCGGATTTACTCCATACAAGCTATGTTATAATTCAGGCTCATGATAATGCAACACTTTAACATCAAATTTTAGCTGTTTGTGGACCATTTATCTAGTTCCCGTGCCACATTTTGTCATTGATAAATGGCTCGTCCAACGTCATGAGACAACGCCTAATTTGTTGGGAGAGTCTTCGGTCACAGTTACGTTCCCCTTTCACGTCGCATTATATGAATTATTCCTTAGACATTGGGCATATTAATATGGAACAAGTATGGTGTTTAGCAAAACAATGGACGTAATACAATACGGCATTTTGCATGAGGTTTTAAAGCAGTAAAGGGGCTCTAAGGGTTCACAAGTGCATTAATTTTAATGGTTGTTTTTATGTTTAAACATGTTTTTTTTTAATTAAATAAACAGTGAAACTGCTTACAGTGATACTGGCTATAAAGTTTTCATCCTGTGCTCCCGGCAAGGTCAAAGACAGCAATAGCAAACTGTTTATAACCATAATAATATGCTTATAACAATATTTATTCTAGGTGTCTGTCTACAGTGTCGTTAAGAACAGGTTTAACAAAAAAAAACCTTTGAATTGTTATGATTTTGTGGTTAAAGAACGTCGAAACCCAGTAGTATATATTTTACTTTATACCAATAAATAAATAGAATAATAGAAACATTATTTTACTTTTGCTCTAATACATTCCTACTCATTCACACAGTAGGATTATTTTACATGAAGAAACTTCTGTCAAAATATTCTCTGCACTGTTTAATATCAAAAAGAGATTAATTTTGATAGATGCAATCAATACCATTCACGAAAAAAGGTAAAAGAATATCTCCTCACGATAAATTCACCTTTAGTTTACAAACTGAGCATGGAGTATAGATAGAAATAAAATCAAACGCACGGAAGAAAAACACTTCTCGAAAACACCTTCTCCTTTTATTCCGTGAAAAAAAACTTGCCCAGAATTTTTTTTTCCGCATCAAATCAAACCCTGAATCAAAACGAAGCGAACACCCACTTGATCCGAATTCCCAAACCTAAAATTGCATTGGAAGGGAATCAATTCCCGGCATAACACCTACGGATCCGGAACCGAGTGATCCTGCAGATAGGCACAGTTCCCTTACCGGATCACTTCCCAGTTTTCCAATCTTGGCATGGGTAACAAGATTCGCCGGTTCCGGTTTTCTATGAATTCATAAGTAGAAGGAAAAGCGAAAACTGTTTACCGGGACGGATATGCACTTTTGGGGTAGGACGCTCTCGCCCTTGTTTGTTGACGCATTGATTTAGACATTTTTAGAGGTGAAAGGGATACATGTGTATTACTTTATGCAAACACTTGATAGAAATGTTTACACGTTTTCAAACATATTTTTCAGATTTTTTTTCAAATGTTTTTCAGCCAATGTTTACACTTCCATATTTCATCACAGTAAAATTCCTTACATTTAAATTTGGGAATAGAATACTGACACGATACGTGCATAGTTGGCAAATGTTTGTATTTATAGGGATCATCTATACCTGTATATTGATGGTAAAACGATTTACTTAAAATATTTCAAAGAAATCTTTTTAAATTGGCAGAGTTGATAACACAAGTCACAATGCCGAAACGTCTGCAGAGATAGTTATTGAGGGAGGTTTTATTTGTAAAAATTCTTCATGATTATTGTTAAATTTGTATTTAGTTCCTAGGAAAAAAATTGAATCACTTAAATTTTTTACCTAATTAGATAAATAGAGAAGTTTTGCCTGATTTAAAGTCAGAATGACATATAAACTCCAAAAAAATTTAATTGTAAAAACTATTTAGAATTACTTAAATTTCTTCAAAACTATGCGAACTGTAGTTCAACTACGCACTTACGGCCGTATTCACCACTAATTCCAGGTAACCTAATTGATTCCAGGCAACATTAGGCTAACCTGGAATCAAAGCTTCCAACTGGTAGTTGAAAAAGATAAACAAGTTTTAAGCCATTGGAGTCGTAGTAAAAGCTTGATTCCAGGTTGACCTTAGGTAAAATTAGTGGTGAATACAGCCGTTGGTATTTACATCACAAATTGGACACATATTCAGATCCACATGATCTCAATAGTAGAAATAAAACACCACACTCTCTAAACATTCAAAAGTTTATCAATGTAAGTCTATACCAGAGTCTCACAAGTATGTATGCATGACTATTTCTATATTTTTTAATTCTTCAAAAATAAGCTAAACATTATATTTCATTAAGGTATTTTATTAAGGTTCACAAATATTAGGATAAGGCAAAAAAAAACATATCTTATAAAATATCTAATACACCTAAATCTAGAAAAAAAAATCTTCTCATGTGAAATCCCTGTGTTACTTTGCTGTTATAGAGACAGTTTCATTTTACTTACGAGTGAAATAAATTCATTTATTTATCAGGAAAAATCATATTTACTAAGTTTATTTCATTATTGTAGTTCTCAACGGAATATACCTACTACTAATTTCCAAATAGCTACGAGACAAATTCTGTAATACATATAAGACTATACATAAGAAATATATAAGACATTTCTCGTAAAATATGCCTGATTTAAACAACTTTCCCAAAGGAATAATAAGAGCAGCATTTTCTTAACACCATCCATTCTATCATTCGCAAAAATATATGTCAAGAAAACTCCTACACATTTCTCAAGTTCCTCATAAATGCAGAGGTCACGAGTGCTGCTTTGTTAACTTCCATTTCCCGTATACTTCCAGTTTTATTTCACATCCTAACATTAAATGAAATCTCTTGGGTAATCAATAGGCGTATATAAAAATTTGAAATGTGCGAAAGCTGTAAATTTTACATGGAGGGTGTAGTGAATGAAGCTATTTTTGACGACGTCGAAAATTATATTTCACGTTTGCACAGAAGAGGAGATTTAGAATTTGTTTAAAGTAGGCTTAAGGTGTTGAGAGAGACTCTATGACCTTTAATGCAATAATTTATTCTTGTAAAATTTCTACGCGTTTCGGAAATTTATTTTATATCATTTCAAAATATAATCTTGAACAATAACCTGAAAAGCATATTAATAGCTATTTTTTTTCAGCTGAAATTTCATAAGTGTGAAAAAGGGAATATAAGTCCAAGTACTTTTTTCAATATTTTTGAATGTACTTATATTTTTACCGATGATTGTTCTTTATTTTAAATAGGGTCCTGAATTTCCAGTAAAAATTAGGTGGTTATACAATGAAAATTCCATTACTTATATAGTTTTTTTTTTTTCAATTTTCTCAATACTAGGTTTTTGAACTTATTCCTTTTATTCAAACTAACGATTCATTTATCCCCAAACTACACATTATACAAGTATATAATTCTAAAAAATTGGATTTCAAAGCAAAAAAAAAATGAAAATAAGAAAACTAAGTATGCAATATTTACCAGAGTGCATTGGGTTTTTTAACAGTTATTTTAGAAATTCAATTTTTTTCATTCAATTCATAACGTTTTCTTCAATCATCAATGCTTATTTATTAAAAAAATAAGGATTTACGTTTTATAAGGGTTTACGTTTATTACATGCTGTAAACATCCTTCAAAAAGATTGTTGACAAAATTTCGAATCGAAGTCCGTATTTCATATCAAATCATGGTATTTCCCAAGTTCAGAAATAAAGTGACGCAATATGAAAGAATGGGATATTACCTACTTGTTCAGGTATTTGATCTTGAACAGATCATCCAAGCGGTCCCATCTCGTTGATGATACAGCTTTTCTAAGGAAAAGAAAAGACATCATAAAGTCTAACAGCTCTATTTTTCAACTTTATATGGGGTATAAAATACAACTTCAGTCAGTATTAGGAGGTCAGGTTGTCTAATAAATAGATGGTAGCCTTGAGTTTTAAAAAAGTTATGATAATATAATTCTAAAAATCTACATAATATGGTAGTTTTGGGTTTTAGTATTTTCAAGATAATTTTTATTGTATAATTTTGGTTGAAATTTTTTTGAAGAAAATCCAAAAGCATGGGTTTTACCGTTACAGTTAGCAAAACATAATTTTTCTGATACTATTTTATAAAAGTTTTATGACCCCTTTTTATGAAGTAATTTAGTGGTCAATTTTAAAAAAATTGCACATTTGCGAATTTTTCTTCTTTAAGGCCTGAAAAGTGCTATTTTCATATGCTAATTTCTCCTCGAATATTCACGATATTTTTATGAATTGTTTAGTATGTTTTTCATAAATAATATTATTACAAAAATATTCTCTCTCTTACTGAATTTTAAGCCTTTTTATTTAAGCTTTTCAATTATTTTATTTAACTTTTTATTTCACCGCTAGGGGTACTGTAAGTCGTCTCAATGGACTCTCCATGGTCACTTACCTAGGGGTAGACCTTAATTCCAAGACCCTAGGAGACGTTGTTTCAGAATAAAAGCCTTGAAACGGACTTTTAAAATAACCTGTATACTTTCATGTGTTAGGATATTTTATTTTATTTACTTCAAAAATACACTAATAAATATGAAGTCCTGTTATTTAATGTTTTTACTTCCTTTACAAAGAGTTTTCATGGCCTAAATTCCATTTAAGGAGAAGCGCTATTAGATATTTAATAAGAGACATTGTGGGGTTTTTTTTCTCAATAAAAGTTAATAATGTTTCTTCATTTAGAAAAAAAAATTATAACAAAGTGTTGTTTCAATCAGTTTCACGATTCTACCTTCTTGAAAAACAATAACATACTATACAATGAATCGAACAGATTATTATGGACAATCGGTATTAACCATGCTTTTAACAAGTAGAGTATTAAATACGCCACAAAAAAAGGAATCAATTCAATCAAAACGCATTCTTGAAAAATGAACCAAAACGTTCATTTACGAAAACACACACTTCCAAAAAGAAAAAAAAAAAACAATTCCCTCACTGAAATCTAAAATTCCGAATCCCAGAGTGAAAATAATCTTTCATATCATTCCTTCCCGGCATACCCTAAGCTTCGTTGCAGTTCTAGTTTTGGAGAGAGAGAGAGCGAAGGATTGAAGAGCATCTATCAAAATGGCGGGATGTAAGCCGCTTTGCGCCGCATAAGTCGATTACTTTAAGCTCTTCAGTGTCTTCCGAGGGATAAACAAATGATGACTGGGAGCTCAAAAACCGGAGAGGATTTTGCTCTTCTTCCTTCCCTCGTGATCCGTTTATTAAGCTTTTGAGGAATTTTTTTTGTTGTTGTTGGAGTAATTACGAAATTATTTCCTTCAGGTTGTTGTTGTTGTTGGGTTAATGTCCCGGTCATCGCGGTTAGGGTTAATTGTAGACGATGTTGTTAATTTTGAAGTTGTTTGATTTTTGTTTTTGTGGAGTGGTCAATGACCTGTAGCCGGGTTATGACCCATCACTGTGACAGTTTTTGTGTTCGGTGGGGGTCATTCTGGGGAGAAAAATGCTGAGAAGTTCCTGATAATAATTTATTTTGTCGTGTTGTATGCCACATCTGAACATTTTACACTTATAATGAGATTTTGATTTTAAAATCCCCATTAGTGTAAGGAAAACATTTACTAATCTGTTACCAAGTTCTAAATAATTGAATAAGAATATTTATACAGGAAAAAGTAAATGCATTTGATCTTATCCCAAAACTATATTAATAATAATTTATTTTATTATTTAAGTTCATACATATAAAAAAAATTCACCTGCATTTCGAGTGAAAGTATCAATCTCAGCTACTTCTAGAGGGAGATTTGCCAAAGACAGATAAATGATTACTTAAGGTCATATCAAACAATTCTGACAACCAACGCAATTACTCTTATCTACAAACCTTACAAAATTAAACAAAATTGAGGGAATTGACGAGGGAATTAAACAGATCGCCAGGGCCGTCATCAATGCCCATGGCAACATTTGATATTCTTGTCTCAGAATTTGTATATGTATTTCATCATAGACCCGACAAAAAAAAACGTTTCATGAACCCAGTACGTCACTACACAGAAGGAGAAAATTGGTAAACACAAAGCCTGTTGGGTTGCTAGGAGGAGTTTTGGTACCCAAATCGTGATTAAAAGACACTATATAAAAGACACATGGGTTTAACAAAATAATCATATTTTTAAATTGACTTTCTTCATTTCACTCAAAATTCAGACACGGCGATGGGAACTACTCTATTTGTTAGTGACGTCATAGGGTCAACTTAAGTTGCTGTCTAGTATAATAATCTGAATTTCGCAATCCCTGAAAAAGGTTACCAAAGCTTGATACTCCGTGTGAAACCCGCATTAATCTTGAGACTCGGAGCGTTTTTACGGAACTGGTTGTCATCCCTTCGCTAATAAAGATCTCTCACCCAGTTCCCGGGAAACGGAGTTTATTTCATTAACCTTTCCCATTTCGCCTGTTTTCGACTCACCCGTGTCGTCAGATTCTACTTATAAATATTGCGGGATACGCATAATAGGAAACACGCAATTAAGTTAATGCGTTTTTCCTTTCCGAACATATTTACAAGGCATAATGATAACCGCTGCAATCGCGAATAAATTGCGGGCCTTCAGAGACAATACAGCGTAAGTCCAATCTGGTGTTTTTAGAAGGACTTTCGAAAAGGATGACTTATAGTTCAGATACGAAACTATATTCCCTTAGCCCTGTTAAAAAAACAGAGAGGGTTTAAGCATGTATTGTGTTTCCATGACAACGCAAATGCAGATTCTTGGTACAAAACGGATTTGACTTTAGATTTATCCCATTTTTGACTTCTTCTGGTCTGCCTCTAAGATGCAGAATGGTGGTCTTTTTCAAGGTAGAGATGGTTGCGTATGTTGGAAATGCTTTGGTAGGTGAAGAATAGAATTAAGAGAGCGGTAAACTAATTTTGTTATTATTTAATTAACTCCTGGAGTTATGAATAATGTCATTTCTATAGTAGGATTGGAGTTGACGGGGGTAGTGAGATGAAAGGTGAGACGGAAAGGAAGTTAAAGCATGTTTTCTGTGACAACGGGTCGGAAACTTGAATACAGTCACCACTCCAAACTCATGATAAAATGGGACTTTATATTTTCGAATATTACATTCAATTTTAATTAAAGAAATTGTGTTCCTATACGTAAAATTATTAACACACGCATATGTTTTTAAAAATCATTTGTACCCAATCAATGTATAAAATATTAAAAAATTATCACTGCTGAGACTGAAAAAAGTGCTTAAATTGGTACACAAAATTATATCTTTTCTATTAGACGAAATGCCAGTTTTTCATTTTCCGTGGTGAATCGGACAACGAAAATTGCTATTTTTTAAAAATAATTTTAAAAGACTGGCATCTACGACGTACCAGTTATTAGCAGCGTAAATAAGATGGGGCTGATATTTTAAGAGAGAAAAGTGAATCTATATACTTATTAGAAGCAATTAGGTTAAACAAAAGCGTTTATGAAAATTTATTTTAGATTATGTCTATTAACCATCAATGTATTCTTATGAGTATTGTATATATAAAATCATTCACTTCAATAAGCAACACAATAAATTATACGAATTATTACTTCTATTCCTTTTTCTTTTTTGATGTTTTTGACTTATAGGACAGTTCATAGTAAATAGTAAATGCAAAATAAGTTCAATATTAATAATTGAATTACTGGATATAATAATTTATTTTTCACCACATACTCTGCCCTCCACAATAATTTCATGTTTTACTCATTACCTATCAATGAATAGTGTTCTCCCAGAAATGCAAAGGAGAAATTCAATTTATGCAAAGGAGAAATTAAATTACCATAATGTGCTCGTAAACGGCTTAATACAACTTAACTATTTAAATTTTACAAATGCCAATTCAAAAATTCTCATACAAATTTAAATTCAAGGAACAACTGATTTTAAACTTGGTGATAGGAAATCCTCTTTTATCATACCTTTTTCTAATTCACTTTTTTTGTAAAAGTTATAGAGGCGCATTTGCTTGTTATCACAACTTCTTGGCATATGCCCTCACTCAAAGCCGTTATTTCTTAACGACGTGGGTAAATTACCCCTCTCTCCCGTTAAATTGTTATAGTCCGCTCAGGTTTTACCCTCGACATCTCCAGACTCATTAGGATATAAACAGTGGCGTATTCTACTTTCTCCCAACTACCATTAGAGAGGGGTAAATGCGCCTCTAAAATAGCGTAATTCCTTCTAATTTTGGAGGGAGGGATGCGGTTTTGTCCACCCTGTGTTTCAATTACCCCAGTGTTAAACCCGAACGGGAAGAATGAATTTCGGAACATTAGTTTCGACTGTTGGCGGATCCCGATGTTTATTTTTACATTCCGAATAGAGCATTTGCAATCACATGACTCGGACCTAACAACGGCTTTAGCAACAGACGCTTTTACTTACAGAAGGTTAACAGTTACAAGAAATAACTGGTCGTGGAACTCTTGTATTGGAGCATTTGCAATCACGTGACCCCACACCTAATAACCGCCATAGCAACAGACGCAATGACCTACAATAACTGGTCGTGACGTCACTTGAAAACACTCTATGATCCCACAAGAAAACTCATTCATAAAATCAAGTTTCATTTAACTATAGAACACCACTTACATAAACTTCAAATATCTATCTCTCACTTTTCATTCATATTCAATATTTTTAAGGATATTTAAGGGTTGCACTCTTTTAACTCATTGTCCAAGCCTGATATAACACAGTTAACAGTTCCAGTTTAGCCTTGGTTTGGCAAACTTTGATATTATGATAATCCACTTCATCTACTAGTTTATTGTTTTAAAACAGGGGCGTCATTTCAGTTTTTGGTTGGGGGGGGGCAAGGATTTTTTTTAAGTTGGGCTGAGCCACGCCGTAACCAGACTTGTTTTTTTTTGGGGGGGGTGACTCAACATCATAAGTTCTAAGTAAAAATGGGGGGTCTGGGGGTCACCCCCAGAAAAATGTTTAAATTTTGCTTCATTTTTACAACATTTAAGTTATATCCGAAGAGAACAGCCCCTTGTAAACCACATAATTTCTAGAGAAAAAAGTTACAAATAAACGTCAAAGTTTCAAGGGGAGCCGGAGGTCCTCCCTCAGAATATTATTTGAAAATTACCCTTTAAACTAGGGTTTTATCTCCCTTGCAACCTCGTTGGGAAGCACCCAGAGGGAACTGCTTGTTGTGAGTGGCAGAATTTTCAAGGAAAATATACTGTATAACATAATATATATTTAAAAATTTTAAAGGGGGGTCTGGGGGTCCTCCCCCAGAAAATTTTTGAAATTTGCCTCTTTAAAGTAGTGTTTCAGCTCATTTTGAGGTCCTTTGGGTTACATTCAAAAAGAACAGTTCCTTGTAAAGCATAGAATTTTCTAGGGGAAAAAAAGTTATAAATAAACGTAAAATTTTCAAGGGGGGGCGGAGATCCTCCCCCAGTAAAAATTTTTGAAAATTCTTCTTTAAACCAGACTCCTAGGGGCTTCAAACTCTTTGGTTCCCAAAGGGAACTGCTTCTTGTAAGCGGCAGAATTTTCAAGGGAGACAAATTGTATAACAGACATCAAAGGTCAGGAGGGGGATTGGGGGTTCTCCCCCAGAAAATTTTGAAATTAGATCCTCAAAAGTAGTGCTTTAACTGCTTTTGGGATGTTTTGAGTTAAATCTGTTGCTCCTTGTGGAAGTTACAAAATTTTCCAGGGACTCTCAGCAATTTTTCACTTAAGAGTGGAAACCTTGGGGGGGGCAATTGTCCCCCCCTGCCCCCCCTAAATGACGCCCATGTTTTAAAATAAGAAATTATAAAATTTAATGCAGTATTTCAGTTAATTCCCTCAAATAAGATTAATTTATGAGAGGGATTTTGTTTTGGGGTTACAATCGAATGTTATTCTACATTTAGAAAAGCTACAAACTAGAGTATTAAAAGATTTTATATCTTGAAACAAATTTTCAAGAGATTTTAGGTTTTTTTTGCAATTTCAATTTTAGAAAAGGGCACAAACATTAATATACTCTAATCTGGCAATTTCTATTTTTATTAATTGTAATCTTTAAAAAATATATTTTCTTAAATATTCATCCTTATCTAGATAATTTAAATTTAAATTCAGATTAATTGGATTTCAGAGAAAAAAGGTAAGAATAGAAACATTATTACCTAAAATTACTTATACAAATTTTGTTTATTAATTTAATAATATTATTCTGTATTTTATTTTTTCTATGAATACATATTTTAAAATTACATATTGAATTAGTTTGATTATACATTATGGACTCTTGATATCTTTCAATCGTTTTTTCGTTTTAACGTTTATTTCTTAATGGTCAACACACCTAGTCAGGTTTTTAATAAATAATCAAATGTCATATTAGTAAACGCTTTGAAAATTACGTAACACGTAAACTAAGCTTTTGAATAAATCTCTCTATTTTCTCGCCACACTGTTTCATTACATTGCTTCGTTATTCGTTGTATTGTTTTAAAGGTTTCCTATCTGGGTTCATTTTTACAACTTTAAAAAGCATGATTTGAAAAGTCAATTTTAAGTTTGGGATTAAAAAGGGGTTCAATTAAGTAATTAAGTTCACAAAACTAATTAACAATGAAATAAAATAAATTGAATAGACTAGTAGATGCTCACATTATAAAGAATTTTTTTTTTTTTAAATTTCATATTTGTGGCTATTTTGTGTCTGCTATATGTGTGGTTTACCATCACCCAAGACACCGGAAAACCCTCCCGTTTTCTTCCGAACCCTGGTCAAAAATCATTCGGACAGCTCTCCCCTCTTTTGCAGCAATCGACGGTAGCGATAAGCGAACAAACACACCGGACGAGTCCACTCGTGAAAATGAGCTCTGATTTCTCTCCTGCGTGGCTCGAGGGCTATAGTCCAGAAAGGGTTAAATATAATATAGAATTCTTCTTTATTTTTTACAGCATGAATACCACAGGTTTGGAATTTGTTGAATCTCCCTTAGTTACAGTATCCCGGGCTATCAACTTCACAATTATCATATTTTACCTGGCCGTCGTGGTGATCAGATGGTTGGGCAAGGACTTAAAAGTGTAAGTTTATTCAATATTTCCGAGACATATCCCTACCACCACATAGAGCATTCGCACTTGACGTCACACTTGACGACGTGGATTGGCGTGGAGGACAGGCAACAACGTTGCTACAGAGGTTGTTAGGGGCGGAGTCTTGTGATCGCAAATGCTCCAATAGAAGCATTCGCACATGACGTTACACTTGACGACGTGGATAGGCGTGGAGGACAGGCAACAACGTTGCTAAGGTCTGAGTCATGTGATTGAAAATGCTCCATTCCTTCTTTCCTTAGTCAATAAATGTAATATCCTGTCTCTCAATAATGTAGTTGTATAAAAGGACGCCAGGTATGTTAGGGTGGCCCTTAACAGTATGGGGATTTTTAAGAGTTAAAAATATGCTGCTCCCACCCCCTTACTTTGATCCAATGGACAAAAATATTATAATTGCAAAATTTTAGCCAAATCTGAAAGTTTTGAGTTCTTAGCCATTTTTTTGAAAAGCAAACAAAAAACCCAAGATAAAATCTTTAAATTTTTAACCAATTTTTATATTACGAACTACTATTGTTAGAGATATAACGGCACATGTTTTTTTTTTTTTGTCACCCCTCATTTTGGAGTAAAAATTTTTTTAGTGTTTAGCAATTGTTGCAAAGTTGTTTTTCCCGCATTTTGAAAACAACTGCTACTCCACAACAGCTTAGCTTAAACACATGGGCTCATTTGGTTCGTAATTTTCAAATCGTTTTAGTTCGTTTTTACAACAAATGATTGAAAACCGTATTTACTACGTGAAAACTAGAGGGGGTCTACTATGGGTGGTCACCAAGGGGGGGAGGGGGGTCAAAAATTGTAAAAAATTAGTCTTACTGAGGCAGAACTCAGCGCTCTTGAGGAAGTCCTCAAGTTAATAGTGTGTTTTCAATAAATATAATAAATTCTTTTTTCAGCGCATCCCCAGCTCCGGTTTGGAGACGGTTTTGGAGGGTACGCGAAAGGTATGGACCTTCACTAGATGGCAGCACGTGGTCTTGGGACAAAGATTTGCACCAGTTCTATTCGGCTTCGGAAATTCGGTCTTCACAGTTCATTTTCCCACTCGCCGCCACTGGGTTCACCAAAGAGGGCATGCCGGTTCCTCCTCCAATAATTATGCTCACTGAAGAGCTGTTTCCGGATGGCACCAGGGAGGTGACCATGGTCACCACTGCAACATACGAAATCCTTCCGCCGGAAAAATCCTTTGGTAAGTATTTAAATACAGGGGTAAGTGGGTACATTATGCTATGTTTTAGTAATTATTTCTTCTTTCCAGAATATCTGTTCAACTATTTTTGTAGAGAGGAAGGATTGAGCTACAGCTCTATTCAGAAGAAAAAACAAGAGAAGCTGAACAAAGTAGCTTTAAAAGAAGTCACGGAGAAGTCAGTGTGAAGAAATGGCATCGATGTTTGTAAACAAATTTCATTTTCTTAATCCAAATTTAAAATAAATAAAAAAACTTAAAATTCAGAACTTTTTTGCATTTTCTAGTCTACGTCGGTGAAGAGTCCTTGCATCGCTTTTTTATTCCAGAAGTCGTAACTTTTACTGATAATCGAACTGCACAATTGATTTTACGATCCTGGACGTCTCGTATAACACGGGATGGCAATTTAGTACCATTGTTTAGTAAATTTTTCATCATAAAAATGTTTTATCTCATTAATGAGGTATGGAAATAGAGTTTTCTGTGTTACAATGGGAGCCAAAAGAATGGAGAGTTGAGTTACGTTTTTTATGCTAAGGAAGTACTTTGTCTTATAAAAAATTGAGTGAAAGGTAGACAGACAGCTGAAGTATTCTACTCAAAAAACATGCATCACTTTATATCCTAAAATCTTTGGAAGTGTTTTTCTTATTTTTTTCAACAACTTTAATAGGAATTCGTTTTTTAAAGTTCTTTCTAAGTAAGAAAACCTAGAGAACACTATAAGAGAACAATTAACGACAAATTTCCACATTAATAAATACCTTTTTATGCGTAAAGCAAATCATGTCATATAAAAAGTAGAGAGAAAAGAAATTTACGAGGGTTAATCTCATATGTGAGAGATTATTAGGGGGACGGGAGATACAACACATCTTACTAAATCTCATCAAAAGGGGGAAGGGGTCTAAATTTCTTAAAAATAACCTCTTGCAATTTATTAATTTTCCAATAGGACTAAAAATAATATAATAACGTTAATGATTTTTATCTATCCCATACATAAATGTTTCACTACCAAAAAAATTCTAAAAAAAAATCCTATATATAATCGATTCTGAAAAGAATAAATTCTGTCCATTTAAATTTACGATGTGCCAGCACAGTCAGAAAACAGCAGAAACCAGCCATTCTGTCCGGTGGTCCATTTGTCAGAGCCAAATCCCGCTAAGCTTCCCTCTTCGCGTTCAGCAAATCTCCCAGATAACTTTTTAAGTGGCAGCCTCATTAGCCGCCCAGATTAATCAAAAACGGAAGTGAAAAATTGATGCAACATTCCTAGTTGCAGCAGAGATTATCTCTAGAGTGAAAGGTTTTCAAGTTTGCTGCCCGGGCGCCATGTTTAACCACAAGATGAAATTCGCAAATTCGCAGTATGCTGTTTGCAAAACTTCTGTTTTCCCTATGTTTTAGTTTCTATGGTGGATTAATGTTTTTATTTCACATTTTAAATCAGCCAAACAAGACCCTTCAGAAGCGAATATTCATGACTAAACCGGGTCATAACTGTCAAGATTTATTATAAGCCATAGAAATTTTTAAAAAAGTACCATAGATGGTAAAAAATTATATTTCCTGTGAATTTTAGTTTTTTATGGCTTGCTTATAACTATATATTATTAATGTATACATTAAATACAATATATAGTTATAAGCAAGCCATAAAAAACTAAAATTCAACAGTAATACACTTGTGTCAGTTAGTGTTAGTTTCATTACGCTGCTGGGTCATTATAATGACCCAGCAGCGTAATGAAACTAACACTAACTGACACAAGTGTATTTCTGTTCCCCTCTCTTAGATTTGAGATATACCTAACCCTCAAAATTCAATGCTTTAATTCTTAAGGTGGTTCGTTTTATTCAACCGTTTACATCAAGCCACATGCAATTCAAAGCAGTCAAACTATATTTATCTTAACGACAATGCAAACTTATGTGCATACTTATATTATAATCTTCGCTTAATCTCAAGCAATTTCGTGAACTTGATTACAAAGCTTTCCCCAGACACAAATATCCTTTCCTTTGCAATATTGAAAAACTCCATTCTTCAGGAAAAAAAAAAAGAAAAGAAATCCGAAATGGCTAACCGTAATTCCGTTTCGCATCTCTCTAAGGGCAGATTTGCATACAGCAATGCGACCGGAACGAAAATTTCCTCTAAATGCTGACGTAGCTACTACGTCATAGCGCCAAGAACCAATGGGAAGACCAGATTCTACATCGATGAGGAGAACGATAGGGAATTTTCGGCCATTTTCCCCTAGACGTGTCGATCGCGTCGCCTGAAACGCTGCTTGTGAACCCGCCCTATAACTAAAAGCAACCTTGATAAGGGAAGAACCCTCAGTGATTTCATCCCACAATAAAGAGAGTTGTCCCCTCATCTTTTCTTTCCCCAAGAAAAAGGATTTCTCCTTATTTCGGTAATTAACAAAACCGGATCGGCGAAGAGGCGACTTTTTTTTGGCTCCCACTTTGTTGTTTGGCGATTAAACGTTGGCGGTGGGAAATCCACAGGAAAATTGCGGGCAATTACTTTGCATTTCGCGAGGCAGGGAGGGGCGATTTTAATTTAGTTATGCGAAACCGTTTGGATGTTTAAGAACCGTCCCGGGTGTTTCTTTTGGAATTTTAAGCGCTCCTGGAAAGAAATATCCTCTCTTGCTTTTAAGGAAGGTCTTATTTAATGCTGAGCGTGGGGCCCTTAAGGGTCCATTAAATGCTCTTTGTGGAAAGTGGAACCAAAGAAACCTTTAGGTAATAATCAAAGAAGGAAAATATAGCGAAATGGTAGAAATACTTTAAGGAACTTCTTTTACAATGAGGCATTTTAGGAAGAGCTTTTAAAATAATTTCCTTTTATTTACATTAAAAAAGGACATTTTAAAAAACAATACTCACCATCTGCTTTTTTCATTACGTAATTCAATTCTTCAGACCTACTCAAAATGGATAAAAATCATAAATTAGCTTCCCTTAAATAATTTAATGGTTGTGGTTAGATGCAAGAAATTTTTAGAAAATATTTACGGTAAAATTTTGCAAAGGCTCTGTGTAGATATTATTGAATATTTTAGCGATTTCCTACCTTCTTCTTCAGTGCTAGGTATTTTTATTTAAAAGATTTTGTATTTAATTGCGAAAATGTGTAACTTTGTTTGTACAGTTTGTCTTTCCTTTAAGACAAGAAAATTTTTGTGTTAGTATATCTTTTGAATTGTTTTAGTAAATAGTTTTTATAGTTTTAAGTGCCTTTAAAACTTGTCGTAATTAAGTTTAAATTATTTTGAAATTGCGCAGTTTTAAATATGAATTATCTTATATAAGTAGAAATAATGAATTACAGTAAATTGAAAACATTAGTTATTCAGCTTTAACTTAGTTATTAGCTTTTGCAAAACATATTTTAGAGCACTGTAATCTGTCTATTTTTAGGTGGCTTAAAATCCAGTCAGTAAATTCCTTTATAGCGAAAGCCAGATCTAACCACACGATTCTGCAGGATCAAAACTTATTTTTCGAAAGAACTTGTTTTCCAATTAAGTCTGAAAAATCTTTAGTAACAAAAACATGTATACAAATACTCAAGCAATGTCTAATCTAATGTTCTTGCAATAACGGGGTTTCTGGACGCATAACAGACAGAATTAATGGATTTCTTGTTCTTTGGGGAAAAGAAAACAACTAATTTGCTTTACCTCTTTTTTTTTATCAATCTTTAATATCGAGTGGAAAAGAAGTAAACCAGTTTACTAATTGAATTTTCATCTTTTTACAAAAGAAACATCAAATGAAGCTTTCAACTAAAGTAATTTACAATAAGATTTTTTTTTCAAATTGAAGTTTTTTTTATTTTTTTATACGTAACCTTGAACAGTTGGATTTAGGTGCTATTCTGGATTATCTTGGGGCAAATATCTTGAAGAAGTTGTTGGTAAATGTACAGTTTAAATTTATATCTCATTAGAAAAGCAATAAATAGGGAGTTAAAAAGGATATCTAGCAAACAAAATAACATAAACAGATGAACGTAGCATGGTTGAAGCAGTAAATATTTAATTTATGGGAGAGTGTAGGATTAAAAACAATGGGGGAAAAGCCAAAAAATCTCGTAGCCATTAGTTACAGAAAATATCTTTAGAGCTATGTAAGGTCTTTAAATAGTCTAAAAAATAATAAATGGTAAAAAATTCTCATACGGTATAATTAAATTCGGTTCAAATTGAAATTAATTTCTTTTGAGAATACGCGAGTTTCCATAAATTAGTTTGAAAAGAAGTAAAAAAATAATGAGGCCGAAAATGTCCGTGGCTCCGGTCTACAGGTGCCCGCTGGGTAAAGCTGAGTAGGTACTTCTTAGGACAATTCAGTGGTCAAGGATGATAAATTAAGTACCCACCCATTTGGTTAAAAAAATAAAAATAGTTTTAACTAGTTAATTAACTAGTCATACTGGTATGTAGATCACCTTCTTAACTTGTTGAATAGCGAACAGATTACCGACCAACACATTTAAAGACTCTCGAGATAAGAGTTTTGAAGAAACCGTTATTAATCAACAGCTACATTCCCCCCTCCCTGGCCGTTAACATAAAATAAACCCCCACTTTCCAAATAAAACCCATAAAACTTGACATTCCTTCCCACCTTTCGAACTCCCATACCTCTTGGGTTCCGGGAATTCTAAAACGAAGTTTACGACCTCAGCCGATTCAATTTCGATCATTCCAAACTCTCCCCCCCCCAAGACGTGCATCACACTGTTCCCTAAAGGAAAGACTCTTCTTCCACATCTCGATGCATAATCTACTACTCGAACCTCCTGAAGGAATCAACTGGATCCGAAGAAAAAAATGTGGATATATTCCTATACGTAAAATGATAAAAGGTTCTGCGACACGGTGTGGTTTTTCGGCTTCATCCCTCTTTCTTATTTGTCGTGATGGATTCCGATATCGATACTCATCTGATCACCAGAATCGATTGAACATGTACAGATATTTTGAGTTGAGTAGACATGTATCCTTTTTTCAGGTTTGAACCCGGATTCGACACACTATTGTTTCGCATCAATGTAGAGGATTTACGCTGAATTAACAAGTTTCTTTATTTGTGGGGGATGATCCTTTGTTATAGTCATATAATTAATTAGAAAAGGTATTAAATTATATTAACTAATGAAAGACTCACCTTGTTGGTCAGTAAGTTTCCAAATCAATAGCCTTTACTAGGTCAAGTAAGGTCCGTTCTATAAAAATAAGATATATATTATTATAGGATAGCATATAGAAAAACTATTTACTTCAAAACAAAAGGTTTTTGAGGACTTACAAATTATTCACTGAAATTACGTGAAAAAAATGCTGTGTTTAATATACCTTTAAAAACAAGCCATCTGAAAATTTAACAAATAAAGTTCAAAGTACTCAAAATTGTTACTTACTATCAGTATCATATCAAAAATGTATATTGGTTCCCAAGTGTTTCTATTAGTTTTAAACTGGTTTGAAAATTACTTTCAGAATAACTCATAACTAAAACACTTTCTAAGAGAAAAGCGAAACAAAATATCGATTCAAACTGCTACCTTAAATTCTCTCCTGTTATACCATTAACTCCCCTTACACACCTCCACAGGGGAAACTCGATAATTTCCTGAATCGATTCACCATCACTGTTTCGACCGATTTTTAGTTGAATCGAAAGAAACCAGGCCTTTTACCGCATTATATTTGATAACTTATGACTACCCTAAGTTCAAAACCCGAAGAAGACTGTTATTGACACACGCGCGGTGGCAATCAATAAGGGGCAATAAATGCCCCGTATAGTCGGTGAGGAGTCCTTGCATCGCTTTTTTATTCCAGAACTCGTAACTTTTACTGATAATCGAACTGCAGAATGGATTTTACGATCCTGGACGTCTCGTATAACACGGGATTGTAATTTATCAGCATTGTTTAATAAATTTTTCGTCATAAAAATGTTTTACCTCATTAATAAGGTTTGAAAATAGATGTTTCTGTGTTAAAATGGGAGGCAAAAGAAGGGAGAGTTCCGTTACATTTTTTATGCTTATAGGAAGTACTTTGTCTCATAAAAAATAAAGTGAAAGGTATAGATAGACAGTAGGGTGGTCGTTATTTTTAAAGTTTGGAAATCTTTATGCGTCGCCCCCCCCCAAATTATTCAATCATACAAATAAAGATTTTTGCAAAATTTTAGCTCAATCAAAAAATAATAACACGAGGCCCCCAGGCCTTAAAGTTTCAAAAAAGTGCTGATTTTTACAATTTTTTTAAATTGAATTTTTTTTAGCTGAATTTTTTTGCATGGTACAAATCGTATGAACACCCTCAAGGGAGTTTTTGAATTCCCCATGAGTGAATCGCTTTTTTTGTTAAATTACATAGAATGTTAAGGGACTTGCAAAAATTTCGAAAATTTTTATTTTTTTCTGCATGATCAATTTTATTTTCAGCTTGAAATTGGGCAGAAATGTTTATTTTGGGAGTTGGAAAACTTTAAATTTACTTAATAAAATTTCCTTTCAGAATTTTTTTTATTGAATTTTTTCCCATTTTTTTGAATTTTGAAAAAATATTTTTAAGAAAGGCAGTTATGTTGCACATCAAATGAAAGATAATAAAATTACAAACAAAATGGCACTAATTTCAGGTTTTTAAGTTATATAGTTCTGGAGTTATTAGCTGTTTTAAAATGCAGAAAAAAACAACTTTACAAGAGTTATTTTTACTTTAAAAAATTTTTACTACCGAAAGAGGGGTGATAGAAGAATGGAATTTGGAACATTATAACTATAACTATGTTAGATTTTCATAAAAAAATCAAGAAGAATATGGGAGGTTTTAATCTTTGTTTTTTTTGATGTTTTGTAAAAAAATCAGTACTTTTTTGAAACTTTAAGGCCTGGGGGCACGTGTTATTATTATCCGAATGAGCTTAAATTTTGCATACATTATTATTTTCTATAGTGACACAAAACTAGGGGGCGACACCAACGGAATTCCTCCAAAAAAATTTTACCATACAAATAAGGACCACCCTAATAGACAGTGTGAAGTATTAGGAAAACTTGCATCGCTTTGAATCCCAATCTTTGGAAGTGTTTACTACTTAAATTTTTTTCATCAACTTTTTAATAGGAATTCCTATTTTTTAAAGTTTTTTCTAAGTAAGAAAACCAAGAGAACACTATAAGAGAACTATTAACGCCAAATTTCACGCTAATAATTATATTTTTATGCGTAAAACAAATCATGTCATATAAAAAGTAGACTTCTCTTTTAGTTAAATTTAAAGTAAAGTTAAAATCACATTTTTAAACTAATCTAAAATGTTTTAAACCTGAAAAACTATTTTGCAAACTTTTTATAGTTATTACTTTCGTGCAAATACCTAACTCTTACCATATCTCTAACCGTAGGCTTAGTACTAATTATTATGTATGCATGCGGTCAAAAGTATTATAATATTACGAGTTATAAATTGTACTACGATTTACGATTATTTGGGAATTAATTCAGTCCTACAGAATGGAATTGAACATTAAAATTTTCAATGGAACAGTTTCCAGCCTTGTGATTGTATAATTCGTTAATCTGCTGTTTAATTCTTCATCACAAACTGATAGTGCTGAAGATTGATGGTGCGATATTTCTTTAAACTCTCTAATTCTGACCAAAATGTCATCGGTTTAATTGAACGAATTGAACCAGCCATTTTCTCTGGATATATATATTTTACAGCATTTATCATTCAGATGGTATTTGTGACCCATTAGCGTTGATGAAAATTGTAAATATCACTAAAATGGGAATCAGGACAACCGAGAAATATTGTTTCCATCTCGTTGTGTGGTTTTATTGTTTCAAAATTTATGTTTAAGGGATAGCTGTATTGGAGGCTATTTTCTTCTTCTATTACTATTATAGGCTATATACTATTATACTATTCTATATCAATATTTAAATAAAAATAATATAATTTCATCAACATGTGACAATTTATTAAAAATACCTTAAAATATAAACTGTATAATGTTAACCTTTTTTTAATAAATTTTTGTAAGGATTTTCAGTAAAAAACAAGCAATATGAAGAGAAAATCTAATGATCCTTATGAAAAGGAACGAAATGATGCTGATAATTTTTTTGCTTGTCTTTTGCTTTATAACTTTACTAATTTACGAAGTATATAACTCCAATTCGTTTACTGTAGAATTACTTACAAACTTTCATAGAGTATTTGAATGTAAGGAAACTACAGTTTCAACTCTTTAGTAATTAAGATTTAAAAATTACATTTTTGTTTTAAAAGAATTTGATTTTGCTCTCTTTTCATATTAAAAAAAACTGTTATGGAAGAGATAAAAATGATGAAATTTCACTCACTGCTATAGAGATAATTGAGGAACAATTATGATTGGTTACGTGTGTGAACATTGAGTTTGGGCGTTATGTTATGCGAAAGTAATTTTTATTTCTTTGCCTCCTGTAGTTTTAGTTGTAGAATTATGACTTTAGTCTAAAGATGTATTGTATACTACTGCTTCCTTTATAAATTTTTGAATTAGTTTTAAATTTTTTAAATCTGAAAAATATTTTCGAATTAGTTTTAATTTTTTCAATGTTTCCAAACAAGAAAAGAGGGAAATGTATTATTCTTTCGTAATAAAATATCTTTCTAACGTTTCAAAAATATAACCATGGTGATTTCAACAAAGCCATTTCTTAAAATAGACACTAATCGTATTAGAAAAGAAAAAATTCTAAGAAATGCATCTTGAAATCTTGAATTGGTGGAATTATTCCAAGTCAGAAACAATCTTCATGATTTGATTTTCACGATGCGATTTCAAAGGCTTTGAATGCATATTCAAATTTATCTTTTATTTTGCCTTATCAGTGAAATAAAAGAATTTCTGGGAATTAAATACGGATAATACTTATATGTATAAGAAAACGAAAAAAAAATTGAAATTTCTGTATTTCAGATACAACATTACACTAAGTATACATCGATGAATTAGAAAAAAGGCGCAAAACATATTTCAAAGAAGACGCTTAGAAAAACTTAAAAACCATTTCCATGTTTATACGAAACGTTGCGTTCTTTAAACTTCCTGAAAAGGACTTTTCCAATAATCCTTTATGAAATTTAGTGAGTAAGATACTGTTTTACGTAATGAGAGTAACTTAGTGTTTAGAAGATATCAGATTCAGAAAATATTATTATTAAATACCAACCCAATTTAGAAAGAAAAGTACAATGTAGAAAAATTACTAAATATGTGATATCATAGGATATCTAACATACAACGGTTCCACGTAGTTATCAACACCTCTATCATTTCAAAACTTGTTAGTAAAATTCAAAATTTTTCTTGTGCTTTTCATAAATTGAGATTAAAAGAGAGATTGTAATTAAAAGATTTGTAGTAGCTTCATTTATTTTGTCAATTTTTTATAAAATCGTGTGACCTTAGAATTGTTTAACAGGATTTAGGAGTTCATCTTTTCACAATAGATTACTGGTTTAAATTTTAAATTCACAAAAGTAATCGATAACAAAAAGCTGACAAACAGTTACAGTTACAAATGGTACTGTTTGATAAAACATTTTTGGGAAACATTATCTAGGGTCAACGCACCTACCGAATCTATTTAAATCCAAATCAAACCCTGCTTAAACGTCCAGTCATAACAGTTCTCTCGCTATTTGTCCTACCGCCGAGCCAAAGGACAATTACCTGGAGGTGCGTGCGCCAACACTCACTGTCTTTCCGCAAATCGGAGTATCTATTAATATTCGGGTGGCAAGTGGACCGCTGCAACTATTCGATTACGGCGCTGGCTTTTCTAATTAATTTACCGATTAAACGGTTCGCACCGCGATGAATTTGCGCTAGCGAGGATGGCAACGGCAGCCGGAAGGGTTGTCTAATCGGAGGGAACGAGGGTGGGCGTCTTGGTGGGTTATTTCTGATGCATTATTAAAACATCTGGAGTGTTTATGAAGAAAATGAACTGTTTGTGTTAGGCCTAGGAATTTATTCATTTGGTTACTGCAGTTCTTGTCATGAATGTAGCACTTATTGATGTTTCGTAACCCACCTACACTGCAAAAAGTAATCGTCCAGAAACAGAAAAGTTCTGGCAGTCAAAGTTGCCAGAGCTTTTCTTTCCAAGGGAATTTTCTGTTGACTGAACACTTTATGTATGCTACAACATTTTCTGCAAAAATACTCAGGGATATATTTTTTTTATCCCTGAGTATTTTCGCAGAAAATGTTATATATTATATAACCTACTAAAATTTCCGAAGTTGGGGAAAAATGACACACCCAGTCTGTCAAGAGACAATAGGTAGTTTAATAAGTAGAATATTTCCGATGGATAAGTTGCCTAAAGTTGCGAAACGATCGAAGCATACAGAAAAAGTTCAGTCAACAGAGAAATCCCGTTAAAAAGGAACGCTCTGTCAACTTTTTTACTTTAAATTATAAACCGGGGAAACACTGCTTTAGAGAACATCCCCAGATAGAATTATCAAGAAAAATATTTTAATTTAAAAATAAGGTCCTCTTGTTTAAAAAGACATTAAATTGAATGATAATACAAATGCTTTAATTAATAACACATAGTTAAAGTATATAAAAGTTAAAGTAAACCTTCATTTAAAATCGCTTTTGAAGAATTAATGTTGAAAATTTATGGAGTAAGTTAAACCCAATTTATAATGCTCTCCAACACATTAGGTTTTGAAATAGGAATATCTTAAAACTTTCTCACAAAAACTTATTATTAAAGCAAGTGCATCATACCGTTAGAAAAATGTTATTTCTTTGTAAACATTGACGAATACAAATTTAACCGATTCCTAAATCTCTAAAAATATAGCCAGTAAGTACTGAAAAACATAAAAATTCATTCCAAAAATTAAATTTCAAATTGCACTACAAATACTACATCTCTATAATTGTGAAAACTCAGTTAAAGGGTATATAACAACTCTAAAACTCATTCCTATTGACTCAGTTTGACTCCGATTTGTAAAAGAGCCGATGAAAGAGGAAATTCCGACCATTTTCCGTTTGGTTGTCTCCTCTAATGCAGTCTGCATTGGTTTCTTCAGGAAAAAAGTATGTAAAACACACAGATCAAAGGGAACCATTGTACCGTCTAATGACAGTCTGGGCGATATTGAACTACTCTGGCTCAAAGGATCGAAAGAAATATCAGAGAAATTGCACAGATTTTTGAAAGTAGAAATATGCATTTGAGTGTAAGAGTTCAGAGTTATACACCATGTTATGCAACAGATGTATATAAAGGAGAAAATATCTCTATCTTATCTTCCTCTTAGAAGGCAAGCCGTACTGTGCACTCGTAGTTTGGTATTAGTTATAACGTTTTGATTTCTGTTACTTTGTTTTACCAATTATTTGTGACAGAATTTCAGAAAGTACTTTTAAGTTGGGAGAAATTTTCCGTACTAGTAAACTTTAAATTGGATTTCTGTTCGAGTGCTATGTAAAAAGACGTATACATTAGCAAAAATACTTTTTTTTAATTTCAGGGGAAGTAATTCTGGAATTTGTTTTTCGCTCTTGGTTTCTTCTTTACACACGGAGTTTGTTTTATTTCATGTTCACGTACCCTATTCGTTTTATAATACAGGTGTTTTGCTTTTTTATTGACCTTTTGACCTCCAGACTGTTTTATTTAAATGCGTATGAAGAATTCCATTACGAAATGTGTCTCTCCATGTCCCAGCAAGTAACAATTGCAAACAATTGACAGTTCTTTTTTCGTAACTTCGGATAAGTGAGAAATTTACTACAAAAGCAAGTAAGACAGCCTAAGATACGAAAACCATACGACCTACGCTTTAGCCACGCAGTCGTCTAAATTAACATTATGACGTATGCGGCCTACGTCATAGACCTCAACATAAATGTTTTTACGTGTTTCATTCAGAACCTAAATTTTCCCACAGATTATCTCATAGAACTAATTTTGGAATATGAAAAGAGTAAGACCGAGAGCAAGAGCTTAAAATGAATGGAGAAAGTGAGTTATAGAAAAATATTAGAGAGTAAAAACAGGAAACAGGGGATGAGAAGAAATCCCAAACACACACACACATCTCTTATAAAGCCATTCCTAAGCCAACCAAATAACTGATTCAATAATAACAACAACAACTTTTCCACAATAATAAATTATTTCCACAATCCACTCAGCACTTCATGCTTACTCCCAACCAGAGCCCTGCACGCGCTCGCTATAGCGCGTCTAACTCGCCATTTAAAAAAAAAGCGCGTCCTTAAGATTTTGCGCGTACGATTTTGATCAAGTCGTGAAAAAATCGGCAGGCTTCTGTTTACGCGGCGATTTACTTTAGAATCGCACGCGCTGGTGAAAAAGCGGCGCGCTTGGAAAAAAGCGCCGCGCTGAGAAAAATTCGGCGCGCTGTGAAAAGCGCGGCGACTTTTTCTTGAATCGTCAACGTGCAGTAAATGTTAGCTCTCAATAGTCAGATATTTAACTCGAAATGATTTTACACCAGTGTATCTAATATTTTATGTTAATTTGGGATTGAAGTGGTCAAAGGATTGATGAAGGGTTCCACTCTAATTTCTTAGTCAAAGTAAACACTAATATAAATTTTTACAAACTTAATCATACGCATATATTTAACATTTTTAAAGGATATGTAAGCTAGTACTGTTTAGAATGTTTTAACAGGTAAAAATAGTTTCTCTATGGAAAAATTCTGAGATAATCAAACAGGAGATCATGCTCAATTAAGGATCTGGATTAATAGACGATTATGGTATCATATATTAACCACTTGTCTTCAACCAAATTATATAATAACCTATAGGGGTTTTGCCGAACGTTTTGTAAATAGTATTTTTCTCTATAAGTCACGGACGTAGCTATAGATTTTATATGGGGGTGTTCAAGAAACTTTGGGTCACAGTGGACACTGAAAGTTTAACTAAAACAGGGTTTTCCAACTGGCGGGACGCATGCGGCCCGCGAAGCTCCCTGAAACCTCCCTAAAAAGTAGCTTTAGAAGACATTTTAGCATACTAAAATTTAAACATTTTTGAGGGAGGACCCCCGAACCCCCATATATACCTTATTAAATTAAGGAGTAGCTTTGCTTTGGTCGGTCGTTTTCTATGGAGAAAAATTGAGGTTTCGAAAGAGAGGTTGTATACCTTGAATTTCCCTCTGAGCGTAGCAAGGGGTTATAAAGGCTTAGGTTAACCTTTATTATGAGGAGGGACAAAATGGAATATCATAGGCATAGGGTCAACTTTTGACTAGGGGGGGGGCAGAACCTGTAATGGCGGCTTTACACCACGCGGTTTGTGGGACGCGATTTGCGATTTGAGGCGAAAACGGGAACCGCAGAAACTCAGCGACCGCTCGAAAGAGGGCGCTAGAATCGATTTACGACACTAGCGGCTGCCGCGCGGGAACCAAAACTTCCGCGGTGGCATTAGCGGTAGCCGCTAGTGTCGTAAATCGATTCTAGCGCCCTCTTTCGAGCGGTCGCTGAGTTTCTGCAGTTCCCGTTTTCGCCGCAAATCGCGTCCCGCAAACCGCGTGGTGTAAAGCCGCCATAAGACCTCAGGACCAAGGGAGCCGTTACTAGACTGTTTCGAAGGGGTTCTGGCCCCCCAAATGTTTCTAATAGTTTCCCATTCTGAGTAAAATGTAGGGCAAATGTGAATTCTTGTGGTTAATACATGCCCTCAAGCAAAACAGGGGGATCTGGGGGGTCCTCCCCCAGAAATTTTTGTGAAATTGGACCCGAAAAAGTTGTATTTTCACTCATTCTTTTAATATTTGGGACAGGAACCTTTCTGTTTGGCTGACATTAGGTCTAGGCTAAGGGGGGTGTCTGGACCCCCTAACCCCCCCTTATATACGTCCATGCTATAAGTTGAAACCAAACCACGTTCCTGCAATTAAGTATCAATATCTGAGGATATCATTGTTCACATGTAAATTGTATCCCCGTTTTAGCTAAGTTTTGGTAAAAGTTTATCCACGGCGAAAATTATCCCTCACGATAGTATATGTAGTCCTAATTTTTGGACCTGTATAGATAACCCTCATTTATTTACATCAGAATTTGGTATAGACTTGATCACTTTCATTCTAAGCACAAGTCCAATCATATTTAAGTTAAAAGTTATGAAATTTTTCAATGTGTAGAAATGATAAAAAAAAAGTTAGAAAATACAACTTTAATGTTAGAAAGGAATACTATTTACGAAACAACACAGCTTGGCTGAGTTGATACAACTGGTTATATAAATCTTAATTCAAAGTTCATTTATCCTTATAAACCAAACTAACAGCTACAGAAGAGGAGAAAAAACTATTTACAAAGATCATTACAACTTAAAAGGATTTAAATTTAATTTAAGGGATGCACTTTTTTATAAATTTTTTAATTAATTCTTATTCTAAGATTTATTCAAGATCAAGAAACTTCTCAATCTGATGAATCTGGAAATGTATACCCAGATAGCACGTATGCTTGCTTCAAGTTTGAGATTTTCTGTAAATATGGTTGAAATTTCAAACTTGTAGAAACAAACTTACTTCAATCAATTTTTAAGCTGGGTGTTTCAAGATTGGAGTTTATCAAACTTAGTTCAATCATTTTTCAAGCAAGGGATTTCTTGCTTGGGTAATAAAATATTTTTCAATCATTAAAATTGGTTGAAACTCCAAGCGAATCACAAGCTTGAGTTTATCAAATTTAGTTCAATCATTTTTCCTGCAAGGAATTTCTTGCTTGGGAAATAAAATATTTTTCAATCATTAAAATAGGTTGAAAATCCAAGCGAATCACAATCTTGAGTTTATCAAATTTGGCCCAATCATTTTTCCTGCAAGGAATTTCTTGCTTGGGTAATAAAATATTTTTCAATCATTAAAATAGGTTGAAAATCCAAGCGAATCACAATCTTGAGTTTATCAAATTTAATTCAATCATTTTTCCTGCAAGGAATTTCTTGCTTGGGTAATAAAATATTTTTCAATCATTAAAATTGGTTGAAAATCCAAGCGAATCACAATCTTGAGTTTATCAAATTTAGTTCAATCATTTTTCCTGCAAGGAATTTCTTGCTTGGGTAATAAAATATTTTTCAATCATTAAAATAGGTTGAAAATCCAAGCGAATCACAATCTTGAGTTTATCAAATTTAGTTCAATCATTTTTCCTGCAAGGAATTTCTTGCTTGGGTAATAAAATATTTTTCAATCATTAAAATTGGTTGAAAATCCAAGCGCATCACAATCTTGAGTTTATCAAATTTAGTTCAATCATTTTTCCTGCAAGGAATTTCTTGCTTGGGTAATAAAATCTTTTTCAATCATTAAAATTGGTTGAAAATCCAAGCGAATCACAATCTTCTGTTTATCAAATATAGTTCAATCATTTTTCCTGCAAGGAATTTCTTGCTTGGGTAATAAAATCTTTTTCAATCATTAAAATAGGTTGAAAATCCAAGCGAATCACAATCTTCTGTTTATCAAATATAGTTCAATCATTTTTCCTGCAAGGAATTTCTTGCTTGGGTAATAAAATCTTTTTCAATCATTAAAATAGGTTGAAAATCCAAGCGAATCACAATCTTCTGTTTATCAAATATAGTTCAATCATTTTTCCTGCAAGGAATTTCTTGCTTGGGTAATAAAATCTTTTTCAATCATTAAAATAGGTTGAAAATCCAAGCGAATCACAATCTTCTGTTTATCAAATTTAGTTCAATCATTTTTCCTGCAAGGAATTTCTTGCTTGGGTAATAAAATCTTTTTCAATCATTAAAATAGGTTGAAAATCCAAGCGAATCACAATCTTGAGTTTATCAAATTTGGCCCAATCATTTTTCCTGCAAGGAATTTCTTGCTTGGGTAATAAAATATTTTTCAATCATTAAAATAGGTTGAAAATCCAAGCGAATCACAATCTTGAGTTTATCAAATTTGGCCCAATCATTTTTCCTGCAAGGAATTTCTTGCTTGGGTAATAAAATATTTTTCAATCATTAAAATAGGTTGAAAATCCAAGCGAATCACAATCTTGAGTTTATCAAATTTAGTTCAATCATTTTTCCTGCAAGGAATTTCTTGCTTGGGTAATAAAATATTTTTCAATCATTAAAATTGGTTGAAAATCCAAGCGCATCACAATCTTGAGTTTATCAAATTTAGTTCAATCATTTTTCCTGCAAGGAATTTCTTGCTTGGGTAATAAAATCTTTTTCAATCATTAAAATTGGTTGTAAATTCAAGCGAATCACAATCTTCTGTTTATCAAATATAGTTCAATCATTTGTCCAGCAAGGAATTTTTCTCTTGGGTAATAAAATATTTTCCAAAGCGAAACACAACCTTGATGAAAAATGGGGCCTGATTTTTTAAAGTAGCAAATAAAAATTTTGATCCGATTTTGAGTTTTTTCTCCGTTTCCATAATTATCAATTTTAAACCCTAGTTGAAAAACTATTTCTCTTGGGGTATTTTTAAAGTTTTTTCTTATCTTTTAATACTTTAGAGAAAGAATTTAGAAACATAATTTTTACTAGCTTTGGATAATTTATTTGTAATCAGCATTGAAAAATAATCTAACCTGACGGGCTTTCAATAGCGCTGTGACGTATTCAATAAAATATCGCCAGTAGCATGGCCTAAGACGTGTATTAGAATAGAATAAAATTTTTTTATTACAAAAACACAACAAAAAAATGAAACAAATTACAAGAGATAAATCAGACAAAAAAAGCAGAAAAACGAACACACACTTACATGGAAAAAAAATAAGTTTTGAGCACCAAAAGAGCACAGAGCTCGTCCTCGGTACCCAGTACCAGTTTCTTTGTTACGGTAACGAAGCATCGCTGACTAATTAACTTAAATAATGTTTCTATTTCATTGTGCCCTGCTATACAATTATATACTCCAGATTTAAATTCAGTTTTACTATTAGTAGTTTTAAGGGCTTAATTTATTTTATTAAACAGGTAGGGGCCCAGAAACACGCGAGATTTATAAAAGATTTCTATTAGACTTTGGTATTAAATAATTTCCTTGCGAATTTCTAAGTGAAAAGTTACTAGTTTTGAATTGATAGAAAAACTTATTGAAAATGAACAGAGAAGTAAACGAAAAATATACATAATTCTCTTACAGTCAAAATGGGCTTTAATAAATAATTATTTTTTGTGTGAGATAAGATTTTATTCTGCAAGTGATTAACCCTATGTAGACGGTTCGGCCATTTTACGGCCAAAACACCAACAGCGGGAAAAAATCCTGTTTGCCTTCCCCCCGCGCTCCCAGAGAATGTCGTTTCGTTATCGGCAGTGGGGAGTCGCGTCGGCGGCCCCGGTCGCGTTCGCCCTGGCGCAAGCGGGTGTCAGTTTTCGAGATTGACTGATTACGGGTGTCTCCGAAAATTTGTTTTCTCACAGCTCTTTCAAGGGAATCTTCTCGATGAAGAAATAAGATTATTAACAAAATTAATCATACAATGGACATCATGGTATTTTGGGATACTTAATAAAATATGTTATGAGTTTTTTAAATTACCAAGATTGTTTTTTGTATCTCAATAACTCAATATAAATATTTGTTTTGATCAGAATTTATTTCCAAAATATGACCTCCTGGAACTAAAATGTCATTGTGCTTCAGGGACATAAAGATTTAAAATTGTCAAATATTATGAATGATTCAGGATATTTTTGGCTTTTCTTTATTTCTAGCGTTTTAGTGTAGTATAGATCTCTTATACATCTTTCAATGCAGAAAATCCAAACTCACAGAACTATTAAGATAAACAAAAGGCAAGAGAAATAGCTTTCATACAGATTTTCGGACGGTTTATATTTTTTTTTATGACAAAGGGAAAACACTTCTAAAGCGTTTTTGTAAAGGATAAACGTTAAAATTTATCTTATATCAAATCAAAGAACTGATCTGTTATCTAATTCGGGGTATTTTGAAAACTAAAAATGAACAGACTTGCAATCGTCTCTATTCAATAATTATGAACAGATTCGTATTCGTACATGTGCATCGAATGCATTAATTTTTGAAAGAGAATTTTGTCCATAGGTATGCACCAATCTTGTCTAATAGGACGATATTCTCAGATGCAGTGTTATTCCTAGGATTTTTTGGAGGAGTAAAAATACTCCTTAACTTCTTTAGGAGGAGTGAAATTGAATTATAAGGAGTGAAATACAGAAATAGCATGAACATTGTACAGAGACACAAAAACCTCCCTAAGCATCAGAACAATAAATGACATAAAATTACTATGGCTGTATGAAAACACAATTAAATAGTATAAATAGGGTGCCGTGGCTTTTGGCAGTTGGCTTTTTCTAGAAGTAGGGCGAAAATGTCTTCGCTGAGATCAGTTGGTGTTTTGAGTAGAAAAATATTTGTTGATTTCGGTGGGGCCCGCGGTGCATTTTTTAAGCTAAACCTTTGTGAAAAATTCAAAGAGTGAAAATACTCCTTTCTAGTTTTTTTTAAAGAGTATTTCCGATTTTCAAGGAGTGAAATACTCTCTCAGAGGAGTTAAAAATATCTCTGCTCAGATGAGTGTAGAAAACCTAAATTCAAAGATTTCAATACTTCAATTAAGTCCGTAAGATGAAGAATTGATAGGATTTAATTAATCCAATATCTCAATCGAATATTATTCTAATAGAAAAGTAAACTGTTGAAAGCACAATGAGAAAATGCGTTTATTGGGAGAATTTTATGGTGTAAGAGCCAGTCTAAGAGACTAAACTACAAAATTCTACAGTCGGGGCATACCAATTAATAATTGATAGGATTTAATTAATCCAGCATCTCAATCGAATATTATGCTGATAAAAAAGTAAACTGTTGAAAGCACAATGAGAGAAGATGCTTTGATTGGGGGATTTGTATGGTGTAAGAGCCTGTCTAGAGGCCATACTACACAATTTTTTATATTACCAAACCCATACATTTTGTGTAAATTAAATAACATCCATTTATTCGTCAAAGCAAGTTGTTTGGGGGATTTTTCCTATAGTCTATACCTATATCCCTTTGTGTGGATTGCACTCAAAGAGCATAATGTTAAGAATGTTAAAATAAAACAGTATGTGGTGGTCCAGAAAAATTTTGGAAATTTACCCCTAAAAATAGTGTTTTGAACTCATTTTGTGACCCTTTAGGTAACACCAATGTGGAATACTCCTTGTAAGTCACAAAATTTTCACGAAAAAATACAGTACAGTAGATTTTGAGAACTAATTTTTAGACCCTTTGGGTTGTTTGTAAAGACACAATTTTCAAGGAAACAAACACTATAAAAATTTATGTCAAAATTTCGGGAGGGGTTTGGACCCCTAACCCCCCCCCCCTTGGATACGGCCCTGCAGGGTGTCAGTTACTGGAAAAATATTAGATTTTAAAAATTAAGTTGCACAGCAACATTCTACAAATAGCTCTTACCATATTTCCTAGAATTTTCATACAATTACCTTGAATTTCACAAAAACAGCAGTAACTGACACTCGTGTCAGTTGTTTGGATCCAGTGTAACTGATTGAAATTGATTGTTTGGAATTGTGAAATTGATTGTTTGGATCCAGTAACTGACACCCCATTTTAAATAAATAAATTAGTACTTTTTTCAAAAATAACTACCCATTTAGCATGATTCAATTATCAATTGCATGTTAATTAATGCATTAAGGTTTCATTAAGGCATGCATTAATGTTTCAAAAGGAAATTTTGCTTAATTTAGACTAAACAAAAATGCATTTCCTTAATTTCAGCTTTTCAGCATTAAGCCAACCTCTTAAAATCGTTTCTTGACACTAAATGGGAATTCTCAATTATTAAAAATTGATGGAAAATAAATATTGCATAAAGTTAAAAATAAATGTAAAAAAAAATGTAAGAAAGGCCATCATTTCAGTTACTGGTGCCCTGTCAGTTACTGATGCCACTATCCTATTTCGTTATTTTTGGAAATTTATCAGAACACTTGTCACTTGCGCCCTAATCCTAAAGAACCTATAATTTATTACACACAGTTAAATTTTTGGTAATTTTCTTAATGAAATTATGTTTAACTGCAAATTACCCGCACTTTACAAAAAAAAACCCATATTTTAATATTTTTAAAAGCCCTGTTTTAATTGTCAAATTTTAAAAATTTCCTGATGATAGACCCCAGACCCCTTTCTTGAGTGAGACTCAAAACTCTATACACAATTTAAAACATTAATGCGATGATGTTCTCGTACTACCTCTTAATTTTCTAAAAAAGCTTCATTTAACCTTTGCATGCAATTCATTTTATAAGAAAAAAAAAATACCTTGCTGCAGCCCTGTAAAAAAAAAGGCGTGGAAAAGATTGAGAAACAGATTTAAATGTTTTTCGCTGGTCAATTTAGTTTCTGAAAAAATTTATGCCTTAACTGAAGATTTTGTAGTCACAATGTTCAAAAGTTTAGGTACCCCTGCAGTATAGGATGTTTATTTATCCGATTCAATGTGGTAATTGTGTAGGTGTTTTTAATGGACTTTTTAGCATTAAAGATACATATTTCTTAAATTAAAAGTTTTCTAAATCAGGGGTTCCCTAACTTTTCCGTGTGACGGGACATTGAAAAAATTGAACTTTCTCATGGCACTTCAAAAATATGATATCAATGTGATGTATTATATATATTTTTATGTACCAGGTGTTTCCCAAACTTTACAACTTATTTTTTTACAGGACCCCAGTTTTATAAAATCTATCGGACGTATTATCTGTAACTATTATAATTTTTTGCTTCCTATAGTAGAAGACGGGAACTTTTCAGACCCACCCCTATACTTTTATGCCCTACTTCTTAACTACTACTAAAATATCCCTAGACAACGAAGTATTTTTAAACACATAGCCCTTAATTTTAAAATTATTCTAATTTACTGAACAAATTACACGATTTAAAAAAAATAACTTTTTTCGTTTAGTCAGAGTGCAGTTTAGTTTCTGGCTCGGTATAATAGAAGCAGAACCTCGTAATTCGCGTCAATCGGCTTTAGATTTTTTCCTACTCACCCGTCACCCCCCAAAAACAGACAATGAGCATTACCCCACTCTACCGGTGTGTATGCTATCAAGATGTTGGGGCCATCTCTTCCCTCCTGTTTGACCTTTCTCACCCCAGCCCCCAGCCCTCCTCGGCACCCGCCCAGTGTCTGTGTCCATTTCTCACGTTCTCTCGCTCGTATGCAGTTGCAGGCTTGGAAGGTGGAAGGGTCTCTCTCTGGCCGACGGTGTTGTTCGCGGCTCAGATGCAGACTGCAGATGGATCCTATGGTACTTTTTTTTTATCCCTGTTTTCTCTTTTCCAGTTGCAGCCTAATTAACCTAATAATATATTTTCAGGAGTTAACCAGCCATGTTGTAAATATTTGTAGTGAATATAATTCACATTTTAATTTTCAGATGGAAAATGGGATCCTAGGAATCATATTAACAATTTTTCTGCTTTCAGTAATTTTAGAAACGTGATTTCTTTTAGGTGTCTTTTTAGATTGTACCTGTTGCGATAGGGATGCAGCTTAATTAAAGAAAAGTTTCATTCATTTTTTTAATGTTTCTTAAATTATATTTTTTCTCTTTCAGTAGTTAACAAGCCCTGTTGTAGTATATTCGTCTTTAACACAATACTATTTGTTGGCAGCTTTCAAATTCATCAGTTGTTTTAATTAGTTTTCGGTTATTTTTCAGATTAGAACTGTGAAAAGGAAAGAATATTCAGCCCTTTTTTTTTCTTTAATATTTTAAAAGTAAGTTTCTTTCAGCTTCTGCATTTGATAAAAACTATCTTAAGAAGTTTTTTTTACAGAGAAGTGTATTTGAAAGGCTGTAGAACTGGTAAGGAATCAGCTGGTAGCTTCATACAAGGAAAAACAGTGTTTAAGTACCAATGTTATTGTAATTCTTTCATAATTTATTGATATTTTTTCCACTTAGGTCCGATCGAAAAAAGTAACAAAATTATTATGGTATCATGTATTTTCTTATTTTAAAAGTACTAAAATATTTTGATTTTTTTTATAGAATTTATGAGTTATCTATTTTTTAAAATTATTTTTTATGAGATATCAATGTACTAATTACGTATTACATAAACTGTATTTATTGCTTGTGAAAATGTACTCAATAAAAAATAAAGTTTAAAAAAAAACTGAGTACCACTCGCATTATAACGCGGGAGGGAAAAGTAAAACAAAAAAAAAGAAAGAAAACTAAAATTGAATAAGCATTATTCAGGCTTGAACTAAGCAATAACTGAAACAAAATTTTCAAACTTGGAAAATCATTGAAATAATCAGCTAAAAAATGGGTTGAATTTTCAAGCTTAAAGGTGACCAGAAATTTCAAATTTGGAAAATCATTGAAACTTCTATCTTGAATACTGCTTACCTTTAAGCATGAAAATTCAATCCTTTTTTAGATAGGATTCAAGTTTGCCGTGTATACTTTAAATACAGCTAAACTACAGCGTTTTTCAAATTTGGAAAATCATTGAAACTTCTATCTTGAAAAATGTTACCTTTAAGCATGAAAATTCAATCCTTATTTAGATATGATTCAAGATCGCCGTGGTACAACTATACACATTAAATACTGCTAAACTACCGTAATTTTCAAGTTTGATTCAGGTTTATCAAGCTTGAGCGCTTAAGTTTGATTCAATCTTTTTTCAATCTTTCTGTGCTATCTGGGTACTTATCTATAAATCAGTGATAATTTTATCAAAATGATTTTTCATTTCATTCACGATATTTTCTCGTTTCATGAAGGTGTAATGCAATGATATCATGCGATTCCTACTTAAGTGTAGCGCGCAAGCTTCAAATCGGCGGGTTATGTGGAGAGCGTCGCGTTTTTGATTGCGCGGCGCGTTTTTCATAGCGCGGCGCGTTTTTTTCAAATCGGCGATTAGCTTCAAATCGGCACGATCTTAAGGAGAGCGTGTTGCCTCGGCGCGCTGAAAGTTTGTATGACGATCTGATTTTAAAGAGACGCGCTTGGCGCGCTAAATCGAGCGCATGCAGGGCTCTGCTCCCAACACCAAAATCCTTTTAATAACGTCAATTTCCAAAAAAAAAATCCCTCATCTCCTCCATTAACTTCAATTACGATTCCCGACAACAATCCAAAACTTACATTTAAATACTAAAAAAACAACAATAACATTAAATAATTAATATCGGCACTCCCACGCTGCATCTAGCTCACACTACTACGCCTTGCCCACAATAAAAAAAACCGTCGCAACCATTATAAGCCCACATTGATCAGCGGTCCGTTAGGGCTAGATCACAATTAACTCTTGCTCTCCCACGGGCTTCCACATTGTTATCACCGAAGTGACGCCTTAATGGAAGGCACATTAATGCATTAGAGGGATAAATAAATGCACGAGGACAGAAAGGCTGCAGCTCTCGAATGATTGCTTCTAAACGGTATTCGGAAGGGGGATTGATTACCAGTGGGCAGCCGAAACCCCCGGATTGGAGATGTCGTTATTAATTGTTTGACTGCAAGGGTGGTCCCAAAAGCTCGGTTTAAAGTAATGCACCGTAATCTGTTTTGAGTGTGGCTTATAATCCTTATAGTTACGCGTTTAACTGTATTGTGATCCGTGTTAAAAAGTAAGGTGAATTTGAAATTAAAGCGTTATATCTATTATTTATCTCTCTTCAAATCAAAAATCTCTGGAATTGAATTTGACGTTCTACATTATTATAGTAACGGAGCTAAATTTGTGTAATGGTGTTTTAAGTAATTGGTGACTTACATAAGGGCAAGAAAATAATATTTACATATTTTTTGTGATTTATCTTGTTAAACTATTTTTTTTTACATTTTAGTGTTTGAGTTTGGGGTAGAAAAACAAATCTTTTCAATTTTCTTAATCCTTGAAAGAAAAAATAAAATGTAAATAAAAGGTTAAATAAAAGGTACTTTCAATAACCCCTAGATGCCACAAAAAAAATATAATTAAATTACTATTAAGATAATACAGACAAATCTCTTTATAGGTAACTATTAATGAAACCAATAAATATTCCATTTTTACCGAATGTTTCCTGTAAATTTTTATTTCGAGCCCATAAAAATCCGATGTAACCAAGAGTTCACTAAAGAGATGTTAGATTGTACAGCTTTTGTAAATTCAAATTTGGATTTTTTAGGTAGTAATGTTACTTTTTGTAGATATATTAGCTCCTTTCTAATCACACATTTTATAATTTTATTATACAGAAATTTCTGTTTATGAAATTATTTTATCTAATACATTAATTCATTAATTGGCGTTCGTAAAATAATATACGTATTTCTTTGAAGCAACAATGGATTAAGGTTCATTTCATAAAATACAGCTAGTTTAAGTTTCAAAGTCGCATTTTATAAAGTAACTAGCGCAAGCGCCATCCCGGCGTTGCTCGGATGTTATTGACGGGCTGCGCCCGTACTAAGATCCTTTGACTGAATCTCATAACTTTGAAATAGTTGGAAAGTGATATTTGTTAAAATTATTAAAACAGCTTCAATAAGAGTAATTTGATTAAAAATATTATTAAAACATCAGCTGCAGCAGATTTGGCATAACCCAGACTGCACCACGTGGAGGCCTGCTGCATTACAGTCCATAGAAAAGGGGGAAATATGATTTTCTCCCCCATTTCTACCCCTGTTTAGCATTAATACATTGCTAAACAGGGACATGAATATTTTAAGTGTTATTGAAAATGTTTCAGATTAAATGAAAATTACTTATTAAATTGCAGCACATAATAAACAAACAGATAAGCCTCAATTAAGCACAAAGAAATTGAACAATAAATATGAAGTGATTAAATTTAAATTAGATTTGCAACTAAATTTTGTCTTTAAGACATACAGAAATAAAAATTAAAAATGTTTACTTCAAAATTTAATGGACTTCACTAAAAAAGTGAAGAAAAAAAAGAGCATACAACCTGAAGTTAAAAAAACAGATGATGCAACAGTAAATATATGTTTTTCTCCCCCTGATTTTAGCATAATACATTGCTAAACAGGGACAAATTCAATAGACTTCACTAAAAAAGTGAAGAAAAAAAAGAGCATTCTCCCCCATTAATGAATATCACTATATTGAATGTAGCGCAAAAGTATATGAAAAACAACTAAACTAATCTTAGTTGTACGTGAAAACAAAACGCTGAATATCACTCAGCGCAAATATATAGGTATTGTAATGCGAAAACAAAACACGGGTAATCAGTAAGTTTTAACAAAATAAAAAAAGAACTGAAAAAAAACTAAACTGATCTTAGTTGTACGTGAAATCAAAATGCTGAAAATCACTCAGCGCAAAATTATAGGTATAATGTGAAAACAAAACACGGGAGACAGATTATGCAACAGTAAATATATGTTTTTCTCCCCCTGATTTTAGCATAATACATTGCTAAACAGGAACAAATTCAATAGACTTCACTAAAAAAGTGAAGAAAAAAACAGAGCATTCTCCCCCATTAATGAATATCACTTGTTGAATGTAGCGCAAAAGTATATGAAAAACAACTAAACTAATCTTAGTTGTACGTGAAAACAAAATGCTGAAAATCACTCAGCGCAAAACTATAGGTATTGTAATGTGAAAACAAAACACGGGAAATGGATGATGCAACAGTAAATATATGTTTTTCTCCCCCTGATTTTAGCATAATACATTGCTAAACAGGAACAAATTCAATAGACTTCACTAAAAAAGTGAAGAAAAAAAAAGAGCATTCTCCCCCAATAATGAATATCACTACGAAAACGTATCTAAAGCGATTATGTAAGAAAGTAAAAAAGAATGGAACTGAAAATACTTATCACTAAACAGGATAGTAGAGATAGCTCCAAGAAGCACTTAATGCCGAAAAATGAAATACTTTGCCGTCGAATGACCAACGTGAGCAAGTTGTTTAAAACGAAAATGGAGACAAATATTGATATAATCAATACCTGACAAAAGAGAGAACGTCAAAAAGAATGAAAATAAAATCAATGAAAGAAAATGGAATAAAAATATACTTAAAACAGGTAAGTAGCAATCCGAATATCGTAGTTCGAGTCTGCCGCTTAAACGATACGATGCATACGATGTAGGTGTAAACCGGATGTAAACATAAACAGTATTGCCAGGTTTCAAAGAGAAGACAGGTTTGCTATCAGCAGGATTATTCTTAACATAAGGAAATTCTGAGAGGACAAATCTTTCAAGGAACAACCAATCGCGGGAAGTGGGAAAGAGAGCTTTCGACCAATCAAATGCTCAAACGATAGACCGCCGTCGTATTTCAAATTTCACGATTTCCGGTGTTTCTATTTTATATATTAAGATTACTAATTAAATTATAAGTTATAATTCCCTTTTCATTACATTTAAGGGATGAAAAAAGGTGGAAGTTCCTCCAAAACTGAAAGTAACGAGGAAAATGACCATATTACAGGAGATTATTCATTATACTCCTCAAAACTATCACCACTTTACTTAAGAAAAAAAATACCCAAATTCAATTAAAACCTCTCTCAACTCAAACAAACCCACACTTAGGCAACCTTATCTCCAAGAAACATTCTCGAAACTTTTGCCTAACAACCCCAACCCACCCACGTGAAAGTCCCAGACATCAGACACTGACGAATGACCAAACGGACAAAAGTGACCTCAAAGAAAACCCAAGGAAGTCTCTTCCAGCATCTCTTGATTGCACGACAAAACTTTTTTCCAGACATATTTATTGCCCCAACACCTTGCTTCATTACCGGTGCAGTACCCGGGAAACACGGAACCATCGTATTGAATATTGCCGTAACCGTTGCCGGACCGGAGACATTATGTGGACATTCGGTGACAGACTGGCTTTACGATAGGGGGAATGATCTTTGCACATGGGACAGTAGACACGACATTTAATTAAATTTATACAGGGAGGGACAGCTACATGTCCCTTGATTTTATGATTAAGTCAAGAATGAGTTTCTGTTTTTCCTGTGTGTGGACTATCTTTGATGGTAGATGGTGCGAAACTTTTGATAAATTACCGTAGTATAATATAAAATTTTAGAACTAGAAATGTTTCTATTTCTGGAGAATTTAAATATAATGGTTTGAGAGATTGTTGTGTATCATTATGATTAGGGTCCGCTTTTGAGACCTGGTTTGAGTCATATTAAGTGGGCTAATGTCGGTCAAATTTGTTATTTTTGTTTCGAATTTCATTGAAGAAAAATTAAAATTAAATGTGGACAAGTAGAAGAGATAGGGGGAGTAAGACCGGTATAAGAATTTGCACTGTACTCAAATTTTCAAAGAATTCAGAACACTCAATTAGCATTCTAATTCACGTGATAAAAGAATTTTTCTAATTTTTATCTATAAACCACAAAACTGATAAAAACAATTTAAACATGTGGATGACAAAAATTTCCGGTATTTTAACTTTCTGCTAAACATATTTGTTAGCATGATTAAATGCGATTTAAAAAGGGGATGGAAGAAGGAATTAATTTAAAGTAATACACTTAATTTTAGTAGGGATGTCATCTTGAACTATTTTAATAGAGATAGTCTGACTTTCAAAAGATGCGACTGAAAGTTAAATAAACTAGTCCAACTTTATCCCGAAAGTTAAACTACTGTATATTTTGACGTTTATATATTTTTTCTTGCCTATGTAAGAAATAGAAATACAGATAAATGCATAAGAACCATTGAAAAACCACCCTTAAGGCATGGAAAGGAACTTTCAGTTTAAAAAAAAATAAAAGTACCTTTCTTCTTAACTCCAATCCGTTTATTTGTTAAGTAGGCATATAAAATCATCATTTCCTTATTTTAAAAATTTTTGAGACAAAACATTGATTTCTAAAATTAAAAAAATAAGGGGAAATTTACTGTAAAGTTATATAGTTAAGGCAAACCCCCTTAAATAAATATGTTTTCTTTGAAAGTTAACTTAAAAATAAAATTAAATAGTATAAATGCTTGTGTATGAAATGAAACTGTATGTGTATATTATTAACGGCACAAGGCAAAATGGAACATTATTTTAAAAACTGTTCGTTAAAATTAAACGGTTTCATGGAAATCTAAACATGAAAAAGAAAAGGTACAGTCTAGACTTGACTCAACTAACTATTCACAGTTATTTTTATTCCATTGTTATTCCTTATTAGCCATCTGTTTTCTTATTTAAACTACAGCTAATTCCGATTGCCAAAGTAAGATTGTAAAAAAAATTTTGAAATCTTTATTTAGCATTTTGTAGTTAAAAAACTATACGGTTGAGAGCATTAAAACGTTAACATCCGTCTTTTTTAAAATCCTCTCTACATCTTTACCTTTAAATTAACGATTCCATTTTGTAATACGTGAGATTTTGGATGATACAATGTTACTAATTATGTGTTTTAAAAATAAAATATATTTTAAAAGTAATTTCCTATTATAGAATAATCCAGTTCTTTTTTCTAGAGAAAGTATTTTCGCAACGTGTCACTGATGTAAATTTATCCTAACTGTTATTTTACTCAGAAACTTGCTTGGTAATTTGAAATAGCTCCTAATCTGCATAGAGATGAAGATAATTTTGAAATACCGGTTTTTTTTTAGTTACTGTTGGTTTTAAAGTACTAATTATAGAGCAACAGTAGAAACTCTTAAAATTGAAGTAGAAATAAAATGTCTGTAAAATAAACTTACCTTTATATAAACTGTTGTTTTTTTCTGTCAAACTCCCCCACTGGATACAAGTTGAACCGCCTTTACTTTACAGAACTGAATTTCTTTGGCTTCAAATTTATCTGACGGTAAAAAAAATAAAATGAGTTAAAGTGTCAAAAAACAATTTAACTTTTACACTCATACGGGGAAACCAAGTTTATCTTTTGGAACGGTAAACAAACTTTAAAACCCACTGTCCCCCACAATAACTCCTTAATCTAATAGCATGAGTAAACAACCTAACGTAATAAAACATGTCAGAAAATACAGCGTTCATAAATCCTACGCTTCTTTCAAAACGGTTAAATTCAATTCATTTCAAACTTTTGAATACAAATCACCCAAACCAAACCTCCCAAGACAAAAAAAAAATACCTTACAATTCTCCCCTTTTAGCCGCACACAAAATCCTTCATTTTTAAATACGAAACGCACATAAATCTGTGAAATTATTCCCATAAATACAACCCGCCCCCGTATAGTTTACCGCAACTAGCTTAAATCTTTCAGTTTCGCTACGACAAGGCACCAATCACTCGAAAGGGTCGACTAGCTTTTGTTATATACAAACGGGACAGGACCATTAGTGTTTTGTTTTGGCGTGAAACTGAATAATTCACTCTTCTATGGGATAGATTGGTTTTGGAGAAGATTTACGGACTATTTCCATCATCCTTCTGGAGGTGAAAAATGGTTGCTTGCTTTGTTTCGTGTTTATATTGAAGTCGGTGTCGTGTTACGAAACCGTTTCTAAAAGTTATTGTTTGAAAGAGTTAAGTAAATTAAGCAACAAAACCTGGGAAAAACCTTTTTCTGCCTTAATTGACTTGTATTATCAGTTTCTTATGTAATAAAATTATTAACTTTAAATATTCCTGAACTTGAGGTATTGAACCTATACCACTTTTCATAATCAAAAACAAAATTTTATTTTGTTAAATTTATCATTTTGAAGAAAACGCTCTTAAAATTCCAATTATGAGTGAATGTTGTTTTTAAAATAGTAAATATAAAAGGCGCGACACTATTACTATCACACATGTTAATTCCTTTTTTTTTAATTTATCAACGTTTCCGTTTTAATCGCCATACTAAACTTTTAACTCTGCTATTCATTTTACTTTTGAAATCAGCGTTTTAGGTTACGCGGGACAACGGCTTTCATGCCTGCTTTTTAAACTTTCACGTAAATAATGCCCTCACAAAAAGATTTCAATGATTATTGCACCAAATTATTCTTGTAACACCAAACCATATTCAATCCTTCCTTCCAAGAACAAAATGGAAGAAACGTACATACTTAATTAATGGCATAAAAACACTTTTACTAAAAACCTTAATTTTAAGCACACTTACAAGGAAACGTTCTCAGCCTAAACTCACAAAAACGGAGGAAAATTTTACAAGCACGTAAGAAGATGACTCAAAACCCTTACTGTGAAAACATTAGCCGCGGAATTTCATTGAGAGGAGAAAATTAATATTGAAAATTGGGTTCCGAGTTGCCGAATCCATTCAGTTAGCACCACTTGGCCAATTGGCCTGCATTTGATTAACCTTTTTGATTGGCGGATTTAAAGTGCTTTTAGAGAAAACGCAGGCAGTTCATTTAAGAATTTGGCGGTTTCTCTGAATTTCTCACTTAGAAGTTTCGTTAAATATGATGATTTTTAGGAATTTGTTTTACAGCTTTTCTACTGTAATTCCGCAGCTAATTTTTTCACACTATGTGTTTAGAGTCATCCACTAACCCTGTAAAATTTTCTGTGAGTTTAGCCTGGGAACGTTTCCTTGTTAGCTCATATTAAATCCTTTGTTAATGACGTCTGTCCTAAATTTCTAAATTTGAGAAACATTTCTATAGAGATAGATATATTATAATAGTAAACCTTATACTTTCTTAACATCCAGAATAGTTCGTGACACACTGAAATCTCTAAAGAAAGACACCAAAACGACACACCTTCTCCTCTTTCGGCATTCAAACCCACCCATCTTCGCTTGACACATAAGAGAAATCACTCACGATCCATTCAAAGTCCCAAAACCCTTTATTCCCCCTTGATCGGCAACCCACCCACTCTTCAAAAACCGTCAGTACCACTCAACTTTCACTGACTATTAAACTAAATCGGGTATTCCCGCCCAACCGACATTTTTCATCCTCGAAACGGGAGAGAAGACCTGTCAATCGGTACATGAAAATAACCCTCGCACGTCCACGAGCAATTTCATCAGCAAAAGGAAGAAAAAAAAATAACAACGGGGTGAACCGAACCCTTTACGGTGATAGATGGTGTTGCCACGCCGCGGTGGTTAATTTTGATTCTCCAGAAGTCCACTGTTAAGAAAATTAAACGGGGATCTTCGAAGTGAAGGCAAGGGTGTTCGTGATGAATGGGTTTTGGTGGGGGAGAGGGGACCCTTGGGTAGGAGGTGGGGATAAATTGTATTAGTTATTGATGGGATGAAAGAAAAACGGTTTGGGGGAGGAAATAATACATGATTGGTTGGTTGGTTGGTTATGGTTGCGTAGATGTTAATGATGGGTTTAGTTTGGTGAGACTGTTTGTGAGGGCAGATTATTATTGATGATTTTAAATGCTGGTATTGTCGTTACCTGTATTGTTATTTTTGATAAAAATGCTGATGATGCTGTGAGTTTTCTAAGTTGACAAGCAAAGGTTAAACATTATTAGTTTAAAGATTTATTGGTTTTGTTTTCAAGGTTCAATTTCAATTTTGTTTTCAAAGTTTTCTTTTTTAAATTAAAAAAAAAATAATGTAATCTTAAATCAAAATGGGGTTGGAGGGTTGGAAAGCGATATTGTGTAAGATGCAGAAATCACCGTAATTGGAGAAAAAAAAATCATCTACTTATACTAAGTTGAAAAAATTAAGTAGATTTTCATTCTATTATAATTTTTATCTAACAAAGTAGAGTAAAAATAATCAGGTAAAATTTTAATGAATTGAGAATTGATTTCACTAATTTTTTTCTTCACTTTATCTAGAAAGGAAATTCAAGGTTACACTTTACTATAATCTGTTTTATAGGATGAATAAAACTTTATCCCTATAGGATACTTTTAGAGACTACACACTTTTACTTAATTCCTGTATTACCCTGTTCTAAAGTTACGCAGAAAAAAAACATTGAAAAATATACAAAAGTGACAGAATATCAAATAATCGAACTGAAAATTTTACTTATCGGTTAATTTGACAAGTGTTGGAATCTAGATGGCAAGGTTTCAAGAGAGGTATAATGGTAGAGGATTCAGTCCACAACGTATACGCTGTAAGAATATACCTCTTTATAACAAATACCAGCAAGTTAAGCGTGTCCCAAAGAAAACTACGTGTTAGGACTTTAGAATGAAGACTCCCCCGATAAAGAATTCATAAAACGCTCTTTTAAACTCGAGATCACTGTCAGGTAGGCTTCACAAGTGTGAATAGGTCAGGCTTACGAGGGAATCAATTTTGAGAGTAGCTAGGATTTCCAAAGCATTTTGTTACTCTTGTAGCGCTAGGTACATGTCCTGTGTCGTTCTCTTTCTCTTGACCTGTTTCACGATGATTTTTTTCTAGAAAGAAAGCTGCCAAGTCAGACGATGAAATTGAGTTTCCAAAGTGAAGGAATGAATACTCTGTGGGGTTTGAACCAGAAATATGTCGAGATGTTTTATCGTAAACAGTTTAATATGTTTATATGTTCTATAATATAAATGTTTTTAAAATATGTAATTAAATATGAAGAGGGATTGATAGAATTGTTAAGTGGAAGAAGTACCAAATCATAGTTAAATTAAAAGAAAAATAATAAATAAACTGGTCAACAATTAAAATATGTGTTTGGGAAGCAGTATGTGGTTGATTTTAGATGCTATTTTAAGAAAAAAAGGGGTGAAACAAATTCCTTCATATACAGTTTTTCCCAAAATGGAAAACTTAATACTTTTTTGTGATATGTTTTATGTATGTGATATAATAATATAATAAGTTTTATATTTATTTATTTTTAAACACTTTAATTTGTATAGAGCATTTTCAATCACATGACTCGGACCTAACAACGGCCTTAGCAACAGAAATTTCACAGTTTTTTGCCCTACAGAAGTTAACAGTTACAGAAAATGACTGGCCGCGGAATTCTTTTATTGGAGCATTTGCAATCACGTGATCCCATACCTAAAAACCGCCTTAGCAACAGATAAACAACGGCCTTAGAAACAGTTAAAAGCCCTACAGAAGGTACACAGTTAAAAGAAAATAACCGGTTGTGATGTCACCTGAAAACACTCTATAATAATGTAATGTTTAATGTTTCATATTTTTTTTTATTTTGATATAATCTAAGGGAATGACGGTGCATTAAATATTGTAAATTGTTAGTAAAAAAAAAATTATACATATTTTAAGGTAGTCTATAGTGCGACTAAAACACAATTATCATGAAGTAACACATCTAAAAAATTTCTTCGGGAACACTTTAACCCTTTCAATCCTAAAGCCGCCCGAGATTATCATTGAATCCTATGAAAACTTTGGGTTTGAAAGGGTTAATTCAAACTGGCTAGGAAAACGTACCCACATGGGTAATAAGTAGCCAACAATATTAATGATGGATAGAAATAATAATCAAATCTAAATAGAAAATAATTAACAGTAATTAATTAATTTTAAGTAATCTCAATAACAAATATCAAAATAAAAAGTATATAGATAAGATAAAATATGAGGTGTTTAATAAATTAGCGTTAAGAAGCTTGTTGCTTGGAAGGAAATGCAATTGCAAACCACAATTGAAAGGAAATGCTTTAACTTGATAAAAATGTACAGGACTCATGAAAGTAAAAGTGAAAATATTTCTAGTTAGTTCACTAAAACTAGTTATAACATTTTTATTTTAATTGGACATAGTTGATTCACCTCATATGAATTTTTTAAATACTATTTTTCTATTCGGTAACCATGGAAATATTGTGATTTTAGATTTTAGGAATTACTAACGTTTTGTAATTATGCAGTTCTTCTGTTTGATGTTCAGGAGCATTAACCCTTTTATGGACATCATAAAAAAAAAGAGTTAAAAATTAATTTGGGTGGTAAAAGGTATATAATTAACACGTTGAAATATAAAAGACTAACGAGTGTAAGAAAACAAACATTTAAACAGTTTTTTCGCTGTCCTCTTGTCATTTCGTTCTACTAATAACTTTTTCAATAAAATTTTGAAAAAAAAAATACAGTTAAAAATATTGGTTTTAAAATTAACGAATATATATCTATAAATTTCCACACATTATCACTACCAAAATAAAAATATCTTAGCAATTAAATATTTTTATTTGGTAGATCATTAAGACGTACTACCTACTGCTGGTTGAACTTTTTCAGCTAAATTTTTAACGATGATTTTATGGTAAAAATATACTATTTATCACTAATTTATGTTTAGAACGATTTTTATTTAAAGTTCAATGACTGTCTGGTTCAGAATAATAAACTTTATTGCTACCGTAAAATGGGGTAACTTGGGTCCAACCATCGGAAAGAGATTCTACGTGCTGTATCTAATTTAAAAGAATGTGATAATCACTTATTCGATGCTAGGGCGAACAAATAGAATTGTTGCCTCCTTGAAATCCTCAAAGTGATGTTTTGAAATTCCTAAAATACATACCAGTTTGTTTAGATTTGTGGGTTGTGTATTAATGAATTTTTATTACGTTGGGATAACTTTGGCCAACATTTTGGGGTAATTTTGGCCCAATGGTATCTGGTGAAATAAGTGAAATATTCATTGAGTTTAAAGAAAAAGTGGATAAATATAAATGAGTAATTAATTCTTAGCGCAAAAAATATTTAAATTATAAGTAAATAAATCTTAAAGATAATATGGTGTAGATTATCAATAAGTATCTATTATTACACAAGTTACTAAAATTTTGGATTGAAATCAAGCTCGCCTTAATGAATCACTCACTCCCTCTAAAATGGCATTTTCAAAACTGAGTAAAAAATATTCAAATCTGAGTAGTCCACAAACTCAAACTGGCTCCGAATCAAATTTACTCAAGTTTGAAGCATGTATAAAACTCATTTTTCAACAACTCATCATAAAACACATAACTCATATAAAATCATAACTAAAAACATTTATGAAAATATACAGGTACTCAAAAATGATACTACATGTCCTCATGGCCTTTGTCAAAATTACCCCCTTCGATGGTACAGTATTTGATCAGAATGTGATTACTAGTCTACTTGTAATTAGAGTGTGATGCCGCATCTGAGAGAGGCGGGCTATCACGTCTTTAAATTTTTCATAAAGCCATAAAGAGGTAAATTTCAAAAACTGCAAATATTAAACAAAAATACATATAAGTTTAGTGGTGATTATTGAATTGTTTGAAACTTACGTTAGTATTTCTGGTAAACTCAAAATTGAAAGAATAAATTGTGTTTTTATATTTTTGAAATGAAAAGTTTCATATCAAAATGAAACTCAGATTTGAAATCGTCATTTCTATCAGTGTAATGTTCAAAATTTATTAAGTTTAAAAGTAAATAAAGTTTTTAACTAAAAATTTGTAAACCAACTAAGTTTCTAATTAAACATTAATTTTGAAAACCAACTAGGTTTCTAATTAAACATTTTAACATAATCTAAAATGTGAAAGTTATAAAATCCACTGTCAGTTCAACATATATCTAGTACCACCTATTAAAAAACGTTTTTCCTTACCATCTGTACAAAAAAAAAACTCAAATGGTTCTTTTAAAAGAACACCAAAACTTTTAATCTTTTTTCCCCGGAAAAACTTTTACAAAGTCCTGTTCACTCATCTCACCAATCAAGCATCTCAACTCAAAAACCACCCCCCTACTCCAATACAAAAACAGTTTTTCGACTTGAGAGAAGAAAAAAAAATACAAGTCAACTCCATAAAAGGAGACCAATATTTTTCTACAACCATCAAGAAAAAAAATCGCTCTTTTCGTACAGTATTTACCGCGCTCAGGAGAAGAAAAAAGAGTCGGCTTCGTTTGTCGCTGGGAAAACTTTCTAGGGCGAAACGTGACAATATCCGAAAATATGTAAGGTTTGTTTGTTTACTTCCCGGTGTTTATTTTGCAGTTCGGGATTGACGCTGTCGTTATTACGGGGGAAAGGCTGGGAATAAGCCTCACTTTGGCCCATCAAATAATGGACTTTTTTCTCGAACAATAACAAACACGGGCTGGCCCGCGCAGGCAAATATTTTCACCAGTGATAAAGAAAATTGGAAAATAGGTTTGGGGACTTTTTCCTCCCTCCCCTGGCTTTAGAACCGAGGGCTTATTGTTTTCGCTTATAAAGCGTTTAAAGTTATAAAGTAGTTATTTTTAAGAAATTTCATTTTTTATGAGCACTTGAAAATATCAATAAAATCTGTATATGTTTGAACGTAATACAAAGTACTGTAAGTATTTGACGTTGGAAGTATTTTATTTTAGGTTTTCTTCGGAGTAAAGTCACTTTAAGTAAATACTAGTAGCAAGTACAAGCTCCAGGGATAATAAGGAAATACTTCTTTGTATATCACGCTTTATTAATTGCCTATATTTTTCGTATTTTTATTGGATTTTGATTGGAGCTCTTTTTAGCAATTTAGTTTTTTACAGATGCAAAGTTTTATTTCATATTTTAAGTTATATCAGCTGATTTTCTTTAACAGAATCTGTTTTTTTCTGCATAAAATAAAAATAATAATAAATTTTCTGTTAAATTTATATACAGTCATCCTAAGATCTACGTAAACAGGATAGTACTTCGTTCGTTAAAATATTAATTTTATGGGAAATTTCATTAGAAGTTAGCCGAAGTTTCATTTCCTATCAGTGTAAGAATGGGGAACCTGATTCCGGTATGGAAATAGATGAAGGAGTGTTTTCTATATCGACAGCAAAGTTTCCTGACCCTATGACGTCAAAACTAGGAAGCAGAAACTGCGTAAACAGAAAGCCTGTTCGGTTGCTAGAAGGAGTTTCGGTACCCAAACCGTGATAAAAAGACGCTATAAATACATGGGTTTAACAATATAATCATATTTTTGAATTGACATTCTTCATTTCACTCCAAATTCAGACACCGCGCTGGGAGATACTTTGTTTGTTAGTGACGTCATAGGGTCAGGAAACGTCGTGGAGTATAGTGTGGTAATTGATAGATGCTAGGAGCAAAATGGGATAAAACACGTAATTTTAAAAATATCCTCTATTGTAACACATTGCACTTTGTTTTTTTTAATCATTGAAATTTTTGGATTATTAAATTTAAAGTGCTCGTAGAAAAATTTGTAGCCCTCTCCATTAACTTATTTGTCCTGTTAAGCATAATTTTACCTAATGATTCCGATCAACCCAGTGTCTCCTTCTTTACATTGTACGAACATTTTTTCCCGAACGCATTTGAACACTTTATTCCTTTCAAAAGAACGCTCTCCTAACTAATTAAATTTCACTTTTTTCTACTAAAAAATTTCCTTCCAATTTCAACAAAGGAAGAAAAAAAATTAAATCCATTTGAATCGTCCCCACGTATTGGAAAAATGCCTAGAAAACCCGCTTTATCATCAACTTTTCTTATAAGATTAGCACAAAGAAAACCTCATTCCAAAAAAATACCCTATCCCCTAAATTAGATTAAAAAATGCACCGCTCCCTACTTAAAATACTTAATAGACACTAATTATGTAACTTTTTCTCCCCATAAGTCTGTTTCCAAAGGCTGAACTGAATGAATCTCACCCTCAATTTCCAAATCGAACCGTTTTTCACCTGGTCAGGAACCAATTAGGGGACAGGTTTCGGAACTGAAAATATTCCTTAACGAATAAGAGGACGGCTTGACAAAACACGTGCTCTCTTGGAATAAAAGGAAAGCCCGCCTAATTAAGCGGCATACAACCCAACATTAGTTAAATTAGATTTCGTTAAAAAACGAAGCTAAATTACTGGACTTTGCTTATTAAGCTACAAAAAAAACCCTTGGTGAAAAGAGATTTCGGGAGGTTAGATACTTTTCTCCGGTATAATTTATTGAGGGAACTTTCTTAAATGGATTGGATCTTTCTTGTAAGGAAGGATTAAAATTTTTCACTGTCCATTATGCATTAAATTAGCTTCTTGTATTCGGCCAAGTGAACAAGTAAAATATGTGAATTTTTAACTCACTTTTTTCCCTAGGAAATGCTGATCTGTAAGCACAATGCTTTTCTGAATTCACGGATAAATTTAGAGTTTTAACGCAGCTTAGATAATAAGTATCTGACTAATGGAAACTACAATTAAAATTCACAGAATTCCCTTTCTGAGAATTCCACATAACGGTATTGGAATTGGTCACCTCAACTCACAAAAATATCTTTTGATTATCAGTCTAAAAAATAAAAATTTTAGAGTGTGTAATTCTTTTACTAAAAAATATATATGTTACGGGCAATGTGATAAATCCGGTCATTATTAATAATGCCCGAGCAATGTGATAAATTCAGTGGAATTTATGAATGAAATCTTTGCCCATAACATATACACACATCCTAATGTTCTTAGAAAAATCTTTAATTTGGAAAGTTTTTTGAGTAGGTACATTTTTAAAACGTGAAATGAATTCATTTCATTTTAAATTAAAATTAATTAATTAAACATATACACACATCCTAATGTTCTTAGAAAAATCTTTAATTTGGAAAGTTTTTTGAGTAGGTACATTTTTAAAACGTGAAATGAATTCATTTCATTTTAAATTTGCCGCTTTTGATTGGATGGATAATAAGTTGTTTGACCTTTGCTTGCTGTGTAACTTATCCGTAATCTAATAAAATGAATTATTTCAAAATTGGATATAGTTTTTAGAAATTCTCTCTAAAAGCTTACTTGGAATCCTCAAAAGAATCCTAACACTTTGATATTCAAAATGTTCAGTAATTAAAAATCTTTTCTCTGGAAACCATCGAACAAAAACTTTTTCTTGGAATAGAGAGTCTATGCAAAAATCAATACCAACCTAATTCCATTACAAATTAACGCAAATTGAATGCAAATACATTCTTTTCTGGATCATTTCATTTCCAGTCTCTACCTTTTATTTCGAATTCCCCCTTCAAACATAACCTAAGGGTTGTTCAACCCAAACCCTCAAACATAAGGGATTAGAAACTCTGAATTAAGTCAGGTGTCAGTGCAGAGACCCTTTTATCTTAAAATAAGATCTCAACAGTTCAAATCAGAAGACTCTGAGCTAAAATTAATCAGGAACACACAGGAACACAGCAGAAATAATCACCAACACAATTTAACAAAAAAAGAACACACATTTATTTACAGAAACTATGGACGAACTACAGCCGTTGCCACACACCGACAACATCAAAACAAACAATGAAAATAAACTAGTAATAATCACTAGTAATATCTGATATACTCCCACCTAAGTTAACAATATTAGGGCCCACTGGTTAACTTACGTATACAAAATTAATTAACAAAATTCAGTTCAAAAATACAATTATACTAAATTTTTACAGAGAAAGTTTACTGGGTATTTTCACAGTTCTACCTCCTTTAGTAATATAAGGAATAGGGTCAACAGTTTTAATTGAGTTAACAGTTTTACTTGAGCTAACAGTTTTAATTGGATCACTAGTTTCTAAGTTTTTGATAATGACTTTTTCTACACCTTTATTACCTGACCACTCTTCATTCGAAGACACCTCTAAATGATATAATCTTTGAGCTGCTCTTACCAATTCTCCCCGTTCAGTTTTCAATTTCACTCGACGCACCACTCCATCTGCGCCAGGCATAGTCTCAATCACTTTACCAAGTGGCCACCAAACTCTTTTCTTATTGTCATCTCCAATTAAAACGATGTCACCTTCTTTCAGAGGTTGGAAAGTCTTCTTCCTCTGTCTTGAGCACAAAGTCCCTAAATATTCTTGTCGAAACCTTCCTCGGAACGCTTCTCTTAGAGTTTGAAGGTAATGTATCCTTCTTCGCAAAAAATTGGGATCAGGTTGAGTTGCAACATCAGGAACAAAACTGCACTTGATCTCCTTCAGAAAGTCTGCTGGTCTGAGAGCAGTAAGAGTCGAGTCAGAAGAAACAGTTGTCAAAGGCCGCTCGTTCAAAATGGCTTCACAGTTGCATAACGCAGTTTGCATTTCTTCAAAGTTTAGACTTGCTCGACCTAAGGTTTTCTTCAAAACTTCTTTCATCATACCAACAAGCCTTTCATAAAAACCTCCCCACCAGGGAGCACTAGGTGGTATAAATCTCCACTGTATCTCTTCATTTCTTGCTTCATCATGGACCTTTTGGAAATCAATACATGAAAGTGTATTTGCTGCTCCAATAAAATTGGTACCATTATCACTATATACAATTGAAGGCTTTCCCCTTCTAGCCACAAAGCGATGAAAACAGAGCAAAAAGGCCTCAGTCGATAGTGACGTGACCAGTTCAAGATGGACAGCTCTATAGACAGCACAAGTGAAAAGACAAATCCAGGCTTTTGAATTGTCTTTCAAAATCACAGGACCAGCAAAATCCACCCCTGTCACTTGAAAAATGTTGGCATCTTGAACTCTGTCAGAGGGTGGTGTTGTAGTAGGTGGTGTTACAGGCTTTGCAGAAAAACGTTTGCACACAACACAAGATCTTAATACAGATTTGACAGCTCTTCTTCCACAAAGAATCCAAAATCTTTCTCTCAGGGAATTCAATGTGTATGTAACACCTGCATGTCCGTTTTTCTCATGTTCAGCCAACACTATGGTTCTTACTATAGGATGATCTCCAGGCAAAATTGCAGGGGTTCTAAACTCTTCATAATCCTCTCTTTTATATACAGTAGTTTTCAACTTAATGATTCCCTTTTCATCTGAAAAGATATTTAATGATTGGAGCCTTTTATCAGAAACTTCCTTGAAAGACTCTTGTTGGATCAAATAAACAATGGTTTTCTCAGCCTCCCTTAATTCATCAAGGCAAAGATCACCTTTTACTTTACTCTGATGCTGACAGTTGTAAAGAAATCTCTTTATCCATGCTACTGTATGTACAATCTTTTTGTACTCTGAAAAATGCGAACCCAACAGCCTTGTCACTTCAAAATTCATCATTGAAGTGGTGACACTTTTCTTTCGTTCACATTTTACTTCTTCTTCATCAACGAGTTCTTCAGATGAGGGCCACCTTTCTCGAGGCAAGTATAACCAATTGGGTCCCTCCCACCATCGCATTTGTAGTAACTTTTTGGCTGAACATCCTCGGCTGGGTATATCAGCAGGGTTCATTGATCCAGGAACATGTCTCCAAGAATTAATACTCGTAAGCTCTCTAATTTCAATCACTCTGTTCTGAACAAATATTCCCCAGGGCTCATTTCTCTTGATCCAGGTTAAAACAGTGGTTGAGTCTGACCAGAAATATACTTCATCACATTCTATTTCCTTTAAAATAGTAGTTGAAAGACGCGAAGCTATGGTTGCTGCCAAAAGTTCAAGTCTTGCGATGGTGATTTCTCCTTTTCCTGTCGGAGCTACTCTGCTTCTTGCTTGCACTAATTGAACTTGAACACAACTTGCTGATTCTACTCTAATGTACACAACCACAGCATATGCCAGTTTAGAAGCATCACAAAAGAAGTGTAAAGAACAGTTTTGTGCTCCACTTAATCCAAAATATCTTGGAATGCATATTTTCTCTATGTACAGTACACCTTCAATCCATTTTAAAAATTCTCTTTTGGTATTTTGATCAACCTCATCGTCCCAACCAAGTTTCGTCTTCCAAATAGTCTGAAGAAGCAGTTTGGGTATCAAGGCAAAAGGACAAATTATACCCAAAGGGTCAAAGAGCCTATGTGCTGAAGAAAGAATGGTTCTTTTGGTTATTTTATCAAGTTTCAATTCTTTTATGCAGGCAGTATTTACTTGAATTGTATCTTCTTTCTTATCCCAGACTAATCCAAGAACATTAGTAGGTTCTGATGTGTCTGCTTTTAAATCGGTTTGCTCCCACCCTCGGAGATCAAATTTTCTACTTGCCATAATTTCAGTAGAAATTCTTCTAAATGTCTCTAATTCCTTTGTGTCCTTGACACTTGTCACACAATTGTCCACATAAAAACTTTTCTTCAGTTTCTGTACAACATTTTCTGGATACATTGATTCCTTCTTTTGGATTTGTCTTAAAATACAATCTAACAAATATCTGATAGTTGCGGACAATAGAAAGGGACTACAGGTTACCCCAAACACCACTCTGCAATGTCTATAAGTTTTTAGACAATCTTCTTTAAGCCACAAAAATCTCAGGTAATTTCGATCAGCTTCAGGAAGTCCAATTTGTAAAAAAGCCTTTCGAATATCTGCAATGACACCAATCTTCTCGGTTCTGAACCGCATCAAAATACTTGGTATCAACTCAATGAGGTTTTCACCCTTTTCTAGACAGTCGTTTAAACTTGGAAATCCTTTTACCTTGGCAGAAGCATCAAAAACAGGCCTTATCTTGGTTGTGCTATTTTCCTTTAGTACTGGACGGTGCGGTAGATAATGAACATTTTCTTCACAATTATCATTTACTTCCTCTATTATACCTTCTTCTAACCACTCGTTAAAAACATTATCATACTGCTCATAAATGGATTGTGACTTCAGCCGTTTGACAGTCGAATTTAATCTTCTGCAAGCCACATCATAGTTTGATGGCAAAGGGACCTGATCTTCTAACCAAGGCATGCTAACCTCAAAACGATTGTCAGCATCAACTTTGATAGTCTTTAAAAAATGTTCCTGTACAGCATCTTGTAACTCCTCTTTGGTTCTTTTAGCAGAAGGATCAGTAATTCCTAACACATCTAATGACCATAGATGACTAACAGGTATCTCAGTTGAAAGAAGTGAAAGGGAAGAGTGGGTTGCACCAGAATTATTCTTCACGGGTATCTTACCCATAAGAGTCCATCCCAGAAGGGTTTCAACGGCGACGGGACCTTCTTTCAAAACTTTTAAATTTCCAGTTAAAAGCTTGCCTGCCACATCAGCTCCAAGTAATAGTTTAATTTCACTGCCCACTCTAAGAGACCTAAACTCAGTGTCGCTCACCATAATTCCACATTCTTCCAACTCATTTATCCAAGGACCATTTGGTATACTTTTAACATTATCACAAATAACGGGCTGGTCCAAACAAATAACATGGCAATTATATTTTTCATCAATGCTAGCTAAATTAACTTTGTACTTAAAATGCAATTTTTCACCAGATGAAACACCTCCAAACAATTTGTGTATCAACTTAACTTCTCCACAGTTCTCAAATTTTAACATTTGGATTACATCTTTTGAAATATAAGTTCTTTCAGAACCTGTGTCAATAATTGCTCTCACTAACACATCTCGGTTACCATTTTTAATGCGTACAATTAAAGTTTGCAGCAACACTTCAGAACTAAGGGATTGACTAGTAAGAATATTATCTCTAACAACACTTTCGTTCCTATTTCCAGGGCTTTGAGGAACATCATTAACTGCTTCCTTTTTACACAGGAGTACATTATGTCTTCTACCACATTTATAACAGGGTTTCAATCTGCACTTTTTCACTTGGTGGCCTGGATTTAGACATAAAAAACAACAACGAGCTTTAGCCACTGCTGCTTCTCTTTCTTCTGCAGTCCAGTTGCTTGCTTGATCACACTGCCAAGAACTGTGGTGATTATCACAAAAAAGGCATATCTTCTTATCTTCTGGTCGAACAAACAGTTCAGATGTTGAAGGTATCTGTGGGTATTTACCAAATTTTGGATTTGGGTTTTGCTGCTTAGTATTCATGAACGGTCTCTTTAAAACAGCATCATTTGCATTTTTTAAAAACGACTGGGAAGCAATGTCAACTCTTTCTTCTCCTTCAACTTCACTCTCCAAAAACTCTAACAAAGAATCCAGTTCAGTCTTTTTCACCACTTGAGTAGCTTCATCGTCAAGAACCACAGAGTTGGTTGACCGTCTTAAAACCGTTCGATATCTTTCCCATGCCTTAAGTGTTTCTTCAGGCATGCAGGACTCAACAAGGGGAAACAACATGGCAGCATACTTTTCCCTGGTCACCCCCAACACTTCTAAAGCTCTAAGCTTAGCTTCAAGTTGATCATACAACTTTCTTAAAGAACTTTTTCCTAACTTCTGCTTTTGCAAAACAATAGATAATAAATCTCTCACATATAACTGAATCAACGATTCTTCTTTACCATATCTTGACTGCAATTGTTTTAAAGCTTTGGAATAGCTTTCTCCACCCGGTGGAAAACTACTGATCAATTCCTCAGCACAGGAACCTTTTTGCATTGCCTGACTGAGATACAAAAATTTATCATGATCATCTAAGTTCACATCTCCATCAATTTTCTTGAATTGACCCCAGAAATGTAACCAATTTTTCAAATTTCCATCAAACGTTGGCAGTTTAATTTTCGGATAATGCAATAGCGATTTCGCTTGACCCACTGAGCTACTACACACAGACATGTTTTCTACTCCCTCTAATAATCTGCTTAATTCTTCCAGTTTAAACTCAAAAGCTCGGTACCTGTCAAGATATGCTTCCGATTCATCCAGTTCTTTATTAATTTCGTCTTCATCACGAATTTCACTCAAATATTCGTCTCTCACTTTTTCTTCGGCTAACAGCAGTGATTTTCCTTTTTCCGAAATAAGTTTTAGTTTCAATAATTTCTGATCAGAAGTCCAGTTCGTTTCAGATTTCTCAAATTCATTGCACGATAGTGTAAACAATCGGCGATGCTGTGTTCTGGTTTGTCTTAATAATTCCATCTCAAACAGAAGTGAGTAATCACAATCAATCTCACCAGCAAAAGTTCAGAGTCCTGTCGCGGACGCCATATATCTTAAAATAAGATCTCAACAGTTCAAATCAGAAGACTCTGAGCTAAAATTAATCAGGAACACACAGGAACACAGCAGAAATAATCACCAACACAATTTAACAAAAAAAGAACACACATTTATTTACAGAAACTATGGACGAACTACAGCCGTTGCCACACACCGACAACATCAAAACAAACAATGAAAATAAACTAGTAATAATCACTAGTAATATCTGATACCTTTCTTGATTTTGTGTACCTTTTGGAGCAATGAACTACCATTCCTTTTTTATTCTGAGAACGGTCAAACACTCTGAGTAAGTGGTATTGCCACCTTAAAAAAAGTTTTATCTTCTTTAGAAAGTGGCGTCTTAATTTTATTAGTCGCACTAGTCTCTATTTCGGACAAGAACGTTGGATTGTGACTTCAGCCGTTTGACAGTCGAATTTAATCTTCTGCAAGCCACATCATAGTTTGATGGCAAAGGGACCTGATCTTCTAACCAAGGCATGCTAACCTCAAAACGATTGTCAGCATCAACTTTGATAGTCTTTAAAAAATGTTCCTGTACAGCATCTTGTAACTCCTCTTTGGTTCTTTTAGCAGAAGGATCAGTAATTCCTAACACATCTAATGACCATAGATGACTAACAGGTATCTCAGTTGAAAGAAGTGAAAGGGAAGAGTGGGTTGCACCAGAATTATTCTTCACGGGTATCTTACCCATAAGAGTCCATCCCAGAAGGGTTTCAACGGCGACGGGACCTTCTTTCAAAACTTTTAAATTTCCAGTTAAAAGCTTGCCTGCCACATCAGCTCCAAGTAATAGTTTAATTTCACTGCCCACTCTAAGAGACCTAAACTCAGTGTCGCTCACCATAATTCCACATTCTTCCAACTCATTTATCCAAGGACCATTTGGTATACTTTTAACATTATCACAAATAACGGGCTGGTCCAAACAAATAACATGGCAATTATATTTTTCATCAATGCTAGCTAAATTAACTTTGTACTTAAAATGCAATTTTTCACCAGATGAAACACCTCCAAACAATTTGTGTATCAACTTAACTTCTCCACAGTTCTCAAATTTTAACATTTGGATTACATCTTTTGAAATATAAGTTCTTTCAGAACCTGTGTCAATAATTGCTCTCACTAACACATCTCGGTTACCATTTTTAATGCGTACAATTAAAGTTTGCAGCAACACTTCAGAACTAAGGGATTGACTAGTAAGAATATTATCTCTAACAACACTTTCGTTCCTATTTCCAGGGCTTTGAGGAACATCATTAACTGCTTCCTTTTTACACAGGAGTACATTATGTCTTCTACCACATTTATAACAGGGTTTCAATCTGCACTTTTTCACTTGGTGGCCTGGATTTAGACATAAAAAACAACAACGAGCTTTAGCCACTGCTGCTTCTCTTTCTTCTGCAGTCCAGTTGCTTGCTTGATCACACTGCCAAGAACTGTGGTGATTATCACAAAAAAGGCATATCTTCTTATCTTCTGGTCGAACAAACAGTTCAGATGTTGAAGGTATCTGTGGGTATTTACCAAATTTTGGATTTGGGTTTTGCTGCTTAGTATTCATGAACGGTCTCTTTAAAACAGCATCATTTGCATTTTTTAAAAACGACTGGGAAGCAATGTCAACTCTTTCTTCTCCTTCAACTTCACTCTCCAAAAACTCTAACAAAGAATCCAGTTCAGTCTTTTTCACCACTTGAGTAGCTTCATCGTCAAGAACCACAGAGTTGGTTGACCGTCTTAAAACCGTTCGATATCTTTCCCATGCCTTAAGTGTTTCTTCAGGCATGCAGGACTCAACAAGGGGAAACAACATGGCAGCATACTTTTCCCTGGTCACCCCCAACACTTCTAAAGCTCTAAGCTTAGCTTCAAGTTGATCATACAACTTTCTTAAAGAACTTTTTCCTAACTTCTGCTTTTGCAAAACAATAGATAATAAATCTCTCACATATAACTGAATCAACGATTCTTCTTTACCATATCTTGACTGCAATTGTTTTAAAGCTTTGGAATAGCTTTCTCCACCCGGTGGAAAACTACTGATCAATTCCTCAGCACAGGAACCTTTTTGCATTGCCTGACTGAGATACAAAAATTTATCATGATCATCTAAGTTCACATCTCCATCAATTTTCTTGAATTGACCCCAGAAATGTAACCAATTTTTCAAATTTCCATCAAACGTTGGCAGTTTAATTTTCGGATAATGCAATAGCGATTTCGCTTGACCCACTGAGCTACTACACACAGACATGTTTTCTACTCCCTCTAATAATCTGCTTAATTCTTCCAGTTTAAACTCAAAAGCTCGGTACCTGTCAAGATATGCTTCCGATTCATCCAGTTCTTTATTAATTTCGTCTTCATCACGAATTTCACTCAAATATTCGTCTCTCACTTTTTCTTCGGCTAACAGCAGTGATTTTCCTTTTTCCGAAATAAGTTTTAGTTTCAATAATTTCTGATCAGAAGTCCAGTTCGTTTCAGATTTCTCAAATTCATTGCACGATAGTGTAAACAATCGGCGATGCTGTGTTCTGGTTTGTCTTAATAATTCCATCTCAAACAGAAGTGAGTAATCACAATCAATCTCACCAGCAAAAGTTCAGAGTCCTGTCGCGGACGCCATATATCTTAAAATAAGATCTCAACAGTTCAAATCAGAAGACTCTGAGCTAAAATTAATCAGGAACACACAGGAACACAGCAGAAATAATCACCAACACAATTTAACAAAAAAAGAACACACATTTATTTACAGAAACTATGGACGAACTACAGCCGTTGCCACACACCGACAACATCAAAACAAACAATGAAAATAAACTAGTAATAATCACTAGTAATATCTGATACCTTTCTTGATTTTGTGTACCTTTTGGAGCAATGAACTACCATTCCTTTTTTATTCTGAGAACGGTCAAACACTCTGAGTAAGTGGTATTGCCACCTTAAAAAAAGTTTTATCTTCTTTAGAAAGTGGCGTCTTAATTTTATTAGTCGCACTAGTCTCTATTTCGGACAAGAACGTTGGCTTTACCCTAGGTTTTTATTTTTTTAACTCATGAGGTAGATGTTTGATTAGGCTGATGGAAATCTTTAAAGGTAGGGCTGGGATCATAAATTTTTCACGCTAAGACCAAAATAGGAATTTATTTGGAGCTATTGGTATCTATTAATAGAGCTTTGGGTACTATGTATAAAATTGGTGAACCGTCTCTTAATAAATGTATCGATTCAAGTTACCTGACATATTTTGTTTGTTAACTGTTTTGACAGATTATTTCTGGATTGACTATATTCGGTTGCAAATAAAAAAAAAGAAGCTTTCTTTGACAGCATAAATCTTAGATAGAATAACTGGGCCCAAATTAATTATTTTCTATTTAAAATAATAATTTTTTTTTAAATGTACTAAAATGTATATATTTTAGATTCTATACAAGAGTAATTGTAATTAAAGTTTCAATTTTAAAAGTCTATGAAGAATGACTTGATATTTCATCGGAGTAAACCTAAAACAATATGGGTATTTTTTCTTTAAAAAAATAAATACTATTACTTTAGAATTCACTGATTATTCATACAGGCTTTTGAAATGGAAACTTTAATAACAACTACCCTAGTATATATAATCTAAAATCTTTACTCTGAAGTTCAATATTTAATAATATGGTTAATTCAATCTTATAACCAACTTTTGAAATTTCTGTAGTGAAAAAGAAATATGGTCTAAAACTAAGGGAACCGTTGGATATTTATGATCTACTATTTCAAATACTAAAAACATTTGTAACGAATAATAACTTTTGTTAAAGTTTTTTTTTTCGCAAAATGACCTAAAAACAAATTACACAAATTAATAGTAGACTTAATGCACGTTGTACATATATTGACCTAAAAACAAATTACACAAATTAATAGTAGACTTAATGCACGTTGTACATATATTGACCTAAAATGATAACTTGTTTTTATCATCAACATTATAATTCCTTTCAAACCAAATCCACGATGTCATAACAAAATTACCAAATTTCATTAAAAAATTTATTTTAAGCGCATAAAATTGTTAAAATATTTAAAAGTCTAATCTTATTAGAAGTCATATATTATATGACATAAGGTTTAAAAATATCAACGTTGTTTTCACAAGCAAGAGCTGTGAAATACAAAACTATTCGTCTTCTGAAGCTACATTTTTCATTTAAGGTTAGGATCGTATTTATCTGATTTATGAGTTCATGCTGCTTACCAAAATGCTTAGACAGCGTCAGTTTAATAAATTCTATCCCATATATTCTGCTTAAAGGTATTTGTGTGCGTATCTTTTGTTTATATAGTTTTCGGTGCGCTATAATATATATCCTAATATATAGGTTTTCTTAAGAAATAAGCTTGTACAGCTAAAATTTTATCTGTGAGAAATTGCTATGGTTCATAACATGCGATCTGATCTATTTTATGGAATTGCACATATATCTTTTTTTTATCTCTGTTTTTTAAATAATCCCCTACTGATGTGTGATCGATAATTATTTATAGATGTTGTAAAACGTATGAGTATGGAATACTAAGGTATACAAACTTTTTAAATGTATACCTATATTTAGAGTTTTGAAACTTCGAATTCAAATGTAGCTTCATAGTTAAACCTATTTCATACAAATAGTATGCGTAGGTTTTTCTTATTTAATAGCTTTAACCCTATAAAAATGCAAAACTAAAATATAAGTACAAAATAACTTAGTTACTACTGCATTAATTTAGTTTCGAGAAGAAATTTTGGTGTCTTAGAGATGTATTTTTCTGTCTGTATAATGTCCGCATACTTATTGTGCAATCTAATTTTAACTTCTCGAAGCAAATTATGCAAAATATGTGGCTTAATTAAATAGTTGGGACTGAAACAGTTTCGGGGTTTTTTTTTATTAATCTTGGAGATTTGTTGAAACTGGAAATTATATTGAGAAGCAGAAATTCATTCAAAAATAAAAAGCTTTATCCTCATATTGTGGATAAAAAAAGGTAATGGAAGTAATTTGCAAAAAAGAAAGAACCCTCAGTTCCTTTTTTATGTATCATAATTTTCGTATTTTTTTTTACTGAAATACTTTTCAAACATTAGGGGGCGAAGATTGAAAAATCTAATCCACATTCCATTAGTCATTTAAAGTTTAAAAATACTTAAAAAACACAAAAATGTCGTAATTTTTTTTTTCTTTTTTTTTGTATGTTATACTTTTTCTATACTCTTGGATTGAAAAGAAACGTCCACACATATGCATTTCATCCTTTAAAATTCAAATGATTTTTGCATTTATTTCATTTATCATACTCAATTCACTTTAAAGAAACATTTAATCGACATTTTCCCAAGAGTTTTGATAAACGATTCTGTACATATACTTTCCATACAAAAACAGTGTTCTTGCTCATGTATAAATTACAAAAAAATTACGTTTTTTTATTTCTTATTCGAAAAGGTAACATAAATTATTTTAAAACGGATTATTTCTTACTTTTACATAATACAGTTTTTATACAAAACACAACATTCCCCACTTTTTATGTTGTTAATACGAAAACTGATTACGAAACATTCACAAAGAGTTCCAAGTTTTTTCTGGAATTTCAATAAAACCTTGAATAGCTATTTATAATTGTAAAAAAGGGAATTTTGGCTGTAGTACTCCCCAGAAATGGAGAAAAAAAAGGTATTAATTTTATATGAAAATATGTTTATCAGATCGCTTATTGTCCAGGAACATGTATGGCGACATACGGGGGTTTTTTTCTGGGAAAGCTCAAGGTATAAATTATATAATTTTCTTAGCACTTTTGAATGTGTTATAGAAAATCGCACCCAAAATTTTGTGTATTGTTTTATTAACACAATTTATTCCCAAATTACATTCCCAGTGTTGACTTTAGCTGTGTACTAAATTTGAATTTTTTTTTTAATTTCTAAAATAATGAAATCATATGTTTACAACCTCATAAATTATTTTTTATGTATCCATTGTTACCAGTGACTTGTAGTACATAACTGTTTAGCTACATTTAATCCGATAAAATTAGTTTTATACTCGAAATTCTTTCAATAAGTATTGTATCCTGTCATTGCATACAGAGAAAGTCTGTATGTAATAACAAGATTCTATATATTTACAGGATTACCCTGCATTTTCAGCAAAATTGACAGGATTCTGTCAAAAACCGACAGGATTTTATTAGAGTATTTGAAAAAAAAAAACAGAATTGGCCGTGGGGGTATCCATATCTTGAAACATAAAAAAAAATAGTTTAATAGGAAATATTCCAATTTGCAACCCTCGTATCGAACAAATAAAAAGAGAAAAAACATTCCTCATCAAGAGCGAAACGTCTTCCAAGGAGTGATAGATGGAATGCGAGTACGAGTTGACACCCTCCTATTAGCATGTAAATAGATGGCTTCTGCCGACAAAATGACGCTTTTGAAGAATCTCGACAATTTGAAGCCACGTCGAAACGGAGGCGAGAATGATGAAGATGTAATGTCACACAATATTTCGTGATTTGGATGCGCTTCTTCCCATGAAAACGAGAGGAAAAGCTTAATGTTAGAATTTTATGTGTAACTTTCAGAAGGGTATTGAAGGTATTCATCTCTGATTTTGTAGTGTTGGGTCTAAATGTTGCTTATGATAGAGTTTAGGCGGTATGGTTCTTAAAAGTTTAATTTTGATTATTTTCAAGTTGTTTAGTTATGCGTTTGTAGATTTATTCGTATAAAATTTAGTTTTAGGGTAGTAAGAATTCAGGATTAAATCTCGTCATTCGAGGTTAACTAAACAGTTTAAATGAAGGGATATGGGCTTAAAGAGTATGGGCGACTCTAATGAAAATTTTTAAATTAATAAAACAATTCATCTAAATTTGCGTATTTGTTTTAAATACAACTGGTGATCAAACTAATTGAAAGCATGTATAAATATATGACTTTAAACACATTTTAGCAAACTACAAAAACTTGAACTACAATCACATCCACTAAATATTTTAATATCAGCTCTTTTATAAGGGAAAGTGACCAAAATTATTAATACTCTTGGAACTTTTTTTATTGTTATAAATTCGTAATTAACAAAAAAAAAATAGTAACATTTCAAACGACAGTAATTATTTTCTAAGGCCCTTATTCTTTCTTAAAAATAAGCCTCAACAATTTCAAGTTCTCCACACAACTCCCATTTAACAGACGATTGTTGCTCTAATTGAACTCTTATGCTTTATCGAGCATGTCTTAATTTCAAATTAAATTCCCGAAATGAGAAATATTTTATCACTTCTCCACCGGTGACGCAAAATCCGATTCCCACAAGACAGGAGAGGGAGGGGGGACAGATGTAACTGGACACTAATCAATATCAAACTTTAATAAAAATCGATACAGAATCCCCCGCTTCTGGTATGCGATACGGAATTCATTTTGAAACTGATTCGCCCGAATTGGAAAACTATGGAACACCGATTTGGTTCCACGGGGGCGAAAAAGGAATATTTTTTTCCCCTGGACGATTTTTCGATGACATGGAGAACGGTATTTTTCTTCCCTTCGTTTCAGTTTATCTGATGGAAGTTTTTTTTTTGTTTTTGTTAGACGAGAGTGTTCTTAAATTCTTTTGAACGAGTTTTCATCCGCTTTTGACCGCCGTCGAAATTTGAAACGCCCGTTTACACAATTTTAATTAATGGGTTCCATGCTATCAACATTCCGTTCCAACCAATGATAAATCTATTTGTGAAACTAATGGAATTTTATCTGAGATTTGAATGGTAAGTGAATTGTTCAATTAATTCCTGGGTTATATAATAGCTATTAGTAAACCATTATTGATGTTTAATACGACATCTTTAGGAATCGAGCACGTAAAAAATCAGTTAATGGTTAATGAGGAAAAATTAGATTTTTGATTACCATTTGTTAAAGTTTTTCAACACCCTTTTGAAAGACTAAAATGTATACTAAACGGCCTTAAAATATAAATGAAACTGTTCGATTTGTCCTGTAGGTCCTTTTCCACTTTCTCATAACGTTTGAGTATTAAATTTTATTAACTATTGTATTTATTTAAAAGTATTTTTGAATAAAAAGAACTCGATTTAAATCTTAAAATTTTATATAAGATTTATAAGTTTCTTGTAAAATCTCAATACGTCAGAGGGAAATAGTATAAATAATACACAGAAACCATAAAATAAATAATTTTAAAGACTGTTTGTTTGCATTTTTAATTGAAATAGAGGGTATTAATAATATTTATAACTATAATTCTCAATCATTAAAGTTATTTTAAAGAATTTTATGCCTGAAATTCTTGATAAAGCAACGTATTTACCTAAAGCATATTTTTAACAAAGCAATGAGACATGAACTTTAAACTATATCGAATAAAATCTAATTTTTCTCATGTATAAAAAATGCATTCATTCTCCATTGCGTAGTCCTCTTCTTATTTTTACAACAGACAACCGATTTTTTTACGTGCTCGATTCATCCTAAAGATGTCTTATTAAATAGCAATAATTGTTCACTAATAGCTATTATATAACCCAGGAATTAATTGAACAATTCACTTACCATTCAAATCTCAGATAATAGAGGTATAAAACTACACTTTTCGTTAAAAACTTCAGTTCAATAACTTCAGATATTCACATATCTCTTTTTTTCTCACATTTATTGCAATTTATTTATTGCAATTTGCAATTTAAGTCACTGACATAAAACTTCTTATTTTTAACAAAGCAATGTGATACGAACTTTAAATTATCGATGTAAACTAGAGATATAAAACTACACTTTTCGTTAAAAACTTCAGTTCAATAACTTCAGATATTCACATATCTCTTTTTTTTCTCACATTTATTGCAATTTATTTATTGCAATTAGCAATTTAAGTCACTGACATAAACCTTCTTATTTTTAACAAAGCAATGTCATACGAATTTTACATTATCGATGTAAACTAGAGATATAAAACTACACTTTTCGTTAAAAACTTCAGTTCAATAACTTCAGACTCTTTTTTTTCTCACATTTATTGCAATTTATTTATTGCAATTAGCAATTTAAGTCACTGACATAAACCTTCTTATTTTTAACAAAGCAATGTGATACGAACTTTAAATTATCGATGTAAAATAGAGGTATAAAACTACACTTTTCGTTAAAAACTTCAGTTCAATAATTTCAGATATTCACATATCTCTTTTTTTCCCTCAAATTTATTGCAATTTGCAATCCAAGTCACTGACATAAGGTGTTCATTAATGGCTATCTCGCCTACTTTTTGCTCACTTTAGACTAATGCAATTAACCATCGATCGCGGTAATGAGCATAACTCTCACTGCAAAAAGTCATTAATTACATCTAATCCCTTATCAGACGGTAATTAATCGTTCACACTTCACTTTTTCAGTTTTCGCAAAATGCCTTCCTTTTTTTCCCGTCGGTTTTTAACGGCACTTCTGCATGGCGAGTTGAACAAAAAAAAAGTTATGGGATTTCCAGAATGTGTCAAAAATTAGTTGAATTAGCACTTTTAATGCGAGTAGAGTTTGAATATTAAGTACTTAGCAGTTTTTCTCTTTTTGTATGGTTTTAGGGATTTTTGAAATACATGAACGCGATTCTATCTTGTTTGAAAGAATGGCTATAAATAACTTGATGGAGCACAGTTTTTTATGTAAGGTATTATTTGTCACCCTCCCAAACTTTGTTCTTTTGTTTATTAAAGTTAACCAATTTTTCAATTTCATTTTTAAACTGTATAAATTCTTTGAGCAAAATACTTTATTGAACGAAAATCTTCATTTATTAATGTCTAGTGAATGTACTGCAAGATTAATTCATATTTTATTTAAATACGAAGGTTTTATTTCTAGACAAATACTGGGTTCAATGTACGATATGTCATCTTACTTTATAACATACAGTATGGGAAAGGAGGGTAAGATCACGTACAATTATTTTGGGCTATAAAATCCTGAATTTAAAAGCTAGAGCCTCAAAAAATTACTAAACGTAAGTTTACTGACTCGCAAATCAACCTTCAAAAAATGAAAGTCTTGGCTTTAACGTAAATATGTTAAAAATCACAAAAGAAACTAAAAATTCAATTATCTTGTCTGTACGTAATCTTATTAGACGCCGATGTATTATTCATATAAGTTGTTCTTGAATCAACCCTAAAATTTACTACAGATAAATTCTGACGACAGCAAGTTGTTTAGAAGGAAGTATACCTTACATTGAAGGATCGATTATTTGAAAGCAATCATTAGTTCTTTATTTTCGAAATAATTAAGATTCCTTCGCGGAAAAATTAGATGCTAACTCAAAGAAACCATATTTTACCTGATAAATAAAATACAGAATGTACGAAAATAATAATGACAGTCTTTTAGGATAGCTTATGATTCATGTGTTCATACTTGCTTCCACTACTGTTGCCAACAGGGAAAAAAACCGCGGCGTACTTTTACTCGACTGCGCACTCTTACCCTCCTTTCCCCAATAAAACTTGAAACCTATTTATATCAAGTGTTGTACAGTTGATATCAATAAAAGAAGGAAATAGACCTGTTTTTGTGAAAATCCTGCTATAAATGACCAACACCTATTGCTCGTTTTAACATTTTCCATTATGAGATCCTAATTTGTCATTTTCCTTTATTTTGCATACATTACTAACTAAGTTTAAGAGCAAAGAAATTAATTTTAAATCATATGGATTCATATTCAGACACACACGCGTCCATCTCGATCAAAAGGGAGTGGAAGAAAAACGAGCAATAACATACTCATGAATTTATGACATGACAAAGTTGAACAAAATACTGCGCTTTGTTTTGTTGTTAGATAGCTGTCAAACCAAGGTGCCATTGAAAGCAGTGGTTTGGTTGAAGATTAATCATCGTATAATGTTGTCATACCCGCGAAACTTATTTGTATTCCTTGGGATCATCAATTTATCCCAAAGAGAAATTTTTGACCTTGTTACTTGAATGGTTGGAAAATATTTGTGTTATAAACTAGGACGACCTTAAGGGATATGTGCTAGTGTAGGTATATTTTTACTGTAACGCTTGATCAAATTTCAGCACTTGCAAGCTGTAAATCTGTTTATTTTTCAAATCTCGAAATTTTAATTTACAAAATGAACGTCAATAGCATACTTAAAAGTCCATCAAAAAACCTTTCGTGTTACATTACACTTTTATACATGGCGTTGAAATTTATTTTATAAATATAAGTTTGGTGGTAAGTAAGTTTCCTTACTATTTATGAAATTAACTGTTCAATAGTAATAATAACTGCAATAGGGAATAAGATATCTCATATTAAAAGAACTTGTATCTCATTAATCTAAAACAAAGTGTCGAAATGGTATGTATTTTTGTGTAAAAAAATCCAATCCGAACTTACCACTACCTACTACAAGAAATATTATACGAATACAATACTATAGGAAAATAATTTTTAGTGTCTATTGAAGAAATTTGTGATGAACATAAGGGTCGTAACTTTTTAACCTGTTTTTCTATAAACCTATTTTACTTTAAAATCAATAATGGAAGCCAAACATTTCTTTTCCTTAAATTCAGATAGTAATTATTCATTTGTTTTATGACGACAAAATAAAATATCCTAATGAAGCTCTTTTGACATAAAATTAAAAAAGAAAAGGGTAGTTAAAAAAGTTATTTGGAGTGGCAAATTCCTTCTATGAAATTCGAAAAACAATATTGCTGGTTAATAATAATCATAGAAGTCGTATCGGCAATCCTTCTAAACATTTACAGCTACATAGTAATAGTGGGGAATATGGTAGAAATAGCTAACAAAAATTTCCTAAACGCAATCCGAAAATATTTTTTGTAAAGTGCATTAACATGTTTGATCTTATTTTCTGTCATGATATGTTATCAGTTCTATTCTGTATTACAAAATTATAAGAAAAAATATCGATACTGTAAAAATTTACAGGTTCATTTTAATTATTGAGTTCACTGTATTATACGTCTTCAATCGTATAGTCATTACAATATGTATTAAAAACTACTATGAAAACCTGAAGGTTCAATCGTCAGGGTCAAAATGTTTTGGTCAATGGAACAAAATGTTTTAAACAACTGTTTGCCGATATCGATCTTTCGATCCTTTCCACCAATCGATCCGTTAAAATTCACATCAAGTAATCGATTCAAGGGCCGCTGGAATCGCATCTTGCAGAAAACGACAAAATATCTTCCGGACAAAACCACCAAGATTCTGACTACAGTATTCTGTGCCCCATGATTCTTTTACATTGAAGAAACAGGCTCAAGAACTCAAGATTGAAGTTCCCAAAATCACGAATTAAGTTTAAAATAAAATTTAAGTGATTTGGAATAGAAGTTAAAGCAATTGATCACCAATTGATTTGGTCTTTTTATAAACAGGTTGACTATAAAATAACCTGACCTATTAAAGAGTCTCTAGCTACCATATCGTTCAAAGAAACGGAATAATATTTCTGTGGAAGATGTTGTTGTTGTTGCAAATCTCCTTTGTTTAGCAACGCTAAACCAGGTCCATGAATTCCATCACTCTCAAAAAGTCTAAAAACTGTGGAAGATAATTTGAGGGACGCGGACGAGAATTATATGGAGTAGAGTAGTAAAACTATCAGTTACTGTTAAATTGAAAAAAAAAAATAGAAACATACCCAATATACCTAAACCCTTTTTTATTCTAGTATAATGGGATCTCTGAATTGGAAAAAAACCTTAAACAACGGTATTTATAGGAGAGAAATGAAAACAGCTAAGTAGCTTGGCAGTAACACGTAATCATTCGTGCTAAAAATGCTTAAAAAAGTGAAAAGAATCAATAATGACCGGAAAGGAATATATAGAATTAAACATATTATTATGTTTCAAAACTTTTCCATGCGACCTTTTTCACCCATACACAAGCTTTATCGCTAACCACCATTTCAAACATGCTTAAGTGTCATCATGTGCAAAGGAAATCATGTGGAAAATGTTGCTAAACCATTAAGTTATAAAATTATTTTCTCAACACGAGTCAAGTTGAGCTGTGGTCATAGAGCAATAAAAAGTTATATCAGGACTACTATCACACGTCACAATTTCGAGCTTCTCTGGCCTAGGTGGCCATGGCAGAGCCTTTTAAAATTTTGAAAACTTTCTTTTGAACTTTACAAATTTATACATAATTAAAATAATAATTTTAATCCCTTGCTCGCTCTCAGAGTAAACGGAAAGACACTAGAGGTATTTTTTCTCTTCAGGATAATAGAAGATTTATATACAAGCCCATGCCCATTCCCATAGTTTTACTTTAGGAAAAATTCAGAAAATTTTCTGTCTACATTTGGAAATACACAATACCTTAAGACGCATATTCTCATTTTATATTAGTATATATGTTACGGGCAATGTGATAAATCCGGGCATTATTAATAATGCCCGATTTGAGGTGGGCAATGTTATAAATTCAATGGCATTTATCAATGAAATTTATCACTTTGCCCGTAACATATACATTCATAGAAATAACTGTTACTTGGCAGAGTGTTAAGGAGAGTTCGGTTTTGAAATGAATTACGTGTGTTAAACCCACAGGTTTGACGTATAGAAAAACAAGACCCAACTCCTTCAAAAGCCATATACCTACTACGTTTAATCTAAAACTTTTACTCCTCATTAACCAGTACCTTATCCCATAAATATTCCTAACTATGCCCATCCCATGGCTAAAAATATGATCCTAACTCCAGTAACAATCTTCTATCACTAGCAGTCCCGAAATTTGTGGGTTGAGTCTCTACCGATACCGCCTTTTTAACAAGGAAACCTTTAAACACGATTACCAAAATAAAGTTGAACTCAGTGTGTCGAGGAATCGACGAGTTCAATTACCACATCCATTGGTTAACGCGTCGTAGATTTTATTCTGAGGTAATTTCTAACTCCTGGGTTGAATTTTAATCATTGACTCGGACTGCTGGTTCAGAAATTATCGCGGGTGATTGCCAGTAATTAAGAAGAAGACCCGAGAGTGAGGGAATTCTATCAAAGTAAGCAAATTTAATTACTGTGTTTCAAAGTGAAATGAATCGGTAAATTAGAAATGGTTCAGATCGTGGGACATTTATTTTTTGTTAGTCTTTCTAAATCTTTCTAATCATCGCTTTTTCGCTATGAATATCATCAATTAGAAAAAAATATCCATTTAAAATCACGAATGAGGATTACAATAATTATATGAAGCTCAGGAAAATATAGTTTAAATGTGAAGGTTAAAAGTCAAAGGGTACACAGATGACAATGTAGGACAACTTGTGTATACAAGGTGGGTTGACTGGATTTGTTTTACATATATTTTCAAGTCGGTGTGTGCTTGATCTCAAGGTGGGTTGAAAATTAATGAGGTTTTATTTTCTTTTAACCATGCGTGTTTTTATTGAAAAAAAGTCCAATTTTCTTGGCTTGGTGCAGTGCTAAACTATAACAAGAATATCAAATAACAAGATATCAAATGTTAATTAAATTTTCGATACGTACTATTTTATCCTTTACGTATAGTAAACTTATCAGACTACGCATTGTAACTTATATACCTTTTTATATACACTTTTAAAATCTAATTTAAAAAGGTGCACGTTAGAAAAGGTGGATACTCTTTAAAACTGATATTACTTTTACCTATCTCCTATCTATTTTTTTTTTTTAATTTTCATAAAATAATACAAAATATAAAGAAAAGTTAACCTTTTCTAAGTTTCAAGAGTTAAGTTATGCATAAAATAATACATTAAATTAAAATGAATAATTTTATGCATAACTTAATTTTAGATTTTATACGTATCGCATAAGTAACCCTTCAAGTAGGTACCTTATGCTTAAGATATATGCGAATTCTTTTATACATTTTATTGTGAATTTATTTTAAAAGAAACACATGGCAATGGTTTTGAAGCACACAAAATACTACATGAATCGCCATGCCAGTTTGAAAAAGGTAATAACTCCAAAAAATGACAAACTGACTCTTTTTATTCTTTAAAAAATCTCCAAGCTTCGCTCTACACATGAGTGGAAAGAGGGGGAAAATAACTATCCCCTATAGAAAGATATAGCCCAAACAGTATTTAAATTTTGGAGTTAATTGACAACTTTATTGGCATTTTATATCTAGGATAACTTAGTAACATTAAGTAATTTTATTTTATTTTTTGCTTTATAGAAATAGACAAAGTATACCATACAATAATACAAAAACGACAAACCGAATGCTACGCATTAACAATAAAAACCTCCCAACACATACTATTCCATTTCAGATGTAGTGCCATCAGTCCTTCTCGGGTACGGTTTCATTCACAAAAAACTCTCGCCTCCTCCATTCAAAACTTTCTTCCACGCGGCTGTGATAGTTAGTTAGCGGCATTGGCGCGCCGGTTGGCGGGGGCATCGCCAACGCACTCCAACAACTATCGACCAAAAAATTTCGGCTTCCGGATCCATACAGTTACAGCGAGACTCCCAAATCGGCAAGCATTACCCCGACACTCCCGAATTAAATCGGAACTCCGAAAGGTGTGTGTTTGTTAGTGGCGTTCCCGGTTTTCTCAGGAGTTTCGCTCTTTCCCGGATTTGGAGTAACTGGAGTTTTGAGGAGGTTTTTTTTTTTCTCGAGCGCCGAGATCATCCTATGCCCCGAGGTAGGAAAAGTTTTGTTTGGTGTTTGTTGAAAAGTTTTAGTTGTGATGTTTGCCCGAGGTTGTGTGGTTTGTGGGTCGAGGGAATGATTATAGGTTACAGTAAGGGGCTTTGTTGGGAGTTTGGGACTGTTTATTTTTGGGGGTGTTTTCTAAAACTTAAAACTTAAATTATTTAACACAAAGTATTTAACTTTGTACAGTTGAGTTGAAGATATGGTCATTAAAATTCGCCATTTTATAAACTTTTTGAGAGTTTTTCTAAATGTTATACTTAATGCCAAAGTATAACCACCTTAATAAGTTAATGCCACCTCAAGCCTTAAAACAAAGTAGAGTTGAGGTGAAAATATTGTATGGTGATTGAAAGTGACATTTTTCTTTCAGCTTTTTAAACCTTACATTAAAATGTGTCTAAACACTGTTTTCAAAAACAATGCATTTAACTTTGTCGAGTTGAGTTCAAAATATGGTGTGGTTATTAATAAATTCCCTATTTTTCTTACTTTCTTTAAAATGTTTCTATTTGAGCATTGTAAAGTGAAATACAGGAATTTCGTTTGATTCTGCATCCTTTGAATTAAATGATACTTACGTATTAGTAAAATATTAGCTCATATTTTAACACTTAAATTTGAGTGAAGAAAATAATAAATATAATACGAGATAAAATAATCTACGAGAATTTAAGAATTAATCCCTAATGTAAATGAAGATTGAAGAAGTTTATTTAAATTAAGTTTTTAAAAGAAGAAGTTGTTTTTCTAAAAAATTAGTTAGTCTAATCTGTTTTAAAAAATTAGTAATAAACTGTGTAGAGTTGAATTGAAAATATGGTATGATGATTGAAATTCCCCCTTTTTTTTCTTTCCAGTTTGTAAACCTTACTTTAAATTGTTTCTATTTAAGCATTACGATGAAATTAAGAAATTTCGTTTGATTCTACATCCTTTGAATTTATGATACTTACGCATTCTTAACATATCAGCTCATATTTTTAACATTTAATTTTGAAAAAAGAAAACATTCCTATAATGTACGAGTATTTAGGATTTTTTTAATTCATTCAAATAAAAAATTCATTCGTTTAAATAAAATTTTAAAAAAGACATATTTATTCTCTAATATTTTGCGAAGATACAGATGACTTTAACTCTCTTCAATGAAACCCTTCTCAGTATTATTTCTGACCCCTATAAAAAGTATCTACTCATAGAGCTATAGGGTAACTTTAATTTGACTTAAAATACCTTTGGCCTCTAACAATTGGGCTAAAAGTTTACTCATCAGGTTTTGTTTGTATAAGGAATTTCATCCATTTCCCAGGCCATTTCGTTTCATACTGTGTCAATATGAGTATTTATATTTGAATGAACTTGAGTTTTCAATGTTTTTTAAAAAAAAAATCAAATTCAAAAATCAAATGTTCAAAATTTTACTAATTTTAAGAGTGAGTGAATTTTTTTAAGTTAACACCAACGCAAACTGGGAAAATAAACTTTTCTCAATATTTTTTGTATTTGAATGAAACAATTTTAGGGGTATTCTAAGTTAATTTATATTTATTTTAATATTAGTTTTAACGACAAAATCCTAGTTTAGATATGAAAATTTAGTAGCATAAAGTTACTTCAATCGCATTCGAATTTCAATATTATTTTTAAAAATAATAATGGATTTTTATTACTCGAATGAATTTTTATTGTAAACCTACCAATACAGAATACCTCTTTGGTGAAAGGGTAATAATTAAATAATATTTATGATAAAACAACTCCTTTTTTTAAACATAGTATGTGAAACACTATCATAAGAAATATGTGTTTTTAACTGTAAAATTTTTTTTGTTCGATTAAACGTCTAACAGTCACTCTAACAAGGAACCATAGTTTCTAGATAAGTTTATTTAAATTAAATCAAGTTTACTTATTATTATTTAAATTAAAATTACTTAATAATACACATTTAATATTTTTTTAAATTGTTTTACTAATTTATATTTCTTACAATCACAATTTCGTTTTTCATTTTCAATAAATTTACTAAGTTAACAATTTAAGCTGCCTAATGAAATTTGAAATACCCTTCTGAAATTTCGGATTCCATTGTTTTTAACCTTCAAGATAGCATGAATTCATTTTTCATAAATGAAATTAATATTTTCCCTAAAGATCATATCTTCCTCTTAAAAACTATTTATATCTTTTTTGGAACCAAAAATAATATAATGGTTTCTTTTCTGAAACACGGCTACCAAAAGACGGCTCAAAACACCTACTCTTTGAAGCGTTATTCCTATTATTTTTGAACGATATCTCTACTTCCTCAACACCTTTCACCCCTTTTCATCAAAACACAGCACCCTTCAACCGTAACTAAAGGCCATCTTCCATGATGCATACATAATACGGAGTTGTTAAAGAATAATCAATCATATTTTAAACATATTTAGGTGTTTCTAAAAAAATCCTTTGATGGCTTCTTTCCAGGGTTTGGCGTTTGCCCAAATTATCACTTTAGGTTTTTCCACTATATTATTCTACCATGATATTTACTAAAGGCTTTAAAGGTGTCGGGTGTATTTAAATGGCTTATAAAAAGGTCCAGAGAATAAACTATGCTTTAGAGGTATTATTAAATCGAGTAAAAGTTATTCCGATTAAAATTTATCATGAAAACTAACTATAAAAATACTCTAAAATAAAATAAAGGCTGTATTACAGGATATTATACATTATTTAAATTTTATTTAGGAAATATATTTTACATAGAACACAGACAATTTTCTTAATGTTGTGTTATGATATGTTATACTGTAACTGAAATGGTTCTGAAATATATGAATAGAAAACCTTTTTCGGGTTTTTGATGTTTAAACTTTTGGTTAACGTTTTGAAAGATAAAGTCAAAATATTTTAAAATAAAATTTGACTTCAAAAATGTATGTTTTTTAAATAAAAGGGAAAAGTAAATAAAAAGAAGTATTGGTTTACAAATTTAATACCCTCTTCCTCCCAATGCATTCAGATTTTCTGTAGCTTATAGCGTGCAATTAATCTGTTAGATTTATTTTGATCAACAGAAGCCATTAATACATAATATAAAAAATTACAGTACTTTATAAATTTGTGATGAAACCAAAGCAAGATAAATTTGGGGTGAGCCTTGCGTCATTCATTAAAGAAAATATTAGAGAAAAGTCTTAAATCTATATCTATAAAAGCCAAATACCACTGACTGACTCACTCATTCATTCATTCATTCATTCACTGGTAAGTAAGGAACACTCAACACGGAATCTCCGAAACTACTGGACCCAGAGGTTTGAAATTTGACAGAGACGTTCCTCTCAGCTATGCGACGCGCACTAAGAACGGATTTAAAAATCGAATGACTCCTTCCCTGTTTTTCGGCGCTTTTTCTACTCCGTTTTTCCCATTGAAATAGCATTATGCATTGTTGAAATGCGTAAATTGCAGTAGGTTTATTTCTCTCTTGAGGTTTCGTCTGGCCTCATGTGACAAAATGTAATTTCAAAAATTTCATAATTTATAACAAATTAAGACGAAAAACACAGTGTAAATTTCTTTTTCAAAATTATAACAATTTTCAGGAAACATATAAATTCAAATAATTAATTTTGAAACAATTTTTTCCTTTATTTGTAATTTTAATTTTTTTCTAAAATAAATATATTTATGAAAAGGCTAAAATAAATGGTTTCCATGGAAACAGAGCTGAAATTATTTCATTGTTTCATGGGGCATGGTTTACTAGACTTATACATTCACTAAATTTTTATTGTTAAGTACTAGATAACAGTTTTTACTAAGAAGTTGGCTATCATGATAAAAGGAAAATGAGATTTATCAAGCATTTTATTATTTTGATAAAAATGTTTTTATTTTTGGAGATGTAGGATCATGCAAATAAAAATGGATTCTTTATCATTTTTGAATATAAATTAAATTAGGTATAGTTAAATATTTTGCTTTGCCGGCGGAGGTTGTTGACTGAATTACACATAGGGATTATTTTTTGATTAAATTAATATCATTTTTGGAAAACGATAGAAACTTCATATACGGTTTGTAACATCCTGTAGGAAATTATTCCCAAGGGGCTCAAAGAGGGTTGTGATTTTTACTTCCTAAGTTTTTATCAAGTGATTTATAAAAACCGAAGCGTAATTTTTGAAAAGGACATCGGAAATTCTTCATAGAAATTTTGATTGAATTTCATAGTAGACTGATGATTTCAATTGGATTGTTCTTTTACAGCCACAGTAAAATGCGGGACGGGATACGTTAGGGTATATTTTCACAGTAAGAAACCGGGATGAAAAAGACGACGGGGACGACGGGATGATAAGTGATTGCTAACCAGGAAAAGAAAAACCATATAACTCAATAAACCTGATGATTTAAATTGGATTGTTCTTTAACAGCCAAAGTTAAAAGCGGGGCGGTATGAGTTTGGGTATATTTTCAAAGTAAGGAACCGGGAAGAAAAACACGACGGGGGTGACGGGATGATAAGTGACTGCTAATCCAGAAAAAGAAAAGACATATAACTTGATAAACCTGATGATTTCAATTTGATTGTTCTTTACAGCGAAGGTAACAGCCAAATTTAAATGCGGGACGGGATGAGTTAGGGCATATTTTTATAGTTAAGAACTGGGATGAAAAAGACGACGGGATGACAAGTTCCAGAAAAAGAAAAGACATAACTTTTTAAAATATTTAAGAATTAACTCAACCCGTGCAAGGCCGGGTAAGTCAGCTAGTAGTCAATAAATTTAACATTAATTACAAAGTTTAATGTCTTAGTAAAATCCTAATTTTTTATAACAAACTATGTGTAGTTTGATATTCTAGTACTAATTTTATACGCAGTTTGATTGGGTTTATACGTATATTTCACGAATGTTTAATGTGAATAATGAATAGCTTAATGATTAAAACTTTTACAAACTCCAATAAATCCTTTCTTGCACTACTTTGAAAAGTATTCAGAATATTAAAATAATTCGTTGGTTTTAAATTAAAAGTAAAATTCATTTCACTGCATCACAAATGCAATATAAACTTTTGTGTCAACATGTCTTAAATAAAAAGTTATATATTCTTAAAATAAAACCTTTTCATTATGCAGAACAATTATTTTTTTTGTAAGAAAGTAAAAACAAAGTATGAATAAATATTAAGTTTGAAGGTAGACATTTAATACATTAAAAAAATGACATCATAAAAATCAATATTCAAACTTAAAACTTTTATTACCATAAATATCAGATTTTATCGCGTGATTACACCAATGTGGTTTTCAAGAACCAAAGTTCTGGAACTGTTAAGGTTTTCTGTAATTAATAGGAAATTTTAGATATTTTTGGAAATTAATTAACGTTAGTTTAGCCATTCAATTTCTTTTCATTTAAAGACTGGTATTTATCCAATATTTAACACCAGATTAATTTAAATTAATGTTTTTGTTGGAACCCCCTCCCCCAATTTTGCCAATTTTGGTTTCATCCGAATGAACAGAAGTGAAATAACTTTCAAGAGAACTTTCTTCTTTATTTTGTCATAAAAAGTTCGGTAAAATAGGATAAGTCACTACAAATATTTTTACCTCACTCAAACTATTTCAAAATGCCCTTTATCTCAAGTATACTTAACATTTTGACACAAATTAATTACTATAGTATCCACCATATAAGTAACCCTCGCATAACTTACGAGATAATAAACTCAACATTAATTTCACAGTCCATCCAGTTAATTAATCAAGCAAACTAGTCTGAAAATCTAAGTATCCTACGTGAACTCCGCTATGACGCTGACATGGGCCAATAATACGGACTTTTCTATGGCCGCTTTGCTGACTCAGAAGATAAGCTGGACATTGTGACGTGGGATAGGTATCCTGGCATCAAAATGTAGTCTGACCATCAAGAGAAAAACTTTTGACCTTGTACAATATTGTGGCGGTTATTATGGAAACGAAATATTATACTGAATTTTGGGGTGATGGTTATTCATAAACGCTATAAAACAACGCTCTGTGCCAAATCTATACGGCTAAGATTTATAGCTTTTGTACTTCTTTTCAAAGTATTTTTTCTGTCAAGTTTGTTTTCTTCTTGGCTGTCAGACAATAGTCCTATCGCGTAATGTCTACAGAAGGGAAAATTAGATTTTAAATTTTATATTTTTATTCGAATTTTTAAAGCTGTAAATATTTCAAATTACTTAAATTAATTCAATAAAAAGGTTGATTAAAAATTATTTTAAAAATTCGAAAAAAAACCTTTGGTGTTTTTTCTTTCCTGGAAAAACTAAGCGATAGGAATTTTTTTGGTTCAGAGTTTCGATACATTTCGAGGAAGGGTGATTTCGAGCTACAGGAAAGCATCAAAAATAGTTGCTTTGATATTTTATTTAAAATTCACCTAGCTGTTACTAGTATTTGAAATGCCTCGAAAGTTTCAGTAGAATGAATTTAAATAATTTGATTTAATTCAGAAGAAAGTTGAGTTGTTGGTTGGTTGGTTGGTTGGTTGGTTGGTTGGTTGGTTGGTTGGTTGGTTGGTTGGTTGGTTGGTTGGTTGGTTGGTTGTGTTTTTATGGCACAAGGCCCTTATAGGGGCATTGAGCGCCAACCAAAAGTTGTTGGCAAAATGCGATCACGTACTCCAAACACTCCGCACAAAAATAAACACATTGATCTAGAACAATTTTTCTTGTTCCCAAATTAACAACACTTTAGTTTATGTTGTTAGGTAGATCACTTTAACACCTTGTTTTGTTGTGATAGTATTCTAAATATGTTTGAAAATTGTTAGAAATGCAACACCTTTACAAAAGGATTTTTCTCACACAATACAACCGCAGTACAATGAAAACGCTTTTAATTACACTCGACAGCAACGTTTCCTATGACGTCACTACGTAGAAGCAGAAACTGCGTAAACAGAAAGCCCTTTGGGTTGCTAGGAGGAGTTTCGGTACGCAAATCGTGATAAAAAGACGCAATATGTACATGGGTTTAACAAAATAATCACATTTTTAAATTGACGTCCATTTCACTCCAAATTCAGACACCGCACTGGGATTGGGAACTATTTTGTTTGTTAGTGACACCATAGGGTCAGTTGCTGTCAAGTATAGAAGTATTCACTATTATTTTGTATACTTAGCGTCAGAAAAGTGACGTCAGGACAACTATCATACGTCACAATGTTGAGCTTCTCCGGCCTTATGAGTCAAGGCGGCCATGACTTTCTATCAGCCTCTAGTATGCCTATCCTCTATGTCGGCGTCTGCCTTAATGGTTCCGTGCTTCTTTATCTTGAGCGATGCGTTCCTAATTCGTCATTAATCTTAGGGTGAAGAGGGTAATTAGGAACGCAATCAATGTTCGTTTCGCTTGAGCCTTCGATATGGAATCATTAGGTGATGCCATCGCAGATAGTTTCCGTGGAAACTTCTTCCGAGTTGATACAGTTTTATAAAAATTGTATAATGTTGATTCATAATAATTTTAGAGAACTTTCGGAACTTTTTGAAAGCCGTTAAGACCCGAATTATGAGTTTTTCCTAGTGAATTGAATATGTATGGATACAAAGTTTTGAGATGGTGTATTATTATATTAGGTATTATTCATGAATTTTCGTGGGTTTCAGTGTTTTTTAAGTTTAACTTGTTCCATCTGCGTGTTTCCATTTACTTCATTTTTGGCTGCACACATTTCCTTTTTATTATTTTTGTTTTGTTTTAATTTCAATCATGATCAACTGAATTTTATTGAGTTACTATTGGTATACTAAAAACTTCAAGTAAAATCGAGGGTTTTTACTGTAGTATAAGACAATAATATTTCTTAAAAAAATATACAGGTAGAAAGAGTATAAAAACTATCATCTATCATTGAAGAAATCACACAATTTTAAAGGAATGGAAATATTTAAATGAAATTAGGACGTTTATTATATGTCAGTTTGAAAAGGGAATTAAGTCCCTAAACCAAGTTTTGAGAAAATCGTAAAAACTGTAGGAAGTAGTGGAATTTTCATTGTAGAAACTTCTAATTTTTACTGGGGAAACTCAGGAGAATTCCAAATTCAAAGTATTGGTAGAAATTTCAAAGTCTCCTCAAAATCCCACAGGAAAGTGCAGTTGAAAACTCCACCACTCTTGAGGCACTAAGAGTAAGGATATTCTTCCACTTTCAGAAGTTTGAACTAGGAATATCAGATTTTGTAGAAAGTTTATACAGTTAGCTATTACTTTTTTAATTGACAGTATTTATATCCAGTTTTGTGATCTTAATTTACTTATAAATTAAAGATTTTTGGCATACTTTTAAATTTTGTATAGTCAAACCATAAATTAGATTGGATTAGAATTGGTTATTGTAAAATTGATTATAAATAAGACATATTTTTTTTTAAAAAATACACAAAAGGAAGTTTTATGAAGAGCATGTTTTAAATCTCCTTTTACAATTCATGTAACATAAGTAAAATATATATCAATTTAATTTATTCACAATTTGAAATATCATGTGTTAAATATAATACTTTTAAAGACTTAAGATGGTAGTCTTGATAATAGTGATCAAAAACTCTCTATATATTCAACGATTGTGGAAATGATATCCTATTTTTATGATTCAATGATGACATTAAGGGTAATCCTTAACCTTTTAAAACAATTACAAGAAAAATATTTTCAAAATGAAGATTTACTTGGATAAGGAAAACTGTTTTCGAGGTTTAAACTTGGAAAAAGTATTACATAATCTCCCTCCAAAGCTTTTTTCCTGGGATAAAATCGAAAGAGCACACAAAAAGGATTTATGCATTTAAATAAATATCAATCACTATTCCCACGCATCACAGAAAGAATGACGTAGGAAAAGAAGCTTCCAAAAAGCATATTTCTATCGAATATCCTTTTTGAAAAAGAGGGAAATTTTGTGTTGAATATATATTCTACCAATTCTCCGGAGATCGAAAATCCTAAGAATAGACCATTTAGAGTGCTTTGAATTGAAGATTTTCTGCTTCATTTGAAAATGAATAGAGAGGATAAATCTTTTTATTAAAATAAATCTTTAACAACACCCGTTTGAAATTTTTTAGTGCTTCCTTTCCTGCTTTTTACGTAAGGTATTAAGTTTAACGATAGAGAAGATTCAAGATTTAGTTGATACTTTGAAAGGAAAAATGTTTCAAATAATGATGGACGAATGTGTGGAACATGGGACAAAGTCGGGTAACTGTAGAAAAACCTGATTTATCCCTTGCTGTCATACGTAATACGTATCAAAGATCTTGAGTCAATTTAGACTGGTCGTTTCCACCCCTTAAAATGAATAAAGGTCCCTGTTCTTTCCTAGTAGCACAGCTCATACCAAAGATGACAAGTTTACGTAACTGCAACTAGGAGTAAACGAAATTTAGCCATACATGACAGATATTGAATGAATCTTGAACGTTTGGGCTGCTTGGGTTATCAGTATCTTTCAAGAGTTGCTAACCAAAGCCACAGGTCAAGAACTGGTTTGGTCACCTAACCTCACCCAAATCTTCTTTATACCCCTAACAAAATATTTGAACACATCGTTTATATAAAGTACTACCAATATTTACATTTTTGGGCTGGATAAAAAGTTTATTTACCAACACCATATCAAAAAGACAACACGTTAGGAAGTACTTTTGCCACTATCTGAACATTTCATCCTAGATCTAATAAGTACATGAACTTCACACCTCTAAAATTAACTCGGGAGGACGCGCACTTTCATAAACATTAACAGAAACCCCTTTTTATAACATAAATAGATGAAATAACGTGTAACTTGCTCTTAAGGTTAATAGCAACCTAAAATTTCAATAATTTGGTACCTTTTTTCTGAGATAATCAATTATGCTTCTGAATTTCAACTTAAAAAACTCCTCGCATGAAAACCATGTTCCTAGTTTTTTACCTTACCAGGCACATAAATTGGGTTTTATGGTATAAATATTTATACCATTACAAACTCCATCATAAAATTAACTTGAAATTTTTAATTTCAAGTTTCTGACGATTGTTAATGATTTTCAACGTAGAGACAGTCTAGTAATTACACTAATTACTTGCAAGTCCTATACTTATTCTTTAAAAATATTATTTCCCTACTATTTGTTTCTAAAGCATCTCTAAATCATCAATTTTTCACCTGCTCCCATAAATATTTTTACATTCAAGCACTTTTAGAGGGGGAAGGGGGAATTCAACAAAGTTCGAACCACACCAAAACTTTAATTGAACAACCAACCCTCTCCCGTTCCGTGCCTGACAGTCGTTAGCTTTTGTCCTGCGCGACGATTCCCCAGCACTTTTTCTCCGTCCGGATTCCACCAGGACGATCTCATCTGTGGAATTATGACGGACATTAAGGTCCGATCTCCCCCACCCTTAATGAGCTTCGTGTGGGGAGTGCGTTTGTCCGGCTGTATAGCACGTGTCCCGGAGTCCGAAAGAATGGACCGGGTGCATGATAATTCTGCGGGGACAGATAAATAAATGACCGAGGGCTGAGGAGTCGTGTTTAAGCGGGGCGTGATTCCGTGATGTTAGTTTAGGGTAAAGTGTGTATTGTGTGCGCGTTGTGATAGTCGGCACATCAGAGTGAAGGGTTTCAGAAAGATTCTTCCTCTCTGAATTTCATTTATCCGTCTCACCCGTGAGACGGCAGGGAGCCGTTTCCACTGGCCTAACCGTCTCACTGCCAGCTTGAATAGGTTCAGAGGACGGAGTCTTATGATATTGATATTCGATTAAAACTTCATATTTATACTTTTTATTCACATAAGATGTCATCCTATGTCTCTTGTAGTGAATTTATTCCAAAAAATCTTGACCTTCATTTCCATAAAATATTTTTAATTTTTGAGGTCTAGTTTCGAAAATTTAGCAAGATTTATGCATGATGCATCGACAGCATGAGTAATTTGAATGAGTATAGTAGTAGTAAAAGTACTATTTCTATTCGTATAATTTCTATTGGTTTGCAGCTTTAGCGCAACTTTTGATTTTATGTTCCTGGTTTATTAATTGTATTTGAAAATGTAATTTCTATTTGATTGAGTAGTAGTAATATTTTCTTAGCTGATGTAAAGGTTATACCTACTATACGAAAAAACCGGTCAATAAAAATACAAATTATACATAGGTAAAGCTATAAATTTTTTGGGGTTTTTGTTCAGCGGATTTTATTGCCCGATTTTTGCATTGACCGGTATTTTCGCGACACCGATATACGTAAACATTAACATATTTGTTTTAAAACCTTAGAGTATTTTTTCTTTTATTGGATATTTGGGAGATGGCTGGGTTTTTTTAGATTTCGCTGGCGTTCGGATTGAACTATTAATTGCTTAAAAAATTTATTTATTTAAAAGTTTTTGAGAAAATCTCATGTGAGAATATGAGGGTGAGGTGGTGTCCAGATAAATTTCACCAAGAGGGAGAGATGGGTCCAAAATTTGGGGGAAAAAACCCACCTCACGTAATTTATGGACGTCCCCATATACACCCCTATTCCATTCCCCGGGCCGAAAAGTACCATCAAAATCGCACCCAAAATTAAAACACCGCCTCCACAGAAAATCACGAGAATTAGAAATCCAGCAACTGAACCTATCGGTCTGTGATTGCATCCACCAAAGGCGAACCGCCATAAAAACAGAGTAAACGGGCAGCGAGCGCGGAAATTGCTTGTCTTTCGCTGGAGGATTGTTCAATTAAGCTTTGCGGGCCGAAATTAACGAGCTGGAGGTGGGGAGCGGTTCTTAAATGTTCGGTTTGTGGGTGAGGAATACCGAGTTTTTGTTGTTGTTCTTTGAAGGGGTGGTCTTGTCGTTTATGCTATTGGGGAGTCGATGGGTGTGTGGCTGCAAAATATGTCCGAAAGTCCAAACGAGGTTTGCGGGAAATTCATGTGGCTGTGGGGAAATTGTTGCTCAAGTTTTGTTTGTAAAGGAAAAACTCTAAAAATTCAATTTCTATCAGTGACAAACAAATATTCTGGCTAGAGACTTCATCTTACCCTCCAACTTCAACGGAAATTAGGTGAAAACTACTGAGTTGCGGATGTAGAAAGGAAAACCAAGGACCTGAGCCAGGAAAAAAAATGTTTTCTTTTTTTGTGAATGTTTGAAAGTTGTCTTTTCCTAGCTTTTCAATTAATATGCAAACGAAAAACAACGATTTCTTGACTTGATCAGGGATTTTTAATAAAATACAAGTTCTTGTTTAATAAAATATAGCATAATAAATATTTTTTGAAATATTAAATATTTTTCATAATCCTCAATATGTTAGTCATAAGGAAAGGAATGAAAAACAATTTAAAGCAAAAAAAAATATTTACATGTTACAGGGTAATTTCAAACTTCAAAATATTGGGTAAAAGAGAGTTTTACTTCGAATATAACTATTTACTTTAAGAAACTTCGTTCATAAAGTCAAATTAAGTTTATCGCAAGTTCAAAATTTTTTAGGAATGTTTTGAAAGGAAACTGATGATTAACTGCATAAAATGTTGATTCTACGATTCTCAAAAGCTTTTACAATGTTTTCCACATGAAATATTCAAAACATTCTTTTCAATTACGGCCTTCGTAAAATAAACAGCTACATATATAAATCAGTAAAAATACGCTTAGATTCACAATAGATTGAAAACAAATATTTTTAAAAAAATAAATAATTATTTATTTTATCATTTTAAAATTTCATTCTTTGGTGTTTTATTATTCTTTCCTTTCACAATCAGAATTTATAAGCCTTAAAACAGTAAATTAAAAGAATAAAATAATGATATAAAAATTAACTTAAAATGTTTATTAAAATATTCTTATTCAAATAATTTTGGAGATAATTATAAAAAATTGTAAACATTTCTCTTATAAATCATTCGTTCAATTAGTCCAATCCATTAAAGCACCCTGCATTTGAAAATTTAAGCTTCATTTGTATTCAACGGCTAATACACTTCCAATAATAAACTTCATGACACAAAGATTGGCGTTGTATCTCCTTTCTAATTTTTTTTCCTTTTCATAATTTTATTCTTCAAAAAATAAAAAAGGGGTTAGTGAAAGAAATTTTAAGAAAAAAAGTCTTAAGTCATATCAGTTGTTTTATTATAATAGAGGTTCTCATAAAACAGAAACTTAGGCTACAAATAAAAGAGAACGTTTTAAATAATAATAAAAAAAAACATATTCCCAGTCATTAAGGTTGATTTTTTTACTTAATTAAACAAAAAGCATCATCAATAAAAGCTGATCCTTACTTCAACAACATCAAATCTAGCAATCCTCCAATCGTTTATTATGTTCTAAACATTATTCAACAAATAGAAAACGCATGAAAAATGCAAACAGCATTAATCATTTCCATGCGAGTGGCTCATAACTCCCAGAGTTACAAGTAGTTAAAGATAAATTGGAGAAAAATGCACCACCCAAACCCTATTACAAGTGCTGAAACGAAAACTTTCACCAAAAGAGAAGTTTCTAATTAATTAACCTTCGCCTCTACTTAGGCGAGAAATTAATTCCAACAGCCAAAAGGAACTCAATTGAAGCGAATTGTTAACAAGCTATCAGGAAAGAACAGGTTTATATCAAATTTTGGGGAAAGTCAATATACTAACTATATCTTATTGCTCGTTATTACTAATTGCGAATGCAATTTAATGGAGGATTTATACTTCAGGCGGATGTCCTATTCCTGTGACCAGACTAGTTTATTTGATAAGTGTTTCCGATTACCTCTAACTCTCCATTAAAGTTCTCTGTACTAATCTCTGCGTAAATCTGTCTTACCTCTAACTCTGTACAGCTAGCTCTCTGTTAACTAAATCAGTTAACAAAAAATATTACGAAGCGCGGTACTGCTCCATCAGTACTTTTAAAAATTAAATTCAGGGATATTGGATAAGTTGTAAAATGGTAGTAATAGTTAAATAAATGTTAAAATCATTAAACATTTTCGAAATAGGAGAAGAAAACCTATATGGGTTCTATTCTTTTGGCAATATTTTAATTTTGTCAAAAATATTTTTGTGAAAACGAAATTGTACTGTACAACATATACCCCCAATTGGATCTCTTAAATCTTTTTATCGCTATAAAAATATAAGGGTTTTTTTTTTTTTTTTTTTTTGAAATGCGAGAAATATTTATTGTCAGTTGATCCAGTTTCAATTTCTAAAACGTTTTGTAAAATTATAATTCCTTTAAAGTATTTAAGAGCATAATTAAAAAATTTAAAATAGGAATTAAATGATAAAATACTTACTCATGTATAATGTTTTATCAAATATACTAATGATATATTTTTTTGTCAAAATTTGCTTGAAAATAATCTTAATCTGTATAAAAATATAATAAAACAAAAACAATTAATTTTCTTAACAGCTGGCTCCTTTTCTTTAATATTGAGGGGGAATTCAGTTTTTTTTTCTCGTTAAGTATAATGAACGAAATTAGTACATCTTCGTAATAATAACACACATTTAATTTCAATTTTTCAACAAAGAAGAAACTGGAAAAAATAACTGTTTGTCTAGAAAAGAAAAGAAAAATATTCCCTTAAAACATATAGGTAGGTAATACTTTCAAAGTTAAGATCCAAAAATTGTAAAATTTTGAAATAAATATAAGGCATTTTATTCCAAGTAGAAAAATACCAAAACAAAATCCGCACAAATATTCAGGAATCCATTATTGGATCTTCGAATATTTCTCGTTTTCTTGCATCGCATTTTGGGAAGCGTAATCTTAGCAAAGAACTCCGTTTTAAATAATGGCACCCATCTAAAACGGAAATTCAACAAACAAAGAAAACAGGACGCCTTTGCAAAGCTCTCGGTAAAAATCTGAAAAATTCCTTTTTCTTAACGCGTTTCCCGCCATTTTTGAGGTTGTAGTACAGCTTATGATAAGGTTACCGAAATTAATCCCACAATAGCGGATGCTGAAAATTGCGGTTCACTACTGAAGTTTACTTAAGAAGGAATAATTTTGTTACAAGTTTAATATTAATTGATGATGCTTTGAAATCAACTGATAGTATATCGTCATTTATTATTACTGTCACAATGTCGACCAACATCGGTTTATATTGTGTGCTTCTATTCCCCTAATATTGAAAACCACTTTCCCTATAGTTAACTTATTACAGTTTAGTTATCTAGGAATTTATTTTTAAACTCGATATTACATGATATTGATTAGAAATCAACTGATATTAAAACCTTTATTAAAAGCTATACGATATTAACCAAAAGAAGTATGGATATAGTAAAACCTAAGGTTCATAATCCTTGAATCAAGATCCTTTTATACGAAAAAATAACCTCAAAGAACATAGAAAACGTTTTAATTAAGCTAAATAGAAACGTTTTTTAACGCTTCTAAGTTTTTCTAATACTTTTCAGTTATAAAAAATTCATAAACAAATTTTTTTCACTTTGTATGTGACTCTTGGGAAATTTGAGAAAATAATAATATCTGATTTGATCAATGTGGTTTCTATACTCCATCCATCTCTTTTTTACTTAAGTTTTCTGAGAGTTATTTTTTATGATTTCATTAATGATTTTTAAAGAATATCTTAATTGTATTATTTAATGGGAGTAAAATATCTTGTTTAGATGCCTGGATGTCAGTAGCATATCCACTCCGATTGTCACAGTTTCTTAATTAATTTAGAACCAGCTTTATTGAATAGCTGGAAAAATTGTGTGATTCTCTTTTGAATGAAGTTTTACCTCTGAAATATTTTGAGAGTTTGGAAATTGTTCTGAAGTTATTGACTCTAGGGATTTTAAAAACACAAAGTTGCATAATGCGTTACAAGTCCGTTTTAAAGGAGAGTCTCTTAAATTTTTCAGAGGACCCCTCCCCCTATATTATTTTAAAAATCTCCACTACTCAGACTTACTCGATAAATTTTTTTTTACTAGCTCAAAATTAACACAATTAGTCTTTCAATGATAATTTTTACCATTTTTTTTTTGGGGGGGGGGGGGTAAATTGGAAAAAAAAAGTGGAAGTGGGCACACTTAATTTTTGCTTCATAAATACTGGCACGCCTCCGAAAAAAGTTAGCCACCCCTTATAGAGTGTTTTCAGGTGACGTCACAACCGGTTATTTTCTTTCAACTGTGTACCTTCTGTAGGGCTTTTAACTGTTGCTAAGGCCGTTGTTTATCTGTTGCTAAGGCGGTTTTTAGGTATGGGATCACGTGATTGCAAATGCTCCAATAGAAGAATTCCACGGCCAGTCATTTTCTGTAACTGTTAACCTCTGTAGGGCAAAAAACTGTAACCCTTTTCTGTTGCTAAGGCCGTTGTTAGGTCCGAGTCATGTGATTGAAAATGCTCTATTTTGAGCATAGTTCCTGATATAGGAGGCGAGTACAGGCAATTCCAATCCCTTCTTCATAAACCGCAACTGTCAATGACCGCAAAAGTCAAAACTCGGTGCCAAATGAACCGATCCCTTTTTACCTACCCAAAAACAACAACACTCTTCACAGAACCGGGAGGAATGATGAAGCAATTAGAAGCAGAACTTCCTCTCTGGCGCTAATGAAGAAGGTCGATCTCTTCTCACACTTCTCGATGAATTTCTTTCGGTAATCTGAGATAATTAAATCTTCCAATTACCGTTCGAATGCCCTCCCTTCTTCCACAACAACAGAGAAAAATGAAGAATGGAGATGAGCTTTTGTGATTTTTGGGCGGTAAATAAAACCGTTCGTCATCGGTTACCTCTCTTTCCATCAGGTTATATTTTTTTATTCATCGCCATTTTGTTTGTTGTTCGGCGCGGGAAAAATTTTTCTGTGGAACTCGAGAGTAATAAATAGTTTGAGAGGGCTTCGAATGTCGAATTACTGGATCGGTGGTAATGACTGGATTTTTCGCGGTGCGGAATTTGCTGGATTTTTCGGGTTGAAAAGAATAGTATCGAACGTTTTCATGTTCGAAAATTTGTAGTTAAGCTTTTACGGAGAACAGGAAGGTTGAAAAGAAGTAGATGGAAAAATGTTTGTGAAATAATTTTTTTTTATTTGGTTTTGTTTTTACAGGGACTCGTACTCCTATTTCAATCTTATAAAAAGAAAGCTGATTTGTACTTATTCTAGATCCACTGGTTTAAATCACATGAAATAAGTTTTAATACTGTAACAATTTCTTAGATTAGGTATAAATAATATTTACTTTTTTATCTCATAAATCATTTTGTTTATTTTTTCAGAAATTTTAACTACGGTTATGACTAGAACTTGACTATAGCATTAAAAATTCCCATAGAGCTCTTCAGGCTTGATAAAATCTAACTCTATGTAAACTCACAAATTTTAAGAATATTTTGAGTATCAGTTTATTAACTTAACCTTTCCATCTTTAAACATTTTTGAAATACCTTGAGGAATTAACACCCTCCTACTTCCAAAATCTTACGTTCTCACGCTTAACAATGCGAAAATTTGGCGGCATTTTGAACAATAAAGAGGTTATTTTGAGGAATATTGACAATAGACACACGAAAGCATGAAAATAGTATTTCTAGAATAGCTACACAGAACGTCATTGTGTAGAAACGTCCCCACTCTATTTTTATTTACGTATCACCTTCATACATTAAATGCATTTCCTTCGTAGAATAGAGAAAGATATAAAACCCCCATGATGAAAGTCATAATCTATAAAGAATGCCTGAAATACTTGATTAAAAATCGCTTGCGCAAGTGAGTATACTAGAAGTGGTTGGTTTCGTGTAAATAAAACTAAAATGAGATTGATGAAGTGTTTCATTTAATATAGTGGATAGTAAAATTAATTCGTTTAAAAGTGAATTGTTTTGCAACCTTTTAAGTGAACCTTTTATGAAGCTGATTGAGTACTATGAATGAAGAATCTAGCAGATAATTATTAATCAGGTCATTGGGGATAGTTTAAGATCTCAACGCATAATTTTTAAATATCAACAAGTGGCCTTTTTAAAGAACTCCAGAATCAAAATTAATAAAAATCGAAACAAGTTTTCCTTACATTTATTGACGATCGGTTTCAATACTGTCATTGTGCCTTTAAACTAAAAGGGTTTTAGGTATTATTCCTTACATGACCCTGTTTCCGATAGTGGTCCTTGTTTAGATTTTTTTTTAAATAATTAGCTTATAGAGGCAACTACTTTCCAACTATTCTCTTCCAAATAAAAATAGGAATGTCATTTCCTCTTTGATTTTTAAAAAGAGTTCCCCTCAAGAAACTTGCAGTCAAGCTCTCATAAAAGCTAACAAAGAAAAAAAATCCAATATGAACAACTTCCACTTCAGTTGAAGTCCCACTAAGTCCGTTCATTACCTTGAACTGTATGTTCAGAAAAACTCTATCAAGAAATTGACTATGGTCTCAACGTTCCGGAAGAAAAGCAATCCCGCAGTTGTACCCAAAAGACAAGCCTGAAAAAACTTATTTATTGACCTAGAAATAAGTTGATTACAGATGAAATATCAACGCAGAGCATTTTTCAGCAGTTGAGTCTTATTTCTGTGGAAAATGCCTCGGGAGCACAAAGGAGGCCCCTCGCATTCACGGTTAATGATGTGTGGAATTCTGAGGCGTTATGCAACGAGGCCTATTTTCCGTTTTCGTGTACAAAATCTGAAAACATTTCATTTGATGCGGGAGGAATTTCGCGTTATAAGGTATTACATTTCATTACAAAGTTGCGGATTTTTTCACTGATATTTGTTTTGTTCAGCAAATATTTTCTTCATTGTCTCGTTCGTATGTATGTTTTGATACGTTTGCACTGTTTTCCTAACTTGTGTTTGAGTTTTGTATGTTTTAGTTCTTCATATGTTAGATTTGAGCTATGCAATATTTTATGGAATATTTCTGCATTTTATTGCCTAACCGTAGTAAATAGTCTGCGAGTAGCGAGTCATGTCAAGGAATTTAAGTAAAATGATAAAAAGATTCCAATCAAATAAGAAATAACTCTAAAAATCTCACTTAACGATGTTTGTGCCATAATTGATTAACCGAACTACTGTTTTTGAATTGCGTCTTTCTTCCAAGGTGTGTTCACAAGTTCGAATTTAAAGAAAGTAAACTGCATTGCAAATAGAAAAATGATCCCATTAAATCTCTTAATCAAAATAATCCATAAACCCATAAAAAAATATAGAAACTTTAGGTCAGATTACTATATTATGCATATCCCATAGCTAAAATTTCATAACACTTTCCCGAATTATATTTAAACCATTAAAAAACACCCTTAAATATATCAAGACTGGTTTACATTCTTAATTTTTTTTCCTTACATTATTATTCATATTTCACACTATATATAGTTTATCGTAATTTATTTTAAAAATTGCATTAATTATATTTAGCTATTTCCTCTAAAAAGACACGTCTCTTTGTAGTTTGAATATTTTAGCATTATTTAACTCTTTCTGAAACATAACACGCAGTCCATGTAAACGTCATGAATATATCCATGGTTAATATTTTCGAGGAACCAAGTTTTATTTGTACAAGTGTATAAGTAAACTACAGTGGAAAATATTCTTTAAATGTTTTATTCTCTAAGAAGTAGCTTTTTTTTTTAAAGAACAAACACATGAACTCGTCATATGTGTATTAGCTCAACCGAATTAGGAAAATGCCTCCAAGTATGTGTATTTTTTGCTGCAAACTAATATTTAACGAAGCATTCCGTTAAGGCACTGTATTCTTTTGTTCCTCTTCTAAACTACGAAAGTATTCTTGAATGATTAATTTGGCATTCCTGAGTAGTATTTCACACATATTGCAAGTGTTATTCATAAATAACGACTGATTATCTTACCGAGATGGTAAAACAATATAATTCATTTAATGAAACAGCTAATGCCCGTAATTAAAAATCAAATAAATATTACCATAGATTTGAAACGAGTGTCGAGTAGAAAATATTATAAGCCTATCTCTTTTAAAATTCGACAAAATGCTATTGAAACGACAAAAATAATTGAATATACAATACAAATGAAATGTATAAGTAATATTTTTCAACAAGTATTAAAAGTCACATGAAAGAACAGAAAGATCAAAATCTTGTTTTACCTAAAGCCCTGTATGAAGACGTTACACTGGATGAAGTAACGTAGCTTCATCCAGGGCTCTAGTTTTACCCTCCTTGGTAATTTATTATTTGTCTCTTAGGACAATTTTAATTCTTGTGTTTTCGGGGAGGACATTTTAGATTACCAAAAAGAATAGGCAATCTTTGGTAATCGGTGGTTAACCGGCAGTCATGGCCTAAAACTAGTTTTCATTCTTTAACTACTTCAAATCACAGGTTTCATTGCCTGTTAACCGCCGGTCAATTTAGCAGTGAATATGGCCTTTAGCAAATAACCAACAGCAACATGGCATCATTTCTAATTCATCGTATAAATATAGTTTTGCAAAACGTTTTAGGCCTAGTTTCACCCCAAGAACAATAATACACGAGTAGTTCTGAAAAGGTATTACACTCAAAAGAAGAAAACGATCAACATGTGGGAAAAACAAATGTAAATCACCCTCAAAACAAAATAATCCCTTCAACACACCCTACATTCAAACGATTTTCCTGCAAAACCCACCATTACACAAACCCTCGTTTCGCCCGGTGAAAGCGAGCAGATTTCGGAGCCTAAACGACCCCATTGGAGAACGTGCAGCAGCCGTCACTGAATTTTAAGGGAGTTTGGCCCTTGGTACATATTATCGCGCGTTTTAATCTCTGGGTGGCCGACTTGATAACGCAAAAGCGGATCTAATCTTACCCAATGAATGCGAAGTGATTCAATTAGGCATAGGATTTCCGATGTCTAATATCATTGGGTGGTGAAGGGTCATTTTAATGAAATTCAGATGAAATATAGGATACGCTTTGAGCGGTTTTGAAATTTAATTTTGAGTAGAGAAGTTTGTTCTGGGTGAAGCATCATAGGAATTTATTTCTATACAATGTTTGAAATTAAAACTTCTGTGCTTGTTTTGTTGGTAATTAATTGGGAAGTCATTTTGAAAGTGCCTGATTGAAGTTTTTTTTATTAAAATTTAATTGTTTTGAAATTTCAGATATTTTTGACACGTTTCTCTCCTTTTTAAGTTTGTTTAATTTTAGTAACAGGAATGACCTTTTATACAATGAGCTTTATTTAAATATCATGCACCTACTAAATCCGAGGATTAGGAAAATTAAACAAGACAAATATGTGTGAAGAATGAAGTTCACAAAAATAGATCTTAAAGATACTAATGTAAATAGTTCCTTGTATAATATTCTCTACGATACTTTATTAACACAAATCTAGCAGGCTTTTTATAATTTACTATCGCTTTTTTTTCTACGTAGAAAGCAGGAAAACATATTTTCTAGATATTTTTATCGCATGTAAGTCAACAAAAAGTATGTTATGCATGTTCATTAAAACGAAAACTATAAAACGTTCTCACTCATAATCTGCGTTCGTGAACAAATATTTACAAAGTAAGAAACATTTTTATTCGTAATGAGAAAAAGGACATCTGTATTTTAATAAATATCCCACTAGAGTTCCAAAAATAAACTGAGAAGATTACGCACATTCCAATAGATGGAAGCCAAATGATCTTCTCTTTTGATCACTGATGTTTAGATTTAAGTGCGTGCTCCCACACAAAAAATTATAACATAAAAGTATTTGTTAACAATCAGCCCACACATAGAAAATATCTAAATTCATCTGAAAGAAACTAAACATGTTTGGGTGATTTTGAAAAAATACAAAAAGGCTTAACAGATTTCCCTCTTTGACGAAAAAAAAAAGATGTATGAACAGATTTAATTTTTTGAAAGGTATTTTCAAATTGACTATTATAAATAAAGTGTTCGCATTAAGTGTCACTAATTGCTACTATTTTTAGCTAAATTCAGTTATAGGTGTAACTTAGAGAATAGCTAATTCCAAACACATTTACTAAGATTCATTAGAGAATAAATAACACTTTCTATATTATTTTTTTCATTTATATAGAAAAATTTAAGCCCTCTTTAAAAATAGAAAAATATAAGCTCTATGCCAACTCTTATTAATATTTTATAAGAACACCCCACTTTTCAAACGTACTTTTATATGTACTCGTGCTTATGTACTAATAATTGACACTAAAATGTCATCAGTTTTCTTGTTTTGCGTGGTGTAAAGTTACTATCACGTGTAGTTTGAAAAGCATTTTATAAATATAAGAAGTGTTTTTCGGTTTATATAATTATGCTGAGGCTAAAACACATATATCAATTAGTGCTTTTGAAAATAAAAAGGACATTTTCTGATATTCCTTAACGAGTAATTAACTGTAATAATTTTTTTTCCTGAAATAAACAAAAAAAAAAGGAGTCAATGCAATGTAAAGTCAAGTGCTTTTGCAATAAAAAAAAACAAGAACAAAAATATTGAATGTAAAGAGCACAGTTAAGCATTTAGGACTGTATTAGGCAAAGAAACCATGATGCCAGAAGTCTTAACACAACGCAATTGCTCATAATTACAAAAGAGGAAAAATCTAAAATCCCATTAAATAATTGTTTAGCAGAATTTTCGTGCAAAGTCAGAAAATATTTGCTTATTTTTAAGACTCCTTTAAGATCCCTTACACGCACACCCCAAACGAAAACCATTCCTTCGACTCAAAAACACTAGAATAAACTATCCCAACCAAAAACCCTTTCCCCAAAACACACCAACTTAACTTTCAAAACCAAACCTTCTCCCCAAAACCCTTCCAAGAAAAACCGAAATCTCCGCTCGAATCTTGAAAAATTCCCTACAAGTCTGGAGTGCTAAACCAATCAGCCGCAATCAGAGGGGGGCTAGATCCCTTAATGCAGGTGAGGACGCCCTCTCTGGGGGGCCCTTTATTAGCGGTGCGGAACAGGGATTTGAGGGGGGGGCTTCGGTTCGCTCAGTCACGGAATCCGAAACGGTTTTGTTGATCTTGGTAAAGGATGATTTATGCGTTAAAGTAGGCGGAAGGCCAAGGTGATTTGTTACATTCTTTGGCGTTAGGTGGTAATAAGAATGATTCGTTTGTAACAATTGAAATCTTAATACGCATTGAATTTAGGTATGGAGTTTTTACGTATTATATATATGTTATGGGCAAAGTGATTAATCGGGCATTATTAATAATGCCTGAAGTGGAGGCGGGCAAAGTGATACATTTCATTCATAAATTCCACTGAATTTATCACATTGCCCGTAACATAAATAGAAAAATCATTAAACTTTCAACGGAGATAAGAATACAGAAATATTTTCTTGGTATAGCTTTAGAAAAGTCCTCCACAGCCGCCATGTTTATCAACAGCTCAAATGATGACTGACAACCATAGAGATCTAATTATTATTAACATTATTATTATTAGATCCTAAAATAATAATAATTAGTAGATTATTATTAGAGATCTAATAGTACTATCATATTTATTATGCTGAGAACATTTAATTATGTTGCTGGGGGAGCTGAAGTTACACATGGCGATTGGAGGATTCTTTCAAAAGCTGTTCCATTTTCTTTTTTTTTTTGTCACATTAATAGTTTTCAAAAGCTGTTCCATTCCCCGTAATTATTTTTATGAATTCAGCAATATGTGATCCATATCCATTGCATGCAAACAGAATCTTGATACCAGCCAAAACTTATAAATAAAAAAAAACAACTTTATGAATACCTTTTCTCTTTTCTCTGATTACATTACTATAAGCGGATGTTCAAATATTGATGTAAATATTTTTTCCTGTGTATATACTTTATTACAATACGAAATAAGAAAATATGTGTCATATTGTCAAAGCAATAAATAAATCCGTTCATTAATAAATAATAAATCCATAGAGCAAAATGTGATACTTCGAGTTACTTTTCTGAAAAATTCATTATTAACTACAATAACAATGTAAGTAGTAATATACCTAATGAGATATTATAACAGTTAATTTATAGTAAGAAACAAGATAGTTGTTGCATTCATACTTTTTAAGATGATAAAAAGCATAAAAGCCATGTAACTAATAACCTTATCACACTTCCACACTACACAATTGTTCTTTTAGTCATATTATTTGTGTAACTCCCATGTATTATTTCTACGTGTTATATTTAGATAGAAATGAACAAGCTGCTCCAGCTAACTTGTAATGGAGATAAAAAGGGCAAAGAACAATGAAACTGCATTAGTACATGAAAAGAACCTAATTAGTTTCTTTTGAGATAAAGCTGTTTAGAGATGATAAAAAAAATTATGTGTATTTTATGATGATAATTAATCCGCCATAAACGTAAAAATCCTTTTCGAAATGCCTGTAGAAGTGTTTTGTGATGGATCTTTTGTTAATAAGATAATATTCAAATGCGTAATTCCTTAAAGGAATATATTTAAACTCGTCTTTGTCATTTTTTAAAAATGTTTCGTTACATACTAGCTGTTTCATTTATTAATAAGTTAATGAGATAGTAAGAAAATACATTACATAAAAAATGTTATTAATCCTAAGGATGCCCAGTTAGTTCTAAATACATACTAAACGTTGTTTATATTTATGTTAAACGGAAAATAAATGTCAAATATAAATCACAATATACTTTTGCATAAAGTATTCCCAAGTTCGTAAATATTCTATTTATATTCATTTGCTCTTTTTGTGGATTAAATGTTTTCTTATTATTTTTTCTCACAATTACATATTTTAAAAAATAACTCTAATTATCCTCCTAATTAGAAAGTGCCAGTGTTTAAATCGGTTTTGAAAACCATATCACAATTATAAAGGGGTAGCTTTAGATATGATTTCGTTTCAGAAATTCCATCAAAACACTTCTTAAAAACGTTGAAAACTTTTCTGAACCTACTTGTAAAAGTACTCTTTAAATAAACATTATTTCTCTAAGAAAATGAAAAGAAATTATTTTATATCCTACTTTCTAGTTAAAAATTTTGGAGAAACAGCTGAATCCACCTATAGCGAACATGATAGGACTACTGATAGGATAATCAGTAGCCTTCGTATTACTTACGAATTACAATTACTTCGTATTACTTACGAATTACGTATATTACTTAATTACAAGCCTTCGTAATAACTTGTTTTTAAAATATTTAACACCTAAATAAACCCAAGTCCATAGTAATCTAAAATTTTATAATTTCGGACATACGACACTCTCACTCCAGTTTCTCGTTACACCAAAGCTCAAAACAAGCGATTAAATTAATTTTTTACCAAATTTTACGGCGATATAAATGAAAAGCGACTCCTCAAAAATCTCGTTGTCAAACTATTCCTCCCAACCTAAAGTAAATGCAAACAAGGGAATGAAATTCCTTTCAAGACTACAATTCAAACAAGGACACTTTACTACAGGGTATAGAAATTCCAGGAAACAAGTGTTCCGCCATAATTAAGCATTTAATTGCGAACCAAAAGTGAATTCCGCTCGGGAGTATTGAGTACTACTTTCTGCTGTTACACCAGGGAAACAGTTTGAAACTGCAATTAAGTCATCTTTGCTTAGGGAAACCGATCTGTTGTATTCCAGTTCACGGTTTTCGTCGCATCCGTTGGATATTATAATAATAATAGGCGTAAACAGCATTGCCTTTAATGGACCAAAGGTTATTTATCTTCTACAGATTTTCAGATAAGCGCTGCTTTGCTAAAATGGTTTCCCTTTAGAATAATTTACTATTGGGGAGACTAGAGTTCGTCGTATATGAAGCGCGGCTAATCACAATCTGCATAGTTATGCTATCATCATGATTATCGCGTCGGGCTTCTTAATAAGGAGATCTTGAAAGCTAAGTTGGAGAATTCTTGATTTGAGTCCATATTTCAAAATGGTCATTCGAGTACGAATATTATGGTCGTTTTCGTTAGATTCTTGAAATCGATAATACGATAATTACTGAAAATTATTTATTGATAGAATACCAAGAGTTATTAATAGTTATTATAGAATTCTTGCATAATATTAAATGGAGATGAGGTTCTTGAATGCTTCCTCATCTCATTCACTATATGGACAATTAGCAGAAAATCGTGACGGCCAAGCAATTCAGATTTATTGACTACAGCCATGTTCAATACCAGGAGGGGAAAATGAAAATACTTAAAAGGTCATAAAAAAATCTTGAAGTAGTTACAAATACACAGAGAATTGTATATTAAACTAGTATAATAGTTAGTACATCAAAAATAAGAGAACTTTCGGATAGTTTTTGGCTAGAAACTCTGTTAGTGGGGAAAAGGCTGATTAACTAAAGGGGGGATAAATATTTTTTTCATCAAAAAATTTCCCATATATGATAGAATCTTAATAAATAGTTATTAAATAACCAATGTACTCCAGACGTTTTCTACGGCAGCCATCTGGAGTGACTTTGATCAAGAAAAAAAGTAGGATTAAGTGCAAAAATGGGAGTGATTATTACTTGTTCATTCCACGTGGGTTAATTTATAATGTTCTTGCATTAAATAAGTGACAATTTCTGTCTTTTAGTCTATCTACACAGTCGTTACTTTTTTTTTTTTTTTTTTGCTTGGTCAAAGGTATCCCATCTGACAATACCTCATTTTAGGCACTCCCCAAACCCTGTTTAGAAAAACCGTAAGTATGTAATATTCACTACACAATTCATCTTCTATCAAGAATGTATGGTGCATATCCAATTTTGTAGTTCCTCAATGTACGAAATGGCGCTATGTATACGAGTTCTGTAGTACTTCTCACATTACGTGTTCCGATGAGTGCTAAAGAACATTAGAAGCATGGCGAAACTGATTGGATGACTCTCATTGAATCACACTGTCGGGATCACAACGGAACAATGACATCACTTCTTTGTAGCCAATCAAAGATAGGAACGTTTGATGATTATTGCGTTGCAGGGAGTGACTTTCAGATAAGAATGGCGTAATCTTTTTGCTTTGGTAGTCTCATATTCAGATGGCGTGTCTTTTCAATGTAATTTAGTTTCATAACTTATTAACCGCCAATACTTTCGTAATTAAAATAGCTTGATGATTTTTTAAACTTATTTTAAATATGGTAAACAAGAAAGAAAAAAATAATGTTCATTGTTGATTATAAACAACTTTAATGAGGTGGTAATATTCCCTTTAATTTAAAGTTACGTGATTAACAAAATTAAAAATATAATTTTCCCTATTTTATGAAATAGGTAGTACAAATTCTCATTCAGGAAACACATGCTTTGAAGTAGCCAAAAGTTTAAATTTATCTATCCAAGTATTCCCAAATCACCTATTTTTAAGAATGTAATTATTCCATAGAAATTCCATTAAAAGGTATTTTTTTTATATTTTCTGCGCGTGTCTTAAGGGACCCACAGACGAGCAACTTGGTCGTCAACCCGGTTGTCAACCAGGTTGATGCTTTTCCCACAGACGGCCAACCTGGTCGTCAACCAGAATGTAAACAATGAAGAAAAAATTAATCAGATTGTAACAAATTAATATATTTTGGAACTTTAAATGCAAAATTATATTTTATTTAATTATTCTCTCGTGCTAGAATTATATTATTTTAATTTTTAATGCTTAGTTTCTTTTATTTTCCTAAAAACATGTTCCGATTAAGCTCCGCCCACCAAGTTGACGATCAGATCATCAACCTGAAAATCAATCATCAACTTCCCCACAGACGGCCAACTTAGTTGCAAATTTCGCAAATTGACAACCCGGTTGACGACCAAGTTGCTCGTCTGTGGGCCCATTTAGGTACATATCTCTACACAATCCGACAACTTTTATTTTGTTTGTAATCTTTTAAAGAATATAAAACTATTTTAAAGTCATTGAAAAAAAAGCAACTAGTACTCAGACATCATCGAAATATAAAATCACTCCAATTACAATTCCAAATCTGGAAAGATTTCGAATAACTAACCATCAGCGAAAGTAATAAAACAAGTATGATACGACGACTTTCTCGAAATCTAATTATGCGAGGAAAACTCACCTCAAGAACCAAATTAAACGGACTGACAGTCGATTCAGGCAGAAGCACGCAAACCGAAAAAAAAAACGGATCGCATTTAAATTAACAAAACTCATGAAAGTAACGAGTTTTGAAAACAACAACCGTTAAAGCGATTCCATTTTGACTTTCACTCAAAAAAATAAAGAGCTATAGCCGGTTGAAGATTTTGTTTTACCCGGGGAGTTTTTAATAACCTCAGCTCTTTTCCCGAATTTGTTTTCCTGCTGTCTGAGGGGCCCCCAGGTTTTATTCAAAAACGCAAAAAAAAAAAAAAAAAATGAGGTAGGAAATGACTGAGGATAGCTCAGCATGAATAAATCATGTACGGAATAACCCTCATTTCTGGAGAATAAAGACCACGCCCCCTGGTTATATTCGTATCTGTAGTAAAGATTAAAAATAATGGAAACAGGAAGAACGTGACTCGGGTATTTTCCCGTTTCTTTTTCTTTTTTTTTTTAGTTCGAAGGAAGCGTAGAGTAGGAAAAACTGGCTGCTGTTCTATGTTCTACACACTGCAATTTTAGATTTGGCGGAATTCGGGATTTATGGAATTATGTCAGGGCTTTGAAATTGCCCTTGACGTAAATGCTTGTTGCTGTTTTGAGTCTAATAGGTTAAAGTGTTCTTTATGGGTTGGCATAAATCTTGAGTGACGTTTGGAGTTGGTTGTCGAATAGGTTTTAAAAGTTAAATCCTGCCTACTTCAAAGATTGACAGAGGGTATTTTGTGTTTTATAACCACGATTTGAATGTGCTTGGTCTTTTACTACTTAAATAATACTTTTGTCGATTTTTAAAAATGACAAAATCATTTTTGTTGTCCATTTCAGAAAACAATTGCTTGAAATTTGTTAAATGTCCACTAAATTTCCACGTTAGAGTATTTACATAATTGATTCAATTGAAATTAAATTTAGTAATAAATACCTAAAATAAAATTTCATGAGTTCATGAGAAAATTTCATTTCAGAAAAGTTTGAATAAAAAAAACTAACTTTTGAATATTTGCATTTTGTTTTTGTTTTTTTAATTTCAGCATTTTTTCTATAAATCCAATCCAATTATATTGTAAAAAAACATTCAAACTTCTGAAAAAAATTAGGCCACATAATAGATTTAAGGGGGGTGCCTACTCAACTTAACAACCCAGTTATCATATGTTGAAAACAAATTAGAAGTATCACAAAAAGAACTACAATCTATAGAACTTTTTTTTTTGGGGGGGGAGGAAAATCCGTATTTGCTTAAACATGAGCTGCTTTAAGGGAAAAATATCCATACTAATTGATAAGTTTGTGTACTATCAAGTTAACTTTGTTGTTGACTGAACCTTTTATTTTCGTAAAGATGACAAATTGAATTTTTCAATGTATCATTTAACTACTCTTAAGAAAAGAGTTAAATCCAACAAACTTCTCCTAGCCACCCGTTCTCCAAATCTAGTCTGATTACCGCTACATCTGTGGGTTTTATTTTACTGAAAGTATTCCGCTAGAAAAATCCGTCAACTTACATGGATAGATCCATCTTTTCTTGCCCACGGCGAATAGTAGTACTAGACCAGACTTTTTGGTCATCCATCATTCTTCATGACAAGGAGAACGAAAACTCTGCATGAAAAGATCCTAATGCCTGCAAAGATAAAACCTGGTTTAGTACACATTACCAATGACTGGTATAGACACAGTATGGTTAAACAAAGGTTTATTTCCCGCAAATAGCAGTATTTTTTAAAGTTTACCATAAATGTGAAAAGGAACAACATAAATATCGAATATAATTAAATCCCATTTCTTGCGATAGATAAGTTATATTACAGGATAATATAATCGCGGAGAAGGTTTAAGAACTTTCTCAACTGGTATAATGAATTGGTAAATCTAGTGGTATAAAATGCCTGTCATCAGTTCAAATATTCCCCATTATCTATATTACCCCGTATAAATTACCCCGTAAAATATCACCACAAGCTGTTTTAAAAGCAAAAGCAATTTTAGTTGTTGTCAACAACAAAAATTTATATTATATTCGGTTGGTTTGCTATTTTTAGCTTTATTTCTAATAGTAATAGGGCTCCAAACACTATCATTTGATTGGAATATATTTCAACATTGCTTTAATATGTACAAAAAAAATAGTTTTGTTTTTGTTTTGTTTTTTACGAGCAATACACGTTAAGGTGGATTGAATAATTAACCACTATACGAATATAAATTCCCTTGACTTAATAGTAACCAAATTATTCTTATCTTATTCTTATTCTCGTCTTCGCTACAATGGTGTGTTAACTAAAATGCTTCTACCAGTAAACAAAGTATTTTATCTAATGAATAAGCATTTTTTTTTGCTTCCAGATCAATCAAACTGGAGCAAACAATTTTAACAAATTAAATCAATTTGCAAGATATTGCCAGTTCCCATCTTACAAATTATTTAAAAGAGAATAACATGAGTTTTATCATGAATATCTGAAGAAAATTCACCTCGAATTAATTACCTAAACCAATATTAATTACCTAAAACTTAGGACCCAATTATCACGAGCCGAGAACCAATTATCACAGATTGAAATATTACTAGAACACTTATTTCTTTGTGACAAAGAAACGCGAGGAAAAAAATTATTCCTTATCAGCTTTAAACTTGAGCTACGTTGGGAACAAAATATTCCCGCTGATTGATAATGTATAATAAGATGAAGAAGCCCTGATATTCATTAGAGACATATCATTTTTCTTACCGCCTATCAGCGATAATGTGGAAGAAAAAAGGCCCCAGGGGGCCCATGAAAAGAGCTCGAAAATGTAAAAAATTATAATGGGGGACATATCGGCATTCTCATTTGTGCTTGAGTTATTTTTTATTAATGTTTACTTAGCAGAGAGTTTATAGAAATGATATCGAAACTGTGACGAATGTTAGTGAAAGGGGATATTTTTTTTTATTTTTAATGACCAATAATTATGGTAAATAAAAACGGTAGTTGAAGAAAAAACATGAAATATTATTTTGAATAAGTATTTTTATCGTGTCTTTAATCTGTAATGAAGTGTTCAATATAAAATATACTTTGAAAATCGTTAGAAAAAAGTTGAAATTGATATCATAACTTCTTTTGAACAAAAATAGCAGTTTGGTAAATTTTTGCAATTTTTTCGATGGAAATTTAAGATACGGTTTGCAGTTTAAAAACTTTTGTACTTAAAATGTAACTTAATTCCTTTAATGATGATCTTTAATATGTAAACTTTTTACTACACTTTTAAAAACAAAGTGTTTTTACATTTTGTGTTTTAACTCAACAAACATAATAAAAGATAAGATAAATATTTGTTTTTGTTCAACAATACCCAAAACACGATCCCTCAAAATTTTATTTTTCCTTTTCTGCTTTGATGGCATTTCTTGTGTTCAAAAAGAAATAATAAAAGTAATAATTTAATACATGTATTTTTAGATGCTCATTTGTATTTCTTAAAACTAATTTACAATAGGGTTGTTTATTTCAATCTATAACAGATACATATTATTTGCTTTTTTATTATCGATGTAAAACTAATTCCACTACCGCTGTAATAATTTTCCTACTTTAATGAGATAATCTGCGTTTCCACTTATTCTGATCTGTTGCGTTACGGAAATCCTGCTAGATCAGGGGTTCCCAACCCTATGCCCGCGGGTACCATAGCGCCCGTCGATCGGTCTAGGTGAGCCCGCTGCTTGTGCCAAACGATAAAATATTTCAGCTTTCCATTACCCCATAAAATCCCATAGATAAAATTTTGGATCTTCAGAATGACATTATCCACAAAACTATTATATCACATGAGAAATTCTGGAATATAGTTGACAGAAATAAATTTCAGCAAAATTAAAATAAAATTTAAAAATAATTAAAATAATAAAATTAATTTTTTTTTTAATTTAAATAAAAATAGCAGCATATAAAATAAAGTCGGTTTTTGGTTCCACATACTTGTGTGAATCCTTATTTTTGACAATGAAAATCATAAAATCAAAATATGGATCACGACTTACAGATTTAGTAATGCAAGCAATTTAGTAATGATTTATTTTGCAAAAGAATATTAATAATAATTATATTCATATGTTGAATTAATTTTTAAATTAAACTTTTTGTGTATTATTATGTAGTGTGTATTATTAACTATGTTCACCAACTATAAATTTATCTTTAAAAAAATAAATGGTGCCCGCCATTTGACCGATATTCTGGTATGTGCTCTTAGGTACAAAAAGGTTGGGGACTCCTGTGCTAGATCAATCTGGCGAATCACAGTGGGACGAATGTGACGTCATATACTTCCACTGTCATTCGTTGGATTATTCCGTAGGGCAACCAATCAGATAAGCGCGAACTGTGGAAATTCTACATAATATTTTGATAAAGTTGGCACCGCCTGATGGGACACTAGGCCTGGGCAGAGTTTGATTTGATTTGATACTGAAAAAGTCGAAAACCACTTGGATTTAAAAGGAATTTAGCATTAGCAGGTGAATGCGAATGTGTGTATGTGGCGTAGACTACTGCACTTGACCTTTGTGGCTCCGGTCCACAGATGGCCGCTTTATAACGCAAAGATAGATAGTTCAAGTATCGACGTAAGGGAAAGTAATCTTCCAAGTACCACCCATAGCAAGAAAAGAATAAATAAATAAATAACTACAAACATAGTCAATCCCTCTAATACTGTAAGATATCAATCACTACAAAATTCCACATTAGCAAATTTTATGCTTAAACTATACCCACTACTAAAACACAATCGTTAAAACAAAAAAAAACACTTAAATTTGAAACAATATTTTTTTAAGTTGTAATAGAAAGTACGGGACGGGTGTAAAACGTACTGACGAAATTATTTTTATCATGTGTTTCTCGATTATCTACTAAACGAAAGATTAAAGAAAGGTGTGTCTTGAGACATCGGATTCGAAACAAAAAAATTATACCTAGGATTGATACGATACTAATGTGATTTCAGTCTTGTTTAGTACCGGTAAAATCATGTAGTTTTTATGTAGGAGCTGAGAGTACCATTTACCTTTCCCATTTCCTATAATGAACTGAAATTTCTAGAGATAAAACGTGTCTATCTTCTTCTAATGGTACTTTAATGTTTAACGAATGGTTGTTTCTAATTTTGAGAATCATTTTGTAGTTTTCTGAGGATTTAGTTTGGAACGAAAGTTAGTGGAAATCTGATTCAGACTGTAAGGGTTTTTCTAAAGTTTAATCGATGAAAAACTCTGCCAATTTGAAGTGTTAAATTACTCGTAGTTTCAAACTTTGTATAAAAAACAAAACCAACTTTTAAAACTAAATTTTAATACCGTTTATTAGAATTTACTAAATGAATTTGGAATTTAATTGTTGTTCGAGTTGTAGTGTAGTTCGATTGAAGTTACATACGAGGAAAATGATGTTTTGATTTCTCAACTCTAGAAAATCATTTACACTTACTAACAATAAGTACGATATCAGTTATTTTTCTATAAATATTTTATTTAATGATTCATATATAAATGTAATAATTTAATTACTACTACATAAATTAATAATAATGAATGGACTTTTAATGAAATAAAATACATATGATAATTACCTTTTCTGTAATGAAAAACTTTGACAATAAAAGTGTAATAGACAATTTTATAATTTTAATTAGTATATAAAGAATACTTCAAAAATACTAGACATAAAAAACTATCTCTTTAAGTAAAACTTTTGCCATGCATAATCTAAAAACGAAGATTAATTAAATTTTAGTGTTATCTATCAAAATAAAGGTTGATATTGATATATGCCTTAAAGAAAACCCTTGAATATTTTACTCATAAGCATCGATGATGCAAGTTTTTATTTGTTTACCGAGTTGTATATCACGCATGCATTTTGTATAAACCCGTAAAAAAGTATTAATTTATGAGACGTGCTTGGATTAAAAAACGTAATACCTTGTTCAATTAATCATATTTAAAACTAACTTTTCAAAGCAGCTAAATAAGAACGTGGAAATTAATCTAATTTGAGATTAAAAACTCCCCTTTAATTTCAAACTCACGCAGTTTATAATCCCGTCCATTTAATTTTCCCAAAACCCATTCCCCGAAGAAAAATATTTGAAGGTTTCCATATAAAAACGCCCCATAGCATTAGTGAAAACAATTACGCAACGTCCAGAAACCATTTGTCTTTAAACAAGCCTAAAAGAAGATATTTTTCTCCCATTTATCTGGAGGAGTACTAATCCAAATATTGACCGAATCGATGCTTGAACTGTAATTAATTCTGTGACGACTTAATCTTACGTCACTCTTGCGAGGGAGGGAATATATATCGCTTTTGGAATTTTAAGGCGGAAAATTGATTGAAGCGCCGGCTTTGAGAGCAAACTGATGGTTTTACTCGGTGGAATGAGGCTTATTTGGAGAGAGTTCGTTAGATTGCTTGAGCTATTGAAAGTTGATGTTGCTGGGTGGTGCGTGGGGTTGGAGATAGATTCTTGTGGATGTAGCTGACAGGATGTGATGTAATGTTGTTAGAACAGGTTCGTTTGTTAATTAAGATGCTAAAAGTTACGATCGTAAAGCATAAAGAGACAATGAGTTGTCCATTTCAATGAGTTTAGCCTGGGAACGTTTGCTTGTCAGAAGTACGTTATGATTCCACATTCCTAGGGAATTTTGAATCTTCATAGGATATAACCTCTATCTAATAACGGCCGTATTCACTGCTAACCTGACCGACGGTTGACCGGGAGACAAATATCTGATTGGGAGAACAATGGTTTTCTTTCTTTAACTGCCAATTCTACGACTGCCGGTCAACAGTCGGTCAGGTAAGCGGTGAATACGGCCGTATTAATATTCGATCGAATTAATTTATAGTATTACAATTAACGATTGTATGTCTTTATTAACTATATATTTTCAAATAGTACTGAAATTTTAGGAAATATTTTCAAATCAATCTTTGTGGAGATAACATTGATGTTTACTGAGTAAAATAATGAACACAATTCTAATTTTATAATACAGAACCCGCCAAACTTTCTAACGACTTGAACTCGAATACACAAAGCCAAAACTTAGGGTTAAAAAAACTTCCAACGGAACTTCTTTTCAACGCAAGACATTTTCCGTGGAACACGCGGGGCCGAAAACAGTAGTGTCGAAATGTCATCAAAGTTTTAGAATCGATTTATTTCTCCGGCACGCGACGATTCCTCAATGACATTGCCCCGTTACGTGCTCCCATTTTCGCAGCCGACAGTTGACAAGGGCAGAAATGTAAGCCATTTGCGTTAGTTAGTTATCGAATGACGCACTATCGCGAGTTATTTTTAAATTCTGGGCTTGCTTTATAAAAATGGATTTTTTTTGTATTGGATTTTTTTCGTTAATGTTAGATGGTATGCTTTAAAGTGAAGACAGAAAAAAAGTAAAATTTAACGAAATGTTAAAAATTGATATTTAGAAAGGAAATTAAATATTTTTAAATGGGACGAAATATCATTCATATGCTGGAAGTTTATGAGAAAGGTCAAATTCTCTAAAGTTTAAGTGAAAGTAAGCTTTTTTTTCAAAGTCTCTTAGTTAATAATGCGCGCGCCAATACTAAATTTGAAATTTTAAAAAAATCTCAAGTAGGTACTGTTAAGTAACTAAATTATCCATTAATTTTGTTTTGGAAATCAAACAATTTATACCCAATGTTATTTGATAAAAAGTAAATTCCAATAAAAAATTTTAAATAACACTTTAATAAATTTTTAATAACTTTTTTTTGAACAGTTACGTAATAACATGACCGCTCATAAACAGAAAAATATATAATCATTTTATCGGACACTGTGCTGTTGTGTTGAATTACTTTTCAATAAATTTATTTTATTTATCTCCTTTTAATATAAAATATTTCAATTGATATACATAGTTCAATGTAATTAAAATTCTTAAAGTATAAAATAAAATTAATCATTACTTAATGCTATCTATTAACTACTATATTTACTATATGCAATATGATAAGCTGTTTGGTGATGTAAATAAAAATAATTGTATTTTGAAGTTTATTAAGCCCAGTTAACAGGCACAACCCCTCCCTTTATAATACCTTTAATAAATATACAACATAATTTCTTAACTAAAAATCCAATTATGGGAAGAGATTCCATACTAAAGTCTGACAAACTTAAATGATGAAATAAAGACATCCAAAGGTTTCTCAAAACAATGCAGTACAATATTTAACTTCAAGTTAGCATACGCAATGATCTGCGCAATTAGATACACACATGCCTTAACTTAAGTTGCCTAATTTAAGCTTCTCAACCCTTTCCTACTTAACGCATGATTGCCGGGAACAAGACAGGGACCTATTAATTTGTCAGAACCACACATAACAATTTCTGGTGCATTTAATAACTACCCTGTCACCATATTATGCCCCGTAAACATTTACACTACACTCGACCCAATGCTCTAAATTCCTAAAATCTTAATTACTAGTTTCGTTTATGAAGCGGTTGCGTTAATTAGTTTCATGATTTCCGAACTCCGTTTTGCAGTCATGTTTTGATGTGTAAATAAAGTAACCGTTTGGAGATATTTATCAGTTTCGTCACATTTAATTCTAGCGTTGTAATAACTATTAGTTACCGTAAAACGGGGTGAATGGTGAATCGGAACACTTGGTTTTTGCACTTTAATTCCCTTTCTAATTACTGCCATGACGAATTTTCTCACAGATTACTATTAACAAGAAAGAAAAGCTTCAATGCAATGTCTACAGAAAATGCCAGAAAATTATCTGAATGATAGTTTGCACGTGTCAAGGGCGAATTCAAGGGTAGGGGTTATGGTTGCAGCCCCCCTAAAATCATAAACATTGAAGGGATTGATTCAATTTTCATAATTTATTAAAATTTAATTTCCATCACTATTTTGAATTTGATTTCTTTAATTTTACGAAAAAGGGGTGAAAATAAAACATTTGTTATTCCAACTACTTCCTTTCAGGTACTTATTGTCTTCGTCTGAAGTATGTATTAACAATAAATAGGTCTCTGTAAATCTGCTTTCTGTATTTCAGAGATACTTTCGACTGTTTAAGTACAATTTTGTTATTTTTTATTTTCTTAGTACTTATTAAATTTTGTTTTTATTTTTAATCCTAAACATTATAACTTGATGTATTTTCAGTTCAGTGTTTCAGTTATTTTCTTATGTTTTTTTTTCAGAAATAGAGCAGGCCAAAATATCACTAATTGATTTCATAACACACGTTACTTCATATTTCTTTGATGCTGTTAAATTGTTTTTGTCTTTTACAATTACTTTTTCTGCTCTTTTTTAAGTAAAATTTATTTTTAAAAATGCACTTATTAACCATTAACCTGATTACAACTTAGTTTTAAACCTTATGTTTGAAAATATACAATTATGTATCTAGGAGATACGTGCGCCCTTTCGTGTTGGTAACAGAACGATACCGAATATAACAATCAGTTAATCAAGCTATTTTGTTAAAATTTGTGAATCTTATACATCCCTCATAAGTGGTAGATACCTTGATAACTTTTCAAATCCTTGATAAAAAAAAAACTATTTTAATGATGTTGGACGACATACAACTCTTTCCAGAATGTCTCTCATAATACCTTAGGATTTTCAATCCCCTTCATAAAAAATATTATAATGAAAGCAGACTACTCTCAACATGATTTATTACCTAAAGAAGAAATAGTTTGTGTCACACATGATAGATTTTCATAAATATAATCCACAACATCCCGGATTCAAAACACGCAAACATCTAACCTCTCTCCATATGAAAAGATTAGAAAACCCACATAATGAAATACAGGCACCAACAGCATCATAAATAGGAGTTTCAAGAAGTTCACTATAAATACCTTTTCTCAGAAACATCCAATAATCTAAGGTCAATGAAACCACTCCACAACAGCCAGAAACCCATTCCCAATCTCATCTGTAATACTCGCATGATTGCAATTTGGTTTTGAGAAAATCCCGTAATACATACCCTGGATACCGAATCGATACCTAAATGCAGACCCGGTACTAAACAAGATATAAATGGTTGCCCAAATGTATCTTGACTCTCCTAAGTAAAGACTCTCCCCCTTGGTCTAAGAATAGTATAAAAGAGAGCATTTGTATGAATATTTCATGATTCATTAAGAACATCAAAATCGATAGTTCTCTGGGCAATAATAAAAAGAGCAAGAAGAGATATTTGCATATCTTCTAATTGCGCATGATGAAGCGAGTTAAGCAGATGCCGTGACCCCCCAGAGTATTATGGATTTGTTATAAACAGTAGTTGCTCTTTTCACGCAGCTGCTGCTGCTGTTGTTTTTGACGAAAAAAAATAACTTCTGTTGCTGCCGTGGCTGACTAGTGTTGGGAATTCGTGTGGAGTGGTTAGCGGTGATGTATAGATGATAGAAGGTTAAGTGCTCGACCTTAATGTGATGCTGCAAATGTATTGGATTATCGGGTGGTTGATAGCACTTAGCTCAAAAGAAAATTTATTTGAGAGTAGACTTAAAAGGGGTTATATGTGACTTGCTTTTTTACGTATTTTAATATATAAAGCAATTAAATAGTTTATTCGATGCTTTCCTATCAAAAGTTATTAAACAGGTTCGCTTGGTTACGATTTTTTTTTTCTCCAGATCTTGAAATTAGTTTTAATCACGTATTTGGTTGTATAAATTAAGGTGTGGATACCTTTCCTTACACCAGCATATATTTTTTTCAGAATCGTAACGATTTTAGTCGAAATTCATATAAATTATTCATAATTGTACTAAAGTTTTACTTAAAATTCACCTCGCAAAATTTAAAACTATTTCTGAATTACACCTACATTTGGTTTGTTTCCGGTCTTTAGAAACTATACATTTGGCACCATAAAATTTTATAAGGATGTTTAGATTTATATCCTTCAAGAAATACGATTTCACATGAAATGCGAACAGATTACCTGGATTCCAATTTAAAGAGAATTGATTTATTGGTTATCAATAAGGACTTCAAAGAGAGGACGAGAGTACAGAAACTTATTATTGGGGTCAAAAAGACTCTCGAATGTCTTTAATGTAGAATTTCTACTACTTGTAAGGCTTATACTGCCCTGGTGATTCTTTAAATGATATCATATCGTAATATTTTAACCTATTTTGAATGTCTACAAAAGTATTTAAATATATTAATAAAACATGGCTTGATCACAAACTTTTAGACAAACTTTGTGACTTTAAAGGTAACTTTATGATACGCTAAAATTTTCATTAAAATAGTTTTTCCATTTAGACTGTATTCATTTAGATAAAAAAAAACCAGCTTTTAAATCTGTCAATGTTTATCTTACACATTTTTGAGACCGTTACACTTAAATCCGGTCCCTGAAATTAACTAACAATATCAATGAATTTAAACTCCGAATAGAGCAAGATATAACGATATATAGAAACATTATTTAAAGTACAAAATAAAATTAGCAAAGCTTTATTTTCATAATAAAGAAATAATATCACTATACTAGACTGCTCTGCAACGTTCCCTGACCCTATGACGGCACTACTCGGAAGGAAAAATTGCGTAAACAGAAAGCCTGTTGGGTTGCTAGGGGGAGTTTCGGCACGCAAATCGTGATACAAAGACGCTATATATACATGGGTTTACAAACTCATCATATTTGAAGTTCTTCATTTCACTCAAAATTCAGACACCGCGCTAGGAACAACTATGGGGTTTTTTTTTGTTTCTCCAGGGTCAAATAACGTTAGTTAGGTAAAATAATATCACTATATAAGAACAAGAGTGTTTTTGACCCCAATAATAATGACGGGCCCTGCGCTCTTTAGGTTCTCAACATTTTTATATTTTTATACTATCTCTCTACGCACTTTATGGTTCATCTAGCCTTCCCCTTTTTGTTTTTCTTACGATGCTCAAACAATTGTTTGCTTCAGGTCAAATTCTCCCCTTTTAACGACTTTTGAAAAAAAACTAAATCACTTGTTTCTCTCTATTCACTCTCCAATAGAGAACTGCCATAGAATAAATACCAAGCATCGCCAATCAGAGCCGCGCGTATAAAGCAGCTAATAGCAGCAGCCTGATACGAGGCTAATCCGGCACGTCCCTCTGCTAATTCGATCCAAGTGCCCCTTCCGACTATTTTGCTTAACGACCAAGGGATTAACGTCGGGCAGCTCACGTTCAAACTGTTGCACGTAGCGTTTATTGCGACGGACAGGATCGGAATGTCCGATTCGTGTACGAATCATCCCAGAAAAGGTTCGAATAAGAAAAGAGGGGCTATGAGAGAGTTGCTTCTTTTTTCAGACGTGGTAGTGGGGTTTCCAATTCTAATAGTGGGGTCTAATTGTATATGGAGAGTCCATTCATTACGTGAGCTCAGGGCAGAAAAAAACAAGGGGAGGAGGGTGAAAAATTTAAAGTCAATTTTTGATGCAGAGATAATACTTTTCTTATAAGGATTTTTGTTTAGTTAAAAATAGTAAACTATGTCGTTTTAATTATGGATAAGGGTTTTCATTTATATTTTTGTTTCTTACTTTTAAAACTACTAAACATTATAAAAATAAAATTTCAAGTCTTAGCACTAGAACCGCGGAGTGGGTCAAGTTGACCCAAAACGAAATTTGATTTCGTTTTTCTCAAAAAGTTACAAACGCAGACTTAAAAATTTTTGTGGCTTTTCCTGGATCATTGTTAATAGTAAACTGTGAAAAAATGAGGATTCTAGCTTTTACCATTTTTTTGTAAAAAACATGTATACCTAATACCGCGGGGCGGGTCATTCTGACCCAAAGCGTTCTACCCTTATGAAATCGCACTAGAGTGCTGTCCAAAATTTGAAGAATCCCGTTGTATCAGTTTACCCTCTTTTCCCACACAGGTCAAGGTCACTTGACCAGTTTGGGATAATAAAGAATGCTTGAAACAGGTTTTTCGAGCAGATAAGTTACAAATTGCACTCCTCTGAATACACATGGGTGGATCGGTAAAAAATCATGGAAGAGCTCTGCCCATTCCCTATTTTTTGAGGGTAATTCATTTTACAAAGGTAAAAAATGTTTTAAATGCAATTTAGGTATATATCCTGTTAATTTTCCTCCAAATTCCCCCTGAAAGCAGTCTAATTTTTTTATTTGAAGAAAATAATACAAAAAATCATAATTTGATCTTTTTTGAAGCTCTGAACTCACAATTTCATAATCTAGAGGTAGCTACAGCAGAAGAAATTTAGAACTTAGTAATTTCAGGGTAATCATGATTTTGGGAACCACCGATCTATTGTGCTTCTATGTTCAAAAGCCTATTTGTGGAAAAATGAGAATTTGCAATTATAAAAATAAATGCAATAAAAATTTCTTCAAACTGATACTATTTTAATAATTTCTGACACTTAAAATAAAAGTATAGGGAATTTTATTTGTTTTTATAAAGAAACGAATTTTTTTGAAAATTGACCAGCAGTAGTGTTACACGATATTTGGTGGAAAAGCCTGAAAATTGAATTGAAATTATGAATTTAAAGCTAAAATTGGCATTAAATTATGGAATTCCGGTTATGTTTATAGTAAATATGTATTAAATTATTGATATCTGGGTTTACTGAAATTTTTAGCCTTAGAAATATAATCATCTCCTGAAAAGTTCTAAGTCTTTTACACATTTTTGGCATTTTGATACTTTAATTATAATAATGTCTACCTTTATTGACCTTAATATAGAGCAAAGAAGTAAATTAAAGTAATTTCCCTCAAATAATATGATATTTTCCATTAAAAGCTCAGTTTTATAAGCCGGGGTCAATTTGACCCAGGCCCGCGGTTTTAGTTATACCGAAAAAACCGCGGTTCTAGTGTTAGTTATTATCGTTGTTGTTTTACAGATACGTTTTTATTAATGCTTAGATATTTAGTGGCATTTGGCAAAATAACACACACAGTAAGGAAGGTTAATTAGAAAAGAGAAAATAAAAGTTTAAAATGATTCAGGTTAACCATATTATTTATATTTTTCACTCATGGACTTATTATTTATAATCAGAAGATAGAATATAATGCTGGCAATATTCTAATATGCTTGAAAATTGTTAACAGCTATTTATTTCATCCTAATTGACTCATTAAGAGCAACACATAAAAATGTGTGTATATTCACATAAATATCTTGATAGCTTTTTGCATCAATGAAAGCTTACTTATTTTATTTAATTATTTACCCCTCAATATTAGCATGATATAAAACATTAAGTAATTTTCTCATCCTTATAAATTGAATTCATTTCACAACTTAAAACTCACATAAATTGCTTCTCAATTAACAGCATTTCTATCGAACAGTATTTAAAATCCCAAGTCCACACGCATCAGCGAATCACAGCTTCTAATATAATTACATTTCTCTTCCATGCCATTCGAAATTAAACAATAATTTGAAACTTCAAAAGAATAATATCCCTTTTTAGGAGAAAATGAAAAATCTTGCGTCTTTCAACTGCCACAAATGGTTTTGTAATGAAAAATGTGTTCCCAAGAGTAATCACTAATTCATTCAGCTCCGACTCATTTGATTGGCTGATATAAAAGATTCCATAAAGTTTTAATTGCTTGTTTTCTCAAATCGAATTTTCCTGTCATTCGACGAATTATGTCTTTTAGGATTTGAATTAAGATTTCAATTTAAGTACCAGCTATTCTACCGTTTCAATTAAAATATTCTTTTCAGTGATATAAATGGAATATTACAGAATTCCTCGGAGTGAAGTGTTTTTTAAAGCTATAATAGGTCATTTCTATTGTTATTTTACCTGAGTTTCAAAGAATGAAATTATGCGTTTAAAAATCAATAATAAAGCAAAAAGTTAATTTATTTTGTTCTATACTAGACTGCAACTTTTCTTAGCCGTTCGAAACTAAGCTAAAGGAAAAAACTGAATAAACAGAAAGCCTGTTGGATTGCTAGGGGGAGTTTCGGTACGCAAATCGTGATAAAAAGACGCTATGTATATATGTTACGGGCAATGTGATAAATCCGGGCATTATTAATAATGCCCAATGTGAGGCGGGCAATGTGATAAATTCAATGGAATTTATCAATAAAATTTATCACTTTGCCCGCCTCCACTTCGGGCATTATTAATAATTTCCGATTAATCCCTTTGCCCGTAACATATACATGGGTTTAACAAACTAATCATGTTTCTAAATTGAAGTTCTTACTTTCTCTCAAAATTCAAAGACCACACTGGGAACTACTTTCTTTGTTTGTTCTCAGCTTGTTTCTCCAGGGTCAAGTAACGTTTCAGTCTAGTATAGTTTGGTTTTACGATGGTTAATTAAACTTCAAGATCATGACAATTTTAATAAAAGAATATCACTTTGTCGTTTTACCGAGAAAAAAGCCTGAAATAAATCAAGTCGATGTAATAGATAATTTTTCATACGGAACAATTGGTGTTTTCAGTATTATCTCCAAGTTCTAAATATTTTGTATTCCTTCTCAGGGGAGAAATCAATTAAGTAATTTAAAATTCTTTAACAGTAGATTTATGTGTCATTTAGCAATGGTCAAGCTTTTTAATTCAGGTGTAAAACAAAATTTTGCCATTTGCGACGTAATGTAATTTAATAATAACCCGCAGTATGAAATTGTAATACTTTTAGGGGTGTTAGAAGTTATTTGAAGAGGGAAGCTTGGGTATTTTTTTTGCACAAATTCCCATGTTTCCCCTTTTTTTATACTGGCGATTTAATTTACATTTTATCTAACTTCCCCCTTAATAAAGTACACAGTGAATATTAGAAAAAATAAATTAAGTAATAACTCTTAAAACATAGGTTTCTATATGTCATTCAAAAAAAACCTGTTACTTAAAAGCCTTGTATATTTTTCACTAAATAAAAGTATTTGGAAGAAACTCTTATTAGTTAACGGAAACCTTCTCTTTTTATTACAATAAAGAATCCAAGTAATTAATAATAGTTACGTTTTACACTCGAGATCCAAGATCTAAAATAGTTAATGAGAGCGAAGTCTTAAACAGAAAGTTTCTACAAGATATTAAAAATATAACTAATCTAGTTTTTTCCATGCCTCTCAAAAAAAACAGTATAAGTAAACATTTTTCAAGATTATTAAGAAAGCTTACAAAGTTAAGTAATTATTTTTTAAAAATGTACGAATCATTAATAACATTCCATGGCTAAAAACCGACAGTTTTTTACCGAGTTAACTTGTAAAGTTGGAAAATAAATTATCTTGTTTCAAGAAATATACAATGTTAATAATAAAAGAACCATCCTTTAGAATAATTGTATGCCTAAAATTACTAAGACGGAATATTACATTAAATTAAATAACATCATATAGTACATGACGCATCAAAAACATGCTGTAAAATTCCATGTTATTATTTATTGAGTCTTGTCTAGGTAAATTGAGCATAGTATATACCAGCACATAAAATTTTCCGTTTTAAAATTACAAATATTTATATTGATTCTGAATTATCATCTTTTTTACGCCATTTTAAATTAAATTCATCAAGAATAAAAGAAATTACATTGGCAAAACCTCTTCTCTTTTCATTTTCTTCTACTTACAAAATGCTTTGTTTCATAATAAACACAAAATTTCCGAATTTGCAATGCATTACTTTCAGTCCTATTTGTGTCGACCTGCTTTTATAGAAGACAGAGCCATTTTCAAATAATCTGAAATTCCTGGCCAAACCTGAGTAGATAACTCGATATAAAAATTCCAACGGGCTCCTCGACCGTTGCCTAAAAGCAACCAGGAATTTCAAAGTCTCTAATATTGAATTATATGTCTTTTCTGACGGATTCTGGTCTAAGGGAGAAACGATAATCCGTTTAAAAGTAAGCTTTTTAAGGGATTCTCGGGACATTTTACTCACAATTTGAATTTTATTACTGCTTTTTGCGTATTACTTTTCATCTCTGATTTGAATTCCAAGATGCGTAGACCTTTTAAAAGATATTTTTAAGTAGAAATTTTAAATTATTGTCGTGTTACTATTTACCAAAAAAAAGTATACAAAAATGTCATTTGTATGGATTTATAACAAACTTTAGGGAAGGTTAAACTTCTTATGCAGAATACACAGAGTAACAAAACTCGGCAAGTTTATCAACCTATGTCAATAGAGAAGTTAACCCGAACTGTCACTTGTACAGCTGAGGAAAAAAAAACGTTACAGTAGACTTTGCGGGAGAACGGGTGGGGTTAGAAAGATGCTTTTGGTGTCATTTTTCAGGATGGATTTAGTGTATGCTTGAAAAAATTAATTGACTATTTTTCTCTCTGAGGTCGTCTTCTGGTGCAGCGCAATAAAAACTGCATCTTTTTTCATGGCGACCCTTAATTTTTATTCGATTTTATGAAAGATCATAGTAATTTAACCCTCATCACCGAGTTTCATTTAATTTGGACGTTAAACAAACCCATGGCAGACCATCAAAATCTGAAAAATTCATATTAAAAGCCTGAAATTAGTCGCCAACACCCGACTGCCAAACACGGATTTCTGACAACCTACCAGTACTAGTGAACCGATTTTCATTAATATTTCATTTTTAAATTGTCGAAACATGAGATAAGGTTATTTTTAAAATTTTTAAGCTTTAATAAGCATATAAATATTATGATTAAATTATTTTAATTTTGTTTATTATATTAGTTTATTAGTAATTTCAAAGTCAAAAATCCCACTGATCTAATTTTTGTGTTGTTTGAAAACGCGTAAATAAAAACAAAAACGCAAGAAGCGCCAAATCATCGATAAATTGCCAAGCCTAAAAAATAACTGTAACGTTTTTTTTTCCTCAGCTGTACCCTCGAATTCAATCCTTTTCACATGTAATTTTGACATTTTATGTAAACGTATACTACAAATCTGTAGAATCTATTTACACAATATTTGTTTTACCTACATTACTTTTGAAGTCTTTATATTCATTTTATCTAATTATCATTATTAAATCTAATATTTATCTAATTATTTTATATTATTATCTAATTCAACATCGTCAACGTATTATCCGTTTACAATGCGATATTAAATGGAGTCAAGTGCGATCTTTTTTGGTTTTCACACGAACATATTGTGCTACAGAATCTACAGTAGGCCAATCAATAATCTATTGAATATATCGAAGCTTATTTTAAACATTTGTAGAATATTATAATAGCGTTTAGCACATTCACTGTTGTGTAATTATTTCCATAATTGTTCCATTCATCACTATAATAAAGCTAATAATTAGGGAATTTCTTCTACAATTGCACTTGCATTGTCTAGACAAACCACCGAATTTAGACCACACAAGACACTTCATTTGACTTATTTCAAAATGGCGCCCCTAGTGAAATAGTCTGCGCTCATTTATTCTTCGAGAACACTGCATTTTAATCACTCGTTACAATGAGGTTCTCCAAAACCCGAGTTTACGTTATTGAAGACGAACCCTCTTCGAATTCGTTCTCCTCATTAACTAAATGATATGTTTAAACTCATTACGTGGATGTTGCGGGCGAAATCTTTGACAAAAGTTTCAAACTAAACTGTTGTATAGTTTCGTAGTTTCGCATTTATTAATTGGAAATTCGGGATTCTATTGATAAGGCGCGTTCTGTTTTGGAATTAAATTTTCTTTTACTCAGCTCCTTCATACAGTGAATTCAGTTTCTTCATTGCGATTTAAATGTATCGTGGGTGGGTTAAGGAAAGTATACGTCTCTTAAATTCCGGAAACAATGTGTTTACCATTTAATATGCCAGCGATAAACAACGTGGTTTTACAGTATTGAAAGTGGAAAATGTATACCCAGTTTGCAGCTTTGAAGTTCATAAGTAAGATATCTAAACCAGTTCTAGTTCTTAAAATTTTATAATTACTCATATAAATTGTTTAAAACACTACAATCTCAACTAAAAGAATATAAACTCATTCCTAAAACTTACACTGAAAATTAAAGAATACACACATAAAAGGTTTCAATGAAAATCTTTTAGTTAGTTGCTACTTGGTAATTTGACTCTAGTTGTTTTCTATTTAACTGCCTACTAAATCTGAAAATTTTGCAAATTGTTTATGAATTATTCCATAATTAGAAAATAAACTTGAAAAGTGTGACTATTGTATTTTTCTCTTATAGGAATGTATCTTGGCCCCCTTTACTTTCTCTCCATATTTTATCTATCCCCTCTAAATTGCATTTGTATGAAAATATATCCAATTTTGTATGAGATGGGATGGATTATGTCTAAACAGCTATAAAATGTAGGCTTCAAATGAAATACAACAGTCAGATAAGTTTGAACAGAATTTCTTCACTGCAGTTAAAGAAAAAGGCGAGAGGAAAAATTTTGCTAAATCATTTATTTTCAACAAAAAAACATTTAATACCTCAGAAAATATTTTATCTGATTTGTGTATTTTGTTTTAAAACACTTTAATCTATCATACTATAACGTTTAAAGCAGTAATTGAATTTTGACTGGCTGAGGTGAATTCATTTGCAAGCGGTAAATTCATGATCTTAAATCAAACTTTCTATATTGAAACTTGCCTTATTAATTTAAATATTTAAGTTGAACTCATTTCCAAATAAGTTAAAATTTGTTAAGTTCAACATTTTTTATCTTTCTATAGTGTCCCAATAAACGATAAATGAAGAGTTTATTTTTTCCTACGAACTTTTCAATTTAACTAAACTTCATTTCCCATGAAGCCTAAATAGAACATATTCCTATTTGAAATTTAGGTCCCTTGTCGTAGAGTTTCAAAATTCTACGACATGAAGATTAATGTTAATCCCAGATTTACAACGTTAGGGGAACTAATTACGACACGTGTTATCCTTTTACATTTTAAACATTCTATATGCAATACCTTCAAAACATTTATATATTTTTTTCCTAATACAGGTATACAAAAGGTACAAGAACATGCTTTGGATTAGTTCTTTTATTCAAACACATCCCCAATCGCATCATTCAGGAATGCATAAATTTTGCCAGATGTTTTGAACAGTATTTTCGGAAAAAGGGTAAGTGTGCCAAGACTTAATTTATGCAATTTCTTTCCATAAAGAGTTCAAATATGAATTTGAATTTAGGAAAACTTTTATTGAGCATTTTCAATCACATGACTCGGCCTAACAACGGCCTTAGCAACGTTGTTTTTTTCCTCCAGTGACATCATGTGCGAGTGCTTCTATTGGATGCTTCTCTTTCCCGCCCCTAACAACGGCCTTAGCAACGTTGATTTTGTCCTCCAAGTGACGTCATGTGCGAATGCTCTATACTCATAAAAATACTTTTTATGTACTGGTAGTAGTTTATTTTTGAGAGATATATTTTCAAAACTCTTCAATGTGAATTTTAAAATGAATTTGAATTGAAAATATGAGTAGAGAATTTTTTTAATGCTTCCACTAGACTTTTTTAAAGCATAACGCTTCAAAGGAGAAGGAAAATACATGCATACAAGAAAATTTAAAGGAAAAACAAGTTTTAAAGTATGTTTTCATCCAAAAGCCCAGCTTTTTTAACAGTTACTTTAGTGTTTTATTTTCTACAAACTTTTCAAAACAACTCTCTTCCCAAAAATAACTCCTACTTTAAGTTTTTCCCTAAATAACATGTTTACTATGAATCAATCCGATTTGAAATTTTTTTAAAAATCTTACACTGGGAAATTTGGTACTTGTTGTAACATAAAACATTTTTTAAATAATCATTGGAAACATTAAAATCTGTGTAAACCAATTATTAAAAAATAATTTTACACCTTACATATTTGCAAAAATATCTAATACTATAACTATAATATAATAACTAAGGAAATATCTTTACTTATTTCATTTTATATCTTAATTTAATTAAGAGATTCGGTAATACTTCTCGAACTTCCATCTTGATTCTATTCGTACAATTTAAAATCCCAAAGAAAAATCAGAAAATAGCACTATAGTATACAATTTAAAATACAGCATGACCGAAGAACTATAAGATTATGCTATATATATATTAGCATAAAAATGTTATTTTTATTTTTCAATAACCCCAAAATGATTTCAGTAAAACTATACAACATAAACCAACCTTCAAGAACAACCTGCAGTTGAGTTAAAAATATATCAAAACATCATACTTTACAATGACACAAACCGAACCAGTAGTATACTCTACACTGTTTAAAAGCTTTTCAAAGAGTTTCTGATTTCCTATCTCTCTACGTAGCATCCCCCATTGAACCAATATCACCCACATAATTGAAACTCTTCTTCCGCAAAGGATTCTCTGACTTATCTCATTAAATGCAACCAACAGATGACCGTAACAGCTGCACCGTCAAAGATGGATTTTTCGATCGATTAACCCAATTTTGAAGAATTTTTATCTGATATTCTATTAACTGCTGTTTTTTTTTCTTTTTTGATTCTTAATATCTTCGAAGAGAACCGAGTTGGATTCTTTTAGTGCTTTCTAGTTCTCGTAAAATGGGACATAGCGACTGAAGTTATGCAGTTTAATTTTTTCTTCGGATTTTAATTATTTGCTAATTTTGATTGGTGTAAATGTAAATTTGATTAAAAGTGTTATTCTTATGCTAGCACTGGATTGAAAATCCTTTAATTTCAAATAGTTTTTAATGCAACAGTAATATTTGGTTAGAATCTGTAAAAAAGTTGTTTTATTAAAAGTGAATTAACAATACATAAAAACCAATTATAATTTGATTTAAGCCTTTTTTTAGTTTGAAAAAATAGAAATTAAACAGAAAAGTGGTTTTATGATAGACTCAGACTATTACTTTGATTGATTAAAAGTGAGAGTCGCAAGGTTTATTTAAGTGTTAAAACTTAACTTCATTCTTAAGTTTAGTTTTAAAATTGAAAGATAGTGAGTTAAAATTTGCTAGTTTATGTTATTTTATAAAATTTCTGAATAATATTTAGAACTCACCGTTTGCTTTTAAGCGTATCTTCCTCTTAAAAAGACCTCGTAGTACTTTGAATTCATTCCATTATGCATAGGAATTCAAAACTAATAGGCAAAAAAGTTAGGGGATGTAGACAACCCAAAGAAAATTCAGAGTTACTCTGGTTTAGAGGGGGGAGGGTCTGTGAAGTAAATGAAGTAAACCTAAGGAGCTAGAGTACGGAAAAAAGTTTCCAAAAATAGTGAAAAATGGGTTATGATGGGCAAACGGTTTAAGGTAAAACTAAAATTTCAATTCCAAATACCATGTGTTAACTTGTTTATAAAACCTACGTAAAGTTTTTGTCCTTAAAGAGTCGTTTTTGAAATGTGACAGTTACTGTAGTCTTTTTATTAATGCCGTTTTCAATGCCCCACTTTTCATTGTTTCAGGCCAACTTTTTTCTGTACCTCAGGAATGTTTCGCAGATATTCTTTCCAGGTTTTGTGTGTGTTTCATTTAAATCACCCTGTACGTGTGAACAGAAAACACGTTCACCTAATTCAATACGGCAGTAATTATAAAGCTTCAAAACAGAAGTAAATAGAAATAAAAACCACTTTAGCTTCTTCTATAGGTTACAAAATCCTTCCAACCAGCTAACACTGCCATTAACTTCCAAATAAAAGATCATCATCTAATCTTTCTTAAGTAAAATATGCTTTCTTAAAATATGCTAAAACAACACAACGGAGAATCACCGTTCCTCTCACAATACGCAACAACTCCCACACAATAATAACAACCAAGGTTAATAGGAGAATTGGTAATAACCTTGAATAACAACGATTACCTTATTAAGCCCCAAGAATCGAATCGAACCCACACGATCCATTAATTCTCAATGGATCGAATTCCATTAATACCCGGGAATCGAATAAAAGGGAGTCTTGTTCAATCCAATGAGAAAAAGAGTCAGGCGGAGTCACTTGACTGTCATTAGCATTGCAAATACTGGTAGAAATGGATTCTGCTCCTCTTCAGTTGGGGTGATAGTGTTTCTGCGGAGCGGAAGCTCCTTGTACTTTTCCCAAGTTGTTTCGGGGAGCCTCGAGAGCTGCTGAATAACTAACTCTAGGCGATGTGGAGGTTTTTTTTTCTTTGGTGGAGAAGTTTTGGGTGTTGTAGTAGTTTTGATGTTGAATATGCCCGGAAGGTTTGCCTTCGCATGGTATGTTGGAGAGTGTAATAGGGGGGGGGGGGGGAATTGGTAAAAAAGACCGACCCGATTTGTCGAGAGGGGGGAGCCCTCCAGAAACACTTTTAAGGAATACTCTTCACTGTTGAGTTTTTCAGAAGGACAGTGGTCTAAGTCCAAAAATACAAAATTTGAGATAGAATTGGATTTTTTATTTCATGTAGTAGTTTTTTAAGTCAAAAATTTAAAGGGCCCCAAACAGCACAACCGTTCAAGATTCATCCAAATTTTGTCATGTGAGACCAAATATCATTTACTTCTTGTAACAGTTACGTAAATTTGGTATCAGCTATGCTACATAGGAGCTGCTCTGAAAGTGCCTTCACCATTGGGAAAAACACAGGGGGTATTTCAGAACATACTAATCAATTACTCAAAACTACGTTTGGTGGACTAATACCCCTGTCAGTCTGAGCTGCTCGTAAAACACATATCTATAGTAAACTTTTGTTTCAAGAAAAATTAGAAAACTTCGCAAGGATTTAAAATGTATTTTGAAATGGGACTCCTATGAGAGACCATTATGTAGATAAAGTAGTTGGATGAAGATTGCGTATCGAAGTTATCCTTAATTCTTTAACTTTCAAAACAGAAGTATAAAACTATAGTATTTCCAATTTACATGACATACAAAAGGCAAAAGGTAACTATTTATGCAAAACAAATTATTTATTCCTTTATCTGCTCCGTTGAATATCGCCAAGCTGTTATTTATCGGGACAGATAACGGAATTGAACCCACAAAAATATACAAAAAAAAATTATTTCATACTATAACCGGGTGCCACTTGTTTTTTAGTGACAACAACTAGGACGATAATTCATTTTCTAGCAACCGGGCGGATATACCGGATGATGAATAATGGTGCCAAGAGTAATGCCAAAAACTTTTGCCAAGAAGAGTGCTGGCACCCGGTTGTAATGTAGCACCAAAAAATATACAGCTGTCTAGTATCATTTTGACAAAATTTGGTTTGGTCAGAGATTCTAAATAACTCATCTAATGATTAAAATATATCTATATAAGTTAAAGTGAATTATTATTATGGTCTATTCCACCAATTGCTTAAAGGCAAATATTCCCAGAAAGGTAAAAATAAAGATCCCATGTTTTTCAATCTATAGTTTTTTTATATTTATTTTATTCCCATCTCAACCACTTACTTTCAAACACAGCATTACATTTTTAGTCTCTTCCGAATACAAACCCAAAACACTCATCAAGACATATAGGTCCTCAAACGATAAACCTTAAACGCACCGTGAACTCGGTCCACTCTGCTGAACAAGTAGCTCATCCCCTCGAATTAATTCCAGTAATAAATAATGTCCCCGGATATCACATCAGATGCTCCTCCCAATCAATAGGACAGACATTTGGATTGATGCCAAAGCGTTTTTCAAAAAAAAAAAAAACCGTAATTCCAAATGTTCCACTGATTCCCTTCGATAGCTTTAATGGGACATTTTTTCCCTTACATCGAGACAACGGACAAATAAACATAAACAAACCCGAGCACCTCGTAAATACCGATGCCAAACCTGACGTTGAAAAAACGTCCCAAAAACGTTAATATTAAATTCTTCCTCTCCCGAGGCATTAAAGTTACGTCAGTAATCGCTTTCCGCTGCGTTTTTCTCCGGCTAGAAACGTCTGACGGAACGGGATTGGTTGCATGAGAAGTGATGATGAACAAATAAACAAATGCCGGAGGTGGTTCGTTGGATGAGGAACAGTTTGGATACTTTTTTTGTGCCTCCCGGGTGCATAATCTTGGAATTATTTTAACCGGATTCGGAATCAAGGAGATGGTTTTTTTCCCGGTGGTAGAACGTGCGCTTTATTACTTTTGACGTGGGTTAGGTGAATAACTTTTGGTGCTGGTTTTTGGTGGTATTGGATTAATAACTAAAACACAATTTGAAATCTTTTTGTTGATTTTTAGTAGTTTGATTAGTGTTTTTTGTGTACTACTGTATTTCGTTAGCAGAATTCGGCTACCTTCAAAAAAAAAGCACAAAAGTAACATTCAAAACTAATCACTTGAAAAGTGTTTTCAATTTATTTTTAATTCTTTTATACGCATCAATAAAATAAAAAATATCAGAAGAATACTTTAATTCAACTTCATTAAAAGCGCTGAGTAAAGAAACATGATATTATTATGAAGTTATGAGCCCAAAAAGTGAAAGAAAATTTTTCTTAGATGCGATGGTTGGAATAGTTTACTTTTATTACTATACCTACTAAATACGAATGAAAATAAAATACGTATTATTAAGTGACAATTAAACTTTCATCCATCCATTTTGATTGACCTTAATTCTTTAATGAGACAAAAACATAATAATTTTATTCGTATGAGTATGAACAATTTGTAATTACTGCTCAACCAGCAAAAAGAATACGGGTTGATGGGCAAAAGGGAATATAGATCGGAAAGCATGAAGATTTGAAGGGGAAAAGTTCGATTTCACTAATTTTATATCACAATCAAATGTATACTACATTAAGTTTATGATCCTCCATTGTTGATTTCGGTTACATTTTTTCTTTTTAGCTATTTCAAATTACAGTTTTTGTTTTTTCAGACTCGTGAGCCCTTTCAACTCCCTTTCCCCCCTATATCCGCTTCAGAAATAATCAGCACGTCCTTCAAAACCATGTGACCCGTTTCTTTCGTCTGGCTAAACAGTACCTACTACATTACATCAGTGTTTCCAACGAAATACACATACAACAACTCCAAATCCACCAACAACAAAACATCAAACCCCAACAATAAATCTCCAACTCCATCCCACAAATTCAAAACACCAGCCGTAAATTCTTCCCCCGACATTCAATTCTTCCCTTCAATCCAGCCCCAACGAATGCCCTACCCACAATCTCCATTACTTACCCTTAAAAGAGCAGACACAAGATTTGTCCGCCCTCTCTGCCCGGGCAGGTAACTCATGTCCCCGGTAATTGCCGGCCACACTTGCTCTTGCGGAAGATTTGTGGAAAGTTTCCTCCCTCCCCCGAAAAGTAATTACCCTGCGGCGGCGAAATGATACTGGGCTGTTCCTGGTGGGACGACGTCGTGCCCTGGTGGCTCGTTCGGATCTGGAAGGGAGGGTGTTCGTCCTTATAACGCGTTCGAATTTTTTTTTTCTGTGGTGGCTAATCCCGCTCAAGATGTTCAGAAAAGTCGTGTGTTTTTATACAAATCACTTTCTCAATATAGGATTTTTGCTGGTGTTTAACCAGTTTCTGTTGTCTTTGCAATGGTAATCCTTAGTTAAGAAACAGTGCCATCCATTCCTTTTTGTGTTCGGGTAAGAGTTCATTTGAGGAGTCTAGAAGTCAAGGGGTAAAAGTGCAGTTTTTTTAAGTATTGGTAAGTAAATAATAAAAAAACTGCACTTCTACTCCTAGGCTTCTAGGCTCTTCAAGTCTTCATTCAGTGATCAGTATAGATCTTTTGGGGTATAGATGAAGCTCTTAGAGAGAACAAGTGTATTCAACCTCTCACACTTTTGTACAGCTGAGGAAAAAAAACGTTACAGTAGACTTTGCGGGAGAACGGGTGGGGTTAGAAAGATGCTTTTGGTGTCATTTTTCAGGATTTAGTGTATGCTTGAAAAAACTAATTGACTATTTTTCTCTCAGAGGTCATCTTCTGGCGCAGCGCAATAGAAACTGCAACTTTTTTCATGGCGACCCTCAATTTTTATTCGATTTTATGAAAGATCATAGTAATTTAACCCTCATCACCGAGTTTCATTTAATTTGGACGTTAAACAAACCCATGGCAGACCGTCAAAATCTGAAAAATTCATTTTAAAAGCCTGAAATTAGTCGCCAACACCCGACTGCCAAACACGGATTTCTGACAACCTACCAGTACTAGTGAACCGATTTTCATTAATATTTCAGTTTTAAATTGTCGAAACATAAGATAAGGTTATTTTAAAAATTTTTAAGCTTTAATAAGCATATAAATATTATGATTAAATTATTTTAATTGTGTTTATTTATATAAGTTTATTAGTAATTTCAAAGTCAAAAATCGCACTGAGCTAATTTTCGTGTTGTTTGAAAACGCGTAAATAAAAACAAAAACGCAAGAAGCGCCAAATCATCGATAAATCGCCAAGCCTAAAAAAAACTGTAACGTTTTTTTTTCCTCAGCTGTACATCTGTGTTGCTGTATAATAATTATACAGTAACAGATGTACAAAAGTGTGAGAGGTTGAATAAGCTTGTTCTTTCTTTAGAGCTTCATCTATCCCCTAAAAGGGTTTATTTACTGACCACTAAATGAACTCTTACCGAATCACTTTGAATACGAAAACTCGTAGACATTACGAACAAAAGTTCATGGTTTATTTTTACGATATTCACCGTGAGATGAATATTTAAAAAATAATAAAAGCATGTTTAAAGACGAAGTTTTATACTTCACAAAAAAGCCATTACATTAAAAAAATCAAAGCCCACAAAATTTTATTTCCTTCACAGCAGCAATAAACACTCAAATTGCGGTTTTAAATTAGATCAATTTAGAGTTTCTTATTAGTCTTTTACTTATAATTCATTTTTTTAAACAGTCTATCTAATGATCTTTATAGCTTTTGCAGAATCCACTACTATTTCATAACTCAGTGAAATTAAATTTTATGGTTACACGTAACTGGAGGTTTTTTTTTTACCGCCATTCTGTTTAAGGACATTTTATTGCGGGTTCTTTTTCAGACGTTAATTGAACGCTAAATCAGAGTCCTAGGAAATGAAACTTCCGAGTTGATACTTTATTAAGAATCTTTCTTTTAATGTTTCTCATACTCACAGAATGTAATGAAATTTTCGTACGGACGTAATTAGATTGTACCTTGTTTAATAACCATGTTTTAATTAGATCTGTCACTATGAGTAATACTTTACAATATGCCATTAGAAACTAAAATAATAACCCTAAATGAAGTTTGGTTCATGGTTAGTTCTAGAAGAATTTTACTTGTGGTAAGAATATTAATTACAAGTATACATATCTTTATAATTTACAAGGTCGCTAATAATTGCATTTATGATTCCTGCATTTTTTGATAATTACTACAAAATTTTTAAAACTCTATCAAAGTATTTACACAATGACATTCCTAATGCGTATGTAATCAAAACCCCGTTTTAAACTTCACAGTCATATTCATAGCCATCAGCATCGGTGTAAACCAGCAGTTAAAGACAGAAAAAGTAGATTTTCGCTGACTCTGATTGGTGGAATTCATCTTTGTCCTAGGATTTAACATCCACCCTAATGGCTATGAGTATGGCTGTTAGTGCACTAACTCATAAAACATCCTTTCGAATTATTTTAAGTAAGTTCTTAATGTTAAACAGGTACATAATTTTAAAAGATAATCCCCTCAAGGTGCATTGCATTCCCATAACTCTTAAGAGTTTATGAGAGTAGTGCGTGAGCGCTATAGTTTGTCCGAATATTGATAATATGTGCACATGCACTCACATGCTGTTATGTTACATTAAGAAGAGAGGAGTAACACTTAAAATCGACAAAATGTAACTAAAATACGTTGTTTTCTACATTTAAAACTGTTAACAGAATACGAACTCAGAAGCCACTCACATCTTCCGTCAGTTAACTCAAACATTTCCCACACATCCTACTTCCATTTCCCTCACAAAGCAATTAGAAATGTCAAAATTGTGAGAACTAGAGACGTGTGGCAAATCAGCTGGGAAAGTTTATTGGTGTTTAAACCCGAATCCTCAACCACGGGTTGCGGGTAATTTGCAGCTGCCGTATGCCTCAAAAACCCTTTTTGAGTGGTATTAGTTTACATTATTGGGAAATGATTGATATTGTTCTGGAGAAATCAAACGGTAGAAATATTTAAAAAGGAATATGGGAGTAGCGTAAGCGAATTTTCTCTAAATTTAGGTTAAAAAAGTACATACAAATTATATTTGTAACTCTTTCACTTGATTTTAAGATTTTGGCATGGCATCTTTTTATGAAATCTCAACATTCCAGATATTAATGAGACTTTAAAGTAGTAACAGTTTTTCGTATCAATAAATTCAAAATTAAAAAATACGAAAAATAATTCATGGTCTAGATGTAGTCTAGAAGATTAATATTAATGTAATTTTCATATTTTTAACTCATCTGAAGTATTTTCAATACATATTATCTTAGAGAATAAATAGTTTTGAAAGTTCTTTAACAAAGAGTGAAATATCATTTCAAGGCATTATAAATATTATTTAAGAAAAAAGTAAATCGTGTAACTCTAATACTAAAAAGTGGTGTACAGATTTGCAACAGGTCCTCCATGGCTAAAAGGATGATTTGTCGGCAAGAATGGGTGACCCGGCTGCAATATTCACCAGTCGCTAACTTAGGGACACTTCTGCTTGGCGATCGCCATTGAGGACCTGTTTTAAATCTGTTCCAAAACTGGTTCTTAAAAATATACAGTAAATATTACTTACTTTTACGGTGTTTCACAGGGAGATCACAGAGAGAATTCAACCGTTTTTATAGCGATTTCAATTAGCAAACCTTATGAAATCGTACCTGAAAAAGAAAAAATTTATGTATAAATATAAATCCCCCTTTTAATATTAATTACTCTTAAAATATTTTAAAAAGAGCAACGAAGTATTTTTTAAAATGTAATGAATGTAACACAAAACATTAAACATCTCAAAACATGAATATGAATAGTGGACTTCAACCATTTTCAAAACAATAGTGCGTGTAACTTTTTAACTTCGATTTCATATTTTTTTGTAAAAGACCTTTCTTTTTAAAAATGCCTTAATTTAATAATTAGATCTGAAGATAAAAATTTCAATTAACAACGATATTTTTAAAACTACGAATAAACAAAACAATTAGTAATGTTTTTCACCAGCAAATAATATTTTCCTTTGAAAAGGCCAGCCGATTCACAGAAATGAGCGTTTCACGTCACTGAATAAAATACTCATAAAAAAACTTACAAGGTTAATCGAACACATTTTTTTAGACTCACTTCGTTTGAACCTTTATTTTCGAACTAATTTAAAATCTTATTCCTTAAAACAAACAAGCAAAAAAATGTCAGATTTGGCTTGTTCAGCAATAAATAAACAGCGGATAAAAAATGGCAAATTCATAACGAAGAAATCTAGTTAGTTATCTGTAAGATTTGCTCTAACATAAAGAACACTTAATTTATGTTAATTTTTCTCCTATGGCAACAAAAACTAATGCGATGTACTTTATTTTCCTGAGAAATTCGCTCAACCATGCCATTAGATTTCCTTGCTACCATTTTTGAATACTTGAACTTGAACAACGAACACATTGGAGTTAAAACTGTTGAATAATGAATTTATTATCATTTACACAATCGGAATCTATAAAAAAAAACCGATTGACTTTGTATTTTAATTTTCTCTTAAAAAACGCTTAATACTTCAAATAAGATTCTGTGAATAAACAGGAACCTTGAAGAGGTTTTCTTTAAGATGTTTCAGGGAATAGAAAAAATGCATAAATTCTAGAGCATTTTAAATCCTTTTGGTTTTTATAGTATCGAATTTTCATTGAAGATTAGCTAGGTGGGGAAAAATCTAGATTTGTAGCATAAATACTAAGAAGAGAATATTTATGACACAGAAATATTTTTATAAAAACACTCAAACTAAATTAAGGAGATAAATTTTCTTTGAAGTGTGATGCAACATTATTTTATAATAATATTTGTACGCACGACTATGTGAGCAATGGGTAAAAATCTCCATTCCTAGTCTTTGATTAAGTTTAAATGAATTAATGTTTTTTTTCTTCAAATTTAAGCTTGCAACAACTTTCTTTCGTAATTTAACTGTTTGAATGTTTTTCCCTTTCTGAGCTCGTTATTGAAGAATGAAATTATTATAATTAGCTACCCTCCCTCTAAAAATATTTTAAACATCTTAAAACAATTTTCATGTTAGTTTTTACTAGTAAGTAAGTCCTTGAACCATTTTGACAAAAGGAAAAGATTAGTGCAAAAAAATATATCCGACAGAATAAATTTCCTTTTCAAAACCATTATGTAGCAAGTAAATACGTCATTTTATATCAATATTATTTTAACTAAGAATTAGAAACCCTGCACTTTTTAGTTTTTCTTAAATTTCCAAGCATTGATAAACCACAAACAACATTTTTGAAACAATATAAACTTAGACATACATATAAAACGGGCTAAAATTTTTTTTCCATAGAGAGACAAAACGATTCAAAATGTCAGAACGTATGAGCGATAACCGAAATTCTCTATTTACCTCAGGATTTTCGGTAATAAATGTCAGTTAACCGAATGGAAAACTTTTTAAGACTGAATACAGTCAAGGGGCTTTATTTTGTAACTTGGTATTTACGTACAATATTTGTCCATATTATTCAGAAATATATTTACGGTATAAGCTCTTATAAAAACCAACTGTTTCAGTTTTTGAGTGTTAACTGTGGCGAAAATCCGCATTGTTGAAAAAGTCTTTGTTTCGTTTCATGGGGTTAAGTAGATGAAAACGCGAAAAAACACGTATTTTGGGGGGTTTTATTCTTGTAATTTTTATGTACAAGGTGTAATTTTGTATAAAATACACAAAGCTCTACAACTTTATCATTGACATTTTTCTCGTATCTCTAAAAGTTTTTTAGATAGGCACGATAACTTCTAAACATGCCGTCAAGGGGCGTTAAAAGCGATTTCATTGGCATTTTACTAGGGGTAGGCACCACGTTTATGGAAATAGCTCCAGGCGTTAATAACTTTGACATCTTGTACCAGTGGTTTCAAAACTCGTCTAACTAAAAATCATTATAGCTACAATTACAAACATAATCCCTCATGAAATAATATTGAAAAAAAATATTACAATAAATTTAAACAGAAACCATTCAAAAAGATATTAAAACTAAAAATCTGCTCAACATAGTTAATTTATTTCAGAATGGATTGTAACTTTATTAACAGAATAGACGATGAATACAACTCAATGAATGAAAAAATGACGACAATAAAAGACTTTTATTCACACAAATGTACTAGAACTGGTACATGATGGGTACAAACATCATATTTTCTATTAAAAACTCACAAATGATATTACCTAAAACCATATCGATCCCTCTTTCCCAATCAGTTTTTGATCTCAAAATAGTAGGTAAAACAAATCAATGGAACCCTTTTGAACGATTGTAACCCTACCCTGGTAAACTTTAGGGCAATGAATAATTAAGAAGCCATTTTTCAACAGAACGTAAGTTAAAAGAAGTTGCGTGATTTTCATAATGGTTAAAGAGTATTTATGGTAACATTTTGATTTGTGTTGTCTATAGGTCTATTGTGTTGCCCAGTAGGGAGCTTTTATGTTAATTCCAATTATTGAACATGGTAATCAAAGTGCCACTTCAAACTTGATGACTTCATAGAGAGTTGGAAAAATAAAAGTTAATAGTAGGTAGGCACTCTTAGGAAAGTTAAATCGGTTATTTTGTTTAGGTCTATGTATAAACATACAAGAAATTATACAGAAGCGCGTGCAAAATGTATTGGAAACTTCACAACTTCATTCCAAAAGGTATGCATGTTATTTAAGTATTTATAGACGCCAATTATGAAAATTTGACTTTATTATCAATTTTAACTAACTAATTCAAGTTCAATAGTTACAGAATTCAGCCCGTAAAGCCCATAACTTTAATTTTATGTACTCCTATTCAATTTTAAACTTTAAATCATATAATCCTTACGTAAAAAAAAATTCTCTGACGCAAAGTTTATAGCAATAATATGTTTTAGCTTATCATAAAACAGACGTTTTTCACTTGTCGCTTTACAGTGTATTTTACATCTCTGCTTCAATTTCATATTTAGCTTTCTAGAGAATAGGGTAATAGAGCATGGCCAATTAATTTTTCGTTACAAAAATAAAGTTAGAGCACCGACAAATGCACTCAATCAAAATTTACGAACTCATTAAGAAATACTCTTACCCGCCTCTAGTTATGTCAAGTGAATTTTCTGTATATTGCAAATGTGTGTGTGAGCTTGTAACACTTTTGCAACACTACTTAAACACAATGATTAACACTTTTACTCAAAAGCATTTCAATTGTTTTGTGTGAGAAAACGGTAAAGTGGTTAAAGTGTTGCTAGAGACAGAAGCGTGTACTTGCAGTGTTTCGATCAAGATTTAAGAACACTTTCAGATTTCAAACAACTCTATTTTCAGAACACATTCCTGCACAGAAAACATTTCAAACATATTCAGAACACTCCTACAACACAATTAAAGTGTTAAAATTGTTGTGCACTAGTATCAAATAATGTACTAGTGCTCCACAAATAATTTACAACACAACTTGTACATGTGCAGTAACTTTTGATTTTGAATTTGAGTTAGTTAATAGAGTATTTTCAGGTCACGTCACAACCGGTTATTTTCTTTTAACTGTGTACCTTCTGTAGGGCTTTTAACTGTTGCTAAGGCCGTTGTTTATCTGTTGCTAAGGCGGTATTTAAGTATGGGGTCACGTGATTGCAAATGCTCCAATAGAAGAATTCCACGGTCAGTCATTTTCTGTAACTGTTAACCTCTGTAGGGCGAAAAACTGTAACATTTCTGTTGCTAAGGCCGTTGTTAGGTCCGAGTCATGTGATTGAAAATGCTCTATATGGAGCAGCCACAGAGATAGTGGTTTTAAGATGTTTAAAGAATAAATAATATAGTGTTGACTTCCTGTTCCAATTATTTAGTATTCTGTGATATTAAATAAATGTTCTACCTAACAAACAACACAACCGAAGTGTTGTTAAAAAGAGGACCAAAAAGGGTTCTTATTTTGGTGTGGAGCGTTTGCAGTGTACTTTCCATAACTTTACTCCCTCCATAAAATATTCATTCACAAGTACTATTATTTCCATAGCAACAATTACACCTCGAACAACAATAACAAAAAAATACTACACTAACCCCAGTTCTGTACTCCTAATACTCTTTTTAATCCCCGTCTCCCCGCACCAAAAAGAAGCAAGAGGGAGTCTGGTACTCTTCCAGATTGAGTCAACAAACTCGGAACGAAAAATTTCAGGACAGACCATCCTCACAGGAAATTAGGATAAGAAGTATTGCTACCTTAACTGCCCGGACGAGTTCCTAGAGAACCGTTTTTACCGAGTTTTGCATCAGAAAAGGGAAGATTAACGCGCTGCCTCGCCGAAGGTATTTACGAAACAAATTAAACAGAAGGGTCTGCATTACTGGAATGGAACTTCCTTCGATAAACAAAGGGAATAAATAGCAGCCTTGGAAGGTTTTTAGTCTTTTTCAATGTCTGGATTTTTCGAGGGAAGAATGAGAGCTTGAATTGTGTGTGACTTTCGGACTTGGTCACTGAAGAGGAGTAATAAATGAAACTGAAACACTGAATAAAAAAGAAAAATGTTGACTTTGTGTATTTCTTAGCTGTGGGGATTTGAATAAGACTGGTGTTTTTCGTACTAGTTAAGAAAAATAAGAGTGTTTTCAGGTGACGTCACGACCAGTTATTGTAGGGCAATGCGTCTGTTGCTAGGTGTGGGGTCACGTGATTGCAAATGCTCCAATAGAAGAATTCCATCACGACCAGTTATTTTCTGTAACTGTTAACCTTCTTCAGGGCAAAGCGTCTGTTGCTAAGGCCGTTGTTAGGTCCGAGTCATGTGATTGAAAATGCTCTTATGGTGTTTTGTATATCATCGATACTTTTAGAGAACATATGGTTTTTTTTACATTGAACTTATGGGATTCTATGCTTGCTTGTGCTTCTAATATATGCTTGAGGGAGAAAAGCAAATTTATAAAAAAATTAAACAACTCTGTGAGTTTTTGAAGGGACCAATAAATTATTTTAAGTACCCAAAAGTAAAATATAGACAGTATAAGGAATTTGTTTGTTAATTAAGAAATTTTCACCACAAAAAATCGTTATTATTTCTTAAATTTTTCATTAAACTTTATCTAAATCGTTTTCTTTACTCCGTATTGCGCGTTTTACTGCTGTTTCTTAATCCATTTCTCCATCATGTTCATTTTACTTTTAAAACAATTAATGTTATTTTTTTGTAGTTGTTTAGTAGTTACAGTTCTTTTACCTTCCAGAAATAAGCACAACATTCATATAAAAGGTTAAAGTTTAAACAGATATACATAACTTGTGTTCATAAGAAAACTAAAAACACACTGAAAATTTAATGAAATCTTAAATAGAAACTATCAACCAACATATCAAACGACTCTCAATCTACCAATCCTCATAAAAACGGTAAAACTTTTTGGAGGGGTTGGAATTTCACACCGATTCCAATACCGTAACAAAAATGTTTTCATCAAACTTTTTTTAAAATATAACCAATCAAAGGAAAACACAAAATCAATTAATATCATACGCGGTTACAGATTAAAGAACACATCCAGAATTTTCATCAGTATTCCCTGAGTTTAGGACATTCTCACTAACATCTATTCACGCAGCCGATCGAAAACCCAACCCGGTTGAAAGTTCGCTTTCACACACTTAGTAACGATTTTCCGCGCTCGGTATTCCTCTAACTGTAGATGCAAATCCAGGAATATCCAGATCCCAAATGAGTCATCCTCTACTTCATTTCCTGTCGGGATCCGGAAGGGGGCTCCCCGGGAATAATTTGCCCCGGAAAGACGCAAAATGCCCCGATTAACAATTTGCAGGCTCCGGGTAACAGTGTAATCAGACAGTAATGTGCCGGCCAGGAATTTCACAGACGGTAATTTGCCTGTCATTCGAGAGAGAAAAAATGGCGATTTGGGGATAAAAATTAGGGCTATTTGCTCGAGGTTATTTTTTTTTATTTGTTGCGTTATCTTAAAAGAGAAGTTAGTTGAATTTTTAATGCTGGAGTGTCTTGTGTGATACAGTGTAGCGGTTTGGTTTGAAGCACTTTTCCTGCAGTTGTTTTTTTTTTAGTTGCTTCATTAAAACTGTTTACTGGTTGGATTTCTGGAGATTCTTCAGCGTTTTCCTGTTAAAAAATTACTTAGTAATGATGGAAACTGTTTTTGTTACTTCCACCAGTTAGGACTTGATGGCGGAAATGTATGGGTTTAGGAAGGTACTTACTGCTTTGATGAAATACGTTCTTTTTTGCAATTTATTGCAATTTATTTTTTGCAATTATACCTATCGTCGTTCAGTAAAACTGTTTTCCGATGCAATAACAACATTGGTTTTATAATTTAAAATGTTAAGCACAATGATAAGCATTGTCATAATCAATGTCCACTAACTACCTTCTAAAGTTTGTTATTTCTATGCCAAGAATAAATTGTATGGCAATGAACTAGTTCACAGTCGGGGCATATTTCTCATTTCTCAAACTCGAAATTCTAAAAATAAAATTGTGATGGCCAAAAGCACATAACACTAATTTTATTTTAATTTTAAAAATATTGGCTATATAATTGAATAAAGCTAAACTCATTACAATCCATATAAGTATCTAGTATGAATGATTCCATTTTATTACACAGAATCTTTGAAAATCATGTAAATACAAGAGGACTCACAAAAAAACTTTTAGAACTGGTGAAAAATCTAGTCAATAGGATAAAATTTCAGAGGGGGGCAGTAAAAAAATAGCAATACGTCAATTTTAGATCATTATAACTATTGTATGCATGCATACCAATCATACCAAACTATTCTTTGCTTACAATTTTGCCATTGTAATTTATAAGTATTCTAAATCGCTGAATGTACAATTTATTAGATATTTGCTTCCTCCTTCTGATTCTGCGTATAATATTTATTCCCTTCATTAAAACTACACAAATAACGGACTCCACTTTAAGATTAATACAAAACTTTAAAAAAAAAAGTTCACATAACAATGAAAATCCCCCCAAACAAAATCTTCAACAAGAAAAACAATCAGCATCCGAAAAAATCCATCCACCCTTCTTACAACCAGCTCTCTAGCAAGATATAACAATAATTCTAACTGTAACCACTAACAGCCCTCCTCCACTTAAAACCCCTTCAGAGCAGCATTAGAGCCATCTTGTTCCGCGATAACTCCCTCCTACCCTTTTGTTGCTCAATTATTCAAACGGACAGTGTTCCAGAACACACTAATTAGCGGGTCCTTCAGTGATGCCTTTGTTGCCCTTCTTCTCGGCTTACGATGCCGCCCGTTTCGAGGAAGTAGAATCTAGAACGCTTAATTAGCCTTAGGAATATTCTTTTGTGTCGAACGCGGTTTGGTTGCTCACTGGTGGTGGAAGTCGGGGAAGAAGTTAGTGTGAGAGATAGATGAGTTACTGTCTGTCTATCACAAGTTGAGCTCCCGTTTACATTTGTGTTACCAAGGCAACAGGATCTCCTCATTTCCACTAGTTGAATCACTAGTCCTCTTTGTATTACATCTAAACACCTCCAATATTTTTAACTGCAAGGAGTTATCACTTTTGTAATAGACCAAGTTACTAAAGAAAGTGAAGATGGTGACATTTAAGGCTCAAGGCTCATTCATACTGTTTCACTTTCACTGTTCATCCCGAGAGATTCACTTCTGTGAATTGTTAGTTTCCATAGAATTTTTCTTATCCTTTTTACTGTAAACTTAAATTAAAATGTATTTTAATTTAATTTAATGACTCAGTTCATAGTAATTTCTAATTTTATTCGTTTTAGTCATTCTTTTTCTTCCCTTTTGTGCTGTGAACAAAGCAGAAATATAATTTAGTTGTATATTAAATTGGTTTTTAAGATTTTATTTTAAATTTGAAATTTCATGTTGAAAAAGGGAAAGAGTCCATCAACTTTTTTCAACTGTAAAATATTTTTCAATATACTTATATTTATTTCGATGATTATTTTGTACTCTAAATAGGGTCCTGAATTTCCAGTACAAATTTGGTGGCTATACATCTAAAAATCCATTACTTATACAGTTGGGGGGGTCCGATTTTCTCAAAACCTGGTTTTTGTAATTATTCCCTTTTTCAAACAGACGATTCAAATTGTCTTTTCACTCTTCAATCCACCGATTTCCTTCACGATGAGTACAGCTGAGGAAAAAAAAACGTTACAGTTATTTTTTAGGCTTGGCAATTTATCGATGATTTGGCGCTTCTTGCGTTTTTGTTTTTATTTACGCGTTTTCAAACAACACGAAAATTAGCTCAGTGCGATTTTTGACTTTGAAATTACTAATAAACTAATATAAATAAACAAAATTAAAATAATTTAATCATAATATTTATATGCTTATTAAAGCTTAAAAATTTTAAAAATAACCTTTATCTCATGTTTCGACAGTTTAAAACTGAAATAGTAATGAAAATCGGTTCACTAGTACTGGTAGGTTGTCAGAAATCCGTGTTTGGCAGTCGGGTGTTGGCGACTAATTTCAGGCTTTTAATATGAATTTTTCAGATTTTGACGGTCTGCCATGGGTTTGTTTAACGTCCAAATTGAATGAAACTTGGTGATGATGGTTAAATTACTATGATCTTTCATAAAATCGAATAAAAATTGAGGGTCGCCATGAAAAAAGATGCAGTTTTTATTGCGCTGCACCAGAAGACGACCTCTGAGAGAAAAATAGTCAATTAATTTTTTCAAGCATACACTAAATCCTGAAAAATGACACCAAAAGCATCTTTCTAACCCCACCCGTTCTCACGCAAAGTCTACTGTAACGCTTTTTTTTCCTCAGCTGTACATTCATCGATGAGATAGAAAGAACATCGACAGTGTGAATGTGCCTTTAGAAATGTTGTTTATGATGCCTTTCACTCCTTGCTTTAACACTGATGATGACATTGCACGTAAGCCATACTTTGTGCTTGATAACTATAACACTTTTCTTTAAAATGAGAACATTTTCTCAGGTAAGGTGTATGCTAAACAGGATAATACTATCCCAAGCCCCCAAAAAATAAGATTGCAATTTTCAAGTCACAATCCAATTGCATTCAACTTAACTTGAAATCACGAAAAAAAATTCGCTTCAATACACGAAATCGCAAAAGGCTTTTGGAGTATAAATCGGTATAATTAAAAGACCCCAGTTTGATACGTAACGGCAGCGTATGGTCTGTAACTTTGACACTATGAATAGCAGGTAATCCTTCCTAAATACAAATATACACCGCACTGTACAACGCTTGAAAGCATGTTATCCTAAATAGGCTATAAGCAGTTGAAGCTCCGTTTCGAGACCATAAAATCCTAAAACAAAGTCGTTCATTCACGATAAAATGCGAATATTATCTGAGGAGAAACACATCTTTGGAAATTTATTGTAAAGGATTAAATTCTATTCATAGCCAAATGGTTGCGTGACTTGGAAGAATAGAACCGCTGTTGCCAATACAAGACTGCTATTTTGAGTATAAATCCCTAATTAATGCAAAGATGTCTCTTAATGAGTAAGGAACTGAACATCGCGAGAATATGGCGGGAAAGGGTTGTAGGGAACTGAAGTGACTTGAAGGGGGAATTAGTTATTTAGATGTCATTCGTTTTGAAACTAGTGTCCTTTTTTGGTTTTCGTTCTATTTGTGACATGAAAGGGAAGCAAATAGATGTGATAAACAAGAATTAATGGTTTTGAATATTATTACTTTTTATTCGTTTATTGCATTTTTAACTTATTTCTACCATGAATGTAAAATAAGTAAACAAAATCGGATCCAATTTGAAAAAGAAGCATTTAAAAATGTTACTTTATATTTTCACTCTAATTACTACCAATTTACCAAATTAAAATTTTACAAAATTTATTCTTAGCTAACAAAATAGCTTCTATTTGTCAAAGTTTGTAAGAATTTTAATTCCCTTTTAAGGGGTTTAAAAGTGTTTACAGAAGCTATTTTAAGATTATGTGGATGTAGAAGTCTTAATTTTAAATCCACTTACATATTTCTTTTAATTTGTAACAATTTATTCCCAAAAAAATCTTTAAACATAAAAGATGATAAAATGGAGAATACATTAACACAAAATAATTTTATCCTGACAACAGACTAAAAATAATTATTCGTGGAAAATCTTTTTCTCCAATATTTTGGAAACGGATTATTAATTATATTTGTGACAAGTATGTAAGATCGTAATTACACGCATACACTCTTTTAATTAAAATATTCTTAAACTGAATAAATTATAATTTAAGGATTTTAATCTTATTTTAACTATAGTTAAGAAAATTCTCAAGAATCTTGCAAATTTTAGAGACGAATGAAGTTATTCACTAAATTTTTAACGATAAATTTTATACTTAACTCTTTTGTGAAAAACGTGAAAACTAAAAACAAACATAGGTGTAAAAGAAACATACATAGGTGTATCTAGAAATTCGGTTCAGCTTAAGAGCCTCATAGCAATTCTTAGATCAAACATTCCTTATTAGAAAAGACACGAATTTTCAAAATCATAAATAATTTTTTATGCGGGGTGTTTCTAAAGTCCATTTCATGGCTTTAATTTCGAACCAACGTCTCCTAGGGTCAAGGAAGTAAGGTGTATCTCTAGGTAAGTGACCCTAAGAGACGTAGTTTCCAAATAAAAGCCGTGATACCGACTTTGAAACACCCTGTATAGAAGACCTACTTTTTTTATTATTAAACGAAGAGAACGACAAAAAAACTGAAGGAAAGAAAGCAAGAGTGTTAAATACTATAATAATCCCCCTTTCCTATGACTGCCAAGTGCAACATGATGAACTCAACACCCAAGTCCTGCATAAACTTAATTACAGCGCGAACTGGAAAAAACTCCCTTTTAGATGACCATTAACATGACGAGAATTGCTGACTCCGTCAAAGCACCAAAACCTATCTTTAATAGCATCAATATTTACTACCACATGGAGACGCTTACACCGCGGAACATATCCTCCATTTCTTACGTCATACATAATAAAAAAAGGTGCTCGAAACTTTTGCTCCAGCAACCTTTTTAACCTCGGCCGAGAAACTGGAAAGGGAGTTAACTGTAACCTTACCGGCGATGACCGCCCGTGCTTTGTGAGGAAAGGGAAAGGTGGAAAGAGAGAGGGAGAGAAAAAAATGGCGGCTGTTTTATATTCGCTCGGTAAGCTGCTTTTGTGTTTTCAACACCGTCATCGCCTTCAAGGGGTGGAAATGTGGTTGGAATAAATCTCCACGGAATACTGGGAAACATAAATACATTCCTTTAAAACTTTCATGCGGAAGTAGTATATCCTGAGATTTTATTTTTGCCACCTCTTAAGAAATGTCTCCGTGTGAAAGTTAATAAAATTATGACCCTTTTTTTTTTTTTTTGCCTATCTACTTTTCCATTTTCTTTATTTCTTTGGGGGAGGGGAAATATTTGAAATTCTAAACTGATTCAAACATTGTGCATATAGAAATATTGTTAAGGTGATTTTGGGAGAGATGGACTAGTAAAAGAGTTGAACCAGTTCCATTGTCTTCTATCTGGCTCTTTAATTTTAAGAATATAATATTCTTTCTCCAGGATGGGTTTTACTTGAATAGTGTGATTTAAAAATCTGACTTTGACATAAATATCTGGATTTACTTATTTAATGTGACTTATGTGTAGAGTAGAATTTGAGAGTACATTTTGAGAGGCGAGAGAAGAGGCATTTCCACAAAACTGTTTTAAAATAAAAATGCAGCCCGTTTTTCTAGTTCAGATGACATTTACTTTTGAATATTTTATAGGAGAAGAAAAATTAAATAAGGAAACAAAAAAAAATACTCAAAACTACTAACATTAGTATAAAAATAATTGTCTAATTCAAATCTAAATCCATCACTGAAGTTTTTTACTAACACCAAACACATTTAAAGATTGGCAGAGATAAATTCATTAAACAATTCGGAAAGTTTTGAACTTTGGTAGAAGTTGCTTCATAATTAAACAGTTCTCCAATTTACTCTTTGCATTTAAAATGTTGTCTGAATTGAACGAGATATTTCATGCACACTATTCCCCTTAAAATCAAATTAATTAGTCTGAAATGAACTTCATTCTTCAAACAAAAACAACTGGGAGCTAAATGTCAAATCTTTTAAATCAATAAGGGGATTTGGATAGGGATTCAATCAGCAAAAATGGTGGAATACTATGACTTAAGGATGTGATATAAATATTTTATTTTCTCCCTTGTTCAGTAAATTTGATGCTTGTAAACAAGCTCACGATCGAATAATTTTTTTACAAGTGGTTAGTTTGAGTGTAAATAAATTCCTTAATTCTTTTCAGGTTATTCGTGGATAAGTTCTCCGTTTTTTTACAAATTCGCTTATATTTTTGTAACTTTCTCCAAATATTTGTCAATTGTTTGAGAAAATGGCATATTTTCTTATCTAGTACCATATTTTTAAAAATGTATTTTTAGAAATTCCTTAATCGTGTTTGTAGTTATATGATAACGATCTTATTACCATTTAAAATGGTTATTACATAACCATTTATTTCGAAACCTTGTAAATATGTCTTTCTTGGAATTCTTTACTCTTAACTTACGTAAAGAAAAGAATTTTTAAGTTTATGAAAAAATTATTTGCGTGACTTTTATTAAATTCCTCCCAGGTAAAATCAACATTATTCATTACACTTTTTGAGATTACACGTTGTATCTTTACTTGCAATTTTTCAGAACATCGCAAAATATAATTAGGATCGTAACAAAAAATAAAACGAGGTCACCTTGTTAATTAAATATTGTCATTTGCAAACAAAATTTATCTTCTTTAAGTTTCGGAAATATTTAGATATTTTTCTATTTGCGAGTGTATGGTTGGTTCTGCGTGCGTTTTATTTAAGAGAGAGAGTCTCTCGTAATTTTAATTAAAAGTAGGTAGTTAGTATATTATCTTAAAAATAGTTTTCTATCAATTATAATGTTTTTTACCTCTGTAATTTTAAATAAAGTTAAAGGGAAATGCGTTACGTATTAATAACCTGAGAACTTCTTTCAGTATCTTTCATGGTATGATCAAGTGATTTTTTAACAGTATTTAATGATTTGATGAAAATTTTTAAGACCCCACTTTAAAATATTGCTCTACTTTTCATAACTTGTCTGCGGGTGTTTATATTCATTGTTCTTTTAAATCTTAAACTTAAAAATCAGTTTTGTGTGGCATTGGCAAACCATTTAGTGATTATTTAAAATCCTTATCATGAGGGGATAAACTTACATTTGAAAAAAATAGTAATGGGGTAAATGATAGCTTTTAAAGCTTAAGAATTTTAATGCTCAAGTATCTAGTAGTTTTATTCGCATGAAATAGGGGATTTTGTTCTTGTCTGTGTATATTGGCATCAAATCCTTTTATACTAAGCAGCAACGTTAGTTGATCCTATGACGTCACTAACAAACAAAGTAGTTCCCATCACGGTGGCTGAATTTTGAGTGAAATGAAGAACGTCAATTTAAAAGTATTATTATTTTGTTAAACCCATGTATATATAGTCCCTTTTTATTACGATTTGCGTACCGAAGCTCCTCCTAGCAACCCATCAGGCTTTGCGTTTACCCATTTTTCCTTACACGTAGAGACGTACTGCATTCAGGAAACGTTGCTAGTACAGTAACTTCTAAAGTAAGGTACATATTGGTTTCTTTTATAAACAAATCTATCAAATATAAAATAACTAAATTTAAAGAAAAAGAAATAAAATCTTCATGACAAAACCTAACTTCGACACAATTTTGCTTTATTAATTTTTTATATACATATTTATTAGTTCCCCATGTAACAGGCTGTCTGAATTGATAGAAATCGCCATGCCTATCAAAGGATTATCTTCTAACAGATTTTAATCAGTGAGTTTCGCTGCTAAATAATAGGGCTCGTTTCGCTAAATTAATTAAAGGGTGGAATTAAACGTTTAACATTGATGCTCCAACTTATTAAGCACGAGTAGTAGAGATTTTGGCAGTCTTCTCCGGTTCTAGTTTATTTAGGCAGACTTAACGAGAATCACATGCCGCACTTGCCTTAAGTGTGCTAGAATATTTTGAGATGCTTGGGCGTCCTGAAATTGGTTAAATGCTACTGAGACTGTAGTAGAAAAGGCTGGTTAGAATTAGAATGGTGCTATCTTGTTAAACTGCATGTATCTAATTGATATTTCAAATGTGTTGGCATGGTAATCTTATCAAAATTGGAATTTCTTAAACAATGAAATGTAAGTTGGAATGTTTCAGTAAAAATTTGCTTAAATCAGGATTATCTAGGAATCCTTAATTTTTTTCTATTTTTACGTGTAGATAATTATTTTTTCCATTAACAATTTTACTTCAGTTATTAGACTTTACAGAGGTATTATGATACAAAACTATGCCCTTAATTTTTCTCTTAATGGCTAGATAAGCTAATATACATGTGATGGTTGCCACCAAGAACCTTTTTCAGAGTTATGTAATAAAATGAAAACAAGTTTTACACAATCAATCACAGATTTTTTTTAAAATTCCACAATTACCATTACTTCGTAATTTTAACTCTTGCTTTGAGGACAATGGTTTATATTAATCTGTCTTTCAAAAACAATAATTTCGGTAACAAGAGAAAGTTTCCAAACTGTTGATTCTGAACTGATTTTCATTCTTTATAAAAACATTACATTACAATGCAAATCTACGAAATCTAGAGAAAATTTTTGAAGGATTTCTTTTTCTGTTTGACATTTCTCAAACATTCTTCGTTAAATAGGCAGTTAGTTAAAATGTTTGCAGGTATACAGAAACTAAATAATGAGCAGTTTGAGATTAAATCCTTTTTATTTTAAGAAATGAAGTACTATAATCAAAAATCAATATCCTTTATTCGATTAATTATTATATTTATTAAAGTGATTAATTATATTCATTATTTAAATTTTAAATTCATTTTTTTAATTAGAGGATTAAACTTTCAAGCAGTAATATATTTCATTACATGTATGCAATTATTACTACAAAACAAAATGACTGATCATATGACATAAAACTTTTTTTTCCAAATTTCCGTAAAATATACGTAGTTTTCTTAAAAATTACAAAAATCTAACTTTATCAAGACAGACATCCGTTTTGTTGCGCAGAAAGAAACATATATCTGTATTTCACAACTTATTTTGTTGTAAAAGTATAACGATTATAAATTTATCAATGGGATTATCGCAGTGCTGGTTCTTTTGAGGCGAAAATCAAGAATAAATTGAATCTTCCTCATCCCAAATCAACTGATATTTTTTTTACGAAGTTCACAATACCAACCCAACTTCCATACATCTCATGACAGTGAAGTTCATACCCTTTCATACCCAAACCAAACCAACCGCCCTCCCAAAAGCATATCTGTCTACGATCTCACGTCTTTTGTCGCAACAGGGAATTGCGGTGGTGCAATCTATCCCCGCTCCGGGACGCGTAAAAATACATCTGTCATCGCAAAGGAAAAGTCATAGAGGCAATATAAGAAGAAAGAGTTAAGTATGGCAACCCTCCGTGACCACAAAAGCAGTGGTGGCAAAAGGAAATCTGTAACATTGAAAGTGAAAGTCACATAGATGGGTAAATGTGGGAACAGAAAAATCGATCTGGAAAAGGGACCGACAATTTTCTTCGTGACAGAAGAAAAAAATTATCATCCAAATGTTGTTTATTTATGATGATTTTAAAACTGCGGGGATGAATTTCAGGGAAATAATTTTATTTAAGCCAGAGGTAGTCAACTTTTCACACTCTAAAGTGGGAGTTTCAGTTCTAATGGTGGGTGAGAAAGATTTAGATTAGATGAATTTAATAACAGTAAGCTGCTTCATGCTGATTTATATTTATATTTAACCATTAATTATTTTATGCTGTAACTCTGCTTTAAAAATATTACAAAATAAAGTTAGTACTTCTCTACTTAAAAAATTTAAATCTGTGTATTCGGTTGGAAAATTTTCACAACTGACAAAAATGCAAAAAGGGGATGTAGGTGTAAAAGGTTTTGCTAACTCTGATTTAAAACCTCCTAATTCGCGGATTCGTTTAAACCGGTATAGAGCATTTTCAATCACATGACTCGGACCTAACAACGGCCTTAGCAACAGAAATGTTACAGTTTTTTGCCCTAGAGGTTAACAGTTACAGAAAATGACTGGCAGTGGAATTCTTCTATTGGAGTATTTGCAATCACGTGACCCTATACTTAAAAACCGCCTAAGCAACATATACCTTGTTACCTAGCAACCGCCTTAGTAACAGTTAAAAGCCCTACAATGGTTAACAGTTAAAAGAAATTAGCTGGTCGTGACGTCACCTGAAAACACTCTATTAACGCAAGAAATTCTATGTTTTAATGATCGATAAAGGTTGAAAATTAAGTCAGCGAGGCTAAGCTTTTTATTCTTGGCATGCAACTGGTTTCCTGAATGGTTTTGGATATTCGAGACAGACGTTGAAATTTCAAAGCGCCAATAAAGTCAAATCCCGAAATATCAGGTTTTTTGGTTGAAAAAAGTGAAAATAGTTGAATCTCCCCAAATATTTTGTTATAATTACAGCCAGAGATATTTTTAACTCCTCTGAGAGAGTGTTTCACTCCTTGAAAATCGGAAATACTCTTTTAAAAACTAGCCAGGAGTATTTTTACTCTTTGAATTTCTCACAAAGGTTTAGCTTCTTAAACCTTCAGCCATGGCATCCTAATTATCATACTTTTTAATAGTGTTTTCATACAGCCATAGTATTTTTTTCATTTATTGTTCTGATGATTAGGTAGTTTGATTGATTGAAACCCAAGATAGAATCCTCATTTTTTTTTTCAATTTCATTTTGTTCATTAAAAAGTAAGAGTTTTTAATAGAAATTTTGTCTCTGTGTATGTAGTTTATGTTATTTCCGTATTTCACTCCTCATAATTGAATTTCACTCCTCCTGAAAAAGTCAAGGAGTATTTTTACTCCTCCAAAAAAATCCTAGGAATAACACTGATTACAGCACTAGACCTGATCCCTGAATGTCGTCCGAGTGGCACGAAAAGTCAAATTCCCAGAGTGACCGTTAATCCATTATTTTTATTCTTACGATGTGTAATCAGGAAACATGCCACGCTCATTACAACGGTTAGCAGATGCTCAAAGCTCTCTCCTCGTGTATTACCTCTACCGTAAAAGTTCGAATCCAAAACAATGCACGCATCATTGCTCTCAAGTCGAACGGCATGAAAAATGTCTCGTGGAGCATGTGTCTGTCCCCCTATGCCTGTTATTTTTTTTTTTTTTGTTCCTTGTGAGGATTTATGCTCTCCGGTCATAATCTCTCTTTGCGTGGAGTGAAATGGCGTGTTTTTGGAAAGTATTAAATTCCCTGCCGGGGCATTAGGGAAGGTATAAATGCACGGAGAAACGTGGATATAAGTTAGGAAACTAGGTCTCTCTGCTTCTGTGATTGCGATAAATTTGTTTTTATTTGTAGATTGAAGTCGGTAAGAGGTTCTTGACATGTTAGATTAATATCCACATTCCTTACGAACATTGGGAAGGTCATTTTAGGCACTTAATGTTAAACATGATGGCAAAACTGACATGAAAGACTTGGCAACCAATTTTTATAAATTTTTCTTTTATCTATTTGAAGAAAAAAAAATTTAACTCCATATAATTTCTACTTTGAGTTTTTTGTCTTATTTTTCTCTAAAGTATATTGAGACAAGGTCTTATATTTTCAATTTCAAATAAGCCTAAATGTTAAAATCTTTCGAATTTTACAAAATCAAAAAGTCAACAAAATTGCTATGGTTTATTATTATAAATACGCTTTACTTTTATAATATTCTATTTCGATTTCATTAGTATTTTTTTTTCTATTTATAATCCAAACACTCAGGTTCTGATTACTTGTTATTATATTATTTTTATTGCATGGTTTTTATTCTTTTACTCTTTGATGTCTAGTAACAGAAAAAAATACTATTTGAAGATTCTTCTGAATGGTTTATCCTGAAACCTTTAAGATTTAAGCCAACCAATGAAAGTTCTTATTTAAATCTTTAGAACAAACTATCAATCACTACACTATTAATTCCAAAGATTAAAGTGATAGGCCCCAACCCAGAACTAATTGGTATTAGTTTTTAATTTTTTGAGCGCATTGAAATCATATGTCCGAAGAAAAAAACGTACGTTTCCTCAAATGATGGAAATAATCCGGAAACAACGCTGCCGGGCAACTTCCGTTTTTTGAACAAAGCATTTTTCCAGCGTACTGCGAAGACGTAAAATTACAACCCTCGAAATTTCAATCACACCCCATAACAACAACCAAAACACTACTCGAAATCTAACACTCGGGGATAAAAAAAAAAGAAGAAACGACAACATCTGCCCACTCGAAACGCAAAGCACAAACCTCAACCCACGAGGCCTTATTCTTAAACCCCCAAAGATGCTATTTTAAACCGACGGCAGCCAATTTTCAAGGGTCTGCTTCTTCTCGTCCAATTTCCGCCCTCCGTCGCCTTCCTTCCATTCGATCGGCGTTAGCAGAAATACTACAGAGAAGGAAGAAAAAAATAAAAGGAGACACTTGACAAAAGTTGATTCGCGGGTCACAGCTAAGATTAACGAAGCTCCGATGACCGATGGGAAGGGGTCTGTCTATGAAAGAATACTTATTGTGAAGATTGGGGACGGAGGAAGGAATATCGCGACGTTAGGCTTGAGAGTTATAACGATGTGAGAATAGAATGTGGTGAGTAAATCAGTAGATACTGTAGGTAAGAGAGGTTTCATTCTCTTTATTATCTCTCTATATATAATGAAGATCTGGGTGGGTGGCTGGCTGGCTGTGTACGGATCAGATGTGGCGTAATTACTCCTAAACTACCTGAACGATTCGGACCAAACATGGTACACAGACGAATGGGGACGGGGGAAAGGCAATGGCACCGGTTTCAAAATTCTAAAATCACCCCTTCACCCCCTCTTACCCTTTTATCAAAAATGTCCTTACTTCTCCGTTAAAGAAGAGCTGTTTAGCTCGCATTGTTGCAAAGAAACCAACAAAAGCAATTTTATGCATAAAACAAAGTTTTTAAAGATAAAACCGGACTAAAATTGTTATAAAAAGGTTATTAATAATTTAAAAAATTGAAAACTGTCCTTATAAAAACTTTTGACGGTATTTTATTATTAAAAACTTCGTTTTCCTTGAAACTTTAAGTTGAAACTGAATGTTTAGACTGTTAAAATTAATCTTAATAGTAACAAAACTTGAATTATTTTAGTGTAGTTTTAAGAAAGTTGGTAATAACAACTAGGTCAATTTTCATTCTCCATCATTATTTTTTCCATGATAGCGTAACGAGATTTTATTCAATTAACAGCAGGAATGTTAAATACTTATTCTTTATGTGGTTTTTCTTATTTATTTATCGGGAAATTCGTCAAAATAGCCAAATGGGAGCATTATCAATTTTTTTTTGGAGTTGTTGACTAAATTCCTCTGCGGGATTTTTTCCTGATAATGAAGTAATATTATGCCGATGAAAAAGGTACCGGGAACGCCGGGAGGAAAAAGGTACCGGGGACATCGGGATGAAAAAGGTACCGGTAATACCGGGATGGGGAAAAGGTACCGGGAACACCGGGATGGATAAGATGCCGGGACCTCCGGAATGAAAAGTACTGGGAACACTGGGAGGAAAAAGGATCCAGAGACACCGGGATGATTGGTAATTGCTGATACAGAAATTTAGACATGACAACTTGAGAGAGAGCATCAAAAATAGTTTTATACACTACACCCGTGCAAGGCCGGGCAAATCAGCTAGTTACTTAATAAAAACATTTATTAAAAAAGTTTTTTTAAGTAGATCTTTTTTAGGAGAACACAGAAAAAACTTTTAAATGTTTTACATACCGGGTACTGCTGTAAAGGTTTTTATATGGTAGATATTTTCCAACGAAAATCCCCATTAAAAGACATATGTATTACTATCAAAAAACACAGTGTGCTCTAGAAATTTTTAAAACGTTTTAAGACTGTATTGATCTAGTAGTAGAGTATGTATTAAACCTCTTATGGAGTAACACATAAGACCTCTAACGGCCGTATTCACCGGTAACTTGACCGGTGGTTAACCAGGAGTCAAACCTCTGATTGGCGGAGAACTAGTTTTCCTTCTTTAACTAACTATCAGAAATTTTACTGCCGTTTAACCACCGGTCAAGTTAGCGGTGAATAAAGCCGTAATTCCATCTAGTCTGGAATAAATAGCATGAAAGTTTCCTTTGAAAATTAGTAAATTGTTACAAAATTTAAGGTGGAACAAATTGCCATTAAACTTTGTGGCAACATATCCAAAATAATTCAACCATTTTTTTTTTCAACCCAAAGTAACACATTCATTTTTTTAGAACAATTTAAACTTGTTGACAATTTTTAAACCAATTTTTTCTCAACAACGCATAATTTCGGAGTAAAATTGTATACGATACCACACTTAAATATTTTTACCTTTAGTACTTACTTCTCAACAAAGTTTTTATTCTCAATCTAGTTCGTTAGTTTTACAAAAACACGTGACCTTACATGTCTAGACGAAATTTCTTCCAAAAACTAGCACCAGAAAAGCAATACTCCGAGAAATATTCTTTAAAACTTCCAAGTTCTTAATTTCTCCAATTCCGAAAGCTGTTCCCCTGATATTTTAGACGTTTGACAGCTACAAAACAACAAAACTTTCTTTCCAAACTCATAATACACCACACCGTTTCTCTCCCATACTTCCTAAAAACCTATAAAAAAACCCTGAAAAAATAGTAATAGAAACAAGACTTAAAATTCTTCGGAAAATATTAATTCAATACATTTTTCCATCACTTAAAAACTTCAAAAAACAATGCTCATAAATAGTTCACTAAAAGCTTCACCGAGAAATCTTTCGTGCTGTCCTCAGTACTCTCAAAGTAGGAAGCACATTGAATAAATTAATTAGATTTCCTACATAAGAAAAAAGCGCGTTTTTCCAAGACCCTCTATATAATGGCCTCACAACTCGGACGGGTGACGTCACACTTTCCGCCACCTTTGACGTCACATGCAAAACGACGCCATGTTTTATATTTTTTGACTTCTTAACACTGAACAAGGAATATTCGTGTTTTTGTTATTAACATTAATGTATCGATGTAAAAACATACGCCGTGATATTAATTTTTAATGGCTATCGCTATTCAAACCAGAGTTTAATAAGTAGAAATCTGAAATAAGCATAAAGTATCAAAAATGTCTTTTAATTTAACAAAATTGATGGAACAACAAACAAAAACGTGATGCCATCTGAGAAAAATGTAAAAATACAAATAAGAAGAATTAACTAGAACTTAGTGCTACTAGTGCATTTCTCGCAACAATAAATATAATGCTTGATTCTCATCAGTTTAATCTTATAATAAATTAAAGAATTTAGTGTAATTAAATAAATTGTTTACTGTTGGGAGAATTCGAAAATTCAATGATTTGTTTTAATTTTTAATAGATTTTACTTTTCATTTTACAAGTGATTTATTTTTTAATTTCAATAACTAGAACTTAGTGCTACTAGTGCATTTCTCGCAACAATAAATATAATGCTTGATTCTCATCAGTTTAATCTTATAATAAATTAAAGAATTTAGTGTAATTAAATAAATTGTTTACTGTTGGGAGAATTCGAAAATTCAATGATTTGTTTTAATTTTTAATAGATTTTACTTTTCATTTTACAAGTGATTTATTTTTTAATTTCCTAGATAAACTGAATATTGTGAGAAAAACCTACATGACATGCATTCATTATTTGAAAACTGTACTAAAAGCCATGTTAGTCCTAAGGCTAAAAAACTGAATGAAAATACAAAAAAGCTGTACAAAAGGGACAAAATTTTGATTCTAAACGAAAGATTTTGAGTTTCCAGAACAGTATTATCAGCCTTGAAGGCATACATAACGCGAGGAGTTAAGAAAGTAAGTTTTTATGCTCCATAGACTTAACATGGGAAATTTAGCGGTTTTCCGCCACCTTTGACGTCACAGTGACGTAGTTGTCAGGCTTTGTATATAGAGGGTTTTGGTTTTTCCCCCATTCCTTCCCAGATATTTTTATCTCCACTTACATTCAATGAATTGGCGATTCGGGTCCCCTAGTGTTTCAAAAACAAAAACCTTTTCTAGAAAGCAGTGGGTCTCTTGGGAGAGCTTGAATCGCTCCAATAGCTTTCTCCTGTGATACAGAACTCTATTTTTCACTTACTGATTCAGACCCCGTGCATTAAGAACAATGGCGAAAAGATTCCTTCTTGAAAAGACTTGGCAACGAAAACATGGGTTTTGTAAGTCGGGCATTGAAGATTTCATATGGAATGGCTTTTGTTTGTATATAAGCGTTTTGATAGTTTTAGTCTTCTCGGTAAAGAAAAAAGGTCGGAGTTATTGTGTGATAATAGTTTGAAAGGTCATAGTAATAAAGCATGCATATTACGCAACGTGTTTAGTTTGATTTCCATAAATTAGTTTAGCTTTGTATTCGGGAAATTAATTCAAGGTTGAAAGTTTATTAAATGTTTATATCTTAAATAAGAGTTGAGGTTAATTTTCCAGCAATTTAATTTTTTTTTTTCATTTGATGATTGCAGCAAGGTTTTTCTGATCTTTTTATGTACAAAAAGAATAATTTTAATCTTCGATATGTTTCATAAAGTGCTTTTTATATGGGTTTATAACAATACTATGGCCAAAAATAACTGAGAGAAAATTTCCAATCAATGTCTTAAATCGTGACAAAGGCCTTCATATTTGGATTTTTAAGAGACATAGATTTTATGAGATAATTATACAGTCCAATTAAAACCAATATGTGTTATGATAAGAAGCAATCGAAATAGAAGTGTTCCCCGGTACTTAAAATATTTCCAAATACTATTTATGCAAAATGCTATTGTACAAAAAACGCATTGCTGAACTATGATACTAATAACATAAGTGAGTGTTACATACATTTAAAACCAACGTAGTGTTGCTCTCTCAATTGTCGAACCAGAATACTTCTTTACATGATTCAAAAGTGTATGTTAGCGATGGTAACTAATTATCTTTGAACTAGGCAATTCTAGGAGCATAAGCTCTTCATTGCGCTATTTATCCAAATCCCTCATACCCATCGCACGAATGTCTGTTCGAGAAATGATAATTAAAATTACAAAATACTAAGCATTTAGAAACACATCACTTCGTTATGAAAACACTTAAAATCCACGCAACAATGCGCGCTAGACGCCGTATTCGGATAGTGGTCATTTTAAACCAGTTATGTTTATTAAACCCTCATTCCATCTATTATAGGATCGCATCAATGATAATGTGCGCTGTAATGAGATCAGCCAGCTCAGCACGTAGAACTAAGCATAGCAGTGATTACGGCTCTTAATGATTCATATAAACCTGGTTATTCGGAATCTGCGGCGAGTGTTTAATTATGTGTTTAGAGATGAGGAAACTCTTGGGCTTTCTAACAACTTTGCATTGAGGAGGTATAGTCTTGGTTTGCATTGGAAAACCGTTTGGGGGGTCAATTAGATAGCTCTTCAATGTTTGTGTGAAGTTACTAGAAAAGGGGTTTTAAGGTTAATTACTTTCTTAACGTAAAAGTTACTTAAAATATCAAATTTTATTAAATTCGTTGTGTTTTTTATTCTGGCACTAAAAAAGACGTAGTTGATATTTTACCTCAGAAATCCTTATAAAAAATACACTAACCAATTTTCTAAAGTCACCTTTATTTCAAATCTCAACATAGCGTGGAAAAAGTTCATTTCAAGAAACAGGAAAACAAATTTAAACCATAATTTTATTCAAAAAATCTATTTTATATTAAATAAAACCGCATATTAAATCATTACTTCTAACATAATATTGTTATTTTATTTCACATGCAATTTCCCTTATACGGCAAATATTCACCACTAATTTAACCTAAGGTAAGCCTGGAACCCCACCTTTTTCAACAACTCTGATTGACTTAAAACGTATTTCTCTTTTTTAACTACCAATTAGAAGTTTTAATCCAAGTGAGTGGTGAAAACAAGTTATATTAGTGGTGAAAACAGCTGTTAATCTCACTAATGTATTCAAATTACAGTGAATTCTAACCTAAAGAGCTCCATTTTGTGCATTTTTCACATGTGCGCGTCCTTTTTGCATGCAGTCACAACCAAACGTATAGGAAAACCAGCTCTCAATTTTGGCACTGTACTGAAATATCTTTAAAATGCGTGTCTTGAAAATTTTCCCAGCTAAAAAAAAGTACGTTGAACAGGTATTCATGTGTTGCCTATCCTTATCACAGAGAGACGTTTTGAAAATATTAAATCGAAAAAAAAACAATATCAGCCGATATCACAGAAATATCATTCAATATTATCCTCTCGCCTATTTGGGATCATAAAATCCTTTAAAACTCTCAAATCTAACATAAAATCACTTTTATCAACATGAAATAAACCCAATCATAAAAAACTGACGATAACAAAACCGGTATTATACGATTCAAGAAAAAGAAAATCAATATACCCTTATTATAACCACAAGAAAACCACCAATGAAATCCTCATAACTCACACCTCGGAACCCAGCTGTTCATCACAAAACACGCCCAACCAACTACCATATCCTCCCAAGACAAGTTCCAAAACATAATCCATCTTCCCAATTCCTTATCAATTGAGCAAACAGCCTCTGGAGGGTTCACTATCCCTTCTCGAGGAGATAAGGCAACTCCTTTTAATAAGATTGCTCGGACAACAAACTTACAAGTATTGGGGAAAACTCGGCCTGTTTACGAGCTGTACGGGTTGAACCAATTAAGGTTTTAGACCAGGTGGGAGACGGGAAGAAAGGGGTTAATGTTGCTGGATTTTTTTTTTTTTTTTTTGTCCTTTTGTTTGTTGAATATTGGAGGGAAAGTTTTGTTGGGGGGAAGCTTGCTGGTGGTTTGACTTTTGGAGGTAGAGTTTGACAGGTGCCTTTTGGGGGTTAGGGTGAAAAATAGAGTAAGGGCAATGGGCTTTTAAAAGATTGGGTATTAAAACAATTAAGTCAATTTATTTTCAAAGGGAACTATTTTCCCTAACTTTATTTTTTACCCTGAAATTGATTGGTTGAAAGCTGAACTCTTTTCTCTTTATTTGTAACCAGGAAACTAAGTATTTCAAAAAACTACACCCCTTATTGGTGTGTTAGGGTATTTTTCCTTGTTTTCATAAAAGTTTAAGCTGCTGCATTTGTTAACTCAAAAATAATTTTTGTTTATACCGTATGGTATAACAAAATGAGTAAATTGAGAATAGACAACACCGTTTCCTCTGTTTGAGATACTTCTTCACTTTAGGAAACACGGTAATGAATATTCCATCTGAAGTTTCATAATTATGATGGAATTTATTTTCCTTGCATAAAATCAATGTAGCACAGTGTTTAATGCATATACGGTTGTAAACTCTGAAAATGATCTCCTGTTTTGAGTAAATCAGCAAAAATATTTTTAAAAAGAACGATTAGAGCAAGAAACGTAGTGTTTTTTAATCAAGAAAAAATAATGTGTACACCTTTATATGAGAACAGTTTTAAATGCTTTTTTTTGTAGTTTACTACCTCTAGTACTGATACGAATCCAGTAATACCTATGCATTAACACCTATACAGTGATACAAATAACTTTCTAATTTTCTAAACTTTCATCATTATTGACCTTGGCAATAGGGTGGAGCGAAAAAAACTTTTTTTCGAAATTCAAAAAGATACCTATGGCAAAAGTGGTCTTATGTAATAAGATGAAAAACCGCGCAAGAATTTTTGAAATCGGTTAATATCTCAGTTCGCGCATCGAGCTCAAAGTTTATAAAAATGTTTAAAAATGAACATTTTCCGAAATTTTTAAGATAATATTTAAATAAAATTTATAGAAATATTCTCGCTTGTAACCTCTTTATAAAAACTCAAAAAAGTAAAAAAAGAAAATTTAATGTTTATTTTTAAAATATTTGGGTGCGCAATTTTGCTTGAAAAATGCGAAATTTTCGAATAACACTATGCGACATAAAAAAAATGGGTCAAAATACCACAGAAACTTTGAAAGCAGATTCTTATGTAAAATGACCCCCTGAATCCGAATCTGAACCCCGTTTTTCTCCATCAGCCTCAGATTTTTGGGGAACAGCCCCTCCCACTTTTTACGTTTTTCGACGACTTTATAACTTTGAACTCGATTTTCAGGGTCAAAGAGCATTGCTTTAGTCTTCAAATTGCCCCCCAGGAGACAAGAAAGGTTCAAATTAACTAAGTATGAAAATTTTTAACAAATGGATAGGTTTAAGGGGTAATTAACCCCCTAAAAACGTAAAAAAATTGCTAAAAATAGTAGGATTTGTTATACCCCATTTATTTCACTTATTTTTGAAGCAATTCATTTTTAAAGAGTCCTAACCGTTCTCCAAGGACCCAAATTTATTAATGATATGCAGCAATGATTTTTAGGAATAGCGGTTGAGGAGTTATTACCCCCGAAGCACCCGCGGAAGGGTTCGGAAGACTCTCTGAATCGCGCTGGTGCACTCGTGCTCAAGAAATTATATTCATGCTTTGAAAATTTTAAAAATGACATTTTTCGTATATTATAAGTTTTTTCAAAGTAGAAATTCTTTGGTTCGATAGTAACTGGCCGGTTTTATGGAAGTGTTCCTTGTTTCTTGAGCGCGCGTGCGCCAGCGCGATACAGAGAGTCTTCCAAACCCTTCAGCGGGTGCTTCGGGGGTGATAACTCCTCAACCGCTTTTCCTAAAAATCATTGCTGCATATCATTAATAAAATTGGGTCCTTGGGGAACGGTTAGGACCCTTTAAAAATGAATTGCTTCAAAAATAAGTGAAATAAATGGGGTATAACAAATCCTACTATTTTTAGCAATTTTTTTACGTTTTTAGGGGGTTAATTACCCCTTAAACCTATCCATTTGTTACAAATTTTCATATTTAATTAATTTGATTTCCTGGGGGGCAATTTGAAGACTAAAGCAATGCTCTTTGACCCTGAAAATCGAGTTCAAAGTTATAAAGTCGTCGAAAAACGTAAAAAGTGGGAGGGGCTGTTCCCCGAAAATCTGAGGCTGATGGAGAAAAACGGGGGTCAGATTCGGATTCAGGGGGTCATTTTACATAAGAATCTGCTTTCAAAGTTTCTGTGGTATTTTGACCCATTTTTTTATGTCGCATAGTGTTATTCGAAAATTTCGCATTTTTCAAGCAAAATTGCGCACCCAAATATTTTAAAAATAAACATTAAATTTTCTTTTTTTACTTTTTTGAGTTTTTATAAAGAGGTTACAAGCGAGAATATTTCTATAAATTTTATTTAAATATTATCTTCTTAAAAATTTCGGAAAATGTTCATTTTTAAGCATTTTTATAAACTTTGAGCTCGATGCGCGAACTGAGATATTAACCGATTTCAAAAATTTTCGCGCGGTTTTTCATCTTATTACATAAGACCACTTTTGCCATAGGTATCTTTTTGAATTTCGAAAAAAAGTTTTTTTCGCTCCACCCTACTTGGCAACTCGGCGACTTAACACAGATATTTCTAATGGAGCTATTACGATATAGTACAAGCTATTTTTAATCACTTCATTTATCTTTTGCAAAGTAAAAAGTCCAAAAATATACACTAATATTTCTTCCTCCTTCTAATATAAAAATATATCCCAAAGAATTTTAAAAGCCTTCTGCCTACCTAACCAGAGAAAAAAAAATTAAACGCCCTTTTGACTCCTTCGAAACCTCTCCCTCTTCGAACAGCACATAAAAAAAGAACAGAAACATCTCTCACACGTAATGAAACACCGAAGACTCTAAAAGTGATGTCCCGAGAACAAAGATTTGATTTCTATGACTTGCCCTTAAAGCAATCCAATCTAAGACCTCCAATAATTTAGCGCTCGCTCAAAGGTCTGAAAGTATATGGCGGATGGCCATGCCTAGGCAAACGCTACGTGATTCACGCAACAGACACTTTCACTTGACGAACCTTTTATGTATCAAACGGGCTTAAAAGTCTAACCTGCTTAAAGCGTCAGTAAATTCAAAAGATTTTGTCAAGGCTTTTCAGAATTAATAAGAATAGTATCCTCGATCCTTTTTTTTTGCCTGCCCTGAAGTTCATTTTCAACAGCCATCTTGAAAAGTCAGGATTAACAAGATTTCGTTCCACACTTGGCAACTCTGAAGTTTTTAGGACGAAAAGGGAAAAATACTCAGAAGATATATCTTAATGTTTTTCTTATTGATAGTAAATTAATATCAATATTAACTAACAATAATTCAAACACTTTAAAATTGCTTGCAATTGTTTTTTATTTTGAAACCTTTTGGGGATTATTTCCAGTTAATCTCTCACAAAAAGTATAAAAATGTTTCCACCATAAAAAGGGGTAACTTTGGCCCAACCATCGGAAAGACATTATACGTATTCCATTTACATAAAATAATGTGATTATCACTTATTTAATACTAGGGAGAACAGATAGCATTATTGTCATGACATTCTCAAAGCAGTGTCTCGAAATTTCTAAAACACAATCACTAGGAGGCTTCTAACTTCAAAATGGTAATTTTTGTAACCATTAAAACTTTTCCTTGGAAAGGCGATGAAGTACATGATTCAAAACAGCCAGGTCATATTTTTCAATCAATTATAAAGTCGTCTTCTAACTATTTTCAATGTTTTATTTTCGCTTCTTTTTAATAAATGGAATATACCTACAAAGTAAACGCTTTTACTTAATAGCACCAAAGAATCAACACCAGGGCCGGCTTCCCCCCAGACCATGCTTATATTGAGTGAATTGCGCTGCTTTGCTGAGCCATGGCCATCCGCCCTTAATCCTAAGTTCTCTTTCCTACCCTCTTTGAGACCGGAGGGGGATTCCTACCCTCATGAACTACCGATTCTGCGCTTCGCAAACAAACTCTAGATTTCGACAGACTTTTAATAATGCTAATTAACCGCAGGTACTAGGGATTTATTTTGGGAATATTTAGGGTCTTGGCCTTGATTCTGGTTTACCCGTTGCGACAGCGTAGATTTTAATAGTCCTTAGAATCTTAAAAGATGTTAATAGAATCTAAGGAGGAAAACGTACCTATAAAAAGTATTTTTTCTAGTTTTGGTATGAAAGCATTTCAGAAATTACATAATAGGTACATAAAAATTTCCAATAATTTTTAAATTTCAGTTATTTGTTTAAACACATGTATTGGCCAATTTTTGAAATTTTTATAAAAAGCTATTTTAAAGAAATAAAAAAGTTACCTCTTTATAAAAGGTCAAATTTACATCTTTTAAATATCTAACTACCTACTCTTTTCCCTTAACTTACAGGATTGTCGGTTAAACCTTTAAAATATATATTAAGCAGACAAATAAAACAGATGAAATTAAATATTCTAAATTTGATTAAAGTAGTGAAACGTGATAGATTAATAAAAAACAACACACTTCATTTTTCATTATAATTAAGCATGAGCTTTTGAGTCATTAAATACCATACATTTCTACAAATATTTCATAATATAATTCCAGACTAAAAAAAAAGTAGACCTCTTCATCTTTTCAATAACCTTAAGTGCGTAATTTACTAAATTGACCAAAAACTCACACAACTTTATTTAAATAATTATTCACCTCAAACAAAGCTTATTCTACAACATCATCCTATATAAATGGGTATCTCGATTTGAAAGCCGCACTTTCCCAACTTGTAGAGAGAAACTCCAAAGTTTATGGTTATATGGAACCCGTAATAAATGGAGATGCCTCTATATGAGCTAGTGCCTTGTTATCAGGGATTCACCAAAGCCACATGATATTAAGTAAATTGGTACTTAAACCGAGTCAATTCAGAGTTATAGCCTCGGAAGCTTCATTCTGTGAGCTTGAGGGCCTTTACTTTAGTTAGTAGTACTTTCCGAGTATATTAACTCTAGTGTCCTGTAAAATTTGTGCCCGGCTATCAGGATGAGTACTGCTTTCCTTGAAGAGAGTGAGACCAGATAATTTATAATTAAGAAGGTTTAATGGTATATTGAGAAAATTGTGGGTGTCGAGAGAGTAAATTTTATGGAGGGGAAAGTTTCTTGATAATTATTGTAATGTGAGAGTATTCGTCGGATAACTTTCTGGTTGTAGAGTGGCTATACGAGTTACGTGGTTAAGTTAAGTTTTCCAATTTGCGACACTATAAAATATTTTAAGTTCCAGCGAGGTAAAATTTAGTGATCTCTTTTTAAGTGAATATTTTAGCTGAAGTTCATATTTGCTAATTTGCATTCGCTAAGTGCATATCATCTAAATTAAACTGTCATTTAAAATAATGTGCCTTGATTTTTTTATTAAAAATATGTTATCCAAGTTCTTATTACATTCCATTTTACGTAACTAAGGTAATTTAATTTCCCCCTAAAAACTTAACTTATAGCACAAATACCAAAATTTAATACCTAAAATTTAATACCCACATTCCAAAACCATCTAAATTGTTCAAATTCTTCAAATTACAAACTTGGGAATACAATACCAATTTTCGCCTTAAAATTTAAAAGATCATTGCAGAATGTAACTATAGTATTGACACCAAAAATATCTCAAAAGAAAAAAGTAAATAAACGGCTAAAACTAAATTTAGAAAGCTTTTAAAATCCCAACAACCTCTACATCACCAAAAAGATAAAACAAATAACCTATCCGGACATTTCTAAATGCTTCCAGGAAAGTTAAATAAGATTAACAACCCCAAAAATAACAGCAAGATTTAATAAGACTCTCCCCGAACTGAAACCAACATTTACAAAGAAACAATAATAATAACAGCATCAAGTGCTCGACACTCGAAATAGAATCATCCTTCACTGGCAAAGCCGGACAGTAACGTCTGTCCACCAAACAACCATACTAGCTGACTTCTCCCAGCAACAACGTCTTGATCCACTCGAGCCAACTCTTCAAAAAGGAACCGTTACTCATTGAGACGCCATTATGTCTCCTTCTTGATTTATAGAGAGCCCCGGAACATCCTTAATCACACAGACAACTTCTATATTTAGTCCGACAAATAGCCCTGGGTACAAAGAGAGTGAAAATCGAGAAGACGAAGCCTCAAGTGTTATGCCATTAATGATACTTAATCAATGGGGGGTTGTCTTTTTATAAGGGGTCAATAAATTGTTTGGTTGAAGATGTCTTTTTGTTTTTCCTGTGTGTTTGCGTTAAATCAATGCAATGTGTCACTTGTAGGGTGTGTGGGCCCGAGATTTGACGGGTTGTTATATTGGGAATTGCTGTTTTTGTCCTGGCGTAGTTAATTAATTGCTTTATTGGAGATGTGTTGGCAATTCTCTTCAGGGAGGCTGGGGTTGTGCTTTGGCGTTTTTTGTGGGTGATGGAGAAATATGAAAGGAGATGGGAAGAATTTGTCTAACATGTATTCATAATAAAATGTTGATAAGGCGAAATAATGATAATATTTGTCAGAAAGTACCGTAATATAATATTGAGGAATTTAACTATACTCTAAGGGGAAATGACATTGAATTAATATATACCTACCCACTATCGAGAAAAAAAACGGAAAATTGAAAGGTTTCGTTAAAAAGTTTATACTACTTTATGAATTATCCCAACTTTTAAACATTATTATTATTAGTTTAAAAAGAACAAACGAAAATATATATGCACATGAATTTATTAAAAGCCATACGGCGTTTCGGGGATTCCTTGGATCCCCTTTGTCAATGGTACATGACAACAAGCAAACACAGTTTATATAAAAAAGCAAAAGACGAAACAAGCGATGCCACAGGGCAAAAGAGAAAAATGTACATAGAAGGCCACCGACAAATTACCAAAATATCACCAAAATGCAACATCAAAAACAAAATGAAAATTATTCACTCCAAATCGGGGAAAGAAAAGGGGTACTTGTTAAATCATTAACTAAAAGATTTGCAAATTTATTTATTAGAAAGCCTTCGAAAAAATCAAGATCAAGGGCTGAATTACAAGTTTTTATGATTCCGGCAGAAGAAAAATCAAAACTATGGTCATTGTCCCAAACGTGTCTAGCTATGGAAGACTTATAAAATTCCTGTTTTTTAATATAATTAGCATGCTCTTTCAGCCTAAATTTTAGTGCACGTCTTGTCTGTCCAATATAGGATAAGCCACAACTGCAAAAAATCCTGTAAATACCCCATTTGTTGCCCGTATCAATAGGGTCTTTAAGATTAGAAAAAGAAATTTTGTTGATTGGAGATAAAACTACCGAAAAGTCAAATTTTTTCAGAATATAAGAAATTTTAAAAGTAATTAATGGAAAAAAGGTAAAACAATTAAGTTTGTTAATTCCTGTTTAGTTTTTTCATTGTTACGTTTTTTCACAAATTTGCCAAAAATGCAATCTATCAAAGTGTGGCAGAATCCACGATCAATCTTTGATCGTGGATTCTGCCACACTTTGATAGACACCTTTTTGACCATAGTTTTGATTTTTCTTCTGCCGGAATCATAAAAACTTGTAATTCAGCCCTTGATCTTGATTTTTTCGAAGGCTTTCTAATAAATAAATTTGCAAATCTTTTAGTTAATGATTTAACAAGTACCCCTTTTCTTTCCCCGATTTGGAGTGAATAATTTTCATTTTGTTTTTGATGTTGCATTTTGGTGATATTTTGGTAATTTGTCGGTGGCCTTCTATGTACATTTTTCTCTTTTGCCCTGTGGCATCGCTTGTTTCGTCTTTTGCTTTTTTATATAAACTGTGTTTGCTTGTTGTCATGTACCATTGACAAAGGGGATCCAAGGAATCCCCGAAACGCCGTATGGCTTTTAATAAATTCATGTGCATATATATTTTCGTTTGTTCTTTTTAAACTTATAAGTTTTTGCACAGACTGTGGCCCTTTCGTCATTATTATTATTATTATCATCATCATCATCATCATCATCATCATCATCACTATCATTATATTACAAAGACTGATTTTTGTCTTATTTTCTTCGATTTTAAATCGACATATTTTTCAAATGCCGTCTTAAGAAGTTTGTTTTCAGCACTTTTTTTATTATTATAAAGATACATTATCTTAAAAAAAATTAAGGGTTTTACGCCACCTTTAGTGTTTTTCTTAATTCCAACAGTGCTTTTTGAAGTTTAAAGAGCCTTATTTTAACCTTAATAATAAGTTATTTAGAGGTAGTATTCTATGCATACAAGTTGTTTGAGAGACTAAAAATATTTTTGAACGTAAATAATTCGTAGTTTGTAATAAACCACACGGTTTTCTTAAAAGAAACACGGAATATGAATTCCTTTTCAACTTACGTTGTAGTTAAATTTATTTAAACCACTTTTTATATGAAGCTGAAATATTAATACTCTCTTAGCTCCCAATTCAATCAAGTTTAAATGCATAAACCATAAATATTCCTCACATACACCCACCTCATTTTATTTATTGCATGTAATTCAGAATTCTGTGATGCATAAGTGCCTCAGAGTCCTTCCTTCTAAATAGTCTAAAGGTTTATGGTATATATTAAGTCAACTTCTTAACACCTTAAAGGTACCTCAGGCGAAAAAAAAAGGATTTTCACAAACTATCTTCATCACGAAAATCTTTCTAACGCCTTCTGCCGTCGTTCTTTTCGTGGAGATTACTTGCTCATTTTTAGACGTTTTTTTTGCGCGACTTTCATATATTTACTGCCTCATATATCAAGAAAACGACCATTTCTCTAGTAGCTTCAGCTTCGGATTTGAATTTTTGACAGCAAAGATATTCGAGTTTTTTCTGAATTAGGCATGAAGTTTTGAATTTTTTTTCTTTGAATTAAAGCCCTGATAATCGTATGCATGAAAATAAATCGAGTGTTTAGGGGTTTATGTGCTCACGGTGCTTTGGAACGAAATCCTTTTGGTTCTGCTTGGAGTTTTGTGTAGTGTTTTACTCTTGGGTTTTTAGTTTCGCATGCCTCAAAGATTCCGTTATTTGGAGGGGATAATTAACATGCATGGAGCATGAAATTGCCGTTTTGAATAGTATCCCAATGGGAAAATATTTAATATATTATAAAGGGATGAATAAGGTGAAAAATACATAAATGTTAAATGTGTAAAGTCTCGATGTGAAACCTAAAAATTCTAATTCATCTCTTTGAATCTACTAGATATCAATTTCAAAGATACAAATTTCAGTAAAACTTATGTTAATTTAGTAGTTTTAAGTATCTATTCTATGGTAACAAAGATTTTAAGCCATCAAATAAATTTTAAGGTATTTTTATTCAATTCTATCTCCAATAAAACTTTCCAACTATACACTGCGTTTAAATTTAAACTTAAAACAAGTAAGGTAATGCATTGACTAAAGTGAGGAAATAAAGTCTTGGTCCTTTATTATTTGCCTGCTATCGATTAGTTTTAAAGATTACTATATTAACCTCTTATTCCCCATAATTCTCTTTAATTTCTTTGATGCTGTATTAATAGTATGAAGTTTAATCGTAGCAAGGTATAAAATACATAAAAAAGCGCCAAATTAAAAAGATATAGTGGGATACAAAAAATGCCGAAAAGAGTCTAAAGCTTTTGTGTTGTTTATTTTATATTGTAAATTATATTATAGTATTTTATATAGTATAGTATTTGATTAACTTTTATATAGTAAAACAGCATATACTGATTCTCGTAACCCAGTAGTACTGTCGACTCCGTTTAATGTGATCACTTTTGTCCAAAAGCAGAATGATAACAATACCTATCCAGTTGATAATAATAAGCGATTTGATACTAGAAAGTTTCAAACAGTGTAACTCGAATGTTTGCCTTAAAATCACAACTATGTAGTCCTAACTGAAGTATTTAAAACGATTTCCTAGAATGTGTTTGACAACTTTTACATTCTTAAAGAAAAATATGAGAGTGGAACATAACACACTAATAAATTAATGACTCATTTTGTAAGATTTGTTTTAAAATTGGCCTTTAAACGGGAAAAAAAAGTTTTAAAGGGATTTCACTATTAGTTTTGATAACATTAAGCGATATATTGATCACATAAAACGATATATTTAGCGTTAATTTAAATAGGAGTGATCAGGATCAGTCAATGTTGATAATATTATCCGATTGATAACATTAACCGTGGTTTAATAAGCGGAGTCCACTGTACCACCGTATCTATATATTCATGTACTCTACCACTACTCTAAAGTCTAGGTCAAATTTACACATCCAAGACTAAAGAAAATGTTAAATGCTTAAGATAGTTTCTAAACATTGGCCGATAAACTGGTAAATAAATAAATAGATAATAAACGTGAAAATAAGCTTAGAATTTTACCATTAAAAAATACTTCATAGTGCAATTTACATTTAAAAAAAGAACAGACTACTCCCATATTCCCTAAAGCAAATTTAAATACCTGGAGACCTCCCCCAAAAAAAAAAACAGATTTCACTTAGTCACAACATAACTCCATTCAAAAAACCAAAGAAAATCGAATTTTCACCTGGTTACACAAAATGATAAATTCCGCTAACAAAATAAACCACGAACCCCGCTCACTAAATATGTACATGACATTAAAGGATGATCGAGAGCTTTTTATTTTTTGTATCCAGACGTATCCCTTTGCTCTAACGTCTAAGTACATACACATTAGCGTGGCAAAAAGAGGCTTACCGAGTTTCAGATAACTTTATCATACTTGGTTCTTTTAGTAAAAGACTATTAATGACGCTGGAAACGAAGTTAACTTTACCTCGTTAGGTGTTTCTCTTATGCCTGGGAAAGTTAGGGAGAGTTAGTTTTCTCTCTTGCCCTATTTCTCTCTTAAAACTGTTTTGAACTCATAATGTATTCAGAGTTCTCTGTTGGGATTACTGCGTTTCTGCTTTGTTTGTTTTCAATTTCGTTTTGGGGAGAACTATTTAAATACACTTTGAGTTTAAATAATGATGGACTAATTTTTGATTTAATGTCAAATTCTGAATGCTTATACTAGAAGGGAGAGTATGATACAATGAAAAGACCTAGGATTATTATTGTGGTAAAAATTTCTGTGTTTTTATAATTTTAAAGTTAATTCATGGGGTTGAAATTGTAAAAACGTTTTTATACCAAAACAAAGACAATTTCGTAAAATTTTATATTTTGCTGTTTAGATAAAGGTGTATTATTAACAAGGTCGAAGTAAGTTTATTAACTCATTAAAAAATATCTTTTGTATTATACGGGAAGATGATGCTTGTGCAAATGATGCAAAATAGGAAAGTAGGAAGCAAAACAATTGTTTTATTTTATTGTGTTGTTGTTTGTTTTAATTGTTTTGTTTTATTGCGCAGTGAGTTTAAAATTAAAAAACATACAATTGTTTCGGTGATGTTTGGATCCCTGCTGTTTCTTAATTTTAAACTCGTTGTGAAATAGAACACGTTGGGTTTTTTTCCTACTTTGCATTTTTTTGTATTACTTTAGAAGCTTTTCACGTTCATTTTCGGAATAAAATAAACAAGCAAAGGGGAATCAAACCAGGAAGGTTTAGTAAATGAGGAGGTAGCTTAAGAGTTTAAAATTATTGTGATTCTAATGATCGAAATACTCCAGTAATTTAGTAATCATTCTTAAAAATAAAAATCCAAAAAACGTCCTTCACGTTTGAAATGATAAACCATAATATTTTCTGATAGTTGGTAAAGCAAGGAGAACCATCTTGAAAGGTTTCTTTTTAATAAAAAAATAAAATCGCAAGAGTGCCGCTCCTTAAATTTAAATAAAATAACCTATAGAGCTTTAATAGGGATTCATCATCTTAAGAAAAATACCGTTAACAATTTTCCAAGAGAATCTTAAGAGATCAAATGGAATAATCATTACGAAAAATAAAAATACAGATCTGAAGATAAAAAAAACTCTGAAAGGATTTATATCTCTTGAGTCTAGAGTCTAGACAAATAAGTGGCCTACAATTATTACTTTAATTTTTCGAAAAACATTTCAGTTGAATAACTTCCACTACAATCATTTTTAGAGGGGCTCAAATTAAGAACGTCATTTAAAGATACGTGAATAATTAGCTTTATTTTAAATTAAATTCATGGATGTGTCCACACTAGTGCATTGCTATACATAAAAATAAATAATGTATTAATTTAACTTACCTCTTAATCCCAGTGTCTCTTTCTTTCAAAGTTATTACTCCCGTTATACTTTAAGGGGATCACTTCACGTATAAAAGTATCTCCACTAATTCATCAATAGGGCATTTAAAAATCTTTATGGTTATTCATTCTTAACCATCTAAAAATAAATGAGAAAAATATTATCAACCAATTATCACTTAACTTTTTTTCATTTACTGCGAAAATATTTAAAACTAAGTAGTAAAATTTCAACTTCAATTATAACTATTTAAGACAATAATTAAATTTTGAATAAATTTTTAATACGCGGACCAAAGCAAAACAAATTGGCTGTGCAAAAGGTATTTTAGTGTAATAATTAGATTTCAAAGCAGCATCCCTTTTGTAGCTGAAAATATGCAAATGTGTTTACATACAGGATAAAATAACTTTGACCATAGTATTCAAAGGACTTAACTTTAATAGATAGAGCAGTGAGCAATAGTGAGATACTACGCACACTATTTTACCTATCATTGTGTTTTATCTCATCAAGTTTTTCATTGTTGTTTCCCTTTTTTAATATTTTCAATGCCATTTTCTCTACAAAACTTATTACAATTTTCAAAAGCCTCTCTGTTAATTTTTTTGCAAAAATACCAAGATAAAGTTTTAATAAGCAATCCTAATGGTAATATTTACTTTGATTTCTTTTTCCGCTTCCAATGATACCTTCTAAACGTACTCTCACCTTAAGTATAACACTTTTTATTTGTAAATATATAAAAATTTAATTTTAAACTATTTTCATATACTCATATTTTATGCAATTACTATTTTCTAACGGAAAAAAGGAATTCCGTACCCCAAAAAAAATTGTTGATGTTTCAAGAAGTGTGTTTGTCAAGTCCAGTCATAACACCCATATTAGAAAGTTCAAATCCAAAAGAGTAAACACACCCCTAAGCATATAAACGGGAACAATTCTTCACTAGTCCTAACCCATTAAAATAAATCACAGTTTCGCTTTGGTTATTCCTGCATGTTCTTGGCAGCAACTTTCAACAATCGTACATTTCTGCCCCAATCTCAGTTCCACCGTCTGGCTCCTTGACATTCACAGACCCCGCCAGAAAAGCAATAAGACCTGGGAAATTTATATCGTAGCGGGGTAATTCTAATTTCCTTATCACCAGAAAAGCATGAGTTCCTAATGGTTCATAATTTAATAACGGAACAGAGATGAGGGCGGAAAGTAGCAGAATTCTTCACCTGCAATCAGGAAAGTATGAGTAAACTTTTGTGTGGGGCTTTGGGTATAAATCTGCTGAAACGACTTTCGTTTATTTGGGAATGGTTCGCAAAATTTACTGAGCTTTCATGCGCTATGGAACGTAAGCAACGGTTGTGAGTATTTATTGTTGAAAAAATAAAGCTCCCTTTTATGAAATAAAACACTCAAGGCCTAAATCTAGGTCTCTGTACATTTTGCCATTAGGTAACATACATGGGAAAATACAGTAACCGAGTTAAAGTCACATTTTGCGATGAAAAATTTCGACAAGGAAAATTAATTTTACATAAGTGAAAATAAGTGTAAGCCAGAAAATATTTTTAATAGTGTTTCATAATGAAAAATATCAAATGGAAATAAAATGGAAAAGTCGCTATTGTTTCAAAGGAATATGACGGTGAAAGGAAAATTTTCGGATAGTTTAGCTTTATACGTAAACTTGGGTGTTAATAAACTTTAAGCTTTAGTTTCATCTAATATGTTATTTTAAGCTATAGAAATTAAATTTAAAACTCAATAGCACGTATGAGCATAAAAAAAAATTGACATTACTTGCAGAAACAAAAATAGAAGGAAGAAAATTACCTAATATCGCTCTTTTAAAAATCCTTCACTCAATTTATTTTTTACAGAAAAAAAGCATAAAAATCAAACTTTGCTTTTAAGAAAATTTAACTTTCGGACAAGAAGGGTTGTATAAACAATTTTTTTTAAAAAAAAAGGAACTCTTTAAAGAAAAAGCTTCGTAGCACTTTTTATGACGTTGAACTTTCTGCAAAGTTGAAAAGTAATAAAAGAGAAAGTACTGGAGGCTAAAAAAGAGTTTCCATCGAAGGATTTGAGCATATTGACAGTTTTTTTTTCCCAACTACTTTTAACTCAAGAATTCTGCCCCTCAAATATCTTTACTTTAAATTAATTAGAACTTAAGAAACCAATCCAAGAGCAAATGAATAATGAATTTTTTCCTAGTCGATAAGTTTAAGCGGAAAGTAACATTCAAGTTTTAACTTTCATTTAGTTACCTCCTTTTTTCACAACAAAATTTCGAAACATAATTATGTAGAGCAACTTCGTCTTTTTTTATTGAAATAACATTGATGGAATTCGAGGATATAATAAAATCAACTTTTTGAATCTTCAATTTTAAAACGACAGAATTTTTAACATAAATTAACTTTTCAGCTCAAGGAATTGGTATTTTGGTATAAATAATAATAGTTTTATGATAAGGTTGATGGTTTTATGATATATGATATGATATATAGATATATTTTATGATATATGATAGGATATATAGATATGATATTTTATGATTTATGATAGTCAAATACCCTAAAGTAAAAACAATACATATATCTCAACTAGAAGTGCTGCTTTTAATTTTTGCTACATTTTTAAGATTCATTTGCAACACGTCCCCAATATAGTCCGGGGCGAGATCTGTGCCCTGCTAAAATCCTAAAGTACGAATTAATTATTACTTTAAGAAGTACTAAAGCGTTACCAGTCGACTTTCTCATTTTAACACACAGCGTTCTTAACTTAATTTTTTGAATTAAGTTATTATTGAATCGGAGTTGTCGCAAAAGCTTAATTCCAGGTTAACCTTAGGTAAAGTTATTGGTGAATAGAGCATTTGCAATCACGTGACTCACACCTAGCAACAGGTGCGACTCCACCAACAGTTAACAATTAGAAAAAAATAACTGGTCGTGACGTCATGCAATCACGCGACCCCGCACTTAGCAACCGCCTTAGCAACAGGTGCCCCCACACCAAGCAACCACCCTAGCAACAGGTGTGTGTCCTCCAACTATAAGAGTCGTGAAGTCATGTGCAAATGCAAAATTTGAAAAACAGAAACATGTTTTAAGCCAATCAGAGCTGTCGTAAAAAATTGGTTAACCTTATAGGTCAAGTTAGTGAGGATGAACACATCCGTTACTGCAGTAGACTAATCTAACTTCCTTCTTCCAGGCCCACCATGTCCCTTCCGACCCCCCTCGCCGAGTTCCCGACCCCCCTGAGCCTCCTGGACCTGACCCTGATCGCCGTGCTGACGGTCATCATCCTGATCACCATCCTGGGGAACACGCTGATCATCGCCGCGGTGGCGACCACCCGGCGCCTGCGCACCGTCACCAACTACTTCGTGGTCAGCCTGGCAGCCTCGGACCTCATGGTGGGGCTGCTGGTGATGCCCTTCGCGGTGGTCAAGGAGGTCACGGACGGGCTCTGGCTGTTCGGGCAGGTGGCCTGCGAGATGTGGATCTCCCTCGACGTCATGCTCTGCACCGCTTCCATCCTCAACCTGTGCTGTATCAGCTTAGACAGGTGAGGGGTTTTTTGTTGGTGGTAAGGCATGGCCGTATACAAGGTCGTATACTAGAGAGTAATGTTCGGCACTAGTTAACTAGAACTAGTTGCAACTAGTAGTTAACTACTGATCAACTAGTAGTTAACTAGTAGTTTAACTACTTTTGGTTTAAACCAGTTCAACTATTAGTTGAACTACTTTTTTAATAACTACTAGTTGAAACTTCTTTCAAAATTTCAACCACTTTCAAAAAAATTCTTATTAAAATTTTTATCAAAATATAGAAAAAATTGTACTGTAACAAATTTAATTAAGATGGTAGAGTACTCAAAATACCATAACCAGAATTAAAAGCCCTTTTTGCGCGTTTTTTGTGATATAGATAAGAAAGATGTATTATAATTTGGGCAAAAAATAGGTTATGAAATTAAATAGACTAGTTAACTACTTTGGGAAACAGTTAACTACTAGTTGTAACTAGTCCCAGGAAAAAAATAGTTAACTACTAGTTGCAACTAGATTTTCCCAGACTTGTTAGTAGTTGGTAGTGAACTATTTTTTTACCACTAGTTGCCGAACACTACTAGAGAGTATACAAGGAAGAGATTTTAGGGGTCCCAATTTCGACGTGTATTTTTATATCATTTTTAAAAGTGTTCCAATTCGGGTTGGACCCAAATGATCTCCAAGGCCCCGTTTACATGGACCATATACCCGGGTATAAGTGGCCGGTATACCCAGCAATCCCTATGAAGGGGGGAAAATGCAGGGTATAAATAAATCCGCCTATTTACTCGGGAATTTGAATACCCGGCTGTCCCACGATGCATTTCGGTCTCACTCAAAGCAAAAAGTCATCCATGTTAGGCTTTAGTGAGTACTTGTTGGAAAGTAAAGTTGTTCTTTTTTATTTCAATTGGATATTTAAGATGGATTACTATCTTAAATGTCGAAATAACTTGAAAATAATCCATTATGAACGCAAAATTCCAAGACGAAAACAGATAACAGAATGTAAACAAACACAATTCGCAATGAATGATGGGACCAGTGACGTCTATACCCGGGATTTGAGGGCTGGTCATGTAAACGGGTTTATAGCACGGTTTTCAATTTCCCCCCCTGCATTATACCCGGGTATAAGAGTGGCGCATGGGCGCATGTAAACGGGGCCAAAATGAGTTTGAACACAACTTTTAAATGTCAAATTTCAAAATATTTTCTGGAATTTTGAGTAGAAATAATAAAAAAAGAGGAGAAAAAAGAAGGATTATTCTCAAAAACGGAAGTGAAAAAAAAAGTAAATGCACGTTTTGAATTAATTATTTGCATAAAACAATAAAAAAGACCAAAAACTTAAAATCAATCGAATTTTTTTCAACGGATAATGGATAATTCATGGTGTACGCCCCAGACTATAGGTTCCCTAAAATGTAAACAAATTACGAGTTTTTTTGTAGCAAAAAAAAATTAATTAATTAATCATTCAGTAAAAACTTAATTTTTTTTAAATATTTTAAAGCATGGTGGATGTGTATTTTTCGAATGCTTATTTCGATTGCCTTTATATTTAAAAAACTTTACAAACAGACATTCTTTAAGTGAAATAAAAATAATCTTATATGCTCCCATTATGTTAATAGCATTTTCCCTAAAGACTTTTTAAACGAAGTAATCAAGATTCGAAGAGGGGGTTGTATGTTTTACTTTTTCTTTGACTAAAAAACACTATAGCTATTCCTTTATCTAATTCAAGAAATTACCATAGTGGTCGAAGCAGATGTTGTGAATTAGTAAACTTTCACTTCGTTTCATTTATAGTTAGAGAACTAGTTATTGGTTTTATAAAGAAATATTTTACTGTGAGTTTTGGTATACATCAATAACTTATGATGCATGAGATTATTAGAACAAATTTTGTCATTAAGTTTGAAAATATCCTTTACAAGTGATTAGAATATTTAGAACACATTAAGTTTGCACTTATCATTTAAACACCTTCACTATTTTCGAAATTACTTAATATATTTATTTATCCTAACTGTACAAGTTAATAATTTAGTAGTTTAATATTAGCTTTTCTTAAGTGCACTATTTTATGAGCAAAATCGCAAATTAAAAATACACTTAACCAAAATTTGAATTATCAAGTAGTGTTTGATAAAACCAAATATGAAAGAAAGAGATATTTTGTATGCAAAAATTCACATGCAAATATATCTATGTTTAAATTATAATTTTTAAATTGAAATAAATTCTCCGATATATTTGATTATCTAATTCCATACGTCTACTTAATTTAGCTAATATTTTATCACTCATCTTAATGAAGATAAAAGTAACTAGTTTTGAATCTTTCATTTAAATTCATCTGATACAGTCTGCCTTGAAAAATAAGATTTGAAAACATTCAAAAAAAAATTTTCACCTCTATTTTTATTTCATATCATTTTAATAATAGTAAGAAATTTTACAACCCTCAATGCTCGATGAAACCAAAACAAAAATTTATGTTGTGAATAATTCTAAGCTAAGAGATCGATTTTTTTTTTATTCCAGATACGGTTACGATTATATTTACTTCAGAAAAAAATCTGAAGAAGAAGTTACTGAAATTTAAAAAAAAAAAACAAATAACAGGTTATAATTTTATTTGAAATAAAACCGGTGCTACGTCTCTATAAAGGGTGTGTCTCGTTTTCTCGAAATCCATATTCCCGAAGCCCACATTCCCGAACGCCACAAGACCGAACGGGACACTTTCCCGACAGGACTTTTTACCGAACGGGACACTTTCCCGACAGGACATTTTACCGAACGGGACATTTTCCCGACAGGACTTTTTACCGAACGGGACACTTTCCCGACAGGACTTTTTACCGAACGGGACACTTTACCGACAGGACATTTTACCGAACGGGACACTTTACCGAATGGGACACTTTACCGAACGGGACACTTTACCGAATGGGACACTTTACCGAACGGGACACTTTACCAAATGGGACATTTTACCGAACCGGACACTTTACCGAACGGGACTTTTTACCGACAACTCACTTTGGTCACTTATTTTTAAATATGGACTCTCGATTTAAGTTTCATCTTGCCCGACCTGGTCAGTTTCACTGGTCAAGATTCCTTTATGTCTAAAATTCATTACAAAACAAATGTTTGAGTTGCTAATTGATATTTCGTAATCTTTTGTAGTGTTGACATGTGTCTTTTGTTCCTGGTGACCATCGGTCAGTCCGGTTCACATAATGTAACTTCTTTGCTTTAGCACTGAAGTATGTCTTGTGGGGGCTCAAATCAAACGTTTTCGGACGTGAAATATTTTGGTGTTGTCCACTGGTCAAGATCTCTTAACCAGTGGTCAATCCCTTTTATTTTCGCTAAATGCTACTTTTTTTATCTTATCTTTCTGTCTCGTGGTTGTTTTGGGGGTCCCTGATCTTTGGAATCCCCATTTGACCACTGCTCAAGATGACTTAAATTCAATACAAAACAAATGTTGGAATTGCGAATTGATATTTTGTAATCTTTACAGTTTTGGACTGTGTCTTAGGTTGAAGCTGACCATTGGTCAGTCCGATGCACTTAATGGAACTTCTTTGCTTTAGCACTGAAGTTGGTCATGTGGGGGCTCAAACCAAACGTCTTGGGAAGTGTGACGTTTTTGTATTGTCCACTGTCAAGATTGAAGAGTCTCGTTTGACCGAAACTCCTCATTCCCGAACGCCATTGAATGTAAAAGGTAGTTTGCCCGAACGCGACTTTTGATCAAACGGTAGGTTTGGTCCTGACAACTCATTATGGACTCCATTTTTTTATGTTGGCATTCTTTTTAAGTTTATGTGGCTTGAAACTCGTTTTACAATAAATGTTGAAGTTGCTAGTTGATATTTTAAATTTTCTGTAGTTATAACATGTCTCTTTGGTTGACCATTGGTCAATCCGATTAATTTTTATACTTAAACGTTTTTTTTTACTGAAGTTCGAGTAGGTCATGAGGGCAGGGCCAGACTTACAAGTTTTTAGAAAACTTTATAAGCTTACTTGATTTTAAATTCAGATGTTAATAAATTTATTTTACACTCACTTTTTCTTAGCTTCTAAGCATATATAGGGACTCTCTTCAAATTGAGGCCCAAGGGAAGAGCCCTGAACCCCCTCCCGGAAATCGGGATATGGAGGCTCATCATACCATACCCAACGCCCTGAAATAAGCAACATTATAATCTTAAACAGTGTTGAATCAGGTTCTCGATATTTCAGCTTTTTGACCTTCTCTTTCTATCTCGTTGATTTGAGAGTGACTTCTAGGCAGTTTCTTTTAACCACTGCCAACTTTATTTTATTTGTGGCTCAACAGCTCTGTTTTACCCCGTATCTTAGCCTGAATTCACTAAAAAATATAATCGTCTTATTTAATTTAAAACTTAGTCTTCATAAATTTTATAAAAATTATCTCTTCTTAAATAATATAATTAGTATTATTAACTTATATATCTCTAAGAGAAATCGTATGTTTACTTTATGAATTAAAAGCAAGCCGCTTTAATTCATATCATTCTGTTTAGATTTTATTTAAATTCGTTTTCATTATAAGAATAATAGATGCAAAGTTAAGACTTTAAAGAGAAGATTTTATTTAGTTCATTGAGGCTTCAGTTAGGTGGATATCGTTCATCAACGTTGAAGTGGTAAGTGGACAATGTGCGTTTCCCCCTTTTTTATGTTTTAAACTTAATTATTTATTTTAATTATTAATTTTAATGTTATTAATTTTAATATATTTTCTTGCTTTTTTGTTTTAACTTAGTGAAAAGTTAGCTGAACATTGCTTGAATTTTATCTCACTTCTAGAAAAGGTTAAGAGGTCATAGGAGGCAATTGTGAACATGGCTGGAGAGAAGAGTTGAGGCCCAAGTTCAGACCGAAAACATCTCGATTTCACAGGGAAGATATCGTGTGTTTTATCACTTAATTTTGATCTCTATATCAATAATTTTTTATTTAGTAAAACACGATTTCGTAAAAACTGGCACTTTTTAGTCTTTGTACAGCTTAAATTTAGTTTTAAAAATTTTCGTTGCTGGAATGGTGGATTGCGGAGTTATGTCATTAAAATTATCCGATATTTCGACTTTGGTCAAATAAAATTATCGCTATCTTCCCTGACCCGTGATCCGAAGGGAAATAAATACGTATCCCCTAGCCTACTAGCGGACTATCGTCGCAGATGAAATGGTGGCAGAGATGACTATCCAAAGACAACTCTTTTCCTCTCCCACTGGGATGTCGAGAAGCGGTCAGAGAGTGACCATCAGTTCAGTTGTCTTACTTATATCCTCACTGTACATCAAGTCTTCTGCTATCTCAAGGTGATACTGAAATGGTAAGTTCTATTTCTGTAACTTGTGAAATATTTCTGTAGCTAAGTGAACCGTGTTTAATTAAGGCGTTAAACAGATATACATTAATTTTGTATAAAAAGAAAATTTAGCACAGCAATAAGAAATTACTTTTTAAATTTGAAAGAATCTCTGTATCAAGTTTCGATCAAGCCTTTAAAAAACTTTAACTTATTCAGATTGAGGGGAGAGTAGTTCAAAGCGGGTATGTACCCCAAAGCGGGTAGAGGTTCGTGTATAGTTGGTTGTGCCCAACTCCCTACTATTAACTCAAAGCATGGACACGAGATCCGGAAAATTGACGAGCGTCTAAAAAGCATCCCGGGCAAAATGCACCACGCATGCGCTCGCCATCCGCGGATGACCTAAAGTCGAGGTAGTCAATCCCGAACGATAGCATACAGAAAGTGGATACATTTTTCTATGTTTTCAACCCTTTCCGACATGCTAGTTGGGGGGCCCAGGGCATGAGATTCGCTTGGGGCCCTCAATATGTTTATGTATCAAAATTTAATAATTTTTCTAAAAACAAACTATCTTACAGCTAATTTGAAAAATTTATTTTCTTAAATTTGAAATTAGCTTATTTTTAATTTTTTTCAAATTGAAGTAAACCTTTAAAAATTTCTAGAAGAATTAAAAGTTTCTAAATAGTAGAATCCAACTTTCTTGGGGAAAATGCTTATTATATGGTTAAAACTCTATTCTTGAGATTTTTTAGAAATTGATATCGGTTACATAATTCAAAAGTATTTATAAAAATATTTTAAATTTTTCCAAAAAGGAATTAAACCCTTTAAAATTTTCTTATTTTTCCCGTGTGGAATCCATTTTTTTGGAAAAAAATTTAATTATTTCATTCTTAATTTCTATGTTATATAGAAATATTATATAAATAATTTTTTCAATTTTTCAAGAAAGAATTTTTTTTTCTCAAAGTTTCCTGTTTTTTTCTATCCATTCCCATTTGTCGTTTTACTTGAAAGCGCAATTTTATGATAAAAAAATGTAGTGTGCGCGGATGGAATTGCTCCTGGGGATACACGATCTTTGAATTTCCTCCACAACACCGCCAAAAAACCAAAACTCGCCAACCATCAGCAGTTCTAAACTTGAGCCCATTTTTTCTTGGGTTGTTCTTTAAGACACTCGTGGGAAAATTGGAAAATGCTGTTACGTCACAAATCTCGATCCTCCACAAACGCGGGATTTCAGATTTGGCACCATGCCATCCATGCTTTTTTAGGGGAGAAAAGTCGCTCCAAATGTTTACAAATTAATTGCAAGAAGAATCGCTTAAAAAATAATGTGCTAAATGTTTTCATTTATTTAAGGTAATGTTTTAAATTTTCTTTCTAAGCTATATTTTACTTTTGGATATTTTTATAAAAAATGTTCCAATTGACCATAGTTTCATTCATAGCTTCCTATCCATGTTGAAGTTTCGTTTTGTTGAGTTCGATTTTAAGTGCATGATTGGTTGGTGCTATCAAAATCCTAAAGGCAATTTTCTAATAGGCATTATGCAAAATCAGTGGTACCGCTGGAGGGGGTTCGTCTTCCAGAATTTTTTTTTTTTATAATTTGACTTTTAAAATTAGGCTTTTTACTCATTTTGAGAATTTATCAAATTCATTTTGGTCCATAGGCATTTTTCCAGACCACCACTTTTACAACAAAATGTCGGGAGATTTTCCAAAAAGATTCAGCGGGACACTGTTATTTATATTTAAAATTTACAAAGCATGTTCTTATGGATGTTCAATTGCAAAAAAAACCTAAATCAACCAAATTTCAAAATTGTTTGTTTTGTTTAATTTTTAAATTTTAAACTTTCTTAATCTTTTTTTAGAGTAAGTTTGTTGCGATACCCACCCTTTAAACCAGAAAAATAGTCCGTGTCGAATGACACGACACGCAGTTCTTTTTAAATTATGGCTATTTTATAAATGCAAAAAAAAAACTTTACAGTAATTTTAAAAATTTATTATATTAAAATATTGGGATGCAAAGTAATGTAACTAGGTATAATTCTTCACAATGAAGGTTCCCAACGATGAAAAAATCGAGAATATGATTCGATCACGTGGTATTGGCATTTTCGACGATTTTCTCTCAATATGACCTAATCATCAAACAAGGTCAAACTTTGACCGATTTCAAAAACTTTTTTTTGCATAATGCTTGCAATAGTGTGTTATAACTTTCCCGCACTATAGTAGGGTGGTTAAGGGAGTAATTGTTCAGTTTAGATTGTGAAAGAGGCACCAAAATTGGTGGAAACATAGTTTTAAACATGCTGAATCCAAATTCGACGAGAAGCACTCTGGCGGAAGTCGCGTTCGGGACTTCCGGTCAAAAACAAAATGGCCGCCCGAGGGCCTATTTTCGGTTCTTTTAATGATAGAAAGACGGTTTTGGTGTCAAATATTATGTTTCAGGGGTCAACAAACATGATTCTGATGACAAAATATGAAATTTTTTTTCTTTAGTACCAAAAATTCAAAAAAGTTCAAAAATAGCAATTTTGTCGGTCGTCATTTGCTCCAAAAAATTTTTGTGGAGACGAATTTTTTACGACGGTTCTATAGTTCCTTTCACGTGGAAAGTCGGCGTCATATCAAAAATCGCAAAAAAACGCAAAATTTTTACTCTATTTTCGGATTTTTGATTATATTTAAAAAAATATTAATTTCTCAAAAATTACTTCAATTACAAAGTTAAAGTACACAAAATTTATTACAAAACGCACTATTCAAGTTTTATTTTCCGAGGAATAGTTTTGCTGTTGCAATGCACTGAAGAACTCTCTTAAACAAGTTGTCTCTTTTTTGAAGAAGATCCATATATTCCGGTTTTTCAGTGCATCTTTGGAAATATAATCAAAAATCCGAAAATAGAGTAAAAGATTTGCGTTTTTTTATATGATGCCGACTTTCCACGTAAAAGGGAACTAGATATTCGTAATCAGCACCTCAAAAAACATATAGAACCGTCGAAAAATATTCGTCACCACAAAATTTTTTTGGGAGCAAATGACGACCGACAAAATTGCTATTTTTGAACTTTTTTGAATTTTTGGTACTAAAGAAAAAAATTTCATATTTTGTCATCAGAATCATGTTTGTTGACCCCTGAAACATAATATTTGACACCAAAACCGTCTTTCTATCATTAACAGAACCGAAAATAGGCCCTCGGGCGGCCATTTTGTTTTTGACCGGAAGTCCCGAACGCGACTTCCGCCAGAGTGGTTCTCGTCGAATTTGGATTCAGCATGTTTAAAACTATGTTTCCACCAATTTTGGTGCCTCTTTCACAATCTGAACAATTTGGGTGTTTTTTCCCTTTAACTACTATAGCAGTTCAATTATCTGAATTTCATCTTTTTCGACCCGGCCTAATAGGGGTCTTTCCCTAGGAAAAATTTTGAAATTTGACTCTTAAAAGTACGATTTTAACTCATTTTAAGTGTTAACTCGCCTCCCTTTAAATTAAAATTTTCGTTGAAATAAGTATTTCGGGAGACGGAGTCCCCCCATTGGCGGGTCCAGAGAAGGGGCTATGGGGGCCATGGCTTGTATATTTTATCTTCAATAATTAAATTACTTATTATATGTTATGATATTTGACTTGATATAAATCCTTTTTTGCAGAATTAGTAGTAAGTCTTCAAACAGCAGGAAAATGAGTGGATGCATGATTGGGCAGAAAGCGTTGGTTGTACCTTCAACAAAAGGGAATAAGAAAATATCTATAGAAGGATACATGTACGTTAAAGATAAGAGTAGAAATCAAGTGACGTATTGGGTCTGTGATTGCGTAAAACAATTAAAATGTAATGCTCGAGCCATTACTGTATTTTTCGAAGGGCAAGAAATAATTCGAAAGTATAGCTGTTCAGATCATAATCATGCAGCGGTTGCAAGCAAGCCGCTGCTTGAGGCTTCTCGGTATGTGATGAAAGAGTCGTCACTAATAAGCGGCGAAACTCCATCAAAAGTTATTAATAATGTGAAAGCTTCTATGCCGGCAGATGTTGCTCCATTGCTTCCTAACTCTGATTCGCTTCGTAAGCAGATAAACCGTTTTAAAACGAAGAATGAACCCCAAGAACCCAGAACATTAACCAACTTCTCACTTCCTACAGAATTCACGAAAACTCTTAATGGGGAACCATTCTTTAAGGCCATATCAGCTGAAGAGGATAGAATTTTTCTGTTTACAACACCAGATAACTTAAAACAGCTGAGTTCATCGAAATATTGGATCATGGACGGGACCTTTAAAACAGTACCGACTGTCTTCAGACAATTATACTCTATCCATGCTAATGTTGGGAGCGAGTCCAACATGCGTATTGTACCTCTCGTCTATGCATTGATGACTTCCAAAACGGAAGAATTGTATCGGAAGCTATTTGAAGCGATTTTAGACTGGGCTATAGATATTGGGGTTAGTCTAAATCCAGAATTTGTTCTTTCTGATTTTGAAAAAGCGGCAATGAATGCCATCACTTTTGTAATTCCTAGTGCCCAGAGCAAAGGTTGCCATTTCCACCTCGGGCAAGCAGTGTACAGAAGAGTACAAAGTAGTGGATTGGCTTCATTGTACGGAAGTGACCACACTTTCAGTCTTTTAGTTAGGCATATTCCAGCCCTAGCCTTCTTGAGTCATTTTGAAATACCGGATGCTTTCGACGAAGTGAAAAGCATATTGCCCACTAATACTTCTGACCTCGTGAATTGGTTCGAAGAAAATTTCGTACGTGGCAGAATAAGAAGAACGGACTCGAATGGATCTGTAATTAGATCTCCTCCGTTATTCCCTCCTGAAATATGGTCAGTTCACGAAAATGTTCATTTAGCGTTTCCCCGAACGCAAAACAACGTTGAAGGGTGGCACCGAAGATGGGAGGGTTTGGTAGGCCGCCCTCACGTTGGCATCTTCACCATTGTGAAAGAGCTGCAGAAGGAACAGAATCATGTCGAAAGTGAAGTAGAAAAAGCAATTTTAGGAGAACCTGGAAAGAAAAGGCGCAGAGAAGACGAACAGAAGGAAATCAGAATGAGTAATGTGATTTCAGATAGATCTAACCGCACCACTCTAGACTTTTTAAGAGGAATTGCACATAACTTAGCTTTTTGAATTAACCCATTACTTCCTGGGGTTCTTTTTTAGTGGCTTTTTTTAAATCCTCCTATTTCAACAAAAATTTTTATATTGAATTAAAATTTGCACTGATGTATCCTTGGTCTTCATAGTACATAGAGAAGACAAGAAGATAGTAGAATTTAATTTTTTTGGTTGTAAGTTGTGCTTTTTTTAATTTGAACGTAAAAAAAATCCTAGTTGTCTTAAGAAATTTTCAGTGCCAATATATATTACTGTTTATAACATTATTTTATACAGGGTGTTTCATAAGTCCGTTTCGCGGCTTTTATTCGGAACCAACGTGTCCTAGGGTCACGGAAGTAAGGTCTATCCCTAGGTAAGTGACCGTGGAGAATCCATTGAGAGGACTTACAGCGCCCCTAGCGGCGAAATTAAAAAGTTAAAAAAATTAATTTAAAAGCTAAAGGAGATAGACCAAAAACCTCAGTGAGAGTATTGTTGCCAACGTCATGAAGAACTCTCTGAAAAAAACTTGATCAAAATATCTTTAATATTCGCGGAGATATTAGCATGTGAAAATAGCACTTTTTCAGGGGTCAAAAGAGAAAAAGTTCGTATATTTGCAAATTTTTCAGTGTTGTTGTGTAGTTTAGTGCTTTTTAAGTTGAAAGAACACAAAATTTAATCAAAAAATCGAAAAAAAATTGCAAATATACGAACTTTTTCTCTTTTGACCCCTGAAAAAGTGCTATTTTCACATGCTAATATCTCCGCGAATATTAAAGATATTTTGATCAAGTTTTTTTCAGAGAGTTCTTCATGACGTTGGCAACAATACTCTCACTGAGGTTTTTGGTCTATCTCCTTTAGCTTTTAAATTAATTTTTTTAACTTTTTAATTTCGCCGCTAGGGGCGCTGTAAGTCCTCTCAATGGATTCTCCAGGGTCACTTACCTAGGGATAGACCTTACTTCCGTGACCCTAGGACACGTTGGTTCCGAATAAAAGCCGTGAAACGGACTTATGAAACACCCTGTATATGAAATCAGTTGAGGTGTTTTTTTAATTTTCCAAATTATTTTATCTTTATCTTTCTTGGGACCATCAAAAGGTACGCCAGGCACGAATGCCCTAGTGTTTTTCCTCGTCGGGAAATGTTAATGTTTCATTATGTATTTTATAAAAACGCTTTCAATTTTTATGAAATTAATTGAATAACTGATATTTATAAAATTAATTTGATTTTAGCTAATAAATTCACTATTTTTATTTAAACTTATTTCGAAAATACATTTATTTTTGCTTAATTAATTGAACAAAATGTCCAAATTGAAAAAAAAAGAACTAATTATATTTATTTATTAAAAGGAATATATTAATTATTTAACTACATTTATTACTTATGTAAATATATTCAGGTTATGTTTTAGTTAGGAGTTTTAATAATATTATTTATAATGACTTTTTGTCATTAAATTTGCCAAAAAAGTCGCTTATGTCATTAATCTTCGGCTTTTTTTTTCAAATTAGATGCTGCTAATCATTGTTTTCTGTGTACTACAGATCAATCTTTATCATCTGGCTTGCTAATGCACGCCCTACTAATGCTTGATTTCTGGGGAGAAATTAGTGATTCTCACTATAAAATTCAAAAAGTATGGGCATCTGACAAACTTTAACTTCAAAATTGAGATATTCTAGTGGATTTGAGGCGTGTAAGAGTAATTTTTCCTAGATATTAGGCATTATGTAAGCAATAAATGGCCTTCTCAATTAAAACCTTAAATTGCAATTAACATAGTTATGGGAGGCAAAACCGTGTTTAAGAGAATTAAAAATGTTCAAATTACATTAAATGAAGTTAATTTCAGTTAATCAGTTAAATAAAATTAATGTATTTTGCTAATTTTCATGTTAAGTATATTTTCGGTCGCTTTTGCTACACTAAATTTTTAATTTATCTGAAAATGTTTTTGTGGCTTTAAAACAGTTTTTTGCCATGTGAGGGAAAAACAAGGGGGAATTCGTACCTGATGGCGTCACTTCCAGGGATGTTTTTTTATTTTAATTAAAAGTATATTTTTAAATTCATTATTGGATATCAATTAATTACTAGTGTTATTCATAACTGTTTTTTGTGATTAATAACCTGTGTTATTGTTCATTATTGTTTTTTATAACTAATTATACTAGCGCTATTATTCATTACTGTTTTTTTAGAATTAATTACTGGTGCTATTATTCATTTATTCATTACTGTTTTTTAAATAATTACTAGCGCTATTATTCATTACTGTTTTTTAAATAATTATTAGCGATATTATTCATTACTGTTTTTTTTGTAATTAATCACTTGATTTATTAATAATTCACTGGATTAAAAGTTCACTTGTGTGACTTTAGTGTGTGTATAAAGTATTTTTTATTTTTAATATTAAATTTAATAAAAAATTTATTAACGGTATCATATCATTATTTCCTGTATTAGATATTCAAGTGAAACATGTTTCCCAAAGACAAATAAATCTAAAGTCAGAGTAATCGCTTTTTTAGTACTCTGTATAAACTAAAGAGTTACGAGCGATGCATATGTGTGTGGGTGTATGTATGCCCGGGGTAATCTCTAAAATAGGACGATGTCAACTGGTCACTAGTCTCACGCAATACGAAAAACTCGATATATCTGCATTTAAAAGTTGTGAAAACAGCGAAATAAATTCAAATAATTAATTTTCAATCTTTTTTCTCCTATTCAATATAATTTCCTTTAAAATTAAAATATTTATGGAATTTCTGAATTTTATTTTAATGGAGGAAGATTAAAAAAAAAACATTGGTCCAAATGAGACGGTTCACTAGGATCTCAGTTTACTAGATATTTTTTTTTGTTTCAAATTTGTTACTTTAGTGCCGTTTACATGGGAAAAATATTACCCGGGTAGCTACCCGGGTAAAAAGTGGGTTGAAGGGAATTTCCAACTCTACCCGGGTAACGAAATTTGAAGGCGTTTACATGAGACATGATCTAACCCGGCTTTTTCTCGGTCACGTGGTAAGAAATAAGGGATCTGCCTGTTTCCATGGTTTTCAAGTTTGTTTACAAATAGCTCATTTTTGTTCTTGCAAGAAGCATCAAAAGGAATTTTAAAAGAGCGTTGGCGATATATGCAAAAAAAAATCAACGGATGATAGCAGATTTGCTTACCGAAGACCTGCGAAGATGTATGAAAGTAATCTTGTATTATTTGTTGAATATTTTGTTTATTTACTAGTAACACTTATACAATTATACAAAATTGTGTTGGCAACATTGTTTCAATTCCATCAATGTTTATTGTTTTGATTTCCGTTTTTCATGTTTGTAAGTTGTGCTTGTCTTAAAAATTAAATGGATGTTTATTAAACTTAACGTTTTATCTTCACATTTCCAACTGCATTTGCTACTTTCTACGTTATTGATGTCCATTACAAATTATATCAAAACAATCAACAGAGCACACACAAACAATTAAATGGCGGACTACACAACACGCAAGGTAGTGTGGGATGGGACACGAAATGCATCATGGGAAAGGAGGGTACTACCCGGCAATTGACTAGGATTGAATCCTACCCGGCTTTTTCCTATCTTTTTCCCTTCGTAGGGAATGCCGGGTAGAAAAGAGGAGTAAGAGCCGCCTTTTACCCGGGTAATTGGCTCATGTAAACGGCACTTTTGTTCACTAGACTCATTTAATTTACTATAACTCCGGGAAAAGGAAATTTATCGAGATAGGAAATATTACCAGGAACATCAGGAAAGGAAAATAACGGAAACACTGGAATATGAAAAAAAAGAAGAGAGAAATACAGGTACTATAAGATTGGTTATAGGTATGTAAACTTCTGCTTATATAAGATAAACTTTAAAACATTAATTTACCACTCCACCCGGGCAAGGCCGGGTATATCTGCTAGTTTAAAATAAAGCAGTGAGCAGTGAACTCTCTTGCTTCCTAGTTTGTTAAGAATTTAATTACAATTAAAATATTTGTAAATTGCAAATAACATTAAAGTTTAATTTTAATTAAATATATAGGATAATTCTATAATAAAATATGATCCATTGTAACTATTTTTATTAAAATTTATGCTTATTTTTGTGTATCAAAAAATTAAAAATACGATATCAATGGTCTGACCAATGGTCAGCTTCAACCTAAGACACAGTCCAAAACTGTAAAGATTACAAAATATCAATTCGCAACTCCAACATTTGTTTTGTATTGAATTTAAGTCATCTTGACCAGTGGTCAAATGGGGATTCCAAAGATCAGGGACCCCCAAAACAAACACGAGACAGAAAGATAAGATCAGAAAAGTAGCATTTAGCGGAAAAAAAGGGATTGACCACTGGTTAAGAGATCTTGACCAGTGGACAACACAAAAATATTTCACGTCCGAAGACGTTTGGTTTGAGCCCCCACAAGACATACTTCAGTGCTAAAGCAAAGAAGTTACATTATGTGAACCGGACTGACCAATGGTCACCAGGAACAAAAGACCAATGTCAACACTACAAAAGATTACGAAATATCAATTAGCAACTCAAACATTTGTTTTGTAATGAATTTTAGACATAAAGGAATCTTGACCAGTGAAACTGACCAGGTCGGGCAAGATGAAACTTAAATCGAGAGTCCATATTTAAAAATTAGTGACCAAAGTGAGTTGTCGGTAAAAAGGCCCGTTTGGGAAAGTGTCCGGTTCGGTGAAATGTCCTGTCGGTAAAGTGTCCCGTTCGGTAAAGTGTCCCGTTCGGTAAAATGTCCCATTCGGTAAAGTGTCCCATTCGGTAAAGTGTCCCGTTCGGTAAAGTGTCCCGTTCGGTAAAATGTCCTGTCGGTAAAGTGTCCCGTTCGGTAAAATGTCCTGTCGGTAAAGTGTCCCGTTCGGTAAAAAGTCCTGTCGGGAAAGTGTCCCGTTCGGTAAAAAGTCCTGTCGGGAAAGTGTCCCGTTCGGTAAAAAGTCCTGTCGGGAAAGTGTCCCGTTCGGTCTTGTGGCGTTCGGGATTGTGGGCTTCGGGAATATGGATTTCGGGAATACGGGCGCGACCCCTCTATAAAAAGGATCATTCTACGGAACTTGAAACTAAAGTTGGCTTTTTGGCACACTAACTCATAGGAAGGAAAAACCAGTTCTACAGGAAATTTTTATGTTGCAGGAAAGACTGTTATATAAAATAGGGATGTATGGATTTTCTTCTCAAATGTGTGAGTTTATAAAGATAACAAGTTGGATACTTCCAAACTAATGCTCAAGAGCTAAAGAAATGATTAATATTGATAAGACGACACACGTGTTAAAAATACCAGCATAGTTCTGTAAACTAATTTTTTCCGTCGTCATGATCTTTAAATAAGCTTTACAATGTTCATCCAAAAACAAAATTTTAAGCTTAAAATTTATTAAATCCCTTTTTGAGTACCTAATTGAAATTTTATTTTTGCACATAAAACTTTCAATAACAACGTTTTTTTTTCCTCGAATTTTATAGTTTTTATCCCATTATTTTATATATATAAATAAGTTATTCTTTCTCTAAACCTAAACTATATTTTACATGTATCATATTCAGAATTACAAATCAAATTATTTATATGGTACTACTATTACGATATAATTCAAACTTAAAAAGTAATTTAAATGATAAATTTTAAACATTAATATATCTTTAAAACATTAAGTCCATCACCTTTTTCAACTGTAAAATATTTTTGAATATAGGTACATATATTTTTCTCGATGACTATTCTGTATTTCAAATAGAGTCCTGAATTTCCAGTAAAACTTTGGTGGCTATACAACGAAAAGTCCATTACTTATACAGGTTTATTTTTGATTTTCTCAAAATTTTGTTTTTGAACTTATCCCTTTTTTTTCAAAGGTACGATTTATATTCTAATCCCCACATTTTTATTTCCTATTCATTATTTAAGTTACTGTGGAAGTGCAATAAAGTCTTCTATCAAGAGGTGTTTGTTATTCAAGAGCGCCTGTTGATGCCATTGTATAAGAAAGCATATGGTTCTTTTCACCAAAAGAGAACACCCCATACACACAGAAATCGAAATTTCAAAAATATATGAAAAGGGAATAAGAGACATTTACTGGATTTTCCGAACAGTTCCCAGCATCATCAGAGATCCAGATAAACCATTTAAGAAGAGGGAAAACGCTCGCAACTCAACATTTTCCGAAACGGGAATTAGGAAAGGCGGCCATTTTCCCCAAACGCCACTTCAAACCATAATGGAACGCGAACCACCGGAAATTGAGAAACATCAACACCATCTCGCGAAAACAAAAAAAAAACAACGAGAAGAAATCGCATCGATTCGAGAGAGGCCCCAAACGATAACGCTCCCGACAAAAACGCGATACAAAAACTTTTTTAACTGTAACCGAGATCCCCATTACGCGATTGTCGTCGGGAATTATTCGAAAAAAGAGCGGGAAAAAGGAAATATGAATGAGAGCCACGCATTCGGACGATTTCCTTGGTATTGATTTCCATTCGAGCGTTCGGGAGGAGGCCCCTCGAGGCAGTTTCGAATGTCCGAGACGTGAATTCGAACGAACGACGGTTATTCTTTTTTCCTTGTTATTGTTATTTGCATGTGGAATAGTAGCACTTGCTTGCTGGAGCTGTCAGCCCGTCATGAGGTACTTTTTTCGGATAAAGGTCGATGGAAAATATCGCGGAGGTTTTTACAGTTTTTCTCTTTTCGTATTCGTGTTGTTTCCGGAATAAATTAAATCTCAAGAATGTGGGAATTGTTCATAAAGAACGCTGGACTTCACAACCCTATGTGTGGAATTAACTACTTTAATTGGAGATTGATTTTTCAATGATTCTTAAAAATCTCGGTTATTCTTCGATATATTACAAAACGGCACTACCGTTTCTATAAAAAAAGATCATTCTCCGGAACTTGAAACTAAAGTTGGCTTTTTAGCATACTAACTCTTATAAAGGAAAAACCAGTTCTACAGGAACTATCATTATTGCAGGAAAGACTGTTATAAAATAGAAATGCATGGATTTTCTTCTCAAATGTGGGAGTTTATAAAGATAGCAAGTTCTTAGCCTTTTTTAAAAATAATTTTTAATTAAGGGGGTTAAAAGGAAAGAGGTACAATAGACAGCATGGGATAAGGGACTTCTATATAAGGTCTTTGTGTTCTTGATAATAAGCTTCACCCACTCAATTATATTTAATTTAAGGAAATCATTGCTTTGGTCAACGGTTATTTAATACATCCCGTTTCTATTAAAAAAAAGTTAATACAGTCACGAGAGGTAGTTTATTTATTAGTCAAATTTAAAATAATGAGTTTTTATAAATATTTGCTGTTTATATGACATATTTCATCCATTCATACGGGTTCTTCTAGGGAGAAATTGCTCAGTTATAAAACAACAATCTTATATTCTAATTACCTATTGGAATAAACTGTAAAATCACGTACAATTTCATCATGAAAGATTTAAGAGCAAAAAATCTATATTTAAAAATGTTATGGTTTATCTTCAATATTCCCCTTAAAACTTAACATAACCAAGAAATATAATTCATCTTGAAAGCAATATCTTTTTTAACATTAAAAAGTATCCGCCTAAAAAAAAGGTATCGAGAACGGATAAAAAATGGTTCAGGTAACGTAATCAATTTTTTAAATTTTATGCTCGATAAATTATCGAAAATATATTTCATGCGGTAATTTGGGAAACAGTTCCTAGCCATGAGTGATGAAAATTACTTTCATTATCGAAAAACAATTTATATTTGAAGTATTATATCCTTTAAGTGCACTTTTCCTAAGATTACATTCTAATATACTTATGAAAGAAAGTTTTATTTTATGATTCTTAAAGGCAGTTTACTGTGTGTACTGATTTCAGAGCATTGATTTATTTTATGTTATAAATCTTATTTCCTGCATTACTCATTTTAATTTTTAAAAACTATTCAAAATATAAACATTGAAATGCATAATACATGTGTCGTAGTTATAAACTGAAAGATTGAATTTTCCCGTTGGTGTTGCATAGTTTTTTAAATTGTTTGTTTAAGAATATTGTTAGAATGAATAAGCTAAGACTTGAACCCTATTCCCAGTATCTCAATGGTATTTAAAGTTATGAAAAAAATTTTGTTAAAAGGTATAAAAGTATATTGGCTTGGTTAAAATGTATATAAAGATGTAAAGCACATTACAAAGATTTTTTTTTTAAAGTATTGAAAACAAAAATATTTGCATGAGGAGTTATTGTATCCATTGCCAATGGGGACCCACTTTAAATAGTTAATATCTGTAGAACTTGTGGTTTTCTTGAAAAAAAATATTCAGGCAGGTTCTACAATTAATCCTAAAAATTTTTGCTCTTGCTTTTTAAATACTCTTAAAATTCTATAACTCACGCCTTTCTATCTTTAAATTAATAGCTCTAACAGGTATATTTTTATTAATTTATCTAAATCTTTGTTACATGACTTACAAATGAGTTACATGATACCAATGAATGATTTATAAATAATACTGTACCGTATTGTTTAATATAATCAAGTAATTGCAGTATTTTGTAAAATCTCGAATGCCGATAGTAGGAATATAATTTAAACATCCTAAACCTTCTGAAATTCATTACCGACAGATTCCCCTTAGTTAAGGGCTGACAAATCACATTAACACTGTTCCTCCCAATCAGTAACTCTCCCAAACCAAATCCAAACACCCCTGACAACGCCGAAACCAAAGCAAATCCACCCTATTCACGGACTAATTCGGCGGTTCTTCCTACAGCAACTCTGTCTCCACCCAGAAAGGAAATCCAAATCCATTCACGTCCCGAACCAGAATAAATATATAACAGAAAGAATAAAAAAAAATCCTCCCTTTCTCACTGCATCCCCGTTTGATATGTTTTGAAAAGAGCCCTGTGCCCCGCGAAAGGTTGAGGGGTTCGGACATTTAAATAAGCTCCAGGCGTCGACGACTTTCCTCGCGTGTCTTATTTTTAACGCGCCGTTTGAATGTAGTACCTCCGGGGGTAAATATTTAACCTGGGAAAGTGGAGTTGGAATCGACGTTTTGAATGTGCTGCTGACTGCGTGACGAGATGGTTGGTTTTTGTTCGGTTGGCGAGTTTTATACAAGTTTTTTTTTTCGGGAACAATGTTATCAGTTTTCGGAATCCAAAAAGGACGATTTCGGGGTTATTTAACTTTTGTGTTCGGAATTCTCGATTGAATAATAACAATAAGACTTGCTTTTTGGAGATAAAGTGGTTCCGCTGTTCCGCGTTTTAACAAATAAATCAAATTTGAAGAGCTACGGGAGAGTTATAATTAAACTTCCACTCTTTGAGATTAGGGTTTCTTTCCCGGGATCCCGGGAAATAGCAAAGTTTTCCTACATTTTGTAATCCCGGGAAATAATCTTATTTCCCGGGAATTCCCGGGAAATGAAAAAGAGTGAAAATCAATAGTAAAATTCATTTTTTATGGTAATATTACAAGGAAATAAAAATTTTGTTACATGTTTTTACTTTGGATTATTAATCATTGGACTTCAAATTTATATTGAAGTTTACTGAGAAATATTAATAATTCAAATTTTATTAACCAAATTTAACGTTTCCCGCATTTAACGTCAGATTTCATTGGTCCCAAATGAGTATTACGTTACTGTCCTACTCCGATTGTACGTTTTCCCGCATTTAACGTTATTTTTCTTTGGTCCCTTGAAAGAGGTTAAATCGGGGTTTCACTGTAAATATTATAAATGCATTCCCGGAAAAAAAATATTATTAAATTCTCAATTTAAAACTATTCCCGGGAAATGCCAAAGTATTTTTCAGAGAAATTATTGCCAGACATGGCAACAATTTCTGTGCTTGTGGAAAACTTGTATTCAATTTTATTAGATTTTAATCTTTCCTGGAATCATGAAAAAATATTTTTTGTCTAAAACTAATTAATATAGCAATATTACTCAAATTGAATCCCTATTTAAAGAAATATTTATGCACTCTAGGAACCTTCAAATAATTTTGATGTTTAAAAATAACTTAAAATGAAGAAGTTTAAAATTTTAATCAATTCCCGGGAATCCCGGGAATGATCTTGTTATTCCCGGGATTTCCCGGAATTTCCCGGGAATAGAACAACACCGGGAAATCAGAAACCCTATTTGAGATGGCTATAAAAAGAAAACTACTGAACCAAATGTTCTTAAACTTGGTCGCCGTTGAAAAAAGGTTATGGGATGACTAACGAAAGAAGAGTTAAGATTCTAACTTTATCACCAAACTAATTAATACAAAATCGCAAATATATGCGTGTTCTGTAAATTGCTAATAGACGACATTAGTGTGACGTCACTTGCTTGTTTGGAAACGTTGATTCCATCCGTGATTGGTTCCGTACGGATTTACTTACAATCGCGGATATAATCAACGTTTCCAAACAAGCAAGTGACGTCACACTAATGTCGTCTATTCATGTGTTTGAAGCCTTAATTTGACACTAGAACTTGAAGAGATAAATTTAAAACATTTTAAAACTTTTTTTACTAGGAAACAGTTTAGATAAATGGCAAGGGAACTTTTTTTTTTCGTTGGACAACATGTAAACAACACAATTTTCCTCTAATGGAAAATGTTTACACTAATTTTTTTTTCAATAAATTCCCAGACCCTTTTTTGACCTGTGACCAAGTTTTATAACATTTTGGTCGCGTAGTTTTATTTTTATAGCCATCTCGTGTAAGTTCCATCTTAAAGTGGAAGTTAAATAACAGGGTGATTATAATTATTATAACCACCTTGTGAATAACAGGGTGATTATAATCATTATAACCACCTTGTGAATAACAGGGTGATTATAATCATTATAACCACCTTGTGTTAGTAAACGAAATCCCCTCCAAAGTCACTCTTCACATATGAGTCATAAAAAACTGTGTGCCTAACGTAGTACTATACTATGTTCTGTTAAAATTACAAAAATAATGGATTATCGCAATCAATCTGTCAATAAGTTAAAGAATCTTGTTTTCGATGCGAAAGATAGAAAAAAAAACTTTCAAGTGAGTTTAAGAACCTTAAATTTCGTAAATACTAACGTAAATAAAGTTTATTCATATCCTTTGTGTTAATGTACTAAAACAAACTACTGTTGCTAATGCAGCTTTTTTGAAGATCACACTTTAACGGATCTGATTATTTTTTATCGGCTTATGTACGGGTTTTAAATTAAGATAAATTATTGGTAGAAAAACCGTACTCTCGGAATAAATACAGATAGGCTTATATTCGGAAATACAATCAAAGTTTCAAAAGTTTCACTTAAAACTTTTTATTTATGACCAAGTTCTTTTTAGTTATTAATTAATAGAACTCAAATAGGGAAACAAGTTACACATATTGTTGCATTTTACAGTAGGTAATGGTAGTATAATGATACTTCTAATCATCAGCCATCAATTATTCTTTATCATTAATGCGATAGGGAAAATAATTTCGCTCTTAAATGTATTTAAATGTATTTTATGATACTAATTAGAATACCAAATACGTTCTCAAAACTTTTCTTACGGAATATGTTAATAAGATTGTGCATTCTGTTGATAATTGAGATGGAATAATGATGAATTTCGAAATTCACATATTTATTTTACTAAAGAAATATTCAGAGTATATACCAATCATAATGGCTTTTCCGTATTTTTAGTATTATTGTTGTACATTTTGTGATTGCTAATTTAGTTGAAAATGACATGAACAAAAATAAGAAACTGTATCTGAAAATGCTATTTTATTCAAACGATAGGTAATTTTTAAATAGCCTTATATAGCCTTCATTTGAAGATAAACGGTATATTTCTGTTCTAATATCACGTTTAAGAACTTAAGTCTTGTAAAAGTATAAAATAGCATACATAAATGTGACTGCAGAGAATCAAAATTACCTAATTTAAGAAAGCTTTAAACATAAATGCTTCAATCATTTACCTACAATGTGTTTATCTACAAGATGAGTATCGTTGTGTTCTTTCGCTATGAAACTCAAAAGAAAAACTTTAGATTAGAAAAAAAAATTTTGTTTGTCAATGGTTTGCGCATCTTAAACTGATTATTTTAATTCTGGAACATCTTCAAACAATGCTGCAGTATTAGTTTGTTTGTCACATTTTCTTTAAGATTCACTAGTCCAGCTCCTACGAAAACAACGATTCCCTACCTGTTTCATTTGTCTCCCTAGGGGGTGGGTTTACAACTAGAGGTACCGTACCAACGCCATTTATGTTTTTTTTTCACATCAGAGATCACACTGCGAGAATAAAAAAAATTGGAGGGTTAGATCGGGAATTGTCAAATTTTTGTTCACTTGTACAACTTTTGTTCACTTGTACACAAACTGAACTGATAAAGTTTAACTGTTCCACCCCCTACCATTCTCGTCCATATCTCTCTATACGTCTTCCATCAAAATTTCATTTAATTCCGATGAACGGTTTGGTTGCTATAGAGGCCCTTGAATCGGTTAAGTTATTTTATGGACACCCTGTATTTTGCGTTAAGTTATTTTATGGACACCCTGTATTTTGCGTTAAGTTATTTTATGGACACCCTGTATTTTGCGTTAAGTTATTTTATGGACACCCTGTATTTTGCGTAGTGTTCGGCAACTAGTGGTCAAAAAGTAGTTAACTACCAACTACTAACTAGTCTGGGAAAATCTAGTTGCAACTAGTAGTTAACTATTTTTTCCTGGGACTAGTTGCAACTAGTAGTTAACTATTTCCCAAAGTAGTTAACTACTAGTTAACTAGTCTATTTAATTTCATAACCTATTTTTTGCCCAAATTCTAATACATCTTTCTTATCTATATCACAAAAAACTTTATGCTTCGCTCAAAACGGCGCTTTATTTCTGGTTATGGTATTTGAGTACTCTACCATGACATTGTAGTTATAAATAGCAGTGTAATTTTTGTATATTTTGATAAAAATTTTAAATATTTTTGAAATTTTAAACAAAATTTTTTTTAAGTAGTTGAAAATTTGAAAGTAGTTTCAACTAGTAGTTATTAAAAAAAGTAGTTCAACTACTAGTTCAACTAGTTTAAACCAAAAGTAGTTAAACTACTAGTTAACTACTAGTTGATCGGTAGTTAACTACTAGTTGCAACTAGTTCTAGTTAACTAGTGCCGAACACTAATTTTGCGTTAAGTTAAATAGGAGTAGGGAGGTCACGATTATTTCGATTCGATCCCGGAATCGATTCCTGAAATCGATTCCTTCGATTCTTGTAATCGATCCCGAGCCTTCGATTCTTGTAATCGATCCCGAGCCTTCGATTCTAACATGGGATCAATTCCAAGCTTTTGATTCCTAATTCAATTCCTGAATCGATTCCGTCACAAAATTTGACGTCCCTATATAGGAGTGATAGGGCCGGTTAATTTTGATAACATTAACCGTGATCACAATAAGACTGTAATGGCGTACATTATAATCTTATCCCTGTTTCCAGGTACTTCGCCATCACGCAGCCTCTGGCCTACGCCGTGAAGCGCAGCGTTCGCCTGGCTCTCATCATGATAGGGGTGGTGTGGCTGGTGAGCGCCCTCATCACCTGCCCTCCGATCTTCGGCTGGAGGGACCGCGACAAGACGCAGAACGACACGCAGTGCGCCTACATCGACGACCAGGGATACGTCGTCTACTCGGCGCTAGGTCAGACTTATTCCCGTCTCTTTGTGACTTGTTTTTTCTCTTACAAGGAAACGTTCTTAGGCTAAACTCGCAGAAATAGACAGAAAATTTTACAAGAATCAGTAGATGACTCACACAAAACAATTACTGTGAAAAAATTAGCTGCGGGATTTCAGCTTAGGAGAGGAGTAAATTAATAATGAAAATTGGGTTCTGAGTCGCCGAATTCATTCAGTTAGCACCACTTGTTGACTCGGCGTGCATTTGATGAACCTTTTTTGAGTGGCGGATTTGATTCAGAGGAAACGCGGCCAGTTCATTTAAGAATTTGGCGGTTTCTCTGCATTTCTCGCCTAGTAGGTTTGCATTTGGCGTTAGAAATGATGATTTTTAAGGATTTTTTACAGCTTTTCTACTGTAATTCCGCTGCTAATTTTTTCACAGTATGTGTTGTTTTGAGTCATCTTCTTATGCTTGTAAAATTTTCGTTAATTTTTCTTTTTTGCCTGGAGTGATTTTTGTTTCACTGTTCATTTAACCCTTTCAGTCCTAGCCGCCTAAATTTCTCAAAGGATTCAATGCTCAAATAGCATAGGAATGAAAAGATTAAAGATGCATTTCCACCCATTAAACTCCATTTGAGACCCCCTGTTACATGATTTCAGATACAAATGAATCACCCTTACCCGACCTCCATTTAACTGGATCTCTTTTTTCGCTCTCCATAATTAAGAAATCATAACGTAAAAGATACTGAAAAATTTTGCAGAAAGTGGTTGATTTTTAACCATTTGCAGAAGAAAATGCATATAAATATTTTTGAAATCAATGAAAGCTTTTGCAATAAACAGACTCCTTTTATAAAAAGCTTAAATTTCAATACCAACAGGTGTAAAAAACTATCCATTTCTTCTCTTCTAGGCTCGTTCTACATCCCGGCGCTGATCATGGTGTACGTGTACTGGCGCATCTTTGCGGTGGCACGCAAGCGGCACGCGGTGCTCATGCAGGAATCGTCCGGGGTGGCGGCGAAGGAAGCCCAAGCGGGCTCCGAGAGCAACTCCTCCACCATGGGAGAGGACCAGCGCATCCTCAAGGAAGTGGCAGATGACAACACCCTCCCCCTCGCACAGGTACTACCATAGACTTGAGATCTTATACTTTCTTTTGCGGTAAAAAGTGGTGACCATATAGTCACCAACCCAGTTGTACATTGCTTTAAAATAGCACTAACTTGGCAACTAACGCTTGCTGCCGCCAAGGTGGCGCCTTTTGATATGGATACTGATTTTGGAGTTAACTCCTTGTTGCAACAAACACCGCAATTGTTTTTGGGTACTCTACACCCCCTATCATTTTCGCCCATTAGATTTAAATCACCCTGTAAATGTATCATAAGATGGGTCCATTTTTATAGAACCATCTCCACACTGAGGGCACAAGGCAGATATTGCCGCATCAATTCCAATTGATACTAATACTAGTCAAACTTCAATAGTGACATTATTTCTAATACTGATGACCACTAACGTCATACTTCATCATAAAACACTTACGACTAAAATGTATTAATTCGCAGGTCCGTGGAGCCAGCACCCGCAGCTGCGGCAACAACCGCCGCCGCAGCTCCTTCTCCATCATGCGCTCCAACCCCTTCTTCCTGAGCCGCCAGAACACCTACAACCACAGCGTCACCACCAAGCTTTACCACCAGCAGAACCACCAGCCGCCACCACCAACCCCTGCAGACGACGAGCACCCCCCTCTAGCCCGCAACAAGTCCCAAGAAGAGGGCGACTCCCCTTACCACTGCCAGTACTGCCACCCCAAGAAAGACAGCAGCACCAAGACCACCACCCGCATGACCATCCGCAAGAAAGACGGGTACGAGCGAGCCGCTTTCCAAAGAGAAAGGCGAGTTGCAAAGTCCCTCAGCGTGGTGGTGGGAGGGTTCATCATCTGCTGGCTGCCCTTCTTCATTGTCTACCTTATCCAGCCGTTCTGCGGCACGTGTGTCTTCCACCCCACGCTGGAGGCGTGTCTCGTGTGGCTGGGGTGGGTCAACTCGGCCATCAACCCCTTCATATACGCCCTGAACAACAACGATTTCAAGAAGGCCTTCCTCCGGTTGACCATCGACAAGTGCAGGTGTTGTAGGAAGGCGAGGAAGGGACACGACCCGCAGCAGTTCATATGAGGGCGGTGTTGAAATAGCGAGGTGCGTGTTGTTTTTTGTGGGGAAAAAAGCTGTGCCATATGAAATGGTCGGTTCGCAGTTTTCATTCGGCCTTCCTGGTGGAAAAAGTGGTGGCCCTCACTCACTCGTGAAGGGTAAAACTTCAGCAACGAGTCATGCCGGAATAGGCCCAAGTATCCATTAAGAAGCTTTGGTAGAAATTGCCAACTTGTTGCCACTATGAAAGTGGTAAATTTGTGGCATGAATGAAAATGGGGTGAGATCATGACGGGTTACTAAGTGAAAAGCGTTCAATTCGTAAAGTATAGTGGAAAGAAGCTTGACTGACAAAAGGCCAGATGCAACTTCATTTCGCCTAGACTTTTAAACAGAACTTAAAATTTCGCAGCAGCGTCATAGTCCCATGTGACCTACAGCCATCCAGATAAGCCACGCGTTCTGCTGATGTCATAAAACGTCCGATCGCCCAATCTTAAAAAGCCTGGTTGGGAGCATACGTTTAGACAGACGTTTTTGGGCGTACTCCGGCTCTACAGCAGCCAAAAAACGAAGCTGCATCTGGCCCGACGTTCAAGAGCGTCTAAAATGTCTTAAGGACTATTTCCACTTTGGCGTTTGTTGTGGTATGGCAATCTGGAGAAACCAGTAAGCAGAATTTAGAATGACAACATAACGTCATTTTTACCCGTTTAAAAAACTGTAACCAAATGCAAAGGTAGACTATCAGGAATTCCGTCGCCTTAGGAACATTGCGGATTTCCGCAACCAAGCGCAAAAGTGGAAATAGTTCTTAAGGATAAGTATTGACTGTGATAATACCATGATTTAGTGATGTCTTTTTGATTCCAGTGTCTTGAGCTAACAAGGAAACGTTCCCAGGCTAAACTCTCAGAAACGGATAAAAATTTTACAGGTATAAGAAGATACTTTTAAATGTTTTGAGTCATCTACCAACCACTGTAAAATTTTCGTCCATTTCTGTGAGTTCAGCCTGATAACGTTTCCTTGTAAGAGTTTAGTAAGTAAAAGTTCGCATAGAGTACCAGTTGGGATATACGGGTCGTAACTATCAACAAATAAAATATATTCCAAATAATTTCTTTTATTGGTCATTGGATCGCAGTGCCTTTCAAGAGAACGTATCTGCGAGAGTCATACAAAGAATACTGAATGTGCATCAGCCTAAGAAGTGTTGAGAACAAGTTATCAATGTGATATTTACCAGGTCATATAGTAGTTATGAGTCTAGTCAAGTCAGGCAGGCGAGAAACGTATATGAATGAAATTTTTGTCAAATGAAACAATGAACATAATTGTAATCTGTAACATGTTCTGATGAGTTTCTGAATATTACAAAGCTGTATGTGGTTGATTGAACAACCTGATACTTCCATGTACAAAAAATCTGTACAGTATAATTTCGAAATATATTCTCAGACTGTAATATGACTGCATGAACTGTACTAGAAATCAGTACAATGAATATCTATTCTACGAATACAGTTGAATGTTTTTTGTGATAAATATGGGGCATTTAAATGTGCTCAATTCATTTCATACAAAGATTATAAAGCAAACAGTCTATAGAAATAACGCATACTAGTCTACTGGGGTAAACTATAACTTCCTCACACGGGAAAATTAAGCAGATAAGTAATGCTATGTTAAAATAACATTTTTATTTTAAAAAATCCGTTCATAATAATTTATGTAATCATTTTGATATACTTACTACCTATATATTTTTTTCATCAAGAACTAGAAGAAAAAATTTTAACCAGAACTTCTCCATCCAACACGTTTCAATCAATTAAAAAATCTTTTCTGAGTAATAATAGAAAATACGCGACTCCAATTTTACTTTTTATACTAAATAGTTTTTCAACAATTGCAATATATAGTGAATTTATTCTAGAACATAACGATGCAGGGCTTTTAAAAATATTTAACTATAGAACAAACTTTCTTCGACACTATATAGTTTGAGGTAGTAAAACTTCAGTTACGGTTTAATTAATTAGATACCAATTACCATAAAATTAATTAGGAAATTCCATTGTTTTGTACTTCTCCTAAAATAGATTCTAAATCTAATTACGGTGTACAGCTTATTCAATTGATTAAGAAATAGTTACAGAGAAGACAAAGGCACATTTCCTTATTTTAGGACCGGAAAATAGTTTTAGTAGTATTAAAGCGAAGACGGGTTAGAAAGCAAATTAGTCTCTAAATGCAAACTTAATGTTTTTCCTCACTATTTTTTAGTCTATGAAGTTTTCCTGAAGAATTCCTCTAAACACTTTCTTTTTAGGCATATTGATATTTTGCGGAGATACAATATGAGGGGAATATATTTAGTAGGGGGAAAATAGCTAAAAAAAGGGCCATTTAGGGAACAAATTTGAACAAATGATTTGTCAACGGTTTTCGGCTCTACTAGATGTACTTAATGAGAAAACGAAAGTTTACCAAAATCGGATCGTGGGAAGTGGGTTTTTTTCAAGATGGCCGCCATAAACATGGAAAATTAAGAAATCCTATAAGTTTTGTGTTTAAAACGTAAATAAACGTTCTTCAATGTCTGAATTGAGTAGAATAAGTATGGTACTGGGTAAACTGAATGATATGAAAATAGTTTGCAAAATCTGGCAACCCGGAATGTTTTTTTTCCAAGATGGCTGGCGGAACTTTCATATAAAAAGATGTGATGATTCTGAATATTTATGAAATATATTTTCAGATTTTTATAAAATATGTTATTTAATTTATTCTTATTTTAATAATTTTTCATTTTAAGTAATGTAATAATGCACAGGATACAATTAAGAGGCAGTTTTTATAAGATGCAGGCAGAAATGCGGGGGTCATTATTGTGACCATTTTTTATTTTGATGAAATTTATATTGTGGGTCCTTCTAATGATTTTAGAATACCCGTATTTTTTCTTTTTCCCCAAAAAAATTTTTCGGCCTAAACAAATTCCAAAAGTTGGTCGCAACCCAGTATTTTTTTCAAATCGACATCTTTTGTACTCCTTTTTCTCTGTGTATTGAGGTTGAATCAAAGTAATTCTGGTGATAAAAATATGTCCTTAGAAAGCTAAAACAAATTTTTTTGTGAATTTCATGGTTTACCTTCAGTGCAACCTGGAAGGGTTCGCCAAACTTTGTCGCGGAAAGTGAAAAAACGCCAAATTTGAGCCCTAATGCACCCCATCATTGAGGATCAACCACAGTTTGGGGGGCTTACTTGTGTAGTACTACTCATTATTAACTTATTTAGCCCATTTATTGCATCGTTGACCCTCAGGGCTGCCCGAAAATAGCTCTTTTTGTAACTAACAAAGCAAAAAAGGTCATTTTGGTGACCCTGTATTTCAGAGCATTAAGGGTCAATGAGGAACTTGAAAATGGCATTTCGTAGTATGAGACCTTTACTTTAAGAGACAATTGACAGATCTTTGGTTTTCGGCCCTGCGAGTACTTAAAACTGACTTTTGTAACTAACAAAACGAAAAAAAGGTCAATTTGGTGACTGTATTTCAGAGCATTTTAGCTTATAAAAGTAGCTATTTTCCGGCAGCTCTGAGGGTCAACGATGCAATAAATGGGCTAAATACGTTAATACTGAGTAGTACTACACAAGTTAATCCCCCAAACTGTGTTGACCCTCAATGATGGGGTCCATAAAGGCTCAAATTTGGCGTTTTTTCACTTTCCGCGACAAAGTTTGGCGAACCCTTCCAGGTTGCACTGAAGGTAAACCATGAAATTCACAAAATAATTTGTTTTAGCTACCTAAGGACATGTTGTTATCACCAGAATTACTTTGATTGACCCTCAATACACAGAGAAAAAGGAGTACAAAAAGATATCGATTCGAAAAAAATACTGGGTCGCGACCAACTTTCGGAATTTTTCTAGGCCGAAAATATTTTTTGGGGAAAAAGAAAAAATACAGGTATTCTAAAATCATTAGAAGAACCCACAATATAAATTTCATCTAATTCAAAAATGGTCACAATAATGACCCCCCGCATTTCTGCCTGCATCTTATAAAATCTGCCCCTTAATTGTATCCTGAGCATTATTACAATACTTAGAATGAATAATTATTAAAATAAGAATAAATTAAATAATATATTTTATAAAAATCTGTGAAAATGTATTTCATAAAAATTCAGAATCATCACATCCTTTTATATAAAAGTTCCGCCCGCCATCGTGGAAAAAAACCATTCCCAGTTGATTCCCAGTTGCCAGATTTTGCAAACTATTTTCATATCATTCAGTTTACCCAGTACCATACTTATTCTACTCAAATCATACATTGAAGAACGTTTATTTACGTTTTAAACACAAAACTTATAGGATTTCTTGATTTTCCATGTTTATGGCGGCCATCTTGAAAAAAACCCACTTCCCACGATCCGATTTTGGTAAACTTTCGTTTTCCCATTAAGTACATCTAATAGAGCTGAAAACCGTTGACAAACCATTTGTTCAAATTTGTTCCCCTAAAAACCTTATTTTCCCCCTACTAATTCTATGATTACCCAATCGGAATCGACATATCGACAAAAAATTTAAGTAAACAACTATGAGAAAATATTTTGACTTCTTCTTGAATACTTATTTTCTTGATAAACATTTTAACAGAAATTATGTAATAAGGAATTTTATTTCACAGATTATACACATGTTCAATATGAATATAATTTTATTTATATAGCATTTAAACCAAAGTTAGTTTTCATTTATCTGTGTTTTTAAAGAATAATAATTTTAACAATAAAAACTTTAACGAAATGTATATTTTAGTAAAGAATCGACTGTGGAACTTTTAATTTTTGAAAGAATTCACTGAGCACATCAATTTGGCAAACAAACCTATACATAATAGGAATATGTGTTGTATTTTTACAGTTTCAAATCTTAAAATTTTAATTAATACTTGAATAAACGAAAAAAAAATTCTGAATTATAAAAATCATAATAGTCAAAACATGATCAAAACCTTTTCGTTTGGATGCCTAAAAATTTTCTTTAACGCCAAAAACCTCTTTAAAACATCAAAAAGCATCTTTTTAATTGTCTTAATAATTATTTTCCCAGAAAATATATAACATACAAAACATCCTACTAGCCAACACTTCAGTTTAACACGTTACCCTATCGCTGAAGAAAACACTTTTTCACAAAACTAGCTTCGATAAAAACTTTAAGCCACCTTACACGGAAGTATAATTCACGAGTTAGGGAACATTTTACGCCACTTTTTTTTTTAGCTGAAAGCGGAAAAACATTTCAAAGATCCCGTAGGATCAAGATGTGGAGGAAATTTTATACTGTTACTGCGAGTCCCTTAAAATTGAAGAGGTTTTTTTTGTCAATGTTAGAGCAGAAGATAACTTTTGAAGAACATTTTCCTCGGGGAGCAAAGATGGTTCGTCGCACCTTTTTCGAAGGGTGGAGGGTAGAGGATGTTTAGGAAATTCCCCCGTCGCTGTTTCCGGTAGGGAAGTGGATAAGGATGAAGACGTTTTATCAAAAAAATGCAGAATTACTTCTCATTTTGCGTTTTTTTTTTCGGAATGTCTCGTCTGGAAGGATAAGTGGTATCCCTTTACCTCTCCCACATTTGACGTGTAAGGAAAAATATATGTCACACCGTTTCGCGACAAATACTACAAATAAGTAAATTTAATAAAATTTAAAAATTATTTAATTTTTTCCCAAATTAATTAAAAATTTTCACTCAAATGTTTTAGGAATTAATTTAAATAGTTATGTATTTTTCTACTGTTATCGAACATTCCATTGAGATTAGAGTTATATACTCGTATTTAAGAAATATATTTGATTTTTATTCTTATTTTTTAATTTAATTTATTTTATTTTATTTCTTTATTTCCTAGTCACTCATTTTTGAATTTGACTAGCTTTTTTTGCAAAAACTATAGTTTTACCACTTATATGATGTTATCCCAAACTGTTAAGATTAAAAAAAAAGAATATTTTTTTTATATCTTAATTCGTTCATCTTACATTTCCTTTTTTTCCCCCTGACATTTATTACGTCTTACGTATTGCAGTCTTTATTTTGTGATATTTATGCTATACTTGACAGCAACGTTTCCTGACCCTATGACGTCACTAACAAACAAAGTAGTTCTCAGCGCGGTGTCTGAATTTTGAGTGAAATTAAGAGCATTAATTTAAAAATAATTATTATTTTGTTAGACCCATGTATATATAGCGTCTTTTTATCACGATTTGCAAACCCAAACTATCCTCCTAGCAACCCAACAGGCTTTCTGTTTACGCAGTTTCTGCTTCCGCGTAGTGACGTCATAGGGTCAAGAAAAGTTGCTGTGGTGTATATAATTTATTCTATATTTTGTGATAAAAACACAAATTTTGTTTTACTTATGTTTTTATAGTATTAGTTTAAATGCCATGTTTTTCGTTGTTTCGTATTGTGTAAATGCCTAGTATATTTTCATTTCAAATACATCCTTTTAAAAATAGTCCAGTTAGAATGAATGAATAAAAAACCCAATTTAATTTTAAAATCAATATGACCAAAATATTTTACTTATTTTTCTATAACAGCATTAAATCATTTAAAGATAGTTTACACAGACATACTGATATGTTTTTAAAAGGTAGAACACTCCAAATTAGGATATTTTATTTTTACAGTTTCAAATTCTTCGAAAAACATACCTGTACTACAAATAATGTAAACTATAATTTCTACGTCATAAAATCAATGAAGTACCATAATTTTGATCAAGTTGGCACTTTTTGGTGATTTATTCTGTTGCGAAGTATTACAGACGCCGTTTCAAAAATTAATACATGTCTACTAAAAGTGTTCATAAAATTAGTCACTAGAGTTGGTGACCAATTCATCCTCTTGAACCAGGCTCTATAGGATTTCAGCTTTTATGTGATGTAGTAGAAAGAATATCACTGGTTTAAGAGTTTTAAAAATATCATAAACACATATTTCCTTATTCCACAAGTTTTACTACTTGAATGAATGCTTTATAAAAATTCACTACCATTATGGTATGTATAAAAGTATGTATAAAACAATTCCTAACACATTATATGTAAATTGCATTTTATTTAATTATTTTTTTACGTTTGATGAAAAGCTTATGCATTTGTATATTACGCGTGTTACATAGTAAAACCTAACAATTTTAAAATCTAAATAAGTTTCTTCCAAGTTAAACATTTATATGGAAATGATTTTTGTACGATGTAAAAATTTCCTGAGTTAAATTCATTATAGCAGTTTACTATGAAATGATGAATAAAGCTTTCTATTTCTTGATTCCTGATTTTTTTTCTTTAAAGATATTTGTATATTTATGATGTCGAAAATTTTAGAGTACAACCTCGAGTAACCTACCTAACTAACCTACCATAGACAATCCGGAAAATCGAAAATTAGAGTAGTAAGCAAAGAAAATACTTTAATAAGAAGCTTTTTAACAAAATTTACATAGAAATGTCTAAAGACATTTAAAAATATGTAATCAATTATACAGGGTGTCCTAAGATAAGTGTCCACCCCCATGAAATTTTGAAACCCCTACAGATCTAATCATAAATGTGTTGTCTAGGTATAGTTAAGTGACCTCTAGTGTGCCACTTGTTATACTTATTTTTAAAAATAATCTTTGAACCCTTGGAAAATGAAATCCACCTTTGATGGCCGATAGCCTGGAACAGAGGTTTCCTACTTAATAGTACTCGAAGGCCACAATCGACACAAAAATAGTGCCGACCCACAAAGTAATCAGGCTCCTTTTGCATCCATGATATATTACATGCATAGTTCTATCCCAACCATTTATATAAAATTGCCGGATCACTACCCCGGACCCTCCATTAAGAAAAATCATTTACTCGAATGTAGATCTCAGAGAATTCCACTGCCGCTCATCAATAAAAGGAGTTTCAATTTATGAAACATATAAGATCACACATGCAATCTAAATATTACTCTAATTAAAAGTTAAACCCTTTGAATTTTAGTTATAATAATTTTTTAAAGATGGCAACTTGAAGTAAACAAATTCCTATTAATCGTAGAATATAGGAAAGCTGAGATAGTTTTAGGATTAGGATTAGGATTAGCTTTAGATAAAAGTTGAAGTATCTTACTGGTTTAATATAATGGAAAAGTACCAAAAAATACATTGTATACAGGGGGACGGGATGGCCTGTTCGGTTTGCTCCTCTGCCTTTCACGCCAGCAGTCTGCGCACTGCCCCGTTGTGAGTTCGATTCTCACCTCGCCCCTGGGTGTATTTTCCTTCTTTGTGCCAGTAAAAATTCTGTTGTGTCTGTCTTACTTGACGAAGGTGTATAAGCGGATCCTTGAGATCAAGCACACATACCGGAAAATATATGTAACCAAAAAACCAAACCAAACCAAACATTGTATACATATTGCGAGACCTACTGTGCATGGGCCAACTGCCGTTTTTGCCGTCCAAATAGACACTTCCATATGGGCGGGCAATGCAGCAACTGGATTTGCACTCGCACCTGATTATAAGACCTTAGAGAAGAATTTTGATGACGAATCGAAAAATCATATTATTCTCAAACAGGCACAACGTTCAAGATTCGTCCAATATTTGTCCATGTATGGCCAAATTTCCTTTACTTATAGTTGCAGTTACGTAAACTTGACATATTTGGTATGAGCTGCTGCGCTTCTACAGGGTTATGGGTTTATTGCATTTTCTCATACTTATACACTGCTGGAATAAAAATCTTTAAAGAAAAGTCAACTTTAATTCAATGCATCTTCCTTTTATTTTAAAATTCCTTCAATTTCAATTATAAAGACAAAGGAAAATGTTTGAGTTAAATTTAATAGATTACAAATCGAAGTTCCATCAGATTTTGGAACCTGGAACATGGCTTGCACAGAAACGCAATTTCAGTGAAAATAAACCTACTGCAAATTTTAAGGCTTAACTGTCAACCGTCTTAGCAAGTTTTCGCGTACACTAGAACTGCGACTTCAGTGAAGAACTGTTCTCGCAGTCAAAGAAGGTTCGACGAATTCGGTAACACGAACGACGAGATAGAAGATGTCTGTCGATTTGAAGATCGAGCGTTTCGGCGTGGAACTCGTCAACCGCCTGTTCGTGGACTACGAGGTGGAAGGATTCGTTCCCCACTCTCTGGCCGACTACTCCGACGTGGAATCGGAACTGAACGAAGACGTCGCAAAGGCCGTTGCAGTACATATCATCTTCTTCCGCTCGTACTACGCTCGCGTCTACCGGGAGATCTACTGCAAGTTCAAGAAGAACGCGATGTACTTCCTGAACGTGATCATGGACGTCTTCCCTCACCAACTGCTGGGAAAGGACACCGAAGAGGTCATGAGCAAGTTCTTTTCCTCGTGCGCGTTCGTGATGGTCATGTGCCTGGAGGGGATCGCTGCCGGGGATTCTTCATTTCATGACAAGATCCACCTGATCTGGGCTATGTTCGTCGACCTGAAGCTGAAGGACGAATTCTACTTGTTCGGAGGATGGGCGGAACTGAGGAGGTCGGCCTGGGTCTGCTGCGAACCGGTCTACAGGTTCATTAAGCACTTCAAAGTGGACGATGAAGGAACGATAGTTGACTCAAACAGTGTGGATCTGACCGTGCACTCGGTGCTCACGATTATTCACTTCAAGAAACAGCACGTCGTCGAATCCGACCTTCCGATGGGGTTGCAGTGGGTGGACTTCGTGGTGAAGGGTCCGCCGTTGCCTGCGAGGCCCAAGACGGAGCAGCTGGAGGATTTAGAGGCGGCGCTGATGTCGCTGAAGGAGATGGCAGACCCTTTCGGGACGAAGGAGATGGTGTACGAGAAGTTGGTCCCCGCGATGGAGGCTGCGGGGATGGAAGAGAGGGCGTGCATGGATGCGCTGGCGAGTAAGGATTTCGGAAAATACCCCAAGTTTGAGAAAATAATGGAGGTAGAATATGGTAAGTGTTTACGTGAAATACAAAGCCGCCTAGAATCTCGCACGCCGAAGGATAGGAACGCATCCGTTGGCGAATCAGAGTTCCGCAACATGGACTCGAATACAGAGCTTGACGGGGATGAGAACTGCATCAATCATACCGGCGACACTCCACCTTTACGACCTTCCGCACTACCACACGATTACGGAAGCTTAAACAAGTCGAGGATTTTACTGAAGTTCCCAAAAAAAGAAGACAAAGAAAGGCTTCTCCAGGAATTTCTCGCTCAAAAGCAACCCACCGAGACTGGTACCCGCCCTCAAATCGAGGCGGAATTTAAACATTTTATCGAACATAAGCTGGAGGAAGTCTTGCAGGGAAAATACCCACTTCTCATGAAATCCATCTCCAGATCTGAATCATCAGAGAATGAACGGGAGTCGCAAGTTATGTTCTCGTCAAAAGTATCTTCTGTACTTAGTAATTGTCTTAAGGCAGTCGTATCGGAAAGCGTGGAGTCGAAACCTGGACCTAAATTGGACTGTTCATCAGGTTTGCCAAAGACGAAGAGAAGAAAAACCAGACGAAACCATGGACAAAGCGTTTGAACGGACTAAAACAAAGCATGGAAACGTTGAATCAAACATGACTATTGATGACTATAAGAATAAGTAATGAAATGGGATGCTTTTTTATCATTCTGCTACTTCTCAGAAGACAGACAAGCAGAATATTTATTATTAAACAAGTCTTGATTTTTAACGTTTAAAACATTATTTAGTGTATTTATGTTTTTACTAAGTTATAGTGTGATACTAAGTCTTTCGTGCCATTTATATTTTATGCTTAGATCCTTTTAAACTATGTTTAAACTGTATGACGTACTTAACTGTATGAACTGCAATACATGAACAATTAAATTATTATATTTTTAAAATTGTGTGTTCATTTAGTGAATGCTGCAATGTGATGTGAATGTGAATAAATTGCAAAAATTTTCAGGAGAGGACCCCCGGCCCTTTTCAAAATTGGGCATCTATTTATAATTTCATCCTTGAAAATTCTGTGGTTTACATGCTTTTAAAATGAGCTGAAACTTTATTTTTAGAGGCAAATTTTCAAAAAATTTCTTGGGGGCACCCCCCAGACCCCCTATTAATTTCTCATGGTTACTTATTTACTGTTTTCTCCTTGAACTTGTTTCTCTCCTCTCATTTTAGGAGTGTAAGAAGTTACCCTTATGGTAAATCACGAAGGCTCGTTAATGTTTACAATAAACACGCGTTAAAAAAATAAATTCTTTATTACCATATAACAATAACAACACTTTTAGTCAACTTCATATCTTTCGAATACCAACAATATATATCACACGTTCACCAAATAAATCGGGTAGCGCGAGCTGCATTTTTTATCATTGTTTCGGCTCTCTCCGATTAGCTCCGTCATGACTGTGTTGCCACAGTAGCCCCCTCTAAGTCACCGAATCAGGCCTGGGCCTGAAAGGGGACGACAAACCTGACCCGACGGCCAGAACGAGTTGTGGTTTCCTTACGCAGGGCTGACTGTAGAGGAGCACTGGAACTTGGAATAGTTTCAGGAACAGGGGAAGGTGAAAAACTGGAACTGGAATCTTCGGAATCATTGAAAAGGAAGGCTGGTTTCAGCCGGTCTAAAGAAACACAAACATTTTTGTTATTAATCAGAATAGTATAGAATTTTGCAGCTCTCTTGATCACAGGGTAGGGACCGTTGAACGGCTGCTGGAGTGGTCGCCGCACGGCATCAACGCGTACAAATACATGCGTTGTGTGAGCCAAATCCTTGCTCACGAACACGGAAGATTTGGCGGCGTGATTAGCAGCTGGTACCGGTCTCAACTCCCGCATCTTACGCCACAGCTCTCCTAGAAGATCCTTTCGCGATAGCTGTGCAGTAGCGCCTGAAGATACCTGTAGAAATTCTCCGGGCAGCCTAATTGAGCAGCCGTAAACAAGATCCGCTGTGGTGGCTCCGATGTCTTGCTTCAAACTTGACCTGATGCCCAAAAGTACCGTAGGCAACACTTCCACCCACCGCTCCGTGGCATGGCACATAATGGAACTCTTCAAATGACGATGGAAGCGTTCCACTGCTCCGTTGCACTTAGGGTTATAAGCTGTGGTTCGTGTCTTGGTGATGCCCAGGAATTTTGCTAAGGACGTGAAGAGATCTGACTCGAACTGACGACCTTGGTCGGTGAGGATTGTCTCCGGCACGCCGAACCTCGCGACCCAACCAGAGTAGAAAGTATCAGCTACCGTATTCGCCGTCTGGTCCGTCATAGGGAAGACTTCCGGCCATCTTGTGAAACGGTCCACGCAGGTCAGGGCGTAGACGAATCCTTTGGACGGTGGTAGAGGCCCCACAATGTCCAGATGGACGTGTGCGAACCGTGCTGATGGAAGACCAAAAGAACCGGTCGGCGTGACAGTGTGGCGCTGTATCTTTGATTTCTGGCAGTCGATGCAGTTCTTGCACCAAAGCTTCACATCTTTGGACATTGATGGCCAGACGAACCTTTTTCTGATGAGGTCTAGAGTTGCTCGAGCCCCTGGGTGGGACAGTCCGTGCAAAAACTGAAAAATACTCTTTTGAAAATTATTAGGTACATACGGACGAAGATGACCAGTTGAAATATCGCAATAAACTTTAGAAGAACCTAAATTTACCAGCCTCAACTCTAGGCCGGACTCTGTATCCAAGAGAGACCGCAATGCCCCATCCCTGCTCTGTGCCGCCGCAAGAAGGTCATAATCTACACCTCCTGAATTTGACAAATCGAGCTCGCAAATGCGCGAAAAACTGTCTGCAACTGTGTTTTGCACTCCTGGAACGAACTTGATGGATGTGGTAAACTGGCTGATAAACTCTAGGTGCCGAATTTGTCTCGGTGATTGCTTATCGCCTTTCTGTTGGAATGCGAACGTAAGTGGTTTATGATCAGTATAGACCACGCATTCGCGACCTTCTATCATGTGACGGAAGTATTTGACGGCAGAATATATAGCGAGCAGCTCTCGATCATAACAGCTGTAACGCATCTCTGCATTAATGAGCTTCCGAGAGAAGAAACCTAACGGCTGTACCTGCCCGTTTACCACCTGTTGTAAGACTCCACCTACCGCAAAATCGGATGCATCGACTACTAAGTTTAAAGGAGCTCCAGGTACCGGATGTGCTAAAAGTGCTGCTTTGGAAATTGCATCCCTGCAAGCCTGAAATGCTGATCTAGCCTCCTCAGTCCAGTCAATGACAGACTTATCTTTTTTCTTGCGCTTTCCTTCGCCCTTTGCAAGTGAATGCAAAGAAGCCTGCATTTTTGCTGCGCCTTTAATAAAACGGTGGTAAAAATTAGTCATAGCAAGAAATCTACGCAATTCCTCGATCGTTTTTGGTAGGGGAAATTCAAGTAGAGCTTTTACCTTTTCAGGCAGGGGCTCTATTCCATCCTTAGAAACCAGGAAACCTAAAAAGTTAATTTTTTCTTTTCCGAAAACGCACTTATCGAGGTTGACCACGAGACCGTATTCAACCAGACGCTGAAAAACTCTCTCCAAATCGGCTTTATGCTGTTCCTCGCTGTCAGAGGCAACTATGATGTCATCAATATAGGAAACGCAGCATTCCAGATTGCGAAGAACTTCATCTATGAACCTCTGGAAAGTTTGAGCTGCGTTCCGTAGCCCAAAGGTCATGCATGTATATTCATATAAACCTATAGGTGTTATGACAGCGGTCTTCGGTATGTCTTGCGGTTCGACCGGGATCTGATGATAGGCTTTTACTAGGTCGATTTTTGAAAAAATGCTTCTACCACTGAGTGTATGGGTGAAATCTTGAATATGAGGCACGGGATACCGGTCAGGAATAGTAACATGGTTAATTCTTCTAAAATCCCCACAGATGCGATACCCCGTTGGTTTTTTTGGTACAAGGTGGATAGCACTGGCCCACTGGCTTTTCGAAGGTCGTATTATACCTTGCCGAAGCAGCTCTCCAAATTCCTTCTTTACTGCCAGCAGCTTCTCAGGCGACAGGCGTCGAGCAGGAGAATAAACTGGAGGCCCACTAGTCTCAATCCAATGAGTGACCGAATGGGGCTTAGGATTCTGATTTAAGACAGGGTTGGTAAGTTGTGGGTACTTGGAAATTATTTCAGCGAAAGGGGTGTGACTGGAAACCATGGTCAAACCAAAGGTTGGTCCGGGAGAAACTAAACCCTTTGCGACAAGATTTGTGCTCTTGTCAAGTAAACAGTTATTTTTTACATCAACAAGTAACCCGAAATGCCTTAAAAAGTCTGCCCCAATTATTGGATGGGAAACCTCTGCGACCAGAAAACTCCAAGGAAATTTTTTCTCCACATTAAACTTTAGTTCAAAGGTTTTAGATCCAAAAGTTCGTATTCTCGACCCATTTGCGGCATATAAGGTTAGCTCAGCTGGACTACTTTCGGGAGAAAGCCTTTGAGGAAAACAGCTAACCGCGGCTCCGCTGTCGACAAGAAATCGAAAACCAGAAATTTTGTCGTATACAAAAAGTCGGCTGTTTTGCTGGCCGTCATTTGCCGCCGAGAAAACAAATGAGCCGCCTAGTTTTCCACAAACTGGCATGGTTTGATACACTTAAAGGCCCTCTCTCCGAATCTTTGGTGGTAAAAACAAAGCTTACCCTGCTGCAGCCGTTCCGGGGATCTGCTTTGGCTTGATGACCGAGATCTCCGTGAGAAGTTCCTGCTTCTGGAATACTTTCGGCGTCGCTCGAATCCGCTCGCAGCCGACAATCGCTTGACTTCGGAGCTTAAAGCTGAGATCTCATCTTTTAGTGACTGCATAGATAAATCCGTCGAAGCTACGCCGGAAACCTGAGGAACTGCCGCCACTTCACAAATTTTATCGGCCATTTCCGCTAGACTGTCCAGTGGATCCTTGTCGTTCCTAACGGACAGAATCTGTTGGGCGTTGACTGGTAAGCGCTGCATCCAGAGTGCCCGCAGGATGTCATCATCTAGCCTACCAGAGGACAAACTTTTCATATCTTGCAGCAGCATGGATGGCCGTTTGTCTCCTAACTGCAAATCCTGGAGTAAAAGTTTAAGGCGTGCAGTTTGTGATTGAGCAAACTGCTTTATGATTGCGCTTTTGATTACAGAGTAAGGATCATCCGCCGGAGGTTTTCGGACTAGATCGGAGATAGTGGAGAGAACATTCTTGTCTACTGCAGAGACCACGCAGTGAAATTTTGTGACTTTGTCCGTTATCCCAGCGAGAAAGAATTGGCTTTCAAGCTGCAAAAACCAGGTCTCGGGATCTGATTCCCAAAATGGAGGCGCTCGGAATGCAACTCGAGCCAACTCAGGCTGCACCGAAACCGGAACGGGAGTTGCTCCTGGTTTTTTATGCGACGGAGTTTTGGGTTCAGTCTTTTCATCATCCGACATAATTTAATTGCTGGTAAGGGATTTCTCACGGAAAACTCTAAAAATTACCTGAAGAAGTTTGGAGAACGGAAGCACAGAGCAGGATTGCAAACTACTTGCGAAATGTCAGTTCATTCACTTGAAGAAATCCATCAAAGACAATATCATTGTTAGATAATCTTGGCTGCGTTAATTCTTTGCCAAGTCACCAATATGGTAAATCACGAAGGCTCGTTAATGTTTACAATAAACACGCGTTAAAAAAATAAATTCTTTATTACCATATAACAATAACAACACTTTTAGTCAACTTCATATCTTTCGAATACCAACAATATATATCACACGTTCACCAAATAAATCGGGTAGCGCGAGCTGCATTTTTTATCATTGTTTCGGCTCTCTCCGATTAGCTCCGTCATGACTGTGTTGCCACACCCTCTTTAGGTGTTATCCAATAGATACCAAATGTACAAAAATGAGTAGAAAAACTTCTATTTGAAGCCAAATTTCACAAAAATTTCTGGGGGAGGACCCCCAGACCCCCCCCCCACATTTGCTTTCGTGCTAGCATTATCTGAAGAAACCTTTATAACTTAAACAAAGTTTCGCATTTTATTTATGTTATACTCGGAAAATTGGGAGCCAAACACCTCGTGAACACAAGTATTATTATGGCCTTACAAAAATGTTTCACCCCCCCCCCACTTTCTAAAACAATGGCACGGGCCCTGGATATCCTCTAAGTTACTATAAACCCCTAAAAAGCTGCTTAAAAGCAAGCACTCTTCAAAAAATTTTCTGAGGCACTGAAAATTTCGAATGTAATACCCTCAGACTTTGACATGGCCCCCCCCCCGAAAATCTGGTCTGGAACCGCCCTTGGCTATAACCCTTTCACCACACCAGACTCATACCTATCAACTGAATTGAAATTTTTTTTAACGTGTTTTCAAGTTAAAATTCTAAACTAAATTACATAAAATACAAATTTACTTGATTCCTTAAATTTCATGAAATAAATCACCAAAACTCAATGTAAGTTTGGTGGTTTTCAAACTGAACGAATTAGAAAGTCTGCCCTTCATTATTTGGGATCGCGCAAAAATTTAAATTTCACAGCCTTTATAGCCCCTTTTATGATATTTGCTTGTGTTAAACTCTGCATATAAGCTCTTTCAATACCCATACTTATCTCCTTCGAATTTGTTAGAATAAAACTTCACAACAAACTTAATCCCCGAACTGCCCCAGCGTTTATGCTTCTTCATTAACCCAGAAACCATCAAGAAGTTCCTCATAAAATTACCTCCAAAGATTCCCCCTCAACAATAACCTTGGATTGTTTTATGCTCCTCCCAAACAGTTTAATCCCACCTCTAAAAGAAAGCCATTATAATTACCGAAATTAACCCTTCCTCCAAAAGGTATTTTACCGACTGAGCGAAAACCATTAAGGTTGCCCTTATCTTCAGCTTCACGCTAGAGCGCGGGTGTCCCTGCCTGATAATTTGTCGATAGATCTAATCGGGTAGATTTATGGTATGTGGCGTGATTTTGTTCTTTTGGGGCTATTTAGATTTTTCAGGGTGATCTGAGATCGGACTTTTGTGGGGGATTCAGAGGGTGATTATAAAGGGTGCTTAACAAGTCCGCCCAAATTCTGCAGAGAATGCCCAAAGAACTTTTGACGACATTTATTCTTCGACAAATGTGACGTCACAACCAATACATTTCGTTCCACGGTGTGTGCATGCATGTGCCATGTGTAGAATCGGGTGGGGCAAAATGGTATAGGGATTTTAACAGTTTATATTTATAAAATTTAATGTTATTTGTCGTGCTGATTTTACTTGGGTCTCAATAGAATTTCCCGAGTTTCTCAGAAGAATTTCTCCAAGTTTTTACCTCTTAAAACGGTTCTCGTAACGCGAAAACGAAAAATTTTCATTTTGACGACTTGGATAAATTAAGTATTCTTCAATCATAAAAAAAGGAAAATTTCTCATTTTCGCATTAGGAGGAGAATTTTGAGAGGTACAATTTAGGAAATTCTACCTAATTGAGCGTGCGTTTTTTTGGGTTCTATTCGAGGCATTTCGCTGCAGAAGGTGTCTTTTCGTACTAAATCGATGTTGCTCTACAACTTTGCAACTGACTAATTTAGAAAATCTCTAAAACTTTTTAAAATAAAATTTACAACTCCTAATACTGCCGCTAGGGGACGTAGTTGTTGCACTGATATAGAGAATCATTACAAATTAGACATCTAAACTGCTTTTCTTTTTATGATTGTGATTTCTAGATCTTTAACGGCATTCACTAAATGAACACAAAATTTTTAAAATATAATAATTTAATTGTTCATATATTGTAGCTCATACAATTAAGCACGTCATACAGTTTAAACATAAGTTAAAAGGATCTAAGCATAAAATATAAATGTCACGAAATACTTAGTATCACACTATAACTTAGTAAAAACATAAATACACTAAATAATTTTTTAAACGTTAAAAATCAAGACTTGTTTAAAAATACATATTCTGTCTGTTATCTGAGAAGTAACAGAATGACAAAAAGCATCCCATTTTATTACTTATTCTTATAGTCATCAATAGTCATGTTTGATTCAACGTTTCCATGCTTTGTTTTAGTCTTTTCAAACGCCTCGTCCAGGGTTTCGTCTGGGTTTTCCTCTCTTCTTCTTTGGCAAACCTGATGAACAGTCCAATTTAGGTCCAGGTTTTGACTCCACGCTATCCGATACGACTGTCTTAAGACAATTACTAAGTACAGAAGATTCTTTTGACGACAACATAACTTGCGACTCCTGTTCATTCTCTGAAGATTCAGATCTGGAGATTGATTTCATGAGAAGTGGGTATTTTCCCTGCGAGACTTCCTTCAGCTTATGTTCAATAAAATGTTTGAATTCCGCCTCGATTTGAGGACGGGTACCAGTCTCGGTGGGTTGCTTTTGAGCGAGAAATTCCTGGAGAAGCCTTTCTTTGTCTTCTTTTTTTGGGAACTTCAGTAAAATCCTCGACTTGTTTGAGCTTCCGTAATCGTGTGGTAGTGTGGAAGGTCGTAAAGGTGGAGTGTCGCCGGTATGATTGATGCAGTTCTCATCCCCGTCAAGCTCTATATTGAAGTTCATGTTGCGGTGCTTTGATTCTCCAACGGATGCGTTCGTATTCTTCCACGTGTGAGATTGTAGGCTGCTTTGTATTTCACGTAAACACTTACCATATTCTACCTCCATTATTTTCTCAAACTTGGGGTATTTTCCTAACCCGCTACTCGCCAGCGCATCCATGCACGCCCTCTCTTCCATCCCCGCAGCCTCCATCGCGGGGAGCAACTTCTCGTAAATGATCTCCCTCTCCCTGAAGGGATCCGTCAACCACTTCAGCGACATCAGCGCCTCCTCTAAATCTTTCAGCTGCTCCGTCTTGGGCCTCGCAGGCAACGGCGGACCCTTCACCACGAAGTCCACCCACTGCAACCCCATCGGAAGGTCGGATTCGACGAAATGCTGTTCTTTAAGTGGATCATAGTGAGCACCGAGTGCACGGTCAGATCCACGCTGAACGACGGAACTGTGCTTCCGGACTCTCTGAAGTGCTTAATGAACCTGGGGACCATTCCGCAGCAGACCCAGGCCGACCTCCTCAGTTCCGCCCATCCTCCGAACAAGTAGAATTCGTCCTTCAGCTTCAGGTCGACGAACATAGCCCAGATCAGGTGGATCTTGTCATGAAATGAAGACTCCCGGGCCTTCATCCCCTCCAGGCACATGACCATCACGAACGCGCACGAAGAGATGAACTTGCTCATGACCTCTTCGGTGTCCTTTCCTAGCAGTTGGTGAGGGAAGACGTCCATGATCACGTTCAAGAAGTCCATGGGGTTCTTCTTGAACTTGCAGTAGAACTCCCGGTAGACGCGGGCATAGTACGAGCGGAAGAAGATGAAGTGTACTAAGACCGCCCTTGCGACGTCTTCGTTCAGTTCCGATTCCACGTCGGAGTAGTCGGCCAGAGAGAGAGGAACGAATCCTTCCACCTCGAGTTCCACGAATAGGCGGTTGATCAGTTCCACGCCGAAACGCTCGATCTTCAAATCGACAGACATATTCTATCTCGTCGTTCGTGTTACCGAATTCGTCGAAACTTCTTTGACTACTGCGAGAACAGTTCTTCGCTGAAGTAGCAGTTCGAAAATTTACTAAGACGGTTGACAGTTAAGCCTTAAAATTTGCAGTAGGTTTATTTTCACTGAAATTGCGTTTCTATGCAAGCTACATTTCCAGGTTCAAAAATCAGATGAAACTTCTATTTTTGTAATCTATTAATTTTAAAGTAAATATCTTCCTTTACCTTTATAATTGAAATCGAAGGAATTTTAAAATAAAAGGAAGATGCATTGCATCAAAGTTGACTTTTCTTTAAAGCTTTATTCCAACAGTGTAAGTATGAGAAAATGCAAAAAAAAACCATAACGCTGTAGAAGCACAGCAGCTCATACCAAATATGTCAAGTTTACGTAACTGCAACTAGAAGTAAAGGACATTTGGCCATATATGACAAAAATTGGACGACTCTTGAACGTTTGTGCCTTGTTTAGGAATAATAGGATGCTTCGATTATTCTTTAAAATTCTTCTCTAAGGTTTTATAATCAGGCACGAGTGCAAACCCATTTTCCGCATTAAAATATATTAGAGAAGGAAGTTATAACCTTCTAGCGAATCTAGCCGCCGTCTATGCTTTCTTTTTTTTTTATCATTTTTCCCAAACTTATCCGGAGATGGAAAAACGTGTACTTTTATGCATGTAGGTATACCAAAAAGGGTGCTATACTCGACTGCAACGTTTCTTGAACCCAGCACGTCACAAATGCGGAAGGAGAAATCGGTAAACACGAAGCCTGTTGTGTTGATAGGAGGAGTTTCGGTACGCAAATCGTGATTGAAAAGCACAATATATGCATAAGTTTAACAAAATAATCATTGTTTTAATTTGACGTTCTTCATTTCACTCAAAATTCAGACACCGCGATGGGAACTACTTTGTTTGTTAGTGACGTCGTAGGGTCAACTTAAGTTGCTGTCTAGTATAGCAACAGACCGAGTATTTTGGAAGGGGGGAAACGTTTATGGCTGGGGATTCGACGTCAAATTTCGCTCATAATGATTGATGCAAAAGTTAAGATGGTCTAAAACTTGGTTGTGTCATTCTGAGCCTTTTTAAAGAGACAAAACTCATCTTTTGCTTTGTGATTTCCTTTTTATCCATGGTAAAATTTATCATGCTAGTTTTAAGTGTCCATTAGTTTATAGAACTAAATCAAGCAACCACTTACTTTAGGACTTATTCCAAAGGAAGGGGGCTAAAGGGCTGCCGCTCCCCTATATTTCAACTAATTTCTTGACTATATATATTAAATCCCTTTACTAATTTAGACTAATTCACCTTTTTTTCTGCACAAAAAAGTGGCAACTAAGAGTTAAATCATTATATTAAGAAAAACAACTTCATTCACCCCTTTAAAAATTAAAAAAGTCTCCACCCACAAATTTCTTGCACCTTAGCCCTTATTACGCCAAAATCTTAACGATTCGCTACTGACTACTCATAGTCCAATCAACCTTATTAAAAATCAATAATACTACATCCGCAGAACATCCAGTCATCCTAGTTTTCCAAAAATCAAAGACAAAAGTCCTCTAATCTATCAATTTAAGCGTTGCCACGATCTAAGCGAAAGAACAAGTTCCTTTCCCGGCACACCCCCAACTGGTGTTGTCATGAGACTAATTAAGTTCGTTAATTACATTTCATAAGGCGCACCTGTAAGGCAAATTAAAAGGAACGAAAATCAAGGACAGCGATGGCGAAATAAATTAGTTGCGCATTAGGTAACTTTTAAAGATTCGCCTTTTTATTCCAATCTGGTAAATAATTCATTCACGTATGCATGATTAAACCTCATGTCCTTAATCGAAAAGGGAAATATCTTTAAAAAAAATTGTTCGAAAGAAATGCCAACAAAAACTTTACGCTATTTAAACCCAAAAAAAAGGCTTAACTTTAATTTCGTTTTTTTTTTATCAAGAAACTTTTTTTAATCGATAAATTACTTGGATTGTAAAAGAGATTATTTCATAACCTTTTATGAAATGTGACTAAGATTTTTCAATTAAATGTCTATCTGAAATTTTGAAAAGTTTAAAAATGCTTTTGTTTGAGATAATTATCAATAACTATTTTGTTATACTATTTTAATCACTGTTTTCGTTAAACTCTGGAAATTTATTGTGAAAGTTAAAATGCAAGGGAAGACAATTGATTTTAAATAAAAAAAAGTTTTATGCAATTCTTAGATAATGCAGAAATTGAATTCGTTAAATCTTTACTTGACACTAATATTTTTAAGGTATTTCATATTTTTCAAGCATTAAAATAGTTAAAAATAATCTGATCTCAAGTTAATAAGAATAATAAATAACTTATTTTGAAAAGTACATTCCTAAATCTCCTCGATTTAAAATGTAAACATTTCCGAAATTTATTTTCTTATCCGAAGATAACAAAGGAAAAATTCTAAACAGAACAGAATAGCTTTAATTAAAGTGAAGATTCTAGCTTCTTGGATAACACACTCAATAATGGGGAATGTTTTATTTTATAGAAAAGGGTAAAAGGAAAGAACTACTTCTACTATATGTAAGATTTGAAAGTTTCTAATTTAGTTTCTCAATCCTTTGAAGCTATTGCTTTAAGTTTCTTAAAAATGGTAAATTTATATTAAAAACTACATAGTAATGTCAGAAATAGAAACTGTGGCACTTTTCACTTACTATTTTCAAACATTAAGGGATTTTTTAACTTTAATGAATTTTGGGATTCCAAAAGCAGCAAAAAGGGATTCATTTAAAAGTAAATAAAAGTGCAGCCGAAGAGAGTTTAATGGACTCTAACCGCCTATCTGGTTCGAAACTTCACGGAACCAACACGTGACCTACAACTGAGCTTGCAATGGACTCTAACCGTCTGACGTCACACGGAACCAACACGTGACCTACTGAGCTTGCGATTGGTTACCACAGATACTACACTAGTACTAGTAGATTTACTAGTGTAGTATCTGTGGTAACCAATTGCAAGCTCAGTTGTAGGTCACGTGTTGGTTCCGTGAAGTCTCGAACCAGATAGGCGGTTAGAGTCCATTGCAAGCTCAGTAGGTCACGTGTTGGTTCCGTGTGACGTCAGACGGTTAGAGTCCATTGGTTTCTTTATTTCTACCCTAATAAAGTAAGAATAATTAAATGTTTTCGTGTTAGTTTCAATGTTTTATACAGTTTTCACTCGTTCTTGATGTAAACAGGGGAAATCACATAGCAGGTGAATCCTCCTACATTCTTAAGTGTTTAGAAATGGAATTCTAATTAAGTAGCAAATCACCACAAGTACAGCCTAAAGTATAAAGAAAATAACAACACTGCAAGCGCTCTCACAGGCTCTCACACAAAAATAAATACATTTTAGAACAATTTTTTTTGTATATAGCACATTTTTGAGTTGTGATAGGATAGGGTTCTGAACATGTATAATTAGAATAAGAATGGGCTCTTAAATTTAGATCGAAACAAATCGATGAACAAACAGTAACAAAACAGATCAGAACATAAGATCAGAAACAATCGAAGTAGATCGATGTAATTTTTAACAATAATTTTACAGCACTATTCTCTACAGCAACGTTTCTTGAACTCAGTACGTCACAAATGCGGAAGGAGAAATCGGTAAACCCAAAGCCTGTTGGGTTGCTAGGAGGAGTTTCGGTACGCAAATCGTGATTGAAAAGCACTATACACCGGTTTAACAAAATAAATCATATTTATAAATAGAGGTTCTTCATTTCACACAGAATTCAAACACCGCAATGGGAACTACTTTGTTAGTGACGTCATAGGGTCAACTTAAGTTGCTGTCTAGTATACCTTTTTCTCACACTCACACACAATCACTTTACAATAGAGTATTTTCAATCACATGACTCTGCCTAACAACGGCCTTAGCAACGTTGTTTTATTCCTCCAGTGACATCATGTGCGAATGCTTCTATTGGATATTTCTATGTCCCGCCCCTAACAACAGCCTTAGCAACGTTGATTTTGTCCTCCAAGTGACGTCATGTGCGAACGCTCTATCGAAACGCTAAGTGTTAAGTTAATAGAGTGTTTTCAGGTGACATCACAACCGGTTATTTTCTTTTAACTTTGTATCTTCTGTAGGGCTTTTAACTGTTGCTAAGGCCATTGTTTATCTGTTGCTAAGGCGGTTTTTAGGAATGGGATCACGTGATTGCAAATGCTCCAATAGAAGAATTCCACGGCTAGTCATTTTCTGTAACTGTTAACCTCTGTAGGGCAAAAAACTGTAACACTTCTGTTGCTAAGGCCGTTGTTAGGTCCGAGTCATGTGATTGAAAATGCTCTATTACTGAGTTTAATTAGCGCTTCAAAAGTGTGTTTCGCGCATTTGCAGTGTATACAAGCCTCCTCAATGCTTCACATTTTTTTATGCAAACCAATATTCCTCATCCATTCCACATCCATGCCGTTGTAAGAAAAATAAACTCCCTTTAAAATAAATCTCCAAAGCTATCCACTGCTTTTTCGACAGCGAAAACCCCCAGCAGGTGGTACCCCACGGTATTTATTTCCCCAATTCCTAAACTAACCATCAGACCCTCTAAATACCACGCAATATCCCTTTTTCACACTCCTTTTAGTTCCTCTTTTAGAAACTTGCGCGGCAGATGAAGAAAATGAGTGGGGAGAAAGTCCACACCACACATACCAAACAAAGTTTACCAATATAGTACGAACGTAGGCGTCTGCAATCTGTTGAAACTATGGTGGGCATTCCGCAGCAACTGGGATGTATAGGTAACAATCTTTACATTCTTCCGAACCAGAAAATGTCGTCTGGTGGGAAAAGTTGTGTTGTTTTTTACTGCTCTTTAATTTTGTCCCTCTTTTCCTTGAGTACAAATGACTAGATGAGTTATTTCTAATATTAATACGTCAGTGAGAATATACATCCAACTATTTAACTTATTATTAATTATTATAACTATGAGAATCGCGTTAAAAATAAATTTAGTTGACAACTTAAATAGTTTTAAACAATTATACATATGGTTTACGCAAGTCACCCAAAAATTGTAATAACTTTAAACGTTTATGTAGGTTTCATTTAAGGTTTTCCAACAAAAAAATACTGTGTAATAACAGGGACACATAAGCAAAAAAATTGTTTTCTTATTCAGTTTTTTCCCCAATAAAGTATAAAAGAATACATTTTTATAAAATTGTACTCAAATGTTGGGAACACCTTTTTTTTCAAATTTAATGTCAGTATTAAGTTTAATCATTAATTAAAAATTAAATTTATATCAATGTACATCAGTCACACAATTTTTGTAACATCAGTCACAAGGATTCCATAATTTCTACAATTTCAATTTTCATTTTTTTAATGAAACAAAGCCTTTTCATAAATTTTAAAATATCCTCTTTACTTGAAAAAAGAATTTTAGGCTGTAAGTATTAAGTTTAAAAAGAGAAATTTGAAATAATAAAAACACATTTTTCTCTTATGTCACTTTTGCGTAAAATCAGTCACTTTTTCTACTAACCTTTCTATAGCAAAAAAAAAAACCTTATTATTTATAAAAGCAGGTATGGATAGTATAAATGTGTTCGATTAAAAAACTTATCAATTTCGAAAATATAGTCTTTAAATTTTTGACAGAGCTGAATTTATAAGGCCAAAACAGAGTCTAAATGTAACGTCCGTCACTGTGGAATGACCCAGTAACTAATACATTTGTGCCCGTAGGCCTTAGCTTCAAAAACTAACCAAGGAACATATAGATAACCTGTTGACAATCAAGAAAGACCCCAACAGAAAACTTTTTAGCAATCTCATGTCCTTAGGCAGAAAAGAAAGAAATAACGAAATATTCTCACAAAATTTTTCAATAATTTTGTCAACTATTAACAACATTTCAGATGAAGCCGAAGTTACGAAACATGGAGAAAATTCTCTTAAATCCAAAACTAATCTCAAATATTCATCAAATATTTCACCTATCTACCCTAAGGAGATATTTATTCTTAAAAAAATCGGGAGAAAATATTCCTTTATAAACTAGTTACGCTTCTTTAATACCATATCTTTTTTACGCTTCTTTTATAAAATATTACCCTATCATTCCTTTCAAATGTGCTTATCTTCATGCCTATAAATTCCAGTTGAGTGATGTCGGGAACAAGCTAAGTTGAAATGCGGTGTTCAGATTCAAGCGTGCGGTACGATACACGTTTGGCACGCAACAACTGGTGGTCAGTGTCGCATGGAATGTTGACCGGGCTGCATGTGACAAAACAATAGAATAAAATGACGAAGAAACGTAAAATTAGGGAACGAGCCCAAAAAATGGGAAACTGACTTTTTGTGCTAAAAAAAATCTCCAAGTTTCGCTCTGCACATGAGTGGAAAGAGGGAAAAAAATACCCACCCCTATAGGCAGATATAGCTCCTTGAACTTGGTGAAAACAATGCACAAAGTAATTTAAAAGTATTTTTACTTTTATTTAATCCAGTGAACGTTCGATTCAATTAATACTGCCTTAATGACTCAGTTTCATAACAATTTTTAATTTTATTTGTCTATTCTTTCTATTTTTAACTTTTGTGCTGTGAATTAAGCCGAAATATATTTTAGTTGTCGATAAAAGTGATTAGTTTTTAAGATTTTTTTCAGAGATTTGAAAAAGGGGATGAGTCTATCAACTTTTTTCAACTGCACAATATTTTTTTTGATAGATGTTCCGTATTCTAAATAGGGTTCTGAATTTCCAGTAAAAATTTGGGGGCTCTACAATGAAAATTCTATTACTTATACAGTTTTTTTTTTTCTTTTTAATTTTCTCACTACTTGGTTTTTGGACTCGTTCCCTTTTTCAAACTGACGATTGAATTATAAGCACCATCTTTCTTTTCGTTTCCTTGTATGACTGAAAATATAACATACATTAAAGGGATTTTTGACTTCAAAAATAGCTTCAAATCCAACTTTTTCAAACCTATAGGTCGAGTTGTTATGGCTCGGTAAACGCTATGTAATAGTAATAATACTAAAAAAAAATTCTAACAACATTTCTCTCCTCAACGATGTGAAGGACGAGAGTATCCCGTCCTGCCATTGGTTGTAGGTGTGTGGCCACGAAGTAGCCATGTAATCATGAAGGAAATTTTTCACTCCCATTTTTACGATCCAGTCTCGTTACAGATCCATACAAACGCCCCCTAACTGGCCTGAACGTTCGTGTTCAATGCCATCCAATAAATCTTACATAAAAATAGTGAAACGTTCTCAAAAATATACCAGCAATAAGTAATGTACCAGGTTTTCGAACCTAAAATAGCGGGAAATTTCACTGACGAGGAGAGGTTATAGTTTTTTCAGACGTTTAATATTTAAATGAAACGGAAGATTTAAAATCTCACGTGGTAATAAATTGTGCATGAAACACACTCAGAAGCTTTTTCTTTCGGAATGGGGGTAAACCCTCTGACTCATCTCTCACATACACTTAATAAGTTAAAGGACGCCTTTAAGATTATTAAAGATTTAAATTAAACTTCGTATTCAGTTAAGAAAAAATTTAGGGTATTACCGTTAATTTGTTAAATAAGGGGTCTGGGGGACACTCCCACAGAAAAATGTACTCTTTAAAATAGTGTTTCAACTCATTTTCAGACAATTGGGATGGACTGACTTTTTGCTACACAACAGATTTTGAAGGGGGAAAACTAAACAGAACTAATCATCAGAACTTTATAGGGGGTTGAACCTTTTCAGAGCACCCTGAAAGCACCCCTTTCTGTAACATGATACTTTATTAAATCAATTGTTTTTAAAATTTGAAATAATAAACAGTAAACAGTAAAATAAATTAGTAAACAGCGTACCAATTAAGAACTTTTGAAAGATTGCCCCCCAAAAAATCAAGGTTTTTCCTTACATTTTTCTCGTTTGGTGGAACTTATTCAGGAAAGCGGGACTTAAATGAAAAAGCGGGACATTTAGGCGGGATATTCGGTGAGCGGGACAGCGAGGCAAAAAACGGGACGTCTGGTCACCCTTGCAATAAGAGGAACATCGCGGTTTGCAGTTATACGAAAACAGTGAAATAATTTACCTTCTTTATGAATAATAATTAGAATAATAGAAATTATTAAACTGCGGCGGAACATTAAAACCAAATGGCGTGTTCCCTAAACTGCTACATTCATACACCTACCCATTAGTTATCAAAGAAATAAACGATATCGTACGTCTCGAAACGATGGAACCCACTTTCGGGAAGATTTAATCCTTACATAATATTAATATCTTGTTCAATTCATTCCATTCATCCTATTAAGATTATTGCTACACGCGTCATTTTGGAATTCCTTCGGCGGAGCATTTTCAAAATTCGGTGCTTTAACAGTTTTAATCAATAATCTTAACCGCCTCACTTGACATTAAGAAAGCATCTTTCTACGAATTTCAATACTAATGCCGGAGATGATAAATTATTATGTGGCGGCATCGTCGAAAATTGAACTCAGAGGGATTAGTCTTTCTAGATTAACATTCAAGCGTCTATCCTTCAATCATTCAGTGAATTACAGTAATTTATTTTCCTTCTATGTGTTGGAAAGAATAGATAGAACAGAAGTGACAAATAATGAATACAAATTTTAAAGCTGGAGAAAACGCACATACTAATGATGAATACAATTATTTGTTTGATATCGTAATTCATATATCATTGAATAATTCCCTAGAAAATGTGAAGGAGGTTGATTCCGTATAAAATGTTTATTTTCATTACTTCTAGAAAAATTTGTCGAATCCATACCTTAGGGTACGCGCATAGTGCCGCCGATTTTCAGATTCTGAAAACCAGCGAAAATCGGAAACCAGAATTACCTAGCGTATTTAGTGGAGAGTGCTCATAGTGGCCGACTTTCATATTTCCGACTTTCCGATCGTCAGAATCAGATTTTTGCCGGAATTAAATTTCAATTCTGGTTTTTCAGATTCTGCAGAATTCTCAGATCACGTTGTCATTGTTTATCGCATTTCCATGGAGATTATTTTAACAACAATGCCATTCCATGAAACTTTTTATTTAAAAATTAAACACTCAAATAAAATTATTTTAAACTATATTTACCAGTTTTAAAATTTAAATTTCGTTGAAATATATTTTTAGATCATTAAATATGATTTCTAAATAGACATATATAGTTTTTCTTTTAATAATTTTTAATTTGCATTATGTTTTTTTTCGTAATATTGGGATAAGCAGATCTCTTTTTGAGCAGAAATAAAGCTATTTCAGCAAAATGTAAACAAAACGCTTTCCGAAGAAGCAGGCGAAATCTGATGCACTATGCGGACTACACCGGCTCTGACAAATTCTGAGAGCAGATTTCCGATAATCGGAAATCTGAATCTGATTTCGGAATCTGAAAACCTGCCGCACTATGCGCGTACCCTTAGAGTTTAAATAAAACTATGTAAAATAAGCGCAATAAAAGATAATGACTTTCGTTCAGTTTGAAGGAGTTCTGGCATGAAATCATCAATTTGTGAGTTAATTAATTTTCTTTATATGTAACCTAACGAAAACGTAAAAAATAACCGTAAAAAACAGAAAGGTAGTCCTGGCAACAAAAGCTGCCAGAGCTTTCCTTTCCACGGGATTTCTCTGTTGACTGAACATTTTCTGTATACCACGATCTACCACTTTTGGCAACTTTTCATGAAATTTTTTATTTAGCGTGACAGCAAGGCACGTTTTCCTTTATTGGAAAATAGGAATCATTTAATGATGTTCCTTTAAAACATTAACACTTTAGATTCAACTGTATAATAATTTGTTTAATTTTTGTAGTGAAAGAGAACACAATATGAGGTGTTTGCTGCAACAATGAGTTAACTCCACTAGAATGAATATCTGTAAGGCCGTTACTTTTCTACTCTTATACTTTATTTTGTTGTAAAAAAAATTGTGACCATAGTCACCAACCCATAGTCAACATATAGTTATAACACTTGTCCGACTAGATTATGTCACTATTGAAAGCACATTCTCAACCGTAGGTATGTAGAAGACAGTAAACCTCAATCAACGAGAAACTCCAAATTGCCAACCTTTGCAATAAGAAATGTTTAATCTCCCAAACCATTAAAACCACTCACAGCAAAATCTAATAAAGAAAACAACTAAACGTTTTCAGTTACTCAATACACACACAACACGTCTTCTCTTTATTCGACGCTCAAACAAAAGAACCTGACATAACTGACGGACAGTCTGTCACGTCAGGCCTTTTTTTTTCTCTCACGACCAACCGGGAAAATCCGGTAAACGGGGATCGATCCGAAAACCCCTTTTTTGACGCTTTTTCAATTGGGTAAACAACGAAACTTATTTGCCTGCTGGCTGGAAATCGAATGAAAACTTCAGAAGTTTTTTTTTTACTAACGTTCCGTTTGTGGGATTTAAAACAAAAGCCCTGTGGGTTTAGGAGGGTAAACTTCGAGGGATTTGACTCGGAAGTGGCGGGTTTATTGGAAAATACCAGAAGCGTATAGTAAAGTAATAGAAGAGTCTCACTCGGATTAAAAAGTCTTTTGGGGGATTTCGAGTTGGGATTCGAGGGTGAAGTGGCTGTGAGAACCGACTTCAATTCGAATGTAGTATGTGATAATATGTAAATGGTTTAAATAGCACGTGGTGTATAGGAAAGGGATCTGATTTAAAATTTGGTTCTCTTTATTCTCTTCTCAGGTGGGGGTATCAATTTCGGAAAGAATCTTTTTTGTCAACTACGAATATCCATGTAATTATTGTGATAAATGTCAATTCTTATGTTCAAAAACTGATAGTTTAACTACAGAACACCCTCTTTATCCTGAACTTTGATACCTCGAAAATATACTTTCCCCCTTGAGATTACGTATTTTTCATGTTTTCCTTGTTATCTCGAAAACTCGCTATCTCAATTCTTTTTTCGGGTCCTTTGGATTTTGAGAAATTTAGGTTATACTGTACTTTTAATTATCTTATTAATCTATAGTTCTATGCAAGTATTATATCAATGGGGAAAACCTTTTAATAAGGAAACTGATCAGTTTCCTTATCCACCTTAAACCACTCGAGTGGTTTAAGTTTCAACAAATAACTTTCCAAATTGATAGTTAAAAGCCCTTTTATTTATTACGAATAATCCAAGAATCTTTGGAAGTTTTTTATAATTATGATTAGGGGAATCTCGTGTACTTGATTGTACACTTCTACAAATGTTGGATGAACGCTGATTGTGATTTATCAACGACACTGATATTTAATTAATATTACTATAATTATTGTTAAAATTAATAAATATGGCGTAATTAAGGTACTTACTGGTCAGTCTTTCAAGGTTTCGAAGGTGCAGAAAATTTCAACTCATCTACCTTTAATAAAAAAAAGCATTCATCAAAAAACATTTACTGAACAGCTTTCCTTGTATACTATTGTATAGGTAAAATTGAAGAATACAGCAGTTTTAATACTCCAAAAAAGCGTACCTTTACAAAATAACCATGATCCTAAACTATAGTAACAATTTATTTCAACAACTTTCGAGGACTTACTTATGAAAGCTTGTCAAAGATAGACATGAAGATGATGTCCATGTCCAACCCTCCGGGACAATGGCAAATCCTTTCATGATGAGCCTATGAAAGATCGACATAATCAATGTGATAAGAAGTTACAGTGGTTATTCATTAGAGAATATTAAAAAAAAAACGACCTAAGAATTCGAAGCAAAATGTATTTAAAATGAATAAATAAATCTGATTCCCTCCATAAACCGTAAACATTTTCACTTAGAGCGGGAGTGTAATAGAAGGCCTTTCACTTTTACTCCTGGGCAATATTTACGATGATTCCGACTCTAATGCCCTTCTTCGGATTTATCGCGCAACAAGCACAAAATTAATACACTTCCTACCTACTATCTGCTCCGTTTATATCACACTGAAAACTCTCCCATTCTATCCTTTCACCAACGCGCATATCGCCTTCCATATAAATCTCAAAAAAAAAATAAAGCCAGGGGAAAGCTTGGCAAAACAAAACGCCCGAGATATCGCTAAAAAATCAAACCTTAACAGCCCCTAGTAAACAGTAGACACGTTTTTACGAAACAATAGAGCATTTTCAATCACATGACTCTGCCTAACAACGGCCTTAGCAACGTTGTTTTATTCCTCCAGTGACATCATGTGCGAATGCTGCTATTGGATACTTCTATGTCCCGCCCCTAACAACAGCCTTAGCAACGTTGATTTTGTCCTCCAAGTGACGTCATGTGCGAATGCTCTATACTCTACCTTTTCCATATCTCTTTATTTCCATCTTCGAGAAGGAAAGGAAAATAAAAAATTTTATGGCTGCCGCAGTAGACGGCACAAAGCTGATTCGTAAAAATCGGGCCAATAAAATACCCCGCTCCAGTTCTTGGATTTTTAATCTCAATAAAGAGATTCTCTTGGTGTTTTACGACCTATCGATAACTTTCTTAGAGGTTTTTTTTTCTCAATGGAATGTTTAGACTGTAAAGAAATCGGCATCCTTACGAGGGCGTTTTATTATCGAAGAAACTTCCGAACGACTCAACAAAAAAAAACTAGTTTTGGTCGAGAAGGCGCGCGGTATCCGATGTATGTCTGGTTGATCATCCGTTATTGGAGTGTAACTTTCTTTTAACTGCGGCCGTCTGATTCGCTAAAGGGGGAAATTTGATGCCACTGCGGAATAATAAATAAGCTGATCTGAATAAATATGGCTTTTTATTTATTTATTTTTAGAAATTTTCTTTTGATAGTTAAAAGAATTTTACGGCTCTGTTTACAGAGGTAATGAGTATAGGAGTGCTTTTTTTATAGTATGTGGTCTGCAAGTAACGCATGATGCATGACTTTGCTTTACGGTGTATCTATTTCTACGTAAAATCCTGACCATAGACCTTAGTTTACTTGCACTTGTTTAGTTTACTTGCACAATTTTATGAGAGACAAAAGAAAAGTCTATGTAAAATTTACCTTTAATTAAAATTTATTATCCCTGATTTTTTGAGAAGCCATTTTCCTTGGCTCGGAAAGAGGTATACAGAAAATGGATTACAATTTAACAAGTATTTCTCCAACTTATTGGTAATTTTTTAAGGCTAAATAAAAATTACTTATTGTTAATTAACTGTTAAGTAAAATAAACAATTTACAGTTAAAACAGCAATTTTACTGTAACATCGCATTATAAAACAGTCTGCAATGTGGGAAAAAAAGCTACACTGGTGCTCAAAATTCAGGGAAATTGAACATTTGTTTGATTTTCTCCAGATCTACAGGACATATTTGGATGAAATTTGGTATGAACATAGATTGATATAATACCCAATAAATAACCTTCCAAAAATTATTACGCATGCGCATGAGTAGCAACCGTCAGAGTTGAAAGGTATGAAATATAGGTTTCAGAATAGAGAAAAATGTGTGTTTTTAAGGGGTATGAGGTATGACACCCTCCCATTATGCAGACCTCTGAGTGGTTCCATAGCGTGAATATGGCAGGTAATAAATTTTCTTGTTCATAAAGCCTACTTTCTCAGAAACACTGTTTTGGGGCTTGGAAAAGGGTACTTGGAAAAAGTAGAAAGATGCAATTGCCTTACGGAGAGCTCCAGTAAAGGTTGAAATCTAAAAATCTGACTGCCCATTTCAAATGGAAAATATCTTCTGTTTTAATGAAAATTGCTAACCTAATGAGCTCCATTAAGTGAAGGATTCCCAATCCAACCATCTGATATCTCGAAGTCCTTTATTCACCTTTTTGGGGCTCCTGGTTTTTTTTTAACATTTTTACGAATTTAAATAAATAATTAATCATTGAAATTAGCATAATAAATATGGAATTGTATATAGGGGGGAAAATTCCTCAGCAAAAAAAAAATAGCATAAAACTCAAAAAACTGACAAATTTCGTGTGACAAAATTTTTTTTTTTTTTGGTGCGAAAAAAATATTTAGAAAAGATCACCAGTGATGATGAAAACGTGATTTTTTTTTTCTTTCCTATAATTAATGATTTCAAACCCTGCGTGTTATTAAAACTAGGGTTTGAATTTAATTATCACGCTTGAGCTTGATCGCAAAAACCGGGTTTAATGATAAAATTATGAATAAAATAGTAAAAATCGGGCCTGGTTTGAAGCAAAAAACTCACGATCGGATTCTGAGTTTTATTGGTATCGATAAAGAATCGTGATTTATTTTGATCGATACCGTTTTACTGAGATAATGATCATTAATTCATGATGAAAAATATTTCGATCAAAAAATAAAACTCAAACAGTGTGAAAACATAGCGTTCACACCTAGCCAAAACCGCCAATTTAATTTTTTTGATGATTGGCGTTCTCCAGTATTTTTAATCGAGGTATCTCTCCATTTGCAATTCAGTTATCTTCCTTGCAATAAAAATTATTTAAGTAGGGTCGGGTGGGGGGAAATGGGTCTAGTGGGGTAAAATAGGTCCAGGGATTTTAACAATTTATATTTATAAAATTTAATGTTGTTTGGCATGCTGATATTTACTGAGACTCAAGTAAAATCAGCATGCTAAAAAACTTTAAATTTTATAAATATAAGCTGTTAAAATCCCTAGACCTATTTTACCCCACCCGACCCTACTTACATAATATTCCATCTACCGTTCAGCGTCCGTCAAATTCTGCGGCACAGCTATAAGAAACTCAATGAGCTTTGATAACGTTTTCGAATTCAGCGGCACGGTCGACGGGATATTACGCAAGAACCATTGGCACAGCTGGAATAAGAGTCCTCCATTTGGCAACTCGCGTTGCGGTCGCCAAGTTAGCGGTACGGAAGTTAGCGGCACGATTAGTTATAGTGTACAGTTGGCGGTATAGTTGGCGATCGCGACTAGATCGCCAAATGGAGGACTCTTATTCCAGCTGATCCGAACCATTATTATTTATATTTTTGGCACGAAAAATAAAATAAAAAATAATGATCACAGATAAACATTAAAATTATTATCACCAGTAATGATTACGATGCGAGTTTTTGTTTTCTGGTCGCCAAACGATGATCCGTGTTTGATAAAAAAATACGCTGCTTGATTTTTAAAAGTAGCAAATAAAAATTTTGATCCAATTTTTATTTTTTGCTTCCTGTTTTCATAATTATCACAATTTTAAACCCCTGATTAAAACTTTAAGAAACTTACCTTTTCTGAAAAGGATAATCCATAAGAATATTTTTTACTAATGATTTTTAACTTTGAAACCTGAGAAGATGATCTGCGAAATTATGGAGTACCTGGTCGCTAAAAGCGGCCTCCGATCTTGCAAGTAGAAATACGCTGCCTAAAACGTTGGCACATCAGAAACCCGAGAGCGATTCTAGCTATATTTTTTTCCAGTTATATCATTTTACTGGTGAGAATTGTTAGGGGCGTTTAATTTCAGAAAGAGGATTTTCTCACCTTTAAAAATCTAAAATCAAAATTCGGTGATCTATTTTTAAGATACTTTAGAAAAGATCCTTCATGTGAAATTTCAAGTAATTTCGATCATTTTTTTACTGCGCCAGGTCCACAAACTTGAAAACTCTTTTAAACCCCTGTGATCTCAGGGAAAACAAACTTAACTAAAACAACGAGATATTAAAATAAACTGCTATTATTGAAAAATATTGATGAATAGAGCTAATTGGAACTAAAATAATGTCTATGTAATGGTATAGTTAAAAAAGTATCCAAGAAGTTTATCTTTGTTTTAGAAATCTGCAGTTTATTATGACCGCTGAAAAGTCTTTAGGTTGGTTGCAAAATTGCTGTAAAATGACTGCAGAATTCTATACTAACAAACTTCAAAGTCCTATTTCTACAAAATAACTGCAGACTTCTTTAAGAAGACTGCACTTTAGACATTTTTGAAGCAATTTTGCAGATTTTTTGGCTGTAATAGAATGTAAAAAAACTAGTTAATTGATACGAAGATTGATTCGTGCCACAACACGTTTAAACCACAAAATTTCTTTAATATGAAATTTTCTAAAATAGTTACGTATAAATGATGGTATATGAATAATTGTATTTTCATTTGAAATTTCACATCCTTGCAATGCCTTCTTAAAAAGGGTAAAAGTCTAATTCGATCCTTGACACCATGCATCTGCTAAATATTGCATTTAAAAATAACCTAATTGTCCATTATAATAGGAATTTATTTCAACGTATTCTGTTGATGGCATTTCTCAAGATATCAGTTTGTTTGTTTTTTTTTTTTTCGATTTAGTAAAAAGTTACAAACGGTGCAGGAAAATAGAGGGCCGGAATAGAGACGTCACTTTTGCAAGACAAATTACTGCGGAAATAGGTCAATCTTCTCTTGGAAGTCTTCTGATTGAAATGATACAGTAGAAAAAAAAGAACTATTGATGATTCAGTATATTCAAGAAAAACTATTAGTCAAGATTAGGTATCTTTAAATCATTCCATAAAAAAAGTAAATGCATAACAATAGTCAATGGAATACGTAGGATTTCTACGTATCACTGGCATTATTACTACTTACATACGTAAGTATTACTACTAGTTACTACTATTTAGTTACTCTACTTCCGAAAAATGGAGTGATATTTTACTGTATTACTCCCATAATGATGTGCGAATATTTTTTCTTTCCTCCATACAACAGCTTTACTTACTTCGACAGTGTTAGTACTCTATACGATATTTGTGTGTGTGTGATGTTGTTGAATAGAAATATACATGTGTAATAAATCATAAAACACATAATAAGCTCACGAGTTATAGTGTACATTTCGCAAGCAATAAGCGAATGGGATAAAGTATTACTTCCGAGGTAGTTCCATATTTTTCAAACTTTCGATTTTGTGGTTTATTATTACAGCATATGTTGTATCAAATTGAAATATACAATCGAAATTTATCTAAAAAATTTATTTACTTAAATATTAAGGAAATAAAAGTCGTCAACAAATGATGCAATCGCCCGAGTTGTGAAATGGTTGTGAAGCCATCGGGGCCGAGTGACGTCACGAACCTTAAATCACTAGTAAAATAAAAACGTAAAATCAATTATAAATCAAAACAAATCGTTGAATATTCGAATTCTTCCAACAGTAAATAATTTATATTTAACTACATTAAATTCCTTAAATTATTATAAAATTAAACTGATGAGAATCAAGCATTAATTCTTTTGGTATGTATTTTTACATTTTTCGCAGCTGGCATCACGTTTTTGTTTATTGTTGTATCAATTTTGTTAAATTAAAAGGCATTTTTGATGCTTTATGCTTATTTCAGATTTCTACTTATTAAACTGTGATTTAAATAGAGATAGCCATTAAAAATTAATATCAAGGCGTTTGTTTTCATATCGTAACATTAATGTTAATAACAAAAACACGAATGTTCCTTATTCAGTGTTAACAAGTCAAAAAATCGAAATCATGGCGACGTTTTGCAAATGACGTCTGCAAGTCGTAGTAGACCGAGTTTGGGCCGAGTGACGTCACGAACCTGAGGCGCCGTTTTTCGCGCGCTTTTCAGAACGCGAACTTTGAGTTGCAATAAAAAAATACATAATTATCAGAATGAAAAAATATCTCGGTTTTAGGGGTTTATCGAAAAGCTGAATAGAATAAAAAAATAAAAATAAAATGTGGAACTAGTCCATTCCTCAGCAACATGCTATTGCTATATCCACGTAAGACTTGCCCAAAAAGATGCTACAGACATTTATTGTGATCATTATACATAAAAATATAAGACAACAAATGTTCAAATGTCGGAATTATACAACGCTTTTTATACACCAATGCGTTATCTCTCTTCAAGCCATGCCATTTAGATGCTTGAATGTTTCCTCTACTGGCTATCACAAGCTGTTTCGATTTCAAAACACACGCATTATCGTGGCAGAATGGCATGATTTTTCTCAATGGGTTCAAATAACAGGTTTGTTTGACAAACTTTTTTGGATTCCCTTATGCTTTGTTAGTGCAAAGATTCGAAACTCTGTGCTCGCGTAGTTGAATATAAATTAGAGATTAAAAATTGAAATGGTTGAAAATCAGCATTACTATGCCCTGTTTCCAGATGTTTCAAAGACATAAAAGTATTTTTTCATGTAATTCTAATAAACAATATTTATCAAAAACAATATATCTCTGATTCTCTATTATCTGATGCTTTTTTATGATACATAGTTTTCAGATGTATCACATTAACTATATATAAATTAAAAATAAAATGAGGAATAAAAAATTGTGCTTGTGAATTCTACCAAGAAGGTTCCTCGACATTATTGTATCCTTATGATTTATATGTAGTACGTCTAAATTTCAAAGCTTTTGTTACAGGGGGAAATGGGCAATATATAGGCAGTGTTTGTGTTAGTAGTGTTTATTATACTTAAAATCAGTACTCAAATAATTGCAGAAATGATGTGCAACAATAATGAAGAATTTTAAAAAACGTTTCATTTACACATATATAATAAAAAGGTTTAAAATTTTAAAAAAGATATATGCAAAAAAAAACACGGTTTTTTTTTTAAATTCTTCTGTACTTAATTCTCAAAACTTTAACGAGCGGTCAAAAATAATATAACTTTTGAAAAATAGTTGAATAAGTTTTTCGAAATTTTTTTCCATCATGAATGTAAGCACAGATATCCAAGACGTGACTTAGTATACTTTCCTTTGGGTATTATATAACCCAATCTACCCCCCAACCTGTCATTTTATGGGGTAATTAGTTTTCTTTAAGTAGTACTTTCCTTTGCATTTGCTTGATTTGTATAAATATTAAAAAATTAAAGCTTTACTATTTTGGGTACCAAATAATAAATTAGGTCGCTGTTCAATTAACATCGTGGTTAATATTAGAATTAATTTTTAATTAATTTTATTTTTTTTTAAACATTTACATAGCATTTACCGTACTTACATAAAAATGTTTCTAAAATGAACCTAATATTCTGAATCTAAAAATAATTTTACACATTGTCACACATTCCAAGATTGCCACACTGGATAAGCAATAAAACTTAGTGTTCGGCACTAGTTAACTAGAACTAGTTGCAACTAGTAGTTAACTACCGATCAACTAGTAGTTAACTAGTAGTTTAACTACTTTTGGTTTAAACTAGTTTAACTAGTAGTTGAACTACTTTTTTTAATAACATACTAGTTGAAACTACTTTCAAATTTTCAACTACTTTTTTAAAAAATTTTGTTTAAAATTTCAAAATTATCGAAAAATGTTATCAAAATATACAAAACATTACACTGCTATTTAGAACTACAGTGTCATGGTAGAGTTCTCAAATACCATAACCAGAAATAAAGGCCCGTTTTGAGCGAAGCATAAAGTTTTTTGTGATATAGATAAGAAAGATGTTTGGAATTTGGGCAAAAAATAGGTTATTAAATTAAATAGACTAGTTAACTAGTAGTTAACTATTTTGGGAAATAGTTAACTACTAGTTGCAACTAGTCCCAGGAAAAAATAGTTAACTACTAGTTGCAACTAGATTTTCCCAGACTAGTTAGTAGTTGGTATAGTTAACTACTTTTTGACCACTAGTTGCCGAACACTAATAAAACTACAGTATGTATCGAAAATACGAGAGAACTCTGTAAGAGTATAAGATCGCATATTTCCTAAATGCATTTCCTAAGATTTCCACCTCTACTAAAGGACAGGACTTAATAGTTTGCTGAGCTCTCTCTCTCTCACATCCAACGAAATGCTATTGGAAAATATAAGTTTAAATCACAAAAAAAATTCAATTTATGGATAATGCTCCATTAACGAGCCTAATAACCGCCACCGAAAATTTATACCAACCATTTTTTTTTTATATTTTTAATGTGACCTGGATAAACAAAACTTAATTTTTCGGAACTGGAAAATCGATTGCGAATGACAACTCTTATTGGATTGCGGCCAATAGTCGTTTGAAATAATCGTCAAATACCATCTGCTTTTTAATTCGGGTAATTAGTTTTTTGGGGGGGATAAATATTGCACGTTATCGTCACCATTAAAAGCTTTCACGCGTTAGATCCAAGAGTTAATTTTTTTTTCTCCTCAAAATGCGGTTTCTCCATCGTTGTAATGTTTACTTAGGTAAATAAATAAATGAAAGTGTCTAAGGAAAGCGAATCCAAGTGGAGTTTTGGGGAAAACAGAAAAAAGGGGGGGTTGATGGTTTTGCGAGGTTCTTATCAAATGGACTGTGCATTAAATACTAGTTCCGATTTCCGTACTGCAGTTTGATTTGCTCTAGCGTTAAGCAGTTAAATTAATAGCTGCCTGAATGGCTCTATCTAATGTTTTAGAATTAAGAGGTTAATAACAAATCGCGTCAGACCTTTAGGATATGAGAAAAGGCCGAGAAGGGTAAAAATAATTTAGATAAAAAGCATAAAATAAAATGGTGTTATTTTTTTTTTACAATTAGTTTTATCCATAGAGTAACTGGAGTGGGCACTCCCATTGAATTGCTAAGTATGCTACTTAGTTCTCTGGACATGCACAAACTGTTCTTCGATCTTTTTAAACTATATTTTAAGTATAGGACCTATCTATTAAGAAACGAATAAATTTATTCAGGAACAACAAACTTATTACGAATACTTTTATTTTGAAACTCGTAACTTTACTAGTCTTAAAAGTGAACACGAAGGAAAAATTTTACAAATTCAATTTTTAATGTTGTTCTCTCCTTATAGTTTACAAAACATTTTGTTTTCAAGTTAATTAATTCTTTTAAAATGATCGTTTTCGAATGTTAGTACCTAGGAGAAACTATCACTCTTCATTGTTTCGGTCTTCAGAGTTTTGCTTTTCAGGATCTTGCAGTGTTGAACCTACATACTTGATTCCAGGCTGGTAACCCATCACTAATATCAACTTCATGAGATCCCGAACGACGTTATTTCCGTCTTCTTTTACACGTTGTTCTAACCTTGTGATGCGTTTCTTGGGTCTCTTTTTCTTTCCTTTATTCCCCACTTCTTGAGGAGCGGATGGGAATCCTAAAGGATTTTCTAACTCCGGCTCCGCTGTAATGTTCTCGCTTTTTTCGGTCGTCAGCAACGCTTCACGGTTTGAGTCATCTTTCTTCGCCTTCTCACCATCAAATCCAAAGGGGGTTTCGTTTGTGGTCTCTGCAGATGCCATTTCAATTTCGGTGTTTAACGATTTGTCACAATCCAGCGTGATATCAGCATCAGCTCCAGAAGCAAATCTAAAGGGGTTTTCCACAGTAGGCTCAGCGGACGAGTTCTCACCTTCCGTCATCTCGTATATTTCTGTACTAGAGCTGTCTTGAGAAATTCGTCGATTGATGAGCTCATATTCATTCTTCTCTGCAGGGACCGTCAGAGATTTTTCAAGAACGAGATCGTTTTCATCATTGTTCGTAATAATCGAATTTTGATGAGCTACGTCCGTACAACTAGGTGTCTGCATGTTGTGATTTGAGGAGGATTTTTCGTCAATCTTACCTTCGACTAATTTTTCATCTTCCGATTGATTTTGAGGGAAATTTAAATCCTCACAAGTCGAAATTCTTGAAGGATATTCAGCAGGAAGAACAGTTTTTATATCGTTAACATCAGTCCGTTGTGATTCTGTGGTATGTTCTGATGTTTTTTCATTGTCCAGAATTAAATTTTCATTGTTAGTTTTGTTCTCGAGTTTGAGCCGTTCTGTTCGTCCATACGTTTTCTTGCTGTATTCGGCTAAGTTTACTAGTTCGTCATCTTTATTTATATACTCATCTGCCAGAGACGGTGCTTTTCCTGGCTTTGATGAATCAGTTTTATCCTTGAAACACAGCAGATTCTTGGGAGAAAATGAATCCTTGTCAGGATGTTTGTTTTCTTTAGATTTTTGAGCTTTAACTTCCATGCTTGAATTGGGGGAACTTGAAACCGTAAGAGGTTTCTGATATGGATTCGTCACTTTAGTTTCAGTTCTTGAGTCGTATAATAGGAAATTTTCTTTTCCTGTACACCTTTTTCCCCTTATTTTACCACCTGAACCCGAGGAATCCATCCTCTTATACAAAGTACCATCCGTAATACTTGTAACACTTATATTTGTAGAGGTAAGTGGGGATTTGCGTTGTGTGTTCGAAACATTTACATTTGAAGAGGTAAGGGGGGACTTACTTGGAGATAAGCTGCGTTTAAGAGTTTCTCCTAGAGTGCCATCGGAAATTGTACTATTGTCAAAATTGATTGGTTTTACATATAATTCTAAACTTCTTCTCGAGTCTGAAGATACATAATGAGACATTTTCTTTAGTCCCAACTGGTCCAAAATGGCACCAAGATCATTAGGGTCCGTATGCATATTTGACTCATCGTTATCATTTTCTGCATTAAAATCTGCTGGGTCCAGTATAGTTACTGTTACACCGAGAGATGATAATGCTGATAATGTTTCTTTCAAGGCCCTATCATAGTCCATTCTACAATCTGAACTAGCACTGCTTACAGGCAACACGTTCTCATTATGAGGGATTAATTCACCATTCGTCTCTATTTTCTTATGTTTTGAATCTGTTTTTCCTTCAGAGGATGATCGTAACTTTTTCACAACAATGTCCTCTTCTTCAAAGTCAGCGATATCAGATTCTCTTTTCTCCTTGTCCGTTTGAGTAAAACTTTCCTCTCGGTTGCCTTTTTCAGTAATTGAACTTGGAGATTCTGAGTTTTTATCTTGTCCACCGTCAATATCGGAAGTTTTATCAGCAGCACTAAGTCTGCCGTTGTGGACAGGCTTCACAGAAGCTTCGGGTGTTTGGGCAATGGTTTTTAATTTGACCGCATTCGATCCAAAGACGCATCTTTCTATGTTCCCTCGATCAGTATCGTCGAAATGACTCGTCGGGGTGGTTTGCAAACTGGAAGCATTGCTAAAGTTTGGATGACACGATGCGATTCCCGATTTCTTATATAGATCCACGTTCGGAGAGCATGTGCCAATACTCTCTGTGGCATCAGAATCGTCGTCAGGGTAGTAAGGATTGCAAATAAAACCGAGATCATAGATGGCGCTCTCGAGTTCCTCAAACATGGAAGGGATCGCTTGCTTAAAGTAAAGGGGCGGGTGGATCTTCATCGGAGGCTCTAGAACACAGAAGTCCACCCACTCCAGCGCCATCGGGTCATCGTCATTGACCCCTGGCCAATATTCGAACGAGTGGAAGGATTCGATCGCGCTGATCGTAACGTAAGGCGAATGCCGCAGGACGTTCTTGACTAACTTGAAGTTTGTCACTTCAGAAAACATCTTCATGTAGTCGTACACGACGAAATCGGTTTCGGCAAACACCTGTAGCTGTTCCCAGCCTCCGGCCACGTAGAAGTCGTCTTTTAGGTACATGTCGGTGTACATGGCCCACGCCTTGGGACCCACGTCCAACAAGTCGTCACCTTCCGCCTTGCACCGCATGCACATGTCGGCGACGAACGCGCACGAGCAGAGGAATAAGCTCATCACCATATCGTCGTCGGGGTCCTCCGTTTTCCAGTGGTGAGGGAACTTCTCGACGATCGTGTAGAAGAAACGCATCGAGTGGCCCGCGAATTCTTTGTGCGACTTTCTGAATATTTCCTCGTAGGTGGAATGGAAAAATGCCTGCCTGGCCTCTACTCCCCGCAAGATGGTCTCGTTGAACTCCGATTGCACGGGAGGGTGCTTGGACTTCGGAGGTCCTTTTCTGAGACCGTGATGCCTCCACAAGGCGTCGAATAGATCCCTGGCGAAAAGATCTATCTTCAGATCGGTTGACATGTCGGTGGGGAACTTCAAGTAGTAATAAAGTGTATCAACTCTGGTTGGGTCTTAGATGATGTTCTTGTTGTTGAGTGCACCACTGATTTCGATTATCGTTCTTTTATCGGTATGAATATTAAGTCTAAATGCGCAAGGCGTCAAAAGGAATCTAGTTAACTACTGTTGTCAATGTCAAAAAACCGGAGGAGCTTGGCTTAGTTAATGAGACACGTGATTGAACGTGTTGTCAGTCAGTGCCAAGGTTAGTAGAGAGAGAAGTTTGGCTCATCCGAAGTAAACACGTGACGTCAGGGGGTGCTCTGCCAATGGCAATGTTCGTACAGCTGTGATTCACAGCTGTACGAGCATTGCCATTCACACGAGCGCTTATTTAGGAAACACTTTGATCCAATGCGCATGCCTGTGAACTTTATTTTTGCTGTTTATTGGAAATTTTAATAAAATAATAAACTGAGGATAGAACCCACGAACTGCCGCATGCTACGCAAGCATCCTACCACTGGGCCAGCGGAGATTCATTAACTTTAAAACTTATTATAACATCTTCTTTGTTTTGACGCATGCGCATGGCGAGACCAAAGTAATTCCTTACTAAGCCCTATAGCCATTTACCAGAGTCAGTGCATCTTTTGTATTGAGATTAGTTGTTAGAGAGCCGGCAAATTTTCCAATCCCTTTAACTTCCAATATGGGGGACGGATGGCCTGTTCGGTTTGCTCTTTGCCTTTCACGCCAGCAGTCTGCGCACTGCTCCGTCGTGAGTTCGATTCTCACCTCGCCCCTGGGTGTATTTTCCTTCTTTGTGCCAGTAAAAATTCTGTTGTGTCTGTCTTACTTGACGAAGGTGTATAAGCGGATCCTTGAGATCAAGCACACATACCTGAAAATATATGTAACACCAACCAACCAACTTCCAATATTTTTTGGTTTTTGGATTGGATTTGGTTTACATATATTTTCCGGTTTGTGTGCTTGATACAAGGATCCGCTTATAAACCTTCGTCAAGAAAGACAGACACAACAGAATTTTTACTGACATAAAGAAAGAGAAAGTCACCCAGATCAAGGCCGGAATCGAACTGACGGCCGGTACATTGCGCAGACCGCTAGCGTGGTTGGCTGCACGTAACCCAACCAAGCCACGCGGCCCCTCCCAATATTTAGTTTTCTTAAGCGTTATTAAGAGGAGTTTTTTCCACTGTATTCGACAATTTCTTATATTTCTGACCAAACTCAATTTATAAGTCTTATAAGACTTAAACCCTATTTTTTTCAATAAATTTCTTTTTTTTCCTGTAAATCTCTATTTCAATAAGTAAAACAATAGGGGCAATATATGGAATTCTTATAGTAAAATTTTAAAAAATACCTAAGTTTACTCCATTCAAATTTACTGACGTCATAGTGATTAAAGGCTTCTTAACCGCCTAGATCAAAACGTGTGGGTGCGCAATCAACCCACAGATTTTATCTGATGGCAAAGAAAATTTTTCTGCCACCCAAAAGTCCATATTTATGACTAGGAGGAGTACTTGTAACAAACTGAACTCGGATCATTAACCCCTTTGTTTTTTAGAAGTCAGCTGTCACTATATTGTTTAACCTTATCCACGGCCACCTATACTAAAAACTAGACTGCAACTTTTCTTGACCCTATGACGTCACTACGCGGGAGGAAAAACTGAGAGAACAGAAAGCCTGTTGGGTTGCTAGGAGAAGTTAGTTATACGGCCCTCGAAATTTAAAATTTCCAGTTAGCCAGATTTTCTTTATTATTTTCTGAATAAGACACACAAAAAGTTCTAACTCAAGCCGCGTTCACAACAGCCAACCTGTTCAACCGGAGAAAGAGCTAAAGAGAAGTAGGGGAAAAGGGATCTCCGAAAACTAACCGTGAGAAAATAGAATAGCCCGTTCACAAGACCACTCGTCCTACCAGTAAAAAGAATCACGTGACAAGCGAGCAAGCTCGTAGAAATGCATTACGGGAAGCGAGCGAGAGCGCCGTCTACAGGCGATTGATCCAATTAAAACATTTCCTACTGCTATTGCCAGTGGCGTATATAGGAATTTATTTCGGGAGGGGCCCAAAATTACTCCCCAGCCCTTCCCCCACAATGTAGCTTTTTAGGTGATAACTTAGGTTCTAAAAACTTAATATAGGAAAAGTTATTAGTAATAAAAATACAAGTACCAAAGGGGGGTCTGGGGGTCCTCCCCCAGAAAATTTTTGGAAGTTTGACTAAAAAAAACAGATTTTTAACTAGTTTCGGTACAAATTTTGTCCAAATTTTGGATGTACATTTTTATGAACTTAATATTTAAAAAGTTATTAAAATAGAGTTCCAAGTACCAAAGGGGATCTGGGGTCCTTCCCCAGAAAAATTTTGAAACTTTACCCCTAAAAACAGGGTTTTATCTTGTTTTTGGAACACTTAGTCCGAATTTTGCACATATTTTGTTGGTAGAATTTGGATTTTGATGAACTTATTATAATAAAGTTGTTAATAATAAAATTCCAAGTACAAAAGGGGGGCTTGGGGGTCCTCCCCCAGAAAATTTTTTGAAATTTGACCCTAAAATACAGTGTTTTAACTTGTTTTGGTACACCTAGTCCGAATTTCGGAGGGGGGGGGCCAGGTCCCCCTCGGCCCCCCCCCTTATATACGCCACTGGCTATTGCCCAGGAGAGAATTTCCAACTGACAGGCAGGTGATTTCTTCCCTGCGTAGGGAGAGCGGTGGAAGAAGAACCGGTTTTCTCTGCCTTTCCTTCCGTAGAATGGCTGTTGTGAACGCGGCTTCAATATCTTCAAAACTCACTCTGAGATATGCGCGTTTAAATTTTTATGGGGTCGTCAGAAGTTTTTTTAAGTTATTCCTATCACTGCATAAAAACAGGTTCAACTTAATTTGTGGATGAACGCTATTTAGCACTCAAAAAGGGTGTTATAAAGTGGTGTAAGTCACCAATTTTAATCTACGGGGGCCGTATAAAAATGTATTTTCATCATTTTCTTAAGTAGACACCCTATGAAGTTGAAACTACTGTCGTACCGCGAGGAGAAGAGCTTTTGACGTCATACGATGATGCTGCGGTTGGTATAGAAACGGATTATTCCACTGAATTTTGGGGGTGGTGGTAATTCACTTGGCGCTAAAATAAATGTTCCGAGCCAAATCTGAGTGGGTATCTTTCAGCTGTGTACTTCTTTCGATTCTAGAGTAACGAATTTTGGAATTTCCTTTCGCATTACATCTGATTTGATTAAATATTTCTAATCTGACCTTTTTCAACTGATCTGATCTATTTTAACTGATCTGATCTTTTTCAACTGATCTTAAATGTTTCACCGAATCTGATCTATTTTAATTTGATATAATGTTATGCGATTTACATCAATTTATCTGATTTTATTTTGGATATTTTATAATTTTTACCATGTTCATTAATCCTTCTTTTTGAACTCTCAAGTCGCTTATCATTTATCCTATCAAGTAGTTACCTTTAATTTTATTGGATCTGATCATACCTTCTTTTAAAGTAGATGTTAATTCATGAAAATTAGCGTTTAAATTATCTTTCATCTTTTTAACCCCATCCGATCGTTCACAATCGTCTCTGTAACTTTTTTTTTTTATTCGCCCGACTGTACAAAATATAAGAAGCGATTATTGGAAAAAGATGGGTTGATCGAAGATATAATAGACGAATTAGTGATTAATTTGTCGGAGAGCGATTCGAATCTTTGTCAAACACTGACAGTGACTGCAGTTCTAGTGACAATGAATTGCATTAGATTGTATTTAAATGTTATAAAATATTTTTAAAAAATTAATAAATATTTCTATATTTTGTCTCTTTACAAGTTTCTAAAGCTTCATTTAAATTTCGAGTATGGTGATTAAATTATGAAATTATTAATTTAAGTGATATGAGCTATTTTATATAAAACTAAATATAACTAATTCACTCAAAATAGCAATATTAAAGCATACTAAAAGTACAAAAATGTTTCAAGCCTAAAGGTATTTTCGATTACGAGAAATTTCAAAGATAATCTATATTTCAATGCAGTTTAATAAAATATGATTATCTTATTTTCATTCGCGAAACGCGTTTTCTCATTCGCCAAATGTACGCTTAAAAAGCCAAATACTGCCGTTCAATTCATACCAGCTTCCCTCTTCTTTTAAACTCGTCTACTCACGGCAACCCTGTTCAAAGCTCTTCTCCTCGCGGTACGACAGTAGTCTCATCTAATTTTTCACTTCTTAAAATGAAAAATTGCAATTGTATGTGCCTTAAGATAGTATATTTTAGGAAATAGCCTATTGTTACATTCTATTTGAAACACCCTGTAAACACAGGTTGGTAACCAGAGGTTTAAACTTTAAGGTAAGGATAAGTGTTATAAATAGATATTTAAAAAATTGCCTTTTACTGCAAAAAAACGTTTCCAGGTTAAATTAAATTAATTTCAATATTTTCTCTTGCATAGATTTTTGTTCACACACATAATAAAGCAAATTTAGAATAGTAATGTCGACTTTTCTGTAAGTGTTATCCTCCATGTCAAAAATCACATGAACATCATTTGAAATTTTCTACTAGTGTGCAAAATCTGATTTACAAAAACAAACTAAAATGAATAAAATTTTGAAATTAATCCAATTATAGTTGCTGGACTCCAACTTCTGTTTTAAAAATTACATTTTTAAATATTTCTGAAGTAACTATACAAAACTTATGCTATTTTTTAAGTGTTCAAAAATAAAAGGATTTTAAGATAAAGTTAATTTTGATAAGGACACATTTTGAGTAAAATCGCATCAAAATTCCACATAATGAACCATACAGTAAATGTACTTATTAATTTTTTGTTCCTAATTTATCCTCTTGAATTAGGTCAATTTTCTGTTTTTTCAAAAGATTAAAAAATAGAATTAAACTAAAAAGATAAAAACTGTAAGTGGTTAAGCAACTGATAGCAGATAAATATAAAGCCTTCTAGTAGAGTCTAAAATTGAATGTACTGTCATCAACCTAGCATTTACTAGGTTTAAAAGTAAAGACCAAGGAAAAAGTTTTTAAAATTTTGTATTTTTAATGTTGCACTTTTCAATACAGTTTGTTTTTGGGAGACAAATTTCTATTTCATAGACATTACTTTTCAATGTGCAGTTAAAATGCCTTTAAAACGGGGGAAAACTTTCATTTTTCATTATTGTTATAGTCTTCAGCGTTTTGCTTTTTGGAGTCTTTGAATGCTTCAGCTACAGACTCTATTCCAGGCTGGTGACCCCCATCACGAATATCAGCCTCGAGACATCATGAACGCCATCTCCCTCTTCTTTTACACGTTGTTCTAACCTTGTGATGCGTTTCTTCGATTTCTTTTTCTTCGCCTTCTTACCATCTTTTCCAAGGGGATTTTCGTTCGTGGTCTCTGCTGAGTTCGTATCCTTTGCGGCGTTTAAAGATTTGTCAAAATCCAGCGTAGTTTTCGCATTTTTTGTTTTTTCAGCACCAGCTCCAGAAGCTAATTTGAGCTGGTTTTCCACAGTAAGCTCTGCTGAAGATTTCTCGCCTTCTGTTACCTGATATATTTCTCTGCTAGAACTGCCTTGAGAAATTTGTCGATTACCCAGTCCATATTCTATTTCTTTGAAAGGTCTCGATATTTCATTCTCGCCTTGGGGTTCAAGCAATTTTAGAGATTTATCCAGAATGTGATCATTTTCATCATTATCATTCTTTAAGACCGAATTTTGATGATGAACGTCCAAACAACTCCACATGGGATCACGCGATGGTGATAGTAGAAAGGATTTCGCTTGTTTTAGCATGATGGTGTCATCTTTTTGAACATCTTTATCTGTCTTTGGTAGTTCTGGAGTTGGTCCATGTATTTTTTCATCAAGTAGAGTTTTTTTCTCATCTTTCGATGGATCGTCAATATCCAAGTACATGTGGCTAGGGCAAAATGAGTCCTTGTCAGGAGATGTGCTCAAAACGCTTATATTTGGAGAAGTAAGAGGAGATTTGCTTGGAGCGCTCAAAACATTTACATTAGGAGAGGCAAGAGGTGATTTGACTGGTGTACCCTCTCGACTTTCGCCAAGGACAGCAATATTATCAAGATCGGCAGTCTTCAAATATACTTCTACCCTCCTTTTGGAATCTGGGGGTGCATATTCTGAAAATTTCTCTAGTCCCAACTGGTCCATAACAGAGTCAAAATCATTTGCATTGGTACTAACTTTTGGTTGAGTGTCATTATGATTATTATGAGTTATTACTAAGCCGAGAGATAACAAACCAGACGCTGCGCCATCACACTTTTCTTGATCCGCGACACCAGAGACTTTATCGGGCTTCACTTCTTCAGTTACAAAACTGTCAATTTCGGGGTTTTGATATCTTTTCTTTTCACCGAACAACGAAACAATTCTGTCAATTCTAGCAGCGTGGTCGGGATCCTTGAAAGTTTCTCGAGATCTTAAAATGTTGTCCGGATTTGTCACTAGTAAGTTTTCTCCATCCAAACCAGCGAAGGGAATTTCGACAATTCCTAGAGTAGATCTAGTATCGGAATGACTTATCGAGGCAATTGGAAAACTGGATGTATTTTCCAACCCGACAGTACATATTGATTGTGTCTGTTTAGTTTGCGATTTCCCATCATGCACATCGGGAGCAGCTTTCGTTTTCGGGGAGCCTGTGGAACACTCCGTGGCTTCGAAGTAATCACCTTCCCTGTCGAGATTCAAGATATAACCGAGGTCCAACATGGTATCCTCGATTTTTTGAAACACCTCCGCGACCGCCTTAAAGTAGTATGCATAGTGACGGATCTTCATGAAAGGCACCTCCACGCAGTAGTCAACCCACTTCAGTGCCAACGGGGCATCGGCATCAACCGCTTCCCACGCTTCGAACTCGTCGAAAGATTCCACCGCGCTGCACGTTAGTTGAGGCAAGTGGGACATGATGTTCTTCCCAAGTTCGTTATCTTCCACGTCGGAAAAGTTCTTCATGTAATCGTGCACGACCGCATCGTGGTCGACGAACTTCCGCAGCTTCTCCCACCCTCCGTATTCGTAGAACTTATCTTTCAGGTGCAAGTCGACGAACATGGCCCACACCTCGTGAGCCACGTCCAGGAAGTCGTCCTCTCTCGGCCTGCAATACATGCACATGCCGGCGACGAACGCGCACGAGTACAGGAACATGCTCATCACTATCTCAGGGCTGGGGTTTCTCGCCCAATCGACGTAGTGGGGGAACGTCTCGACGATTGTGGCGTAGAATTCGCCCAAGTTGCCCTTGAAGACCCAATGGGTGTTCTTGAATATTTTCTCGTAGGGGTCGCTGAGAATGGCCAGGCGGACCTGTACCGCGCGGAACATTTTCTCGACGAATTCCGACTCCCTGGGAGGGTGCTTGGGCTCGGGAGGTCCTTTTCCGAGTCCGTGGTGCTTCCATAGGAAGTCGAAAAGATCTTTGCCGAAAAGTTCTATTTCCAGATCCGTTGACATGGCGAGGTGGGGGAACTTCACGTAGTAAATCAAGTGTGTAATCAACTCTGGCTGCTCTTCGATAACGGCGTTGTTGAGAATACCATCGATTTCTGCTGCGGTATGAATAATAAATACGCAGAGACTGAGAGAGCTGTAGTTAATTTCTGTTGCCAAAGTCAGTCTGCCCGGTTAGGTAAATAAGACACGCGATAAAAGAAGTCGGTTGGTTGGTTGATTTGTTTATTCAGGTTTGTGATAAAAGATGTCAATGATCAAGGTTTGTACGTCACCACATGGGAAGAGGGTGCTCTGCCAATGGCAATGCTCGTACAGAGCTGTACGAGCATTGCCATTGGCAGAGCACCCTCTTCCCATGTGGTGACGTCACGGATGAGCCAACCTTCTATCTCTACAAACCTTGGTCAATGATTATATTTTTTGTGCCGTAGTTTAGTTGTTTTTAAACTTGAAATATTTTTCAATTCCGTTAGCTATCAATAATAAATTTTTCTAGATAAAAACCAGCTTTCATTGTCAATTTGATTGGTTTCAACTAAACAGGGGGATTCAAAACTAGAGGGGATTGCTAAAAGGAATGGGGCATACTGTCGTACCGCGAGGAGAAGAGCTATTGACGTCACACGATGATGCCGCGGTTGTTATAGAAACGGATTATCCCACTGAATTTTGGAGGTGATGGTAATTCACTTGGCGCTAAAATAAATGTTCCGAGCCAAATCTGAGTGGCTATCTTTCAGCTGTGTACTTCTTTCGATTCTAGAGTAACGGATTTTGGAATTTCCTCTCGCATTACATCTGATTTGATTAAATATTTCTAATCTCACCTTTTTCAACTGATCTGGTTTATTTTAACTGATCTGATCTTTTTCAACTGATCTTAAATATTTCACCGAATCTGATCTTTTTAATTTGATTTTATGTTATGTGATTTACATCAATTTATCTGATTTTATTTTGGATATTTTATAATTTTTTTGGATTTATAGTTACTTATAGTTATAGTAATATTCTTTCTTTTTAAACTCTTAAGTTGCTTATCATTTATCCTATCAAGTAGTTACCTTTAATTTTATTTGATCTGATCTACATCAACTAGTCTGATCTATTTCATATCTGATAGGATCTGATGTGATTTTATAATTTTTTTTATTTATTTGCGCCTTAAATTTTTGCACCTTGTCCATTGATCTTTTTTTTTAAACTTTCAAGTTTTTTATTATTTATCTTATTATGTATGTATAATTAATAAAATGACAACATTTAAAATTTAAAAGACTTTGAATTCTCAAGCACGTGCTATAGTTCACAATGTCACGGAGTTTTTTGAAGAAGAAAAAGCACGAATTCTCTAAAAGTGCCTATTGCAAATGCCATCAAGAGAGAAGCCCAAGCAACAGGAGTTTCAGAATCGTCAGTTAAGAGGACTTACAAAATATAGAAAGCGATTATTGGAAAAAAGATGGGTTCATCGAAGATATTGTAGACGAATTAGTGATTAATTTGTCGGACAGCGATTGAGAATCTTTGTCAAACTCTGACAGTGACTGCAGTTCTAGTGACAATGAATTGCATTAAATTGTATTTAAATGTTATAAAATATTTTTAAAAAAATTATAAATATTTCTGTATTTTGTCTCTTTACAAGTTTCTAACGCCTCATTTAAATTTCAAGTACGGTGATTAAATTATAAAATTATTAATTTAAGTGGTATGAGCTATTTTATATAAAACTAAATATAACTTATTCACTCAAAATAGCAATATAAACGCATACTAAACTCACAAAAATGTATCATGCTTAAAAGTATTTTCGATTTTTATTAACGAGAAATTTCAAAGATAATATATATTTTAATGTAGTTTAATAAAATATGATTATCTTATTTTCATTCGCGAAACGCGTTTTCTCATTCGCCAAATGTACGATTAAAAACCCAAATATTGCCGTTCAATTCATACCAGCTTCCCTCTTCTTTTGGACTCGTCTACTCACGGCAACCCTGTTCAAAGCTCTTCTCCTCGCGGTACGACAGTACCTAGACGACTTTGAATCATTTAGAAATTGGGGTCTGAAATGCACTTCTGACGACAGGGTTTTTTTTAAGGAGGATTGGAGGGCGAATTATCTTGAGCGGAAATTAACACTTAACCCTTTTAATACTGGAAAAAAAAGTAAAGTTGCTCGATTGCGGTATTTTTTACATGAAACCAATTGAAGAGCTGAAACTTTAGTCGATTCTTTTCCCGGCAAACATAATTGGATGGATGGATTGGTCACGCATATTTTCCGGCTTGTGTGCTTGATCTTAAGGATCCGCTGATAAGCCTTCGAGACACAAACATAATTTTTACTGGCTCAGTGAGAGAATATACACCCAGGGAGAAGGTTTATAAGCAGATCCTAGAGATCAAGCACACAGACCGGAAAATATATGCAACCGAAATCCAATCCAATACACCCAGGGCAAGGCTGAGAATCGAACTCGACGACAGGTAAAGTACGCAGACTGGCTAGCGAAATAGTGAGCTACAACTAAATCCCAGTAAACCGCCCCATCCCCCCAATCGCATTTTCTGCCTTAAGGCTTAAAATAAGATTAAGTTCATAAAATTGAATGGCGCAAAAGAATGCGATCGGCTGTCGTCAAATTTGGCCTAACCTTGTAGAGTAGTTGAATCAGAAATTAATGACTCAGTGCCTTTCTTCTGTAAGTCGACGATATGCGATTAAAGTAATTAAGCTACAAGTGTCCACTTGTTCTAAAAGTCGCGCACACATCGTCTGATACTTTCTTTGATCGTGTAAAAACTGGCTCCCTGGAACATTTAAACGACTCCAACTCTTTTCTGCATCTCTTTTCTTTTTAAGCATCTCTGTTGAAGTTACAATGTATGCTTATTGCCATTTTTTCAACACACAAATGACTTTTTAGAAAAAAAATTACGATAAAACATTTTTTTATAAGGGGATAATTTGAGTAAATCGCATAAATCCCCTAAAAACGTACCATACAAGTATTGTACATTTTTCTCTATCACTGAATGGAGGTTCATTCTCCGTTTCCCCGGAAAGATTAAATCTCGAAAATGAAATGAAAAATGACTCCAAATAATTTTTCGGAATGATTTATATCTCGAAATTCTATCAGGGATAGAAAGGGTATTTATAAAAAAAATCACAATCAGGAGTTTTAAAATACACTGCTTGAAATGAATATGGGAAATGACAAATTACCTGTATTTCGTCCTCTCTCGATCTTTAACTCACCGATACATCCGTAAAAAAAAAAATATTTTTTTTCCTTTCCTGACTTTGAGTCCTATTCTGTATTTTGACAAGTCATTAATATCATCTGTCCCTTTTTTTTCGGACTTTCATTGAGCCGGGAAAATTATCCTTTGAGCCAATTGAAGGGAAGAATGAAATGAAATAGTAGGGAAGAATCAATAAAAAACTCCGCATATCTCAACCATTAGGGGTTTTTTTTGCCCGTTACGCTCAAATCCGGAGATTATAATAGATTTTTTTTTTCAGATCTTCCTTTCCTACATCCGCTAGCAATGAGGAAATCGCAATCTACCATGGAGAAAAAATAATTAACCGATTGCATCTACAAATTGTATTTAAAATTTTAGAAACATTTTTCCGGTTCAAAGTTAACGCTTTGTATCATTTCAAATTTAATTCGTCATTGATATTAGTTAAAATCAGTGATTTAGTTTTAACGTATTTTCTGGATAGCACCTATTCAGTTCAAAGATTTCCTCTGAAAAATTAGCTATAGAGCATTTTCAATCACATGACTTGGACCTAACAACGGCCTTAGCAGCAAAAAATGTTACAGTTTTTTGCCCTACAGAGGTTAACAGTTACAGAAAATGACTAGCCGTGGAATTCTTCTATTGGAGCATTTGCAATCACGTGATCCCATACCTAAAAACCGCCTATATATTTTGAAAAACAAAACGCCAATCTTTTTATAAAAAATATTTGTATGTGTCTTTAAAATATCATAGTTTTTTTAGTTAAAACTTTGTGAAGAATAGCAGAATGAAGCAAGCTAAGCATACAATAACATAGCTGGTCTAAGTGGGTCCAAGCGCTGTGACGTCACACAGCAGCCATAACGAAATTACTGTTTTTCCCGCCAATACTGGAAACGACATTTTAAAAATTAATATCTTGGGGAATAGTTTTCCGATTTCAATAATTTTTACGTCATTTTTCATGGATTTTCATCCTCTATCATAATAAAATTTTAAAAAAACCGTTCAATTCCCTCATTACTCATACTATTACTAGTTTCTACTATAATAGTAAAGATATAGTAACCTGTAGTAAAGATTTGGAAGTTCTTTCAAATCTTAGCCTTATACCGGCCTTATACTAATTTCTCCTGTTCTAAATCTTTGGGCGAGTTCGTAAATCCTTAGGAAAATAAGTTCTAACCGAAAAAAATTATGGTCACGTGACCTCCGTTTCATGAGTTAAACTGAGATTATACGAACGGCCATGCGACAGTGAATTTAGGAACGGCGAGTTATCCTCATGGAAATAACCGGTTGACTTTAGGAACGCTCAATTCGCATAATTCGTTTAACTGGTTAAACGAGTTCGATTTTACGAATGTACCCTTTGATTGCTTACTGTGAATTTTTCGCACCTCAATTTGGAGTAAGAAGGAAAGTATGGTAGAAAAATTAAAGAGAAAATTAGAAGGGTGTGTGTAATAAAACAAAATGAAAGAAAAGAAACACCAATAGATTTTTTCTAGATAGGCTGCTCCATTATTAAATTAAGTACCTGAAATCTTTAAATTGATAGTTTGAAAATAAGATCTAGGCATCATAAAAAAAGGTTTTAAAAGGAGTTAATAAATAAAATGGTAGTAATAAGTAATTATGTATGTGTCTAAATTCTGAATCATTCATAACTGTTAATATGACATTAATATAAATAGGATTTCATGTTGGTGGGAAATGGTTATAAACGGAGTAAACGTCTATGTCACTAACTTGAAATTAATTTAATGTTTATAATATGGCCCCCGCAGATCAACATTTTAACTAAACATTCTCTTACAATAACTCTGTACACACTAAACCTTTTTTTTAACTTTTACACTTGTGTAATCAACATAGAGGGTTTTATGAATAAAAATTAATTACCTACTATTTTGAGTGGTGCACATTGCCTTTCATATAGAAATACAAAACTGTTTTAAATATTTCAAAACTATGGTATAAAAATACAAGTTTTGGAAACTTAAAACAATTCAGAACCTACATCTCTCAAGCATCCGTGTTTCTCTAACTTATAAAATTGAAGAAATACTTGTAAACTTTAATCAAAAAGTGAATTGAAACGTAAGTACGATTGAGAGGTTAGACCACAAAAGCGTAATTTTCCCAAGGGAAACATACCTATTGGTAAAATAATATAAATAAGAAGGTGGATCTCGTAAATGCCGAGACAATCCCCCAGTGGTATTCATTCGGTAGACAAACTGCTTGAGGCGATTTAGAAGATACAGTAACTTATAAGGGAACTTTCAGGCTCAAATAAATCTACAAGAAACTTCAAGAGAAGATAAAATATGTTTCAAAAGAATGGCTATTTCATTGAAAATATTTTCGTTTGTTGCTTTTAAATTGAATTGTTGGATGATAAATTTACTTCAAAGGTAAAAAAAAAATATTGTTTATTTGAAGGATAGGTTGAAAATTCAATTTTGCTTTTAGTGCTAAAAAATGATAAAAACATTGATTAATAAGTTACCAATCAAGGTTTAAAAAATTAAAGAATGATCTTTCTGAATTGGAGAGATTTTCGAAACCGGTTCTTTCTGTGCTGCGTTCTACCGCTTTCGAAAGATTCACCAAATAAACTTAGTAGCCTTTTTTTTCTGTATAAACCATTTTAATCCTTTTTCAACACTGAAAATAAAATTTAATAGTTACATTTCAAAGTTTGAGTGTTACGTAAGGAGACATCCATAAATTACATGAGGTGTTTTTTTCAAAATCTGGACCCCCCCTCCCCCCACGTGAGATTTACCTCTCTCTCTACAACTTTTTGAAAAAAAATTCCTTTCTCATACTTAAAAAACAAAGAAAATCGTATAATTTCTAACTTAAAAAGTTGTGACGTGAGATTTTAATCGACCCCCCTCCCCCCTTGGTGAGATTTGGTGAGATTTTTCAGAAATTTCCCTCCCCCCCTTTTTGACCTCACGTAATTTATGGATGTCCCCTAAAGAACCACAGAGTACAGAGTCCACGGCCATAGGCGGTAATGGAAATCGAAATATTGTATACGGTAGGGGCTATTTTGGCGCTGGGATCACGTCATGTCACGTGAGATGGAGAAAAAAGCTTGATGATCCAATAGCTTTTCGAAAAGACAAATTTAATGAACACCTCACAGCCAATCACAGCTCTCTGATGGCCACCAAAATGTACTGCCTACCTCTCTATCAATCATTGAGTTTCTCGTGCTGCCCTCTACCTTGTACAGAATTTGAAAACAGCCTCGCGGACCTCTGTTAGGATTTTTCTCTGTGTAAAGAACCAAGTGTTTGAATAATTTTAATAATTTTTTTAAACTTTTAATGCTGATTTTTAAAATTAGAATCGTTTGTTTTACCGGGAAAAACAGCTTTACTTCCCGTTTTAAAAAATACTGGAATTGTCCATTGTAAAATATTTCAAGATTTTAAACCAACTAAACCAGAGCAAAAAAAAAAAAATAAACATTTACAAAATCTTCTATTATTGTTTTTCTGTGATACGGCGGAACTTTTGTGTAGCAAAAAGCACCAAACACTAACACCAACCAAACAATAGGGTCGTCAAATTTTGCGACGAAATCGATTCAGGAATCGAATTAAGGGGCCCACAGACGAGCAACTTGGTCGGCAACCCGGTTGTCAACCAGGTTGATGCTTTTCCCACAGACGGCCAACCTGGTCGGCAACCAGAATGTAAACAATGAAGAAAAAATTAATCAGATTGTAACAAATTAATATAGTTTGGTACTTTAAATGCAAAATTATATTTTATTTAATTATTCTCTCGTGCTAGAATTATATATTATTTTAATTTTTAATGCTTATTTTTTTTTATTTTCCTAATAACATGTTCTGATTAAGCTCCGCCCACCAAGTTGACGATCAGATCATCAACCTGAAATTCAATCAACTTCCCCACAGACGGCCAACTTGGTTGCAAACTTCGCAAATTCACAACCCGGTTGACGACCAAGTTGCTCGTCTGTGGGCCCCTCTAAAGCTTGGAATCGATCCCGTGTTAGAATCGAAGGCACGGAATCGAATACAAGAATCGAAGGAATCGATTCCGGGATCGAATCAAAATAATCGTGACATCCCTACCAAACAATCTATCGTTTGCCTTATTTACCTAAACGGGCGGACAGACAATGGAAACAGAAATTAACTACAGCTTCTCAGTCAGTGTATTTAGTATTCATACCGAAAGAAGAAACACAGCAGAAATCGATGGTATTCTCGATTAGCAGCCAGAGTTGATTATATACTTGATTTACTACGTGAAGTTCCCCACTTCGCCATGTCAACAGATCTGAAAATTGAACTTTTCGGCAAAGATCTGTTCGACTTCCTATGGAAGCACCACGGATTCAGAGAAGGACCTCCCGAGTCCAAGCACCCTCCCAGGAAGTCGGAATTCAACGAGAAAATGTTCCGCGCGGTACAGGCCCGTCAGGCCATGTGCCACGACGCTTACATGATCATATTCGAGAACACCCACACGGGTTCCATCAGAAACTTGAGGGACTTCTACGGCACGATCGAAGGGCATTTCCCCCACGACTACATCACGCGGACTAAAACCCCCAGCCCGGGGATGGTGATGAGCACGTTCCTGTACTCGTGCGCGTTCGTCGCCGACATGTGCGTGTGGTGCAAAGTTAACGGGGACGACTTCCTGGACGTGGCCCACGAGGCGTGGGCCATGTACGTCGACGTATACCTCAAGGAGGACTTCTACGAATACGGAGGGTGGAAGAAGCTGCGGAAGTTCGTCGAACACGATGCGGTCGTGCACGACTACATGAAGAACTTTTCCGACGTGACCGAGTGCTATCTCGGGAAGAACATCATGTTCCACTTGCCTAACGTAACCTGCGGCGCGATTAAATCTTTCGACGTGTTCGAAGAATGGGAAGGGGTCGATGCCGACGCCCCGGTGGCACTAAAGTGGGTGGACTACTGCGTGCACGTGCCCTTCATGAAGATCCGTCACATGAAATACTACTATAAGCGGGTCCCGGACGTTTTTAAAGAACTTGAGGATGCCATGTTGGACCTCGGTTATATCTTAGATCCTGACAGGGGAGGTTATTACTACGATGATGATGATGATGATGATGATTCCGATGCCATAGAGAGTCCTACAAGCTCCCCGAAAACGAAAGCTGCTTCTGACAAGCATAGGAAATCACAAATTAAACTGAGACAATCAAAATGTACTCTCAGGAAAGAAAATACATCCAGTTTTCCGATTGCCTCGAAAAGTCATTTCGATACGCAAGGAATTGTAGAAAACCCCTTCACCGGTTTGGATGAAGAAAACGTAAGAGCGAATCCAGAAAATATTTTAAGAACGCGAGAAACTTTCATGGATTCTGACCACATCGTTAGACTTGCTGTTGCTGCAGGAATTGTTCCCATGATCGGTGAAAAGAAAAGAGATCAAAACCCCGAAATTGATAGTTTTGTAACTGAAAAAATAAAGCCCGATAAAATATCTTGTGTAGCGGATCAAGAAGAGTGTGATGTGTCTGTCGTCGCTAATATGTTCCCCTCATTTAGGGCGCTAAAATCATCCGCTAAAGGACAAATGGATTCAAAAGCTAAAAAGGCACAGAAGGCCAGCGTTTTAAATCATGATCATAAGAACTTATCCCCAGTGGACAGTAATTGTCACATAAGCGTTTTGAGCACTTCACGAAAATCCCCACTTAAATCACCAAATATAAATGTTTTGAGCACTCCTCGCAAATCTCCACTTAAATCACCAAATATAAATGTTTTGAGCACTACAGATGGTAATCTATACAACAGAATAAATACCTCGGGTTTAAGTGGTTCGAGTAGAAAAAGTACTGCTTCAAAAGAAAATTCGCCCTCTAGCAAATCCAAACCTGAAATTAAAAAGAAAAGTACACATCAAAAACAAGTTAAAGTTTATTCAATTTCCCCCAATTCAAGCCAGGAAGCTGATGGCTTGAAATTAAAAAGAATCCAAAAAGACAAATCTCCGGTCAAAGACACATTTTGTTCTGGCCAGATGTACTTGAATATTGACGATCTATCGAAAGATGAGAAAAAATATCTACTTCATGAAAACACATATGGACCTACCCCAAAACTCTTAAAGACAGATAAAGGTGTCAAAAAAGATGACACCAACACGCTAAAACGGGAGAAACCCTTTTTAAAATTACCATCCTCAGATCCCATGAGGAGTTGTTTGGACATACGTCATCAGAATTCGGTGGTTAAGAATGATGATAGCGAAAATGATCACATTCTTGATAACTCTCTAAAACTGCTTGAACCCCCAAGCAAGAATGAATTATCGAAGCCTTTCAAAGAATTACAATATTGACTCGGTAATCGACGAATTACACAAGACGGCTCTAGTACAGAAATATACCAGATAACCGAAGCCGAGAACTCTTCAGCAGAGCCTACAGTTGAAAACCAGTTCAAATTAGCTTCTGGAGCTGGTGCTGAAGAAACAAAAAATGCCAAAATTACGCTGGATTTTGACGAATCGTTCAACGCCGAAAATGATATGACCTCAGCAGAGACCACAAACGAAAATCCCCTCGGATATGATGGTGAGAAGGCAAAGAAATCAAAGCAAGAATTGAATTCAAATCACTCAAACCGTGAAACGTCGCAGACCTCTGAAAGCGAGAATGTGGAGAGCCCGTGTTGGAAAATCCGTTTAGCTCCTCATCCACACCTCAAGGTGTGGAGAAGAATGGAAAGAAAAAGAAATCGAAGAAACTCATCCCAAGGTTAGAACAACGGGTAAAAGAAGAGGGAGATGGCGTTCAAGATGTCACGAGCCTTATATTCGTGATGGGCACACCAGCCTGGAATGGCGTCTTTAGTTAAAGCATTCCAAAAGCAAAACCCTGAAGACGCTAACAATAATGAAAAATAAAAGTTTTTCCCGTTTTAAAGGCATTTTTAACTACCCATTGAAAAATATCTATGAAATATAAAATTGTCTCCTGAAAACAAACTTGATTGAAAAGAGCAACATTAAAAATCGAAAAAAAAATGTTTCATTAGTATGCGTGTGAATAAAAATCTAAGTAAGAGAAAATCCTGAAATATTACTTTCAATATATTCTATCAATAGTTTTTTTTTAGTAAAAGGGCATTTTTTAAATACATATTTATGAGGATTACCCTCACCTTAAGGTTTTAACCAGTGGTTCCCAACCTGTAGTTCGTCCGGGTATAGCCCAAAAAATTTCCAATCAATTTCATTTTTATATTCGTCTCTCAGGATGACTTTAAAATTTTTAATTTGTGGGTATAACAGTCACCACTTTGTTACTTTATTTTCCGTTTCTATAAATATTTAAAGTGAAATAGTGAGTACTCTAAAAAATAACATGTGAAGCCCGGTGGCGTAAAGGAAGCGCTTCGCGCTCCCACACCACAGGCCCGGGGTTCAAATCCCGGTCCACGGGCAAGGCAGACTCAGCCCTTCATCCCTCCGGGGTCGATAAAATGAGTACCAAGGTCACTTGGGGAAATCAAGAGGGGGGTTAGCATCAAGCTAGCCACTCCTCAGCTGACCGTGACTTTCAGTCACACGTTCTGTACAGCTCAGCTCAAGCCTCACCCAGTGAGGCTAGGTATACTGGAGTTTGAAGGTCCAACGACCTAGGTACTCCCTCAAATATCCCCCTTGATTTTTTAAAAAAATAACGGTAAGATTTTTTTTGTCAGTTCCTAATATTTGAATCGTTAGGTTAGAAGAAGGGAAAAAGTGCAAAAACCAAGTTTTGAGAAAATCGAAAAAAAACCTGTATAAGTAAGGGAATTTTTTTTGTATAACCACCAAATTTTTACTGCAAATTCATGACACCGTTTAAAATACAGAACACTCATCAAGAAAATTATAAGTGTATTTAAAAATTTTTACAGTTAAATAGAAAGAGGATGGACTTATTCCCTTTTTCAACCTTATGAAATTTCAGCTAAACAAAAATTTTAATTGACAATTAAATTATATTTCTGCTCAGTTCACAGTGCAAAAGTGAGATAGAATAACTAAGACGAATAAAATTAAAAATTATTATGAAACTGCGTCATTATAAGGCGCCATCAATGGAATAAGTGAATATGAATGGAGTCAAGCATTCATTGGTTAAACATATTTCCCAATTCCTCTTTTCCACTGCAAATTTCTAAAATTTCATGAATTTAAGGGGGTTGGGGGGCCTAGTGGGATTACGTGCAGTCCACTACGCTAGCAATCTGCGCACTGTACCTGGCGTCGAGTTTGATTCCGAAGTCTATTCCTGAAGTCGAGTAGAGTAGAGGTTCCGTTAAATAAAAGGGCGTTTAATGACTTTTATTGTATAATATATTTGAAATTGACCAGATAAATGATAACTTTTGCAATCAAAGACTTCCAATTAAAGCAAACGTCCCCCAGAAACTGGACCTAGAAAACTAAATATTTAAAGATGATTAAATTGTAAAATAAATTCCAGCACACAAACAACTAAACCTTGACAATAAATATAATCAATGACTACGGCCACGGGGGACGGATGGCCTGTTCGGTTTGCTCCTCTGCCTTTCACGCCAGCAGTCTGAGCACTGCTCCGTCGTGAGTTCGATTCTCACCTCGCCCCTGGGTGTATTTTCCTTCTTTGTCAGTAAAAATTCTGTTGTGTCTGTCTTACTTGACGAAGGTGTATAAGCGGATCCTTGAGATCAAGCACACATACCTGAAAATATATGTAACACCAACCAACCAACCAACCAACTACGGCCACCTTTCTCACGTGTCTTATTTACATTGCAACAACAGTTCACTCTGATCTTTCTTGCCTTTCGCGTATTCAATATTATAGTCGAAATCGGTATAGTATTTCACTGAAGGCCAACCTTAATCGATGTACATAATTACTACGAAAAGTTAAACAGCGACATGTCAACCGATCTGAAGATCGATCTTTTCGCCAAAGATCTGTTCAACGCCCTGTGGGAGCACCACGGACTCAGAGCAGAATCTCCTCCACAACATCCTCCCACGAACTCAGAGTTCAACGAGAATATATTCCGCGCGGTACAGGTCCGGCTGGCCATGTACCACTGCCTCTACTTACCTCTATTCCAGGACTCGCACGATTTTTTCGAAGCCAACGCGAGCTACTTCTTCGACGCGATCGTCGACTTCTTCCCTCACGACCTCAGCGAGGAAGCGTCGGTGATGTGCAAGTTCCTGTCCTCGTGCGCGTACGTTGCCGACATGTGCATGTGTTTCAAGATGGTGGAAAGGGACTTGTCGGACGTGGGTTCCAAGGCGTGGGCCATGTTCGCCAACCTGCACCTGAAAGACGCCTTCTACGAGGCCGGAGGCTGGGAGCAGCTACAGGCGTTTGCCCAAAGCGACCTCGTCGTGTACGACTACGTGAGGAGGTTTTCTGAAGTGACAAACTATGGGGTGGTCAGGAACGCAATGCGGCATTCAACGCACCTCACGTGCAGTGCAGTCGAAGCCTTTAACCAGTTCGAAGATTGGACAGGGGTCGATGAAGATGCCCCGTACGTTCTGAAGTGGGTCGACTATTCCGTGCACGTACCTTTCATGAAGATCCGTAACCAGAAATACTACGAGGATCCGATTCCGCACGTCTTTAATGAACTCGAAGCCGCCATCTGGTCCCTCGGTTTGATCTGCGATCCCGCAAAAGACGATGATTGCTCATCTTTTTCAGAGAGTTCAAACTCTGCCACCAGCGAGGAAACCACCTCTTCGAGTCATTTCGATGTTGGGCTGAATGAAGTAATAGAAAAATTCATCTCTGGATCGAGTGAAAAGTGGAAGCCCGGTGAAAGTTTTCACGAAACGGATCACGAGATAGGCGATTCAGATAATGGTAACATTGAACAGGTAGCCTTCGTGAAACACCCAATCCCTAAACTAGTTTCATTTTCGAAGAAACCATCCTCAAGCAATGAAGAAACAGATTCATCTAAAGATGATCAAGACTCGTCTTTGCAAGGTAAGGGCATTGAAGAAGATGATGAACTCGTAAACTTAGCCAAACATAGTGTGAAAACGTATGAACGAACTAATCGGTTGAAATTAAAGAATAAAATAAATGACCAAATCAATTTCGACGGAAATTCTCCCCTTGACGACGAGGTGGCATCCAAACCTACCACAGAACATTCGAAGACTGAAAATGTTGAAAACGCTGATGCTATCAACATGTTAACGCCGAAAAATTCCTTTCGATACCAGGTAACCGAAGGGGAGAAATCTTCAGTAGAGCCTACTGTGGAAAACCAGTTCAAATTAGCTTCTGGAGCTGAATCGAAAAGCACTCTCAAAACTAAGGTTTATTACAACGAATTGTTAGGGAAGACTGAATACAAAAAGCCATCGGTGAAACCCCCAAACGAAAAACCCCTCGGATTTGATGGTAAGAAGGCAAAGAAAGAGAAATCAAAGGGAAAATTGAATTCAAATTACCCAAACCATGAAGCATTGCAGACAAGTCAAAGAGAGAATACTACTGCGAAACCCGCGTTGGAAAATCCGTGCGGATTCTCATCCCGACCTCAAGATGTGAAAAAGAAAGGAAAGAAAAGGAAACCAAAGAAACCCCGCATCCCAAGTGTGTCCAACGTGTGAAAGAATAGGGAGAAGCCTTTCATGATGTCACGAGGCTGATATTCGTGATGGGCCACCAGCCTGGAATGGCGTTTGTAGATTAAACACTACAAGACCCCCGATGAGCAAATTTCTGAAGACCATGTCAATGAAGAGTGAAATCTTTTCTTGGTGTTATTGGGCATTTTAATTTAACGTAATTGAAACGGATTATTTTGAAACAAAACTTTCTCTTGAAAAAAAAAATTTTTTTGTAAACTATTTGAAAAGAACCACATTAAAAACTTTCTCATGTCTTCACTTTTAAGACTAGTTAAGATTAGAAGGTCTAAATAAAAATTACCTCATAACTCATAACACAGGGCATCTTGGATAATTCGATAGCCTCTAATTTAAAAACGTGTACTATTGGTTGTTCATTTTTTGGTCCCTTGAACACAGGCTTTTTACTTGTTTTTGTTCACTTAGTCCAGCGGTTCTGAAACTGTGGGGTGTGCCCCCCTAGGGGGTGATAACTCCAGAAAAGGCTGCGAGCCAAGACCCAGGCCTCTCCTGAAATTTGAGATCGGTGAACAAAAACGAGTTAAAAACTTGTTTTTAAGGGTCAAATTTCCAAAATTTTTGTGGAGTATCCCCAGACCCCATCTTTTCTTCTAGAAACTCTGTTCCACCCATAATTTTTTGTTTTCAAGATAATCAATATGCAAATCCTACCTTGCGATAAAAGCTAAATTTTCAAAGGTTTTGGAATAATTTTATCCTTTTTGGAACAAAAATATAGATATAGGTCTTGCGATATAAATTACTAAATTCATTCTGGATCCATCCCGAAAAAAATTCTTTTTACGGTAATGGTATGATGATATCTAAAAAGTTACAATATTGAGATCAGGACCAAGGGTGGGTTCAAGGGTGCCATGTATCCCCGAATCTCCCCAAAAAATAGCTAAAAACTGCTTTTATTACACTAAAAATATAGAAGTTTTCTGGGGGGAGGACCTTGAAATAAGTTGCTCGAATTTGTTGGAACAACATTCAGCTCCAAATTAGTAAGACCTAACTTTCGTATTAACCGTTGAAGAACAGCTTTGAGGTGTCAAAATTCCCTGGCGATTCCAGAGAAGGGACATCATGGCCCCTCGAAAGACTCTTAAAGTAGTCAAAAAAACCTATTTATGCATTCCGATACTCAAAAATATTCTGGGGAAAGGCCCCCTCTTTGAAATTTATATTTAACGAAATATTCGATAAAATATGGTTCAAATTTATGCATTTAAATGTTTTAAAAAGCTATATCTAATCTATTATGCAGCCGTGGAATTCAAGTTTAAAAATATTTTTGTTCACCTCTAGAGTAAAAAGTCTAGTTACTTCCCGCGAGTATGGCTCTCTCCAATAATCTTTTCTGGATTAAGGTCGTATTGTAGCTTTAGCGGCAAAAAAATATTATTGTAGGAATATTTTTACTTTTATTAATTATATTTAAAATTGAGAAAGGGAGTATTTTTCACCATAACCACTGGTTCGGGAAAGGTTTGGATTATTATATTTGAATTTAAAATTACTTTCGTGACAATTAAAGAAACAACTTTGTATTTGTCTTACTTGACAAAGATTTAAAAGCGGATGCTTGAGTTCAAGCACACAAGCAGGAGAATACACGAGCATTGCCATTGGCAGAGCACCCCCTTGCCATATGCAGTGACGTCATGGATGAGCCAACCTTCTCTCGCTACTAACCTTGAGGAGAATCTATGTGACCAATCAAAATGAATTTAAGGTATGAATGATGCTGTGAACCGCTCACCCCAGATATAATTTAAGGTTTTAAAATGCGAACGATTGGCTCGCCATATGTATGGTTTGGTTAGTTTTTTTTAATGGCGTCGGGTTCAAATAAGAGTATAAAGCGCCAGAAAAGACAAAAATGACTCCGTATACAGGCAGGCAAGACGCCTTTGCCAAATCATAAAGCTTGTGTTGTGATATTGCTAAAAATTAAGAAATCTCTGTGGGGTTTTTTTCGACGAAAAATATTTGAAATTATCAGGGAGAAAACCTCTCAACAGGGTTTGTACAATGAGTATTAGTTATAATGGAATACAGTTCTAGACGATCCGTTAAAACCTACAATTCCGAGTGTGACGTCTGAGTCAATTTCCTTAGCAGAGTTTATTGCGCATGCTTGTGGACTTGATTTTTGCTGTATTTTAAAAAATTTAATAAAATAATAACTGGGGATAGAACCCACGAACTGCCGCATGCTACGCAAGTATCTTACCACTGCTCCAGCGGGCACTCAGAAACTTCAAAACTTATTATAACATGCACCTTATTATAATACACTTTCATACGTCACACTCGGAATTGTGGGTTTTAACGGATTGTCATTTTAAAGGATGGGTATAGGGCACACCTAGACGACTTAAAATCACATAGAAAAGAGGGGTCGAAAATGCACCCCTAACGACCTAGGGGTTTTTATATGCGGACATGGGAGGTAGCTTAATCCCTAGTGGAAATTGACACTTAACCTTATAAGATTGGATTAAAACCGGCAAAATCGTTTGATTCAAGCATTCATCACACGAAACCAATTTGTCAGCTGAAATTTCATTCCTTAGTTCTCAGATCTTAGCCTTAGAATAAGGCATAACTTACTACAAATTTTTAAGATTGAGAAATTACTATTGATCTTGTTTAACATTTTCTGGAATTTCAGCTCTTAAATTGTTTTTATTTAATAAATGTTAAAATAGAAATAGTTTGCTGGTTTTAATCCAGAGGGAGCCCATCTGACACTGCTACCAGTGACGACACTGGCAGCGGAAGTGACGAGCCAAAGCTTATACTGGCCAATCAGGCTTGTTAAGGCGGAGCGTAAAGTTTCCATGCCACCAGTATCTTTCCCTTATCCCGCTCAAACTGAAAGTGATTGGTTGTTCAAACAGTTAGGAGGCGTTACATATGACGTCACTGGCAGCGGAAACGAGACGTCACGAGCTTTTTCCATGTCTATGTGAAGAGCCAACCTTATATTCTATAAACCTTGGTTTTAATCCAATCTTAAAAGGTTTTAAAAATAAGGTTATAAATCTTAAAGGTAAAATAATCTTAAAGGTTGTTAAAAGGTTAAAGGATTGGTTTTAATCCTATCTTAAGAGCAAATTTCAGCTGGGGATTACTCAACCTCCTATACCCGCTTATATAAACCCCTAGGTCGTTTAGGGGGGCATTTCCAACCCCTTTCAAGTCCTATGTGATTCTTAGTCTTTTAGGTGTGTCATACCCTTCCAAGAAGTTTGTACCATTATTATTGATACACGCTTTATATTAGAAATTGACCTGATAAATCATAACTTTTACAATCAAATAATTCCAATTATGGCTAAAGTTCCCCAGAAATCCCCTGGATCTAGAAAACTAAATACTTAAAGATAGTGAAATAGTAAAAAAAATTACAGCACACAAACAACTAAACCTTGACAGAAAATATAATCACTGACAACAACTTTCTCGTATCTTATTTACATTGACAACAACAGTTCACAGATGTTTATTGCCTTCAGCGCATTATTCAATATTCATATCGACAAAAAAAAAAAAATAGCCGAAATTGGTATATTTCATTGAAGACCAACCTTAATCGATATACATAATTACTTCGAAAGTTAAACACCGACATGTCAACCGATCTGAAGATCGATCTTTTCGGCGAAGATCTGTTCAACGCCCTGTGGGAGCACCACGGACTCGGAGAAGTACCTCCCAAGTCCAAGCACCCTCCCAGGAAGTCGGAATTCAACGAGAACATCTTCTGCGCGGTACAGGTCCGGCTGGCCATGTACCACACCCCCTACGAAACGCTATTCGAAAACACGTACAAAGAATTCGTCGGCAACTCCAGCTACTTCTTCGATGCGATCGTCGACTTCTTCCCCCATTACCTCAGCGGAGAAAATCCCAATGAAGAGTCGGTGATGTGCAGGTTTCTGTCGTCGTGCGCGTTCGTCGCCGAAATGTGCATGTGGTGCAAGACGAGAGGATACGACTTCTTGGATGTGGGTCCCGAAGCGTGGGCCATGTTCGCCGACTTGCACCTGAAAGACGCTTTCTACGCGGCCGGAGGGTGGGAAGAGCTGCAGGTGTTTGCCAAAAGCGATCTCGTCGTGTACGACTACATAAGGAGGTTTTCCGGCGTGACAAACTTTAAGGTGGTCAAGAACGTCATGCGGCATGCACCGCACTTCACGTGCGGCGCCGTCGAAGCCTTCTACGATTTCGAAGTGTGGAAAGATGTCGATGAAGATGCCCCGTCGTACACTCTGGAGTGGGTCGACTTCTGCGTACAGGTGCCTTTTACGCAGATCACTAACCCGAAATACTACGAACATCCGATTCCGGCCGTCTTTAATGAACTCGAAATCACCATCTGGTCCCTCAGTTTGCTCTGCGATTCTGGGAAATGCGATGATTGCTCTGATGAGGATGATGCCACATGTTCCCCAAAAAGGAATCGATCCTCAAGCAATGATAAAACTGATTCACCTGAAGATGATCAAGGCTCGTCAGGTGGCAAAGGTATTGGCAAAGGTGATGAACTCGTAAACTTAGCCAAACATAGTGCGAAAACGTGGGAACCAACTCATCGGTTGGAATTCAAGAATAAAATAAATGACCAAATCAATTTCGACGGAAATTCTCCCCTTGACGACGTGATGGCATCCAAACCTACCACAGAACATTCGAAGACTGAAAGTTGTGAAAACGCTGATGCTATCAACATGCTAACGCACAAGGATACTTTTCGAGTCAACTCGAAAATTATTTCACCTCCCGAATCTCTTCCAAAAACATCAACTGGGGAAGATTCGAATTCCCCACAATGCCGGACAGATTATATAAACGAAAAATCGTCCTTAACTCAGTTAGTACAGACCTCTGGTTGTTTAAAGGTACCTCATCAAAATTCGATTCTTACAAACGATGATGAAAATTATCTTATTTTTGAAAAATCGCTCACGGTCACTGGACCTGTAGGAAAGAATGACCTGTCGAGACCTTCTATTGAAAAAGAATATGAACGCAACAATCCAGGAATTTCTAAAGACAGCTCTAGTACAGAAATATACCAGATAACCGAAGGCGAGAAATCTTCAGCTGAGCCTACTGTGGAAAACCCGTTCAAATTAGCTTCTGGAGCTGAATCGGAAAGCACTCTCAAAACTAAGGTTTATTACAACGAATTGTTAGGGAAGACTGAATACAAAAAGCCATCGGTGAAACCCCCAAACGAAAAACCCCTCGGATTTGATGGTAATAAGAAGGCAAAGAAAAAGAAATCAAAGGGAGAATTGAATTCAAATGACCCAAACCATGAAGCGTTGCTGACGACTGAAAAAAGCGAGAACACTGCAGCGGAGCCGGAGTTGGAAAATCCTTCAGGATTCCCATCAGCTCCTCAAGAAGTGGGGAATAAAGGAAAGAAAAAGAGACCCAAGAAACGCATCACAAGGTTAGAACAACGTGTAAAAGAAGACGGAAATAACGTCGTTCGGGATCTCATGAAGTTGATATTAGTGATGGGTTACAAGCCTGGAGTGGCGTTTGTAGGTTCAACACTGCAAGATCCTGAAAAGCAAAACTCTGAAGACGAAAACAATGAAGAGTGAAAAAGTTTTTTGGTGTTTTGGGGCATTTTAATTTAACATAATTGAAAAGGATGATTTTAAAACATTATTTCTCTTGAAAAATAAAAATGTTTTGTAAACTATTTGAAAAGAACCCCATTAAAACTATTTATTTAATTTACTTATTTATTTCTGCCAAACAGTAGAGTTCCAATTACATGGCAGGGATACAAGAAAAGAGTACATACAAAAAAAAACACATTGCAGCAAAAAGACATTACAAAAAAAAAGATAAAAGTAAAAAAAAAAACACTATACATATTGGTCTTTACTTTTAAGACTAGTTAAGATAAGAAATTCTAAATACAAATTACCTCATATAACACAGGGCATCTTGGATAATAGTATAGCATTTATTTGAAATCGTGTACAATTGGTTGAGTTCATTTTTTTTTTTTTTTTTGGTTTCTTGTACTCCCTATCTACTACATTAATTTTACTTTTTAAATTTGTAGTTTTAGATAATTCGAATTTTTTAGTATTTTCAACTGTGATATAAGTTGTGCTGTGTTATTATCATGCTTCCTGACGAAAAAGAAGTGAGAATGCATGCAAAAAATTCAATAATCACAAAATTTACTACATTAACTTGGTAGAATTTCCTAAATTTTTACCTCCTAAAACGCTCCTGATAACGCGAAAATGAGATTTTTTTTCTTATGAATTAGGTAAATGAAGGGAATTCTTAGATCATGAAAAAGGAAAATTTCTCACTTTCTCGTGAAGAGGAGCGTTTCAGGAGGTAAAATTTGGGAAATTCTACCTAATTGAGCGTGCGTTTTAGGAGTTCTATTCAAGGCATTTCTCTGCACAAGGTGTCTTTTAGTACTAAATCGATGCTGCTCTACAACTTTGTAATTGACTAATTTAGAAAGGCACCGTCTATTTGGCCGGCAAATATACTCTCTAACTCTAGTCCTTTTTACCCGGCAACGGTTCTGATTGGAGCGCCGGGACTGCTACGTAACCGCGAGACCTACGGCGCATGCCGACCAACAGCCGGTTTTGCCGTCCAAATAGACACTTCCATTCTTCTAGGGGCAATACCTAACACTTTTTAAAATAAAAATTATAACTTATAACATTGCCGCTAGGGGGCGTTGAAAGTTGTTGCATTGGATAGCACATGGTCCTTTACTATGCCTATTAAACACCACTTGTATAACTATATGTTGTTCAAAATTTAAAGGGGGTATGGATACTTATCTTGGGACACCCTGCATATAATTTCAGATCTCTTAACGAACATCGAAATCCAGACCATCTTCCGTAGCAATCAATATCGATTTGCGTACTATTGGCGATGCAAATGAGTTGGACAAACATTGGCAATTATCAGCAGAGGCAAAGGAGACATCGATTTTCTAATCGGTGCATATCACAAGTGCCAGAGATCGATACTCAACATCCGATCCATAGTTCGATTCCATTAAAGTTAAAAACTTTTACCCCGTTGGTCGTTGCGAAGGTTTCAGTAATAATCTATAAATCTGCGGGAACTTTCATTAATCTTTAGAAGTATAGCTGGTGATGATTTGGTACTGTAATGTAACGTAATTCATAAGCTTTGCGGGACGAATGTTTTTAACAAATTCTTTAACCCTTTCAGTCCAAGTCGCCCCAAATTTTTCATAGGATTCAATAGTAATCTCGGCCGGCTTAGGATTGAAAGGGATGATATACCGGCAGTATACTCAATAGTGCAGCATGGTGGTATAGGTATAGTATGGTGAAACTTGAGAAGAAACGGATATGTTAAAAAATGATAAGAAAAGTCTATTTTATTAGTTTTTTCCCTAAATTAAAAAAAGGTGTTATATAAAAAAAGGTATTGAGGCGTTGCTAATACGTATGCCATTTTTCTAAAACAGCACACCTATACGACACCAAAATATTGGGAATCTTTATACTTAGGGGTATTTTACTATTTCTACTTGTACCCCAAAATATTTTAAGTCATGCTGTCTATACCGATGCCCATAAGGTATGGAGTATGGAAACTCCATAACATTTTAAAATCTCCCTATACTCAATACTACTATATTCTGAAAAGAGAAAAAGCTGCCTAGGGAAAAAATCCGACCCCTCTCTCTCTCACCATAAGCTTAACCAACATTCGCACTTTGTAAAAATCCAGTTCCCTAACTATATCTCCCGCCATATATATGTATTTCAATAGAAATCGATTCCAGACATGTATACACGTCGATATAAATTTTATCAAGGAAAATTTTCAAAGGGAGGAAAACGTTCGGTTCGACAGATATGTAAAAAATACAAGGTGTTTCAACAACTCCGCCCAAACACAGCACAGACAGATTTCTTGCGTGGAGTATACATTGGAGGGAGAGAGTCGACCAGTAGTTTTCGAGAAAATTGTGGCAGAAACATGTGTGACGTCAGATCCGGTTTACGCAAGAAAAGTTTATGGAATGTTTGTAAATTAGGGTATTTTAAATACCCAATGAGTATGCATTCGCGTGTCGAAGAATGTTTTTAAGTGACGTCCCATTTTTCTCAACAAAAAAAATACCCTTCCCAATGAGGTGCCATACAGACAAAACTACTCCCTTAACAAAAAAAGAGGGGAATGAAGTTTTACCTTTTTATACGTCAATGATTTAAAATATTTTTAGTCTATTTCTTGGAGTTGTTGAACTGCGCTTCTCGGAGGCATATCTGTGCTCGTTATACTTCCCCCCACCCCTTTGATGAGAAAAAAAGGCGATATAAAACTTCTTAACCCCTCCTCTTTTTTATTAGGGGAGTGCAGTTCAGGTATAAGCCCTGTTTTTGGACGGGGGTGACAACGACAACAAAAAAATGACGAGGAGCTGCAGTTCAGCCACTCTGGCTGCCAAAAAAAAATTGCTTAGCTTAGTAATAAGCCAGAATACCCAAGATCACCTTAAGTATTTGTGTTAAGTTGACTCCCACCTTTACCCAGGGGCAGATTAAAGGGGGGGCGGAGGGGGCGACTGCCCCCTCCCGAGAAAATTCCCCTAAAAGCAGTTTCAGAACACTTTTTGACATGCTAAAATTCAAAAATTTCCCGGGGGAGGACCCCGGGACCCCCCTCTTCTTTCTTTGCCTTTAGAGTAGTTTAAGTCGTTTTCTATGATGATAAGATAGAAATTCTTATTCAGGAGCGTATCCAAGGGGAGGTCCCCTCCATTAGGCCTGACCTAAAACGTTTAAGACCCTAATTTGGGTGTTATAATTATGATTAGCCACTCAACAGAAAACGTCTATACCCCTCAAAAGTGTCTGAAAAACACTTTTGGGCTTGTTAAACCTTAAAAAATGTAGGGTGAAATCCCCAGTAAAATGGCATGGGCCAAAGTTGTATATGAAGGGGGCTAAAGGGGCCAGGCCTCCCTTTCGAAAGTTCTATAAAAACGAGTTAAAATGCTTTATTAAGGGTCAAATTTCCAAAAATTTTCTGGGGGAGGACCCCCCCAGACCCCCTTTTTACTTGGATTTCTATACTGCCCACTAATTTTTTACGTCCAATTTTTTTAAAATTAATGTACCCCTTCTCCACTATTTCTAAACTTATTTTATATCAGTTTTAAGTCTCAAAACACTTAACAGTACTAGTTTTAAAGATAATATTTTGAAAAAAATTATATCCCAGGGAGGACCTATACTGTAAATTGAATTATTCCATTTAACCGCCCGCTCCCACAAAATTGCATTAATCCGCCACTGCCTTTACCACAAAGGGCGGGTGGAGTTGTCCCCCCTAAGATAGAAAACATTTTAAAAATCTGAACTTGAATTAATTTACATTATTTTCGAGTGTGAATCCTGAAATTTTCAAATAAAATGTGCTTTCACGTTCAAAAGTTATTTAATTTCTTCTTTGAAACACCTCCATGAAATTTAAATATCGTTAATACTCTGCCATGAAACTATGCTTCGATAATGAGAGTTCCTTTAAAATAAGATCCCCGCCTCGCATAGCTAATGCAATTAAAAGCAACCGTAAGGTTATAATTAAGTTTAGTCTTGAACAGAAAAGCGATTTCGAAGAAGTAAAATGAGTTGCGATACTAGAGGGAAAAAATTATTTAAAATCCATCATTGTGAAAATCACAAAATATATTTTTTTTTCATTATGTTATGGAGATGTTTCAAAAAAGAATTCCTTAACACCTTACAGAGGAGTTAAGGAACTTCCAACGCGTTATCTCTCTATATTAAAAAAAAGTAACAGTGACCGCCGCCGCCGCGGCCGCCGCCGCTGCTTTTGAAAATTTTATTTTTGAACACTTTGAACTCTCACTACGCAAAAACTATTCCACGGAAATTTGTGAAATTTTAATCATTTCTATTCAAATGTATGAGGATCGTTTTCGTTCTAAAAGCTAATAGATGAGATAATTAGTTCTAGAATTATTTAATGTCAAAGTCGAAAATTATTTTTTTCTGCTGCGAGTTCGCCCCCAGCAAAATCTATTAGCAGCAGAAATATGATTTTTTGCAGACACATACTCTTAGATGTGCAGTTTTGCACCACGTCGCCCTTTTTTCGAATTTCGAATTAGTTTTGGAGTAATTAAGTTTTAAAGTTTCGAAAATTTTGACGATTTTTCTGTTTTTTCGTTATAAAAGCAAAACTAATCACAGTAGAACTATGATATTTTAAAGACACATAGAAATAATTTTTATAAAAATATTGGCTTTTTGTTTTTTCAAAAATTCTAATTAGTTTTAGAATTATTAAGATTCAAAGTTTCAATTTTTTCTTCTCTTTCTCGCCGTTCACTAGAGAAACAGGCGAGTTTTATGCGTGTTTTATTGATGAGTCTGATTTCTTTTATTTTCAACAATGCTTTTTTCTACAAAGTGGTTGATGGTTATTAGTAGACTTGCTGAATATTTTTTAACATTTCAATTAAATTATTGATAAGCAAGAGAGGTATTTTCGGTATTACAAGAGGCTTAATTAAGCCGAGAAAAGGCTTCTGCTGGATTGTTGAGAAGTTGAGATGAACAAGCGAGCTCTGCTCGCTAAGATCGCGAAGCGATCTGAGAAGAACTGCGAAGCAGTTAAGAGGGTTGGTGAGCGATAGCTCACTATGTGTGATTTCTTTTATTTTTAATTTAAGTTAGGAAAGTAATATTTCAGCAATAGTTTTTTTCGGGATGATTTGGATTAAATTATTTATCAGCAAGAGTGATAAGTAATTTCGGTTGTAAAGGAGCATTAATTAAGCCGACCAGCGGGGTGATTGGTAAGATGGAACAAGCGAGCTTTGCTCGCTGAGATCGCGAAGCGATCTAAAAAGAACTGCGAAGTAGTTCCGGGGGTTGGTGAGCGATAGCGAGCAGGGGGCAGGCCCCCTAGTAAACTAAAAAAAAGAAAAGGTTATTAGCAACACTAATTTCAGTGTAAGATCTACTGCTTTTTGAATTATAATACCGCTGAAAGGAGATCTTTTAAATAGTCAAAACCACTGCATTCATTAAACACTGAATTTTAATTGAATGGCTGTTTTTAAGAAAGTTGCAAACTCGATTTTTGATACGGACTACTCAATAACTTCCGTAAGGATCGGTAGCTTTTTTTCCCTTCTTTTGTTTAATATGTTTTTGAGGGAAAGTCATGGACGATTTTCTATAGCCCGCATCTTTACGCATAATATGAGTAATTTTAATGCACTGACATGCTTATCATCGGTAAAAAAATATAACACCATGGTGAACTGAACCAGTGTTACTTACCGAACTGCATCCCATGGCCTTTCAGTATTTAATCAGTCTTGATTGCATTATAGTCCTAAATTGGCGTGTGTAATCTGAGGAGAGTTAATCTTTTTCAAACAGTTTTTAACTCTTATTTCCAACTTTTTAACAAACAGATTACATCACGAATATCAAAAAGAAGAGACTGCTTTCCATAATTAAATCCTTCTAAACATATTGTTCGATTAATAGGAAGCGAGTTTAAATTTCACTCAAAAAACAGCACGCTTCTTTTTTGTTTTGAAGGTCACGTGTCCTATCGTAGCCAATGATAATGATGACTAATTAGCTATTCGTATTTTTTACAAATTACGAATTAAAAATTTTACATTATGATTTGAGATTTAAGTTGGGAAATATAGAACAGTTATTTTACAGTATGAGGAGTCCCTTATAAATACAAACCGTTGAGGAATCTTTATGTTTTATTATTTCAAATATTTATTGAGGTCAATGAATGGAAACGTAGAACGCATTTGCGTTTTTTCAGTGAACATTTTAAAAGTGGTGTTCCTTGAAACTTCTCCGCTACTAGTATAAATATTTAAAGCAAAATCATCAGCTCTGGAAAAAAACAGCGACATTTTTGAGGGGTTTTCGAAGGTTTAATAAATACCCTAACAATATCTTAATATCCATTTCCCTACTCCTGAATAAATCATGTGCAGTCCAAAGTATAGATGTTCGCCTTATTTCATCCTTTTCAAAATATTTTTTTTCTATTATTTAAGTTGGAACCCTTTCATTTATGTACTTTGGCTAATTGTCAGGTAAAAATATCTTTTATTTCTATTCTTTAGGCTGGAGTATAGGAATTTTTTTACCCGTAAGTCTAATCTTTTCTCAACTTTCCCTTTTTTATTCCTTTTTTTTGTTTACAGAAGCTTTTTATCTTATTTGAATTCCATGTCTTTTCTAATAATTCTTTATAAAAAAAAATCAGAATAACTATATTTATCTTTATAGCAACAGATTTCTTATATTCTCCACAGAAAATGACAAAGTTGTCGAGCCACCTCATTAAAACTAGGCATTGTCCTATTAGTCCAGTAACCAGGTGTCAATAAAGGGGTAGGCTTACCATACGTCCTAGTTTACCCAGGACAGTCCTAGGTTTCGGAGGCTGTCCTGGGAAATGTCCTGGGTCCCAAAATGTCCTGGGTTTTCGTTATTTTAAGACTAGACAAATTTTTTGTGAAATTTTCGATAAAAATTTTCGAACTGCATTTTTTTACCTACTTCTACGGCTTAACTTTACTCATATTTAGACTGCTGAAAGGGGCAGACTCTCTATTTGTACAGTCAAACACCCTTTAAATGTGAAAATTAACTCTGAACTTAATTGTTGTGAATTTTATGATTTAATTAAATCTAACAATATTTTTTGAAAAACGTGATGTCAAGTGAAAAGTACAAATGAGTATGTTATTTCAGTTTAAATTTTTTTTAGTTTGGGTGTTTATTTAGTTTTTAATCCTTGATGGACCGATAGGTCGACAAAGTGTCCTGGGTTGAGCTCAAGAAAATATGGTAAGCCTAAAAAGGGATGTTTCAGGGAAAAAATCCGGAAGATTTTTTTTCAACGGTTTTATGTTTTCGAGGGTGCTGAATCCAAATCTGAACTTTGCATACAAAATTTCGAATGGTATTTTAATGAAAATTCGAAAAAAAAACCCTAAAATTTCACCCCATTTTTTGATTTTCTGTTCTGATTTTTTTCCCCTGAAAAAACTACCTGGTTACTGGACTACATTCAAGGAGGGCCAAATAATAACTTCCCAGGGTATATTATTTACTTCACAGAAAATAAAAGGATTGGAGATATTGGATGGCAAAACACAAGATAGATCAAATGCATAAAAATTCCCATCTCAACAATAACTTTATCCTATTCACAATAAATTTTTGCTCCAATAGGAATTAAATCTTTAAAGTTTAATTTAAGTCTTTCTATTAAAAGAACCATCCTATTTCAAACTTGTAGTTTAAAAAGACATTTTGGCATATTTCTTCCAAAGGGGAAACGATTGTAGGCTTTATTTGATTTTTGTTTTTAATTTGAGATTCTTTGAGAGAGTGATATATTTTCTTGTGGTGTTAATTACTATAAACGCTTTTTCTCAAATAAAATATTAGTGTTCCATTTAGATAAAATTACTTAACGCTGAAATTTCTGATTATATTTTTTAATATTTGGAAAAAGAAGTTTTTGACTTACAATGTCAATAGTATATCCTAACAGCAATATACTACCACCGCTTAAGAAGCAACATGCGCAAAGCTATTTTTCCAACAGGCAAGATCCTACTTCAGAAGTTGTTGCGGTTGTTTGGCAACATACCTACCAATGCCAAAAAAGTTATTTGTAAACTAAACTTTCTTGATTCATTTTAAAAATCTCAAATCAGCTATGCCGTTGGGATAGCTAATTCAAAATTTAGATTGAATTTAGTTTAATGATTTTCCCATATCAGAAAGTGAGCAATTCTTTCAAAGAAAGCGCTTCCAAGAAATTCACCTATCTTGATTTAAATTTTAAAAAATTGAAAATCAGTTAGGACAGGATTGGTTTGTGTTATGTTTGATTTAGTTTTGTTTGATATATTTTTTCTCACGACAAACACAGGTAAAATTCTCTGAATAAAATCTCCAATGCTCAAATCAGTAGAATTTTTTTTTAACAATTTTAACATCTAACAAGTATTTTTAATAGATTTTAAATTATTATTGAAATTTGAATTTTTTTTCTGATAAAAAAAAACTAAAAAAAGACTTCTAAAGTTAATTAAATCAATCAATTTATTTTAAAAACATTTTGAACAAATAATTACCTCTTGATTAAAAGTTAACCAGTAAATAAATATTTTTAATCAGAAATCACAAATCAGTTATGGCATTTGGCTGCAGTATTATGTTTCTTAAACAGCTTTATGCAACACAATTTTAATTAAACACATCTCTATACTTAGATAAAGTGTTTGATTCCATGGGATCTTTTAAAATGAACTATGATGTTCCTGAAAAGGTATATTTCGTACTTTCTTCAAAATTCAAATTCTTAAAAACATTAGGTCAACAGTCAAATTTTATTTTTGCATAAACTGCTTTGTTTCACCAGCCAGAATTATTTCTCAAGTATTCAAATAAAGGTAAAAGTTCTGCCTTAAAAACCACACATGAAAACATAATTAAGACTGGAACAAATTATAATTCCTGTTTAAAGATAAGATTGCCCATAAAATGTATATTTTTTTTTTAATATACTGAGTAAATAATTACTTTCATTTCATTGATTTTGAGGAAATTTCCTAATACGCAAAGTTCATGGAGTGTCACCAAATTGCATGGAGATAATTGATTACATGTGATGGTGCTTGATGTCATCTGGTTTTTAGTTGTTTTTTTCCCAACTCTCCTAGTTCTTTGAGAAAATTTCTACAACTTGGTACCATTTCATTCAGTGAACCCAGCTTAGGGATTTCCCCAGTTTTGTTAACTTATTTGAAAATAAAAATTAATTATATGTGCTATTATACTCCTTTGATCTTATATCTCCTTTATCTCAGTGCAACTTTTCAAATACATCCAATAAAAAAGTATGCTTCAATTAAATCTTAATCAGTTATCAGAAAGTAGAGTTATCAGAAAATACCTTTAAATCATAAGATTTTAGTTGAGCACTTCATATATGATTGGCAAAAACACAAGAAAAACAGCTACAGCTGAAATACATATTAAACATTGTTTAATGCGTGTGATACTGAAAATATTACAGTTATAAAAATGACATTTATGACATTTCAATCTTTAAAAAAAGTGAAAAAATATCAGCTTTGTCCAAAGGTTTTCAAGGCCAACCTGAAAATACAAACAAACCGTTTTTGTTTTTTTAATATGGAAAAATAGATAATAAGCATCACATAATAAGAAAACATGTCATTTTTACTTGATATTTTTGAACACTAATACAAACTCTCTTAGTTTGAATTAATGTGAAAAGATTGCTTTTCCACTAGGATTGTCACATACAAGATTTAATTAGCCATTAATTTAAATAACAGAGCTCACAAAGAACTAGGATTGTGACATAATTAACACACCTATTAAGTGTTTGCTTGCTATCTTTATTTGAAACTGTTTTGATTAGTTTCTCTTGAAAAGAACACTAAGCAGCGGATTAAATGAGTTTTAAATAATGTTAAAACACATAAGCATGACTGTTTAAAATCATAACAAATAACCATAAAAAGCAAAATGTAAATCCAAGATATTTTCAATTTGAAAACAGATTAAAATGTTATGACATAGAAAAGATGAATTAGCAGGCCAGTATTTAGGGTTTGCTGCCTTGTGCTACAATTTTCTTCCCTGGTTCATTACTTGTGTAGAACATCTGGGGGAATATTTTTTTTAGGGAGGAGTAAATGGATTTTTTCACTACATATTTTTTAGCATTAATTCCATGTGATGTAGGATAAATGTAGCTTTCTAAAACATCAAAGAGTAGCATTTGGACTTCAGCTTTTTAAATTTTGTTTTGAAAATTTTAATTAAATAACTGTTTTTTGACACATTTTTTTAATATCTGAGTACCTTGGGTATCACTTGTGAGATTCACCCCTTTTATCATGCCAAGGAGAATTTCAGAGTTTATCCCTCAAATCTCAGAAAATTCTCTCCCTCCTAAATCCTAAAAATAAGCTACTTAATACTAAATCTCAAGCTCTAGCCAACAAAGGGGCTCAGGGGTTCTCCCTAGGAAAAGTTTTGAATTTTAGAATGACAAAGTTCCAAGTTTTTTTAAGTTACTTTTAGGGGTTCTCATGGGGGGCCATAGTTCTCATTATAGAAGCAAAAATTATTGAATAAGAACTGTAAATAGAATTATTTTTGCAAGTGTGCACTGGATTTCTTTGAATTCCTGTAATTTTACTGCCCCTAAAAATGCTGTCTAAATAGGGTGCTGTGTATTAGCTAAGTAACTATTCATTTGTTTATTTTCACAATGCTTTTAGCATAATTACTGAACTAGTACTTCAATGCTCAATGTATTGCAGATGCCTGTTTTATACGTAGCTATGAGTTATTTCTCAAAAAAAAAAAAAAAAAATTATGTTTTATCCTCTTAAAACTTAAAATTACCAATAAAAATATCAAGTAATGACATTTCCTGTATTCATAATTTAGGTATCAATACGAGATGCTAAATGAATATGCTGCTAAAAAAATAATCAGAATTAGAGCTTACTTGGCTTCATCAATTTGAGCTTGCAGACGATCTTTCATGGAAGCATTTTTGGCGTTCTTTTTAGCTTCCTCAAGTCCTAAAATGACATTCTGCAAACCAGGTACATTATGGAATATCCTTATGTGCCTTCCAGCAGCAACTGCCAGATACTGACCATCAGGAGAAAATAGCATGGATTTTATAGGATCTAGGAAAAAGAATCATTTGAAATCCAACATAAAAAATATGTCTATAAAAGCTATAATGAGTTCAAAGTCAGCCTTTTTACATAAACAAATTATTCCTATTCTGCGCTACAGCCTATTTCCGGCCAAAGCTGTCTCAGTTAGCTTGAACCATCTGGCTCTGTCAATTGCTATTATATTTTCCATCTAACATAAACAAACAGCTTATTCAATCAAATTAACACTGAGAAACTAGTAAATAAACACATATTGAGGATTTTTTAATAAATGCATCAATCTTGGTATATTTAATAATCTTATGTATTGGATTAAAAGAAAATAAAAACTTTTTCTTATTGGCAAGTTAAGATTACCTAAAGTGATACACATTTTACATCTACATAATAAAAGCTTTTTAACTCGAAAGTTCATTCATTTTTTCCATGAATGTTGAAACAAAATTTAATTTATAGCCGACTGACAACTTTGAAACTGAATGAAAAGGATTTTGATCGAAATTTTCCCTATCTCTTTTACAAAATATTTTTCAGGGAATTTCCTGATTTTGGATGAAATTTGTGCTGCTTAGATAAAATACGAGAGTTAGGGAGACGAGGCACTAATTCAGGAGAGTTAGTATGCATGTTAATTTATAGATATATTTGTTTAAAATCAAGAAGATTAGAATATACCAGCATGGATTTCCTTTAGTTCTTTTTGCAATTGACCATTCACAGCTGAGTACATAAATATATCAGATCCAGTGGTACTTGCAATCGCAACAGTTCTTCCGTCAGGTGACAAGGCACAAATGCACTTCGACTTAATGCCATGATTCCCAGTTTTCAAAAGATAAGGCTCTTGTCCTTTGCTGTATTCAACTAAAGAAGGAAAATTAGAAGGATAAGTAAATGGTAACAGAAAACATCTTTGTTCACTACAATCAATAATCTTATATTTTCCACTAATAGTATTCATAATTAAAACTAGTTTTTACAATGTATCAAGTCTTCTCAATAAAGAAACTTCTTTAAAGTAGGATAGTATTAGTGATGAGCAAACTTTACTTACTTAGAGATACTTGAATACTTAAGTATCAATTACTTTTAATCACTGCTTTGCAATAATGAACAAAACTAATTAGTTTTAAACTTCACTAATTACAGTTCTTAAGTAAAAGTACTAGTCTACAAAAAATTCTATCATTTGTCACCAAATGACAGGTGTAGCTTGTTCCATTTCAAAATACAGTAAACTCTCGTTAGTACGCCCCCGCTTAGTGCGACGTCCCGCATATTACGACGTTTTTCTCTGGTCCCTGGTACCAATAGGCCTTTTATCATTAAAAACTATCCGCTTATAGCGCCCCCGCTTATAACGACTTCCCGCATATTTCGACGCTTTTCTCCGGTTCCCCGAAGAAAAATCCCGGTTATTGCGTCGTCGAGTTCCTTTCAAATAATGTGTGAGCTACAGAAACCGTTGAAAACGCGAGTAGAACAACGAGAAATTGGTAAAAGGTTGAATGTAACAGACTTTAGTGGAACTGCGGGTTGGCTGGATAGATTCAGGAAAAAAAAATGGAGTTTTTTGGGGAGAATAACTTTTTAGTCTCACAAAATGAAATGAGACACCATTTTATTTGTTTTGTCATGATTTTCAAGTGTTATATTTAAATAGTATACCAATAAAAGTTGTAAAGGTAAGAATGTTTGTTCTGTTTTTAGACATTGTTCTTTCGTTTCTATTTTAGTGATAAAATCCCGCTTAAAAAGGTGTCTAGGTAAGATTAGGTTTACGGGTATTAGGTATATCGCCGAAACAGTGTTTTATGGAATTCCGCATATAGCGTCGTACCCATGGGCGGATTTAAGGGGGTGCATGGGGGTGCGTTGCACCCCCAACTTTTTGAGAAAATTCAATTTTTATAGGGAAAATCATGTTTTCAAAGCCATCAGGGAATGTTTGCACCCCCAAGTTTTCCACTACGCACCCCCAGGGTTCACCACCTAAATCCGCCCATGGTCGTACCGCTTATTACGACGTTTTCACAAATTCCCTTGAACGGCGTACTAACGGGAGTTTACTGTAGTTTCTGTAGTTGCATCAAGCTTGGTGATCATCCAATGTTATGAATTTTAGTATTCCTGTTGTATGACTCTTCAATGAATAGTTTTTTTCCATAATATTTAATTAATTACTTTGTAATTTATAATATTTATTAATTAATTTGAGATTGAAAGTAATTTCTAGCTAAAGCCCACTTTCTTTAGTCAAAAGATACTTTTCTGAACACAATTTTTTAATAAAAATCTTTTCCAGGAGACAAAACTTAATAATTACACCTGGTTTTATCTTTTCAATGTAACTGAAATTTTAGAAATTAGCATGATTAGACTGCATGCTATGGATAGGAATTCCCCCTTTTTTCTGTGAGAATTCCATAGACTTATGTTATGTTACATCTAAACTTTGATTTTACTCAAATGCCATTTTTATGAAGAATCATTTGTAAAATTTGGTTAAAAAGACTTTTGTGCTTAAACTTTTGACAAGTGTAGTTTGGAAAGATTTTGAAATTTTATAATTTAAACCAATAATCAAAAATAGTCTTAGATTGAGGGTTTGTTTTAATATCAGTAAAAATATGCAGATATTAGTTTGTAGTTTCTATGCATTTTAACACACAACAGCTAAGTAGGAATGATGAGCGCAGAAGAGTTTGTCTTACTTGTTTAGGTCTCAGTAAAAAATTCAATAGTTCATGTATTAGTTTTTAATGTTTTTTGGCTCGTGACAAGTAAAGCTGGAATGATTAAACCTGCATCACAACTGAAATTGGGTAGGTTTAGCATAGATAAATGACAAATTTCTATCCCCAAAAAGTTTTTAACATCAAAATACAAATGCAAGGAACCCTTGATTATTCAAGCCCCAATCATCTGAGTTCCTGCATTAACCAAACCATCAAACTTTTTTAAAATCCTGTAAATTTTTAAAAAAATAGCAAACATTCTATATAGATACATGTCATGTTACAAAATAGTTATATGTCAATGTAACATATCACGTTTAAGCACTTTTTAAAGTTCTAGTGTTGTTCTAGTGAATTGAATGAGTTGTTGATTCAGTTGAGAACTATATCGTTCAGTAAAAAAAAAACATTCAATACAACACATCTTATCATGCTAAGCCTATACTTTAACACCTTTTACAAGGTTTCAGTTTTGAAGTAATTCCTGATGAATAAATGTATTAAAGTACAACTTAAAACTTATTGTTTTTAGATTTATTATATTGAAAACTTACTATTGGTATCCCACAATTTCCATGTTCCATCTTTTGAAACAGTCAGCATTCTGTAATAACAAAAAAATTAACACCTGGCATAAATTACATGTTTAAAAAAATCTCTTAAAAGTTTTTAATTATTTCAAACAAGTTAAAGATGGTGGAATTTAAATGCATTCATTTGTTAGTAAGAGTAAAATGGATGCTCTAACCTTGAAGTATTACATGCATGAGTTCTTCCAGCATTTCTATTAAATATTTATACACCCTTTTTAACCATATTTGTAAGTTTTTGCACTGAACTGTGGAAGTTTAGAATTTTAAGGAAAATTTAGACCTTTGTCAATTTTTAGATGCATGAAACTTGAGAGCAGTTGAAATTCACCATCTGATTTGTGAAGTTTTGGGCAAAAATGCAATAACTTAAGAGTAAAGATTTAAAGTGGTTGAGATTTTTGAAGACAAGTGGGTAAATGTAACCATTCAGCCAGGCAAAATTGTAGCACAGATAAATTTCTATCCCCAAAAAGTTTTTAACATCAAAATACAAATACAAGTATAAACCATATAAATAGTCCATCCAAATATTTATTTTTAAAAAAAACCTAAAGGATTTTTTTGTTTTCAATAGAAAATATTGAAAATTTTTTAATGTAGGTTTTTTTTATAGTTCCTTCTGTTACTCATGGTTTTTGTATTTTTGTACACATACCTGTAAGACAGAAAATATGTATTCTATTTAATGACACCCTGTTTGCCACTCTTGTGTTTTTGTATTCTCTAACTATTATTTGGTCACCTATATGGACCAAGAGGTCCCAGGCATCTATGTGTATTATTGTTCTTGTTATTTTTTTTTGCTCTCAAATTAAATGAATGAATAAATAAATAAAAAAAAACCTCGATTATCCTAGCCCCAATCATCTGAGTTACCACATTTAACCAGCCATCAAACTTTTTCAGATCCTGTAATTTTTAAAAAATGACAAACCATTCCAATAAAAAATGTAAATGTAACAAAAAATAAAACACATTTAAGGACTTTTTAAAGTATCAAACCATATGAACAGCATGTGGAGAATCTTATAATTTGTGTATGTGTTGAAATACGCATTTAAACCAACACAATTGATGTTATTTACAATTTTTGCTTTAACCTAGTTTTTTTGGCTATCTGAGTTAGGGTTGGTTCACGTTAAGTCAGATAATCAGGACACTATTGTAACTCTAAAAGGCATCAGTGCCGTAGTCAACTAGCAGCTAAAGAAAGAAAAATTAGCTTTTCATAGACTCTGATTGGTGTTAACCTGCTTTGACCATAGGATTTAACACCAACACTGACGGCTGTAAATGTTGTTTACGCAATGCAGAATCAATAAGCAATGGATAAATCATACTTGTAATGTTTTAAAAAGTGCTATTAAGCTTTACAACTCACCTGGATGAGTCGTTAGAAAAGCTGAAATGATAAACACCAGATGAATGACCTTTCAATTCAAAGGCTCTCTTGACTTCCTTAAAATCTCCAACCTTGGAGAAACAAACCTCCCAAATCCTTACATCAGGAGTAAAACCTGTAAATTCAATGCATAGAAAGGTGTAAAGAAAACTGTTGATATTGGCATAGAGTAAAACTCAATGCTGAACATAAAAATCAGAAGCTGAATTAGCCCACATGGTTTGGCAAACCCAGTGTGATTCACACATTTAGAGAAGACTATTTTCTTGCTATTGGTTTTTACATAGAAGTTTATGACAGAAAAAAACAAAGGAAAAATTGGATTACACAATCAACATTTCAATCCCACTTTGTTAACAAAGTTATGGCCATAAATTGTAAGTTCTGATAACATTAATAAAAAAGAAAAGATAATATTTAAATCTGGAATATAAAATATTTACTTTCATTAAAACCATCTGCAGAATAAATTAAATGCCTAATTTTATTAAAGGTGTGATGTTATGGAAACGAACAAACCTGAAGAAGCAACAAATCTTCCACAAGGTGATACACAAGCATAGTAGTTGTTCATATGCAAGGTGTCAACTGTTGCAAGCTGGGAACCTGTAATGTCAGAGTAGTTTAAAAAAGAGTAGAGTAGGAATAGTTCAATAAGAAATTTAAAGAATAAATACCATTTACATTTAAAGGTGTGTATCAACCTTGTTCATGAATAAGTTATTAATGTTTGGGTATGTATCTTTTTAAGCCTTTTCAAATATCTTATGGTAAAACCTATCAGCTAGCTTAGTATATTAGTTTCCCTATACAGGTGACCCTCTTTATTCTTGTCTTATACTCCTAAGTTTTGAATGCATATGAAGTGGGGGCTCATCCATAGGAGCATGTGAACCCCCTGTGAAAATGTAGAACTAAAATTGAATATAAAGATAAATAGATATGAAATGAAATATAATAGATCATTCTCAATCTCTATTTCATACCCAGAAAAACAAATTTTGGGTGGGAATATTGGAATTTCACAGATATGGGGTAGTAGATGCAAACTTCAAAACTTACTCCTACGGAAGCATTATAAAAGAAGTCTCAATAAATAGTGCATAGCGTCTTTACTTATACCTAGACACATTTATAAGTACAGTTGTAGGTCCAGTTATATTGTTCTAAAGTTTAAGGCAAGAGAAAGTACTTAAAAGGACACTCTTAGAAGATGAGATATTCAAACCAGATTGGGAACGCATTTTGAACAAACCCACATACCTTTCAAATCCCACACAATCAGAGAAGTATCACTAGAGCAGCTCATGATGAAGTGACCATTGCAGGCAATACCAATATTTATGATGTCTGCAGTGTGAGCAGGGGGGAAGGTCAGAATCTGCTCGAAATTCCCAAGGGTTCCGTCGCTCTTCTTTCCAACTTTGTACACTTGTATTGCGTTTTCCGTTGCAGCAGAAATGATGAACGCTTTTGAATCAGGACTCCATTTCACTCTAGTGGCATAATCGAATTCTATGTTGGCTCGGACACATCTAAAAGAAAGTGGAACTTTACAGTAAACCAGTAATTAATTAGTAACTACTGCTAATTTTCGAAAATGCTATCATCTTGCTTTATTAAGATATACAGTGCATTCTGTTTAATAGAAACATGTTGAGACCAGGGCATTTTGTACCAATTAAGTGGATTTCGTAATTAAGCAAAGTGCATATTATGTTAAACAACATTATGGAAATTTTTACACATTTTCTTTTATAAATTAACATTTGTTTTAAGAGAAAACTATAGAGTTTAAATCACATAAACAAGAAATAAACTTGGAGGAAAATATTTTTTTTTTAAAGTACATACATCTACACCCCTACCGGGTGTCCCAAGATAAGTGTCCACCCTCTTTAAGTTTTAAATACTTAAAGGTGTAGTTATAAAAGTGGTGTCTACACAGGGGTTCATCTAGAAAGAAAATGGATCTGTTTCAGGACTCTTCACAAAATTCTGATATTCAAAAAAGGATCCTTCACTTTCACAGAATTCCCATTACCCAAAACATACTCTTCACAAAAGTGCAAAGATTAATAATAAGTGGTTAGAAATTTGTTTTCAGAATGTTTTTCTATCTCTTTGGAATTGAATTTGCTAACTTGGTGGTTGTACTATGTGGGCCCTCGATTTTCATTTTTACTAATGCGAGCCAGATTTCGGGTTTCCGGATAAAGGGTCCGTTACTGTAGTTTGTTTTAGAAAAGGTGTCAGAAACTGAATGTATACCTATGATTCTTTTCAGCAAATGTTTTAACACTCCACAGCATAACAGATCGATCTAAGAAAACAAAGTCAACAGAATGAATTAGTTTTAAGCAAAAAAAAAAAAATTTTTAGGTATAAAACATGCAATTGGTTTGGAACACACATTAATAAAGTTACAAATTTTTAAGGTGATGGCCAACCAGTTTAAAAAGTCTCATTAAAAGAAAATCAATAGAATTACTTTTGTATGTAACATAGGAAATACTGAATTTTAAAGAATATTTAGGAAATATTTCTAATAGAAGAGTGGAGGAGTTAAAATATACTACTACTATCACCTTAACATTTTAATGTAGAGTTCTATCATCACCCACTGCATAAAATATTTTTTTTAAATATTGTTTAAGGAAATTGTTGTTAAGGAATATTGTTTAAGGAAATGAATTCTAACAAACCATTGGCACAAGAGCTCAACTGTTTTCCACTTGAACTGAAATCAAGATCCATGATTTCTCCACTGTGACCTTTCAGATTTGCAAGAAGCCATGGATGAGTGTATGTGTCTTTTATTTCTTTTTTCTTGACAACTGGTATTTTCTTTGGCTTAGAGACATTCTTTTGTACTTTTTCTTCTGATTGCAAATCATCTGCAGCTAAAATTTAAAGGTAATCAAAAATAGTAGTAAGTAGACATCAAAAAATTCTCTACAAGAATATATAAAATATTAAAAGCATCAAAACCATGTTTCCTTCAACACTATTCAAAAACTTGAGGTAGTTTTTTTTTATTTCTATCCCATTAAAAGTCACCCAGGTCTTAAACACCAAAGATTAAAAATATTGCTAAAACTTCAATCCAATTTATAGAAATATAGTCATAGTTGACAACAGTAAAAATTAGGCAATATAAGTAATGAGAAGGTAAAAAAGTAAAGGAGCAGGAGATAAGTAAAAAACAAAAAACATGTTGTTGTTTTTTTAAAAAAAACACTGCTTATTTTTCTTGTTTTTACCCTTGACACAGAAATGCTAAAAAAGTCATGGTTTTAAACATTTAAATTAGATTTTTGAAATTAAAATTAGATTAACAAAGCTATACTTTTCAAAAATACAATCCAAACTGTCTGTTCTTTCAAATGATTTACAGGTACTTTCGTATTAACCGAGGGCAAATCTTGCTAAATAGACTTTCATAGCGACATTTTATAAAATTACACATAAAAAATGTAAAAAAAAATTAAAAGATACACTTCTAAATGTGATAATTGAATGGTTTATTATTATAATATTAGATTATCAAGCAATGTACCACCTTTGTCATGGCAATTTGGTGGTTTGAACCCTGGCCTTATACTTGATAAATTTATTCAACTGAGTGATCCCATGGGTGCCACTATTCAAAAATTGTAACTGACTTGAAATTATCTTTTTAATAATTTTTCTCCAGTGTAGTGGATTTTTTTTTTAATTGCAAAAAAACGCATAAAATATCACATGAACAGGTCCTTTAATGTTATAAGTTATAGTTAAAGCTATATCTGTGTAAAACAGGATTATTTCTTGGCAAAAGGAGTTATGCAACTACCAAAATTTAATACATTGCTGCCGATTTTACTCTTTCTATTAAAAACCAAGACTGAATTCCGTTCACAAAACTTTTAAAAAGACGGAATTCCGTCCTGAGGACTGAAGAGTGGCACCAGGGGTTCATCCAGGTTTTTCTGCCAGGGTCCTGTTTTAGGAATTTTGTGAAAAATTGTGAGGAATTTTGTGACAAGTAAAGGGAATTTTGTGAAAAATCAAATGGAATTTTGTGAAAATGAAGGGTCCACAGTACAACCACATCATTCATAATTTATGGAATGGGTCCAAAACTGGCAAATTCCATTCCAAAATGATAAAAACACTCCTGAAAACAATTTTCAAACCATTTTTGATCTTAGGGTTTTTGTGAAGGGACCTTTTTTGAAGATTAGAGTGAAGGGTCCTAAAACGGACCCATTTTTCTTCTAGATGAACCCCTGGGCACCCATAGTGATCCACACATGAAAATGTTGAGTTCATTGCATAAATAAAGTTAACAACTTGCTAAAATAGTACATGCGTTCTAAAAAATATTCTAATTCTTTGTTTTATTGTTTTAAATAATGGCTTACTAGATACTATACAGGCTAGCCGAGTTTTGAACAATGAAAACCATTTGACAACTTTTCCCGCTTGGATCGCCACAAGTCCTACCTATATCACCCAACAAATAGGATAACACACTGACAAATAAGGAAAAATAAAGGCGTGTTTTCATGACGTAAACTGCTGATTGTTGGCCAATAGTGGCTGATTTGAATTTTTGAGCCATTAAGTCCCGCCTTAAACTCTGTGGATTTGCTTTGTCAGCTATTGCCATCTGGATTTTTAAGGATTTCCGTATCTCGGCCGGCCTGCATACTATCTAGTAGGCCGTGTTTAAACGCAACAACCTTGGTAAGGAGTATTTATTATTTCAACAATTTTTAACAGATAGAACATGGTATTGTTTCAAATATATAGATCTAACCGACAGCCCAACTTAAAACTTGTATGAAAAATAAATAAGACTTAGAGAAGACCAATCACATTAGGTAAAAACCTTTTACAGAATCACGGGTTCAATTCTGTTAAAAATGGTCCTGCTTTACATCTTGATGCTCTTTTGGACACTAAAAATTAGAAATATTGCTAAATAATTTCTCATTGATCAAAACGTTTAGTTATATCGATAACTGTTCAGTTTATCTATAAAAATGTGTTTGTTGATATTCAATTCAAATACATGCCATTAAAAAGAGCTTGCCGATATAAGTGGGATATCTTTCTGGGTAAAAAGGAACCTGTTCTTCCTTCCACAGTGGACACTCTGTATTCCACATCACTGAGTTATAAAATTTAATAATTATTATGCATAAAGTATTAGCCAAGTGTGCCTATACCCTATTGAATTTCAATTAGGAAGCCAATTTGAGCTTGGTTGTAATATTATAAAACACAATGAAACTTGAATAATTTTAAGTGGTTCATACTAAGACCACTAATTACAATTCTAAACAAAATAGCTCAATCAGTATGGAATTTAATACATTCCTTAATTTTAAAAAGCGGTTATGCTGACCAATAGAATTTGTTCGTTATCAAAGGGTTAAGAATCTATATGTTTATCGCAATTTATACGAATTTCGATCAAGTGTTCCCCAGATAATTTTCTCGGGTTATATTGATTCAATAAAGAACAGTTATTAATTAAAAATTATTCTTACAAGCATTAGTTTCGGAGTTGAGATCTGATGTTTGGGGGGTATTTTTGGCCCTTTGTAAGTAAATTAAATAAGCGATAAGTACAGTAGCAAGTCCCGCAACAAAGGGAACCCAATCATTTACAATATCTTGCATGGTGTGACTAGTTTTGTTTAAATTATTTTAAATTAAATATAGCTTGCTTGTCGCCAGCGTCGGCATTAACATGTGATGACAGCAAAGCAAAGCAAATCACAAACATTAGAGTTGAGTTGAGTAGGAAAATAATGTTTCAGTATAAAATTTGCTTGATTGTCGTTAGATGGCGACACTATTGCAAGAGTACAAGACCAAGGCTACAGAGCAATGGGCGGAGCTTAGAGATCAGGGCCAAGGGCGTTCCATGAGCAGCCAGAGGGGCGTATTCGCGTATGGCGCCACGATATTTTGAGAACTTTAAGAAAAAGCAATCCTTGATGTCCCCATTTTCATGCTTCGTAGCTCTTTTAGTTTTTTAATTATTTTTTTAACTTTCTTACATACGCATCTAGGGGCGCTGGATGTCATCTCAATGGATTCTTCAGAGTCACTGACATACATGAGCGGGTCCAGGGGGAGCTTGCCCCCGCCCCCGAAAAACCCTAACAAATAGCTTAAAAAACACTTTTTAATGCTAAAATTTGAAAAATTTCTAAAAAAAAATCTGCAATCAGAATTTTTCCATCTACTTCTACCCACAGATTTTGAACAATTCAATTTTTAAATTTTGCAGCGTTGTGCTTAGCACTTGGCACTTAGTGCTCCCCTTGGCTACGATCCATAGGAACGTTTTTCTTATTATAGAAAACGACTTAAACTACTTTATAACCAAGGAGAAGAGGTTTGGGGCATGCCCCAGGAAATTTTTGAATTTTAGAATGTCAAAAAGTGTTCTGAAACTACTTTTGGAGGATTTTTCTTGGAGAGGGGCGGTCGTCCCCTCCGTCCCCCTTTAATCAGTCCTTGATTCGGTATTTTATATTTAGTATCTTAAGTAGTTTCGCTTTTCTGTTAAGATTTTTACCTTAATTTTAAGAAAAGTAAATTTTAAATTTATAACACAAGAAACACTGTGTAGTATAACAAGATAAATGGAAGAACAACGTTTATTTGGACATAAAAATGAGTCGTACATTTATCCTAAGTTTATACAACTGCAACTCTAATGGAATAATTTGTCAGCACATAAGCAATATAAAAGAGATGAAAGAAATTGACAACAAATCGACGTAAAGACAAATAGTAGACAGATTCTTTAATTCACAAAAAAATCTTTAATTAAGAAGTGACCGAAATAATTACAAATAAATGCATGGGTCTGGAAATTAAGTTCATACTCGAGACTATGATGCGTAATGGCTATGGTTCATAAGTGCGACTATGGAAATAGGCAGTCAAATTTCCTGATAAGGTCAACTTCTGTCAAAGCGGTCCTTGAGGAGCCATATAGAGCATTCGCACATGACGTCACTTGGAGGACAAAATCAACGTTGCTAAGGCCGTTGTTAGGCAGAGTCATGTGATTGAAAATACTCTATACCAGGGTGTGGGGTTTTTAGATGAGCTCATTTGCGGTTTCCAACGTGACGCAATTTAAAGATACTCTGGAAACGCCGCCTTCTAATTCCTCCACATGAATGCCAGTCATTGCACTGCTCTGCTCACAAGCTACGCGCACGTTTCTGAACTCGTCGCTGCTGACAGAGTACATTTTTTTCATAGCTTCGGGTTCCAATAAACCTGCACACTCGATTTCAATACCCTTGACTCTGGTGTCCTCTATTTGTAAGTTGAAAGCTGTAAAGGAATGCAAAAACGAGCATTATTGTCTAATAAAGTTGGTAATATTGAATTTTCATTAAATAGAGTGTTTTCAGGTGACGTCACAACCGGTTATTTTCTTTTAACTGTGAACCTTCTGTAGGGCTTTTAACTGTTGCTAAGGCCGTTGTTTATCTGTTGCTAAGGCGGTTTTTAGGTATGGGATCACGTGATTGCAAATTCTCCAATAGAAGAATTTAACGGCTAGTCATTTTCTTAACTGTTAACCTCTGTAGGGCAAAAAACTGTAACATCTTCTGTTGCTAAGGCCGTTGTTAGGTCCGAGTCATGTGATTGAAAATGCTCTATGCAAGAAAACAAATTTTAGAAATAGACAACACAACTTTTTAATGAAATGCCTAAAAAAACGTATCGCTGCATTATAGTGACATTTACTTATTTTAAATAAAAATTTTACTCACTACTGAGGAATGGAGTAGAAATCAGCTACAAAAATTTTTCCCTATACCCTACCTGCAATCCTCCAAAATAAACTAAAAGAAAATGTTGTACTAACTATACCTATATGCTAGAACTTGAACGATAGCATTATTTTCGCTCGAAAACTATTGCAAAGAACTTTTATAAAGGATTTTTTATTATAAAAGAGCTAACTAAAAATAATTATACCAATTTTCACTATAACGGCGAACCAGCTATATAAAGGCGCAACTCGTTATTAAAGCTAACTCTCCTTTACTTAGCACCTAAAGTTTAACGGTAAAAGTATAGCCATCTAGACACATTAGGACATAGAGAAGCTCGAAATCTCGTGTCGTTCTGCCTACTATTTCGAGTCATTATTCGCTTTTTGAACTAGAGTCTGAAATCTTGCACGCTCCCTTCAGACTGGAGTTGCGCTGTTGTGCAAAAAGCGATGATGACGCGAAATAGTTGGCAGAACGACACTCAAGATTTCCAGCTTCTATGACCTTATGTGTTTATGATGGTCATGGTAAAAGCCACTGGTCCTCGGTATGGTAAGAATAATAAAGAAGCAACTTACAAACAATGACGTCTTCGTCTTTGTCACACTTGGCTGAAATACCTTCTTCCGACTGAACACCTTGATGAGGAGTTTTTTCCCCGAACAATTTATTTTTAAAATCATAACATGTGAATCCTATTGCGTCCCCGAAGAAGGGACCTCGCCTGTTCAATAAATTTTATGCAATTAGACTTTTCTCTTGATTGAATTAAAAATTATATTGTGAAAAACCCAGTGGGACCTTCCTTAGAGTTTGAACATTTCAAGAAGAGCTCGGAGGAATTTTAGGATAATTTATTCGAAAAGGATGGAAACGTTTTTTTTTAACTTAGAAAACTGATTTCCTTGAAATCTATAGAAAAGGCCTATTAGATTCGTATACCAAGGTACATTTGAACTTTAAAAAAAAAACAAATTAAAGGAAGGCACTCTTAATAAATACAGACATGCCGATTCCAAGCCTTAAAAAAGAAATTTCTTTTCTGCTTGTAAAAAATAATTTTTTTTCCTTTGCTGTTCTCCATCATGCATTTAGTTTAGTGACAGTTTAGTAATCCAATAAGGAAAGAAACTCTTGGGTTGCTGAACTGGGATAGCGCCATGTCACCAGCGCTGGATCGGCGGGGATGGAGGATAAAATAAAATCATATAATTTTATTTTACAGTCAAAGGGTTACGATTTTTGAAAAGCTGAGGGGTGTTTTACCCTACAAAAGGGTAATGTTAGTTATTCGATTGACTTATAACAACCTCTAATTTGGAAAATGGTACTAACTAATGCAACCAAGCTATAGCTTGGTTGCTACACTATACACTATTACATTTGAAAAATAATTTGGACTTTAGAAAATTTTTAATTAAGTTATTATACTTACGATCCAAGTCCTCTCGGAAGCATGTTTTCACTTACACACGACATAGTAATAACAGAATCATCTAGGGTAAAAAATAATTAAGTTTTTCAACGATAAATTTTCCAAATTAAATTTATTCTGATTACAGAAACAGGATTAAAGGCAAAAAAAAATTATTATATAATACTTAAAACTTATTACAATACGTATAAATAATACGTTTGTAACTTAAACAAATACGTATTGTTTCCTTTTTTATTTTAAAGTAATAAAATAACAAATCAATATTATAAACAAGGGTAAAAAGGAAAAAAAGAGTAAATTAATCGTTTATTTAAGAAACATGCTGACAAAGTTTATTACCGAGTTGTCCTTTGTTCATTTGTGTTATAAAATGAGTTTTGTAGCAGAAACAACTGCAAAAATAACAAAGAATAAAGATTTTTTTTAATTAATAAATTAAACTTTTTTACTTTGACTAACAAATACTGACATGGATTTAAAATTTAAGATTAACACGATTATAGATTAGGATATAGACAGTAGAAAATATAGATTCTGATAAGAGCATGAATTTTAAATTTAAGATAAATAAGATAAATTTTACCTGCCCCAAATACATCAAAAGCAAAGCCAACTAAAAGAATCCAAATCAACATTGCTGAATCCATAGTAGGTTACGGGTTTAAACTAAAATCACAAATGAACTAGAATAAAATATCCCACATAACATTACCATGAAAGGGGGAAGTCACGCTCCACTTTATTTTTTTAAGTCTTTCATAGAGATATTATCCAACATGAGGATAAAATTGTCCAATTGTGTTGTGTGTTTTGAAAATCTGATACAAGGAAGATAACACAAAATCAATAAACGAAAAATTCGATTCCATTTGTTCCATTTTAACAATCATTATTTTCATGGTCATTTCACCCAAAATAACAGTTAAACACATCAAAATTCTCAAGAATTCCTGAAATACATTTATGAACTATCTCAGACCCCGAAAAATTTTATTAATTTATTTAATTAAATAAATAAAAACATGATAAAACAGTTTTGACAGAATACTCAGACGCAGAGGCGGCTTGTGCGCAACCCCCCCTTCTTTGCATAAAAAAAAATGATTGAAAATTTTAGGTAGGAAAGTTACACAAATGACTGTTAAAATATTTCATCGATAAAATAGGCCGCCACAAAAAAATTTTTCAATGCTTTTATGTATTATTCAATATTATTTTTTAATTTCCTTACATAAAATCATAATCAAAACTTGTTTTTTTTTTTACTTATTCCCTTTTTAAAACTAACGATTTAAATATCTCACTAATACATATATTCAATTTCTTAATCATTGTCACTATATCTTCTATATTTGTAAGAATAAATGTAGTAATTTGCACGAAGAAATGTCGTACCAATTCATTTTGTCTTTCACTTTCACTAAAAATATTAGTTTTGTGACTTGATGAACTTCTCAAAATGACAGTAGTGTGAGTCCACCTAACTTAGTTTCGAGTAATTCATAGTGATGTTTTAACCTGTTTAGTTTCTATGGAGAAACCAGTCTTGGGGCTGATCTTAAAGGTCCATTTTAATGAATTATTTTACTTATTCATTCTGAACGCTCATATTCTAAAATTTTATACGTGGTTTTCTCCAAAATGGCCCTCAATATCATTTGGATTGGCCACCCCTGGCTTAGGTCGTTTCTAAGGGAAAACCGTTGGAATTAATTATTTTACAGCTTTTTTGCAGTTTTGAGGGGTGTATTTTTTCTGTTTGTAAATGTGACCTGGAAAATATACATGCACTCTGCAGGAGATTTTGTTAAAAAAAAGTGTAAAAGTAATACATAATAAATCACGTAAAAGAAATCGACAACAAATTGACTGGAAGACAAAATTGTTAACAGGTTAACAGGTAATTAATTCTCAAACAAATCTTTATTTTATCGGTTGAAATAATTACAAGAAAAGAACATCTCCTCGTGAGTTGGATCAATTAGCACTGGTCACAGTCAGACAGGTCAAAATGACATAACTTTGTTTCCCAAAGATTCGTCAAATGGATCTCGCCGGATCGCCGTTCCGCAATACTGTATTTCTACTCAAGCCTTCAACTCGAGGCAACTCAAAAACATCCATTGATCTTTCGAGAAAGAGAAGTGTTTTATTTTGTTCACTTTAATACCATCTATTGCACTTCCGTCTTCGCAAGCCACAATCATGAGGTTGTTACCGATGTTGTACGAATCCTCCAAACCTTCCTGTTCCAATAAAGTTCCACACTCGATTTCCATATCCATGAGTCTGGAATCTCCAATTTGTAGCTTGAGAGCTGTAAGATATGCAAAAGAGTATTATTGTCTCTCTAGAGCAGCGATTCTCAAACTGTGGATAAGCGCCTCATAAGGGGGCATAATAACTCTAAAAAGGGGGCACGAGCATATTGAAAAGTCATAGGAGGTCCAGGACGGTCATGGTGATGGTACACACCTCGAAAGAACCCAAGGAAAACAAATAGCTTAAAATTTTTTAACGTTTACATAGAGCATTTTCAATCACATGACTCGGACCTAACAACGGCCTTAGCAACAGAAATGTTACAGTTTTTTGCCCTACAGAGGTTAACAGTTACAGAAATGACTAGCCGTGGAATTTTTCTATTGGAGCATTTGCAATCACGTGATCCCATACCTAAAAACCGCCTTAGCAACAGATAAACAACGGCCTTAGCAACAGTTAAAAGCCCTACAGAAGATACACAGTTAAAAGAAAATAACCGGTTGTGAAGTCACCTGAAAACACTCTATTTGAAAATCCAGACCTTTTGTTATACACTGACAACTTGTAAAACATTTACCGTGATGTGCATCTGAGCCATGGTTAATTAATTATATAGCTGAGATTCTTTGACTGAAAAAGTACCACATTGGGCAATAACGCGCCACAATGGCCCCGACCTTACTAAGATTCACTCTTTTTTCTAAAAGTGGAGTTAGCTCATTGTTGCAGCACTCCCCTCATTTTACTTTGCAAGATTTTACGAGTGTGCCAAGTCTCTACTGGTTTTTGGCGCCGTTCTACCGCTTTCAAAAGATTCGCCAAAAGTGGCTAGTGCCTTTCTCCCTGCTGTAAGCCGATGAATATGAAGTTTGACGGAAAAGCCACTGGTCCTAGCCATTACAGACTGGTAATGGACTGTCTATCACAAGATGAGCTCTCGTTTACATTTCTTACATCCATTCATTTAGTATTGTTTCTATAGCAACCGCCACAACCAGGCAACTAGTCCAGAGCTCATCTTGTGGTAGACAGACAGTACGAATATTAAAGAAGCTGAAGCAACTTACAAATAATGACGTCTCCATCATTTTTACACTGGGCCTGAATACCTTCTTCCGTCTGTACACCTTTCTGAGTAGTTTTTTCCCCGAACAATTTATTTTTAAAATCATAACACATGAATCCTGTTAACTGCCCAGACAATGGAACAGACCTGTTCAATAAATTTTATGCCATTAGACTTCCTCTTGAAAGAAGTGAAAATTCTATTGTGAAAGACCCTGTGGGACCTTCCTTAGAGTTGGGCCTTTTCAAGATCAGCACGAAGGAATTTTAGAACAATTTATTCAAGAAAACTTTTTGAGCTTTAATTATCTTGAAATCAAGAAAAAGGCTCTTTAATGTATACCAGCGCGTACATTAGAAATAAATTTTTATATCATATTAAAGGAAGGCAGTCATAATTCATAAAATTAATAAAGAAAATTCCAATTCCAAGCCTTTAAGAAAAAAATCATAATTTCTGTTCTGCATGTAAAAGAATAAATTTTGCTCCACTCCATGCATTTTAGTTTAAAGACTAAAGAGTTTAGTTCAAATAAAAATCATATTATTTTATTTTGTAGTCAAGGGATTATCATTGAGTATACAGGGTGTTTCAGATAAATGTTTCATAACTTCTAGGGGAGGTAGGGTACATCAAGACGAACAAGAATCGGTATAGAAAGGGGGGTCGCAGATACGCCGTTAAAGAGCTAGGACCTAATGTAGTGCGAGTGCTTTTCAAAAGGCCGTTTTTAGAAGGCCCGTGTGACGAAACAAAACATAATAAAATGAAAAACATTATTGCATGAGGTACAGGAGTATCCGTACTACGTAAACCCTCAATGTGATAGAAATTGGATCACTTTCTAAACCGTGGGGTGAGTTTTAAAACGTGCAATATTCATCTTTTAGCCAAAGAATGGAGTTCCCTTAAATTAGTGTAATGGTACTTAGAAAAATGATGATCGGGGAAAGAATTTTCAATGATCATAAATTGATCATTGAAACTGTATGATCATTGAAAATTCCTTCCCCGATCATCATTTTTCTAAGTACCATTACACTAATTTAAGGGAACTCCATTCTTTGGCTAAAAGATTAATATTGCACGTTTTAAAACTCACCCCACGGTTTAGCAAGTGGTCCAATTTCTATCACATTGAGTAGTATGACATTTAAGTAGTACGGATACTCCTGTACCTCATGCAATAATGTTTTTCATTTTATTATGTTTTGTTTCGTCACACGGGCCTTCTAAAAACGGCCTTTTGAAAAGCACTCGCACTACATTAGGTCCTAGCTCTTTAACGGCGTATCTGCGACCCCCCTTTCTATACCGATTCTTGTTCGTCTTGATGTACCCTACCTCCCCTAGAAGTTATGAAACATTTATCTGAAACACCCTGTATATTATTTTTATGCTAAAAACTGAGCTTTTTCGCCCTACAAAATGGAAAATTTTAGTAATTCGATAGACTTACATTAACCTTAAATTTGGAAAATGGTCAAAATATAATTATGCCATATCATACAACATTTAATGATTTGGACTTAAAAAAACTAAAATTTTATACTCACGCTCCAATTGCTTTGAGAAGCATGGTTTCACTTGGACAGGACACCTCCACGTTAATGACAGCTAACGTAACATCTTCTGACATCATAGCTGACGGATAAAAGAAAATAAGTTTTTAACAATTACAATTTCCAAATTGTAAATTTATGTTGATTTTTCAAAGATAACGGCAAAAAATCTATCTACTATCCCGATCAAGGCTGGGCATTGACCATATAAGGTCCATAACTATAGGGAGAAACTAAGAGTGAAACATTCGCTGTACATTCGATTAAGGGTATGAGCAGCGATATTCCTAGGATTTTTTGGGGGGAATAAAAACACTCCTTGACTTTTTTAGGAGGAGTGAAATTGAATTATGAGGAGTGAAATACGGAAATAGCATGAACTACATATACAGAGACGCGAAATCCGTAATCAAACTCCCTAAGCATCAGAACAATAAATGGAAAAAAATACTATAGCTGAATGAAAACAAAATTAAAAAGTATGATAATTAGGGTGCCGTGGCTTTTGGTAATTGGCTTTTTTCCAGAAAACTGGGGGAAATGTCTCGGCTGAGACCAGTTGGTGTTTTGAATAGAAAAATATTATTTGTTGATTTCGGTGTGGCACGCAGTGCATTTTTTAAACTAAACCTTTGCAAAAAATTCAAAGAGTGAAAATACTCCTGGCTAATTTTTTAAAGAGTATTTCCGATTTTCAAGGAGTGGAATACTCTCTCAGAGGAGTTAAAAATATCTCTGGGTATGAGGCTGCAAAAAATCCTAATAAAGGTTGTGGATTATAAATTGATTGATAGTAGAATACATAGATTCTCATAGCAGACTAATAAGAATATATAGATTATAAATTTAAGATAAATTAGGTAAGTTTTACCTGACCCAAATACAACATAAGGAAAACCAACTAAAAGAGTCCAAATCAACATAGTTGAATCTAGTCTAGGGGTTTAAACTAAAATCACAAATGAACTGGAATGCCCAATATAACATTCCCATGATGAGGAAGTCAAGCTCCACTATGTGTTTTTTAAGTCTTTTTTTGATAGAATAGTCCAACGTAAGGATAAAATTGCCCACCTGTTCTAAAACCCCGACACAAGGAAGCTAACACAATTTTACTAACCTACATGAATAATTCAATTCCATTTTAAGTATCTCATTTTCATAGTTACCCAAAATAGGACTTTTGAAATTCATAACAATTCATGAAAGTTTATCCAGTTGAAACCCATTGATAAACCCACAGATCCCAAACCATTTCATAACCCGATTTCCTATGAAACATTAAAAACATGATTGATAAAAGAGTATAGAGTAAAGAGATAAAAGAGTATATATATATAATTAAGGCAAAATAATTTTTTATAATCAGAACAATCACATAAATGGGCCAGAAACAAAACTTGCAGCATAGGCGCTGCTTCAAGTTTGCAGTAATATCTAGATTAAATTCAAAAAAAAAAAAAAAAAAAAAAAATTATTTTGCCTTAATTATATTCATGCTCTTGTTGCATGCAGCATAGGCGCTGCTTCAAGTTTGCAGTAATATCTAGATTAAATTCAAAAATTCAAAGATGAGTTATATATATATATATATATATATATATATATAGTGGTGGCTTGTGTTTTTGAACACGTAAACTCCCTTCTCTTTTAAAATAAAAATAAAAATTACATTAGTATTGGATAGAAAAGCCACACAATAACATAATTATTAAAACGTTCTATGTCGTACACTAAAAGTATAATAAATAAATCTATCTACATTAAAAAAAGTATCAGTGACCAGCTGCCACCACTGATTTAGAAAATTTTATTTTTGAACATTTTGAACCCTCACTCAGTGTGTTTACAGAAATTTATTTTTTGAGGGTAGCAGATATTAAAAAAAGATTAGAACACATACCAAGAAGTTACATCCCTACGCTTACATAAGTTAAAAGTAGATTTTAAAACATTTATAGCATTGGAATTTGGATTAACTTAATAAAGAATCCCGGAAAACTATTAGAGTTACGAACCTTTTATCCGGAATCCCAAATCTCGGAATGTTCCAAAATCCGGATTCTTACTCCGGATTCTTCTCCGGACTTACAGATTTATTGTTCTGAAGGTACTTTTCCCTCAAAACTTACGGTGTCCTCGATAAACCAGACCGGTTGGGAATATTTTAACTACAACCGTATGTTAACCCGACTCTATGGTAGCTACAGACAGAGGCGAAAAATTCCTTTCAGAATGGCGTAGCTTCTGTGTAATGACACTTAGAACCGTGGTGGGATGGGACCAAATTCTTTATAAAAGATTTTGTTAATAATGCTACAGTCCTGCCCTTATTTTTAATTGTACTTAATTCTGTGCTTTCTTGTCAGACTGATATTTTCGAGAATTTTGATAAAACCGGGAATTTTGGGACTGATGCTGTTAAAAAAACGGATTTAATGGTTTAATTTCAATTACAATGAATTGCATAAATTTTTAGGTTGGGATGATAAATTTTACAACAGAAAATATGATTAAATACTTCGAGGTGACAAAACTAAAATATAATATTTTAAATTTGTAAATTTAGAATATTGTATAAATGTTAATATAACATACTTAAGCCAAGTCATGAGGCCTTTGGGGCAAGAATACCTGGTATAGAATACCCCGTATAGCACGACCGCCATAAGAAAAACTTTTGACATCGTACAATATTGCGGCGATGATTGTAATGGGAAACGGGTTATTCCCTTTAATTTTGGAGGTGATGGTATTTCAATTCATAAATTCTAAAAACGTTTTGTGCCAAATCTGTGTGACTATCATTTAGATTTGAACTCCTTTATAAAGTCTTGTTTGAAGTTTGAAGAAGCAAAATAAATTGAATTGCATGGAACGGCAGCGCTATGAGAAGAAACCAGAAACATGGTCTTCTCTCTTTGGTTACCTTGGAAACCAGCGCGAGAGACGCAATCATTTAAAAAAAAACATGGTGGAGAGTTTCTCTATTCATATATTACAGACGGCAAATCGATTTTTGGAAGCAAATATATCCCCCCTCTAGATTCAAATAACTCATACAAACCAGACGATGTTCCAGACACTTGATTGTTTTTTTTATTTCTACCCAGTCCATCCCTATTTTAAATTCATTTCAAGGGAGTCAAACATAGATGAGCCCTTCCCAAGTACAAGAAAGACTTTTTAACCTTATTAGTGATATGGCTTCTTTTTGCTCATTATGAGAATGAAGTTTCTCCTTATGAAAATTTGTTGACCATTGATTTATTATTGATTGGTGGCCAAATGAATAGTTATAATCCATTAAAGGTCTTAAGAAATCTTTCTAGCCTTGAAACTTTTCCATCTTCCTAGAAATTTTATCTAGGGATTCCCCGGATTCCCAAGCTACACAAATTAAAAGTCGCAAATTTTGAAGAATTTTCAGAGAGTGAAGCACATTTTTTATAAAATTAATATTATAGTATGTAATATTTACCAATTTTTTTTAGTTATTTGTAAGTAATAATAATATCAAAAAGAGGGAAGTATAACGTAGAAATTTAAGAAGTTTCTCATGCAATATATTAGTAAGTTAAATAATGATAACAAAAAAGAGGTTCACTCTTTTTTATATGTAGAAATTTAAGAAGTTGCTCATGCAATATATGGAATGGATGATAAATTATGTCGTTCGTACTGTTTCATGGGTGTTTTACCTTAAAATCGAGATATCCTAGTGAAATGTAAGTGGTAAACTTTTTTAAAAATACAGTGAAATGAATAAGTTGCATTGAATTGAATTTATACAATATTTTTATTTGAAAACTCTGATGTAAAACACACCACAAAGAAAAACAGCTGCCGATTTTTTATCAATTACTGGTAAAATTTGCGAACCTTGATCGACGTTTCTAAAACCACTAAAAGTTACCCCTTAAAAACATTTCACAACCTTAAAAAATTGTACTATTATCTGTATATTTAATTACTTTCTCTTATTAGACAATACCTATGCTTTAATACTTTAATTGATAAAACTTAACGATTCTTCGCGTTTCCTCCTAAATACGAGTAAATAAACGGAAATATTGCTTAAGACTTTGGAGGCCAGTTATTTATTTTTAAAAGCTGATTTAAAGTTTTTTCAATGGAACTAAACTTGTTTTTAAAAAATAACCCCCTTTGTGTTTTCTAGAAGAAACGATACCATTCTTATGCCAAACAAATTTGATTTTTCTCACAATATACTTCTAACAGCTTTCCAATACGGGCAATATGATGAATCCGGTATTATTAATAATGCCTGGCGTATTTCAGGCAAAGTGATAAATATTCATTGATAAATGCCCTTGAATTTATCCCATTGCCCACCTCACTTCGGGCATTATATGCCCGGTTTATCACTTTGTCCATTATATGATTTGATATCAGGTTTCTAAATTAATTTAAATGGCTCAAAAATGAAAATTCGAAGGGAAATTTTTGGATTATTTCCCTTTCTTGGCTACACTGTGTTCTTGTGGTCACAAACGATTTTCAAGCTTTAAAATGAATTATATAATTTAACTAGCTGATATGCCCGGCCTTGCACGGGTGGAGTGTATCAATTTATTAAAATTTTCTCAAGTTACATGCCTAATTTTCTGTAACCATAATTACCAATCATCCTGGTAGTTTTTCATATCCCGGTGTTCCCAGTATTTTTTCATATCCCGGTGCCTTTTTCATCTTGGTGTCCCCGGTGCCTTTTCATCTCGGTGTTCCCGGTGCATTTTCATCACCGTGCTCCCTGTGCCTTTTCCCTCCCGGTTCCAACTGTGTAAATCTAACCTAACCATCCAGTTCCGGTGTTGCACATTTAATTACGACAGTTACCCAATTATCCATTCTAAGTGAAAAAAAAATCCATTAAAATTATTACAGACTTTTGAAATCCCAAAATTTGTAAATACCCCCTGTTTAAATTGAAAAAAAAAATCCCGTTAAACTACACCAAAGAAACAAATTATAAGGTTAAATAACAAATTGATCTAGTGTTTCTATCATCAACTTTCTAAAAAAACTGCATGATGTAATCTTTACTTTAACCAGTCTAATTCTTAAAACTTTCTATTTCAACTTAAAGTTTCATGGAAAATGAAGTTTTTAATAAGAAAATACTGTTATAAAGTTTTTTATAAGGGCCGTTTTTAATTTTTTAAATTATTAATAACCTTTTTAAAACATTTAAAACAATTTTAGCCAAGTTTTATCTTTAAATACTTTGTTTTGTGTTTAAAATTGTTTTTGTTGTATTATTTGCAACAATGCGAGTTAAACAGATCTTCTTTAGTGGAGAAGTAAGGCGATTTTTACAAAAAGGCCTTATAGGGGGTGAAGGGGTGGTTTTAGAAATTTGGAAATGATGTCATTGTCTTTCCCCCGTCCCCATACGTATGTGTACCAAGTTTGGTTAGATTGGGACGGGTAGTTTTGGAGAAATTGAGCCAAATCTGTTCCGGACAAACCCAGGAACCCAGGCAGGAACCCAGGAACCCAGGCAGGAACCCAGGGACACCTTCATTATATATAGAGAGATAAGGGTATCTACGGATCTTTAGTTAAAAAGTATTGAGTAAAGAATGGTAAATATGAATAAAAACAATTTAAATTATTTTTTCCTATAAACAGTAAAAACCTGAATCCGGGTAAAAAGTAAAAACGAACCAATTTCACTTGATCCCATGGCAACAGTTAAAATAACGTGCAATTTTTTTGCGCAACTGGAATTTTTTCTATAAACTACCACGAGATATGGAAATGCAAAATAAAAACGGGCCATTAGAAATTAATTATCGAATGTTTTATGTGGGTTTCAAATTAATGTTCTGCAGTTTTCATCTTTAGTTTCTATAACTAGATCGTATACTAATATTGCTTTTTATCGAGCAACTATATTTGGGAAAGGTTAAAATGCTATCTTAAAAAGACTGGTTTGCAGTTCAAATGTAGAAGTTGCAGTGGATCCTAAATGCAGTTATTTCGGTAGGTTTTACTAATTAATAGTTAATAGCTTGGTGTTAATTTAAGATAATTATAACATTAAAATGTCATTATTAATTTATATAAAGAGTCCATAGTCTTCAATTACTAAATACAGATATGTTACTTTTGCTTCAATCTATGTGGGTAGGATTTCGTATAATAAGCTTAATTTCCTGCAATATTTTTTTCCCTCGATTTACTACGAGAACCATTATTTATGTCAGGGAATTTATATAATTAAAACACTCCAAGAAAAGTTTTTTGTGCTTATTTAATAAATTCTCAACATGTAAGGTTAGTAATTTACGTAAGTTTAAATAAATTTACTGTATAAGCAAGAATTTCTGTAATTAACGTAAAACATGAGACTTAAACATTACCCAAACGATCACAAACTTCATGGACTGAATTTTTTTCATAAGTAACTAATTTAATTATGATGGATACAGAATACAGATTGCTCTTGATAAGTTGAGTAGTAATAGATATGCAATTTTTAAATTACTTTAAGTTAGATCACCTCAAACGTTTAGACTGGGGTGTCAAATGACTGCATGAAAAATCTTCTAAGGGCTGGATAAGTTGCTAGAACAATGCTCGGCAAGCAAGCCCAAAGTATTCAAACTTTATAAAATTTGAAAAATCCGATAGAAATTAAAAATATAACTAAACTATTTTAATAACTATGCATAATTTAAAAGTTACAAATTAAAACAAAATTGTCGGGGGAAAAATAGGATTATTTAAGCAATAAAATAAATATAATTTCACTGAGAAAAAACGTCGAGAGCACAGCATGGCCAAGTGGAAAAATGTTGATAAAAAAGGGGTTGGAAATCGTTTACATAAACAACAATCCGATCCGCCTGCTCACCTCATCTGGGAAAGTTGGCGGAACATCTGGAAATCAAACAATGAATGTGAAAAAGAAGCTTTCGAAATGACGTGATTCACAGGTGTTATTCTAAGCACTCGTCTGGGAAAGATCATAGGGAAAGATACCCTTAGTAATCACCAGCTAATATTAGCCTTTTAGAATTAAATCAATCAGACCTTTAAATAATAGTACGCCATTGAATATTTCTTACCAAATGATATATTAACAATTTAAAAATTCATTCCTTATATCCTAGTAGCATTCCATAAATCTGCTCTTTTAACTTGTGTCTTAGGGGCCGTTTACAAAGTAATCATACTTCAATGGCCTATTCCACCAGGGTGATTTCACACTTTTAAAAATTTAGCTAAATTGAAAATTTAAAGTTTTACTTCTTTAATTATGTTCTTTGGAAATTAGATATTATTCTTTTATTCTGCTAATTTAAACCAAACAATGAAAGAAATGCCCAGTGGCGCAGCCAGAAATTCCTTCTGGGGGGGGGACCAGTCAAAAATAATTTGGGTTTCTTAGTTTTTCAAAGACGATAGAAGCTTTATGTAGAATTTATTAAGATGAACGCAAAAAATTTCTTTGTTGCTGAACTTCTATTAATTAATAAATTAATTCCTCCTAATTATTAGAGCTTAATCACTTATATATACTTCATTCTCGTTTCTTCTACGTTCTTTGTAAGGCTGTGGGCCCAGAGCCTGATTTCTGGGAGGGCATTTAGGGCCCAGGGCCTCACTAAAAAGCTTTGAGCTTTTGTGAGCTGTGTTTGAGCTTAAAAAGCTTTTGTGAGTGTGTAAAATAAGTAAACGAATTTAAAATCAATTGATTAAGTTTTTGAAGTTTCAAGTAAATATATTTTAATTTACACATTTTTTAAAACTGGGATTAAAGATGATTGATTTTGTTATTTTGAGTCCAATGAATTAAGTTTTATTTTAAGACATGTCGAGGGTCACAAATAGGTCTTTTGCCCTGGGCACCCTAACTTGTAAATCGGGCCCTGTCTGGCCCTTGATACATAAATTGGTTAATAACTCTTGAAAAATTTATTGCAATATCCAAATACGCTTGAGAAAAAGAATAAAAGAATGTTAGAGGAAATCTAGTTGTTCCGATTTGGACCCTCTAGTTCCACTAAACAAATAACAAAAACAGGCACACACACACACACACACACACACACACACACACACACACACACACACACACACACACACACACACACACACACACACACACACACACACACACACACACACACACACACACACACACACACACACACACACACACACACACACACACACACACACACACACACACACACACACACACACACACACACACACACACACACACACACACACACACACACACACACACACACACACACACACACACACACACACACACACACACACACACACACACACACACACACACACACACACACACACACACACACACACACACACACACACACACACACACACACACAGGAGGTCATGTGCTCCTCTTCGTCACGCCCTCCCCTAGGTGTGCTTATCTCTCCATCCCTAGAATGCGCACTGGAGAGTAGAATAACATCAGACACAAACAAATTTTTAACTTGAAAAAGTTTAAATTAATTAAAAAATAATAAAAAAAAAATCAATTCGTTAAAAAATGAAAAAAAAAATTTTCGGAAAGAGATTCGAACATTTTTTGAATTTTTTTTACGAATACTGGAAATTTCTTATAACATCAGGTGACCTCTCGGTCCCTGGGGGGGGTTTGGTCCCCTTGGTCCCCCCCCCGTCGCTGCGCCCCTGGAAATGCCTCTTTTAGCATTTTAACAACAGTGCAAGAACAGTTAGGTCGGGTATCACAGGTCTCATCAAATTGTGTTGAATATATGACTATTACACTCTCTCCCGCATCTTATGACATAGAATAATTTGTAACTGACCCCTTAATCTAACTTTGTACGTACTAAATCAATTCTTTGGGAACTCAAAACAAAAAGCTTTTAAGATGCTTCATCTCACACAAGATTTCAAAAGTTTGTCTGATGACCTCCAACAATAGTAAATTTCAATTTGATTCCAGACAAAACAACGCGTCTGGCGTTAGAGGCATTTGAGAGTTCTCTAAATTATTTTTTACCTTACCGGTGAAAGCCAGACCAACCGGTACGCCCTTTTTCTCTCAACAGTCATTAAATGGAGGTTTATTTAGCTGGAAAAATTCCCATGAGGTTTTCTTTGTAAAAATTGGGTTGAAAAACCTTTTTTACATTTGTTGAGGCATATACAAGAAAAGTTTTGAGATAAGGGTATATTGAGATTTTCTTTTTCTTTATTTAGTTTACTTTTAGAGTAGAAAAATTTTAATGAAAATTATACTGTGATAGATCATTCTAAAAAGAGATTCACCGGACCGGACTAACATATTTTCTCTTAGAAAATATTTTTAAAAAATTCAAAAAACTAATGAATATTAAAAATATTTCGAAATTTCAACAGTCTCAAAAAAGTTCATTTATTAAGGTGATTTTTAAGTTCAAAATAAAAAATTACATTAATTAGTATTGGTATTAAACATTGGTGGTATCACAATAAAAAAATCCTTTCCACCCTTGTATATTTTTAATCTTATCTTAAAATAGAAATGGATGGAGAGAACAGAAGATATTGAAAAGAACAAAGAAACAACACCTCAAAATAGGTGGTCTGAGAAGGTTTCCCCAGACCTTTTTTTTTTAATATCAGTATTTAAAACGGGGATTTCGAACATTAATTGAAAAGATGTGATATTTTTAAGGTTTTTTTTTCACATTTTCAGGAAGTATAGTATAAAAAAAGAATCCTAGTGAGAATGCAGTTGACCTATCTCCCTTAAATGACGCCCTGAAAAAAAACACAGAGAAGAAAATAATTCTTATTTAATTTAACACACTGCTGGAAAAGCCTTTTTTCCCCCGAGCAATGACGGGTATATCAGCTAGTTGTTAATTAAAACATATAGGACTCCAAAAAATTATCCAAATTAATGTGGGGGAATATTGTTTCCTAAATAAAAGTAGTGTAATAAATCATTTATCTTACTTTTACTGATCGAGAACGTCGTTTCGATGCAAAGGATATGCCTAAAAAGCGAAAAAGAAATATTAAAATAACAAATATTAAAGAAACTTTAAAACGTATGGTTAGTGGGAATTATTACACTTCAAAAAATAGCTATTCAATGAAGAAACTATTGAACAAATAATATTTTAAAATTAAAATACGTTTTTAAGAAATCGTAAAAAAAAACCATAATTTTTTACCTACCTAATTTTGAACTTAGAAATTTAAACTGGAATTCATTGACTGCTTCCTCATAAAGCTTAGTTTCTTTAGCTTTAATAAGATAACAATGATTTGACAGGGAGAAAAAAAAAACATTTACTACCTCTATGAGCTTCACAAAGAAGTTAGCTTTCCAGCAACAAATGAACCCTTGAAAGGAAAAGACATTTACAGGGACCATTTTTTATGTTCGGAAGAAAACATCTAGGGTTAGAATTTCTATTACCTATTTCAGAGTTTTCTAAACTAGAAACATTATTCATCCGTATATAAGGATTTTATTTGTGTCATCTACTTTAACTTTAACTTTAGTATTTATATAGTAATTTATTACAATATACTTTTTGAGAAAAATCATTCTTTTTTTCTGTTGAGAGACGGATAAAATTTTCCTATTTGTTAATTAATATACCTTAATAAATAAGAAAGATTGAATCAAGAATTTAAGAAAACATTCAGTGAGAAAGTTTTTTTTTTCGCTGTAGCTTTACAAAAATTTAAGAACAAGTTTGGATGAGGGGGAATTACTTTTTAGCAAATATCCCTATTATAAAAGTTGAAAAATATGCTTTCGAATTATTGTATCGAATTAATACACTGATATAATTAACAGTTTCAGATAATTCTTTGTTATAATTTTTTTCTCTTGACCGTGGCCGATTTTGAATTTTAAAAGCTCACAATTCGGGATCTGACTGTAAAAGTTTCGGATAAGGATGGGTTTTTTTTGGCTGGGGTAATTTAAAGTTCAATTCTACCTATTTGTTATTTCAAAACATTCCCAGAAATGTTTAGATTTAGATAGTAAAATTTGAAACTAAGATTTTGATAATTTTTTTACCAAATTAAGGTGCGTTTAAGGTTTACTTTACCTTATTCTGATTTTTAAGTGTATCTCCTAAAACCCTTCATTAACAACTTAAGGAATCCAAGAAGAATGAAATCAGTAGCAAATACAAAAATAATAAAATTTGTGATAATGTTAAAAAAAATTAACTTTTCTTAATTTTCATCATTCGAACAGTCTTTTATTTGTCCAACTTATTTAATGTTAAAAAAAAATTATGTGTAAAAATTTTCGAAATTACACAACTAAGAGAAAAATCAAACTACACTAATTATTATCAGAAATCATTTTGTTAATCCTAATTATCAGAACAAAATAGTGATTAGTTCCCTTTTTTTTTCAGTTGGGACGTTGAGAGAATTAAGAACCTCAACGAAGAATTTGATGTTGCATGGGTAAGTCAAAACATCAAAATTATTATAGCTTAGTTCAGGGGTTCTCAACCGGTGGGTTAGAACCCCTGAGGTAATTATCAATAATTGTTTTTAATAATATATTACACGTGATTTTAATAATAAAAAATTATTAGTAACTTTTGTAGATTTTTAAAAATTTAATATCATAATTCATAGGGGTTCAGAAAAATACCAACTCTCAAATAGGAGGTTTTACAGCCATATTCACAGCCATCAGCGTTGCGGTTGACCAGCTGCTAAAGAAAGAAAAATTAGCTTTTCGCTGACTCTGATTGGTAGAATCCTTCTTTGACAGACGATGATGGCTGAGAATATGGAATTAAAAGATTGAGAACCCGGGGCATAGTTTGCATACTTTCGTACATTTTTAAAAAGTACCAAAACTTAGATAGGAACTCGTTCTTACCATTTTAGGTAATGTGCTCCAAACTAAATGCAATGAGCAATCTTGTTTAAAAATAACCACCATTCTCTTATTTTAGATGGATTCATTTCGATAGAAACTGACCCGCTTAATTTATAAGCATATGCTCTTTCACATCTTCCATCTAACAATAAAGTGGTATAGAGCATTTTCAATCACATGGCTCGGACCTAACAACGGCCTTAGCAACAGAAGATGTTACAGTTTTTGCCCTACAGAGGTTAACAGTTACAGAAAATGACTTGCCGTGGAATTCTTCCATTGGAGCATTTGCAATCACGTGATCCCATACCTAAAAACCGCCTTAGCAACAGATAAACAACGGCCTTAGCAACAGTTAAAAGCCCTACAGAAGGTACACAGTTAAAAGAAAATAACCGGTTGTGACGTCACCTGAAAATACTCTATTAAAATATTTGTTCAAGTTGGGTATTTCAGCCTTTAGAACAAAGTGAAAAGAAATGTAATAAAACCGGTTCTGCAAGTTTTAGTTAATCAAAATCAACGCTGTTCTTCATGAATTTTCAAGTATAACCTCCTATAGAGTGGAAGGGAATAACTTCTCAAGTAAAATCCGTAGTATAACCCAGCTGGCTTTTCAAAAGCGGGTAGATAGATACCAGTCAGATTGGAATTTAATCTGTTTTTAATTCGTAGCTTGGGTAAAAGTGGTCATGGAAAACAGATAGCCAATCAGTGGTGGGAAAAAACCTCTTCCAGGCATCAGCGGGTCCCATAACCTCTCATTATACCCGGTGTTCTCAGGATTGAAGTCCAGATATTTTTATCTTTTTTTGAATTTGAAAACCACTCATTACTGTCATGGGGGAACAACATTGGAAAAACGGTGCCGGTCTGATGAAAAGCATGGATGTTCGTTCGTAAACCGGAGCAGGGCAAAGCGAAAAGATTTTCAGAGTCGGGGGAATCTTAAAAAGAAAAAATGAATCGCGAGGACCAATTTTTTTTTTAACTACTTAAAATCTTGGTTTGTTGTGGCATGCATCCATTAAGGATCATTCACACTTTTTTATTTTCACTGTTTATCCTGGGTGGTTTGGTTCACTCCTGTGAATCGCTATAGTTTCCATTAAAAAGTGAAGGAATAAAGAGTGAAATGCCAATTTACACTCTTCACTTTGGGGGGACGATTCCTCCAAAAAGAACACAAAAAGTGATAAGTCTGAATGAGCCTTTACGTCCATAATCATCATCTTTCAGTAAAAAAAAATATTATTGTCGCATTTTGAAAACGACCTCTAAGGACATAACTTTTACACAGTTTATTTAATTTAGTTCAGTTTTTAGCTTAATTTTATTTAATTTAAGTTAGTAGTAGATAATGATGATTAAACCTGGAATATTATTTCCACCTCCAACCATTTGCACACAATAACCCATTATTTATTGCATCTGGAAACTTTGGTACGCGGTCCAGTTCCTCAGGAATGCTTCGAAGACCCCCTTTCTATTATGAACTAAAACATCAAATCAATGAAATAACATGCAATCTAGTTCATTTTTTAAGAAATTGTGTACAACTTTTCACCTTTCCGTATTATTTATTTAATTTTTGTTAAACTATGTAATTATTTTACAGCTTTTTTTTTCATTTCCACCACTAGAATTCACTCCCAAAAAAGCTTAAAACTCAAGATATTAGAACCATGTTTAGTTAAATGTATACGGCCAAATCCTAGAAACAAATAACTTGTTTAAAAAAATTTTTTTTTTCGTATTTTTCTAAAGAGAGGGATCAAATTGTTTAAATTTATAACTTTAACTTGTAAAACTAAATTAATTTATAACTATGACTACACATGTAGATTTCTCAAACAGTAAATTATTCAATAATTTACACTTTAATTATTTCCTTTTTTTTACCGATTAGCCATCCGCAAAGCTTTTGTTGCAAGATGTATGATAATATCCCAGTCGGAAACAATTACACATTTTTTAATTTAATTTATAAGGGGTCTAATAAACTTCATGTAAGGAATACATGGCCGTTTTGTTTTACAGAAATCCCTCCAACTTTGTCAAACTTAATTACATGTTAAGAAGATTTTCTAACGGCTTTTAGGTAACTTAAAAATGACTAGACCACTACACAGTTTAAAAAGTTTTTTTAACTTACAGGTTAAATTTATTTAATTATTTGTAGTTAAGTTAATAGTTAGTAAATTCTACATAATTGGAATATTTCCATAAAATAGATTAGTTTCACAGTTAAAAGTATTTCTAGTTTAAATTATGAAGATTTAGAGTTAAGTTAAATATGTTCACTCTAGAGAAAAAAGGCTAGGGGGGTTTGATTAACTTTTTATAAAATGATAAAACAAGGAGACACAGATAGTTTGGAATTCAGTATGATAATAGAACGACGGACGGGCAACGGATTTAAATAAATAGGGCACATTTTAAACGGGAGAGCAGGAAGCATTTTTAATAGGGTAGTGGATACATGGAATGGGTAGCCAGTAATTATTTCAAAATAAACACAAAAAAAATTAATTTTCTCTCGAATCTCAGAAAATTTCATCAGACCCACAATCCCACAAATAATGAGTTCCAACATTTCAGAACACTTATGATTGAGTCATTGTTTTTAGGAACTAATACAATGAATTACGAAATTCCTTTCACAAATCTTTCACTGAAAAGAAGGAATTCCAGTCTATTTTCTTTTGCAATAGAATTACGAAAATGACTGGTTTCTCAGAACTAAATAATCCACTATCAAACGCAAACAATAGTCCATCAATTCTATATATTTCGGGACGGTTACACAATCTGATAATAGACTTTTTCGAAATAGCTGTTAGGTAAAAACATAAATGAACATTTTAAATTGAAAATTGTTTTTTAATAATTTAAATATCAAAGTTGGTGGAATTATAAATTTTTTGAAGTAAAGAATAACACTTAGAATTTAGGAGTATAACAATTATTGCTAAGATTTTACTCATTTTTTTACCTTATTTATATTTCTTTTACCGTGGAAATTCTAATAACATTCCAGGCAATTCATTTTTATTTATTGGCTATGCATATTGATCTTGCTTTCCTCTCCTGAAAAGATAAGTTTATTTTGGCAGATAAAAGAATTAAGATATATACTTTTTCAAACATTTATTCACATAATATTAAGCACACACATTAACAATAGCATATTACTACTACTAAAACATATGCAGTAGATTCACATTTTTTAAACATTGAGATCAATTTTATTTCTTAATTGGATATCACGCTACCAAACTCCAGAAAAAAAACTGTTATTCCCAGAATAAGAAAGTAGTAGTAGTAGTAAGGGGCAGTGTAAATGTAAATAATTGCAGGGTTCCAACTTAAAAAAAAAATTGAATTCTATAGTGCAATTTCAAGCAAATTCTAATGCAGTTAATCTATTTTTTATCTTATTTATTTAAATTATTTCACACAAGTTCTCTACAATATGACAGACACCATTTCCCCCCGAAGAGTTTAGATTAAATTATCCTTGTCAGAAAAACTACTAATCCTAACATCAAAGAATATAACAAAGAGAAAAAAATCCATTTTCTAAATAAATTTCACTTATCTAGAAAATCCTACTATGTACTGATTTTTGGAAGAATAATATTTAAAGTCTACTTGCCACTGATGCTACAATAAACGGAATGTATTTACAAAATGTACAATTGCTAGAAAGACTTGCAACACAAAAGCAAGTGTAAAAAACGATATATGAATTCTTTGTACACTATGCATTAGACATGTAAATATAGTTAAAAAAAATGGTATATAATACATAATTATTTAACTTATAATACTGAAACAGTAAAACCATCTAAAGGTTTTATACAAATAGAAATAATTATACTATAATTAATAATGATTCAATTAATATCCTTTATAACACTTAACTTCAAAGGCAGAGGTCTCCTAAATATGAACCTCACTAGTTATAAAGTAGTAGTCTAAATTTGGTCAGAAGAATCAGACTGAATTTTCCAGTTTTCCATCATACTTTTATAGTATGTGTTTAGTAGTTTATGTTAGTAGTTTTTATTTTAATTGCTAACTAACCCAAATATAAATATAGCAATGTGATTACAATCACTGTCTCACTGTCAAAAGAGGATTAGAAGTTAAATTTGAAATGCCAAAATTAAGTTTAAATTAATATGAAAATGTTATGCTAACATTGTTTTATAAATAAATGCAAGCATAACTTGTGGCATTATTATCCCACTAGAGATCTTATCTTTGAATATCCTCTGAATTTCCATGTGAGGTTCTTGGTTTTAGAGAAAATGTTACGTTTGGTCGGAAAACTTAAGAGACCTCTTGTTCTAAGGGCCACATTTAGAAACTTTATTTACACAAATTTAAGTACGAGCACACTGAAACTAGGAATGAATCCAAACATGTACAAAGCACTCTTTCACAACACGTGGAAACCTTAGCCAGTTTCTCACTACATTCCAACTGCTGTATGGATGCAGCTGCACAATTAAAAGCAATTACTTAAAATATCAATCACTAAAAACAACCGAACAATCATACTTAAGCAGATGCTGTAGGTAGACAAGTATGATAATTAAAAAGATCAGATTTTAACAGTTGATAAAAGCTCCTCAAATATCAATACTATGGATGTTTCCAGATAAATTTGGACAGTGAGATAGTCTGGCAAACATCTAGAATATTGTTACATTAGCTCATAAAAATCACACTAAAAAGACGGAGAGGTTAATAAAACTCAAAATAATTTTTCACATGATGTTTTAAGCTAAAAATTCTAACAAAATTTAGCCAAAGGGAATGCATGTTATAAAATTTTGTCTTTAACATTGTAATATACGAATTCATGAAATTTAAGTCTACCTTTGGTATCATCAGGAGTTAGGGAGAAGTTTGATCTCTTTATTTATTTAGTGCTAAAAATATTTTTTGTGCCCTATATTTTTTAAGGTAAATTAAAATATAAATATTGGTAATTATTGAAATTTGTGAAGTGATTAACTTTAAAACAAATATGTAATAGGTACAGTAGAACCCCAAGTATCCTGAATTACTTTGAAAAACAATTTAGATATTTTATCAAAATAACTATTATCAGAGTACATAGTACATGACTTACAAAACTACATACAACTGTAGGTATTGAGGAAATTATTTAGTTATCAAAACTAATGCAGTACACTTTTACTGTATTCTTTACAGTTACATATTTCATGGGTATTAAACTTGATTATCTGAATCCGGCAAGATTCTAATTTATTTGGATAAATGAAGTTCTACTGAATAGTACATTAGTTTTACCTGCCTGACCCTTATATATTCAAGAATAGCAGATTAGAGAAATATTGTTTTTTATGGCCATTGGCTATGCTGAAAATGGGATTTTTATACCCATTTTGATAAAGATTATTTCTCATTCAAAATAAAAAAAAATTTCAATATGGGGGCACTAAAAAGGCTTTAGTTTGCTTTGTATAGCTAAGTATATTGGCATATAGCTATTACAGGGGTGCTACTGACTCCCAACTCAAAATCACGGAAAACTATTAGAGCAACAGACCTTTTATATGGAATCCCAAATTCAGGTATGCTCCAAAGTCAAAAACGTTTACAGATTTTTAAAAAATTTCTAGTTCTGAAGGCATTTTTCCCACAAAACTCACAGTGTGCATGATGAACCGATCGGACAGAATGGTCGGCAATGTTTTAACTACACCCGTATGAAAACGCGACTTAACTGCAGCTACGAGGACGAAAAAAATTCTGAATGACCTAGCTACTACTTAAAGCATTCTTCATATGAGCCACTATACCCAGAGAAAATAGATAATTCCTACCTTCCCTGTAATGCCTTTGCGTTCCTCAAGATCAAAGGAACACTGGTCACGCAACTCTTTTTCCATAAAAACGACTGTGCACATGAACAAGGGCTCTTATCAGTCACCCACTTATTTCCTGGGTAGGCTGGTTTGGCCATATGAATAGGGATATTAAGTTTAAATACCTCTCTGATGCATGGACACATTTGTGGGAAGAGGGGCGTAGGTGTGCTTTGTATCAACAATTACTCTAGTTACTACACATGTCATTGTTCTTATATTATATTATGATTCCGTAACCATTTTGGTCAGCATGATGCCCCCTCCCCTCAGGGTCTTCTTCCCAAATCCCCCCAAGCTTAGTTGCACCCCTCAGGACGTAGATTTCCTGAGGGGGTGCTTTCTCATGCGGAAGGTGCAGGGTTATCTGATTCAGCTGCCACGGGATTGGGTTTAACTTCAACAGCTGCAGTAATGACTGTCGTTATAATGATCACTAGGTAGACAAGATCCTGGCACAAATGCAGTAAACACGGAGCAACAATCGATAGTCTCTCAGTGGTGAAACTACAAGCAGGAAACATGTGAATCACGTAACCAGGCTGAAAGGCAAAATTTGTTTTGTCAGGTGGTTTCTTAAATATATATTAGTTTTCCTGCGAAAAAGGAAAGAACTTGAAAAGAAAAGCATCTAACAAGGAAACGTTCTCAGGGTGAACTCACAGAATTGGATGAAAATTTTACAGGCATAAGAAGATGGCTAAAAAAACTTACTGTGAAAAAATTAGCTGCTAAATTTCATTAGGAAAGGAGTAAATTAACTTTGAAAATTGGGTTCTGAGATGCCAACCACATTCAGTTAACACCACTTGGCGAATTTTCTATCAGATGGGATGATTAAATTTGTATTTAACGTGAAATTGAGATATTTTGTTAAAAGTACTTCAGAATATCCATTAAAACAACAGTTTTTTAATTAATTTCCTTTCCTTTAATTCAATTTTCCTCCTTTAATTCATTTTTAATCCTTTTTTGCATTTGATGAACCTTTTTTTTTTTTATTCGCTCATTTAAGAAAACGCGGCCAGTTTATTCTAGCATTTGGCGCAGAGCCAAAGGAAGCATCCTCGCCTAGTAGGGTTACATTTGGCGTTAAATATGATAATTTTTAATAATTTTTTACAGCTTTTCTACTGTAATTTAGCAGCTAATTTTTTTACAGAAGGTGTTTTGAGTCATATACTAACCCCTGTAAAATTTTTGTACAATTCTGTGAGTTCACCCTAGAGAATGTTTCCTTGTAAGAGGCCATCCATAAATGATGTCACTTTTTTTCAACATTTTTAACCCCCTCCCCCCCTATGTCACAAAGTGTCACACTTCACTATACCTCCTCCCCCCTCTCTCATCATGTCATGTTCTGCTACAATAATAAGTTTAGAATAAAGTTGGTAATAATCTGGGACTAATGTTTTATTCAAGTTTAAGTGCACCCTCCCTTAAAATTTTTAAGTGAACTCTTATTTTGTTGGTTTGAATTTTATAATAATGTCATTTAAACTATAATTTCCACAAAAAAATGATTTTTTTTGTTGATTTTCAATGTGTGATGTCACAATTCCCCCCTCCCCCTTGTCACAAAGTGTAACAGATTAATGAATCCCCTCCCTCCTCTCCAAGCATGACATCATTTATGGATGCACCCTAAACGATTCAAAAATATTTTTAGTACACAAGTATCAAGCCATCAACTATTTTTTCAAAGGCCTAACTATCAAAAAATAGCTCAAAAGTTAAAAATAGTTCTTACTTTTCAGTAACAGTTTTGATAGTGATGAATTTGTAGATGGTTTAATACATCGGTACCATATTTATTGTTAGGGTTCTACACAACATGCAACTTGGCTAATTAACTTCAAATTCATTATTTTAAAAATCCTAAATTAAAGATACACTTGTGCAACTAAGGTGATTTCAATTCAAAATAAGGTGAGTATTACTACAAGTAAAAAAAAATTACCTCCTCAGGCAGTGTAATATTCACAATCCCGGCTGCTCGCTTATTTTCAAAGTAGCTGATGAAATTGTTTTTCAATTTACAAGATTGCATCAATGCACCTATCTTATCATCTCCACATGGTAAAGCCATCAGGATACAATGTTCATCCTCCAACTATGCCGAAAGGGATACAATAATAGAGCCTTATTGGAAATGTTATTGATACTAAACAAAAGTCAATGTAGCTAAAAATGCAGCATCTTTACAAAGAAACAAATGCCAATCACGGTATGGCATTTTGACAACACAAGAAAAACTGAAAAGAAACAAGGGGGATAATTGAAATAGTACCTAGGTCTTTAGAACCTTCAAATACCAGTATAACCAGCCTCACTGAGCAGAGGCATGGCTAATGGGAAGTCCCCAGGTCCAGCCCCCCATTGGGCCTGACCTAAAATTTTTTAGACCCTAATTGAGATGGTATAATTTTATCATTAGCCACTCAAGAGAATGCATCTATGCCCTTTAAAAGAGTCTGTAAAACACTTTTTGCTTGTTTTTGCTTTTTGCTCTGGGAGTATTAATCCCCGATACCATGGGTGAAAGGGCCCACCCCCACCCCTTTGAAAGTTGTGGATAGACAAGTTAAATGCTGTTTTTATGGGTAAAATTTTAAAAAAAATTCAGGGGGAGTATCCCCATTACCCCCCTTTTGTACTTGGATTTCCATAATAACCACAAATTTTTTACATTATGATAATAATATTTTTAGAGAAACTTTTTCCATTAAGAAAAATATGTTTTATGTTGATGAAAACTTAAAATCAAACTAGATTAAAAATTTTAACTAACTAAGACTCTGCACCCGATACATCATCAGGCATTAATTTACTACATTTTAATATTAATGAGACTAAATACTAGGGTTTTTTAAATTTAAATTTCACTCACTAATAATTTCTGCTTTACTCCATTGAGCTCCTGCGGTTCCAATTTCAGTCTCTGTGTTATTTTCAAAGGGGCTGGCTGACCATCCCTAAAGGGTGGAAGTACTTTTCTAGCTAAGACGCTAAATCCTGATACAAAATGCATTTGAACAGCAGCCTCCTCATTCTTGAGATGCAAAAGGCCCTCCCACATCACAGGATGACGCTGCAACAGAAATAGTAGTTGTATGACACATTTTTACCCCAACACTAATATCTTTTAGAATAATATTTGAGTTTTTAGAAAAATATAAAGGTTAAATTGAACCACTCTGATGCTACGGAACATTAATAACAGCACCAATATAAGAATTTAGTAAAATTTAAAAACTAGCACATTCTAATTAAAAATTAAGAGGCACAATTTCTATGAGTCCTATAGCCGCCATGTTTACCCACAGCTCAAATGATGACAACACTGAAGCATGTTGCTGTGAGAGCTGTAGGTAAACATGTCGGCTGGAGGACTCTTATCGAAGCTATGCCTTAAAGGATTTGAAAACTATCTGTTGAAGCAAGGATAACAAACATAGGGGGCTTAACAATAAATATTGAAACAGCTTTAGAAAGAGTCCTCCAGGTGACATGTTTAACCACAGTAAAATGCTTAAGTGTTGTGATCATCACTGAGCTACCTGGAGTGCAAACTTCCTATACTTTAGCATTATGAAAATCGTTATTATATAGTTCTCATAAGTTGGTTTATTATATAGCCCAGAGGTCATCATTAGAGCTTTGGGTAAACATGGCAGCTGAAGGACTCTTCCTAAAGCTGTTCCAAACCTAGTATTGTTAAAATCACTAAATGGAAAAAAAAAATTAAAAGCTTCATGAATAAAAAGATAGCGAAAAGATCGGTTAAAAACAACCAAATTATTTTTGTAGCGAATTTTAATTACATATTTCTTGGAATGCACTTTTTCAGTACTAAGGTATCTTTGAAGATTTTCAAGCTAAATTTTAAGGATTAAAATTACTATATTTTCTTAAATAATACTTAATTCCTCAACCTTCTTGGATTCTTGATTTTGATGAATGAGGGACAAACAAAAATATTTAGGGGGAATAAGTCCAACTATTCTACAAAACTGGTAAACAATTAATTCTCATAAGTACCTGAAACAAATATGTTTCACAGTATTGCTCACGCTTGCAAGGACAGACCGATGTTTTGGTAGAAGATGGGAAACTACTATTCGAACTTTTTGAAGAAGGAGGACGGTCCTCCGCTTTTCTTTTCCGGCCATTCGACTGATCTTTCTCTTCCCCTCCGTTTTGACAGTTCGACATGATTCCAGCTGTTCAATTCTAAACCTCTTCAAATCACTCAAGTAGCGGCAAACACATTCAAAGTGTAACAATAACCATGGAAGCCACGTCTAGCCTCGATCGATAGTCTCCAGCCACTGAATCACAACAACAACAACACTAGCACCACAACCTATAATCTTTTGTTTTGTTTGCCTGCTTTGGTTTCGCTTTCAAGATGGACACGGGGTTGCCGTGTGTCGTCCCGCCAAAACGCGCCAACCGCAACAACGCTTTGTTGGACACAATTACCGCGCCAATAATCTTGAGCGATTCTTTTGCGCATGCGCTCTCAATTCATTTTATGATTGTTTCGCGGTTTTGGCGTCTTTTTCTCACAGATGCTACGTAAATTCAGCGAAAAATTTGTAAATTTTTCCTTTTTTTACCTCCCCATCCATCCTTGATTTTATAGATCATCATCATTTTCATAATTTTTTTATAGATGGAAATATTATTGCATTATGGAGGATTTACGGGTGTACAACGCCGCGGGCCGTTTCGGCGTAAGAAAAAAAAATGAAAGGAAATAAAAATCCTAAACTCCAAAATTTGAAATATATATTTTTAAAAACATTTCCAACCATTTAGACCCAAAATTAAGGTAGTTATAAGCTTTATCGCGCATTTTGTTATTTTTCCATGAATCAGCATGGTCATTTGAGCCTTATTATTTCAGGTCCATTGAAGGTTTTAAACTATTAGTTGAATATAAGGAGTGTTGGGGCGTTCTGGGGCGTAGCCAGAGGAGGGAATTTGAGGATTATTCCCCCCCCCCCCGAAATTCACCTTTTGTTACCATAGAAATGGAATAAATTTACCCCATATCCCCTCCCGAAATTCCAACATCCCCCTCCGAAATTTTTTTCTATGCTGCTATATTTTTATATTCTATATTTTTATATAATTTCTATAGTATACTGCCCACAAATTTTTTAAAATTAATGTGCCCCTTCTCCCCTATTTTTAAGCATATTTTATATCAGTTTTTCTTTTTAAACAAACAAAACAGCATTTACAGTACCTACCAGTTTTAAAGATATATTTTTTTTTTTTTAAATCTCCCAGGGAGGACCTACTTTAAATTGAATATTCCATCTAACCGCCCCCACCCACAAAATTGTATTAATCCATCACTGTTTTGATTAGCTTCTAGCTATATAATTATGATTTTAACTGTTGTTTTCCAGAACAAAAATATGGTGTGTTTTTATTGTACGCCCAGGGAAGGAAAATGCCATGTTTTAAAAAATATTTCCAAAAACTATTAAGTTAGGGAGTTGCTAAAGTTTTGAAAAGTGAGAGGAAAAGACTGAAAATATTGTAGCGTAGCGTAACAAATGAAGTAAATTTTGGGTGTTGCATTTTGCAGATAATCTTGGAATATGTGCAGTAATTGGGAGAGAAAAATTATTAATTTCGGATATTGAAAACGCCTTGAGAGGGATTAGGTATCATTTACCATAAAACCTAAAAAATTCAAAACTTAAGGTGGATCAATTAATATCTTCAGGTTCCACATTCACGGCGAAATTTTGAAATTACATCAAAACAAAGATGGCCAACCCGCGGTACGCATGCCACAAAAAAATTATATTAAGTAGAAAAGGGGGTCTGGCCCTTTTAAATTTGACCCTTAAAAACAGCATTGTAACTCGTTTTTATCCACTCTTTCGGAGGGGAGACCAGGCTCCTTTAACCCCACTTATGTACGACTCTGGCCCTTATAGTACTGAGGATTTCCCCCTTAAAATTTTTAAAGTTTAACAAGAAAAAAAGTGGTTTTTAGACACTCTTAAGGGGCCTCTGTTGAGTGGCTATAACCACAATTATAACACCTAAAACAGGGTCCCAGAAGTTTTAAGTCAGACCCAATAGGGGGTGGTCCGCACCCGGGGACCCCCCTTGGGGAGGACCCTCGGGGGGGGCGCTCTGGATAGTGCCCCCCTCCTTGGACCCAAAAAATCCCTCATAAGTACCAAAAAAATGTCCCAAAAAGTACTCAAAATGAGTTAAAACCCTACTTCACAGGTCAAATTTCAAAATTTTTTCAGGGGGAGGACCCTCAATACACCCCAGCGGTACCAAAAGGGGATCTTGAGTGATAGTTTTTAGAAAATCCCAAAATTTTTCTCAAAAGGTAAAGGTCTGAAAAAGTGCCCTCCCCCCTTGGATCCGCTCCTGCCTTGGCTACGCCCCTAAATAAGAATTTCTATCTAGAAACCGACTTAAAATTACACTATAGTCAAAGAAAGAAGAGGGGGTCCTCCCCCGTGAATTTTAGCATGTGTAAGTGTTCTGAAACTACTCTTGGGAGATTTTTCTCGGTGGGGGGGGGGGGGCAGTCGCCACTCTTCACACTAGTTTTCAAAACAATAGGCTAAAGTTAGATGCGTAGGCAAAAATACATGCCTAAATAAAACTTTTACAAGAAATAGTATAATGGAAAAAAAAAAAAACCCAATTGGGATTTTTGTGAAAATTATCAAGCCCTGACAAATAGATACTTTCTAAAGTCGGGTTTCACATATTCATTGACTCCAGCAACATAATCTACGTTTTATTCATTTTTAGATTAATAATTATCTATAGCCATTAATCTAAAAAACGATGACAATATCTCTCCCTTAGAATAATTGATTGTATAATTCTGGTGTAGTATACCTAGATATTCTTACATAAAAAAGACCCGATTTGGAATTACCTTGAAATATTTCTGCTTTTCTCCCTAGTATCACGAGTAGCACAGCTCATACCTATAAATATCATGTCAAGTTACAGGCTACATACATGACAAAAATTGGACGAATCTTGAACATTTGTGCAGCTTGGGCTTATTTGTACTCACCTGTCCTATTTAAAATGCAGTGAAAATAGTCCATGTACGAAAACATATCCCCACCAGATCTTTAACTATCCTAAATTTTAAAGCTTAAATATTTCAAAATTAATGGTATTATTCCTTACAGATATGAGCTTCTTAAAATTTGTAAAGCTTAACTTTAGAAAGTAGTTTTCTTGGTACTTTAAGATTAGCCAGGTGCAAATCTCTCCAATCGGACTATTTGGCAAGGTCTTATATTTACACACAGAAATATGACACAATTTAAAAGAAACACTGCTAACTGATACATTTTAATAGTGTTATATTTTGATATTTGGTTATTTTAGGACTTAGCATAAAATGCAAAGCTTGCATCATCAGGCTAATCCTAAAGTAGTTTTCTAGAACTATCTAGCAGTTAAGCAATTTCAAAATTTATTAACTAGAAACCAGTAGAATTTTTTTTATTATTTTAACTTTTCTTCCAGGTGTGCTTGATTTGCAGAAAACATAAGAATCACAATTTAAAATATGGAACTGTTCAATCTTTCATTATTCCAAGTAAGAATTTTACATTTTAAAGTTGTTTTTTTAAAAATAAGGTATAATATTTTAAAGGAGGGAATAGCTAGTGTACACAATCATAACGTTTCATATACCTAAATTAAATAAAGTAGGATATTAATATTTGAAATTTTGAGTTTTTTTTTGTCAAGAATTCTTAAATTTCTAAGATTGAATGCAAATGTTGAAGGGTGAATCCATAGATTTCAATTATTATTTGTAATTTTTGAGCCCTAAGGTAATTGGTTCATACAATACTTTCAAAAATCATGTAAATTCAAGCATGTAGTTATGAGATTTTTGGGTTGGAATTTTGACAAGTATTTCCATTTTTATAAAGTTTTTTTAAGAGTATTTTTCCTCAACAAATCGTAGTCCAATTTAGTACCAGAAGGTAAACAAAAAATTAAATGGCAAAATGCAAAATCTTGTGAATATTAAGATCATTAAGAAAAGGGTTATGAGGGTAAACCTTAGTTCTATTTTCAATAAGTTGATGAGTTTGACAGCCTTGTTTAGGTGTTCATAGTAAGTGTAGAAAAGCAAAGAAAGACACACAGTTTTATAGTGATAGCTGTTTACTGACTTTACGAATAATTTAACTCACTGTTTCGAGTGCTTCAGCAGAAAAACAACTTTTAATCAGGACAGCCCCTTTGGAATATGTACAATAACTGGGCTGCCTGAGACACAAAATATAGACACTTGAGAAATTTTCACATCAAAAATAGAGCAGCTGGTGGAAATCACAATGAAAGAAGTGAAAATATCTGCTGGTACTCTTTGCAGCGATGGCATTTGAGCAAATATGGGGGAACAGATGCAATGAAAAGACGCCACAGTACATTCATCTGTCATGCGATGTCATAAACCTGTGCCTGTACAAAATGAAAAACAAAACAAAAACAAAAAATGTACAGTTTATTATTTATACATGTTGCCTTCCCTGCCATTTGCTTATTACAGACTGTCCTAACCTTAGCCCAAATACTCATTAAGCTCAATTTTTTTAGGTGAAGCAATGAAGAGCAACACAGTTTTTCATCTCTTTATATATATATATTTATAGATTTATTTATAGTTTTTTTATATATGCAATTATGTATAGATATTTTACAATGATGAGGGTGGTATATTACAATTGGGCTGGCTAATTACTGTACAATTTTCATGATTTTACTTTGAAAGCAATCATCTGGGCAGTCCATATCACTAATAGTCCTATGGGAGTAGTAGTTTTTTTTGTTTAAGAATGTACAATCAAACTAAAACATATACAATATTTACAAAATGTACAATCACGAGGTCCCATGAGCTTGAAGAATGAATTTTCGTCTCTGTGGCAGATGGGGGAAATGTATAACAGATGATATCTTTTTACAATATGCTTCAGACGAGTACACACAGATGAACAAATGGTACTGTACAGAGAATGGATCTAATTTACTTTTAACACAGATGAAATAACAAAACACAACCTGTCTAAGGTTCAAATACAGGCGGTGCACAAAATACACCAGACAGGCTTTGTACATTTGAAACACTATCTTATCGAGCCCACTCCCGAGCAATTGCTTTCATCACAGACACACTTGCACTACTTCTCCTGGCTCGATGGGTTAGTTGAAAAGTTTTTTGACATTAAAATCTTCCTCTAACAACTAAAAAATTCATACAAATATAACTCTTATATTCAATGGCTATTTACCTTCATTTTTTTAATTGAGCAGCAAGAGAGGTTTGCCTCATAATTTTTAAAACTCGGAAATATAAAACGAATTTTTTTTTTACAGCTGGAAGAATGTTATACTAAACGACTAAGAGTTAGTTCATTTTTTTTACACTTCTTTATATAACACAGGCCTTAACAGGAAACGGCCATATGCATAGAATGTTAACTTAATTTGAAGAATCCTCATTCATACATCAAAGTCCATGTATTGGAACACTGAACATTAAAATTCTAAAAACCAAACCCATACAACACTTTCTGTCGAACATCTTTTCAGCCCTTCGTGGGCGTCATACGAGTTGCCGGCTGCAGCCTGGGTGCAGCACTGGTTTCAGTAGAGTGGCATGGCAGCCACCGTTAAAAAATCAACCCCATGGAAAACAGTGGGGGAAGCAGTCACACGGTCGCTATAACAATCACCAAGTGTGTTATTTCACAGATGATCTGAAGTAAATCCGGGGCAATCCTTGCAAGGTTCGTATCTGTGAACTCGCAGGAAGGAAATATATGAATCACATAGGCAGGCTGAAAAGAAAAATAAACTATAAGTACTCTATAACACACTTAAAAATTTCTTTCTGTAAATAATTTTTGCAAAGGTTTTCAACCCTGTGTATGCTGACATATAAGCTAAATGAAATCCTTAACATAGGAAGTCCCATAGATAGGTGGAAAGAAAAGTAGAAAAATTATTCTCCCAGAAAAAAGCCGATTATTTCCTATATGAGAGAAAATAAAATTTAAATCCTTCTGTAAAAGTAGAATTCAACTGCGATAATTGCAAAACCTTGCAGTTTAAAAATGCCTAACTTTCATAGGATTCTTTTCTTTTAGTTATTGTGGTGAAAATTACATTGTGGAATCCTCATAATTCAACTTGAGCTATTTCTTATTTGTTTTAACTAGTATGTACAGAAGAAAATAGTATTTTTAAGGATCGGGGTGAAATATGCGAGGTTTGCTGGTTGAATTTTAGCACCTAGTTCCCAGAACGCTTGCAGATTTAATATCATTGGGGTATGTAGGATAAAAACAAAGATTTTAGATTAATATGCATGGATGTAATCACAATCACCAGCTACACTTTCTCTCAAGGATGACTTTTAAAGAAGGGAGCACTCATGTTACCTGCTGACATCCTGGAGGTGCAGCATTCACAATCCCAGCAGCTTGCTTGAGTTGAAGGTAGTTGATAAAACCATTTTTCAAATTACTTGACTGTTGAAGGACATCCATATGATCTTTTCCACAAGGTAGAGCCATGAGGACACAGTGTTCGTCTTCCATCTGTGCAAAAAAATAAGTGCTCATCACATATTCGTTCTTAAAGATGTAGGAAAAATTTCACAGCTTTTATAAAAAAAATATAGAAGTTCTTTATATAATATAGAAGAAAATATAGTTCTTGCAATTATTATGGCTTCAAAGAGGATATAGTAAAGGATTTCAGAGGAAAAATATAATTTAGTATTTTTAACTTATGACTATTCAAACAGTTATTAAGAATGCGCAAGTTCTTTTCTGTAACTAACCTGTATCTTTTTCTTCACTCCTTCCAGCTGTAGGTGTTCTAACCTCATTCGTTGAGCTATCCTTACAGGAGATGCCTCCCCATCAACAATAGGTGGAAGTGATGCTCTTGCAATGTTTGGGTTTCCAGACACAAAATGCATTTGAACTGCAGCCTGATCGTTCTTTAGAGCCAAAAGCCCTTGCCACATAACAGGATATCGCTGCAACAGGCAAGACATTTGCAATTAGAGGAAAAGAAGTATTTATAAGATTTTAGGAAGAATTAATTTAACTAATAAATATGGTTCATTTTCGTTATCTGTCCTGTTAAATATCGCTATGCCGTTTTGGTCACCAACGTTCAGAACCACCGATAAGTGTAAATCAATGGATCAAAACATAAGTGTTATATCAATGCCAACCGTAAATTTAAGTGATATTTGAATATTTGGAAACCAAACATTATTTAATGATACAGATAATGGAATTGAACCTAAAAATTAGTTACATTAATTAACTTGATTAATAATGTAATAAAGGTTGCAACTCACGTAACTCACTTGAAACATGAACTGATCGCAAGGAGCAGAGCCGACTTGACCGGGCGGCGGTTGTGGCGGGGTACCCGCCATCGACCTGACTACATTGGCCTGCGACATGGCATGGGCGGGAGGAGGTCCCCCTGCCATCGACACAGCGTCCGCTCTCATCTGCGAGGAATGGTGGGCGTTCCCTCTTCGGTGGGACTGTTCGCTTCCAGTCATCATCATGTGTGGTGGCTGAGTGATGGGCTGGTGCGAGGTGTGAGAGATGACGGCTGGCCAAGGGGTGCCGGCTGGAGGCGGCAGGCCGATGGGTCCCGGGGAAATGGACGAGCCTTGGTGGACGAGCGGCCGTTGGGCATTGAAGACCTTCTTGGAATGTTCAGGAGGCACCACGCACTTGTCAGCCACAGGGGCATTGTGAATGGGTGGCGGCGCGTGTGCATGGGAGCGGGCACTGGGAGAGTGGGCTGCTCCCTGGGACCTGCCGTCTAGGAGGCCGGTGGCTATCTGGGGGACGCCCAGCAGCTGCTGTCTCGCGTGGGCATCCAGGTAGAGGTTGGTAGACGGCTGAGACTGGTGGGCCTTTCGAGGCTTCTCGTTCATGTGAGAGGAGTGGGCGCCCATGCCACCGTCGGGGGTTTTGCGCTCGTCCCCTTGCCCGGGAAGGGATATCTGAGGCGGCACCCTTCCGGGTCCGGCAGTGCACAGGTTGGCCACGCCGGGAGAGTCCGTGATCCTCTCCAGACCGGAGAGGTGAGGGCCCATTTGGAGGATCTGGGAGGAGAAATGGGCCGGCTGTAACTGGCGCATACTCATGGCAGCAGGGTTGGTAGGCATCTTCTCGTGGGCTGCCATGAGTCGTCCGGCTGCTTCCACGGCGGCTTCTTCGGCATGCTGCTGCAGCTGCTGTTGCATCATCTTCTCTTTCTTAATGCGCATGGACCTGGAGCGGCTGGACTTCTCTTCCGCCCCGCGGTCCTTGGTCGCTTCAGCCATCATCTTGGTTGGGTCGCCGAGATCCGCTTTGGTGGGGTCCATCATGACTTGCATGTGCTCGCCGGGCTGCTTGAAGCTGTTGTTGGGGACTATGGGGGAGGGGGGCAGCGAGGGGTAGCGGAACCTGCTCATGACGGCCGCTCTCGCCTGCTGCTGGACACCGTGGATCGCAGCGTAGATCATCTGCTGGTGCATGAAGTTCATCTCTGGGTGGGGAGGAGGAGGCAGAACCACCAGCGGGGATGGGTTGGAGGGATGGCGAATGTGCATGGAATGGATGTCGGGGGTGGAGGTGGGAGGGGGAGGAGGGGTGCGGGCCACTATTTCTGAAGCGATGTTGGGAGTAGCGGGGCGAACCATCTGGACGTAGTTGCGTTCTTGCTGGAGCTGGCTCGCTGAGAAGTACTCCTTCGGTTGTTGCAGAAGTTCAGCAATGACCCCACCAGCAGCAGAGCTAGCAAGCCCATGAGCGATCTGGAACAAAATTAGTTTGTCAGATACATTTCGGTGTGACATAGGAAAACATACCTATATGAACCAACTCTTACATGAAAGTCCTCGGAATATTACAAGTTGATTGGGTAATAGTTTAATAGATAATCGACAAATTATTGTAAACTAACAGAAAAGGTGTAATTGTTGATGTAAATTAGTATATTTTTGCTTTAGCACCCAAATATTAATTTAAATTGTATTCTTACAAGTGACAATACCATCCTATTGAATGCAGCATCGCTTACCTTGTCATCATAGTTGGGCAGGTAGCCTGGCTGTTGTGTGAAGGCAGAGTTGCTCTTCCCGCCACAGTGAGCTGGCTGAGCCGATCTCCCTTCAGATTTCACAGCGTGAGCAGATGTGTTGGTAGTGTTGCTCTGTATAGTGCTCACGTGCACGTGGGAGTCTGGTGCCTTGGAGCCAGGCCAGGTCGAGTCATGCAGAGATGGTGATGGTGAGGATGCAACTTCTTGTTTGATGTTGGAATGGTCCATGGTGGTGGTCAAAGAGAGTGGCTTGCAACTCGAAACAGACGAGGGATGGTGCTTTCCAACTGGTGTAATGATTGGGGGTGTGTTGGCAATTGGAAGCTAGTTTTAAGAAAGTTAGATTAATTATTACCTTGAAGCAACAAATATTTAAAAAAAACTACATAATTAGTAGTACTTAAGAAATGTAACACTGCTGCAAAGATCAAGTAAAAAAACTGAGAATAGAAAATATATTCATTTAACTAAAATTGTAGGAGATAGGATTTTTCATCTTGCTTCATTAAGCTTTGACCCACAATGTAAAATTTAGTTAGGTTTTTACCAATTTGCAGTATCATAAAATTGCTCTTGCTATTTAAGCTTTTGTCTTCCCCCAATGCGAGACCCTACTATTCCCTGCCTAGTGGAAAATTTTCCAAGGGCTAGTCTAGACTAGCCACTTTTCTAGGCTTTTACTTGCTTAAATTTTAAGTCATCTATCTATCAATGATGGGAACAGCAAGTTCTCTTAATAATATAATTTAACTACATTTAAATGATAAAATAATTGCAATTGCAAATTAAATACTAAGTCATTCCTAATTACCTCTGATTTTGTAGATGTGATGCACGTGACTGCAGAAGTAGTCAGGGATTTGCTCTGTGCACCAGAAGGAATTGATGTTATGTGACCCAAAGAAACTGGTGGTGTCCTGGAGTTGGAATCATAACCATGAGCTGGAATAGGCGTAAATGGTACTTTGGACTGCTGCAAGACATCACCCTTTTTATCATGAGCCAAGACAGTTGGAGGTGCTGGGGAATTAATTGGAGGTATTGTACGAGCAGTTATGACTGGAGATTGTCCTCTCGATGCTTGTTCACTGACAACTGGACTGGGAACAGATGTTTCTGGGTAGTGGGATGATTCTGCGTTTGCAGCAGCAGCAGCTGCGGCTGCAGCTGCCGCAGCACTGGATGCCAGGGAATCTGCAATAGCTAGCACACTAGTAGCTGCAACAGGAGCTTTTCTGATGGGTAATTTGATAGCTGGTTCACTGTTAGTTGGTAATTTGATGGGAGGCACTTCAACAATAGGAGTTGTGTCAGTCGTGGTGGGAGCCAGCGGGTTAGAGTTCCGCCTGGAGCGAAGGCTCTGCGCCCAAGGAGGCCTGGTTTCAGTTTTGCCAGAAAAGGAGGAGCTTTTGGAACCTTCTTGAATGACAGAGGTGGCGGTGGCAGTCACAGTTTCGGGCAGTGTCTCGGAAACGCTCTTGATGTTCACTACTGAGATGGGTAAGTCCGGAGTAGAACTGGGGATGTTTTTGATCTCAGAAGAAGGCTTGGTAGACTCTGAGGAGAAATGGTCACCTTTGTCCACACTGGTAAAGATGCCGGTGGCTGAATCGAGAATGACTCCGGTACTCGATGTTGAATTACTGTCTTCGTTTTCAGGTAGTTTCTCAGGCTGAGGAGGTTCTCCCTTGGGTACTTCAACTCTTATTTTCTTGGCTTCTAATCTGCTCATTTCAACTTTAAGCACAGGCAAAGGTGGATTAACAACTGCACTCTCAGAGACACTCTTGGGCTCTTTTGGTTCTTTGTGTACTTTTAGTTCAACCTTTTCACTTGATGAGGAGCTCTCTTTCTTCTTGGATTCTTGATCATTGGAAGTGACTATGGAATCTGCTAGGTCTTTACTAGACTCTAGTTTGCTAGCTATTGAACGAGTGATACGGAAAGCTCTAAGAGTACTTTTAGGTGGATTTTTGTCAGATTCAGGAGTGCTAGTAGATGTTGAGTCTATACTGTGTTTCTTTTTATCTTTTTGAGGAACATCCCGGGAAGACGTATCATCGTGAATAAAGAAAACAGGTTCATTTTTATTCTTATCATCACCAGATTCATCCAAGTTGTCAAAAGAGGTATCTCGAGACATGTTTTCTTCACTCTTGCGATTAGATCTGGACCGCCGAGTCATAACTCCTCTAGTTGGAGCAGTTTCTGCCTGTGCACTGTCAGAACTATCTTTTAAGTGTCCTTTGACCACATCCTCAATCACCTCATCTAAAGTTGACTTTTGGGCCTGGTTCATAAGCCTGGTAGACTTCCTGGTGGATTTAGAAGGCCCGGTATGAGGTGCTTCGGTTCCAGAGGTGTCAGATTTCGCAGATGTTTTATCCATCTTGGACGACTCACTTTTGGGTTCTTCAATAGTGGGAGCTTCAGATGTTTGAACCACTTCAGCAGTGGCAGTTCCTGGAGAGGAACCATCATGATTATGGTTGAGTCGAATAATGATTGATATCTTTTTGTGTTCCTTTGCTTCTGGATGGGGTTCTTTTACTTGGACATCACGATCTTCACTGGTTTTAGAAGTTTCATCAGGCTTCTTTTCTTTCTCATGAATGCTTTCAGACACTTTGTCGTGTTTTGGATCAGAGACCCTCTCATGCTTTGGATCAGCAGCTTTATCCACCACTTTCACATGCTTAGAATCAGTTGTAGATATAACACTTCGAATAGGTTCATGAGGCCTATCTTTAACTTTTTGCTCAGGCAACCGGTCATGCTTTTGATCCGAAACCCTGAGATCATGTTTAGAATCAGTTCTTTCATGTTTTGAATCAGTCCTTTCATGTTTTATTTCAGTCCTTTCGTGTTTGAGATCAATCTTCGGATCCAACACTTTCACATGCTTGGATTCCGTACTGGAAGAACTACGAACAGTGTCATGAAGTCTTTCCTTGACACTCTCAAAAGGAAGATTCTCAGACTCGTCATCCTCAGTAAATTCAAAAACATCATAAGCACTAGAGGGATTGTTTTCCTTAGAAGGTTTTTGCTCTTTCTCAGATGACATGAGAGAAAACCACGGGACGGATTCTTTAGGCCGATGGTATTCACTCTCCTCAGGTTTAGCTTCTACCTTTTCAATAGGTGCAGGAGCACTATCATTGCACACTTTCTTTCTCCTACCTCTTCTCTTTCTAGGTTCTTCACTTTTTGTCGAGTGTTTTTCGGCCGACTTTTGATCCAAACTATCAGTTGATGAACAAGGAGCGATGGAATCTCCTTCAGCAGTTGCATCACTGACCAACCCGTCACTCACTTCTCCCGAGACATCTCTCTTGGTTTCCTCAGTTTCTGAATGAATGCTTTCATCAACCGAATGACGTTTCTTCCCATACTCCCGTAAAACAACAGTCTCTACATGATCACTCCTCAGAGATCTCCTCGGTCTTTCAGAAGACGTAGGTCTGGCCCGACGGCTTGAGCTACGGGTCGATGTGAAGGTTGTAACTGGTTCGGGAATAACTTCAGATTTTTGGGACACAGCTTCTGCATATTTTCTAGTCTTTGGTCTTCTACCTCTTCGAGGACGTTCCAATTTGGGTTTTGCAGATATCTCTACGTCCTCCACCGCAGGTTCTTCAGGCATAGGTTCCTCATTCATTGCAGCAGGATTTGCTTCCGATTCTCCTTTTGTTTCTGGAATAGTTATGTCAGTTGTGTCACTGCAAACTGACTCAGCATCTGCAGGTCTTGCCTTTATATCCAAGCTATCTTCAAAACTGAGATGTTCATCAGTAGACATATCTATGCTCTTCTCGTCAATCTTAGCTTCTGATTCAAACAATTTGTCAGAATCCAAGGTCTTTGATTCTTCAATTACCAGCTTCTCATCATCAGATTTATCCCCATCATCGACCTTTGGCAAAGCATCCTCATAGCTCAAATCCATATGGGTACCACTATGAGAATTCTCTTCCGTGGATTTGCTTGTCAAATCGGTAAACAGTTGGTCAGAGCTGAAACTTAGCAACTGGGGAACTTTGGAGTCTTTGGTGTCAGAGGCTCGTTCAAATATTTCCTGATTAAATTCAGTAGCTTCATTCTGCTCATTCACTTCCGAGATCTCAAAAGTGTCTGCTGGGCAAGATTGATTGTCAGCAGATGATACGTCGGAATCTTCAATCTTGTGTTTAGAGTCAGCACTATCAATGAGGTCATTCTGAGGGTTCAATTTTTCGGAATACAGATCAGTGTCTATTTTCTCACTTTCCACTGATCTAGGTCCAAAAAGATCAAGCAAGAAACTGTCCGTTGAAGCTTGGTTCGTATCAGTTATAGCACTAGTGTCGGCACCCTCGCTGACAAAGGGTTCCAGATTCTGGATGCTTTTCTCTGGTAAAGATAAGGTATCATTATCATGATCAACTTTGGGGGACTTATTAGCTGCCTTTTCAGAGGATGAATTCAAAATGTCCGAATAATGGTGCATAGGAGGATCTATTGTTGTGCTTACAGGTTCAGGTAGATTGTATTTGATATTACTTTCTTTCTCAAAATCATTTGTGATATTTAGGCTACTGTTTTCTTGGAACTTAATAAATGGTTTTATTACTCGAGTGTCATCATTACTATTGAAAAGTACACTATTGTTAATTAGGAGAGAGTCTGTACTATTTTGATCAGAGAGATCTGATATATGAAGGTTTGCTGAACATAGCTCTTCAGATATTGGGTTGGAGGGTTTTGATTCAGCTTTATTTTGTTCAAGGTGATTTACCAACTGATCAAATTTTTCATCAAGATCTATAGCTAGCTTGTCAAATTCACTTACATGTATCACAGGCCTTTCTGGCTCAGGTACATTTGGTGCAGAAATTTCACAGGGGGCATGTTTTTCTTCAGCTGGAATCACCATGGCAGGTGGTGGCTCCATATTATCTTTAGGCTCAGAAACAGGCAAGCGATTGCGAGGAGATTCAACTGGTATGAGTATGGGGGGATTATCATCATCCTTGCTATCTGTAGTGTCCATAGTTATATCTTCAAAATGTGTCAGTTGATTTTCAGCAAGTTCCGATCCTGATTCATTATCTGTGTCTTCATTGCTATCTGTTTTTACTACAGGAGCGAGTGGTTTTACTCGAATTTCTTTTGGTATCTTCATGGGGTCTGCTTTAGGGGAAATTAGAGTTCTAGATGGTTCGAGGTTTTCAGGTATGACTGGTATATCAATGACTGGAGGCTTGCTTTCACACATTTCCAAGCTGTCTTCATGGAAGTCATAGCAAGAAGTTGACTTTCGCACTATTACTTCAGTCTCACAAGATTGTTTTTCTTTCATTGCAGGTTCAGCAGCAACTGCAAGTGACTGATTGCTGTTCTCAGCCTTCAAGACAGTTGAATCCTCAACAGTGGAGATTTCTAATGCAGGTGGTTCAGAGTTGGAAGTGGGTGACAGCAACATTATGGACGACTCCAACTTCTCTTCCTGGCTGTCAATCACTGGACCCTCGGGGGAACCCTCAGCGATGTGAAGAGAGTTTTCTCCATCATCAGGTAACAGGTAATTCATGGTGTCTTCTGGATGAGTCTCTATCAAGGGATCTAAATAATCTGTCTCTTTGGTAAGTTCGGGAGCAGGTATCTCGCAGCACTGCATTTCTTGCAACAAGGCAGAAACAGCCAAATCGTCTTCAATCTTTCTCTGATCTTCGATTTCATTCACATCTTTATCGTCCATCTGGAATGGGTCTGATTCTGACTGCCCTGGCATGAACACGTCACCTTCACTTTGAGATGGTTCAGCAATGGAAGAGTGCAAATCTAATCCAGTGAAAATGCTCTCGTCCTTGCTCGTGAGTGAGTCGATGTCTACAGATGGCTTCTCCTCACACAACTCCCCTGGGCTGGCCTCTGGGTCGTAATCCTTTTCTTTCATGTGCCAAGAGTCCCTGCCAGTTGAAAAAAGTTCAGCCTCAAGCCTGCGAGTTTCCTTTGCAGCTTCCTCCTCAAACCTTCTTTCAACATGCTTTTCCTCCCGTTTGGCTGGTTCTTCCTCATCAAAAGTACTGGTTTCAGGCGTCACCACAACATACTCCTGTTCAAAAGGCCTACTCTCATCGAGAGTGGCCTCTCCCAATTGCAAGTCCGAAAGCCGGCTATCCTCATCCACAGCAATGGGTTCGAACAGAGGCTTGGGGGAGGGGGGCATTACTACACTACTGCTAGTGGTGGTGGTAGAATCTTTTGGAGCTGGAGGATTTTCCTTATCTTCCCTCTTCTTCTTCTTCTCCTTGGACTGCTTTTTGGATTTCTTTTTCCTCCTCTCTTCTTTAGAACTGAGATGGGAATCGGAGTGTCTGTTTGATTCTTGCCTTGATGAAGATTGTTCCTCTGGTTTTTCATGTTTGCTTTTGTGAGGTGATGACAGAACGGTAGATTCTTTATCTTTCTTCACTGGAAAGTCATGGTGTTTACTATCACCATCATTGGCACAATCTGCAGGTTCCCTACAAGTTTCAGAGTCTGTGATATCGGAGAGTTTATCAAAAAATGAGGGCAAGCTCGAATCTTGCTCAGGAGATTGAATGACAGAGCTTTGCATTTTGGATGAACTGTCCTTTTTCTTGCTTTTAGACGACTTTTCAGAATTTGTATCCGATTTAGTATCCATCTGCTTCCAGATATCAGAATGGAGTTCAGCGTCATCGTTCGGATTAGGTTCGAAATCAAAATCAGAGAAATCCGATTTATAATCATTGTCAGAAAATACACCAGCCCGGAGATAAGGAGGGGAATGCTGTTTTTCAGGTAAAGGATTTGATGGCTTAGGAGACAACACAGGAAGAGATAATCGTACATCACTGTCTTCTTGCTTTCTGGATGATTCTCCTTTATCAGAACTTGACCTCTTTTCCTTGTTTTTGGACATTTTCTTGGACTTCTTCTTCTTTTTGCTGAAGGACCTGCTGTGCTTATCAGAATCATCAACTTGCATCTTTTCAATAACACTCTCAACCACTTTCTTTTCCTTAGAGGATTGCTTTTCTTTACTTGAGTGTTCAGACTTCACTTTCTTTTGAAATGGAATATTAGGTTCTTGTTTTATATCTTTGAAAGATTTCTTTTTGTAGGCTTTTGAGTCCTCAGATGCAGTTTTCTTTGGAGGAATGTCGCAGTCCATGCTCTCACTTTCTTGCTTGATTTCAGTAGTCTTATCTCTTTTCACTTTCTTTGTTTTAGGATCTTTCTCTTTAGGTTTATGCTGCTGGATTTCAATGTCAGACATTTCAAAATCAGAACGAATGATTTTCCTTGATTTTTCTGGACGAGGTTTGGAACGATTTGCCATAGATTTCTTCTTGGATGGTTGAGATTTAGAAGCGAAATTAGAGTCGGAATCTGAAGTGTCAGAATTCAGGATGTCCGTTTTCTTTTTCCTGACCTTCAGGCTGCTAGACTGCCTACGAGACACATTGTATTCAAAGTCAGAATCAGTAGCAGAATCATTGAAATCTTTTTCCATTTTACTGATTCTGCTACTTGAATCGTGGGACACAGCACCATCATCAGATGAACTCTCAATCACCAATTTTCGTTTGCGAGGTTGTTTCAGTTTGGTCGATTTGGCTTGAGAATCAGATTCACTTGAGTGATGGCTGCCAGAATCAGAATCTTTATCACTGTCTTCAATTGATTTAGTATTTCCTCTCTTAGCTCTACTTTGTTTTAGCTTGCTAAATTTTTGCCTAACTGATTCTAAATCACTGGTTTGATGTTTTAGGGTTTGTGACTTGCTGGATCGAGCTTTTACTTTATCATACATGGAGAAATAAACAGGTTCATCATCCATAAAAGCTTGGAAATCAAATGGCACGGAAGATGAAGATGACTTTTTAGATTTTTTATCAGATTGCTTTTTCTCACTTTTGGCATCTTCACTTTTGCTTTCATTGTCACTGTTGTTCTTACTTTCAGATTTACTTTCATATTTCATTTCGTGCTTATTTTCACTTCTACCTTTATGCCTACCTTCATATTTTGAATCATGCTTACTCTCATATTTGTTTTCATGCCTTTCATGTCTTTCCTTCTTGCTTTCACTTCTATCATGTTTACTGTCACTTCTGTCATGCTTGCTGTCACTTCTATCATGCTTGCTATCACTTTTGCTCTCATGCTTTCCATCTTCTTTCTCTTGCTTTCCTTCATGCCTTTCATTCTTACTATCATGCCGACTTTCACTTCTATCATGTCGGTCACTTTTACTTTCATGCCGGCTGTCCCCTTTGCTTTCATGCCTGTCTCCTTTACTATCATGCCGACTCTCCCCTTTGCCTTCATGCCTGCTGTCTCCCTTGCTTTCATGCCGACTGTCTCCTTTGCTCTCATGCCTGTCACCCTTACTTTCATGCCGACTGTCCCCTTTTCCCTCATGCCTGCTGTCACCTTTACTTTCATGCCTGCTGTCTCCCTTGCTTTCATGCCGACTGTCTCCTTTGCTCTCATGCCTGTCGCCCTTACTTTCATGCCGACTGTCTCCTTTGCTCTCATGCCTATCACCCTTACTTTCATGCCTGCTGTCTCCCTTGCTTTCATGTTTCTTTTCATCTTTTTCATCACCTTTCGTTTCATGTTTACTTTCATTTTTTGTGCTATGAGTTTCCTTTTTGGACTTTGATGGGTTAGTTCCTTTATTGTCCTTTTCAGAATTTCTTCTCTCTCTAGACTTGGTTCTTTGATCTTTGCTAGAAGATTCCTTGGAATCTCTGGACTTGGAACGCTTTTCTTCTTTACTTTTGTGTTCAGATTTTATTTTTTCCTTATATTCTGATTTGCTCGTTTTGGATTTTTCAGTATTACTACTAGAAGAACCAGATTTTGACGCTGATGATTTACTTTTCTCTGGCTTTGAGCTTTTCTCTTTCTTTTCAGTCTTCTTTGAATGTGCAGCTTGTAAAGGTGGGGATGATGATCGATCTTGAGTTGCACTTTTACACAGTTTAGGCTTTTTAGGTTCAGGTTCCGATGTTTTTTCATGCTTTGACCAGTTGATTTCATGACTGTCCCTACTAGAATCCAGAGATTTCACAGACTTACTGGACTCTGATTCTGTACTGTCAATAGACGAGACTCTTTTCTTTGTGGCAGGTCCCAAACTATTGACAGGTACTTCTGGGTTATTAGTAAATGATTTGGCACAAGAGTCAATATTGGGTTTTATATCATCCTTACACCCATTTTCTCTCCAGTGACTGGAACTTTCATGGAAAGATAACCTAGGATCTTTGGAATCACAGAATTCTTTCTTATCATTGTCAAAAGAATTTAGGTGTAAATGGTCCTTGGTAATGGACACACAACCATCCTTCTTCAATGGAATGCTTGTTATATTATGTACAGCTACTTCTTTCTTAATGGGCACCTTACATTCTATTTCAAATTTACACACAGACTCCGTTGCACTATCTGTAGGTGATGCAGGCTCCCTTTTGATATTAGGAGGAGAGCTCACCACCATAGTATGAGGAGTCACTTCTACAGGACAGTGTAGGGGACTCTTGAGAGATGTGGCAAGGGCAGAGGAGTTCATAAGGAATCCGGGCTCTGATTTGATCTTGACAGAATTGAACACAGCTGTTTTCAGCACGTGATCGCCAAAGTCTTTCTCAACTATGCTCAACCCTTCAGAGTTCTTAATTGTACTGGACACAACACCATATGGAGTGGCAACACAGGGAGAACAAGGGGCAAACACCTGGGGAGTCAACTGCTGAACCGGAGGGGTGACTGGAGCTAAAACGACGCTACCTGATCCACTTTGATGGGTTGAAGGTGGGGACATGATGCTTTGTACGACTAGAATTGTGGAAGGGGTTTTGACAAGGGAAGACTGGTTCAATGGCTGTGGAGCTGGAGCTATGGGAATGGAAAACTCCTTAGCGGCAGCTTTTGTTCGAAAAGTAGGTTTAGCTTTAGGGGGAGAGTCCATTTTTGCCACATTGACAGGCTCGTATTTCTCATCAATGTGTTGTAATCTCTTGGTGTCTTGGTCAAATATAGTGGGACGTGCGAGAATGGATTTCACAATTTCGGATGGTTCACTCCTAATCTCAGGGGCCAAGTAGTTGAACCTCGACCTCTTGACGGGACACTTGGGTACTTCAGGTACAGCAGACACAGGAGCAACCGCATCTGGAGTAGCCACAGTGTTCCGAGACGATCCGGACCAAGCATTGAATTTCTCGTCCAATGCTTTTATTCTATCCTCAATAGATGGACGGTTTGGAGATGCTGAGGGAGACATTTCCGACTCAGAAGAACTGTGGGATTCCTTTACCTTTTCACAATTACTTTTAGGAGATTGTATAGGTTCCATAGAGGATAACGGTTCGTCAGTTTCCATCGGCTGGGGTTCGAATGGAGATATTGAATCGACAGGAGAAACGGAAGCACCATTGACTTTATCATCGGGAGAGTCCTTTGCCTTCTTTTCGTAGTCCGGCAGAAGGTCTGATATTCGAGCACTCTTACTGGAGGCGTAAGAACTAGGAGAGAGTCCGGCCCTCGGACTATGAGCCGACGTGCTCTTTGGAGATGTCACCACATTGGGAGATGATTTGGGTGATCTTAATGAGGCTGCAAACTTGGGAAGAGGGAGGGATAGTGGACTAATATCCCTTTTCACTTCATGCCGAATGTCAGAAAGGGTCCGTAATGAAAGAATGCGATTGGGGAAATCCAATGATAATGACTTTTTGCTCAGAGGAGTATCCTCGTCAGAGATGGTTTCTTCCTTTACCTTGCCATGAGATGATATAGGTGAACCAGATTCAGGAAAATGATCATTCACTGAGTTGCACTCTTTCCTCCATGACACATCTGATATTGGTGAAGGAGCACATAAAAAAGAATCGGATGCTCCCTGCAAAATCGGAAGACAAGTTTCATTGTCCACAGAAATCCTGCGGCACTTTTGTTGGGAGTTCACAGATGCCATGGAAACCGAATGTTGATCACATCCTTTTCGAGGATCTAAGTGTTTTTGAAAGATGTACGAGTCCAGGGACAAGGATATGCAATTGTTACTATCAATAGTATCACCCTTTGATTTTAGTTTTGTAAGAATTGCAGGATCCTTTGGCCCACTGCTTTTGCACAGTTTGATCCCACATTCATCTTTGGTTAAGGACTTTAAACTGTCACTTTCGAGCAGGGAATTAGTCTCTGAGCAAGTAGAGGGAGATCGATGTTTCTTAAGACGTTCCACTTCCAATAATGCCTCAATGTCACTGGTGTTGGCATTCTCACCTAGTTGTTCCAACATGTGAAGCAGCTGCACCTGCTTCTTCTGAAGGTATCTCAAGTCCGTCGTATTGGCACTTTCAGTCTTAACTTTTGTACAGTCCTGCTGCTGCTGTTGGGGGGTAGAGTTATTGTCTATAATAGTATCACATTTGCTCTCCTCCACGGGCTCCTCCGACAACGGCACCACACAGTTCACCTTGCCAGTTTTCAGAGAGTTCACGGCATGACTATTGGGGAGTTGCTTCCCTTTCGCTTTCTCACTCACTGTGCTTTTGGCAGGAGGCTCCTTGATGCCACCTTTCGGCGGCAGGGAGGAGCACCCCAGGAAGCGCTTCTTCCTGCCCAGCTGGTCACTGGCGGATTCGTCACCACTGTCCGCTTCCAGCGATGACCGCACAGAGTCCGTTTCTCCCTTCAGGAGAGACTTATCCTCCGTGCTCCTGGGAGAGGTATTGGCTGGAGAGGCGTAGGGGAGGTCCGCCTCGTCACCTTTGGAGCGACAGTCTCTGTAGTCCGTCTCCATCTCGTCCGAGGCGTCCCGGCAGGGGCTATTTACAAGAGAGGAATTCTGACTGCCAGGGCTCTTCACACGATGATGGGAGCGTTCTTTCGTGGACTTCCGGCTGTCTTTCACAGACACTGGACTGGTGCTCCTACTTTGATGGCTCGACCGAGGAGGGGACTGGCTGTGGTGGCTTTCCTGGTCGCTGATACTGTTTCGGAGCTTGTTTCGCTTCCGGTTCGGACACTCTGGCGTTTCAGGATACTTGGGCCTCTCAGCTTTGCCGTCAAACAAGGTGACTTCAGGAACGCTATCCTCGCGAGAATTGTACCTAAAATACACAAGTTTCAATTACTTTTATGATTATTCTTGTATTGAATTGTTTTACTTTCCTCCCTTTAGATTTATAATAATTTATATTTGTCTATTTATTTACGTAGACTTATACTAACACAGGTCTGTGAGAACCTTTATAACACTAAATTATTATAATTTCAGTTTCAATTGATATTTTAACAGCATTGAAATCAAAGTTAGTTTAATCAATTAAGCGAACATTCATAATGAATTTTTACACCAGAAATAAATTATTTCACATGCATCAAATTACCTAATTTATGTAAAATTATCAATTTTTACAGCTAAAAAAGAAATTTCATGACACAGATTAAATAGTTTTAGGTTACTTAAAAAATTATTCTATGAAAGGATAAGAAAAACTCAGTGCTCTATAACATGCTAGAGATCTATATTAAACATTCAGCTAAAATTAAATGCATTATTTACTTCAATACAGCAAAATACGTAGTAAAAATAAAATGTGATAAAGCCAGAAAGTTAGCCATCTCAGAAGATATTCATTCATAGTAAATATGTTAAAAGATGTAGCTTTAACATCTGTCATTTTGCTTTTGAGTAGATGCTTTTAGAGGGGAAAAAAGGTCCAAAGATTATGAATGCTTTTCTGGCACTGCACTTTTTGAGTATATTTTAACACCTACCTATGCCTTCTTTCACCAAACTCGTCATGATATGCTTCATAACGAGCAGAGAAGCCTTGCCCTCTGCCTCTAGAAGAAAATCCAGCTCGCTGCCCGCCTCTGAAATTCCCTCTTGGAGGCCTGGTCTGTGCTTCATACCGAGGATAGACCCGATTTTCAAAACCAACCCTTGGTTCCCTACAAAAAGGGGAAATTGGCTTAGCATTTTACATTTGTGCAGTAAGATAAATGTGAAATTATGTAAACAATTTTTGGCTTGTGCAAAATTTTAGTGTTAATAAATCAATAGTATAAAAAGCTCTCACTTTTTTTTTCTTTTTAATTTTCTATGAAACTATCAAGTGCCAAAAAAACAATAGAATTAGCATAAAATTTAGTTGGAATTTGATCTTGTGAGGTTTCAGGTTCTTGAGTAAAACACAAGGGCTGATTTTGCAAAAATTACCTTTATATCTCATGCTTTTTCTCAATTTTACTTAATGGTGGATGAAGCTACTAAACTTAGTCATTGTTAATACACATTAAAAGTAGCACTTGTTTACAGCTTCAGTGGGTTAATAATTATCTGATTTCTAAAAGAGGTTTTTACCAGAGTTAAAAGAAGAGAAAATAAAGAGAAAAGAGTAAGCCAAACATATGAAATACCAGGGTAAAAAATAGCAAGAATTAGTTAATATAAGCAAGTATTTATAAACAATGCATTCAAACTTCAACAAATTTAGTAAGTACATGCAATTCAAAGTTTTTCATTTTATAGCAGTACACCTACTGAGCCTTCCAATAAGACTTGATTAACACCCACCTACCTTGAATGAATTAAGGCCAAATCCAAAACATAAAACTCTATATGTCTCAAAAAAACTGAAATGAACTTACTTCTCGTCTTAATAACAGAAGAAAAGGAAAACCTTATTAAGCTAATTTCAATGACAAATTTGGTAACATACCTTTCATCACTACGGACAACTTCGAATTCCGGACCTCTTCTTTCTCGCCTTTCCCAAGGCCTACCATCGCCAGGAATCATTTGACCGGTCATTTCTAGCTTATCAAAGAATGTTGTTTGGCATTCACGACTTGCGAAATCCACCTGGATAACATAACAATATTCATTGAAGCACCCTGCTTTCATATTTTTATAGATTATAAAAAGATATACTAATAGCGTATTTTACTTTCTAAGAGAATTTTAACACTAACCATTATGGAGATCAATAGCAAGTTACAGTACACCAATAAAAGTTAGCTAAAATTTGAATTAAATCTATTACATTTTAACTCGGAAACTAAGTTTGATTAGACTAAGCATATAAATACCTGCAGTTTCTTTCCTTGAAGAATTCTTCCTCTCATTTCAGACACTGCAATTTGGGCAAACTCAACATTCTCGTAGAATACCAAGGCATGTCCCTTTTCTCTGTCCACAATAGTGTAAGCAACTATTCCGAAACGACTGAAATGCCTAGATAGAAACTTGTCTGAAACAGTGTCAACTATACCATCTAGCCATACACAGTTCGTTGGCATACTCTTTCCAAAACCCAGTTTGATTCGGTTAGCACCTAGGTTCTCACCATCCAACTTGCGCATTGCTTTCACAACACTTGCTATGTCAGAATACTGTATAAATGCATAGGAAGTTGCTGAACCTTGCTTCTTGATATCAATTTCCTGTGAAAGAGTAAACATCATTAAGCAAACGAATTTCAATACTTCTTATATACTAAACACCAAGTCACTTTACCAACCCTTCTAATTTTGAACTTTTACCAATATTTACAGTTAAAATGTTACAAAATGCCAAACACAAATATAGCTTCAGCAATAAAACTTTATTTATGTATTGAAATATTTGAAAAACGAGTTAAAAATAAAATATTCATAAAATAAAAAAATTCATAAAATCAAACTCACAATGATTTCCCCAAATTGCTCAAAATGGTTCCTTAGCTCAGGAGTTGTAATATCCTTCTCCAAGTTTCCAATGAACAGTGTTCTTGTGGCTTTTGGATGGAACTCATCTAGTTCAGCTTCAAGAGGTCTAAACTCATTGTCTTCAGCATCCAAACCTTCATGTGCAGTAACTTCAATTTTGCAACCAAAAAATAGTTTATCCTTGGACACTTCTAAAGCTTTGTCAACATCTTCAGGCCTAAAAGAGAATAGTTGCATTAGATTACAGGAAAGTTATTTTAAACTTTTAAGTGAATATTACACTTTTACCAAGACTAGATTACTTTTACAAACATTCCCACTGTGGATCCCTTAACACTACCAGAATATTAACATACAAGTACAGTGGATTCCACTTATAAGAAACATCAGTTTACTGGGGAAACTGCTTATTCGAGACAAATCATAAAATACTATTCAAATAAGGTATTGAAATTTTTTAATATTGCTTTTAGTCAAATCATCAGCCTTCAGGAATGAAATTCGGCATTGTTTTCAAAATACAATAAAACATATGACTAAGAAATTTTATTCTTTCCATAGCTGTTTGCCAACCATGTAATGAAATTTCATTATGAGGCTGTACTATAGCATCAAAACAGTAACAAAATGCAAAGGAAAAATGAAAAGCTAAATGTAAAATCAAGATCGAGTACAACTTTGATATCTCAGATGTCCCCAATTCAGAGTAAAAGATTAAGATTTAATTTTACTTGTTATTTAAATTCTAAGTTTTTAAAAAAAATAAAAACTTTTTTTGATGCTCCATTAGCCTTAATGACACAATTTTCATGGTAGGAACATGGTTGAAAAAAATTTATTGAACTTACTTTTTGAAACACACAACAGCATAACGATCCGTTCCCTGACCAATAACTTTGACCATGGTGACTTTCCCATGCTTTTTGTATTCATGGAAAAGACCATCTTTCAAACTTGTGTCTAGAAAATACATATTAATATAAAAATTTGTTCATAATTGGTGATTTTTTTCAGTTTTTTAAAGTTAAAAGAAAAATATTTAAGTAAACTAGCACAAAATTGCATAACTTAAAATTTTCATAACAGAAAAAGTAATAATACTACTATTAACATTTTCAAGATAATTAACATTTGTTCTCGGTTCTTGTCTTTTCATCATACCTGTGGAACGAACAGGAAGATTTCTGACACATATGCCCAAAGGCCTTTTCTCTTCACGATCACAATGGTTTTCGACTACTGCTAGTGTGCAACCCTGGGATGGAGTAGAGCTTTGAGTGTTGTTTGATGTGCAGTTTATGGCAGATGCATTTACAGCAGAGGGTAAATAGCACGGCGTGCTGGATGGATTAGCAATGGCACTCGACGGCCTGTCAAGTCGACTACCTTTCGTGTTGTTTTGACTACTATACAATGCACTCCTACAGAGAAACAAACAAAAAGAGTCAGTACTTGCTAAAATTTTCAAAATAAGCTACTTAAATTTTTAATTACACAATACAACATGAAAAATGTCCTTTAGATGAAAATATGTGTCTCTTGAATACTTTCGGCTGAAAACAATGAATCTGAAATTATTTTATGCCCACTATGCACCATTTTAGCTTTTTATGTGCTATATACTAAAATTGATCAAATACACTACATTCAAATAGCCCATTATGGAGATTTAAAACATTGGGATAATAACAGGCATGCATCAGGGATACTGCACAAAATTATGTTGCTTTCTCTGCAACTGGGACAGTTGTAACAGAAAAATCTTAATAAAAATCTTGTACCCCAAGAAAATAATTTCATTACTGGCACCAAAAGCATATTTTTAAGAAAATATATTATACACAGGGTTTGTACATTTCTGAGGAAAAAAATTCAAAGATTTTTAAGGACTATTCCAGGCTATCAGATGAAATATTCAAGGCTGACTGTAATTTTTGAAACCATTGTTTAGTTTTAAGTACACTGTATACTTGAGTTTCATTTCATACAATTTTATCTATTAAACAGACTAATAAAAGCAAATCTGCATGCTAGTTAGTAGTTACAAAAAAGGGGCTTGGAATAACTTTAAAGCCTTTTAAAAATTAAAAGATTTTTCAGACTTTTAGTACTAATAGCCATCTGAGGGAAGTCAGGATAGATTTCCTTACTTTAAATTACAGAAAATGGCTAAAACTACATAATATTCCCCATAATATCAGTATTCCCCTCAAAAAATGTTTCTTGCTATTCCAGTTTGCAAAGTAAATTGTCAGAAGCACACTGATGCAATTATCAGGATAATATAATTACAAGCATGATTTCAACTACAGAAAATGATTTGCTAAATCAATTAATCAGTATTGGTCTTTTCATTTGTCATGATTTTTATTTATAAAATGCTCAAAATGTAAATGTTTGAAAACAACAAAACACAAATTATATATCACTGGTGTCATCAGATAACCTTGTATCCAAATTAAGGGAATCTTCAGAATGAGATATTGGTGTAAAATTATGCCAATGACAGAAATTAGAACCCTAGGCATACTGTAGTGAGTAGCAATAAAACCTGGTCCATTGATGTTAACAGGATTGTTGTGGGAACATCAGTGACACTGCAAGGAGTAACCTTTTCAGTTTGTTTCAATTTACTGTTTTACTTTTGTTATCAAAATAAAAATTCATTTAATTTCTCAAATTTCTTTCCATGGTGATACCGTAGAGTAAAATAACAAAAAATACAAATCGGTCTTCTTGTGAGCATTTAAAACATCTGCTGTACTCTTTAAGCTAATCTCAAACAATGAACTAAGAAAGAACCCCGCAGTCTTATACTGTATATTCCCCTAATCAAAGACACAAGGTTATCCAATGATGCCAGGGATATTCCTGAAGTATTTATAAATGGTCTGGTCCAACATGGATGGCTACACAAATCAGAACACAGAGTAACCAACTTGGAACAAACCAGAGCAGCCTGGAGAAACACCACTGCCCCAAACAAGTGCTAGTTAACTTACACAGGCGACCTTGACTTAGATGGAGACCGTGATCTACCACTGCTGTCACTTGATGAACTGCGTAACTTTGAAGAGGAACTTGAAGACCTGCTATCACTAGAGCTCCGAGATCTAGACCGAGAACCTGAATTAGATCTAGAACCAGAGGGGGTTCGGGAAGGTGACCGACGTTTAGTCCTTCTCGATCGGTTTTCAGTAGTCCTTATAGTAGGAGAAGCCACAGAGGCAATTGTGGGTGTAACTGGAGCGTTATTAGTCCGTCTATTTAACCTAGTTGAACTAGCTGCTGGCTCTCTCTCTTCACTGTATTGGTCACCAACAGGATACCTTTGCTGGTCAAAGTGCTGACGAGCATTATGAGGACGAAAATGATTTTGATTTCTGCAAAACAAAACAAAAATATTATTGATCTGATAAAACATTATTATGGTTTTCAAAAATGTTAACTGTTTTACTAAATATCGCCAAGCTGTTTTAACACTAGAAAGACGGCACTATGCTGTATACCTAGAAAGACTGAGTGGGCCTTTTTGGCCCACCTATGATTTTTTGCATACGAAGCTAATTATACATCTAAAATATAATAATATCATATAAATAACTGTTAGAGTATAAGATAGAGACTCAATCTTCAGATTTCTATAGGATTTTAGAATTTTTAATTATTAAAATAAATTGTAATTATGGCCATGAAAAGTGCTTTGACTACATTTTTATCCATAGATCTGATAAATAAGTTGCTACTCTAGATAAATGACACTGGTAGGAATAATTAATAAAACCCATTCAATAAATAAAGCAAAGTTTTTAAAACTGACCTGTTTATTCGTATTTTGCACATTTGGAGCAATGAATACAAAAGCACTTCTCTAAATGCGCATTTTCCACAAACCGATTTCTTACTGTCGAAGCATGTCTTTAATGTATTGTTTCCTTCACAGGATACTATAATTCTACATATAACCCTTTTTGTAACTGCTGTCTTCTCTGTTTATGCTTTTTTATGGTAGAAATAGTTGTTTCTTTGGCAGACACGTAAGGGGCACGGAGCTCTTCACATAATCCCAAGATGAAATTTCTACGACTTAATTTCTTTTTTTCCGGCTACTACCTTGCATAAGATCCATGCATTTACAGCAGAGATATCTAATATGTTATAGAAAACATGCATAGGCCAACTGGCCAACGGCTAGAGCCTGATTTGGTGCTTTAGTACAGTCGTTTCATTTGATCCACAATGATGTCAACTCCATACTTAGTTTCGTTGTAGTAAGCTATAGTATCCTGCTTTTTCTTTTCCTTCTAGTTGTCGATAACTACGGTGTTATGCAGTTAAGGTTATGTCTTTATTTTTTTTTAAATAAACAATTGTTGAATAAAGATTTTGTTTTCCCAATTTTGCAGTTGGCGGAACCTCTCTACGGTCTCTTCTAACTGTTCCAACCAGGCTAGTTTTGCTTGGGATTTTAGTTTTTCACACAGTTTTACTGTTGTAAAATAGCTGTCAGTTGTTATGTTCCTATCTTTTCCCAAGTATGGCTGGGTACACTTCGCAACGCATCATTTTCAATGCCTCAATAGGGAATGAAGGTTAGCAGTTTCCCCATTCAAAGAAAACAGCTGGTACAGTTCAAGTTGTAAAATGTATTTCTTTTGTGAGAAACAAACCTTATTGGTCACCTTGTTGACCGAAATTCAATGGTGAGAACCATTATCTTTATGGTGGGTACCATAAATTCATCCTTTGAAACGTCCTCCCCTCGACCACAACCCCAACTGAGAAAGGGGCGTTCTAAACCGAATCGAATCGAATGGAACTTGAAAGAGATAACACTTGTAAGAGATAACAAACAAAGAAGACCCCCTCCCCTTTCTATAGGAAAATTTCATGGAAATACGAGCGGAACGAAGCAAGGAAAACACAGCAGAGGTGGTACGGTCCAAAAAAGCCCGCTCCGTCTTTCTAGGTATACGGTTCGCTATCTTTGCTCCTATGAGACTAAAATGAAAACGGTTTGGTATGCACTTTAATTGAACCAAATAAGGAAAAGTCAGAAAATTTCAAGCCATTCGGTTGATTAGAGTTGAAATAATTAAGCCGCAAACAGCGCGATGGGCCAAAAAAGCCCATCCCGTCGTTCTAGTGTTAATCAAGAAATATTCAAATATTAACAAATTTGTATGGTTGTCATTGATAAAACTCAGGGTTCATACTTTTTCTAAGATAGTAAAATTCAGGAGTCTTTAAGGAGTTTTTCAGGAGTAAATTACACAAAAATTAGGAGGTAACATGAACAATTATTAACCTGACTTCTTTCAATATCACGAGCAGAATGAGTTCAGAATGAATCATTGAAAAAAGAAGTGCAAAAAAGTTTAGAATTTTATCTTTCAACAGTATTTTACTGATTTAAAAAACAATAACTTTCACTGATTTAAAAAAACCCCAATAACTTCCACTATATTATATTGTTATTTAAACTTCCTTTTGCTCTTGGATAGATAAATTTCAGGAGTTTAAGGGAAAATTCAGGAGGAAAAACTTAATTTCCAGGAGTTTTAAGGGCCCTTAGAAAATTAATGCAAAGTTTAGGAGTTTTTCAGGAATTTCAGGAGGCGTACGAACCCTGAAAACTGTATATTATAATTGATTACTTTGCGATTGTAAGTAATTTCTCAAATTTTTATAGTCGAAAATAGCTCAGCGATATATATACAGCGGGCTAACAGATTAATTTAAGACAATTTTTTTAGTTGAATTAAGTTTTTGTATAAATACTCTGCATAAAAAATTATTTCAGCTAAATTTCTACCACCCTATTTAAATTAACGCTGTGAATTTAGAACCAAAAAAGTCATTCATACAGTTAAATAGGTGAAGAAACAAAATCTGACATTTAATCTATAAATCCCATAAGAATAACATTTAATTTTAATACTAAAAAAACCTCCTATTTACCTTTCTGCACCTTCAGTGTAGTTATTCCCAGGTGCTGATCTAGAATATCTGTCTCTAGACTTTGCTCTACCTTGGTAATTGTCTTCGTCATGGTATCCAATACCAATTTGCCTTCTTATGTATGGTTCTCGGTCTGCATAGTAGTGACCAGGTCTCTCATAATTTCTTTCTTCAGGGAGACTGCAAAAGAAACATCATGTTTAATAATCACAAAAAGATAGGAACAATTAATACCAAAAGCATTCTTATCAATATATTACTGTATAAATTATTAAGACATCTTAAACTGATGGTTAAGATAGTACAATTTTCAATTACGAGTTATTTGTTTTAACAGGCAATTAAAAAATGTAATTGATTGTAATAATAACCTTGAAAACTACCGTTGTTTTAACAAACTTTTAAGGCCCAGACTGTGCATAAGGTTAAGATACAGATATACAAATACAGACACCTTTGTATTACATTATGAACAGTTCAACTGAATATACTAATACTTATCTTATTAAAATATAAATTCTATCATAAAACAATCAAGTCAAATATAGCAAAGAAATGAAATACACAAATAATATTGATGCCCACATGCATGCCAAGCACAGAAAGTTTATCCCTAAAAAATGTGGATTTTATTGAAGTTTGAATAACTGAAAACTTGACTTTCCCCTAAATATTATACAATATACATAATTTATTAATTTGTAAACAGAATATTGTCACAGGAAACCTCCAAATAATGGAGACTCAATCTCATTAGCTTGTTTGTGACCTTAGAAGTCAAAAATAATTTATTAAATAAAAAAAAACTTTTTAAAAACCACGTTTTTAAAATGCACTAAAAAGTATAAAATAATTTGCTTCTAACTCCTTGTAAAACGAAAAACGTGGGGCTCATGCATTAGGTATTTAATTCAACAGCTTCTCTCGGTATTATGCTTCTTATTTTTTTATTAATTATAGATATATTAGTAAATAGAGTGGCCAATACAGTAGTAGCTGTAAATATTATTGCATGAGCCCCACGTTTTTCGTTTTACAAGGAGTTAGAAGCAAATTATTTTATACTTTTTAGTGCATTTTAAAAACGTGGTTTTTAAAAAGTTTTTTTTTATTTAATAAATTATTTTCTGCTTTTTAGTTCTGTGATCAAAATTTCAAGTCTCCACCTCATCGGGGAGTAAGTTCAAAATCGATTTCTAAATAAGCCCCTCCCCCTGGGGGTTCAGGGGAAGCAAATTTAACCAAAACAACGAGATAATATCGCATTGTGATCCAGATCTGAACTGTGTTCAAAATTTCAAGTCTCTACCTCAACGGGAAAATCGATTTCTAAATAAGCCCCCCTGGGGGTTCAAGGGAAGCAAATTTAAACGAAACAACGAGATAATATTGCATTGTTATCCGGATCTGAACTGTGTTCAAAATTTCAAGTCTCTACCTCAACGGGAAAATCGATTTCTAAATAAGCCCCCCTGGGGGTTCAGGGGAAGCAAATTTAACCGAAACAACGAGATAATATTGCATTGTCATCCGGATCTTAACTATGTTCAAAATTTCAAGTCTCTACCTCATCGGGAAAATCGATTTCCAAATAAGCCCCCCCGGGGGTTCAGGGGAAGCAAATTTAACCGAAACAACGAGATAATATCGCATTGTCATCCAGATCTGAACTGTGTTCAAAATTTCAAGTCTCTACCTCTTCGGGAAGTTAGTTCAAAATCGATTTCTAAATTCCACCCGAACAGACAGACAGAAGGACAGACAGAGGGACAGACAACAAAGCGACCTAATAAAAACGTGGTAAAAACTAGGTGGAGTCATTATAACAAAAACACTAAATAGCCTAAAAATGTTTATTTTTAAGAGCACTGAAATTTCTTAATTTCATCCAACTATGGTGAAATAGTAAACAATAAATGCTGAAAACGATGATGACAAATTATAATGTAAGTTTAAAATGCAAATCACAGATAAAAACAAGTACTTAAATAAAATTGCACTATTCATTTTTGGTCAAAACCAACTGTAATAATTTAAAACTATCTATCTGTAAAATCAAACACTAATTTTATGTGTTTAAAATTAAGAAAGAATCAAAAATAATCATTGCAAGTATATTACATGTCAAGCAATTAGATACTCCATACACAAAAATATCAAAATAATACAAATTAAAATTTTTATATAAAAACATAATACACCACTATCCCCCTAAATTAATGTCATATAAATTAATATGACATTAACTGATCATAATTAATTAAATATAGTATGATCTCACATCATTGTTGATATCTCAAAACTTCTTGGGTTTCTTAAGACCACTAACAGATGGCGCTATAGAAACTTTGTTTACAAATTCAAGAGGTGGCGTAGAATAAAAATAAAAGAAGGTAGGGAAATATTGTCACATAAAATTAAATAACTTAGATGAAATAACCCCACAAAATGTAGATATTTTTTTTTGAAGAAATATATATTTGATTTAAGTCATTTGTCATAAAAATTTCGTGTATTTGTTATAAGAAGTACTATTTGAAATAATATTTACTTAAATTTTAAAAAGAAAAGAAGCTGAAATAAATGTACAATTCCTATAAACTAAACGAAAAAAAAAATCGCAATCTGAAATAAGATCATTCATATTATAAATCGCAAAATTACTCCATTTCTTTTTCACCATAACTCTATTATTAAAGACAAATTTTCCTACAAAAATAATAATTCCATTAAGGAAAATACGCATTTTTAAGAGTAAAGAGCATTGAAATATCCCGTACTATTTAAAAAAAAACAACAACAAATACTATAATAAAAACCTCCATTAAATTAAACCCAATTTACAGATAATTCAAGAAGCAAAGAACTTTCAATACAATCGATTTTGTTATTATATTTTTTACTAAAAAATTGACCTAAATTAATTATTTTATTGAAATAAATATTGCCGGGGAACAAAAGAATTTTCTTTTCCGCGAACGACGCATGACTCCCTTCGAATCACGTGCGTTGCAGATGCTGACGTCACCCTTATTAAACGCAAGGAACGCTGGGAAAGATGCTGGGACACAATTATTTTCACCGTGAGGCAATTTATCGACGAGACTTTCTTCTTCCTCACTTCGGCTGCCAAGATAAGAGAAAATACACGGTAGCTACAAAATGGACGACCTCTAACAAATTATTCTTCAAAGTTGTACTATCTGTTCTCGGCAAGTCTTGGAGATTGTATTCCATTCCAAAGGGCATTGGGGATATGGATGATGGTGCAAGAGGTTTATAACAGACTCGAGGCAGTGGAATGATGATTTTTTTTTATGTTGGACTGACGATTTATCAATTATAGTTCTGAGTACTCCTTTCATAATTTCAGATTAATTACAAGTACATGCAGTGTACTCGCACATAACCAAGCAAAATGAGGCCAAGTATTATAGCTGGTTAAGGGAAATTACGGTTGAAGCGAGGAATTATGATGCAATTCAATTCTCTTACAAATACTATTACAAAACAAGTCATTAATAAAAAAAATCAGTGACATGTGACATGGATATTTCACTAAAGTTTCAATGATACTTCCAGGAAGAATTTAAACACGATAGAACACAGGCTAAGGTAAAAAAAAACCTATTTCTATTGTTAATTATGACAATTGACAAATTTACTTAATAGTCAAATATGATGTCGCAAAATGGTAATATTGATTATGCAAAGCAACTTCTAAAAACTGCTTCCAATAAGATACGGTAGATTTGAACTTGTTTTCTTAAAATATAGAATTTAAAAAGACTAACAGTTAAAATCCAACCAAAAAGAGAAACTACATAATTTGTACCTTAAAAACCTGTCTCAAAGCTACGGACGCCGACGTAAGGTTTTTGGATACACGATATCCTAAAAAGGTAACTAGCTAGCTACTTGTCTTGAATGGACAGTTACTGGTTTATTTGTAGGTCAAGCATGTCAAAGGAAATGAACCCGAGATAATAAAATGTGGGCGAGAATTTTAAAGAAACCTAACTTTAATTTATCATTGTACTAATAAGGATTATGAATCAATAAATTAGATTGACAACAAAAGATTTTTGTGATTGATAAGTTGATGACAAACAAGATGTCTAGAGGAAATAACTATTTCAAACTCATTTTTAAAATATCTTAAAACTATTTTATTTATTCCTTATCAGCGAAACCTATACGCGGAGCTTTTGCTAAATAATATAAAATATTCCGTCAAAAACGTTCCCCTCACGAAAATTTGGCCCTGACCCCCTAGTCTGAAACCGAAAACCGACAGATGGTGGAAAGGTACGTCGAGAAACAAACAACCCACTGGCTACTGGTCATTTAGGTCACTGACGCCTACGACAAATCACCCACAACTTTAAACAGTAGATAAACTTAAATTGGGGTTGCAGCTTAAAACTGAGAGAATAGGAAATAATGTAGTTTAAGAGGATATTAACTCTGATTCAGTCCCCTTTTGTGGATAAAACAAAGGGCAAGGAGTCTCACTATCAGCTAATTGCTAAATCTTAAAACCACAACACACAAACTAACAATAAATGAAAATATGTTTATTCATACGACGACCGATAGAATGTAATATTTCTAATCATACTAAGTATAAATTTTAGGTAATTAAATAAACATTTAATCAAGGAATGACATTTTAAAGAAGTACCATTAAGAAAAGCAATTTTTTTCATCAGCATTTTCAAAAGAAATTCCAAAAAATTACGCGCTAAAAATTATTGTAGACCTACTAACTATTTATTATCTTTCATAAAAAATTTAAGTAGATTAAAGAGAGATTATAACTTTCCCAGGGTAAATGAAAAGGTAGCTACTCAACCATTCACCATTATTTTTTTTTTTTTGAACAAAACACAAGTTCAAAAGAACTAATCTAATTTGTCAAAATGCATATACCTAGTAAAACGTTACTTTTTTTTTTCAAGTTTTAATTTAATAATTTATTTGTGCAAGTTCTGAGAGAAAGAGTTAAAGCGTTTTAATGTAACCACATTCTTTGAGAGAAAAAATCGTATCAGACAAAATAAGAATCACGCGAAATATAGAAGCCTATATCAGTTATACCTCCCTACCCTAAGGTAAAACTCATAAAAAACGAATTAGTAACACAAAGGCCTCTAACATAAATACGCACATTTTGCATCTTAAAATTACGAAATAAACCCCATTAAGCCAATAATGCAGTTATCTCCCACAGAAAAAACTGCCTTAATATCAAACACATTCAAAACAAGCATAACTAATCCAGCACTAGGCGAACAAGAAAAGAGGTAACGAGTTAAAGCGATCTTAATCGGAAACTACTTGTTAGGAAATTCTTTTCGGGGTCCACTTGTATGGGTTCCAAACTTAAATGGAGAGACGCCAACGCGTTCGAAATTTCGCCATAACAAGATTGCTCGTTAATCCCGTACATCAACATTGAAGCACGCGCCAAGACCACGTTTCGTTCCCATTAAATACCACGCTTTGTTTTCTTACGATCACCTTGGTTGGGTTTTGCATGACGCAATAATCAACAAAGGTTTCCACAGAAAGAGGAGCTTCTTTAAAACATAACCTCGTTTTCATTATCAACGACCTGGCATTTTTTTTTATTTAAAAGGGGGCATTTAAAAACAGTTAATAGATTTGAATATTTTTTTTAAATTTTCGGCTATAACCTTATCAGAATTTTCCTTAAATTATTTTATCGAGACAATAAACTGAGGAGTACCTGCGTGTAACTAAAAAGCATTTCCAGAATTTCTCCTTCCATAAAAATATTTCTATTCGGTTTGATAAAGATAAGGTATTTGAACTATTAAAACGTTAACGTATGCATTACGAGTCGTTAAAAGATAACTGGACTGGACACAAATCCAATCAAAAAGAATATCAGGAAATTTTCAGATTATAATAAATTGAAAGCAATGGGAAACACATACGGAATTTATATAATTTTTCAATAATTGTTTACCTCATACATGCAAACTTGGAAGAATACTCTAGAAATATAATGAAAGCAACGGTTGGAAGTTTCATCAGCGGTACCTTATTAGAATACTAAGTTTTATATTCCAGTTTTCAATTAAATTCTAATCCCTGTTAAAAATATACTGTTGAGAAAAACATCAAAACTTAACTACTTCATAAAAAATGGTGATTACATTAAATGAAAAAATAATCAATGGTGTTAGCGGAATGAAAACGTAATAATGATAACTATAGGTTAAACTGAAATGTAAGTTTAATAGTTAAAAAAAAAACACTACAAAATAAACGAATTCGAATAATCCATACTATATTTCAATTTCTAACTATAAAAAAAATGCCTGAAGGAAATAAAATTAGAAAAACATATTTAAAAAATACTAATCTGCAAAATTTCGATAGTTTATTTACAGATAATATCAGTTCAATTAGACGAATTGTAGTGTTATCATATCTACACCACACCGAGTAATTTCCGATTTTTGTGAGTAAGGTAAATTTCTCGTCTAAGCTCCAGCCAAATTCTTGAAAACTCGAGAAGAAAAAAACAATTACAGCAGATCAAAGGGATTCCAGAAACGAATTTTGAAAAAGTAGGAGATACAGATACAGCCAAACTTAAAGTATTACCACAAAATGGGAGCAGAAAGTTTTCGATTATCGATTATATCTAAGTCTGCTCTATAGTGAAATTTATGCATGCAGATCAAGGGTCGTTCAAAAGTTATGCCACATATAATCAAGCGATTTTCCCCCTCCCCGGTGTCACAAACTGTCAGACTTATTTGACCAGACTACCTTTGTGATGTCACAGCGTACTTCTACTCAACTTTAAACTTAAATTTAAAATTTAATTTCGTATAAATAAGAAATATGGCTTCTTTAAAAGTACTGAATGTGAGTTAACAGGGGTCGATCCAGCCAAAAATTGGGGCCCTTTTGCTGCCCCTTCACAAAATTCCACTTACTAAAAAAGGCCCCTTCACATAAATTAAATTCTTAAAAAAGGCTCCTTCACAAAATTAAAGTTCATAAAAACAACCCTTTATCAAAATTTAAATCATCTTTAATCATTATTTGCAAGAAAACATTCACAAAATCTTATTCGTTTCAAATAAAAAATGTTTTTTTTTTACGATAATGTGAAAAGTAAAATATAATTTGACTTCAATTTTTCACAAAAAATAATTTCTTTTTCACAAAAATGGGCCCCAAAAAATAAAACCTGGATCGACCCCTGGAGAAGAAAATGAATCATCATTTGACTTTACTTTGGGTTGTTTGATTTATTCTGAAATTCGAGGGCAAATTATAACCTTTTTAATTTTAGTGTCACTGACCTCTGGGAAAAATTTGTCTTCAATTACAATTGTTTTTGCGATTGTGGGGTAATTTTCTTTCTTTAGTAAGTAAAAACAATACCGACTTTTCATGCGTGGAGAATTGGTTTACATGATCCATTGATTTAGGGCTAATGTAAACAGGTATCTCAAAAACTTTGAACTACTTGGCAAAATTTAATGCCATATTTAAATTTAGAGCAACACATTAATAAATAATAAACTCCATTAATTCAAATGAATCAATTCGGCAACGAGAAATATGAAAATTAACACGTAATTTCACCAACAATTTATGATACAATCACTTTTTCTACTTGAATTTCCAGAAACCAGTATTGTGAATTCCTAAAGCATATAGGTCCCCATATTATTTGGCCGCTAAAATTAACCTTTCACTTAGATAGTCATGAACAAATTCACGAGAAGTCTGCAGTTTTGGAATAGATTAATTTACGCACAATAATTTTGGATTAAAATTTTAAATATCCATTCTATTTTTATGTAGTAGCAAATTAACATCGACATATCAATTCTATGTATATTCTACTTTTTCATTGCTATAAATTATAGTTTTAAAATGCTTCCGAAGTGCAGGTGTAACATGAATACGCAGGAAAGTGTTTTTAACTACATTTTTAAAATAACCTTCACATACGTAATAAATACTTCGCATAAGATCAAATTTTATATTTTGACCCAACGCCTACAGAATTATCACAGGAATTTCTAAATTGCGTTAGCATTAAAAAATTTAAATAGGTACTATCAAGTTTTAAAGAAAATTTTGATGCAGAATATCGGTCATAAAGGCTTTCACTGGTTGAGAGACGCTAAAGAAAATTGGCTTTGGAAAGAAATTTCTCTAATTAAACATGACGCAAAAGAATAAGTACCTACTGTTAAAATTATTAGTAAGAGTCTTAGAATCGGGATTTTCTAAAAAAAACTTAATGAATCACCATAGTTGAAACAACAGGGCAAAACAGCACAAAACTGTCATAATTCTGCATTCAAGGATGATAAAAAAATAGAAGATGGCTTTAGTTAATTTAGACATGCCTATTTAACACGATCATCAGAAAGAATCTAGGTGTTTTCAAGTTAATTTGGTTTAAATCTAGTCACGGTTTGGGGGGTGCAATTTCCTTTAATGATTGAGAAGACGTCTGTGAAATTTATTATTGATTGGGTTGTCAAAAGTGAGAGTAGTCCTAAACAGCCAATTGCTTCTATTCGGAAAAAAATTACGAGGAAAACATTAGATTTTTGAAAAGGACAGTACTAAAGGTAAATACCACATTAAAATGAAAATTAAATTCAAAAATTTATACAAAAACTGTTGTTGCCCATAACTTTTGAAATGCACTGTATATTGATTGTAATCATCAAAAGTAAAATTAGTTCCATGAAATCTAAAAACTCGTACTGAAATTTTATAGAATAACAAAAATAATGTTATGTGAATGTGAAAGAAACCGTTTCATACATTACGTTATTTGTTTAAAAGTTGCACATAATATTTATTTATTATACATTTCGTTATTATCTCATGTTGAGCGGAAAGCACGGAAAATTTCTTAATGAAAAACCCATTAGATATTAAATCAATATTTGGGACTTTCAATTACATAAGCCAAAAGATAACAAAGAAAAATTTGGCCGTAATTGTTTTTCGCAAGCACCGAATAAAATTCTACGACCCAGAAACATCCCAGCTTGAGCGGTGCATGTGTTCGGTCGATTTAATCTAGTCAGTAGTTAATTTGAAAATTTTTGAATTATGACGAAATCAAAAAGTTGGGTGAAATTAATGTTATCAAGAATTGTTTATAGAAGAAAGCTGAAAGGAACTGAGAATATACCCAAGAAATAGTCAAACCCCGATAAAAATGAACTTTGGAATATAAAATAATTAAAAATAGTGCGTATATTTATGGAATATGCGTACCAATATTGATTTTACTGCAAATAAGAGAAAATTTAAACCCTCTTCCATTTTATGCGTTGTAATTTACACCCCTTTCATCTATACTTCTAACTGTACGAGCACAATCAGGTAATTAAATTGAATAAAATACTTCACTCAGATTCCCAAAACCAAAACAACTCTCGAAAATAAATAACACGTAGGAGATACTCAAATAGTTTGCAAAATAAAAAAAAAAAAAAAACATTCCGAATGTATAAAATATGTAAAATTTTCAGTTCATTTTCAGAGAAAAAAAAGTTACATTTTAGTTCGTAAATGGGAATTAATAAATCATAAGACCCATGAATCCACATGCTCGGGATCAGAGTTTATAAAAAAGCAGTTCGTAAACACGAGCGTTGAGGTATAAAAAAAAAGCACAACTGAAAGGAATTATCATCCCAAGGTTCAATACTCAATGACTCAGGCTCAGATAAATGGAGGTTAACTGCATCAGTTTTTTAAATTCACACACTCATAGGAAAACTAGCACATGGCCACTTGCATTGACGCTCTCCGCAACATTTCCTGGTTGTTAATAAGTTCTGGGCATAAGGAAATAAATCAACAGGTAGTATCGAAAAGAAAGACACCAACTTATCTAAGATGAGACGACGGATTCCATGATCACATGGGAAGGAACTCAGCAATGAATCAGTCATGAAATGCAAGAAAGAATACTTGGAGACATGTTTACGTCTTCGTAACATGATCGGAACTATTTTAATAAGGTGGGTGATAAATAAGGATTGACAAGTCAGAGGTCTGTTAAGAAGAAAATTTGTGTCTGTCAGCAAACCCTTCGTTACGAAATATTTTAGCTTGAAAATGAACCTTCACAATATTTTCACGCTATAAACGGATCATTTTAATGCTTTTCTATAATTTCATCACGTTATTCATTTAAATTTTACGTATCCCCAAAACATGACTTTCAACAAAAGAACCCAATTAAACGCTAATTTCGGATTAACAAAGTGAGCATAGATTTTTATGTCAAAAACACAGGACCTTTCACAAAAAGTCTGTGCGGACCCCGCAAGTGTACTAGCCAAAGCCAGGCATGTAAAGAATAAAGCTCAAAATAGGAATGCGAACTTTTTACAAAATTATATAGGTCATTAGTATTTAAAAAGAGTAGAGTTAAAAATACATAATTTGAACACACTATGAAAACACAACAGGAATGAATACGACTGAATTTCTCTTCCAACAATTCAAATTGAAAGTGGACAAAAATTACCCCTTATATATAGTTCTTCGGTCGTCATTTAACTTAAACTACCAATTACAAGAAATCCTAAAATAATTTTCTCGCTCTGTGACTCATTTATTCCAAAAAAGAATTTGAAACTCCATAGTTAGTGTAGTTGCATGATCGAACACCATTGTTCCTTTCAACCGTATCTATTGAATTAACTGACGACAAAGCAACAAATATTTGAAAACAGTTGAGGAATCTCAAAATTTCCTTTAAAAATCTCTGAAAACAATGCCAAAATTAACCTGCAAGAACTAAGCAACCCATCTCTCTCAAGCTTTTAAACTAAACCTGAACATATCTTTTGTAACTACTACCCATCACAAAGGACCGCAATACACTATTCCGAAACCCAAAGAATGGCGCAACATCACACAAATTCTTCAAAAACAAGAAAAAAGTACAATCAACATTCAGACATTCCTCGACAGTTTTTATTCGGCGCGCTTTAAAAATATACTCCCGCCTCATAACAACTCGAGGAAATAATAAAAAGACGAGATTTATTTAATTAACGAATTCCCAGTCCAAAGGGGAAATAAAAGGCCCGGTGGTAGAGGTACGGATCGATTTTGGTCGGAAAGACTCAGCTTCCATGCGCAGCTAGCATTATGCAAGCGCCTCTCGGAATGGAAGAGGAAGAGACACAATTCCGACGAATGGAATGCGTTCTATACCGGTACCTTCCGAAAGGGCGAGATCAATAATATTGCCACCATCACATGGTCTTCCTTTTACTTTTGTGGGGAGCTAATTAAAAAAATTCAAGAAGCAATTTTAAATATTTGTTAATAATTTTTCTTCGCTTTTAATGAGAAAAAATATTAAATATCCATCTTGAATGTTAAAAGGGATTGAATGTCCTGAATATAATATGGTATTTTCTTCATCTTTTTTTAAACAAAAACCGTCACAGTTGCCATATTTAGAACATAATCTTTATTCTTTATTAAACAAGTGAATCAGAAAATAAATCGTTAAAATGAGGAGAAAAAAGATTAATCAAGTTATTTTAAGTTTCTGAAATATTTCGATACTCGATTTGTTGATGGTCGGTGCAAGTAAACATGCATAAAAAATAAAAGGTTTAAGGAATTTTCTAATGGAGTTGTTTTTACAATCGCGTTTTTTTTAAATACTAAAATACTTGTACAATCCTGCTATAGTAGAAAACAATATAAAACAATTTTGCCTCCCTGTGTATAATGATACAGTACGTTGCACAAACTTAAATACGGCTCTGATAATCATCTAATTGAAAGATTGGATAAGAGTTAATATTTTGTGCATTAATCTTCTACCTTAAATATAAAAATTTTAAAAACGTTATTTAGTTTTGATTAAGTACTATGTTGTAACAAATAATTATTTTTTGACATTTCAAATTTTTAAAGTATTTACTACGTCATCATGAAGTAATTCATTAATTTTCAAGAACGTGAATTTGGTAACGTTTAGTGAATATGTGAGGGAAAAATCAAAGCACGTAGCTAATAGTATGTGAAACAGAAAAATTCAACCCCAAAACAATGTTACCTTAACCTTAAACAAACGTTTAGGAATAAAAAGTAAAGGTCCCTTTTACAATTACGTAAAGAGGATAAAAATGTGTGGGGTTGATATTTGTGTTCTTTGTTAAGACAGAAAATCACAACATATTTATAATCCAATACTGATCAACTCAAAGAATAATCTAACATTCCAATTTCATATAATAATTAAATTAGAATACAATAAAGCTAACTTTCTTCAAAATGAAACAATAAGATCAAATCACTCCACGGGTAGAGGTATTTGGGGACGGAATGATTCAAAATTGAAATAACGCCAAATTTATATTTAATTCTTATTAAACTCCGATAAAATTTACATTTTGCTCTATATTACTATTTAGAATACAGATTAATATTGTTGATCATTTGCCCCCCCCCGTAAAGAGACAGGCAAGCAAAATCTTATTCGTTACACGTGCCGTTCATTTAAAAATGACATACAAGTAAAAAATCAAAAAGAAGTTTATAAGCAGTTTTTAACTAATAATAATCGCATTCCTTTAAGTCTTCTTCCATGGGTCTAAATCAGTGCTTCAAACCGGTAACAGTTTCCCTTTACAATTAATAGCCAAAGAAATTATGAGCTGTCAAATTACTCTATATAGAATAATTATGCATTTCTAAAACAACATACAGAAGTAGTTTCGGGTACATATAAATATTAAATGGGGAACGAACGATAAAAATGTATATGTATATTTATGGGCCAAATAAAATAGGAGGATCCCAAAACCCCCATATATGCTTGGGGCATAGCAGCATTATACACAAAATTGTATCATTAAGTATACTATACGCCCTACTCTTTAATGCTTTAACAGCTACTTTAATTTTATAACGTACGGGTGAGGGGGACCATCGAAATAATTTTGCATTACCCCCAGAAATGAAAATTTAGATACGGGACTGGAGCACGGAAAGAATCGCCCAGTTCAAATAGTCCCTGGATCCGCCCCAGAATAGAAGTGCATTTTCCCCTCTCAACGATACGAGTATTTCTAGTTTTACGAAATTATAATAAAAAGTGAATAAATAGTGTATTATCTCTCTCATGGATATGACATTTAGTTCAACAAAAAGGGACGAAAGAATTTTTTACGTCGCCCTCTACGCAAGTTACAGTTACAACATTTATTTACTGAACTTGGCCATTATATCGAATATTTTCAACACATCTTCATTTAAAGCGATCGGCAGTCTGGATCCTGATACATTCAAAATCAAGTTTGAAAAACATTCATCAAATATGAGAATATTCATAAAAATATAAGAAACAATAATTACATAAATGGGCAATTCCACGAAACATGGGACACAGAGTTGAAATCCTTTTTTAAAGGAAAAAACCTCATGTTAACCCTATACATTTTAAAATATGGTTACATTTAATTGAAAAAGGTTTTGGAATATTATTACACACAGTTCTGCAACAGTAAAAAATTATTTTTTGTTTTATGAGAAAAAATCTTCCAAAATGCATGGTTTTTCTAATTTTTTCAGCAAGAATTTAGTGCAATTCAAAGCTCTGTGTAACTTTAAATATTAGAATATGTTTAATTTTTATACTTGCATTCTAAAGAGTTTTCAATAAATAAACAGATAACATAATTTATTTTACAGATTGTTTTATAAAAAAAATTTAGTAGAGCTTTTACAGAAGGTAGTTCAGAGATGTAACGTGAGTCACAAAACTAGGTAACGTGAGTCACACGTTTAATTGCAACTTATGTTAATTATAATCATATTAGATTTGTTATATTGATGATTTTTGAAAGCCTCAAATGTTCTGAATATTTTGATGTATTTAATAATTTTTATAATATTTTATAAGGGGAGAAAATTGAGCTTTTTCAACAATTCAAAAAAACGATGTCCTTTTTTAGGTAACGTGAGTCACGCTGTTAAAAACACTGCTGTGCTTTTTATTATCAATTCTTTTAACTGATGGAAGATTTATTTTGTTTTATAGGGCTGATTTATTTAATAATATGGCTTTTTAATGACAAAAATTGAATATTTTCATTACTTAAATAGCAATTAGAAAATCAAAATATGTGTCTGAACGTAACGTGAGTCACATGGAATTGCCCAAATCGTCTTTTTTATTGAACTTTATATCCGGCAAAGTCTGGTAGTGGTCAAATTTGAGGGATATTCAGATATTCTCATGACATTTTAAAAATTATAAACAATATTAAGTCAAAGAATATCTAATAACAAATTCCGACTAATAGGCAAGGAAATCAAAGTCAAAAACGGTGAAGAGCAGGGAGAAGCTCAAGAGAAAAGAGAGGCTAACGATAAAAAATGAATAAAAAATAAAGGGATGCTGAGGAGCTAAACGATGTTGAAAAGAAAGGAGAGGCTGAAAAACAAAGGCTTGTTTGGTTGGTTAATTTGGACTATGGCGCAAAGTCATAAAGGATAAAAAGCACAAGAACATTGTATAAGAAGCATGATAGACCCGTTTTACCCATGATAGACAGGCGTACTTTACACACCAATTTTAAAAGTTCATAAAAACAATTATTAGATAAAATAACGACGAAATAAAATCTACAGCTCATGAGTAATCCTTATGAAGTTTTTAAAAACATGATGACGAGGATGCTTTATGAGATCAAGTAGATCAGGTAATGATGATTTAAAATATCGGGAGTAATCCGTGTAAAAATGAAAGTATGAAATGAAAATGTGTTAGACAGTTAAAATTTCATGACAGAGAGGGTAGGTAGGTTGGTGGCGGTTCCCCCTCCAGAAGGATAAAAATTAAAAAACAAAGGGAATACTGAAGAGAACAACCGTTCTCCGTGATTATCCCATAAGTTCCCAAAATGGTTCCCGTGAAGTGATGTCAAGGAGTGGTGCGAGATGATCTAGGCGAGATAAGGATACGATGTAATGACTTTAAACTTATCTATAAAATAAATCCAGTTTCAAGTTCCAAGGCTATCAGATATTTTATAAACTTTGTGACATAAGATCTCTGAATAAAGCTAGATTTGAAGATATTCTATTAGCTTCCAGTCAGAAGGTCTTTTAAAACAAATGACAAAGTTTGTTCACACAGATACACTGAAAAAAATCCATTTTTAAGGTAAAATAGGGTATATTTTTATCTTATGTTACGAATCAAATTGCAAATGGAACTGGATTTTTTAATACACACTCAAAAAAGATTTCCGTAATTAAAAAAATAATACAGGTTACTTTAACGTGTGTGTGGCATCACAATTTTTTAACCTTTCATTCAGTAAAAATACAGATCTCGGCTCGGGAGGAAACGAACCCGAGTCAATAGGACAGCCGGGCACGTGCGATAACCACTCGACCACTCAAGACAGTTACTAGAAAAGTACGCATAAGAATGTTTTTAACAATTGTGACACAGATATCGATATTTGTATCAAAAAGGGTTGATTATAATGGTTTAATATTTCGCTGGAAGAACATTGTAATTATGTGCTTCTTCCTTGTTTTCGACATAAAAGTTTCAAAGCCTGTCTATATCCATTGGAAACATACAGACACCGTTGCTCGATGGGGTAGCGTAAACAACATTTTTATGTCCAACAAAAAAAAACTTGAAACATGAAAAACGGGCTTTTTAAAAACTTTATCAAGGTTTCTATTATTAGACAAATTCACCAGTTTCTAAAACCATGAACTTCCCAGTTGATAGTTCAAAAATTTAAAGTGCAGGCGTATGAGATATAGAGGAGATGGGGGTACATTTGAACGAAAATACATTTTTGACTATTTCTCCATATATTTATTTATAAGGCATTGAAACAAAAACAGATTTATAAGTTACACCAGCATCCCTGAAATTTTGGTACCCTTTTTAGATGCATTTACCAAAAATTTCCCCCGAGTGCGGTCGAGACATATTTTGAACGTTTCCGCTTGCATAAATAATATAAAATCCATTTTTAGAAGCTACCAAATTCATTGAACATTAAAGTTTACATTAACAGCAATTAATTAAGCTGGATATTTGGTCCTTTTACCTTTATTTTCTTTAAATTTTAGAGGGTTTTTTTACATTTAGAAAAATTTTAACGAAATTTTATTGCAGATTAAGTTTTTTTACGACGAAAAGATTACTCCGTGAGAAAATTCATAACGAATATATTATTTGTTAATTTATAAAATCAACGAGAATATTTAAAAATAGTACATAGTTTTCAGTTTTTAAGGAAAGTGAGAGCTAGCAACTTAATACCATCTCCTGAAATTGATGGTTTGGATATTTTTTTTTGTAGCATATTATGGTAAGTGGATAAAGGATGTTTTGTAGGGATTTTCCTTTCAGTTTTTTCTGATTTGTTCTAAACATATTTTTCAAATCATAACCTATAAAACTATTCATTGATTATAGATAACTTTACTGCAAAGCTTTAAATTACCCAATAAGAGATTAATCAATTGATGTATCTAAGCAGACGAGGAAAAATTATAGGTAAAGAATCACTTATATATTAACAGATAAAAACTTAGTTAAAAAAACTTTACTACTACTATTAAACAAAATATCTTTTCAATTGATTTTAAAAGGACTTACATAAATAAATGTGTACTTATATTGAAGAATATTAAATAAAAACAATATTTTAAAAACTTACCAAAACTTCTATCATATGCGATAAAACTAAATCTTTAAAGCTTTGGTTTCAACTTTAATACTAGAATTAATTGAACTAATTAAATTTAAAACATCGTAAAATACTATACTTAAAGTCTAAAAATGCGTTCAAAATCAAGAAAAGGAACTAGAAGGGATTTTTGAACTGTTCAGATGGGCCCCAACTTTTTGTGTTTAAATGTTCCCCATATACCAAACTTCAAGAGGTAAAAAATATATACTTATAATTAAAATTGGAAAAAACAACTTTTAATTTTATTGATGCCACACAAGAACGGAAGGCGAAATTTCTACTTAAACACATTTTTAAATTGAATTTAAGATAGAGATATGTGGTTTGTTCTAATGTGCCCCATTTACAAATGTGCCGCCCTGTCCCCTACGCGTGTTAACAAACGTAAAAGCTCAGGAAATCGTTACGTCAAACCATTTGAATTTGAAAATATTAGTTGAAAATTAATTAATTGTATTAATTATATTAAATTTTAAACGAAAGAGAAAAAAGCAAAATATTTCCTTCACTGCTTGACAAACATCACTTAATTAAGTAAAAGAGAATAACAACGATAATTTTCTGCTGTCTGCCCGGTTTAAATCGATTTAAACGGCAAATACTAGAAATATCGCCAAAAATTACAAACAAACAATTAAAATACTATACAGGTATTATCAGGGTTGGCAAATATCATGATATTTATACATATAAATAGTATCAAAATATCGGATATTTTTTATATATATCCGATATTTTCAGATTTAAAGTAGAAAAATGCCGTTTGTTACAAGTGAATACTAGTCAGAACCATAATATTACTACTAAGGAACATTTTAAATTAAATCTTAATTACCCAGAGTATAATTGCTAATAATTACAAGAAAATATCAATGTACCAAGAATTTTATTATATCATAACTCCATTTCTGCTTCAAAGAAAATATTTTTGCTTATAAAATTTTAGCTTCACTGTATAATTAATAATAAATTGAGAAGAACAATTTATTCATTCATGATTTGAAGGATACCTAGTTTATTTAAATTAGTTTATTTAAATTATCTTTCATTTTTTAAATGATGATTGTAGCAATCATTACAAAACAGATAAAAAATCACGGCATTGTAATTTACTTTTAAAATAAAAGGATAGAATAGGATAGATTTGAAAAAACAAACTTGTAAGTATTGTTTAACCCAATGTGCCAAAGAAAAAATCAAAACTGCTTTTAAAATACATTACTTCCTGTGCTAACTTGTATAGTATGTTGCTAAGATCCAATCAGGTTTCATGAAATAAGATAGTTTAACGTAACGATTTTAGAATTTTACACGTATTTTACTATAACTAAAAGGTTAAAAAATTTTCACAACTTTATTAACATGTTAACAAAGTACTCAAAAAGAAATTTTGGGAGATTTCAGCTTGAAAACTGTTAATTTTGTTATTGTATAAATATTATGATATATATCAGCCTATAAATATCATGATATATATCAAGTGATATAAATCGGCCAACCCTGGGTAATATCATTGATAAAAGTTCGGCAATACTTGAATTTTTAATGTTCAAAATAATTTGATAATTTTTAATGGGGTAAATAATGGAATTGTACCAACTGAACAAAATCGAGGTGTTTAAAACCCCCGTTATAAACAAAATGTTTGACGTAAAAACCATGATTGGAATATTATATTTTTATACCACTGTTTTGAACTTAGAGTACCAAACAGATGAATTTAAAACACAAGTGGACTAATCAATTTGAACTGTGTTTCAAGAATAAATTCTGTTCATAATATATTGGTTATTTCAAAAAACTGTACCACGTAATATCGAAAAAATAGAAATGGTAAGAAACCTCGACCCACATGAAACCCAAGTATATACTGTGGGGAGAAATTTTAGGACATGAGGGGCATAAGATAAAATGGACGAGAAACACTGCTGTAAAGGGATTGAACCTGAACGAATAGTTTCCTTCGGAGAAGTAAAATTATCCTTAAAAACTTATACAGTAAGAAATATATACAAAATTGCAAAAGCCTCGTATGATAAATAACAATAGTTAAATTATCAAAATATTTTGTATACTAAATTTATTCAAAATCATAACATAACATCTAAATCTTATTTGAGAATCACTGTATATAATTAAAGTCTAATTAAAAGTTCTAATTTAATTTTAAATAACTCTAAAGAGGAAACTTATTAGTCACAGAATACGCACGATATTACAGGAGGACATCTATGGAACAAAGATAAAAAGGAGGAGAAAAGAATCGGTGTCATTCATTGATAAATATTAAGCAATATTCACTTTTTAAGGATTGATTTTAAATTTACGTTGCAAATAAAGAAATGGAACAATTTGATACATTATGTAACCGGATAGTATGCATATCATATGTAAGCAGAGCAGTGTTATCTTAATATAAAGCAGCAAAAGAAAAATAATCGAATATATACTTAAGTATCCCATATTAACCTCATCTTTTCAGTCTCATATAACTAGCTTTCAATTTCAAGTGTCATTTATAATATCCTCGATTCTCAACCGGGGTAAGCCAAGGGTTGGTCAGGGGTACGCATAGACGAACACTTAAAATAAAGTTCAATATCATTTACTGAATATAGATATTGAAATTTTTAGAATTTTTTTTTCTTCATTCCCCTCCCCCTGGAAATTCTAAAATTGAGGACTTTGGGGCAAGAACCAGGTAACTCCATTTTCAAACCAAGTTCATTCACAGTTAGAAATTAACTGTTAACTAATTAATTAATTAGTTAATTTAGAAAGTACTTTTTTAAAAACATTATAAAAATTTGTTCGATCATAAAATATGGCGTTAAGTGCTCGTTGTGATTGGTTGCATAATAAGTTGTTTGACAGTACTAGGTTTGTAACTGCGACCTTATCCGTAATCTAAAAAATGGAAATATTTTAAAATTAAGAACTTTTTTAAAAATCCAACAGCTTACTGCACATCCTCGAAAGAATCCGGACATTTTGATACCAAAAATGTGTTATACGGATCAGTAATTCAAAAGTTTTTCTCTGGAAACCGTTCACGAAAAACCTTTTTAGAATAGAGATTTTAATTTCAAAATGTTAATGTTAAGAAACATCATTTTCTTTAGAAGTTTAACAACATACTCCACACAATTATTGAACCCTACAAATATTTAAATGTTCCAACACTTAAAACCAATTAAAATATTGTTCAAGTTAATCATAAATCAAAATTAAACAGTATTTAAGCAATTTTAATTTAAAATACGGAGAACCAGTCATCCTTAGAAGTAGTTTACACGATATTACGCAGATTACCCCTGTTTTGTTGAAAACCGAACTAAAATTTACCTCCAAAGAAGGCAAAGTACATTTATTTCCATCCCCATTATGATACCATTTATCATTAAGTTTTTATTCCTTTTTTATTTTCTTAATAAAAACCTTAAATATGAAGTTTTACCAGTTTAACTACGTTATGGGGCGTGAAAGTTGACCTTTTGACATCCTTATTCTAAAATGTAATTCAATTAATTCCATAATTTTTCAATAGATCGAATTGAATCGCGAAATGTGGTGTTGTTCCAAGGGGTCCTCCTAAAATTTCACTTAATCATTGAAAATTACCTTGAAAGTTTATTTTTGCGATCAAATGCCTTTATAGCTCAATTGACTAACTCAATTAGATAAAATTAACTAATTACAAACTTTGTTTTTGAAAGTTTATCACGACACAAATACCAAGTTATGCCATTTAACCTAAAGATCTTACTCTTACTACTGGAAATGGGCGGAGGAAAAACTATTTTTTCAAATAGTGACCATTCACTGATTCACAGTGAATAGTGATTCAAATAGTGAATATCCATTCACCGTCACCCAATTCACTAAGGTTTGATATATCATTTCTAGCAATTAAAAATGCGAATCAAGGTCCCTGTCCATACAATCAGAAGCGTTCGGAATTAAAAGGGGTTTTAAGTAATAATCAATTCTGGAGGGTCGCCTTCACGTTTCTCGGTAAAAAGTTTAAAATAACAAATCTTACATTCGGACCAGGAAAAAGTTGTAACCTTCCCCCGAACCTAATAAAATTTACCCGAACCTTATGCATTGCTCCTATGGAGCTGGCAAGGGCTTCCCCCGAACCAGGTTCGTAGGTTCGGGCACTTTTTCCAGGTCTGCTTACATTAGTGCACATTTCGCCAAATAAGGAAGGATCAGGAAGTTAAATATAAAAAAGGGGTATTCAAGTCATTGTAATACAATGAACAATTTTTAATCCAAGCTTTTCAAATCAGTAGTGGGAGGTGAGGAGTCCCATTTTTTTTAAACCAAATTAAAAATAATCTCCATCGATTTCAATTCATGTAAGGCATCTTATATATAAATATTGAGAGGGATGTTGTAAGCATAAGGCAGAAACCCTATAAACCAGGGAAAGTTTATCTTCCAGTTTCCCACCAATGCATTGGGAAAATATAGTTTCAATGACATGCATTAAAGCAGGTTAAATCAGAATAAATAAGTGCTAGTTTCGGACTAGGAAACCAGAAAATTAAATATCTATCAACTGTTTCATTAAAGTTAAATTTTGTATTTTCTGAAGAAAATAGTATAATAGCAAATACGTTTGTTTTTAGAAAGTTAATAAATAATTAATGAACAAGGGACTATAGGAGTTTTAACTATCTCAATCTCAGACCTGCATAACAAACGGATCACCTGCCTTGTTTTTGTGGCCTGACAACTATAGAATATAAAAAGAAAAAGTGAATTAAATGGAAAATTCGAATTTCTTGTAAATATTTGTGATTTGCAACAGAATTTCCTAATGGAACAACGATTTAAAAATGCAAAATATTAAAAAATATGAAAAAGTCAACTTACAAGTTAAGGTAGCAAAATAATGTACAATTCAAAATACATATTTTATTCAAATTAACGCAAGAACTTTCAGTGTGATTTGAACACATACATATGCGATTCCACTTTCTCTTTCCCCCACTCAATAATTTATCATTTCTTTCAATGTCACGAGCAAATAGTACTGAATTTCTCGGACCGCAAATGTGACCGTAATAATAAGATTTATTAAATGGGCATAATTTGCACCAATATAAGAATTAAGTAGTTTTTAACTGAGAAGTTTTGAATACTTATCAAAAAGTGTACAGAGAATATGATAAAACTTGCAAGAAATCATGAAAACAGCTGAACTGTATTTGTCCGCAAGATCATTGTTATTTTTTTACGGTATAAAAATTTTAATTTGAAAAACTGGGGAAAGGGAGGGAGGTCGTATATGACATAAAATTACCAAGCCATAGCTGTCAAAATGGGTGAATCAAACAGATTTTACAATAAAAAATGTTGTAGGGATTTAGTAATGGGAATTAAGGTAAATCAGGAATTCTTAAAAAAAAAATAAGTACACACTAGGTAAAGTAAACAAATTAATATAAAAATTGATGAATTAAAATGGCATAGAGACTTTCAAATACGGCATCTCAACTTACTTTACCTTGTACAAAAAAAATGGCCTTTTAAGGTAACTGCTCGATGCATGATAAAGTTTGGGAGAATTGTCAGAGAAGCTGGGAAATATTTTTTTTCGCGAGATTTAGGGAGTTTCGAGATTTGAGAATTAAAATCACGCTGTAATCGATCAAGGTCACACATATAAGTGACATAAATTATAAAATAAACATAAATTATGGTTAAATATGATTATTCTAAAATCAATTTAATGCCCGTTTTTAGTTAACAGTTCTATAGATCAATTTCAAACAATTTAAAAGCGAGGGATGTGATTGGCAAAAAAGCAAAAAATCTGAAAACTGCGCAAACGACATTTGATCTCTTAAATTGAGAATAAATCGGAAAAACTAATAACAATTAGTTAATATTTAATTGGCTAAATATGAAAATGTACCACATAAAAGAGCCTCACAAGTCAAGAACAGCAACTTGAAATTAGAAAAATGAAATTTCCAGTTCATAAGCTGATTTTTTTAAAGTAAAAAGTCTGAAATTTTCATTATAATTTCAAAAAAGTCTGAAAAATCTCATCCCTGAAAAGCGAAATTGAGCAGTAGAATAGAATTTATAGGGGTTTTATTTCTCCTCAGTCTTTAGCGGCAATGCAATAACAAAATTTTACTGTAACGAAAATCAAATACTTTTTCATTTAAGGAATTCCTATTTTGTTTTTAATACTTATGAACAGAATAGGCAAGTTTTAGCCGCATGTGGAATAATTAATTGTATAAACCCGAAAAATCAGTAAAATCACTCTGGAAAACACAGGTCTTTGAGCCCTGTGAATGCCCCCCCCCCCAAGCATAGCGGCCAACATTTGAAAACATAAATTAGGGAGATAGTTAAAAAAAATTAGGGAGATTTTTACATATAATTTTGTTAGAAATACAGTACTTCTCCAAGACTTAAGAATAAAAACAAAAATAAAACTGTAAATAATGATCAATAGTTATTCTAATGCATTGACTCGAAAAGTATAAATTGCAGAAAATGAAAAACTAAAACAATCTGAAAGGAATAAAAAAAACTTAAGTCCAAAACGTTTAATTGTAACACCCTAAAATTACCCATATGGAATATTTTGTAAGATTTCCTTTCTGATAAAAAAAATTAAATAATGCTTAAATAATATTATTTACTTTAAAATATTCATATATCCTATTATCTATACACCTTGTAATTCGATATTAAAACTCTAAAGTTCAAACTACAAATTTCTATTTGCCTTCTTGCAAACAACAGGAAATTCCTCTAATAAACCTCTTAATTTGTCAGCTAAATATTCATCACATTTGAACTATCAATAAGTGACCATTTTTTTCCAAAAACAAGAATTTAAAGCCAAGGATATTGACGCGAAGTAAGAAAAACGCGATCGTGAACCGACCGTCAAGTTGTTTTTTTTCTGACCGCGTTCACGCCGTAAAAATGTCAACTTTACATGCGTAAAGGCCTTTTCTTACGTCCGGAACCATGTATGAAAATCCGGGATTTTTCATTGAATTCCAGACTTTCCCAGCCAATGGAAATGAGTAAAGGATGAGATCGTGAATCGTGCGTATTTGCGAAGTGAATTACTAAAATCTTCCCTGATTTTTCCAGATGAATGAAATTTCCTGACTTTTCCCTGATCTGTAGCCACTTCTACACAAAGCTTCAAACAGCGCTCGCTCCTAGCCTATATCGACTGGTTTCTTGCACACTCCCAATCAGAGCGAAAATTGCCCGAAAATCCTCAAACTTGATTTATATAGAAATTCGGGAGATTTAATACTTTTTCGGGATATCGGGAGATAACAGTGAAATTCGGGAGTCTCCCGAAAAAATCGGGAGAGTTGGCCGCTATGCCCAAGTGATACGCACCCATTGAGAAAAATACAAGAAAGAAACAATACAGGAACCTGGAAATATGGGGGCGTTTGAGGGGGGAAATCTCAATAACGCTGTACTTCGAGTTGTTAAGAAGGAGGAGACAATTTAAGCTTATAGTCAAGTCTACGGTTTATGCCACCCTTTTACATTATCTTCCTTTCCCCCAACGATAATTTGCACATGGAAAATTTTACAGAGGTTTGTCACCAAGAAGTAATATAGAATAGATATAGAATATCTGTGACGTGACGAACTAGTAAATAAACTGACTTGTCGTATGATGAGTGGCAAACCTAACGAATACTTAATGAAACATTTTGAAATTTACTGCACAAAATTAAATATGCAACCTATCAACATCAACTGAGGACGGATTTCTTTTCAGGAAAGGAGTAAGATTCTTCAGTGAAAGTAATTAAAAAAGAAAATACCAGGATATTGGTGATAAAATACGAATAGTTATCTAAAACTTTCACTATTCGCGGTACCTGTGCCACCCAATTCAGCTGGAAGGATTTACTATAAACTTTAATCGATTTCAATACAGAATGATTCCACGATTAAAAATCAAAATAAAATATAGTTTTCAATCCCGATAGCATATAAGGTTTAACAAGCTACCTTTTCAAAAATAATTATCTAAAAAAAAACAGGAATATCTTACGATAAAAATAACCGTTTCATTCATTTTAGAAACTCGTTAAGAGTAACAATATAAACAACTTCCTGGTTCAGTTAAAACGCATTAAGGTCGCTGACTGATGACTAAACAGTCTCTGCCTTTTAAAAAAAAATTCGATAGGAATCATCCACCTCAAAAATGCTATTAACATACCAGGAATCGTCCTATTCCAAGACGTATCATCCTAATTAGTTGAAAAAAAAAACGATTTGAAGGGATTTTGACCATAGACTCGCACACATTTAGGGTATAGTTGACCAAAGCAACATTCGAACATAAAAGTAATCAACAGGTTCATTAACTTTTTGGGACGACACCCCCGTACCTTTTTACAGTTTTTACTCATTCTAAGAAATTTTTGCATCTTATTTAACTGTATTTTGATAATGAAATTTAAACTAAGCACTAGGACTTCTTTTAATCCAACGATACAATTTCATAAACACATCAGTGGTCCGTCTGGGCAATTTAACTACCTTTTTGCGGTACCTTCCCAAATTATCTATTTGATAAATAGGTACTTTCACAAATTCAGTTTTAGGGGAAAAAGGTACCTTCACAAAATAAAGAAGAAAGTTCTCTAATAAGCTATATTCTCCTAATTGTTAAATTTTAGCCATTCTAGACTAAATTTTAAATTTACATTTTTTTTATGTTTAAAAAAATTATGCACATGTTTTTACGATGATTTTACACATAAATTTTTACAAATTTACAGAAACTTTTTCACAAAATAGATACTTCTTAAAAAACCTCAAGACAGACCCCTGATACATTAATTTATGTCATTCAAAAGCAAAGCTCTCTCAGATGTAAGATATTTTTAAAATCTCGATACATTCAATAAATCTACTTTTATAAAATTATATATATTTTTTACTACAAAATACAATGGTCATATCCCACAAAAAAGAGCACTTTTGTTGTATCCGAGAATAAGGCATTTTTTTAAAGGAATGTGTATTTTAAAAGTTCTTTTTCCATAAGAGTCTAAGACTAAAATTAGAAATTTCGCTTTAAAATTCAAAGTAAGGGCACAAGCAAATACTAGCCCCATTCTCAACAAAAGAAAGCATTTTATACTTAAAATCTTGATTAAAAACATTTAAATTATCAAAGATTAAATTGCCAGAAAGTTGTGATGATTTTAAAGTTAACACATTTTATGGCACTAGCTCCCCCCCCCCACGATTTTCTCTTTTAATTCACTGCCATTAGGACCATTATCGCCCACTTTGGAAAATAATACAGCATCAAATACTAAAACTTCTAAAGGATATAAAGTATTGAGTGTTAATGTTACAGCTTGCTATAATGAGAGGGCTCATCAAATAATATAAGGACCTGATGCTTGTATTAGTGTGACAAACTATTTTTGGTCGCATCTATTATTCAATAACGATTGAATCTGAATTAATACTTTTCAATAAGCTTAAATTAAAATTTATAATAATCATAACAGAAAATATATTTATTGGAAGATCACATTCTCCACACAGAAAAGAGGATCCATGCTTTTAAAGGAGTAAACCTACTAATACAAAAGAAAGCAGTTTGGAATGGCACCTATAAATCGCTTGAGAATTATTAGGTCAAATTAGGTTGCAGGTCGCAAATTGATGGTTCGAGAGCCCATACGATCGGTCCAAAGGCCTATAGGTAGAACACATGGTTGCTTGATTTTTCCCCCTTTATATTTTTTTTAACTATGAGATTTTTTCGAACAATGTTAAACTACTAAAATTTCAAAAAAAAAAAAAAAAAAAAAAATTAATTGTATACTTTAAAAAATTATTGATAGAAGGATAAAAATTTTAGTAACTTAAAGAGTACTACTCTATTCATTCCTCGTTTCAGGACGGGCATCTCACCGGCGAAATGACAATGAACTTCTTCCCTTAATTAATTCAGGGTCTGTCCAGACTTTTTGTAAAGGGCCCTGTTTTTGTAAAAATTGTGAAAATCACAGTTTTGCGAATTTGAAAATAGTGTCAAATTGTTTTTTTTCAGCCAGGAGCCTATTTTTGTGAAAACAGGGTCTCATATTAGTAAGCAGCGTTATGAAAAATCGAAAAACTATATTTTTCAAAGAGGACGGGACTATGTTAAAATTCTTTGTAAAGAATAAATATTTTGTGAAGCTAAGCTTTTTAAGCTAAATATTTTGTGAAGAGTCCATTTTTAAGGTAAAATATTTTGCGAAGGGTCTGCTTTTAAGGTAAAATATTTTGTGAAGGGTCCGTTTTCACGATGAAAAGACCTTTCATGAGAAGGGTCGGAAAATGGACTCAAATTTCTTCTAAACAAACCCTCTACAATTCCATTAATAAATGCATAAAATAGATTAGCACGTGATATTAATTGCTTCAAAAATTTAATACATTACAGTTTAAACTAGTTTCAGAAAGTACAGAACTGTTAAATTCATTTTAATAAATAAAAATAAAAGATTTAAATATAAAATCAACAACCCTGGGTATGCAAAAAGTTAGAAAAATAGTTCAAAAGAGAACCACTGCATTAAAAATAACGCCTTCTAATAGTTCTGCAAAAACATGCAACACACGCCAGATATTTTATGCTAATTTCCCAATATTAATCATTTCAGAATGAGTTTCTCCTAGTTCTAAGAATATTAAAGAATGCGTATCAATTTCATCAGTATGGTAATTAGGAACGAATATGGAAGGAAGGATAAATATTCAATACCAGGGAGGAGATTGGCAAAAAAGCAATAAGTCTGAAAACTGGCCGCGAAATACATTTATCTCTTTAATTCAGAATAAATCGAAAAAAAAACTAATAATTACTTTACATTAATTTCAACAATAAATTCTTACACTTTAAAATTAAAAGTTTTAATGTGTTAAGCTATTGTATTAAATTGGCTTAAATATGAAAATTTACCACATAAAAGAGCCTTATAAGCAGCGTTCGAAATCGGGGTGGTTTGCTGGTCCGGGACAACTATAAACGGCTCGGACCAGTGGAATCAGAAATTCACTGGTCCGCCGGACCAGTGTGTGTGTGGTGAAAAAATATCACACCCTCCAGTTCTAGCGGTAAAAAAAGTGCGTTTGATGATTGCATTTGGTGAAGCAAGTACATATTTTTGACAGAACCTGAAATATGGCGATATGGGGTAAGGGAGCCCCCGGCAAAAGTGAAAACAAATTATTGAATATGTATTAATTTTTAACATTATTCTTTGGTACTCACATTCAATGCAATAGTTAATTTATAATACCTAATATTTAAACCGGTCCTTTTTGATTTTCGGACCAGTGATTTTTGTTGCGGACCAGTAAGATTGACAAAGCACTGGTCCGCAGGACCAGTGGTTTTTCCCCCCAATTTCTAACGCTGCTTATAAGTCAAGAACATAAACTTGAATTTAGAAAAATGAAATTCTCAGTCAAAAATTTCAGTTCATAAGCTGATTTTTTTAAATTTAAAAAGTCTGAAATTTTTTAAGATAATTTCAAAAAAGTCTGAAAAATCTCATCCCTGCCTGCAGTACACATCTGCTTGGTGTCCCCCCACCCAGGAAGGCCGAATAATTACTTTTTAATTTTAAAATTAAGTAAGCATAAGAGAAATATTAATCTACTTATTTTGTGAAGAGAACTTCCCCTGAAAACTAGTAATTTAACTGTTAGAGAGAATATTTTTTTTTTTTTTGAATCTCTCTATTCTAAAAAGATTTTGTGGAACGGTTTCCAGAGAAAAACTTTTTTAATTACTGATCCGAATGACACAATTCTGGTACCAAAATGTCCGATTCTTTGAAAGGATTATCAGTAAGCTGTTGGATTTTTTTTTAATTCTCAGTTTTTAATTGTTTCCACTTTTTTAGATTACGGATGAGGTCGCAGTTACAAAGCAAGTACTGTCAAACAACTTATTATGCAACTAATTACAACGACCAAATGACGCCATATTTTATGATGAAACAATTTTTTTTCACGTTTTATAAAAATACTTTCTAAATTAAATATCATTCAGACTGATAAAAGTATTCTAAATACCTACAGATTTCCTTCATACTTAAATTTTTACACATTCGTCTAAAACTTATAATTTTTAGTCTGATAATCGAAATTAATTGTAAACATTGAGTATCATGTAGGTTTTGTCTCTTATTATTTTTTAATGGCTTAAAAGCTATAGTTTAACAAGTCTGGGTTTAAAGAAAAATAAGAATGATAAGACACTAGGTATATAGAGTTACTAGGCGGTACAATATTAGATTTAAAAGATACCTGCGTAAGCAGTTTTCGAGGGTTGGCGAGTGATAGCGAGCAGGGGGCGGTAGCTCCCTAGCCTAGTATACGAAAATATCCGGGTTAAATCAGTGAATAAATTGGGAGGGCTCCTTAAAACTAATGAAATGATCTTCTTCGAAGCAAAATATATAGCGGCAACCGTATTATGTAAAATATATTAATTTTCTAAGCTTGTAATTTTAGCTCTCTATAAAATTTACTTTAACGAAAATATTAAGTTTTTATTTTAAATTCTTAACTAGGTTAGCTTCAGAAAAAATAATACGAAAATGTTCCGAGTTCAAAAATTGAAAACCTCTGTGACTTTCTGCGCCCTCTCAATGATAATAGATTAATGGAGATATATTTTACTTCACATAATATTAAAAACTCCTTTAAATATCAGTTTCTTAAGAGGTCAAATCAGCACAACCTAGTTAATCATAACTGAATAGTATTTGACATTATTTTAAGCACTGCATAATTCAGATTATGTTGAGATCCAGAGTCCATCCGCATCTTAAGAAAAAATATTATTCCTTTTAACGACGAAACGAGCTAATCATATTAGAAAGTTCATTAGATGTCAAGCATACCTTCCACCCTCAATTCCAACTACCTATATTAATTTGTTTTCGTCTGAGCAAAGGATCTCATCTCATATTGTTATTTTGGATACAATTGTAAATGAGAAAAACTGGATGATATTAAGTAAAACCCTATAGCTTAGCTTATTAATATACATTTTTAAGAATTTTAAAGAAAAAGTATAGTTGGGGCATTGGCAATATGGCAAGAATAGTTTGTAATTTCAAAACTATTAAACTAACTAGCATAATAATTTATCAGTTTTAACTTAACGCATCAAATTAAATACAGTCATCTATAGGAAATTACAGAATTGTTTTAGAGATAATACAAGAAAGCATAGTTGGATAAAACAAAAAACTCTCTGCGCACAAAAATTCCATCAAATATTATCTGCAAACTAATTAGGGCCCCTAGTCGTTTGAATTTTGACTTAAAAACATAGTGACAGTCCCATTGTTTACCTAAATACCGTAATAATGCTTCATAAGAAACAACAGTAAGAAAATATCAATTTATTTGCCAAAAATTTAAATTATTTGAAAAGATTATCTGCAAAACTCTAAAATTAGCTGCGCTCGGCGTGCGCGTGTGCTTCTATATTATCCAAGTATGCAAGAAAGACGCCTATCAATGATTTAATTAATGCATTTGATAGCCTAAAAGCCGAAAAACAAAATCTTACTCAGAGTTTTTCAATCGAAGTACAAAAATTTAAGGATTCACTAAAACGATCGTATACATATAATTTAAAATAACTTTAATGAAAATCTTGTAACTTGTAAATCTTGTAACTGAAAATAAAAAAAAATTATCATGGTTGGCAAATATGATATTTATATAAATATCAAAATATCGGATATTGTTTATGTACATCCAGTTTTTGATATTTATCTCATATTTTCAGATTTAAACTAGAAAAATACTGTTTTTTAGAAGTGAATATACTAGTTTAAACCAAAATATTACAACTAATGAGGATTTTTAATTAAATTTTAATTACCCAGAGCATATTTGCTAATTAATAATTACAAGAAAATATCAATGTACCAATAACTTTATGCACGTATATTATAATTTCATTTCTGCTTCAAAGAAAACATTTTTAACCTATAAAAAGTTTAGCTACACTGTAATTAATAAAAAGAAAATTTAATTCATGATTTGACAGATATCAATAATTAATTTAATTTTTTTAATAGTTTATCTAAATGGTTGTAGCAATTATCACAAATTATTGTGGTAATTTACTTTTAAAATAATTAAAAAAATCAACACTGCTTTTAAAATACATTACTTTGTATGCTAACTTGTGTATATTGCTAAGATATGATCAGGTTTCATAAAATATGAAATTTTAACTAGACGATTTTAGAATTTTATAGGCAGTGTTATTCCAAGGATTTTTTTGGAAGAGTAAAAATACTCCTTGACTTTTTTAGGAGGAGTGAAATTCAATTATGAGGAGTGAAATACTGAAATAGTATAAACTACATATACAGACATGAAAACCGTAATCAAACTATCTAAGCATCAGAACAATAGTGAAAAAAAAAATACTATCTATTCCTCTCCTAATTTTTTTTCCCAGCTTTATGGCCACAAACCATTTATATAAAGTTAAATTTCATAGGCATTTGCAAAGTCTAATTGATTGGAATCACTGTAAAAAAAAATTTCGGTGGGGCACTGTGCAGTTTTTAAGTAGCTAAATCTTTGTGAAAAATACAAAGGAGTGAAAATACTCCTGGCTAGTTTTTTAAAGAGTATTTCCGATTTTTAAGGAGTGAAATACTCTCTATGAGGAGTTAAAAATATCTCTTTTTATAGGTACTAAATTATAATTTCAAGGTTAAAATTTTTTATAACTCAATTAACATGGTTACGAAGTACTGAAATAAAAACTTTGGAAAATTTTTCCTTGAAAACGGTTTATTTTGTTATTGGATAAATATCCTCATATACATCGGCCAACCCTGAAAATTATAAATATGAATCTTATAAATAGGGATAGGGTATTATCTACTAAAAAGGATAACTATTAAAGTTTCTGTTATTGCATTGAACTTCACAAGCCCAAAATGGTGATGATAGTCATTAATATTTCCCAGTTTTAATTATGCTATGGGGTGTGAAAGAGAGACAGTAAATAAGACATTGTGACATCATGATTCTAAAATTTAAACAAGTGTCATCAAAACTCCAGTTTAAAATTTGATTTTAATTATGAACTTTTGAAAGTTGTTTATTTTTGTAATCAATAGCCTTTTTAGCGCATATAGCTACCTTAGTTTGATACATTAACTATAAGGTAAATGTGGGTATAGTGGCCACCTAGCTAATAATTTTAGCTAATTCGAGATAGAGGTAAAGAGCGTTAAAATTCAAAGAAATAGTAATTTTGCTAATTGGTAAGTAGTTAAATAAGAACCGATGCCACAGATCAGCATGGAAAGAAAATTGAATCGTCAGTTAGAAGAAGGGAATAAGTCCAAAAACGAAGTTTTAAGAAAATCAAAAGACTGTATAAGTAATGGAATTTTTATCCTATAGTCACCAATTTTTTACAGGAAATTTATGACACTGCTAAGAATATATAGAACAATCATCGAGATGATTATAAGTGTATTTAAAAATGTTTTACAGTTAAAAAAAAAAGAGGATGGACTTATTCCCTTCTTTAACCTTATGAAATTTCAGCTGAAAACAAAAATCTTAAAAACCCCTTAAATTGACAGTTAAATTATATTTTTGCTTAGTTCACAGTACAAAAGTGAAAGATAGAAAGACTAAGACGAGTAAAATTAAAAATTATTATGAAACTGCGTCATTAAGGCGCTATCAATGGTGTAAGTGAATATCAATGAAATCAAACATTCATTGGTTAAAAAAAGAAAAAACGCTTTTAAATTCAAATCAAATTTTATTTTGGCTAAGTTTACAGGCCAAAGAATAAGAAAAGAAAGACAAACTAAGTTAAATTTCAAATTTAATAAAAAAAATACAAAACATGAACATCGTAAATTCAAGGGGCTATATCTGCCGTTAAGGGGTAGTTGTTTTTTTCCTCTTTACATTCATGTGTAGAGCGAAGCTTGGAGATTTTTTTGTGCACAAGGTCAATTCGCCATTTTTTGGACTTACTCCCTTCTTCTTACTGACGATTCAATTAAAGTCTGAAAATATGAACATCGGCCGAGTGACTGATATTTGATTCTACTTATTGAATCAAGCAAGGAAACAGATATGTTGGTAGTGATTTTTTTTGGTACTTATTTCCATTTGATTGACTTCTAAATTAATTTTAAAATAAAGTATACTGTATATAATGATACTTAAGAAAATTTAAGAGGGATGTCTACTTTATCAACACAGATTCTTAACTTTCCAGTAGTGGCTCACTGCAATGACTACTAATAGAACCATAAATAACTTTTAATTTTAATCAGTTTTTATAGTTATTTATAGTTCATTAGTTATTGATACTGCTTTAAAATGTGTGTTGCATGAATTTGGTTTCATTCTGTCTTCTGGTACCAGGATTTCTCAAATAGGAATTACATACAAAATTCCTCTCGAATCAGCAGACGGCGTTAGCTCTAGACCGTAATTATCAACCCTTTTAATGCTGAGTTAAATAAAAATAATTTAATTTATATCTTAAAACATATTTCACTCCAAAGATTGATTTCATAGAACTAAACGGCCATAATACCTACTCAATTTTATGCATAAATCTCCTAATCTTGGCGGGAAAAGACAAGTGGCTACCATAGAAACATCAGATACTGCTAGGTGACCGCTATAGCAAGTACAATATAAAGTAGTACTTTTAAAAAAATAATAAAAAATACTTTAACCGATCTAATTATGATTTTTATTGGTAAAATCGAAAAAAGAAGGATGCAGTTAACCTAAAAATAGGATGATAACCGTTTTCAAGCAAATCGATTGAAAATTATTGATAATTTAAATGAAAATTTTCTAAAAAGGTGTCACTATACCCCCATTTACCTCATTACGAGGTTGAAATTTTGGATTTTTAGTTTCATTCCTCGATTTTCACGAACCGATTTTAATGCTGATTATTTTTTCACGATAGTACTAGTTTTGTCGTTAACATATCCGAAAACTTTAAGATATCTACTAAAGTAAAACAAGGCACAATTAATGATCACGTACGTACATAACAGAAGCAGAGGTTTTCGGGTCTAACAGAAAGGGAGCAAAAAGGGCTTTATATGTATTTAAGGGGAATGTCCTGTTAATGTTAGAACATCGATATAAATGGTAGCGATAAGTCTGAAAACTAATTTGAAATCATCTTTGAACATCCATTGAAAAATAGGTCAATCAAAAACATTTGTAGAGCTATAATTTCTTTCTTCTTAAAACTTATAAGTTTCAATGGGATAAAATTAAAATTATTAATAATTAAAAAGTAAATCCTAATATCACATTTCCAAAGAATGAAGTCAGTTTTATAAATGTCAGTGGAGTCACTTATCCACTGTAGTACATAAATTTCAAAACTATACAAAATAATTATACCACAAAAAAAATATTTAAAATAAAGACGTAGACAAATTTAGTAGTGTAGGTTTTCCCCCTAAGGATGATGTAACTCAGGGAGGAAACATTCACTATATCGGAGTTTTCTAGATAAAAATATTATGGAACGGAATTATATAAGTTGGTGAAAACAATTAGAAACACATTGGTAAAAGTTTCAAGCCCGGCGTTTAAACTAAAGAAAAATTCCTGTAGCAAGCAACTTAAGATGAGAAAAAACATTGGCAAAATGCTAAAATAACAAATAGGTAGGATACGGCAGGTTTTTTTAGTTGAAAAAAATTAAATTAATAGAAACTACACTCAACACTAAATATTATTTCTTTGAAATCTTTGTATTTTATTATTTTGCTAAATTCATTTGTTTATACTATTCTTCAAGTATTTATAACGTTTATATTTCGTTTGTATTCGCATTTTTGCAAAGCCAATTATTGCAATTGAAAACACTTATAATTTTAGCAATTAAACTTGCTGCTAACCCCTTTTTACGATGTTTCATGTGGGGTTATCTAACTTCCCTCACAAATAAGGTATTATTGTACGTTCTAAAAATAAATTGTAAATTTAAGAGACTGCACTTTCATTTAGGAAATGCATGAATTAACTACAAAAAAAATGTCCTTGAAGTAAGCAACATTACCAACAGATTCGTGTCAAAAGCCTTGAGGAAAATAATTCTGAACATGACAATTACAACTTTAACTTCCGTGATGCACAAAGGCTACATGCAACATCACTATTAAATTGACGCAAATAGGTTTCCTACGGGGAATATTATAAGTGGGAAAATTTGTTAAGGGAACGAATAAATCGATTAATTGCATATAATCATTTGTGGCCTTCTGTTTTATATCGATACCAGTTGTTTTTCGTTAGACGCGTATATTATAATACGCAACCTTAGAATCCATTGATATTAGAATCTATTTCGTGACCTAACGAACGAAAACTATAGTCCCACATAGGTTATAGAAGGCATTAATTAGCATTGTAGAGAGAGAGGATACAAAAATTGAAAAGGTTTCACATTTAATAAATATTTTATTTCGCAATTATTACATTATGGTCATGAAAATGAGCTAGTTAATTCGTTTGTAAAAGAAACTATTATTATCCAACCAAAAGCAAGTGTGCTCAATTAAAAATGGTGAAAAAGCTTGTATGGGGAAAATATTTTTTCATTCGCTTTCATCACAATAGGTAATTTCAGCCTAACTTAAAATCAAAATCATTCAGTACACTACACAGAATCAATATATACACGTCAGTCAAAATCATAGTTCTATATAGCAGAGGTCTAATTTATACGTCCACAATTAAATTTGCGACCACTACAACTATAATATTAGGTTTATTTTGGAACATATTATGTAAGAATTTTAAGTTCCTCGAAGATTCCTGTGTAGGAAACGAATTTAAATGAAACATTACTATGATTTAATGATCCCTTAAGGTTTTTAAGAAATACAAATCAATTAATAATTCATTAAAAATTAATAAATAACTTCATGAAGAATCATTGAACCTGATATTTATTAGAAGAATGAAAAACATTCGCTTTACACTTTAAAAAAAACTTTAAAAAACTCGAAAACCCTAACAAATAAAAATTAATTTCAGGATAGTCTGTTAAAACCTTTTAATAACGTATTCTTTTACGTAACGTTCTAGGTTGGAATCGATCAGGGTTGTTACGTTTAAAACACTTTGTTTAAAACACTTGTTTTAAACACGTTTAAAACAAAGCAAAAAAAAACATTGTTTAAAACACATGTACTTTTTTAGTAATTCTTTTTTCTATGAACAGATGGCATTAGTATATAAAACTTAGTATTTACTTTCAACTGATTTTGATTTTTTTCTAGAAAGTTATTTAATAAAAAATACAAATAAACTTGTTTGAAAATCATATTTTTTTATAATAGACCTGTTCTTTATGTTTTATTTTAATATTTTAAACGATCAATGCTGCTAATGTCGTCACAATATGCAATGAACTGAAAAGGACTGAAATGAATGTGCCATATAATAACTTATAAATGTTCAGCTCTTAAACCTTTTAGCAAATTATATAGACATTTCAAATGTTAAAGCTGAAGTTGTTGACATTAACATATTTCCAAAACAATCATTTTACTTCAGCCAAGCTCCAAGAAACAGGTGCTAGAAAGCTCTAGATGCCATCTCATGTCAGGGGTAGCTTTGTTAATCCATTTTTAATTTTAAAAACTTAATTTAATTTTTTAAAAATCATGGGTTTTTTTTAGAATTTCTGTGTCGAGGGTAAAAAAAAACAAATAAAACGTTTAAAACAAAAAAAACATGTTTTTTTGTTTTTTTTTTTTTAGAAAAAAAAACATGTTTTTTTTCAACCCTGGAATCGATTCATATGAGGTAAAGCAGGTGTTCTCAACCTTTTAACCCCTTTATAGGATATGTTTTGAGAAAAACTGTTTAGCAACCCACTAAATTTTTCTGAATGTGTGTGTTTAGTATTTTTTTCTCTCAAAGTAACTTCATTTGAATATTTTATAGACAAAAAGAACTTTTTTTTAACTTTCATTCTTTGCAGTAGAAATTATTGAAATTTTTGTACTTGACAGGTTTCTGCAAAAAAAGTGTTTTCAAGCCTATTCTTATAGCTTAACAATTATTTTTTAATGATTTGGTAGTGCAAATATTGCTTAATATCATTTATTAATTAAATACTAACCGAAAAATATTACATGGTTCTTATGGTACAACCACTTGTTTCTATAAATGATTTCAACTCAACACTCAGAAATAGGGATATGTCAATTTAAATGTCAGTATAGAAATATTCGTGAGTAATTATAAATATATAGTGTATAAATATAATTAAAAGCCATCAGAATCAGTTAAATATTCTGATCTGGGCTATAGATACGATGCCCCTCGTAAAAAAGGGATTCATAGATGATAGATCCAAAATATCTGTGTATAATAAATGCCCACAAGCATGGAAATTTTACCAAATTATTTATTGTCAAAACATTCTAAGTCTTGTGAGATTCATACGAAATCCTTAAAAATATCGTTTTTACTATGTCCAAACCTCAAAAGAATGAACTTTTTCGATCGCAGACACTGTTTAAAATGAATTAAATGACAAGCAGCAGTCCAAACAAACTGCAGATAGCCGGAATGAACGAAATTCCCTGCAGTTTAGTGCAGAAACCAGTCAAGAGACGTCGTTCGATCATGTTTCCGCACATAAGTTGAAATTTATCATGTTGCAAAATTATTTTAAAATCACGTTATTTTAATTGTTTCTACATTAAAATGTTCATTACCCTTACAGAATCCCATGACACCAATAACTAATTTTTTTTTTAAAGTGGAGTTTAACATGTTTCTGAAATAACCGATTCATTTACGTTGGATTAAAAATAAGGAGAACGCTGAAAGGATCATCGGACCGAAGTTTGAAGATCATTCGGTAAATTTCAAGGTCATTTGTGGACACATGACATTTCAAGGCCATCTACAGATACACATTTATGTCTTTCAAAATAAAAATAAAACCTTAAAGGAAATAAGCAGGGTTGGCCGATATATATCACTTGATACATATCATAATATATACCACGATTTATATCATATTATATTATTTATATCATGATATATATCAGTCTATAACAAAATCAACAATTTTCAAGCTAAAATCTCCCAAAATTCATTTTTGAGTACTTTGTTAAGAGGTTAATTAAGTTGTGAAAAAATTTTAACATTGTAATTATAATAAAATACCTAAAAAAATTTACAACCATTAAGTTAAACTATCTTATTTCATGAAACCTGATCAGATCTTAGCAACATACTATACAAGTTAGGGTAGGAAGTAATGAAATGTATTTTAAAAGCAGTTTTAAGTCATTATTAAAAATTATTTAAAATTCCATAAAGTAAAAATATTTGCTTTGAAGCAGAAATGGAATTATAATATACATGATGCATATAATTCTTGTGACACTGATATTTTCTTGTAATTATCAGCAATTATACTCTGGGTAATTAAGATTTAATTAAAAATATGCCTTAGTAGTAATATTTTGTTTCAGACTAGTATTTACTTCTAAAGAATAGTATTTTTCTACTTTAAATCTAAAAATATCAGATATATATCAAAATCTTGATATATATCCGATATATATCAAAAATATCCGATATTTTGATATTTATATAAATATCATGATATTTGCCAACCCTGGAAATAAATACGTACATTGAAATTACTTGACGAGAAAAGACTTATATTATGCATAAGAGATAAAATAAAAACCGTCAAAAAAAGGGGATTAAGAAAGTGGATTAAATGAGTTTCAGTTGCATACCAAATATCCATCTGAATAAATTACAGCACATGCAGAATTCAAGGCATTTAATTTTAGCATTTCCGTTTATTCTTTAACATGTTGTGTTTGTGTACCAAATTAGATCACCCAAAACACAAAGTAAAGTTCATTTTACCAGGTAAAATAACACAATTGAAGTACTACAGTAATTCAAAACGTCTCAGAATCGAGCTTAACATTTTCCCCAGGATTGACACTATTTACGGCGGCGCTAGAAATGACTTGGACTCGAATTAGGCCAGTCACTAACGACATAAAAAAGGGCGAATCGGGCAAAAAATCGCGTAGTTCCAATTTTTTTCTTATGTTGTTAGGACCCATACCAGGAGTTTGTAACTAATTTTGCAGCTTCGAAAGCCCTGTGCTAACTCCACAATCCTCGAAAAACCTCAAAAATTTCCGACTTTTTTCAGTTTTTGGCTCGTAACTCATACAAAATACATCTCCCGGAAAAAGTTTCAATTATCATTTTTAAAGTACATAAAATTTGCAAGAATTTAAGACCATTCCAAGGTTTGTAAGTCCAATAGATTCCAAGTTGCATCTCTTCAAAAATGAGCAACTTTTTCCAAAAAATCAAAAATTTGAGTGCAAGTCGTCTTTATAGCATCAAATCGGCTATAAAACCCATCTAAAAGGGAAGTAAGGGTAATTAATCTTCAGCGCAGTTATTTAGCTTTAATTTAAGCCCAGAATGATGTCTGTAGGCCCCATAGTTCTTACTTTATCTTAAAAAAAACAAAAATTGGGAAAATAGGAGGAGTGGAACCTGGCGATTTGTGGGTATAGTAAAAAAGAAGAAAAGTCGTATAAAATAATGTAACGTTATGAAAATTAGTATTTATTGATTTAAAATATTTCATTTTACCACATACATGTATTAATTAATTAATTATATATTATTAATAATTTTTAATATAATTAATTATAGTATTTATTGAATTTAAACAAATGGTTTTAAGGAAATCTCTACAGGCTTGTTTCTCCTCCAAAGGTGCAGAAATGTCGATGTCTTCATTTTTTTCGGATCTTGTCTTCATAGTTTTCTACCTCAATTGTGGGAATATTGTGGCATGACTTTCCCCGATAGAACTTTTAGATTACCCAACATTTACATTTTAATTTTTCTTGCCAGGATGAGGCTAAAGTGGTGTAGAAAGGGGACGTCCATAAATTACGTGAGGTGTTTTTTTCGAAATTTTGGTCCCCTCCCTCCCCCTTAATGAGATTTTGCTGGACACCCTCCCCCTCTGATTCTCACGTGAGATTTTCTGCATAACTTTTAAATAAATCAATTTCTTTTATATTTTCTAGCCATGCTTGTTTCGTCCTATCGGCATGACCTTGAATACACACATCGCAAAAGTTTTGATGCGAAAAATACATGTTGAAATCAAAAATTATTGGTCTTAAATTGTTATAATCACGACTGATTGGCTACTATAATGATTCGCTTTTTTCACTAATCTACGCATTTTTCCTAAAACTGTGCTAAAAAAGATAAAAAAAAGACGGACTTTCCAAAAATAAAAATAGTAACGGGTAATTTTATTAAACTCCCTCCTCACCCATGGTGAGATTTTGCTGGATCCCCTCCCCTCTCTTTTTTTGACCTCACGTAACTTATGGACGTCCCCAAATGGGTGAACGCCTGAAGGAATAATTCAAATCCAGGGCAGAATAACAGCTTTGTGTGATGAAACTATATTTAAAGGAAACTACATACAACTTGATTTACCCTTGTTACCACTCTTGAAAAGCATGTTTTCCACTATCAAGCCCAATCCATTCAGGAAAGCCCACAGGTCTACATACATACTATCAATGAAGACATTTTTATAAGAACTGCGCTTGTCGAGAGAAGCGTCCTTACGACTATACTCTTACACAGATGGAGTCGATCAGGTGTTGCTTGTTGTTGTCGTTGGACAGAAAATTTTCTCCTGGAACACCTTGATACCCAGTGTGAACTCTTCAAACATTATGTCACTAAATTAAGAAGCCGAAAACAGACGTATCAATTCTGTATCTGTACTCCTTTCAGCGCCCTTCTCTGGGTATAGCCGTCAAATGTATGATACATCTGCCACATTAAAAGTTCCTTCCAAAGTAGATAAATAGCTAATGGTAAGTAGATACAATAAATTTGACGTGAAGGATTAATTTCGGTAACAGATCATCTATAGTCTCCATTCACCATACGAAAAGGGACTTGCGCCATAAATCAGTAACCAAAGGATACAGAGATAGTTTCAGTTCTGAAGTTGGAGTGAAAGCTGAGTAAAATCCTGATTTTTACTTTTGTCGCATATTTTATTCACAAAACAAAGCCCTCGGATGCCGTTATCCGTCTGCTATGTAAAATACAAAGTCTTTGGAATATGGAGAGAGGACCTACTTGAACCTGTTGGTTTTGCACTTTAATAGAGCCTGATGCCAAAGAACATGCCTTGTCTTTTTCTAAAACCAACTATTCCACATATATCCAAGTGATTTCTTTGACTTATTTCCAATTCTTGTGCCATATGGCATTTAACTTTAACACCCCAAACAATTTCAGTTATGATGGCAGTATTTTTCTGTAACATGGAGATATTAAACAAATATGTAGTAAATAATACTATATCATTCTCCCCTGGATTTGAATTATTCCTTCAGGCATTCACCCATTTCTACACCACTTTAGCCTTATCCTGGGAAGAAAAATTAAAATGTAAATGTTGGGTAATCTAAAAGTTCTATCGGGGAAAGTCATGCCACAATATTCCCACAATTGAGGTAGAAAACTATGAAGACAAGATCCGAAAAAAAGGAAGACATCGATATTTCTGCACCTTTGGAGGAGAAACAAGCCTGTAGAGATTTCCTTAAAACCATTTGTTTAAATTCAATAAATACTATAATTAATTATATTAAAAATTATTAATAATATATAATTAATTAATTAATATATGTATGTGGTAAAATGAAATATTTTAAATCAATAAATACTAATTTTCATAACGTTACATTATTTTATACGACTTTTCTTCTTTTTTACTATACCCACAAATCGCCAGGTTCCACTCCTCCTATTTTCCCAATTTTTGTTTTTTTAAGATGAAATAAGAACTATGGGGCCTACAGACTTCATTCTGGGCTTAAATTAAAGCTAAATAACTGCACTGAAGATTAATTACCCTTACGTTCCTCTTAGATGGGTTTTATAGCCGATTTGTTGCTATAAAGACGACTTGCACTCAAATTTTTGATTTTTTGGAAAAAATTGCTCATTTTTGAAGAGATGCAACTTGGAATCTATTGGACTTACAAACCTTGGAATGGTCTTAAATTGTTGCAAATTTTATGTTCTTTAAAAATGATAATTGAAACTTTTTTCGGGAGATGTATTTTGTGTGAGTTATGAGCCAAAAACTGAAAAAAGTCGGAAATTTTTGAGGTTTTTCGAGGATTGTGCAGTTAGCACAGGGCTTTCGAAGCTGCAAAATTGGTTACAAACTCCTGGTATGGGTCCTAACAACATAAGAAAAAAATTGGAACTACGCGATTTTTTGCCCGATTCGATGTCGTTAGTGACTGGCCTAAATTGATTACAGACAAGGCTATCAGTGTTAGCAATAAAATTTCATCACACGAACGCATTTCCGTTACCTCCCCGTTCAGCCATGTCACCTAAGAAACAATTAAAACACTCTACACCTTTAACACAAAAAAAGCATTATCTCAATTAAAAAAAAAAACTACAACAATAAGGCACCGAAAAAGTAGAAGACAAAAAAAATCCAAACAGTGATTTCCAAACGGAGTGACACGTTGGACAAGTGCCATCATAAATACACAAGCTCATTTATTATAACATTCTTCAACGACGGCATTCCATTTGTAGGCTGACTCATTCGACTGCACACCCACGAAGCACGTGACGCGCATACTCGTTCGAAACCGAGCCCATCAACCTCACCTGCAGAGTGACCAACGACATTAATCACTTTTCCAGACCATCGCCTCATCCCTTTGTTCGATAAACAATGGGGTGCAAGGAAAGTTGACATCCGAGCTATTATCTTAATGACGGTGCGCTCGGTGACAATGTCTTCTGGGACGATGGTCATCCGTTCACCTCTGTTGTTGTATTCCTCAATGGATGCGAAGTGTGTGGTCAAAGTCCAGCCTCAAGAGAATGTTCTCCAAACGAGGTGTACGTTGTCTACCGAATCTAAACAGCATCTCTTTTTTTAATTTAGACTAAAATACCCGGTAAAAATAAAGATTTTTACATACTTTAAAAAGTTCATTATTATTTCCCGAGAGAGCATTCGTGAGTTCAATTTAATTTCGGATTAAACAACAGTTTTCTGTGATACGATAATCCTGAACACCAGTGTAATTAGTTTGTGTAACCCTCAATGTAAGTGGGCAATGAAACACAAACATAGGTAGGCATTGAAACACTAACCAAGATCAATTAAAGAAAAAAATCGTATGTGTGCTCTAAAATTGGAACTTTCCAAAAAAATAGTTTTCATAATCGCCATTTTTAGAAACAAATGGCAATCCTATTCATGTTCTTCATTGCCCAAAATTAGTTCAAAAGAAAATCACATAAAGATCAATTTATCAAGGTTATGCCTAATATAAAAGGTATAAATAATATTTACCTTTAAATTAATCCTAAGTTAAAAATGTTTGCAGTTTTCTGATGTATACAGAAAATAAGTACAATAATACCGATTGAACACCTTAAAAATACACAATATAGATAGTTGAAACACAACGAAAAGATGTGTACCAAAAAGAGAGATACTTTGAAACAAAAACAGTTGCCAATAGTACTTGAAGGTCTTACTTTGGAAAAAAAATATTCATTTCCAAATAATGAAACAACTCTAAATATTTAAATTTTACCATGCTTTAACCGCACTACAGAGTTTTAGCGGTTCCCCACACACTTAAACAAAGTATCTCAAGTTAAGTTAGTTGAAAACTTGACCCCATGGCTGAAAGCCAAAATGCACTTATCAGATTAAATTTTTTCAAAAAATTTTCGAAAGCAGCGTTCTACCAGTTCATTTGCGAACATTCTTAGTCAGTTCGTTGACACAGTAATTGCCATCACCCTGAGTCCCGAGATAACGACGCCCAAAAAATTATGCAGCAAAAAAAGCGACGAGGCCACGTAGGAAATAAAAACCACGTGATCAAGCTTAACAATGGTATTTCACGCTTCGGCCTTGTTACTGGTTGCAAACACAGGAGAAATCTAACAGCAGTTGATGAAAAGACGCTGCTATCCCAGTTTTTATGACAACTGGGTAAAAAAATGCCCGGTAATCGACAATAGCACGACTAAGTATCTGTATGTGATCTAAATTGAATTTTTATTTCACAAAAACTGAGCCGGGCATACCCAGTATCTAATTCTCCTCAGCAGGAAAAAAAAAAGCACACTTTGACATGATAAAAATAAAACAGTTGGAATTTTGCATACTTTAGATTGGGGTACTTGTTAATTTTTCAAGTTAATAATGCATTATAAGCAACTTTATTTGGCGGATACAAAGTAGAAAGAGAAATATTTTTCATTTTTCAATCATCACTAAGTAAACAGAAACTTATAAATTGCTTTAAACGTTCATTTTTTATGCTTAAAGCAATTAAATTTCTTAGTGACCAAGAGATGAAGAAAGATTACAACGTGGGATTATTCAATTATTTCAATTTTTCTTAGTAACTTAAATTAAACCAGGCACTTTCGAACAGCGGCCAAGAATTTACAAATGATAGAAGTGAAATTCTGATCAAAGAAATTAGTTCTACAAAAAATATTTAAAATAGAAACAAAAACAGTTTAAACGTCACTAAAACTATTAAATATCTGGTATTTATTTAATACTATTCGACAAAATTAGCCAGAATAAAGAACTGTAGACAGGATTAAAAGACGTTCGAAAGGTTTCAATTTAAAAAAATAATCCGTCTTTATTGCACACGCGCAACTTTATTATCCGTAATTCAGTAAGAAATCGGCTGATATACACTTGGATTGTCGCATCTAGCCAGCTACAGAAGCAATGGCCCATTCGAGACAGCCGGGTATCGATTTTTGGGGCCTCCCATAGCGTGCGACCAGGCGGGCATGGGAACAAATGCAACCCAAATCACAATAATAACCTGCTTAAACGATGCGCCATTAATGGGTCAGGCTGCTTGCTGGCACGTGCGCCTTTATTGACTGGATCCTCCGAAACAGCTACCGAAAATGAGAAATTTTGTACAATTAACGACGCTATGCTTCTAGGAAAGGAGGGATACCAAGAGATGAAGCTAATGGAAATAGTATAAACATAAAGTGATACTCAATGAGAAAGCAGGGGTCATTCCAGACTTTTTGTGAAGGGTCCGGTTTACGTAAAAATTGTGAAAATCTACTCATAATTTTGTGAATTTTAAGTTAGCGTTAAATTAGTTTTTTCAGCCAGGAGCCTTTTTTTGTGAAAATAGGGTCCAATATTTGAAGTATTATGAAAAAAGGGTCTGTTCAAAGATTTAAAGGCAAAAATACTTTGTGAAGGGTCCTTTTTTTAAGGTAAAATGTTTTGCGAAGGGTCCGTTTTCACAATAAAATGTATTGTGAAGGGTCCGAAAACGGACCCAAATTTCTTCTAAACAGACGCCTGGAAAGTTATAGCTTCGAATAATTTTACATGCAATAGCAATAAATATACAATGGTTTTCATTACGTTTTCAATGCAAAGGGGGTCAATGAAGCCATATCGATAATATGATCTCTCATTCTCAAAGGAATATAGAAGATTTAAGATTCTATAGATATTGTAAGAAATGCAAATTAAGGTTAATTTATTTTTGTATAAAAAGCTCTAATGATTCGAGAAAAGGCAAAAATTATATTAAAATTTAAAAAAGTATGTGCTTTGAGGTGCTCATACTACGCCCATACTTTTTAAATCGTTTCAATAGTTTTTCATAAACACACTATTTAAGAGATAAAAACGTAATTTACCATGGTATATAATGAGCTCAATTTTAATTCAAATAAAAAATCTTGAGTTTTGATGATAAAAAACCTGGAAAAGTAGCAATTCTTACCAAATGCTTTTACTGAAGTAATTGCCAGGGAGTGGGGTTTCCTAATTTAAAAGTAGTTAAATGCAGGGACTATTATTTACTTCACGAAATTTCAGATTAATACCACGATTTAAAACTCAAACTCATAAAAAAGGACAAACATAATTTCTCAATACAGTAGAAATTTTCATTAAAGCAACATAGCTCATCGAATTCAATTGAAATCTACATACGATAAATCCTTTTTGGAGATTACTACTTTCAAAAATTTTCTCTGATTTGTTTTAAAGGGAATTTACTTTGAAGATTTGTTAAAAGAGACAAAGATCAAACATTAAAGATCAATTAATAATGAAATACAAACATGGTAGGAAGTGAAATTAATTAAAATCAACTGAATCATAATTCCTTTCTTTCTCATACGGAACTGTCTTGAAATGCATTACGGATGAATAAAAGGAAAATAAAAGTTAATGGGTGAACAACTTTCCCACCATTTAATTTCATTCGTTTTCCCAGATTAATGGTTATTGCAAAAAGATTACCTAACATCTTCAAAATAATATGAAAAACAGAACATATTGCTCTACTAGAGCTCAGAAAACTTAAGCTGCTACAAAGCCAACACATAACAGTACGTAAGCATAAGCAATATACCGAAGATTGATAAAAAAAATATAATATAAAGTGTACCTAATAAGAAAATGTACCTAATAAGAAATGGTACCGGTTTTATAAGTTCACAGAACGTCTTGTACGATCGTACTAGTTCTAGTAACGTCCGATTTATATGAAAATTCCGACAAATTCGTTTAAATTTGACATTTTGGCATAAATTTGTTGAATTTATAACAAACTTTTAAGTATTAAAAACGGCGGTTTTTTTTGTTCCTTAAACTAATTTCATAGAAAAAACAGCAAAAATACGTCCAATAAACACGAATGTAGATGATTGGAAAACCAGCTTTCCTATCACCCTTTGAATTCGACAATGTATTAAGTATACTAATATTTACGTATTTTTTATCAATAACATAATTTAATAACTATAAGTTCAACATTCATTATAATCCTAGACAAATCCTCTTTTAAAACCATAAAAATTTACCGATCTAAAAAGTTAAATTTATTTTATTTGTGAATTGTAGTACATAACGGATTAAAAAATAATTAATCTGGCATACGTTGCTGTAATTTGTTTATTTTTATTGCGTATTAAGTAAATTGCCACTTGTCAAAAATAAAAATCAAGATCCGCTCGACTCTTCCGCACACGCTACGGTGAATGGGATGTCAATGACCTTCACCTAGTATGGTGGGTTTCCATCTCCCATCTTCCTCAAACATAAAGGAATTGATTCCCTCACGGTGTATTTAGAAATCCCTTACTTCTTTTGCATCACAAGAGTGGTAACTTCCAACTAGGAGAGCAGGGGTGTCCGAAGTATACAGGGGAACTACTCTATCACAACCTCCACCAACTCAAAAAAAAAATTGGTATTCTTGCAGTATGCCATCTACCAGTTTAGTAAGCTGGAATTAGGGTATACGGCGACACCGCAACTGATATTTTTGAATCAAATCTTAATTATGAAGGCCAAAAACACGTGGATTCAAAAGACATGAATTGCGGTGTCGCTATCTACCCTAAATCCAGCTTAAACTAAACTGGTAGATCGCATACTGCAAGAAAACCAAAATTTTTGTAGCAAGACAATGTCAAAAATGATTAAATTTGATAAATAAAATGTTATAATTACAATTAGGCCTAATTAAGAGAACATTTTAATATTCGTATGTGCTAAGTTAATGCAGTAAATCCCCATTTACACACTTGGCCGAAAATTTTGCAGACCCCTCAAGGGCTTAGTAAGATTTGGCTCAAAGCTAAAAGGATTGATAAGATTCAGTACCAGTACATTAAATTTACCGAAGACCCAATGCAATATTTTTTTCTCCTAAGTGAACAAAGTTTGACAGCTATTTAATCTTTTCCATATATTATCTCAAACAAAGCATCATATTTTGTGAAGATATCCTCGAAACGGCTCGTGAAACAAACAATAAAAAACCTACTGAATCTCAACACAAGTCATTTTGGAATCTTTTCATACACCAATAACATAAAAATTAAACGAATTCCCAAATGGAAATGATTAATCATCCCTTTATTATTAATCCTGAATACTTTCATCATGTTTATTCATTCTCGACCATGTTGCATGCAAAACAGTTTCTAGCTCCAGCACATCGTTTGAACGATCGTATGATGTGTCAAAATTATGTCAACCTGGGGGCAGGACCAACAGATATGCTGAAGCATTTCTCGTTCGATGAACTTGGAACTCGTTGAACGGGTATTTTGGCCAACACGAGAGCACAAAATGTCCGGCGCAGCTCAGGGTTGACGTAAGACTGGCTTTGCCAGGGGCTATTAGTAATTACCAAGGCGCCAGTCAGGAATTCATTGGAGACACATCCTACCATAAAAAATAAAGTCACAAGGGGAAATAAATGAATTTCCAGTTTTCCTGTCTAATTGCACTCGATAACGAAGAATAACGATAAGACCTGTTGGGATGCCTAGCTATAATTATTCTAATAAGTTCACAACTATCAGAATAGTCGTAACAGGAGAAGTACACAGGATCGTACACTAGTGTTCGGCACTAGTTAACTAGAACTAGTTGCAACTAGTAGTTAACTACCGATCAACTAGTAGTTTAACTACTTTTAGTTTAAACTAGTTCAACTATTAGTTGAACTACTTTTTTTAATAACTACTAGTTAAAACTACTTTCAAATTTTCAACTACTTTTTCTCTTGATTTTTGTTTAAAATTTGAAAAAAATTTAAAATTTTTATCAAAATATACAAAAAATAGTACTGCCATCTATAACTGCAATGTCATAAAGGCCTTTTTTTGCGCGAAGCATACACTTTTTTGTGATACAGATAAGAGATGTATTAGAATTTGGGCAAAAAATAGGTTATAAAGTTAAATAGACTAGTTAACTAGTAGTTAACTACTTTGGGAAACAGTTAACTACTAGTTGCAACTAGTCCCAGGAAAAAATAGTTAACTACTAGTTGCAACTAGATTTATCCAGACTAGTTAGTAGTTGGTAGTTAACTATTTTTTGACCACTAGTTCCCGAACACTATCGTACACAGGAGAAGAAAAACCTAGCCCCCGCTAACATGCATTTCTATGGATGAGGCGATCAATTGGAATTAGTAGGGGTTCTGGGGAGTTTTTCTCTTAACAATTACTATCCTGTTATTCAGTTATTTGGTACCGAATCGTATTCGGTCCCAAATTATCGGATAATAAAAGTTTTACGGTGCTAGACAAATTACTATAAAATCTACTAAATACAAGGAAAGCATTTTGGTTCACTTAAGGTTAATTTTCAAAAATAATAGGGTACTCCAAGGTAGGGCCATATTCAAAAATATTTCAAGGAAAACGTTCGATTACACGCACCTTCCAAAAACATCAGACATGGAAATCCATGCAGATATCAAACAAAATTCATTACTTAATTTGTTTGAATTTATACAAGCTAGTCCGAGAACAAGGCCGTAACTTAGGCAAAAAATGTAGGATTCTTAATTGATTTGTATGTTTACTCGAGACTACCTACTATAAGTAATCTTTTATAAATAATTTTTAACTAATTTTTATTTATATATGCCTTTTTTAAACATTTTTGATGAACCGCATATGAAAAATCGCTCCCTAAATTAACAACTTGAATGGATCGCCTAGGAACAATATTGATTTGAACTACTTTTATCGAAACTTTTGCTGCTTCTAATATAGCTTGCACAAGCCGGTATTTAAGTGCGAAGCCACGTGTTGGCATTTGGCCACCTGTGTCTCAAGGTTCAGAGCTATTCAGCCGTTTTTTAACTGTTGACACAGGAGTCTTTCAATGTTGCCTAGTTAAACAGATGATAACAATAACTCATGGAAAACAATTAAACATGATTTTCGTTTGAGCTATACACATTACTTAATGAAAATCACGTCATTATACGGTTAAGACTAGGCCTGGGTTATCAGATCAGTGACGTAGACAGAAAAAAATTAAGAGGGGGGGGGGATATTGGTAATTTTCAAAATTAAATCGATACGTTTAGTTACTTGAATAACTTTACGAGTTCAGAGGACGGACCCAGAACATCGGTTATTATTTGCTGCTCCACTGAATAGAACGAGGAATATCACGAGCACAATGTATTTTTTAAATTTTACCGATTCGGAATTTGTTTGGAGAAATTCAAATGTAAATAAAAAAGGAATACTTTAGTTTATTCTAAACTGTTTAACATTAAATTAGTTTTTTAAAAGGACTCGTTTTAAATTTAACATTTAAAACGTAGATAAATGTAAATATTTTACTTATTTAATTATGAAACCTACATTAAATTAAAATACAAAAACTATGGGGGTGTCGGGGTGAATTAAAAAAACTATGATTGATAATTCCAATTACAAGACAAATATGGGACAGTTTAAAATTATCTTTTACTTGACAAAACAATTAATCCCAGGTTTATTCTTTTGATAATTTAACGTTTCTCGGTTTTATATGCAATGATATTACAGCAGAATTATTCGTAGATGAAAAATAAGAATTAAAAACTACATTTTTCCTTTATTACCTATTTACTATTTGTTTGCCCTGCTCATAACGAAGTTTGATTAGGTTGGATATGGAATATTTTGTTTGTACTGAACTGTACGCCAAATTATACAGCAATTTGATTTGAAATCCCCCGTATCATTTCCTGCAAGGAACTTTAGAATACAAAATAGGAATTTGAAGAAAGACAATGCGGAAATCAACCCAAACGAAAACGACGTAAGTCCGTGCAACTGACCATATTTTCTGCTTCGTCAGGAAACAAGAAAATACACCACGCACACACATCCGTGCCCAAACGAAAATCTCAAGAAAGCCATCCAAAAATACATCTTTCGATAAACAGAAACATTGCGCAAGGCATAGCAACCGAACGAAAGCCAGACGCCTCGATCCACGAAAGCAAAGCCAGCCAGCCAGCCCGGCAGAAACCGGGCCGCTTCCATTCCAAGCAGGTCGGAGGGTGGACAGGAGGCGAGCGGAGGGGGAGATCGATAAAAACAGCTTCAGCCTCTCCGAGCGAATCAGCGAGAAGAGAAACAAACACGTTTCGAGGTAGAGGTAGTGGGCCGCTCGCTACTGCAATAGCTGTAGGACGGGATTTCTATGCATATCTCTGCCTCTCTACCACGTAGGAGAGGGGGAAAATACTGCCTTTTTGTGCCAGTTCAGCCTGCTGCCTCTTCAGCTGCTTGCTGAGCTTTTATGTTGAAAATGGGATATTGTATTCCGTCCCATGTACTATAAACATCGCCTCTCCATTGGAATTATATGCTATGAATGCTTCAATCATTTTTTTTTTAAAAAAAAAACCTCTGCAAGGTTTCGTTGTGTCGAAAGAGTAAGTACTAGATAAATGAGGAGCTAGTATAAGTGATTATGTAAATAAATTATTTTAGAATTATAAATCAGCCTTGCAGCTGAGTGATAGGGATCAAATAAAAATGACTATGGAGCCAGTAAAGGTAAGTAATGAGATGGACTATAAAATGTAAGCTATCATTATAAGATGAAATCGTAAATCTGAGTAAAAATATATTTCAGAATAATTAATATTTGTAATTGGAAGGTCAAAAGCTAACTGTAATCAAATTACTATCTTGAATTTATTTCTTAACCTTATGAGCAACCAAATATTAACGGCTTTCGGGCCTGATCCGGCGTATAAGGTGCTTGCATTCAGCATTTTCCCTTAATTACAAATGGGAAGACTCCCAAATGTTTGAGACCTTATTCCACATTTTGTAAAAATTTTGTTTAAGGTTCTAACCAGTAGTAATGCTTATGATTCTAAGGAAAAAAAATTAATATAAAAAATATGACTAAAAAGCGCATTTAAGAACTAGAGAACTTGTTAAGAGCTTGCTGTTATTTTGTATTGAATATAAGAGCCTATTTTTCCCTTGCAACAATGACAATCAGACCACAGACCTGCGTAGCATTTTTCATGCAATATCCCACCTTGCAGTCAAAACCCATAAAGGACTGCCTTAGTTGTAACAAATTTTAAATTGATCCAAGTAATTTTATCGCACTTAGCATATTTAGGTAATCATATATGTCATATGATTGATAACTAAGGAAAGTCTAATAACGTTATTAAACAAGATAAACCCATGAAATTTTTTTGGTAAAATCTAACACACAATATTTAAAGCCTAAGAACCAAGAACTTTTGTGTAGTACTACACCATTTACGTCAAAATGAAATATTGAGTTCCAAGTTGTAAAAACACAGACAGCGATGAAATATCATTAATCAACATATCTTTACATTCATTTCTTTGGAGAATGACACAGCAAGTTGCTACATCGTAAGATTTACCCAAAGATTGTAGATATGACGTTACGTAAATGACACAGCTGCTGAATTTTATCCTGATGTTGAGACACAGACATACCGGCGATAGGAAAATCTGTTTTACATGAATTTTTACAGTAACAAATAGTACATATCGAGTCCCCTTTCGAAAATCTGAATTTTTCTTTTATATAACATATTTAACTACCCTACCCCATATTCCACCGAAATTGTCTCGGCTTGCCATTATTAATTGCATTATATGAAAGGTACGGGTTGATTTAAAACAGTGCGGTAGTAAATATTTCCCATTCCATTAAATCAACGGCAAACGAGGAAAGAAAATTTATGTTGACCATAATATAAGAATCCAACGAGAGCCCGTCCAATCCCGCAGTATCTCTCAAGCTATCTATTCTATTCAACTTTGGAAGCATCCATAACCCCTCATAAAAACTGAGAAGTTAGGATGCAAAGGGTCAGGTGAATCTAGGAACTTCGGACCAGACTCGAATCGAAAACAATGCAAATTATCATCGCATTACACCTGATTCTATTGATAGAGGCCACCGCCGTGGCGCCCCGTGACGTCATTTCCTCCCTTTAATCAATATCCGACTGGGTTTTTCAGCTGAGCACACCGCTTTTCTGGTACAGGGAAAAAAATTCTCACGAAGCGGGATTCGGGAAAACTTGCTTCTCGCTCACAATCCTTTTTCTTTGTTCTAGTAGCTGCCATTCTGATTGGCCGGGGCGCAGAGGTGGATTGTGTTACCTCAAAGAGTTGAAAGTCTGGTTCAGAGCACATCGAAACTTGTTTGGCAGCCAAGCATGGCTTCGTTCGAATGAATATTCAAATGCGACTCATTCCCAACGGAACCAGAGCTTCTCAAGGTAACAGGAGAAACGCCGCCGCAAAAAAAAAATGCCTCTTCATCATCCCTTCGGCTCATCTTTTCCCCCCTCGCACCCAAGAAAACGCCTCTCTGTATTCCCTCGTCTTTATTAATCAACACTAAACTAACTCCCTAATGCAACGTATGCAAGATTCGCTGAGTAGTAAAAACAAAAAGATATACTCACGCTCAAAAATCGCAATCCAGGGCAGACCGGAGAGGAGGATGATACAGAAAAATAACGAAGAAATTTCGTCTCTGAGGACATCCCAGCGAGTAGAGCGGACGGACCGAGCCAGAATGAGAAAAACTTGTCGCTACTCTATCACTGGAGGCGAGCGAAACAAGTCTGTTGGGCAACACGTCTAAAGATCGGTTTCGTACTTATCGTATTTTTCTGGAATGCAGTAGCTCCGAGCTAGGCAGAGGGGCCTCAAAAGGGGTTTGACTAATGCTGATTGCGAGGTTAAATATTTACCCGAGGGAATGCAGAGGGGAAACCTGACTTGCCCGGGTTCTTTGGAAAGATTTTTGAGCAATATTCAAAATGGAATTTTGAGACTAATTTATAAGGGATTACCTTTAAGTTACCAAAAGAAAACCCCATGAAAACTGAAAAAAAAAATACTGAATGAGGGCGCCAAATTGAGGTCACTCAGAAAAATGCAGGAAAGTGCTCAAGGAGGGCAACAGTACAATTAAGACGACCAGATATAAAAAATATTAAGGTTGAATTACATAGTTCCTTAATTGGTCGAAATTTTTATACAACGCTGTATTATCTAATTGCAAACTATGGAAGTTTAATATACAATTTTTAAAAAAAAATAAGATGTAGCTATCAAGATGCAAAAATTTAAGAGAAAGCTAACTAAAATAAAAAGGTTAAAAGCCTAACATGAAGATCAAACGATAACGAATTGAATTAAAATATTATAGCTCTGATAATAATTACAATAAATATCTCGATGAGTCAAAAGCTTTTACGAGTACCTCGAGATTTTATTTCAAGTTAAGAAGTCAATTAAAAAGTTCTCATAACAGCTAGTTAACAACTGAAAAAAAAAGTAGTAAAAATTAATCTTTTTGTACGGCAGAGAAAATTATACACAGAAAATGGGCAGTCGAAACAGCTGTAAGGCTTAAGATCACACTTGATAGTTTGTCTACCGACGGAAAACTGATGCGAGAATGGAAGAGTCCAAATGAACGGTAGAGGGAGGTGGAATCAGAGTAGCTAACTTTTCACCATCCTATTGCCAAAGAATATTATTTTGGCATAGCTTTTGAACCAAACGTATTTGATACTCGATTCAGTGGAGTTTGAGCAGTTTGTCAATTTTTGTACTTTTAATATTTTTGACAATATTAGTTACAATTTATTTTAAAACGTCTGACAATTTATATTTGTTAACTAAAAAATAACGTTAAAACGTGATAAACATGCGTTTTTTAGAATTATTTTATTAATATAAATTGAAGCCCAGTGGCGTAGTGGTTCTGCCGATACTAACACACTAAATGACACTAAAATTGGTGTTTTGCATTGGATATATACAGGAATAGCAATATATTGTAGTTTAAAATAGAATTCCCAATAATTTCAATCAAATAGGGTTGTGAAACTAGAGTCTCTCAATTAAACTTTTCATGATCTGGAGATTTTTATCAAAAAATTTCCTGAAAAGCCTAAATATCTGTATCTGTTGAAACCCTGTATTTAAAGATGGAATCTTCAAAACGTTTTTTGGGGTGAACCCCACTAGAAGTTAAATTTAAAACTATTAAATAGAAATTTCGCTTTACAACAAGAGGTGGACTCCCAAATCAAATTGTTCGTTGTTGGAGAGCAAAAAGAAATATTCCTCCTGCCGAGTTAAAATCTTACTACATGATTTTACAACGGTATCTTATCACATTAATGTACAACTTTGAGATCAACAATGAATTACGATGTATGAATGGAAAATTATCAACATTTCGTATTTCCCATCAAATTTCTTTTAGATACTTTTACGAACATCACAACACGAGATATAACTAGGTTTTTTTTCAACCAACAGGCACAGTGGATTTTAAGAACATGGCTTAGTGACATAGATAACGTCCCATAGACCTAACAAGAATTGCATCAACTCCGTCCAGAAATAGAGACTTTCCGTCGTCGTCGTCGTCACCCTAATTCCATAAAGCCCAGAGAGCTTCCTGGGGCAGAGGAAATCGATCGAGGTAGGCAGGCCCATAAAATGGTGGAAAAGGGCGATTCGCCATTCCTGGCTATTTTTAAAATGCGAGGGGAAACGTTGTAGCAAAGAGGAAGGAAGGGAGATCGATAACATGGGTGTCTTCTTCATCCCGACCGTCATTTAGGAGAAAGCCATTAAATTTATCTCGGGAACTGAAGGGTGCGATTAATCACGAAGAGTTTTCCCCCCCCCCCCCTTTCTTTATGACGGGTTTCGAAATTTGGCGTAGGTTTCACTGGAATGAGGTTTTTTAAAGTTATTTAATAGGCGTAAAGGGCATTGTATCGCTGAAATGTGAATAGCAATAGTGGAAGGTGGGTGGAGAGGGACCTAAGCACACGTATTTATCAAATTTTCATGAAATTTATCACGTTCGAAAGTCAATTCTTTAAAAAAAAAAATAGTTTTCAATGGTAATTTTAACAAAATATTGAGGCTAATACTAATCCATAATAAATAGGAATATAAATACCAAATATTTAAAAATATTTCCATACTTAGATATTCCGGCTGTTTAGAACTTTCTGAGGTGCTTTTATATTATCTACCTCGCTGACAATTTTCAAGCTGTTTGCAACTCTTGAAAATGGCAAACTAATGGATTATGGTTAGGGATTGTCGTTTTCGGGCATTTTGGTCATCCCGGGATTTCGGGATAAAATTCGACATCATCCCGGGAAATCCCGAAAATTTAATTAATGCCAGAATTTCAAGGAAAAAAAATTTTTTTTTTTTTGGCTGTAAAATCAAAACTTGCATAAAGACTAAATTAGAAAAAAAATATGGGGAGAAATTATTAATTTTTAATGCTACAATTTTTCAGTTCTAGGCTTTAAAATTTCTTAAATGATATTAAAATATTTTTTTGCAAGTTTATATTCACTCATTATAATAGTACACACATATATCTCATAAAACCTTAGGAAATGACACGAACTTACTATTTTAAATTTGTTTTAAAAATACTCTAGTTAAAAGTGTACTTACCCTAAAAATGCTTTTGAATTCCCTTATAGATAATATGTAGATAGTAGAGGAAACCCTATGAATGTTTGTTTTTTAAATGTCGGAGCAAACCACTCGTAGAACCTCCTTTACACTTAATTATCAAAGAACACTTTTTGCATTTTGCTTCAGAGTTCGGCCTTTTATGAAGTGCTCCATGTAAATGTACTAGCCTTTTCTGCCATAATACAAAATCAGAATATTCTCAGCCCGATCTTCAAAACGTGTAATCTCTTTAAAAGCTGACGACTTATTGAGATCACAAGTACTGTATTCATTCGGAAATAAGGTTCAAACTATCCTCATAAATAATTATTCATCACATAAATAAAGATTATGAGTTTCTAACATATATGCTAGAATTACGATCAATGCTTTGTGGTTGAAAATGGCCTCGTGCTGGGAGTTATTACGATTTGTAACTCTTATCACTAACATACTAAAGAATGAAAAAAGTTGATGAGTAACTAAGTTTCACCATTTATGTCAACATGCGAGCATTGTATGTATTATACAAATCGGCGAGTTCCTTGTTTATTGCTTTTTAGCTGCAAAGTTCTAAGAAGTGGGAGATAATTTAATTCAGCAGTGATTGACTTAAACTTAAACCACCTCATTTCCACTAATTTATAAGTATTTTCCAAGGAAAGGAAATAATTTTTCATGCAATCAGGAACGATTTCCAAGCGTTTGTAGCAGCGTTAAAGAAATTTAAAATTTTGAGGGAATCCCGGGACGGACTGAGAAATCCCGGGACGTGTCCCGGCCTTAAAATTCTACGGGATCCCGGGATCCCGCTTTCCCGGGAAACAATCCCTAATTATGGTTACAGTTAGAATGATGGAAATTGTTAAAACTTAGGAAATATTTTAATATTTGAAATTGAAAACAGCTTGGTCATTTTTAACGGGAACATTTCTTGAATTGAATAGCATTTTATCGTATTCGTTAATTAATGTCAAATTTATAGGGATGACTCGTACCTACTATACCAGTTATTTCTTTATCTGTGAAATAACAGTTACGAGAACTAAAACATTCAGATATAGGGATTATCTTTAACACAAAAACTATAAAATCCTAGTCGATGAGCTATAAATTTCTGACTTAGAAATCCCCGAATTTCAATGCAGAACCACAGGTATCCTAAAAGTTTAAGAGAAATAATACCACCTCTATGATCACCATTAAGATTAAGAGGCTAATGTCTAAAACTAACATCGTTTTCAAATACAGTGGAAGCTCTTATAACGTAATTAATCCGTACCGAGTTTTTTGTCGCTATGAGAGCAAACTTCGAGTGATACACTCGAGTGTAGAATATCACTCGTTTAAAAGCAATAAACTCGTTAAGCTAAACTATCAATTTTGATGCTATTCAGGAAGGTGGACTCGATTCCCTCAATGATGTATTTTAAGTAGACTAATTTATAAAGTCTGGAGGAAATCTCAACCTGAAAACGATATCATTGGGATTTAGAACACAGTTCGAATCATCCAATTGATCTTTCCTCACTTTAATAAACAATTATTTCTTATTTTATGAAGTCTTGATACTTCCAATTTCATGTTATATTACCTTTTTTTGCTCTTATTTTAATTTATATAAAGTTTACGATCAATATTTTACAGAGTATAAATATTTGCGTTTGCTTTTTAAATTTTGATTTTGATATTAATTTATTGCATAGCTTAGCTTCCTTAGAAAGGTCTGATGCTTAACAAAATTTATTACATCAATTTCACCTGCATCTGCATGCAATTTGAAAAATTTATGTCTTAAATATAAGTCAAAAAATTGGAAATAAAGAAAGATAAATGAATACGCTAATAAATTTAAAGTCTAAAATCAACAAGGACATTAGGTAGCGAAAGGTTTCGTTTGGGATTGTAGCCGGTTACCCCGGGCGAAAGCAAGCGAGAAGAAAATGCAATCGTTACTTGGTGCTGTTCGTCATACTCTGATATTAGTTTATTGGCTAATTCTTGTGTGACGCACACAAACCGATCCAGAAAAGTATTTGTATAGAGACTAATTTTTGGGTCTTTATAAGAGAGTATTTTTATAAGAGCAGGTCGCTATAAGAGCTTCCACTGTACAAAGGCGTGAAATGCAAAACTCAAAGCAAAACACAGGCTTTGAACCATAACTGACAGATTTGTGATCTTATTGCAAAATTTACCTGGACAGTTAGGCAACTCCGCAACGGATTGCAACAACAGAATCGGGGTATTTGTAATGAGTAGTGGAGCATTTAACGATCTAGTTTGATAAGTAACGCGTTACGACAGATAAAATACGACATTTTAAGAAAAATCTAGGAATTAAGCAGAAATTTGTAGTCAAGCGTGAAAGACAACGTATTTTTCTTATCACTCCAAGATGCAATCACAAAAACAACAGAAAAGGCGATGGGTCACCAGAAATTGGCAAAACCTAATACGTATTAAAATGACAAGAGAATTAAATGTGGTAATGTGGATCTTGAAGTAAGGTAAAATAGAAAGAAAAGAATATATGTAATATCTCTTTAGTGACATCCCACATGATTTTTTAGCTTTATTTCTTGGTACTTGGTACTACCATAAAAAAGGTTGCTAAAAGACTGAATATTAACTGTCAAACATAGAATTTTATGAGATAATTTTCTTTTCATTTTTCCTTAAAATAAAAATTTAAAATCCCTAATGATAAAAATCATCAAACAAAATATTAAAAAGAGCTAGAAATTTTTTTCTTTCGATCAGATTTCATGTTTTCGTTATTAATCCCGAACCCTGGTTCAGAGACAAAACAGCTTTTCCGGATCTCGTGATAAACAGTAGCTGATAGACGAAACACACAAGACCGCCTTTCAGATGAATGGCAAGTACTCTGACGTCAATGGAACCAAGAGGTTCTCAAGTTCAAAAGCATACTTCAACTTATTTCAAAGAGCTATCCGAAAGAAATGTTCACGTTCGAAGGGCAGCTATCAAGAGTTTAAAATAAACGCGGTTACAGTTGCGTAAACCGCACAAGTCAATTAGCAAGAGAACAAAAAGAAAACTCTGGTTCTTAGTTTTTATCGCTATTTTCATGAATTAATCACATACTCGCGCATCTGTATGAACTAGGTGCACTCAAAACAGACACACAATAGATTTTACTAATTTACATAATAAAATTTAGTATCAAGAATTAAAGAGTGAAGATGTTGATGTGTATAAGCAAAAATTGGTGTATTTATTAACAGGTTAGGTAATCTCTACACACTATGATTGTTAAAATGATCAAGAAGGCAGATTTTTGTACCAAACTCCTTTTCATACTTTGTTCCTAATTTCAATGATGAGGTTCTACATACAAGCTTATACATTTTTTCCCTCAAAAATAGAACCTAAGATCCGCAGGTAGGGATACACTTAAGCTTGTACTTCAATATAGTACGCAAATCATGAATTGCTAAAGAGGCAGGCAAAGTTGTCAATACTGAGCAAATTTATAGCAGCAAAGCAAAGATTTAGGTATGGTAACGAAGTATCCGACCAAGTGTTATACAAAACAGTGATTCTCAACCTTTTCCACTGAAATATTATTGTAAGAAATGAACAATGTAAAAAATTTATTTTTATGTTTACCCTATAAGTTTACCTACACCAAATGGTGAAAATTAGTGCCTTATAAGTTTGCTTATCTCTTTTTTTATTTACCCTACTTAACTTAACAATAATAGGTAATTACTAGGCCTATGCAGGTTTTCATTATTAATTTAGTGTATAGTGGTACACAATTGATTTGATAAAGCATTTAGTTGTAGGTCCTTGGGAATGAAAAGGTTGAGAATCTGAATCACATGTAAACAGCCTAATATCCAAATGCCTACGAACGTCGCGTCGGTACAGAGGACCAAGGGATTCTTCCACATCAAATGCACAAAGAACCATTGTGTGTCACGGGGAGTCACGCAGCGTGTCTGAGAAAGAACCTCCTCTGGGTGAAGTAAGCACCAAAGGGGGCATAACCCTCGGAGATCGAACAAAAAAATAGACGAGACGAAAATGCAAGGTCACCTCTGGGGGACTCCACACAAAGAGACTGCAAAACGGCTGGGGGTCGGGAAAAGGTGTTTGGACAGGTATAGCTTCGAAAGAGCGGGCTATTTTTTACCTCGCTATTTTCGACATGAGTTTATCCTCAACGAACCGACGCGCAGTAGAGGTTGTATAAATAGAATGGTAAGTCAAATTAAACGAAAGGATGGGTGGCTCTGGAAAATACAGATTTTATAACTTTAATTAAAAAAATGAATTATTTTTTAAAAAAAAGAACGTTGATTGCAATATACTTTAACCTGAAATGTTATCAACTTTTATATTTTATATTGCATTGCACATACATTATCAGGGATGTGTCCAGACTTTTTGAGAACATGTAAGAACAGGGTCCTATTATGGTGATATTGTAAAATTTTAACACTAAAATTATGATTCATTATTTTAAAAGAAAGATGGTTTATCTGCACAAAATTTTAAAATTAATGTTCAAATTAAACAAAAAACTTTTTTAATCAAACAAATTAAATTTGTATAAATACGTGAGCTTTCAAGGCCGGAGTTTTCTTGTTCGAGTTTTATCGTTCGATCACGGCTAGCCAGTCCGGAATAAAATTTACAAATCAGACAAATTAATGTATTAAATCTCAATGTAGTAAACCTCGCGATTTTAAGCTAATTTGAAGTTTTAAGTTTTTGAACTGTATAAAATTCAGATTTAAATTACATAATCTGAAGTAATATCAAAATAAGTATTTTAAATTAAAATTAAAATGGCTTCTTTAAATAATTGTAAAACTATTACAAATTTACTTATAGAAATTTTTCACCTTGACTACAAATATTTCACAGAAGAATCTTACCTCATATTAACGCAAATTTTACACAACTATATTTTGAAGAGAGAAATGGAAAAATTGCTATTTCTTGCTTTATAGATCTCACTTAGTAGAAGTTTTCTTTTTTGATAAGAAGTAACTAATAATAGAAGAAATATTAATTATGTGCTACTTTTATTTCATTTATAATGCATGAAATAAATCACTATTTACTTAATCTTATCGCCATTGTAAAAGAGGCTGCATATCAGGTCTGTTGAGCATGATAGGTATATTTTTTAAGGGAAAAGAACACTACGAACGGACGCAGTATAATGCTTTATATATCAATTTCTCATAAGAAAATGGACGATCAAATTTCTACTGGAAAGAGAATAGGTAGACGAAAACGATTTATGGCATGCTTCCGGGATCGAACGAGGTCTTCCAGGCGTTGCTGCACACGGGGAGCTAATTTCGTCCCCATCCCAGGCCGGCAACCTACCATCCCTCCGCACGGAGTGGACTCGCTCGGTTTTCGCTTTCCACGTCAGCTGCGCTACTGCTTGATGGCTGTTTCATAGCGATTTCTTTCTTTTTTTAATTGAACCAACACTGTTTATGGAATAAAAACAAATCTTTAAACAAGACTTAAATTATTAAAAGATATTTTTTGAGATGTAGCAGGAAAATATAATTTTTTTAACAATTCTGAACTGAAATAATTTAATTGATACAAGCGCGTAGTTTATTTACAAATAGAAAACATTGGAACTATGTAATGCCCAAGGTGGAAAATTAATGTACTGTAAAAGCCTTTAGCATTATAATGGCATTAGAATTCCTTACTAGGAAAATATAGAATTTGAAGTTATTCTGGATCATTACTAATCTATTGTCTTAAAGTTAATTATAACTTTAAAAATCGCGTTGGTTAATTTTTTATCTAATTCCTATAAAAAAAATCATATTTTACCCTGAAGGATTGGATTAAAGAGGATTGGCAGGTATTGATGTTTCGAGATCATAATAGAAAGTTGAGGAGCAATTTTGAAATCAAAGATCCTAACCACCCGTACCTCTTTACTTTGTTCCCCTTTCGCTTGAAATCGCAGGGGAAAAAATATTAATCAAATAAAGCTTTAACAAACCGGGCTTTGTGATATAGAAGAAAACAAACTCAAAAGAAATGGACTCGACCCAAACACGTACATTCATTCCTAGAGTACGGCGGGCGTCTCATTACGATATTACCAATGCGTAACAAACAATAAGCGAACCGTAGACAAAACCAGATAGGATAGGTCGGAATACACACTCGCCACAACTTAAAAATCAGTGTCTCGTGAGGCAATTCACGTTTCGGGAGTTCATTGCCCTGTGTCAAGCAAAATACAACGTTAATAACGCCGAGGAAAAGGACCAACCAACCAGAGGTGGCCTACTTCCGATAGGACGCGCCGCCTTCTTTTCTTTGTCCGATTTCAACAAAAGTTTGCGAAACGCCAAAAGGGGGAAAGAAAGTCACTTGCGCAAGTTTTTCGGTTTTCAAGCCGATCTGCCTGATCTGCCATGTGGTTGGCGCGCGAAATGCCCTCGGGGGAATCACTAGTTCTCGGATCAAAGAAAGCTGCGATAAGGTTGGGAAAATAAACAGAAAAAATACGATACCCATCTATGGATGTTTAAATTTTATCACAGAAGTATTAAGATTCTTCCATAATTTTAATAAATAAATACCATAGTGAGAAAAAGTCAGATTTTCCTTTCTAAGCCACTCTTGGAAAAACAGTGATTATGTAAGCAAACTGAACTATGGAAATTTAAATTTTGCTTCTCAAGCTTATTTCTCCCATATATGGATGAAATTTATCAAGATATTCTATTCTAAATAACTGTGCCATTATATCAAAACATAAAATAATCTGAAAACTGAAAAAGAATAAATAAATGGACTTAGTATTATGGCATCTTACCTGTGCTAAAATAAAACCTGCAAATCAAATACCAAAAACTTATTTATAACAGCTCAAAATCAGCTGTTTATCAAAAAGCTTCAGTTTGGTGTTAGTAGCAGTATTGCATACAATTTTTGTTAGAGGGTGCAAATTGCCATGCGTTTTTCCAAACACATCCACACTTGACAAAAGATTACCTATTTTTAATGGTTAAAAGAGCATCAATCAAAACTTACTTTTGCAGTCTTCTTACTCGAAAAAAGTAAATCCTTGGGTTACCTGAGAGTAAGTATTCCATTTGTGAATATGCAGTATATCCGTACAATGGTGTATATCCAAGAGAGACATGTATGTACATCCAAGAATCTAGGAATTAATCCACAAGGTAGTTCGGATTCACACGCGAAAAACTAATCACTTGATAATCCACAAAGCAGGTAATCCAGTGGTTAATCCTATGAGCGGGTTCACGTATATCCAAGGCATAAGAGAATCTGTGTAAACATTCACTAAGTTTCCACTTAGAACGCTTTTCACACATTTTTTTTTCATCTTCTGGACACACGCAAGAAGAAGCCAATTAAAGCCAGCAAGGCCACGCAATGAGTAGCGCTACTATTTAATCCACAAAATACAAAATGAACGTAATGTGCAATCCTAAAAAAAGGCTAGCTACAAAGGTTAACAAATCAAAGAACAAAAGCAAATCATAAAACAAAATTAATGAACATAAAATAACTTCTAACAGCAAACTGTATACTGTCATAAACATGTAAACGAAACATAACAATTATTCTTTCCACTTTTGCCTCCTAAAATTTTTTTGCTATTACTAATTGAGACATTTGCAGCAGCAATGAGCCAACTCCCACAGCTTTACATTGGAGTTGTCTCATTGCTGCTGCCAAGTGCCTCAATTTCATAAACCGTCCTTTCGACGTTTTACCCCCGAAATCTTCCAAAATTAATTACCGAGCCAAGAGTGGAAACATAGAAATAATATCAAATTAACAAAGCATAAAATTAAGTAAAACTTTCAACCAGCAAGCACATATTAGGCCTTAAAAGTTTCTCAAAAACCTGTCTCATACCTCTCTCGCCTTCATTAGGCGATAAACCTCAAAAATTCCAAAAAAACCTTCCCGATTCTCAATCAGATTACACAAAAAAAAACCTACAACGCCATTCAAAAATATACGGCAAAGTAATCACCGTAAGAAAAATCATTCATTTGTTTACCTCATTCAAATGGAATTAATTTAAAAGCGAAGACTATTTAAATTAACCGAACACGTAGTTGGAAGTTTAGTGATGATATAGCTCTATGGATGATAGTAGGGGGAAAAAACTGTTTTTGACTTACCCATAGCGTGGCGTGCGACCGGCGGTGTAGGATGCAGGGGCCGGCCGCACTAGTGCGTCATCCCTCTCGTGTATGTAGATGGCAGAGGATGCAGTACTGGATGCCGGTGGTTCGTAGTAATCTGTTTTTAAAGTTCTGTCATCGATTTTATTGTCTGCATTGTGAGCTTTGGAAGCGGATTTGATATCGATGAACGCGACTGTTGCACTTGCACCGTTTTCCTCTTCTTTCTTGGGGAGAATTTTCACGCTCTGGACTTTACCATACCTGTAGGGAGAACGAGACGTCAGTTTGGAGATTCCAGGGTTGTGTGAACCGACGGGGTTGAAATTTAGTATGGATAAACAGCGTTTGGACATATCTGGAGAAAAAAATTATGCCCCCCAGCGTTTGAAAAACACAAAACCTCTAACAGTGGTGTTAAAAACTTCGTTTTTTTTCTCAAATAGCGAAACATTTAACACATGCTGATAGGAAGATGTGTAAAGTATCATAAGGGAAAAGGGAAATATAAGCATAATACCTTTAGTTCAAAAGAATGGAATCCATCACAGGCAAAATATAAAATAGTTTAATACGTATATGAACGCTATCAAAAGACACCATACATGAAATCCATACATACAAAGGCACCATAAAATGACCATGCAAATTTAAATGAGGCGTAGCGGATAAGGGCACATTAAATAGGAAACAATAATTTTCGCCATTCGAATTGAACCTTATATATTTTCAGCGTTTAGACCATATTTCCCTTTCAAAATACGCAGAGGATACCAGTATGAAAGCTTTTGAATTTTCTCTGATGGAAGACTTTTTTAAACACATTTTCTCTGGTGGACAGTTGACACCACCTTTTGTTTTATCTCATTTTTGGATTGGTGTTAGCATCACCTCATATCCTCTCTAAAACAATCACCCATTTTATTGATCAAATTTTTTTTTAAATCAGCAGATTTAAGAAATAAATAATCTAAAAATAATTATTTAAAAATTATTTGAAATACTGGAATGATGTTAAAAATAAGGAGCATGTCTTTATTTCATTCCTCAAATAACGATTTTATTTTCAAGAGTTTCCATACATAGCACACATTTTTTTTGTCGCCTAGCCCACGCATTTTACACTGCTACCCCATTAATCATTATATTTTTTTTATTCAAACCACAGTTGGGTCATTCCATTTCAAGTGGTCCAAAAAAAGTAAAATTGGTTGCTCGACCATTTTTAAAAAATCTGAAATTTTTTGTACATCAACCCTAACCTAAAAGAAGATCAAAACAACCATTATTTTTAATTTAACCTATTTTGCTTGTCCGCAGCAGCCATGCAAATTTCGACGTTTTAGCGGTTTTTGCTAATTTAAGCGTTTACGGGATTGGAAATATCTCCCCTTTAAAATCTCCAAATCAAATGGGGTTTGAAGCAAAATTGTTTAGAATAAAACGGTCTAAAAGACTAGAGCAAGTATGTTTTTCTAAAATAAACCCTTAGGGGTGAAATTTTAGTTTAAAGTTGAAATTTTTTTAAAAATATCTGCCCACTTTAAGAAGATTTTTTTATAAGAAGGAAACCTGTCAAGGCACCAATATTTTTTTTATTAATAGTCCAAATACATTTTAGGTCATATGCAAAGTTTTGGATCTGAGCCTCAATTTGTCTTTATTTAAAAAAATCTCAAAGTCGAAGATTTGTCAAAATTTGCAATTTTGAGGGCTAAATATCTCTGGTGGGGGACCAGTTAAAAATTTTAAAATGGTTCATTCTAGAGTACTATATATTATTGTTAAGCTCAAGAAGTTCATAGGAGGAGATTTGACTACAAGCCGAGGTATGATTTTTACAAGGTGCCCCCAAATGTCGCAAAATTTGGAAGTTAAGGATTTCTACAAAATTTTCTGTTTTCAAGAGAACTTTTTTATAGGAAGGAAACCATTCAACACAACACATATTTTTATACAAATAGTCCAAATGTAATTCAAGTTACACGCAAAATTTGAAACCTGAAACTTGGTTTTTCTTTGCTTAAAAAAATCCCAAAATCAACGATTTGTCAAGAATTTCACTTTTTTAGAGTGATATCTCTCTGAAGGAGCAGGAGATAAAAATTTGAAACTTTGTCATCTTAGAGTATATTATGGTAGTGTTATGCCCTAAAAGTTTCAAGATGGAGGATTATTTGGCTACAAACATAGAAATGGCAAGGATGATATTAAACTTTTTTTTTGTTGAAGTGATTTTTTTTACTTTACAATTATTTTGTAAATTTTATTAATGTTTCATTACTTTTTAATTTTAATTATACAAAATACAGCAATATAGAAAAGCTTAGCAATGAACTTTATGAATTAAAATATTTATCTCTATTTTTTACCAAACATATGTTAAAGTTGGGCTTGATATAAGTAATTATATTAACTGCTTAACCTTAGCATTCAGCCATTGACAATCTTTACAACCTGAGAGACGGAGAGGGAAGAAGAAAACCGCGATGAGAATTGTTTTATTGCATACTGCAAACAGTGGCGTATATAAGGGGGGGCCGAGGGGGCCCTGCCCCCCCCCGAAATTCGGACTAGGTGTACCAAAACAAGTTAAAACATTGTATTTTAGGGTCCAATTTTAAAAAATTTTCTGGGGGAAGACCCCCAAACCCCCCTTTTGTACTTGGAATTTTATTATTAACAACTATATTACATATATAATAAGTTCATCAAAATCCAAATCCTACCAAAAAATATATGTCCAAAATTCGGACTTAGTGTTCCAAAAACAAGATAAACCCCTTTTTTTAGGGGTAAAGTTCCAAAAATTTTCTGGGGAAGGACTCCAGATCCCTTTTTGTACTTGGAACTCTATTTTATTACTTTTTAAATATTAAGTTCATAAAAATGTACATCCAAAATTCGGACTTAGTGTACCAAAACTAGTTAAAAACCTGGTTTTTTAGTCAAACTTCCAAAAATTTTCTGGGGGAAGGCCCCCAGACCCCCCCTTTGGTACTTGTATTTTTATTACTAACACCTTTTCCTATATTAAGTTTTTAGAACCTAAGTTATAACCTTAAAAAGCTACATTGGACCTATGTATTAAATATGTGGGGAAGGGGCTGGAGAGTAATTTTGGGCCCCTCCCGAAATAAATTCTTATATACGCCACTGACTGCAAACCTGCACCAAGATCGGAAGAACATTTTGATTCACCAAGGTGTTTTGTTGTTGTATTTTTTATTAGTCGCAAGTTCATGTTAAAAAATGGATTGTGATGTGGGTCAACTTATCAGAGAAAATTGTCACAAGTCTGTTTAGGGGACATCCATAAATTACATGAGGTCAAAAAGGGGGGGAGGGGTTTGGAAAAATCTCACCAAGGGGGGAGGGGGGCATCTCACGTTAACTTTTTAAGTTAGAAATTATTCGATTTTCTTTGTTTTTTAAGTATGAGAAAGGAAAATAATTTTTAAAAAGTTGTAGGTAAATCTCACGCGGGGGGGGGGAGGGGGGGGTCCAGCAAAATCTCACCAAGGGGGGAGGGGGGGATTCAGATTTTGGAAAAAACACCTCACGTAATTTATGGATGTCGCCTTATGGCCCAGTAACTCTTGAGTTTAATCGGTTAAGTGAACTAAGGGAAGATCATCAAAATTTGTTTGTTCTAAGGATCAATAAATCTGTCAAAAATACATGCAAATATCATGAGAAAAAGTATTTGTTAAAATATCATAATCTCTTTGGCAATACTTGTTCGGATCCACTAAAAATTCATAAAAAAAGTTATAACCAAAGGACTTAATGAAATTAAAATAGAGCATTTAAAAAGAGAAAAGATACCCGGATAAAGATATCCTCCATCTTGAAACTTTAAGGGCATAACACTACCATAATATACTCTAAGATGACAAAGTTTCAAATTTTTATCTCCTGCTCCTTCAGAGAGATATCACTCTAAAAAAGTGAAATTCTTGACAAATCGTTGATTTTGGGATTTTTTTAAGCAAAGAAAAACCAAGTTTCAGGTTTCAAATTTTGCGTGTAACTTGAATTACATTTGGACTATTTGTATAAAAATATGTGTTGTGTTGAATGGTTTCCTTCCTATAAAAAAGTTCTCTTGAAAACAGAAAATTTTGTAGAAATCCTTAACTTCCAAATTTTGCGACATTTGGGGGCACCTTGTAAAAATCATACCTCGGCTTGTAGTCAAATCTCCTCCTATGAACTTCTTGAGCTTAACAATAATATATAGTACTCTAGAATGAACCATTTTAAAATTTTTAACTGGTCCCCCACCAGAGATATTTAACCCTCAAAATTGCAAATTTTGACAAATCTTCGACTTTGAGATTTTTTTAAATAAAGACAAATTGAGGCTCAGATCCAAAACTTTGCATATGACCTAAAATGTATTTGGACTATTAATAAAAAAAATATTGGTGCCTTGACAGGTTTCCTTCTTATAAAAAAATCTTCTTAAAGTGGGCAGATATTTTTAAAAAAATTTCAACTTTAAACTAAAATTTCACCCCTAAGGGTTTATTTTAGAAAAACATACTTGCTCTAGTCTTTTAGACCGTTTTATTCTAAACAATTTTGCTTCAAACCCCATTTGATTTGGAGATTTTAAAGGGGAGATATTTCCAATCCCGTAAACTCTTAAATTAGCAAAAACCGCTAAAACGTCGAAATTTGCATGGCTGCTGCGGACAAGCAAAATAGGTTAAATTAAAAATAATGGTTGTTTTGATCTTCTTTTAGGTTAGGGTTGATGTACAAAAAATTTCAGATTTTTTAAAAATGGTCGAGCAACCAGTGCTGGACCACTTGAAATGGAATGACCCAGTTGCTTTTTTTTGTTTTACACAACGGCAATCCGTCATGCAAATCCTGAGGAGGATCCGTCTCCTTACGTAAGGAGGAGTTCCACGAAAAAGCAAGCAGCAGAACGACTTGTGTCCTTTGTCTGCTGGCTCTTCCCAATATTCCGCCGTCCATATCGAGGGGAGGGGGGGGTGTTCAAGGATAAAGAGGAGTGCTCATATCTATTTAATCTCGCCGAAGGAGGGTTCCCGCGCTTTATCGCGCTATAGAAATACTTCAGATATCGGTTGACTCTTCCAGGTGACTCAGAACGCCACATCACAAGACAAGCAAACGTCGCTTGTGTAGTGGATTTATCACCTGGTGTTTCCACATAGTCTGGTAGTTAAGCAGCTTTTGGACAAGATGTTTCATTTCTCTCATTATGTAACGTTTTCCTCTCCATAAACAAATTCTTGGAAAAATTAAAATGGCTTGAATTAGTTGAGAAATTTAAGTGGAAAATTGTAGAAGTGAGGGTGAATCTGGCAGGGTTCCCACTCAATTTCGATAATAAAATTACCAGTTTCTCAGGTCAATTCAGTAAAAAAAAAGCTATCCACGGCCATTTTTAAAATAATTTTTGCTCTCTCGTACATATACTATTAAAAAAAGAAAATACTGGCATCAAATTCTCATTTTTAAGATATTATGTACGTATATTCCAGGTTTAAACATAAACGAACTATTTTCTCTTAATATTCATTGACTTTTATGTCAAATTAAAATCCCCTGTCCAGTTGTACTGATTGGTGTGTATATATCAGAGAGCTTGGAAAATGAACTTCGGCCTAAATATCGCTTAGAGACAATACAGTAATCATACAGACCCTTTTAAGAGAAGTATAAAAATTATTACGTTTATATGCACCTTACATCACTTCTAGGTAAAAGGTTAAGTTATTACATCTGTAAGCAACTAGCTCAATTAACTATCCAGATACCACAATAAACTTAACTCTTGAAATGTAAATGAAATATTTTATTTCTAATGTTGAAGGATAAATGAATGGTATGTATACACGTAAAGCAAATCCCAAATATTGTAAGTAAATACAGAGCGTTTTCCTTTTAAAATTTTTTATCATAATAACTTTATCCAAACTAAAGTCAAATTAACTTAAATAAACAGATAATTAGAATATTCGATATTGTGTAGATTTTTTTTTAATTCGCATTTTGAATAATGAGATCGAAATTCCATCGGACGAAAGAAGAAAGACTGGATTCCAGATCCATTTTGGCAAATTTTCAAACTTGGGAAGAGAGACATGATGGAAAGGAGGAAATCCAGTCTAGTGATTAGCGGGTTGCACCTTGAACTGTTTTTACAACTGGAATAACCTGATATGTCGCCTCTGGCTTGCATTGAATTATTTTCTGCGTAATCACAGGAAACCTTCCCAGCACGATGATAGCAGGCGCCAACGCTGATGTCTACTTTCATCATGTCCCCGAATTCAATTTATATTAACTTCAAATCAACTGAACCTTTATTTGGCGGATAAAAATGAGGGAAGGGAATAGAAAATGCAACTATTCTCGCATTTGCAACACTAAAGCTACAATCGAACGATACCTTGGAACAAATTTTATCATCCACAGGCTCTTCAGTAAGGTTTAGTGAAGGACTATCTATACTAATAAAATAGAAACCCGCTGTTTGTCTGTTTGTTTGTTTGTTAATTTATTTGTCCGCGCTGTGCTTACAGCGTATATGATTGGTCCAAACTCTCTTTCTCCTACTCTCGGAGTGGTTAGGATTCGTCCTGTCAAATGGGTGTGTGCCTCCTCACCGAATCCCTCTTCACCGACCTGCCACTTCGTCGAATCCCACTACATCGAATGGGTCGTCTCGCAGACAGGACGTTTCACCGAATATCCCACCTCACCGAAAGGGCATCTCGCCGAAAGGGACACCTCGCAGAATTGCTCTCTCACCGAAAGCGCCTTCACAGATATATACATGACGTCGTTGCTATTTTGAGTTGCAATTTAAATTTTTAAAAGTTTTGCGTAGAGAAGGAGATATTACAGATACTATATTACATTATCTAAAAAGAGTAGTTGTTAAAATTTAAACTGAGAAGACTTAGATTGTATTACGAAAATGAATGTTCTTTAAATTTCAGGATATTGTACAGTTAAAAAAGTTGATGTACTTATTCCCTTTTTCAACTTTATGATATTTCAGCAGAAGAAAAATCTTAAAAACTACTTGAATTATATTTCTGCTTAGTTCACAGCACAGAAGTGAGAAATACAGAAAGACTATAAGACAAATAAAATTCAAAAATATTATGAAACTGGGTTATTAAGACTGTAGTAGTTGAAGTAGTTGAATATCAATGGAGTCAAACATTTACATAATAAAAAAAGTAAAACACTTTTAAATTAAAAAAAAAATGTTTTGGCTTAGTTTACATCTCAAAAAGTAAGAAAAGGATGAAAAATTAACTTAAATTTCAAATTAAATAAAAAGTACAATGAATGGACATCAATTTGCCCAAATTAAAGGGGCTATAACTACGTATGTATGGTTAGTTAGATTTTGGTCTTATTCCCTTTTTAAACTGACGATTCAATTTTCAACCAATTTTTATGAGAAAAATATTTAATGTATTATATTTAATATATTTATAGAATGAATCATCAATATTAATAGTTAAATTCTTATTTATGATTTATATTGTTAGCACTTAGAGTTTTCAGAATTATTTATTTTTATTTGTATTATATTTTTGAGAGTGTCCTTGTCAAGTTTTATTCGTGAATTCTTGTTTCCTTGTCAATTTTTAACAGATAGTTTATGAAAAAAAATATTAATACCAAAATTCAAATTTATCGCTATTTTAACCATGGGGGCGCTAAAACGTGACGCATACGCACCAAATATGGCGCATTGGATTAATGGTAGTGGCGCGCATCAGTCTGTTAAATAATTGATTTAAAAAAATTAATAAAAGTATCAATTCATTGAACATTAAAGTAAAACTGTTTATCTATCCCAGTTAGAAAACGATTATTTGAGCCAATTACAATGCTCAGAGATCAAAGTGAACTCTGCTAAGAATAGCAGAAACATGATTAAATGTATTGAAATCATTAATAAATATTCCAAGAAAGCGGTTTCAGGATTTTGGATTTTAAGAAAATTACTTTCACACCTTTAAAAATTTATATATGCTTTTAAACTTTGCAATAAGTGGCATGAATTTCCTGAATTTCTGGTAAAAATTTGGTGAACATACATTGAAAATTCCATTACTTATACACTTTTTCAATTTTCTCAAGACTGGACAAAATTTGGACTTATTCCCTTTTTTCAAACTGACGATTAAATTACTTTTTTCACATTTGTTTTATTTTTTAAAATTTATTAAAGGTGAATACGAGACTTTATATAAACCTTTTTCACTTATTATGATTCCATACTCTTCAATTACAACACAATAGTAACAAAAAAATACATTGTTTTTAAAATTACAAAAACCTAAGTAAATTGTGCAATAGCTTAAAAATTATTTTCTCACTCAACATAATCAGTGGCGGATCTATGGGGGGGCTATAGGGGCTATAGCCCCCCCTTGGGACTTAAGTTTACACTACATAAAATTGAACTTTTTCGAAAAAAATTAAGTTTTTAAAAAATTTTGTTTAAATTTTCAAAATTTTAAACTTTTTTTCAGTTTTTTGTAGCCTTTTTCACAATTCAAAGGGTCTACAAAGCATTAAGCCCCTTCCAAGATCTTTAGCCCCCTGCATTTTTATAAACTCCATTCACTATTTAAGGATTTCTAGAGGTTTTAGCCTTTACAAATTATTAGCCCCCTGCATGTTTGAAGGTTTGATTCGTAATTTAAAGGGTCTATCCAATGAGCTTAGCCCCTAAAAGCATTAGCCTCCTTGCGTTTTTATGTTTGTTACACAAATTAATGAGCTTTAACCCTGTGAAACATTAGCCCCCTCCATGCTCTTTAATAGCCTTTACAAAGCTTTTAGCCCTCTTGCGTTTTTAAATATATTTGGTTCACTATTTAATGAGCTTTAACCCTTATGAATCCTTCCATGATCTTTAGCTCCTATAAGGCTTTTAGCCCTGAGTTTTTGTAGATTCAATTCACAATTTAAAGGGGCCAATGAGTTTTAGCCCCCATTAAGAATTAGCCTCCTTGCGATGTTTTATAATTTAGTTCGCAATTTAATAAGCTTTAGCCTAAAAGCGTTAGCCCCCTCCAAGATCTTTAGCTTTCAGCACTTTAATATAAATGCGATTCAGTACTTGTAGATTCCAATGAGCTTTCTAAGCCTTACAAAGCATAACCTCCAAAATACTTAGCCCCTTACATTTTTATAGATTTGTTTCACATCTTAAAGGTTATGAGCTTTAGCCCCTCTGCAAGATCTTTAACTCCCTGGTTTTAATAAGATTTACTTTTTAAAAGGGTCTAATGCGCTAAGTCTCTTACAAAACATTTACTCGGTTAAAATAGAGACGGGGTTAGTTAGGGGGTTAAAACCACCCCCATGAAATTCTTATAATCTTACAGTTTTTTCCTTTGAAAACGAGTACAAGAAATCATCTTTTTCTTGTGACACTCAAAGTCCCAAATGACATAAAATGAGTCAAAACACAACTTTTTAGGGTCAAATTTTCAAAAATTTTCTTGGGGGAGGTTCCCCCAAACCCCCCTTATGCCTCGGGATGGATGTATTATTCACTACACATTGAAATTTAGTGCAAGAAAATTCACATTTGATCTATATTCTTGGAAAAAAATATTTGACTCAAATCATCGTAAAAAAACCCTCCCGGTTGACACACCCTTATTGCCTTATTATTTTGATATATTTAATGATTAACTAATTTAATTACTAATTAATTAGTTATATTTAACAATACTAGTCATTTACAATCAACATTGCCCTCAATATTTAAGACATTAATGAATATTGTAAAAAGCACGGCTTGTTACTTCATTATCATCCTCAATCAGATTAAGTAAGCCCCCCCCCCTTGCTCATGTTCTAGATCCGCCACTGAACATAATATTCCAAAAAAGTACCTAAAACTGAGTTATAAAATAAAAATTTAAATGAATTGAATATTTTATTAGTATGAAAGTTAATTTGTTCAAAATATTTCACAACTCTACTCAATAAGAAAAGTGTCATAGTTGGATTATTTCAAAACTTTCCTTAATAACCATAATAATTTCCCTCGGTACCCGCCATACAAAACTAGAGGTTCAGTAAAACGTCCATTCCTCGAAACGTCCATTCTGCGAAACGTCCCTTTCGTTGAAATGTCCTTTCGGTGAGATGAGCTATTCGGTGAAGTGTCCCGTCTGCGAAATGGCACATTCGACCAAGTGGGATTCGGCGAGGTAACCGTTCGGTGAGGCGGGATTCGGTGATGTGGGCGCGACCGCTGTCAAATATCCTAATGCTAAGAATCATCGTGATCTAGGTGCAGCCATTTTCTCTTTGAAACCTGGCAACAGCCAAGGGGCAACAAAACTCAACAACACTTATTCTCATTACCTGGTATAAGCGCATAGCAAAAACCAGAGCAACTAAACTAAACCAACTTATTCTCATTCTTCGGTCTGTTTACATAATTTGGTGAAAAGTATCGGTTTATATCCAGAAACTGATTTGCCTTTCGTTCTTTTGCCATTCTGTGGTGGGGATTGCATAAAGCTTTTTCAGTTATGCTTTTCATTTTCGAACGCCGATTGTTAAGCAACATGGCTTTGGCTGTTTACATTCTATTTACTTCGCTGAGAGGCCGCGAAGGGTGAACGGTGTTTTTTTCCTCTTCATTTAGTGAGTGCTTCTTACTATTCTGATTTATTACTTTTGTTCCGTTTTTCGTACATACATTTCCCTTTTATTCTATTTAACGCTGTATTTTTTGTTATGTTTGGCTCTTGATGATGTTCGTCGTTAATTCATTAAGTGCTTTTTGTGCTATCCTGAAACTGATTTTCATTTCATTCTTTGAATCTTACTTAGTACTTTAGGCTTACTTTTCTGTGTGCATTTTTAACACTAAGAAAATCCATGCAGCAGTTTACTTCAGTTTGATTACAGTTGTGCATTTCTTCCACACTCAAATTCACCATAGTTGCTTTGGTTTTTAAAGTAGTTAAGTCTTATATTTGTTTGGGAATTGTTTGTGTTTAGTCACATAATTTAAGTTATTTAAATATTACATTAGTGGCATTTTATACACTTTTTCTTAATCATTATAGCTACTAAAACAGCTTGGCGATATTCTTCGGGACAGATAACAATTGAACGGTTTTGGTTTTGAGGCAGATCAGGATTCCTTTTCTTTGAGGTTGTTCGTACATTTGTTACACATAATTTAAATTGCCACGCCTTTGATAAGTCCTCCAGCCGCCATATTTATCCACAAGCAATATGCTTATGTGTTGTCATCATTTCAGCTTATGGCTAAACATGGCAGCTGAAGGACTCTTATCAAAGCTGTGCCTTTAAATTACTCTGGCTTTTTATACATTTACTGATTTTTGTTTAATTCTTCAAATAGATTCATTTAACTGCTTTAATCCATTTTTATGGACGGTAATGCAGCGGGCCTTTTTGTGGTGCAGTCTGGGAAATGCTAAATCTGTTGCACCTTAAGTTTAAATATTTTTTAACAAATATGACTTCCCAACTATTACAAAGTGTATGAGATTCTGTCAAAGGAACTTAGTACGGGCGCAGCCCGTCAATAATATCCGAGCAACGCTGGGATAGCGCGTGCGCCATAGGTATAAATATAGTTTTACTGGGCCCGGGCAACGCCGGGTCTAGCGCTGAAAGCGCTAGTAATATATAAAATGAAGAAATCCGTCTGCTGTTTTGATAAAGCATCTGATTGGCCGAAAAATCCGTTGTTCAATAAAAAAAGAAACCTTGCGGAAGCGACTGAATATAAGGATAAAGTAAAAAAAGAAACAAGCTGATATATTATTGAGAGAAGGAGTGATTCATTTTGAAACACATTCTTGATAACGCTCTTCAGAATAAAAAAAAAACATACAAATGCCAATCTTTGAATTAATGAGCTAAGAGCAGGCACTGAGCTGTGCCTTTAAATCACTCTGGTTTTTTATACATTTACTGACTTTTGTTTAATTCTTCGATTATATTCATTTAACTGTTTGAATCCATTTTTATGGACGCTAATGCAGCGGGCCTCTTTGTGTTGCAGTCTGGGTACTCTACTAAATCTGTTGCACCTTAAGTTTAAATATTTTTTAACAAATATGACTTCCCAACTATTTCAAAGTGTATGAGATTCTGTCCAAGGAACTTAGTACGGGCGCAGCCCGTCAATAATGTCTGAGCAACGCTATAGGTATTTATATAAAGTTTTACTGCGCCCGGGCAACGCCGGGTCTAGCGCTGAAAGCGCTAGTTAGATATAAATTAACGTACATTTAAAACAGAGTATTTATAATTAAATATCTCCCACTCAATGAAGTCTATATTGGATCTGTGGCTCAAACAAATGGTAAATTTCATTAGCCATAGGTAAAAGGTGACGAAAAACCATACAGGTGTAAAAATAGGAACTCAGATGTTCATTAACATAAAATTAACGCTGAAGAAATCAAAAAACGTTTAACAGCAAACAGTAACCTATACTTAATGCTTTAAACAAATACTATATTATGGAGAACAGTTGGTTTAAAACAATCGTTAATAGGAATTAAATTTCAAAAATTCCACAATAACCTACTATTGTTAAATGTTATATCGGTTTTAATTTAAGATTACGGGATTGAAAACATTGAGGAAGTTTTATTCAATACTCGTACATGACAAACACCCATTTAATACCAATAGTAAAGATCTCCGATAATAACAATTTCGAAATTTCAAGGCAGTGTACATCCTATCAGTGAATAAATTTCATTATACCTCTTTCCTTGACTAAGCAAATTAATTCGTGAAGATTTCTTTGTTTGAGATTTAATACATTCAATTATATGTATTACAGTCAATATTTGCAATCAAATTTCAATATAAACGTCTTAACATGTTCCCTATTACAGAAGTTTATTTGTTTATTCCGTGAAAACAAATTTTATTTTCCTTCGATTATAAAACAAAGCTTCTCAGAGCAAAAGCATCAACGTTGCTCTTGCGAGCTGTCTAAAAAAGTTGATGGATTAGTCGCTCCTAGATACAATGCAGGCAAACGAAGAGGATCGAGTAGTTTCGCCAGGCATCGTAAAGGTCACCTCTACAATTCATGCGCTCGCTGGAGAGAGAATCAGTTGATCATTGCCCTCTCTGGGCCTCTGTTTATCTCTGAGGCTCAGCCAATGAGATCCAAGGACCGCCGACCCAAGCCCCGCCCAGGAGAAACTGCGCAACGCATTCGCCCAGCCCATAGCTTTCTTTTTTTGCGATTTTATTCAAATTGCATTGCACACACACATGCTGCCATGATCAATGGATGAGGGAACAAAACACTCAGCCTTTTCCGAAGAATTCTTCTCGGCCCGACAGGTCCCCGCGCATTACATTTGAAATTCTAATGTTACTTTGGAATTTTCTTACTGGGGGGATGTATCCTGTTCATGTGCAATCGTATAGTATAGGGACGTCAAAAATAGCAATACTTCAACTTGTATTCCTTACATATGTTGAGATATATTTTGGAAGGATACTTTTGAAATTAAACATTTTTTAACTTTCCGCTGACGAAAAAAAAAACCCAACTGATGTATTACTGGGCAAATTACGTTTAGCAAGTAAGGCATATTCATTTCAAGCAATTTTAACATACGATAGTGACTATAAGGCTAGTATGGTAAGGATAGGTTTCGTCAATAAAATAATTATACGTATTTATAAAGAGTATCTAAATTGTAATTTTAAAATAGAAAATTATGTATCGAAGAACGCAGCTCCCTATGTATTAAGCCGTTTTCCTTCCTAAAATTTACTTTCAATTCAAAAACCCGTAAACAAGCCGATAAGTATTCATTTGTAATTTCTTTTAATAGTTTACCACAAGGGACAAATTTAAACTTAAATTACGTTAATATTTTCTTAATTTTGAAGTATTCAGACAAATAATTAAAGGAAAATGAAAGTATCTTGCCCATTGCAAATAAGATTCCTTAACCTATTCAATGCAATTAAAGTTATTTGTGAAAATTAAAATCCTAAATTAATACACCTACACACAATTAAACAACATTTTTGCTAAAAATCGCTATTTAAATAGTAATATATTTTCTCAATACCATAATATGCGCAGTTCCCTTTTATCTAATACCCAACGTGGCACAGGGAAGATAAAGAAGATGAAGAGGAACAAAACAAACCAGATAAAGATCGTAAAAGCTCCTGCACCACGATAAAGCGGTATGAAACCTTACTATTTATTACTAAATGAAAGCTAAAAAATTTTATTTTGTTTTTTGCCTATGGTTATAGCCATAGAGGTAGTTTTTGCAGGATTCATCAGAATTTATTTAAAGAATTCTTTTTGGATAAATGACCTTGATATTTTCCACTTAATTTAAGCATATAAGCTAGGCATACTAGGAGAATTATACTGCCTTGGAATAGAATTTTGTTTGATCGAGAAACCTATTTTTAAGAATACTCCCTGGTTGTTTTTTTAAGACTATATAACTTCTGACCAACTATAATAAGAGAGTTCGGTACAAATCAAACTTTTCAAACCAACACAATCTTCAAAACAACCTCCTGAAACTCTTAACTTATTTATCTGCTTATAATAAGAACTTGTGAAACATTTACCAAATCATGGCCCTATCGCCATAAAATAAGTCAACCAACATTAGCAGTATTCCTCACCATGCAACTTTGAATTCACTATCTATATTCATTTATCGAGATTAAGAAATCTTTTTAACTTTCTGTAGTAAAAATGTTAACCTACCCGAATTTTTTTATTTTAAAACGTGAAATGCGCAAATTCAAGTATCCATTTAGCTTCTGTACAACAGCCAGCACTACAACCATGTGGCTACTTTCCCCCACTTCCAGTATTTCGTTACACAACTATTATCGGTCCCCGACCCTATTCTGAGGGAGTACCATGGTACAATGTTATCGCTGCTGATACTGATAATCTGGTGAGCAGGCAAAGGATTACAACAAGCTACCAGTCTTCTCATACATAACTTAACATGTCTGACCATGTGTGAGGCTACAAGGACATCAATTTATGTAGGTAAGAGGACTTAGGGTGCAAGGCCATACCACATTTTATATTGAGAAAAGCGTAATTTTTGCTAATTACTGATATCTGAGTGCAAACCAAAGTGCAACCAACATCTCTGCTCTGAAAAGGAGAAGCAACAGGCAAGTAGGCGAACTGAACTCTTCTCCTCCCATTTCTATTCGGATTTAGTTCCATGGCTGTCTCGTTTCGCGTGACTTGGTGTTATTGTCTTGGAGAAGAATAAAAAACCCAAGCTCTTCTGAGAACAGGTTATGCACTGCCTCGGAACGGAAATGGTCTCTATTCAGTAAACAAACTAAGAATAGTGAGATGGAGAGTTACGGGTTCCGGCTGCAAGCAAGCAAACCAACCAGTTGGTACCAGTTTCGCATGTTAGCTAGTGACCAATCTCAAAAACTGAAATCTGATAATCAGAGAGAATTAACCACCACCCAAATCAGGGGCAAGTTCAAAATTTAGTGTAAAAAGTCTTGTTTTTGTTAATTGTGAAAATATTCATAATTTTGCAAATTAAAAATTAGCATTAAATAGTACCCTTTTTTGGCGATATTGAAAATTTATTAAGAAATAATAAAATTTATAATAGAATAACACAAAAAAAAAAGATCCGCTTCTAAAGTGAAAATCCATTTTAAATCTTAAATATTTCGTGAAGAGTATTTTTCACATAAAATATTTGGTGAAAAGTCCGTTAACGGTCCAAAAAGTGTCTACAAAAACAGACCCCAGCAAATATATCAGTTTTTAAGCTTCATGTGATTAAATTAGTTATTGGCTTGTATTTGAATACCAACATAACATCAATAAAATCCTTTAAACTTTATAATAGCGTTTGTTTCCGCAACTTAACCCACCAACACCAAATCAAATTCAAAATTTGCAAATTTTAAGTATAAAAGAAAGCTAAAAAAATTAATATCAGTCCATTTATTTCTATACTTTGATCTTAAAACATTCAAAACACCCTCCTAACTAAGCAGATGATCCAAAAACTTTTCATTTCATCCACACGCATGCAGCTCTATCCATCTTCTACCCGGGGCACGATTGCAGCAGCGCAGCAATATCGCTGGACTGGCCCTCGCTGCGTGGGAGGAATGTGGTGGGGGGAAGAAATTGATTGATTGCCTCCCCGCCCGAGCCCCTACCCCTTTGCTATCGATCTTCGAATTCCCCCAGCCTCCTTCTTGCGCAGTTGCCGCTCACGTTTCCAACATTCACGCAGAGAAGACTTCCTTCGGATTATATGAGCGCCAGGGACGTAGCTTTTGTTCCTCTAGCCCCTTGGGGTCATCCTTGTATTGTCACTCTCTGTGGAATGTGACACGGTGGAAGTGAGTCAATGTTAAGAGGCAAAACTATTAATAGTCCCATTAAATAGCTTAGATTCATGGGTATTGTCTTTAGATTAAAAATAAAATTTTACACGAAAAGTATTTTTTCAGAAGTAATTCTTCCTTCAATGGCCTTCCTTCTCTTATAAAAGGTAAATTATTTCGTGAAACTTCAGAAATAATTTGTAAATTATTTTGCAAATTATTAAAAATTTAAAACTATAGCTCAAGTTATAATATTAAAACAAGTATAAATATTTTTAATCAAAAACAAACTAAAATTATACCTTTCCCCCCTAACCTAAAGCTGAATTAGTGAAAATACTTTCATCAAACTGAGAATCTGTGACACCAAAAAAGGTTGCAAATTTGCCCTAGAGAAGATATTTAGAACAAATCAAATGTTTCCTCTGTTAACAAGGTAAATTATCATTTCATTTCAGTAAAAAGTATTAGTGAGATGGAATAGTGGGAAAATTGGTATTTTTATAAATAGCATAGCACTCACATAAAATGTGTACGTGAAATAATTGTATTTATTTAAATGAAACTTTCTAAACTATATACACTCCCAGTTACATAAATGCAGGTTCTCAAATGACGAGGTATCTACGCACAGACAGTCACTACATTATCACACCTGTCGCTTGTGACGTGTATAAAGGGCTTTCGAATGAAAAACACATTCTTCATTCGATACCGAGATAAAATGAACAATGCATCTGATTATTTAGAACTATAAGGATTAAGGTACAAATATCACTTAAATTATCAAGGGATGGTAAAAATTACTCTTGTATTATGCTGGTTTAAGGTTGAATTGAAATCAATTAAAAAGTTTTATGTGTCAAACTGTTATATTAAATTGGCTTAAATATGAAAAATTACCATATAAAAGAGCCTCACAAGTCAAGAACATCAACTTGAAATCAGAAAAATGAAATTCTCAGTCAAAAAATTTAGTTCATAAGCTGATTGTCTGTTCATTGCTGTAAGTCTGAAAATCTTCAAAAAGTCTGAAAAATCCCATCCCTGTACTATAAATGCAGTAAATTCAATATCAACACCGCTGAAATCAGACGGGTGTACATCCCATCCAAAAATTAATACCACTTATACAGGTAAAAGTTATGCTCCTTGTTATTCCTTGCTTTAAAACTTGCCTTTTTCCACAGAAAATAAATCAAGAATTTTGAAGTATACTTTTAACAAATTTAGCAATTGTTTTATATATTTGGCGTTCTTACATTAATTTCAGAATATTTCCCTTCGATTTTTGAGAAGAAATTTGCGGTTATTTTTAGTTATAACTTGTTCATTAACAACTCAAATTATACAAAATATGGTTGCGATAGAAAATATTTATTAAATTAACTCGAAAGGACAAAAATTTTATCGAATCCAAAAGTTTTATATTGCCTCTGCATTTCTATATAATCGCAATAGCTATAAGCCAAATTTAATAACTTTCTACCTTCGGGAATAAACATCCAAAACTGCCACACGGTCCAGAAATACGTGAAAAGCAGTTCAACTACCAGGAGAGACTAACCGATGGCGAACAGGTGCAAAGCGAAAGAGAGGCTATAAAACCGCTCCAGGAGAGAGCAGCCGATCGCACCCATAATGCACCGCCTCGGGCCACGCTAGCAGCATGATGACGACACTTTCCGAACAGCGATAAATTGAGTACGACAGTTTGGCGGCTTGGACCAGATGTTTAAAAACTGAGACGTTATTCGACAACAATGTTATCTCTGTATGTTGATAACGCAAAGATAGGGAAAATTCGTTGAAATTCACCAGAAAAAACCGGGGATGATTTTTCCCCTCACTATACGATAAAGTAAACGGTATGATAATCAATAAACGAAGAAATTTAAATTACATGCTTTTAAATTATTCAAATAAGACATAAAATTTTAATACAGAGAGGATAATTTTTATGCTTAATGAAGGTGAGTGCGATATAAAATTCAGAAATGTGGAATAGATTTGGACAATAAATATAAATAAATTTTACAAACGAGATTCAAAATTGCTTCGATCTACATGAAAGACTAGCCCATTCATTACATGTTGCTGTTTGTAAAACATGGTTGGGTAATGATAGAAAAAAAAGCTACAACAGATTTTAAGCATAATAATTCGTTAGAAATATTGATTTTTTTCCTTCCAATACAGAAAAATACAATGCAACTTTGTCATTCTAAGTTTAAAGGACAATCAAATATGTAAGTTCGTATTAAAAATGTAAATTTCATTTTACATGATGTTTATTAAAGGGACCAAGAAAAAACCTTCGAATTTTAAGACGGCTGAGTTATCCAAGTTGTATCAGGAAAAGAATGCGTTTGATATTCTATACTTAATTCTAAAAAAAAAATATCTATCCAGAACATCCTCATCTTAGCTTTTCCACATGCTCTTAATAGTTGATTCGGATGAAGAAATGATCGATGCTAGTGGGACTGAGTAATCGATAATCCAAGCTTTGATACAGATACGTTGCCCTGGTAACCGAGGACAGTTCCCCCATCCATTTTACATCGTACCCGCTTATAAATTTTCTTTTATTTGTAATTCGGTAAAACGTGGCAGCCGTTTAAATCACGAGGAGATTGCGACATACACTGACCAGTTAAAACAGCTATCAACATTTTAAAAAACCTGTACTTGTCTAAAATTGTGTTATTTCATTGAAATTATGATATACTCAAATGCAGTATTTGTTAACCTATTACTGGTTATGAATAATTGATTATTAAACCATCATAGAACCTATGACACTTTAAAACAGTGGTTCTCAACAAGTAGTTTAAATTGAAACCTTTACGGACCACCACTGTATAAATTAAAATCCTTCACCCCCATACAAATTTGCAGTATGGAAAGTTCATTTATACTATTTGAGCATTTAATTTTCATATGATGATCTAACATGAATCAACATTAAAAAAATAACTTACAAGTGAAAATAATTTAGTTACGATGTATTTAAATTTTCGGGACCCACAAAAAGGTATAGCCGTTTTTAATTAAAACCTTCTAATTTCACTTCAAATATTTATAGTACCGAAATTAAACGTTGACACAGAATAATTCAACCCTTACTCCAGTGTGGCCACAGAAAACTTTTTGAAACTTTGCAGATTTACAAAATTTTCCTGATTATAAGAGATTTTATAAAAGTCTCTAATTTTCCGCTGATAATTCCAGGATTTTTAATTTAATTCCAGTTTTTAAAGTTTTCCAGGTCTGTTACTACCCTGTTTCTCTCTCGTTCATGCGCTAAAATTCTTACTTTTTGTAAATTTTTGTGTGCCATCGAACAGAAAACGGACAATGATACCTATGATGCCAATGTAAAAAAAATATTTTCAACTTTCACAGAACCTTAAAGATAAAACTTATGCGGGAATTGTTTAACTCCCCCTTTACTTTATCACCTATTTGTTCGATAAAAGGAGAATATCTTTCGGAACTTTATTGATTAAAATTAATTTACTCTTGAACAATCATTGTACTTCAATTTGATAACGTAATGCACAAGCTAGGACAAAGGTTTTAGATAAAATAATCTGCATTATCGAAGCATAAAACTATCCTAACAGTACAAACTGGAATTTTTTAAGGACCCGAAACTTAGGGCATCGTGTCTAATATATTTAGATTAAGGAAGATTATGCTTTTTATAGCTGGATAATAGTATTTTTTTTACTTTCGATAACATCGTCATTCTACCTCTAACCGAATAGTATGCCATAATTTAACATGGTAAATATGAATCCCAAAGAAAAAAATTAATTGTTTGGACAACTAAATTAATACAAATGAGATTTTTCCGCTTAAAAATCGGGTGTGAGCTATCAGGAATCGAATCAGGACTTTATTTCAAACTCAAGTTTTGAGATAAGAATATTAAAAAGGTTTGTGAAACACTTTTACTTTGGGAAGAATGGAAATATTACAAATGACATTAGTTTCGCATTTGATTTAAGATAAAACGATCAATTATTTCGAGTTATTTCTATGTTTTTTTTAGAAAAAATTTTTTGAAACTCTTCTTATTAAAAAAAATAGTTTAAGGCCAAATGGTAATATTTGGATAGGTAAGTATTGAAATTTAAGTCAGTTAAAGTTTAGAATTAAGAAAAACAATTGAAAGCAAAATTTACTAGATAGCTTTTATTTCAAAAAATGTTTGACTTTAGCCAAGATGTTTTAAAATCTAATAGCAAAAAGTAATATTTGAATACAGAAAATATAATAACACACTCTACGAAAATTTTCCCTCTTTAAAATTCTTCAACAAATAATTTCCATTTCACGATCAGATGTTACGCTTCAAACTAGACAACAACGGTCAAAGCACTCAAATGGGCAAGTCGCAGGGTTTCTCACCAAGCAAGCAAAAGGTCAAATCCTTGCTTTGGTCCACCAAAGGCAGAATAACCGGAAGCATTCGGCAATTTCAAATGAGATTTCCCTCGGTAGTAGAGGCTATTTCGGCTTCAATGCAAATAAATCGGGTCACGTGTTTATTGTCAAAGAGATCACAGTTTTTTTTCCGGGTTTGCTTTTGCATCGTATAGGTGCTGGGGTAATAAGTGAGACGCCATTCACTTTGAGAAAAATCAATGCAATAAATATGCTTCAATCGATATCCAAGATTAGAAGTAGAATTTCTCAATACATCGCACACGACGCATTTTCAACCGCAATAAAGTTCAGTTGTCCAACACTTATTTTCATCTTGCTCTTGGAAAGATGCCACTAACAAGACTCAACGCGTAGCTCAAATATAGAAACAAAATACCTTCCAACTGAGTGGAGAACGTCTTTTTCGTTTTGCTGAATAAATTATATTTACCCACAGAAAGCCGTCTTCTGCCAAAAGGACAAGGTGAAAAAAAAACCAATTCATTCATCATGGCAGGATATCAGTATTTCTGACAAAAAATTCAGTTAGTGTGCATCCAGCATAGAATTAAGTTTTTTTTATTCCAACCCACAAATATCGTTCGTTATAATACCGCTAGAGTCGGAGTGAAGTAACTTTTACCTGAAACGAGCTTTCTCCTCGGATAAGAGGGTAAAGGGACACGAAACCACCCGACACAATTGACTTGCGGATCATTCGTACCACCTGCCGTGGATGTCAGGTATTTCGTGCACATCCGAAATGCAATTCAATTCCGCTTCCATCAAGCTTCCGACCGGCGAAGGCTAACTGCGCATTTCCAGAGAATTATTATCCAGGCGGATTTCGGAGAGCCCGAAAAGGGGGGAAATAACGTATGGATTACGAAACATCGACCTTGCAGACAGAGAGAGAGAGGGGGGCGAAAAAAACAAGCGAGTTGATAGTCATACTGCACACACAAGACCCAACACAATTGACGTAGTGAGTCATCCAATTTCGAGGCCCACCGTGGATGCAGGAAGTATTCCGTCTGGGTCGAGAACAGCTAGCTCATGGCAGGGTAGGAAAAATTATAAGTGCTGCTTTGTGATCCTGCCCTTAAAATTTCGGTAGGTTCAAGAGGCCTAAAAACTACACACCAGTACACTGCAAAAAATAATCGTAAAAAAAAAAACTCTGGCAGCAGAAGTTGCCAGAGCTTTCCTTTCCACGGAATTTCTCTGTTGACTGAGCTTGTTTTGTATGAACGACTTTTTCTGCGAAAATATATAGGGATATAACCCTCTAAAATTTCCCAAGAAAAAAATGAGACACCAGTCTGTAGAGGGACAATATGTAGTTAAAAAAATAGAATATTTGCAATGGATAAGTTCTCTCAAGTTGCGAAGCAATCGTTAGCATACAGAAAAAGTTCAGTCAACAGAGAAACTCCGTGGAAAGGAAAGCTCCGGCAACTTTTGCTGCCAGAGCTTTTCCGTTTTTTTACGATTATTTTTTAGTGTACAATGAAAAACAATTTCTTCAAGAATGAATGTATAGATGGCAATATAAGTGACTCCAAGTGCTCCTAAGTAATTTTCTCCAGCTTTAATGTGCAGGCATTCCCGTTACAAATGTAAAAGGCAGTTTTATTGCTTTTAGCGAGAATAATCTTCAATTCATTTATATTTCGTTATGATATGGTAGTAATAATAAGGTCCTTCTGAACTTCCCCGCCATTATTTACACTTGTTATCGATCATAACATGTGTACGAATATTTTGGTCCAACAACCTTAAGCAGCGTTTTTTTGCATTTAAACTATTTTTTACGTTTTTTCTAGGATCTGAAAAAAAAGGTACTTGGGTATTGGCCCGTCGACCGAGCCGCTGAATCCGAAAATTTATAGCTGTCCTGCTGAAACTGACGGTAGACGGGTCAATTCATCTAATACGTAAGAACCAAAAACAAAAAACTGTCTCCCGAGAATCACAAAAATGTTAAGGATAATTTTACAACTGACTGACTGATTACCCTTGTCAGTAAAATAAACTCTTTTCATGCGCCTTTTGAGTGATTTATTAGTTTTCAGCATGGATATGGGATAAATTTTTCAGCTTTTAGAGAAAACTAAATAGGTTATAAATGTCACCTTATTGTAAAACTTTAAAGCACAAGAAATCCAATAATTTTCTGGTCATTGTATAGCATTTTTGTCTCACAACTGACTGATAGATAATAAAGGAAATAATTTTATTTGATACTGATAGTTTTCTTTGATTAATCCATTCTGAACATTTATATTACGAAACTAAAATTTATTATTGAGATAACTACAATAGAAAAACTGAAAGGCAGTTAAACATTAATAAAGGCAGTAAATACATTAAAATGTAATTTTTTATGTATGAAATTGAGATCACAACATTAACTTTAGATTTATAGGTTTTTAAACTTAAAATTGCAATTGAAGTTAAAACACATTTAGTTCCACTTAATAAACCTTAGTTCCCTCCTTATTTAAATTAAAATATTCATCAAGACTAAAAATTCATATTCATTACCTAAAATAGAAAATGCATAGTGAACAGATGCATTTTTTAATTAACTTTGAGAACTGTTCATATTTGTGCCATAAAATCTTATTGTTTCTTAGAATGAATCCTTGTATATTTCCTCAAATTTTGGAAGCAAAACCTCTCATGAAACTACTTTTATAAATGCTACTACAGAATGCAATGCAAATATTCCATTTAGAAAGCTATTTTGAATATAATTTTAATTGTGATAAGGTTTTTCTCTACACTAAAACAAATTACAAGAAAAGTATGTATCACAAAATAAACTTGTACAAGATTTAAATTTTTCTAGACAATGTAAGATTGTATTTACAAGAGTTATTTGGCTACCGAGATAAATTAATAAATATACAAAAAATTCAACTAAAAATCGCTCTTCTGTAAAATTTGCATTAAAAATTAAAAGATTTTTTATGGGCCCATAATAAACTATTTACTTAATACTTCAGAAAAACAAGTTTTTCCTCTAAAAGCCGTACAACTAAAGACGCTGCCTTCTCAAAAAGCACGATTTTTGCCTTTTACTGCGTTTTAGTGTAAATTAAGAATTTCCGTAACACCGATGCATAAATTTGAAAAAGAATGGCATTTGAATGGATCTTGATACGAACGGTTTAATTAGTGATTATTGGTCCCATGTTTAGCAAAAATTCATCTTCGGATAAGAAAAACAATACAAAGTAATGATGTTGCTAAATATGATATTTTCAACCACGAAACTTGTGTGTTACGGATCGAACGAACTTTAAAGAAAACCTAGCACTATATTCATCAAAGGGAATTATTTTCACTGAAATTAACCATTTCGATTTTTAAAGAACCGTCCTCTAACGGTGGTGTACGAATACTCCGTTGACGACAAAATAAAACGCATTCCATCAGCCCGACGAACAAATTTTGGAAACAGCCACCAACTGATTTATAAGTCTGTATCCCTGGGCTATACGCACTCACTCGAGCCGAAAACAACGACTCTCCAAAACATGCATGGCGGACATAAACCTGCCAAGGCAAGCTACAGCACCAACTTTCAAAAAAAGCGGAGGGAGAAAGCAGCAGGAGCAATGGCGACGCCGCCTCGAGAGCGGGAAGGGAGAGATTCCCTCCGAAAAGACAACTCAACATTCCGAGCACGTTGCTGATCCCGCATATCGGAAGAGCGCGGGTTGATATTCAAATTTGGAAATCTCGGAAAAGGAAATTTTCGAAACTGATAGATATAAATGGAGCTTTTATTATATAATATTACCACTGCTTTACATTATTTATTTCCGGAATAAGATATCGACAGCATTAAACCTTATAAAATCATCAATGATAGAATAAAATAATTGAATGGTTAAGTATTAAAAATTAAATGTAAAATCATGCATTTCAATGTTTTTTTTTCTCCCACACACTTGATGTATGAAAATGCTAAAACCTTTACACCCATGACTTATTTTGATGAAATAATAAAATACCAGCCCTGACACTGAGGATCCAGATTTTACATTTATACTTAAAAAGCAGGGTTGGCAAATATCATGATATTTATATTATAATATCTGATATTTTTAATACATATCGGATATATATCCAGTTTTTGATTTTTATCCAATTTTTTTCAAATTTGAACTAGAAAAATACTATTTATACATGTCCTATTTTATAATTTCATTTCAGCTTCAAAGAAAACATTTTTTTACTAATAAAAGTTTATCTCACTAATTAATAAATTGAAGAACAATTTATTCATTCACAAAGATATAAATAGTTTATTTAAATTATTTTTCATTTTTTAAATCATTGTGCAGCAATTATTTGAAAATAGATAAAATAAACTGTGATAATTTACTTTTACAATAATAGGATAGAAACAATAAAATTTGAAAATAAAAATATGTAAGCATTGTCAAATGCAATGTGCCAAAGAAAAAATATCAAAATTACTTTTAAAATGCATTTTGTTCATGTTGCAAAGATCTGATTGAGTTTCCTAAAATATATTTTACTTGATGTTCTTACAATTTTTATAGGTATTAAATAATAACAGAAAAAATTCATAACAACTTGTCAACAAAGTATCTCAAATATAAATTTTGGGAGGTTTTAGCTTGAAAATTATTGATTTTGTTATTGGATAAATATCATGATACATATCAGCCAACCCTGTTAAAAAGTGATAAAATTATAAGAAATTCCCTCTTATGTGATAAAATAACTTAAAATTACTAGGCACTACAAGGAATTCATTAATTTTATGATCTTTGAAATATAAAAGGTAATTAGTAAAATTAGGTGCTGAACACCTAAAACATGAATGTAGTCAAACATTTAGTATTCTAATTCAAATTATAAAGTATTTGTCCACAATTGAGTAAAACCACAGAATATAACTTTACTAGGGATAAGATATCTTGATAGGGTGTGCATTTTATCTTCCCCTTTTACCTTTCATTTTTGCAACTTTGTTTGAATTGAAGGTTACAATCTGGAATTACAGCTTTAGGAAAAGACCATTTTTAGCGATATTTTCCATTTTAATTAACAGAATTTACAAATGGGACTACAAAATGTTTTTCGATTTTCAATATCAAACTAATTACAATATGCAATACAATTAATTGTTGGCTCATTTTTAATCATTGGGCTAATAAGGATTTATATTTTTCAATTTTAAATTTCCTAAGAAACAATATCAGTTCAATTGTGCCGATTTTAAATTATGGAAATTTATTTTATTTAAATATTTATTAACTGATTAAAGGAAATAACAAAGAAGTTGCGATAATTCGATGGTTTTACACGGTATGGTGGATACGGTATAGCGCAATATCGAATCAAGTGAGTCAGCAGCAATGATAGTAAAATAAATTCTTTTTCGCCTAAAAACTTAAAAGCATGCTATCTGCAACCACTTTACTGATCAACCATAGATAGGATGTATGGTGATGAAACTTTACGAATGAATCACACTGAAAGGGTTGAATATTGAAGGATCTAAGCAATTAATTGATTTGATTATTAAAATTTTAATCATTATTTCAACATGCAGTTCGCAATGTTTAGGAAAAATAAATAGAATGCAGCGATTAAAGAAATCAGGCATGGTAAATAAACATAAAACATCAAGGTTAGGCGAAAATCATCAAAGAAAAGCTAAAACCAAATATTATATAGCACAAAATAAAAGTATTTTAAAGCAGCACTTCTTTAAACACAAAAAAAGGTAGCATGATCATTTCTTGAGGGCATAACAGCGCAAACTCACCCGATAACTACTTACTACGCTCCAACGTGCGTTGGGAAGTTGAACAGAAAAGGGTAATCCAAACGCCAGCACAATAAAAATAAATCAATGCAAGTATAAACAAATAAACCATGTGGGAGAAATAACGTGGTAATCGCGTATATATCCATGAGGGCTTGCGCACAAGAACCGCCAAAATTTGAAGATCAACAACACATACCGTTTAAAATGTTCCAGTATTCGCTCTTCGCGGATGGTATGAGGTAAATTTCCGATCCAGAGATACCGAGTCTCTCTAACCATCTTGCACCAACGTCCACATCAGGGAGACATTTCTTGGCTTCCACCATACAATCGCAACAAACATTATCCTCACGCTATATTTTATTCGTTTCCAACACGTTTCCACGCTAAACTCAATGCTTAGTATGACGTCATATGAGTGATCTCGCATCGCCAGCAGTACGCTCGGGGGTTGCCAGAAACAATCGCTGATCAAACGCCAAGTAAGCAAAACTAAGCGCGCCAACCCTACCCAATTCGGAAGCAGACGCCAAGGTATTGATAAAACCGCCACCGCAGAGGAGGGGAAACGAGGAATAGGAAACATGTCTCACGACTGCGTTTTTTAAAAATATTGGAAAACTGCTTCACTCTATTTTAAAAGGTCAAATTTAGCATTTCCAAAGGAAACATAACGTTTTGTATTGAAACGAAGCAAATTACGGTTTGTTCTAACAGCATTTCTTCGAATAGTTTTGAAAATTTACAAATATCTGAAATATCAACATTATATTAGACATTATTATTAAACGTAGCGAAAATTTTATACAAAAAGCTTAATTTTTACAATTTTGGTTCCTAAATTCAATATTTTTACAAAATGACAGAAGAGGACAGTTTTTTTTTTATAAATCATTCGATTTAATTTTCTGAAAGTATAAGAGAACGTCAATAATTCAGGAAAATAAAAAATATATAGGTGGAGTTCCAAATTTTTAATAATAAAAAAAAAGAATTAGCTACCAGTAATTTTTTTAGAAAACGGGAAATTGTTAAATTACGGTAGGGCTTCGTGGTTTTACACGATTTTTGAATAAGGCGGATATTTTTAAAAACTGACAAGATAAAAGTTTTTTTATAAATCACTTGATGATTTAATTGAAACTGAAAAACAAGAACGTCAATAATTCAAGAAAATGTAAAATGTTGTTTTTAAATGAAAAAGAATTACCAAATAATTGTTTTAGAAAACGGGAATTTGTTAAATTACTATCAGGTCTTTGTGTTTTTTATGTGATTTTTAAATAAGCGGCTGGTTTTGGATACATGTTTAAATTTAAATAAATAAGAAAGCTTTATTAACAAGGTTTATAGTAAGTCTGCAAATTTTAGTTACCTCTAAATTGGTTAATTTCAAAACTCAATCTTTTGAAAATTGTAATCAATTATCCTTTGTAAAGTAACACTTGATTATTTAACTTTAAATGCAAATACTATTTAGAACAAACCCCCTCCATTTGCAAAACCAATGGATGTATCATGTATGCGGTGCAGTGGCGGATCCAGGGGGTGGCACTCTGGACAGTGCCCCTCCTTGGACCCAAAAAATCACTCATAAGTACGAAAAAAAAGTCCCACAAAGCACTCAAAATGAGTTAAAACAGGATTTACAGGTCAAGTTTACAGGTTTACAAGTTTACAGGCAGTGCTGAAATTGGAGGGACGCCGTCCCCCCAAATGATTGAACCGTCCCCCGAAATATTTTTACCGTCCCCTAAAATAGTTCTTTCCACGAAAAAAAAATATAAATTTAAGGATAGATTTAAATACCAAAGCAAATTTATTTCTTCTGCCTAAATTCCCATTTGAATGAGTGTTCGGATCCGCCAATCAGCGTGCCAGCAGTCTCCCCGTATTCCGATATGCAAATATATTCGTCTTCGGATTTTTAGGGTAAAATTTCCGAAAACTTTGGGGAGGACCCCAGACCCCCTTTAAGTTTTTAATTTCTATTACTCACGATTTGCTGTACAAAAAATGAGTTAAAACCCTGTTTTAAGAGTCTAATTTCCAAAAATTTTCTGGGGGAGAACCCCCAGACCCCCCTTTTCGTACTTGGAACTCGATTATTCACAACTTTTTAACATTAGGTTGAGCAAGATGATTCAATTCGATGAACAAATTTTTAGCCCCCACAAACCATATCCTGGATCCGCCACTTCATGGGAGCACAAAGTTGAATAATGTTTTTTTTTTGTTTACTTTCCATCAATATTTGTAAAGAATTAAATGTTACATAGTTTTAAGGTTATAAAAATTATAATAACTGCATTTTTGCTTTTATTCTAGCATTTAAAAAATGTCCCATTAGGCCCCCCTTTCCCCTAACTATGCAATTTTATTTAATCTATATAATTTGATTATCAATTCGACTAGGTACCAAAAATTAGTCATATTTTACCCTCCATCAATCATCTATTGTGTAAAAAGGTGAGTCCCCCCAAATATTTTTGTCCAATTTCAGCACTGTTTACAGGTATGAGTTTACAGGTCAAATTTCAAAAAATTTTCAGGGGGAGGACCCCCATACCACCCAGCGGTGCCAAAAGGGGATCTTGAGTTGAGTGAAACTTTTTAAAAAATCCCCAACATTTTGACATTTTTCTCAAAATGTAAAGGTGATGGTCTGGAAAAGTGCCCCCCCTTGGAGCCGTGCTGGATCCGCGCCTGATGCGGTGAAGTTTCCCACCATCACCCTTTTACTTCGAAATAGTACCGTTAAGTTCAGGGGGGCGGGGAGCAGCAATACTTTACTGGAAGAAATTCCACAAGGTCAGAGTGGGTCAGAGTGACAAATCTGCAAAAGCCCCACCTCCCCCTTCACACATCCCCTGTCCAAGATACAAAACCCTTCCGTACACAAATCCTCCAGGGGGTCGACACGCGCGTGTGAACATCTCCGCCCATTTCGAATCTTGAAGGAAGATAAGAACATGGAGTAGCAAGATGCGGCAAGAGGTGGACAATGTGGACAATAGAAATTATTCAAGCGCAAAAGGGGCTTATACAAGAGGCAAAATAGCAAAGCAAAGCCCTTCAATGGAAAAAGATCATTTTACTCCCATTGAAGTGGGCATTTTGATAGCTTGAATTCACTGTTGATTAAAGCACAATAACTATACCCAATTTATTTTAATTTCATTAAGTTATTTATTGAATTTAATTTGTTAATCCATCCATGAAATTTGTGAGTTTATTTGTTATTAAAACCATTGGAATGGAAATAGCATGTTACCTTAATGAATATTGTAATTGTATACATAGTTATTTTTATTTTTTTTTAAAGTTAAATTTCTTTTCCGGTAGAACGGAGGAAATATTTCCTTGCTAATTAATAAACTACTCCAATCGTTATATGTACAAAGTACAAGGGTGGTAACCTTTACTTACCTTTTTTCGAGATTTAGGTTGTTTTCTATGTTGTACTCATCAGCCTCTGGACTATACAGCCAGGTGGTCACTGTATTCAAACGAAGGCAATCGTCTTTTGAGATCATAATGATGTTTTTCTATGTGAATTCATGCCAAAAAAACACAGCGATCAATGGGAATCATTATTGTAAAACTGTTAGAAAACTACGGCGAGCCATTCAAAACAGGGGGAAGATATGCTTTCTAGAAAAATTTTTTCTTAATGTTAATACCATTCCATCACCTCATTGCTGCAACTCTATTTTCAACACACCAAGTCAGCAACACTTCTAATGTAAATTACGAAATAACGATTCTCATTAATCATACAGCTTTTGGCACGAATTCCAAGCAAAAAAAACCATCAGCATTGCTTTATTTAGTTTGAATGCAGTGACCACATGATTATGGGTAGGAGGCAGAAGAGTATGACATTTAAATTGAAAAGCTAGTAAAGTAAGAAAAATTGGTTTAAATTTAAAGGGAGGTGAACACGATGTAGGAAAGTGAAGAAAGGTTCAAAGAAAATACCAAAATATTTTCTGTTAAGTTTTCCCCTAAAAAAAGGGTTTATCTTTCTGTAAGACTCTCGTTATTAAAGTAAAGAGAGAAGAGGAATCTTATGAATATTTAAAACTGATAAACAATTTTTAAATAATAAAAAAAATTATTATTTATGAATTGCAAAACAATTTCCCTAACTTTGAAAAATTTTCGTAAACTATATAAGAAGTTACTAGTACACTGATAGCTACTTACTTTTTAAGAGTGTTCTTCGAGAACAAAATTTTCAAGGTTAGTTTTCCAATTGAAATTTGAATATATAGTTCATAGGATTATAGGATATAGTTACTTTGAAAGTGATATGACTAGGTTAATTATACAGGTTGTTATGTTAGAAAATCTGAAAGTAAATGTATAAAAGTAAAAGTAGTAAGGTGAATGTACCGCCAAACTAACAAAAAAAACTGTTACATTTTGTTGAAAGTGTTTTTTGATTCTGTTGTTTTGTACTGATTAGTACTGTTTTATTTGAGCTTATAACTTACTTCTGTAGGCCCCATGTTATACTTTGTGGAGCATGGGGAGATTTTAAATTTGTTCCAATAGAAAAAAATTCCATTTTTAAAAGATTGGATAGTTGCTTGTATCGGATTATTTTTATAATTTTAAATATTTTTCTTATATGGACAAAAGACAAAATGTTTTATATTTTGTCTTGTTAGGCGTAGTATGCCCTAATAAGATCCCCTTATACCCCTTGTACCATAAAACTCAAACCAAACTAATCATGAAACCCCTTGAGAGTGTGTTCCTGTTCATATGATTTTAAAAATTTAAAAAAATAAAAATTAAGAAAATATAATTTTTTAAACCTAGCTTTCGTTGAAAATTTTATAAGAGCTTTCATTTTAGAGATAATTAATTCAAAAGCCCTGAACGAAGACCAGGGCCCGATTTACAAGTTTGGGGGCCCGGGGCAAAAGACCCATTTGGTGCCCCCGACATGTCTTAAAATTACACTTTAATTAATTTGATATAACAAAATCAATCATCTTTAAACCAAGTGTAAACACTGCATAAATATTGTTTGTTCAAAAGCTTTATAAGCTTAGTTTAGTAAGTTTATTTTACACTTATTTCACATTTTCTTAGCTTTTTAAGCATTTTGGGGGCCTCTTTAAAATGGGGGCCCTGGGCAAGTGCCCCGAATGCCCTCCCAGAAATCAGGTTCTGATGAAGACGTTAAGCTTTGCTATTCAGGGCTTTAGTTAATTCAACATGCAACAATTTCATTTTAATATTGCTTTATTTTTATTTTTTTTTACCTTTGCTTTAAAGAATGAAGTATGAACATAATTCTAAGGATTAATAATACGAAATTGCTGTATGTATAATCAATTATCCCAAAATTGAGAGCTTCATAAGGTTTAGTTAAGACTTAAAAATCGTATTTTCTTAATGTGTGCGAAATTCTTTACATGATTTTGAATCGTATGAACACCCTTAAGGGGTTTCATGACTTTAGAAGAAAAAAAATTCATGATTTCAGGGGGGGGGGTATTAAGGGACCTACTAAATTTTCTATTATTTTTATTTTCTTCGGTATGTAAAAGTAAAATACTAAAGTTAAGTATAAAATTTAAAAAAAAAATTTCGAAATTTTTATATTTAAAAAAAATTGAAAGAAAGTTTTGATCCCATCAAATTAAAGAGGATAAAATTATGAATAAAATAAATCTGATTTCATGTTTTTAAGTTGTATAGTTCTAAAAAGTTATGTAACTAATTTATAAAATAAAGGATATAAACAACCTTTAAAACTGTTTTACATAAAAAATATTACTCCCAAAAGATGGGTGATAAAAATGAAATCTATAACAATGTAGACCTCGAAGAGATTTTTATGGCACTCGGTCTCAAAATTTGTTGCATATTGAAATGACACAGAATAATATAATCCACTTGTCAGTTTTTATTTCAGAAATGTGTTAAAACCCGTTTTTAAAGGTCAAATTTTCAAAACAATTTCAGGGAGAACCCCTGAACCCCCTTTGAAGTGTATTTGGCTAAAAATTTAAAATTATATCTTATATCGCCCCTTAGTAAATAGCACACTTTTTTGGAAGAGAGGCCTTATATTTATTTTTATTAAAAACGTAACTTGAGAGTTTGGCTATTTGTAATAAAACCTATCAAAGTCACACATTTCATTTACAAAAATAATTTGATGTGACGACAGGCTTTAACTTTATGAATTTTGTAAAAAAAATTTATTATTTCTATTTTAATATTTATAAGTACTTATTACTTTATCATAAGTACTTATTCCTCCCAACTTGATTCTGTTCCACTCCTCTATAAGCATATATAATATTTTTAAAAATGCTTATCGCATAAAGCATGCCTAATTTAGCTTGAAATTGACTGTTACATTACTTTATACTTACATTTACTTTATATTTTTAAAATAATGAAAGTGAAAAAAAAACACTGAAAGTTTTTTTTCTACTTTTGAAGTATGAAAATGTTTTCTGATTAAAACAAAAATAATATTATATTTAGAATTACAATCAAATATAAATATGTGGTTTCGTTACCACATGCTATACGATGGCACATATTTTGAGCAGTCTTATGAATTCAAATAAAATGAAATTATTTTTAAAAAAAACTATAATACCCTTATAAATTATGAAATAATAAACATTTTCAATGTTAACGAGGAATGTTAATTCATTGTGAAAGTGTTTCGACTTCAAAAATCATGTTAAAAAGTAGTATTGTTGTTTTTTGGTTAAACATTATTTCTCACTTCTAGGTGCATTTTTGAAGTCGGTCTCTTTTTTGTTATAAAAAAATTCTGTTGAGAATGTTTCATGCATTTGGAAAGTAATTTTTCCATGGATATCATAGCTACGAACATAACAGAAAAACCACAATTTATTAAATCATTGGATAATTAACAGGGTTGGCAAATATCATGATATTTATATAAATATCAAAATATCGGATATTTTTGATATATATCGGATATATATCAAGATTTTGATATATATCCGATATTTTCAGATTTAAAGTAGAAAAATACTGTTCTTTAGAAGTAAGTACTAGTCTGAACAAAAATATAACTACTAAGGAATATTTTTAATTAAATCTTAATTACCCAGAGTATAATTGCTGATAATTACAAGAAAATATCAATGTAACAAGAATTATATGCATGTATATTATAATTCCATTTCTGCTTCTAAGAAAATATTTTTACTTATGGAATTTTAAATAATTTTTAATAATGAAATAAATAATTAATATAAATTTGAACAATTTATCCATTCATGATTTGAAGATACTATTAGTTTATTTAAATTATCTTTAATTTTTTATATGATGATTCTAGCAATCATTACAAAACAGATAAAACATTATGGTAATTTTCTTTTAAAATAAAAGGATAGAAATAATAAGATTTGAAAATACAAACTTGTAATTATTGGCATTGTTAAATGAAATGTGCCTAAGAAAAAAAAAATCAAAACTGCTTTTAAAATACATTACTTCCTACGCTAACTTGTATAGTATGTTGCTAAGATCTGATCAGATTTCATGAAATAAGATAGTTTAACTTAATGGTTTTAATATTTTTTAGGTATTTTATTATTATTACAATGTCAAAATTTTTCACAACTTAATTAACCTGTTAACAAAGTACTCAAAAATTCATTTTGGGAGATTTTATCTTGAAAATTGTTGATTTGTTATAGACTGATATATGTATATCATGATATCGTGATATATTTCATGATATATATCGTGATATATATCGGCCAACCCTGATCGGTCGGTTTTTGAGGCCAAAAAATTAAAAATCCTATAAAACTTTAATTTTTTTTACTGTCCGATATTCGACTAATTTTAGTATATGTCATTATTTTGGTCATTTCTAAGGGAAGTACTTCTTTTGCAGTTATTTTGTGGTTTTATGCGATGTTTTAATTTTTACTACTTTGTGGTTTTAGAAACAAATTTTTATAATTGATGTTGTAATTTTTTTTCAATTTAAATCCAAGTGAAAATCGTCGGAAACCTTCTGTTGCAATTTGTTTTAGGTTTCATCACAGATTGCCTGAATTAAAGATTATCCATAAAAACGCACAAACGTTTGCGTAAGGATATGAAATGAGATTTCGCCATTTTAGGAATCCAAAAGGAATGACTACGTTTCAGAGGGAAAAATCGATCTGCCTTCTCCATCCTTAAAAGAGATGGGAAGCTGAAAGCTCGAAGCCTGGATCCTGGATACACTTTGTTGCAAATAGTTTCAAAAATCGATCGGAACCTATTTATTCCTCCCTCATTCATTCTCGGAATGCCTGAGTATTGTTTTCAATCAACTTCGTGGCACAGTGTATTTCCACTAGAATACCATGAATAGCAAAAAAGCCCCTCTAATCGCAGAATAATTTGACAACAAACTCAGTTTTTGGAAGAAAAAAAAATTCTAATCTCGCGCAGTGTTTCGGAAATGCATTTTTGATCATCGCAGTATCGATCAGCTAAAAGCGTTTCTGCAACACAAATGGTGCGCATGCTCCGATAGGGTTAAAACACTAGATTGCATTGATCGATCACGAAGAAAGAACGACTACCCTGCGGTGCCAGAAACGGCGCGCCTATCTCCTCTTGGAGGCACCAAAGATTCCAATCGAGCGAATAGCGCCAAATGTGGCGGCCGTGCGCTGGAAACCAGCCTCGTTCCCGCCATACGTAGTAGCAGTTGAAGGGAGCCAGCGGAGAATAGTCCCTGCCTGCGCACTGCAAATCTCGCGCATGTATTCTTATAATAAGGAATATATTGCTCATATGTTTTTATTGCGTTTCAGCTCTGAATTGTGAGAATTTTAGCCTAGCTTATCCCATGGAAAAGCATAACTTGCCGACAATACATCTGGAATCCCATGCGAAACGAGCATTTGCAAGAGCTCCTCTCCAGGGCCTCGCCTCAATCGATTGGCCTGTACGGGTTCTTGTCCCAAAATGCTTCTTTGCACTGCCTTCGTTTGTTTCGCTAATTATATTAATATTTCACTCGAGATTATTTTTAAATATATTTAATTTAACCTGGCTCAACTGCACTCACCCAATTTAGTGTCGAATAAATATAATCCCTCGCAAACTTTAAATTGTATAATGTATATTAAGGTTAGTTCATTTTCTCTATTTTAGAAACCTTTCCTTTTTATAATATAGTACTGTAACTCATAAAAAAAAAAACATTTATATTTTTATTTACTTAAATCTAAGGAATTAATGGCATATATAGAAATGAATATAGCACACAAAATTGGGTATTTAAAAATTATGATTATCCAGTATTTTTTGAAACTCGTTTAGACGTACTTTCTAATTTGAGGATTTCACCTCATTTTACTACCACAAGCTTGTTCTTTGTTTATTTATAATTAACTACGTTTTTCTTTTGTTAAAAAAATATCGATTTACTATTTTAAGATTTACTACTAATCTTTCAGAAGATTTTAAGGTTTACAAATTTTAAAGCAGGTAATGTAAAATTGGAAAATATTAAAAGAATAATTTTCTTTTAAACTTTATTACTCTAAACATCAGCTTTATTTAAATGGATATCAATATTAAGTAAAAATGATATCTTTATTCATTCTAAAATCCAAATTATTTAATAGGTATCATTCTAGTTTAGTCATAAATTTTAGGTCCAAATAATTTTTATCATTTTTAATTTTTATCATCATAATTTTATTGATTAGTGCCAAAATAAAACATCCCAGAACATTAAAATTGAGCACCCATTATTTAGTAATTATTTAACATATTAAATATTTACTCATTTGGCAAGTTTTTTCCACATGTACCCTATTTGTTATTTCTTCTGGGTTATAACATTAATTAAGGGTTTTGAAGATTTGTAAAAGAGGTTCATTGCTACAGTTCAGATTATCTTTTTAGCTTATGACAGAATATGAATCTAAATTATTCATAAAATTACAAATTTTTAATAAAATAATGAAGGTTTAGTACCAGGAAAGAAATATTTAATAAGTTTCAAATAATAAATATTTAGTACACAGTTAAATAACAGTTTATTTGTTTTGAAAAGTTTAGGTGAAAGAAGGCTCAAGTTGATGAATTGGAGGGAAATAATTAAATTAAAACACCATTAAATTATTATAGTAAAACATTAATTATAGATTTTAAAAGATACATTAAATGCATGAATGAAGGTACAGGTGAGTAAGTAATATGTTTAACTGAATAGATAAATGTTGATCTATTTATTACTAATACATCTAATTGATCTATTACTAATACATCTAATTGATCTATTACTAATACCAAAGAATTACAAATACTAGAAAAATCGGTGCTATTATACAACAGGGTGCCACTATTGTTGGTATTATAATCCACCATCCAGTATAACAAACAAAAAAACAAGTGGCACCCTATTGTATAATGAAACCGAAAAATCTTAAAATAAGAATAAAGTATTTTTATAAGGATTAGTAATATTAGATGCAAAATATATTAACCAAACCATTTTCATTTGAACTTTGATGTTCAAAAATATAATATTTTAGAAATATTCTTTACTTCTCAAGGCTCATATTTTAAACTGGTAAAATAATAACAGATGATAAAATTATAGTGTTAATACTCAATATCATCATTGGATAAACTGTTTATTAAAATTAAATTGAACATAATAAGTTCTTATTTCAGGTAAAATAATTATTTACGACATTAGTTGGAAGTAGTATTTCTCAGGCTATAAAATGCATGCTTTAATAAGTTGAATATCTTTCGGCGTAGATTTATTTTGGAACATTATTTTGTTCACTCATTCATTACATAAATACAATATTTTATGCTTTAAACGTATTTTTCACATATAGTTAGGATTTTTCAGCATAAATATTTGAAAGGCAGTAAATCCAAGTATTTTTCTCTTAAATACGATGCCTTGCTGATTCCATCTTAAATAATATTCTTGTTACTATTTAATTTAATTAAATTAAACCTTTGGTTTGAGAAAACAATTAATTTATTAGCATCATATTCGACCAAAAAATAAGTGTGTCTAACATTTTAGATAAAAAGGTTGACTATAGTTTTATTTTTAAAAAGAAAAAAATATTTTTTTTATGAAAAGAGGATTAATAGAAATTTAAAAGTCACAAATGCAAATTGCACAATGCAATAACTGCAAAATCGATTATGTTATTGGTAAAACAAAAACTTAATTTTAAATATAATAGTTATTAATTAAGCTCAATAAAACCAAATGGTACAAAGAAAATGAAGATAAGTTTTAATATACTACAATACAAATTTAATTATAAAACAAAAAATAGTAATAAAAATTACATTTTAGTTATAATCTATGTATAATACTTTTAGTAAAACTGTTAAATTTTAAATAAGAATATTAAACCATGTTTATTAAATTTAATTTACCGTAAGTCGGAAATTAGGAAGAAGAATTAACGTGACTGAGACTTGAAGAACAAGAGATAACAGGTAAGTTATATGACTATGGCATTGTACTTTATCATGCAATCGAAAATTAGAAAATTGCATTGATCTTTCCAGTTAATTGCTGTGCTCAGCAGATGAACACAGACCGAAATCCTGAGAAAATAGACGTTATTCTCTCAGTTAATTCGTATAGAATTATTATCTAAGGATAATAATTTGAGAACAAAAATTATTTTATTAATAAAAAAGATTAGGATGATACAAATAAAATTTCAAAAATCAGTACTAGCTACAAACAAGTAATCTTTAACTAACAATAAGAGAGATGCAGTTGCACTTGGTTATAGCAATGCTGAGTATTAATAATTAAAATTCGTTACCATACTTAATATTGAAGAATGAAGAACCTTAAAAACAACATATTTACATAACTTTCGTTTGACTACAAAATGGAAGATAAATAAAGACGTAATAAGTAGGTACTCTCGAAAGAATAAGTTCTAAACTTAAGGTATTTAATCGAGAAGAAAGATTAATAAATCTATCACTTTTCCAAAAAAGTAGATAAACTCTCATGAGTCAACTATTCCAAAAAATTATTTTTTTGGTAAAACTAGAAAACTACTTGAAGAATCTTGATATTTTTAAACTGATTTGATATGCTTTAAACAAATTGATCTCAGGTTTCTTTCTAAAATTTAGCAGGTAAGGAATCATTGAGATCAAAGACAATAGAAATGAAGAAGTAAATTTTATATGAAAGAACAATTTTAAAAATAGTTTAAGTAATACAGAAGATACTATTTAATTGCTTAACTTCTTATTTCTATTCTAACATACTAACCTATGAAATAGCAATGCAGAAACCAAGTGATGGTAGGATGGATCTACAAAACTTATCGTAGTGCGCTTTGTGAACTTCATCAATAGCATGAAATATGTAAGAGACATAACTATGACAGAGTTACTTTCTCTGTTAAAAACCCTACATATATCTTTGGAACATTCTATTTATATAATAAGGGTCTTGAAACAAACCCTAATACAACATATAGTGCAAATGTAGAAAAATGTTTACAGAGGGACAAATGCAAACATCCCTAATAATCATTAAACAGTTTTAAAAAATGCTTCCCAGTAAGAAAGAGTTTATACTAATCAATTATATTAAATTTCTAAATAATAACTTCATAATTCATTGTTTTGAAGGTTGCTTATCATGATAAAAACCCTACATTACATGATACTTTTAAAGGGGCAAAATATTGTCCTACTCTTTTCTCAAAACAAGTTTTTTATGTTAACCTAAACTCAATTTTATTAATCTCCCTAAGTACTGAATTACAACTTTAACACAAATTTTTAATCACCTATTCTATGCTATGTTCTCAGTTTTTCGACTTTAAAGTTTTACATAAATTGTGAAACTACTTTGTAGAAACAATATCAGATTTCTCAACACCAGTTCCCCATATAATGTAAGAAGAATGTTAACATGACGAACAAGTTTTACAATAATTTTTAACAGGAGTTGCTAAATTTAAATAGGGGAGCAAGCAGAAAATCTTTTACTAACTATTTGTACTTCTACGAGTGGCAACGCCAGAAGATGGTTTTATCGATCGGTTTCTATTTCAGAAGTTCCGTTTTTGAGATAAAATTGAGCAAGGTAACCGGACTAAGTTCACACACAAATTTAAGTTGAAGTTCAAAATGGTTAATTCATGTAGTGCAAATGGATGCAAGAACCGAAATACCAAGGGAGGGCACATAACATTTCACAGGTAAGAAACCAAGAGAGAACGCACACTGGTATAGGATAGAACAGCGTTTTCGTGTAAACATATTTTAATTTATAAGAAGTATTAAAACGGAGAACTGAAAAAGAGGATATTCTGGGGGTTAGTCGGAGGGATGAATCAAAGGAAAACTATATCTGCTATAAGTTAAAAATTGACTGGAAAACATATTGTAGATTTGCATGGCAAGATACATTATAAGAGAGTGAGTGACGCAACATGGGGTTAAAAATTAGTATGTAGGCAATTGAAAATATTATGCTATTTAGGTGAAAAACCCCAGAATTTTTTTTAAAAAACATTTAAATTGTTAGATATCTTAGTACTTTAGGATTAGCCAGGCACTATTTTTTCCCGAACAAAATAATTGGCAACGTTTTACATATTGCATATAAAAATACAAATAAGCAACATTGCTATAGTTGAGACATTTTGATATTTGCTTATTTCTAGAGATTTATCAGACCACTTGACACATGCGCCTGGCTAATCCTAGTATACGGATATCTCTTCGCTAGGACTATGATTAATTAAATATTCACCAAAATTTTAATGATATTTTATAAAATATCTAAAATCATAAGTTCCTACGTGAATATATTTTCATCAGCTATCTAAACTTGAGTTTATTAGTTGAACAAAAATAAAAATAATTAATTATTTGTGTTTACAAATAAATTAAAGCCTCGATATTTGGAGTTTTTATAAAAATTAGAACAAGATGCAATTATTTAAATATAAACAAGAAAACAAGACGATTGAATAGAGAAAGAGAGTAAATATACTTGGGAGTTTAAACTTTTACATTTTTTAAAAAGAAAATTCCTTTGAATATAAACTATGAAGGAATGGTGACAATTTTATGTTATAAACATAAGTTAAGTCTCTAAAATTACACTTATGAAATAACTATCTATTTCGATATTCTTCTAAGATAAGCAGATTTGGTTGATGTCTGATGTTTTCAATGAACAATGTTTAGCCTACTCACCCAGACAAAGTAAATTTTTCCTACAATCACAGGTTACTTTATTTCATTATGAAAATCTTAAATTCATAAGATATTGCAAAAGATCTACAACGGTTAATTCAAAGTTTTGTTTTATTAAGTAGTTATTAATCATATACAACATAAAATTTGATTGATAGTTAAAATTTTAGCTTAAATTTTTATCTATTAGTATGATAAGGGTAAAAAAAGTAGCGCTAAATGGGAAATTTCATATTGTGCGTACAAGAAGCATAAAATTTACCATAAGAAAAAGGAATATTTACAAAAAGGGAAAGAAATAATTTTTGACATTAAGGGAAGCAATTTCATTGAATAAAAAGTTAGTAACGTTTTAATCGAAAAAATAGTATTTTTCCTAGAGATAAGTGCAATCTAGCAATTAAATTTAATGAAATATGTACTATAAATATCTTAAATACAATCTTCTTTAAAATCTCTGAAAATGTTTCCCATAAATAAGTAGAAAAATTGAATTTCAAGTAAAAGCATGTAACATCATAGTTTTAATGTCAAAAACTAAAGAAATATTTGTTGCAGATTTCCATTGAATAACAAGAATCTACTAAAACTGTGGCTGTATCAAATAAAGAGAGGCACATGGGAACCATCAAAATACAGCGTTATCTGCTCAGAGCACTTCACCAAAGATTCTTTCATTACCAAAGGTCCTCAGAATAATAGGAGAACTCTTAAGAACGATGCTTGTCCAACAATATTTTCGATTGAGAATTTTAAGGTACCCCCTAAGAGAAAAAAGGCAACCAAAGAAACGGAATCTACTAATGCAAACAGTATAGTAAGTGAATCTGAATGTACAGACGAAAAGATAGACGAGGCAGAACAAGTTAAACCTCACTGAACTATAAAAACATGTTAGTTTCATTAAAATAAAATTTTTTAGTGAAGTAGAATTGTTAAAAAGTGAATTTTTAAAAAGTTCCTGTCTAAAAATTATAAATCACTAATTAACCTTCTAGAAAATATTTAACCTATATTCTCGACATAATACGCTCACTTTAACATTAAAACTTTAATTTCAAAGAAATATATCAATATAATTATCAATTATAAATACAATATACAAAAACAGAATTTTTTTACTATTTTATGGGAAAAGGAGTGGATTATTATCAGCATTGAAGGTTAATAACAGGAATAAAAAAAATAATAAACTGTTCAGCAAGTTTATTAATGCAAAGAACAAGTTAAAAATAAAATAATAAAGAATAATACGTAGCACGGAATTTCAGTATATGCATAATTGAGATTCCCTTAGATTTTCATGTTTTAAAATTATTAAAAGTTTGCTATGCACTTGGGTAGGATGTTAGGATCTTGAAACTTATATATTTTATTGTTAGTTTAGTACACTGTGATATTAAGATTTTTTTAATTTAAAATTTTTGTCATAAATTAAAATACTACAACCTTTTTAAAATTACAATTTCAACCAAAGGATGGTATGAAACTATTGTATTCTCACTTTAAATTATACATAATCTGGAATGTGGTAGTAATAAAATTTGCAAAAATATTACAAGGCTATAATCTCTAATAATGCAAAAATGACCATGTTGAATGCATTGTTAGAGATTAATTGTTTATTATTGTGTTGATTATTATTTTTGTAAATACAGAGGTCCAAAACTGTTAAAAATAATTCTTAATTTATCAAATATAAATTTATTTGGAGCAGTTCGGAGAGTACTTAGGTTCAAAAGGGAAATTTCATACAGAAATAAGTGTTTCCTACCCAATTTAGTCGCAAAGTGCACTTTAGGATCATATTGGGTTTTGTATGTTTATATGATAGCGAATGTTTCTGGTATTTTTCTAGAGGATAAGAACACTGCAAGAATGAGGTGATGTTTTTTCAAGATCTTCTATTTACTGTTGTTGATCATAAATTTGTGCCTGGTGAAACAACTAATTTCATTGTGGGCAGTGAGTGGTGCAAGATAGAACATGTAATTTGTAACTGTGCTAAAAATAATTAAAAGTACATATGTTTAAAAGCCATTTAATTGGCTTTAAAATAAGCTTATAAATCATAAATTACTATTATTTACATAAGTTTATAAATAGTAAATTAAATTGTATTACCTATCTCAGTAAAATATTAACTATTATTTAATTGTTCTTTACAAAATTTTGTAGAAATAAACTAAGGAAAGATATTTTTTGTTCGTTTTTGTTCATTCCTTTCATAAATTTATATCTATTTCACTTTATAATAAAATTTTAAAATCATTTTATCATTAATCATTTAAGTTTATTATTTTAGTTAAATAATTTCTGCCCTTAATAAGTTTATAATTCATAAACGTATTTATTCATTAATTTTAGGAACAATTATAAAGTGCATTTTTCAAAAGCTAGCTGAGAAAAAAATAATATTCTCATAAAGATGAGTCAAAATATTTTATACAGTATATCACTCAATTATTTGTGATAACATACAAAGGTTTATGGACCATTTCAAAATGTATGGAAAGCTAGATGATGTACATAAAAATACTCTATTTTTCACTAAAACGTAACAAATTATCACACTTGTTTTATGCCTTTTCAAAAAAATTAAGAATCCAGAACTTTTTATTAAAATTTTATATGAATATATTGAAATTTTTAAAATAAATTACTATGGGTTTTTATGAAACAAAAGTTTATATCACCTATATAAAAGCTATTATAAAGCACTTCAATCAGGGTATCATACTGTTTTTAAGAGAAGTATAGTTAAAATTAGCTTTGAAAAAAAAAACAATATTTGCGTAAAGAAGATAAGTATTCTTTGGTGATTTTATTTCCTTTTAATTATTATCTCAATGTTGAATCACTTTTAGAAGAAAATCAAATCTAAAAATAACCCTAATGCCAAGTCCTTTCTTAAAGAAATATCCTACTACTTTAATAGATCATACATACACACACACTTGATGTTCTTCTTTTGTGAATAGCAAATGCTTTTAATGCTAAAAACGTAAAATATTATCACACCCTCTTCATTTTAATTTCTAGGCTATACAATTGTCTATTTGTCTTATGAATATTTTTTGAAATTAACTTAAGAGGTTGTACACAAAAAACAATAAAAACTTTTTGCAACTTGTTGTGAAAAATATTTGTACTTTGAATATAATGTTGTATGTTGTAATCTTAATAAAAAAAAACTTAAATCTAGGTGCTGTTACCTATTAATACTGTGATGCATTTAAAACTTTGAAATGACTGTGATCAGAGGTGAAAAATTTTGACGGACTTTTCCAGTTTGAATACATTAGTTTTATTCCACTTCCACTATATGAGCCTAGTATTTGGCTTTTAAAAATTAACAAATATTATTCTGCTATAATTTAACAATAAAGCACTAAGTTTAATAATATTTGATCAAAACCATAGCAAGTTCAGCTTATATACTTTTGAGGTGTTTTTCTCCTTTTGTTTTACATTTATTAGCTGTAGTTTTCAGGTTTTTTGGAGTTGATGTCATTTTCACCTCTGTGTGATTATTAAATAATAAAAATACTATGAAAAGATTATATATTTGTTGCAAGTTGAATTAAATATTAAATATCAGACAGACAATTTATAAGTGTTAAGTAATTTACCATTGTAACGCACTATTTTTTTGCACATGTAAATGTGCTGTTTCTGTAAATGTGCAATAGATTGATTCATCTAAAAAAGTAAAATAAATGTCACACCTTATCATACTTGCGTCTATTTACTTATTTGATTTGATACAGAGGTACAGTGAGATATAAATTTTCAGAAAGACAGCATTTGCATTCTTAACATAATTATTTAGATTAAATAAGTATAAACATTAAAAATAAATTTCTTCTTAAAAGTGTATAAATGACAAATTATGCTAAAGATCAAAAATATAATTGCCTTTTAAAACTCATGAAAACACAATTATTTTAGCAATTATGTAGTTAAAGAAGTTTTGTATAAAATTTCAATCTTGCTTTACAGTCCCACAAAAAAAAAAAAAAACACTAAAATAATATTTTTCTTGATAAACCATTTACATTTCAACCATTCTAATAAAATATTTAGTACTTTAGGATTAGGCGGGTCCAAATGCCAAATGTTACGATATTGCCAAAAATAAGCAAACATCAAAATATGTAAATAACAAGTTAAAGTTTCAAAAAGCAGTGTTGCTTTTAAAATATTGGTACTTACGTATTATCCCGTCGACAGTGACGCTTAATCAGAAACGTTATCAAATCCCATTGAGTTTACTATTACTGTGCCGCTGAATTAGACGGCCGCTGAACGATCGACGGGATAATACGTAAGTAGTACCAAAATATTTAATGCATTTATATGTAAACTGTTCAATCTGTGGAGCACTACTCTGTGAAGCATAACAATCAACCTTTACCAAAACCTTACAATAAGAGTTTCTTAGTAATAACACTACTAGTTAAATATTCCTATACCTAATTTAATCAAAGCTACTTACATAAAATTAATTTGCCTGTAGAATATAATAAAATAATTTCTATACACATTTACTCTAGAAACAACCGGGCACAAATCTCTCCAATTGGACAATATTGGCAATGTTTAATTATTTATACTTAAAAATAAGAAATACTACTAGTTGAGATGATAGTTTTATTTTTATTTTTGGAGATTTAACATAAAACTCAATGCTTGCCTCCGGCTAATCTAAAAGTACCTCACCTTGTCAATTTCTTTAAAAAAATAAGGACATTTTCTTAATTTTCAGGAAAAGAGATCTATCCAAAAATCCTTCCCTAGGCTATGCCCATGATTAGTTTTGATCTACTAAGTCTAACACTATTAATTGAGTTAGAATGATAAAAAGGTTTCATAAAAAAAGGTAGTAAAAAATAGTGTGTATACACAATTTCACAAGCGTAATCAGGAATATTACCAAATGGCAGGAAAAAACATGACTAACATCTCTACCATAAATGTCATTAAACCAAATAATTTTCAAGCTATTCAACTAGTTTATAAAAAAATTTGGGAGATACAAATTCATTAATTTAACAACTTAACTTATAATCAATTTACAACGATACCTAAATGTAAGCAGGGATTTGACACTTACTTCACTATGATGTAGGATGTTTTGGAATACTTTTAAGTTCTCATCGTTTTTATTTTATTTAAGAATGCACTTTTTAAAAGATAGCAATTTTGGGAAAGACAGATAACTTATAACAATAGATAGCACTAGAGTAAAGGTTAATTGCTAATTATATAACCTTAAAAATATCATCAGTTTAATGTTGTCATTCAGCAAAAATAAGAGAAACCATTTCATTCGATTGAAAAATTAATATCATGAAGAAATTTAATACATGTATAGGAGATCGAAAAGCACTTGTTTTGATGATGTAAGTAAACTATAACGTATTACTTCAGAATTAACAAAACTAATAAAAATCGACAAAAATACTATTGATGTTTACGTAAAACATTAAATAACACTGTCTATATCGTTCAATTTTGAAACATAAATTGACTTACCCAGCCTAATAGGTGGTCTAAGATATATTACATCTAAAAATACTTGTTATTATTTATTGGTTCTTAGAATACACAGAAGTTTCGAAATTCGGCGAAGTAAGTTTCGGTCTCCTACAAACTGTACTTCAGTTCTCTGAGTTCTATCGTAAGGTTTTGTTTTTATTATTGTTTTAAATGTAACGATTATTATTAATGAGTGTTAAAGAATGTTTTATTATTATCCATCCACATGAGACAGGGTTTTATTGAGTTTTAATATTTTTAAAATTATTGTTTTACTTAAAAACTGAGCTTAAAAAGTTGCAAAAGCGATAGAAGTGAAGAGAACTTGTGTTGTTTAGTTTGTTTACATTTGCTTTGGATTTGAGTCGGACTTGAGAAGACCAAAGATATTTTTGGTAATTGTCTTTTACATATATCTCTTTGCCTTATGCTTTTTGAGACACAAATTTTATGATGGCTCTAATTATATTGAATTATCTGCAAAACATTTCTTTACGTTAAATTTCAAATCAGAGCCCGCAGCCCGGTTTTAGAAGGGGGGCACCATTGCGGACCAAATGAGCATATATGAATAAAATGTTTCAGTTATCAGTAAAATATAGGTAAATCCAAAAAAACCGGGCCTGAGTGAGATTTTTGGCGAAATTTGGTGTTGTTGCCAATGAATGCCGTTTATTGACGACCTCTACAGAGTTGGATTGTCAAAATAATACTATTTTATCACCATTTTTGGCATTGTTTTTTTTTGGATTACCCAAAATATATCTTATGGTAAAATATGTCTATTGGATTCAATAAAGCAAAACAGATCCTCCACGGCGACCTCCAGCTCGAGTAGTTGCCAACTTGATGTGAGTGTAGAGTGTAGTGTAGTTAAAGAAGAGACTATTAAATCCAAAGCAACTGGGCCTAGGTGACATGTTTGGGGAAATTTGATGTTTCCAACACCGTTTATTGGCGAGTAAGCAATTTATCTTCTATAGAACTGGGTACCCTGAATCCACTATTTTATCGCAATTTTTGGCGCCGGGCGGGGTTTCTTTGGAATACCTAAGACGGTAACTGGTAGCTCAAATTTGAGAAAAATAAAAGTTCTCATATTTCAATTCAGACAAGAATTTCTTGGGCTACGGTAATGTGAATGTAAGAAAGAATAAAAGAAGGTGTAAAGGCCATCAAAGTCAATTTATTAGTTGAAAAGTTAAGTGTTCTCTTACTTTAAATGAGGTAAAATTAGCAAGTCTTCTCTATAGAACATCTAACTTAGATAAATAACATTAACATCTAACTTTGACGCTTTTTAATATTAAATAAAATATTGAATATTTATTTAAATTGATTTGTTAGTAAATATTTAATATTAAGGATAATTCAAAGAAACTAGTAAAGTAGTGGATTCTGGCAACCCAGCCCTATAGAAGTTGATTTGCTTACTTGCCAATAAACAGCATTGGCAACACCAAATTTCGCCAAAAATGTTTCCCAGTAAAATGTAATATGGGTATGGATTATATGTACGCTTCCTTATTTTTAAACTGCAAGTATAAGTCTTGAGAATAGTTTTTAATTATTAACTTAATAGTCCTTCAAATGAAAAAACAGGAACATTTTTGGCAAAAAATTAAAATTGTGTTATGGGGAAATAATGGGTCATGAAACATTTTCTGCATTCCTAGTAATTTCTTGAGGTTATAGAGATTGAGATTTATTTTCAGTTTGTGTGATCAGTCATTTTTTTAAAATAAATTTCTTTTCAGAAATGACGACCTATATACGCCGCCCTATTAGACCAAAAAATGGAAGGGGACCTCAAACTGCCAGCAAGGTTGCATTTAGAGAAGAATGGCCCATGGCTCTTAAAAATCAAGTTTCAACAAGACGGAGAAGGGAGAGTGGTATGATGATAATTTAAAAACAAAATTACTAGTTAAGATATTATTTCAATTACACTAGTCGACATTGGTTTTCTAACAGCAACCAAATTGCTATTTTTTTAAAAATTAGTATTCATATTGTTATTTAAATATCTGCAAGTAAAAAAGTTCCACCATTTCTCCTTTTTGTGTAACAAAAGAGTTGCATTTTCAATTATTTTTCTTAATTTTTGCATTGCAAGTGTCATTTCTGTGTGATAGCAACCCTACAGCCTCGTCTTATTAAATATTTTCTGGATAAAATTTTATTGTATTAATCTTTAATATTTTTGTGTTTTATATTGTCTGGAACTAAATCACAACTCAATGGTAAGAGTATTTCATTTTATGTTAAATTAATGAGATTAACGGTTAGAAAATGAGTGGCGTAAAGTAAACGCTATTATCCGCTCCTAACACTACTGGTAGTATATATTTGTAACAGAAAAACTGTAAGTACGTGCTGCAGCTTTTTTACAATTATTTCTGAATTCTACGCCCTGAAATTAGTTGGAAATAGCTTATCTCATTTTTGTAAGGGAAAAAAGTTTAATTTTGTCGACTAGTGTTATCTTTAAGTTTAATATTTTTTATTTTTTCACAGCTTTGGTAAGAGTTCTCTAATGTGACCGGTTGCTAAGTAAGCACTATTTCACTGCCAGTTGCTTGTTTCAACCATGGAGGACCCTTACAAAAGCAGTGCAAATTTTGTTTTGCTATTTAACAGAATATTGGTACTTGTTCCCCTCTAATCCACAAGTACCTAACCTTTTTTTACTTAAATTGATATTGTGTGCTTCGTATTTTTTCAGAGGTACCATGCCTTACTCAAACATATGCTTTTATTACTTGTCTGAAAGACAAAAATAATGTCCAAGAACTATGCAGTGCAGAGGCTAAAGCAGTGACTGAATGTTATGCTGATTATTTGGTAAATTCATTTTTTAAAAATAATTTTGATACTTGTGTATTAAGCCATCGACCATTTTGCCAATACCAAGACTGTCGGTACTTTAGTAACTTCTCACAACAGTTTTGGTGTTAGCTAAAATAATTAAAACGTAAATTAAATTAATAAATAAAAAATAATTAAATTGTAAGCAAAGCATATTAAAGTCTCACCATCATATTCTTAAGATTATAAAAATTCTTTTTTAATTGTTAACTCTCTCTTTTATTTAACGTGAAAAAGTTTTTTACTTGATAATACACCCTTTTTATCAGCACTTCAATTGAATTTGCTAATATAGTTTATCCTACACTTAAATTAGGCTTTCTAATGGATAGTTTTTATTTTTTTCGGATCATTACTACTACATGGTAGAATTTTAGATAGTAAGAATGTATTGTTAAAATTAATGTTAGCAACTCTCTTTTTTATTATTTAGACTTAAAGCTAAATAGTGCATAAATACTGTTAATCCAATTGGGATACTGCGTAATGTTTTTGAAGCAATTAAATAAAAATATCTCAAGCAAATTCAATTTTATATAAATATTTTTGTTATTTAGGCCAAAAAAGAAGCTATGCAAAGGCAAGTAAGAGCAGCAGGTGACTTTGTTCCTGGAATGAGTGTAAAAAAAATGGATCCTGTACAGATGAACAAATTTTTGTCCCATTTTCCTCATAAGCTAAAGAAGACATTCTGATTTCATTTTAGGATTAGGATTATAGTGAAATTAATAGTTTGACAATAAAAAGCTTTTTACAAACATATTTGTTGATTTATGTTGCTTTTTTATTCTTTCAATATTGTTTTTATAACATTATTTAATTAATTAATATTAATAATTTATGTTAGTGCTTAAATTATATCTCATTTATGAAAAAGAAGTATCTAAATGATGATAAAATCTTTGTGTTTGATTTATAGCATATCTAAATACAGTTTTTTTATGAGCCTTCTACTGTGTTTAAAAACCTTCTAAAAATAACAAATCCGTCTCATTTTTAATAATTTTCCCACAAGGTTTTTTTTTTTTAATTAGTGTTTAAAAGTTTCATTGCACAAAAGAAGGAAAGCTTGAGTTTGTTAGCATCTTGAAAATTTGTCATACTTCTCACTTCTGTCTTACCCTTAAGGTAATAGTTTTGCATCAGGTGTATTTTCAATGTTATTTACTGTCACAAGGAAGATGAAATAATGATATGTTTAAAAAATTTGTCTTTATTTGTAACATAAAGTTTTTGAGGAGACAAGTTTTTTCAGGTTACCTTTCTTCAGTGTCTAGCAATATTTCAGTTATTCACATTTTAGCTCATCACAAAAAGGTAAAGAAAATTTAAGAAAAGATTACTTAGTCGTTTATACAAATACATACCTAAAAACTAATTAGCAATCTTTGAAGAATTTGGGTAAGTAAACATGTTGTCTTTTTACTACCTACTAAGGAAATGGAATGTTACTTGCTTTCCATTATTCAAACTATTTTCACATTCTAATTGTTTTTATAACTTAGTTCCAGTAAAAAATTTGGAAGGAGGATATTGGAATTTCGGGAGGGGATATGCGGTAAATTTATTCCTGTTCTATGGTCAAAAAAGGTAAATTTCTGATACTTATCCCCTACTTAGTTCAATATCAGTTTAATCTGTTAATATTGTTTTCAAATCGGATCCTTATTACGACTTTTCAAGTAATTTAAACTCCAATTTAAAAATTTTCTGAACTTTTTAGCAACTGAAATCTAAAATAGTAATAAAAAGCTTTCTGTTGTTGTTTTACTTCTGTTATGGTAGCTGTAGTTTAGTTAGAAATACATCGTAACTTTTTTAATACCTACTGTGAGTTTTTGGGGAAGACTTTGAAATTCTCAAAAAAAGATAATTTCTAGCTATGCAATTGATTACTTGATTTTATTTTCAAAGGCTATTGCAATTTTTTTCATTTCATTTATCATATGAAAATGTACCATGGTTATCGTTTCAATTGTTGAAGTGTTGGTATAGTTTATTTTTGTTGACTAAAAACGATTTTCTCAAAGCCTGTTTTGATAATTCTATTCAGTTTTTACTATTATTATGACGTCTTTAAGTTAAAGATGTCATTAATTATAATAAATTACACATTGGTACAATTCAATCTCTGAAAGAAATGACTAAATATTACCCTAAATAAACAATAAAGAGAAATCAGGGTTTTCTCACTTAAAATCATAAAAATTTGACTCTCAAAAATAAAACATATGAAGAATATTTTGATTGACAGCCAGAATAATTAGACTCTGATTTTTGGGATTTAAAGAAGTCTGAATTTATCATTATCATGTCCTCCTAGCTATTTATCTTGCACTTATTCTGCCCACCGATAAGTCTATTTTTTAAAAAATATCCTTAAACTAAGCTTTTAAAAAAAACGGGTAATTTAAAAAAATCTTAAAAATTTCAAGTGTGTAGCTTTTTTATGCAAGAGAATTCTGTCATTGTAGCGTTTTGAAAAAAAAAACGTGTGACTATTATATGTTACAATCAATGTTGTCAGTAGCCTGTAATAGAAGAGATATTTCTAAACCGGTATTACATTAACTAAAATAAATAAATAAATTTCTTCCGCGAAATTCGGAGACTTAAGTTAGCCATACTCATAAATTTTGAATTCTTCTAGGATATAAAAATGCAAGAAAAGAATGAAAGGTATAAACTTAAATTTTTTAAATGTACAAAAAAAAATAATAATATTAAAATAGGGCTCTCTTTCCCCAAATCTTTCATTTACCTTTGAATAAAAGGGAATTCATAAGAATTAAAAATAATTTAATTTTTGTGTTTGACAATTTATAAATTTCATTCTTTTTAGTGATTTCGCCTCTGAAGCCGTTTTGTCGGAAGACGGTGATGGTTTTCAAAAGTTCTATCACGGAGAAAAAGAAAAATGGAAAACTAAGGTCGGTAATGTGTATATTCAAGTTGAATAGGACAATTTAAATTCAGATTTTTACGCCCGGGGGATAATCCTAAAACACCCATTTTTTTCCCGACTCGCAGATGGTCGAAGCACTGGGGGACCTACATCTGTACAACTTCAAGGTTTTGTACGGGCATCCTGATTACCGTCTGGACGATGATTTCCTAGCCCAACAAAAGATGAAAACTGCTCCATTTGAGGTCCTCAATGAGATGAGCAGCGTGGATAAAGAGGCCGAAAAAAACTTTCAAGAGGTAGAACTTAGTTTAATAACCTTAGGAACCTTGACCCATAAGTCCCCCCATGTGAAATACATGGGTGGATTTAAGGGGAATCCTAAAGGAGCAAGGCTTTTTTTTTTCAATGGTTAAGTGTTAAATGGAAATTTTTAATGGCAAAGTGAAATTATTGTTTTTTAATCGTAAATGATGTTCCCATAGCTATCAGGAACAACATCGACAAATGTCTTCTTCCTAAATCTATCCATGATAAAATACAAAGCTGTTAGTTTAACTGAGTTTGATGCGGTATTAAATCCTCAGACCGTCAGACCTAAGAATAATCCTTTTAAAATATCTGTTGTAAAATAGAAAACAAACCACAGAAACCGAGGAATGTTTTGTGTTGTCTGCTTCTACGAGGTAAATTCAGAGTCAAAGCAGATTTAGTAATACGCGTTTTAGTAAATTTTACGGTTTATTTTATTGAAAAAACCATTAAATAATTTTAGAAAACTAATGAAAATTGGGATTATTTATAAAAACTTGCGAATTTTATATGTAGAATGCAAAGCTGCATAAGGACCACTGAAACCTACTTAAAAGCGCAGTAAATTAAATGAAAGTTTCGTTTCTGAAGGGTAACTCGTTATTAAATTGAGGCATACAATACTATTCACTGCATAAATAAGTAATAGTCTGATTATTTTGAAAAAAAAACGTTCTGCAATGTTATATGTTTTTAATTTGACTAAGCTTCTTTATTTCACAGATTTTATCCAAAATTGATGTCACCAAAGAAATTGCTTTACATGAAGTAAGTTTTTTAAATAATTAAATAGAATAATAACAACAAGAATAACTATATCACTGCATAATTTTCTTAGGTTATACTTGTTTGACTAAATAGATGACATTTTTAAAAGGGAATTTTTCAATTCAACTGTATATTCCCCTTTTATTATTTTAGTTTATGGAGGAACGTAGAAAAGAGTGCACTGATGTATTGGAACAATTTGACAAAATTGTGGCTATGAGTGAAAAAGTAAGGCAATTCAATAATTTTTAACAAGACTAGATTAGTCTTTTTGTCATGTTTAAAGATTTTTTAAAAAATATTCTTGCATATTTTTCCATCTTGTTTCATAAGTTGAGTGATATCTTAATTATACTCAATAATAATAATAATAATTTAAAGAACACTATCTTTGCTTATTTCTAAACTTTTTTCTCTCTCAAATTTATACAGGTTGAAAACTGTATACGTGAATATTTTTTTTGAAAACCTAATGCAATTCATCGTATTTTTCAAACAACGAATTGACTAGAAAAAAAGAGTTGTAAGAATTACGGTTTTTACTACCTTAATGCTTTTGAATTTTTGGGAATTATTTTTTTTTCGGAATTATTTTTAAAAACGTGATAGTACATTGGCTTTAATAATTCTCTTTTGAAGGGAAAGGCCATTGAGTTTTTTTTAATACGCATTTCTTCTGACAGTACTTCGAGCTTGAATACGCCCACTGCAAAAAGCGTGCAGAAGAGCACTTGGAAGTACAGAAACCCATGATAAGCGAAGTGGATAAGTATTTATCGGGTGTAGAAGAAGCTGGAAACAGAGAAATTCAAGCTTTAAAAGTAACAGCTCCTTTTTAATTTAACATTATTTTAGTTATAAAATTTCCCATTCCTTTTTCGCCGAAAAAGATGCTATATATATGCGAGATACTATATATATGCTATATATGCGAGAACCGGAGAAATGATAAAATGTTTTTTAAAAAAATGGTTAATTTTAAACCCCAACTTTCTTTTTTTATGCTAAATTAATTTTCAAATTGTAGGTGTACCAACCAATATTTCAGGATTTACTTACAATGTAGTTATTTCTTGAGTATCTTGTGAAATAACATTATTGTTTGTCTGTTTCATGATACATCTGCAGTGCATTCAACATTTTTATTTAGAAATAAGTTAACATTCAAAATTCACCAATTTTAAAAGTGTTATTCAAAAAGATTTTATTACTGTGATCATTTTATTACTGTCCATCAACTTTCAACAACAATTTGACTTCGGAGACTGATGGGCCAAGTTCATATGTTTGAAACATTCTTATTTCCTAGTAAAAGTCATTTTTTAAAAACGAATCCAATATTTCCTTTTCTGTAACAACCACAATAGAAAATGGACGGCAGGTAACATTATCGAATAAAATCTTATCGTTATTATTTTTATAGAAATATTTAAAATTAATTTTCCAAACAAACATTTTTAAATACACCGTATGTCCATTTAGAACAACAATATTAAAACTAATTTTGTATTTTAGGATAACATTTCCAATTATGTTATGGAACTCGGAGTTTCATGGTCAAACAAGATTGAAGACGTTTATGAAGAGATGAATGATGATGTAATTTAAAATTTTTACTTTTAAAAAGAACAATTTTTTCCATTTTATCAGGATTGTATCAGTCAAATGTTTAATTAAAATTTGTCTATTCGTACATTTATTAAAATTTACGTACTTTCATTCGAAGAAACTCTTTTTATGTGGAGTTATACATATTTAGTAAAGTTTGATTGAATTCTAACTAAAATTTCAAGTGTTGTGTTAGTTTAAGTGCGATATACGATATACGCATATTTTAAGTTAAAATGAGGTAAATGGGATAAATTTTCTATTACAGCTACCTATGATTGAAGCATGGAGTAAATGCGCAGAAGCCATTACGTCCAAAGATATACGATGCGGATTTCTAAAGCTTCAGAGAGAAACTGGTTTACTTTGGAAGAAAGCTTTTGATGATCTTTTGGTAAATCATATTTTGAAAAGTTAAAGAAAGAAGAATGAGAGGAATTTTCTTTTGAAGCTCGTTTTTTATTCCTTTCCTTATAAGTTGCTGTAACGAGCTTTTGTACTGTTAGCTTTTTTGCTTTACATCAGTGGGGAGTGCATGAGTGAAAGTTTGTAACTTCTCTCAACCTTAAATACCTTTTAAAAAATTCATTAAATTTAAAGTAAATTTTTCAAAACATAGTCCGTCTAACTTAAGATTGTATTATTAATAACAAAAAGTGCTCTTCTACTCCCTATAAAATATCAAAGTATTATTATCGAATTATTCGAAGTATTTTACATTTGCCAAACTGACATAGTAAGAAATAAAAAATTATTATTATTCATTTTATGTAATCTTAAAAATAACCATTCAAGCTTTATGTGTTATTAATAGATGCTGTCAGCAGAGTTAGAAAAATACAGGTACAATTACAACCAGACAAAGTCCGATTTAGAGAGAGCTATTTATTGGATGAACAGAAACTACAGAGACAATATGCCAAAGCTAACTAAGACTCAGAGAAAAATAAATTTCCTAGCTGAGAGAAAATCCATGCTTTCCAAAGAGCTCCATAAAATCGAGAAAGAAATTGCTGTGGAAAAAATTAGAAAACAAACTGTTCTGCGAAGTTACAAGGACAATGTTACGAGAAGAGAAGCGTCTAATAAGTACTATGTTTAATCATTCAATACTATTTTATGATATTTTTACAACATCAATCAAAACTTTGTCTGAGAATGTGGTATTAATGCCGACAATGATTTAGATTAAAAAGTAATAGTTATACGGGGGCCATCCTGGGGATTTCTCTTAGTCCATTAAAACAAGTTAAACATAATTTACGAACTTATTTACTGCATAAGAGATATTTTTTACAAATTATCACTCAAGTTAAAAACTACAAATCACATAAATGGGCCAGTGCGTATTACAGTTACAGTAGTTTGAATGTTATCATGATTAAAAGATAATCCCGCATAGGAATTTGTGTATAAGAGCAAGTGGATGTTCACAGGGAACCTGATGGAGAAACATCTCCCAGTGAATGGAAAGGGAGATAGAAATAATATTTGCTGTAGAAAATGCAGGTTCCAAAGGAAAGGTTCCAACAAAATGTTGCTTTTTTCTACAAGTGTCTCTTGAGGTACTCTCCTATTAAAAAAAATTTGCCCCCCGCCCCCACCCACAGTTTAATAACAAAAATATTTTAGCGAAGTAACATATTACGATTGTAATAGAAAGCAATAATGATGGTGGCTTTCCATCAGAAAGTATTTGGAAATTCTACAAATAACTAAAACTTGCTTGTTGGGAGCTGTTAGATCATACACAGTTCCACATTTATGTTTTGGTCGTGCTCTTTGAGACTTTAACTTGTTCTTGCACCTGGAGATATTCCTGAAGACTTACAGACGACTGGTTGGTTCCATTCTTTGGGCGACAATCTTTTATAAAAATGGTATAAAAAAATCTCACTCATTGACAAATGGGAAAATTCTGGTGATGGTAAGTAGCTGACGGTTTCACGAACCTCGAGAAAACTTAATTTATAGCTGGATAAACCCCCGTAGTTACACAAAGAAAAGGTAAATTTAATTAAAAATCGTTAAATTGTATTATGAATGGATGACGTTTTTTCTAAGTACCTAACTTTCACATCCCCTTTGCGTGCGTGTGTTTCACTCACAAGCTGTGCCTTTTTTCAGTCTCGCAGCCAAAGAGGCCTATGTAAGACATCGCCAAGTGTTTGAGACCAAGAAAGCAGAAGTAATGCACCTATTGACAGATATTGTGAATGGAGATCAATTTATTCATGAAGAGATATTAGACATGCTTTGGGAACCAATCGACACTGACTCGTTGGAGTTTGACAATTTAACAAAAGGTAAAGGAATTAAGAATACCGTATTGTTAATTTCTTTAGATAAGGAATACTTCTCAGGGCTGTCTGTAGTTGGAGAAATGTACTTAGGGGCTCACCTTTTCATTGGGTAAGCCAGAAACCAAATATTTTGGGGGACGTCTCCCTGTCTCATCACAGAGAACACCACTTTATCATACTTCTTTAAGCAGGGAGGGAGTTCGGGGATGTTCGGCGGCAAGATTTCTAGATTTGATCGCTCAGTTGAGAGAGTCGATTCCAGGATTCATCAATGTAATTATTACCTTGACGACCAATCTATACTAGCTAGATTTTAACGTTTGTTGTTGGTGACGTTACGGGTTGACGCCACACTTTCTAGCTACCTAATTGCAAATTGGCGAGTTAGAGACGACTTTCGCTTGCTCTGTCTTTTTCACCAACTTAGGTAGCTAGAAAGTGCGACGTCACTGACAAGAAACGTTGTAAGCAAGTTAGCAAGTATAGAAATCTTTCTCTATTTGCAGTTACATCGTTTCCTCCAGAGGGGCGATATGGTCGAAGAGTAATTTATAAAAGACGGAATTGAACTGTAAAAACTAATAATTTGAATAAGCAAATTATAACAACCTATTTAAGGGTGACATTGGTAAAATACAGTTATTGAAATAAATTAATAAAACTACCATAAATTTTCGCAGAAAGGTTTTCGGCTACCAGGGTAGGGTAAGATTGGTCCGTTTACTCCTTTGGGTTGGAAACCACTGCTTTAAATTGTAAAGGGTGTAGTTTCCTTACAAGAATACTATCTCTTATTTAAGTTTCGTTGAATCAACATTTACAGGAAAAGTTACTTTAATCTTGCACCTTTACTTTAATCTTGCATCTTGTTACTTTAATCTTTACTTTAATCTTGTTACTTTAATCTTATGTGTGTTTTATAGTAGTATACTTTTCCTCATGTAGACAATGAGAGTTTGAATAAAACTGAAAAACCTCATCCTGTCATTTTTGAAGATAAGTTATCTGATGCTTTGAAACTTTATGTGTCAGACGGAGATTTTCAAAAACTTTTATCCCGAATTGCAGATCAGTTGGTATGACATTTTTTGTACTTGTTTAAAACGTTTTCAATTAGCCGAATTTTTTTTATGTTTAAGTAGAAATTTTTAATTCACAACTTTCTGAATGCGCGAGGAACTTGAATAAAAACTACCAGTTTAAATTGGATGAGATTTTATAGAAATTTCAAGAGATTTTATTAGGTATGACATAGAACAAGATCTCATCAATCCAAAGAAGAATAAAATTTAGCATTAATTAATTAATTAAAAAAATTCTCAGTAAAAGATCACAACTTGGTTTTCCTTCAGGGTTTTATGCTGAATTTCAAATGGGTTGATTACGTACAGAAAATCTTCCAACTGGAGAAGGAAATCCGGTGGTTAGAGCTATTTAAAGTAAGTTTTAATTTTATAAGTAACTATTAATCAGTCAGAAGATGAAGTTTAAGATAATAGATTTCTTATTTGTAATAATTTATCATTAAAATTTCTCATCCTTCTGTATTGTCTGTCACCCAACTAATTGATTTTAGGGGGGAAAAAGAGAAAAGTACACGGAGGCGCAAATCTATTCACCTCTCAAAAACCACGAATACATTTAAAACAGGGTTCCCACTCAATTTTTGAAATAAAATTCCTTGATATTTCAAGGTTAATTATGTAGTGTTCTATTAAAAAACCTAGCTATCCACACGTCAGTTATTACTATACATATTTTTCATTTTCTGAGTCGAAAAAGAGACGCAACATTGAAATTTTCTAGTTGTTCTGTATACATTTAAAATAAGTAATTTTCCTTGACTTATTAAAATTCCCGAACTTTCACAGGTATTCCTTGACTCGTGGGACGGGATGGGACGATTCGGCGCGGCCGTTTGGGCGCGGCCGATTCGGCGCGGCCGTTTCGGCGCTGGCCGTTTGGGCGCCGGCCGATTCGGCGCGGGCCGTTTCGGCGCGAAACTTATTACAGTGCATGGATTTCGGAAAGGAGAAAATCTGTTTAATAAATAATTTTTTTAAATTTTTTAACCATGACCAAAATATTAATTCAAATTATTTAACAAAGATATTAATTCTTAAATTTGATTCTATGTCCAATATAGAGTACCTCTAAGGAGCATCGCTCACAATTATCAAATGGCTTGTTAAAGTCTAAAAAATCCTACAACCTCTTTAGAATTTTTAGAGTTAAAAAAGTTATACATCAAAATTCAATAAAATTGTTTTTTCCCCCATAATTGGGTTTAAGAGTGTTATTTTAATTATTAAGTAAGTAAATGCAAACTTGCATATAGAATTTCATGTCAACTTTAAGTATAAATTTTGTAGAAACATGCATAATGACAAAATTTTCCACTTTGAATAAAATAAGATTCCAAAAAATGATCTGAAAACTTTTTCCAATATTTGGAAAAATGACCAAGAAATTTTAGTAAAAATTTGTCTAGTAACTCATAAAAATTTCAGAAGGAAAATATCTGGCGCCCAAACGGCCCGCGCCCAATCGGCCGGCGCCGAAACGGCCGCGCCGAATCGGCCGCGCCGAATCGGCCGCGCCCAAACGGCCGCGCCGAATAGTAGTAGACCGCTCGTGGGAACCCTGTTTAAATGTTAGTTTTTCCTTTGTATGAAAAACACCCTTAGTGATAAATTAATTTCAGTTCAAAATAGTATCTAAATAATTAATTCACAGGAAGTTTATACTTCCTTTTTTCTCATTATAAAAAATTGTTTAGAACAACTGCTTAGCCAGTTGAAAGGAACGGTGAGATATTAGTCCCAAGTATGTGGAAGCAAATAAAAGGTTTGTTTGTAATAAGGAAGGGAACTTTTTATTAAATAGTTTTCGCTTGATAAAAATAAGTAAAAGCTATTTAAATACATTTTCCAATTACATAACACAACCAGGTTTGCCAACTTCTTAAGTCGAACCCCATCAGAGTAAACTGGACAATATTATTACATTATATGGAAATTATATTCCATTATTAGTCCATTATATTATAAACTGGACTAAACATTATAACCGATTTTGTTAATACTATGAGGGTTATTCGATTAACACCATCATTAAACAAGTTTATTATAATAGCTGCCATGTACAGATTTTTATGCTTATGAATATCCCTGTGGTAGGTGTTTAAAATTGATTTTGTTGATGACTTTAAAGATTTAAAAGAACACATGTCAAAGTTTGCCAAAATGAAGGGGAAGGAAAAGGTATTTGACATCAATGGAGCAGTAGACGGCCTTCTTCAGTTTGCATCTCTGAAAAGGTCTAGTAAATAATATTTTTAACATACAGACCTATAAGATAAAATTAAGTTAAATGACTGATAGATGCTTTTTGATTTAGAGATCAAATCAAAAATGCTGGTAATCAGTTGTCTAGAACAGAAGCTATGTTAGATGTTCATGAGGATTTTTGGGTAGCCGTTGAAGACATGATTCCAAAATCATTGCTATGGGACAATGTCACAGAATTACTTCGGAAATATAGGCAAGCCTTTTTTGAATTAGTTTATACAGGGTGTTTTAAAGGTTTCGCCCTTAGCAGTGAAATAATAGAATTAAAAAATAATATAAAAAATTAAGAGATTAACATCTCCTGGAATATTTATTTAAGATATTTCCATAAAACTTTTTTCAGTGCATTTTTTTTATTGCTATCGTCCCGATCCGGGAATTACTGTGCATATCCTAGCAATTTTATCTACATTATTTTGTATGAAATGTCTTTCTTTAGTCCAGGGGTCTCCAACTTTTCAGCCGGAGGGCCGCATTAACAGCAGTTTGGGGGCCGACTACAACATACTCGACCTCGAGGTCCAAATAAAAAAAAAAATAAACATCAGTGGTGGATCGTGGTAGTTCTAATGGGGGTTCATAATTATGTTTTGAAAGAACAATTAAGAAAAATAGATTAAAATTAAATCACAATTATTATTTTAGAGAAAACAAAACATTTTTAAAATATGCACACGTTTATATCTAGTGATTTGTTGAAAATAAACCAGCTTTAAATGCATAGTAATCATATAATGATGTATATAGAAATTTATTCGGGGGACAGGCCCAAATATCCCTTTAAGAAAATTAAGTAATTATCAGGTCCAAAGCTAGATTTTTGCACCGGGGAGACCTAAAATTAGTCCCTCTTATGCATGTTTTATGTACCATTTTAATACATTTTTAGGTAGAATAAAATTAATTTCATTAATTGAGTTCAAAGTACAAAAAGGGGGTCTGTGGTTCCTCTCCCAGAAAATTTTACCATAAAAAACAGGGTTTTAATTATTTTGCAGGGGTCTGTCTAGGTTTTTTTTTAAGAGGTACCTATCTTGTGAAAAAGTTTCTGTAAATATGTGAAAAAATCAACATAAACATGCACACAATTTTTTTAACATAAAAAATCAAAATAAAATTTAGTCTAGAATGGCTAAAAATTTTACTATTGAGAGAATATAGCTTACTTAAGAACTTTCTTGCAAAAATGTATTTTTGTGAAGGTACCTTTTTTCCTAAAACTGAATTTGTGAAAGTACCTAAAAACGGTAGTAAAATAGTCCTGGACAGACCACTGTTTTGGTACCTTTAATCCAAATTTCAGGGAGATCTTTTATCTTTTTATTTTACAACATCTTGGATCTTTTATTTTATTGAGTACACCACATATCAGTAATTTTTTTCGTAGACGGAAAGGGCCTCGCAGGCCATAGTTTGGAGACCCCTGCTTTTGTCAAATTGTTTTCCAAGAACTCTCATATCCTCCAAAAGCATGTCTTATAACACAGTTAGTTTTTAGAACTAGATTTAGGTGGGTTTCAATATATTCTAGTACTATATCTAGTTCTATATGGGATTCTAGTACTGCATAGAACAAACATTTTAGAAGAAAAAACCAGCATATAAGAACTTATTAAGTTAAATGTTCTCTTTACAGAGAAGCACTGAACAGCCGTAGGGCTTTGCTGGCAAAGAGATCTACCATGGCGAAGGAAAATGAAGACTTGGAAAAATTCCTTCTGGCCTACTATGCTTATTATCAAATTCCAAAACCTAATTTTGTTCATACCTAAAAAGAAAATAACTAGTGTTGTTTATATGCTGCAAATTCAAACCCATAGAATTCACAGTTGATAACTCCATATTGTTATTTTTAAGCTAGAAAAAAAAAATAGAAATAGCTTAGAGCAATTTTCTAGTGGCTATAGTGAAATTATCAATGTTGTAAAGTGAAAATACCTAAAACCTTTCTTTTTCAAATATAATACCAGATAAGAAACATTTTGTTTTTTATTTTGAAAAATAGCATCATATATAGTCAATTAGTTTTCATAAATCCAACTTTCTAGAGCAGTCTTGTAGCTAACGAGTTCTTCATCCTTGAACCACAAAGCGATTTCTTTTTCAGCACTAGAAACAGCATCAGAACCATGGATGATGTTCCTATTAAGACACAAAAATTGATTGAGAACACATTTAAAACCAATTTCTTTTTTTGGCAGTGTATTGAATCTTATCAGAGCTCGGCCTGATTACTTCCCCCCTATGAAAATTTAAATATTGTTTGGGTGGGTGCACACAACCCCTTTTGGAGAGCCTATTTTTCAGATACTTTTCTCCAGTGGTGAAGTTGAAAAATATTTGGGGACTTTTTGTTTTCTTCATGTTTTTGACCAGAAACTACATAATTTTGGAGACTACATTCCCCCAGAAATTTAGCACTGCTGTCCTTAAATAGGTAGTTTATGCATAACATTTTCCTCTGTATTTATATCTTTGTAAGATTTTAGATACTTTGGAGTAAATAGCATTGTGTTAATACTTTAAATAAGCCTTTTGCACCAGGATAGTCTAACCCGACATTCATATTTCTAATGAACTAATTATAATTAAGATTTTGAAAGCATTTCATTACCAATGCAATGACTAAAGGTGAATATTTACAACCTTTGTAAAATCAATCGATTGCTCAAACTTCCAAACACCCCTTTTTCGTTTATCTCTCTCCACATAAACGAGGTGAAAATCTTTTAAAAGAATAAGCAAATTTGAATCACATGAAATTTTTTAAATTTTAATTTTAGAAATAATGGGCAATACCACTATTTATTTTTTATTTGGTTCAGATTGCATACACAAAATATACCTTCAAAAATTTTTGCTCTGCTATGCGTACTTTTTTTTAAAATTAAATTCAAAGTTTGTGTTTTTTTTTTTGCGCGCGAAATCAAAATTTTCGCGGGGAAAAGTTGTGACGTACTTCCATCCTATACAAACCAGTCGCATTGCCACCGACTGGCGAAACTAAGAAATCATTGTTATGCAGATTTTGATATTTTAAAACACTAGTAGAAATAAAAATATAACAGTATTTTAAGAATATTTCACAGACAAACTTAACATTTAATTAAATTAAATTCCTCAGATGTATAAAAAGAGACGAAACTTACATAAAGTGTTACTTTTATTCTTATTTATTTTCATTTTACTAGTGTTTTAAAAAACACTTTTGGAGCCATTCTAATTAACAAGAGGCAAAATCTGCATAACAATGACTTCTTCCATAAATAAATAAAACACAAATCGGGATGAAAAACCAAGAAAACTGCACGAAAGGTATGTAATTTTGATGTTATAAGATATATTTTTTTTTATCCTTTTTGCATTTCCGTCGGTCTTTAAGGGATATTTCAGCTGGGAAACTTTTTAAATGCATTTTTGTGCCTTTTTGATAGAAACAAAGAATATAGACAAGCCCAAGCAGTCAAAATGAGGTTGTTTGTATAGGATGGAAGTACGTCACAATCGCATCAGCCAATGGGAGAACGATTTGAGTACGGCTCAAATTCCGCGCTTTTAAATCTTAAATAATTAAGAAAATAATTTTTTTTTGGTTCTTTTCATGCAGAAAATCGAATTCAGAACAGTTTTCTTCACAGGGTAACGATATTTATTATTCGAATTTAAAAAATAGTGGTATTGCCCATTGGTATTTTTTTTTTGAAAGATTGCAATTTTCTTTACTAGAGTGAGTGTAAGTTTATCAGTTACTATCATTAATATTCATAGAGAAATGCAGAAGAAAAATTGAAGATGCTCTTAAACATACCCCAAGCAATAGGAACTAAATAATTAGTGAAGAAATCTTAAAAAAACTTACCTTCCAACATTGACACACAAGTCTCCTCTCAGAGTTCCTGGTTGTGCGTTGAGGGGGTTGGTAGCACCGATAATGTCACGGCCGGTTTTTACAACATTGTCTCCTTCCCATACCTTGAAGAAATAATCTCAAAATAAGTTTGCTTTTCTAGGGTGATTTTTTAAATGAATGAATAAACAGTTTTGTATTATCTGAAACTGGTTAAAAATATATTGATATTATAATTTGTATGAGATGATAATTTTGCATTACTTAATTCCACACTCCTATCTATTTTATGCATTAATTAGAAAGGGTAAATGAATTTTTGTAATGTTGGGTTAATTTTTTCCCTTCTTTCAATAACTACCACCAATTTAAAAAAAAAAAAATCATGACAATCAACATTGACAATACTAAAAATACCTGTGCTTGATTTTGTAGCAAAAGAAATAAGGTTCTACTGCTGTTATTTTTTTTAAAATAAAGATTAACTAGTGATACAAAATATTATTAAATAGAGCATTTTCAGTCACATGACTCGGACTTAACAACGGCCTTAGCAACAGAAAAGTTACAGTTTTTTGCCCTACAGAGGTTAACAGTTACAAAAAATGAACTAGCCGTGGAATTCTTCTATTGGAGCAATTGCAATCACGTGATCCCATTTCAAAAAACCGCCTTAGCAACAGATAAACAATGGCTTTAGCAACAGTTAAAAGCCCTACAGAAGGTACATAGTTGATAAAAATCAATAGATTTAACAAAAGATGATACCAGGTTAAAAAAATAAAGGATTTGAAAAATTCTTGTTTCATTTATCATAATTATTGACTCCAAACTCTGCCATTTACCCCTTTACATGATCAAGGGTCAACAATTTTATTTAGATATTTAACCATCTCCCCCAGTTACATATCTAGCAGAGTTAAAAAAATTATAATTCAGACAGTCGGAGGATAAGCCACAATAACAACAAAAAATTATAATGCAACAAATCTTGCAAACCATTTTTTCAAGCATACAATTTTAATTAATTTCTTTGAATGTGGTAGTTTTAAGAAATATTTAGCAACATGAAGAATTAAGAGTAGTATGAAATTTAAAGTAATAAAAGTTATTAAAATATAAAAAGGATAGTACAATTTCACAGGGAAAACAAAGATTGCAAGTTATTTTCCATCAAAACAGGTGCTGGTGCTAAAAGTGCATGAAAGGCTATGAGGCTATAGAGGCCTCAGAGTAAGGCTATAGAGTATTTTATTTCGTGAGAAAGCTAGACAGTTTGAATTTTTTAATAAGCTGCACCCTTAAATGGTTGTAGGGGAGAGTGGGGTTACTTGAGCCACCCCTATTATCTCCAATATTTTGGTGACATGTTAACATATTTATAGTTTGGCACATGTGATAAAAAAATCATATGACTTGGTACTATTTAGAAAATGTAATCACCACTTAATTTTAAAGAAAAAATATCAAACTTTCAAACACAATATTTCTTTTCTGTCTTATGAATTAAATTAAACTGTAAAACGTGGTTCAATTATATCCACTCTATCCTACTATTTTAGTTTGAAGGCATGGACCTATTTCACTTTACACTTAGGAATACCAGTTTATCAAAAAAAAAAGTCAACAACATAATCAACACAACTGTTAAATTTCTTAATTACCATAGGGACAACAGGTCCAAGTTGCATATACTGGACCAATGAAGGGAAGAAAGGTAGACTGGACAGATCAGCATAATGCTTTTCAAGCAATCCCTGAGAAGCCTGAAACAATAATTAAGAAATCAGTACAAAAAAATTATTATTTTTCCAAAAAACCTTACAAAACTTGCACAACAGGGGGTCGGCTATATTTCAAAAATATTTTTTTTTGTGTTCTCCGTTTTCTCGAGTTATATTTCAAGTAAATTCCAGGTTTTAATAGAAAATCTATGACAATTTTTTAACTTATTATTTTGCTTTTTACAAACTTAATATTTATTATAGTAATTATCACACACATTAGACACGTGTCATACTCACTTGCATGAATTTCATGGCTACTAATTTGAAGCCTTTTTCTTCAAATCTAGAAATGATTTTTCCCACAAGATTGCGCTGAACACCATCAGGCTTGATCATGATAAAGGTTCTTTCACGTTGAGCCATTTTTTATTTGAATTTAATAAGAGTTTGAATAAAATTTAAGATGATAAACCGGCAAGATGCTACTGCGATGACGCGGTGAAATAGAAGAAAGAAACCGGAACCGCAAGTGAAAAAGGGAAGCCTAAATTGAAGTAGTAGTTATTTTCGTCATCATTCGGGATATTAATTGCTTTTATAATAATTATGTAGCTATTAAACGGTTGATGAGTATTGAAGATATTAAATATATAAAGATCCACCAAAGATATATTCAAATAGCTAAAGAATGTTAAAATTAAAAAAAAACAAGATTTTAATTCTGAGAACGTGTGGTAAAACTGGTAAGTAAGCTGAAGTAAAAACCTCTACGATCAAATAGAAAACAAATAAACAGACCTTTTTTTGTTTTATAAAAATTAGTACATCTTTATCTTTGTAGTTACAAGTAATTGAAATCACGAAATTTCAATAAATTCTATGATCATATCTCCTATACTTCTATGATCAAGTGTTTTCTTTGATGTTCCCTTGTTTAATGTTGCCCGATTTGGCCTAACTTCGAACTGAAAATTTATTTAATGTCAAGTTGAGAATCAATGCTGGGACTGTTTTTAAACTATATATTTATAAAAAATGAGTGAAGATATTAAGTCGGAAGTTTTGAAAGTTATTGAAAAGCTAACTACTAGTGGAAAGAAGTCTTTGGAAGAGGTTTTGATGAAGAAGCTGAAAAATATTTGCAAGTATGTCTTCATGATTTATCTGACTAATGATAGATTTTCAGTTTCATTCCATACACTACTTTTAGTGATCCTTATTATTCCTTTAAAGATAATACTGATTATCAGGGCTCTTATGATGGAATGTGGTCAAGTTAGCAAAGTTTTGTCAAAATCCAAAACTTCAGATTATTAACTAAATTATAATCAGGTATATTTGATCAAGCTTTGGAAGACTGCACTTATAATGCCAATCTATAAGCCCTGCTTAGCTTGTGATTCTCCTTTAAATTCTGTATCATTAGCTAGCTTGAAAACATGACTTAGAAATCATTACAACAACCTTATAAACAACTTTCAATATAAATAAATCTTATAAATACTAAATCATCTAATACTACAGCTAGTAGTCATTGTATAAAATTTTTTTAAATAAATTTGAAGTGTTGGAAAATTGCAAGCCCATATCATTTTGTGATATGAATCAGTTAGCTCAACAAACACAAAATAGTTTTGGAAAGAGAGCGTTTAAAAGTTACTATTAGCTTTTTTACTCTTATTTACTTTTTTCCAATTTTTTAGTGACTTTTGTTTACTGAAAATTTATAAATTTTTGTTTTAAATTTTCAGTAAGCTAAAAGTACAGAATAGGCCACAAATATCTAAATCTGTCCCTGATAAAAATACTGTCTGTCTACCACAAGATGAGCTCTTGCCTAGTTTTCTGGTTGTGACGGTTGCTATTTGCTATAGAAATAAGACCGGTTCATTTTAAATAGGGATTAACTGTATTATGATTTGGCAGGATTAAAGTTGACAGAGGGTTATTGGCAGAATTTTTGCCGATCACAAGCATGGTTTTCTTCTTTCAGAATTGATGCAGTTGCATGCATATGTTAGAGGCTGGGATTAGTGAACTGTTAAAATAATAAACAAAGAGGGTGTGATTCAATGCAACAATTTACCCTGTTGAAAATGAGGAGAGTCCTGTTGTCTTGGCAACAGAAATGTAAACAAGAGCTTAACTTGTGATAGACAGACAGTACCTTATATTTAAGGGGTAATACTTTTTATGGATTTTGACATTATTTTCTTTGTAGATCTTCTAATGAATATGTAAACTGTGCATACTATGCTCTCTTGACCCAGCTTCGGAAGAATCACTCAGAAGTTCGTTACTCTACCCTTTTGATTATGAATGAGCTATTTTGTCGGTCGTGTGTTTTTAGAAAGCTTCTGGAGAGAGATGTGGATGAATTCCTTGAACTTGTTGTTGAAAGTAATCTAGATCGACCACTTCCATTACCTAAGGTACCATCGGAACTAATTTTCTTTTGTAATTTTATAATGTTTTAGTAAATATAAATTTGTAAATGGTGTTTTTAGATAAAAATTTGATTTCTTACCTTATGAATCCTCTTAATCCTATCTATAAATTTGTGATTATAAGTGTCTTATTTATCACAACCCTTAAGGTTTGTACCTTTTGCTTTGGTAATATTGTAAGCATGCAAGTAATGTAAGCTATAATTATTAGTTAGGTAGTTAAACTTTAGTAGAGCATCTTTATTTTTCCTTTTGTAAATTTGTTATTCTATATTACAAAATAGTTTTTTGTAACATTTGTAGGTTCGTGCAAAAGAATTGAAGATAAAAGGTTTGGAATTCATAAAGGCATGGGCATCGAAGTATGGAACCCAGTACATCAGATTCAAATTGGCACTTAATTACCTTGAAGGTTGTAAAAAGGTAGTTTTCCACATTTGGGCTGCTAAGCATAGGCAGATTTAGAGCAATGTCAGCTGGAAATTCACCACTTCAACAGCACAAAGAAAAAAGGGAACAAGTCCCTCTTTCTATTGTATCTCAAACACAAATGAGACAGATTAAGGATTATAAAACGATTTCCCATTATGTTCTGCAGCTTAAAATTTCCAGCTGACACCTTGCTTTGCTTACTAGAAATATTAAATTTAACATAGAATAATTTTCTTGACATCAGCTTAACATTAGAATCATTCATTGTTTTTCTTCAGGTTGATTTTAATGACATGGAAGCAAGGAGCATTGCTGAGAGAGAGCGTCAGCAAAGGGAAGAAGAACGCCTTGAAAGGGTTATGAAAGAAAAGGTTGATAGAGTTAAAAGTGAAATACAAGGTTTGTATTCCATCCTTGCTTTTTTCTCCATAAATCATTTCATCCTAACTAGCTAAGTTTCCTTGTGTTTAACTCTGGTACAGTATTGATAAGGTTTAAGGAGAAAAATGAAAAAAATTTAGAAAACCATTTTTAACACTCAATGCATTTAGTTGTTTGAAATAAGTTATTATAGATACTTGAATTTAGGTTTGTTCATGTATTTAGTAAATTTTTTTAAATGTTTAATTTACCATCAGTTATCCATTTACATTATGCATATATCATTTAACTCTGCTTTTTTTTACTAATTCTTACAAAAACTTGCTTATTAAGAAGGAGGAGAAAGCTTTGTGCATGTCAGTTTTATATCTAGAGATGGAAATCAGCCTTAGATATTTTCTTCAATGTAGAACAGGGTGGAAAATATTAACACTAGTAATGAAGTGGAAACAAACACACACACAAAATATTTCTGTTTTTAAAATATAACCAATGGTTTCTGCATCTCAACATTGGGATAAATCCTAGAAGCAGTGGCATTTAGGCACATAATTTACAGTCAAGCCCCAATGCCACCTGTTTTCAAAGTGAAGACAATTATGTTAAAAATTTTTGAAACTTGAAGGCTTCAAAATAATTACTAAATTTAGAGACCAATTATCTCAATTTGCACTTGAACCAGATTATATGATTCACTAATATAATGTGACTTACAAGAAACAATTTAGTTTAAGTACAGAATTGTAAATGAAAAGTTTTAACCCTGTTTGGTTCTGAAAAATTTTCTAGCTTTTACCTATGGTGTAAAAGTAGAAAAATAGGGTGTAAAAGCTTTTAGGTCAAAGTTGCATGTATTACAAAAAATAAATGGAGATTTCCAACATTCTTTAGAAATTTTATATTTTAGACTTATTACAGACTAATCTTATAATTATATTTTTTTTTCGTTTGACTGGTACTGAAATATTCAGTGTAAAGTCTATTGTTAAATTGTTATCAATAACCGTTTTATCTTTAACATTCAATATTATTGAATGTTACAATATTATTGAATGTTAAATTATTTCAATAAATATTTTCCCCATCTAGAAACAAGAAACGAAATATACAATCTTCTGAATCAAATGGAAAACTGCATCAGTCTTATAATTCCTGAAGATGAATTATTTTCTAGTAAAGATTTTGAAAAGCAAGAAATTGTTTCTGTTGTAAATGAAGATGGGGATAAAGGGGAAACCACTGAGAACACTTTGAGACATCATGGTATTTATGATATGAAGAAAGGAATAACTATTGAAGTTACTAAAAGTAAGTGATATTGAATTTCAAAAGATGCTTGTAGCTTATTTTGCATGTAAATTGAAAGCAATTTAGTTTTTTTTGTTTTGCTGATATTGCTGTTACATTAGAGTGTTTAACACTTTGTAGAAAATTAGTGATACGTGTTGCAAACCCAATCACTTGGAAATCATTGAATCATTATTAATTCTAAGGATAAATAATTTTTATTTTGCAATTACCTTTTCTGTTTGTCGTTCAAAAATAAAAATTTGTTTTTTTTTAAGCAATTAATTTGTACTTTAAAGGATATAGTGCTATCCATACATAGAGTCCATTAAAAATATTACTAAAAACATTAATAAAACTGTTTGCTTAAATGACTCTCACACATTTTTGTACTTATATGATACTTCTGGGCCCGGAGAGGGACTAGCTGTTATCTTATCTCTCTGGTAAGATGCATACTTTCAATTTTACACTTTTATAACCAATGCATATTTATGAAGAGTTTTCTGATAAATTTAAAGTTTTGGGTATCTTATTTCACATTTTTATCTCCTCTTTAGGTTTTATTTTAGATTCAGAAGTTGCAGTAAATATCACAAATGATAATCAACCATTAATTGAAAATATGAATGATTTTCATAAACAAATACGCTCCAGATACTACCCAATGGTTAACAGATGGCTAAAAGTAATTTTACTTCTATTCTATTTGTATTAAGTATTTGAAACTTTTTTTAAGAACCTAGTTATATTTATGTTAATAGTAGTACTAGTGGAGTTTTCTAAACTCCGGGCCAAATATTTCAATTACTAGTTAAGTAAGTTCAATGGCCTTATTTACTGCTAACCTGACTGAGGAATGACTGGTGGTCAAACTTATGTTAGCATTGAACATGGCCGTTAGACTGATACACTTTTTGAGACTTTACAATAATAAAGTAATCTTATGATGTTGATTCTTTCAGATCCTTTCTAAAGGGAACAATTGTACTGATGCTCTGAAACAGTCTATAGATTTAAAACAGCAGTTAGAGTCTGCTTTGGAGAAGTTCAGAGAGTTAAAAATAACACCAGAGGATCCTAATTCCAGTATTATTCTTTCTTTATCTCTATTGTGTGCTGCTAGGTATCATATGCTAATCTTTAAAAATGTATTTCATCAATAATTTATGGAATTTCATCCTCAAAATTTCAATTGCTTTTAAATTTTTTTTCTTAAATATTTTATTTTGTCTTTACATTCATGTTTGCTTATAGTAGTTAGGAGAATTTCAATTATGTTTGTTTAGAGATTGTATAGAAATTAAGAGTTTTAAGTCTTTTGGTAATATTTCAGAATAATTACATTTTTTGGTAATATCCTTTGAGTTTTATCTTTTAGACAGGTACAAGTTTTATTTTATTTTAATGTCGCATGAACTTGGATAAAATTTGTAAATAACTCTTGTGAAAAAATATTTTAAAACATCTAAAACAGAAATTAATATTAGCAACTTATTTCTGGAGTTTATTTGATTCTGATACAATGATATACAGCTTAAAATTAAATTTATCCTGTGTGTGGCTTATTTACATTGAACTATGGCGATTCTTGTATTAAAAACTAAGAACATCATTAGTGTTTTTCTAATTTTTTATCCCTTTCAGGTGAAGAAGATGAAGATGACTTTGTTGAAGTTAAAGAAAAGGAGGGCTATGAAGACAAAGCATATGAAGAACCAAGAATACCAAGTGAGCTCTTTAGATATTAGTTAATCATTGGAATGCTTTTATTACACAAGGAAAAGTGAATGTACATGTTTGTTTAAATTTTTAGATGTTCCTTCTCGACCAAGTTGTTCCAAAGAGCTATCTGCTGCCGAGAAGGCCCGCCTATGGAAGTTTAAACATTCAGAAGATGATGTTAAGGATCCGACATCTGCTGCTTCTACACTTAGTAAGAGGATGAAGAGCTATGCTAAAAGCGCAACATCTACTTGCACTAGGTGAATATTGATAAGTTTTCTCTGAAAAAGTTTTAGTTTACTCAGTGGCACTCATTCTAAAGTAATTTACCAAGTTGTTTTTTTTTTAATATTTTTAATGCAGTGTAGCATTTCCTTTTTTTGTAGTGTATTATAGTTATGTATGCTACAGGTCAAATCCCCTCATAGTTCTCTTCTCCTCAATTATCCTTTCATTCATAATAAGTTTTAAAAGCTTTATCTTATGGCAAGCTAACTCTATAAAATGTAAAATTGAACATGCATTTTTGATGTTTAATTTTTTTTAAATCAGTAGTCTAACTGCAAGTTTTATTGCTCTTAAAAGCTCCTTTAGATATCTATAATGGATTTCAGTTTTTGACTATCTTTAAGCATCCCTGATTTACACTGCAGGGTAGTTTTCATCAATTTCAATACTTTATTTGATTTGCCATGCATTATGTTGATGGTGCAAGTATCTAGTTAAAATGATAATAACCTGCAAAATTCAAGAACTCTATATTCCACATTTTTATCAAAATTAAAACTAGTGTGCAGTTTCTTTCCTCCAAAATGTCTGAAGCATTTTTTCTTTTGCATTTTTGTAGCAATAGCATTTAATAGCAGTGTGAAATCACCTATTTCCATGATAAATGTTTGTGAATTTTCCTTTCTTTTTTATTGTTCTTTCTAATTTTAAGGTGTATAAATAATTAAGTTTCTTCTTTTAACAGCTCTTCTGCATTAGAAGAAGAAGTTAAAAGCACCAAATCAGAACTGTTGGCTAAAGCTCCAGTTTTACCTTATGACATAGATTTGTATCATTGGGAAGATGAAAAACCTGTAGTTCCAGAAGTTGTTAAGTGAGTAAATTTAAAGTGAATGACAATGTTTTTAAGCATGTTAAAATTAAATCTGAAATCAATCCTTGAAAATTAAAAACTTTTGAAGGACTCTCATAAAAATATAAGAAACAATCCTTTAGGTGGATATGCATTTGTTAATTGGGGGGGGGGTTATGAGTTCAGCATTTAATTTAGTTTTGAGGGGGGGGGGAGAAGGGAGAAAACACTAATCCAAGGATTATAAGTAAATGTTTTTTTTTCTCCCATAATATAGATTTGATTCCCTTCATAAGTTTTGGGAATCCAAAAATGATGACGAAGAGAATGAAACATTAAAAGCTGTAAGTGTTATTTCTTTCCCCATGAATACACTCTTTACTTTTTATCAAGTTTTTATTACTATACATTTATGTGTCTATTTTAACATATGATTATACCCTCTACAACTGTTTTAGACTTAACTTCTAATACTTTTTATTATTAAATATTAAAATTAATAATGGCAGCTTATATTGATTGTCTATAACTCAGTTTATTTTTAACAATTTGAGATTTAGTTGTCTTATTTGTTTATAAGATTGCTGCTATTTTTTTTATTTTCAGGTTCAAATTGCCAGCTTAAGAACCAGGAAAATTGATTTTAGTGGCAAGTTTGAACCAGTGAAGTGGTCTTGTAGAGCTCCATTGCCTAGTGGGAAACTCTGCCCTAGAAAAGACAGAGTAAAAGTAAGCATATCACAGGCCTTGAATTTTTTTGCACAGGAATTTAGAACTGTTTTGGCTGTATTAGGGATGCTAAATTAAATTTTAGCACCCTTTTTTTTCTCTCAGCTATGCTTTTTCAATTAGTGTTTAATGAGAAGTGTTGCATGAAATTTGAAGTCATAGTTCTATTTTGTTCCCAATACCTAATTCCTTTGATCAAAGAGGATAATTTTTATACTAAATATCACTCTGATTTAAAATTCTCTTTCAAAATTTGTGGAATTGTCATAGTTTTTGAGTTACACTAGTTTGTGAAGTATAATACTTATACTTTATCTGTGATTGGCAAATTTAAGCTATAAATTATAAATATTGTAAAGAATTATACTAGTATTACAATTCTGATGCTTCTTGGCACCAAAACACCTGTAGTAACTGTACTGTAATATAGTAATTTTTTATGCTATTATTTGATGTTGTTTTGTTACGGGATGTTACATTACTTTCTTCTTAATATATAAAATATTTTTGGAAACAAGGGATTCATTTTGTCTAATTGATTATAATAGATTTTTAATATAAACTTTGGCTGTTAAAGAAATGCTTACTAAGATATACATTAGATATTGCTTATGAAGTGTTTTTATCTATTTAAATTTTTAACAGTGTCCTTTTCATGGAAAAATTATCAAACGAGATTCAACTGGAAAACCAGTAGACAGTACTGAAGATGAAAGTGCATCAAGTAGTTCTACTCAAGCCACATCAGGTATAATTCAAATAAGTTTTTTTAACTAAACATTATTGTAATTTAAATTACTGTAGTTATTAAGATAATATTTTTTTTGTTATTGTTCATTTTATTCAATAATTCTCCCTTTTGATTTAATAGAAAATCATTTTTCTCTTCAGCTGTTCCTGATTGGCAGGATCCTGCCCTGTTGCGGGACATTGAAGCTGCTACTGGTATTAACTTGAAAATTCCAGAAAAAAGAGGGAAAGGTAGCAAAGCGAAAAGCAAGAAATTAAAAAGTGGATTGACGAATGTCAATGTTCCTCAAACAAATGCAAGAGAAAGACTGACTCAAAAAGTCATGAAAAGGTATTTATTAATTTTATCAATGTTTTCATAAATTTTTGTATGATATCTTTTTGGGAATGAGCATTTTTATGTGTATCTAATTGAAACTATAAGAACGTAGAATCATAATTTAGAGGCAATTTTACATAATGTTTTGAAATTAATCTACATTTTTACTGTCATTTCTTTGAATTTTGGCAAAGCAGACATTTGCTCTAGTTTCTTTTGCAAACAGAAAATCTTTAAATCCAAGAGAGGGCTAAAATTGTGGTTAGTTTCAGAGAATGGTTTCTAAACTACCTACATATTAATGAAGATCGCTTTTTTGCTTTCTAGTTAACTGAATTTTCTGAACTATTCAGTAGAGTTCAGAGAAACTGGCAATCCTAATCACAACACCGTATATATAATCATTTCATAGAAGAAAGGCACTGAGTCACTTTTTTCAGAATTGTTTTGTTGAAACCTATTTTAAAGAAACTATTTTATGTTTTTGGCATTTTTCCTATATTTTGAGGCTCATTATTTTAAAATTATTTTTGTTTCAGTTCAAATTCATAGTTTTGTTTATAAAATATTGGACTTTTTATTAATTAAACGTGTAAAAACATTTCTTGAAAATGTAGTTTATTAAGTTTTATTATTAATTAAGTTTAATTAATTAATTATTAAGTTTTTCTTCTCAAAATACTGTTGTCTTATAGGTATAAACATTATGCCAAAAAGCTTGATGATGCAGAAAAAAAATTGTTCAATGATAAATTTGGAGACCAGTGGAACTATTATTAATTTTTCAACCTCATGTAAATAGCTGTAAATATTTTTTCTTAATTTTATTAAAGAAGTTTAATATTTGATTGTGACTTATACATTTGTAACAAAAATTTTGATGCAATAAACTTTATTTCTCTTAGGATACAAACTGTTTTGCTCCTTTCAGTATAACAAAGTTCATTGTTAAAAGTAAATAAATACAGTTCATTATACTCATTGAATAATTCGTGCTATTTCTTTCATAAATACTAACAAATTTTAAATTGAAGTGATGCAATCAAGCTCTCGTATATAATTATAATCATAGTCTTCATCATACTCTTGGCTTTTTTCATATTTTCACAGTATAAAAGTGACTCCATCATATGACTTTCCCAATTACTACTGAGAAAAATTAACCAAGATAGCAAAAATCATACAAATCATCATGGTTCTAAAAAAATTCTTCTTACTCATGATGAAGCATCCAAAGTTAAAGCATGGCAAATATTTGGGATATGCATACAGTGATTCTCAAGCATTGTTCATGATGCAAGGATCTTTCAGAGTTAATTCTTCACAACTCTCCTATAATTTTATCTATTTGGGGTGTAGTATACAGTCAAAAGAGTTCAGCTTTTAATCTAGTGCTGTGTTTCTCAAACCTTCTGAATTCTGTTACAAATAAATAATAATGAAATATGCTTTCCTCTCCGTGAAGTATTAATAAATATGAACACTTATTAACTTAAAATATTTGCTGATTCCTATCTCAACCCATCCATCAACAGATTTAGGTGAGAGGCCCTGAAAGGGGGTTCTAAAGATCTTGGGCTCTGAAAACATCATTAGAAAAGGGGAAATGCTTCCCAACCCCCTTTAATCCTTCCACGGTTTAAGAAAATCAGCACTAGTAACTCTGGTGATTGCTTAAACACATCAAAGCAGAAACAGTTTCAATACACTCTTCAAAGCCACGTTTTCTTTGCGTTGAACATGTCGATGATCTCGGTGCCGCCGAACTTCTCCCGAATCCTCTCGTCCATCCTCCTGTTCTGCTCCGGGGACAGGTGGTTCTTCCAGTCGCCGACGATCCCCTTCCTGAAGTACCTCAGGTACTTGACCTCGTAACGCGGACGGGACGTCTCCAAGGGGGAATCGATGACCCCCGACTCCAGCTCGTACTCCTTCTTCCCTGGGGCCTCCTTCATCAGGGACTTCTTCATGTTCTCGAAGCTGATCAGCCGGAGCACCAGGTTGGACAGCTCCTGGTCCTCTTTCAGCTCCTTGTAGTACTCCTCCCCGATGAACTTGGCGATGCGCAGGACCTGTCCTTTAGTGTCGGCGCTCAGCTGCTCGTAGGACAGGAACAGAACATTAGGATCGTCGCGGTGCTGGTACCAGGACAGCACGTGGTCGAAATAATCCCCGTAGGCCACTAGTCCCTTCATGAAAGTGTCGAAGTACTCATCAAAGGACACGTTCAGCTCGTCTGTTTGCATGGTGAAGTGGTAGAAGGACACCACGGTGTCTTTGGGGTTGCGGAAGATGTACACGTACTTGGCCTTGTCGCTCTTAGGGATGAGATCGTAAGGGAGGTGGTAGTGGATGGGACGCGGGTCCGGTAGTTTGTCTAAGGGGTCAAGACCGCTGATGTCCAGGTAGGGCACGGCCTCGTAGGTGAGCTGGTGGGAGGACTGCAGGGGCTTCTGACCGCGGGTGATGATGGTGTGCACGATGTACTTCATCCAGTTGGTGCCGCACTTGGGGAAGGTGCTGATGAGAATGTCGGTGTCGCGCGGTTGGAAGTCCAGCGCCCGCTCGATGTTCTCCTTGTAGAACCAGCGGCTGCCCGGGAACTGCCGCCCGCGGACGAACAGCAACAGGACGCACGATTCCCTCTGCTTTTCCTCTTCGGATTGGGGCATTTTGGAGTCTGGAAGGGAAATGGAGTTGCTGGTATTAGCCATAGACCTTAAATATGAGAAAAGCCGGGGCCCTACTATATATGGCTCAGGGTTTTCTTTTTTGGATCAGATGATGCTACAGAAATTTAAGTTAAAATTTGAAAGGGGATTTCGAAATAGTTTGATTGAGGTGGCATCAATGTAAAATTGCAACATTGTTTCTGATTTATTATTATAATTCCGCTATCGGTTTCGTCATAAAATTGTTACGTTCAAGGGGAAATGATTTGCTGAAATCGCTGGGGAATACAAATATGTTTTCAAAATTAAAAGGATAATTTAAATCTGAAATGGGTTATGAAAATAATACTTGTTGATCATGAGTTGTTAGTTTAAAAAGGCTATTAAGATATTGAACAGCGCAAGCAGTTTTTCCTACATTCGATGCATTTGCAATAAAAAGTTCCCTCCCCGCGTAAATGAGGCGTCTCTTTTTAATAAGGAATAAGTGTATGTAAATTCTTTCGTCTTAAATGAATCGATAGTTTGAAAAAGGGAAAAAGTCCAAAAACGATCAATATCGATCGATAAAAATTTTGGGGGAATGGAAATTTTGTTGTATAACCATCAAATTTTTACTGGAAATTCAGGACCATATTTAAAATACAAAACAATCATACAAAAAAGTATACCTATTCGAAAAAATTTTACAGTTGAAAAAATTTTAATATTTATGAAATTTCAGCTGAAAAAATCTTAAAAACCACTTCAATATACAATTAAATTATATTTCTGTTTAGTTCACATCACAAAAGTGAAAAGTAGAAAGTAGACTGAGAAAAGTGGTAGAAAGATTAAGACAAATAAAAAAAAAATTATTATATGAAACTGAATCACATTAAGGCAGTATTATTGGAGTAAGTGAATATCAATGGAGTACGACATTCACTGGATAAAAAAAGGTAAAAACACTTTTAAATTAAAAAACTAATTTCACTTTGGCTTAGTTAACAGCACAAATAATAATAAAAGAAAAACAAGTTAACTTAAATTCAAAATTTAATAAAAATTATAATGAATGAACATTTATTTCTGAAAATTTCAGGGGCTATATCTGCCTATAGGGTAGTTATTTTTTTCCCCTTTCCACTAATGTATAAAGATAAACTTGGGGATTTTTTAAGCAATAAAAGTCATTTTGCCATTTTTTGGACTTATTCCCTTTTTTAAACTGACATTTCAATTTCCGTCAGAAAAACTTTTTCAACCCTATTTTAGCTAACTAAGTTTAAAAGATAAGACTAATGTAAGACTATAATATGCGAAAACTTAAACATTAAAACTTTTAAAAGTTACATAAACAATCCTACCAGTTAATTTAGTGTCTACTTGACTCATTATTTTTCTGAAAATGTTATTTATTATTTTCGACAAATCTTGTAAGAAAAAAATATCATCTCAAACACCATCTGTTTTACCTCTAACTAGCCACTTATATCCTTGGTTGACTGAAACTTAATAGAAGACTGAAGAAGAAAACAAATCAATCTCAAAAATTTCAGATTGTTTTTCTTCTCGAATTTCTTCAAAGCTTTGTCAATGGACTTATAGTTACAACTTCTTCAAACTGACGATTTAATTTTTATTTTCTGATTTTTATATTCCTTGTTTATTTAATCATGCAATTTTTCAGAGATATCGCCTAAACAACCCAAATACCTTAACCATCCTAACTTAAAATACTAACGAGTGTTACCATCTTCGAGATTTCACGAAATTAGATGTAACAGAAAAGCAAAATGTTATCTCTGTAAAACCGTTTCCCTGCATTAATACCCTTGTTGCAGTAAAGCGAAGGGAAATTGTTTTACCTGCAAATCCGTTCCTTTGCAATAGTACCCTTATTGCAGGAAAGCAAAGAGGGATTAACCGCTTCCCGCTTATATAGTTCAAACTGGAAATATGATTCATCTCCAATAGTAAGGAACATACCGGTAATGCTCAAGGGCTAAATGGCCAAAGAAACATCTTCTTCCAGTTGGCATTGTCTTTATAATAAATATTTTAATTAAAAAACATTACACAAGCATTTGTCAGATTTTTACTCTCTTCTACAAATAGTTTTTGATACATAAAATTTATAAAGAACTCAAAAGTTATCTCGTTTAATTTGCAATAGACTCGTTTAATTTGCAATTAAATGTAATTTTTTGTCTGGATGAGATTCTGGATGAGACTGGATGAGAAATTTTCCTTTGATAAATTTTGGATATAATATTTGGGACATTTCTAGTGAAAAACAGTTAAGTGGCCATTGTGGCTGCTTTTTAAAGTTCTTAAACTATAGTTTTGAATTTTTAGAGGATTAATTAAAAAATTCAATTATTTTTATTGAGTATATCAGTTTTTAAAACTTTGGATAAAATATCTATAATTAGCATTTAAAAATATCCTCTAAACATGTAATACAAGTGCCTTTGTCACTAATATTGTTGGTTTTCATTTTTGGACCCATTTTTTAAAAAAATTAAAACATTAATGATCCTATCATTTTTAAGGTTGCCAACACCCAAATTATGTTTCTCCTCCCTATTAAAAATAAGTCTCATCCCACGCTTGTATCAAAAAGGGGTCTGTGGGTGAATTTTACTATTTTCTGTAAGTTGAACGAATTACATAATTAACCTACTTATTAAATTAAATCAAGAAAAATTTTAAGTTTTCTCAATTTTATAACCTTATATTTTCAGTAAAATTTGAAAATAAACCTTTTGTGAAGTAATTTATGTCTATATTTTTAGTTTGAAAAGTGTAAGTTTTTGAACCAGAGAATTTTTTTTTAAATAAAAAGAGAAATAAACTTACTTTCGAAGGATTTAGATATTATAACATTTAGATTATTTTAAAAACATAAAAGAGTTGAAACTACTTCACTGGAGGTTTATTTCCCATTTTTTACTTGCGTTTTAATATTTTATATATTATGTTACGAATGGAATAATTTAAAAAGAAATATTGCAAAGTTGACACATATACGTTTGCGTCTTCTAGTGTTTTTGTGTTTTTAAATTAATGAATTAGCATATGATTGCTATTTTATCGCAACATTTATAGTAATGATACAATTTTAACTTAGTACCTCCGTATTTAAACAGTCATCATCTTAAATAGTCTTCTTTATTACCTCTCGTTATCTATTCCGTTAAAATTCTTCAAGTCGGGACAACAAAGATTAGGAATATCGTCAAAAAATATAAAACAACCTATTAATACATTTAGAAGGATGACAACACAAAAATTTAACGATTATTTGAATATTTATATTAGCGCTTAAAATAGTTCTCTGAGCTGCATAGCTACTAGTTGTGACATCCTTTCAACAGTAGTGAAGTTTAAAAACATTTACATAGATAAATAAAAAGATATTTACTTTTTAGTGTGTAAAACAAACTCTGTTCAAAGTATGTAATATAGTTTAAGGAATATTCAGTAAAAAAATTGGAATGTTTCACTCAATAGATTTTTTTATAAATGTTCCTTAAAAATGCCCATTTTTAACATTACGGAGGTACAGATTCTAAAACGTGAGCCTACCCCCTTAAAGTAGTTAAACATTTCATAATTTTTCGTTTTATACTGGAATATAAATTTGGTTTTCGTGTATAATCTTTAAATTTGGAAGAGCTTAATTAATTAATTTATTTATATGTATGTAATTACAAAATTAAATTCCCTTTTATATTCAAAAGGATTTCAATTGCTTCACAGTGCACAGATTTTTAAAATCATTTACCTGTAAAATTGAATTTCTTGTTCCTGATGAACCCCCCCCCCCTGATTTTGGTCCAGGTTTGTCTCAAAGTGAAGGCGATGTTATGCTTTACATATTAGTGTGATATTCCTTTTTCCAGTATGAAATTTGTTAAAAATAAGTGTAGAAACAGACTCATTGATGAACTTTTGTACAGCTGTATTTATTAGAAAGGCAGCCACTGCCTACTCTCACAACATATAAAAACTTGATGACAAAAGACAGTTCCATCCTTATCATTAAAGTTATAATAAGTTTAATGAAAAAATATGTCATTTATTAATAATTACACTTAAATTTCAGTTTCTTCATTCTTTCTAGATATGAAAGTTTATAGGCAATAAACAAAGTAAGATTAGAAAGAAAAAGTGTCTCTTTTGGTTGGTAGCTTACAGGAGAATTCAAAAACAGCATGGTGGCTCAGAAGCTTCATATATAAGTTTGGCAACCTAACCTCTGTTACATATCATTATCTTAGCATGCAAGGAAAATGCTTGAAATGTATTAAAAATCCCTGGACATTGGATTTTCCCTCATCCATGAAGAGGATTCCAAGAGGTTGTTCATATACGTCATACTGAGATGTATTGCTGATAAGTTTTGTAAATTGTATTTTTTTTTTAAAAAAAAAAAAGATAAATGAAATTATTATTATTATTATTAATTATGGGGGAGAGGGAGTACATTAGAACAACATCCATTTCTAAGGGGACTCAGTACCAAAAAAATATTTTTCTTTATTAACAGGATTTTATTATCTTTTTAGGTGTTAAATTATGTATTAACTTCATACTAATTGATATTTAGCACAAAAAGCAAATTCCAAAATTTATTTATTTCAAAAATTTAAAAAAACTTCAAAAAAGTGGTCAAAATTAGCCTAACTTCAAAATGCTACTCCTCCCTTAATATACACTCTTTTCACTTGATATTTTTTCTCAACATAAATCAAACTTATATTGTTGCCTCTGCGTATGGAAATTTAAATATCTGCAAGGGTTTCGGAAAAATAAAAGAAAATCTGAAATTTGACATTTTTTTCCAAAAAATATGCTAAGTTTCTACTTTCTTGCTTTGTAAAAAATTTTCTAATAAATATATTTTAAAATCTATACGCAGAGGTGTTTAACATACATTACTGATAATGACTACCCAGTTTTGGGTGATTTGGACAATTAGAAAAAAAGCCTTAGGGTTTTAAACCATAAAAACCTTGTTTTGAGAAAAACCCATTTAAAGGTTGAAAATTATGCTTCAGTAAGCCTATATTCGGGTCAGAAAACCTCAAATTTTTTAAACTTAAAACCCTCATATCATTATGAAACTTAGTAAGAATAATTCTAAGGGTAGTTTCTTCGTTTTTATGGCAAAATCTCAAATTCGAAATTTTGACCAAATTTTGGTACTGAGTCCCCTTAAGTTGGGGAAAATTGTCCCTGATGGTTATGGAAACATTGTTTACTATTAGAAAAATAGAAATTCTTAAAAATTTAGGGGGAGATGGCCTCATAATTACCTTAAATACGTCTATAAGAGAGATATAGAGAGAATAACAGAGATAGAGTCAAAAAATATTTTTCCCGGCAAGGCTGCTGAGAGCCAAGTTGGGTCCCGGGGAACAAGTTGACAAGCGGGACCCAAGTGGGATATATAAAATTTATTTTTTGGAAAAAAAATAATATTTTCTAAAAACATTTAAATGTAGCTTTATATTATACCCCCTCTTAGTCTGCCCTGTTTCCCGGCACGAATTGTCCTTGCTGTTTGTCGTGCGAAAGTGAAAGTACTATACCCAGTGTTATTCATAGGATTATTTTGGTGCAATAAAAATACTCCTTGACTTTTTTAGGAGGAGTGAAATTCAATTATGAAGAGTGAAATACGGAAATATTATAAACTACATATACAGAGACAAAATTTCTATTAAAAACGCTTAATTTTTAATGGACAAAATGAAATTGAAAAAAAAAAAATGGGGATGCTATTTTGGGTTTCAATCAAACAAACTCCAATAAAACTTTCTAAGCATCAGAACAATAAATGAAAAAAAAATACTACTGCTATATGAAAACACAATCAAAAAGTATGATAATTATGATGCTGTGGCTGAAGGTTTAAGCTAAACCTTTGTGAAAAAAAAAGAGTGAAAATACTCCTGGCTAGTTTTTTAAAGAGTATTTCCGATTTTCAATGAGTGAAATACTCTCTCAGAGAAATTAAAAATATCTCTGACTATACCCAATACGAAACCCGTATAGGTAAGTAATTTCTGTTCGTCCGTCAATACAAGTTTTACTATCGGCACTTGAAGGAGAGTGTTGTGAGAAGTTTCTGTTCTACTTTCTCAGTTGAAGCTGTTATCTAAAGAAGCTTGTAAAGATATGTCCTTCTATGATAAGGAAAAAGTGATTAATTTTTATTGTACTGTTGTTATATGTATCAAATAAGTTCGGTGCTGTGTTTTTGTTTTCCGTTCGTTTAATTTCAAATGCTCTGCGTTTTTGAAATAGGGCATGATTTCTCCAATGGATTAACAGCGGTTTGTGTGTGATTGTGTGGAGTTCTTCAAGTGTTACTTAAGTTGGAATTGATTTGCTGGAGTCTTTTACCGTATCATGGCGTAGACGACTTAACGTAGCATTTTTTATTTATTTTACATTGTCCTTATTTTTAACATAATTTATTTGGGCGCATTGAACTTCATTTTTCCTAAACCAAATACCTACTATTAACAAATTGAGGTAACATTGCAGTCACATACTTGAATACGGGCGTTTTATCCATTTAATATTAAATAAAGAAAATTGTATAAATACTCTTTAAATGTTTGATAAAATCATCAATATTAATTACCAAAAGCATATTCCATCGATATATTTTCAAAACAAATGTTTTATCATGACCATTATCTTAGAAGTATTATTTACATAACTGCTTTCTGCATATTTGCATACTTCATTGAACTCTTAAGTAAACAACTGAAGATTGAAAAATATTGTTTACTTACTTGTCTGGTAATCTAGCTAAGTCAAAATCAAAATTCTTTAGGGAAAATGTTCTTTTGGTAAGAAATCTTCGTTACTTCAAAAGAATTGTGCAGTTTTTGCTGTAACAAAACATTTATGAAAATAATGCTGTAACGAAACATTAAGGAACTAATATTTTCTGCTCAAAAGAGGCAGATATTGATTGGTTATGAGCCTCATGCAAAGATTTCAATAGTCAAAGTTCAAAAGTCTTTGGGTGAATATGCATGAATATAGGATATAGGGGCATATATTTAAAGAGTAGGTCACAAACAGTGATTAATATCCAAATGCTTTGAACCCATTTACACACTATCGATACTGTTTGAATATTTTTTATGCTTGAAGTTACTTTTCTATGGAACAGAGACCATCAAAGTTATGCAATTAAAAATTATTCTATTATTTAAATCCAATAAAATTGTACAGAAGCTTTTCCAAAAGAACAAATTCGAAGAATATATGACAGTAAAACTGATATCTATTACGAATATAGGATCATGGATAGTTATGGAAATTAATAGTGGAAATATCATCCGAATAGTTTGAAAAAGTTCAGTATCCAAATAACAATCAAACTATATTTTAAATCAGAGATCATGGACGGCATCAAAATCAGTTTGAGCGCCACATCCCTCATTCATTGCTGCTGAAAGTTCGTAAGACCTCGAATTAAGTTATTGGTGTTATACTAAATATAATGCGGGGGCGTATTATCATGGCATTTTTTCACTTTCTGGTTTTATTATTACCTGTTATAGTGATAACAAAAAACGTTATGTGTGAAGTGCAAATACTGATACTTATGTTACGCATTAATTAGATAATAAAAATATCAGCTATTTAATTTTATGGTCGGGAGTTGGGTATGTGGGCACGAGAGTATAAAATTATAGGTTTTTTTTCCATAAGGGTGCATTTTAAAAACGTGTTTTGGAGATGAGTATGAAGCACAATGCCGCGGCGCGAACTATTAAGAAAAGTAAAACAATTCAAAACTTACTCGATGCTGTAATGTTATTATCTGTAATAAGTTGTTCTTGATCGATTCTGACATAATGCTAGGAGCACCGAGCGTCCTATATATACATTAATAAAGTTGCGTTGCAAAATATCCAATTCCGAATTTTGAAGGAGGACGAGATAAACCGAAATCCGACTAGAATGCTCTCCTCTTCCAGAGGATTCTTCTTGAGTAGGGTGGTGCGTTAGATAAGGGATTGTTTACCGGGAGTTGTGAAAGAACTACTCTCTTTTTTACCTCGGTTATGAACTTTAGTTCGGGGAAATCAGAGCTGTTGACGGCGGAGATCTTGAGCAACAATCGGTTACCTCAATCAGTCCGTCCTTGCTTTTTGGTAAATAAGGTGAATTTGTACAGTGTTGCGCAATACCAGAACCCAGGGTGTCTATGTACCGAGGACAGGGACAGGTATACTCTAGTTCAGGTATTTCGAACTGGCGGCCCACTGGGTCTTTTTGTGTGGCGTCGAAGCCCCCTGAAAACTCCCCTAAAGTAGTTTCAAAACACTTTTTAGCATGGTAAAATTAAAAAAAAACTTTTAGGGGGGACCCCCGAACTCCATAGTATACCCTGAAAATTCCTTCTAGGGGTAGCAAGGGATTCTGCGGCTTAGTTCGATCTTAATCACAAGGAGGGCCAGTATCCAAAAAAACTAGGTGAAACACTGCTTTTTAGGAAAATTTACAAACAGTTTCTGGAGGTAGACTCTCACTTTTAATAATATTGAGTACTGAAAGATGTAGGGCCAAAAATCAATACATCCTCTGTAATTTTTGAAAATATAGTAGTACCATGGCATGAAGGTTATTTATTTACATGGCACACCATGCAAATAATCTTCGTTCCTACCTCGCCAAAAAAGTTCCATATTAAAAACTCTCCCCCTGAAAAATATATCATGGATAAAAAAGGAACCAGCCTAACCACTTGACTTGTGCTTTCGATTGCGGCCCTCGAGCATTTGAAAGTTTGAAAAGGAGTAGTAATACTCCAAAGTGGTGACCAGCTTGAAAAGACAACAAGAAGGGTGGTATTTGAATTAGCTATAGAGAGTTTTAGTTGGATTCTATGATAAAAAAAAAGAAAATTTCTGAGTTTTGGACGATAGGTATCCTCAAATCCCCTCTCCTTGGTAGTAGCTCTAACCATCAACCTAGTTTTTCTCTTAGTTAACAGTCAGCCTGCAACGTATAAATATTAGAGTTCATAAGAAAAGACAATGCACAAAAAATAGGGTTGTAGTAAAATTTGAAATGTTTTCCCCAATTTAGAGTGGTTATAAGTGAGATTATTCAAAAATAAATAACACAATTTCAAACCGAAAATTGCATTTCTAGTTTGTATGGATAGCTATAGAGCTGTCTTGGCCCTTGGATTTTGAAAATGTAGTTCTGTCAAAATTAAATCAGGTTCGACATCAGGGGGCGTATATGAACGGAAGAACCCTCACTCTCCCTTGTATTGCCTTGTATATAACATTCAGTTAATTTTAAGTTCGCTTTGAAGTAAAATCTTTAAAAGATTGTTTTTAATTTGTGGGGTGTCGCATCCCACCCTCGAAACAGCTGTATGCCACGCCCCTAATCCAACCGTGGAATTCAACTTCAAGTAATGCTTAAAATTTATGAGTAATACTAAGCAAAAGAGGGGGGGGGTAGGAAACTCCTCTCTCTTAATTTTTTTATAATTTGATCGATAAATTGATGTTTTAACTCATTTTGGACCCTTGCGTAAACCTCTTTAAGAGAAATTATCCTTGTTTCAAGGAAATTAACAGTATGTATAAATTATATAGTCATGAAAATTTCGGGGGGAAGGGGTGCTTAACATTCTACCCGCTCAGAATGAACCCTCTTGGATACACTCTTCTTTATGCTTTTCCTTTTCGCATTTGTATACATATATGGTATAATTAGTACCTCTTCGATAGATATCTAGGATACTAATTAAGTTTAAAATAAAAGGAAGTAAAGCTTAAGTCATATTCACAATTAGATGATGCATAAGAAATAACATGGTATGGTTGTGCTTTTTTCCCGATCTCTGTTATAATGTCTACATATTAATAATAATAAATTATTTTATAAATATTACATAGTTTGCCATAATAGTTTTTGGTTCCATTTTATTAATACGTCTTAAAACTCCTATCGGTCAAGAACAATTTGAGATAAATCGACATTTTGTAATGGAAGATGTTGCACATTTTGAAACATTGAAAGATAGTTGATAGCTTGATATCGCATCCGTTATCATAAAATATCATTTAAAAAATATTGGATAGATTTAGAAAAAAAAAGTTTTAGTATGATTGTTTTAGAATTTGTTATTTAGTCATACGAGCAGTGGCGTATATAAGGGGGGGGCGAGGGGGCCCTGGCCCTCCCCGAAATTCGGACTAGGTGTACCAAAACAAGTTAAAACCCAGTATTTTAGGGTCGAATTTCAAAAAATTTTCTGGGGGAGGACCCCCAAACCCCCCTTTTGTACTTGGAATTTTATTATTAACAACTTTGTTTAGATAAGTTCATCAAAATTAAAATCCTACCAAAAAATATATGTCCAAAATTCGGACTAAGTGTACCAAAACCAAGTTAAAACCCTGTTTTTAGGGGTAAAGTTCCAAAATTTTATGGGGAAGGACCTCCAGATCCCCTTTTGTACTTGGAACTCTATTTTAATAACTTTTTAAATATTAAGTTCATAAAAATGTACATCCGAAATTCGGACTTAGTGTACCAAAACTAGTTAAAACCCAGTATTTTAGGTGTTGTTCCTATGTTGAGTTTTTAGGACCTAAATTATCACCTTAAAAGCTACATTGGACCTATTAAATATGTGGGAGAGGGGCTGGGGAATAATTTTGGGCCTATCCCGAAATAAATTCCTATATACGCCACTGCATACGAGACTAGTTTTTTACATTCCAGCAATGTATTTAATATTACGCGGTTTATAGAGGAGATTCGTGTACCTCTAGGGCCACCTGTTTTCGAAGCCCCCAAACTAAGTCAAAAAACTTGATTTAAGTTGTGTATTTATTTAAATAAAAATGAAAATATATTTAAATCTGTTATTTTTTATGCGATTGAGATTCCAGTTTAATAGTATAATATAGTATTGGAAAAGTACTCACACATTAAAAACAAGTTAATATTTTAAAAGTTAATAGTTTAAAGTTAATAAAAGTCGCCGCTTTTGACTCGGTGGTATAAATCCACCATTAGCACCAATGTGTGTGTGACTGAACTGCTTTAAAAACTCCAAGATCTCAAATAGAGCATTTTGAATCGGTCGAAGGAATATCGGATGAGCTAGAGCCCCTCACGTGATTCTCCCTGTAGCAACGTTTTCCCTGCCAAGCCATACGAAGTACGAGGCGCATGCGCTGTGCTGCGTAAAATGGACTTAAGTTATTTTCGCTAACAAAACTGGCTGAAAATATTTGGAAATTAAATTAAATAGCATTTGATGATAGTAGAGAAATAAAATTAAATGAAATTTACCAGATTTTAAAATCTCTATATTAATTTATGTTTTTAGTTACTAGCTTGTACACAATTTTTAAAACTGTAATTATCAGGATATAAGTGTCTGAATGAGTATAATTTTATTTATCAGACTATCAGAATTTTATTATTCAGTTTTAATATGTGCCCCCTAGTTCTATTACCTAGCTAGAAGAATGGATGGATAGAGTTCTAGATTTAACACATTTTAATTATTAAAATTATATAAGATATTTTTATTATCATTCATTGCCTGATAAAAAATATTTAAATTGTGATCACATTTTGGACATTGGTCGAGATAAAATGAACTTTTATTTTAAAGATTTGAAATCTATTTCTTAAATTAAGTTAAATTAAAGAAAAATATAAAATAATTATAAAATTATAAATTTAAAAAAATCATGTAAGTTAATGGAGCTTCAAAAGAATATCAATTCTTATTCTTGATCAGAAAATACATTAAATTTGGAAAATGTCTCCACCTCATGATTTTTCAGAGCTTCTTTGAATTCTTTAAAAAATTTGGCTGCTGAATACATGGTTTTATCACATATAAAAACGAAAAAAACTTCCTTGGGGAAAAAACCAAATTAATCGGTTTATAATATCTCAAACTACTGTGATGTGATAATGATCGAAGATTATGCAAATGCAACTTCTTATGGCTTGGCCAGCTTGGCAGGGAAAACGTTGCTACAGGGAGAATCACGTGAGGGGCTCTAGCTCATCCGATATTCCTTCGACCTTTTGGGTCACATGCAGGCCTGACAACGGCCTTAGCAACGGGTTCTTGTCCTCCAGTGACGTCATGTGCGAATGCTTCTATTGGAGATTTGCAATCACAAGACTCCGCCCCTAACAACCGCTGTAGCAACGGGTTCATCCGCACCTAACAATAACAACAGCCTTAGCAAAGTTGTTCTTGTCCTCCAGTGACGTCATGTGCTAATGCTCTATAATCAAATAGAGCATTTTCAATCACATGACTCTGCCTAACAACGGCCTTAGCAACGTTGTTTTATTCCTCCAGTGACATCATGTGCGAATGCTGCTATTGGATACTTCTATGTCCCGCCCCTAACAACAGCCTTAGCAACGTTGATTTTGTCCTCCAAGTGACGTCATGTGCTAATGCTCTATGGAAAATGAATGAAAATATTCAAAAATAGTTGGTTTTGGCGCTGGACTCCAGTGAGAGTGCAGCACTGACATTAATTATTTAATAATAATAGGTCACGAGCTTTGGGTGGTTTTGGTTTTGGGTTTGCTTTTTGACTTCCAAAGTTGTCAGAGAAGGTGATGCTCAGCATATCGGTAGAATCGGGATGTAAACAATTCCACATTTTGAGTGTTGGAAATATTGACGAGTGCTTTTAGCATTAGCACATTGAGAACTATGGAATTTGTACGAGATGCAACAAGAGAAAATTTAGGTACCCCTATTAAAAGTCTTGATGTAAGTATATATTTGTGATTCTTTTTGGTTCAATTCCGTTAACGGTCTCGCTTAACATCACCAAGCTGTTTCGAACGCCTTATATTCAAATATCGACACATTTTTATGGTGTGATATAACTGAACAGTTAAATCTATGAGTTTGAAATTATTTGGCACTATTTCTAATTTGGAGAGTCCAAAAGAGCTTGGGGGCATTTAGCGGGATAGTTAACGGAATTGAACCTCATTTCTTAATGTGATGTCTATCAGCTATTTTAAAAATAATCTTGTATTTATTTTTACAGGATAAAGCGAGATTGGTTCCTGCTTTCTTGAAAACAAAAGGTTTGGTGAAGCAGCATATCGATTCTTTCGATCACTTCATAAATGTGGGAGTAAGTAATTTTGGAATAATTTGGATGGTTTCGAAGTGGTCAATTACTGGACAGTTCAACCTATTCTCATTTAAGATTGTTTTTTACAAATACTGATTGTTCTGTAGGAATATTAAAATTTAAATTTTTCCTTAGATTAAGAAAATTCTTAAAGCAAATGAAAAGATTGTGTCAGACATTGATCCTTCCTATTATGTAAAGTAAGTTTTTAAAGTTTTATTACTTAGTAATTAAGATAAAGTATATTGATGTTTATGTAACCACTTTTTCAATAAGTTACTTTTCTCTTTCACGAATATTCTTTTTTATGATTGTAATATTCGGTCTTGTTAGCTGTTCTTTCAATTTTGAGCAAAACCGAAATGTTTAAGAAATTTTTTTTTAATCCCTTATTAATTATAATGGATGGTGTTCCAAATCACCCTGTAGATAGGGGTGAATCGGAACACCACTTAAATCTTAATGTTCTGATTCAGATTTTGTAATAGGCATCAATGGGAATTAGAACCTAAATAATACATATTTGATCAGTTTAATTGCTTTAATAGCATAAGACCAAAGTCAAAGCATTTTTTGTCAAATGTTCATTGATTTTCAGATTCCTCACTCCGAAATTACCTTTTTTTTATTCTTAATATTTGTTACACAAAGTGTGAGTGGTCCTTCCTTAATAAGAAATACAGCACTTAAAATTTTTGGAGAAATATCTGTTTAAAAAATTATAAAAATCAGCTAAATTATTGAAATTGCATAGCTATGAATTGCAGTCATTTGTTTACTTTTCTATAAATGCACATATGAATGTTGTTTTTAAATTTATTCCATTCTTTTCTCAAGGTTCCTTGATATAAACGTGGGAGAGCCAATTTTAGAAGAAGAGTTTCATGTTTCTAATTCTACTACACCACATGAAGTGAGTTAATATCATGAAGTCTATTTTCTTTAGTGTTATTTTCTTATTTAGTGGATACTTATAACTAAGCTTAATAACAATAAAGGACATCTCAAGGTTATATGTTTTGTAATCACTGTCATCCTTATCCATATTAGTTACCTTTATTCTTTTCATTTCAGTGTAGGCTGAGGGATACAACTTACAGCGCTCCTATTACTGTCAGTGTTGAATATATCAAGAATCAAAAGAGAGTAATTAAAAATGATGTTAACATTGGAAAGTAAGTATATCTATTTTGTTACCTCTGTAAATAACGTTATTGATATTGTGATGTTGAAAGTTTGTTTAGAAAATGTCTCTAGGGGCATCTGATAATTTTTTTGAGTTAATCCCCTCCCTTTTTCATTAAACAAAAAAGTTTGATTTGTTTCAATGTGCATTTTTATTTAGCCATTAGTGTAGGGTCACATTTGATTTGAATACACATATAAAATTTATTTTTACAAGTTAACAATATTATTGTACATTAAAATTAAAAATGAATGGTTCTTGTGTATTATCCCATCAACTTTAAGTTTCAGTGACACAGTTAATGGGCTTTGGCTCATTTTCAGTGTCACAGTCAATGGGATAATATGGAATTACTCAAATAATTAAGCTGCAAATTAGGCACTTTTGCATTTTTTTTCCAATTTAAAAGATTTGGACTTAATGAAACAATAGAATGCAGTGCAGAAATTCTACTTTAACAACTATCTTGATTGAATTTTAACACAAATAAAATTGGAAGAAATATTACTCTATAACTTCAAAACTGGCAAGTTTCAAAAACTATAAACCTAAATGGCCCACAGCTCTGAAAATACATACAAAACTGGGCACTAATACTGCTATATATTGATGTTCCCCCCTATTTTTAAAAATTTAAATTAATTTAGAGAAATGATGATTGTTCTAATGTGCCCCCTCTCCTCTATATTTGATCATTATCACCTTGGTTGGTTTGCATTATGTGTACCTCATCTAACATAAACCCTTTATTAATTTAAATATCAATTGCATAATTTTATGTAAAAGTTAATTTAATTTCAACAAAGTTTCTTTGTTAAAATTTAACAAATTTTGATTTGTTTATAGAATGCCTATCATGCTTCGTAGTTCCAAGTGTCGATTGAAAGGGAAAACACCATATGAACTGGGTGCAATGAACGAGTGTCCTTTAGATCCTGGAGGATATTTTATTGTTAATGGGGTCGAAAAGGTTATTCTTATGCAAGAACAGCTCTCCAGAAATCGTATGATTGTAGAATATGACAAGTCTTCGGATAGCATATCCTGTCAAGTTACTAGGTATACTGTCATTTTTAATCTTCATATTCATTTCATTTTTGTGCAATATTTTCTATTGAGGATCAAGAATATATCTTAATAAAAGTTTCTGGAATCATTAATCACTTAATAAACAAGTAATTTAAAAATTTTATATGTACAGTCAAATATTGATTTACCAAAGGAAAGATATTAGTGAACTCTGAATCAGGGTAAGGTAAGGTAAAGAGAAAGATAAATAGCAAAATGTGTTTTGGCAGTACTGATGGAAATAACTGCTTATTTGAATGTGAATTAGTCACCTCTATTCCAGTTCAATGTTTCCCAGTATCACCTTTCACTTGTGATCCTATGATCTTGTCACTACGTTCTAGGGAATTCCATGTCTATTTAGCATTTTTCTATATATTTCGTAAAATAGTCAATGCGGTTATAAGTATACAAAGTAATTTATAAATTGGGCTTGAATTACTTTGTTTAAGGAGGCATACTGGGCCCTGGGCCTTGAAACCTTTAAAGCCCTGGAATTTCAAAATTTTATTTTCAAGGCCTGGAATGTCCTCTGGATGTGAACTGTGATCCACCATTTGCCGACCCTTGTTATACATTATCTGATATTCTAATGAAAGTATATAATATGGGTTATTCCAAATCAAATCAACCCACTTTTTGATAACTCTAAAATGCATCACAATTTTATACAATTACTAATATTCTCCCTTGTTATTTTCTACAGTTCTACAGCTAAGATGAAGAGTAGAACCAATATAATTATGAAAAAAGGGAAATTTTTCTTAAAACACAACAGTTTTGTAGATGTAAGTAACTAAAATAATTTTATTGTATTATAATTTGTATATTGGTACTATAAATAGCTCAGTTGAAATCTTATTTTATGTTAGACATTCAGTTCAATTTCATTATCTGTCTTGTTAAATATTGTCAAGCTGCCTTGAAATTAGAAATGAATTAAAACATTGATATTATTATGAAAAAAGACTCGATGTTTAAACAATGGAATGGAGTAAAAGTCTTTCCAGAAAGTTTCGTTAGTTTAAGTATGATGGAATTGATTAAAAAAAAACATAAGATTTGATTCAGCTTTATGGTTTAAAAGACATCTGCCAAAACATTGTCTTGATTTTAGTTATTTCAAACCAGCTGCTCTGCATAACATGGCTAGTTTCTAAAAAATCTATGGAAAATATCCAGTTCGATGCCGTTTTAAAGCCAAAATTTCCCATTTTAAACTCATCAATTCATTATGAAACTATTATAACAAAACTTAAACATTGTCAGTAAGCAGCAAAAATTTCTTTAGTCATGAATCATTCATAATGTAATGAGTATCATGTAATGAGTTTTTCAAAAATTAGATTCAAAGACAAATCTTTGCAAAAACCAATGTAACTTTCTGGATGACCTTATTATACTTATTTGAGAACTTTATAAATTCAGCTAACAAAATAGGGTATTAAGTTCAAGTTCCTTCAAATATTTTTTATATTCAACTTTTAAATTGTTTAGCTAATATGTTGATACCCTGACTTCAATTGTGTGTTCAAGTTTATAATTATTTTACAGGATATTCCAATATTCATTGTATTCACAGCAATGGGATTTGAGACCCATCAATCTGTTGTTCAGCTGATTGGAACAGATGAGAACACCTTATCTAAGCTATTTTTTTGCATTGACGATTGCATGAAAGCTGAGGTTCATACCCAACTGCAGGTAAGTAAATTACACATAAAAACATACATCTATGTTTTTGTAACTGTGCATTATTTTTTTATTAAAAGTCTTACTATGTATGCTGTTCAATTTTAAAATGGTAGTTATTTAATATGTTTTAAAAAAACGCTGTGATTGTTTGTCTTTTTTTTTAAAGATTTTTGTAATAAAATACTTGATTCCTGATTGTTGAATCATCTTTTTTATTGTTGTATTTGTAGGCATTAAGGTATTTGGGAAATAAGTTGAAGGCAAAGAAGTTTTGGAGTGCTGTTCAAAAGAAAAGTCCAATTGAAGAAGCTAGAGAACTTCTTGCTACTACTATTTTGTGTCATGTTCCTGTAAGTTTCTAACTTTTGTTATAGAATCAAACCTTACTAAAGTGAATGCAAGATATAGTAAACACTCTTTGATCTTTTCAATGGTCTCTATTTAAATACCAAAATTATAATATTGTCTGAAAGCTATGAACTTAACTTTGTATTGTAGTTTTTTATTTATGAAATTAATAGTGCTTAGAACAGTAAACCCAAAACTATGAGGTAATTAAGGGTCATTAAGTAACTTAACTATTGTATGGTGTATAAATGTGGAAATTTCGTTTTGGTTGATAGATAATGAAACAATCAAAGATTACATATTCCATTTTTGCTTATGATGATTCAATCTTAAATTTAAAAAGTCACTTTAAAGGTACCCACAAAATACTCTCTTGCGTAAATAAATGTGTGTGGTACAGTGTAAAATAACTTTTCCAGATGTTTATAATTTTCTATTTTTTAGCAATTAAAAAAATTATAGGCGGTCCTTACTATTTTTAATTTTTAGACATGAAAACAAACTCTTTTTTGAATACTTCCAATAGTTTCAACAAAAAATATTTATTCAAGTATGGAAAAATAATTACTTCTTAAAACGTCTTTTAGGAATGTAAAGGATATCTAAAAATGGGATGAAAGTAGTAATAGTTACCATTATTAATTTTGAGAGTTGCCCTAGGTATTCCACAAGTAAACCTGTTTATGAACTTACATGCCCTTTACATAAAAAGTTGACCATAAAAATAGCAACACCAACAAATACTACCCATATAGCTCTCTGCTGGACTAATATAAATTTTAGCTGTCCTCTAGTAATTGTGAACTATTTGTTTTGTTTCTGTTCATTGGAGTTGGTCTGTGCAAATCTGATTTTAATACACTTATTTAAAATTTTTAGATGAATTTTTTGGTACGTACTGTAATATCTGCATGTTATTAGCACGCTTTGCATATTTTCAAAAATAAAATGTAAACAAGAAATCGCCAACTATCCCATTGGCACCTAGTAAAAAGTTAAACAAGAACACAATCAAAAACAAAATATTTATAAACAGAGTAAAATCTTAGGTGATTAATCATTGTCATGCAGATAATATGTAAGTACCTATCACCTTCGGTTACTTAAATATACTCAATTAACGGCTTGTTTTTGTAAATTAGGTTAAAGACTTCAACTTTAGGGTTAAAGGTATTTATATGGCTATTATGATCAAGCGGATGATAGAGTCCGAAAAGAATCCTAATTTCCTTGATGACAGGGATTATTATGGAAACAAGCGAATTGAGTTGGCTGGATCATTATTAGCTCTTCTATTTGAAGATGTGTTTAAGAGATTTATATCAGAGGTAAATGATGTTCTGATTATTACAATGTACTTAAAAGTAGTTTTATATGTATGAAATCTAGTATGTAATGGTTTATATAATGTGTGCCTTGTTATGGATTTAGTTGTATGTTTAAAAAATAAAACTAAACTATTATTTGTTATTACTTCAATATTCCCAATATATATTGACTCAATTATGTTTTAGCTTTATACTTAGTGTCAAACAATACTTAGGTGTCAAATACTTATAAGCATCAAATGCTAACTTCATGTATTTCAGTGTGATGTATCTATACTTTACTCCCGGTTTTTCACATTTTTTCAGGATAATCCCTAATGTAATTTTATGAAGGTTTTCTCTCCTATTTACTGAGTCAAGGAACTTTTGGCAGAGTCAAATTGCGTCTTCTGCAAATGACATGCACTGAATCGGTGTCTATGCTTCAGGCATATTTTTTGTAAATATATCAAAATTTTACCGATTTCAGTTCATATAAGTCGGATTTATTATGAAACATCAATGCAGTGTATAAGTATTAAAAATCTTCCGTTTTTTATATTCAAAATCTTCTGTTTTTTTAACCTACTCAGTTGGCAGCCATGACTTCCATATATTCAAGTGCTGAAACTGTAACTTTAGGTGGCCCATATAGGTTATCTTCTGGTCACAATAAATGACCGGATGTTGAAATGAGTTGGACACTCAAGTATAGGTAAATTTAAGTATTAATTCTGCTCAGCACTGGTTACGATCTTTACATTTTAATCTGTATATGTTTTTATTTCACTTTTCTTTTTTAGTTGAAATATACAATTGATAAAACACTGCCCAAACTGAAAGCTGGTCCTTTTGATGCTCTTAACCATATAAAACCTGATCTGATTACTTCTTCTCTTGCCAATGCTGTTTCAACAGTGAGTTTGTTTCAGAATTATTTTTATAAACAATACCAAAAGAAATTACTGAAACAGTTTTAAAATGTCTGAAAATCAGCTTTTAATGTGGCTTGAGTTTTGACCTTTACTAAATTTCAAAGCTTATCTTTATTATTTGAGTAGTTGTGAGCAAAGCAAAGCAAATTTAACAAAATATTTAATATTTTCTTTTTAAATATAATTTAGTTAAACATTACTTTGTTTAAAAGAAATATTTGTATTCTGAACTTATTATATGAATGTCTTAGCTCTGTTTAGCCTTTTCTTAATATATTGCTAATCCTTGGTCTTATTTCCAGGAATTTGTTTCCTTTTTCTCATAAGACTACAAATAAAACAATTCAGACATATTGATAACTCTAGTTGTAATAAAAAATAATTTCATTTCAAAGATTTTGTTCTAATTATAAATTCCTAATGGTTTGAAAACACCAGTTTCTTACCTGAGTGTTTTCAATTTCATAGGGAAACTGGACTGTAAAACGTTTTAGAATGGAAAGAATTGGGGTGACTCAAGTCTTGAGTCGTTTGTCATACATATCTGCTTTAGGTATGATGACTAGGGTCAACAGCCAGTTTGAAAAAACTCGTAAAGTCTCAGGACCCAGGGCATTGCAAGGTTCCCAGTGGGGTATGCTATGTCCTTCCGATACCCCTGAAGGGGAGGTTAGTAGAATATTTTTTATTTCTTGAATAAATTATCGCTATTCTAAGTTTGTTTTATGAAACCTTTTTCAATTTATTGTAATTAACTGGAAAGTAATTAAAAATCTTTTTATTCATGATTTACAAATAATTTTATAAGAAAGTTTTCAAAAACTATTTTTGAAGTCTTTTGTAAAATTATGTAATAAAAAATATTTTATCCACTCTAACGAATATACAAAGGTACTCACCACTAGACATAAATTTTTCATGCAGAATTTCGGTTTCGAGAAACTTAAGCAATTTATAATTAGAAATAGCACTAAAATGGTGCTCATGGGCTAATTACTTGGTCAATTTTGTTGTAAAGTATAAATATGCATTGTTTATCATATTGTGCAAATATTTTTTACCAATAAAACAGTATAAAAATCAGTTTTCTATTTTAATTTTTTTGTTTAAAATATTTCTACTGGGATTATTTACCTCATTTTAAACACCTTTGTTATTGAAGTATGCCTTTAAAACAGTTTAGGAATTAGCTATAATTCCATTTTAAGAAAGGGCACTTTTTTTGCATGATCTCAAGTACCAAATTTCATGGATGAGATTTCCAAACGATAAAAAGGTTCAAAGTGTTTTACATGTGAAGTAATCTGATACAAACTAAAAAGCAAATCAATTTATTTATAGAACATCAGTATCAATAATGTGAGCCCTTAGAAAATTTTCTAAAAATAAAAAATAAAAGTATCAATCTAAACTGAAACATTTATGTTTCAGTTTAGATTGATACTTTTATTTTTTGGTTAGTTTTGCTTGATAGTAGTATGGATTTTATTCATAACAGGGGTGTGGTTTAGTCAAGAACTTGGCTCTGATGACTCATATCACTACAGATTTGGAAGAAGAGCCAGTTGCAACCTTAGCCTACAATTTAGGCGTACGTAATATTGCTTTAATTAGTGGGCATGAACTGTCAGAACCAGATACTTTTGTTGTGTTTGTTAATGGTAAGTTATAAGTTAGAGGCTTTACTTCCTTCTCTTAATTTCTCACTCTTTTTGTTCTGTTTTCTTTCTATTAACTACAGAAATGTGTAACTATACAGAACATCTCTACTTTATTATTTTAGTTTCATAAAATAATTATTTTGCTACCCTTCTTTTATGAATACTGTAAACCCCTGTTTAAACAGGTGCAGGGGACATACAAAGGAGATAAAACATACATATGCTTAACAGGAGTACAAAGTTTTTGCAAGCTGTATAAAAAAGTTTACAAAATATTCTAATGGCAGAATTTTAAAGGTTATGTAAAGAGGTAATGAAAAAATAATGTACACAATTTTCTGCATTGTTGACAATTTGAAAATAATGTAAACTTCCTTTGTTAATGACTACACACGAGGTTTGTCAATTTTTCATATTTGCCAATTTATTGTTATTCCAACACTGGCAAAAATTAACTTAATCTTAAAAAGCTCTTCAGCTTGTTTGTTAGTTAGCACATATTTATATTGGTGGATTTTATATCAATTTAGCAATTTTAAGAGTATTTCTGACAAAATAAGTACTTTTCTAAATCACCAATTGTATTATTTTTAGGAAGCTTGCTTGGAATAAGGAAAAAGTATCAAACATTTGTTTCTTCTTTTCGAAAATTGAGGAGGAATGGCTACTTGCATGAATTTATTTCCATTTATGTAAATCATGGACAACGTTGCATTTACATAGCAACAGACGAAGGAAGACTTTGCAGGTACACTTATTTATAAAATTTTAATGTATAAATTGAATTTGCTGTAATAATAAGATGTGTAATCAAGTCCATGGATAAAAGATTAAGCTTAAAAAGTAATTTGCAAAGGCCCTTTTTGAAATTTAATTACTTTAATCATATTATCATGAACTAAGGGAAACCAATAGTACACATTAAGATATGTTATCAGACCGATGTGCTGGCCTAGTGGTTAGAGCATCTGACTGCAAAGCCGCATTCTGGGGTTTGAATCCCTGTTTGGCATGGATGTTAGTTTCTGTCTTCATGTGATGAATGAATGTGGCCCCCCTGTAAAAAGGGGTTGTATGAGTGAATGGTGCTGGTAACAGTACCTCGCCTCTGTGGTTCCGGTCCACAGGTGCCTGCTGGGTAATGCCAAGTTGGTACTTAGAGAAATTCAGTGGTCAAGGGATAAATACAGTACCTGCCAAGGGCGGATCCAGACCAGATTTTCGGGGGGGGCCATGCCAGAGTCGGAGGGTATTACATTCGAAATTTTCAGTGCCTCAGAAATTTTTTTGAAGAATGCTTGCTTTTAAGCAGCTTTTTAGGGGTTTATAGTAACTTAGAGGATATCCAGGGCCCGTGCCATTGTTTTAGAAAGTGGGGGGGGGCGAAACCTTTTTGGTAGGGGCATAACAATACTTATGTTTTGCGAGGTGTTTGGCTCCCAATTTCCCGAGTATAACATAAATAAAATACGAAACTTTGTTAAAGTTATAAAGGTTTCATCAGATAATGCTAGCTCGAAAGCAAAAGGGGGGTTCTGGGGGTCCTTCCCCAGAAAATTTTGTGAAATTTGGCTTCCAACAGAAGTTTTTTTACTCATTTTTGTACATTTGGTACCCATTGGATAACTCCTACAGAGAGCAACTTCTTGTACTCCTAAAAGGAGAGGAGAGAAACAAATTCAAGTAGAAAACATTAAATAAGTAACCATGAGAAATTAATAGGGGGTCTAGGAGGTAATCCCCAAGAAAAATTTTGAACATTTGCCTCTAAAAATAAAGTTTCAGCTCATTTTGAAAGCATGAACCACAGAATTTTCAAGGATGAAATTATAAATAGATGCCAAATTTTGAAAAGGACTGGGGGTCCTCTCCCAGAAAATGTTTGCAAATGCGCCCTTTCAAACTATAGTATTCATCTATTTTAAAACTTCCCAAAAGAGAACAGCTTCTTTTAAGCGGAAGAATTTTCATGGGAAAAACACTCTAAAACAGATGTCACATGTCAAAATATTAAAGGGGGGTTGGGGGTTCTCCCAAAGAAAATTTTTTGAATTTTAGCATTAAGAAAGTGTTTTTTAAGCTATTTGTTAGGGTTTCTCGGGGGGGGGGGGGGGGGCCATGGCCCCCAGGGCCTCCCCCCTGGATCCGCCACTGGTACCTGCCCATTGGCAAAAAAGCCTATTTGTTATCAGTAAGATAAAACCTGATCAAATTGTATTTCTTGTGATTTTTAACAAAAAATTTTTATTTCAGACCTTACATCATAGTTGAAAATAGCACACCAAAAGTAACCAACAAGCATTTGGAGGAGCTCAGTATTGGAATTCGTTCTTTCTCTGATTTTTTGAAAGATGGTCTTATTGAGTTTTTAGATGTAAACGAAGAGAATGAAGGTCTCATTGCGGTTTATGAGAAAGATATAACTGAGTAAGTTTGTTGGAAAATGATTTGTGCTATTGTATTTGAACACAAAAGTCTCCTAGTTCTCATTGTATTCAACTCAATCAATTCATTTCTATGTTTAAAAGGAATTTCCAGGCTTTACTCTGTTTACTTATAATGGGCCAGTGGGAAATACAGTAAAACCTCATTGAGTGACCACCCCTATACAACAACTACTTTTTTAGAGGGGGTGTTTCTAAAGCAAAAGATAATTTTAAAATGTTCACTCATATAATTTGAATAAGATAAAAGATTATTGAAGTTACTGATAAAGCTTAGTTAAAATAAATGATTCTTTATAGGCAGACTACACATTTAGAGATAGAGCCATACACATTATTAGGAGTTTGTGCTGGTCTTATACCATACCCTCATCATAACCAATCTCCTAGAAATACTTATCAGTGTGCTATGGGAAAGCAAGCAATGGGTAAGAATTTCCTGTTTAGTTTTTTCCTACTGGTTTCAATGATCACCCTTTTTTATTCTTGAACTTTATCTCCAGTTTGCAGATCCCTTATTAAAAAGGGTAAATTTTGTGATGTATTTGAACCCTGATGTATTTCAATAAAGAAAATCACTAACAAGTTTTTAAATTTGGTCTGACATTCATTGTTTTTAGCTAAAAAAAATCCTTCCATTTTTATTAGCAAGCAAAATAGTGTTACCATCCAATTACAATTTACTTCAACTTGAAATAGTCGCAAAACCTTCATGTTTTAACATAGTTCAAGGGTTGACTCATTTAGTGGTCAGTGAAGAACTTTGAACATAAATTTGGTAAAATTAGGTAGTTAAATGTATTATTAACCTCCTGTATCAAAATTCTATTTCAAAAATTTTGTTAGTGTGTTCGTTGAAGAATTCTGAATCAATCATAAATTTGCTTGATTTTAGGTGTCATTGGCTATAATCAGAAGAACCGTATGGACACCTTAATGTATAATCTTGTCTATCCTCAACAACCCATAGTAAAAACAAAGGTAAGTGTATTCATGACATAAGAATTCTTTAATAAGAAAATGTATTTTTTTTAATTAACAGCTTCAGAATAATTTTAGTCTTATTTAAATTTATGCACTAAATATTTGTTTTTTAGACCCTTGATTTAATAAATTTTGATTGCTTACCTGCTGGCCAAAATGCAACAGTTGCTGTTATGAGCTTCAGTGGTTATGATATAGAAGATGCCATAGTTCTAAACAAAGCATCTTTGGATAGAGGTAAGATCATACCTTACATTTTATTTAAATACTAGCTTATACTTCCATGCCTTATTTTGGATCAGAGGTATTGAAATTGATCCGGTTGTGAAGCATTTTAAATTTTACAATAAAATAACTTCATCTTTTAATTTTACATCTCCGTTTCCATGGACTATTTTAAAAACAGTGTTATTCCATAAAACATTTTTATTTTAAAATTAGATAAATTTTAAATCAAAAAGTTTTATTTTAAAACTGTGTTGATTCAGATTCTAAAAATATTACTATAATTTTTAAATATACTTTTATCTAGTTTTTCTTTTAAATACTTGTTATTTTGCATTATTCTCTTACAATGGAATGAGCAGATCTCTTTTTGAGGAGAAATAAAGCTACTTCAGCAAAATGACCATAAAAATGATCAAAAGAGGGTCAAGGGTTCATTAATTTTTTTCTTAACATACCCTATGTTTTTCCTTGAGTTTATGTATGTATGCCAAGTTTGGTGCAGATTGGAAGAAAACTATGGATTTGTATAAAAGAGAAACAAACACACCTACCCACATTGACTTTTATATTAGACTAGCTGATATGCCCGCCGTTGCTCGGGGGATAAATGGCTTATCAAACTGTGTGTTAAAATAAATAAACATTATCGTTTACATGCAATAGAGTCGACAGTCTTCCCGCTAGGATTCTTTTTGATGCCATGCCACTTCGTTAAGATGTAAAAAAAAACCTTTAAAAATGCCACCTGTTTAGATTTAATGTGTGAAATCCCCATCCCCGTTTTTAAAGAGTAATTTTTCAAAATAGAAAAAAAGTCAGGGGACCTTCTGAACCCCATTATTTTTTTCTATTTTGTCCTTTTCTCACTCCATCCATTTCTGCAATTGGTATAAATGTATATTTGAGGCAAATTTCTCCGCCTTCGCTTCACAATAAAGATATATTATAGAACAGCAATGCCTATAGATAAAACTTATTTCCCCTTCATCTCGCTAAATTTTTATAAAATACAAAACAATTAAATATACTACATACTTTTATACTTTTTAAAGATGTTAAACAAAATCTTACAAAACCGGTTTAGAATTAGTGTTTATAACCATTTTTTAATAATGAAATTTTTTTTAAAAATCAAGGGGAGACCCCCTGAACCCCCCTTTGCTGATTTATCACCAAATCATTCATTGAAAGAAATTTCAAACATGAAATAAAAGTAAACATCATTTGAATCGACACTGAAAATGCCTGTGATAAAATATTGTTTTTATTTTAACTTAAATTTGATTAAATAGAAAAAAGAATAAAATTTTTCCAGTGGAACGGTTTTTGGTTATAAAAAAAATTATTTAATCAATAAAAATTGTTTCTTTATCATATTTTTTAAAAATTCACCTGTTACCTGTTCACCTGTTGCTAGCTGATATACCCGTGGTTGCTCGGGGAAAAAAAGGTTTTTCAAACTATGTAAAAAAAATTAAAAATACCACCTTCTTAGATTTGAATTTAATGTGTGAAATACCCATCCCCTTTTTTTAAGGGTAATTTTTTTTTGAAATAGAAAAAAGTTAAGGGGACCTTCTAACTCCCTTCTTTTTTCTCTTTAATGTCCTTTGTTCTCTCCATCCATTAAAAATGCATACTTTTATAAAATGTTAAACAAAACCTAAAAAATAATAATAAAAATAGAATAAAAAAAACGGTTTAGAATTAAATTTTAAGTAACCATTTTTAAAAAAAGATCAGGGGGAGACCCCCTGAACCCCCCTTTGTTGATTTATCACCAACTCATTCACTGAAAGATATATTTCAAACATGAAATAAAAGTAGACATCATTTGAATCAACACCAACTTTTGAAAATGCCTTTGATGAAATATTAAATTTGATAAAATAGAAAAAAAATTTAAATTTTTCAGTGGAATGGTTTTTGGTAATAATAAAACAATGTCTTCAATCATCAAGAATTATTTCTTTTATAAGATTTAAAAAAAAATAACCTGTTTTAAAACATTTTAAAATAAATATATACAACAATAGAGATTTTGCGTCACCTGAAAGGAGCAATAGCCGTTATCAATTTAAAATTGAAGGATGCGCATAAGGATTTAGAAAAGTGCCGAAAAATGCTGCTTGGAATGCATTGATTTTAAAAATTCTTTTTCGCAAACCTTTTTGGTTATGTGAGGAACAACATGGTAAAATTTCATTGCGACCACATTAATAATGTTGGTGCTAGAATGCAAAAACTAAAAACGGTACTAAATATTCAAACCCCCGTGCACCCCCTCCACAATGGAATATCGAAAAATCCAGAAATTACTTTCTTTGAAATACTCTCAAGAAGGTATTACGAACAGTTCACTTCGTAATATCGATTTCTCGGTACCGTTTTCTTCGAAAATGTAAAACTTGGTTTATGCTCCGCAAAAACGGGTTTTTGGAATATTCAGACCCCTTAAAATTCGAATATTCAAAATCTGAAAAATTTCTTCCTAGATATTGTTGCTATGTACCTTCCTGCGAAATAACGAAGATCTGGGGTCATTTGGGACGCCGCTGGGCTCAAAAACGTCAAAAACGCTCAAAACCCCCCTGTGGGTCAGAAAAAAGAAATTTCGAAAAATCCCTTCTTAGTGCGCGTATACACCATAAGGTCTTCGACCCTACCAAGTTTCGAGTCTTTAGCCCCGGTAGATTTTGCTGTGCGTTGATGAGTGAGTGGTAAAGCTCTTTTATTATTATAGATTTTGAATGAAGTTTTTATGTGATACCATCAGTATACAACATGTAGCAAAATTAAAATGCTGAACTCTTTACAGGATTTGGGCGCTGCTTGGTGTATAGGACAAGTAAATCCACTATAAAAAGATATGCCAATCACTCTTATGATCGAGTTTTAGGCCCTAAAGTGGATGCAGAAACCAAAAAACCGATATGGAAACATATACCTCTTGATTCTGATGGTATAGCTGCCCCAGGTCAGTTTGTTAATGCTTTTTAAATTTTTACATTACCACCTTATGTTGAGCATAAATCTAATTATAGAGAAATGTACTCCATATTATTTTTGCTCTTTAATATTTTACTGGTAAAGCAATTTAAATTTTGCATTGGGGTTTTTTTTATGCTCAGGGAGCAATTTTGGTTTTTGAGCCTAACATTTAAGCTTACACATTTCCTGCTTTCTGTGTTAAGCTGACATAAAGATCGCTTGGGAGTCTGAGAAGATTGACATGAAAATAATATTAATTAAATAAAGGCTGTTCCTTAAATATAAGTTCCAATGTTTCATGACTAAGTTCCAAGAAACCTGTTTTTACTCTGTGTTATATAAAATTATTTCCTTAGGAGAGAAAGTGGAAAATAAGCAAGTTCTTATCAACAAATCAATGCCGTCCGTAACTAATGTGAATCCAACAGAGGCTGAACTCACGACTGAAACACAATATAAAGAAACTCCAGTCACGTAAGTTTTGTTCTAAAGTTTTAGGAGCTTTATCCATCCACTGTAATGATTTCTTTGATGACAACACTAAAAATGCTCAATTGATGTTTGAAAACTTAGTGTTAGAATAACTAATGTTTGAAAAAAAAATTCTTGTTGACCATGCGCTATGGTTATGAATGATAGCATTTTTGTAGTTTATTTTCCCTTTTCAGTTTTATCTGCTCTAGAGTAGTTAGAAATTTGAGTAAACCTAATGACTTTTAATTGCCATTTTCAGATTGAAAAGCATCCTCCCATCCTACGTAGAAAAGGTCATGATTTCTTCCAATAGCGAAGAAGCCTTTCTCATCAAGCTTCTCATGCGGCAGACCAGGCGGCCAGAAGTAGGGGACAAATTCAGCAGCCGTCACGGGCAGAAAGGTGTTGTCGGCCTCGTTGCAGAGCAAGTAGACATGCCGTTCAGCGAACAAGGCATCATTCCTGACCTCATCATGAACCCTCATGGATTCCCCTCCCGTATGACGGTGGGAAAAATGATCGAACTCTTGGCAGGAAAAGCGGGAGTCCTCACAGGCAAACTGAAGTATGGGACCGCTTTCGGGGGAGACAAAGTGGAGGACATATCGCGCGATCTCATCGCGTGTGGGTTCAACTACCAAGGGAAAGACGTAATGACCTCTGGTCAGACCGGCGAACTTCTGCAGTCGTACATCTTCTTTGGGCCCATTTACTATCAAAAGCTCAAGCACATGGTTGTGGATAAGATCCACGCTAGAGCCCGCGGACCTCGAACTGTTCTCACCCGCCAGCCCACAGAAGGCAGAGCTAGAGATGGTGGACTGCGATTGGGTGAGATGGAGAGGGACTGCCTGATTGGCCACGGTACCAGTATGCTTCTGTTGGAAAGACTTATGATTTCCAGTGATGGTTTTGATGTTGATATTTGCAGCCAGTGTGGGTTATTGGCATACTCAAAGTGGTAAGTTTGTTTTATCTTTGTTTCTTTTAAAAATATTGTAATGAAATTGTAGTGTAAAGTTGTGTTTGAGAAACTGTCAGACAGTTAAGCACAAATGTAATTAAGTTGAGTTATTTCAGTTGTATTTAAAATTCTTAAGTTGCTGTAGGTTTTATAGTGTGTTTTAACATTTGTCTGAATAACTTTAAAATTTAAAGAGATAAACTTTTTATATTTACCTAAGTATGAAATAAAATATATGGCACGGCATTTTATTAAACTCTTGGGTTGAACAAATGCTGTATGAAAAGTTGGTGGATAAGGTTTTTTGTATTATGAAATTATATGTGAACTATGAATATAAGCTGTGGAATAATTTAGGTAATTTCAAGAATTAAATGTTTATAGATGCATGCAGTAATTTTCAATTTATAAAATTAATAATCATGTTTTCTAAAAAAATAAGTACTAAAGATTTGAATAGCTATGAAAGTTGACCAAATACGAGGAGTAATTCAGAGAAAAGTTTGAAACACCTACTGCAGGGATTTTTTAAAACTGTTATCAAACACTGGGTACTTTACCTTATCACTATTAACTTGTAGCATTAACTCTTTTGAGCTATTGTAAAAATGCCTTTTGAATGTCTGTTACCCTTACCATTTTTATTGTTTTACATTAGGTGTCATTTCTGCAAATCTTCTAGTCATATATCGTCCATTAGGCTGCCTTATGCTTGCAAGTTACTTTTTCAAGAACTACAGTCTATGAATGTTGTGCCTCGATTGAAGTTAACTAATTACTTCAAATAACTATTATATTTTTGTAAAATTAAAAATAAGTGAAATTTCATCAAATAGCAGCTAGAACTCGCTAACTTTTGTAAACAGCAATTTTGTAAATTAAATAAACAATTTTGGAAATGTTTACAATATGGGTAAAGTCTTATTTCAGAGATTTTAAATAATGAAATTTTTAGGTGTTATAAAAAGAGTATTTATATTTGTAAAGGAGAGTTGCAATATTTAATTCTATACTGAAGAGACAAAAACACTGGTTCCTCTATGGAATATCAAATATGGATTTATGCACTACCGCAGGGGGGCATCATGCTCACATTTTGCTTCCAGCCGGATGATGTCACTGGTTTACAAGGGTTGAAAGTTATGACGTGTTTACCCAGTGGAGTAGCCAATCAGGATTGATAAGGAAAATTGCGGATATTTTGCTTACATAGAAAGGGATAAAAGTTAAGACACAGGGAAAATGTAAACAAGTAGTTTTCTTCTTATTATAAAAATAAATCCTGAAATTAAATACTAGTAAAAATTATAATTAGCATCAAATGATGATCATTTGGTTTTCTTTTTTTTTAAACAAAATATTTTAGATTATAGTATAATGATTAGTAGTGAGATTACAGATACTCTTGCACTACCCTTAAAAGATTTATGGTGTGAATTTCCTCCCCCCATACTTTAAGACATTAATCAAAAATGAAAAAAGGCAGCGGTTTTGTATTTGCACGTTTAATAAAATGTTAAAATTGTACAATTGTTTCGGGGATACTTAAGATCCCCTTTGTCATTCAAAAAATGACGAAGGGGATCTTAAGTATCCCCGAAACAATTGTACAATTTTAACATTTTATTAAACGTGCAAATACAAAACCGCTGCCTTTTTTCATTTTTGATTATAATCTTGCACGGAGGATTTTTATTCTTTAAGACATTAGTCCAGTCAGTGGTGAATGGATGGGATGTAGAACCTAAGTTTATACTGGATAAAAAATTTAATTTTCAACAAAATTATAAATAAGAAATCAAAGATTTCAAAATTTTAATTTTTTTTCTCAGTTTCTTTATAGTTTTTTTCTTCAAACTTCAAAGGGTTTAATAAGCTTTAGCCCTTACAAAACATTAGTACCTTCCAAGATCTTTACTCCCCTGAATTTTTATAGATTCTATTCACTAGGAGTTCAAAAACTTTAAATAGCCTCTGAAAAGCATTATCCATTTCCATGATCTTTAGCGCGTCTTTTAGTAGATTCAATTTGCAATTTAAAGGGTCCAATGAGCTTTAGCCCCATAAGCATTAATGCATAAAGCATTAGCCCCCTACATTTTTATAGATTCAATTCACAATTTTAAGATACCCAATGTGATTTAGCCCCTACAAAGTATTAACTCCCTTGCATTTTTTATATTTGTTTCATCCTTACTCTATTACCTCTCACCCCCAATTCTTATTCATAAAAATGCCTTATTGAAAATTTTTTACTAGATGGCTGCTCTCAAAGCTTCATCTTGAGGCGTGAATTGTCACAAATCTATTTTCATGGCTTCTCACTATGCTTTGAAAAAATTTGGTACAGAAAGCTTTCGTGAAAATAGAAAAACTACTTTAACAACAAAAGTAATAAAATAGTTTTTTATATTAATAAACAGCATATACAAATAATTGATTTCAATTAATTTATGTACAACTCAGTTCATGCATTCCACTTCCATCATGATTAGCGCAACATTGCTAAAACTTGCACAGCGCTTTCTTCTGTGGCACGACCTACCAACACTAAAATCCGAAGATAGGCAATGGTGAAAAACATACGTAAAGAGTCCATCCTGAAAAGGAGTTTTCTTGTTTTAATGTTGAATATTATTACTTTAAATACAAGTCCTTTTCCTACATTAATGTTGTATTATAATTGTCATGAATTAAAGAGAAATATTATTTATTTTGAAACAAAAAGAATTTTGGAATTTGTTTTGATCAAATTGATTTCCAGGGCATTTCACGGTAATTGTATAGTCCGTAACATTTCATTTTGTCTTTTTTATAGTTGTATAAATTTAAAATTTTTCTGTTCTCCTACTGACATAGCCTGTAAAAATCAGATTAACACAGAAAAACTATAAAAATTTTAAATTTATACAACTTTAAAAGACAAAATGAAAGGTTACAGACTACAATTACCATGAAATGTCCCTTCCATTTTAGCAGAAAATCTTATTTCTCAAAGTTTTGAATATGTAAAAGTAAGTACTACCACAAGTTTTTTTTTTACCCAAAATTTGCCAATCAAGGATTGATAAATAATATTGGTTCAACTGTTTTTTACAACCAACCCAAGATATACAGGAAACCTAAACATAAATTGGGTCTCAGTTTAGAAACTGCTGCTCCAGAAAAGTTTTACTTTGTCAACACAATGATTTTAAAATTTGAAAAAATACATACTTTAGCTTGAAGCCAAATTTAACTGAATCAATCCATCCATACACGGGCCCGAAGAGGTTACGGTGCGAGGCATTGTAAGCTCCCCGAACTGCTATGTTGGCCATCAGAGAATACCTATCTACCTGGTCCCCATGAGCCTTGATGATAGATCGAACTGTATTAATGTTTCTGAAAATATTTAAAAGAATTGGACTGTTATGCTTCTGGAAAAATGTTGGATGATGTAAAATTGAACATTACTTGGGATTATCAGTACCTGAAAACAAAGAGCATTGGTAAGGGTAAGCTGCGAATGACTGTCATGATTTCGTCAAAGTGCTCTTGGGCCATCTTTTTCATATAAGCTGAATCTTCAGCAGTTAACTGCCGAGGTATGCGTATTCGTTTCCTGTTAAGTGGCCTTTGCATAAGAATTTCACTGAACAGAAAGTAATCTGCAAAACCAAAAGATACTATATAAAACTTAAAAAAAAAAATAAAACTTTTGCAACAATAAAATTTAAGTAAATTTGGGTTTGATTACAAGAAACTTGTTTCAGGTATTAAAAATTGGTCTTACCTTTAACATTAAGTTCTTTGCAATATTTCTTCATGCTTTCCTTATCGTCCAAAACAATAGATTTCCACAATCGGCACAGTGATATTCGACTACTTTCTGGTAGGTATTCATATAATCCATGATCCAACAGAACAATTTCTGCCTTTTTATCCTTTCCTTTTCGAACAAACACTGTCATGAAAATAAAAATGATTATGAGTAGTTATTGAGAACAAATAACTTAAAAAAAAAAAAAAGATATTTAATCACAAACAGGATGTGTTCTTAAGTTCTTATATAGATAAATTGTTATGAACCATTTTAAGTTTAATGAAGAAATACATATGACCACTTTAAAATTACAATATAGTTAATGTTGAAATTTATTAATATTTAAGGTTTCTAAAATGTTTCATTGAATTTTTTCTTTCACAGTTGTCTTGGCAACTAAAAATACAAATTTCAGCTGAAGGCAACTTTCTTAAATCAATGAAAAACAACATTTTTGGTAAAGCTTCAATATATTTTTTTATTAAGAGGTAATAAAAAGTATCTTTTGAACTACAATTTAATAGATAGTGGATTTAACCACTACAGCATTTATAATTGAACTGAGGAGTTAAATTTTAAGATACAAGATTTCAAAAATGAAAAGCAATACTAACCATTTCCTGGATGAGGATCAGCATGAACAAATCCAGTGTGAAAAATTTGCTCAGCAAAGGTTCTCACCATTTTTTGACCAACCTTAGTTAAGGGAAACACATATAAATAAAAATGAAATTATAAACTAATCAATAATATACCTCAGAAATATTTAAAAGCAAGAATCAATTGGAATGAAAATGTTTTAAAACCAAGGTAAAGATGCAACTACCAAATGTATTTTTAGATAAATTTAATAATTTATCTTATTATGTCATTATTTTCATTGATTTTAATAGTTACAGTAATTGAATAAAATAGTTGTTGTGTTGGATAATAATGTAGTTGAATAATCTCATGGGATTCCCATTCAACTTTTGAAGTAAAATCATTTTAATTTTTCAATTCAAGAATTTGAAAATAAAACTTACATCACCAACATCTAGTCCCATGTTTTGAATGCCTTCTACATCACTGACATTCACACCATCAATAAACTCAGCAGTTAAAATTCTCTACAAGAAAAAAAGTGCTGATTCAAACAGTATAAAAAATTTCTTTTGAAAACAGTAGTGTAGTCTTTGCAAGTAATGTATCATTTATTCTTAGACTTTTAAGTAATGCATAATTTGTTTTTAGCCTTTGTGAGTAATGTATCCATGGGCAGGTGTTGAACCCTGGGGACACTCTTAAAACCTCAGGAGAGGACAATCTGTCCCTGATGTCTCTGGAAATAATTTACTACTTAAAAATAAAATTTTCTCATAATATTGGGGGATATTTACCCCTACGAGCCCAATAAATCTGCCCATGAATGCTTTATATTTAATCTATTCTCAATTTATGGAATAAAAGCTAAAAACTTAAAACAGCTGAAAGTTTTTGTTTGTTTATGTGACAAGATGTCAAGTATGATTCATTTAGAACAGGATACAAACAATTTAAATTCTGATGATAAAATAAAAAGGGGAAAATCCAAATTACCTTAGTAGTTAATCTCCAGTTCACTTTAGGAACATAAACAAATTTTAAGTTTCTCAGGTCTTGGGCACATCTCTCCATGTTTTTCCCTTCATTTATAAAATCCAACTCATGTTGTAGGGTTCCTTTTAAATACTACTGAAATATTGTGAGCATATTATTCACATTTTTACAGAACATCAAAATTTAAAATAAACAGTAATAACCCTGAATTTAGGTAATATGCTTTGTTTATAAAACCCTTGCAAAGAAAATAAAGTTGCACACAGCCATAGCATTTAAATGTAACTGAGACAGCATATCATCAGAACATAGGACAAAGGCACTAAGTCACTTTTGGACAATCTTTTAAAAGCGGTAGAACCCTGCCAATGAGCGAGTGGATTCCCAATATGTTGTCAAGATGAAAAGTGATAATTTAGTTGATAAAATTACATGGCCCAAAAGAAAGAGATCAGATGTCTCCAATTTGGCATAGCCTCATACAGAGTAGTCAGATCTGACTTAGCACCTTCCTCCTGTAAGGTGACAATATCATCTAAAAAAAATTAAAATAAATAAGATCTAGAATAAATACTGGGAAAAATATTGAAAGTTTTAGCCAAAGAGCAAAATTCCATAATTCACAAATCAATCTAATGCAAAAGATGCATCATAAGCATTTTATCTAATTAAAAATGTATCTCTCATGCTCATATCAAAAAGATCAATATTATTAAACGGTACTTACGTATTATCCCGTCGACCGTTCAGCGGCCGTCTAATTCAGAGGCACAGTAATAGTAAAGTCAATGGGATTTGATAAGTTTTCGGATTAAGCGTCACGGTCGACGGGATAATACGTAAGTACCTATTAAACAACCAACTTACATCCACAGCCCAAGTGAAATTGAAACTGGGATGCATCCAACCTATCATTTTCAACAACACATAAATAGTGTTCATATCTCCATCAAAACGCTGCTGAAGATCTATATACTGAGCCTGGAATCATAAGAGAACACCCTTACAAAGTATGTCATATACACTATTAAAATATGCCATGCCCATACAATTGCACAAAGAAAAAATTAACACAATTTTTATCTCTCAATTGAATCTTCAGTTTTAAAAAGGGAATAAGTCCAAAATTTGACTAATTGACTTTTTGTGCTCAAAAATCGCTCCAGGCTCTGCTCTACACATGAGTGCAAATAGGGGAAAAATAACTACCCCCTATCGGCAGATATAGCCCCTTGAATTTGCGAAATCGATGTCCATTCATTGTATTTTTTGATTTCATTTAACTTAATTTGTCTTTCATTTCTTATTCTTTGGCCTGTAAACTTAGTCAAAATAAAATTTGATTTTAATTTAAAAGCGTGTTTTCTTTTTTTAACCAATGAATGTTTGACTCCATTGATATTCACTTACTCCATTGATACTGCCTTAATGACTCAGTTTCATAATAATTTTGAATTTTATTTGTTTTAGTCTTTCGATTTCTCACTTTTATACTGAGGTGAGAACTAAGCAGAAATACAATTTAAATTTCAATTTAAGTGATTTTGAGGATTTTTCTTCAGTTGAAATTTCATAAGGTTCAAGAAGGGAATAAGTCCATCATCTTTTTTTTAACTGTGAAACCTTTTTAAATACACTTACAATTTTTCGATGATTGTTCTGTATTCTTAAGTGTCATGAATTTCCTGTAAAAATTTGGTGGCTATAGGATAAAAATTCCATTACTTATACAGTTTTTTTTTTCGATTTTCTCAAAACTTCGCTTTTGGACTTATTCCCTTCTTGTAACTGACGATTCAATTAGTGTAACTTACTTTAACAGCAACAGTTTCACCATCATGAGTAGTTGCTTTGAAAACTTGAGCTAAACTGGCAGCAGCAATAGGTTTTCTGTCAAAAGAAGCAAACACCTCTTCTGGTGCTTTCCCAAAATCTTCCATAAACAATGTTTCCAGCTACAAATCAGAGAAAAGTGTCCATAAAACGAATACATTTGTGTTCAACACTTTTAATGGTATATACTAACTTCTTTTTCTCCTCTGGTCAATGCCTTGTCGTGAAGATCAGATAGAGTGGTAACATATTCAGATGGGAGAATATGATTTAAAGATACAAGACCTTGTCCCAATTTGACATAGAGACCACCATTTTGTAAACAGCCTTGGAGTAATTGTGAAGCTGAGAGTAAGTGTACTTTCTTTAAAGCTGAGTTATACTCTTCAGAATCCTAAAATAAATACATCTCAAACAGTTAATCTTAGTTCTTAACCTTTTACCTGCCGATGTTCCCAAATGGGAACATCACTTTAGGGAATTTTTTCACCACTTAATTTTTCATGCAGGAATTTGATATTTGATAGTAAGAAACTCAAAGATATGAAGTTATTTTACATGCAAAAGTTTTTCACGTGCAATTTAATCTTTTTTGTGGAATTTATATCAAAATAACAGATTTTTGGCTCTTCCAAAAGTTGCACAAGTTTCAATTTATGATAAATTTAAATAAATTTAGTTTTAAATAATTATGCTGTGTTTAGGTAGCTTAAGTACACATCTTTTCAATTGGCTTGGCAGAATAGCTTCATATTCCAATTTTGGAGAGTAATTACCAATTCAACGTATATGTTCCCAAATGGGAACATATACGCATATTTGGCATATTTGGAGCATATTTGGCAGGTATATTTGGAGTGTTTCTGAGGATTTGGGTACTTATTTTGTTCAAGTGCTCTTTTTTACATAAAAATTTTAGGTATAAATTTGAAGAATTTTGAAAATAATGAAAAGTGTGTATATCTAAAAACACTCTTCTAACGTAAGTTGGATGTAAGGGATATGTTGTTTAGTTTGGAATCTTCCATGAGAAACGCAGATTTAACAAATCAATGGAGATAGTTATGATTATCAGTTTTGAAAGCTAATTAAATTTGAATGCAATTCATGGATTTTATGCTAGATATTCGGATACAACAGTAATTAAAACTAATTTTTCACTCAGAAAGATAACTGTTTAGCTTTGAAACGCATGGGAACATTCTTTCGTATTTTTTATACTGAAAAATTACCCATAAAATGTACGGAAAAGTGTCACGCCTGTAATAAATATGTAAATTTTTTCTTATGAAAATCTATAAAATTTTATCCAATCGTCCAACCATGGGAATTAAATATGAAGAAATAGTCCAAGATCATAAAAATGTTCAAAATTATTGAGTAGAAACCTATTTCAGTAGTTTTACTTGAATTAATTTTGAAATAAATGCCTTTTGGAAATCCCCCTAAAAACTTCACTCCAAACGCCGATGTTCCCAAATGGGAACATCCTCAAAATCATACTTAGGATTTTTTTTCTGCCAAAAAACGTCAAGATTGGTTTTAGTAATGATGAAACAAGCCATTTAAGCCAAAAATCTGAACCTTTAATTTGAAATTTGAATTGCGGCGTTTAAAAGGTTAAACCAAAAAGTTTACTTAATGATTAGTATCTAGAAAAGTAACATACTTCCTTTAGTCCATAGAGCTTTATTGAATAGTTTAGAGATATTATAAGTCCAACTTTCAGGGACCTACAAAAATCCAGAAGAAAAAGTAAAGTTTTAAAATTGTATTGTACCAAAACTATGTAAGTGATACTACAGAGTGCCAAGAAAATATCCCCCAAGTTTCAAAATTAAATATTTCTCAGTCAGAAAATTCGGTACTTTAGGATTAACAGGGGGCAAATATTGGCAATTGGACTTAATTGGCAACATCTTACAAAATCAAAATACAAATGAAAGCCTTAAAAATATCTAAAGTCACTGCTAGTTGAGGTATTATACATAATTTGATTATTTATTTTGATACTTGCTTATTATTTTCAATTTATCAAAACACTCGACACTTGAGCCTGGCTAATCCCAAAGTACCAAAATTTGAAACAAAGTGTATTACTTTTGTACAAGTTTGTTTTTTATACACAAAAGTTTGAAAAATGTAGTTTTAAATTGATTTCAGAACCAAATCTAGAAAAATATTTAGTCTAGGAATAAGATAACATTTTTCGTAATGAAAAATTCTTCCATTTACAATTTAAAATATTAATAAAAAGGGTTAAGTAAAAATTAATGGCACCAAGGCAAAATTCGACAGTGAATGAAAAAAATCTTAAAATAAGAGTTTAGACCTCAATTACTCATATTTCTTTGAGACTAAAATATTTTTACTTAGTGACAATATCTAGTTTATACCTGAAAAATCTACCAATTCCTGATAAAGTAACATCCACTTGTCTTTTCTGAAATGAATCTAATGTTTGGTAATACACCAAGGGAGCAGATATAGAGGTCCCAAGAAATACATATTTAATATTCCGTTTCAAATTGGATTTTCGCACAGGAGAATTGGTGTTTAGTGAAAATAGACGAGTTCCTAAACATTTTCTTCCAATGAAGCTTTTTGCATATTCATGCATGACGGATGAGGTGCTGTATCTGAAGCAATTCATTTGATACCTAGATTGAAATATTTCTCTGTCATTATATGTTAAAACAGATGAGAAAATGAATAAGATACTAAAGGCAAACTCAACATCTCATAAAAAAAAATTTCCTTGATTTACACCAAAACATTCAACAAATCTACAGGTTAATTTTTATATTATTCGGTGTACCTACTACTGTTACACTAAGCTATTGAGATTGTTCTTATTGGAAAATTTTCAATGCATTTTTCCCAAAATTTTATCTTTCCAAGTTCATGCAATGTATTTAGATATTGTTTTACAAGCTAAAAAATAAATGCTTAGCTGAAATACCTACTAGAGAGTTCTTAGAAATTAAAATTTTTATCTATAAAGATGTCATCAGTTGATCGATACCTCATAACTAGAGATTAAACCATTAAAATATCTGTAAAATATATAGGCCTATAGTTCCAGGAGGGGGCCATGGGACCCTCTAAAAAAAGACTTTAAAAGTTCTTTATTCTTTACTCCTGACTTCCGATATGGCTTCCTCTAAAATCTGTCCACAAACAGCCCATGACTTTCAACCCCTTAATTCTGTTTAAAATACTCTTTATTTTATGTATTTTTTTATGCTTTTGTAGAAATGTCTTCTGAAAGCATTATTTTAAGGAATATTCAGGGAAATATAGTGTTATGTGTAAAAAGGGACTGATCATAAATTCCTCCGTAAACACTTATAATTAGAACACAAAAAAATTTAGGGTTTCAAGATTAACATATACGCAAAGAATTTCAAAAAAAAAACCACAAAGTCTTATCGGACACTTCAGGCTATTATCACTCACGTGAATTGCATAACAAAGTCGCGTGAATTTGGCACGTTCTAAATACCCCTTTCAAAGAAAATTCTGGAACGTTTTCTTACCATAAAGCTGACACTTTTCACCTATTAAAAATTATTCTCGCAGAGTAAAAGCTCCAGGCATAAACTGAAATGGAATGCAACAAATTATCCAATGCTATTCCAAAACCAATTTATAATACGATGGAAACGAGATGACAAGGTCAGTGAGATAAGGGTATTTTAAAATGCCTTCTAACTAATCATTAGAACACGCGATTGAAAAGTGTGCGATAGCTCTTTGATACTTTTTTAAATTGTTTCAGATTAGAAATAATTGATAAATTTTTGTGAATCCAGCACATAGCACATACGGAAGGGAGCCAAAACAACAACATACTTGTAATGTTGCCATACGTGAATAAATTTTCTTTTGACTTGCACTTAAAATGTAATAAAATATGTACTACTTTAATTTTCATCACGAACTGATTAAAAAATTAACCAATATTTGTTTTTATAGTCATGAGAAGCACATGAATATTTATATAAATATTTTTAAATAGTTTCTTTTGAGTAGTTATGATGACTTTTAAACTCCTTTATTTATTTTGCAAATGTAAATAAACACGTGTTCCCCACCATTCGCGAAATCACGCATGGAAGATCATCTGAAAATCGTAAAGGTTTGGGATAGAAAACAGGTTGCATCATCTTAATTTAAGGTGATTTATTTTGAAACAATTTTATTCTTTTTGAAAATAGTACTTTTTGTACTTATATATTTTAATTTAGCATAGTACAGTACAGAACAATTTATTTATTGACTTGAAATTTCCGATTTATACTGACAAATAAATTTTTCTTTGCAGTGCTGTTATCTATTATTTATAGATAAACGTTTATTAGAAATGGACGACTTTTCTGCAAATGAATCAATGCTAGTAAGTATTAGAAATCAGAGTTTGTTTCAATGGTAAAATGTTGGATCTCATTTCCTAGGTCAAAAACAAAATTCTCCTGACCTCATAATTTTGTTGGTAAATATTAAAAAAATATAATATTTACTTATTAATAGTTAGTATGCTGGTAATGCTAACTCCATCCCCTTCGGGTTTGCAGTGGCATAATTAAGGGTAGAATGACAAGCCTCTCCTTTTTAATTATTTTATTAACAGCCCTAGTTATCTGCCCTTCATACTATTTAACATTTCTTTATGTTGAATTAATTTATTTCCAATAAAGTGGGTAAATAATTTCTTTTTCAAATAGATAAAGAGTACAATTGATAATATATATAAGTCTTTAAAAAGGGAGTTTTGAGGTTATACCAACTGTCTGTGCAAATTTTTTGGTTGTTTATTGAACTTTAATCTTATGTATTTAAAAAAATTCTTAGCTTGAAAAAAAATTAAACTAAAATACCGAATCAAATGTGAATTAAACAAGATTATTGGCCAAAGTGAAAAGAGCCAAATCTATCATTTACAAATCAATTCTAGTTCTAACCAATTTAATGTATTTTGTTACCCTAATAAGTTATAAAGCAGTTTTTTTATGAATGTAAATTAATTTGAAATACTTTTAAGCTTATGATAATTATCTAAAAATATATTACCTTGTTGAAAATGACAATTCTCCATAAAAACTTTCTTTAAGAACAACTTTCTTTGTCATGAAAATATTTGATTTTTATTGATGTATTTCTATGGTTTCTTTTTAGAATGATGAAATATATGCTTTGTCAGCTATATTTGAATCAGATTGGATTCTGGAAGATGATGTAAACAAAGTCTACAGCATCACTTTACATAATTCAGCCAAAGAAAGCTTTTATTTACAAGTAAGCAGCATCAGTATTTTCATCATTTTGCTAAGAAAGCAATGAACCTTACCTTTTGTACCTTTTTTCTTACCTTTTGTTTAGTAAACAAGAAAATTGGGATTTTTTAAAGTCTAGTTTCATTCAAGCAAAGTATTTAGTATGGGAAGTGTCAATCACTCTCAAGTTAAAAGAAAAACTCCAAAGTTACATAAATCAATTTGGCAAATGAGGATTTAAGATTAAAAAAATAAATTAGAAAACTACTACTAGAAGTAAATTTTATCCATCTTTTGTATGTGTATTTCTTATAATTTGTGTTTATCATGTTACCAGCAATAATGTCAGTTACATTTATATATTTTATTTATTTCACAATTTTAGGTAGTCTTCCCTCCATCCTACCCATCAAGTTCACCTCCCACTTACTCCATAAGGTTCAGAAATTTTTTTCGCATTCAAATAGTAGTTATGTGTACTATCATTATTAAAAAAAAATTTGTTTTCATTTCATGTATTTAAAAGTCATTCTCTTTTAGTGCTCCTTGGCTTAGTAGACAAGCAAAATCATATCTTAATTCAAAACTGGAAGATATATATCTGTATGTATTATTTTTATTAAGTTTTGTACACTTTTGTGCCATATTATGAGTTTGACATAATTTTAACTTTTGATTGAGTAAAAGAAGCTTAATTTTTAAAGATTCTTGGACTAGTTTTTAAGCACATGCACTGTCTAGGCCATTACAACTAATCCCTAAAATAATAACATTTTTTTCTTCTTCAGATGCTATTAAATATTTTCTATTCATGATATTTATTGTTATAATATTTTTACTTGACTTTTGGCTTATTTCTGTTATTTTCTATTTAGGAAATTACTGTTCATTATTTAGGCTATTTGCTGTTATTCATTCTTAGATTATTGTGATATGTGCTTCAAAACATTAGTTGATACCATAAAGAATTTCATTTCCTACCTCTTAAAACTGTAATTTACTTATAAGATATAGAAGACATTCTACCTAGTAGTTTCTAGATTTCAATACTCCCAACTTTTTAAATTTCAGTGAAAATGCAGGTAGCAGTATTGTCTTTTTATGGATTGAAGCCATTAAGGAGTTTATAGAAGATGGTGTGAAAACATTTGAAAACTCAAAACAAAAATCTTGTGAACCAGAATTAGTTGATCAAAATGCTGAAGCTGAACCAGAATGGGTTGATCAAAATGCTGAAGCTGAACCAGAATGGGTTGACCAAGATTTTAAACCAGAAACAAAAGGTAACCAATTCATTAAAGGGAGCATATCATTTTCCTTATTGAAATAAACATAGAAGTATAGGTGGCTCATGGGTTATTTTGTGGTGAAAGGTTTATGACAATTTAAACAGTTGTTAATAATTTCCTGTTAAACACTAATAAATCAGATCTACTTTCCAAGAGACTCTGCCAGGGGGGGGGGATTTAGGAATATATATTTCCTCCAAAAAACTCCACTTTTGACCATAGAAAACCACTAAAACTGCCCCCATATCCCCCCACAAAATTTTTTCCTGGCTATGCCGCTTGTATCTGCTACACATTATGATAATTTTAAATACTTTTCCCATATTTTATGATTTTGGAAAAATCAACAGTTACAAAGTTCTTAAATGCATAATTTCAGGTGTTGAAGACGAAACTCATGACATTACCATTAAGCATGGCCCAGCACTCACAGACAAAAAAAGTGTTTTCCAAGCACATGTTGCTGCAGTTAACTCTTTGAACGAGGTATGTTAAGTTATTCTTGTTCTTCATTACCTCAACTCCTAAAAGTAGTTCTTTTCTAAATTTAATCAAGATACCAATAAAAAAAAACATCATTTGTGTGAAACTGGTCTACAGATGAGATCTTAACAGTCCAGAATTATTTTAAATGAACTCAATATTGTTGTCTCAGCTTTTTCTTTACTCTTGCATTACAGACCAAGTTGTTTTTGAATCAACTGAAGGAAAACCGAAAAATTGCTTCTGCAACACATAACATTATGGCATACAGGTAAAAAATAAACAATTGTAGTAACTAAAATGTCAAGGGGGATTCTTATGTATGGAGATCTCATGGGTTTAAGGTTACAAAATTTTCCAGAACAAAAGTGGATTAAACCTCTTTATAGAAATTTTTTTTATATCTTTGAATTACCTGGAAGTTTTCCTATCTTGAAAAATTCTAGGAGGGATATCTGTCCCTAGGCAGAAATATCCCCTATTGGTTATCTAAAATATTACTTAGCATAAAGATTTAAGTTTTTTTTTCGTTTTGTTTTAAATGACAGAAATTATATTTAATTGGGAACAAAACAGTAATAAAGTAAAATGTCTGATCAACTTTTTAACAGGTAAATTTTTTTACTTAAGCAGTTTCTAGGGAACATGTTTGTAAAAAAATTTTATTTCTTTTATTTGTACCACAATTACTGACTGTTACAATTTCTAAAAAAAAATTATCCTTATCCTTATAATATTATAATCAATAGTGTCTGTGAATTAAAGTTATGTTTTTTTAAATTTTATCTTAATTTCATGAATCCCAGTTCATTATAAATTACTGCCATTTTAATTTGTCTGGGTATGAACAATTTTAATTATCAAAGTATGTTCAAGCACATATCCTGCCTGACTTTTGAAAAATCAGGACCGATTTTTCAGAAGTCATTACAGTTTTTTTTTTTGTGCAATTTTTTAAAAAAAAGTATAATTTTGAATTTACATAAGTTGGAGTATTACTGTATTTAATAAATGTTTTAAGTTGTGAAAATATAACAATCACAAATCCATATATCAGGATATTGATAGGTAATAATGTATACCATGATTGTGATGATGATGGAGAAGACAAAGCTGGAGGAAATCTACTGCGACTTCTGGAGGTAATGGTTTTTAATTTGTAAAATATCTTTTTTCAAATAACAATTTATAAAATAAAGATATTATGCCACTAAACTTAACTGATCTATTAAGACTTAATTTTAATGTGGCTATTAGTCTTTTTAATTTAAATTCCATGCAATTTCCAAAATGAATTTAAAAAAAAAATTATGTAAGTTATAGTTATAGTCATTTGAAAATATATTGGGTTTTATAGTAAAACTTTTATCCAAGTATGTGAATTTTCATTTCCCTTCACAAAATCATAACTATTTTCTGGATATTTTAGATTCTTGATGTGAGAAATGTTATTGTCGTTGTTACAAGATGGTATGGTGGCACCCTTCTAGGACCTGTAAGGTTCAAGCATATAAATAATGTTGCAAGAGATATACTAGTCAGTGAAGGATTTGTTGAGGTAAAAATACTTAATTTGCATTCATTCTTTATGAGCATTACCTACATTATGTATTCTAGGTTTAATCTGTGGGTGACATTAATTTGTGAGTGGTTCTTTTCATGGGGAGATATTGGAAATTTTTTTTAAAAATGGAGTTTCTTTACATTTTTAACATTTCTGGAATACAAATGGATTGTGAGATGTAAAGAAATTTAAATAAATATTGTTTGTGGCCGTGGGCTTTGAAAAAAAACCTATTTGGGCTGGATGTGGCCTCTAGTTTATGACCCCTATCTATAACCATCTCTTTTTTATTTACTAACCTAACATATTTTTCAGATGTTTTTAAGTGTCCATGGACTAGCGGCAAAAAAAAAAAGATATAGAAAGAAATGTTCAACTAATTCCAGCAAAAACAGACTTTAAGGATTTTATATTCTGAAACGTCTATTTGTCGTTCAAAAGACGAGAGAAAGTGTTATATGCAGGAAAGTGTTAAATCACACACAGGGTTTTTCAGCATTGAAAATTACTAGGAACGGAACCAACAACTATTAAATACAAGAGACGTGAAATAGTATTAGGCAAAATGTTATATCTTCCACCTAATGTAAATAAAATCCTGTACCTGAAAAAGCTATTTAAAACATTGGTACTAGTGTATTATCCACATGCCAGAGATTAATCACCAAATTTCTTACGGTGATAAGCAATGTCTTTTGTTGCTGTTTTGACTTAGAGCCAATTAGATTATTTGCTTTTTATTGTTTTTGAAGAGGTTGCTAAACGTACCAATGGCATGAGGATAATTTGCAAGTACCAAAACATTTTTTTCCATACAAATGAAGTTTTTCTTATACTTTATTTTTTCCACTTAGAAACCTACTCAAGCAACTAAGTCCTAGGAGTGGCTGAGTTTAGGATTTTAGCATTTACTCTTGGAAAAAGTGCCTTGTTTTTAAATGCATTTGTGTACATGAATTGTTATGTTTGTATAATAAATGGTGTACATATTTTTACAATTTTATGTGATTGTTTGATTTTTTTAAAAAACAAATTAGATATTTATTAAAATAGTTCACAATATTTTTAAAAATTTGCATTCAATTTAAACCAGATTGCATTGAATCTTTGTTTTATTAAAAATTATTTTGTTAGAAATCTATAACTACAAATGTAGCATCATATTGCTACCTTGGTAGATGGGCACAACTTAAAAATTAGAATATTTTTGCTTTTGTCATGTAACAAAATAATAAGGGGGTATATCTTTCATAGCTGCCAATCCTCCCGGCTTACCAGGGAGTTTTCGTGGTTTTTCAGTCATTTATAGGGAAGAAATTTTTGTTAACCATGAACAAGGTTAGATTTACATGATATGCCTTCTACATCAATAAAATCAGTTTACATATTAATAAATGCAATACTAATGCAAAATGTTCCATACACCTCCCCTAAATTATAGATTTCTTTAGTCTGATCCAAGTTCCACGTAATTGGTATGTATTTAAAGGCAAAATCATATCTAGACCAGTATCCAGTTGTTTAGTTCCACAAACTGCATAAATGTTCCCCCATCACAAGCTAATGAAATCTCAAAATAATTTTGCTCTGAAAATGTACAATTAAATGAAAATTGGATACAATTTAATTGAAATTTGTAGTTTATTTCAAATAAGTCATGTATTAGTGACTAAAGAAAAGTATATCTACACAGTAATACATCCAGCAGTGTCTGGCGACTAGTGGATAAGGTTGATGTTTTATCTTAATTACATATTGATTCATGCACCAAGTTTTTGGACATGGCTAAAACAAAAGCTATACTTTCAGGCACAGATCACGAGCATCATAATGCATAATTTTGAATGCGTTCTGTAAAAGTGTTGTTTTCAAAATAGTCAAACACGAGTGTTAGAACAGATGGCTGTTGTTTTCGAGTGAATGCTAGCAAGCTCGATTCACTTAGGCACCTTTAAGATAGTCTCGTCACAAAAGTGATGAACCTAAAATGGCAGGATTTCCTACAGCAAGGCCTGCCACGGATGCCAGGTAAGGTTGAACTGTCTACAGAGTTCTAGCTGCATTGCATTGTTTTCCATATTGGACCTAAACTCCCAGAGCCTTGGGCAATGTGCTACCACAAAAGCCTTCAAAATGAAATCTGAAATGGAAATTTCAAGTATTACAATTGCATATATTTCAAGGAAATTATGTAATGTTGAAAGAGTCTTATTCATTTCAATTTAAACTGGAGATGTTTGGCATAGTAGCAGTAAAATTACTGATTCAAGAATGGTTAAATCTTAAGGATCTTTCAAGTTTGATGTTTGGCGAGAAAATATTAAAAAGGATTTTTCAGTCTACTCTAATGACATCTGAGAACTGATAAAGAATATGGGTGACTAACCCTGGTAAATCTAGTAAAAAAATAAGCTAAGAAATTAAACAAGAAAATAAAATATCCAGAAAAGGTAGATGTAGCATTTAAATCTGAAGTAGTAAAGTAGAACACATTTTATGTAAACTAAGGTTAAACTAAACACAGGGTTTTTAATTATAAGCAAAAATAAAATAGAAAATTACAAATTTGCACAAAACAGGCCTCCAGTTACTACTAATGTTTGGTTTAATTTTTTTAGTACTACCTTTAGGATGTAATAACATTGACTACCAAGTTCTTATAATATTAATAAAATTTCCTCTCAAGAGCTTTTCAGTCTAAAAAGCAAATAACTTGTTGTAACCAACAACAGTGCCACATATTTCTTGGTGAGCTATTTTAAGTTACCCCAAAACTTTATAGTGGCCGAGATTGATGAATTAATAAAACACAAAAAATATCAAACCCGACGAAACATTAAAAGAAAAGTTACTTTGGGATTAGCCAGGCAAACACCAAGTATACAGATAAATCACCAAATATACATCAAATCAAAGAAACAACCAAATGTGTAACTTGCAAAATTTCACCACTTAAGTACAATTGGAGAGATTTACCTATGGTACTGAGAAAAGTTTACAGATTGGTAAAACATGTAACCATTTACCCAAAGTTTTCTGTTCCTGGAGTAGACTCAATGTTAAATTCAGCAACTGGAACTCCCCGGTCTGCAACTCCTGGTGCAAACATGGCAGCAGGATAGACAACAGATGATGTGCCAATCTATCATAACATCAAACATTAATGTAAGGTTAAAGGTCACCTAGTTCCACACTAAAATTAGGTAAGTTAGCACAATTCTAATACATTATTATGAATAAAGAACCCAAGAAAGCTAAAGAATAAAATTATAATTGTGCATAAATTAAGATTAATCTTAAGAAGACTTGGAACAGTTTCATTTTCAAAATTACAAATCAAAACCAGAAGGCAAAAAGTGCTTCATAGTTTTCAGTAACTTTGTAAACTAAACTAATTTTCTAGTAACAATATTGATACTACTTATAACACATTAATTAAATAAATGCATTTTGTGACTAGCCTCAAGAGAATCCCAAGGACATACAATAAAACTAGAAACTTATTCTGTTATTTTAATTGATAACATAAGCTAAATATTAAGACACAAATTTAGAAATACTTTTGAAAAATGTGTAAATTTTGGTTAAGTATGTTTTAGTTGTGTTTGCTTTTAGAATGATTAATTTTGCTACTTACAACTAAGCAAAGATCACATTGATCTAATTCATTTTGTGCTTGCATTAACACATCTGGATCTAGTGATTCCCCAAACCACACAACATGAGGTCGAAGCAAACCAGCGCATTTTGTACACCTGAAAAGAAAAAATCTACTGAATTTGACAAATATTTAGGGAGAATCAAAGTTGGACCAGCCAAGGGCCAGATGCAGCTTTTTTTACTTGGTGGCTACCCAAATAAAGTGCATAATCAGTGATTTAAAAAGTACAATCGACTCCATTAATGTGATCATGGTTAATGTTCCCAATCAATAGTTATTAAAATCAACAGGTTTTGATCACTCCTAATTAACTTAAACATAACACAATATTTTTTTTTGCATTATGCGATCTACATATTGTTTAATGCTATAAAAACTTATCTATATCCCCTACAAAAAAAATGCTCCTTTCCAAATTTGTAGGTCAATTTTAAAAGCAATCATCTGCTTTTTTGTAACTGAAAATCAATTTCTCTGCTCTGATTCTAGCAAAAAGAAAACATTATATTCTTACACTAAAAAGAGAAGGATGAGTGGGACTTTTATCATTCTTATGATGAGGGGGAAGATTAAACTCAGTTTTTCTTATAATTTACTTTGTCAAAATCAAGTCAAGTCAATGAAATTTCATACTTCAAATTAACTATTTTGAATTTTGATACATTTCTCAACAAATTAATAAAAACATTAAAAGTGCTCCCTTCCAAAAATATGTTGAGTTGTAAATAAATATGCACGGACAATGAAAGAATAGAAATTATTACCGGGGTAATTCTTCCTCTGGAATCCTTGCATCATGAATGCCAGCATCAGGGTCTCTAAAAATACAAATTATGTTAAAAAACACTATCACATTTAAAATATCTAACAAAATAAATAATCTTATTTTAAAATATTTTTTGAATACCCAGAGATGACGAAAGTAAAATAGAATTATAAGTACCATTGTAAAAATTTTTGGTACTTTATGATGAGCCAGGCGCAAATCTCTCCAATTGAACTATATTGGCAACAATTTAGTATATAAACATAACAAAAATTAATATAAAACTACTAGTTGAGATATTTTAATGGTGTTTTATTTTGATATTTGATTATTTTTAGATATTTAGCAATGCTTACACCCGGTTAATCCTACAGAACCAAAATTTCAATGGATATTTTAACTAATAGCAATAAAAAATTTTAAGGAAGAATCATAAAGCATTTTAAACAGCAGGCCATTAATGAAATACTATTTTTAGTTAATTATTTTGGTTCCTACTTATCCTGACAACCATGCTGGTGAATTTGACAGTTGCTGAATGGTTGACTGGGTGATATGTAAGTACTATTATTTTAAGTTTCTATAAAATTAAAGACAAAATCACTGCTTACCCTTTACCAGCTAATGCAGGGCAAATTGGACTTGCCCTATTTTCAGAAGTATGACCACACGAAGTGCACCTGGTTCGAAACAGAGTACCTAAAATATGAAAACTTGTTTTGTTAAGATGAAACAATTTCATACTTTTAAAACTTTTCAGGTAGACTGAGTAAAAGGAAACCAAATAGTGTAAACATTTAGTTTATCTGATTTTAAAGTTATTTAGTCACTGAATCTTACACATGAGTTTTTATCAAATTTAAAAATCAAATTCAAAAGTCCAAAGAGTGTCCAAGAGTAGCACCCAAACTCAAGGACTTTTTGAATTCAAAACCACATATAGTTTTACAGGAGCATACAAACCCTGCAAAGTTTGTTTTCAATACTCTATTTACTACAATTTCATTATTCTGCTAAAAACTGTAAACTAACTGAGTAAAATAATTCACAGTTCATATTGATGAGAATAACAAAAATTCGGGAATACTAAAATATTTACCATGAAAATTATCTTATCAATTTTAAACACGACAGGTAAGGGAATTTTATTCATATGATTAGTTTTTTTTACCATGAAGTTCAAGCAGGTTTTTTGTGCCAGCATCTCTGTGCAGTTCATCTATATTTTGGGTAATGACAACAAGTCTTCTTCCTTCAGATGCTAACTGTGCTTCTGCTTTAGCCAGGGCATGATGGGCCTATGAAACAAGGAAATCAATAAAATGAGCTATTAAAGTAAGGAAAAATAATATCAGTACCCAAACTTTTAATAAATTAAACTGAAGTAAAAAATTATTATACTTTATAATACAAGGAATTAGAGGTACAAGAAAATTTGGAAACTTACAGGATTAGGTTTTTTACTAAGCACCAAATCTCTCCTATAACTATAAAACTCCCAAACCAAAGATGGGTTAGCTAAAAATGCTCCTGGGGTAGCAAGATCCTAGCAGTAGAAAAAAGGAAGTCATTTTAAACCAGCATATTAAATTATGTGATAAATTAATAATTCTAAATACAATACTTAATACAATAATACAAATCTTAATACTTCATTGAACAAGTTTTAGTCTCTATACAAGTATCTAATCATCTTGTGTAATATACTAATTGAAAAAGTTAAGTATAAATTTAAAACTTAGAAGCTGTTCACCACCAGATATGGCTGAGTGGCTTTTCATGAACCCCTACTCTTCTTATCAGCAAAAGCAAGCAAATCAAAACCCCTCTAGTAATTACATAAGCAAACTCAGCCCAATCTCCTACCAATTTTCTGGACGAAATATCTAACAGTTAGTCTCGGATATAACTAAAAACTTTCTGTGCACTAAATCTTCTTCAAATACTTTCTGCAAATTAATTAAGTGCCCCCAGGCCTTTAAATTTAAATATAATGACAGTAACATTGTTCACCTAAATATGGTTATAAGGCTTTTAAAACACAACTGTAGGAAAAAGTCCTTCTATTAACCCTAAACTATTAATTAATGAGATTTTCTGTAAAATCCCTTAAACTTTCCGTGCTCAGCATTAGTGTCTATATAATCCAAGTTTGCCAAGAGTAATAACTGATTTTTAAAATTTACAGCTTTTTAAGACCTTATTTGGTTCTACAAGACTCTTATATTTTATCTCAGATCATTAAATTTTATAAAGATTTTGTCTTTTGCAAATCTGATTTTTAAAATTATAAGTCAGCAGAACTTTCAGAAAATTAAGTGTTTTTAAATGCTTAACATAAGCATCATTCATATCCCCATTTTCAGCAAAAATAGTAGCTCCATAGTAGTTACCTATGCTAGGAGATTAATAGGGATTCAGCATTTGATAATCACCAATCCTGATATGAACTCTACTAAGCCCATAGACTTAAGACCCACAGCTTTATATCAGGCCTAAATATAAAGCTTATCACTAAACGTGAAGATAATTATATTCAGAGATCCTGATATTAGAGAGCAGAAAGCTACACTATTCACCTGTGCACTATACTTCCTCCAAAGACCTCCAGCTCCTCTAAAAGTTGGAATGCCACTTTCAGCACTAATGCCAGCACCAGTTAGTGCAACAACGTGCTTGGACTTTTGGAACACTGTTCGGAAAGCAGCCATATCGGAACTCGGCTGCTTTCGCACTTTACCAGCTATCGACACAGATGCCATTCTTCGCAAAAACGTCGAAGGACGTTTAAATACACAAAAAGCCATTAGCTTGTAGAAGTGAGTAAAAATCTAGTTTTTTATAAACATCCTCTGAAAATAAAAAGGATTTCAGATACAAAACAATACAACAACAAAGGTACAATTCAAAGAAGTATTAAATGAATAATTGCATAACTTTTCTGAAAATGCAGTGGAAATGTGAAGTATTTAAAATTTTAACATAAAATTATATCTTCAAAACTAAGCTAATCACCATCATAAAATTTACTTTTGAATGTTTCTCAGTAAAAAAACATTCAAAATATAAAAACAAAAATCCTGAAAAATTCATATTTAAGTTTTTAGAGGTTAAAAAATGCATACCCATACTGCAAATTTCATACATTCTATCAACTAATAATACATAGTAGATAAATTATTGAACACAAAATTCAAGTGGAAAATTTTATACAACACCCTATTATCTCTCTCTCTCTCCATTGTTTTAATTATTTATTTATACTGTACCAACACCTAACAAAATTATTGTATCTCTAATAAATTTATTTTGATCTTCCTACATGGTAGGCAAAATAAATTTAATAACTTGGTAAAATAAATATTGTCCTGAAGATGATTGGAGGAGAATAATTTCAATGGATAAAAATGTGTAACAGTTACTTCTTTAAGTTTCTCAAACACACTTTTAATAACCCAGAATATGTTAACCCAAAAATTAGGTCAATATTGAAATACACCAAGAGATGAAGTAATATTATTAATGGAATGATTGTTACCCCATTTAAATATTTAAAAAACTTTACCCAATGAATCAAATTTAAACTATGCCATAGTGTGATTAAAATGAAAAGCACTGCAAATTTAGAGAAAGGAGAAAATAAACAAAGGGAGGGGATTAAAAAGGTTCAACAGGAAACACATTTTCATATCAGCGGCTTGTAAGGCACCTTTAAATTCAACATTAAGAAAGAATGGCCAAAACATAGGAAATGGAAAAAGGATAAATTCTTACAGAACAAAATGGAATAAAGAAACAATTTGGCTGGAAGACAGTCTTAATCTATCGAAATTTCATAGACATTTAATCAGTTGAAAGAACAAACATACGATGATACGATCTCCTCTGGTCTCTGGATGTAAATATCATGTCATTAAATTGAAAGTGAAAGTGGAAGTGACTTTTTAGCATTTGATCTTCATTACAGATTTCTTCAGAAGATCAGAAGTGCTATTCAATAAACTTAAGTTCAAACTTGTGATTATTTAATTTAATTTTGTAACATAAAGGTATCTGAAATATTTATGAATCATTTAACGTTTTTAATAAGCAAGGATATGATTAAAAGGAAGTGATTTGTCTTTGTTTGTCTTAATCAACACTAGATGGCGCTGTTCATCAACCAAAGACCAAAGTTCAGGACGACCCGTAGTTTTGGTTTCGATCTATGGTGGGTCAAAAGAACTTTTTTTTTTAATCCGCTTACGGGTAGAGAGGCAGATTTATGGCCAAATGGGGGTTCAATAAAACAAGAAAAAAAATTCAACTCGATTTGACAATTCCTTCTACATCTGCATTGCGCTCAAGGTCAAGTTTCGAAAAACACTAATTTTAAATATAGGTATATTTTTAAAATAATTATTTTCGAAATCTGCTTGTGGATTTTGGAGTGGAATTTTGGTCAAACAAATTCTATGAAACTTTAATCTCGATACGATAATTCCATCTAAAAACCGTTACTTAAAAAAATCTGTAATTTTTTTTTCAAAAATCCGCCCAAGAAAAAATTTAATTGAAAGAAAGAACCTTTTTCTTTTTTGAGGCCTGATAAAAATTCTTTTCTAAAAGCTATTTTCCACAAATCTACTCCAAGAATATTGAAGATATATCTATGAATTTTTTTCTGTGTGATTGTCGTGATACTGCAAACTACTGCAAACAATGAAGAATCTTGAAGTTTCTGATCCATCTCCTTTATCTGTTTTATCATTTTTTAAACTTTCTTATTTCGCCATAGGGACACTGTAAGCTCTCTCAATAAATTCAGCTAAGTCACTTAACTTCATACACCTTACTTCCATCACCATAATAGACGTTGGTTTCAAATAAAAGACGCGAATTGGACTTTTGAAACACCTTGTATACATAAAAGTGAATCAAACGGCATTAAAGTTAAAAATGCTAGAGAGCAAAGCCCGAGGCAGGCAGATTGCAACAGACGATTTACAATGTCTGGAAACATTTCCAACATTTTGAGAACTTGATATGGAAAGCCGCAACAAATTCTTGAACAGAGAGGTTTGTACCAAGGACCTCTTGAAACGGGGAAAAAAACTCCTCACGACTGAACCAGCGAGGATACATAGTCGTTATGTCATATAAAATATACTACCTAAAAAAATTAGGTAATCAGTTTAATATTCTGTTTTTCTAATAACATCTCTCATATAAAAGCCCACGTCACTCACTGACTCACTGATTCTGGAACGCTCGCACACTATGATGCCATCTCGCAATAATATAAAAGCCCACGTCACTCACTGACTCACTGATTCTGGAACGCTCGCACACTATGATGCCATCTCGCAATAATAATCATAATCATCAGAAAAATATAAAAGCCCACGTCACTCACTGACTCGATGCCATCTCGCAATAATCAGAAAAATAAATAAATAAAAGTAATTAAAATTTTAAAATAATATAATAGCTTTTAAATAAATATCTTTCAAGAAAGTTGGTTTACTTAATAAAGGTTAAAAAGTTACTTTTAGGGAAGTTGGTTTCTAATTCAACAATAATAAATTATTAAAGTTAAACTTCTTATTTAATGTATAATTAATAGGAACTTGAAGTAGTAACGAGCGAAGCTCGCATAAAAGGCTAGCCTAGCTGTAAGACCCGGCTTTGCCGGGTCGTAACAGCTAGTTGAAAATAGTCTCTCTTGAACCGCTTCATCTTAACAGCGAAGAGATGCTGAAAGGGAAGAGGGATACTGAAAAGCGGAGAGGTCCACCAATAACAAAAAAAAAAAAAAAAAAAAAAAAAAAAAAAATTAAGAGTAAAGGGTGCTAGGGGGCCGTTCAAATATTACATAAGCGCCTAAGGGGGGAGGGGGTTTCCTATTTGCTTATTTTTCCTGACAAGGGGGGAGGGGGAGTATGAGTGATGCTTACGTAAGATGTTAAAAACAGTGCATTTTCGAAAAAAAAAAAAAAAAAACCCTGAACTAAGACAAACAAAAATTAAGCATTTTCACAAGGAAAGTTTTAACGATAGGTTAAGTGTTCATGGAGAACAATGAATTTAAGAAATCTTAGCATTACTAAAGATTTTGTACCACAAATAACTAAGGGGGGGGAGGTCTGACAGTTTTCTTACGTAATCATGAGAGGGGGGGGGGGGTTGAGGTTTGCTTATTTTTGCTGACAAGGAGGGAGAGGAGGGGTCAAAATGACCAAAAACTTGCTTACGTAATACTTGAATGGACCCTAGACCAGAAAGAAGCTAAAAAGCAGAGAGATCCTGAAGAGCAAAGGGATACTGAACAAAGAGAGAATTTTAAGCCGAGTGTGCGTTGAGCGAAATGGGTGATTTAATCCGTTCTGATGGCGATGACTATCTTCGAGGTTCCAAAAATAGGTGTCTTGAAGAGACCTCAGGACAGGAGTGCCGCGAAGTGATCATGAAGTGATCGGAATATGACTTCACGGATTTATTTTTACCATGATACTGCAAGCAGTTTTCTACTTAGTTTGACTTCTTAAGTCTTAAGAGCATTTTTAAGTAATTTTAATTATCTAGGCCTAGGGCATAAACTTTCTAAAAGCTGTTTGGGTTATTCTGGTTATTCCACCTGATTTTTTTTATTGGTGTGCTGTATCTGAAAATGACATCGGTTTTTTTCTGGGACGTCTCATTTTCTGACAATTTAAGTTTTTATTTTTTATTGGAAGATACCTCAAAACTTTGGAAAATGGACTCACTACACAAAATTACTAACACAAATTTTTCATGAATCATTTTTATTGTTTTTAGTGTGCTGAATCTAAAACTTACCTCCGTTTTATAATAGATCACCGTTATTGAAAATAAGGCAATGTTTTTAGAAAAATGAAAGCAAACTTAGAATGATTATTAGCACGTATTCTTAAAATCGAACTTTACCGGAAAATAATTTTTTGATGTTTTTTGGTGTGCTGAATCCGAAAATGACCACTTTTGATTTTTAAGACATGACTTTTTTAGCAAGTAGAGCAATATTTCACAAAAAATGAGAGAGAGAGAGAAAAAAAGGACAAACATATTAATTTTTTATTGAGATGCTTAATTAAGGTAGTTTTCTTTAAATGTCACTGTTACTAATGTATAATAATACTTCAGAAAATTTGATTAGAAGAAATTTGTTATTTTCATGATTTTAGAACTTAAAGAAAAAAAATATAATCACCAGAAAAAAACCCAGCATCGAAATGTTACCTAATTTAAACAAAGCAACGTGTCTTTTTTAAAACCTTAGTGGCTTTGCAAATTTTTAACAGCCGTGATTTTTTAAGACTGAAAAAATTATAAAATCCTTCACGTATTGCTCACTACGGCTATCTGAAGATTTCTACCGCCGAAGGTACCTCACTAACGAATGCACGAGATGGTTACAAAGACTTGTAAACAGGAAGTTCATTTCCTCAACTCAACAGATGTTCAACGGAGAATTCATTCTGAAGGAAAGAAAGACAAGTGTCATCTCTGGCCCCCAGGCCTTCCTTTAATCTGCTACAAACTTAAATATAATAAGAATCTCCATTACGGCGTGGAACTGTTCGTAACACGGAAGCGTGTCGTTAGGAAAACTTAAATAAACGGCAGAAGTTTTGCTTCTGAAAGTAAAAAAAAACTTGTATGTACTCGTAGGATCATAAAGGTTGATGTGCTGGTCAGAATTTTATGTCATATTTTTTCCGTGATGAGTGGAAGAAAAATGGAATGAATCTCAACTGTACTTCTTTAATGACAAAAATAGATGTATAGGGAAAAAGTTATTTTTTTTTGCATAACTCAAACCTTTTTCTTAGATGTGAAAATAATAAGAACGAAAAAAAAAGTGTCTATCGGAAGTGCTATAAGGGCTATTAGCGACTTTGTAAAAACGTAATCACGTTCTCTTTCTTGGAATGCTCCTAGCCAGGAAGGCCCGATTTAGAAAATTTGTTTTAGTAGGCACATCACGCAGAAAGGGGCCACCATGTGAGATTACACGTAGCATATGTTGAATGTTTCAAAGTTCAAAGATATCAGAAAAAGTGTGTTAAAACAATGTGTTTGATTTTTGCTTTGCATTTTTTGGAGAAAATACCATAAATGCAATGAAAGTTGTTTTTTTTTAAATATTTTTTAATAGATTTAATATTAAATATTTTTTGAGATTTTGGGGACCCTTAAACTATGAGGACCCTTAGCCCGGGCCTCACAGGGCCCTGAAATCAGATATTGCTTTTAGCAAGTTGTAGTTGCACTATTTACAATTTTTTAAAAGATGAATTGGCTGCTTTATGAGCTGATGTGGAGTAGCTTAGCTATAAGTTACAAAATGTAAGTTTTGGATACCTGTTTCATTTGCATTGTTCCAGTTCCATTATATTTGTAATATTTTATATGTATTACGAAGCAGCCGATTTCATCACAGGTTCGATAGCTTTTACTCTGTTATCTAGGCTTTACTTACCATTAACTCTCAACAAAGACTTCGATGGTTATCTGTGAAGACGATTCTGAAGATTGATCTTCAAAACAATGCAGTTCTCATTTGCATGTCGTTATGTAAAAAAATGTTTTCCGAATCAGAATATAAGGAAAGTATTGACCAATCAAACAATTGTTTGACCCCTCAGCACTTTCCCAGTTCACGAACTTTTTAGACATTCTGGTTACGATTTGAAAATATCTTGACATTTTCAGCTTTGGTGCTTTAAAATTTGAATAAAATGAGTTGGGTATAATTGGGTAGGTATGCTATAAGTGTGTACTTTCCGTGACTGAACTTGATAGGCCCAAGAAATATTTCGAAACAGTAATCTAAAAATAGTTTAAATTTTTCAATGTCTCCTTCATTATCTTTATAGATGGCGACCGAAAGAGTCATCGTCTATGAATTCCTGTGCAGATCAAGTCGTAAGGTTTGAATAGAGGCAAAGATACCATATGAGGAACCTAGACGCCAAGGGGTACAAGTGCAGTTCTTTTAGTATTGGAGTTAAGTGCACTGACTAAGTAGTTGCTGTGGAGTCAAATATTGTTTGGTAAAGGGATACAAGTGAATCACTGCATAGTCACTGTATGGTGAAATTTTTTTATATGGTTAAAAATATTACTTACAATTTTTAAATGAGAGTTTAACTTTAGCCACGTTTTTCTCATTATCAATGTGTAGTCACTTGTACCCCTTGGCTTCTAGGCTCCTCATATAGTATCACACCATAAAATAATTAATGAATGATTAATTAATTATTACACGATTCTGTTTAACTACAAACATTAAAATCAGAATTAACGAAGATATAGTATATGGTGTTTATGTTTATAAAACAGAGTAAATATTAACCTGCTTCTTATAAAAAAATATTTGCCATATGCAGATTTATGATAGGTCATGACTAATATGAATTCTGCCGCAGCTTTTTAAGGATATTCCATTCTTTTAATAATGAAGAATGTTTTCAACTCCTTCTGAACCGGCCGATGGATGTTTCTGAGCTAAGACTCAGCCCTAAATCCATTAAAGGGGCAATGTTCATTCTTATTTTTTTCTAAATATGTTTAAATGGGAATCTATGGGGTATAATTTTAGGAAATAAAAATAAAATAATCTACTTTAAGCTCTTGATTCAAACTTTCCAATAAAACAAAAAGAGGATCCAGTCAGTTATAAATAAAAGTTTGGAATCGTTAAAAATTATAACGGGACAAGTCTTGACAAAGGAGATAGGCTCAACTCCTTACTTCCACCTCTTAGCTACGCCATATTGTTTTTAACTAAGTTAAATGTTTTTAATTATCTTGGATATCCTGAAGTCTAGAATGAACATATTATATTTTAGCCAATTTATGCTCCCAAATCAAAAACATATTTCTGTATTCCTTTGTTTCAATCCATTAATACTTATCAATGCAAAGTTTACCATGGGTCCAGGTCGTCTGGAGACTATTTCCCTCACCTTCAGAGACATTTCAAAATTGTGTGTGTGTGTGTGGGGGGGGCGATTGATTGTGGCAGTCCGAGGCTTAAGTCGGCTTAATCCGAGGCTTAAGTCGGCTTAATCCGAGGCTTAGGTTGGACTCCTGCCATTCATGGGCCTCACTTTCTCAGGAGCCGCACCCCCTTTGCCTTAAATCCTGTACGCTTTGCGGATGGAGCTTGGATATTCCAAGTGGCATAAGAAACAACAACAGGTAATGGTAATTATTTCAAAGTATTCTAGGGTAATTAATTTCGTAATTTGAATACAGATTTTCATTTTAAGAAATTAATTTCCAAAGTTTTAATATTCGATTGAAAAACTTCTCTAACTCGATTTAATTATACTGGGTTTCTTTCCAAAATAACGATTCTCTTTCAAAGTTCTTTATAAAAAAAAATACCGAAATGGAGTTTTTGAAACTTTTACAAATACTATTTGAAAAAAACATAAGCAATAGGATTCGAACTCTTGACATTAAGTTAATGGTTGGTTGTTTTTTTACTGGTTTTTGCTCCCGTTCCAACAAGTTAATGGAAAGCAACATAAAACGTATAAAACCAACAAATTAAAAAAATTCACTAAATAAATTAAAAAAACTTATTAAATAAAGTGAAAGTTTTTTGAAACTTATCCTTTAACACACTTTTGCGGTCAAAACTTGATTTTTATTGAATTTTATAAAGTTAAAGTTTAAAAATTAAATAATGAATTTATTAGTTTTTAATGAAAATAATTTAGTTAATTTAACTTGTTAATTTAGAATAGAGTGTTTATTTTTGTGTTTATGAACGATTTGTGCTGTTTTCTGTTTCTATCTTTGTATTTTTTCCATTCTTGTCCATGTCCAAATAAATTCTATTCTATTCTAACTTAGGTAAAACATAAATAAAGGTAGGTTTCTTATAAATAGGTATCCATACTTGAATTTAAAATGACTTTGTTTCAAGAAGACAACTTCTATTTCATATTTTCCACAATTAGCCTTATTACACACTATTTCTACTCAAGATACTAAAAAATTTACTACTATACTAAAGATACTAAAAAAATTATTTGGAAATTTTAAATTCTCATGATCTACTTGAAGTCAATAAATTATTTGAAATCAACGGATTTTTGAACAATCTACACATTTCTGTACGGAAAAAAATAGGTGATATTTTTCATAAAATATGATATATTAAATTACCTAAGAAAATGGAAAATTCAACTAAATATTTTTTTAAAAATTATAACTTCGCTCAATTATTGTTTAATAAAGATCAGGAGTACGAGCAATTCCAGCTAATACAACAACACCAGCCAAAAATGCTCTTTTTTTTATTCACCTAAAGCCAACTTGTAGCCCATACCCCCCCCCCCCGTACGTGCTTTCCAGTATTTTATCAAATAAGACTATGATAAAAACGCTTCGGAGCCAAATGTGGCAAATAATTTTCCCCCGTTACGCATGGTACGGCAACCCTACTACACTGACGGACATCGGACGTGAAGCTACCATAGTTACCTGGCTTTGTTTACAATTTGGCAGCTACTCTCGTAGGCACCTGCGTTTTGACTCTGGAGGCCGGCGGAAAAAGTCAAAATAGTGCAGCGTTCCTTGTTTTTTTCTATTGTGCTTGTGAAAGATAAGGAACCGACATCAGAGGAATTTTTCTTTAATTCGTGGTGTTGTTTTTGGACCAGATTATCGTTATTGCACCGGTTGCGGGTGTGTGAGAAAAGTGACAAAATGAACGGGGAAAGTGATGTTCAAGTGACAGATGTGAACGCGAATACGGACAACCGAAAAGGTGGATATTACTGGAAGAAGATTCGGGTAAGTCCAGTTTGAAAAATTCAAGTTAATGATAGTTTAAAAATTTTTCTTTTGAAAATATTGTTTTGCATCTTGATGTATGATTGTCTTGATTTTTACTTTGGATGATGTTTTCAACTTTGAACAAGTTAGGTGGTTAGAAATTTACTATTGGAAATCTTGTAAATATATTCAATTTTCATTTAGAACTTTCGTTCGCTGGGTTGTAACATATTATTCGATTTGATAAAAGAAAAGAAAATTTTATTAAAACAGTTCTTTTTTAACTAATTATTTAAGTTGTTTCAGTAAGTTAAAATGTTTATTTCATACGTATTAAAATATATTAGGCAAATGTTTAATCAGAATGTTTAGTTTTATAATAAAGATAAGTAGTATATTGAACATAGAAGTTTTTAAGCTTTAAGTCATGAAACCGACTGTTTGATCAAAATATTGTCTCTTATGGTAAATTTAAAATTTAAAAACTTATTTAAACTTAAAATTTCAAGAAATGCAATTTTTGTGATTAATCTGACCTAAAAATAAAGCCATGAACTGTTGATCCTAAATTGTAACGATTCATTGAAATTTATCAAGTAATACATTGTATATTCTGCGATACCGATTAAATATCTATTATCATGAGATTGCATAAAAATCATGTATAAAAGGATAGTGGGGTATTGCGCCAAAGTATCTATATTTTTAAATTTTTAAGTTGTCTTTTTCTTACCGATCTATGTCAATAGCACAACTTGCACTAGGTGTACTATTTTAAATGTGCACTTGGTTTAGGTTTAGAATATAAAATTAAATAGTTATGAAGTTTGATAACTTGCTTTCAACCGGATTACTTTTTAAACGATCTGACATCTTGCATAGTTAGATTTCTACCCTGAAAATACAGTGAATAATTTAAATTCTTTCAATTTCATTTGCTGAATGCGAGGAGAGATAATTATTGTATTCCTCTTGGTTTCAATCAAATACACTAATTACTTATTAATAAAAATATTTAAAGTTTTTATAATCCAAACTAAAGGTTTAAAAAATTACTTTAGTTAGTTTTACTTGAGAATAAGTAATTCTTTTGTTAAAGTCAAATTAATTCTAGCTGTAGATGAAGTATTGTAACAGCACTTTAAACCCGTTTTGAAAGTATGATGCCACAAATGTGTCAGCTCCCATACTCTCCTTGTCCCATTGTGTCACATACAGGACCCCTTCCTTCCCTATAAACATGTGATGTAATTAGTGAAGGTCTCTGATGTAGGGATAAGAGTTGTTCAAACTTAGAATTTTAATTTTCCATCAACCACATTAATTTTTTTTTGTTATAGATGAGAGAGGACTATGCAATTTTCAATCACTTGAAACTTAAAAAGATTACAGTAAAACAAAAGCAATCTTTATCTTACATTTTATAATATAAAGTAGATAAAAATTATAGCCTCAATCGAACTCTAAATCTTCTGAACCCTTTACAAATTACACACCTCTTTGGCCCACAAGGGGGACTTAATCGACCACTTGAAAATTCTTAATGTAGATGAAAGATAAAAAATAAAAGTCTGAACCACGCCGACAAAACTGAAATTTATTCAAAAGTTTCTGTTGAAAATTCATCAAACACGCTACGTGCGTCACATACATATCTAAAGTTTAAAATTACGACTTTTAGTTATGAAAGATGTAAAGGGACGCAATGGAGACTTCTTCGGTTGGGATTCTCGTATACTATCTAAACTTGACACATCAATAGAATATTACAGGGCAGCAGTGGGGAAATCTCCATCCAGAAGTTCTTAACATATTGTTCAATCCATTGTTTTACATCCCTGGAATCTTCCCTTCTTTACACAATGAGAAGTGGTAATATCATCACCGACAGGGAAACCGTACCACATTTGTGATAACCTCTTTTATGAGACGAATCAATAGTACGGTGTGTCATCCTAAGCGAAATGTAATGGTCTTTTCATATTATCTATTTCCTGGTCATTAGGCGTATCTGACAACCTATTTAAGTAGCCAGTTGAGAAGATGTATCGTTTTGTGTTATGAAAGGTTTGGCATAGAAAGTAATTTGATTGAACCTGGTTTTGGACTTTTTGATTGGTGGATCTTGTTGAAAATGATTGTTGGATCTGGCATCACTTAAAGGGAAATTAGTAGATATCTAATTGCTAATCATTTTAATTTGAGAAATTTTAAGGATGGGTCTGAGTTTAGAAGAAGTCTCATACAAAATCCCTTAAGAAACTCATGCTTTGCCCATTTACTGGATTAAATCCATCCGATACCTTTTGTACCATTGAAATATTTTTTTGACCAAAAAGGATTTTCTGCTATGTCCAACTTTGTTAATTTTTCACAGACAACGAAAGATAACAATGTTTGAAGTTTTTTACGTAGCGTTTCACAGACAAACAGTTATTATTGTTTATTAAATCGCAATATTTACTAACGAGTTTTCAAGCGACAATAATTTTTGCTGTCATATTCAAAAATATCTAACATTGATATATAAAACAATTTCTCTTTATAGGAAATAGGTATTTAAATATTCTATAGTGGGGTTGAGATAAATAATTCATATCACCCACCTTTAGGGACTACATTTATTAAAAATTGAATTAATTTCGAATGATTATAAGTTATTTTATCATTAATCACAATAAGAATAGCAATAATATAAACATAAATATACAAAATATGTTTCCCGTATTACAACTATACTCGACAGCAACGTTTCCTGACCATATTAAGTCATTACGCGGAAGCAGAAACTACGTAAACAGAAAGCCTGTTGGGTTGCTAGGAGGAGTTTCGGTACGCAAATCGTGATAAAAAGACTATAATAGCATGGGTTTAACAAAATAATCAAGTATTTAAATTGACGTTCTTCATTTCACTCAAAATTCAGACACCGCGCTGGAAACTACTTTGTTTGTTAGTGACCTCGTAAGGTCAGAAAACGTTGCAGTCTAGTATAGTCATATTTTAAAATATGTGTATGATTTTTTATGAGGTTGAGTGGATCAGAACAAAAGTGATGAGAAATTGACACTTCCATACAAGTTGTAATAGAATAGGTAGACTGCAATTGAGAAGTAAAAATTATTTCATAGAAACGGTTGCCAAGTAGAGGTTTAAAGATTAGTTTACTACATAAAAATATAAGTTTTTAAAATTTAACTTCAACACTATCCTCAGAAATTATCTGGTCGTTTAACTTAGCGGAAAATTATTTGAAATTTTCCGTCTAAACTTGATCATTTGGAGATGGCTCGGTCAACACCATCTCAGTTGCAAATAATGCCATCAAGTTTACCCGACATAAATTTTGCAGACAGACCATGTGGACATTAGAGTTCAGTCACCCTGTGTTCTGTCTGTGTTTGGTTACGTTATGAGAGATTCTGCTCCAGATCTTTTTGGTTTCATAATCGTGCTCTCCCCCACTACCTTTTTTGAACACTTCCTTCTTTTAGTTTTGGATACAATATTCAAAACGGCGCTTAAATTTTAGATATTTTTAGCAGATGGATATCCGAAATACTGATTACGAAATACCGGTTAACCATAGTTTAAGTTAGTGGTGAATACATCCTTAATCAGTAGCAAACTTGGAAATCAAGTTAAAGCTGAAAAAATCTTAAAAATTCTTAAATCAGTCCTATATATCACTCATATTTTCGTATATTTAATTCATTCTTAAAGATTTTTCAGTGCGATAAAATTTTCTTTAAAATGACATGCATTTTTACTTACAACTTAAACTTTCACTTTTCACTCGCGGCTCTCCTACTTCTGACTAAAGAAAGATGTTTTCACGGCTCCCCTCTTATAAGAACTTTGGAAAAGGGAAAACTTGAAAGTTTTTAAAATTTTACACTGCGTTATAAAATGATTTTTTTCTTTTGTTAACTTGGTGATACCATTAAAGTAAAAGTAAAGGGAATGTACAGACTTTTTAATATCTTCTACTTTTCTCAAACTTTTCTCAAATTTTATCAACTTTCCCTCATAACCATCTTTGATAAATTTCGCATAATGATAGTAAAATCAGCTGAATTCTATTTTAATAAAATATTTTATATTTAGCCTAAAATATCTTTCAATTTTTTTTAAAGTTCAAATTATTAAACATTCTTACGTTTTCGAAGATTATATTTTGTTTAGTAGAGATAAATAGAAGAGGATATATGCAAGAAAATGCCATCATTTAAGGGAGTGAAGATAACTTAAAAAAATCTCTACTGTTTCAAAACTTCAGGACAACTATACAACACATTCTCATAAAAATTATATTTCAATAAGAGTTCTCAAAAATTTTTGGAAAACAAGACTCCAAAATTTGAGTTGTAAAAAACATAAGTTGATTATATGGGATGTTGTTCTAAATTAGAAGAGAATGTTAATATTTGAAGTAGAGTTCGCGGCGCACCTGGGAACACTTCAGTGCGCCCCACAGTTTGGGAAGCGCTGACTTAGCCATATCCCTATATCTTCATATTTGAACTTTGTTAGTATTTTTAATACAGAGATGACCGTTACCGAAAATTTGAACTACATTCCTTTCTGACTAATAAGAACGCATTAATATAATTAAGAGTTGAGGATCACCACACGCTTCCTAATGGGAAAACAAAAAGCAGTGCCCAGTATAATTCGAACGTTTTAGTCTAGCACACATTGTAGAAAATTCCATTAGCTCAGTGTTCCACTCCTGTAACCTAATTATTGATCAAATATTTGAATCAGCTGAACCGTTCCTTTGGAACGTTACAGTAATTGAATTAACCACTGGAGCGTTAAAGGGCTCGGGATTATGTATACGAACTACAACACGAACGGAGTAATTTTTAATTATTTTAAACCTTTAAGTATACATAGTTACTAAATAATTTTTGTACACAAGTTTGTTTAAGAGAGGTTATGCTGTAATTAGTATTTATAAAACAACACAAAGGAACTAAAAGGGAATTAAGAACCACAGGTTAACGAGTCTGACTCAATCATCCTTTGTAAGGCTCCCTACTAATTTTTTAAATTCTCAATTTTTCTAAAAATAGGTTGCGTTTGTTCTTGAAAAAGCATGATGGTTAACTGTACCAGTGAATTTATATTTTTTTCATCGGTTAACACAGATTTAATGATGTAAAAGCTTCCAGGTGATAGTAAAAAGAGTATATTTATGGTGAAATCCAAAACCACATTGTAGGATCAACCACATTTTAAGACACATAAATATTCAGAAAAAAATTGTTTAGTGTTTAATAAATATAGGGGACGAAACTGGAATAAATAACCAATTTATTTACTCATATTCTTTTGTGTCATTAAACCAAACTAGTGCTACTATGCGTATTTTCCTATAGTTAATATTATAGAACTCTGCAGAGTTCTATAATATTAACTATGATGATTTTTGTGAGGATTTTTGTTAAGAATCCCATAATAGTAATGAATACAGTATGGTACAGTATTTTTAATATTTTCATAATGCTTTTATGTGGTATGTGTTTTGAAATTAATCTAGAAAGCTTTGACATGTTTATTCTTGAATTTTTATTCACTCTTAAGGGGGTCCGGGACACTTCAGAAAAAATTTTTATTTTTAAATTTAAAATTTCGGAATTTTTTTTGAAGATTAAGTAAGCATCAAATTCTTTGAAAAAATTTCTACTCAAAACTTTTCTCAAATGTTTTGAAAAATTTTAAATTCAATTTTTGTTGAAAAAAGAGGGGTAGTTTAAAATTGATATAACTCAAATTATTTATAATCAATTTTCAAAATATTTTCACCAAATCAAACAGAAACATATTATCTTTAATTAAGATTCAGCATTTTAAGAAATATTAATATTCTTAAAAAATATGAACAATTAAGTAAAAAATTCTTAAAATTTTCATGTTAATTATTTTTAAAAATTCATATTTTAAAAAGTAAACAAAATTTTCAAAATTTGCTGAATCACGATTAAATTAAAGTGTTTAAAATATATGTGTTTCAAATTTCAAGTCTTTATCTTGAACGGTTCTTGACTTATATCAATTTGAAGTTGAGAAGCAGTGTAAAAATGCATCATAGAGAAAAACGCATTTGAATGTAGAACGTAGAATGCTAGATTAACCAAAGCAGCCGGCAATAAAGGATTGCACCTCTGGATCTATTTAAGATAGAAACATAATTCAAACATCATTTTAAGCAGAAGAAAATAGGTTAACTTTTAAGAGCAAAAAATATTTTTGAAAATCTGACCATTTTTGTGTCCTGGACCCCCTTAAAAATTATTTATGAATTGCGTCGATACAACTACTTATTATTAATAACAAATTCAACAAAAGAACAAAATTTTATGCAATTCACTCGCAAAGTGGGGATAAAATTCTCAAAACCCGGGTGGAATGAGTTTGTTAATGGGGAATATGAACCCCCTCCATATCCACAGATATTTTAGCTGCACGTTCCAATTCGTTGATTCCAGACTACTATTTGCGCAGCTGCAGGCATTTCGTCCATTATAGTGCTTCCAACCCCCCAAAAATCTCGGGTAATTTTTCACGTGCGACGAAATTCGGGAGAGCGATCGTTCGTTATAATTTATTTACGATGCGGGGCTGGTGAAACGGTTAATGCCAATTTAGAGGGTCCCTTTGCAAAAAAAAATGTTATCCTAGCGTGTGGGAAACTGGATTTATTGTTCGTTTATTCGTGTGTTTGGTGTGGTTATAGGAAATAAATCGGGATAGTCGAGGGTATAAATTATAAGGACTAGAGGTTGTTAAATGCACTTAATGTAATGACTGGATGTTTTCTGAGTGGATTAAGCTAATAAAAATCCTGAGCTCACAGGGGCTTCAAAACTTCCTCAATTAAATATCCATTTCTTCTGCTTAAAGGAATTTGTTACTGAATATGCAAGATTTAAAATGTATTATTCATTCTCGTGGTGAATTCCGATTATTTTGAAAACTTATTTATTGTATTGAACGTGGAGAATGCAGCTTATACAGATCAATTAAGAACTTCATTTAGTACTAAGTTACCTGCTGTTATATAAGAGCATTTTCAATCACATGACTCGAACTTAACAACGGCCTTAGAAACAGAAAGGTTACAGTTTTTTTGCGCCACAGAGGTTAACAGTTACAGAAAATGACTAGCTTTGGAATTCTTCTATTGGAGCATTTGCAATCACTTGATCCCATACCTAATAAAAGCCCTACAGAAGGTACACAGTTAAAAGAAAATAACCGGTTGTGACGTCACCTGAAAACACTATTGCTAACATTATTAGTATTTTATATCAACTAGTGCTTTTGCACCCTGCAATAAATAAAGTATAGAAATAAAATAGGTACTTTAAAGAAAACTAGACATTTTTTAGCATAATTTAAGAACATTTCATTCTCAAAATCCCAAGTAGTAGGAAGGGCTTTTAAAATTTAATTGAAAAATTGCATAACTAATTTAAATTGTGATGAAAACTATTTTTCTTAAATAGAGCATTTTCAATCACATGACTTTACCTAACAACGGCCTTAGCAACGTTGTTTTTATCCTCAAGTGATGTCATGTGCGATTGCTTCTATTGGTTGCTTCTATTTCCAGCCCCTAACAACAGCCTTAGCAACGTTGTTTTTGTCCTCCAAGTGACGTCATGTGCGAATGCTCTATTGATAAGTTAGGGAATGATAATAGTTTATGTAATTAATATTATTTTATCCGTGTTTGCAAATAATAATAATAATACTAAATCTACGCTAAACAAGAGACAGTTGAATTAATTTGTGCTCAAATAAAAAATAGGCTGCTACGTGCTATGTTAAGGCTCACCACCACATTGTGTGTTGCAGTTTTTTTGTCCCCAGAGGTGGACGTGACTATCCCCTCGTAGTCGGCCGTTTATCCGACGAATTTGTTTACTACTGTCATTTTTCTTCCCCCCTACTGACAAACTGACAGCAGGTCTCTGGGAAAGAATTCATTTTAGGGGGATTTTTTTTTCAAATGTCATACTAGGAGAGATAGGGAGAAGACCCTGAATGCGCTTGGTAAAATCCAAATGTATGGTACTGATAAGATTTGCAACTGATTCATATGAGGATTTAATGTAAAGTTCTTTGTTTCATTTGGTAACTTATGATGATTAGCTCTTTGATATTGCAATCTTAGAAATAAAAGGTTTTTCCCGATATGTTCTAAATTAAAAGATTAGATCAACCCCAAGAGTCCATGTAAGATGCATACATTCCCAAATTTCGTTATTACTACTCTCTTATAAAATAATTTACAATCGAAGGTTGTTTTTGTTAATTTTCTAAAAAAAAATATCTGATTTCATCAAAATGTTTAAAATAAACAAGTGGTTCTCCTTAAAATGAGAAGATTTTGTCGAGCATCATTAAAACATAGGTTTTATCATGACTGTAGATGTTTTCTCATTTCGTATCCGTTAGCTAAAGCAGACAAGTCTTCTTTTCATTGAACTGAGAAAACTTTTGCTGTGCTTAAAATATTAGGTATATCGTTTCTATTGGCAACGGGAGTTAAGTGCGAAAGCTTAATACATGGACGATTCCCAACTTTAACCGACGGATTTCTGCGAACATAATCTCCTTCATGAGTTCAGAAACGACGAAGAATTCGAATACATATAGCTCCATAAACTTTTACCAAGTGACGTCTTAACTTGTGCAAAAGCCGCAGCTGAGACGACCGAAGCGTTTTCGGATTTTTAAAAAGCAGCTGAGCACACCCTCGCTCCGAAGCTTACGTCAATGGACATTCGTTATGGCCGAATACTCTCCGAAGCGAAATTTCCCTTTTTATTGTTGCCATTAGGTGAAGAGTTTGTTATTAAATGTTATCCATTTGGTTTGGACAGTGTGCTTTCTCCCTAGTTTTTATTGTTGAAAAAATATTGTTTGGTCTTTTAGGAAGCGATTGCGTGGTTTTATAGTGTAGTAGATCACCTTAAATTGGACGGATATCTGGGACAAACATTCGGTTTTTATTCGAACGTTTATCTAGATTTCGTTTATTTGTTTCTTTCGGGAATTAGAGCTGATACTGTTTGCAGATAAGGTGTTTCATAGTATGCAGTCTCGAAAAATTTTGCAGAACTAACAGTATGATTAGCCGAAGAAATTAACATTTTTGAAAATAAAACTTATTATATATTTTAAACTATTAAAACTTTAGTGTTTTCCTTCCCAAATACTGAGTTTAGTAATGAATAAATCATCAAGCTACAATGATTTATTCCTCTAAAAATTGTTTCCTTTTTAAAAATTTAAAAAGTATTTTTTGTTTAAAAGTTTGAATTTATTCTCTGTGACAGAAAATTTTGGCATTTAACCAAAAGAATTAGAATTTTAGGTTCTAATGTCATTATATACAATGCAATAAAACTTGCAGTTAAAAACTTTACAGTTTTTATATTATGTTTATAGAACACACTTCGAATTTTTTGTTTATTGATGTCTATTTATCTGTTTTTATTTTAGTCGAAGGGTTTTCGTGACTGAAACTCGTTTCTTTGCCCAATTCAATGTGATTGCAACTTACAAATATTTTTCTCTAATTAATGTATATCACGCTGACCTAATTTAAAACATGCCTTGATCATGCTTTTGCTTGAACCAAATAGTAAACTACTGATGTGGTCCAATTTTTTAAGTATACCGTGTGGCCAATTATCCTAAAACTGATACTAATTATTTTTTGAGAATGAACTCTTTTGATAAGCTTAAACTAATGCTTTGATTCTTGTTTGCCTTAGAGTTACACGCTTAGTATAGGTCTTAATCATCAAAGAACAAAGAAATAGGATCACTTCGATCGCTGGAAAAATCTCTCATTATGAAATAAGTAATCCTAAAAGATAATGTTCTTGTTTAAAGTGCTCTTCACAAAAATAAAAACAATTTAGATAAATGTTGATGAAATACAAAATTTCTTTCAGATTATTTAATTAAATCATTTTCAAGTGAGGAAAAAAGCAATATTTTAAAAACTTTAGATGTAAAGTTAAGGAGTAACCAAGTGTATTTTGATATCTTTTGGTTTTAATTTTCTAGTTCAAATCTCATAAAGTTTTTTTTTTGTAAATTAAATTATAATTTTTATGATAAATCAAATGGTGAAAATTTGGTGTCAGAACATTGTAAAAGCTACACATTTTTTAAGGATACTTAATTTGTTTGTTGAATATTTGAATGATAAATTTTTGTGTTCACAAATAAGTCGAACTTATTTTCTGAAGTATAATAAAATACCTGATAAAACCGTTTTAATTAAGATAATTTTCTGTGTACTGATATTTTGACTTATAATAAACTTTACATTACGTAATCAAAAATGTGTCAGGGAAACTTTAAAAATGCTTTCTAACCTCAATTTTCTCTCAAGCTACGACAAAAGGATTTCCTCTAGGTTCCTTCCTTCGGAAAATATTCCCGATGCGTCTTGGAGTAGTTTCCTCCAAAAGCGCATCTCCGCTCTTGACAGTGTTGCATTCTATTGTCTTGTACTCATGGAGCAACACTCCAATGGTTTATGCGGTAGACCCTATCACACAGATAAGAATCTCCCCCATAAGGTACGGTTCACAGCGTTGTCCAGTTTGACCTTGATATACGAAAGCCTGTGGAATATATCGACGATGAAAAGTGATTGTGTAAGGATTCGATGCATATCAAATGATACATACACTGTCACTTCTGTTATATTTCGTGGTGGTAAGATTTGATAACACGAAGGAGCATTATTACAAGAGACTTTGTAGTGCAATGTCCTCCAGACTGGTTATTATCATAAGTAAAAGGGACTTTTACTGGTACATAGATCGAAGAGAAATATAAACTCTGGATCCCAGACTTACTTATGATTCATTTTATAAATTGATAACTATCATGTAAAGATTTTCTTGTAAAACTTTTAAGTGTGTTGGAAAATTTGAAAATATTTTTGAAAAAAGTTTAGAGGGGTAAAATAACACTCTTAAAGTGTAACGATATAGTTATTTAATATTTTGGAGTATGATTTATGTTTTATATCCTAATAATTTATATTAGAAACTCTAAATAATACGTATTTATCTCTACTTTTTATTAATTGCATACTAATTTAGTAGACTCTCCAACTTGCCCACTTTGTTTTTTAGATGTAATGTGTGGAGACCATTTGAACTTTTGTTCAAGACTTGCTGACGTAGAAGCTATTAATAGTGCTAAGAAATGCTGTTACTTTGTGTATGTGTCAGAACTATATTGGGCTGCCCGTCACAGACTAATGGCGGTAATGTCTAGGTCTGGCGTAGGCTAAAAAAGTTATTTGCATACTCTTTTCAAAATTTGTTCTGTTGATTTTTCGTTTTTAATGCTTTTAAATTGTTTAAATTAGTTTGGTGATTTGTTTAATTTCTTCTCGAGATTCCTTAAGTATATTTTATTAACCTTTGACTGAACATACTGAAATTCGTAACTGTTGTAGATGGAATTCAAGGAATTTGTGACCATTTTTTAATCGAATGTAAAAAATTGGAAGAGTTTAAAAATGCATCGTTATAGATAGAACTTAAAAAGATATAGTAACGTAAATTAATGAAACGTACTTTTTTAAATTAACTCTCATAATATCGTTATTCCAATTAAAGTTTAAATTTAAGTTATTTAAAATACAATAAATGGGACTGAAAATACGAAATTAAGCAAACAGTTAAGAAATATGAATTCAAGTATTCTGAATTTAGTTAGAAAATTTTATGAAAATAAAGTATTAATTTTGAAATAAAATATAAGTTCGATATTTTCCCTTATTTAAGTTGAATTAAGGTTTAGTTTTTAAGAATAAATTAATAATAGGCATACTAAAGCATTTTTTTTTCAAAATTAGGTATTGTGTGATCTAAAAGACATCAAACACACCAATGCATGCATTTTGAAATATTAATTATTATTATTTTGTCCATTATTATTTTATTATTATTACAAAGTCCATACAAAAACATGTTATTACTTTTTATTGTTTTCGAGTCAAGTAGTGGTAAGTTTGGTAAGGTTTTGTAGGTCTACATTACAAACTTTCGTTCGTGAAATTTGCATGTTTGCTTTCATTATAATAATTCTGCTGTTTTGCATAAAGACACGGTTTCAATGCCTAATCGTTTATGATCCGTGTTCGCACACGTTAGATTCTATGTTCGTTTTATGTAATCCTCTCCGGTCTAATTACTCTTGCTAGCAAACAATTTCGGAATAAAGGAAAAACTACTATTCACAAACATTCGACCTTGCTTCGTGTTTTTCTATTTAAAAAACCTTTTAAAGACATTCGAACATATAGAAGGTGCGTGGAGTTTTAAAGTTATTCTATGGTAACTTAGGGAATACTTTTGAACAGATAGATGTTTGTCAAAATAGGTATAATCTAAAGTTATGTGAACATTATATGAAATTTGTGCCCACAATAACACTATTTCGTAGATTGTCAAATACCATATACAAATGCTTTGATTCTTATAATTAGCCAAATACTATTTATTATCTGTTGAAAAGGGTTGTGGAAAAATTTACTTTCAAAATAAAATGGAAAACGTTAAAATGTTGAGTCATTGATTTAGATTGTGCTATCTTTTAGACTACTATTAGACATTTATTGGTTAAATTAATAATCGCTAATGGGTTAGATATAATATAAAGGGACCAAAGTTTTTACTGTTTGAACCTTTTTTGAAATCAAATTTCTCCACAAAGCTTTTTGAGGGATAACAAAGCATAAACCTAATTACAAGATTCAACATATTTGTGTGCCTGGAATTTGTTTTGCTACGAAATAGTGTTTATTCTAATTTAACCTAATGTTAAAATCATTTTGTAACCTAAAATAATTTTTGGGTTACATCTTTATAGCAAAAGGAAATAATGAGTACAATTATCAAAATTACGAGAATCTGTCTTCTGAAATATACACATAGGATGATAAATTATGGATGTTACTTTAGATTTTTCTGTATTTCACTTTGATTGACTACAATTAGTCGCAAAATTTCTTCTTTTACTCTCCCTTTTTTTGATGTTTGAAATTAATTTTTACTTATTTAAAGTATACTGCCCTACTCCAACTACTGCCTTCTTCTGAGTCGTTCAACTTTATTGTCTGGTTTATCTTAAGTGTTCGCTGAAAGTACTACAGTGATACGATGTTCCGTATAGAGGGACATCAAGTTAAAATTAAAACTATGATTAAAAATTCTGGAAGTGAACAAGAACGGAAGGTACATCTTGAGGCATATCATGTGGCTTTTTTGTGAAGTAGGAAAAACATCCCAAGACTCAATTTACGAATTTTCCCCTCCAGATGTCTGAAACGACTAAATTGATGCGATAGTTGACTGTCTGACTTTAGAATGATATGCCTGTCATGTCCGATTCTCCGAGAGCAATGCCTGAAGGCACACAGAAATAAACATAAAGAAAACCACACAAACAAAAAAAAAAAGTTTTGATATTTATGGACCCTTGTCCTTTCGCTGCTCCACAAAACAAGCAAAGCCTCTTTTTTTATACGCTCCCGAGAGCGCCACTGCTGTTTTCGAGCATTCTTGAGTTATTGAGCTTCCGAAGGATATAAATAGGCCCTGCATTGTCTTAAAGCGTTTTAACGTTTAATAATGCGGTTTCGATTTGTCGTAATGACGTTGAACCCTATAGGAGGGAATAGCATGCATTTTCGGCTCTGGGTTAGAAGAGGAGGTCGTACATAGAGGTTTTATTCCTTCTCTCGGGTTCGCCTTTACCGGTGTTGGAGGTATGGCTGAGCCGATGCGTGACCACAAGACATCGATAGGCAATTAGGGCAGAGGTCTGTTCTGAAATAAAACATTACACCGCATTTGAGTCGGTTGTTTGCATTGTGGATGAGCTCTGATCAAATAAGGAAATGCGTACAGGTTTGTTTCGGCAATAAGGCTGGCTTTCTTGCGAACTGAATCACCTCGCGGTTTTTGGGGAGGAAATATTTCGATTAGTACGGTCGACTTCGCTTAATGTGATCGCCTTTGTCCAAGAGTGTAATTAATAACAATAAGCAATTTGATACAAAAAAAGTTTCAAACAGCGTAACTCGAGTGTTTGTGTTAAAATCACAACTATGTGGTCCTTAATTGAAGTTATTTAAAACGGTTACTTTGTATGTATTTTGCAACTTTTACATTCTTGAAGAAAAATATGAAAATGGAACATATAACATTAATAAATAAATAACTCCTTTTGAGTATGATTATGTAAAAAATTGACCTTCAAAGGGGAAAAGGAGTTTTTTTACGAGGATTTCACCAAATTTTGATAACATTAAACGATATATCGATCACATAAAACGATATGTTCTGTTTTAAATTGAATAGGAGTGATCACAGAATATATAATCGGTAAATTTTGGTAACATTATCCGATTGATAACATAAAACGTGATAACAATTAGCAGAATCGACTGTATTTAGCGTTTAGAGAAGAGGGAATATTTGACCCGTTTCATGTCCGTATGGCCTTCGGTTTTAACATTGAATGAACGAGTCTAAATTTAAATTTTTAAGGACTGCCGAGTTTCGGTCACAACGAATAAATGCACTGTACTATACTTAAACTAATATACTGATTTAAAAAAAATATTATTGGGACCATGTATGAAATGACTATAGTCATACATTATAATGTATGACTCTCTTAATTGCTATTTGAATACATAATTATTTCGTTTGGTTGCATATTTATTTTTGTCACAGTGTTGGGTCATATGTGGGCTATTTGAGGTTCAACTTTGTCTCGTATTATTATTGCAATCCCATTAAAAAGAGATTACACTTACGATTTTGAATTCAAATGATGGGGAAAATATAAGTACCATCTAAACTTAAGAGGTCTATTTGACATTAAATCTCAGAGTTCTTTCCTCATATTCTTTTAATTCAGTATATTCTTTTAAAAGTATTGAGATGGACCTTTTTATTTTCATTGATATGTTACTATAGAATCCTCGTATGAAGCAATGTACACTTATATTTTTTACCTATAATCTTCTTAAACATATCAAGTATCAAGAAGTTTTTAAACTTATGTGCGGAAAATTAAAAAATATTTTATTTGGTCTAAAGTTTTTTTCTGATACTTTTAAATAAAACATGAGCAAAGTGTTCATATCAAAGATTAAAAAAATGATATTATATACTTGCACCGTGCGAATTTTTTTTCAACTTAAGCAAGAACTAATTTCTGTCACTACGTTAACATTTCCGGGGTGAAGAGAAACACTGTATAACTCCGAAATGCCAAATCTTCAGATTTAAATTGCTTGTTTACTATATAGTAATCCGGTCAGCTATGCATCAAACAGAATCCTTGCTTATCTTTTTTAGCCTGCTGGCATGACATTGAAGCAATTCAAGTACTAGCCTTAAGAAGGGGGAAAAAAGTATCGAAAATCAATGTAAATGCATGGTTTTAGCGTGTTTCTACGTCCCTCAGGCTTGTCATTTTATTTAGCAAACACAAACCTATCTTCCGTATGATTAAATCGGCACGATTTGTATTCGGTTCACGTATGGAGAAAGTTGAGTATCTCGAGATTTTCCTATCATCAAGGTGATGCTTCCACCCTTCAATAATTCCATTTCTTAAGCTATATTACAGGTTTCTTTACAAATATGCCCTTGTAGTGAGTGATAGATTCTATCTCGGCTTCTTTTCAACCCATTTCCAGGGAAGAATCTTCCTGAAAGAGAGAACTTGGCTGTGCAGTTGATATGTTTTTCTTAAGACAGCATTCAATTCACTTCTCCCATTTCAAAGGCGGTCTCGAAAATGTCATTCCACAATACTTTCCTAGTCATAGAATATAATAACATCCCTGCTACTGAAAACTTTCGGTTGTATGACGGGCGTATATCCTTTAGCATGGGGAAATGAAAAGTCCTTTTTGAAGGTTTATTTTGAACCTAGAGGCCATTCCTATTGGCATAAAAGAGTATTGACATTATAGAGTGTAAAGAAAGTTTATGCCTTTACATGTGAGCGAGAAATACATGTTTATGATGGTAACTTTGGACAAATATCGATAACAACTTAATAAATATTAAGAGAGCCTTAGTAATTCATTTTAATAATAGATTCTTGACAAATAGAGAACAAGCTTGCACAACTTAATCTATGATGGGGGCAAAATAATGCCCTCCTAACTTGTATCGGGCCAAAAAATTGGATCTGGCCCGATGTCGTGGGCCAAAAGATGAATCTTAATTTTCTATTGCATGTTTTTGACACTAACTAAGAGGTAATGTAATCTAATTATAATGAGATTATAATATAATTTATATGATAATTATAATATAATATATAAAAAATTTATACTTCAAGTTTGTACTTTATAATTTTAATAAAATATTCGCATATTTTTAGACGGTTACTCTTGAAACTAAACGTAAACTGAGCTTATTTGTACACACATCTAAATCGGTAAACAACATTTTTTCTTTGTCTACCTCTTTCATAAATTTTAAGGATTAATAAAAAGTGGACCTTTTTTAATTCAATTTCCACACTCTTTTAAAATCATTCAGGCCATAAAAAGAGCGCTGGTTTGCCACAAATGTAGCAATCCAGGGGTGTGGCTCACGGGGTGCATACTGGGTAGACTTGCATTAAAAGGAATAAATAATGTGAAAATAGGGAGGACCCCCTCTTCCTCCCCATAAAGGGTGACGTAATTTGTAAATGCCCCCCCTTACGATTAAATACTGCTTCGTTTGTGAAAACGTAATATCGGATAATAAAAAAAGAAACTGTCTCAGTCTTTTTTTCCCAATCCCACAGATAGATAACGCTAATGGAACGGCATCTCACCGTTGCCTGATGCGTAATCTCTTCTTTTCATTTCGCCGAGCGGGGTTTTAAAACCACCGTAGTAACTTGACAGGATTCGCGCTTGGGCAAGCGCTGCAGAAAAAGTCACTCTCTCGGGTATTATTTATTTATTTTTTTGCTCGAGTTGGTGCACTTTCTCCATGGGTGTCGCCGAAAGTGACCGCGGTCGGATGGACAGTATGTGTGGTTTTTTGTTTTGTTTGTGCGGTTTTAGTGGTGGAGCTCAGTCAGATTGGATGAGTTAGTTCGGGTGTAGATAGATCACCGCGAGGAGACTAGTGCTGGTCTTTGGAGAGAGAGAGAGAGGAGAGTTCTCGGTTTTTATTATTGAAGTGGTAGTTTGTGTTTCCAGCGATGGCATCGTGTAAACTGAAAGGATACCAACGGCGTAAGGTATGTGGTCTTTTTTCAGAAGGGGTCTATAAATTACGTGAGGTGTTTTTTCCAAAGTCTGGACCCCCCTCCCCCCTTGGTGAGATTTAGTGAGATTTTGCTGAACCCCCCTCCCCCCACGTGAGATTTATCTACAACTTTTTAAAAATGATTTTCCTTTCTCATACTTAAAAAACAAAGAAAATCGTATAATTTCTAACTTAAAAAGTTGACGTGAGATTTTAATCGACCCCCCCTTGGTGAGATTTTTCCAAACCCCTCCCCCCCTTTTTGACCTCACGTAATTTATGGATGTCCCCGAAGTAGAGGCATATTTTCTATAGAGCGGCAATAGCTGCAACAACCAGCTAACTCCAATGTAAAGCTGTTGGAGTTAGCTATTGTTGTGGAAGCAAGCGCTTCTCATCTCATGTGTGCTTGTGATTGTGACAAAAACGGGGTGTGTTTAAGGAGCTGTATTCTCCCTCACCGCCAGAGTTTTGATTATTTTAAAATTACTACAACCTGAAACGTACCTGCAAATAAGGAAACGGTGGCTCCCTAGCATTATTACTTTATCATTTTCATTTATCAAAAATAAGTAAATATGTAACAAAAAACTCCGTTTAAGGGAAGAGTATATACTGACGTTATTCCTTACCTATATGAACGTTTCTACAGTTAAACCATGTAAAATTTTAGGACCCCTTTCCATTTTCCTCTTTCATAAAGATTCCTCTCGCAAAAACTCTAATACTATTTGTTCTTTTTTCCCTTTTTAAAAAACAAAATTGACAACGTTGCTTCCTGGCTCGACATGCTCGAAAATTGGGATAGTCATTCCACTCGTACTTGCAGGACTTGGTAGAAAGTATTTTCTGGCTAATTATATAGTTTTTTTCAGAAGAATTATCAAACATTTTGTTTCAGTAGTTCTTTAAGTAGTCTCCATTAAAATCTGGAAATGTCACGACAGCACAAAATCATCAGGGTTCTGCCTCAGAACACCTATCAGTTGGACAGACGCTTCAGATGATCGGCGCTACATAAAAAAACAACACGGATGGTTATCAAAGAGAGTTCCGACTCACTCCAGCCCACAGCCTCAGTTTTCTAAAAAGCAACGACTCAACGTACCCCAACATTATCATCATCAAAGCTGTCATTTTCGCCAATACCAAAATATTGAACCATCAACCGTTTTCAAAGGACAGGCCACATCAGACTTTCTAATGAATCTCCCCTCTCTGTCATTACCCAACAAACAACGGGCGCGTGCCGGAAAACAATTTCCTCGACCCTCAATCCCCGTGACCCCCAGTCGATGGATTTATTGTCCCGTCTTAATCCGCGCGATTTGCATGTAATGAGGGCTGTCTGGATGGAACCAGCTGGGGACGAGACCCCCGTCAGAATCGCAGGTGGCCTTGGGTCCCTGATAATCAAGGCGATTTCGTTCCCTTACCGCTTGGCTGGCTGGAAAGATGACTTCTGTAATGATCGCAACGGTGGCGGAGAGGGAGCGATTTTGTAGGAGGATTCGGTGGAAAAACCACCTGTGGAGGATCGTAAAGAGCATGGAGGTATGCGCCGGGAGGAGGGGAAGAAGTAGAGAGAACATTGGAAAGCAACCGTGTCCAGTATCTGCCGCTTGTGTGACGCTGCTATCGTCACGTACATTTTAGGTTTAATCAAACACTAGTTTTAAGAAAACAAGAACTAATGTTTAATCTTTACCTCTAAATAGAACAATTTGTTTGCAGTCCAGTTTAACGCACTTAGCCCGTAATCTCTCTCGAGTGTGTTCGGGGTGCAAAGTTTGATTCAATAACAGGGAAAGGGTGCATAAAATAGTTAACTTCGAGAACCTTGTGCCTCCTTCGGTAAACAACAAGAAGCACGGGGTTCCGATTAGAGAGCGCGAAGTTCATACTAAAGAGTAATATAAAAAGGGCAACGAAAAGCCAAAGGGATCAATAATCATCATCATCATCGATACATTTCCTCTACTGAGAAAGACTGAAGGACCAGGAAAGATGGGTGAGTTCACAATGTTTTTAGAGTGACCATATACTCCAATATATTCAATGTTTTAAATTACCTGTATTCATTTTTAATTCATACGCATAGTAAACTAACCACTGATCATGTGCCTTGCTCTTTGAATTTGATTTAATGTAGTTTATAATTTTAAGTGATGTAAAAATAAATTAATGTTAGTTTAAATTTTAATCGTGTTGGTTTTCTTTGGAATGCTTAATTTGAAATAAACCACTAATGTAAGTGTGACATAATGGTGCCGTGAGGATATATTTTTTTAAAACCTGGTTAAATTGTGATTTAAAATTATACCTCAAAGAATTCATTTGATATGTATGCATATTATTCATTCTTTTCATAAAATATTTTTTTTTTACTGTAAATAATTTCCTTACTGTTCCGTACATTAATATTTGTTAACCAGTTAACCTACGCGCACTAAAAGCAAAAATGTCAGAAAACCCAGAGCCAAATCCGAATCGAATAGCTGGTTTCCAAAATTTAATCAACCCATTTGATGGGGAAATTTTTTCCAATGTTGAATATTTTTTCAAAAATATATCGGATGTGCGTGCACTTGCAAACTGGGCCGACGCAGAGTGCATTGCGGTGCTTAAAAGCAAACTTAGAGGGCCGGCGTTGACATTTTTCATAGATGATCGTCAACTGTCGAATGAAACAAATTTCAAAATAATTGAAGATAAATTCAAAAGTCACTTTTCGGACGTAACTACTCTTATCCATAGGCAGCAAAAATTTTCTAATTGTAAGCAGAACATGGGGGAATCTGTAAAAAATTTTTCCACCAGAGTTTCTAATCTAACAGTTGCTTATTTTGGTCCGGAAAACGCCTCGAAGCCAGAAGCGAGTACTATCGTTAATCAAACAAAACTCGCGAAATTTTTAGAGGGGTTGTCTCAAAAGTTAAAACAATCCGTGTTAATGAGAAACCCTACTTCGTTCGAAGAGGCAGTTCAAGCTGCAATAATGGACGAATTAAATTGCGAATTAATGAAAGAGGAAAACTTGGTGAACGCGATACCCTCTTCTACTACAACAGTTGCTCAAAATGATATTTTGGGGAAATTAGAGGATCTTTTCACAAAACAAACTAGGTTAATTAACAATATTGATGATAAAATTCATCAAGTAACAAAACCTCGGCAATTTGAAAGAAAAAATAACAGTCATGGTCAGCCAAGAACAAATTTCCAATCGAGACAAAATTTTCAACCTCGACAAAATCGAGAAATCTTTTGTGTATATTGTGGGAAGAACAATCATTACTCTTCTCGTTGTTACTTTCGCTTTCCACAGAATCCTCAGCAGTTTAGAGGAAATGACTTAAGACCTAATTTTGCTAGTAACCGTGAGGCAAATTTCAACCAAAATTCACAGGCTGGAAGACAGCAAAGTAATCAATATAAAACAATACCAAAAACAACTTTAAACGGGAGCAGGTACCGATAAATTCCCCGCGGTACCCATTAGGTAATGATAATAATATAGGGGTAGCAAATTCGGAGAATATAGGAAAATTTAAAATTGGGACAAACAACCTTTTACCAATTGTTACAATTCAGATAGCAAATAAAAACTTTTCGGCTTTAATTGACACTGGAGCAAGTGTCTCTCTAATAAGTGACAAAGCTTTTGTAGAAATTTTAAATTCGCAAATTAAGCTTAAAACCTATGATCCTAACATAAAAATTTCAACATTGTCCGGTGAAGATATTAAAATAAGATCAATGGCAGAAATATCTATGAAATTTGCAGGAATTTTTGTGAAGCACAATATTTTTATAGTTCATTCAGATTTTGGTTATGATTATGAAATGATATTGGGATTTGACTTTTTAAAAACTTTTGACTGTAACATTGATTTTAAATCTCAGACTGTGTCAATTAATAACGATAGAACCTCTATAATTAACTATAGCAAAGAGTCAGTAAATATTGTCCTTACACATATTATCGGTGTATTATCAAAAAAAGTGGTTATACCACCGGGTTTATCGAAAGTTGTTGATGTTAAAATTAATAATGCCGTATCTCCTGGTACTGTGGTATTGGTGACTCCTCTTAATGATAAGCATAATATAGATGTGCAGAAATCAATATGTACTGTAAATTTAAATGGTACTATATCTTTACTTATAAATAATCTTTCTCAAAATCAGTTTCATTTAAATAAGGATGCCAAAATTGCTTCTGTTGAATTGGGACCTAGTAGTTCTAACAAAAGCTTGGATTTAATAAGTCAAAGAAGGGAGGAGCTAAAAGCAGAACATTTTGATTTAGAGGGAATCCCTCCAGAAATAAAAGAAAAACTTCTAAATTTAATTTTTGAATATAGTGATATTTTCAGTACATCTTTAAAAACCATAGGTAAATGTACCATTGAGGCCCCTCCAATACAACTAACTGACTACACGCCTATACAGTGTCGTCCTTATCCAATTCCTGTTGCCTTGCGTGATACTGTACAAAATCAAATAAAGGAACTTCTAGATGCTGGTATAATAGAAAAATCTAATAGTAGTTTTGCTTTCCCTTTAATTTTGGTTCGCAAAAAAGTACAAGGAGAATATAGGTTAGTAGTGGATTATCGCAAATTAAAGGAAGTAACGATTTCTTCAACCTATAATCTACCATTAATATCTGATATTTTAAATTCCTTAAGAGGTTCAACCTATTATAGCACTCTAGATTTAAATTCTTCCTTTCACCAAATTAAATTATGTGAAGAGGACAAGCACCTAACAGCTTTTACAAGTCCTTATGGGAATTTTCATTATAAATACCTCAGTTTTGGTATGAAAAATTCACCTCAAATATTTCAAAAAACAGCAGATACTGTATTAAATGGTTTACAATCAGAGAATGTCTCTGCTTATATTGACGATATTATTATACCAGGTCAATCCGTTACGGACTCCTTAAGAAAATTACGCCTCGTTTTTGAACGAATTAGGCTATATGGCTTGACTTTAAATCCCAAAAAGTGTAAATTCCTTCAAAATAATATTCAATATCTTGGTCATAACATCGATAAGGATAACATTAAACCCTTAACTGAAAACTTAAGTAAGATACGTCATTTTCCCATGCCAAACACTTTGCGGAAATTACGTAGATTTTTAGGTCTAGCTAACTACTATCGCGATTTCATTCCCAATTATTCAGATGTTGTTTTCCCTCTAACCGAATTGACCAAAAGCAAACAAAAACTTCGTTGGAATAACGAAGCACAATCCGCGTTCGAGGAAATAAAATCTAAACTGTTATCGGACGTCATGCTCAAACACCCGAATTTCGGCAAACTCTTTTATCTCAACACCGACGCTTCAGCACACGCTGTCGGTGCGGCGTTGTTACAAAAAGATGAAAATGGAGCCCTGCGACCAATAAGTTACTTTTCGCATAAGTTACAGCCGCATGAGAAAAAGTGGCCTGCGATTCAACTAGAAGCTTATGCCATTCTACTAGCCGTACGTCACTATAAAACGTACTTATACGGAAGAAAATTTAAAGTCCTTTCAGATTGCAAATCATTAAATTATTTGCTAAGGTTAGATTCTCCGGCTAGCAGGCTTTCACGTTGGTTGCTTGAATTGGCAAATTATGATTTCGAGTTCGAGTATATAAAGGGGTCGGAAAATTTCCTTAGTGATCTCTTATCTCGAGATATATCTGAGACAATTAATGTTGTCAAAACAGATGTTCCTGACCTTAATGTCATAAAAATTGAGCAAAGAAAGGATCCAGATTTAAAAGAAATCATAGACTTTCTGGAAAACAAATCTTTTAAAATAAAAAGGAACGTAGAAAACTATTTTTTAGAAAGGGATATTTTAATGCGCATATCAAACAGAAGTAAACACGCAGCTCGTGATGATTTTATTGAACAAATTGTAGTTCCAAAAAGTTTAATTCCTCACGTCTTAGAAGGCTCTGAGACAGTTCATTATGCCTTTCACAAAAATTTTAATTCAATTAAAGAAAAATATTTTTGGAAAAATATGTTTCGCGATATTAAAAACTTTTCTAATTCATGTAAAGTATGTCTTGAGAAAAAAGGATTTCCTTTGACAAAATCTCCTATTCAAAATTTCAAAACTCCCTCTCGACCAATGGAACTGGTCAGTTTGGATATTTTAGGTCCATTACCGATGTCAGAAAAGGGGAATAAATACATTTTGGCCCTTATAGATCACTTTACAAAATATAGCAAACTTTATGCTCTTAGTGATATCACCGCCGTAACCATTTGCCACAAACTAATGGATTTCATTTGTACGTTCGGTGTTCCTGATAGCATACTCACAGATTTAGGTTCAAATTTCCAAAGTCACTTATTCTCAGAACTTTCAAAACGACTCCAAATTAATAAATTAAAAACAACACCATATCATCCTCAAACAAATGGTGTGTCTGAAAGAATAAATAAAAGTATTAAAAATAGTCTCGCATGCTTATCCCAAACTGTGTCCGATTGGGACTCATATTTAGATTATTACAATTTTATTTATAATAATTCATATCATGACACGACTCATGAGAAACCATCCTTTCTTATGTTTGGTCGAGATGTAAATTTACCATTTCATATACTAAATCAAGAAATTCGACCGCATTATTTTCCTTGCGATAATTATGTTGAGGAAAATTTATCTAAAATGAAGTATGTTTTTAACAAAGTATATAAAAATTTAGATGTTGCTGCGGCAAAACAAGCTAAAATTAGGGACAAAATTGCAAAACCTAAATCCTTTCAATTAGGTCAAAAGGTATATTTATATACTCCTGCTTCTTCTCAAACTACAGGGCGCACTTTTTCTAAAAAGTTTTCTGGTCCTTTTCGTGTAGTGCAGAAAAATTCAAACCTAAATTACACCATTGTAAATGCTAACAAGCCTTCAGCTAAACCTTTCCGGGTCCACGTAGACAGAATTTTCGCTTATACTGAAAGGCTTCCTCACTTGATGCTCCCTTACAATAATGTCCACGAAGGAGCAAGCTCAAATGTTCAAACTCAACAAACCCAAACCAGTCAAAATAAGCCACAATACTATTTTTCGGATGAGGACGATGAGGCCGATGTTTACATTCCTTTCACTGCCTCAAAGCAACAATCGACTGGCACTCAAAATCGTTTACCTACTTCCGGACAGCCCGAATTACATAAGGAAGTGCAAACACCCGATCCGAATAAACAAACTTTAACTAACCCTTGCTCTGAGGATAAGAATAGTCAGCTTGATAACTCCACCGATATCAAAAGACCGACCACCTCAAGCAGCACTCCGGAAATAAATCCACCTGTTTCTGAACCTAGGCATTTTAACTTGCGCTTTGGGCGGGGAGTTACAGTTCCTACTACTCAAACAAAATCGAAACCATCGAAAACTAAAGCAGGAACTTCTACTAATACAACTACTGCCGATAACCCTACTTTGGCGGGTAAAATTTTAAACTGGGCAATATCAGGTGGCCCTACTGAACAAGATAGGGGTTTTATTGATAAGATCTCTGATGTTTTGGCAGGAAAATTAGTTCAGGACTTACAATCAGAAAATGATAAAAGCATAAACGTTGTCAGATACTATAATCCTCAAAGAACACGCATGTTTTATAATAGTGAACTTAAAATGTAAGGAAAATATCAGAATAAATATCAAAATAAGTATATTTGATGAACTCGGATATTAAATTTTGCACATGGGTATAATATCAAATTACAATTCTAATAGACATCCCTCCTCGGACTGAGTAGTTCTAGAATACTTTTTCCAAGGGAATATAGTTTCAATTTGGCTCAGAGTTTTAAATCCTCTGTTATTTAATGTTTTTGCGCTGGCGTAGATACATGTTTTGTTTTTGGTTTTTGAAATTTTGAGGCTAATTGAAATTACTTGTGGATATCTATTGGGAGTCATAAATAGAACAAAATTTTTTTAGTACAAAAAAAAAAAATGTCAAGCAACGAAATTAGTATTTTGTTTTGTTCTTTAATTGGAATTTTCCACAAAAAAAAAAAAAAAAAAACCTTCCTTACTTAGTGGTAATCATTGATAACAATTGTAACAAAAATGAATTCTTTGAGAAACTGTGTCATACTTTTTTTTTTAAATACATAGTATTAGTATCCTCCTAACTTACATAAATTTAAATTTAATACAATTTTTCACCTTATTACATCTAACTTCATTTTAAATACTACAGCTTATATGGTCACTTAAATATTGTTGAACCCCTATTTCTTTCCATTTCAGTCGGGCTCTTTTTGTTGGCATGTTTCATAAATGTAGTGGGGTCCTCACATCAAGGCCACTTATGCAGTTTTTCGTCAAACATTTCCCGTTATACGTGCAAAAATGTGTCGCGGGATTCCATGGAACTTTACGATCTACCAGAAAATTCTTGCTTCCACCAAAATTGTAACCATTGCGTGAAAGGACAAAAAACATTCATAATTAACAATGATAAACTCATTGTCCCAAAGTCGTTTTTGGAAAGGCCTACTACACGGACAGGCGCCAAAGATTCTTACTTGTGTACTGAAGAAGTAAGAGGTGACATTCCTTTTAATCCCTGCGACTGTTTAGAAAGTTGCAATGGGTCAACTGACTTTTGTAAGATATTCCAATGTGCTGGGAGTTCATCTTGCTTTTGCCGAATAGAAAAGGTGGAATACGAACTCTTGCACATTTCGGATGACACTACAATCGTCAATCCCTCTACACTCACCATTCCAGTTTGCCTTTACAGACTGTCGGGACCACCACGCCACAGAAACCGTCGTCTCTTTGAATTTGAGAGTGCGAGTTTCGTAAACCATAACGTTACTCTCTTGTTCAACGATCCGGTAGTGACTGTCCCAGGGCCTGGAACTTTAATAGCTCGAATATCAGGGACTGAAATCATTTTTAAAGTTATTGAAGATTTGAATGTTGTTTTGCCTCCTGAACTCCTCGCTTTTCCAGGTACAGTCACTCTAATTTTCATTTCCTCTACGGGTAGAGCCGTCCACGGTGAAGTGATCATAGAGGGAAAGACAATTTGCCGTTCTTCGAGTTGTGTTTTCTGTAAAGAATTCGTGCTTCAAACTACATGCTGGCCTAAATACTTAGCGTACTCTCTATACGTTTTCGCTTTCATTTTAACAACGATTTCGTTGTTTTTAGTGAAATTTGCTATCACAGGTGTCATTTCCATCATAAAGTTTGTGTGTCTTGTAATTTTAATACTCATAAAATTTTTGAGAAGTATCTTACGGTGTTCTCTTCTTGGAGGTGCTATTTTTGGCCAAAAACTACGTCAAAATTTTGAGAACATTAACAACTATTTGGAGGATAACAATCCTCGTTTAAACATCAGATATGGACTTGTGTTAATGTTATTTATTAGCATTATCGCGTGCGTTCAATCCGACTGTACAAGTCATTCAATTATATCATCAGACGTACGTAATTGCAAAAATATCGGGGATCAACAAATGTGTGAACTGTATACCACAGCTGAGGTAACACTCCGAGGCATAGACTATGAACTTTGTCTTTGGTTGCAAGATCCCCAAAGACAAACCATTTATTCGTTGAAGCTTCGTTTGCTATCGGCCGACTGCACCTTTTCAACTCGACGTGAATACTTTACGTTCCCAGTTGAGACGCGATACATTTCTCAGCTGGCTTGTCCTCAAAATGCCTATTGCGCTTGGGGAACCCATTGCAAATCCGACAAAGACTTTGAAGCGCTAACAGAGGAGAGCACGAGCTACCCTGGATCTACTCATTGTCTCCCGTCCAGTGTAGGGAGCGGTTGCACTATAGTATCCCGCATGGGTTGCTTGTTTTACAGAACTTACTTTGTGCCAGACCTCCTTCGATCTTATGAGGTTCGATCCATCCATGGACATAGATGCGGATATAAAGTCTCGGTAGAAAAAGCAGGTAATGGAACTGTGGAGTATATCACTCTGCAGACATCAGCAACCACCTCTGATGGTATTTATATGGAAGTGCTTGGGGCATATAACCAGCCTCAAGTACACTTTGGTGTGGACTCATTGGTTCTTCGTGTTGGAGACCCCACAGAAGCCTACCTGACTCCGGTTAGTGCCACCAACAAACCGGTAAGTGGTACTATTGGACAGGTCCAGGCCAACCAAAGTTATACGAAAAATTTTAAATTTGATCCAGACTTAACACAATGTGATTTTTTTGAAACAACATTGCGTTGTAAATCGATAACTGATGGCATTGAGACTTTATCGAAAACTAAGGAAAAGGCTTTGCCCCTTTCCAAGGACTTACATTTATTGTCAATGGATAAGGGTTCTTTAATATCCCAATTGTTATCCACAGAACCAATCAAAATTCAAATGCATTTCACTAACTTTAAAATATTTTTAGAAAATAATGACATTTGCCCAAAAATTTCCGACGCAAATGTCAAAACAAAAGGCTGTTATTCATGCCAAATTTTAAGTGAACTTCGTGTGACTGTCCACTCAACTTGCCATCGGGGTATCGTAAGCGTCGAATTCCAAATTTTAAAATTGTATACTCAAACCGTTTTTTTGGAAACTGAGCCTCGAGAACTGGTTATTCAGTTTTTAGCAGATAAGAAGTGTTACGAGGAAAAGATGTGTTTGGCATCTCGAAATATGAAGAGTTGTAAATTAATTAGCTTTTGCTTGAATGAACCAAGTATTAATTTACTACAGCTCAATACCACGTACACTAGAAACTTTCTTAATGACATTTCTCCAGGCTCAGGATTTTTCTCTTTTCTTTCTTTGCCAACATTGAACGGCATATTTTTTTCTTTAAAAATGTTAGGTGCATTTTTATTAATAATTTGTTTAGGAATAACGATATTTTCAACTTGTTTAACTTGTTGCCGAAAATAAAAACGTATACTACGTTATGTTCATATGTTCAGTGTTTAACAATTGTTTCCTTTATAAGGATTTTTTTTTCTTAATCTTTGGCAACTAAAGTTATCTCATTCTATTTTGTTCTTTGCATGCAAACATATTTTAGATTTTACTATTTTATTCCCTTTTATATAGGCAACTTCTTATGTGTCCATTTTATCTTTTATGTATTCTCTGATGATATGTCTATGCTAAACGGGATATATGTATATATTTTTTTTTTGCTATTCATTTCGTTAACAAACCCATCCATCTTTCTTGCCTTCAGTACGGAATAGAATTTTTTTTTTCTCTTTTTTTTTTGTTGGCCATAGAGGGAGATGTGACGCTGCTATCGTCACGTACATTTTAGGTTTAATCAAACACTAGTTTTAAGAAAACAAGAACTAATGTTTAATCTTTACCTCTAAATAGAACAATTTGTTTGCAGTCCAGTTTAACGCACTTAGCCCGTAATCTCTCTCGAGTGTGTTCGGGGTGCAAAGTTTGATTCAATAACAGGGAAAGGGTGCATAAAATAGTTAACTTCGAGAACCTTGTGCCTCCTTCGGTAAACAACAAGAAGCACGGGGTTCCGATTAGAGAGCGCGAAGTTCATACTAAAGAGTAATATAAAAAGGGCAACGAAAAGCCAAAGGGATCAATAATCATCATCATCATCGATACATTTCCTCTACTGAGAAAGACTGAAGGACCAGGAAAGATGGGTGAGTTCACAATGTTTTTAGAGTGACCATATACTCCAATATATTCAATGTTTTAAATTACCTGTATTCATTTTTAATTCATACGCATAGTAAACTAACCACTGATCATGTGCCTTGCTCTTTGAATTTGATTTAATGTAGTTTATAATTTTAAGTGATGTAAAAATAAATTAATGTTAGTTTAAATTTTAATCGTGTTGGTTTTCTTTGGAATGCTTAATTTGAAATAAACCACTAATGTAAGTGTGACACTTGAACCAAACGATTAGCAATGGAATCGCTTCTGTGACATTAGATTAGGAATTTTTAGAGGAATATTTTGTTATTTGGGTGTGATTTTATCCAATTAAATTAAAGAGCTCATATTAGACTTAAAACTTCAGTCATAAACATTATATAAACGAATTAGATTGAATAATAAGAAGGATTTATTTCACTTTTGAAGAGCATTTTGAGTAAAAGGGATTTTAAAAAAATCCGAAAAACTCCCTTTAGAACGGTGTACCTACTTGGTGTTTTTGAATGATTGGAAATCTTGAAGAATTTAGGATATAATTTTTTTTCGTGTGCATTTCACCTTTCTATGTAGAAGAAAAGGATTTCTTTTTACCTGGTCGTTTTTAAGAGAAGTTTAGGAAGAGAGACGTTTACTACTGAATCCCTTTATCTGTGGCATAAGTTCCTAAACATTTTTAATCCTCCGTTTTTTAAAGAATAATTTTGAATTACCCACTTATCGAGTTTTCTCATCAAGTTAATATTTTCTGTTGATAATTTATGGTGATTATTGTTGGTAACTTAATCAGAAGTGAGAAGTTATAAACGAAGAATATTCAAAGGTTTTTCCAAGAGTATAATATTTTGATTAATTATGCCTATTTAAAAATGAATAAGAGTATCACTTGAATATGAGCAATAGTTTATAAATAAAATTAGAAATACTAACTTAGAAATATTATTGAGTTTATCATAAAGTTCCCAAAAGTATAACTAATTATTTTATAACATCACTTTGTCTTTTAAGTAAGCGGAAAAATTAAAAAATATTGTCACGAAAATGTATCAAAATATCCCTTTTAGAAGTTTTACTTTTTTTTATAAATTTCATCAATTCTAAATGCAAAAAAATATACATTCATAATAAATGACTTATAACACACAATTTGGTTGAAATAATTCCCAACCTAAAAAAAAATAATAATACTTAACCCCAACCTCCACAAATAAAGTATTAGCCTTGAAAACCAGAAATTATAGAAATATTAGTCTTGAAATTCTAAGCACCAAATTTCTTTTTGACATTAAGTCACACAAAGAGTTATTTCAAATGTTAATCAATATGGGAAATTAGTACCTATTTAAAATATAAATTTTAAACTCCCTAAACGACCTCTTTTTTACCTAACTCTCCACAACTCCAATACGAAACCTTCTGGTGCTGTATAATCTTCATGCCTCGGATTTCTTCTAGCCACTATCCTTGTTGGCCACGCAGGGTGGTTACCTATGTGCGTTCAAGTCGATAGTACCTCTATGAATATTATCATCTGAAGTGGTGTCTCTGGGCAATGTAGGCAATTGTTGTGAGGGGTGTCTTTGTTGGCCGCGTGCCGTTGTTGTGAATGCTTACCCCAGGCTTAAAAAAGGTTACGCGGAGTTGTGAATATGTCGGGGTTTTGATGATATTTTGCGTAAACATTTTTTTTTATCTTGTTTGGGGAGGTGTTTTGGGGTAATCGGGGCTGGAATTCGAGACCCGGTGTGGCCGAATATATCTGTGAAGTGGTGTAATTTGGTTGGTGATTGTTGGGATGAACTTTTGCTTGATAACTTGAGATGATTGTGAGTTATTTTAGGTAATAATATTGAGATTTTATCTAAACCTAAACGCCGAAGGGTTTATTTTGTATTTCTGGTACATAAACCTTTTATTGTTTTATTATTATTTGTGAGAAATAGATTTGGCTATACAAATTATTCTGTTGTCCTTGTTTTGGTGTGCAACGTTTTCCTTCCTGTTTGGAATTTCTTAATGATGGTTAAACAGATAGAATATTTGAAGAAATTTTGCCTAATTTTAAAACATTTGCAACAAGTATGACGGATTAAAAAATTTCCTATAGTCAACCTTAAATTATAATTAACATTTCCAAATAAAAATTTATAAATGAAAAATAATATTTATTTGAATAAAAACGCTTTTAAAATGTGTTTCACTAAAATAATACCTAGAGAAGTGGTTCCCAATTCGTAGACCACTCACAGTCATTCACAATCCGTCAGTGTTAAATCCTTGGTCAAAGAAGGATTCCACCAATCAGAATCAGCGAAAAGTTCATTTTTTCTTTCTTTAGCTGCTGATTAACACCAATGAATATGGCTGTTAGTCTTAAATTGAATTATTTACAGACCTCTTAAATTTTCTTCCTTCATCTTAAGCAGATGGATACAAATTTTAGTTAATTATTTAAAATCTAAGTAACTTTTAATTAATACTATTATTAAATGAGTACTAAAATTTCTACTAAAAAATTATTTGTTGGAAATATTTACAGAGTTTGCTATTTGAAATTGGGAGAAAGAAATTGATGAAGAGGATGAGCGGGATGAAGAAGATAAGGGGGATAAAAAATATTAGAGGGTTAGGAGGAGGAATGCTTTTCTATTTACAACCTACAACGTGAATCAAATCAAATTTCAGTATTAAAAAAGATATAGTAAAATTACTCTTGTATGATAAGCTACAAGAACTTTCCTAGTTAAATGTAGTGTGAGTATTCAATAATAACGGGAAAAAAATTGCACGAGAAATAACTTTTTCAAGTACTAAATTGAATGTTAATTTTTTGCTGAAGAGTGCTGAGTGCTGAGGTGTCTTACCTCATTAAGGAAATAAATACTTTATGCGCATCACTTGGGATGTAACTTGATGCAAGGAAATTTGTGAAGCGAAAATGTCAGTCTCTCTTGTAATATTTACACAGACGACTGGGTATCTCTCTGGTTCATTACATTCAAACCTTGAGAAGAATAATTTGCATGTATTGAAATACGGTGTTGCATCGATTAGATGTTTATTACGACCTGATTTTTTCTATTTTATATAAAAATGGATACTTTTCAAATTACCGAACTGTTTAATATTTTTAAAAAGTGATAACTTAAAAAATCTGATGTTAAGAAAAATGCGCAAGTTCATGCTTTAGTCAAAATTCTCAAAGAAATAACTCAACTGGCAGGTATATAAAAGCTTCAGACATCAGGTGAAAATTAAATCAAGACGCTAAGATAAAAATAATTACTACCAACCGTTTTCCTACAAAAAAAGGCGAATTAAATATCGCCAGGCAAACTGATTACAAGAGAAAAAATTTTCCAACCGTCTTTTTTCAACAAATCCTGTCATGGTGAATGATATTCAGGGATTAGCAAGAAATCGTAATATTAACGGTAGACCATCCCCCCTAATTTAGGGATCTCTAATTGGGGTAGCATGAATTTATTGGTGTTTAACTGTATATTCAATGACCCATCGGCATATCACAAGTTGTAATTGGGGCCAAAGTTCATAGACTAGGAGACTGAAAGAAAGCCACCTAATATTTGTTACTTCATTTCTTCTTTATTTTATTAAGGACTCAATTCCTTTAAAGTTTTATAGATTTTATACTATCTTTTCAATAAAAAGTTTTAAAATAATATAACTTACCATCAAGCCTACATCAACCTAAACTAAATCAGTCTACTATAAGTTGTACTTACAATTTAAAATACATAAGGTTTATACTGGTTTAACTTATTTCGTGGCATAAAAAAAATAAATGCTACTTGTTTTTCTTAATTTATAAAAATAAACTGATCAACTTAAAAAGTTTATAATTTTGTAACCCCCCCCCCCTCAAATTTGCTGCAATTTTAAATGCTCTTTTGTTTTATATAGAGCCAAAAAATTTGTAAGTTTGAGTTAACTATGCTTAATAATGAAGACATTAAAAAAAATTCTGTACATGTATTGAATACTTACTTATTTTTTCCCCCATAAATGTCCTTTTTACATTTTCATCATTTTAAAGTATATAATTTGGAATTTAATTAATCTAATTCTGGGCTTTAAAAGTAGAATACAATGAGCACAAAATGAAAATTTACCAAAAACTTTTAACACAACACCAAGACACTGCTATTTCCAACTCAGCAATGCCGAAATTTTCTCCCCATGTTTGTTGAAACGAGAATCTCTATCAACCTTCTATCGATTCCCACACTGATTAAAGATTATCCGATAATCTTGCATTTTTTATCTACTGCTAATTGATGCCTAACTCGAAGAAAGTGGGACAAGGCAAAAATATGGTACAATGCATGATGACGAGATGTAAATACCGAAGAGTCAGTGATCTGCGGTTATTTTGGTATGAGGCTGGAATTCTAGAGAAAATATTTTTCTTTCTTTGTGTAATGCGTCACGATGTCACAATTTCTCTACTCATAGCCACAATGTGTGAGGTGAGCTATTTCTTAGATTGAAAAATTTGGCTACGGATTATCTTAAATCTAAACAAAAGGTAACTGTAGAAAAAAATTGATAATTTTAAGTGTTGAGGATACCCTGATTTTCTTAGTTGAGTTTAATATTCTGGTTTCTCTTTGAGTGATATTTAGGCTTTCGGAATTTTAGTGTTTTAAAAATATCTTCCACATTACCTTTCTCTATCTTCCTTTTTCATTATCTATATCTCCTTTTTCTCTTATTATTATTATTATTTTGATCTCGTATATTTCTTTTCTTTCTGTTTCACTATCATACATCCGTTGTATCCTATTTACAGGTAAAATACAAAATATATTAAGTAAGAAAGTAGACGAAGATGCTAGTCTAACATTTTGGAACAGATGTAACCCTCTTTGGTGATCATTTCATTTGTCGTCAAGATGCATCACCGAATGCTGGTTTCTATAAAGACAAATATGGCAGATTAAAACCGTTTCTTAAATACTGTATCAGTTCCAAATGTTAGATTGTGTTGTGACTGGATTGCGTATTCACTAGAGAAACTTCCGAAAGTTACTTCTCGGAAAATATTCTCTCCAATACCCCTACCGAAGTCACACTCCATGCCATTGAAATCTCCATCATCAGGGTACCAGCAAAATTCATCGTAATTATGTAACCACCTGTCTTCTCAAACGCGCTGCACATTCACTCAAAGCTTTTCACTTTCACGTTTTCTTAAAGGCTCATCGACCCTGTCTCATTACTCATTCGGCTCATGATCCAAAGTAATTCAAATGACACAAAGGCTTCTCTGCATCCACGTTCTCTTTGACAATCGCGACAAGAAAAGGACAGCGTTTGCACCCATTAGCTGCGTGCCATTTAAGATTTTTAATTGCGGCTCGTGTCCAGCGCTTTCTTCGCTCGTGGCTCGCTTTAATTGCGAGAGAGCCTTTTGATATGGTTTGCTGCTTTGTTTAATGTGTGGGCTCGTTTATTCGAGCAATTTCTTGTGTAGCGTAATGGGGCTTTTAATAACGTCTCGTTTGGTGTCGTTTGTTTCGGGGGATTGTGAAATGGAGTGTATGAGATGCAGAGACGGTTTTGCTGTTGGTGTTTTTTTCTATGTTTACAGATTTGAAAGTTTTATATCCCTAGAGAGTTTCAATATTTAGGCTTAGTAAGTGCAGTATTTAATTGTAACAATCTGAATTAATCTATAACTGACTATCGTTTAAAAATTAATGATAAAAAGCTTTCCTCTCAACAAGTACTGAAAGAAATATTCATGCTGTCCAAGTCTGAAAAATCGTTTATTAAAACGTTACTCAATCACATCTCTTAAATACTTTGTTAAAAGTAGTAGTCGTTTCAAATTAATTTTTACATCTTTAAAAATAATTATATTATATATCTGTTATAGAGCATTTTCAATCACATGACTCGGACTTAACAACGGCCTTAGCAACAGAAGGTGTTACAGTTTTTTGCCCTACAGAGGTTAACAGTTACAGAAAATGACTAGCCGTGGAATTCTTTTAATGGAGCATTTGCAATCACGTGATCCCATACCTAAAAACCGCCTTAGCAACAGATAAACAACGGCCTTAGCAACAGAAGGTGTTACAGTTTTTTGCCCTACAGAGGTTAACAGTTACAGAAAATGACTAGCCGTGGAATTCTTCTATTGGAGCATTTGCAATCACGTGATCCCATACCTAAAAACCGCCTTAGCAACAGATAAACAACGGCCTTAGCAACAGTTAAAAGCCCTACAGAAGGTACACAGTTAAAAGAAAATAACCGGTAGTGACGTCACCTGAAAACACTCTATGAATGACTAGAGAGGTACTTTTATTCAGTTTTGTATTTTTCTGAACTATACTGGTGGACTAGATAACTCTAAAAGCGTTCTTAAATGATAAAGTGTTCATATACTGTCGACCAGATAACTCTATGAGCGTTTATAAGTGATAAAGTGTTCATATACTGTAGACTAGATTCTATAAGGGTTCATAAGTGATAAAGTGTTCATATACTGTAGACTAGATTCTATAAGGGTTCATAAGTGATAAAGTGTTCATATACTGTCGACTAGATTCTATAAGGGTTCATAAGTGATAAAGTGTTCATATACTGTAGACTAGATTCTATAAGGGTTCATAAGTGATAAAGTGTTCATATACTGTCGACTAGATTCTATAAGGGTTCATAAGTGATAAAGTGTTCATATACTGCAGACTAGATTCTATAAGGGTTCATAAGTGATAAAGTGTTCATATACTGTCGACTAGATTCTATAAGGGTTCATAAGTGATAAAGTGTTCATATACTGCAGACTAGATTCTATAAGGGTTCATAAGTGATAAAGTGTTCATATACTGTAGACTAGATTCTATAAGGGTTCATAAGTGATAAAGTGTTCATACACTGCAGACTAGATTCTATAAGGGTTCATAAGTGATAAAGTGTTCATATACTGTCGACTAGATTCTATAAGGGTTCATAAGTGATAAAGTGTTCATATACTGTAGACTAGATTCTATAAGGGTTCATAAGTGAAAAAGTGTTCATATACTGTAGACTAGATTCTATAAGGGTTCATAAGTGATAAAGTGTTCATACACTGCAGACTAGATTCTATAAGGGTTCATAAGTGATAAAGTGTTCATATACTGTAGACTAGATAACTCTATAAGCGTTCATAAGTGATAAAGTGTTCATATACTGTAGACTAGATTCTATAAGGGTTCATAAGTGATAAAGTGTTCATATACTGTAGACTAGATAACTCTATAAGCGTTCATAAGTGATAAAGTGTTCATATACTGTAGACTAGATTCTATAAGGGTTCATAAGTGATAAAGTGTTCATATACTGTAGACTAGATAACTCTATAAGCGTTCATAAGTGATAAAGTGTTCATACACTGCAGACTAGATTCTATAAGGGTTCATAAGTGATAAAGTGTTCATATACTGTAGACTAGATAACTCTATAAGCGTTCATAAGTGATAAAGTGTTCATATACTGTAGACTAGATTCTATAAGGGTTCATAAGTGATAAAGTGTTCATACACTGCAGACTAGATTCTATAAGGGTTCATAAGTGATAAAGTGTTCATATACTGTAGACTAGATAACTCTATAAGCGTTCATAAGTGATAAAGTGTTCATACACTGCAGACTAGATTCTATAAGGGTTCATAAGTGATAAAGTGTTCATATACTGTAGACTAGATAACTCTATAAGCGTTCATAAGTGATAAAGTGTTCATATACTGTAGACTAGATTCTATAAGGGTTCATAAGTGATAAAGTGTTCATACACTGCAGACTAGATTCTATAAGGGTTCATAAGTGATAAAGTGTTCATATACTGTAGACTAGATAACTCTATAAGCGTTCATAAGTGATAAAGTGTTCATATACTGTAGACTAGATTCTATAAGGGTTCATAAGTGATAAAGTGTTCATATACTGTAGACTAGATAACTCTATAAGCGTTCATAAGTGATAAAGTGTTCATATACTGTAGACTAGATTCTATAAGGGTTCATAAGTGATAAAGTGTTCATATACTGTCGACTAGATAACTCTATTTTTCTACAATACTCACTTCCTTATCTGTTAAGAGAGAAGAGACGCAGAGTGACAAATAAATAATGAGAAATAAATTAGAGAATACGATAGAAAATAAGAGATAGAACGATAAAGAGAAAAATAAGAGAATCCCTGAAACCGTTCCTCCCATCCGAAATTCCTTCCGTATACTCTCATTTCCCGATCGCATTGTTTTCGCACGATCGGCAAACATGAGAGAAGGAGACAAACAACAAAACACCCTCACCCGGAAGCCCGCCACTTGACCTGCCGAACGAACCAGCCTGACCTTTGCAACAGCGATGACGACCGGAGGTCAACACAACAGCAAAACAATGCGGGCACTATTAAAAAAGTGCCGAAGCTCCTCAAGTCGTTTATAAGCCGGAGTAAAGAGAAGTAGCTCGTAATCGCCACGGATAAGGCTTATTTTTTTGGAAATTAACCTAACAATGTACGGGGCTCACTCGTGTGGCATGAAAGGGTTAAGCTAACGAGGGTTGAGGTTTTAATTGGGGCTTTTGGGCGATAATTGCGATGAAAAAAAAGTAGGATTTTGTATTATAATGAGAGGATCTTCATTAGGTGTGTTTTTTTTTAAAGTTTGGTTTGGAAAAAGGTGTATTGAAAGGAATTATTTTTGTTCAAGTGATCAGTTTTTTTATCTTATGTTGATTGTATTTCTTGTTAGAATAATGGAGTGGGTGTTGGGTAAATATTGATGAACTTCATTGTTGATAAGTTATTTTTGTCTTGGGAATACACTTGTATTCGTATGATTTTCCTCTTAAAATCCACCCTGAATATCTATATCTGAAATTAAATTTATTATTTAATATCCTGTCGAATCGTTTGATAACTATTATGTTTTTCATTCTCATAATAACCTTATCAAGGAAGTATAAAATTTCTCTCAATTCATGAAACAAAGATTACAAACATGTAGCGTAAAAGAGAAAAACTTGGAATATAATAAAGGGTAGACTGGGTGGGTCGGTACGGTATGGATGTAAAAAATTTCTTACGAGACTTAATCGATGTAACATTCATAAAATTATTATTAGTGTTAAAGTGAAATCATCAAACACAAAACTTTTTTTTTTATTTCAAATATGTGATAACCTTATTAGTTTTAGAATCCTAACACAACCTTATGAATCATAGCACCGTGAACATGATTTTTTTTTAACAAAAAACAGCCGAAAACCAATTAGTATTTATAGAATATTTGAAACTTCAATATGAATATTTTTTCAACCACTGAGAGATTGTTTCAAGTTAAATTAAATTAACAAAAATCTAAACGTACAAAACATTCCATTTTTCAAAGCTGAAAATTTATAAATGTTGTATTTCTCACGCAAAAAAATACTCACTGATCTTGGTAAAATCCATCTTTAACAGGTAAAAGCAGTTGCTTAACTTTTAACCTACAATATTTTCCTCTCTAGGCATCAATCGTTCCAAAATCAGTGAAGGAAATGACTTCTAATTTTGCAATTGACAACCAATTACAATGAACTGAGACGTTCACGTGATATTGACGCGACAGTTCATTTTGTGGACGTACTTTGTTTGGTGATGTCCTGTTTCATCTCTTCTGCTCCTCCTCTATCCTTCCTATAGATCCTTCCTTATCCTTCCTATAAGATTGTTGAATTTTGTGCTATTTCATCCCCTCGATAATAATTCGTGACTATTTCTTAGTGCCCTTTCGTCTCTTCCTTCAAATTTGGTGCAATAAATACTCACAGTTTGGCTTCAAAAAAATGTTCTGTTCCCAGAAAGTCGCATTATTAGACCGATATCCGTCCTTTTTTTAAATATCAACCTTAACATCTCGTTTGTTCTCCCTGCACTCATTTGCCCGATTGTATATTTTCCAAGTGAACAGTGGTCGCGGACATCATAATATTAAGGATAATTGCAACAATTCCATTGTATCAGATAATGATAATATACCAAATATATCTATATCTATAGGAATTTATGAAATAAAAAAAATCTACCCCTTGTATTATGTAGTTTGTGCCCACCTTAACTGGAGGTTAATCTTCTGTGTGGGGATAATAAAATTATTTATTTATAAAAAGGGACTATATTTACATGGGTTTAACAAAATAATCATATTTTTAAATTGACGTTCTACATTTCACTCAAAATTCAGACACCGCAATGGGAAGTACTTTGTTTGTTTGTGACGTCATAGGGCCAACTAACGTTGCTGTCGAGTATAGAAACGAAATTTTGCCACACAAGACAAAAACTGGACAAATCTTTGTGCTGCTTTTGTCTTTGACGCTCTCCATTTTTGATTAATCTCCCATAACATCATTCAACCACATTTATCAAGTTCTTCTTCCCATACCACCAATCCAGGGTAACTACGGATTACAATTCGCTGCATATCAGTTACATCACAGCAAAATCTCACAAAATTGAGTTAGTCGAAATAGCGATAGCATCAACAAAATAGAGATCTGCTCTGAAAACCTCCCTGTCCATCGGATTGTCCATCACCAGAGAGAATAATTTTCGTCGGCGCGAGGTCGGACCGGTGTAATTCGGACGTCAACCCTTTCGTTAATCGCGCGTTTTTAACAGAGCGGAACGCATCATAGGTGTTGATGCGACATGCGACATTTTCTCCTCCTTTCGCCTTGAAGTCGATTTCCATCATCCATCGACAGGATGATGGACGCGATAAACGTTTTCTGAGATTGCGGAAGAGGTTGTGTCTCTCTCGTTGGGTGAGATGAATGGTTGATAATGATGAAAGGAACTTGAAAAAAGGATCATTCTCAATGGCTTTTCTATCGGGAAGGGAAAGATCTGTTTTCTGTTTTTTTTTTCATTAAGGGCACAATCTGGTCTATTCTCTCAAGTGACTTTTCTTTAAAGTTTAAAGGAAATAATGGTTGTTTTTTGGTTATTTAATTTATTTTATAAAATTAGATGAAGGTTCAACACCTATATTATTTAAAATTCAATTTTGATTGAGGTATTTTTTTTACTTGTTTCTCATCGTAAGTAATCTTAATGTTTTCTGCATCTAATTTGCAAGTAGAATATTTTAGCGCTTATATCGGTTTCAAATTCTTGTTTGAAAATAAAATCAAAATACTTTTAAAAGATTTTATAAAATAGATTTAATTACTGGTATTAATAATTGAATGAGAAGATTAAAGGAATTAATGCCCCTTTATAAGCAAATAGCTGCTTGCTCTCGTTATTGTACAAGTTGGAAATCCATATGTAAGGGTTTCAAACTTCCGAAAACCTGTGCATTAACTCGGCTTTTATCCCTAATGGTTTCTTGATATGTCACCTAATTCTTAAAACTCACAAATCGCATTGAATGGTTCAATGAAAATCTATGAATTTACTTTCAATGTGACCAACAATACACTTTCATAACATTTAACTTTAACATAGACTGGAAGTCAACAGCTAACTTTCCCTAATGCGTTGGTTTTCTTGATTGCCGTTAAGTATTCTTTAACAACCGTTTGCCTGATTTCCCCTCTCTTTCTCACCTGAAAATGACTCTATTTCAAGGTTGGCTTTCATCAGTACCTATCGCCTCATTTGCTGGCAGAACCGTTTCTCCAACGCAAAATAACTACATGATCCGGGTGATGAATCGGTGATTGCTACTTCCCTCAAGGTTTCACTTTTTATTTTGGCGGTTTGAGGACTTTTTTTTGGGGAAAAAAATTGCACAGCTTACGGAGAACTACATAAAATATGCAATGCAGAAATTAGTGATTGCTATAGAGGAGGGGTTCCCTTTGGAAAAGTAGAACTTTCTCGTAACTCCCTAGTCTTACAATCTTACAATAATAGACATAAAATATCGTGTACAGTATACGTACCTTTTACCAGAACCTACAATAGCTCTCACAACTACACAAATAAAACAAAATACACACACAAAAAACCCCCACAGAACATAATTTTGCGATACCAAAAAAGCTCAAGCTGGTGTCTGGTACCTAAAATGAAATATAACTGGGCAACAAAGCTGGGCCGACTCTGTTTTAGTATTTTGTATAATGCTTCGGTATCAGCACAGAGTATTAAGCTCTATACTCTGTGGGTATCAGTTAGTTCTTACCAATTTTATTATCAATACAGGGTTATTCAAAACTCACGAGCAAAGATGCTAGATGGTGTCGCGAAGCATTCCTGAGGAACTGGAGGGTAGACAGTTTTTAGATGCAATGAGAAATAATTATTGTGGGCAAAACTGTTGGGGGATAGAAATAAAATTCCATTTCAAAATATCATGTTTTAACTTATCTATAAAAATTGTAAAGTTTTTGTCCTTAAAGGGCCATCTAAAAAATGCTATAATTATTATTACCTTTTTTTACTCATCGTCTTTTTTTAAGTTTTGAAACTTGAATTACGTTTACTAAAACAATAAAATTTATCTATTTTTTGCTAATATAGTTATTGAATTCGTATAAAGCTAAACTTGAATTCTGTCAAATAAAGGTTTAGGAGGTTTAACAGTTTATACAACAGTTAAAATTTTACGACAAATTTCTATCTTACGAATCCCAACACAACGAATACCGAACTGTTAAACTGTGATCATTCGCACATATTTATTAAAAATTTGTTAGAGAGTCATTAGAGCATTGTGGGATGCCTATGGATTGGGAAACGCACGATGTGTGATATACCTGCAAGGTCCTTCCGAAAACTCCCGTGCACTTTCATGGTTGGCGGCAACGCGCGTCCCTCGAACCACTCTTTTTGTCACGAACCCCGAATGTGTGTCGCGACCTGGTTGTGGCATTCTTCTCATTGACCTTGTCGGTGGAGCGAGACTCTTAATGCTAACTAAATGGTAAACCACACAAATGCAGAGAGAAGTGTTGGGAGGATGAAATCGGGAGTGTTTGGAAGCACTTTTAAAACGCGCCCTATCGAGGGGGAACACTGCAAACATTATAAACACATTTAAGGGGACATCCATAAATAACGTGAGGGGATTTCTCCGAATTTTGGACCCCTCCCTCCCCCTTGGTGAGATTTAGTGAGATTTTGATGGAACCCCCTCCCTCTCATATTCTCACGTAAGATTTTCTCTCTAACTTTTAAATAAATAAATTTATTTGATACGTTCTAACAACGTTTGTTTCGTCTTGTCAGCATGACGCTTAACATACACATTACAAAAGTTTTGATACATCATCAAAACCATGATCTTATACTCGTAATAATCATGACTGACTGGGTAATGATTCTCTGTTTTGACTAATGTGCACACATTTTTCCTAAACTTGTGCTGAAAAAGGTAAAAAAACCGTATAATCTCGCAATTAAAAGTTGACGTGAGATTTTAATTTATCCCCCCCTCCCCTCTGGTGAGATTTTGCTGGACCCCTCCCCCCTTTTTTGACCTCACGTAATTTATGGACGTCCCCTAAGAATACTTTTTTTGTCCTCAAATTGACCATACTTTAGTTGAGTGACATCCATAAATTACGTATAAGGTGTTTTTTCCCTAAATTTTGGACCCCTCCATACCATTTGGTGAAATTTTGCTGATCCCCCTCCCATTAAATTCTCACTTGAGATTTTCTCTGTAACGTTTAAATGGATGAATTTCTTTGATACGTTCTAGTCACGTTTATTTCGTCTTGTTTGTATGACACTTAACACACTGATTGCTAAAGTTTTGATACAAATCCATGTTGAAATAAAAAATATTATCTTATAGGTTGTAATTATCATGACTAGCTAGCTAATGATTCGCTGTTGTGACTAATGAACGCATTTTCCATTAAATTGTGCTAAAAAGTTACAAGAAGAACTGTATAGTCTCTCAAGTAAAAGTTGAAGGGAGATTTCAATTGACTCCCACTCCCCCTAGGGAGATTTTGCTAGACCCCCTTAATTTATAGACGTCTTCTTGTATAGTTTTCTAGAACACTTTAACTTACACTTTATTCGGTTGGTCGTGGCTAGTTCACAGGGCTGGAAGTATGGTGACGTCAGAAGAGGTGTGGCCAAAAGAAAGCCACTTCGACATTCAGTCAACAGTCACTTCAGCATCAGTAGACATCTACGCGCATGCTCGCGGTAAAAAGTATTAACGCCACCGCAGCTATTTTGAAAGTGTTTTGATTTTAAATAAGGTGTTTTATTTTACAGATAAAGTGTTATTTAAATTTATTTATTTTACAGATAAAATTTTAAATAAAGTAAAATTTATTAAAAACTTACTTTTTCCTAAATTTGAATTCATTTCAAAGTTTAAAATTGCAAAACTTGTCCTATTCAATTTGCTACTTGGAAAATATTATCTGAACATATTTGAAATGCATCAAAAGCTTTATGAGAGTGAATTTTAATGTAAAAGATTTTGAAAAGTTTAAATTTTTTCCATCTGACCAAAAAATATATTTTTATTAAGTCAAGTTATTATTTTAATACTGTAAAAAGTTTACGATAAGACCTAACCTGCTTATGATCATTCAGGTTCTCAAAAGTAGATAGCGGTACATTCATAACAGTATCTCAAATCCCAGCTTCAAGCATATTTGATTTTTGTTTCCACATACAAAAATTCCCATTGAGTTACACCTTCAGAAATAGTAGCAATAGTCTCCTCAAATATGTGAAAAATAGTCTCCACAATTATTAACACCCTAATTATAATTTGATACTGTTATAATCTCAACACTTTATGTGCTCATTACAATGAGCACATAAAGTGTTGAGATTAAAATAAGAAACATAGCTCTTTAAAAAAGGTTTTAAAATAAATGGCATCTGTTATAAATTAATGAAACATTCAATGACTATATTTTGAACTATAAATTAGTTGTAGAAATTCTAATAGCTATTTTTATTACATTGTGGTACTTTCCTAAACTAAACAAGTGGGAAAAAATGTAAGCCTTTTAATTAGCAATACCCTTTAGTAGCTGCATATTTTAGAATAGAATAATGCAAATGAAAGTTTAATTACTCTTACAGTATAAAATATTTTTATTAATACTCAGACTTGCATGGTATTAAGTTTTCATTAAAAATAAAATATATTCCATACTCAACGATGAAACTATTCCACAGTTCCTCAACTTGTGTTACATTTTCTTAAAATGATATATGTTTGATGATAATATTTTGATGATTGTATAAGATACTTTTCAGTCATCATATAACCATGTAATTCACATCATAAACTTTTTAATGTTGAAAAATTAAGTCTTGAATGAAAACAAGATTATTTATTTTTCACACTTTATTTTTCTGAAATCTCAGCACTGTAAGAATATAATAGAAGTATTTAGATTGTAATAATGCTATATTTTCTGTCTAAAATTGTTCAAATGAATTTTTAGAAGATTTAAGTTTATTTATAATCTTCAGTTAACAGTAGTGCTCGTGCTGTCATCTATAAACTGAACTGTGAAATAGTACAACCCGATTCTATTTAACTTTTGAATAAACTTATTTCAATCAGAATTCCAGTTCTTTACTTTACTGCATAAACTTCTATAAGAATCTTGTAAAAATTAATTTGAACAATTTTAGACATAAAATATATCATTATTATGATCTAAATACTTGTATTCATAATTTGTTAATGAACAGTCAGATTCAAGAACTCCAAAAGGTTCAACTCCACGCGCATGCGCGTAGCGCGCTGGTGCCTTTTGCCCGGCATCGCTCGTCGTCACCCGTTCTTAGCCACACCTCTTCTGACGTCACCATACTGCCAGCCATGTGAACTAGCCACGACCTATTCGGTTGGGATACTCTTCTGAATACTATACTTAAAAATTGTTGCCATCCAGAATGTGTTCTAAAAATAGTGTCGTAAAATATGTTTAGAATCTTAACGTGTTCTTAAATTTAAATTTAAACAATTAATTTTTAATTTTAAACTCATTGTGCAATAAATAACGTTGTTTTTTTTCCTACATTACTTAATATATATCTGTAAATTTTACTTTAAACTAACTTCTAAGCATTACAAAATACCAGAAAAGCTATCCAATATGAACCTATCTGAAGAAACATTTTCCCCTGAAGTGTATAACCTTCAAATGATGGAGTATCGATTTCAATGTCAACTAATCTCCAATCTTAAATCCTCGAACATTAATCTTCCCAAGTCTACTTCCCGATCCATCCAAACAAAACAGCCTATTTCCATCCGATGTCACAGGACCCACCCTGCCATTTCTACCAATCCCCCCAACACGTATCCCAAAGACATGTATCCCAAACGACAAAAGCGGGTCCATCACCGTATTGGTTTGCTTCCATCTCCTAACAACCTGTTGGATTGAAAGCATCGGAAGGAACAACTCGTGTTCGAAGAAACAATGGATCGGCACTATTACATCCCTGTGACGTCAGATCATTTTCCAGCTAAAAGGATCCGATGAGCCAGCCGATCCTTGACCTTCGGCCGGGTCGCTGCGCCCTGTGGTCAATGGCTCTGGTCACTCCTCAGACTGACTCGCAGGGATGTTCCTTTGTTTCGTCTGCCCCGCCTTGTGTTCTTTATCGGACCTTCGATTTGCCCTTCAGATGCACTTCTGCGGTAATTGCAGTCCGTTGTTTTAATTGTGCTTTTTGTTCTGGTGTGTTTTCACCGTGCTCAATTCGGCTTTTTGCGAAGGGACTGAAGAAATATACAGGGTGTTGTAAGAAGTATCCTCAGAGAGTTTGCACAGAAATATCTAAGTCTCCTCGAAGACTGTACATAAATCTCCGGAGAATTATAAGTACCTCTTGGACGATTTTTATTTTTCAAAAAATGTGACGTCATATCCTATAAAAACTTACCTGCTTCATTCCTCGGCAGACGCATGCACGCGCAGTGAATATTTTTAACATCTTAGTCAGCAAATTTCCCAACGTTTCCCATACACAGTTTTTTACCGTAAACCGGACTTGGTTTTTTAATTAACTAAGATTTATTTTAAGGTCAAGTAATTCATGTCCCCTTTATCGGAAATTCAGATTTTGTCTTTGTTCAGGGCTGTTTTTTTTTCTTTTCTTGTTACTATTAGAAAACTCAGTTTCTATTTCATGGAAAATTTAGTTCAATAAATTTCAAAACAAGTGATTTCAGAAGCATAAAAAGTCAATTTAGACAAATGCTCATTGCTCATAAGGGAACGTACCCATACTACGTGACCTGTTTAAGGGGGAGAGGGGGGTCTTCAAAATACCACGCTTGGTCACTGGGGGGAGGGGGGGGCTTAAGGTTTCTTCACGTAGTCAAAAAATAAAGAAAAAAAAGACTTGTTTTTGTAAATTAAGTTACTGTTACAATAACTTTTACATAGGTTTTTTCTTCTTGATAATATATTTCCCCACTTCGTATGCACGTACTCTTGGCGTCCCGAGGCAAGCGCTGTATTAATAAAGACAAATTAAGTCAAATTAACTTTTTTCAACTATCTTTTTGTTAAAGATGATTGAAAACCGTATTTATGAACTACTACGTGAAAATTTGAGGGGGAGGGGGGGGTCTTGGCATATACTACGGGTGGTCACCAAGGGGGGGGAGGGGATCAAAAATAGTAAAAAATAGGTCACGTAGTATGGGTACGTTCCCTAATGATGGAATGCAGAGGCCAGAGCTTGAATATTGACTAGTTGGCCGCAGTTTATTCTCCACTAATCAACAAATATCTTTCAAGTAAAGCTATAGCAATGATTGTTATTTAATGTATTTTTAATTGATTAGAATAGTGCATGTCCATTAAAGTTATGTTCAACACAAACATATCAGACTGCTCGAACCCTATAAGAAACAAAAGAAAAAAAAAGGTTTTGAGATAGTCTGATTTTTCTTGAAAAAGAAACAGGATAAAAAGGAATGGCAAACCTTCACTATTTTTTGTCTATACTAATTACAAGTACACACTTTTTATTAAGACCTTTTTGTGAATAGATCAAGCATAAATATTTAAACTTTTTATGCACCTAATTGTTTTGAGAAGTCAATGATAACCGATTATGAGATACAAAAAAATCTTTCACTGAATCAAGTTCACACATATTTGCTTCTACCGGCTTCTACCATATCTTTATTTTATCAACAAACATCATATCTTTTGTGTCTGACCGTTCCCTGGTTTCCTTTTTCGTCCAAGTTCAAGGCCTCTAGCCAAAGCAAACAACCCGAACAGAAGAAACCCGCCCTTACAATTTGAATACCCAGCCTAATCCACAAGTTCTCGAACTCTCCAGCAATAGAAAGGAGAGCCCGTCTGACCCAAAGGAAGAAATTAATCTCCATAATCTCCGATGGCAGCGAAGATAGATAAACCTGCCGATTCCTTCAATAATGCCCTTCTGCATGGCAAAGGGATTTAAATAATGGCATGGTAATAACTCAAATGTTTTGTAAGAGCCGAAGGTTCCTTTTATATCAACAGCGAAGAAGGATTGGATGGGGCAACCTCTTGCTCTTTACAGGTGAATGGTTTTAGTAATTAATTATCGGATTTTTCGTACCTCGCATCTGCAGATCCGAAGTGATGATCTTGGCAGATAGGGCTTGTTAATCTCGGCAGAGTGTTTTGCAGCTTTTGCTCGTTTGTTAGTAGCAGGTGGAGGGTAGAGACGGTTGTGGTTTTTTTTCTATTGATTGGAGGTATCTTTGCTAACGTTTGGACGTCCGAATTAGCAAAGGATGGAGCGAGGTAAAAATAGAGACCATTGTGCGCTTAAACCTTTTAACTTTTTTATTATTATTTGAGAATTTCAAAATCTAGAGATGGGGGGGGGTTCATAAATTTCACTGAAGGATATATTCATTATAGTATATGAACTAAGCTTAAAAAATCCGAGAGCACATGCCTATTTTCGGAAAAAATATTTAGAGTAGAATTAAATTACATAAACTGTTTCCTTTATGCACAAAACGGCCACCCGAAAGGTTATTTGAGTCTGGTCTATTTTCCAACAGATTTTATTTAATGACAAAATAATTATAAACTAGTGATTATAATTCTAGAAAATTAGTTTATTAGTTTTTCGAATGACTTACGAGTTTACATTGATAAATCATTTTTTTCCAGGCTAACTGATAAGGAAAATATGTAAGGATGAACTTTTAATTGCTGTTGTAAATCTCTACTTGTTAAACGTGATTTAATTTCACAAATTTCGAAACTATAAAAGTAAATTAAAAACACTGCGCAATTCTTTGAATATTTAAAAATGTCGAAATAGATTCTGCTTCTCGGAAAGAGCGTTCTTTTAAAGAGAACTTTACATTTTACTCATCCGAAAAAGTTGTCTTGGATTTTATAGCAGTTATTCACTTTGGTGTACTATAAAAATTCTTTATTCTTCCCTACACAATGCACATATTTCATTTATAAAGTATAAATCAATGTGCATGTCCCTAAATCCCCGAAATAAACAAGGTTCTCTCCTATTTTTCGTGATTTCAATCCCATCCTTCCCTTTAAAGCATCAAATACGAACCTGTCAAAACACAAAACGAATTTTATTTGAATATTTAGCGGAATGCATATTGTGTTTTCAAGGTGAAAATTCTCATTTTTTAATATCGCGAGGTTGTCGGCTAAACGTCCGGCCGACCTTTCGCCATTTTAGCTATGCCAAAGATATGACACAACGATATTAGTTTATCATTTCCATGAAAACTCTCAAATCACAGGAAAAAAGAACATTTGAGGATCAAATGGATTTACCTGGAATGACTAGAGAATAGGAAGTTTAGATTAGTGATGAGCAGAATATATATGTAACGGGCCATGTGATAAATCCGGGCATTATTAATAATGCCCTAGCATTTTGGGCCGGGCATTATCAATATTTCTCGGTTTATCACTGCCCACAACATATGTTCATTTAGGTATAAAGATTTGGATATATATAAACCACTGTTATGTTGAGAATACAAATCTACCAATCTAATCTAATATCGGATACAAATTTAAGTATTATAGTATCCAAAAGTATCGAATTGGTCCAACATTTGTTTTCAGTTATAAATAGGTACTTAAAAAAGTGTATTTACTTTGAAGGTCATAGTTTTATGTTTTAAAACATTAGAAATCTCTTTTAAAGGTATTAATGATTTTTAAACCTTTCAAACATTTTCAAGTTCTTAATAGTAGGTAAGATTTTTCCGATTTGTTTAATGCGCTGGAACAGTACTTATGTATGTTTATTCTTAGTTTGATGGGTATATAGTTTTTCGTAATCGAAGACATTTTATTAAGATTACTTTCTAATAGTTTGTGGTCTAATAGTCTAAATCTAAATAGTTTGTGAGATATATAGTTTTTTCATAACCTGAGATATAGTATTAAGATTAATTTCTAAATATTATTGGGCGTTTATCAAAGATGAAAATTATTTTAGATTTGTTGCTTATTTTATTTTTTATTTTATTTATTCTAAGTTTCAAATCCGATGCCAAAAATATTGAACACGAGGCATGCATAAATTTTTTCGTATTAAAATAATAAAAGCATGAATTTCTTATTTATTTTTGAGGCTTCTGAGGGGCCTCGGTGCGGTATTTGTGGTAACGGTATTTGTGACATTTTTGTCTCTTAAATGTTACATAATTTTGAAAAAAAAATTCTTTGCTATTGTCATGTTAATAGGTAACATTAATATCAGCATAAAAAATAAATAAAAAGTATTTACATTTCTACAACTCAAATCACACAATGTTACGGAGTCTCCAAAATGTCACAAACACCGTGAAACGTCACATTTATCACTCGAAAAGAATCTCTTAGTATTGTTACCAATATTCCAATTTTGTTTATTCCTTTATTAGCGACAAACTCAATCATCTCCAAATATGATTGTAAACAAAAAGGAAAATCTCATTAGACGACATCTTCGCCAAATTCACTCACCAATGAAATGTCATGTTTTTATGAGTGAACTTGAACTAGCTTCATCAGTGATGGGCTTACACGGGCGTTTTTTTTTCTTTGAGAACTAATTTGGACAGCCCGAATGTCTCCGTTTTCAAGACGGTTTTGAGGCGGCGCGGCGCACGTTTTTCTGCTCTTGGAAGTGTGACAGAGGATTCTTTTTTTTTTTTTTAAGAGCTTGCTTGAATAGCTTTTCCAATTCTATCGGAGGTTTGTACTACTATCTAGGAAAGAGTTATTTAACCTCCAAACTTTCTGTGGTGTAAGACATTATATTTTTGAATGAGAACTCAAATTCTTTGCCACTGAATGTCTATTAGTTGACCCGTATTATCTTTACTATTATTTATTATTTATTTATTATTATTAGTATATCTTTACAAACAAGTTATCGTATTTAAGATGTATTAGATTTTTATAACAGAGTGAATTTAATTCAAACGTGTTTGACGTTTTCCACAATAACCAAAAAATATACTTTTTGCCATAACGAGTGAGAAAGTTATTCATATTTCTATTTAAACATAATTTTAACTACAATTATTAACTTTTATTTTTTTTAGAAAGTTAATTTAAAGTTATTTTTATTAAAACGTTCGAAAATAGTTTTCAATTATGAAATATTAAAAGAAATAGAATTTTAATGAACTTTTTGAGTATCTGTAAATGTATAGAAAATGCTTGTTATATTCACAATTTTCAAAAGGAACCTTAGGTGTCTTTAATATACAGTCTTCAATATTATTTATTAACAGCTAGAAATATTTGCCTCTTATTTTTATTTGTAACTCTAACACACTACAAATAACATTCTTGTAAAGACTTAATTAATATATCTAATAGTAATAAATATTAAAATTAATAAACTAATATAACTTCCAAAAGGTCAAAATAGAAGTTACAAAAACTAAAATATTTAAGTTCATTAGGTAATCAATAATTCCGTCTAAATGGCATCCTTAAAGTACCAATTAATATTAACTATCACATAATACGCTAACCAATTTCCTGAGAAAATACGTACGATACCATCGAATATTATAATTTAATGAACCTACTAACTAATAAATTTTATAGTCGATACGTAAATAAGAAACCTAAAGCCATCTTTTCTCTGAAATACCCTTGCATTTTATAGACATCTGATAAGTATAGGATCTATCTAATGCTTTCATCCTAGTACGACCTGTAAACTTCATGCTATAATTTTTTTTTCTCTCTTTGGTACACCGCAATCCTCCCAATAATATCAAACTTATCATCACCACCATCAACTAAAAATAATTAAAACCCCGAAATGGACTCTCTTACAAACAACCCTCCTTCTACCATTCCAAGGCTAAACTGGATCGGTTAACTGTGTTATATCAGGCTTGGACAATGAGTGAAAAGCGATGTTACGGATTATGTCTCTAGTGAGCCATACGTGGCCAGAGCCATCTATCTGTCATTCATGGCATTTTTTAATAAAATTGCCGACTCGTCACGCTTGAATTGAGACTCGCGCATGACCAACGATGTGGCAGTGCATTGTGACTAGTGGAAAATGACTAGTAGTGAACCTCCAATTTTATTTACACATACTATAGATCATTAGAAACCTACAAAAAATTAGCGATCAAACAGAGCTGACAAATCGAATTTGTTTCCCTCTTCAAACCAAAAGATTCCTTCTCTCCCAAGATTTTATCTCCGGGTGGCTGATTCTCAACTCTCATCCATGCGAGGTATATGCCGGCCAAAGAGTCGAGGCAAAAAGCACCAAGAACCCAACCCAATCAATCAACCAAATTTCCTTATACGTGGCCAGCGCTTTCAAGCGGTAAGATCTGAAAACTTCCAGTAACGTCGGCTTCTTTGATCTTTTCACTCATTGTCCAAGCCTGATATAACACAGTTAACCGATCCAGTTTAGCCTTGACCATTCAAAACCAGAATAAAAAAAATAAAATACCTCATTACCCACAACGAAATCTTTTCGCGGAGAACCCAATTACGCACAACTTCGCCACGAGCGATGAAAAAGAGGGGAATCGTAATCGAAACCGAGAGTCCGCCCCGGGGTCATCGAATCAGAACCCCACTCTCCTTTTTCTCTTCTTCTTCCAGTCATTCTTCCCACGTCTTCAGGTGGAACCGTAAGAAAAGGAAGGGCTGTCAGGTAGATTACGCGCACACACCCATGGCGACTCTCACGCACTGGGAAGGTGATGGAGTCTTCTGCTCTGATGCGAAGACCTTGTTTGCGACGTATTATTTGCTAGTATTTATTTCCCCTTTATGCAAAAAGTGGGAAATTAGTGTAGATGATGTTGATTGATTTAATGATAAATAGTTGCCTCTTATTGTTTCTGGGACAATTAATAGTTAATTATCAATAAGGGTAGTTATCAATTTATATGATCGAATTAAAATAGAAATGGAAATTCTTTCATTGTATGTATAAAGAAGTGTGAATATGTTGTGTGGATAAGAAAAAAATTTCTGCTACGAGTTAGAATCTTTTTTAGGTTACATGATTCTATGAGAAACAGTTAAAAACTAAAACTCATTGGCGCAACAGTCCTTAGTGGGCCAAGGCCTACGATGCCCATCTTCGTTCTATTGACCGTGGGGCCCTGGGGTGCAAGGCATATGTCCCTGTTAGGTGGTCAGTCTAACGCAAGGCCACCAGTGTTAGTCAGTTAGCCTGATAGATATTTTTTCCATTGAAACCTATTTCACCCTTTATAAATTCAAAGCTAGTAACTTGGCACTTACGGAAATATGCATGGCAACTACCTTATTCAAAAGACTAATAACGAAAGATTTCACAAATATCATGCTTTTCTGAGTCCTTTCCTATTTGATAAATTAAATGAAACCCTTAAAATAACTAATTTATCTTGTCTTCTATTTTATGTCTTTTTTTTTTCTTTTTATTATATTTGTGTATATTTTTTGTTGTTAAATTGTGAATAAATTCTGTTCAATTCTGTTTAGCATAAAATATTACTTACATTGCGATTTAGCTAAATTCTAAATATATGCTCATAAACTAAGTAAGACTAGGCAATTGATACATACAACTTCAATACAGATTTTTAAATTTCTGTAGAAGTTGTTTTCCAGTTAGGGTACACTTTCGGCAGGAAAGCCTGACTGATGAATAAATGACAGATTAAATTTCTGTAGAAGTTGTTTTCCAGTCAAGGTACACTTTCGGCAGGAAAGCCCAAAATTTGATAAAGAGGTAATATCTGCATCTTCGCGTCTTGCAATTTATCTGATTGTCATGGTAACTGGCAAGTCTGGGAATAAAAATGTTATCAAGAATTGAGAAAAATATGTGTTGATTTCTTTAGAAAATATAGTTTCTAGAAAAGATACTGTAAAACATATTTTGGTCATTTTGAACTTCCTTGTATTTAATAGATAAATAAAAAAAGCTTGTACTGTGACATTCATCAATAAGCTGGGACATATAATAGCTGGATAGATAAATTGACCAACATTTTAAAAGTATTTTAATTTATTCTAAATCAATTTGTACTCTAAATTTAGTCTTTTAATAATTAAAATCTTAGCGATACTTTAATATAAACCAGTGTTCCACAAACTTTTGGTGTTTTTCCCCTTACTCAAATTAAAAATATTCTTACAGTACTCTTAAATACTCTTAAGTATTACAAACATTAATGTATTGAATACTTAATAATATTGATGAATTTTTAACATGTTCTACACATTCAAGTGTATTTTTTTTGAAATATCTAAATAATGGTAGACAATTTCATCCTCATCTTCTAGCGATTTATCAAGAAAAGTAAATTTTAATTTTAGATTAACCACTTTTCCGGCAGAATTTTAGTTCCCTAGAATTTTCAGAAATGTATATTTTTAAAGAAGGAAAAAACAACGTATTTAATGCACAAATGACGTTTGAAAAAACAAACAAGGCAATCATACAGTAGTTTTGAGGATTCTTCGATTGTACAAAGCAACACTGCTTATTTGAATTCTCACGAGGCGAGCCTCCCGGACTTTTAAAATTATTAATCTTTTGAGCCTACGTACTATTTGTAAGCTTTGTCAACAGGGTAAATACCCGCTCAGTATTTGTCGTGGGTGTTTTGGCAGCGATTCCATCTCTGCACGTGATGCTGGGGTGGGTTTTTTTTCCCGGAGAGAGAGGAGTTGGATTTAAGCTCTTCCCACGTGCAGAGGATGAAGGGTCGTGTTTGATGGAATCACCAGGGGAATGTCAACGTCTGGTAGACGCCGCTAGTGGGACAATGTCTTGGTGATTTATTAGGTGAAATAAAATACAGTTGTGGGCTTTTATTAATCGTTTCCAGAGATTTACAAGCGTGGAGTATGTCGACTCCAGATTTTAAAACGAATATGAGATGGGTTGAGATATTGTCTGAAAATGTTATGCAAGAACCAATCACTTCTGTAAGAATGTGTTATTTATGTTAGATTTGAATTGCTAAGAGATGAAAGAATTGTTTACATGTGGGTTTATAAACTTGATGTTGTCAACCACAATCATTAAATTCCAATAGTTTTATTCTGTCTTTTCCAAGAACTAAATTTATATGATGGAATTTTCGAAGGATTTCATAATTTATTATTGCTTTATTGTTTTCATGTTCATAGTTCGGAATCAAGGCCTCGAGTAATTTTCAAACAGAAACAAGGGCTGGAACATTTTAGTCGATAAATGCAATATACATTATACATTATAGTTATGATTATGGATATGGCAGTAGACTTATCTAATAGAAATTTTAAATCTTACAGCATTTTAATTATTATTTAATGCATAGTTAAGTTTATGACGAAGAACGTTGTGATGTTAGGAATAGGAGTAATATGCCCCCTTCTTGCAAAATTAACTAGTTATATCCATAGTGCGCTAAACTGGACATCAATACCAAACTTTGATATATTTATAAGTTGTATAAATATTCAAAAGAAGTTTGATAGATGTGTTCCTCATTATGTTGCTATAATCATTGAACTGAACATTGTTATGCATTTAACCGAGACTAAAATTAACCGCCATCGCTCTCACTCTCTCAACGATACAAAAACCAGTTAAATTTCTCACTTTCACCTCCCCAATCCCCAATATCGAAAAAAACGAAACGCGTAACACGCGTTTTCTCCATTCCCATACTACATGTCACCCACGAACAGCTGTGGAAAACGAATTCTGACATCCCCACATCAAGGGACAAAGAGCAAAAAAAAAAAGCACGTTCCGGAATTCTGGCTGCGTTTTCGGCCGTTGCATGACTCGCTAGGGGCCGGAACACACTTGGCGGCTAGAGTCGCTCAAAATCGTTAAGATCCTTATAAAACGGAGGGGAGAAAGTAGGGGACTTGAGGGGACATACACTAGACCAGAGGTTATCAAAATTTTGAACATCGCGACCCACTTTTTATGAACGAAATATAACACGACCCACTTGATCTTGTCAATTTTCTCATTCCCCCTCCATAAGACTAGCTTCATTCGTGTGGGGTTTGGTCACCAACTATTTTGTTACGATAGTAAATTTCACGCATGTATCTTATACAGTGGAAGCTCTTATAACGACCTGCTCTTATAAAAATCCTCTCTTATAAAGACCCAAAAATTAGTCTCTATAAGAGCACAAAAGTGCTCTTATAAAGACTAATCTTCGAATCGATTCAGCTTATCGAATACTTTTCTGGATCGGTTTGTTTGCGTCACACATGAATTAGCCAATAAACGAATATCAGAGTATGACAAACAGCACCAAGTAACCATCGCATCTTCACGCTTGCTTTCGCCCGGGGTAACCGGCTACAATCCCAAAACGAAATCTTGCGCTACCCAATGCCTTTGTTGATTTGAGACTTATTTATTATTATTATTAGAGTTTTAGTTTTATGTAAGCATCCGAACATTCTAAGGAAGTTAAGCTACGCAATAAACTAATATCAAAATAAAAATTTAATAGCAAACACAAATATTTATATACTTTGTAAAATATTGATCTTAATTTTCATAGCAAAAAATAAGGTAATATAACATTAATCAATTGGGTGATTCGAACTGTGTTCTAAATCCCAACGATCTAGTATCCTACTGTTTGGATATAATGGTAAAATATACAACCTAGAGTTTCAGTTAGTTGATTAAAAAAACGTATTACGGGTTACTGCAATTTCCATAATCCATCCCTTTGCCTTTGACGATTGAGGGTTGGTGATCGTTTTCAGGTTTAGATTTCCTCCAATCTTTATAAACTAATCTACTAAACTAGCTGTTACGACCCGGCAAAGCCGGGTCTTACAGCTAGGCTAGCCTTTTATGCGAGCTTCGCTCGTTACTACTTCAAGTTCCTATTAATTATACATTAAATAAGAAGTTTAACTTTAATAATTTATTATTGTTGAATTAGAAACCAACTTCCCTAAAAGTAACTTTTTAACCTTTATTAAGTAAACCAACTTTCTTGAAAGATATTTATTTAAAAGCTATTATATTATTTTAAAATTTTAATTACTTTTATTTATTTATTTTTCTGATTATTGCGAGATGGCATCGAGTCAGTGAGTGACGTGGGCTTTTATATTTTTCTGATGGCATCATAGTGTGCGAGCGTTCCAGAATCAGTCAGTGAGTCAGTGAGTGACGTGGGCTTTTATATGAGAGATATCTAATATCTTTATCTTTGAGGGAATCGAGTCCACCTTCCCGAAAAGCATCAAAATTGATAGTTTAGTTTAACGAGTTTATTACTTTTAAACGAGTGATATTCTACACTCGAGTGTATCACTCGAAGTTTGCTCTTATAACGACAAAAAACTCGGTACGGATTAATTACGTTATAAGAGCTTCCACTGTATATTAAAATAATTTGGTTTTTCTTTCGGCCGGCCGCCAGGCCGCACCCCCGTTCCGATTTGGACAAACTCGGTCTTGATCGAAAGCTCTCCACCCCTAGATGAGCCAATAATATATCACGTTCCTCCAAAACATTCCATTTTTAAATTATGCGGTTTTTTCGTTTTGCCCCCATGTTAACTCTATGGGGAGGTTCCGTTCGGCCGGCCGCCAGCCCGAACCCCTGAACCGATTTTGACAAACTCGATCTTGATCGAAAGATTTCCAACCCTAGATGAGCCAAAAATGTGTCGCGTTCCTTCAAAGCATTCCATTTTTAAATTAGAAACTTTTTTCAATTTGCCACATTGTTTTCAGTTAATATTTTTACCAACACAGGCAAAACGTCTTTTAAAGAGCGTGAAGAAAATCTACTTTGAAATTATCAAACTTCAATTTTTTGACGTTTTACTAGATTTATCGCAACAGGATACCTATACTAGGCATATTGGATTTATAAAGCAAAATACTGGTACAGGTTTAATTGAAGTATTACTTCTTTCTGTTTAGATGGCGCATTAGAATAAATAATGTTGTGGTTAGAAAAACCTATAATTTGATTGAAAATATTGAACTGTTTAGCGCTGACGATGCAGCTTAAAAAAAGTAATAAATTGTAAAAAATTTAACTGCGCTGGAAGCGTGTGGTAGTAACGAGCGAAGCTCGCATCAGCGCCAAAGGCGCGTAATCTAGCTGGTAAGACGCGGCTTTGCCGGGTCAAACCAGCTAGTTAGAGGTTAAATCAATTTTCAAATTATTTAATTGTGTGAGCAATTATGGAGCTGCACAATAAGAAAGGGGTCTGGGGGTCCACCCTCAGATAGATTTTTGAAATTCGACTCTTGAAAACAGTGTTTCAACTTATTTTTAGTACTCTGGGATAAATTTCAGTTACAACATCATTTCTTAAGAAAATTCTTAAAATTTGTATTGCTCCCTCCTTTAAGTATGGATACTGATTTTGAATTTCATATATTATTTTATCTTATTTTTATTTTAAATCTAATTTTGCATTATAAGCATTTTAAGTGACACGCGTATAATCCTATAATTGCCCTTTGCGTTCGACACCTAGAAGGGTATTTTTTCTTCTCTTTTTCTTCTTTTTACTAAATGGTACGAGTAGTTTGATAAATTTCAAAAGCCAACAATCCTTTTGTAAAAATTATAAAAAAAAAGTTTCTATATTTAGACACATTGACAATCTTGTCGTGTCGGGCTGCGACACACAGTTTGAGAACCTCTGTGTTAGAGGTTAAATTATATTTATAAAATTATCACATAAAAGTGACACATATGTATTTTACTTTAATTGTCCTTTGAATACAACACCGAGTAAGTTGTTTTTTCTATTCCTCTACTTATTATACGGTAATTTGATAAATTTCACGAGTTAACTACACGTTCGTATAAATTTAAAAAAAAACTTCATATACAAACAAATTCAAAATCTTGTCACGACCCACCAAAACATTTCTGGCGACCCACAGTTTGAGAACCTCTGGTCTAATGCATCGCCCCTCAACTCCCCTTCTTTCTTCCCACCGTTTGATAAGAATCTTAATGACTTCGGACGACTCTAGTCGCACAGTGTGGTCCAGCCCTAAGCGGCATCATATGTGGACATGGCTGTTACGAAAAGTGCGACTCGCACAAAATCTCTCCACGCAGCAGCAGCAGCTGAAACGCCCGTCGAAGGTTGCACATTATTATTTACCCAGTTCCTGTCTTCTGAATATTTTTAGAGTCTCGTTAATTTTCCCGTTGGACAGCATAGTGACAATGTTTTTGTCTGCAGCGACTTTTTTTGGGGAGAATTTCTCATTGAACTTGAGACACGAAAGTTCAATATAATAGTTCAGAAACTGCTAGTTTACTTGCTGCAATTTAAAATCCACATTCTTTCTGAGTTAATTTTTATGTTATTGAGACTTGTTAAGCCATATTAAGGCTCTTAAAAAATCATAATTTAGTAACGCAGCATGAAATGAAAATCATATCACGATCATGTAATGGACTCTAACCGTCTGACGTCACACGGAACCAACACGTGACCTACTGAGCTTGCGATTGGTTACCACAGATACTACACTAGTAGATCTACTAGTGTAGTATCTGTGGTAACCAATCGCAAGCTCAGTTGTAGGTCACGTGTTGGTTCCGTGAAGTCTCGAACCAGATAGGCGGTTAGAGTCCATTTAAAGGATTTTTAGTACCAAACAAATCAGTGATTTATTTATTTATTTTATTTATTTACATATTGTCATACAGATATAAACTATCCATTTACATGACAAGATAAAAACACCAAAAGGCAAAGAAAATTACAAATACACACAAAACAGATAATAAAAAGCAAGTATTATAGCACTTTCTGAATTTTTTTAAAAGAGTCAAAAAAAAAATATCATAATTATTGGGAAGATTATTTACAATTTTTATGAATTGTATGAATGTTTGGTTCTGAAGATATTGATTAGTGTAAATAGGTTCATGGAGTACTGTTTTATTGCGAGTGATATGTTTAGGGACATGGAGTTTAAATTGTTGCAAGATAGATTTGTACATCATAACTCAACAAACCCGTTTTAAGTTAGCCTTGAACTTATGATTAGGTATTCTCCATACCCATATAGTATGTTTTTTGAAATCAACTGTTAATTTAAGTTCGAAAAATATATACTTGATTCTGAGGTTTCCTGATTCATGGATGTTTAAATGAAAAAATATAAGTAAAAATGTCTTTTAACGGAGTTCCATTCTCCAGTCATTCAAAACACACTTGTAAAATTGTTTTTAGGAGTAAAAAAAGTAAAAAACGAAGTATAGGGCAATGAATTTTACCTGGGATGTTTTCCTTCTCCACTCTTGGCCACACCCTGAGTTTGAATTATTGTGGTTCATTGCACAGTTTTCATGTTCCATCAGATTTTATTAAACAGCACATTCATCTCTGCGTAACAGAATCTTTCTGTTTTGCGACTTTGTTAAGAGAGATTCTTCGAGAAAGAATGCCCATAAAATATAATAATTTTGATTCATTCTGATTTGAATACTTATAAATTCACTTTTTGCGAGGTGTAAACTTTAATAACGATGAATAAGTCGAATATATTGGTAAGTTTTGGCATTAGATTAAATCTACACTCTCGAATTATTTATGCAAATGCCATTTCAAACTAACAAAAATATAATTTGGCTGAAAATATTAAAAATCCACATAAAAGATTTTCTACAATATTTTTAATTTTATATGGTGTTTTTAGTATCAAATGTTAAAACTAAAAAACTTATTTGCGGGATTTGTTTAACAGGAAAGTCAATCACAATTTATCTAAAGATTGCTTTTTGGACCATACCTTGTCGCATATCTTTAATCTTTAATATTTTTAATTTTATAAAGGAAAGAAGCAAATATGACTCTCGTACTCTGAAAGAAAAAAAATCTTGCTGTTTTAGTTTTATTTCAAGCTTTTACTTAAATTTGTAACTTTTACTACTTGGTTCATACAGATATTTATCTGGTCATAAATGGAATTTATATTTTTAGTAACTTTCATTGGAACTATCAAGAATTTTATCAAGAAAAGAAGAAAACTGCCAATTAATTCAAACTAAAAATGGTTATAAATTAATTTATTTTGTAATATTTCATTCCTTGCCTCCCTTTAATTTTTATTTCTATTATAAAAGTAGGATTCTCTTAATAATTAAATAATTTTTAGATACCATCTTGTAATATTTTTTTATCATAAATGAATAAATATTAATTATATCGTATACATGCGATTTCATATATAAGGAAAATTTATCTCTATACCTCTTATTTAGTTAGGAACCTGAATGTATCCTTTGGCTTTGAAATTTTTGAGTGTTCAAGGTTCAACAATAGTATTAATTTATGTAGGTTTATTTCTCATTTTTCGAAACATAAAATTCCAACTTTTACAAAAGTACCGGCACAATAGAGGAATGGAAGTTACCTTTAATAATTAAAAAATAATTTCCATTCATTCCAATAATTCGCTCACAGAATTTTACCTCATATAAACTACCGGAATGAAAGAACATTAAAAGTTATAATATCTTTCTATTCTTTTTATTTATTTCGAGCTTATTCATTCATGATCATAACCACCAATTGATCGATTAGGTAAAGAATGCAGACTGCAATAGTACGAGCACCTTATAAGGATTTTGCGGGAAAATTTGGCAACCACTCTGACGGGATAACCCCAAACTCTTTTAAACTGAGTCAGAGCTGAGATGACCTCTGATCTCACAACTCCATTCAATTCTTAGGAGTCACCGCATACTCTCCAAGGGACGGTTTCTTGCGTCACAACAAGAATGAGTCGCGCGACTGAAATTTCATAAAAGAGTTACCATCAATCTCATTTTCATTTATTTCGGAGGTCCATTGAGCCACTATAGGCGGGTTCCGCAGCCTTAATGAAATGGGCTCGGTGGTTTAATAGGCATTCGTTCTTGTTAGGTTGCCGTAACGAGAATTTCAGACTACGCCAAGAATCTCGTTTTCTATTATGCCCGATTGTGACATCATGTGAAGACTGGACTTCAAAAACGAGCTAAGTGCCAAAACTTAAAAAGTGAGTTAGACCCGAAAAACCAATCTAAGTGCCATCACCAACACTCTATAAATCCAACTAAGTGCCACGGCCATGATTAGTAAGTAAAAACGCCCTGAAAGATGACTTATTATGTGTATTTCTATGGAGAATCTATGGAAAATGATGAATTACGGAAAATTTACTTTTTGGCACTTAGCTCGTTTTTGAAGTCCATAGTCTTCATGTTATGATGAAGCAATAAGCACGTCTTTTTTTTGAAGAGAAAACTGTCCTTGAAATTTCTATGCAGGTCTATTTTGAGGTTTTCGTGTACATTTCGTTTGATGGGCGTTTAAAAACGGGTTTTTATTATTAAAAGAGGTGACTGATGTATGTAGAGGTTCGTCAGGAGAGTGACGTTTATGACCGTGTAATGAGCTTTGTTCAGGTATAGGGAAATTTAGAGTGCTTATGACATTTTATGTCAAAGAGTGTTTTTTTAGATGCTTACTCATTGCTTAAAAATGTAGATTTTGTAAGGTTCAATCGGGTGTGTGATACACAAGGATATGAGTTATGTCTGATGCATTTTTTTTTTGTTTTTGCGAATATTTGATTTAATTTGTGAATAAAAATATCTTCCGATGCGAGATATTGGTAAAAAATTTAGTTTTTAGAGAGCATACTTTTAATGGTTTAAATTTTAATAGAGATTGTGGTTTATTTAAAAAGTTTATTCCGATTTTGTATAACTGTCGATTTTATTCGGATTTTATAAGGCGTTTTCATAGAAGAAATTTTTAGGACTGATATTATTATCATCTATACGATATTTTTTGATACACAATATAATTTTCTAAAAAATTAAATTAAAAAAAATTCAGGTCATTGAGACATTTTTAATTTATACAAAAATTGTAAAGTAATTGTTCTTTAATGGAAATTTTCAAATCAGATAATGTAACCTGTAAAATGATCTCTTATAACTTTTTTAAAAAATTAGTTATGAAAATAACACATTTAGACAATTTCCAATACATAAATATATGAGTTTAAAATGTTCTCTAACGACTAACAATAAATTTACATGGAATTAGAGTATGTCAACTCAAATTATGTAATCTGAAACGAAAAAAAGATTTTTTACAATGTTTTCGTATTTTTGACTAACATACTTTAACTGGAATCTTCATACAAAGTTTTTATAAATCTGGACATCTTTTCATGTGAAGCACCATGCATAACTAAAATTTCAGAATTATAAATCTTACTTAAACGACCATATCAATAGATGTTAAACCCTACTGAACTGGTAATCATTAACCCCATATAATTGTTAGCTGAGCAGTGTGGTTTATCCTCTTAAAATAATTATTCCCTAATTCCATTTTTGTTACAATTTATTGTTAGAGAAAATCCTCTATACAGCCTCGCATGTCCGACTATAAGCCACCTGACCCTTGTTCAACGCGACGAAAGTTGCTCACACCATGTAAATCAGACCCGACAAAACCCATCCTAAAGAATAGCGCATCGTCCCTACAATGAATGTCAAGGTACGGTGTCTTCTCCACAACCAGACAAAGTGGCCTACCGTTGCGTTGCCATTGCATGACTTTGACCACTGTCGTCTAATGGTTGGTTATTCCTTGAAGAACGATGACACGCAAGAAGAACATATCGAGCGGACACTGTCGCTTTCGAATTACTACATGCAAAAGGGAAGAATTTCTGCTGGCGGAGAATGTCACAAAAGCGACTGTTATTCAAATGAGGGTGCCCTTTTATTATTATGATATGCAGCAGACACTGGTGCGGGATTGACAGACACTTTCCTGTAAACATAATGAAGCAACGGGGAAACGCTGTCTACACGGTAATTTTAAATTTTCTTTATCTTTAAGGGATTCAGAAAACCGTGTTTTAGTTTTAAAATATTTTTGGCAGGTTAAACACTGAATGTGGGAAAAAAATTGATAATTTATGGTATGGATATTATGATCCCGCACTTTTTTGCGTCCTTTTTACTTATTGACGTTAAAAATAAATGTACTTTTGTAACTTTTAATTTGATATTATTATCCTCAACTCTTCAAAATTACACTTTTTTTAGTTGCTTTAAAATTTGGTATTGAATTCTGTATTCAAGCGAAAATATGTTACAAATCAAATTTTGCGCAATAACATAGGTGTAAAAATACTAAAAAAGAGGTTTTAGGGTCAATTCTAATAATTATGAGGTAATTTTTGAAGTACTTATTTACATTAGAAATAAACACAAACAAAATAAAGAATGTAAAACAATTTTAAGGTGACTTTTTGTTCGACTTTTGGACCTCACGCCATTAAACTCAAACTTTAATGTACAACACTAACTAAAAAAGTTAAAGAATTAATAAAATTTTATATCATCAAATGTTTTACGTTTCTTCAAGTATAGATTTCAAAGGGGAAATATCTATTAATGCATATGAAGGGTATTTTCATATAGTCATAGAAATTTTCAGTGGTGTGAATTAGTAAATATCTCTGGTAAAAATGTTCCAAATGAGAGTATCACATTTTTGTAAACATTTATAAATATGTGGATGTGAGCCCATGAATGTGTAGGATAATTCCCATTAAATGTAGGAATTTATTCCTATTAAAGATGACATAACAGTATTAAAGTTAGCAATTATTATTTATGATTCTTCGGTTTTAGTGGGAACTTGGAGCTTAACCTATGAACAATCTTGAAAAGAATAATTCCATTCCATTTGACATAAATTATTTCATAAACAAACAAGTTTGTTCCGAGAAAGCAAGGGAACACAAAGCATTTGTGGGTCAAAGGTTCTGCCATGAAAAAAAAAATACTAGGTTAGTGAAATGTTTTCCATGATGATCTTGTTGCCTAACCTCTAAATCATCACCAATCAATAAAGTAATCGGTTACGTCTTCTAAAACAATGATTCCATCACCTGCTAAACTATTTCATCATAACCCCCAAACAAACAAATAGGAACAAGAATGTTTCTCCCGTGCATGATCGCAAATAACAAAGGAGGATATCGAAAGAACATTTCGCAACATGGTGCTCCCTGGAAGTGGATCACAAGCGAAATTGAATCTTGAGCATAGTGGCTTTTAATCGGAGCATGTTGGGTTAGCTTGGTTGGCTCCGAAAAGGATCCTCTCCAGCCGCATGACCGACTAACAATTTCACTTACTCACCAACCACACTTTTTGCTGCGCAATTTATATAACAAGAACGCGAAACCCTCTTTTAGCAGCGGCGATAAATTGCCAATTATGGCCCTCTGAGAAAGACAGAAGATCGGGGGGTAGCACACCTTTCTCCTCGGGCGACCCGGGCTTTTTAAATGGCGGCCCAGCTAGGAGAATAACAATGGGCGAGGCTCGCACGGTGGATCGGCGGAAGTGCAACCCACCGTTCCATGACTCTTTGTGAGGGTGCCGTAGACTAGACTGCTGCAGTCCTCTCAGGTGGCTTTCGAGGGGCCCTACACACCTGCCGGTTCCTTTTTGTGCGAAGTTTCGGTGCTTTTCTGGATACTATGAAACGATTTGAAGGTGCCAAGCTGTTGTTTTGGACCCCCGTGAAGGATAAGTCGCTTTCTTTCGTCGATAAGCAGGTATGGAGGAGTTTGGTTGTGCTAATTAATTACTGTGGACGTTGTCGTTTGTTGTGTATCGCGTCGAGCGTTGTCATGGGAGTGCGCGTTTGTCTGTTTTGGAGGATTTTTTATTCCCTCTCCGAAGAGTACCCTCCGTCCGTTCTTGAAGTATCGGTTCGGGGCTTGTTCTGAATTGATTTGGATTATAAAATGAGAATAGATATAAGATCGTTGATAACATAGCTTCTTAAAAATTGCTTTTAAAATAGAGTTTTTCAAAAAAAATAAAAGAAAAACAGTGATGAAACGTGTTTTCGAACATTTAGACAATTTGTAAACAATAATACAAACATACATCTGTAGGACTAAAATAAAATTGACTTTGTTTGTACATTAAATTCTTTACCAATACCTACTTTAATATTGAATGCATTATATGTGACTAATGTTGGCAACCTAAAATAATACCTACTTCTTAAATGCTTTGTGTTTTATGAGATGGTTAAAAAAATTTAAGCCCATTGATTACTGTACATTAAAACTTTTTATATTTATTTTATTTTATATTGGTTTATATAAAAGTAAGATACCCCTTTTATAAGATTAATTTATAAATTTTCAGTACATTGTATTTAAGTATTGGTAATTAATGTGGTTATAAGATGTTTAATAACAGGAAATCATCAGAATTATGTCTAGGCAATAAATATTTCAACATTTCCTATATCCACTACAATACTAAAACTATGTTTTAAAAGTAAGAAAATTATAATTAAAAAGGGACATACTTTATTAATTACATTAATTATTTATCATTTGTAAAACAAACCAAATATGAAAAGTAGAATTTTTAAAATAATGTGATGACTTATTGCTACTGTGACAAACAAGTAGACCTGTATGTAACATGATATTTTTTATGCTCTTTTATTTCATAGTTCAAATGATATTCTAGATACTAATTCTTACGTTTCTTAAAAGTAATATATTCCTAGAAAAACTAATTTTAGACTAATTTCTTTTATATGAAGGATAAAAAACAAACGTAATTATAAGGAATTTATTGCTTTAGAATGTTTGTTTTCCGAACGTTATTTGGAATATCATTGTACTTTTACCTTTGAAATTCAATACTTTAAGAAAAAATATTCCTACCCTAGGAAATTTCTCAATAATAAGATTTTTCAAAAAGATCTGTTATGGTGCCATTAGTTCTTGAAAGATAAATCTCTCAATATTTTTATATGCTAGTGAATCTTCGTATTAAAGTTTACATTTATTTTTTTTCTGTCAAAATTTTTTTTTAATGTTAAATTATTTTTAATTTATTGAAAAATAACGCAAAAAATCAGGAATCATGTTTTGAAGTTATTCTTTATAAATGACTTTCTAGCTAAAGTTTATGGATTTAATCGTTTTTGGAAGGCAAGCCTTAAACTATTTCCTAAGCTTACAGCTAATGTCTTTTCTATAAAAATTTTTTGAACGTTATAAAAGTAAGAATCGCATCCCAAATTTCAGAACGTAGAAAAAAAATGAAAGCGTTCTTTTGGAATAAACTCCATTTGAAATAAACTAATTCTATTTTATTAATTTGTTAACTTGCCGTTTGTAAAGATCATGATAAAAACTATCCATTGATACATAAAGGCAATACAGCGAAGAAAAAAATAGAAAACCTAGGAACACATTGAACTCGTCAATACAAAATAACGCCAACTAATATATTTTCAATCGCATCATTGGATACAGCATTTAACCCTTCAAACCATTCATCTTTTCCACTTCTCATGCATCAGGGATATCTACTACTAGAACTTCCACGGATTTTCCATTGATAAGAAACGAAGCAACGAGTATTTACTATCCTCCGCTGTTTTCCCACAGGTTGGTTCGTTCCCTCTGGGAGGGAAACCAGGTGGTGATCAGCTGTAAAAAAACTTGTTTTCGGTGGGAACGGTTTTATCGTGACACAATGGTTTAATTTCTGTTATCTGTCGGTAAAATGTGTCTGTCTGTGGGGTTAATTGTTCATTATGCCGTCTTTAAATCTTGGGGTGTCACGATATGTTAGAGGCACCTATGGGGTTGATTAAGTAATTCAATTGTGGAGGGATTTCAGAATAGACTTTTAATCTTTACTGTAATCAGTTGGGTAGAGTGGTAGAGTAGAGATATTTTGATATCCTCACTTTTTTTACCTAACCTTTTTTATCTTTAATCGATTGGTTAGGAAATATTTCGATAATCACATCACCTTTATTTTATGACATGACTATTAAGATATTTATCTCTTTATCACTAGCCTTTGCAGTGAAGAAAAAGGTAATTTAAACATGGTTGAAATGAGATTAGAAATGCTTATAGATAATTAATGGATTAATTTAAAATTACTTTTAAATGAACACTAATATTAATTTTTTATTCGAAGGGCCATATTTTATTACCGTTAAAACGTTTTGTATACCTTACAAAGGATAATATTTTTTTATCTGATTTTGCATAACACCAAACTTAATTTTTCTTGGAAAATGAAATAAAATGCCAGGCAAATATTTTAGGAGAGTTTGTTGAGTAGTAGCTTATAAAAGAAATTTAAAGAAAACATTTTCATCAAATACATTTAATTGAACTCGGGTAACTACTTCTGAAGTATTTTTATTTGTAATGTGAGGCAAAAAAATAATTTACAATAAATGAACCGATACTTTTCTCATGTGTTCACAAACGGTTTTTCAAATTTTATTGATAGAATCATACAATACTGTGAAAATCGCACAGTTTTCAATTATATTGTACATTTTCATTACAATATCTCATCCATTGTAGAATTGCAAGTTTTTATGTTCAATATATTGCAGTTATTTTATAGTAAATTTATTATAAGATGAAATTCACTTGATGAATGTGATGAATGATTTCTGACGAATCATTCTTTGATTGACTTCAAGTGAATTTTTTTGAAACAAATTTGTGATAGAAACTGAATTATTTTGACGATTAAAACATGATCATTTATAGGAATAATATAGGTGCACTATAATAAAAATCATTAAAAGTATTAGTATTAAAATATCATTCATTTTTTGTTTTTACTAGCTATTATGTGGAATACGTTACCAAAGTAATTGAAAAAAAAAAGCCTTTTTGTGTTAGTTCAGTATTATCTAGAGAAAATATTTAATTTTTTTAATAAAAACAAGGGAATTCAAACATTTTTTAAAAGAAAATCACTGAGGGAAAGACATTTGTAACTGTTAAATAGAAGAAATACACCTTCATTTATAATTAAAGAGTTATCAAATCACTTGGGGGAGTTTCAAAAAATTTTTAAATAAGATAGTTTTAAGCCAATGATAGTGTACTTAAATTAAAAATTCAAACTTTTCCTTAATTAAAAGTATTCTATTATATTTGTTAGTGTTAAATTATGTCATACTAATAAATATTTAACACAAAATGCAAATTCAAAAATGTTTTTACAAATTTCCTAAAATTTCCCCCCCCCCAATTTAAATATGCTACTCCTGCCTTAATTTTTGAACTTTTTTACTTTATTTTTTACAACATAAATTAAATTTGAATATCTATACATGTTTTGGAGGAATAAAAAAAAAATCTAAAAATTTGCATTTTTTTTTCGAGAAAATATTCCATGTAAAAAATTTGTAATAAATAACACTTTAAAATCCATTCGTAGAGTTATTGAACACATCATACTGATATTGATTACAAAGTTTGAAGTGTTTTGACGTAATAAAAAAAAAGCCTTATCATTTTAAATGATAAAAACGTTGTTTTGAGAAAATGCCTTTTAAAGATTAAAAATTGTGCTAAACTTCAAAAATTTTAAATTTGGAAATCGCTTATCAGTATGAAACTTTGTAGAAGTAATTTTAAGGGTATAACTTTTCATTTTTATATTGCAAAAACCTCAATATTTTAGATCTTCAAATTTATTGCGCATTTTATCGACCAATTTGAATTTATTAAAAATGAACAAAATTTCTTTTAAAGTATACCGAAAAAACAATCATGTACTTAATTTATTAAAAGTAAAACAATTATATTGATATAAGAGATCTTGTACTGATTAAGGAATAAATTATGAATCAATCATAAGATCTCTATAATGTATTGTATACGAACAAGACAATCATGTACTTTTCTTCTTTCCAAGGGAACGGATCCATTGGCAGCAACTTGCAGAGGTCGGTTGCAGATACAAAGAGCCAAGCTGAATCAAGAAATCAACTACCAGACTATGATGAGGAATGGAGCTGAGAAGCTCTATAAGTAAGACGTTTGTTATATTATTATTTAAAGATTTCCATATATACTCTACCATTTTACACGATTTATTCATAGATTTAAACGCTTAATATAAGTTACGTACGTTTAAAAAATTTTCTCTAAGTCTGGAAAACAATGGTATAAATAGATATCTTTTATTTTTCTTTATCAAAATATTTACATTTAAGAGCTTTTACCAACATTAAATATTATAGTTAAGATAATTTATTTAATATAATGTTGAAAAGTTAAAATTCTTAATTAAAGTGAGCGTATTCATTATAAAAAATTTAATTATCAATAATTTTTAAAACAATCATCCATTCTGTAGATATATTTAGTGTGTTTTTTTTTCATTAAGATGAAATAATTTAAAATAATTTTCTATAATTACAATACTTTAAAATTACAGATGTCATTAAAAAATTAAAACTAATAGCGATTCAAATTCAAAACTCAAATTAATGATTTAACTTTACGCTTCTTTATTTCGGAAACTTTTATTCAAAAATGTTTTTATTTTATAAGGTAAAGATTTGTATTTAATCTTTTTACTTACTTACATTACCTTTTTAAATTCCGTATAGTATAGAGAATTATCGCAAGTTTCAACTTTGAAATTACAATACAGTAAGAATATCCGACTTAATTATAATATTTAAATAACATTGAATATTAAATTTTAACGATTCCAGTTTTTGCATTAGTTTCTGATTTCCTACTATTTCAACTTTTGGATATAAACAATAAAATTATCACATGTATTATGAACCAAGCGTCTCTTTTTAAAAGTTTAACTCTAACGCTCATATGGAATAATTTATAAATAGACATTAATATTATTTTTATAGATTTGTGTTTTAAAACTACCTTCTATTTTCAGGGCGACAACCAATAAAAAGCTAAAGGAAACAATAGCTTTGGAATTGAGTTTTGTCAATTCAAGTCTCCAACTTCTTAAAGAACAGTTGGCTGACTTGAATAGTTCTGTTCAGCTTTACCAAAACAATAGGTATAACTTTAAATTTTGAACAAGAATTCAATATTTTCAGAAATTGAATATTAGTTCCCATTTTTGATCTTTAAATTTGTTTTTAGCTCTGTTTTTACCATGCCTATGGTTCCTTTGGGGCTGAAAGAAACAAAGGAAATAGATTTTAAAGAGCCGTTTAAGGTATGTATGTTGCTTGTGTCAACTACAAATTTTGAGTATGGTTTATTTCTGAAATAATACACAATATATCTCACTTGTTTGGTAAATAACTTTAAAAGTAAAAGTTTTTATTTTTTTTTTTTCAAACAGGACTTTATTTTGGAGCATTACAGTGAAGATGACAGTAAATTTGATAGCTCTATCCAGCAACTTAACCAAATTAGACAAGTAAGTGCAGTAATTCAATAATTTTGCGTGTTTTTATTTTATAGAGTGTTTTCAGGTGACGTCACAATTGGTTATTTTCTTTTAACTGTGTACCTTCTGTAGGGCTTTTAACTGTTGCTAAGGCCGTTGTTTATCTGTTGCTAAGGCGGTTTTTAGGTATGGGGTCACGTGATTGCAAATGCTCCAATAGAAGAATTCCACGGCCAGTCATTATCTGTAACTGTTAACCTCTGTAGGGCAAAAAACTGTAACATTTTTTTTTGCTAAGGCCGTTGTTAGGTCCGAGTCATGTGATTGAAAATGCTCTATTATGTCTGATTTATAATTGAATTCAAATAAGCACGCAAATGGCGGATGGATGTAATACAAGTAATACACTTGTGATTCTTTTTGTGTTATGGAACTAGTTTAGATAAGCTTTTTTAAAAAAGTAAAAAAAATATAGAATTTGTTACTGATAGATATTTTTATGCTTGTACTTCAAACTAATAATAACATTTTAAGCTATTTTACTTTATTGCAATATTTAAAATGCGTTTAAGAATTTTAATAATATAATAATAAGAAAATAAATTTATTATCAACGATATTAGTAAACCTTTGTTAAACATCACTAAACATATTAATGACATTATACAATTATTGTAAATTTTCTCAGAACATATTTTGATCTAGAAAAAAATATGTAATTAAATTATTTAAATATTAAAAGTTGTTACATAAAGGTTGTTCATTTCATTGATTGATTTAAGTGCCTAAGTCATTATCTCTGGCTGTTAATTGTCCTTCAATGTTAGAACAAAAGTTTAAACAAATTAGAGTTTTATTATTTGAAAATTTATCTGTTATTCACACTTGATACATACCTAGAGCTAAGTAAAAGAGTTCAAGAGATTTTAAGTTATATTTATTTTCTAGGCTGTGCGAACTCCTTCCCGAGATGCATCAGGGGTCAAAATGTTGTTTCACTACTACAATCTTCTTTACTTCATTGACAAACGGTTCTTCGCATCTCATAGAAATTTAGGGCTGCATTTTGAATGGTAAGTAGCATTCTGATAACTCAAAGATAATATTTTTAATGGAATAAAATTATTAGGAATACTATATCTATTTTTTAAATGACTTATTTAATTTTTTTTTTAAAATCATGATTGTTTTGTATATTTTTATATTCAGGTTTGATAGTTTGACCGGTCTTCCAAGCATGCAGAAGAGCGTTGCGTTTGAAAAAGCCTCTGTGCTGTTTAATATCGCTGCTCTATACACCCAAATAGGAGCTAAACAGGTAAGAAACGGACTAAAATTTCTCCAAAAACAATTTTAATGCAGGCTGTAAGTAAGAATAAAAATTTCAAATTTTGTTTTACGCATTGAACTTCTTTTTTACTTTTGGAAAGTCAATAAAATACTCTAGATTTTCAAAAAAATATTCACGATTATATCATCTACACTTTTTACTACAGAAAACTATATAGAGCAGGATTATTGAGATGTAACTTTTTATATAGAATATTTTAACCCGGTATATTAACAAAATATAAAGTTCCAAAATTTTTCTTTTGCATTCAAAAAAATTATAAAGGAGTATTTCTGTCAATAACTTTAATACTGAGTATTTAACCTTAGATATTAACAAGACTTTAGATATTAAGAGACTAAAAATTCTTAGAGGTTCTAGGTCTAGGTAATCTAAAATTACTATTAAGGATTACCTATAACTTTTTATTTCAGAATATTTTACTCAAGATAACATTAGGACTATAAATCCGTAACTCCAGAAATTACACTGCAAATGAGTACTTGTACTCAAAAGCTTACTCAAAAGCTCAAAAGCAACACTTGTACTCAAAAGCGTATCGATTGTGTTGCGTGAGTAAAGATAAGTGTTGCAAAAGTCTTGTTAGAGACAGAAAATGTGTTCTCATGGTTGTTGCGATCCAAATTTAAAAACACTCAGATTTCAAACATATTTCATAACACAATTATTAGAACATATTCTTTAACGCATTTCAAATGCTTTTCAAACATATTCAGAACACTTTCTTTAATTTGGGTTCAAAAAAGTGTTAATAAGTGTGTTTTTGCGTGGAGCGTTTGCGGAGTTTTAGACAGAGTTTGTTTAGTGTTTTGCTGAGTTTAGACAGAGTTTGATTAGACAAACTCTTAGACAGAATGATGGTAACGTTTGTGCTGATTTCATCTTAGGACCGAACAAAGAACGAAGGTATGGAAGCAGCCGTGGACAGTTTTTTGAGAGGAGCGGGAGTTTTCAATTTCTTGAAGCAAAATTTCAGCAACCCTCCCAGCACAGATCTTTCTCCGGAAGTCTTGGACATGCTCACACATTTGATGCTGGTAGGTAGAAGTTAATGCAAATAGAATAATATATGAAGAACGTGAATTTCTTTCTACTTTCTTTGTTGGTGAAAATTAATTTCCTATCAAGTACAAACTCATCATTTATGAATAAATAAAGTAAAATATTTGTTAATAGAATATTTTTCAAACATTAGTTGGTCCCTTTTCAAAATCATTGTAGCTTATCTGATTAATTAATTTGTGGTTTAAATAATATTTATTGCAATATATTTATTATAATTAACTGAATTCATTTGGTTTATAACTTCAATTAAATAAAAAACATATTAATCCAAATTTCAACTTGTCTTAAGACAAATGTTTAGAGTCAATTACGTTATTTAAGTTGGATTAAATAAAATTATATTACATAATTATGTTTCTTTAATGTGCATTAGATTATTAGATAATAGGTTTTATAATACGATATTACAAATGAGTTCTTCCATAACAAAACATTTTATTTTTAAGGGCCAAGCTAGAGAATGCCTATTTGAAAAACTGGTTTCCGACACTGAAAAACGGAATTTATCTCAATGTTTGGACATTGCCCAAGAAGCCTCACAGGTAAATATAGTTTTCATAACGTTTGTTGAATTTAAATTCAAGTAATATTTTTACAGTAAAATACCTGAATAATGTGTTTTCATAATTATTTTCAATTTACATTATATTTTAATAATGATCATTATTTAATAAGCTATTCTACTTAATTGTGCAATAATGTTACATAAAGGTTGTTTGATTTGTATGAAAATATTCTAATTTATCTTTGTAGGTTGCTGAAGTGTACAAGCAAATGTATAAAGTGCTAAGTTCAACTGTCATTAAAGATTGTGTACCCAATTCCTGGGGAGGTCTAATGCACGTGAAAACTGAATATTACACATCCATAGCTCATCATTACGTTGCTCTCGGTCTTCTCACAAATACAGGTGAGACGTTCTTTCTGCAGCTAAAAAGTGTATAAAAATTTTATCAGTATAGAACCAAACTAACTGCATTAGTTTTTTTCTCCCAATTTATTTTTATGTTTTTGTTTAATTTAATGTATAGTATTTATAAGTCGTATAAAACCCTTTCTTTTGTGTTTATAAAATTTCAACGTACTATTGAATAATTATTGACAAAAATTTAAAACATGCAATAAAATCATGGTAAAATATTTGATAAATTATATTCAAATGTAGATTGAATGATATTTAAGAATGCTTATTGTTTTTTTTTTTAAATTTTCTGTAATGTTATTTTTGTTTGTAAAAATTACGTTAATTATAAGGTTATTTAATTGTCCATAATTTTATTTAAATAGAACCATTGTGTGCATCGTGTAACATTGATAACTTAACTTAAATATATTTATTGAAAAAAAGTTATGTAGGTTTTGATATTTTTTTATTGGAAATAAGATCATAGTCAAGTATTTCATTCTGCATCTCCTTAAAAATAGTGTCATCATGTTTATATTTTTAAAATTTTGTAAATGACACTATTTTAAACTTCAGTAATTTTACTTATCTGTATAGAATAATAGTAATTTTAAATATCTGAATAGAAAACTTTGTGTAGCTATTAAAACCTTTTGTTTTTGAACTTTTAGAATGCTTCATGTATTTATATTTTTTCTTACTTATTTTTAATATCTAAAAATAGATGAAATTAGTTCTGGCGCACAAGAAAAACTCGAGCATCTTCATGTAGAATCTCAAACTAAGGAAAAGAAGGAACTTAAATTCATTCCACAGAATGTTAATGACAGGCTTAGATTGGGTAAGTCCCATTAAAATATGCATATTCAAATGTTTTTTAATTATTAAAAGCAGTTTCTAATAACATGACATTTAAATTTAATGATAAGTTTTTTTGTAGTATCAGTTGTATGAAATTAAACTTAACCTAAATATTAGCCAAGAATGTAAATTGAAAGAAAAAATTAATCCAAAATGAAAATTTTCAAATTTATTTAAATTTATTTATGAATTTAGGTAGAGCACACTTACATCAAAGCATCGCTACCCACGAAGAAGCACTGAGGACGTATAGAATGTGTAGGCAACTTCAGTTAATCGACAGTCTGTACGATCTTCTTCAGAAAGCTAAGGATAAAACTGTGAGCCTTTTATCCAAACTGAATGAAGATGTTGATCAGTTTCAGGAGAGGCTAGAGGCCTTCCCCATCAGACGTAAGTTGGCTTTACGATAGTTTCAGAATTTCGTTTAATAGAAATTGCAATGTAAATGTATTGTGTGACACTTTCGTGTTTATATAGCATCTACAAAGTTTCAACTGAAGCTGGCCGATCCGGATTTGAGTCAATACAAAGCAACGGATTTATTCAAAGCTTTGGTAAGAAATTTTATAGCATAACTATTTAATGTGGTAATCTGAAACGGAAAGAATTTTAAGTTATAGTTTGGTAAAATAGATTAATTATAATTTAATTAATCATAATTTTAACAATAATTAATAATTTTAATATGGTAATAACTAACAATAAGTTTAATGATATTAGTAAAATTAATTAAAATAGCTAAAATAATTAAGAAATAAATTATGTAAGAATTTTTAGACTGCATTGAAAGGATTTGAAAGTTTTATTGCATATATATTGATTTTAAAATAAAAACTATGAACATTCCTTTCAAATGAACCAATTTAAGAAGTTTTAAACTTAAAGTCTCTAGATTTTTCTAGTGAAAAATATAAATGATGATATATGAAAGAATAGTTAAAATTATTTTAGCTGTTTGAAGAGTAATTACTTATATTTTAAAACTTAATATAACGTTAACTTTGTTATCGACTATTTAAAAAAAAAAAATGAAGGCTTTTTGTAGTCTTTGCAGAATGGTTATCAAACTGAAATAAAAGTTTGAAATAGATGGTTGTTAAATGCACTTAATATAAAATTTTGAAATTATTGATGATTGGTTTGGTTTATTTCGGCGCATTAGGGTCCCTTGAAGTTCTTTTCTGCCAAACGTCACTGGACGGCCGCTCGAATAGTGGAGTTGAATAAATCGAGTGACAACGCATCGTTCGGTTTTAGTGTGAAGGACGATTCTCCCGTTGTTGTGACAAGGGTGGAAATTGGAGGGATAGCGGAGGTAAGAAAATTAAAATATATTTACATTAGTGTAAGAATTCTAAGTTTCTTAAAAGTAGAATTTTGTTTGCTTAAAGATATATTTACCTATATAAATTGTAATTTTCGTTAATTTTTTCCTAATAATTTAGTTTAATAGCATTAAATAGATTTGAGTTGTAAAGGTGTAGAAATATTTATGAATTTTAGAGTTTCCTCTAAAATCTTCATTTTATCTTTTACAAATCTTAATTTTAGTCTTCAATACCTAATTGATTAATCGAACTTTTTTATTCTGAAGAGTTCTTTTTGTTAATGATCTCGTAATACCGTAAGTATCGTAATACCTACATTAGATCCAGAATTTCTGTCAAAGGTTAGTTTTAAAACCCGCAATCATGCCTGTTTATCTCCTCTTAAGGATACATTGATATATCCTCCATAGTAGATAGAAAATGGGGGTTCTGCCACATTGGGCATCTGGGCAGCCGGGCAGCAGCTGCCCATTCTACTTAATTGCGGCTCCTGCCCATTCTACTAGATTGGGGCTCTTACCCATTCTACTTAATTGCGGCTCCCTGCCCATTCTACTAGATTGGGGCTCTTACCCATTCTACTTAATTGAGGCTCCTACCCATTCTACTAGATTGGGGCTCTTACCCATTCTACTTAATTGCGGCTCCTACGCATTCTACTAAAATGCGGCTCTGAGGCGCAACCAACAGCACGAAGGTACTTTGGGGCTCTACCACTAAAATGGAGCTCTACCACTAAATTGGGCAGGTACTTTGCGGCTCTACCACTAAATTGGGGCTCCTGCGCATTCTACTAAAATGCGACTGTTACCCATTCTACTAAATTGCAGCTCTAAAACACAACCAACAACATGAAGCTAAATTAAGATTTTCTGAAAGTTAATTTACATAAAATGATAAGGTTAGAAATTCTCAGGAGATGTTAGCCAGAGCTTCCCGCGTTAACAAAGCGTAACGGTACCAGTGGACAGCCTCCCCTAGCATTTCACAAAGAGGGTGTAACCTATGACATCAGGCTGACATCCTTTACCTTTCACAAAGCAATACATGTGCTGATAATCCTTGAGGGAGATAACGATTGCATCTTTTCCTACAATACCAAGGAATTCGAACTCGGTCGTGATACGTTACCCTATTGGTGGATTTATATTCTACAATGATTAAAAATTACTAACTACATTCACATTAGATAAGATTTCGAATATTTTAAGCAATTTTTTAAATGAAATATACTTTTTATTACGAGTTCTGTATATGAGTTGATTTTTTTTCATAGAATGTTAAGAACATTCAAGTTAAAAATGATAGTTACGATTGCAAAGTTAATTTCCCCTATGATTCAATTTAAAATATTACTTATTTTATTCACAAAGACACTTTCACTATGATTCAATTTAAGATATTACTTATTTTATTCGAGAAGACACTTTTTCTAGTTAAACATGAGAATATATGATTAATCGCCTAAAATTAAATTATTCAATTACATTTTTTTCTGAAAGCATTAGGAATAAGATGATTTTTGTAACAAAATTGTAAAGAATATACAATTTCCCAAATATTTAGGAGAATTTCTATCCTTAACCTTTTCTTTAAAGTGAATCTTTTACACTACATGCTTTCATTTTTATGAATAACTATTATATTTATTAAACATGTAATAATTTTCCTATACCAAAGAAAACTGTTTTGAATATTTTTTATAAATACTAACAAATTTATGCATACATTTTACTATGGATAACATAAATATTATTACCCATTATAAAGTTGAGACAATTTTTCTAATGCTAATATTATAGTTTGAATGCAACAGAAGTTAAAAGCTCTAACATGAAAAAAAACTTTACAATAAAATGTAAGAAAAGAAAAAACAAACTTTTTAACCCACAAATCATTGATACTATACCGGTGATACATGCGCTACAAGAATTTTCCCATTTGTTAATCCTTTGAACACCATTAAATATCATTCACAAGAAGAAAAGAAACAATATAGAATAAAGAAATGATCATATAAAAGGAAATCTTTTTCCTCAAAATTAAAATTATGGGTGTACTACATCCTTTCACATATGAACTATGACATTAAAATTAGTAAAACATAAAGAGGAAACATTAAAACACTGTAAGAAACTAAAAACATTGAGAAAAATAATGACAAATGCAGAAAAATAACTAAAGACTTTGAAAAAATAAAGGAGAAAAGGTAAAAATATAACAAGAAATAAACAATTTACACTGCATAACTTAAAAAAAATGTTAAAAATAAATAAAAACTTTGAAAAAATAAAAGACAAAAGCAGAAAAATAAAGGTTAAAACATTGAAAATAACTTAAATCGTTGGTAGAATTGTAGAAAAAAACTTTAAAATATAACAAGAGGAAACATTACAACACTGCAATATGCTAAAAACTTTGTGAAAAAACGAAGACAAATATAGTAAAATAACTAAAAACTTTGAAAAAATAAAAGACAAATGCAGAAAAATAACTAAGATCTTTGAAAAAATAAAGGTTAAAACATTGAAAATAATTAAGAACTTTGGTAGAATTGAAGAAAAAACTTTAAAATATAACAAGAGGAAACATTACAACACTGCAATATGCTAAAAACTTTGTGAAAAAACGAAGACAAATATAGTAAAATAACTAAAAACTTTGAAAAAATAAAAGACAAATGCAAAAAAATAACTAAGATCTTTGAAAAAATAAAGGTTAAAACATTGAAAACAATTAAGAACTTTGGTAGAATTGAAGAAAAAACTTTAAAATATAACAAGAGGAAACATTACAACACTGCAATATGCTAAAAACTTTGTGAAAAAACGAAGACAAATGATTTTTTTTTATTTCTTGTGAGATTTTTCAGTTTTATGTAAGCAAAGTTTTTATTTCTTGTATTATTTTAAAGTTTTTCTTCGTTTATACCAAAAGCTCTTAGTTATTTTCTATGTTTGTCTTTATTTTTTTCAACAGATTTTAGCTTTAATGCATAAGTTTTCATTTCTTGTAAAATTTTTCGTTTTCTAGTTCATTTTAAGTAAAGTTTTTTAGTTTCATACCTACAGTGTAATAATATTTTTTGTAATATTATTATGTTTTCATCTTTATTTTTTCAAAGTTCTTAGTTATTTTCGATATCAGTCTTTATTTTAGAAAATTGTCCAGTTTTATGTAAGCAAAGTTTTTATTTTTGTATTATTTTAAGTTTTTTTCCTTCATTTATACCAAAGTATTTAGTTATTTTCTATGTTTGTCTTTATTTTTCAACAGATTTTAGCTTTAATGCATGTGTAATTTTTGGTAAAGTTTTAGTTTTGTAGTGTATTTTTTTTATTTCTTGTAAGATTTTTCAGTTTTCGTTATTTTAACAAAGTTTTTTTAAGTTTTGCAGTGTAACTTTTTATTTGTTGTAATATTTTCAAAGTTTTTTTTACTTATTTTTACAAATTTTTAGTTTTACAGTTTAATTTTTGGTAAAGTTTTAATTTTTTAGTGATACTTTTTATTTCTTGTAAGATTTTTTCAAATTTTTTATTTATTTTTAACAATTTTTTAAGTTTTACAGTGTGATTTTTTTATTTCTTGTGAGATTTTTCAGTTTTATGTAAGCAAAGTTTTTATTTCTTGTATTATTTTAAAGTTTTTCTTCGTTTATACCAAAAGCTCTTAGTTATTTTCTATGTTTGTCTTTATTTTTTTCAGCAGATTTTAGCTTTAATGCATAAGTTTTCATTTCTTTTAAAATTTTCGTTTTATACTTTATTTTAAGTAAAGTTTTTTTTGTTTCATGGAGTGGGATGTTTTTTTTTCTTGTAATTCTTTTATGTTTTCACCTTTATTTCTTCAAAGTTCTTAGTTATTTTTTAACAAAGTCTTCAGTTTTAGAGTTTCTAAGTTTTTATTTCAACAAAATTTTTAGTTTCATAATGCATAAGATAACATTTCTTTTTAAAATTTTTCGTTTTCTAGTTCATTTTAAGTAAAGTTTTTAGTTTCATGCAGTAGGGTAATGTTTTTTCTTGTAATTCTTTTATGTTTTCACCTTTATTTTTTCAAAGTCTTTAGTTATTTTACTATATTTGTCTTCGTTTTTTCACAAAGTTTTTAGCATATTGCAGTGTTGTAATGTTTCCTCTTGTTATATTTTAAAGTTTTTTCTTCAATTCTACCAAAGTTCTTAATTGTTTTCAATGTTTTAACCTTTATTTTTTCAAAGATCTTAGTTATTTTTTTGCATTTGTCTTTTATTTTTTCAAAGTTTTTAGTTATTTTACTATATTTGTCTTCGTTTTTTCACAAAGTTTTTAGCATATTGCAGTGTTGTAATGTTTCCTCTTGTTATATTTTAAAGTTTTTTCTTCAATTCTACCAAAGTTCTTAATTATTTTCAATGTTTTAACCTTTATTTTTTCAAAGATCTTAGTTATTTTTCTGCATTTGTCTTTTATTTTTTCAAAGTTTTTAGTTATTTTACTATATTTGTCTTCGTTTTTTCACAAAGTTTTTAGCATATTGCAGTGTTGTAATGTTTCCTCTTGTTATATTTTAAAGTTTTTTTCTACAATTCTACCAACGATTTTAGTTATTTTCAATGTTTTAACCTTTATTTTTCTGCTTTTGTCTTTTATTTTTTCAAAGTTTTTATTTATTTTTAACATTTTTTTTAAGTTATGCAGTGTAAATTGTTTATTTCTTGTTATATTTTTACCTTTTCTCCTTTATTTTTTCAAAGTCTTTAGTTATTTTTCTGCATTTGTCATTATTTTTCTCAATGTTTTTAGTTTCTTACAGTGTTTTAATGTTTCCTCTTTATGTTTTACTAATTTTAATGTCATAGTTCATATGTGAAAGGATGTAGTACACCCATAATTTTAATTTTGAGGAAAAAGATTTCCTTTTATATGATCATTTCTTTATTCTATATTGTTTCTTTTCTTCTTGTGAATGATATTTAATGGTGTTCAAAGGATTAACAAATGGGAAAATTCTTGTAGCGCATGTATCACCGGTATAGTATCAATGATTTGTGGGTTAAAAAGTTTGTTTTTTCTTTTCTTACATTTTATTGTAAAGTTTTTTTTCATGTTAGAGCTTTTAACTTCTGTTGCATTCAAACTATAATATTAGCATTAGAAAAATTGTCTCAACTTTATAATGGGTAATAATATTTATGTTATCCATAGTAAAATGTATGCATAAATTTGTTAGTATTTATAAAAAATATTCAAAACAGTTTTCTTTGGTATAGGAAAATTATTACATGTTTAATAAATATAATAGTTATTCATAAAAATGAAAGCATGTAGTGTAAAAGATTCACTTTAAAGAAAAGGTTAAGGATAGAAATTCTCCTAAATATTTGGGAAATTGTATATTCTTTACAATTTTGTTACAAAAATCATCTTATTCCTAATGCTTTCAGAAAAAAATGTAATTGAATAATTTAATTTTAGGCGATTAATCATATATTCTCATGTTTAACTAGAAAAAGTGTCTTCTCGAATAAAATAAGTAATATCTTAAATTGAATCATAGTGAAAGTGTCTTTGTGAATAAAATAAGTAATATTTTAAATTGAATCATAGGGGAAATTAACTTTGCAATCGTAACTATCATTTTTAACTTGAATGTTCTTAACATTCTATGAAAAAAAATCAACTCATATACAGAACTCGTAATAAAAAGTATATTTCATTTAAAAAATTGCTTAAAATATTCGAAATCTTATCTAATGTGAATGTAGTTAGTAATTTTTAATCATTGTAGAATATAAATCCACCAATAGGGTAACGTATCACGACCGAGTTCGAATTCCTTGGTATTGTAGGAAAAGATGCAATCGTTATCTCCCTCAAGGATTATCAGCACATGTATTGCTTTGTGAAAGGTAAAGGATGTCAGCCTGATGTCATAGGTTACACCCTCTTTGTGAAATGCTAGGGGAGGCTGTCCACTGGTACCGTTACGCTTTGTTAACGCGGGAAGCTCTGGCTAACATCTCCTGAGAATTTCTAACCTTATCATTTTATGTAAATTAACTTTCAGAAAATCTTAATTTAGCTTCATGTTGTTGGTTGTGTTTTAGAGCTGCAATTTAGTAGAATGGGTAACAGTCGCATTTTAGTAGAATGCGCAGGAGCCCCAATTTAGTGGTAGAGCCGCAAAGTACCTGCCCAATTTAGTGGTAGAGCTCCATTTTAGTGGTAGAGCCCCAAAGTACCTTCGTGCTGTTGGTTGCGCCTCAGAGCCGCATTTTAGTAGAATGCGTAGGAGCCGCAATTAAGTAGAATGGGTAAGAGCCCCAATCTAGTAGAATGGGTAGGAGCCTCAATTAAGTAGAATGGGTAAGAGCCCCAATCTAGTAGAATGGGCAGGGAGCCGCAATTAAGTAGAATGGGTAAGAGCCCCAATCTAGTAGAATGGGCAGGAGCCGCAATTAAGTAGAATGGGCAGCTGCTGCCCGGCTGCCCAGATGCCCAATGTGGCAGAACCCCCATTTTCTATCTACTCTCCATAATTTAAATCCACCTAGACCTGACAATAATTTTGAAAGATAACCTTCTTGCAACTCACCTAACATGATTTTTATCCCAATTACATGCTTTATTTTAAAATTCTCCGATTTTGTTTACCTCGTTCATAGGGTTGTGGGTTGAAAGAAGGCGACTACATCACAGCAGTGAATGACAAGGACACAAAATGGACATCCCATGAAGAGATGGCCGAGATCATTAAATCGGTTGGGAACACGATATCCCTCAAGGTGGTGACACCCATGAACTGGAAGTATTTGCACTCCAGGGGAGCTTCAGGGATGTCTATGTGCTCCAAGTCCACTTCGTCCAGCAGTTCTGGCTTCAGCTCGTCGTCCAGTCGGAACCCGAGTCCGGTAAGTTATAGCGATAAAATGTTTCCCTCTGAAGAATAATGTTTTTAGTTTCTTTTCTTCCTTCTGGCTTGTCAGAATGGGATTTGTGTTTTAGAGAGGTATATTCAACACTCAGTTAAAATTGAAAGAAATGTATTTGACTACCTTGTGAAGTAATTTTTAGCAATGTTTATTAAAAACCAACTAATTTGCATAAATTGTTGAAAAATGATAGTAGTAATTGTGTTTCAGTGTTTATTTTTTTTAAATTGAAGGGACCCCAGAAAAAATTTCAAAATTTAGAATTGGAAGAGAAATTTGGTTTTATCGGGGAAAATGAAAGAACCAGGATAATTATTCCTGATTTATAAATTTTAACTGTCCATATTGCGCTGCATCAATGAGGGAATCTTCTGGATATGTATGTCAGTTTAAGAATTTATCAGTCAGTCAGTCAGTGTAAGAAGTTACTTCTCAGTATGTATGAATAAGGGGTTGTAGGTGTTGTAAGGGTTAAGTAATGTCTCAATGTCTATAAGGGGTTGTAGGTGGAGGAAATGGAAGATAAAGATAAGATGGGATGAACGGATGATGGTAAAGGATATATAGAATTTTCATTAGAGATAGAATTCTCCTTTGGATATTCCTTTTTAATCCACCCATGTATAATCAGATAACTATACAAATTTGTCTGGAAGTTTTCTTTAAAAAATATAATTTTATCATTTCTATGATAAAGAGGCATGCGTATGGTAGAATGTGTGTGAGCGGGTTACAGTACTTCACCTCGGTGTCTTTCGTTTCACAGGTACTCACATATTGGCATGTCATATGATGGATTGTAAAAATATAGAGTAATTGGATTACAATCAAAGAATCCACCTTTAGCAAAAAAAACCCCAAATTGAATTAAAACAATTTGTACTTCTACAGGTTGGAAGCGTCAACGGAAAGGAATGTGATAAACGTAACAGCTGGAACCCCTTCAGAAGGAGGAACTCCAAAGATCCGTTAGAATCAAGCTACATTACCAATGTGCTGTACAGATAAACTTTTTTCTGTTGAATTTCATTGTATAAATTTTCATTTTTATCATTTCAAGGACAAAAACGCATTTGGAAGTTGTGGAACACACATTGCGTGGACATTTCCCATCATAGGTTTTACTCATCTGGATTATATTTTTAACTGACACAACTAAGTACCATTAGTGAAGAAAAAATAAATGACAAATGATGGGAAAATAAAATAAAAACACCTTTTTCTAAACAGCTACAGCTAATAATACCTATAGTTGTTTTAAAATTTTATGTTAATTTATTTATTTCCTTTATTTTTTTGAAAACGATTATTTTTATTGGATTATAATATAATCCTCAGTGCATAGCATTATGAGTTGAATTATTTGAAATATTTTAAGTTTCGAGAAATTTTGTTTTTTATATGTCAACAGAGTTTTCATTCTTATTTCACAACCTTTTTCTTCTATACATGAAATAATATGTTGGAAGGGTACTAATACTATAAAACTTCATTTTATGATTTCAGTTTATGCACTACTATTCTCTCACTAGGCCTGATTCTTTTTCAAGTCTATCTGAGAGGTTGCATGCCATGACTAACACAGGTTGTCTAAAACTTCATTCTTTGAAGTGAGCTCTTTTCTCAATGTACAACCTTTTTCTATTACTTTGGTTCTTTTATTTAACCTGAGTTTATTACTTATTAACCTATCCCTGAAGAAAATTATATTAAACTATAAAGCAGAATATTTCAGATAAACTGTTACTAATTCACTATTTCTTAAATTTCTGTTTTAAAAATTAAGCATAAAAAGTATCTACTGTTACCATTATTCAGTGCCCTTATTTTCAGTTATGATACTTTTATATGCTATGAATTTTGTTTCGAGAAGGAAATGGAATCTTGAATGAATTTTAATGAATATATGATCATGTCTTCATAAGTGAGTGATCAAATGGTGAATTCATTTTGAGCCATCTTTCGTTTGGTTTGTAAAAATAATTCATTTTTGTATTATATTTACATTTGAACTCTTGGATTAAATCCAGTATCTAGTCTTTTCTTGTACATAAAGTTGTCAATAAAGTTTTTTGGTATAAGAAAATTGTATGTTTCACATTTGAGTGTTTATTTATAGAAATCTCAGTTAGAAGAGATGTATTTTAATTAAAGGTAAAATGTCTAATATCATGGTAATATTTTTAAAAAAATCACAAAATCTTTTTAAAATGAGACAATTTTGCTTTAATTTTAACAGTCCAAAAGTTGAGAGAGATTTCTTATTTTCTTCTGTGCCAAGTTTTCAGGAGAGGCACAGACTCCCATGTTCAAGTATAGTTTGGTGTTTTTCAATATCTTTTGCAAACTGCAGTCACACTCCCAAGGATTATCTAAAGAGAAATGTTTTTAAATGCTCTGAATTTGAATCAAAGATTTAAAATATTGTTAACATTATAAAACATTTCTTATAGTAATATTTACTAAGCATTTTTAAAATAACACATTTGCAATGTTATTAAAATTTTAAAAGTTAAAGAATAGTAAATAATTCTATAAGTTAGTCATTATAATGAAGAGGATTAAAAATCTTTATGTAATAGATTCATATCATTATTTATTTTTAATAACGGCTCCTTGTTAAAACAATTAAATTTTCACAGACATTAATTTCTTTTACTGGAGCTCAAAAAGTTTTTAACGTCCATATTTTTAACCAAAAACCAACAAATCTGATAAATGATTTTTAAAATTTGAAATAAAATATATAGTAACGAAATATGGTTTGAGGTGGCTTAAAGGTTTCACCAGCCTTTCCCCCATGAATTTATACTCAGTCTCCAACGTATGACTGTAACGTATAACTGTGCAACCAATTCAAAAATAAAGTTTTAAAATTTCACTTAAGTCCATGTCGACAGGAAAAATAGCGACCCTTGCTTGGGTTTTAAGAGTATTATCCGGATTAGCCCTCGGAATTTTATGGTATAAGTAGTGAATTGACCCTTGTGCTAAAAACTTGGGAAAACCCGATTTTGTTGCATTGTAGCTTCATCACAACGTAGACAGGCGCTGGTTTGAGGTGTCTTTGATTACAGCTATATTTTAACCAAGCTAATACTCACTGACTAAATCTATTCTCATTAATTTGGGTGCCGAAGTTGTCTGCAGCAAGAGATCTTGAGGTATGGACTTGAGTTGGTTATCCCTCAGATACACTATCTCCAAACTGGGCATATCAGTGAAGAGATCAGATGGGATAGAAGTCAAAGAATTTCCGCTGTAAAAAGAGCATAGATTTATAATATTTTTGTAACTGTGAATTTTAATATTTTAATCGTTTGATTCGCAATTTTTACCGATATTTTCTAAATTTTGAAATTTAAAACAACAATACTTTTTTAAAGGGATAGATAACGGAATCGTACCAAAAGTACTTATTTTAAAAATGTTTTCAGCAAAATTTTATAGATGTTTAGTGGAAAAACTATTGAATTAAATATGAATGTTTCAGAAAATGTGTTTACCCAGCTAAAACACTGAGCACTGACTATATTGTTTTTCCTGCCAGTTATATAAAACCTGTAAATCCCGCTTCACCTCAAGTTTAGTTCTTCGGCAAAGGAAACAACTTAACGTGTTCCATCTATGTAACTAAAGGGCTATGTGGCTGTGTATATATGTATGTATGTGACACATCTCCTCCTAAACTACGCCGCAGGCGTACACAAAACTCGGTATACGTACGTATCTTGAGGCGGGGACGATCACCATGAACTTTTCCAAGTTTGAAAATCGAATATTTACGAGTAATTAACGATTTTATGGCCAAAAACGCTTATTTTTCTCCATTTTTAAACTTTTGGCCCGAAGCCAATTAAATTAAATACCGTCACTGAATCAAAAAAAATTATTTCATGATCGAACTCGCGTCGCGGCAGCCAATGAAATAATCCAAACACTTTTTTCGTTATAAAAGAAAAACTAATCATGGTAAAAGTACAATATTTTGCACACATGTACAATTATTTTTTACAAAAAGATTGTCGTTTCGTTTTTTAAGAAATTCGAATTAGTTTTAGAATTATTAAGATTCAAAGTTTCAATTTTTTCCCTGGTCAAACATGGCTACCGTCAACCTATACTTTCATTTGTTGCCTTTTTGTTGGATACACACAGTCGGAACAGGGATGAAAGAGGTGTTAGAAACACCAAGATGAAAAAAAGTTACCGGGAACACCGAGATATGAAAAATTACCGGGAACACAGGGATAATTAAAAATTACCGGGAGAACCGGGATATAAAAAATAACCGGGAACACCGGGAAATGAAAAAATACCGGGAACATCGGGATATGAAAAACTACCGGGAACATCGGGATGATTGGTAATTGTGGTTACAGAAAATTAGACAAGTAACTTGAGATTATTAAAGAAATTGATACACTCCACCCGTGCAAGGCCGGGCATATCAGCTAGTTGCATTATAAAGATGAATAAAAAAGATATAGCACTTTAAGGATAAAGTAATCCGATAGAGTAGAGTAGATATGTACTTTTGGAGGCTTTACTTTGTCATGGTTTTCAAAATTTGACAAAACAATTATCTCTCTTAGATACTATTAAGATAAATATTTGAACAAAACAATATTATCCAGTACATAAAAATAATAATAATAATATAATATTTGCTAGAAAAGGTGTAGGACTTATGTATTTGTAAGTATTCTAAGCTTTCAAAATATTTTGTATAACTTTTTTAAGGTCTAAATTCTAAAACATACCACTAAGCCATTAAAATTTTCATCCTGTAATATTTTTACGAGGATGACTGTAACTATGTTTTATTTTATGTGATAGAAAAGGCTCTGAATAAGATATCAAGCGACATATTGTATTGAACACTGAAGTACGAAATATCATACTTCAAATGTAGGAACTGGAGGTTTTTGGCCGGCTTGGCAATCATGGACCTTGAAACAGAAGTCAGCTTGTTGTTTTGCAATGACAGAGAGTTGAGGTAGTCGAAAGAGGCAAACTGTTTATCCTGAATGGAACTCAAACCAGCACTGTCGATGTTGATTTTGTGGACTTTACCTCCTGCTATTTCGGAGAAATCGGCATCAAGAGCCTCCAGAGGAGTATCGTCGATGACAATGGTGAGTTCGCCATCTAGTAAAGGAGAGCAGATATCCATTACTTTCAAGTTGTCTTAAAATAAGTTAATTGTATGCTCTATTTTTTTAATTGAAGTGCAACTTATACAATTTAAAGCTGGATAAAAAGTGCTACTTAAACAAAACTTATAATTAAAAGAGTAACATTTATTCATTGTTTTTATCTTATTTTGGGAAGGGGGTTCAAGGGATTAAAATGAATCTTCAAACTATCCACGATTTTGAATAAGAGTCGTTCTTGTTATCCTCCAGGTTGCACTAAATTTGGTTTTCAGAAATAAATTTTAGGATATTATTTGAAAACCTAATAAAAAAGGACGGGAGAAAATGGGGAAATGGTTTATAGGAGAATACTCGTGAGGTATTATAGGGGTATTAAATATGAAGCTGAGATGCATCATTATTAAGATGAGAAAAATGATAGGCTACGAAATAGACAGACAGAGGGATAAAGCAAAGAAAATTTGAATAATAGCAATGGGTTCCAAAATGGTGGTCCGTGAGATTGTTGAAAGAGGTCCACGTATAGGTGTGAGGTGATCCGATACTTCTAAAACATATGTTAATTATATATGCGTAGTAGAAGCCACATGTGAAAAGAAAAAATGAAAAGGAATCGAAAGTCATGCAGGTCAAAACTGCTGGAGAGCAAAGGAATGATGGTAGCAGAAAGAGGCTCAAGAGCAAAGATAAGCTGAAGATACACATACAGGTAGTCAAAAGCAAAAAGATGCTAATAAACAAATATATGCTGAAAAGAAAAGGGACGTTGAAGAGTAAAGGGACACTCAAACCAAGGCTTACTAGATACTTATACAGGCTAGTCGAGTTTTAAACAATGAAAACTATTTGACAACTTTTCCCGCTTGGAGCGCACAAGACCTACCTATATCACCCACCGCCTTCAACACTGTGGATATGCTTTGCCAGTTGGTCCAGTATAGCCATCTGGATTTGCAATGATTTCCGTACTCGGCTAGCCTGTATAAGTATCTAGTAAGCCGTGCTCAAACGCAGAGAGTGATGCTGGAGAGCAGTGGCGGATCCAGGATTTGGTTTTGGGGGGGCTAAGAATTTTCAATTGGGTTTCTCCATAAGAACCCAATTGTATCTTCTTGATTATCTTAATATGGAAAAGGTAGTGAATTATCCAGCTCCAACCACTAAAAGGGGGGGGGGGGTCTGGGGGTTCTCCCCCAGAAATTTTTTTGAAATTTAAGTAAAAAAACCCCACTTTTCGTTTTGTTTTGGTACGCCTCATCCGATTTCGGATATAGATTTCATGGTAGAATTTTTGTGTTTTTACAAACTTAATATAAAACAAAGTTGTAATAATAGAGTTACAAGTACTAAGGGGCTCTAGGGGTACTCCCCTAGAAAATTTCTGAAAATTTAAGTAAAAAACCCCACTTTTTCTACTTGTTTTGGTACACCTCATACGAATTTCGAATATAGATTTTATGGTAGAATTTTTGTGTTTTAACAAATTTAATGAAAAATAGAGTTGTAATAATAGAGTTACAAGTACTAAGGGTGTCTGGGGGTCCTCCCCTAGAAACTTTTCAAAATTTAAGTAAAAAAAAAACAACTTTTTCAACTCGTTTTGGTACGCCTCATCCGAATTTCGGACATAGATTTTATGGTAGAATTTTTGCTTTTTGAAAAGCTTTATATAAAGTAGAGTTGTAATAATAGAGTTACAAGTACCAAGGGGGTCTGGGGGTCCTCCCCCAGAAAATTTTTGAAAATTTGACCTTAAAATAACATGGTTTTAACTCATTTTGGTGCATGAAATTCCATATTATATAGTGTAAAATTTTTCATTTTGGGGGGGGCTCAAGCCCCCTAGCCCCCCCCCCTGGATCCGCCAGTGCTGGAGAGCAATAAAGAGAAGATCAAAAGTAAAGAAATGTAGAAGATTGAAATGACGCTAGTTCCGTAAAAGATGATACTTAAACCTAAAATAAGAGATCCGCTAATTTCTTCGAGTTCGGAACCACTAAATTTTATAGATAGAATCAGGAAGAAAAATGAGGTAGAAGGGGGAATTAGGGAGACATTCTGCAACACCGTTTCTACCAAATCAAGTCCCTGATACTACCCACCAGTATACATATTGCTCAGCTGCTTCCAATCCCACTTCTCCACCTTGGTGTGATCCACCTTAATAATAGCCTCTCCAGGCGTCGAGGTCTTCGGTATAACGTCCCCGCCGGCCACCAGCCCTTGCACTCCGGAATGCTTGATGTTGACGTCGACGGTAACGGAACTCAGCAACTTCTTCCACAGTCCCGCCGGGATTCCGTCCACCTTGCTGTGCACCAGGACGAAGTGCACGTGGCCCCCGCAGAGGTCCGGGATGTCGGCCAGTCGCTGCAGGTCGGCCTGGGTGGCAAGGCTGCAGGTGATGATGCAGGCGCCGTTCAGGTAGGTCTGGCAGGTGCAGGGCTTGATGGGAGTCGAGGGGCAGCGTTCGTAGACGGCCTGGCAGAGGCCGGCTAGTAAGGTCAGCGTCAGTGTGAGGATTAGGCCTCGCATCTTTAGTATGGATGAGATTTTTAGTGATGTCCAAAATCCGCTTGTCCGAGATCCTCCTAAAAATGTAATAATTTCGAAATTATGTGTGGACGTGTGGTAGTGTAAAGTTATATCCTTGACGGGACCTATGAAATTTAAATTATCTTAGTGCTTTTCGCCGGTAAGCCGGCAATAAGTCACTTGGTGAATCTTTTGAAAGCGGGGTAGAACAGCGCCAACGAATGAGAGGAAGAAAGCGATCGGCTGTCGTCAAATTTGGAGTAACCTAGTACAGAGTATTTGAGCCAGAAGTGTGGTTTCGACTTCTACTTAGCTCTTAAAAATGTAGTGATGATTTCGAAATAATTGTGCTAAGGTTGTCAAGTATAATGTGCGGCTATAATTTAAATTTTCAACCTCAGCTTTGCTCGTGAGAAAAAAATGCAGTTATTGTTTCGAAATGATTTGAGTTGTAGTCGTTAAGTAAGATTCAATGAAAATTAAATTGTCTGCCATGAAAAAGGTTTTAACCTCTGTTTTGCTCTCAAAAATGGTTTTGCAATTCAACGTAAATTTCCCAATTCCACTTCATAAGATTTTTTTTCCATTTCAAGACAAATCAGAGCATTTGTAGAGCAAATTGGAAATCCCATGTTTGGAATGTTAATTCCATAACAAATTAATCAGAGCCATTGTGGTATCTCCAATCATTAGCGGCTCTTTTGTTTTGTTGCCACCGCGGAGAGTAAAAAAATTATGCTGTTTTAGTTTTTTGTGTCTCTCTCTACAAACCTTGAATCAGAGCTCTCGCTCACATCTTATGAAGTTGATTGAGAAATATCCCATGAAGCCAATAAAAATTAAGTTATCTGTAGTATACAGGGTGTCCCGTAAATGATGTGTCACACTTCTAGGGGGGATAGTAGACACCTAGACGAGTCAGAATCACATAGGATTTGGGGTCCCAGACCCAATCCCTGGGAGTTAAAAATGGAGCGACACCCCAAAACAAGTATTGAAAAATTCAATTTATAGAAGAACTACTATTGGTAAAAATTTAATTATGGTCTCAAATTTTGTGGTTTAATATGATCCTCAAAATTACCTTGACAGTTTTCAATTTAAAATTTTTTTTATTACGAAAAAAGTTAAAAAACAGCAAAAAAATGTGAAAAATATGCCAAAACTTTATTTTGTTTTCCGAAATCCTTTCTTTCGATTTGATAATCTGAAAGAGCATAATTAATTAACCTTAAGTCCAAAGTTTCACGTAAATAGCATCAGTATTAAACGCTTGAGAGCCTGTTAAAGTTAGTTTTATGGGAGCAAAAACGGCTTCGGAAAACGAACGTTTAGGGACAATCTACAAGTTACGGATAGATGCTCGCCAAATTTCCCAACATTATTTGCGATACGAGATTCCTCGCCAACCTACGCTTCTACAGATAGTTCAAACTTCCTTGGCGATGTGTGGCCTTAGTTTTCGGATCGTCACTAGAAGTCTAAAAGGTAAATGTATTCAAGCTATCAAATCAGACACTCAAGAAAAAATTGTTACTATACCTAAGAAAATAAGCAATGTTTGTTTAGCAAAAGGGATAGTTACAACTTATTTTTTCTTAAGTCTCTGTTTTGTTAAGTTCAATAAACTTCTAGACTTCTGTGACGGTCTGAAATCGAAGGCAAAAATTTAAGTAAATTAATTAATTTACTAATTTTTTTCAAAATAATTCCCATCCCATAAAAAAGTGAACCACCATGCCAACTTTGAACACTTTTTGTAAACAGTTTTTGTCGTTATTTTTCATTATACCCCTGCTTTAGGATAGGTCAGTAGGCGGATCCTCGATCGCTGGGTTCGTGATTTCGAATTGCGATACAAGATTGGTTTCTATTAATCGAGAAATGTCAATGGGAATAAGCAAAGTGTATGGGGGCTATCCACTCACCGTCCGATAAGCAATATCTTAGGTTTGTCATAACTTTCAATAACCTGCATTCTTTTATTTTGCAAATTTCTTATATCGGAAGTTGAGGGGAGACCCTGCATACCCACTTGCTTATTATATCATTCTTTAATTAATAGGAACCACCCTTGTATCGCAACCCGAAATCAGGAACCTAGCGATTGAGGATCCACCGACTGACGTATCCCCACTATGTACAAAAGATATTTTACGAACCATGTTTGTAAATAATAGATTCTTCTGTTTTTTTTACCTAAGTTATCAAATGTACAGTTTTTCTCATTAAACGCAATAAGTAGTAATGCTGTTTGCATGATTGATACATTTGTAAAACTGACACAACTATCGATTGAATAAAAAACTATCGATACTATCAGATAATTTCTAACAATTCATACTATTGATTTTTAAGATCGATAGTTCCTAAAAATCAGTAGTAAAATCATGTTTGTTCTTTATGTTCAAAAAATTTTTTAATTAAATTAATTAATCTCTTGTTTTCTAAAAATAATAAGAATTAAGAATCAACATTTACGCTTTTGAAATTTTCATCCCGCCAAATTGTTCAATTGGCGCATTTCAGATATTTTCATACTCATCTCCTGTCTCGCCAAATCGGGCGAGGAATGAAAGTTGGCAGACATCTATCCGTAACTTGTAGATTGTCCCTAAACGTTCGTTTTCCGAAGCCGTTTTTGCTCCCATAAAACTAACTTTAACAGGCTCTCAAGCGTTTAATACTGATGCTATTTACGTGAAACTTTGGACTTAAGGTTAATTAATTATGCTCTTTCAGATTATCAAATCGAAAGAAAGGATTTCGGAAAACAAAATAAAGTTTTGGCATATTTTTCACATTTTTTTGCTGTTTTTTAACTTTTTTCGTAATAAAAAAAATTTTAAATTGAACACTGTTAAGATAATTTTGAAGATCATAATAAACCGCAAAATTTGAGACCATAATTACATTTTTACCAATAGCAGTTCTTCTACAAATTGAATTTTTCAATAATTGTTTTGGGGTGTCGCTCCATTTTTAACTCCCTGGGATTGGGTCTGGGACCCCTAAGTCCTATGTGATTCTGACTCGTCTAGGTGTCTACTATCCCCCCTAGAAGTGTGACACATCATTTACGGGACACCCTGTATAACCGTTTTTCGAAACAATTGGGCTATTGGTTGTGAAAAATAATGTGCCCCTATTGAGATTAATTTATTCAACCTCCCTGAAAAAAATATAGTGATAATTTCATAATGATGGAGCTAATGGAATAAAATTATCTGAATTTTTGTTTTCATCAACAAAAATAATTTCTTTTTCTACCTCTGTTTTGCTATGGAAATAAAAGGATGAAAATTTCTAAATATTTGTAAAGTAATGAAATACTTATTTTAATAATTTTTTAAAAATCCTCTCGTACCAAAACTTTTGAACTAATAAATTGTTGTATTTGTTTCTTAAAAAGTCACACTTAAATCTTAAACACAGAGGGATAAAAATTTGTTTGACTTTCAAGTTTTACAAGACGGTTACGGATTTTTTTTAAAAAGTTCTTGAAAGGCTGTGACTCCAATGCATAACTTATAATTTAGTACAAAATATATTTTACTGGGATAAATTTTTGAAAAAATTTGAAAAAAATTATTTGTAACGTAAATTTCATGAACGTTAACTTATGAACTTTGAGAAAATGAGAAACAAAGTACTACTTCTAACTTCCAAATTGGAAACGTGAAAATCTTTACATACCTAATGCTGTTCAAGAGAGAAACCTTCGACTACAAAAATAATAAACTAACATTTTAAAAAGTATTTCTAAAACGTCACCTGGTTCTGTTCCCAAAGGTTTTTTATCTGGATAGATAAAGAAATGCCCTTGTAATGGGCATCTTTAAGTTCTTATGTCATATCTCTCCCCATTAACAATTTATTGTGGTATTATTTCATACGAAAATAAAATTAATAGCTACAAATATATATTGCATTTTTATATGGCAAATGACGTATGATATGATATATACGTCATTGGATTGCATTAAAATTCACACTGTAAATCTTATGAAGAATCTATTTAAGGTTTGAGTACTAGAGATAAATCTTGAACGTGATAATCAAGGTTATAGAACAATTTCGACCCCCTCAAAAATACTGTTATAGCTTTATATCATATCAAATGTATGTACTTTTGAATGAAATAATTTTTTTTGCAAATAACCAATGTTTTTTTAAAGAACGAAATGCGGAAGATTATTTATACTAATTTTCAAATTCATTCATTACTGCACTAATAAAAACACGGTGGTGGTGGTTTTTGGTGACATTTTTAAGTCCTTCGGACACTGTCAATTGTTAGGGTGGGGATAGAACAAAAATATTTTCGCATCTCGTGGTTATTTAACATTTTTGTAACCTTTTGAAAAATATAATTTTTCTTATCCTTATTAGTATGAAAGCGTAAGAAATACGAATTTATTGAGGCTAATGTTTGTATTTTTTTGGGTCTGAAAGGGTCAGTAAAAAAAATTGGTGTTCTATATTAGCACCAGCAGTGTACAATTTTCGGAATGGTAACACAATTTTAGATTTTGGTTCATCCTTTGGTAACACCCAAAGCCTTCCCCCTCCCACCTGATTATATTGACCACCTTAATTTAAAAATTAAGTACACGGACTGGGGGCAGAATTCGGCTTCCCAGGGGATCTTTCCAAGGGCGTGGTGAGAGGTAAGTATAACCCTGATAAGTGGATATCACACAGGGTGATGGTGGAGGGCACAGAGAAAAATCCTAACAGAGGGTCAAAAGGTTATTTTCAAATTTCTGTATAAGGTAGAGGGCAGCAGGTGGTCAAAGCAGTGATGTGTTCATTCAATCTGTCTTTTCGGGCGTGACGCAATCCCAGCGCCAAAATAGTCCCTAAATTATACAATATTCCATACTTTTTCGATTTCTCTTATCTCCTATGGCCGTGGACCCTCTGTTCTAGTACTCTGTGGTGGAGGTACAGTATGGGGAGAAGCGATAGAAGCGTAGACAAGGAAGGGGATTAAGAAAGTCTTTTTGACGATAGAAAAGGATTATAAACTACCTTAATATCCCTCTGTACGAGAATAGAAGAAATCTTCCTCCATAGTCAAGACTCAAGACCAGTGCTATACATAAGCCGCACAGTCATAAATGAATGAATTTCTCATTACCTCACTAACTGTAACTGAACAGTTAAAAACCCAAACAACAAATAAAGTCTCACGGAAAACAATGTTATATTTACAAATTAGTTTTTAACTTTATTGACAGTTCAAAATTTTAAAATTTTAAAAAACTATTAGATACTAGCTAAAACGAGTGTGAAATTAAATAGTTTCTCTTGTAAAATAATCTTTGACATCTTAGTGCAAGTATTGCTCTGACTGAAGTAGTAATACTTAGTTTTTGTTTAATTTCTTACTGCTTAAATATAATCTCTTTTCTCCAAAAGCTTTTCATTACTTTATTTTTCTTGCTTTATCATCTGAAAATGAGTTGCATTGACATTTTAGTCCGAGGATAACCTTTGAAGGCAATGAATTAGGTGAGTTGTTTATAGACAGTTTCATTTAACAAAACTTGTAGCTTAGTGCAGTTTGTACAAAAATTCCTAGAGTTTCATTTCACTATTTGTATTTTTATCTGCATTTTCCCTCTACCAGGTGGGTTCTAATGTACAGGGATCCTTTATTGTTAATATCAAGATCTCAAGTTTAACCATCTGTAATTTTTTTTTGGTACATGGAATTTGAATTAATAAAAACTAAAACCAAATAAGAGTTTTGGTTAGATTTTTTTATCATCTTTCGTTCAATACAGTTTTTCGTGACAGTAAATTTAATATTATTTCTCTGTTTTAATCTTTCTTATTTGGGAATTAAAATTTGTTTACGTCTCTAGTTATTCTTATGAAATTCTGTAAAATTTTAAGAATTTGTTCCTAGTTATATTTTAATATAGGTTTTTAAAAGCAGTTCTTAATTTCTCCATTTTTGTCCAGGTGTAATAGTGAGGGAGTTTTATGTTCATGAGAAATATTTTAGAAAGCTATATTTCATATTTGTGTATCCATTTATTCAGATTAAGTTATTAAGTGATGTTATAGATGTTTGGGAACAGCTTTAGAAAGAGTCCTCCAGCTGCCATGTGTAACCACAGTTCCCAAAGCAACATGCTTAAGTGTTGTCATCATCACTGAGCTATACATAAACCTGGAGTGCAAACTTCCTATACTTTAATATTATGAAAATCATTATTATATAGCTCATTTTTTTGTTCTTATAAGTTGGTTTATTATATAGCCCAGAGGTCATCATTAGAGCTTTGGGTAAGCATGGCAGCTGGAGGACTCTTTCTAAAGCTGTTCCGATGTTGGATCTCATTTCTCAATCAGACTTTATAAAATTTAAGTAAATAAAATGTAGGATGGACTAAAGATTTACAGTCATTTAAAAATGTAAAATATAATTTACTACTGGGTCCCACTGGCCATAAGAAGCCCTGTAAAGATCTAATTTTACTTTTTTGCTTAATAAAGGCCATATTGGTACTTTTCTGTTATCAAATGCATGTTATTCAAATTGGCAGGTTATGCATCCTCACTCTGTATATTTCTGGCTCTTTACGTAAAAGACATCAGATTCAATGACCTATTGTTAAACAGATTTAAGTTAAAGAATAATTTACTTCACAAGGGGTTTATGCATTAAAATATTTTCGGCCAAGCTTTGGTAAAGGTCCTCTATGGCAATCACTTTCTTTATCAATCACCAAGTTGCCAAGCCAATCTGCTGGTCACCCTTAAAATAGCACAAACTTGGTGAGCACTTAAGGAAGCGATCACCATGAAGGGCCTTTATCTGTACCATAGCTGTACCAGGTGTTTTTCTTTTTAAATTTTCATCAATTAAAGTTTTTGATGATATTCCTCCTAACCTTTTTTTTTAGTAACAATGCATTTCTTTTGTTTTCCAGGACCTTGTTGATCCTGCTACTCCTAAAGATGTTATATAGAATTTATATCAAAGGATATCATGAATAATCAATATAGGACTAGTATTCAAACAAATATGTGGCTGAAAGTGCGGTTAAGAAACAATTCCATTATATTGAATTCTTTCTGTTTACATTTCATTCTACTGTGGATTCTCATGTCATGTTCAGTTATTCAAGTTTCTCCTACTGCTCAAAATCACTCTCAACCTGATAGTTTTTTCATTGACTTTTCATCTGAAGTTGTTGATAATGGTGAGATATTGATGTTCACATTGTAAAACATATGACAATAGATAGTAAGAAATTAAGATATTTTCCTCATCCAAATGTGTATAAAATTAAGTGGAATGCATCTAACTGAAATGAACCAGTAATAAGTTATTGTAGTTAAAAAAACAATAATTTGGAATTAAAATATAACACAAATTATTATTATAATTACTATTTAGAATTCAAATTTAATTGAAAGGACTCATAAATAATACAAGAGATGAAATACTTTCTTAACATGAAAATGTGCTCATGGTTTTTAATTTAAGTACTACTTTTTGCAGAATATATTGTAAGCTTCAAGAAATTTCATAGTTATGACGCAAGATTGCGGTATATCCAAGCAGCTCTTAAAGCTTATGACCTAGGTAGTTGGCAAATTCTTCCTCGTAATAATCCAGCTAGCAATTATCCTAGTGATTTTGAAGTATTGCAGGTAAGTCTTTTGTAAATTATGTTTGATGTTAAAATCATCTTTATTTGCATTTGTTATTGTGACAATATATATATGTTTTAATAAAAGCATTAAAAACATTATGACTAATAGTTTTTGTTACTATTAAAAAAGTTAAGCTTTCATGATTTTATTTCAAGTTTTTTTGTGTTTAAATTATTTAAATACTTTTACAAGAAATAATCTCTATAATATAATATTTTCTTTACTTATGACCTCCTATCTGGAATGTTGTCTTTGAGAGTTTTCAAACAACCATCTCAGAATGAAGATTCTTTCTATAAAATATCTCAATTCTTTGTTTAGTTGCAGCATGATATAATAGAAAATAGCATTCCTTCTCTTAAGAAGCATCCTTCCATCAAACATGTTACACCACAACGAAAAGTTACTAGAACTTTGACTTCAAGAAATGGTATGATGACACTTAACTCATATTTTGTAAAAACTTGTATCTTATATTATTAAACTATTATATCATACCCAATAAACCTGGAATTATCAAAGGATTTTGAAATAAATTTTCTGTGGCCACCCTAACTTAGTATCTCATCCTTCTACCGTCCTATAAAGATCTGAATTTTCTCTTCCAATAACTAATTCTTAAGTTTTCTTTATCTATTGATTATTTTCTTTTGTTAAATTTTCTTTAAAATTGTATTTTTTGGACTACACAAAGGAATTTTAAGTTATCAAAATGTAGCATTATTCTGTGAACACATGGTTGGAGCAATTATTTTCTTCTTTGAAAACTGTATCCAAGTTTGAGTTACTGTTGCATTTTTATCTCAACCAATATAAGTATTTTATTAAAAGGAACATAAAATACCTTTTTAATTATAATTTTTGTGTGAAATTGTTTTGTGTTTTTATTTACAGGAAAGTCAATTCCATGGGATTGTGAAGATGACAGCAGCAGTGATGATAAATCACAGGATAATCTTAATATTTTTCAAAAATGGCACTCTTCAAGACCCTTTGCAAAACGCTCAAGCCTCTCTCTGGTAAGTACATTTGTACATTTATTAGGAAAGTTGATAACATCCACTTTGAAAGTATAGAATCTGCATTATTAAAAAATCTTTAGAATACTACTCATTTTCCTATTAATGGTTGAAACAATGTCTTTTATCATAAAATTGAGATTGAATTTTAAGTGCAAGTTTTTATCACAGGGTCTATGGGAATCTGCTGGAAGATTTGTCCGTAGACGTCTGATGCGAGCCTTACCTCGCCAGATAACTACTATTCTACAAGCAGATGTTCTATGGAACATTGGAATAAGAGGTGCTGGAGTGAAAGTTGCAGTTTTTGATACAGGCTTGGTGAAAAATCACCCTCATTTTAAAAGAATAAAGGAGCGCACCAATTGGACAAATGAAAAAACACTTGATGACGGTAATAAAACATGCTTTAACTCTAAATTTATCAGTTAATTGTTTTCAAGTGTTTTCACGATATCTAATTCATTACAGGGTTAGGACATGGGACATTTGTTGCTGGCGTTATAGCTAGCAATAAAGAATGTTTAGGATTTGCACCTGATTCAGAACTGCATATTTATCGAGTTTTTACTAATAATCAGGTAAACTACAATGGCTTTTAAGAGAAGGGCACTTAGTCACTCATTTGTCAATGCTATTTTACTGCTTTCTAATACTTTATAATTTATGTACTTTGATATAACTTAAGTTAATTAATTTTAGGTATCCTATACATCATGGTTTTTAGATGCTTTTAATTATGCCATTTTGAAAAAGATCAATGTCCTAAACTTAAGCATTGGAGGTCCTGACTTCATGGATCATCCTTTTGTTGACAAAGTATGTATTTTGTTTACCTTTCAATTTATATTATTTTAAATTCACATTCACAAGCTTCTTGATTAAATTCTTAACAAATTGTTACTCTACCATCACAATGTTTACTCGTATGCTTTTCAACTAAAAATGTTAAAGGAACTTTACAAAGACTTATTAATAGAAGAGTAATTTCTGGTAATTCTTTAACATTAATATACTTATCTACATACAAAAATATATTTAGAAAATATTTGGAATTATAATTTTTAAGTAAACTATCTTTCTCATAGGTTTGGGAGCTAACTGCTAACAATGTCATAATGGTCTCAGCCATTGGTAATGATGGACCTTTGTATGGGTAAGTGATACTTGGTTCTTTTCACATCAGTAATTTAATGCACTTTGTTTGTTTCATTGAATTTACAATTATTCTCTATTAGATGTCCTCATAAATGTTTATTTCAGACAAAGTTAAGATTGTTAAAATTTATCTCAATAAATACTTATTTTCTAGAACTTTGAATAACCCTGCTGATCAAATGGATGTCATTGGAGTTGGTGGAATCAATTTTGAAGATCAAATAGCTAGATTCTCATCTCGGGGTATGACAACTTGGGTAAGTGAAAATAGATTTAATTTTACAAAATCTGATTCATGGGTTCCACTCCTCAGAACTGGGGATGTGAAAACTAAATAGACAGAATGCCATCTGGGGTTTAAAAATTCTTGTAAAGATGCTAGCTAGAGTTAAAAAATAGTTCTAAAATTTTGAACTGATACACTTAAGTTTTATCATTCTAGAGTAAAAATTAAAAATGAATGTCCGTAAACATTATTCTTTTGTTTTGCAGGAACTACCAGCTGGTTATGGTAGAGTGAAGCCTGATATTGTAACTTATGGTTCAGCTGTTCGAGGATCAAGCATTAAGTAGGTGCTATTTTTTTGTAGGGCTGTTTAGATAATACTATGCTGAACTATGTAAACAGTTTAAAGCGTACAAATCAATAACTGATCATGAAAATTTTAAATGAAATATTTTGTATGCCACTACTTGTTCTATCATTTGTTGCACTACACTTCTTATTTGTTAAAAAAATCCTTATTTGAATGTTAGTCTTTGTGTTTAAATTGTAAGTTATTTCTTTATGTGTGGATATTTCATGCCTTGTCTAGTATTTTAAGCTTTAAATTTGTTGTTTCAGAGGAGGATGTAGATCACTATCTGGAACTAGTGTTGCATCCCCTGTTGTTGCTGGTGCTGTGACATTACTCATGAGGTATATCTAAGTGGTTTTTTAGTTAACTACTTGGTTTATTTTATTTGAAGAAATATTTTTAATAGGAAATTTTACTGTAAAATATTGTCGTTTTTCTCATTGAATAATGTAACTAAATTATTTTATGATTTAGTCTTAACTTTCGTGGATTTAAATGTAATTTTGGCTTGTGTTAGGATTGAAAAATCTAAAATGTTACTCACAAATCACCAACTCCTATCTGAATCGATATAACTTGGTATCAATGTCACCCACTTTAAGATTTATTCTCAAAGTATCAACCTTTTAATGATCTCTCATTACACCAGTTTAAGATATTGTTTTCTTTTCTTCAAGTGGCGTACTACATCTTGGTGGTGCTGTAAACCCAGCTAGCATGAAACAAGCTCTGATGGCATCTGCACGTCGTCTTCCTGGTGTACCCATCTTTGAACAGGGTTGGGGGAAATTGGACCTGGTGAGAGCTTATCAGGCACTTCGAAGTTACAGACCACAAGCTACTCTTAGCCCCAGTTATCTGGACCTGACGGAATGCCCTTATATGTGGCCATACTGCTCTCAGCCTCTCTATTATGGCGGATTACCTACCATAGTAAATGTAAGAAATCCAAGAAATTTATCTTTTTAATCAACTCAGTGTATAAAAATATGACTACTTTTGTTAAATTGACGTGTTGGTTTGTTTTATATTAAGTAAATTAAAAGATTTCCATTAATTAAAACTGGTTATTAAGTTCTTTAAAATGCTTAATTCTGTTTTGAATATTATTATTATACTTTATACTTTTACTTTTTGCTTTATACTTTTTTAACTAGCTAAATAAAAACACTAGTTTTTTCTGTATTTGAGTGAAAAAAAATTATTTCTTGTGTAAGAATAACTGAATTTACTGTATCTGCTTAATGAATGAATGATGTCTTTTGTAACTTATAATAATAAGTAACTTATTTCCATATTTTAGGTTACAATATTAAATGGCATGGGGGTGTCTGGAACGATTGTTGACAAGGTAAAAACTTAAATTTTATATCAATATGGTAGTGCATTGATTGAGTGGATTTATCTTAATTCTGCTATTATATCCTGTTGAATTTTTAGAAGTGAATTAAAAACAAACACTAAAGATGGGTTCAAATAATAAATTAATGAAAATTCTTGGTTTCTCTTGTCCCTCTAAATTCTATTGACACCACATGAATAAGACTCAACACACTTCTCTTGCACCTAGTATTTTCGAAACATACAAAAGATGTCCACAAGTTATACCTAATACCTCTGGCTCCAAGTTTTTTCTGATAAAATAATAAAGAAATTTCTAAAAGCAGTAATGGTTTCTGAAGCCATTGTATATTTTTTAACTTACAAATATGTGCAGAACATGATTATTTGTATGCAAAATATGAATGATTTTTAGCCTCATGTTTCATTTTTCTGTTTATAGCCCCAATGGCATCCTTATACTCCGCAGTATGGGCATCATCTTGAGGTAGCTCTTTCTTACTCTGACATTCTGTGGCCATGGTCTGGCTATATTGCTGTACATATAACAGTGTCTCAATTGGCTGCTACTTGGGAAGGGGTTGCACAAGGCCACATATCATTCACTGTGGAATCACCACCTGAGGCAAGGATTATTTTTTACCTTAAAGATTAAGTGTAAATGTATTAAAGCAAGCTTTGTTAGTTTAGCCACAGCTTACTAGCTTTATACAGGCTGGCCATGTCTTGAATTATGGGACACATTTGACAACTTTTCCCACTAGGATCCCCACATACCCTACCCAACCAATAGGATAACACACTGACAAATAAGGAAAATAAAGATGTGTTTTCATGATGTAACTGTTGGGGATTGTGAGGCTATCTTGGCAAACTTTGTTACAATGACAACCTATTACATCTATGTATCAATAAATACTTTTGAGTTGATCTCATGTTCCTTTTTCTTTCCAAAGTCAAATCAAGCCCCGCCTTCAACTCTGTGGAATTGGTTCGCCAGAGAGTAGCTATTGCCATCTATCGCTCTAATGATTTCCATATCTTGGTTAGCCTGTATAGTATCCAGTGAGCTGTGATTTGGCAAAAAGATCTTGAGTTTTAACATTTGAACTGACTATCAATATTTCCCTGTTCTGTCAAAATGTTCATTTCAAATGAAACTTTTTAAGTGTCATAATTGAATCAAAGACTAATTGAGTAGGATTTTCTTCCTCGTGAGTTCACTGCTTTGATTGCTTTAATAATTGAATGCCAATTTACAGGAAGGTGAAACTGAAGTCAGAAGATCACACATTAAGCTTCCTTTGAAAGTTAAGATTATTCCAACTCCTCCTAGAAGGTAGGACACATAATTTGTGTGTGTTTTTTACTTTGATAATGTTGTAATACAGTGTACTGTATGTTGTTCTTGTGGCGACCTTACTCACCACTATAATAGTCAGATATACCTAATGGGATATATATACCGACTGAAGCGATTATAACTCCGGAGTATACTTTTGAGTCGTATGACCTTCGGATCGGTATCTACCCGTGGCTCGCAATTGCCACATTGGTGACCCGGCATACAAACACGCACCTTCACCACCTCCACTTACGGTCACCAGCTCCAAACCACCCTCTTCGCTGTGGTTGGGTTTGCAGCGCTTCGCCATCGCTCTCGGCTTCGCAACCTCACGCCTCGGAAGTTTCAAACATGGGCCATGGGCTCCGCACTCCAGGCGTCTCACCCTCACCTAGCCACGAGAGCTTGGTTCACGAATCCAGCCCAGCTGCATTCTGGAGGGGGAGTACTGTGGCGACCTTACTCACCACTATAATAGTCAGATATACCTAATGGGTTATATATACCGACTGAAGCGATTATAACTCCGGAGTATACTTTTGAGTCGTATGACCTTCGGATCGGTATCTACCCGTGGCTCGCAATTGCCACATTCTAATAACTTTTATGTCTTAAAAAGTCTCCCCCTTGAATTTATGTGTTCATCCAATGTTAGTTTCTATTCTCATGTCTTAGACATTTTGTTAAGCCCCTTGCACATCAGAATTTTTGAATTCCTAAGTGTGTTTTTTTAGTTTGTTGCTCTTATAGTGTTTTGATAAAGGGTGCATTTTTCTTTCTTTTTTTTTAGCAAAAGAATACTCTGGGACCAGTATCATAATCTGAGGTATCCACCTGGGTACTTCCCAAGGGATAACTTAAGAATGAAAAATGATCCCTTGGATTGGTAAATTTATTCATCCCCCTTTTATCAACCTACATTAAAAATTATTTTAATGTTTAACTTCAATTCTGAAAACTGAATTTTAAATTGAATAAATTAACACTACTTTTTCTTTACTTAGGAATGGTGATCATATACATACAAATTTTAAAGATATGTACCAACACTTAAGAAGCAATGGGTATTATGTTGAAGTCTTAGGTAAGAACTTAACTACTGTTACAGAGTATTTTGTTTTCTGTCTAAATTTAATTGTACTAAATATACTAGTCAAACAATTAATATCTGTATTAAATGCTATTTATATTTCTAGGGGCACCCTTTACATGCTTTGATGCTAAACAATATGGTATGTAATCAATTTAAAAAATTCATTTGTGCATAAATTTGTGCTAAATGCATAAATTGTGCATTTCTTTTATTAGGGACTATCTTTCAATTTTTGTTTTAACATTTGTTAATTTGAATTAAAAGACAGATACAGACCTGTCCTAAAGAATGCAAATAGTTACTAATAATAATTTATTCTGCCAATTAAATGTTTGTAACAAGGATATTCATTTTTTCATGTATTTTATATCTTTGCGTTAAAGGTGCTTTGTTGCTGGTTGATAGTGAAGAGGAGTTTTTTCCTGAAGAAGTGTCCAAGTTGATAAAGGACATTGATGGCGGTCTCTCTCTTGTCGTGTTTGCTGATTGGTACAATGTGTCTGTGATGAAAAAAGTTAAATTTTACGATGAAAATACTAGGTACGTTTTTGTGCTTGGCAAACCTAAAAATATCTCTTGAAAGTGAAACTTAATCTTTCTCCTGTTTTTGTTCCTCATATTTTAAACTTTACTCATAGATATACTTGACAAGTGTGCTGATGGTAATTTCTGTTAAATCATTAAAGATGAATTGCTGCAAAATGCTTACCACAACTTTAGTTGGGTTTTCAACAAGACAATTGTTATTATTACAACACAATTATGCATTATGAAATATTTAATTAAGTGCATGATTCTGTTCGTTAAATGCTGAGTTAAAAAAGAGAATAATCTTTAAAAATCTTAATAGCAAGTTAATTTACTATAACTTACCTGTATCTTTAAAACAGGAAAATGTATCCAAGTGGGTGCTAGAATAAGCTAAGAACTTAATTTGTACTACTAAAGATATTAGCTCTCCAAGGAAAAAATAATACACTTTTTTTTTGTTTTGAAAAAAAAAAACAACAACATTATTTTGAAGTTTAGTTTTGAATCTGTTTTATTCTATAATGCATGTAGTTTTATTCTATGTATCATTTTATCAAAGCTTATAACCATTCTGAACATTGATAACTTTTCTTTAATTTTAGGCAATGGTGGATGCCAGATACAGGGGGAGCAAATATACCTGCTTTGAATGATCTCCTTTCACCTTGGGAAATGGCTTTTAGGTATTGATGTTATCCAAGGATTTTAATTTTATGCAAGTTTAACTTCAAAAATCCATGGACTATATATTTAATGTGATTCCAGTAATAAATTTGCTTGTTCATATTTTGAGTGAACCAAAGTGCTCTAGATATTTCAATGAAATTAATGATTAATAGTAAAATTATATAATTGTATTTAATGTCAAAGTGTTAGAAGCTCAAATATTAGATTCATTTGAGTAAATATTTACTATAAAAATCTATCTCAAATGTTTATTATTCATCTTTGCAGTGATGAAGTATATGAAGGGGATTTCACCATGGGGAATCATGAAAGTAAGTACTTTAAAATAATTTCAGTTAATCTATTTTTACAAGTAACTGCAAAAAATTTTAGTGATGCATTTTTTAAATATTGAGTTTTTAAGCTACTTAATTTTACTTTTCACTCACGGTTTCTGTATTTTTAAATAATCATGCTTTTGATTGAATGTGTTTAAGCTTCAAAAAATGAAAATTACTGAATACAAGTTTCCAAACTTCCCCTAATTTTAAGTATTTTACTGGATTAACTAAAATTTTATGTTTCTCCTTTTTTTTAAGTATAAAGAAATAAAAATGTTTCCTTAACTTAAAATAAAATTTATTTATCATATATATTTTTAAATATGTTATTTATTAAAGTGTTGGAGTATTTGATTTCTATCAGCAGTTTTATTTAAATTTTATAGTGTATTATGCTTCTGGAACAAGTTTAGCTCGTTTCCCGAAGAATGGTATGGTGGTTACCCAGACATTAAATAACCAAGGTTAGTTAATTTTAAATGTTTATAAACATTTCCAACCTTATGTGGAATTCTTGCACATTTATTTAAATTTAGCTTCTTTGTGCAAATTCATTAATCAAAGAAAACCTTCTCTTCTTGTAAATGTAATGTAGGACTATGAAAGCTGTTTTTGTATTTCTATCTTGTTTTCATTGTGTTCATAGTCATAAACCAAGTGTTAGAAGTAGATATCTTTTAAAATTTTTTAAGGAAATATACTAATGATATCAGCAATGTTTTTTCTCTAATCTGATTGTTTGTGGTTCCTTTGAATGAACAGGAATGGAAGTTCTCAAAGGCCAAGGAGATCGAATTGAGAAGGTTCCGATTCTGGGGATCCATCAGACAACACATTCTGCTTCTTCAGGACGCATTGTGGTGTATGGTGACTCCAATTGCTTAGACACAGCTCATATGCAGAAGGGTAATGATTGGCTTACATTATGTTACTATGAGTTATTTTCTAACTTTCCAATGGGTTGGTTTGGTAGTTATAAGACAATTTGTTCAATTCACTTTGAAGGTTGACAATAAATGACAATTGCAGCAATAAGTACTTGTTGATTATTGTTTTCTAGTCTTTGTGTAAAAGATACCTTTTGGAGTTCTGGTCTTTATTTTGTTTTATTAGATTATCTCATTTAAAAAGTATGGGCTGTTCTAGTTTGATAGTTTTATTTGTTATTTAATTTTTCTATTTTTAAACTTCACTAAATTGTTTTTTCATCATTGCTTTATTACAATATCTGATCTTACTTTTTATTATGTTTTTTACATTAATTTTCTTGTTAAAAATAATTTGCTTCATTATCTCTTGTCTTAAACATGTCTCTACTTCCCTATGTAAATCTGTTTTCATTTCCCTTCTATTTTAGATTGCTTTTGGTTGTTAGCAGCTCTATTACAATATGCAACAACTAAGCACATGCCACCATTGTTTGAAGAAATAAAGTCAGACATTGTTTTGGATGCCAAAGAATTACCTCAAAGAATGGAAGGTAATGATTCATATTGTGGATTCAAACTATCATTAACTCAAGTTTGATACATGAATGTGCAGTGGTTTTGAAAATACTTTTAACTCTTTGGTACTGTTTGTAGGAAATCACTTGTATCGTTACTCAAAAGTCTTAGAACATCATCTCGGCACACCCCATACTCGTCCATTGCCAGCCTGCCCAAGTCTTAGCTGGGTTCGTGCACAGCCATTGAATAAATCTGGACCCAGGTCAGTAGCTTTGAAAGTGCCAATTTGCAATATTTTTTATAAGCATTACTGCTTACTTGTAGGAAAACACTGTTTTTCAAGAGTAAAAATTCACATTAAAGTAACAATCCTTACTAATGTTCATAGGTAAAGTAACCATACCATATTTGATTGTTTAGTATATTTTTGCTTTCATCAAGTTTATATATGCTGCAGTAGAACCTTGATAGAGTGACTTCTTCTGGGGTCAATAATATATGGTTGTTTTAAATAGATAGATGTTTTAATGAATGTATTACTGGTCATTGTAATGCTGGGGTCGGTATATCAGGGGGTGGTTGTAAAGAGGTTCTAATGTATTTTTAAATCCTGAAAAATATAATATGCTCATCATTAAAACATGTGCAATTTTATGTAAAAACATTGAATAAAGAACAAGGGAGCTAATTTTTGAAAACAAGTGGTATAGCTTCAGTTGGGTTCCCAAACTCATGGCATCCCAGTTTATAATATCTATTGAACATATTATTATCCATTTTTATTCATTTAAGACATTTTCTTACTGTACTTAAGTTATTTTATTCTCACTTTCTAAGCTATATTTTAGCTGGAGTGATTCCTTATCTCCAATAAATGTTTTTTCTCATTAAAAGACCTTAATTTTAAAATTATTTAGAAATACTACTTAAAAAGAACTATTTTTTTTTCTGAAGATTCATTGAATTTGAGTGGAAAAGACCTCATGCCACTCTCTAAAGGCTGCATGGATTTATTCACTTAAACATCTTGGCATCCAAGGAGATGGTGTCCTTCAAAAAGAATTTCTTTTCATGCATTTCTTTATTTCATGAACTTTATTTTCGAGATAGTTTCTCCTTAATATACCAATAGTTCAAATCTTGTATGTAACAACTTTAGTTTAGATAGTGATTTAGATGAGATTGATTGAGTGTGACTGTTGTGTCTTTCCTTTGCAGCACCTTGTACAAAGCGCAGAAGTTGCTCTCTGTGAACCTGGATGCCCCTCTACCGTTCCGGCCGGGACCCGAGCCCCAACTGGCCAAGCTGCCCTGGGACTCTCCCCAAACAGTGAGCAACCCTACCACTGAGTTCCAGTGGAAACCTTTTCACATGTTGATTTTGCTCGCCACCCTGGCAGTCGTACTGTTTCTCTTTCTCAAGTGGGTCCGGTTGAGGGGGCGCCACCGGCTGAAGAAGGGCGGGAGGCGGGCCAGACGCACGGTCCGCACCCCCCAGGCATCTCCGGGTAGAATTCCTACGGTTTGAGCTTTTTATCTCGTCGGTCACAGATCCAGGTTTTCCAATGCAGAATTGTGATATTTGTAAATAGCCTTTTTTGAATCCATCAGTGTGTGATGCTGTCTTAACTTCTGATGTGGGGTTATCTTTTGTTCCTTTATTTGTTATTTATTTGGAACTTGGTCTCTTCAGGCACATGTGGAATAGGAGTAGATAGCATGTAAGGTTGTTGATGATGGGAGGATTAGTTTGTAGCTATAAAATCATGTTTTCCTTGTATCTTTTTTCTTATTTTTTTCCTATGAGCTTTAGAATGTAAGGATTGGATTTCTTAGATATTACTTTAGGATTGGTTAGATAATGTATTGACTGTTAATTTCTATTTCTGAACTTTTTAATGGAGTACCTTTGAAATATTTATGAATTTTCTTTGGAACTGTTTCATACTTAACGGGATTAAACCCTGTTAAGAACCATGTTTCTAATATGCTTGTGAGGTTTTCCTATTTAGTTTAGTTTCAGAAATTTCAAGATCAAAATATGGTTAGTTTAATTAGGAAGACAAAAGTTGATTATAAATTGTTTAGTTTCTCGAAAATGACAATGATAAAACCTTTGTCCTTTTTGTTAGCAATTTTCTTTTAAAAATTAGCATTACCATAGATTTTAAGAACCTTTTCAAACAACCAAGGAACTTAAATACTTTTGTTTTGAATTATACTATCTTTGGCATGTTCAGAAATTTAGTTATTAATTCTTTTCATGGTAAGAAAAATTAAGGAATAATAATTTGTTCCTTCTGCAATCTAAATATTTTAATTTGTTTTTACTTATTCAAAAATTTCCAAGGAACTCTTTGTTTATTTTTTGCATGACTTTGTTTCCCTAAGAATTTAAGGATTTATTTCCATATTTATAATTCTAAAACTTTTAAAAGTTCATATTGATGTGATTTGAATCATGAAAATTAAAACCGGTGTTACACATAACAGAGTAGATTTACTGACTAATATAATTTTTTATTTTCTAGTCTATTGTGGTTGCTATTAAGAGTTAATTTCTATTTTATGTTAGAAAAATATATAACTCTGATAGTGTTATTTTTCCTTTTGATGGAATGTTTTAAAATACTAGATGGTTCATGAAACTTTATTTTTAAAAATTTAAACTTTTAAAATTTCAATTTGTCATTAAATCCATGAATATGCATAAATTCATGTGGAAAAATTTAAGGATTTATTTCCATATTTATAATTCTAAAACTTTTAAAAGTTCATATTGATGTGATTTGAATCATGAAAATTAAAACCGGTGTTACACATAACAGATTAGATTTACTGACTAATATAATTTTTTATTTTCTAGTCTATTGTGGTTGCTATTAAGAGTTAATTTCTATTTTATGTTAGAAAAATATATAATTCTGATAGTGTTATTTTTCCTTTTGATGGAATTTTCCTTTTTTAAAATACAGTAATGGACCTCTTATCCGTGTTCCGAAAATCCGTAATGTTCAAAAATCCGTAAGGTTTTCCGAAATGATTTTTTTTTCCCGTATACTAAGTTCCGAATCCGCGAAAATCCGTAAGGTTCTCCGAAATCAGTTTTCTTTTTTTAAGATCCGAATCCGAAGGGATTCAGCGTGTCCCGATGTACTCCGTGTCCGCTCCCCCTCCCGTTTCCGCGATCCACTCCCGCCCTTTGTAGAGCAGAAGGAGCGCCGAGACCGATTCTCGGAATGCGGACGGAGTATTGTTTCATATCAGTGGGAGGGAGAGGAGAGCAATTTGAAAGGGACCAATCGGATGCATTTTTCTACCGGTTGTGTTCTAGGAATATTGCGATTGAAAGAGGGAAAGCCGGTGCCGAAAATGCATCGTTTTCATGCAGTAGAGCTGATTTTCGAAAGAGCGTATTAGTTTCAGTTTCGTTTTGTTCCCGTTGCAATACGATTAAAATTTAATTTTCAGCGATGTGAATGTGTTAACTACGAGGCATCAGACGATCGGGAGGATTGTTTATTTCTCCTCGGCTTTTAAGAAGGGGAAATGTTCGGGAGGGAGGGGGATGCCGGAGCCGCGCGCGCGAAATTGGGAGATCGTTTTTCTTTTCACTCTTGCGCGGCTCCGCAGATCTGCGTATTTTCGTAACGATACACACGCCATTCTGTTAATGCGGTGTTTTGAGGCTGGAAAACCGGTTTTACCCCGGTTTTCGAGAAAATGTTCAAAAATCCGTAAAATTTGGAAATCCGAGATGATGCCGGTCCCGAGCTTTACGGATAAGAGGTCCGTTACTGTACTAGATGGTTTATGAAACTCTATTTTTAAAAATTTAAACTTTTAAAATTTCAATTAGTCATTAAATCCATGAATATGCATAAATTCATGTGGGAAAAAACTCATATGTCTGTTCAGACCTTTTCTAGTGTTCCAAGATTTATGAATATGGTAATCTTATGTCATTTACCAAACATGATTCTCCTTTCAATGCATGCTGAATTTTGTTCTTTTATTCTTGAATTTTTCCTTGTCTTACTGTAAAGTCTACTTCTTCCTATGCTACTTATATGTATGTGGCTGAAGCTTTTGCTTTGATTTTTATCTCTTCATACTTACAATTGTTAAAATACTTAATCTTAGCATTTTAATTTTTCTCAAAGAACATTGTTTTAGAGGGCCATTTTCAAAATTTGCTTACAAATGCAGTTTATTTCAACATTTAATTAAATTTGGAAGATTTTATGAAATTCTTCTATGCAAGCAATAAGTAAAAAAAGACTGTAGCAATTTTTAACTAATGATTGATTTTTTTCAAAATGCTTTCCTTTCTAGTTTATGAAATCAAATCCAATTTTTACTATCAAATTTTGTTTAATATTTTAACAAGTTAAATTACTTTTAAAAATTTATGAATTCTTGTATTAATTGTGATAATTTATTTCTAAAGTTTTCGATTTTATCGAATTTTTAAAATATTGTTAACTTGTAAAAACAAAAAGATATTTGTATTTTTATTTGAAATTTAATTTGTTCTAGTCTGTGTTTATTATTGATTCTGTTATAACTTTAAGTGTGTTTCTATATCATTGATACAGACTTGACTGTGAAAAAAAGTGCTGAAGTATATGATCAGTTGGTTTTTCATAATGTACTTTCAAACATTTTTCAAAAACCTATTTTAATTTAAAAACATATTTTTAAATGTTTGCATATGGTGAAAATGGCCCTATAATCAAGACTGCCAATTATGTACGTACAGTTTTAGGTTATAGTGGTACATAAAATCATCTGAAGAGTTTTTATACTTCAGTACAAATTTTAAAACTATTAATTTTTATTCATTGTTCATATTCTTAAAACCTTTACTAAGTACTTTGTTTATCAATCTTTTATTTCGTTGAAAAGATTGTACTGGCCTGCTAACCCACATTGCATTTTTCTAAATATATAGAATGGAAAAAATGTGTACATTTTTCTTATTTTAATCACATTTGTTCCCTACATTTGGATTGTAATTAAACTGTAGTTAGTAGTTTTTAAACTTTCTGGTATGCCTAAACTTTTAAATCCCTAACATTTTAATTTAATCATTTTGAATGTGTTATTTAAATTTTAATTTTCTTTGATGTTTACTTAATTTGCTTCTCTATTCAAACTTCTCTTACTATTATTGTTTTATGTGCTCTAAATTTAAAATTTTAAACATTATCAATTAATAAAGCATTTTAGTCATGTATCTGATAACTTTCAAAAGTACTGTTTTATTCAACCTAAAACCATGGTAAAGAGAGAGCTAAATAATTTTTTCTACTTTTCTTTCACTATATGGGGAAAAAGCAAGAAATTCATAGGTTGGTTTCTACACTAGTCAAGTTTGCTTTGGGGGCAACCCTTCTATCCCATTATACTTCCCAAAGGGCTCGTTGCGATTTCACTGTAGCTGAAATCTTATGTCAAAATGAACATGATTTCTTTCTTCTTATATTTATAATAGCTTGGTTTTTTTGGTTTGGTCATGTGGGCTTTTGTCACTTTAGGAAGTACAATTCTAGAAAATTTTATAAGATATATCAATCTTAACCCTGTCCTGTTTATCTGATTCTGAATTTTCTATTTATGTTTATTCACATTTAATACCTCTATCATTGATTAGAACTTTGAGGTTTTAGTGTTTCATATTTTGCTTTAGTTTCAAAATATTTTGGATGGGTTTTATGGAACATCTGTCTATTTTTTTTTGCATCAGTTGTTGATTGCACCTTTCTAAATCTTGACATATTTCTATATATAAGCAATTACTTTTAAACTGATTTCAGAGTTTTACCATTAGTGCAAAGCTTTCACAAGTCAATTGTATTCATGGGTAAAGGTTTTCAGTCATGATTCTGAATAATCACAATAGTTTACTAACTAGCTACTGGATAAACTAACCCCTTTGGTGATGGTTAACCCAATAGCCTTCATTTTACGTACAAGTACATACATATTTCTGTTCATGTAGGTGATGAGTGAGTCCTGGTCTTTGCCAGATGGCTTGTACGTCCTGAAAAAGTGCCACTCTGTCAGTCGGTGTAGAAAATTAGCTATCCCATTTTCTCCCCACGTAGAAAAGAATCCAGACATTGTAGAAGTTAGGTGCAATATTGAAGTGCACGAGCAATTGCCTCAGGAAGAGTTCTCAGACTACGATTACGAGTATGAGTATGATGACTATGAGTACGAATTTGAACCTTCTGAAGACACATCCTCTTCTGTAGGTACAAATACTTATGTAGGCGAATCGGTGCAGAACACTGAGCAAAATTTTAACAGTGGGTTCAAAGCACAATTCAAATTTAGCCGAATCACTGGGAATCACGTGGAAGTCCATTACAGTTTCGTTCATAATGCCCAACCTGATAGTTCATGTCAGCGGTTGCTATTCATTCATGTCCTTGAATCATATTTTGATGAGAAAAGAGCAGTTTGTCCTGCTGGTACAGGACTTTTTGACTATTAAGCTTGAAAGAATTTTTCCCCTTTGTTGTAAACTACTTACTTTATCATTGTGAATTATATTTCTAATCAACCTTTTTCCCATGCATGTAGTGTTAAATTAATGATTAGAAAATAAATAGAACATAAGTGCTTGCGTTTAAATTCTTAAGTTTCTTAAATTGTATCGTTGAAAGACAAGAAAACTAGTCCGAGGTTAAATTTTTATTCATAAACTTGTGTTATGATAGTGTTATAGGTTTTCTTTCCTTCTTTTACTATTTCATCTTTAATGTTATGTACTATTTTTTTTTTGATAAACATTCCATTCCTTCTTTAGTTTGTTACTAATTTCTTTTCTTCAGCCAGTTTTTATTATTGTAGTGTTTAACTTTTGATGTTAGTGTTTTTCCTATTGTCATTTTAACTGAATAATACAAATTTGTTTTGTATGTCTCTTATCCTATTTAGCATGATGTGTGTTTTCTACTTTAAAAAATTATTTACAATTATTATATAATGTTTTGCTCCCTAGATTTCTTAATAACTTAAAGAGTCCTTAAGCTCCCTTAATGCTGTTTGACTTTTATATTGCATGAAACCTAATATCACTTCCTCCTATTTTTGACTTAAGTGCATACTTATTCCATCAACCAAAAACTTTCACTATTTACTGTTACCTATTGATATGATTATGGATGACACAGGTTTAAGATATTCTCTTTCTTTTCTATCACTTTGTTGTCTGACATTTTTTATATTAAGAGTTGACATCATTTGAGTTTATGAATGTGAAAAATTTGATTCATCAAATTTAACTTAAAAATAGTTGATTTACTTTTTGAGATAATGATTATTGTCTAATCATGTTTAATGCCTCAATTTTTGAAGATTATTAATTTTTCTTATACTTGTTTTACATTTAATTAAGGACTTAGGCAGAGTGTAAGCAGTATTTGCTTCTAGTTTGGATTCATCCAATTAGATTAGCTTTTACTGAGATGTGTGTGTGTGCTAATATTTTTGCTTTTTGCTACACTGCTTTCATCCTCTGTGCAAAAGAAGTATTAGTGATTTAAACGAATGTACTAAATAAAATTTGTTGCCAAAATAATGCACCATAAAATCTTAACATTACGGGACCACTTAGAAATCAGAGTTAGAAATAATCTTTGTAAAAAGTGCAGCTTAGTTTTTTGAATTTGTAACCAAGTAATTATTGTGTATACTATTTTTAAGTAGGTTAAATAATTTTCAATATCAATGACCTTGTTTGGTTTAGTAGCCATAAAAATTCATATATCATCAATATATACAAAGCACAAAACTTATTTTTAAGTCTTACTGAATGCAATCCATTTAATTTTAAATTAAGCAAAATCAAACTTTTAATGTCAAAGTCTTGTTAAAACCTTCAATATGACGAATTCTCTGATGTTATTACTTAAATATCTTTTTTTGCTTTTGATAATTTTGGATGAAAGAGGTGTTTTTACCCCTTTTAAACCCCAGTGTAGATTTTACTTTACATGACTTCCAAAACTGATTTTGCTCATTGTATAATATCTAATAATGTATATTGAAAACATATTTCTTTCACAAATTAAAATAAAATTGCTAAAATGCTTCAAAAGCAACATTATCTTTTTTAAAAAGTTCTCAGTCCAAGGTTGTGAGTTCTATAAAGAACTAGTATTTTCTTTCAAAGTAGCTGTGTAGTTTGTAAATTGTTTCACTGCCCAAGTGTGAACAAATGTAAATTTTTTTACCTTAACAGTTGTGCTATCAGCTGATAAAAATTGTCTCAATGTGAATAAATTTGGAGACATCCATAGGATTTATACTACTTATATATATTAGCTTCGTGTGAGGTTTATATGAAATGTTCTGTTCCTGTACATCTGTCCATTACTAAATTATTTGTTGATAATGAATTCTGTGTATTGTATTACTTATTTTTATTGATTGTTATTCTTGTATTATGAAGTAAAACATTTACTTGTGAACTTGAGTTTTCTTTTTTTTTTTGCTGCATGTAGGTAATTTAACCATTTGCTTTCTAGTATCTTTTAAACAGGTTGAAAATCAAATGAAAAACAAAGGAATTACCCAGGGGGGGGCCCATCTGGCTCTCATTTTGATTTCATCCAGTGACGTCACTGGATGAAAAAGGCGTGAAAGTTATGACGTAGAGTAGCCAATCAGGATTCATAAGGAAAATCGCGGAGATTTTGCTTACGTGGAAAGGGAGAAAAATAAGACACAGGGAAAATATAAACCAGTTAGTTTTCTTCTTCTTTTTATGAAAATAAATCCTGAAATTAAATACTAGTAAAATTATAATCTGCATCAAATGATGATTTTTTTTAGTTTTCTAGATAGTAAAAAGAATAAACGATTAAGGCAAGTTTCCCAACAAAGTAGTTTCTTTCTAAAATTAAATACTGAGTTGTCTTGTTGAAGGAGCTCAATAGTACAATTTTATTTTCACTAGTAAATTTGTAAGCGTATTGTTACTGAGTTATTGGCAACAGAGTTTTTTGTAAATATAAATTGATTTTCAAAATAAAGAGATAGTTTGGTTTGAATTTATTTACAAGAAATAATGCCGGATACATCTTGTTTTTAAGTTTTTCGAGTCTGTACCCGATATATACAACGTAATAGATAGCGCATCATTAAGGGGAAAGATTCCTAACATTGAAAAGTCGTACAGCTGAACCTGTTGGACCAAAGATCAAATATCCCTCTCTCAAAGAAAAAGTCCCTAATCCATAGTGCCCCTCCCTAAGTCCCACCCGAGTGAAAGGGATTGGCTAATATGACGGCAAAGGAGGAGCTGCAATTGACGTCACTGGATGAAATCTCACGCCCCTTTTGAATTTTTCATCTCTATGTGAAGATTCTACTAACCTTGGGAATTACCAGTGCCAAGATAAATTGGGAGCATAAGTAGTACGAGGGTTTTTTTATTCATGAAAAAGATCCCCATCACATCCAGGTTTAACATTCGTTTTTATCTAAACTAAACAGTTAATCTTAAGTTCTGAATTTTCTTTTCCCAAGCTTGAATACTTCTCTCAATAGCATACTTGCCAACTCTCCGGATTTTTGCTCTCTCCTCCCACCCTCCGGATTTTCCCCGAAAATCTCCCTCTTTCTCGGTTTTCTCTCGCTTTTTTTCGGAATTCCTGTTTTTTTTTTTTCGAAATATGCATAAGGAAAATGCGAAATGTGTGGAAAATAACCAAAAGATTTTTGTAATACAGAATGATCAGACGGTAAGTAATGCTGAATGCCTTTTTACAGCATTCTTATTGGAGCATAATTTACCGATCAGTGTGGAGGACCATTCCGGAGCTCTCTTCAGAAAAATGTTCCCGGACAGTGCGATTGCGAAAAAGTATGGTTGTATGGTTTTAAAACGGTTAAATTTTTATTTTGAGCACATATTATCTCTTTATAATTGGTTTGTGATGGGCTATACATCGATAAAAATTTCTCCTGATTTCTATGGAAAATCTCCGGATTTTTGACTTTCAGAGGTTGGCAAGTCTGCAATAGCATGCACTAATTTCAGAAAGAATAATTGAGCTAAATGCAAAAATCCAGAGTTTTGGGTAAGAAGACAGAAGTGCAATATTTTGGAACAAACTTATGATGTCGAATATCATGATTTTTCTTGGTGATAGTAATGTTAAGTGTATCCATTAAAAGGGGTGCTTGAGGAATTCAATTTCAGTCAGGTCAGATAAGATAGTATTTGAGAAAACGGGTCAAATTTGAAACCTTTTTTAAAGTAACTTTCCAATTTAGAAGTTTGTTACTCGCTTTTTAAAAACATGATTCGGATAAATGACACATTGCATTGTATCCAGAAGAACCTGTTGAAAAAGGTAATTGCGAAGTCGTGAAATAAATAACTGCATACTTTCACACTATTTAATAGAACCTTTTCCTTTTTACAGATATACACTAGAAAGAATACGATCTCTTTCCACAGACTAGAGGAATCTCAAGTTTGTTTATTGACTAGTTTTTTGATGTTAAACACAACTTCTGGAGCTTAATTATCTTAATATTAATTTTAAATATGAACCAACATTTCTAAAGGAGCTTAAGCAGACATTTTTCATCTTTAAGCACAGTTTGAGCGGTATAATTTGCAATTAATTCTACGTTCTACAGCGATTCTCAAAATGGGAGATCCTTCCCCGTAGGATTGTTCGACGAAAATTATTAGTATCGGAAAATATTTTTCCGCAGTAGAGTAGAACATTTTTTATGGGGGCTAACCAAATCACGTGGTACTTTTCCTGCAATATTCCAGGGAAATAAATTTTTTTTTGAATAAGCATTTAGACATTTGACCATATGGAATCTCAAATGAACCGTTTGAAACCAACGGAGACCAGAGTATAAGGTTCTATTACTAAATAATTGTTAGATTTGATCTAATTATTATGTAAAGCCAAATTTCGTTTACTTTTAGTTGCAGTTACGTAAACTTAACATAATAGGTATGAGCTGTGCTACTAGGAAAGGTAGATCATAGGGGTAAATTACCGTGCCGTTAGTTCATGGTTCGATTCCAGCCCTACATTGGAAATTTTATTTTTCAGAAACGGCTATAAATTTTTGAAAAAATATTCTGTAATCATAAAGAAACAAATAAACTGAGAGTGAATGTGCCCAGATGGCTCAGGCGGTTAAGTGTACTGCTTTGTGAGACAGTATAAGGTGACACTCCAGCAGTTCCAGGTTCGAATCTAGCTTTAGATGAATATTGCTTGACTTGGAAAATAAATCCACTTTTTTTTAAATTAAGTAATAAAAAGTTCTTCAACAACAGATAACATAATAAACATAGTGGGAATGTGTCCTGATGGCCCGGTTGGTAGAGTATGGAGCATACACTGAGAATGTGTTGGCCAATTGGGAGCTCTAGGTTCGAATCTGCAGTTAGAACTTTTTTATCGAATAATAAGACTTAATTTATATTTAAATGAAATATTCCATAACCACAAAGTAATAAATTAATAATGGTTGTCAGAGCCCTGATGGCTCAGTTGGTAGAGTCGTGGCCAGTGTACTGAAGGTACTCAGTTCAAACCCCACTAACCTAACAACCTCTATCTCTCCTATAACTTACTCTAATAATAACAACTCAAATCTCTAAGCTTATATTACAAATTATAATATATGTAAACTATAACATAGTACTGCTAGTACTTTAATTTATATTTCTCCTGAGTATCTGAGGTGCATTGCCTATGGGTCAGAACCGATGACCAGGTTGGGGTCACCTCGACGGACCTTATCTGCTCCCCCTGGACGAATTGGCGGCCTGGGGGTCTTGGGATGGACTCCCCCTCGTCGCCAAGGGCTCCAGGGGCATAGCAGAGAACGGTCCGTCGTGGATTCGGTTTTGCCAAAATTTCGTGATTAACTGTGACCGTAACTGCCTATTTATTAGGTTGCTGTTTTTTGCTAAGCCTAACCCTTCTCAGAGCCCTGGGAAAACTCTTAAAAATTAGATTTTATTTCTTAACTATAACCGTAACTATCTTTCTTAACTGTAACCGTAACTGGTAATTCGATTAAATAAAAGATTTAAGCACCCTCTCCCGGGAGTGGGTACCGGACTTTTGTCTAGGGTTCATAATTTATTATTATTATCCTATGACCCCGAGTTTCGAACCCGAGACTGGAGCATGCAAGCCACACACGCATCCACTGAGCTATCTGCTCTCAACACTTATTCTAACAAATAATAATTCTGTATATTAAATATTTTGATTTTAAATATAAAAACATGGGAATCGATCCTAGGACTGCAGATGGTCGGAGGCTAGTATTTGAACTCGGTACCTCTGTTTCCACAGGCCATTCCTCTACTCACCACGCCATCCGGACCTACCACTTTCAATTTTATTTATGAAATATAAATTTTAATCGTTCTTTTGAACGCCTAAATATTTTAGTTAATTTACATCCTGTATAGACATAAATTATGATCCTGGGTTTCGAACCCGAGACTAGAGCATGCAAGCCACCCACGCATCCACTGAGCTATCTGCCCACAACACTTAGTCTAACAAATAATAATTCTGTACATTAAATATTTTGATTTTAAATATAAAAACATGGGATTCGATCCTAGGACTGCAGATTGTTGGAGGCTAGTGTTCGAACTCTGTACCTTTGTTTTCATAGGCCATTCCTCTACTCACCACGCCATCCGGGCCTACCACTTTGAATTTTATTTATTCTTTTGAACGCCTAAATATTTAAGTTATATATTTACATCCTGTATAGACATAAATTATGATCCCGGGTTTCGAACCCGAGACTGGAGCATGCAAGCCACACACGCATCCACAGAGCTATCGGCTACAACACTTATTCAACAAATAATAATTCTGTATTTTAAATATTTTGATTTAAATATAAAAACATGGGAATCGATCCAAGGACTGCAGATTGCAAGCCGCACACGCATCCACAGAGCTATCTGCTCACAACACTTATTCCAACAAATTATAATTCTGTATTTTAAATATTTTACTTTAAAAGAAAGAAAAAGTGCCGGATTCGATCCCAGGACTGGTGTTTGCTAACCAGACACGCATCCACTGAGCCATTCGTTCATTACACCTACCCTAACAAACAATAAAAGCCAATTTTATTTTCTTTAATGTAATTGGTAAACAAGGGTGAAAATCCTGGATTTTAATTGGACATAAAAAAGTCTAGCCATTTAAACAAGCCAATGATTCACGCCCCTTATCAAATAAATTATTTTGTGTTAAAATAATTTTTTTTTAAATTTAAACAGGTGGAATTGAACCGTGGTCAAGAGTTTACAAGGCTCATACGTATCCACCAAGCCATCGAGATTCATGCTATTTTCCCTATAAATGCACAATGCATAAAAATTTTATTATGCGAATGTCTCATTGCATTTATTTTAATTTAGACTTTCATTAAAGAATTGTTGGGGGTGCCGAGCAAAGCATTTTAGAACCGCTTTTAGTACCTGTTAAACTAAATGAAAGGAAACAATTTTTAAAACTCTTTATTATCACCAGTATTTAAAATAAACCTTATGTGTAATTTCAGAGAAATCTTCCACATTAGTGTCTGACTAGCAATTTCTTTAAAATTTGAAAGAAGTATAGTAAATATCTGACATGGAAACTTAACAATATTGACTGACGTTCTATAATCTATAATAAAATAAACATTAACGGCGGAATTCTCCACTAACCTACCATTAAGGTTAACAAGAAATCAAAACTTCTGATGGGTCGTTGAAAAAGAAAAACAAGTTTTAAGCCAATCAGAGTTGTCGAAAAAGCTTGATTCCAGGTTAACCTTAGGTCATGTTAGTAGTGAATACAGCCATTACCCATACAAATCAAGATCTTCATAATCCTGTCGTCAACGGCTACTTAGATGAGCTGAAAATAACCCTCTCTCCCAAGGTTTGAAGAGAGATAAGGTTGGCTCATCCGTGACGTCACCTGATGGGAAGAGGGTGCTCTGCCAATGGCAATGCTCGTATAGAGCTGTACGAGCATTGCCATTGGCAGAGCACCCTCTTCCCATCAGGTGACGTCACGGATGAGCCTACGAGCATTGCCATTGGCAGAGCACCCTCTTCCCATCAGGTGACGTCACGGATGAGCCAACCTTATCTCTCTACAAACCTTGCCTCTCTCCCCTTTCGCACCTCCTCAAAAGGAACTATTCTTATCCGGACACTCTTAAGTCGCTTCTCAGATATGTTGGCTCATATCTAACGATCATTAACATTGTTTTATAACTCTGCTGTGCGAAAATTCCAAGTTTTACATTGCATCTCAGTATGTAGATATATCATTCTAGCAGCAATGCCAGTTTTATCAAAAATATATTTACTACCATCAACTAACAAAAAAAGGCACTGCTTGGTATTGAGACCTTGATTTCTCATTTTCAATGTAAAACCCTAAATTTTATCTGGCATCCACTGAAAGGGGGGAACTTCAGCACACTCTGGGATTCGTATAAAAGTCTGCAAAAACATTGTCTTAAAAATTACAACTTGGGACCTATACACATTAAAAAAAACAATCACGGACAGTAGTTCCTGTCAGGAAATATCCCTTTTTCGTGATACTTTATCCTTATTTTGAGATCTGCCATTTTATCACGTTCCAAGGACATCTCCAAGGTCTAGGCCACTCTTGAGCGTTCTTCGTACTGTTAAAAAGAATAAAAAACATATGTTGTCGTTATATCTTATTAAGAACGTTTTACAAAAGTATGCCTATACAGGGTGTTTAACCAAGTCCGCCCAAATACAGAAGTACAGAAAGATTCCACGCGGGGGGGGGTACATAAAAAATTAAGAACTATCCTATACGACACGACCCTTTTTTTCGAGAAACTGAGACAGAAAAAGGTATGACGTCATATACGCAAAAAGGGTATATGGAAAACGTCAACATGGTTATTTGGAGTACGTCTGAATATTAATATCCATTTCCCATGCATGCGCACATCGTGAAATGAAATAATAAAGTTTTTATTGGATATGACGTCACATTTTTCGAAAAATAAAAGTCGTATTTTGGGCATTTTTCATGTACTTGACGCAAGGAATCTTTTTGTGCAGAGTTTGGTAGGACTTTGTTGAAACACTCTGTAGAGATTTTTAAGTGTGCGTTGAACGAGATGGATAGAATAGTATAATTGCAACCTAATTTGTCACCACTAAATTGTTAATACTTTCTGCAACTGTACAGGGGGATTCTAAACTCAAGGGCTAAGATGAAAGGTGGTGCTGACCATCAAAAGAAAATATCAGAATCTCCCTGTGGAAAAGGGAGGCCTCAAAGCAATCCTGAAGCGATAAAAGTTGCTAGGATAGAAAGGAATGATTAATTGTTTTGAGCAAACTGTTGCAGGATAGAAATAAGATTACAGAGCCAATTATTATGCTTTAGCCTAATTATAAAAACTGGTATTATTTTTGTGGAGGTCGTCTTCATATTGTAACAGTAATAATTTTGTAATTGTCGCATTGTGTGCAATTGTCGCATAAGGATTGCTTCGATGATCCTCTTTCCAGGTTGATTCTGAATTGTTTTTGTATAGTTTACTCTCCCTTTCATTTTTGTCCATAAGTTTTGAATCACCCTGTATATCACTAAAGTTTAAACTTGAATTACCTGAACTGAAGTGCAATATTGCTTAGATTGTAAAATAAACTAAAATATTACTAAAAGTTATTAGTTACTGTGAAAAGTTGCATAATTGAAACCCACTACCATCATAAATACCCATAAAATATTTTACAGTAAATGAACCTCGAGTTTGACCTGCCTTTGAGGTTTTTTTTTTTGATGCAGGGAAAACAGAGTAAAGACTTCTTCGAGTTTGTTCATCAAAAATTAACTTAGAAGCCGCATTATTTAGAAGGACTGCAACCCTTACACCATAAACCAGTCCCTGTGGTGAGTAAAACAAAAGGTAGAAGAAGAAATACTTACAAGATTTTCTATCGGCATATCTCGCCTTTTTTCTCGTTCGAGGTTCTGTCCTGTTAGGCTGAGCTGTGGCCGTCTTGACAAGACTCTCCAATATCTCGTCATCTATGTCTGTCGTGCTTTCGTACGGTGTTGAGTAGCCGCATCGTTCTAGCATCATTACGGAGTTAGGGCGGCTGAGAGAACCTAGGAGACAGAAGGGCAAAGTTTAAAAAAAAAAGCTTGGTAAGGATTTAGAGCGGTGGTATTCAACCCGTGGTCTGCGAGGTTCATGAGAAGTCGATGATATTGTAAAAAGTTGTCCGTGAAGATGTGAGGTGCGACACTTCTATAAAGAAAGTAGGGGTCACTAAGAGAATTTAATATTTCCGTGAGACAGCCATGAATGGGTATAAATATAAAAGGGGATCTAAAGGTATCAAAGTTATAAATTTTAAACGGAAATAATTTTGATGAACAGAGCGAGGATCAAAGGCTAATGGATGCTACCGAGATGAAAGTAGTAAAGAACAGTGGATGCTGAAGCGTAAAAAGATGATGAAGGGTAAAATAATGTTATATCACAAAGGGAAGATGTAGTAGAGTAATATGGTGCTGAAGAACAGAGAGAGGCTTGAGAGCAAAGGAATGCTTAAGAGATGACAGATTGATGTTTAAGAAGAAAGATGCTGAAGTGCTTGCTAATGGATGATAAGGAGTAAAGAGATGTTCAAGAGAAAAGGGATGCTTAAGAAGGAATGCTTAAGAGATGACAGATCTTCAAGAATAAACAGTTGCAAAAGTGCTAAGGGATGAAGAAGAGTAAGAGATGTTCGAAAGCAAAGAGATGCCTAAGAGCAAAGAGAGAATCCTAAAGGAAAAATGATGATTAAGTGTAAAGAGATGATGAAGAGTAAAGGAATGCCCAAGAGCAGAGAGAATCTCAAGAAAAAAAGAGATGCTGAAGTGCAAAGGGAATATGAAGAGCAAAGAGATGTTGAAATGTAAATGAATGATAAAAAGTAAACAGATTCTCAAGAGCTAATAGATGCTCAAGAGATCTAAGATGTTCAAGATCAATGGCAAAAGGATCAGAGAAAGGGACGTTCAAAAGCGGAGAGAGGCTAAAAAACAAAGGGGTGTTGGAGAGAAGAAAAATTATTTTGGTAAATTGCAGTTTCATCTTACCTGGAGTACCAGGACTGTTCTTCGGACGCCCTCTGAGGTTCACCATGGATCCCCACTGAGTCATCTTTGCTTCCTCGGCATCTGATTCGCCCAAGATTTGACGCAGCTGCATGTCTTCGCGCTGTTCTTTGGTTTTTGGTCGGAGTTTTTCAATCTGAAAGCAGGACAAATAACTTAAAGTGAATAAGGGAATTGCAACTAATGTATGTTTCTAATAAATGACATAGTTTCCTGATTTCGTAGTTCTTAAAACAGATATATCAAATATTAGGGAATTAGTTCTTCTAGTCAGCATATAGCATTTTTGAATGTCACCATATATGGAGCTAATGAGTTTAGGTTGGTTGGTTGGTTGGTTGGTTAGTTGACATTTTTTGGTGCAAGGCCCATAATAGGACTTATTGCGCCAGACACAAGACATAAAATCGTTTTCAGTGAGCAAAAGGCCTTGAAATAAACGAGTTTAGGAACAATTGCACATTTCCGAACACAATATAAACCACATATTTCCGCATAAACCCTTACATTTAAAGGGCGAAAGTACGGCATTTCTTCAAAAACTATCCGATCCAATATAGTTTTACGTTTAACAACCCCCCCCTCGTTATAGAAACTGTGTTTTGGTAACTATGAGTTACTATTTCCTAACCTAGGAGGTTCTTAAACACCTTTCTGTTAAATTCTAGTAAGAGTTCTTTAGTTATTGATCCATTGCAATTTCTTCACAAATTTGAAGAGATTAATCCTTACAAGATTTCATGATGATAATTGAAGAAAACAAAACTCAATAACCCATTCAAATTTCGAAAAACCGCTCTAATTCAAACTACAAATCCTAAGTTCGCCTACAGGAAACACTCTAAAATGGATGAAGAAAGAGGTTAAAGGAGGAAGGTTCCTTACGTCTGCCAGCATCTTTCCCCTGATCTTGCTCCTCTCTTTGGCGGCCGCTGCCTTCTCTATCTGTTGCTGCACGCGCTCTCTGCAGGTGCGGTACTCGAGCGAGAACTCGCTGATCACTTTGCACACGCCGTGCACTTTGGCCTCGCGGATGGAGTGCGATGGGAAGCCCAGGTACACCATCAGCTTCAAGAACCTAAAAGACACACTTCTGTGTATAGGGAACAGTTTGTGGCGATGATTCCAAGCGGTTTAACGTGTGTTTTTAATGCGAAAGGCCCTCATGGGGGGGGCCCTTAAGAAACGCCTCTCAGTGACGATAATGTAAAAGGTTTTCAAAAACCCTAGAGTGACCTGATGTGTAAAATGTTTTTAAAAAAATTTGTTAATAGGATACACAACTTTTAATTTCTGTTAAATATCTAAATATATAATATATCAAATTAAATATTTTGACTCATAAAACAATAAACCTCATTAAAGTTATGTGAGCTTTAAATGCTCGAGAAAGTAATTAACTACAGAAGGTTTGGTAATTTTTAGTTAGTAAAAGTTTGGCCTTTTTTTTGTGAAATTTACTCTTTGCATTGGAAGTTTTGAGGTAGACATTTGATTTATAATCAAACGTTATATATTTAGAAATGTGATCACAGTTAATGTTATCAATCGCTCAATGTTATCAAAATCTAGTGAAATCCCCTAAAAACCTCCTTTTTCCCGTTTGAAGACCAATTTTAATACATAATCATACAAAATAAGCCATTAATTTATTAGTGTTATATGTTCCACTCTCATATTTTTTTTAGAATGTAAAAGTTTCAAAATACATATCAGGTAATAATTTTTAATACTTCAATTAGGACAACATATTATGATTTCAAAGCAAATACTCTAGTTACTGAAACTTTCTAGTATCCAATCGCTTATTGTTATCATTCTACTCTGGACAAAAGTGATCCCATTAAGCGGAGTTGACTGCTTTGAAAGGTAAACACATCATTTATCCAAAAATTTAGACGTTACCTGTTAATTACCCTTCGGTGAACTATTCCTAAAACTATGATCCTTTCAGCACAGTCGTTCAAAAAATCCGACAGTCTGAAAGAAAACAAAACAACTGTTGGTAAGATTTCAAACCGGATATCACAAAGTTTGAAACGCTTGTGATTTCGAGAATTGTAGACGTACCTGGATTTGTTTATTGGAATACCGTCGTGTTTTGTAACAGCTTTCAAGTACTCCCACGATGCTTTGCACTCGGTTTCCATTTTGAGCAAATTCTTCGCTATCTCGTCGTAATCAGCCTGAAGTGTTAAAAAACATGTTAAAACTAATCTTCAACTTTTTAGAGAGTAAACTGTAATTTTTTCTGTTAAAAAACCCCATGAAATTCCCTGGCAGTGTTGTTGCTGGATTCTTTCTATCTTTTTGAGGAAACGTACGTTTTTTCTTAATTCAATGCTCTTATTGCTCTTGGTTGGATTCGTTCGCGCAACCTTGGCGGAAGTCCACGTTAAAAGAAAACTGTTCTGTATATTTTGATTGCTGTGATTCAAGATTGTGGCGAGCTTACTCAGATAATTAAATGGGGTATAAATACCGACTGAAGCGAGTACAACTGCGAAGTATACTTTTGAGTGGTATGACCTTCAGGTCCGTATCTCCCCGAATGCCACAGGATGATTTAAAATGTTTTTTATTTACTTTAAACGATTTTTAAACTTTTTTTGAAAAAATACTTCTGTAGGTCTCAATATGAAAAGTTTACATTTTGTGTTAACCGTAAGAATACACGGGATAAGTTCGTGAAAAATTTCACGGTGAAATTCCGTTTTTTAGCTTACGGAATTAATCCGTGAAAATAGATGAATTTGAATGCGTAAAAAGACGATTTTTTACAGGCTTCTCAATGTAACAATGTAAGAATAACATAAATCTTAACCTTAGAGGCCCGAGTCACGGCTCCAAATTCCGAATAAAGATTCGTGGTGTCCGGAAATTTCTCCATCACTATCGTACATATATGATGCAAGAGGGAGTGTTTGTGCACCGTGTCTTTCACTTCTGGAACTTTGCTGAGGTACTCTATGCTGAAACCTTTGGCCTGAAATATAAGTTTGAAGGGAAATTAGTCCATCAGCTTTTGCTTCCTAGATGATGCAGAAACAAGTGGTGAGGATGTTTGTCTCACGTTCGTGTTGTTGAGGAAGTTTCCGATTGAGAGGAGGATGGATAGGATGACTCTGAAGGTTTTGCTGTTTTCTATTTCGACTATGGCTTGCTTCAAATCCATCAGAGGCTCGGCAACTTCCTGCATTGAAAGAGAAAACATTGCGATTTTTAATAATGTTTTTAACAAAACATTCCTCTTTAAGAGCATATTTTTTTTAGAATTTTTAAAAACAAAAAAATTCTAGTTTTCTTGTAAATGAGCGGATTTTGTTTTGTTTTTTGAAATGTAAAATGTCCCAATACACAACATACTCTGTTGCGGCATAAATCCGTGAATCAGGGAAGAAAGGCAGAAGTATTTCCAATTATTTAAAATGTGTTAGACAAAAATGAAATGGAGAACATATTAGCTGACAATTTCCCGTAGAAAATTTCTACAAACATTAATTCCATAAGAAAAAGTAGTAAGGTTCCAACCATTCAACACCATTTCTTCAGGCGTAGTATTTAGGGCTTCTCTTTTATTACCTTGCCTACAACTCAATACAAGCATTTTGTATAAAATCTACGGCATCACGCTACTTTTTACTTAATAACCACGTTATCATGATTTAAAAAATTCTAGCAATTAAATCTACTATTTGTAATCAAAATGTTATTTTAAAAAGCTTATTTACTAGCATCTTACAAACTCCATAATGACATTCTAAAAACGCATATTTTCCTAATGACGAGAAACTTAAAAACATCCCACACATTACAAAACAGCTCGACTTACCTTCTCCATAGTTTCATAATCAAGCTTGAAAGCCCATAGTTTGAGTCTCGCTTCCAATTCGCTGATAGATGACAATGTCAGAAGGAATTGTTCAGCTGAACCCAAAGGAATGTCAGGATTATCGAGCTGGGCTTGGACTATTTTGTTCTTTTCTTCCTCCGTTGGCATCATCGTTGTCAGTATTTTCTGCAAATGGAATGGAGAAACAAGCGTGATTTTTCTGCATATGTGAATGTGTTATTAACACTAAATTCATGTGACTGGTTCAGTTAAAGGATTTTTACCTCAATGCCTTCTCTGTTCATTATCGTCGTATCCATTTTCAATATGGCGGCCTTGATGGCACCTTTTGGAGGTAGCTTTGTCATACCGATATTGATTGCATTTGAACGCTTGTTATCCAAAACAATTAGTTCTGTTTTTTTATTGCCGTCTTGAACTTTCTAAAAGTAAAAGAAACTCTCAAAACAAGGATGTATAAACCCATATAGGTATCTTTAAAAATATATTTAGACATATACTTTCGATAAGGTAAAAAGTTTATAAACACTCAATGTTTAATTTAAAATACTTTTATTGGTTACCTACTGAATTTGAAGAAAATATAATAAAAGCTATGGACAAATAGAAGTTTTTAACAACTTAAGAATTTTAAATAATAATCAAATGATTTGCAGTTGTTTAATTCATTTTAGTTTAAAGTAGAATAAAACTCATTAATAGCTCCAATTCAACACAATAAAGTTTTTTCATGGATCTCTAGTCTTTTTAACTATATCCAACTTACTTTACTCATAATATCCTTCGCTTTATTTTCGAAGAGGTTTTCTATTCTCTGAATGTCCAAAGGAACTGGTTTCAGTTCATCCCATATCGTCCTCTTCTTCCCTAATCTTTCCATCAGCATAGGTTCTTCTTTTACCTGTAACAAAAATAAAGGAGAACATTATTTTACTGAATATGAATAGGATACTTCAATTTCAACCTTTAAACTCCCACTTCAAAAACCCTTAAGCTGTATACGTATAGTTAGTTTTGTAGTAAAAACATACTGTACTACTTACCTCTTTCCAGAAGAGCTTCACAGTTTTGACCTTCTTGTTGAGCGTGGGTTCTTCTACAGCTGGAGCACCAGGCTGGCTCCGCCTCAACCACGGAGGGGGCGGGGCCGGACCGCCCCTATTGTTCATGCCCGGAGGTGGGGGAGGAGGAGGTCCTCCCATTCCAGGGGGCGGGGGAGGAGGTGGAGCTCCGCCCATTCCTGGCGGCGGGGGAGGGGGTGGTGGCCCTCCCATTCCAGGAGGTGGAGGGGGAGGCGGGGCCCCGCCCCCAGGGAAGAAGCCGGCGTTGACTGGTCGCATGAGGATGCTGACGTCATCGTCGTCCCCGAGGTCGCTGAAGTCCAGGTCGTTGATGCGTAGTGGGCGGCGCATCGTTTGAAGCATTTGGTCCCACTGGAGGTCTTTGACACCGCTGGCCGATTTGCGAAGGTCATGGCCCTGTTAAAATAAGAGTAAACATTTTTATTGGGGAAAAGTGTGAATGACTTAATTTACAAGACACCAACAGTATAGCTGGAATTTCAGTGTTATAAACATTCCTGATATTTATTAGAGAACCTAGCAACCAACGGACGCTTGTTTGTTTGCTAGTCATAGCAACACAGAGACGCTCATTTTGGTTCAAAAAATATTCTTAGGTATTCAGAATTTAATAACTGTTTTTCTGCAGTTATTTCTTTATTTTCTTTAACTTTTGTACTAGAATTAGGATCTATTCCATCTTATAAATTAGCAAGCTTTCACAAGATATTATTTTAGTTATTTTTTTAAAGGAAAAGAATATGAACATTTTTCGTCAGTATCTTGTATTTGTGTTAATTCATTTTTGCTTAGAACATTTCCGTTTTGAGTATGTATATTTTTTCAATTAATTGATGATGACAATATCCCTGCCAAATTTATGTCCTTTAGATATGAGAACATTTTTAGAATTTCAATTTCAAGGGATTCGTGATATGTTTACGGGAATAAAACAAAAAAAAATAATAAAAAGGTTTGGATATTTAAATAATCGGTAAATAGTTAAACCTTTGAATAAAAAGTTCTATTGGAAAATATTTTGAAATTGCATAAAAAACAAGCGCTCTACGCTTCGGTTTCTGTGACTGGTAAACAAACTAGGCGCCCGTCGGTTGCTGGATTCTCTACTATAATGCCAAGAATATATTAATAACATATAATAATACTTATACATGATAACTATAACCCAATCATCAAGATTTCCCCATGCTTACCGAAGGAGACTTCTGCTCAGCTCTCTGCACCCCATATCCGGACGCCAACCCCTCTTTGGCCCTGTTGACCACCCCAGGTGTCGTGCCGTACCTAGTACCCCTAGGCGGTTCCGGCTGCTGGGGCGTCTTCTCAGGCACTACTGGGAACTTGGCATGCAGGCTCTTGTTGCTGTTGTCTTTCTTGATTTGGAACTTGGGGGGCTCTTCCGGGACCACCGGTTTGGGGGCCGGTTGACCCCATGTGGGGGCCTTGGGGGGCTCTGTGGTGGGGCTGTAGGGAACAGGGCTTCTGTTCTGCTGTTGCCCGTAGTATTTGGGGGTCGGTTGGGGAGCTGGGGGTTGAGGAGCTACTGGCGGTTGAAGAGAACCTGTGGGAGGGAATTTTGATGTTGTAATGGATTGTTTGTTTGTAGTCGGTTTGTTGAAGTTTAGTAACTTAGGTATCATACTAATTAAAGAGTGTTTGCGTCAGTTCTGAGTTTGGTTGTTTTGTTAAGGGATATCTAGATTTTTAAAGAATTATGTATAGAGGAAGTGCTAATGAAAAATATTGTTACAGATAAAATGTACTCTTATCTTTCTTATCAGTCATTGTTCCCCAAGTAATGATGAACGAGTTATAGTATAAAATGGGTTCGGTAAATTAATATTGTAATGACAAAGTGTGAAAAGTGATGAAAAAAGAACCAAAAAAATTATACAAACGTTAATTGACTTAACTGTTAATAATTTGAATATAAAACTCAAACCCTGAAATCAAGAATAACACAGAGGGTATCAGGTCAATTTCTTTGGAATTATTATTTAAGAGGTTTGCAAGAAGAAAGAGTTTGAGAACCACTATTCTAAAGTAATAAAACGTTGCTTATATTAGTTAAGGAATAGAATCAACATAAGTAGGCTAACGAATAATCTAATTTCTTTAGTTAATTCAAATTCTGGGATTAATGCAGTTAAAAAAAAACGGATTTCCGTAGCTATCCCGGAAAAGTAGCCCCTTTGCCTATCTTAATTGAAGCTGCTCAGTTTGTTCAATCAGTAGATAGAGACGCTCGCCGCCTACCTGTCAAACTGTTCTGCCTGTTGTAAGCAGCGGGCTTGGAAGGGGAAGGGGGCGGGACTGGCTTCACTTCCGCTTGAATCTGCTGTTGTACCAGGGAGGTCTCCCCCCTGCTCGGTCGCCGGATCAGAGCTTCTTTCGGGGGCTCTTCTTCCTTCTGGTTTTCAAACAGGGATCGCTGACGGCTGACCAGCGATGGTCGAGCTGCGAGGAAAGATAAGGTTAATTAGATATTTCAAAATAGTGTTTTTAGTGATGGTTTAAAGTTGTAAATAAATAATTTTTTTTGGGTCTCAGATATGGTATAATTATTTCCCTTATGGACTGATAGAAATGATATTTATGGATATAAGTTCTGTGCACTATGATTAAAACAATAGATAAATGGCTAAAATCACACTCGCAATCAAATCATTTACATTATTAACCGGAATTTAATTTATTAAAATGACTTAATTTCTTAAAGTATAAAAATCTATTATGGAATGCTTGATATTTTCGCTACAACAAATATTTTTCTATAGGATTTGTAGTTAAAAAAATTATCAAACATCAAAAGTCATTTTTATATTTGGATAAATTTTTAATTATATCGGGGAAATACTATCTTTTTGAAAAAAAGTTTCTTCATTTTATCAACTCAATTTATCTCCAAGTTTGATTACCTTAAGACGACTAATTTACACAGTTTTCATTTTGAACAGCTTTTGTCTTGTAATGTTTCTTTCTTTGCAATACACCCAATCACCTGTAGAACTATATTCTCTGCATAGCGTACACGTAAACCCTAAAGCTATATTTACTACTTGATACTACTTCGTGTTAATTGCTTCTCTGCAATACGCTTGTGCACCTGTAGAACTACTTTTTCTGCTTAGCTAATGCGTAAACCCTGAAGGTATGATTACTTCTTGTTAACTTTGTTTCCTTGCGATACAGAAATGTGTCTGTAAAAGTACCTTTTCTGCTTAGCTGATGAGTAAAGTACGGAGCTTATTTACAGCCTCTATACTATAAAACCGTATTCATTATGTTGACTTCAGTATACTTAAGTATTTTAACGTTATTTAAGTTGAACTTTACTCATCATAAATAAGAATAGCGACTTATTCTCAAGTAAAAGTATACTCATTACTCACTTTATCTTTTTAATTCTACATTTCTTTAAATCTTGTTTTGTTCTTACAAATTTGATGGATCTGTTTATGATAGGATATTGTGTTTATGATAGATTTTATGTTACTTGTTAACTGTAACTCGGATTAAGAATTACTATTAATCAATTCTGACGTTTTTTTTTAATTCCTTCTAAAATCATTAAATTTTACTTTCATTTATTAATTTAAGTTATAAATTTTATTTTCATGAAATTATTTTCATATAAAAGAGATTTGACTACTTTATTAAATTTGGAAAATTCAAGATTCTTTTCTACAAACAGATTTATTCTAATTTTAATGTCTGTTTAATTTTCTGGTCTGGGTAATGCTTTATATTTTTGTACTTTATGTATTCCCTCCGAGTTTTCTTTCATTTGTTTTGTCATCAAATCTTTCGTCTTTGCCCCTTTTTGTCGTTTCTTTGTACTCATATGCATTACTGTACAAATTTCTTGCCTCACCAGAAAGTACCAGAACCCCTCGATAAAAAAAAGAGCAACACCCTTTATAGATAGCATTTTTAAAAAAATGTCATGACATTACTTACTCGCTCTGTCGCTGTGGAATGCCGGTTTCTCCTTGACCTCTGGAGAGGGCAGGGTCTGCTGGGGTTGAGGGGCGGGGTAGTTGGGGTCGCTCTGCCCCGTCAGAGTGCGGTTTCTGGCGTCACGACGACGACGAAGGGCTGGTGTGATCCCCGTGTCGTCTGCAACGGACATTTTTTCATTAATAAACAGCACAGAGTTTTAAATTATCATTTTTTTACCAATATGCGTCTTCATAGAGTATGAGATAGTGTAATGGTAGGTATTCAAATATTTTAAGTTTTAAGAAGTATATGATTGGTCGATAATAATGAAGCTTATTGGTGAGCTTTTTCTCCTCTTGAATACTTTTTCCAAACGACAAGAATGTTTAAAATGTTTTGAATGAGGGGTGATCCAGGTTTAATCGTTCGGAAACTCCAGGATTTCGGAAGCATCTATCTTTTGAAACAATTTGCAGATTTTCGGCCATAAAACTATATTTATCTCTTCAAAGATCTGTTTTAAGTCATTTTATCTAGGTCCTGTTAACCCTTTGAGGGACTAGTGCCACCCACTGAATCCAAAATTAATTTGAACCAATAAAAAAAAAATTTAAGCTAAAATTAAGATTATTTTTGGTTATTCTAGCAGAAATAATTGTTAATTTGTGTTCCCTACAACCTTATATTTAAAATCCTTCCTACAAATGCATATTTTTATGTCTTGGTGATTTATATAATTTATCAATACAAAAAAGTTGAGGGGATTTATATAATTTTTTATTACTCCATATTAATATGCTTAATTATTAGCTTTATTGTTCATTTGATAAATTATTTAAAGCTTCTAAATGCAATAATTATGACACAATTAAAAACCTATTACTTTTCAGAATGTCTCTTGCAGTGATATTTTTAGTTATTTAATTAATCATTTTTATAATATTTATAAATAAAAGATATCACAATCTAAATTTTTTTTCGACAAAAGGTAACCCCTATTTTCCCCTTAAAATGCTAATGATATCCCATGAACCCCCATTTCTGAACAGAAAACCCCCACAAACTCACAAATATTCTTCAAGCTTAAAATTAGAATGATAAAAATTTGTATACAGCTGTACTTACCATCAATATCTATTCCAGTATCACTGACAGCCGATGACTCTGCAGGTTTTGCCCCCTCACGGCTATCCCTGACAAGCAAAAATGTGTATGAAATCACAAAAAAGAAAGGTACGATAAATATCCATCCTGCTGTATACAACGCTCTAAGAAATGAACGATAAAATGAGCATAAATGCACTTCAATGGTAACAGTATCAAATAAGAGAAATATAACGTCAGTTTCACACCAGAAGGTCAAGGTGATTTCTAGTTCTTCATGCTGGATATCCGAAATAAGAATTGTGGGAAGGAATCTGGACATAATATGTTAGTAATAAACCAAACAGAAACTATTTTTTTGAAACGAATTGGCTATTGTGGTAGGGGTTTGAAATATTTGTTGCAGAAAACTAATTGCGATAAAATTTCAAATAAGCAAAGCAAACCTTAAATTTGAGAATTTAATTTAAATGTGAGTATAAAAACGATACTAAATACAAAATTTAAAACTTATATGTTAAACATCCAACTTTTTCTACAGTAAAATTAATAACCTTTAAAACAAATCTTGAGAAATATCCCCATCCTCTTATCTCAAGATTTCAAACGTAAAACCTTAACAGTGAATAAATAAACTAATGTAATAGAATAATTTAAGATAAAATTTGATTTAGCATGTTCTAAGAACATTTTTTTTTGTAACGTAAATGACAATCTTTCAAAATAGAAAAATAGAATCTACAAAATTAAAATAATATAAAACCGTAATAATATCCTATCTAACATGGTACTTCCCAAATAAACACACACTTAAAATCCAACCTTAAGTGCAAAATAAAGCAGGTTTTTTTTTTCAACTGCAGCTGGTTAATAGTGTTAGGCGATCTAAAGAAATTCTAGCTGAAGACTTTGTAGCATTGGAATCACTTCTTACCTTCTTGCCCAGGGTAACCCGGGTGCTTTCACAGAGGGTGACGTCACAGGGGGTGTTTTTGGAGCCATGAAAGTAGTCGGTAATATAGGGGTAGAATGGCGTCTGCTCTTTCTGCGATCCCTGCCTATACCTGGAGTCGCACTGCCTTTTGTTCTAAAGGTAGACGCTAATAGTTAGAATATGAACACTCTGAGAAGAGGGAAATAACTTGGTGATTTTTTTTTTAGAAAATAAATTGTAACTAATTTTTAACCTGAATTAATTTATCTGTGAAAAATAAATTCATTGAAATAATTTACATTTATACTGGGTAATAAATTTATTGATGAGAAAAAAATTCGTGTAATATTATTTAAATGTTTTTACGTTTTGCAATTTTTTAAACATTTAGTAGTAATTATTACAAATGAAATGTTTTCACCTTTCTATGAAAGTTTACAAATAGTTTACAATTCTACATTATTACAAAGGAAATGTTTTCACCTTTCTATGAAAGTACCCATAAATGGTTTTCCATCAGATTCTCCATCTTCATGTTTGAGAACAGCCTAAAATGTTTTGGAAATTAAAACTGTATTATAAATCTTTAAAAATAGAGTTTGTTATTTTTTATGTAACGCAATTAAAATACCCAATGTTTCATATTTTTTATGTGGTAAATATAATAATTACATTATGATTAAGAAATAAAATGATTGTTCAATATGTGTAGCTTTTAAGTTTATTTTTCTCTCTTATGGTCTGCTTTGAATACTTTCCACTTAGGATAGTATTTCAAATCACTTATGTATATTGATGTGAATTTAATCCTTTAAATTTAATTTTTTTAAATATAAAACTTACCAATGAACATTTCTATTTTGTTTTAGATTAAATTTTGGAAAGAAAACTACTTAAAGGAGATACTATACCAATTACTTTTATTTTAAGTTGAAGGGGTATACATTATAAACTGCTAAAGTACAAATACTTCTTATCAAACACCCTACCTTTATTTTTTTAAAAAAGGTTATAATGTAAAAACGGTTTTTACCTCGTAAATCTGAAGTTGCTTAAGAAGTTCCTTATCCGTTCCGGCTCTGCATAAGTGAAACTGAACAGCTTTTTCCATTCCCTGTTCTTCTAACGAATCCACAAAATCGAAATAATCATCTTGATCACTGAAGCCATCTGCCACCTATAAAGTTTTCAAGCACTCAAAGTTACTAAAATTAGAGCTTGTTCAACTTGAAACTCGGGAATTTCAAAGAAATCTCAGAAAAGATTACAAGAACGATATTTCAAACATGTCTTCATGTCATAAGTAAAAATGCAATCATGTTACAAAACTAGTATCCATTTATCGTTCTTAATATATTTATCTTACCTTGTTTATCAACGTTGTACAGTACACCAAAACCTCCATATCCAAGTTTTCTCTTTCATTCAAATGTTTCATAATGTTGAACCACAAACTATTGCCTGTAAAAGAAATAGTTAAAATCAAAATTTAAGTGAATTTGTCAAATAACTTGAATTTGTCAGTGTTAATCTTATGAAATTACTGAAACACCTAAAAAAACTAATCATTAAAGCTTACAAAATTTTTTATTTTGAACATTTTGACTTTTTAAAAACATTTTTGATTTTGAAAACATAAAACCACGTTTATTAACTCTTATTCGATTAGAAACGAACATGTTTATCAAAGCATTAGAACAGAAAACAGTTACAGTTACAAAAACAATAAGTCAAAAAAATATATGCGTCATTTTCACCCGTAATCACATCAAGAGAAGCTTAGTTAATAACATTCTTCATATTTTACCTTTTTGACGATCGACTGTGGTCACAGCGTCCTTTAGTAGATGAGTATTATTAGGGGCATATTCGACAAACATCAGCATAAGCTTGATTGCCATCTTGGACACCATTTTATACTGGAAACATGTAGCGAATTAAAAAAAAATCTGTTTCGTTTTACAATACTTAAAAAGCATGAATAACTATTTAATAACTATTTATTAATAGCAATAAGAAAGTAACTTGCTTTTGAATCTCCGAGAGCGTACAGCCACTTTATTGTCTCCACATGTTGCATGATACCATTCATCCCATCCACGTACAGCATTACTTGACCAAGAGCTGAAAATATCTCGTAACTATATATTAACTCGTAAAGAAGGTGAATCAAAGGAAACATTCATATTATATTTTTCGAGTTTACTTAAGAAACATTGACTTAAATACGATGCTTCCAACTGTGATAAATAAAAAGATTACTACACTAAACTTTCTTACATCTTTTAAAATTTGTGAATTCCGATGGGGGTAGAGATAGGGCCATATCCGAGGAGGCTACATTAATTGAATAGCTACCTTAAAATGTAAAACACCCTTTAAATAGTAAGCAAATATTTAAATATATTTGTACCTCTTAAAATATAATTCTGATAATTCTGATCACCGTCGGCTCCAACTTTTATCAAGCAGTTTAGACCACCAGATTCAATGAATGCTCCAGCTAGGTCCTTTTCATCCTGTCATTAAGAAAAAAAAATACATACTTAACATACAATTTTCACACGACTAAAAGGTTTGACAAAACTAACAAATTCATATATTTGAAATGAATCTTTAAAAATCTCTGAAAATGTAACTGAAAACTACTCATGGGATATTCTGATATAATTGTGTTAATACTCTTCAGTCAAACTTAAATTTTCTTTAAAAAGAACGTTATTATTAATTCTCCTCTAAATATAAATATTAGCATGCAACTTTCAAAAAATATTTTGTAATTATGTAGCACATATTTGGTTTATTTTTATTTCTTTTTTTTTTTCATAAAAAATTTTTTATGTATATTTCGTACGTAAACAAGTACGCTTGTAAAGTACAAAAATAACCTAATATTTGGTTAATAAAGAAAATTTAACTTGTAAAGAGTTCAATGATGTTTTTGAAGTCAAGAATTTTTGACCTCCCTAAAAACAAAATCGATGAATGTTTTGAATTTTAAACTTTTTGTACGCTTGGGATGTAGGTTTTGTACAAAAATATATGGTGTGTGGGGCTGGTCAGTTTGTTTACGTAATTACAATAGGGGGATTTGCCATTTTGTCATTTTTTACTACCACGGGAAGAAGGGAGATCAAAAATCCCCGTAATAATGCTTATGTAATATTCGAACGGCTCCTCATAGAAAGAAAAAAACGCGTGAAGCTAAATTCGCCATTGATCTAGCTTTTAGTAATTTCAAAACCAACAACTGTAAAATGTAGACTCGAGATGAGGAGGTGACAGAAAGGCATGAATGAAATAAACCACCCAGGTCAGGAAGAGAGTCATAGAGTAATTATTACATAGAGTTAGCTTTGAACATCTGCTCCCATTTTATCGAGCGTGGCCTTCATACCATTGCTGAAGATAGCAGAGCAAACTCGCGCCAAAGTACAACCGCCAAGTCAAGCCAACATCAATTTTCACTGCATTTCCCCTAGATCACTGAAACAGACACTTTCTGCCGTAAAATACTGGCTTAAACGCCACCTACAAACTTACATAACCTAACCTACATAAACCTACATAGACAAACCTACATAGACAAACCTACATGGATCAAGTAGTCCCAAGTGAATTTAAACTTTTGTATTTGTTCGTTTGTTATGTATGCGATAAATACTAAAAAACGACCCAGGATCGGCCCAAACCCATTTATAGATTGGTTTATTCAGATTAGATTCCTAACAACCGAAAAATACTGTTGCAAGTAGTTCCTTCCAAAACCGCAGTGATCGCAAATAAAAACCAACTTGGGTGGAGGGATATCTTTTTTTTCACTGATTGATTTGTTAAACAGTTTTCTCTCACATAGAAAATGGTCGGTCCATTTTTCCATTTTTTCTGAAAGTGAGAGAAAGAAAGAGAAAGAGAAGTAGAGGGAGAAAAAAAATAAAGATAGAAAGAGAGAGAGAAATAGAGTATAGAGACATAAAGAAAGAGCAATTTTTCTCCTCTGATATCCACCCCTCTGTGGAACTTTCTCTTTCTTTGCCACACACCATGTGGTCACGTAGGGTTTCGTAACAAAGCACCCTCTCCAAATAATGCCTCTACGAAGAAAGCCGATGCGGATAAAAAAAAACCGCATTTCGAAGCCTGCCTGGGAGAGAGGGAGGAACTTCAAAATATCACAACTTAAGTAATATGATTGCTCTGCGTTTCCGAGTGAAAACAAACAGCTGCGAAACGGATATAGGAGTTTGGAGAGCAGAACCTTGCTTCTCTTTCGGCTCAGTTGACCTAACCTATTTTTTATGACTGGCATTTGTATTTGCAGATATCTTGTATAACTGGACGGTTTCGAAGAAAGTGTTTATTTAAACCAGTGCTCCCCTCTGATCTTTTGACTTCAGATTTTCATTTTGAATCCAAGAACTCACGGCTAGCTATTCTTTATTATAATATTCTTGATAAAACTATGGCTACGTATTATAGATTTCGTAAGCTTTGAAAAATTTAGTTTTTTTTTCTAAAGAAAATTTCAGTAAAATCCAGTCTTGATAATTTCTGAACTATATTATTCATATATTTATCATATTTAAATGTATAACTTACCTGAAACACTTGCTTTAAGGAAAAGAGTGTCTTTCTTAAATCTCTGTTACCAATGCTCGTAAGTTTTTCTATGGAAAAATTTTAAAATTAGCCAATTTTTAAATGCACTATAAATAAGGTATTAAAATTTTATTCGGGGGAGTAAAACGAAACCAAACAAATCTTACCAATTAATGCATTTGCTTTAGAAACAAGCTGCTTAGTGGGTTTACTTGAGGAATTTCTCCGGCTAAAATGGTTGCAACAGAGTATTTTATTAAATTTCATATTGAAACACATTATTCAATAAGTATTATGAACTATTTATTTCAAAACTACGTAAAATAGCTAATAAAAATTAGTTTTTATAGATAATAAATTATTCATTCCAAGCTTTAAAACAATAAAAAATAATTTATATTCCATAGATATATGAACCAATAATTTAACCTACGATCAACAAAATGAAAGTGTTGTTTGAGAAAGGAAATTATTTGTACACAAATTTTACTATCCGTATTATGATACGTAACTTGTTAGATTCACAATTAAGTTCAGTTTTTTCCTGTAAAGACATACCTTGAGTTATCTACATAAGTGCCATTGCTCAAACTTCCTCTCTTAACTATTTCACACTCCTCAGCCTACGGGGAAAAAACAACTGTATAATACATAAAAATAATAGTTTAGAGAATCAATTCGTATGAATTATCGCTAGTTTTAAATCAATGAAAACCATAGAAAAAAAACTAATAAATCAATTTATAAAAATAATGAAATTCGAACGTAGTAATTCGTTAAATCTGCAAGGGTTAAAGGGTGTCCCAAGATGAGTGTCCAACCCCTTAATGTTTGAACCCTCTACAGATGTAGTCATAAAAGTGGTGTCTAGGTATAGTAAAGTAAATGAGCATGCGCTATTCGATGCGACAACTTTTAACACCCCCCTAGAGCGGCAATGTTAGGAGTTACAATTCTTATTTTAAAAACGTATAGAGATTTGCTAAATTAGTCAATCACGAATTTGTAGAGCAGCATCAGTTTAGTACGAAAAGACACCCTGTGCAAAGAAAAAAAAAATGCCCTTAATAGAATCCCCAAAACCCAAGCTCAATTAGGTAGAATTTACCAGTTTTTACCTCCTCTTAACGCGAAAATGAGAAATTTTCATTTTTACGACTTAAGTAAATGACTGACTATAAGTATTCTTAGATCATAAAAAGGAAAATTTCTCATTTTCGGGTGTCATTTGAAAAAAAAAATCCGTACTTTCTGAATGGGCGCCTTGGTAATGTGGCCGTGCATGATGGTGGGTTCCCGGATCTTCACGGAGGACGAGTCCATCTCCTCGGGCCGGATCTCGGAATTGAGAGCCCGGTTCTCCCGGATCCTGACGGCGCTCGAGTCTATCTCCTCGGTGTAGGCGCCCAGCTCCGGCTTCTGGGGCTTGGACTCGTGGAACTTGACCTTGTGCGCTTCAACCTCTTCCAGGTCGCTGCTGCTGCTCTCCTCTTCCTCCTCCTCCTCCGAAGAGGATGAAGATGATTCCTCCTGCGGGAGAGATGATGATGATGATCGTCATATTTTGGGGTATCGGCTCTTACCCCGATTATGGGGAATGAAGTGAAAGGGTAGAAGGAAAAGTGAGGTATTTGGGGGAGTAAATGTGGGAGGGAATTCATGTTAATTTTTTTTTGATTGAAGTAAATAGATCGATGTAAGAGAAAAACAGGAGGAAATTAACATGGGAGATGGGAACATGTACGAGTAAAACTTAGTGACTCATGACCACTTTCAATTCCTATAGTAAAGCTTACTCCGCATGTTCCAGAACTTCAAGCAGCCTGAACACTTTCAATGAGATTTACTTCCAGTTCTAAGTTCTGGAGCGTGCATCCTATAAGCATTTCCATAGGAATTGAAAGTGGTCGGTAGACAAGTAATCAAATAAAATACATAAATATGAAGAGAGGTGATCTAAAGAATAGCTTTTACATGAAAAATACATATCATGAACCGTCAACCAGAAAAACGTGATATCCAACTGAATTGTATTCGTGGTAAAAAATCCGTGAGTGATGATGGATAGAAGTTATCTCTTAATTTATTAAAATTGAATGAAATAAAAGGTGGTGAGGTAAAAATATGCATTGTCATTGTAACTTATGTGTAACTTAAAATATCAACTTTCTGCATAAATATTGAAAAAAGTATTGAATAATACTTATAATAAATTAAATATTATATACAGGGTGTCCAGTTATTTTGTGTATCACGCTCTTAAAAGTGCTGAACGCCTTAAGCTATTGCTATGAAAGTGGTGTCTAGCCTAGCAAAATGGATGCTTTATCCGATGAGACAGCTTTCAAGTTAAATAAGAGTTACCATGTCTATCTCAAAAACTATTAGAGATACTACATAAAAGCCTGTTCCAAAGTTGTGCAGCAGCATTGACTTAGTACGAAAGGACACCTTGTGTTGAAAAAAGACCAAGAATAGAACCCTTAAATAGCTTGTTTATTTAGGAAGGATTTCCAAGATTTCTTCTCACAAAACGCTCTCCAATATCCCTGAAATTTTTTCTTAGTTTATTACCTAATAGTTTCCTAATATGTTACACAGTATAACCACGTTATTTAAAACTCTGATATCTCGAAAAACCTTTATAGCTCGAAAAAATATTTCCCTCCTTGAAATTAAGTACTATTTCTCTATTTTCTCTGGTTATCTCGAAAACTCGCTTTCTCGAAATTTTTTTCGGTCCCTTTGACACGTAGAGGTTAAACTGTACCACTTAAGACAATCCAAATGCCATAAGAAAAGAGAACTTTACAAAACAAAATTAGCACTATCACAATTTCTCTCCCGATTTCGAGTGCATGAAAGCTCACCCTACCTTCTTCGCTTGAGGAGCTTCGCTGCTTTGGAACTTGAAAGGCTGTTGTCTGTTGGGAGAAGTGCAGTTTGTCTTTGCAGAACCTGGACTGATGGGACTTGGCTCCCCCAACATTTCGTCTATGTCTTTACATTGGCCGATGAACAACGTTAAGTTGTCGGGAGTCGGTAAACTGTCTTTTTTCTGCATTTTGGGCCAATACGATTCACCGCTCTTCGCAGGTGTCTCCTTTTCTTCCTGTGGGAAAGGTAGGTAGAGGTGCGAATGTTTACTTCTGTTTAAATTCCTTCATGCCTGTTGAGTTAGATTTAGTTTCTCTGGTATGTCCACTAAGTGTTTTTACGAATGAGAAGTTTTAGTTTGAAGTGAAAGTCTCCTATGTGTTTTTTCTTCATTTTTTTTTGAAGAATATATATTTGTTAGAAAATATTAACTGCTATATTCACCAGTCATCTAACCTAAGGTTAACCTGGAATCAAAACTTCTAATCTGTAGTTGAAAAAAGGGAAACAAGTGTTAAGCCAATCCGAGTTATCAAAAAAGATTGGTTCAAGTTTAACCCTAGCCTTGGTCAAGTTAGAAGTGAATACAGCCTTAAAAAGTGTTACTGCAACAACAACTACCTTAAGCATTCTACCATTTAGGAATTTTAGTAAGGAAATCTAATACAATGCGTATTCCATCAGCCTACTCCATTGGATAGAATTAGCATTAGAATGTAAGTTTTTAAATAACTTGATGTTGAGGTTGTCTTAAAAACACTCTTTAGGAACATAATTTAAATTTGAAACTCATTATACCCTCTCAAGCTCTAGCCAAAATAATGTATTATGTACATAAACACCCCATTATTTTTTTATTATCCCTCTTATGCTGGAACATAGAACGCCAATTTAAAAAAATATGGGAAGATTCTATCATCCGATCTATATAGCGTTACGGCAATCCGACAAAACCAATGGAATGGACGAAACACAAGGGTGACAAAGTGACGTTATAGTGTGAACTACCTCTGTGGTATGTCTAGTTCGTCTTGCCGGATTGCCCTGAATCAATAGATCGGATAAAAGGAAACATATTAGGGAAATTTGAAAACAAAAATGGCGGTTGACGGAAAAGCTTCTCCAAAGTACTACCTTCGGAGAGGGTGGGCGTACCGACGTCTTGACGTCGTTCTCGATTTTCTTTTCGTCTTCGCTGGACTCCTCTTCGCTCGACTCCTCCGATTCGGATGATTCGGACTCTTCCTTTTTGGCGGGCTCTGGCTGCTGCGACGACACTGGTTTGATGACTTGAGTGGGGCACCTTTTGAGCTACGGGCAGAAATGGATTTCTTTTGAAACAGACTCGAGTTGCTAAGGAAAGTGCGACTTATTTTGAATTGGAATAAGGAATTAAGCCGTTTGCGTTTTAGCGTAATTAGTTGTAATGAGACGATAGTGTTTTGTGATCATGTTCATTAAAATGTTCTTACCTCCAAGATTTTTTAAATGAGAATCCAGAAACTTTTTAACAAAATGCTATGCTCTTTTAAACTAGCTTTAAAACATTACGTTAGAGTTTTCAATTTTTTGTTTTTAGTCAGTCGTGCAACTGTGATATCAACATTTCAGTTCAATATTCCCGATCTTGCTATGCTTTAAGACTCTCTCTATACGTTAAAACTTTAGGATGAATTATTTCATATTTCTGTAATTTGAGTATCCTTTTCTAATGACCTTATGGATTTTTAATGGCCTTATCTAGCTTAGGCTCTGTAACGGAAAATAAACCCAAGAAGGAAGTGAACAATATTTACAAGAGTAAAAGAAAATTAGTAGAATTAAAGAGTACAAGAAGGAAGAGTGCAATATTTGGAACGCCAAATATTTCAATATCGCTACATTCTACTGTTTTCAAGATTTCATTAATACAACTGTATATTTTAACATGCCAATTTGCACTTTTTGGTGATAATTCAGCTTTTTTAACACCTCAGCTCGACGAATATTAAAGGGACAAAACCTCACACTTACTGGGATTCCCTAGGTACAAGATATCCCTTTATTCATCTCTGGCTGTTACGTATAACTGACGTAAATTTAACATAAGAAAGAGCCTCACCCTTTCATTATCATCTTCGCTCTCTTCACTGGACTCTTCACTCGACTCCTCTTCACTGGACTCCTCCTTTTCGGGCTCTTTCACGTGGATGACAGTGGCAGACCTCTGCACGTTGGCGGACGGCTTCTCTTGCTCCTCTTTTTCTTCTTCTTCTTCCTCATCCTCATCCTCTTCACTGGATGAAGATGACGAGGACTTGGGCTTCTCTCGCTCCTCCTCCTCCTTCTTTTCGCACGGTTCGTTTACGGGGACGACTGGGGTGATGAGGTCCCTTTCGTCTTCTGCAGAAAAGAGAATGTAAAGAGAAATAAAATTGAGTACAGTATAACATTGTTATCTCGAAATTTTTTTTATACCTCGAAAAAATATTCCCGCCTTGAAATGAAGTATTTCTCTTATTTTACTTGTTGTCTCGAAAACTAGCTATCTCGAAATTTTTCGGGCCTTTTTCATTTTGAGATGTATGTACTTAAAAAGACTAATTATTTTAAGAATTTAATTTTTTTGTAAGAATTTTTGAATGAAACATGCTCATTGTCATTGGAAGCGTGTGGTCCTTTTTGAAACAAGTTGTTTTAAGACCTTCTAAGGCTATTTTGTCTTTTTTTTAATTAATTATAGTCTCTGTAGGACTCTATAAGTAATAAAGTCTTCCAGAACTTCCTTCCTCAATCATATGCTTCGCTCAATGGATCATTTGCCCATAACATGTGCTTTGGTAGTTTTATTCCACCTTCTGATTAGCTAAAGACTTTTTCTTTAGTATAATCAGGAATTAGCATTGGGAGAAAATAAACACATTAGAACAAATTTAAAGACAATAATGGTTTTTTAAAAATCTTAAGGGACCCTTTGTAAGAAGTCGGTAAAAATAAGCAAATAATAACTATGTGCAAATACTGTTCTAAGAGCATTTACTTTTATATTTTTATAAGTAGTGTTTAAAATATTAATAAAGGGAAAAAGAAGACGCACTTTTGGGTTATATTCCCCCCCCCTTAGGTCTGTAGCACAGAATCACAGAATACCTGCACAGTTAAACTCAGTACGCATATACTAATATTATTGAGGAATGATTTATTAGTTCATTAGCCACATAAACGGATTTTTCATGGTATGTTCAACCCATTCAGATTTGAATATTCATGAACTACTTCAACTATCAATAGAATATCCAAACATTTTTCTCAACATCTTCACAACTAACCTTCTTCAGAACTGCTGCTCTCCTCCGAGCTACTGCTCTTCTTCCTTTGAGCAGATTTGGGCTTCAAGAAATCCGCGATGTTGACGGACACGTTGACGTTCCGCCCAGAGTCCACCCTCTCCACGGGGGGCGGGGTCTTGGGGGCGGGGAAAGGCAGATGCACCACCTCCCCGGGCGAGGTGAGGTCCGAAGAGCCGTTGCTCGGGATCTTCTTCAGGTTCTGCTTGGGTTCCCCATCGCTGCTGCTGCTCTCCGATTCGCTGGACTCCTCGACCGGGGGATGGACCACCAGCGAGGGCGTGTCCTCTTTGCTTTCGGTGGGCGGGTCGTTGGGCGTGTCTTCGTTGGTGGAGCTTCGGTTGGCCCGCCAGCGCTGGCGGGCCCGGGTCCTGGAAGGAATCGGGTTATTAGTGATCGGGTCTTTCTCCGTCAACTGACTCCAACTTGCCACAGAAAATACCTTTTGCTTTCGTCTTCCGACTCCGAAGACGAAGAAGAGGTGGACGAAGAAGCTTGTTTCAACTCGGATCCATCCTCCCTCACTCTTCTCTGAACTCTTGCAATGGACGGGCTTTTCTTGACGCCAGCTTCCATCTTTGATCTGGACCCGCATTTCGACAAAATCCCTTTAAAAAAAAAAGAGTTTTTCAGAATAAAAAGGTATAATTTTTATCATATCCACCATCAACAACACTGTAAAAACAGACAGCAAAAGTTGGCAGAGCTTTTCTGAACAAAAGATTTCTCTGTCGACTGAACATTTCTGAATACAGGAATCTTCTGGCAGCTTTCTATAGCAATGCTGTAAATAATTTGACCTAGTAAAATTTCCGAAGTTAGGAAAAAATGAGACATCCGAGTGGACAAAAAATGAAAACAAAATATTTCCATTGTCTACAAAAAAAAAACTCTGACAGCAAAAGTCCCCAGAAGATTCTTGAATACAGAAAAGTTCAGCCGACAGAAAAATCCTGTGTACTATACGGAAAAGCTCTGTCAACATTTACAGCCCGTTTTTTTAACACTGAGCATTAGGGTGTCCCAAAAAAACGTGACTTTTGAAATGTTTAACTCTCACCCCCCAAAAATGTTCTTTACGTGAATATAAGACACTGTGAATTTTTCTAGAATTTTTGAAAAATATTTAGAGGTCCCCCAAGGTCATTGAATTTTCAAAAAATGGCCAAAAAAAGGGTAAAATTTAATATTTTTTCTAATTTTTTTTAAATAACCCTTAATGTTCAAATGGCATCATTTTCATTTATTAGAGCTATTTATATTGTTTTAAACCAATTCGGTATTAATTATCTGGGTAGGAAGTAATACGCATTATTATTAAAATCAAGAAACGTGCGATATTTTTCGATATTTTTACCTTATGTATTACACTATGCGACAAAAAAATGGCTCAAAATGCCACAGAAACTTTGAAAGCAGATTCTTATGTAAAATGACCCCCTGAATCTGAACCCGGCCCCCGTTTTTCTCCACCAGCCTCAGATTTTCGGGGAACAACCCCTCCCCCTTTTTACGTTTTTCGACGACTTTATAACTTTGAACTCGATTTTCAGGGTCAAAAAGCATTGTTTTAGTCTTCAAATTGCCCCCCAGGAGACAAGAAAGGTTCAAACTAATAAAATATGAAAATTTGTAACAAATGGATAGGTTTAAGGGGTAATTAATCCCCTAAAAACGCAAAAAAATCGCCAAAGATAGCAGGATTTGTTATACCGTATTTATTTAACTTATTTTTGAAGCAATTAATTTTTAAAGGGCCCTAACCGTTCTCCCAAAACCCAAATTTAATAATGATAGGCAGCAATGATTTTTAGGAAAAGCGGTTGAGGAGTTATCACCCCCGAAGCACCCGCGGAAGGGTTCGGAACGCTCTGGCGCATGCGCTCTCAAGAAACATGGAACACCTCCATAAAACCGGCCAGTTACTAACGAACCAATAAATTTCTACTTAGGAAAGTCTTATAATATACGAAAAATGTTCTTTTTAAAATTTTCAAAGCATTAATATAATTTCTTGAGCACGCGTGCGCCAGCGCGATTCAGAGAGTCTTCCGAACCCTTCCGCGGGTGCTTCGGGAGCGATAACTCCTCAATCGCTTTTCCTAAAAATCATTGCTGCATATCATTATTAAATTTGGGTTTTTGGGGAACGGTTAGGACCCTTTAAAAATGAATTGCTTCAAAAATAAGTTAAATAAATACGGTATAACAAATCCTACCATTTTTAGCGATTTTTTTGGGTCTATAGGGGGTTAATTACCCCTTAAACCTATCCATTTTATACAAATTTTCATATTTTATTAATTTGAATCTTTCTTGTCTCCTTGGGGGCAATTTGAAGACTAAAGCAATGCTTTTTGACCCTGAAAATCGAGTTCAAAGTTATAAAGTCGTCGAAAAACGTAAAAAGGGGGAGGGGCTGTTCCCCGAAAATATGAGGCTGATGGAGAGAAACGGGAGCCGGATTCGGATTCAGGGGGTCATTTTACATAAGAATCTGCTTTCAAAGTTTCTGTGGCATAGTGTAATCGCATAGTGTAATACATAAGGTAAAAGTATCGAAAAATATCGCACGTTTCTTGATTTTAATAATAATTTGTATTACTTCCTACCCAGATAATTAATACCGAATTGGTTTAAAACAATATAAATTGCTCTAATAAATGAAAATAATGACATTTGAACATTAATGGTTATTTAAAAAAAAATTAGAAAAAATGTTAAATTTTACCCTTTTTTTGGCCATTTTTTGAAAATTCAATGACCTTGGGGGACCTCTAAATATTTTTCAAAAATTCTAAAAAAATTCACAGTGTCTTATATTCACATAAAGAACATTTTTGGGGGGTGAGAGTTAAACATTTCAAAAGTCGCGTTTTTTTGGGACACCCTACTGAGCATCTTCAGCGAACTCACCGCTTCTGGAAGGGGATTTCTTGAGCACTTTCCTCTTCTTGACCTCGCTGTCCTCTTCTCCGTCCTCGGAGGAGCTAGGGGTGGCCGAGGAGGACTCCTTGTCGACGCTGAGGGTGTTGCCGCCCCCATGCCTCCGCCGGTGGCGCCGCATCTCCTCCTGGCGACGACCGTACTCGTCCTTCAGTTTGTCGTCTACGTTCATGTTCAGCACAGACTTGCGGAAATCCTACATGTGGAAAAGAAATTTCAGGAACTCTTATGGCACGACAGAGCTTATATTCAGGCACAACCTTATACTATTGTTTGTTATTCTATTAAAGTGCCTTTTCTCAGTTCAGAAAAGGACCAATTAAGAACACCTATGGCGCTCTTATTTATATCATTATCTAAACATACCGTGGTCTCACGCCTTAATTGATATGAATGTTCATAGATCCTTCACCTAGACTCAAATCCTCTATCAAACAAAAACACAAGGTATCAATTAAGGAGGAGTTACAATTTGATTGTCTGTTAAAGAACTTAACTCATTAAATTAATTTTCAGCCTCTAATTATATTTGTAATGATGCAGCAGTCTGACCTATACAACCTAACTCACTCAATAAGATGTCCACCAAGAACACCTTTAATGCATAAGTTTACTTCAATAGTTTCGTCTACTGTCCATTCATCAAGAGACGCATCCCCTCAACTATAATAAACAGCAGAAATCAATAAGATTTCCACCCAGAATGATTCACATTAGCTTACTTTGTTAGGTCTTTCGGCTGCCCTAGCGTTAGGGGAAGCATCTCTTGAAAACCCTCCAGCCGAAACGGGCTCGTCCACAGATAGTTGTGCCTTGACGGGAGGTTTGGCTTCTGATGGAGACCTGACACTGCTGGAGTTATCCACCGAGCTGGAGCCATAGGACCTGGTGGAAGGCGTGTACCGGCTCGTACTAGGGTAGTACTTGTTGAGGTAGAGACTAGTAGGACGCGAAGAGATAAACCTCTCACGCTTGGCTGGAATATCTTCGGGTACCACTTGGCAGTAGGATTCACTCGTGCTGATGGTGTACTTGATGGGCTGTAATGTGAATGAAAGTGTTATTTCTTTATTTCAATTTATGTAATATTCGGAGGGAAAATTAATTAAAAGTGGTGATTGTAACAAAACAATCCATATTTATACTTTTTGAAATGCTCGTTTAGGGGTTAGAATTTGGTGGGGATATTCTCGTAAACTAAATTTTATCATTTAGTTATTGTTTCTCCTTAAATGGTCAAAAAAAGAATTAAATCTTACAAATGCTCCTAAATTACTTATTAATGATATTTCGTGGATTATAGGCTTAAATTGTAAAAATCAGCCAATTTACAGTTTATCAAGGATGTAGCCATTCATAGAGTTACGGATAAATAGTGTTAAAAAATTAATAATTCAAAATACATGTAATTAACTTAAGTTGAGGAAAAGTAGTGGTACTCATTTTTTATTATCGTCATTAAATTTCCACAAATTATTCCATAAAAACTATTTTGTTAAGTACTATTCATCTTCAGAAGACATGCCTAATTTCAATGATAGATAAATCTTTTTCGATTATAGAGCATTTTCAATCACATGACTCTGCCTAACAACGACCTTAGCAACGTTGTTTAATTCCTCCAGTGACATCATGTGCGAATGCTGCTATTGGATACTTCTATGTCCCGCCCCTAACAACAGCCTTAGCAACGTTGATTTTGTCCTCCAAGTGACGTCATGTGCGAATGCTCTATAGATACATATTTCATCAGTTTACTTATTTTAAAAGAATGTTTTGAAAAAAGAAAAACTATATTTACGTTAATTTTAGTTTTTTCTTTTGTGGTTGTGGCAATCTTATTGGATCCCGTCGTGCCATTGGAAGTTTCTTTGTTAGGGGAAGTGGCTCTCGTAACCATGACTACTTCATCGTCTTCCAGTTCATCAGACTCTTCGGATTCGGTTTCTTCTTCGGACTCCGACTCGTCTGTAGTGAAATCTGCAGGGGCTTTGCAGTTTACCCTGAAAATAACGTGACGGAATGCGTGGTTATATGGTTATTTATTGCAGCCAAAAATAGTTTTTTTTTTTATTTTAAAAATTTTAGACTTGTTAATATTTGATGATATGAATAAATTAGTATATTTTTTTTGTCTGAAGTACAAATAAAACTCAAAACTAATTAAAATCAGTAAATTATCATTATCTTATTGTTGTATATTTATTCATTAACATTTGGCAATATTGTAATATAATTCCTTCTTATACTCAACAGCAACGTTTCCTGAACCCAGTACGTCACTACGCGGAAGGAGAAAATGGGTAAACGCAAACCCTGTTGGGTTGCTAGGAGGAGTTTCGGTACACAAATCGTGATAAAAAAGACACTATTTTGTGAGTGACGTCATAGGGTCAACTAACGTTGCTGTCTAGTATAGTAACCACATCAATTAGTGTAAATAGAGAAAAAGAATGGAGAATCTAGAAAATTAAAAATTGTTTTATGTAACTCGTCACATTTTATTTCCAATATCGATGTAATCAATCATTGATATCAGATGTAATATGCGTAAATCAATCGCTAATCGGAACCTGCATCGATTAACATTACAAAAAGGGTAATTTAAAAATTACTTAACACGTTTACGGTGGTCCTCGAAGAACGAAAGATTGTGACAAAGAGGGAGTTCAAACTTAGTGACTCCCACTAATGCTACCTGTTTTGTTCGTGAATTTCCGTTTTTCTTTTATTTTTTTGAAAGGTTTTCTTTTAATTTAAAAACTGTGACAGGGAAGAAGAACGAGTGTATGCCAGTTTGCCACATGGAGAGAGGGGATCTATATCCCTAAAAAATGTGTTACTTAATTTGTGAATGGTATCAAAGGATTAGACAAACTGATGGACTTCAAGTATTAAAATATCTAATTGAAGGAATCATGAGAAATTGTGTTAGAAATTGAACTTTTAGTCCTTATTTAAATTGCATTTTTGAAACTTGCGTATAATTTGCCTCATGCAATCTGCGGATTATTAAAACCATATCCCCTTACAAGTATTTTACAATCATTTTGTGTTTCCTGTGTCTTGACCACAGAGTACCAGAACAGAGAGTATAGAGAGTATGGCCATAGACGGTAATGGAAATCGGAAAAATATTGGGATATGTCTTTTGCTAGGGGCTCTGGTGGCGCTGGCACTACTAATGCAATTCACGCCACGTCATTAGAGGCGGAGAAAAAGAAGCTTTATCCTCTAACTATCCCTCCGAAAGGACAAATTGAATGAACACGTCACATCCAATCACAGCTGGTGACCACCAAAATGACACTGTCTAGTCTACCCATCTATCAATCACAGGTATGATTGACATTTGCAGTGCTGCCCTCTACCATAAGATGGGATTTGGAAATAGCGTTTTGGGGACCCTCTGTTCGGTGTTTCCTCGGTGGTCTTGACGAGATTTAGTCACATTAAAAATTAAGCACCAGGAATCCTCATCCATCGACCCGATCTCACCTTGACTTCGAGTCCGAATTGCTCAGTCCGTTCACAGTCGGCGAAACCTCTCGACTCTGCGATCTGGAATAGCTCCTGTAGTTGGCGTTATTCAGTCCACCGTAGCTGTCACGCCTATACAGACTGTCCCTGCCCGTCACACTGTTCTGCCTGGACAGACTGTCCCTTCCGGTGGTGACACTGTTCTGCCTGGACAGACCGTCCCTTCCTTTCAGACTGTTTTGTCTGGAAAGACTGTCCCTACCGGTTACACTGTTCTGCCTGGACAGACTGTCCCTACCGGTTACACTGTTCTGCCTGGATAGACTATCCCTACCGGTGACACTGTTCTGTCTACTGACGCTACTACGTCCGTAGTTGTTGCTGTTGCTGTTGTAGTAGTTTGAGCTGCTGGGTTTCGCGTTGTAGTCTGAGGTGTAACCGACTCGGTTTCGGTCCGAGGCGTAGCCGGACTTGCCGTAGTCCGAAGTGTAGCCGGACTTGCCGTAGTCCGAGGTGTAGCCTGTAGTACCTCGGTCGACGGACTTTTCTCTGGATGGGGTAATGTATGATGAGGAGGCATATTTGGATGAAGAAGGTGTGTAGCTCGGCTTGGAATAGCTGCTGTAGGAACCGTAGTTAGGAGTCTAAAGAGAAAAAATAATCAATGATTGTTAAATAATGATTTCTATAACATATAATTCCTATTTAAGGAAACATTGCATTGCATACATTGCAGTCAATATTTCAAAACAAAAGACTAACATAAGCAGTAGTATTAATTTTAATAGAGTTATAAAAATTCAGGATCGTCCCGAAAAGTGTTTTTTTTTTCAATCGATGATGAAACATTTTGACATTAGAAAAAAAACCTTACCGTTCCGTAGCTTCTGGGTGAGTAATAACCACTCGGTCTCTGAAAGAGAAAGACACTTGTTATAATTTTGTTAATTGAACAAAATTTCTAATCATTTACACTAGTAATTTAGGAAAACATTTCATAATGGATACATATTTCATGTATTCGTCAGATTATTAGTATGCTTATTATACTTATTTTGCACAAAATTTGTGTTCTCTTACTCCATCTTTTTTTATTAAGAAAAATATTTCCGGTCAAGCCCATCATTGTGGCAAGAACAAAAAGACCAAAGTCCCAATTTAAAATATTAATAAGTAGGAAATTTAATTTTGTAAATGATGTTATAGAATAACTCTTCAAAAGGTTTTACCTTTTTAACAGCCAAAATTACCCTTTTTATTTTGTATTTTTTTACCTTTGAAAATACATATTGAATTGAGATAAAATTTACTAGTGTTAAAATATGAATTATAATGGTCTTCTGAAGACATTTACCCCTTTATAAAAGAAGCTACGATAAATAGCATAGACTAGTGAAGCATAGATTTTCAACTTCATAGTTCTTCTTAAATAAGCACATTTTTAAAGAAAAAATATAGTAAAGGTTGAAATACAATTTTAGTTAATAAACTTAAAAACTTTATACAAAAAAACAATATTCTAATTGGGACTGATTCCTCTATGGGACCTTCTTAGCCAACTTCGAGATAAGTTGCCAAATCTGGCTATGCATCGAAATGTATATTAAAGGTGGCATTTGTTTAACATTCGGGGTTTACTATTTTTTGCAACCCTTCAAAGCTCTTAGTCTATCGCCAAATGGATAGCCAACCAAGTTTGGTTTACCTCTGGCCAAAGAAAAAAAAGGGGCAACAAAAGCGAGTTTTCTTTTTAAAGACATCAAGGAGGAAGGGAATCTATTTTTTATTATTATTATCCGCATCTCTCTCGCATTGGAGAACTGAAATAAGACGAGGAAATTCATTTGCTTTGTGGCGGCCGACCGGAAAAGGCGCGTTATTTTTAACTGCATCTCGAGTATACGGCACACTTCGCTCTTTTTCCACCACTTCTTCGAAAGTTTTGCTTAGGTAAACGAACTAATGCTGCGAGGACTGCTTATGTTGACGGATGGGTTCAGAAGAAACTCTATAAAACCAGAGTTCGTTTATATTACAGAATCGGGTTCAAACAAGGTCAGGAATATGACGGAAATTTGCATGCTTTAGCTTTTTTTATTTATTATAATACCTCGGACTTACTCGATAGGTATGGACCAGGTTACAATTACGTATGAGTTATATTTATAATGGGGACTGAAGACTTAAGAACCCGCTCATAAGAAAGGCATATAGTTATAGCTTAGATTTTACAATAAACTTATATCAATATTTTGTGAAGAAAATATATATAAACCGAAGCTAATTTGAGGTAAAAACGTTTAATAATAATTCCAAATTATTTGCTGTGGGTCACAGATTTTTCATCTTGCTTAGAATTTTCTAGAAACATTTTACTTCCCATTTGGACAAAACGTTTTAACTATTTTTACCTTTGAACTGGAAGATCTGTCTGGTAATATAAGTGATTTCTGTTCCTAAAATACTAGTTTCACTAAGTTTGTATAAGCACTTATTTTACTTTAATTTTACCGTCGATAAGATATGTAAAGGGTTTTTTTAGACACTGTTTAAAGGTTTTAATGAAATTATTTTCATCATACAGAAAAAAAAATAGGTTTTGCGTTTTCTTACGTTCTTTTGAAAAGGTTTTAAAGGTGAAACACTTGGGAAAGAAAACTTCCTCATCAGGAATCTATCAAATATATGATTTATTACGAGTAACATATAAAAGTACATAAATTAATTTGAAACACAAAATTGTTTATGACTCCACTTTTTCTATCAAGAAAATTGGCTATTATTTTGGTTTTGACATTCCAGTAAAGTTTGGCTCAAATGAATCCATATACATATACACTGTTAGTTCATATTAAAAACCAGCTCAATACGATTGAACTTTTCTGCCTGATTTGTATTTAGTCAACCACACCATAACAAAGACGAAAGATTACATCTTAAGACTTTCTATACCAACATTGCCTAAATCCTTAGAATAATGACGAAACTTGTGTCAGAGTAGATACGATTCGCATTGATTACTACACAGCATGACTCACCGTGGCAGATGTCCCATCGTTTCTGTATTCTTGCCATCATGAAATGCGTAAGTGTCTTATTTAAGGACACCCCTTGTGTTTCTGAAACCACTTGTAATCATTCAGACCAACACTCAAGTGGTACGATAAATTACGTGTGATTAGCAACTCATTTGCAGGAATGAGAAGAATTTTATTGGATAACAAGGTGGTCTAATATGATACCTTGGAGATGTGAAATTTCCTTATTGTAACTTAAGTTTTCTATTAAAGTTAATAGATGCTTTGCTCCTTAACATTTTCAGGGTTTTTTTCAGTGTCACATTGAAAAGGTATTTTAACTAATTTTATGATAACCCATCCTTCTAAATGTAAAATGTTTAAAAAATAATTAATTTCAATCATAACTGATTAATAATTGTAATATTTCCTATAGAAATTAGTTTAAGGTTCTCACAATATGTTTTTGAAACGCATCTAAACTTTTAAAAAATAATGTTTTGATTAATTAAAAGGCACTTTTTCCAGGGTTGTTGGCCGTAGTCTAGATGTAAAAGAAGAACTATACGTTTCGACCCCAACTGCGTCTTACTGAATAAGACGTCGATTTCAAAACAACGTAGAAAATAAATAAAGATGGTTGGTTGGTTGGTGGGGTTTTATGGCGCAAGGGCCCTATTCGGCCATTCCGCGCCAGACACAAGGTTTTATGATTTCAATTTGACAATTATATGCGTTTTATTAAATTTGTATCGAGTAGAAATAGAGATAAATTTTTATGGGGCACATCTCCAACCTATTATTATTATTACACCAAATAAAGATGGTAAAAATGGTGTAATAATAATAATAGATAATAATGTTTTGAATGGATAATGATTATTCATCTTTAAAAAAATTATATGTGTAACACATCTAGTACAAAATAAAGTTTTAGAGAGCTATATTGCTATATTGCTAGTTAATTTTCTTAAAGAAACTCTGACGTCGAGTACATCCTTCAGAGAAAAAAAAGTGAAACAATTCCTCTTAATTTTCAACTCGAAGAAGAAAAAAAAAAGCTGCATTCAGAACAATGAGTCAGTTGAGCGAGCGGCATAGCAGACACAATTTTCAGTTGGTGATGAGTAAAGGCAGATACGAAAACCTTGGCTCAGATTCGGTCGAGGATAGGCCAAGTTCTTTGGCCTAATTCTCTCGAAAACGTTGCTAGTGCACTTGCTGATGCTAGCTTGCTTTTCGAAAAAGAATGAAGGTTATAGATTTGAAATCAGTATACTCTGATGGAATATGTCTGGGGTAAACCATCTTTTTAAGAATGACACGAGGACAAACCTTTAGGAAGGAGATTTCTCGGATATATTCGTGGTTAAATTTTAAGCAAACACGAAATACTTACAATTTATTAAGATATGGGCTGTACACCGACAAAACTCGTAACTGGCGAGCAAGTATTTCAGGCAAGTGATTAAATTTTGTCTTTTAAAATATAACTATGTATGTACTACGCTTAGATTATGCGCTCCAGAAGTGAATATAAATTTTTGTCCGGTTAAAGCACTTAAGCTGAAATTCCATGCTCTGGAGTCATTTGGGTGAAAGGTAATTTTTTTCAAAGATTGCCAAAATCGAACTACAGATTTATTACGGGATGGCAATCTTTTTTCTCGAAGCTGATGAAATAAAAATTAAAACAAGCTATTCTAGAAGTATTATACATTCATGCAGTATAGTAACCTTTTTAAATTCTGAATAAAAATTATCTGATTCTTGTTTTGTTAACTCTCTCAAACAGTATAGTCTAAGAAGTTTTATTTACACTTAAATGAATTATGTTTGAAGGAACCGGATACCAGGTGACATAGATATTAGGACTCTACTAACTTCCAATCACCACTACTCAATAACTCAATAAGTTCATGTATTTAAAATATTTGAAAAAAAAAAAATAAAAATAAAAGCCCTTTGCATTTCATAAACAATGATTACGTCTTCAGTAGATATATTTCATCTAAAATAAGTTAGATTGCGTAACATTTTACGGCGTCTCGTAAATATATTTCGCGATTACACGCATATAGCCATTCATACTGAAAAAAAGTGTTAAATAATACAAAATCTTACAACATTTTGATGTTCAGTAAAACCTTAAAAATATCCCACTCATAAGAGAGAGAACGGGTCATATAATAATAGAATTTTAAGCATACAGAAAATATTTGTTGTAAAAAAAATCAGTTAGTGACAATTTATACTAAATTTACATATTTAATTTGTGTACAACTTTGATTAGAATGTTTATGAAAATTGTCCCTCACACTTGAAGTGGGTCGCTTTGAGCTAAAATGAAAAGCAGCTTATTTTTGTCGTGCATTGGAATTGGGATGTTGAAACACAATGGGGTGGGGTTAGGAGCCAACTAGGACTAATGTTTAAACGTTAATTAAACTACTTTTAACCACTTCGGTTTGAAACCGGCGTATTGTTATATTAGGGGAACTAATTAGAAAGAGAAATAGGTGACTCCACTCTAAAACGTAAATGACTATTTTCCTCATTTTAGTTTCACGAAATATTAATTATAAAAACTTTTCCATTGCAAAAACAATGTAATTAAAAAGTTAAAAAATTCATGCTGTTTTTTCAATTGTTAAGTTTTAAAATAAATCTTAAAACAATAAAGTTTTCTAAAGGTTTTGTTAAACAGAATACTGAACTTTTTAAATCCTTTAAAAAATATACAATAAAAAAACTAAACATGGAAGAGTTTCAAAAACTTCAAAGATATCCATGAGGTTTGTTATTTTCAAGCCCAAAATATGTGTTGCATTCGAACTACTGCAGTCAAAATCCACACGTGTGGCTTCAATTAAAATTGTTTCGCGGTAGAAAAGTGAGGGGGGAAATCGCGTTCTTCCTTGATACTACAAATAGACTTCAACAAAAAACGTCTCTATTTTCGAAAAGAACAACTGGGTAAAATTGAGACTAGACGAGGCATGTAAAACTAAGGTTATGGAATGATAAAATACTATGGGGTTAAATGTCGGGTGAGTGAACTTGGGTTCTTTAACTCTTGATTCTACGCGCCACCCTTCTTAGCTTGCTCGACACATTTTTGCAAATGAACAGTTGTTGCCAGAAATCATGTGAGAGACACGTTGCTTTTGTTTAATTTTCAGAGCATTACCGTGAAAAGCGGGAGTCTTGTGTCGCCAGTATTTCAGCTGACAAACGAAATTGAAACGTCTGTGTGAAAGAACTACAAAACGTGTTTTTTGTAAAGCCATCCGAGAAACTGCGACGTTCTAAGTGTTCTAACGTCCCAAGTTTGTTTTTGTGGCAGTTAAGGACTAACTAGGATCTCTAAATATACCAACCTTGGTATGTAAAAGTTTGAAATGATGTGCGACAATTTTCAGAATTATACTTATTGAACTTTCAAACAATACCATTTTTTTAAATGTAGTGAATATCTTTTAACGTCTACCAAAGAAGTAAAAAAGTCAAATACTGTCTAATAATAAAGGCCGAATATTCAAAACAAGACGTAAAATAACAATTCATCCAGTTAACACTACAAATAATAGATAAGAATATGTTATAATTAGAAAATTTAATTTAATTATACATGATTCAAGTTCGAACACGTAAAACAACAATTCATCGAATTCAAACTTGAAATAATTCGAAGTAAATACGTTGTAGTTGAAATTAGAAAACATTACTTAAATAAATTGTTCTTTCTTCAATTACTTTTGATAATTAATTAAAACATTTTTTTCGCTTAGCATGAATTGATAAAATTATTTTAATGAGTGAGGCATTATTTTAACTTTCAATGACTAACACCCGTATCGACCATCTCGAGTTAGTTCAAGTATCAAGAATCAAGTATCAAGTAACAGTATCAAGAACACATTTAAATACAATTAATAATTATACTTTCTTATAAATAAAATAGAAATTTCGTTTTTAACATAGTAGTAATACGAATTGAAAAACGATTCACCAATTTTAATTTCAACAAGGCTTTTAATGAATAGAGAAATATAGTAAAAGGGAGAAAAGTATTAAGATTCTGCATTGAAAAGTCTAATAAAAGTCTAAAAATTAAAATTTCAAGTCTATTCAACCTAAAAATGCTACTTATAATAAGCAAAAAATGTTCGTCTCTTAAAATTTGACAGAATCTGTTTCTTTACGTATCCACCCCCTCTACATGTACCCTAGGGACGTCTAAAGCTGTTACTGCTGTAACCCTACTCTCTGTGAAAAACAATATGTTTTTCTGCGTTCAGTTCTCTTGCTGTTAGTTTCAGACTGGGACTAAACACATGAACACTGCTCATTGCTACCAACCATGGATTTCAGCTCACTGAAAACATTCATCTATTTATATGTATCATTCATTTGGATTAGCGGTAAGATTCCTTTCAGAAAACTTACTTGATTTTTTAAGTTAGAAACACGTTTTGAAGTATATTTGACATTGTTATCTTCACCTTAAAATGTTCTTACAGTATCAATTTATAATTTTTACAGTTCATAATTTTACTCCTTATTAGTACTATTATTCGATCTACTTCAAATTGTTAAACCTTAGTAATAAATTCGCTAATTCGTTCGTATTACCCTCTAACTTAATATTATAGAATTTATAAAAAAAACCTCAAGGAAATTTTGTCTTTTTTAACTAAGTGGTGTTATTATTGCCTTGTAAATAAGTAAATTTGCATCTCCCTCTTTTAATGGAAGATTAATTATTACCCCTGTTAAAATGTTTACTTAAAATGCAATATTACATGCTAAAGCATCAACAACTAAAAATAAATTGAAAGGGCATTTCATGGCATTAGTGAAATTTTAGTAGAATTCATAATATGTAATTTTTGTCTCTCAATGTTACATAAATTAAAAACGTGCAAAGATTTTTTATGTCAATGTCTTGCTGACAGATTATGTTAATATCGGCATGGAGTTTATTTAAAAATTAATAAATTTAGATAACATTAAGAGACAAAAACTACATGTTACAGTAGTATCTATATTATAATGTTCCAAATGCCGTGAAATTCCTTTCTACAAATGCCTGGGATATAAATACCTTACATAGTTTTTAAATTTCAAACTTATGTTTTAAATTTATGTTTTTTTATCTACTTCCAACTTAGTATGGACTAGGGTCATAGATTAAATAATATTTTTAAAATAAAAAAATTTATAAAATTTGAATTCCCATATTTTATATTTACTTCCATGAAAAGTGAGGAAAAGTTAAAAAGTTGATAATTATTCATAAAGGCGACATTCTCAAGAAATTTCGAAATGATGTAAACTTCATTTAATGACTATTTCATTTTGTTAAAAAAACTGTGATTAACCCTTTTTACTACTAAGAAAATTATCCATAATTTATTACAGAAAAGTAAATTCGTTATTTTCTCTGACAGAATTTTTGAAGTATTTTTTAAATTACACTTATGGGAAAAAAATGTAATTTTTCTGACCTCCTCCTTAAAATGTTGAGTTACTCATCTCTCTACCTCTGAGTTACTCATTTTGCATTTTATCACACCCAACTCACATACACAACGAAAAAAATCAAGTTCATTATCTCATTCGTTTTTTCCAGAATTTTTTGGAAATGTTACTAGCGACGAACTTACAGAGAGTATGCAAAAAGTCAAAAATAAAATTTTGAACAACTATGACAAGTACATACGACCAACGAATGGAACAAACACTACAGAAATCCATACAGATTTCATGCCTCGCCAAATTTTAAGTTTTGTGAGTAGCATTAAATTTTCTCCTTAACATAGTTTTACTTCATAATGTCAAAAATTGTAATCATTACTTTATTATAGGATGAAGAAACAGCTATCCTTACATTAGATAGTTATTTATACTTGGTAAGGGTTTTCATCATTCTATTAGTTTTCCCAACACTTCTTAGAAAAAATATACATTATAAAACCTTCATAAAAGGGATTTTAATATATTTTCGTTGTTTTATCATAGTAGGGTCATTCCAGGGGAAATCGACCAAGTTGGTTGGGTTGGGTCCTCCGATTTTTTTCAAATTTTCACCAAAAATTGATCCAGTAATCTTATCGACAAATCTGAAATAGCTAGGCCGAAAAAAATTTTTTCGCGGAGATACGGGGTTTTGAAGTTTCGTGAATTTTTCAAAACGGCGGCCATCTTGGATTTGCCCGCGTGTCTAAAAAGGGCTGTAGCTAACCTTCCACAAATCACAATCACATAATTTTTGTGTCATTTCAAAGCTAATTAATCACAGAAAGTGGATGTAAGGAGAAAATGACCTAAAAATTGGATTTTAGTAGTTTTATTAGCTCTCAAAGTCAAAATTTCACTTTTTAAAAGGACAAACTTTGAAAAAAAATTAAAAAATGATAACCCCTTTTAAAAATTTTTATTTTTCGCTCAAATGTCTATTAGGATGTTGACTTCATTTTAAAAATTTTGGGAGATGTAATTTTTGTCTTTATGGAGAAAATGATTTTTTTATATTTGTATGTATACTTCGAAATTTGAAGGATTTCGCAGAAAACAATGACTTCAAATCCACACCTAACCAACATTTTTACATGTTTTTGGTGCCATTTCATAGCCAATGGGTTGAACGAGGTGGAAAAGTGTGAAAAAAACCTTTAAATTAACTTTTATTGCTTTAATAAGCTTTTAAACTTCAGATTTCACTTTTTCAATAGCTAAACTTTGAAAAAATATTTAAAAATGATAACCCCATTAAAAACTTTCGAATTTGAGCTGAAATGCCTATCAAGATGTTAACTTTATTGCAAAAAAATTTCTAAGAGGTAAATTCAGTCTCTTCTTAGAAAACGAAGTTTTTATTGGGTGCCTGATTCTATGGTAATAACAAAAGGTTTACAGCAGACGGTCGTTATAAATCGCCTTCAAACGATCATTAAAACTTGTCTGGTTGTATTTTACTTCCTATTAATAGTAATGCGACATTTTAAATTAAAATAGCTAACACTAAAAGCCCCTTAAATATCGAATAAAATTTGCCGGTAACGTTCAAAATCTATGCCGCGATGATAACGATATAGGGTGCCGCCCAAGGTCAAAGGAACTTGACGGTGATAAGGTTTGTTTGATTAACCTGTAATTTAAATTATACAGCTAATAGAGCCAAATGATTGGTTCGGAATGAAGTATTAAAGTTTCTTGCTAAATTGTTTCCATTTTTTTTTCGAAAAATCATCATTTTCACAATAACGGCTTTTTTTTTCAGGCGGTACCCCTTCCGCTATTCTAGCGGCATAGGTTTTGAACGTTACCGGCAAATTTTATTCGATATTTAAGGGGCTTTTAGTGTTAGCTATTTTAATTTAAAATGTCGCATTACTATTAATAGGAAGTAAAATACAACCAGACAAGTTTTAATGATCGTTTGAAGGCGATTTATAACGACCGTCTGCTGTAAACCTTTTGTTATTACCATAGAATCAGGCACCCAATAAAAACTTCGTTTTCTAAGAAGAGACTGAATTTACCTCTTAGAAATTTTTTTGCAATAAAGTTAACATCTTGATAGGCATTTCAGCTCAAATTCGAAAGTTTTTAATGGGGTTATCATTTTTAAATATTTTTTCAAAGTTTAGCTATTGAAAAAGTGAAATCTGAAGTTTAAAAGCTTATTAAAGCAATAAAAGTTAATTTAAAGGTTTTTTTCACACTTTTCCACCTCGTTCAACCCATTGGCTATGAAATGGCACCAAAAACATGTAAAAATGTTGGTTAGGTGTGGATTTGAAGTCATTGTTTTCTGCGAAATCCTTCAAATTTCGAAGTATACATACAAATATAAAAAAATCATTTTCTCCATAAAGACAAAAATTACATCTCCCAAAATTTTTTAAAATGAAGTCAACATCCTAATAGACATTTGAGCGAAAAATAAAAATTTTTAAAAGGGGTTATCATTTTTTAATTTTTTTTCAAAGTTTGTCCTTTTAAAAAGTGAAATTTTGACTTTGAGAGCTAATAAAACTACTAAAATCCAATTTTTAGGTCATTTTCTCCTTACATCCACTTTCTGTGATTAATTAGCTTTAAAATGACACAAAAATTATGTGATTGTGATTTGTGGAAGGTTAGCTACAGCCCTTTTTAGACACGCGGGCAAATCCAAGATGGCCGCCGTTTTGAAAAATTCACGAAACTTCAAAACCCCGTATCTCCGCGAAAAAAATTTTTTCGGCCTAGCTATTTCAGATTTGTCTATAAGATTACTGGATCAATTTTTGGTGAAAATTTGAAAAAAATCGGAGGACCCAACCCAACCAACTTGGTCGATTTCCCCTGGAATGACCCAGGTAGTTAGTATGTTTTTGAGTTATAATAATAATTGAATAGTTATTGATAAAATAATTTATGCACGAGTCCCATACGTTCACAAATAATTTTTGAAGCATATCAAATCTTATTTCTTTTGTATTGAAAATCATAACATTTTGTGATACCTATTTTAAAAAAAAATAATGTGTATTTTGATACAAGGTTTATAATAAAAATATGCCCTTATCTCTATGAATATGATCTTCTAGGGTTGGTTGGATGCCAGATTAGCGTGGGACGTATCAGATTATGATGGATTCCTTACACTTCCGAAAGAATACATTTGGGTTCCAGATTTTTCTATTCATAACAGGTAAGTTAAATAAGCATGACATTAGATACTTTAAATATGGAAAATTGGAAAATGTATCTGTAGTTAAACTTTTGTTTCCACTTTATTTTTTGAGTTTACGTAAACAGGAAGGTTATATTATGAAAGCGGTACCATAAGTTCCATTGTTGATTACTTTGAACATTATGTTACATTAAATTTAAAGCTAAAAAATTAATGAAAAAATTTATTTAACCTTTAAAATTTTACTTATTGTTAGTGGTGCAACGCTGATAATTTTAGTGATTTGGTAATGAATATGCAGATACTCTAATACTCGATGTGAAAATTTGGTACATTAAGATTAGCTTGGCGCAAGTGGCAAGTGTTCTAATAAATCGCCAAAACTAAGCAAATATCGAAATGGAATAACAATTAAAAAATATCAACTATACTAGACATCAACTTAAGTTGACCCTATGACGTCGCTAACAAACAAAGTAGTTCCCATCGCGGTGTCTGAATTTTGAGTGAAATGAAGAACGTCAATATAAAAATAGGATTATTTTGTTAAACCCATGTGTAGTATATAGTGCTTTTCAATCACGATTTTCGTACCGAAACTCCTCGTAGCAACCCATCAGGCTTTGTATTTACCGATTTCTCCTTCTGCATTTGTGACGTACTGGGTTCAAGAAACGTTGCTGTCGAGTATAGCAGTGTCACTTTTAATTTTTTATGAGTAACCTGTAAAACGTTGTCAGTAGAATCCAATTGTCGAGATTTTCGCCCGGGTAATCTTAAAGTACCGAAAATTTAAATCCATATCCACGGATCTTTTGAATTATCAACATTCCTTCAAAATAAAAATTATGACCTAAACTTGTCGATCCTACTTCAGTGTGATCTTTGATAGACAGAAAATTTAACTTTGAAATTAACTCTCTATATTTAAAGTATAAATATATAAAATACTTCCTGTATATATATTTTTCTCTATATATAAAATATTTCCTGCAATTTCAGTCACAGTATGCAAGTAGACCCAACCAAAGAAGTTCTCCTTGGCTTATACCCGTCTGGTTTCGTTGTCTGGGTGCCTCCCATAATGACCCAGACCTCTTGTCCTTCAGTGTCCAGTTCTCCCTATCCAGGCGACACGGTTAACTGTACGATTCAATACGGATCCTGGATGCACGACGGGTGGAGCATCGACTACAAACACCCTGACGAAATGTATCTGGACCAATTCGAAGACATAAATCCAAGGTTGGACCTCTATTATCCGCCCCCCCTTTATACACCCGTGTCACTGAAATGTGTGTGTGTGTGTGTGTGTGTGTGTGTGTGTGTGTGTGTGTGTGTGTGTGTGTGTGTGTGTGTGTGTGTGTGTGTGTGTGTGTGTGTGTGTGTGTGTGTGTGTGTGTGTGTGTGTGTGTGTGTGTGTGTGTGTGTGTGTGTGTGTGTGTGTGTGTGTGTGTGTGTGTGTGTGTGTGTGTGTGTGTGTGTGTGTGTGTGTGTGTGTGTGTGTGTGTGTGTGTGTGTGTGTGTGTGTGTGTGTGTGTGTGTGTGTGTGTGTGTGTGTGTGTGTGTGTGTGTGTGTGTGTGTGTGTGTGTGTGTGTGTGTGTGTGTGTGTGTGTGTGTGTGTGTGTGTGTGTGTGTGTGTGTGTGTGTGTGTGTGTGTGTGTGTGTGTGTACGAACTTATACCATTGGGGAGAGTAACAGCTAGGTCATTCCATGCCAAAGCATCAATTTTACACCCTAAGGTTCTCAGATTATGAAATTTCGTATGCTTAATCACGGCTTACTAGATACTTATACAGGCTAGCCGAGTACGGAAATCATTGCAAATCCAGATGGCAATACTGGACCAACTGGCAAAGCATATCCAGTGTTGAAGGCGGTGGGTGATATAGGTAGGTCTTGTAGCGCTCCAAGCGGGAAAAGTTTTCAAATGGTTTTCATGTATAAGTATCTAGTAAGCCGTGGCTTAATGTATGCATAAAGACAAGGGAAAAAAAAGCAATTTTTATTCAATTCTATTCATTAGTTTCCAGAGAGATACATACACCTGTTTAAAGTTTTACCCATCTTGACTTTGAGCGGACGACTCGGGATGGTGTCCAATTGCGTTTTACCTTACCAAACTTTTATTTTCATAGGTAAAAGCTGAAAAGTTTCATTTATTGACACTCGATAGTCTACAGAATCGAATAGAAGAATGAAATTTGAAATTGAAAGATGGTTATTGGGGTTTAAAAGTCGCTTAAACACACACACAAAAGTTTTTTTATAGTGTCTTAAAAAAACGCAGGAAGCAAAAATCTTTATGAATATTTTTCAACAAACTATACACTGCTAGAGAAAAGTGGGTATTTGCTGTCAAATAGTGAAAAAAAACCCCGCTAGGGTATGGGGTTTAATAGGTCTTTTTGCATCGTTTAATAACAGAAATGGTTTTGATTAAAACCCCCCTAGTGCCCATTTTATGAAAACCTGCTGTAGGTGGGTGTACCACCGTGGATGATTTGGTATGGAATGACCAATCTCCCAAAAACCATGCAAGTAATAATTTGTGAATATTCTCTCTGCCCCCCCAGATGGAAACTGAAGAGCGCCCGCGCCGTACGCAACGTGATACGGTTCGAGTGCTGTCCCGAGCCCTACGTAGACATCTCGATCTACTTGGAGCTGCAGCGGCGCCCGGTGCCCGAGATCGAGGCCACGCGCGCCCCCTGCATCCTGACCATGCTGCTGACCCTCGCCATCTTCTGGCTGCCCCCCGACTCCTCCCTCAAGCTCCTCCTGGGGGGCATCCTCTTCCTCGCGCTCAACCTGTTGCTCGTGTACGTGGCCTGGAGCACCAAGTACCCCTTGGCAGTCGCCTTCGCAGGTGGGTTTTTGAGTCCATCACTCTCGTGAATGCTGGACAAAGAGCGCTTTTCTCTCTTTTTCTTTTTGTGTACATCTCTGTCTTCCCTTTCTCCTTTACTCTCTCATCTATGTCTCTCTCACCACTCTTTCTCTCTCTTATCTCTTTCTGTTCTCATTATCTCCCTCTCTTTATGTCTCTCTTACTTATTTCTCTTTCTGTATATTTCTTGTCCATCTCACCTCTTCCTTCCCTCTTCTCCATGTAATCTTTCTCTATCCTTTTCCCATCCATCTTTCACTACCTTGTCTCTACTAATTCACTACCTTGTCTCTACTACCTTCTCTCATCTCTAGTCCCTAGTTTTTTTTGTCTCAATTTCTGTATCTCCCTCATTTCTCTCTTTCTACCTCTCTATACTTCCACTTTTTTTATCTCTTTCTCTCTTTATCATTATTTCTATATCGTCCTCTTCCTGTGTGTGTCTCTTTCATATCACTTTTACTATTATCTTTTCATTCCCTTTTATCCCCTGTCCTTATCCAGTAGCACAGAGAATTGGGTAATATTGGCCATTGTGACACGGGGTCTAAATTTCTTTTCTCTTCCATTTAATTTTGCCCAGATCGCTTTTCTTTAAAAAAAAATCTTATCTGGAAAAGAGATCTGAAAGGCTATATTTCGGGGGGGAAACGTGTATTATTAATAAATCTGTTACTCAGTATTCCAATCCAAACTACATAGTATCAGAAATACGCAAGGGTCAAAGTTCGTACCCCCTTCCTTTCTTTAAAAATCTTACCTAATCCCCAAAATGATTTTTTTTCTTTTGGGGAGAAATACGAACTTATACACACGTTACAATTCTCAGAAACTATTCAAGCTACATAAATGAATTTTGACTTAAAATTTTAATAACTTATTTAATACAAAATATTTTAATACCACGTATATTAGCAAAAACACAGACCTTCAAATTTACCCCTTCTTCCAGTCTCCTTCATCCAAACCACCATGTACCTCGTTGTCAGCACCATCCTCCTCCAAGTGTTCGTCGTCATCAAACTGGGGGCCCTCTCTGGACCTTCCCGACCCCCCGCCTCAGTCATGCACCTCCTGAGGGGCCCCTTGGGTCTCTACGCCTGTCTCCGGTCTCCCATGTCCGAGGATCGCCTGTCCTTGGACCGGGTGCAACTGAAGGATGATGCCCCCCCGTCCGCAGAGGACTCGCCCAGAGAAGAGTGGAAGGTGTTCGCGGCTGCCATAGACAGGGTATTGTTCGTGCTCATGTCAATTGTCATGATAGCGGTGCATCATTTGTAAACGTTTCCTTGTCTGGTTTTTGTGTGTTGATTAAATATGTTCGTTCTTTGAGTGGTTACTTGTATTAGTTGTGAGGAAAGACAAGACCCTCTATATAGATGGCCTCACATCTCGGACATGTGACATCAAACGTAACGTGAAACCGGTAAATTTGCAATGTTAAGTTTATGGAGCCTAAAATCTTGCTCTTTAAACTCCTTGCGTTATGTTTCTTCATCAAGGCTTAAATAAACTTTCTAGATACCAAAATTTCCATCGAAGTTTTAGTAAAGAGTTTTTAAAAGTAAAGTAGTTTTCTAAAGTAAGTTTTTATGTTTAATGGATGCGGTTCAAAGAAAACTGAAAATAAAAAAATCTACTAATCTCTTTTTCAAATACCGAGCCCCATACCAGCAACTCTGGTATTACGCAGGTTTGTTGACTTCATTTAATCCCTCTTCTGATGTTCCAACGCTCTCCAATATTGCTTTTAATCCAAGACTTGTAGATGGATTTTTAGGATCAGATTCTCAGATCAGAAAAGTTTATATAAATGAATCCTTAAATAACTCATACGATGACATTGGAACTAAATCCAGTCATGCATTTACCCTTCCCCCTCTGAATTGAATTTTCGAATACACTGCAGAAATGTCTTCAGTTGAGTCCTATTTATCGGAGGCTGATAGATCTAAAGAAATTTAAACGGAGCACGACTATTCAACACTTCTAGAAACCAAAATATTGATGTGGGGAAAAATGTGCCGAGCCCTCAGACAATGATTCGACAGCATGCAGATTCAGTTAAGACTACCTCAGATACGCATTTGGCAAAATGCCAACTCAGTGAAATAGGTATCTGGAGGGTGAAGACGACTGTGAGTCAAGTGCATCTTCCTACGTCACTTCGAAAGACGTGAAAACTCGGGTAACTGACAGGCAAAATTCTGTTTTGACGCAAGTGCTTCGTATTTATACTTCCGAAACATACAAGGGTCATCCCGGTGTTATTGAGCGACTGTTTCTGAAGCCTTCACATATTGAACCAACTCGTCAAAAAAGAATATGAGTGAAACATTTACAGAGAAATTTGATTCAGTGAGGGGGTATCAATGCATAATTTGATTACTTCTTCTGACGATTTTAGGTATAAAATAATGGCGTATTGTATACTGCGAAGAGGACTTTATACCAGATGAGTTTATACTCATTGCTTTCATAAATATTAAATAGGCTTTAGTTTAAGAAGGCTTCATGTTTTTTGGAGGAGTTTTTTGAGGAAAATGATGAGTAACAAGTTAAGAAAATTTGAAAGACGGGCAATCGATTTAAAAATTTAAGGGATCTTGTAATTTAAAGGATCTTGTAAGAGGATTATTCAGCCTCTCAAGGCTGGGGATGGGTATATCAGCTAGTTAAAAGTTTTTTTTTCCAAATCATAAAAGTAAAACTTAAAAATTGTTTTTCGGACAGAAAAAAGTATCAGTGCGTATAAACATCTATGCAAGGAAAAATATATTGAAATTAAATATCTATTTCCAAATAAAATTCAAAGATTCACATAAAAAGGATTACGAAAATTTTTTACTTTAATGCTCCAAAGTTTGCATAAAATTATGAAAATGTTCTGTAAGAGAGATAATACCTATATCATTTTTAACTAAGAATTACAGAACTATTATTTTGTGTAGTAATTAAATCATTTTTATTTATTTCACAGTTTACATATTTTTTAAAGACACTGAAGTGAGTCTTTTTTTACGGATATAAAAATTACTTCTTAAACCATTAAAATCAGTTTTGACATTAAAAACTACACAAGAATTTTCAAACTATGCAAGAGATATTATTCAAAGACAGGAACAATAGCTTTTTCTAAATTAAAAGGATTTAATTTCTATCAGTAAAGTTCAATGTAAATAAATCGCAATATACGTAAAAATCCGCTACCTAGCATTTTTTCGTTTAGATCTTTTGTAAACGAGTAATTTCAAAACATAATAAAAATGATGGAATACTTTCTCTCTAATCAAAAACAAAACAACAGACTTCCTTCAACAAGCCGCTGTTTTTCTAAAAAAATCATTTTTAAGAAGGATGGAAATATACAATTTGGCCGTTTATTTTCTTTAAACGGCATGTGTTTATACCAGACGGCTCTCTCGTACATTTTCAGTTGCGTAACTTGGCAACAGGCCGTGTTCTTCCAGGAATCAACAAGCAGCGAGGAACGGGACCTTAACAAATTGAAGTCTCCCTCAACAGGACTCTTAATACGACAATAAAAAAATAATTTGATTTTAATTAAAACTACATATAAAAAATTATTAATGTCCCCACAGACGGTCAACCAGGTTGACAACATGCAATGTTTTAAACCATCCGTCTGTAGGGAAGTTGATGGTTGAAAATTCCAGGTTAAATTCTTGGTGGGCGGAGCTTAATCTGAACATTTCAATAAGAAAATAAAAAGAATTAAAAAATAAAAAAAATAATATAGTTTGATATTTAAAGTGCACAAAATATCAAAAATATTTATTCGATCATTTTAAGTTTATGTTTACAATTCAGTCGTCAACCTGCTGAAAGCATAGATTTGCAGCCAAATTGATCGTCTGTGGGCGCCTTTAAGCTTTTCCCCAAACGTTTTAAATTAAGGCGATTGGCAATTTTTGAAGAGTATTGACAATCAATCTAAGGGCATTCTACTAAAGGAAAGCCACCTGAAGCAAAGGACACAAATCCCCAACTCAACTCAACTCAACTAAAGGAAAGCGAGATACTCACCTTGTATTCGATAGTAAACAATAAACAATTTGGTTTTAACTAAATTAACTTAATAGAATAATACGAATTCTTAAAAAAAAATTAAATCTTAAAATAGGCCAATTTAAAGCCTTTTAAGTAAAAAGCTCATTTAAAGAGAAGTAACAGTCTAAAAAAGTCCTCAAAAGATAGTGAGATTAAGTACCTTTTTTAATCGTAGGAAAATCACTTAAAGAAGTCATAAATCTTACGTATTTTATAAAATTCCTTAAAAGTTTAAGCCCCTGGGAAATATTTGAGATATAATATGACAGCATAATATGTAAAATTCTCAAAAATAAACCAAGAATTTTATCTATTATGATTTAATTATATTATTATGATTTAAGATATTTAGATATAAATCTTCCATTCAAGGTGATTTACATTTATTTTACACAAATTAATTGAATTTAAAACATTTGAGAGTAAATATTAAAAATATAAGGCACTTTGCTTGCACATTAAATTTATTTCATTTCAACCAATATTTTCTGTAATGGCTATGGTAAACAAATTAATCTAGTTAATTAATAAAAAATAGTGTGTGAGTGTGATATAAAAAAATATTATCTAAAGTTCTCTTGTACTATATCAAAACCAGACTTGCTATATTAAAGACAAAAAAGCTCTTCTTCTATACATTGCTTTAATATTAACTTATCAAACGCCAGAAAGGAATTATTATTATTATTCAATTCTGGCCATATTTATCCAGTTAAATAAGTACTATCTGAAACGGGGCACTGTTACAACCAACTTACGTGAAGCTATTCAGTTCTGTCCTCAAGATAACAAAACTATTCAAAGTATTGAAACCCATTTAAATATTTAGGTGCTTTCGGCATCTGGGAGTTTCGCCGAATAGCCTCTTCCCAGTGCTTCTGGACCGGATATTTTACTCTTCAATCCATCCCAAGCCCATGTGTTGGAGAGGGTTTCCCTCTTTCTTCTGTTTACAGTGTGTGGCCCAGTGATTTACCCAACAGAACGTGTTTTTTAGCGTAGGAGAAAATCTTTACGGCTTTCAGGTTTAACCTAGTTGTAAACTGCCCAAGAAAAAGATACCGAGAAGGTTACCGAAGTGAGAAATGTGCCCCTCTTTTGCTTTTAAGTGATGCTGACGCGAAAGCTTCTCAATGAATACGGAGAAATACTAAAGAGGGAGAAACAGAGGTCATGCAGATGGGGATGGTGGAAAGTTTAAAAAATACAAGCGGTTATGATATCTAAAGACTTTGTAACGGGTTTTATGAACCTAATCAGTATGCAAAATCAATAAAATTTCATGGTATATTTGGATTACTGATAAGTATCTTCTTGTAATTTTCAAAATAACATTTATATTTTTTATGCTATTACTGAAAATGTTCCAAGGTGGGCCACTACTGGGGCACCTTGGGACACTTTAAGAGATTTTTAAAATTTGTTATTATGAATTCTCTAAAAAAGACAATATTGGTCGGGATTTTTTTTATGAAATGAACAAAGGAGTATATTTAATATATTAGCTGAGTTTGAATAAATGTAATTGTATAAAAAAAATTAGAAAAAATAATTTTATAAAAGGTTTTCTAAGGTTCCCACTCTCTTCTACCATTTTTTTTATAAAAATGACTTGTTCCAAATTGATAAAAATATTTAAAACTGGAAAATGGTTTAATTTTAGGGGGATACAGCCCCTTTTCTCTGTATTCACCTTTACTAGTGATGCCTTTAAACTTGTTTATAGCTTGTTTCGGTTACCAATTTTTATTCGTTCATTTATTTTGAATTTCATATCGAATGAAATAATTAATTAATTTTTTATTTTGGTAGTTTTTAGAAATTCGTTTTCTTTCAATAGAGTTAACAGGAAAATATCAACATGGGCATAATAATTTTACTAATATTTCAAGGGCTACTAGGTTCATTTTGATTACCTATAACTGACAAAAAAATATAATTTGGTTTTAAATTTTTGGAAAGAGGATATTCTACAACACCTTTAATTTCAGTTTCTTTCCCTTGAAATTTTTTAAAAAATACTGAAACATACTCAGACACTTATGACATCGAACATTCTTTCAGAATCGCGCAATTTCTCCATATAAAAATGCAGATGAACGTGGTTTTTTAAGTATACATCTTCGTTTGGCGGCCTTCTTATTAAAAATCGAGTTTACTTAATGGTCTAAATGCGGCTACAGCAATGCGATACTAAGTCAAAAACGTCATCGTCATTTGGCTCTGTTCCTTGTTCACCGGTTCACAGAGGGGGGAGTGGGTTGAGAGAAAAAAATACAGCCTCACCAAAAACTGCAGGTGAGTAACTGATGTGTTATTCTGCTTGAAAACTCTCCCAATCGTATCAGAGCACGGAGTTTGACTGATTACGCTTTATTTTTAACTACGCATAACGAGATGAAGTCTGGGGAATTTGATTTTATGCAAATATGTTTGGATGAGATAATAATATACCGTTATCTCTCTGGTGTGATCACAAGAGCCTTATTCAAGTCAGATAAAGAAGGCTAAATTCACATCCAAGCGGAGTCGCCAAAAGTAAATTGGCGTTGTATCTTCTAAAAATAGCTTCCATATTTGATAGATTAACTTTTAACAAGACTGTCATTGTTAAATTAAACCCTTATTTTCCTTTGATGAAATAGTAAACACGAAAGGATTGGAAAGGAAAGGCACATTGTTATTAAAAGTTATTGTCAAATCTAACTTCCAAACATATTATCATGCAGGATTCCAAGATTGCAGGATTCCAAGATTTACCAATGCTCATGGTTTTTAAAATTTCACATAAAATTAAATAAAAAATAGTGTTACATTTCTTTAGAAATAATAATATAGTGTTTAATAATAATATCTTGTTTATTATCCTTGACTAATGTTTCAAAACATTTGAACATGTTAAGGATCTTAGGGGTGTTTCCAAGATATAATTTTCCACGATTCCTTACAAATATAGAAACTTTATATTTTATTAAAATTCAATCACTTATTCATAATATAATCACTTATTCAATTTTAACTTTAAACTTAAAAAAAATATACCGACTGATAAATATTCCAGGAGATTGTATATTGTTATCGGGGTTCAAGAAATTTAGCAATAATGGCTAATGTTTAGTCAAGCATGCTAGCTGCTAGTCATGAAAATTATAGCCATTATGCAAGACTAAGTTCAAATTAGAAAACATTTTCTTTCTTATGGGTCCTTCATTAAACAAATTTTAGTTTTTATATAAATTTTTGAGATCTAATTATTCACGTTAAAAGCCTTTAAGATAGATCTCAGTTCTGCATGATATTCCACAAACCAATTGTAAAGTTATTGCCAATGTCTATTCATCCTAAAAACTTTACATTCGAATCCCTTTATTAACTCTCGTGTTTTCACTAAGCTAGTTATTTTAGAGAGAATTCCCTTGCCACAGATGCCCTGGTGTTGAAAACTTTCTTGTGAAACAAGTTGCCGAAATGTTACTCTTTGAAAGATTTAAGAAGTTAGGATGGAAACATGCAACTTAGAGTTGGAAAAGAGTATAAAGATTTCTCTCATTAGCGTTTAAAGCAAACTGAACATTAAACCAAGTCAAATTTAGGCATGTTTCTTTAATATTCTAATCTAAACTATTCAACAGCGTTGCCGAAGTTTTTTCACGTGTGATTTTATGGTTGAATATTTTTATATTTATATAGCAGAACAGTACAACCACATTATTACCCAAAAACCTCGGATACAATGGAACAACTATCTGTACGTAGAGGCTGTCCCCCCAACTTTTTCAGAAAATGCAATTTTTATGAGTAAAACTAATATGTTTTTAGTACCATCAAGGACGACTTTCCCCCAAGGTTTCTACTATGCCCCCAGGATATCCCACTTAAATCAGTCACCATGAAGTGAGGTAATTTTAAGACTTGGAACCGTACTTCAATTTAAAATAAATTAATTTCACTATCTCTCTGTATTGGGTTTGCTACATTTTATAAACGTAGTTCTGTTTGTGCATGTGTGTGTTTAGAGTATTTGAGGAACAATACAGTCACACTATACGAATAAAAATGCATTATTCAGTTCGAAAAGGTATTTTTTTTTCATCAAACATAAGAAACTTAAAAGAAATTTTTTAAAATTTGAATTGAACCAGATATTTGAACTGTCAGATCAAAAAAACGAGTTTCAAAAATGTTGCTTAGTGTTATTAGAACTAAAAAGTTAGTGATGCTTATAAATTCCTTTAAACACGTAACCTATTTCGAAACGAACTCTCGTCAATCTGTAACACAAAAACAAGTTTTGTCTCGTAAAAGAAAAACCAGTTTCCCCTTATTTAAACAAGACTTCAAAAATAACCGCATTTTAAAGTAAACTGTAAGTAGTGATTCTGTTATGTTGTAAGACTTTAATGCAGGGGTGGTAATAAGTGATTATTTAATGAAGAAATGTAGTAAAAAATATCTTGAAAAAGAAAATTTTCACTAATGAGTAACGGAACAGTATTTCCGTAAATTAAATCTCTTTCGTCGATAGAAGAATGAGGGTTTTTTTGTGAACCTCTGCAGTTTAACGAAATATTTTTATAAATCCCCTGCCCTATAGAATCTACCTCTATATTACATATAGAGATATTGTAATTTGAATCACTTAACATTTTCCTCATTAGACCCCCAATGATGGGATAAGAAAACCTAGAGGAATGACAGGGTCCGCAATAAAGTCTGGTGATAATCTCACGAAAGATAAAAAAACCCCAAATGACTTCATCTTATGTTTGTAAAATATTTTTGATTCAAACATATTGGATATTGATGGATGTCTAGGCAGCGCAGCAATATTGACCAGTTTTATTTTCCAGTATCCAGAATATCAATAAATGTCAGTGTGTAATTTTTAATTACTTAAACAACGTGAAAAACATTCGAATTGAAACTATTCAAATGAAATAAACCGTGTGAACTTATGTTGGATTGGATGTTGGACACGATTTTTGATGAAGAATTACGGAAAAAAATATTGGCCAGCAAAAACCGATGCTGAGAAATATCGTCGATAATTGACCGTTGGATGATATTTCAGAGCTCATTTTGTTTTTGGACATTTTTTGTGCTGCATGGGTGGTTAGGTACAGAAATTTAGTAGAGCTTGACTTGGTGTTCCAGAAGCTATTAAGGTCTCTTCCTCTCTATTTGTTCTCACTTTCTCCCTATTCTCTTTGACTTTTTTATCCCATTCCTTATGAATTCTTTCTTTCTCATTCCAGAGTAAGGTTAAAGGGAAGGTAATTAACATAGCAAAGAAATTTACGTTGTATCTTATTAATTAGGTAGTTGACATATTGGAAAACACCAATCACCAATCAGATTTATGTTTGAAGTTGAAATTAAATATTAGATTGATTCCACTTCAAATCCTCAAAGGAAATCTCCAAAGCCCACGACCCAAAAAAACACCATCCAACTGACCCTGCTCCATGGAACCTCACTGAATCTCAAGACACTCTTTGTAGCCCCGATGGGACATATTTCCCCAAAAAAGAGAGTGCAGAAACCGAAGAAGCATCAGTTTGCAAACAACACTTGTACTTACGCTGAGCCCGTACGACATGCTGACGGAAGAGACCGGAATCAGGAAGACGTACGAGGAATCGCGCAGATCCGACCGCGAGGCATCCCCACCAGAAAACTGAACCAGGTGGTATTTTGGTGGATCTCAGCAGCAGCGCTGCGGCCGACTTTCCTGGCACCTATTGTGGCTGTTATAAATAGCCCTTCTCTCTCTCCTCTTCTGCCGAGCGGGCTACGGTGGAAATTCAAATACAGAGGAGGAATGAAAACAGCAAGAAGTGGTGCTGGTGGTTCCTTTAATCAGGAGGGGGTACGTGCCCTCTCAGGAAGCTGAGAGTTAGTTGAACCGAGACTTAGGGCGTTCTGGAAAATATCCTCTCCATCTCCTCTCTCCTTACTCTTTCAATCCATATTTATGTCCATTCAATCTTATTGTCATTTACTCTATGTGGTGATCTTCCCTCTTTTATATACTCTCTTCACCATTTTTTACCCTTTGAATCATTCTGTCTCCATTCTTTCTCTCATGTTCGATTCTCACCTCGCCCCTGGGTGTATTTTCCTTCTTTGTGCCAGTAAAAATTCTGTTGTGTCTGTCTTACTTGACGAAGGTGTATAAGCGGATCCTTGAGATCAAGCACACATACCGGAAAATATATGTAACCAAAAAACCAATCTTTCTCTCATTGTCTTTATGATTCCTTCTGCGCTTACTCTCCCTCTCTGCTTTCTTCCATTCCAACTCTCGTCCTCTTTTCTTTCTCCTTTTTCTTCATTTCTCTCGCTTCCTCTTTAATCTTTCACTCTTTCCGTTACCTATCTTTTCTCCCTTTCATTGACTCTCAATGTTATTTTTTCTTGCCCATTCCATCATACATCCTGTCTTTATGATTCCTCTATCCTCGTATGTGAGCGATTGCCTTATGGAAGTGTCTATTTGGACGGCAAAAACGGCAGTTGGCGCATGCGCCGTAGGTCTCGCGGTTACGTAGAATTCCCGGCGCTCCAATCAGAACCGTTGCCGGGTAAAAAAGAGTAGAGTTTAGTTGTATATTTGCCGGCCAAATAGACAGTACCTTTTCTTATTTCATAGACTCTTACTATATTTATTCATCATATCTTTTAACCCCTATAGTAGCACAGCTCGCACCAAATATGTCAAGTTTACGTAACTGCAACTAGAAGTAAACGATATTTGGTGCACATGACAAAAATTGGAAGAATCTTGAACGTTTGTGCTGCTTGGGGTGTGGTTCTTAATGGTCAGAAGTCTCAATTTATTTAGCCAGAGGTCCATGGCTAATAAAGGAAATGAAAAAAAAAAAAACATGGATACGCTTTGTGGATAGGGGCTCTGCGCTCCCAAGATTAGTAGAGAGAGAAGGTTGGCTCATCAGTGACGTCACTGCTTGGAAAAGGGGTGCTCTGCCAATTACAGCTGTGATTCACAGCTGTACGAGCATTGCCATTGGCAGAGAACCCCCTTTCCAAGCAGTGACGTCACGGATGAGCCAACCTTCTCTTTCTTCTTACCTTGCTGCGCTCCTAATCACCCCTCATGAAACTATCGCCTCTTTCTTCACTTCACGAGAGGCGGAGAAAAGAAGCTTAATTATCTAACAGCCCTCTGAAAGCACAGATTGAATGAACACGTCTCATCCATTCAGAGCTGGTGACTACCAAAATGAGACTCCATATCCATCTATCAATTGCAGTGCTGAGCTCAAACATATATGATGAGATTTGAAAATAGCGTATTGAACCCTCTGTTGGGTTGTCAACAGACAAATAATATAACCAGCCCAGTCAGTGGGTGGGTACCTAAAAACCGCCTTAGCAACAAATAAACAACAGCCTTAGTAACAGTTAAAAGCACTACAGAAGATATACAGTTAACTGAAAATAACCGGTTGTGACGTCACCTGAAAACACTCTATACAAGCGAAACCTGAACCCAAGGGTCCCCTCAACTCATTTATTAAAAACTCGCTTGTCACTCCATTTTTGACTCTTCGAATTTTTCAATCATTGTTTTCTGAGAACAAACTTGGATTTTGTAGGGAAATTTTTAATCTTGATAATTTCCTATTATTCAACTTTTCTCATATTTTTCAAAAAATTTCAATGGAAAGAAGAATTAAAAGAAAAAAAAACTTAAGGAAACTAGAGATTCTGTCCTTCATATCTAAGGTCACAATATCAAAAATTTAGTCCGTTTAAAAATTAGTTTCGCGTTAGTCCAGGTTTATGTCGCATATTCACAATACCTACAAGGATTTACTTTGATTCAATGTGAATGGGTAGTGGACTTTATTTTTACTGTTTTTTTTTTGGAAATTTTAATAAAGTAACTGGGGATAGAACCCACGAACTGCCGGATGCTAACTGCTCCAGCGGGGATCGAGGTAACTTTAAAACTTAAAATAACATGTTCTTTTTGTGATGCATGCATCAACCCACGTGACCTTTGTAGGTATTGTGAATTTCCATTTATGTCTATTAGAATAGAAGAAAGAACGAACTCTTCTATAGACTGTATATGAGTGGGTGACAGGGTACCCTCTGTTAGGCCTTTTCTCTGTGATCTACCCACTTATATTTTAAGGCACTGTCTATTTGGTCGGCCAATACAACTAAACTCTACTCTTATTTCCACAGACACGACGTGTGTTTCACCTCAATGCTTTGAACCCATCATTAAGCGCCGGGACTGCTACGATACCGCGAGACCTACGGCGCATGCGCCAACAGCCGTCCAAATAGACACTCAAAAATTTTTAAAACCACTCATTCAAACTTACGCTCAGGGCTCATAGCACAAAGGCACTGTCTATTTGGAAGGTATATATACAACTAAACTCTTATTTACATGGCAATGGTTCTGATTGGAGCGCCGGGACTGCTACTTAACCGCGAGACATACCGATATATACATTTGCCGTCCAAATAGACACTTCCTAGCACAAAGGCACTGCCTATTTTGGCCAGAAAACGTACAACTATACCCTGCTCTTTTTTACCCGGCAACGAGACCTACCGCGCATGGATGAACTGCCGGGCAACGAGACTACTACTTAGCCGCAAGGCCTACCGCGCATGGGCGAACTGACGTTTTCGCCGGCCAAATAACCACTTCCTAGCACAAAGGCACTGTCTATTCGGCCGGCAAACGTACAACTTAAACCCTACTCTATTTTACCCGGCATCTTAACCGTGAGACCTACCGCGCATGGGCGAACTCGTTTTTGCCGGCCAAATAAACACTTGTAGCACAAAGGCATTGTCTATTTGGCCGGCAACAAGACTGCTACTAAGCCGTAAAACCTACCGCGCATGGGCTCTTTTTTACCCGGCAACTTAACCGCGAGACCTTTTGTTTAGTTTCGCCGGCCAAATAGACACTTCTAGCACAAGGCACTGTCTATTTGGCCGGCAAGCGTACAACTAACCCCTACTCTTTTCTTCTGTTTTGAGCACCAGGACTACTACGTAACCGCGAGACCTACGGCGCATGCGCCAACTTACGTTTTTGCCGTCCAAATAGACACTACCTTCAGCAATCATTTAGCTATTATAAAACTTAAATAATCAAATGTACCTTGAAGGAGAAGATTGTGTTAAGACAGTGATTCCTAACTCCATGACCGCGGTCACCGTTTCCTATCTCTTCATATATACCGTATTTATCCATTAATTTATAGAATCTTTCTTCATTTTTATTTCCACATTCAGTTTTTAACCTTTCAGTCCTGCCAACCCCAATTTTAATAGGATTAAATATATGCCATCACGAGACAGTCTAGAAACGATAGGTCAAATATTTTATGAAAATATGTATCCATTTAATTAAAATGTCTTGTATATTTTTGTTAATCTAACAAGCTCGCGTTCCCAGACTAAACTCACAGAAATGGACGAAAATTTTACTGGAGTTATACTTAAAACACTTAATGTGTAAAAATTAGCTGAGGATTTAGAAAAAGCTGTAAAAAAATAAATTCTTATTAACCATAATTTTTAACACCAAATTCTAAATAGGCGAGTAATGCAGTGAGAGAGCCAAATGCTTAATGTTGAAAATTGGGTTCCGGGTTACCAAACCCATTCAGTTAGCGCGACTTGGTGTGCATTTAATGAACCTTTTTCTTGATTGGTCAATATATCCTTCTTAAAAGCGGCCAGTTCATTTAATGTCATCCTCTCCTTAATTCTACAGCTAATTTTTTTCACAGTAAGTGTATTCAGCCTGTAAGATTTCCGTGTATTTCTGAGCCTGCGAACGTTTCCTTGTAAGCATCAGCGCCCTCACTAAGAAATGAGTGGCTTGGAGCACATTACATATTAACTTCTGTATAAATGTTTTGTTAAAGCAAACTTCGAGTAGCAAATTTTTTCCTGTCATGCATACTCTATGAGAACTTCTCTTTCACTTGCAATGCCGTATACCAGAATTCCTATGTTATTTTTAACAATTATTCTCAACTAATTAATTAACAAGACTTATTATAAAACTAAATAAACAAAAAATAATTCTGAATTTGAAAGGATGGATTACGGATCCAACGGAAGAGATGACACCAAAAGTGGACCACACAGATCTAGCAGTTTATCTTACCGCTTGGTAAAGTTTTAACGGAATGTAACTTGTGCTCCAATCCACTCAAATGATAACTTCGCATTAGGTTCATTTTCAATCCAAAATCGGTAACAGAACTGCTTATCAAGAGTTCTACCGACTTCAACACAAAATCCCGAAAAACTATAAGTGTAACAGACCTTCTATCCAGAGTCCGTGGACCCCTCCCAAAAACCTCGCGGTACCACTGGTTGGGAATCACTGTGTTAAGACACAATCTTCTCCTTCAATAGAGAATGAGACCAACACTCCGAGGGTTTCCCACCCTCGATTCCTCAGTCTTTTATTGGTATTTTCTCTCCCGTATTTTTCATCACACTTAAATTGATAATCAATATGAATCGTACACAAGTTTTCTTCCACAGTTTGAATGTCTTGCTTTCTGTACTTAATACTCATACCCTCACCTCTTTGTAATCTGAAATGAAAATGTGTTTCATTATTACATTAGTGATATAAATAAGTCTCAAGTCTCTCTCATTCCATCCTTTCTATTACTCCCTCCTCAACGTTTCCTCTCATTAACTCCCCCTCTTTTTCTTCCCATAACTTTTCTTTTAACTATCTCTCTCTTTCAGCCTCTTTGACCCACTCTCTTTCTTTTTTACACCCTTCTTTTCCTATTTCTTACGACCTCGCCCCCCCCTTTACATAATTCAATCACTTATCTCCCTTGCTCTCAACATGCATATTTCTCTTATGTTTCTTACTCCTTCCTTCTTTTATCATACTCCTATCTCATTCTACCTCATGCTTATTCCTCATTACCCCCTTTTTAAATTCTCCACCTCATTTTACAAACTATCTTCATCTATTTTCCATCACTCATCTCCTCTTTTCTTTCATACTTCCTTGCCCTTTCTCATCATCCCCCCATAAAATGTAAGCCATATCGCATTCTTTGTATCTAACCACGTTCAATCAAATCTCTTCCCATTGTAATATCAATCCTCCTCTTTTTCATATCCTCTCCCCTTTTAAGGTAGTCATGTTCTCTCCCCAATAATCCCTCTTATCCTCTTCCTCACCATCCTATCTTCACTTTCCCATTCCCAAATACTTCTTCCCTCTGATCCCTCTCAAGATTTTCTCATTTCTATATCGCAGCCCCTTCTCTCTCTAAACCCTCTCTACTATCCACCTCTTCAATAATCATCCCTCTCCTCTCTTCACTATTCCCAACATCCTCTCTAAATCTTTTGCTCTTTAAAATATACCTCCAATATTTCGCCCCCTCCTAAGTATTCCCTAGATATCCCATCTTCATTACCATTCCTTGGTAGCTTTTCCTCTCACTCACCCGCCATCTTACCTAATCCCCCTCTTTCCATCTTTATCAACATGCACCTCATCAGCCTCTCATCTTTTCCTTCTCTCCAAAAATGTTCATTATCATCCTTTTCCTCAGCATCCCATCCTAGACATCCTTCCTACCACTCCTCTTTTTTTCTTTACACATCTCTCTTTCCTCGACATTTCCTCGATCACTCACCCATCTTACCAAATCCCTCCTCTTACCATCTTCTCTAACAACTTACACCTCATCAGCCTCTCCTCTTTTCCCTCTCTTCAAAAATTTTCACTCTCATCCCTCTTCATAGAATCCCATACCTTTCAACTCTTTCTACACCTTCCCCTCCTCTCTCATACCTCTCCTCTGTATCTAACTCCTCTCTCTCATCAACATTATCTCCTAAGCATTCCTTTAATATACATTATCTTTCATCCCTTATTCTTTACTTAAACTTCCGCTCCTAACTCATCCCCTACCCCTTAGTCAACCATTCTCTCATCCTCCTCAACTTCCCCACTATATCTCATCTCACTCTTCTGAGACACCGCCCCCCCCGTTATCCTAACCTATAACATTCCCTCATCTCCCATATAATATCCCTCTAGATATACTTCTCCTCAGCATCCCATCCTAACCTTTCCTCTTCATCATCTAAACTCTTGTATCCCCTTTTTATCCCTCCCCTTTTTTACTTTTTTCACCACACAATTCCCCTTCCTCAACATCTCTTTCTCCGAAATCCTCCTAAACATCCTCTCATATCTTTTCCCCTCCACAGCAATCCCTCGCATCTGATCATTACAGAGTTTCCTTTTCTCTCATCCCTCTCCTAAGCAACCATTTTAAACATCCCTTCGTATCCCTTCATCTATATCTCATACCCACCTCTCTCAACCCTCTCCACTATTATCCCACCTCATCATTACTCTCATATTTTTCCCAGCATCCTATCTAAATCGTAAAATTCCTCCTCAGCATCCCGTCTACACCATGCTCCCTTCTTTTACCTACATATCTCTATACCATCTTCTTTTATCCTTTTTCTCAGCATCCGTTCCATTCATCCTTTCACATCTCCTCAGCTTCCTACCCTATAATCATCCCTCTTAACATTCTTTCCTTTCTTATCCCTTTACTCTGATCCTCTGTCAAAGTTTCCTCGGTATCCCTCCCATAGTCTTACCTTATCCCTTCTCTTAGTTACCTCTACCCTATCAATACACTATTCAACCAATCTCCCCTTTTTTTTACCCCCCTCCGAAAACTGTTTTCTCTCCTTAGAATTCCATCCTTATCAACCGTCTATACACCATACTCTCCTCTCTCATAATCACACTCAATATAATGTCTTTTCCACCTCAATATCCCCTCCTCATAATTATCTCCTCAACATTCTATCGATATTCATCCATCATCTCTGATCCCTTTCCTTTGATACACAACGTCATCTTTCCATCATCCTACCCTTGCTATCAGTCTCTTTACTTTCACTTCTCTCAACTATCTCCTCAACATCCTATCATCTACCCTTCCTAATCTCGCCCCTTTTTTATCCATATCCTCATCATCATTTCTTTATCTAATTTCCCTTTTAATATCCCCTCCTTTTACTAGGTACCCTTCTTCTCTCATCCCTCTTCACCAACATTCAATTCTATCCCATCCCTCTCCTCTTAACATTGCTCCTCAACTTTCCTCTACATATGTCCCCTCCTAAGCATTCCCTCTTTTCAATATTCTAGGACCCCTTTCCTCGCTATCGTTTCCCATCTCTAGGTTATCCCCTTCCTTCACTCCTCTCTCAAACCTCTTAACATTTTTTATCCTTTGTCCCCTCCTCCCCTCCAGTGGCGTATATAAGGGGGGGGGCCGAGGGGGCCCTGCCCCCTCCCCGAAATTCGGACTAGGTGCACCAAAACACGTATTTAAGGGTCAAATTTCAAAAACATTTCTGGGGGAGGACCCCCAAGCCCCCCCTTTTGTACTTAGAATTTTATTAACAACTTCATTATAATAAATTTGGACATATATTTCAAAAAATATCTGTCCAAAATTCGGACTAAGGGCCACCGCAAACTTTTCCGCTGGATGTAATAAAACAATTTGCGGCCGGACCACCAGCAGTTTATCTCCCCTATCTCCCTCAATCTCTTTGTATCTCCTCTCGCACTCGCGCATGAGAGGGGTCGAAAATTGACCACACCAAGACACCGGCGCCATAAACTCAGGTTTCTTCCTGGAGATAGGTATTTTATTACATCCAGTGGAAAAAGTCGACGGTGCACCTAAGTGTACCAAAAACAAGATAAAACCCTGTTTATAGGGGTAGAGTTCCAAAAATTATCTAGGGAAGGACCCCCATATCCTTTTTTGTACTTGGAACTCTATTTTAATAACTTTTTAAATATTAAGTTCATAAAAATGTACATCCAAAATTCGGGCTTAGTGTACCAAAACTAGTTAAAACCCTGGTTTTTTTTTTTAGTCTAACTTCCAAAAATTTTCTGAGGATGGACCCCCAGACCCCCCTTTGGTACTTGTATTTTTATTACTAACAACTATTCCTATATTAAGCGTTTCGGACCTAAATTATTACCTAAAAGCTGCATTGGACCTATTAAATATGTGGGGGAGGGTCTGGGGAGTAATTTTGGGCCCCTCCCGAAATAAATTCCTATATACGCCACTGCTCCCCTCTCTTATTCTTAACCCATACCCATCTTTTATCTTCCGTCACAATATCCTCTCATCTTTCCCTCTCTACTCTGATACCTCTCCTCAGAGTTCCCTCATTACCTCATTCATCTTCTCTCACCGTCCACCTCTTAAGCATCCGCTCCCTTCTTTCTATCCTCAGCAACTACTCCCTTGCAACCCTTTTATCTCTCACCTCAAACTCCTCATCTCTCAAGCTTCTTCTCAGTATTCCCTCTCCTAACCAACTCTTCTAAATATATAAAACCTTAAGGTATCACCTTCTCTCTCAACCCTCTCCACTGTTATTCCCTTATTCAGTAATACCTCCTCTCTTAGCATTCAGTCTTAATATTTATCCTAAGCATCCCCACTATATTGTCCCTACTTCAGCATTCCCTAGAATCTAGATCATGGATGGTCAACCCGCGTCCCGTGCAGCACAATGTAGCACTGCGGAGTTATAACTGTGTCAACGCGAAGATATTGTAACATTCTGAAATTTTATCATGAAAAATAATTAACTAATCCCACTACAGTTGAGGTTCCCAATCTATAGGTTGCGAGGTGGGTCGCAGAAGAAAAAATGCTAATATTTAATTATCCCCAGTTTATTAAAAAAAACGCGTTAATATGCTGCTTTTAAGAAAAAAAATTATAGATTTCTCTAGATTCCTCAAATTCTCATCCTTTTTCAGTATCCCATCCTAGCCATCCTTCTCGACATTTCCTCTATATCCCAACCATCTTCTATTCCACTCTCATCATCCCCTTCTCTCTTTTCCTTCTCTGCTACGACCGTTTAAAATTCTCTCTTATCTTACCCCTCTCCTCCCGACTTCCCCTTTAAGCCTCTTCAGCCCTCCACAACATTTTTCTCAGTCTTTTCTGCTTTCTCATCGTTCCCTACTTTCCATAATTTCTTTTAACATAATCTTTGCCCCATCTCATCCCCTCCCATTACCCCCTTATCTCCTTTCCACTATCCTATCACCTATTTTTACCACTTATTTTCCCTTTCATCGAACTTCCTTCTTACCTGACTTATTTTCCTTCTCCTCCCCTCTCTCCAGCAACCAAGCTAATGAGCTAATGATACCCAACTAAACATGATCATTAACTCTACAATTTCCCAAAAAGTGTACAAAATTTTCTTACCTTGGATCCGTTCAAAATTCTTCAGAAGAATGTCAACCTTTTTAAATCTTTGTCACCCTTCTAAAAGATGAATACTCGTTCCATCCTATGTGAAGAATAGGTAATAATTATTATTATTGATGAATGCATAAGCCATAAATATTATTCCACGAACTTCAGCCAGCTCAGCTTAACGTGATCCCCTTCAACCTAGATTAGACTTAAAATAATATCCGACTGATTATTAGTGTTTTAATAATGATAAGCGGTAAATAGTGTTCGCATTTAAGTCATAACCATGTTCTTCTAAATTATTTTAAACAAATTGATAGTAAGTAATTTGAAACTTAAATTTTTAGGAGAAATTTAGCAGTAGTAGTTAATAACTCACTAAATGTTTAACTGTTAAAATTAACCTTCAAAACTGGGGAAAAAGGTGGTTTTTAGGTAGATTCGGACACAAATGACAAATTAAAATAATATAAATCATTTCACAGTCCTAAACCACCCAAGATTTCTATTGAATCCTGTGGAGAATGTGCTGCCAGGACAGATAAGATTTCAAAATATGCTGATCACATTAAACAAAACATAGTGTGTTAAACTGAAAAAAAGGAATGAATGGGCTCTAACGTTTTAAGAACATTGACCATGATCACATTAAGCGGAGTGGATTGTTAATTGTATAACAAATTTGAGAAAAAGATCTGGATAAATACAAATATTTTAATTGATATTTTGACCCGGAAGGATCCCTCCTTATTCATAGCATCTAATTACATCTCATCCCTTTCCTCTCAATACTCTTATAACCTCATGAAACCTTCTTAGCACCCTCTCTATATCTCATCCGACTATGACATCCTTATCTTTCCCCTTTTTTTATTCCCTTAAAGCTCATTAACACTTCATATTCATTTTGGAGGAATCATCACAGTGAAAAGTGCAAGTGGTCTTTTCACTCTTCACCCCTTCGATTTTCTATGGAAACTAGCTATACCCAGGAGTGAATCACTCAGGATGAACAGTGAAAATAAAACAATGTTAAAGACCTTAAGTTTTCTTTCTTCTTTCATCACCTCTGCTCAGCATCCCCATCTCGCCTTAACCCTCTCAACTCCTATCCCTTTCCCCAAAACCATTTCCTCTATCATGTCTCTATATCTCATCTTTCCTCTATCAAATCTATTTTGGACCCGCGCAGGACAGGGACATCGAGCCGTATCAGGGACATCGAGCTATCGGCTACAATTAGCAGGACGCTCGTAGCAAGAAGTAAGTAAATCTTGCCACTTTTATCCGCCTTCTTACAAACCTCTCATCTTTCTTTTCAACATTCTATATTATATTTCCTCACTCTACTTTCCTCTCTACCCTTTTAGCTATTACACCCCTCAATATTCTATACTCATCACTATTCTCAGCATCCTATAAAACTTTAACATAGCTCCTTATCATATCCTCTATACCTTGTCCCCTCCTCAGCATTACCTAATATCTTTCATCTTCTCTGATCCCTTTCTTTAGCTTATCCAACATCCAGAATGCCCAATCCAGTCTCCTCAACATCCCATTTGCATATCCCTCTTAACATAATATCCTCATATCCCCTCACACTGCTTCTCTCTCATCCCTCTCCTCGACGTTATCTAATCCCTCTCTTTAGCATCCTCTTCCGTCTAAACCCTTTTGCCCCTTATACCCTCTATATCTCCCCACTCTTCTATCTCTGTCTCAACATATAAAGCTGTCATCTTTTCTAAGTATGTTAATCTGCATTCCTTCTATGACTCCCTTCTATGACAGTGTAGCACGGCGGAGTTATAACTGTGTCAACGCGAAGATAAATTGTAACATTTGGCAATTTTATCATGAAAAATAATTAATCTAATCCCACTACAGTTGAGGTTCCCAAACTATAGATCGCGAGATGGGTCGCAGAAGAAAAAATGCATGTTCTGGTGATGCAGAATATTTAATTATACCCAGTTTATATTTAAAAAAAAAAACGCGTTAAAATGCTGCTTTAAGAGAAAAATTTCATAGATTTCTCTAGATTACTCGAATTTTTATCCCTTTTTCAGCATCCCATCCTAATCATCCTTCTTGACATAACCTCTATATCACAACCGTCTTCCTTCCCACTCTACAACATCCCCTTCTCTTTCTCTGCTACGACCGTTTAGAATCCTCTCTTCTATTCTGACCCCTCTCCTCCCAACTTCCGCCTTTAAGCCTCTTCAGCCCCCCTCAACATTTTTTAAAATCTTGTCTCCTTTCTCAGCGTCCCCTGCTTTCCATAAATCCTTTTAACATAATATTTGCCTCCTCTCATCCCCTCCCTTTCCCACCTTATTTACTTTCCACTATCCTCTCCCCTATTTTTACCACTATTTACCCTTTCATCGAACTTCCTCCTTACCTGACTTATTATCCTTCCCCTTTTCACTCTCCAACAACCAAGCTAATGATACCCAACAAAACATTTTATGATAACTCTACAATTTCCCTTAAAGTTTAGAATAACTTTTCTTACCTTGGATCCGTTCAAAATTCTTCAGAAGAATGTCAACCTGTTTAAATCTTTGTCACCCTTCTAAAAGATGAATACTCATTCCTTCCTATGTGAAGATTAGGTAATAATTATTATTATTGATGACCGCATAAGCCATAAATATTATTCTACGAACTTCAGTCAGCTCAGCTTAACGTGATCCCCTTTACCCTATTTGACTTAAAATAATATCCGATTGATTACACAGGTCTGCAACGGAAAAGCTGTTTGAGTAATTTCATCGATTTCCTATGTATTTTGGTGTGCTGATTACGGGAAAAATAATGAAAAAAATTCTACACTTCAGGATTTTTCATAAAACGCATATTTATTTTCAATTTTGGCCTATTTTCCCCAATTTTAGGTGTTTTTTTATCCGAGAGTTTTCAACGAAATTTTTAGTTAAAGCTATTTTTATATCGTTCATATCTAGGCCTTTAAGATGCATATTTCCATAAGTCCCTAACTGTCAAAGAAATCCCCAGAGAAGAGTTTAATGTGAGCAGCATCGCGCTGGCGTCTCGGCTCGCCTCACTTCGACCAGACTCCTTGTGTTTCTATGGGAGAAAATGCAGTAGTACAAGCGTGCGGGCTTCTTTTCTTCGCTAGATTTTCATGAACCAATGATGGATTATATTTTAATGAGCTGCTAAAGAAAACTACAGGAGTTATTTTTATCATGAAAAATATGTAATAAAAATAAATTTCTGTGAGAAATTTTCATTTATATTGAAATTTTATTTTCTTACATATTTAGCTAATGTGTAAAAAAACGCGACGTCCTAAAAATAAGCGGTGGTCATTTTCGGAGTTAGCACACAAAAAACCATAAGGATAATCATTTCTATAAGAAATTTGAATGAAAATATTATTTTTAAAAATTTAATTTAACTTTTATTGAGATATTGCCCTTTTTACCTGAATTGTAGGCAAATATGATCTTTTAGGACAAAACAAAGGTCATTTTTGGATTCAGCGCACCAAAATACATAGGAAAATAGGTTTTAAAGAATATTCTGAATGAGATAATTGGTTTTATTAGTCTATATTCATTAATTTTGAAGTATTTCCCTTCTTAACATAAAACGTAAATTGTCAAAAGACCTGACGTGTAGGAGAAAAATGGAAGCCATATTCAGATTCAGCGCACCAAATATTATCAAAATCAGTTGAAATATCCAAAACAGCTTTTAGAAAGTTTTTTTTGCAGACCTGTGTTATTAGTGATTTAATAATGATGAGCGGTAAATAGTGTTAGCATTTAAGTCATAACCATGTTCTTCTAATTTATTTTAAACAAATTGATAGTAAAGTATTTTGAAACTTAAATTTTTAGGAAAAAATCAGCAGTAGTAGTTAATAACTCAATAAAAGTTCAACTGTGAAAATCAACCTCCAAAACTGGAAAAAGGTGGTTTTTAGGTAGATTCGGACACAAATGACAAATTAAAATAATAATAATTTCAGTTCTAAACCGCCCAAGATTTCTAATGAATCCTGTGGAGGATTTGGGCTGGCTGGACAAAAAAGGTTTCAAAATATGCTGATAATATTAAACAAAACTTAGTGTGTTGAACTAAATAAAGGAATGAATGAGCCTAACATTTTAAGAACATTGTCTATGATCACATTAAGCGGAGTGGACTGTATAACAAATTTGAGAAAAAGATCTGGATAAATACAAATATTTTAATTGACTTTGACCCGGAAAGATCCTTCCCTATCCATAGCCATCTAATTCCATACCATCCCTCTCATCAATATCCTCTTAAAATCTCATGAAACCTCTGTATATCTTATCCCCACCACAGCATCTGTATCTTTCACCTTTTCTTATTCCCTTAAAGCTCATTAACACTTATCACTTTTGATATTCATTTTGGAGGAATCGTCAAAGTGAAAAGTGTGAGTGGTCGTTTCACTCTTCACCCCTTCGATTTTCTTTGGAAACTAGCTATACACAGGAGTGAATCAGTCAGGATGAACAGTGAAAATGAAACAGTGTTAAAGACCTTCAGTTTTCCCTTTTCTTTCATTACTTCTGCTCTGCATCCTCTTCTCGCCCTAACCCTCTCCACTCCTATCCCTTTCCTCAAAACCAATTCCTCCATAATTTTTCTAAATCTCCTTTCCTCTTTATCATATTTCTTTAGTCAAACCTCTTCACTCTTACCCGCCTTCTTACAAACCTCTCTTATCTTTCTCTTCAACATCCTATCGTCTTTCCTCACTCTACTTTCCACTCAACCCTTCTAACTATTACACCCCCTCAATACTCTCTACTCTCATCACTATTCTCAGCATCCTTTAAAATGTTAACATAGCTCCTTATCATATTATCTATACCTTGTCCCCTCAGCATTACCCAATATCTTTCATCTTCTCTGATCCCTTTATTTAGCTTACCCAACATCCAAAATGTCCAATCCCGTCACCTCGACATCCCATTTGCACATCCCTCTTAGCATAATCTTCTCATATCCCCTTACACTGCTCCTCTCTCATTCCTTTCCTCGACGTTATCTAATTCTTCTATTTAGCATCCTCTTCCGTCTAAACCCCTTTGCCCCTTATACCCTCTATATCGCCCCACTCTTCCATCTGTCTCAACCTCAACATATAAAGCTCTCCACTTCGAAGTATGTTTCTCTACCAACTTACCTCATCATCTACTCCTCTCACTACTAGATCTGCATTCCTTCTATACCTCCGTCTTTAATATCTCAATTTTCTTTTCCAGCACACCTTCTAAATCTCATTCCTCTTTTCAGCATTTTCTCCCCTATCATCTCACTACAACACCTCTTTTCTTCAATCCCCTCTCATAAAATCTGTTTCACCAGCATCCTCTCTAAATCCCCTCCCCTATCACACACTTTCTCCTCTACATAATCTAATCTGTCTGCTTACTTCTGATCTACTTAGCATTCTCTCCATTCTCAACTCTCTCCACTGTTATTCTTATCCTCAACATCTATCTTTCTCTATCTCTTCGCCTCCAAACAACCGTCCCCTTAACCACCCTCTCCTCAGCATCAAATCTTTTGTTTAATCCCTTTCTTCAGCAGTCTCTGTATATTGCGCACCATCCTTTCTCGTTTGTCTCAACAACTTCGTTCCCGTTTCTCCCCGTCATCGGCTCCTTTCTCATTATTCCGTTAAAATATATGTTCCCTCTTCTCCACATCCCCTCATCCCTCTCCTTGGCGTCCCTTTAAATATGCTCTCATACAGCATTCCGTCTTCTTATCCCTCTACAGTAGAAGTTCCCAAACTAGAGGTCACGACCCAATTCAAAGTAATAGAAAAATTCAAAAATTTTAATTAAGTTAGTGTTTCGGGGCAGGTGTAAAATCGGGTGTAAAAAAATTAGTGTAAAAGCGGGGCGGATGCCCTGCTAGACAAATTTTGGTAAATTTTTGTAATAAAAGTTGTACTTGAAAGTTACCCCCAGATTACTAAATCTCAATGAGTTAAAATGCTACCTTAAAGAAAAAAATTTTAAAAATCTTTCTAGGGGATGAACCTCACTAACCTCACTTTAACTCAAGACTTAGTGTTTCAAGCGAAATTTAAAATTTGGATGCATCGAGGCTCTCATCGTACCTCTTAACTTTCTAAAAAGCTACATTTAACATTTAAAGCTGGCATGAAATTATTGCAAGGAAAGTAGTAGAGAATTGAACCTAACTAAGTCTTGTTGCGGCCCTGTAGGGGAGAGGGCGTAGAAAAATTCTATGGACTTGGGGGGAGCAGGTAGGAAAACACTGATTTAATGTTTCTGCCTTAGTCAAGTCAGTGTCTGTAAATAGTAATACTTTAACTAAAGATTAGGTTCAATAATTAATAAAAAGAGGATCGTGACGTTTAAAAGTTTGGGAACCCCTGCTGTACAGCATCCCAATGTTAACAAATCCTCTATCTCATTCCCTTCCTCAATAAATATCCTCACCTCGTTCTTCACTCCCACTTTTCAACATCTCCTTTCCTTTGCATTTACTCGATTTCCCAACCATCTTCTCCCAGTCCACTCTCATAGCTGCCAACCGTTCCGATTTTCAAGTCTTTTTGTTAGTAAAATAAAATCTTGTCAAATTTTTCTGGATTCAAAAAGGGAAAACCGGTAAATAATCTAAAATTTGGGACAATTTAATAAAGTATTATATTTTTGAACAGTACTTAAAAATCGAAACAAATGGGAACAATTGCTACCTTATGCAACAGGGTGTCCTAAAAAAAATAGTTTGACAATGTCAGGTGTCACCCGCCAAAAATGTTCTTTTTGTATAGATGTATATCACCTTGAAATTTTTAAAAATATTTATAGGTCCCCCAAAGTCACTGAATTTATATAAAAACGGCCAAATTAATGAAAAATACGTAAGTTTTTGTGAGCTCCATTTAAATCTATCGATGTTCAAATGGCATTTTTGATGGTTAAAGCTATTTATGTGTTTCTTAAGCTAAATTTTGTATTAATTTTTCTTTTCTGTGGATAAGGAAAGAGCTAAAGTATAACTGAAATCAAGATTAAAATTATTTTGTAGAGATATTCTACCTTTTGTGTAGTTTTGTAACGTATCCTGTTTTCCCTACAGGTGACAAAACTTATGCTAGTTTTTGACAATGGAGAAATAAGCCGAGAGTAAATGAAGAAAGTAGTTCCCAGCGCGATGTCTGAATGCAGAGTGAAATTAGGCATTTTATTTCAAAAATATTATTAGTTCGTTAAATCCGTGCAAATATTGCGTTTTGGGGTCATAGTTTGCGTAAAATGTTAAATATTTTATATTTTGCGGCATAGTACATTTGTTTAGCTCACGATCTGTTAATTCGGTTTTTCTTCCGTTCGTCGCGACTTCATTGCCAAACAAAACGGTTGTTATTAGGTAAAAATAAAAACAGTGTTTGTTTGTAAAACAATTTTCCCCCATAAAATTTACATTTTATTTCACGTATAATAAATTAAGAATCACAGAGTAGCACTTATAGGCATTAAAAATCACAATACCTTCGACTTAAATAAAACCCTCCACTTAATTATTAAATAAATACTAAATTTCATGCGTAAAAATTATTATGTTTGTATGAATTAATGCTGCAGTAAACTTAAAAAGAAAAGTATAGAAAAACCTTTAAACTCATTTAAAATAAGTTTCACATTAACCTATCAATCTCATATCTATCTATTTCATGTGTAAAAATTATTAAATTTGTATGAATTAATGCTGCAGTAAACGTAGAAGGAAAAGTATAGAAAACTTTAAACTAATTTAAAATAAGTTTCACATTAACCTATCAATCTATTAAGTAAGAGAAAATTTAAAATCTAAAAGAAAGCGTACTTAAAAACGCATGAATGTGCGAATAAATATTAAATTGCTTAGAAGCATTCTTCCTCAATAGACTTATTAACCAATCATAAGATTGTTTACTTTAATTTTACTTTTCATACAGAAAGTAGAAATCTCTTCAATTTGATATCTTTCTTGGTTTCAGTTATACTTTATAATCTCCTTATTCGCAGCAAAACGTAAATACATAATTTAATTGAAATATTACATAAATTGCTTTGAAATTTAAAAAAATATTCATTTAAAAATAAAGGATGTTTAATGTGACCTTATAGGAGGGGGCACTAAATATATTTTTTAAATTCTGAAAAAAAAAAACCAAGGTGTTTTATATTCATAAGGAAAAAAAAACATTTTTGGAGTGTGACAGTTGACAATTTTAAAATTTGTATTTTTGGGACACCCTAAAATGCACTTTACAACATCCCCTTCTCTCTTATTCCTCACAACAACCCTTCAGAATTTTACGTCCCTTATCTGTCTCTCTTCTCAGTCCTCCTCAACATTCTTCTACTATTCTCTTATCCAGTGGCGGCTCGAGGGTTCACAATTATGTTTCGAAAATGCAATTAAGTAACAATCTCAAAATTAAAACACAATTATAATTATCTACATTATTTAAAAAAAATAAATTTAACAGGTATGAGGCAACTCATCCGATGGAAAGTAGGAATGAAGACGTCTTTGTTTATTCGCATACACAAGTATGACAATTTACAATTAAAATCTAGTTCAAATATCCTTTTGACAGATCCTTTTGAAACCTCTGGTTTGTTGCTCAAGTTGCATTTTGGTCTAACATATTTTTTCCAATAATAATAATAAAAAAAAATGAAATTTTATAAGATAATTTACTCTTATAACCACTAAAGACACATAAAACTAAAGATATTAAGATCAAACACTCAACTACACTTAAACTGTGCGATCGGGAAAACGAGAGCGGTCGGCAAAGGAAAGAATTTTCTCCCCGAGCCAGCTCGGCGAAGGATTTCCTCCCTGCCTCTTTCTCGGTCGCACGTACCGTTGAAGGCGAAATATTCGTAAAGCCTCAAAATTCTTGTAATAAATTTTACTTTTAGATTTTTTGAATAGAAAGAAGGCAGGAAGCTCATCCTGAATTTTGATACAGAGAGACTAGATTTTTCTGACTTTTTCATTTATTTAACTTAATTGATTTTTACTGGGGGTTCATGTGCTCCTATGGACGAGCCGCCACTGTTCTCATCTATTTTCCCCACCTATTTTTCAGTCTTCCATAGTACACCCTTTTCACCCACTGTCATAAGGCTCATTCAATTTATTTCACTTTCACTATTCATCCAGAGTTATTCACTCCTGTGAATCGCTAGTTTCTACAGAAAAGTGAAGGAATAAAGAGTGGAATGTCTATTCACACTCTTCAAGTTGGACGATTCCCCAAAAATGAACACAAAAAGTGATAAATGTCTAATCTAAATAAGTCTAAAAAAAAAAGTCCCGTCTCATCCCTCTCCAACAACCAAGCTGGTGATACCCAACTAAACAGTATAACAAAGTACAATAATTTGTCTTACCACTTGGATGCCTTTAGGGAAAATTCTTCATATAAAAGCCTACCTAATCAGGCCTTTCTTAACCTTCGAAAAGTTGAATACTTTGCATACCTGTGTGAAGATTATGTGATTATTAATGTTGTTTAATTAATTTACAAATACTATTTTACGACCACAAATATCAGTCGGCTCTGCGTAATGTGGTCACCTTTAACCTAGATTAGACTTACATCAGATTGATTATAAGTGATTCACAATAATAATTAGAGGTAAATAAAGTGTTCGCATATAACCATGAAGTTCTATAATATTTTAAATGATTTGATAATGCGTATTTTGCAACTTTAAATTTTTAAGAACAATATTGCAGTAGTAGACCTTACATTATAACTGTTAATTTGATAACTTGCTAAAAATTAAAATATGAAAACTACCTCCCAAACTGGGAAAATGGTATGTTTAGGGGGATACATAAAAACGACAAATTTTGATAACATTAAAGGATAGATTAAGTATATGTTGCCATTCAATTTAAACTTCAGTATTTCTCAATTTTAAAGCAATATTGGGTTGTAATTTTATTATTTTGATACATTTATGTAACATAATTCACGGGCATTTCTTTTCAAATATACCCTTTTGATGGCTCTGATAGCTATTTTAATACTTTCAAAGTTAATTTAACCCTATTAATGATTGACTTACAGACGCATGAAGTTAAAGGTTTTTAAAAAATAATTGTGCAAAAACTGTGCTTTCTAAAAAAAGTAGATGCATGGAAATTGTTTTAAAATTATTAATTTAATAGAACAGAACAGAACTTTATTAATCAGAAAACGGCGTAAACTAAAATTATTAAAGATTTTAATCCCAAAAATATCTTGTCCCCCAAACAAATACTGAAAGGATGCTCATTTGCTCCCCATAAGTCCCTCTAATTTTTGCCACGCCCGCTAGAGGGCCGCAACGAGATTCAGTTAGGTTTCTTGACCTAACTATATTATTTTTCTCACAACAATTTCATGCAAGCATTAAAAGTTTAATGTAACTTTTAGAATATTAAAAGGAAGGATTATTCAGTACATTAAACGTTTCATGTAAACATTAAAGGGGTCTGGGAATTCTCCTCCAGAGGGATTTTTCAAATTTGCCTCTTAAAAAAACCATTTAAACTGGTTTTATTTTAGAAATCTGAGGGTAGTTAGCAGTTACAACTTTTCTTAAAAAAATTCCTTAAATTAATTTTAATTGGCTTTTATCAGTGTGTGCGCCCCACATTTAGACACAGTGATTTAAATGAGCTTTTTGGTACCTTTTTATAGTTTGAATAAATATTTTGTATCACCAGCACATTAAAGGGACTCGTATATTTTTCAAAATCTTACAGTAAACCACGAAAACTTGACTCACAAGGAGAGGATCCCAACGTGTCATCACCGATTTAGTTCATTTTTGGTGTGTAAGTAGTGCATGACTAGGACATCAATTTGTGAAAATATTAAGAAGCAACTTTCAGAAATTTTGGAGAAAATCGCGATTAAAAATTTTAACATGTACTTAACATTTAATAAGATTCTCACCTTGCAAGCGGATCGTGGTGTAGCGGTAAGAGCTACGATTCCCAACCCAAAGGTCCCGGGATCGAGTCTCGCTGCATACCATAATTTTAATTTTCCTCGCAATTAAGAACACAGATATGAAATAAAGTAGTACATTTATAATTATCAATTTTAAAACATTTTTTCTTGTGTATAAAATTTTTTTTGGTAAATATATAATATTTACAATAGGATCATAGAAAATTGGATTTAATAATTATTTTTTTGGGAAACAAAGGAATGAAAAGATTTTTTTTATAAACAAAAAAAAATTATTTTTATAGATGAAGTTTCACCTTAATTTATCCCTAAATATCCAAAAGAAAGTACGCAATTTTGTTATGCTAAAAGGGTTTGGTATGTGTCTGATTTGATAGTTAAAATAAAAAAAAATTTGGGGTAAATATATAACATTTACAATAGGATCATAAAAAATTGGATTTCTTAATTATTTTTTGGGGAAACAAGGAATGAAAAGATTTTTTTCAAAACAATATAATAATAATATATTTATAAATATGATTCCATATTATCCGGTTATATTGATTTTTCCCACAAAAAAAAATATTTAAAAAATGTTTTAAAATTGATAATTATAAATGTACTACTTTATTTCAAATCAGTGTTCTTAATTGCGTGGAAAATTAAAATTAAAAATATGGTATGCAGATAGAATCGATCCCGGGACCTTTGGTTTGGAAATCGTAGCTCTTACCGCTACACCACGATCCGCTTGCAAGATACGAATCTTACTAAATTTATAAGTACATGTTAAAAATTTTTAATCGGGATTTTCTCTAAAATTTCTGAAAGTTGCTTCTTAATATTTTCACAAATTGATGTCCTAGTCATGCACTACTTACACACCAAAAATTAACCAAATCGGTGATGACACGTTGGGATCCTCTCCTTCAGTCCCAGAACCTCTGCACTAGAAGGTGGACGAGGCCACACAAGTCATAATCATAGGGGAGTGAAATGAGTAATTTAAAGAGGCCGAAGCCATGTAACAAATCAAAATAAAGTAAAAAGTTACAATAGATATTGAAAAAGACTAAAGAAAAATTTAAAATCTATTTACTAGAATGGAGCGAGGGGGGATTTCCCCCCCCCCCCAATTTTTAGTGATATTATAATAAGCGACGTTCGCTCATTGCACCTCACAAATCCCGCTTGTACGAGGGTTGTTTTTTCTTCAACCTCCGTTTTGCTCCTGAAAAAAAAAAAGTAGCAGGAATTTCGCAATAATTTTGGTACTGGTAGTTAGGTACATCCTTCAGAATCAATTTGCATCTTATCTGGAAAAAACCGGACATTTTTTTTTGTTAATTATCGAACTTACAAGCGCGCTCCTCGAACTTATTTCCCGCCAACCCATAGAGAATTTCGCTTTCCCCTCCTGCGATTTTCACCTGCTCACCCATTGTTTAATGCTAAATGCTAAATGCTGGACGAACGGAGCGGTCGCGCGAAGAAGAAAGCTAAATTCTCGATGGATTGGCGGGAAATATGTTCGAGGAGCGCGTTTGTAAATTCGATAATTAACAGAAAAAAAAAGTCCGATTTTTTCCAGATGAGATGCAAATTGATCCTGAAGGATGTACCTAACTACCAGTACAAAAATTATTTCGAAATTCCAACTATTTTTCTTTTCAGGAGCAAAACGGTGGTTGAAAAAAAACCTCTTAGCACTCGTAGACATAAATGATCTCCTAAAACCTTAAATTTATTATTTACATATTTTGTCACTGGTTTAACTCTACTCTTTTCCTTCAAAAAAGAAAAAAAAAAGGGGGGTGGGGAGAAATTACCTATACCGAATTCCATGAGTTGGGTGAGATGGGTTGGAGGAAAAGGTGCCAGATTAAAAATGTTTTTCATGATGCCGGATTTCATAAATAATCAAACTTTGTTTCAATATTTATCGATTTTTTTTTCGAAAATATCGATATACAGGGTGTTTCAAAAGTCCCTTTCACCGCTTTTATATGGAACTAACGTCTCCTAGTGTCATGGAAGTAAGGTCTAGTGACCCAGGAGAATCCATTAAGATGATTTACAGCGCCCCTAGCCGCGTAATAAAAAATTTAAAAAATTAATTAAAAAAACTTAAGAAGATAGAACAAAAACTTCAGTACAAAACTTGTTGGCAAAATCATAAAGAACACACAGAAAAAAATTCCATGAAAATATCTTGAATATTCGAGGAGATATTAAGTACCAAAGTTAGCACTTTTTTGAGCCTTGAAAAGGGAGCCGTCCGAAAATTTAGAAACTTCTCCGATTTCATGTCGACAAATTCAAACAAAAAAGAAATTCCATTTTTGAACTGGAGATTATTTTTAATTTTGGATGGTCCCTTTTTCAAGGTTCAAAGAAGTGCTAACTTTGATTGTTAATATCTCCTCGAATATTCAAGATTCAATATATAAGATTCAAGATTCGAATATTCAAGATTTTTTTTGTGTGTTCTTTATGATTTTTCCAACTTTTCCAGGATCACTTACCTAGGGTTAGACTTTACTTCCATGACCCTAGGAGACGTTCATTCCAAAAAAGCCGTGGAACACCCTGTATCCATAATATGTAAAATTGAGGGGAATAATCCGTTTCCATAACAATCGCCACAATATTGCACGACGCGACGTTAAAAGTTATTCTCGTAGTGGTCGGACCACCTATACTAGATATACTATGCTTACTAGATAATATACTATGCAGGCTAGCCGAGTACGGAAATCATTAAAAATGTAGATGGCAATAGCTGACATCACCAGAGCACTAAATCTATATACAATGCGTATGGCACGTTATTGTAGGACATGTGGCGATCCTAGCGGGAAAAGTTGTCAAATGGTTTTCATTATTCAAAACTCGGCAAGCCTGTATAGTATATATTATGGGCAAAGTGATTAATCGGGCATTATTAATAATGCCCAAAGTGGAGGCGGGCAAAGTGATAAATTTCATTCATAAATTCCACTGAATTTATCACATTGCCCATAACATATATAGTAAGGCGTGGTCAGACTGTACCCGAGTTGTGTTTAAAAAAATATATAGTTATACAATAAACTAGAAAAATAATTTAATGAAGAGTATCCACAGGTATCCCACCCTCTTTTCCGCTATTAATTGATGTTCTTGCGCTAGCAGGGTAAGGAATTTAAAATCTAGATAGAAATTGAAATAAGATACATACCAATAAATTCGATACTCCGCATCTACTTCTACTCCACCCACGACGTAATCCAACAGGTAGAGTGCATCAGCTCACAGCAAGTTGAAATGCACAAAAAGTCGTAATAAAAAAAAAGAGCATTAGTAAATATGCAATTTCATTCAAAAAGTAGATTTTCCATTGATTCATATGTTTGATGATGATGATAAAGTTGATTTCATAATTATTATTACAATAATTTCTTATAATAGGGACACATATCATATTTTAGTGATATACACAAAAAAAGTCGCACTGAAAAGCAAACTAATAAGAAATAATTTTGAATTTTTAACCATCATTTTCTTTTTAAAAAAAAGGTCCTTGTGTAACATTAAAAAATCAACAAATTTAAACTTATTTTAAGAGGATTAAGCATTAAAATTTAACTAAGTTTTACTAACAAGTATAAAAAATATTTTTAAGTACTTAATTTATTACTATAAAATCTATATATAATACAAAATACCTTGATTTTGATCTAAATTAAAGAAAAAAAATTATATTCTTTATGTGTATCTAAAATATGATATATTTTTTAACTTTACTATTATAAAATATTTAACTACTAGCATTATTTCCATAAGCAAGTTGCTATCATTTTATAAAGTAAGTAAAACTAAAAGTACTGTACCAGACAGCAACGTTAGCTGACCCAATTAAAGCCCTGGATAGCAAAGCAACGTAGCTTCATCCAGGGCTTTGGACCCAATGACGTCAGTAACAAACAAAGTAGTTCCCATCGCGGTGTCTGAATTTTGAGTGAAATGAAGAACTTCATATTAAAAATATTATTTTTCTTTGTTAAACCCATGTATATTATAGCGCCTTTTTATCACGATTTGCGAACCGTAAGTCCTCCTAGCAAAAAAAAAACAGGCTTTGTGATTACTCATTTTCTCCTTCTGGGTAGTGACGTACTGGGTTCAAGAAACGTTGCTGTCGAGTATAGATCATTTACAATTATTTCCTAGAATACAGGATTTTCAAGATTTTCTGAATTGATAACAAAAAAGAAAGAAATTTTTGAAATCTTTGATACATCAGTTTTAATCTTGATAAGTCTGAAAATTTTCTCTGCCCTATACAAGAACCATAGCTACAAGCACATTCACAACTCATTCTCTTTCCACTGATGAAAAATTAATAGATCCCCCCCCATGACAAATCCCCTTGGATTGACTCTCCTAAATGCATTGTCTTACTTGCTTTCCGTTTGTACGCCTTGCATCCAAACATCGGCGGACCCATCTTTGGGAAGTATAATGCTAGAAGGAAGAGTTGGAACTAGGGCTCCAAGTATCCATGGAGACGAATACAGTAGCTGAAAGATGCAGAGGAAAATGGGAGTACTTCTGGGATGAAATTCCCAAAACCTCCCTTCCCTCAAATCGAGAGTTGAGACAAGATAGTTGACTGGAAGGTAGTTCCAGTGTAATGATTGAGAACAATATTTCCCATCATTTGCGTTAAGATGCATGAACAAAGTTGCAGATTTACAATTGATACGAATTTCAATGCTCAATTATGTTCTGTTTATGAAAGATTTTTTTTTACCTTAGCACTTTAATTACTAATTAACTAATACTACTTAGCCCTACTGAAACTAGTTAACTTCTAATTATGCAGAGTACTATTTTGTTAAAAGTGACAAAGAAGTGGCTATAGAAACAGTATTGTGTTTCAATCACAAAAATTGTTAATATTTGAAATATAAAAAAAATCCCCATAGAAACAGTTTACACATTCCAAATGGTATTTTGGTTGCATATGTGTCAAGTGTTTCAACACTGCTTCTCCACCACTAACTCATTATTTCCAAGAAAATTATAACCATTTTCCAATTTGTTTGCTGTCTTTATTAATCGATTTTTTTTATCTTAGAGGTATATCAATGATTAAACCTTTAAAACAATATCTTTTAATCAATTTTATCTCGTAGAATCTGAAGCTTTTATACCATGGCTCTCATAAACTAAATCTTTAAAGTATTCCAAACATTCCAGCAAAACAATAGTCAAACATAAGTAAAAATTTTGTTCCTAACAAATAATTCTTTATTTTATAATACTTTTAAAATGAAGGTAAATTTTTATAAATTAAAAAATGGATTAAATTATTAGAATTTACACATTTTAAAAGTTCAGTTTTGAATGTAAAAATTTCTTTTACTTTAAATTTTAGAAAAATCCCATGTATATTCTAAAGTGTTTGTTTTTTGCTCCTTTTCTAGTATGATAATTCAATGGATATTTTTCAATATAAATTACCAGAAAGCATCAAAAATTAAGATATATTACTTTGTCTCCTTTGTAAATTGATTTTAGAACTTAAAATATCTAAAATAAAGATAAGTTTTGAATATTTTTCTTTCTTTCGTTTAAAAAAATCTTTATTACCTAGATACTAGATACTCAAAACATTCCAGCAATGCATTGGCAAAAAAAGCAAATCTTTAATAGCATTTCTATAACAGTTTTTTAGAACTTTTGTGGTAAGTATAGTTTTGGAATTAAATCATCCTCTTAATATACTTCCACAAATCAAATCTTTAAAGCATTCCAAATATTTTAGCTAACCAAAGAGGGAAAAATTCGCAGCAAATATTTTTAGTAAGCTTATTTTCGGATCCGAATCATCTTTAAAATATCCTGAAATCAAAATCATAACTGTGGCTTTCATGAACTATATTTTTTTCAAATAATCCAAGCACATCAAAGATTGACAAAAAAATAATTTTAGTTAAATTAATTGAGATCAATTTTATTTTTTTTTAAATAATTTTTATCAGTGTGCAGTGATAAAATTATATCATCTTTGAAAATTGTCCACAAATCAAGCTTTACTAAAATAATAAGGAACCAAATCTTTAAAATATTCTAAACATTCAAATAAACCATTTTCCTAAAGTGTATTAGATATTTAGTTTCAGATTTTAGTAAGTACAATTTTAAAATTAAAATCGTCTTAAAAAATTTCCTACAAATCGAACTTGACTAAAAAAAAATATTACAAAATTATGGAAAAAGAATACAATTTATCTTTTCAATTTATAAAAAGTAACCCCCTTCGTCTACTTTTTTTTTTTCAATTATTTAGACGCACTAATGATTAGAAACTCTTAGAAGAATCATTTTCTTGATAATTCTTCATGATTTCATATTTTCATTCGTATTTAAATAATTTTTATTTCAAAGCACAAGTTGCAGTTTACTTGAAAAATTAGTCTTTTTAAGACAATGTTACAAACAACTTCGGCCTTACTTAAATGCTTTTTTAAAATCAATAACTGATCAATTAATTTTTAAGGAACTAATTGGAACTAAATTCAACAATCATTTAGTCAGATGGAGTCGCACCCTTTTAAAAACAGACCGCCTGAGATTTTCATAAAAACAATTACAGAAAATTTAATGTGATCAGAACTGAGAAAATTTTAGAAAGCCTGCAGTTTTACTTGCAATATTCCCTGTTTTAAAAACCTTGTCTTTAGATTGAAAAACATACAATTAACAAAACTGTAAAAGATATAAATAGATAAAAAAACCCTACTTTAAATAAATTACAAGTAAATATTGAAACTATTTAGAGAAAATATTCTTTAAAAAATCATTGTTTAAATTTGATTATAATGTTAAACTATAATTGAAAATCACCCCAATTCTAACTAATTTAAATAACAATGAATTTGATGATTTAATTTTCTGATCAAATATGAATTTAAAATTTGTTGTAGCTTAAGAATGTTTTGTTTACCCTGTAATTGGGGGTCTGTTGTAGCGCTAATTGATTTCCAAACATCCCTTTGATGTATTGTTCCACAGATAATCATACAAAACTAGGAAATTATGTTATATAGGCATTTATTCAATTTTGATAAAGGTCTAAACTTTTTAAATCCTATATTTACTTCTGCTCAAGTCTCAACGTTATAATATAAGTTATATGGGTTTTTATTCTAACCCAATGAAAAAAAAACATTATTTGTATTTTCTCAATGCATGTCATTGAATTAGGTTCTAACATTTTTTTTATAAATTATTTTTTCTTAATAAACCAAACACTTACATTGTAAGTTTAAATATGACAAACAAATAGCTTCTTTTTTTCAGATTTCAACATAAGAGCAAGAGACTAAATCAATTTCCCAACATTTCTCAGAAAAATTTACCATGAACACAGATAAGACCTGTTTCACTTAAGTCATCTTTATCTTTTCTTCCCTTTATCGAAACAAAAAGATTGGAAAGAAACACATAAGCCAGTTCAACCCAAAACTTTCTACAAAATAAATTATCCACCTTTTAACACATATCACCATTGCATCACATTCATGATGCCTTTTTGGTATCTTTTAAAAATCAGTCTCTTAACCAGCCACCAAGTCATGCATGTCGTATTGTTGAAACGAAATCACACGATTCCTTCTCTCGAACCCTCCACCTGCTCCCGAAGGTGCTCCGACGACTGGGCAGGAGAGGTCTCCCAGTTTTAGAATGCCAGATTCTGCCTCTCCCAGCCACAGGTGGTCAAAAAGACCGTTGTCCATCGGAGACTTTTCCTCGGTTCAGACGATGTCTCCCGAGCGCTACGTGCCGACTCCCCCGGGAGTAGGAGCCGGACACTAACCATCCAGTGTCTCGGGGCGCGGTGACCAGTCGTTAACCCGGATGGCACCCCGGGGGGGGGTCAGTGGTTTTGGACAAAGGTCCTGGGGCACAGTGACCAACGCATCGTTTCTTTCATACGAGCGTATCCCCACTGACCAACATCGCCTGTGGTTAACAGTGAAAAGAGGTGTGTGTACAGAAGCAGGGGAGGCGTTATAGTACAGCAGATTGGCGACTGGAAAGTTTATAATTACATTTAATTCTTGAGATCAAACCCATAGTTGGGTTTTTTCAAACAAAATTAGTTTTGTTTATATTCATATTTTAATTCATTCATTATATTTTACATTAGGTTGATCTAGCGTGGCATTTAATCCAACTTTTGTTCGTTTTGGGGAGGAAAAAATACTACATCTTTCATTAAGAAATATTATTTTGTCACCACCATTAAATAAATTATAATTGATTAGGCCTCGTCACTCTCTGTTTACTTTTTTTTCAAGAAATTTGATGCCTGCCATTTTAAAGCTTACAAAAGGTTAGGTTTTCTAACCGAGCATACAATAAAAATTTTGCAGTCTAATTTTAGCCCAGTTTTTCTACTTTATATTCTAGATGTACTAAAGAAATTTTTACATATTTTTTATTAAAATCTAGTGAGGTAAATTTTTGTAATAGTCAATCACAAAATATTCAGTGTGACACTTCTATTTTTTTTTCTACACACCTCTCAATATATTGTGAAACTTGAGCAGATGTAAACATAGTACAAAAAAAAGCTTAAAACCAAGTCCAATACACAATCTTGATATCAAATTCAGTTTCATTGGGTCAAATTCGGTATTTAATATTACTTAACCCAAAAGATAAACTTTGAACTGTAGTGATATAAGCTACAACAAATTTACAGTAGACTAATTAGAACCGAATGTGATATTTTTTGCTAAAAATTTTTAGCTTTCATAGCTCAATTTAGCTGTTCACAAATTTTAAATGTTTACTTATCAAAAATTATGTTTCAGGTCATTCATCTGAGAAAAGAAAAATACTATTAGGGTGATTTTCTATAAAAACTTTAGAGAAAATGTGGTATACAGTCATCTTAAAAGTTAATTATCTCGTTAAAAAGCATTCTTAAAACAAAATTGCCAATTATGTAATTTAATTCATTACAAAAATTAGTTAACATCATGTAAAGATTATAATTATCTCACCATGTCGACTCTTAGTTCCTATGACTATTTTAATTTTACGAGGTATAAAAAATGAATGTTTTCTAAACAATTTTTAAAGTTAATTCTACTCAAAAGTTTGTTTTTCCATGGGACTTTAAGTACCATTTTATTCCGTAAAAACTAGAAAGCAATCTGTTTGAATAAGCCCAATCATATTATACGTACAAGTGGGTTAGATGCTGTTTGAAAAACTACAGGCTTTTTAATATACTTATCAATATTTTTTTTTGTGCGACATAAAAAAAGTTATGAAAAAATATATTTAAGATTTCCATGATAATACTAGAAATATATTTAAAGATTATCAATTGCAATAGATCAACAGAATTTGAAGATAAATAGGATTAAAGTGATTTTAATGTATTTACAAATTATGCATTCAAGTGAAAGGTTTTTCTTAAATTTTTATTTGTAAAAAAATAGTTAAAAATTAATCTAATTATAATTTTGAGGATTTCTAGTTTAATTGAAATAAAGCAAGCTAATAAGTATTTCAATGATGGTTTTTAAATGGTTATTTTAATTTTTTCCGAAGCCAATTTAATTTGTAGATAACCCGTGTTGGAAATAACTTCCAAAAATAAAGATTTTAAATTCATTCAAATTTTTGTCAGAACTGAATTTAGAATATAATTTAGGGGATTTCTATTTAAATTTAAATAAAGTAATCTAATAAATGTTTAACTGAAACAAACAGTTCATTTCGAATCTATTTTAAATCTCTTCAAAGAAAGTTTGATTTGTGGACAATATGCATTTGGCGCATCACCTTATTAAGGACGACATAAAATCTAAGAAACAGCAAAGTTTCCAATAATACGGTTTTGAATTTCTCCAAGTTGAACTTTTGTTGAAACTGAATTAGGCATACAGTAATTTAGATTAGTTAAAATGAAGTAACTAATTAAAATTTTCTTTAGAATTTTTTTAAATTTAATTTTATATAGCTTAATTTTACTGATAAAACAATTATAAATGTAAATCAAGTTAATAGTGCAATTTTAATAATTTTTGAATACATAGTACATCATTTTAGTTAACTTTAATAATTTGTAAGTAATATTTAATATTTTTCACGCACAGTAGGTTTAGGCAACTACCATAACCAAATTAAAAACCGAAAATAAATTGAAGAAATTTTTCACAGTTTGTAATTTTTTAACATGTGCCACGTAGTCTATCTGCGAGCAACCCATTGGTTGTAAACTATCCCGATTATTTATAATTTTAAAAGGATAACTAGTTTTTCTTAGTTACCCTTATTGTTTAAAACATTTCCAAAACTATTATTCAATCCTTGGCAATTTATCTTTTTTGTTCCTTTTAGTTGAACGCGAATTTTAATTTTTTTTTCAATTGAAAAACTGGTCGTAATGCCAATATTTTTTCAGTTACGGCATATTTGAAATACGATGAATGATTTTGGCACATGAATATATTATTTTTGAACTAGATGCTAAAAAAGGAGTAAAAAAACATCACCCTTAAAATAATTTTTCCTCTAGGATATAGAATCAAATATCTCATAATCAGATTTAAACTATTTTGATGTATATGACTACACATTTTTGACATTTGACATTAGTTTCACAATTTTAAACACCTGAAAACCCCACAACGTTATTATAAATTTTTGAGACCATTCTAAACATCAAAAACTCGAGAGCAGTACTATATTTAGCAACCAATTTACCAATTGAAATTAAGTGTAAGTTGCTAATAATTTTAAATAGACTGAATTTACACAATCGCATTTCTTTGTATAACTTTTTTTAAACAGTTTTTTTAAATATAGATATAATGTTTAAAATTTCACATTTAAACCTTTTCTTTAATGTACCCACACAATCGGTTCGTTTTACACGAACAGCTAGGAGCGCTAGAACAAATTCTTAATAGAAAATCCATACAAAAAATACGCATCATAAATATGTAAAAAAGTTTTCAGAAACTTTTTAAATAAATTAAATTGGTGATTCAATGGATTCACTTAGTTTTTTTTTACCCAGGGTGGATCCTTGGAACGTATTCCATCTAGTAGAATGATAATGCACTGGATAAAATTACTTGTTATTTTAAGATATTCTTTAAAGAAATAATTTAAGTTGCTACAAAAGTTTTAATGTGTAAGTTTTAAGTCTAAAATAGTATATAATCAGAATGAAAAAGTGCATAATTCTCTCATATTTTATTGTGAAAGTTTTTATTTTAAATCCTGGTGCCCCAGTAGTCAAATAAGGAATCGCCCTTTTTTTTATCCTTCCACATTGTTATTCTAACATTTCAACAAAACTCAATACTTTATTCCCTACACCAGGCCTGCACAACTCACGACACCTCAGCCATCTTTAAGCATTCTAAATATTTAAGGTATTTGAAACTAAATTTAAAAGATGCATTAGATTGATCTTAAGAATTTGCAGAAGTACTCGCCTATGAAAAAAGTTTAACTGATTAATTCTCCGATTATAAATGCAAATAGTAATTGAAGAGGAAACTTAAGATCCATTTACTCAGTTTCACTTCCATTGCTCATCACAAGTGATCATCCCCGATTGATCACTCATTCGTAAAAGAAGTAGGAGGAGAGAAGAGTGAAAGGCAATTTACACTTATTCAGGATGAATCCTCCAAGATGAGCGAAAATGAAAAATCTAACTAGGATATTCAACCCAGCAGCATGATATGATCATTCATTGCCCCAGTAGCAAAATTTCTGTATCAGAACCGGTTTCAGGAACCAAAATTTAACTGCAACTCTGAACGATGCCGACCAACCTCACAATCCTAATAAAAGTAATTTAAAACCAATATGTCAGGTACTAATTATGATGCATAAATATTTTTACAGTAAAACTGAAATTGCAGTTAAAGAAGAGAAGCAATACATGAAAGACTAAAGGAAGTTTACTTAAAAACAGTTGAGTCTTTCCAAGTTATTATATTGATTCATTAAGACGAGGTTAAAGCATCAAATCTTGTAGTTTTACATTATCATCCCCATCCGAGGATATATCAAATAATTTTGTAGTTTCCTTAAGTTGATAAAACTAATCTACAGCTTTAAGTTAAATCTACATAACTCGCAAGCGTGCTGTGCAATTTCTGCTACTGGGCATAATACATATTTTTCTCTATCATTCAATTGTTAATAATTTCTCTCAATTTCATAAGCAAAAATAGTAAGTCTGATTGATTTCCCAGACCCACGAAATCGTTCCAAATATACTAAAGTAGATTGAATGACCCACTTTTTAGTCAAAGTTGTGCAGGCCTGGATTACACAATACTACTCTACATCCTTAGCAGATTATTAGTTTTAGTAGTGCTAAAGGGTACTAGTTGACTAGTAATTAGTGCTAAGGTGAAAAACCTTTCATAAACAGAACATAATTGAGCAATGAAATTCGTATCAATTGTAAATCCGCAACTTGTTTCATGCATCTTAACGCCAAAGATGGGAAGTATTGTTCCCGATCAGTACACTGGAATTACCTACCAGTCAAGAATCCTGTCTCCATCTCCCGATTTCGGGAAAATGAGATTTTGGTAATTTCATGCCAGAGGAACTCCCGAATCCTTCTGTATCTCTCAGCTACTGTATCCGTCTCCATGGATACGTGGAGAACTTGTGCCAACCCATCCTCCGAGCATTATATCCCGAAGATGGGCCCGCAGATGTTTGGATCCAAAGCATAATATACAAACGCAAAGCAAGGTAGAACTACGCATTTATGAAAGTCAATCAAGAGATGTGTCATGGAGGAGACACCTGCTCAATTTTCATTAGTGAAAAGAGTGAGATCTGTGACCATGTTTGCAGCTATGATTCTTGCAAAGGGGAGAGGAAATTTTTCAGATTTATCATGATTAAAACTGAATGTCCTCCCCCGAATCATATCCCAAACATTATATTAGTAATTTCGGGTAGATAAGCCGCACTGACGTATTAACCGACCACATTTGATAATTAACTTAACTATTAAATATGTATTTGAATGCTTAAAAATGAAATTTCCTCTAATAAGAAAACTGGAATGACGGCTAAGAGATCCAATACCACATACCCCATCTGTTTGGAATTGTGTGAACGCGAATATGGACTATTTATATCATTAGTTCATCTAGCACAGTGGTTCCCAACTGGTAGAAGTCCGCGGACCACTAAACCTAAAATTGGAACCGTCACGGACCACCCCGTAATGACTTTAATTATTTACCCTCACAATATTGAAAGGTGAAAAATAATTTTTCCTAATTAATCATGGAAATTTATATGTTGTTCTAATATTTAACTACTTAAGAAAATTTAATTTAATCTCACTAGAGATAGTTTTTATTTTAAAGTAAATAAATCTTCAAAATCTACTGCAAATGTTGCTGCTTTTTTTAAGATATTTCACTTTAAATATTTATAGGAGTGAAATGTATTGTTAAAAATTAATGGTGCTTAACTAAAAATTCCTCGTCTCGGGTATAATTTAATTATTTTTCGTTCGAAGTAGTCAAATTTCGAATTATTGGAAATTTTTCGTGAGCTACCTGGGCCCTTCACGGACCACCTATGGTCCGTGGACCACCTGTTGGGAACCACTGATCTAGCAAGATATGCGTGCTTTTATGCATTCACACGTTTCGAAAAGTTAACGTTTAATTTAGATTTTTAACGCTGAATTTAACGTTCTTTTAAGATTGAAGTTTTAAACTCTGGTTAATCCCACAGCATTACTTTCGCTTGGAAAATTAATGTATTGAATTATAACTATAATATAAAAGACCAATATCTTGACAATGTTGCTTAAGTAAAATATCTGGGGTCACATTTATTAAGGACTTTAGTTTTAATTTTCATATTCAAAACGACATTAATAAATCAACCTCTAAACTATTTTTCCATCCAGTAGCTTAAAATATGTTAAAATTAGAATTTTAACTTTTAATAATTATATTAAACCTCACCTTGAATATTCTGTCCCTATTTGGGATCTCACACTGCTCTGTGAATTCAAATCAAAACATTCTCCAACTGAAATTCTTCAGGAGGTCTAGTCGAAACCCCCTTAGTGCTCAACAGAAAAATTATTGGTTTAAAAGCCGAAAACATTAAATTTTAATTTTTAAACACGTTTAAGCCGCGAATCATCTACCCGAAATTACTGCAGTGTCGTGAAAATCTTTCGATTTAGGATCTATTAATGCAGGTTCTACCAACAATAATAATAACAGAAAAATAGGCCGTATAGAGTGTTTTCAGGTGTCGTCACAACCGGTTATTTTCTTTTAACTGTGAACCTTCTGTAGGGCTTTTAACTGTTGCTAAGGCCGTTGTTTATCTGTTGCTAAGGCGGTTTTTATGTATGGGGTCACGTGATTGCAAATGCTCCAATAGAAGAATTCCACCGCCAGTAATTTTATGTAACTGTTAACCTCTGTAGGGCAAAAAACTAACATCTTCTGTTGCTAAGGCCGTTGTTAGGCCCGAGTCATGTGATTGAAAATGCTCTATGCCAAGCCCTTTCTTAACATTTCATTTGAGGGCTTTGGGACAAGAACCAGGTGTGTCTGCATTCTCAGCAACTTTATTCACAGGGAAATTCACCAATTAAGAGATACGATACACTGTCAATTCTTATAACAAATTCAGATTTTTAATACTACTAATTAACCAAGTGGAATCTTTAAGGTTGGAGATATAATATTACCAAGAAATACCTACATTTTTAAAAGAAAACTGATTAGGTCGATCTTATGGGTTGGTCACACATAATGAATCCAACCAGAGAAGATCTAACCTCTTGAAAACTTTAAAATTCAATAAATAAACTAATTCTAATATTATATTATAATTCTAATCACAAGACTCCATGAGTACTAACTTAACTAATTAATTGCTGCTAATTTAACTTCAAAAATTCATCTAAATCAAAATGTCTAAATCTAAAGATAATTAAAATAATCTGAAAGTCCATTATAAAATGAAATAATACATGCTTTTTTGTAAAATTATATGTAATATTTTGTAACTCAAAAGACAACCTATTAAATTGTTTAGGTGCCAGAAAATGAAATGCCTGCGAAGCATTTCTTTATAAAAGAGAGAAATTTGTTATAATTTCCTTTATACTCAACAGCCCACAGAGAAATATCCTAACAGAGGGTCCACGAGGCTATTTTCAAATGCGTTACTGATGTGAGGGCGCCACACTAGAGTCTGGAACGTAGAGTCTGGAACTACGCTTAAATCTCTCGCCAAATTAGAACTCAGCGGATGCGCAAAAAAGGTGTTTTCGATCTCCCATAGGCAGCCGGCGAACGATTCAGACTGGATCCAGACGCTAGTGAGTTTAGAGCTATCCCAGAGTCATAATTCTCCCAACCTGCAACAAGATGTCATGATTTTCGATTTCCATTATGGCCTATGGCCGTGGACTCTCTGTTCTAGTACTCTGTGCAACAGCCCTGACGTTTCCTGAACCCAGTACGTCACTACGAGGAAGGAGAAAATGGGTAAACACAAAGCCTGTTGGGTTACTCCTAAGTGTCAGGAGTAGGATGAAATAAATCTCGCATTTTATCTTTTTAGTTATTAGTTATTGATTTTAAAATGTGCCATTCTTTTTTGGGACACCCTATAAATAAACTCAGGCTACTTTTACAAAAACTGAAATATTAGCATGGAGGAATTTTAGGATAAAATTTAAATTTCTTGCCATTCCTACTGGTATCTCCCCTCATTACAAACACGAGTTAACACAATAATCAATCCTCAACAAAAACTGCAAAATTGAATCGTTTATTATGCCGAAAGGTTGGTTGTTTAGTTAATGTCTGTTTTGGGACAGGGTCTAGTTCTAGTACAGTGGAAGCTCTTATAACGACCTGCTCTTATAAAAATTCTCTCTTATAAAGACCCAAAAATTAGTCTCTATAAGAGCACAAAAGTGCTCTTATAAAGACTAATCTTCGAATCAATTCAGCTTATCGAATACTTTTCTGGATCGGTTTGTGTGCGTCACACATGAATTAGCCAATAAACGAATATCAGAGTATGACAAACAACACCAAGTAACCATCGCATCTTCTTCTCGCTTGCTTTCGCCCGGGGTAACCGGCTACAATCCCAAAACGAAACCTTGCGCTACCCAATGCCTTTGTTGATTTGAGACTTTAAATTTATTAGCGTTTTAGTTTTATGTAAGCATTCTGAGGAAGCTAAGCTACGAAATAAATTAATATCAAAATAAAAATTTAATAGCAAACACAAATATTTATACTTTGTAAAATATTGATCTTAAATTTCATAGCAAAAAATAAAGTAATATAACATTAAATTGAAAGTATCAAGAATTCATAAAATAATAAATAATTGCTTAAAATGAGGAAAAATCAATTGGGTGATTCGAATTGTGTTCTAAATCCCAACGATCTAGTATCCTACTGTTTGGATATAATGGTAAAATATACAACCAAGGGTTTCAGTTTGTTGATTAAAAAAACGTATTACGGGTAACTGCAATTTCTATAATCCATCCCTTTGCCTTTGACGATTGAGGGTTGTTGATCGTTTTCAGGTTTAGATTTCCTCCAAACTTTATAAACTAATCTACTAAAAATATATCTTTGAGGGAATCGAGTCCACCTTCCCGAAAAGCATCAAAATTGATAGTTAAGTTTAACGAGTTTATTACTTTTAAACGAGTGATATTCTACACTCGAGTGTATCACTCGAAGTTTGCTCTTATAACGACAAAAAACTCGGTACGGATTAATTACGTTATAAGAGCTTCCACTGTACATATAAGGCATGGAATTAGACCATAATCAGAGTGTTCACCAAAATAAAAAGGACTACATCAGTCAAATGAACCTTCTAGCAAAAAAAATTAATAAATTACACAGAGTAGTGCAAGGGTAAAATCGTAAATATACAAAAATATTCCGAAAGCTAGTTAGGATTTCACGAGGAAAAAATCTAATGAACCTATCAAGGAATGCTTCAATTTTAAAAGTGGCTTATAAATTTCATTTTTATTCCCAAGCGGATGGATATCATGAATTGAAAAATGTTTACTATATAATTGATAATGTTTGTAGAAAATGTCACGGAATCCCTTTTAGGTTAAATTTAGTTTAAATATTTAACTTATTTTAACTATTTAGTATGTTTTATATTACAAATTCAACTTAGGATGAGTTTGCAGTGAATTCTAGTTGTAGTCGATTTAAAAATGTTGACATCACGATAGCATGGGTTAAACTTCCGATTCAAATTTTAACCGTAGAGATAGGAAAAATTTTCTTGCAGGAGACAGTACCAAAAATAAAATCAAACAGGATAATCGGTCTAATGCAAGTAATTCCCAAAGTATGTGCCATAAGCAGCTCAGAGTGATGTAATGAATTTTTTAGAATATCTGGAAAAAATATTCTGTTTATGGAGCTTAAAATCTATTTGAATAAATATTTAATGTAGATAATATTATTTTGGAGTGTCTATCGATAGAACATTTAAACTTAAAAACATTTTAAACTTAAAAAAATATTGAATTTCAATTTAAAAAAAAAAAGTATTGGACTTGGATGAATTACACAAGCTAAAAAGTTTCAAATGAGAGCATAAAATAGCATTTAATGCACGACCAAAATATCTTTAGTACCACCATGTGTAAAAAATATGTAGTGATTCGTTCGATAGATATTATAGAAATGAGATGACGTAAAAACATTATGGTTTTTGAAAAGGGTTCGCGACATGGAAAAGTGGTTACCCTTAGAGTAGTGTGACTTTCTGAAATGCGTTAAGTTCTTTTCATTTTTCGTGATTCTGTAAAGCAGTCTTTAGAAGTTGGGAGAATGAAAAGAAATTTAGATGGAATACTGTGGATGCATCACCAAGTACGTTTACAAACCTCAAAAGTTCATGTTGAATCGGAAGTGATTCCAAGATGGAATACTCCTGCCAATTCATTTTCAGTTAGGGAAAAAATATGGTAAACTCAGCTCAGATACGCGTTAATATATTTGTCAGCATCAGTATTAAAATGTACGAAATACGTTGTAGTTCTGTAATCAATAATTAAAAAAGCGATAAGGATGTGTTTAAAAATAGATATATTAGACACATAACTGTAATCAAAAAATTAAAAAAAATACTTGACACAATTTGAAGAAAAACTTAATAAAGAATAAACTCAAAATGTACTCAAAGGAATTTAGAAAGTTAAAGAGGAATACTGGGAGATCTCCACATATTTTCTTTACTTATGAATATAGTAGAGATCCATTAACATGGAAAACATTTCTGCTACATCTGATGATCTCAAAACATCTCTACACATCTTAAGAGTTCCACTTATCCGATATTGCACAATACACTGTGGCACAAAAGGAGGAAATCAATAGAAAAATACATAATGCTTCGAAACTGTTAGGCAATAATTTTTTTTAAATAAACATTTTTTACCCCCATTTAGATGGATTTTGTTCCCATGTTATAAATATTTTTTACATATATTCTTGGAAGTTCTTAACATCTTGGGAGAAAACTGGAGCATCACTTTATACTTCCAAAGAATTTAAAAACCAGTTAGAAATCAATAATACTAAGTAATACATTCAGAGCCTAAATTATCAGATAAAATATTTCTTAAGGTATTATACATTTGTGGAGAATCACTGGGATTTACCTCCGTTAAAAATGATATTTTTACCATTTTATTAATCTTGGAGATCCCTAAAGATGCAAAATATTTGCAGATAACTCCTAAGAGTGTCTTAAATTAATATTTACAATGAATTACAAGAACTCAAATAATGAGTAAGAAATTAATACAGAAATATATAATAAGTGTTACCTATCAAAGATAAATTATAAATTTCTTGTTTCAGTAATCAAGTTTTTTTTACAGGGAAGGGTGATTAGCCCTTCGCCAAACCTCCCAAAGGAGGGCCCGGATATACCCCCGGGAACTGGGTAAACAATTGCCACAATAATCATACATATGTTATGACAAGTTTTAGACGTAAGAAAGATAACCTAACATAAGAGATATACAATATACATATTTCATTAAATTTGAAATAGATAATCATTTTACAATGAGAAATCCTCATACTTTTCACTCATGGAGAATTCTTTTTTCTTTACTAGAGTATCTCCATAAACAAAGGGATATTCTTCCCTATACATAAATCTGAGAGATTCCTTATGGTGCAATACAACTTTGCACAGATAACTCCGAAGAGTTTCTTAAATTAATAATTACAATAAATTACAACAATTCAATTAATGAGTACGAAAGGAATACTAAAGCCAATAACTTGTATTGGCAAATAATTCTAGAGACAAATAATTCTTCAGAAAATATACACTATATAGATGAATATTTTCCCCTGTGTAAAGCACCTTTATAGACAACTCCTAAGAGTGTCTAAAATTAATATAAACAATGAATTACAACTCAATTAAATAAATACAATAATATATAATTAGTCTCATTTTCTAGACTGATATTTTTTAAGAAATATTGTATTAATGGAGTGCACTGGACTAGATATGGTCAAACTGAATATTATCCTAAAATTTTGAATAGAACCTTTTAAAGGTGATTTAAAAAATTAATAAAGAAAGCTAACCCAAAATTTCAGAAATATATTCAGTAGAACATCATTTTACATTGAACAATCCTCTTCCAATGCACTCATGGAAGAACACTATGGTTACCTCCATAAAAAGAGGGATATTCTTCCCTTTGGCATGAATCTCAGTGATTCCTAAAGGTGCAAACAACTTTGCAGACAAATCCAAAGAGTGTTTTAAATTAATACTCACAATAATTTACAGAAACTCAATTAATGAGTAAGAAATTGTTACAATAATACATATTTAGTCTAAAAATTTATAGGGACTGATATTTCTTAAGAAATTATAAACTTGTAGAACTGGGTAAATCTCCATTAAAAGAGGGAATTTCTTCCCTTTGTAATAACACCTTGGAGATTCATATAAAAGTGTAAAACACATTTGCAAACAACTACAAAGAGTGCCTTAAATTAACAATTACCATGAGTTACAAAAACTCTCAATTAATGAGTAAGAAATAAACATACAAAATTAGTATCAAATTTTAGAGACTGATATTTTTTAAGAAAATATTTAATTATAGGAGTGCACTGGACTAGATATGGTCAAACTGAATATTTTCCCTAAAATTTTGAATACCTTTTTAAAGGTTATTAAAAAATAATAAAAGAAAGCTAACCTAACCTTAGTGAAAATATTTGATTGAATTTGAAATAGACCATCATTTTACATTGGGCATTCCACTTCCAATGCACTCAAGGAGGATAAATTTTTTTTATATGATTACTTCCATTAAAAAAAAGAGGGAAATTCTTCCCTTTGTATGAATCTTCGAGATTTAAAAAGGTGCAAAGCACCTTCGTAGATATCTCCTAAGAGTGTCTTAAATTAGTATTTACAATGAATTACAAACACTCAATTAATGAGTAAGAACTTAATACAAAAATATACAATTAGTGATTTGACTATCAAAGTAAATTTCTATTTTTTTTTTACAGGGAAGGGTGATTATCCCTTCTCCAAACCTCCCAAAAGAGGGGCCCGGATATACCCCCGGACACTGGGTATATATTTAAGTCACCTTTTACGACATGCATAGATTACATTGGGACAATTCTTCCCTGGACACACACGGGAAAATGAGTATAGTACATTACATCTTCACACACTTTACAACATGATTGATCATACACGTTTGCAGACAATTTCAAAGAGTTTCTTAAATAAATGAATTACAATAACTCAATGAGAAAGAAATAAGAACAAAAATACATAATTAGTCTCAAATTCTAGAGAATGATAAATTATACAATTATGGAGGATAACTGGGTTAATCTCCATAAAAAGAGGGAAATTAATCCCCTTGTATGAATCTCAGAGATTCCTACAAGTTCAAAACACATTTGCAAACAACTCAAAAGAGCGTCTTAAGTTAATATTTACAATAAATTACAAGAATTTAATTAATGGGTAAGAAAATAAAGTACAAAATTAGTCTCGAAATCTAGAGACTGATACTTTTTAAGAAAATATTTTATTAAATATTTCTCTCTAAATGTTTTTTTGTTTCTTTTTTTTTGTTTCTTTTTTTTTCCCCCTTTTTTTATAGTACCTTTTAAAGGTGTTTTAACACATTATAAAAGAAAGCACTATTCTAACCTTATTGGAAATCTTTGATTGAATTTAGAATAGACCAACATTTTACAATGAGTAATCCTACTAATGGACTCCAGGAAGGATAAATGTCATTATATCCATAAAAAGAGGAAGCTAATCTTCCATTTGTATGAAGTGTCTTAAATTAATATGTACACTGACAAACAAGAACTCAATGCATGAGTTGGAAATCAATACAAAAATGAATTATTTGTCTTATTTCTAGAGAAAGATATTTCCTAAGAAAATAAAAACTTGTGGAGAATCACAATTGAATTTGGAATAGACCATCATTTTACACTGAGCAACCCACTTCCAATACACTCAGGAAGCATCTATGTCATAATCTCCCTAAAGAAAGGAATATTTTTCCCTTTTATTGAATCTCAGAGATTCCTGTAGGTACACAACACTTATAGACAAACACATATTTAGTGTCAATTTTTATAGACTGATATTTCTTATGAAAATATTTTTTTAAAAGAGTGCACTGGACTAGATGTGGTCAAACTGAATGTATCCCTAAAATTTTGAATAGCACCTTTTGCTTTTATAGGTGATTTATAAAATTATAAAAAGAGCTATCCTAACCTTAGTGAACATATTTGATTGAATTTGGAATAGACCATCATTTTACACTGAGAAATCCACTTCCAATACACTCAGGGAGCATCAATGTCATAATCTCCCTAAAGAAAGAGATATTCTACCCTTTCATTTAATCTCAGAGAGATTCCTGAAGGTACACAACACCTTTATAGACAAACACATATTTAGTGTCAATTTTTATAGACTGATAATTCTTATAAAACTATTTTTTTAAAAGAGTGCACTGGACTAGATGTGGTCAAACTGAATGTATCCCTAAAATTTTGAATAGCACCTTTTCCTTTTATAGGTGATTTATAAAATTATAAAAAGAGCTATCCTAACCTTAGTGAACATATTTGATTGAATTTGAAATAGACCATCATTTTACACTGAGAAATCCACTTCCAATACACTCAGGGAGCATCAATGTCATAATCTCCTTAAAGAAAGAGTTATTCTACCCTTTCATTTAATCTCAGAGAGATTCCTGAAGGTACACAACACCTTTATAGACAAACACATTTAGTGTCAATTTTTATAAACTGATATTTCTTATGAAAATATTTTTTTAAAAGAGTGAACTGGACTAGATGTGGTCAAACTGAATGTATCCCTAAAATTTTGAATAGCACCTTTTGCTTTTATAGGTGATTTATAAAATTATAAAAAGAGCTATCCTAACCTTAGTGAACATATTTGATTGAATTTGGAATAGACCATCATTTTACACTGAAAAATCCACTTCCAATACACTCAGGGAGCATCAATGTCATAATCTCCCTAAAGAAAGAGATATTCTACCCTTTCATTTAATCTCAGAGAGATTCCTGAAGGTACACAACACCTTTATAGACAAACACATATTTAGTGTCAATTTTTATAGACTGATATTTCTTATGAAAATATTTTTTTAAAAGAGTGCACTGGACTAGATGTGGTCAAACTGAATGTATCCCTAAAATTTTGAATAGCACCTTTTGCTTTTATAGGTGATTTATAAAATTATAAAAAGAGCTATCCTAACCTTAGTGAACATATTTGATGTAATTTGGAATAGACCATCATTTTACACTGAGAAATCCACTTCCAATACACTCAGGGAGCATCAATGTCATAATCTCCCTAAAGAGATATTCTACCCTTTCATTTAATCTCAGAGAGATTCCTGAAGGTACACAACACCTTTATAGACAAACACATATTTAGTGTCAATTTTTATAGACTGATATTTCTTATGAAAATATTTTTTTAAAAGAGTGCACTGGACTAGATGTGGTCAAACTGAATGTATCCCTAAAATTTTGAATAGCACCTTTTGCTTTTATAGGTGATTTATAAAATTATAAAAAGAGCTATCCTAACCTTAGTGAACATATTTGATGTAATTTGGAATAGACCATCATTTTACACTGAGAAATCCACTTCCAATACACTCAGGGAGCATCAATGTCATAATCTCCCTAAAGAGATATTCTACCCTTTCATTTAATCTCAGAGAGATTCCTGAAGGTACACAGCACCTTTATAGACAGACACATATTTAGTGTCAATTTTTATGGACTGATATTTCTTATGAAAATATTTTTTTAAAAGAGTGCACTGGACTAGATGTGGTCAAACTGAATGTATCCCTAAAATTTTGAATAGCACCTTTTCCTTTTATAGGTAATTTATAAAATTATAAAAAGAGCTATCCTAACCTTAGTGAACATATTTGATTGAATTTGAAATAGACCATCATTTTACACTGAGAAATCCACTTCCAATACACTCAGGGAGCATCAATGTCATAATCTCCCTAAAGAAAGAGATATTCTACCCTTTCATTTAATCTCAGAGAGATTCCTGAAGGTACACAACACCTTTATAGACAAACACATTTAGTGTCAATTTTTATAAACTGATATTTCTTATGAAAATATTTTTTTAAAAGAGTGCACTGGACTAGATGTGGTCAAACTGAATGTATCCCTAAAATTTTGAATAGCACCTTTTGCTTTTATAGGTGATTTATAAAATTATAAAAAGAGCTATCCTAACCTTAGTGAACATATTTGATTGAATTTGGAATAGACCATCATTTTACACTGAGAAATCCACTTCCAATACACTCAGGGAGCATCAATGTCATAATCTCCCTAAAGAAAGAGATATTCTACCCTTTCATTTAATCTCAGAGAGATTCCTGAAGGTACACAACACCTTTATAGACAAACACATATTTAGTGTCAATTTTTATAGACTGATATTTCTTATGAAAATATTTTTTTAAAAGAGTGCACTGGACTAGATGTGGTCAAACTGAATGTGTCCCTAAAATTTTGAATAGCACCTTTTGCTTTTATAGGTGATTTATAAAATTATAAAAAGAGCTATCCTAACCTTAGTGAACATATTTGATTGAATTTGAAATAGACCATCATTTTACACTGAGAAATCCACTTCCAATACACTCAGGGAGCATCAATGTCATAATCTCCCTAAAGAAAGAGATATTCTACCCTTTCATTTAATCTCAGAGAGATTCCTGAAGGTACACAGCACCTTTATAGACAGACACATATTTAGTGTCAATTTTTATGGACTGATATTTCTTATGAAAATATTTTTTAAAAGAGTGCACTGGACTAGATGAGGTCAAACTGAATATATCCCTAAAATTTTGAATAGCACCTTTTGCTTTTATAGGTGATTTATAAAATTATAAAAAGAGCTATCCTAACCTTAGTGAACATATTTGATTGAATTTGGAATAGACCATCATTTTACACTGAGAAATCCACTTCCAATACACTCAGGGAGCATCAATGTCATAATCTCCCTAAAGAAAGAGATATTCTACCCTTTCATTTAATCTCAGAGAGATTCCTGAAGGTACACAACACCTTTATAGACAAACACATATTTAGTGTCAATTTTTATAGACTGATATTTCTTATGAAAATATTTTTTTAAAAGAGTGCACTGGACTAGATGTGGTCAAACTGAATGTATCCCTAAAATTTTGAATAGCACCTTTTGCTTTTATAGGTGATTTATAAAATTATAAAAAGAGCTATCCTAACCTTAGTGAACATATTTGATGTAATTTGGAATAGACCATCATTTTACACTGAGAAATCCACTTCCAATACACTCAGGGAGCATCAATGTCATAATCTCCCTAAAGAGATATTCTACCCTTTCATTTAATCTCAGAGAGATTCCTGAAGGTACACAGCACCTTTATAGACAGACACATATTTAGTGTCAATTTTTATGGACTGATATTTCTTATGAAAATATTTTTTTAAAAGAGTGCACTGGACTAGATGTGGTCAAACTGAATGTATCCCTAAAATTTTGAATAGCACCTTTTCCTTTTATAGGTAATTTATAAAATTATAAAAAGAGCTATCCTAACCTTAGTGAACATATTTGATTGAATTTGAAATAGACCATCATTTTACACTGAGAAATCCACTTCCAATACACTCAGGGAGCATCAATGTCATAATCTCCCTAAAGAAAGAGATATTCTACCCTTTCATTTAATCTCAGAGAGATTCCTGAAGGTACACAACACCTTTATAGACAAACACATTTAGTGTCAATTTTTATAAACTGATATTTCTTATGAAAATATTTTTTTAAAAGAGTGCACTGGACTAGATGTGGTCAAACTGAATGTATCCCTAAAATTTTGAATAGCACCTTTTGCTTTTATAGGTGATTTATAAAATTATAAAAAGAGCTATCCTAACCTTAGTGAACATATTTGATTGAATTTGGAATAGACCATCATTTTACACTGAGAAATCCACTTCCAATACACTCAGGGAGCATCAATGTCATAATCTCCCTAAAGAAAGAGATATTCTACCCTTTCATTTAATCTCAGAGAGATTCCTGAAGGTACACAACACCTTTATAGACAAACACATATTTAGTGTCAATTTTTATAGACTGATATTTCTTATGAAAATATTTTTTTAAAAGAGTGCACTGGACTAGATGTGGTCAAACTGAATGTGTCCCTAAAATTTTGAATAGCACCTTTTGCTTTTATAGGTGATTTATAAAATTATAAAAAGAGCTATCCTAACCTTAGTGAACATATTTGATTGAATTTGAAATAGACCATCATTTTACACTGAGAAATCCACTTCCAATACACTCAGGGAGCATCAATGTCATAATCTCCCTAAAGAAAGAGATATTCTACCCTTTCATTTAATCTCAGAGAGATTCCTGAAGGTACACAGCACCTTTATAGACAGACACATATTTAGTGTCAATTTTTATGGACTGATATTTCTTATGAAAATATTTTTTAAAAGAGTGCACTGGACTAGATGAGGTCAAACTGAATATATCCCTAAAATTTTGAATAGCACCTTTTGCTTTTATAGGTGATTTATAAAATTATAAAAAGAGCTATCCTAACCTTAGTGAACATATTTGATTGAATTTGGAATAGACCATCATTTTACACTGAGAAATCCACTTCCAATACACTCAGGGAGCATCAATGTCATAATCTCCCTAAAGAAAGAGATATTCTACCCTTTCATTTAATCTCAGAGAGATTCCTGAAGGTACACAGCACCTTTATAGACAGACACATATTTAGTGTCAATTTTTATGGACTGATATTTCTTATGAAAATATTTTTTTAAAAGAGTGCACTGGACTAGATGTGGTCAAACTGAATGTATCCCTAAAATTTTGAATAGCACCTTTTCCTTTTATAGGTGATTTATAAAATTATAAAAAGAGCTATCCTAACCTTAGTGAACATATTTGATTGAATTTGAAATAGACCATCATTTTACACTGAGAAATCCACTTCCAATACACTCAGGGAGCATCAATGTCATAATCTCCCTAAAGAAAGAGATATTCTACCCTTTCATTTAATCTCAGAGAGATTCCTGAAGGTACACAACACCTTTATAGACAAACACATTTAGTGTCAATTTTTATAAACTGATATTTCTTATGAAAATATTTTTTTAAAAGAGTGCACTGGACTAGATGTGGTCAAACTGAATGTATCCCTAAAATTTTGAATAGCACCTTTTGCTTTTATAGGTGATTTATAAAATTATAAAAAGAGCTATCCTAACCTTAGTGAACATATTTGATTGAATTTGAAATAGACCATCATTTTACACTGAGAAATCCACTTCCAATACACTCAGGGAGCATCAATGTCATAATCTCCCTAAAGAAAGAGATATTCTACCCTTTCATTTAATCTCAGAGAGATTCCTGAAGGTACACAACACCTTTATAGACAAACACATTTAGTGTCAATTTTTATAAACTGATATTTCTTATGAAAATATTTTTTTAAAAGAGTGCACTGGACTAGATGTGGTCAAACTGAATGTATCCCTAAAATTTTGAATAGCACCTTTTGCTTTTATAGGTGATTTATAAAATTATAAAAAGAGCTATCCTAACCTTAGTGAACATATTTGATTGAATTTGGAATAGACCATCATTTTACACTGAGAAATCCACTTCCAATACACTCAGGGAGCATCAATGTCATAATCTCCCTAAAGAAAGAGATATTCTACCCTTTCATTTAATCTCAGAGAGATTCCTGAAGGTACACAACACCTTTATAGACAAACACATATTTAGTGTCAATTTTTATAGACTGATATTTCTTATGAAAATATTTTTTTAAAAGAGTGCACTGGACTAGATGTGGTCAAACTGAATGTGTCCCTAAAATTTTGAATAGCACCTTTTGCTTTTATAGGTGATTTATAAAATTATAAAAAGAGCTATCCTAACCTTAGTGAACATATTTGATTGAATTTGAAATAGACCATCATTTTACACTGAGAAATCCACTTCCAATACACTCAGGGAGCATCAATGTCATAATCTCCCTAAAGAAAGAGATATTCTACCCTTTCATTTAATCTCAGAGAGATTCCTGAAGGTACACAGCACCTTTATAGACAGACACATATTTAGTGTCAATTTTTATGGACTGATATTTCTTATGAAAATATTTTTTAAAAGAGTGCACTGGACTAGATGAGGTCAAACTGAATATATCCCTAAAATTTTGAATAGCACCTTTTGCTTTTATAGGTGATTTATAAAATTATAAAAAGAGCTATCCTAACCTTAGTGAACATATTTGATTGAATTTGGAATAGACCATCATTTTACACTGAGAAATCCACTTCCAATACACTCAGGGAGCATCAATGTCATAATCTCCCTAAAGAAAGAGATATTCTACCCTTTCATTTAATCTCAGAGAGATTCCTGAAGGTACACAGCACCTTTATAGACAGACACATATTTAGTGTCAATTTTTATGGACTGATATTTCTTATGAAAATATTTTTTTAAAAGAGTGCACTGGACTAGATGTGGTCAAACTGAATGTATCCCTAAAATTTTGAATAGCACCTTTTCCTTTTATAGGTGATTTATAAAATTATAAAAAGAGCTATCCTAACCTTAGTGAACATATTTGATTGAATTTGAAATAGACCATCATTTTACACTGAGAAATCCACTTCCAATACACTCAGGGAGCATCAATGTCATAATCTCCCTAAAGAAAGAGATATTCTACCCTTTCATTTAATCTCAGAGAGATTCCTGAAGGTACACAACACCTTTATAGACAAACACATTTAGTGTCAATTTTTATAAACTGATATTTCTTATGAAAATATTTTTTTAAAAGAGTGCACTGGACTAGATGTGGTCAAACTGAATGTATCCCTAAAATTTTGAATAGCACCTTTTGCTTTTATAGGTGATTTATAAAATTATAAAAAGAGCTATCCTAACCTTAGTGAACATATTTGATTGAATTTGAAATAGACCATCATTTTACACTGAGAAATCCACTTCCAATACACTCAGGGAGCATCAATGTCATAATCTCCCTAAAGAAAGAGATATTCTACCCTTTCATTTAATCTCAGAGAGATTCCTGAAGGTACACAACACCTTTATAGACAAACACATTTAGTGTCAATTTTTATAAACTGATATTTCTTATGAAAATATTTTTTTAAAAGAGTGCACTGGACTAGATGTGGTCAAACTGAATGTATCCCTAAAATTTTGAATAGCACCTTTTGCTTTTATAGGTGATTTATTAAATTATAAAAAGAGCTATCCTAACCTTAGTGAACATATTTGATTGAATTTGGAATAGACCATCATTTTACACTGAGAAATCCACTTCCAATACACTCAGGGAGCATCAATGTCATAATCTCCCTAAAGAAAGAGATATTCTACCCTTTCATTTAATCTCAGAGAGATTCCTGAAGGTACACAACACCTTTATAGACAAACACATATTTAGTGTCAATTTTTATAGACTGATATTTCTTATGAAAATATTTTTAAAAGAGTGCACTGGACTAGATGTGGTCAAACTGAATGTATCCCTAAAATTTTGAATAGCACCTTTTCCTTTTATAGGTGATTTATAAAATTATAAAAAGAGCTATCCTAACCTTAGTGAACATATTTGATTGAATTTGGAATAGACCATCATTTTACACTGAAAATCCACTTCCAATACACTCAGGGAATATCAATGTCATAATCTCCCTAAAGAAAGAGATATTCTACCCTTTCATTTAATCTCAGAGAGATTCCTGAAGGTACAAAACATCTTTATAGGCAACTCCTAAGAGTGTCTTAAATTAATATTTACAATGATATACAATAACTCAAATCATGAGTATGAAATCAATAACAAACTTTTAAACTTTTAACAAAACAAAAAGAATTCTTTCAAATGCAAAACACCTTTGAAGACAACTCCAAAGAGTGTCATATTTTATATTAATATCAAATGAATTACAAGAACTGGATTATTGAGTAAGAAATTAATTAATACAATAACACTTTTGGAGGAATTTTCTCCCATATATTAAATTCTCGTAAAAAACTTTTGCAGAACACTCCAAAGAGTGTCTTAAGTTAATATTTACAATGAGTTACAAAAACTCAAAGAATATGACATCAATAAAATATAAAATGAGTCATTTTCTAGAGACTGGTATTTTTTAAGAAATATTATATTAATGGAGTGCACTGGACTAGATATGGTCAAACTGAATATTATCCTAAAATTTTGAATAGAACCTTTTAAAGGTGATTTAAAAAATTAATAAAGAAAGCTAACCCAACATTACAGACATATATTCAGTTGACCATCATTTTACATTAAACAATCCTCTTCCAATGCACTCATGGAAGAACACTAGGTTACCTCCATAAAAAGGGGGATATTTTTCCCTTTGTAAGAAATTCAGAGAATCTTAAGGTGCAAAACACCTTCGAAGACAACTCCAAAGAGTGCCTTAAATTAATAATATACAATGAATTACAAAACCTCAATGAGTATGACATCAATAAATTTAAAATTAGTCTCATTTTCTAGAGACTGGTATTTTTTAAATAATATTGTATTAATGGAGTGCATTGGACTAGATAGATATGGTCAAACTGAATATTATCCTAAAATTTTGAATAGAACCTTTTAAAGGTGATTTAAAAATTTATAAAGAAAGCTAACCCAACATTACAGATATATATTCAGTTGACCATCATTTTACATTAAACAATCCTCTTCCAATGCACTCATGGAAGAACACTAGGTTACCTCCATAAAAAGGGGGATATTTTTCCCTTTGTAAGAAATTCAGAGAATCTTAAGGTGCAAAACACCTTCGAACAACTCCAAAGAGTGTCTTAAATTAATAATATACAATGAATTACAAAAACTCAATGAGTATGACATCAATAAATTTAAAATTAGTCTCATTTTCTAGAGACTGGTATTTTTTAAATATTGTATTAATGGAGTGCACTGGACTAGATATGGTCAAACTGAATATTATCCTAAAATTTTGAATAGAACCTTTTAAAGGTGATTTAAAAAATTAATAAAGAAAGCTAACCCAACATTAAAGACATATATTCAGTTGACCATCATTTTACATTGAAGAATCCTGTTCCAATGCACTCATGGAAGAACACTATGGTTACCTCCATAAAAAGGGGGATATACTTCCCTTTCATTGAATCTCAGTGAGATTCCTGGAGGTGCAAAACACCTTTTCAGACAATTCCTTTGAGTACCCTTTAATTCAAAATTCACTTAATTTTTAAGTTTAAGTAAAAAGTGAGAAATCTCTCAGAGAATTCTCAGTTTAAATGAAATATAAGTGTTCGCTTAGTGTTAAAAATATACTAGGATGAAATAATTCTTTTAGTTTATCCATTTACTATTTTTACGGATTTAATTTTGAATGTAAAGCTTTTTCTTTTAGATTACACATTGCTGTTTACACCCTTAAGTGTCTAAAATGAACAAATGTACTTAAATCATTATTAATAATTATTGCCAAATGTTGCTTGTTTGTTTCGAGCATTAGAATACTGTTGCTGACGAATTTTAAGTGATAAAATAAATTATTTTTATCACTTATAATTATTTTTTACGTTAGATATGTGTTTTGTCTACACAAACCAAATGCAGAAAAGGCAGAATATTCCATCCCGGAACCCTACCCGATTTCAAAAGGATAATTCAAGCTTCGCAAACGCACTTGCTGAATCACGATTTCTTGATGATCATGGATTTGATATTTCGAACACTTATTTTTATCAGTTTCGGGATCTTGGTACGAAAAAGCGAAGGATGGGAAAAAATTTCACACATTTGCGAAAGTATTATCCGGAGTAAAAAAAAACTTTATACAGTAAGCCTGCAACAAGGAACTGTGGGTTTACGCCCGGTCTTCTTAAAATCCGAGTCAAAGGACGTCGACATGACATATCGTTACCACAAATCCCTATAAATCCCTATATTTTCATCGGAGTGATTTTTTGGAATCACCTTTGACTTCATTAATATTAATACATTTTAAGTGTCTTTAAAAAGCAAGTTTACTTCACGATCCAACTATTTTTTAGCGTATCTACCCATCTACCAATATGTGTGAAATTGTGTCATGAGCCGATGACATAAAAGTAGTGATATACTGACCAAAAAAATGGCTTTTTAGAGCCCTGGGAACGCTACCAGTAGATTTAAAGATAACTCTCTCTGTAATCATCGCGAATCAGAAAAAGCGTAAATTTTTTATTCGAGTTTAATGCTAGGTGGTTACCAGCTTACTTCCATTAAACGATATATACATTGAGAACCCACTGCAAATTCATCATATGTTGTACAATATTCCTACATTCCAGTTAAATATTATTGAAATTATTTCAAAGAATTGGTTCGAGTGAGATTTATCTTAAGGTAAAATGGTAGTTTCGGTTTGAGATCCCAAAAGAAGTTAGGAAACCCATAATTTTGAGTCCCTAAAGCAAATACAAGATGAACCCAAATAATAACCCCCCCCTTAGTAATCAGTATAATAAACAAGAATTATCGTTATATATTTACACGATTACCTTGTTTTTGTGATAATTATTCATTTTTACTCTAACACAGTATAAAACCCCAAGAATCTTGAATAGTAAACTAACTCATCTCTAACTGTTTCATTTACCTCCATTCAATTACATGTCTCTGAAAAATTCAATAGCAATGGTTGTTGGTGAACAATAAAAAATTACTAACCATTACAATTTGAAATGAAAAGTTGTTAACTATGGGCAATTCTACGATTTATTAAGTTATTGACTCAAAAGTATTTAAATTATAGGAAGCAAGGAATGCAGTTGAGGTAAGAAAATCATAATTTAGTTTGCACCAACCGAAGATAATTTCAAAACCATACCCTTAATTTAAATATTAGATACCAGATAGCCAACATTAGAATATAATTTTACTTCTAATATTTTCAACTAGGTCATTTTACACGGAACTATCGGATTGTCATTTTCTTAATTTTTAAATATTTTAAGAATAATTGCAACCGAAATATTTTAACAACTACTTGAATACCAATTAGTACTATAATCTAACAGATAACATAACAATTATATCACATAGCACACAATATAACCTATTGTAAGTTAAATAAAATATTAATTTAAATAATTATTCATTTTATACAAAGTACCAGACTAAACTAAACCAGAAAAAACAAAGACCAGACTTGGATTATATTAGATTGGCAGAACAAGAGAGCTCATTAAACTTTCGTATGCAAAGAGGCCTCATGGTACAAATACAAGGGTTGCTGTTTTGACTCCCATACTTATATCCTTACATACGCAATGTTTATACAGCAACCCTAAAGCACGCCGAAAATCATCTAAAGTAAAAGAGACACCTGGTTCTTGCCCCAACGGCCTCAATCGTTCCTTCTGAGCAGAAGTTTCAAAAATTCTCAGGACAAAAAAGTGGTATAAACGTATTACCCCGTCGATAGTGTCACTAAATCCCAGTAGCATTACCAATCATAGAAGGTGCCACTGAATCTGACGGTCGCTGGACGGTCGACGGAATAATCCCATTTTTTTATACTTTTACAATCTTTTATATTACCCTTCAATCTTTTCCATTGCAATCTTTCAGTCTTGCCATTCAATTAAAAGACTGAAGCGAGTCAAAAAAATTTTAACTTTCACCTCTGTATATTATACTCTAAATATTCTTATATACCAAGAATACGTTAACCCGTAACTAGTCGCGCGGTGACTTCGTTCACTATTGATTCTAAACCTCAAAAGGGACAAAAATATTTAATAATATTAGTTTCAAGTTAAATATATACAATAACTATGGATTACAATATACATGAAGTAACACTTAAATTCGCAATTTAACTATACTTAATACCAAAGTATATGTACTCATTCAGTTTCTTCATGGTGGGGGGAAAATAAGAGCTTGACAAATTTAATTAAATGTTCTTAAAGAATTGCATTCTTAACACTGTATATTATGATAACTTTTTACGTAACACAAACACAAAATCGAGTTTTCCGCGTCACGTATTCCATTTACCATTAAAACTTATTTCAAATTTAAAATCGACAAAAATAACTATGTTGTTCAGCATGAGTCACTTTTAATGTAGATGGAAGGCAAAATTTAAGAGAACGAGGCAGAATTAAAACACTTTCTTAACTCTAATATGGTGAAAAAAAATGAGCGAATAATTATCACTAATAAAAGACATTTTTCGACAAGATACATGTATTTAAACAAAAATGGCAAAAATATGAACTCACGTGCTTTTAAGGTTCTCTGTTGGACACAGGACAGTAAATCGACGAACGTTCTTTCAACATTTTTGTAGACAGACGACTTCAAAACGCATTTCATATACTTAATGGGTTGAAACTGTCAAAAATCCACAAGTAATATTGTAGAAGAGTCAAAAAGGTTTCACATTCACATACGTTGGAATAAAACCGAGGCAACGCGAGTTCTGAAAAAAAAACCTAAGCAGATGCCAGATGCGTTCACATCAAACGATTCGATAATTCGCATAATTAGAAATAAACAGCTGCCTAATTAGATTGCTCAAAAGAAAAAAAAACTCACAGAGTAACCGCACCTGGTGATCAAGGTGACAGCCTCTATGAGACTTCATAAAAAGTTTTTAAAGGTGTGGAATATTTTACAAATGATAAGCATTTAATTTTCAAAACTTAATGGCTTTCTAAATCTTTCTGCACCTCGGATCCAATAGATCTTATTTCTGTTTCATTTAATTTCTCTAGAAGAGAAGAAAAATTTATATTTGAATTTGAATTTTCGAAGTGAAATTAATTTAATTAAAGTTAGGAAAATGTTTACTTTAAAAATTGGAATTAAAATCTTAACTTATAGTTTTTCTTCCCTTCAGGGAAACCTCAGTGGGGTAAACTAAGCGAAACGGGGATATTATGACCTTTTGGCTCTGCAGTATGGAATTATTTCTGGAGAAATATTTATTTTTCAAATAATATTATTGTAGCACATTATTTTCAAGTAAATTAATGTTTTGAATAGAGATAATGTTATGGATAAAATCAAAAAAAATTATCTGATAGTAAAACATGTAGCTGATGTGGCTATCAAAATATAATTCATAACGCAGCCCCCAGCCGTAACTGATTTGAGGAACAATTGTAAATAGGTTTTGCTAATAGTTTTTATGTGTTCCCTAACAAATAATATGTTTTTAAAGAAGATAAAAATGCTCAAAAAACTTAAAAGTTCTCATTTGTAATCAAACTATATATGAATTTTTGATATTTCATTTAGACTAACATGGAGGATTGGTGGGGGTTTTTTTTCATATAGGTTTGAGCAGGTTTCGTCACTTATGAACACACACAAGACGTTATCACAAGAACAAATATTTTAAAAAAGTAACTAGTAGAATAAAAAAAGAATAAATTTATTTAAGAACAAAAATCTTCAAATATTTTTAATTCGAATAAAGTTAAACTGCATTAAAATTTCTTTTACTTACTACGGGAATTTAAAACGTTGTAATGGTTATTACCAACTTCAATAGTTTTAAAAGTTAAAATCAGGACGTCATGAATTCCTTTATAAAAAAAATTACATCATGATATATAATTTATAATTATATTCATCCTGATATTGATTTTACTCTTGACCAGTATTTCATCTGCTGAACGTTAAGTGAGACAGTAAATATTAAATTGTTTTAAAAACAGATACTATACAGTAGGGTGTATCGAAAAAAACTTTTTTTCGATTTTCATCACGCCTTAGCAAAAAAAAGTTGTCTAAGGTGACACATAATACCTGCGAATTTTTTCAGAATTTTTGGGGGGTGTCTTTAGGTTCTGTCAGGCCCCCGAAGGTTTCCATGTTAATCCTATGGAGCGCGCAAGCCTAAAAGGCCGATCGCCCCTCATTTCTAACCTAATCACACGACGAATGTCTTCACTCGAGTTATCGACCCTATATGATCTAGGCTATCCGACAAAACTTGAATAATAGCCTAAATATCTATATTTCATTGATTATTTGAACAAGGATATGCGCGATTTTCAACGAAATTTGAGCACACAAAAAACGTAATATAGATACAGGGTGTCCCAAAAAAGACTGACGCATTTTAAAAATCAATAACTCGAAAACTAAAAAAGATAAAAATATGCGGTTTCTTGCATCCTACTCAGGGGGGCAAAGAATTTTCGTACCCAAAATTTCAAAATTTTAGTTCCAAAATGCATTTGTAGATGGCAGCACGAGAAGTTTTCCCGAAATTTAGGTATAAACTGTCAGCGGAATCCCTGCTATTGCCTTGTGGTAGGAAAATCGAAGTTGAGAGATAGAATCGATTTCAGAATCGAATTAGATTGAAATGCTTTAGCGAGTTGGTTGTTTGATTGATCTTTTATGGCACAGAGGAGATATTGTTAGGATTTAATTCTAAATAAAAAAATCTTTGGGAAATCGAACTTTGAGTTCTAATTGGAAATTATTTTTAAGGAATATCATGGAAAATTAGAACATGATTTCTGACAAAGGCTGGGCCATTAATTGTTTAATCTAGAGGGTTATACACATTTAACCGGAAACTTTTTTATTTAAAATTTCTATATGAAGTGTTTTTCACTGCTTTTTTTCAGAGGATGGTTATGTAAAATATTTTAAAGGGAAATCAAAGTTTTAGAATCTTTGAGATAACTTTTTATAGAGGGGATATTAAATTTGACTTGGTGTTTGAGAAAGGGCCCCGATCAGACTAAGTTACACTAAATTTAAACTACATTTATTTTCGGAATTAAATAAGTGGATGAATTTGGCAAGAATTTCAGTGGAAGTGCGGAACTTCTTTCAACTATTATTTTAGTGAAAATAGGGTTGGTTGGCTGAAAAATGATCTTTCGGGATTAAACAGAATATATTTATATATATATATATTTTTTTTTTTTATTTTGGCATGCTAATTTTTCTATTGGGCTCAAGAAGAATCAGGATGTCAAAAAATAATAAATTTCATATAGTCTGTTTAACCCCATATGTTTATTTTACCCTACCCATCACTACTCGCATATGTATTGTACCCACATCTCTATCGAATTATGAGTAGGTTGGGGCGGGGAAAAATGGGTCTAGTGGGGTAAAATAGGTCTAGCTATTTTAACAGTTTATAGCCGCGTTCACAACAGCCAACCTGTTCAACCGGAGAAAGAGCTAAAGAAGTAGGGGAAAAGGGATCTCCGTAAACCAGCCGTGAGGAAATTTAATAGCCCGTTCACAAGAGCACTCGTCCTACCAGTAGAAAGAATCACGTGAAAAGCGAGCGAGCTCGTAGATATGCGGGAAGCGAGCGAGAGCGCTGTCTACGAGAGTTGATCCAATTAAAACATTTCCTACTGCTATTGCCCAGGAGAGAATTTCCAACTGATAGTCAAGTGATTTATTCCCTGCGTAGGGAGAGCGGTGGAAGAAGAACCAGTTTTCTCTGCCTTTCGTCCGGTAGAATGGCTGTTGTGAACGCGGCTAATATTTATAAAATTTAATGTTTTTTTGGCATGCTGATTTTACTTGAGTCCCAATAAAAATAAGCATGCCAAAAACATTAAATTTTATAAATATAAACTGCTAAAATCCCTAGACCTATTTTACCCCACTAGACCCATTTTCCCACCCAACGCTGGGGACGGGATGGCCTGTTCGGTTTGCTCCTCTGCCTTTCACGCCAGCAGTCTGCGCACTGCCCCGTCGTGAGTTCGATTCTCACCTCGCCCCTGGGTGTATTTTCCTTCTTTGTGCCAGTAAAAATTCTGTTGTGTCTGTCTTACTTGACGAAGGTGTATAAGCGGATCCTTGAGATCAAGCACACATACCGGAAAATATATGTAACCAAAAAACCAAACCAAACCCACCCAACGCTATCTGACCAACATCCGCCATAGAAACTTGCAAGTTTAATAGAAAACCCGGTAATCTAGGATATTCACTCGGAACACAATCACCCCTGTTATGTGCAATTGTGCATCGCAGCACAAACTACCATATACTGTTCTTCTAAAGATCACCAATAATCTAAACTTCCCATTCCCTCAATAAACGTTTAAAGAATTTATTTGGATTTCACCTATTTAGAAAAAATTAATGCGTATTTAACAAAATCAAATTCAGTAATTTGAAAAATATTGACTGAAATGAGAGATCCGTCTTAAAGGGGAGGACCACAGTTTGGTTTAGTTGTCAAACTGATTCATAGCGTAACCCAAATCTTAATATTTTCCATAGATCGAATCTAAAATCTTCCGAGAATCGAATAAGATTCGTTCAGGATCGAACAACATTCGATTCTGTGAATCGATTTTTAATCAAACTTTGGTTTTCCTGTCACAAGTTAAGTAACAGGGATTATTCCGATACCTTTTCCCTAAATCCCTCAAAAAATTCTTGTGCTGCCATCTAGTTAAAATTTTGGAACTAAAATCGAAAATTCTGGGATGAAAATTCTTTGGCCTAACAAGTAGGGGGCAAGAAACCGCACATTTTTATCTTTTTTAGTTTTTGAGTTATTGATTTTTAAAATGCGTCAGTCTTTTTTGGGACACCCTGTATTTACGCTGTTATTAAAGTTTTGTCGGGTAGCATACTTCATATTGGGTCGATAACTCGAGGGAAGACATTCGTCGTGTGATTAAGGTAGAAATGAGGGGCGATCGGCCTTTTATGCTTGCGCGCTCCATAGGATTAACATGGGAACCTTCGGGGGCCTGGCGGAACCTAAAGACACCCCCCAAAAATTCTGAAAAAATTCGCAGGTATTATGTGTCACCTTAGACAACTTTTTTTTGATAAGGCGTGATGAAAATCGAAAAAAAGTTTTTTTCGATACACCCTACTATACAGGGTGTCCAGTCCACAGAGAAATATCCTAACAGAGGGTCCACGAGGCTATTTTCAAATGCGTTACTGATGTGAGGGCGCCACACTAGAGTCTGGAACATATGCCGGCCGCTTAAATCTCTCGCCAAATTAGAACTTAGCGCCTGCGCAAAAAGGTGTTTCAATCTCCAATAGGCAGCCGGCGAACGATTCAGACTGGATCCAGACGCTAGTGAGTTTAGTGCGATCCCAGCGCCACAATTCTCCCAACCTGTAACAAGATGTCATGATTTTCGATTTCCATTATGGCCTATGGCCGTGGACTCTCTGTTCTAGTACTCTGTGGTCCAGTCGTAAGGCTTATCACGGCCTTTACTCCTGAACGCCTGGAGCTATTTCCGTAAACGTGGTGTCTACCCGTAGTAAAACGCCGAGGCGCTTGCCGATGAAACCGCTTTTAACGCCCCCTAGCGGCAAGTTTAGGAGTTAGAAAGCCTATCGTAAAAACTATTAGAGATACGAGAAAAATGTCAATGATAAAGTTGTAGAGCATTGTCTATTTTATACAAAATAACACCTTGAACACAAAAATTACAAGAATAGGTCCCGAAAAAAGTGTGTTTTTTATCTGCGTTTTCGTACATTTAAATGAAACGCAACAATGACTTTTTCAACAATGCGCCGTTTTTCAATAAGTTGGGCAATGAGTACAAAAACGCGGATAAAAAACGCACTTTTTTCGGGACCTATTCTTGTAATTTTTGTGTTCAAGGTGTCATTTTGTATACAATAGACATATAGACAATGCTCTACAACTTTATCATTGACATTTTTTTCGTATCTCTAATAGTTTTTACCATAGGCTCGCTAACTCCTAAACTTGCCGCTAGGGGGCGTTAAAAGCGGTTTCATCGGAAAGCGCATAAGCCTTTTACTAGGGGTAAGCACCACGTTCATGGAAATAGCTCCAGGCGTTCAGGAGTAAAGGCCGTGATAAGCCCTACGACTGGACACCCTGTATATATTATACATATAAGACTTTCCAGGCCTACAAAGGGTTTTTTCCTTTATCATCCGCTTAATGTAATCACAGTTACTGTTCGACAGGTCCCGATCACTCTTATTTAATTCAACTCACAAGCGTTTCATATTTTCAAAATTTATTTACTTTATTTATTTCAGCCAAGCAAAAGAGTTCCAATTACATGGCAGGGATACAAGAAAAGAGAGTACAGGTACATACAAAAAAAAAACGCATGGCCAAAAAGACATTCCAACAAAAAAAAGTAAAAAAAGCCCACTATATATAAAATCATATTTTAATTTGAAAAAGGAATAAAAAAAAAATCCCTCGAAACAGACATACCATTCATATTTCTAAAAAACGGAAAAATTGGTTGATCTTCATATCTCCTAAAAAACGCTCTTTATTAAATTTCGAAGGTCAACTTTTACAAGCAATCACCTGCCACTTTTTTCTGAAAGTCCTCGCACTATTGCACCTTTATGAAAAAGAAAACATTTTCTCAGAATGAATAGAAACCGTGATAGAATTAGAAACTCATAGAAAGAGATTGAAAAGGGGAGGGGACTACGGGGATTACCCATGGAGCTAAGGGATTACCATGGTGAGGACCCACATAGTAGTAATTAACTGGTGAATGATGGATATCACATGTTTAGTCAGGTGGTAGGTGGTTTGCCTTGCCTCTGGAAGTCTCTGCTTTATGATTTTGATGTTGTGTGGTGTTTGTTCATTTGAGAGAGAAAAGATAAATGAATAATCTGGATTGCTTTGATAAACTAGCTAAGATATGGGTGGGATCAATAAGCCCCCTCAATGTTTTTTGAATGGGGGCCATAAACCACAAAATTATGAAAATTTTAGAACGTTTTGAGACATCTTAAAAAAATTCTCAAAATATAATTTCCACTTTGAAGTTGAAACTAAAAACTTTTAATGAAGTTACATAAGCTATATGAATTACGCTTCTTGCAATGTATGATCAGGCCCGTGCTGGGCCGCAGGGACACCGGGACATATCCCGGTGCGCCCTCCAGCCAGGAAATTTTGGCGCCCTCCTATTCCGAAACTGACAAGGCTTTGAGTATTGCGACTGTAGGCTACTACTTAATAGAGGTGGGCGCCTTTAATCAAAACAGCAATACCTTTGAGAGTGTTAAGTCAAGGTAGTGTTTTTTGCACAACTATATAGGGGAACCCTAAGCAAAAAAAAAAAGTACTAATACATACCTTGATAGTAGAAAACTAGGAAGTGTTTTCAGGGCACCCTTTTAAGCTACCGCGAAATTTTATAAGTTCCGCTTTAATTTTACTGCGGTGATTTTTCATGGCGATTTTGCTCTTTGTTTAATACTTCGAATTTGCGAAGGCGGGGCGGTGTCTTTTAGACGCCCCTCTTCATGCACAAACCAGAAAATACAAGGTCACAGCACTGATTTTTTTCTTGGGCCTTTAGTGAAATACGTTGAAATTGAAAGGGCGGGGAGTTAATTTTTTAGGGTGCTGTTATATATATTTAAACAGGTAGTTACTTGACTAAGGGCCGTCCTTAGTCATTAGAGAGGAGTATCGAACGCAGGGCCATATCCAATGGGGTTTTAGGGGTCTAACCCCCCTAAAATTTAGACAAATATTTATGCTGTTTTTTCCTCCGGGTGTAACCCAAAGGGTCTCAAAACGTGTCAAAACAGTACTTTTAGGAGTAAAAGTTCCAAACATTTTCTGGGGGAGGACCCCCAGACCCCCCTCGAATTTTTTAAATCCATTATAAACTGATATTTATTGAATATTCTCTGACTTACAAGGAGTAGTCCTCTTTTGATGTAATCATCCGAAGGGGCTCAAAATGATTCAAAATACTGTTTTTCACAAAAAACAAATATTAAAAATAAAAACAATCAACTTATCTCAAATAGCAGTATTGCTAAAATTTTTTTCTATTCAGAAAAGAAATTTGTGAAACGTCGCCAATCTTAAAAGAAAAGTAAGTTTTTAGGTTTACAAATAATTATTTGGGCGGCGCCCTTTCACACTTTGTCCACCGCCCTCTGAAGGTACCCAGCACGGGCCTGTGTATGATGATGATTGAAGACGAAGGACGGGACCTCTTTTTGGTATGACGACAATAAAAAGCAATAAGTAGCTAAATGGATTACAACCTCAACATTTTCTGACAGAAAAGAAACAAAGAGGGATGTACTTGAGAGCATACCTATATAGGGCTGTAGATCTTCAAACTCTTGTAAAACCAAGCAGGCAGAGTGAGGCCATAAGCAGATAGCTGCTACAGAATCGGACTAAAAGTCACAAAGTTAGCTGAATGGCTTTAGCTCCCTGTTTTCCCAAGCGAACTTGGTCCTCATTTTACCAAGCCCGGAGGGATGAAAGGCTGAGTTTGCCTTGCCCAATCTGAAAATAGAACCCGGGGCTGATGCATGGAAGCGCGAAGCATTACCACAATGACACCGGGATTGGATTCTCTCACAGAATAATCGCCCCCTCAGCCAGCGGTGCCCGATAAGCGGAGGTCTTCGACCGCTCTGTGACTTCACACAGTCATTTTCTGGGGGTGTCTGAAGAATGTGGACAAGTTTGTATCTTATAAAACTCTTGTTACTTAGCTGCACAATATATTTTGAATTATGCTATGATCTAGCGATCTAGCCTATACTTAATTAATTTTTAATATAACTTGTTAACTGTGACCGTGACTTCAAGTTGTTTACAAAAAATATGACAGTTTCATTATCCCTCTTAAAAAATAAATATTTAAGAAGTTTACAAACTTGATACCAACTTAAAAACAGCATATTAATTATTTTAAAGGTTAATTCTTTCATGTAACTATGTCGGTTGATAAAGTAAGTTACCGATATGATTTATAGCAACACTGCCCTTTGTTAAGCTAAACCTAACAATTTTAATCACATTTATTTAATTTTAATCGTTTAACTCGTATTGTTTGAGTAAAATTTTATGTGTATTTTTTATCTCGTTGTATGGCTGTCATCTCTAAGGGTGTTTCAATAGATTTTATTTATATTGTCGAGGTGCACTAACGCTACTGAATAAGAAATGTAACTCCATGATTGAGGGTTTGGGAAAAAAAGCTCCCTCTAAGATCTTAATTGTTATCAACATTAAAATGTAATACATTCATTCAAAATTTTTATTGCTGTCAAGTATCAATTCCCTAAATTAAATGTAAATTAGATTCAAACATAATTAGTTGATTATGTCTATGATTAGATAATTTGAACTGGGGTAAAAATATATCTTACAGAAATTTCGGTTGAGATCTTATCATGTAAAAAACCTGAACATGAAATTTGTTAATTTTTTTTTATCTATTCAGATTAATAAAAAATATCACTAGCTGAAAAATAACTTGTACCATTTGTACAACTAATTTACAACAAAAAGAAATATTGTATGTTTGATACTTTTTCTCTGAAATTAAGTGATCATTAATTTTATTTAGACCATTTTTCTATGTCTAAAAAACTATTTACATTTTACTTTACACATTTTTACATTTAGTTCTTAACTGTTGAAATTTATTGTAGGAAGAAAAAGAGTCGGATCCTTCTTTAAGTTATGAGAACTTACCTGATGTTATTCTTTTTAAAGTGTTCAGTTATCTCTACATTGGAGACTTATGTCGTGCTGGAAGGTAATTTTATTCAATCATTTTAATTAAATGTAGTACTACTATTTGTTGTAAACTTTTAATTGATATTTAATGGTGATAAGGAAAGAAAATTTCAATTAGTTTTAAATATTGTGTTGCTTTAGTAAAAGTTGTTTTTTATCATCCTATTAAACATGTACTTTAAAACTATTTGATAAAAATACTTGTGCACTTACTTACTTGTTTGCTGGTAGTGTTCAGTACAGCTGTACTATAAAATCCACAGAACGATGAGAAATTTTAACTACTATTCATTCTGGGTTCTTGCGTTTTATCCTGTCGACCATGCCCCTGAATCCAGAAGCGTTAATCAAAGCCCATTGATTGTTCTGTAGCTCTGCAGCGGAATTTGACAATCACTGAATAGTCAATGGGATTATACACAAGTACCCAATTCTGTTGCTTAATTCTAACTAGCTTATACATTTTTTATCAAACTAGCTTTATTTATATGAACTAGCTTGTGAGGAAATCTTTCAGAATTCAGTAATAAATTCTGCTGACTATTTAATGTGCCTCAAACCTAAACATGAATCATACATGCATGTATCATTCTAAGAACTGATTACAATATAATTATTTGTTAATATTTTAGAGTTTGCCTGAGATGGCACCACTTGTCTCGTTGTCAAATGCTATGGAAGCATGTTGATGCCCATGACATGCAGTTGTCTTCGTACCAAGTGCAGAAATTGGTACTTGTTCTTCCATCGTGCGTTGAATACCTCAGAATCTGCAGTCTCTCCACGCAACAGCGCATCCCCTTCATTACCCCCCACACGGCCATTGAAATCCGGGAGCGCTGCCCTCGCCTCAAGACCCTCATCATTGAGAGTGCTTTCATTGCCAAGCACATCAACTTCACCGATATCACGGTGGAAGACCTGCCCCAAAAGCTGTCTGTGCTTTCCCTGCGGCGGTCATTCTTCCACACTGACCAGTTCTTCTGCAGCGTCAGCCACCCCACTGTACCCAAAATCAAAGTACTGGACTGCAGCTCTTGCTGGTGCCTGCGCGACAATGACATACCGTTTTTCTCGCGCCTCAGCGACCTGCAGGAAATCTACCTGGCAGGGTGTCGAATTTCAGACAGCGGTGTGGTGTCATTACTCAAGGCTGTGCCTAACATTAAAGTTCTAGACCTAGAGAACACCGCTATCGGTGCTTCCACTTTGTCGACGCTTGGCCAAAGCTGCCGCTCGCTCGAGAAACTTTTCCTCGGCTTTACGTCTGTCACTGATGAGGATCTGTGCTCGATTCCCAATCATTCGCTTCCATTGCTGAGATTCATTTGCCTCAGAAATACTCACACCAGCTGTATTGGTCTTCGGTACCTCATTTCATCCCTGCGCACATTAAAGTACTTGAATGTTTCTACATGTCTTTCTACTGAGTGTGCATTAGAATTGAGTGTACATGTCATGCTTGAGAAAAGGCTGCATCTAGATAAATCTGAAGAGACTGAAGACGCAGATTACTGTGATCACTTTTTAATGAGAGATAAACAATTAGATATGTAATGAGTATGATATTTATACTCAGCTATTATTTCTTGATGAAACCGAATTCAAAGACTGAATCAGAGAGTTAAGGTTTTTGTGATAATAATTGTTTTTACTGTTTACATTAAAACAGAATGTAATAACCACATTGAATGAGTGAAGGTGTCTCACAATGAACTCTTATGAAGTTAGTTATATGAACTCCTGGGGAATGTTCCCCAAAAGTTGTTTTTTTATAAAATTTAGCTGTTTTTGTAAGTTATTTTCATCATTCTCTGTGTATAGCATCTTCCATCTCAATTGAATTCTTCCTGTTTCCTAAACAGATATACATTTAATATGCTAAATATTTTTTTCATATCTATTGATTCTTAAGTGGTGTAATTTGCTCAAGAAATCCCTTTTACCACTTTGTTGCCTGAATATTACTATTTACTTACTGGTTTTCAGAAAGTAGCCCCTTCAATTTTAAAATATTTTGCACCAAGTTGTATTGGTTTATAAATTTAAAATCAAAAGCATAAATTTTCTAAAAATAATAATGGTATGAAATGTTTTTATATTTTGATATAAAATTTCAAAAAGTGCCAAAAAAAAAAACCAACCCTCCTTGTCTTTGAAAAAGTAATCTGTAAAAAAGTTCTGTACACATAGTGGTGGTATTTTGAAGTCAACTTCTAATACAGTAACGGACCTCTTTCTTTTTGAACATTTTCCACAAATCTGTAAAATTTGGAAAACCGAGATGATGCCGGTCCCGAGCTTTACGGATAAGAGGTCCGTCACTGTATAAGAAAAATTATATTTAAGAGTTGTTATAACTATGAAGAAAGAATAACTCAAGATTAATAATTTTAATTTTTTTTACATTGTAATGGATTATAGAGTTTTGATGAAAAAAAGGGGTTTTTCATAATTTATAATATTTTTTACACTTTTACTCTATTGTAAAGTTTTCAATTATTATTTTTGTCTATTTTCATGGAATCACATTTTCAAGTCCTTTCTCCTGGAAACTTAAATTGTATTGCTAGATCATTTTAAAAGTCTTACCTTAAGAAATCTATATTAATATTTTTAGTAAGTAATAATTTTTTATGGCCATGCCTACTGTAATAATATCAGTGTTAGATGATCTTAAATTTAATGTAAGAAATACTAATGTGAATTATAACATAAGAAAAATCATTTTTAGCTTAAAAAACTATCAGACAAATGTTCATTAATTTTTACTTTGTATATTATATTACTTAAGCCTTAGTTTTATTGAATAGAAAAATTAATACTTATTGAGTCATTGGTCATTTTACCAATGCCAAAACTGTCACCAAAAATAGAAAAGGCTACTTAGATCAGTATACTGCTAATTTTCTTCTTTTTTTTTTTTGACAGAATGATCATTTTCTTAATACAGAGGTATTAAATCATGTTTTAAAATTTATCAAAAAGAGTTGACTAGTACTTAAACTCCATCAATTTGATTTGATTCCACCTAATTTTTTTTTCATTCTGTAAGACAATGTTATATTTACTTTGCTAATTGTATTAATTATGGTTTATAGTGTTTGATGATTTTACTTTATTTTCATTTCTGTTTTAGTTTTATTACAATTTGTTCTAATTTTTACATTATTAGGTATGTTTATTAAGAGAATATATTTGTCATATCTTTTAAGTAAATTATTTATCTCAAATATCTTAGTATTTAAACCAGTGTAAGTTGGAACATTCTTAAATATTTTTAATAAAACTAATTTTATGTGTATATACTTTCATTTTATTTTTACAATTAATTAAAATTAAGAACATGAAAAATAATTGAATTTGAGTATTCTCTTACCGATCCCTTATTAGATACCTTTTAGATAAAAAATAAAGCTGGAAATGCTACATTCTCTCATTTCAATACAGCTTCTTAATATTTCATAGAAAACCTGGTTTCAAAACTTATTCCTTCCTTAGAAAACTTTGTAATATACTCAAGATATCTTCATTGGTAATTTTTCTCTTAAATTTTGAAATTTAAGGAAGGGAACTGTGATCTTATATTGCCATAAACACTGGTTGCTGAGTATTGTAGTAATTGCATTGTATATAAATTGTTCATTAGCCAACCTTTACTTCTGTATTTTTCATTCTTCCAGTTATTTTATTTATCCAAGGATAAGGTGATCAGTTGTTCTGAAAACTTGTAGGTGTCCTGAGTTTATAGGCTGTCCTCTGCACTCTGAGTAAAAACATTAATGTATCAAATAATCTAAGTCAGAGATTCTCAAACTGTGGGTAGCCAGTCAGTTTTTGGTGGGTCACAACAAGATATTGACTTTTTTTTCTGAATATATGGTATCTTTTATAATTTTTACTAACATGTTAGCTTTTGAAATTTCTAAAATTACTAAGTAAAGAGAATAAAAAGAGCATTAAGAATAAAATATCTTTCTTATTCAAGTAAGATTTTTTAAATATTAGTGTTTCTAATTGTAGGGCTTCCCACGGGGGGAAGGAATACAAATTTTAAGAATTTTCTTAGTTTATCCCAGATTACTAAAAAAAACTAGTTTATACCCTGTTTTCAAGAGTCAAATTTCTAAAATCTCTCTGGGGAGGACCCCCAGACCCCCTTCTTATTGTGGAGCTCATTGTTGCTCCCCCAATCAATTTGATACCCTCAGGTTCAAATCCTTCCTTTTAATTTTCTAAAAGTTAATTTAACCTTAAACATGCAATTTATTACTGCAACAAAATAGTTGGTAAACCACACCACACACACAAACTAAAGTCTTTAACTAAAGTTGTCGCAATTAACTAAAGTTGAAGTTGGTTGTATGTATTTTGGTGTATTTTGTTTATAAAAAGTGGGTCGCGATGTTCAAAAGTTTGAGAACCCCTGATCTAAGTAATTAGGAGAAGGGATGATAAATTGGAAAGAGTTGTTAATACATGTACATATAAATAAAGTAAGAAATTGCTAATGATCCAATGAGTGGGCCTTTTATTTGCAAAACAATAAAAAAAAACAAATAATCGATACAAAATAATAAACTGATGCTCGTAAATGTGTAACAACCCCCAACTGAAAACTCTGAGAAATATTACAAAAAGAACCTAAATCATTCGCTCAAAAGAGTTTTAAGACTCTTAAGTTGTTTGTTGTATGTGTGTTGTTAAAAGTAATTTGCATTAGAAAATAGGTGCTTGTTTGATAGAATGATGTGATTAAACATTTAAACATAACAAATCATGAACTTCAGAGTATTTTTTAAAACACTCAAAGAGTATTCCTTTTTTATTAGTATTAAAATTCTTTTTTATTATTAACAAATCTAAAAGAATTTAATGCTGTGAAATCAGAAATACTTATTTTATGAAAATTATGACCCAAAAATGCAATAGGTATATGCATAGATTTAACAAACTAATCATATTTCTAAAGTTAAGTGTCAAATGCACTTGGCATTGAGACTGCTCCAGGAAATACTTCCTTTACTTGCTCAGCTTATTTCTCCATTGTCAAGAAAAGTTGGAGTCTAGTATAGTTGGTTGAAGGTTATTGGCATGTTACACACAAAATCTTAAGCTAATTGTGGATAAGAATGACAGAGTTACTGTATGTTTATTTTTTAATAAAGCTTGATAAAAAAATTATTAATTTCATTCTTGGTTTGTCAGGTTTTATTTGTCTTTTGAGTGGCAACTTGTGATGAAGTTTTTAACTTTTAGCAGTCAATAACTTTCACAATTTGTATTTTTTCGATCATAAGTCATCAATTCATCGTAACATGTTTGTGATCACATTTGGTGACTCATGTAGTATGATCATCAAATGAAGTTTGGTCTATCGAACCTCAAGCCCTGATCAAAAATGCTTTTTTTTACAGTTTAGGACAGGTTCCTGTGGTAAAAACTGCACCTACCAAAACTGGATATTTCCCCTCAAAAAAGCATAGCAAAAATAACATCTCCACATCCCCAAAAGTCATTTCTTCTTTCATTTATTTGTGCACGCACGGCCAACACTTATTGAAATTCAATATTTTTTTTTTTAAATTTGGCTTCCTTGAAAAATTTCTCTAAGTGATGTTGAGTTTGGATAGACCCATCTTCAAATCTACTTCTCATTGTAGATATTTGTATAATTTGATTATGTAAATAACTAAAATCAATTTTATCTCCTATTTGTATTATTTGTCAATAATTTGACCATGACATCATTCATGTTTATGAATTTTGATCTCTGAGCTTGTTATATTTATTTACTTTTTGGATTTTATCAAGGAATCACTTCTGATAAATCTGTTTAGCTCTATAATTAAAGTTGCATCAGCAAAAATTATTTTAAAATGCATATTTTTTTAGCAATTGTTGAAAATTTGCTATAGCATTATAAATACTCTAGGCTATTGATCCTATCTAGTAAGGATTTAAGAGCTTTTATTATGCAGGTATCAATCTGTTTAGTGTGCTATTTGTTATCTAACTCAAAATCTTAATGCATTTAATTAAATTTAAAACAGTTAGGATAAGTTGACACTAAGTCCAGTAGCATTTTAACTCTTGTTTTTGCATGTTGTAAATTGTGTACAATTCACTGATATGGAATTTTATGTATCTTAAGAAGATAATAAATAATCCAAGAATTTGTATGAACATTTTTAGTAGTCAATGTTTTAATGTACAGTTCATTCCATCTTACCTAAATATTTCTAAAAATGTTGGAGTACTATAAAAATCAATGAAATAAATAATTTTAAACTAATCTTTATTGATAAAATATGTACAATAAGAGCAGTCTTAAAACAGATTTTATTATTATAAATATAGTAATACAAAATACAATGTCATTACTTCTTTACAGCACAATGAGAAATATGAATAATTCAAATTGGGTGAATAAATTATATTGAAATGAAGATTGCTGAATATATTTGAATTCATTATGAAATAAATTTAAAACAATAAAATGTCTTTTGCTAAAATAAACTGATTACAATAAATCATATAGTACAATTAGAATTAAAACATGCTTAATTGGACGTTAAGAATTTAAGCATTTGAAAATTTAACTTAGTTTTACCTTCTTTAATCATTATGTTAAGACAATGAAATACATAAAAACATGCCACAAAAGAACTTGTAAGCTATAGCATAAAAAGTCAATTATTCTACATCTAAGAATTAGCTTTTTTACTATATGTTTTGAACATTACTTGTGAACTGGCCGCAATTCTCAATTTTATATACTGGCTGCATTCACCAAGCCGACATATCTGTGAAATCTTACTATTTTCCTTTGATACAAACAGAATTATAAGAAATAAAATGTTATTTACAAGATAATCATATGCTCCATTTCGATAGAAATTTAAAATAGGTATAAACACTGAAACTCAATTTGTCCATCTAAAATATATTAAACTCTCAAAACAATTTAAAATTTCTCAAAGCTAAATAACAGTTGGAAAAACAAGTTATACTATTAACATTACATTTGTAATAATGTATCCTTATGTACAAAGACTTAAAATGACTTTATCAAATTTACAATTCAACACAAATTTAATTTCCTAGTGACAACAAATTTAATTTTTACATGAGCTAAAAATACTGTTATGTGCTACTAGCCGAACTTATTATAACTAAATAAGGAGGCAAGGGATAATCATAGAATGTATCTAAACCAGACTTAACAACAATATTTAAATTTCCTAAATTGTATGCTCCTGGTTCACAAAACATGGCTTGCAGGAAAATCTGAGCAGTACTGTGTGGTTTTATGATCAATTCTCTTTTGCTACCGCTTACCCATGAAAACCTTTGGCCTCTATGGATAGGATTTTCATTACTAGTTGAAGTACCCATACTGAAAAATAATAAGTGAAAAGGTCTTAGTATATATGACAAGGGTTTTTTTTTAAAAACATTTTATTAATAACTGATGAGATATCACTAAATATGTAAGAACAGGTTAACATTATTATAATATTAGCTTGTATTAAAAGTTAGTTACATTATTGGCACAGCCTTTGAAACAGATTTAATGAAATAGTTGAAGACCAAATGAGTATCAAATATTAAATAAAATTTCTAACATAAATTTTTATTCAAATTTTAATTCAAGTCATCTTATGAAAGTAACTCTAATACTGAAAAGGCTTCATTAGAATTTACTTAAGTTTATTTATGATAGCATTAATAACAATAAAAAACAAATGCTTACCTTTAAAGATATTTCAAAAGCATTTGACTCAGTTAAACATTTCACTGAATAAAATAATTTCCATTGGTATTAAAGGTGACTTCAATAAATTCCTAAGATCCCTGTCAGGCCAGGAGGTAGCTGAGATGCTGCCTCTGTGGCCTGATTATAGCTCAGTGGAATTTCGGGGCTTTCTTCGGGAAAAAGCAAAAGTCTCGCAGCAAAGCATAATCCAGAGTAATCATAAACCAACCAACCCACCAACTAAATAGTGGAAGATGGTGGTTTGCAGGAGATTTTTGGCTACGCAGTTTTTATAGATGATCTTTTAGTTGACTGAAGGTTTTAGACAGTTTTAAATAGTTTAATAAATATGACGTTGTATCCTCTGTGTGCTGTTTTATTGATAAAGAACCCTGACAATCCCATTTGACAAATCACATTCAAAAGGTAAAATTAACTATACTCTTGTCTTAGCAAAAGTTCCCATAAACTGTGATGTCTTTCAAAGCTCAGTCTTAGGACCATTATTATTTCTAATATTTATTAATGATCAGTGCACCTTGAATTTACTTGGTAGAATGAAAAGCTTTGGTGATGACACTGTGCTACTTTATTACTCAGATTCAATTGATGAATTAAATTTTAAGATGAATGAAGATCCAGTCAAAATTCCTAACTGGTTTACTGATAATTCTTTAAATTTAAATGTCAATAGACAAAGTATATGATTTTTAACTTAAAACAAAACACCTCAGAGATCTTTAGTTATATCATGAAAATAACTGTTACAACCCTTACACACACATATGTAACCGTAAAATTATTGGAAAAGTTGCTTCAATTAAACATCTTTATACTATAATATATACTATATAAATATTTTTATACCATACCTTTCTAAATTAGAAGAATTTCCTATGATTACAGTTAATTCCAAATCACAAGTACTACGAGCTATGAATTCAACAGGAACTATGACAATTCTAAAAATGAAAAAAGATAGTTAAACATTAAAAGTACATGCGATGTTCAGAATAAAAAAAAAATCAGATTGTTGGAAGAAGTTAAGAACTAAATAAAATATTTAAAATAGACCAACCTTTGAAGACTAAAGTCATGTTGCACCTTAAATGGATGTGTTAATGAACATTTCACCATAGTCATAATGGTCAAATCAGAAGGCACATGACTTTCAACTTGACTCAAATCAGTCTCATCAGTTTCCCCAGCAATGATATCCTCACCCTGCTAAGAGAAATAAAAATATTTTTTAAATAGAGCTAGGATTAAATTTCTCTAGTTTCTAATTTCTCTAGTAAAAGTTTTTCTAGAATTATGATGTTTTAATATTTGATAAGAATTCTGCTTTACATCAGTTTTAGAAAACTCAGCTGGATATTTTAATAAAAATAAGTTTTGAAAGCTATGAGTGGTTCATTACAGAAATTTGGTAAATTTTTGATGTTTTAAAAATATTTTAGACATTAATTTTTGACAGTAAGTTTCTAATAAAAACTTAAATTAACTTTATATCAAATTGATTTATTTATGGGAAATTACAGATTTGAAACAGTTACAGAGTTTGTTTATCTCGGATCGATGTTTAGCAAAAACAATGAGATCATGCCTGAAATAAGGAGGCGAATAGCTGCTGGTAACAGAGCTTTTTACGGATTAAGGCATTTGTTAAGATCTGAATTTTTATCAAGAAAGACGAAGCTTTTGCTTTATAAGACCCTCATCCGTCCTATTCTGACTTACGCTTCAGAGACTTGGACCATGACCATGAAGGAGGAAAAGATTTTAGGGACTTTTGAGAGAAAGATTTTAAGAAGTGTTTTTGGAGGTACCCAGGAAAATGGTGTCTGGCGTAGAAGATTCAACACTGAATTATCGAATGTTCAAAGAATCGAATGATATTATATCGAATGATATTTTTATATAATGAACGACATCCGGTTGGATGTCGTTCATTATATAAAAATAAGCCGCCTCAATTGGGCAGGGCGCATGAACAACAGTAGTGTTTTGAAGGAAATTTTTACAGCCAGGCCAGTAACCACGCGAAGAAGAGGAAGACCTAAGCTCCGTTGGGTGGATGCTGTTGAGGGGGACTGTTTGACCCTCAAGACTAAAAATTGGAGAAGTTTAGCTGCTAGCAGGGGCGGCTGGAGTCATCTAGTTTAGAAGGCCTTGGCCCACCCTGGGCTGCTGTCGCGCCAAGAATGATGATGAAATTGATTTATTTAAAAATTATTCAAACTGACCTCAGATTGCGTTTTCGATTCAACTGTGGAAGGTTCAAGAGAAAGAATAGGAGTATGATGCAGCCCAATGATGATATTCTCTTTTCCATCTTTCAAAATTTTAGCCTGGAAGAAAAAAAATTGTTACATTTTAAAACAAGTAATGTAAGAAAACTGACTGACAAAGTTAAGCATGCAATTGCAAAAATCAAGGAAGTAGGCAAGTTAAAGGAAATTTATTTTTCTTCAAAAACTTAGGAGCTAGTTTATATTTACATTCATTTAAAAAAAAATTAGCTAAAAAAGTAGAGGTCTACAAAAATTAAGAAATGAACAATGGCTTTTATAACACAACTGAACACACCAACTTGACTTATTAAATTTAGCATCATTTAAACTGAACTTCATTTAGACTGAATGTATGGAAAAATGGTTACCTTCCAAATTATCACCAAAAGAACTATCACATCTTGCTCTATTCTAAGCTTATCACATTCTTTAACAGATGGAGCACTTTTAGGGTCCTGATCATCTGACATAATGACGCTTAAGTCTAAACCAGACTTCTGACTGAAATCTACACATGGAGTAGAACTATTATCCACCTAAAAGAAAGAGCAATCAGCACTCAATATTGCAAAATGACCATAAACAATAGTATCTTTCAAGTTAATTCTGTATAATTTATTGACTTTTAACTTAATGATATAAACAAAAGGTATTTTTCACATACTTAATCCAATAAAAAGTAAATTAAATTGATTTAAAAATTATTTTATTAAAAGATTTTGAACATAAAGATAACAGCTTTAAGTTAAGCAGCATTATCAAATAATATTAAAAAAGTTAATTGAGATGGTTTAAACATACTTCCACTCTTCCCATTGGAATGTGAGAAAACACTTTAATTTTCTGACTAGACACTATAGAGAAGATAAAAACAGTATGTAATAGTTTATAAGTTTATACAAATACACAAGTTTTACAAACTTTTTAAAAATCAAAAATAATTTAGCTATCAACTATTTCAAAGGTTATTAAATAATAGCATAAAATATTATTATATTATGAGGAATCTTTTTAATCTGCTGATGTCCCATGACTTATTTTCAAATTAGACCACCCAAGATTTGCATTTAAATTTGCCAAAAGTTCAGCAATTCCAAATTTTTGTCTTAAAAACAGATTTTTAAGTTCCAAATTTTAAAAAATGATTTGCTACTATCAAGTTTGGAAGAACTAAGTATGTTAAATAGAGTTTATAATGATATGTGTGTATCTTTTTTCATTTACTCTCAAAGTACACACCTCAAATTAAAATTGTTTAACACAATTACCTGTAGTTTTAGGATCAAAACCAATGGCTTTCAATGTGAGCATCAATGTTTCATTAGCATGTATCACAGACAAACCTAAATTAAAAGTGAGAGTTTGCTTTTAGTTATAGCTATTGCAAGAATTAGCAGTACAAAGAAAATATGATAAAACCTCTATTTTTTAAAAAAACATAAATATGCATAAATGACAAGCAAAAGATTAATAGACATATGAGACATGCAAACTATTTGATAGAAATACTTTGAAAAATTTCTTTAAATCATTTTTGGGAACAATTTAATATTGTTTAGATAGCAATTAAAAATGTAACATTCAATTTTTTTATTTTAAACAGACTGGGTATTGGAAAAAATTATAATATAAAACTATAAAGTGGTTTGGGATATATATCAGAAAAGTATAGAAAGCTGGGCCCAACTTACCCTTACGACAATTATCTTCAGATGGCAGGAAGCACCAATCCTTACTTATACAAGATATTTGTACTATATTAACTTGATTTAATTCCTGAAAAAAAATTAGTAATGTTTAACAAATTCTATTATTCCAAAAAAAATTACTTAACACAATTTAATTACTTTAAAAAAATTTGGAACTTTTTTATTAAATACAGCAAAGTTATCACAGATAATTTACTGATAGATATCATTTTAACCTAAATTTAAAAATGGAAGCATTGATAAGATTTAATTTTTTATAAATGCCTAAAGGATGAGGAATGTTAAAATATTACAGGGATGTGTAATGGATATAACACAATAACAAATTTAAAAACTAACAAAAGCAAGAAACTTCTAAAGCATATGTTGAGTCACCTTCTAAAACATCTTTAATACACATTTAGAAACAAAGATTTAACTTTTATCAAAGTCAGACATATGTGTCATAAAAAGAAATCCATGATTATTTCATAACAAATTTGGGTAATGTTAACTGTTATATTTTCATATGATATCTATTAAGTCATTGACCAGTTTTCCCAAAACTTGATCCATTGCTAAAAAGTATGTAGTTACTGTCATTTAAAACCAACCTAATAATTTAGCAAAAAATACAGAAATTTAAAACTTTACATAACCAAAATATAATATTTTGGTTATATATATATATATATATATAACTTTAAAATCCTTTATTGTACAATGAATTATTTCAATGAACAATAACTTACCTCACTAACATTTTCAACTTCCACAGATAATAATAAACTGCTAGGAATAGCAGCAGGATGGAAATTAGATAGTTTATCTTCAGGGCAGAAACTTCTCATAGCTTGTGATTGAACAGATACAGATGGATGGGTTATTAAAACATTAGATAGTTGAAGCACCCTATACCTAATAATAAAAATTTAGGACCTATTATGACAACTTAAACACTGAATTGAATACCAAGTAAGTTTTAAAAAAATTAACAATAAACCTTTTAGAGTACCTAACAGCACCTATTGAACTTTTATTATATTTATCTGACACAAAATGGTAAGTAAGATAAATACTCAAGATTAAGTTATGAGTTGTATAATTATAAATAAGAATGACTGTAACAATGCAAAATTGCAAACACTAACAATCTTACAAACAGTTCTAAAACACAGTTTGACAAATTGACATAATACTAACTTTACTTCAAATGAACTAAAATTTTGAGAACTTTTATTTACAACCTTATTTTCACACTCTCTTATATGTTTTTATACTTTTAAATAGCACATTATATTATTTATAAGTACTTCTGACTACTATATTACCAATTAGTAAATAACCACCTGCCCATTAACTAATGTATTATATCTGTATGAAATTTCCACACTTAACCCAGCTTCTCCCTATGTCAGATGAGCTAAATCTAATTCCTCCTACTTCCCCAGACTTGCATTCTGCATTATTATGAGAAAAATATTTAACAAATTCATTACATATTATTTTTCCTGACATTTTATTTCATTTTCATGCAACAATTTGTCATCCTTTTTAAATGGTGTAGGACACAATTTTGCAGTTATATATCCAGAATTGCAAAAGATCAAGAACAGATAATTTTTGTATTAAAATACACTAAGAGGCATAAACATTTTGTATTTTTCCATAAACTTAAAAAAACCCTTAAATTTACCTCAATTTAGGATGAGAAGGTTCACTTTCATAATAAAACAAAATGTCCAGGTCGTGGTCTCCAGGTGTTTCAGGACCCTTGAACCACACAGAAATTTCCAATGATGCCCCAGGGTCCAAAACACATTGCTCTCCATCAGCCATCAGCACTTCGACCATCCAATCGGATTCCCAGTTGGCTATTACGGGGGAAGGCTGCCTGGGCGAAGTTATGTCCCGCAGAATGGTGTTGGAGTCGTTGCTGTCACCTGGAGTCCCCACAGCAAAGAGGCCAGGAGTGGGAGAGGCCATGATCACTCTCTTCAAGCGGTGGTTGCCGACGTTCTTCAACTCTGCAGTGACCTTGCGGACTTCTCCACAGAAGAGGTTGAATGGAAAGGTGTCAAACTTCACCTGAATTCGAAATACAAGAAGTTAGATTCAATGAGGGTAAGTAACTAACTATCCAGGGTACCCCATGGGTGGATTTAGGTAATAAACCCTGGGAGTGCATGATAAAACCATTATGGGAGAAAGCTGTCCCTGATAGTTCTGAAAGCATGATTTACCATTAGAAAATATAATTTTCACAAAATGTTACAGGGGTTTGCCTCTTATGGTTTCCCCCATGGTTTCCAGACAAATTTCAAACAATTTTCAGGTCAAAACGCTAGCAATCCACAGTAATTTTTCTGATATTTCTTGCTTAATACAAACATAATTTTAATTTTTTTCAGACAAGAAATGATATGCTAATATCAAAACTGGTCATTTTCTGTGTGACATTTCCATGTTTTAGCAAAAATAAAGGAATTTTCTCAAGTTTTATAGTCAAATTAAAATTTCCTGATAATTCCAGGTATTGTCACTTATAGAAGCCTGATATTCTTTTATTCATTTTTCAAGTTATTAGTTCAATAATTGTCCTTAAAAAACTTATTTATTACGCTTATCCCCTTAAAATAGTGATAGCCTACTAGGCCACTTAACTACCAATATCTTTTTTTATTTTTAGAAATAGGATGAATTCTTTGAAATATAGGGAAAAACATGTTTTCTGAGAGTGCTTTAAAAATCAATTTTTTTACCAGTTAACAAATACTAGAAGAAAAAAAAAAGGAAAAGGATATTTTCATACATTTGTAAAACACCTATCCAATACACCTCATATTACAGTAGTGGTAAGTTGAGTAATTGGTGAGTAGTTAAATACAAAAACCATATTAAAACCTCTGTAATGTAAAAGAAAAACTATAAATTTAATTAATAGTAAATAAAGTTTTTATGACTCAATTTATAGGTTTGACCTTCTATATCTAATACCTGGCCTGAATACTTATAGAAACTTGTTTATTAAGAAAACTTTAATGTTCAAAAGAACTATTAAAAAACACAGCTCACTATTGCTTAAACTGCCAATAAAAATTAGAATTTGAGATCACATTTTTTCACTTTGTTTGCAATTTATTTTTACCTCAAGGTGCAAAGTCACTAACTTTAGCTCTTAGAAAGTAACTGGCCACTCACTTGAAGTTTTGCAGTTGAGCCCAAAACATTAAAGTTCAACCTATTATCTTCTGCATAGACTTTAGAAGCCCGCTGCTTCGAAGACTTATTGAGCCGTGGACCTCTAATGTTGAAGCACTGCTTGCCCTGAAGGGACTGAATGGTTGAAGGGTCAGGAGTGGACTCATCCAGCGTGTCTTCAACAACTTGAGACTTGAGGGACAACAAATTGTAAGCAATGCCTGTTATGGACAATTCACCAACTTGCTTTGGTGTAAGATGAAGATGGATCTGTAAAAGGTTGGAAGGATTAGCAGAGATAAATGCTTTCATGAAACTTGAATGGTCTACAAATGCTGCTCAAAACATATTTGGGCAGATTTTAATGGAATAAATCAAAGAATTATTTATCTTACAGTAGTCATAAATGGTTTACTAACATAAAAACTACTTACTTTCTTGTCACTATGAGGTTCTATTATGATTCTAGGTACAATTTTAGTTTCTATGTAGCTGCTAACATTATCATCCTGAAAATAAAAAGGTGAACTTTTACAATACTGATGACATTTACACTAAATATTAGGATAGTGATAACTATTTTGCAAAAAAAAAAAAATTATTATACATTTTTAGTTTACAGATAGCACATTAATTTTAACTATCTCTTCATTTTTAAATATTATGACAACATAATAAAAATCTACCATAATGCATAATAAATCTAACTATTTATAAGTTTATTATTGAGGATTGTCTTAAACTATTTACTACAAATAAATCAACAAAAATATTTTAAAGTCAAATTACCATTATTCTAGCTAATTGAGCATCTCTAAATTTTATGGACTTGAGAAAAAATCTTCTCAAAGCTCATTTAATTTAACAAAGTAGAAACAAAATATTATTAAATAAAATTTTGTTGAATCAAGACCACAATTTTCCTTTCTTTAGAAGGTAGTTTTGCTTTTAAGTGTTTGTTCTGTAAAATTCAGTTATCCTAAAAGGTGATTGATTTGATTGATTGAGATTAAACTTACATTGCTTGATCCAGGTTCATTTCTTACTACGAAAAAATCAGTATCACAAGAGTTTGTAGAAGATGGCACAAAGGTCCACAGTGGATAAACATCATCAATAGTAAGGGGAACAGAGAGAGGATTTTTAACCACAACTTCCAAGCTCATGATTTCTGAAACATAAATTTGTGTATAAAATATTGTTACAAAAATAAAAATCAAAAATGCCAGTAGAAAACTACTACATAAATTTAAGAAAATTGAATGTCTAAAATAAACCCCCAATAAGACTTGATAAAGAAAACCAGTAGTAAAATTCTAAAAAGCTATTGTTTAAAAATATATAAATCATACTGAAAGATAAAGAAAGAAAATAAAAACTGTAATAATTACTTTTTTTATTAATCTAGATCTCAAATGTTTATAGATCATAAAAAAGAGGTATTACTCTGTTATCTATATAGTTAAAAGTTGTAAAGTTATTTTGGATGGTAAAGATTGAAATATTAATTACATTGTTAACACAAAAAAATTTACACATTTAAATCCTTTTTAAATTATTTCTAATCTTTGGTAACCTTAATAGCTTGGCAATTTTTTTACAGTATGAATTCAATTAAGAAAGTGTTTTTTAAAAATACTAGAATAACAACAATCACTTAATAGTACTTGCCTCCAACAACAGCATTTGGCTTTATGGTATTGTTTGTTTTCTTTGTAAAACATTGTAAATGGTTATGAGGAAGATTGCTAGAAATACGGGACACAACTATTTCTTCCAGTTTCTCCCAAATGTTATTGTTCATATCTCCTCTGTCAAAACCTCGACCATGGACATACAAAGGACCCTCTAATAAGAAAAATCATAATTTTGATAACAATTCTTAATAGGCAATCATAAATCAGCAATTACAAACATGCAGCTTAATAGAAAATTTGAATAACGATAATTACACAAGAATGAATCAAAAAGAAATGGTAGGTTTTTAGCAACCCCTTAACAGTTTTCTGTTAAGAGGTGAAAACTTTTAATTATTTTCTTTTCAAGAGATAAATGAGGAATCAGTAAACTTACCAACTATAAAAACCTATTACCAAACAATGACACAAGTATTGAAACTCAGACTGAAGGTTAGGTTTATTTAAACTTTTGTTTCATTAGAGGTTCTCTAATTTTAGTACATTGGCAGAATAAAAAAATGATATTTGGAATTCCTTCAGTCATAAAAAGAAGTTCCTAAATGATTAAAGTAGCTTGAAAATTTCAGCTTCTATTTTTTCTTTAAAATGTAAGCTTTCAAAATAAGCTTAACTAAGATGATTAGTACAGGAATCTGATCTTAATTCAAATACCCAGAAAACTACTATGTACTAAAACTTACATACAAAACCAAGAAAAGGGAAAACAACTCAATAATAAATTTGACAAGTTCCACTGCAATTAATCACATATTGAAACCAACAAAATAAAGGCAATACTTTGAACTATTTTGTTTAGTTATAGAAGTATAAAAATACAATATGGTTAACTACAGATTAAATGTAATTTTAGCCATGCTTACTATCATATCCAAATAAAAATAGAAAAAATACTGGCACTCTTACCTTCATCATTCATAGTATCCTCTGCTAATACAACCTTTGTAGCATCAGAGTTAATAAGTGGCACTGGTAATATTGGAAGATCTTTACCAGATTTTTGACTAAGTAGCCTCTATAAAAACGCAAAAGCTATAATGGCTCTTTTTAGCTTAAAATTAACATAAAATAAAATAATTTGCATAGAGCCTGAAGATACTTCATAAACTAATTGACACACACAATTTACTCACAGCTTTTAAAATACACTTTAATAGTATGGTAAAAATGCTAAAGTAGAAAAAGTTTAAGATTCACTATGATGTTACATCAATTCACATCAAGCATTTTTTTTTTTTTTTTTTTTTACTGGAGATATTTGAAATTCAGTGCAAGCAAATTTAGTTTTTTTTATGAATGTCTAGTTTAGAGTAGACTAAACTAATAACAAAATCTATTTAATTTACATTACTTCATGCAAACTCAGATGCAAACTTATACTCTCACTAACTGATAATACTCTAAGATAATACTCTTGATGCTAATACCCTCATAGCTAAATGCTTTTGATATGAACAAATTGGTTCTTATGGGTTTTTCTTCACATAAGTAAGAAATCAGTCAGTTATTATCAGAGATGAATCTCAAAGATTAATCACATTGCTTAACATTATACTTCCTTTCTATGTATATTTTCTTGTTTAAAAATAAATTAATGGAAATAATGAAAGTAATGGAAGACATGAACTACTCAAACCTTCAAAACGAACAGATATTCCCTGAGATAATTTGCTTGTTCTGTAGCTGGTAACTGGCACTTTGAAACTAGTAAAGGCTCAAAAGCAGAGCATGCACTCTCAAGTTGGTCGAGCTGTACAGAGAGACGTCCGATGGTGAAATTGATATGATTATTTGCAAAATTCCATCCTATGCTGCGATACACCTGTAATTAAAATTATAGTAAAAACAAATTGCAGTGTAAAAAAAGTGTGAAGATGAGTTACAGAAACCTTTACATCTAATTTTGCCAGTGGTAGTTCAGTTAGTTATTAAATCCATCACTTTACATAAAAATAACAAGTTTTAAATGCAATAATCCTTAAAAGGGATGGCAGAAAACTGCATAAATGGTCCTGTTTACCTGTTCAGCTTGTTTATACGACCTCAAAGCATGTTTTCTTTGACCAGCTTTACTGAACCGGTGTCCAGCAAGAATGATGTGAAAGGCATATTTTCTTATTTTAGGAGGCTTGCAGTTAATGTAACAGTAGGCAGCTTGCTCCAGACACAGAGCACTGGGCAAATCTGCTTCACTTGGCATTCGCACGAACTGGGTCGCAGCTTCACCGTACATATTTTTGGCTTTTAAACATTCTGTGCTTAAAAATGTAGCTCTTGTAGCAAGTTCAGGCAGTCTGATGGAAAGAAAATGTTAATTGATTTACCAAGTTGAACTACATCACTAAGCTCTAATAACTGATTACTTTGAGCTGCCTTGTTGCAAACAAGCTATGATAAAATAGCTATTACTCTTTGATCATCAATGTTTTTTTTTTGTACTGCATAAAAACAAAATTCAAAAAGAAAATTTAATTTAAATTATTAATAAGTTCAATTATATCTTTGATTTAACAAATGAAATCAGAAATAATAAGTGTTTTGGAAAAACTAAACAGCCAAATATGTCAAAATAAAGTAATGCTGTAATAATTTGTAAGCTATTTAAGATTTCTTACTTGCAATTATGAAGATATGTGGTAATTGCACTTTCAATGTAACGCATTGGGTATTCTTGAGCAGGATTATTTTGCATAAATATGGATAATGCGGCCATTTCCTGCAAAAAAAAAAAGATTGAATTTATACACATTCTTAATCAAATTAACTTTCTAAAAAACAATACCTACACAACTCAGTGTTAGTTTAAAAGATGATTAATTTGAGGTTTTTAAAGTTAGGATTCTATTACATTCAAAACAGAAATAGGTTAGATAAGAAGAAAAAGTGGTTGTAATCTAGATCTTCACAAGATACTTCCCAAAACCATAACTTGCTAATTTAATTGTGGCTACCAAGAAAGGTTTCTATATTTCAAGCATATACTAGAAGTATGACAATCACATGGTCATTCCATTAGCCATTGTTATAACTTATCAGCTTTCAATGCATTGGGCAAATATAAAGGCACAATTTCAGCACACATAAAAAGTTTTTAAGACAAACCTTTTTCAATCAGTGTTAAATTTAAGATGGATAAATATATTTCCAGAAGCTTCAGGGAGAACAGGGGTTGGTAAGTTTAACACCCCAACAGTCAATTCATACAGATAAAAATTTGTATTTTTCGAAGTATAAGATAAATGAGTGTTTTGGATGCTATATAATTTATATAGAGTATACTTACTGAGGCCCCTGCAAAGTGAAGCCAAGCTTGATCAGCATGGAAGTCTCTTTTAGCATTATGGTATGCTTGATATGCAACTTCATACAGCTGAAACATAAAAGCCAAATCTCCAAGCTTCCTCACTTGCAACTCAGGAGCATCTGGCCCATACCTATTCAATCAGTCCAAATTATTTCAAGATTTGAATATGAATGAAAAATTAGATGCAAAACAAAGGGTAAATAAAGTAGCTTACACAACAGAATTTAGAGATGATGAGGGGCTTTGAGCACCAGGCTTATTACCAAAGAACTTCTTGGTAACACCAAACAGAGTTCTGTGGATGCCTTTACGATTAGCTACCTACAATTATGAGAGGAATAGTACTTAGGTTACAAAATAATATAAACTAGAAATAAAAACTTTTTTTTTGAAGAACCTTAGATCTCAAGTAACAACTATTAAAAAACTGCAGTCAGATTTTTTAACATATTAAAATATTGAAAATAAACTGTGAATGAAAACAAAGTTCTAAAACTTGCAATTAAATACTTGAAATAAAAAAATTGCATCGATAAATAATGCAAAAGTCTACTGATTTTGGATTCAGATTTTAGTTCTAACAGTAATCTATACAAAACATTTGCAAACTCTTGTGCTTTTGTATGAAACAATCAACCCAACACAGTGTTTTATACAAAAAAATTTAAGACATTAGGTTTAAGGTTACACAAACATTAGTGGTTAATCAAAAACGAATTTAGATGTCTACCTGTTCATTGAGGGTCTTTATTCTTTTCTCAATGAAGGGAATGAGACCCTGGACGCAGAAGTCCTGCACAAAGCACTTTATACGATCCATATCACTTTGAGTCAGACACATTCCATGTCTCTGGAGTTTAGAGGTTTTTGATAGAGCATTAGCAAAACCTGAAGCTGCAGAAACATCATCAGCCATACTATCCTAAAAAAATAACCAAGTTGGAAAAACATTTACAATAAGCCTATTTTATGTTTAAAAACATTGCTTATATCTCAGCAATAATCAGGACTCTACTGTATTTTGGAGTTAGGCGGAGAAAGCGGATTTACCATTACAAAACGGAGAAACTCTGGTCAGACCGGAGCAGTTGGCATGTCTGCAATTATTCTAAAAATACAAACTGTGTTAGCTAAATTAACATTCCCTTATCAGTAATGAATATGGATTATTATAGAGTTTTAAATGGTTGGCAGAACATATTGTAATTACCTTCTAGTGAAATTAATATCAATAGCATCTTTTGATGCATTAAACTAAACAATAAATAACTGGGAAAACATTTTCAAAATTTTAAATATTGAGAGAATTTTTTTTTTTTAAATATCTCTTTAATGACTCCAAATTACAGTGGGTGGTACTTGGTTTGCTGTGTTTATTGGATACACATCACACAGTTTTTCAACATACTGAAATAAGATTATAACTCACTCCATGCAGTGTATTTGATTCAGCACTATAAAGAAGTGGATGGTGAATTGATTCAGTATCTTTGATACTTTCAAGTGTCAAATCACCTGAAACAAAATTTGGAACAATATTTTGTGAATAAAATGAGAGTTGGATATCAACTTCTTGTAAGATTTGCTATAACTCAAAGAATATATCTGTAAATTAAATTCTTAAAATATATAATGTAATAGTAAAGAATGTTATAAAAAATATTCAACAGATGGTTAATTCTTTCACTTAAGCTTAGTGAATTAAAAAAAAAGTATCAAATTATTCTTGAGACATGACTGATAAAGGTTCCAAAATTAGAATATCATAAACTAAGTATCACAAAAACAAAAATTTAAATAAGGAGAGTTAAAAAGATTTCCCTTCATCAAACTAATTAAAAAACAAAAGATTTGTGTGTTTACTATACACAGCTCTTGAATATAACATAAAATAATGACTTAGCATCATTTTGTAAAATTAGAGTTTCATAAGAGTACAGAATTTATATTACCTAATTTAGTGTCATCAGAAGAATCATTAGAATGATTTTCTTCTATAATATGATTAGGAATATTCTAAAAAATAAAACATTATTTCTTATTTTGCAAGTAACTTTTTAAACTTTCTTAAATGAATAAATTTAAAAACTTTCAACTCACGTTTTGGACATAATACTTTGGAAGAAATTGATTCCATGGATTAGGCATGGCTGAATCAGATTCCTTTGCATGATTGCTATCAGAAGAATCCACGGCAGAATTGATCTGCAGTAAATGACAGTTGGTTGGACCAAATGAGCTTTTCATGCTCTGATAAACAGCTTCAGCTCTAAAAAAATATATATGAAAGTAAAGGAATGTATTATTTAGTTCACAAACATTGTTCAAAGTGATAATTCACATTTAAAAAACTAATAACTTGAATTTGTATCGTGGTATGGATTACATATTGACCATTTCCATAATTAAATTTGAATGTTTTGTAAATTTTACTTCAAAAAAACTTTTAACAGAAACATGCATTAAAAACTTCTGCAATAACATAAAATTAGTTATTTATGGAATTATTAGGATTGCACACAAATTAGCATAGCTCTTATGATGTTAAAATCCTTATGCAAACTGCCAGAAATTACTTTGATTGAAAATAAAAACATGCAGTTATATTATAATCATTTAATTATGGGTTATACAAGTCAAAAAAAAAAATGCAACTTTTTAAAAAGCTTTACTTTTGTTACAATTTCACATGTTGCCTCTATTTATAGATTTCATATGTTACTCTGCTTTTCTAAACTTAAAACTTACTTTGCTAAATCTTCAGACGACACGTCATGTACAAGAAGGTAGTAAGTAAAAGTGCTTGTGAAAAACCATCTTGAGCCATGTGTGCTTTGATGCTGGGTAAGCTGCTGAGACAATTCATTGATTTGGCTCAAAGGATCTTGATGAGAAGATGATACAACAAATATACCTGACAAGTGTCAAGGAAACTAACTGACCATTTACTTTTTATTGATGTAATCATAAAAAGTATTTATGTAATCATAAAAAGATGTTAAATTGCTTTATGTTATTAAAATTATTCCATATTCCCTAAAAATCATTCTTTTTCAAAGGTCCAATACTACAAGCATCTGCCACCTTTTTTGCTAAAAGTCAGTTGCACCTTTATGAAAAAGAAAACCTTTAGTTTTTCAGAATACATAGCAAGAGCTTGAATATCACATGTTTAGTCCAGGTGGTTTGCATTGCAGATGTCTGCTTTATGATTTTGATGGTGTCTGGTGTTCATTAGAAAACAAGATGGAGATAAGAAATATATCAAGAAAGTGATTAATTTATCAAATTTTATGTAATACTACTCTTAAATTTTTCAAAAATAATTTTAATTTGTACAATACATACTTTAATTAGGACTGCATGAGTTAGATTATAAAGTGATACTCTAGTTTCACTGTTTGACACATATATTATTAAATCCCTTATTACTTTCAAATTAATTTTGCAATCAGTTTAATCTTGGACAAAAGTGATCACATAGGGTTGGCTGTATTTATATTCATGCACTTTACATTTCATTGAATTTATCATTTTGACACTAACACTAAAACTACCAATAAAGTAATTTTTTTTAGTTTTACCAAGCTGTGATCTACCATTTAGTGAATTAATGTAGCTAATACTCCTTAATAATACTCCTAAATATTTAGAGAAATACTGTATTTATGTATGCAGTGTAATGTCATAGGGATGAATTTTATATTATGGAAGTTGATAGAAAGTTGTTGCTTTAAAGTCAGGTTGCTTAAGGTAAAGTATAAAGTAATTAACCATTAAATTGTAGCACCATGTAAAAAATATTATAGATTTAGATTATTCTACAATACAATTTTCATTACCAAGCTTAGAAACTGAGAAGGATACAAGATAAATAATTGTGAATGAACTCATGCTCTGGGGATGAAGTAACTTGAAAGAAAACTTCTCTATAATCTTCAAACCAAGGGGTTGATGCTAAAAATAAAAATAACACACATGAAATCAATCACACACTAAAAATTCAGTCCCATGAAGAACTTAAAATTCATTTAGATAATTCATTTCTTTTAATCTAGTATCTGCCATTGGCAATAAAAAAAAAGATCATTTTTAAAAACTTAATATTTTTTTAATGCCGCCAATGGTAGATTGGCTATATTATAGGAGGCTTAAAATAGATTAGAGTAAGATTAAAGTAGATAAGGCACCATTGGTAAAAAGATTTACTTTGTAATGATGGAGAGCTGAATTTTAAAAGTGTAAAAAATTGTGTTATGTAAATATTTTTGCTTAAAAAACACCAAAGTTTAACTATACTTAGCTTTACAGCATTTCAACCTTAAGATGAATATTTTATTTTAATAAATGGTCAACATCTTGATTTGTAGGTACTAATAACACTCATTTGTTATGTTGGTTTTATTACTGTAATAAACAAAAACTTGTAATTTGAATTAGATTAAAAAATTTTCAGAGATGAATTTATTATTTTCCAGAAGACTGAGATAGTGATATTATGTGATTATCTTGATGCTTAGAAGTGCTATTCTGTGATTGTTAATTTAAGAAAGAAACATGCATTTACTCTTTGTTTTGAAGATAAAAAGTTTTTTGCTTGCAAAAGTTTATCAACATATTTTTCTCAGTTTTTACTTTTTTTTTTTACTTGTGGTGGCAAATACTTGCGGCAAAGTACTAAGTAGGTACTCCCTAATTTTCAACTACTTACAGCAGTATTTTAAGAAGTAATTATCAGTAGACAAAGTGCTCGTAAGGACTCCATCTGTAACTGTGATGATATTTGAGGCCACTGCATCATGCATCATCTTCTTTCCAACTGTAGGTGAAGGTGGTTGGGAATGTAGGTGTTTAACGATGAACCGGAAACTATTTATGGCACAAGGAATGTTGCTCGGATCTCTGATGGTAACTGTAATGAGTTGTTGTCTTGAAAATAACATCTGAACATTTTTCAAAGTTTTGACTGTATTTTTAATGTTTAAGAGAAAGATAAATATTACACTACATTTATCCATATACTCTAAAAAAGACTTAAAACATGTCTTTTTGGCTGCAAATTTAAAACATTTTCTGGGGGAGAACCCCCTTTAATTTGCATAGAACTAGGCATTTTCCACAAAATCATAAAAAAATTAATGCTAACCTAAAATTCACAAAATAATCAGTAGATTTTTATAATTTTTCCAAAAACAGAAGCTTTTACAAAAAGTCCAGAGAAACCCCAGCATGCATAAATTTAAAGAGAGAAGCCAAGGTTTGGCGTAGGTTAAAAAAAAAATTTATAAAGATTACATACAAACCTACCTTTACTCAAACATTTAAAAACATGCAATAACCATTGTTTTCATTAGTTTTGTAAGTATTGCACATGTTTTAAATTTATGAATGTATGTACAGTACTTCCATACAATTCGGTCGACCATGCTGTTGAAAATGAAAATGTATATCCAAAACCCAAACTGATGGTTGACAGAATAATAAATGTAAGGTTCAATTTCGTTAACTGTCCCAATAAATATCGCCAAACTGCTTTATGGATGCCAACTATTCAAATATCACCAAGTTTATATGGTTCAAATTCTAGAAAAACAATGTGGTTTACTTGCACAAAGTTTACAAATTTAAAAACATACAAATTTGTTTCGAGGATACCTGGATCCTCTTCATCAGTGTATCAATCGCAAATATATATATGGGAAATGGGAAACAATGTTACAGTGAATATAACTACAGGCAAAAACAAAAATATTGAAAAAGTAAAGGGGAGGACAAACCATCCAAACTGGAAAGAAAAAATGTTGCTATTGATGTAATTGTATATTTTCATCGGTTAGTTTACAATTTTTAGACGTACAATTATTTTTGACAACTTTTTATACAAATATTTTTGACATACAAAACTAGCTTGGGGATAATTAACGGGGCAGTTAACGGAATTGAACCCTGTAAAAACTGAATAATATACTTTAAAATGGAATTTCATTAACAATAAATACTGTTACTACCTACAAGGAAATTTTCTCATTAATTTAAACAAAGTTAAATAATAATTTGACAAATATTTTATCGCTTTACAATTAATGGTTATTATGATGATATTTGGCTCTAGACTAGATAAGTTACTAACCACATAGTTAGGCATTTTTTTATGGCATGAAAGAAAATATAGTTGTTGGTTTCAGAAGTCACAATTATCTGCAACAACCTTGGAGTTGAATATTTTGATGATTCTTATGCATATTCATAAAGAAATTGAAAGGGACTGAACAATTATTTTTGAATGCATTTTCATGCATAAGATTATTCAGAGCCCAAATTAGTTGAGACATCTGAATTAAAGACATTTTAGAAGTTTAGGATAAAGCTTAGGTGAAGTGTAAACAAATCTTACCTTTAGTATTTAGTCGACAGAAAGGTTGGATCATCTGAACAAATGTCAAGTTATTCTTAGCACATATTTCTTCAACATCACTACTGCATAAAACAGCAACACAAGGTGAAAAAACATCTTGGATTAGTTCAAAAGCTGTTTGTTTACATGTGGCCATGACTGGATCTAATTTTGCTTCCTCACAAATTAAAAAATATCAAATCCAGAAAATATATATAAAGATATCTTCCCCAATTTGCTTAATCAGGATTTGAAGTTTATATGTTATGCAATAAGAAAAATAAACAGAAGATATCAAAACAAACTTTCAAATCAAGACCCCATAGCCATTCTTTAGAAAATAAAAACATGTAGCAAATCAGAATAGCACTTATTTAATAACATTTGTCACAGGCTTTTTTCTTTCGTAAAGCATGATAATTTACGAATATTTATTAATCAATCTGACAAGGAAAATAAACGGTGGGTGTTCAATCCATAGCAGTCTGCTGCAAGTTCTTTAATTTGGTTGAGGTGATGGTTGCAGTTTGATTAGTACTTACTAGACAGAAGGTTGGTTGTTTGGTTGGTTAGAACTCCTCCCACAAATGATAAGCCTAAATCTCTGGTGGTAGTTTTTGACACTGACACAAGTGGGAATACAAACCACTTGCTCATTGGCAACGGTGTTTGTAAAATGTGTATTAGGTTTTCTGTTCAAAAAAGGAACAAACAAAGAGCGGTCTTATCGAATAAATTTCGGTAATATCCTCGGCCTACAGGGTCTTTTTCCCGTGGCACGCGTGCCATAGTTGAACAAGACACGCAAAAGGCATTGAAAAATTTGAAAAAATAATAATGTGACGGTTATCAATCAAATCGATGTTTCGATGAGTCCGGTTGTCGCAGTTTCTTAATTAATTTTAGGACCAGCTTTAATAAATAGCTTAAAAATTTGTATCATTATCTTTTCTCTCGTAATTTTTTCGTAATTTTTTTTTCTCGTAATTTTTTGGGGCGTTTTGTAAATATTTCTGAAGCTAATAATTCTAGTGATTTTCAACATAGAGTTGCAAAATGCGTTAAAAGTCCCGTTTAAGGGGACTTGGTACCCAAATTCCTATTTTCTATTTATAATTTTTTTGAATTTCTTTAGTGTCAAAACACTTGTAATTACCATTTCAAAATAACCCAAGCAAAAAATTTTACTTTTAAAAAAGCACTTTTTAAAAATTTTTGAAATTCTCAAATTTGCAAGTTTTTTTTTTATTTTTGGATTCATTTTGTCTTTATTTTTAACTAAAAGAACACCATAACTAACTAATAACTAATAATTATAATAATAAGTTTAACTAATAACAATAACATATTATTGAAAAACTTGCAAATTTGCGCACTTTTTTTAGAGGCTTTTAAATGTTTTTTTTTCTTTTATTTTTATGATTTTTTTTCGCATGTAGGGGCGTTGTAAGTAATCTCAATGGATTCTCCAGGGTCATTTACTTAGGTGTAGACCTTACTTCCATGACCCTAGGAGACGTTAGTGTTAGTTCCAAGTAAAAACCGAGAAAGGGACTTTTGAAACACCAGCACCATCCAATATCGCCTGACTGGATGCTGTAGTACTAGTATCAATAAAGGATCCGTTCCAGAATAAAAGAAGTGTTCTTATTTATGGTTCTGATGGTGATGGGTGTCCTTGTACTTTGCGGGCTGGGTAGGGGTGTACCTTACTTCGAAGGACAGGAGCACCTGAACCATTTGAATTTTACCACGACCTACTTTTACAACTAGCATCTAGTAAGGTCGAGTCAACGCTCGAGTCAAACATGATTTGATACACATTAACTGGCATCAAATTCCCAGTTGCTATAGAAACTAAATTAATTTCTGTGGGCTTTTTATAGTATTTCTTCATTTTCATTTGAACTTTTTGCTTCTAGAGTTGGGATTCTTGGTGTTCCGAAGTCATTCTGTAAAATATTTATTTTATACAGAAATTTGATTATCTTATTCGAATCTGTGTTGAAAGGTCTTTGGATCGTAGTACGCAAATACTGTACGGTGAGGCATATATTTTCTTTTTCTTATTAGTAGTTAGTAAATGGAATTAAACTATGTTGAACTTTTCTTTATCAGACATTGTATGTTTTAGGTAATTTTTGTCAATTCCTCATAATATTTTGCTACGTAAAATTAAATTGCATTACATTTAAATAATTCTTGTTCAACAATCAGAACATTGCGTATTTGTGCTCATAAGACAAAATGGTGTCAACTTTTTTTTATTTCAATTTAGTGTTTTACATTCTTAATTATCATAAGTTATGTTTATAAAGTGGGAAAATTAGATAAATCTTGAACTTTTAGTTCGTATATACACGATGGTGATGTGTCACAAAGAAATCGGGAAAAATAAGTCTAGTGGACCAATATTCTAGTAAGCTTGCTGGTCCAGCCTTTATTTTTCTCTGAATAATTGATTCAACCAAGTTTTTTAAAATGGTGCTATGTTAAAGGGAAAAAATGGAGCAATGTGTATAGAGCTGAACCAAGGCTAAACTGGATCTGTTAACTGTGTTATATCACTGTTAACTGGATATAACACAGTTAACAGATGCAGATCCAGTTTAGCCTTGACTCAACAAAGTGAATTCTTTTGCTTAAATATGTTCTGAGAATGTCGGTCATATTTCTTCTGCTCAAATTCAAGAGTAGTAGTCGTTCTATAAATGAATAAATTCTGGATCGAATAAGTCCACATGAGTGTAAGATTTATGGAAAAGAGTCAAACAAATTTCGAAAACTATATTATGGTCCACGAATTAGGTAATTTCTAGGTAAAAAAAAGTTGGAATCTACTTTTTCTAGAACCTTGTTTTTTGATCCATATCTATCCTGGTAAAAATCATTAAGCAGTTTTGAACGCAGAGCAAAACAAAATAATTTCCACAAATTGAAAAGCAAGCAATTAAAATACACAGTTATGTTGATAAAACAGTACAATTTTGACGATATTTAAATATTTTGGCGACTTTTAACGGGAAATATAACGGAAATACATCCCATAAATTTTGTAATCTACACCGTTACCAACATGATTGAGATGAAGCCACCTGTGCTAATTCACCAGTTTTTTCTAAATGGGTGAACTCTGGCAGTCGTAGGTATCGATAAAATGAAGCTCTTGGTTATTTAGTGTCATAAGAGAGTTAAAAAAAAAGCTTTGAGAAACTTTAACACCCGACAAAAACTACACTGTGAAAAGACACTGTGATGTCTTTACAAGGGCGCCAACACAATGTGTTTCATCTGATAAATCTGGATAAAAACTAAATTTATAAACTAAAAATTAAAAATTTTGAGATTGTAGGGATTAATTTACTAAAAGCGAAAAAATATCGCAGTAGTTTTTTTTATCAGATATTTATTTTATATTTTTTTGGAAATTGAATTATTTTCTTTAAATAGAGATCTATTAATAATATTTTTAAATGGGCGCCCAATCCAAAAAAAAGTTTGGGAACCTCTGTCCTAAGGTGAGCGTTTAAAAATTTGGTTCAATTCCGTTAGAGTCCCCGCTAAATATTGCCCTGTTCTTTTAGACAACAAAAAGTAGAGATATTCATAAATAATTTCAAACTTCTGAATTAAAATGTTTAATTACATCAATAACTGTTCAGTTTATTAATAAAAGTCGGAAAAATTTGTTGATATTTGGATATATTTAGCGATTTGGATATTGGCGATATTTAGCGGGGACTCTAACGGAATTGTACCAAAAATTTAAAAGATGCAACTGATTTATAATACAAATTATATTTTTTAATAAATTTTTAAATTATTGTATGAAATTGCATAGTGGGGCAGTCCTTTGGAATTACCCTGAATAAAAATATTTCACCATTTCTTTTAAAAAGTACTTTGTTTAACAAAAATTTTACATGCTTGAATGAACCAAATATTTTTGCTTAGCTTTTGTGACTTCTGCTAAGATTTTGAGTGTACTGGAAATATATGTTCAAGTTGACGATGAGGAAATGCAGTCGTTTAGTGTGTCTTTCAAAATAATTTTATATAACCTCCACTACATTGGCAACTTCCTCTACTTAGACTCATCTGATGGTACATTAGTTTTCGGTGAACTCTGGTAAAAAAAAAATTTAAAATTTTTGTTGAAAATTGAACTTTTTTCGGCCAATTTTTAGTATTGCACTGATTATTTCTGAGCAAAAACCATTGGAATCCCTTTTTTGCAATTTTTAAAACCTCTAACCTTTTAATGAAAAAAAAAATCATTTTTAAAATTATTTTCTTTTAGATGGCTAATCCTCTTTGGTTCATAGTGTGGCTGCTTATCTTGATCTTCATATCTTTTGAAGTGGCATGGTTCTGTTGTTTTTGGTACGTTGTTCTGAGTGCCTTAACTCCCTGCATAAAACCACTTTCGAGTGTAACAGATTTCTTATTGAAAGGAGTTAATTTTGTAAACTACACCGTTACCAACATGATGGAGATGAAGTCACTGTGCTGATTCAATAGTTGGTTGTAAATGGCAGTTGCAGACACTGGCAGTTGTAGAAAATTTTATATCAATAAAATGGAGTTCTTGGCTATTCGTTTTGTTTATTGAGAGCATAAACTAATCCGTACAAGATATTCTTATTTATTATAATTACTTTAATCCCTTCATTAATTAAATTCTTCAATAATGATAACCTTATTTATTTATAATTCTAACAAATTAATTACTTTTAATGCCATTATCAAGTTATAAAAAATAATAAGCTCTTTGATAAAACTGATGATGGGCATAGGTGCCTAATTCACCGGGGGACAGTGCTAGCTCTTAAGTTCGAATGAAGGGTTCCTAATCAAATCATTATGAGAAGGTCACAAAAAAATTAATTTATTTGAGGAAATTCCCAAAGGGAAGTTTTATACTTGGATAAGATTTTTATCTTATTTTCATACACAAATATTGTCATAAAATCTGTTTTGAATTTCTTTCTATTCGTTTGGGATTTTATATTTATTATAAATTTCGGAATATTGATCTTTTTTTCACACGATATTAAAAAGAATTCCACGAATTTACTTGGAGTAAGTTTTTTTTTATTTCACTATTTTTTTTATTTCTAGCCTTGAGTGTGTTATTTTCATTTTTTCTGACAAAAAAAAATGTACCTATATTCGCCTAAAAATGTGATTTGTCCCTCTCAAAATTTTTAGTATCAAAAATCAGTTACTGTTTACTTTTCAAGGTACAAAATAAGATACTTTCTTGAAAAGTTTCCTGCGATCAATTTTGACAAGTCCAAGCACTAAACGGGAAAACTGCATATCTTGGAGGTTCAAGAAAAGCTTTACACTAAAAAGCTAGTTAAAGTTGCATCGGAATCTAGATTTGAATACTGTCTAAAGTCCTCTAGGTCTAGCTAATCGTAAGCTAGTTTATAACCAATTTCATAATTCTACTTAGACATAGAGACGAACAAACCAGAAAGCAAGATAATAACGTGATAAATAATATTATTTACCAAGCTTTAACCATAGTTTACAAAAGCAATGAAAAATATCCCAAATATATAATTCCAATTCATTCAGTATTTAAAAACATCACTGTAGTTCCCATAATAAACTCAGAGACCCTTTATATAGAGAGACTGGACAATGAACGATTCGTCGCTATTTTAGTTACAATCTGCATGGATCTCCATAGACTGTAATGCTATTTCATCCGCTCCAAACGTTGTCCATCCAGTCTCTATATAGGGTCTCTAAATAAGCTAATCCTAGATTCTCCTAAACCTCTACAACATCTTGGTTTTAAAACCATTTTAAAACGTAATGTCATTGTATACGTATAATAATAACATAGTACAATACTAATTATGTATAATTTTCGCTATATATTCTCTCATTTTCACTATAAATTTTTTATTACATTGCGTGATGCCATTGATAATTAGATTGATTGATATTTTGTACGAGAAAAACCTCCTTTGATCGCAAAATTATTCATTAAAGCCTATTCTATAGATGAAAGCCATCGATATTTATAAAGAAAGATACCACGGGTGACTGGATACTATACAGGCTAGTCTAGACAGAAATCATTAAAGCGATAGATGTCATTGGCTAACATCTGGCAAAGCACTAAATCTATATAAAATACCTGTGGTACGTTGTAGACCCGATATGTGTCGATCCTAGCGGGAAAAGTTGTCAAATGTTTTTCATAATTCAAAACTCCGTTAGCATGTATAGTATTTGGTAAGCCGTGCTCGTACATTAATTTGAGAGTGAAAAAAAATTGGTTTTAGAGTATATAATTTTTTTTACTGAGTATCTATCTACACTATGAAAAAAGAAGCAATATTGTGAAAACGATGAACTTCTCATTTGAGTCTCCTAGGAAGATCAGAGTTGCTTATGCCAGTGTAAGTAGGATCAAAACATTAAACCTTATTTGATTGAGTCCTGGTCTACAAATCTTCTATCACTTAATCGGAATTTTGTTAGAAATTAATGGGCATTATATTTTGATACATTTAAGAATCAACAGATAAATTCCGTTTTACTGATAAAAAGTTAATGGGGGAGAAAGGGACACATTTGAACAATACCAATAGAGAGATGAATTAATTTACCTGAATTTTCAGAGCAGTGGGCCCATTGAAACCCTTTGAGTTTGAAACTTGCCTGGGCTGGAAGGTTCAAAGTAAAATTTCTTCTCATTTTATTCGTGTAAAAAATTCAATCTAGAATTTGTGTGTGTGAATATATGCTTATTTTTTTTTTTCGATGATTGTTCTGTATTCCAAATAGGGTCCTGAACTCCCAATAAGGTTGTTATACATTGTAAATTCCATTACTTATACAGGTTTTTTTTTTCGATTTTCAATCAAAACATGGTTTTTGGATTTATTCCCTTTTTCAAACAGACGATTCAATTTATGTGTAAATAAAGGTCTATGGGGCCCAGTAATCCCTTCGGTAGGTAAAAATCTTTAAAAAAAAAGAACTTAATTTTTCCCGAGTATGAATAAAATTTCTTTTAAAATTTAGTCACATTAGGATACCAAGGGTTTTGAGAAAATTTAAATCATGAATTAATTTTCCTACTATAAATAAATGAAATGATCCGAATAAAACATGACATGGGAAAAGCGCATGTGAAAAGTTTGCTTTCCTGCTACAAGAGAACTCTTGTAACAAAACTAGTTCTACAGGTAATGAGCATTGCAGGTGTGCCCTATTGCAGTAACATTTCTTATGCGTACAAGCCTGTATTAACATTGACAGAAAAAATATTATACTAGAAGACAAGGTTTCTTGACAATAGAGAAATAAACTGAGAGCAAACGAAGGAAGTAGTTCCCAGAGCAATGTCCGAATTTCGAGTGAAATTAGGCAAATCAAATCCATGCATATATTGCGTTTTTAGGTCATAATTTTCATGGGGGTTCGATTTTCGCCGCGTATTAGTACATTCATTTAGAATTGAACGCGCTAGCCAATGAGAACTCACAGACGATCTGTTAACTCCGTTTTCCTTCCGCTCGTTGTGACATCATTGTCAAGAAAGGTTGTAATCTAATATTAATTAATAATGAAATGAAATAATAATATTAATATTAATGAAATGTTAATGAAATATTAATATTAAATATTTCATTGTGCCCTGAGCCTTAAAATGAGCATAAAAATGAATCGATGAGTAAATCTGTTTTAATATAATCTTTTAAAAAATGTTTCCGATACTCTTCTGGAACTTTTTAGTTTACGACTTAAAAAATCTTAGATTTTTAAAATCCGGATGAGTCTAAAAACCCCGGACTGTGTTTCACAAATTAAAGTTTGCATAATTATAAGTAAATAAATAGAGAGGAAATCAGTAAAAATTTTTATTTTAGGTAACATAGAAAATATAAAATTAAGGAGCAGAACTACTAAAGGGGCTTTTGAATGTCACCTATGGAGATGCTATTTGCTTATTTTTACTGATATGGGGGCAGCTGACTATAGTAGTGATGCTTACTTAGTACATAAGAAATTAAAAAAGCTCTAATTTCTAAAAACTCTTTTAATTTACAATGCAATTTATTTCAAAAAGTTCAATTTAAAAATAAATAAATAAATTATTAATTAAGAAACAAAGCATACATTTTTTTCGTTTCAAGCCAAGTAAGTTTTTGTTAAAATTTAGTTCCAAAATTTTAAAACTTAGGTATATACTGAAATTTTTGTACAAAAGTGGTTGGGCAGTTCCTTACCTAATTATAAGGGGGGGGGTAAAGACTTCTTTTTTTTCTTCTAACAAGGGGAAGGAAAGAGGTTAAAAATCACCAAAAGCATGCATACGTAATATTTGGAACGGTATTAAAATCTAAATATTTGAATTCCCAAGCATTCAGAATTTAAAGGTTTCACGGTGTAAAAGATTTTTAAAAATTACCAATACACACCTGTCTTTTTCAGATGTCACCTTTTGTCGACGTGCAAACTGTGCACGGAAGAGACATTCTTGGTGGCTTCATGCCACAAATGTTAAAACTTATTTCTGAAAGGATGAATTTAGAGTGAGTATAGTTGATTTTTTTTCAACTAAATATCCAAAATCTATTATTAACCTAATGCAAGACCTAAAGGCAACATGATGCAAGAGCTTTTGTAATAATCATAGCATTGTATTCATGGGTCTTATTAATCTAGAAAACTATCCAAAAATTAAACCTTTTATCAATTTAAAAGTAGTAAAAAATGAATTCTGCGTTTTGACTTTTTGTACATAAAGAAATAAAAATAAAGATAACAGTTCTCTTTCAATTAATTTATTTTACTGAAAAAAGTTTTTAACACAGAATGTTTTCATTCATGCATTCACTCTATATGATACTCGATCGCTCGTATACAGGGTGTTTCAAAAGTCCGTTTCACGAATTTAAATAAATACTTTCGTTACAGTTGAATAATGTTTTGCTATAATTCATCTTTGTAGATTAATATTTATTCGCGAACCTTTTGACATGTATGGAACTGCAGTTAACAACAACTTCACAGGGATGATTGGAATGCTTTATAGAAATGTAAGATTCTTTGTTTTGACTTTATCTTCAGATCATATTTTGTGCTGATTTGTTATAATACGTTTAATATACAAATTACCCTGTTTACCAAGTGATTAAATTGGTATTCAAATGTTCTCTCTTAAAATTCAATATTTGGTGTTTTTTTTTAAATCTCGATTCAAAGACGGGTCTGGTTTGAAATCCCGATAATCAGTTGACAAACAGGTATGTTTGCCCGACATCATCATCATCAACGTCAATGCGACACGGGAAGGAAAGAAGAAGAATTGTCGGGCAAATGAACGGATCTCTCAAGGACCTTTATAAAAAGAGGAAGAAAATATTTATTGGCTTCCTAAGTTAAAATTGAATTTTAAAAGTTTTTATATTGAATAACATCCTAAATGGGGAAAGATTAAGTAATCATTTATTATATTTTTAAAACGTCTCAAAATAAGATTTCTTGGTATAAAACATACAAAGATGTTTATCTTAGAGCAATATAAAATATCTGAGATCAGTAAAATTGAGTTTTTCAAAACATAAATTATAAGAAAACTTATCATTAGTATTCTAGTTTTTTTTCAGTTCCAGAGGTATTTATGTTAATGTTAACTCGTGTTTGCAATATTATTACTTACAATAAAGAAAAATCCGATTTTAAAAATACACCAATAATTTGGGTCATGAAGAAAAACTAATTATGCTAATTATAATTACTAAACGAATTATAACATTTAACAAATTTTTTGTTATATTTCAGGAAGTGGATTTAATTCTAAACCCAATTTTACCCAGAGAAGAATATTTTGAATTTTTACGTTACACAAATGCTATCACCATCGAAGCTTACACCATTTTGTCAGGTAAAAGAACACAAGAAGCTGGACTGTTCCTATACTTCAGTGTATTGGATAGAAAGGCAAGAAAATTTTAACTAATGCAAAAATTGAGAACAAAAATAATTTTGTACTAATTATAATGGATAGTAAAATAAGATGAATTAAGGTAGATGAAATTTATTTTTACTATAACTACAAGTAGTAAAGAAGTTGATGGCTAAATATGAATTCCTTTTTAAACAGTGTAAAGAGTAATTCTGTAGAAATGTGAACATTTTGAGGACAGATATTTTTAAAATTAAACTTCTTTCCAAACTTCTGAATTCTTTAAAAATGTTTGATAAGCACCGCCGTTGATATCTAGTAAGCGACAGTGAAGTTTAAAAACATTTAGATGGAAACAAATCCCATCTAAATGTCCCCACTTTAAACATTTTTAACTTTAAATATTTTATTTCGCTTTTCAAAATTAAAATACTTTTTTGAAATACTTATCATAAAGCTATTTATCAGAATGTTGGAAATAAATATTAATTATATGGCATTTAACGGAATTATGAGACACAGATAGCAATTTTTCACATTTCTAAAGAATCACCCGCAAATATTTCGTATCCTACTTCTAATACCTTTCTTGACCAAATTGAAGCATTTAATTTATGCTACATATTTTCTTTATAGGTTTGGTTTGGACTCTTCATAACCTTGGTAATTATGTCTATCACTACAGGTACTTTGCTCAAGACAGGCAACACCCATTTTAGAGGCTTGGCTAAAGCCATTGGGTATTGCAGTTGGAATCTTATTTCTTCCATGTTCAAGCAAGGTACCGAAATATGAATCCTATACAGAATGTACACTCTTATAGAAATTGGTGTTAATTTATTTGATTGATAACTTTAAATTTCTTGTTATTTAAGACTTTCATTAAGATTTTAATATTGAGTTATCTATCATAAAATAAAATATAGTGTTGTGCTCTGCCATTGGAAAAAAAATTCCTAAAATATTAATGTAACACCATTTATAAAAGTTTACATTCTGATTGTATAACTTTCAGTTTCGGAATTTCTTTTTTCAAAAGTACTGAAAAGCATACATAAAAAGTATCAAAGTGAATAATATCCACGAGACGGTTTTAATCAGAAAAGGATTTATGAACATCATTCTGTCTAAAAGTGCTCTTTTATACCTTTAATGTTTTCCAATCTTGATTAAAGCAAAATTTAATGTTATGAAGCTGTAAATATTACCACCTCTTTATAATTTCATAACTATGGCTGATATTTAATTTCTAAATCCTTATTCACTGATGGATAGTAGGGTGTATCGAAAAAAACTTTTTTTCGATTTTCATCACGCCTTAGCAAAAAAAAGTTGTCTAAAGTGACACATAATACCTGCGAATTTTTTCAGAATTTTTGGGGGAGTGTCTTTAGGTTCCGCCAGGCCCCCGAAGGTTCCCATGTTAATCCTATGGAGCGCGCCAGCCTAAAAGGCCGATCGCCCCTCATTTCTACCCTAATCACACGACGAATGTCTTCACTCGAGTTATCGACCCTATATGATCTAGGCTATCCGGCAAAACTTGAATAATAGCCTAAATATCTATATTTCATTGATTATTTGAACAAGGATATGCCCGATTTTCAACGATATTTGAGCACACAAAAAACGTAATATAGATATTTAGGCTGTTATTAAAGTTTTGTCGGGTAGAATACTTCATATAGGGTCGATAACTCGAGTGAAGACATTCGTCGTGTGATTAGGGTAGAAATGAGGGGCGATCGGCCTTTTAGGCTTGCGCGCTCCATAGGATTAACATGGGAACCTTCGGGGGCTTGGCGGAACCTAAAGACACCCCCCAAAAATTCTGAAAAAATTCGCAGGTATTATGTGTCACCTTAGACAACTTTTTTTTGCTAAGGCATAATGAAAATCGAAAAAAAGTTTTTTTTCGATACACCCTAATGGATAGTACCAATTAAAAAGGAATATGACACTAGCCATTAAACGAAGGGTTGTCAACTTGACAAGAAGTAAACGGTTTGAAATAGTAGAGACATCCCGTTTTCTGGAAAACGCCGATTATTTTTTTTCACGTTTTTTCTCCTTTACGTTTTCTTGAAGTTGCATCCGGCTATTAGTTAATTTTATTTCATTTCAGTCACAACCGAAAAATGGCTGATGCGGAAGACCAAGAAAGCCTCCTCGTTCTTCATGCCCCTTCTCGTCCTTCTCTGGTCCGTCTTCGTCTCTTCCATCTTGATGAATGTCTGCCAGGGCCTCCTGGTGACGAAACTCACCCTGAAGAAACACACTCCTATCGTGAGCACGATGGACGATGTGGCCCATGGCACGTCTTTCGTCTGTTTGGTGCCTAGAGAGATCATGTTCCAGGATGTCCTGAAGGTATGTCAAGAACTTATGGATTTAAACACGTTTAAGAGTAGAAATTGGACTGTTTGATAAGTAGAGAGGCTGGTTAGAATTTTATTGACTATTAATCATTTTAATACCCCTAATTTTAAAAAAAATCCGCCCATAAATATTGTTTTTATGAGCTTTATTAAATATTGTCTCAATTGCGTGTTGAATTTAAATTATGAGCAACATAAAGCCAAAGAAGGGCATTTATTTTTCTTTTTAAAAATTTATTGGGGGCCGTGCAAATATTACGTAAGAAAGTATTTGGTCATTTTAAGCCCCTCCCCCTTGTCAGCAAAAATAAGCAAACCGCAACCCCCCTCTCATAATTACGTAAGAAAATTGTCGAACCCCCCCCCTTCGTTATTTTTTTTTGTACACAATCTTTAGTAATGCTTATATTTATAAAATTCACTGTTCTCCATGAACACTTAACCTATCGTTAAAACTTTCCTGGTGAAAAACGCTTAATTTTTTTCCCTAGTTCAGGTTTTTTTTAAAGAAATTTATTTTTAGTTGAATTTTGAAATTATTCATGCAAGAAACAAGAGATTTTCAAAAATGCAGTGTTTGTAACATCCCACGTAAGCATCACTCATACTCCCCCTGCCTCCTTGTCAGGAAAATAATCAAATAGCATACCCCTTCTCCCTTAGGTGCTTGCGTAATATTTGAACGGCCCCTTGATACTTACTAGGGTATTAATAAAATATTAATTAACAATAATTATAATATTAAAATAAATAAGTATCGTTTCTATTTTCCAGGTTTCAACAATCTACAACAATTTCTACAATCTAAAGGCTCATTTAGACCTTTCACTTTCGATCTTCATTTTGGAAGAATCAGTGAAAATTGTCGTTTCACTGTTCAGTGATCCGATTTTTTATGCAAATGTGTGATTCCTTGGTGCGGATCACTCAAGATGAACATTGAAAGTGAAACAGTGTAAATGAGCCTTAACGTATCCCTCAGTTCCAAAATAGTGAGCCTTTAATAAGCGGAAATTTAAAATTTTGAATGATAATCATGCTATTATTACTTTATCATAAAGTGTGCAAATTTTATAGGTAATTTATTAACACAACCCGCATCTTTTAACGGTCATATAATATCTATCTAAACTTTTTTTTTAAATTTGTGAAATTGAACTGTAAATAATTTTTCCCAACGTTTTCTTCACTTTCAGAATTCAAATATACCTGTAAACAGCGAAGCTCTTAAAAGGATAAATTTTGAATACTCTCAAAAGACTGTATTTGGTTTTGAAAACATGGCTAAAATTGAAGATGGAAAATACTGTGCCATACATGGTCAGCTGATAACTTCAAGTGTACTCAGTAAATACTTCAAAAAGAAGGGACGATGTAATTTACATCTGTCAGAGGAAAAGTTCTTCCCGTTTTCCCTTCTGATGGCAATTCATAGAAAATTTTCCCCAGAATTCTTCAATGCATTCAATTTAGGGTAAGTATTGAATCAAAATTTCTAACATTCCGTCTTTTAATTAATGCCTATTTTCTATCTTATACAGATCAGAAACTGAGGAGTTCAAGGAAAAAATGAATTTATTATTTCTTCCAATTTTCACACAGAGTTACACTGCAAAAAAAAAAAAAAAAAAAACCAGTCGAATTTACAGAAAAAAACTGTCAGCCAGGACGCCAGTTTTTTCCCGTTTGTTTCACAGATATCTTCTGTGATATTTTACAGACTTTCCATTTTTTTTATAATTTTATAATTGTAATTTTTTTCTATAAAATGGAAAGTCTGTAAAATATCACAGAAGATATCTGTGAAATAAACGGGGAAAAACTGGCATCCTGGCTGACAGTTTTATTCTGTAAATTTGACTGTTTTTTTTACAGTGTAACTATGGAAACAATATGAATAATATGAATAATTCTGTTAGCTTTTCCTTAATAATTGTTGAATTCCAAGCTACTTTCTTTTTACTTATATTGATTTCAATTCTCTCTTTCAAGTTACTCATTGATAACTTACTTTGACAATATTATTTATTTCATATAACTAAAGTTTATCTTAACTGAAAAATATTTGCCATAGTTTGGACAAAAGACTTGATTTTGTGAAGATTTTTTACCGCAATTATCAACAGAAGTTTTTAGAAAATTGAATTATAATAACAACTGAAAAAGCACGCTAAAATCATACCAAACGAAGGGCTTGTTAAATTTTCTTTAAAAACGTAAAATGGTATTCATTTCTACACATTTAATGCTAAAGTCTTTATTACTACTAATACTAACGAGTAGATTTCATCCCTGGTTCTTGGTTCCAAAATAAAGTATATTTTTGTGATACGGTTTTTAAAGTTTCTTTTTAACCAAGTTTGAACTACTACTAAAAACTACTAATTATACTAATTAATTTAATTTTACAGTATCACTCGGCTAGCGGATGCAGACATTTCAGGTCGTTGGTTCCGGCAAGCTGTGACTGAATCAAACCTCTGCACCAGTTACAGTGAAAACAATCTGAAACCACTTGGAATAGAAAACATCAAAGGAGTGCTTCTAGTCTGGGGATCTGGGCTCCTTTTGTCATTTGTATCTTTGCTTACAGAAATCGTACTCTTTCGAATGAAGAAGCCTTTGCGATCATTCATGCAGACGAATACCAAATTTATAGAATTTGAGTAAACTCACCTTTTCTGTTGTAAATGATGATTCAGATTAATGCTAATTTTCTATTTCACATAACTGATTAGCCCTAGTGACCTCTTTTGTTACTTCAAATTTAGTTGAATTTCTCTGGTTATAAACATAAATCCTCTTCTTAGTTTATTATAATGATGTTTTAAGACTAATCTCTATAGTATGTAAGTTTCTATGCGTATGAATTTATAATAATGATATAACTATAGTCTACTCCGCTTATTGTGATCACGAATAATGTTATCAATCGGATAATGTTTTAAAAACTGACCGGTCCCCATTACTTCTATTTAAATTAACGCAAAATGTATCGTTTTATGTTATTAATATATCGCTTAATGTTATCAAAATCTGGTGAAATCCCCTAATAAGCTTCTTTATTTCCCGTTTGAAGGTCAATTTTAATACATAATCATACAAAATGAGTCATTAATTTATTAGTGTTACTTATCCCGCTTTCATATTTTCCTTTAATATAATAATGCAAAAGTTGCAAAATACATACTAGATAATCGTTTTAAATACTTCAATTAGGACTTCATAGTTGTGATTTTAAAGCAAACACTCGATAGATACACTGTTTGAAACTTTCTAGTATCAAATCGCTTATTATTATCAATCGGATATTTTTATCACTTACTCTTGAACAAAAGTGATCACATTAAGTGGAGTCGACTGTATAATACTTTTTTGTAATGCATCATAGTTTCTCAAACTGTGGGTCACGAGTCAACTTTTTGCTGGTAACGACAAGATTTTGAATTTAAGTCTAAATATATTTCTACAAACGTGATGTTGGCTTTAAACATTTATCACATCAACACACCATATTGTAAAAAAGAGTAAATGGAGCAATAAGTAAATAAGACCCTACTCATTGTCGAAAGCAAAGGGCAAGTAAAAAATGTGTCACTTTAATGTTGTGCTGGTGATGGAAAATTTGTTCGATTATTCAAATAAGATTTTGAAAAACGTGGGGCGCACTCCCCCTCTATGAGCAAATTTTGGAAGTTTCTTACGAAATGTTGAAATTTAAAATTGCCCCAGATTATTAAAAAACGAGTTTAAACTCAGTTTTTAAGTTTGTACGCTAAGGGTCTTGTAAGGGGACATGGGAAAAATAGACAAACTTAAGCATGGTGTAAAAAAAAGTTTGAAAAAATTTTTTACAAGGTCAGTAGTTTATATTATTTTTAATATGTTCAATTGCAATATAAACTGTTTTCAAAGCGCGGATTTTAAGTTTTAAGTACTTAATTAATATTTTTTTTAATTTTGTACCTAAATTTTCTTGAACTGGAGTAGCATTGGCACAAACCTCAAAAACCAAAAAGGTAAGGCATTGAGTCAGCTTTTGCCAATGCTATACTATTTATGTGTTTCTAATTTATCTATCAATATAATAACAATCTATTGTAAGTTCATTTCAAGCTTAATTTATAAGAAAATCAATCAATAAAAATGTTTTTATACAAAATTGATTTTATTTTAGAGTTACCAAAGTAAATTTTTAAACAAAAAAGACAAATGAACAGTAAACAGTATTTTAACATCCTTTGTATATATTTTAATGAATTAATTGTCGAAATTGTGAAGAAAAATCCACTTTTGGAACAAAAAACAGATATTTCTTTGAAAACCATCGATTTCACAGTAATAATACCATCTACATCATTACTATCTTTAAGGTTTTACTTATAATTTAAATATTTTTTGTGTTAAGAATTCATTTCTTATCCATATTAGTCCACTTTTTTCTTTAAACTTCATAAATATTTCTCTTATTCCACTTGATACCATTAGGCTAAAGTTGCCCCAACGAAATAAAAATTCATTAACAGTCAAACCATGAAGTAAAGCAAAGTAATAACATTGAAAATAGTTAGAAAACTGTAATTGGTTTGAAAAAATATGACTTAGCAGTTTTAAATCATGTTCTTTATTGCCTTTCCAAAGAAAAGTTGCAAGGTTAACAAAAATCGACATTTTGATACTACCTAAGTTGGAAACCCTAGTGATCGTATTTTAAAAATTCCATTTTTAGACACCATTTTTAGGATGTCATGGCAACAGTTCTACCTGTTCGCCCTAGCATTGAATAAGTGATAATCACATTCTTTTATATAGATACAGCATGTAGAACCTCTTTCCGATAGTTGGGCCAAAGTTATCCCATTTTAAGGGATATATATTTCTGCATGACTTTTGATTCGCATCATAGAATTTTTATGACTTACGGTATGTACTTAATTGTATTTATACGAAATCACACTCTGTTTTAAAATAAAGTTATTTTATACTGTTGATTTGACAATAACGGCTGATTGATAGGTTGATTAGGTATTTTTCTTAGGATTCTATACAGGAATAAAGAGTCTTTTAAAAGTTTGTGGGCTTTTTGGGTGTAGACCCCTTGGGATTTTTTACTATTTTATTTGTATTTATATGAGTTGTTCACTTGTACTCAACTATGGCTATCAATATTCGCATCTTTATCTCATTTCTTTATTTCATTGTTTTACGTTATAATAAAAAAATATTGGACTTTGATGTGTGTTTAATATATTAATCTCACACTAAAACATTTACAAATTTGTTTAACCCAAATAAAACATATTATATCTTATTTTATGTTAGGCTTGATTATTAGATTTTTACAAACTCATGTTTAAAATTATTTTCTTTTTTAAAACTAATATGTTATATGATTATTTTTACATTTATTGAAAGGTTCTTAAACTCGAGAGTATCTTTAAATTCAAAATATTTTTAGGTTCGGTTACATTTGTTTATGCATGTAAAAGCAACTTTTTAAAAAATATTTTACCTAAAAAACCTTTATAGTTTTTAAGATATTGAAAGTGCATCAAATCGCCCCGTTTTCCCCTACTTGAATTTCAACAAAATCTCATTTAGTATGATAATAAGCTATTTTACATCAATTCCACCCGTCTCCATAATTTTTCTAGTTTATGAAAAAAAATAAGATTCCGTAATGTAAATTTACTTTATGGAATCTATTTTAATAATTATGTTAAAAAAATATTAACTTAATGCAAAATTATAAAGATAAAGACAAATAAGAAAAAGTGAAAGGTTCTAAACTTTATTGCATAAAAAATATTTTCTATGAAGCTCTCTAAAGGCTTTTCCTAACGAAACAAAATTAGTTTTAACACGAGATATGCTTGATATGCATTGGATACCCATAAAACCGAGATTTGATCTTAGTTGGTTTTACATAACTTGCATAAATTTTGGCAAGCCAATATTTGTTCAGTTTTTAGTTTTGGATAAAGATTACTAGACAGAGTAATTACATAGTAGTTTTCATGTTGACAGTCCTTTATTAGTTAACAGACTCCACATGGGATTTTACAGTGAACGTCAAAGAATGAAAACGACAACATACAGTGCGGGGATGTCATTTCATTACATGCTTAAAAATAATAAAAGTATCATCCTAATGTTTTTAATCTTACAATCATCAGATGTTTTGTTTGGTTAACCATACCTGGTTAATTTTTTTTTAATTATACAATTTATTTACATTAAGTAAATAATGAAGATAATTGGGTAGTTTGAAATGTTTACTTGAAAAACCTAAAATATCCTGTGTTAATCTTGAAAATGTCATTTTTTTCTTGAAACCTTCCCCCTAAACTGAGAGAGCTCTTGAAAGTAAGTAAATTTATAAAATTTTACGTTGAGAAAATCAGGGTAGAGTGGTTCAGAAATGGTTTTAACAAGAAATATCTTTAAAATTCCAGATTTTCACTTCATTTTCCGATTTATTATTAATAGGTCGTAAATTGTAATCATATAAGTGCGTAACCCCTTTTTCAAATTCCGAGTTAGCAATTATTTGGGGTTTTTTTTAGAAAAATTCGAATTAGTTTTGGAATTATTGAAATTTAAAGTTTCAGTTTTTTTCTTCCCTATCTGGCAGGCATTAGGGAAACACACGAGTTTTATGTGTCGGATTTTTTCCATTTTTGACGGTTTACTAGGTAAACTCCGCCCCCCTCATGGATATTTAAAATTCCGTTTAAGTGCATGTTTTTTCTTTAAGTTGGTTACTGTATAATTTCTTTTAGGAAAATATTTCAATTAAATTATTTTTAAGCAAGAGAATTAAGTAGTTCTGGTTTTATTAAAGGAGCATTAATTAAGCCGACCAGCGGGGTGTACTGGATTGGTAAGATGAAACAAACGAGCTTTGCTCGCTGATATCCTTTAAAGAACTGCAAAGCAGTTCCGGGGGTCGGGGAGAGATAGCGAGCAGGGGACTGAGCCCCCTAGTAATAAAAACAATCACAAAATTTTGGTAATTTTCAACATTAGTGTGAAAACCTTATATCACTTTTAAAAGGAAAAACTCCAACACATTTTAGGGTTTGGTGATTCTAAAATTATAATTTTTTTTCTCTCTACATCAAAAATACTACCATGCTTATCATGAAGAAACGTGTTAATATTGGAAAAAATTATGTTTACTTGTATCAGGGCCTGCAATAGGTACAAAAAATCAAGACATTTTATACGAAATCCTTTAATTCGATAAAACCCCATGGAGGGGGTACTTCTTTAATGTCTCATATAGTTCCTAACCTAATAAATAAAATTATGAATAAAATATAAATAAAAGTATTCGGCTGATTTTTTGTGAAATAAAAAAAGAGTAAACTTCACAATGTTATTTTAGATCTAAGATAAACTGATAATTTAACCAATAACTAGCCACATCATTCTCCTGACTGATTTTAAAATGGTTGCTAACATGGATATTGATGTTGCCTCACACCCAGTAGCGTAACAAAACTTAGAACTAAATATTATTCAAATAAAGTGGGTTGACCCTAGGTACATTTAGGTACCCAAATTTCCCTCTAAACATTCATAAATTCTAAAGGAAATAATCCATTGTGACACCTTTATCTTATAAAATGCGCGTTACTAAGCAGCAATATTTTTATTACTTATTTCCCTTTCGTAAATAAAATACAGTATAGAAACTTTTCTCTCTTCAATCCAATATTCTTTTCCAGAAAGATGATATGGAACTCAAGTCGTTCAACAAAAATCCGAGTAGCTTATGCCAACGTAAGTAATTACTAATTGAGATTAAAGGATTCAACAAGCAGAATTTATCATGTAAAATCATTTAAGCATCATCAATATGAGTTACAAATAAGTTAAAGAACATCTGGTATAGTAGACCCAAAATCTAAAAGCTAATTTTATAAAATGATATTAGTGTTTTTTATTCTGCATAATAAAGTAGAGAAAGAGCGTAAGTTGAGAAAGTAGAGTAAAAGAGTGTTTATTAAGTATAAATTAGTCCTCTTTCAAACACTGATTCTATTTTGATAAAAAAAAAAAATTCAACTTGTGCTTATTAAGAGTGTTTTTTTAGTTAGCTCCTTTTGTTGGTGTTCGCACATTCGACGGAAAAGATATCTTAGAAGGTTTTATGCCTGAAATAGTCAAGGCAGTAGCAGCATGGATGAATTTAGAGTAAGTTATTAGAGGTGAAAAAAAAACACTTTAAACGAGCTTTTAGTTAAATTACCTTACATACTTAATAATTTTGTTTTGCTTTGAACCACCATTTTTAATTACTCGATTCATTAGTTTTAAATGCACGTATTAATCTACTCAATAATGAGTAGTAATCTACCAATTGAGTTCAATCTACTCAAATAATGTTTTGAATTACTGTCATCACATGTCATTTTGTCCTTACGTACTTACGTTAGTTTCTTAAATAAAGTGTAACACTTACAAAACAAGACGCAATATTATTAATACTTAAAACCATAATGTTTATCTTATTTCTTGATAATAACATTTTCATACTGCACGGACAGACATTCTTTATATTCTTACAAAACTAGTCAAACTTTCATGTGAAATATTCATTTTATGTCAGGGCAACCCTGGATAAATTATTACAATGTCAATTTTGTTTTTAAATTTTCAAGTAGTTGGATTTTTAAAAGGAACTTTTTACTACCAGCAATTAAGGATTGTTTTGTATTAAAAAACTATAGGTTAATACTAACAAGACATCCTTTGGATAAATATGGAATTGAAGTCAATGGAACGTGGGACGGAATGATAGGCATGCTGCAAAGAAAAGTAAGTATGCTTTCAGCACAATATTAAGATTTATACAGGGTGTTTCAAAAGTCCGTTTCAAGGCTTTTATTTGGAATCAACGTCTTGAAATGGCTTATAGCGCTTTCTAGAGGCGAAATAAAAAAAGTTAAAAAGTAATTAAAAAACTAAATTAGATCGAACAAAAATTTCAATAAGAAAATTATTTGCATCATTATAACAACCGAAAAAATTTCATTTGCGTCATTCATTCATTGAGCCAGAGAAAGTGATATTTTTTTCTGCTAATATCTACTCGATTATTTAAGACATTTTCATTCATTCGATTTTTCAGACATGAAACCTCATTCTGTGCGCTTGTTATGATACTGAAAACGATTTTCTTTGTAAAATTGTTTTTCTATTTCCTTTACTTTTTTAATAATTATTTTTTATACTTTCTTATTTTGCCACTAGTGGTGCTGTCAGCTGTCTCAATAGATTCAGCATAGTCGCTTACCTAGGGGTACACCTTACTACCAAGACCCTAAAAGAGACGTTGGTTCAAATTAAAATAAACGGACTTTTAAAACACCTTGTATGATTCATGTAAATAAATTAGCAAATGATTCTCATATTTTTAGGAGGTGGACATAATTATGAATCCAATACTACCTGAAGAAAAACTTTCAGAGTTTTTGCATTACACCAATCCCATCACCATTGAAGCTTACACCATTCTAGCTGGCAAAGCGAGTAAAGAAGCTGGTTTGTTTTTATACTTCCAAATTTTAGAGAAAGAGGTATTTTAACTTCTGGGTTTTATTTCCTTCTTCATGTTCAGGAAACGCCATTACTCATTTCCAGTATCTTTCATAGGTTTGGCTAGGTATAATCATTGCTCTGTTATTGGTGTCCGGGACATCTGCTTTACTACTCAAAAGTTCGCCTTCAATGAAAGAGAATTTCAACTGGATTAACAAAATGGGACAGTGCTGTTGGACTTTACTTTCATACACTTTAAAACAAAGTGAGTTGATTAATTTTATCAATGTTTCTATGTCCTGAATTAAATATATTTAAAAATAATATTAATAGTAAAAGAAATAATACTAACTTAAGTTATATAAAATACTATAATAAAATTGTTTAATTGTGAAGCTGAAGTTTGTTTAATAACAATTGTAAGATCCGTATTAAGAATAAATCACGCAAAACTATCAATTTGGATATAGTAAACAATGGTGACTTGACCGTAAATTTACATCCTTAAACCAATAATTTCCAGAATATCTTTTCAGTCAAATAAGATAGTGACTAATGCAGTGATTCCCTAATAAGAGGGAGTACCTATCCTTCTAATAAGAATCCATTAAATATTAACATATATTTTTCCTTAAAAACTATTTTTAAATCATGGTTGTTATTTTGGGAATTTTGGTGAATCCCGCATTTCTTAGTGAAACTAAATTTACATAATTTTTGAAAATTTGTCTTATTTCCGGATTCTCATTGTTGTATTGACACAAAAACAATATGTGGTTTTCACTAATTTTAAAATTATGGTCAATAAAAATGTATTCTCTACTTATATACGAATAGGATTCCTAATGACATTTTTCGTGTTTAAGTTCCATCCACCAAGTGGCTGAACCAAAAACACAAGAAGGGGGTTTCCTTCTTCCTTCACCTGTTGCTAGTGCTCTGGGTGTTCGGAGTGTCGTTCTTGGTGATGAACACTTTCCAGAGTCTTCTGGTGTCGAAGCTGACCATGAAGAAGACGACTCCCATCGTTGACTCCTTGGCAGATCTGGCCAGAAGCAAATATGTCGTCTGTATCGCTCCCAGGGAGATGCAAATTGAACATGTCTTTAAAGTAAGCTAACGACATCAAGCAAGGATGTTAATAACAATGTATTTAAACCGATTGCTTTCTTTATGTTAACACTTCTTCTCATTTAGAGAAAACGCGAAGATAATGCCAGTGTAATGCAAAAGGAAAGGCGTAACATTGAGCAACAAAAGCTGTAACTGAGATGCTTGCAGCAACAACGAGCTAACTTCAATTGAAAACTGATGGAGTTAGCTTATTGTTGCTGTATAAAACCTTCAATTTAAAAACATTACTTTTTACTAAAAATGTATCTGACGTGTTAAATCTTGCAGTAAATTTGTTATAATATATTGACCATACTTCCATATTTTAAATTTGGTGCAAAACTAACACAACATTTTATGAATAATTTTATTTGTAAAGGATTTAGTTAGACTCGAAAAAAAATTCCGTCTAGTCTTTTGTTGTTAGCTTTTCACAAACGGTGGATGACAAAAACTGGATGTAGCTTCTAAATTTACGCAATACACTCATTCAAAAGAAGTGTTAGTAAGAATATCAATTCCATCACAACTTAATTGTAACTCTCCTTAAGTTTTTCAGGTTACTTAGTAATAAGTTTTCTTCTCCTAGTATTCCTCGACAAGCCGGCAAGCATGGAAACGAGTAGACAATACCAAACCTCAAGTTGAAGTATTTCAACCCGACATACTTGGAATGATTGAAAAAGGCAAATACTGCATTATCCACGGACATCTGATTATAAAGGATCGACTGAACTCCTACTACAAAACGAAAGGGACATGCAACATGCATCTTTCAGCAAATTACTTTTACCCTTTTTCCCTCCTTATGGCTATACACAGAGACCTTCCAAAGTCTTTTTTTAATACTTTTAACTTGGGGTAAGTGAGAATCTCAGAATATGAAACCACAGAAGAAAAGCCGAACATAGTGTTCAAAACACTATTTTTAAGTCCAATCTTAGGATAGAGGGAAACACTGCAAATGTAAATCTAGGCTGTGATTGATAGATGGGTAGGAAGTACCATTTCGGTGCTCACCAGATGGTGATTGGATGTGATGTGTTCATTCAATCTATCCTTTCGGAGGCTGAGGATTAATCTTCTGTTTCTCCGCCTCTAGTGACGTGACAATAGAGGCGTGAGTTGCAGGAGCAGTGGGTGCACGTCTCAGCTGTAACCACCGAATTGTACTGCCTACCCCGCTGTCAATCACAGACATTTGCAGTTCTGCAGCCCTCTAACATGAGATTGCATTTGAAAATAGCGTTTTGTATCCTATCTCCTATCTGTTCGGGTTTTTTTTCTGTGGGCTGTACTCGGTTCTAAAGTATCGATACCATAAAAACGATAAATCTTGCTCATCTTAAGTCAACTAACTTTCCCTTGGCAGAATCACTCGTCTAGTGGACGCCGACATCACCGGACGGTGGTTCGAGTCAAATTTGGAGGGGTCCAACCTGTGCACCAGCTACAGCGACAACTCCCTAAAGCCGCTGGGCTTTCAGAACATCTACGGGGTGGTCTTACTGTGGATCGCTGGGATAACCCTCGCGGGGATCGTATTGGCGATCGAAATGGCGATCTTCAGACTCGGAAAGAAAGACCAGTGGACGAGGAAAAAGACACAACGAATCGGAGATCGAGATCCCAGATAGCATTTTTTGGTTTTTTGAAGGTTTTTTTACCCTTGCATTGCAACCCGAAAAAGGTTTTTTGAGGGTTTTATTTGCAACCCGATAACCCCAAAAAAACCTCAAGGCAACCTAAGAAAAAGGTACGCTAGTAAACATTTCCAACCTTTTGCGTAACCTCGTGGAATAACCTTCTACAAGGTTAGAAGCACAGGTTTTTTCAAGGATACACAAGAAAACCCTGTTTCAATGCTCTTGAGCCAGGTTTTTGAAAGGTTTCATAACAACCTTATAAAAATTTTTTTTCGTGTAGACTGCGGAAACCAATGCCAAAAAACCTTCGTTCATTATTGCGGATATTGGTTTTTGTAAGGTTTCCAAAAAATCTTGATTCTTTATTGATATTTAGGTTCAATATCGCATTTTTTATTTTTTTCGGAGTTTCTTTGTTGAATTATATGATGTCGCAAAATTTTCCCCGAAATATTGCACAGTATATGATACATATTTTCAGGGAAAATTTTATATCATAATTCAATAAAGAAACACCGAAAAAATAAAAAATGCTATACTGAACTTATAACTCTGGAGATAAAAATAATTTATCACAACTTTTTAGCTAGGTCAACACACCACTTTTAACAAAAAGTAACTCGAATTTTATGCTGTATGATTACAGAATATTTCAAAGTAATTATTAAGTAAATACAGTAAAATGAAGTAATAAAATAAATTTAAAATTCATGAAAACAAAATATACATATATATTTTAATTTCTACAAAAATTTTGTTTAATTTAGGCTCTTGAAGCACTAATGAAAAAACTTACCTTTAAACAGAAGTATAATTCAAATTGGAGAGAAACATGGACACATTTTTATTTAAAAAACTTATTTAACAACACATTAAATGTAAGAAAAATCAAGTTTATTGAACAACTGATACAAACAGGACAAATTTTACAAACAGCATTCTAGCATCACAGGGATCAAGGTAAAAGTGTACTTATAAAAAAATATAGATTAAATATAAACTGAGAAGGTAATAACTTAAAAATGTAATATAATTAAAATTTGTTTTAAAAAATGCTTCAAATACTACTATTTCAGGGGACATCAAATGCAACTGACAGCTCCTGCAAAAAAAATGTAGCAATTTTATTTTTAACTATTAAAAAAAGTACTTTTGCATTAACCCATTACCCATTGAATGTGCCACTTCATCGTAAACATCTCAAGAGATAAGAGAATGAGAATACATAAAAGTGCCAACCCCGAAAGTTTAAATTAAGGTTACTGATTTAAAAAATTATAGACTAATGGTAGGCAACTGGTGGACTGAAGTCCAAACAATTTATGTAAATTCCTTGGTTACCAAAATTTTCATTTTGAAAAATAATTTATAGAGCCAGGTGGGGGAAATGGGGAAAAAGAAAGGTTTGATGTTTATGTTAAATGTACTATTGACAAATCAATAGTTATATTTTAACCAAGGTAAAATGCACAGTTTTTAAAATAAGAAATTTTACAAGCTTTTTCAATGTGTTAAAAAACTTCTGGAAAACATTAACTGCAAAATATTAGTAAATATCATAATGTAAAAAATTAAAACAAATATGATTTTCATTATATACTCTTTGATCCATTTGCATAGAGATTTACAAATATAATTTTAAAATTTCTTATAAGTGGGAATAAGCCCTCAATGAAAAAATTAGTGCAAATTGTACCCATTTCCCCAAACTGTGAACCTACTATAATTACATTATAACATGTATGTTACGGGCAATGTGATAAATCCAGGCATTATTAATAATGCCCGGGCAATGTGATAAATTTAGTGGAATTTATGAATGAAATTTTTCGCTTTGCCCGCCTCCACTTCGGGCATTATTAATAATGCCTGATTAATCACTTTGCCCATAACATATACATTTGAGAGATAGCATATCAGCAGCGATCAAAATTGGCACTGGTCTGAGACGACTGAAAATAGGCTCTGGCCACTAGTCAGAAAATCACTAGTCCAGCAGACCAGTGAGGAAAAAATATCTCACTCTCCAGTTCTAGTCTATTTTTTTTAGCTGCGTAACTAATTAGAAATTTTATGTCAATTAGAGAAATATTAACATTTCATCAAGAAAAGTGTACTTAATAAATATATATTTTTAGTTTTTTAAAATTAATATTTGGTACTCACTTTAAATGGAGTAACTACTTTTAAATAAATTGGAACCTGTTCTTTTTAATTTGGCGGACCAGTCATTTTGGTTGAGGACCAGTACGATTTGCAAAGTAATAGTTTGCAGGACCAGTGAGTTATTTTTTAATGCTGCATTTCAGTTTTTAAGCTCATACAAGAAATAAAGCTATGTAAAATGGTTTTACTGTTCACTGGGTCACATATGACAGCATAGTTGCCAACCTCATGGCTGCAAAGTACCTCGATTTTAACGGAGTTATTTCCTTTTCCATCTTTTCTCTGATAATCCGGTTAAAGTATACTAATCTTTATAACCCCAATTTCCTTTACACAACATTGAGAGCAATTTTAAGGGGAAAATCTAATTATAGGAGTAAATATGAAATTTGCAAACTCCGATAAAATCGGTGTTGTTTGTGGCTGGGTCATGTGTTTGCAATATTTCTGAATTGTATTCCAGTGTGAAGTCAGGAAACTCAGAGGCAAGACACCCCTGAGAGCCGCGCTCACTAAGAGTTGACCCAGTGGTAGACTTTTGCCTTTTGGCTGTTTTCGATTTTAGCCAAGGACCCTAGTTCAGGCTGAAATGGTTTAAATTTCTACGTTAGTTTTTGTCTTTTAAATTCTTACTACTGGACTGGGTCATAATCTTAGCAATGCGACTAAAATAATATTTTAACTCACCCGTCAGCTTTTCTTGTCCACTGAGACTACATTCTAGAGCTGTTACTTTTCCGACAGTGCATCCCTGGATCATGCTGTCACATCATACCCTGCTGGCGCTATACCAGCAGCTGCTGCTCTTGCTGCCAAAGGAAAAAGATGTTTTAATGCATGATGCACGTTCCACCAATGAATAAAAAAAATTAATTTCAACATGTAGCAATAAAAAACTCGTAGGGCACTGCATTTTCTAATCTTCTTTTTACGCAATGCTAATTGCAATTTAAAAAAACTGGAGTTTTAGGGTGACATCTGATTATCAGAGTAAAGATGAAAAACTCAGTAACTAGGTACTTGCGTATATCTTGTCGACAGCTGTTAAATTAAGCGACACAAGTATAGAACCAACAATAAACTTTAACGAACTTTTCGAATTCAGCGGCACTGTCAATGGGATAATACATAAGAACCCTTCAATAAAATCTGAGTACTTGGCAGCTATGTGACAGTATGGATTGAGTAATTCAAAAAGCATAAACTTACGATGGAATTGGGTGGAAACAGACTCGGGGGTGGCAGGAGAGGTCCGGGCATTGATGTCATAGGGCGCTGGCTGGAACGACTGGTGGTGAGCCATAGGTGGAATCGCTACGGGGAAGGCTGCTACCTGGGAAAAAAACATGCTTTAAAGCACAATGCTACTTGGTGTTCAGATATTAAGTTCTGCCAATGAATGAAAAGTTATAATCTCAACGTAGCAAAGCCCAATCACCAATTTTCAGTGAACTTTTTTAAGGAGGCTGTCCGTAAAACATGTCACTTTCCCCCCAACATTTCTGACCCCCTCCCTCCCCTGTCACTTTGAGATTAAAACTTTTAAAACAAAAAGAGTCCTTTAAATAACAACTTAGAAAGATAGTTCATTAAATTTAGTTTTAATTTGACTTACTTACTCATAACCAGCAAATGGTAGGTGATGGAACATTTCTTCTAAGCCTTCAAACCTTCAAGAATTGCGGAATCTAAAAAAAAAATTATAAAAATATGTAATAAATGTTTTGAATATCATTAATTGGAACAGATTTGATAGAGGTCCTCTAAAGCGACAACCAACTTGGCAAATGCTCTAAAGCAGTGATCATTCAACCTACATCAAATCTGTTCTCATAGAGGGGTGAGTAAATTAATAATAAAACACAAGATGAAATGTATTAAGTCGTTGAAGATTAATTATCTCTAACAGATTCAAAAAGGGAATCCACAGTAATTAAGAAGAAGCAAATGCTTTAAAAACAATGAATTCCTTTTCATTTAAATAGTTTCTTGTATTTACTTAATTATAACATCCTAGCTGTGGGGTGTAAACAAACAGTATGCAATTTACAAAAATAAATAAACACTTCTTTCATGATACTGTGTCTTACTGCTATTCTTTTAAAAGTGGTTTAAATCAAATATCAATAACATGGATATTTTGAAAATTAACCCAATACTAACTTGAATAAACATCAACAAACAAACCCTGGTAAACCACCCAAATCATGACGCTTGGTAACAAACAAAATTATTACATTCATTTGAAATTACAAGAAATAACAGGTAGAATAAACAAACATGCCTCATTATTAGAAGAAAATAGAGATAAAAAAAGTTATTTAACTCCTAATAAAGTACGGAATCCTAATAAAATTACAACCCAACGATAAACCCATAACATAATATACTGAATAGCCCAGAAAGATAATGCTTAGTCCGCAGTAATTGCTCTTTGATAACTCAAATCTTAAGGAAGTACTATAAAAAAATTCAAATTACTTAAACCTTCAAATTGAAATTAAAAACATTCAATCATAAAATTTTCGGCAATTATGATCTTTTAAACTAATATTTTATTTTCTACCCAATAATCAAGCGGCGTAGGGGTACATGACCATGGCAATGATGAAATCACAACGCGTAAGCTCTCAAATCTGCAATCAATGGGTTTGGCAACTGATCTTTAGCACTGCTACTTCGCTTGACGATTGAACCCACTTCTGGGTAGGACCCCAAGAATAACTAATGTGTTAAGTAAATATGATATAGCACATAATTTATGTTTTTAGGTTGTCAGATAAACAAATCAGATCAAAATCAGATAAACAAATGGTGCTTTAAAGAACAATGCTACTTGGTGTTCAGCTGTTTTTAGTTCCGCCAATGAATGAAAAGTTCTAATCTTAACGTAGCAAAACCCAATCATAAATTTTCAGATATTTTTTTAAAGAGCTGTCCATAAGATGTCACTTTCCCCCAACATTTCTGACCCCCTCCCTCACCTACATCTAAGGTGACATGAGATAACTTTTAAAACAACAAATAAATAATAACTGAGTTAGCTAATTCATTAAAATTAGGAGTTATATAATTTGATTTACTTACTTATGGCCAATGACCAGCAAAATGGTAGATGGAGATGGAACATAACTTCCTTCAAATTTCAGGAGCATAATATTCATCCTATTGCAGAATCTAAAACAAAACATAATAAAAATATAACGAATATATATATCATAAATTGGAACAGATTTCGTATAGGTTCTCCACAGTGACTGCCAACTTGGCGAATGCTCTATAGCAGTGACCATCAGGTGTGGATCCAACACGGCTACAAGTGGGGGGCACTTTTTTAGACTATCACCTTTACCTTTCAAGAAAAATGTCAAAATGTTGGGGACTTCTAAAAAGTATCACTCAAGATAACTTTTTTGGTACCGCTGGGGGGTATAAGGGTCCTCCCACAGAAAAAATTTTGAAACTTGACCTGCAAAAGTAGGGTTTTAACTCATTTTAAGTACTTTTTTTTCATACTTATGAGTGTGTTTGGGTTCAAGGGGGGGGGGCACTTTCCAGAGTGCCACCCCCCTGGATCCACCACTGGTGACCATTTAACCTACATGAAATCAGTTCCAATAAAGGGGTGAATAATTAATATGGTTCCGTATTTATATCCGTTCAGATTTATATCCGATATATGGTTCCATATTAATCTTATCCGTTAGCCGGGCGCTCCAAAAATTTTAGAATGAATTAAGGAATTCTCTGTCCCAACCGGTACATAACGTGTTTAAAAGATAACAGGTAAGTTCTCATAAAATGCAATTACAGTCGACTACGCTTAATGTTATCAATCGGATAAAGTTATTGAAATTGACTCGTCCCGATCACTCCTATTTAATTTAAAACACAAAATACATTGTTCTATGTGATCAATATATCACGTAATGTTATCAACATCTGGTGAAATCCCCTAAAACTCTTTTTTTCCCATTTGAAGGCCAAATTTATAACATTATCATACGAAATGAGTCAATAATGTATTAGTTCTATATGTTCAATTCTCATATTTTTGTTTAAGAATGTAAAAGTTTCAAAATACATAGTTGGTAATCATTTTAAATACCTACTTTGAATTTGGACTACATTATGTGATTTTAATGCAAACACTCGAGTTACGCTGTTTGAAACTTTTTAGTATCAAATCAGTTATTATCAATCTATTTTATAGTTAGATTTTCAAAACAAGAAGTTAACAATGAATGGCAAATGAAAAGCCTCACCATTTGTCGACCTAGATTACTTCAGTCGAAGGGATGTTATAACTTATCAAAACATTGAATTATGAAAAGATTACAATAAGCTCATTAGCGCACTAGCCTATAATGACCATCAAGGCCTACAAAGCTAACATATTTTTGTGACCAAGGGGTGTTCAAGGTAATGTCCTAGTTATGTGGTATAACACAAGACCAGTTTTCATTCCAGATCCTACTTGGTTTTCAGTCTATGAACCATCTGAGGAGGGTGAGAATTTAAACCTAGATCCTGTGGCTTGGTAGAAAAAAATTCTGCATTGTGGGAGATATCACATTAAGTTTTCACAAAGGGTTTTTAAAGATATCAAGAGTAACCTAATGTGTAGTAAATACGCTAGTAGGTACAGCATGTAATTTATGTTCTTAGGTTATTTACATACACTGCAACAAAAACTAATCAGATTTTGAGAAGGAAATTTAAACATAATAGGTCATTAACACAACAGAAAGCACAACATGTCTACCGAATATTAATGTCTCAACTCAAATTTTAAAATATGTCATTAAAAGCTACGATTAGATATGAAACATAGAGCGGGAACATAGAGAAAACAGAGAAATCTCGTCCAAAATGCTTTGCTGAAAACGAATTAAACAGCATCGTAAACAAATAACAAATAACAAATCCATCCAATGATTGGATTGGATTGTTTACATACATTTTCCGGTTTGACTGCTTGATATTTTTCATGCAATGAACCGGCGATCATAAATCCTAATCGCGGTTAAAAGTAAATAAAATAAAAAGTTTACTCACTTGAACTTGGATTTAAAATGTATCGGTCATTCTTCAAGTCTTCGTCATCCTGCGTTCCGGGGTCCATTTTGTTTCGGCGGGATTCGCGCAGTGAACATGACGCATGCGCAGAAAGGCTTTTACGGCTTTTCTTTGGTTTTCAAAAAATAGGCCTTTTTGTAATATTGAGGATGGGTTCCGCAACCCAACCATTTGTTGGGTTTTTGTAATGTCCCAATAACAATAAAAGAAAAAGGTTAGCCGCAAGGTTTCATGCTACTTGGGATAGTGGGATTAAGGGCTTTCGCAGTCGAACAATGTTTTAGAGAGTGTCCATAAACATGCAGGACCTATTTTTATTTTTACACTGTATTTTTTTATTTATTGGAAATAAACTCATTGAATCTTTTTGAAAATTACATATATATGTTTTTTGTAAAATTATAAGGTATTAAATTCCATTTTTATTTATTTATAGACATAAAAATATTTACAAATGAGCTATTTACACTTAAGGGATTAAAAATCCCATTAAAGTGAAAAAGAAATGTTTTAATTATAAGGATAAGAAATAAAATCAAAATTTAAGAAAATACAAGATATATAAAATTACTGATTGGCAAAGGTGTCAGTTGTACATAAATAAATAAACACCCAAAATTACTAAAAACAGAAATACCTTGAAAGACAAAAGACATGTACAAAAAAAAATTGTTCAAGAAGTCAACACAAGGTATAAATTCTGAAAATTATTGAATGATACAGCCATGGGATTAGGAGTATTTTTAATAACACTTAAAGTTTTAATAGCACAAAAAAATAGTTTTTAATCACACTTTGTAGGATAAAAAAAGCCATATATGGAATCAAAATATGTTAGAATTAGCATTTATCAGTGAGTAAATTATCTGGTAATCATTAACAGTTGCTTGCTATTTAGAGTATGTTAGAGTTTAATGTGATGAGTTCACGATTACATTTTTCCGTGAAAGTTATGATTATACACTCAATTTTCTAAATAGTAATACGAATGAATATCAACGTACCATGTAGTTTTTATTTATCTTTAACATACATTTGTTTTTAATTAAGGTGCACATAATTAATCTATTTGTGACAAGCAACTGAAATAAGACATATTTTTATAAATAAGAGTTAGGGAAGATTTTTTAATTGTTTTATGTTCTCTTCTATTGAAATCTATCTATCTTCTATCGGATTATTATTAGAATTTAATACAATTAAAATAAATGAAACTTTTTAGAAAGTGGAAAATAAAAATTGCTTTTAAAAATGAAATTGTTTTTTGGAACTTGAAATGTATAGGAAAGTTTTTGATGCAAAGTTTATGTTTTGGAGTGAATTTTCTGTTAACACAAAATAAAGAACGTAATTTCAAAGTTATTCCCTAAAGTTTTTTTAAAAAATTATTATTTTATTAAATTATTAATTATTAATTTATATTATAATTTAAAAATTATTAAATTTATTTATTTAAATAAAATTTACTTTTTAAAAAAATAATACGTATTATTGAACTATTAGAATAGATATGTAACGGTGGAATAAACAAGATGAATATTTACGATTTAAGAGTTTGTATAATTAAATTGCAAAATGTAAGTACAAAAAATTAAATTGAAAAATTACATATCTCGTTTAATATGATAATAAGCTATTTTACATCAGCTCCGCATGCATCATTTTCCAATTTAACTATGGAAAATTAGATTCCATAATGTAAAGTATGTTAAACAATATTAACGTAATGCAAAATTATAAAGATAAAGGCAGTTGAGAAAGTTGAAGGGTTATAGATTACTACCATAGAAAATATTTTCTATGAAGCTCTTTAAAGGATTCTACTAACAAATTACTTTTAACACGAGATATGCATTGGATACCCATAAAACTCGAGCTTTAATCTTATATGGTTTTTCATACCTTACATAATAAATTCTGGCAAGCCAATATTTGTTCAGTTTTTCGTTTTGGATCAAGATTATTAGACAGAGTATAATTACATTGTAACTTTCATGTTGACAGTCGTTTAAACGTTAACAGATTCCACACGTGATTTTAGGGTGAACGACTAAGGATGAAAAATGACGGGTTACATTGCGTGATGTTATTTCATTACATGTTTGGGTAAGAATAAAAGTATAATACTTTTCCCAGCTTGTAATCATTATCTGCTTTGTTTGGTTAATCTTATTTGGTTTTAAGATTTTGTCAAATTAGCTTATTAATATTAAGCAATTTAGATAAAGTTTTAAGTAAATAATGAAAATAATTGGATAATTTGAAATGTTTACTTGAAAAACCTAAAACCTCCTGTGCTAATTTTGTAAACGCTATTACTTGGTGAAACCTTCTTATGACATTCCCGGAAACTGATAGAGCTCTTGAAAGTAAGTAAATTTATAACATTTTACGTTGAGAAATTGAGGGTAGAGCGGTACAGAAGCGACTTTAACAAAACATATCTTTAAAATTCAAGATTTTCACTTCATTTTCCGAATTTACTAGTCGATAATTGGACTTCTTTCTGGACCAGAGAAAAATAGGGTGATCCTAGTGGAACTATTTACGCTGAATTCAAATATGTAAGTTGTTTTTTCATCCCCTGTGTTTTTTTATTATGCACATTTTAATTTTGAACGAAATGTTGCTAAATATTTACATACAGACAAGATATTATTTGACTTATTTAAAGTGTAAAGTTTGAAATTTTCTTGTGTTTATAGCATCAATAATGTTCCATTAAAATGTTTAGAAGTAACCAGGAAGAATTCTAGCCCCCCCCCCCCTATTGTCCCTGTACCTCCACTTTTGTCCAAAAATTTAGAAACAAATGTATTTTACTCACCAGTGTCTAACAAAAATTATTATCGTTGACAAAAATCACAGCATAAGATCCATAATGAGTGTAAATATACGATATGTAATTAAATTTGCCCAAACTATAATTTTAAAAGGATACAGAAACATTCCACTAATAAAAGAGCTCTATGCTCGTTCACACTCCATACACATAAGAGAAACGTCTACAAAAAAAGCATTTTATGAAAAATATGATGTAATTAGTAATATGATTATACCAGAACTTAATACAGGATTAATAGTGTGTGTGTGCCACCTTTGAATGATATTTTTAGGAAGTAAGTGAGATATGCTGGCTTAATCTTCTCTTAAGGCCAATTCTGGTTGGGATAAGGACTGATAATCATATTTTTAGGTCTCATATGAGCTTGATTAAATGTAGGTCTGGTAATCCTTAAAGTCAATTCAATATCTTGACTGTCGAGAGAGAGCCAAAGTATGAATGGCGCAGCACTGTCATCTTTATAGAGGAATATTGGACCCAAATTACCTTTTAAAAGCAGGTAGGAATGGAGAAATGCGGTTTATTACAGTAGATATCAATAAAAATAATCATAATCATCAAATAAATCATTTAACATTTTGTTTTGAATGCATTTGTTATCCTTGAAAACAGTTACTATGCACTACTTAAATAAATTGAACTGGGAAAAAAACTGTGGTTAACGGGGAAAATCTGATTGCAGATTTGAAATCAGTGTAAAAAATTACTATAGAAGCACTATAAAAGTATCTTGGGCCATAAAACCTTGTTTACCAGTGTTTATTATATTATTATGTCGTAAATTGTAATCTATAAGTAATTTTGTAAAAAACTGCTTGTTAATCATATAAGAGGTCATTAAAGAAAAAGGTTAATAAGGTTAGAGAAATTGAAAATTTGAAGTACCTAACGAAGCTGTACAAGATTATTTTTAAAATTCTTTTAAATAGACTTTCCAAAATATAACACCGGAAATCAACTTACTCAATGAAACAACAAAAGAAATCTGACATTTATATTGTATGTCAAACCAATCAATTAAATAACCTGTTTATTTATAACGCCATGCGCATCAAAATTCAAATTTGATTATTAGTACTTAATGAAATTTATTAGATTCTTTAATTAGTATTTGATGCATATCTGTTTTTATTAAAACAGTACTCCTACTATTATAACAGACTCCAAACACCTATGGCGGTTTAAATATTATTGCATGAAAAACAGTTTGTACAAATTTTAGACTACCAACTACTTTATCTCTCATATGATAAAACAAAATTATTAGTCCCATTCATCATCATCATAACTGGCTCGACAGCCCAGGGTGGGCCTTGGGCCCTCTAGAAGCCTTCCCCAGGCTGGTCTTCTTCTGCTATTGATCTCTAGTTTTTTAGCTTCAAAATTAAAAAGTCCTTCTCCAAGCAATCCAGCCATCTCATGCTTGGTCGTCCCCCTTCTTCGGGTACCAGTTGGTCTGGCATTAAAAATTTTTTGGGGGACACAGTCTTCCTTCATTCTGACAATATGACCTGCCCATTCCATTCTTTATCTTTGTCTCTTGATGAAATTTATAATGTCAGGTTCCTGGAATGAGCGATATAATTCCATGTTCGCGATCTATACTCAGCCACCCACCGTTAGTCCCATTACTGACATTAAATATTTATCCGTAAATGGATATGCTTTCTAAATGAACGGCATAAGAATCGTAGAAATACTCCTCTTATTTAATAGAATTGCATCATATAGATACAACTTATATCATAACTAAATAGCCTCGCATTATCGTATAGCCTAAATTGAATGAAATTACAGAAATATAGGAAAACGAAATGCATAAATATCTATAAATTCATAAAAGAGAACGATAAATACTCCATTTCGACACCTTTGATCTTATATCATGCGCGTTACTAAGCAGCAATATGTTTTATTATTTTTTTCCTTTTTGATAATAACATAATGTAGAAACTTTTCTCTTTTCAATCCAATATCCTTTTTCCAGAAAGATGGTTTGGAACTCAAGTCGTCCTACAAAAATCCGAGTAGCTTATGGAAATGTAAGTAACTACTAATTGAGGTTTAAGGTATTTAACAAGCAGAATTTATCTTTCGAAATCATTTAAGTATCATCAGTATGAGTTCCAAATAAGTTAAAGAACATCTGGTACAGTAGACACCTGAAATGGAAAAGCTATTTCATACGAAGATGTTTTGTTTTTTATTCTGCGTAATGAAGTAGAAAAAGAGTGTTTATTGAATATAAATTAGTCCTATATTAAACGCTAATTATATTTTTATCTAAAAAAAATTTAACTTGTGCTTATTACTTGTGTTTTTTAGCTGGCTCCTTTTGTTGATGTTCGCACACTCGACGGAAAAGATATCTTAGAAGGTTTTATGCCTGAAATAGTCAAGGCAGTAGCGGCATGGATGAATTTAGAGTAAGTTATTAAAAATGTTAAAAACACGCTTATCCTTACTTAATATTTTGTTTTTATACTTTCAAAACGCAAATTTAATATTTGAATTGAAGAACAATTTTTAATTACTCTATTCAACTTAAGTTCTTAATTACTGTCATCCCGTATCACTTTGCCCTTTGTTTACACTTTAGTTTCTTAAATCAAGTATAAACCTACAAAATAAGATGCAATATTTAAAACTATAATTTTTATTTTATTTCTTGATAAGAATATTTTCATACTGATAGGACAGTCACTCTTTATATTCTTACAAAAATGGCCAAAATTTCATATGGAATATTCATTTTACGCGTAGTTCGATTTTTTTTTTAATTTGAAAGTAAAGTTGCATTTTTTCAAAGGAACTTTTTACTACAAGCAATTAAGGATTGTTTTGTATTAAAACTATAGGTTAATACTAATAAGAAATCCTTTGGATAAGTATGGAATGAGAGTCAATGGAACATGGGACGGAATGATAGGCATGCTGCACAGAAAAGTAAGTAAGCTTTCAGCATAATACCGAGGGGATCAAGGACACTTCAGAAAAAAAAATTTCAATAAAAAGTTTAAAATTTTGAAATTTTTTGTGAAGATTAATCATCAAATTCACTACTCAAAACTCTTCAAAAAGGTTTTTAAAAACTTTAAATTCAATTTTGTCGAACAGTGACGTAGTTTACAATTGATATAATTTAAAATATTATTAATCAATTTTCAAAGCTTTTTCACCAAATTAAAGAGAAACATATTATCTTTAATTGTGATTCAGAATTTTAAGAAATATTAACTTTTTTTAAAAAAAATATGAACAAATAAGTTAAAAAAATATCTTGAAATTTTCCTGAATTGAAACTGGTTTACTATTTAAAGGCAAGAAACTTTTTTTGGGGTTGTGTCTCAGACCCCCTAAAGATTTTTATGTTTTATTGAAATAAATTAGGAAAATGATTATCATATTTTCAGGAGGTGGACCTAATTATGAATCCAATACTACCTGAAGAAGAATTTTTAGAGTTTTTACACTACACCAATCCCATTACTATTGAAGCTTACACAATTCTAGCTGGCAAAGCGAGTGAAGAAGCCGGTTTGTTTTTATATTTCCGAGTTTTAGATAAACAGGTATTTTTATTTCTTGATTTAATTTCTTTCTTCATTTTCGCGAAACGGCATTGCTCATTTCTCATATCTTACTTAGGTTTGGCTCGGTATAGTCATTGCTCTGTTATTGGTGTCTGGGACATCTGCTTTACTGCTAAAAAGTTCCACTTCAATGAAAGACAGTTTCAACTGGATTAACAAAATGGGAATGTGTTGTTGGGCTCTACTTTCATACACTTTAAAACAAAGTCAGTTTATTAATTTTATCAACGTTTCCATGTTCGAACTTTAATATTTAAAAATAATATTAGTAGTATAAGTTATATAAAATATAATAAACTGTACAAACATTTATTATTAATATTATTAACAGCGTTAACTTTGTAAATTAAAAGAGAGGAATTGAAAAGTTGAAGTTTGTTTTATAACAACTGTCGCGGATCCGTATTCGGAATAAAATTCCGCAACTATCAGTTCGAATCTAGGAAAACAATGGCAACTTGACCATAAAATTACATCGGAAAACCGAAAATTTCCAGAATACCCAAATAAAATAGCAATAACTAATGCATTGATTCCTAAGAGAGATTATTCGTATAATAAGAATGCACTTCTACGTCAGTTACGCACAAGAGATTCATTTTTAAATATTTCCAAGTATTTCTTTCTTAAAAATCATTTTTAAATCATGATTGATATTTTGTGTAATAGATTTTTGGTGAATCTCATATTTTAGTAAAACTAAATTTTCAAACTTTCTTTCAATTGTGTTATTTCTGGTTTGTTGTATTGACAGCAAAGTAAAATACGTGGTTTTGAGTAATTTTAAATTTATAATCAATAAAAATGTATTCTCTACTTATAATACGGTAGTATAATAGGATTAAATACGGTAGTAAGTTCCTTATGATATTTTTCGTGTTTAAGTTCCATCCACCAAGTGGCTAAATCAGAAACACAAGAAAGGGGTTTCTTTCTTCCTTAACCTGTTGCTAGTGCTCTGGGTGTTCGGAGTGTCGTTCTTGGTGATGACTACTTTCCAGAGTCTTCTGGTGTCGAAGCTGACCATGAAGAAGACGACCCCCATCGTTGACTCCTTGGCAGATCTGGCCAGAAGCAAATCTGTCGTCTGTCTCGCTCCGAGGGAGATACAAATTGAGCATGTCCTCAAAGTAAGCTAATGTAATATTTCAATTGATTTCTTTATGTTAACGACGCTTCTTTTCGTTTAGAGAGAACAGGTAGATAATACTGCAAAAAGAAGGACATGGCTTTGCGTAACTAAAATTATAACTTTAAAATACAGTATAACCTCAATATCTTAAAATAGAAGGGACCCGAAAATAATTTCGAGATGACGAGTTTTCTAGATAACAAGGGAAAATAGAGAAATATTTAATTTCAAGAAGAAAAATATTTTTTTTGGAGAAATAAAGGTTTTTGGGATATCCAGGGTATCAAGGGTATCCAGCATTACTTTTTTTTACTAATAGATCTAATGATCTATTAGGAAATCCGCTAATCTAATGCATTAAACGCTGCTCAATTGGTGTTAAAGTTGTGTTATAAAATCTTAACCATACTTTAATTTTAGTACAAAACATCAGTTTTGTACCTTTCTTTAGAATCTTGTAGAATCTTTAAATAACATTTTAAGAATAATGTTATTTGTGAAATGAATAATATAAATAAAGTTTAGACTCAAAGAAAGCATTTTCTATTTAGTCTTTTTTTTAAATTAGTTTCTCTTCAAATGGTGGATGACAAAAAGTGGATGTAGCTTTCAAATTTACAAAACACGTCCTTTTAAAAGAAGAGTTAGAAAAATATTTAATTCATCAAAACTTTATTTTAAATTCCATTAAGTTTTCAAGTTTCTTAATAATAAGCTTTTCTTCTTCTAGGATTCTCATTTACCGATAAACCGACAAGCATGGCAGCGAGTGGACTACACTAAAGCTCAAGTTGAAGTTTTCCAACACGACACACTTGGACTGATTGAGAAAGGCAAATACTGCGCTATCCACGGTCATCTGATCATGAAGGATCGCCTGAATTTCTACTACAAAACCAAAGGGACGTGCAACATGCATCTTTCAGAAAATCACTTTTACCCCTTTTCACTGCTTATGGCCATACACAGAGACGTTCCTATATCTTTTTTCAACGCGTTTAATTTAGGGTAAGTGAGAATATTAGAATTACAGGAGTTTAGGTTGCTTAGTTTTTAGTTACCGGAGTAAAAGTTTGTTGAAACGGTGCCTGTGTGTTGAGAACATAGAGGTGAGATAGTGGTGGAGTGAGCAATGGTAACTCTAAAGAGTGAAAAGATAATTTCCAGAAAGACTACTTAAGACCGTCGTCAAGTGCTGGCGATGTGTGGTCATAGCTATTGTAACATTTTTTCCCCTTCCGTTGGCTGTACTCTGTAACATAGAGTGAGTATTCCCATTGAATAGACTATACGAAAAGGAGTACCCGACATTAGCAGGGTTTCTGGGTTTCTTCCCCTTCACTACAAAGCAAACTAAAATATAAAAGTTTCAAATATAATGATGGAGATGGAAGGTTGTAAAAACCTGATTACTCCATATTTCCCCCCTCGTTGCTTACAAGGAAATGTTCCCAGGCTTAACTCTCAGAAATGGAAGAAACTTTTAGAGGCATAAGAAGATGACTCGAAACACTTATTGGGAAAACATTAGCTGCGGAATTTCATTAGAAGAGGAGTAAATAATGTCGAAAATTGGGTTCTGAGTTGCCAAATTCATTCAGTTAGCACCACTTGTCAACTTAGTGTGCATTTGATGAACCTTTTTTGATTGGCCGATTTAAACTGCCTCAGAGAAAACTCGACCAGTTCATTTAAGCATTTGGAGCTTTCTCTGCATTTCTCGCCTAGTGATGCATTTGGCGTTAAAAATTATGATTTTTAAGAATTTTTTACAGCTTTTCTACTGTAATTCCCCAGCTAATTTTTTTCACAGTATGTGTCCTCTATGCTCGTTACCAAAGTATCGATACCCTAAAAATGATATTAATCGTATTGCTCTTCATAGTGAACTTTCTCTTGGCAGAATCACTCGTCTAGTGGACGCCGACATCACCGGACGGTGGTTCGAGTCAAATTTGGAGGGGTCCAACCTGTGCACCAGCTACAGCGACAACTCCCTAAAGCCGCTGGGCTTTCAGAACATCTACGGGGTGGTCTTGCTGTGGATCGCAGGGATTACCCTCGCGGGGATCGTCTTGGCGATCGAAATGGCGATCTTCAGACTCAAAAAGAAAACCCGCGCCGTGGACGAGGAGAAAGCCGCAACCAATCGGAGATCGAGGTGGAGATAGTGAGATTGAGTGTTTTCGCAGTCGAACAATTTTTAGAGAGTTTCCACTTTCCACATGAACTATACCCTCGTTATCTCGAACTTTGATGTATGGAAAACCTTTATATCTCGAAAAAATATTCTCTCCTATGAAATAAAGTGTTTCTAGTCTATTTTTCCTTTTTTATCTCGAAAAGTTTTTATCTGGCATATTTTTTCTGGTCCCTTTGATTTCGAAATATTGAGGTTGTACTGTAGTTAAATGGGTCATGTTATAATATTTTCTGGAGACAAAACTATTGGTAAAAACAAATTTGATATTTATTTGGAGTACAAAAGAAATTGGGCATACTTGTTTGAGCAAAATTAAAGAAATAGTAAATATTTTTTTTCTGGTACATTATCCCAATAATATGGGACTGTTTATCAGAACCCACCAAATGAAATGACATCTGGGAGAAAGAAAATGGACTAATGTTTTATTAGGTTATGGAATTCCCTTATAATGTCCTCTACAAAGATTTTATAAGCATGCCGTTTTTTACTTTCTATTTTTTTTTTCAAATATCCTTTTAGAAAGATTATCATGTACTATTTTTTATGTACTATCTATATAGTATTTTATTACTATAACTATTATACATTTCTAAAAATGTTTCTTATCACGTTGGATAAGTATTAGCGTTACTCTTAAATCAAGAACAAAGCTGAGATAAATTGCATACAGATTAATTGAGATTCAGCTATTATATTATCTTCTTTATATAATAGGATACAAATAATAAAAGAAGGTTTTGTTGCATACTAAAAAAAAGCAATGTGAAAGTTCATCTATAATTCTTTCTTCTTTAGTGTTGCTAACTTTTAAAAAAATAATCAAATAACTCTAGAAGTATCAAAAAGATACTTACTATAACCATTAAGAATAGTTAGGTTACACCAGATTCGTAATGTTGGAATTTTTAATTAAATGTGAATAGCAAGATTTGGAATCTTTGTACAGTTTTTGCGTTTTAATCTCTATTTTATTCTCTATTCACACAATTCGAAATCAACGAGTCAAAATGTTTAATAAAAATTACAGGTGTTCAGTTTTGGGGTCAAAGAAGAATAGCATGAAATATCTGTAAAAAGAAAGGGACTCTCATTTTTTAGGTATCAAGACTATTACATTGCGTTATAACTTTCATATTAATTTTTTTTTATAATTAATGCTCTTTTATTGTTGGAAAAATACGAGGAGGAGCTTTTTCTAAAACGTGTACTAATAAGAACAAATGCTGCGTACTAAAGAAATAGCAACGTGCAAAAAAGTTCCTATGCCGATTCTTCATGAATAGACTGACAGATTATAAACGCCTTCTCATTACAATCGACACGTTCTTAATTACAATTCAATAGATTTGAAACAAGAACACACAAACTATCTCTTTGTGATTGATTTTCAATAAATCTATAATTGAAGGCAAAGACAATTAGGAACGTTCTACATTCCCATTGCATAGCTGTCAAATACAGTTTTGTGACAGCTGGGAGAAAAACAATGCTTTCGTTGCGTGAAGTAAGTATGGTACCGTTAGGGGAGTTTGCTAAAGGCAAAAAATAAATAACGATTTTCTGCTATTTCGATGAATTTTGAATTGTATAAATGAATAAGTTAACATATTTTAACATGAAGTTTTTTATGAATAAAAATGATAATTTCATATTTATCTTCATGTTTTCTCCGGTTAATATAAAAAATAATACATAAAGTGGGCACCAGATATAACTTAAGTTCAATATCTAGTTTTCTTAGTATACATGAGTCAGAGAAGACCAGTTGAGTTTATGAAAAATCGGCTAAAAAAATGGAGCTCTAAAATGAAAATTCTTTTTTAATTTGAATACCCTTATCAAAAGTATTCCCTTATAATGTTTAAAATAAACAAGATAAAAATAAATTTCAGAACGTTTAAGTTTCACAACGAAAAAAAAATGTGCTTTCCACTTACAATGACAATGGTTATACGTGGGATGTACGATTTATATTTATTTTTAAAAATTAAAATAAAGTTGATTACCAAAATTCCCAATTTAAGTTCTGTTTTTCTAAAAATAAGCATTAATTTCTCTCTGTGCTGATATTTTTTTCCAAAAAAACAGTAAGAGAAATAAAGAAGAATAACAAAATTTTGAACGTACTTAGAAACTTAAATGGTACTTATTAATAATGGAAAATAAAATGTTAAGTACCGAGGATTCCTTGGATAAAACGGTATAAAGAAGAATCATAAATTAATTATTTTTATTTAAAAATACCATATACATCTTTAATTGAAATAACATGTTTAATATCATTGTAACAAATAATTATTTTAAAAATTTTAAGCCAATGGACGGTTCTTTGCGTGTTATTTCTTTGCTCCCTTAATTATATATAACTGCTTCAAAAAGCTTTTCCAACCTTGCCATCAAAAAGGTTAATCACGAGGTTTTATTTAACCAATTTCTGATTTAACTGGGTTTTTTATTTTTCTCGTTTATTTTTCTAAAGAGAATGAATACTTAATGTCGATTCCCCGTGACCGGTGAAGTATCTCTTGCCAGCAGTTAACTCACGAAAGATAATGCAATATGAAGCTATTTACGTGTTTTCGCTGTATTCATAAATAAACAAGTGCTTGCAAATATGGATCTTAATGAAAGTTAAATGATACGTGTTTATTTATTAAAATATCAGATTGTTGTCGCTAAAAGGAATTTTTAGCTAAACTATTACCAAAAGTACACGCTATTATTGAATGGGCTCTCTGGGCTCTTCAATCACATTTCTTTCTGTTTAATAGGCTGCAAGTGTAATAATCTCACAAAAAAAAACCTGGAGCTTTAAAAAAAAATTAATTTTTATCCGAGTTATTTAGTTTTACCTAGAGAAATCTATTGAATTAGCTCCTTATAAAATTACCAAGGTGTTTGTAGCTAGATGGTTGTAACTTTATAATGGAGTATTTTCAGTCATTTATCTTTATTAAAAAATAAATTTAAATTTGAAATTGAATAAAAGAAATGCTATTTACTAATAACCTTCTTCATCTTGTGACCAAATGTTATTCAAAAGAAGGACGGTCAAATTCGAAAGGCTATAGAAATTACCCTTTTAATTATAGGGGAGATTTGTGTACCATGGGCCATCATGTACCTTGGGTCACCCCTTTTTTTAAATAATGTTTAGTTCTAAAGTTTTATTACTCAACTGGGTAAGAGGCAACATTAATATGCATGTTAGCAACCATTTTCAAATCAGTCAAGAGAATGATGTGGCTAGTTATTGATTAAAAGTTTATCTTAGGTGTAAAATTACATTTTGAAGTTTGCTCTTTTATTATGTTACAAAAATACTTTTCTTTATATTTTAGTCATAATTTAGTTTCTTAGGTTAGGAGCTAAATGGAGACATTAAAAAAATTCACACTCCATAATGCTTTTCAATGTTAACATGTTTCTACATGATAAGCATGGTACTTTTGAGTTAGTGAGAAAGAAAATATAATTTTAACATCACCAAAACCTAAATGTGTTTTAAACATTTAACCAGAATTAGCTTTTTCACATCTTAGCTTTTTTTTGAAAATTTACCAAAATTTTGTGTTTTTTCTCATTAAAAGTACTTTAACAGATAATATTTATATCAAAGTTAAAGTGTTTCACTTTTTTGATATTAATTTAAGAGTAATTTTTAAACTTTTATGTAGTGGCCTTAGGTACAATTAGAAATTGTACCTAGGGCAGAGCCCTTTGTAGACTTTTTTTAAAACCTTATATTTTGATTAAAATTCCCTTGTAATGCATTTTTAATAATATTAATAGTAAGTATTTAGTAATGCAGTATTAGTATTAGTGTGCATATTCAATTTTACAACAAAAGAACACCTGAACCTTTTGAAATTAAACAAAACTCATGTACACAAATAACAAGAACTCAAAAGTAAAAATTTTAATACAATGATATCAGTTTCATAAATAGGTTTTAAATAACTTCTTACTTATATTTTTATCGGAAAATCCTATCCTCACAGTGTGTAACTCAAATGTTAAGTTACTTTACCAGCATTGCTCAAGAGTTATCTGTAGATGTTGTTTCACTGCGATAGTAGATATATTGCAAAGAAGTTAAGATCGACAATCTTTCCCGTCATCACAAAATAAGTATTTCTCCACACACACCAATAAAATTCAACCTTTTATTTTTGTATAAAAAGAAGTCTCAATACTTTCAGGTATAAACACTTAAATATGGATTAATTTCAGGTAAAAAAATGTTTGGTTCTAAATTTTCCACCTAACCCAAAATCACCTTTAAATGCCCAAATTCTCGCAAAACTAGATTATTTTAGGAAGGTTTATGAATTTATCCCTTGAAGGGTGAAAGGTGAGAAGACACTTTCAACTATTTCAAAGTTAGGAATCTCAATTAACATATATTTGAGATCATGAGCTCCGGTTTATCTTTCAAAAATCAGTTCCATAGCGCCACCTAATCGGTAATTGTTTGTATTTTTATTTTTGCCGAATAAATCTCGAGCAAATGATTTCAAAAAATCCATTACACTTGACTCATCCCCCTAACAAGAGATTCTGAGCTTTAAATAAGTGAAATGAAACTAACAAAAAGCTTATTGATGAATAAAGGAGTGGGAAAAAAACAAATCAATAGCACCTGTGGGATCTGTCAAAATTAAATAAAACCAAAGAAAACTAGTAAATACTATGTATTTTAATAGGCAGCCCTTTTCCAACCCCTTCTATTTAAGCAACAGCAGTATAGCTAACAGGTGTGGTCTATTCTGTCTCTTGTATTTAAATAATGTCAACTAAAAGAGAGATGTTGAATTTAAGGGTCGCTTATTCAAATGTAAGTAACCTGTTATTAGATTTGCCTATATAAAATATTCAAAGTGTGAGCGTGAAAACATGGTAACTGCTGTAACGATGTTTGAAAATTGCTATTTTCACACATTCTTTAGATATTGATTTTTTACTCAATTGCTTCTATTGTATCTGTATTATCTAGTTGTGAATAACTTTTTATGTGTTAGAAAAAGTTTCGAAGGCTACTAGCATTTTTCTTTTTTGTCATGTATGTCTCGCATGTATCATAATTTTTCTATGATCAAAGAGGGGAAAATACATGCTTGAGAATTGCCTATGAGTCTATATACTAATAATATTTTTAAGGAATAATAACAAGTACTTTTTAATACAAATGTTTAAGTTTTTATGACTAATTTCTAAAGTTTAAGGAAAAGTACGATAATGTATTTCAGCTAAATGTAGTTTCACGATATTCAAAAGGGTGTGAAACAAAAGTTTATGTCAGAACAATTTTGAGTAATAATATTGTAGTACAAAAAATACAAAAATAAATTGTAACACATTTTTAAAATAAAAACCATGACTTTACAACAAAAACTAATAGGTACATACCTAAAATTTGCACAAATAATTTATCCAGGAAAGCTTATGTGTTCCCTGATGGTTTGAGAGAAAAAAGTGGGTATATTTTTTATGGTATTTTGCTTGTTTCTATTAGTTTTTACTCTGAATAGCCAAAATAAAACCCTGGTATCACGTAGAGACACTCAAAACGACGTGACATGGCTCGACTAAAGTCTGATGGTATGCTAGAGGAAATTCACACCATAAATCATGCAGGGCAATACATAAGAAAGTCACAAATCCGTATAGGAGATGGAAAATAGCATCTCCGAAATGATAAAATTTGAAATTTAACGTATGACCATTTCAAGAGTGTACCATGACTATTGAGAATCCGCTCAAACATCGAATCTCAGGCATCACTGCGGCTTGAAAACAAATCTTAAAAGATTGGTACCAACCACGACTGAAGAGAACCATTAAAAGTAGTATTATAGCAGACGTGCAACTCTTACTATTAAAATTGGCGTAAATTTCAACACTGAGACATCGACAAGGTGCCTGAATTTAAATTTGAGCCACTTTGATTCAAATTATGTATTGAAATGTATATGATCAACCTTCAACGACATATTTTTGAATGCATTGATAAAGAGTTTTGAATTTCAGCTTCCTCCATATGTAATTGCTAAGAACTTTGCAAATGGAACGTCTATTTTGAATGGTTTCATGCCTCAAATTTTGTTAGCTATAGCAAAATGGATGAATATCACGTACGTTTCTTGAGCATCTTTTTTATTTGAATCACTCAAATTTACGTTACGATATCCCATAAATGCCTAATGTAAATTCCATATTTGTCAAATTTAGGATTTTAGTAGTAGCTATTCTATTAAGAAATTAAGAATAGTTTTATTATTAGACTTGAATACTAAATTTGATGAGTAGGTAATTATATCGGTTCATATTCATGATTTGTTTATTCCGAAACATTTCAGATTGACACTGGTTAGAGAACCAAATGATAAATTTGGTACTTGCATTAATGATACATGGAATGGAATGGCAGGAATGCTCTTCAGAAATGTAAGTCTGTAAAAACGGATTTTTCAATAAGTTTAAAATTTTTTTATTAGTATAAAGATATTAGTATTAAAGGAAAATAAGTAATTAAATTCATGAGCTAATATTAAATGAAAAATAACTTAAACTTCAGTTATAACTGTTAACATCAAAAGAGCTAGTACAAAAAAAAATTATAAAATACTATGAGAAATTAATTTCTGGAATAAATTAAATATATTTATCCAACAAAATTTCAAAGTAGCTTAATTTCTAGAATTAATTTTATATACACATAATCGGGAATCGTTGGAAAGACGTTCATGTAGAACTAGACATCATTTTCACAACTTATGCAGTTAAATTTAAAAAGAAAACTATTCGTTATTCTCAACAGGTGGTTTAGTTTTACCTACAATCATAAGGTTATTGTTAATAAATATTTAGTATTTCAAGGGGATTCATTTCTAGACTACAAACTCTTATGAATACTCCCAGTTATAGTTCCATTTTTTCCTTTTGTAGGAAGTTGATCTGATTTTAAATCCACTCATTCCCAAAATAAGGATGCTTGAATTTGCGCATTTTACGAATCCTATCACGATTGATGCCTACACATTTTTGTCGGGAGAAAGGACTCAAGAGCCAGGACTTTTCCTTTATTTCAACGTCTTAAGTGGAACAGTAAGCAATAACTTTTTTACATAGTACATCATTGTTTTAGAACAACTGACATTATTTGTAAAGTTTAACTAATTGCATTAAAAGTTCTTAAAAACTTGCGTTTCAGTCTCTCATCTCCTACATCTTTATAACTGGCCTTAGACTTTAACTTTTACAAATCAAGTACATTCTACATCAGTTTTATTTAAAAAGTTTTAATTTACATTTAAAGGATTACGATTATTCTTTTTTCATTTTTAGTGAACTGTGTATATTTTATTTTTAAATATACAAGTTACGACATGCCTTACTATAATGTTCTTTGTGATACTACTTCCTTGCTCAGGTATGGATTGCAATGTTCATTGGTGCTGTAGTAATCGCGATGACTTCAACTGCGATTTATAAAAGAATAATCATGCCAGTTGAGTTTTCTTCAATAGGAATGACCCGTCAGTACTGCTGGATGTTACTATCTTACACTTTAAGACAAAGTAAGTAGGTCAGTAAGTAAATAGGTTTTATGGTCATTCTAAATTTCTTTAATGTTATATTTTTAATAGAAACTATGTATATCTGCCTGGTAAAGTTGGATGATACACCTTCTTATAATATATTTATCCTTTTTATATATCCCAGTCTATTTCATGACTTATTTTGAAACTAAGTCTCAGAGTCATGGAAGTAACTTTGTACCCATAGTAAAGTAACTATGGTGAATCCATTAAAGTGTTTTACACGGCAAAATAATAAAGTTAAAAGAAGGAGATAAAAAAATAAAGGAGATAAACAAAAAAAACTTTAGTAAGAAAATCAAAGTTAGTACTTTTTTTAACACTTTTGAAAAAGGGAACAGCCACAAATATAGAAACTTCACCTATTTCGTGACAACGAATTTGAATTCAAACATCAAAAAAATTGCATAATAAGATTGGAGGCCCTTTTTTAAAGATGAAAGTAAAGGAGATGATAAAGATATTGGAGTTGTTTAATTTAAATCTGTCAAATAAATTGTCAAATTTGAGCAATATGCATAGAACATGTGAGAAACATTTTTGCTCTGTGCACTTGTCTCATAGTTATCTCGAGACAAATACGTTTATTGTATTTTGATATAGTTAAAAGCCTTTTAGTTCATTAATTTGAAAACTGTTTTCGTGTGTGTATAAAAGAGATCCCCACCGGACCTCAAAATGAATAAACGGATAAACCTTTTAGATCCGAGCGAAAGGTTTCTGTTAAGAAACAGCAAAGTACCCATCTCCGTTTTCTTGCCCCTCTTCGCTGCCATCTGGATCATCTGCATCGGGTTCCTGGTGATGCATACCTTCCAAAGCCTCCTAGTGTCCAAACTGACGATAAGGAAGTCGGAACCTCTTGTGGATTCTCTCGACGACCTAATGAGAAGCTACGCACCAACGGGCCTCGTTCCCATAGAAATACAGATCGAGGACATACTGCAGGTAAAGGTAAAGCAGGAGTGCCTACTGATTTCAACTCAAAATCCCGAAAAACTATTAGAGTAACGAACCTCTTATCCGGAATGCTCCCAAATCCGGAACTATCACAGAATTAAAATATTTCTTGTTCTGAAGGTATTTTCCCCACAAAACGCCCGATGAGAATTTCTTTCAGAATGACGTAGCTACTATGCTATCACGCTTAGAACCGATGGTGGGACCGGATTCTTCATAAAAAAAAACGTTGTAAATGCTGCAGTTATGCACTTATTTTTTAATTGGACCGTAATTTGTGCTTTCTTGCTAAGCTCGAGATTTCTGAAAATTTCTATAAAACTTGGAATTTTGGGATTCATGCTGTTAAAAAAAACGGATTTCAGGGGCTATCCCAGAAAAGTAGCACCCCCCTGTGTAAAGATTCAAATCCAGTCTAAATAGTCTAGTAATAAAGGGTTAATCAAGTGTTAAGGGATTTAGTTAGAGGGATGAAGTGAGTTTTAACCTTAGTGGAATGACATTCCAGAAAGTATTTATAGGATTCTCCTCCTCCCACATTTCCCCCCCCCCACTATTTACAATTTTTTCTCTTTATTTTATTCTCTTTCTCATGCCCATTAGTTCGATATTAGATTATGCAGGGTGTTTCAAAAGTCCATTTCACGGCTTTTTTATTTGGAACCAACGTCTCTTAGGGTCATGGAAGGTGTACCCCTGGGGAAATGACCATGCTGAATCCATTGAGACGGCTTGAAGCGTCCGTAACGGAGAAATAAGAAAGTTAAAAAAATAATTGAAAAATTAAAGAAGATATGGAACGAAACTTCAACGAGAAAATTGTTTGCAATATCATAACAAACGCATTTGCGAACATTTTCTTTTTTTGAGGCCTGAAAAAGTGCTATTTTCAAATACCAATATCCCTTCGAATTTTTACATGGTCTCATGAAACTTTTTTTTCTGTGCGTTTATCATCATATTGCAATCACTTTTCTCACTGAAGTCTTTGTTCTTTCTCTTTTAGCCTTTTAATTATTTTTTAAACTTTCTTATTTCTTGCAAGGGTTGCTTTTCATACTAAAACGATGCTTCTCTACAACTTTGTAATTGACTAATTCAGTAAATCTTTATAGAAGTTTTTAAAATAAAAATTATAACTCCTAACATTGCTTCTAGGGGAGTTGAAAGTTGTAGCATCATATAGTGCATGGTCACTTTACTATACCTAGACACCACTTTTATGACTATATCTGTGGATGCTCAAAAATTAAGGGGTGGACACTTATATCTTGGGACACCCTGTAGGACAAATAAAATCAAAAGAAAATGCAGGAATAAAATATCTGTTATAGGACTCTGGCATTCCGGCATATGAAGCAGCATGGGAGAAAATCAAGCATAACATGCTTCCAGGATCAAAGGTATTTGCTCATGAAACCATAGAAAAAGTTCAAAAAGGAAGGTTCTGTATTATTCATGGGGAACTAATCCTTCAAAACAGATTAAAAGACTTCTTCAAAAGAACGTCTTACTGCAAGATGCACCTCTCAAAAAACTACTTCTTTCCATTTCCTTTGGTTCTACCTATGCAAAAAAGTGTACCAAGCAAGTTTTATGAGGAATTCAACACTGGGTAAGAACCATTTATTCCATTATTTAAAATCAGAACAGATGAAATTAAGTTCAGTTTTAGTTATAAGTAAGGTTGCATATATCAAGAGTGCATACCACCCTTATTTACGTGTTCATATTCATAAAAGTGCAGCTATAAATTAAAATATACAGAGGACATAAGTTTAGAATGTATTAAGCCCTTCACCAAATAATGTTTTATGCTTTTTCTTTAATTTAAAAGAGTAACAATAAAATACAAAATCATTTTTCAAAAAACTTGAAAGTTTATATTTTCTATGCATATATTGTATTAAAATGTCAAAATTAAATGTCTTTCCCCTAAAAAATTAATACTCTTGGTTGCCCATTTTTTCTCTGTTTTGACTAATATGTATTTTACTAGTAAGGGACAATTCTCAAATCACATCACTTATTTAGGAGGGGAGGAAGGGTCATGTGTATGCTTATGTAGATTTAAATGTGGATTAGATTCGAGTGGATGTAGATTTAAAATTTTATGAAACCCAACATTAAAAACTTTTTTCACTTCAGTTACATAGCCTAATTATTTACTTCCTTTTTAGACTGACTCGAATGATTGATGCAGACATACCTGGTAAAACCTTCAAAATGTCAGAGGACTTCTCAAACATGTGTATAAATTATAATGAAAACACCCTGAAGCCAATTACCATAAGGAACATCTACGGGGCTGTAGTGGTTTGGATGGCCGGATTGCTGATGGGTGGAGTAATATTGTTCATAGAGATTACATGCAAGCGTTTGAAAGAAAAGCATCTATGAGTATTATGAGTGGTTAAGCCAGGAATGCCCCAAACATTTCCTTGATAATAATAAAACATATAAAAAATGAAAACAAAGTCATTATATTTTTAGAAAGTAAATTAAAGTGATGATTTCACAGATTAGTTCTGGTTACCTTTAAATAATATATATTCAGCAAATTTAATGAAACTAATTGTAAAAGTGAAAAGTAAAAGATACAGACCATTAATTCTGTTTATTGAGCAATATAAGTGATTTTGTTAGACAAAAATATTTCTTCTCTAATACACAATACTCTAATTCAGAAAAATGTAACAAATTCTAAACAATGAAGTATTTAACAGTAAAATAAATTTAACTTTTAACAATTTAAACAAGGTGAAAACTTTTTTCTGGAGAACAAAGAGAGCAACTAAAAAAAAAATTCCCAAAGTAAAGTAGAAAAAATAAAAACAGATTCTCCTTAGTCATATAACCATGAATAAAATTGGTTTCAGTATAAAATATTTGTTTATACATCACTAATACTTTAGATAGGAACTCTTCAAATGTAAATAAACTATGTGGGAAAATATATGAAAGATTTTGTTTCTTGATTTCAAAATGACTAGAAAAATATTGTACAAAATAAATGCATAACAAAAACAACACTATTCAGGAAATTTTGCTGAAAATCAATACCTAATTTTTTCAAATCAAAGACCATATCAGGTCAATAATTTAAGACTAGAAACACACAATGCTATAACCAAAACGAGCACAATAGAATACAATAAAAATGCAGTAATTAGGATGTAACAAGTGTTTTTAAACTAAGAACTAAGTTGACATAGTAATGCAACTCCTCTACAAATCCAGTGTTCTTGAGGTTTATCAGTTGGTAACTCAACTGAAAGAACAAAATTGGTGGAATGTCCAGTGGTAGACAACACCCCACGGCGAGCACTTGTCTTATAAACAGGAGAAGTATAACTGGGCTTCTGTATTAAATCAAGTCTCTTGATTGGTTTTAGCCATATCTGAAAAATAATTAACATTTTTACTGTAAGAACTCAACACATAAAATTATGATTGTTAGTATTAATTAGCATTGTAAACATATCATAAAAGGAAAATGTTCAGATATATAATGCTTGAAATTGAAATGAAGGTGTCAAGAAAAATGCAGAAAAGCTAATTAAGAGATAATCATAGTAATAAAAGTTAAGCAGGATACACAAAAAAAAATTAAATATTTTAAATAGCTATTCTGAATATTGACCCTACTAATTAACATATACAGGAAACTTCTAAATAGTTTACTTGTAATAGATAGTTTTAGGATTTAAAAGGTAACAACTTACTTTTTAGGACTTAAGGATAGGACTTAGGATTTTAAAGGTAAGATTTAGGACTTAAGGAAAACAATATAAACTTCAAAGTTCAAAACCCTAAAGAAAATGAAAGTTTTTGTTAATTAGCTTCCAAAATACTAAATATCTTACCACAGGAAGGGCATCATATAAGACTTTTGGCAGTGATTCTCCTAGCAACCAAGTATCATGATCCCATCGAGCTCCATCTACAAATAACCCTCGTACATACACACCTAGAAATATAATTTTTAAAATAATTATAAAGTTATTCATATTATCTTCTACAGCAGTGACTCTCATACTTTTTGTCTTAAACAAATAAAAAACCTGAAATCTTCCCACAGAGTGACACATAATCAGAGTGACACATAATCAAAGTGACACATAATCAAAGTGACACATAATCTAGACTAGTGATTCTCAACCTTTTCATACCCCAAGACCACTAGATACTGTATCAGATCAATGAAACTTGTAAACCTCCCACAGACCACAGGTTGAGAATCTCTGTTCTTGTTCCATAGCATAAAGTTTTCTTAAATATTAATTTCCACTCTAATGGATGATAAATTTCCATAGAGAATAGGGTCACACATGCACTCAGAGGTACTAGAGTGGGGGCTAAAGTTCTCAGAAATTATACAAAATAATATTAATGTGTATAAATGACCAAGGGTAGAAATATAAAATTCACATGCAATTTTAATGGTTTAAAATATTCTTAAAACTAAGCAAATTATTTGTCTGGGAGTAATCTTCCTAATAAATTAAACAGAGCAAAAAAGCAACTAGGTTTACCATTTCTACTCAATAAATAATGACTTTTCTCATTTAATTATTATTTGTTGTAATAAAATATACCATAAAACACTGGGTGGCTTACCAAACACTAGATACTTTACTTTTAAGATAATATATTTATGCAAAGTTTACCATCATCAGGAGGAATTTCATACTCTTTATCTTCTATTATTTCATAATCAAACACAAGGAGATCAATGGGAATTCTATATTTCCTAGCATAATTTTGCTGACTTCCAGTAAGGAAGGCTTGAGTAAAATAAAAACCAGAAATCCAATATACGCTAGGTGGACCCTGGTCATACCAATCCTAAAATCAATGAACAGTTTAAAAAGAATGAACACATGACTTGCAAAACAAATTGCTCATTAATGGCCAAAAATAAAAAAGAGGTTGATGTTGGGTACATTCTATAATTTTAAATATTCTGTGTATATAAACACTTAATTTTTTAAAGTAAATTCACTTAAAACTTTATGTATTAACTTTTTCATTAAAGAGTGGCATAACATTTCATTCATATTCAACCAATAAAGTGTTAACTTTTTGGTGACTTGCTGGTGTATAAAGATAGAATAAAAGTATTTATTGTCCACCATTCTAAGGTAAATAAGCTTTAAACTATAATAACTAAAATTATGTAACAGTTGAAAATATTATGTAAAACTTCTAAGTCAAGTACTTTACAAGCACCCCTTGTAACAAGTCCAACAAAAAATTAGATTACCTGTAAAAATTTAAGCCTTTGTAAAAAGTCTGTAATATAGCTGCCCAAGGGTTTCAGAGAAGGGTATGATTTACCCATCCAAAGCGCAGGGATTTTACCCTGGAGTATACTAATGACAACTTGTTCTAGTTCACTCGACATTACAACAAGACCCTACAAAGACATACATGGAATTTAAAATAGCAGTTTTACAAGCTTTAATTTAGCAAGATATAACAAAACCCAGACTGAATGATGTAATTAGTTAAGTAAAAGATATTAATAAGCTCTGATAATGTTATTAAAATAAAACAGAGGTTTCCAAACTTTTGAACATCACAACCCCTAATAGAATAAAATTATCTACCAAGACATTTGAAACAATGTTTCTCAACCTTATTCATGCCTAGGTCCTTCAAATTTTTTGATCTCCCTTATTTTTTGCATAATTACATGCAGAGGTTAAATGCATTACCTTCTTAGAAAATTAACACTAAGTCTCATGTTAAAAAAGGGGTCTGGTGGTCTTCCCCCAGAAAGATATTTGAAAGTTGACTGTCTGTTAAAAACATGGTTTGAACGGGTTTAAAAACTTGTGCTTTAGTAATCTGGGGGTAATTTGCAGTTAAACATTTATTAAGAAAATAACCAAAATTTTTAAATGCCACTGAAGATAAAGAATTTAAGTCTAAGAGTAGCAAAAATTTCAGTAATGGAAAATAATTTAGTTGTAAAAAGTCAGACTATTTTAAAATTAGCAATCATATAACCAATATTTTAATCCATAAATCTAATAGAAAAGACAAGATATTCCAGGTAACTAAAAATGCCTTTAACTCCATTAATTAATCCAGTTATATTATTATTCAATAATTTCTAATTTAAATGTATTATTAAATAATTAAGGAATATACCTTCAAAGCTTTCCTAGTATTTATTAGTGAAGACCTAATAGTTGAAAGTAAGGCATTAAATCTGCCCATTTCTTGCACTAATACTGTATTCATGCTTTGCTCATACATGGTGGGATATTTTAACAATGCCTGTACTAAATTGAAATTATGGGGAAGTCTGTTTAATATGTCATCTGCAACACCGTCTACCATTTCTTCGGTTGATTGGCCACCCCCACCAGAAACTCTAGCCTGAAAATAAAATACTTTTTATAAATATCCAATGGTTTTCATTTAACAATCATCAGTAAATACTTAGAAATTGTAACTGGGAAAAGTTTTAAAAAATGCATGCAAAAAATTTAAATGGAAGCAAGAAAAAGTATCTCCTTTCAATACAGTTAAACTTAATTAAATTTACTTGGACTACATGTTAAAGGAGAATATCACCTGCAGATAATTAAGAGATGAAATTTTAAGTCCTAAAAATGAAGGATAGGCATTTTGAAAGGTTTTTTACTTACCTGAGTAAGAAGAATGCTGTCAAACAATAAATTAGTTTCACCCTGATCTTTGGTAATTTCAGCATTAGAATGCATACCAAAGACATCAGGTTTAGCAATCAAAGGTAAGGAATTGGTGTAGTCAAGGTAGGACTGGTACTGAAAAAAATATCAAGTCAATAAGATAAGAAGAGAAAGAATATTTTTCTGTTACTAATTCAGTAAAAAATCAATCACTTTCAAAACTTATATTTTCCAAAGGGGGAGTTTTGACACCCAAAACATAGAAGTAAAATTATGGTTTGGCAAACTGATATGTTGAATGAGTGCTTATGATCTGCAATAAAATAAAATCATATTTAAATAGATACTTACAGTTCCATCAGGTGGAGAATAATATATTCCTGCTGAATCAAAGCGGTAGTCATCATCTTCAACAGTTGCTCTACAATAAAACTTCTTCATAATTGTGACAAGTGTGCGCCTGTCCCAATCATCAGTCACTCTACCACCATAATTACATTCACCAGTCAAATAAATAATGGCATCAAACGGAATATCATCCTGCACAAAAAGTCATAAGTCACTCTCAATCAATAAAAGCTTTTTAAATATAATTTCATACTTTGGTCAAAGTAAAGCTATTTTAATTTTTTGGGGTATCAATTCCACACATGTATAAGAAGTAAAATTGTAGATTATTAAAACCCTTTATTTGAACTTTGACACATTTAATGGTAAAATTTTGAAGCTATTTTTAAAAATTTGACAGTTAAAAATAGTGATAAAATATGGACACCATAGTAGATACTCGGGTTGGCCACCCCATTGACATGCTACAGAGCTTTAAAGGGGAAAACAGTACAAAAACAATCATCAAAACTTCATAAGGGTGAGTACTATAAACCCCCTGGGTACAGCTATGGGATGAATCCCCACTTTGAATAAAACTGGGTCATTCAAATACATAATACAGGGTTAAAATTCCCCAAATTAAACAATTAAAGAACATGTTAATACAGATAAAAACAATTTAACTTACAGGGTACTGGTTTAAAAACCTAGAGAGCTGTTGGGCACTGATGCGAAGGTCTGTTTCATTAAACTCATAAGGAATATTCCAACCCAAAGGACCAAATTTTCTTCTTTCTTGAACCAAAGCATGGAAAAACGTCAATGAAAAAAGCAGTTTCTTAAAAACCTCCTGGAAACACAAAAGTAGCATTTACAACATGTTTATTCCCATGATAATTCAATAAAGATATTTGTTTCAAAGAAATGCTCACAGTCTGTACACATCCTTCGAAAAATTCAGATTCACAGAGAGGATCACTGAGGTAAGAACGAATAATGTTTGCCCTCAATCCTTTTGGAGGTTCATTGGTCATTTTCACTCCATTTTGTAAAACCATAACAGGGAAGTGTTCAGCAGGGTAAGAGGTCAGCCACAGCCGAAAATCAGCATGCGTGTTGTCAGGTGATAGTTCTTCACAGACCTTTTACAGAAAAACAACAATCTTAAAACTACTACCAGAATTATGGGTTCAATTCTGTTACACAATTCCGTTATACACAAATTAGAAATCAATCAAATTAACCAAAATTTGGGAACTAACAGATTGAAATATGTAGTTATATCAATGACAACAATAAAAATTTGGCAATGTTTGAATATTTGGTGCTTAAAACAGCTCGGCGATATTTAACAGGACAGTTAATGGAATTGAACCAAATTATGTTAACATGAAACAAGCTACAAATTACCTACTTTTTCAAGTGTTGGCATCCATGATTTGGCTAAATGACAGTTTTGTAGGACAACCCATGAACCAAGTGTACGTCCGTCTTCAATTAATTTCATGGCAATTGGTCCTTGTCCTTGACCAAGGGAGAGTGAATTCAAACGATATCCACCAAACCCCTAAAAGTTAAATCAACGTAACAGGTATATTTCTGATAACAAAGGTACAAATGTACACAACTGTGAATGTTTGAATACAATTTATCATTTATAGATAAGGGATATAATTTAAAGAAAACAATTTGGATAGCTATGCAAAACACCAGAAATACCTGCATTTGGCTGAATCTTAAAATGAGGCTAATTTTCAACAAATAGAAATTTTGGGAAAAAAACTATTAATGAGTGAATTTTATTTCAATGTGCACTTAAGAATAATAATAATAATATACACAAGATAAGTAATTCATCATAAAAAGAGCTAGAATCAGATTTTAAGCCAAGCTAGTCATTTCAATCAAACCTTGTTTGAGGGTCATTACTTATTAAAAATCATACATCCAAGTATGGAATATTACCAAAGTAATAGTTATAAGTATTAAGTTCAAATAAAAATGTTAACGAATAGTTTTCTAAAGAACTCACTTGATCATCAGCAAATTTCAGAAGTGATGCAGTAGGATCAGCCCCAGGAGATAAAACGAATATAAGAGGAGAAAAGCAGTTGCTGTCCAGGAAGGCTTTCCCCAAATCAAAGGGCGGAGGTTCTATAAAAGCCTTTCCCAGATTGTCATGAACAAACTTCTGAACCGCAGGGATCATTTTATCAAACCGGATGCATCTCATGATCAGTAGTTTTTGAAAAGGCAATATGGTATCCCATTTACCTGGAATGTGTTCTTCATGAGGAGACTAAATAAAAAAAAATTAAGCTATATAAAAGAATGTATTAAAAATCATACCATTCAAATAACTTGCAAGATTATTTAAAATAGTTATGCACAAAAATGGAAAAACTTATACATTAAATTATCAGAAATTAAAACACAAATCCATAGGGAAAAAATGCTTCAAACAATATAAAGTTTTTACATGTTTTTTTGACTTCTGAAACACTTGACTAGAAAATAAAGTTCTCCAGTAACATAAAAATACATTACCATAGCCTATATAGTAATATGCTACTGCACTTTTGAGGTATAAGACATTCAAAAACTAAAAACTTACTTCTCAGATAAGGACAAGAAGAGAAACACACATACCAAGCTATCAAAAAGTGTTTTGAATCCATCCTCTTCCGCAACCAAGGAGTCAACAATGCCTTGGAAAGCTTCCATGTCATTGAGCCTGCAAAACTCATCCCATGACTTACCCGGAAGCCATTTCAGAGGGTTGGGATTAGGGTTATCAAGGCCAAGTCCTCCAGTGAGCAAAAATCTCCACTCGTCTTCATGGACTTTTCCTTCAGCTTTCATAATGTTAATGCAAAGCAGAAAAGAAAACAAAAGCTGTAAGAGAGAAATATGAAATGAAATAGTGAATGCATACCAAATTTTTATACTTAAAACGTTGATGAATATTTGTTTTCAGTGTTCACCACGAAAATTTATAGTTTAATAGAAAAAAATAAAGTGTTTTTGCATACAAATTTTTAAAAAACATTTTTATAAGGGTTCAAAAGTTTTAAATATGTCTTAATCTAAAATTTAAAAAAAAAACCTTCTTTGAAAAATTAGCTATATTTACTAGCTAAGTTAATACAAATGGGGTCTAGAATTCGGGATTTTAAATTTCTAAACATTTTATTTCCATCACCATTCTAACTTTTAATTAAATTCATAAATGACAACTTGGAATTTACCTTATCTTTTTCAAACAAGCTCCTGCAAATATTTACATACAATGACTCCATAAAAAACTCTTTCAATATTTCCAATCTTTCCGTGAGATTATCCGATACTTCTGAATTGTCTATAGCAGATATGTACAAGTTAATGAACCATGGCAACGAATATTGATACATAGGATCAATGCTGGCTAAATCTGCAATGGTGAAAAAGAGAATGGAGGAATGAACAGCAATAGGTGTATAGCCTGATCGAGTAAGATCAATTTGAGCTTCAGTTTCTTCCGCAAATATCTGGAAAAAATTGAACCAGTTAATGTTTTACTGAGCTACATTCAAAACTTCCAGGATGAAGAAATGATTTTTCAAACTCCTAGACAGAGTATATCCTACCTGCTTTTCTTGGATTTCATTTGATAATTCTTTGCTTGAGGATATAACTTTAACAGCAGTTTCATCCTCTAATATATTTACACCAGATGTCAATAACTCTAAAATTCTATCTTCAATTGCCTTCAGTTGCCTGAAAAAAGTTTAAAAGTATAGAAATATATATAAACTTTTTAAAGCACAAAAATTAATATTTTAAGAAATTCTACTTTGATTCCACAAAAATGGTATTTTTAATTGAAGTATTCCATACAATTTTGTTGAGATGTAACATTTTTGTTACATTTTGACTCGCCTTTTTCTTGGTGTTGTCACATGTGATTTATAAAAAAGTAAGACAAGTAATAAAACCAGTGAATTTATACAGTTACAGTATTTTTATTAAAGAATTCCAATTTATATATTTCAAATTTGGTTCACTGGTTGAGAACACTTGCTCTACTATAATACATGTGAATCTAACCAGCAGATCACTTCAAACTTTACTATTAAAACCCATTTAAATCACCAGAACAAAGTAAAATGTCTTTTTTAGTGCTAAAATGCCACTGAAAAATTTCTTTACATATTTCAATATCAATATCTCACTGCAATTTTAGGATTACACAATTTAATACAAGATCATCCAAAACTTTTGTTCACAAACTTCATTCGTTCCCACCTTTTTCTAAGGACATATTTTGTAAGCACTTTTTACAGAAAAAAATCCATTTGAATTCTTAAATAATATAATTCATCTATTACTTTATTTTATGCCTGGACAGGATGTATGTTTATCCCTTTGCTGTATCTTGTTTTTTCTGCATTCATTTCACATTTTTTATATTTGGTTATAAATATTAGTATGTAGGAGTCTTACCTCTTATTTTCTGCCCCTTGCAAGAGAAGACAGTTTTTCTGTTCTTCCAATTCTGGTTTTTCTCTGGCAACAACAATTCCTAACAGCTGATCTTCCAATCCAGCAGGTGTAATCATGAAGTTTACAAGAGTGACTTTAACAGATGTTTCTGGTAGATAATGAGGATTCCTGAGTTTGGTAGTGATGTAGAAGCGGAAGTCATTTGAATATTCAATTGTTGAGTCACCAAGTTTTATGCACACCATTCCTCCTTGTTTAAAAGTTTGTTTTAATAAGAGAGGTTCCAAAACTGGGTCAAGTTCTTCTCCAACATTTTCTAAAAGCACCTAGATGGAAAATGTTTTATGTCCTTTTGGAATAATTTATAGCTCTTTGGGAAGAACAAAAATTGGTGTTTTTTTCATGAATTTTGGATATGCTATGACATTTTTAAAGGAGAAGGTCATGAGATGAAAATAAACAATTAAAGCAATCAAGTTGCCATAAATGAAGCATTGTAAATGTAGCAATAATTAAATAAACTAGAATTGTGAATTAAAATTATCAAAAACCTAAAAAAATTAAAATATCACTCAAACCTATAATACTTACTTCCGACAGTTAATTTTAACAATAATTAGGATTATCATTTCTCAACTGTTAAACCAAAAAATATATATCTTTATATTTAGAATATTCTTACTTACATAGAACAGCTATTTACATTTAAAAAAAAGGAAAGACAAAGAAGTGTATACATCATTAGTCAAATTACTTTAAAATAACTGATCAATCACAAATAAAACTTACTGGGTTTCCAAAAGTGATGCAATTTTCCAAAGTTCGTACAAAATCTGGATCAGTAAGTTTGATTACATGCATTTTATTAGCCTTTTCCATATTTTTTATCCACTTGCTAGCTTGTCCTTGGGGATCAATTAAAAGGGGCCACCGACGAGCATTGCTAAATTTGAAATAGTATTTACAATTTAAAGCCAGTTGGAATAAAATATAAGTTATACTGTAAATTATAAAGGTGTTTCAAAACTCACTGTAAAAATGATAGGGTTATAAGAGGGGACCTAGATGAATGTATCAAATATGAATGGGAGGGAAGATGCACCGTTAAAGTGGTAGGAATTAATGTAGTCCAAAAAGTTATTTTCCCAAGACCCATGTAAATAAACAAAACATATTTGAGTGAAAAGATTCATTGCATGAGGTTCAGCAGTATGCCAGCTACTTTCACCATAAATTTGATCAAAACTGAAACACTAGTTCAACCGTGGGATGATATATATAAGTGCAATAATGTGAGTTCAACCAAAGAATGGATTCTCAGGGAAACATCTGCAGTAGATCACCTCCATTTGCTGGATCTGTTTGATCATCCACACTTTATTTAGTCTATCTTTTGCCCAGTGACTTCCACCTGTATTTGCACCTAAAGAAATTCATGTGTGACCATTGGAATACAATCAGACTTTTCCCTTTTTATAACTCATCCAACTGTTTAAAAAAAGTAGCTGACATACTGCTGTAGCTTATGCAATGAATCTTTTCACCCAATTAAATTTTTTGAAACAGGTCTTGGGAAAATTGCCCTTAAATGGTGCATCTCTATCCCCATTCTTATCCAAAATACTCTTGTCCAAGTACCCTCTAACCACCCTCTCAATTTTTTACAGTGAGTTCAGAAGCACCCTGTATGAAACAATATAAAAGGTGATTACTACTAAATTAAATGTTAAGTACAAGTGAATTTCTCGCTGCGGCTTGAGATGTAGCTGACCTGACAAAATTTCATTTCTCCAAAGTCAATTATAATATGTTGATTATTATTAATAGGGATAACTACTGGATTATATGTTTTGTACATCCAAATATTTTGCTGCAGCTGGCTGCAGTAGACTTATGAAATTTTGATTTTTCAAAAGCAGTGTGTTTACAGTATCTTATTTGTAGCTTATCAATTTGAAATTACAGTAATTAAATTTCTATTTAAAAGGTCATTTTCAGAAACTGGAAAACTATATAAGTAGCTTAACATAAATAGGATAATAAAAAATATTATTTTTTTTGTACCTTATTATTATTCCGTTTTCAACCGAAAAGTTATCTGTAGGTAACCCTGCTAAATTCCAATCCCGAATAAGTACTGGATCACCCAATATAGTTCTAAGAGAGAATTCATCAGAGCAAGGAATGTCACCCTTTTTGCATGCTGCAACCCATTCTGTGCATTGTTCCTACAAATAAAAAAAATCACTACCTTTTATTCAATTTAATTTATCATAGAAAAAATAACATGTTCATAAAATTTAAGTAGATTTTAATAGAAGTAACAAACTATAGAGAAATATATGAAACTTGCAGGGGAAAAAATCCCTAGAAATTTAATGGTTCTGTATGCAAATCTTCTAAATTTTATGGCTATTACTTTTTTTAGGCATGTTTAAAATGATTTTGAATAAAATATAAAAGCTCTTACATGTCTAAAGGCAGAAGTAAATGCCCCAAGGTAAGCTACAACAGCAGATGCAATTAGGATATCTCCAGTTAAGTTGTCATACTGGATTCCCAATTGTGAAGCTGACTCATTCCAGCGATCTTTTTCTCCTCCTAAACCACTAATCAAAATCTGGGCTCTTTCAAGTTGAGTTTCACATAGATTAACTTTGTTTTCCAATTCTATTACAAAGATAAATAGATGGACATTTAGTACATAACCAATCATAAATACATTACAGATATAAAATACAGTAGAACCTCTTTACAATGAACCCCATACAACAATCCCTACATTAAGACCAGTAAGAAAAGCACCTATTGTTTCATCATAGCAATAATTTCATTTGTTACAATGTACCATAAGAAGTTGCTCTATCAATATTTGTAGTGAAATGGTCCCAGAAGAAGTTGATCAAACAAGGTTCTACTGTAGTATTTTATTTAGTTGAGGCACTAGTTGCTATTTTTTTATTTACAATCCTTGTCATATATGATAAATATTTACCTTATTTCAATAATAATACCTTGTTAATGCCTATGTAACTATATGAAAAGTAAACCATACCTTGTTTTTCTTTTTGAGCCAGTGCAAGTTGCCGCTCAAGTGCACCTAACTTATCTTGAATTTCTTTCAAACTGTCTTGTTTTAATTTAAGGGCTGCCATAGCTTCACTTAATTGCCCTTCTGCTGCTGCCAATGCTTCTTTCTTAGGGGCAACAACTTTTATAACTCTAAATTAAAAACAAAGATTACCCAGATTCAAACTCAAACATTTTCTTAGATTCATTTTTTTCTTGTTGAAACCAATATTTTAACTCTATGGACTACATTTGACACTCTCTCTACATTTGACAATATTATAAGTAGCAGCAGACTAACAAAGAAATGCCTAAGAAACTATTTTTGGTTTCAATCAATATTGTTAGTCAAGTTAAGACTTAACTTAACCTGTATACTAAGATCACAAGTTACATACTACAAGTTATTATACAAGTAAAATTACTTACTCATCATACTCATCCAGGGCTCGGACCCAATTACAAAGCCCTTCAGCAGCAGTAGAAGCAGTTTTAATTTTCTCAGGGTCAAATTCTGGATTAGAAGTGTAACCACTTCGAATTACTTTCATTATTTTGACATTAATATTATCCTAAAGGGAAGAAATTGGTATTTTAACAAAATCAACACCATACTATATTAAGACAATATGCCAAAAGTATTGCATCAGTATTTCACAAAGACTATTTTCACGATGAACAAGTTGAGAACATTTAAATTCTAAACATTTTGAAATTTTACAAACTATATAAAAAAGTTTACAAATACAGCATACTCTCGATATGACCGTGTTTCACTGAAAATATCTATTTCCTAAAATTATCTTTTTCTCCTAGACATTAGGTTTTCCTAGGAAACCATTAGGTTTCTTAGACATTAGGAATGGTTAGGTAATTACCATTTTTATGTTGAAGATCTTTTGCTAAAACCCTTGTTTTAACAAAAAGTTTTTTGAACCATAAATTAATTTTTCTACATTTGTAGCTCTATTTCGCCAGGTGATAATTTTATAGGACATTTTATAAATAATAATGTGCTTATGACTTTCAAAAAGGTGTAGGGCACACAAAAGTATGATTGTGCTATTAAAAATTTGTCTGTGATCTGTCCTATTAACAGATGCTTTCCCTAATTAGCAAAAGGGTTTTCAATTGGTTTTAATTTTGCTGCTTTTTTCGTATCAAAAAAATTAGTTCAGAAACATTCTGTGGAAATGAGTTGTCTGACTATGCTGTGCTGAACTTTTTAAAGAAATCATAAAACCATAAGTTAGATTTTTATTTAAACTTACAATATTGAAAATATAATACTTAAAAGAATTTTATTTAAAATAAAATATTTCTTTTGTTTTCCCCAAAAATATGTGCCTGTGAATTAAAAATAAAAGTAGGGTTGAATTTAGGCATTTTACACAAAAAAATGTATTTGTATGACACTATATAAACCATATTTTAAAATCTTTCAAACTTTGGGGTCATGTTATGCCAAAATCTCTTTTATCTCACAATTTTTTACCTCATCCCTTAGACTTCTTTGGCATATAGAGTACTTAAGTGGTTATCATAAGTATGATCAAGAAAATTACTTTGTCATAAGTCTTCAAGCTCTCTAGAAATTTCATGTCTCCAAGCATCTTTTTTGATGGCCCCCAAAAGTCTTCTACCATTTTACCTATAAATTAAAAAAGGGCAATAAGTACTTTTTCAGAATTTGTTGTGATAGAAATTTTTAAAATAATAAACAATAATTTGTGATAAATATTAGTAATTTTTTTTAATTCACAACATTTTAATGTTCTAAATAATTTGTGGAGTATAATCAATTATTATGATTACAATTGAAGCAACAGTGAGTTGTTTGAAAAAATAAGCTTATAATTAAGAAGAAATGTTTGTTCATATAATTTTAATAAATGTTTTTTAAAACATTGGATGATTAAGCTTACCTGTTCCAGATGGATCAGGTATTCGGTCAGGTTTGATACCTCTCAAAACACATATAGCTTCCATGACTAACTTAACACCACCAGGAGGACTTTTCATTGATTTCACAAGGGTGATATCCTATGATTTAAGTATAAATTTACATGAAAAGATTTACTTATTAATGCAAATTGTCTAACACAATGCTAAAGTTCAGTTTAAAAAATGAAATATGTTATCAGCACATCTAGTAAACAGCACCAATTTTCTTATACGTAGGTTTCTGCACCACACTAAAGAATTTATTCTAAAACTATCAAATTGAATAAAAAGCACTTTTTTTAATTACTTCAGGTTTTAGAGTATCCAAAGCTGCAATGGCCCTATTCAGAATGGGCACAGCTTTTGCTAAATCTGAATCACATTCATCTTTAATGGCTTGCGCATCTCGAGCTTGGCTATTTGCAACAGCTTCGTCTTGTTTCACAACTTTCTCCACTTCTGCCACACCAGCTGATTCAGCTTGAACAATTTTCATCTTTTCTTCAACCTTCTTTGTGGATGCGACTAAGACAGGCTGGAGATCAGCCAAAGTCTTTTGCATATTCTCCACTGCAAGAGCAGCATTCTGGAGCTCTTGTAGCCCTACTTCATACCTACTTTTGGCTTTGAGTACAGACCTATAGAACAAATTTGATTGTGAGTGAGTAGAACAACATGCATTCATATTACATATTACCATACATTTTAAAGTAGAAGTCAGGAAGAAGTTTGGGCTTTCATTTAAAAATATGCAGTTGAGTATTTTGAAAATTAAAAAAATACTAATCAAGTTATTAAGTAAAAAAAGAAACATTATTGATTAAAAACAATTTAATTATTTGATAACCACAGTACATATAAATTAATGGATAAAAAGCCTAATGCATGGGGAAAAAAGTTCAGTAAGGTCAAGGGCGGATCCAGACCAGATTTTCGGGGGGGGGCCATGTCAGAGTCGGAGGGTATTACATTCGAAATTTTCAGAGCCTCAGAATTTTTTTTGAAGAGTGCTTGCTTTTAAGCAGCTTTTTAGGGGTTTATAGTAACTTAGAGGATATCCAGGGCCCGTGCCATTGTTTTAGAAAGTGGGGGGGGATGAAACCTTTTTGTAGGGGCATAACAATACTTAAGTTTCGCGAGGTGTTTGGCTCCCAATTTTCCGAGTATAACATAAAAAAAATGCGAAACTTTGTTAAAGTTAAAAAGATTTCATCGGGTAATACTAGCTCGAAAGCAAAAGGGGGGTCTGGGGGCCCTCCCCCCAGAAAATTTTTGAAATTTGGCTACATATAGAAGTTTTTTTAATCAATTTTTGTACATTTGGTACCCATTAGATAACACCTAAAAAGGGTAACTTTCTTGTACTCCTAAAAGGAGAGGAGAGAAATAAGTTCAAGGAGAAAACAGTAAATAAGTAACCATGAGAAATTGATAGGGGGTCTGGGGGGTAACCCCCGAGAAAAATTTTGAAACTTTGCCTCCAAAAATAAAGTTTCAGCTCATTTTGAAAGCATGTAAAGTTTGTAAACCACAGAATTTTCAAGGATGAAATTATAAATAGATGCCAAATTTTGAAAAGGGCTGGGGGTCCTCTCCCAGAAAATTTTTGCAAATGCGCCCTTTTAAATTATAGTATTCATCTATTTTAAAACTTCCCAAAAGAGAACAGCTTCTTTTAAGCGGAAGAATTTTCAAGGAAAAAACTCTAAAACAGATGTCACATGTCAAAAAGGGGGGATTGGGGGTTCTCCCCCAGAAAATTTTTGAATTTTAGCATTAAGAAAGTGTTTTTTAAGCTATTTGTTAGGGTTTCTCGGGGGGGGGGGCCATGGCCCCCAGGGCCCCCCCTCTGGATCCGCCACTGAGTAAGGTCAATACAAACAACATGACAACTTACTTCCTCTTTTCATTCAAAAGTGTTTTGAATGTAGATATCAATTCCAAAAACGATGTGGGGGTGACATAGTTGTGTCTCTGAAGTTTGGAGAAGAAAAGCTCTGAAATCATTTGAGTGCTAGTGTGGAACATTTTACACATGTGAATGCACCCTTCTCTTTCCTTGTCACCCAATTCAACCTCTTCTAAGAATTTACTTGCAACCGCTTCCAAAGCATCTTCAGGCCAGGCCTAAAAAATAAGGCTTGAATGGTTACCTAGTAGTTTGCATTTATAAGTATTTTGATTAATTAAAAAGTTTATTAAATTTAAAAAATTCAAATAGAGACATACTTGAAACCAATCAATGGTACAACAGTTGACAAGAGAGGGAAATTTTCGCAGCCGAGTGCGGAAAGAGTCTCCAATGGGGCTCATGGCTAAAACTACATGAAACTGATCCCTAGCTCTTTGAATGAACATATTGAACAAAGCATTAGGAGAGCCATCAGTTTGTTGAGACTTCTCTCTTTGCCTAGAGGGAACAATACACAGAGTGTTAGAAATGCAACACAACTCAGTAACCTAAGAATCTTTTTTGTTGTTGAAACTCTATTTTAGGGGAAATAAAAGTAGTTACCAAAATTTAACAGTAAAAATAAAGTTATATTTTGCATGTTACAACAATGAAAATTTCTTACTTACATACAAAGAAAAAAATAAAAGAATTTTTTAACTAAGTTAAAAGCCAAGTTTAAAACTGTCAAGTAAACTAAGTAAAACTAAGTTAAAACAGGTTTACCTTAGGAATTCCTAAAGCAAACCAAAATTCCTAAAAGTAAGAAATAATTCTGCTCTACAAAATAACCTGTACCTAAATTCCATAAGTATCATAAAAACTAAACTAACTTGTCAATTTGACGCATTTTTTCACATATTTCTTGCTTTTCGTCAGGTGCAAAGAGATTTGGCACCTCTCCTGCATTAAGTAGATTGTTAATATCCTCCAAGAAGGATTCTTCTTTAATCTGACTATCAACAAACAGGAAGACACCGTGCTGTTCTGTAGCGGTGGACTTCCGTAAAATCAGTTTAATGTCATCCCTCCATTCAGTCATAGTGTAGCTCTTACTAATTTCAACCTGAGGAAAACATCAAGCACTTTTTCATTTATAAAGACTAAAATATTTATTTCTTACAATAGTTTTAAAAGTTTAAGTTAATTTAAAACAGATCATCTCGGGATTTCTTTTCAGATTCAAAAAATAATGTCTAAATGTATCCTTCTGCTTCCAACAAAGGAATGACTAACTTCAATATTTTAAAAGCATGCATAAAAAATTTCTAAGGAACTCAAAATAAAAATCAATTCAAAACAATTAACCAGGGATAATATGAATACACATAAAATTTTAAAGTAAGAAAGATAGATAATTAGAAAAAAAGGACTCTCATTTTAAATACTACTATCCAAAACAAAATTGCAATTCAAGGGAAATAAAAATTCACCCATCAGAGGTTCATTCAGGTTTTTCTGCTAGGGTCCTGTTTTAGGAATTTTGTGAAAATTATATGGAGTTAAATGAAAATTAAAATCAAGCACCCGTAATGCAACCACTGCATTCATAACATTTAGAAAGAACTCAAAATCTGGAAAATTCTATTTCAAATTGATAGAAACACAATGACAGAAATGATAAAAACAAGTTCTGGACCCCTTTTTACTTATGCACTTTTGTGAAGAGTCCATTTTTGGGAATTATAATTTCGTGAAGGTCCTGAAACGGACCCATTTTTTTCTAGATGAACCCTTTGCCCATGCAAGTCGGATCATGAAAACTTACCTGAAACAGTTCATAATCAGCAATGTGAGCTGCCAAGCGAGTAAGAGACTGTCTTCCAGAACCTCCAACACCAACTAACAAAGCATGACTACGTCTTTGCTTCAATACCCTGGATATGCGGCACAAATGCTCGACAGCAAATCTACAGCGTACAAAAATATGCTTTAATTACAACACTTTTTTACAAAATAACTCATTGGTATAAAAAAAACTCAAAGCAGGAAACTTTCCAAGCTCTTGCTTACCGGAAAAGCACTAGACCCATGGGGGTTTTGCTCATGTTATTATATTCTTCCAAATAACCTTCAATTATGGTTTTCAAGGAACTAAAATCTTGAACTTCAGTATATAATCTGCTGTCAGATTTAGGATCAGAAAAATCACAGTACATGAGAGAACGCATATCATCCTCTGTGACTATCTCGTCATTATCAGCATCAAGACTTGACAGCAATTGGTGAAAATTTTCATTTAGATCAGCTTCGCACACTTTTTTGACGCATTCAAAAAGCCAATTCCTATCATCGTCGTCAACAAGACGATCATAGAAGACACGAAAAATCTGAAATTATTTTAATCAGCATGAAAGTTGTGATAGTTTAAGTAAAAAATTAATAATAACATTTGATATAAATATTAAATTTTTATTTAACCACACATATTGTCAGTTTACACAAGAAAGTAACCAAACCAGAGAGGGCTAGAATTCTTAATCTATAGTTATACCAAATGTGGCGATAATTTTAGGGAATTTTTAAAACGAAACATCTGAAACAAGTGGCTAAATTTGCACAACCTCATAGTACATGAAATTTCAGCCATTCTTGACAAATATACTTTCTTTTGTGAACTGTCAATCAGATTACATAAATTAATGAGATCTCCTGAAGGTATATTTAAAATCACTGCAAACCCTGGAATAGTTAAACAAGAGCTATGTTATTTCTTCATAGTAATAACCTTAATAAGAGGCAATGAAAGGAAAACAAAAAGTACTAAATTTAACTCATACTTCATGAATCCACTGTTTCTTTAGTCCAGCTGGCGTTTCTACAGTTTTGGGGAAGGATAGCAACAGGCCTTGTACGACTCGCGAGAAATCTCTCAGATTAAACAGGTAGTGAGACTTCGTCGGAGTCGGTAAAAGATTTATAATTGCTTCCTTGTAAACAGTGAGGGTTCCTAAAACCAACTGAGGTATAGACGTCCTGAAGTCTTCCTCAAAGCCCCTTGTATAAAAAAAATTATTAAAGATGAAGATTAGGATAACTCAATGATAGAAGAACATCCAAGTAAACCAAAAGCTTTAGTTTTAGGACATACCTAGTTTCCATGTGCCAAAAAAGTATCTTACTGAAGATTGTTATCATGATTTCATCCTGGAATTCATTAATAGTCACAGTGTTGAAGTGGCGAAGAAACCGGGGAGTGATAGGGTTGCGGCCTCCCCCTGGAGATAACATGAATGAACTTTAAATTAAATTCTAAAATATTTGTTAGTCAAGTTAAGAAAGGGAAAATCATGTAATTTCTGAGAATACAAGCTGAAAGTTTTCAGAAATATTTCCAATGCTAAAGGAGAGGGCCAGCTTTTAATCAAATCCACCAATCTTGGAAAAATAACAGGTACTTTTTGGTTGACCAAACACAAGCTTTTAATCACATAAAGCCTTTCAAAATGCTGTACTTTTATGCATATACACTGCACTACAGTGAGAATAAACTTAAGTTTGTTAGAAGTACCATGGCATACTCTTGAAACAAGCATAACAATTTACATAAGCATCATAACAAAAATATTATAAAATTAGATAACAGTGCATGAAATATTAAATTTAAGTCAAATAAAGGACTTAAAATTACCTACATATTTTGTCAGGAATTATGAATGTTTGGCAGAAAAATCCCTACTCTTGACTTAGCTTATAAACAGATGGGCTTATACTCCAAAGTATATTGTAATCCAAATATTTATCCTAAGAATTATTATTTATGCTAATTAAGAGTGCAAATTCAATATTACTTACTATTTTACATAAATAAAATAATTTAAACATACACAAAATCACAAAAACTGTAAGAAAGGCAAATGGGGTAAATTACCAGGAGGGCCCATGGCTGCAATGAGCTGTGTATCTACTAACTTCACAGCAACCACTTCTTTCATATCATACCAAATTTCATGGTCAATCCACTGACGTAATAATTCAATGGGGGGTTGTGCTCCATAAGTTTCTAGGAGGGGCATGTTAAGATCATCAACAAATATAACCTATAAAACAAACATTGATTCACTATAAATTCTTAAAACTAATACATATTTTTTTTAACACAGACAAACTATAGTAACACTTTTACCATTCAGGTATCTTAGCATTTAAGGGTCTCTGAGTACAAAAATATAGCTGCATTGCTAGAGTTACACATTATATCTCCTTAACAGTAGTAGTAAAGTTAGATTATTTGACAATTATAAAATACATCAGGATACATACCATTTTTTGACCCAAGGGTGGACCAAACACACCTTTCCTCCTCTTGTCTAGCTTTCCCATAATAATATTTTGAGTTTGCCCAGCACTAGTTTGAGCAGAAAAATTAATACACAGAGGCTTATAAATGTTACAATCCATAACATTCAGTAAAAATTCCTAGAATTAAAAACAAACCTCACTTAAAAACACTTACCACAGAAATTCTCTTCAAATACAACATAATGGAAGCAGAAAATTAAAAAATGAAGAGTGAAATAGACTTACAGTGACATAAACTGATTTTCCAGTTCCGGTAGGCCCAACAAAGAGCAAAGGTTTTCCATGATTCACCAGCAAAGCCATTAGAGCAGAGTAACGAACTGTATCCACAGTGCACACAATGATTTGATTCACTTGTGCTTCTTTGGGAATAGCTGGAGCTTTTGCTACATCCTCTTTCCACTCAACCCAACGGCCAGGGACATCACCATCTCCCTGTTTATACAAAATCTATTAGGAACCACTCACAATTTACATCACCCAATTTAAAAATGGGTTTATAACCCAACAAGTCACATTAGTTCAGAAACAAACTTTCAACTGTCTTGACATCATAATTTTGAAATTATGAAGGAAGCCTGGCTTAGACATTTCAATAAGTAGTAGGTATTTTCATAGTGTAAAAAAAACTAGAGACAAAATGTGAAACTTGTTCCATTGAAAGTAGAAAATACATAAAAATAAAAAGCGAATTACCTCTTTAATATACTGATAATCATATATTTGACCTTCAGTAGGGAAATTCCCATGGAATTTCAGTTTGGTAGAGTGAGATTTGCCTTCAGGCAATTTGCAAAGCATATATATCTCCTCAGATAGCTTTCTCTAAAAAATTATATGCATCAGTTAAATTAAACAAGTTTAGCACTAGACACAAATCAGTCATTCTATGAATAATGCTCTAAAACACTCATTTCTTATTGCAACCACAACGATTGATTACCATACGATTTAGTCTCAGTGGTCTCACTACAAACACTAGGTTTTTTAAAAGATTTTCTCATGCACAAATGGGTAGCATGTGAAATACTTTGCAACTGAAGCACTAACTATACAAAAACTGAACTGACAGAGACTGCACTTACACTTTAAGAGAAATTTGGGTGGTTTAAGAATAAAAGAAAAATTTAAGTCTAGCCACTCACTTTTAGTAGTTCATGGAAAATTATATTCAACTCTAAGCGACCTTGCGCATTGGTTGTAGCACATAAAGACCATATGAGAGAAAAGAGGAAGCAACACTGAAAACATAAATTTAATATGAACCTCTGATTTCAGAACATAGTGTTAAAAGTACAATTGTATCAAGAATTATAAACTATTGAAAAGTAGTTTTAATACTAACTTCAATAAAAATTAAAATTTGAGATTCAGGCATGTCTTTAATCCAAGAAAAGTCATCAAACATGCAATCCAACAAATTCATCAGAGATTTTACTCTATTTGTATCAGTGGTGGGAGAAAGTTCCTACAAAGGTAAGTAAGTAAAAATATAAGTAAGGTAAAGGTTAGTTAAAGCATATAAAGATGTAAAATATACTTAGTTTTTTACTACTAAAACTACTTAGTTTAAACAAAATCTTAACTAGCTACAGCAATGAAAAGAAGTTTGAAAATAATTTGAATTTACTCAAATAATAAGTTCCAAAAACATTTTACTTTTTTAAAAAAATTATTGAAGAAAGATGAGTCTGTCATTCCTTTTCCCTATTTTTTTAAAACTGGTTATTGGTTTTAAAATATTTATCAAAATAAAATATCTACACAAACAAATTTATAATTTCATAAAAAATAGTAAATTCTTTATCTTTACCCTGGTAGGATTGTATGTAACATACGATAACAAAGGAGGGCAAAAATATTCAAATAACTCTTTGATGTAGTCTTTCATTTCTTCAGTTATGCATTCTGGCATTAAATTAAACCATGATAGTAACAAGGGATGCCATCCAAGAGCAGTTGGTTCCATGTAAACCATACCACATCTGGATACCTAAAAACAATTATTTTCAAAGCATTGGAATTTAATTTGCAATTACATTAGAATTTATTTCAAAAAACAATTCTATAAATTTATTTAAAGAATAAAGCTTCCTTCATACAGTAGCTGGGGAGGCTGCTTCCAGATCCATAGGCTCAAATATTAAATTGGTAGTATCTGCTAACTGGATGATTTCACCACTCATTAAGCAAAGCTTTTTATTATCATCTAAAACTGAATTCATATTTTCAATCCATATAGCATCTACTGGGCCATCAAATATCAGCCATTTTCTATCTGGTGTCTGAAAATAAATAAAAAATGAAAGTATAACACTCCAATAAAAGTTAATAAACAAAATTATGTAATTAGAAAGATCTGGCTAAGGCAAATTCATGGTTGAAATTAGAAAGCAATGGAAGATGATTAAGCTTCATACTTTAAAAAATTAAACAGTCAAAACACCTTTTATTTACACATTGATATACTAACTTGAGATTGTGCAAATGCACGATAGCTGACAGCCAATACTCCATCAGACCATTCATGTGAAACGGGATCAAATTGTCCATAAAGTTGCCCCATAGTTATGGACTTGGGATTTATAACTGTAATTTGTACTTTGTTTTCATTCAATAGTCCCTAAAATACATAAAATGTTTAGTATCTATTTAAAGCTTTAACTTTAAATTCAGAAATTAATGCACAATAATTAAAACAACTTAGTTTTACAGTTGTAATTAACTTTTAAAACTTCAGCAAATTTACTTTTAATCAAGCATCAATAGTAATTCAATGTAGCAATTCATTTCTTTCAGTTTTAAAATTTGAAAATTACATTTAGTTTGAATAATTACTTTTATATTTGGTTTTCAATTTTAAATAATAATAAACTTGTCCTGAATAATTTCAAATAGAAAATATCTTAAAAAGCAAATAAATTACCTGTTCATGAATATCTCCCAATGCACCAGCCAACACTCGATAAGCTGAAGTTTTTCCACCAAACGGCATGCCAACAATCATAAATCCATGACGAACAATCATCATTTCATAAATCTGAGAATCAAGAATAAGATATTTTTACGAGTTCCAAGTTATTGAATAATTTATAACTGATTTTCAAAGTATTACATTTTAAATGTTTAGTTTAGTGATTTGTATTTGGGATATTCATTAATTAAGACTCAAAATGTGAATTTTAACTTAAAAAAAAAGACAAATATACTTGTAGAATCTTTCCTAAAAAGACATCAGGGCACTGCAAGTTGATTGCATTACAATACTTCCTAATAGCTGTATTTAGATGATCATAGTCTGGAGTAGGCAAGGTTATTCCAGGAAACAAATCTGAAGTAATACCCTGAAAAATATTTATAATTTCTTAAGAAAAAACTCTAGATTTTCTTTGAGGTACTCAAGAACAGTAGAGAAAATATCATTTACGAATGCATCATCAAATCTAATAGGATTATTGAATAGGTTTTTTTTAATAATGACACAGTAAAATTAAGATTACAATGAAACTGTTCAATAAATCATATCTGCATTGATTTTTTGCAGTATTTAAGATTTGCTAAGGAAATGTTTTTCAAAAATTTGCACAAAAGAATATATTACAGAAAAGAGTGGAAGATCATGAGACAAGAACTTGGGCAAGTTGACATCAGTGATAGATCTCAAAACTAATATGTCTTCACTTTCATCTGGATGCTTTAGCTGAAACAGGAAAATATTGATTAAAACTTTCCAAACAAAATGCACAGCAAAATTTAAGTAGCAGTAGTAAGGTGTTAGACAATGAGATGGCAAGGAGAAAGTGGTGAAAAATGGAAGAAGGATAGTGAAAACAAACTAAGAGTATGTAGATTTACATTAGAAGATATTGTATCAGAATTATTTGGTGGAAAAAAGAAGTTTTAAAATATCAGCAGAATAATCCAAAGTTATTAAAGATATGCTCACTAAACTTTATTCTAAAAAGCCAACTAAAAAGCTATATTTGTAGACTTACTTTTAAATTACCAGCTGCTGTTAAAACAGATTTGACTGCTCTCATTCCATAATCATAGTGGCTTTGTGAAGATAGCTGTTCAGAACACAGTCGATAGGTGGCCACAATTTTCACAGCTAACGGTCTGGCATTTACAAAGCCACAGGAATAAAGAACAATTTCAGAAATAAGAGCATAATCAGGCACCATCATTGCAACGGGTCGAAACAAAGCCTATCAATGAACATATATTTTACAAAAATAGAAACTTTATGTTTTTGTTTGCATACAGCAGAACAAGTAAACCCTTAACATAACTGCAATGTTTACTTAATATATAACTCAACAATATATTTATATATATATTTTCCCCTAGAGATACTATATTTCTTCAATGGTCAGTTTTAAATTTTACAAGGAATTTTCACAAATCATAAATAAGTTGGGTATGTAAACTTTCCTTTAAAAATTTAAATAGTACTTTTACACAATCCCAGCTGGTCATGAGATAATTTTATTGAGTTGAAGGGGAAATAGGGTATTACATGATCTTTTAGGTATTCTTATTCATATCTCTTGCAAGCTTTCCAGAATTTATCATGCACTCACTCCATACTTTAAAGGGTTTTCAAATGGTTAAAGTATGTTCACAGAAATGACAACAAGTCAAAATCAGGAGTTTAAAATTTTTCAATGTATCTTTGATTAGTAAGAAAGTATATACTCCATAAGAATTTTTGACCTAATAGTACCTGTTCATGAATTTGACCATGAGTTTTATGTTTTGATTAATATTTTGATAACTTTGATTGTTCTGTTTTAATTGAAAATACTTTAAGTATCACAGTGTAACCTCCTGCATTATTTTCTATCAATGAATGAGAAAAGAAACTTCTCAAAACATTAAAACTGTGGTTCCTTTTTCAGTTGATGAGACACTTACTTTTAAATTATCAGGAAGTTCAGATCTTCCGGCATAACCTGGATTCATAGTTATAAAAACAGAGCATGTAGGATCCAGCTTGATTTCAGTACCTTCAAAGAGCAATTTTTTAGATGCAGCACCAATACCTCTCTGAATAGTCAATATTTGTTGGGCAACTACTGAAAGAACTTCCAAATCTATTCGATTGAATTCATCAAAACATGACCAAGCACCACAAGAGGCTAGACCCTAAAAAAATTAATGCATTTTTTTATTTGAATTAATCAGAATTTATTAATTATCAAGTGAATGCTCAATGATGCACACAATAATTTAACAATATAAAAAGATAGCTTTCCTTTATGCTTTGTGTTATAAAAACTTTCCCGTCTGACAAAATACAAGTACAATTTAACTCTTTAATATTTACTACATAATATTTAAAAACTACAGTGAAACCATAATTTAACATCTTTCAAGGCACCATAGAAAAATAATGTTAAATGGGGGTAAGACTAAAACTTCACTGAACAAGATGTACAAGAATGGGGGTATGTTACGATCAAAGGGAAGAATCTGGGAATTATAATAGCAAATTCCATTCATTACTAACAATTTCAGGATTCCTTTGAGTATAATCTTGTATCAAAGATGGTAATTTTATGATGCTCTTAAACAGTATCAGAATTAACTTCAGCAGACTCCCCACACTTGTAGGATGAATTGTGTCTCTTTGAAACATTCCAATCCAACCATTAGAAGCTGCAAAATTTTCAACCACTAATTAAGAGCAATTTGTAATGCTTTTTCTTTTAAAGTGGACCAATTTACAGAAACTTTTATTGCATGAACTTGGTTGAACAACTGAAAGAGTATGTTTTCTAATTCCTTAAAAAGTGGTGATATGATAATTTTTCTCTTCTTGACTAGTTTTCCCATTTTTTCTAAGTTTGCTACACACAATCTGCTTTTTTTTTTCAAAATCATAGTTTTCAAAGTCAAATATGGAATTCTGATAGATTTAGCAAAATTAGCTTTACTTCCAAGGAACATTCATCAGTGGCAAACAAATATGTGAGTAAATTAGTCTTTTGAAATGTTGTGTTTCATTTCAAATAAAGTAGAAGCAGATTAGTGCCTCAATCCATAGGCAAATTAAAAATTTTACTCTGGATAGTACCTTAAGAACTGTATCAGTCAACTGTTAAAGTAAGCAGTGCCTGAAAATAAATCCGAAGAAAAACTTACTTTAAAAAATTTCCCCAGTGCAATATAGTCCAGCCCATCTGAGCAGTTGAAAACTACACACTGTTTTGCAACAGCTTTGGCCAAATCTTTAGTCGTTTCAGTTTTACCAGTTCCAGCAGGGCCTTCAGGTGCTCCACCAAGATGCAGATTGAGGGCACCAAACAGGGTTCGGTAGCATCGATCTGTCAGTGGTGTGATCACCAAGCGACCAGAGTTGCCAAGATATTCGTATCCGTAGTCCAGGAATGAATTGATCATCTTTGTGGTCAAATCATCATCCTGGAAAATAAATTATTGTGATTTAAAAAGAATTTAGATTTTAATACACTTAAACATCTTTAAAAGTCACTAAAACAGATTATGTAAGATTTTTTTTAAGTATGGTAATTAATAAAGAACTTTGAAAATCTTAGACAGAGTTAGTAAGTATATTTCTGTGTTTGTTTGAAAACAACTTTCTTTACATAAAAAATTAAGATACTTACTATCCAATAATACCTAAGTTGACTGAGCCATGCAAAGTCTTCATCAGATGAAACTTTGATCTTGCATAAATATTCAACTACATCTCTAGCATGAACATCTAAAACTACCAATGCTCCCAGGGTGATACGATTTTGCTTTGAAAGATCTCCCCGAACTAAGCTAACCACTTTCTCAATTTGGGAGTTATTTCTCTGCAAAAATTCTTCTAAGGCCTAAAAAATGAATACACAAAAAATTAAGTACAATGAAAGTAATACATGCTGTAAGATTATGGAAATGCTGTTATAAAAAACTAAAAAACATATTTTGCATGAGATTTTAATAAAACAGCCAAAACACACTTTACCAACTGTAAATACTAATAAATAATGTATTTAAATAGTTACTCAACAAAAAAGATAAGAAACATGCAGCAAAAGTGAATCAATGAGATAACATATGCTGATACCATCTGCAGGACCTCAAATAAAAACCTTTTACAAAAATGTTTAGAATTAAAAGCTTTAAAAGTCTTCCATTCTAAACAAAACTCAACATTCATGCAATTTACTCAGACAATATAGAAATCAATTTATTACACTTTGCCCATTTTTAATAGATTCATGCATCTCAGCTGTCCAGTAGTTTTGAGAAACACACAACACAGCCTGACCAGGCCACTTCAGAATCCAAGTTTCACGAATTTCATTGGGATAAGATTCTAAAGCATCAAGAATAACCTTAAAAAGAAATAAAAATGTATTAATTTTAGATATTTATAAAGCAGTATATGGTTTTTGTAAAATTTCATACAGGATATTGAGATTTGATCTGATATAGGCATTAGGTCTAAGAAACTTAAACCCTTCCCCTGGAAAAGTTTTAAACTTGCTTAGCTTCCAGCCAAAATAATGCAACAGGTTAATTAAAATATTATTAACAGATGCTAATCACTAAGTGTCATCTTTTCTGAGCACCCTCCACTTTTCCAAACCCTAGAAAGCTAATCAAGTTGAAAGTAAAAAAAAATGTTTTAAAAAGACTGCATTTTCTGTTACTTTCAAAAACACTTTGAGGAAGAACCCCTGACCCCATCCTTTTTTCCTCCTAATATCCATTTTATTAACAGGGACAAGGTAACAAGTGAGGTGGGTTAGGCTTTCTTGGTTAAGTAAAGAAACAACACACCTACTTTTATTCTATCCACATTGCAATTTTTATTTAATATTTTAAAGAAATTACAATAGGAAATTTATGTTTCTTCAGCACATTAGTTTCATAAAAAGTTAATTTAGAGAGAAAAAAATAGAAAAGGAAACAATTTGGTACAATCTAAAGGTGGGATACAGGAATTTAAAATTTCACCACTTAAAAAAGAGTGTTTTGAATGTTCTTTAATACTTCTGAAACTAACAAAACCTTTTAAAAATAAAAAAAATGCTCTGAAAAGTGATAAATGCTTTAAAAGCAATGTCTATAATTCATTTAAGAATCATTAAAAAAAAAGACACATCAATAAATGCCAAAGCAAGTACCTGTCTAATACTTGACAACATATAAGATTCCAGCTCAAGAAGCCATTTCTCAACCTGGCCTCGAGCATTTACAACAGAAATTATTCCAGTTAACTTAATGACCTCTCCTTCACTACTTTCCATGTGTGTGATATCCAAATTCTCCAAGAACTGCAACTTTGCAATTCCTTCAAAGCATTTCTTCAAGTGGGGTTGAACCCTTTAAAATAAAGTCTGCATTTTACAAAGTATTCAACAGATAGATACATGGGATTTCAATTACTATTTGCATTAATAAATTAGAGCTAAACAGTTCAGAAATCTTTCTATAGGTACATTCTTTAGTAAATACTTCACCAAAAATGCTTTTTTGAATAAAACTAGCTCAATTTTCAATTTTAGAACCATTTAAAGCTTACCAAGCCACAATAAGATGGCTAGTGGGCTTCATGTTATGCAGGCTTGAATTAAAGTAATTTAAGGGTATGTATAGGTAGCTAGTTTTTAGGTACTTTCCCTACAACTTAAAAAATCTTCTTCTTTAGTACTTAAAGAAGTAGACACAACAAATATGTAAAAATTGAAAACACTGAAGAAGGTTTTGAACAAGACAAAACTTTTCACTCCTCTTACTTTTTAGGATCCTTAGTTTCAGACAATATTTCTAAAAGTTCATCATTAGATAAGAAAAAGAATCTTGGAAAGTAGAGTCGCTTTTTTTCTAGATAATCATTCAGACCCTGAAATACAAATGTTAAATCTTAGTAGAAAATAATTGAAAATAAAAAGGAACAAAGATTCATTATGAAGTTTGTATGACCTCAAAATGTTTTTAGCAAACATGCTTTGTAAACAATACCTTTTGAATCAAATCCAGAAGCTCATTAGACGTTTTTAACGTGTCTAGCAAGTTTTCAATATCTACAACAGCCAAAACATGCCTGTCTTCTAAAGTTGCTTTCATAACTTCCCGCCAATTTTTATCCACAGTGTTGAAGCGTCTATTATAATAAAAAAGGCAATGTAAAGATTTCTGGAACATTTTAAAAGTAGGATAAATGTAAATTATTTTATGCTCAAAAAAATATTTCTTTGAAAGTTCAATCTGAAGAATTATCCTATCAATATTGGCTACTTGAAGTAGGTATATTATAGTACATTTTATTAAACAAAAAGAACGAAAGAAAATTAATCTGAAAGACCTTTTGAGTATTTTGTGTGAAATTTATAAATGTGAAGCTTAGTTAAATATGTCAGGGGAAGTTTTTATGTGAGATGTACAACACATACCTTCCTTCCTCAGGCATTTGGGCCATTATATCAGGAGAGCTGAAGATTGGTTCTAGATATAACCATGTAGCCTGGACTTTCAGCCATTCATCAATAATTTCTTGCAAAAGCATGAGCTTACTTTCCCACGACCTTAAATGAGTAATTTCAATAAATATTATGCTACCAAAATAGTTTACTTTTTATTTAACTTTCATACTGTGATGTGAAAAATGCTTAAACCTAACTCACAAATAACACAATTTACTCACTTTACTTTTCCTTCAATTGGTTTTACCGATGGTGAGCCTCTCATTGACTGTGTTTTAACTATGTGATCATCCAAGAGCAGTTGAATTTCATCAACGGATGACAAAATATAGGTACCAGACTCGCGAAATGGAATACATGAGAACATCATCTAAAAAGAGAGCATTGGGGTTTTTAAAGGTTTTTAACTAGCTTTAAAGACAAATAGATAATATTTCTTTTCAATTTTTTAAAGAAACAATAAAATAGACTGGATTTAGTATGATCGTTGTACCAGCACTTATTAAGGCTACAGTGGACACTAAAAATCTGAAAAATCGACAAAAATTTGGAATTTTTTATTTTTATCTTTTCATACTAAACATGTCCTTAGGAATCGTCTGGTGAAAGAATTATTTTGATATCTTTATTGGTTCGTTCAATATAGGCTTTTTTATGGGGCCACACCCATTTGTTTACGTTTTCGAGCTTCAGAATACGACAGCTCTTTCAGTGTTTATGCTATCAACTTAGCCTCAGACTTAATTTTTTTTAGTGGTTCTTCGTTGGTGAACGTTCTAAACTTTCACTTCAACTTAGTTTTCTACTTCTACTTTGTTTTGATTCTTTTTTTTCATGTCTTTGTGTTTGGTATGATCATGTAAAGTCTTTGAAGAAAGTTTCTTTTGTGAGTTTCTCAAAAAGAACCAAGTTTACTATTTTTTTTCCAAATAATTGGAATTATTGACCATTATTTACAATCGACAGTTTATCTCAAATCTAAATAAAAGTTAATACTGTTTTCATACACTTGTATTGGAAGTGTCACAGATCACAGAACTATGGACTGTAAAGTAATGAACTAGGGACTGTAATAGAACAGAACTATAGACTGTATAGAGTATTATATTTTTTGAAAATTAATTATTGTGACATTTCATAGGACTGAACTGCAGCATTTGACATCTGTTGTTAATTTTTATATTGCTATTTTTCACAAATTTCCTCTCTGTGATCATCAGAACTAACTTTTTTTCCAATGAGTGAATGGTCAAGAATTATTTACAAGTTTATTCAAACTTTAGATTGTCATAAAAAATTATTAATTTCTCCTTATATTTGTGTGCAAGAATGTGGTTATTATAGACTATACTATGACAATTGAAAAACTTTTAGACTCAAAGTAAACAATATTGTAATAAAAGCCAAATTGGTGAATTTTACGACTGTGCGTTGTCATAAAAAATAATTGTATAAATGGGATTTCACTTATGATCACCTTGTTTAAACATTTAATATTTATTCATATTTATGTTTTAATAAATATAAGATAAATTACATACATTTTTGTTATGTTTATACATCATTAGTACATTTTTCTTGTTTTCTCTAACGGAAATCTTTAACGATATTATCGACATTTCGGTGATTTTGTAGTGCTTTTTATTTTTAGCCACATCTTTGAAACTTTCTTTTAACAATTAACAAGTATATAATCATTATGTTTTGCACAGATACCCTAATTACAGTAAAATTTTAAAAGTATTGACATTTACACAAGGTTTTTACCTTACATATCCATGATTTCCATTAACATTATATACTTCAAAATTCAACTTAAATTCAATTTTTAAAGTTGATTAGAATTTCTTTGTTTAATAATAGAGATATTTTATGATAAAGTGTGGTTTTATGAATTAATATGTTCATAAAAAAGAATTAAAACCCTTTTAAAATGAAAAAATCCCTTTTTCTCAGAACTAAAAATTTGCTCCGACACAAAAATTCAAAATGTTCCATACGGCTTAATTTTTATTCAATCTTTACCAAATTTTTTTTACATATTCCTCTAATATGTTATTAAACTTTCTTGGGAGCAAAAATCTAAAAGCAACTATGTTTAAAAAGAAATATAAGTTTTTAATTGATAAAGCCATAAAATTTTCAAAATATTCAATGAATAAATACATTTTTGTCAATATTTTTTAAATCATCAAATAAAATAGAAATGTTTTCCCTACAATTTGTTTGCAATTGTATAAACATATAATATCTGGTGAAAATTTGAAGTTATGAAAAAATTTAAGCCGCCTGGAGCGTTTTTAAAAAGTTAATAAATTTTTAAAAAAATTTAAATTACAAAAAAACTACTCATTGTTTTTTCACCAAAATTTATATGTGGTTTTTGTTAACACTTTTGAACAAACACACAAAATTTTGAACATGTAGGAAAAAAATTGCAAAAAAAATTTTTCAGTGTCCACTGTAGCCTTAAGACATTAAGTAACTTTGAATTTTTATATCCAGTACTTATAAGGGGGTGATTGTGACCAAGGGTGAAAAACCCAAAAAATTTACCCTAAAATGGCAACATCCAGAAATATACAGTGAAAATATATTATGAACAACATGCATATTACAATCACAGATTCCTCTTTCTTCTATTAAAATGTGTGCATTAACTAGATATATAAAGATTACAGTGCACATACCTTTGTGGCAACCAAACTCATTACTATAAAATTTAAGTAATAAAAATGCAGTATAAAAGCCAACTGAAATTATTATATAATTCTGGAGTATACATTTCAATTGTACAACTTTTGGATTGGCCTACCTTAAGATTAACTGCTGTGTTTACATTTTCAATTTTAAATGGAATAAATGACAAGCATATTTAGAAATATTTAATTTCTCATAGAAAGTAAACGTCTCATGAATATTCTCATTCAATAGATTTGAATAACAGTAGAAATCAACTTTCAGAAAGGTAATAAAACCACTTACTTCACTCCATTCTTCCATCATCTTATCAAGAGCTTTTTCTAGTTTAAACTCTTTACTGGCTGCTTCACTGATTACTTCAAATTGGGGTATATAGTCTTGTAAGTTTAGTCCAATGAGTTTTGCAAGTGATGTACTTTTATCAGGCTTTAGAGGGAAACCAACTATTTCAGATATTTGTTCCCAATGCCTTTCACGCAAACCAGGATTACATAATGCTTGAACCAGAGGAATATAATTTTTAAACTTTTCAACAGTATCTCTCACCTAAAATGATAAAATTTTCAGTACTATAAGTAATAGCAAAGAGTAAAATTACTTACAAGGAATTTTGTAATGGGTTACATCAGGGATGCCACAATGAACTGTTTCACAACTAAGTGAATACTGTTTGTTAAATATGTATTCAGATTTTTGTAAAACAGACCAAAGTTAAATCCTATGTGTTTAAAATAGTAAATAATTCAAGGTTTTCATTCAGTAAGGAAATCAGTGGATATAATCAAAGTTTTACAATGTTAATATATTAGTATAGAAAGGTGTGAGATTTAACAATTTCTCATGCAAGCAATTGGCTTCAAAAGATTAGTGAAATAACAAAAAGCAAACCTATGAAAGTGAAAATTAACTTAAAAAGTAATTTCTCAGAATGTTAAGGACTTTAATGGAGAGTGTTGTTTTATGCTGTTTATATGCCTAGGCCTCACAAGTTATAAACTGCATATCTCCTGCTGTTTTGCTGTGCATTTAATACAGTCTGACACTGTGACACTGGGTTTGTTTATAATTTAAATCCAGTATAATTAAGAAATACATTAAAATTACATTACATCACTAGCTATCTTTTTAGGTTGTGGTGTATCACTGAAGGTCTTTTCAAGTTTAAATAGAGCTCGCCACACAGTCATAACTTCTTGTTCAACAATTTCAGGGTCCACTTGATTAAAAGAACCTTCAAGCCATTGTCTGAAAAGTGGGTTTTTTTTCAGTCAAAAATATTGATTAAATATTAAGGATGAAAGTTAATTTGCAGATACATTCAAACAAAATTATTTTGCTTTTATTCCAATAATAATTTTTTGGAAGGGATAGTATTTTTTTTTTTTTTTTTTGTATTCTTAAATTATTAAAATTTTGATAATACTTATAAGGAAAAACAATTTTAAGACAAGACAGGAACTAAATAAAAATTCATCCCATTTAATCAGACAAATTTGGTAAACTAAAACTTCCAATATCCTACAAACTTCAAAAATATTTTAAAGTTGAAAATATAAGAGTTAAATTTGAGTCTTAAAAAATCAAGTACTTCTTTTTCCTTGCAAAATCCACTGAAGATTCATAAAGGTGCACATATGGTTTTAACTCAGTTAGGAGGTTTAATCTGAGTGGGTAGTCAGTAATTTCCCATTCAAATGATTCTTCTTCAGAATTGAATAACTCTATGGTGTTCTCTGACTCAGTGAGCCAGTCTTGAATATTGGTAGCAAGAGTCAAATAGTTCTCTACTGATGCCATATCGCCAAGATGTGTGAGGTTACTTATCTGTTTAGTATACGAGTTTAAGTCTTCGGTGAATACTTTTCTCCTCTCCTGTAAATTGGAGAAAAAATACCATTTAAAATACTAACTAAAGCTGAAAACTTATGACAGTCAACTTTTGGGGAGGAACTATTCCCAATTCCAAGAAAATTCTCCTTAAGATAGGTGGTCAAAAAGAGAAGGTGACTAAATTAGATTGCTTTATAAGTTAATCAAAACATTTCACAAGTAATTAATAATAAGCCCTAAAACATTTTACTATACTGTTTTCATGCATTGAAAGGTTATACATAAATTAAGAAAGAATATTTTAGTTTTATGAAAAAAAAAAAGAAATTTATGACTTTTTTAATAATTACACAAGTTTTTTCCCTTTTATCTTTCAGTTCAAAGAAAATAATTTATTACAATATCTAGCCAGATTATTCTCTGAAAATAATATGTGGAAGTCTATTTCTTCACTCAATCAGATAGTAACCTCTGAAGTAATTCCACATGGCTGGATAATAACATCCAGGTGAACTCTGAGTGGGATCCAAGCATGGAGAGAGGTTGGATGCAAAGAAATTGTGCTCAAACATGTGAAAAGATACTTTGGTCTGCTAACCATAGTGAAACTTTAAGATCAGATCCAAATACTTGGAAGGATATTGTAGACTCTTATCAGGATTCCTAAAAACTTGTTTGACATCATTTTCATCCTATCTTCATCATCACCATCTCCTTCTCAGTATTGAAACTAATAAACTATTAACATTTAAACTTGAAAAAGGGTAAAGTGGCTCTTAAAGAGCAGCCAAATACCTTTATCACTCAATAGATTGTTCAGCAATAGAAACACAAACACACACACTTTCCCATTAGTTTCCTTATTAGTTACACCATTTTTTATTCTAACAATAAAAAAGAGCCCATTTAACACTTGGTTAGAAACTCTTTTAAAACTCTATAAATCTAAACAACTTACAACCAGGTTGGCTTGGAAGTTTTGCAAAGCATTTTCTGAGGCTACTGCATTTTCTTTAACTATTTTTGGAATTTCTTTATGCATTATATATATTTTGGCATTGTTTTTATACTGTACAGGAGTAAAATCAACAATTCCACATAAATAGTAAATCCATGATGTTAATTCTTGAAGTTTTTCTTTCAACTCATCGAATACAACGTTTTTGAAATTGCGAACAAAGTCCTGAAAAAAATTATTTCTTAATTGAGATCACAAGGTCATACAAAATCTTTTAACACAGATTTAAAAATGATTTCATGGGATCAAGAGAAGAATTCTTAGAGTTATCTACAATTTGAATAAAAGACATACAAGTTGAACTGTACATTGCATGACCAAATACTAACTGAAAATTTACCACAATTAAATGGATAGTTTATCTTATCTTCAATACACATGAGTACTAACTAGTACTAACTGATATACTGTTTTGAGCTTTATTAAAAGTATACATAGATGTTAGCCTTAAATAAATAGTTTCAGAATAAATATCTAACTTTCATAAAATAACTTTTTTAAACTTTTATAGAAGAATTTTTAGAATAGTTTTATAAATTATATATTTGATGAAAGATAAATTAGAAAAATAAACCTTACAGTAAATAACATACCTTAGATTCAAACAGTTCTTTAGTGTTATTTGGAAGTGTTTTTAACTGATATGTAAGGCTTTCATACTCTTTAGATAAACTAAAAAAATAAATTTATCTTCAGCAAGAATCAGTACAGCAGAAAAATTTCATTATTGAATGTTATTTTAACTATACCATATACCTCCATAAAATTTATGAACTTTTAATCTCAGAAATATTTCACATTAAAAGAAAACAAAAAGATCTTTTGAAATTTCTGCAACACAAGCATGGTAAATATTTTGACTACGCAGTAAATTGATTGTCGAGCAGATTGAATCTTGGAATTGAAATTGAATTGAATCTCAACATTGGACAAGTAAATAAATTTTTCTAAAGGTAATAAATTGAAAATTTGGTATATTTTAAATAGAACTTTCAATGAGCATTGTTAAAGTAAATATCTCAATAATGTGAATTCTCCTTCTATCACTAAGAGTGGGGGTGAAATCTAGGAATACAGTAATACCTTAACTTGCATGAATTCTGTTAAGCAGCTTTCAAATTCCACAAAAAGACTGTAAATAGTGTCTCTGACTAAATTTTTCATCATTGAAATTCAGGCAAAATAAGACAAATTATGCACTAGAGAAATGGGTAAACAAGAGGTAGATACTGAAGAACTCAATTTTATGACCCCTGATCAACACACAAAATTAAATGATAGTACTAAAACTGACAATATTTCTGAGATCAAAGGAATAAAAGTTTAATTTTTTAAGCACAGACTCTAACAAAGACATATTCAAGTGAAATTACAAACTAAAAAATATTTGCATGTTTGACAGAATTTATTGTTAAACAAAAAAAAATTTTTTTCACTTGTCAAATGACTTGAAATTCAAAAAGCCTAAATGTGAAAATAACTTTTGTTCAATTTTATCCAAATTAATTTTATGATTTATTGTAAGATTAATTGTATTCAAACTCAAAACTTTACCCTGACTTAAGCAAATCTGACCTGCACAGTTTTGGTTTAGTAAGTTTGGGGTATTACTGTATTGTGCAATCTAGCTACAAAATTAACTTGGACCACAAACCTTGCAGCAATATCTGATAGTTTCTGTTCCAAAAATTTAACAATGTTCTCATACAGGACAGTAACAGCAGAATACAAGTTTTCAAAAAATTCTATGCAATCAATGACAAACATCCCTTTCTTTATGCACTTTCCTCTATGTTGGGAGATTTCTTGTTTTAATTCTATATAACAATTAACTTTTTCCTTGTATTCATCCAAAGTATGATCAGATTCAAGAAAACTATCCAATTCTTCTTGTGCCTATAAATAATTTACAGAAAAATCGATAATTGTGAGTAATTAAAGTGTTTTTTGAAACACTTAATTTAGAAAACCTTTTCTTCTACTTTTCTTCCTTTTTTAAAATTTCAATTGGTGAAATTCTTGTACTTGAATACTTATGGAAGTAGAAACTCATAATATCCATAATCCTTTTTAATGATTAAAAATTATCTAGAACTCACTTTTTGATAAACTTAAGATTCTATAATAAAAAAAAAAACCTTCTATACAGATTCAGGTTAAGTTTAAGTTACATCTTATTTGATTACTGAACTACTACAAGACTTATTGAGAACCTATAAGATGCTAAGGAAACAACAAATATTGAATGAACACTACTGATTAATTTCAACGTAAAAGATAATTTTTGACTGATGAAAAATTTGTATGCCAACAAACACAGTTCAGGGATGTATGAGTCGTATTCTAAAGTGTATAACTAACTTGTACCAAACTTAGTACATATTTCTTTTATGAAAAAAGTTGGGTAATAAATCCAGTACAGATTTATACTCTAATACTTTTGATTTACTCAACCCCAAATGGAACATATCTGAAACAGGTCCTCCATGACAACTGCTCTGTAGCAGTGGCAATCTGGCCTGTCTCCAGTTCTGCTGGATTCACACAATCAAGAGCTATACAAGCTAACAATAGCTAAACAATATAAAGGGCAATCTATATGTTAAGAATCATGTTCTGAAACTTGATAGTTTCTCTAGTCTAAATATTTTGATATATATTGAGCTCAGAACTAAAACAAACAAAAATAATAGGTAAAAATATAATTACAGAGGGAATTATAATTTTACTTTAATTTTATTTTTTAATCACACTACTGTATGCAAAACTAGACAATTAATGTAGTATGTAAAAATAAAAAGTATTTAAAGTAAGAGATAATAAGAAACCTATATTGATATTAACTATTTTTTATATGAATAAAAATCTAACTAAAATACCTCTTTGGTCAGTAAGTATTTATACTTCATCAGTTCATCACTGAATAGTAAAGGATGCTTCCATTGTTTTATCAAATAATCACACACATTTCTTTTGAATTTTTCAACTATAGCTTCAGGCAAAGTAGTTTTCAATGAGTTTTTAGAAGCTTCAGGAGCCTCCTAAGAAATTTAAATAATTTGTTATCAACTTTAAAAAAGGTTTTTAATTAGTTTTTTTTGTTAAGATTAGTTTTATTTTTAAAATTGAATAATAGCAAAAAAAAAAAAAGACTTGGGGAAAATAATCCCTCTAATTCTTTTTTCTTCTTCATTTTTTAAGGTTTTTAAGTTAAATAAAATATTAACACATTAAAAAGGGGGGAAATTAGTTTATTTTCTTTAAAAACACATACCTCTTCTAAACAAGTTTCAACATGAGGGAAATATGAAACAGCCAGTTGCATTAAATCAAATGGGTCAATCATTGCTTTTTCAATTTCTTTTATATCAGGTTGTAATTCAAATTCTTGAAGAGAACATACAAACTTGACTTTTAAAACTCCAATGAATTCCTGTAAGAATACAACTTATATCAACTCTACTTCATATTTTTAACTAACAATTTCTAATATAACTTATTTTTTACATTATTTTTCTATTTAAAAAGTTATTTTAAAAATATCTAATCAATCATAATTGTTTTTTAACTCATTAATAAATTTTTATTTGACAAAGGAGTGAATTTATAAAAGGATCTGAAGTAAGTACCTAATTAAAGTTGAATAATGGTTGAAATAAATACAAAATTACTAAATTAACAGGTTCCATTCCATTATACTATAAATATCGCAAAGCTGTTTAGAAGGCCAAAGATTAGAAATATCAACAAAAATTGCAAACTAACCTAATAAAATATATACTTTAATATCAACAATACAAATATGGTGATTTTTGAATATTATAGGCAGTCAAAATATATTGGCATTTTTAACAGGACAGATAACAGAATTGAACCAATCACCTACATAACAGTTTTTTCATAACAGAATAAGGAACAAAAAATTCAAATAACTTCAAATATAACAAGAATAAAAAAATACCTCAAAGTGGCAAACATAATTTTCATATTTGCATAAGGAATCATAGCATACAGATTTAAGTTGAGATGTCATTATGGATGCAACACAATTGAAAAAAGTAGTTCTTCTATCAACAGGAATAAGATTCTTCTTTTTTAGTCCTATAGACATCAATCTTTGAACACGAGGGTACCACCTGAAGTAAAAATATTGTAAACAAAAAGAAACATTCATACATCACTTTTAAGGATTCCTTTTATAGAAACCACTACTACAACCATTTATAATTTCATACACCACAAAAATAAGGAAAACAAACATTTAAGCCTGTATTTACAATAAAATAAAAGCTAAAAACAATAGTTTTAATCCCTCACACACACAAAGGCAGGTTTTCCTCTCAATTTCACTGAAAGGTACAGAAAAAAAATTATGACTATAAAAGGACCAAAGGTGAATTTAGTTTAGGGGGAGGAGCAACGGGGCTGCTGCCCCTTCTAAGAGTAAACAATTTTTTTTTTATTTTATTAAAACTCCTCAACCAATTTTAATATACTATCCATTTTTCATAAAAACTGTAATAGTATGGAATTTATGATGATAATCAAAGGAAACAATAGTCAGTTAAAAAAATTAAGGCACAGCAATGTGAACTATTCTGAAATTTAAACCCCTTCCAGATAAAGTTCTTAGATTCAACACTGAAAAGGGCTATCATAATATATGTATTTTTCTATTCCTCATAGAGTCTTAAATTGTTTATTAAGATTGAATTGGATCAAAGTGCCTCATCATCAACATTTAAATGAATCAGTAAAATTGGAAAATTTAATAGCAAAGGTAAAATTCTTATGGGAATCAATGCTTGAAAACTTGATGATTTAAAAAGTCCAAGTTCAAAGAGGTAAATCTAACTAAGCAAGCTATTTTGAATTAATGTTAAAAGTCAAATAAACATTCTAAACTATATAGCTAACTATTGAAACCTACTTTTTATGCAATGTATCTTGAGCATTAAGAATTTGCATCTTTACAGCTTGGATGTAGGTCGTCACTTCAAAAGGTTCACTTGTTTTCAAAGCAGCAACATTGATAAAGCTGAGTTTAGCGCCTGTCTCCAACCACAGTTCTGATAGCTTTAATAAACACTTGTTGGAAAGTATGTACAGCTGAGCTAGTTTCTTCTTTTGTTTTTTCATTTGAAATGGAGTTGATTGCATCAAAGTTGCCATTTCACAATAGTAACTTGAAAAAGGATCAAACACACTTTTCTTTGGAGCTTTTGAGAACATCAGATAATCAACTAAAAATGGAAAAAAGAAAGCCAACTTTAAAGGCTAAAAATTACTTTAACTACTGGAGCATCATTAATTTTTAAAATAAGCTATTATGCAGCGAAGTTTTATAAAAACTTATAATAAAAGAATTTTTTTTCATATTTTACAAACTATTAATATACTATAGTAAACTGAAAAACTTAATTACATAAAATACTATCAATAAAAAAATGCAACTTGATCATTTAATTTTAATCCCTTGTGTTTTTAATTCACTCAAGGCAAGTTAAACTTATCAATATAAATCCTTATAAGTAGGCTTACCAGATATTGTAAATCCGGAATTACCCCAGACTATCTGAGGTTTTTAGTGCTGCCCTGGGTTTCATACATTTAAGGTTTGTGAGACACTTTTATAAAAACAAATACTGACATAGATTTTGAAGTTGCATACATTATCTATTTATTACTCAATATTTATTAGGTAGTAGTTTTGTTAAATAAAGTATTACATCCGTACTCAGAACTTACTTGTTGTGAAGTATGATGAAATTATTCAAACAAACAATTTTTGAAAAAAGTATTGTCAAGCGAAAAGTACTAATGAATTCCTGTATATAACAGCTTGTAAATAAACATTGAAACATTTAAATACTAAAATTTAATATTTCTAGTTAAATGTTTTTCAAGTCCAAATGCTTGTTAAGTTAGTTTTTAATCTTTGATAAAAGCAATTTCAATGGTTAAGTAATTTCAAAAATATGTCTTGGTTGGATCCAAAAAAATATGGCAAGCCTACTTATAAGTAGTTAACGATTCAGCTTATTTACATTAAAAAAAGTTTTTAATCAAAAGAGAAAAGGAATTAATAAATGCATATATATTTTACAATCTACTTTCAAAGATATCAAAATATTGGCAACACTGAAAGAGGTCTAAATAATTACCAGCTGCCTTTTTAACAACCCACACATATTCATCATTCACTGACTGCATTATTTTCTCTAGTTCTTCTTCCATGCCAGCCTGAAAAAGAAACAACATAGTACTCAATGGTCACAAACAGAACAAAAAATTACAAAACAATTTATCTCTAAAAACTATTTAAAATGAAAACTGCCTAAAAAATACTTTAAATGTTAAATATGAGAAATACTTAGTGCATTTTAAACAATACAAAATTTCTCAGTTTAATGTGAAACATTACAAACAATTTTTAATTAAATGTACCTTTAGTTTCTTTGAAATGAGACTCAAAATTTTATCAGTGTTCTTCTTTGCAAGAGGAGCAACTGCTTGAGCAGGTATAAGTTTTCGTAAATAGTACTCATATTTCTAAAATAAAAAAGGAAGAAAGAAAACATTGCAACAATTGCTAAAAATGAACATAAAATTCTTGATCTAAGTATAATATTAATACAATTGTTTCAAATAATTATATGGAAGGGGTCGAGTGAAAATTTGTAAAATTTTAGGACACCCTTTTTCTGGTCGTTGTTTTGAGGTATTTTAACATTAGGATAATTGGGGAAAAATCTGTGCCTTTTAAAGCTGATCATTATTATACGGTGGTCATTCTAATAGGGGGAATGGTTAAATATATTTGTTAGACAACTTTGACTAAAATTAAAGCTAATTTTTACAATACCAGCCATTGTCGTTCTTCATAAGTTAAACCTCCTGCTGAGGTCCCAGCTGAGGGTGAATCCTGGTCAGGTCTGAAAAAAAAAAGTAATGATAAAAAAATTTTGAATGGTAGAATTATTTAATGATAAGGGTTTATAAGGGTTATTTAATGATAAGGGTTGATTAATCATACTTAAAAGCCTTTAGCAATGTTTCCCGAAATTTTTGTCTTTGGTGAAGCATGGCAAAATAACCCATGTCATAAGTTTTCTTTTTCTTTGCAGTATTTTTTCTTGGATCACACGAGCCTAAAATTTGAAAACAGAGATCCATATAAGTTGTGAATCAAGTAAAAACCTTTATTGATAGTGGTTTATAGAATTAGCTTACTTTAGGGGTTCTCAACTGATGGGTCGCGACCCCCTAATCAGCAAAGATTCAGGGGGTCGCTAAATACAAGAAAAACAAAAAAGAAATAAATAGCAAATATTTTGATACTATAATGAAATTATTTAGACAGTATATAAAACTACTGGCATTATAAATTGTCTTGCTTAGCCTGATGTGTATGTTTCTTAATAGTTTTACAGTAAGTGATTGTTACGGGTTAAACATTGCAACTATATTGTAAATTAAAAAAGTTTTTTTTAACATTATTATTCAAAGGGGCTGCCAAATTATATGACCTAAACAAAGGTTGCCGTGTGAAAAAAGGTTGAGAACCCCTGGCTTACCTAAACCAATGGTGTGAACTTAAACTTAGGAAAACTTGATATCATTAGTTGAAAGAAAATAAAATGGTTTACATTACTGGTTAAACTTTTATTCATGTTAACATGAATAAACTAAAGTTTAAAAAGTTCTTTTTTAAAAGAACCATTTACTAATATATTGATCAAAAAAGTCCCATGAACTACTTTATGATCCAAGACTATAAAAGTTAGGTATATACTTATGTAAATCTACTGAAAACTTTTTCAACAGTCAATTTGCATTATTTGTAGGCACAATTTACTTATTCATCCCTTTAAAAATGTGAAGCAATTTTGGATTCCAAATACTTAGATATCACAAAAATTTTATTGTATTGGTTGGTTTGCAAATTTTGGTGATATTTCAAATCTTTGGCATTTAAAATTGTTTGTGAACTTTTAACAGGATAGATACCGTTAAAGTACATTTTGTTTTATATTTTTGTGTAATTAGTATGGCAGTGCTGGTGAAATTTGTGCCCAGATAAACGAAAAGTACTTAAAACTATTTTAATCTTCAAAACACAAAGTATATATACAAACTTGGGGTCATTTTTATTCTACCAGATCCTTTGATTTCACTTAGGGGCTTGTGCCATCCTCGTTTATCGCTAGTCGATTCTTTTACTTCACTTATGGACTTTTCCCATTCTGGTTTATCCCTAGTGTAATCAAGTTGAGGTGTAACACCTTCAGGAAAGGTGACTCTTTTCCTCTTTACAAGAGGCACCTATAGTTAAGAGGAAACAAAAGCTTGCTTTATAAATTTTACGAAAATTATTAACCAAATTATTCTCCACCACAAAATTTAAGTTATAATATTACTTATTACTGCAATCACTCTAATTTACAAATAATCAAGTATAAAGTAGAGAAAATTGAAGCAGTATATAATTTTAATCCAAATATTCTAGAAATAAATGAATAATTTAAGAATTTCATATTCCCATATTTTAACAGTGCTCTTGTATTAATATGACAGTTTTTGTTTTAAAAAACAGTGTAACTCTCTTTCCCCCAACCCATTTTGGTGACTTTGGTCTTGTTTTATGTAACAAACTAAAGAACATAGGTTTTAGGAAGGTAAAAGGGATTTTCAATTAAGTATCTTGAGTAGGAGAGTTGATTCCCACAGGCGCAGATCCAGCATGGCTCCAAGGAGGGGGCACTTTTCCAGACCATCGCCTTTACCTTTTGAGAAAAATGTCAAAATGTTGGTGATTTTCTAAAAAGTATAACTCAAGACCATGGGTGCCCCTCTTCAAAAATTGCAAGACTGAACTTTTTTAATCATTTCCCCACAGTGCCACAATTTTTATTATAAAATTGCAGAAAAATATCATAAGAACAATTAAGTAGGGTCCTTAAATTTTAACTCGAAGCTTTATATGAGTAAAACAGGCTTATTTGTGGGCAAAATGTGCGATGTAAGTACTAAAATTTAGTGCAAATCTCTGCCAATTGGTCAGCTGATTTTGTATTTCTTATTCACACAGGACGGAATTCCGTTCACAGAACTTTTAGAAAGACGAAAATCCATTCACAGAACTTTTAGAAGGATGGAAGAGTGGCATCCATGCTCAAGACCCCCATTTGGTACCACTGAGGGATAATGGGATCCTCCCCAAGAAACAAATTTGACCCGTAAAAGTAGGGTAATAACTGATTTGGAGTAGTTTTTTGGGGTCCACGGTACAGTGCTCCCCTTGGATCTGCACCTGGATTCTCATAACATTACTACCATGGGCGTCATTTAGGGGGGCAGGGGGGGGGGCAATTGCCCCCCCCAAGGTTTCCACTCTTTATTGAAAAATTGCTGCAAGTCCCTTGAAAATTTTGTAACTTCCACAAGGAGCATCAGATTTAACTCAAAAAGTCCCAAAAAGAGTTTTACTTACTAAGAGTTAGAGTAGTTTCACTACTTTTGAGGGTCAAATTTCAAAAATTTCTGTGGAGTAGAACCCCCAAACCCCCTCCTGACCTTTGAAGTCTGTTATACAATGTTTCTCCCTTGAAAATTCTGCCCCTTACAAGAAGCGGTTCTCTTTGGGAACCAAAGAGTTTGAAACCCCAAGCAGTTTGAAAAGGAGGTAAAGCACTGGTTTAATGGGGAATTTTCAAAAATTTTTACTGGGGGCTTATCTCTGCCCCCCCCCCTTGAAAATTTGACGTTTATTTATAACTTTTTCCCCTAGAAAATTCTATGCTTTACAAGGAACTGTTCTTTTTGGATGTAACCCAAAGGGCCTCAAAATGAGCTGAAACACTACTTTAAGAGGCAAATTTCAAAAAAATTAATGGGGGAGAACCCCCAGACCCCCCTTTAAAATTTTAACATATATATGTTACTCAGTGTATTTCCCTTGAAAATTCTGCCGCTTACAAGAAGCGGTTCCCTTAGGGTACTCCCCTATGAGGTAACAAAGGAGATAAAACACTAGTTTAATGGGAAATTTTAAAAAAAAATTCTGAGGGAGGACCTCCGGCTCCCCTTGAAACTTAGACGTATATTTGTAACTTTTTTCTCTAGAAAATTATGTGGTTTACAAAGGACTGTTCTCCTCGGATTTAACTTAAATGTTGTAAAAATGAGGCAAAATTTCTCAAACTTTTTCTGGGGTTGACCCCAGACCCCCCATTTTTACTTAGAGCTCATGATGTTGAGTCAACCCCCCCCCCCAAAAAAAAATCAAGTCTGGTTACGGCGCGGCTCAGCCCCACTTAAAAAAAAATCCTTGCCCCCCCCAAGCAAGAACTGAAATGACGCCCTTGACTACTACAATCTGAACTAAGTACGGTAACTAGGTAATTAACTCATATTTTTGTCATGTTTTTCTCAATATACAGGAAGTGGAATAGAAAAACTGGCTTAGACATTCCTTTGTTACTGCACTGTTATGTATGTTAATGTGAAAACAAACTAGAAAAGTCGCTAAATTGCATTCTATTTAAAAAAAAAAAATTAATAAACAGTGAATTTTAAAATTTAGTGTAAACAAACTTTTGTTTCTCTTCTTTTCATAGTGAAATGTATTCCAATCACTATATCCGACTAACTTAATCCAGATTATCGTAGTTCTTTTAGGTTCCTATCATTAGATTTGCGTTTAGGTTGTCCTTTCTTTTACAAAAATGCAAAAGAAAAGCATTTTGAACTGGAAAGTATAAAAATTCATAACAACACTGTAAAGCTGCTATGGCAACAGGAAAACTTAGGAAGATAAGATGTTTTCTACCTGAAAAGAAACCCATGAAACTATGGGGTGGAATTACTCTGTGAGTAAACTGAGTGGCCATTTGTAGTAGATCCTCTGCATTCTTTTTATTTAGGTTTTGGTGCAATTACACAACTCAACTCATCCATATTTTTCATTATTTTTGGTGGTGCAGGTAAACTCTTAATGAAATTTTAAAATTTTTGTAATTTAAATGATTTTTTCATAATTTAAATTCGCTTAGTGTAATCGTGTTGTATCCTGAGTTGTGCTACTAAAAAATGAAAACCATTATGTGCTTGAAAACAGCCGTGACATATTTATCTTCTAACAGGCAACGCATGCTTCTTGGAGGTAAGTTAGCGATTATGACGTATCACGTTAAATTTGTATTGCTTTTGTAAAATATGTTGTATTTCAATCCGCGATTTTTTTCTGAATTTGAATGCAAATATGGCCTCTCATTATTTGTTACCTTAACGATGAATATTGACCTATATGTTCGTTAAGATACCTTCAACCCGGCATATTTAAAACCTTACATACGTGACCCCAAAATCATGTTCTCCGTCAGAATTTCGAGTTATCCCCGAGTTCTTAGCATAAATATGTATCTTTTCTAATGTAAAATTTGTTTGGCTTTGATAAAATTGGTTCTAAATTACTTTGACCTGATTTCTCTTAACCGTTTTTTTATATCATTTCCATTACAATTTATCAATCTTATGGGTGAAGAATTTTCCTTCCCTTTTTATATTTATTCAATGTTTTAGTTTCATGATAATTTGCATTATGTATAAAAGTTCAGATAAGATTATTTGTAATTTTCAATTTGAGAAAAATAATTTTTTGTACTAGACTAGGGTAAACCTGGTGGGAGGGGCAATGGGGCTGTAGCCCCCATAAAGTCACACCATTTTCCAAAAATTGGTAATTATAGAGATTGAAATATAATTGTTAATATTACATTAGCAACTGAATGCAAATGTTGTGTATGCTTTCCCTCTACAATCTATGTAACTGATTGTTCACGCAAACTGAAAGCAGACAACAAATCAGTGGGAAAAGTTGAAAATATAGTTACAAGGATAGGAAAGAGAAAGTTAATGAATAGTAGTTGTAGTGAAATTAGTTGCTATATAGTTATACCTTCATATTATCCTAAGACTGATTTTGTGAAAGTTTCTTACATATATCTTTTTACTGTTATGAAATGTTTCTATCTCAAGGAATTTGGGCCCAATTTTGGTAAAGGTCCTCCATTGCAATCTTGCTTTGTTGCCAGGGTGGTGCTATTTCATAGTTGACTAGCAGATTAATTGTGTAACTTCTTAACCCTTTAGTGTGCAGGTTTTTAGATATGTCCCTTTTGCATGGTGTGCAATCCGGCACAGTGCACTAAAGGGTAAAGAAAGAAATCACCGTTAATGTTAATATTTATCCATAATATGCCTCCTGATCCTAGAGCAATGGGTCAGATATATTCTGCATCCTTTGATTGGGGAGTTTTGATTTGAGTATTATAAGTAGTAAGCATAAACATTAACGACCATATTCTATGCAAACGCTGTAACTCATTGTCATGTGGATTACCTGGGTTTTTAACTTTTTTGTTTCACATCCTCCTAAAAAACCTGACATTCTGTAGTAAATTTGGTTGGTAAGTCGTAGTACTCTATCCTTAGGCATGCATGTTACACTTTCTTTGGCAAGAATGACCCACATTGTGGTTGCCGTCACATCTATTTGTGACGCTAGTCACTCCCACAGTGTGCCATTCAAATCACCTGGGAGAAGAGGGGTGCTGATACTGTCACGTTTGACTCCTCCTTCACCAATCAAGTAACGTGATTTTCCATGAAAATTGTTTGCCAAACAGTCGTCAAGAGAAGGCACGGATCAGCTGGAATAAGAGTCCTCCATTTGGTGATCGCCAACTGTACACTATAACTAATCATGCCGCTAACTTCCCTACCACTAACTTGGCAAACGCAACGCGAGTCGCCAAATGGAGGACTCTTATTCCAGCTGTGCCAAAGGCACTGTGTAAGGTAACTGCATAAATGAGAATATGAAATTTGTTAGTACAAGGTGGAAAACTGAGATCATATGGTATAGTTACAACATGATAGTCTCAATTGCATAAAATACAGGTGTAAGTGTGGCCAAAAGCCACTGAAAATCACATTGGTTGTCATGAGCTTATTGCCCCATAGGCTTTGGTAAGAAATAGTAATGCATTGTTTGTTTTCTTGTTTGGTAGCCTAATAATTTCAAACTTTTATGGTGTGGTTTCTTGCAGACTATCCAGTTTAAACTCCTTGGGTAAGATTGGAAGCCTCTGTAAGATCAAGTATCATGAATTCTGCAATTGCTTCGAATATCAATGGCGTTCTGTCAGCTGAAAAAGATTCAATCACCCAAAAGGTACTTTTGAATTACATACCTACTAATTCTTAAAGTTTTTTCCCCTATGTATAACTTAAACTAATGAGCTATGCATTTGTTACAGGCTGCCAATACTGCTCGGGCATCTCTTCTGATTAAAACTATAGACTTTTCACAGACTGACTTGAAGAAACCTTCATTTGCTCCTTCAGTCCCTGGTCAATTTTTGTGTAAAGTAGGAGGGAGTAATGAAGTCTTATTAAATGGACAGAAGAAACTTAAAAATGGTGTTGACCAAAACAAAAATGCATTTAGTGAGTATATTATTTTAAAATTTAAAATAATTTTGTATAATAGTTTAGTTAGTTAGTTATGTAAAACTAAAATTCATCCACTTAATTAAACTGTTGGTATTGGTAAAAAGGTTAGTGAAAAAAGTTTTTCTTGGTTGGTTTTCTCTTTAATTCAAACTTGGAATATCATAGATATCATGCTAAGTACTGGAAAACTTAAGGATTTTCTGGAATTTTTTTTTTAATTTTTAGTTAATAGTTTACTCTTTTTCATGTTACAAAAAGCATTGTTGTAGTTCTAAAGTGAGAAAAGTGACTGTCTTGCTGTTTAAAATTAAAATTTTAAGACTTCGATGCTTAATTAATTCGAAATTAAATTTCTAACAAAAATGTGCACAAAAAGTTTTGTTTTATCCAAGTCTATCCTTAAAAGGAGCTTTAGGGTCATTCCACAGTATTCATGCGTTACGTACGGGACAATTCACAGCAAAATTTTAAGACATTTGCAGTGTTTTCAATATCAAAACATAAATGAGGAAGTTTGCAATAGAAGCAGAAATATACATTTTATTAATTACCTTTTAAATCATATTTTTAAATTGTGTCATTAATTGATGAGGGCTAATTATCTCCGTTACGTACGGGACATGTGAATTGAAGTAACAGTAACCAGGAATGTGAACTTAAATGTAATACAAATGTTTATTTTATGAATTTAATAGCTCTATTAACATTCAAACTTATTTTTAATTATAGAAATTATAACAATAATTGATTATTTTAAGTATTTTAATTGGTATTATGTTAACTAGGATTTTCCTTATATAGCTCCATTAAAAAAAAGTATAAACATTCAAAAATGAAATGCATGTTTTATTCAAGTCCCAGAACATAAATTATATCTTCTATTTCATCTAATTGGTAAAAAAAAATTCCCGGCTTTTAACCCATTAAGGACGGTTGGTAAGAAAAGCTGCCACGAGACATTTCATTTTTAACTGACCCTAATAGATTAGAGGCATTAAAAGTTTAAATGAATGATAACTGTTTCTAAAGAATGTATTTGTTCATATAAAATAGAAATTTATACATTCCATGGTGTTTTAGTGGTGGAATGGCTGTTCAAATTAGAATGTTTTACCACGTTTTGGAGATTGCAGGTGGATCATTTAGAAATTAGAATATGCTAAAATGATCCTTTCTATAGATTTTGTTATTTTTTTTTTATTGTGGCATTATTATTACAAGATTCCTTTCTAAATATTGTTACCAATTATTGTTAAAATGATAGTAGTATTTAAATTGTTAATAGTAATAAGGCTTTTTATCTACTGGCAGTTTTTCCTGCCAACTGTCCAATATCTAGTTTTTACGAGGAGATGGGTAATCTTTAAAATTTTCTGTGGGGAATATATCTGGATATAGGGATGATGATATAAAATAATTCTGATGACTTAGATACATAATTAATAGCAAGGAACAATAAGAGAAATTAGCTTCTTTTCAGTTAATAAAAACATTTCTGAGGTCAAAAAATCTACCCAAAGGTATCCAAAAATGTGAAAGTTGAGATCAGATAAGACTCCTGATGGCTAAAAAAAATATAAACATGGTTTTAAAATTAAATTTTTTCCAAGTTTTAATTGAAACTTCTGCAATTTTGTCCCGTACGTAACACTTTTTATTTATCATGCCCACCATCTAAATTAAAAGATAAAATATGTTAATTGAATTATTTAAGAAGCTAGTAACCCAGTTGAAGAGAAAACAAAAAATTGTTCAGTTGTCATCAGTTTTACTGGTTAAAAAATTAAAAATAAACTTAAAATTGTTACGTACGGGACAAGATGAAATTAATGATTGAAAATTTGTAATTAAATATTTTTAAAACTTGTTTCTTAATATTTCATTTAATGCAACTATCAAAAAGGTTTAATAAAACATAAAAATTTTGAAACAAAATAAAATATTTTTTCATTTATAAATTAAAATGTAATGTCCCGTACGTAACGCATTTTTTCCACTTTTTTTCAAACAAAATGCTTTATTTTTTGTTAGGTTAAAAATGGAGATTTTGTGTTGATAAACTTAAATAGAAGAGATTTCAGGCTTTAATTTGATGTATAACACTTAATTGTTTTCTTAATTTTTTTTCCAAGCTTGTGAATCCAAATACTGTGGAATGACCCTTTACTAGAATTAATTTTTTATACATATGTTTTACTTGTGATGTAGTATGGTAAAAAAAAGCATTATCCTATTGTTTTGCCTCTCCTTCTATTAACCCTTTCAGGCACTGTACTAAAAAGGCAATTTTTCTGGGTAAACAATGTTTGGATAGATTACTAAGAGCTCTCAGGGGTCATTCCAGACTTTTTGTGAAGGGTCCGTTTTTCTTAAAAATTGTGAAAATCTACTCATAATTTTGTGAATTTGAAGTTAGCGTTAAATTAGTTTTTTCAGCAAGGAGCCTGTTTTTGTGAAAATAGGGTCCAATATTTGAAGTATTATGAAAAAAGGGTCTGTTTAAAGGCAAAAATACTTTGTGAATGGTCCTTTTTTAAGGTAAAATGTTCTGTGAAGGGTCCTTTTTTAAGGTAAAATGTTTTGTGAAGGGTCCTTTTTTAAGGTAAAATGTTTTGTGAAGGGTCCTAAAACGGACCCAAATTTCTTCTAAACAGACCCCTGGCTCTAGAATCATGATATGGTAATTTTTAAAAATTTAGCACTTAAAATCGTTTATCCAGAGAAGTGCCTCCATAGCATAGGAATTATGCCGGATGGGTACAGAGAGCATAACTTCAACCCCCTTATAACAAGCATTAAGGAACTGTACCTTTTGCTTGCTAAATCTAAGTGTTCATTACAACTAGGTTTTGAAAACTGGATTTACTATCAATTTGATTTTTCTCTATTCGTTAAAACTAAGTTTTTGTTATCAAACCTCACCATAAGAAGTTTGACTTCATTGTCATAATCTATAACACAGATTTTATTTTTAGACAATTCTTACATTGCTGTAAATGGCAATAAAGAAAAGGTTGAAGATGGTATACCTATTCCCAAAATGCAGCTGTACACTGGGAAAATAACTGTGGAGTGGAAACAAGTCTACAAAATAGGTGCAGGACTTCACAACTTAGGAAACACTTGTTTTATGAATACTGTAATCCAGTGTTTGGCTTATTGTCCACCTCTTGCAAACTACCTCTTGCATGACAATAGTGATCATTCTTCCAAATGTAAGTACACAATGATTTGATATACTGTAAAACATTGATAGTGACCCCTTCTGGGACCAACAACATTAACCATTGTATATATGTTATTATTCTTTTGATAAAACAATCAATATTTGTAATTTGTATTAAGGGTTAAAATATTGTGGGATAATTGAAAAGGGGCCTGCTCATTCATACTAGTACTACTATTGTCATTCTCTTGAGTATGAACAATCATTGTTTCATTAAAATGTTCCTTCGAATTCAGTCAACTTGAAGAGTAATTATCCAATGATTAAGTTCTTAATACATTGATAATCTTCCTTGTTTTTGAAAGCTTCACCTTTTCTGTTTACAGGTTCAGTAGCCACGTTTTGTATGATGTGTACGCTGCAAAAGCATATGAAAAGAACAATTGGTAAAAATGGTGATGTGATAAAGCCACATGATGTGTACCAAAGATTGAAGTGTAAGTTTACATATCATTTGACAACATAAAGATTTTCTACAGCATGCAAGTATCTCACATTTGATAAAAAAAAAAAAAGTAACTTTTAGTGAGAAATGGGGGGACTTTATGCTGTGATGCTTGAAAAACAACTCTGTTTAAAATTAGTCAATTGGATGTTGGATCCAACCCACACTGTCAGAATTGTTTTTATCAATGGGCCATTGATTAATTCTTTAATGAACCATGAATTTGATCCAGAGGAAGTTTTGGACTAAACTTTATTTTATAGAATTTAACATGCAAGTTTCATGAATATAAAATAGGATTAGTACTTTTATAGACTGACAGATAATTTAATTAGGCCTATCAATCTGATTATATTAGGCGTGAACAAAGTTAATTATTTTTATTAAAGTTATATTGAGAAGTTGTGTAAATGACAGGGTTACCAGGTGAGAGAGCCCACTCAAAGCCAAATCGGGTTCGAAAAAAGGCCAAAAAAAGCCAAATGTTTTCTCAAGCAAAAAATAGCTTAAAAATATGTCTATTTCAATTTTTGGCGCAAGTTCTGACTTGCGTATGCGCCAAAAATGAAAATATTTATTAAAAAATAATAATTTCCATGCTTGCTCTGAATCTGAAATACACTTGAAGCCCTCACCAAGGGAAGTAGGAACCAAAGTAACAAAACGTTTGTCTAAGAAAATTAATAAAAACGTTATTTTGAATTACTAATGACTATGAACTTCAGAAAAAATTGGGGGAAATGGGGAAAACTGCTAAAAAAAAAGTCAAATTTTCAGGATTTAACAGAAAAAGCCAAAGAGTTTAAAAAAAAGCCAAATTTCTCGAATTTGGCACCTTAAAAAAGCCAAACTGGCAAGGAAGAGTATGAAAAGCCCTTTCTCTACCTTGTTTTATGCACTGAAATAGTCAATTAGATACTGTATTTTATTTTAGTATGTTAACATGTTTGGTATTTTCCTTTCTGAAGAGTTGCATTTAAAACTTGTCATGATTTTTTAATTATTAAGTTCAATAAATTTGGTTTTATTTCCTTAGGTTTCTGATTTATTTTTTATTTTAGTGATTTCAAAGAATTTTCAGTTTGGAAGACAAGAAGATGCTCATGAGTTTCTTCGATATGTAATTGATCACCTAGTTAAGTCTTGTCTTTCACAGAATAATAACTTCTCTAAGTAAGTTAAATATTTTTTTCTTGTGGGCTATAGTAGCTTCTTTTTTCCTGCCCTATGATCTGCTGTTAAACCTGTTTTACTAAACTAAATTGTTATTCCAGATTGGATGCAGCAAGTAAAGAAACTACAGTTATAAATCAGATATTTGGAGGATACCAAAGAAGTCAAGGTTAGTTAGGGAGGAAAATTGCATGTTTCCATGAAAGTGTTATCTGTTTGCTTCCATGTCGCCAACTATTCCTTTTAATGATAAGTTTCAAATATTCCTCGTTTGGCTATTAATGACAAGTTTTGATTATTAAAACAAATAATAGATAATTGTGGATCTCCAAACTAGCAGTTTATTAGCTAGTATTTATTTAACATTGAAAACTAGAGAAAATTATCATAATCCTTTAAAAAAACATGTTTTATGTGATGTGATAGTTAAATATTTTGAAGGTAACTTTTCATTATTTTTGCAGTTACATGTCTTAAATGCAAAGAAAAGAGCAATACATTTGATTACTTTATGGATTTCAATTTGGATATAAAGGTAATTGATTTTTTTAATACCTTGTTTTACATTATAAAGTGTAGACTAGTAGTATAAAGAACTGCAGTCCAAAACTAAATTTATTTTAAATTCCAAACATAAATTTAAAATGTAGCTACCAATAAAAAATAACTAACTTTAACAATAGACAATAAAAATACTAGTTTATTATGGTCGCAACAAGTTCCTCAAAAAGCTAAAAGGAACTAAAATTAAATACACTTATGTAGTATAATCACAACAAGTATCTCTATTATGAGCCTTGCACCATAAAAAGTTAACTAACCAACCAACAACAAGTAGCTAATAAATAATCCAAATAACAAAAAATGCAGATATCGGGCAGCTAACCTTAAAAATGCCTTACTTCTTGTAAAGATGTTCAACACAATTTGACTAAAACATTTTTATATTTCAGCAAAATGTTCAAAGTTTGGAGAAAGCTCTTGACAAATACACTCAACCTGAGTTATTAGATCAAGAAAATGCCTACAAGTGTCCTAAATGTAAAATGAAAGTAACTGCTCATAAAAGATTCACAGTATTCAAGCCTCCGAATGTGGCTACCTTCCAGTTTAAAAGGTATTCAGTCAAGTTTCAATGTTTGAAGGTTCATTTATTTGAAAATATGATAAATTTCTTATGGAATTCTTGTTCTGTTTAGATTTGATTACAACCGGTCATTTGGTGGGAAAATTACGAAGCTGATAGCTTATCCTGAAAAACTTAACCTTCGCCCTTACTTGTCAGATTCAAAGGTATAGTTGACTATATTGATATGTGCATTTTTTTATATGCTTAGTCTAAGCATTTGTTGTTCAGAAATAACAATAAGCAAATCTTATGTTTGACTTCTAAATAGGGTGATCCTGTCTGGTACCGCCTGAATGCTGTCCTTGTGCATGCAGGAGCCAGTTGCAATTCGGGGCATTACTTTTGTTATGTGAAGAATTCCAATGGATTTTGGTACTTAATGGACGATGAGAGGGTAAATATAGTTGTGCAAGATATTTTACCTAATTTTTATTCCAACTCCCAATGTATATCAATACAACTAAGCCATTTCCCTAAAACTTATATCTTTGTTAAACTATTCAGAGATATCAGAAACTTTAAAAATACTCTAACATTGTACTTCATATACATACTCATTTCTAGACCTAAACCACTGTGAACTTCTCTTTAATTTTAACATCAGTCTTCTTTCTCTACTAAATTCTTGATTAGAAACAATAATCTTCACAGTATCTTTTAAACTGATTGTTTGAATAACTTAATTAAAAAGTTCTAGTGAAGAAACTGTAATTTGGATAAAATTGCCTTTTAGGTTCAGCAGGTGAGTTTGACTACTGTCCTGAGTCAAAGTGCTTATGTTTTGTTTTACGTCAAAGCAGAAACCTCTCAGCCCCTTTATATCAAGGTAAATATGTTTTCTACATTCTGTTAACTGTTGATTCAATCTAATGATTTAATTGTCTGAATTCCTTAATTCCATAAAATTTAGCATACATTTATGTAAGATAAGAAATCTTTTATGTTTATAATTTATATTAAATTAGTCTTCTTTTCTTTCAGAAATACTCAGAAAATAGAAATTCAACTTTAAAAGGCAATATATCCAGTAAGTCTTCATTCCTTAGTTTAAAGTTTAACTATCAAGGCATTAATTTGATTTTTGTTTTAATTCTTTGTGTTTTTTTAGCATACCCTCTCAAGAAAAATTTTGAGGTGTCTGTAAAACCTTCTCCATTGACTGAAAGATCTCAAGTTAAACTTTCCAGTCCCACCCTTAAGCACCAGCTCTGTTCCCCACTCAACAATAAGAGACTTTCAATGTCTCCCAACCAAAACAAGGATCGAACACCCTCCGTTCTACAACCCAGCATGCCTACCATCCAAGATATCCACAAACCCGTACACACGGATGCTGCGCCACCCAAGAAAGCTAAGCACTCCTTGGACACTTCCAAAGTCAACAGTGATCACTCAGGATTAGTGCCTTATAACAAGGATTCTTCAGAATCTTCTGACGACAATGATGACAGCGTCTGTAACGGTAACGCCAACGGGGATAAGAGTTACCCCGACAGTGTGAAACTGAACGGTGCCAAAGTAAACCTCAAATTCAACCGCAGCCTGAGCAGCTCTCCCAAACTCGACGTGAAGCGCAAGCTGAACAAGTCGGGACTGAGTTCCAGCGGGCTCTCTCCCGCCCCTTCCGGCACCCAGCCTCCGGCAGTGATTGCAACCAGTGCGTGGATAGTGACCGACGCTGCTCCGGCATCCCCCTCTGCGGCATCCAACTCTAGTTGCAACAGTGTGCACTCGACCACCGATTGGCACGTTACGAGCGCAAAGCGAGCCGAGGCCGCCTCTGTAAATAGAGCCCCCGAAGGGACTGTCGGCGAGAGAAACGGGCAGGCCAACGGAATTAAGGCGTCTGAAAGCAAACTGCCTCATACGGGTCAGGAGAACTCTGCTGCTTCCTTGAACCAAAATAGTAGGACAACGGTTGGCAGCTTTCAGGAGAATAAAACCAGTGTTACCTCTTCCCCCGTCGTTGAGCAAAACGGCACCCTGTCATCCCCCGGTAAAAAGTGTGATTTTCGAAAGCAACAATCATCCCAAAATGAACAGTCCTTTCTCGACTGTGAGAAAAAATCGGACAGGCACCAACAGAGCTCCTTTCTTAAAAGGAAACGTAGTGAGTCTGATTCGGAAGATTCTGAAGTCCGCTCCCAGCTTCACGACCATGAAGGCCGACCTAATTCTGTACCTAAAAAGGCTAAACATTCAAAAGAGCTCCCAGAATCTCCCTCCCTAAACGGAGTAGCACAAAAGTCTGGACATGACTCGGAAAGGCCCTCTTTGGAAACGAAGTTGGGTGGATCTAGTTCTAAAAGCTCTAACCATTCGAGGGCTAACTCTGAATCACCTTCTCGGGAAGTTAAGCACAAATCTCCAAGGTCAAAAGAGAAGAAAAGGAGAGACGCCTCTTCGAGTCCAGATGGCTGTAATTCTAGTGTGGAGTATGAGTGGGTTGAGAAAACGAAAGACACCATTGAGAATAACCAGCATTCTTCTGTGAGAGGTATATTATTAATGCCTTAAATTATACTATTAAAGAAAGTTGATTTTTAGTTACACTGCTTAAATTGTGATTGTGTGAATTGAAAAGGGAATATTTCTATTTTAACTGTAATCATAATCAGTGCCTGGCTTGCCCATACAGGAAAGGCACTGCAATAGGTAGTGCATATGGTCAAATTTTGTGTATCCTTCTGTTTTTGGTTCTTGCATTAAGACCTCAGAATTGGTCAGAGTATTTCTAGAAGAACACTTGCTTTAGTTCTGCTGCATAGCTTCATTCAATCTACGTACATTATAATTTTAATGTTTAAATTTAAATTAAATATACCTATACTTATATTTATACTCATACAAATATTGAATATTATAGGGGGGGTTCAGTTAATTATTTTATAATGCCATTTAAAACATAGTTGAATGGAATAAAAATGTTAAGTAATCAGTTAACCAGAAAGAAATAGAAAATAAGCATTATTTCTGTGGGTTTTATGATCTTATACTTTCAGTGTATGCATTCATTTGATTTACACTATTTTCAACACCTGTTGAAATTTATTTTCCTGGACTTATTAAAAACAACTTTCTTATTTATAAAACCTCCATACTTTTGGCTACAAAACCCTAAAATTTGGTAAACTTCTGAGCATTTTAAAATTTATTACAAACCTTTTTCTGAATCTTATAGGTGTAATAGTGCACACACATACATTACAAATGTAAGCATAGTACATGCGCTTCATGTTCAGTAATCAAAATATCATTATAAGCTACCAGAAATATTTGGTCTTTTCAATAAAGTTTGCCCCTTTGGAACAAAATTTCAACACTGGCAATTAATATAGTGTAATTTATTTCATATAAGTAATTATACTTTGCAATGCTTGATATGAAAATGCAAATTAATAATGCAAAATTAGGAGACTATAAAAAATAACAATACTTACCACCATGAATGAAATTGTTTCCCAACTTATTGAAGTTTTCAAAAGTTCACTGTGTTATTGCATGTAAGTAATATCTAAGCATTAGTTGCTGTCATTAAATTAGTTTAAAATGTCTCTTTTTTAGACAAGCATAATGAAGGATATCATTCTGGTTCAAGTTCTCATTCCAAATCAGACCGAAAACATGACATAGTGTCAGAATTAAACAAGAGATCATCCTATTTCTATGGATCTGATGGTAATTTCTTTCATATTTAGTTTACTTACATAAGAATAATCTAAATCATTTTCATAAATTTTCAATATGTTCATTTTAACCCTCAAAATGGTACTGTATTTTAAATTTATTTACTTTTATGTTGATTCTCTTTTTTATAAAAGTTAAAATCTATTTCTCTGACTTCTAAATTTTAATATTTCTATGAAATCTAATTACTTTACTATTTCTTTGTAGTTCCTACTTGGAAAGGAAAAAATCATTACTATGATTCTAAGTCATTGAGCGCAAAGAGAAAATCATTTGATGATTATGAAGATGAATTTGACAGGGGAAAGGTATGTTGTTCAACAATTACAATTTTAATTTATCTTTATTATCTAATTTAGTAGGTACTCTCAATACATTATAATCTTTAATTATTATTTTTCAACTTCCAAAATTGTAGGTTTTATAAAAAGGTAGTAAATTTTACTAAATAGCAGAAGAGTTTTAGTGTCTTATAAATACTTTGATGTATTAACTATTTTGTTTTGACATTCTGGTATTTTTTTAGACTAGGAAATTCAAAAATAAGGATCATTACTCTCAGTATCACTACTTCAAAAACAATCCCTTCCAGAAGCAATCTGAAAAGAACTATAGCTATTCAAAATACAATGTAAGTTGTTAAGTTTGTCAATTTTTCCCATGTTTGTTGTTTTAGAATATTTGTTTTTATTTTATGTTAGTTTTGAATTCTTTTATATTTTTCATTCTCTGTATCTCACCTAGATAATCATTTTTAGTTACATGGAATTTGTAAACATGTATCTAAGTGTCCTGTTAAAGTTATTTTGGATGGTTATTCAAAGTATTTTTCTCACTAAATAAATGGTTTTTCTGGATACAATTTGTTTTATTTAAACTCCAGTGTTAAATGCTATTCACTTCGCTTTTTAGTTTCCCAATCTGGAAAACCACCTAGTCTTGTGATAAGAGGATAATTCCAACTTAGATGTTTCCTTTTTAAATAATTGATTCTTCATGCATCACAAACAAGAAAATATGAGTGACTTTAATAGTACTAAAGGTTTTATTAAAACTGCTCTGAGTTGCTAAGGGTACCTGGGTTGTAGAAACATTTTACATTACTCTTTGTGTGAGTCAGTCTTAAACTATATTTTTTTCTATTGACATTTGTGCTCTCTGGCAACACTTCAATTTAAAGAAAGCAGTTAAATTATTATTTCCCCTTATTTTACGAAGTTGATATCAGTTTCTTTAACGATATCTTCAAATTCGGAAGTCAGGATCTCGAAATAATTGGTTAATTTTTTATGGACAGATGTTTTTTATGTAAATTGGAGTCTTAATTTGACATCTCAAACTAAAAATCCTAAATTATCTGACTCCTATAGACTGAAATGATTGCCTTGGTTTCCAAAATCACATTCAAATTAAACTTTAAGAAAAATAGTTAACATTTTTAATAAATGACAACTTGCCTAGTAAAAAGGGGTTAATGTTTGATTAATGAAATGAAGTGGGGTGTAATTTTTTCTGGAAGTAAATTAACAACATATTTGAATCAAAATAACAAATAAAACAAAGGCAACCAAGTCATTAAAAAGAGGAACTGATGACTTGATAAAAAAAACATTTTTACCAAGCTTTATTCATCACTGTGAAGTCTTACACTTGCTAGAAAAATCTCTTTTGAACTTGTTTAGTTTTTATAATCAATGCTCCAAAGAACATTGTTAAATGTTTAGATCTTACTTAAATTATACTTTAATTCGCAAGTATGGGTCCAGGTGTATCAATACAGAATTTAAATTTTATTAATTTTCTATTAGCCTTCGGTAATTATCTTACTTATTAAATACACTGAAAATAACTGGGTTGGGTGTGCAAAATTTTTTTCTAAGCACTGAGAATGAAACTTAACTGGGTGATTAAGTACATTTTTTTTTCTTTTTACAGGGAAATTCACATTATGGACATCACAATCATCATCACAAGTCATATGATTCTCATTACAAGTGGAAGCAAAATAGAAACCATGATCACCAGCGACACAGAAAATATTTTAGACCACATTTTCAAAGATGAACATTTTTGTCATTTCTGAACACTAGGATTCACTACTGCCACATTTTAAAAGTTTTATCACATTCTGCTCAGCATAGTTGTTGTATAAGCATTAATGTGGGCTTACCAACAATCCTGGGAACTTGTTAAATTGTACAGCTTTATTGACTGATTATTTTATCTGTTTTGGTTTTTGTTAATTATGATGCATTATTTCTGACATTTTACAACAACTGTTTGTTACTTTAAAATGTTAAGAAACGTTTGTATTCTAGACCTATCCTTGGGGATGCGGGTTTGTTTTTATTTTGTTATTTTCATTGAAGAAGCTTGGGATTTTTTTTCCAATTGGGTTTAAAGATAATTCTATCCCATTGACGGCCTTATAAGCTTCAGGGAAGGGAGTTAAAAAACAGTTTAATGCTCACAATGACAGTTGAAGAACCCTATTGTCTTTTCATACAATTTGCCTTCAACTGCATAGGTCTAAGTCAATGTTAAGTTTTGAAAAAGATTGAGAAGCATGGTCAAATGACTTGTAGCATTAGACCCATCCAACCAAAACAATTGACTAATTATTTTGAAATTCATAATCACACTTGGTAATTTTTCATGTATGTAAAATTATATCAATTAATATTATTTATGGACTCTTATTATTAAGTAAAATTTTAGAAAATTAGTTGATTTGTCATAGATTCTTTCCAACAATTGAAAATCCTGTGTGCAAAAAATATTGTCACTTTCTTACCTTGATGATTATTGTTTTAAAAATAAACTTGAAAGTATACTAGAATTTCAATTCTTAAAACTCTTTATGCTGAAGGTATTATAAGGGCTTGATATCACTATTTTTGTTTTCTTTCAATTAATGAAAGAAATGACTGGGACTACTTTTTGAGATACTCTTTGTTATGTTGGTAAGCCCACACTCTCTTGATAAAAACTGTCATACAATGAAAATTGTATTCCCTGTACTTTCATGATTTTGGTCTAAGTATTTTTTTTGTATATGTGTTTTTTTTTTCCTATAGTGACTAATTTGTAGGATTTATCCTCAATGTGTAAATGGTGAACATGTAAATAAAAGTTGCATTTGCCTACGAATATCTGTAGTTAGAATATTTATGAGTGTAAAATAATAGGACCAATGAAAGTGGCTGGTGCACATTGCTTTTCACACAGGTTATGTACTCTGAAAAGTTGTGATATATATTTTGCATGTGTGATAAATTGATGCCATGTGTTTACGTGTGTATGCAATACACTTGGTGACATTTTGATGGGGTTTCTAGTGCCATATGCAAGCTTTTAAGCATATAGCCATATTGGTTTCATTGTTTTGAAAATAAGTAATACATTGTAGAGTCCTTTTATATAGAGAGACACAGCAAGAATTGATATTTCCGCCATTTTAGTTACAACTTTCTTATACCTTAACATTACAAAATGTTAAAAATCGTGAAAGTTGTTAAAATTTTTGAAATACCTAAAGAAGAGATAAAATGTAAACAAATAGGTTATTAAATATTTATTAGCTTACTTCCTTTCATAAATAATGCCAAATAAATTTTAAAAACTAAATATTTTATTGTTTAACTGTTGGCAGTATTATTAGCATCTGCTGTTGGCTACCAAGATTAGTTTGCCATCTGTTTGGATATGAAATTGAAAACAAAGTAATACAGCAACGATTTAAATTGAGACTGGTTTTACGGCTACTAGTTCATAAAAATTCTGTTTCATACATACATTCACTTTGATTTTTAAAAATGCATTTTCTAAGATAAATAAAATATAAAAGAACATCATTTTGTGTTTGGCTATATTTAAATTTTTAAAATAGTTTTTCTCTGTGATTTTTGAGCAATAAAAAGATTTTGAAGCTGGCGAATTAGCTTACAGTCTATGGAGAATCATGCAGATTGTAACTAAAATGGCAACAAATCGTTCATTGTACAGTCTATATAAAGGGTCTAATACATAGGTAAAGTAAACTGTTTACATTCGGTCAGTATACGGCAGGTTCAGCTTTAAAATAGCTCATGATTCATTTTAACTATCACATATTAGGTGAGCCATTTGATTGAATGCATGATGGTACTATAAGATAATTTGGGAGACATATGACTGTTGATACTTGTGTTAGTGGTTCACCAGTGCTGTGTTAGCTATTAATGAAGCATGATATTTTTATAAGATGAAGTAAATTTTTGTTTTGCCTTTAATTGGGTGCAATCAGTGCGACAGACACAGCTCTAAGTAAAAGGCTGAAATTTTATAATCTTTTTATAGATAAAGAATTCGAACATCTTCAAGTAGTCAAAACATTAGGAATGCTAGAAACTATAGTATGTTACCCACAGTTCCTTCAGTAATAACTTAGTGTTTTTGCATTTATTTTTTATTGACTAGTAAAAACGGTGTTAATTAATGCAACTGATAAACCATGGTAATTAATAAAGTACTTTTTACTTCAAAAAGCTATTTAAAGATGTGCCTGTCAGGCACATTGTGCCCTAAACCTTTCCTCACTGTACTGTACCCAACAAAGAGGTTTAAGTTTAAATGGTTCAACTTGCATATGTCTACATACCTCTATGCTGCGAGTTTTTAACCTGTTTTTGTTAAAGGGAGTAATTTATTTCTATTCCTCTCAAAGACATTGTTGTGATACTCACTATTTGGTTTTAAAACTGACAAAAACTTTCATATTAACTGGAATTTTAAAAACCCCTTATAGGGTAAGCAATCTTTTATTTTTGTGTACTAAGCTTGTACTATGGCATCTTTATATTTGTCATGAAGGTTAATTTTAAAATTCTGTTCAGCATTATTTTTTTTCCCATTTAGTGGTTACTCTGTGGCTGTACATTAAGGTGGATCATAAAATTTTGTAGTCAAAAATAAAAATACCAAGGTGTGAAACTGCCTTTCAAGTAATCTGTTTTCTTATTTCAATTAGTTTCATTTTTAATTTTTTAAGGGGGTTGTAATTTAAAGAATATAGTATAACAAAAATCAAGGATTGTTTTAATTAGGGTAAAGAAGTCATGATTGAAGTTCCTCAGTCATTATTTCTATGAATTTCCTCGGTAAAAATCATTTAAAAATTCTCAAGTATAAAATAATCTCATCATTCACTTCAACCTCAAAGAGAAACCTCTGAGAATAATGGACTGCCCAAGGTAATGTTAGGTAGGAGGGAAAGATGCTTCACTTAAAAACGCTTGAGTAATTAACGTTTACTTGGGCCAATTTCTAGTTTCTCAGTATTCCAGAAGGCATGGCATACATGTGGTACTACATGGTTTTCGGATAGGAGAGCTCATATGACGGTGATATCTACACCGAAAGAGGACATAGGCAATAAAGGAAATCGGAAAAAAAAAACAATGAGTATGCCTTGTGATAGGGGCCTTGGTGGCGCTGGGATCGCATCTACTCATGCCTCCCTTGTCACGTCACGAGAGGCGGAGAAAAAGAATCTATCTTCTTCACATTACAGCCGTGGCCACCTGCTTAGCTTACTCCTCTGTCGATCACAGACATTTGCATTTTAAAATAGCGTTTTGGCCCCTCTGTCCGGCCTTTTCTCTGTTGGTATCTAAATACTCGGAGAAGGATGTAAAAAATAAATGTTTGTGAAAGTGGCAAGGGTGAGTTTTGAAAAAAAAATGTAAATGTTCTAAATTTTTGAAAGCTGAAATAAACGTCCTCGATGTAAATGAGAATCAATTAGTTTACAAATCAATAGATTACATGTCCCAAGTATTTCTAAAATTTCACAGCAGCATGTGACCCGATAGTCTATTGTGGTGGAGAGTAATACTTCGAGTCATAAGGATCGTGGATCGAACTCCGTCATCTACTGTGGGGTATTTATGATGGTCTTTTTCCCCCTCGTTCTGGAATTTGTATATTAACTTTAAATTAAAGACGTAAACCAGTAGTTACAGGAAGAAAATGGCATGATTGATTAATGCACTGTCATCATCTGCACATCTGGTCCTGAAGGTTACGGGTTCGAACCTCCTATTTTTTTTAAATGGTTAGTATCAACTTTAAATTAATTAAAGAACTCTACCGGTTGCAGGAACGGATGGCTTGGTGGGTTCGCCCGCCAGTATCCCATCCAAAAGGCCCTCAGATCGAATCTGAGCCTTCTCAGCGGGTATAGCACTCGGAAATAAATACAGTTGGGTATTTATAAATTTAGTTCCTGCTTATTCAAGGGGGGTCTTAACGGTTTTTTTCCAACTCTTAACTGTAACCGTAACGGTCATTTTTTTAAAAAAATAGTACTATTTTTTCCAAGACTTATTTGTGCTTTTTGTATAACCCAAGCCTCTACTCCTTCTGTCTTCGACGGAAACTAATGAATTTAATTAAGAATCTTTGAAAATACTTAATAAGGAAGTTTCCGTCCCAAACCCCGACCGACCAACCCCTGGGCTTCACTTTACCTTCATAAATTTTTTTATATTTCAAAAGTGGTGACTGAGAAGCACAGGTACCGTTAGATAAGATGGAAAGATGCTCGACTTAAAATATTTTACCAAATTGTTTAAGCGGTGATCATGAAATTATTTTTAAAAAATGTGGGGAGTCCTCATTTCTGTAATAACTTTGTCCTGAACCTCTTGAATGAAATGTTAAACTAGAAACTCACCTTTGGAGTTGTTATATTAATAGAACAAATTATAATACATGCTCGCTCCTCTTATTGTTCTTCGGCTCCCTAATCCAAGCCGTTCAATTAAATTTTCGGAGTACCTCGGTCAGACCTTCAAACTCCAGTATAACCAGTCTCTCTGGGTGAAGCCGTGAGCAGAGCTGTTACAGAACGTTTGACAGAAAGTCACAGTCAGCTGACTCAAAGCCCCTTGTTTTTCCTAGTTATCTTGGTCCTCATTTTACCGACCCCGGAGGGATGAAAGGCTGAGTCTGCCTTACCCAAACCCTGGAACAGAACTCGGACCTGTGGGGTGGCAGCGAGATGCATTACCCCTCTGGACTTCTCCAATTTAACTTAAAACTTCTTCACAATTCTTTGAGTGGTGACTGGGAAATTCGTCACAAATATCACTGGAAGGAAAATTGTCAGGTGTGTAATAATCTCAGCTTTGACTTTAGTCTAACAGCGTTGGAGCACCTAAGCCCGAAGAGCCTTCAATCTCTAAGTAGAGCTGACGGCTTTAGTTTTGTAGTGAGTTTAGTTTGAAACAAATTAAATTTAGTAACATTAAATAGCACTTAATATAAGGAAGAGAGGGAAGAGGGCTTCTATACTTCGAAAAACCTCTCCTTCTCTACCTCGATTTTATGATGGAGGTGCTTAGGACTTGTAAGACCACCGAGCGGTAGATACCCAAGGAAGAGGTAGAAAGAGAGGGAGGGAGGTAAAAACCTTTACGCAGGTGTGGCGAGCAAGCAGCTGATAGATCAGGGGTTTCCAACTTACAAGACCTCAGAAGGCCGCAAGTTTTACGTAAAAGTAAGGGTTTCCTCCAGAAAATTTTTGTTCATTTCTCTAAAAAAAATAGTGTTTTACCTCATTTTTGGATACTGGAACCACATGTGATAAGGTTGACCTAAGCCCCAATAACCCCTGGCTACGCCTAGGGGGAATTTCAGGGTATACCTCCCCCGAAACTTCTCTTTTTTCGCCATAGAAACTACTCCATAACATGAAAAAGAAGAGGAAAATGGGTGGGAGTTCGGGTATAGTTTGGGGCTCCTCCCATGAAAATTTTTTCAAATTTAGCATGCTAAAAAGTATTCTGAAGCTATTTTTGGGGGTTCTCAAGCGGGCACAAAAAAGGACTCCGCGGGCCGCCAGTTGGAAATCCCTGTGATTAATAACTGAAGGCTAGGAGAGGAGACCACTCAAAGCTAATAAAAGATCAGTTGGGGGAAGCCTTTATTACCACGAATAACGATCAGCCTGACATCCTGTAAGAAAGGTATTAATTAATAGACAACACTTCATTAATAAGTATTTATGAAGCCCTGAGATATTCAAATAGTCTAGTAGTCAAAAAACATGCCCTGAAAAGGAAGAGTTTTTTTGCGCTTTCTTGATAAGCTCAAGATTTCCGAAAATTTCGATAAAACCCGGAATTCCGGGAGGTCATGCTGTTAAAAAAACGTATTTCCGGGGATACCCCGTAAAAGTAGCACCCCTGTATTATGTAAAACTGACTATTTACTAAAACACTCGGAACTACATAATAACACTGAAAAACTTCGAAACTTTCTCTTTTGAGGCTTGAAAAAGTGCTATTTTTACCTGCTAATATCTCTTCGAATATTTTAATATATTTTCATCAAATTTTTTCCTGTGCATTAGATATGATATTCCTAACAATTTTTTATTGATGTTTTCATTCTATCTCCTTTATTTTGTTAAACAATTTTTTAACTTTCTTATTTCGATGCTAGAGCACTGAAAGCCATCACAGTAGATTAATCATACATAGTCATTTACTTAGGGATACATCTTACTTCCATGACCCAAGGAGACGTTCGATCCAAATAAAAGAAATGAAACAGACTTTGGAAACACCCTGTATGTCCATAGAATTGTTTAAAATTTATAAACTGGGTTTAACTTCATAATACAAGTGTAGGAATGGTCCTATTTTCTTTCTTTTGCCCTAGAGAAACATAATTCTGATATTGGCGTTCTCAAAATATCGTAGTCATTTTTAAAGCTTTTTTAAAATGTTATTATTGAGAGGCACTTGTGATTCCTATTTTTCAATATTTCACCCAAAATAAGAAGAAATAAAATTAACAATTTAAAGAACTAAAATTCTGAAAACTTAAAAGTCCACATGGAAGTACTAGTTTCAACTGTATTTTATAAGAAATTATCATCCACAGTCAAAATCCTTTAAAATAAGTATTCTTTTAACAAAAAAAACCAAGCATTTTCAATGTAAATTTTCATTTCATTCTTTATGTTCATTCACAAAAAAAAACCCTTCAGTATTTTATTTTCCTGAAATGCAATTTTTTTAACACCTGGTTGCTGGACTGCATGTTGGCTGAAATTATTTCATGAACAATTAAAAGGACGACATGGTGGAGTCAGCACTAAGGGTAAAAAGTAATTGATTGGTAGCAACACATTCATTTTTAAGCAATTTTACAAAATGACATCTTATGTCATTTTAAATTTTTAAAGCAGGTAAATAATCACAGATTTTGTTATATTAATGTAAAAGGTTTTAATAGAACAGATATTTATTAATGTTTTACAATGAATTTTTCTTTTCTTCATTATTCATTTGTTTAGCCAATTCTAAAATTTGTTGGGCAGATTCCGTTCTGGCATGACAAAGTGAGCTGTGTTTTTTAAAATATTTTCGGTCCTGAAAGAAGAAAAAAATGCAGGGTTTTAGTTATCACTTTTGATCGATATTGTGAAAATCAAGAAAAAAATAAATTAAATGGGATAAATCTCTAACATGGGAAAATTTCCAATTTTAGAAAGAAATTTAAATGAATGCATAAATATGAAAAATAATTTACTCTCATGAAAGTAAAGGGAGTAAGCACCTTAAGATCTTTTTTACATGGGAATTTGAATTATAATTTTATACCGTACAGGGTGTTATAAAAGAAATAAAAACTACAAATAAAATTATAAAACAAATCATCTTCTTTCTGACTCTTCATTATTTTATATGAAAGGTACTTAAATGAATTATGATAAAGTCATGCAAAAATTAGTTAAGCATAGTTTCATAAACATGCATAAAAAACAGCATAATGGGAAAATAAACAGACAAGAAAAATTTTAATTTTGACTATGCTTCCAAGAACTGCTTTTTTCTGGAAAAATTAAAATAATAGAAACAACATAGAGATTTCATAGAGTTTTTTTGACACTTATAGAAAGTACTCCAGTTTGAATAGAGAAATAAATCACACATACCTGTTCAGATATGGACGGTTTCACCACATTCAGAGCTTCATTGAAGTGACTGGACGTGAGTACGAATTCTTTTTGACTCAGGTCTTCATTCTCATCATTCACCTGACCGACTATTTCAGCTACTGCAATTTCCGTTGCCTTTCTAACCAGGTGGGCCAAATCAGCTCCACTGGGGAAAAAAGAGAAGTGAACCAACTTCAGTTATAGAAAGGGAGTTTAATGCTTAGTAACAGAAAACTGAATTTGCAAGGAATCCTTCACACCTCTATTTAAGGATTGTGTAAAAGAACCAAGGACTAGAGATGCAGTTTAAGAAAAACAAGTTAACCAAGTATCAAGAAAAGCTAACCAAATAATTGAGGTAGTAAAAAGAGAGCTATTTGAATAAAATAAAAGAACTTTGTTTATTTGGTTGCCTTGTTTTTGGAAAGCTGCATATGACCTCAATTACACTGGGGAACACCAATTTTGTTGTCTCATCACCATCTATTAGAGAAGGTGTAGTTAACTTACAAAAGATTCAACATCATCAAAAGTGTAATTGGTTAAATTTAAAAGATACCTTCATTAATTTTGACATAAAAATTAATTTGGATTCATAAATTGAATGATTTTACACATCAATATGAAAAATGTTAATGCTTTGCTTTTGTTAAAAGTTAAAAATAACGCAAATAAATATTAATTTTTAATGGTTTAAATTTGTTCAACAAAGGTTTTAAGTATTTGTAATGTTCGGCACTAGTTAACTAGAACTAGTTGCAACTAGTAGTTAACTACTGATCAACTAGTAGTTAACTAGTAGTTTAACTACTTTTGGTTTAAACTAGTTCAACTATTAGTTGAACTACTTTATTTAATAACTACTAGTTGAAACTACTTTCAAAATTTCAACTACTTTCAAAAAAAATTCTTATTAAAATTTTTATCAAAATATAGATAAAATTGTACTGTAACAAATTTAATTAAGATGGTAGAGTATTCAAAATCCCATAACCAGAATTAAAGGCCCTTTTTACGCGTTTTTTGTGACATAGATAAGAAAGATGTATTCGAATTTGGGCAAAAAATAAGTTATGAAATTAAATAGACTAGTTAACTAGTAGTTAACTACTTTGGGAAACAGTTAACTACTAGTTGTAACTAGTCCCAGGAAAAAATAGTTAACTACTAGTTGCAACTAGATTTTCCCAGACTAGTTAGTAGTTGGTAGTTAACTATTTTTTGACCACTAGTTGCCGAACACTAAGTATTTGTCAGTTTGCAATCTAGATTCTTCTTTTTATTCTAAATTGTTGAGATAGCTTTTTAAAGTGAAGAAGTGAGTTAGAAAAAAATTCATGACATGGAAATTAGCTTAAAACTTTAGTAAACACTTACCTGAATTCTTCGCAACGAGGATCGTGGGCAATAGTTTCCAATGCAAGGTCATCAGCAATTTTCGGCTTAGTTTTGTTCTGAAAATATCAAAGGACTTATTAGCAGCCAGGAAGCAAAAGCAAGTCCCATTTCTTATTAAAATGTTCCTTAAAATCAAAGTCAGGTAATTTTTACTACCCTAGACTTCCAACTTCTATCCAAGACATTTTTAACACTTTTTTTCATTTGCACAGTACCTTTTCGATTTAATAAGGTAAAAATAGTCTAATTAAATATAGAAGAAAAATGGTAAGAGAACAAAAAATAAATTGTAAATATATAGCTTTAAATCATGAATAACTATTTATTCTATTCAAAGATGTTTAATTATAAAATAATCACATGTTTGGAATATTTATTAAAACCCAACTGTTTTACTGTAGAAAAAACTGTTACCAAACAAGCAGTAGAGCACTACCAAAACAGTAGTAGATATAAGTACAGTTTATAAAAATGCTGAATAACAATATGGCTGATCAATGTTTAATGGTGAGGTGGTTTAAGTCAAAAACAAAACATGTACTTTTCAAGGCCAGTGGAAATCCTTACTTAAAACAAAATGTTTTGAACATAACAAATCTGAAAAAAAAATGTTCTGATTTGATTCAAAGCAGGGGTGAAAGCTAGAAAATTTTCCAGAACAGAACGAAATCACAAACATTTTTACTTACAAATCTGTACTTACAAACCGTAGTTTACCTCTCAATTTCGAAGTACAAAATAATATTTTTATTAGTTTGCTAATACTTTTGCTCCTATCCCATCATGAAGAAAATTGCTAGGAAACATTTCGAAATTAAAATCTTTCAGCAGTGATTCATTAAAAGTTTGTACCAACTTTTATAAGTTAGCAGCAATATTAACCAACCTTGGTAAGGCTCCTGATAATGTCTACACGTCCGTCGGCAGAGGGCAGGCCGACGTAGTAGACCGTCTCTAGTCGTCCGGGCCGCAGCATGGCAGAATCAATCTTGTCCAGGCGGTTGGTTGCTGCTACCAGGAACACCTGTTTACGGCTGCGGGTTCCGTCCGACATGCACAGCAACTGGTTCACCACACGCTCCACCGGTGCATTCTGCAAACAACGAGATCTTTAACAGAGGTGAATGAGAAAGGATTGGACTACATCTGGGCCAATGACTTCAGCTGTATAATTTGAGGGGATAAACAAGTGATTTCCAAATGGTGGCCCACTGTGTCATTTTCTGTGGCCCGTAAAGCTCTCTGGAAATACCCCAAAAGTGGCTTCTTCAGAACACTTTTTAGCATTCCAACCGTCTATCGAACCGTTCCAATAAGGTCTATCCATAAAGGAACCATTAACTGATAAGTACACATTTGCTGGTGGGAAAAGGAACTTTAGCCGGTGGGCTTTCAAGGTTTGTGGCAGAATCGGCTTTTGCAGACTAAAATGTAAGTAATTTATCTTGGCAATGGAAAAGTCTAACAGAGCTTATAGGCTGGTTTTTAATGTTTGCTAAATTTTTCGAAAAACTGCACATAGGGCTTATTGTCGAGAATATACGATATTCTGATTTTAAAATATCAATATCAAAAGTTTTACTCACTTCCTTGGTGCTGGAGCGGGGTGGACACAGAGCGTCGAACTCATCGAAGAATATGACGCAGGGAGCCGAGTTTTGTGCCCTCTCGAAGGTATTCCGGATTGCCCGCTCGCTCTCTCCCACGTACTGGAGGGAGAAAAATACAAAATGCAACAGTACAGTAAAACCAGAGTTGGGAAAAATGTTTTTTCTGTGCACCAATTTTTTTGATTAAGTTGGGCAAAAATAAAATAATTAGTATTGTAAAACATTAATAGATAAGGAACTAGTATTTATTTTATTTTAAGACATTCAATTATTATTTACTTTTTAATAGTTACTAGTATAGCATCATTATTATTTAACCAGTTTAAAAATAAAAGAAAAGGATTTTTCTTCACAAGCAGTTGAGCATACATCCTAATAAAAGGGGATGCTACCCATTCAGACGTTCCTGTTGTCCAAAATTGTACCAATTCATGTGATGGGATGATTAATGATGGTTTGGGATTCCATGTGATTTTCCTCAAAAGTTTGAAATAACTGGTTTTAGGTCAAGGGTTGACAAAGTATAACTTGCGAGCCATATGTGGCTCTTTGACCTCTCCGAGTCTGGCCCTTTTCTCAAGATTTTGAAAGGTTAACTTTAATCAAAAAATGAGATACAAAATAAAGTTACAAGGTCAAATTTCAACAAATTTTCAGAGAAGGCCCCCTTTTTTGCCTACAAAAACTGATAGGAGTTTAGTTTGAAAATCCCTCTTACCATGCTCAGCAGTTCTGGTCCGTTGACAGACAAAAAGTTCAGGTTGCATTCATTGGCTATAGCCTATAACAAAACAAAAATAATTTAGAATTTTAATCAGCACTGATCTAATGATACACACTCCAGACCTGCAAACACTCTGGCTTTTTGATTGTTTTGATCAGGTCCAAAGAAAAAAGCTGGAGAAAACACCTGAAAAGAGGCCAGAGATTTAACAAAAAAGCCAGAGAGTTGGCAGATATGACACCTCTTATTAATGGAAAGAAATCTAAGAATTTATAGGAAATGGGGATTATTAACCAGCAGAACCTAAATCACCATTAACACTTTTGACTTGGGAACCTCATTTTATTAGTAGTAGCAGTAAAAACCATAACCTATAAAAATTGCAGCAGATTCCAGTAAAATATAATTTTTTACAAAAATATACAACACAATACTTCATTAAAAAAGACTGACCTCTCAAAATAAAGTCAAACAATCACATCCAAAAAATTTATTCTACTATTTCTATTTATTTTTAGACCATTGGAAGCTTAAGTATGAAAAGTAAATAGAATACCTAATAAATTTAATTATATTATAATTTATTCCTGCAAAGAAGTTGGTCTCCTACAGAAAGATTGGCTTTCATAATGAAAGAAGAGAAGTATTCAATGTTTTGATTTGAACAATTCAGACTGTCCATAATAACTTTACACAAATCAAAGTTTTATCATTATTGATTAAAAATAATAATTATTGGTCAATGCTTAAACTGTCCAAAACTGAAACCTGTATCTATAACGATAAAAGAAATTTTTTAACACATTTTGCACAAGAGTCTTTTAAAAATATTATCACATTGGGCACTCTTTTAAATATTTACTACCCTACAGAAATAAATTTAAAACACTTGACAAGAATTAAAAACTTGAAATAAAATTATACATACCTTAGCAACCAGAGTCTTTCCACACCCTTTTGGACCAAATAGCAGAATTCCCTTTGGTGTTGACAGTTCATGTGCTTCATAGAAGTCACTGTACTTGATAGGCCACTGAAAATTCAGAATTATCAGTATGACAAGGAATGATATTACAGCTGCCTTTGCCAACCTCACAGTTGTTTCTAAAACCATGTTTTTAAAATGGAGTAAAAAGTAAAAGATAGGTTTTACCCTAATTCCTTGTTTTAATTTTTTCTCTGTTTAGTAATGAATTCATACTAGGCATGGGTGCCATTTCAAAAATTGCAAGACCACACTATGAATAATCTTTTTAATCATTCTCCCCCAGTCTAACAATATCCTTAAATTGTAGAAAAACCTATAAAATATCATATGAACAATTAAATAGGTATTAAAATTTTAAGATAACTCAAGATGTTTATCAGTGTCCTATCATTCCATAAAGCTGTATATTAAACAGATTATGACCCAAAAATATAAACGGAAGATACACTTGACCACTTACAGTCAAAGCGATGGAAAGTCAACGATTTTCTCCATTCCCAACGGCCCACGTCTGGAAGACGTTGCAAAGTTCCATCTTCTGACGGGTCATTACTGTCTGAGTGAACATCTATCTCCATCGTATTGGGATTTTTGATCAACCCAACCACCCTCACTGTAACATTCCAGAACCAATTAATCGAGCCCACCTACATAACATAGTTGCTTGTCACTCCATGGCGATTCTGAGACGGCGTTGTACTGGCAAGCTCGAGAACTTTTAAGGCAATGACCTCGGTCACCCTTTTTGTATATTTCTGTACTGTATTTTGAATCATTACTTTTATATTGCCTTGCCATTGGAAATAAAAAAAAATTAAGTTAAAGCTGCATCTGTGTAAAACAGGCTTAATTTGTGGGAAAATATGCGATATTAGTACTGAAGTTCAGTACAAATTTCTGCCAATGGGTCGACCAATTATACGTTTCATATTGAACATAGAAAAAATTCCATTTCAATTTTTTAAAAAAAAAGACTTAATTCTGCCCCTGACTGAAGAGTGGCACCCATGATACCAAGCTAAATATCTGGTTTTGCTTTTTGAAAAAAGCGAGTAAAGAGCAAAAATTTGTGGAAATATGAAGTCATCTGCTTTATGTGATGAATCTATCACTGAAAAAAATAGCAATTTTGTTAACTAATCTGTTAAGAGTTTTCAAATTTTGGTATGAAACTTGGCTTTATTTTAGTCTGAAATTTTGTTCTAAAAAGCACTAATATAGGACAGGGGGACACTTACCACGATGGTCTGCTGCAGCTCCTTCTTGACATCTGCCAGAGCACCCACGTCATCCCATGTCACACTGTCCACGGACGCAAAGCCCTCCTTCTGGGCAAAAGGAACACACTCCTTCAAGGCCTTCTGCAAGAGAACAATTTCTTTTAACCTTTAATCAATTGTGCTTTACTTTAATTAATTTTTCCTGGCTAAACCACAGTGACTCATACTGAGCATGAAGATTTCAACCCAAATGACATTGAATAAGTATTTATTGTTTTGTACTTTAATAAAGGATTAAAGTAGCTACTATAAGCTACTTATTGTGGCTTAAAGCTTTTGCATTTGACTAAAAATAAAATTTATACAGCATTTATCTTATTATCTATACCTAGAGGTTTAGAAGAGGAGTTCTCAGCTCCCAACCCCTAAATTCAAAATTGACGTTAAATTGGAATCTTTTGGCCAGGGTCCTGTTTTTGTAAAAATAGGATCATGTTTTGGTGATATTGTAAAATTTATAAATAACATGGTAATGTTAGAAAAGCACAAAAGACTCCTTTTTGAAGTGAAAAATAGTGTGGTCTATTTTTAAGCTAAAATAAACAAAGGGTCTCAAGTCTCAAGACAAGAAATGAAATTATTTTCACAAATTATAAGATTTTGTTTCACATAACTAATAAGCCATTTGAAAGAGTGAGTAAGTATTAAAATGTCAATACTGTAAGTTTCTAAATATTTTTAACATCTTATAAACAAAATTCCAATATAGCAATGTCTCCTAGAAAATCACACTGTCACACCTTACCTTAAAGTCTTCCTCAGTGAAATGGAAATTGTCCACAACTTCCTCGGGAATAGCTTTCATTCTGCCCCACCATTCCCTATCTGAAAAAGAACAGAAACATCTTCTAAAACTTTTTTCAGGGCACTACAATTTCAATTACAAGTGTACACTGTAGAAGTTGTTTTAGTTGCAATTTTATTTTAATAACTTATAAATTGACAGAATAATATTATAATTCTAGAATGTTAAGTAAAAACCTTCATGTATTTTGGTACACTAAGGATATTTTCATTCACGGAGACTAGTGCCTGGCTTGTCCAGCAATGGGACAGGAAAAATGAGACAGGAAAATATTTTCCTTGGCTAATTCATGCATAAAGCTCATACTCTTTCATTTCTTTCATTATTGATAACACTTTAATTTCTATATGAAGCAAGTGTACACAAATAGACAAGGCAATAAAAAATCAAATTCTGGCCAGGCCACTGCCCATCTATTTTAATCCCTTCGAGCCTGGGGTGCTAATTACTTAGAACTTAGCTTTTGTCTAGGCTGAATGGCTAGCCTAGCAATAGACCTCCAGTTGATTACCCAAGCAAACTTGGTACTCATTTATCAACACAAGAGTATGGAGGGCTGAGTCAACCTTGGCCAGCCAATGACAACTTTGGACCTTTGAGTGGAGTAAAAAGGTTACTGTGATATAAACAATCTCTCCTCCCATCTATCAAATGAAGGGTAATTACTCTGTATTTCAATATTAATCTGTATCTTACCAATGATAGTTATGCAAACATTTTTTTTCAAGAGATGTTGTACTAAAATAAATTTTTATTTTACTTTCAACAGGTACTTATTACTTGAATACTACCTACTGCTCACTCTACCGGTTACTTCATGTCAAAATAATTTATATAACAGCACTTTTTTTTAAACATGTGAACTTGGTACTCATTTATTAACTCCAGAGGAAGGAAGATAAGCCAATACAAAACAATGCATTCAGAGTTTCAATTCAATAAAAAAATCACTGTATGAGAGCAGTTTTCTTGCAAATTTTGGGTTTGTAGTAAGAACAGGGGTCACTGAAAGAGCTTCCACTGTATCCCATTCTTTAATAATCAAATGCAAAAATAAAACACTACCTTCATTAATTATTTCCGACTCAGACAGTTTCAAAGGAGTAATTTTCTTAGGGTTGTCGCTTTTGCCCTGCTCTGAAGAAGATTGTATCATCTGATCTATTCTACAATAAAATATAATAAATTAAATGGTACATACTGGATTTCAACAGGCGTCATGGTTTTAGTTACTAAATAAGAATTCATTGAGTGTTACCCACTAATGTGAAAATATGAGCCATGTTTTAGCAATTATTTTACTTGCGTTACTTTCAATTGCTCATAAAATGTATCATTAGTAACCAAGGTTTGTAGAGAGAGAAGCTCTGCCAATGGCAATGCTCATACAGCTCTGTACGAGCATTGCCATTGGCAGAGCACCCTCTTCCCATGTGATGACGTCACCAATGAGCCAACCTTCTCTCTCTACAAAACTTGATTAGTAACAGTATTTTGTTTAATGTTGACAAAGGATATGTTTAAATGAATACTAACCTTTCATGGCCGAATTCCTCAGCAAGATCCACAAGATTGCTTAGGTCGCCTCCAACGTATCCAGGTGTACTCTTAGCCAACCACTGTAATGAAAACTCTGGTGACAGTTTCATATCTCTGCAGATAATTTCCAAAATTCTAAAAAAAAAAAAAATAACGATTTTACTTGCAAGCACAGCTTGCCTTAAAATAGAATATAGGCTTGATAAACTACTGCAAGACTGGCAAAAAACTTGAGCTGAACCAAGAACGGCTTCATTGCTTTCTGAATGGAGGGTTTTAAACTGCAAGTCTGAAAAAAATCTGGGCTGCATTTCATCTTTTATAGAGAGAGACCTAACTGAATGATAGTGAGATAATGTATCTTAAAGGATGAGGGCAATATATAAGTAGCTACATTTTTCAAAGAAATCTATAAAGAAGTCAATCTTATTGGGGCTGACCACTCATAGTGGATCTAACCACTTATAAATTTAAAAAAACAATAACAAACTTAAACTTTTTTATATAAAGAGGGCTCATGGTACGAATACATAAGTCTCTATATTATTTGGCTTGAAGCTTGAACTGGAAAAGCCTTGAATTCCGTACGAACGCCAAACCCATACAGCAACCCTAATATCATGCTTAAAGCATGCCAACATTCAAACATCCAAGATAGCCAAAAACAACCTGAAGTAAATTTTCATTGAATGGGGAGATACTTGATTATTGCATCACAACCCTCAATTACTTTTGCAAAATTCATATAATAATCTGAAAAATATCATCCCTGCGTTGAGAAAAAAGTCTTCTTACCGCTGCCTGGCCTTCGTGTCGGGCATGCCGATAGGTACTTCTCGGCTGAAGCGCCCACCGCCACGCAGATTGGGGTCCAAGGTGTCTAGCTGGTTGGTGGCACCCACCACCATAACCCGCCCCTCCACGTCTTTTGTTGCTAGGTCTGCAACAGAAGATGAAATAAGTGTAAGAAGTGAAATGTAAGAAGTGAAATAAGTTGTAAACAGCTGTTTTAAAGCATACACTTCATTTAGGTCTTTATTCAAAATTGTTATTACTTAAATATTGTTCACATAATTTTAGTAGGTAACTTAAATAGAATACAGGTATGAATCCTTTATCTGAAATGCTTGTAAGGAACAAATTTTTGGCCTACTTATAATGATGTAGTTGATTTAGGATAATATATTGCAATGTGATAAATTCAGGCATTATTAATAATGCCCGTGTATTTTGGGCAAAGTGATAAATACTTATACTCATTGATAAAAGCCATTGAATTCATCACATTGCCCACCTCAACTTCGGGTATTATTAATAATGCCCAGTTTATCACTTTGCCTGTAACTTGTATGCATGCTATCCCTCTCTACCATCCTTTCCATTCTCAAAAATTATATTTTAAACTATCCCTATTCAGATCATCTGTTCTTTTGGCAGTCGGGGGATGGGGATGCAAATTTAGAAATAAATTTACTTTCCTTCAAAAACACTTTCAAATTTTTTCAATCACACTTTCAAAACACTTTTATGACACTAAAAAAGTATAGACAAATGTAACACTCATGAAAATGGCTAAAACAACACCTCTAAAAATAAGTGATTTTTTTGTGAAAACTATATTATATTGCTAAGAAACTCAAAAACTACAGTAATCAGCAAGAAATGCAAACCTACACCCCATCCCTGAAAAAAATTAATTAGATGCATCAAGACAAACTGCCCAGTCTGGCATGAGCCCATGATTTCATAATCGAAGCTGCACTAAAGTAGACAACAAGAACTAAAACACCTTGTTGCATGTGCCTGATCATCTCCAAAACCAATTAAAAAGATGCGCATCAGAACAAAATTCCCAGTCATGCTGGTACCAGTATGTGATCTCATTATTGAAGTAGCAATGGAGATGAATCGGAAGTCCTTCCGATAAATACTGACAAACTAGCCAGTACAACATAAATGGGCATTATATTGAAACTAGCTTATCAGTTCCTAATGATGCATAAAAGCTTAATTGCTATTTTGTAGAAACAATAAAAGTTTTCCAACATAGTGCTTATGTTAAGACTTTTGATTTGGTACTAATGCAAGGTGCTTTTTGATTTGGTGTAAGGGCTTTAGGATTTAGAGTCATTTTAAGAACTTCCAATTTAATGCTAAATTAGAATTCCGATAAAAGGTTTTTGATTTAGTTGCTAAATTGAAGCTCCAGGATAAGCGCTAAATCTATTCTTGGTCTAACACTCATTTGAGGTCCAGTCCTTTTCAATCCAGGACCATTAATTTACCTCCCTCCCGAAGCAAAAGTTAGCCTTACCATCAAAGCACTTTTGGAGCTGCTGGCTCATGCGGTGATTCATGGCATTGTCCGAGCCCTTGAGGCAAATGGCCTGGATGTTGTCAAAGAAGAGGATGCAGCGGCCAGTTGCAATAGCCGCCTCGAAGGCTTCACGGATCTTGCCCTCCGACTCTCCCGAGACGCCATTCACCAGCTCTGTGGCCCCCACTTCCATTATCGGCAGCTCTAGCTCCTGCAACGGAAGTTAACTTTCTGCTCAATGCCATCACAGTGATGCAATATATTAGTGAAAGGTCCTCTATATAAGGTGTACTTGCGTATCATTCACATGCCATTGGCACGGTTCACAGATTTTTAAAAATAAAATGAAAACAAGAAAACAAACAGCCTATAATTAGCACTAAGTATAGAATTTAACACGAACAGAACACAATCAAATCAAACATAATTTTTTTTTTGAATAAACAAAAAAATTTGGGAATTAATAACTCCAACTTTTAAATACAATGATAATACAAAGTAAGAAATTCCTAGGGGAAGAAGTAGTCAAAAGTAAGGAGGACTCACCCCTGCAATGGCCCTGGCGAGGTGAGTCTTGCCACAGCCAGGGGGGCCGTGTAGCAAGATTCCACGGACGGGCTTCCTTTTCGGGAGCTTCTCGGATAACACATGGTGCAGGAACATTCGCCGCACCTTCTGCAAATAAGAGGCTTGATTTTAGGATAAGGGAGGAAAAGAGGGGCGCATGAATCTCAACTCAAGTTAAAATATTCATTGTTTATAATTGTTTCTTTTATCAATTGCTAGCTGCAGTGCTACACTGATGCTTGCTTAGAACAGCAGTTTGGAAAAAATCATTTTTCTTTTCTTATATTTAAATTTATAGTAACTAATGTCAAAGTTTTTTTTGAATTATATTGAATTTATGTTTTACACTTGTTAATAATCCAAAATATTAATTGTTAACAATTAAAAATGACCAAAACTAACAGGCTAAATACCTTTCAGAATAAATGTTTAAAAATAATCACAAGAATTTTTTGGCTAAATACTACAATAAATGAGGTTCTACTGAAAGGAACAACAATGAAATCCATTGAAGAAGCAATAAAATCAGGATATGCCATTGCCAATTTACAAACCGTAAATTAAGAATGAACCAAAACAAACTCCTTAGTGTTGCCCTTGAGTGGGCACCTGAAGGAAAGCAAGGAAGAAGTTATCCCAAACAAACAAGGCATACAGCAGACAAGGCGAAATGGAAAGCAAGACGTTTTAAACATGCTTCATACAAAAACCATGTGTTTTGCAAAGGGGTTAAATAAAAAAAAGTTTTTTTTTTAATTAATAATCTCATTCAACCCTGATAAGTTAGCCATTTCTAGACTTTTTCAGCCATTAATGTGAGTGTATGATTTAAAGGACATGTCTACTTACCTTCAGAGTTTCTGGCATTCCCCCAACATCATCAAAATTGGTTGTGGAGGTTTTTGCAACTGGAGCTAGAAAAAGAATTGCATCATGAATATGATAGTATCTATTGAAGAAAATAAGAAAGTGCAAAATATATATTAGGCAGGCCAAAAAAAAAAATATTTTTTGCCCTATCTACACAGTAAAATCTTCGGCAATTAATTGCTGGCATGCATATAAGTATCAAAAACATTTCATACCAGTGCTTCTCTTTTTCCTCTCTCTAGCAGGAGTCTTCAAATTTTCTATACTTTCAGATTGTATCTAAAACACAATTAAAAATTCAATAACTAGTTCTCTCCAAGCACAGATAAAACAGAGAACCATGATTTATTTCTTATTTACTAATAAAGACATCTAAACCCAGATCTTATATTATATAGATCCTTTACAGCTGAAAACTATTTTTGTGGCAGATTCGCTGAAGATTTCTTAATTAATGCAGTTCAGCCTAATCAGAGCAGAAATTAAACTTGTAAGAACTAAATTCTTGGACTAAAAAAGTGTAGTATTTATAAAATAGCAAAATATTTTGTATGCCAACTATTTAAACATCACCAAATTTATTTCCCTCAATAAAACAGTTATTTAATTGCTTTTTTAATTTTAATAACTGAACTCTTACCTGTTTTTCAGAACTGGGATCACCTTGATCCTCTGACACATTATCTTTACCCATTAGGTCTTTTTTATACAGATTTAATAGCCCGTCGTTCAGTATAGATTTTTCCTGAAAAGAGATAACGTTAATGAATACTTTAAAAATATGCAGTGAAAAGTACAAAACTTGTAATTTATGAAGATAGCATCATAACAAGGAAATTCCAATTCAGACATTAATAAACAGCATTTTGATTGCTAATTTTTGGGGTACAACCTTAGAATTAGCCATGTGCTAGTGCCAAGTTTACGCCAAATTTCCATTAGTAGAATTACTTTTAATTTTGGTAACATTGTGTAATTTGTATAATGTCACCAATAGTCTTTTCTTCAAAGGATTTTCTCTTTCTCTACATTTTAACCCAGGAGTGATGAACCTTTAATCTTAATACACCAGTGTATTAAGATTAAAGGTTCATCAGAAGAAAAGATTTGAAACAGACCCTCCATAGAGCCACCAACTGCTATGTAGCAATGACCAATCTCCCGTTCTTGGCGACCCATTGATTGCCCCATTCGCAATGACAGCCCTGTTTTAAATCTGTTCCAAAAGTATTACATATTGCAGATGGATGTATAGGATGCAACAAATAGCTTGGGCAACTAATAAATGCAGTTTTTAATCAATTTTTTTAAAAATTAATTTTGATGATCCATCACAAAAATATATTTGCCAATAAAAATTAACTCCTCTGTTTTTAACTTCCAAAGTAAAAAGGTGACAGAACAAAATTGGTACATTAGGATTAGCAGGGCGCATAGGACAAGTTTTATGCTAAGATCGCCCAAAATAATCAAATATCGAAGTGAAACACCATTAAAATATCTCAATTAGCAATGTTTCTTATGTGTAAATAATAAAACGTTGCTAATAGAGTCCGATTAGAGTTATTTGTGCCCGGCTAACCCAAAAGTACCACAAAATTAAACAAACATGAAGTACTTGGTTAACTGGAGTTGTTAAACTTGAGCTTCCCAAACGTTTTTTCTTATTTCCAGGAGAATAACTTACGCCTCTTCTTTTCACCATTTTTAAAAAATCTCTTGAAGTTCAAAAAACTTAAAATTGTGCAACAGGATATCTATAAAAAGTCCTTTAGTGTTGTTTAAAGACACTGACAACCCTCAGAACAACACATTACATGCATATAATGCAGGAACTTGTAAGAACTGGCTTGGGCATGAACGCGACACAAACAAAACACATGCTGTGAAAAGTTTCAAACAAAACAAAGAATCTTTTCACTTCTTTTCAAACATCAGTGCTACCAACTCTCACAGAGTAACAGAACAGAGAGCCAAGTCGCTCTAACCCACTGAGCTCTAACCACGTGATCCCTCTATGCGTGATCCTGACGTCAGACGGAGGAAATCTCAACCAGTTTGTGCAGGGGTCAACAGCAGTCAAATACAACTCAATTCGCATCCAGTTAATGAAAAAAATTAGTTTTAAAATTTTTTAAGGGGATATAAGAAAAATCGAACTTTGGTTTATATATTTTTTGACACTGATCCCATTTTTGTCCCATCCTATAATTTTACCAGATTATTTAAAATAATATTACCTATTCCTGGAATTTTTTTCAAAATTTTAAAAGTGGTACATTTGATAGAAATCAAACTTTTAATTCTATTTTGTTTCGTAAAATATACAGTGGAAGCTCTTATAGCGACCTGCTCTTATAAAAATACTCTCTTATAAAGACCCAAAAATTAGTCTCTATAAGAGCACTTTTATGCTCTTATAAAGACTAATCTTCGAATCGATTCAGCTTATCGAATACTTTTCGGGATCGGTTTGTGTGCGTCACACCAGAATTAGCCAATAAACAAAAATCAGAGTATGACAAACAGCACCAAGTAACGATCGCATCTTCTTCTCGCTTGCTTTCGCCCGGGGTAACCGGCTACAATCCCAAACGAAACCTTTCGCTACCTAATGTCCTTGTTGATTTTAGACTTTAAATTTATTAGCGTATTCATTTATCTTTCTTTATTTCCAATTTCTTGACTTGTATTTAAGACATAAATTTTTCAAATTGCATGCAGATGCAGGTGAAATTCATGTAATAAATTTTGTTAAGCATCAGACCTTTCTAAGGAAGCTAAGCTATGCAATAAATTAATATCAAAATCAAAATTTAAAAAGCAAATATTTATACTCTGTAAAATATTGATCTTAAACTTTATATAAATTAAAATAAAAGCAAAAAATAAGGTAATATAACATGAAATTGGAAGTATCAATACTTCATAAAATAAGAAATAATTGTTTAAAGTGAGGAAAGATCAATTGGATGATTCGAACTGTGTTCTAAATCCCAATGATATCGTTTTCAGGTTGAGATTTCCTCCAGACTTTATAAATTAGTCTACTAAAAATACATCATTGAGGGAATCGAGTCCACCTTCCCGAAAAGCATCAAAATTGATAGTTTAGCTTAACGAGTTTATTGCTTTTAAACGAGTGATATTCTACACTCGAGTGTATCACTCGAAGTTTGCTCTTATAGCGACAAAAAACTCGGTACGGATTAATTACGCTATAAGAGCTTCCACTGTATTGTTTTTCAAAATTTTATATCACCTTTTACACCATTAAAAAGAACATTTAAAATACTTTAAAATGACACCAACTTCATCTATATAACCCAATTAGAACATCCTCTAGAGCAATTTAACGAACTTATGTTGGCCCATTTTTGGCTAATTTTTGACCACTTTACACACCTGTAATTCCAGAACCAATTAATATTTTTTGATGAAAGTTGGTACTTTTCCGAGTTTCTATAAGTAGAACATGTGTACCAAATTTCAAGAAAATCCGAGATGGTCATGCCGAAAAGTGTGTTGATTTGACGTGGAATGACTCTATACCAACCTGGGATATTTCATTATTTTCTCATACTTCTATGCATTCTTGACAGTTCTAAGTGATTTTATTAACTGTTATATTAGTAAGCCATAGGTTCGGCTTTATACTGAATCAATTAAACATTTTTGTTTTTATCTATTATCTACTATTTTTTTGTTTTGTTTTTATCAGGTAAGGCAGGATCTAGAAATAATAGTAATACAGTCCAATTTTTATTACTTGAACATGTCTAAGAGTTTTCTTGGTCCATCTAACTTCCCTCTCAATCAATTTTACTTTTTAAATTTGAAGTTTCATATTATTTTTTGGATAATTCCCGCATTTTTTTTTAAATGTTTTTATTCGATAGAGATATCCAAGAGAGGAATATACGCGCAAAATTTTTTCAATTGCGATGCTTATTCATTTTTTAATTTAATTTCAAAATTTGATTTCTAAAAAGAACATCAAAGCAGCATGTGACTTCATTCAATCCGAAATATTGGTTTAAAGAATGGTTTAGGATTCAAAGCCATGGTTGATTTTTACTTTAAAGTAGGGCCACAACAGATCTGACGTCATTCAATCCGAAACAAGTGCAAAGCGATTGTATTTTTTTTTATTTTGAAATATTGAATAAACTATTTTTTTTAAACTTTTCGTGTCGATATTTGAGTTTAACCAAGACCCTCTATATAATGGCCTCACAACTCGGACGGGTGACGTCACATTTTCCGCCACCTTTGACGTCACATGCAAAACGACGCCATGTTTTATAATTCATTTTCCGCCACCTTTGACGTCACAGTGACGTAGTTGTCAGGCTTTGTATATAGAGGGTTTTGGTTTAACACTCTTTTTTTTATATTGGAAAATTGCATTTTTTCTGTTTTCAAAAAATGCGGAAATTGCTCATTATTCAAGCCACATTCACATTACTCATTCATATACAGCTTGTATTTATTCTTTAAAAAAACCTGGTCTGAAACAATGGAATATTTACTTTGAGAAATAATAAAACAAGCATTTTAAATACATTTTTATTAAAAATGAGAATTTATAAAAGCAACAAAAATATTCTTTAATAAATATTTGCACACTTAAGAAAAATACATAAAAAAAAATAATAATCTATAAATATAATAAACATAGATGAACACAGAATTTAGTAGACATGAAATAGACGACATTAGTCATAACGTCACTTGCTTGTTTGGAAACGTAGATTCCATCCGTGATTGGTTCCGTACGGATTTACCTACAATCACGGAACCAATCACGGATAGAATCAACGTTTCCAAACAAGCAAGTGACGTCACACTAATGTCGTCTATTATATTGTACAATCCAGACTATTGATCAGTTTACCTACTGGAAGAGGCATCAGTACTTTGGCATCTACATTTTGCTGAAAATCCTTAACGATCAGTGGCGGCTCGTTCATCGGAGCACGAGAACCCCCTGTGAAGGCTAATATAAAGATAAATAAATATCAAATGAAATATAATAGATCATTCTCAATTTCTGTTTCATACTCAGAATCATTTTTCTACCACCTTTTCTCCTATCAGTAGTAAAATATAATATTAATTAATAATAATGCAATTATTATTATTATTATTATTATTATTATTATTATTATTATTATTATTATTATTATTATTATTATTATTATTATTATTATTATTATTATTATTATTATTATTATTATTATTATTATTATTATTATTATTATTATAACAACTTAGATGCTCCAAAACACTAAAAATGTTCTATTTTTTTTTAAATTGTTGATCTTACTTAAAGAATTTTTTTTAGAATAAGTCCGCTTTCCGCCATGTTTAACCACAACTCAATTTATGACCGACAACTATTGAGATCTTATTGTTAATATTATTATTATTAGATCCTAAAATAATAGTAATTAGTATAATATTGTAAGAGATCTAATAGTACGATTAGATCTCTATACTGACAACACTTAATCATGTTGTTTTCGGAGTTGTGGTTAAACATGGCAGCAAGCGGACTTTTTCTAAAGCTGTTCCAAAACTTATAAATTTGTTTTAATCAAAGTAAAAGTTACATTTTAAAATTCTAAAGTAATTTTAAATTGCAAAAAAATATCTTAAATATATCCAAGGGTTAATAAATTTTATTTGAATTTTAATCTACGTTTCTGTTATAATAAACTAGTTATCCAATTTCATAACGTATGTGGTGGGTGTTCAAATGAAATTAATAATAGGTTCAAACTTAGGTATGGTTTGAAAGTCATTGGAATTTAAATTGGGTCCCAATTCCACCGAAATATATCTTCAAAAATATCACTTTAGCATAGCAAGCTAAGTTGTTTTCTCTGCCATATGAGAACCCTCGAGGAAAAGATGGTTTTACAGATTGCAAAGTTATGCGAAAAAAAACAGAACAATCTATTTGAGTTGTTTTCTCTGCCACATGAAGATACTCGAGGAAAAGCGGGTTTTACAGAACACAAATATGACATGCGGTGAAACAAACTAAAACAATCCAATCGTTATCTACTTTAACCCTTTCATTCCCAAATTTTTATTTTTCATCCAAAAAATTCTGAAATCTGTAAAATATACTCATTTTGCCTTCCTAATAACAGGGTAAAAAGAAAAAAATTAATCTTAATTTTTTAATTGAAATTTTGAATGAGTCCAAATGGCATCATTGGGAGTTAAGGGGTATAAAAGTGGTACTGAATCTAATGCCACATGATAATCTAGGTAAATATTGATATAAACTATTGTTTTAAGACAACTTTTTAACATTTCTATACATTTTTTAAAAATATAATACAAAATTAACGAACATTTTTTTTCGAAATAACGAGGTTTTCGGGATAACGAATTTCGAAATATCGAGGATATTCTGTGAATAGATATGCTCTATTCTTAAGATTAAAACAGTCATTTTCTATAACATAATTTGTCGATGGGGTAAAATATTTTTCAAATAACGAAGTTTTCGTTATAACAAATTTCGAGATATCGAGAGTATAACGTAGTTATCTTGTTTTTTTTATTTCTATGGTTAAATTTAACTAATATATAAAGTAATTTATCAGAAATATAGCTTTATATTTCATTTATATCATTTTTTAACATATTATCTACAGGAAAGCAAGGGATGCTGATTGACTTTTAACTCCCAATGATGCCATTTGGAATCATGACTTTACAATAAATTTTAAAACCATAATTTTTAGAGGAATATTATTGTAAAAGATCAATATACTCTTTGAGGCGGGGAGTTGGATAAAGGCCACTTGAGTGTTTTATTGAACGTTTTTTCTAAGGTGCCCCCTTCTACCCTGTTCCTATTAGAAAAAAATGAATGTATATTAAATTTTAGGTAATTTGTTTTGACGTCGAGTGAGCCGTCAGCAAGCCGTCTCTTTTCTCGTGGAGAGTTGCGCTTTTAACCCTCAGGTAACATCCCCCAGTAGGTGTCATTGAATGTTTTTCCTATAGTCCAGGCAAATTAGACATTGACCCGGACATTCAATATAACTCTGAGAAAATTGGTGGAAATGTAGAGGATAGTGTTCTGATTAATATCCTGAAAATCCCAAAAATTCTATCGACGGGATATCCGCCATTTTGAAAAAACCACAGCCATCTTGAATTCCGTTTTCAAGTATAGTAACTGAACCAAGCGTTCGATTGTGTTCGTTTTTGCCCTTAAGTGTTTAATAATGAGCATTTTAAGATGCAACGTCAAAAAATTCGAAATAAAAAAGTTAATTTAATGCGAATTAATTTTTATTTAATTAACGCATTGCTGGGTTAAAATGTAGGTAAGCATTCATAACAACAAGCTGAAAATTGGTGGAAATGTTGAGGATAGTATCCTGATCGATATCCCAAAATTACCAAAAAATCCCACTAGGGGAAACCGCCATAAACCGCTGCCATCTTGTATTGCGTTTTTAAGCACAGCGACTGATCCGAGCGTCAGATTGTGTTCGTTTTTGTCCCAAATTGTTTAACAATATGTATTTTAAGGGGCAACGTCAAAAAATTCGAAATGAAAAATTTTATTTAATTATAATTAATTTTTTTATTTTATTAATACTTTGTTTGGTTAAAATGTAGGAAGACATTCAAAATAACAAGCTGAAAATTGGTGGAAATGTTGAGGATAGTGTCCTGATCGATATCCCAAAAGTCCCAAAAAATCCCACCAGGGGAAAATCCGCCATTTTGAAAAAACCAACGTCATCTTAGACTCGCAGTTTAGCATAGTGATAGTCCAATTTTTCTCTTTACACAACAATGAAATTTCCCCATAACTCATTATTGTAGCCTAAAAAAACTGTAATTTTAAAGTAGACTATTTCAAAAACTATTCAAGGGATTTAAGTAAATTTGGATTTAAAATTTAGTTTATTTATTCAATAAAAACATGTCATTAATTGTATAGTCAAAAATCTCACCGTTTGGTTGCTATATCGTTTGGAGTATAGTTCGGTTTCTCAATTTGACCATTTTGTTCATTCTATTTGATTTAGTTGCAACCCAACGGTGATATTTTTGACTACACAATTAATGGCATGTTTTTATTGAATAAATAAACTTAATTTTAAATTCAAATTTACTTAAATCCCTTGAATAGTTTTTGAAATATTATTAACTTTAAAATTCCAGTTTGTTTCGGCTACAATAATGAGTTTTGGGGAAATGTCATTGTTGTGTAAAGAGAAAAATTGGACTATCACTATGCTAAACTGCGAGTCTAAGATGACGTTGGTTTTTTCAAAATGGCGGATTTTCCCCTGGTGGGATTTTATGGGACTTTTGGGATATCAATCAGGATACTATCCTCAACATTTCCACCAATTTTCAGCTTGTTGTTATGAATGCTTACCTACATTTTAACCCAGCAAAGCGTTAATTAAATAAAAATTAATTCTATTTAAAATAACTTTTTCATTTTGAATTTTTTGACGTTGGCTCTTAAAATACATATTGTTAAACAATTTGGGACAAAAACGAACACAATCTGACGCTCGGTTCAGTCGCTGTGCTTAAAAACGCAATACAAGATGGCGGCGCTTTATTCGAAATGGCGGTTTCCCCTAGTGGGATTTTTTGGTAATTTTGGGATATCGATCAGGATACTATCCTCAACATTTCCACCAATTTTCAGCTTGTTGTTATGAATGCTTACCTACATTTTAACCCAGCAATGCGTTAATTAAATAAAAATTAATTCGCATTAAATTAACTTTTTTATTTCGAATTTTTTGACGTTGCAACTTAAAATGCTCATTATTAAACACTTAAGGGCAAAAACGAACACAATCGAACGCTTGGTTCAGTTACTATACTTGAAAACGGAATTCAAGATGGCTGTGGTTTTTTCAAAATGGCGGATAATCCCGTCGATAGAATTTTTGGGATTTTCAGGATATTAATCAGAACACTATCCTATACATTTCCACCAATTTTCACACTGTTATATTGAATGTCCGGGTTCGACCCATTTTTTGTCTAATTTGCCTGGACTACTATAGGATCTTGTGGCAATGATATCCCAAAGGTGGTATATAGGTTTTAAATCAATTTTGACAGCTTTCAGACTTATTAAATTAAAAACATCAAAAAATTGAGGTATTTTCAATATTTTCCCTATACTTTAACAGGGGAAAACTACTTTTGAGGGGCGCGTTGGTCAAAAACTGGCCTAGAGACCTGAAAGTTTGCAGGTAATAATGTTTCAGTATTTGTAACAACATGAGAGGGGTGCACCTGGGAAATTCCGAAAAAAAAAAAAATTTGTAATGGGCTAGTGGGCAGCATTGAAAGTGGTTGAACAGATCGAAAGTTCGAGGTAAATAAAATAGGTCGTATTTATGCTTTACACTGTAATTAGAACAAATACAGCCTAAAACTAGTTGCAAACAAAGAACAACTAAAAACACAAACACCGAAAACAAGAGTTCGATTCCCTCTAGAAGTGGGAGAACAGAAATTTTTCTAACAGGGTCTCGATGGGAAATTCCAATAGGTCCTTAGAATCATTTTAACAAGTTTTTAAAGCGTGATGAATATTTGCAGGGGTTAAGTGGTACAGCTTAGCCTACCACCAAATCCAATATGGCCGCTATTTTGAAAATCATCAAACTTCTAAGTCCCATTTCTCAGCCGAAAATAAAGATAAATCTTAGAAATTTTAGATTTAGGATGATGATGTATGTCTTCAACTACGGTAAAAGGTTAAAAGTGCTCAGTAGGTTTTAATAATATTTTTTAAAATAATTTAACTTCAAAATTTTAAATTTTAAGAAAAAACGTAATAAAATTCACTCCAATACAATTTTGGGGCTAAAAATCTTACTTTACACCCTCGAATTATATAGAATTGTCACCAAACTCGATTAAAAGTATGATATATACCGTGTGAATCGCACAAAAATTGAGAAATTCTAAGGGAAGTTTTGTTTGGGTCCCGATCGAAAACACATTTATTTGGTCCTTAAAATCACTGTACCTAGTTTCATACCGTCATCAAAAAGTGCAATTGGGGGGAGATGAGTATTCAAAGGAGGGAAAATTAAAATAGTAGTATAGTAATTTTTACTGATCACCTTGACCAATTAAAAACTGACATGGAATCAAGATTTAGAGATTTGACTAAGTTACAAATTCCGGATTGGATTCTAGATCTATTCTCATATGAAGCTGTGGAAAAGGTTGATAGCTCTTTGCAGACGGAGTATCTAGATCTGAAGTAAGACTGTGAGGCGAAAATCCTTTTCAAGCAGAGCGGTTACGAGTTAGCCTGAGTGAAGCTCATGGCCACTTATCCACAACTGTGGGGAAAAACTGAACCACTTCTTATCTCGTTCATGTCAATATATTTTGTTGAAAAAGGATTTAGTTCTGTTGTCTAGCTCCTTACAAAACAAAGGAATAAGTTGGACATTTGTCTCAAAGGAGACTTGCTCCTGAACTTGACAAACTTAAAACCGGATATTCTTTATTCAAGCTTTAACTGAAATCCACCAAGCACAAAGCAGCCATTGAAAAAATAAAATAAAACAAGAACAAAATTTTCAAACTTTCATTTATCTTTTCAAATTTTAACTGTCAACTTTCTTAATTTTTCCAGATTCCAATTTAAAAAGGAAAACATATACTCCTGTTTTTTTAAATGTACGTCAATGATCTTAGTTAATTATTTCACTTCTTTGTTCTTAAAAAAATCTGTAAAGAATGTATACATTTTATTCTTTTTCCTATTTTTTTCCCGGAGTAACGGATACAGCTGCTTTAGTTGTTTTTATACTATACGGTACAATAAAATTGCTTTATTATTTACACTTCACTTCATATTAAAATTAGACACATAATGAGAATGAAAAGGGGGCGGTAGGTGTTAGTCAACCTCCAGAAAAGGCGATGGGCCACAAAAGGTTGGGAACCACTGTCCTAGACTATCTTGGTTTTTTTATTATTAACTTTGAGATAAGCAAAGTGAAAACATCTTTCACAATTGCTTCCTTTTTCTACACATCTAGGTTTTCCCACCTGGATTCCTGAACAGAGCATCTGTTACATTATCTTGTGATTGCTCGTTTCGTAGTAGAGTGACAGAAATACTTATTAATAATAAATTGATCTGTTCTAGGGTTTCCGAGACAGATGATAGAAGGAAAGATCCAGAGCGCGTCAAGAATCACTTCTCGTCTCTTGAAAGCGAATCAGGATCAGGAAAATGGAGTTAAAGTAAGTTCCGGTCTTGTATTATTTCCCGTATTCCAATGATTTGCCAGCTATGATACAATTTTGCGGATCAATTCGATTAATTTAGAATGAAAAGGTTTTCTGATGGCTTTATGAATATACGATATTGCGGGGAGTCAAATTACCTCGTTTTGATCATGTTCATCGGCCTTCTAAATCATAAAATCCCTATAAGCCAAGTTCAAGACGGAAAGAAATTATAAATGAATAACTGAGAAAAAAAGATATCCGATAAAGTATTGTCATAACATACTTAAGTTAGTGTAAAAATTGAAAATTAGTGAAATTTCTACATTTTTTTTTTACGATTACCGGTTTTAATAAAACTTGAGAAGGGCCTTTTCATTCGTAAACCGGTAAAGTAAATATAATTTTTTTACTTAATCTTAACTTTTCCTCAATAGTTAAAAGGTTTAGTTTCATTCAAAAATTATCGATTTTCAGGGTCAATAAGCATTACTCAAGTCTTTAAATTACTCCTAAAGGGACAAGGAAGGTTGAAACTTCTAAAATATGAAATTTTGTAGCAAATGGATAGGTTTAATGGGTACCCCCATAAAAAGGCAAAAAACAATAGCTAAAAATTATAGAGGTTTTTTTACAATATTTTTTCCTCTTAATTTTTACGCATTTCACCTTTGAAGGGCCCAAACCCTTCCCCAAGGACCCAAATTTTGATGATAATATGCAGAAATGATTTTTACTAAAAGCGGTTAAGGTGTTTAAGCCCCAGGGTTCAGAAGACTCTCTGGCGCAAGCGCGCTCAAGAAATTATTTTCATGCTATGGAAAAGTTTAAAAATGACATTTTTCTTACATTAGAAGTCTTTCCTAAGTGGAAATTCATCTATTAGGGTTTTATGGGGGTATTCGATTTTTCAAGCTGTTCGCTCTTGCAGATAGCTATCTGCCATCGAATACTCCCGCAAAGGGCAAATGTACTAATTATATTTTTAATTTTTCAGAAATATTACTCAGTACCTTCTTTTCCTCTTTTCCTTTCCAAATTTTATCCATGGAGGAAGTTCACCTGAATGCACAAAAAACATAAAGAATCACTCTTATTTGGATATTGCAGTGGAAATGATAAATAAAGCAAAAGAGACCAACTCAATTTGTAAGTACCTCAAATATCTCATTAAATTTCTTAAAGAAAATAAAACTATTGCTATAATAGAAATAAAGTTGGAGATTTTATTCATCCGACTTTTTCTGAATATATCGTAGCAAGAAAAATACTACTTTTATTTTTCGATTTAAATGATTTATTTGAGGTTTTATCTATTCATCGTCTTTTGAATCTTACAAGGAGAGGATCCCAACGTGTCATCACCGATTTGGTTCATTTTTGGTGTGCAAGTAGTGCATGACTAGGACATCAATTTGTGAAAATATTAAGAAGCAACTCTCTGAAGTTTTGGAGAAAATCGCGATTAAAAATTTTAATATGTAGTTATATATTTAATAAGATTCGCATCCTGCAAGCGGATTGTGGTGTAACGGTAAGATCTGCGATTCCCAACCCAAAGGTCCCGGGATCGAGTCTCGCTGCATACCATAATATTTATTTTTATTTTCCACACAGTTAAGAGCACAGATATGAAATAAACTTATAAGAATATTTAATTATTAATTTTAAAGTATTTTGTCTTGTGATAATTTTTTTTTTGGTAAATATATAATATTTACAATAGGATCATAAAAAATTGGATTTAATCTTTTTTTTTTGGGAAACAAGGAATGAAAAGATTTTTTTCAAACAAAAAAAAATATTTTTATAGATGAAGTTTTACCTTAATTTATCCCTAACTATCTAAAAGAAAGTACGCAATTTCGTTATGCTAAAAGGGTTTGTTATGTGTCTGATTTGATAGTTAAAATAAACATTATTTTGGTAAGTAGTATAATATTTACAATAGGATCATAAAAAATTGGATTTAAAAGGGTTTGTTATGTGTCTGATTTGATAGTTAAAATAAACATTTTTTTGGTAAGTATAATATTTAAAATAGGATCATAAAAAATTGGATTTAAAAATTATTTTTTGGGGAAACAAGGAATGAAAAGATTTTTCAATAAAATTATTTTAAAAATATGAACATGTAGATTTTTCTGGTGTTTACCCTTTTCATTCCATACCTTCCTTATAAATATAATAATAATATATTTATAAATATGATTACATATATTATCAAGTTATAAAAATTGTATTATCAGAGAATCTGATTTTTCCTACAAAAAAAATATTTAAAAAATGTTTTAAAATTGATATTTATAAATATGTATGTACTACTTTATTTCATATCTGTACTCTTAATTGCGTGGAAATATAAAATAAAAGTTATGGTAAGCAGCGAGACTCGATCCCGGGACATTTGGGTTGGGAATCGCTGCTCTTACCGGCTTACCGCTACACCACAATCCGCTTGCAAGATGTAAATCTTTTTAAATATATAAGTACATGATAAAATTTTTAATCGCGATTTTCTCCAAAATATCTGAGAGTTGCTTCTTAATATTTTCACAAATTGATGTCCTAGTCATGCACTACTTCCACACCAAAAATGAACCAAATCGGTGATGACACGTTGGGATCCTCTCCTTGTTAGTTAACACCTATCAGTTTTTGAACCTACATTTTGGTTGTTCTTAATTCACCACCGCGTTTGCTTTGAGGAAAAAAAAATCATCGTTTTGGATTACATTTATTAACTCCCATTCACCTTTTACAGATCAAGCTTATTGAAAAATGTTTACTTCTGTCGGGTTCTTTTTTTTTAATATATAATTTCTTACTCAGACCCGAAAGTGAAAGTGGAACCTTTAGATTGTGCCGATGTTCTTCGGAACAGCCATAACAACAGTGGAGTCTTCCGAGTGTTCCCGAAAAACAGAGTACTGAACAGAAAATACTTGGATGTCTACTGTGACATGGAAACTGAAGGAGGAGGCTGGACTGTTAGTATAAATACCTAATTTTGGATTGGATTGTGGGTACATACATTTTCTGGTCTATGTGCTTGATCTCAAGGATCCGCTTATAAACCTTCGTCAAGAAAGACAGACACAACAGAATTTTTACTGACACAGAGAGAACCTAATTTTTTGAAAAAAAAAACCCCAACGACGTTATAATAATAATTGTGAAGCTAGTGTCTGCCTTAAAATCATACCTCATCTATCATTAAAATCATATCCATTGGGTTACATCCAAAGAGGAACCCCCTTGGATAGAGTGTTTTCAGGTGACGTGACGTCACAACCGGTTATTTTCTTTTAACTGTGTATCTTCTGTAGGGCTTTTAACTGTTGCTAAGGCCGTTGTTTATCTGTAGCTAAGGCGGTTTTTAGGTATGGGATCACGTGATTGCAAATGCTCCAATAGAAGAATTCCACGGCTAGTCATTTTCTGTAATTGTTAACCTCTGTAGGGCAAAAAACTGTAACATCTTCTGTTGCTAAGGCCGTTGTTAGGTCCGAGTCATGTGATTGAAAATGCTCTATATGCCCTGGTTTGTACCTTGCATCATCATCAAGTTGGTGTTTTTGGCAAAATATTTTAATACTTGTTTAATGTACCGCCAAGCCGCTGTCGCCGCAGCCGCTATTTCAGAAATTTTTATTTTTCAAATCTTTGACCTCTCACAACGCAAAAACTACTTGATAGAACCTTATGAAATTTAAAAAGTTTGTAGAGAAATGTTTGGAGAACATTTTCGAACGAAAACCTAATTGATGTGATTATTAGATCTGGGGTATTTTTAAGGTCAAAGTTGAAGCTTTTTTTTGCCGCGTAATCCAGTTCAGCGAAAGCTGATAGCAGCTGAACTGTGATTTTTGGCAGCCTCATACTCTGCTGTATGAAGATGTGAACTACGTCTCCCTTTTAACGAATTTGTTTTAAAGTAATTAATATTTATATTTTCGAAATTTTTGACACTTTTTCGGTTTTTTCGATCTAAGAGGAAAAACTATTCACAATAGGAGTATGATTTTTTAACCACAATCAGTTTTGAAATTATTTAAGCATCAAGTCACGTTGGCCACACCTCCAATTCTAGCGAGCGTAATTTTTGAAAATTAATTTAAAAAAAACCAACGATCGAAAAATCTAAAATTTTGAAGAAATACGTTTTATAACCCCATCAATATTTCCAATAGTCAAAATGTTGAATATCCACAAGTGTTGTATTCCCTATTCGTACAATTCCTTTGGTTTTTGTGTATTTCAGGGATGTTACTTGAATACTCTGATATTTGTCAGCATTTGCTATAATGGTTTTTGGGAAAGATTTCTAATAAATTAGTGATAAGAGAAATAAAATATTTTAGATTGGATGAGGGTTGTCATTAGAGTTTGTGAATGCAACAAGCGAGCTTTGCTCGCTCAGATCGCGAAGCGATCTATAAAGAGTTGCGTAGCAGTTACGGGGGTTGGGGAGCAATAGCGAGCCCCCAAGTTTTATAAAAAAAGTTAAAACTTTTCTCTTAGCTTCTATTTTTTTAAATTATGGAAGTGCAGCTCAAGTTCTTCCGAGAAAAATGAATGAAGGATTCCTAGCCACGTACTACTGTTTAGTCGACCTTTAATAGCGTCGAATATTGTTGTCTAGTCTGAGTGTTGTGAATTAACCTCCATTTTGATGTTATTGAATTGGAACATCTCATTTTATTCAATATCCTCACTGCTGATATTTACCCCAAAAATTGGTGCAATTGTCCGCAAAAAATTTTTTGTCAAAAAAGTTGAATATTTCTTAAAATTATTACAGCTTATGGCAAGAAAAACTATGAAATGATAGGCCAGATTCTAAGCTTTCGATTTCATACCAGATACTCGATAAAATAATCAAATTGTGAGCCACAAAAATTCAGAACCAAAACTGCGGATAATATTGTGCCCCCACCTACCCTACCTTTTAAAAAATAGTATTTTTAAGTTGAACTTTTTTTTAGAAATTTTTTTTTAGAAGATCTTTTCTCGTTTCAGCTCATTCAAAGAAGAGGGAATTTTTTGACATTGGAAGACTACTTCTTCCAAGATTGGGAAGCTTACAAGATGGGTTTTGGAGATATCGAAAAGGATTTTTGGTTAGGTAAAATATGAACATTTTATTAATTCATCTGTCTCACTCATAATTATCTTTTCAATCCACGAATTGATTGTCATGACCAAATTCATAACCAAGCAGATCATCTTCCTGTTAAGCGCTTTTCTCCGCGAACTGGTTTCTCGTCCTTCAAAATAACAGTTTCTTCTTTAGAGTCTATTCCTCCCTACTGGCATAAACACATTATATTCAGTTAAAAATTCATTCATGATATAAAAACCAGCGTTTAGGGTTTCATGTTAAAGTAAAAATAGTCAAGTAAAAAAGTAAGTAAAATCATAGTAAAGAAAAAATTGCTTTTAAAAAGCTTTAGCAAAATGCTAAAATTACCGATTGGTCGGATGCGGCATGGTTTTTGACTGGAAAAATTTAACTAATAGACTACTCAAAGAACAAACTCCACACTAAATATTTTTTAAAATCTTTTTGACATTTAAACAAATTCAAGTATTTATAACGTTCAGATTTTTCTTTCGCATTATTGCAAAAATGGTCGAAAATATTTTAGCATTCTGAGGAGTTTCTTTCGCGTTTTGCGAAAAAACCCACCATAGCGGAATCCCTGATTGGTTGATATTCTTTTACCTGTTCCAGCTAATACAAAAATTATAATTGATTTACTTCTTTGTTACAAATACTAATTAAATTATAAAATATCAAAATTAATTTTTAAAAACTCATCCGAACAAACATGCAATAAGTATGAGTACAAGTATGAGTGTGTAAAGAATTAGAGAAAGAGAAGACGCCATCTCCTCGAAATTTAATTCAGGAGCATACTCTTATACGATACTTTCTTACTTTCCAGGCAATGACAACATTTTTTCTCTGAGTAACCAAAAGCTCTATTCCATCCGCTTTGACCTGCAGGATGTTAAAGGCAACAAACGCTACGTCGTCTATGATACCTTTTGGGTAGATGACGAGGATCACAAGTATGCTATTCACATGAAAGGATACAGAGGAGACGCAGGTAATTTAATTAATATTATTTTTTAATAGTTAATGATTAATGATTTTATTTATGACTGGGCCGGGTAAAAGTATATAAGAGGCATACTGATATTGAGCTTGGGTAGTAGAAATGTTTTAGAAAATCTTTAGCATCGTTGAGAACGACGCGGCGTCTCAGAATTGGACTACTTCTTATCTTTTTCTCTCTTTCCATAAAGGGTTTCGATTATTCCTTACTACTCTCTCCTTTCTCACATTCCATCTCTTTATTTATTCATTCTTTCATTAGTTCAACCTCTTTCATGAGTGGATTTAGAAGGATAACCATGGGAAATTCCATCCTTCACTGATTGAAAAGATAGGGGTTTTTCATTAAAAATATTAATTATCCTGAATTGAATCGCTTATTTCAGAAACATGTCAAACGCCACTTTTCTTGTTTTGAGATAAACTAGAAAAACTGTATAGAAACTCACTACATTTTTATAAGGGTATTAAGTAATTTTTTCTTAAAGTAGACCTCATTTGGGTATTTTATAGGCGAAAAGAAATTGTTTAACATTTTTATTCTTTGCAAAAAAAAAAAAAATATTGAAATTTTTGCATTTGACACGTTTCTGCAATAAACAGCCTATTTTTATAGTTTCGCTCCCATTTTTTAAGGTTTGGGTAATAAAACTGCGAATATTGGTTAAGAATTATATTTATTTATTAAATACTAATCGAAAAAATTATTACGTTTTTCTTATTTTTCTCTTTTAGTAGTAGATGTACAACTACCTTTTTTATAAATGATTTCAACTCTACACTCTGAAATGGTGATCTGCCAATTCAAAATGTTAGTATAGAAACCTTCGAAGTTAATTAGATAGTGTTAGTAAAGTAAAGTAGATAGTTTAGTGGATAATAGTAAAACGATTTTATATTGGAAACTTTGAAAATTAGTTCAATATTATGATTTGGTTTTCAGATTCGATGCTCCCTTTAAATACAGTGATACATAGATACAAACTCTCTATCACATGGATACAATAAATGCCCAGAAGCGTGGAAATTTTGAATATGTTACTGTGAAAACGTCCGTAGTGTTAAGATTCGTAAAAAAATCTTTCAAATATGGTTTTACTATGGCCTGATGGACCAAACCTCAAAAGAATGAACTTTTTCAATCGCAGATACTGTTTGCATGTAATAAAATAAAAAACAACAGTCCCCCAAACAACTTACAAATCAGCCGAACGACGTCGCTTGACATGTTTCTGCACTAAAGCTGAAATTTAACATGTTGGGAAATTATTTTAAAATCATTATTCTTAAAAATTTATTATTCTTACATTAAAATGTGCCTTTACCCCTTTACCCCTATAGAATCCCATGACACCAATAACTCATTTTTGAAAAAAATGGCGTTGAACATGTTTCTGAAAGAAGCGATTGGTGCATTGCTCCCGGCGTAATTCCGTCAATATGATCTTATTTCTTCTCCCCTTATTCGTTATAATCCCTAGTAGCATACGATATTTTCCGATACTGCATGACAATGAGAATGGGATCTATTCATATGCCCGACAATTCTCCCCCCTTCCTTCCCGTTGTATCGCATTGACGATGATTGTCGGGATTTCGAATCAGATCCGATGAGAATAATATTAAATCAACATTATAGAAACCCAACAGGGTTTGTGTTTACCAATTTTCTCCTTCCGCGTAGTTGCTGTCGAGTCTAGTCTTAGCTAATGTCTTCACGGCGGTGCAATCAGTGGCGGATTTCAAAATGTGCCGCCTATAGGCTGAACCAAAAATTGCCGCCTATTCACTGTAAAAAATTCCCGTAAAATTTACGGTTTTAAACTGGCAGCTGGGTTGGTTGGGGAAAACCGTAAAAATTACGAAGTAAATCCATAAAAACAATGGTGTTTTACCATTTTAATCCATGTTTTTTGTTTTACTAGGTAAAATACCGTTGTTTTTATGAATTTACTTCGTAATTTTTACGGTTTTCCACAACCAATCCAGCTGCCAGTTAAAAATCGTAAATTTTACGGGATTTTTTTACAGTGTGCACATAATGTCAAAACTTTTACAATCTAAGCTGCAAGTAAAAATGGGGGTCTGTGGGTCAGCTCCAGATTTTTTTTTTAAATTGGCCTATAAAAGTAGTGATTTAGTTGATTTTGAGACCCTTTGGGTAACATTTGAAGAGAACGGTTCCTTGTAAACCGCACAATTTTCAAGGTAAAAAAAATTATAAATAGACGTCAAAATTTCGAGGGGGCTGGGGGTCCACTCTCATTTGAAACTACTTTGGGGAACACGCAAAGGGAACCGTTTCTTGTAAGCGGCAGAATTTCCAAAGGAAAAACACTATGTAACAGACTTCCAAATTGTGGAGGGGGTTTGGGGGTTCTCCCTCAAAAAAAAATTTGAAATTTGATCCTCAAAATTGTGTTTTAAGTCCTTTTGAGACTTTTTGAAGTCTTTCTTTTGACTCTTCTCCATGACAATTTTTTATATTTTCCGCGGACCGAAACAAATGGAGATGAGGGCTGGAGGTTGCTCATATGTGGTCTAAACAAAGCATTGAATAATAGATTTGTTACTTTGCTGAATCAAACTACTCAAAACTTCTGGGCGGGGGTTGGGATTTTGGTTACCTGAAAAGAGCGTTCTTCGTCTTTCCAGTGCTTGTGTTTCCTTTCTCTTCTCCTTTTTTTTTGCGGAAAAAAAATTCCACCGTCAAAAATTTGCCGCCGTTAGGCTTCAGCCTAGCTAGCCTATTTAGAAATCCGCTACTGGGTGCAATTACCAAAGTCAAAATAGTATTACCGAAAAAAATCTCCATCAATGGGTGTTAAATTTAACGTAAAGAGGCATTTGTTATTTCAGGAGATTCCATGCTACCTTTCCACAACAACCGCAGGTTCTCCACCAAAGACCAAGACAACGACCAAGACACCTCGAGACACTGCGCTCAGCTGTACAAAGGCGGATGGTGGTACAGCAACTGCCTTGCTTCCAACCTGAACGGACTGTATTTGAGAGGGAAATTCGAAAGTTACGCCAACGGGATCATTTGGCATTCCTGGAAAGGACTAGATGAATCCCTGGACAACGTGGAAATTAAGATCAGGCCCAAGGATTTTAAAAGACCTTCTCTTGCTCTAGACGAAACTCCTGAGTAATTAATGCAAAGTTTGAGCAGAAATCTAAACCGATTTCATTTAAAAGTTTGTGAAATGTTGGATTTTTTGTCTCATAGCCACTGGGCTCAGGGCCGTAGGGTAAAACGGGGCAATTTGATACAAGGGGCATATTAATACACTTTCAATATCTCAAAAACTATCAAGGTTATTTTGGTCGTGTTTTTACGAAAAGTTGTGTCTCTATGCCTAAGCATAACATATGAAAACATTAAGCTCTGTAATAAGTCTGTCAAATTTGGTGAAAGAAACTAAAATTTTTTCATCAAAAATTTCCAAAAGTAAATTTCTAAGTAAAATGTAAAATTTTCCTGAAGCTATTCTACTTGGAATACAGAGATCTGTAAATTTGAAAAGCAAGTTAATTCTCGTTGTCAATAGGGGAAATGCTTAAATTTTAAATAACCTTTGCCAATTTTTTTAATTAAAGGTTTCTGGTCAGAAACAACAGATGGGACAAATTGATACACTTAGATGTGGGGTATATTATTGATACGCATCAAATTACCCCTCTGTTAAATCTAAATGCCCCATATAATGGAGAATTTCGTGTGAAGTGTGAAGGAGTAGATTGCGAGTCTGCAGGAGGCCAGCAATCAGGCCAGTTAAAAATATTTAAATTTTATTATTATTCAAGAGAAGAATTTTAATTTTAATAAAGTGTCATACCTAAGAAAAAAGCCAGGTCCCACTTATGTTTTTCCTTTGATCAAAGACGAAGCCTTCGTGGATTTCGATGATATTGTTTTTAAGTTGCCGACACCAAGCTTCTTGGAAGGGACCTCTAGGACCGCGTCATTTCTCTCTTTTCCCATTGATTTAAGTTTCTATAAAGTGCAATAGATGGCACAAACCATTAGTGCCTTATTTACTTTCTATATGATTTTTGGTGAAGATACCTTGGAATATTATTTGACTTGATCACGGGAAAACTATCCCATCAAAACAGTTTGTTATTTCTTTAATTAGAGATTTTTTTTAAAAATGACCATTTGTCAAATTCTTTAATTAATTTTATTTCTAAATGTTTAATGGAAAAATGATTTTTTATACTTGAAAAAGGTGTTAAAAATGTGCTGCAGACACATGTCAATAAAAGTATATTTGTTATTTTCAAAACTTTTGTTATTATAATTACTATTTTTGAGCAAATTAATCACTGTATTAAAATACCCCAAATAAATACAAATACAAAACTGACGACCAGCTACAGGCTCATAGCCCAAGCGATGACCAAGCGATGTATCGAAATGCCCCACTGGTGGGGCATTTTGATACAAAATTGAATTTTTACAAAGGTCGTTATATTTTAATTTTCATTAAACTTATATTTTTTTCTAATTGGTTTTATAAAATTGAGTCATTCTTAGATATTTTTAGAAAAAAAAACTATCCGAATAAGTCATTTTTTCCACTCAAAAAATGAATTTGAATTTTGCTGTATTAAATTGCCCCTTTTTCCCCTACCTAGACATTTGTTTCGACTCAACGTTATTTCTAAGGGACCCCCTAATGAGCAATTGTACGTTAAATGTTAGATATCTTAAGAGTAGTACAGTCGACTCCACTTGATCACTTTTGGCCAAGGTTAAACTGATAGCAATTTCCAATTCTATAGTAATTGTGAAGCTAGTGTGTCTGCCTTAAAATTATACCTATTTCAGCTCATTTTGAGACCCTTTGAGTTACATCCAAAGAGAACAGCTCCTTGTAAGGTGCAGAATTTTCAAGTTAAGAAAAAACAGTATAAAAATTGATGTCAAAATTGGGGGGGGTTAACCAATAACCCCCCTTGCCCTGACTGGCCCCACTGGGTGTAAGGGGAATGTCTAAGGTGCACTAATGAAGTTACTTCTAAATAAAAACGGCAGATTTGACTATTTTTTCTTAGATAGACAAAGAGAACATTGAAACAGCCAAAAAAAGGAAAAGAGAGAAAATGATAAAGAGAGAGAGAAAATAAGGTGAGAAAATGGAGAAACGACAAAAAGGAAAGAGAGAACGGGAGAATAGTGGGATCCCCAGTGGGAAGTGAAATATAAAAGAGAAAGTTTAGAGAGAAAAGGACAGAAAATTTAAAAAATAGAGGGATATTATAATAATAAGCTTTATTATTTCATAAAGAAAATTACAACAAAACTGACAAAGTAATATATTTATCACCAAGGGGACATTTGTCCCGTTCAGGTGACAGATAGATTTTAATAAAATAAGATTACTAAAATAAAGCGAAACAAACAATACAAAACAATATACAACAATTTAAAATCAAATAACATACGTTTAATAATAAAACAAAATTGGCAAGAGGCTGGTTATTTTAGTTATAGTTGCTTCAATTTAAATATGAAAATAACGGTCTATGTCGTCCAAATTCATTAGGAAATTAAAAAGCTCACGTTTAAATGTTGAATATATCTTAATATTTTGAAGATAAGAAGCAAATGGTTATAGATTTTGGGTGCTAAAAAGTAAAAAAAGGGCTACACGGAATAAGAAGTCATATTTTAGTGGTAGTAAGTTCAAATTTCTAAAAATATAAGCATTTGAACGATAGGGTTTTAAAATTTTGAAGCACTTGTTCTGGATCGAAATTAGTGGTAGTAAATTACATTTATAATCGCCTCCCCAAATAATAATACCATAATTTAACAATGAGTAGAACCAAGAATAATAAAGTGTTTTTAAAAAGATTGCATCTATTTTATTTTTTAGGTGATGAAATTTAACCAACACAAAGCGTAACTTTTTACTTAATTCATTTACATGAGTTTTCTACTAATTAATATGCAAACCTAGATATTTAACTGTAGAAACTGATTTCAGAACATGGCACTGACAGTTAGATTTATTTTCTTTGCAGAAGAATGAAGAATGAATTAGAAGAATGAAATTTAATATTGTAACCAGCCTGTACTAGTACTTATTTCCAGCCTGTACTAGTACTCATTACCAAGAGCTCGAGCTAACATTTTATTGCCCGTGCTCACATGTTTTCGAGTGAGTTTAAAAAATGTTTTAGAAAGAGAGAGATCAAAATTTGTATCAATAAAGGTTGTCAGTCTTTTTACTGGCCTGTAGTTTTATTTCGGAAAATAACCCCAAGAACCTGAGGTTAAGAGAGACGGGAGAGTTCAGGACGGAAAACTCCCGTTACAAATTGGCGCCCAACGAGTGGCTTTTCAAACTACAGTTCCAGTAAAGGGAGTATCTAATGGAGTCATCTACTCAGACTAAAGATAAGTGAAGTCATCTACCAAAGATGAATTTTATGGTTATTGTTTTTAAGTCATCCTGACTTATAATGTTGAGTGTAGAGTTTTGTTAAAGTACCAGTATAGTTACTGAAGGATTAGTTTCCTAACTTTGAAGAAAAGCAGAGTTTTAGCATTAGTAATATTTGAAGGTATTAAGGGTCGTATAGGGAAAAATTAAATAGAAATGGCATACTTCGGAAGAGGGAAGAAAATTGATATGATAGCGTTATGTGAAGAATTGGAGCTGGATGTAAGTGAGAAGATGACAATGGTAGAGCTAAAAAACTTTGTCGTAAAATCAAACGGATACGAGGAAGATTTTATCAGAGAGTTGTATCTCAATCTAGTAAAAGAAAGAAAAACCAAGGAAGCCAACCAGTTTGAGTTATACAAGTTACGGCTTCAACTTGAAGCACAGCCTCACACCGCAATGTCTTCTGAAAGTCAGATTTGTCCCACACTGATTCTTGACCAAATGGGGAAGCGTGTCCCATCAGAAACTAGGGAGCGTTTCTTCGACACATGTAGTGGGTGGGCCGCCCCAGATCATCTGGTGGAGAGGTTGGATACATGCGACGGCTTGAGAGGTCACGAAAATGATGCACAGTCGTCTGCTGATGCCAAGAGGTTTCAACCGAGGCGAGGGGAATCACCGATGGGTTTCCCGGGAAGCGATTGCGATAGAGCGGCGGATCGGCAAACTCCTGCATGCATCCCCTTTAGCAGTAGGGGGGATCCAGGGGTCCCCAGTCAAGGTAGGCGGGACTCCTGTTGCGGATGTGGAGCGCCCGGTTGCATCGGGGCAGATTGCCCCGGTTGCTCAAAGGGAGGAGAAACAGAAGTAAGCTGCATCCCACGAGAGTCTACCACAGTCTCTGCTTGGAGAATGGCCCCTGTAATCAAAACTGGCCAAACTTACTTACAACTAGGGGGAGAGGCGAGACCTCAAAATTGGATTTCTACAGTCCGAAAGGAAGTTGCAGGAGTCATCGTGAGCGCACCGAATGTTGGCCCTGCATATCAAAGTAATCCTGTTCATCCCTGGTGGGACCGACGGAGACCGCAACCATTACCTCGTCTAGAGACTTTTTCCCGACGGCGACCACCACCATGGCCTCACCTAGAGATGTTTCCCGACGGCGACCATCACCACCCCTGTCATCCCGACAAAGACTACCACACCACCAATCCGTCAACCCGACGACTTTCACCAGCAGCAGAGCCGTCAACCTGGCGACGTCATGCCTAGTATCCAAGCCAAAGACCAAATTTTGTAACCAGCCTCTCGAGGACGTATGAGACTGGTTAAGGGGGAGCTTGTAACCAGCCTGTACTAGTACTTATTTCCAGCCTGTACTAGTACTCATTACCAAGAGCTCGAGCTAACATTTTATTGCCCGTGCTCACATGTTTTCGAGTGAGTTTAAAAAATGTTTTAGAAAGAGAGAGATCAAAATTTGTATCAATAAAGGTTGTCAGTCTTTTTACTGGCCTGTAGTTTTATTTCGGAAAATAACCCCAAGAACCTGAGGTTAAGAGAGACGGGAGAGTTCAGGACGGAAAACTCCCGTTACAATATTAGATTAGTTTCAGAATGTATTTTTTTTTATTTTATAAATTTTTTCTGCTTTTTAGTTTTGATTAAGTAAAGTTTCAAATTCGGCTTGAATGGAGTCTACAAAAAAAATATTTAAAATTAATGCATTATTGCAAAAAAAACTTAACTTATGTGCATGTTAGGAGATCTTAATACCTTTTTAGTTCATGTGTATTTTAATTAAAATTTTAAACTACACAAATTGTTTTAAAAGAAATAAAATTTCATAAAACAAACACTCCATTTTCTGACTTTTCATTATTTTAAAGAAAGGTATTTGAGTTATGATAAAAACATACATGAATTAATTTCATAAACATGTAAAAAACAACATAAAGGAATAAAATATAAAAAATAAAGTGGGAGAGAATACAGCATTCACAGAGATTGTATTGAGAAAGTTGTATTGGGTAGGTAATAATTAAAACTTACTTTTGGTATTTAAATATTTAGTGATCCGTTTGAAACTTTGAGAATACAAAATAAAAGAGGACAGAGAGAACCATCTTGGAGGGGTTTTTTTTTGCAATTTTAGACAGTAACATTTTTCTAGTGTTTTGACAATTTGTAGGGATTACCCCGTGGATTACCCCTGTGTGGAAGAGTGAAATCGCGCAAACCTGTTCAGATGTGGACGGCTTCACAAAGTTCAGAGCTTTATTGAAGTGGCTGGACTTGAGACGAATTCTTTGTGACTCAGGTCTTCATTCTCATCATTCACCTGACCCACTATTACTTCTGCTGCAATTTAAGTGACCATACAAACCAGATTGGCTAAATCTGCGCCATTGAAAAAAGCCAAGTGATCCAACTTAGGTTTGAGAAAAGGGGGTTTCATGCGTATTAACGGAAAACTTAATTTGTAAGAAAACCTTTAAAATTACACCTCTATTAAAGGCTTGTGGAACCAAGGACCGACCAGATGCAGCATTAAGTAAAACAAGTGTCAAAATGTGCCAACCAAAGAATCGAGGTAATAAAAACAAGTTTTCAAGACAACACATTTCTTTTTGTAATCTGAGGGATCAACCTCAGGTGGTGTGTTTGTATTTTGCACACAACCTATTTTTGGATTTAGAGCTATTATAAATACTACAATAAAAGAAGTTCGTTTTAGGGAAGCTGCATTTGGCCCCAATTATCTCACCATTACATCTCACTTTTAGGAGAAGTTAATTCACTGATAGATTCGATGCTAAAAGTAATTGTTTAAATTCAAAAGATGCCTTCAATATTATTAACTTAATTATTATTCAATTATTATTAATCAACTATTGGCTTAAAAATTAATTTGGATTCATTAATTTATAATGATTTAATCCTTTATGTATAAATATGAATAGAACCCGCTACATCCATTCGATTAGTATTGTTTCTAATTTCTATAGCAACCGCCATGACCAGGCAACTAGTCCAGAGCTCATCTTGTGATAGACAGAAAGTATAAGGAACATACAAATTTGCAGGGCCATATCCAAAGGGGGAGTTCAGATTTAACCCCCTCTCTTGAAGTTTTCATAACTACTTATAAACTGCTTTTATATTGATAGGCGATTTTCTGCGGCGTACAATGTGAACCTCTTATGTGTCACTTAAAAGGCTCCAAATGCCCAAAAAAGAGTTAACTTTGAGATATAAATAAAAGTGGAAACATCTTCCACAAGTACTTCCATTTTCTCTACCACTGTTTAAAAATATAAGCGTCCCTGCTTATCCTATCTGACGCAACACAAAACTTTGGAACCCCTGGGAAGTATGTTTGTTAATTATTATTTTCACTTTAATTTTACGGCATCCTTCCTGTAGTTTACGAGAGCACATCTAGGTTTTCCCACCGGGATTCCTGAACAGAGCATCTCTTACAGGAAGTTGATTGCTCGTTTCGTAGAAGAGCGACAGAAACACTTATGAATAAGAAATTGATCTGTTCTAGGGTTTCCGAGACAGATGATAGAAGGAAAGATCCAGTGCGCGTCGTGAAGAATCACTTCTCGTCTCTTGAAAGCGAATCAGGATCAGTTAAGGAGAATGGAGTTAAAGTAAGTTCCTGTCGTGTATAATTTATTCCATTTCCGATGGCTTTATAAATATATATTGGAGGTGGTAAGTTAAATTGTTTTTTTTATCATGTTTATTGACCCTTTCCAAATCATAAAATCGCTAAAAGCCAAATTCAAAACATGGAGAGAAATTATAAATAACTGAGAAAAAAAAATCTACGATAAAGTATTCTTAGAACATACTTTATGTTTGTAAATATCGTAAATTAGTGAAATTTCTACATTTTTGACTGTTACCGGTTTTAATAAAACTTGAAAGGGGCCTTTTCATTTGTAAACGGGTGAAGTAAACATATTTTTTTTATTAAGTCAAAATTTTTCTTCAAAATTTAAAAGTTCCAGTTTCATTCAAAAATTATCGGGTGACAAAAAGAAGGGCTTTCGGACCCAGAGGCATGGGTGGTCGTGGTCATGGTGGACATTCTCTCACATGGTTTCTTTTGGGGGACAAACCCGATAAATGCCAGGTAACTTCCTTTAATTGGTAGACAGTGAGTATGTTCGAATTGTAACTTTACCATTAATATCAGGGGAGAACTTAAATCTCTCAATAAAAAAAGCTTTATGAATCAAATGAAGATTCTTTGTCACATGGGGAAGGACATAAATTCAGGGGGCTCAGGAAATTTATGAGCGGGTCACATGCGGTGGCGGACCGGACCATATGTTGTAACACATACAGGCCTGCTTTAAGGTTCAACTACACAAACAAAGGGAATATGAACTAATTATTTTTAATTTTTCAGAAATATTGCTCAGTACCTTCTTTTACTCCTTTTTTTGCCATATTTTATCCATGGAGAAAGTTCACCTGAATGCACAAAAGAAATAAAGAATCACTCCTATTTGGATATTGCAGTGGAAATGATAAATAAAGCGAAAGATACCAATTCAATTTGTAAGTATACTTTAAAAATTTCACTTAATTTTTTAAAGAAAATATAACTCTTGCTACGATACAAATAAAGTTGGATATTTTAATCATCCAACTTTTTCTGTATACTTTCTTTATCTAAATGAGATATTTGAGATTTTATCTATTCCTCCTTTCCTTGGATTACATTTATTAACTCACTCACCTTTTACAGATCAAGCTTATTGAAAGCTGTTTACTTCTGTTCTGTCGGGTTCTTTTTTTTAAAAAATTAATAATTTCTCTTTTAGGTCCGAAAGTGAAAGTGGAACCTTTAGATTGTGCCGATGTTCTTCGGAACAGCCATAACAACAGTGGAGTCTTCCGAGTGTTCCCGAAAAACAGAGTACTGAACGGAAAATCCTTGGATGTCTACTGTGACATGGAAACTGATGGTGGAGGCTGGACTGTTAGTATAAATACCTAATTTTTGAAAAAGAAAAGCACGTTCAGTAGGATTCTTGAGTTTCTCTCACATTCTCCTCTTCGCTCTTATGATCTAAGTCTTCCGTTCTCTTTTTCAGTTCTATCCCCTTTTCTATTTGCATTTTTTCGTTTCACTCTTTCTCCCCAGTTCAATTCTCACATTTTCTCCACACTTTATCATTTTCTTTCTCACAATCACAGGAGTTTACGGAGAAAGAGGGACCAATTTAACAGTTTGGGGGCACAGGGAAAAAGGTCCATTTAAGGGTGCCCGACTTTTATCTTAAGATAAAACTTAAATTTATATGTAACCTAAAATAACAAAATCAATTAACTTTAATGTAAGTGTATAAATACAGTGTAAAAGTTATTTATTTGAAAGCTTTATAGTATAAGATTAATAGTATATTTATTTTTAAATATTCATAGCTTTAATAAATTTGTTTTTAACTCTTTCCCATTTGATAAGGATTTTGGGGCCTGGGCAAATCAGTCTGTGAGGAGATGTTAGCCAATCAGAGCAGACTTGGTTCATTCAGACTCCTTCTCCATGGACTCTTAAAAACAAAAGAAAGGATTTTTTAAAAAACTTGACTTGAAAAAAGAAAACCTGAAAGAAACAATTATTTCTTTCACAAATTCCAAAGAAATGTGTGAAAGGTTTGGGAAGGAAATGAGGAGATTATCATTGATGAAAAGAAAAATCTAGTTGGCTAAGAAACTGTCTATGATCTAGAAACATCTGAACTCGTAGCTCTTAAATTAGGCCTGTAAGTAGAGAATAAGGACCAAGGACGAATTGAGGGGCATGCGGCAACGAGCTATCTCCAACAGTGTTACAGCTAGTTATCACAGCAAGCACCTCAATTAGTCATTGAGCATTTTCTGTAATTGATTTAAGTTTCCTTTTCAGTAAAAAATACTCTGCTTCATTGGAGTACACGTATTAGTTTTAAGTTGACTTTTGACCTATTTTATGAAATGAAATAAAAAATTGATTAAAACGTTGGCATGCAAGACATTTCAGTAATGAAATATTTGTAAAACTTCATCGTAAGAAAAACCAAGATTTCGAAATAGATGATTGGTTTTACATAAAATGCAAGAAAGTTATGTGGATCTCCGAATCTATTCATTGTTGAAAAGTTCAAGGTTGATCCACGTTTTTAATTTTACGTGTTTTACCTTCAATTAAAATAGTCGTACCTCTTTAAAAATATTATTTTTAAGTTGAACTTTTTTTTTCAAAAAGATGCTATCTTTTCTCGTTTCAGGTGATTCAAAGAAGAGGAAATTTTTTGAGACCGAAAGACTATTTCTTCCAAGATTGGGAAGCCTACAAGATGGGTTTTGGAGATATCGATAAGGATTTTTGGTTAGGTAAAATATGAACATTTTTATTAATTCATCTGTCTCACTCATCATTATCTTTTCAGTCCAACTTTTTGTAAGGCTTCCTTAGAATGAGTGAAAGTAATTTTTCAGAAATAAAATGTAACTGTAACCTCGAATTGATTGTCACGGCCAAACTCATAACCCAGCAGATATCTTCCTGTTAAGTGCTTTTCTCCGAACTCGTTTCTCGTCTTTCAAAATAACAGTTTCAAGTTCTTTAGAGTCTATTCCTCCATACCGGCATAAACACAATATATTCAGTTAAAAAAATCATTCATTTTTTATAAAAAACCAGCATTTAGGGCTTAGAGTAGAGAAATTGGTTTAAAAAATCTTTAGCAAAATGCGAAAATTACCAATTGGTCAGATTCGGCAAGATTTTTGACTATAAAAAAAATTAACTCACAGAAACTATTCAAAGAACAAACTGAACACTAAATATTTAATAAATATTTTTTACAATTAAACAAATTTAAGTATATATGTGTTCAAGTATTTTTAACTGTCAGATTTTTCTTTCACATTTTTGCAAAAAAGGGTCTAAAATATTTTAGCATTATAAGGGGGTTCTTTTGTATTTTGCGAAAAAAAAAAGCCCCCATAGCGGAATCCCTGGTTGGTTGAGATACTTTTACCTTTATAACAGTTATAAAATATCAAAATAAATTTTAATACCAGGAAGAGAGGTTTAAATAAGGAGCATAGTCTAATAAGATATTTTTACAACTTTTCAGGCAATGACAACATTTTTTCTCTGAGTAACCAAAAGCTCTATTCCATTCGCTTTGACCTGCAGGATGTTGAAGGCAACAAACGCTACGCCGTCTATGATACCTTTTGGATAGATGACGAGGATCACAAGTATGCTATTCACATCAGAGGATACATGGGAGACGCAGGTAATTAATATTACTTTTTTAATAGTTAATGACTGATGATGATAAATATGATTGGGCGGGGTAAAAGTTTATAAGGGGTATTTACTAATATTGAGCCTAGGTAGTAGAAATGTTATAGATAACCTTTATTGAGAACCACGCGGAGTCTCCGAATTAGACTCCTTTTTCTATGGCATTTTTTTCTTTTATCTTTTCTCCCACCTTCCTGTTTTCTTTTCCTCCCTTTACCAATTTTCTTCCTCTGATCGTTCTTTACTAACCCTCTCCTTCTTTATTCCCAGTTTTATTTACTCATTCTTTCATTGGATATATCTTTCACATTTTTCTCTTTTGTTTACTCTTTTTCATTGGTGGATTTAGGAGGAGAACCCGGAGGAATGCTATCCCTTATTGAAAAAATATTTTTATTTCATCAAAAAATGGAATATCCTGAAAATTTAGGAGAGACATTGGTCCTCCGTGCGTATATACACACATGCTTCCTTTTGTTCAATAACCTCGAGTAGCTAGTTAGCATATGATATTTACCGATATTTCATGACATTATGATGATATTGATTCAACATTATAATAGTGATGACTGGTCAGAGCAATATCGGTTTTTATTGTGAGATAATAAGGACATTATAACATCTACTTATATTTTCTTATTCTGTCTCTTCCTAGGTTCTATTTTTCGTTTTAGTCTAGTCTTTGCTAATGTCTTCACGCCAATGCAACCAGTCCTTAAAAAAGCACGATCACTGTGATCCAGAACATATTCAAAACATTCTTACCGGGAAAAAAACTCCAATAATGGGTTTGAAATTTAACGTAAAGAGACATTTGTTATTTCAGGAGATTCCATGATACCTTCCCACAACAACCGCAGCTTCACCACCAAAGACCAAGACAACGATCACCACGCCGAGGGAAACTGCGCTCAGCTGTACAAAGGCGGATGGTGGTACGGCGCCTGCCATGCTTCCAACCTGAACGGACTGTATTTGAGAGGCAAGCACGAAAGTTACGCCGACGGGGTCATTTGGCATGCCTGGAAAGGACACCATGAATCCATGGACACCGTGGAAATTAAGATCAGGCCCAAGGATTTTAAAAGACCTTCTCTTGCTCTAGACGCAACTCCCGAGTAATTAATGCAAAGTTTGAGGAGAAATCTAAACCGATTTCATTGATATGTTTGTGAAATTCTGGATTTTTTGTCTCATAGCGCACTGTAAAATGGCGATTTTGTTTGCCCTTACTAAAAACTATTAAAAAGACATCATCTCCCACCCCCCAACAACTTCTTTATCGAAGAAATTTATATGCCAGGTAAAAGAAAATTACATTTAATACGAAGTTCATTGGTCAACCTAACTTTTTGGCATGGTTTATTGCGTTTGAAATTTCAATTTGTTTTGCCAAACTAATATAAAGGCAATATTCGGTTTCAGCACTCAAAAATAACCTATAAACATGTCTATATTGTTGTTTTTTTTTCGGCCATTTTTAAAAAATTAAAAAAACATTAAATTTCCCATGGTCCGATTTATAGTATGTTATTATTGGGGTCATTCCTAAGTGAAAACCGTTGAGAAACCTTTTATTGCAATTTGTCCGAGGTTCGGCCCTTTTTTTCGCTATTTTCAGTGGACTATATCCAGTGTAACATTTTTATTACAAAAATTTTGGGTGCACTTTCAATTATGGTGTTAGTTGTTTACAGTTTGAGCATTGAAAAATACATTTTAATAATTGCAAAAGAATATGGTTACTGGGTTAATTTATTTTAATGGCACAGGAGCTAAGAAACAATATGCTTCCCTTCATAGATATCAGTTTTCAACTGCATGAATGAATGACAATTTTGCTATGCTATTGATATAATTCTGGAAACAATACATTATTAAGTAACCGTAAAATCATCCATTCCCATTATTTAAGTAGTCAACAATAACTTTCCCCTGCATTCACAGTCATTACTTCACATTTTTAGAACTGTGTAAAAAATATAAAATATACATGAGACTAATTGACTCTAAAAAATCAAAATGTGAAATTTAGGAACAGAAATTTATCCAAATAATATTCTTTCAAGACAAAACAGATAATATGAACTCTATGAGACTAATCGACTCTAAAAAATCAAAATGTGAAATTTAGGAACAGAAATTTATCCAAGTAATATTCTTCCAAGACAAAACAGATAATATGAACTCCCAAATACAGTAAGAGAGTAATAAAATCATTTTAAAAGAGGAGGTTTAATCCAGTTTCCCAAGAAAGAATTTTTATCTCACCCATATTACTAGGTCACGGCTTACTAGATACTTATACAGGCTTGCCGAGTTTTAAACAATGAAAACCATTTGACAACTTTTCCCGCTTGGAGCGCTACAAGACCTACCTACATCACCCACCGCCTTCAACACTGTGGATATGCTTTGCCAGTTGGTCCAGTATTGCCATCTGGATTTGCAATGATTTCCGTACTCGGCTAGCCTGTATAAGTATCTAGTAAGCCGTGACTAGGTATAAGAAATTATCTTATCTCAACCAGGTAAATCTATATAGCATATTTTGTAAGGTGAAAACTTGTCTGTTTTTATTTTAATGAATAGAGATTTTCTTATAAACATTTTTCTTTCTAATAAATAACTTAGTATATAGAGGGAGAACCTGAGTTGGAAACAAACTTGTATTTTTGAATCTGTTAGAGCTCTTATTTTTTGGCAATATATTTAACATTTTAATTGTTTAAAAATATACCAGTTTGACCGATTTGTTCAGAAAGTTTTTTCAACTGATTGATTAGGCTGCCAAACTTATGACTATTTTAAAGCACGTAATAATTAATTGGCTTTTAATAAAGTAAAAATAATACTAATAATTTACAAAACTTTATTTTTTCTTCCACTCTTCTTTTTTCTTTTACTCAATGCCAAAATATGTTCAGCAGAGTTGGTTCCAGCATGGCAAAGTGAGCTGTATTTATTAAAATACTTTCGGTCCTGAAAGAAAAAATGCAAGGTCTTAAATCGAGGAAAATGTAAGGAATGTAAATGTCGAGGAAAATGTAAATAGTTAACACTTTTGCAGAATATGGAAAATGTAAATGAGGAATATCTTTAACATGGGAAAATTTCAAAGTCTACAAAGATATTAAATGAATGCATGATTGTAAAAAAACTCTAGTGCAAGTCAGGAGAGTAAGCACCTTAATATTTTTTTTGCACACGTGGATTTTAATTAAAATTTCAAACGATACATGTGTTCCAAACTTCCAAATGAAATAAAAACTGAAATATTTCATAGAACAATTACTCCCATTTTCTGACTATTCATTATTTTAAAAGTAAGATACTTAAGTTATGATAAAAGTCATGCATGAATTAATTTCATAAACATGTAAAAAGCAACATACTGGAATAAAATAACAGTAACTTTTTTAGTGTAGTTTTTTTAGTGGAGATTACCCCTGTTTAAAGAGTGAAATCATACAAACCTGTTCAGATATGGACGGCTTCAAAACATTCAGAGCCCTATCGAAGTGACTGAAAGTGAGTATGAATTCTTTGTGGCGCAGGTCGACCTTCTCATCATTCACCTGATGCATTCTTTCTGTCACAGCAATCTGCGAGGCCTTCCGAACCAGGGCTGCCAAATCGGCTCCACTGGAAAAAAGAAGTGAACCAACTTTGGTTTAAGAAAAGGGGGTTTCATGCTTATTATCAGAAAACTTCATTTGCAAGGAATCCTTCACACCTCTATTCAAGGCTTTTGTAAAAGAACCAAGGATGCAGTTCCAGAAAAACAATTTAACCAAGTATCAAAACACACTAACCAAATAATTGAGGAAGTAAAAAAAGTGCTCAAGGCAACACTTTTTTGTAAGCATAGGGGTCAACCTTGGATGGTTTATATTTGGTTTACATTGTTTACTTGGTTGCTTCGTTTTCAGAAAGCTGCATATGGCCTCAATTATCACACCATTACCATCACATTTGAATATGAAGTTAATTTACAAAAGATTCAATGTCAAAAGAGTAATTGGTTAAATTTAAAAGATGCCTTCAGTATTTTTGACATAAAAATTAATTTAGATTCATAAATTGAATGATTTAACCCAGAGGATCTCAAACTGTGGGTCGCCAGTGATTTTGACCTTGTCTGAATATATATAGTAACTTTTTATAATTTTTACGAACACATTGTTGGCTTTTCAAATTTACTAAATTTACATTAAAAAGAATAAAAAGAGCAATAAGAAAGAAATATCTTACTCGGCGTCGAGTGCAAAGGACAGTTAAAGTAAAATGTACATATGTGTATTCCTTTATATAATGTGCTGATAACACAAAATTTGTCAGTTATTGAAACAAGATTTTTAAAAAATCAATGATCAATGTTTCTAAATGTAGACTAAATGTACGGAGTGTTTCCCAGGGAAAAAACGTTTTCGCAGGGGACCAATAAAAATTTTAATAATTTTATAACGAAATGATGTTGTGACTGTAATTCATCCCATATTACTCAAAAAGGAGTTGAAATTCTGTTTCAGAGTCAAATTTCAAAATTTCATCTGAGGGAGAACCCCCCCCCCCCCCCCCCCGATTCCTCTTTTTTTTGTGGAGTTCAATGTCTACCCCAATTAGACAATTTGATACACTCAAAATCAAATTTTTCTTTTTCATTTTCTAAATTGTTAATATTATCTGTAATACATGTATGTAATTTATTATTGTAACAAAATAGTTTGCGACCAAACTCCACACGTATGAAGTGGAAGTCTGGTAGTATACATGGTCAACCAAGTATTAGTCTCAATCAAAAAGGAAGGTTAAAGATATTATTCTTAAAGATTCTTAAAATAAAATTGACAAAAACTTTTGCATTTTTTGACATTTCAAAGGGGAAGACTCAAAGTGTACAATTTTTCCCCACATTTTAAAATTTCTCATTTTTTGCACTTAGTCATGATTTTTTAGATCCCAACTTCTTAAATATTTTAATTATCATTGAAATAATCAAGAGTGTTTCTTTAGCTTAAAATTTCTGTTGGTACTAAAAGGGTTTTTTTATTAAAAAAAAATTAAAATCTCCCCACGCTCCACAAAGTAAGGTTGAAAGGGCAAATTTTCTCTATGCTTTTAGCACAAAAATCTTTCTCTGATGGAATACCCAAACTTCAATTAACACTTACCTGAATTCTTCGCAACGAGGATCATGGGCAATAGCATCCAATGGTACATCATCAGCAATTTTGGGTCGAGTTTTCTGAAAATATCAAAAGCAGCCTTATTAGCAGCCAGTAAGCAAAAGTAAGTAGCATTTCTTATTAGAATGTCCCTTGAAATCAAAAGTTAGGTAAAACTTTGCAGCACCTCTAATTTTTTATGCTTTGCAATCATAAGACTTCTAACTTCTATCCAGGATATTTTTAACACTTTTTCCTTTGCACAATACATTTTCGATTTAATAGGGTAAAAATAATCTAAGCATAGAAGAAAATGTTACATAAAAATGGTAAGAGAAAAAAAAAACTGTAAATATATAGCTTTAAATCACAATTAACTATTTGAGCACTACCAAAACAGTAGATAGCTTACAGTGCAATTTATAAAAATGTAGATAATACGTCTGATTGACGTTTTATGACTGAGGTGCCATTAGAAGTTGTAGTTCTTCAAAGGGTGCCGATAGATAGAAAAGTTTGAGAACCCCCTTTGTAACCACTCCATTACTATTCACACACTTAACAATTCCAAGAACATAACTGGCCACCTCTGGTTCAGAACATAACTTTGAAAAAATTAGTTCTGATTTGATTCAAAGCATGGGTGAATGCTAGAAAATTTTCTAGAACAGTATAAAGCCTTTTAATTAAAATCTGTACTTGAGAGTGAACAATCATTTCTACATCATCATGGTTAATCATATAATCTTTTTCAAGCACTAAGCAGAGATAAGTCACCAACTCTTAAGACTAATCTATACAGCAAAAATTTTAGCAGAGTTTTTAAAGCTTAGAAACGGCGCCTTTACTTCTAGGTTAAAAAATATGTAGATAAAAGTTCGAATCAGATTCCAGGATTCATTGCAATGATGCAAAGCAGAAACCATAGTTCACATCTCCATTTCGAGTGCAAAAGTAATGTTTAGTTTTAGTAGTAATAGTTAGTAATAATAGTTTCTGAACCAGTGGTTATGGTGAAAAATACTCCTTTTCTCACACTTGCCAAAATGGAAATTAAATATGTCCAGGGAATGCGTAGTTCATTCCGGCAGATAGTGGTAGACTAATCATGGTCACCACTTTTTTCCATTATAGTCGGCTTGACTAGAAGCCTTCCTCCACTCTCTTGCGTTACCTTCCTATGCCGTGCTGATAAGTCCTAACAAGGACGAAACCGGTCCATGGCTGGAGGTGACGCTTGAGAGTTGGAGTTTCCAAACCTTTCCCGAACCAGTGGTTATGGTGAAAAATACTCCTTTTCCCAATGTTTTTACAGTTTGTTAAAATTTTTGATCTCATCCCAACATCATAAAGAAAACTGCTAGAACCGATTTCCAAATAAAAAACCTTCACTCGTGATTCATCAAAGTTTGTTGCAATTCTTCAGTTTGCAGCAAGTAGTAACCAACCTTGGTGAGACTCCTAAGAATGTCTGCACGTTCCTGGGCTGAGGGCAGGCCGATATAGAAGACTGTCTCCAGACGGCCGGGCCGCAGCATAGCGGAATCGATCTTGTCCAGGCGGTTGGTCGCTGCCACCAGGAACACCTGCTTGCGGCCGTAGGTCCCGTCTGATGCGCACAACAACTGATTCACCACGCGCTCCACCGGTGCATTCTGCAAACAACCAGATTTTTAGTAGAGGTATAATTTGTAACTCATCGAAAAATAATGTTACAAAATATTACAGCACTAGAACTTTTTAGAAAAAGAAACTTGAGCCACATCACATCATAGAATAGCAAATATCAGGGTTGAATTTTTAAAAATACAGTTCAGTAATGTACTGTACACATCCCCACAAAAATAATTTAGAGAATATATTTTTTTTTAAATTGCAAAAATAACCATTTTTAAAATCAACTCAAATAAAAATTTTCCTATTTGGGACTCAAGTCTACTTAAGTTTCTACCCTACAGGGTGTTTCAACAAGTCTGCCCAAACTTTACACAGCCAAATTCTTTGCAAGGAGTACATAAAAAATACCCAGAAAACTGTACCTCTATGACCCAGCGTTTGAGAAAATCGCAAGAGAAAAGGACCATTATAAGAGGTGGAATTTTGTGAAGGGGCAGCAAAATAGCCCCAATTATCAGCTGGATCGACCCGTTATCCCTAGTGTATATGTTATGGGCAAAGTGATTAAGTATACAGTTCAGTAATGTACTGTACACATCCCCACAAAAATAATTTAGAGAATATATTTTTTTTTAAATTGCAAAAATAACCATTTTTAAAATCAACTCAAATAAAAATTTTCCTATTTGGGACTCAAGTCTACTTAAGTTTCTACCCTACAGGGTGTTTCAACAAGTCTGCCCAAACTTTACACAGCCAAATTCTTTGCAAGGAGTACATAAAAAATACCCAGAAAACTGTACCTCTATGACCCAGCGTTTGAGAAAATCGCAAGAGAAAAGGACCATTATAAGAGGTGGAATTTTGTGAAGGGGCAGCAAAATAGCCCCAATTATCAGCTGGATCGACCCGTTATCCCTAGTGTATATGTTATGGGCAAAGTGATTAATCGGGCATTATTAATAATGCCCGAAGTGGAGGCGGGCAGAGTGATAAATTTCATTCATAAAAATCCACAGAATTTATCACATTGCCGTAACATATATACACAAATCCATGGACACAAAATACAAAACCACAACAATTAAACAATACAAAACAAGTCAAAGACATTATAGAAGTCCAGATTATTGTAAGTCAATGTAAACTCTTACATATATTAGCAGTTTGTAAAACTTCAGAAAATTCAGGAAAAGGTAAAAACTTAATATTAACGTTTCAGGAATCTCTAATAAAAAATAAATACTGTATATTTCGTGCATAAGATGAGAATTTTTGGAAACATTTCCAATGCTAAAGTGGGAGTCGGCTGGTCAACATGAAACTCAATCCCCTCACAGCCTTCCCAATACAAGAGCGGGGAGAGTTAATTATCCTTTTGGACAGTCGAGTAAACAGCCCCCCTTTAACTCTTTCTAACTCCTTTCTTGAATTGGGAAGGCTGTGAGGGGAAAGCGTGCCCGACACCCGTTTTGGATCACTTTTCACGTTGACAAGAAACTCTGAAATCTATGAAGAGGCCCTTATACATGGACCTCAAGATTCTTTTCTTCCCCTGCTGGTCGCTGATCCAGGGAATCTTTCTCTCATAAACTTTTTATAACTTGTTAATTGGTAAATTGGATTGTCTATTCTTTTTGTCTGAGAGTTTGAAGTTGTGTGTTTGTTGCAGCATTACAGCAATCACATTTCAAAGGAGCACTATTTCCGAGCCCCAATTGAAGGCTTATTGTTGAGGAATATACGATAATTTGATTTTAAAATATCAATATCAGAAGTTTTACTCACATCCTTGGTGTTGGAGCGGGGTGGACAAATAGCGTCGAACTCATCGAAGAATATGACGCAGGGAGCCGAGTTTTGCGCCCTCTCGAAGGTTTTCCGGATCGCCCGCTCGCTCTCTCCCACGTACTGGAGGGAGAAAAAAAATTACTATTGTAAAACATTAATTGATAAGAGATAAAAAATAACTTTACATGGTCGAATTTCAACAAATTTTCAGAGAAGGATCCCTGCTTTATTAACTACAAAAACTGATGGGAGAGAAGTTTGAAAATTCTTCTTACCATGTTCAGCAGTTCTGGTCCAGCAACTGACAAAAAGTTCAGGTTGCATTCATTGGCTATAGCCTATACCAAAACAAAAACATTTAATATTTGTACATTAATCAGCATTGATCTGATATACACTCCAGCTTTTTCATTAAATATTCAGCCTTCTGCTTTTTTATTGTTTAGATCGGGGGCAAAGAAAAAAGCAGGAGAAAACACCCAAACAGCAGAAGGTTGGAGATTTAATGCCTCAATCACTAGAAACACTTTTAACCTGTAAACCCCACATTATTATAGTATAGCAATAAAAAACCTTAACTAAACAAAATTTTGAGGCAGAATCCAGTAAAATATAACTTTTCACAAAAATATAAAACCTTTCATATGAAAAGACTGACCTCTCTAAAAATAGTCTATTCAACAATTAGTTATTCAACAATTTTCAATTATTTTTAGACTATTGCAAACTTAAAGTATAAAAAATAAATAGAATATCTAATAAATGTAATTATTATATATTATTCCTGAATTGCTGCAAAGATCTTGGTCTAAAAAAAATTTAAAGATGGGGTTTCATAAAGAAAGAAGATAAAGTATTCAATGTTCTGATTTGAAGAATGCAGACTGTCCATAATAACCTTACACAAATCAAAGTTTTATCATTATTGATTAAAAAGAATAATCGTTGAGCAATGCTTAAACTGTCCACAACTGAAACCTGTATTTGTAACAGTCAATAAAACTTTTTCACCATATTTTGCACAAGTTTTAAAAATAATTTTTTACTGAGCACATTTTAAAATATTTACTACTTTTAAAAATATTACTAGACACATTTGACAGAATTAAAAACTTGAAAGAAAATAAATAAAATGATACATACCTTAGCAACCAAAGTCTTTCCACACCCCTTTGGACCAAATAACAGAATTCCCTTTGGTGTTGACAGTTCATTTTCTTCATAGAAGTCACTGTACATGATAGGCCACTGAAAATCACAGTTATAAGTATGACAAAGAATGATATTTATATGTACCATAAGGATAAGAGTTTTTTTAAAATAATGAAAGAAAAACCTTCTTAAAACCATGCTTTTAAAACAGACTAAAGAGTAAGATAGGTTTTGCCCTAACTCCTTGTTTTAAATTTTTTCTCTGTTTAATAATCCATAGGAAGCTAAATTTCTGGTTTTGCTTTTAAGAAAAAAGCAAGTATAGAGCTAAAATTTGTGGAATGTGAAGTTATGTTTTAAGTACTTAATCTATCATAGAAAAAATTAGCAATTTTGTTAACTAATGTCCTGGCTTACTGGCTATATTTGAGCCATGAAATTTTTTTTCTAAAAAAGCTCTAATATGTGACTTGGAAAAATTTTATAACTACCTAAGTAGCTTTTATAAATTTTACTAAGTGTCTAAATTTTAAAAGTATTAATTTAATCAAGTAACAGATAGCATACCTATAATTGCATTGCTATCATCATATTTATACAATAAATAAATTATTAAAACTATTGTATTAAAATTACACTTACCACGATAGTCTCCTGCAGCTCCTTCTTGACATCTGCCAGAGCACCCACGTCACTCTGTCCACGGTCGCAAAGCCCTCCTTCTTGGCACCAGGCACACACTCCTTCAAGGCATTCTGCAAGAGAACACTTTCTTTCAACCTTTAATCAATCCCACAGGTGAGTGGTGACTCATACTGAGTATGAAATTTTGAATCCTAACCTGTGTTAAGTCCTGACTTGGAAGGACCATGTGAATGGAACAAATTTGTTTGCAAAGAACAGTCCAAGAAAATTTACAAATTAATCTCTAGCTCAAAATTTAAAAAGCGAAGCGACCGTAGCAAGTGTAGCTTGTTTTGAAGCAAAACAAAAATATCTTCATTTAACATTTTTGTAACTAAGCCAGACTTTTTATAAAAATTTCTTTTTTTGTTAAATCTATTCATAATTTCGAAATTAATTAACATTAATTTGGAATCTTTTAGCCAGTGTTCTGTTTTTGTAAAAATAGGATTACGTTTTGGTGATAGTATTGTAAAATTTATAAATAACATGGTAAAAAGCACAAAAAGTATGATTTTAAAGTGAAAAATATTGTGGTCCATTGTTAGGCTAAAATATTATACAAAGGACCTGTTTTTAAGACAAGGAATGAAAACATTTTTACAAAATATAAGATTTTGTTTCACAATACAAATAAGTCATTTCAAAGAGTGAGTAAGATATCAAAATGCCAATACTGTAGTGTAAGCTCCTAAATATTTTTAACAGTATTGGAAAAAAAAAACATGTTTGTTTTCATAAAAACAAAACCCATGTTTTTGTTTAAAACATGTTTTTTTACCCTCAAAACAAAAATGCTAAAAGATCATGATTTAAAAAAAATTTAAATTAGATTAACAAAGCCATGCTTTCTTAATACAGCGCAAACAATCTCCTTTCAAATGATTTTCGGGTACTTTAGGGTTAGCCGGGTTCGAATCTTGCCAAATAGACTAATATCGACATTTTACAAATTACACATAAAAATTTACAAAAATACAATTGTTTTAAACAATGTTTTTTGCTTTGTTTTAAACAATATGTTTTAAACGTGACAACCCTCATTTTTAACATTTTATTTCCAATACAGCAATCTCTCCTGGAAAATGGAACGCACTTCACCCCAGAAAATGAGATAACAGGTGACAAGATGAACGCTTACCATCTTACCTTAAAGTCTTCCTCTGAGAAATGGAAATTTGTCTTCAACCTCCTGGGGAATATTTTTCATTTTGACCCGCAATTCCCTAACTGAAAAAGTGCAGAAACATCTTTTAAAACTTTTGAAGAGTAATTCAATTACAAGTGTATCATTTTAATAACTAATAAAATGACAGGATAATATTGCATACTTGCCAACTTTTGAAAACTGTCATCAGTAATATTTTTCGCGACTCATTCCTCAAAAGTACATTTTGAAAAAATGATTCAAAGTTATATAAAAGGGGTAAAAAAGTATACTAAATGTGAAATTAGAGTATCAAAAAAATTCATGAATCAAAGAAATTTGTAATTAAGTTGAAAATAAACAAATGCTTTAATTTCAGGGATGTGATTGGCAAAAAGAGGTAACCCAATATCTCAATAAAATGAACGTGCAAAGCACAAATTCATACAAAAGGCAACTTGCAGAATAGACAATTAAACTACAGCATAGTTAAATTGACTCTACTGAATAGTTACCAAGGTGTCAATAATTTAAATTACATATATGACTTTTAATATATTTTGAATATAAGAGGTAATGGTGCCTCAGTGTTGATTGGGTATCAAGGTCCACTTTACTTATAATTTATATTTATTATAAAAAATTTAAATAATGCTTAAATAATATTATTTACCTTAAACTTTTCATCCACCCTATTATCTGCACACCTTGTAATTCTTTGTTTGAACCCTCAAGTTCAAACCATAAATTTCTATTTGCCTTCTTGCAAACAACAAGAAATTCCTCTAATATTTTTTTTAAAGCTAAATATTGGACACATTTGAACTGCAAAAAGTGAACACTTTCTCCCAAAACAAGCATTTAAAGCCTAGGATATTGACCCAAAGTCGCGATCGCGAACCGTCTGTCAAGTTGTTTTTCTGCCCGCGTCCACGCCGTCAAAAAGCCAACTTTACAGGCAAACATCCGGATGAAAGCGTAAAAATTATTTTTTTCTGCGAAAATTTTCGGAATTGCGTAAAAATTAAGCTTCATCCGTAATTCCGTAGTACAAACCGAATTTCCGTAACAATTACGGACATTCCGTAATAGTTGGCAAGTATGATATTGTATTATAGTTTTAGAAAGTTTAGTAAAAACCTATAAGAGAAATGAGAATATTTTGTTCATTAGAATAAACTTTTATTTAGTTTCAACAGGCACTTATCACTTGAGTACTACCTACTGTATTTCATGTAACAATAATTTATATAATAGCGCCTTTTAAAACATGTGTGAACTTGGTACTCAATTATTGAATCCAGAGGATGGTAAGCCAATACAGAGCAAAGTTTTCAATTCAATTAAAAGATCACTGTGGGAGCAGTTTTCTGGCTAATTTTGGAGTTGTAGGAACAGGAACAGGTCACTGTAAGAGCTTCACCCAACTGTATCCCATTCTTTAATAATCAAATGCAAAAATAAAACACTACCTTTATGTAATATTTCCAAATAAGAGGGTTTTGAAGAAGCAATTTTCTCATGCTCTGATTGATTGTCGCTTTTGCCCTGGTCAGAGGAAGATTCTATCAGCTTGAGTAATCTACAATAAAGTATATAACTAAATGAATGGTACAAACAATAAGCTTAGATTTCAAGATAGGACATGGTTTTAGTTAATAAATATGAATCTACTGGTCGTTACCCCACCACAGTTTAGCAATTATTTTTATTTGCGTTATTTTTGAATGCTTATCCATTCATAATCCAAAAGTGAGGTTTTCTTCCAAAAAATTTACCTTGTATTCAAAATCTATTAAAGGTGATATGATCTTAAAAATCTACATTCAAATCAAATTCTGCCCAGGCCTAATGGCCTATCAGGCGGTGCCCATCTCTGTTTCATTAGCCTTTGGACCTGGGGTGCTAATTAGCTTGTGCAGGCCGAGTGGCTAGTCTGACGCGGTACCCCCAGTTGATTCCCCAAGCGAGCTTGGTGCTCATTTTATCGACCTCGGAAGGATGAAGGGCTGAGTTGACCCATGACCAGCAACCGAAGCAGAAGTCACAAGGCATCGAACCTAGTTCGGTAATGCTCCTAGCCAGACACACTGACCACTAGTTTACACCACCGCAGCCACAAAAAAAATTCTGCATTAGTAACAGTATTTTTTTTAATGTTAACAGGGGATATGTTTAAACGAGAACTAACCTTCTATAACGAAATCGCTCAGCAAGATCCAAAAGATTTCTTAGGTCGCCTCCTACGTATCCGGGTGTGCTCTTAGCCAACCATTGTAGTAACTCTGGTGACAGCTTCATATCTCTGCAGAGAATTTTTAAAATTCTGAAAAAGAAAAATACACGATTTTACTGACAAGCACAGCTTAAATACACATACTAAAGTTTTGTATCTTGTTTTCTATAGTTGTTGATTTTACTTAAATATTCATAACTAGACAATGCTAATATTAACAAAAAATGATGGGATATCAGTTTTGCCAAGTGAATTTGCGGAGGAATCCCATGTATAAAAAAAGTCTCCTTACTCCTGCCTGGCTTCCTTGTCAGGTATGTTGATGGGTACCTCACCGCTGAAGCGTCCACTAACGAGCAGCGCAGGGTCCAAGGTGTCCAGCTGGTTGGTGGCACCCACAACCAGCACCCGCCCCTCCTCGTCCTTCGTTGCTAGTTCTGCAACAGAAAATGAAATAAGTTTCGTTGGAAACAGCTGTCTTAAAACAAACTTCATTCAATTCAATTCAAATCATTGTTAAAAATGATTATTATTTAAACATCATTCATATAATTTTAGTAGGTAACTCAAAGAGAATAGGTACGGAACCTTTATCTGAAATGTTCTAAGTAAGGAACAAATTTGCGCCATTTTTGGGGGAAAATGCTGCTTTTGCCACACCAACTGATTGGCGATTAATAGCATATTTATAATGATGTAGTTGCTTTAGGATATATACGTGCTTTCCCTCTCTACAATCCATCCTGTTCTCAAAAATTATATTTTAAACTATCTCTATTCCATCTGCTTTTTTGGCAGTGAGGCACATGGAGGATGCAAATTTAGAAAAATTTACTTTACTTTCAAAACATTTTCCCTCACACTTTCAAAACACTTTTATGGCACTAAAATTATAGACAAATGCAACAAACTTGACTATTGCTAGTAAGGGGCCATTCATTAATTACGTCAGGATGATTTTGGCAATTTTTGACCCCCCCCCCTACCCCCATGTAAGGGTAAGTAAGATTTTTCAAACCCCTCCCCCCCTATTCTTACGTAAGATTCCATTTCGTTTTTCAAATTAATAAAATGTTAGAAAAGGATCAGTTACACTAAAACACTCAGTTTGATGTAAATCAAAGATTTTTATTTTTCAACAGATAAGTAATATTCTTGCTGTGAACTACATATTATAATTTGATTAGAATAATTGTAATTTGTTTACATTAACTTGGAAAATCTTACGTAAGAATGGGTTTGACCCCGCCAAGTAAGGGTATGTAGAAATTTTTCCAACCATCCTCCCCCTCGGGACCCTTACGTAATTAATGAATGGCCCCTCAAGAACCTCAAAAAACTAGAGATTTTTTTTTGTGAAAACAATCATATTGCTGAGAAACTCAAAAGCTACAGTAATCAGCAAGAATTGGAACACAGCGCATTTTGCAATCCTGGAACCAATTAATTAGATGCATCAAGACAAAATGCCCAGTCCGACACGAGCCCACAATTTCACTACCCAAGTAGTGGTAAAACAATCAAACCCGAAGACCCGAAGTTGATTCCCAATGTTGTTAATTTTTTTAAATTTCAAAAATCATGAAACCTTTGTTTACAACCTCATATATTATTTTTTTACGAATTAATTGTTGCCAGTGGCTAGTATTTAACACTAACTGATTAAGCTACATTTAATCTGATAAAATTAATTTATCTGAGAAAACTGTTTCGGTAAGAGTATTGCATCCTTTTATGGTATGCAGAGAAGGTCTGTATGCAATAACAGGATTCTATATTACCGGATTTCCCTGCACAAATTACAGGGGTTTTCTGGTTACAGCAAATTTAACAGAATTCTGTTAAAAAACAACAGGATTTTACAGTGTAGCAATGGAGACAAATCAGAAGTCCTCCCTATAATTACAGACAAATCAGCCAGCACAACAAAAATGGGCATTAAATAGAAACTAGCTCATCAGTTCCTGATGATGCATCCAAGATTGTGATTTTATAGCAATGATATAAGCTTTCCAATTTAGTGTCAATGTTAGGACTTTTTAGTGCCAATGCAAGGTGCTTTTTGATTTAACACTGTTAAGGACCGAAAAAGGTTTTTGATTTAACGGCTAAATTGGATCTCCAGGCTAAGGGCTAAATCTATATATGGTCTAACATTGATTTAAGGCCCAGTCCTATCCAATCCATGACCATTATTTTCCATCCCTCCTAAACCAAAAGTCGGCCTTACCATCAAAGCACTTCTGGAGCTGCTGGCTCATGCGGTTATTCATGACATTGTCCGAGCTCTTGGAGCAGATGGCATGGACGTTGTCAAGGAAAAGGATGCAGTGGCCAGTTGCAATAGCCGCCTCGAAGGCCTGACGGATCTGGCCCTCCGACTCCCCCGAGATGCCATTCACCAGCTCTGTGGCCCCCACTTCCAGGATCGGCAGCTCTATCTCCTGAAACAAAAATAAATTAACTTTCTGCTTAATGTGATCACAGTTAATGTTATCAAAATCAACAGGTCCCAAATGCTTCAATTTAACTCAGGGGAGGGTGGCCAACCTTTTATGGGAAAGAGTGCCACTAATTGGAAAAACAAACCTTAGGCGTGCCACTTCCATATATAGGGGAAAGTAGTGTACATCGGACTTTTTGCTACTTTTTACCCTGTAAATTTTTATTTATTGAAAATAAATTAATGAAACAATTTCCCTTCGATACTTTAGCCTTTCATACACAACATATATTTTTTTCAGAAATTTAATAAAGTAGTATTTCAATACTTAATTAATGAAAGAAAAAAAAACTGAAAATAGGTCCAAGGTACAACACTGGTATTGTACCCTGGTCCAAAGGGTGTTGTACCTTGGACCTATGTCAAAAAACTTTAATTGCACCTCTAAACTTAATAAAATGTTTGTGGGAAAACTCAAGGAACAAGTGCTCATCGAACCACCCAGATGTATAAGCTTATAGATTTAGTTGGAGCACTTTTCAGCATAAAAGTTTTAAAGCATTGTTTATTGTCCCAAAATTATAGATTTTCCTTAAAATTAGTGTTAGTCATGAAATTAAATCCTACCCTACTTTTAAAATCAAAATGCCAATGCAATAAAAGTCAATATAGTGATTTATTTAGTATTTATTTAGAATCATTAATAAACTGCCACTTTTCAAATCTTAAAAGTCAATTTTAATAATTAAACATACAAAATGAAAAATGACTCATTATTTCCTCAGTGTTTTACGCAGTAATGTGAACAAAGTAAAAAAGGACATTTTTAGGGGAAGGAGTAGGCAAAAGTAAGGAGGACTCACCCCTGCAATGGCCCGGGCAATGAGCGTCTTGCCACAGCCAGGGGGCCCGTGCAGCAGGATTCCACGGACGAGCTTCTTTTTCTTGAGCTGCGGACTCAAGTAGTGTGCGATCATCTCCTCCACGTTCTGCAAAGGAAATAAATTGAAGTGAAGGAAACTTACTTTCTCACTGGCTTCAAATTTCAACTGCTCTGATTAATTAATTGTTTTTTAAGTAATTTTCAATTATTTATGATTTAATTATTAAATTAACTTTTAGCTCATATTAAATACTTTTATTATTTTATTTGGCTGAATGTTCAACTGCCGGTTAAAACTAACTTTTCTGCTTTCTTTTATAAACACACAAGTAAGGTGTTTAATAAATCTGTCCACAAACTTGAGAATATTTTTAAGGGTTTAATAATATATGATCTTTGAATAAAATAAATAGATAATTTCATTGAATTTATTTTTACCCTTGTTACTTGAAAATGTTAACAATTAACTATGGCTCAAACTAACAGACCAAATGCCATTCAGAATAAATTTTAAATTTTTTTGACCTAATACCATAACAAATGAGATTCTACTGAAAGCAACAAAAATGAAATCCATTGAAAAAGAAATAAAAATCAGGAGATGGCAATTTACAGACCATATATTAAGAATGGACCTTGATGAAATCCCTAGTGTTGCCATTGACTGGGCACCTGATAAGGAAAGCAAGGAAGAGGTTGCCCCGGACCTGGAAAAAGTTGTAACCTTCCCCCGAACCTAATAAAATTTACCCGAACCTAATGCATTGCTCCTATGGAGCTGGCAGGAGCTTCCCCCGAACCAGGTTCGTAGGTTCGGGCACTTTTTCCAGGTCCGGGTTGCCCTAAACAAAAGTGGCATAGAATGTTGGAAAAGGGGAGAGGAAGGCTGGATGGTGCAGCTGGCTAGAGGCAAGAGGTGGGGTAGTTATTGGCGAGAAGTAACCAGTTTGGCTCTCTCTATATACCTTCCCAACCCTAGGGAGTGAATGGCCTGGCTTGTTTGGGGTTATACTAACTGCCTAGCAAGAAAAGGCAAACTTTAAGTTGACCATTTCAAGACCTTTCCAGTCTAGCCATTAATGGGAGTGTATGGTTAAAGGACCTGTCCACTCACCAATATAGTTTCTAGCATTCCTCCTACATCTTCATAATTGGTAGACGAGAATTTTGCAACCAGAGCTAAAGAAAGAATTACATCATAAATTAATACCACATCTACAGGTCTATTGAACAAAATAAAAAGTGGAAAATATATATAATATTTTAGACAGGACCAAAAATATTTTCTTCCTATCTACACAGTAAAATCTTTAGCCATTTAATTGCTGGCATGCAAATTCAAAAACATTTCATACCAGTGCTTATACCAGTGATTCTCTTTTTCTTCTCTCTGGCTGGAGTCTTCAAATTTTCTATATTTTCCGATTTCAACTAAAATACAATTCAAATTAAAAATACACTCTTGTAGTTTTCTCCAAGCACAGATAAAATAAAGAAACATAATTTATTTTTCATTTTGCTAACCTCTCAAAGCCAAAAATCAGGAAAAAAATTTTATTGACATTTAGCCCTTTGGGCCATTGCATGAAAAAGTGGACATGAGGGTTGAAATTTCAAAATTATTTAATTACTATGTATTATGTATCAAATTAAAGATAATTATATGGCCTTTATGAAATTACAGAGTGCTAAGTTGTAAAAAATTTTCTTCATAATTTTTTTAGGCTTAAAACAAATTCGAAAAACTTTCAAGTATGCAAAATAGGGTATTTTCAACATGACAAAAACAGTAGTGTAAAAGCAGTGGCATTTTCATTGTTTTCATTGGTGCCAACTTGTATTGCTTGTTGGCCTTTGAATGAAGGATAATAAAAAAGTACTAACTTAATACTAACTACAATCAGGGAGTCAAATGTGGTCTTAAGCTGAGGAGCTAAAATCAATAACTAAACTAGTGTTTACCTGTTTTTCAAAACTGGGATCAACTTGATCCTCTGTAACATTATCTTTTCCCATTAGGTCTTTTTTATACAGATTTAATAGCCCATCGTTCAGTATAGATTTTTCCTGAAAATAGATAATGTTAATGAATACCTTAAAAAGATGAAGTAAAAGGTACAAAACCTATATATTACCTACTTATGACGACATATAAGCATCCATAAGAAAATAACAGTCAAACAACGGCCAGAAATTTTGGGGTCACATCAATTTTTTGGTTTTTATATGACTATCTAACAACCCTGAAAGTTACATGAAATTATCACATTTTCCAGTTTTTGGACATTTTTTACCTAAGCCGCCCAACTAATACCCATATACCATCGCCTTTATCTAGAATGATTCTACGTTTTCAAAATTTTCCTTCCTGAAAATTATAAACTTGACATACAGCAAAAGAAACTACATATAATTTAAGGGGCAGCTGCCCCTCCCTGCCGGCCCCCCTGGAGATTAACCTTTAATCTTAATACACAAATAGGTAAAGAAAAAGAGGGTTATCAGTCCCATTAAATACTATTGCCGAGCTGTAAAATTGCCAAGCTACCAAAAGGGGGTAAATGCTAAGACGCCGGGCCTGGGCAACTTTTTGGCGAAATTTGGTGTTGCCAATGCCGTTTATTGGCAAGTAAGCAATTCAACTTCTATAAGAACTAAAGTTTGTATGCTCCAGCTAGTCACGAGTGGCATACCCAAACGCAGAAAATCCAAGTTTTTTTAGGGGTGCGGGAAATGAGGGTAGCTGGCTTGGCTACTTTTAGCTCTTAAGCACCCCATTGGCGAGAAGGTATATCTCCAACTCCTTCGAAGGAGAGGGAAGGGAGGTGGAGTACTTGGCGCAAAGAAACCAGTTTGGCGCTCTCTCCATACTTATCCAACCCTGGAAGAGAATCCCCGTTTGGGTTTAACACTCGTGCCTAGCCAGGGCAAGGGTAGACAAACTTTAGGTTAACAGAACTCTCTATTTTATCGCCATTTTCGGCGCCAGGCCTGGCGTTCTTGCATGAACCAAAAAGGGTACGGAACAAAATTAAACAAACATGAAGTACCTGGTTAACTGGAGTTAAAATTGAGCTTCCAAAACGTTTTTTCTTACTTCCAGGAGAAAAACTTACGCCTCTTCTTTTCACCATTTTATTAAAAAAATCTCTTCAAGTTAAAAAAATGTAATCAGATATGTTGTCTCTTAGAATTTTTTAAAGACAATAACAACCCTCAGAACAATCAAGACTCGAAAAAACACATGACATGCGTATATGCATAAACGCAAGGCAAAACACGTTTAAAAGTGACAAAACCAAAACAGGATTGAAAAAAAAACGCAAACAAAACAATAAATCTTTTCACTTCTTTTCAAAGATCAGTGATGTTGATGCCACAAGAATATAGTCCTCGGCCAAATATTTTCTTTTTCTATGATATTTTATTCTGAGGCAAAGACAGGGTTCGACGAACAGTCTTTACAGCAGCAAAAACACTTATTTATATATTCCATTCTTCTTCTCAAACTTCTATAATCTATTTATGTTTAAAACACAGAGTATAGAGCTTAACAGAGTGTCCAAAAGGCAGTTTTCCTCTTTTAGTTCCGTTGCCACTTCAGGCTGAAACTCCACCAGTCAATCACCTCTGCCAATCAGGAGAAGGCGAAACCTTGAAACTGATTCCTCATTGGATATGTAACTTATATAGGGCGTTGCATTTTAATTACGACAGAGCTGCTTTCTTTTCCCCAGATTGTAGACTTTTTCCCTAAAGTAGTGAAATTATCCCTGGCTAGAATTAAAATATCCCTCTCTTTTTAAACTTTGATTGTTTTTTTTTTGTTTTAATTGTTAATCTGGCATCTCCGATAATTTCACATCAGAGTGGATGAAATGGCAAAATTTCTACAAGAAAGAATACAAATAATCGGCAAGTTTCGTAATTTATTTAAGTATCTTTTCAACTCTTAATGTTAAGAGGGTCCGTCAGCATTTCGATTTGCGCCTTTTCCCACTAGATGGCACTGAAACTCACACAGTCACACGATCGAAAGTCAGCCAAGAACATAGCCGAGATTAACGAGGGAAGCGATATGCGCCAAATACTGGCACGACTGGTTCAAAGAGAGGAGAGAGCGGTTCTAAGAAAAAGGGGGAAAGATGAGATGTCCGAGAGGAGAGCGTTGGTTGACATTGACATCCAGGGGTTTCGCAAACGGTAAACTGCTGCATTTCCATCTGGGCGCATTTTTAAAGATGTAGATCAGGGGTTCTCAAACTTTTGAACATCGCGACCCACTTTTTATGAACAGAATCTAACGCGACCCACCTCATCTTTAATTAAGGTATAATTTTTTTCAGGCCAGCAACAGGGCATAGTGTGAAACTTATTTTATGATAATAATTAACTCAAAGACCTAGAACTAAAAATAAAAGTGATAACACTGTTAATTATATAAAAAAATTAAACCAAGTGGATTTGAATCCAGTTTTTGGAAGGAGGCTGGGGCCAGGTTGGAAGAGAGGTCCCTATTATTTCAGGACAAGGAAGCAGTCTTTATTTTCTTAGCCACTGTACTGCATTTCAATATTTCAATAGAAAACGCTGTTTTTCGTTTCTAAGAAATATTGTTTCGAAATGAATTGAGGGGTGTCTCAAAAACTCTTTCTTATTCTTATTCAGCTGTGACAAGAAGTTGAATTTTTAGTAATCTTAAAAGTTGATGTTTTCTATTAAAAGTCAATAAAGAAAAGTTATAAAAGAATATTTTAACTATATTTTTTACTTCAAAATAAAAAGGATTTCAATTCGTATTTTCTGATAAACTGTTCATTTAAAAAATTTTCTTTTTAAAATCAATTCACAAAGATTTTAGTAACGTTTTCAAACTTCAAACGTTTTATGCTATTCTTATAATGAATGGTGTATTCTGTATTATAGATAAAGGTTAATTAGAATAGAAAGTATTAAGCAGTAGCAAAACGTTTCCATCCTTTTATACAAAAAAAATAGTATTAGTATTATGGCCTATTTTACACTTTGCGAGACCCTATACTAAAACGATTAAAAGATTAAATTTTTAGTAGCAGTCAGGGTTGGCAAAACCAGGTTTTTTTTTTGTATATAATTCTGAACAAAAAACCCCCAAGTAGATTGTGTTTTGTATGGGGTATTATACTCAATAGAAAATTGAAAAAATGTTAGGTGATTTTTTTAAATGAAGGATTTTTTTTTTTTTAAAGTTTCATGCGTTTTTTTACGAGTAAAGTGGAAATTTAAAAATTGAATCTTTTTAAATTTCTGTGGGGGGTTATGAGTCAAGGGGGTTATTTAAAAAAATAAATTGTTCTTTTTTTTCCACTAAATTGGTGAGAGAGGGAAGAAGGTTATTTACATGTTGTTAAGAAACTAGTGTATTTTAAAAAAATTCAGAAGATATATAAATTTTTGACCCCTATTTAAACCCTATACTCCTATACATCTTATTATACTTAATATTAATTAAAGATGGGTCTTCCTCCAGAAAATAGGGGGTTCGGCGGTCCTCCCCCGAAATTTTTTAAAATTTTAGTATGCTAAAAAGTGTTCTGGAGCTATTTTTTGGGGAGTTTTCAGGGAGCTTCGCGGGCTGCACAAAATGACCCGGCGGGTCGCATGCGGCCCGCGGTCCGCCTGTTGGAAATCCCTGGGTTATAATATTCAGTTTGCAGTTGTCATTGCAAGGCCCTTTGTTTTCAATTTTTTTTTGACGGCACACATGAAGTTAGAATTACAGGCGCCCTGGACATGTAAAGTTGTATGATAAAAAATATGTTTAAAAAATTTAACGAGATGGCTAAATCAGTTTGAGTTCATCTAAACTGCATCAAAATCACCTAAAAAGTCCACTTTAAGAAAAAATTTTAAAGGTCTTTTAAGGTTACAAGCTTTTTGAGTTTGATTTCTAGTAATCCTGAAAAATTCAACTATACCCATAACCGTGATGATTGATAATAATGCAACTTGAATTCTTGAATTTTTATTTTGATTAAATTCGAGTCAAAAAGGCAAAAATCTAAACATGCTGAACTTTTGCTCATCACGAGGCACAAAAGTTTGCTAAAAAGTTCTGTCAGAAATATCGTGATTTTCCTAAGGATATTATTCCGATCGCAATTTTTAGAGGCAAAAATTAGCTTACTATCATAGATGCATAAATTTGTTAAATTACGCACTTTTGAAAGTTTTATCCTTTTATATTCGGTAAATATAAGGGTAGAAAGTCTTGAGGTATCGAAAGTCGGTGTCATAAGTTAATTTAAATTTTGAACACCTTATTCAAACCTTTATTAGTGTTTTACTTTAGACTTCCCTAGTCCTAAACCAGAACTTGCTGCTATAGTTCTGGACCGTAGAATTGTAGAAATACATTAGTTTCAGAATTGAAAACAAAGGACGGATCTGTCACGTACATTTTTGTACATTTCGGTAGATATAAGATCCCCATGCAAGGAGGATTGAAGGAACCGGTTTGGGGGGGTTGGGGTAAGCTCGCAACGATGCCCCCATCTCACCGAAATTCACCTCGCTCGCTACACGCATTTTGTTCTAACGCCTGCCGCCTGCCCGAAAGACTATTTGGTCGACACCAACAGGACATTTCTCCAAAAAGGAAATTTTGTCGATGACGTTATAGCGAACGGGACATTTCACTGATAAAATATTAGTCGTTGAAACGCCCTGTCAGCAAAACTGGTAGCTTTTAGAATTCTTTCGCTATATATATAATATAATATAGTAAAATAAGCAACTATAAATCAGAAGTCTTAAGATGTTGAGAAAATGTTTATTTACACATTGATTTGTGAAGAAAAAACTTCATCTCTCTTTTTTAGCCAAAAAAAAAGTATAAATATTAATATATATTTGCAGTAAAATCAAATACTCCACAAATAACAGCTGATTTAAAAGAGGATATTTACATTTTGTGGTTCCATAAAAAATACCCCTTGTATGCCACAAAATTTTCAAGGGAAACTTCTTATTGACAGTGGCGTATATAGAAATTTATTTCGGGAGGGACCCAAAATAACCTAAAAAAAACCCTTAGTTTTTAAAAAGCCGAAAGCTAGAATTTCGCTCCGGGGGAGAGGACCAAAAAATATTCCTAAGCCCTCCCGCCATGCACATTTAATAGATTCAATGTAGTTTTTTTTAATATAGTTCCAGGTATGATTTGATGAAGTGAATATTGAAAAAAATTGTGAATAATAAAGTTCCAAGTACAAAAGGGGGGCCTGAGGGGCTCCCCCTTTTGGAAATTTGACCCTTAAAACAGGGTTTTAACTCATTTTAGTAGTTTAGTACACCAAGTTGAAGTGAGGCATTTTTTTCCTAAAAAAGTCAAATATATAGTTACTTTCAAAGCGAATATTGAAAATAAGACAGAAAATTGTTCCAAAAAGAATAATTTTTAAAACTTTTAAGAATTTACATTATCTGTTGATTAAAAAGTCTTATTTTAGTGACTTGCTCAATCGTTTGGCAATTTTTACGACTCAGAAGAAAAAAACATTTCCTTACTTTTGTGAAACTTATCTTATGATAATAAGGACCAATTCTTCATACTGCAAGACTTAGAACTAAAAATAAAAGTGGTAGCACTGTTAATATAAAAAAATTAAGCCGAGAGGATTGGAATACAGTTTTTGGAAGGAGGCTGCGGCCAGGTTGGAAGGGAGGACAGTATTTCAAGACAAGGAAGCTGTGTTTATTTTCTTAGCTTAGCTTCTTAGCCCCCTTATTTTCTTTTCTTTCTTAGTTTATTTGTTCTCTTTCAAATTAAATCACAAAGATTTTAGTAACTTTTTCAAACTTCATACGTTTTTGTGCTATTCTTATAATGAATGGTGTATATTATAGATAAAGGTTAATTAGAATAGAAAGTACCGACCAGTAGCAAAACGTTTCCATGCTTTTATGGTGTCGCGGACATTTCGCCAACTCTGAAATGTCCTACCCTACCCCCAGTTTCTGTATGGCGAAGCAACCGTAACCCCGTTATCTTATGATTATTAAATCATATTTACAAGACCCTAAACTGAAAAGATAAAATTAGTAGCGATCAAGGTTGGCACAAAACCGCAAAACCAGTTTTTTTTGTATATACTTGTTTATTTTTGAACAAAAAACTCCAAGTGGATTGTGTTTTTTTTCTTGGTCTTATTCAATAAAACCATGGAAAAATACGAGATATATGCCTAAACCAGTTTTAGAGTTCAAAGTTCATCTAAATAACTACATCAAAATCGCCTGAAAAGCTCACTTTTAGAAAACATTTTGGTCTTCTATATGGTTATAAGCTTTTTGAGCTTTATTTCTAGTAATCCTGAAAGTTCAAATACACATAACCATGATAATGCAACTATTCTTGAATTTTTATTTTGATTAAATTCGAGTCAAAGAGGCAACAATCTAAACGTGTTGAACTTTTGCCTCATTACGAGTGACAAAAGTTGGCTAAAAAGTTTTCTCAGAAATATTGTGATTTCTCTAAAGATATTATTCCTATCGCAATTTCTAGAGGCAAAAATTAGCTTACTATCAAACTATCATAGATGCATAAATTTGTTCAATTATTTGTTGAAAGTTTTATCCTTTTATATTCGGTAAAACGGTAAATATTCTTGAGGTATCGAAAGCCGGTGAAATAATTTTAAATTTTGAAAACCTTTAATATTCAAATATTTTTTAGTGTTTTACTTCAAACTCCTATAGCACCAAACCAAACTGGCTGCTCACTATAGTTAGATATCTGGACCGTAGAAATGCACTATTTTATTTTCTTATCTCTCTTATTTAAAAAAGTTACAGTAACCGCCAACGCTACCGCTGATTCTAAAATTTCTATTTCAGATCGTTTTAAACTCACATTATGCAAGAGGTTTTGATGGAATATTTTGAACATTTGTAAAAAAATGAATTAGGGGCATTTTCATTCCAAAAGCTAATGATGAGGTTATTCTGGATGTATTCAAACTATTAAAAAACCAGAAAATTAGTTATTTTTCTGCTACGAATTCGCCTCCAGCTAAAACTATTAACAACAACAGAATTAGGATTTTTTTGCAGCCACATACTAAGACATGAAGTTTTGCACCTCGTCTCCCTTTTTTTTTTCAAATTTTGAGTTCGTTTTGGATATATTTTTTTAAATTATCGGTCACATTTTTTAAAAATTAAATTTCCTTTGCACTGATTTGGTCCGATTTTTAGTACGTCATTATTAAGGTAATTTCCATGTGCAACCTTCTATCTAATAAATGAGTTTTCGATCGGGAGCCAATCAAATTTTTTTTAGAATTTAAAATTTTAACTTTTTATAAAATTTTAATTTTTGAGAATTACACGGTATATATCATTCTTTGAATCAGTGAAACCATGATCCAATTACGCATAAATTGGGGGCTAATCCCTTTCGCCCCCAATTTATGGCCCTTCCTGTTGGGGGTCAGGGAATGTTGATGTTGAGATCCGAGAGAGCCTTCTGCACTACAAGTGTTCTCAGTCCAAATTTGAAGAAAGGGTGTCCCTCCCTTTTTTCGTTTCTTGCTCCTCTTCGCTCCTTTAGGGATGCCCTCATAAAAAGTCTCTTTTAATGAAGAAAATCTAAACCTTTTTTCCTAAATTTTTGCTGTCACAACTGGGCTTCTTAAAAACGTTTTTTTGCATCAAGTTTTCAAATTTTTCCCACGAGAAACCCTCAGACCCTCTTATAACTAGTATGATTTTCCCTTAGTTCTCTCTCTCTCTCTCCCCCTGCACGTCAATCTAAAAGAGAAACGAGAGCATTACCGAAAAATTCATGGACTTTTGCCCCCACAGTGAAAATTCTTTAAAAAATGGCCTGCATTCTTTTAGTTTAAATTAGTGGTACAGCTTGGAAAGCTGCTCAGTAAATTCAATGCAATACAATTTTAACCTCAAAATCGTACTCTACGACCTCTAATTATATTAAATTGTCGCAAAAATTGAAATTTTATGAAAACTTAATTATTAAAAATTTTAAATTCTAAGGTTAAATTTTGATTGGCTCCAGATCAAAAACTCATTTATTAGGTCCCTAAAATCATTGTACCAAGTTTCATACCGTCATCAAAAAGTGCAGTGTTTCGCTAAAATTCGGATAGTACCGCTTCTTACTCTATTGAAGTTAACCCCTTTTTTCCTCCATGCTTTTTTCAATAATTTACACCACTGGAGTAGTTAAAAGCAGGGCTTTTCTTTTGTCCCCGGTCGTTCCTGTCCTGAGTTCCCCAATTTCCATTCAGGGAGGAGGAAAGCAGTCAACTGTAGGGTTGCTGACATTTTGCATCACTTGGCTTTTCAGATTTTGTTCGCCAGCGATATCGCCAAAGTAAGATATCGCCAAAGCAAGAAAGCGTATATTTCAGAACATAATTTTATGAAAGTACAGCGCATAAGACGGTTGTTTAAATAGGTTTCACATTTCTCGACCTTCTTAGATGTATCTAAAGTCAAAATAATGTTATTCTGTTCCTTAATTATTTTAAAAAATCAATATTTACTTGAAAAAATGTGTAGGTGGCGCTGCCACACAGAGGATCGAAATAGGTTTCGTTTTAGCAGAAAGTGGTAATCGGAGTTAACGCTGAGGAGGTTTTATAAATGTTACACCTAGTGTGACACAGTTTCTTGAATTTTAATACAAAGTAAGACACTTTTTGTTTGATTGTAAAAAAGAATGAGGGTTCTAAGGACTATCTATTCGTAAAAAATATGTTCTGAAAAAATTAACATTGTGGGTATAGGAGCGCTTGGGGTGCCCTCTAGGGGCAGAAAGGGGAACCGTGCAAGTGACAGACCCTCTTAAGTTTTTAAATGAATGAACTCAGAAAACTTTTTAATGAACTTTCTTAAAAACTACAATAATATGATCATCTTTGGATTTTACATTCTCGTTTCCATGGAGACTGTTTTAACAACAATGCTATTCCATGAATCTTTTCATTTAAAAATTAAACTCTCAAATAAAATATTTTAAAGTAGTTATTTATTATTTTTTTAGATCATTAATATTATTTTTAAATAGACTTAAACATCTAGTTTTTCTTTTAAAACTTGTTATTTTGCATTATGTTTATTTTTGAAACAATGGGGTAAGCAGATTTTGTTTATCATTTATCGTTATCGTGGTATCATTTTTAAAAATCTCCAAAATTATGTTATTTTTTGTAGTTAAAAGCTCTTGATTTGTCATCACTTCATTAATTTCATTGTTGAATTTATGTTAAACATGAATTTAATTTTGTGCCATGTTATAAATTAACTAATGTAAACAATCAGTTAATCCTAATTTATATAAAGAGAGTATGAGTGCAAAGTATTGTAATACAGTGTAACTTGGATAATTCAAAACTCTAGATACCTACAAAAAGTTCTAATGATCCAAAAACTCTAATAAAAATACTAAACTGATTTAAAATAGAGTTCAAGGGATCAATAAAAATGCATGAATTAGAGATATTTGAGTTCCTTAAGTTGCACTGTAAATAACACAAATAATTGTGAAATGCAAAATTCGTAGTTTAAGTAAGTTTTGTAGAAAAACAAATTATATGATGTGTAAAAGTTCAAATTAATGTGTGAAAATAATTTCTTTAATAAAAATGATTACTTGCTCTAAATGTTTTTGTACTTTTTGTTTTCTTAAAATTTAGTATTTTCAAGCCTATTCAATTTTTAAATGTAGGCATAAAGTTTTAATATATGCATCAATAAATTAGCCATTTGGATGATAAAAAAAATCTCAGTCAGTGAACTAAAATGACATTAGAAACTTGTAATCTCTTTGGAAATGTTTTAGAAAATCGCTGTAGTGCTTTGAAAAACTGCGGTTCAAAAACTCAAAAGTCCAAGTATGAATCATAGCCAGAAGAGAGATCGACAAAACTATTTTAAATTTAGGGAAATTTAAGAAAGCTTTTTTCCTTTTCCCCCTCTTCCGATTTGAGTGAAAAGCGAGTGGGAGAGGGTGGGCGGCGACGATGGAGCTAAGGAGGCGGAGCTTATTCAGCCAGTTGAGGGGGTGACACTTTCTATGGGAAAAACAATGCTTTAAAAGTTACCATTAGCGTCTATGGAGATGAGACCTCTGTTAAGCTCTATACTCTGTGGTTTAAAAGACCTCAATTTTCACTTACTTATTTAATTAATGTCGATTTGTTAGTGAAGCCTTAATAAAATAATAAGAAATATATATTTTATGATAGCTAACTGTGGCCGCGTGTGATAAAGTAAATAAACAAAGCTGAAGTTAAAAAATTAAAATTAAGCGCCTGGTTTGGATAGCAACCCCCGGTTTTATCAAGGGCGTGTTTGTTAAAAACTTTCTTATAATATAGTTTGGAAAATTCCCAAGAGATTATAAACGCTCTTGTGTTTCTGAAATGTCATCATCTTCAAAAACAAGGGCTTTTGCCGCACTGGAGAAACGTAACATTTTTCATGTAGTTTTAATAAATGATAGTATTTTTACTTGAGGATATTATTTAGAATAAAAGAGTGTGAAACAAAAACTTAATTTAATTGGTTATTTAAGTTTAATTTTTACTGGTAATTGTTATAGCACTTGACGCCATAAATTATTATGTCTTAACTTAATCCCAATTTACAGGCGCGTAGCCAGAGGGGGGGAATTTTCTTTTTTTGACTATAGAAAACCATTAAAAATACCCCATATCCCCCCCTCCGAAATTTTTTTACGGCTATGCCAATTTATGGATTAAAATAGTGATTTTACTTTTCAGTTTTAATTCATCAGGTAATAAGCGTTTTTTAAGCCCCCCCCTAAATTTTAGGTACCACTTTGTTAGAGTTCCCGCAAAATATCGCTAAATATATCCAAATATCATCAAATTTTTCTGACTTTTCTTTTATTAATAAACTGAATAGTTATTGATCTAATTAAACATTTTAATTCAGGAGTTTGAAATTATTTATGAATATTTCTACTTTTTGTTGTCTAAAAGAACTGGGTGTTATTTAGCGGGAACTCTAACGGAGTTGTAACTCATTTTATATCAATTTATAACAAGTGATGACTTACCTAAGTCATCGGTTGATATCGTAGGGATATATATATTGATTTAGCGTGCTACCTGGGTAGTGCGGGGCATTTTTATTGGGTGTTCTTATTTAAACTATCTAATGGGTACCCTTATTAAAAAAAGCAGTACCTTTGAGATTGTAAGTCAGGCTAGTGTTTATTTTTCTCTGGGGGTACCCTAAGTGGAAAAAAAGTAATACATACCTTGATATTGAAAGACTAGGTGGTGTTTCCAGGGCACACTTTTTTATGAAATTTAAAATGTCCATTTTAGTTTTAATAACTGACCCACGCCAAGGGTACTACAGTGATTTTTCATGGCACTCTTTGTTTAACACCTTGAATTTGCAAGGGTGGGAAAGTGTTTTGGTTCAATTCCGTTAGAGTCCCCGCTAAATATCGCCCGGTTCATTTAGACCACGAAAAGTAGAAATACTCGTAAATAATTTCAAACTCCTGAATTAAAATGCTTAATTAGATCAATAACTATTCAGTTTATTAATAAAAGTCAGAAAAATTTATTGATATTTGGATATATTTTCTATTTGGATATTGACAATATTAAGCGGGTGTTTTTACCAGTGTTTTACAGAGGCCTAATTTTTAACACCCAAAATAGCTTGGCAAAATTAATCCAGACTGTTAATGGAATTGAACCAATTTAAATTTTTAATTTAGTGTCATCATCCAAACACCTTTTCCTTTTATTTATGTAGTTTTTTAAGTGTCATGCTGATCCATTTTCTTCTAATTTCAAATTATCTTTTGCAGAATGTATTGTTACAGTAAATACTTTAATGTCAAAATGCAAGCTGCATCCAGTTAGTTCTATACATGATATCACCAGTGAACTAATAGTTTCAATATTTGAAAACATCACAAATATTATGATTCCAGGTATGTATAAAAATTTGTCTTCCCTTTAACAATTGTTAAAATCTAAATTAAGAAATAACTTATGAAAGTTTTAAAACTTATTGTCTGTATAACTATAAATACCAGGGAAAAATTGGGATGAATGGGACAAATTGCATAATTATACTAATACTGCAAAAATTTTAAATTTGATAAAAAATTTTTAAACCAATATGTTATGTTAACATAATATATTGGTAATTAGCAACTTTTTAAATAATGTATTCAATCACTAAATGCATAACCAAAGCCCATTAACAGTGCCACTGAAACTGATTGTAGATAAGATTATTTGTAAGAACCAAAGTTTTTACTGAATGCATGTGTTTTGTCCATGTGGTTGTTTTAAAAAACTAATGGTTGTCTTGAAAAATAACCATGATTTTTTTTCCATTTAAATTACAAACTATACTAATATTAGCTTTATTTAAATTTTTGTTTAATAAACCCTAATAAAATTTAAATAAAAAAACTTGCTTTTAGTTTGGAAAAACACATTTTGTAATTCATTTTATACAACATGGAAGCTGATGTTATTAAACACAATTTATTGAATTGGTTAGGCACTACTATGTTCTATGTGAAATATCAAACTTATATGCTGAAGCTAAGGTAGAAAAATTCAGTTGTCCCATTCATTCCCACTCTCCCCTGTACAGATTTACCAGTAAAGTTTCGTGAAAGCTATTTAATTAAACCTAAACCCCTCAAAGCAACACCAAACCTCTATGAGTACTTCTGTATTATCCTGTTAACTGTGCCACTAAAAACGCTTAGCCAAAGCCCTTTACTGTGCTGCTGAAACTGATGGGCGACAGGATATTATGCAAGAACACCTCTATGATTATCTAAGTAAACTTCATGGATAACCCCAAGTATAAACCCTTGTCATATTAGCAACCGAAATCTGCGCGCGAGAGTACGAGTTTGATCTGTGTTGTTTGTGTATGATTCATTCTGAGATAGACCGCCGTCGAGTGAGGACGGTTGTTCGGTCGCTCCCGCTATTCTCGTCAATAAAATCTTTGTTATATTTAAACTTGGCTGGAAATTTCTCGTCTGAAAACCGAACCACCATCACACTGGCGCAGTCGACAGGATTTTAAGAAGTTTTGAATCGGAATCATTTGATTTGAAGTAAGTTTTGGTTTCGACTATTTGAATCATCGGAACTATGGCGTACCTGGGAAGCGCATTAAAAGAGGACGTTATATTGCTAGCGAAGGAACTGTCTCTCACCGTATCTTTGGAAATGACGAAATTAGACTTGAGAAAATTAATTACCAGCAGTCCAGACTATGACGAGGGATTCGCGAAAAATTCACTAAATGCTATTGTGGAAGAAAGAAAGATAAGGACAGAACGAGAAGAACAAGAAAGATTAAGACAACATGAACTAGAACTTAGAAGAATTGAAGCAACTGGGAACAACTCCGTTTCATCGAGGGAATCTGATGAAAGCGAAGTAGAAAGAAGTAGAAGAATTCAACTGTCCAGTATACTCAATAAGTTCGACGAGAGAAGAGACGACATGGGACTATACCTCATCAATTTTGAACGGAAAGCAGAAATGGCACAAGTTCCCAAAGAAGAGTACGTAGCTTATTTGCTGGCTGTCTTACCAACCGACATTTGCAACATGATCGCCAGAGAAGATCCCAAGGAAGCCAACAGCTACGATTTCGTGAAGAAGCTTATATTGAATAGATACAAGATGAATGCTGAAAAACTGAAGCAGAACTTTTACAGACATCAAAAGACTCAAGATAAAACATGGAGAACTTTTACTCATGAACTGAGCACATATTTCGATGAATGGATTAAAGCGATGGAAGTAAAGACTTTCGAAGAACTCAAAGATTTAATTGTTGCCGAACAATTAAAAAGACGAACACCAGACTACATCAAGGAGCATTTTCTAGAAAAGTGGATGGAAATGAAGTCCCCTACCGAATTGGCCGAGAAGATAGAAGAATATGAAGTTATTAAGGAAAGTTTTCGGAAAAAGGATTTTCCTAGAAAGTTCGATAGACCAGAAAGAGACTACTACAATCCCGGACGCCAGAATGAAGAAAGAGAGGCGAGAAAATACCTGCCACCACAACGACGTCAAGAAATTCGTAACACAAGGGATTATCGTGACGAAAACATTACTAGGAAAATGACCAGAGAATGCTACATTTGCGGATTCTCAACACATTTTGCCAGAGACTGTCCTGACAGAGGAAAACCTCGAACCGAAAAAGTTAAAAGAGAAGAAGTATTGACGGCTGAAATACGATCCGGATTTTTGAGAAACAGAGAACCCAAGCTTAATATATCAACCCTGGAATTTACGGACGTATTAGTGGACAATATGAAAATACAAGCCTTAATTGATTCCGGTACTCAAATTCCAATCGTTAATTCCAACTTCGTTGACACAACAAAAAGGGAAAAAGGAAGAATTATCCTCCAAAGCGCATTCGGAGAAAAGATCGAAGCAGCCGTTGCAACTTTCCAGATGTCCCTGGGAAACGAAACCTTTTCCAAGCCTATTCAAGTAGTAGCTGCAATAACTGACAGAATTCAAGGACAGTGCATCATTCCCCCAGACGTGTTGGAGCTGTTGAGAGAAAACTTCGAAGAGGATAAAGATCATTCGAGCGAATTCGAAACCGAAACTACCCAGCCCGGTGTGGCGCCGATAGAATTCGAGGAGCCGATGCACGTGCATGAAGAGTTCGCGGCGTTCGATGACTCATTGTTTTGTGCTGAAGTGATACAGACGAAAGAAAATGTTCTCATAGAAAAAAGTAAAAGCGCTGCTTTGAAGGAAGAGCAGATGAAGTGTCCGACCCTGGAAACCGTGAGGAAGGATTTGAAGCAAGGAAAAAGTAATTTCTATTTGATGGATGGATTGCTATTTCACAAAGACAAAATTATGGGCGAAACAGTCAACCAACTGGTGTTACCGGAATGTAAAAGAACTCAAGTTTTGCAGTTAGCCCACGAATCAGTGTTTGCATCTCATATGGGAGTGAAGAAAACAAAGGAAAGAATTAAGTACAGTTTTTATTGGCCAAATATGACTGAGGACATTAAAAACTACTGTCGGACGTGCAATGAATGCCAATTGAGAACCCCAGAGAAGGCAATCGACAAGGTACCCATCACCCCAGTTCTTCGTCCAGAATTACCATTTGAAGTTGTAAATATCGATATAATTGGACCCATCGATCCACCGTCAGCAAGAAGACATAAATACGTGTTATGTTTAGTGGACCAACACTCAAGATGGCCAGAGGCGATCCCGATTCGTTCTTTGACGGCTAAAGCCACTTGCGAAGCACTCCTAGAGATTTTTATGCGAACTGGTATTCCCAATGTGATTGCTAGTGACAACGGCACGAACTTTGTCTCCAAGTTGACGCAAGAATTCGTGACCAGATTGGGGTGCTCTCCAAGATTCTCGACTCCTGGATATCCGGCCAGCAACGGATTAGTAGAAAGATACAACCGAGTTTTGAAAAATGCTCTTCATCACATCATAAGAATGGATCCAAGAAATTGGGACAAATATATTCCCTATCTCCTTTTTGCGTACCGAGAAGTACCTAACTGCACAACCGGAGTTGCTCCATTTAAACTCGTGTACGGGAGAGAAGCCAGAGGTCCATTGAGTGTACTGAAGTCTAGTTGGAGTGGCGAAATCGCTATACCCCTTAACATGGAGAAGACGGCTGTTGACTACTTACAAGAGCAGAAGATCAATTTTGAAAAGGCCGCCGAGCAGGCACACCTGATTGCGTCTGACAAACAAAAGGCTTACGCGGAGTACTTCAACCGCAGAACAGCATCTAAAGAATTCCAAATCGGTGAGCAGGTATATCTACTTATCCCCGACTCGTCAAACAAGTTGTATGCAAGATGGACTGGTCCAGGAGAGATCATCAAGCGCTGCAACACAAACTCATACAAGATAAGATTACCAGACGGAAGGGTCAGTCATTGCCATGCCAACAAGATCCGGAAGTATCATGCACGCTCCCTCGCAGTTGGAGTTGTCTTTGAGGAAGACACTGAGTTTGGAGAGATCTATCCTACTCCGCCTGTGGACCATGATGGACCTGAAGGAAATTTGGATCTCTTGGACTTATCCCACTTAGATGATGAAAAGGTTAAAGAACTGAAGTCTCTACTTCATACGTACAGTGGACTTTTCACTGGAAAGGTTGGAGTTGCCAAAGTGGATGCTCATCGTATCAGACTGAAGCCCGGTGCTGAGAGGAAGAAACCTTTCTGCTATCGTATCCCGGCTGCTCTGAAGCCTCAAGTAGATGCGCAGATAACCGACCTGTTGGCTCTTGGACTGATAGAGGAGAGCGATGCCGAAATCGCCCATCCAATTGTGTGCGTCAGTAAAAGGGACGGCAGCATGCGACTCTGTGTGGACTATAGAGCTTTGAACACGGTGACAGTATCTGATGACTTTCCTATGGAAGAGGCCATGGACCTAATCCATTCCATTGGCAGGGCCAATATAATAACAACATTAGATCTACTTAAAGGGTATTGGGCGATACCCATGGACCCTGAAAGTAAAGAACTAACCGCTTTCAAGACTCACCGGCAACAGTATCAGTTCAAAGTAATGAGCTTTGGCCTTAAAAACGCTTCGGCAACCTTTCAAAGGGTGATCAATAAAGCATTATCTCAGTATAGAGATTTTGCTAGAGCATATATTGATGACATTGCCATATTTTCACAGAACTGGGAGGAGCACATGCGTCATCTTGAAAGTATTTTGTCTAAATTGCGTGGACTTAATTTTACTGTTAATATCAAAAAGTGTTCTTTTGCTAATTCAGAGATCAAATATCTAGGTCACATAATTGGTTCAGGAAGGCATCAGCCAGACCCTGAGAAAACCGATACCATTAAGAACTTGGCACGACCTAAGACCAAAAAGGACCTTCGGAGCGTTCTTGGTTTGTGTAATTATTATAGGGACTACATCCCTAAATATTCAGAGTTAGTGTATCCTTTGACAGAACTCACTAGAAAAAAAGTTCCTGACAACATTCCCTGGACCTTAGCACATGAAGCTTCTTTCAATAAATTAAAATGTGCTCTGTTTGAAGCTCCTTCTCTCTATACCCCCATGCCTGGTAAACCGTTTATCATTCATTCAGATGCTTCTCAACATGCTGTAGGTGCATGTCTTTCTCAACGGGTTGGAGATAAAATCCATCCCATTTCTTATATCAGTCAAAAGTTGTCTAAAAGCCAGCAGTCATGGTCAACTATAGAGAGGGAGGCTTTCGCCATTGTGTGGTCATTAAAAAGATTTGAAGTTTATATTTTTGGTTCAGAAATTGAATTTTATACTGATCATAATCCATTGTCATTTTTAACTAGATGTGCACCACAATCAGCTAGATTGCAGCGATGGGCATTTGCAATTCAAAGGTACAATATTAATATTAAACATTGCCCAGGTGCTAAAATGCCTCATGCCGACGCCTTATCCAGACTATTTTCTGATAAGTGACTTGCTGTAATTTTCTTGTTTACCAGTGATTTTATTTTGATAATAATGTTAATGGTGTAATTAGTTTAGATATTTTATTCAGTCTAGTTTCATATTTTGCTTTATTTAGAATTTCAGAATGGTATATTTTAGTGTTCTTGGTTATTTGTGTGTGGGTAAATAATTTCATATCGTGATTTTTATTAGTATTTAGCATATATTTTGAGTTATCTATCCTTTATCTATATTTCTGAATTGTGCATTTATAAGTATTTACATGATATTTTAGAGCAGCAATAATGATAATCTTATTTTAGTAGTGTACTTAAGTATGGAATATTATTTTGAGTATTATGCAAAGGTGTTACTATTAGTGTTCGGTTACTAATTTCTTTAATTCATATCTGTGTTTTTGATTTCACCCCAAACACATATCTTACGGGGAAGGTGTCATATTAGCAACCGAAATCTGCGCGCGAGAGTACGAGTTTGATCTGTGTTGTTTGTGTATGATTCATTCTGAGATAGACCGCCGTCGAGTGAGGACGGTTGTTCGGTCGCTCCCGCTATTCTCGTCAATAAAATCTTTGTTATATTTAAACTTGGCTGGAAATTTCTCGTCTGAAAACCGAACCACCATCACAACCCTGTTATCATATAGTATAACTTTTCTATTTAATGATGGTTCTAATTTTACTTATCTGAAATCTTGCAGTATTTTGATTTATCACTGTGTTATCACCACTATTATTAATATGTAAGCACCCTACTAAGTAAAGGAGATTAACTGTAAGTGTTTTAATGTGTGATTAATTTTACAGATTTGTTGTCCACCAATAACAAGGTAGAAGAGGCTCATAATGTACAGGCTGTAATTGATACTTTATCATTAGATATATTAGGAATATCTCTGAGTCATATTACTGGTGAAGACGTGGTTTCTGGAAATTTAGTGTCCATAAGTAACCTTCTAGAGATTTTACTTGGAATATCACTTTATTCTGGATCAAGTCAGTCAGATAAGAGTAATAAAAGTAAGTATAATTTCTCTCTTTTTTTTTTAATTTTAAGTTGCAGTATCATCAAACTTATACTTTGTATACTTCAGGGCCAATTTTGAAAAGAAAAATTAGTCAGAAAAGGAAAAGTCCTAGCCAAACTCTTTCAAGGACTCTAAGGCAATGTTCAACTAATGCCAAACCTGCAACTGAAGCAATCCAGGTAGTAAATTTTTAAAAATAAAGGTCTAAATCCCTTATATTCCCCAAAATTTTCCCCTCGACCATCTGACTGTTTTAATCATGTACATAAGCAAAGCAGTAGTTGATTTATTCAGATAGAAGTGCCAAGACTAACTTTCTGTAGATTGTGGTGATTTGTAGCATGTATTTTATTATATAGTGAAGTCCATAGTTCAGTGTTTTATGTTTCCCACTATAATTAAACGTTTTAAAATTTCATAGCTAAAGGAATAATTTTTTCCCCTCAGAGGAAAGATGAACTCCCTGGACACTCAGAGTCTTTAGATGGTTTGCTAAATGAACCTCAAAAGAAAGCACCTAGACGAGTATCAACTAGAATAAAACAAATTCAAAAGGAAAATGGTATGCACAAATACTTTTTGTTGATAAAACGTTTTAAATTCTTTTACATTAAAGCAAACAGCAAGTTTAATTAGAGATATGGAATCTATTCATAATCTTAAAAATATTTAATACAGTGATTCTTCTAAATAGCAGTTAGTTTGTCTGCTATTAGGTTAAACAAGTTTTTCATTGGCTTTTAGTGGAATGCATGAAATTGAATAACTTCCATAACTATACTAAAATTTAAATTAAATGCAACTAGTATTCTTCTCAAAAAATAATGTTTTTCAAAATATTTGCAAAATGCAAACTTTTACCCAAGGTTAATTATTTGCATATAGTTTATTACATCATTCTCCATTGCATAAAAAATATATTCATTGCTTTTAAAATAAAAATTCCAATATTTATGAATTTCATAACTGGATTTAACTTTGATTTGTTTCAGGTAAAAGTACTGATACTCTAAGTCAGGTTCAAAGCTCTACTAAATCACCACCTGCTAAGGTTAGGAAGCAGCAGACTGATAGAAAACAGATTTTATCTCCTAAACAGTCTAAACCTGTAAGCCATTATTTTGTATCATGTGTAATGTGGGTGTATCCTTTTTGTTAGCTTTTTTTTACAAAAATACTGCTCTTATCACCGACCAAAAAGTAGGGTTATTATGTAATTTTTTCTTGTTATAAAGCTCTGGAACCTGTTATTTTTTTCTACTCTCAAAGAAAACTGACTCAAATTTCCATAAATCAAGCGATTTGCCTCTGTATAAAAGAATGGGTCAAGAAACTAAGACTATGACAAAGGGTACTTGATAAACTAACACAAAAATTGTTTTATTATACATAGAGGCAAAGCTTGTTTTTTTCCCAACCTCTATTTTACAAACAGTAAGCTGGTCCCAAAGGCTATTAATTAAAAAGTAAATCTCTAGTACATAAGGTGAGAAAATTATACTTTTTTTTTGTTTTTACATAAATTATAATTTTAAAATATTTTCAGGCTGTAAACGATAAAACTCCCTGTAGAAAAACAAATAGATCATCTCTACGTTTACAGCTAAAAAGTGTCAACGCTAAGGCTGAACAACCAATCAAAACTACCAAAAGTGAACTTGTCAGGTAATGTATCCTATTTATTTAAATTTTTATCTATAAGAGAATTTTTGTCAATACCTATTATATTGATTTATAAGGGATAATTTTTTTTATAAAAATTCAAGGTACAGATGTAGCTTATATTAGTTTCTCCAATATGTTTACTTTTAGTGTTTAAATTTATTGAGTTACATTAGTTAGTTGTAATGTTATTTTTTTAACAAAATAAAATTTTTTACTCCCGTTTCTAAAATCTATTTGCTGTTTTTATGATGGGATCAAATCATTGTAGGAAAGTATCCACAAAAGAGAAAAGGACTACTCTAAACTCCAAAACTAAAACAGTCAACCATTTAGTTAAAGAAGTTGCATCTAAACCTACTACTACCTGTGAAACAGTATGTATTTATGCAGTTTGTTCACAATATAGTAAATACCATTGATGTTTTGTGAATGAGATGTTGAGTTGCATGAATGTTTGGTTGCTTTATAACTCAAGTTTTAAACTTTTGAAAATCTAAACCTTTAATTAAGTTTCATTTGTGTTTAATTTATCATAAAAAGTGAAGTGATGTACCTGAGCTATGTTGGTTAAATGCAGTTTGACAGCAGAAGTTTAGAGTTATTATGGTAGCTGATATTATATTTTGGAAAAACTCTGAATATCACCTCTACACAGACTGCAATGCATTTGGTTATATTAGTTTTGTATTTTTTTTGTTGTGAATCTGATTAACTACATACAATTGTTGCAGCTATAAAAATAGTTTCATTTTGTATGATATCTCAATCAAACTATGCTGTTAGTCTCATTTCATGTGTGGGACGATATCTAAATACTTTTAGTTGTATTATCCTCATAAATTTATTTTAGGATAACTTTTTATCTTTAATCTTAATTTCTTTTATCTTTTAAAGTTTCCATTTTTAATATGGAAAATTCTACATTTTATACAATATTGTAATTTACTTTATAACCATCATATTTTTTAGTATTTGATGAAAATATGGAAGTTATTTTTTTTTATTTAAAAGGTTGAAGACCTGCATGAAAAGAATTTAGAAAGAAAGATAAATGTTATCATTGATAGAAATAGTTACCTTACATCTAGAGCTTCTCATCTGGTATTTCTTTTATTTAAATTTTCTAAGTGAATCTTTTTAAAAAGTTCTTTCATAAGAAAATCAGTATTGTTTTTTCAGAAAAAGTGGCATTTTCCAAATGCTAGGAAACCTGTTCAGAGTTCCATACCTTCTTGTAAAAAATCTTGTAAGTCCTTAAGTTATCTTTTTATGTTGCCTATTTAATTTCATCCAGTTCTATATTGCTTTATATGGATCATGGAAGTAAGAACATAGGGAAGTGCCCAAAGGTTTCACTATTGGTTTAATCAAAGCCATTTTACTAGTCATGCATATGCATGGACATATGTATGTGATGCTTACTATTAACTAGAGGCTGTGTGAAATCAATAAGGTACTATTTACAGTGTATCTTTACCATTTTGTATTGTGACAAAACACTGTCAGAACAACATAAAAAATGTTTAAGATAGTTTTTCTAGCAACAGTTATGCACATTGTGCCTTCGCTGTTTACATAAAAGATCACTTCCTTTATCCTTCTTTTCCTGATATGGAGTTTACCCCTTAAACTGTCAATCATCACTTTGTTTGTAATAAAACAGTGAATACCTGAGTGTTGTAGCATGTTGTAAATAATTATAATAATATATTTTCCTTATTGTTAATTTCTTCCTATATTATACTTCATCCCTCATCAAGATTGCTGTAATAGGGAAATACCAAAACTACAAATCAAATGGAAATTACCTCTATAATTGCAATTTTTTCTATGTATATATAAAAAGAACTGTAAAAGTTTTTGTGCATTAAAAGTGACACTAAATAAATATTCTTTTGATAGTTCTTCTGCCTTACACATTAAGGCCTAAACCAGTTATAAAAAAAATTACGAAGAGAAGAACTGATGGAGGGATTCCTTTTCATAACCATAATCAAAATAATAACAGTAAGTGTAGATTCATATATATATTGTTTTTAAAGTTTTTGATTCTAATATTGGTCAGAAAATTTGATTTTTACTGTTCTGTCAGAGATTTCAAATTTATCTTTTAACTTATAGAACCCTAAAAGAGATTTTAAGGTTCAATTTCTTGTTTAATTAAAACTTGAACTTTTTCTGTAGACATTAAGGAAGCTAGAAAAGCTATGCCAGGGCTCATCAAAGATATTAACGAAGACTTCCCTGGTCTTGAACTGCCTCCTTCAGTAGTTAGCCTCATTACCAAAAAGTATCAGCAGCATTTATTTAATATGCACAAAAAAGCAAGAAATTGTCTTCTAAAAGTACCAAAAACAGATGTTCAGGTATGGTAGTTTTCATTGTTTTCAAAGATCAATAAGTTTATTACAATTTTAAAAATATAATCTACTTGATCATAAAGTATCTGAGTTAAACTTACTATTAAAAAATTTATTTAGTTTTAAAATTTTGGTACTTTTAGAGTAGATATCTACTAAACATTTAACAAAGTGTAGTTTCAACTGTTTGAAACACTTGTTCTTGTCATGAAGTTGAAACACTTATGGCTGGTACTTTTCTTTTGAATTTCATTAGTGTCTATTGAGTGACTTTAAACTCAGGAGTTTCCTGAAACTTTCATATATTTTTTTTTTTTTTGTAGAGGAAAACTATTTTACTGTTATTTAAATACACAAGTAAATCTTTTTTCTTTTAGCAATGAATTCTAAGGATGTAAAAAACAAGAGAAAACAGTGCTTGTTTAAGTGTTTGGCCTCAAAATTGAAATACTTTATGTATTTAGTTAACTAGTTATGTTCCAAATAGTTTTATAATGCTCTTACAAAAGTTTATTTTTGTTTTGAACATTTTTTGCCTTTCTTATGTCTGAAAGTAAAACATTTAAATATTTGATGTGGAATGATTTTTCTTTTTAGATTGAAGAAGCTGCTGAAAAGCAATCTGCTATTTCAAACTTGTTAAGAAAAGATATAAAGCATCAACAACACATGGTAAACTGTTTTATTTAAAAACATAATTATTTATCATTTTAATTTAAAGTAGAAGACATGCTTAACTCTAAACCCAGTCTACCTGAGGTTTCCATTAAAGCCTATAGAAAATTTGAGATAGTTAAGATTGAATGGGTTAAATCATTATTTGTATCAAAAAATGATTATTTTTTTCTCCCCAGAAAGAGCTCAAAGAAAACAAGGAAAATGCTAACAAATTAAAGTATCACTTACGGAATTCCAGAATGCAGTCTGTGAAGATGAAGCAATATTGTAAAGAGTTTCAATTAGAAATGCGTAAGAAAATGATGAAAAGAAATTATGCTGAAGAGCTGGTATGAGTGCTTCATTCTAATTCAAGTGTTGACATTATTTCCTTAATTTTCGTGTTGCAAATATGTGCACTAACTTGCTAAAAACTGCATAAAAGAATTTACTAATTTACAGAATTTACTAAAGTGTAAATGTTTACAGATTTATGAAAAGGTTTTTGAAGATGCGTTACTGATACAAAAGGAACAAGTTGATCGATTGTGCAAAGAATATAAGGAAGCGGATGAGACTGATGCCAGAAAGCAACTGATCTATCTTGATGCCTTAGAAAACTTGTATCCTTTGTAAAAAAATATGCTTTTTCTTAAATGGGGCTTTTATTCAGAATTAGGTGGGAAATCTACAATGCTATTGAATTAACTGGTTTTTTTTTTTTTTGTAAAAAGGTAATAATTTAAAATACTTTTACCTTTGGTCTGATTCAAATATGTTCATCAATTTTATCAGTGTTTCTTATAAAATGCAGAATAATGTTTTAACCCCCATGCTTTTACTCAATCAACAGGTTTGTATCATGCTAGAATTTTTCTGAATACCTTTTTAGATATCAATCACAATTTAGTATGATGTCAGAGGCTCTTGCATCTCAAAAACAGGGAACGCAAGACCAAGTCAAGGCTGAAAAACAGGTGAATTTATCTTTTTTTTTTCATTAGCATTATCAATATTTTGAAGTGTTTTCTGCCCTTCAAGATATTTAGAGACTATTAGTGTCAGTTTTTAATTTGTATGTTTTTGAGCAGGCTATGGACATAATGCATCGAGAATTTCAAGACGAATTGAAAAAGGAAATTAGATTTATGCAACAAGCTATTGTTGAGTGTACAGAGGATATTCACTTTAGAGAACTAGATGCTGAAGAGTGTACTGAGAAATTACGGAAAATTATATCTTAATCAAATTAACTTAAAATGAATTACAGTGATAAAAAATAGTCATAATTTTTTTTTATCGTTTAATGATTTGAAAAAAATTAAATTTGTTACCATAGAATTATATACTTTTGGAAATTATATCTGTTAAAATAGATGTTTGTGAATGTGCGACTATTTATTGTGGAATAATAAAATTTTGCATGCATTATAAGAATCTATTAGTTTGGATACAGTGGAGCCTTTTTTATTTTGTGTAAGAGAAGGAACCAATTACCAAACCACTGGCTGCATGCGACCAATGAAGCTTTTAATGACACAAGATATTTCAAAGAAACCCCTATTTCAAATTATCATTCACCGTAAGCAGGCTTCATGTTCAGTGATTGTTGACAGAGCAGTTGGTAATGCAGTTAAAGAGGAAGAGACCTACCTGGAAAAACCTTGAATGTTTTGTAGGGGAAAAATCCTTCAAAACTCTTTGCATTTATTCTAGCCATGATTTTTTACCAATCTACCTACCTTCACTGTATTATTGCTGTGGTTGAATCTGTACAGTGCCTCATGTTCTCTGGCGGACAAAAAAGTTTCTTGAAATCACTTGACCAACTGTGCTACAATGAGATATTTCAGCTTGAGAATTGATGGTGAGTGACCTTAGACGTCAATTTGATCTATTTTAAAACATATTGTAAAACTTAAGAAGCTAAACTAAATAGAAATATTTCATGTTTATAAAAGCAAAATTAAATCCAACCTACACAAAAATAGGTCTCTGTATTTTGTTTGTTAACTGGAAACAATCCTAACAGATATAGCTCCACCAAATCATTAAAAAAGTAAAATTTGAGTTGTGGATTGGCCTTTAAATATAAATTTTGCCCATTATTATTTTCCTTTAATTATCTTAAATGTGTAAATTTAGCCTCAGTCAAATAAGTTATATTTTTGAGGATTCAAATACTAATTGATTTAGTTATATTTAGTATACTTAGGTGACTGCAAAAATGTAGTGTTCATTGATAATGCAAATTTAATCAAAAATTCTTCCAATTCCAATTCTTCAAATATTGAAAAATATAGTAAGTTTAATAAGAGCATCAAAGGAGTGAAGGTCATGCAAGGTGGAATACTCATAAGTGAGAGTAGTTGTGTGTTGGTCCGGGTCCGACTGTTATAGGGTTATCGGTTATCCCTTTTTCGGGAAGAGCACACTGCCCAAGAAATAGCATGTCGGCCTACAGAAAAGAAAAAAAAATACGCAGAAAGTCAGAAAATTTTTTACTAGTTAATTTTTTAATAAAAACTTAAGTTGGTCTTTTGATATTTCCTCCGACTTACTTATACTCAGATACTACCCTAATTTTCGTATTTTACTTCGATATTACAGGCGCGGATCCATCAGGGGGGGGGGCACTTTTCTAGACCAACATCTTTACCTTAGATTGGATTGGTTACATACATTTTCCGGTCTGTGTGCTTGATCTCACGGATCCGCTTATAAACCTTCGTCAAGTAAGACAGACCGCGGCTCAGTGGCGTAGCTAGGGTGGGTGTCACCCGGGGCGGAAGTTCGCGGTGTCACCCCCCCAAGGGCCACCATTTCTAAACCCCATACCTAGTTTTATATCACTTAAAAGTAGTATTTCAATTATGGTGCATATAATGTCACAATTTTAAAATCACTCCAAGTAAAAAGGGGGGGTCTGGGGGTTACCCCCAGAAAAATTTTGAAAATTTGCCTTTATAAGTAGTGTTTTAGCTCATTTTGAGACCCTTTGGGAATTCGAAGAGAACGGTTCCTTGTAAACCACGCAATTTTCAAGGGAAAAAATTATAAATAGATATCAAAATATTTCAAGGGGGGCTGGGAGTCTGCCCCCAGGAAAATTTTGAAAATTTGCCTTTAAAAGTAGTGTTTTAGCTCCTTTTGAGACTCTTTTGGTAACATCCGAAGAGAACGGTTCCTTGTAAATCCCACAATTTTCAAGGGAAAAAAATTACAAATAGATATCAAGATATTTTAAGTGGGGCTGAGGATCAAACCCCAGAAAATTTTTGAAAATTTGCCTTTAAAAGTAGTGTTTTAGCTCCTCTTGAAACCCTTTTGGTTACATCCGAAGAGAACTGTTCCTTGTATAAACCACGCAATTTTCAAGGGGGGGAAAATATAAATAGATACCAAGATATTTCAAGGGGGCTGGGGGTCCTCCCCCAGAAAATTTTTGAAAATTTGCCTTTAAAAGTAGTGTTTTAGCTTCTCTTGAAACCCTTTGGGTAACATCTGAAGAGAACGGTTCCTTGTATAAACCACGCAATTTTCAAGGGGGAAAAATATAAATAGATACCAAGATATTTCAAGGGGGCTGGGGGTCCTCCCCCAGAAAAATTTTGAAAATTTTTCTTTAAAAGCAGTGTTTTAGCTCCTTTTGAGACATTTTGGGTTACACACGATGCTTCCTTGTAAGTTACAGAATTTTCAAGGTACTTTTATATTTTTCTTATAACACTGTAAACCTTGGGGGTTGGGGGGTCATTGCTTTCTCCTTCCCCCCACTAAATGACGTCTATGCCCTCTTATATTTGTCCTTTTTTAATAAAAATGAGAGGGTACTTAAGTTTCTAAATAGTGGCTTGTGTTTGTCGTCTCCTTCTATATTTATGAAATGTGACGTACTATACAATACTATCCATGCATTTTACACTAATTTCATATTACACTGTTCAACAATGAAAAAATTCTTTGATGAAAATAGTCATTCTTATAGATTTTGGGTCGCTGAACCCCTTGTCACCCCAAATTTTTATAATAGGGTGACACCCTTTTTAATGTTTTCTTAATATTATTTTTAAAAATTCAACTTTTAGCGTGAAGATGAACAGAGATTTTAAGTTCCGGTGTCACCCTCATTGTTCTCTAGTTGGGTGACATCTGTTTAATATTTCCTTTCATAAAATAAGTTTAAAAAGTTATGTATATTTTTATGGGAAGATGATCGTAGTTTTTATGTTCCGGAGTCATTCCATTGTTATCTAGTAGGGTGACGCCCTGTTTACGATTTCATTAAAATATTTTTTAAAATTATATTTTTTGTGTAAAAAATAACGGAAAAATAATGTCCCCTTGTCACCCTAAATTTTTTCTAATAGGGTGACACCCTTTTTAATGTTTTCTTAATATTATTTTTAAAAAATATACTTTTAGCGTGAAGATGAACAGAGATTTTAAGTTCCGGTGATACCCCCACTGTCCTCTAGTAGGATGACTGATGACATTCTGTTTAATATTTCCTTTCCCTGACTGAGGGAGTCACCGTTATACTCTCTGCTTATGTATAGACTTTATATCCCCCGGATAACCGCAGTATAGATTGACATGTTGACACTCGTCCCGGTTTTTATCGGGACCCACCATGGGACCCACGCCTTCATATCAAATAAAAAGGAAACCTTCGAAGTACAGTCTATGTTTATTTTTTTTCGAATGTGTGGAGCTCCGGTGTCACCCCCCCAAGATAGCTAGACGGGTGACACCCGGGGCGGACCGCCCCCCCCCGCCCCCCCCCTAGCTACGCCACTGCCACGGCTTACTAGATACTTATACAGGCTTGCCGAGTTTTAAACAATGAAAACCATTTGACAACTTTTCCCGCTTGGAGCGCTACAAGACCTACCTATATCACCCACCGCCTTCAACACTGTGGATATGCTTTGCCAGTTGGTCCAGTATTGCCATCTGGATTTGCAACGATTTCCGTACTCGGCTAGCCTGTATAAGTATCTAGTAAGTCGTGGACAGACACAACATAATTTTTCCCGACACAAGAGAGAGAAAATATACCCAGGGCAAGGCCAGAATCGACCTTTACCTTTTGAGAAAAATCTCAAAATGTTGGGAATTTTCTAAAAAGTATCATTCGAAATCCCCTTTTGGTACCGCTGGGGGGTATGGGGGTCCTCTCCCACAAACAATTTTGAAATTTGACCTGTGAAAGTAGGGTTTTAACTCATTTTGAGTACTTTTTTTGGGGTCCAATGGAGGGGGGCACTGTCCAGCGGATCCGCGCCGGCTTCGACACCTCCTCAATCCTTTGATGTCAACGTCAGCAACGAGCATTTTGTTGATAAAACCAACTACCCGTTTCATTCTATTATTGCTAACATCTCAAAGTATGTTAATCTCTCCCAAATAACCAAATCTCTCTCGGCAATCGTCATTCCATTCTGGAAAACATCTCGAAATTCTGCGACGCGCCATTCCAACGCCATAATAGATTCGAAAGCACTTGTTCTTGGTGGCTTTAGTTCTGCACTTGTGCCTTTTCTTCCTTTGTCGGTTTTCAGACCGTAGCCAACTTCCTCCTGGAATGCACAGCGAACAAAACGGGAAAGGCGCCGTTTACCATGACTACACGGCGCGTCCATAAAGGACGTGTTCACCACGTGTCGAAAGTTCGAATAAAACAAAGGAACGCCGAAGGGTCACGCTGGTGGGTCTATTGTCCTGTTGGACAGCCGCGCCCAATTGCCAAACGACGACCGGTGCTTTTCGGATTTGTTGCTGCTGATGGGAAGTCCAGAGACGACACATTAGCGCTAGTTTGGCAGTTGTTTACGGAGCACAAAAATTGTTGTTCGAAAGAAACTTAAAAGTAATGTCAAAGAAGAAAGTTTTTTTTTTTAAAGTTACTAAGGTTTTTGAGGCATCGAGATTTTAGTATTTAAATTACACCTACATGACAACCTACCCGTGGAATGCTACTTCTTTAGGTAACACCTCCATGAAAAAACTTAATTGGAAAATAAACCATATATAGGTGTCGTGAAAATCCGGTCAAAAAGCAATTTATAGCTTTACCCATGTAATAAATTTGTTTTTTATTGACCAGTTTTTTCGTATAACCGCATTTGATACACTAACAGCCATACGGACGTCAATCCCGGGTTACAGCGGGGACGCGTCCCCCCAATAAGGAACATTGTTTTGAAAAAAAAAATTATTTTTATCTTTTGAGGGAGACCAAAAATTCGCTGAATGTGTTTCTCCAACCTTTAATAATAAAGGATGGTGTCAATTTACCAATGCCACCTAACATAAGAGGGGGACGTGGCCCCATGATTTGAACACGATTTTATTTAGAATAGGTTGAGGCCAGTGCTGAGAATGAGAGGACATCATCCGAACAAAATATTTTGTTTCTAGCAAATGAAAAAAAGGGGCGAGACCCCATCCCCCCAAAAAAAATCACCTAGAGCACTGGTTAAAGAATAGAAAATTTGATTTTGAAATTATCTAATCATATAACACTGAAAATGAGTTTAACCCTGTTTTAAAAGGTTAAAGTTCAAAAATTTTCTAGTGAAAAGTTACAAACAATTCACAAAAACTTCGAACAAAAGTTATTTAGTTGAATTTAAACCACCTTAAAATCATTGAACGAGGGCTTAAACGAAAAAGATTATTTTTGGGGTAGTTTATCATGGTTTTGTAAAATCCTTGTGGGGAGGACTCCCCCTCCCCCCATTTTTCTGGATCCGACGACACCAATGTTCACAGCCATCAGCGTCGCGGTTAACCAGCAGCTAAAGAAAGAAAATTAGCTTTTCGCTGACTTCGATTGGAATTGGAGGAATCCTTCTTTTGAGGTTAATAATTAACTACTTCCATGTTGATGTGACTTCATTATTTTGAGTCCTTTTTATTTTAATAAAGGCTTATATCTTATATCGTTCCACGCTTATAAAATTCCAGTGAAGAGTTCTGCAGAAAATTTTGTTAAATGGAACATTTTGTTGTATGCCAGGGTTATCTTAATTTCTAGTACGGCCTAAAATAATTAGTCATCCCAGTGTGCATTTTTTTTTCTCTAGTGCGGCTTAAGGTAAGTACGACACCCTCAAATCAATCATAAAACTAGTTTCAAGTTTAATATGTGAAATTTTACTCAATAACTTCAATATATGAGCCTGGAGTATAAAGCCAGGAGGTAATTCTTAAGGCATCGATATTTCCTCTAAGAAGGTGGGTTGTAAAACCAAAGAAAAAAACCTGTTTAACAAATATTTTTTTTTACCCTATATATTGTGAATGGGTAAATTTCTAAGTAACTTTTAAGTCTGACCTTATTCATTTGTATATAAAATTAAAACGTGTGTGTATTTAAATGCTCTTAATTAAAATGATTAATAAAAATTAGTGCAATTAGAAAAATTAGTGGCTTTCAACTGGTCAGAAACAGAAAAGGTGAAAAATTTAACCGACGCGACGGCTTAAAAATGCAGTTCGGGTTACTATAGACCCAGGTGTTGAACTGAAAAAAGTTTTAAAATAATACATCAGTTTAAGAAGTATGAAAAGAGGTCTAGAAAAGAGAATGTTTTCATTAAGTAAGTATTACAAAGGGGAAAGGGTGGGGATTCACTGAACACCAATAAAAGCAATAAACTACTTAAGTAGTATGTAAGATATTATAAGACAACAGCATATTGTTTTGACTCAAAGTATGGATAAAAGGTTATAATTAATTAATTTTTATCATAAAAAATACAAACAATCTCATACCTTCCTCAAATTATCACACTTCGATTTTTTTTACTACTCCAATACACAATTTGGACAGAATATTTATTTCAAGAGCAAGAGCTGTACTTGTTAGAAAGAAATTATAATGTTGATTTATTACCTTACCTATTTACCTATACAAAGACCTATTTGGAGTCGCTTGAGCACTTAAAGATTCAAACTCAAGTTATGGAATCAGAATTCAATAAGGATGATGAATTTAATCTCTATGCAATCGTTTCTCTATAGAAATTCAATGTAGTACTCTCTTGTGAATGCCAATACAATAAGTACATCAAACGCCAATTTGGCTCTGGTTTGGCGACTTCACGCTCCAGAGGCTTTTCTGTATTTCAAGGGTTTTCTCTTCGCTATGTTGGAAAGTGAGGCTGGACAGTGAAAAAGTTGTTGCTAACCTTGTCATTGCAATTAACCATGTAAAACAATTATGGATACATATTACTTCATGGATATCGGGTATGTCAGAAATAACATAATTAGTTTCTTTAAGTTTTGAATTTTCTAGTGCGCAATTTTAAAAAAAAATTATTGGACTGCTAAAAGTATTTTCTCTTACTTATATAAATTATTTCTTGATAATTTTTTTTATCACATTGCTATTATTAATTTAACAATTATTCCACTTTTATCTGTTTATTGCAAGCAGTGAGTTAATTTGTAGAAGTAATAGAACAATTTAGGAACCTTAGGTAAATTCTAAATAAAAATTAACATTGTTGAAAATATTAATTTTTACTGGTTTAATATCATTTCCAGTAAACTTTCTCCTATTTCCGAGTTAGGGAAAATCCTGCCCGATGAAAAGCATTTTCATTCATAGTACCGTTTTAACCTGTGATTTCAACTTCAAATCACCTGTGACTTTATTGCCATCTATAAAAATGCTTTCGAAGCTTTGTATGGGTGTTTAGGGTCCCTGTCAAATTGCTTCGACTTTTTTAGAACCCATGAAAAGGTTTGATGATTTGTTTTACAACCTATTCTTTCTGAAAGCTTTTGACATGTCATAAAAAGGTAAATGCTGAATAGTGTCTTCTATTTTTAAAATTTTCCGCATAGATTTATGACTTAAACCATACCCTGCCACTATTTTCATATCTTTTTTGCTCAATAATAAAATATTTTAGTATAAGTTTTTTGTGAGTAAAAGTCTTATTTACAGGTATTGCATCTCTAAAGAGATGGTTTTCTTTCACGTAGTTTCTAGAACTCTTTAAGGTTTCAAGTACAATTCATAGCCGCCTTCTGTTCCAAGTCTTTGGGCTGAGACTCCTCAACATTGGATAAAAGCGTTTCGATAAATTCAAGATATCCTACTATTTTGCTTACATAAAAGCGATCAAAGAAGTATAAAGCCTATTTAAATATTGATTTTTAAAAAATTCTGATAAAAAGTATGCAAACTTGAGAATTCCATATTGCACAAGTTTTCGGCATATAATTGTTGGATGGAGCTAATAAATTCAGTGGTTTAGATTAGATAAAAGCACCAAGCACTCGTGATGAGGAGTAAGTGATACTTGAATTTATTAGTTCGTTATCGCCAAGTGTCGTTTCTCAATAGTCATAAAAAAATCGTACTTATTTTATTAATAAGAGAGAACGTCTGCTAGGTAAAGATTGTGATGAAGATCATCATTTTACAAACGAATGGAGTATTGATAAATTTTTTTTTCTAATTTCTGCTAAATAAATAAAAATTTGGAGTCATAAGGATACTACAGACCACAGAATAGAAGACAGAGCGAGCACTTCTATGGAGCGTTATGCTATAATTCTTAATATGGGAATTCCCATAGACACTAACGCCCTCGAACCGCAGAACATGAACTAAAATTTTGGTCATGTGACCCTTAAGACATGGAGGGCAGTCATGGAGGAGCAATGCCTCTCCCCAACCTTTCCATAATAATCCATTTTTTTTACTTGTGTGGAGTAAACTTACTCAATTTGCTTACCCAATTTTTTTTTGAAATTTGCTTTTTAAAGTAGTGTTTCAGTTCATTTGAGGCCCTTCGGGTTACATTCGAAGAGAACAGTTCTTTGTAAAACATAGAATTTTCAAGGGAAAAAAATTATAAATAAATATCAAAGTTTCGAGGAGGGCTGGGGGTCGTCCCCTACATTTTTTTTTTTAATAACTAGTGTTTTATCTCCTTTTCAAACTTTTTGGGGAACACCCAAAGGAAACCGGTGCTGGTAAGCGGCAGAATTTTGAAAGAAAAAACTGCATAACAGGCGTTAAACTTTTAGAGGGGGGCTGGAAGTTCTACCCCAGAAAATTTTCTGAAATTCTTTTTGGGTTACACCCAATGCTCCTTGTGGAAGTTACAGAATTTTAATTGGACTTGCAGATATTTTTCACATAACAGTGGAAATCTTGGAGGGCAATTCCCCCTCTGCCCCCCTAAATGACGCTCATGAGAAGGCTTATCTTTGTGGATAGACTTTTAGAGGAGGGCAGAGTGTTCTACCCCAGAAAAAGTTTTGAAATTTCACTCTCAAAAGTAATGATTTAACTCTTTTCGAGACTTTTTGGGTTACACCCAATGCTCCTTGTGGAAGTTACAGAATTTTCAAGGGACTTTTTGGGAAGCACTCCCCTGCCCCCTAAATGACGCCCATGAGAAGGCTTATCCATGATGGGTGACACTCGGGGTGGACAGCCCAACTGCTACCTTTCTCCTTTCTTAATATTCATTTAAAATTTTTTACGTAGGAAACAACCACATAAAAGAGTGGAAAAGACTGATGGGTGATCCAGACATGACGACCCCCTAGTGACCCCCGAAGATGCCCGACTGGGAAGACGCATGCCAAGGGAAATTCCAACTCCTGGCGGCCTTCCTCCTGTGCTGCATCCAACTGCCCATCACCTTCACCGAACACTTGCTCCCCCTGTACGGATGGAGTCCGACCCACCGGTGTCGTCTGCCCCCCGTCAACGCCTCCACGGTGCACGCGCGGGGGTGGCCGGTGGTGGACAGGGGTGGCCGGAAGGTGTTCGATTCCTGCAGCATGTACGTCGACCCGCTGGACCTTTCGCTGGGGGTGCGGCGGTGCGTCAACGGATGGGAGTACCTGCATGCTGAGGAAGACTGGACTCTGGTGACTGAGGTGAGTGCAGGAAGGGTTTTTGAGTGGTGTTCATTATTACAGTCACTTCTGAAATAGTTCGTGTTTAAGTAGGCTCTCTGCAAGTTCTTCTCAGATCAGTTTGGGGCCAGTTATTGTTAATGGTGGACTCTTGAGCCTTTCTCTGCTGCTTAGCGTCTCTTTACCCTTGATCCACTCTATTTTCTTTTCAGCATCTTCTTGCTCTTGAGCTTCTCCTCTTCTTAGCGTCTCTTAACTCCTGAGCCTCTCTCTGGTATTCAGAATTCCTTTGATCTTGCGCCTCATTACTTTTTAGCATCACTTTGCCCTTGATCCTCTCTCTTCTATTCAGCATCCCTTTTCTCTTGAGCTTTTCTTCTTCTTAGCATTTCTTAACTCTTGAGCCTCTCTCTTCTATTCAACATCCCTTTTCTCTTGAGTATCTCTGCTTCTTAACGTCTCTTTTCTTTTGAGCCTCACCCTGCTATTCAGAATCCCTCTTCTCTTGAGAATTTCTGCTTCTTAGCATCACTTTGCCCTTGATCCTCTCTCTTCTACTCAGCATCCCTTTTCTCTTGAGCATCCCTGCTTCTTAGAGTCTCTTTGCTCTTTAACCTCTCTCTGCTGTTCAGCATCCCTTTGATCTTAAACCTCTTTGCTTCTTAACATCCCTTTTCCCTCGATCCACTCTTTTTTATTCAGCATCCCTTTGCTCTTGAGCATCTCCTCTTAGCGCTTGAGTCCCTCTACTTCTTAGAATCCCTGTGCATTTGAGCATCTCTTTAGTTTAGTATCTCCCTGCTATCCATCCTCCCTTTATTCTTTTGCATCCCTTTTGTTCTTAAGCATCTGGGTGCTCTTTAGCCCATTTAATTCACTTTTCCACTCCCATTAACGATCTCCCGAACCGCACTTTGAGAGGTTTAGTGCCGATTCATCCGTTCCCAACTGATCCGGTGATAAAATATTCTCCCAACTCACCCGGTGAGGGTTATATGATTTTTTATCTTGTGTCAACTCATCCGGTGGGTTCCCAGGTTACCCCAATTTACTTAAAAGCGCGCTCCACGGCGATTTAATCAAACTAAAAGATCATATTTATTTCAAAAGTCGTAATTCATTGGGCTACAGCTACTTACCATTTTGAAATAATTCAACCACGATTAAAAAGTTGAATTCCCCGGGAGAGATGCAGGAAAACAGAAGTTTTTTTTTAACTATAGGTATCTTATAATTCATAATAAATTTTGTCAGTAAATTTATGATAATATTTGACAAAAAGAGAGATGTTATTATATTACACTCAGAGAGATTCTCACAGATGTTATTCTGATATTTTAAATTTTAAATTACGAACAATATTAGAACAATTAGTGATTAAGGCTACATTAATATGAACTCACCAGGTAGCATAAGGACATTGGACAATGATGTACACCAATACTGGCTAGTATCACAAATCGAAGATAATTGGACATCGAAATCACGATATCTGACAGTATTAATGTATAATCTATAATTTATTAAAATAGAGGGAGATAGATACATTAAAAAACCATTGCTAATACCATTGTATTAAAATTAAGTGAAAATAAGACCTATTTACCCCTTTTTCGGTAAAATTTCTACAAAAATATCCTAGAAATGATTTTGACTCATAATGGACAATGCTAAATTTAATATAGCTTTCTCCATTTTCTCTATAGACCAATTAGAAAAATTAATATAGGGTATCAGGCACATTTATCTTACAAATATCATAAATTTGTAAAGTCAGGGATAAGGATTTTATTTTTAACAGTAAAATAAGTCTATTAAACGTAAAATAAAGGAACCTAAAGGTTAAAATCTTAAAAATAAAGGTATTTGATGAACAGTTTTTTCAGCGAAATTGGGTGGTATACCCGACTAAGAGCCAACAAATTTATTTTAACGCCAAACTTAGTTTGTATCGCCAAACAATAAGTCACCGGATCAGTTGGGAGTAACAAACCATCATAAATTATCAAACCGGATGAGTTAGCACAATTTTTGACAACCGGATCAGTTGACACCAGATGAGTTGGCACATCACCCTTTGGGTTGACTCCCACTGCTCAAAACACATAAATAATATTTCCGCGAACTACTTATAAAATATAACCTGAAGTATTATTATTATTTTAGTATAATATAGTATAACTGAACTAATAATATCTCTCCATTGCAGTGGGACTTGGTGTGCGAACGCGAGTACCTGCTGAACCTTCTTCCCTACGTGTACACGGTGGGGGCGATGGTTGGGGGGTTGCTGTTCGGCGCCCTGGCCGACCACTTCGGGCGGCGCTTCAACCTGCTGGCAGCCCTCTTCCTGCACACCGTGCTAGGGCTCTCCCTGCACTTTCTCACCATGTTCACCGCCTTCGCGGTCGGCTACTCATTGCAAGGAGTACTCGTTACGGTAAGCAAGCTCTTCAATCACAGCATCTACCCCAACTCCAGAAAGTATTCGTACACCCAACAAATTTGCACTAGTATACCTCCTATTACGCGGCTAAATTCCACGTGCAAAATCCAAACAAAAATTATCCTATCATAGTATGTTATTCTTCATTAAAATCTACCAAAAAAAAGAGCAAAAAACATCGTTAGAAAATATTTAAAAAAAAAAAGCGATTTGAAAGCCCAAACAAATATTCGTACAGCCATAGACTTAACATGGGATCATTGCATTTCCGAAAAGCATATTTTGTTCCTAATCCTAATTTAAAAGCACGTGCATGCAATTTTTATTCTTGAGATTAATAATACCAATAGCTTTCAAATCACTTCATTTTTAAATATTTTTTCAAACTGTTTTGATATTTTTGTGTTCTTTTTTTTTTGGTAGATTATAATGAAGAATAACATACTATGATAGGATAATTTTTGTTTAGATTTTGCCCGAGTAATTTAGCCGTAATAGGAGGTATACTAGTGCAAATTTGTTGGGTGTACGAATACTGACTGTATAATGTATATCTATATCCTTTTCCAAAAATAATGATACAGGTTCGCGAATTTTCAATCGAATCGATGTATGTATAAAAACCAAGTAGACTCCTTTTGAAAACAACAAAAGTTTGCAGTCGAGTGTTAGTTCTTTCTCCGGTGAGGCGATATCTAAGCAACAATTATATAATAACGAAGGAATTTCATTTACATGCATTTTTGACATTATACAAAGTGAACAAAATATGTGATGAAATTGAAATGGCGTATTTCAATTTGATAGTTTCCATTCAGTTAAATGGTTAACAACAATGAGGCTCAGCAAAAGTCTGTGATAACTGATTGCATTGGCATTAGTTTATTTATAAAACATCAATAAATTTAAATGTTGGAAATCAGAATCAAAATCTTTGAAGGGCCTCACCTATGTATGAACATTGAACACGGACCAAAGATTTTTAAAACCTGTACTAAGTGCTTATTTTATCTTGTTTACATTTTACAGTTTACGAGATTTTTTCCCTACCTCTTTTATTCTGAGATTTCTTGGACGTCCATGGACTAATGGGGTGGTCTGATTTTGATTTAGATTATTTCGGGTGATCATCAACAACACATCAAATAAATGTTGGAAAATCAGAAACTATGCTTTTTATTTCAGGCTATCCAGTGCGTATCCTTTACTCTATTGCTAGAGACAATCCACTTTTCTAGTCACCTGAAAGCCGTCGCCTGTCTGTGTGCCGTAAAGCCGTTCGGGATCGTAACTCTATCCATAGTGGCATGGCTCATCAAAAACTGGAGATACATACAGTTAGCTATTTCCGCCCCCGGTATAGTGTGTCTGGGATACTTTTGGTAAGTAATTTGATACCTTCAAATTAATTATATCAATTATAACTTTTTTTAAGTAACCTGTTGGCAATTTATTCGGAGCAATAAAAGTCCTATTATAACCATAATTAACATTGCTACCCACTGAAATGGAGCCAAAAGTCAATATAATAACCAATCATCAGTAGATTTTCTAAAGACCCTATATTTTAAGTTTGCGAGATGTAGATGAGTTTATTGAAAACTGTGTTACAATTCTGAAGGGTATCTTACTACGAAGCTAGGCGTCCAAGGTTACTGGAGATGAATGAATGTGGGCGCACTGTTAAAAAGGGTTGTGTGAGCGAATGTGTGCGTGGCGAGGGTAACAGTACACGTTTTGTGGTTTCTTTCCACAGGTGCTCGCTGGGTATCACAAAATTGGTATTACTATCAGCTTGACATGGATACCAGGATTTTATCTTGAAATATTCTATCCACCCTTAGCAAAAAAAAAAAAAAAATTACGAAAGTCGGTGAATATTTTAAAAACAAGTCGAGCAAATAGTAGTAGTCTGTGCAAACTGTTGATTTAAGTGAAAGAAGTACTTCTTTCAGTATTTGGTTATTATTACATTCTCTTGATTTTTCAAAGGAAATTTGAATTCGGAAATGTAACCCAGAAAGATAAAAATATCTTGATATTGTGGAATATTCAAAGAAATCATTAATTCTTTGCAGAACTTGATATCGTTAAATAAAGTTCTCAATGTGCTATTTTAAATAAAAAGACCCATTCATTCTTTACTGAAGTAATATATTTGTATGATCAAAAAGATTTTGTGCAAAAGCGATAAAAAATTAGTGCCGTGACCAGGATTCGAACCTGGGTTATTGCGGCCACAACGCAATGTACTAACCACTATACGATCACGGCTACAACGAGGGGATGTGCTTATCAATGAAACCTACTGAATGGTCGTACTCAAGCAACCAGAGCGTGAATTCTGGTTCGGTTCCTGCCCCTTCTCGCAAGATGGCAGCAAAAGCTCATCGAGGAGTGGAGACGTATCATCCTTCCCAAAAGTTAGAATATGGACTGCCACTGACGAAACTGATAAAATGAAATGATTGGGTCTATGGGTCTTCAGGGGGTATTTTAATGAGGGTCAACATCTTTTAAAAACATCTATAGTGATAATATCTAAAACTACGCGCCACATTCGCCCTCAGAAGCCTATACACCTGGCAACTTTTGCATCATCATAGGATTGATAGCCTATGACTATTTTCTTGTGTGGTACTGATTTCTGAAATATCTTTGAGTAGACACATGGTATAAGGCCCTAAAAGTTAGTTTATACCCCCCCCCCTCCAAAAAAAAAAATTTAGTACCTCAGGAGCGTAGAAAAAGATGGGAATTTGAGGATATATCCCCTCCCAAAGTTCAGAAATTTTCCTTTTTTTACCATGGAAAAGGACTAAATTTACCCCACATTTCCATCAGTATTAGTTATTCCCTTCTCTTGATTTTTCAAAGGAAATTTAAATTAGGAAAATGTAACCTAGAAAGATAAAAATGTTTTGATATTTATTCTAGAATAGAAAGAATAGAAGAAATTCTTTTCTTTTCTTTTTTTGAAAACACATTCATGTATAATTTTCGGTCACCTGTAAGAGTCAATTTGACTCCTTGGTGCTTCATATGTATATTTATGTCGTTTTTACCTTTATTTTATTTGACCACAACTGTGCATGTATAAAAAAAATCATAATTTCTTCGCAGAACTTGTTAAACAGGATTCTTAATAGGCCATTTGAATAAAAACACCCGTTACTCCTTAAAATAAAAAAAAAATTCCAAAATCCTTGGCAAAATTTTAAAAAAAAAACACTATCACCCTCCGAAATTGTTTTCCTGGCTTCACCCTGAATCTCTACCCAAAAAGTTGTGACATCTGGTAATCATGTCCCCGAAACAAAAATTTAAATGGCACCCCCCGGTCCTATCCTCTTTTTTTTTCTCTTCTGCATCCTTTCTAAGGACGGTGGGAATATTTTGGCCGAAGACTTCTCCTGCTCTTCTGCATCCTCTCTGTGAGGACCGAAGAAAATGGAAACTTCCGTTGCTTTTGTGCATCCTCTCTCTAATGGTGGATGTACACCACCGCGACAAAAGCGGCTATAGCGGCGAACAGCAATTCAAAAGAACCAATAGGAAGCCTCGAAAACGGCCGCTATCGTCGTTTTTGACGCGGTGGTGTAAATCCGCCATAAAGATAGTGGTGGATAGTCTACCGTGGTCTGGATAGTTTCTGGAGTCCGGGGACCTATGACCAGAAACATTTGTTTCACTAAATGAATCACTTGTAAATGAATCACTGTCTTCATGGAGATGTTCTTCTCTCGCAGGCTGATCCCCCGCTCCCTCCCCTGGCTTCTGTCGGTGGGGTACGCGACCGCAGCCGAGCACCAGCTCCTCCAGTTCGCTCGCTTCAACAACGTGCTGCTGCCCACCAACTTTCGTCAGCGGGTGCTGTCCTTCTGCAAGCGACTGAGGGCCTACGTCGCCGGCTCACAGCACAGCCTCGAGACGGTCGTCTGCTCGGACAAGATCAGGAGATACACCTTCATCCTCTACTACATGTGGTGAGAGCTTTGCGGTTGTTTCTACCTCAATATTGCATAGAAAGCGGGTCAAACTATGGCCATCTAGACACATAAGGCCAGAGAAGCTCGAAATCTTGAGTGACGTTCTGCGTACTGTTTCGCTTTCGCGTCATTGTCGCTTTTTGGACAACAGTGCAACTCCAGTCTGAAGGGAGCGTGCAAGATTTCAGACTGGAGTTGTACTGTTGTCCAAGAAGCGATGATGACGCGAAATAGTATGCGGTACGTCACTCGAGATTTCGAGCTTCTCTCTGATGGCCTTATGTGTCTAGATGGTCATGGTCAGGGTGATGTAATAAGGAGCGCAGAGAACGTTACACTGTAAAAAATTATTTCTTCAAATAACGGAAATTAACCGGAAGCACTTTTGCCAGTTTATTTTTGTACTTCGAAAGAAATATCTGTTTTTTCTTCTTTTTCTGTCAAATGAGAAACTCTCCGCTACAGGAGGCGGCCTTTATAACAATAATATAATTATAACTAATTTTTTGTACATACTTGTGTTTAAATTTTATTCTTTCAGTGGTCATTTTATTGAATCTAAATTCTTTTTGTGAAAGAATTCGCGGAAAAAGCACGTTTTCTAGGCCTACAGAAAATTTTGGAAAATCTAGTGTAAAAAGACGAACTCTTAACAGCGTTGATCTGGAGCCTTCTCTAGAAAGTTGTATCCTTAGACTTTCTTCGCTCTTCTGCATCTTCTCTAAGGACCATGGGAATATTTTGGCCTAAGTCTTCATATCTTGCTCTTCTGCATCCTCTCTGTGAGATGTTTCCCATGCAAAAAACTTGAAGAGCATCTTTATAAAAATGTAGTTTATATCAAAGTTTAAGTGTATGAACCTTTAAAAATCCAGGTAGCACACGAACACCGATTGATATCGTTTGGTCAATATGATCAAAATGACCCACTCTTGAATACTGTCTGTCGATTTCGTCCGATATTGGCCATCATCAACTTATTTCTAATCTTTGTTTTTTCGACACCGGTCGTGTTTCTTCGTCATGATGACATTGATTTCACGACATTGGTCAGTATTACTCAAACCATTTCTCTGAAATTAATTTCAATGTATTTCTCATCTATCTATCTCATAAAATTTTCACAATATCAATCAATACTGTGAGATATCGCGATTCCGACGTCCTATATTCGCCAGTATTGGCGTACCGTTGTTCAATGTCTTCGTGCTACCTGGAAAAGTTACTTTAGTAAAGACATGAGGCCTTATTAAAAAACTCTGTGTTTATTAAGAAAATGCACTTTTATAATGATTTGATGTTTGAACGAGACCAGCTTGAGACACTTGAGTAAGTTATATAAAAATCAAAGTGCATAACTACTTTTATTTAAAAGTGCATGACTTTGGCACCTTAGTTATCTCCTTTATTATTAACCTTACCTTTTCTCTGCTTCATAGGTTTGTAATTTCTCTAGATTCTGAAACATTTTCATCCGAGTTGCCAGCTTTAAAGGATAACCGCTATGCTGCGTTATTTGTAAGAGGCCTGATGGATACAGGAATGCTCATCCTGGTCTATTTCTTTGCTCAAAGGTAAGAAAAATTATAAAGTAAAATTTTCATTTAGTGGTGTAGTGTGAACTGTGAATAGTAATACTACTCTTTATTTGAGTAAAATCGGAAAAAATAAAAATTTTAAGAGTATCCTTGTAAACTTTAATTAAGAAGAAAATTCCACTCACACAATGTGATTACTTTTTTATGGTTTCATTTTGTTAGCCTCTGCAAAATACTACGAAGAAATTGTAAATATTCTGAATATTTTTCCAGTCAAAGAAGATTAGAATGAACTTTTAAAAAGTAAAGTATTAAAAATCCATAATTAAATTGCCTTCCCGTGGAAGGATTCATTATACTACTTATAAAAACATACTAGTTAGTTCATTCACTATTAAATTGTAGCAAATATTTTTCAATAATTTCAAGCAATAAGTTCTAGGTAATTCGACAAATAAAATCATTCAATCAACAAACCCCTTTATTAGAGTGAGATCTTATCTAATTTGAAAAATAAACTTAGATTTTAAAAGAGAGATTATTATATTAAACTTCGTAACACAACACAACAAAAAAATTTTTTTTTAAACTTTATTATGATGTTAGCATGGATATTAGCCATATTTTGTGTTTATTATATGTATTCCAAGGAATGTAACGACATTTTGCCAGGCGTGGTAAAAAAGAAAGTGCCGTGACCAGGATTCGAACCTGGGTTATTGCGGCCACAACGCAATGTACTAACCACTATACGATCACGGCGACAACTCAAATATCTTATCAATGAGTTAAATGAAGTGGCCCCTTCGAATACAGTGAGATGTCGTTTGAAGTAATCAGAGCGTGAGCCGTAGTTCAATTCCTGCCCAAAAGATGGCAGTAACCACTACCTCCTCCATCTTTCCGCTCATTTTAAAAATTTTCTTAAATGTTTTAAATTATTACTTTATTGTAACATCAATCATGTAATTTCTGGGTATTTAAACTTTGATTTGGCGAAAGCACTGTATAGCAGATAGTCCATGACAAAAATTCTAATAATATAATTAAATATTCATTAATCGATTGGCATTTATCTCTCAACATCGATTACTTTTTTCATTCCTCGAAATTTTAGAGGCATTCTTACAAAAACTGCTTACTTTAATTTTATTGTTTGCTACCTTAATCTTAATAATACTGCTAAATGGACAAACAGAGAAAGTTTGAGAGATGCAAATCAGAAGACAAATTAAGAATTAATTGAACCAATCGAAAAGGATAATTCAATATAGAAAAAGACTCCTTATTGATACTAAAAGAAACTTTTGATGTTCAAATTTTTGAGAAAAATTAATTACATACATACTAAAAGTTTCGTTAGTTCCTTCAAAGTTTTCTGACCCAAAAATAGACCACTGAAAATAACTGGTCAATCCATTACATTTGATATGAACCATATTTTCTGTCCCAAATCCTCACGACGTTAAAAAAAATATCGTTTCCTATAATTGGACTCGATGACTTCTAGCGAAATACTAACTGTAAACGCCGCCGAGACATAGAGTTAATTAATTGGATTGAGAATAATACAGATTCCGACTCGCTGTCTGATGTCTTTGGTTTAGTTTCCGACATTTCATTAAAGAACAATCACATTTTTTATCTGTGAAGCAACCTTGGAATGTGTTCTCATCGTAAATACACCACTTTATGCGGTATCATATGAAAGTCGGGGAAGTGTGGCAAGTCCAGGTTAAATATAAAAGCAAAATATTTCCCAGTGGTCTTATGCTGCATTTTTATAAAGAGCGTTATCTATTGTGATTCTTCGACTTCTAAGGGTAGGGCGGAACGGAAACAGGATTTTAAAAAAGAAATTTGTTAAATTCTTAGAGAATAATATAATTTTTCAGCCATTAAACTACCTATTGAAGAAATCCACTGCTTCAAAAAAAAATTTTTTTTTTAATAAATCATTTTAACAAGAACAATTTCCCCCTTGTGAGATGCCGCCCTCTACTGTATCTTCCCTGGTTGTATGAATTTTATAGCTCATATATAGTCCGACCGCCACGAGAAAAACTTTGACAGAAAAAAAAACTTGGAAAAGAAGTTCAAATCTAAATCATAGTCACACAGATTTGGCACAAAACGTTCTTTCAGCGTTTATCAATTACTATCACCCCCGAAATTGAGGGGAATAACCCGTTTCCATATCAATCACCACAATATTGTACGATGTCCGAAGTTTTTCTCGTGCCTGATGAGTTTAAAATGAAGTTCACTATACAGTGTATAGTGAACAACTTCATTCACTTTTTCATACACTGTAAAAAAACATGGAACTTTCCTTTGAAAAACTGAGCAGCTGGGTTACCCATTTTTCCCAAGTAATGTTCCATGAAAATAACAGGAACGTTACACTAAAAATTTTGATACGTTACTCAGAAATATCTGTTCCTTAGGATAACCAGTAATCCTGAGAGTAGAGATATTTTTAACTCCTCTGAGAGAGTATTTCACTCCTTGAAAATCGGAATTACTCTTTAAAAAACTAGGCAGGAGTATTTTCACTCCTGGATTTTTTCACAAATGTTTAGCTTAAACCTTCAGCCTCTGTATCATAATTATCGTACTTTTTAATTGTGTTTTCATACACATAGTAATTTTTTTCATTTATTGTTCTGATGATTAGGGAGTTTGATTGATTGAAACCCAAAATAGCATCCTCATTTTTTTTTCAATTTCATTTTGTCCATTAAAAAAAGTAAGCGTTTTTAATAGAAATTTTGCCTCTGTGTATGCAGTTTATGCTATTTCCGTATTTCACTCCTCATAATTGAATTTCACTCCTCCTGAAAAAGTCAAGGAGTATTTTTACTCCTCCAAAAAAATCCTGGGAGTAACACTGCCTGAGAGACATTTAAAAAAAAATTACCGTAACGTTCCTTTTATTTTCCTGGAACATTACTTAGAAAAATGGGAAACTCAGCTGCCCAGTAGGTTTTCCAAGGAACGTTCCGTGATATTTTTACAGAACAGTGTAGGTTCCAACTTTTTTCATATAGGTTCGGACCACGCTCAGCACATGGAAGCGCAATGGTCATCGGAGGTATACTCTGTCTGTGTTCCGTGTTAATAGGAGGGAACACTCCTCTAAAACATTTCATCAAGGGATTCAGTGAGTGAATTTTCTTTTGTTATATTTTTACTCTTCAGTTGCAAGTAGTATACACTCGTTTCCGAAAATTAAGGATAATTTTATTTGTGGAATAATGACAAAAAAAAAATCTTAGTTCCTTATCAATGAAATTCATGCTATATATGGTCCGGGATCAAATTACCCTAACAATAGTTTAAAGAGGAATGGGTACAGAAACCCTCTATTGTGATAATGGAGTTCGCAGCACACAAATTCGAAACGATAGCAGAAACATTCATGTGAGAGTCATTTAGCAAAAATTCCCTGTTATTTGTAAAGGATATGGAATTCCTGAACTCCATGCATGATTTTAAATGCGTGGACAGCTAGGATTTTTAGACGATATTAAGTGATACCTCCTCAATCTTCATTTTAGACGGATTTTTAGTTTTTACTCTTGAATCCTTTAATGGTGGGTGAAGGGTGATGGTATTAACCAAATTTTTTTAAGCTCTCTTTATGTGTTTGTTTTCACTTATATCTGGAGGACCCTTAAAAACTACCTGTCATAAACTAAGATTTGTGTGTCATTATTCCCAAAAAATTAAATTATCCTTCATTTTTAGACACGAGTGTAAGTTAGAGGTTGTCTCAAATTAATCTTCCCGATTGATAATGCTAATTTTAGGAATTATGTTTTTATAACCAATAATTATCAAGCTTTATGCAGTTTATTAATTTTATTTTGTCAGATGGAGCGAAAACCATTTGGAAAACATCACGGGCAATATTTTTTTATCCGTATGTAATTAACAGTATCGATTTCTTACAATGGTACACAGGAAAACTTATTTAAAGTTGTGAGTTTGAGTTGTTAAAGTAAGAGTTAAAGTGTTGTGAGTAACTTAGCTGAAAAATTGTTTCAGTAAACTTTTGGGATTTGTGTGTGGTTCTGAAAACAGGAGGTGTGACCACATTGAATGAACTAAGAATTATGTTACACTTTAAAAATCCCTACTTTGGTTGCCTTAATTCAAAAAAGCATGTGGGCACAGGTGTTCCATTTCATTTCCTTTACAGGGAGGAAAAGTAAGTTGTAATTCAATCATGCACAGCACACGAAACAGAAACAAACGCTCTCTACTTTTATTGTGTACGTACGTGGTAGAAGTACTATAGATAGATAACACGAAAGGGTTATTTTTACAGTTTATTCTCCGGATGTTATCTTGATAACCTGAGCTGCATCATTTAGATAAGAACAGCGATTTCCAACCGTGGAAGCCTCCGGAGTAGCTCACGGGGGTACCATTAGCATATTTTGTGAAAATAAGTAACAATAAAAAGGGATTACTAAATCAACGAGAGAATTAAGAGGGGAGGGGAGAATATGTCTGAGCTAATGACTATCAGCTGGTGAATTTGGGTAGTTTTATACAGTTACCACTTAATAAAGTATGACTCTCATCTAGATCCGTTCAAATGAACCCTAGGCAAAGTTACTGTGTAATTTTGAAAAAGTAAAATTATTATTTAATTGTAAGATTTAGTGGGAGAGTGTGACTAAAAAATGTGTGATGGGGTGACTCCAACGTCTCAGTAAGTCATGGAAGTAAGGTGTATCCCTATAGTTAAGGGACCATGCTGAATCCATTGAGACGGCTTACAGCGTCCCTAGCGGCGAAATACGAAAGTAAAAAACGTAACTAAAAACCAAAGGAAATGGAACAAAAACTTAAGTAAGGAAATATTTTACAAAGTAACTACAAAAGCACAGAAACAAATTTCAGGAAAATCACCCTGGCGTATATTGTATAATATGAAATAATTTTCATTTTCAAATTTAAGACACTTTTGCTTATAGTAACTCCAGTAAAATATGGAGTGTTTTCGGCGTTATTAAATCTTTTTTGGTCTCGCCCCCTTCTCGACCAGAATTATGGAATGTACTCTAACTGAAGAAATCTTCTCTTCCTTTCTTAATTGCTTTTTCAATAGATTATGTCATTACTATACTAGTATATGTTACTTCTTTACAGAGGAACTTTCTCGATGGCTGAACTTAATTTCACCAGTGCTATCAGTGGTTGGAAAAGCCTGCATTCGGTCGGCTTTCGTCACTAGTATCTACTTTACATTGAAAGTTTTTCCAACAGGCGTTAGGTAAGTAAGACGCAAGCATAATTTCTGTAAATAATGTCATTTCCCAATAAATAAAAAAAATGACGTATGTTTTCACTTAGTTCTCCAACTTATCTCTTCTTGTCCTAAATTTTCAGAGCCATTGGTTTGGGATCTTGTTTGTTTTGGTCCAGAACGGCAAGGATGGTCGGAATCCACGTATCTACGATGGTATATATTTTTTGTTCCTTATTAATTTGTTATATGTGTTATAATGTTATATGTGTTATAATTTGTGTTATATGTGTACCTATTCTTAAGGATAGTGTCAGAGCGGATTCAGATCGGTATCAGTACAGGCCATTGCCAGTTTCTCGGAAACGGATATAGGAGAAACAACAAACAACCCCATTCAATGACCCCTTCCAACAAATGCGAATATAAACATGGAGGCCGTGGGGAACCTAGTGGTTAAGGCATCGGCTTCGGAGGGTCCCAGGTTCGATTCCCGACACCGCTAAAGACTCACCGAGTATATGCGGAGTACGTGCTCGTTAAATCTGTGGATCCGAAAGTCCTGTGGTCGGTCACGGCGCAGTTTACCACGGGTCCAGGTGTCTGGAGACTATTGCCCTCCCCTTCAGAGACATGGCAAAATTGTGGAGGTGGCGATAGATGGTGGTGACATCTATCACCCGAGGCTTAAGTCGGACTCCTGTCCCTGTCATTTCATGGGCCTCACTTTCTCAGAAGCCGCACCCCCTTTGCCTTAAATCCTGTACGCTTTGCGGATGGAGCTTGGATATTCCAAGTGGCATAAGAAACAACAACATGAACATGGACCCCGGGAGGAGAGCGAAGTCACTTGGTGGTCTGTTAATTAACAGCCCCACAAACAGACCGACAGTGACTTCGCTGTCTTCCCAGGGTTCATTTTAATCTTCACTTTTGTTGGAGAGGGTCATTGAATGGGGTTGTTTGTTGTTTCTCCACAGTCCGAACCGATTCCGAGAAGGCGATGGCCTGTTCTGATACCGTTCTGACACAACCCTAAAATATACCCATCTTTCTCTCCAGGAAACCGACAGATCCACCCACTTCTCCATCGCCCTGTACGGCTTCCTCTCCCTCGTCGGAGGGCTGCTGACCCCCTTCCTTCCCCCCAACACCCACCGCCCCCTTCCGAACATCGCCCTGGAAATCGAGAAGTCGCTCATCCTGGACGACTGCACCCACCGACGGCGAGGGTTCCTTCCCCCCTCCCTCCCCCAAACGGCCACCACCACCCTGGACTCCAACATCCTCCACTTCGAAATGCTAGAGCCTGTCGACGAACATCATCAGCAGGAGAAGAACAACACCATCCTGGAGTTGAGCGTCAGAGACTTCCAGAGCATTGTTGCTCCAGGACCCAGTGGCTTGTGCTCGTCCGACAAGGATGAGGAGGATGCTGAGTCCAGGTTGACGGACCTGGAGGACGAGTTGAACAGGATCTGGGAGATGAACGGTGTCCAGGAAGAGGACACCAGCCACGAGTCCTTGCCAGAGTCCAGGCGAGGGGACCTGAGGGAGCATTATCTCAAAATGAACGAAACTAGGTTTTGATTGAGAGTTTGTTCGTCTTTGGTTTGACCATGATGATAGAAGTAGGTGGAGGGGACATCTTACCGAAGGTGGATCTGTAAATACTCAACTTAATCATTGCCATCACGAAATGCGATTGGAACCTGAATGTAATAAATAAATCGAATGTTTTTTTTTTGTGTGTGTTCGAATGGTTCAGTTTATTAAGTCTGTTGACAAACGGCACAGATGTGATAAGTGATCATGACAGTAGACCTTAAGTTCGATTCCAGCTTAGAGAACTCACTTTTGCTCACTCAGATGTTTAACCAATTAATTCTAAATAAAAATAAAATATTTCGTAACCACAAATATATCAAGTGTGGATGTACCCTGATGGCTCAGTTGCTAGAGTATGTAGCTCAGTTGTAGAATCTGGAGTGAATGCAGGTTCGGTTCCAGCTTTGAAAGTTCACTTTTGCTCAAATGTAATTCACGATTCCGATAGCATATATTTTGTACACCGTACACCAATTGAAAAATAAATTATTTAAAAATAAAAAGCTTCCTTTTGCTCAAAAGAATAAAGTATAATTTTAAAATAAAATTTTCCAACGCAACCATTAATACTATAATAAATCGGGAGTGTCAGTGCCATAATGGCTCAGTTGGTAGAGTATGATTCCTAGTGACGTGAATCTGGTGGTCATACATATAACTTAGGTTCGATCCTAGCTTCGAGAACTTACTTTTTCTGAAAAATATTATAAATTTTTAATTTCAATAAAATTTTCTAAAATAACCTCATATTAACAAATAAATGGAGTGTATCTGTACCCTGATGGCTCAGTTGGTAGAGTCGTGGCCTGTGTGCTGAAGGTACTCAGATCAAACACCAGCACTAACCTAACCACCTATCTTAACACTTAATAATAACTAACATGTGTGGTAATGATAATGTGTGTATGCAACTTAACCTATAAATTGTATATGTGTAGTTAATTAAATTTATTTATGTTTTCTGACTCTGGGTATTCCAATGCACACTGTCACAGGGGTCGGAAGTCGAAACTGGTGTCCGACGGACCTTATCTGCTCCCCCTGGACGAATTGGCGGCCTGGGGGTTTGGGATGGACTCCCCCACGTCGCCAAGGGTTCCAGGGGCATAGCGGAGAAGGGTCCGTCGGAACACCGGTTTTGCAGTTTTGAACAAAATCATCCTTAACTGTGACCGTAACGGTCACTTTTATGAGGTTGCGTTTTTTCGCTAAGCCTAACCCTTTTTTTAGACCCTCAAGTTCATGGAAAAAAGTAAAACCGAACCGTTAACTGTGACCGTAGCTGTTTCTTTTAACTGTAACCGTAACTGTGAGCAGATTTACAAAAATAACAACTAAAGCCTTCTGTCGCACCCTAGGTTCGAACCTAGATCTGGGGCACACCAGCTACATGTGCATCCACTGAGCCATCGACTCACACAACTATCGGTACAAATAATAACTCTGAATTTTAATTTTTTAAATTTAAATAAGAAAAAACCCACCGGATTCGAACCTAGAACTGGTGCACTCTAGCCGCTTGTGCATCCACAGGGCCATCGACTCATACAACTACGAATACAAATAATTAATCTGGATTTTGATTTTTTAAATTTAAATAGAAAAAAATCTGGATTCGAACCTAGGACTGGTGCACTCTAGCCGCTTGTGCATCCACAGGGCCATCGACTCATACAACTACGGATACAAATATTTAATCTGAATTTTGATTTTTTAAATTTAAATAGAAAAATCTGGATTCGAACCTAGGACTGGTGCACCCCAACCACTTGTGCATCCACAGGGCCATCGACTCATACAACTACGGATACAAATATTTAATCTGAATTTTGATTTTTTTAAAAATTTAAATAAAAAAAAACCACTGGATTCGAACCTAGGACCGTTGCACTCTAGCCGCTTGTCCATCCACTGGGCCATCGACTCATACACCAACGGATACAAATATTTAATCTGAATTTTGATTTTTAAAAATTTAAATAGAAAAAAACTCCACTGGATTCGAACCTAGGACCGGTGTACTCCAGCCGCTTGTGCATCCACATAGCCATTGACTCATACAGCTACGGATATAAATATTTAATCTAAATTTTGATTTTTTAAATTTAAATAGAAAAAAAAAGACACGGGATTTGAACCTAGGACTGGTGCACTCCAGTCGCTTGTGCATCCACTGGGCCATCGACTCGCACAACTACCAATACCAATAATTAATCTGAATTTTGATTTTTTAAATTTAAATAGAAAAGCACTGGAATCGAACCCAAGCCAAACATCCATCCACTGAGCAATAGTTAAACATAACTGCAGCAACAAATAATATTAACTGGCCATTTTAATTTTTAAAATTTAAATTAAATGGAAAACACTGGAATCAAACCTATGTCTGGAGCACGCAACCCAAACATTCATCCACTGAGCCATCGAGTCTCAACTGTTTAAACACAGATACTGTGCATCATTTTTATTTTAAATTCAAAAACCTATGGCACGCTAGCCAATCATACAGGTTGTTTCAAAAGTCCGTTTCGTGGCTTTTATTTGGAACCAACGTCTCCTAGGGTCATGGAAGTAAGGTATACCCCTAGGTAAAAGACTCTGGATAATCCATTGAGATCACTTACAGCGCCCCAAGCGGCGAAATAAAAAAGTTGAAAAATTAATTAAAAAACGAAAAGAGATAGTAAAACAAAAATTGTTGGCAAAATCATAAAAAACACACAGGAAAAAGTTCCATGAAACTATCTTAAATATTCGAGGAGATAACGACCAAAGTTAGCACTTTTTTGAGCCTTGAAAAAGGGTCCGTCCACAAATTTAGAAACTTCTCCGATTTCATGTCAACGAATTATACGATTTTGAATTCAAACATAAAAGAAATTCCATTTTTGAACTGGAGAGGATTTTTAAATTTAGACGATCCCTTTTTCAAGGTTCAAAAAAGTGCTAACTTTGTCGTTAATATCTTCTCGAATATTTGATATTTTCATGAAATTTTTTCTGGGTGTTCTTCATGATTTTATCAACAATGTTTCGTTCCATCTTCTTCAGTTTTTTAATTATTTTGTTTTTAACTTTTTTTTATTTCGCCGCTAGGGGCGCTGTAAGAGATCTTAATGGATTCTCCAGGGTCATTTACCTAGGGGTAGACCTTACTTCCATGAATGACCCTAGGAGACCGGAGACGTTGGTTCCATATAAAAGTCGTGAAACGGACTTTTGAAACACCCTGTACTGTACATAGGCTCTCTTGAATCCGCTGAGCATTTATGTACCTGCTTGAGAACTTGAGTCTGAGTTGGGATACCATAATCCACTGCATGAAAAATATTTCTGGGAAAAAAAAAAAAGACACCTGGTGTTGAACCAGGGTCTTCAGCATTCATTTCCTACATGGATTGTACTGAGCCACCGATTTTCAATAGAATCTACATGCACCAACCAATACAATAACTTGCATTTTAGTTTCAGAAGATGAATTTTTGAATAGAGTGTTTTCAGGTGACGTCACAACCGGTTATTTTCTTTTAACTGTGTACCTTCTGTAGGGCTTTTAACTGTTGCTAAGGCCGTTGTTTATCTGTTGCTAAGGAAGTTTTTAGGTATGGGATCACATGATTGCAAATGGTCCAATAGAAGAATTCCATGGCTAGTCATTTTTTGTAACTGTTAACCTCTGTAGGGCAAAAAACTGTAACATTTCTGTTGCTAAGGCCGTTGTTAGGTCCGAGTCATGTGATTGAAAATGCTCTTAGGTATTCATGCTCAAATGAAAGTAATCGTTTCCAAAATCGAACCGGGGTCATCAGTGTTTAATGCACCTACTCACTTTACTTAATATCCCTCTAGGCTAATTTCCATTTTTACTACGATAAAAAAGGCAAAATTTATTCCATATCATGCGTAAAAATTAACTTAAATTAATTACTTATTTATTCACAAGGTGGTACATTTTGTGCCACAATTTTTAACACTATTTTCCTTGATGTTCGTATTTATTAAATTGAATTTAAAAAATTATTTCTCGCTTAACCAATTTTAAGATAGGTTGTTAAAATAAAATTTAATTTAAAGTAAAGGGAAAAACCTCTCTTAGAAATTAGGCAATTAAAAAGGTTCTGAAAATGAAAGAGCTTTTAGTTTACAGGTATAAGTGTTAATGCTATAGGTTCATATCCAAGGAATAGTTAGGGGATTCCTTTTCTCAAGAGGTAAGAAAAAATTTACAAAATCAGAGGAAGCATCAATTGCTTCAATTGAAAAAAAAAATAGAATAACTAAATGAATCCAATTGAGTTTTTTTTCTTTGCAACAGAAAATTTTGAAATTTAAGTGGCTTACATGAAAATTTGTCAGGGGAGCTGGGAAATTTATGCACTGTAAAGAATAATCGTCAAAAAAAGTCAGCAAAAGATGCCAGATCTTTTCTATACCTAGGGATTTCTCTGTAGACTTGGAACATTTCTGTATGCTGGAATCTTTTGGCAACTTTTTCTGATTAAGTATTTAAGGATAATGCAACCAAAGACATAACCGACTAAAATTTCCGAACTTGGGAAAAAATGAATCCCCAGTCTGTACAGAGACAATATGTTGTTAAATAAATAGAATATTTCCGTTAGTGAAGTTTCCAAAAAAACGTAGCATACAGAAAAAGTTCAGTCACCAGAGAATTCCTTAAGGATTTTTTTTAAAAAATATTTTTTTCAGTGCAGGCGGGGCAACCCTGTTAGTAATTACAGTATGATAAGCTACTTAGGTTGCTGACCCTAAATTAAATAGTTTTCAAGCAGAAAATGTGACCTTTGAGCTAAACAATTTAAATAACCCTGTGTTACACTATCATCAAAAATAGTCTTTAAACTTTTTTAAGGATTTATAAAAAATTTTCCCCAAATAATACTTCACATTTTATTTATTTATCTTTTTTTCTTTGGGGACTAATACTTCAGCTCATTTACCTGAACTAAATTTAAGTAACATAAATGGCCACAAAAACACATGTTAAACCAGTAGAAATTTTACTAAACTAATTCATAAACTAATAAAATTATAAAAGCCTATTCCCTTTTACCAAATCAATTTAAATGTAGGTTATTACAGCTTATTAATTAATTTTAAAACCATTTGACATTCAGTAACCATGCAATGGTGTTTTTTCCCAAAAGTTTATTCAATATTGATACTTTATAAAAATATTATTACAGCTAAGATTCTGATTTTAAAAGTATAAAGAGATTAAAATTAAGTGTAAAGTATTAAATTTAATAATGGAAATTAAAATAACACCATAGGACTGCAACAGACTTCAATATGTACACATATCAATAACTGTACCAAAATTCCATTTTAAAAAACATAAAATTCTATTATTCCATAATTTCAAAACAATAAAACTATAAAAAAAATGCAATGACAAGGCCAAATATATAAACAACTTCAACTAAGATAGAAAAAGAGCAGAGATAACTCAACATAAGTACTACAATTTATAGATAAGTAGTATCTAATCTAAATCAAAACAAAAAATACAAAAATTCTCTGAAGAGAGCTGTTACTGGAAGTAATCAATTTCATCCTCAAGCTTTTTGCCCAACTGATGGGCAACAAGTGATACATCACCCTGAAAACTTCTGTGAACACGATAGTGAGAGTATTCCGAAGGTGCGTGTTTCACCTGCAAAGAAAACCCGTTTAAACCTTCTTCATTGAATATGTAAAAAAAATCAAGATTGGAAATTCTTCCAAAACATGATTATGATAAGCTATGAGTAATTACTTTACAGAACAATAAATTAAGTACTTTAAATATCCACATGATGAATTGTAATGTTCGGCACTAGTTAACTAGAACTAGTTGCAACTAGTAGTTAACTACTGATCAACTAGTAGTTTAACTACTTTTGGTTTAAACTAGTTCAACTATTAGTTGAACTACTTTTTTTAATAACTACTAGTTGAAACTACTTTCAAAATTTCAACTACTTGAAAAAAAATTCTTATTAAAATTTTTATCAAAATATAGAAAAAATTGTACTGTAACAAATATAATTAAGATGGTAGAGTACTCAAAATACCATAACCAGATTTATTAGGCCCTTTTTGCGCGTTTTTTTGTGATATTGATAAGAAAGATGTATTAGAATTTGGGCAAAAAATAGGTTATGAAATTAAATAGACTAGTTTACTAGTAGTTAACTACTTTGGGAAACAGTTAACTACTAGTTGTAACTAGTCCCAGGAAAAAATAGTTAACTACTAGTTGCAACTAGATTTTCCCAGACTAGTTAGTAGTTGGTTGTTAACTATTTTTTTACTACTAGTTGCCGAACACTAATGAATTGATAAACTGGTTTGCAAAGAGAGTGAAAATAGAGGATTAAAAGTGTGCCTGATGAAAGTTTATGGTAACAGCAAAGCACACATGGGAAATGCTAAAAATCTCACTTTGCTCAGTAAACTTTTCTAGGATTCAAAAACGTGTACATCATGTTTAAAGCGGTCTCTTAGTTTTTGCAAAAATAAAACTTTATTTTTAACCTTCAACTACTCAAGCTGGCAAATTTTGTTCACTATTTGAGTTGTGTTTTGATGGCTGCTGTTATATTGCTGCTTCACCCTTAAACGTTTCCTTCCATCAATCCAACCTACATGATATATATGATTGTTTTTGTTAACATAAATGTGAAATTAAAAGCTTAAGAAAAGTATTTGAGTCATTAAGTTTATGGTGAACAGAATGCTCCCAATGGTAAATTTGGTTCTGTGTCATCTTGATGCACAGAAACATAGAATGACTACAATAAAGTGTTACAGGGGATGCGACATATATTTTGTGAAGACCATTTTATCATATTTGTTAAATTTGCTCAACATCACTTTTTAGAAAAACCGTAAAAAAGTTGAATGAGTACTTGGACAAGGAATGAATAATTAATTAAATGCTGTTTTTTTTCAATTACCTATTATTTTATTTTTAGCAACTCACGGTTATTGTATTTGATTTTCTACCTATTTCTATTTGATAGGTTAAGAATAATGTTGGCTGTGTTAAATGGCATGAGTAGTAGAGAGTTAATAAAATGTTCATATTAACAAATAAATGTAGTCTTGTTATTTAAAACCTTCCTTCTTTTAATGCTTCTGAAAAAATTACCCAATTTAAATATTTTAAAGTTTAAGACCTATTTATATGCACCAGTGCTGAGATTGGAGGCAAATGTCCCTTTTAATAAAGACTTCCCACTTATTAATACATACAATAATATTAATAAATATAATCAGAATTTATAAATTAAAATTGGTTTTTGATAAATATCTGGTAATTTCAATGCAAGCTTACTTTTATAGTAAGTAATCATGTTTCACTTAAAAACAATAACTAAACATGACTAATTAAAAGATAATATGTACTATTTGTGGAATATGTTACGGGCATTGTCCTTATATGCGGGCATTGTCCTTACCATGTATATTTAATATTTCATTATTTTTACTTGGTAAAAGGTAGGATCTAATACCTTTATGAAGTAGTTTGTTCCATTCACCAATTGACTTCTGTATTTGACTGGAGTAAATTCATCAAACAAAAGACCAGTTTTTGACTGAGCTTCATCTTTGATCTGAAATTAAAAGAGGGGGGAAATATACTAACATTTCCAAATGGCAAGATAGAAAAATTTTAGTTTTTTTCTATGCACCCTTTTTATAAATTTTTTTTAAACATTTATTTCAAATAAAAAATTCAAACATAAATGAAAGCCAGTTATTTTAACCAAAGGGTCCTCAAAATACAGTGGTCTGTTCAGGGCAATTTTACTACCATTTTGCGGTACCTTCACAAATTCTCTGTTTGATAAATAGGTATACTTTCACAAATTCAGTTTTAGTAAAAAAGGTACCTTCACAAAATACATTTTGTACAGAAAGTTTTCTAGGAAGCTATGTTCTCTTAATATTTTAATTTTTAGCCTTTCTAAACTAAAGTTTCTCTTGTTTTATACCGTTTAAAAAAATATTAACATGTTTTATGTTGATTTTTAACTTAATTTTTCACAAATTCACAGAAAAGTTTCTAAATTTTCCCAAATTAGCACTAGATTTTTCACAAAATAGGTACCTCTTAAAAAATCCTAGACAGACCCTGATATATAGCTGACATATCTTTTGGGCTATTGAATTAATGTCTAGAATTTTTAATGACTCATTTAAGAAAATTATCTTTATTAGGGATCAGTTTGTGAGACTTAGTTTACAGGGGTGCAGAATATGTCAAAACACAGTTTGTGGGAAATTCAGGCAGCTGTTGGGATTTTTTTTGCACAAGTTTATAAATTAAAAGTTTTAAAATCTAATTGTTATTAGTGATAAACAATATTTTGGCCAATGACTATATCATACCCACCATCTTCACCAGCAATTAGGTAAACACTGCAGAGTTACAGATGAAGCAGAAAAAAAAAGGAGTTTCCTATGTGATGAAATACACAAGAGTTGGGTTTTCCTTTCATTGTGATCGATATGCAGGAGAAACAATATATCTTTCACAGGATCGTCTATTTCTAATTCCTAATAATTATTGTGTTCTTGTTTAATTATATATATGTTCTTGACTTATAAAGTTTAGTTTTACTGGTAGCTCAAATTTGAGAGAAACAATATTTAACTCATATTTCAAGACAAGAGGCATTTTGGAGCTAAGGTGACATGACTGTAAGAAAGAATAAATGAGGGTATAAAGATAAAGTCAATTGAAATGATGGATTATTTGGAAATTATTGAAACATACATAAGTTCATTGATTGGGAATACAGGGAGATTAAAAAATGGTGTTTAAGTTATTTCTTATGCAGAGATTTTTGAGGAAACCCAGAGATCCTTAAAAATGTGAGTTTGTTTCTCCATACTATTCCATTGACTGTGCTGCTGAAAACTAAAACATAGCCTAAGCCCATTAACTGTGCAGCTGAAACTGACAGTCGACGGGATAATAGTACATAAGAACCATTAGTTTAATACATAAAACCATGGAAAATATCAAATATAATAACAAGCCTGGATTATTATTAATATATCTAACCAATCAAAACCTTGTGTATAATGCTAAACATTAAAATATTACAAAAATTGCTCTATTGTAGATGTTAGTTAATGTTCCTGAGGTTGTAGCCACTAATTTTAAAAATCACTTACTAGAAAATCCAGAAATATTTTTATGTTGAAAAAATTAATTAAAAAACCCAAAATGGGATTATCCCCACAACAGTTTAACTCCTAAATCCTAACAGAAGATGCTTAAGGATAAAAAAGTATGAAAAAAAACCCAGTTTATTAAATTCTAAAGGTACTAACCAGGACTATTATGTCAAAGCATTTACTACAGGAATTCCGCTATGGTGGCAAAATTTTATTTTCCCAAAAAAAGAATGAAACCACCCTGTGTTAAAACTTTTTTTTTTCTACCTTGATTTATCAACTTTTTGAATTATAAATGGGGTTGTCATGAAAACTATTATGTTCTAATATTTTAAAATATCTTGTAATATTTAAAGAGTAACAAATTACAATTATATCGTAAAAATTTAAATTTAACGTAAAGTTATATATAGCTGTCTAAATAGGAGGAATACCACACTTACTTGTCGGGCAATTTGATGAACAGTTTCATCAGGCTCCCTAATTTCACCGGTTCCTCCTACCATCGGCATTTTAATAGCAAGGAATGTATCAAAACTTTCAACTTAGTTAGTTAAGAAAAGTTGAGTAAGTGAGGCCCTTAAAAGAGGAGTTTAAATATAAGTGTCACTATCTTTCAGATGACTGATACTTAAAACTTGTTACGACACTGACGAAAAAGACTACATGTGACGATTACTAAGCTTCTTCCTTCAATCTTGCGCTTATAAGCCTACGAAAAACTGCAACGATTACTCACAAGCACAAGTCCTAAAGATTGCTCAACCGAAACTAGCAAAAATGCCTATGTAAACAATATGGATTATTTTTGTTTTGTTTTGAACATCACATGACAGAACATCACAGTCACAGTGATTCAATGTTTGATCTATAATTTAATACTTAAAGAAAAATCCAATAAAGCTTATATTTTTCCAAAGTATTCTGTAGTTAAAGACTCCTTAAAAATTCAATGAACATTTTAAAAATATTTAAATTAATTATGATTTATGTGCACAAATGTGTTGAAATTGAAACACAATCAATAGTAGTAAACCTCTACTACTTAAATTTCCGCTTCCGCTCCTCCGCTCCGCTCCGCTCCCGCTCGTCGAAAGTGTAAATAAACATTACTTTTTTTCTGAGTAAGTGTTAGATGTATGCAAAATCTAGAATTTGTCGTGGTATAAAATGAAATTAACCATAAAAAATTACACAGCTGTGGCTACTTGGCGTTGGATTGCCAATGATGACAGCTGTGGTATTTGCAGAATGCCTTTTGATGGATGCTGTCCTGATTGTAAAATGCCTGGAGATGATTGTCCGTTAGTGTGGGGCAGATGTTCGCACTGTTTCCACATACATTGCATTATGAAGTGGCTGACATCTCAGCAAGTTCAACAGTTATGTCCGATGTGTCGACAAGAATGGAAGTTTAAAGAATAATGTTAATGCTCTTTTTGAACTCTTATTTCGTGCTCACAAATCATTCGTTTTCGAAACTGTTTTATTTATGTTACCATATTTGGAAAGATTGTTGGTGGATGTGATTTGATAACGGTTATATTTTCTACTAGTGGTTCTCATTACTTTCTCCTGTAAAAAGTTTTGTAATTAAAGTGTCAGAATTAAGAAGTTTTTGTATCTATTAGTGTATGTTTCATGGTCCACAAAACATCTAGGGATTTTTATGGATATTAAAGTAAAAAAAACAAACGAGGTATTTATGTATTGTCCCGTCAACCATGCCCCTGAATCCAAAAAGCATTACCAGTGTCATAGACCATGGGTTCATCTAGAAAGAAAATGGGTCCGTTTAAGGACCCTTCACAAAATTCTAATCTTCAAAAAAAGACCCTCTTAACAAAACTCCAGTTCCAAAAACAGACTCTTCACAAAAGTCTAAAGATCAAGAGTGGTTTGAAAGTTCTTTTCAGAATTTTTGTCATATTGGGATAGAATGTGCCAGTTTTGGGCCCATTCCAAAAGTTATGAATGCTGTGGTTGTACTACAAGCCCTTCCTTTTCACAAAATTCCATTTGATTTTTCACAAAATTTCTAAAATAAGCCCCTGACAGAAAAACCGGGATGTACTGTTGTAGACTGTGCCGCTGAATCTATTGGTTACTGAATGATCGACGGAATGATATGTAAGAATAAGAAAAACTATACTGTTCTAACTTTATATATGCTTAATTCACTTTTTAAACCATTCAGCATAGCTTTTGGAAGGGGGTCATCAAGTTGCTAAACTGTTCTGCTGATTACCAACTTGGAATATGTTAAAAAAAGGGATCAGCATGTTTCCCTCTTGCTTTTAATTAATGGATAAGAAAAAAGGAATCAATGTTCATCATTGCTGAAAATACATTACAAATTTTATCACATATCAGACTCTAAGATATCCATAATTTGTAAGTTGATTTTGATACCCTGAAAGTTTTTTTGACTTTACCCATATCCCCTTCTCCAAATTCCATTATTCTCCTCTAAAATTTTTTCTAGCTATGCTAACCATATTTTCTCAAACAATATTTAAATTTTAGACATTAAAAAAATATGATGCTGTTTTTTCATTAAATCTATTCGAATGCTACAAATTACAAAGCAGTTTTGCAAACCAACCAGTTATAACATACATTTATAATGGTGAATAAAATTATTTGAATTATTGGTACAAAATAGCTTGGCAATTTTTAATGAGATAGATTATAGAATTACACTGATATTAAAATGTCTTATTTTAGATATATTTCTTGTTTAATTTAGGAATTGATTTGTCAGTGTAGGAAAACTTTTTTATTTCGTTAAGTTGATCCTAGTACTAAAATTTAAGAATAATAAAATGATATTTTTATAAATTTGAGGAGGAGGGGGAAAAGTAGAAGAAAATAATTGTAGATGGCAGCACGAACTAAGAATTAAATGTCAGAAGTTTTCATAGCTAGTGGCGCCATCTATTTAATAGAGCTGCATCAATTGAACATCCTATCATAGTATTTCGAAAGCTGGTGACAAAGCATTTTAAAAGTTTTTATTTTCGTCAATTAACTCAGTTCTGGATTTCATAATTTCTAAGTTCTTTGTGTTAACTGAGAATAATAATTTTTTTTTCTACATTAGTTTAAAGGTTCATTTAAGATTAAATGAATGATTGATATTTCTTTTACAAAAAAGTATTCCTTTGCGTTAAAAAACTAATTTAAAAGTTATGATATAAATTAAAATATTTTTTTTCATAATTAATTTTAATTTTTACTTTAAAATCCCCTTAACTTAGGTGGTATGTGGAAAGTTTTCTAGTCCACTTATTGGTTTTAAAAAAAAAAAAATAATGGTTGAAGATGAGGCTGATAGTCAGTTCGGCTAACCAAAATATTTTTAGATCACGCCCTGAATTTTGTTTCATTTTTTTGAAACTTATTATTTCAATACTATTCTTATTTTTTAAAAAATGATCGATTTTTCGCATTTTAAATTTTACTAAAAAAATTATTTCCTTACTTGAAAATGGCTTTTACTTGAGAAAATAAGGTAATGTTAAAGGGACGTTTATTATCAGTTTAAATTGAAATAAATAGTTAAAAACCTAAAATATTTGTTTTCTTTAAGGAATAATTTTAACTTTTCTTTTTTGTCAATCAACCCTTAAATCAACTGAGCTGGAAATTTCATTACATCAGTAGCTAAGCTAAACAAAAAAAAAATGACAATTTGAAAAGCATATATATGCGGAAGAAATGTTAAGAAACTGGTACAAAAATTTTAATCATTTATACTACTTCAGTTGGGACGAGTAAAAAAGAGTGCCGTGACCAGGATTCGAACCTGGGTTATTGCGGCCACAACGCAATGTACTAACCACTATACGATCACGGCGACAGAGATTTCATGTATTGGAACGTTTCCAAGCAGGAAATGTATGTTGCAATATATCCCGAGGAACTTAGGTAGTTCTCGTATTTCTCGCCAGATGGAGATGGTTATTCAGATTACCTGTTGCGGTGCATTGGAGGAATTTTGCGCAGGGTTTTCTCCACTTTTCTGCCTAATGTTCACGAATATCAGTGGCGGATCTAGAACATGAGCAAGGGGGGGGCTAACTTAATCTGATTGAGGATGATAATGAAGTAAAAAGCCGTGCTTTTTACAATATTCATTAATGTCTTAAATATTGAGGTCAGTGTTGATTGTAAATGACTAGTATTGTTAAATATAACTAATTAATTAGTAATTAAATTAGTTAATCATTAAATACATCAAAATAATAAGGGTTTGTCAACCGGGAGGTGTTTTTTAACGATGATTTGAGTCAAATATTTTTTTCCCAAGAATATAGATCAAATGTGAATTTTCGTGCACTTAATTTCAATGTTTAGGGAATAATACATCCATCCCGAGGCATAAGGGGGGATTGGGGGAACCTCCCCCAAGAATTTTTTTGAAAATTTTACCCTAAAAAGTTGTGTTTTGACTCATTTTTGGTCATTTGGGACTCTTTGAGTGTCACACGAAAAAGATGATTTCTTGTACTCGTTTTCAAAGGAAAAAACTGTAATATATAAGAATTTCATGGGGGTGGTTTGAACCCCCTAACCCCGTCTCTATTTTAACAGAAGCGCATTAGACCCTTTTAAAAAGTGAATCTTATTCTTATAAAAACCAGGGAGTTAAAAATCTTGCAGAGGGGCTAAAGCTCATAACCTTTAAGATGTGAAACAAATCTATAAAATGTAAGGGGCTAAGTATTTTGGAGGTTATGCTTTTTGTAAGGCTTAGAAAGCTCATTGGAATCTACAAGTTCTGAATCGCATTTATATTAAAGTGCTGAAAGCTAAAGATCTTGGAGCGGGCTAACGCTTTTAGGCTAAAGCTCATTAAATTGCGAACTAAATACTATAAAACATCGCAAGGAGGCTAATTCTTTATGGGGGCTAAAACTCATTGGCCCATTTAAATTGTGAATTGAATCTATCTATCTATCTAGGAGCTAAAGATCATGGAAGGATAAAGCTCATTAAATAGTGAACCAAATATATTTAAAAACGCAAGAGGGCTAAAAGCTTTGTAAAGGCTATTAAAGAGCATGGAGGGGGCTAATGTTTCATAGGGCTAAAGATAGGGAAATTTGTGTAACAAACATAAAAACGCAAGGAGGCTAATGCTTTTAGGGGCTAAGCTCATTGGATAGACCCTTTAAATTATGAATCAAACCTTCAAACATGCAGGGGGCTAATAATTTGTAAGGGCTAAAACCTCTAGAAATCCTTAAAAAGTGAATGGAGTTTATAAAAATGCAGGGGGCTAAAGATCTTGGAAGAGGCTTAATGCTTTGTTGACCCTTTGAATTGTGAAAAAGGCTACAAAAAACTGAAAAAAAGTTTTAAAATTTTGAAAATTTAAGCAAAATTTTTTAAAAACTTAATTTTTTTTCGAAAGAGTTCAATTTTATGTAGTGTAAACTTAAGTCCCAAGGGGGGGGCTATAGCCCCTATAGCCCCCCCCATAGATCCGCCACTGACGAATATTCTCTTATTTTCACCCTTTCAGTTCGGGGCGCCCTAAATTTTTTTTCCAAATGATTCTATGGGAATCTTGGATGGTCTAAGATTGAACTGGTTAAATCAGAGAGGACTGTAAATATGTTACTGGAACATGACTAACTTAAAAAGTAGGAGGCACTTAATACTTAATAGTAATATATATCAGTCAATTTTATTTGATGATAAAATGATATAAAATTTATATACGTTAAATTAATACAATTATTAATAATTTATTAGATTTCCATTTAAAAGAATTTATTTGCCGTCATAATAAATAAAAATGTCATTTCCGGGTAAATTCGCCCATTATAAGAATTAGAAAATACCATGAACAATAAAGAGAAGTGAGAAATAACTGTAAGAAAATATTATTATTAACAAACTTATGACGAGAAGTTTTGGTGACATTGTTTTTACTACTAACTGGCATATCCTCTTAAAAATAAAGAAGTGGTAGGAAAAAGTTTTTTCAAAGTTCATTGTATAATTATTTCATTTTGTAACTTTTTTTATTCACTGCTTATTACGTTTCTGTTTCCTTGACATACAAAATTATTTTTGTGAATGCTCATTTTACCCCAGAAGATGTCATTATCAAGTATTCCCGACATTTCAAAAAAGTTATTATCATCAGAACTATCCCTGAACAGTTAAAATGTCAGATACTCCTTTCCTGAAAAAAAAAATTCATTCTCTAATCAATAACTTAAGAATGAAAAATTAAAGAATCAAATAGGAAATATTAGAAAAATTTTTAACAATTGTAAAAGAATTCTGAAAGTTCATGTAAACTGTCTGGTCAGTTTGTGATTTTCTTTTCAGTAAAATTTTAATCCTCTAGCTAGAGTATTTTTTAGATTTCTTGACTTAAAAACTTACCATCCATTGATTCCGTTGAACAAATCAAAAATCAAATTAGTTGAATTTACAAATTAATTAGTTATATGTATTTCAAGGACGTAGCTTAGGGTGTATATTAAGAGAAGATAAGTATTCCAATTTTTTAAATTTATATCTAGATCTAAAAAGTCTATGAATATTATGCTACATTATCTATGTGCAATATATGGATATTATTCTTTACTTCGTTTATTCGATAGCGCATGCGTAGCAGAAAAGCCATTACACAGAGATTTTGCCTGTAAATCCGTTTCGCCGCAACGATGTATATGTAGCTGAGAAACTGACTATACAAAGAACGTAAATGTTTCATCATAAAAAACAGAGAATAGAAAAACTTGAAATAAGCCTCTTTCTTATCAGTAACCGCATTTTAAACATTGTAAAAAAATAAAATAAGTTTACCAAATTCACTTATTCACCATTTAGATAATTTTAATTTTGTATTGCTATCTTCTTGCTACAAAATTTTAAAATTAAAAACTTTTACATCACTTAACCTTTTTGAATGTCCACGCATGGAAGAATGATGCGAAAAGAAGCTATCTCAATATTAGAATGAGTAATAAGTAACTAATTAGAATTAATAATAATACATAAGTAAAAGTAGCGTTGTATGTAAATCCGACTTCTTATGTGAGTATTTAAGATGTTTCTTTCCCACCCAGAAGATAAACGAATAAACCATCTCCGAAACATTTAAAAATTGTAACAGGTGAATGCACTTTTTCAGCAATCTAAATAATAAATTGTGCTGTAAAACTATTTTATTAATCAATATATTTTCTTTGCAAGAGTTCGTGCTCCATGCGTTATAAAGAGATACTTCTCTCTCCCCTTAGATTATTTGGCTTACAAGGGAACAATTCTGTTTAAACCTATGAAACCCGTAATAATCATAAGCAAAATACACGAACTTCCGTACTTAACAGCACCAAAACATTTCCCCGCAATCCAATACATCACAAAGAAAAGCACAACAGCCCTTTAGTCGAATACCCAACATAAACTTCCATAAAATCTCGATACAAAAGCCCCTTTTTACACAGCTCCGCGCAACACTCACGAAGAGAAGGGCAACGACAATACTTCACTGGGGTAATCAACAAGGAGTTAAACAAGTCGAAAGAAGAAGAAGAAATAACAGCAGGGTGGACCTAGTAACCAAATGCGGCGTGGACCGTGAAGTCTTCCTGTTTTCCATGCCCTTTCTCTCGCGGACGGGTGAAGGTGCAAGGCCGGTTCAGTTCAAGTTGAAAGGGGCGGCGCATAAACTGCCAAAGGTTGGAGTGTGTGACAGAGACCTCTTATTGTTACATGTTACTCTGACCCCTTAACTTGAGGGTTGGGATTGTAGAATAATTTATAATTATTGCAGATAAATTTATTGATTAAATTAACTTTTATTACTATTTTCTAAATGCTATATATTTGGATTCCAAATAGGTGGATTACTAGAACTGCATACGAAAAGTGGATAGAACAACACACAGCTTATCATCTTTCTTATCCTCCCGTTATCCTCTTATTCTCTCTCTCTCACAGTTTTTTATATTCTCTCTCTTTTTCCTCCTATACTCTCATATTCTGTCTCTTTCTTTTTCTCTTTTATTATTTTTCTTTCTCTATCGCATTCTTTCCTTTCTTTCTCTCTTATTCTCTTTCATATTATCTCTTTCTTTCTCTCCCGTATTCTCTTTTTTCTTCCTCTCTCTTCTTCCCTCTCTTATTATTTCTCTCTAGAATTCTCTCCTTTCTTTCTCTAATTCTTCTTTCTCTCATATTTCCTTCCTCTCTTGTATTATCTCCTTTCTTTCTCTCTCTTATTCTTCTCTCTCTCATCCCCTTTCTCTGCCCATCTGTTGTTACACCTTTACTTCTTTCTCTCTTTCAAAAGTAACGTGCAAAAAAGGATAAAAAAAACCCCTGAAAGTTTTAGTTTTTACTCTGTCTATCGTGAATTGGAATCCTTATGAAAAACTTTTTATAATGTTTGTTCATGGGGAGTTTCAGGAATTTTTTCCAGCTAAATCCCACTGCCTTTAAGAGAATACGAGAGAATATTGCAAAATTCATTATCATAAAGAGAATAATACCGCAAGGTGGAAAAAATATGTTAAAAAATAAGAGTGCTGAAAAAAATTGGTAAATTTATTAATATTTAATTTAACATTCAAAACCAAAAAATGTTCAGAGAATGTTCAGTTTTTGTTTGATAAAGTTATTGTATACCAACTAATGCTGAAAATGTGAAAGAAGTTCTCTGAATACGCTGAATTCAGGTATACTCTTATTCTCTATAATATATTCAGGATTTTCTCAAGTAATAATTTAGTCTTCATCGTTAAATGTCAAATCTAGACTTAGTTATAAAAGAAACTGCAATTTTTAAAGGATTAATCTCATTCCGTATTCTTAAACTACACCATCAGGTACTAAGTGAAGGTTTCGATACAGTTTGAAAGGTCCTCTTGCCTTACTTCGAAGAAACACCCCCTCCATTTCTAAGAAAAGAACACTCTGGAACAACACCTTCGCTAAATAAAACCAGTTTCTTCTTCCAGAAACCGAGATTCGTTTCCTTAGAAAGTCACACACAAAAAAATGGCGCAACAGTGAACTCGAGAACTGCATTATTCCAAACAATCATCTCAACCGCCTCCGAAAGTTCACGGCGACGGAGTGCAGAGCAGGTCTTGTCAAAAGGTCAAAAGAAAAGAACACTTCCTGCATCTCCACTCAGCCGAAACCACCGCTCAACTCAACTCAACCCCTGTTTAATTCTCAGTAGTTCAGTAAGTCCAACTTTTACTCAGCGAACGGGTTCTCCAACCCCTTTTTTGTTTGTTGCCGAATATGCGAGAGTTTACCGTTGGACCTTTCGCATTGTTTAATGTGTAAGAGGGGACTGAGTCATTTTTGAATGACCGATGGATTGATTGACCTGTCTGTTTGGTTCCGGATGGTTTTTTTTATTAATTTATTCTTTTTTTTTGTAGAAACGGAGAGCGCTTCCCGAATCTGACGATTCGATTGTTGCTCTTTTGTGCCCTGGGATTGCCGGGGAATCATCGAAAAAATAGAAGAAAGACGCGGAAGTGTGAAAGAGATACGTCGATTGTAGTGCCAGAATTAGGTGAAAGAGTTACGGGCAATCAAAATCGTAACTGATTAATAAATCTATTTTAATATTTTTTGGAAAAATAGTACTTGAAAGGGGGAACTGAGAAGATATAGATAATAGTTGTTCACTTACAATCAAGCACGCAGAAAGCTCGTCTTTGGCTGGGCGCGCACGAGTGACTAAAGTCACGGCGACCAGGATTACTAGTATCAAAAATATCATTAGAAAACAATAGAGCATTTTCAATCACATGACTTTACCTAACAACGGCCTTAGCAACGTTGTTTTTATCCTCCAGTGAAATCATGTGCGAATGCTGCTATTGGATACTTCTATGTCCCGCCCCTAACAACAGCCTTAGCAACGTTGTTTTTGTCTTTGTCACCGTGACAAAAGTCGCCCGTGCGCGCTCGCCCTTTTTCTATCAAGAACATGTATTTATTCTGATTGAAATAGACATCAAGGTTCTCCAGAGTTTTTACATTGAAGGCTACTTTTTAATACTTCCAGGAAGCCTCAAGGGTCACAAAATTGAAATAAAACCCTTCAAAAGAATAGGGGATTGTTTTAAGAGCTATTAAAATAGGTAGTCTATATATAAAAATACTTCACAATCATTAGTATGAATAAATATTTAAAAAAAGATTTGGAATGTTTCTACTGATCATTTTAAGGTTAGCTGTGACTACTTCAAATTAGTTATTGTTTTGCTCAATGAAAATATTTCAAAACAAGATAAATGTAGGGAGTTTTAAGAAAGTCTGAAATAAATTCTCTAACATTTACCTGTAAAAGCAAATTAAAGCAAAATTATCTGACATGGTTATTCCAAGAACCTTAAGGAAGAGAACACGTGAACATCCTTTAAGTTTCATCTCAAGAAAATTCATTACGACCACTCTCATAGCTGATGGACATTACATTTTATTTTAAGTAAAGTCAACACAGTATATAAGGGGTCTTAATTAATCTTTAAAGCCAGGGGAATAAAAATAAAGTGGTTTAAACCTTATTTTTAACCCTTCTCGCAAAGAAGAAAATACTGCATAAGAAGAATTATTACATATAGTAACATTGGAAAATTGAAAAACATTTGAAAAATTGGATAATTTTTTAATTGCACTTCAGGGTGTATTTCGCTATAAGTTTAGTTTGCAGCACAAAGCGTTGGCGATGCAGCTAAAAAGATTAAATATTCGAATCAACGTGTGCCCTCTAGGTCAATAGATGAGGAATTTTTTTTAAGCATGAACTTGGATCAATTCACAGGAAAGCAGATGATAGCCCTGAAATGGTCATTTGAGGCTAGCTTTTGTGCGTTGCGTCAATGTGAGTAATAGCGTATGTGTTGGGTCAAAGGAACATGCCGTTTGTTCGGTTCACTGGTGATAACGAGTTAGGAAAAGTTCATGGGTATTAAAATAGATGGAAGTCACTTTCCTTCTGAATAAAAAAAATTAAATCTTCATAAATTTGTTATTGAAAAATATTTGTTCTAATTCATGAGGGCAGTAATTGGTTCATTAATGTAATCAAGGGTGAAGAGGTGGAATGATGGTAATATTTTTTTTAGTTTGTAGAGTTTGATTTTGTGCATTTACACATCATTGGATTCAAAATAAAACGGGGTGTCCAATTTAAAGAAACGGTTTATCTAAGTATTACAAGTACCTTTTATGGTCTGTCATTAATAAAGAAGCTTTTAGACATTTTGGTCTCTAAGGTAAATTAAAAATGTATATTCTTAAGATTGATGGTTGATGAAGTCAGGTGAATTTATGTGCGGGAATCATTGCTATTACAGTCGACTCCGCTTATTGTGATCACGGTTAATTTTATCAATCGGATAATGTTATCAAAATTGACCGGTCCCGATCACTCCTATTTAAATTAACCCTGAATGTATCGTTTTATGTGATCAATATATCGCTTAATGTTATCCAAATCTGACGAAATTCCTTAAAAACCTTTTTTCCTCGTTTAAAGGCCAATTTTAATGCATAATTTTACAAAAATGATTCATAAATTTATTAGTATTGCATGTTTCACTCTCATATTTTTCTTTGAGAATGTAAAATTTCCAAAATACATACTAGGCAATCGTTTTTAATACTTCAATTAGGACTACATAGGTTGGGAATTTAAAGCAAACACTCGAGATACCCTATTTGAAACTTTCTATACTCGATTGCAACGTTTCTTGAACCCAGTACGTCACAAATGCGGAAGGAGAAATCGGTAAACACGAAGCCTGTTGTGTTGATAGGAGGAGTTTCGGTACGCAAATCGTGATTGAAAAGCACTATTAATACATGAGTTTAACAAAATAATCATATTTTTAAATTGAAGTTCTTTATTTCACTCAAAATTCAGACACCACGAAGGGAACTACTTTGTTTATTAGTGACGTCGTAGGGTCAACTTAAGTTGCTGTCTAGTATAGTGTCAAATAGCTTATTGTTATCAATCGGATATTGTTATCATTCTACTCTTGGACTGAAGACTAAAGTGATCACATTAAGCGGAGTCGTCTGTACTATAGTTATAAAATATTTTAATAATTTCACTAGTTTCCCAACATGCCAGAATTTTCACATGGTCAAATCTGACTACACCTTAAAGAGAAAAACGCCATTCCTTCTACTGTCCACATCCGCGCAGATGTCCACTCCAAATTATCCTCCTTTCCTGTCCACAACGGTCCAACCTTCTCACGCCCGCGGTCAGCCCTAATCCGGAACTCATTAGCAAAGCCGGAAGATTGCGGACTTCACACGGAAAAACACCTTAATCCCATCATCTCCTCCTCACCTTTTCCAATTTTAAACACACCCCACCCCACAGTGCGGTCTATTTGCAGATCATTTGTACCTACTACCTCGCAGGTCAGTCCCCGACAGGTCCCTCCTCTGATGGTCAACGACCCCTTGTTGTGACGCGGCCCACCTGTTGACCGATCCCCTGAGACTGACCCTCGGATTGACCCCCCAGAGGATTGATAAACAAATTCATAATGCTTTTCATGTCCGGGGTGCTTCTTAAGGAAGGGCGAAAAGGATTAGGAGAGTTGTAAAGGATTTTCGAACCCCTGTCCGGCTGATGCTTTGAAAGGGTGCTTTTGTATGATGGGTGGGTCCGCCAAAAGTCGATCCCCTACTCCCCGAAATAACTTCAACGGTAGTTGGGGGTGATGCATTCATTTATTGTTCCTTGGAGTGAAGATTCATCTTCAGCTAAGGGAAGATCGGAAATGAGGATTTGTTATTGATTATTTCCGAAAATATCCGTGCTTTTGAGAGCGCGCCGTCTTCTCTCGGAAGTGCTTTATTATATGCTTACTATTATGAGAAGGAGAGTTTAATGAAAAGATATTTTAAACAGGAAGGGGGCTGTGTTGAAGTTGGCTCGAAATAAATCTATCTGCTTTCAATGAGGGTTAGGTTGCGTTATGGCACCTTGTTTGGTGCTCTCCCGCTTCATTTAATCTCTAGGAGAGTCTGAACTTGGTTTTGCTTTAAAAAGGGTTTTCAATTGACTGAATTTTCTTCATTTAGGGTTCATGCTTTAACTTTGTCCCTGTTTATCTAAAGTGCTTGTCATTACAGAAGTTATTTAATTGAGGCATGTTAAACGATGGTAAAGTAATGCATTAATGGTTAATGAATATTTAATTGAAGGAAAACGAATCCCACCAGCGTAAAAAGTCTCTTAACCCCTTTTCATTATTACGTTCTTTATTGCAATAAGTGTGATGGTATTTTCTTCATTTATGCTTTAATAGAGCATTTTCAATCACATGACTCGGCCTAACAACGGCCTTAGCAACGTTGTTTTTGCCCGCCAGTGACATGTGCGAATGCTTCTATTGGATGCTTCTAGTTCCCGCCCCTAACAACAGCCTTAGCAACGTTGTTTTTGTCCTCCAAGTGACGTCATGTGCGAATGCTCTATTGTGTCAAGTTCGTGTAAAATACTACTTAATAATAAGACTAAAATAAGACTTAAAGACAAGAAATGAATATACACAAATGTCCATTTTCTGAAAAAAAAAATAATACGTTAAAAATATAAGAAAGCTCCCATAAGCTTTCGTTCATAAGGTTAAAATATTTTACCACAGAAACAAATAAACAGAAATAAAATGCAGGCTTCCTCACCATTATTGAATTCTTCAATAAGTTTTTCTAATAATACCCGCATGATATTGAATGCAGGTTTTTACTTCCGCAACTCAAACAATGCAGGTAAAACAAGCATCTCAAGATTCTCAAGCATCCCATATACCATTTTAAGGAAAAAAAAAATCTACGAATAAAGAGAATTCATGAAATAATCTTACAAATTAACAACTCATTTTAAAAGTAGTGTAGTTTAAATATTCTTCTAGCTATCTAATCCTAATTTTATTCGAAGAAATTAATATAAGAAGAATTGAAGCCATTTTCTTAAAAAACAACAACAATAATTTCAAATCATATGTTATAAATCAGTGAACCAAATAAAATTATTACATATTTGTAATTTTGTACGCTATTTTAGGTATTACTGTTTACACATTTTTCCTTGTTTTATAACATTATTATGAATATAACGCATTATCCCATACATATTAGACATTACTCAGTTTAATACAAAAGTTTCATTTTTAATTATCTTTAAATTAATGTATGTTCCTCATTTGTTATTTTTCGTCAAAAACTTATATTATGAAACCATCAACACTAAAGCAACAAGTAAAAAAAACTAATTGTGGCTTAAAAACTTTAAACAAAATTAAATGAAGGTTAATGTTAAAATTAATGTCGTTTTAATTTTATTTAATGTAAAATTTATCGGTTATTGAAATTTAATTAAACTAATTATAAAAAATAACTCCTTGGTCTCACGGTGTTATGTTTCACCACTTAAAATAATTAATCAATCTCAACTGGAAACGCCATCGAAAAAATCCTTGAAGTATCGAGTTTCTTTTAATTTATGCAAAGTCCTTCCATATCTTGCATCATCCTAATTTTTTCCAATGCCATTTCACGGATCAAGTTCAACTTTTTAATAATAGCGCATTAAAAAACAACACAAGATGCAAGCGAGGACTTACACAGATAAGGCGGACAATTCTGTGATGATGCAATATTTAAATGAGATCTATAGCGACTATGTTTATCCACATCACTTGGAAGTAGACCAGACGAATGGAAGATAAGAACTTGTGAGATATGTGGTAAAGAGAAGGTTGAAAATGAGAGAGAAGCCGTTTAATAGAATGTTCACGTAGTAACAAGCAAAAAAAAATTGTGTCAAAGGCGTGGGGAGATAAAATGATTAGAACAAATAGATTTCTCCCGAGTAAAGAAACAGTAGCAACAATCGTTAATGAGAATAGAGCATTCGCACATGACGTCACTTGGAGGACAAAAACAACGTCGCTAAGGCTGTTGTTAGGGGCGGGAAATAGAAGCATCCAATAGAAGCATTCGCACATGACATCACTGGAGGATAAAAACAACGTTGCTAAGGCCGTTGTTAGGTAAAGTCATGTGATTGAAAATGCTCTATGATTCGTAGGATATGATAAACAGAAATTTTGTTAGCGAGTAATGAAGTAGTTATGTTAGACTTTTAAAATTTTGTCATGTATAAAAAGTAAATTTAAACGATATTTCTAATGAAGGAGACAAGGAAGGAATAATAACCTATATTTTTTTTGGAAAAAATAGGAAATGAGATAAAAGTAGTGATTACTTTTAAAAATGAGTTTATTTAGAAAAAGTGATTATGATGTTAAGAAGGATAACTTGTAATTAAACAGATAGTGAAAAGTAGTTTTGAATTCCAATAAAAAATTAAGGGATCTTTGAAAGTCAAAAAGCTTTTTATTTTTGTGAATCGTAATTTTAACTTGTCATTTTATAAGATTTATAAAATTACCATAAAGTAAAAGACACCTTTTTATGAAAAATATAAATAGCGAACTCCCTTTCTTTAATTTTTTTCCATTAAATTTACAATATATGTTTATTTCTTTATGATTTAGATGCTTATTTGAATGAAGATGATTATATTATTACGAATTATATGAATTAGAAATAAAGCAAAATTACTTCAGATTATATGGGAAAATTGTACTTACAAAATGATTCCGCTGTAATTAAATTATATCCCACGTATGTGTTATTAAAAAAATTCTATGTAATTTAATAAACATTGTGTAGGATAAAAGTTCAAATATCTTTTACTGAACATAGTTGTAATTTTCTCTTTGCGCATCTTCAGAGTTGATCAAAATAATCCCCATCGTGACATATATATTTATAATTATTATGAGGAATTAAAACAAAAATAATGATAACGACTTTTAACCCCATATTATAGGTACTACTTGTCATCCTCATTAATAGAAAACCCTGAGATAGAGTAGAAGGACAGTTGCCTACCTCAAGCTTCAATAATGAATAAAAAGAGAACGTGGTATATCGAACAAAAAAAAAATAATAATTATCCTTTACATTTTATTTCAAGATTCTGATTTTCCTTAATTTTCGAAATTTCATTGCCCCACCTTCGACATCACGATTCTCTACTTAATAAAAGTGTTTCAATTACCTTTTTATTCTCCATCTCTTATTATAGAATCGCATCATCTGTCTCAAAGACGCGTCGCTACTTCCTGTCAAAGAAAGCGAGCTCCGTCATAAAAGAGAAGGCGGCCTTTCCACTTCACTCACCTGTGGAAGGGATTAAAGAATAAAAAATAAAAAAAGGTGAATCAAGAGAGAGAGAGAGAGAGAGAGAGAGAGAGAGAGAGCGCGGGAACGTGGAAACCTTCCCCCCAGCCCTACTAGCAACCTAACCCAGTTGAGGAAGAAATCAACTCACCCATCAAAACAATGGCGACGAGTTGCGCCAGAAGGTGACGCTTTGATGCAAAAGTTATTGCAGAGGAAAAACCATAAACCATCAGTAAAAATATACCAACCAACCAACTAATGCAGAGGAAGAAGCTAATGAAGTTATTGATGAGGAAACCACAGTTAAATGCTGTTGTTAATTATTGATAACTTTAGTGTGATGTAAAAGAGGAACAACTAGTAAAACGCAAAATATTCTGTACTCAAAGTTAACGAATACTGGTAGATAACGAAGCTTTGGTATCGAACTCTTGGTTTTAAACAATTCAAGTACTATAGAATACCAATAAGGTATAGGTAGTTACTCATAAACTTTACCTATAGTCCAACCGCCCCGAGAAAAAAAACTTTGACAGAAAAAGAAGTTCAAATCTAAATCATAGTCGCACAGATTTGGCACAAAATGTTTTTTAAGTGTTTATGAATTAACATGACCTCGAAAATTGAGGTGAATAACCCGTTTCCATAACAATCGCCACAATATTGTAGGACGTCAAAGTTTCAGTGTTGTTAGTTAACCAACACTGATTGTCAAGCTCTACTATATTATTCGTATATTGCTCAGCACTAATCTATATACACCGACGTATCCATGATTTTGATCCATCATAAGCGTTCAGGTCTTAATTCTATTACTAGGAAAAAATGTGTTTTCTATGTGTGTGATGTGTGAAAAAATGTGTTCTGTGTGTGAAAAAATGTGTGTTAATGTATTATACGTAATACATCATGTAGAAAAGAATATGTCCGTGGTTGGAAAATTCATAGGGATATGCATGTGTGAGAAATTTAAGGAAATAATTAATATTAATGAATGAATTAGGTCTGGAGCGTTTAACACCACAAGAGTTGCTACTGAATGAAAATGTATGTAACTAGAGATGAATGATTAACATCAAATATTTCATAATTTTAATTTCAATTTACGCTAAATTAGCTTATTTTTGTTCATTAAAAATAATTTTAGTGAATTTATTTTTAAAACGTTTCTTTTTTACCTGAAGGAGAATAAATGTTCAAAGTAATATTATCAAATATTTAAAAATTTTTGTTCAGGAATATATTTTGCAATATTCATTGAGTGTTCTACATAAAAATGTACAATTTTCCAAAAACAGTTTAGGAACGAAGTGAGAAATTGTATTTGAAATCCTTTTGATAAAATTATTCATTACTTGATTAAATTAATTCTAAATCAAAATGAAAAGATGTTTAAGGTATTGAATAAAATGATAATGAGAATTATCTTGCTGTTGAACCGCACTACGTTACAAGGTTATACTAAATTATCATAGTTATTTTTAAATGATTTTGTCTTATAAACACCTGAGAAAGAAAAGGAAAGAAAATATTTCAAATTAATAAACCAATTTATAGCATGTATCTCTCATATAAAAGCCCACGTCACTCACTGACTCACTGACTCACTGACTCACTGATTCTGGAACGCTCGCACACTATGATGCCATCTCGCAATAATAATCATAATCATCAGAAAAATATAAAAGCCCACGTCACTCACTGACTCGATGCCATCTCGCAATAATCAGAAAAATAAATAAATAAAAGTAATTAAAATTTTAAAATAATATAATAGCTTTTAAATAAATATCTTTCAAGAAAGTTGGTTTACTTAATAAAGGTTAAAAAGTTACTTTTAGGGAAGTTGGTTTCTAATTCAACAATAATAAATTATTAAAGTTAAACTTCTTATTTAATGTATAATTAATAGGAACTTGAAGTAGTAACGAGCGAAGCTCGCATAAAAGGCTAGCCTAGCTGTAAGACCCGGCTTTGCCGGGTCGTAACAGCTAGTAACTTAAGAATAGTAGTATATCATGGGTAGTATATAGGGTAGTATATAGCATGTAAGAACTTAAATACAATAATAAAGTATGTTAAAAAAATAAAACTATCTAATCTTATATGAAAAAATATTAGGTCACATATTACAATAGAACTATTAAATATTGATTAACAACGGATTACATGTAGAGTTAAATATTAATGATATCACCTTAAGTTGGAATTGGATATTTTCTTCACATAGATTTAATACGTTATTGTTAGAGATACATATTTAACTTAATATGTTACACTTTCCAGTTCTAATATCATGTTTTGTAGTCTGCAATTAGTTATCCTAATATAGAATTGCCCAATAAAAAAAAACTGATACTTCCCATAGAAATGGAAAGAAGGTGTAAATCGGATTGAAACTCCCTCGTATCCATCATTGTTTCCATGGTGATTGTGTGCTAATCCAACCCATCTCATTTGGCGATATTAATGAACTTGTGATTACATCGCCGACCCAGGTGGGGAAGCCAAGGTCAGAACGGATTAAAATGACTCGTTTTCAATGGCAAGTGGGGGAACGGAGAAAAAAAAAAAACTCTTCCCCCCTCCCATCAAAATCACGAGAGGTGAGGGCAGGTCAGACGCGGTCGTTGTCCTCCAGGTTTCCATGGTTACGGGAGAAGCCGCTGTTGCTGGTTTTCACTGCCGGCTGCTGGCGCAATAGCGGGTTTTTTTTATTAGTTTGTTGGGGATTAAAAACCTGTTGAGGTTAAGTACACAATCGGACGAAACCTTTTGTTCGAAGAGAGGGTTTGTTTTGTTTGGGTAGGAGGAGGAAGGTGTCGGTTTTTTTTATAGGTGGATTTTTTGGGGAGAGGGCAAGTGTGAGCTTTTCGTCACGTGAAGGTGAACTTTCTTCTTCGGGAGTGCTGTTTTGGTCTTGGAAAATGGAATCGTTGAAGGAATTCAGTTTGTCCTTGAGAAATAAATGAAGGATAGAAAGAATGTTGATAAAATTGGGAATTAGGCAATAGTATCGAAATTTGTCAAAATAAAGTGCATGTGACTACGATAAATTATTATAGTTATTTTATTCCATTCTTTCATAGGAAAAGAAAGAACCAAAATACGTAATGTTATAGACATATATTTTGTTAATTACCTATATTAGTTTTGTATAAAAAAACTGAATAAAATTAAATTTTTAGTATGTATGACGTGACAAACACATTTGGATGAAACAAGTTACTTAATTTATGTTTCTTTTTTATAAAAATAAGATAATAAAGACCAATATAAATAATAACCTTTTTTATAATTTTTATCTTAGTCATGTAACAATTATAAATTTACTATTGGGTTTTTAAGTTTAATTTAAAATTATTAAGAAAGAAAAATATGGAATCGTTCAGTGATTTTGCGATAAATTGTACTATTTTACTATATACACAAATAATAAGTTCTTCGAATATAATTTAATTTTTAAGGCGTATGATGACAAGAAGCATCAATTTCTGGTAATTTTGAGGTATTCATCAATAATGCAAAATGCTGAATAGAAGGGAATTAACGGTTTTGTAAGAAAACAATTTTGTTATCTCTCTATTCAAAGAAGTGCGTTCATGAAAGAGAGGTAGTTTCCCCTCCTCTTTTAAAAAGTTAGTAGAGTTGTATCATAAAGCACCTTAACCGATGATTTGTCTTTTAATTTTTGTGTTGCATGTCAGAAGTAATTGATAACGACAACATTATTATTGAAAATCTGATTAAAAATAGTAAATATTTGAAACAGGCCCTTGTAAAAGTATAAAGTTAAAGGTAATAAAAATAAAGTTAAAATATAAATTTTCAAGGGGACATTTAATGAATATGGATTGAATTTCACTAAGGAATCATTGAAAGTTTAACATAATTTTAAACACCTCGAGAGAATGGAGGAAGATAGGGGCACCAGAAATATTTTCAAAGGTCAATGCCAGGGACAAAGGAAAAGAGGAAGGCCAGTTAAAAGATGGTTGGATGAGGTTGAAAAAGACCTAAAAATTCTAAAAGTCTGCAATTGGAAGCAAAAGGCAAGAGACAGAGGGCTTTGGGAGAAAATTGTTAGAGAGGCTATAGTTCAGCATGGGCTGAAATGACAGGGAGTTAGTTAATATTACGAATCGAATATAATTTTTTTTTCTCCAGCCTACATTTTCTTCTTGAAAAATCAGTTTTTTAAAAATTGGTCCAATTAGTACTGGAGGGACATTTCTTCGACGTCAAACTTGCAACTAACATCAGAGAAATTCATAGAAATACGGAGAATTTTTTTTCCACCTTTTCTTTTGTACTGCAGTTATTTCCTTCAACACTAATTAAGGTGCGGATGTATTACATTATTAAGGGAGTGAACATTGTTTTCTGAGAGAAAGAATAGAATTACTCAGTTTTGGGAACAAAGGAAATTAAGAGTTCTAAAGACGACATTTACTTGATGTAAAGATGACCCCAAACGTACCTTGGAAAACAAATAACCCATTGAAATTTCAATAATGGAGACTTTTGAATTTAAATATCCTACACCACACCAATGCATCATTTGGTGTGAAAATAATCGGGTCAAAAGAGAAAGACATAAAAAACGATTTCCAAGGGAAACAATTCCATTTCCTTTCGAACAAACAAATGAAAACAAACAATTTTCCGCCTCCACCCAACAAAACTCATTCTGGACCAAAAACTTTTGCTGTTGCCGCGTTTCTATTTTTAGCCTCAGACAACAACTAAACTCGCCCGACCTGAAAACTCCGCTTTCACGGTCAGGGCGAACACGTGGGTATACAACTAAACTCCACTCTCGCATGATGCATGCAGAGCGAGCTGTTCTTTTATTATTTATTTATTTAAACTTCCACTGGGCGCTTTGTTTTTAGTCAGAAGCAACAAAGGGTTATGGGGGAAATGGGTTAAAAGTTGAGCGATTGACCCAGTGAGACGTCGGTGGGCGGGGCTTAGCGGGACGGATTTGAATGAGCGAATAAGAAAACAAAGATGGCGGTTGGTAATGACAGTGAAATGAGACAGTGGCGGCCATTTCCTGGTTCTTCATTAGCATGGAAAAGTGTTGTAAGTCAGAGGTGGAGAGAAAAGGAAGGGAGAAAATAATCCGATGGAGTAGAAAATTATTCGGATTTCAGTTCGCTCTCTTCAGCGGGAGAGAGGAATTCTCTGAAAAGAGAATTTTTTAAGGAAATGCTTTCTTTTCTTTTTCCGTCGTGTTTGATAAATTTCGCAGTTGTAAGGAAGTAAACAGGAGGGAATTTTTTTATGGATCTTAAACAAGAGTCATAAAATATTTCCAACAATATTGGGGTTAAGAATTTATTTAAACCATTCCAATTTCGCCCTTCTTCAAATTAACTACAGCATGTTTATGTTTTACCATAGCATAAACATAATATTATATACAAATGAGATAAAAAGAAGTAGGAAAGTTTATTTAGAATAAATGAAAATTGTGTTAAGTTATTAGGGAAAACACAACAGTCTTGTATATCTTTAATATTTATTATGTATAAATTTTATTATTACTTAAATAAATTGAACAAATTCATGAAAAAAATTTAGAGATCAAAATTAATTCATTACATTTCGTATAGGGAAGTTTTGTCACGATATTTTAAAATAGGTATAATTTTTTACCTCCGTACTCGTATTTTAATTCACTTATTTTGATACACTTAAAAACCAGTGATAGTGCTTTTTTTCTCCAAAAATCATCCTTTAATTTCCTGTCTTTAATCTTTTCATTGTTTATTTAAATCATCTTTCATCTTTAATTCATAAACTCCCTTTTCTTATAAACTCTTCAGCACAACGAGTATTTAACATGCTACACACAGTTGCCCCTCCAAGCAATTTTTAAATTAAATCAAATTATTAATTAACAGGTATGAATAAAAAAAACATTCCTTGAGTCATATATTGGTCTATATAAGATCCAAAGTCTATTTTCTTAAGACACTGACATCATCTCTTAGAACAGAACTATAATACAAATACATTAAATTTTAATTGTTTTTTCTCCTTTATCATAACAACATTTGCTCCGAAGATTCTAAATCGAGGCTAAAAGACGCCAAAGGGTTATAAAAGAAAACCCATCTAAATTTCGTTCCTAACGACACCTCACCCCCACCGACCCCAGGAAAACCCTAAGTAGACCACTCCGTCATCGTGCATATTAACTACTCTTCGAGATTAGCCTCGGTTCATCACCATACCTTGCATCTCATTGATTCCCGTAACCTATATACCCCATCAGTTCGAGCAGGCACTCGGGTAATGGCGGCTGGGGACTCTGGGTTAAAAAGGATGAGATGATGATGATGGTCAGGAGGGATCACTTCCTCATACTCTCGCACTCCTTCCGTTCCTTTGGTTTCTCCCATCCGTGGCCCCGAGAACCATTGTTTTTGTTGTGGTCCGGTGGCTGCAGCGGTGATATGCTAATAATTGTGGCACGAAGCGGACTTCGTGCCTTTGTAATTATTGGTTTGCCTTTCAAATACACTCACTCACTGCCAAAAGGTCAGGCTGGAGTGTTAAGACTAGTTAAGCTTTTATCAATTTGAAATTTACAGAACAGAACATTTAGTTTGACATTCAATAAAATAATAAAAAAGAAAAGCACAAAGTTGAAGAGCCACGAACCATGATTATGTTTTCATTGGAAGTACTATCTACTTCTTATTTGCTTATCTCGTACTCGCCCAATTCTTTTGACTTAAATGAACCAAACTTTCCACCTTTTGATGAAAATTTAAAGATGTGGATAAAAAAATAATCATATGTGTTTTTTTTTTAAATCGTCAATAACCTCTACTAAAAAATATAGTAAGGTGTGTTAAAAGTGAGTAAACAACTTTTTTTTGTAACAAATGCACCCTTGCAGTAAAACAATATTTAGATACTTGTATTCCGAATCACTTTAAAAAGGAAACACAAAACATGCAAAAACACACACTGAATTTCCAGTTCAATAGAATTTAAAAAGACCATTCATTAAATGTTTTAGTAATATAGAAATAACTTAATCACACACAAAAAGTAAGATAACCTTTTTTCTCTCCAAACAATTAAAAATACTACTTTTAAAACTTTTAAATCATACTTTTACTTCACCATTATAATTGTATTAAACTTAAAAAAGAATTTAAATGTTTTAAAAGCCAGTTTTAGGTAACACTTTTAAAAGCATTTTCAGTCAGTTTTATGTATTGTTTTTTGTTTTTTTCTTTGCAGATAACAAAACCTAAGCTTAAAGACATGCTCATCAAGCTAAAATATTTAAAAATTGTGTACAAAAGTGTTTTAAAGTTTTTTGGGTTAATATTTAACATAAATATTTTTTTATTGTATTTGGTTAGTGTTGAACTCTCTTATAGTATAGTAAAGTAGAATAATAAATGGAGAAAAAAGTTCTATGACTCTACTATTTCTTTCTTATCTACATGGATGCTGGACTGGCTCAAATGATAGTGCTCGTTAGAGTATTTTTTTGCTCTATCTCTTTGGAAAAGATTTGAATTTGTGCTTCCCATATTAAATAGCTTGTTATGCAAACGCATATTCACGTGACAACAGGTGAGACATGACCGTTCTGTTCGCTTAACATCTTGAAATAGCACTTTTTTCTTTACTTAGGTTGGTGTTAGCTGTTTATGGACTCGGTTGTTTAAGTATAAACTAAATGTTTGGAGGGATTAACTGCAGAGGTTACATGTTACCAAATCCCTCCTACTGTATTTAAAAAGAACAGGAAGATAAATTAAGGATTTTTTTATTTGTGAGTCTTAGATTTAACCTTAAAAAGTGTATAGTACTTACAGACGATTACTGAAGAGGTATGAGTTTGTATAGATTTATGTTAGATAATTAATAAAAATAGGAATTTCTCTTGAGATGATTGATTTTTTGGTACATAGGACCCTGGTGAAAAAATACTTATCGATTAGGGGCAAGTAACTGTTTAAATACCGAACAAAAACCCATATCTATCTTTTATGATAAAATCTGTGGTCTGTGGGGAAATTTTTCCCCCTCCTTTTCTCTCTCCATCATTCTTCATGTGTTCCTACTTATCTCAAGAGCAATTGAAAACACGCAATTGATAAACCTCTTTTTTACAACATTCGAGCTTCCGTGGCGCAATTGGTTAGCGCGTTCGGCTGTTAACCGAAAGGTTGGTGGTTCGATCCCACCCGGGAGCGATAAGTTATATTTTTATTATGATAAATAAAATAATGCAATAATTGTAAGGTGAAGTCAAGAGGTAGTACATTGACATTGAGTGAAAAGTTTGCAATGCTTTGCGAATAAAATTGTAAATACTCAAAATTTATTTTTAAAGAAATTCTGAGGGGTTTTATATTCTGTACGCAGACTATAAACTAGTACCTTTGGAAGTCAAAAGATAGTGAAACTTCTTATCAAGAACACAAATCTCATGAAGATAGCCAACCCGCCTTGTATAACAGCAGGTATACTGTGCTGTTACTGAACTTACTGTTGTTGAACTGTGCTGTTACTGAACTGCTTCCATTGGCTTTTAACGCATTTGACATTGATTTGACACATTTGACAACTCATTTGATATTTAGACTGTATTAAAAATATACGAAAAACCCGAAGGTGCATTAAAATGCATGAACAATGCACTCTCCTGGAAAAGAGAGCAGTGAAAGCATACATTTCTGTATTTTTGTTTAAATTAATTTAACATTATTACACAGACAAGAAACCTCAGTGAACAATTTCATTTAAGCATTACTTTACAAATGATATGAAAAAATAAATCGCATACTATTCCTCATAAATTACATGCTTATAAAAATAGGGATGGGGGCTTTACACCAAACACATGGTGGATCCTCAAACAACATTTTTCTAAACACTTCCTAGTTCAGTGTGTCACGGGAATCACCGGAAGCGAACTGCAGTCCAGATGCACTAATATTGAATAGCCGTCCCCGAAATAAATTTTAGCAACTGTTATCATAAGAGATGCGACTTTACGAAAACGAGCTTTTGTTCAAGAAACATACACAATCTCAAGGTGCCGCATCCTCATTTTTATCCGAGCCTAGTGACCGTGATTCATTTTAAGGTGTATTCAACGTCCCTTTTTAGGAATCGTCTCGCATTTCCTCACACTAACGATGCAAGACATAGGAAGTGGCGATGCGAAGGTTTGTGTGTATTTTAAACAACAATAACAATCGGCATACACACACAACATCTGTCAGCGGCTCGTTCCCATCCATCTCAATGATGAGAATCTCGGGGCAGGTTTTTATTGTAACAAACCGCAATTTTGCCTCCATTCACAAAACTGCGGTGGATCAACATTGGTCTTTCCCTGCGCTTCTAAATTTAGAATCGTCATCCCTCTCAACGACAAAAAGTTCGCATTTGCTCCTAAATGTATCTTAATCTGGACAAGGCGACATTCGAGCTCTCCCTCCCCGCGTTCCAATTTAACCGGAAGGAACGCAGCAGCAGACGCAAACGATAGTAATAATGTGATGATGAAAAAAAAAACTCCCGTTCTTTTTCCATCTGCATATGGAGGGGGGGGGGATGGAATAACGGTGAACTTGGCCCGCATCGCGCGGAGTTGTATAGAATGTGTGCCACACCGGCAGACGCTCTCTGGCCCGCAGGTGGCTGTTTGTTGTTTGCGGCGGCCGATGTAGGAGAGAAGAGGAGGGATAGAGTGAGCATCGAATGCGACCCTGCGTGCATAATGCGAAAGGTGGAAGAGAGAGAAAAAAGTATGTTTCTTAGATGGAAGAATTTCTCGAAGAGGGAAAGGATGAGAGAGAGAGACGGAGAGAGAGAGAGATGGGATTCAGAGAGGGAGATATAGAGAGTGAAAGAGAGGATGAGATAGCGAGAGATGATGAAAGAAATAGTAGGAGAGAGAGATTAAGAGAGAAAGAGAGGGAGATGGATGAGAATAAGAGAGGGAAATATAGGAAATGAGAGAGATGATGAGATAGAGAGAGACAGAGAGGAGAGGATGAAAGAAAGAGTAGGGGAGAGAAAGAGAATGAGTGGGAGAGAGATGGGAATAAGAGAGTCAGATATAGAGAATGAGAGAGATTATGAAACAGAGAGAGAGAGGGGATGAGAGACATATGGAGGAGAGGGAGAGAGAAGGAGAGACAGATAAGGGAGGATGAAAGATAGAGTAGGAGAGAGCGAGGATGAAAAAGAGAGAGAGGAGGAGAGAGATATAGAGGAGAGGTAGAGCGATGCTGAGAGAAAGAATGATGGGTAAATAATTTAGGATTCGAAAATTTTCTCTATACAAATAAGTCGTTTGTTATTTGCTCTATAATTTAAAAAACACTACTGGTTCAGTGAAAAAAATAAAGTGTTTTTTGATGGTTTTGGGCAATGGTTTTGTTCAAATTCCTGCACACCGTATGAAATGAACCCTTTTTATTTGATTTAGATAAGTTACGATTCGTTTGTATCAGATGAAAAAAAATAATCTTTATTTTAGATACTGATGCGGCTAATAAAAATGGTCTTCTTGTCGCCTTTATTCAAATCTTGGCATTCGTTTTCTCAGCTCTTTTCCTAAACAGGATTTAGTTAAAAATATTTTAATGCGAAAAAATCCTCCAGAAAAAAAATCTATCTAACGTGTTCTGTTATACTGAATTCAATGCATCATTTTTCTAAAAAAAGCAATCCTAAAAGCTAAAACCATAAACGACCATAATATTAAAACCATAATATTCAACGGGATCTATGCGCACTCTGTTTCAAACTTACTCTACGCTGTCGACCGTACGGAACAAAACAAAAACGCTTTCTTCGAGACGTTCTATTTTGGGGGTTCCCGTGGAACAAAGAAGGGACTCAAGAGCACTGGGTCACGCTTCTCTCGATCGTCTGCTGCTGTTTCAGAGAGGGGGGGCTTCGAATGTTTGTTGTGGGGTGGTGCGTAGGCCATCCATCAGGTGTGCGTCACAACAGGCGGATCGCCTGTCCCCCATGCATCAAAATAAAGCATCGATCCATCAGACCTCTGCTGGGTCGGGTCAAAATATTTTGTAAGGGAGGAAACAAATGATCTGATGAATGAAGTTTTTTCGTGGGCGTGAGGTTCGTAATGCTAGATTTTTTCACAACAAAGTATCGTATTAGACGGATGAGATGGTTTGGATAATAAAGGATTGGTTGAAAAGAGGAGATTGTAAATCTTCTCACTTTCAATGAAAAAAGACTGGCTTCATAATTCTTGTAGTTTTCTCTCACTTTCAATTGAAAACGATATTTTGAACGAATATGGAATGGAGTTGTTTGAATGAAATTTCTTGTGGCTTAGCTAGATTTGTCATAGCTATCAGACTTTAGTTCTTTTGTCATTAGCAAACTACAAAGTTTTAATGATATGTATAAAAAAATTATTATTATTGAATAAAATTACTTCAATCCTTAAAACATTTGAATAAATATGCTGTTAAGCTCTAGGTTCGAAAAATTCTAGGTATGAAAATTTTACCAGAAATTTATTACATCTATAATAATGTTTTTATGATTGGGAAGTTATTATTTTAAATTGAATTAATAATCCATAGATATAAAATTGATTACGGACAGTTTACATATCAAAAAGATGTTAAAAGGAGTAGTGATATGAAAAAAAGGAGTACTTTCAATTTTCATGACATAAAAACATGGGAAAAGACAAAGAGACATACTATAGTGTGTGTAAAGGAGAAAATGGCTGCCGCCTGATAGGCCTGGCCAGAATTTGATTTGATTGAAAGGAGAAAAAGATACAATAAAAAGATTGTGTAGTTTATATAAGATGATAGAAATAGAGGAAAGAAACAGAAACCGATATAGTAGTTATAACCCCTATTTGAGATTAAATGCTGATCTTTTACCCCAAAATATAAAAATATGCTCACACAAAGAATCCTTACATTTACACCACTCTATAAATTATTTTCTTCAAAACTTACTGCACATTAATTATTCAAATTCTTATCCAACACCAACGTTTAACCATTTAATAACATAACTGCTCGAACCTTTTCATATGCAAAAACCACCGGAAGCTGTACTGTAAAAGAGATCCCCTAATTAAGCCAAATTACCCTAATCTCACGAATTTACCTACTCTAGCTTCCGTTCATAACAATATGCTGATTAGACACGGTAATTTACAACAGAAGACCCTCCACGACTTTCATATTCTTCTCAGTATTAAACAAGCTACCGTTTCTTAAAAAAAAAATCCTCAAAAATCTTATACTATAGTAAATCGAGCGTAATTTCAGCCTCCCCCTTCCCGCTATCTTAACCTCCTCATACAGCCATCTGCTTTCCAATTAAATCCTACAATAACAACCATATGGAGAACATGGCGGCCGGGCTAAACCTCGCCAAATGAGCGATAATTTAATCGCAGGAAATTCTGCATTACCCCGAACTTGACCCACAAGCATAGACGGTTTTTTCGGGAGGCGGCTTTTCGAAAATAGAATTTTTATGAATAGAGCGGTTTTTTTGCTCTTGCATAACAGCCCGATGGCCCTCCCTACACTTGGTCTTCCTTTCTTGCACCTTGAAAGGAAAAGGGGAGAGAAAAAACTGGAGAGGGGGCAAAGCCAGGAGGCTTTGGCGGAGCAAGTGAATTCTGATGCGTGCATACATTCTAGATACCGCTAGTTTCTGTATTCTTCTTTCATTGTGAAGCCCCCGAGTCGCACAAAAAAATGTATCCGCTATGTTCCTGTTCCGGATTCTGCAAGATCCGTGATCTTCGGGGTGACTTCCCCTTTTCTTATGATGTGCACGTGAATTCCAGGACCGAGCATTTCCCCCTGGTAACCGAGAAATACATATTCGAGGTGTTTGCCGCTTCATCAGATATAGATTTTTTTTTGAAGGGAGGAAATACCAATTTGCCGATAACAGTTTAAGAGTTCCACATAGAGTTTGTCGTAAATTATTTTTCCGAGATGTAAAATAATAAATATCTATTTTAGAAGTGAGTGTGAGATCTTTCAAGAGACGGAACAAGTATAAGAATATGGGTAACATGTTATCTTTACGCAAAAGAAATGTTTGTAAAAGCAATTTTTTAATTAAAATCTTTTTATGTCGTATCGAAAATTACTGTGTTAGATCCATATTTCACTTTAGAGTGTAAAATATACACTTGCAGTAATTTCAATTCTGTAGTTGCAAATGCAAATTAAGGGCACCAATATCATAACTAAAAAGAATGACCCTTTTAAAAATAATTTTAATTATTTAAAAATAATCGATTAAAAATAAAAAAAACATTTGATAACTGTGTATTAAAGTTTCCCTGAAGCCTAACCTCTTAATAAAAAAAAGTCTTTGAATATGTGTACTTTTTTTTATTAAAAAACGAATAAGCAATCAGCATGTATGTTGCTATTTGTTCTAACAGAAAAAAAAACTAAATTTTTTTTCTTTCTTTATGGGCAAAATTCTTTGACCTCTTCCTTAAGATTTTGTACCTAAGAAAACTAAAAAAGGTGTATATGGGATAGTTAGAAGTGTAGCTGGTTATTTATTTCTTTTCGTTGAATAACAATTATTATCTTAAAAAACACAAATAGTGCAAGTTATATTAAGTAAATGTATAAGAGTTTCTAATTAATGTAGAAATATTTTAAATACAATTACTAATTCCTCAAAAGTCGAAATATAGGAAAATTACTGCACTCTATATTCACAAAGAATTTTCAAATTTTGTAAGCGAGTCATAATTTAATCCCCCTTATCTCAAGATAGGAAGGAAGCTTTACTTTTTCGAATTTTCTCCCGGATCTAACTCTTCTACTTTCAACCTCCTTCCTCACTTCTCTTCGGTTTCCTTTTCAATCGTCTGCGTTTTCGTTTTCTGGGTCACGAGGAATGCCTCCTTTTCACAGTGGGGATTAAAACGCAAACGACATCGTGACGTCAGACCCCTTTCTGCACCAGTCGGAAATCCACTATCCGGGGCACACACGAGTCCGCTCCACTTTCCGGATCGCCCATCAGCTTTCGTTGGCAATGAGGTTATTTTAAGCGCGAATTTGGGCTGGTGCGGTGGCAACGATGATGAGTCAAGGCAAATCGTTTGCATATTGTTCAAATGGTTTTAGATGATGAAGGAATTTTAGTGTTTTTTTTTTATTAAGAATGAAATTGAAATTATTTTTACAATGTTCCCAAAATATTATAAAGAAATAGCAAGAAAATAAATAGTGTATTTATCAAAAATGGAAGTACGGTTTAAAAATTTTAAAATAGTATTAATGGCACTTTTCTAATATGAGATGCCAGATATTTTAGGATAGCTTAAAATCAAATTACCATTTCATGATTCTAAGGGCACAGTATTTAAAAATAAAAACTCTGGTTAAAATAAACTGTAAAAAACATCAAGGATGAAACATATATAATCTGCAGCTAATTGACTGAACGAAAAACAGTCAAAACAATTGTTAGGATTTTTAATGCAGGATATACAATTATTACATGTTCTAAAAAGTTAATAAAAGCTGCATATCAAACTACTTGAAATAAGCTAACTATTTTAAATAAAGAGATGAAATAACTAATAGTATAGGATCCAAAACCAGAGGGTACGGACAAGATTTAGGGAGTTAATTAAAAAAAATCATAAAGTGACAATAACCCTTTTCTTAAACTAGAACCTTCATTGTAGAGTGTGCATAGTTGATTTATTTAGAAATCAATATGAATAGGATAGTATCCTAAATATCAGAAAAAAGTTTAGCTTTATGATAAAAATTATGATTTAAGAACTAACATATGCCGTAGTTTCAAGTAATTATATTTATCTAATGTTAATAAACTGTAAATCAAACACTAAGTAAATTTATAGTTTAATTTTGTTGCCTTATTTGTGTAAAAAAATAAAAATGAGAGTTACGAGTTGGTCAATTGTCTCAATTTAAATAAAAAGGAGGTTTAAATCACATTAAAGCAAATAAATAAAATTATCGTATTTGATGCTTAATTCTGTTTGATTATAATATTATGCAAGAGTTGGTTTCATGTTCATGTTGGAATTTGTAAAAAAACTGTAAAACTATAATAAGATGTAATAGTCTCCTGGTTTTTTTAAAATACCATCTGATTTAAAGCCACTGTCTTTTACTTTATACTTTTTATTGTAGAAATTAAACTTTGTTTTTTATTTAAATGTTTTTGACCGACCAATTTGGAAAGACAGTAAAGAGAGTTTCAAGAAGCTGAAACAACCAAAGAACTAATAAACTAATACATAAGATGTAAAACGAATGCAATTAGATAATGATTCACAACTTAAGTAATAATAAAAGCCCAAACACCTTCATTTCATTAGTTGAAAATAGCATCCATCTCAAACACCGAATTGCTCATTTTCCGCTCATTAAAAGAAGCGAAGAATGAAAAAAAAAAAAGCGTTTTCAATCACTACTTCCGCAATAAAAGTTGACCGCCGAGAAGTCGTGCTCTTCATGCATGAATTAACCGAGCCGAGAGGTAATACGAGCTGGAGAAATCGGGAAGCGCACGTAAAACTATCTACCCAGCGAGGAGAGTTAGTGTGCTGGGAAAACAACCATCGCGAAAGTAGGAAACGTTATTTTCGTCGTTCTTGAATTTGAAAACATCGTATGTGTTTCATTGTATCACAAAACGTTGAGTCAAACTTTAATCTTCTGGTGTTGGTTTTGATTCATGTATTGAATCAAGGTACCTAAAAACATTTTTGTATTATATTTGTTTTTTATTAAATACAATTTTTAAAAAAGTATATAATGAGTGTTTTACTTTTCATTATATACGCGTTACATAACTTTTAATCGGCGTTATTTATTTTATTAATTTTAGAACAATATTTTACAATATGAATAATGATATTTTATAAGAATGTTTTTGTTTAATAACAACTTTTATTTTTTTAGGAATTACATTAATTTAACAAATTAGTATTAAATATTAAGTTATTATCATGTTTTGTAATGTTCATGTATTAAATTATCTTTAATTGTGTGAAAGATAAACTGGAAAACGTCAAGCACCAACTAGTCATGCTATGATAATTTATCAATATCATATTCTTTTTTATAAAATGCAGTAAATTGTTTTACTATCATTTTAATATATTCACCTTGTTATTTAGAGAAATTATTTATCTTTATTACGACAAGCGTTAAATATGAAATTAGAAAAAGTACGAATAAAAAAGCTTAATTTGTCTAAGTATTTGTTATTGTCTTTTTTTTTTTAATTTTGATTGGTCGAGATTTCCCTTTATAATCCCGATAATTCTGATAACTTATGATTGTGTTAAATCAATTAACTTTTTGGATTGTACTTTTTTTCGAAGATTTTTAAACAAGTTAGCAAAATTAATTAATAGAACAATATTTGCCACATTTTGCATATCAAATGTATTACAAAGTAGGTAGTCCTTTTGTATGGTTGTAAATTTTCTTAAATTTACAAACATAACTAAAACATTTAATAATGCAATCACCGCACTTCGCTTTTAGTAATAACTCATTTATAATTTAACAAAGACTGTTCTGAACGAATTGTATGTAAAGTATAATGTGTTTCATTTGTAAAACTACGTAACTCATTCCCTACTTAAGATGTGCACGAAATCTAAAATTACATCGAGAAGGAAACATGTAGAAATGAAATAACACTTACTTTAATAATGATAATAGTAATAGTAATAGTAATAACAATAACAATAAAAAATAATAATAATAATAATAAAATAATAATAATAATAATAATAATAATAATAATAATAATAATAATAATAATAATAATAATAATAATAATAATAATAATAATAATAATAATAATAATAATAATAATAATAATAATAATAATAATAATAATAAGTGATACTCATCCATAAATGCCATAGAAATTATCACATTGCCCGCCCCCTTTCGGGCACTTTGCCTGTTACAACAATAATAATATTTAATAATTTCTAAATTAAAATGGAAGCCTTTATTAAAAAAACTCAAGATAATAAATCATAAAGATTTATATTTTATCATAATCAAGTTCTAAATATTGATTTATGTTTTTTTGTTAAATTTACAAGTAAATTTGTGATTAAACCAAAATGCACATATTTTCTTTAACTTCATTAAAACTTACTTAAAATGAATACAAAGTTATTTTACTTAAAACTAAAAAATAAAAATAAGATAGCTTCATCCTACAAGAATTATCTACTTTGCAATAAACAAATTTACAAATTCCTTTGATCAAAAGTAGCTTCATTTACTGTTTAACTAATTTTTTAATGGAGATGTACTTTTAATTCATGGATTGGTTTTAATGTTTCTCTTTTCTCTTCGATTTTGTTCACTTAAAGTATATTTCTTTAATAATATTGAAATGAATACAAACATAAAAAAGCAGTTTTGTTTAAAACACAGTTAGCTAAAAAGACATTTAGGTACTCCAAGGTATTATATACCTTGATATTCAAGTAATCTTAAATCTTTCATTCATTACAGACAATTATATTTTGCCGCGTTTTTTCTATGAATGGCATTTTCATCAATAGTGGTATGAAAAAAAAATGTAATGCACATTCTTTAGATGGTTTGTTTTAATTTCGTTATCTTTTTATATTTGATCAGAGAATTGGAAATAAATAAAAGAATCAACACGCTCAAACAGATTTTAATATTTTCTAAAATAATTTTGAATGTAATATGAATAATTGCGAGAAAATTTACTGCTGAGAGTTATTGATAAAAAAAATCCAATAACATCTTATTGTAAATTATTTTCGAATGTTAATTGGATGAAAAATGGAATCCATTATCTATTTCTACAAAAAGAGGATAGATCAAAATAAGCTTAACATCACACTTACTTAATAATTGAGTTCAATTTAATTTTAGAGTTTATTAATGGAATGAAGTTAACTTCAGTTTTTAGAATATAAATGTTAAAACATAATCATGTCAAATTTAATATTATTATTATATCTTTTTATAAATATTTTTTTTTAATTTCAGATTTTGTCCGTGTTCCTATTCCAGATTTTGTCAGAATATTCTTTTTTCATAGTTTGTTACTTGTTTTTATATCAAAGGCTTTAAATTTAATATTTAAATAATCAGTTTGAAAAAGGAATAAGTCCAAAAACATAGTTTTGAGAAAATCGAAAAAAAAAAAACAACCCAAATGTATATTAAGTAATGAAATTTTCATTGTATAACCACCAAAGTTTTACTGGAAATTCTGGACCTTATCTAGAATACGGAACAACCATCTGAAAAAATATAAGTATATTCATAAGTATTCTAACGTTGAAAAAAATTGATGAACTTATTCCCTTTTTCAAACTTATAAAATTTCAGCTGATGTTATATTTCGGCTTTCACAGCAAAAAAAAATATAAATGGCAAAAAAAAATTTTCAAAAAGAATTTTTCACAGCAAAAAAAAAAAAAAATGAAAAATGGAAAGACTAAGACATGTCAAAATAAAAAATATTATGAAACTTAGTCATTAAATCAGTCAATGAAATATTAACGGAATTAAACATAAACTGGATAAAAATGTAAAACATTTTAAAATTAAAAACAAATTTTGTTTTGGCTTAGCTTACAGCACAAAGAATAAGAAAAGAAAGAAAGAAATTTTTGAGCACAAAAAGTCAATTTGCCATTTTTTGGATTTATTTCCATTTTCGAGCTGACGATTCATTTACAGTAAATCATTAAGTGAGTTCAATCTTATCCCAAAAGATGGCGCTGAACCGAGCAGAAACCCTCAAACGAAAAGAATCGTCAAATTCTTTCCCCACACGACGACCTCTCTCTCTCTCCTCTTCCGCGTTTCTCTCTTGTCCATTTTTTCTCCCTCCCTTTTCTTTCTTCGCTTCTTTCTCTCGCTCAGTTTCGCCTTCACCTGTCGCGCTTCCTTTTACTGTGGCGAGTGCTCCAGTACCCAACTCTCCCTCTTTTCCCATAGGGGGGGGGGGCTACCACCGCCGAAAAGAAAGTTCATAAAATCCGGTTTCTGTGACCGTAACCCAGGGCATATGGAAATAAAAAAAAGTGTTTGATCAGTTGCGAAATTCCCCCGTCGAACCTGAAAACGATATGATGGGGCTTGTTTCGACCGCCGAGAGGATTGACTCGAACAAAAAAAAAAAAAGTTGGGTTCAATGAAATAAAATACCTTTCGGATCGGTGAGATGTTATCTTGTCTTGAGGTGGTTGTTGGAATGTGTATTTTTTTTTTTGAAGGTTATGGGAATTTCTTGAACTTTTGATTGTAAACACAGAGTTTGTTTCAATCATTTAAGTTTAAAGCCAAGCCTTTCTTCAAATTTACTTATTAAAATTACGTTCTTGATAACGTAAGCTAATCGTACATTTTAAATAAGATGTCATTAATACTATAGCAATATTATGCAATTATTCACACACATTTGTTTTTAGCTTGATTAAAGCTTCTGTTACGTTCAACCCAAACAACAGAATGAAAATTGCACCCTTATAATTTATAAGAACTTAAAAACTTATTTACATAACGTTTTCATTCATAAAAATTTGCAGCATACGAAAATGAACTATCTATAAAACTGCACTAACCCAACTTTTTTACATAAATAGTGAAAAAACAAACAAACAAATGTAGCTTTTTTTACTTTCTAGTTTTAAAAGTAAATTTATTGATTTTATGTTTTTAAAATAGTGTTAGAAAGTCAACAAAATTAATACTTTAATAGCACATGAAATTAATAAAGCCTATGCACTTATATAAAAATAGAACATACATAGAATAGAACTAAGCAAACATTAAAGTTGAAGTTTAATGTTAACATAATAAAGCTTATTTTACGCTTTAGGATGCATTTCTATGTACCTATAATATTTAAATGTAAGAATTTATACTGAATTTGCAAATAAAGTATTTTTACAAACCTGTAAACATGTGCAAATTTAATAAGCTAAAACATGCATGTAATAAAATAAAAGTAAACATTTAATATTAAGACACTAAAGCTAGTTTTAAAACAGTAAAAGATAAGATAGTTATTATCTTAAAAACTGCTACACTAAATAGATACTAAGTAACAGGCCCTATACAAAATAGATTTAAACATTTAAATTTGTTTCTGTTTGTTACTAAAAACTTCTAATAAAATTTTCCTTCAATAAAAAAAAGAATCCTTATTAATAGTAATTTTATTCTACGTATAATAAAACATTATTTTATGAAATTCAAGCATATTTTAATAAATGTAGGAAGCGTTTTACTTAAAAGAAATTGGCTTTAATATTCATTATCATTTTTAATTACAGAAAAAATACCCATAACCTCCATCTAGTTTCTAGTATATTCTCCTTTAAAAATGTGAATATTTTAATTCTTAAGGTAAAAAGATTTTAAATGACTTTCCGAGAAGGATAAAATGATAAACTTAATTTCCTACAACTCGATCAAAAGTATTTCAAATGCCGAAATAGTTTTTTTTTCGTACTTTAATATTTGAAATAATTATAAATTAATTTAAATGAAAAGTATAAAACAAATTATTTATTTCTAAGAAAGTACGCGTAATTCCTTTTGGAAATTTTCTTCAAATTTCCTCTTAATTGATAGTTTTAAGCATATTATCATTTTGCAGCAGAACTTATATTATTTTGGTTTACGAATTAATTGGTAAATATTCTATGAGGGAAATAAGGGCACTTAAACATAGCCAAGATAATTATTTTTTTCACAGTAAAAAACTATTCTAAATATAATTTTTTATACTCTAATATTTTTGATGGATGAAATTTATGAATCAAAGGTAAGACAATTAAAATAAAAGAATATTAAATTATATTTACCTTATAAATTAAAAAGTCTCAATTTGCAGTGTATGGATGAATACTTATACAAGATTTTACTTCATAAGAACGAATAAAAATCCGACTGAATTTCCCAGGAAGAAAATATTATGTCTGCAAAATATAAATTATTTTTTTTTATTAAAAAAATACTTAGAAATCGCCAAGCATCCTCATTAAGTATACAATAACATTTCCTCAAACATACTTCCTGAAAACGACTTATTTAAAGATATTTTGTTCATTTTAAAGTAAGCTTAAAAGAATTTTAATATTTTTACAAAACATCAATGGAAATATTTTATGAAATTTCACTGACATTTTAAAAATTCAAGACTTACCAAAGAGTAGAAAGTTATTTCACCATATAATGGCCTCTTTTATAATTGCAGTAGAACACATCTTGGTAGTTTTCGAGATATTGATGGAGTATTAATAGTGCCTTGTAAACTACCAAACTTTCCGCTATTTTTGCAACTTGAAAGAGAGGCGAAAACATATAATATGAGACAAGGACGTAACAAAATAAGTATATAAAATATTATAATAAATAGTGCTTTGAATTTTATGTTACAGAAAGCACAGAAAGATGAATTATTTATACTAATTTAAATAGTGTCTCACAAATTCTTTTGTAACTTATATACAGAAAAAGTTCAAAACAATTTCTGTCAAATAGTCTTTCAAACATTTATCAGGCAAAAGTATTAGTCTGAGGTGGAATCAAAAATGCAACTTTATCATGTAGGAAAAGTCACTAGTATTTGAAACAGGGATATTGAAGAAGGAATAAAGTTTAAAGGTGAATATGTGAATTACAAATATTCTTTATAAACAAAATTATATGAAAAATTGTCCTAATTTTAAGTATTTTAATGATGAAGCAACTTATGGACCTGCTAAATATGTCCATTGTAATTTACATAATTCAGACTTTATAACAATTTAATATTAAATCAATTTGCAAATCTTTACTTCAACATTTTGATGTGTATATTATATTGTTTATACTATTTGACAAAAAAGAGTGAATAAACATTTTCGCATAAAAAAGTATTCTTTAATCCTAAAATTTAAAAAACAAATTTAGAATGTATTTTTTTAATGAAATATTTATTTTTTGGTTTATATTTCTATTGAAACAATTTTTTTCAAACATCATATTTCCACATGATTTAGATATTAATTTAGCTGCATTTACAAAATAATGATAAAATATGAAATTTTAGAATAATATATAGTTACACTTTATATTTAAAATTTTTTTCATTTCACATAGCTATCATTTTTAGCATTTATACCAGAAAATTCTATATTGAACTTTCTATTCCATATTATTCGCTATTATATTATATATATTAATTTTACATTTTAGTAAATGTAACTTGTGATTTAGTAAAATTTGTATCGCAACGAAACATTTTTAAAATTCCGTAAAATGTTAAAAAGCCTTAACAAGAAAATATCATAATATTTCCTACAAACACTATTTCAAGTAGTTGCTTTTAATATAGCCTCGAGATAGAATACATATGGTAAAGTATTATAAAGCGTGATGAAGTCCCCATACAAAAAAAAACCTTTTGCTAACAACATAAATAGTTAATAATTAACCAAACTAAATTTACTACCAGAGGCTTATTAATAAGTGATATTTTAATCCTCGCTTTGTTATATCTGTATTTTTTAAATGTTGGTTGGTTGGTTGGTGTTACTACATATAGAGCATTTTCAATCACATGACTCTGCCTAACAACGGCCTTAGCAACGTTGTTTTATTCCTCCAGTGACATCATGTGCGAATGCTGCTATTGGATACTTCTATGTCCCGCCCCTAACAACAGCCTTAGCAACGTTGATTTTGTCCTCCAAGTGACGTCATGTGCGAATGCTCTATAGAGCATTTTCAATCACATGACTCGGACCTAACAACGGCCTTAGCAACAGAAAATGTTACAGTTTTTTGCCCTACAGAGGTTAACAGTTACAAAAATGACTAGCCGTGGAATTCTTCTATTGGAGCTTTTGCAATCACGTGACCCTATACCTAAAAACCGCCTTAGCAACAGATACCTCGTTACCTAGCAACCGCCTGAGCAACAGTTAAAAGCCCTACAAAGGTTAACAGTTAAAAGAAAATAGCTGGTCGTGACGTCACCTGAAAACACTCTATATTTTCAGGTATGTTTTTTTTAAATGTTGAATTTCATAAAACATTTAGTTTTTGTTCCGATTCAATGCAGTTTAAGAATTAATACACTTTTCTCTTAATTTTCACTTTCATACAAAACAATTAAGATTAGTAATTCTATTACTTTGTACGTATAGTAATAATCAATCCTACTATATTTCATGCTTTATAAAAAGTAATTACACAAACAGTTTGATCCTTCAAGATTAGCCGGCAAGTGTTATAATAAATCAGACGAAATTATCAAATATGAAATAAAAGAACATGTAAAATATCTCAACTAGCAGTGTTACTTTTAATTTTTGTTACATTTTTACGAGTTATTTGTATGACCTCCCCAGTAAAGTCAAATCAATTAGACTTGACCTGGCTAATCCTAAATTATCAACAGTTCTTTAAATTACTTTTAACGGTTTTTGTAATTTAATTAAAATTAAAAGATAAATTATTTTAAAAGAAAAATTTAATTACAAATGTCACACAAGTATCAATTGCAACATATAATTTTCTACAAAATAAATTAAAATTTTTAGAAAAAAACCTTTATATTTATTTTAATCTTAAAATTAATAAAACAGTTGGGGACTGAACTCCAATCAAAAGTACTAATAGTTACGGGAAAAGTGATAAACTGGGTATTTTTACTCCGAAGGGAGGCAGGCAATGAAATAAAAATTCAATGATATTATCACTTTAATAATAAAGAAATAAAAAAAATTTAGTAATACATAAATAGTATTTATCACTTTCTCTCCGAAATACTTGGATATTATTAATTATGCCCGGATTTATCACATAACCCGTACAACTACCTTTAGAGCACTCTAACCAATAAGCCACACATAGTTTAGTTTGAGAAGAGATATTTTACTTATAAATTACACTAAAGTTTAAGAAATTAAAATAGAATCCTTTAAATTTCATTTAAATTATTTCCTGTGTATAAAGGATAGTTATTGTTAAAAATTACATTTCTTCGGCGATCTCTAAAGTTAAAAAAATTAATTTTATTATAATTTTGAATGTTTAGCTGCAAAATTGCAAAAACTTATTATAATAATCTTAATGACATTAGTGGGTTAGTGTATTATAGATACTGTAAAACGGGATAATCGGAACACTTTTTAACTTTCAGCATAAAAATAAGTATTAAAAAATATTCTTTCGGGGAATTTTTTTTATTGTAATATTTGGTCTTGTTGTGGTTCTTTTAATTTTGAATAAAAGCAAAATTTTTAAATTTTTTAATATGCTTATATTTTATTAATTTTTAAGGTGTTCCTAATCGTTATATGATAATAAGATAGTGTTGCAAAAATGTTACTAAAAATTATAGTGTCATTATCAAAATTCAAGAGCACTTTCGTTTACGTTACGTTTTTACGTTTAGAAACATTGATTTTTTTTTTTCAAATTTTATTTGAATAACCGACTAATTTGAATTATCAGCACATTAAAGAAACACTCATATCATGTATTTTACTTTAATTGTACTTTGCATATTCGACACCAAGTATGGTAATTTTTCTGAATCCTCTTTTTTTATACTTTTTACTACATGGTAATTTGATAAATTTCGGAACCCAACTACACGTTTGTAAAAATTATAAAAATAGATACTATGTATTTAGGCAAGTTCAAAATCTCATCGCGACCCACCAAAAACTGACTGATGACCCACAGTTTGAGAAACTCTGTCTCAGTGAGTAAAGGAGTAGCGTTATGTAAAAACGCTGAATTAAAGGAGGGATGTTTACAACAAAGTTGGGTCATTTCCCCTTGCCATCCCAAAACCCCAGTTACAGTTACGGAAGCACGGATCATCCGGCAACGCAAACCGCCACGACAAACATTTTCACGCAGAGGTGCCCTTCCCCTCCCCCGAAAAGGATTGAGACATCAACAGGCGATGAACTTCCTCGAGAATGACACGGGTCCCCGCACTCAATGCTAGGTGTGTAATTCCACTGACCCACACTCCAACAAACAGCAAATAATAACAATACGACCTCAGTTCATGTGTTTGCAGTGGAGTGGTGGCCCTTCAGAGTAAACATCGTTAAAAACTCTTTACTGCAGCAGTAGAGCCCCACTGACACACACGCTTCTGATGCTAAGGTGTGGCGTTTTCCCCTCCTCACTTGTGGCGGATAGGAAGAACAACAAATGTGCAGTTCCAGCCGTTCAACAGCGCGCAGATGGCATCTTATAATCTCTATCCGTTCTGCTGGGGTCGGCGGCAGTGTTTTTTTGCGCGGTGTTACCCTTACCTTGAACTGAGGAGGGGTTTTTGTCGAAAAAAATCATCATATGGGGACTTCTTCAAGTGGGTTAGTCGGGACAAGGAAATACGATCAGTAGCACTTGGTTTTGAGGTTTTTTTCTTCTTCTTGACGACTCTGTTCTTTTGGGGGTCTGGAGTAACCGGAAAAACGGAGGTGAGGAAGAAAGAGTTGAGAGAAAAGGGCTGGAGGTGTTTTTTTCTTCTTGAGGAACGTGGGTCGACAGTCTTGGAATGCAATAACCTTTTAAGTTTTCTTAAATGTAGCAAAAAGAGGGAGTTATAATGACCGACCATTAAATGTATTGTATCCTTACGAACGTTTTTTTATAAAGGATGAGTCCATTGACCTTTGGCTATGAGGCCGAAAAGGATATAATCTTAAAAAAATCAAATTAAAAGAAATACACACATATTCAAATGAACTTCTTACACAACAATTTTAGCTTATAATGCTAAAAATATTTATTATTTGAACTCAAACTGGTTAATGTAAAAACTTCATGTCTTGAGGAGGAGCATTGACCTTAAGATATAAAATTTTAAAAATCTAGTAGGAAAATTATTCCTTTTAATAAAATATTGTAATCCTTTTAAAGATGTTATTTAACTCATTTGTACGAAATTTTATTAAACGATTTGTACTTAATTAAAGATTGTTAACATTACTTAAATTATACGTACTTGTGGTGGTGTCGTATCCTCTATTGATTTATATCTTATGGTGTTAACTTATGGTGCTGTATTACCTTTGCTATTTCTATTGAGTTAGAAGAATATAAGTCCTCTTTTGTAGGATAGTTAAGATTGTGAAGGCCTGTAGCAACTGTAGGGCAGTTGAAAACATGATGTGGTGTGAGTTCTTCGACAGGGCAGTTGCCACAGTTTTGATATCTCTTGGTCCCATCAGATAAAATTTTCACATTATACCTATTTGTTTTAGTATCAAATGAAGTAATTTAATACAGTAAAAATACAATCTTGATTGAGTATAAAATAGTACATTCCATTGCGAAAAATATCCTTTCAGATTTTCCCAGATACTTGGCTTTAAACTAAAGTACCTACCTATTCCAATTGCTTCTCAATTTTTATTAAATGCTGTCAGGTTAACACAAACGTCTTACTGTTTTTTGTAATCTAATTTTATTGACATCAAATATAGTAAATCCTTTTTTGTTTCGATATTTAAGCTTTTTATTCTTTCTTACACTACACAATTTTTATTTAAACGACTATAATAAAGCAAATTAAATTTTAAAAATAATCTTCTACATTTATGATATGTTGAAAGATTTGCTTCCGTCACTTATTACAATACCTATTCAGTTTCAGATTAAATCCATAAAAGCAGTCACTTATTACATCAATGTTTGAACGTAGAAAGGGTTAAAATAAGCACAGATCTCATATCAGAGTCACCTATCAGCGCACTTTCAGATATCACAAGTTGACGTTAGAAATGGTAATGCGTCACGGTTCAATACTCAAGGCTCCTCTGCACGTCTAATCACTCTATTCAATTTTCTCTCTATTATGCATATATATCCTGGGAAAGTTTTCTGTAGTATGTTAACTTTTCTCGTCAGGCCATAACGGTGCCGCTAAACGAAAAAAGATGTGGAGGGATTTCAAAATTCCTCTACATGTCGGAAGATATTACTATTTGAGTGGGTTGGCCAAGGGGTATAAGTGACAATGCGGGATTAGTATAATATAGGTCTGGTTGAAACATACCGAGTTTTTCATTACCATAAGTGTTTTTTTGATAAGAAGTTTCATCTTCCTTTGGTTCCCAAAGGTAGCTATAAGTATCAGTTCAGAGTTCAGAATACATCAAACAAAAATTTATCATAAATTAGGTTGTTTTCAGGGTTAAAATTATACTCACGCATAGTAATACCTCCACTCATCCTTACTTGTACTTTTTCACATCGACTTATTTTAAGTACAGTGTGTTCCGGCTAGTATCTAAACTTAAATGCTTATTTTTGCTAAACTACTCATTATAATTTTTAAAAAAATCTCACCAAGATTTCATATCAATACATATTGATGTGCACTTTTGTAGAACAACAAACGTTTAAAGGGTTAATACAAATATCTCTAATTGTTTTTGTTTGTAAACGACATATTAATAAATTTTCATGCTAATAGTTTTATGGAGATGAAGGTATAGGGAACTTGGTGGCCAAGGCATGCTCTACTGAACGTTTTTGTGTTTTGATAGTTGCGTATGGAAAAAATAAAAATAATTTCAACTACAAAAAATTAATATGATGAAAGTAATTCTTATTTTATTAAATTAAAGATTTATCAACTTATAACTTCCTACAAAGCAACATATTACAAAACACTAATTATTGTTAAATATTAGTTAGTGGTATTTTTAAAAATAATTAGGATTCCCCCCTTATACAGAAATAAGAGGTTACATAGTAATAAAATAAATTAAGAGTATATAACTTTGAGTATAATAATATTGTAAATAGTTATATGATTAGTTGGATATAATTAATTTTATGGAGTACCTTAATGTTGGTAGTGATTGCTTAACCGATAATTTTTTTGCCAAAGAAGTCAAAAATATTGTGACATGTGAAAAAAATAAATTTTTAATTGCAGTTGTACTTAACATTATCATTTAAGGAACCAAAAATGAATCATGATTACATTTTATGTTAAATTTGATTTATTTTAAAATATTTTTAGCGAAAAGATTCTTCCTTGAAACTGCACTCAACCAACTCAAACCAACTAGCTATTGAAATTTGAGTATTTAACCTTCAGAAAAATCTTTGAATCATAAGTAACGTTTAGAAATGTTTTATGCAGTTGAAGAATTAATTAAAATCAAAGCTTATGTTTGATGTACTTAATAATTCAAAGTATTCTTGTATATGTGTTAGAGTAATTTTCTTTTTTAAAGAAATCCTTTAAAAAATTTTAGTTTCTTACATATACAAGTCAGTCAATCTTTTATGAATGAAATATAAATTCATTCTATATCTGATTTATCAAAACAAAGCTAAACATATTTATATCAATAAAAATACAACAGAATTAAATTCTAAAATAACACCGAAAACTTTTTTCAGCACATTTCTGCTTTCAAACTATACCAAAACTCTATTTATTTACCTAATACGTATAATTCCTCTATTGTGTGCCACACGTATGCAGGCACAGGAAAAAAACATCATTTTTCGTGTTGTCGGCGTTTTGAGCCACAAGATGCAAAATAACACTCCTAATGGCACAGTACGCGCTTTGCACACATAGGATAGGCTGTTTGTTTTCGAACGGCAGCCGGCCTTTGTGAACAAGCTTGTTGCAACGTTGTTTGTGCAGTCGTTGTATACAAGAGAAAACGGGCGAACTCTGTGATATTTTTATAAGGGACCAACTCCTACGAACGGTTAAGAGATCGAAACAATGGACTCTAACCGTCTGACGTCACACGGAACCAACACGTGACCTACTGAGCTTGCGATTGGTTACCACAGATACTACACTAGTAGATCTACTAGTGTAGTATCTGTGGTAACCAATTGCAAGCTCAGTTCTAGGTCACGTGTTGGTTCCGTGAAGTCTCGAACCAGATAGGCGGTTAGAGTCCATTCTAGAGGGTTTCTCTGCGCTCTAAACAGAAAATAAAACTTTTGTGATGTTTTTTTCGTCAGTAATTTGAAGGTGCTAGTATTAATTAACATTTTTAGGTAACAATGAACTGAATATGCTTTATGAATTATTATTGTAAAACTTATGTAATTTAATAGCAATTTTTGAATAGTTTAAAAACAGAATTTGTAACTTAAGTTTCTTTTCACTCAATGAAAAGCTTAGAGAAAATTAATAAGAAAAGAAAATACTTGACATGTTTGATTTGTTAACTTTAATCGTTATTGGAGCATTGTTTTCTTAAATGGAATAACCTTTACTAAATCTTTTAAAAAATAACTATTTCTTGCATTAAACTTTTTGTGGCGTTATTTCAATGATCATCATTAAATAGTTTTCCTGAAATATTAATCGTTCTCAAATGTAAGAAAATAACCATTTCTAGCTGAACAATCTCCTACTTTCTACCTCTCTTCCTAATTCTTCTTTTCTAGCTCTAAAAAAATATTTTATAATGTCCTTTTTAAAAATCATTAACAGCAAATACGTGTAGTTTTTCCCCAAAAAGAAAAATTATTTTGTCAAAATGCAAGAAAATAAGTAGGATTATCAGCTTAAAAAAAAACCATTTTTATAACCCTATTTTTAAAGATTTGTAATCATTAAATAGTATTACAATATCTTTTCTAAAAGAATGATCTTTGCCAAATTTGAGGAAATAAGTATTTACAGTCAATTAAAAAGATTGATACAAAATTTGAAAAAGTACCTAATGAAATAACAGGTTCTAAAACGCTTGTTGTTTACTTCAATTTAAAAATAAAGTATTCTGAACCTATCAGTCTTATGCATTTATACATCTCACTAGTTACTTTTTATTCTTTCCTCTTTTTATACCGCCTCACAGTGGCCCCAACACATAAAAATTTGGCCAAAAGTAGAAAGGGATTAATGATTTCAGTAAAAATTTATAAAAGGGGATTTTAAGGTCACTGATTACGAATCTAAGTCATATTTGTGAAACACAAAATGGTGGCACAATAATAATAATTATTTAATTTTTTTCTTCTGCATGTTCCATCTGTTTATGAATTTTCCAGGTCACTGAATACGAATACAAAAAAAAAAATATTAAATAAAAATAGAATGGCAGATTCAATACGGACGACATATCTATTAAATATGGATTCAATATGAACCGTTATCATAAAAATTAATTTTGTTGCACAATAATTGGTCTTTGCGTATTATTCTTTCGATTTTTAAAATATGTCTTCAAAAATTGCACCAAAACCACGTAAGTTTTATTATTTTTGATAAAAATTATTGAAAATACATTCCATAAAATATTAAAAGTTATTTGGTGTTTTAAACTTCAGACATTTTTGAAATTTAGGGGATCTTAGGCCGGTATCCCAGGCCCCAGGGCCTGTTTTTTTTAACGAAACACTTTAAGGAAGAAGGAAGGAGGGTCCACAGCAAAGAAGCACTGACCTCTCCTCTCCAAGAGTGACTGACCTCTGTCCCACCGATCATCTTACCCGACCCATCCTTTCTTCACCCCCTAACATAAAGTCACCCTCCGGAAAAAAAAACTTATCCAAACAAAACCCATTGTAATCCGTTCTGAAGAACACTGAAGCTCTTCTATACGACTTTCCCGATGAAAAGGGAAACACCTGTGGACAGTTCCCTCGACCAACGGTCTGCCTTTTGTGCTGTTGCATCGACTTCAGGGGTGAGGGACCCCTTCATGTCAACCCTTAACCCCTCAGAAATAGAGTCTTGACCGAAGCCCACCTGGTATGTTTGTTTCTCAGTTGAGGCTCCCCTTTTTGATCTTTGGGTGTGTAAAGTGTTTTTCGTTTCCTTCTCCAAGGTCTAAAAACGGGTGTTTTTTGGGAGAGTGAAGTGCTTTTCCTATCGGATGTGTTGCCAAAATATTGCGATGTGAAGGGTTGTTTTCTCCTGCGTTGGAACTTTGTGGTAGTTGACCTTTCCGTAAGGGTTTCCGAATTTTTTTTTGTTCGGGACTGAAAAGGGAATAAGTATTTCGATCTGTTTTGGAGAGGAAATTTTGAAACAGATGATGGGAAAAAGGAGATTTTATAACACGATGTGATGGTGAACGTTAAAGATGCTGTAAATATTTTGTATGTATTAAGTGGAGAAAATCAGCCATTATGACATACTGTAAAATCTATTTCAATTCCTATTAGGATACAAATTATAAACAACCTGGGTGACTTTAAAAGCTATAAACTATATTAATATTTTTAGTACTCTTCGTCCATTAGATTTTTCCTTTTGTCCAACAGAATCTGGAAATGTCTATTTTTCTTTTTAGTAAAAGTATTTTTTACTTTTGCATTAATTCTGGCTTCAGAAAGTGTAAACATGTTCTTTTATACGAGAAATTCTTAAGTAGTTAAATTTAATATCCACCCAGACGAAATTTGAACCATTTACAATAAAAGAAGTTAGTCATCATATCAAGTTGAGAATAAGATAAAGTAGTAGTCTCCAAGACATAGCTAACTCTTCAGTCAAGTCTTCAACTTAATATTTATATATTCACCACAGGTTCTTCCTAAGCTTAAAATTCACAAGGTCGAGGTTAACAAAGCATTACTCATTCCTAAAGGAATTCTCGGTACCAAATATAATATCCCTCAAAACTAGTTTACATAGATATAGGTACTGAATGGGAAAAACCCCTCTTGAAGCATTTAAAGATATTTAATGGTGAATTTCAGTTGAGATTTCAGTCGCATTTACAGAAATCTGACGGTAATCTCAGGTGGAAAGTTTTTAACAATCAATGCATTTAAATCTAACTGTAATACAAAACTTTTTTTTCGCTCAATATCCCTTTTTCCCACACCTAAGTACAAAACCCGATACTTTTCCAAACATTCAAGACCTCTTCGACACAGTGATTTCACACCAAATCCCGCACCATCCACTGCATTCAAAACGATGAACCTTTAATCCCTAATCAATCAATATCCAATTACCCCCCACTCATAACGCTCCCCTCATAAGGGGTCCTTACCCCGCCCCACTCCATAACGGCCCCTCTCGCGAATCATTCCGCTCCTCGAACAAGTCAAAAAATCGTCTGACAGGTAGCCGGACCAACTCTTTTCAAAAACACTGTTTCGCTTCCTTCCGGATCACTGCGGGGGCAGAGGAGGAAAAAAGAACTCTCCCGGGGCCCTCTTCCTGTTGTCCACCCCTTCTCTCTCTTGGGGGTGGCTGACAGCTCCTTTCGGATGGATTCATTCGATACTCGAAAATAAGGTTCCATGGATAAAGGAGAGGGATTATTATTTCGTGAATGGAAAGCATCGATTTTTTTTGGATGATGGGAGTATCGATTGTGGGAAATCGATTTTTCTTTGAAAGATCGGGATAGAATAAAAATTAGTTTTAATTGTTTTTTAAAACTCCCTTAAAAATTATGTGCAAGTGCTTTATTTTTTTCGATGGATTTCATTGTTGTTCATATATCTTCTAATACAAAATGTTGAAATTAATCGAGTTAAATAGTAACTGAAGACTACACTTTTGTAAAAACTGTGTTGTTTTGCTTCCTTCTGAACTTTAAGTAGGGTTTAATGTGAAACAAATTGATCACAAAAAATTATCAATACAGTTATTAATAAAGAAATAAACTTGTACCTAATCATGTTTATACATTTATTTTTTTTTTTGGTATATACACATTACATTACATTAAACTCCTAAAGTGCTTAAAATTATTATTTATAATTTTAAAGGGTGTGGGGCATTTAAAATCCTTTAAAGAGTTTTATGAAATCATAATTATATTTGTAGTATGTTATATTTTGAATAGGTAAAAGTATTTTATCTTATGATTAGAATCTAAGAATATCTTCAAGTTTAATATTTTGATAGATTTTTAACTTATTTTATAAGAGTTCAAATTAAAAGACTGTAACACTGTAATATAATTATTTTTATCTTTTACATTTAATTATTATCTTCAATATCCTCTAGCATTTTAAGAAAATCTTGATTATACTTCCTTACGTTCATTGACCTTTTTAGAATAATGAAAAAAAAAAGATAGTTTATGATTATTTTTCTTCAGTTAAAGTTATATCTTAACAATCTCCCGTCCAATCTTTCAAAATTCGATTTATCAATCTTTCGGGAATCGATTTTTGTGAGGAAGAAACTCAAAAACACCACAGAAAAAAAAATAGGATACGCGGAAGGCGCTGAGAAGGAAAAGTTACTTCATATTGTTATTCTATTGGAGAGATTATTTTTCAGGGGTGAATGTTTTTTGGATGGGTGCAAAAGGGGTGCACAGAAGAAAATAAGTTATGCCGGAAGTTGGCGGGGGAGAGAGAGATTTGTTTGCTTCTTATGAAGGGGGGCAGAGGTCCCGTTTCTGAAGCTTTTGTTTTCATGACCTCTGAAGAAGAAGTTCATAGAGAGGGAGTTAGAAGATTAAAATGAAATACTTTAGAATATGTACAGAGAAGGTTTGTTTGCCAGTGTAGGTCCGATTAGAATAGATTAGTGCTTGTATGTATTTCCGTGGGTGCAGCCTATTGTCTGTTTTGGAAAGTTCTTGAGTATTGAGGTTTGAAGTTATGTTTTGATATTTTTTAAAAAAAATGCTATATCCGCTTACCGTATAACTTGAACGAGAAATATGAAATCAACATGTTTTTTAAACATATTTCAAGATTTAAATCACAGATAGGTATTTCAAAATAGTTAGGTACCTTTAGACTTTCAAGAAAATTTTTCTTTTGCATCCACCGTCACTTTCCTGCCTTTAATTAACATTCTAAAAAGTAAGAGAGAAATTTTATTATAGAATTATTTTGTATTTTATTAATTACTTTATAGAAACAAGAATTTTTAAATTTCTCTATGAAAAACTTCACATTAAAGTGAGTTAATAAGGACGTTTAAATTTAATAATTAACTGCCAAATAAAAATTATGAAAAAACTCAACATCTACTTAATTATAGTCGAAAATAATAGAAATTCATTCTTTTTATCCGTTATATATTTATGCGTACACAAAAATTGATTAACTTAGTTATTTAAGTTTAAATCTCTCGCTCATCTCCAATGACTAAATAAGCAATTGAGTGAAATCGAGAACAAATTTTATCAACACAAGAAAGTCACACATTTTCATTGCTATTTAAACTATTTATAATGCAATCGTGGTTGCAATCCTAAATCCTAAATGATGCAATACTGTATTTTATGTTAATTTAGTTTTAAACATTTTTTTTTTCATAAAATGTTAATGTTAATAGTTGTGGCAACTAACTTAAAAATGAAGTTTTTAATTTACATGAATAAATTCAAATAATTATTAGAAAACACGTTCTACGATTATATTGTTTTTTCTTTCTTTCTTTTTTTTTACCAAGAATAAGCTTTATTACTAACTGAAAAGTTTCAATTTCTTGAAAAGAATTTTCATGAAATATATTCCTTCATTAGAACTATAAACTTTTTTACATTAATTTGTTAACTCAGTGTAATTTTATTCCCCACAAAAATATGAAAGTAATAAATAACATCCCGTAAATAATATCTATCAAAGATAACAATTGGATTCCTGTTGCTTGTTCCATTTCTCCTCTTAATTAGACATAATCTGGTCAGATATACCAAAATATTTTTGGACTCCCACTTTATCTCGCTATTTTTTATAATGTATGTCTAAAGATTTTTAATGCATCCCACAAAATTTTAAATAATTAATTAATTAATTATACGTGTAATAATGTATTTCTCGTAGGCTGGGCGCGCACGAGTGACTAAAGTCACGGCGACCAGGATTACTAGTATCAAAAATATCACTAGAAAACAATGGATCTCTATGAAGAAATTCTTGGCAATCGGCCAACTGTCACGTCGCCTAGTGCGCGCACTCTTCAATCACTCTTCAAGTGTTTCAATAGCCAAAGCAACAATTTTGTCTTTGTCACCGTGACAAAAGTCGCCCGTGCGCGCTCGCCCTTAAAAATTATAAAACAAGTATTCATCATTTTCTACATTACATGACATTCAATAATATGAAAAATAGTTTTCTACACTATACAGTAGTTACACTTTACAATACAAGTTACACTTTTATGAAGCTAAAAATTTAAATCTTGAACTAAGAAATACAAAAGGTAGTTATTATATCCCTAAATCTAAAAAGGAAATTTTTCTCAAATCCCATGCATTTTTAGAATCATATCTTTATAATAAATTAAACGAATACCTTAAACTGACCAATAATATTCATGATTTTAAATCCTATTTTATTTCAGGACAACCAGATATTGAAACCTTATTTAAAATTCAAAGGTAATTTAAGCGCAGTTTTTGCCACTATAAGATAATAGCGACCTTTTTGGGTACCTTGGAAGAGCCCCTGGCAATTTTGGTACTACATAACATAATTATTTATTGCTGATTTAGTGTTGTTTTTTTTGTGTGTTTATGCACGATTTGTACTGTTTTCTAGTTTCTATCTTTGTATTTTTTATTTTCATTTTTGTCCATGTCCAAATAAATTTCTATTCTATTCTATTCTAGTACCCGTTCAATAACAGGCTTTAAGTAAAATTCGTTATCCCTATTTGAGCACTAGCTTACAGGGTTAACCCAAACCCTTTATGCTTAATCTAATACATATTTCTTTATGCAACTTAGGCCTCGCTTCCTCACAACAAAACATGCACTCTGCTTAAAAGTGATGGACGAGAAAAACATGAAGACAGACCAAGGAAGTTGACCCCGAGTAAGGGGGGGGTCCTCCCCTCACACCTGATGCTTTCACCTCATGGCTTCCGCCCAAATGCCTCTCAATAACAAAGTTAAGTAAGGCAAGAGTCGGTATTTAGTTCCGCCTGTCACCGTCCAGTCCAGCCTTAAAGGATTGCTTTTAAAAGAGGTATTTTTGACGAATGTCAAATGTGGAGGTAACGTCCATATCTAATTTTACTTTGACGTCTCTTTCTGGATGTGTGTGGGTGGATCTAGGAAGGGTTTAAGAGTGATTTTTTTTCTTTATGCAGCAGATGTCAGCTCGGCATATGGCGTTGTACTATGCGTTGATATGGAGTTTATTTTGGTGGGATTTATAAGAGTTTTTGGTGGAACGAATGGGGTGAATGTATGTGACATCTGTGTTACAAGTTGACCGTGGTGTTAGTTGATGAGAGTCTTGTTGTAGCTTGAGAAACGTTGGAAGACATCTGGATTACTGTTGGAAAATAACCTTGGGCAACTAGGAAAAGAATTGTGTTTTAATAAAGAAGGAAATTCAGTGAGAATGGTATATTTATTTTGCCCGTCCGAGGGGTCTGGTCTGGATACCTTGTATTTGAGGGGAAGGTCAATGACCAGATTTTCATCTTCACAAATAGTTGGAAGCATTAAACTTCGTTCTGCATACTTGATAGACAACAGTACAATATTGCACTATTGCAGTTTCATATCAGTTTGACTAGCTCTGATTGAATTTTGTTACTGTATTTAAATTCCCTTACATTTTTCATAACTTTTATGTAAAATATAAAGTATGTACTTACATTATTTTTTTTTTGAGATTTTATTTTATTTTTATTTATTTATTTATTTTGACATACTGCGGCCCATCTAAGGGCCAGGCAGGGTAATTAAAATAAAGTATAGAGGGATAACTATTCCCCATTATTTAGAGCTATGAATTCTTTTTTATTAGAGCACTGTCCCATGTAAAACAATTCATACAAATATAATTTTATTTACAATATAAGGGGGAAATAAGATAGAACAATGAAAAGTTGAAACAACGTTTTTTATTTTGCACATGAAAAGATTATGTGCAAAATAAAAAACGGTGTTTCAACTTTTCATTGTAACTGTTTGCACAGCATTACAGCAATAATAAGATAGAACGTTTAATTTATTTTCATTTCCCTTCAAAACTCATTGGTAAATTATGTTTCTATCTAATCACCTTACTTTATTGAATTTTATGTTTTGAAATTGTGTCTTTTTCTACTATTGGGATTCCATAATACCTATCAAGAAGTAAAAATTGTAGTGAAATAATTTAACTTTATAAATAAATTTAAGTTCAATTGATTTATAATTGTATTATGTTTTCCTATATCCTATATTACGAGCTCATTATCAACAAGATCAATTCAAACCACCCAACATCAACAATGCTTCACTTCGATAAAAAGAGACACTCGCGAATATCAAATATTCCACTTACACCCAACCAATCACACGCTCGACCGCCGATCACGCATCAGACGATCGAACGGCGGCACATTCCGAAACGCGACTTTTCGATTAACGGAAAACCAACTTTTCCCAATCGGCATCAGGGTAATAAAGCGTAGATGCGAAAATGAGGAGTTCAGTTCCCAAAATACTAGCATAAGGGAAAACAAAGCGGCGGCCATTTTGATTTTACGCGAGAACGCGCTTGAACGTTTGTCCCACTGCCCTTGTGGGTTGTGTGGAGAACAAAAAAAGATCATCCCTCGTGTTCTCTCTTCCGGTATCACGTGACTGGGGGTAGGAACTGGACGAACTTTGCGAGCACCTACCCCGTTCGACACCTTGTTTCTTTTTTTCCAAGTCGTTTGCAGGCCATAATTGCTCACGGCAGACTATTTAACGATGGCTTTTGGTGATATGGGAACGGGTTTGGGAGAAAACGATTCCGATCGCTGGCATCTCAAGGTGAAGAATTTACGATAGAGAAGAATTGGAGAGAAGATTGGTTTCAATCGTTAAATAAAATGATTTTGCTATCGATGTTCGTATTAAATTTGCATTGATAGGGAGATCTTAAGGAAAGATGGTAAACGAAGGATGGAAGGAAAGATGGTAAACGCTTTATACTTTGAATATGAGTGATTATGCATTTTTATCCAACATAAAACGTCTAAAAATCTCTCTTATTCATTTAATGCAGAATTTGAAAAATATTTTTAAAAAATCCTCTTAATTTTTTTGATATTTACTAACTAATATTTTTTAATATCACGTCTCATCATCTCTTTTATCCTTTTCATCTATTCTCCTCTTATTAATTAATCTCATTCTCTTCACCTCCTCATCTTTTTCACACTTTTCAACCATCTTACCTATTCTTTAAAAAATCCTCTTTATTACTCTTATTATCTTTAATATATCTTTCATCATGATCATCATAATTCCTCTCAACTTTATCATTTTCCCAAACCTCTCCATCCCGCTTATCCTCTTCCTATCAATATAATTTTCATCCTCTTGATTCTCTTCCCCATCCATTCATTCTCGCAGTGTCCACAGTATCACTTTATCATCTCCTTTCTCATTCTTATCATCACTCCTTTTTCGCCCCATCATGTTTATCATACTCTTGAATTCTCTCCTGTTCATCATCCCTTTTATTTTAACATCCTCAGCCATCATCATTATATCTACTATACTGTTCAAGTATTCATTCTCTAATCATCAACATCACTTAATCCCTTTTAACCTCACCATCTCCCTACTCTCATCCGTTTCATCCTCCAAATCACCATCACCTCTTTTATCATCTATCTCCTCCTACTCTTACTACTCTCTGTTATTACTATCTCTTCGCCCCTCATCCTTCTAATACTACTCCATCCCTCTTATCATCTTCATCTGCGTATCATCCTTTTAATCTTCTCATCTTTTTCATTCCTCTCATTCTCGTCATTACTATCCTCTTATTATCTCTCATTCTCCCCTCCTTTTCACCCCTCTCATCCTCATCAGACAGCCAAGAAAAGCCCGTCGAACAGGGATTCAGTTTCCTGTAAATGTTGCTTTGCAGCTAGTATTCCCTTTTGGCAGTGAAGCAATGCCGTAAAACGGTGCTGGAATGGGGACACTTTTAAACTTTCAATGTAAAAATATTTATTTAATAAAAATATGCCTGATAAAATTGTTTTATTTTGATATTCGGTCTTGTCCTGTTCTTCCAATTTTGAGTGAAACCGAAACGGTTTTTAAAATACGAACATAGCTTAAAATCTTTATTTTTCTGATTTAGAATTAGCAATAATTATCAATATTGACGAGAGAAGAATACTAACAAGTAATACGCCCCCATAATACACTCATTATCGCTTCATTATTATCGGTCATATCAAGTCTTATTCTGGTATTTTGTCGTATTGGGGGAGGTACCAAAAACGTTGCATCAATTAACGTCTGAAATGCCTTATTCGTAAAAGTAAGTAATATAAATTTTAATAAATTCTGGAAATTGAATAAATTTACTTTTTTTTCTGGATTTTCACTAAATCTGTAACTTAATGAAGATATTAATTAAAAAACACTTCTTGCATTTTTTTTTGGAAAATTTCACTAGCTATGACATAAAAATAGTTATCTATGGGCGTATTCACCATGACGTTAATTTGCAAGGGGAAAAGCATGACAAAAAATGACAAAAGCTAAGTGTTCCGATTCCCCCCGCTGCTCTGATTCACCGGTACTAAAAATATATGTAAAACCAAGTCTCCCGGATCTAAAGATGAATTAACAACAGTAAAAGTGTTACAAAATTTAAAAAAAAAATCTTAAGTCAAGAGTTACGTAATTCGTGACTCATCATAAGTAAACCTGTTTAGAGATACACATTTTTAGTACTTTTTTTTGGCAGAATAAAGCTGGAACTTTTAAATCATAGCTTCAAATTTCCAAATTTGAAAATGATAGATATAGGATCAGTGGAAATATAGAGAAGTTTCAGTTTAACAAACTGACAACAATTTTCTTCAGTTTTACACAGTGACTTCAGTTTTACAAGTATTACAAAATTATTAATAGGTATTACAAAAAAATGTTAGTTCCAAGTGTCTTTTTAATTTGAAACTAGGAAAATATTGAAAAGAGGTTTTAAAAATGGCCATAGAACTGAAATGGTATAATACTACGTATTTTTAAATATCTTTTGGATATTTTAGGAATAGATTTATGATTACTAAAGAGAACTCAAAATTGTCAGATCCATCCACCTAAAAAGTTTGTACAATACATCATAATAAACTATCACACTTTCTACATCAATTTCTTCTCATTCTAACTCTATTATTCTCTGTTTTATATCTCTTTCCTTTAATTTCTATGCTCTCAACACTTATCATACCTTTAATTTCTATGACTTCTCCTTTAGTCCGGCCTTTCTCTTTTACATAAAATGTATACTTTATTACCCTTATCTAACTATTTTCTTTCATTTTTTACGTATTATATCAGTAGTATAATCCTCCTTTCTCTTTTTATCTCCTATCTCTGTCTCCTTTTCCCTTTCTCTCTATATCTCTTTTCATGCCTTTCTCATCTCTCTCTTATCTCTTTCTCTCTCTGACTAACCTTTCCTCTCTCTGGAACTTGTATTGAATAATAATTTCTTTACTTGCTTCCTAAGCCTCCTTTTGTGCCATATTTAACGGAATATTTAGGAATTGTTTTCTGTTAATGCAAATTAGTGTACCTATAGAACTAAATTAGAATCAAGAACTCCTTTTTCTTCAGGGGACATTGGACAGAGGGGGTGTAAATGTCATTCGGAAACACCCATGTGTCCATGTCCAAGTCCCTGATGAATGAAGAGGCATGGATGAAGTTCTTAATTTGATTCTAAATTACTAACTGTTTATTCTATATATATATATATATATATATATATATATATATATATAACTCATCTTAGAATCTTTGAATTTAAACTAGATAATTAATGCAAACTTGAAGCAGCGCCAATGCTGCATGCAACAAGAGCATGAATATAATTGAGGCAAAATAAATTAATAATTAAATAAATTAATTTAATAAAATAATTAATTATGGGGTTTTGATTTTCATGTATATGTTAAGGGTCGTTTGGGTACCATGGTTGGTTGGAATTTTGTATGTATGTACTCTCCAACAACCAACAGAAAACGACCCGTCCACCATGCTTCTGTTTGGTGCCCCTGATGAAGTGACAGAGGTATGGTGGACTTTATTAATAATTGTTGTTGAAAAGGGGGCACTCCGAAAAGTGCCCCCTCGTGCTGTAGAAGAAAGGGAAAGAAGAGGAAAAAGAGAGAAAAGGTGTAAAAAGGAGAAAGTAGATTCTGAAAGACCAAAAATCTTTCATTCATTTAGGCCTTTTTTTCTAAGCCCAGGGGGATCACTTTTCCCAGATTGTTCAAACTTTTTCGTTCATTAAATGCTTGTGCTGATCAAAAATAAGTTATTTAAGGTCAAAATCCCTACAATTTCTTGAGGATAAATTTCATGGGGGGGATCTGGAGAGATCTTTATAAAAAAAAAGTAAAATTTTTTCTGTTTGTGCCCAAAGGTAGAGGTTATCCTCAAAAAGCCCTCCCCCCTAGGATCCCTGCTGGATCCGCGCCTGATATATAGGAGTAACGTGTTCTGATGACTAATAAGCATCCAAACCTGCCTGATGATTCCGCCACGTTTTAACGGAAGATTCAATGTTCCGGCCCAGCGGAGGAGCGCCGTTGCAGCCGAAAATTCGCTTCTTGCTTTCTCCTCTTCCTTTCGATTTCAGCCGCCTCATTATCGCCCCTGGAGATGATGTGATGCCCCGGGGCCAGGACGCAACGGTCTCCGACAGGTGCTGGGAAAATCTGCGCAGCCACGGAACACCGGACATCAGATACGACGCTTTCGTTTCTGTCAATGTCAGGAGAGAGCTTTCTGAGAGAATCGCCAACTTTTTATCTCTTTCCTTTCATTTCTATGCTCTCAACACGTATCGTACCTTTAATTTCTATGACTTCACCTTTAGTCCTGCCTTTCTCTTAAATATGAAATGTATATCTTTTATCACCTTTCTCTAACTATTTTCTTTCTTTATATTCTCTTTCACTTTTTACGTATTCTCTCAGTTGTATAATCCTATTAATTTTCTCTCTTTCTGCTTCCTATCTCTGACCCTCTCCTATTCTTCTCCCTTTCTCTCTATATCTCTTTTCATGCAAGAAAAAAGGAAAATTAAAATTAATTTTGAAAAATTTGGAAACATAGAAATTATAGAAACATTTTTCGTGTATTGTATTCGTGTTTGTGTCAAGATAGCTTCAAGCGCTGACACAGCATAGATTGCTTAATTATAAATTGTGTAAAAAAAGAAATAAGTTTCAAATGTCTCTTTTCATGCCTTTCTCAGCTCTCTCTCTCCTTCTTTCTCTCTTGTCTCTTTCTCTCTCTCTGACTATCCCTTCTTATCATTGGAACTTGTATTGAGCTTGCTGGACTTGCATTTGTCAATGTTAGTGTTAGGAGAGCTTTCTGAGAGAACCATCACCAACTTGGAAAGGAATGGTGTAGGGAAAACTTATGTCAAGAATTTAAAACCCTATAAAAAATACATCGGAGTCTTATTAGGGGGATTGGGTTCAACCTCCCTGAAATTTTCACCACAATTTATACAGAATAATACATTAATATCTCGAAATCGAAGGGACCCGAAAACAAATTCGAGAGAGCGAGTCTTCGAGATACAGTCGACTCCGCTTTATGTGATCACCATCATATGACCAAGATCAAAATGATAATAATAAGCGGTTCTATACTAAAATGTGGCAAACACTGTAACACGAGTGTTTGTATTAAAATCACGAATGTGTATTGAAGTGTTTAAAACGATTTTCAAGTATGTAATTTGCAACTTAAAACATTTTAGAAGAAAAATATAAGAGCGGATCATTCAAACACTACTAAATTAATGACTCATTGTGTATGTTTATGTAATAAAATTGGTCTTCAAACAGGAAAAAAGGAGGTTTTTAGGGGATTTTACCGAATTTTGATAACATTAAACGATATAATGATCACATAAAACGGTACATTTTGCGCTAATTTAAATAGGAGTGATCGGGACTAGTAAATTTCAATAACAAAATCCGATTGATAACATTAACCGTGATCATATTAAGCGGAGTCAACTGCAACAAGGAAAATAGAGAAATACTTAATTTCAAGGGGAAAATATTTTTTTGTGGTATCAAAGTTCGAGAAATCGAGGGTATACTGTATACTATTTTTTCTCTGAAAACTCTGCGCCACAACAAGGAGCAGTCATCTTCGGGTGTCACTCAAAGGAACCCAAGTGGACAAAAAAAGAAAGGATCAAATTTGAAAACATATTTGGGGGAAGGACCCCCATCTTGGTTAGAGAATCAGTATTACCCACAAATGTTTCATAAGAAAAAAAAAGAAAAGTATAAATATTAATTCCTTAAAGTGAAACTAAGTTGTGCTTGTTCAACTTTTGCACTTAATTTACTATCTTTAAAAAAAATAAGGGTTTAAAATACTCTCCGTAATCATTTCCCAAAAGTCCTTAAAGTCATTGAAGAAAGACAATAAAACGAATAGGAGGAGTTATGGAGAAATATTATATTTCCTTTATACCGTAATATACCTAGCTGGTAATTACTGCTTATCTTTCAGGATGACTCTCCACTTGATGACAAAGGATCAGTTCACCCCACCGCCATGAAGCAGAAAACAATGGGACGATTACTTGGCACCCTCTTACACGACTGTCTTCGGTATGGGATTGGGATGGGAGCCTTGCAACCTCGTTTTATAAACTGATATGCATTCCTCTATTATTATTGTTATTACATTTGTGTAGAAGAAATTAGCAATAGCGTTCAGTAGACTTCACTTTCACCTGGGTTTACTGTGCACAAAAGGGTTCTTTTTAAATGTATTCAATTATAGCAGTGAATTTCTCTATTTAAAATATGTACCTTAGTAAATGTAAATAAATGTAGAATTGTAATAATACAATACTCGTACCCAATGGATAATTTTATTTTTGGATTAATGACACAAATCTTAGTTCCTTATCAATGAAATTCCTGCCATAGGATCTACGAAGAGTTGAAATATATGGCTCTGGATCTAATTACCCTAACAATAGTTTAAGGGGGTACAGAGGCCCTCCATTGATAATGGAATTCAACACACATTCGGATCGGTAGCAGAAGCGTTAATGTAAGAGTCATTTAGAAAAATTTCCCGGTTATCCCAGTTATTTGTAATAGATATTATATTCTTGAACTCAATGCATGATTTTAAATGCGTGGAATACCTTTAAGTATGATTTTTAGACGATATTGAGTGATACCTCCTCAATCTTGATTTTAGCACTTGGATCCTATATTGGTGGATTGTAATCATATATTTTGAAGCTCCTTTTATGTGTTTGTTTCGACTTAGATATGGGGACTCTGAAAATTACCTTACATGAACTAAGATTCGTATCATTATTCCCAAAAAATTAAATTATTCTTCATTTTTGGACACTAGTGTATTGACAGCTGAGTCAAATTTTCTCAAAATTAGTATACACCGTGGTAAAGCAACATTAATAATTTTATTCTTTGTAGAAAAAACAATTATCAGAGTATGTGCATCATTTTTTTCTTAATAGAGAGACAAAATATCATCTCATACATTAAAAGTTATCAGAAAATAAAAATCCGTAAAACTTCAAAAACTGATAAGAAACTTTTCAGTTGCTGAAACTTATAAAAGTTCAAAACGAGTTTCGAGCAAAAATCAAAAATAGAATACATTCGAAAGTCTGATAAAAAAAATAACAAAGTGATTTAAAGTTACAAATCCTCAATCAACTTTTTCCTATTGTGGGGCTTTAATTGAAATCCATCTTTCCCAGTCATAGTTATTAGAGAAAAAAACTGATGAATCATCGAACAATGGCATCACTTACAAATTACTAGACTGTTGCCCTTTTCTTTGGTTACAAAATACTTATCTTTGATGGGGATGAGGAAATTCAACAGGTTCTTCTTTCTAAAACCAGTCATGAAATGTCTTTTTTAGCTTTTTAGATGGTCAACTAAATTAAAATATTATTTTCAATTGTTCGTGATTTTTTTATTTTTTCATTTCAAATGTATTTTATCTTTTGTGTTTATTGTAAAAAAGTTCTTTTTTAAATAAAGCTATTTTAATTCGGAGTGTTTTCTAGTAGTATTTTCATTATTGCGTGTAATTTTTCATGCTTCAAGTCGTATTAATTTTTAAACCAAGATGTGATTTCGTATAGTTTTTTTCTATTCGGAGAAAAGAAATGAAATTAAGTTTTCAGTAAGTAGAAGATGGGGTTGTTTTATATTTCTGTACTTGAAGACTATTTCATTTGATTTTTATATTTTTTTCGGGAATCATTTTAAAGTTAAAGTGAGATTCCAGGTATGTATTAATAATAATACATAGATTAATTTATGAAATAATTTTCTCCTTCTGATATCCAATTGCTATTTGATTTTAAGTTTTTAAAACATATTAATTTTTGTTAAGTTATCAAGTTATTAGTAAAAATCGGTTTTATTTACTTTATGTAACATAAAGATAAGAATCAAAACAAAAAGGGTTTTATAACTATACTTTTGTAAAAATGAATTATTAAAATGTTCCAATTATATTTATCCATAGATTTCATGTCCCCTGAATCTTATCACAATACTATTAGTAAGATAGGTTAGTTGTTTGGTGTTTTATAACACAAAATATTATAAGTTTGCATGGTGTATAATCAACTTTTAATGTAGTACTACAATATTGAGACTTTTCGACACTGAAGTACATGTTTTTTTTTACATTCTTAATCAACCGATACATTGACTTTTCAACATTGTATCCGTACTATTTAGCATAATCTGCATTAATTAATGGATAGAATCTCTACAGTTTTATTCCTCAAATATAGTGACTTTTCAGCATGGAAGTATTCGTCAGCATAACCTTCATTAATGCATGGATATAATTACTTGATTAATTAATTAAGAGATTATAATAAATTTTCAGAGTCATCAGAGTTTTTTAAAAACATAAAAATCATAGCTATACTAGACAGCAACGGCTCCTTACCCTACGACGCCACTAACAAACAAAGTAATTCCCAGCGCGGTGTCTGAATTTTGAGTGAAATGAAGAACGTCAACTTAAAAATATGATTATTTTGTTAAACCCATGTATATATAGCGTCTTTTTATTACGATTTGCGTACCGAAACTCCTCTTAGCTACCCAGCAAGCTTACTATTTACCCATTTTCGCCTTCTGCGTAATGACGTACTGGGTTCAAGAAAAAATGCTGTTGAGTATGGAACAAAACACCTATTTTCAAGTTCCATAACTTCAAGACATTATTAAGCAGATTGGTATAAGCTAATTTTCCACCTATGGGCCCCAACAAGCAACGACCTTGTATTATCCCTCCAAACCCTTTTGTTCCGTGGAATCACTTATAGGTGCGTCGTTTTCACTACCGGTGAAAGTCCCATCACCTGCGGGTCCCGCAACGTCAACCATTGTTCCTCAAATACCAAATTAGCCCAATGGCGGGAGTCCGCTGGAGCAAGACAATTAGCCTTGACGTCGCCGGCCAAAAGGCTTAGATTTCCGGTTGTTGAACGTGAGAAAGTACTACCTGTGATGTACAGCAGAGATGAAGCCCCGTCTTCGTTATAGGACCGACCTTTTTGCATCATGAGGAGGGGAAAAAAATCTATCTGAGTTGTTGTTTTTGTTTGAAGTTTTGTATCTGATGGGTTCCAAGGTCGCGCAGGAATCGCAGGAGACTCGTTTTGTGGAATCTTCAAATGAGTGGGGAAGCTAGCTGTCTCCTTGGGTGTTTAATTTTTCATCGGAGGGTGACCATTAATTTTGTGTGCAGTAAAGGGGAGGGGTGTGACTTGCATAAAGAAGAGGTTGCTTATTAGTGTGGGAAATAGTCTCCCTCTGGTGTATCTTTTAGTCAGACTACGCGCTTTGTACATAAAGAACTCTTTTCCTAATGATATATTAGTAGTTACACATCTGCTCTTTTCATTCATTTCATTGGATAGATTCACTCTGATTTCTGATTAACGAATTCCAACATTCAAGATACAATCTTATTAGGGTTGAGATGTAGAGATAAAATCATAGTAGAGATGCCGATGAAAAGAGAACATAGAAGAGAGGGAAAAGATAAAAAATTCTCTCAAGCACATAGAGCATTTTCAATCACATGACTCGGCCTAACAACAGCCTTAGCAACGTTGTTTTTGTCCTCCAAGTGACGTCATGTGCGAATGCTCTATTCTACTTGCAAAAGGGTAGAGGTAAATAATTAAAATAAATGAGCAAAGTCTAAACATTATAAGTTGATTTAGGATAAAATAATATTTTCTTCGAAATTCTGAGGGTTAAACTCAACATTTTGTAATTGCACTTTTCAATTCTAGATTATTTTGGGTATCAACATGAAAAACTAGTAATAAAAAAGGCAACTTCAAAACGAAAACGCTTGATTGTTATAAAAATTAATAATTAGATAAATTTCTAATTCTTATTCTTTTGATATTTCAGCTACCACTGTAATAAATTCTGCAGAAGGTTTTGAAAAAAGAAAAATATTTATTGATGTGCAATTAGAACTTAGTACTCAAAAATGACTGTGATAAATTGCCTGGTACTTTTGTAGGGGCAGCAAATTGGAAAGAAATTATGATGAGTGTGTAGAAAAAAATACAATGACTTGAAAAGTAAATTACAGTCCCAAACTCGTGAAAACATGAAAGATTTACTTTCTTGACCGTGTCAGTCTCCAAACAAAAGCAATATTTCACCGTTATAAATTGCACCCCCCTTTCAATTTCAACTATCTCAAAAAAACACCCGAAATGGATTCTTAAAACCTATCTCAAAAACCTCATAAATATCTTTCGAGGGAAAGAAAGAAAGAAAACGCTCCAAAAAGGGTCAAAAACTAACAACAGAATCAGAGAGCAATTAATAAGCCGTAACCCATTCCCGACGAAAAAAAAAAGTGTCATCGAGTTTCATAAGAGAAAAAACCGATATGGTATAAAAGCAAAGAGAGAAGTCACTCCAAAAAAAAAACGGAACAGCAAGATTTATCTATTCGACAAAACTCCTGCAGAAAGTTATCGAAAACCACTATGTCTTTCACTTAAGAAAAAGGCGGGAAAAAATCGAGAGAGGAAAAATTCTCATCTTCCTCCTCCTCCTTTTTACAAAAGAGGGAGTCCGAATTTTTTTCCCCCTCCTCTCTCGTTTGAGCTCACTTAGCGTGTAACGTTTCTAAATAACGCTTCGCTTTTTCAAAGTGAGAGGCGACAAGATTTAAGATCACTTAAAATCCCCACCCTGAGTGTTTAAAACCTTGCAGAGAAGCATCGGCCGGGCGATGCGTTACTGTCATGCCGGACTCGGAGGAGAGTTTTTTTTTTTTTTGAAGTGTGATTCTTTCTATATCTCCCCCTGCTCTATGTCCCTCCCTGTGTGTTAATAACGCCTCAAAACACACCGATGGGACATCTGTTTTCGGGTACGAGGTGGTTTGGGGGTTCATTTATAACTCTCGGGGGGGGGAGTGTGGTTGAAAGAAGTGGTGTCAAATTGTTTTAGAACCGAAAAATAATATTTTTTTTCAGAACTATGTGCTCAAAAATCTTGTGAAAAGGGAGTAAAACTCTCCATAATGTACATCAAGGGTTCCCACGTTTTTCCTACAAAAAAGAGCAAACTTTGAAAAAATAAAAACTCGAAAGTTTTTGACTGCGGCATACTAGAAATATCGGTTCTTACGTATTATCCTGTCGACCGTGTCACTTAATCCGAAAACGTTATCAAATCCCATTGACTTTACTATAATTGTGCTGTTGAATTAGACAGCTGCTGAACGGTCGACGGGATAATACGTAAGTACCGAAATATCTTTCCATTGTTCACTTGGAAATAACATTAAATTCAAAGCCAATGAAATGAATCAGCTGTAACTCTATTGATATATTGAGCCTAAAATTTCCATCCAAAATTTTTTAGTTCAAATTATTAAACATTTTTATGTCTTCGAATATTACATTTCTTTAGTACTAGATAAATAGGAGCTGATAAATGCAAGGAATTCCATAATAATTACAGAGAGTGAAGAGAATTTTCAAAAATATTACTGTTTCAAAACTTAAAACATTTGGACAACCACACAACACACCTCATAAAAGTTAAGATTTCAATAAGAGTTCTTGAAAAAAAAATTAAGTTCAAAAGTAAGTTATAAAGAGAGGTTTTAGATTATAAGGAATGTTTTTAAATAGAAAAGGATGTAAACTACTTTTCAAGAGAGTAAATAGTCATATAATGAGTTTTATATTTATTAAAGAAATCAAGGTCTTTGAAAATATAGAGATCTCATAATGAACACAACAGAAACCTCAATGTAACCTTTACACAGAACGAATGAAAATATGAAAAAAAATATTCAAAGTTAAGAAATTAAAGGTAATGTCACCCTTATTCAATATGAACAAGGGGGACCAGCAATCTAATGGTCACTTGGCAGATAGATATATTGTGAACAGATTTTTATCGGTGAAACTCTTTTAGAAATAAATATTTTACCCTTTCTTTTTAACTGAAAGAAGCTTGGAACAGTGGCTGAAATATTTCTTAACTTCACCACAGCCCTTAACAGGGTCTCGAACATAGTATGCCAGTTAATTATTAGAGTTAAACTAAGAGTAAAACATATTAGAGTTAAACTAAGAAAACTAGAATGTTTCTAATTCGAAGTCGTGAAAGTTTTCTGTTCGTCTCCTAATACTCCTCCAGTTTGAAGTTTTGAATAATTATCAGATTTACTTTGAACCTCTTGAACTTTGCGTTAAACCATTTTTGCTTTTGTAATTCGAAGGTTTGGATTCATGAACTTCAAGTTATCCAAGTTGCACTTGTAGGAATGAAATTAATAATGTTTCCGATTTAAACTTACTTTGGCCACTTGAGAAATAAAGATCAGAATCAGCCAAAAGAATCGCAAAGGAAACATAGCATAGCTAAGCATTTACACGAAATTCCTACCAGTAGAATACTATTTTATCCCCACAATACTTCTACACGAGTTCAGATCAGATCCATTTCAATGCGTGTTTTCAAGAACTGAATTTAAAGCAACGAAGCGACGCTCTAGACAAATGAAAAGGAAAGGTTTTTGTTACCTAACGGCCTCTCCTGGCATAACAGCCTCTTCCTCGTGGTTTTCACCTTGCACGCTTGACCGCTGAGACTGTCTCGGTCAACGCAGATGAAGATAAAACGGATTCCTCTTCCGCTGGAGATCTTCGCTTTGCCCGTTTTGCCTCTTTTTTAGGAGGGGACGAATCTCATTAATTTCAATGTACGTATAAGGCAAGAGTGGGTTTTTTTATTTACGTATAGAAAAAGTCCAGGTGTCTATCTTTTGAATGAATTGCCGGTTGGGTGAAGTCCAGATGCAAAGAGAGAACAAAGAAGTAATTTAATTATCATTTAGTGAAAATTGATTAAAGGTTAATTAAAAAACTTATTTTAGGAACTGAGAGAGGAGTTTTAAGTTTTTTAAGTTGTGAGAAGTTTTTGAAAGCAGAAAATTATTAGTTTAGTTAAGACTTGACTATGTTTACCTTCTTGAAGTAGTAACTTCTTCATACTATCTTCTGCTATTACCATGAAGATTTCATGGGTATTTTAAGGTACATAGTTAAAAAAGGTGAAGAGAGTGAGTCACCACACTAGCTTACAAGAACTCTAAGGCAGGCTCGTCAAACAGTGGGCCATTTAATTCAATAACAAAGATTCAATTCTTTAGAGAATTAAGTAAAAAAGATATGTATAGTTTTTAGGATAAATTACTGTTAAAATTAGATTTTTAGCTAAATATATGTAAGTGGAATGACTATATTGCCAAAGGAAAACAAAGAGAAAAATGTCAAAAGGGCAAGTGTTGACCAAATCTGTTTTCCATTGCTAGAAAAGAATGCATTTATCTTCCTTTAAATTTCAAATAAAAATAAAAATGTCCACATTGAATGCAAAAGAAATTAGTTTTTTACAAGCTTAGAAATTAGTAGGTATAGAAAAATACACAAAAAAGTAAATAATGTTATGAAATAGTGCAAAAAAGAATATGATTTTCCTGATGAAAATCCTCATATAGGATTTCTGCTCTTGAATTTCCGACATAAAATTATTCCAATCAATATTGGTTCTATGTCTTTATAATAATAATATTCATAAGGAGATTAAACTGAAGCATTATTACATTACCTTTCTGGAATAAGTAGCACGCTTGTCTGCCACAGCATTTCCGTTCATCTACGTATCAGAGCTCTAACCAGACTACAACATTTTGACCCAAAGTAAACTCATCCAAACAAAACTTTGGTTCAGTATAACGGATATCCGAACTTATGTCTCCGTTGACCTCTCTCCAAGAAACTTCCATCTTGAAGACAAAATGCGACATCTTGCACCATCTAGACCAAAGACCCAAACATTGAACCCGTGTCCAAAAAGCAAAGTAGAGCGACATCGCAGCTTCAAAAACCAACCATATATATCCGACACAGAAAAATTTATAATTACACCACGCGTCGCATCCAGAGCGGAAGGCCAACACTATAGGCCGAAAAGGAAGGCAATGCACCCACAATTGGGGGTGGCCCGATTGAGGGTGAAGACCACCCCCTGATGAGGTGAGGTCCTTTATGGAACTTTTCAGGTTAATCGTCCGCCACGCGAACGGCACGCTACCCCACCTGGACTTCCTTACTAAGGACATACCAGGAGAGGGAGGCATGAATCGATAATTCTACATCGTCTGCACCAAGAATAGGTTTTTTTGCGATCGCCTACACCCATTCATCCGCACGTGCATATGTGCTGGGGTGGCGTGTGTCGCCTTAAAAAACTAGGGCTCCTTTTGTCCGCTGTCGTTGCACATTGCGGATCTTAAGACGCTAAATAAACTTATATGGGGACGGTAATAAGGGAGCTAAAAAAAACTTGCGTCTTAAAGAGAAGGTGGCACACTCCCGGTATCTGGGGCAAGGGGGGCGATGATGCCACCCTCGTGGTGTAAAAAAAAAGTCTGGGGGTCGGTGCGCAGTTCCGTGTCACCCGGAAGATATTGGGGAAGATAGAAAATGGATGTAGCGGGATCTTTTGCTATGGTAAGAAGAAAGGTTGTGTAATTTCCGGGGGGTGGCGTTGTTTCGGGGGCCTGTAGCCCCCCTACGGCGCGTGTGGTGGAGGTGGTCAGATTGTGGGTCATGTTTCTAGGGGGGTGGGTTTGGATAACTGTACCGGGAGTCGTAAAAAAGTCGCGTGTTGTGCCTTTGTGACGCGTATTAGGTCATAAAAAGGCGTTCACTCTTGGGTTCGATTTTAATTTTGGGATCTTTTTTTTATTGGATTGGTTTGTCAGTTCGTAAAATCGCAGATGGTTTAGGGTTTTTTTTGGAGGGTGAGTTGCACTGTCAGAAAAAATCGGGAAAGTGTAGTTAGCGTGATTGTTTTAGGTAAGTGAGTATGACAGAAATGAATCAAAGGATTCAATTGAGTTATTTAGATAGAGAGATTTAACAGAAGATGTATATGTTTGGACAAATATCTGGTGGATGAAGGAAAGTAGTAACTAATCAATAAATTCTTAAATTAACAATAAAACTAAGAAATAATCTGAATAATGAACAAAATTAATCATTGAATTCTAATATCGTGGATCTATATTATATTTAGTCCATTCTCAATATTTAAGCATAAGATAAACAAAAATAAATGTATTTCACAGAAAAATATAACATTTCCATGATTACTGTCTCCTTGAGTTACCTTAGTAAAACAAATCCATGTGCATTTAACTAAACTCCTTTCACTTATTACATCATATCAGATGATGGTATTCAAAATGACTGTGACGTGAGTCAAAATCATAAAATTTGATCTAAGCAGGAATTTTGGTCCTTTATATCGTACGGTAGTTAGTACTTTAATAAAAAGTTTAATAATTGGTATGTAAGAACAGCTTGGAAACTCTTTTGCCATTGGATAAACTCAGGCACCATCACAAAAAGCATTCAGTTACACAAAACTATGTTAAGTATAACTTACAAAACAGTATAATAATTGCATTCCCTAAACAAAAAATAGTGGAAAGAAGTACTACTATTAATGTTATACAATTAAAACCTTAACATAAAACTACTACGGAGAATGCAACTAAGCCATGTAGAGATTTAAAACTAATCCAAAAGAATGGAACAAAAAAAAAAGACCCAAAACAAATTGTTTCCACGCATGAAGGGGATATATTCTTCATCAAAAACAATCAACTTTTCAAGACCAAACGTGAAGAAAGCACAGCCGGCTCGACCGAGCTCAGTTTCCAGGTAAGCACATAGCGAAGATACGATAAAGGGTCATCAGCGGTCATTTGTGACTGGTGTCAAACGTAGTAGCACTTTCCATCCAGAACGGGTAGCAGCCGTCGTTGGTTTCTGGGGAAATAATTACTTTTGCAGTTATTGAGCTGAATTTAATTCTGTTTCCATCTATATAGCCTTTCATTTTGTCGGTATCAAGGTTGAATAAGGGTGGATAATACCTAAGTTGTAAAGAGTAAAGTTTTTGGTGAACGGGAATGACCTTCAATGAAAAATAGTCTGCGTGTAGGAATTTATTTGAGGATCTAACTGTATAAAAACGTTTTTAAGTCACAATTCATTAAATATATTTTAATATTTATCGATTATACCCAGGTCGATTGGTATTGTTTTGATTATTATTAAAAATACGATGTATGTATCATAGATATTTCTTATAATTGGAACTGTGTAAAGGTATCTCAAATTAAATTTCAGATTTTAAAAATATTTCAATTTTGATTTAGTATCTTGGCTAGGTGAGGTATTAAAGGGTTAGGTTTTAAGTTAATTTATTATGAAAGTTTGTTTGGAAGATTTTTTTAATTATTAGAATTAAGAACACTTAGGTATTTTATTCAAATAATGAAATTGAATCCTCTAAAATAGTTACCACACATGATAAAATTATAGTACTGCATTAAAGATATCGTTTATCACTAATAAGACACATTTCAATTAATGTAATCAAAAGGAGAAAAACCTTATTTGATAAATTCTAATGATTCAAACCTAAACAATATATAAAACTTTAAAAAGGTATAAAGTTATCGAAATTGTTTTTAATTAAATAATAGAAATAAACTGTTTTAATATAAAATACCACATTTATTATTTAGCAGATCAATTTCTAAAAATTTAAAGAATAAAATTAAAGAAAAATAAATTTAAGAATTATAATTTTTATATTGTTTTCTGTATACATAAAAATGGACTGATAATTATAATCAAAATAAAAACAAGTTTTATTACTAAAATAAAATAATTCATTAAAGTTAAAAAAATACTTACGAAAAGAAGTTAAAGAACGCGTTTCTTCAGGTTTCACGGATGAAAACTACCATGCTTTGGTAATTCAAAGCAAACAATTGTAACTAGCAAAAAATCATTCCCGCTATTATAATTCAAGGGTCAAGGGGTAACAATTACTAATTATAATCACCACAATAAAAGATAAAACAAACAATTCGTAACGGAACGCCGATTTCGCGCCGCTGCCAGTACGGAAAACACTAAGTTCCGCTAAAAAAAAAAAGAACCACACGCTGCTGCCGGGAAAAAAAAATCCACGCTTCTTCACTCGAATGCGCGTGTTGTGATGCGCAGTAGCCTTCCCCAAACTTCGCGGGCCCGCTCCTGATTGGCGGATCGAGTTCCGAGCCGAAGAGATGCTCCCGTGAGGTCGGATCTTCAAACGACGTTCTAGAGCCCGATTCGAACAGGTGTGTTCCATCCACGGCTAGGTTCGGCTTTTGCTTTGAACTCTGCTGCTGCATATCCACTCTGACCGGCGGCCCCGCGAGAACTGCTGCTACGCGCTTGTGCAGACAATTTTTTTTCGTGTTTTGATTTCTGGAAGAAACTGTATTGGATTTATTTATTTACTGTGTGCGGGTTTGTCTGTGACTGTGATAAAACTGTGGTGTGTTTCTGCGATTTACGTCTTCTGCATGACGAAAAATTGAGGTATGTTGTTTTTTGTTTTTCTTATCGCTAAGAGAATAATTATTTGACTAGTTACAGTATTAACTTGTATATAAAATGTGTAGATTTACAGTCGAAGATACTTATGGAATGTTCAAATTTAAAGTCACTAGACTAGATACTACTAAATGGAGGTTAAATTTCCAATGTAAAATGTTTATCACCTCTTTAAGTTTAATAAACAAATGGATATTAATGTAAAAAGATTTTAAGATAAGTTTAAAAAGATTGAAACATTAATTTACACCAATATGTTATATCACTTTTAACATTTAAAAAGTACTCATAAAAAATTTTTACGATTTTCATATTTTTAATATTGAACTAAATTATTCATACGTTTTAATTAAAAACTTTTAAATATAACTTTATTTGATACAAGAAGTGTTTGCAATAGATAAAAATGTTATATAATATCGGTAAAATCTCCTAAATACCTAACAAATTATAACAGAAAAAATGACCCTGAAATTTACTCTTGGACATTTACTCTTCTCATTGCATTCTTGAAAATTCTTAATTTTGCTAAAATTTTCCACTTTAGTTAACTTTTATAGGAAGTTTAAATATTAATGTTATAATATAGTATAATAGTAATGTAATTATTAATTATAGCATAAATATTAATTATGAGATAACAGCCTTAGATGCAAAACTGAAAAAAAACTGAGTTTTAGTAATAACATTTCTAATGCCCAGGTCAATTTTCTCCATTGAACTATAACTAACTCTTCAAACTAATTATTATTTTAAATGCTTATCCTGCAATTATTTATAATTTCCTCCAACCCTACACACTTTCTTTACCATCAACTCCGAAAATAAAAATAATAATTCAACAAATAAAGAACAAAACAATATCATTATTTCCAAAAGAACCTCAGAAAATCCTTCCAACCTAACAAAATTCATTGACCTTCAATTTGGAATTCCCAATAGCAGCTCAGCCTGGGTCACAAAGTGTCCTCTCCCAGGTCATGCTGCCTTATCTGAGCCCACGATGCCCTTTCTCCCTCAGATGAAAACCAGATTCGCTATCATTTTAGCAGAGAAATGCCATAAAGGGGGAGTTTTAGGGGGCAGATATACCCACTTGTGTACATTATGATGCCCTCTATCGCCCGAGGATAGCTGGAGGGGGTTGTCCTTGACCGTTCAAAGATATCTATCTTCGGATTATGCAATTTTTGTTGTTGTTCGGTGTAATTTCTTAAGCATTAATGGTCCACAGTACTTAGAAAAATATCTTGGTGATGATGTGAAGCTTATAATTAAGATAACTGAGAAAAATAATGAGAGGAGAATTAAGATAAATTTTATTAAGGACTGAATTTATGGATATCAGACTTATTACCCTTATGAAATATCATAATCTTACCTCATGGAATTTTTCTTCTAAATTTTATTGGATTCTTAAAAAAAGAAAATTTTATTTTTTTAAACACATTAACCATTCTTATTATAGTTATCACTGTAGTTTCCCATTATTTTCGTAAATTAAAATATGATCTAACAAAAATATACATTGTTTTTTAAGTTGAATGCCCAGAGCGGTAATATTTCCATCAATTGACACCTTTCGTGAAGCTCTTGATTTTCTCCGAAATATACTAGAATTAAAACTGTAGTACTAGACAACAGCCAATATAATATTTCGATTATTAATACCAGTTACAAGATGTTCAACAAAGGACACTCTGATATCAAAATTAATAACTGGAAATACATTTATTGTGAAAGTTTTCTTAGCTTTTTAAAATGGAGAACTATAATATTCGTTCAATGTGTTGTGATATTCGTTTTTCCGAGTTCTTGCTACCAGACACAACTTATTTATGCCCATCTCTTTTGGGTATGAAAACCCTATATAACCTCTCCTCACCCTATACTGTAGTATTTCCACATACTCCACTCAACCATCAGGCGAGTCAATGACTCCCACACCTACCATTGTCGCTTGAAAAGGGTTAAATCGGAAGCACATTTGCATTTCGCACTAACCTGCAACCGAGGAAATCCAGGTCCTTTCGGAGAAACGTATTCTCAGCAGCATCTAGCCAAAAGAGATCCGCCATCAATGTGAGAAAGGAGGTTAGAGAGTCTGACGCACAGCAGTAAGGCTTTCCTAGGAATTTTCTGACCAGGGGAGAGACAGAGGACTTTGAACCCAAAAGTGAAACCGATAGTGAAGAGTAGGACAGAAGGTGGTTTGTGGGGAATTAATAGAGGAATGTTTCCGGTGGTGGAGAGGAGTTGAGGAGTTACTCAGTTGCTTGTAAGGAAGAGAGTAGGTTGGAGGATCTGTAGCAGGGATGACTATTATAACTATGATTGTAAGTGTTTCGAGTTAATGATTTTTTTAGTTAGTTATAAATATCAATTGTTAACTGAAAATATTAATTTTAAGTGAGCTACTTTTGATTATTTGATTTTGATATGGTGTAATTTCTTGGGTTTCTCTTTAAAATAATGAAATATTATGGGATGTTAGATACTAACTTAAATTCGATCATTTAAGGGTTTTTGTTAATATAATGTCATTTTGAATCCCTTATTTTACTGGTAATTGTGCGTTATACTGGTATTGTGTATAGATTAATGCTTTTAAGGAGAGTCAAAATGTCTATACTTATATTTTGTATACTTATTTTTCAAAATATTATGTAGAGTTTTTATATTATAAAGGAAGGGTCCTTTTATTTATTTGTTTTAAATCCGAGAGTGTTTCAGAAACGTTATTAATAGAAAAACAGTAGAATAAGTAAATTGAAGTATTGAATGGTTGTAGAATAAATAACTGAGTAATTGTTTGAGATGAACTTAAAATTTGTATTAAATCATTTAATTGAAACTAAGATATCAAAGCCTTAATTTTTTTTACAAACTTAGTCAGATTTCCTATAATTGCATAACTTAATTAAACTTTAAAATTTCCCTCATCAAGTTGAAGAAAAAAATCTATAACTTCCTCTCAATAATTTTTATTACTACACTAACCACTGTGCCATAAGAAATTATTAAAATACTACCAACTACAATATGCAAAATTTTAAATTTAATATTATTCATGTAATTTTTCTCCCCCAACCCACTCCCTTAAAAGTAAATACACCAAACCAAATATCCTTTAAACCTTTCATCGGTAACGGACGTCTCAAAAACCAAAATCCCACCTCTAACCCTTCCCTTCCATCCGATCGGCAATCCTCCCTGCGCGGCGGCTTCCCTGCCGGGCTCCGTCGGCCCTGACCGCACCATCAGCAGTCGCTCTTTCGTCGGACTTGGCAGTGACACCGATCCCTTTGTCTCCCTCTGCCGGCCGTTATATAGGATGACCTCTGCACGGAAGAGTTTCTCTCGCCTTTTCTGCTGCTGATGTGATTCGCTCGTAACGCCGTTTTTTATTGTGTTGTGTGTCTGTGGCTATTATTTGGATGCAAATTTTTGCTTTGTCGGAAATTTTGTGTTGTGGCGCGTTGCGATCAGTGTTTTGAATGCACAGATTTCGGGGGTTGTAATAGTTCGGCCGTGACGTGATGTCTTTTTTAACAGTTTTCTTTTAAAAAGAACTTTTTTGTAGTAAAAAAAATTAAAAGGTTTATACACATTTTCAACTAAATCAGGCAATTAATAAAATTATTCAAATCCAGTTACAAGATACTGGCTTGGATAGAGCGTTTAATAAACTATCAGGTAGAAATCCTTTTTTTAACTTTAAAATGTAGTTCTATGTTTATATATAATCGTACATGGCTATAGTGGTTATTATTAAGTACAAAAAATATTTTCATACATTTTCTAATGGTTTCTCTTCTAAAGTTATTTTCTTTCATAAAAAACTTTCATTTCGTAAGAATGTTGACTCTTCAATTCTTGGTAATTCTTAAAATATTTTCATTCTTCATTGACTTCATTGTTTTGTTCTTATAATTCTCTCAGTTCCAATATCATAAATCTTATTTTCATAACTTATTCCATTTACTTATTAGCAAAAACTTTATTTACAATAGTTTCATTCTCATCTCCGATTTATTTTTAGGGATATTGTTTGTAGTATTTATAAAAGTTCCCTCTATATCCAAATAAGTTTTTTCACTACAAAAAATTAGCTAGAAAAACAATACGAAATTGACTTTTGCTATGTGATTACTCATTTGAAATTAGAAAGAAAATACTAGTTTCAATGAGAGCGAATTATAAAAGGTCACTTGAAGGTCACAAAACTGAAACAAAAACTCCGAAGCAGCCAAAAATGTCCCCATCCAACCCCACTGCCAGATGACACAAACATTAAAACAAACCCCCCATTCAATCGCAATAAAAACACCCATCCTTCCGTAAAAACTGCCCACCAAACCATAAAACACCTCGGCACAACCACTCGGAATATGTTACACCAAGAATAATGCTCTCCCCACTCCAACCAGGAAGTGAACCCCTGATACATTTTCCACGGATAAAAAAACCCATCCATAAGGGTTTTTTTCATCAACTCTCTGCTGTTCAGTGAGATAGTAGCAGTACCCTCCCCTTCACTTGACTACACGCTTCTATTGACACGTTTTTCAATAGGTTTGTCGCCAGAGTTTCCCTTTAGTTTTTTTCTTGTGGTGTTATTATTACCATCATCTTTTTCGTGTGGGGGGGTTATGTGATTGTTTTTTTGTTCTCGGCCTGCTCTCACTTGGAGCATGAGAAATTGGCTCTCAAAGTTGGCGGCATATGTTCCTTTCCAAAGCGGTGGCCACCCAACTAATAAGTTTGTATCGTCGCTTTAGTTATTTTTTTCTTTTTGGTCCTGATTCGGGAACTCCGGGAAAAGCGGTGTGGGGATGCTCCTCCGAAACGGTCCTTTCCATTTATGCTCGTATATATATTGGGGAATTTCGTGCTGCGTTAGGTTTTTTTGAGAATGGGTTTAGTTTCTTTTAGAATTAATTTAAAAGGTATGCTATCTATGAACAGTTGTTTTGGGGTCTTCATACTTTAAAAACGTGACGAGGCAACATTTACTTTGGGAAAAGTAGAGAAGATTTTTATAATAAACTTCTGATTTGATTTACACATGACATGCAATGTAAACAATACATTTCTACTGTTTTGACAATTTTTCCTTATTTTGTATAAAACGACAGAATTATTTCTTGCTTCGATTGTTTTGAAGGATGCTAAACTTGCACCCATTCTTAAATTGATGATTTAGTTAACAGTCAAATTTTTGAAAACACCCTAATAGTTCCCTACAAACTGAATATTTAGATTTTCTATTACTAAAATTGTTCATTAAAATTACTAAAAACGCGAACAGATTTTAAATTAAGAAAGGGGTTAGCAAACACCTACGTAGTGTTTTATTATCTGAAATGAATCATCAAAGGATTAATTAATACACATTTCTATGTCTTAGTTAAATGTAGCACTACTGGTAAGAATGTGTCTTTCTTTCATAAAAAGATATTATTGCACAGCATGAAAGTATGAACGAAAAGTAGTTAAAGACGACATCCTTTTCAATTCTCGACTCACGCCACTCGCCTCAAAAATCAACTGATGCGTTCCTTTCAAGTTCAGAACTGTTTATAAGACGGCAAGGTGCGATACGGAACTCAATTTTCTCAAAACTTTCTTTTCGCTGCTCCTTTTTTTACCGATGCATCAGCTGTCGGAGAAAAAAAAATCATCACACATCGGACGATGGAATTTTAGTTTCATTTCATTTTCATTTCAATGATGGCATCACACTCGTTACTTAAGTTTTTTACGTTAAATACACAGTATTTCTCTGCCTCGTGCCTTCCTTTGTCGCGGCTTTTGTTTGGAAAACTTTAACGTCAATCGCCTCATTGGTTTGACAGGTATCTGTTCTAGATTTTTGTTCGTATTACGTACGTGGTGGATTCCATGTGATTTATTTCACCTTTTTATAGTCATTTCGACCATTAGGATGATATGAGTTAGGTTTTAAGAGAAGTCGAATGTTATTTCGGAAATAAAACTAGAACAAAGAGTTGTAAGGTCATCTAAGGAGACTCTATTATCTTTCTCTTAAAACCTGAATAGAAATAATCGAAAACTTTTATTGAAATACTATTAAAGAGAACACTACTTACATACGTAAGCCGATACTAGACATGTTTGACTTTAAAAAGAAGTGATAATATTTAGTTTTATTAATTTTTACATATTTTTAATTGAAAGAAAACTTACATTTTTTTTTTAAATGTAAACATCGCTAATAAACTAAGTTCATTTTTCTTGTAAATATTTAAGTGAAATTCATTTATTTAACTTAAAATAGAAATAAATACCATTACATATGATTATTTTAGTTTTTTTTTAGATTAAGAGTTAGTTTCCAACATTTCCTTTAATTATTTAAAAAACGACTTTTTGAAACATGAACCTGCAATTTTTATTGTTTATTAACCCAAAACATTATAAACAAACCCTAGCATCCAAATTTCCAAACTTGTTTAATAGCAGGATGCAATTCTTACCATTAGGACTTTATTAGCGACGTTTTACGAATTACACATAAAAATATAACACAAATTAATAGCAGCACTGCTAACTGAGATATTATAATGCTTTTTTTATTTTGATATTCAATTATATTTGGTCATTCATCATAAAACTTGGAGCTTGCGTCCAGCTAATCAAAAGTACAGATAAATTTCAAATTAAATTGAAAACTTGAGCAAACTAAATGTTCCCACTCTGAAATACCCGAACACTATTATCAAGACAAATAACAGGAACTGATTTCGCAACCCAAAACAAACCATTTTAATTTCCCATACAGGCAATAATTACTCCCTTAAAACCACTCGGCACACCTGCACCGCCGATCGTCTTGGCTTAAAACGGGAATACCTCTCTCTCGCCGTCCACAGTTCACTGACTCCAACCATAACCACGCCTGAAGAAACCGAAAAACAACTCTTTTTTTTTTCTCTACTCCTCTCCTCCGATCGAAAAGAAAGTTGTGGTCAGCATCAAAACGTGGGAAAAAAGTTCCGGCTTCCCCTTCTAGCCCCCAGAGCTCTCCCCCCTGTTCGCATGACTGGATAACCAACACAACATGTTGTATTACGATGAGGGGCCCGCGCGATTTTCCCAAGGAGGGTTATACCTGTTTGAGCCGCTTCTTTTGCTCTTTTTTTTCCCCGTTCATGTTTATTATATTTATTTATTACGTGAACTATACTCTGTGTGTAGTTGACAATAAAGTATATTCCAGTGTAAGTTACTTTCCATAAAAGAAGCGTCTCTATAGGATTTAGACTTGCTTCTGACTGTGTTACGACGAAAGTATTGCTTCAAAAAGGTTCACGCAATTTTTATTTATGTTAGGTATATGTGGTTACGTTCATTTTATGCTACTAATAACTGGGGTGTATAGCCAAGGGGGGATATTTGAGGGATATTGTATCCTCCAAGAGTCAGGTATTCTCCTTTTTGACCATAGAAAAGGAGTAAATATACTCCATATCCCCCGAAATTCCAATGTCCCCTCCAAATTTTTTTACTGCCTACGTCACTGACTAATAATGTAAAATAATGATTTAATAAAAAACTGTTGTAACCAACCCAAGTAAAAATGCAAAGCATTTGTTTCTCTATAGTACCAAGTACCAGATAGAAACACTATTATTTTTAGCTAACATAATCTCAAAGAATATGAAGTAATCAAAAGGTACATAAAATTACTAGCTACTTCATAGTAATGGTTTAAAAGATAAATACATTACAATGAGACTTTATTATGGCAGAAAGGGAGTATAAATCTATCATAACTCATTCCATCTGTCTTAATCTATTATTTGTCTATTGGTCTTAACTCGGAGATGGTATTATGTGAGGTCCAAATTTAGATTTGAGAGACTAAATTGAGACTATGAGTCCAAGGAATTTAGATACACAGAACTTGAATAGGTTTTAACCCGCTTCCAAGGACTAAACCAATAATTGAATCCAAATTGGTCCGATACTTGCATCGGTGTTTGATCAGGCCCTCCAAATGCGTCGCAGGCTTCCAATGACAAGCCCCATCATTAATGTCACCCGCTGTGTGTACATCGGTTTCTCTTTTGTCGTAAATCGGAATGGATGTGTCTCATTCCATCAGTTAGTTACGTTTGTTCTGCCGCGAGATTCAATGTCACTGCCGCCCATCAAAAGCCTCCGCAAACAGCATAAACGGCTTGATGGAATTGGTGTCCTTATTTTAGAGGGATCATGGTTACGAGGTGCTAAAAATAAGGGTTCTTCGAAGGTATTTATTGCGGGATAAACGAGAGTAAATCAATAATACGAAGTTATGGGAATAGGTTGTAAGATAATACGAAGAAGATGGATACCGCAGATGGATTTAACATCTGATCCCCTTCTTGTTGTCGATTTTCTCACAGTCAACAACCAACTGGAGTTGATTTGACATATTATGTCAGATCTATTGAGGATAAGCAACAACAAACAACAACAACAGATAACAGTTTCAAAACTTGCCGCGGTTAGTTTATATCAACATACACATTTTGTGTACGCCCTATCCAGCTATCCTTTATTTTATGCAATTTAATATTTTTCTTGTTATTTTTAAGAAGACTTTATCATTCTTTTTGATTATATCTCATGTTTGCGACTTTATTTATAAATTTTTGTTCGTAGTAAATTTTTCAAAATATGGAGAGGGGGATAATTAAAAAGGGGATTTAAAATTTTATTTTAGTTGTGTTGTCGACATTGAACCAGAATACTACTCAAGCTTCAGGTATTAAGTTTAATTTCAAGTCCATAATAACAACTGGCGATTGTAAAAAAAAAAGAAAATACTCTCCTTTAAACCTGAGACCGCCTTCACGTTATGAAATTTGTACAATTCACATCCATCATGGAATGAAATCCCGCGAAATCCCTACATCATCACAACTTGCAAACAGATAAAAATGCACCGCACATCCACGAATCTGCCACACAACACATCAGCCAAACTGTCAACATTGCGCGACTCCTCGGCGGGTTAGGTTAATAACCTCCGCCGAATCGGCGAAATTCCAACACCGTGAGAAGGTTGGCGAGAAATCGCCACTGGACCTCTCCGGACCAAACACCTGTTATGAAAAAAAACCCTTTTTCACAAAAAAATAAAAATAAAAACGCACCCAAACAGTCCCTGTTGCGTTTCACCACCCTTCCAAAACACCCCCAAGGTTCGTCGACCCTTCCGCTCCAGAGGGTGGCCCCTTAGAAAGGGGGAATCCCTACGTAAAAAAAATGGGGGGCGGCTGACCCCCAATATTATTGTGGCAGCAGCTATAGCAATACGGAATACTTTCCCCCTTTGTAGAAATCGTGAGAATACGCTGACCCGTGTGTTTAGGGAATGCTCACAAGGAAAGGTGCTGCGGTGCGGGTGAGAGTTGAGCAGTTCTAACAACCCTTCTCTCTTTTTTTAATGATTGTCTTTAGTGGTAATGGGGGTGGATGGTCAGGGGTGAGGTGTGGGGTTAACTGCTTTTAGTATGGTGGCCATGTGTATGGGATGGTTTCGCCTCGGAACTAACCTTTTAGAGAAAGTAATTTGTTTAGGAGAAGAATTTGCAAAGAGAAAAAGCGATCTTTCAAGTAAAGATTTATTAACTTGAATATTTTTTTTAATTAAGCATTGTGTAGAGTAATTTTAATATTTACATATCATTTTATATTTGATAATTATTAATTATAGGTATATAATTTACTATCTTAAATAAAACAGGTAAATTTTGTCTCCACAAAAATATATATAAAAAAATTTTATATTATCTTTTGTTTATGATTCTTTTCGATACAAAAAGTTATAGGAGGTCTTGTAAATGAACGAAGATTGTTAATTACATAAATTTTATCGTTATCAATTGTAGGTATTTTACGCTAATCTAATTATTTTATAGGTCATTTGAATTGCCAAGTGGGGTACATTTCAAATAATACAGCTTTTTTCGGTATTCCTTTTGGTTGTGCTTTACTTTATCACTGATATTATTTTTGCGCTTTTATATTTTTATCTATTCTTTTTATTAATCGAGCTTCTTTCAAAATCTTTATAAATTTAAGTCGAGGGAATAACTTCTCTTGGGGGGGGGGGGTTCATTCTTCTTAGCATTGTATTCGAAATTACATTAATTTGTTGTCCATCACGGCATTCTTTTAAAACCGATATTCAGTTATATTTATATACTTAATAAAATAGCAAAAAATAATACTTTTAAAATTTTTTTCAAATAGGTACGGTTTTGGTGTGATTTGCTCCTTTGCGCAATTCACCAATAATATGATAGTTACAAACTTTGGATTGTATCCCTTCCAAAAACGACACATTCCAAGGTATCACTTGTAGAGTTCAATCTCACCGCCGCTTTCACTGTCAGCATTCCGGGCGGCGTGTTTATTTGTCTTACGTCACCCGCGGTGCAAAAAGTGAAAATTCCATCCAGGCATTCCATTGAAGGAACGGCGGTCGGTGCGACCAACCTGTTCGGAGCGCGCGGAACTGGCGCATCGCCGGTCGTTGGCCCCGTGTCCCCGATGCGAGGCCTCTCGTGGCCTTGCCCTTGACGAGCGGCTTTTGCGGAAGCAACGCGACGATTTCGTCGTCTTTTTCTTCTTCGTCGTCATTATTATTAGCGGTGGTAGTGTGGGGGTTCGTCGTTTTTAGCAGTTTTGGGGTGGAGGTGGTCGTTTTGTTGTTGTGCGTTGTTTGGGTGGGAGTGGGCAGCAGGTGTTACGTAAGGAAAGTGTCGAGGTAGTAATTGAGTTTTTTCTTTTGGAGGCGTAGAATTTCTATGTGACTCTGATGAGCTTTGAAACTTGTTGGTGGTTCTATTCGTCGTCGTTTGGCAACTTTTAAGAGTTATATCAAGAATGATGTGTGTTTGGATAGAATGCTATGATAAAAAAAAAGTAAAATTAATTGATGTGTCTCTTCTTTTAATCAGTGGGAAAAAAATTCTGAATGAGAATAAGGCATTTTTACTCAATTGAACAGTCAACATAAATCCAGGGATAGTATAAAAACTGCAATATGAGGTATTGAAAAATGGAATAATGTATTTTTACACTACAAATCCCATTGATAGAAATGGAGTCACAACATTCTAAAAACAACAATAACGAATCTATAAATTTGTCTGGGAGAGGCTGAGATTCCATAAAGTTTGCATCATCGTGACTTTTTAAGCTTCAAAAGTGTTAACAAAATTGTTTTCTTTGATGAACATAATAAATTCATTATGATTAAAATTTTGAAGGAAAACAGGACATTACATTCAAATTAAAAATAGAATTTTCATTAAAATATGGAAAATAATAAAATAATATACCTTTAGAGGGCTACAACCCAGATTTCCCCCTGAAAAACATTAATTTCACTAAACTATTGATCACATTGACGTAAAGAACCGCAATCATTGCAAAAACGCGCCATTCTCTACATCATTCCCATCTCACAAAAACACTCGATCATCTCCACCGAATCGATCCCACCACTCAAATCAAATCCCAATTTCCTCTATACCCCAAAAATAATCGATCCAACCCTCTCATCCTCTCCCATCTTCCTTCATTAACACTCTTAACACAACCCGATTAACGCAACAACAAGCCCACTACTCTCTTCAAACAAGCCATCATCATCAATAAATAACCTCTCATCATGCGCTCGAACAATCACTATCTGCTCTCAAAAACGGTGGCTCTACGTGATGATTCCCGTGAACTCTCTCTCCGCGACATTTTTTCCTTGGCCCCGGGGCGACGCGTGCCACAAGTGCAAGTGAAGGAGGGGCCGCCCCCCCTAAAAAACCGCAGGGGCTCTCGAAGGGGCGGTCGTGCACGACACCTGTGCGCTCGCCGGGGCAGAGGAGAGGGAAACCCGTGCGCCCCGGCCGCCCGCAGCGGTAGGGTTGCCCGGGTTGCGGTGGCGGCGCCAAGGGACGCCATCGCAACCCTTTCCATGGGTTTATTTCCTTTCTGAACATTAATAAATACGCTTACTTATATGATATTGTTTGTGATCTAAGGGTGTATTATCACAACCATGTTAGATAACCTAAGCGCTTTTTTTAAAAAAAAGATATGAAAGTAAAAATGTTTGATTAGAATTCCATTATTATTAATTACCCTTTAAAGTTTTGTAATATTGAAAACAGGATTATGGAACTTCCCTCTCTTTTTACGAAATCTTTCATAATGATTATAGTAGGGGGAAAATAAGGTTTTTAGGGGAACAAATTTGAACAAATGGTTTGTCAACGGTTTTCAGCTCTACTAGATGTACTTAATGGGAAAACGAAAGTTTACCAAAATCGGATCGTGGGAAGTGGGTTTTTTTCAAGATGGCCGCCATAAACATGGAAAATCAAGAAATCCTATAAGTTTTGTGTTTAAAACGTAAATAAACTTTCTTCAATGTATGATTTGAGTAGAATAAGTATGGTACTGGGTAAACTGAATGATATAAAAATAGTTTGCAAAATCTGGCAACCGGGAATGGTTTTTTTCCAAGATGGCGGGCGGAACTTTCATATAAAAGGATGTGATGATTCTGAATTTTTATGAAATATATTTTCACAGATTTTTATAAAATATATTATTTAATTTATTCTTATTTTAATAATTTTTCATTCTAAGTAATGTAATAATGCACAGGATACAATTAAAAGGCAGATTTTATAAGATGCAGGCAGAAATGCGGGGGTCATTATTGTGACCATTTTTGATTTTGATGAAATTTATATTGTGGGTTCTTCTAATGATTTTAGAATACTCGTATTTTTTCTTTTTCCCCAAAAAAAATTTTTTAGGCCTAAAAAAATTCCGAAAGTTGGTCGCGACCCAGTATTTTTTTCGAATCGATATCTTTTTGTACTCCTTTTTCTCTGTGCATTGAGGGTCAATCAAAGTAATTCTGGTGATAACAACATGTCCTTAGGTAGCTAAAACAAATTTTTTTGTGAATTTCATGGTTTACCTTCAGTGCAACCTGGAAGGGTTCGCCAAACTTTGTCGCGGAAAGTGAAAAAACGCCAAATTTGAGCCCTAATGCACCCCATCATTGAGGGTCAACCACAGTTTGGGGGGTTTACTTGTGTAGTACTACTCAGTATTAACTTATTTAGCCCATTTATTGCATCGTTGACCCTCAGAGCTGCCAGGAAATAGCTACTTATATAAGCTAAAATGCTCTGAAATACAGGGTCACCAAAATGACCTTTTTTTGCTTTATTAGCTACAAAAGTAGCTATTTTCCGGCAGCCCTGAGGGTCAACGATGCAATAAATGGGCTAAATAAGTTAATACTGAGTAGTACTACACAAGTAAACCCCCCAAACTGTGGTTGACCCTCAATGATGGGGTGCATTAGGGCTCAAATTTGGCGTTTTTTCACTTTCCGCGACAAAGTTTGGCGAACCCTTCCAGGTTGCACTGAAGGTAAACCATGAAATTCACAAAAAAATTTGTTTTAGCTACCTAAGGACATGTTGTTATCACCAGAATTACTTTGATTGACCCTCAATGCACAGAGAAAAAGGAGTACAAAAAGATATCGATTCGAAAAAAATACTGGGTCGCGACCAACTTTCAGAATTTTTTTAGGCCTAAAAAATTTTTTTTGGGGAAAAAGAAAAAATACGAGTATTCTAAAATCATTAGAAGAACCCACAATATAAATTTCATCAAAATCAAAAATGGTCACAATAATGACCCCCGCATTTCTGCCTGCATCTTATAAAATCTGCCTTTTAATTGTATCCTGTGCATTATTACATTACTTAGAATGAAAAATTATTAAAATAAGAATAAATTAAATAATATATTTTATAAAAATCTGTGAAAATATATTTCATAAAAATTCAGAATCATCACATCCTTTTATATGAAAGTTCCGCCCGCCATCTTGGAAAAAAACCATTCCCGGTTGCCAGATTTTGCAAACTATTTTTATATCATTCAGTTTACCCAGTACCATACTTATTCTACTCAAATCATACATTGAAGAACGTTTATTTACGTTTTAAACACAAAACTTATAGGATTTCTTGATTTTCCATGTTTATGGCGGCCATCTTGAAAAAAACCCACTTCCCACGATCCGATTTTGGTAAACTTTCGTTTTCGCATGAAGTACATCTAGTAGAGCCGAAAACCGTTGACAAATCATTTGTTCAAATTTGTTCCCTAAATGGCCCTTTTTTTAGCTATTTTCCCCCTACTATTAACTCTTTATTTACCCATTGTGAGTGATAAGAAGAGTGAAAGGGAAAAAACGAAAGGGATCTGATTAGATAACGTAAATCCACAATGGTGGTTACATAAAAAAAGCATACTTGCTTTAGATTGGATAACATCTCAAGTTTCCTACGTCTTCTATTCAAAGAAAAGGTAAGAAGAGAATGATCTAGTGTTTTTTAAAACATACTACTGATAGTTGTTGATATGAGTCATTGAGTTCACTTATAGGGCACAAATATACCTAAAAATATGAGAATATCCTAGGAAAAGTTCTATAAACAACCAATAAACCTAACGAACTGCTAACAATTTCGTAGTAGTTTTATTGTTTTGAGTTCCACTTACATTTATGCACACGGACCGGCTTTGGAGATTTTGGTTAGAAAATCCACTTATCAATAAATATTCCAGACTCATAGCCATTTAAATCAACTCACAGATTAACATCCCATCATTCTGTCCCTTATGTGTACCCCATTTCTCTTTGCATAAGGCATTATAAATCTTGCAGCATACCTAAGAGGTTTACAAGGTGAAAAGACATGTAAATAACGAAAACATTAGCCTTGAAAACCCGTGGAAGTAGCTTCCACACTTAACTTCTTTCATAACTTTCGCTCCCTCTAAACCAGTTTTACCCCAAAAAAACCCTCCCATCTCATAACCTTTCCTTTCGGCTATGGAGACACTTAGGCACTACCTGGTACTTATATGCGTGACCTCCAATGCTGTTACAAGCGCGGCTCATTGGTTTGCTCTGATGGAAGTGCCTTTTGGTTTTATATACAGCTTTTAACCTTACCCTGTCGTTACAAAAGCCATTCACTTTATGCTAAGTTAAGGGAATCGTGTTATTTATTCATTTGTATTTAACAGAATTCGTCAACGAATTTTAGATGTTTTTTAAAGGTATTATCATACTCAGATTGTAATTTAAAAACTATAACTTGGCTGGGGATTTTTACTGTCTCTCTATTGTAAACAGGATTATTTAGGAAGAAACTCTTAAATGTTACACCATATCCTTAAAATTTTCAAATTAGTGAAGTTCAACTGAATACATTTTCCCCCTCATTTATAATTAGATAAGACATTCTAATATTGTCTCATAAATAATATAGTATATAGCCACTAAAACTCTTATTAAATTCAGGTTTACATTGAAAAAGTGTTGATTATATATTTTTAAGTGATACTCGTGTTACATTATTTTCATCCTTATTAGTATCATTAAAGTAATAAGAATCTTGGATATCATTTGTTCAAATTTTTAGAGATAAAAATAATTGGTGTGCATACCTGCAACTTAGAATACACGTTTAATAATGAGTATCACACCGTATATTACTCAGAGAGTGTGAAAAGAAGCTAATTAGAGAAAAAAAATTCCATTGGAAGCCGCGTTCATTAAAAAACACCGGAATCGAAGTTCGATTGGGTTATTAATTGCATCGAATACCCTCAAGTCAGAACGCGATTGAGAAAAATTCGAGATTCTCAAAAAAGAACTTGCTTTTTGTCTAGCGAATCCTCTTTAGAACCACCGAAACAAAGAGAGTCGAGTTGAGGTACTCACAAACGATTCTAACTCTGCATAATATCAATCAGTACCTATAACAAGACAAAAAAAAGTCCCATCCGCTCCTTATTCGAAAACTTTTTCATAGAACAAAGACACCCGACCCATTGTTCGAAAAGGAGAAAAAAAAAACCTCGCCCGACCACAGACGATATTCGATTCATTTCTCGACGCATCTTCATCAAAAGGATATTATGAAGGGAAAAAAACATTCGAAACAAACTCGAGGTTTTTTTCTGCCCCCACCGGTCGCCGTCTCATCATCAGAGAAAAACTTCATCAGGCATTTATATACACACGGAGGCATACAATAAAATGCTTCCTCAGCCAAGCGCGAAATTAGCAACAATGGGGGCTCGCATCAGGAAAAAATAAAACCCGACCCCTCGCAAACTTGAGGGAGGGGGGCGAGGGAACATTTTTACTTTGATCTCCACATCCCCACGGCGAGCGATTCTTACTGAGAAATAAAAACTGGGAGTGAAAGAAGGATTCGAACACAAAGAAAATCTGGAGGAGCTTATGAGTACGGGGATGGTTCCTCTCCAGATCCCGAAATCGGGAAAACAATGACTGCAAGTTTCTATCCAGGAGAGGTTTCTGGATTGATCTATCCGTACAATTATTACACGGGGCGGATGTATATTGAGGGTTCACATCACACGCTTGGTCGAGGTTGGTCCTTACATGTTGGCGTTTTAATTCACATTCAGTTTTGTTCGCTCAAAGATCTGTTTTTGGTGTGGGGGGGGAGAATAAACTATGGATTTTGATGATAGGAGTTGTCGTGTATCAAAGGACGTTTTGTTCTCTAGGGTTCGAGAGGGGGTTCTTTCGCGATTTCTTTGAACTTCGTCATTAGATGATATCGGATTGAGATTTGTCTTGTGGTGGTGGCATCAGGAAAAAGTTTTTTTTTTATATATATATATAAAGCTTACCTTAGTATTTTTTTGGAGGTATTAGTTATGGGTGGTTTACATTATCGTGTTTTTTGTGTAGATTTTTTAAATAAGAATTGCTTTGAGCCTTGTAAGGAGATTTCTCGAGTTGTTTAGAAAACAAAGGAGGATTGAGTGTGGTGCTAGGGAATTTCCATTACATTTTCGATGGAAGGGGATATGCTTATCTTTTAACAGATATTGATAATAACGAGCCTTCAGTTATTTAATGAGAGATAAAACAGATAATGATTGCGTTGCAGATTAAATGATTATGTAAGGAATACAGGATACAAAATCTGAAAATAATAAAAAAAAAAATAGTAATGAGGAATTTCTAGTCAAACCTCTTGTATTGAGTTTCCCTTGCCATAAAACCCCTGTCGACTTCAACCTAATGATAAATTTATAGGTACTTTCACTTTAAAAATCAAGATTAACATCAAGATACTTTTCCCCGTTTGAAAAGGCTGCGAAATAGATCAAATTACGCGTTACAATGGCTTTCACTTGAAGCTAATGCACTCAATAAGGTAATAAATCCCATTTTATATCGAAAAAAATCCCCACATAAATATATATTGAAACAACATCTTAAGTATGTTAGACTTTCGAGATATGCAAGCTCTCCAAATATTCTTCGCAGTTACTCAAACAATTTTGTTCCTAGATTCAATCATCTAAAATCCTCCCGTCTTTTTGTTTCGACCATCAAATAAGACATCAGCATCCTCCCTCCATATACAATCCATAACCCTCTCGAGCCTGTTTTTTCTTGCCTCCCCCCCGTCAAATTAAGCGTTAACCGCACCACGCACTGTAGCAGCAAGCACCCCGTGTAGCTTTTACTATCCGCTCTCGATGCGACAATGCGGTCGTCATTATTTTGTTTCCCGGGGCGAAATCGAAATGAAGCTATATACTAGTAGTAGCTATGTATACGTGCGGTTTTCACCGGGACGCTGATATGCTCTTCGCGGTCACACGGACCGTGAGGAGAAGACGCGGAAGAGCATTGGGCAGGTATGGTTGGAAGGGTTGCCGTGGTGGCGACCGTATCCCTCTCTTTGGCTGTTTAAAATATTTTTTTTCTTCTTTATTAATCGAGACTGAGAGTAGGACTATAAACATTGAAACTGAGAATTCACTTTTGCTCGTGTAGTTTTATTACAATGAATATCTTTTCGTTTAAAAGTTATGTTTATTTGAGCATAATATCAAATACCCTTTATTTAGATCTAGTCCTCATATAGGAACAGTATAGCAGAAGTTAGAACGTATTTTTCACTCATATTCCAATTTATTTATCTTTCTCCCAGCAAGAGAGTAGATATAAGACATATAATTCTTTTTCTGCTTGGAGTATGAAGTATGTCTAAGTAAAAAAAATTCTCTTGTAAATGTTTGCTACGACATAATTTTTTACTTCTATTTTTTTCGATTTTGTGTCTGTTATTGTGAAAAAATGTATGTATTGGTGTTTTTAGACTAAACAGAGCATAGTTAGTTTTTTTTTATTCTTTTCTCATTTGAGTTTTTACATTTAAACGTTATGAGGTGATAAAAATTGCGCGTTATATTCTTCTCAAAAGAATAGTAAAAGTGATAAAGTAATAGTCAACCATTCGCTCAATGCTTAGTTAAGTGAGTGCATGATGGACCTTGCTTAAAAGATGATACATAATCGTGGAAATGAATGTAACAACACCAGTTCTGAAGTAAAGATGTACTGAAAATCCCCAGCGTCACATCATCTTTTTTCTCCAGTCAGTCAGTTATCCAACATTTTCATCACAGGATTACAATTTTAAATTCACTATTGACAAAAAAAATCCGAACCGTTTTCAATTGTTGGGGATGGGATTTCATCAAAAGTTGTCAAGGTCATTTCAACGTCTTCAAAAATCGGGGTTCGCTTTCATCCCTCCCTCTCACTCTCATTCCATCTGGACTCATCACCATGACCCAAATGATAAACTTGCCTCTTGATTCCCCTTCGCTTTTCACCATGATATAGTAGTCCAAAGCGCATTCATTGTTCATTCATTCATCGAATTTATATTTTTTTTCGAACAAAAAATTTCTACACCACCCTCTGCCCTTCAAACCCCGAAAAGGGGGCACGCGCGAACTAGGGCATTTCGGCAGCTGAAATACCTCCATACGCGTGCGAGGGTTCTATAAAAAGGGGTCCCCCTCTTTAAAATACAGGTGAAGAGCAATCCAGAAGTGTGTCAAGCTTTGTAGGATCACCCACACCATTATGAAAAAAAAAGTGAATTGTAGAATAATCGGTGTTCTTAAGGCGATATCATCTCACCCCCCACTGTGCCATTTCATGCCATCCATTCTGTTCTTGAAAAAAGTTTTTTTTTTGCGGTATCGTTTGAAGGGGTTTTTTATTGGGCGGCACGGGTGGAATGAGCACCTGCCGAGGTCTGGTGCTTTTCCCGCCAAAGACGTGTCACGTGTCGTGTCGGTGGAACGTTTTCTTGTGTTCTTTATTCTGATGGACTTTCGCTTTCCCGTGATTAGTCTCGACCGGTGGACGGTGATGATAACCGCCATTGTTTTTTTATTCTCGTAGACATCCGTCGTGGTTGTTGTGTAATTGTCGGATGGTAGAAGCGAGTTAAGATGCGCAGAATGTGCCCAGGAAGTGGTTTTTTAGAATTATGTGTGAGTTGAGTTAGTGCATCCTGAATAATGATACAAAATAACTATAAGGGATTTAACAGCCAAGAGAACAAGTTTTTCTAAAGACTACTCTCTCAATGTGTTTAACATTCTATTTATTTGCTAAGGAAAAAGTTTTCAGTTTACATTTTATATTACCCCTTAGTAATAACAATTTTTGGAGTTTTCCCCCCAAGAGCTGCTTATCTATAATAATTAGTATAGATTAGAGAATATTTTTAAGCGAGAAAAATATTCTTACTCGAACTTATTTTTCAATTTTCAAGCTTATTAATGGCAATTAATAAGCTTAAAAAGCCGTTTACCTATAAAATATTTGTTAAGGCAATTATTTGAAACTAAACTAAACAACATTTGTTAAATATTACATGAACCCGTGTCTGAGCATAAATATTATTGAATTAATTAAAAAACCCTTTTAATAATGAAAACTGATTTTTGATCCTTTGAACACTTTTAAACGTAGTTGAGAAAATGTTGATTGATTCAGCATTACAAAATTTCTACCACTAAAACTGACTACTTTAATCTCATCAAACGATAACCTATTAGGTGGTAAAAAGATAAAATGTTCTTCAGACTAAACACGAAAAAATATTAGTATCCAATTTAAAAAAAACACCCAATTTTTCTCTCCTTGCGCTAGATTAGAACAATTTCAATCTTCTCCGCAATGATGAATCTCAACCCCACCGTTCCACCTGTCCTCATCTCTTTCCATCCACCCCCCGAAAAACCCTCCCCCGACATCTAATTGCGCTAAACGGGCACGCGACCGCTCTCCGCACCCACCTGCGACAGGCTTCCGGTAAAGGGTGGGAGATGCCTCGGCGAGGCGGCTAGGCCTAACGCGTGCCAGCTGCCGCGCACACCTGCCCTCGCGGTAACGGAACGGGGATGTGGGTCAGGGCGGCGGGAGGAGACCCCCGGTGGGGCATTGTTTCTCGGAGGGGCGGGCTTGATTAATAGGGGAGGAGGAGGAGGAATTGGTGCGTGGATAGAATGGTTTTTAAGGTGTAATTTGAGATTTTTTTTTTCGGAAGATTGTTGAGGAATTGTGGTGGAAAAAAGATGTTTTTAGGTGTGATGCTGGGGGGATAAGCGAATGTTGATGATTAGTGTTAGGGTGGTCTGGTGAGATAAGAAAGTGTTAATGAGGGTTTAATGAGTCTGAGGTGTAGTTCTTGATGTTTGCATGGTAAAAAATGGTTTAATTAAAAAGTTTAAAGTATTTTAAAACTTTTTTATGGAAATGATTGTGCAATGTGGTATTCGAAAGGTTATTTATCTGTGATAAATCATTTTATCTTTAAATAAATATATTTTTTAAAATTTTATTTACGTTTCATTCATTTTTATTTTGGTGGTAGCGCAAAAAGAAGATTCTACCTTTTTAAAGGCGCAGTTTAAGCGAAAAACATTTTCTATTACACGAATGAAATAACTATGCTTAAATATATAAACAGTAATCTTCTGACGAAATAAATACTTTATGCGATATTTAAGCGCACGCAAGAATGAGATTTAACTACCTGGCAAAGAAATAACTTTTTATTATAACTTCTCTAACTCCCATCCCTCTTCGAACAACTCGTCCTTGTAATAATATAACATCGTCACAAAGAAAATAAACAAGAATTACAACATGACTACTATCGCATTAAATTTTGAAATGCCACAATTTAAAAAAAGAAATTAACTTTTCTTTTCACGAAATGAATCCCATAAATTTTCTCAGGAGTTCCTACTTCAGGCACCCAAAAGACGACACACGACCTTCGAACTCTTCTACAATCTTTAATCGCCGAAATATGGAGTCACATATTAAAAAAGTCACCAAGCGTAAAAACCCCGCGCCACTTGTCAAATGAACGGCGGCCGTCCCCCATCAAAGGAAATATCCACCTCCTCACTATCTTCCGAAGGCCACACCGTCTACCAGTGATAGCAACTTTCACTTAAAGTCTCTCACTCACGTCCCATAAAGTACATACATTTCACCGTTATATGCGAATCACGCATCGGATGATCATCCTTGGTGTGGCTTCAAGGCTGTGATATAGGCATTAGCGTCCTTTTGTACAAATGGCCCGATAAGGCGACTTGGGTGAAGTCCATTTTGGAATGAGGGGATGTGTGCATGTATTGAAATGGACAGATTGGGAAGTATAAGGTGCGACAAGGTTTCGTTTGTGTCAAGTCCCCCATCTATTTGAAATTTTTGTGCTGTTTCTTGAAATGGGCCGAATTCAATTTAAATTTAGAGTTGAAAAGTTTTTTAGATTTGTAATTATTAACATTCCATGGAAGAAACTTGTTCGAGAAAAGTTTTTTTTATTTGATTTGACTGTCCCGTCTGCTTTAGCAGACATTTGGGTTTGTAAAAAAATCTTTATGTGGAAAAATATCTTTATACCAATACCTAAGTATATTTAGAAAAGAATCTTTTAATATAATTAGTTATTCATGGGTGTTAAAAGTTAAGATTATGTAGTAAATTTATTAAATATTAGTTGCTTAATAAATTTAAAATTGAATTTAGAGATATCATTAAAATTTATAATTAAAATACTAATGCCTTTTAAAAACAATGGGTATCAAACAGATAAATCAACTAAATTTTAACAAAAAATTTTTTAGAAAATTATCTTAATGAAAGAACGGATTTATGTGAATTAATTACTTTAAATTTTTCTAACATTTGAATTATGAAACGTTATTCCCACAGCGCGACTCAACCAAGAGGGAGAAAAAAATTGAAGTCTTAAAAATCAAAGAGAGAAAATATAACAATGCCATCTTTTAAACCTCACAGTTTGGTTTCAGATAAAGGAATCCTTAATGAAAACTTCATTATTCACTGTTCAGAATTGAATATTAAGGTTAAAAAATAATTCCACGGTGGTACGTTTCAGTGCAGAACATGTCACTGTAAAACTAGTTTTGCCGCTAGATTCGTCTTGTTGTAAGGAAGCAAACACTCGAAACATCTCCTCCCGCCTTCTTTTATTTCCCTTCAAAGTCAATGACTAGTTTTATATGATGAGGATTTATAGAATTAAAATGAATTATTGTGTAGTTCTGTCAGACTCTTGTATAGCGAGCACGGATATAACGAGAATTTGGTTTTAGCGAGTAGGGAAGTATGAAATGGTTGGCAGGAAATTTGAAAATGAATAGTATGAAAACTTGTAGTATGTTAAAATTTTTAAACATAACCCTGAGTTTGTTTAAGAATTCACCCACGCAATTCTAAAATTCTTACGGCTACATTATACTTAATGTAAAATGCTTAACAAATTAAAAATCACAAAATGTATACATAAAAGATTTACCATAAGCAATTACAAATACCTATGTAACCTTTGGAAAAAAAATTCGTTTGCATAAGTCAATTCACCACAGGCTATTAACTATAAAAGAGGTCCTTGATTTTATGCAGTCCATAAATGACAAGATATTGATGACTCTGTTGTGTTCATTTAAATTCATCAGTGTTCGCTGCTTCAACCAACAAAAAGCGGAATTGACTTTCTCTCCCTGACATCTGCTCACTTTTCCAGTTTGTTTAAGAATCACGTGTTCCTGACCTCGATCAAAGACTTCCGTTACACCTCAACTCCGAATGTTCAAAGATGCATCATTTTGGATATTCGGGATTAAATAATGAACTGACTTTTATTTACTTTATAGTTTTTTCAAATATGCACATAATTTATTTTACATATTCAACTCTTGGAAGAAATTAATTTTTATTATGTTTGATTTTTAAATATAAATCTTACAAGATAAAACATTCTCGTATTTTCTTTGAATTCATGGGGCAACCTTAATTTTATTGCTCATATCTGACCTACGGAGGATTTTTATCACTTCATGCGGCAAAATTTAAGTTCCAATACATTTTTCTCAACCATAAAGTGTTTTAACAATTAGGATAATTCAGAGAATTTAATTATTGACGCCTTTAATTTATTAAAGTTGTTTTCAATATTAATAATAATAATAATTAATAATAATAATAATAATAATAATAATAATTTTTTATGTCAACCAAGTTGGTATTAAATTTTACAGAGCACTGTAATACATCAAGAAGTTAGCAGTTCTGTGCGTCACCACTTACACAGCCAAAATTACGACTTCGAAACCGAAGACAAAGACCAACCTTTTACTAAAATAAATGTCCATTCTTAAGCAACCACTAGAATAAATAACACCCAATACACCTGGTGTCACCCCACCAGGTGATCCAAACCCATCCCCTCCTCAAAGGAATGAATCGTGTCCATCAGACCTGTCCCAATTTTCCCCAGCAGCAGTCCTTGAAACGACGGACGCGTCAAAAACAACGAAGAAAGAGAAAGCTCATTGGCTCTCCAGGACACGTACTACCGTCCGGAAAAAGTGAAATGAAATGAAGATACCTTTAAGTAGAACAAGGCCAACACGTGAATTTAGTGATGTTCCCGGGAACCATTAAAATGAAGACTCGATAAATAACGTTAGAAACCTTTTAAGAAGTGAGTTTGCACTTGAAATCCACGATTTCAGGTATTCTTATCAGGTAGTTTGTGAGGTATTTAAGAGTAAGTGAGAGTAGTTGTATCTTTTTCTATCTGCATTTTTAAATGATATCAGGTGATTAGTTCTTGTTAATGGAGATGACTTAAAAACAAGCAGAAGATTTAGTACTTTGATTCGTTGTATATCACTTTCAGTCCTAATAGACCGCACGAGAATGCCATTTAATATTGTAAAAAATTGGGGCGCCCGTGGCTGAAAAGGATACAAAAAACCCCACGAGTTAAGATGTAAACGCATAATTATGGTTTTCTTTACATCGAAACAAAATCCAATCGCTTTTTATTTTTCTTAGTTGAGGTTTTGAAAGTTAATTCGAAAAACTAGATAGTTATAGTCAGCTTATAGATTGGTTAATTTTAATTTGTTGTAGCGATAGGTTTCTCAAAACTCCAGTCAATTTCCGGTAAAATTTGTTTGAATGGGTTTAGAGGGGTACAAGGGGGAAGTTTTCTATATGTATGAGACGGGTTGACAAACTTCCCGAGTTTCTTTACAATGTGTGTTTATTGAAGAGAAGTTTCACGTTTTCCTTGCTTTTGATAAGGTAATAGTTTATATCAAGACCTAGAAATTTGTTAAATTTTTTCAATGTTGAGAATTTCATCCGTTCTTAATAGTTAACCTATCTTTCAGCATCGCTTATAACCCTAGACCTCTTTTAGATTTATTCATATCACCGTTAACAAATAAAAACGAAAAAGGATGTTTTTAGAACATGCTTAATCAAACTAGACGACAGAGCTGCTGAAAAACCTCTTCAGGTACACGAATCTGACACTTAAATATTACTTTTCCATTCAACATCACAGCAGGAACTTGCTGATCTTTTAAAGAATTTAGTTTTCCCCCAACAATACCTAATCACATTCACATGCGCAGCGTGCGTCTGATGAAAGCCATTTATACTTCCGAAAGAGGAAAAACTAGTATGACCTCATCTCACTACAGTGAAAAGAAGTTTCTTTTACTACTTTCTTGGTGGCCAAACTTAATATTCAAATTTCGCGTTGGCGGCTACTTTCAAATAGCATGGCCAAGGTGGCGTTAGGGTCAAGGCATTTGTGTCCTGAATTTAATATACTACTGGCTTTGGTGACAAAGAATGGTGAAAGTTAACAAGCAATATTCAAGTTCTCTTGACCTTTGTGGTAGTTTGAATATTGATTTGAAACCTTGAAATTGATTAGGTTTTGCATATTGAAAGTAACTTAAGATTTATTTGTTTATCTTCTTTTTATTTGTATTTACCACTTGATTGAGCAAAACACGTAAATAAATATTACAGTATCTTATGAGGAAGATATGACAGAACTATCTTATTTGTGTGGAGTTAGAATTCTAGAACTCTCTGCTTTTAATGTGAATGCTTGGCTCTATACTTAATTAATTTTAATATTTAAAATCATAAAAAACTTTTATTACTTTAACATTGGAGGAATTTTCAGAGTTTTACTAAAATTCTTCTTAAGTAAGAATTAAATATTTATTGGCAATTATGCATTGGATTAAATTAGTTGAGGAGCATAAAGATCAATCCATAACAGAAAGGGATGAAATTGAAATACATTATGCAGTTATAACGGTATTTTGACCTGTTAAGGGAATGCTACTAATGAAATTTAAAAGCTTCTTTTGATATCTGTACTTTTAAGTGAAGTAAGATTGGATTAAATTTAAGAATTCCAATTAATGGAGAAAAGTGCATTTGGTTGTTTATAACTAAATTCATTCGGGATCATATCCTAATCAAAAATGCAAGTTAATTTATTGTTTTTCTTCCCATTTGCAAGAACTTGTATACAATCTCATCAATTTCAGCTCATTAACAACACTATCGCTATTTCCCCCTCTGACCAGTCACTTCCTACTTCTCCAGATGACTAATTGCCGTAATGAAAAGAATCTCATCCGACGGCACAAAAATCGCCAAGCATGGTGAACTTTCGACCCTTGTCAGGTCACGGCCTGCTAGCGGCAGGTCAAGGGCGGCAACCCTTATAGCGCCTAATTTGGCGATTTTTTTTTCACTCTGTTGTCACAATGAGATTCGGTGGAGAACTAGCTGATCCATGGCGTGTCATAACATAATCTCAAATAATGTTTGCAGATGAGTGAAAGGCGGGTCAAAAGGTACGGGGAGCTTAGTATTAACGGGTTAAATCCGCTTTAGATTGAATTTATTGTGCTGTTCGACTTTGAGTTACTGGTTTCAATAGACCGGCAAGTTACAATTTCGTCTAGAAAGTTTTTAGTTTTTGTGTGTGGTGTAGTTTTTATCATTAGAGTCTATCCCAGTATTAACGAACAAATATATAGTTCTCCATTACCGATATTTTTATTACCGATTATTATTTCAATATAACCGGAAATTTTTACTCTCAAATTTTTTTAAATTTTAATATCCGTGTTAACTATTGAGAGTTTTAGAATATTTTGTATTCCGAGATGGCTAATGTCAGAGGAAAAGAGCTAGCAAATAATAAACAAAGAACTAACGAAATGGTATTAGTATAATTCTAAAGAATGTACCAACACGACAAAATTTTCTCGCCGATTACAAAAATCGAAAGGGAAAAATTTGCGTGAACTTTTTAATTTCGATTCGGGGATAATAGAGGAAAATTACCTTACTGGCGTGAGTAAATATGCTTCATAACATTTACGGAAAACATAAGGAGAAATCAATGATGAAAGTAAACAGTAAACTCGCATCCAAAGCGAGAAAAATCGTCCATTCAGAGTTTTTAAAATCGCGAAATTAACGAAAACGAAACGCCTTTTCGCTAATTATTGTCATCATAATACAAACCTCGCTCCGAGTCTCAAAAGCTCTCTCTACACTAGTACCCAAACAATTTCCCCTTTAAAAATTCACATCGCCTATACTCTAATTCTAATATATCATAACGAAAACCGCATTAGAGAAATAGCTTCAAGTATGAGGAGGGATGTCTCTCCCAAACCGCCGAGCCATCGAGCGAAAAACAACCATCCCCATCAACGAGGGATTCGGAAGCGGCACGCTCCTCGTGAAAGCAGACGATAATATAATAATAATAATAAAAAAAAAATCGGCGAGAACTGAAGTGATTATGTCAACAAGGCCTCTTTTCCCATTGATGATTTCTTTCAGGTTGATATTTGTTTTAAATGGGCGTTTCTCCCTGAGCTAATAAGCTTCCTATAATATTAATTGATTGAAATGCATTGAAATCTGAACTCGGTTTAAAGGGGGAGGGTTTTTTAGGGAGAGTTCCTGAGTCCTTGTGAAGGGGGTGGGGAGTCAAAACCAATTACCGATTGTTCTGAATTGAGTCCATTTGCTCTCTTTACAATATCTTTCTGTTGGAGCACCCCTTTTGTATATATTCGCGCCCTTTGGCTTGGGTGTGAGTTTTCCCCGCATTTTAGAGTAAATAAAGCACTTTTTTTTATAGAGTTTGTTTTGTTCTATTGAAGTAGACTGATTATATGCGTGTTGAATGATTTGCTTTGCTTTATATATATATCCGTCATTTCTTTTTGTTTAAGTTTAATGGAGCGAGTGATTTTAAGAGGCGATTCATTTTCTATGAACTATCGGAAATTTTAGTTTTAGTATAGTGGTAAACGATGATTGGAAAGATTTTTATGTTATATATTTATGAAATTTTAAGCTAGAATCTTTGGATGTTCATGATATTCTATTTCATAACATCCAGAAACTCTATACATCAAAAGTCAATTAAAAGTTGACTTTGGTACAAGGAAGTGAATTTATGCATAGTAGGAATGTGTGCATTAAGGTCTTTTTAAACAGCACAACGAGTATTCGTTTAAAATTACAGAGGACCTCATAATTACTTTTTAATGAACTTGCTGTGAATTTAGCGACTAGTGTAAAATTAGAAGTGGGCAGTAGGGAATTTAAAGATACCAGAGAAACTAAACTGTTTGTTTACTCTTTACTGTTTAGTCCATTTTGTAACCGTTTTATTATAGTATTTTAAAATTTCAACTCCTATCATATGTTCTTAAGAATAAAGTTATACATTGCATAAAAGCGTTTTTTCGTCTCGATCAACTCGAATTAACAGGTTAATTATACAGTATCTACAACAATACCCAAATATCCTCGCACACAACTTTATCAACACCTCACTACCCCACACAGAAAAGTTAAATATAACCTATCTCACTCGTAACAACTAGTATTTTCACCTAATTCGCACCGCAATTTTTTTCCTTTATTTTTCAAAAAAATAAAAGTTATCTCACCCTTCAGTTACGTATATAGTCCACATAAGAGATCTTATCGCCTCTCCGACACATGTACCAATTTTTCCCTTTCTATCTCGCCGACCTTTCTGTCATCGAAGGATTCAAGGACAGCGCCGGTGTGAACGCACGATTAAGAGTAAACATTGGAACTCTTCTCGCTTATCTACGCCGGCACGTGGAAAGGTTTTTTGTCCACAAGGGGACTTGGATTTTTTTCCACTAGCAGATCCCTACTTGATCTTGGGTTGAGGTGTTTGCGGCCTGACCTTGACCGTTTTCATCAGGGAGGGAGTCGAAATCTTTAATTTTCGTTATTTTTCCCTTAATTTTCCCGCTGTTATAATAGTTATAACAAGAAGACTTTGGAGTACATATTTTGTCTAATGCACCTAAAGGCTACTAAGAACTTTATAGGTAATATTGGAAAATTGTTTTAAAGTTATTTTTATGAGTATAAAGAAAGTGGTTAAATGCAGACCGTTCTGTCAGATATAATAATTTTTTCCCTTGTTAATACATAATAGATTTCGAATTTTGTTTTAAAATATTACATTAGAATAATGTGAAACGTATTTTTAAAATGTATATTAGTCTATAATCTAGTATATTTTCAACACAGAATTTTATTATGAACTGCTAACTGCTGTGGGGGAGGGTGAATTTCATGTTTTCCTTCAATATTTCGTCAGGTTTAAAAAAATTAAGAATTATTCTTTCTACCTTCAGTATATGTAACTCGAATTTTAAACCTTCAGCCAACTTTTTTTTTCAATTAACTCAAAAACTTTTTAAAAAATGTCCAATTAATTATCTCTATGCATCTCCATTTGTACATAAATTAAAGAAACTAATTATCTTTCTTGAGAAATGTTACTTAGGTAATAACATGTAAACGTTTAACTTAAGGCTAATTTACTGAGTTGTAATCTTGGATTCCCAGAAAATCTGATAAGTTCATCAGAACAATTTGCCACTCATTAATGCGACTTACGAAATTTCTAGGGAAAGGGAAGAGAAATAGCGCCTTACTGGGTGCAGAGCGGCAAAAACGTAATTATGTTTTCTGGCAGCTCTTCTAAGTAAGCGTGAAGCCATCTTTAAAAAAAAACCTCCAAAGAAGCCACTCCTCTTCAATCGAAAGCGGCTGGATGATAAAATTCCTTGAAAAGTCATTAAAATTTCACAGAAATGTTTATCCTATAACTTTTATCAATCATTAATTCCGGCTTCGCTATTGACTCCGAGAGATCTATTCATTCTCCATTTATAGAAAGTGTGGTGCAGTATAGGGAGCAAAAAAAAAAAAAAAAGAAGAGCAGGAGCAGGGAGCAAACAACTCCTCTCGCTCTCCTCACAGAAGGAGAGCTCTATGCAAATAGATTCCGGAAAGAGGCGAAAATGATTTTTCCGGGAGAGAGGGGGAGGGTAGGGGGGATTGGTAAATGAAATCTGCGCCGCCTCCTTTGTGGAGAAAGTCTACAGCAGTGAAGCGTTCAAGTTAAAATCTTCGATTTCGAAGTCATCCAGGAGCGATGGCTCGTCAAACACACACCCCTCGCATTAAACTCTCCGGGGGAATTCGTTCCTTTTCATACGGATCGGAGCGGAGTTGTCCGGGAGAGCCTTTCAGGAGGCTCGCATCGGCGTGAACATCGGAGAGTCAATATTGGCTCGCGCTGATCAAAGCATGCCACCCGGCCAAGTTACCCATTATATTAAAGAGCCGCCAGCTTTTGTGCCACCCGCTCAGTGTTTAGACACTCGGAAATAACACAGAGAGTTCACCTTCGTTTGAATGGCGGCACTTGCCCTCCTACGCGATTCATTGGCGGCCTTTGTTAGCGGCCCTGGTTTTGTCTCTCTTCTACTAGGTCTTTGTGATGATCTCTCTATTTTTTTTTATTCGTCGTCGTTGTAAGGCAGGGAAGCAAGTGAGCAGGGCGCCAACCGGGGGAAATGGGAGTTGTAACCTCAGCGCCTTTCCCTCGGCGGCGGTCGATTTTTTCTACTGTCGAAAATGAGTTTGGAGGTATGTTTTTTGAAGGGAAAGAGTGTATTATAACCGTCACGTATCTTACTACAGCCAAGTAATATCGTTCCAACAATAATTCAGCTCAGATAAATGAGGATGAATGTTGAAACATATTTAGCTAAGAATGAACGCAGCCTTAAATAAACTAAAAATTGAAAATAGGAACCACTTTGGTTTATTTAAGGATACCAAGTCTTAAAAAGAGGGTTCTTACAACTAATTAATTTGATAAATCAGATAACCTAAAACTAAACAGCAGAAACATATTCCTAATGAAAGTAAACAAATGATGAATAGTTGGAGTAGTTTCATTTCTTTTGATGAAATAACCACAATAAAAACGAGTAGACCATATTTTGAAATCATTTTTAATTAACAGGAAAAATTAACGCTAGAGTCTTTAAAAGGGAGAAGATAAAGACACAAGGATATAGATTTCTTAAGGTTGTAGTTAGGATTTGCACTATTGTGAGAAAAGTATAGTTTCTTTCTGTTCAGTTGAAAAATTTTAGAAAGGTTATTTGGACAGTTATGATGTTTATTAATCTTTATCAAATGTGATGTTCTGTGTAAAGGGGAAATAAGGCATCTCTCTCGAACAAATGATGAAATAAAACTATTACATAAAAAATGTTTAAGTCTAGCATATCTGTTCGTGCCAGTTTGCTATCACTTTCAAAACGAGATTACGAAAAAGAGGAAGATAAAGTCTTCAAAAAATGACCAAAAAAACCGTAGCGATTTCTTGTGAAAAACTTCACAACCCTGCATACATGCGTAAAGGAAAAAATCAATAAACCGAATACATACGCCTAACGAATTATCTTATTCCCAAACTGCCAATATATGCTGCACAATCAATTACTCCCTTACAAACCCGGAATATTTTCACTTTTCGCTTACTCTTCCGCCTCCAACCCCATAATTGCCACTCCAGGAATCCGCATTGGAACCCCTCCATCAAATGATATCGCCTCTCCAGTCCCCCAGCCCCACCCTCGCTCCGGAATTCCCTCGAATCCCGACACTCGACCCCGCCCCCTGTGACGTAACCAGACCCCGCCCTCATCTTCAGGTGATAGAGAGGAGCAAGGGCGAGCGCCTCTTGCGGGAGGAAGGGGAACTACCACCTCCGTAGATAAAAATTTTTCCTTTTACCCCGTTGTCCCAAGTCGTAGAGAGTGCCTCAGACATGCCAGTAGTCTCCACTACTTCGAAACATGAGGTAATAATTACCTTTCGATGTATTACTTCCTTATCAGTTTGTAGTAGCTTACATATTATCCGCACGTAATCCCTTCCGTTTTTATCTCCGCAGTTGATAGTATCTTTTGCTAACTTTAAAAAATATATTTACAATATTGATGGATGAATTGGGATTGAATTTGGTTTAATATTGGGCGGACGTGGTACTTTTTTCCCTCGTTTACTGTTAAAATACTGTTTAAATATTTTTTAAACAGAGCGGTATGTTTAGCGATTTTTTACCGCTTTTTTACTTACAGTTCAGTAAATTGTATTGATATTTTATGACTCTCTAAAGAATTTAGTTCAACATATTCACTCTCTCTTCAACTTTTTTGAGATATTCTTTTCAATTTTCCTAAATACTAAATTAAAGAAACTGCTTCTACATCTTTTTTGTTTCAGCAAAAATTTAAAAATATACAATTTGAAGTAACCTAAAATTCTCATTGTTCTTTTAACGGTCTATCATATGAAATGTAATTAGAAAACGAATCTATTTATTATAGTACTTGAATGCATAAAAACTTACAAAATTAAATTAATTTAAAATACCACCTTGTGAAACAAACATCAGCTCATTTATAGAGTGTCCTACAAACCCTTTATAGTAGAACACGATATTGATTGATATTCCCCTATAAACAGATATTGTATCCCCAATTTAATAAATTCTCTCAAAGCATATACTATGTATAATTAGATAATAGAGATTAATGAGATCTTTTTTTTAGAATCGTACTATGGAAGATGGATGCTGGAACATGGACGAAATCCGGGAAGAGGACATCGATCAGCTGGCCATCTACCGAGTGCCGGATCAACAGGTCGAGCCGGACGACACCCGGAGCAAGGCAGAGGCTTCTCTCCCCCGGAATCTAGCCCTCAAGTTCTCAAAGTCCACACCCAACGTGAGTTCAACCTCCCCTCTATATCATGAGAGCTCTTATAGTGAACTATTAAAATTTTGCGTTTAATTTGAGTAGTTTAGCATTGAATTTAATAGGAAAATGTCCAACTTTCCTGAAAGTAATTATCTTTGTTTGTTTATAATGAGTTGATTACTTTTTAAACAAGTGATAATACTTATAATGTTCATTATAATGTTGAACGAGTTTGTCACTGTTAAATTGATTAATTTTTCGATAGAAGAATGACTGTAGGTTTATAAAGATTTACACGAGAAGTTTTAAGTGTTATAAGGATTTTTTATGTGTTTTGGGGTTCTGAAATTTTAAAAGCATTTCCCACATTCTCGTACGTATGTTTAATTTTCGTATGGTTTAGTTTTCTTTAAAAATTTCTCCAATAAATGTAATATTATATATTAAGAACGAGTTGATACGAACGATTACGCTGTAGGATTGTAATACATCAGTTACTTATTTTTAATCTGTTATTCCGGGAAGCAGACAATTGATTGTAAGATCTGATCAAAGATTAAGTACCTACACGGGAGGGATTCATTGCCTCATATCGCTGGTTTCCTGCTATATAACGCAACATTCGAAAATATCCTTCTTTAGTACTAGAGTATACCTCAGGTGTTTTAGAGCAATAGTTTCAATTTATGTAATTTGTTGAATTTAGTGTGTTTCTCAGAAAGAGGAGAAAATTTGAGAAAAGGGGGAAAAAGGAAAGTGAAATAGAGTGGTTAAAGAAATTAGGATAGAAAGAAGGAGAAAACTATTTGTGACGAAAAAGAATTATTACGTTTATTTTTGTGGATAGAATTTCGCGGGTCAACTTTCCGGAAAATATCAGAAAGCATCAAGTGAATAAGTAAGGCAATAAAGGAATATGAAAGAGAATGAGGGATAGAAGAGACAGAAAGAAAGGAAAAAGAAGAAAGATCCTTTCCCATTCTTATTCTCTTCCCTTTCTCTCTTTTTAATAACTCGAGGTACTCTCATACTGAAAGATTTCCTATATATGACGCGATAATCCCGTTAACAGAGGGAGGGAGAATGCTCCCATTGAACTGGGGATGGAGGAGTCAAGGCCAAGGTCAGTGTTTACGAGGGACACATGCCTCATGATGAGTCTCCTCATCTGATAAGACGGACGGGAGAGAGAGAGTGAAGGTTTCATCAGATGATGATTGCTCCTTATCATCAGAGCGAGAACGTTGTAAATAAGGTGTTCATCACCGGGGACGAAAGGAACGAACTCGTGGGAGCAAATTTTCTTTGCTCAATAATGCTAATAGCAACGGTGGAATTTTAGAATATTTTATCTCGTCCGATATACAGTTCCTGTCTAGTTGAGGGGTATCTTCCTGGGTGCAGAAGATCATTGAGGTTAGTGGGTGAGAACTGTACGCCCCGCCGTAATTTACATCCGGGACCCTGAAGCGAAGAGCCCGCAACACCTGGGGGTCGGTACCCATATAAGGAATACTAGTTGGGGCTTGCAACTTCGATTTAATGGTCTATCAGTTTTGAATGAGCCTTGGGTGATATTTTAAAGCATTCTTTATGTAAATTAAACATTTTTTGTTGTTATCAGTTGTTTTGGTTGGTAAAGGTATTGGGTAAGTAATATTTCCAGAAAGTAGAACTTCCAAAAAATCAAAACTTACGGTTACGTTACGTTTCCATAGATAAATTACATACCCAATCACTTAGATAGTTGTTATTAGTTCCAATTCTTGACGAAAGTTTACGAACAGTCTTCAAATAAAACAGATTCCTTTATCAATACAGGTGTTAAAAACAACGATAAGTTTTCCGACAAAAAGAAAATCTGATAAAAAATAAATTCTAAAAAAAATTGTGTCAATTATAAAAGAAATAAATTTAAATTACATAATTTATTGTACGTTTATAAAAAATTTCTTAAGCTATACTTTCAATTCAATATTTACCATCATCTTAAATTTCGTATCCTCATTTTATCTACATATAACTCTTAGTTTATTTTAAAAAGGGGTAGAATCGGGAAGCAATCAGTGTAAACATAATATAATCTTACCGTATTCTGATGGCCGAACGATATTCAATACATACTCGTGTGTAAAAGGTCAGCGGTGCGTTCAACTTATACTTCTGTCAACGGATATAACTGATTCTGTCAACGGATATAACTGATTATGATTATAGACCGATTTTATTTCGATCTGGTTCTAAAATTCGGCCCCGTTATCTCAAGGTATCCAAATGATCCTTCTAAGTATCGAAATTCAAGTGATGGTGTTGATGGAAACTTACATTTCACTCAAAAGAGAAATTAGATAATGTGATAACTTAAACTTAAACGTGATCTTTAACTCATACCTTGGAATGCTCCTTTGCACCCTGCCTGATCTGCATCAATGTTGACTGACATAGTTTTTCAATCTTAACTGGTATTTTAAAATTTGACGCACCTAAAAAAAAATGGAGGCTAACTTTAAATACTTTGTTTTAAGGTTATTCTATTCTGTACTTTTATGGTATTTCTATCAGCTATTAGGGCAGTATACCCTTCAGGATCTTAAGCATTACCCTCTAAAAGGTTCCCCTCCTTGATTAAACCATCGTTTTCCTAGTATTTTGATTCATTAGCATTAATTGAAATAAAATGAATATGCTGTCCAGAAATAAGTCAAACTCCAAACAAAAATATATTAGTTTTAAACTAACTTGCATATAAATGAGAGTTAAATATGCTACGTCAGTTGGTTAATGCCTTGTCCATGACAAATTCATATATCCATGGACTCTTACTTATTGCCGTTCTTCAAACTGATTTCTCATGGGAAAAGGAATATTCTACGTTATCTTACTTAAGAGGAAGAAATATGAAAAATTTAAAGAATTACAATTAAAAAATTCTTCTGAATTACATCTTTTACATCTAACGTTTATTAGTATTTTATTTAATCTGGAAATTTTCCTCAGTTTTTCGCAACTTATTTTGCGATGAGGAAATTCCCCCCAATTAAAAATTCTCTTATCTCGACCAAGGTGAATCTGGAGTGTTTTTTTTAGATTTTTCCAGAATTTCACCAACAAAACTGTTATCTACGGTTCTAATTACCGCAAACCAGACGATTAAAACCTAGACAGTTAATCAAAATAACCTTCAAAATTCACTGTCTCACTATCACAAAGGCCGTATGGTGTCGTTGACTTCAAAATTTATCACTACGCGTTTTGTCTGTTCTTGTTATTTTTACCCTTCAAAACGTTTTCGACTCACTTATCAGAACTGGGCTCTTCAAATTTTTCTCTTTCATGTTGATAAGGGCAGGGTATACAGTAATGTGGGTTACTAAGATTATTTCCAGTCGATGGAAAGAGTTATTTTCCTGTTTTTTTTCTCATGGAACTCTCTGTTTACAAAACGCTTGAGTACGGAACAAGCTTCTAACGGAAGCAACTGGCTGAGGATTTTTTTTTCACAGTATTCAATGTTTACAACATAAACTGTGTCCAGAATATTAAAATTAGTTTAGTTTTATAGTAGCATTAATATTTTTGAAACAATTTCTTGAACTTTACATAATATAAAATGGGAGCTTACCAACTGTTAGTTCCTGATTCAAAATTGACCTTCAGTTATGTTATCCAGCACTGCCATTCTTAACATGCTCTTACTGCAATAAATACCTAGTGAAAAGAACAAACTAATTCGTTTAGGTTTCTTACACATTTTATGAATTATGAACAACAAATTTTAAAAACTTCAACTCAAGGATCTGCGAAGTTCCCTTATAGCATAAGAGAATTCCTCTTGTTTTGGTTAGGGATTATAATTAACATATAATTGAACTTCCGTGAGTAGAATTGCAGTTAATTTATACCAAGAAACCTATATTATACCTATCTTTTAAGCAATAAATATCAGTAATAAAAATGACGCTACTGCAGAAAAATCCTTTATAATACACTGTAAAACCTGTTTGTAGCCATAGGTAGTGTATGACTGTGTAAAATAACGAATTTCTTTTTTCTTTGGCAGGCACTGGGAGTCTGGGCGACAGATTACATTCCAAAAGGCACCCGATTCGGTCCATTTGACGGAGAACAATACCATGTCTCTGAAGTTAACCATGTCACCAACAAAAAATTCTTTTGGAGGGTATGTATTGATTCTCTACTGTATTAAATTAGTTGCTTCATCTTTAATTCAACTAAACCATTGGATAATTATAATTGCATCATCATAGTTTATTTGACATTTATCTTTATGCTAATTATAACATTAATATCATGTTTATTGATAACTCTTAAGGTGATAAGATAGTAAAAGTTCGGGTGTGCTGAACTGTTTTTGCGAGTAATTTAAATTTAAAGTACCCCAAAGCTTTTTTTTATGCTTACGAAAGCCTAAAGTTGTTTCATCTCATGTTTCAGGTGTACAAAAACGATGTCGAATACTACTACATGGACGGATTCGACGTGAAGAAGTCCAACTGGATGCGCCACGTCAGTCCCGCTCACAAAGTGTCAGAACAAAACCTAGTCGCGTGCCAAGTGCAGGGAGAAATCTTCTTCTACACTTTCAAGCCCATCCTTCCTAACCAGGAACTCCTCGTCTGGTACTCCAAGGAATACGCTCAGAGAATACAAGCCAATGTGGAGATCAGAAATGGAATCCGTAAGTATCTAAATGTAATTCGTGACACTTAATGGGAGGTGAAATGAGCTCAAATTGATAGTGGTGTCAGTCCACCGAACTTACTAGTTTTTTGAGTAGTTAGAAGATTTCTCTATTCTTACAAGTTTTTAGTAGTTAACAGATTGTGTTTTTCCCATAGAGAAGGGGATTCTACGGGCCAATTATTGAACTTTTGGTTTCAAACTACCATGCCGAAGGCCGTATTCTCTGCTTTCTCACCAGAGGTTAACCAGCAATCATAAAAGAAGAAATCGTCGTCTCTGATTGGCGGAATTCTTCTTTGGTTGCTGGTTCATTGCTGGTCAGGTAGCAGAGAATACGTCAGTGAGGATTTAAAAAGAAACCCTAATTATAATGTTTTGCTCAAATTTTATAACACTGCGCGTAGGCTTTTATCATTTTGAGCAGCTCACAAATACCATTGATAATAATATTGAGTCAACTAGCTTGTCAGTGAATTGAGAAGATTTTTATTAATATTTTCTTCCATTGTTGCAGGTATTCAGCAATACCCACCTTCGGAACCGTTCGAAAGCCACACGATCCACCTGCAGAAGCGCAGCTACGAGTCCCCCCACCCCGTGGACATCCTCACCCCACCGGAAGACAGCAGCAGCGACAGCGACAGCGACAACTGCGCCATCGACTTCAGCGTCAAAGGGAACAGCAAACCCGACAGCCACAGCAAACCGGCCTCCCCGGAGCCCGACTACACGGACTTCCACCGGCTCAAGTTCAAATACGCCCGCACGAAACACCGGGCCCCTTCGGCAGAAGAAGGGGGCAAGCTGACCATCGTCGAAGAGCCGGAAGAGAGCGACAACAAACAGGCGGACGATGATGAAGAGCCGCAACAACAAGAACAGGGGAGGTACAGCCCTCCGGCGCCGAGCAGCCCCAAGGCGGCCTCCAGCCCCAAGTTCCCGGACGACGGCACCAGCAAGAGGGAGTCTGCGTTCACGTCGTACGACGGACGGCTGGACTACCCCTACGCGCCCAAGATCCTCGAGAACCTGCTCAATTATAGGGAAAACACCTCCATGCAGCTGCTGTGGGACTTTCGCAGCAGGGACTTGAAGGAGCCCCCCGTGAAAGTGGTCAGCCAGAACTCGCCGGACTCTTCATCCTCCAACAAGGCTCATCACGTGACGTCGTCCAGCGGGGTGGAAGCATCAGCGCACAGCCCGGACTCGACGGAGAAGAGCCACAGCAGGCACTCCCCTCCCCCCATGCCGTACAACCTGCACACTCCTGGCGGGTTCCTGTACGGCAGCGCTGCCCCGGCAATCTTCCCCACCAGCCCGTTCAACATGTACCCCTACTCCCTGTCGGACCGCATGCACCCCTCCCTGCCCCCTCTGCACAACGGGGGGTCGTCGTTCCAAGCCCCTCACGAGTATGCCGCGCTACCTCATCACCACCACCCCAACTCCCACCTGAGCTTCAGCAGCCACCTCGAGTCCGGCAAGCGGAACTTTTCTCTGCACTCGCCGCCGGGAATGCCCATGCGGCCCGGGTCGCCCGGAGGCAGGGGGTACAGGTCCCTCCCTTACCCCTTGAAGAAGAAGGACGGCAAGATGCACTACGAGTGCAACATCTGCTCCAAGACGTTCGGCCAGCTCTCCAACCTGAAGGTCCACCTGCGGACGCACTCCGGGGAGCGTCCGTTCAAGTGCGGCGTGTGCGCCAAGAGCTTCACCCAGCTGGCGCACTTGCAGAAGCACCACCTGGTGCACACCGGCGAGAAGCCCCACCAGTGCGAGGTGTGCAAGAAGAAGTTCTCGAGCACCAGCAACCTCAAGACGCACTTGCGGCTGCACAACGGGCAGAAGCCCTACGCCTGCGACCTGTGCCCCGCCAAGTTCACGCAGTTCGTGCACCTCAAGCTGCACAAGCGGCTGCACACCAACGAGCGCCCTTACACGTGCCAGACGTGCGGCAAGAAGTACATCAGCGCGTCCGGGCTCAGGACGCACTGGAAGACCACCTCCTGCCAGCCCAACAACGTCTTCTTCAACGGACAGTACCACGAGTACCCCATGACGGACGCTAGCGACAGCGAGTCGCGGTCGCCCCCTGCCCTCCCCATCTCGGTCCCCGCCCTCCCCCCTCGGTACGGCATGACCGCTTCTTACGCCGACATCGGCTCTCCCCCGCTGTCCAACGCTTCCTCCCACGACTCCTACTACAGGTCCGGTCAAGAGTCGGTCTACTCCGCACACAGCAATCCAGCCTCACCAGACGACGGACTGTCCAAATGCGCGTCGGTCAGAGAGATCGCACTCCACTGCAGGTCCAAATGAATGAAAGGACATATCATCCATATAGCCATCTAGAACAAGCAGGCCAGGAAACTTCATTCTCAGAATCAAACGATTCTCTTGGGTACGGTCGCCGTGTATTTCAGGTTGGTATCAGTTGAAAAAAAATCTGCTGTTTCTTGGTATCGGACCAAGGAGAAACAACAAACAACCCCATTCAATACTCCCTTCAACAAAAGGGAGGAGGGAGAAGTCACTTGGTGGTCTGTTATAAGTCTGTGTAAATAAAATCGGCGGTTTCACGTCATGCTTTACCATGGCAACGCAGAAGAAATACATTGAGAAAAAACTCAAGGTCAACCGCCGATTCTATTTACACAGACTATTCTTTCTCCTGCCTTTTGTTGAAGGGAGTATTGAATGGGGTTGTTTATTGTTTCTCCTTGGTCCGATACCAAGAAACAGCAGATTTTTTCAACTGATACCAACCTGAAATACACGGTGACACTACGCTTTCCCCAGCTCTTCAACCAAGACGCTGCTGAGAATGAGTTATCCCGGACTGCTTGTTCTACTAGATGGCTACGTCTCATCGCCCCTCTGAGTCATTTCCGATCTCTTTGTTCGTTATTTGCCAAAATACAGTGTGTTCCATCATGTAGATCGATCAGCAAGCATTTCTCTCGAATCAGTCCTCGTAGGTAGCTTGAATGTCGCCCCCTTGTACAAAAAAAAAGAGTGTTATCGTTGTAGTGTACCGATGCTGGCATCTCTTAGTCTGTAAATAATAGTCTCTAGATTAGTTAATTTATGATTCATGTTATGTAGAATTAAGGACGATGAATGCTTATTTGTGAAAGATTCTGATGGTTTGTTTGATTGAAAGACACTTTTCTCTCAAAAACTTTGCTCTAATCAAACTAGAAAGTTTAAAAAAAACCTAATCATGTACAGAAAATTTTGTAATATAAATGCAATTTAATTATTTAATTTATTCATTTAAATTCAAATCTGTTCAAAATCATCAGGTTTGAAATTTAAAAGCGTTGGTTTATCTGTAAAAGATAACTTTAGGTTTTTTCCCCTGTTTTTTTTTTCAGGAGAAGTAATTTTTTTACCTCAAAATATGTATAAAATTCACACAAAAAAAAAAATGAAATGACACGATTTATTTATATTCACTATGTGAACGATACCAATTGAGTCATTCTCTTTTAAGTTTTCCGAAATTTTGAGAGAAAAGTCATTTGTATTTATGAATATAATTGTTCAAAGCGAAGATAAAAATAAGATGAATGCTTCACACAGGAAAAGAATGTATCATAGGGTCTCCCACAAAATGTCTCCACAGACCCAAAAACTATTATAAATTTTGAAATTCATCTTAGCTGTATAGAGAGTACTTGTTATCATGTATTGTACATATTTATATATAGATCTATAAGTTTTATAATTTAATTTATTTTGTGTCGTCCTTATAAATCAAAGAAATTTATTCTTATTTATGTTTTGAAACCTTTATGACAGAGAAGAATTTTGAGCGCAGAAGATGTTTCGACTCATTTTTCAAGCAGTAGTTTTGACAAAAAAACCCCCAAAACTCTTTAAATAACCATTAATTCATTTTTAAAAATTCAGATAAGAACACAAGATTAAAAACAATATTTTTTGTAAGCTATCGTTTATAATTTCATAGCTCTGAAGTTTGTTTTTCAATAATTTATTAATTATCATTCTTTTCAATTTTTTCCAGAATCATTAAAACCAACCAAAACTTAAAATTCCTTTACTTACGAAACCCATCTTCTTAAACCGTTATGGAAGCAGTATGTTTTTCATTGATAATTCACAAATTTTCAATACGGGTAAAGAACGTACGTATATATGCTGAAATTTTCGCCATTCTTACTACTGCCTTCTAAATAATTTCTGTGCTCAAATATCTAACTCAAATTTCAATCAAATGTTGAAAGCCTCAAAATTAGCCTTGATTTTTATGGTAAATCTTGTTTTTAAATAATAATAATTGGTTATTTGTTGATTTTAATGACTATAGTGTACCCCCAAAATGCTCATAGTAGAAATTTATTGAAATTTAGCGATGGTTCCTATAGTGTCCTCCAAATAGTATACATCAAATTGTGTCTCAGCAAGATTTCACGAGAACTTCTGTAATCAATAAAGAAACGCAATAAGATTATCTGCCTCATCATTTCTTTTTAGCATCTATTAATCTTCATTTCTTTATATTATATACATAAAAAACATATTTAATAAAAAACTTGCTTACTTCACTCCAACTTAGAGCATACCACCTCTCACTCTTATATAATATTTTACCTTTATGGTTCATTAGTAGTCTTAATTTCATGAAGAATTATGCCATATGCATTCAGAAGTAAAGAAAAGAAGAAGACGAGATTGCACCAGCAACTAACTCTTCCAAGGTTTAACTAGGGAAACAATTCCTTTAGGCAAAAAATCTAAAAAGAAGAATAAAGCTTTAGCAAAATGCTAAAGTAACATTAGTTCTTTTAGTTAGACACATCAGTTCTTTTAGGTGGAAAATATTGATAGAAACTATACAAAGATCAATCTCAATGCTTATTATTTCTAAAATATCTTTGTTATATTTCAACAATTTAGTCTTTATAAACGAATAAGAAATTATTAAAAATTACATTTAAAAATTAATACTAAAATAAAAAAAATTATATTATAGAAATATATACAATCCAGATAATAAGGGCGTCAAAAGCACGCTTAAAACCCTAGGATCTTATAAAAATATAAATAGTAAAAAAGTACAAATTTAAAACTAAAATGAAAACATCAATTACCAATCATTGATGTTTTTATTTTAGTTTTATAAATTGTGCTTTTTACTATTTATATTATAAAGTTTTGATAATGTTCCTATTTTTCACTTTCATTTTTTCGAAAATGGCCATTAGTGAAATTCCTGAACTCTTCGCTAAGCATAATATAGTCTTATAAAAGTTAATTTTTTTTCTAGAGTATTTTTTTTCAATGATAAAAACCTTAGAGCCCAAAGTAATTTTAATTGAAAGGAAAGAGAGTTATCCGATTATAGAATTTTTTTTTCATTTTTTAATTGTAAAAGGAAATTATGTATCAAGAAAAAAACACCCAGAGACAGTTTCTAGCTTAAATCCAGGATCCAGGGCTTGCTCCTATGTCATCCCAATGGCGTATATATTTATTTCGGGGGGGGGGGGGGAACACAGATATCATCTAAAAAATTAAGTCATTATCAGGGTAAGGCCCAAAGCTAGATTTTCACACCTGGGGAGGACCCAAAATTACTCCTAAAGCCCGCGTTCATATTTAACCGGTCCAATGTAGCTTTTTAATACATTTTTAGAAAGTATTATTCGAAAACAAAAATTACATTAAGTTAACCAAGATTCTAATCTCATCAGAAGGATTTGTATCTGGATGAATAAAAAATTGTGAATAATAGAGGTGAAAAGAAATTAAAAGGAAAATATCGAAAATAATTAGAAATCCTTAAAGAAGGATTATACCACAAAGTAGATTATACTATTTCATATGAAAAATTTTAAAACCACAGAATAAAAAGTCAAATATCCTATCAATTTTTATAGAAGCTTAATTTAACGTTTGAAATTGTTGAACTTTTTTTTACACTAAGTAAGAATATTTCACAATGAAGTTTTGAAAATAGCATCCTCAATAAAAAACGAATAAGAAACAACATATCAATCCAAAAATTCTTCTTTTTTGTTTATTAAATTATTAGGAAAATAAAGTTCCTACGTATTATCCTGTCGACAGTCTGTTTCAGTGGCGCGGTCGATAGGACAACACGAAATACGGAAGGCTTTAAATTTGGTGCTGCCATCTATAAAAAGTAACAGAAAATACAACATGGTTTCATTTTAACCTACTTTTTTTTTTGCACCCAATTCTTAAAAGGGTTACGAGGAACCATTGTCGCCGTGATCGTATAGTGGTTAGTACATTGCGTTGTGGCCGCAATAACCCAGGTTCGAATCCTGGTCACGGCACTTATTTTTATGAGCAGTACAATTATATCTCTGATAAAATACCCCATAAACATCAATAGCTTGTGATTTTTATGCTCTTTTCAATATTCAAACTATATTTTTTGTAATGATATTGCTCAAGGTTTTTAAGCTCAATATTACTTATCACATTAACTTCTACTAGTTACTTTAAAAAAATTGTTAGAAGGATGCCAAATTAATCTGTTATAACTTGTTGGGAAATTAGTTCTACATTCTATTAATTTAACTAATTATTTAAGCATATATTTCACCTGCTTTCTATAATATAACCATTTGTGGACAATATCCATTGAAAAATGATCTTTTCAAAATTTAGGACATGGAAAAAATGGAAATAAAAAAAAAATTCTTAAACTTATTTTTTCCAAATTTTAGTATGTTTTTATTTAGGTCATTTCTAAATGAAAATGGTTGGATTTATCACTTTTGATGCATGTTTTTGAAAGATTCCTAGTGCTTTTTGAAAGATTTTGAGGGTTTAATTTTTTTTCATGTAACTAATTCAAATTAATTTAAAAAACTAAAACTTTTTCACAAACTAACTGAAGTTTTTAGCTCTCAAAAATTAACCACAAACATGTATAACATAATGTCTGTATCACTTGAAAAAAAAACCCACAAATATTCAGCCATTTTTTAAAAAATTAAAAAAGAATTGCTGTGGCCGGATTATTAGTACGTTATTTTTGATGCCATTCCTAATTTAAAACAATCTAGAAACCTTTTATTGCATTTTGTTAGTTCAACTCTTAGATACGCATGTGCATATTTTAAATTGAAAAATTTCTAAGGTGGTTGATGACAATTATTTTAGTACACTTGCTGGATAATTTTTTTTGGGGAAAACACTTGATTAGCTAAAAAAGGAATATTTCAGCAACATTTTTATTTTGTAACTTTGGGGGGAATGATCCAGGTAAATTATTTATAAGTGAAGTAGAAAAGTAGTTTCAGTATTAAAAGACCATTAATTAAGCTAATGAGCAGATTGTGCTGGATTGGTGAAATGAACTAAGTGAGCTTTGCTTGCGAAGCAATCTGTAAAGAACTGTGAAGAAGTTCCAGGGGTTGGTGAACTATAATGAGCAGGGGGCAGAACTCCCTAGCCTCTTGGGGAGAAAATGTAAATAATGCATTTTGTTTTGATGGAATCATAAAGATTTACTACCTAAAGCAACTTACAAGACATGCACCCATCTCATGCTGCCATCTATGCCATCCATGACTGAATGCAATGGCATACTAAGTTATTTTTAGAGCTTGAAGGGGACTCGTTTTAAACTATTTTCTTTGTAACATTTTAGCTTGGATCAATTTAATTGACAATGAAGATAACTGTTAATTTAATTTAATACTATAGTGGTATATTTTTATTGTTAGTACTTACATCATTTCGTTCAAAAGTCTTGTGAAGTTTAAAGTTAAGATATTTAATTTTGTCACAAAATAATCACTACCCACAACCAAGGGTAACAAGTTTAGCAGACATTATTTGACTTGTTATATTATGTCGGTGGTAATTGTTACTTAAACCAAAACAGGAATGATAAACATGAGGGTGAGGGATTATTTTGTCCCAAAACACAGTAATCTTCAAAATCTGATTCATCAGACGACTAAACTTATTCCATCTCTCCAAAATTTTATCTGTCTATCTATGTTACATGAACTTACCTATGTTATGTTACATGAACCTAAGGAGTATTTGGCATAAACTTTCAAACACAAATAAATGCATTACCAAAAACATAAAATAAAATTTTAGTCATGTGTTTTTTGATGTTGAATTCACGCACTTATGAATGAAAAACCCACTCTAGATCTATTTTTAGTAGATAAAGTTTATTACTTACAGAATAAATTAAATTAAGTAGGTTTTAAATACTAAGTTTATTAAAAAAGATTAAGGTAAATAACAAGGTCCAATTCTAAAAACAAGAAAGGAAACTGATAAAATTTCCAGTCATCTATTACTGAATATATACTGTTGTGCTTCTTTAACTATGAAAAGGACAAGGTTATCTAAAAATTTTTTTACTTAGCATTGAGAAAATAGCTTCACATTTATAAATTACAATACTTCTAAAAATATAACATGGAATGATTGTGATAGACAAATTCATGTAACAACTTTTATAATACTTAGCATTGAAAAATCGTGTCATATCATATAAAATAATGCATTTAAAAACATAACAATTGTAAAAAACAATCAATGTAACTCTATAAGTTTCAACTCATAATATATTTGGCATAGACCAATTTTTATTTGTAATCTGTAAGTTTTTCCACTTGAAAAAACTTCATAGCACAAAACTGGAATTAGAGACTAGATAAATAGCAAAGTCAGTAGATAATCCACAAAACAAAATTTGTCTTAATGATTGTAAAACCATAAAAATAAAACATTTAGTCCTTCAAAATTTCCTTATAAAGGATAGCATTTTAAAAACAAAGTAACAAAAATATTTTTCATACAAAATAAATTTTATAAAAAACAATAGTATTTAAAAAAATCATTGGTGTACTCTAAATTTACTGAATGTTTCTATGAAAAAAAAAAATCACATTGAACTTATGGATTTTGATTTTAAATGCATCACTTTGGTATCTGAATTTATAGTATGATTTCTTAACTGTGATTCAATAAACTGCTTACTTCAGAATCTTGACACAAGACATCATCATTAGATTTCTCTCCCATATGATCAAGGAAAGAATTAAAGGCAGAATCATACATTTGGGGAAGCTCTTCATAGCCCAAGGTTTTATTAACCATCTGTTGCAACATGAAGTCAGTTTCTATCTCAGAATTTTGAAACAGGTGTGATTCCATACTTTCTAAAAAATCAGAAGTATCATTACATTCAATACTTTCATTATGGTTGCAACCATTCACAGACTTATCAGCAATACTGTATGATGATCCCCGTAGAATATCTTTCATAAGATATTGAGTTGAACGATCATATTCACTAGAATCTGCACCCAGGTCATTCTCCAGAAATAAGCTGGTATTGTCAATAACATTGTCATCGCATGCTGAAGTTTCAGTAACATTTTGGTGAAATGGTAAACCTTTTTCGGAAGCAAGTTGTACAGCTTCAACCCCCTTCATTAATGCTTTGAACTCTTTGGAAGCATTGACTTTGCTTATGAAGAAACTCTGATACTTTTTACAACAACTAATACCACGTTTAAAGCCACATAAAAAGCACAGAAATGAACCCATATCGTTTGGCAACATGAAACACCTCCCAGTGGTCAACTTCATTCTTTCTGGGATATCCTCCTGACTAGAATAAGAGAAGCACACTTTGGCGATCTTTTTTTTCCTAAACTCACTATCAGGCCTTTGGTTCCGTAGGATTGCGTCAGCAATTATCAGTTGCTGACAATATGAATGACATACCTCTAAGCGCTGAAAATGTTCAGGGTCTAAAGTCAAAAACAAGCCTTTCGAGAGGATGATTAAAATCACGTTGCATTCTCGATACCTCTCAGCACACCACTTTTCTGGGTTAATGGCATCCCCATAAATTGAAGATACTTTACAGCCATGTTGGATGGAGAGATAGTCACTAAAAAGTGTTGCAAGTTTCTCTTCTTCTGGATAGTTGATAGCATGAATGAGCAACACATGTGGTTTAAAGGCTGATTCTAAATAAAATATAAAGTGTTAGCAAAGTTTAACACAATAGAAAAATGTAATAACCTAAATAAAGAATAGAAATTAAGACTTAACTTAATTAACTTAATGTAAAGCTTTATTTGAAAGACTTAAAAAGTTTTGTGCACAAAATTACAGTAATTTTCCTGATGAAAAAGTATCAGTTCTACAATCAATAAAGTTAAATTTCCAATTTCTTTAAACTATGAACATGTTTATGTAACTACTTAAAATCCTGAAATGATCGCAATCATATTTGAAAACTTTCCAAGAAATGAGTTTGTTATGATTCAATGGCCCAAAGTAAGGATAGTAAACAGTACTTGGATTTCAAAAATATTTTTAAATTTGTAACATAGCATCTAAAATATTTTAAAAATGATAGTGAATTCTAAAAGTTATTAACACCTAAAAGACAAGATTAACATCTTAAAAACTGAGTTATTCATAATTTTTACAGTTAATAGTAAAAGTGGAATTAGAGATGAAAGATGAATATTCTGCTGTTATACATAAAGTAAAAAAAAGGACACATTAAGAAAGAAAAAATAATTATACTGTTGAAAGCAACTGCAATAAAATAACCAGAGGATTATTAAAAATAAAATAATTTAATATGCTTACCAAGATTATTAATGTAGTTCCAGAAATACTTCAAGAAAAAAAGCAGACCAATTCCGAATAGGGCAATGCAAAAATACAAAATTATCTTCATTTCTATGCCTATAATAAGAAAAACCCTTTTAATACTAATATCAAAACTTTGTACACAAATATTAGAATATTCTAATTAATATTAGACAAACTTCAGAACATACACAACAGAAGTTTGATTTTACATAATTTAAATATTGGGAAGGTAATGTAGAACCTTCCCAATTAAGGTTGCCTTCTAGAGTAAAATTTTGAATAATGTACAAACCATCTTACTTAGATTAAATATAAAGTTGTTTACAACACTCACTGATTTTCATAAGACAAATAAAATAAAGAAATGATAGTATTTAGGTATCAATTAAAATTACTAGAAAACTAAAAATTATCTATTTCTATTAATTTTTAATTCAACCATACACAAGTTTCTCATATTCAACTTTTTAAACAGGAATGTATGCATTTTTGTTATAAGGATGTGGTAAGTAATGTTCCTAATACTAGGTATATACGTTTAATGTAAACAAATAATTGAGTTTGACACATAAATGAATAGCATATTATTAGATACATTTAAATAGCATACCATACTTAAAAAATCCAACATGTATAAAAACCATTTCAGCAAGATGGCATCCATTCTTTTCAAAGTTCAGGGGCAATATGGTCAAATTATAGGTATCACCAAAAGCGGGATGGAACTCAACGAGCAACATGCTTCTATTTAGATCAGCAGGAATTTTGAAGACTGTTTGCAGTTCTAACTTTGATGTAGGAATAAACTTGACTTCGTAAGATGAAACTTTGAGAAAATGTGGAGCTTGAGAGAACCTTATTTTTACAGTTCCGTGTTTAAGACTCCCAGTAAATATTACAATGGATGGCCTCCAGTCACACAAAGTTCCTACGGTTAAAATAATAATTTTAATATTTTGAATGACTAAACAGTTATTTAAATGGTATCAAAACAGTAAATCTGCAAAGAGTAATTTGAAACAAGACCCAGTTTTAGCCAGTAAATAAGAATCACTTTATAGGGGCACAATATTAAAAGAACATAAAAACCTACATATTATGAGCAATATAGAAGGAAAAATAGAAAAAAGTTATGGAGTGAAACTTTGCATGCTAAAAATTTTATAATTTAAGCTTTTGGTAAAGTAATGTAATAGATGAAAATTGAAAAATTTCCTTAAGGTTAATGTATTATAGTACTCAAGGTACCTTAGATAAGAACTTAAGTGAATAATAGGTTGAACCCTTAAATGGGGTCACAAGAATTATTTTATGTGTTAACAAGAGGGTTGAAAAAAAAATGTAAATAAATTTAGTTGAATACAGATATAAAATAACAAACTGTTTTGATATTATGAATGAATGACTAAAAACTAAATATTTTAGAGAGATTTCATTGCTTAGTTATGAAGTTTAGAAGAGGGTTCCAGAATGCATTAAAAAAATAATTCTTCTAACATTCTACATGAATTAAAATAATTTTATTATAAAGCCAATTTATTGAATTACATAAAATGTTTAAAAATAATGGGATTCAAATTATAATTTTATAAACTTACTGATTTTTTCATAGGGTGGAATAATTACATTGTAACTAAGCTTTTCCATAGTTGGCAAACTCATAAATTCCAAGTGAAACTGGTATTTGGAAGTAAAATTATGAAAACATTCATAAAATAAATTCACCTGCAATGAAGTATACAAATTAAAAAAAAAAAAATGTGCATATTAAAGGAGATAGGATCAAATAGTTTTATACATAAATTTTGTTCCCTGAAAGTGAAAAGTCACTTTTAAAGCTTCAAATTATATTGTAGCAATATGAGTAAGTGAATGTATTAAATTAAATTATTAACTGACAAATTCTTTAGAATCAATATCTATGGATAAAAGAGTATGGGTATCATTAGCCTTTTAAATTAGAAATATTTCATAAAGCTAGGTAATTACAGAAGCTAGTTTATTATAAAAGCTAACTTATTATAGAAGGCTCCCCCCCAGAGTGCAGAATTTCTGAATTCTGCTGAATTCAAAACAGACACTTAAGTAAATAATAAAACTGGATATTTGTTTGTTGGAATTGAAATCAATTTCCTTAAAAGACAAATATTTAATAGGATAATTAGACATATAAGTGTGATTAAAATTAAAAATTTACTAACTAATTCTTGTTAAACTTATTATTTTTTTACTTCCAGCATAAAATAAATATCCTGTTTGATCCAATTTGAATGTTATCACCCAATTGGCACCTGCCCTTTCATAGAACCTCTTTACTTAATTCATCTACTTTATTTAATTTTGTATATAGTTTTAGTTTAAATTAAAGAGAGTGCTAAACCTTCTGATGGACTGATTGGAATTAATTAAACAACCCTGATTTATTTACTTTTATTGTAGCATTTTCTCAGATAATTTCTTACTTTATAGTTATAATACATTTGTGTAAACTTATTACATTTTGAATTTTAGTTATTTTTCTATAGTCATTCTAAGTAGTGTTACAAAATAGGCTAAAGCGAGTTTCTAAGTAAGATTTTCAAAACCTTCCCCAAAACTATTTTAAAACCTTTAAAATTTTTTGGAGGCCTTGTAAACCCTAAGGCAATCAATCCCTGGTGACATTTAGTCTTTAGACCTAAAATAATTATAATTAATATGTTATTTTGGCCCAATTAAACTCCTGGGAGCATTTATTGTATAATAGTACAAATGATTACACACTTGAGAATATAAAATGCCCCTAACACATCTCAAAAACAAAGTTAATGGAACATGCAATGCACAAAATGTTTTAAGAAAACTCACAGGAAGAACTATGCTATCAGAAAAGAGACTGAAGTCAAATACTCTACATTTAGTTACAGAATTTTCTTCTGTTAGTTTTAGAGCCACTTGATGAATACCTAAAAAAAGGAAAAATGTGTTAACTTTAGATGTTTTGTCAACAATTTTGACACATATCTTTAGCAAATAAAAGACTGAACATAGAAGCTGTGAAGTTATAGCTGTTCAGACTTGGATAAAATAAAAAACTTTCTCAGCACACATAACTTTTCATAAAATCTTTAGCAAAATAAAAAATATGAGTATTACTTAAAACACAATAATAGTCACAAGTTCAACAATACATAGTTATAATGTGCCTTAAACAACAGTAAAACCATAAAATTTTAAAAAAAATTGAATTAAGAAGTTTTTCCAAGCAAAATCCATAAGTTTACCATGTTTGCCCGGCTCACCTTTATCATCTGAAGCTATTCAGCTAAAGACAAAAAAAGCAATTACAGGAGAGCCCCGATTATCCGCGGAATTGGGTGGCAAGGGTACCGCGGATAGCGAAAATCGCGGATAACCCAAAAATAGGCTAAAAATGAGGTGAAAACACGAAAAAAAATATTCAAGCATAAAAACTATGCTTTATTGTACAAAAAACATGATACGTAAAACTTTTAAAATATGTATAGTACAGCAGAAACCTTTGCTCTACATCTAAATCACTAAAAATACAACTAAATCACTAAATTTTTTTTCACTGCGGTTCATCTGCTCGCGGATAATCGGGGATCTACTGTATTACTTTATCAAAATATTACCTTTCTCAAAAATAGAGATGCTCATATTTACAGCATAATGAATGACATTCAGTGAACTTTCACTGTCAGAAAACACAACTTCGTAAGGAGCAACTGAAACTTTAAATCTGGATTCATCTTCATTTGTTAAATCTTTGAAGGCCATCTGTTGGGTGTCATGTAATATTTGGGAACACTCTAAAATAATTACATTAAATGTTAAAACTTTCAAAATAAATAAACTATTGTGCACCATATTGCATAATTATAAAATATCTACTACTTCAAAGTGTGAACAGATTTATGGGGGGAGCACAGGAACATATCAGGATGTGTTTAACATTTCTTTAAAGTTAAGAAATTTCAGTACTTACAGTGGGTGGCCATTGAATTAGGGACACTACTGAAATTTTTATAATTTCAGTATTAAACGATTTTTAAGCATATAAATTAACTTTAATTATGTTTATTTAATTTTTTATTGATTCTGGCATTATTTTAAAAGAGTTTTATGCGTGGACACAATAGATAATTGTTTTAGTTTCGAAATTAAGTGATTTTATTCGAATCTGGAATAAATTTGCTCAAATTTGCTAATACAGATTAGTTAAAAAAATAAGTTTGAAATATTCTAAGCACGTTTTTCTTGTCCAAAAAATGTATAGAGAACATGCCCCGACGCGTAGAAGCAGTAATTTCAGCAAAAGGCGGTATTACAAAATACTGAGATTCTTCTCATCAAATTTCTATGTATTCATACATTTATTCCAAATAAAAAAATATTAATTTTTCAAAATAGTTCTGCTGTATTTATTATCCTAAGAACACCCCCTTGTAAATAAAAAATACCCATGAGGTTTAAAATTAATAACTTAGCTGAAAAATGCAGTCGTTAAACTTGAAAAAACTGAAATCCGAGAAGTGTCCCTAATTCAATGGCCACCCACTGTATATGTAGGTTATTCTGTCAACCGCTCAGTGGCTGTCTAATTCAGTGGCACAGCTATAAAACAGTCAATGGGTTTTGATAACGTTTTTGAACTCAGTAACACGGTTGATGGGATAATACGTAAGAACTGAAATTTCCTGTATAAAAAATATTGAGAACAGCTTAAGAGGTAAAGTGAAAACCCACGCTCACTTGATGTATTGTATATTATACAGTTTCCTTCAGTAGCTTGAAGCTGGAAGAAATAAAATATTATCATGATATTGAAGTAACAATTTTAGCGATTAAATAATATAATCCTTATAAAATAATTTGGATATAAATGCTTATTTTAAATTGAATTGAGCCAAGTATAAAAGAAGTAGAAGCACAGTAAAAACTCAATTATCCAAACTTAAATGATCTAAATCCCTTTCTAAAAAATATATCTCTTACTTAAATTTCTTAGTATTGTATGGAAAAGGCAGGCAATGTTTTGCAGTAAAACCTGTCTGTAATAATGCTGTAGGAGCTAAAAAATTGTTACAGACATTTTTCAATAAATGGAATAGACCTCCATTGAACCACAGAGTAATCTTGTTACAGACAGTATCAGTATTGTCATACTAATTTATATGAGTTTCATTTACATGAGTAATTTTAGCTCTGAGGCAATATATAAACAATTTCACTGTAACTAAAACTAATACAGTACTCTTTTAAAGCATTCTGTATAATTCATGAAACCATTCTTTAAAAAAAAAAAAACTGTTGTTTTCCCATTACGACTCAAGGGCCTTGCGCCATAAAACCCCAACCAACCATTACGACTCAATTATACACATATTTGGTTAGCTTTAGTCCCAAATACTTTAAAATAGATTAATAAAAATTAAGGTAAATGCTCCAGTATCACACCGATTTTGGGTCATTCCACAGTGACTGATGTTACATTTTTTAGACTCTGTCTTGACCTTATAAATTCAGCTCTGTCTAAAAATTTAAATACTATATTTTCGAAATTGATGCTAAGTTATTTAATTGAACACATTTATGCTATCCATACCTGCTTTTATAAATAGGGGTGTTTTTTTTTTGCTATAGAAAGGTTAATAGAAAAAGTGACTGATGTTACGCAAAAGTGACATCACAGAAAAGTGTGCTTTTATTACTTCAAAATTCTCTTTAAATTTAATACTTACTTACAGCCTAAAATTATTTTCTCCAGTAAAGAGGATGTTTTAAACTTTATGAAAAGGTTTTGTTTCATTAAAAAAATGAAAATTAAAATTGTAGAAATTATGGAATCTTTGTGACTGATGTTACAAACATTTTGTGTCTGATGTTACATTGACATAAATTTAATTTTTAATTAATGATTAAACTTAATACTGACATTAAATTTGAAAAAAAAAGGTGTTCCCAACATAGGAGACCGGAGTACAATTATATAAAATTCATTCTTTTCTACTTTATTGGGGGGAAAACTGAATAAGAAAATAATTTTTTGCTTCTGTGTCCTTGTTTTCATGGAATGGCCCTTTTGAGGATATTTCCTCCATTATTCTCCAAACTTAGCAGCATAAATTTCTAGGTTTTTACATTAGGAAATAGGAGACCGGATGTTTTGCCGCTGATAAAGAGCAGTCTTCAAGATGGTGACTATTTTAGATGGCAGTCGCCATAGAGGACCAGTTTCAAATCTGTTCAGGTTAATCTAGGGAATTTCATAGATATTTATACCTGATAAGAGCAATCCTCATTTCTACATTTTTTATCGAAGAATGAAGTGGATTCAACCAAGGGGAAGAACAAAAGAATAAACAGCATATTCTGACATAAAGGCTCAAGAGGGATTTCACAGTAAATCTGAAACAAAAACAATTTAGAAAAACCAAAGAATAATCATATGCAACATCACTAGGCTTTCTTCAAGGAATTATTAGCTTGAGTTTAATATTAGAGAAAAGAAGTTTAAATTTATAATTTTAAAAAATAGTTATTTGATTTGAATATATTATTACGAAATTTACTGTCAAATTTATTTGTTCTGAAATTACGCTTTAAAGATATAATAGTTTTTAATGTAATACTATGATTAGCTTTTAAAACAAAAATTCGAATTCAATTGAACATTCAAATTGATTTTAAGATTAATTATTTTTTACAAAGCGAAAGATTTTCTTTTACTTTTCTCCTCTTTTCATCAATCAATCATAAGGTGTATAATTTAGTTTTTTTATGTCTTAGTTTTAAAAATAAATTGCATGTTTTCTTTCTAGTTTGTTTGTTTACTTTCATTTTGGCTAAAGCTTCCGCTTCCGGTAGTTTGATCAGTTTGATGCTGCCAGATTTAATACGCTCTCTTTTTCTTAGATAGATGATGGTGAGAAGGCGGAGCGTATCTCGTAGCCTCGTAGCGACTTCTGTGATAGCGACCCAACAAGCGCGTTCTCTGAAACACCTTTTTAAAAGTAAATTTCTTTTTCTTCTTTACTAAACACATGAATTGCGTGTCCATTTGCCTTCTTATCTTGCATTGTAGTGTAAAAAATAACTTCAATAACCTTAAACAACATTTCTTAACAAAGAGTTAGTTGGTCAAGTGTTTTAAGGGGATACAGTACCCTAAAAATCATCAAAATATCAAAAATATTTTTATTGGCTTAATCCGTACCATGGATCATTCTAAATGTGCCTTCAAAATTTCAAAGCTCTATCTTAAAAATTTATAGAGTTATATCCTTTTTTCTGATGCGAGTCCGGGGTCTAAACAGAAGGAACGCAAACTTTAAGTTGAATTTTCTCCATGTTGAATTTTTGTGCATTTACAATACTTTGAATCCCTAAGGCTTTTTGTGTAAATGAAATATAAGTCTGAAAATTTGTATATATGTTCTGAAATATATGTATTATAGAACTGTGCATGGGTTTAGCTCTAACAAGGTTAGATTTTTTTAAAAATAACATTAAAGTCAAAAATGTTGATTTTTTTAGGTTTTTTTTGGTTTTTAGTACATAAAAATTTCTACAAAATAAAGTAATAATACTAAAAATAAATCCATGCACAGTTTTACGTAGTATGATATAACAAATCTAAAAATGAAAAAAAATTATAAAAATATGCACAATTAAAAAAGCCTTAGGGATTTAAAAAATGGTCAAAAATTTTAAAAAAATTGATTTTTTTAAATTCTGGGTTTCAAAATCCAACTTTTTTTCAGTGGAAAGGTTCTACTTTATAAGCCCACATAATATGCAATTAAAGTCAAAACAATAATGTTAAAAATAAAAAAAAATATTCTCAGGGTACTGTATCCCCTTAAGTTTCAACGATAGGAGGTATTGTATTGATAATAATGAAATCTAATGAAATGATGTTTATAAACGTTTTGAATTAGTTCAATCTGTTTCTTCAAATGGATTCCCAATCTGGTCCTTAAACAATATTTTTGTAAAAACTTCATACAATCCAATCCAGATATTTATTTAAAAATGATTATTTTTCAATAACGCTTTAACCAAACAAGAATATTTTATAAAGGTGAAACATTTGAAATTTTGTTCCTTTTTTTGCTATTCAGAAGAAAATGAAACCTGGAATCATATATTAAACTCCTGTCCTCTCTATAATTATAATAGAAAGAACTATTTAGCGATCTTGAAACCGTTTCCTCTTATTTTATCAGAAAGAAATTTGAAAAACTTTAGTATTTTTAAATTCGTAGTTTGGTTTTAAAGCTTCACCGAGACATCAACGTAAAACCGAGTTAGTTTCTAGATCCTGTGTATGGCGTGGGTATGACATTCTCCACTTTTTCATATTTGATTTTACCTATAGAGTGTTTTCAGGTGGACGTCACAACCGGTTATTTTCTTTTAACTGTGTACCTTCTGTAGGGATTTTAACTGCTCCTAAGGCCGTTGTTTATCTGTTGCTAAGGCGGTTTTTAAGAATGGGGTCACGTGATTGCAAATGCTCCAATAGAAGAATTCCACGGCCAGTCATTTTCTGTAACTGTTAACCTCTGTAGGGCAAAAAACTGTAACATCTTCTGTTGCTAAGGCCGTTGTTAGGTCCGAGTCATGTGATTGAAAATGCTCTATAGGTAAAATCCAAGGTTAGTAGAATAAGACTAGGTTGGCTCTTTACATAGAGATGAAAAATTCAAAAGGGGCGTCAGATTTCATCCAGTGACGTCAATTGTAGCTCCTCCTTTGCCGTCATATTAGCCAATCCCTTTCACTCGGGTGGGACTTAGGGAGGGGCACTATGGATTAGGGACTTTTTCTTTGAGAGAGGGATATTTGATCTTTGGTCCAACAGGTTCAGCTGTACGACTTTTCAATGTTAGGAATCTTTCCCTTTAATGATGCGCTATCTATTACGTTGTAGATATCGGGTATAGACTCGAAAAACTTAAAAACAAGATGTATCCGGCATTATTTCTTGTAAATAAATTCAAACTAACTATCTCTTTATTTTGAAAATCAATTTCTATTTACAAAAAACACTGTTGCCAATAACTCAGTAACAATACGCTTACAAGAATATAAAATAAAATGAATTTACTAGTGAAAATAAAATTGTACAAGTTCCGTTCACTAGTCCACTGTTTCCAGAATGACTAGATTTAGTTTTTCAACTAGCTGAACAGCAACCCGATGCGTTGCGGCAAGTTAAGTTTTAATTCTAGTTTTCACGATGCATACTTTAATATTATATTTTTAGAGAAGAAAACGATATGAGAAAGAGAAATTCAATAAAAATTCTGTACCCACTTTTGCCACCTTTTCCAGCCTTGCACTTGTGGAGTAAATAAAAAAAAATTCAAAAAAGTTTTCTCAAAATACATTTCTAATATTGTATATCAGCAATTACAATCCTCCCGGTATCCCAGGCGCCTTTTTCATATTCCGGTGCTCCCGGTAATTTTTCCTACACAGGCTTTTAAGATATTATACCTATCCCGGTGTTTCCTATATATTTCCTGTCCCGGTGTTCCCGGTAATCTTTCCTATCCCAGTGTTCCTTGTATTTATGAAATTTTCACTTTTCCATATAGTACATATGTTATGGGGGCAAAGTGATTAATCGGGCATTATTAATAATGCCGGAAGTGGAGGTGGGCAAAGTGATAAATTTCATTCATAAATTCCACTGAATTTATCATATCGTCCGGGCATTATTATTAATAATGCCCGGATTTATCACATTGCCCGTAACATATTTTAATTTTAAGGAAAAATCTTAAATAAAGGTATATTATGTTAAAACAATTATTTTAATTTATTTTGGTGTTTTCATAACTGAAAATAGTTTTTAATAGACATTTATATGATTAAAATAATTAGTTTTGATGTTTTTATCTCATTTACAACAGTGAGTGAAGCAGATCTACTCTAGTAGAGAAAAATTAAAAATAATATATAGAGCATTTTCAATCACATGACTCGGCCTAACAACGGCCTTAGCAACGTTGTTTTTGCCCGCCAGTGACATCATGTGCGAATGCTTCTATTGGATGCTTCTAGTTCCCGCCCCTAACAACAGCCTTAGCAACGTTGTTTTTGTCCTCCAAGTGACGTCATGTGCGAATGCTCTATAATAAAAAGCCCTAGTAAATTTTTAAGTCTAGTAAACCGTATCTTTCCAATTTCCATATCTCCAGTCAATTTATGGAAGTTATTCCATAAATATTTTTATTTTAAAGGAATAAATCTTAAAATAAAGGAAAATAACGCTTGAAAATAAATTATTTGAATTTATTGCTATTTGCATAACTGATGGAGTTTTTAAATCGACAATTATCGAGTTTTTCCTGTTAAAAATATTTAATTTTGTGGTTTTCATCTCATTTTTACAATAGTGAGTCAAGCAGATCTACTCTAGTAGAGAAATGGAGAAATAAGCGTAAAAGAGCAGAAAAACGCAAATATCTCGAAAAGTATTTCGAATTTCGGAATGGAAATGGGTGACTCGGCGTCCCTGGGTCATTTGCCGTCTTTTGGTACCTCGGGCGCCCTTCTGCGTTCAGTGGTTTCGGAGGAGATAGAAGGACATACAAACGGACATACGTTTGTTTACTCTCGGATTTTAATAGTATAGATTTTTGAGCTCCTTACTTTAACGAGACAACTCAGTATTTAATTTTAGAAAGAAATTACTTTGTTGGGAAACTTGCCTTAATCGTTTATTCTTTTTACTATCTAGAAAACTAAATAATCATCATTTGACAGATTATAATTTTACTAGTAGTTAATTTCAGGATTTATTTTCATAAAAAGAAGAAGAAAACTACTGGTTTATATTTTCCCTGTATCTTATTTTTCTCCCTTTCCACGTAAGCAAAATCTCCGAGATTTTCCTTATGAATCCTGATTGGCTACTCTACGTCATAACTTTCACGCCTTTTTCATCCAGTGACGTCACTGGATGAAATCAAAATGAGAGCCAGATGGGCCCCCCCTGGGTAAAATCTACCTACTAGACTAAAACAGGTTTTTTAATTTAATTTTAAAATTTAATTAAAAAACCTGTTTATTTTTCTGTGCATAAAATTATTATTATGTTATTAAATTTATTAACATTGCAAAATTATAACTATTTTATTTTTCCTCTCACGCAATACAGTAAAATTTCGTCCTCTTCTTTAATGACGATGGGTTTTGTATTGATAATGAATTAAGTTCAGCGATTTATTTTAAAGTTCGTATTTAAATGTTCAATGAAAAATATTAAAAAAAACCCTCATTTCTTTAGTTTAATACATTTAATGTTTCCATTAAAAAATAGTTAGTTCTAAATGTGAAGTTCGCTAAGTAGGTACTTCTTAGGGCAATTCAGTGGTCAATGATAATGTCCAGTAGTACCCGCCCATTGGAAATAAAAAAAAAATGTGAAGCTAAGTGAATATGGGATTCAATGGTGATTCCGTGTAAGTATGGTGCCTTCCATAAATGATGTCACTCTTTTTTCAACATTTATTGACCCCTTTCTTCTCCTATGTCACAAAGCGTCACACTTCATCATACCACTTTGTCACATGCCCCGCTCTCTCTCCCACCAGAAATATGTTTAGAACAAATTTGATGGCAAGAATATGGGACCCAATATTTTTGTAATTTATTTGTATAGATATATTACCTCAAAAGAGAACAGTGAAATCTAATTGAGTATTTCTGGGTTAAAATTTATGTATAAATGCTTCTTCTCAAATAATCTTATTATGATTAATGAGTATCTAATAACAGACGCAAAAACCACACTCGTCATTGTAGCTTTGACCAGTAAGTCTAAGATAATGGACGCTGTTTAACGTATCCAAAAAAGAAACCGTGAGGTAAACTTTGTGGAAGTGCGCATTTCCTGTTCTTTTCATCTGACGTTATTTGATATTCGGTACGATATAATTATACCATAATTATGTCATCAGAAATAAGCTATTATAAACTTATTATCCTTTATTTAGCCATTTTTTATGTTACTATCCCTCCATTCTTTCATTACAATGAAAATAATGGATTGCAGGAAATAGTGACTGGTGATTCGAATGGCAAATGCATATATGGCTGTAGAGATTAATAATAGGAATATTCCTTCGTTCTTTCTTTCCCTGCCAAATGAATTTGAGAATTTCGTTGCCAATACGACAAATGGTACAAAAATAAAATGTTGAACAATTCATTATTTGATTAAAATGCAGAGTCAATTTCAAATAAATTAAAAAAAAAACCGGAGAAAATCAATGCTTGTAAGATAAAACATGAAAATATTAAAATATTTTTTTTTATTAGTTTTAAATTGAGGCAAATTTAAAATTTTGGTTAGTCTTTTGAATACTAGCAATTTTATTATTTTTTATTATTATTGTTTTCATCCATCTTTAACAAATTATAAATTGATTTTTCTTTTGATTTAAAACTATCAAAATCGTTTGTGTATTGCATAAAAAATTTGCATATTGTACAATTTCAATTTCATAAGATGTGAGCAAGAGCTCTGATTGGTTTTTCAGGTAATTTTATTCAAATTATGCGATTGCCAGACGCTATGCGTAAGTTTTGATTGGTCCTTAAGTGGAGATTAAAATTACACAAATTTGAATTTAGGAATAAATTTATTCGATTAATAATTATTAAAATATGTTATTCAGATAATTAGTTTTCATAGTATAAAAAATAGAAACACGATACTGCCCATAAATTTTATAAATGCAATAAAAAATGACGGACCGAAAAGAAAAAAATAAGTAGTAGATAAGGTGAAATCTTTGCCAACATTTAGAAAGAATTACACTTAAAATTTAAAATCCTTCAAATTTTTGTGTCAAAGTAAGATACTGTTTTTTGTAACTGTATTTTGAATTCCCCCCCGCTTTGAATAAAAGGGCAAGTAAAAGTAATGAAAAATATGTAGTATGGAAAATATTAATACACAGGTTTTTATCGGAATTTAAATACCCTTCAGTTGTTTTTTTATTCAAAATCCAAAAATGATGAATATTTGAAGAAGGAATACAAATCTATAAGAATTTAAGTTAGCTGTAAGATTTTAAATAAAAAGACTAACAGGTTGAATAGAGTTCAGATTAGCTTTTAATTTGATTTAATTTTATTTAAAACATTGTAGACCAATTTTGCAGGAGGATGTTTTTCAATGAATCTAAACAGGAACTGGTCAACTTAACTATTGCTCCTTTTAAAAATAAAAACATTCATGTCAAAATCTTTTCATCATCCTGTAATTTAAAATTTTTGAAGATTTTTATAGTTTTTACTACCCCCCTTTTGAGAGTATAATTTAACAGAACACTGCATACTTTAACGTAAATTTAAACTTTCAAAGGGTAGCAGTAATTTTCAAAATTTTGCACTTAAAGGTATCACAGCCAAAGAAAACATTACAAGCAGGACACTACAACAAAATATCTATACCAAAATACTATTTATTTGAAGTATTTCACAAGTATTTAAAATCACAAAATTCCTCTTTTAAAAAAACATGGATTTTAAAACAATATGTTAAAGCCTTTTTAAAACTTCTTATGGATTCTAATTATATTTAAAACTAATAAGCATAAAAATATACTTCTGAAATGCGTCTCGTAATATATATGTTCATTACAAAACTTTTACATGTACCAACAAAATTTATCCACAAAGGCTTTTGAGACATGTCAAAATAAATGATATCAACTGGTATAACATAAAAGTTTTCATTTCCAAAGTTTCTTGGTACGAATGGTTTTTCTCGTGAACTTCAGGCAGGTGAAAAAATATATGAATATGTTCAAACTCAATGTGACAAGGTTTTCAGAATTTACATTTCATAGAAGCTAGAAATAGTATATTTCAAGAGGTTGGAGCATTTTTTTTTTAATTTAATAAGTTCAATATTTATTTTATTCAATGCAACGATTTTGATTAAGTGTCGTATAGGTATTTGCCAATAGGAATTATTCTTTTTTCCTTTCAGAGGGTTTATACCTAATTGCTTGAAAAATAAAATGTTGAAACGGACTGGAAAAGTAAAGAGTCATTTTGGTTGGTGTTATAAAATTTGTGCTTGCGTGTTTTTAGAAGTTCTCTTTAAGTAAGTTCCATTTTAATACTAAATGCATTCATTACTTGTAAAATTTTAGTAATAAATATAAATATAAATATAAATAAAAATATAATATTAATATAAATAGTTAAAAGTTAAAAATATGTAATAAAAATTCATCAATATAGCAACGTGATGAATAGTACTTTTTAGAAATTATTTTGATTTATTTTATTTATGTGCTTTTTTTGTTTTGTTCCTCTTTTCAATTGATGAAATTAATTAAAATGAGCTTACTATAAGATATCAGTATCAACTAAGTGAATAATGATTTTGTATAACAGTTATTTAACGTTTTTAAGAAATTTAATAATAGTAATTTAGTAGTGTTAGATATACTATAAATATACAGTATACACGTATGTTACAAAATTATTTGGATTTAAAAAACTATTAAAGTAATTCTGGAGTCAAAATTTTAAAATAATTCATAAAAGAATTAATCCCCATGGTACGTATGTCTTTTTTTTATTATTACTTATTTTAGCTTAAAAACATTATACACAAGCTTCATGTCTAAAGTTAAAACCTAACTAGACCGAAAGATTATAAGCATGTATAATGTAATAAATCGCCGACAATTTAAATAGTAAATAACTGAAATGATAAGTGAAAAACGCTAAGGAATCACTAAATCACTATACAATATATTAAAAGTTATCTTTTTGATGCGTCCTCATCAAAGACCAGTTTAATAAGAGTTTTCGATAAATTTGTGTCCTTGATTGATGTAAATGGATGCAAAATTGGTTCTTCTTTTCAGAAATATCTCCGACAGTTTGACACTGAGATATTTGATGATTTGAATAGTAAGAGGATTTTCTCGGAGTTAAACTTCATTGGACTAAGGAAATCTTTAAAACACATAGTAATAATAATAAACTAAATTGATTTAGAAATCATTTTTAGACATTTTAGTTATAGATGTCACATTAAAATAAGGGATTCAATTGTATTATTCACATTAAATTCTAAGTAGGTTTTTAAATGCGTACTGGATTTCTTTAAAAAAAATCTAATACTATTTATATGAATTAAAAACTAACCATTTTATATTTTTTCCTACTACTTCTTACTACTTTTATTTTTTATTGATATAAAAAATTAGCTAAGAGATATTTTTTATTAATTTTTTTGAAGGGAAATCCACAAATATCACAAAAAAGGACTATCAAAAATTTGTAACTCTATTTAGACATTCAAATTTTACATTATTTACACACAATATCCTAACAGAGTCGAAGTTTCAAACCTAAAATTCAATTCTAATAAGTGTATACAGGGTTTCTCAAAAATACTGACACATTTTAAAACTCAATAACTAAATACTCGAAAACACAAAAATATAAAAATACGCGATGGAGTAGGATGTAAAAAACCGCGTATTTTTATATTTTTTAGTTTTGGAGTAATTATTTATTAATTTTTAAAATGTCAGTCTTTTTTTTGGGACACCCTGTAGTAAAAAACAAGGGTCAAAGTTGTTTGCTTGATGAATCTCTTTCAAATACACATCTGGATACATTTCCTTAGTGTTCGGCAACTAGTGGTCAAAAAGTAGTTAACTACCAACTACTAACTAGTCTGGGAAAATCTAGTTGCAACTAGTAGTTAACTATTTCCCAAAGTAGTTAACTACTAGTTAACTAGTCTATTTAATTTCATAACCTATTTTTTTCCCAAATTCTAATACATCTTTCTTATCACAAAAAACTTTATGCTTCGCTCAAAACGGTACTTTATTTCTGGCTATGGTATTTGAGTACTCTACCATGTCATTGTAGTTATAAATAGCAGTGTAATTTTTGTATATTTTGATAAAAATTTTAAATATTTTTGAAATTTTAAACAAAATTTTTTTTAAAGTAGTTGAAAATTTGAAAGTAGTTTCAACTAGTAGTTATTAAAAAAAGTAGTTCAACTACTAGTTAAACTAGTTTAAACCAAAAGTAGTTAAACTACTAGTTAACTACTAGTTGATCGGTAGTTAACAACTAGTTGCAACTAGTTCTAGTTAACTAGTGCCGAACACTACATTTCCTAGTCTCACTACTCTCAAAATCGCATCATGACGTCAATGAGCCGATCGCATTCCTCCCTGATCCTTATCTTTTCCGCAATAGTCCGGTCCACACATCGGAAAGAGAGAAAAAATACACTCCAGTCCGCGTGGCTGACCAGCCACCTGTTTATCTCTCTGACGGTCGTTGCTTTGGTCAGAAAAAAACAGCAACTCTTCGCATTCCGATAGGGTATCGAGCATTATGCAATGTCGTGCCCTCCAAATATGGGGCCTTTCGAATTCGAAAAATGCGGACCAATTGCGCAGGGCGAATGCCACGATGAAATGAGACGTCAACTGAAGGGGCGATAAGATTCCGAATCGAAGTGGAGTGTTGATGTTCGGGTGCTCGTGGAATGTTTTTCGATGGGTAGGCGAAAATGTCCAGTAACGAGCGTTTGGAGTTACTTTTAGGCTTTTAACTCTTTATATACCAAGCTATTAAAAATTAAAAAAAAATGCTATTCTAGACTTTTTTATACTTTTGTAGTATGCCTACTAGAAGACACATAAACGCACAATACTTAAAACCACAAATATAAGCAAATTAAATGGTTGTATAAATATAAATCAACACGCATTGTTTGTTTTCAATGGAGAGGAAATGAGTAAAATTCAGTCAAATAATATTTTATTATGTATTTTCAAGTTGTGACCCGAAATCTTCATAATTGAAAAATTTAGGACAAAAATCTAGGTTCTATTTCATCCTGACTTGTTAAGACAGCTGCTGAAAATAAACGAGTGACTCAGAAAACAAGTCGTTAACATGGAAATGGAATTAATTTAAACTTGCCATACTATGTTAAAACTAAAATTTCGACAAACCTTTCGAATTTATTGGCGATTTAATCAAGTGAAACCTATTTATATTGTAGTCAGCATACTTGTATAAAATGAAAACCTTTCTGCGAACTTAAATTTTTTCCAAAAAATTTTCTGCAAGAATTTACATATTTTGAAATCTTACCATTCTTTCTAAAATACTCAAATTGGTACCATAATCATTTTTATATGTGCTACCTTACTATCTGGTAGCTTTTTCCCAAACTATTTTATTTAAAATTTATGTTTGGAATCAATTTCAGATTTAATTTTGGTTATAGCTTAAAAAAATATTTCTAAATTTCCAACAACAATTTCAGCAGGATGTGATAAAGTTGAATTGAAATAAGCTCGAGTTGCTACGATTGAAACGCTAGGAGAAGCTTTTCAGTGTCAACAAGCCTCAAAAACATCAGCGAGAATTAAGGGAGACGCGATGATGAATCACAGGTCCAATCGCGGTAAAGTTATTTTTTCCGCATTGCGATCGGAACACGAGAGGAAGCAAACTTACCCGGTGAGCACGCGTGAAGACACGCCAGCAAATTTGAAAAGACTTACAAAACAGCCAAATTTCACTCAATAAAAGGGCCAAAATTGAGAAAAACCTAAGGATAGGGATTAGAAGAGAAAAATTTATCGATCAAAAATAAATTTTCAGAAAAATTTCTAAAAAAAATTTTTTTTGTAGTTTTTTTTGCAGAACATTTTCTGCAGAGGGCATAATTTTCTGCGAACGCTGTTCGCGCGTTCGTGTATATTACACAAGTAGTTTTAAATAAATTTGTCAAATACTATGTTCTAAAATGGCTCTAAAGACAAGTTTAATAATTTCTATTACAGTACAAGTTTATAGCCATGAAAGTTATATATATTTGAATTTAAAACTTCTCAAACAAATGTGAAAAACAATTCAATAGGAATGTGATGTGATAAAACATATTTGAAGTATGAAAATTGCTGTTTTTTAATTAAAGTTTGATGCAAAAAACTAATGTTAATAACATAAAAGATTTCTGAAAAACAAGAGTTTAAATAAAAAAAAGTAGTATTCACAAAAAGTGTTTATACGTTGAAAGATAAAGATTCTTTAAAAACAATTCATTAATTTGTCATTTATTCGACACATGAGATCAAATTATCTTAATCTGTGTTTATTTTACAGATAATTTGGATGTTACACAAGGACAATCTCAGTCACTATAAATAGATATTTGGAAGTATAGTATGTAGTGAACTGGATTAAAATGGTATTTATAAATTCTTCGGTTATCGCAAGAAGGACTTACCCTTTCATCTCTCCAAAGCTTCATGGGAAAAGAAAAGGAATTCGTAAGTGTTGAACTTTGGCCTTTAATTTGTTTATTATATCATTTAAGAAAACAAACCAAACGGATTCTAATGTTATGAATGTTGGTCGTTAATATCAACAGTACAAATATTAAGGGGACATTAAAAAATTACGCTACACATGATTAAAGGGGAGGAGGGGTCCAATAAGAATGATGCAATGTGACAAGGGGGAGTCTAAACACAATATGACGTCACAATTTGAAAAATTTTTCCCTCTGCTGATACAATGTTGAAAGTGTGGCTTACAAACTAAGTTTTGAGAAAATAAAAAAAAAAAGAAAAAAGAATGGAATTTTCCTTGTTGTTGCTGGACATTCAAGACCCAGTTTAGAATACAGAACAATCATAAAATAATATTAATGTATGAAAAAATTTAAAAAAACCCTTATGTTGACAATTAAATTATACTTTTGCTTAGCTCACAGCAGAAAAAAATGGAAAATAGAAAAACTAAGTCGAATATAATTTAAAAATATAACGAAACTGAGTCATTAAGGCAATTTAATGAATATTAAGGGAGTCCAACATTCACTGGATGTCACCTTGTATGTGACAAAGAGAAGAGGAAGATGTATAAAAATTAAGCACCGTGATTTGTGCATGAACCCTAAAACAAAAGACCACAAGTAATTTTCAACAGAAAGAGTGAAAAACTAATTTAACAATAATTAAAACCGGTATTTAGTTCCAAAACATGTTACTTAGTTAAGAACATGTTTGTATTGCGGGAAAAACAACCTTCATATCAAACCAGAAATGACTGCATCATTTTTAAAATATACATCACAAGCAAAAAGTGTTTTCAAATGATAATCTAGAAAGTTGTTAAATGATGAAGAATAGTTTTAAATACATATGTTATAAGAGATATCTAGAATAAAAAAAATACTAAAAACTTCTATTTTTAGCATTTGTCTGAAAGAGGTTCAGGCTTTCAACAAGTTCTTAACAAGTTCTTGATGTTACGTATTTGCGATTCAGTGGGTCCGACAATGCGCAAAACATATAATAGTAGATCTAAACATTTTTTATGGAAAGCTAGAGAAAAGATAATAAGTTGGGGGCCGTCCATAAATGATGTCACACTTTTTTTTGCCCATTTTTGACCCCCTCCCCCCTATGTCACAAACTGTCACACTTCCCCATACCCCTCAACCCCCCTATGTCACATGTCACGCTTCTCGATAATAATTTTTTTTAGAATATTCTCCTAGAAGCAACTAAAATTATTTTTTTTTAAAATTAATGTTTAGAAGTATTATGTTTTCAGAAAAAGCAGCTGTAATTGGTCTTTAATTTAGCTTCAAATAGTACTTAAAACAGTACAATAATATATTTTGAAAGTTGTTACATATTCCATTAAAGTACCTATATTTCAAAATGAAAACCTGAACTTAAATAATAAACGTTCGATTAAAAATCTTATTTGGTAAATAAAACTTAAAACCTTTCTGTAGGTATATTTTTAAAGATTGTAATTAACTTTTTCTTAGCTTGATGATATTCTGAAAAATCCGTTTTGGGAAAGATAATACAAAAAAAAAAATTAAAAATATTAGACCCAGGCAGGTGTATTGAACATGGGCCTGGAGTTTTAGTCGCCCTAAATATTTCAACTACCGAAAAAAATGAAAATAAATTATATTTTTTTCTTGGATTCCTAAAAATCCTTTCTCCCTTTCTCTACCTTTTTCTGTACTCAGAGAAAAACAATTAATACAAGAATCTACAAACCAGATCCAACCGGTTGTGCGGATCTTTAAGTATTTGCTATCACCAAAATCCTAATGCAGCAACTAGAAAATTCTATACATAGAAATTACTAAATCTTAACTTAGGGTGCAGATAATCTAAGCTTATCTTAGAGCTTACTTAGAACACGTGAGCTCCGTAAATACTTTTGAGAGTTTCCCCAAAGGGTCGAAGTGATGGCTAATTTTGAACGTAGGCGCCTAAATACATAAACTGAAATAGTAAAAAGGAAATTCTTTTGATAAGAAAATTAAGTTGCTAAAGAAGTCTCACTAACCCGATGTTTTCTATTTTGACGAGTTGAAAGTCAACGATAACAGACGTTTTTATGTGATGGCAAAATCAGGGTGAATTCTTACTAAAAAGCCATCAAGTGTTTTTCTCTTGTTCGTTTTCAAAGTTCATGGCGATTTGCGTAAGCGGTAGAAAACTTGGGTAAACACAAAATTTGAAATCAAATTTAAACTTTGACTTTAGTGTTGATTGACAGAAACAACTTTTCAATAAAGAAACTCACGAGGCAAGGGTCAGTTTGTGCTACAGTACATACATACAACACACAGAAATTTAGAAATCAAATTTGTTTAGCTAATTAATAACTGGGACGTCATCAAAAAATACTATTGTTTTGAGCACTGAATCAATGCTTGGACACTTAATAGTATCTTCATCTGTTTTGTAAACACAAGCACTTGCATCAACTATCGCGCTTCGCATCTTGAGAGTATCACTTCAAGTTACTTAATCTTTTTTTTACGGAGATATGACACCTGCACAGGACAACGGCGACCATATTTGTCCAGGAAAACGTTAACAGTTATCTCCATCCTTAGATTTTCTATTGAAAGACGTCATTTATCTCGAGATGCAGTTTTAATTTCAGTTGTTTCTCTCCATCCTCTTGAGAGCTTTTACTTCTGAACCGGTGTGGCAGAATGGAGGGTAAAGTTTTATCAAGAATTTTCTCTTCAGCTAAGAATTTCGCACCGTAGGAAGTTTCCAGTGAGATGTAATTATAACTGGTGAGTTATTTGATGAAGCTTTTTGATAACGTAAATCTGTCAGAAACGTTTATCAGTCACGGTGGAGAGCACTTATGGATTTTATGTTTGTAATACCTCTTAACAGGATTCCTGGTACTTTTAATGAAAATAATTTCAAGTTATTGATTGAGTGCATTAATGATGAAAACTGTCTTACAATTCAATACTATCAAGTGATATTTGGTTATGTTAAAACAAACACAGATCACACAATTACCTAGTGCAGTGTTTCCCAACGTGGGGCGCACGCCCCGTTGGAGGGCAATATGAATTTCTAGGGGGGCAATTTGAAAATTTTCAACCGAATTGCCCTCCAGGTGGGACATGAAACACCAGATTTTATTTACTTTCCAATGAAGGATTTTCGAAAAAGAAAGGACATGGGGGGCATGGAAAATTTAGAAAGGCTATGGTGGGGGGGGGGCATTGATTGAAAAAGGTTGGGAAACACTGACCTAGTGAGATATTTTTTGTAACAGTCTAAAGTAAAATTGTAAGTAATTTTATTTTCGAGATGAGTTATTCATAGTTTTCTTCTTTCTTATTTCTTGGATTTTAAAATAAAGATAAACATTAAAAAAGTTACTTTTAGAGAAAGTTACAATAGGAAAGTAAAGAGAATAATCTGACAGTTTATTTTAGATTTTTCTTCATGTATTTTTCATTATTGGAGGCTAAGAGGGTGCAATTTTTTTTCCTAATAAAGGGGGAATACAGCCCTGCATTGACAATAGGTAATGCAAATAAGACCATGACAAAAGTTCTTCATCCTCAAAAGATTAGTTAGTCTTCTACAATGAAACTTCATTAAGGGATGATCTCAGTTATCTTATCTTTTGAGTAAGAAAGTTGATTGCTCCTCTCAAACAGTCTTAGCTCAATTTGAGTCTTTCTTAAAAATCCGACTTGATCCACTTTCAAAATTAAGGGCAGTTAGATATAAAGAACCCAGACTTCCCCCAGTTATCTACACTTCCGTCGCTATGCGACGCAGCGCTGTTGACATTCTCGAAGAAGGCAAACAGGTCTGGGTGAGGCGAGAATCGGGGAGGGAGATCGTGCAAATATTATCGCTCCTGACCGAACTGGCTCTGCTCAAGCTTCTAAAATTGGACTTTGTGTAATGGATTAACGATAAATGTGGGAAGAAGTTAAGCCAGGGGTTGAATTTGATTTTTATACGCAATTTGTCCACGTAAGGAGGAGATATATTTTTAGAATGGTTGCGGCATTTTTGGATTGTATGAATTTGAGTTTTCTTAAGTGTTTCACCAGTGCCTGATGGGTTTACTTATTTAGGGAAATTTCGCGGCATTATGTTATTTTTGTCTCATAATGGCTGAATAAATTTATTATTATTTTTTGAAAAATTTTTTGACGATATTAACATTAACATAACCTTTAAGAAATATATTATAAATATCTGCCCAGGCCTAGTGGCCCATCAGGCGGTGCCCATCTCCGTTTCATCATCCTTTGGGCCTGGGGTGCTAATTACCTAGATTTTGTCCCCAAGCGAGCTTGGTTCTCATTTTATCGACCCAGCTGAGAAAAATATTTAAAAATTAAAAAGGATATAATATCAAGATACAAAAATTACATGTTAAAAATTACATAAAGGATTCAAGAGCTAAAATCCACCTAAATTGAAGATTCAGGAGATGTCAATTAATATCGTCTATAAAGATCAGATTTAAAGTCCTGGACTACATATTTCCACCCTTAGAACATCCCATGGCATCAATTTTATTGATAAGAAACTAAGATTTTTGTCATTATTCCAAAAATAAAATTATCCCTAATTTTTGAACACGAGTGCAGCATTTTAAATTTGATGTACCTACATAATTTTCTAAAACTTAAATAATCCCGATTCCAATAGAACTAAGTAAATCACTACATTGATCTTAATTTGATGCAAAAGGTCTGTGAAATGTTTTTCAAAAGTCAAAAGAGTAATAATTTCTGAAAAAAAAAATCCGAACGCTCACAAACGAATGTTAAATTAAGGTAGAAAAAATAAGTTACATGAGGTTTTAAAACTAAGATTAGAAATTGGAATTGTCTAACAATGCAGATTAGAGATGAATAACTCTTACATCAGGCAGTATGGAAGTTTTATTAGTGATACGAGAGAGAGGACGGAAAAAGTGAGATGTAGATATGCTAAAAATATATCAGTTACTATCTCTCAAGTCTGAGAATTATTTATTTATGGAATAAATGGATATGGATGCTCTACTAGTATAATAAAGAGCAGTAAAAAAGAGAAAAGATAGTTATTAGAATGGAGAGATATAGAAGAAGGTCTGGTCTGAATGTGTGTTTGATCTTCTCCTCAAGTTGTCACTTGCAATATTTTACAAAAACTTTATCATTTGATTAGAATGGAACACGTTTGAAAAGAGAAAGTGGATCACTAGGTTAGACATTGTTACTAATGCCATTGCTTGAATCAGATTTGATGATAGTGGGGTCGCTTATGTCATGTTTCGAAAAATTTTTGGAAGAAGCTTAGTGAGTGGTATCATTCGATTCGTAATGACGTCTACATTAACGTGGTACCGGGTGTTTTTTCTGAATTCCGTGCAGGGGGTTTCTATGACGTCATGAATGCAAGATGGCCGCCGCAGGAAAAAAGCTGTAAATGGCGATCTAGCAATGTTATCGGAACTATTTTTGGACAAAAAGCTCAGAAATATATATTTTTATTGAATAGCTACAAAAATAAGCATCTAAATCGGTTAAAAATTGCGTTTATGACGTCATAACCAAAAAATGGCTATTTTCACCAAAAATACAGTATTTTGTCATGTAATACTTTAAATAGATGCTATTTTCAACGTGAATGTAATGAAAATATGTTCATAATAAAAAAAACAACAATGAAAATTTCATTGATGGTCACAAAAGGCGGATATGACGTCAGAAATCCAAAATGGCTGTCACATAGAATAAAAAATTTTATTTTTTTATTCAAAAAATTTTTAATTGGGAATTGTTACACTTATATGAATGTAATAAAGGTATTTTGAGAAAAAAATTTAACAAAACATTTTAAAATTCCTGAAAATAGCATCGAAATATTAGGTGTGAAAGACAGAACTACAGTATTTTGTCATGTAATACCCTAAATAGATGCTATTTTCAACGTGAATGTAAAGAAAATATGTGCATAATTAAAATGCCAGCAATGGAAATTTCATTCTTTGTCACGCAAGGCGGATATGGCGTCAGAAATCCAAGATGGCTGGCATGTAAAATGAATTTCTTTAGTTTTTTACTCCAAAAATTTTTATTTGGGAATTATTATACTTTTATTAATGTTGTAATAAAGTCATTTTAAGGATAAAATAATTCCCAATTAAAATTTTTTATAATATATATAATATATATAATTTATATAATTTATAATATATATTTATAATTTATAATATATATAATTTTTTTATAATATATATAATTATTCTGCCAAAAGTTTTTTTTACACCATTGGTTTTTGACACAAGCGACTCCACTATGATGGTAAAACATTTCTTTTAACTTTTTTGAACTAAATGTTTAAAGAGTCTTAACAGTTTAGTGACAATATTTAAGCGGAAAAACGACTTTATAAATAAAATTTCAACACATAAAAGTACTTATTCTGTATACAAATTATATTAATATAAAATTTCCAAGAAAATTGCATAAAAACACTTTATGAGTTTAATAGGACAAATCTTATTCGCAATTAATTGTAGAGTTTAAAACAAGTTTGAGGCATACAATAAAAGTTTTTTTTTACACAGGTCGGTAGATAAAATCTCTAAGCAAGTGAAAACAATTATGAATTTATAAAAGAAAAATGTCCTTTTTAACTACATGACAACAAATCAAAAATAATTCCACAGGCCATAAATTTATAGATTTCCATTCTTGTTGAGTAAAAGCTCTCCGCCGTATCAATAGAGGCACATTTTGGGTATTCAAGCAAAAATACATCTATAAATCTTCTTGGGAGAAGCAAAGAGATTGCTCCACACATTTTTGGGGGCGATAATAAAGATAACGACCAATTCCTTCCTTCTGATTGGTCGGTGATAAGTCGACGTCACTCGGAGGCGAATCTGACTCTACAGAATACAAACGAAACCATAAGACATGTAAATGTTTAGGTTATTTTGTCAGAAGCTATGAAATCATCGGGGATGCTTCCCAGTGAAAAACTTTGGTGATTTAATTTTTTGTAGAATAACGAAAAAATTACATCTTCATAATGGGGCAAATGGATAGAAACGTAAGTTTCATTCGTTGATGTTTCGTTATGTATTTTTTATATAATTTTAACAAATTTAGAATGACTTTAAATGTTTTAGAAGGGAGTTTTTTAAAATTTCTTTTTTAGTGTAATTAATTTAAATAAATTCAATAAAATTAAAACTTAATGTGTGTATATTTTTTGAATGCATACTAAAGTAAACGTGTGCATAAAATACTATTACAATTAATATATTGCAAAGAAAATAGTAATAATACGGTTAATAAAATAATGTAGGAAAAGGACAGCATTACTTTTATTGCTACTAAAAGTAAATTGAATAAAAAGGGCGTTCTTTCCCAGTAAAATTGGAAAGAAAAACATAGGAGACAATATTGTTATTAAATTCCTTTGAGCACTGATAGAAAATTGTATCGCTTTATCGAAAAAAATCTAAGGGATAAATGAACCGTTACTTAAGATATATTTAAAAGTGAAGGGACAATAGAAATGGGTACATATAATTTAATCCTGTATACAATGCATCCCTATTTACACTAAAATTTATTTAATAGTGAAATTAAAAAATTTGATTATTAAGAAAGATGTATTTTCAGTATATCATTCACAAGCGCTTAAATCAAAAATGTTGAGTGTTATGTAACAAAACATACTTCTTTAAAGCATTACTCAGTGTGGAGATGAAATTTATTTCTGAGAAGCAGCTGGTGTGTATTAAAATACACCTTATAAAGATACTAAGATCATCATACCTTTTACAAACTCTATATTTGGTGATATATTTTTTGAAACAAAAACTATTATTATAAAATTTAAACATTTTGAAAGTATAAAATGATCCTAAGAATTCGTTTAATTAAATACAGCTTCAAAAAACACTGTCAGTAGTAAATGTTGTATTTCACTCACTCAAAGATCCAACTGTATATTTTATCAAGCTAAGCTGTAAATGACATCTTCTGGATGTACTGTTTCTATTTAACTTTAAACCTTTCTTATGCACTATACATGATACTTGTTCTTTTTTTTTCTGAAAAAGTTATATCTATCAAAAATACGAAATAAAATTACACTAAGAATTGAATTTTCGGTTTTGAAACACTTAACCTACTAAGAAATTTTCAAGAGAAAGAAAGTACATTACGTTGATAAACGGACACAATGTACTACACCACTTCATCTATAACATCAATATTCCCGGGACTCCTTTGTGTATCGAAAGAAGCAGTTCTATGACTTGCACATACCCATTACAGTAAGAAGGGCTAATTTACTCAACTAATGGCCTTTTCTGATTCCTATAATGCCAGTTCCACAAAGAAAATAAGCAAACTAGTTGTATTCATCGTTACAGTTTTCAAAGAATTTAGAACTTCCGTTGTTCCATAGGATATGTCTATTCATTGTATATGTAATTACTAATACATTTTCATACTTCAATGTTCATAAACCATGTTCATTGAAACAAACCTAAGTTTTAGAAAACTTGAAAGGAAGCAATTAGTTCTGAAGAAAGTGATAAAATGACATAGCTTTGTCGGCTTCTAGTTGTCCGGTGTCTGTGTTTATTTACTCTTTTTTACGATCATCTTCTTATCAAAACTTTAGATATACTATCATAGTTTATTCGTTTTTTTTTTATAACGATCTTATCTGATATAGATGATGGTGAATTGTAGGCAGAGTAAATAAAAAATATATATAAAATACTCTTATTAAAGGAATTTTCTACCTAGATTTTTTTTCTCTGTTTTAAAGATTTCTGTGATAAATTTCACTATTGACATACAAGTTGCTTATCAAAGCCGAAAAAATATATATTTAATATTGTTGTGGGTTATTAAAACAAGTTATTTACTGAAAGGTTATTTCCCTCAAGATTTAAAACGAATACATGTATAAGAGAATGAGAAAGTTTTTCTCATTAACACTTGATAAAGAAAATTAGAAGATTCTCTGAAGTAAGGGAATTCACAGAGTATGTGGCTCTCCGAAGTGTATAGAGTTAATCTTAGAAACCACTTAAAAATTTAGAATAAGTTTTCTTCAATTCGGTGACGATTCTTAAAATAATATAATTCTATGAACTTTCTTAAGCAATGAATTATAAACACTAAAAAATAGAATAATCTTAAGACTTTATTTAACATCTATTTAAAATAAATGTTAGTAAAAAAGTTAAAAAATACAAATTACCTGACATATTTTTCACAGTATATCATTCAAAGATATTTTCCATAAACACAATTTTCTATTTGAATAAACGGTGTAATTTAATTAGCGTATTTAATTAGGTAACGTAAAAATAATGTGATAGAATTTATTCATTTAAATTGTTTATGAAAATCTACTTTGATTAAATGTAAAAAAGTTCTTTGACAAACACATTCGACATTTTTAAAGGAAAATATTTACTACTTTATTAGAAACAAGATGATAATTGACAATTAAAATAATGAAGTATTTTGTACAGAAACTCTGATAAACTGCTGTGTTTTAACAACAACTTGATAACAATTCAATCAATTATTTTCGTAATTGGCATTTTAAAGACAAGTAAAAGAATCTTCATGATGTTTTTTACTTTAGTATTATTGCTTTTAATTAAAATAATTAATCTCTTAGTTGGGTATATCTGATGAGTGATTAATTTGATAATTGTATAAAGCATTTTCATCGACGAAAAACTTATATTAAATATGAAACCATAAAAATAATTATTATATTTTTTTATGTAGCGTAATAAAAATTATTTTTTATGATTTCTATCATGTAAAAGCATATTGCGTTACCATTTACAAAAGGTTAAAATCTATATACGTTGATATAAACTCTACATTATTTTTTCAGAGGGGTGCTCCAGAAAGTGACTCAAAAATGGCAAAAAGAAAAGGAAAAATGGATCTGGAGGAATTGAAGCAAGAAGTTTCTATGGTATGAGAGATAATAAAAACATTCGTTTTCCTGTTTAGTTTCATGTCTTCCAATGGATATTCCTACTCTCGTTCTGAATTAATACCAAATGTATAAATACCTTATAAAACTAAAACTTTTAAAAATATGGTCCATACTATAAAAACGAATCTACTCTATTTTAATAAAAGGTTTAAGGGTATTTTAAACCTTTTAGTAAAGCAAAATATTAAAGAATCTTGAACTACAGCGCGAAATTTCGTTTCATAGTAATTCATTTCTATTTTATACAACATTAAATGTACTTCCTTTTAATTTTTCTACTAATTTTGTTATTTTGATTGTTTTTTTTATCTTTATTCTTATTCACAAATACAAATACTCTCTTTAAAGGATGAACATAAAGTATCCATTCAAGAGTTATGTGTAAGATTATCTACAAGTATTGAAAGAGTAAGTATTAGATATGTTTTTACTTAACTCTAGTGTTCGGCAACTAGTGAGCAAAATATAGTTAACTACCAACTACTAACTAGTCTGGGAAAATCTAGTTGCAACTAGTAGTTAACTATTTTTTCCTTGGACTAGTTACAACTAGTAGTTAACTGTTTCCCAAAGTAGTTAACTAGTCTATTTAATTTCATAACCTATTTTTTGCCCAAATTCTAATACATCTTTCTTATCTATATCACAAAAAACGCGCAAAAAGGCCTTTAATTCTGGTTATGGTATTTTGAGTACTCTACCATCTTAATTAAATTTGTTACAGTACAATTTTCTCTATATTTTGATAAAAATTTTAATAAGAATAAGTAGTTGAAATTTTGAAAGTAGTTTCAACTAGTAGTTATTAAAAAAAGTAGTTCAACTAATAGTTGAACTAGTTTAAACCAAAAGTAGTTAAACTACTAGTTAACTACTAGTTGATCAGTAGTTAACTACTAGTTGCAACTAGTTCTAGTTAACTAGTGCCGAACATTACTTAACTCTCACCTTTAATTTCTATTTTGCGATTTTGATAGCGTAAAATTAAACAGAGAACAACAAGCATTTCGGAAAAAGAAGATGACATGTTATAAAAATTTGAGGGAAATGTGGAGTTTTAAAATTTTATGCTGATAAATCATAAAAATGTATAATTTTATTGAACTTGTATTTCTAAAATGATATTTTAATATTAAAAAATAATATGATAAAAATATTTATATATTTTTTGTAAATATTAGATAAAAACCATAAAAACTAAGCAACAAAAACCAAATAATGATTTTTCATGAGAATTGAATCGTAGAATTTCAGATACTATGAGTTGTTATTTTTCTCTAATCCTAATACTGCGAACAAGAAATTGTCTCATCTAAACTTATGCTTAATAAGTCGTTTCAGCAAGAGATGGCGCTATGTGTTATAACGATTCTCCAACAACATGATTTTGAGATTAAAAGGTTGAAGGATGAAAAGCCACTTTAGGGGGCATATTTGTTGAAGGATTTGTGCATTACAGATTTCATTCTGCAAATAAAATTTAATAACGAAATTTCATGTTTTGCCTACATTTACAAGATATATATTTTTTAGGATTTAACGTTAAACAAATATGCGATTTTATATGCAAATTATTTATTAATGTTTTTAGATTATGAATTAGGCACTGGAATCAAAATAATAAAAACTGCTGTGAGATTGATTTTTATTAAAGTTTTATCTATGTTTTAGCCAAGTTTTAAATAATTTTGTATAAAAGAAAAAAAAAGATAAATTGCTATTTTATAAACAATTTAATTATCCAAGCTTGGTCTTGTATTGTGCAATTACTTGCGATTGCATGGCATTCCTCTTATCCATAAGTATCAATAGTGAAATTGTGAAAGAAATATTTCTTAAAAGTTTGAAGATTGGGTTAGAATTAACTAGTACTAGTTTAGGTGCATCGCCAAATCTTAATCAAGTTCTTTTAAAGGATCATTTACTCCCTAAATATACTTTTCCCTAAATATACTTTCCCTAAATATACTTTTTCCAATTTATTAAATGCGTAGAATTCTTCATTAAGAGGTAATGCATCAATAAAAAAATATAAATTTTTAACTTTTTCCAACAAAACTTAACTTTTATGGGTGTTCACATGCACAACAGGTTGCTGTACCCATTTGGAAATTTTTTTTATCAAGTTATTAAAATTTATAAAAAAAAAATAAAATTTTTAAAATTTGAGCTTATAAAAAATATCACCCTATGTACTAAGATAGTGACTATAGGTTGGCCACATGATTTTATCTGTCTAAGAAAAAATTAAAAAGAGATTTCCGTTCGAAGGTACAACAGTCTCCAACAGTCAGTTTAAACTTAAAGTGATGTGAATGCATGAATTTACTTAATCCCCCCCAGAGAATAAGAGAAAAATACTCAAATCCGGTGTATAATAAAGTTCAAAAACAAGCTTCCGCAATCAAACGTACGAGCTTTCCTACATCATCAAGGGACGTCCGAAAATACCCCACGTTTCAAGAGAAACTGCTCCCACAAGTCCATTCGGGCAGGGAAAACAACAACCAGGCACATCACCCTGAAACTGACCGGATCAAATCCTTTTATTGCCGCATTCTCCGCGGCAGATAGTGTTGAGGGAATAGGGCCGAGCTGACGGACCCGACAACATCTGTGTCGTATATTGTAGTTAAAGCCCGCTATTTTTTTTTGTGTGCCATTTAACTTATCCTTTTTTTTTTCCTTTCTTCTGTTCCCCAAGAGAGGAGATTTCTCCTTATTTTAACAACGGGAATCCCGTCTTATCATAGAGAACTACCGAGAGAGAATCGTAAAATATTGCTCGTATTTTTTTGCGATTTGAGCGGAGATAAAAAAAACGGAAGGGATGGTATTGTAAGGTGGGATTAAATCGAAGAGTTTGTTTTTCTGGAGATAGGCGTGAGTTATACGACCTATCTGGAGAGATTTTGGGTTTAAATTGAGGGTGATTATAAGCCCTCTCGAGCTTAAGTTCATAAAATTATCATCTTTAGCCTAAAAACCCTGCTAATATGCTAATTTATAACTTATATGTTAGTTGGTTCTCTATATTGTATTAATATTCAACTAAACTTTAATAAAAGGATACGCTTTGTAAAGGATGGTTTTCTGTATGTAAATATGTGTATAGTTGATATTCTTTAATATTAGTCAGGATTTTATGCATTTATTTTTCCAAGCTCTTTTAAAACCAGTTGTAAGAAATTTTGTTTAATATTAGTAAAATTTTAAGCAAAGTTTTTATCTATAATTTCATAAATATAGTACTGATTCTTTACTTATAATTTTTCACACATGTATACTTAGAGACATAAATTGATTTACTCTCTAAATAGGTTATTTAAGCCTTTACAATAAAGCTATCTGTAAATATATGAATAAATTTATAGGTTTGGATTTAAAAAGCATGGTTAGAATAAAGCTGAAAAGACTGATAAAAAATAAATTACAAAATTCCTTTACTTATTTACCATGATATACTACTAAAAACATCCCTAACCATCAATTTTAAGAGATGGTATTGAGTTACTAGCTGGTTCTCATTTTACAAAAATATTAACAAAATAAATTCTAAAAACTTTTTCTCGTTTATTTTTATTGATGGGGAAAATATTCACATAGTATGATTATTCCTCTTTCTAATAACTTTTCCTCATCAAAAACTTAATCTACAATAAAAATTCGTTAAAATGTTTCTAAATGTAAAAAAACTTTGAAATGTAACAAAAAACCCATTAAAGTACCAAATTTCCAGCTTATTTGTTTTCTATAAACTGTGATGGTACAAAGAATTTGGTAGCTTGTAAAAAGGAATTTTATTATTTATGCAGGCATTGAAATGTGCCCCAAGCGGTGTTCAAATGTACCCCTTCACTGGGGCACCTTCAAAAAGAATTTCTCATGTTTAAAATGACAATTCAAGTTAAGAAATTCTTGATAAATGCATCTATAGAGGATACCAAAATATCCTTTTTTTTATCAATATCTTAATAAAAAATATGGAGAAGTAGTCAAAAATGTATTTTTTGTTCAAATGTGCCCCTTCTCCCCCCTATTCTGAATTATTAAAAAGTAATTAACTATTTCTTTTTCAGCTAATTCAAATAACGATTTCTGAAAGTTAACTAATTCTATGAAAATCGTTTTCTTTCTTGTTACTTTCTCAAAGGGTTTGAGCAAAGAACAGGCTCAGAGAATTCTGGAACGTGACGGCCCTAACGCCCTCACCCCTCCAAAAAAGACCCCGGAATGGGTGAAATTTTGCAAACAGCTGTTCGGTGGATTCGCCATGCTTCTCTGGGTTGGCGCCATTTTGTGTTTCATCGCCTATTCCATCCAAAGTGGATCACTGGAAGAAGCTCCTGATGACAATGTAAGCCTTCGTTATTTTTATAACTTAACTTTACGGCGGGGTTTACATTCAGTGACTTTTGAGCGACGCGATTGGTCGAAACTTTCCTATAAATGCTGACGTAGATACTATGTCATAGCGCCAAGAACCAATGGCAAGGCAAGATTCTAAATCGATGAGGAAAGCGATAGGAAATTTTCGACCGTTTAATTAGGAAGTGATGGAAATCAATGAAATATTGATTTTAGTGATTTTGTAGTTTTGAAGACACAAATTCAAAGAAAATAATTCTGAAACAATAATATTTCTCATAATATAATAATATTCAGTAAATATTTCTACTTAACTTAATCTGAATTAACGGTTTTTGAAGCAGCTAATGAATTATAGTAGTTTGTATAAAACATAAAGATTAAAGAAAGTTAGAGAAGGAAAAATAAAGTATTTTAAGTTTTTAAGTTATAAATGTTATAAAAAGTAGAAAACACTTATCTTGGAATATATATTTTTTGATACAATTAGTATTAAAATCATCTATCTAAACCAAAACGATTCGAAAATCGAGACTGAAGAAATATTCTTTTAAAACCTAGAAAATTTATTGATTAATTTAATCTTATAGTATTCCTTCATTTCTTTCAGTTGTACCTTGGAATCGTCCTGGCAGCTGTCGTGATTGTCACTGGGATATTCTCTTATTATCAAGAAGCCAAGAGCTCTAAAATCATGGAGTCTTTCAAGAACATGGTACCTCAGGTATGAAAGTTCTGTATAGTCAGTGTCCGTTTTACGAGTAATTTAATAAGATTATGGATCTGATAAACTATTGCATAGGATCTATTGATCAAATCTGTCATTAAATCGAAATAAATCTTATACATTCTACCAAAAAATATGTTTGCGTGGATAGTGAACAAATACGAATAAATGATATTGCATAAAAAAATCTTGTAACTTGAACAGCTGTAAAACATTTTGTTTTATGATTGTAACATGCAAACAATTTTATATGCTGTGGGACCTCTCATAAGAAAGATTACATGCAAAAGGCTTCAAATCAGTTATTTGACATCCAAACCTTGTTTTCTTTTTGAATTTCCTATTTAATTTGTTGTCATTGATAATATGCATCTTATGGACTTAGACAACAAATATAGCTCGCTAAAAAACGCACTATAATGGTAGAAGGTTCGACTGGATATTTTAGGGTTCATCTCAAGTGTAGCATAATATGACCTCCTTCCTACTCGGTAAGATTCTTATGGACCAATTAAACTAGAGCATTCGCAAAGCAACTGTAAATTATATACTGAAAATGCAAACCTTCCGTCACCAAACCAATCAGATATCTCGCCAACACATTAACGAGTAGGATCTGTAAATATGCAGTATAGATAGACAACTGATTCCAAATGTCACACCATTTTTTGCTTTCCCAGTACGCCACAGTGATCCGAGGTGGCCAGAAACTGACTTTATCTGCCGAAGAAGTGGTCCAAGGGGACATCGTCGAGGTGAAAGGTGGAGACCGGATTCCGGCCGACATCCGAATCATCTCTGCGTCAGCGTTCAAAGTGGACAACTCTTCCCTCACTGGAGAGTCCGAACCGCAGACTCGGTCGCCTGAGTTCACCAATGAGAATCCACTGGAGACGAGAAACATCGCTTTCTTCTCCACCAACTGTGTTGAAGGTCAGTTGATTGGTGTTCCTGAAATAATCTAACAGCCCTATTCACAGCCATGTGCGTCGGTGTTGAATCCTTGGTCAAAGAAAGATTCCACCAATCAGAGTCAGCGAAAAGCTAACGTTCCTTTCTCTAGCTGCTGGTTGACCGCGACACTGATGGCTGCGAATACGGCTGCGAGTAAAGTGATTTTTGTAGGGTTAAGTAGTTTATTAATATGACTATACTGTGAGCAAGCTAATCTTTCTACTAGTATTGGGAATTTAATCAATAGATTCTTCGATCGGTTAGTTTAATATTGAAAAGAAAAGTTGTAAAATTGATTCAATGTGTATCTATATTGTTCCTTTATCCTTAGCTAAACCAATACGTAGTTGGATCCTTAACAATTATAAACCTAAAATTTAAAATAAATTAGAGAACTTTTTTTTTGAAAATTTATAAGATGATTTTTTTGAAAGGAAGGAAATCCATTGAAAAGAGAATGTATTTCTTTTAAATACTACCTGAAATCAGAGGCTTAACATCGTTTTAAAAATGAAAAGAGTGTGTGGGAGGCGGGGAGAATTTTCAAGACCAATAAATTCCCGAAAGTGATCACGGTTTTAGTGTTAGCAGTTTTTTGCGGTGTAAGAGTAAAACATAGTTAATTTATTCTTCAACAAAACAAAAGAAGATGGGGTTTCTTTACCTTGGAGGTATGAAAACTATTTTACTTTTTTAAATTGGGCTTTAATGCATTTATTATAATAAACATTTCTAATGAATGTGCATTTTAAATTGATATCGGTAAACCGGGTTTCAACACATTTCTGAACAATTTTGAAATACAAGTGAATTAAAAGATTTTAAGTAGCTTGAATTACGTAGCATTTTTTTGTAGCCGTGAATAATCGAAGAACTCCCAAAGAGCTGTATGCAGCTCGAAGTGCGCAAGTTTGATACCCCCTGGTTAAAGAAGCAGTCAATCGATTTCATAACTTCTCATTACACCATGGCGTGATGTGTCTTCAAGGAAGAAAAATAATAAAGAGTACATTATCATAAGTTATCTATTTTGAAGAAATAAAAAACCTAGTCAGTTCTGCTCATTTTTTAAAAAAGTAACTAAATAATTAAATGCATGATAAAGTTTGAGCTGTTTTGAAGGAAAAATAACGAGGAACAAAATAATCTTGCATCTGATTAAAAGACTAAACTGAAATTAAAGCACGTAAGGATTTTCCCACATGAGATGGTTGTTTTCTTTCAAGCTCATAATGCAGTAAAATATGATGGGGAAAATAAAAGTTCCTAAAACTACTCCCTTATTAATTATTTTAGTAAACGTCGATGAGACAACTTTAAAAATGTAATTTATATTCACTCTTTAACTATCTCCATTTACTTACCTAAAATACTCCAGCAAAATTTAGTTTACTTAAATAAATTATACACGGATGCTTTTCTTAATTATTGCTTTTAATACATAATGCATAATGCTTAACTACCGTACTTGAATGACACTTTTTAATTGATTGAGTGGGGGTGTTAGAACTAACGAGGCTTAAGTGGCATGTTTTAAGAAAAACTCAAAATATTGGTACAATATTAATAGCATTAAATATTAATGTCATTAATTGGCTAGTCAGAAGAGAGGAAAAGTCTTAACGGTTCACAATTTTTAAAAAAATTACAACTGAATATGTATGTTGTATAATTAATATTGTCCATAAAACATTAACGACCAATGTAAAAAGAAGAACTAACAATCAACAGAGCGGTTACTAGTTTAAAAAGGATTTTGATAACTAAAACACTGAACGATTTTTTTTGACTGTTTATTAGTAAAAAATCAACATTCATATTTTGAAAATTCATGCTGGTAAATTTTGTGCGGAATTACCTTAATAAAAATAATTTGCTAAGTAGCCTTTTTTGTCGTTTCGTTAAAAATTCAAGGGACATTTTTTGTGATATGTGATATAGTAGAGGCTTTGAAAATCATGTTTCGACCTCATAAAATTCTTTTGGAGTATTCCATGTTTTATGTTAATCCATAAAAGGTAAGACAAGATTGAGCTCAGAAATGCAGTCTCTGCTATTATTTCGATGATATAACATTACTTCCTCTTCAAAGTATATCCTACCGGTAGAAACATCTGATAAGAATTTTCCAATCAAAATTTAAATTGGAAATGTTGGAGATCTCCCTCTCTACTCTTTCTGTAATATTTATTCTGTTGACAGGATTTCAGGGTTTTCACATGGTGAAAGAGAGTATACTCTCTTTCTTAATTCAAACATTCTTTGTTTCGCAGAATATTTTATAAAATAATGTGAAATATTTTTATTATAAAATATCTTATAAGATTCCTTGGTTGAATCTATTTAAAACAATGGGTTAATCTGCAGAATGCAATAATCTCGGTATTAATTTTTGAAGCTAATTCACAGTAGATAAATGGGAGATACCTTTATTTTGGTTTACTTCAGTTCAGTAATTTCTCCTACACTTATTTTGGTATTAGAGCGTGACATGTGACATCGGGGGATAGATTATGGTGTTAGCATTTTGTGACCTAAAGGAGGGAATGCTTCAAAAATGTAAAGAAAAAGTGTGGCATCATTTATGGATAGGCTCCAAATGAAAGCAGAATATGCATATATCTGAAAAAATGAGTTGGAATCATATGATTTACCACCATTCCAAAAACGCTTAATGTAATTAATTTGACCAACATACTGTTCGTTTTCCAGCTTGGCAAGAGTTTGGGAATCCGTTCGTTCATTGGCGATGTTCTACCGCTTTTAAAAGATTCTTCTCCAAAAGTGACTTAGTGTCTTTCTCCTGAAAACCTACGATATCAGCATCACCTGGGCACTCTAAAAAATACACTTAGTCAAAAATGACCAAAACCTCATTTTTCCGTTTTTAGCTTTGTGGTATAGTAGATAAATATTCAAAGTAAAAGTATTCCCATAAAACGAGGCTTCTTCATGCTCAGGAACCAGCAGAAATGTGGTGAAAAGTGTGGGTTTTTTTTTGTCGTGTCTATGATGAAATACATATAAATACAAATTCTGAGACAAGAATATCAAATATGACCTTGATCATTGATGACGGCCCTGGCGATCTGTTCAATGCCTTCGTCATACAGATCCACAACAAATGGCAATACCCCTATCTTCCTCAAATCCACACTAATGGCTGGGCAGGCAAAAATGTGAGTCGGGGTTAGCTATGTGTCTGGGCAGTTATCACAATTTCTATATACTCTAAAGCCCTCTCTGTCCATTTTCATGCCCTTGTAATGGCCAGTTCTGAGTCTTACAATAGTTTTTGGGACAAGTCGATCAGTATCAATGTTGCAAAGCTGGTGTTTTATTGGGATAGATTTCTCTCTGAGTTTAAAATTTGCTATTGCATTTGCGTCTAGTAAAGTAGCATTTTTATTGTAAATTAAAAAACTTTAGAGTTATTATTATTAAAAAACTTTAGAGTGGTCCCATTAACCTATAAACTTTTCTCACTCCCTCCAGGAACTGGCAAGGGGATGGTGATCAACACGGGCGACCGCACGGTGATGGGTCGCATCGCCAACCTGGCTTCTGGTCTGGAGATGGGGGAGACACCGATCGCGCGCGAGATCGAGCACTTCATCCACATCATCACGGGGGTGGCGGTGTTCCTGGGGGTGGCCTTCTTCATCATCGCTTTCATCCTCGGCTACTACTGGCTGGACGCCGTCATCTTCCTCATCGGCATCATCGTCGCCAACGTCCCTGAAGGTCTGCTTGCCACCGTCACGGTGAGTCCATAGACATTAATCATACGTATCATAATTCACGTATCAACCTTACACTGTATTTCTAGCTTATTGGTTCACTGCTCTTCAGAATCCCTTTGCCATTGTCCGTCTCTTCTATACTCTCTACCACATCTTAACTCCTGAGCCTCTCTCTCTATTTTGAATATCTCTTTACCCTTGAGCCTCTCTCTCTCTCCACTCCAGTATCCCTTTGCTCTTGAACCTCTCTCTGACTACTGAGAATACCTTTACTCCTCAACATCTCTTTTCTCTTCAGTAGCTCTTTACTTATTCTTAGATTTTTTTTGCTCTTTACTTTTTAATCACATTTCTTTGCTCTTGAGCCTCTTTCTACTCTCCATCATCCATATGCTCCTTAGCCTCTCTCTAATCTCCATCATCCTTATGCTCTTCAGTATTTCTTTGCTCTTGAGTCTCTCTCTGTTATAAAGCATCCCTATGCTCTTGAGCTTTTCTATAATCTCCATCATCCTTATGCTCTTCAGTATTTATATGCTCTTGAGCCTCTCTCGATCTCTGCTTTACAGCATCCCTATGCTCTTAAGCCTCTCTCTACTCTCCCTGATCCTTCTGTTCTTCAGTATTTCTTTACTCTTGAGTTTCTCTCTGCTCTACAGCATTCATTTGATCTTAAACTTGTCTCTGCTTTTAAGCACCACTTTACTCTTTAAAATCCTTTAGAAATTTTGAACTTGATACTTGTTATTCATTTTTATTTATATCCATCCGTACATGGCCTTCTCGCTCGGATATCTTAAATTCACCTACACGTTGTGTAAAACCACTTTACAAATAGATATACTAGACAAGAACGTTAATTGAACCTATGACGTCACTAACAAAGTAGTTCTCATTGCGGTGTCTGAATTTTGAGTGAAATAAAAGAACGTCAATTTAAAAATATGATTAATTTGTTAAACCCATGTATAGTCTTTTTATCATGATTTGCGTACCGAAACTCCTCCTCGCAACCCAACAGGCTTTGTGTTTACTCATTTTCTCCTTCCGCTTAGTGACGTACTGTGTTCAGGAAATGTTTCTGTCGAGTATAGTGGAAAGATTTTTGCAATAATACAAGTGTTCTCACAACCTCTACCAATATCCGTGCAAAGATGGGAAAATGGTTTAAGATTTTTATCTTTCGTTAAGTCTAATGGGACCTACACCATTTTGCCATCTTACTGCAAAATAATCCAGCAAGTACCCCAACTAACTCGAGTTTCTCTTTTATTTACTCTCGCAACCACAACTTTCAATTAAAATTACGCTCGTCGCATGTTTTGTGAAAGTGCAGATGGCAGCAGTTTCATGGCTTTGCTCAGTTGAGCAAGAAATAAGGTCTGCTGCTCGAAAAACCCAACCGCCTAGAAAGTTCGCACTCAAAGGGGGGAAAGTTTCTAAGAGAAAATGTTCTAAAGCTCTTCCGAGGAACGAATCTCGTGTTTTATACTTTGGAACAAAAAGGTTCTTTAAAATGCACACTTGCTTATGTTGCGAGATATTCGGGTTTTTAAGGAGCTCTCTTTTAAGTAAAGTTTATGCACTCAGAAACCAAGTATTCTGACTTTACATTGACTGGAATTTTTTGTTTAGTTTTGTGTTGATAAGAGAGTGATATAATAAGAACGTAAACTTAGAAACTTTTATCATCATAAATATAACTTAATTGAATTTAATTGTGAAAGTTTTCTCTTTACAAAACGCAGATAAATTTATGTGTCAGAGAGAATATAAAAATTAAGATTCGATTAATCTTTTAGGTCTTTGGCATTGTTGTGAAATTTATCTGTAACTTGTAGGGAAGGAACCTAGAAAAATATTGTTGTAGAAAGTTTATCACTATAATACAGGGTGATTGAAAACTCATGGGCTACCGGCTACCCTAAGACAATTCAAAATTCTGAGGAGCTAGAGTGCGGACACAGAGAAATATCCTAACAGAGGGTCCACGAGGCTATTTTCAAATGTGTTACTGATGTGAGGGCGCCACACTAGAGTCTGGAACGTATGCCGGCCACTTAAATCTCTCGCCAAATTAGAACTCAGCGCTTGCGCAAAAAGGTGTTTTCGATCTCCCATAGGCAGCCGGCGAACGATTCAGACTGGATCCAGACGCTAGAGAGTTTAGTGCGATCCCAGCGCCAAAATTCTCCCAACCTGTAACCCTTTGTCATGCTTTTTCGATTTCCATTATGGCCTATGGCCGTGGACTCTCTGTTCTAGTACCTACTCTGCGAGTGCGGACAAAATTTGACAAAAGCAATGAAAAATGGGTTATTTGGGGAAAACGTTTACGGAAATAATTAAAATTTCAACATCCTAGGATTGCTTCACCGCCTACCCAAACCAGGGTGATTCTGAATTGTCAGAATTAAAAGCGTTTTTCAGTTTTATTAAAATGAACCCTATTGGAAAAATTTTCCCAGTGTTTCATAAACCAGTATCAAATCATACTGGATCCAGTATCATTTATACTGGATCCAGTATAATTTGATACCGGTTTGTGAAACACTGGGAAAATTTTTCCAATAGGGAATAATTAAAAGTTGTTGCCCGAATTCAAAACTTCTAACAAACAACCCTAAGAAGTAGAAAAAATTAATGAAATAAAAAATATTTTTAAAAACCACGTTTTTAAAATGGACTAAAAACTATAAATAATTTTTTTTCAACTCCTTGTAAAACGAAAAAGGTGGGGGGGATCATGCAATAGGTAATATTCATCAGCTACTACTCTCAGCACTCTACTTACCTATCTATCCCCGATATAAAATAAGAAGCACAAAGAGAGTTCCTATAAAAGCTAAATAATTAAATACCTAATGCATGAGTCCCACGTTCTTCGTTTTACAAGGAAATTATTACAATTATTTTAAACTTTTTAGTCCATTCAAAAACTTTGTGCTTAAAGTTTTTTTCCCATTTCATTAATTATTTTAAAGAAAGAACATCGCTATGTATGTATTCCCACTCACTTATTGTATGTTTAGAATATAAAACATGTCTGTGGGAAAATGCCCTTTCAATGAATGATAAAGTTTTTAAGTAACGATTACTAAACAGAAGGAATCAATCTAAGTATAAACTAACATACTATTATTTCTTTAGGTATGTCTGACTCTCACTGCCAAACGTATGGCATCTAAGAACTGCCTGGTAAAGAATCTCGAAGCTGTCGAGACTCTCGGATCGACATCGACTATTTGTTCTGACAAGACCGGGACACTCACTCAAAACCGAATGACAGTCGCTCACATGTGGTTCGATAATCAAATTATTGAAGCTGACACTACTGAAGATCAATCAGGTGAGAGTGCATGTTTATACTCATGAGTGAAATGTCAGTTTGAAAAAAGGGAATAGGTACAAAAACCAAGTTTTGAGAAAATCGAAAAAAAAAAAGTATATAAGTAATGGAATTTTCATTGTATAACCACACAATTTGTACTGATAATTCAGGATTCTATTTAGAGTACAGAATAATCATCGGAAAAAAATAAAAGCATTATTTAAAAATATTTTATGAAAAGAATCTTGGAAACCATTTTAATCGACAACTAAATTATATTTCTGCTTAGTTCACAGTACAAAAGGGAAAAATAGAAAGACTAAGACGAGTAAAATTAAAAATAATTGTGAAACTGAGTATTAAGGCACTATCAATGCAGTAAGTAAATATATCATTCGAGTCAGACGTTCATTGGGTGAAAAAAAAGGAAAAATCACTTTTAAAATCAGTTAAAAATTTATTTTGGCTAAGTTTGGCTAAGCAGTACAAAGGCAAGAAAGACAAATTAACTCGTATAGAACCTTATCTTTAAAAATTCTCGAATGTTCCAAGTTCTATAGGTACAACTTTATTTTTTTATCAGTCCTTTCATCTATATCCTATTTTTCTTTATTTTGTTTCTTACACAAATTTTGTTGGTTACATGACAAAAAAGAAAACAAAAACTTTTGACATAGAAGATATTTTGAATCCATTGAAAATAAATAACCTTACAAAAAGCATTTGCTTGATTCACTGCTGAAATGCTGCAAGAAAAATCTCCAAGGGAACCAAATTACCTTCAAGCTACATAGAAATGATTAGTAGATATTAAAAATTCTTTTATAATTATGAGTTCATTATTTCATACTCAGTATGTTATAATAGGTTCCAATTTTATAAATTTAATTTAAAGGGTATCTAAAATAATTATGAGTTCATTATTTCATACTCACTATGTTATAATAAGTTACAATTTTAGAAATTTAATTTAAAGAGTATCTAAATTAAAGTACCATGAAAATTTTCCTACCACAAGATGTGAAAGGAAATTACTGTTTATATACTGTATTGTTTCATGTTGTGTCAACCACATAACATTCCTCACAAATATTCAAAAGGGTAATAGTAGTGCCATTCAATTGCTTCGAAAATTATATTAATGGTTCTTAATGTGATGATTAAGGATGCGATGACTCAGAGGGCGTTCAAACGGGAAAAGCCACCTACAGTGTCTAACGACCTACAGTGACCCAACGTCATTTCCAGTTCATTCAGATTTGTTTTTATTTCGTGAGTTGAATTTTTAACTCGGACTTCCCTAATACAATTTAAGGGTGCTATATTAATAACCGGGTGCCACAATTCTTTGCGAATTTTTTTGCACTATTCTTGGCATCATAATCCAGTATATCCGCCGGGTTGCTAGAAAAGGAATTATCGCCCTAGTTGGCAACGCTAAAAACACAAGTGGCACCCGGTTGTAGAATGAAACCTAATTTAAGCTTCTTAGGGTAAATGCAGATCAATTTATGCTTTAAAAGAGATTTGCTTTGATATCGAAGCCGTATTTTAAGATGCACTTTTGCCCTTTTTGAGACTTTGTTTTTTACATCATACTTTTGATATTTATTTCTTTAAGTAAATAGCATTTCAAATACGTTTATTTATTTTTGTAGTTTTGAAGAATCATTTAACTTTTAAAAAACTTAAGATGTTCTGAAATTTAGGCCTGTTTACAATCTGGGTAGATATGATAAAGCAATGTGAGGTAAAAATACGAAAAACTTAAACTAAATAAAAAGTAAAATCTATTTGGATTTGATGGCAGCAATCTTCTTCAAAATTTCAATATAAACAAAAAACAGTGTAAAAGTATTTAATCTACTTCCTATACAAAACAGGGTATCAAATATACTAATTTGAAGATGTAACGAAATTTAAAAAAAATTACAGCTGCAGAAGATGCATGAAAATTCCTCTCTCAATAATATTCCCTTTACAGCAGAACAAAATAGTTCCTGACTTATCAATTCCTTTTAAACATCAAAAATAGTTTGAAAATTCACTCCAACCATTAGTGTATCCTTTCACATTACTGATACTCAAAAACATCCTTGATTTCTCCCTTTTCTCTCAAAAAATCACTCACCAGGCGTATCTTTTACGTTCAATTTAAAGAGCTGGGTCTAAGATGACCGCTTCTACCCCGAATCCAATATACGGGGAAGCGTATAAAACAGCTATTTGTGGCGAAATTTCATTTGCCCGCTATCTAATATGACGGCAACAGAGTTCTCCCCATAAAAGGGAAAGAGATTGGTCTGTAGAGAAGAGAGCTTCTCTCCAGTCAAAAGAACTCGCTTTGTTAGAATAGGAGAAATTCCAGTATCATTTGACGGGTAAAAACAAATCCGATGAAGCCGGGCTTCTTTTCAGTCGTGTTAATAGCCTTTGGTCAGACCAATGAGAGGAGAAGGATTTTTGGCTCTTTCATGGGATTCCGGGAAGACGAAATTACAGTGTCACTCGATGAGTTATGCCTTTTTTTCCCCTCAAAGGCTATCAAACAAATTCTCGATATTAGCACAACTTATAGGTTTGTGGTAAATAGATTATATCCTACTCTCTGTATAACTTCAATACCTCAAAATCAAAGGTAACCCACACGTTTTGAGATAATGAGTTTTCGAAATAATGAGGGAGAATACTTAATTTTAAGGTTGAGAAATACTTTTGCAAGATTTAAAGGTTTTAGAGCGATTAAAGTTTGAGATAACGATGGTATACTGTATATGCGTCTGTGGTTCATGTTTTTGAGCAAATAATTTTTTCCAATGACAAATATAATGTGATACTTCATCTGGATTATGTTTCAACAATTTAAGCAGTTGTTTCTCTTTTTATGAGAAATTTGAGCTGGGAAAATCTATACATAACAGTGTTAGGCATTCTGAAGCTTGAGTTGGATTTATTTCTAATAATTTCTATCAACCTATATACCTATTGCTTTCCTCTAAAAATTTTCTAACATCGTCTGTTTTTATGTACTGACTTAAATAACTCGCAATTAATACTAATCTAGATCCGCAACATACCCTCTAAAATTGCTCAATTCGATTTAATTGCCATGGATTACATTTCCCATCACAATAAATAAATTTGTCCGAAGTCTTAACCACGCGCAGCCTTTTACCTTGAAGACGAATTCCAAAACCCACCCACGGCAGGATACAACAATTTGTTTCCTAATAAATCAGAACCAAACGCATCAGCGTTAATCTTATCTGAAATCCCACAATGGACGGTAAATGAAACAGAAACTCGGAGCCACACGGGCTCAGGCGAACACGGTCACTCGAAGCATCCATTCGCCATTGCAATTGTTTTCTTCTTTCGTTGAATGGGTGACGTCGGTTTTTGTGAATGGGAAGCCAGCGTGATGGGGAAGTCGAGCTGATGACTTTTCAATTGATGACGAAGGACGACATTAAAGAAGACACTACTACTCACTGAGAGAGGGCGGATGGGTTTCGGAGGAATGGAATAGTGTACTTTTGGGTTCTTTTCCGTTATCTGCCTCCAGAATGTTTTTGATGCCAAATATTCCAGTATCACCAAACTTCTTTTGTTACCGATATAACTGAGCAATTTGTATTTAATCGTATGCTTGTAATTTTTGGCGATATTTCTAATTTTTGGCGTCTAAAACAGCTTGGTGAATTTTACCTGGACAGATAACGGAAAATATCCTTTTGTTTTGAATCTGAAAATAAATATAAATTAGATAATTTTTGCAATTATACTATTAAAATTCAGTTTTTAAGTGTAATTTAAGTTTAATTTTTATAACAACTATGATTTTAAACTCTACCAATCACATTTAACAAAATAACTTACAATTATTAAAATTTATCCCAATATTCATGGTGTTTATTTAATGAAGCTGCAGAGAATCATAACATCTTTTAACTTCGACTCAAATTTTTAAATCCTACTAGCATTGCCATATTTGTGTATCAGCCTCTATTAAATAAGATGACGAAATCTCACAATTTTCAAAGTGTTAATCAATACAAGTTCCACAAGATTTGCAGTAAAAACACTCCTATCGTACTTCAATACGATCGCATCACTGTCACTAAGAATAAAGTTCACCGCAAGTTTATTATTATAATATTTCATTTTTTTTTTATTCATTTACATATATATACAGGACCAAAAAACAAAAGAAGAGAAAAAATAATTGTACACTTCGGGGATTTACATCCCTTAAGAGTGCGTTATAAATCTATTTAGTTAATACAAATAATGAAGAATACAAGATACATAGAAAATAATTAATTACAAGAAAATGAGATATAAAATAAATAATTACAATTATGAGGACTGGCAATGGTGTCGATTGCAAATCTCTCTATATATAATCAAGGCTAAACTGGATCGGTTAACTGTGTTATATAACACAGTTAACCGATCCAGTTTAGCCTTGATATAATGAAGGTGTCCCTGGGCATAGATATATATATACTAACGTTTACGTTAGTATATATATCTATGTCCCTGGGTTCCTGGGTTTGTCCGGAACAGATTTGGCTCAATTTCTCCAAAACTACCCGTCCGAATCGAACCAAACTTGGTACACATACGTATGGGGACGGGGGAAAGACAATGACATCATTTCCAAATTTCTAAAACCACCCCTTCACCCCCTTTTAGGCCTTTTTGTAAAATTCGCCTTATTTCTCCACTTAAGAAGATCTGTTTAACTCGCATTGTTGCAAATAATACAACAAAAACAATTTTAAACATAAACAAAGTATTTAAAGATACAACTGGACTGAAATTGTTTTAAGAACGTTATTAATAATTAAAGAAATTGAAAACTGTCCTTATAAAAAACTTTATGACAGTATTTTCATATTAAAAACTTCATTTTCCTTGAAATTTTATGTTGAAACTGAAAGTTTAGATTGTTGAAATGTTGAAATTAATCTTTAAACTTGAATTATTTTAGTGTAGCTTTTAAAAAAGTTGGTAATAAAAACTAGATCAAGTTTTATTCTCCATCATTATTTTTTCCATGATAGCTTAACGATATTTTTTTTCAATTTAAACAGGGGAATGTTAAATATTTTTATCTATGCAGTTGTTTTTTATTAATTACTGGGAAATTCGTCAAAATAGACAAATGGGAGTAGTATCTATATTTTCGGAAGTTGTTGAATGAATTCCTTTCCAAGAATTTTTTCGTGATGCACTGCACCGGGAACACCTAGATGAAATGGTGCCAGGAACACCGGGTTGAAAAAGGTACCAGGAGTACGGAGATGAAAAAGATACCGGGAACACTGGGATAAAAATTGTACCAGGAACATCGGGATGGAAAACGTACCGGGAACACCGGGAGGAAAAGTACTGGGAAACTGGGAGGAAAAAGGCACCAGGGACACCGGGATGATTGGTAATTGCTGATACAGAAAATTAGATTCGCAACTTGAGAGAGCATAAAAAATAATTTTATATACTTCACCCGTGCAAGGCCGGGCAAATCAGCTAGTATAAATATAAATATAAGCCCAAAGTAGAAAAAAAAACCATATTGACTATATTGAAGAAGTCCAATGAATTATAAATAAAGCATTTGTATTAAATTAAGAGCAATAAGTTCAAAGAATAACTAAAACTTCTGAATTAAATAAAAATTGCTTAAGTTTTTTCTTGAATAAAGTAATTTTAGGTATTATTTGAACATCAATTGGCAAACTATTGCAGTGTTTGGGTGCTAAGTAGAAAAAACATTTGTGAAAAATCTCTTTGTTTGATTTAGGAACACAGTAGATCATGCCAGGGCGTCTAAGATTAACAGTTGTTCTTTTTATACATATATTCGGATTTAAAAATAGATTATAACAATTTTTGTAGAAAAACAGATGCTTAAGAGGAAGTATATCAATGGATTTGTAGGAAACGAATGTTATACTTTGGTTAGTGGAATTTAACATAACTTTTAAAAATTTGTTTTGAAGGTTTTCTATTATTTGAATATTAGTTATGTAGTCACCACCCCATACAGATAAACCATAGTATATCCTAGGATGAACCCAAGCATAGTACAAGTTTTTTAGAAATTTCAAATTTACAAAGTTTTTTAAATGATAAAACTTATACAAAAGAAATCTTAGTGAATTAGATAGGGAACCGAAATCATCCAACCCAATAATAATAACAAAAAATAACCCAATAGTCTTTTTGATACCACCCGGTCGATGATGGGGCTCCTTATTCTGATAGATATTGAAGTTTAAAGGGAATCCGCGAAAATGGAGTTGGTGGCCTCTCTGTGTCTTTCCTCTGAGTTGTCATGAAATCGATTGCTGGAAGCGTTCCGGCTCGGATGTCAATCGATATATCCTTCTGTTGTCCCCACGTTCTAAGTTTTGTGGGGAAATTTAGAAAAAAAATATTCCCAAACATTACGATACTTCTAAAAAATAAGTTTTGAGTGGACTCTGGGCTTTCACTCCAAATGTGTTTAGGTTTAATAGCGAGATTTTATTGTTGACTAATGTTTCGAATTACAAAGGTTGATTTTATTTAGGAAATATTAGAATAAAAAGCTAGAGACACTTTTAATAAAATGAATAGTCATTACATTCGAGTCTAACATCAATATTGGGATCTTTCAATTTATTTAAGGTAGGAAGGTTTTAAATAATAACGTATCCTTGCTTTTCAAATGAGTTATGTTTGAATGGTCTATAAATATAATAGTTCCTATACAATAGTTTACCTATTAATTTAATTCATACAAATAGTGTCACTGTCTTCGAAAGAAATCTTTTTTTTATTTTTAATAAACATTGACGACCTGGATTTGTATTTCACACGTTTTTGTGTTTAATATTATGCAGCTTTTGCCAGTCTATTTTTATGAGCGGGTTTTTTTTTTGTGTGTTTGTAGTTTTTTTTATTTTATTTTCCGTTGTATAATTAATGTATTAATTTCTATTAAGGCTGGACGGGATTCTTTTTATTTCCCCTTGGTTTATCACATGTTTTTCTTTATTTATTTTAATTTTTTACATTTTTGTTAGTAAAGATTATGATCTAAAAAAAAACTGTAATGGTGAAAGAATGCTAACTCCAACAGCTTTACGTTGTAGTTAGCTTGTTACTGAAAGAGCACCGCTGTGAAAGAATTACTAATTTAGTTTTGTAAACATAAAAGTTAAATATAGGTACCTACTCCAATATAAACTCCAAAAAGAAAAATATCCTACAATAAACTCATAATTTGATTACTTTCATCGACCTAAACATTTTATCTTTTGTTTAAATTTCATTTATTTCATAAATAAAAGTTGCAAAATAATGATGTCAGAAATTATGTAAAAAATAATGACATTTGAGGAAAAAAGAGCACCTTATATTCTTAATTATTCCTATAAGATAAACAATATAAGATTAAATAAATATCCTTTTTGATCTTAAGAAAAGTAATTTTAACCCTTGCCCTTTACAATAATCCATTTCTGTAGTTCTTAAAAATCTGAATATCACATCACCTGCATTATATGCACATTCCTTTTAGGTAAACATAATTAGTAAGATAATAAGCTACTTCCAGAAATACATCTTCTCTCGTTGTTGGCATATTGCCAATTGAAATACTGTTTATATTATATTGATTTCGATATTATTTCTATTTTTAAAAATTGATATTTTCACTAAGCAATAAATATACTCGAGTCTAAAGGGGAAATATAATTTTAATAGAATTCCCTGATGAGATTTAATCGTATGAAAGCTAATTGGAATGCTCTCCCAACTGATTCAGCCTCATCGTATTTGGTTGCTTGCTTTCGAACATTTTCGAATGTATGTACTTATCAATGATTCATTGCAATGGAGCCAGTTTAGAATGGTTTTAACACCTCTTTGTCGAGGGATTCCTTTTTTCTAATGTTTTTTTTTAAATGGGTTTTATTTCACTAAAATATTTTTATTTGTATCAACTTTTGAGAGTTACGAAGTATATTTTTTACTTATTTGTAGGAAATTCACTTACTACACATATTTACACAAATATATAGAAATACATTACCAATCGTAATACCAATTAGGTCTAGATAAATTTATAAACTAAAGTGAAAAATCATTTAAAAAAATTGTTTGTAAACAGAAACTTTAAAACTTAAGATATTCATTACTCAAGTAAGCTTATTAAAAATTATTAAGTTTATTCGAAAAGAATTTCATGGGTAAACATGAATAAATAAATATTTAAATAGCTTGTATTAATAGTCTTAAATTTAATTTTTACGTGCTTTTGTGTGAGTAAATAAATTATTTCGTTTAATTTTTAAAATGTTCTTCAAATTAAAGGTTTTTAACCAAGACAGCTACAGTTTCAATTTATCCCTTTTAAATTTTTAAATAAACACGCTTACTATCTGTTTTCACTAAAAATACATTTCCTGAATGTTATTAACGAATATGGCTTCAGAGATTCTACACTTGAATTTTTTCATCTTTCATTTAAAGAGTTAACTTATGTTTTAAGAATAAAGCTAACCTTTGGAGAAATGTATTTTTAATATACCTAATAAAGAATAATTTAATATTTTACAAAGCATACCCGACAAAAGCTCTCTGAAATACAATAATGAAATTGGTATTTATAAATACAAAGGAGAGGGTAACATATTTATTTTCATTACTAGAACTATTTTTGTTTATAGAATATTCAATACTAGAAATCATCTTTAGTAGTGAAATTAATGCGTAATCTTATAGTATCTAGAAAAATGTTGATTTTGTGAATTTCTCTTTTTACTTGTAGGTGTGCAGTATGACAAGACCTCCGCCGGATGGAAAGCCTTAGCCAGAGTTGCATGTCTTTGCAGCAGAGCAGAGTTCAAAGTTGGTCAAGAGAATGTACCAATTCTTAAGCGGTAAATTACCTCTCTTTTCATAAATTTCAAGTCTTTTACGTGTATTCCAGGTTCTTATTATTTTTAGAGACATGAACATAACTTATAGACGTATATATTTTGTCAAGAAGAGAATAATGAACTTTTTTTTTCAAATGTGTTTTTTACAAAGTTTTCTTGGGATTTTTTTTATATACCTAGCGTTCTGAAATAAATAGTTCTTAAATCTGAAACTAATTTAGTAGGATTTAAATTTTTTTATTTTAATCGTCGCTTTTACATAAATTGGGCAGAAATCTATTCTTATGAATTTTAACTACTTAAGCATTTTATTTTGAAAATAAAAACTTTTTTCTTCTCTTTTTTTAACTATTACGATATTTTTTTTAAAATTATATTTAACAGAAAAGTTAATTATTACTTGTTGTTAAAAATAACAACGACAACTAACCTCATAAATCAATGAAAAAGTAAAAAAACTCTTTAAAATAAAACATTTCCATTTATGCCCCTTAGCTTCTTTATACCCAGATAAAAACTTCCCAGGATCACGAAATGAAAAAATATTACAATTGTATTTCAAAACACAAACATTGCAACAATTTTTAAAATTTTCAACAAAATCGAAAACCCGCAGCCGGTAGGATTCGAACCTACGCGGGGAAACCCCAATGGATTTCGAGTCCATCGCCTTAACCACTCGGCCACGACTGCTACGCTTCCCGCCGCGTTTGAAGCGACCTATTCAGAGGAAGAATTTATTTCCTGGTGGGTGTAGGGATTCGTGTTGTCAGAGGTGGGGGGGGGAAGCATCAAACTTGAGGAAGATGTCTTTTTTGCCGGAAGGTTTCGTTGTCGCGTTGAGTGGAAAAATCAACTTGACCGGATGAGATTCTAGAGTGCTCTTTTATTTACTGCTGAAGTTTGCAGATCGCTGTAGTTTTTTATATTCAAATGCGTTACAACGCGTATTTTGGTTAAACTTATTTTTACTATTACCCAGTGAAAATCTATGTGTGTATTTTTTAAATAATAAGCAGCAGAATCTCTATTAAACGAGTAGTGGGGACCGGTTTATTCCCGGTAAATAAAATATTGTGAATTAAATAAAGCTCTTTAAAAAAGGCTTTCAAGAGATCTAGAAAATTTTAGCTCGGAAATGTAAACATATCCTAAAAATATTTATAGTTAAATTTAAATACTTTTAACTCAACAAAGAGTTTTAAGTAATATTTTGATGCCTTTACCAATTACCTAATATAAATTTTTATTTGGTTATAGTTGAAAGTTTCGAAATTGTTAAAAATTAGTAGTTATAATTAAGTAGAAAAAATTTAAAAAGGTTTAAATTATGAAGGTAACATATGTATCTATTGTAATTTCCATTCAATGATATTACTTACTGTCAAGTACTCAAAACATCATAACTAATGGAATGTTTCACTGAAAAATATTAGGTATTATTAATTTAAGGAAATGCCTTTAAAGCAAATAAAATTTTGAATATTTTTTCTTGAAGCATTTTAAAGTGCTACAATGATTTTCGTCAAATTAAGTTGTTTAATTATTTTAAGGGATATGCATTTACATGATTGTAAGTGATAAAGATAATAGAGAGATAATAAAGTATTCGAAATCTATTAATTAATTAATTTTTTGAGACCACACATTTTAAACTTTTACATATAATTGATAGTTTTACTATTCTATTATATGGGCTCCAATACTTAAAATATAAATCTAAAGCTTCAATGGAAGTTTGCCTGTATTTATGACAAAATTATCCCGTTTTAAATTTGACACCATTTCTTAAATTCTGCTTAAAGTTATCATGATTCATTAGCTATATTAGTTAGTTTCTCATAAGTTAGACACAGCAAGCATTTTATTTAACTGAATTTACAAAGCATTTACTTTTTTGTAATAACTATTCTTATTTAACTAACTTTTTTATATACTTTTTATAACTTCTGTATTTTATTTTTTTTCGGACAGAGATTGCATCGGCGATGCTTCAGAATCTGCAATCCTAAAATGCACGGAACTAGGTGTCGGCAACGTGTCTGCATACAGGCAGAGGAATCCAAAAGTGTGCGAAATTCCTTTCAATTCGAGCAACAAGTATCATGTAAGTGTTTTTAAAAGAGGAAAACCCACTACTAATCAAACAACAAAAACTGATCATTAAGATTTTTTTTTGTCCCGAACGTAAAATTATATTGTTCAAGTTTTTTGTAATTTGAATTGTTTATTAGGCTATTGCACACACTTTAAAGACAAGTGAATTTATTTCATTATTCTTTTTATTAAATTTTTAAGCTTTAAGTAACCACAAAAAGACAACTAAGCACTATTTTAAGGATTATTCAATGAAAGCAAAATTTTTCTACATAGTTTTCTACAATGTTCTTTAGTGCATAAACTTGAAAAAATTACTGTACTCTATATGAAACATGTTGCACATTACTTTGTATATCATGTATTACGTACAATCCAATTAAGAATTTCATATCTTCAAGCAAGAACAATAAAACATTTAATCTTATTTGAGTGCTTTAAAAGCCAAGAGGTAGGAGTTACAGTGTGGGATATTTTTTATACAAGGGGGTTCTTTTACAGAGTGGAAGAATTTTGGTATATGTTGTGAACTATTATTTATGCTTTTCTTTAGTTAAAAACACTCGGCTAATAATATTTGAAATGTCTTGAAAGTTTTACATCATAACCAAAAAGTTCCATCGCTTAGTTATTTCAGGCGAGAAGAAAAACTAAAACTTTTAGGTTTTAATTCGGCTAATTTCAAACTTTTATTACTTTAGAAATTCGAATAAAAATATAAATTTTAGGCTTTCTTCTCTCCTGTAGAAACGAAGTGATAAAACTGGTTTTGGTTTTTTTTTTGTTCGGAGGACAGAATTTAATTCAGAGTGAAGTTGAGTTGTGATATAAGAACCATTAAAAGTGACGTCAAGACACGTCACAATTTCGGGTATCTCTGGCCTTTTGAGTCTAGGTAGCCATGTTTAGTTTAATCTTATTTTCAGCCTTTCTGATGGTTGGTTAGCCATGTTTTTCACAATCCGCCATTATCCGAACCGTTATTAAAAAAATAGAAAACGTCCAAAAAATGGCAAATTGACGTTTAGTGCTAAAACAAATCTCCAAGTTTCGCTCTACGCATGAATGGAAAGGGGGGGGGATAACTGCCCCCTTATACGCAGGTGTAGCCCTTTGAATTTGGCGAAATCGATGCCCATTCATTGTTTTTTTTTTATTTAATTTGAAATTTAAGTTAATTTGTCTTTCTTTTCTTGTTATTCGTGCTGCAAACTAAGCCACAACAAAATTTAATTTAAAAGTGGATTTACTTTTTTCCAGAGAATGTCCATTGATATTCATTATAAACTGCCTTAGGGCGAGCGCGCACGGGCGACTTTTGTCACGGTGACAAAGAAAAAAACAACGTTGCTAAGGCTGTTGTTAGGGGCGGGACATAGAAGTATCCAATAGCAGCATTCGCACATGACATCACTGGAGGATAAAAACAACGTTGCTAAGGCCGTTGTTAGGTAAAGTCATGTGATTGAAAATGCTCTATTGTTTTCTAATGATATTTTTGATACTAGTAATCCTGGTCGCCGTGACTTTAGTCGCTAGTGCGCGCCCGGCCTTAATGACTCAGTCTGATAATAACTTTGGAGTTTTATTTGCCCACGGCTTACTAGATACTTATACAGGCTAGCCGAGTACGGAAATCATTGCAAATCCAGATGGCAATACTGGACCAACTGGCAAAGCATATCCACAGTGTTGAAGGCGGTGGGTGATATAGGTAGGTCTTGTAGCGCTCCAAGCGGGAAAAGTTGTCAAATGGTTTTCATTGTTTAAAACTCGACTAGCCTGTATAAGTATCTAGTAAGCCGTGATTTGTCTTAGTTTTATTATTATATTTATTTGTCCTGTTTTAGCAAAAATATAACATAGAGCATTTTCAATCACATGACTCGGACTTAACAACGGCCATAGCAACAGAAGGTTGTTACAGTTTTTTGCCCTACAGAGGTTAACAGTTACAAAAATGACTAGCCGTGGAATCCTTCTATTGGAGCATTTGCAATCACGTGACCCCATACCTAAAAACCGCCTTAGCAACCGATAAACAACGGTCTTAGCAACAGTTAAAAGCCCTACAGTAGATACACAGTTAAAAGAAAATAACCGGTTGTGACGTCACCTGAAAACACTCTATAATTTTCAATAAAAAAAATGGTGTTTTTTTTCAACTTTCAGCCATCCATTTTTTTAAACGCTACTATATTTTTAAATAAGGTACTTTTATATTTTCGACGATTGTTCTGCATTCTAAATAGAGTTACAAGTTTCCAGTAAAATTTGCTCGTTAAACTGCAATAAACATTCTATGACTTATGTCCAGTTTTTTCGATATTTTCAAAACTTGATTTGTGGACATAATCTCTTTTTCAAACTGACGATTTAATTGTTCAATTACGCGGATAATCGGCAGTTTATTAATGATGTCTTCCTTTGTACAACAGGTGACAATCCACGACCTGGAGGACGGGTCCGGCTACTTGCTGTGCATGAAGGGGGCTCCTGAGAGGATCCTGGATCGCTGCTCCACCATATTCATCCACGGCAAGGAGAAGGTTCTGGACGAGGACATGAAAGAGGCCTTCAACGACGCTTATCTGGAGCTGGGCGGCATGGGCGAGAGAGTCATAGGTAACATCCCTGAACCTTCCTACCCTGTCGAGAACAAACTCACATATTCCCCCGTACGTAAAAAGTGCCTATGGCTCTATTAATAGGGTAAATATAGCTTATCTGCGAAGAATTATCATATTTTACTTCAAAAAAGGTGCTTAAGAACAATTTGTCTAATTTTTGTTGCATTTTTCTCAATTTTTTATTCAAAGTCATGGTCGAGCCTTATACCCAATGATGATAAAAGCTTAAATAAAGCTTAAAACAAATCTAAAATACTAAGCTCTTTTTGTGTTTAAATCAAAATATTTCTAACAGAGAAATATTTGCACCTTTTTTAACGATTGATTAAAGCAAATATTATAATAAAAATTCAATTTAAATTCAAATGTTAACAAATGACTTTCCTAACCACGTAGATAAACACACACACTCTTTGCTTAAAATGAAAAAAAAAATTACATTTGTTATAATCAAAGACAGTTTTATGATTTTGCTTGTCTTTGGATTGGAAAAAAAATATAATTAGAAATAAATATTAAATAGAAAAAGTTTACGCATACAAAAACAATTAAATTTAATTAAACACTCGGTGTGACCAAGGGTAATCGCCGAAATTTATGAATAAATTTTTTCTTCGTAGGGAATAAAAATCCCCTCACCTAAAAAAGTATATAACCATCTGAATACATTATCTATTTATTCATTACAAATAAAAAAACATAATTTTAAAACATAAATATTAGAAAATATCAGGAAAATCATCATTCCATTAAGTATGATACATTTTCCAAATACGCTGATAAATTTCTGACTAACACTTTATTTATAAAACCTCAATTAGTTTTCATTATGCATTTTTGAGTACTATAAAATTTCATTTTCATTAGCTCCAATAAATAGATTACCTTAATTGTCTATAAATTAGAAAAGAAATTTTACGATTTCTAGTGCAATTCCTTACTTATTAGTTTTACGTATGAAAATAGTTCAACTTTAAACGAACATACAAATGCATTACAACTCCTTACAAGTAGTAGTTGGATTCGCCATTCATCTTTTAACAAGGCTTCATATAGCAGGAATTTAATTGAGCCTAACGAACGCCATTATTCTCGACGACTCTTTAGATTCACAACAATGGGGACCCAGTCTCCCCTTCTCGTCAAGACATTCTTCATATATTTAGAATTCGGAATGAAACAAAAATTTCAACAACTCTTCTGTTTGGGTTAGTTTTCTGAAACCATAAGGAGGTAGGTACAGCGATCGATTTTTCAAGACTGGTTGAGTCAGTATTCATTGATTTATTTCTCCAGCAGGTTGTTTTGTAAGCGCCTGTGTGTGATTCAGTCTGGGGAAAATATGCCAGGTTGATACTCAACCTTGGTTTGATTATAACAACTACAGCTTTTACTGACAGTTGAAATCGATAACGTCTCGGGATTGGAGAAAAACGCGAGTTAGTGTGTAATGTGTTAAGGTGCAGATGTTTTTTATTAGTAACTTATCATTTAAAGAATGTTTTAGAAGTTCTTAAAGACATAATATTGACTTTTCATCATAGTTTTTTCGATGCAATTATTTTTATTTGCACTCTAAAAAATAAGCCTTTACTGATTCAAGGCTAAACTGGATCTGTTAACTGTGTTACTGTGTTATATATCACACACACACACAACACAGTTAACAGATCCAGTTTAGCCTTGACTGATTATAACTAAATATATAAAGAAGGTACAAGACAATTTAAACTGTAATCTTTTTAATAACATTACTTTCTACCTCTAATATGCTCTAAACACTTAATTTTTTTATTATCACCTAACACTATACATAGAAAAGGTTTTCTTTGATGCATAAATGCTTTCAAGTATTTAAAGATATTTTAATAGTAAACGAATCTTTAATGTACGACATTTATTTCGTATATCTTTCAACATCTTTTACATGGATAACTTCTCATACAGCACAGAATATGTATATATAACAATAATTAACTAATATCGCGAATATCCATATATGTCGGAAATTTTGTGGGGTTTTATTAATTCTTAAAAACAAGATTAAAGTAAATTCTATAAACACTATTTGAATAAAATAAATCTGTAAAGATAAAAAATGTTGTTGTTTTTTTGTGCCTTTTTTTGATAATTATCTATAAATCTATATGAAAGAGCGATATTGACCAATAAAATGTGATAATAAACCTAGCGTCGATGTTGGCCGATATTTCAGAAGGGTTTATTTTTAACAAAGACCGATACTGACACAACTACATTGGGCTGTGTGTTTTTTCGCTATCTTACGGCGAATTGAGAGATCCTGCGCTTCTCGTTGCAGGGTTCTGCGACTACAAGCTTCCCCAGGACAAGTACCGCAAGGGCTTCCCCTTCGACGCGGCGACCGAGAACTTCCCCCTGTCCGGGCTGCGGTTCGTGGGGCTCGTGGCCATGATCGACCCCCCGAGGGCGGCCGTCCCTGACGCCGTTGCCAAGTGCCGCAGCGCCGGCATCAAGGTGAGATTAAAACACGAATATTTGGCCAATAGCAAACTTTAAAATTACTATTTCTGTATTGCATACCGCAACAAGCACGGCAAGCTGTTTTCAGAGAAGGTTCAAACTTAGGTTTTTACGGTAGGGGAAAGTACTGTACCTCGGACCTACTTGTGCACTAAATAATATGTAGTTTCCATCTTTACTACCCGAACACTCAGTCCAGCTAAATTATTTCTGGAAAAGCCGACTACTTTGGAAAATATACGCTAAAAACTGATTTCACCCTTCAAAAGTAAGTTTTCTATCTTTGCTTTCGTAAGCTACTGTTAAAAATATAAAGATTTTATTTTACAGTGACTTTAATATGTTATAATGGATTGTTTCAGCTATTATAAAATGTGCTTTAAATGAAGCTAGGCGTAAAATCAACACGGTGGTTAGACATTTTTCAGCAGATGATCAAGTATTGTACCTTGGACCTAAGGAGAGCATTGTACCTTGGTCTGTGCAAAATGCACTACAGAATACAAAGTTACTAAATAAATCACTATATTGACTTTTATTGCAATGGTATTTTGATTTTAAAAGCAGGGTAGGAATTAATTTCATGACTAACACTAATTTTAAGGGAAATTTATAATTTTGTGACAAAAAACAATGCTTTAAAACTTTTATGATGAAAAGTGCTCCAACTAAATCTATGAGCTTATACATCGGGGTTGACATAGGTCCAAGGTAAAACACCCTTTGGACCAAGGTACAATACCGGTGTTGTACCTTGGACCTATTTTCAGTTTTTTTTCTTTCATTAATTACGTATTGAAATACTTCAATTAAAATTACGAAAAAAAATATATTATGTTGTGTATGAAAGGCTAAAGTATCGAAGGGAAATTGTTTCATTAATTTATTTTCAATAAATAAAAAATTACAGGGTAAAAAGTACCAAAAGGTCGGAGGTACGCTACTTTCCCCTGTACCTATTTATTACTCCTATTGGTACAAATGAACAAAATATGGAAGAAAATATTATTTATATCCATTATTTTAAAGTCGTCCTTAATGGGTTAAAATAAATATATTTTATAATTTTTCTCTTCTTTTTATTTACCCTATGCGATTCAATCCATCATAAACTTTTTATAAGCTTTGTATAAGTTCTTTCTACCCTCTAACGGACGCTCTGTATCTATTCAGTATATTTAAAGGAAGTTAACTTTGATTTTCGATGCTGAAGATACATTACAAAGCATTCACGATTCCAAGAGTCTCGTAATGGGATGCTATTCTTTGAAGTCTTCTATTGTATGCACGGTTACAGTTACACCTCAAAGACGTTCTCTCGTGGGAGTATCTATCGCAAACACACTCCCACTTCAAAAAACGCGTGAAAAATAAATTCTTTTGAGTCGGAAAATATCTCTTCCATTCAAAGCTTTTTTTTTCACCCTCCACAATTATTATTATAGATATAAAATGCTCAGAGGAGGAAAAATCTTTACAATAAAACCACCGGAAAAATTTCATCAATATCTTGCTTGTTCTCCGGGTTTTGAATCGATTGATTTTGCAGGAAACGGAAGAACGCTAAAAAGAAGATTTGATAAAGAGAAAAAAAATTCGGAAGATTATTTTCTTGGAAAATTAATTTGTGAGTTCAGTTTCCCCTGCTGGGAACGAAAATCGATTTTTTCCCCTGAACCTGGTGAATAGCATAGATGGATAAAAGAGAACCCGGGGAACAACACTCCTTGTATTTTTTTTTTGTTGAGATATGGGTAGCATAATTAAACCCTTTCTGCATGTGAAGTAGGTAGTTGTCTATAAAAAAAAGCTGGTTGGATAGAGTAATAGGAGAAAGAAATCTTTACCTAATTAAGATAAAACGGAGAAAGAGATTAATAAGCTGTTGAAAAATCGTGTACCTTCTTATATTCTGTTTTACGTTTAGGACCAAATTTAAATGTACTATTTATCTCAAATTTTACAGTTTTAAATTAATGTATTTCTTGTGAAGAGATTTTACTATTACACTCAGTAGTTCGTAAAATAGAGAGTTCTTAGAATAGAAAAACAAACGTTAAAAAAAACGTGAAATTTTAACAATTAAAAAAAAAAGATTTATCCCTTAAAAATAAAGTTCTTTAGATTTATTATACTTTTTCATGATTAAATATACTTAAATTCATACTTTTATTCCAGATTAAAATGATCACTGAACTATCATTCAACAAACGCAACTTTTTTTTTGCCAGTTTCATGTTGTTTATTTAAATTACGTTCAACTGGATTCACTAGACAGTGAGATACTTTTTACACACATGGCATTGCCTCTGTCCCAGAATTTCAAACAATATTTTGTGAAACGGGAAGCTATTCAGTGGTGTCTGACGTCAATTACGCCGAAGGAAGTGTAAAAATGATTTCGCAAAAATGAAGTTTTTAAAATTTAACATCGTAAAAAAGAATGGTAATTATTATGAGACTCATTAGTTTGGAACCAGCTTACAGTTCGTAAAAACATGAGCGTTCGTTTAAAAGAAGTTAGTAATAATGAACGTCGATTTGTAATTGAAAGTTTTCCCAAAGACATTTCAATCGTTTTTTAAGGGGGTAGGCTCACGTTTTTCGACCAAAAAATCCATTTTTCACTTTTTACATTTTCTTAAAATATGAATTCTTACGCTTCCAATGATGTAAAAATTATGTTTCTACTAGTTGTGGAAGTATTTTTAATTATTTCTTGAAAATAGCTTCCCTTCCTCTGTCAAAGCGCGTTTTTTTTTTTTTACAAAAATCCATTTTTCTCCAAACTGTATTTTTTGCTCTATAAGGAACATTTTCTCTTAAACTACTGTATAGAATTACTTGAAATTTTGTACACTTATTATTGATTCTCTAATACATACTTTGACCAAGGATTTTTTCAAACAAAACATTTGAACGAAACTTATGGCTATAAATATAGTGAAATTTTAGTGTTTTTAAAAAAAATCACAGAGTCATGCAGATAAATTTTTAAAAAAAAATAACTATTTTTTATAGGCATCAGAATAAAACAAACTCTGGTCAAAGTATGTAGTATAGTTTAAGGAATATTCAGTAAAAAAATTGGAATGTTTCACTCAATCGATTTTTTTATAACTGTTCCTTAAAATGCCCATTTTTAACATTACGGAGATAGGGATTCTGAAACGTGAGCCTACCCCCTTAAGGGGACTCAGTACCAAAATTTGGCCAAAATATCGATTTTGAGATTTTTGGTTATTAATATAGTTTATACTCCTAAAATTAATTATCCAAAATTTCAAACCGATTGGTTTATTCTAAGTTTAAAAAAATGGGTTTTTCAAAAGCACTTTTAGCTTTTTTTTTTAGTTTTGGTTTCGAAATTTTTAGTTTATATCAGTTTATATGGTTTAATAACACATATTTTTTTATAAACTGAATTAAAATTGTTTGTGGTTACTTTAATCACAATTTATTCTTGTTTAGAAACATGTAGCGCTTGTTTTATACTTTTGAACTTTTTTCATCAGTTGCAATCTGAAAATATCATATTTTTCGCGTATTTTTAAAAATAATTCAATTTTGACACCTATTTAAGTGTTTTATATTAATTTATTTATCTGTTATAAAGTAACTAACATTATTTGTGCGTTACGTTCCGAAAATTAATTTTTGAAGAAAAAAATACATTTTTTCCCGTTACTCATATTTATCTCCTTCTCGCTTAAATTTCAAAAATATTAATTAAAACAGTACATTTTAATGTTTAATAATGTTAATAAGCATCATAAGAAAGAGTAAAAAAATAATTGAGGCGTTATTTTAGTGTTTAAAATTGTTTTCATTGTTTTGAAATTTTTGAATTGGTTTTTCTCAAAACATGGTTTTATTAGATTCAAATCCCTAAAGCTTTTTTCCTATTAGACCAAATGGTATGAAACTTGATATTTATGTTCTATAGGGTAGTTATATTAAATGTAACTTGCGAAATTATGCATTTTTGGCCCGAGTTATTTTTTACACTTCATAATAAAGCAAATATCTTAAGATTTTCTCGTTTTTGAAGAAGAAACACCAAAAAAATTTTTTTTCTTAAAAACTACTACGAATATCCTTAATCCCCCTCATAGAATTATAACACATAATATAAAGTACGTATTAGTGAAAACAGAATGAGAAAAAATTAAAAATAACGGAGGAGTAGCATTTTGAAATTATGTAAAATTTTGGACATTTTGTTTAATTTTTCAAAAAATAAATTTTTTTTTGATGATTTTCTGCTTAATATTGTAATATAAGGTAGCAATAGATAATTTAGCACTCTTAAAGAAAGAAAAATCCCAAATACAGAGGAAAAAAATTTTTTGGTACTGAGTCCCCTTAAGATCCAGCTAAAGCCTATACCTTTCTTACCAACAGACTATTTAGAACACAGATAGTGAGATAAACCTTGGTGTTTAAGTGTAATTTGTTTTGGCAGAAAGCGAAATCGTGTAATCAAAACTCACCTTCGGGTTTTCTCGTAAAGCCCTCTCGTCAGCAAAAGCTCATTGAATTAAGTGAAGGCAGTAAAAACCAAAGAGAAGTCAGAGAAATAGAATTTTTTAGCGCTCTGCAGGAAAAAAAAAGTTTTATGGGGCTGTCAACCCACCTGTTTATGAGAATGAATGGGGGAACGGAACTTGTACGACAAACTGATTTAGAATCCTTTTATTCCTCGGTTAAGGCAGGGTGTTCTGTTTTATGGCTTACGGGTTAATAACTTTCGTGTAAACGTGAAAGTTGCTTGCTGGTAACGTATCTAGGTTTTGTTTACTGGTAAGAAAACAGCTTTAATTTAACTTTTGTGATAGAATGAAGGAACTTTTCATTTTTGGATTTTGTGGGGGAGAAAACCAAATCATTTATGTTAGAATCAATATAATGCTTTTCTATACGATTGTTGAGGGATCCTTAATTTTTTTTTTGGTTATGCGATGCAATTTTTTATTTTTTCTCTTGAGAGTTAATGGGGCTTCTGGAATTTTAGTTATAAATTACATCGAAGCAAGCAATCAATAGAAGGCCCAATTCATGAGAAATACTACCTTTAAAAGTCTCATATAATTTTTTAAAATGTAAATGATACTTGAAATCTATGCTCACGCAACACAGAAATTCGGGAGACAGATTTAAAATAGAAAGGAAAAATACTACCAGAACTCTATTTCATTATTTATTCTTAAAGGAAACTCGATAAATTTTCAACACTAGTAAAATAAGGTAAAAAGTGTATTAAAAGTATTAAAGTTAATTTTGAACATCAATTCAGAATCACCGCAAAAGTATACAGTGATAGCATTCTTTTTCGGTGATTAAATTTAAATATTTCGGTGAAAGCGTTAAAAACAAAATAAAACTAATCACATTTGGAATCAAAGTAACAGTAGGAAAAAGGTTTCTTGTACACCCTTGTTTTTTATTAATTTAAAGTAAAATTAATAGTTAATGTATACAATATTAAGTTATATAGTATACACACCTAGTCTTCTATATGACAAACTAAAACAGAATTATCATCGATTGACAGAATCAAATTTCAGACAATTCAGTTACTTCTATTCAATAACAAACAATTTAGAATTTCGCGTGTTTATTCCTTTTGTAGCTATACTCAAATGAGCAACCTACTATGTACTACCCACGCACTAGTAGTTCTTTTTATTACACACAGAAAAGAAACGCTCAATATTTTATAAAAGAGCGTTAGCATACTGCAGCATTTCCATACATTATTTATTTGGTATATTTGAAATTCCTATGTCTATTTACCTTTTAAAGTTTCTTTATATCGTTTTTCTTGAGGGCGTGAAGACTTCTTTGCGTGCTTCGGCATTGTCCAGATTTGTATAGATATTGCTCAGAGCGAAATGTGAAAAGTTAAAAGTCTTTAAAAAATATAAAATGCTGGATAAAATGGCCGCTTTGCTTTTATTACCTAACTCTTAAGTTTCGAAATGCGCCTCAGGCTTGATAAACAAAGAGATATCTTTACTTTGCAAAACAAACCTTTTACAAGAGAGATAATGTTAGTTTCCGCTATTTTTTTTACGAATGCGACATTTTCTAATAAATTTATATGAATGGGTATAATACCATAAAAAGCTTCGTTATGATAAAAGCATTTGCTGAAATTATCTAGACAGACCACTAAATAGGGTAATTTGCAAACAGAAACAAACTTTTGAAGCTTTTAAACAAATAACATATCCATTGCTTGGGAAATACAAGTAAATTACTGCAAAAACGCAGTGAAACTATTTACCCGTTAATTTAGTTAGCATTCTGCAAATATCTAAGCTCTTTATAGAGCATCGTAGTTATTAGTCTGCCTCGTGTGCTTAGTCAGGAAATACACCCATTAAAGAACTAATCGAAAGAACATTAGATTTTTTTATACACCTAGAAATCACAAAAGGGGTTGAATACCATCCAATAATCGCAATTAGTTTTCTAAGACACGTTCCACTTTTAAATTGGGATTCTCTAATTTTTTTTATTTGCTCCATAACTATTAGGAATTATATGCTCTTTGCATAATTCCTGCTTGCTTTCGTAACTATGTGTAGCCATTTAGCGGAAGAAAAAAAAACTTTTCTTTATGAGTGAACATTTTACTTTTTATAAAGATTTTTGATTGTATTGTGTAGGATTAAGAACATTAGAGTAAGAAATGGATTTCACGCTTAAAAAATGACGATTAGAATATTGTGTTTGATATTTGTTAACAGGCAAGATAAAAACGGGTGTATTATTTAGTTAATGGATTTAATTTTTTATCGTCTGGATTATGAAAGAATTAAAATTATTTTTGTGCAGTATTGGTAAAAAAAGCACGGTTATAGTGGCTATTATTGGGAAACGGGGGATTAGAATAACACTGTAGACTCTGATTTTTATTACATAAAGTATTCATGTAACAGTAATGAAATCTATGAAAAAAAAATTGTTCTTATTTCCTCAAATGAATTAAAACATGTTTTTCTACAGAAACCCCCAGTTATTAATAAGAAACCTCAAAAACCACCAAGAATCAAATTATCTCAGGAATTTACTCAACATATTTTTATAAAAAAAAGCAGCTAAATTATTTCATATTTGAATTTGTATAACTTGTTTTATAAAAAATTGAAAAATGAGTGCTCTGATTTACAATATTACGTTGTTGTGGTAATTGATGAAGGTTAGAACAGTGGAATTTTTTGATTAGGACTACAATAAAACTAGCGGAATTCAACCTTTATCACATTACAGTTACACGTTACTTTAACACGTTTACAACTGATTGAAAAATAATAACTCCAAACTTAACTCCACTAGGTAATAATGGTGACCGGTGATCATCCCATAACGGCAAAAGCCATTGCCAAAGCTGTGGGCATAATTTCGGAAGGAAACGAAACAGTAGAAGACATTGCGGACAGAATGGGTATTCCATTAGAAAACGTCAATCCAAGGTAAGTAAAGCGCAAGAGTTAAACCCCAAACAGTAACCATGAAATATATCTGGGTGGATAAAGAATGCATTGGGAAAATGATTCAAAAAAGCGTTTCGAGAAGCTTTTGAATATTTAACAATAATAATGGTAATAAAATCGAGTCTAATAATACATTTATTTATTTTTAAATTTATTTAGAATATTGAAAAACTAAACACATCACAATTTTATTGTCATCTTAGTTTTTTAGGTTTCATATGAAAAGGACAAAATAGATATAATAAAGGATAGTATATGACTAATGCTAATAAAAGCTCTATTAAAAATCAATCCTAAGTCATTAAATAAAACCCTAAAATTTATTTATAAATGAATCATATAAATATGAACGTAAAATCAGGCAAATATAAAAGTCAATTGCTACTGTATTAAAACTGTTATCAAATAATTGACAGGCTGTTATCCGATACATCATTTAGCTAAAACTATTTAAGAAAACACCTGAACATTATCAATGGTTTTATCGCATCTGTTTTATTGCCCCTCCGATTACTATCTGTCTGGTGTAATGTTTATTTTAAAATCTATTAATTAAAATAGAAGTAAACATTACTTGGTACACTCGGCAATTCCTAGTCAATTATAAAGCATATTACTGCTACCGAACTGTCTACCAAAGCTTCAATAGATATTCTCACAGCCGCGTATTTTCCCCACATTTAAACAGCGCTCGAGGACGCATATCCCTCGTAATTGACGAATAACAAAGCTCATTTGGCGAAATACAATATTGAGTAGCGAGAGCTGCGTGATTTACGGTATCGATATAGATGCGGAAGCGATGATATTATCGATTTTATTCCAAGGCGGGGAGCGCACAGCACATTCTCTTTTGGGATTTTCCGTTCCTTCCATTTCGTGTGGAATTATGTGATTAATGCCGAACGATTAGTCAGAGATTAATTACCTATTTCCTTATTACCTTGATTGAGGGAATTAAATACACGATATTAATGATCCTACTCCATTCAATTTTCAATAAGCATTCATTTTGTGATGGATTGTGCTAAGGGAAATTTTGAATTTATACAGCTCGGACTGTAATGTTCAAATTAATGAAGTGTTCTTGTCCACTTATATTTTATTCATTGGTACAAATGGGCTATGAAATAACAGAACGTATGTCATTATTATTTTTATATTTTTTGCTGATGCCAACAAGATATAAAACTAAAAAGTAATAGGGGAATGTCGTGTATAATGTATAACTCGGACCAATTTTTGCTTTTTACCTTTTAATTTTTCACTAACTGGAAATAAACTAAAATTTTCCATTGCTGCTGTAGCCTTTCGTGTAAAAAATATATTTTTTTGGAATTTTAATGAAGATATTTCAGTGCATAAATAATGAAAGTTTAAAAAAAAATGCAAATAATGTCCTAAGTACATCACTGGATGGGTACCTTGATCCCATTTTAAGAAATCTTAGTTTATTTCATATTTATTGGATATAAGCCTCAAACTTATAATCTACCAATGATATTTTATAGTGTAAAGGCTAATTGGAATGCTCTCCCAACTAAGTCAGCCACATCATATATCTTTGCTGGCTTTTCAACATTTTCGAACAACTTATTTAATCACTCATGACACTATTTTGTACTCTAATGGTTTGAAAACTTCTTTGTTGAGATGTATTTTGTGGCTATTGTGGGGATGGAATGGTACCAGTGTCACACAATTTTCCTTAGCACATTATATTGTTTTCATAGAGTTGTATTGCTGTAGCTTCTTTAGTTGCACCTTAATAAAACGTTTGCTTTAAACGCAACTTAATAAAACGTTTGTGAAAAACGCATGGAACAAGTGTTTATTGACCCACCCAGAGTATAGGCTTATAGACTGAGCACTTTTCAGCCACAAACGTTTTAAAACACTGTTTTTATCTCCAATTTATAGCCCTCACTTATTTAAACTTTTATTGGCATATCTGGTACGCTTCTAAGGGACCTGGCTTCTCTCTGCAATGCTCATCCCCAAGATTTGCCCAACGCCTCTATCCAGACTAGGGCATACAAAAAGCTTGAGATTCCGGTAAAAGGAAAAGACTAATGCCCTCTTTGTCATTGCAACACCATTGCGTCTTCCTCTCAAATCCTAGACTATATGGTTCATAGGTATGGTTGCCTCATTGGGGCAACTGATGAGAGAGGAAGAGACCATAATATGATCTGCTGATGCGACGCGATCTTTTGGACTTGGTTTAGAGGTACCTAAACCAACGGAATAAGCAACAACAACATCAACTTATTTAAAGATTATCTGTATTTTTTAAAAATATATCTTGTGTATTAAAATAAAGTTCATTACGAGTTCAGGAGCTTTACCTGTCCAAGAGTAATGGACTCTAACCGCCTATCTGGTTCGAGACGTCACACGGAACCAACACGTGACCTACTGAGCTTGCAATGGACTCTAACCGTCTGACGTCACACGGAACCAACACGTGACCTACTGAGCTTGCTATTGGTTACCACAGATACTACACTAGTAGATCTACTAGTGTAGTATCTGTGGTAACCAATTGCAAGCTCAGTTGTAGGTCACGTGTTGGTTCCGTGAAGTCTCGAACCAGATAGGCGGTTAGAGTCCATTGGTTACCACAGATACTACACTAGTAGATCTACTAGTGTAGTATCTGTGGTAACCAATTGCAAGCTCAGTAGGTCACGTGTTGGTTCCGTGTGACGTCAGACGGTTAGGGCCACCGTAAAGTTTTATTACATCCAGTGCTTGGATGTAATAAAACAACTTGCGGCCGGACCACCAGCAGTTTATCTCCCCTATCTCCCTCAATCTCTTTGTATCTCCCCTCGCACTCGCGCCTGAGAGCTGTCGAAAATTCACCACATGAAGACACCGGCGCCATAAACTCAGGTTTCTTCCTGGAGATAATTGTTTTATTACATCCAGAAAGTCTACGGTGGCCCTTAGAGTCCATTGGTTACCACAGATAGTATCTGTGGTAACCAATTGCAAGCTCAGTAGGTCACGTGTTGGTTCCGTGGGACGTTAGACGGTTAGAGTCCAATAGGCGCCTTACAGTATCTACAAGTTAGATCAGTATCCAATGGCGGATCCTTGGATTTCAATCATTCACCACATTATCTAGTACAAAAACATGCTTCAACTTCTTTTTCTCTGCCTACAGACAGGCCAAAGCGGCGGTGGTGCACGGGTCCAGCCTGCGCGACATGACCCCTTCCGCGCTGGACGATCTCCTGAAGCAGCACACGGAGATCGTGTTCGCCAGGACCTCCCCCCAGCAGAAGCTCATTATCGTGGAGGGGTGCCAGCGACAAGGACAGATCGTCGCCGTCACCGGAGATGGCGTCAACGACTCCCCAGCGCTCAAGAAGGCAGACATAGGTGAGCCATCCCCCATTGCATTGATGTCTCCAATACATATTGTATGGAAAAGTCTTTAAAAAAATCCTTGTGAATGAAATTCGATTAGGGGCCGTTCAAATACAGTCGACTCCGCTTAATGTGATCACTTGTGTCCAAGAGTAAAATGATTATACGCTTGATTACCTAGTATGTATCTTGGCAACTTTTACAATCTTAAAGAAAAATATGAGAGTGGAACATATAGCATTAATAAATTAATTAATGATTCATATTTCGTATGATAAGGTATGCATTAAAATTTGCTTTCAAATGGAAAAAAAGGAGGTTTTAGGGGATTTCCACCAGATTTTTATTACATTAAGCGATATATTGATCACATTAAACGATACATTTCGCGTTAAATTAAATAGGAGTGATTGGGACCAGTCAATTTCGATAACATTATCCGATTCATAACATTAACCGTATGTAATGTATGTATGTATGTAATATCTTACGTATGCATCACTCATGCTCCCCCTTCCCCCTTGTCAGGAAAAATAAGGAAATATCAACATACGTAATATTTGAACTGCCCCTAACTTGTAACCATAGGGTTAACCTTCTCTTTTCATTGATATTGGGTTTCACAAAACAAGATTTGATGAGAAACCTTTTCAGAATACTATATTAGAGTTTGCATGACAAGGTTGCAGAAAAAATGATGGAAAACCCAGAAAAACCTTCTCAAAACTGGTTACCTAAGTTTTTCTAAGTGACATTTCACATCATATAAAAAAGTTAAAAGCAGTAGAAATTCCAAAATTTCATTGCGTTAACGTTGTTTTGATAGAGAAGATAGCCGGAGGCTGTAGATAAAATTTTAAAAAGGCCTAAATATGGAAGTTTTTTCTTACATTCCCACATAAATTACAAAATTAATAAGTAGCAATACAAAAAAAAGAAATAACACCAGAGATGAAAACCAATAAAGCAATTTTCAAAAGACCATTCCCTTTGATTATGCTGAAAGTATTCTTTCCTATGACTTTCATTCATGTCGTTCATTAAGAAATTTGATGCAGTAAATTAATTTAGGAAATATACCTGATATTTAATATAGATGTATTGTGTGTAGATTATACTTATAGGATGGTCTTATCCACTGCCTTAATAACAGATTAATTATCTCAAAGCATTTCTATTGAATTTTAATCAAATATTTTCGGGCCCTAATTGGACCGTTGACAGTGGGCTGAGAACAAACTTTAATTAAGTCTCGCAAAATATTGAACCTTTCCCCGTTTCTCCCATGTTTACTTTCGCAGTCCGAAAAAAAAAGAGTTTTATCTATTTGAGAAACTTTTGTCCGTCTTTCAAAACCTTTCTTTGTCTGCTTTTGAAGATAACATGGATGACATTTTTTTCTTTCGTTTTGCGGGTTCGCAAATGTTATTTTTAACGTGAAAGGATGTTTTGATCTATTCTTATTTTGACAAAAAGTTTTTATTCAGTCACACTATTTTGATTCTTAGCTTTATTTTTTTGGTTAAATAAGAACTATGTTTTTTAATCGGTAAATATACGTTGGAGGCGACTTTTAAATTTGTAACTATTAGAGTATTTTGTAACTAGAGGGAAGTTAATAATTAAAAAGTTGCAAAAAAGTTTTATACAAATAAAGCATTAAGGAAAGAAGAAAGAATAATATCCCAAGTTACAAAAAAAGTCGATGATTTTTACGTCAAGATAAACAATTATTTTATTACATTTATTATCTTATTCTTAACATCTACAGTACGAAGATTATTTGGAAAATATTGTCCGATTTCTTTTTGGACCTCTTATAAAAATAAGACCTTATAATAACCTGAATAACCCTTTAGAATTGACAGAATCCTTCCCAAAAACCCAAAATTAATTTACATAAATCATTCATATATCATCCCTTTAGAATTGACATCAATAAAGACAATTTCACAGTATTGGATTTTATCATCGTCTCATTTGTAGCTATATTTTATAGTTCATGTTCTTACTTAAATGACATTCTCAGCAGTTCGAAATTAAAAGGAACTAATTAAAGTACCGTAGAAACCCATTAAATCAAACTCCTGGTATTCAAATAAGTTATTTCAAAATGTTAAAAACCTTCAAAGAAATTTCATGTTCATAAAATACATTGGAAAGTGTAATAAAATTTTTGAGAAAATATAAATATAATATTTTAAAACAGAAGAAAGGATATTTTATGCTTTTAAATATCTTGAAATTTATACTTTAGGTTTTTCTTTCAGAAGAAAAAAAATATTTAAAGTTTCAATTCCATTTTGGATGAAATTAACATAAAATAGAGCAAAATTTTAATTCAGTTTTACTATGCTATTTTTATTACATAGTTGTTAATAACAGCGATGATTAGTATTTAGTTGATTTTGTTAAAGAAAATACCTTTCTTTATTTGATTATAGTAGATTCGTATAACGAATATAAAAAAGTCGGTATAAGGTATTTTGAAGATAAAACCTTTCTTTTTACTCTGGTCGATTCTTTGCTTTCGCTGCTATCCTTTTTTGCTTTTGAAAAATCTGAATGCAAGAATTTCTTGCAACAGCTGTAGAATCAGCGTTGTTGAAAGTTTTTTGTTTGAATAATTTCTATGAATATTTATGTTATTAAAATAAAGTACTTAACTTTTAGAAATAGTACAGAACGTTTTCTGAAAATTGAACAAGTTAGGATAAGTTTATTTTTACTTATTATTGGTATTGCGTTTAAAAATTTCTCCAGCTATGCTAATTTTTGATTAAAAAAAGAAATCAGTTTCTAAGTTCTTTGAGAAAGTGAAATTATACGTTGTTTATTAGTGCTATAACTTTAATTTCTTACATGAAAGGGCTAATGCACCATTAACAGTATTAATTTTTTCCTTTATGTTGCAAAATTTATGAACACATTAAAATTAAATCGTATTTTTCTGAAAATTTATGTTACGTTTTACATTTTGTTTTTGAACAGTAACACGTTTAAAACACTACTGTACAATGTAAGTGGTTTAAAATTTCAATTCATCTTTTCATAATTTAAAATTAATTAATTTTTTCATAAATTTAATTGCTTCTTATAACGAATTAAAATAATGGTTTTAAGTTATTAATCTGAACTGGAAAATATTATTGAATTATATTACGTTTTTGAGAGAGTCAATCATTTATTTATCCCATCTTAAATTAATATTTCTCTAAATATAAGAATTCACATTCAACTAAACACATCAACACTTAAAAAAATACTTGTTGGAACTTTTAACTACTCACCGAGAAAAAATAATATTCTTTTTACATTTGATAATTCTTATAAAATATTAATGCATAAGATTTATTAGTGTTTTATGAAATATAAGGATGTTATTTAAAAATGTTTTCCCATGTTTTCGACACATTTTTGAAGTAAGTGTAAGATATTTTGGAAAAAAATTATTTATACTTACAGATGTTAAAACTATACGTAAAATGCGAGTACGTTTTTACTATGAAATTTATTGAAAACGATTGCTTTTACAGGTGTAGCTATGGGTATTGCTGGAAGCGATGTGAGCAAGCAAGCTGCAGATATGATTCTATTGGATGACAACTTTGCTTCAATTGTAACAGGAGTCGAGGAAGGTAGATGAATAAATCACATTGAAACCTTTAAAGTTACTATGATATTGTTTAAAAATATAGAACCACAAAATGTTCGGAATTCAGGGCAAGGGGGTCTTGCGTATTCATAAAAAAAAATAGCTCGAGTGTAACACAGGTAAAGTTTTACCAAGCATGTTAAACGTGCATTTGAGAAATCTAATGAAATAAAAGTATAATGTTAATTATATTATATTTTAATACACACACAATATCAAAGTATAAAATAAATTAAATAAATTACATGCTTAAATGATGTATACTTCAAAAGTAGAATATTCTTTTATGTCATAAGATTCACAAATGTTATAAATTAAGAATTATTTATAATTATTTATTGCACAAAACAAGGATTCCAGACTTGGGTATGGCTTTAATTTTGTGATTTATGACAAAGGTTTATGTAGGAAAGATTAAGAATATTGAAGTTAAAATTATGGAACTTATAATACTTTCTGGAAACCTAAAATATGATTATTCAAAGCCACCTGGTCTTCTTTTCATTTTTTTAAAATTCAACATTGAAGGTGTAAGAGAAATTTGAAAAAAAAAAAAAAAAAAAAAAAAAAATTGAATTATTGCACAATTATTTATTTATTTATTATTTTTAAAAATTTAAGATGACTTATTTTTATTTTCTTTGTATGGAGCTAGGGAGAAAACAGTTGCACATAATGAAAAGTTAGCTTAAAAGTTTGGGTGTGGGACTTACTATTTCTATGAAATACATGTGTATAAAACAGATTTTCCCTCATCAGGTCGTCTTATTTTCGACAACCTCAAAAAGTCCATCGCTTACACTCTCACCAGTAACATTCCAGAAATCTCACCCTTCCTACTCTTCATTCTGGCCGATGTGCCTCTTCCTCTGGGCACGGTTACGATTCTATGCATCGATCTGGGAACAGATATGGTAAGAAAAATTTATTTTTCAGTATTTTCTATTACCTTGATAGTAAATATCATTTTTCTGTATTTGTGTCTTATTCGGGGCGTTTCACGGTATTCGTGACAGTTGGTAGAGTTTATGACAAAAAAGTTATTGTTTCTTAATTTTGCATATGTTTGACATGTTTTTTAAACCTTTTGATATAAGAATAACCTGTTAACAAGAGATTAGCATGGAAATTTAAAAAAAAAATTCTATTTATATATTAATAAACATTAAAGAGATTAGAGTTACATGTTAAGGTTTCTGTAAAATGTCAAAATTACTATGAAATTCCCATTTTCTAATGCATTAGTCTATGTATTATAATAACTGTAATTTTTCTTTTTAATTTTTTTTTTAATTATAACTAAACGTTTTTAGTAACGTCTGAATGTTTCAAAGATTAACAAGATTAATTAAGATACCCAAAGTATATACTAGAATTCTTTATTGGAATGCATTTTACTTTTAAGATCTTAAGTATCGAATATGGTCAAAACTTATAAAACTCATATAGAGCATTCGCTCATGACGTCACACTTGACGACGTGGAGGACAAAAACAACGTTGCTAAGGCTGTTGTTAGGTGCGGGAAATAGAAGCATCCAATAGAAGCATTTGCACATGACGTCACTGGAGGACAAAAACGTTGATAAGGCCGTTGTTAAGTCCGAGTCATGGGATTGAAAAGGCTCTATATTTCTAGATATAAGTAAATCTATTACTGCAAAAAGAGAGCTGAATAAGTAGTTTTATAAATAAAGTCAAATAATACCAACTTTAAAAAAAAATATTTTCTCAATGGACTCTAACCGCCTATCTGGTTCGAGACTTCACGGAACCAACACGTGACCTATAACTGAGCTTGCGATTGGTTACCACAGATACTACACTAGTAGATCTACTAGTGTAGTATCTGTGGTAACCAATCGCAAGCTCAGTAGGTCACGTGTTGGTTCCGGGTGACGTCAGACGGTTAGAGTCCATTCTTTCACGAGTAAACCTTCTTCTCATAGTCAAATCTCGAAAGTGGGTTGCAACGAAATCGGCACTTTCTCCTCCGGACGAAAAGAGCCTTTACTTGGGGGGTCAGCAGCGTCCATTCATCAATTTCAAAGCCCCTCGGGAGGGGGGGGGAGGGCTTCGTGAAATATATTCCAGAGCTTTCTTTTCGGGGCTTTATTTTGTGATATATCGCCGCGCGTCCCTCATACCCTCGTTCATTTGGGTGATGGCGCCATAAATTATCTCGCCAGACGCGAATGGGACTGGTTCGCGTCCGGACAGAAAATGTTATGGTGTGTTTTCCCTTACAAATAGTCCGACGAAACGTGGGGAAGTCTCCTTATTTATCCCTTTTGAATCATAGGATGAGCAGGGATGTTTTATAAATAATGTGGAGAAGGAATGATGATGATTTTGTAGGTATGTTAAACGGAAATTTTTTTTTGGTTGGAAGAATGATGAAATGTACAATAATAAAATTTTTGTTTGAGTTATGGATACGATTGAATAAAAATATATGTATTATGGGAATGAATTATTTTATCATTTTATCCAGTTATATTTATCTAGATAAAATTGCCCCATAAGGCATACGTATTTATTTTACATACATTTTAAAATTTTCTTTTAAAAATCAGCTAATAGCATAAAAAGTTTTAAAATATAACTTGTACAATTATTCTGCCGGATGTCTTATTTATGGGTAAGGGAGAAGCCAAGGGATACAGTGGACGATGTGTGAGAACTTTACTATGCCTGGCGGATAAGAAAGGGATTAATTTAACAAACGTTTGGGATTTTATATTATGTATTCTGATTCATAAATCACCCTTCAATACCAATATAAGATTAAACGTCTTATAATAGAGGAGTTTACAATACACAATATTAATATTCAGAAGTTATCTTGAAAAATTGTTACTTGTACCAAGGTTAGATACTGATATTGTGTCTGCACAATTTACTGCACTAAAATCACCACATTAGTTCCCATCCTTGAGAGCAGTGTTAGTCAACCTGGTCCCTAACGCCCATTAGTTGGTCGTTCCAGCTTTAATAGTGGGCGGTAGGAATTTAGACACAACTTAACAAAGTAAGCTGGTCTACAATTATTTATTCTGCTAAAATTATCAAAAGTTGTACATAAAGTTTTGCAGTAGATTAGTTGTAATTAATTTATGCCCTAACCCTGCTTTATAAACGTTAATATAAAGTAATGAAATTAGTACTTCTCAACTTTATAAATCCCATTTTGTGTATCCGGTAGGCAGTGTGAAAAATTTCACAACTACAGCCGTATTCACCGCTAACCTGACTGGCGGTTAACCGTCAGTCAAACTTCTGATTGGTATAGTTAAAGAAGGAAGACTATAGTTTTCCGCCAATCAGAGGAATAAGTTATCAGGGTGAATACGGCCGTAACAGGGAAAGAAAGTGGGCGGTAGGTATTAAAGGTTGACTAGCCCTGCTTTAAAGTTGAACAGTCTTGTGCATGATTTATCTCTCAAAAGATGCGCCGGATACGTGACCAATCGTCTTTTCCAGGTACCCGCGATATCACTGGCTTACGAGAAAGCCGAGAGCGACATAATGAAAAGGAAGCCTCGAGAACCCCTCACGGACAAACTAGTCAATGAGAGGTAAGAAAAAGAACCACGTTACTTAGCCTCTAGTTAAAAGAGTAATCGAGTGAGATTAATTAATTAATAAAGATATTCATTTTCATTAACAGAAGTTAATGGATTAGAATAATAATTTGAATTGAAACCCTGCAGTCGTTTCAATGGGGAATTACTTTTCTTGGAACTAATAAGAGAGCAGTTATTGAAGAGTCGTTTTTATTTTTTATTTTCTATTGAAATGTGAAATATCTTCAGTGCGGATAAAAGATGATTACTGAATTATCAATTAATCAGAATTATTATTAAGGAAGATGATTCGTGATCGTTTAAAACACGATAAATGCTTTGAAAGATATTTTTATTTCATTAGAACAATTCACCCAATGAAATGAAACTCCCAAGAACACTTTTTTCCCCCTAGAACAGTTTATTAAGGATGGAATAAAAAATTATCTATGAGGCAAACTTCTAAAAATAAAGACTACACCAAACATTTTAGTTTAGGGCTTCTATTTTTCAAGTGTTGAATGGTTAGGTGTAATTTCTTTTAAATGTTCCGTTAAATATCGCTAAGCGGTTTTGGATGCCAAAAATTGCAAACAAACCGAAAAAAAAAATTACAGTTATATCAATGAAAACCAAAAAAATTGGCGATAATTGAATATTTAATATTTAATGGGAGAGTTAACGAAATGAACCAATAGTTAGTTAAAAAAATGTAAAACTTAAAAAAAGAACGAGGGGGATAGTAAGAATAAGAATATGGAAGTTGACGACTTAAACTTCAAAAATATGATAACTTTATAAACTTTTTAAATTGAGAATGTAAACTTATTTTTTCCGTCTCTATCAGGCTATTGTTTATTGCTCATATACCTATAGTTTGAAATGCGTTTAATCTCTTCTTTATGTTTATGAAATAATCTTAAGCACAGTCTGAAGCTGTCCAACATGCTATAAAACTCCAAATAAACTATAACTAACGTCATAAATCGTTTAACTAAACAGTAATTATATTATAGGGTAATTATTATGTTAAAAATTCATTATTAGAAGTATAATACTTTTTTGTATTTTTAAATTACGATGCTGTTTATCAAAGTGCTGCAATATATGCATTTTTCAGGTTGATATCCATAGCGTACGGTCAAATCGGTATGATGCAAGCTGCAGCTGGCTTCTTCACGTACTTCGTCATTATGGCTGAGAATGGTTTCTTACCGAGTACACTCTTTGGTCTCAGAAAGTCTTGGGATTCAAAAGCTGTGAACGATTTGATGGATTCATATGGACAGGAATGGGTAAGTGGTTCTTTTGAAAAGTTTCCAAATTTCTTTGATTTATATCAATCTCGCCTCTTAATCTTCACAAAAATGTATCAGAAATAAAATAAAATTTCCTTGTTCTTGTATGCTCAGAAGTACTGATACATAAAATGTTATAAATAAATTCACCATAAAAACGTTAATATAAAAATCTCCTTTCATATTCAACATTCTAATTTTAATTTATATTAACCACTTTACAGTAAATGAATTTTTTAATTGTGAGGTTAGTTTGCTCCAAGTTTTATAACTGCTGAATTAAACAATTATTAGAAATTATTGAAGTAAATTTATTGATTCAAATCCTGCAGATAAAATTATTTGAGATCACGAAGATTCCCATTGAAATTTAACACTCCTTTTGAATTAACATAACAACACAAGAACAAATTAGTACATGTACTTTTGGGACCATTAACAAATTACGTCAGGAGTTCAAATTTTGTGTCACCACGATTTGAAAGTTGTTGTTTTACAGCTATTGAAGTGACAAAGAGACATTTTTAACCCTTCTAATTTCGATTTAAGAATAATGAAATATAGTTAATAATCTTGAAGGAACAAAAATAGCTAAATATTGTTTAAGAAGTTTAGTTTGTATTTTAAGAAGTTTTCCAAAGTGTTAAAGTGTAAGTAAAGTGGGGGAGATAGATTTGCTGAAATACGACAAGGAGTGAGGGAAGGGTATATAAAACCCCGTGTGACGGGTTCCCTTTTAATAATTTTTTAAAAATATTGTTAACATTTTCATGCAAATGCTCGTATCAAAAAATTATCCTGCTTGTAGAAGGAGATACTGGATATATTTCCTCAAAATCATGCATTATTTAGGTAATATTCTATGGTGAAAAACATTCATAACAACAAGTATCCATATACTCCTCGCAAAAAGTTCCCATTCAAACTCTCCGCCATTCTTTTTTTTTTTGGAGTTGAAGTTGAAGTGCATATTGGGCATCGAGAGAAGAAAAACACCAACCTTTTTCAGCACCGCCTCAATTTCCTTGTCATCGTCGGAACGGGCAGGTATCGGCTAAGAAATCTCGCTTTCAAATATGCGTATCAACAAACAAAGTGGTATCGAATCCCGATACTTCTAAAAATAGCCGAATCAAAAGGGCGGGAGTCTCTGACTGATGGAATTAGGGGGGAGGAGGGCGCACGGTTGGAATTTCGAATGGAGATTCTTGTTTGTCTGCTGGAACTACTTTTTTATAGTTGTGAAAGCGGATGTTGTTGTAGGATGGAGGATGATAAACAAGGGAATGTATACTGATTGATATTCATGGGTTATTTAAATCAATGAATGGATGGGATTTTGAAGTTGTAAAGGGGATTCAGTTTTTCGCGTGTTTGAAGAAGTAAACTCAGTCACGAATGCTTTTAGTGATATTAATGAGATTTTTATTACAAAGACTCCGGACCCGAAATTTTGGGTTTATGTTGATTTGAAACCTCGTTGAGGAGATACAGACGCTGTATAGTAAGGGGTAAACATAATGGTACTTTATTTTATTTTTTGGTTGAGGAGAGGAAATAATTATTTTGCATGCATAACATGAAAATTGCGAGTACAAAAATTGAAACCTTTGAAAAAGTTGTGTTTAGTCGAGTCGCTAATGTCAAGTTCTGGAAAAGTTTTGGAAGAAGCTAAATGAGAGGTATCAATCGATTCGTAATGACGTCTTAATTAACTTGTTACTGGATTTTTTTTTTCTATTCCTAGCAGGGGAAATGTATGTCTTGAGGAACACAAAATGAGGCTTAAACTTACGATGAGGAACTATTTTCTAGCCTTTTTTTATCGACAAAATGTAGTACAGTTATTTAATGTATTCGAATTTTATCGAGTTAGCTCATTGTTGCAGAAAACACCTCAATTATTTATTAATTACTAAAAATTGTACCCAAACCTGTGGAGGATTGTTTTTATGATGCCAAATTCTCCTTGTTAATAATTTCGTCATGACCAATAAATAGTACGTGATTCGTCCAATCCGTATTGCCGAATTACCGTAAAGCAGCAGATACGAATAAGAGTCGAAACGGTGTTTGAATTCACGAGTGTGGTAAATTGTTTGTTTGACGCCAATGCTAAAATTATTTTCTGGAATTTATCATGTGCCCCACTCTCATGTTGTTACATTACTGAAACATTACCTGCAAATTTTCGGGTCTCTAGACAAATTTTTGACTCCCCGCGGACCTTAAAAGTAGATTGGTGGATAATGCCCCCCTGGAAGTTTCATTGAATTTTTTTTCTATTTTATGTATCATCTGATAACCTAGTATCTCGTTCCAACTCCCTCCCGCAACCGCCCGCGAGCGAGCCTCCATCTTTTCTCGGTGAAAGCGCGCTTCTAACCCTCGAGGAACTTCCCCCCAGCAGGTGCCATTGAATATTTTTCCAATAGAATGTTGGGAAAATGAAATCCCAAAGGTGATATAAAGGATTTAACTCAACATCGACAGCGTTAAGACTTGTTAAATTAAAAACAAAAACAAATTAAGATAGTTACTATATTTTTCCTTTGCAATAACATGGAAAAACTACTTCTTAGGTGCGCGGGGGTCAAAAATTGGCCTAGAGACCCGCAAATTTTCAGGTAACAATGATTAATGATCAACAACATGAGAGGGATAGGCACTTGAGAAATGCCAAAAAAATCCCATAGAATTTTGAACCCATAGGCTTATTGAAGCATTACAATCTAAATGAAACATTAATATGATGAATTTGTATCATTTGACAGACCTACTTCCACCGAAAGAAGCTCGAATACACTTGCCACACCGCTTTCTTCGTTTCCATCGTCATCGTGCAGTGGGCGGATCTCATCATTTGTAAGACGAGGAGGAATTCTCTCATTCACCAAGGAATGACGTAAGTAACGCGATTTGAATAAAAAAACCCCTATCTCTCTCCTTACAGGTGTTGATGTCTATAAATGAAACTGGAGTCTGGTCTAGAATGTCTGGTCAACACCAATTGAGGGAATCCTAAATAAACATTTCGGAAAGAAAATTAATGAATTAAGAATTTTTAAGCTTTTTGGAAAGATAGACCATCAGATTGATGATAAAAATTACGACACAAAACGTTTCAAAAGTTAAAAAATATTCTATTTATTTTATAGTTTAAAATTACTTAAACACATTATCATTAACCACTCTACAAAATTTTTTCACCATATCAAACTAGAAACATATGATTTTCAATTTAGATTCAAGATTTCAATAGCATTTTTTTGAATAAAAAGTTGATTAAATCATATTATTTATTTAATTAAGTGACAAATTCTAAGAATTGTTACGTATTTTTAAATGTAATGTATTTTAAAAGTAATTTTTTTTCCAAACTTTTTAAATGTAAATTTAAGATAAATGTTTGAAAACATAAGTCACAAAATTCAACTCTTCAACTTCTTAAATGGTTTTTGGCACTTCAAAACTTAAAAATAAGAAATGCAACATTAAATTCTTCTCTGCCCATTATAAACATTAATTCCCTACATAATTATCATAATAATTTACTCTTAATAATTATTTTTGCAAAATTTACATAAATCTGATCATCCGTTATATCTGCTTTTCCGGGACGAGTCCTTTTCTAATCACTCCCACCACCCCAAAATCCACCGCACTTTGCATTTCCGTCAAAAATTAAATTTGCTAATGACGTATTGATGAGTTTTTAATACTTCCCGGAACCGTTGCCATTCCTCACTTACTAAATCCCTCCATTCTCTCCTTATTCTTAAAACAATCTATCGACGATCCCCAGCAGAACCTTTTCTCAGCGTATTATTATTATTTATTTGCCATTGGAAATAGGATTATTCCCGTCGTTCGGAATAATAATACGCCCGATAAGCCGGATCAAGCCATTCAATGTTTTGGCTCCAGGGAGGAAGCGAGCAATAAATATGCCCGTTCTAATATTCGTGTATGAGTAGTAGTAGGGGGCAATTAAGAAAACACTTAACTCTTGATGGAGCACACTTTTAATAATAACGGCTCATTCTAGACATGCTACTGATGATGGAACACTCTTTGGGTTAGGTTTTTCGTGCTTGAATTTGGCGACAACTGGTTATACGTACGTCGTGTTAAATTATGCTTGTTGTGTTTTGAAAAGTGAATGGGGTGTGTTAATGTGACCAAGAGATGCTGAGCTAGTTGAAAATTTTAATTTATGTATCACAAAGAACAAATGCAATTATATTTGTAAGTGATGGTACCCACCGTGTGGGAAAACCATACCTCGCGATAGATACCAAAATGGGTAACTCCAAAATACTCTCCCCTTTGATTTTGCAACATGCTTTTTATTTTTAAAATTAAAATTAAGTGTATTAAATTTGTACTGATTATCAATGAGTTGAATATTTTTATGGATGTTATAATATTAAATTTATAGTTATGTATGTTTATTATAATTAGTGCTACCTGAAAAAAATTAAGTAATTAAGTTCAAGAGATTTTTTATACCCACAATATCTCTAAATTTTAATACTTATCCCGTCAAGAATTGTTATTTATATGTTAGAGTTAGTGCATCCTTTTACGACAGCTAACAAATTTAAAGAAAATTCATGATACTCCTTTAAAAAAACCGATTTAGCCAAGTGGGGTTAGAAAAGCTACATCGTATCCTTTGATCTGTAATTGTAAAAACAAGTTTTAATTATAAAAGTTGAAGTTTAATAAATCATCAATATAACTAGCCCCACTTTTTATTTTTACTATCAACCGTTAGTATTTTATAGTGGGAAAAATCGTTTTTTTTTTGTTCCAATATTTTAACGCTTGGGGGAGGGCGGAGTACAAATATTCCATTGAACTGAAACTTTCAGTTAATACACAAATTACATCTTTTTAGGAAAGGGGGATGTCCCAATAAAAAACATGCTTTCAATTTTTGCGACCACCCTAATGCCCACACAATAATAAACATTGTGCTAGATCTGTAAGTGTTCCCTTTTCATAAAATCACTGTTTTCCCTATTTTAACAGCAACCACGTTTTGAACTTCGGCCTCTGCTTCGAAACGGCGCTGGCAGCCTTTCTGTCGTACTGCCCCGGCATGGACCGCGGGCTCAGAATGTACCCCCTCAAGTTCCAATGGTGGTTGGTGGCCATCCCCTTCTCCATTCTCATCTTCGTGTACGACGAGATTCGACGGTACATCCTGCGTCACAGGCCTCCCGGCTCCTGGATCGAGAAGGAGACCTACTACTAAACTCATCCATCTTCATTTCGTGTGTTTTTTTCAAACGCATTCATCATCTGAACTCAAGAGGTAGTTATTCTCTCGTCGTTGAGGACGATTTTTAGGGATAGATACTCTGTGAAAGTTTCGAAATGGCGTGGTTTTGCGCCATTGTTTTAGATCAGTGGTTCCCAACCGATGGTCTCTGTGATCGTTGAAAGTGGTCCCTAAAACATTTGGGGATGCCTAGAGAAATTGTGAGACAGCCATGCATAAGTATAAATAAAAGTGATCAAGATCAAGATCCTCTATATATATGTAGTATATGACCCCACAACCAAGACCTGTGACGTGAATTTACAATGTTAAGTCTATCGAGCTACTTACTTTAAAGCAAACTTACTTTAGGGGGTAAAACCACGATGGGGATTGAAATATTTTGGGTATCTAGAACGTTTATATGCAGGCTGAACACCTAACTGGAACATATTCCTTGCACTCCAGGCTCCACAGTCATGAAAATGAAAATTGCATTGTAGGCCTTGGTCCACTAGAGGGCTGTTGCGACGATGAGTTTGTTTTTTAGAACACTTATACTATAAGCCTTGAAGAGATACATAACGCGAGGAGTTAAGAAAGAAAGTTTTTATGCTTCATAGACTTAACATCGCAAATTCACACATTTGAAGTCACACGTCCGAGTTGTGAGGCTATCTTTTGAGGTTGTGAGAGGGTCTTGACCAAAAAGTATTACAGTTAATAATGCTGAAGAACGAACAGATGCTGAAAAGCAGAGAGTGGCTCAAGAGCAAAAAGATGCTGAAGAGAAAAAAGGATGCTAAGAAGCAAAGCAATACAGGGTAAGATGGTGATGACATTTTAGACTATAAGAAGTTCGCTAATTTCTTCGAGTTGGGAACCACTTTTTTAGACTTTAAGTTTACTATAAAAAAGGAAATGGCATCGTTCAAAACAGTGGCAATTCAGGCATACTTGAAAGGTGTCCGTCGGATTTACCATCATCAACATTGGTGTTCAGTTGAACTGCAGAAAAACTTGATCACTCATTCAACGGTTGTTCAATGACTATAAAAAGACTGATCACTGATAAAATAAGATATGTTATTGAAAATAATAACAAAAAAATCAATATCTATGTGTGCACAATGCTTCCAAATTCAATTTTTCGTGAAAACATATGAATTTGAGTGAGCTGAATTTGTGTTTTTTGGTGTAAAGAAAGATTTATATATATATTTTTTTCAATTAATACAACTGACCCCCACAAACTACTGCTTTTGGTGTTATGGGGTTCCGTTTGGAGAAATATTCAACATTTTATTGTTAGGGGAAGTTCATAAATTACGTAAGGTGATTTTTTTTTTCAAATTTATGACCCCTTCTTCCCCCTTGGTGAGATTTTGTTGGACACCTCTCCCCTTTTTGACCTCAAGTAATTTTTGGACATCCCCTTATCTCTTAAAACAAGAACTTTTTTTGCGGGTTTTATTTATTATTTTACATGAACTGCAAGTGCACTGTATCCGATTCAATAAAGAATTACATTTACAATTTTAACGAAATACGAAGGTTCTGGTGTGTTCATCTGATTTTTTAGCGATAATGAAGGAGAAAAACTAAAAAAATAAACAATATTTTATGTTAACTAACGAAAAAAGTTTGGTCATATGATGATTAATGAATCAGCCAATTGAAATATGAATATGATTTCAGCTTACTACAGAATTGTCTTTTCTTTACAAATCTGAGAGAAATATTCTGGTTATGAGTTGGGGAAACAAAATTTCTTCCCGATACTTGGTATTGGGATGAGAGAAAATTTACATTGGAAAACCATATCTGAAGTTGGTTTACCGATAAAGAAGTAAAACCTATTTAGATCTGATAATTGAAAAACAATTTACACCTACAAATTGAAAATAACTTTGTTTAAGAATTATTCGAAACTAGTATTCTGAGGGGTAAGAAGTTTATGGATAAGCATGGTAAGAAACAATTTACACAGAAAAACTTAATGATGGATTAGCAAATTGTGTTTAGTAGTACTAATTGAGTTCCAAAATTTCACTTTTAATAGATAAGATACTTTATGTTTAAATCCCATATGAGTGTATTATTAATACTCATTCACATATTAAAAAAAAATTATAAGTAACCACATTTTTAAAAAATTCCTTGGGAAGACACATTTATAAGGTAAGAGTTATAATTAATTTTATTTATTTAATTAAGAGTTAATAATTAAATTTTAATGATGAAGTCTTTTTTTTGTAGCAAACTAGGTAAAGAATACGTTACGATTTGTGCAGAAGAATATCACTAATTTTGAACTATTATTTACGTGATATTAATGTAATCTAAAAACTCGAGAGGGGGACTAATGTATTTAGTTATAGTAGTTACAATATTCATAAAGACGTTATTTAAGGTCAGGATGCGCAAAGCTTATAAAAATTCTTCTTCAATCTTCTTGAGAAAACTGTAAGCATATGGGAATATAAGCTTCTATCATTCTCAAGGAAGTCTTGCTGCTTAAAAGTATTACGCAGAATAAAACTTAAAGTAGTGCACAGTAAACTAATTTAAGTTACATTAAGTACAACTATACGGAGTTGTTCATTTTTACCCTACTGATAAATTACGTTTGAAAGCATTTTATTTTATGCTTTTAACTCAAGAATTTAAAATTCTGATGGGAGCATGTAACTACAAGCTGAAAGTTTTAATAGGGTATGCTTTCGTATTTTACGAAGCATTTAAGTAGAAACATTTCATTTTTGAGGACCCAGAGTTCCCAAAATGTTTAATTACCTAAATTGGAAACTCTTGGCAAAGCTCAGTTTCGAACTAACGTCGTCGTAAAGAATACTTTCCATTAATTTTAAGTGAACTGTAAAAGACTTCAGATGCATTTTGAATAAGATTTTATTTAAGTTTATTGCTAACTGTTTTTCCATTTCAGTAATTATAGCCGAAAACATAGAATGTTGTTTTTAGTTCTAGGCTTTGTAATATTGTTTTGTCTTGACTGTAAAATAAAATTAATTCTTGAATATGATTGAAAAAATATCCTGGAGGTAGGAATAACAATATTTCTACATATTTTTTGCAAATTTAAGTGCCTATTTTCGATTTTTCAATACATTCTAATCCTTAAAGGGCTTTTGAATGTTGACTGAGGGCCGTTTTTTTTAATGTATAGAATAAAAGTAACTTGTAGAAATTAAGAAAATGCTTCGGAAAGTACTTATGTGATCTACTGAAAAAAAAAAGACTTAAAAATTGAGTAGGAAGAAAAGGCACGAGTGCCCTAAAAAGCATTACTTACATTAAATATTGAAAAAGGAAAAATATACTTACTCAAATCCTTATCGATTTTCACGAACCTCACTTAATTTCTTTAATGTTGTTTAATTCGAATTTGAATAAAGACTGTAGGAAAGAAATAACTGGATTCGAATGCTTAAGAACAGTTTAAGTTTTTTGCCAGCCTTTTCTTTAATTAAATGTAATATTTAAAAAAAACTGTGAGAATAGAAACCTTTAAAGTTCATCTCGGTCTTAAAGTTATGCTTAAGTTAATTCACTTTCAGTAACGTATAATCTGATGTGATGTTATAAGAAATTTGTAAAAAGAAAATTATCATCTACCCATTACACACTAACTCTTCAAATATATCCAGGGTTCATAGTAGTTATATTTATTATATAGTGTCTTCTTTTTTATTTTAGATATAAATATGAAAAGAAATTAAAAATATACCAAATGAAATAAAATAAATTTGCCTACACAGTAAAGTTTATTTTTACCTGAAAAGAATGCAAACACTAAATTCAAGAAGAAACACCCAGGTAAGCACATTTTATCAAATATTCGTAAGTACTGCCTTTTTATAGGACTAAAATGGTATGTTTTATTAAGTAACATCTTGATAGATTTTGCATTTTTAAACACTGATAATTTTTTTAATGAAACAAATATAGTAATCGGTTTCTAAACAAATGTTTAAAAAATATGTCTTCTACAGTTTATTTCATATTGAGATTATTTTCAATAGAGGTTTGCATAGAGGAGTGTTTTAGAAAATACACTGTAAAAGAGAAAACAGCTGAAGTATAAGTTTATTAATTTTTGAATAGATTACACCACCTTATGAAGGTATGTTTACTATAATACGTAGGAAGTCTTATACTTCATATTATTAAGTTTATTAACAACACCTGGTTAAATCATGCTAAAAATAAATTAGTTTGTGAGCTAACCTTTTAGAATCTTAGCTAGGATATGGGTTCTTTAAAGGCGAAGTCATTAATGCAGAAGTATTTCTGTAGTTTGCCAGTTAAGTTTAGAAAACGCCTTCTAATACGACATATTTTTATTTTCAATACTTGCTCGTAGTACATACTAATTGTATTTACAACAAATAAATTTTAACCAGGTTGTGTATGTGGGTAAGTATTAGGATCAATATGCACCAGAACTAACTTTCAAATATTGATTATTGAGAAACTCGTTAAAAGTTACGACTTTCCGTGTTGGGCTCATAAAGCAATAAACTCCCCTCGAGTTGGAAGCCTTAAATTTCGATATACGCGTTTCGAAAACGACATTTAAAATCGTTAAGTCTTCATAAACGATCAAACTCAAGCGTCCCAAGGCGTTCATCGACGTTTCTGAGTGATTATGAATTCAGATCAACCCCGTTTAATGGCCCCCTTCTTCCGTAGTAAGAAAGCGATGCGTTGGATGGAAGATGAGTGATGATCTAGAGAGGATGATTTTGGTATATTTGTGATAAGATGTTTAGTTTTGACATAAAAATATTGCTAAGGGCCGTTCCTGAAGTTTAAATATCAGGGGAAGTCAAGCTTTGTTTACCTGCATTCCACTTTTATGTGTCTGTTGTAAACTTGTTTTACCGCCTACTGGTTATCAAATAAGGGTAAATTATACGTATATTAAGAATGTAATCTTTTAAAATTTAGAAAGCAGAGTTACAGCACATAGTATTAGTTATTTAACGAATGCTTTAGGTCGGACATTGTTTTTTTATCAGACTTTATGCATATTTGAATGAAAAATCATTCTAGAACATTTTTAGTAGATAAATTAGAGCCTCTTCTGTCCACCATGAAATCTAAAATGCCCAATAATGGGCTGTAGTGACCAGGTAAACAACAATTGTTTTAAATTATTGTATTGAATTAATCGTTAGCTTAGTTTAGTAAATGCATACAAGAAAGCAAACAGATCTAAGATTTTATTTATCTTTCTTTATCTTAATCTTATTAATTTTCTGTCTTTCAAAATCATTTAATATTTTATTAATTAACAATTTAAGTCTAAATAAATTAATAAGGAAATAGATTTTCTACAAGTTGGAAAACATGTTTTATAATTAGGGTTGTGATTTCTATGTATTTAAAAACTGAAATTATGTATTTCTTTTAGGTAAATATACGTATTTAAAAAGACAAAATATGTGTTGGGAAAAAAGGTAAATAGAAAGATATTACGTAACTTTAATTTTTTTTTCAATAAATTATGAAAATAAAAAGTATTTAATATCTCGAACTTCTAAGTCTAGAAAGTTATTGTAATTCTACTATTTCGAATTTTAACTTTTTTTATTCTTAAAGATAAAAGGCTCCTTTTAAAAATACTGTTTTCAAATACATCAAATGCAGCACATTTTGGAACAATGGGGGAAAAATCATGAGTGAAAAACTTAAAAAGTCAATTCAATAATCCTGAATTCAGGGGTAATACATTCGTCTATGAAGAAAACTTTTTAAGGAGTCAAAAAATGAAATGTATTTTATAGGAACAAAATAAATGAATTAAAAGAAGTAAGGGGAGAAATAAGGATGAAAAGTTTCAATAGTACTTTTGAACAGAACTATAAAAAATCATTATGTTCTTAAGTAGACAGTATTTCAAACTTTTGGACTGAAATGGTACGTTCCAATTAACCCAATTAACCATTCCGAATACACAACTTTTTATAGCTAAGTTTGGCATTGGGTTCAATGAATTTCAATTAAAATTTTTATACGTGTTATAAAAATTCATAGTACTCTATTTTAAAAACTAGGTAAACTCGAGATTATTTTAAAACACCTAAAAATGTGTGAATAAGTAGAAAAATATGCATTTACCTATAGCTTAAATATGTAATAAATGTAAATAAACCTAAATATGGTCAAGTATAGATTATCTAAAAATCTATCCAAAATCACTTAAAGAGGTGTGTTGAGAACTCTGCAATATCAGATTTCTGAAAAAATATGTAATTACATGGAAATCCCAGCCCTATAACTAACAATAATTTTATCATCGTTTTCTTAGTTACTAATCATTTGCTTTTTATTTTTGAAATCAGATCTATTCTAATTCAAGTGTTTTTTCTTTGAGTTAAGCAGAAGCAGAAGCTAATAAAACAATTTACCCCAGTTTGAAACTCAGCTCAGGTCAAATAATTTAGAAATAAAAAACTTAAAAGTCGTAAGAATCTTCGAAGTAAACAGGACTTATAAACATTTAATTATACGGACCCACACCAGCAGATAAGTTACAGCTCAGATCAGATTTAGAGAAACATCCAAAATGTTATTGTCGCAAAATATCTTTTTTTTTCCTTTAAATTATTTTTTTTATTTGGGAGCTAGCAAAAATAATTTATTTCGTTCTTTTTGGGAGCTTTAAACATTATCAAGCAAGGTTTTAATATCATTTAGAAAACGTTCTCTATAAGCATGCACATTTTCCTCACTTTAATGGGAATATTTACGTAGCTTGCAGTGAAACGGCACAAAAATTCTGTAATTACACAGCTAATGTTCGATACGAAAATGAAGCAACAGAAAATAATGGAGTGAGATGGTATAAGTTAATTTCTGGAGCTCGATGATAGAACTAGAGAATAATTTTTTTACTCACAGCAATCTCTAGGCTAGGGATTTTTTTCCAAAGGCGCAAATTAATTGCTTTTTTCCGAAAAAAATATTTCCAAAAGAATGTATTAGTCTCGAAGAGTAATATCGGTGGAACGAAGTCTTATATTTTTCCGCTTCTTTTAAGAGAGGATCGAGTGTTTTATACATTTTTTCCCGTTTGAAACTTCAGAAGGGTTTTAAGATCCCTATGTAATTAATGTCAAATTTTTCACTCTGGCGCCTATAACCTTCCTTTTTATTAATTAATATCGGGGAAGTGAATTGAAATAGATTCTGTTATATTTAGTGAGGTAATTGCCGCCTGTTGAGATTGGAATGGTAAGTAAAAAAATGTTGAAGGTGTTACTGACGGTTCAAGAGGATTAATAAATTTTTCAATGATTTTTTTTTCAAGTGTAGGGTTGAAATAAAATAAGTTATGCTTTAGTCCAAATTACATGGTCTTAGTTATTAGCACTATTGAACATCATGGTGTATGAACTGCATATGTTTTGGTATTTTCCTTCACTAAAATACTGTTGGGATTTTTTTTTATGTATTTTAATAGATTTAAATACCAAAGTGGTTTATAGTATTATAGTATATTTAAAAAAGAGATCTAGGTCATCATGGTAAGTAAGTTTATTAATAGTTTACATTTTTTAAATGAGTGGATTATTTATTTAAAACAGAAAGCATTTCAAACTCATTTATGACCAGGCAAAGCATAAATTTCTAAATGAAATTATTTTGAAACTTTTCATTGTTCATTGTAAAGAAAATTGCAAATATTTTTGTCTGCAAGCTATTTAAACCTGTCCTACGGTTAAACATTTCAGGTGCTCCGCTTTCTGACCTCTAGTTTTCCTATAATGCAACATCGTACAATGTCGATCACATTATTATAAAAAAAACCTGTACATTAATTCCTTTTCATATTTAGTGCCCTTATTTATAAGTCCCGCAATATATTCGAATGCTAATAAATCCCTTTGTTATTTTGACTGAATATTATCTTGCTTTAAAAATAAAGAATGATTTAAAAAGGAAAACAAATGTTAACACTCCAGTGCATGGTGAATAATAATATCGACCTTATCCGGCACGTGTGAGCAATTAGCAAACATTTCGGACGCACGCAAAAAAAAGCTACTATTTGACATTCACCAAAGAAAATCGACGTATTCTCCACGTTAACATCACCCTGCTTCCAGATGGATGATTTCATGGCATTTCGATGTTAATAACGGTTAACATCATTTTCGAAATGCCATAAAATTACCCATCTGGGTGCCGTGTGATCGAGCTTTCGAGGGCATCCGTGGATAGAGGAGCTCAATCGATTGAAGGACCTAAAAATAGAAACACCCCCTTAAACAAATAAGTGGATAAAAACTATTTTAAGCCGGCTGCCTTTGTCAGACTTATCCTATTAGTCCAGTAAGAATCCCACAAGCAGGGAATCTTTAATGAGCAGAAGGTTAATTTGCACAGGTTTTTTTTTTTAATTTGCATTCGCGTGTGCCGTGCAAGAATTGAATAGGCATTGGTATGACGGGTAGGGATGTGTTTTAATTTGAAAACTATTTAGATTTTCGTGTTACTTATTAATGTATGTGTTACGGGCAATGTGATAAATCCGGGCGTTATTAATAATGCCCGCGTATTTCAGGCAAAGGGATAAATACTCATTGATAAATGCCGTCGAATTTATCGCATTGCCCGCCTCAACTTCGGACATTATTATTAATGCCCGGTTTATCACTTTCCCCGTAACATATCTGTAAGTACCAGGTAATAACTGTAAAACATTGCATTTGAAAAGGGGTGTGTTCTAAAGTGCCCCACTCTCCTATGTTGTTTCTGTGTAAATTAACTTAGAACTAACTTTAAAAAAGTTTGCAAAATAAAAACAGTCGATTTTTCTTCAAGCGAGATCACAGAGAAAAGTTAATCTGGTATGCAAATACTAGATACCAAAAGCAACAACTTTTTAAAGCCTAGCTAGATGATTCTCTGTAGGAGTTGATGTATGAGTCCTCATTTTAAGGGGTTAAATAAGACCTTGATAATAAGCTTAAAAAAATAATAGCTTTTTTTCAACAAATTGTTATAAAAACAATTTCCCGCAGAAAACATATAACCCCCAACTTTCTGTAAAAAACAAGATGGCGGAGAGTGTTTCGTATGCTAATTTTAAACTTGTAAATAGTTGGGTTTGTTATTGTGAGACTTTTGAAAATAGGAATTGGAATTTCCACTGTTTGTGAATAATTTATTTTTAAACATCGAATATTTGGGTTTTAAACTGATTGATTCTAAAAATATATTGCAAAGAAAATAATAATTTATCTGGTCTATGTCATTTGAGCTACTTACAAATATTATAGGGAGCATTATTGTGTCTACTTGGTTTAAGCCTTTTTATGTAACCTGCAAATAAAACATAAGAAATAAACAAAGCTATAAAATGAGTAGAAGTGTATTTTATAAAATTAAGTTGATTAAGTTCTATTAAAGCTAAAATTCAAATTGGAAATATAAAATTCAAAAGCTAAAAAATTAACGATTTTTTTTTCTGAAACATTATCATTTCATATGGCTTTTCATGAGATATCCAAACGTTTGTTTACTGTTTGTTCCAATGTCGACAAAACCTTTTACATGTTTAATTAGTTTATATTTACACAATAAAAAAGAGGTCAAATGAAACAAATATTATGTAATCTTTTACGTTGACTTTTAATTGCACAAAAAAACTCCTGGAAAGCTTAATGGACAAAAGAATAGTAGTATAAAAAAATTAGGTGCAAAAATAAACCGATTATCAAATATATCTGACCAAACATAAAATAAAATTATCCTATTAAAAACTATTTGCTTTAATTAAAGTCTTCTACTCCATGTATGAAAGGGATAATAGAAGATAAGATTAATTAAAATAAATTTTAAGTTTAAAACAAAGGGATGTGTGCATTTATGTAATTAAACATTTTTAATCAAAGTTAAATTATGTTTAATTGTTTACTAAAGCCCTCTTTACTTCGATTTTATTACATTAGTTTATAAGAAAAAGGAAAAATTAAATGCAAAAAAAATGTAAAGAAAATTTAAGTAATATTGCTGAGAAAATAAAGTAAAAAAGTATTAAAGTGTAAAGTAGTAAAGTGCTGAAATTATTAGTATTCTTTTTTTACTGTTAAAATATGATCATTTTCTTTTTCCAAAACAGATAATTACTTTTATTATTTAATGGGGGGAATGATAATTAGAAATATTTATCATTTTAATAAACTGATTAAAAAAGATATTTTAATGCTCGTAGATTTTATCTCCAAAAAGTTTTATAAACCCTCAATGTAGTAATTTATGGTTGCAGAACAAAATCAGAATAGCGTCTGACTAACGAATAATTAACCCTTCCAAGCTATTAAAAGCGAAAGTAGGCCATAAACTTTGACCATTACTGAGCCTTTGAGAATAGAATAAAAAAAATACCACAAGAGCACTAGGAATCGTTTAACTATACACACTCCATTTATATTGGAAATGAACCAAATAAATGTCAACTTAAAAAGGCTTATTTCAGTCATTTCCGCAGTAAGAAAAAAATTTGATTTTTGTGATTTAGACAGAATCAAAATTCATAGTAAGAGTGATAACAAAATGAGAATTGGATGTGAGATTTTATGTAATAGGAGTTCCTAAAAGTAAACATAAAACTGGTACTAGATACTGGTAACAAGATACTCGAGCATAAAAATTGAGATTCACCATTCATAAAATAATAGTGTCTTATACTCCATGGTATTGGATCTCTGATGAAAACATGGTTATAAAAAGATATTGAATTTTTTACTACTATAATGAAAATATTATATTGGAATTTTCTTTCTTGAATTGTTCATGGTTAAATTCTGATTGAATTTAATTTCTTAAATCGTAGAAAATATAATTAACCTTTCTTGCACTGTACAAAATTAAAGTTTTACTTTAAATAATAGATAATTAAAGGAACGTGAAAAATATACGCTGAATTTCAAGCCTCCTAAACACAAAAAAAATATAGGTGATAAAAAACAACGTCCATTTTGTGAATTCGTTTTCCATTTTGAACAAATCCATATAAAATATTCGAATTTCATCATTTTATTTCATTTTTTAGCCAAGTTTCATTTAATTGAGTAAATATTGCAAATTTTGTATTTCAAGCTAGTTTATTCAGTTGATACGTATATTGTCCAGCATGTAGAATATTGTATATTTTTACAGTTCATCCCTTCTACCAAAATTTTTCTTACTATTTACACGGTATTAACTTTTTCTTTGAAAATTCTCCTGCGTACAAGAAGAAATTCTCTTCGGTTGTCACCCAAAGTGTCTCAAATGTTCCAAAATGAGTTAATACACACTTTTGAAGGGTCAAGGTCTAAATTAAAACATTTATAGGGGAGAACTCCCAGGCCACATTTTTTGCATAGGCTTCACCCACGCAGCATAAACGTTTCATATTCGTCTAATTTTTGTCATATATGGCCAAATCTCGTTTACATCTAGTTGCAGTTACGTATACTTGACATATTTGGTACGAACTGTGCTACTAGGGCAGTATTATGTACGAAATTTTAACATCACACACACACACAAGTGCACCTAGATCCAAATACTACTATAAGCTACATTTAACCAATTTCATAGGGGGGATAGGAGGGATTAGGAATAATTTTTTAGCCAAATTCCCCGCCGAAACAAAAGTTAAATATCACAAACGTATTTCCCAGGATCACCATTATAGTCTCAAACATTTGACTGTTCGACCTTTACATTCAAACACAGTGGAGAACAAGGGGGGCTTAAACCCCTCCCCCTCTCGTGGTTAAAGTTAGGGTTCCAGGCCTTCATTAGCAGTAGGAGGGGTTTAAAGGGATCCTGCCATCCCCGTCGCCATATTGGATGTTCCCGCCGCAGACAGAAGTCACGTGACCCGGCCCGGTCGATACGTATGACGTCAATGGGCTCCGGCAAGCGATCGCTTAAGCGCACTGTTAGCCTTTTTGAAAAAGAGACCCACTGAGGGAGGTAACTACGAAAGCGATTCAAGTCAAATTTTTCGAAAAAAAAAAAAATAAAGTTATTTTTCCCGCGTTCTTCTCAACGAGAAATTTTCGAGAGGAGCTTTAGCACTCAAATCTTATCTTATATAGCCTCTCTTCAAAGTTTTTAGCGTACTTCAGTAGGTTTTTCCAAAAGTGAAGTCAAGGCGGGTAAAGAACGCCCTTTTTTGTAAAAGAATCACTGACTCATTCCACTTTTGATATTAAGGCGCGAGGCATAACAATAATGAAAAAGCAAATAAGATGAGAGATCGCGCACTGAAAAGTTTCGAGGGGGGTCGAAAAAAAAACCTCCTTTTTTTTCTCTCTCTCTTCTTGAGAATATTTGGAAAAGAAATGTGTTTCCTATGGAAATTTCCGGGCACCAGTTCGGATCGCGTGCAGTTTCTTTCGTTTCTGCTGTGCTAAGAGCCGTTCGTTTGACACAATTAAAGTTTCTTTACGGAACGCTTTTTTGTGATGGATAACACAGGTTTTGTCGTTAACAAAAGTCAAAGGGAAACTGTTAAATTGCTCTTAGGTGTAGAAAGGGGTGTCATTTTTTTCTCTTTTCTTTAGGAGGATCGATAGTGTAAATTTTAGTTCGTTGGGGTTTTTTTTAGGTTTTTGAATACCAGGTCTCTTGCTTAACTTTAGATGGTTTTGGATTTTTGTAAAATAGCCTTGGATTCGTATATCACTGCATGTGATCGTAAAATATGTTACATATTTTTGAAAATCCTTTTTAGTAATAAGAGCGAAATTTAGATACATGACACCACTATTTCCACTATGGCCTTCAACCCATTAGAATACAAAACTTTATGTTTTTAAAGAGTATTGAGGGAATAATTTTATGTAAGTAGTGTCTTTGGTTGAGTTCTTGGTGATAAAATCTAGCCTCTTTAAATATTGCATTCTTAATAAGTGTTAAATTAAACATTTGGATTTGACTTAAAATATTTTAAGCAGTTTTATCTGGAAACTACGTGGATTTAAAAGTATTTCAAAATTAAATATGAACTACACTAAACAATCCAAACGAAAATAAGTGAATTAAAAAAGGCTACAATGTAAAAAGTGTAAAAGTTGCTTTTTGTTCAGTTTTCGTTATTTTATTTAAATGGAGGCAAAAAGGTTCACAAAATTTTTCTACTTCAGTGTAGAAGCGGGTAAAAGCTAAAAGTTTAAGGGTTCCTGAATATGAATTAATCTAATATCGTGTCATAATTTATCATAAAAATGGTTTGCACCCTGTCATTTTTATTGTAATCATTTAGTAAAAATATTATAATTTATGAAAGTGCATTAGTAATTATTTATAGTGCATTGTTAGAAAGCATTTAAATAACCTCCAATTAAAAACATACAACAATTTTTATTAAATCACTCCAATATAAATATCAATTCTTAATTTTGACTCCTCAAAAACCATAAAGGGTTTTGAATTAGTAATAATATGCATTCATTCGCTGAAACGTAGAGCAGAAAATAATTGGAATATTAACAACGGTAAAATATTTGATTACTCAGACAATAAATGAGATTTGCGAAAAATTTCGACAATCACAGATTTTAAGAAATATTTTAACACTGAAATAGCTTGAACGCTAAAGACGTAAACAGTTCGGTAATTCCGGAAAATTCAATCATATTAGTTCCGTAGCCCGGGAATGTTTGCAATGCGATTGGAAGGGTGCATTGCTTCACTTAATTAAAATAAGGGAACTCAAGGTTTATTAAGAACCTTATAAGAATCGGAAGGTAAACGAATTTTTGCATTAGAAGTTGCTGTGTGTTTAGGGAAAATTTATTAGCATTTTATTTAAGACTTACAATATGGGGTTATGATGTTTGGGGAATAATCTTTGGTTTAAAGCCCTATGTAAACAATTTATTTAATCTATGGATATTGGCTTGGTGTATTTATTTCTTACTGTATTAAATAAACCATGTAATGTAACTTATGTAGTAAATTTAAAGTCTAATAAATTTAAATTAAAGTAAAATAAATTGCGTTTACTTATTTTGTGTATAATTTGAAGATATGTTTGCATACCTACTTTAGTATTGAAGAAAAGTATTTTTTATAATAGAGGTATATATTTTTACTTGTTTCTATCATTTGCAGATTTTGTATTTTTTAAATGATATGTGGAGAAACATGAGGTAAAATGAAGCTTTGCGAAATGATTGCCAATAAATAGAACTAGACCAAAATGTTACTTTGTAAAAATAACAGCCGACTTTGTTCATTGTGGTTCATTGCTTCTTTCTTGCAATTTTCGATGATTTTGAAACTTGATTTTTCTTGATATTCTTTTAATAGAACATTGATTATTGATTATTCTTGTAAAGTTATTGTATTTTTGGTATTTTTAAGGACTCAGTACATGTTGATAAAGCTACAGCCCTCTCAATCAACCCTTTTTTAAACCCTAATTTAAAAAGCTACTCGTTCTTCCATATGTTTCCTTAAGTGTGCAATAAAAAAACTATTAACCTATTAGTCAATGTTCATGCATACAAAAACCTAATTAAGAACTAATTTAGTATCATTCTTCATCAATAAATATTTCTAGGTAAATAAGAATTTAAAACAACCCTATTTTAGAAAATATTCAGGTCAAACCAATTCCATGTGTTATATTATTAGTTAAATATTCAAAAACATTTAAATAATCTTAAATTGCGCAATTAACCACAATTATAATTAAATTATTCAAATAAATTGTATAGTAGATTCAAAATATTTTTAACAACAAATTCAATTTTTCAAAATATAGGTTTTAACGAATTTTCAAACACAACACTTTTTTTCATTTAATTATAAACACTAGTCATTTTACATTACTACTAGTTATACATACAATCTTACCAGACTGTATTATTTTTCAAGCCTGTTAAAAAGTAAAAAATATAGACAATAAATTACTTAAAATTTTATTAATAAATATTTTTTATTTTCCCTGTTGCTTAAACAAATTAAAAAAAAATCCAAATAACCTATAATAGAGTGTTTTCAGGTGACGTCACAACCGGTTATTTTCTTTTAACTGTGTACTTTCTGTAGGGCTTTTAACTGTTGCTAAGGCCGTTGTTTATCTGTTGCTAAGGAAATTTTTAGGTATGGGGTCACGTGATTGCAAATGCTCCAATAGAAGAATTCCACGGCCAGTCATTTTCTGTAACTGTTAACCTCTGTAGGGCAAAAAACTGTAACATTTTCTGTTGCTAAGGTCGTTGTTAGGTCCGAGTCATGTGATTGAAAATGCTCTATTTGATATTTTAAGCCAAGAGTAGATTCCTTCAGCATTTTTTGGTTACAAACAACAATACTGATAAAACTTTTTAAAATCTAATGTAAACATAAAAAGAAGTTGATATTCTTATTTTTCCGAAAATATGGCTGCTTGCTAAAAACGTGGTTCATGATTTTATAGTGAAAATATAGAAAACCTGATAAAAATGGTAATTTAACATTTTAATAGTATCATGTATTCAGAATGATAATTCCCCATATAGGCTTTAACTTATCGAGTAATTTTTTTTTTCTCCCAAACTGCCTTTATATTTAGAAATTTTGTTAAACTAAAGCTTTTTTGAACCTTAATCTTATATTATTAATTCAACTTTTTAAAGACTTATTCTACAAAATATTATCACGTTATTTGAAAATAATTTATGTCTTCAATCTTCATTTTAAAGTAGTAGAGTAGATGAAAATAAAATAGATAAATAATGTTAGGATCAAACAATATCAACAACTGAGTATATTTATATATCGTATCCATGTTTTTATAGATTTTGTATAATCCGTTGACTTTCGTTTTTGATTTACATTAACTTATTTTCTTAAAGCGTGATTCCAAACAGTAATAATTTGACAAATCCAATAATAATTGCATTTATCAAAAAGAAAATTTTTCCTCATTAAATTTTAAATTGTTGACATGTATTTAAAATTAAAACCTAGGAATATCTTTGGGGTATCTTCGATCTGGAAAGCAGTTTTCATTTACTTTTATCCTCATTAAATATTTTATAAAAAGATCTATAAAAAATAAGAGTTTAAGTTAAATTAAGATTAAATCAAATTGTAACGTCATTTTTTTCAATGAAGAGAAAGAAAACATGTACTAAATAATTTATTTAAAATATCTTTAAATACAAACTAGTATTAAAGATAAGTAATTCCTTTGTGTGATTAGTGCCTTGCAATATAGGGCAAACCAAAATAATAAATAACTCAAGAAAGAATGTTCTAAATATCTAAATAGATTTAAATTATTATAATAATAGTAATATAATTTTTATTTTACTCATTTTTTTTAAAAAATAAACAAGGTTTTTTAATCTTAAAAAATATGCACCAATAACTAATTATAAACAATAAGGCCCCCAAAATAACCAAATATCAAAATAAAAATAATTTAATTTCTCAACTAGCAGTGTTACTATTAATTTTTGTTACATTTTTATTTATAAATTGTAAAAAGTCACCATTAGCCATTGGCTAATCCTAAAGTATCTAAAATTCCAATTTAATTAATCCTTTGCAATAAAATCACGCTGCTTATTTTGTGAAATAAAGATACATTTATGTGTTAAAAAGGTAAGTTCGTAAAGAATGTTTTAGATTTCGCATTTTATAGCCGACATTTTATATTAAAATATGAAAATCTTAATTTAACACTTTTTTATTACTAAAAAGTTTTAATTGTTATACATAAATTAGCAAATAATAAATAGCTCGATAGGTACTACATGGTATTTATAACTACATACGATGGATAATTACGTACTGTTTTTATAATTTATTTTTCAATTTAGGAATGGCACAAGAAGTCTTTGGAAGAAGTTATAAGTTTGCTGGATACAGATGTCGACCTGGTAAAGTTCTTAAATATATTGACATAAACAAAATAAAATTACTAAACAGATCAAAAGTTAAGCCATGAGATAAGATCTTATAAAATAATTTACAATTAATTTGGTAAAATGTGATAAGTTTTGTTGAATGAAACATGTTTTTAAGGTTTAAAATCTGAAAGTAATGTATTAAACTACATAGTTACTACATACATAGTAAACTACATGTTCTTAATCCTACTCATTACAATAAAAAATCTTTATAAAATGAAGTAAAAAGTTCACTCATAAAGAAATGTTTTTTTTTCTTCCCCTAAATGGCTACACATAGTTACGAAAGCAAGCAGGAATTATGCAAAGAGCGTAACTCCAAATAGTTGAGGTGCAAATACACAAAAAAAAAAGAGAAGTCCAATGTAAAAGTGGAACGTGTCATAGAAAACTAACTGCGATTCTTGGATACTATTCAATCCATTTTGCGATTTCTCGGTGTATAAAAAAAATCTAATGTTCTTTCGATTAGTTTTTAATGGGGGCATTTCTTGACTAAGCACCCGAGGCCGGCTAATAAGATTGAAACTCAAAAGAGCTTAGATATTTGCAGAATGCTAACTATATTAACGGGTTTCACTGGATTTTTCTAGAAATTTACATGCATTCTCAAAGCAATAGTAAACCTGATGCTATTTTAAATAATGTAAATATAATGCTTATGACTAAAATTTTCTTTTTTCATTCTATGTTTAATTTGATTATAAATGCTCTTAGAGACAAACTTCTACAATACACTAATGTTTATTGATTAATCCTGTGTATAAAATACTCTTCAAGTTAATTTTTACGTATGTCATATACTTTTAACAAACTAATAATATATTTTATTACGTATGTAATTTTAATAATCTATATACTAAACTTCAGCATTACATAAATGAAGGAAACCCTGTGAAAATAAACAAAGACAGTGAAGACTCGTCCATTCAACTTTTTATCTCATGAGACTTCATTGACTGTTTCTACACACATACATCTTCTGGAGTGACATGGAAGTTAAACTATACCACACAGTAGTAGTATAGCATATGATGAATGATTACTAATTAAACTGATACTTGAAGTTGATTCGTGTTATGAACATGTTTTAATGGCAGAAATATCATTAGATAGAAATCTTCTATTGTAAGAAACATTAGTTACTAATTGTTATTATACTTAGTACGTTTTTATTCTACATACTTGTTCAATCACGGCTTATTTTTAATTACTGTGTAAACAAGAGTTTAGTCTTAATATGGAGCTTGGGTCTTCCAAGTGGAATAATGCAACAACAAGAATTCATCATTGTGTTGAAAATTTATATTTAATGAATTTTTTTATGCAATGATGTTGTTTAGATAATATGATTTCGATGAGCTGTGTAGTTATCGAATAAGTACTTTTGATAGCTGTTTTGTTTGCATTTACAGTTTCCAAAGCGTTTATTCAATTTCCCTCTAAGGGAGAATTTTGAAATCTCTGAAATCAGAAAAGATGGTTTCCACTGGGGCATCAAAGCAGCAATCAATTGAAACAGGAAAACAGTTAAAAAGATCTTATATGATGTATAAACTTGCTGCATTTCAATGCTGTTCTCAGTGTATGGAAAATACCTTATTAAGATAAGGGGCTTGGTTTAAAATTATAGGAACATAAATATTTAAAAGCAAAATCAGGATACTGACTCGACTTGAATTCTGGGCTGGATCAATTACTGGATATTACTAGAAAGAAACTGTTTACGAGGAAAATTCTTAAATTTGTGCATTGACACAATTGCTGCGATGGGTATTCTTTTTATTTTAAAAACTAATACTTTCTTTTGGCATTCAATTTTAAACTCACAAACCCACTCTCAATTTTAAACCAATGATTTTTCTTAACAAACAAAACCACGCCTCTACAACTTTCATCCAAACTATCTTGTCAAGCCATTTCTTCCAATACTTGTCAATGGATAAATCATTAAAAAAAATTTACACACCATTTTTTTTCTTTTGGCATTCAATTCCAAAACCATCAACAAACTACACCTTCATCATCACCACCTTACAAAATATCACCAGAACATCCCCATAAAACCCTCCAAACTCGATTTCTAATAATCGGGTTTTGTTTGACGCAACATCTGGCAACAGGACATTCGCCATTTCTCTCATTAAAACCAATACTTCCTTCCTTCCTTTCGGCATTCAATTAAAAACGCATCAACTAACTACACCAATAACACTCCATCATCACCATCATCCCCTATAACAATAGAAATCACACCCATTAACCATCCTCCCCAAACCCTCCCCAGCTTAATTTCTATTTTAATAAATAAAAAAAAACTCAAAGCAGACTCGTCTGAGTCCCGTCGTGTCGAAGGAAGGCACCTCCTTAAGGGGTGCAGACACGTTTCATCCATTCCCGCATTAAAGGCTGCGTGAAGAGCAGCTCTTGTAGGAGATCAATTTCGCGATCTACAGGCTCATAAAGGACGCTAATGGTGGAGGAGGATGCCCGCTGGAATGGGAAGCTCGCCGGCTGTGTGCTAACTACCAGCTCCTACCCCTTAACTATTCTTTCGAGTACTGTTGCTGGTGGAACAAAGGTGGCTGAGATTGATTCGGATTGAGATTGATTCACGAGGGTTGGATTAATTAATGGGATATCGGTGTTTTGCGTGGGAATGTTTGTTTTAGATAGGTTCGGATTAAATTATATTAGGATGGATTATTAGTGTAGGGTGAAGTATGATGTGTTTGATGAAATTATTGCGAGGGGCCGTCCATAAATGGTGTCACGCTTTTTGACCCTCTCCCTCCCCCATGTCAGAAGGTGTCACACTTTATCATTCCACGTCCCCTTATGTCACATATCATGCTCTTTTGCCAAAAAAAAAAATAATAAATTCTTATTAATCTTATTACTATATCTTGAGAGGAAACTTGGCAAGAACCTGGGACCCCACATTTTTATTACAAGTAAAGTGCACTCAACCTTAAAAGTTTAAAGTAATTCTTATTTCGATAGTAATTTTTAATACTGTTGTTTATACCTCTCTGAAAACTACATTTAAAAAAATATCGTTGCTTTTTGTTTATTTTAGTGTGTTAAGTCACACCTTTCTTAAGTCTTTTTCCTCTAGTCATAAAGTGTCACAAATTGATATTACTCCTCTCTCCCTTCCAAGCGTAGATCATTATTCATGGACAGCCCCTAAGTTGTATAATTTTGTGTTTGTCTTCAAAAGGGCAATTTCCAGTTTGAAATTAATTTTTTCTTCTAATTTAAAATGGGAGATGATTTCAGTTCATTCAACTAGAATTTCTAAGAAAATCGAATGTTAATGGATGTAAACAAAACAGCATTTTCTTAATCATAAATGCAGTAATGTATTTACGAATAATTAACTCTTTTGGAATAAAGTTTATTTTCTATTCCAATAAAATCGAAATTTCAAATTTCCATTCTATTTACGATTTTAAGTATAGACGATGTTTACATAACACATACCTAAAACACGTCTCCATTTTATGCTAATACAATAACTATTCATTTTTTCAACCCTATTCATCATCATTCACAATCATCATTTTCTTCTTGATGCTCCACTTATTTAAAAAGATAAATAAAGTATAATTTCATTTTTTCTTTAGAACAATTTGTAACTTGCTTACATATTCTCTTTAAAAAAAATCTAGCATCACCTTAACACGAAACCTAAATATCAAAAGTTTTACAAAGAAACAGAATTTACACCGTCTTATCAATTTCAACTTCACTCCACCAAAATTCGAATACTCCAAACCCACTGAAAATCAGATTCTTCTATTTTAATCTCAATAAATATCTGCCGATATTATCCGGATAAACCACGGCTGATGCCACCGAGAAAAGCAAAACCAACTACTAAAAATAAATCCGGTCGGTTTTAAAATTTTCACCATCCACCCCTCAAGCCTTCGTTGCTTTCTTGTTTACGGCCACTGGCAGCATTCGCCGTTTTTATGGTCCAAGAAGCCCCTCTGAGCGAGTTCAATCCGCCGAGCAACTTTGGTCTTAATACGTATATATCAAGGTTTTTCATGGTATGCTTCAAGATCGATTCTTCTTTGAGCAGAAAAGATCAATAAGTCTTTAATTTCGGATTTTAAAATAAATGTTTCAGCAGTGAATTCCAACGGATGTTGCATTTAACCGTGACTGATTGAGATTAATGTGTTAAATGATTAGCTTTGTTTTTGTTGCTTTCTCTAATGAAAATTTATTGCTTGAGTATATTTGAGGGATTTTCTATAGAAGGGACAACATATTTTTACCGGTTAGATCGCCCGCGAGATTACCATTGAATCATCCTATATGGGTAATTTGGGACGGTTAAGACTGAAAGGCTTATACAGTAGAACTCTAATTATCCGAATTGATCCGAATGTTGCCTTTTCATTTAATTAATTAAAATTTCTCTTTCTTTAAAAATATTTTTTCTTCCATTTTCAACATACATGCAGTAATTAATTAAAATGAACCTTTTTCGGAAAAAATCCAATTGTCAGAATTTTTCATTAAACGTATGCATTCCGGTCCCAATTGATGCGTATAATTGGAGTTCTACTGTGCCTTTACCTACCGATGGGTTTTAAAAGTCACTTGATTAAAGCATCAATATATAAAATGTTTTCGTCACCATTTTCAGAATCTGTAAGAAAATGTTTAACCTTCCTTAAATTAAATTGAAAATTTATAAAATTAGAAAATATAGAGTCTCTTGTTAAATGTTAATTTTCAACAGCCATATTGACTAGTAAGAACAAAGAAAAATCTAAATTTGCTTTAAATTTACAAGTTTTTAAGGCTTGGGGTAGATAAAAAAATACTCAAAAATATCTGTTGAACATATTTTGACCATTATCTTTTTCGGAAAAAAATATTAATGGCTCATTGTTTTAAAACTATAATTTCATATAATTTTTTAAAAATTAATTTTTATGTTAGATTCTTACAAAAGTATAAATAGTTTCAGAATAGAATTTTTCTATTTTTCAATAGGTTGTTATAGTATGTAAATGGTTTAACAACTTGAGGAAATTATCGCAAATTCTATCTTTGCAAAACTTTTACCCCACATAATTGCTTTCCAATGGAGTTCTAACAAAGTTTCCAATTTAATTCTTTCCCATTTTATACGTTATTACCTTTGAAAATAGCAAAATTTTATTTGCAATGAAAGAAAATCAGAAAACTGGAAGAGTTTTCATGATACAAATATAATATTAAAAAAATCAAATTATCTATGATTCATGTATTAAATTTGTCTGCATTAGGAAAAGTGTAATAACATAAGGGTTCGTTGGAAATTCACTAGTGAATAGAATGGAATTCATTTTTCCGAATATGCTTCGTTGTTTTTAATAAGAAGCTTCAGATATTGTTAAATAAGTTTTATCCTAATAAAATCTATCTATTGTTATAAGATGGGATTACATCCTAAAAGTTTTCCTTTAAGCAGTATAGTATTTTTAATATTGTTACTTCAGATACCACATCCACAATCTAACTTTTGGCTCCTGGTTAGTTCCCATTTTAGACTGCATCAAAAGTAATAACAGATTATTTTGCGACAAGTTTTGTTGCCATAAAATTTATAATGTAAACTTTTTGTTTGGATTTTGTTTTGGTAATATGTTGACAGAGAACATATTAACAAATAAGTTCTAAATAAGTTTTGCTGCATTTTGGAATAGGAATTGACCTATAGGAAAAAGTTATCTATATTGCACATAGTGTACATATGGCATCTTTAGCGACGATGTGATAACAAGAGATATTCTAACATTTCCAGAACACTCATAGGTGTTCAGGAATAAAGGCCGTGATAAGCCTTAAGACTGGACACATTGTATAAATATTGAAATATTTATTACGGATTATAAATCGTAGTAATGGTAAACCCTTTCATTCAAATCGTATCTAACATAGTAAATTTATACTTCAAACTGGGTTTTACTGAATATCCTTTGAACATGTATCGCATCAATTTATTTCACAGGGACTCAATACTTCCAAAGTTGCTGACCGTTTGGAAAAGAATGGCCCCAACGCATTCACTGTGCCTACAGCTAGAACTTATTCTCACATGATTAACTGCACTTTTATCGCTTTCCTGGTTACTGTCGTGCTTTGTTTCAGCAGTCCCTATATGGATCATCCATTTTCTATGGAATCGCACACTTACTATAACGTAAGTGAACATTAATTTTTAGACCAAACAGCTAAGAAATCGATGACAATGAATAACTCAGAAATTTTTTTACAAATTTTATAATTAAATTGATGATACAAAATTCCAACAATTTTGTATTCTTATTAAATATTTAACTATTTTAAAAACGCAAACAAATTGGCATTGAAAATATTATTTGTAACGTAACTAATCTCTTAATATTGCTATAGTTTTAAGTTTATGTAATTTTGAATCTTATTTAAAACTGTTTTTTTTTTTACAGTTTAATCTAGCGGGAGTGCTGATAATTGGAGCCATTATTATTACCGTGTTTTCACTTTGTTTACAAATTAGAAGTGCCAAGATTGTATCAAAAATTTGTAATGCATATCCTAGGGTAATTAACTTTAACATTTTGTTTGTAGTTTTAACTTAGTTTAACTATTAAAAACAGTTAAGTATGCATTAATTTTAATTTAAGTATAAGGGAGAGTGGGGTCCCTTGGGACGCTTTTCGTTAAACTATTTTTCTAATTTTTATACAGTTATATTTATTCAAACACAGCCAAAATATTAAATAGACTCCTTTGCGCATCAAATAATAATTTTTCGTACCAATTATCTCTTTTAGGGAATGCATAATAAGAAATTTAAGAACAGCAACTTTGAGACACTTTCAATAGTAACATAAAAATTATGTTTCAAAAATACAAAAAATAACATACTAACTAATGAAAAAGCTATGTTTAATAATCATAAATTGGACATCAAACATATTTTACATTTAAATTTCTTCTCTGATTTCCTTATTTTTGTTATGACATAAATCACTTAATTTTTGTTTCCTTTCAAATACTTTTTTGCACTATTTTCTAATTTATAATCCTCAAAATTATTAAATTGTTAACTTTTTTAAGTAAAAAACTAAATTTTTATACTCATGACAGGTGTGGGATCTTAAAACATCTCCAATGTGCCCCACATCTGAGAGTCTTAATGTTCCCCACTTGACACTTTGTATATTCAGCCTAATTACTCTTTTAGGTTTAGCGAAAAGTTTTCTTTTTCTTTTCTAAAATATTAATGATACACGTATTTTTTAATCTCAACATAATATTAGTAAAATAAATACACTTCTTTTGTTTAAATTTTCAAACTACACATGATAGTAACTTTGAACCACGAAAAACAAGAAAACTGATGTAAATAAATATCTAGACACACCAAGATTTCAAAACACGTTGAAAAGTAAATTTTATTTTCAATTATTAGTATCTTATAAACACGATTTCATAACTATAAAATTACGTCTGAAAAGTGGGGTGTCCCTAGGCGCTCCACTCTCACCTAATATGATCTTCAAATTATGTCACTTTTGGTTCAAGAAATCAATACTTCATACAAATTAGTGGAAAATTTAGTTTGCCTGTTCCTAATAGCTCTATCAATAGTCTCTATTACTCTGATATTAATCGATATTATAGTATTTATTTAATATCGTCCTAAAATTAGACAGTAATAATGTGTACAGGAAGGAAAATGTATTTACAAAAACCAAACCTATAACTGTCAACATAAATCCCACACTAAAATGCATTTTATTCATTTATTTATTGAAGTGACAATTATTAAATTCCATTCCAAAACTTCCATTGAAATGGGTATTACTATACTTGTAAAGTAGATATATTACATTATTATGTAAGGAATATATATGCATAAATCTTCCTTGTTTACTTGAACTACGTTTCGTAACAAGTTTACCTAGCTCTTTCCGTTCACAATTCAATTACGAAGACTGGCTCTGAATTTGTAGTGGCGTTACATTTCTTAAGAAAGTGTAACCTGAAATATCTTGAGATGTGTTAAGGTAAAAGAATGACTACATATTTACTTATGTGAAGGGAGGGTTTTCTTGGAGTTCTTAAATATTATATTATTGTAATTGGAAATAAGGTTTGTTCAGATTCAATACCATTCAGCTAAATTTATTTATCGCTAAGATAAATTTCAATTTAATCTTTTTTACGCGAATAGGTGTTATTAGAAAATGACATTAATTCGTTTTAGTAGCGTAAATTTAAATAGATGGTTTTAAAAGGTATATATTTCTCTTATTTAGAAGACCCTGTTAAGAATATTGCTTATTGTAAATTCTTTCTTTAAACTTATGTATCATAAAGGCAAACGGATCTAAAGTTTTTGTTTCTTCTTTACTAATGTCATTAAAAATTTTAATTTTACTGAAGGAAATGTTTGTAACACTTTTAAATTTCAATATTTTTTTTCCGGAAAAAGTAGCATTATGTTGTGTATCTCTTCAATAGGTATTTAAGTTTATCAAATAAATAAAATTATTATGACTTCAAACAAAAATGTTCGATGAATTGAACAAACATTATGAACACTATTTAAAAGAAGAAGTATATTTGTGAGTCAATAACTAGCATAAAGATTTTGAACATGGATAGTTATGACAAAGATTTTATTTACACAACTTCAAATATATAATGGCATATTAATTGATAAATAAACGATGATTTAACTGAATATGTCGTTAAAGACCACTTTTGAAATCCAAGTTTAAGATTTCCACAAATATTTTAATGTATCGTTATAAATTCATTTCGATTTTTTAAATGTTACATTATGGGCATTCATGGGGCCATTAATTCATGACCATTAATGGGAAACTTGTTTTGCTTCAAGAACAGAAAATACGGAAGGAATTCAGAATTTTCGTGTATTTTAATTTTGTGTAATTAACTACACGAAAACTATGAGAAAATACTAATTACGTTTTACTGTCATATATACCTTTAGTTCATGCATTTCTTACAAATTCATAAGTAAAACACATATTGTGAAGGAATTTTATTGAACTCTTCCTAAGCCTTTGCTCCACCCTTTCCTTTGCAATATCTTTCCATAATGCTTAAACATCAGATGATCCTTCATAAAGAGATAATGTTTCACTCGTTGTTTTCTGAGTCTTTTGAAACGAAAGACACTAAAGACTACAAATGTTCTCATGCTCGATAAAACTCCGAATGAGGAATGTTTCCCGAACCTCGACTATTAGAACAATCTGCCCACTCAAAAGCAAAGGAGGAACTTCTCCAAGTTAACGTCCGTAAACGACCTTTTTAACACACACCGTTAATCCAGAACTTAGGGTTGAGTAATTTCCTGCCGTTCATCCACAGCCTGACATCGTTTAGAGGTTCCTGGGAATAATTTAACACATAGATAAAGCTTAGTGTTGTTCAGGGTGTTTCAAAAGTCCTTTTCACTGCTTTTATTTGAAACCAACGTCTCCTAGGAAAGTAAGGTGTATCCCTAGGTCGTCCATGCTGGATCCATTGAGATGGCTTTCTGCGTCCCTAGCGGCGAAATAAGAAAGTTAAAAAATAACTATAGATGTGTAAAGGAGATAGAGCAAAAACTTCAATAAGACAATTGTTTGCAATATCATGACAACACACTGGAAACAAATTTTATGAAAATATATTAAATATTCGAGATATTAGGAAGTAAAAATAGCACTTTTTCAGGACTGAAAATAAGAAAAAGTTTGCAAATTTGCGAGTTTCTTTGATTTTTTAAAAATTCAAATTGTCTTTATTTAACAAAAGAAATTCTAAAAACTACATCATAACACTAAAAGACTTGGAAATTTGTGAACTTTTTCTTTTCTTAGGCCTGAGAAAGTGTTGTTTTCACATGCTAATATCTCCTGAATATTTAAGGTATTTTCATGAACCTTTTTTTTCTGTGAGTTTGTTATTATTGCAAACAATTTTCTTATTGAAGTTTCTGTTCAATCTCCTTGATTTTTTAAAATATTTTTTACCTTCCTTATTTTACCGCTAGTAGGGGTGCTTTAATCCATCTCAATGGATTCATTCCTAAGAGATATTGGTTCCGAATAAAAGCCGTGAAACGGACTTTTGAAACACCATGTACACCAATAGATAAACAAGTTTTTGATGGGTTTTTAATGAAAAATATTTGCTCTGAACTTTTCTGTGTGCAGTGTTATTCCTAAGATTTTTTGGAGTAGTAAAAACACTCCTTGGCTTTTTTAGGAGGAGTGAAATACGGAAATAGCATAAACTACATACGTATATACAGAGACAAAATTTCTATTAAAAAGGCTTTCTTTTTAATGGACAAAATGATATTGAAAAAAAAATGAGGATGCTATTTTTGGTTTCAATCAAACAAACTCCAATGAAACTATCTAAGCATAAGAACAATAAATGAAAAAAAAATACTATTGCTAAAACACAATTAAAAAGTATGATAATTAGGATGCCGTGGCTGAAGGTTTAAGCTAAACCTTTGTGAAAAATTCAAAGAGTGAAAATAACTCCTGTCTAGTTTTTTAAAGAGTAATTCCGATTTCCAAGGAGTGAAATACTCTCTCAGTGGAGTTAAAAATATCTGCCTGTGTGATTGAGTTAATTCATTTTAAAAGTGTTGTCTCATTGCTAAGTCATTGTACCGATATAATCTTTAATATTTTACAAAGCTAAGGAAATATATATATCTTCGGTTTGTGGTAGGTAATTTTATTTCTTTAAAATATTCATAAATGTTACCCTATCAATGTAAATTTTAAAAAAGAAACTTGGTTTGATTGTTTTAAAAAAACTGTTCTTAAATGCCTATAGTGAATCCTTAAAAAAACTAAGTGAATCAATTTGTTTTTTGTTTTGTCAGAATTATAAGTTGATTCAACACTTGCAAGAAAAGAATTTGAAAGAACTAGTTTGGTGGCTAATAATAATCAACTATTCCACTTTCGATCTGACAGCAAAAAAAAACCCTGTGATTCCGTATTAGGTACCCCAAAATAAAAGCTCGTTCTAAAAATACTCCGCACCAAAGAAAATATATTTTTGCACAGGTTACACCAGAAGGAATTTAAGTGAATGCCGATAACAATGTTGATGACACATCATAGTTCTTTTTTATATGGTGAGGATGTGTTGAGGACATTGGTAGCGGGTGGTATGTATGAAGGTAGGTCGGTTAGTCATCTGCTTCTGTCGTCTACGGGGAGACTCAGACGACAGTGAAAGCATAGCATTTTGCAAGCCTGCATGCGAAAGGGTGCAGTGGGGGAGAAACAGTGCTGATACAGTAGGTGTAAAGGCTATTTATTGTATCATGGATCTGACTATAAGATGTGATAGCTATTCATTTGCAAGCTGTACCTATGTTTTTTCTATTGGGTCTTTAGCTTGAAGACAAGAAAGAGTTTAAACTTGTTATCACAAACTCTACAATTTAATAAATTTGCATTTTGTTTTCTTAGAGAACATTTAAGTTATAGAAGAACTGGTATGTATTTACAGCTTTTTAAAAATCAGTTCTGGAATTTTTTTGAATGAGAGTGAACTCTTTGAATTTGGTGTGTCAGTATATTTTTTTCATACGAAATTAAAATTCAAAATTCTCACCATTATCGAATCTGTGTAAATTCGTAGTTACGTTAAAATGCGTAAATGCATTTACTTTACATTTAAAATTCTATGTATCAGAAGTTTTACTAAAAGAATATCTATTCAGCAGTGTATCAATTTTGTTTATTGAGGACGTTTAAATAAAACGTTTTGGTTTGTAATTAAGCACATCAGTTGATCTTGTGATGGATTTTAAGAGGGTGGCAATCCAAAATACCTCTTCTGATAATAATTCTCTGAACACTGCCATTAAATATAAAACGCCTTACTGAATATTCATAACGAACTCTAAAAATAGCATTTTGATTTAAAAAAGAAATCATGACATTTTTGCTACCAGACCCCCCCCTAAACCCCTGTAATTTGAGAAGGGAAATCCTGTCATACAGACTTCTTACTCAGACTCCAGTGAAATGGTATTACAAACGAAGACTACATGTATCGGTTAACATAATTTTCTGTCATTACTACAAAGAGAATCTGTCGCATAAAGAGAAAGTCTATCAAAATAACAGAATTCCTCTGTCATTAATACAAAGATATTCATTGCATAAAGAGAAGGTCTGTATCACAGAGAAATATCCTAACAGAGGGTCCACGGGGCTATTTTCAAATGTGTTACTGATGCGAGGGCGCCACACTAGCTTCTGAAACGTATGCCGGCTGCTTAAAACTATCGCCAAATTAGAACTTGGCGCATGCGCAAGAAGGTGTTTTCGATCTCCCATTCGCAGCCGGCGAACGATCCAGACTGGATCCAGACGCTAGTGAGTTTAGGGCCATCCCAGCGCCAAAATTCTCCTAACCTGTAACAACATGTCATGCTTTTTCGATTTCCATTATGGCCTATGGCCGTGGACTCTCTGTTCTAGTACTCTGTGGTCTGTATCAAAATAACAGGATTCCTATGCACAAATTACAGAGATTTTCTGTTTTTAATCAACAGGTTATTTGAAAATTCCCATTATCCCTCTATTAAAATGAACGTAATAAATAATCCATCCCTTTATTTCTTTCAGTATACTACTGTCATCCGCAGTGGGGTGAAGGTCCACGAAAACGTGAAGAGGGTGGTTGAGGGAGAAGTCGTCCTTCTCCGGCCAGGGGACTTGGTGCCCGCGGATCTTCGATTGTTCGAAGCCTCTGACCTGGAGATGAACGAATTCGCGTTGACCGGAGAAATCGAACCCAAACGGAAGAATCCCAAGGAATTCGATGAGGTGCTGTTGGATTCGCCCAATATGGCTTGGTTCGGATCGTACTGCGTGCAGGGTAAGTTGTAGTAATAACCCTCATCCAATTCAGTTATTAGCTCAACTAACGGCCGTATTCCACCACTAACATAGCCCAAGGTTAACCTGGAATCAGAGCTTCGAATTGGTGGTTAAGAAGGGAAACAAGTATTAATCCAATCAGAATGGTCAAATCTTAGTAGGCGCGGATCCAGCAAGGTTCGTAGAGGGGTACATTTCCAGACCATCTTTACCTTTTGAGAAAAATGTCAAAATGTTGGAGATTTCCCTAAAAAGTATCACTCAAGATCCCCTTGTAGTACCGCTGGAGGGTATGGGGGTCTTCTCCAAGAAAAATTTTTCAAAATTTGACCTGTAAAAGTAGGGTTTTAATAAATTTTGAGTACATTTTCAAGTTAGTGAGGAATACCATAGTAACATTCGATTGTAACCTTTATTTGCTATTCAACTAAGTTAAACCTGTGTAAGACTAATATTAATCCTTAAGGTACCGTTATAGACAGGTTTCACTACTCTCAAAGAACAGATTCACTTGACTAAATTCAATCAAGGCGACTCACACCACTCTCCGCAATTGAGCTGGCATGATCTCAGGCGAGGATCCAGCACGGCTCCAAGAGGGGTGGGCACTTTTCCAGACCATTACCTTTACCTTTTGACACGAAATGTCAATATGTTAGGGATTTCCTAAAAAGTATCACTCAAGGTCCCCTTGTGGTACCGATGGGGATATGGGGACCCTCCCCCCAAATTTTTTTTAATTTGACCCCAAAAAAGATCGGTAAAAGTAAGGTTTTTATTCATATTGAGAACTTTTTTTGGGTCCAAGGAGGGGGCACTGTCGGGAGTGCCCCCTTGGATCCACGCCTGCTTGATCTAGACATACGTTTGAATCTGACTGGCTGTTCGTGCTTGGAAACAATCATATATCGTCAAATCTCGATGGTAGAACTATTTGATGATAGAAAATGGTAGAAATTGTGATTTTCAACGTTTGATTGAATGTGGCTCTTAAGGACGCACTAAAATTCAAAGGCAACCGCTATTTCCTCCCTTGTTTGAACCATCCGAATAGCCATTCGACAACAACTCTTCACTTTTACTTGTAGGTTGCGGCAAAGGCATCGTCGTGAGCACCGGCCTATCTACGATGATGGGTGTCCTCACGGCTTCCAAACGACAGTCCTACCAGTACCACTCGTCTCCTCTGTACCTGGAGACGCGGAGATTCATTCTCGTCTACAATGCCTTCGCCTTGTCCTTGGGTGCCGTGCTCTTTGGGATCAGCGTGTGGAGAGGGATCTACTGGGTCTTGTCGCTCATTTACTTGCTGACTCTGTCCATCGCGGCTATGCCGGATTTTTTGCTCTATGAAGTCACGGTAGGTTCGTTTTTTATGAACATACAATAACAACCCGTGCTGCGTTTTTAATAGGAGACCAAATGAGGTTTTTTAAAGGGTTGTTCGTGAAAGAGTGAAAAAAACATTATCTACTTGTGCAACTACTGCTACTTGTCTATTACTGCAAAGTTTCTTGACCCTATGACGTCACTAGGCGGAAGGAAAAGCAGAGTAAACAGAAAGCATGTTGGGTTGCTAGGAAGAGTCATGATAAAAAGACACTATATATACCTATCTTTGCATGGGTTTAACAAACTAATCATATTTCTAAATTGAAGTTCTTAATTTCACTCAAAATTCATACAACCTGCTGGAAACTACTTTTTTTGTTTTGTTTCTCCAGGGTCAAGTAACGTTGCAGACCTTTCAGATAATTTACGATTGTATTTATCATGCTTCAAACAGGTAAAAAAAAATAATGAATTTCTTTTTTGAAGTCTTAATTTTAAGGTGCCTCAAAGTTTTAATAAAATATCCTCGGTTTAATAAACATGCTTAAAAACGAGAATGGGACTCTGTAATAATCACTTAATGTTATGATGCACAAACACATGCAAAGTAAGCTAAACAAAGTAAAGAAAACTTCTCGCGTCTTAAGGTATTTTATTTGGAAGGATAACGTAGGAACTAAAAGAATAATACTGAAAATCATGCAGAATCCTTTTAAATTTAGGCTCATTTAATGAATAAGGCAATGAAGTGGATATATGAGTAAAATAAACAATCCATTAACTAAATTACTCTACTGCAGTGTTAAGTAATACAATTGGCCTCTCTCCAAACATTTTCCAAGTTGTCTTGTTATTAGATTAATGGCTTTACTGTACGAATTATTCAGAAAACATGGCGTAACATGATATTTTCCATGGACGTATCAAACTTATTTTCATAAAACTTAAAATTTTTCCCAACAGTAATTCAATCTTTCGCATTATTTCGATTCTTTTTTAGGCCAGTTTAATGGTTTCCACGAAACGTCTGGCTTCTAAAAGGAGCCTGCCAAAGGATTTGGAAACAGTAGAAACATTGGGGAAAATGTCTGTAATTTGCTGCAGCAAAACAAAGTTTCTTACTGAGGATGTGTTGAGTTTGCACATGGTATGGGCAGATTGGAATATTGTGCCCGCAGAAGATATCAGATACGAATCAAGTAAGGGATTCCCTAGTGATCTTTAAATAAATTAAAAAAGTTCAAGTTTTTAATTTTTGAATTTTGTAGTCCTGGCTTCACGTTTTGTTCACATTATACGTATTTCAATTGCAACAAAATAGTTGGAAAATCATATGCAGGGTTTTTTAACAAGTCCACCCGAATTCTGCACTGCCAGACTCTTTGCGTGGAATACATAGAAATGTCCAGAGACTTATAACTCTACGACCCATGGTTTTCGAGAAAATCATGACAGAAAAAGGTACGACGTCACATCCGGTTTAAGTTAAAAAGAGTTTAGGAAAACTTGATCATGGCTGTTTGGAATTACTATTTGCACACTATTTGCATTCAATACGCATGCATGCGCGTGCCGTGGAATGAAATAATTAAGTTTTTAAATTATGTTTTTATCGGATATGATGTCACATATTTCGGTAAATAAAAGTCGTAGAGATATAGTTCTTTGACCACTTTTTGTATACTTCGTGCAAGGATTTGTTGGATTTGTTGAAATACCCTGTATACTTTAATAACTAAATTTTGTCTACACTAGACTGCAACGTTTCCTGAACCTATGACGTCACTAGGCGGAAGGAAAAACTGCGTAAACAGAAAGCCCGTTGGATTGCTACGTGGAGTTTCGGTACGGGATAAAAAGACGCTATAGGGGGTTTAACAAACTAAATCATATTTTTAAATTAACGTTCTTAAGTTCACTCAAAATTCAGACACCGCGCAGGGAACTACTTTCTTGGTATTGATTCCCCAGGGTCAAGTAAACGTTGCAGTCTAGTATAAGTAATTTTGAAATACAATAATACGACACGGAAATTATGAAGCACTTAACTATTTTGTTGAATTTGACAACTCATTATCTTACACAGGTCACGAAACTCCTGTATCTGAAACAACGTGGAGCGAATTGTGTAGAACTCTTTACCTTACATGCACCAATAGCTGTAGAGATTCTTATAAATGCTTAATCAGGTACTATATCACAAAAATAAATACTTTAAGTTCATCTTTTTCTATGGGTTTCAATATAAAAGAAGCAGAGTATTTTAATTTTATTTCGATTTAAATTTCTTTAATTAGTAGTAATGATTGAATAATTTGCAGTGATTTATTTTATGAGATTACAATTAAGTTCTTTAAACGAGAGATAAATGAAGTGTCACATGAAAATATAAAGATTTAATGTAACAGATTTTGGGTAATGGAAATAATTGTTAACATTTATAAATTTGTTTTTAATTCATTTAAAAATAAATAGAAAAATTCAAAAGTAAAGTTACTTTTAGAAAGAGTTAGGTATTCAACTCAACTCATGAAAACATATAAAAATGTGAAATGAAATATCATCTTAAAAATATCCTTCAATTTTGGCAATTTTAAAAATAAAAGTTGAATATAATTTTTAAAACATTTTCAAAAATTGTACTAATAGGTTATATTCCACTATAATTTATTGGAACAAAAAATTAACATATTTTTATTAATTTATATTTAATATTATTTTGCATATTTCATTAGTTTTAAAATAGATTCCTGTCTGATTTTTTTAAGCTTGTAAACGGTATTTCAAATATACAAAGCTTGTCTGTAGCTTCTACCTGTTACTTACTAATAGTTTTAAAAATAATTTTAATGAGGAAAATTTGCATTGATATTTCTAAAAAATTTCTTTTACTCTTTATAGAGACAGTGAAATGGATGATGCTTTGTTGTATTATCTGTCTCAATATAGATCTGACCTTTCTGAATACTCAGGAAAGTATCGGAAAATTTTTGAGTTGCCTTTTGATCCAAAAAGGAAGTTTCAAGTAAGTCTACTTAAAATTCTTTACTCAAATTTTTTGTAAACTAATTTTTTTTGTTTGAGTATATCCCAAAGAAAATATTTGTAATAAATATGTAGTCTTAAAAACATTAATTAACATTTTCCTCTTTTTTTTTTCGAAAAATTAATCTTAAAACATACGCATGCTTATTTTATATCAAAATTAAGTTATACGTATATGGTTCATGTTATTGCAGCGTCTTAAAACTTGAAAATTCTGAGTTCATTAGTTTCTTCAAACCTTTTTAAAATTTTTAATTTATAGGGGAGAGTCATAATTTCTAGGTAGCATTACGAATTGACTGAGAACGGAACGTATAACATAGTTGTTAAATAATGGCATTTCATTTTCATGATATGCAGAACTTTTTTTTGTTGTAATATGGTCGTAGATATTAAAATTTCAAAAATATCATTTAAGTGTGCGAATTTAATCAAAATATTATCCAACAAAATACGATCATTAAAATGTTATGTCTCTTTACTGAGAAAGATTTTGACTGTATCTTGAATCATCTTATTTCTTTCCTACCAAAAGCACGGATTTTTCAACTTAATCCTATTTACTCGTAGTTCCAATGACATTTCATGACCGAAAATAGAACAGTGTTCTTGCTCTATTCAAAACACAAATTTTTCATTATACCAATAATATCAATTTTCACAACCTCTTTAAAACGATACTATCCTTTCTTGATCAATCAATAAAGCCAACCATTACTAATATGCCAGCTTGTCATTTAGAAAACGCTTTAATCCTTTAGATTTGCTCTTAAGTTATCAACTCGAAACTTCCTTTTCATTGGCAAGCAGATCCAATCTTCCCTTCCAGATGAAAATGGCCGTGTAGTGCTCAGAGGGCATTTAATTCCATCAATCACCATAGCGTCCATACTTAGCGCCCCGACACAATGACATCTGCCCTCTCGGACATTGCAGGGTCTTTTATATTCTCTGTCCTTGTCGGCGTGTCCTTGCGTTTCTTCCTTCCTGGTTAAGCCTTTCCCTTTCTATTGTTCTTTTTTTTTTGCTCGACACAGCAGCGGAATGGAGACCGTTAGAATAAAAAATGGCACGCTCGGCTCAAACGATTTGTGATTTGAGCGTTCGAAACTGAACTGAAGTAAGTCGAGTGTTTTGTTGTAACATCCGTGGACAGTTACGTCTTTTATGTTAAAAAAAAAACGTATTTTAGTGTTGGATGAATACAGTCGACTCTGCATAATGTGATCACACTTGTCCAAGAGTAGAATGATAACAATATCCGATCGATAACACTAAGCAATATGATGCTAGAAAGTTTCAAACAGTGAAACTAGAAGTTTGCATTAAAATTACAACTATGTAGTCCTAATTGAAGAATTTTAAAACGATTCCCTAGTTTGTATTTTGAAAATTAAACATTCTTAGAGAAAAATATGAGAGTGGAACATATATTACTAATAAAATAATGACTCATTTTGTATGTTTAGGTATGTAGTAAAATTGGCCTTCAAACGGGAAAAAAGTTTTTTAGGGGGTTTCACCACCATATTTATAATTATCAACATTTCGTTTAATGTTATCAACATTAAGCGAAATGTTGATAACATTATACGGCGCATTTTACATTAAATTAAATAGGAGTGATGGGGACCAGTCAATTTTGATAACATTATCCGATTGATAACATTAACCATGATCATATTAAGCGGTGTTAACTGTACTAATAAAAATGTATTTTGTGTCTAAGTATAGAGAATGCATAAAAAATAAGTTCGATTTAAATTTAAGTTCAAGAGAGACTTATTCGTAGAGTTTTATTGTTGTGACTTGGATCACTTTCGAATGGAAAATAGAAGTGCATTCTTAGGATTGAGTTGGAACTGTTATTGCTCCATGTCGTGAGAAAAACAGGGAATTTCGGCTTCTATGGGTTGATAGCACTTCGGAGACAATACATTTAATACTTAAGGAGGATTTCACGGACATGTGGAATAAACTGAGCTTAAGATTTGTAAGTATAGAGCTTTGTACAGAAGATGTTTAAGAATCCAACAAAGAAGTAAAGAACAAAGAGTGTTTTCCTATCAATCTCATGAATGACTTCTAATCGTAGTAATGGCATTTTTACTTATTTTCATAAGAAATAAATTAGAAAATTCTAGAAAGTTAAACACAAAATTCAAGCTATATACCATTTCCCGAAAAACATTAAATCCATGCTTTCATTTTGTTTAGACAAATATTTTTTTAGTTTATAGAGTAAAAAGTAAGCACGAAAAAATATATATTGGCTACTCTTATCATCATGTATCCCAGGAAAAAATTGCAACTTCGTATAACTACAGTCTTTAGGCATTTTCCATCCAGTTCCACGGTATAAAACATTTTCAGAGCCTTGAAGGATCTGAATTTTTGCGTTTTCTGGCTTCGAAAGATTTTATATCCAGCCTTCTTCTCTCTTCCCCATTCCGTATTTTCATTTTATTTATACTTACGGTCGATGTTTGTTGAGAGCTCATGTTTGTCCCAAGAGAAGAAAAACCAAGAAATGCTTTCGAAGGGGGAACAGGCCAAAATTTACTTGGTTATTTTTAAAACTTAAATAGAAATCGATCTAATAAAATATTTTACGTTTAGTAATAAACAAAATGTTTACTCTTACATTTACGTAGTAAACAAACCTTATTAAAATTTAAGCTATGAAACATTTTGGAGGTTTTTTAATGTGTAGTTATAGTTAAAAACATGGATAAACTATCTTTTCTAAAATTTACACCCTAAAAGTTTTGATGTAAGAAGTAAAAACTTTTTAAGTATATCAGCCACTTAAGATACCACATCCACTATCTAACTTTTCGCTACTGGTTAATTCCCTTTACACAAGGCATCAAAACGTATTCATGGATTATATTATGCCATGTTTTGTAGCCTAAAATTTTTCTATCGTCAAGTTTTTGTCTGATTTTTATTTTGGTAACATGTTGACAGAATATATTAACAAGTAAGCCTTGATGCCTTTTTGAAATAGGAATTGACCCATAGCAAAAAGTTATTATTGCACATTAGTGTACCACATAATAGTTTCTTTAGTGACGATATGATAACAAGATATATTCTAACATTTTCATAACACAAGAAACAATTTTAAGATTGAGGTATTCTAACATTTTCTTGCTTGATAGCATACTTAAAAGAAACACAATAGGTACTACCCGTTCTTTGTATAAAATCATTTTATTTAAGCATAAAAAGAGCACTAAAAGTCACCACTAAAAGCTAGGAACAGATTTAAATGCGGTAATTCTTTACTTCAAGTCACTCGGTTCGTTTAAAATGGAATCAGCGTCACACAATATAAAAAACCAACTCCCAACAAAAGCTTCAATCCCGAATTTATGCTGCAAACGACGTAAGCTTTCTTCGCGATGGTTATCAAGAGCAAACATTCGAAAACATTTTCGTTCCACATACATCTCCCACCACGATCAATAGCGCCACTTCCCCCAACCCCATTTCTATCCGCTCGAAAAACCCCCAACGAAAAAAAAAAGACGCCGAAAAAGAAGAGAAGAGAGCGGCCATCGCGTTCCAAATTCGCCGCCGAAAGTTCGACCAAGCGTGGAAACTTTCATTAAGCGAAAGCCCTCCGTTGCCAATCGGCCACAAGAAATAACGCAATTAACATTCAGACGAGCGCGTGCGAACGAATGCGGTAATGGAACGCGGTGTTCTGTGTATAATAAAATTACCTACCCTCGCACCGGGGCTTGTTCTCTGTGTGGATCACAATCTTTGCTTCGTGTCAGAAATCGCCGAGGGAAAATGGGGTTAGATATTTTTTTCTGTGTTTAGTTTGAGTGATTTGCTTGATAATGGTGGAGAAAGAGTGAGAGAAGAAAGGTTTTTGACATAATCTTGCAAATGAGGTTGTTATTGGGGAACATTATTTCTTTTAACTGTAAAATTATGATAAAAAATCAATAATGAACCCTTTGGGTACATTATTGATTTGGGGCCGTTCGTTTTCTAAGATTTTTCCATTTAGGGATTACAGTAGAACTCCAATTATCCGAATATTGCCTTTTAATTTAATTAGTTAAAAGCTCTCTTTCTTTAACAATAGTTTTTTTTCTCCACTTTTCAACATACATACAGTAATTAATTAAAATGGGCCTTTTTCGAAAAAAATCCAACTATCCGAATTTTTGATCATACGTATGTAGTCCGGTCTCAATTGATTCAGATAATAGGAGTTCTACTGTAATTTAACTCTTTCTACATGTGCATAATTGAGAATAAAGTATTTATGTGCATTTTATTAACTCTATGGTTTTATAAATTTTGTACGTATTTTAACAATATTTAATACTTTATACACAACATAATGCACGACTTTAAGGCAATTATAAGAAAAAAAATCAAGACAGTTAAAATGTAACAAAAATCTGACTATCAATCCTTAAGAAGTATAACAACCCTGCTTGGCATAGTGTATAATGGTGTAAGAAGTCTACAGAACAACTTAAATGGATAAAAACAAGTCATACATTCATACAGTAAAACATTACAACCAAACGATGAAAATGAAACTAAATAATTAAAAATTAAATCTGTTTCAAGTTCAAAATAAGTGGAGAAACTCTATCTTACTGTTCGTAACTTTTTAGAACCGACGATGTCAAACCCCACGAGCAAATAATCCCCTAAAAAACGCAATTACTCAAAAAATACTCCCTCACAAAAATAAATACGGATCTCACACAAAGGATCCCCAGTTCCCAGAACGAACTTCGAAAGGATGTCTGCTGAAAACCGATACCAAGATCAAAGTGCTAATTCCAACGTCTTACAGTTCTAATTACAAATGTCGTCTTCCATTTCCAGTAGTCTGGATACTGAGTGAAAGGCCTCGTAATTTCTTTCCGCGTTCCCATCTACAGATACCGGGGGCCGAGGTAGTCAATTGAAGAGAGTGAGTTATCAACTCTTTCCACAGATTGATAGTTTTTTATGGTGTGTTTGTTTTACCTGTTGCTTTGGTTTATTATTATGAACTGCTGCATTTAATGAATGGGTTTATTTCTGAGAGGAAGGGGAAATAATGTAAGCTCTTAAGAGATGGGGATTGCAGTATGTCTTGTTTCAAAAATTGCAGACTTACCCTACTGAAAAAAAATCTTCACTTTTTCTTTTAAAAAAATCTGCAGAATATCTGCAGTTATTTGAACATCTTCATTCTGAAGAAAATCTTAAGATAATGTTCTTAAGAAAATCTTAAGATTATGTTTTCTTAAGATTTTCTTGAAAATGAAGATGTTCAAATAACTGCAGATATTCTGCAGATTTTTTTTCTGAAGATTTTCTCCAAAATATTTAAATCTTCAAATATTCTTCAACAAGAAGTGATCTGCAAACCTGAAATATATTTCAATAAATTCCAGTAATAATTTCAATAATTTCAATAAATTCCAGGTTTGGTATATTCTTTCTAAAGAATATTTAAAGTTTCAAATATTTTGCAGAAAATATCATGTTTATAAAATAAGATTCTGTGAAAGCAATATATTTTGAAGAAAATTTGAAGATTTTGATCATTCTGAAAAATGTCTTTATAATTGTCTTCAATATTTCTGCAGATTACATAAAGATACAACTGGTCTTTAAAATGTCTGTGAATTGTCTTCAAAAATTCTGAAGACAGTTTAAAGATACAACATGTCTTTAAAATGTCTGAAATTTCCTTCAAAAATTCTGAAGACAATTTAAAGGTAGTTGTAAATCTGCTAAAAAACTTAAGAATTTCTGTAAAAAGTGGTTTTTTCTTAAGAAAATCTTCAGATTATTTTTAGTGGGGTATGTATCAATTCTAACGATTTGACAGGAGGATGTGTAAAAGGGTTGAGTTGTACAGTAAAAATATGGAGGTTTTGAATGAACTAAGAAATTATAGTCATATTTTATTATCTTTTGGGAACTTGAAGCACGAGTAAGTATAATTTTATGAGTGAAAAATTCAAAACATATGTTCGTAAAGTAAGGTAAATGTACCCAGTAGTTGAAACTTTTTCTTTTGCCTATTTGTTCACAAAATTAACTCCATGAAAAACTTAAGGCGAGTAATTGCTATGCCAACTACTCAATACTGGAAATATGAGCTCTGTAATATTTAAAACTGTTTTTCGACCGTCTCAACTAAACTCATATTTTGTTATTTTGAACGCTTACGCTGAGGAGTTTTTCTAAGTTTTTTGTGGTTCTGTTATTTTACGTATCAATTTCTCGAGTAATTTTCAAAAGAAATTTAGCATAATAAAACCATTTTACTAAATCACATTGTCCTGGATGTTCCATCCAAGTTCCTTGTAAATTCTAAATGTTCCATCCATTTACAGCTTTCAAACAATTTTTGAAAGAAAAAAACTTTTTAAAGCATCATTTAGATTTTTGAATGATTTTTCTTTGAGAAAATGTGTTCTTTGAAAATATTAGAAATTACAGAAAAATTAGAGGAACCTTTTTCAATAGTATCGTTAAGGCTCATTATGTACCTACTACTTTATTGCTTTTAAAAATTTAATTTAAGCCCTAAGTTATTAGTTTTTTCCCCTTGTGATTTTAGAATTTCTAAATGCTTTTCAAGAAATGAATTTTTTTTATCATGATGAAATAAAAAATTAACATCCCGTTTTATCTAAATCTTCAAAACAAAAAAGTTCTTATTAAATATTCTGTATTTCCAACGACTTCTTACGATTTTTTAGACTTTAGTAGTTTTTTTTCATTTCCAAGCACATGCAAATGATGTACTCTTTTTGCATTTCTGTGAATCATTGTTATTGCTTTTGCACTTTAAAAGATTAATTTTTAAAATGTTCTGATACTTTAATTTTTGAATTTTTCATTATTTTCTCTGTGTTCTTAAAAAATTAACTTCTTACGCTATTAAATATTTTAAAATAAGCATTTTATAGTTCTACACAACCTTTGTATTTATTTATCTTTAAAAATGCATTCGATCTTTTAAATATCTACGAAACGAAAAAAAATCCGAGCTTTTTGTCCGAAAGGAAGGTTTACAATTATATAGAAAAACTTATTATTTGAGTTAACGAAATTTCAATTCTATTATTCAAAAATGTTTTATTAATTAGGATACGAGTTCACTTTCAGTTCTAGTGTTAATAAACTTCACAGTAAAGTATGTGACAGAATGCAGTTTTTTACCATAAGTTCTAAGAAATACAATTTTAAAAAATTTGTTAAGGTGCAAATGTGTTGTCCCAATGACTTTTTTTTTTAAATTTCAACTTAAACTCATGTATTTTGTAAAAACTAATTTATTCATTAATTCAAATAAAAACACAGAAAGCTTAACATTTTAATATTCATGAAAGACTTTTAAAAAGCTTAATGTTAGATATCGTTTCACAACTTTAAAATAATGTCGCTCCCTTATTCGGGGAATAAATTATGTTAAATGGTTCATTTAAATGCAAAAATATAAAAACACCATTTTTCACCTGCAAAATCTTTCATAAAAAATTATTTGAGATGCATACATGAAAATCACACTTATAATATCTTCCTTTTTTAGCTTTGTATCCATGAAGTACTCGACGAAGATGACAAAAGAATCCACCAGTTGAGTTTAAAAGGGGCACCGGAAGTTATCATCGGGTATTGCGGATCCATCATAAACAATGAGAGTGAAGAGTTGATCTCTGGACCCCTGATCAAAGCCTTCTACGAGGTTCTTACAAAACTTTTACTATCAGGAGAAAAAGTTATAGGTAAATCCTTTATTTCCTTACAAGGAAACGTTCTCAGACTAAACTCACAAAAACGGACAAATATTTTACAGGCATAAGAAGATGACTCAAAAAACTTACTATGAAAAAAATAGATGCGGAATTTCATTAGGAGAGGAGTAAATTAATATTGAAAATTGGGTTCTGAGTTGCCGAATCCATTCAGTTAGCACCACTTGGTGACTTGGCGTGCATTTGATGAACTTTTTTGATCGGCGGATTTAAACTGCTTCAGAAATCGCGGCCAGTTCATTTAAGAATTTGGCGGTTTCTCTGCATTTCTCGCCTAGTAGGGTTGCATTTGCCATTAAAAATGATTATTTCTAAGAATTTTTTACAGATTTTCTACTGTAATTCCGCGGCTAATTTTTTCACAGTATGTGTTTTGAGTCATCTGGCTAACCCCTGTAAAATTTTCGTCCATTTCTGTAAATTTAGCCTAGAAACGTTTCCTTGTTAGATCATATTTTATACTTTAGTCATGAAAAAATAACCTTATTTGGTTGAAAAACGGAAACTAAAATTCCATACTACACTTTGCTAAATATACCAAAATCAAAAATATGTGGAACATCATCGTTATAAGAAGAAAATTCCATTGTTTTTGTTAAAAAATACTAGTCAGATCCCAAAATGTCAAGGCCTGATATTAAAAAAACAACAATGATTGAAATAAAAAACTCTTTATTTATATATTTTTTATCTCGCCCCGAACAGAACTGATTTAGTTACTTTTCTTCGTATATAGAAGAGAGAGAGAGCGAAGCAGTGAAAAAGAAATTCAGAGAGATGGGTGCGAGTTATTACAGAAATAACTGCTCCTTGAAACCGGGCTTCGCTCGTAATAAGCTGGTTTTGTTCTTTAAGTTCGACTTTGAACCATCCGTTCGAATCAACAATTCTCGCTATACCCAAGATCACTATAATTTAGCTCAACCATACTTGAAATATCTGAATTTACTACTTTGTTTGTCTGTAAAAAAATATTTTAAAAGAATCAATAAATTCCTAGATTGGGTTCTCGACAGCTCATTTTATATTAACTGATATCGAATCCCTCAATTATAAAAAAAAAGTTTTTTGTGAACGGTTTCCAGAGAAAAACTTTTTCATTACTGATCCGTATAACACATTTTTTGTATCAAACTGTTCGGATTCTTTTGAAGATATGCAATAAGCATGGAAAATAAGCTATTGGATTTTTTAAAATTCTCAATTTTAAAATATTTTTATTTTTTTAGACTACTGATAAGAGGTCGTAGTGCAACCAATCACAACGACCAATTGATGCCATATTTTATGATGAAACAAATTTTTTTCACGTTTTAAAAAGTACGTTCTAAATTAAATATCAGATTGCTTTATAAAGTTTGTTGAGTTCAGTGTGTTGGATTTTGTGAGCAATCCAAAGCAATCCAAAAGTCCTGCATAAGCAGTTCACGGGAGTTGGTGAGCGTTAGAGAGCAGGGAGCGGTATCTCCCTATTCATGAAAAAAAAATTAATTTTCAAAATAAATTCCAACGCAGTTATGTCTCTTATAACCTTTTTTCCTCTATAGGCATTTGTAACCGCCAACTTAAAAAAGACGAGTTGTCGGATGAGTACGACAGTGAAAAGGTTCTGAAGTTGTTGAAGAATTTTCGCTTGGTGGCATTGATAACCTTACATAATACAATACGTCTCGAAGCCAAAGAAACTGTTGAAAAGTGCCGTAAAGCTGGGATAAAGGTAAGCGTTTTACAATATCTTTTTTCAGTGTTTTAAATTGGAAAGAAACCGATTATAAGACGATTTGGAAAATCTCTTATGAAAGACAGGGGAAAGTTCTGTGTGTGAGAAGCATAGCCTGGTAGTAGTATTTGAAAGGACATCCCACTTGAGCTTATACTCTAAATTGTGTTAGAATTAAGAATATTGCTTTTATAATCTCAACGAAATCTTTACCCAAGACGTTCATTTGAAATTTGTGCACTTTTTTATTGCTACAGATTTATTTCTAGTTTATATAAGTCATACATTCGTTATATTCTTATAAACGTTTTTTATTACATTACTTTGCTATTCTGCTGAAAACATGGTTTTGTATGGAAATCAGGTAGTCTTTGTGCTGTAATAGTAGTTGCTATAATAAATGCAGTAATTTGCAAAACTGTTTCTGCAAAAATGGAGAGTGAAACGTATGTACTTTGAATTGCTTAAAACATTTTTAAAGCTAAACTAGGCAGTTATAATTAATGTTTCAATTTGTTTTCAATTATTTTTTTGATGTCCCATTAAAGGAATTTAAAAATCTAATCCTATGTTTAATGCCTATATAACTGTATTTCTGTTCGCTGAAGTTTATTTAACCCCTAATTTCTTTGATATCAACTTGATTTTAGTCTGGGAGGTATTTTAGAACTGAAAGAGCGTTTCTACAAGCATTATAAAAATCTTTCTATTCACCTCAGGCATAGAAAGATGCAAAAGCAAAGACTTATTCTCACTATTTACAAGCCGAAAATATTCAAACACATTTTAACCCAGAAATAGATAGCGTACCCAAATACCTATCAAATAAAATTTCGAATCGTCCACGTCACACATGCATCTATAAACAAAAAAATAATCTAAACGAAACGTAAATGCCAATACTATCCCCGCTACATATTACAAACCTCAAAAACAATATTGTCCTTCGCTCGCAAAACAGGCAAAGAGCCTACCATCACGGAAGGGGGGAGGGGAAAGAGGTAAATAAAGAGGTAAAAGTCCCTCTCTGACAAAGTAAGTCCACACAGTCTTGGTTTTTCTTCGTCCTCCATCAGCGGATTAGAAGCGACGTAAACACGAGTGATGTTTTCAGACATAGCAAATGAGAAAACTTTTTCCCCCGACTTGTTTTTTTTTTGGGGGGAGGATCAAAACGGGAACGGTTTGGGAAAGCTCTTCTTCTGCCTTGGACGCATATTTCCTCATCAAGTGGTTGTTGGGGCACTGTGAAGTTTCGCCCCGAGTTTTAAAATAATATTGTTTTGTGCATGTTAATGTTGGGTTGTTTCTAATGGAGTGGAGTAAAAATTTTTGCGTTTTTAAAATATAAACGTTTTTAAACGGACTTTGAAATATTTTAAAATAAAACACACAGTAACTGATACCCATGTCAGTACTGATGAAATTAATTTTTTCTGGATCCATTAAATGACACCCCATTTTATATAAATTAATGAATTTTATTTTTCAAAAATTACTATTAAGCATGATTTCATGCTCTATTATCAATTATATATTAGTTTAAATAGGTTTCAAAAGGAAATTTTGCATGAATTAGACACTGAACAAGAATGTATTTCTTTAATTTCAGCACTAAGCCAACCTCTTAAAATCGGAAGTTTCTTGACACTAAATGGGAATTCTCAATTTATTAAACTTGGAACCCTTTGGTCGAAAATAAATACTGCACAAAGTTAACGATAAGTGTCTAAATTAAGAAAGGTCACCATTTAGTTCAAGTTCTTAAAGTAATAAAAATTAATATTTTGATTTATCTCTCACTAAGTGTCAGTTACTGGTGCCGCTACCTTATACAAGATAATTTTTTTCTGTTTTTAAACCATACTTAATCTCTTTCTAAACAGCTTAAAGTAGACTTTTCCAACCCCTAAAACTGATTTTATAGCCCTCAATATGGAAAGGGTTAAAGATACCTACTCCAAACCTAACCATTAGGCTGGTTCAAAACCCCAATATTTTAGGACATTATATGAATAAGGCCTGGGTTAAACTCCTCATATAAAGCATTTTTAATTTGTTCAAATGAGTTAAAATTAACGTAAATTAATTTTAATTAAATAAACGTTAATTAAAATTGACCTAAGATTTAAAAACTACCCTTCTCTTCCATTTTGTCTTCGCATCTCAATTTACATCTTTTAATAATCTTATACTATTCCCTCAGATAAATAACACAAAAATATAATTTCGTTCCGAAAAATTGAAATGTTAAGTTCCCATCTCAAATCCGTGTATTGAATGAAAGACTCTAATTTTTACTTCTTTTCTCATCAACTAAAATTTTATGCTATTTCCAACAATAATAATAAGGCAATTTCTAAATACATCGCAAACCCACATCTCATAATAACGCACAACCTGCACGATATACCAATCAAGAAGTCTTACACAGTACAACTAATAATAACAGGCACGACCCATCGAAGGCTCATGCACAAAGTTAATTCCTTCGATGCTCGTAATAAATTCAATTTTGATTCGCCCTCGACTCTCGAGGGACGAGGGATAGCACAGTCACGACAGCTAGCACGGAAGAGTGCCACGAGGGACCGAATATTTCATCACAGATGAAAGGAATGCAATAATTCATTCCAGCATCCGATCGATGAATTTGGTATAGTAGTATTGAGAAGCCCCTTGAAAGATGAGCTTGTAGGTATTCCTTCTGAAGAGATGTGTATAAATTTTTGAAGTGATTTTTAGGGAGTGTATCAGTTATTTATTATTTATTCAGGCTATTGTTGAGTTCTGAAAGGGCTTTAAGAGGGGAAGATTTCAGAAGTCACTGGAACACTAATACTCGTGAGTTGAGTTAAACTTCTTTCTTTGAGAGAAACTGACTGTTAGTACATCTGGTTACAATAGTCACTAAACGCCTAGAGCAGTTTCGTTATATTTTTAATTTTTGATGCATGAATAACAAAGATACGCTATCAATATATCAAAAGTTTTATGGTAGATTGTTTGGTACAACTCCGTTAGAGTTCCCGCTAAATATCGCCATTCTTTTAGACCAACATAGAATTTAGAAATATTCATGAATAATTTCAAAATCCTGAATTAAAATGTTTAATTAGATCAATAACTATTCATTTTATTAATAAAAGTCAGAAAGATTTTTTGATATTTGAATATAGGGCGTCCAAAAGAAACGGGCAATATTTAGCGGGAACTCTTACGGAATTGAATCGATTGTTTCTATATTAGTTAAGTGCCCCACTTTCCTCTAAATTTTGAACTGCTAATTTCTTTAATGCGCTTTCAAAACTTTGCATAAATGTAAGAGCATGTTTATAATTTTAAGATTAAAAATTGTGAAGAGTATTTAATAAATTGACACATAAAATTGGTAATGTCTAAAAATTATTATTTCGTATAGGTATAGGAAAATTTAATTGCTACACGCTTACAGTTCAGCATTTTGTATGAAAAAAATTCTTCATATGGAGTATTGTAGTCTATACTTGGTAGCAACGTTTCTTGAACCCAGTACGTCACAAATGCGGAAGGAGAAATCGGTAAACACGAAGCCTGTTGGGTTGATAGGAGGAGTTTTGGTACGCAAATCGTGATTGAAAAGCACTATGTATGCATGGGTTTAACAAAATAATCATATTTTTAAATTGACGTTCTTTATTTCACTCAAAATTCAGACACCGCGATGGGAACTACTTTGTTTATTAGTGACGTCGTAGGGTCAAGTTAAGTTGCAGTCTAGTGTAGTTAGGAAGTCCTTATTCTTTTCCTTTTTTACTGACAACTCCATCACATCTTTTAAACGCAAATCTCATAAAAATCAACAAAATAATGAAATCTACAAGCACTTCCCCTTAAATTAAACTTATAGGGGCACATAAACACTCAATGTAAACCCGACACCTATTTTTCGCACACAATGTATCGGGGTATATCTTCCCCTTCCTATATTTTGACTTAGCCCACATATTTTAAAGAGAAGCTTCGTTTCAGAATGATGGATTTGTCGAGATCGGTGTCGATTTTTAGTCCTAAAAAGGGAGAAAAAAGTCTGTATCACGCGGGGGTTGTCATGTTCGATTGAAGCGGGAAGTATCTCTAACCCGATTTGGGGTTTCGTGAACGAAATCTCTTTTTCGAGATTTAGCTGATGGACGGTTTAGTAGGGGAAGTGTTTCGGTGGGAAGATGTGAAATATGATTTTATTTGGGGTGTGTCATGATTTTTGAGTTAATCGGTGTGTGTAAGTATTTGCCCCATGGGCTAAAACTTTTTAGAAAATACTTGAAGTGCTTGAAGTGCATTTAGATGATGAAGATGAAATTTTATTTGCTTCTGACCGAACCCCGTTGCAAAGATTGTGGTCTATAGAGTGTTTTCAGGTGACGTCACGACCACTTATTGTAGGGCAATGCATCAGTTGCTAAGGCGGTTTCTAGGTCCACGTCATGTGATTAAAAATGCTCTATTGACACAAATTATGTACAAAAACACCACAAAAACCATTAAATTTGACACTAGAATTTGAAAATAAGTAATTTATGAATTCATTCAAAATTGTGACAGCTCCGCTTTACTTCAAATCAAACGTAACTAAATTAATTTAAATGAAATTAAAATGTATTAAATAAAGGTACACTTTCCCGTAAAAAGGAGAGTGAAAAAGTGAACAGTTAACAATGGAGTAACATGTTAAGCTATACTACCTACGTAGAAAAATTGTCTAACAGAAAAGGATTCAACATTTTGGGTTGATTTGATGAAATATTCTATGGATTAACGTTGCTTTTATACTAGTTTCATAATAACGGGAGAAACATTGAAATAATTCGTTTAAGTCCTAATACACATATTATCTTTATTTAGGATAAAAGTGGGTAACTGTTAACAGGGGGTAAATGTAAACACCCATTTATAAATCATTGACATGACAGATGAATACTTTTATATTTTTTACCTGATTGATTGATTGATTAAAATTCCAACAAAATCTAATTTTCCTTTATATTTCACAAAATTTATTAATTGGAACGGTTTACATTTCAAAATACCTACTCTATTAAAAATTTACAGTGCAAACACATACAATCAATGCTTTATTTTATTTATATTTAGTTAATGTAAAAATTAATTAAGATTAATTTTGGGAGAACCAATGTACAAAACTTTTTGATGACAGTTTTTTTAAGATTTAAAATAATTAAAAATGTTATTATATTTAGAAATACTATAATGAGGAAGATAATGGGCTTAACTAAAAGAAAAGGACATCCTGATTATCTGAAACCATATTTTTTATTCATATCACACCCATTTTCATTAAATTGGATATTGAAAACTGACTTAAATGTGTAAAAAAATATCATGAAACGCTTTTTAAAAAAAGTGTTTTATTTCTTTTTAAATGCATTGTGCTTAACAGTAATCAATGTTATCCCCCTAACAAATCCCCCTCGTTCTATTTATATGCTAAACTGTGTGTTTGTTTACGATACATTGCACATTATATTAGTATGTATTGTCTGTGAACAGTTTCCAAGGGAACGGACCTGCATTTCTCAAATGAGATTAGGACCGAAAATATTGATCGTGAATTACACTATTTAGAATAAATAAACCCCTTTAAAAATAAATTTGAAATAACCTTAAGATGTTTAACTTTGACCAAAGAATAATTTCTGAATTGATACCACTTGGTTGAAGTTTTACTGCGTTTGAATCTACCTACACAGTTAAAGTATACTCAACTGGTTACCACAAGTACTTTTAACATAACTTAAAAAATCTTATATCTTTAGCAGAAAAGAATTGACTTGTTTGAGGGAGAAGAGAATTGATCTCTAGCTCTGCCCATATCTCTATCCATTCCCCTCACTCTCTATCCTTTTTATATCTCTTTCTCTATATAGCTCTCTCTTTCTATCTATTTATCTCTCTTTCTCACTATAGATCTTTCTCTATATAACTCTCTCTTTCTATCTATTTAGCTCTCTTTCTCATTATATATCTTTCTCTATATAACTATCTCTTTCTATCTATTTATATCTCTCTTTCTCATTATATAGTATATATCTTTCTCTGTCCCTCTCACTATCTAGTATCTTCTCTCTCTTTCTATATCTATCACTACCTATCTATTTCTCTGTACCTTTACCTCTCTCTACTCTCTCACTATCTATATTTCTCTCTCTTTCTATTTCTCTCTATCTATTTCTATCTACATCGCTCTATCTCCGTGTCTATTTCTCTATCTCTAAAGAAACCTATCAATTCTAAATAGGATCGAATCAAGTTACTCAAGGTATCCGCATACTAAAAATGTAAGATTTTCAAGTTTTACAAAACCAGCATAGATATTTAGACTGATAATGAGTTGATTAAGAAGTTCAAATTTATATACCCGAGGTGAAATAAGTTTTGCAACATTTCTTCCTCATTCTTTTTTTAGTAGTTAGTAGGGAAACCAAATGATCCGGAAAACAATCAATGAAGGAGCCTAATCCATGGCTAATGTGGTGACGAGAATAAATGGATAAACCCCTAGCTCAACGCCCATGCACCAATGTCTGCAGAGAAAGTATTTCGAATAGTATCTTTTATTCGGTTAAATTTAGTTCCTTTACTGAATGAGCGCTAGATCGGAACAAATGTTTTTTAAATGAGTGGTTTATAAATGTTTCTATTTCTAAAAAATGTGCAACAATAAATAGAAATTTAAAAAAAAGTATATTCAGTGGGGGTTTTAAGGGCAAGGTTTCCCTGGCTTTCTCTGAAATTGTGATAAATTATGTAGTTCCGTACATTATGATACTTTCCTCTTATTAATTGACCTTTTTGGGGTATTTTGGTTCGAGATAATATAGCAATTTTTAGCAAGTTAGTAATTTTTTTATTAAGTTTTCCAGAGAAACAGCTATGTATACATAAATCTTAATATATTTTCTTCACTACTTACTACAATCCTTTGAAGCATCTTTTTATGCACGTCAATGATATTTCCTATGTTGAATGCATATGTTGTTAACACTTTATTACGTTATTGTGTTGCGATAGTGTCCTGAATATGTGAATATATGTTCTAAAAATAGTGTTGTAAAATATGCTTAGCATCTGAAAGTGTTCTTAAATTTAGGTCGAAACACTATGGGAACACATTTTCTGTGTCTGTAAATTTTCTACACTTTTACAGCACTTTTTTTTTTCCTCACACCACACATTCGCAACAAGTACAATCAAAACACTTTTGATTGAGGTGTTAATTTTTGTGTTTACTTACGGTCGTATTCACCACTAGACTAACCTTAGGTTAACCTGGAATCAAAACCTAACCTTAGGTCAGGTTAGTGGCGAAAACAACCGTTAGCGTTTCAAAAGTGTTTCACGAATATGCAGCGTAGCAAAACGAAAAACCACCCATTTTTACTTCAGTCAGAAATAATATTCCTACCCGTTTTACACCCACCACAAAAGAAACACCTTATCACTTCAAAAAATCACTAACGCCATCGGGTTTTCGTCATTCCCTCTCACTACTTTCAACTACAGAAATCCACATTCACACATCCTTTCCCATCCCTTATCATCTCCTATAGTCGAAATTGCGGACCGATTTAAAGCAGTGGGACACATCGCGGGTATATATCTCTTTTCTATCCCCGATGGATCGATTTTCTATTACAGGTGCCGGAAGCTTATCAAGGCCGCCGGCCGATTAACTGTTGCGCTAAGCGGGACCCGCGGGGAATTACGATGCATAAAAGATTCGGTTCGGGAGTGGGTGGGTGAGGTTTTAGGGTAAATAAGTTATTTGCGGTGTAAGAAGGTATTGTCGGGGGTATTTAAGTGATGACGGCGAGAGAATGGGTTAACTTCTGGGCTTTGTGGTGTTCTACAAGGATTATTTTAAAGTTTTGAAATATTTGAGAAACATAACACAAGTTTGAAATTGCGTTCATTTTAATAGTTTAAGCATTTCCCCAATATTTTAAAATCTACCCCAAAGATACTACACAGGTATCTATAATTTGTTTAAAATTAGCATTTAAATGTATATAACTATTTTATTGGTGGTGGTGTCGTATCCTCTATTGATTCATATGCCATGGTGTGCCTTTACTATGTTTGCTATTTCTACCGAGTAAGTAGGATATAAAAACTTTTCTGTAGGATAGTTAAGATTGTGGAGGCCTGCAGCAACTGCAGGGCAGTTGAAAACATGATGTGGTGAGAGTTCTTCGTCAAGGCAGTTGCCACAGTTTTTTTTTCAGTGTTTATTTCATGGTGCATAGTATAAGGTTTAATGATAAAGAGAAGATAAAAACTCTAAAATTAAACTATCACTCAATCTAACTACCAATCATTTGTATGTTATTTTACAATCAGATGAACTATATAGTTTAATTTCAATAAGAATTGCTCAAACATCATTGTTTCAGTCATTTTTCATTTCAGGTATCTTTACACAAAATAAGTGTGGGTTGGATTTAGAAAGGTTATACATCTTCCCGTTTCTGACTAAACACTGCAATTATACCTTACACATCTCCCAGACAAAAAAAAATAACTGTATTCGATTCTTTGTTTCCCTACCAAACTGAAAAACATTACTTCCCAAACATTTTTTCCCAGTCATCCGGCCCTATCCTCAGAGAATACCAATTCCCCAAACGCGTCGTTCTTAAATTTCTGCACGTTTGACGAGAACAGAAAATTTGAATAATAACAAGTGTAACAGAAGAAGACCCAAACTTTCAGGCTTTCCACGCCCCTCTAAGTATTGTATAAGAAATCAACCTGAGACCCTATAAGCAAACTGTTTTTTTTTATCCTGAGAAGATTAGCGAGGAAAAGATTTTGGACAAAGGGGTCGAGTTTATATTTATTTGCGTACGGCTTAGCGATAAGGCTTTGACATTAATTTTACATGGCAGCCTTTTAACTGCTACTTAATCTCTTTGGTAGAGGACGCTCCTGTTGAGATGGCGATTAATCGCCACTGTCCTCTTTAATTTAGCCTTTTTTCTTGGCTGCAAAATGAGACGAGGATTTGGATAATTCTTTTTCGCCATGTTTAGAGACATTTTATTGATCGCTGGGGAGGATAATATAGGCGTCATTAAAATTTTGAAATTTTTCAAAAAACGGATAGATTTATTCAATCTTTCGCTTTTGGAGGGGTATTAGAGAATTCGAGGATTGAGATTTTTTATTTCCGCCTCTCATGACGTGACGAGGGAGGTGTGAGTTTCATGAGTAGTTGATGCGATCACAGCGCCACCAGGGCCTCTATCACAAGGCATACCAATGTTTTTTCGATTTTCATTATCCCCTATGGCCATGGACCTTTTGGAACTAAGACTGACTTTAAAGAGGTTGAGTTAAGCAATACTACATCTTCAATGTTTTATTTGCTTTTATCACCATAAGAGTAATTATAAACACTTTCAGGTGTGTCTGGTGACAGGTGATCATCCAATCTCAGCTAAATGGATGGCAAGAAAAGTTGGAATTCTTTCAGCAGTAAGTGAAACCAGAGATGAGTTGGTAGACAGACTGGGCATTTTGGAAGATAATATTGAACCTCGGTAAGAGATTTCGATCATTTATATAATGCGCTTATGTTTGAGTGTTTAGTAATGTCGAATTCCGCTTTCGTAAACTGTTCCTTAGCCCAATAAAAAGTTCACTAAATATCGGTTTAATTAAAAGACTTAAGTATTTTAAAGTAGTAGGTTTGTGGAAGCAGACGTCCAATTTGGTAATATTGGTAGCTACCATAGAATTAAATCAAAAAAAAAAAATTAAATATGCCATTTAGTTACAGTAAAACTTTGGGAATGGACAACATTCTGAACTATACTAAACTGCAACTTTACTTGACCCTGGGAAACAAAACAAAGAAATTAGGTTCCAGCGTGGAGTATGAATTTTGAGTGAAATTAAAAACTTAAATTTAGAAATATGATTAGTTTATTAAACCCATGTACGTCTTTTTATCACGATTTGTGTACTGAAACTCCTCTTAGCAACCCAACAGACCTTCTGTTTACTCATTATTCCCTTCCGCGTAGCGTCGTCATAAAGGTTAAGAAACGTTGCAGTATAGTACTATAGGTACAGCAGAGGTGGGAACATATTGTGCATCTTTGAAAACTATCAAAAAATTGTCCAAACTATTATATCAGTAAAACGTATTAGACATTATAATAACTAAACTAATTGTTCAGGCTTTTTCTTTTGAACATAGGAATGAATTCATATAAAAATATCTAATTAAAAAGGAAAATTTCTCAAATTGTTGAAATTTTGAAACCACTCTCAACCACATTTTGCGACATGATCTTTTTTCGGAAAACGAACTCGCTCATTAGAAGTTTTATAGTACTTCACATACACTCAACCATAAAAACAACAACCGAAAATAATTCCGGTCTCTGTTAGATCCGTTCCAGCCGTAGTGATCCAGGGAGACGAACTACAAGAGATGAGTTCGGAGAGTCTGAACAGCCTGTTATCCGGCTACGACGAAATCATCTTCGCCAGGGTAACACCCGATCAGAAGCAGCGCATCGTCGAAGCATTCCAGCTCCAAGGGATGTCGGTTGCGATCACTGGAATAGAACCCCAAGACCACGCATCTATGGAACAGGCTAATATAGGTACGGTAGTATTAGGATTCCAGTATGTGGTCATGAGTTCGTCACAGCAGGGCCCGATTTAGAAAATGTAGAACACTAGGCCCAACATGCAGGAAAGGGGCCCCTAAGTTGCCATATTTGGTGCTATATAAGTGTTGATGCGCGAAAATTATTGTTTGATTAGTGTAAAAATTCACTATCGTCAGGGGTCAGACACGATCTCGGTTATCGGTTTTTTACATTGCTAAAAGGTTTGGATTTTTATTTTCGATTTAAAAAAGTCACGAAAAAACATTCTAGGAAGTATAAAAAGTTATTTCTACTATAAATTTTTAACTTTTTTAAATTAGGGGGCCGCTTAAGTCCTTATGTAAAACTTGTGTGGCTTCCGGTTATAATTTAAGTATACTTATTCATGTCCTACTGAGGATACTTAAAAATGTGTTGATAAAAAGGGGTTTTTTTACCAATGGTGGATACTTGAGAATAGCATCCAAATAATTTAGAGAAATAGAAATTTACATTTACTGATATACTTAAAGTAAATTTGAGCCAAATTTATCCTCTTTTATTCTCTAGGTCATTTTTTCAAATTACAACTAATTATATACAAGTTTTAGTTTTATACAACTAATTAATAAACTTAATGAGAAAACAAATCATGCTTGAGCGACACCTCTCAAACTAAGTAAAAGTTTCCTATTTCAATTTTAAATCCTAGTAGAGAGAATGAACCACAATAAAAAAGCATTAAATCTGTTTGATAAGAATATCTACTTATTATATGTCTGTATAATTATTTTATTAGGAATTGCTATGGACAAAATTTCTTGTGAGTTGTGCAAAAAAGCAGCAAACCTCATATTGTTAGACAACTATTTTCCTACTTTACTGACATCGATAGAAGAAGGTAAAAATCAATTTATCTCATTATTCCCAAGTACTTCGAAAATATTTTGCTTTTTGAAATACCTAATGGAAAATATTACCACAGATGCTATCAAAAAAAGTTACTATTTATTATATTAACCCTTTAAATGAAAAGCATGTCAAGCAAAAACTATGCTGAAATGAGTTCTCCCGACTCAGTCATTAAATTAAAAATAATTATAAATGGTTTATATTTTTATTAACTGTGAGCTTGTACTTTAAATATCAACTAAAAATTTAAAGAAGAACTTTTATATAAACCTAATTAGAGAAATATATTGAGATATTTTCACTGAATAAAAAAATTGTTTGTAAAAGGAACAGGAGCGCGTGTTTAAAAATGGGAAGTTTGTTTTTAAGGAAATTATCTCTCTGTTCAGTCAAAAAAAATTATCTTACTTTTTTTATCGTACTTTTGCAGAATATTTCTTTAATTAAGTTAATTAGAAAAGTAATTTTAGCAGTTTCATTCTTTTTACTATAGGACGACTCCTCTTCGAAAATCTTAAAAAATCTATCTTGTACGTTTTGGCTTGCAGAATGCCTCAAACAATTCCTTACGTGCTGTTCCTTTCTATGAAGATCCCAATTCCTATTGGAGAAATCTACTTGCTGCTAATATTTTTTGAAACGGACATGGTAAAAACACAATTTAATTCTTATACGGTAGATTAAAGAAGTTTCGGTAGCGACCAATAATACATATTTAAATTGAAACAAACATGTTTAATCGTTTATAAGAAGGAAATGAGATTGTATTTTTTAATTGAAATAATTTTAATGCTGTTAATATGAGTAATAATATAAAAATAATTCCATTTCATTTCTCTTTACCTAGTCAACCCCGATATTTTTAAATACGGAAGAAGAGCTGCAAAACTTTTATTTTGGTAACCATAAATTTTACTTCAATTGTTTTTGTTAATTGATTATAAAACATTCTTAAGTTTTTTTTATTAAAACAAGCCAAATCTCCCCGTGTACCTTAGTATCACACGGGCTTACAGATGTAAGTAACCAAAATTTGACAAGATAAAAACACCACAATACATATAAAATTATAGGTTTAAATTTCCAGGAGATATCAGGCTTAAGTTGGAGGCATAAAAGTTCTTCAGAGTGCTATATTATTTGTAAACTTAAGTTGGTTGGATTTTGGAAGCAATTTCATATTTATCAGTTGAGTTAAGAAAGTTATATCTTTAGTCAATCTTAAGTTTAGAAACCTATCTACTATATTTTGGCTAAAATATTTTCGTTCTTAAGAAAATTTTTGTTTGTACTAATAATAGTCTGAAGATACATCGAGAGAACTTTCAAAAATATTTTATGTGCTTCCCTGTAAAACTTTTTTTAACCTCACCTATGAATTAAAAAAATCACTTGATAAATTTGATATCACTTGACGGTCAATGAAAAAACATAGACATAATTTTATAGTATGTCTGTTTATTAAAAGGTATATAGTACAAGGGGAAAATTACAGATTACTTTTAAATTTAAGTTTTAACCTTATACAACACATGTTTAAATACTATCGACAATCAAATAAACACCATGCAACGAAATAAGGACACTAATAATACTTGACGAATTACATAATAATACTATGAACAAATCAATTTCACTTGAGAGCATTACAGTCCCCAAATCCGTACATTTCCATGAAATCGCCAACAGAGCTGAAACAAAAAGCAGCAGCAGCAGCCTCAATATTTGATGTTCAGAAGTCTCCCCGAATAATGGTTCTTCATTAGTCATTAATGAATACCATCATTACAGCCAGGTTTTTACCCCCAGTGTGTGTCCAGCCTTAATGTTTAATGATAATGAAAAAGGAGGATAAGGAGCATTATCCTTACAAGAGGCAGTCGCCGTAGTAAGTGATTGACGAGGAAAGGGATGTATTATTATAGGCGAAGAAGTGTTGGTCTTAAGTGCTGTTGACTCTTAATGGATAGAAGGGTGGAGGGAATATTTTTGCGCTTTTGGAATATATATATATTTTTTTTGCTTTCGTGTTTTTATGGTAATTTATGGGGAAGGGCTCTTTATTTAAATAAATGTTGTGATCGGACGGGGTAATGATTTTAAGGGTGTTAACGGAGCCTTAGTTTTCAGAAATGAAATAATTTTTCTGAAGATAAGCAACACGCAATTAGGTACCTATACTCTCAATCAATAATTTAATTAATATTTTTAATGTATTGATACATAATTTGGTTTCAACTACTTACAATACGAATCAAATTATTTCAAATTGCACTATTGCCAATAGTAGTTACCTACTTCATGTATTTCTTCATTAAAATTTAAAAATCAAATTCATTCTTAAAATTATTGCTCTCTTTCATCTTAAATACGGTTAAACATTCATTTTTTTTTTCATTTTCGGGGAGTTTCAAAAACTGTAAAATAAATATCTTTGTATATAGGTAACACAACTTTTGAAGTAAAAATCGCTTTCTGGAAATTTAATAACTAAAGTTAAAAGACACATCTCACTTAGAAATAATAAAAAAACAAACTTATTGAAAATATAATACTAAAAATTAAAATTAAATAAATACGTAAAGAGGAAGTTCAAGGCGGACCAACTGGAGCAAAAGAACAACAAATACCTCTACCTACTCCCCTCAACTTAAAAATATAAACGCTATTGTAAATTACCACGCCTATCGGCGGAAAAAAATCTCGACCGTTTTACGAATCCTTCTTTAATAGTTCCCAATACTAAAGAACCAAATAGACGCTAAATGCTTAAACCTCGTCGATCGTTTCCTGTGCTAAATTGCAGAACTTAACCCTCGAAAATTCCTTCCCATAAATCTTAATTCTTCAGTAGTAATCAGCTCAAACTCTCCCTGGAGAGACGACATAATATAGCAATATCGAATATATGTATTCTACCATGCATCCGATTCGGATTCTAATTTAAACTAAGGCATGTTTATGACTCTTTTGGGTACTTTTTCATTTCCCACCCGCAATGAATCGATACTAAAAAGACTGAATAATCGATTATGAAAAGATGGAACTAATTTGCCAGTTTTGTTTTGAATTTAAAGTCTTCAATAACTTGTGTTCTTTCGTTAAGTTTCTAATATAAAATCGATCTATTCATGTATCGATTCTGCCAGGCTCAAAAATCAAAAATGATGAAAAAGAAATTCAGAATAATCAATAAGAAGAAATCGAACAAATTAACCAATTTGTTTTTAATTTTCTCACTCTTGTTATTTTCTTAAAAAATTTTAATTCTAGTGAAATCGATCTTTTTTGAACTCGATTCACCACTATCGATTTTCCGTGGTTCAAAATGTGAACGTATCGCTGTGTGTCCAAACCTTAATGAGACAGCGAATATACCGAGGCTTAATTAAAACTTTGTTAACTCTTCGGTTTTCTGGTCCACGGAAAGTCACGTGCTCGTGAAACCCCCACAGGTGATTAATTTTATACTGGGAAAATTTTATTGATACAGCTGCAATTAGGGAAGGGAAATATTTTGGAGGGTTTTGGTTAAATGCCAGCGTAACAACGCTGATCATGTTCTTTGATGCTGGTGAAGTAAAGAAGAGTGACATGAAAGAAATTGGCCTTGTTAAGCACAGTGTGGGATTTTTGGAACCTTTGAAGGTTTTAGCAAAACTCATTGCACCATTTCTCAATTGTTAAAAGTTTTAATATGAAGAAACAAACTTAATCAACTGTTATATACTACAGGGTGTTTAAAGAGTCCGTTTACTGGCTTTTATTTGGAAATAACGTCTCCTAGGGTCATGGAAGTAAGGTGTACTCACATAGGTAATTGACCATGCTGAATCTATTGAGATGGTTTACAGAGCGGCGAAATAAAAAAGTTAAAAAACTTAAAAGAGAGATAGAACGAAAACTTCTATGAAAAAATTGTTTGAAATACCATGACAAATGCACTGAAAAAAGTTTCATGAAAATACTTTAAATATTTCTAGGAGATATAAGCGTGTGAAAATAGTTTTTTTGGCTTCAAAAAAGACCTGAAAAAGTGCTTCTTTCACATGCTAAAATCTCCTCGAATATTTAAGATATTTCGTTGAAACTGTTTTCTGTGCGTTTGTCACGATATTGCAAACAATTTTATCACTAAAGTTTTTGTTCTATCTCCTTTATTAATTTAATTAATTTTTTAACTTTCGTATTTCCCTTCGGGCACTGTAAGCCGTCTCACTGGATTCAGCATGGCTATTTATATAGGGATACACCTAACTTCCAAGACCCTAAGAGACGTTGGTTCCAAATAAAAGCCGTGAAGCTAACTTTTGAAACACCCTGTATATTTTAGAATGATTTTTAACTATGCATCTAAAATGAATGGTTCTTATTTTGTCATCATTTCACACTGTGTCTTAATTATTTTCCATCTTTTACATCAGCTAACTGCTATGGCGCTGTTGTACGAGAAGGCCGAGACTCAAACTCTGCTGAAATTTCCGACAGTTCCCAAGAAAAGGAGACTTCTTAGCCAAAGGTGAGAATAAAATAAAGATTCAAGGTCAAAAATAATTCCTAAATAAAAATTCAGTATTGTGTGTGAATAAGGACAAGCCTCATTTTCCATAAAATAATAAAACAGTAATTTAATAACAGCTAAGCATATTAAATTCAGAGCCAGAATTGTGGAATTTCTTTTGGATATCTCGTCTTAAAAAGCTTCCCTTGTTAGAGTTTTCTTTTGATTAGGTATCTCTGAGGCTGATTTTCAAATGAAGGACAAGATAGCAGTTATGTATACTTTTCTGAAACTTAATGGATATACCTTAAAATGGCTCTGTGGTTCATGTTATCCATTCTTCTGCACCTAAAATGAACTTAGTGCAGCTTTTAACTCAACCATTCTATCGTTAAAATATATTAATTTAACATATTTGTTGTGAGAAAGAAGTTTTTTGTTCCGTGAATATGCGGTGAAATTACATCGTGATGACAAAGAAGCACGTACGCAATCCTTTAAAGAATATTATAAGAAGTTTCGTTCATTTCCAGTTTTGTGAACAAGCTCTTCGAGAAGGCTTTCTTTCTGTTCGGGATCACGGAAACTCTGGCCGGCATTTTCACGTACCTGATCATCATGGCTGAGAACGGCTTCATGCCAGAGGACTTGGTGGGACTGTCCAATAAGTGGTACTCTCCAGCTATAAATGACCTCAAAGACAGCTTCAACCAGGAGTGGGTAAGTTCATGCTTTGTCAAATACACTTATGATCAATACTTATCCAATATACTTATTATGTCAAATACTTATGAGAATATGCTAAAGTTTGAAACTCCAGTGAGGTGTTGACCTTTGGTCGAGGTGTCTGCCTTTTTAAAGGAGTATAAAATCTTAGACAGTCTGAGAAATTTCAAAACCTTCAAGAAGAAACGTTGGTTACGAGTTAAGAAAACTTTAGGATAAATATATTATGACAGACAAGTTATCAGGTTGTAAATAAGTTTTATACGGATTTTGTTCATGAACTTAACTCGGGAATCTCCGCTATTGAATTTTCCTTCACTGGAAAAAATCATGTTAGTGCTTATAAGATTTTATAAAAATATCTAAAAGGTACTTAGAAAATTGAAGGAAATTGAAAAGATTTGGGGGAAAGGGATTTATATTAAATAATGTTTCTTTTCCTAATTATTTGGTAGCAGGTACGTACAAAAAGGATTTTAAAGATTGAATATATTTGTTAAAGATAAATACATTTTTTTTTTAATCTTAAAAGGAAATTAATACTTAGGACATTATAATGTATACCAAATACATTAAAATCTAATTAGAAACCCCGACTTTGATGTGAGGTTAAAATAGCGCTTTTTGAAATAAAATAAAAGCATGTAAAATAAACCTTTTATGAACTATCATTACACTATCAGTTTTACCATACGAAAGTATTATTTCCCATAGACGTATACTGCTCGTAAAGAACTGGAGAACACCTCCCAAACAGGGTTCTTCGTTACTATTGTCGTCCTTCAGATGTTAACTCTCCTGATAAGCCGCACGAACTTAGACTCATTATGGACTTTAGGCATGCGGTGAGTGAAAAATTAAGACACACAACCAAGTGTAGAAATGTAGTCTACGCAATACTCTTGACAGTACGCTAGCAAATTTTGAGTACGCTAGCAAATAAATATTTTATTTGTACGCATCATAAACAAAAAAAAATATTTTCCAATATTGAAGGAAAGTATAAATGATGCTTTACACACTGAAATAAGTAATTCGACAAATGAAATATTGAATTAATGAAAATGTATCAAAAACATATCAAAGTTTGAATGGTTTTAGTAGTAATTAATATTGGTAATGGAGTAAAATTGTATCATGTAATTGTATTTTCTTTATTTTCGGTCGTAATTTTAAGTTTCTAACAACTTCTGAAGAGTTAAAATGTGTCTGAAAAATGTTTCAACTATATTTTGTTATATTTGTGAGCCATAATTTGGAAACATATGACCATTTCTGAAATTTAAAATTGGAACTCAAACTAGTAATTTTACAATTATCTTATAAATTTTTTATGTAGCTGATTATCCGGATAATTTGCATATTAATATTTGGGATAATTATTCCACAGAATAATTACCTTTTGGCTTTCGTTGTCAGGAACTATAGTTAAACTTGCATAGTTGCTCTCATGCATAGTAAACATTGTAATTTATTCAACTTAGCGTACTTTGGAAATAAATGAAGTTAGTTATGCAACAATAATGAACTTCCATTAACAACTATTATAATTAATCTTCGATGCTTCTTTATAGAAATTACGTTATAAACTTCTGTCTTATATTCCAAGTGCTCCTGACCCTTCTGTTAATTTACTTACCTGGAACAGATATTCTTTTGCGTATTTCTCCAATCAAGTAAGCGTTTGAAATATTTATTTTGTATAAATATTTTAGGTATATTAAGGGCATAATATCTTCAGGTGAATACTGGGAATATTAGCTAGAATTAATGGGTTATGATAGTTTGAGTTAACTATATAGAAACAGAACTGGGAAAACAGTTCTGGGTTCTATTGAAACTCTTCAATAGAAATGCTTCATGCTTTATTTAAACATTTGTTTAGAAGTTTAGATATTTTATTAGTTTTCATGAGAAACATCATGTACGAATATGAAATTATTATCAGGAAACCCAACAAGAAGGTTTTCAGGAATCTTTGAAAGTCCCTAAAAAGATATGTGGTTTGTGTGTTGGTATGAATATCATTACATGTGAGAATTTGTTTGAAGAAAATCAATACGGCTACTAAGTATCTGCAAATGATAATGTATAAGGCGTTACCTCAGTTGTTAAATATCCTGCCCGTGAAAACATTTGGCAATTCGAAGCTTGAAAACATGAACTAATAAGGCCATCAAAAATAGAAAAAACTTCGATCAAATTGATAACGAGAGAACATTTATGCTGCTAAAGATGTTGTAAACGATCATTTTATTATTTTTCTATTAACAGTAATATTGAACGTCTTTTCATTAAACTGCATGACGTGGAAAATTCTATACCATGACGTAATACTTTCCTTATGACATAAACTAAAATATAAATACATAGGTTGTACGTTTTTCAGTTTTAAATTGGGTTTAGTTTGGCTTTCCCATCGTTCTGATGTTTCGAAAAAGTAACAGTACTACTTATATAGACAGCTAAAAGTATACGCTTTAACACACAAAAAAACTAATAAAAAATCAATATACACTCCACCTTCTTTCCACTTTGTTAAAGATCGGCTTTCTCAATTAGAAGATACACAATATCCTTTTCTCGGTAAATCGGATTGTTTTTCTACGTAAATGGACAAATCCTGATCTCTTTTGTGGACTCCGATCGTCGGTTTCTTTAAGCCTCACTTAGAGTTTCCGAAATGAGGAAGTGATGCCTTCGGTTTGAAGGAAAACGGTAATTCCTCAAGAGATAAAGAAGAGCTGATTCGGGAAGACTATGATATTGGGATTAACTTTTATTGAAGAGGTATTGAGCTGAAGGATCCCTGTGTTGTTTCGAAGTGAAAAAGTGCTGAATTTTCACTTTCTAGCAGTAAAAAAAACTTGGGGTATCTATGAGTTAACATTTTTTGTAACCTATTCTATTTGAGTGAGTCAATCTTTGCGAGTTCGGTCAACTAGACAGTTAAAATTGTTTGTGTGAAACAATTATTGAGAGAAATGAATATTTGAATGAGATAGTTTAAGAAATCTTTTCTCAATTCATTCTTTTTATTAAGACAAACGGTAATACATACTAGATTGACCTCTTAAAGTTAAGGTATTACGAACTGTTATCCAAAGCAGCTTTTAAAATAACATTTGAAAATAAAGAGTAAACAATTATGTCCAAATGTGTTTTTAGTTTCGAAGTCTTCGAAATCGTAGTTCAACTCCAGGACTTTAACGCTAAGTGCTACTAATCTTGTCATTAATATGGGTAAAGTAATAATATCCAAGAATCCATCATTGACTTCTGCAGTTTCAAAATCTCATTTTTCTATTTTGTAACCACGCTAATAGGATTTTCCGATTTAGCTTTCAATATAAACTGTTAATAATTTAAATTTTTCCTGGAATTCGTTTTAAAGTAAAAATGCCAGTAACATCAAAGTTTCGTTGATACTATCAAATATATATTATTCCATTTAAAACTGGGATTTTTTTCGACCAGAGTTTTTTTAAAAATAGGAAATAAAATCAGGAAATAAATTTAAAAGTAAATTTACGGTTTTATTTTAGATACATGTGGTGGTTCCCTGGTTTACCGTTCGGTCTCTTTCTTTTGGCATTTGAAGAATTAAGGAGCTATTTCATTCGACATTCTGTGCCAGGATCATGGTTAGAAAGAGATACGTATTGAAACGGAGTATTCATAGCAAATTGAAGTGGTTTAAAGGACAGTTCCATTCCTGACGAAAAGCTGTAATGTAATAACCGGAAATGAATCTCGAGTTTAAGAATAATGAAAAATAAATACCATGTCTTAATGATGTGTTGGTTTAAAATTATATAATAAGCTTACATACTTTTACAAGAAATAAATTTATCAAATTAAAACACCAGAGCTACGAACACAGGACATTTTAACTCGAAGTACCAACAGAATTTCTAAGAATTTACTTTATGCGTAAAGACAATTTGAAATTTTAACCGCCTTTAAAATATAAGAAAAATTAAAGAAGTAATAAGATAAGTAATTAGTTGTTCTGGCATTTAAAATTTACTGTGCCATTAATGTTTCTAATCATGAATATCCTTATGGGGACCATAATAGTGTGATAAGCAGTAATTTCCTTACATCATAATACTGAATCTATTAATCCATTAACTACCTCAGAATTCCCATTAGTTTCTATGTTCTTCCTCAATGATTGAATGAAGTATTCTAGGAACCATTTTAAATGAGTTGAAAACAAAAGTTGATGTCCATATTTATGCTTTAAACGTTATTTATGGTAAGAATTTTGAAACTCTTAAGAGTAATGGTTAATGTAAAATTTTAGTTAGATATTTCTGTACAGCATTTATACTCTAATAGTTGCAAATTTTTGATGCATTATTAAAGTAATCATACATTTAAACCAAAATTTTCAATTAAACATGAGGCCTTACTCAACAATTATCTATTGTTCGCCCCTAATACGCAAAGTAACATGTAACAAGACGGTACGAACAAAAAGGACGATTGAATGAAAGATTCCTTAAAACACCAAACCCAAATCGGTTAAACAAAGATAAATGGCGGCTTTTTTGTCCCCGGAAAACGCATTAAGTAGATTTGGAGACACACGCGATGGGGAGAGGAAAGGGAGGTACATAGTCGGTTTTAAGAAGAAAAAAAAAACGGTACTCTCGATAATCTTGTTGTTCTATTGTCTGGATCGCATTGTTATCCGAAAATAGTAGGTCGGTGCAACGTTTTTTTTTTTTTTACTTTTTATTTTTAGCTACAAAAATGGCGCAAAAGCTGTTGCAAAATGCACTTGGAACAAATGCTAGTATCCCCTGGAGAACATTCCAGAAAAGCGTTTTTGGAAATCTCAGCGGCCGTTTTGGAAAGCGTTTTCAATTCATCCTTGTATTTTACGATGTTTTCTCCTGTGAATAATATGTTGATGCAAATTTAAGTAGATGGATGGTCAAGAGAGAGGATGAGCTTATTCTAAATGTCAATGCGTGGCTTTTGTCAATTTGCCATATTTATTTGAGTTAAGTCAGAATTTATGTGTATGAATATTAATTTAAAATATTTAGCTTTATATAAACTTAGGTAGCAACACTCTATTCTCCTTTCTTAACTCCATCGAACCACACTCTGAAATTTATTTTTGACAATAGCAATGAAATGTGAAAATCTGAAAAGAAGAACACGAAGCGGCTCTTCGGAATTCGGAGTAGGCAAAAGTCTCAAATCACTTGACTTGAGGTGTTAACAAAATTTTTCTCGAAAGGTTATTTGACAAGATTAGTCATAAAGTAAGTCGTTCAAATTTGTAAAATCTTCTTTGTTTCCTCATTGGAACTTCATAACATTTTGACAGCTATTTCACTGGGAAAGTCTACCATTAAATATTTTTTTAAGTGAACATAATATTTAAAGCGTATGGTATGGCTTTCGTATGTTTTTATCTTTATGCATAGGTTTTGATAAAATTTTATACACAGTAAAAAATTCCTGGTATAAGTCTAATATATCGAGCTGGGTGATATTGGTTTTATTTAGCAATCTTTCTTTATTGGCCGGATAGTCTTTTGGTAAAAATAATTAATTTAACTATTACTTTGATAAAAAAAAAACGTTACAATAAGTGTTTTTTTAATATACCAAATGATATTTAACTAGATAATGACATTTTTTATGAAAGAGATAAATGTGAAGAAATGTCTTGCTTTGATAGAACAAAAAAAAAGAAATTAAATGTTATGCAAATTGATAATTGCTTTTTTTAATGGAAAAGAGAAAGAATTGTTATATGCCTTGTTTTGATGTAAATACTTTCTCAATTTTGCGTATGAAAATTATTAATTATTCATTAAAGGTTCATTGTTTAATGTTTGAACGAAAACTTAGATTGCTAATCTTTATAGTTTTCAATCCTAAGGAAGTTATTTTTTGGGCAGAATTAAGATTTTCCAATCTGTCTTTTTTGATAAAACCAACATTATGTTTATTTTCTTACTCTTAACTTTAGGTTTTTCGGTTTATGTTTAGTTTTTAGGAACTTTATTTACAACAACCGAATAGATATACTAAATTCGTAAAACTGAAGTCAAAGAAAGAATGATGATTTTGAGAAAAGGAAGAGAAAAGGCTTCTTCTTTCCTTAGAAAAGAACGAAACATGTAACAAACACATTAATCATCATCGCAATAATAATTTCAAAGTTTTCGGTGCTCATCTATTCTTTCATACTATAAGAAGTTAACCCTAAATGTTCAATGCATGATGGGAATATTTATGAAGAACACACGATCATTTTTGAAAGCGCCATATTTACAATAGGAAATAATCAAAAAACTATTGCTTAATTTGGATTATATTAATTTTCGATTATCTTTAATCGATACAGAAAATATTATATCATCGATCGGGAAAACTTCTCAATATCCTCACACCCCCTAAGAATCAGAATTTATCTTAGAGATAATAACAATGGTATACTGATGAACTTAGCAATTAATACATTAGCATTTAAACGATCGATTTTACTAAGAACAAAATTAAGATCTCTTACAGAAGATCTCATATCAAATCCAATTAGTTATTTTCTTAATTTTAAAGTTTCTATTAATATTTTTAATCGTCCTTATTAGGGTGCGTTTATTTTACCGATAATATTTTATCTAAGGGTTGGTTAAACAATGGTCTTAAATTAAAAAGATGAAGCATTCTTTGCCTTTTCTGTCTTGGGACATGAAATGAATTGGGGCATAAACATTTTCATTATTTCGTTTTGGCGTCGGCATGAAAATGAAGATGAATTATTACTGAGGTAGAATTAATTAGAAATAATAAAATTTTCTAAATTTACATTACGATTAAGGAAAGGCATAAAAGTTTATTACAATGCTAAAGTATTGATTTTGTCAATCCCTCAAGTCTTTCCATCATCACTTCATCGCCTATTCTTAATGATAACGAGCAAACTCCTCCGAGAACTAATTCATTCCATCTCTATTAAGTACTTATCCTTAAACGAGCACCCTCGTTCCCCAGTTTCGAGAGATCCCAAATAATCGATCACGGTTTTTATCTGTCTTTTCTAAACACTTGGCTCTCTTAATGAAAATTCCGTGAATGTTTCCCATTCCCTAAAATCGGGTCACCCCCGTGAGACGAGGGCAAATAAAAAGACGCGCGTTGCCGTTTTATGGGGGTTTATGCCGATTAAATTAAACCGCAAACTGTGGAATGCCAATTTCCGATGGTGGTGGATTGAGAAAGGAAATTAATGCTTTCCTGTCTTGGGCTTTTATTGAGAGTTTTTTTAATGAGTCGTGGAATTGAGTGTTAGACCGATAGCTTTTATCTGTCATAACTACGGGTAACCTGTTATCCCCCAAGTTGTTGTTGTTCGTAATGTTATAATTATTTATTTATTTATTTATTTATTTATTTATTTAGACAAAAAACAGACCTTTCGGTCCAATTACATTTGCCAGTACAGAAAAAAAAATCACAAGAACACCCAACAACCATCAAAAGCCAGACAACAAAAGAACACAATAAACAAATGCATATAGAAACATTAGAAAAATTTAGAAGATTAAGGACATGCAGATTTGCTTGAAAACTGAAAAAGACATAGAAAAAATATCCAAACGATCCGTATACAAATTATAGAGTGAGCAAAATTTATTTACATAGAAGTTTTTATCTGTGACAGTCCTTATATCAGTTCCAAAAAATTTTAAAGATTTATTTCTTGCAGAATGCCTTGGAACTATTATAAATATATTTTGAGTTAAAGTATTGCTGTCAATGTTTTTATTTAATAGTTTATGAAAAAAATAACATTAACATGAAATTATTATGAGAAATAAATAAATAAGAAAGGATTAATTAATTCGTGGGAGGCGTGAGGGTAACTGTAAATTTCAAGCCACAATGTCTTCTGAAGCATTGATTTGCTAATTTTCCTGTCCTGTCCGTAAATTTTCGTAGTAATACATATTTCATACTTTGAATCCCCAGAGTAGCTGAGTTTCGCTCATCATGGAAATATTTGTGTTCTAGTATAATTCCCCTTCTTCCAAGAAAAATTACCTATATTTATTTATTTATTGATTGTAACCCTTATTAACGCCAAACACTCTTATTTATATTCTTTTAAACTTGAAATTCATTTAAATAATTAATTTCTGAAAACAAGATTGTTAAAATAGGGATAGCTTTGTATGGTGGATAAATCTTTATCAGAATTATGATCCATGTAGTTAGGAAAAAAGTATTGCTAAGATGACCAGTCTTTATTACTACATTAAACCATCATCATTTAAATATTGAAGCATTCCGGACTCGAATCTATATCTCGGACTCGAACATCTATAAAACCAAAGGAACTTTTCGTTTCTTTACTTTATGTTAACGTCAAGAAGACAACCGCTTATGTTTATTTCATTTTTCTTCTTCTTGTATATAAGCAATGCAATCCCAAGTGTGGAGGTCGTATGCTATTCTTTGATCTGATCTTTTTGCCAATAAATCAATTTCTTTTAAGTTCTTAGTTTCTTCAAACCTACGCGACATTTTTGGTGGAAGCGCCGGGTAGTTAACTCATTCTGGAAGGAAAGACAGTTTTGGAAACATCTGATCTGAAACGAAGCCGTAGGGTTTTAAATCTTTCGCCGGAATTCGGTCTCTACGTTCCACCTCCTCGACGACAACAACCGAAGATGGTAGAAACTGAAGTTAAGACTCCTCTTATTCCAGTCCCTCCATCGCCTACCCTGCAACCTGTCCTGTTGGCTCCACCAGTTATTAGAGAACCAAGAAAGCCAACTATTTTCAAAGGCGATCCTGGGGAAGATCCTACAAAGTGGTTAAAAGAATACCTCCGGGTGTCCAAGTTCAACCAGTGGGACGAAACTCTTTGTCTTGCTAATGTGTACTTCTTCCTTGATGGGACCGCGAAAGCATGGTTCGAAAACAATGAAGATCTTCTGAACTCGTGGAAGGCCTTTGAAGCCGAGCTGCAGAAAACTTTTGGTGACAGTAAGCTACATGTACGACGAGCAAAGGATCGCTTGAAATGCCGAGCTCAGAAATCTGGAGAGGCCAGTCAGTCGTACATTCAAGACGTTTTGTCATTGTGCAATCAAATAGATGTGGACATGTCAGAAGACGAGAGAGTATCTCACCTCATGAAAGGAATAGCGGAAGACGTTTACCAGGCATTGTTGACGAAAGAAGTACAGACAACAGGAGACTTCATAAAATGGTGCCATTACATTGAAGAAATGCAACAGAAAAGAGTCGGACATAAAAAATTCACTAGATTACCAAATGTGGTTCCAGTTGCATCAATGGACCTGGACGATGAATCGGACCTGCCATCGCTGATTCGAAAAATTGTCCGCGAGGAATTGCAGCGTCTTACAGCTCCTCAATTTGAAGAACCTCAAACAAGTCTACAAACAATTGGAGCTATTGTCCGGGAAGAAGTGGAGAGATCTTTAGCTCCTATATCTGATGGATATGTCGGACGAATCGCCCCACCGCCTAGACGCCAAGTCCAATTATCGCCCTATAAACCGAAGCCAACCCAAGAAGCATCTCCCCGGAAAACAGACTTGTGGCGTACCACTGACAATCGTCCCGTTTGTTTCTACTGTGGACGCCCTGGGCACGTTGTGCGCTATTGCAGAGACAGGAAGCTTGATGAGCATCGCAAGAACTATGGACGTAACTCTCCTTCCCGCTCCGATGAGGAATTTAGCCGACCTGCGGATATGGTCTCGTCCCCGGGTTTGTCGCGAAGACAATCGCCGCCCCGCCGCTTTAGATCGCCGTCCCCCTACAGAAGATCCAGTCGATCGCCGAGCCGCCGCATTGAGGAAAACTGAGCAGCGCGACCTCCATTGGAGGTGGGGCCGCTTGTTCTCAAAACCCTCCCACTGCCGCCATGCATGAAAACTTTATTGACGTTATCATTGATGATCAACCGGTGAGAGCTCTTGTGGACTCAGGAGCATCCTTTTCAGTTATTTCAGAGGAGTACCGTCGCAAGTTAAAGAAAACCATGTTTCAACTTCCGCAAAACGTAATCTTAAAAGTAGCAGACGGTAGTTGCGTTACTCCAATAGGAAGCTGCGTCCTTCGACTAACGATCAAAAACATAACCAGGACTTTTCAGTTTACCATTTTACCTAAATGTAGCCATGAGGTTATACTAGGGTGGGATTTCTTAAAGGCGTATCAAGCCGTCATAGATTGTGGCCGAAAGACCTTTGTATTTGATGAACTGGTTTCCGAGGAACCACCGCCTAGAAAATGGGGTGTATATGCCGTAGCAGATAGTTTGATACCAGCACATTCTATAAAAAAGATACAAATATCTGTTCCCGCTGTACTTGATGAAAACGCCGATGTGCTGGTAGAGGGTAATAAGTTCATGTTGATAAATCAAGAAATTGTATCCCCATCTTCTGTGATCAGCATTTTAAATAAAAATGGAGAACTGTGGATAGCTAATGGACGGAAAGAAGCCCAACGTGTGCTAAAAGGTATGTGTGTAGGTTATGCCGAGTGTATTAATTTGACCTTTCTAAATACTCTGTCTGAGGTGCCCTCTTATGAAGATATCTGTGAAGTAAATAAGAGGTTAATAAATTACGAACGGATGTTAGCACCTAATCTCAGCTGGGAACAAAAAACGAAGCTTTTAGATATTTTAAAGAAATTTTCAGTCGCTTTTAATGAAAACTTAGCAATTGGCCATCCCCGAATTCCTGTCAAGCACAAAATACACACTGGGGAGCATTCTCCTGTCAAGCAGAGACCATACAGAGTGTCGCAAACAGAACGTCGAATAATTCATGACGAAGTAGAAAAGATGTTAGAAAAAGGCGTAATCCAGCCGTCCGAAAGTCCATGGTCTTCTCCTGTCGTCCTTGTGAGGAAAAAGGATGGTAGTTGGCGCTTTTGTGTTGACTATCGTCGTCTGAATAAGGTTACCAAGAAAGACGTCTACCCCTTGCCTCGGATCGATGATACACTGGATTGCTTGAAGGGGGCAAAGTATTTCTCTTCCATGGATCTCTATTCGGGGTACTGGCAAATCGAAGTGGACGAGGCGGATCGGGAAAAGACGGCATTCATCACAAGTGAAGGTCTATATGAATTTAGAGTAATGCCGTTTGGACTTTGCAATGCTCCAGCAACGTTCGTGCGGACAATGGACAATGTACTGCGTCACCTCAAGTGGCAAATGTGCCTCTGTTATTTGGATGACATTGTGGTGTTCTCCCAAACCTTTACTGAGCATCTAAATAGACTAGAGTGCGTCCTTAAATGTATCCAAGAAGCGGGACTTGTGCTCAATCCCAAGAAATGCCTGTTCGCCGCCCGAGAAATCAAAATCCTTGGTCATCTAGTTTCTGGTGAAGGGGTTAAACCAGATCCAGATAAAGTACGGGCTGTTCAAGATTTCCCTACTCCGAAGAGCATTCATGACGTCAGAAGCTTCCTAGGGCTGTGTTCGTACTTCAGACGCTTTATCAAGGATTATTGCTACCGGGCACAACATCTTCAAAATTTATTAAAAGGAGATTCTAAGTTTAAGTGGACCCCTATTCAAGAGAATGCCTTTGAAGATCTGAAGTCAGCACTAATTTCCGAACCCATTTTAGCTTTATTTGACGAAACATCCCCCACTGAATTACATACTGATGCAAGTGGCTATGGTATTGGTGCTGTGTTGGTTCAAGTTCAAGATGCCAAAGAAAGAGTCATAGCCTATGCGTCTAGGACCTTGTCAAAAGCTGAAAAAAATTACTCAACAACGGAAAGGGAATGCCTTGCCGCAGTATGGGCCATAATGAAATTTCGCCCTTATCTTTTTGGGAAGTCATTCACAATCGTAACTGACCATCATTCGTTATGTTGGTTAGCTAGTTTAAAGGATCCTTCTGGAAGATTGGCAAGATGGGCGCTAAGGCTCCAAGAATACGATATTTCTATTGTATACAAAAGTGGGAGAAAGCATAAAGACGCAGACAGCCTTTCCAGAAATCCTATCAACGACAAGACTTTTACAGAAGACGTCAGTGCCATAACTCCCTGTATTGATTTTGCCCTAGAACAAAGTAAAGATCCTGAGTTGTCGGAGTACATTCAGTCTTATGAGCGTCCAGAAAAGCAGCCTCCCAAAGTAGACCTGGAAGTAATGGATGGAATCCTGTATAAAAAGAACTTTGACCCCCTTGGTAACAGTTGGCTACCGGTTATTCCAAGGCACTTGAGACTGGATGTTCTAAAACATTTCCATGACGAACCTACAGCTGGTCATCTGGGATTTATAAAGACGTATGACAGGTTGCGCAAGAGATTTTACTGGCCAGGACTATATCGAAGTGTACGTCGTTATGTGATGCACTGTAAAGAATGTCAAAGAAGAAAGACAGTTCCCCAGAAGCCTCCTGGTCGGTTGATGCCTATACCTCCAGCAGAAGCACCATTTCACCGAGTGGGCATGGATCTACTAGGACGATTTCCAAAATCCAACGCTGGAAACAAATGGATCATAGTGTGTACGGATTACCTAACCCGTTACGCTATAACAAGAGCTTTACCATCGGCTGAAGCCCCTGAAGTAGCTAAATTTATGGTAGAAGAAATTATATTGAAGCATGGTGCACCGAGAACGATCATTACTGACAGAGGACAGGTGTTCCAATCGAAGTTAATTTCGGAACTTAACAGACTCTGCAATGTGATTCATCGCATGACTACGGCATACCATCCTCAAACTAATGGTTTGACCGAACGTCTAAATAAAACTTTGGCAGATATGCTATCGATGTATGTAGACGTTGAACAAAAAACGTGGGATGAGATTCTACCATTTGTCACTTTTGCATACAACACGGCCAAGCAGGACACCACCGGATTCACTCCTTTCTACTTAACGTATGGCCGTGAAGCTGATACTACATTGGATACTTTGTTCCCGTATAGCATCGATGAAGTCCAATCCGATCGTCTTAGCCAGCTAGTAAATCAAGCAGAAGAATCTAGACAGCTGTCACGAATTCGGACTTTAGAGGCTCAACAAAAAGACCGTCAAGTATACGACGCCAAGCATCGGCCAGTTCAGTATCGGCCTGGAGATCTAGTATGGATCTTTATTCCAATTCGTAAGGTCGGTCTTTCAGAAAAGCTCTTGAAAAGGTACTTTGGCCCCTTCCAAGTATTAAGGCAATTATCTGACGTTACCTACGAAGTGCAAGATTTTGACCCCCTGTCTAAAAGAAGGAAACCCCGAGATACGGTCCATGTGTTGAGAATGAAGCCTTATTACGACCCCCTGGAACAAGAAATAGGAAGTCATGAAGAACGAGGGAAGGAAGAAGAATCACCGCCGCCGAAGACTCCTCGTCTAGAGCCTGATGGTGTGTTAGATCATCAAAAAGAGAAATATTCGGGTCCAACCACACGTTCCCGAGGAAAAGTTAACATTTAACAGAGAGACTCTGTTCTTTTGAGAGAGGAACAATGAAGCATTCCGGACTCGAATCTATATCTCGGACTCGAACATCTATAAAACCAAAGGAACTTTTCGTTTCTTTACTTTATGTTAACGTCAAGAAGACAACCGCTTATGTTTATTTCATTTTTCTTCTTCTTGTATATAAGCAATGCAATCCCAAGTGTGGAGGTCGTATGCTATTCTTTGATCTGATCTTTTTGCCAATAAATCAATTTCTTTTAAGTTCTTAGTTTCTTCAAACCTACGCGACAATATTATAAATCAAATTATTTTACAGACTCCGCTTAATGCAATCATTACTAATTATATCAATCGCATAATGTTATCGAAATTGGCTGGTCCCTACCACATCTATTTCACGTAACGCAAAATGTACAGTTTTATTATGTAATCTATATATCGTTATTAATGTTATCAAAATTTGTTTAAATCCCCTAAAAACCTTCTATTCCCCCCGTTTGAAGGCCAATTTTAAGACATAAACATATAAAATTAGTCTTTAAATTTTTTTTCTATGTCCCACTCTCATTTATTATTTATTTTTCTTTAAGAATGCTTAATTTGCAAAATACTACATACAAGGTTGTTGTTGTTGTTGTCGTGTCCAAAAGAAATTGAAAACTAAATGGAGCCAAAAGCGTTAAAGACGGGGGACATACAACAAGGTAATCGTTTTAAATGTTAGGATTAAATAGTTGTGATTTTAATAAAAACGCTCGAGTTACACTGTTTGCCACATGTTAGAATCAAATTGCTTATTATTATCGGATATTGGACGAAGGTTATCATATATTAAGCGGAGTCAACTGTATTACCAATACTTAAAAAAATTATACTTTATAAATATCATAGACCCTCCAATCGATTTTATACATGTGATAATACAGTTGAATTAATTAAATAGTAGGAAATTCGTAAATGTTTTAGCCAGTATGAACTTTTAATAGAACAGCTTTATATCTTACAAAGTAATATTATAACTACTTTTTAAACAAATAACTAGCATTCCACCAAGTCAACACTATCAGAGAGTGAATCCCTTCATAACATAAACATAAAACGCATAAAAGATCCAAACGGCACGAGTGGGTTTGTAAATCCCTCAAAAGTTAAAAAGTATCCCCATCCGCTTTTCACCGCTAAAAGCCTTCCTCTGGCCATGTCCACCGAACGCCATAGCTCTGGAGACATACATGCCTTTGGTTCTTACTCAAACTTATATGGACGGTGAACTTTTATCACATTTGGAAGAAAATCTCATGGGAGATACCTTCCCCCTTTCGGTCCTCTTCAACCGAGCGTCATGAAGAGCACTTGGGAATTTCACTACTGGAAAATTATATTTAGCACTCTATTCGGAAATTGTATCTAACTGGATTTTAATGTAACCCGAATTGTCATTTGAGGGGATAAAGACTGCTGCAAAAGTTAACTTGTCTCAATACTTTAATACGGACGGGGTGAAATGTATCCTATATTGCACCTAATGTAATGTACTACATACAGAATTAAACCTAAGTTAGTTTTCAGTATTTTAGTAGAGATATATTAGTGAAAGGATATCTTTTAGGATGGCTAAAAACAAGTTTAAATAAGGCAATTTATGGCAAATGATATACAGGGTGTTTCAACACATTCCTTGAGTGAGGTATAAAAAAATGCCCAAAAGAATTAAACCTCTACAACGCATAGTTTTCTAGAAAATCGTGAAAGAAAATGGTCTTGACTTCACATCCGGTTTTATCTAAAAAAAATTATGGTAAACGTGAACATGATTATTCGGATATGTTTTCACACTAAGATGTTTAAAATATCCATTGCGTGTGCATGCGTTCTATGTGGAATTAAATAATATTTTTTTTGTAGGATATGACATCACATTTTCAGAAAATCGAAAGTTGTCGTAGATGTATAGTTCTATGGCATTTTTTAAGTACTTCACGCAAGGTATAGTTCTATGGAGATTTTGAGCGAACTTGGTGAAATACCCTGTGTATACTTTCAAGCCCAAAAATTTTAGCTAACATTCTTACAAGCTAAATAATCCTCTTCAAATTCCAATGTCATATTAACAATTAATCTCCAATGTTACCAAGATCACTCACCTTTATATATTTATTCGAACCCCTATCAATTACTTATGGTAAATTGCAATGTTTATAAAGATAATTGAATAAACCCTACTCATGATTGCTACCAGACATTTGATAATATCAAAAACAACGTATAAGTAAATAACGTGTATCTACAGAAGTTTGTTTAAGCTAATAACTCACATAGTTACGTATAATACCTCTTAATTTGTTTAATAGGTTTTAATTGAAGTGTTTTTATGATTTGTTTTAGGAGATAAATGGCAATTATGAATAATTTAGTTTTTACTACGAAATTTGTATATAATGAATCATATCAAGCAACCTCTATTAATTTCAACCATCTTTGATGTTTCGTATTATTAATAGTAATTACAATTCCTAAATATATAGATCAAATTCAAATTTATTTTCAATGTTTTTATACCTCTCAATTCTCAATTCTTCACTACTCACTTCGTTACCACACACAAAATGTTACAAATTATATTTTTTAGATTAGAGGATCATTTACTCATAATGAATGAATCATTCTTTCTAACTAATTTTCAAAGAACTCATGCTACAAATTCTTTTAAGGGGACTTGGTACCAAAAATTTTTTTTTCTCTAATAACTGGATTTTAATATCTTTTAAGGTTTTAAATTATGTATTTACTTCATACTAATTCATATTTAGCCAAAAAAAGCGAGTTCAAAAATTTATTTTTTAAAAGAATTACAAAAAACTTCAAAAAAATGCCCGAAATTACCCTACATTTAAATTGTAACTCCTCCCTTATTATATGTTATTTTGACTTGATTTTTTTTCTGAACATAAATCAAACATATATAGTCATTTGAAGGCATGGAAATTTGATTATCTATAAAAGTTTCTGAAAAATAAAAAAAACTCTGAAATTTGGCATTTTTTTCGAAAAAATACCCTAAGTTTCCACTTTAATGCTCCGTAAAAAAATTGTAATAAAATATTATAAAATCCATGCCTGAAGATGTTAAGCAGGTGTTACTGATAATGACTACAAAGTTTGAAGTGGTTTGGATGATTAGAAAAAAAGCCTTTAGATTTTAAACATTAAAAACCTTTTTTTTTTGAGAAAAAGCCGTTTAAAGATAGAAAACTAGGCTTCTTAAGCCTATCTAGGCCTTAGAAATCTCAAAATTTTTAAACTTAGAATCCCCATATCATTATGAAACTTGTTAGGAATAATTCTACCTTCACTTTGATTGCAAAATCTCAAATTCGACATTTTGACCAAATTTTGGTACTGAGTCCCCTTAAATGTTGGGTTTCAATGAAAGCAACTTGGTTTAAAAAACACTTCTAAAAGTAAAAATCCGAAATACTATCTGAATTCAGTCAAGTTACAATAAATGAACCTTAAAGCTTAAGCTTTAAGGTTCATTTATTGTAACTTGACTGAATTCAGATAGTATTTCGGATTTTTACTTTTAGAAGTGTTTTTTAAACCAAGTTGCTTTCATTGAAACCCAACATTTAAGGGGACTCAGTACCAAAATTTGGTCAAAATGTCGAATTTGAGATTTTGCAATCAAAGTGAAGGTAGAATTATTCCTAACAAGTTTCATAATGATATGGGGATTCTAAGTTTAAAAATTTTGAGATTTCTAAGGCCTAGATAGGCTTAAGAAGCCTAGTTTTCTATCTTTAAACGGCTTTTTCTCAAAAAAAAAAGGTTTTTAATTAAATTCTAGTTATAGTTATAAAAGACAGTTACGCTTAAAAATTGTGGGTAATTTGTAACAAAAGCCCCGGAGTAAAATACTTGGATGAGCTCCAGTTTTTCTCTAGAAGCATTTGTTTCTAATTAGAAACAAATGCTTCTAGAGAAAAACTGGAGCTCATCCAAGTATTTTACTCCGGGGCTTTTGTTACAAATTACCCACAATTTTTAAGCGTAACTGTCTTTTATAACTATAACTAGAATTTATCCCCCAAATTTATTTTGTATTTATTACCAAAAATGGTCTCTAATCTAATTTTTAGTTTGTAGTATTATATTTCTAAAATATATAAATTTTTTATTAGATTTCTAAAGTTTATGAATAAAATATTCAGAGAATTTTTCGGAAGCGGTTCTTTCTGAAAGAATTAAAGATTTATTGACGGTCAGTTTTAAGAGGTTTAAGGAATAGTTAGGATGGGTAAAATCTTGATCATGGCAAATTCGTAGTTTGTTGAGTCTAAAAACATTAAATTTTTTATAATGATGGTTAAAGGAGCACAAAAAGGGATTGTAGGATGACTTATGCTAAAATAAACTGAAGTTAAATATGCATATAAGAATATTGCCTGGTATTTTTTTATCTATTCTAAAAAGTTATGGGGTTAAGTTATTATTTTTTTTTTCAAAACTTTTTTATTACTGATACTACGAAGGAAATATTTGTGGTATAAAAATGCCCAGTTTCAAAGATTGTTCTTTAAGCTTTTAGATTTAAAAAAAGTACCAAATTACAGATTTGCATGCGGTAGTAGCATGAACATCTAGACATTCAATCGATTTTCGAAGTCTGCCTCCCCCTTTCATCACAATATACGACTTCATTGCTTCACCACAATTATCTCTCATCTTTCACCCAAACCTTCTGGATATCCAGCGCCCCTGGCCACTTTCCAAACACTACTAGCACAATAATAACAAACATCAGCAATCGGATTAAGCGCCCATCCAAACTCCAGCTTAATGACTCGAAGAAGAAACTGATACACGCCGGTTTCTGAAGTTTCTCTGTTCATCCCCGTTTATCTCGAAAGAAGATGTTTGATATCGGTGGTTATTTTTGTGCTCCGACTCACGTACTTCAGATATTGAAGACGGAGTTACGTATCTTATCTGGAGATTTGTGTGCAATGTTTTTAATCTTTGTTGGAGGTTTCGGTTTCTTTAGCTTTGGGACATGTGAATGAAGCTCTATTATTCTGAATGGTTGTTGTTGTTGTTGTTTTTTTTTTTGGATGGATGATTGTCAGACCATCCTGTCATTTGGATGTAGTATAAACAAAACAAGCTGTTTTTTTTAAGTTGTGGTTTGCTTGTGTTAAAGATATTAGAGATGAACTTCTTTTTGAATGGGTGTTTTTTCGGAAATACGTAAACGAAAATAATCGAAATTTATAAAAATAATTACTATAGAAGTATAAAGGATTTTAATGAACTGCTTTATGAAAAATATAACTCGCCTCGCACGTTATAAATAAATCAAATTTTTATCTGCATTTCAAAGAAAACTAAATTTGATGTCATAATACAAAAAATGTACTAAATATACTTAGACCCACAATTCTTGAAGTTAAAAAAGGTGGAAATAAAGTGAGAAAATAGCAGAAGGCTTTCTTTAAAGTATATAATGTTCATATTTTTAGGAAAAAAGAAATTAAGCTCCTATTTATATCATCAAACATTTTTTCTGTGTGTGTGCTCTTAATTTGAAAGATTTTCTCTTCTCTTTAAAAACAAATTCATACTTTTTAAACTGATCAAAAAATATTTTTATCTCCTAATTATTTCAAAAATCCAGCCATTAGTCTAAACAAAAACGTGTCTTCAATTAAAATAAAATTATTTTTAACTACGGAAACTCTTAATTTTCTAAACATGGTAAATTTTACAAACAGTTCAGAAAAGTCAAATCTTAAAAAGCTCGGAATTGTTTACCTTTCTCCCACTTTAAAATTCTTATTTAAACCTGGTAATTTCAAGAATGATTAATAGCCATAAAACTCGCATCTTTGAAAAGTAGATTGAAGCTTTCTTGAAGATAAGTAGTCCCTTCAAAATGTGGAAACTCCAAATTTCGCATAACTTAACTCCTCGCAATCCGTGTTGCACATTGCAAAACCGATCTACTTATATAGTATTAATTTCTGTAGCTAACTTGCTGTGCCCTAATCGCATTGGAAGGTTGCTGACCGAGGAATATTAATACCAAACAGATGATTTGGTTAGCGCGTTGCAACTAATCAAAGAGCTAATTCGAGACACAGGATGCCATAGGACTATCTACGGATATATTCTGATTGAATTTGCGTCGTATTTCGTCCACGCGTATGTGCAGTATGGAAGGGATATATGTATTAAATAAATGATGCCTAACGAGTGTAAAGTATTGAAATGGTGAAATGAGTAACTGCTAAATATCAAAATCTGCTCAGAAAAGGCAGAAAATTGTTTTGAATCATGATTTTGGCTCTGATATTTACTTTTTTTTATCCATGCATGAAAAGACGTGTATAGAAATGATTGAAAATTTGTTTCCTTCCATTGTCATTTTTTTGTTTCATGGAGGTTCACTTGGTAAATATTTTTACTTTTAGTAAGATGTATTTTTAATTTTTTTTATTGACGAAAAAAAAAAACACTTTTTTTTAAGTTTTATGGAGATAAATATAAGGGTTTTAATCGGTTCCTTGTATTTATGTTTAATTTTCCCCGATTTTAATTATTACTTTTTTATTTTTTAAAGTATTAAATTATTCTAACTGATAATGTGTGGTGGTGGCAAGTAAATTTTGCCTTAGTGTTTGGTTATTGAGGGTTGAACCCCCAACTTTTCGTTGAAGACAAATCCCCATCTACAATCATGTTTATCCTCTTACAATGAAATCTGACATGACATTATTTGATAGTTGAAAAATCATTTATATAAACTATTTTTGGTTGATCTTAAACTACATAAGTTCAAACTATAAAAATAACAGGATCGATATGCCTCTGCAAGAGGATGTTAAATTTTATCATTCTTTAAATTATCTTTTCCCATTAAATGTCTTGCAGTATTAAGAGAAATCCTATTGTATTATCGTGCAATAAAATCTTCACCTTTATAGCAACAAAATTGTAATGATTTGGAAAAAGCTTCAGAAGAAACTCTAACCTAAACTCTACCCAAGTATTATTTGACGTTCCTCAATGTAATCAACTGATATCAGTTATGATGATAAATGGTATCAATAACGGTAGTATCAATGTATGATCTATGTAATGTATTTAGATCAATTGTGATTTTATATGACGGGACAAAAACGCTACATGTGTGGTATAAGAATTACGAAAAACTCAATTAATCATCCCAACCAAATCACATTAATGAAAAAAAAAATCCATTGAAACCCCCACAAAACCCATTTCTACTGCTAGTTCTTAAATCCCCCCTTCCAAAAAAAAAAAAAAATCGTGCCCTATATGAGGTCCACCTCCCCAGGTAGGTCCCTCCTTGACCTTGGCCAAGTCTACTGTCGCCATTCACTTCGCGTGCCCCACATCTATTTCCAGCAAAAGACCGTCTACGGTTAGCATTCCGCACAAAGTCGTTGTCATGGGGATCATTGGTAACAAATAGCTGCAGACTGATGCTGACTATACTGTGGAACGATTTAAAAGGGTGAAATTTTTTGAACTGGGTTAAGTCAATATTCTTCCTAATGGCATATCGTTGTCGTGTTTTCCAGTTAAAAGATGGCAGTGGCTAAAGAAAGTTTCACAATTTTCAAAAGATTCCAACATTACCTAATTAATTTTCTTTCTTTCTTTTTCTTTTAGCTCTCGTAGAAAATACTGTAGTTAAAAAGTACACCGTTTATAGATAAAATTTCGAATTGTCTGTGAGGATGGATAAGCATGGATTTTTTTTCTCAAAATAAAATGCTAAATTGAATATTTTAAAAAATGCCCCTTAAAAAAAGCAAATATTAAATATTATGTAGAATAATCCAAAAGTTTATCCTAGAAATATCAAAGCTACGAATTCAGAAAATTTTCAATTAAGAATTAGTTGAAATAAAACTTAATGTATTAATGATTATGAAAAATTGACATTTTGAATTGTAATAAGGAAATTTTTATATGCATTGCATAATGTTACGCTAATTTCAGATTATACAGGATGTTTCAAAAGTCCATTTCACAGCTTTTATTGGAAAGCAACGTCTCCTAGGATCATGGGAGTAAGGTGTTCCATTTGGTAATTAATTCACCATGGATAATCCATTGATATTAATTACAACACCCTTAGAGGTGAAATAAATGTTACAAAATTAATTAAAAAGCCCCTCTTTAACCCGCAAAATTATGTACGAAGAATTGTAAGATCTTAAAATATCTTCGCTTTGTATATAAAAATATCTTTTTAAGTTTACTTCATAATTCTAAAAAACTCGTCAACATATCACTTAAAAGTATACGGCAGAAACCTCAGCTCTTAAAAAAATTAATGATGTAGAATTTGAATCCCCTCTAAACCAAATCCCCATAACAAGTAATATACAAATACTGAATATTATTCAGTGAATAACGACCTAGCCCACTTTTGACATAAACAGATGTAGGAACCTTTCTTTACTGGCTCCGTTGGAATGGACAAACTACGAATAAGAAAAACCCATTTCTCAAAATTCTTTGTCTTTCTTCGGCCTCTGCGGATCTATTCTTGACCAGCGAGTGACGGTATTATGACTTGCTTCCTTTTGGCATCTGTAGCACATGGACTGAATTATAAAAATTCTGGCTCTGTTGTCCCAGATTTTAGTTGCTAGGATTCATACTCGAAATTGGGCAGTCTGAATAAAAAGTTCTTAATTTGGAAATGTGGGGTTTTTTTTGTATTTTAACGGTCGTATTTTATTGATTGCCTTACAGAATAACACTGCATTTTTAGTATTAGACTTAAAATATGCAGTCAAGAATTTTTACGAAAACTTCAATTGTCTTAAAACTGAGTACCACCTGAAGAATCGTTCAACACTATTTGATGTGATTGGAGTAATGTATAAAGCAATGCTATTTCGGAGTAAAAAGTAATATAATTTGTTTTATTTCCCCCCTCGAATTTCTTTTTACTCTTTAGCCTTGATATAAATGTGAAATCTGTAACAAAATATGTATTTTTAGTTTGAATGTGTAATAATCTGTAATTAAACCCAAATATGTAAATTAGAAATGGTCTAAATCGATCGGAATTCATTCAAAACGTAGTAATTTAAAACATTGTGCGGTATATATAGTTTCTGAAAAATGTAGAAATACATGTAAATTCCAGCCCTACTCATAAGCTAATCAACTAACTTGTGATGAAGAGTAATTTTATAGCAATGCATAAAAAACTTATTCTTTAAGAAGGGTACGATTTTTATAAGTACAAACACAAACAACAGTAAAAGTTTAACAAGTTGAAAGAAAAATGTTTTTAGAAAGATATTCATTTCTTTTTCCTTTAAAAGTGTGAAACTATTCCCAACCTTTCTAAACTAATTTTCACTGGCATTTTATTTCAAAGAATTTATTTAAAAAGGATATTTTTCAGTTTCATATTTATAGGTTCAAATATCAAAGGTTTTAAAAAATTGAAAGTATAAAAAGCCTAAGTCAAGTTGAAAAATTGGAGATGAACAGTTTTTATTAGCTAATTGATACGCTCGTGAAGTAAGTTTCTTTAAAATGCCCTTTGTTTTTCATACTTTTCTACAAATTCAAAAACAAACTTTTCTCTATAATCACTTATTCTCAGATAACAATGTAAATCTTTAAATTTAATTACAGATTTTCTTTGAAACTCTTATAATTTTGTGGATTCAATGTAAGGATGGTCTTTAATGAAGTAAAAGCATAGTTTTTCCCCTAAGCTACTTCAAAGAACGAGCTACGTTAAACAAAGAAATATATAGTTGGTTCCGCTGCAGAAAATATACAGAGAAGTAACGTGTAGCTAGTTTGAAATTCCCTGTGTAAGACAAAAAACTCTTTTTATCTTATCTAGTTGAAAACTGCGTGCACTGCATTTAAAATCGAATCTAGGACCAAGGAAGAGCAAACTGAAGAAAAAGTACACAACATCAATTTCTGAAAAGTAATTTCAGGAGTTAGGAGTGGATTTTTTTTATCGGTACCTAATTATTATAGCCTTTAATTGTAAGATACCATCCCGATGTATTATTTTGTATTTTTAAGTTGAAAATCATAGAAGACAATTTGAATCGTCAGTTAGAAGAAGGGAATAAGTTCAAAAACGAAGTTTTGAGAAAATAAAAAAAACCTGTATAAGTAATGGAATTTGTATCCTATAGCCACCAAATTTTTACAGGATATTCATTACACTGTTATGTGAATACAGAATCGAAAAAAATTATAATTGTATTTAAAAATGTTTTACAGTTAAAAAAAAGATGATGGACTTATTCCCTTCTTCAACCTTATGAAATTTCAGCTGAACAAAAATCTTAAAAACCACTTAAATTGACAATTAAATTATATTTCTGCGTACAAAAGTGAAAAATAGAAAGACTATAAGACGAATAAAATTAAAATTTATTATGACACTGCATCATTAATGCGCTATCAATGGAGTGAGTGAATATGAATGGAGTCAAACATTCATTGGTTAAAAAAAGAAAAAACGCTTTAAAATTCAAATCAAATTTTATTTAGGATAAGTTTACAGGCCAAAGAATCAGAAAAGAAAGACAAATTAAGTTAAATTGCAAATTTAATCAAAAATACAATGAATGGACATTGATTTCGCAAATTTAAGGGGCTATATCTGTCGATAGGGGGTAGTTATTTTTTTCCTCTTTACACTCATGTGTAGAGCGGAGCTTGGAGATTTTTTTTGCGCACAAAAAGTCAATTGGCCATTTTTTGGACTTATTCCCTTATTGTAACTGACGATTCATTTGAAAGATAAAATTCCATCTACCTTTCACACTTTCTTCTTTTCTTATGAAAATGTTCCTTTAACAACCTAATCTTTAACTTAAATTTGTTCAAAGCACTTTGTTCCACAACTACAACAGTCTCCCCAAACAAAACAATATCCGATCCAAACATTTTAACAAGTCCACCGCAATAATTGCTACAAAACATTGAAAAAAAAAACGTCCGACAAAACAACAAAATCCTGTCCCCTCTCACCTTAATTAAGTCAGCGCAAGATAATCCTGTCTTAAAGAGACTGTCCCATCCGAGAACCACCACCATACCTGATTATCCAATTTCCTAGCTCCTGGCAACTTTAAACCCCATCGATCGGCTGCTTCGAGAAACCATTGGGATGTTTGAGACCACATAATTAGCAAATGGACCAAGAACGGTTTAATGTAGCTGGAACTCACTTGTGTGGGGGGGAGAGGATGAAGGAATTCTTCATTGGGATTAGGAGGGAAACTTATAAATGGTTGGAAGTTCATGACTTCTTAGAAAAAAGTTTTTAACCCGTCAGCGCCCGAATTAATTCTACTCAGTATATTTTCATGATTATCTCAAATCTATGTAATTATGACTTAAACTAAAATTTGGATATTTTTTTTACTTCGATTTGAAATTGAACCGTCACGTCAGTTACAAGAAGGGAATAAGTCCAAAACCGAAGTTTTGAGAAAATCGAAAAAAACTGTATAAGTAATGGAATTTTTATCCTATAGCCTCCAAATTTTTACAGGAAATTCATGACACTGTTAAGAATACAGAACAATCATCAAAAAAATTATAACAGTTAAAAAAAGAGGATGGACTTATTCCCTTCTTCAACCATATGAATTAAATTGACAATTAAATTATATTTCTGCTTAGTTCACAGTACAAAAGTGAAAGATAGAAAGACTAAGACGAATAAAATTAAAAATTATTATTAAACTGCTTCATTAAGAAGGCGCTATCAATGGAGTAAGTGAATATCAATGGAGTCAAACATTCATTGGTTAAAAAAAAAGAAAAAACGCTTTTAAATTCAAATAAAATTTTATTTTGGCCAAGTTTACAGGCCAAAGAATAAGAAAAGAAAAACAAATTAAGTTAAATTTCAAATTTAATAATTAATTATAATAATATTAATAATTAAGTTAATTTTTAAGTTAAGTTCCTGTGGTTATTATGCATTTCAGGGAAGATAGTTTTTCTGAAAAAAATCATATTTGTCAGAGTATTTGTTGGATAGGTTTTATTGGAAAATATTTAAATAATTAGTGATAACAGATAATAAATTAGTGATAAGATAAGAGCAATAGTGAGCAGGGGGCTGTAGCCCTCCATTAAATGAAAAACAAAATAACCTAATAAAACCCACGTTCTTAAAACGGACTAAAAGGTATAATTTTTTTCTTCTAAATCCTTGTAAAATGAAAAAAAGTGGAGGTCATGCATTAGGTACTTAATTCCTCAGCTTTTCTCGGCACTCTTTAAAATTTTTATTTTATATCGTGGAAAGATATATAAATATAAATAGAGATCCGAGAGTAAAAGCTGATGTATTACCTATTGCATGAGCCCGACGTTTTTAGTTTACAAGAATTAAAAAATAACGATTTTATAATTTTTATTCCGTTTTAAATTACGTGGTTTTCTAAAATTTTGTCTCATTAATTATTTTCTGCTAATTAGTATTGCCTATGAGAAGTTTCGAATTCAGCCTGAACTTTTCTGAACTTCTTTAAATGATTCTATTCTCCATTCTCTTTCCTAAATAAACTCAAAAACAATTTTTTTCTGAATAAGTTTAATTAAAGACAAACATGACTTTTTTTATACCCTTCCTTTGCAAATTCCGCTTCACGTTAATTCAGATGTGGAATTTATGTTTTTAAAATTCCCATTCTTTTAAAAAGTGTGTTTGAAAATATTAATCAAAATATTTTACGCGAAATATTTTTATTTTTCGAGGTGCAGTAGTAGATTTTGAGAATAAATATTGCAAGTGCTAAAAAAAAGCTTAAAAATAATATTATTTTAATCTAATCATAATCAACTGCCTGTTCCCTCCTCCTTTCCCATTTTCCTTCATTTATCCCAAGCATATCCGTCTCAAAATGCGAATAAGTGAATTTCTACGTTTCCCGAAATTGGCGCTGCCTGAGCACAATCGCGAGTTTTTCAAACCATCACAATAATTGTTCCTCCTAATTCACCGTGCATATTTTCCTTTCCTCTAAGAAACGGAATCCTTCTCCTCCAATGCATCCCTGATCATCCTTTTTCCCCAGATGTTCCGCGGAGAAAATCCTCCCGAGATTCCCTTGGTGCATCCCGGCTGTCGCCAATGGCGGCAACCCTCGCTCGCCAACTGGCGCCCGGCCCGCGTGACGTCACAGCGTCGCGGAGACCCCGTATATAGGGAGTAGTGACGCCTGACGTCAGATGCGGTACATGTAATGGAAAATGGCCTCGCAAGATAAGGACGATGAACAGGTCTGTGAAACTGAAATATATATCTTATTTATTTGTTATTATAACTAACATATGGGCTTTTTTGTGCCAATTTAAAGGCTCGAAATGAGCATCGGGAATGAAAGGTGTGTGGGAAACGTCCGGGTCGGATTTTTGTGGAACGCATTGCAGTGGGGTCCCGGCGCGAAAGTTGCACCTTCGACTGGCTGTATCGTTTGGTTAGGTGTGGGAGCATAGGTAAGGTGGGATGGGCTGCTGGGTCCCTGTTTCTTTCGTGGAATTTCGGAGGGTTCTTTTCTTCGGTGGGGAGTGGGGTTTTTTTGGTGGGTAGAGGCGTTGATTTTTCAGTTGATTTGAGTTATTGGGATGGTCAAGTCCGGTTGCGCGGATAGCCGTGGCGATTTCAAATCGCTGCGGTGAGATTCGCAGTCACGCGTTGGATATAATTTGTATTTTTTGTTCCTAAAAAAACGAAGCATTCGTTGCGGTGTGGAGCTGTGTCTGAAAAATGTTTTATCTCTTGCTCTTTTCTTCTCTGCAATTAAATCGATCTGCAATTCAATATTTGAAAATAAGCCGTAAAGTTATTAAAATGTCTATGTTGTGAGTGGATTTCTTTGAAGCAATTTGATTTGTCGTCCAAATTAGGAATTAAATCTCGTTTTTCTTGTAAAATTATTGACAGCTCTACTGGGGAATAAATCATCCTTGCATTTTGCATTCCGTGTCTGTCTCATTTTCGATGAAGCATTCAAAAATAAGCGTTTCTATTTTTAAATAAATATATAATTTTTCGTGTTTATATAGAAAAATTCTGATAAAAATACCTTTAGTGTCTGTTATTAATTGAAAGACACTGTTACATCAAGCATATTAATATTGCACATCCCATTTGCTTCTTAAAACCGTCTTTTATTGCTACATATGATTATTTCAACTTTTTTATGATTCCAATGGTGGTAAATTTATTTAGCATAGCTTCTTATTCTAATATCTTTTCCTGGTTGTTGTTTTTTTAGTAAAAATGACAATGTTTCTTTGATTTCACTTGGAAAAAAAATATTTTTATAACTATTTTAAAAGAGTTATGCATTTAAAGTAGATCTTCATTCATTTTGCATCAATCTTCTAAAAGCTAGAAATTGTTTAAAAATTTCTCGTTTTCTTTTCTGTTTATTAAATAAAAGAAATTATACTTAGACAATAATTTATTTTTTTTCTTATTTACGTATTTAAAAATGGCTATATTCTCATATTCTCAATAACTATTTTTTGTTTAAGATAACTAAGTTTAGAAACGATTTGTTACGTTTTCAATAGAAAGAGTATCTGAATCCTAAAATTTCATTAAAACTTGAATCAAACAATTTATGTTTTTAAAAATATTCGAAATATTTTCTAAAAATTTTAATTTTTTTCTTTATAATAAAAATCCAAAGTAGTTCATTCGGTTTTTTATTGAATTTAATTGTTTTCCACTCAGGAAGAAACTGGGATTGTTTTTAATTATTAAAAAAAACCCTAAACATCTGTTTTAATTTTAATTAAGTAACCTCTGATGTTAAGAATCTTGAATAGTTAAAAAACTAAAAAAAAAACTTAAAAAAACAACTAAACATCTGTTTTAAATTTTTTTTAATTAAGTAACCTCTGATGTTAAGAATCTTGAATAGTTCCATCAAATATATCCTCGTATTCATACGCAAGTAACGTAAAATAAAGCAAAATACAATTAGCATATCACCGACCTTTTACTTACCCCTATCCTTCTTTTTAATTAAACGATTTTCAAGAGAGTCGGTTGTTTGATATAAATGGAATAAATTAGTAACAGTTGTCAGAAAAGAAATTAATCAAATCTAGCTGAAGATTCTTTAATCACTGGGTCTATACCGATGCTATAATTTACTCTTTGAGGCTAAATAATTCTCATTCATAGCTTAATTATCGTTTCCCCTAACACCTAACTTTTTACGGCTTAGTAATACATACATTATTTAGTAATGGCTCGTAGTATTTTTTGTTGTAAAACAGCTTTTGCGGAGCGAATCGGCCGGAATGGGAGAACAACCTTCCGTCACGCTAGAGTGGTGAGCGATGGATCTGAAGTCACCAATCAAATTGCTTTGCCCACAAACACCTGTTGGTTTGGGTTTAGACGTAGATGCTTTCTCTTCTGGGTTTTTCAAAACAATAAATTGCCTCTACCAACTGCCAAAATAAGTTTTTCACACTTAAAGTCTTTCAGTAATTAAATAGAAGTATCGGTGTGGTTTTTAAATTGAGTTTTTTTCTGAGAACAATCGGAAAATTAACTAGGTTAATTGATTTGTGGAAATATATTTTCTAATTGAGGTGTCAAATTAAATAACGAATAGTAATAGACAAGGAGTTTCTCTTGTGCTTATGGAATCTGACCTAGAAATCGATATTCCCATAATTTGAGAGATGTTGATATTTCTATATAACTAAACGTCTGTCTTAAAGCTTATAGTTAACCAAAAATAAAGTTTTCTATGGCACAAATAGTTTCAATCATTGAAATTTTGGAGAAAAAAAAAGAGAATTAATTCTTTCCGGATATCTAAACGAATAAGTTTTTAATATCGGGTAATTGTAATATTAATTAGTTGAAGCTTGCTGATTAAAAGCAATATCCCTTTTATCCATATTAAAAAATCCCTGCATATATCAGTCAAAACTTTTAAAATCTGTAGAAAATAATGTAAATTTATGAAAGGGATAAAAAAAGTAGTAGGAATAAAAGTGGTTTTACAGAGAAATTAAGTTCTTAAAAAGTTCCTCACTAACACTATATTTCCTACGATTATTGTATTTGAATTCAATTAATTTCCTACTAATAATTATTTACCTGCCATTTTATGTTCCTTTTAATGAAATTCATTTGCTACATGGTTTAGTAATAATATATTCCTCAAATGTTGACGCAATGAATGGTCTAAAATTATTTAGATGTAATGCTGAATCGGCAAAATAAATTATAAGGCGTAACATCTTTTCATTCTGCTTGTTCATTCTCTGTTCTGATCCATGGAGTTCCTATCTAACGCTTCATTATCCATAAAGGTAGGGGTAGAACAGTATTTAGTTTTGCATATAATAACCATTTTTTTTAAATTGTTGAATATTTGGAGATTAATGCATTTTCCGAAGGCAATATGTTGAAATTATCGTAAGTATGTCTAAAAATATTACCTAATTTGGAGCATTTGGAGGTTTGTCTGAACGATCTTGTCCAGGGTTTTTTTAGGTTTCAATTATTTTCCTGTTAACTTCGTCCTTTATGCTCCTTGCCATCTTGTAACTCATTCTTTACGATTCATCCATGTTCCTTTGTCTGATTCCAATAATGAAGGATTTAAATTAAGCTATATTTTATTCGTTTTCGGATGAAATATCACTTAAAAGAGAGAGAGAAAACTCAAACAAACCTTAAATATATGGCAATTCTAAAATTTCCTACGCTAATTGCAAAGTTATTATATTTTTGCTTAACGTTCTAAATAACTATTGCAATTTGTTAAAAATGAAAGAAATGTATCTCTAAAAGCTCTCAAAAAAAGCGTCTCAAAACTAATTGCATGTTCTTGTTACTATGGCTCTATACCAAATTCAAGTGCTAACACAAGCATTCTGGTCCCGTCCGGGGCCTCTTTAACAAGAGGCCTTCAAGGCCCTTTTTCCCTAGCGGGCCCCAACATTTTTACCCGTTTTTTTTTTTTAATTTGGCCTATTTACTTTTCACTCTATGGCTGAAAAGTAACTGAACCTAAGTATCCGTTTTACTAGCTGTTCCTCTCCGGTACTCCATAACCAAAGAACCTAGATTAAAATTTTATTTTGTCTTTCGATACGTTTAATATAAATAAATTTTAAAAATGCATATGAATCTACCTTTTATTACAAAGATGAGCTTAATTTTTATTTTAATTTTTTCTTATGAAGCTAGGGCTTAAATTTTGTTGATAATCTTATTGTTACGATTCAAATAACTTTATTTACTTATACAGTTTTTAAAAAAAAATATGAATAGGTATAACAAAATATTGTAGCTACTTAACTAAATTTATCTCCATTCAAAGAACTTCTTCCTTTAGTAATGAATTAGTTTTGAACGACTATTTCAAAATATTATCAGTAGGTACCTATTGAATTTTAATCAATCCTCTATACATAAATTTCTAACTATTTAATTGCATTTTTAGCATGTAGATTCAAAATACAAATATGCGAAATACCTTTCGTAATTTTTTGTTGGAGTAATATCATTTACTATCCCTTCTAAAATCACGTGGATCTAACTCCCGCCTTTTCTCTATTCAGATACTCTTATCTCAGAGTAAAAACACAACATTGATAGTTTCATTCACAAAACTGAAGTTCTAGTTTCGGGATTGTTATCTCTTGAACTTACGCGTAGAAAGATATTTCTTTGATAAAACTTCTCACCAAGCTAATCTGAAGTGCTCTTGAAGGAGCATACAGAAATTGGAATTGGTATAAAAAATATGAATCAATAGTACAGTCACTTTTATTCAAGATTAGAATAATAACAATATCCGACTGATAATAATAAACGATTTGATGCTAGAAAGTTTCAAACAGTGTAACTCGAGTGTTTGCATTAAACTATCACAACTATCACTATTGCATCACAACCATGCAGTCCTAATCGAAGTATTTAAAACGATTCCCTAGTATGTATTTTGAAACTTTGACATTCCTAAAGAAAAATATGAGAATGGAACATATAGTAACACTAATAACTTTATTATTCATTTTGTATGATTATGTATTAAAATTAGTGTTCGGCAACTAGTGGTCAAAAAGTAGTTAACTACCAACTACTAACTAGTCTGGGAAATTGTAGTTGTAACTAGTAGTTAACTATTTTTTCCTGGGACTAGTTGCAACTAGTAGTTAACTATTTCCCAAAGTAGTTAACTACTAGTTAACTAGTCTATTTAATTTCATAACCTATTTTTTGCCCAAATTCTAATAATCTTTCTTATCTATATCACAAAAAACTTTATGCTTCGCTCGAAACGGGCCTTTATTTCTGGTTATGGTATTTGAGTACTCTACCATGACATTGTAGTTATAAATAGCAGTGTAATTTTTTGTATATTTTGATAAAAATTTTAAATATTTTTGAAATTTTAAACAAAAATTTTTTTTAAAGTAGTTGAAAATTTGAAAGTAGTTTCAACTAGTAGTTATTAAAAAAAGTAGTTCAACTACTAGTTAAACTAGTTTAAACAAAAAGTAGTTAAACTACTAGTTAACTACTAGTTGATCGGTAGTTAACTACTAGTTGCAACTAGTTCTAGTTAACTAGTGCCGAACACTAATTAAAATTCCCCTTCAAACGGGAAAAAAGGATGTTTTAGGAGGATTTCACCAGATTTTGAAAACATTAAGCGTTGTATTGATCACAAAAAAAGGACATATTTTGCGTTTATCTAAATTATCGGGAGCCGTCAATATTGATAACATTAACCGTGATCATAATAAGCGGAGTCGACTGTATCTGCATTTCTATTAGCTCTGGTGTGGTGTATTTCCTATACTTTTCCAAAACATTGTTCCATAACCTCGTTTTTTCTTCTTTTTTAAAGACTGATGCATTTGTAGTTACTCATTGATCCATACTCTCGTGATGTGATTTTGTAATCAATATTTCCATTTCATAAAACAAGCTGTTAATAGGTCAATAACACCCTTTGGTTTCTTTCCGCTCGAACGATTGTGATAAAAAAAATGTTTTTTGCTCTCTCTGGTTCCCACTTCTAAGCCTCCCAGTTAATTGTACGTCTGGCAACACCATGGCCAACTAGACTTATAGGGCCAGAGAAACTCGAAATTGTGACGTATGATAGAAGTCCTCACGTCCTATTTGATCGCTCTTTGACAACAACTCAATTTCACTTTAAATTAAAAAACTGTTAAAGAAATTTTAAGGCATTACAAATGGTATTGTTAGGGTGATTTTTAATTGAAGTTGTTACCAAGTAACCAATCGCAATTACTATTATGTATGCTTTTCTTTGATTTTAAATCACCCTGCTAATATTGCCTTAAAAGTTTCATACAGAGGAATATTTTAACAACTCTAATTTAATTCAGAGTGAAGTTGAGTTGTTGGTGATCAAAAGTGACGTCAGGACTTCTATCACACGTAACAATATCGAGATTATCTGGTATTAAGAGTCTATATAGATGGCCATGCTATCTCTGATCCAATTCATGTATGGATTCTAAGTATCACTGATTCTTAGTCTATTCTAGTTAATGTCCGTTTCTATTTCGTTAACTTGGGTGTCTCATTGGCGCTTAGCAACTAACTCCAGTTCCAAATGCAAATTATTCCATTTGCGTGGGTAGAGAATACTGGGTTTTGGCTGTTGACCCAGCTGTATCTATTCACCATCTCCCACTATTGTATGACAGTTGGGAGCTTCCGTTAACTCTATCTTCACCTCTATGATCTTCACTTGAGATTCACCTGTCTTTAAAACGTGTTTTTTTAAGGGTGAAACTCCTTTTTATTGGTATCTTTGTAACTTTTCAGCTATCAGCTCTATTGCAGGATTGACTCATGATGATATATCAATGTAGATTCTTTCAAATGCGAACTACGTGATGCTTGCATGCTAACACGACATAGGAATTGTATTAGTCTCTCAACTTTTAAAGATTTTCTTTCTACACAGAACGTATTGCACTGTGCGTGTGCATCCCTTTGTATGGACCTTTAAGAAATTTAATTTAGTTTAAAGTTTAAACTACTGAAGATAAAGAGATTTATTATTTTGCATATAAATCAGGATGAACGGTATATTTGTTGTTTGTTTTTAAGTTGAAAATATAACCATTTGAAATGATCAAGGCGGTCTTACTAGGTATATTTATTTGCTAACAGTTTTTCTTAGAAACTTTTTATTTAGAACTTAAAAATAAATAAATGTTACTATTGAATACTGCTTACTTTTTTGTGCCTGTATTTTGAAAAATTTGCACCTAGGAGATCATTCCCATAAAATTTGAATTCCAGAGGTAAAAATATTATCATATTTTTCTCTGCTTTAAAGGAATAATCTAAGAATTTTGATAAGTTTTTATTCTTTCAATGTTTTAACTGGAAATGGAAGCTATGCAATGCATTTCTCATAAGAAATTCTTGAATATCTCGACTAACTTATACAACTTCTCTAAAAACGCTGAATGACCCAACTCGGCTTACATATCCAAGAATTTCAGTTTTCAAAGTACCTTAATTTAGCATTTTCTAACATCAAGGAACACTTTCTTTACTACTCGTATCGTGACTTATCACGTATCGTGCAGACTTACTTTAACGAATGTTTCTACTCTTAATGGATAAAGTTGGTAGTTGAGAAATTTGGCTAGCATACCAGAGAACATACCTACAATTTTGCTTTAAAATCTTACTCTTTGCCGCAATTTATTCCTTAAATAAGGTGAAACTTAATCTTAAAGCACATAGTTAGTTAAATGTGTGGTTTTGTTAAGTTTTTCATTCTTAGTTGTGATAGACATAGCCATGTTATTTTTTATATCCAAAAATATGTAAAAGTCCTGAAACGCTTTATAAGGAAGGATAATATATGTTTTTCGCTTTATTTGACCCTAATGATGAAGTGCATCTTATCCCTATTGTTCTACTCTGTATGGTTTAATATGAAAAACTAAAGAGAGAAATAGGAAGTTTTTATCATTAAAAAAGTAAACCTTTATCCGACCTACTCCCCATATACATCCAGTATATTTCTTATATTATTTGGATCCATCCTTAATTACTTTGTAAGCGTTGAGCACTTATAAACCAGTTCTAAAAATATATACATAATCTTTTCTATGGAATGATGTAACTTAATTTTTTAAATTTTGAATTGTTTCAAATCAACGGTCACTGTGACTTCCCAACAATCGATGAACGTAATCGATATCCTTTCTCATCGTTGCCAGGTTCTCAACTCAGAACCCAACTGAATTTCTTTTTTTTCGTTTCTGAATTATTCTTTTCCACATTTACGACTTTTCCGGCTCCTTTTCTCTCGCTGCTCTCTCATAGTCTCCCCACCATTCTATTAAAAACCCAAGAGAAAAATTGAATTTTACGTCCCCTGAAAGGATTTATTCAAAGAACGTTTCATCGTTTCGCGAATAAGTTTATCGTGGCCCAAAGGATTAGGTTTTTCAGCTTTTTAAGGATATAGGTCGCGTTGTGAATCTGTGAATGAAATGCTTGGAAATATGTTTATACTCCTGGAATATTTTTTCATTTGAAATATTCAAGTGTGTATTTCATTGAAGATGCTCCCCTGTTAAAAGGCAGGTTAGGTTTCATGTATGAATTTTGTATCATAGATCTAAGATGGGAATTCTTGTTGAAATTTGCTTTTTTTAATGATTAAAAAATTGGGTATATTATATATTACTGAATGGATCATCTTTACAAATACTTTTTATCCAATTTTATTAGTTTGTTTTACATTTATTAGACGTAAAAAACTATGCTGAAATTGATAACTGCTACGTATTACAAAATAGTTTACACAAAATAGTTTATACTTTTATTTGCTAGTCCTCCTTGGGAAATGTTATTTTTTTTTACTTAATACATTTGTCTTTTCAAGAGTTTCTTTTTCTTAATGAGAAAGTAATTGAAATTCAGTATCCCATAGATAGACTTAAAAATTACTATTTCTTCCTTTTATAGATAGCATGGTTTGTAAAGCCTCAATTGATTTCTCCCAAAAGGAAATAATTCTTTAGAATAATTTAAAACAGTAATGATTCTTGATTAATCCATTTAGTAGCTATGTGTATGATAATTTTAATCCCCCCCCCTGGTGAAGAAACGATAAAAATTTTGAATATATTTATAGAATACTTACTAAATTTTACACTTTATATATATATTTTTTTTTTGTAAATTGTATTATCAAGGGCTTCTGCTTAAGGGGACTTGGTACCAAAAATTTTTTTTTCTCTAATAACTGGATTTTATTATCTTTTAAGGTGTTAAATTATGTATTTATTTCATACTAATTCATATTTAGCCCAAAAAGCGAGTTAAAAAATTTATTTTTTTAAAAAATTACAAAAAACTTCAAAAAAATGCCCGAAATTACCCTACATTTAAATTGTAATTCCTCCCTTAATATATGTTATTTTGACTTGATTTTTTTTCTTAACATAAATCAAACATATATAGTTTCTTGTAGGCATGGAAATTTGATTATCTATAAAAGTTTCTGAAAAATAAAGAAAACTCTGAAATTTGGCCTCTTTTTCGAAAAAATATCCTAAGTTTCCACTTTGATGCTCCGTAAAAAAAATTGTAATCAATATAATTTAAAATCTATGCCTGAAGATGTTAAACAGGTGTTACTGATAATGACTACAAAGTTTGAAGTGGTTTGGATGATTAGAATAAAAGCCTTTAGATTTTAAACATTAAAAACCTTGTTTTGAGAAAAAGCCGTTTAAAGATAGAAAACTAGGCTTCTTAAGCCTATCTAGGCCTCAGAAACCTCAAAATTTTTGAACTTAGAATCCCCATATCATTATGAAACTTGGTAGGAATAATTCTAAGGGTACTATCTTCACTTTGATTGCAAAATCTCAAATTCGATATTTTGATCATATTTTGGTACTGAGTCCCCTTAAAATTAAAATACGTTTATATTATTCAGATTTTACATAGGTACGGTGCAATTTTTAATCCTTTTTTAACCATTTATTTCACTAGAAGGTAAAATCTAAATAATGAGAAATATATTTTACCTCGTACCTCACTTTTCCCGTAAATTTATGAGTTAAACTTTAGTAAATTTACAGGTTAATCATTCTTGAAACTTTATGAAAATGACCCGTTATGTGCCTTTGGGAGTGGTGAAATAAGTAATTTCATTCTGCTCTACATCCATTAAATTCATTGAAAACCTATTATCTAATGTCAGATATATTTTTAACTTAAAAAGAAGGATACAAGGGTTGAGATACAAAAATAAAAACTGAATTAAATAGGTTTAACAGTCTGTTAAAGTTTTGATACATTTTTAGACTATTCGAATTTTATCAATGAAACGGATATATTGCTCATATTTAAATTAAATCTACCCAGGAGGACTTTATATTTCAATTATTGAGTTTAAAAAATCTACATCGAGATAAAATAATTTTTAAGAGGAAACTCAGGTTCTGCCCCACTTGTTCTACATTTTAAAATTTTTGATCATTTTTTTTGTTTAGGATATAATAATTTCGTTTTTCCACTCATTTCTGCACAGATAGCGAGAAAGGGTAACGAGTAACACGTGCCTTGTCCATAATTGAGTATCTCTTGGCTTGAGCAAAACTTTTATGGGTCTGACCTTAATATTTAATCCACCTCGTGTCAACGCTTCGTTGAACATCACTAGATATCTATATTCACTTTCAAACACTTGGCAAACTGAAGCTTCACATTTTATGGGGTTATCTTTCGTTCGGTTTTAAATTAAAAATTATGCTTCTGAATTACTTAAACTGACTTTTGTTTCCTAGCTGCTTTCACACATTTTTTATGGATTCTATCTCTTTTACATTGTTTTATTCGATAAATTAGAAGTGGGTTTTTTTTAGAGTTTGTTTAATTTTGTGTTCCATAATATAAATCAAAGAAATATTGTGATTTAATAAATAACGCTCAAGTTCTCCTACAATTGCATTAATGCTATTAGGAACTTAAATGGTTAATTAGATTAATTTATTCATGGAATAACAATCCATTTTCAAACAATATTATTACGATTTCTTCTCTTACATCACTTATAAAGTCAATTTTGCTATTGCATTCCACTTGTTTGTTCCCTAGTATTACTCAGATTCATTCTGCAGGATTATGTAATGGATGTATTCTCTCATGCTTAAAATTTTTCTCACGCTTCTAGTTTTGACTAAGCAGTCATTTATTTCCCTACGACCGAATATTTTGGTTATGTCTGCTAGACTTTTTCTTCCTCTGTATCTGTGTAACGGCTTTATTAAGTCTAGAAATTCAAACAGCTGTTCAGTTTGATTTTCAGACATCAAATATAACATCCGTGATTGTTTTGCTTCTATTTTCGTGAGGAATTGATAACCATTGATAACAAGCTAGTAGTAGTATTAATTAAGCATATCAGTGTAATTGGAAGAATAATGTATTGAAACATTCTTTATAATGGGTGAAAAGAATAAGGAAATTAAATTTGTTTAATATTTAAGTGTGGAATGACTGCCGACAAATAGCTTATTTCTTATTTATTTAATTTCATAATAGGTCGTTACATTTTTATGAAAATATCTTGCCGATTCGATTGTGTTGAAACTCATTTATTTAATAATTCCTATTAATGAGCAACATAATGGAATAATTTCTAATAAATTTCCTTATAAGCATGTTCACTTTTAAACTTTGATAGTAGTCCAAAATAACAAAATTTAAGATAAGTATGGATTTATGTTTTTTAATCCATTATTTCGTGTAGTATAGTTGTTAGTGTGTAGTATGTAGGACGTAGGACTTAGTAAGCCACTATCATTCTTATATCACCAGCAACAGCTGCTGCTACAGCTTGTCACTCTTCGTAAGGCAGCTGATCTTGCCTTCCACAATACAAGACTCCACACAGTTCTCAGCCACTTTCCGAAGAAAGACAAGCTAGCTATACCCTGATACTTTTGGCGCGTGTCGTTCATCAACACTCATGTTAGTAATGTGGGTTTTTTGTGCACTTCAGTTCTGTCATTAACGTGATTTGCTCTTACGATACGAGCTGTGAAGTGGGCTTCTTAAGCAGTTTTCGCACACTTGACAGAATCCCCACTGGATCAGCGCCATCATTATTTGCTGTTTAAGCTATACTAGTGTTACTTTCTCTTTTCACCAACACATGAAATCATTGATAGTGTTGTATAAGACGTAACTCCTTTTATTTATTTTACATGAAGGATTGTTCTTAGGAGGATAACCAGTTTAACATTTGAAATTGAAACTTACCTTGTAGAGATCTATTTTAGAGACATTATATTTTTTTTACTATTTCCCAGTGATTGTAATGCTTATTAACATATTCGTCAAAATGATTAAGAAAAAAATTCAAGCATGAATTAGTTACGGTCGAGGGAAAAACGTTTGTTGAATCTAAACACGAAAAATTAAATTAAGGATTATCGGTGCTCTTTAAACTTGTAAAGACGTTCTGATATCTGGAAAAGTTTTCAAAGTTTAAGATCAAATGGTGTCTGGTAAAGCGGAAAACACTTGTTCGTTTCAAAAATACTGTAAAGAAGTTATTGAAATAATTCCAATTGTGTAACGAGTAATAAGTATTTAGTACTAAAAGTAATTTAAATAGTGTAATTTTTATTGTTTTCATTTTAGGGGTTTTTATTTTTCAAATTTCAATTTAGTTTGATTATGGAATGCATGAAATATAAATGAGTAACTTTATTTTGTTTAACATGTACTATTATTATTTTTTAAAAACTTTATTTTGTGAAGGGAGAAAATTTGATGAAATAGAAACATATATACCATTTTAAATGTTTTTCGAATTTACGGACTCTCGATATAGCTAATTATTTGAGTATTCTCTTCTTCCTGCAAGTTCATAAAAACTGAATTACCTTGCGTGTTACAAAAATCGGACGAAAAGCAGTCGACTCCGCTTAATGTGATCACGATTAATGTTATCAATCGGATAATGTTATCGAAATTGACTGGTCCCGATCACTCCTATTTAAATTGACCCAAAATGAATCGTTTTATGGGATCAGTCGTTTAGTGATCAAAATTATTCGAAATCCCTCAAAAACCTACAAAGAGGCAATTTTTTATACACAAACATACAAAATGAGACATTAGTTAGTGTACTGTATAGTTCTATGTTCTACTCTCATATTTTTCTTTAAGAAAGTTTAAGTTGCAAAAGAATATCGTTTTAAATGCTTCAATTAAGACTTCACAGTCGCGATTTTAATGCAAACACTTTAGTTCCACTGTTTGCCCCTTTATATTATAGAACCGCCTATTATTATCAATCGAATATTGTTATAATTCTGATCTTGAACAAATGTAATTACATTAAGCGGAGTCGACTGTATTACAACCTGTTGTAAGAAAACGTTAAGGAGATAGATACCTTTTTAGCAGATAGAGAGATGCTCTTGACACACTCTCTTCTTCATCAATCAGATCTTGTATGGATTCCCGTTCGCTCGCTCATTCACGGCGATTTTTCGCGCCATCGCATCGATCTCGGGTCACGTGACTCACGGTGGTGGTGGTCATCTCCCTGGCCGATGCGGGCTTCCCTTCGATTTTCGGTTTGGATGAGAAATCATCGCTCTGGAGCCAGTTGCTCGTTACTGTGATTGGGTTTCTTTGGCGGTGGCCATTATTTCATGGATTGTATCTGTATGTGTGATTGGTGAGGGATAGTTTTTCGACGTTTTTTTTTTAATTGGGCACTGTTTGGAGAAATTTTTATCGTTTCGTTTTAGTTTTTGTCAGCGATGAAGCGAGAAAAAATTTCGGGAGGGAGAGGTTGTGGAATATTTAAGTCGCTTTCTATCGTCAAAAAGGGGGGTTTTGGTTCCTTGATATTCGTTTTAAATATTTTCAAAAAAGTTATCAGTGGAAGAGGAAACAAAGTAACATTTTTTATTTGGAAATATTATTTTTAGATTCTAAACTTATGTAAAGCCAAAGTTTTGTTACTCAGCAACTTACTCTGTTCAATACCTTGATATTAAACCTCTTTATAAGAACAGATATAAATTCGATAATCTTACATTATATTGAGTTCTATAAACTTTTGGTGTTTTTAAATTAAGCTGTCAATCAAATTTCTAAAAATAACACCTAATACCTCTTAAAATACACGTCATTAATACGTAACATTATCCCGGTTCCTTAGGTAATTCCCGAGATATTTTTATATGAAGCAGACAACTCTGCAGCACTCCTCGAGAGTTCATTTCAACGATATTTTATGTTATGCATTAGTTCTTGGAACTCTTTTTATACTGATTCAAAACATGATTGTCTTATGAATTTTTTTAGCCCTAAACACGGGAATTAACCTAATTGGTGTTATTAGTGTGTGTAACTGAAACCATGCCTTTCTTTACTATAAGAGGAATATATAAAATCTTTGTTATGCGTATTTCTTTGATGATAGCTACTTTTAGAAAACTTTATCATCACATATTTCTTTAACCTCTCCACGTTTCCTAAAGTTTGTCGCCTGTCCATTTCTTTTTCACAAAAAAAAATCCCTCACCTTATGCCAACTCCTGTGGCATTGCACTCGGCACGACCATAAAAGAGCACGAAAACCCTTAAATCAGACCGATATTGTTCTATTCTGGTTCTATTCATAAAAATCGTGGCGTTTGCATCTAGAAAACAAATTAGTACCTCGGTTTCCATAGTGACCGCCGTCACTCGATAGACAGGTCGGCAAAGTTTCTCCCGCAGACGGCGGTCCGATTTAAATAGGCTCCAAAATGGAACAATTGATTGTTCTCTTTGAGAGACAAATGCTTATTCAGTCCACTAATTTCAACCGCCAGAGTTATTTATCCTCAAACTGATAATGAATTTCAAGACCCCACAGTGTGTCTGTAATTGAATTTATGCTCCTCTTAAAACTTACGAGAATAGCCGTTGCGGCTGTTTATTTATTTCTTCGGTTAATAACGGCTTGTTCGTTATTTGTAAATTATGGGGTAGTAAAGTATGGGATGAATCATCCAATCATCCCTTATTCATTAGACGTTCATTTTCATTTATGTTGCTCTAATTGAGTGCACATTGTCTTATTGGAAGTGTATGGGGTTTAGATTATTAGTTTAATAAGTACTATGTTTTTTTATTTCATTGAAGAGAATGTGTTGAATTTTCTTGAGTGGGAAAACTATTGTGTTTATGAGATATTGTATTATTAGTATAAATTATGGCTTATGTTTTTGTTTTTCAGCGATATTATCATTTTTTTACATGATGGGTGGGTTTTGGTCTATTCTTGATGGCAGACAATGTTTTGCGTGAGAAAAAAAAATAATGAAATTTATAGAAATAATTTAAGGATTTGAGTTCTTTTCTTGTAGACCGATTTTCCTTAGTAATTTGCATTTTAACTTTCTTTCATCCTTTTCTGTTACAACAAAGCATATTTTTACCAAAACAACTGCCTTAAATATGTCTGCAATGTACCCGTTCTACAGTGACAGCTTTCCGAATCAGCTCAAATACTGAATACTAATGATGTAGGTACAGGCGAAAAACTGAGAACTGTTGAGAGAACAATTAATGACGCTAGACGAGTTTCCATAGATCTTTCCCTTCGAGTCCAAAAAGAACTCCTCAATGTTTTACAGTAAATTGTGTCACTTCGCCTATTTTTGTTCTTCATTTGTAACCATTCCTTCCCGTGTTTTCTCAGGCGCTCTAAAACCACACAAGCATCCAGGTCTCATCAACAAACTACTACCACGTTTACTTTTCTCACCCTTTCCCCCTTCACCTGAAACAAGTATCACAACAGCTATACTTGCGCGAAGTTACTCCTTCTTCCAACTCCTACACACAAGCAGTCGTTTTTCACATCACTCGCGTCCGACTCGATTGCTTTGTTGTTTTGATGCCAACTCCCTCTTATAAAGAACCGAGTTGTAATCCGGTGCCCCCCTCATCACGTGATCAGCTTGCGACATCGCACGTGGCTCGGCCGGTGTTTCATCCGGCAGCTTTTATCGCCTCGCTTGGGGAGTGAAATGAGCCCATATCGAGAGACTCCTTGATTGGAATATCAGGGTCAAAGGATACTACCAGTGAAGTGGATACTTGCGCCAATTGGTGCTTAGTTTTATTAGTGAATTGGTTTTTGTTTTACATTGAATTGGGTTGTAGTCGGGGTTTGGGTGCAAGGTTCTTCAAATTAACGGGTCCCAGGCCCTTTTCTGGGGCTTATTCCATCCTACAGAAGCATGCTTTTTTCCTGATATTTGGTCGTAACTCTTATAGTACGTTGCTTATAACCGTCCCCCCTTAAAAAGGATAATAAGACTGCATGGAGTTACAAACCGCCACTCGTATCAAGGTTAGGTACCTCAAATGCAGTATGGAAAAAAGGAAATCATTTCTTCTAAATTGACCTTATCCCACCTTGTCTTTACTCCAATATTTTAAAGTAGTGTAGGTGAAACAATGCAAGTAAATAGTAGTTTAAGAGAACAGTAAATTTCGCAAAATTAAGAGAAATATGGTAACTAGGAAAGTTTGTTTATAAAAACAGAAACTCTAACAGAAATCTCTAACTAACAGTCTCTAAACAGAAATAACAGATGATGATGATTTTTCTGGATTTTGTCAACTATAACATATTGCATGAATCTACTTAAAGGAATTTAAGCAAGTGATCATTTTCTCTCCAAAAACTCAAAAGGATGGAGGATAGATTTAGGTTATAAAGGGGTTTGTCAATTAAAACTAGTGTTATAACAATATTCTTACATAGTTTTACCATAAGTACTTATACTCCACTGCAAAAATGAACTTATTTTTAATTTAAAGTGATTGTTTATTTAATTCCTATCCCTCCTAAAGTTAACTTTAATTTACACTTATTTAACTAAATTTGAAAGTGCCCAAACCATCCCTTGTTTCCTCATCTAACTGGACAAATAATCCAAAATAATCATTTAAGGGGGTAGGTGCACAACTTTCGACCAAAAAACACATTTTTCAATTTTTGCATTTTCAACAAGCATTACATTTTACGCTTCGAACGATACCAAAATTATTATTCTACGCGGATTAGAAGTATTTTTAGTTATTTTTTAAAAAAATAATTAAAAATGGATAATTAGCTGTGATTGTGGTGCCACGCCCCCTCAAACCAAAATAACCGTTTCGTTACATGTTTAGCCTTGAAATTTAGCTTTTTTTTTAAAATTGTGGTTTAAATATTATGGCTATGGTGTGATATGGCACTTTAGTAATAAGTCAGTTTTTTACTAAATTTCATTTTTCTCAAAACTGTATTTTTTACCAACTAAGGAACATTTTCTTAAAATCTACTTGTGCAAATTACTTATAACTTGGTATTATAATTAATGACACTATGTTACATATTATAATGGGGGGGGTTCTCAAAAAATTCATTCAAATTGAAGTTGTAGCATAAAACATCATGAAATTTCAGTCTTTTTGAAAAAAATCCTAAGTACATTCAGATAGTAATTTTTATAAAAATAACCAAGCATCATAGCCCTAAAAGCTCTCATTTAAGCATGTAGTATAGTTCAGGGAATACTCAGAAAAAATTTGGGAACTTTGACTCAGTAGATTTTTAAAAAATGTTCCTTAAAAATGCTTATTTTTAACATTATGGAGATAGGGATTAAGTTTCGTGCACCTACCCCCTTAAAATCTATAAACTGTCAATATTGGTGGAAAATCATCCTTTTTCCATCACTCAGTTTCAATTATCATTCCCGACAAATTTATCTTTGAACATAATACCACCAAGAGCGCAATCTTTTTTTGCAGCCTCGTTTCTCCGTATTTTTCGCGAGTAAGATTTCGCAACCACCAACACATCGCTCTGATTATCCTCATCAAGGACGTTGTCACTTACAAGAGTCGGAGAGTGTCCACTACAGAGTGTGAAAAGCCACTTCATCATAGTGGGTGGGCGGCTGCTATATTTAATAAAGGCCACAAAGGACCCGCTGTTTGCTCGGCTTGTTAGTCGTGACGAGCTATTCGTTACACTTCGTTTTAATTACTTTTTGATTGAGTTATACTACATCTCTCAATTTGAATAACAACAATAATGGACTTCTTTCTCAGACTCTTCGATTTCTGTTTGTTTTAATAAAGCAGTTAAGATTGACAATGTTGTAACACGTCCACTTAACTGGTGATTTACTTGTGATCCAAGATGGGTTCAATTAGTATTCGATTACTGGTAATGGGTGTTTAATAGCGTTTCCGGGTGATGAACTGAACTGAATGTGCTGCGAGTTGTTTTCTGTTAATGTGTCTTGATGCGCATTTAAATATCTTTCGGCGGTTTTGTTGAACTTTCACTCCTCTAAATAAAATTATGCTAATACTTCTCATATATGCTTTCGCCAGTTGTATGCTTTATTTTCAAAATACTTCTGGACTCATCCTTCCTTCTTCAATGGCTTGACAGCCCAGGGAGGGCCTTGGCCTTTTCAATATAAGTATTTCCAGGCCTGCCTTCTTTTCTGGAGTTCTCCAGCTTTTTGTCGTCATCACCAAAAGGTCATTTTCCAAGCAGTTCAACCATCTCAAGCTTGATCTTCCCGTTTTCTCGGGTGCCAGTTGGTCTGGTATTAAATATTTTTTTAGTGATACGGTCTTCCTCTATCCTTTAACCTTTAACTCGACCTGCTTTCAGTTCTTTGTCGTTTAATGAAATTTATGATGCCAGGTTCCTTGTATAAACGATAAAATTTTAAATTTGAGTTTTTTTATCCACTCACTGCATGTTTATTCCCATTCTTCGAAAAATAAAGTATGTTTAACAGTCTACATCTTCAAAAATTTGTATCATCCTATTTCCAAATGTCTATTGTTTAAGCTTGTTTTAGTGCAAGGTATCTCTAAAAAATACTGGGGAAAAGGCTGGTTTTAAAAATGAAAGACAAAATTAGAAAGAAATTAAAGATGGCCAAATTTAATTCTACGATTGTTTGTAGTTTGGTATCTAACCGATTATATTTTAGATTAAATTATTTATCTTATCTAATAAAGAGGTTGAATGCCATTTTTTTTAATTTACAACTTTTGATAATTATTGACAATCACATTTTTTTGTTTTGACAGTAAAATTTCGTCTACATTAAAGTTAAAAAGCTAATGTCCCTGATACATTCTAAGCAGTTCTCAATTTAACTCAACATAGTGATTCGTATAATCTTTTTTATTTGTTTCTCACCATGAGGAAATCGCTTACAGAGCACATACGTAATGTGGACCAGCTATTACTCAGTAAAAAAACTTGAAAGGTTCAATTACCATACGTTGAAAGTTCGTTAAATGAAATAAATGACATCTCACAAAACCTAACAGTCTGAAACCGAGCTTTAAGAGGGGTATAGGCACAGATTTATGAAAAGAATATAATGCATTGTAATTTCCCTTTAAAAGATTCCATGATTATTCCTAAGAAGTCTCTCCCAGCGTAACTGACAAATTGATGATTTGTTCTGCAATATAGAAGCAAGAACCTAAGACCCTTGTATAACGTCTTGGAAAACCGGTCCCGAGAAAACGCAAATTTCGCTTTATGTTCGAAATTTGAAGTGATCGTACTTCATCTTCTCTCGGACAATTTTCCGATTCTGTGAAACTCATTTCGTTGGGTCTCTTGTGTTTTTGTGAGGGAAATGGATATTACGCTTGACATTTGTTTGTATTCTTATATTGAAGACTAGTTTCTTTATGCTTCAGTCACTTCTTATGGTCACTTCACCAAGTTAAAAAAAAAAGGTTCTTTGTATGGAATCGGAGCATTGTTTGATGGAAAACGAGACAGCTCTACCTATAGCTTTCTGCAAGAGTGCTTGATAGTAAAGCTGAAGTTTCAGACAAATTATATGCCAGTATTTTTTTGTGTCTCATATTTAAAGGGGAAATAAATCACATCCAGAGCGGTTTCTTTAATGAGACCAAGCAGAAAATTCGTTAAGAGTATTTACAGCGAAAAATGTGATGTAATAAATTGATGACTTTCTAAATTTTCATTTATGAAAGTATTTTCTTTGAGCCTTCTTTTTTAATTTTAATATTTACTCGGATTTAAAGTATGCAGCAACCAAACTAAAAAATTAACTCGCAATTAGATATTTTTTCCGGGGGGAATATAGGATTTGTATTGGATCTGACTTATAGAGCGGACGGTTTCTAATGATTATTAAGCTTCTTTTATTCATCAATTATCCTTGATCCCATTTATCCAGTTTCTTTGTTAAAATGTTCATTAAGTTAAAGGTTAAACACTCTCCTAGTTTATTAAACTCTTTTTTTATATTCCTGTTCTCCTTCATTTTTAAAGTAACCATATATGGTATTTTATAAATATTCTTATGTGTTTTTTTCTAATTAGTCAATTTAAAAAGAGTCAACAATAAGGGGTCGGGTCAACCATTGGAAATATTTTTCAATCCGTCCTTTATTTTTTATAGTGACAAATAGTGAAAAATTATTACTTTTTATGATATTTTTTTAGTTATTTCTACTTGGGTTATTGGGTTCTTTTTTTGACTATATTTTTTGAGTGAATTAAGCATCTTCTCTGCTAATTTATTTTGTTCTCTGTGGCTTATCAAATCAGTCGAAATATTTAAATTATTGGTTGTTACAACTGAACTTTACTTACTTAGTAGTGATGTTGATCATAAATTGTACTAAGTTGAAATTTCGTTAAAATGACTTAAGTTGCCAAGTCAAGTATCTTTGGTCTCCGTGTAACACAAGATTGCAATGATTTTCACTGCATTTTATTGACTTTCGAATGAAAATTACCTTAACAAAACTTCTGGGCATATAGTGAACTTTTGCTCCTATATGGATATTATTGTGAACTAATGCTGCTCAATGGATAAAACTTCTGCATAGCATATGGATACCACGATTGGATTTACATCGACTAGGTTCAGATATCGGCCATCTGTATATGCTCTGTATAAGTAAGTAGAAAAATATTCCCACCATTGTTTAGCACACGATCTTATACGACTTCCCTTTTAAGTAGTTATCAGTAAATAGTATTAAACAAAAAAAATCGGTGTTTAGTAAACTTTTTTCTGATTGTTCTCCTACCATAATTATAGGACTCGTATGAAAGTACCTATCTTCGTCCTCAACATCTTCAGAATTGAAAACGAGCTGTCAAAACTATTGAATTATGGCACTAAGTTAAAAAAAAAAATTATGAGAACTTTTCCTCTTCTCATCATTTAATATCTCAATAATAATAATGATAATCTCTGAGGCCTCTTTCATAATCAAAGCTATTCGAGAACAAAATTTGAATAATTTATTCACTTTCTGAGTGCAATTAGACAGTTTCTGAATACATTTTAAAAACTTGTTTCTTGTTCCCATTGAACTTAACGTCTTCTATTGTGGCAATGGTTCTCACATTACACCCTGCGGCTGGATTCAGTCCTCTTTTAAGGCTCTTAAAGCAAAATCTCGAAATGAGTATAGTTAGTATTTATGTTCCCTTTGTTTTTTTCCATTTTATATTGACAATGCTAGAAAATATGACTTTTATCGTATTAATGCTCCATTTAATGTTGACTAAATGAATGCATATAGTACTTTCCTTTGAATAATATTTACAATCATTGCGTTACATATTTCTTTGTTACTGTTTTGATTCTGGCAATATCATTTTGTAATTAAAGACTCTAGGTTAAATTCGCTTGCTATCTTTCTTGTATATTTTTCTAAATGCCCTCTATTCAAAGTCCCCTTGCCAGGAAAAATAAGAAAATAGCTAACCCCTTCCCCCCCTTAGGTGCTTATATTTGAACAGGCCCTTCGCTGCACGTAAAACCCCCCTAAGCCGAGAATCAGGCGTGCAAATATCTAGTATTTGATTTGCGTTTTCACTCGAAAAAGATAATTTATCGCTTTTTAACAACTAAAAACGAAACACCTGCATTAAATTTCCTAATAAACCTATCTTCCAATGATACTCCCCCGCAAGCACGATTTCCTCTATCACTTGACAGTCAGGTGTTGCACTTGGACAGATGCAAAGAGATCGTCAGACAGACTCAGTAATAATAAATAATGAATTGGCCCAACAAGCGAGTGTAGCAATTTGTTCATTATTCATAGCGTCCTCGTTTCTTCGGTACAGAGGGGATGCTAGGGTTATTTCCTCTCGTCTGCGGCCAGAGGAAACCTCCAGCACACTCGGGCGGGAACCAGTCTGAAGCGGATTCTGGCCGGAAAGTGACGCCCTGTGCAATTTGAATGATGCTGCTGCACTCTTCTGTGGTCGAGGCCATTGGGTCGTTTCCGTGCGTGGCCACGGACCTTAAAAACCTTGAATTAAAGTAGAGAAAAATTAGGGAATTATAGATAATCGGATAATAATCAGGGAAATTTTGTAAATCTGTGAAGTTTTAAAAATGAATTTAGCATTTTTCTAATTTTTAATTCTTTAGAAGTGAATTTTCGTTCTCCTTCCTACCAAATAAAATCTTGAGTGTGGTTAAAAATGTTCAAAGTAGGCTTCTGACGGTTCCTTTGTGATATAAGTGCGGAAATATGCTGATTCCTTCGGATTAAAAAGTGAAAATAGGCTTCTGAGAGTTCCTTTGTGATAAAATTGTGGAAATAATATCATTTTTATTTTTTTACCAGAGTTTCAAGCCCTTCCGTTTTAGGCGGGAGACTTTGGATTTTCCTTCATTCTTATTTAGATGCATTCTGTTTAAGAGATTAGAAATTACAATACATATATCAGGAAAATACTATAAAATATCAGGGAAAATCATACCAGATTATCAGAAAAAACTGGAATCATCAAGGAATTTTAGTATAAGTTTTCTGTAACCACCCTGATTACACTCACATTTTTCATGTTTACAATTAACTTAGTTCTCCTTATTTTTAAAAATAATTTTTATTCATTCTTCCCATTATCACAATAGTAATGTCACGAAGTAAATGAATGCATATTTGGAATTAAAAATATTTAGATAATTTACTTTGTGATGTTATAAGGATAGATAATACGAAATGATACTACCACCTTAATTTTGATATCAACAACAAACTGCTTGTCGTTACTGATATGTTTTGTATTTAAGCTGCCCACCTTAAGTTGCAATGCAGTAATCGAAATTATTGTAAATTGTATTGATAGACCTGGAACATGAATACATAGGTCGCTGACCTGTTTTTATAAAACGTGATCAAATGTTCAGGGTTGCTACGTGACTGAAAAAACAGGGAACACAAAACACATTGGAAACTTAGAAAAGAAAACCGCGAAAATTCATGGAAAAGTAAAATTGTCAACTGAACGCCTCCGTACCCGGAAACGACTTTTTCTCCCATCCAATATTAGGGGCTTCTTCTCGTCATCGCAATAAGGAAAAAACAACTTTACCTAAATTGGACCAGTTATTTTCGCTCAGGGTTTATCAGTTATTTCTCAATAATTCGCATCGGTGTTCTCACGCTTGTTTGAGAAGAATTTTTCCCAATGCAAATAATAATTCGCAGTTAATGTCAATATTTTCCTAAACATGTTTGTTTTTCTTGTAGATTTACTTTCATTTTTAGCAACGGATTGGATTCATCTAACTATCCTCTAAAAATGTTTACTCCCTCCCATTTTGCAGTTCAAATCCCTTGTTCTTTCTCATGTGATGTTTGTAATTATTTAACTTCTTTAAACGGCTCATTAAAGTTTATTTTCGAAATACTCTTGACCATTTTAGTATCCTGATGCAAAACCCTTCGACCTAATTCAATTTTTGTCATTATATTTAAAGAACAGCATATGTCAAGATGAGACCTTACGAAACCTTCTGGTGCATACCTTGAACTTATAACTTGATTGATTAAAGATTGAAATAAAGAAAATGTCATGGATATTTTCCCTTTTTTTGGTTATCGTCATATGCTTTTGGTAATACCATCGCGCGAGTTTAAAAAGGTGCATCTGGTGTACAGTCGGCTTCTCCTCGATTCATGAACTTAATGCCAGAAAAATGACTTCTCGTAAGCCAGTGAGTCATTAATCTCTTCAATAATCACTTTATCTTAATTCGCGTTGATGTTTTCCCATCTTAAAACACTATTATGAGGTAAAGTTTTCTGACATCTCAAAAACAGCTTTTATTTAGTTTATTTAAGCCTTAGTTTTTATAAAACTGTTTCGAAGACTTTGTATATTTTACGTACTATTTTACAATTGCACTACTCTTTAATATATTGTTTGTGGGTCGTGGGATAAGGCTAATAAATCTATAGAGATAAATTAATTACCTCTTTAAAGCAAATCTTTGTCGAGATAAGACGTCACAAAATTCATAAGATGTCTTTCAGCCTTTGCACTTGAAATAGATAAAAAAAAATTAATTAAATCCTTTATTGAGCACCTCCCGGCATTCCTTTCACTAGACTCACTTTGGAAACCCTTAGAATGAACAGATTTTTTTTTATCACCACATCTCGTTAGAGCACATTATTGCTTCAAAAGTATCTTTCTCCTCTTCATAATCCGTCTCTTAAGATTTTCTCTTCTCTTGAGCATCTTTCTACTCTTTCACATGCATTTGCTCTGTAGTATCTCTTTACTCTTCAGCATCTCTCTGATGCATGGAAGGATTTCCTTATATCCTCTTGAGCCTCTTCCTGCTTATAAGTATCCCTTTGCTCTTTAAAATCTCTTTGTTTTTCTATATCCCTTGATCTTCAGCATTTTTTCCTTGATGCTTCTTGATCCATATTTATTTTATACTCATGCACGGCTGTCTTGCTCAAATCTTATAATTTATGTGGCTGACCATTTGTTAGAAATGATGCACTTCACTTTATTGCTGACTAGCTTCAACAATATCATGGACACCGGTTGTAAACCACTGGATATTAAATGAAAAATATCATTCTCTTCTGAATTGTTTGCTTCGGATATTCAATCAACAAAATTTTCGAATGCGATCTAATCTACTAATTTTCATAAGCCAATATAATGTTTATAAAAATTTGAGCGCGTTAAACGAGAAATGATTGAATTATATCTGTACCAATGGCAGTCACCTCTAAATTGTTAACAATAACGTTCCCCTTCTATACATATTTAAAGTAAAATCAACATCTCTGAAAAAATGGTGATATTTTTTGCGGCTTCCGAAGATTAAAATAGGATATCTTAAAAAAAAATACCTCCTGTCGTCTTTTCATGCTTTTTATTAGGGAAAATAAACTTTCATCTTGCATATTTGAAAGAGTGAAATATTTTTAGTTATAAAGGGTTGTCCTCGGTGAAGGTACTGATTTTAGGCTTAATGGTCCGTGGACTTCTACGAGTTTGGATAGTTTCTTGATTTATGGAATTCTAACAATGTCGTTGAACGTTTTTCTGATTTTATATTGATGTTTTTCGATTGTTAATAACATCAATAATTTTAGATATGCTTAGCAGTTTTCCTAAAGGCATTAAAGCTCATTTTAAAGTTAGATAAAAAAAACTTTTCGAAGGAACAGAATCAGAGAATAATTTTCACCATCACGCTTGTTTTCTGAAAAAAGAAATCTAGTTAAAAAAATATTTTCAGGTTTTTCCCAAATTTTTTTACATGTTTGTTTTAATCATAGACATTGGTTTTAATATTCACCGATCTAGTTTTGCAAGTCTGATAAAAATGAGCCTCATTCAGAGTAGGTTAAAATCTATCCTTTGTAAATATTAAGATTATTTTATTTATTTTATTTTATGGCTATATTTATTTTATATTGTATGGCTTATTTACTCTTATTATGTTTATATAAGTAAGTTAGTACCAAATATAATTTATTCTATCCATAACCCATCAAATTTAAATGAAGGAAAAAAAACAAAGGTCTTCGATACTGGAAGTGATGTCAATTTTTATTGGTGACCACTCAAATGTAGATTGGGGACTATTGACTTTTATTGGAATGTTTCTTGTTTATAATCACCAAATTTCGGGATTACCTAATAAGCAGGGTTCACAGAATGTTTTTAAATTGTACATTTTATACAGGTGATAAATGAAAAAAAAACAGGGCCCAGGTGATAAATGATTAAATGGGATGTTGCTTGGCATCACCTGGTTTACTTTGAGCGTTTTATTCCGTGAACCCACTAATGGGGGATTTCTCAAATCATTTTCTCCCTTACATTTATTGCAATGAATAATAATTTATTTTAAATTAATTAGATACTTGAAAATGGGAGGAGGGGGCTACAGACGATATATTGGGGTGGATTACCGGTTAAGTAGTGTTATATTCTCATCCTAAGATTTTCTCTTATTTTGAAAAGACAATAATTGAATCGGCAGTTTGAAGAAGGGAATAAGTCCAAAAACAACGCAAACTTACTTTTGTACTCAAAAATAATCTCCAAGCTACGCTCCACACATGAGTGGGAAGAGGAAAAAATAACTACCTCCTATAAATTGATATATTAGCCCTTTGAATTAGGCGAAATTAATGTCCAATATCTATTCATTGTATTTGTTATTTAATTTAAAATTAGATTCAATATTCGTTTCTTTTTCTTTGTGCTGTAAACTAGGCCAAAACAAAATTTGATTTTAATTTAAATGTTTTTACAACTTTTTTTATCCAATGAATGTTGGACTCCATTAACTCCCATTGATACTGACTTAATGACTCAGTTTCATAATACTTTTGAATTTTATTCGTCTTAGTCTTTCTATGTCTCGCCTTTGTGCAGTGAACTAAACATAAATAGAATTTAATTCTCAATTTAATTGTTTTTTAAGATTTTTTTCATATGTTTAAAAAAAGTCCATCAACTTTTCTCAATTGTAAAATATCTTTGAATGTACTTATAATTTTTCGATGAGGGTTCTGTATTCTAAATAGGGTTCAGTAAAAAATTGGTGATTTTTCAAAACGGACCAAGTTCAGAATTGCATATGCTTGGCGAGTTTTGGCTGTTTAGGGGCACATTTAGAAGCCAAATCATTCACTTAACACGAGTTATTGTTTCCATAATAGTGATCTTTAACGCTAAAAACTTGGCGCATACGCAAGTCTGAACTTGCGCCTTCAAAACTTTTATTTTGGACTTATTCCTTTCCTTTTTCAAACTGTCTATACATTTCATCTGAGAACTCTACTAAGTTGAACTCTAACGGGCTCAATCAATTCTCGTAAATAGTCAAAGGTTCAACACAGATGAATAACCTTGGAATGTTGTTAAGAATTATTATAAGAGGGTATTGATGTACGTTGAACTGCTTGTCCTTTACATTGTCATGCTGAATGTGTTGTTTGTCTTCTAGCTGGCCAGGTCGGATAGCTTCCGACTGGCGGTAACTCCAAGTATCCCTGACGATGGCAAGACTCCAGACGGCAAGCCAAAAATAGTGAAAAAGGCCATGGGTGCAAAAGCGGGTAAGAAGGGTAAGCCCGACCTCGACGAGCTCAAACAGGAGGTGGACATGGTAAGGATGTTCCCCTTTTTTGAGTTACCCATCAAGCTAAACTGACTTTTTGCGCACCCTGTATTTACGGACCGATCTTCTACTTATCGTGACTCGGGACTCGGCCTGTAAAAGCGGCCTCTCCTCGTCTGTTAGTTGTATTGCGGACAAACCTACTTAAGCTTTATTGGGAAGATAGATGTTCTTGACCTTGACTTTCCCGCAATGCAAACAAAAGATGAGGAGAAACTGAATTTACGGGCCGTAGCCGTAAAGTTGGCTTCAATGATTACTTTTACAAAAAATAAAGAAAGCAAGTTTTGAAGTTATAATTTGACGACAACATTGATATTTTGTACAACGTATGAACAAAACAATTCATTATTTTTCAGTTATTTGAACCTTTTGTCCTATTAGACCTGATTAGACCGGACCGCTCTGCACACTTGTCTGTGTTCTGTTTTGCAGAGAAGAACACATTCTACAACTCAACTCAATTCACTGTCACTGTGTTTGTTTTGATTGTTTATGGTTTTGTTTTTTGTTTTTGTTTGAGGCCTGCTTGCGTTCGGAATTCAAGAATGAAAAGCATATATCTTAAAACTTCTCAATCATTCATGAACGAAGACAAAATCACTAATAGCACTGCTGAATTCTATAGAATAGTTTTATTAACTTACATCTGGAAACTAAACGGATAATTTGACCTTTTGATTAATGCTTATGGCTACAGAGATGGAAAATAATTGTATTTTGCGCTCTACGACTCTATTTGTGGATACTAGTTGGAAAGATCATCTAAAATCCTCCTAATTCTGAAAATTTTAGGTTCGCAGCTTTTATTTTTGTATTTTTTGACCAGAGGAAGTTATTAGCATTCCCATTAATATTTGAAATATTAATAAAAATTTTAAATATTGGAAGACAAGACCTACCCTATTTTTAATTTATCTTACTGAATAAAGTATTAGATTTTAGGTATTGACTAATGTAGAAAATATGTAGGTAATTAGTTTATTATGTTGCATTGCTGACATTGTCATATGTAGTCATATTAAGAAATCAAATTGAATTTTCATTTCAGGATGAACACAAAATAAGTGTAGACGAGCTATACTCCAGGCTGGGTACGAATCCAGAAACTGTAAGTATTCAGTAAAAGTTTTATTATGTGTATGAAGTATATGTTTTATTTATTTCATTTGGCTCCTAATAAAGTGTGTTTAAAATATGAAAAGTTTTTCTGTGACTTAGGAAGGGGAGAGTGAGGAAGGATGGGACAAGTGGTAGAGTGGGACACCTTCAATAATTAAAAATAAAATTATTCTTAGTTTATGAGTCTTCTACCTGTTAGAGTTATCATTTTTTCACACTTGTTGCTCATTATGATTTTAGCTGCAAGCTCCTTTGAGTTTGTGAATGAAAAAGATTGTTTTACGAAATCAAAATTAATAACTACTCAGACTTTTATAGTAAATTTTAAATCTCAATTTCTTTTGTTAACTTAATTATTTTTTATGTTTTGTTAACTCAATAAAAGGTATATTGGTATATGTAAATGAATGATCCTTATGAATGTGTGTTTCGTAAGCTTTTTACCCTTTTTTTTTTTAGTTTTACTCTTGTTGAGGGATGGGACTATGACTTGGGGTGGGAATAAGGAGATTTTTTCTTCCCACAGGAAAGGGACTGTTCACTACCGATGAACAAAATATAATTGCAAAGTTACCTCGTTGCCAAATTATTTGTGGCCCTAGTCAGGCACATATATGTGGGGGTCATATTTTTCTTTTGATTTAGACTTCACAAAGTATAATGTAAGATAAATAACTATTGGGTTTTACAATAAAAAAATAATAAGAATGCGAATAAACTTCTGTCTTGGTCATTTTTTCACCACATTTTTGAAAATTAATTATGAAATTTAGTTTTGAAAAAATGTCAAGGGAAAAGTTGGAACAGCTTCGATAAGAGTCCTCAAGCCACCATGTTTACCCACAGCTCCAATGATGACAACATTTAAGCATGTTGCTGTGGATAAATATGGCAGCTGAAGGACTCTTATCGAAGCTGTGCCGAAAAGTTTACTGTCAGTAAAATAAGCATATCTCTTTTAGGGTCTCACTGCCATGCAAGCTCGTGAAATATACGAAAGAGATGGACCAAATGCTCTAACGCCTCCTAAAAAAATACCCGAGTGGGTGAAATTCTGTAAACAGCTCTTCGGAGGGTTTGCACTGCTTCTCTGGATAGGAGCATTTTTATGTTTTATTGCATATTCTATTCAAGTAGGAACCTCAGAAGGAAGTGTTGAAGATAATGTGAGTTAATTTTTGTACTTGGTTTTCGAAAATGCATGTAAGATTAAGAGAGAGCTTGGCTGGCTCAGTTTTTCTATTCAACATTTTAACTCATTGTTGTTTTTTAGTTATATTTAGGTATCGTGTTAGCTACTGTTGTAATAGTTACTGGATGTTTCTCATACTATCAAGAAGCTAGAAGTTCTAAAATTATGGAGTCTTTCAAAAATATGGTGCCTCAGGTAAAAATATACTTTTGATTCTCTAGCGTGTAAGTAACTTTGAGAAAAATAGGTTGACTATATTGACAAATGAATATAAAAGGCTTATCATGGTACAAGAAACGTTTTGTAAGAATAATTAAACCCTTATTATTATTATTTGAAGTCTTCATCAGTTATGTTTTATCTATGCTTTTTTATGAGATGCTTTTACAGACTTAAGTTCTGCAGGGCTTGATATTTGTTTGAAAGGTGGTCATATTAAATTATTACTTGCCACTGGATTTAGGCATTGTTGTTGTTGTCGTGTATGACTTAGTGCACAAATTACAAATACAGAATACAAATAAAGAAGTACAAATCTCAATAAAACACATGAGCTCACAGTAAAGCATAAAGATATCTCAACAGGGTTCCCACTGTCCTTGAAAGTCCTTAAAAGTCCTTGAATTTTTTTCTGTTAATATTAGGTCCTTAAAAGTCCTTGAAAAATGCAAAAGGTCCTTGAATGTCCTTGAAAAATGCAAAAGTTCCTTGAATTTTGAATCCACTCCAGCCGCCTTTTGCTGATTTATCTAAATTTCCTTTCCGCATTTGACAGCAATGTTTGAAACCATAAAACTATGATAGTAACGCCCTCTACATCGGTTCCGCAAGAACAGACTAGGTAGAAAATTAAGTTGGAGTCAGTAGGCATTTTAAAATTGCTCTAGAAAGATTATAATTTTTAAGTGTCTGCGAAAAAAGGTCCTTGAAAAATTTTGTTGAGGTCCTTGAAAGTCCTTGATTTTCAATGTTTTCAAAGAGTGAGAACCATGCTCAATAAAGACACACAGTAAAGCATAAAAATAACTCACTAAAAGACATTAAAATTGCTCGCTATAAAACAAAATTAACTCAATGAAACCATTAAATACACACAATTAAACACATAAAAAATACATTATAACATACAAATAGCATGGACACAGAATAAATCGCATTCAAGAAAGCCTTATTAAAAGGTAAAAGGGAACTTAGATTGCACCAAAGGCGTGAATCACTGCCATACTTGGATAATATAGGAGCACACGCGCACGCCGAGCGCAGCTAGTTTTAGAATTTTGCAGAAAATATTTTCAAAGAATTTACATTTTTGGTAAATAAATTGATTTTTTCTTGCTGTTGTTGCTTATGAAGCATTATTACAGTATTTAGGTAAACAATAAGACTGTCATTATGTTTTTAAGTCAAAATTCAAACGACTAGGGGCACTAATTAGTTTGCAGATAATATTTGATGGAATTTTTGTGCGCAGAGAGTTTTTTGTTTTATCCAACTATGTCACTGCCTTGGCAATGTCCTGTGCCTTGTCTAAGTGTAAGCATATGGTTTGCATAGAAACGCAACATTTAAATACAAAATTTGCTCCTCAGCCTTAAATATTTGCTTGCCAATGTCTGTCGCCCTGTGTTCTCACAAACACAACTCTCTTCTCCGCAGTACGCTACAGTCATCAGAGAAGGTCAGAAGCACACTATGCCTGCTGAAGACGTGGTCGTAGGGGATTTGGTGGAGGTGAAGGGAGGTGACCGTGTTCCTGCCGACATCCGGGTCATCTCTGCTCAAGCTTTTAAAGTTGACAATTCTTCACTGACCGGCGAGTCAGAGCCCCAGACGCGCTCCCCGGAAATGACCAATGAAAATCCACTGGAAACTAGAAACATTGCCTTTTTCTCTACGAACTGTGTGGAAGGTTAGAGTGTTCCCTCTTGCAAGTAGCCACTTAATTGCCTTTGTCTCGCACAATTAGACGTGTTTGTGATTCTGTACTAAATTACTATACTGGACAGCAACCTTTTCAGACCCTATGACTACGCCACTAACAAAGTAGTTCCCGGCACGGTGTCTGAATCTTGAGTGAAATGAAAAATGTCAATTAAAAATATGATTACTGTGTTAAACTTGTGCATATATTGCGTCTTTTAATCATGATTTGCATACCAAAACTCCTCCTAGCAACCCAACAGGGTTTCTGTTTACGCAGTTTTTGCTTCCGCGTAGTGACATCATAGGGTCAGGAAACATCGCTGTCAGTTGATTATATACAGTAAATCCTCTTTGTTTCCCCTACCATGTGTTACCAGTGCGGAAAACTTAAAGGATTTTGAGAGATATTTTATCAAGCAATTTAAAAGTTTGATTAATAAATACATCTCTTTTTAAGTTAAAGAACCAATATCAAAGTACATCTCATTAAAATTAAAAGAACTCTCAACTAATTAGCAAAAAAATATTCAAAGTTGATTTTATGTACTGAAAGATATTTTTATGTTATCCAAGTCTAGTTTTACTGTAATCAGCACTTACTTTGTTTTTTATCTTGAAATCCATTAATATCAATTATTTTTATTTTGTTATGTTAAGACCTGCTTAAAAATTATGATTGACCAGACCAGTCTACTATCTAGACATTCTAATAAATAAGAACAGATTTAGGATTAAAAGACTGTTTTTGATCAAGCAATTTAGAAAGAATGTAGCTATTATGAGTATAATTATAATATAAAAATATTTTAATTTCTTTTTGGTAAGAAAAATACCACTATTGATATAAGAACTGTGCTATAGACACTGCTATAATGTCTTATTTGATTTGTCTGTGTCATAATTCCAAAAATTATTCTTGTTTTAGGTACTGGACGCGGTATTGTGGTCAACACTGGGGATCGCACTGTCATGGGTCGTATCGCAAACCTTGCCTCAGGCTTAGAAATGGGTGATACTCCTATTGCAAGGGAAATCGCCCACTTTATCCATATCATCACTAGCGTGGCTGTTTTCTTAGGTGTTACATTCTTCTTCATCGCATTCATTTTGGGTTATTACTGGTTGGATGCTGTCATCTTTTTAATTGGAATTATTGTTGCCAATGTACCTGAGGGTCTTTTAGCTACTGTAACAGTAAGTTTTTAGATTCCTTCATTTTATTCTATTCTGGTTACTTTTATTATAATAAATATACAAGGGATTATTATTGTGTGTGCTGTACTCATTCAGATGCAACTATTTACCCTAAATTTCAAAATTTATATAAGATTTTATGTATGTAATATTATTAATCACTCTTGAAAAGTATTTCAATAATTTTCATACAATATCTGTCAACTGCATCATTGTTTAGCATGAATTATTTTGTCATTTTTAAAACATGATCTCTTTTGTCTAATGTTTTATTTTGGATGTTTTAAAAACTTTCTATGCACTAATGAAAGCTTATTTTAATACAACTTTGACACTAAATTTGAATAGTATACTTCAATTTTAAAAAGCAAATACTTGTAAACTATTAGTAGTATTTTCAACAACTTTAAGATGTTAGTAGCTAATGCTCTGCATCAAAAAATATTTTTAGGAGCTCAAAACTATTATAAGATGAATGGGTCAAACTCTTTTGGAATATTGTTCCTAGTTTCAAGAAAAACGCATACAAAGTTTGGTGAGAATAGGTGTTTCCATAAATTATGCATAATGGATTGCTCAGTTTTCAGCAAATCTATTGGGAATTACAGTTATCACCTCTGTCATGGTAAATATAGGTCAAATATGCCAGAAAAGGTTTTGAGTACTTTTCTTTAGGAATCAAAACCCCCCACAACTACCCTACTTTGGAATAATCCTGACAACCCTCAGAAAGTTACAGTTCCAGCATTTATATTTCTAGAAACTGTGCACTCCATATAATAGTATTTAATCTTGTACATAAATTGCAACTAGACAGTTTTGTGCTATATATTTCTTAACAGGCTTTAAAAATGTAGACTCACCTTAATTGTGTGAAGAGTAATTTTTATTTGCTAGCATTTGTACTTCTATGATAACTTTAAGAATTGTACTACAGATGGTATTTTTTGCAGGTATGCCTGACCTTAACTGCCAAACGAATGGCTTCCAAGAACTGCCTTGTCAAAAATCTGGAAGCAGTAGAAACCTTGGGATCTACATCAACGATCTGCTCAGACAAAACAGGAACCCTCACTCAAAACAGGATGACGGTGGCTCATATGTGGTTCGACAACCAAATCATAGAAGCAGACACGACTGAAGATCAATCAGGTACTACTTCTATTTACTGCCTAATATGAAATGTTAGGCCTATGCCTTATGAAAAATCAATTTTTTTGTTGTTTCGAGAGACGTGTTTCATAGTTAATGCTGGATTTATTTTTTCAAATGATAAAGGAAGTAGGCGCAATGTTCTGCAGGTTCATACTCTCACCAAATATCTCATACAATTTTCTATGTACTACTTGAAAGTATGAAAGTTAAAAAAGGTTTATACAATTTTCATCTTCTCTGACAAATGAAGTTTAAAAACTGTCAGTACATCTCTTGATTTGTTTGGCATGTCTTGGTAAGAGTGTGAAGCATTGGAACTTATGATTTCTATAATAGTGTTTTATCACTTTTTTTATTACCTCAAAAGTCTGCACTATGTTAAAGTGGTATTTATGTTTATAGGTGTTTTTATTTTAGAATATAAGCTAGATATTAATTATTCTTTCCTAGATTTATTAATGAATAAGATAGTACTTTTATTAAAATTTATTTATGATCTATTTCAGTTAGTCTTATTTTTAAATACTAAGATATTATTGAATTATACTTTAACCCTTTCAGTCCTGGCTGGCCCAAATTTTCTGTAGCATTTTATGGAAATCCTGGGCAGTCTAGAATTGCAAGAGTTATAGTGATTGTGAAGTTCTCTTAGACTTTGATGTTAGCTTTCTGTAGCTGTAGCTTTATTATGTAGTTTAGCATAAAATAATGGTTTCTATCTCTTGTTGCCTACTTATTCTGACTGAAGTAACTTTAGGTAAGAGTTTTTAAAAGCGTTATACTTTTAAAAAATAGAGTTGAAAGCAATAATTTTGGAAGATGAAATTTTTATTCAAAAGACAAGGTTCTGGTTTTAAACAATTCTAATTTTTTTTAATGCCTCTGCTCTTTATAGCTTTCTCAAGCTTTTACAATATTTAACCATTTTGCACTTTTTCTCTTTTTACAAACTTTTTTGAGATTTTTTTTTGTCAGTCTAAGCTTTACTATTAAAAGGTCTATATTATCTACATTCTTCTAATGTTTAATCCATAGTTTGCATGCTCTTGCTGTTATTGTATTCTTCCCTTTTGGTGTACCTTTATCCTGTTCTGTATATATTGATGTCATCCTACCATTTCAGTGTTCTTTCCCTGTGTGTTGTAATGTGCTTTATTCTCTTGCATTAGCTAGCTCTGTATTTTGCTTAATTCTTCTTTAAAATATTTTTAGAACTTGTCTTCAAACATCTATACTATGTTATGAGGGATTCTTACCCAGCTCTGGTCCAATCACACAGTTGGTATATCATATATAAGTTAATGAGTTCGACCATCTTCTTAGAGGTATTAACGCTAGGGCGTTTGGATATACATCTCATCCTACTGAAACTGTATAACATTTTCCCCATCAATAATAACAATAATAATAATAGCATTGAAAGTTTTAGACATGGAGTTGTCACACTGAGATTTAGAATTCACTGGATTTGACTTGCACTTAGAGTTGTTTAACAGTGTAACACTGTATGACTGCATGATACTTTATTTGATTTTACATTATTAAGCATGTTATTTTGTATGTTTAGAAAAAGATTTGCTGTCATTCTACTTCTTGGGTTCCATTGCAAAACCTTATTTCCTTCATTACCAGCCAAGAACTAGTGACTTCAACTTGATATGGCATTCTTTACCTATCAAAATTAAAACAAAATACTGCTCTAGAAAGTTGCTTTTGATTAATCAAAATCAAAGCATACTATGAGTATAGAGGCTGTGCATTTTTTCTACTAACACTTGATGTTATTTTTAAAAAAAGAATGACAGTAATTATTTTGTTGTTGCTTGTTCCTTTTCTTAATACTAATTTTGTTTTTTATAGTTTTACTATACATTTATTTATGCATGTTAGTTAATTCTTGATATTTTTTGAGTAACAAATTTTAATCTTAGCATTAGGTCATAGTTAGAGCTTTTTAGAAATAACTAACTACTAATTCCATGCATGTAAAAACTATTCATCAATATGAGATTGAATGAAATTTTTTACAGCTGGTTTAAAATTTTCAAAGGTAATACTCTTCATTGTGCATAACCAATATTGAAAGCTATTATTTTTGTAATGAAGTGATCTTTGCTTTTCAGGAAGTCTCTAAATTAGCATTCAATGTTTCTACAAACTAAAACATTACAAATTGTGTTTAAAGAATGCTCCATCACACTCTTATAAAATGACCTTAAAGAGAGTTAAAATGTAATAACTGTAACTTAAACTACAGGCTGTAAATTAAAATACAAATTACTATTTCCATGATAAACTGGAATTCCATAAGATTGTCCCTTGTAAGGTTATTGTAAGATATGAAGGTACAAGTATATTTTTTGTCTAAGAAAACTTGTACTTTTATTTTTATTTTACAAGTTAGGTCTTTAAACAACACACAGGCAAGATACCTTTATGAACAAATTATAGTAACTCTTTTTATTTGAATATTAATATGCCTTTCTAATTCTGCAATTATAAAAGCTAATTCTTGCTTAAAACATTTCAAATATTTGCAATAGTTATAACAAAAATGTAATATTCAATAAATTAATAGTGATAATTTATAAAAAAAAATGTTATTTAAATAATACTACTATACAGTTTTGAATTGGTTCAAAATGAAGTTGCCTCAATTTGTATCTAATAATTATTATTTTTTAGTAACCTGATTTAAAGTTAATCTTTTGTTTGTATTATCAAAGGTCTTCAATAGACAATTCCCATATTTTTTAAAAACAGAAAAAAAGTTTTAAACTTGAAAAATGTACCCTAAAAGTTTTTTTAAAATTTAGTTAATTCATTACTGTAAAGTAAAAATCAACTAGCTTTGAATCCTAAAACCATTGTTTCAAATAAAATGACATCACATACTGTTTTTGCACTTTTTTTAACAGTTGAACTTTGAAAATAAATTAAAAAGTAAACAAGCATCATAATTTAAAAAATGTTGCATGTTTTATTTACTTGAAAATTATGAATATTTGCATAATTAAAAAATTCATGCAAATATTCCTCTCCTTAGATATCAATTGAGTAAACAAAAAAATGAAATAAAAATGTGGGAATTGCAAATTTCCAAAATCATTAGTAAATCTGTCCTTCCTAAGACTCCTTAGACAAATGAACAGTTTATATTAACAGTTAAATTAAAGACACCAGAGAAATATTGATTCAGAGATAGAAAGAATGAATAAACTTATAAACATTACCTGCATACATGACCTCTTCTGATGCTTTTTATGGTAACATTTTAGTCTATGGAGCTTCCTAAGGTATTATTGGCTCTGAACATTGGGTTTATCACACAATAAAGCTATATTATTCTTTAAGTGTCACTTATTATTTTGCTTTATTTTTATTGGTTCTTTGCAGGGCTTCAATATGATAAAACCTCATCTGGTTGGCAGACTCTCTCACGCGTTGCTCGTTTGTGCAGTAGAGCCGAGTTCAAACCTGGTCAGGAGAATGTTCCTATTCTAAAGAGGTAATTCCTATTTCTCCCTTTAATTTGCTCTCTTTTTTCAATTGTCATTTTGCTGAGAACCTTTATTCGACAGGGAATGCATTGGTGACGCTTCTGAATCAGCCATACTGAAGTGCATGGAGCTTGCAACTTCCAATGTCACCGCTTATCGAGAAAACAACCCCAAAGTGTGTGAAATACCTTTTAATTCTACAAACAAATATCATGTAAGTATTATTAGTTACTTTTTTATCATGCTCTGATAATACTCATAGCCTTTATTATTACCGTTATGCTAGATAGCAAGCAACCTTTCATGAACATAACATTACGACAAGCGGAAGAAAAACTGAGTTAATAGATCGTCTGTAAACTCTCATTTTCTGGTGTGCTCAATTCTAAATGAGTGCGCTATGCTGCAAAATTTAAAATATTTGATGCTTTGAAAAAATTATGTCCCAAAGCACAATATATGCATGGATTTAACAAACTAATATTTCTAAAAGGCCTAATTTCACTTAGTATTCAGACATAGTGCTGGGAACTACTTCCTTCACTTGCACTTAACTCATAGTGTTCTTACTAATGTTTATTCAAACTGATCCTTGCTTTGCATGCAAAGTTTTTTTTTTTTTCAGAAATTGTTGTTCCACATCTTTAAGTTTAGAAATCACTCATTATCATTTCAATGTTTATATTTGATTCCTTCCTTAAGTTTACACATAATATAACACTCTGAAGACCTCATATGCCTCCAACCTAAGTCTGATATCTCCTGGAAATTTATACCTATAATTTTATATGTATTGTGGGGTTTTTATCTTGTCAAATTTTGTTTACTCACATCCGTAAGCCCGTGGGATACTAAGTGGTACATGGAAAGATTTTACTTGTTTTAATAAAAAAAAAATTATATTTCTATTGCTAATAGATAACATTTTTGTATACAGGTGACAATCCACGAAACTGATGATGCTGCCAATCCTAGTTATTTATTGTGTATGAAAGGAGCTCCTGAGCGTGTGTTAGACAGATGCTCTACAATTTATATTAATGGAACTGAAAAGAAAATGGATGAAGAAATGAAAGAGGCCTTCAATAATGCATACTTAGAATTAGGAGGACTAGGAGAACGTGTTATAGGTGGGTGATCGATCAACCTGTTCATCATAGTCCTTACTATGGTGTTCTATCTATCTTGTTTTCTTCATGAAAGTAGTTATATTTTTGAAAATTTTCAATGATCTTTAAAAAACAAATTACATTGCTACATTAGTACAGTACAGAAAAAAATTCAGTATTTAATGTTATAGAAAAGTGTGTTAATTTTATAGAAATGAAGCTTCTAAAAGGACTTTATTTATGTGCATTTTAGCAGTGGATAGAATTTTAAGATATCTTTCAATCCAAATTTAACCTATCAGGACATATTAAAAGTGATATTTTTATTTTACAGTTGAAACTGTTGTTTAAACTCTAAATATGTTGCTTAAAACTTCTCTAAGGGGCTTATTATTTCCTAACAGGTTTGGTTCACACAGGTTACTTCAGTACAAACCTGTGTTAAACATAAATCTGTTTCCTTTTTTTTTAATAATTTGAGCATTCTGTTATTCATTCTGTAAGAATTTGTAAAGTTGTTTTTGGCACTAAAGTTTAGAAATGTCAAATCACTATATTATAATATATAATTATACTGATGGCAACAATAATAATTTAACATTATTTTATTACTAAATGGAAAATGGAATAGTAACAATCCCTTTCTTGATCATTATGGCTTAATATGATAATTTATTTTTCACCCCAGGATTCTGTGATTATTTACTGCCATCTGACAAGTTTCCACCTGGTTATCCCTTCGATGCTGATGAGCAGAACTTTCCCTTGGATAGTCTAAGGTTTTTGGGGCTGGTGTCTATGATTGATCCACCCAGAGCTGCTGTTCCCGATGCTGTTGCCAAATGCAGAAGTGCTGGAATAAAAGTAAGTAAAATTTTTGAAACATGCTTACATAACATTATGTTCGTAATTTTTGACCCCCTTGTCAGCAAAAATAAGCAAATTGCAAACCCCCTCTTTAATTGTGCATGTAACCATGCCAACCTTTCTATCTTTTTTGCACAAAACTTTTAACAATGTAAATTTAATATTAAAACCTTATTTGACCCTTTAACTCCTAACTTGAAAATATTTTTCAACTTTCTTTTGCCAATTTATATCTTTTGAAATATTTTCTCAAGTTACAATATAATTTTGAAGTTAAAAGTATATTTAATTCCTAATTGTCTACTGATAACAGTCCTCACTCACCATTGTCAGCAAAAAGAAGCAAAAAGCAATCCTCTCTTAGATTCTAGCATAATATTTGGATGCCCCCCGAATTATTGATAGAAACCATACATACTCCTCTCATTTTTTGTGCTCTTTCAATATGTTCTTAAAACATTTAATTTTTAAGATTTTTTTAGCATCTACTCATTTTTTGTTCCGATACATATTTTTCGAACATTTTGCCATGTGATTGCACACTTTAGAAAGGTATTGTTAACACTGATTTTGTGCAGAAAATTTTGTTAAGTCTTAAAATTTATGCAAACAATTTATGTTGAAATAAACAGGATTTTTTTGTTTCAGTTTGCAGTGAAAGAACTAATTACTCTTAAGATCTTAAATTAGTATCAAAATTTTTCACCTTGAAAGAGTTACTAAACCTCTTTTGACTCCTTAAAATTTGCATTAAAGTTCTAGAAAATTTTTAATCCTGTTCGGTTATTTGAGTTCTAGAAAAAATACTTGTGTAAAAACCTTGAAATTTGACACTTGCTTAGAAATTGAACAAGAAGAGGACCAACTATAACTCTATTTGTGTTTAAGTATGTTGTGTGTGTTTAAGTGTTACTCAATTGTGTTACTTAAGTATGTATGTGTTAAGATTGCAAAGGGTGTTTTATTTGCCCACAGCACTATTTGAGTGAGATTCTTCATAGCCCTAACTTAATCGTGATTCTCATAAAAGCACTTTATTTATAGGTCATTATGGTGACTGGGGATCACCCCATCACTGCCAAAGCTATCGCAAAAGCTGTTGGAATTATTTCTGAGGGAAATGAAACTGTTGAAGATATTGCTCAGAGGTTGAACATTCCTATTGAAGATGTTAATCCAAAGTAAGTTTCCATTTATGTCATTGAAAAACTCTAAAATATTAAACTATAAAATATTAGAAACTCTCTAAAATATTAACTTCAAGGAATGAATTTAAACTGAGTTGAACACCTGGTTTTGAATTCTATTATGGTTGTAATTCTCTGCCCTTAACCCTTTCGGGACGGGTGGCACATATGTGTGCCGGCAGCGAGATGCTCCCACGAGCCGGCTGGTGAGCCACCACTTAAAGAGGCCCAGAGGACGGGTGGCACACATGATACACGATAAAAACTTAAGATTAATATTTTTAATTCCCAAAAGATGCCGCTGTATGTCTAAAGTGATATTATTCGAAAGAGAACATCTTGACCTCCATGCCCATAAAATGTTTTATATTTTTGATAATTTGTTTCGGAGAAATAGCGAGATTTATTTATGATGCATTGAGAAGATGAGTAATGTGAATTTAGATTGTTTTCTTTCAACTCCTTAGCTAATAAAAACTTCTGGAACTGTTCTAGTAGACTCAAAATGCTTTTTTTATCATTTTTTGGATCGGAAATGGATGTGTTGGTGGTTTTATTGTTTTTATTTCTTTTAGATTTCGCTTACGTTCTGATGTAATTATTTATTACTTAAACAGGAAAAAAATTATGTTTGAGTCTGTAGCTGAAATGGAGATTAAAGTAGATAAATTACTTAATATTTTTCTAAGAATTATTAATGTTTAAACGATTTCCGAACGGTTATATTAGCAGCCGCGGTTATATTAGCAGCCGCGTTGTGCGTTTCCAGTAAAAAAGTATTAAAGTGGGCTTTGTTCTATAAATGTGGTTATATCTTTATGAATAAGTTCCTTGGGATGAAATCTTTTCATTTTGGGTTATTTATCCCAGAAAAGTTCATTTCATGATGTGGAAATGCTAGTTATTTACAACTTACTTGTTTTATAAAATTTTTCATGAAAATGGACAGATAATATTTTAAATTTGTTAAGCACGGACTTCAAAGGTGTACCTTTCATCATTTGCCAAAAGTTAGATACTTTGAACCACAATTTTAATTTCTGTGATTTTTTCCGAAGTTCGACTTAGACGCACAAAGTGCCCGTCCACAGGGGAAGTTCTTTCTATTCGTGTGCCGTGCCGTGAGATCAGTTCGGAGGCTGATAAGCCCGTCGCTAAAGGATTAAAGTAAATAAATAAATGGCAGCTATTTTAGAATCTAAGAGGAAATGTAGGAATCCTCTGCTGGAACCAGAATATCTGTGTATGAAGCTTATTTGTATCTCTCAAGTATATATACTTTCCCTTTGGGACTGGAAATGGTGTAGTTTACAAGACACCACATTATAATGTAACAGTTCCTTACAATAATGATATTTGAAGTTTTAAAAATACTTATAAATTACTCCGATTTGTTTTAAACACTGTCTCACGAGATCTTTCTTTGTGATATTTCAGTGACGCTAAAGCTGCTGTTATTCATGGTTCTGAACTCCGAGACATGGCCCAAGATCATATTGACGACATTCTACGGAACCATACGGAAATCGTCTTTGCCAGAACGTCCCCTCAGCAGAAGCTGATTATTGTAGAAGGGTGTCAGAGACAAGGAGCAATTGTGGCTGTGACTGGAGATGGTGTAAATGACTCCCCTGCCTTGAAAAGAGCTGATATCGGTAAGTTTAGTTGAGAATCATGGACTTAATCAGGTCCATTACTATTTTACACTAAATCACCATTGAATACTTTAGTTTCAGTTTATTGTGTGAGTCTTTTTAAAAAATCTAAACAGAGGCTTATAAAAAGGTAACCAATCTTGTAATTATTTACTTTATAGGTTTTATATCAGACAGACTTCTAGGGAAATTTAATTCAGACTTATATTTTTAATCTAATATTTTGAATTTCTAACTAATATAGATTAATCTGCCTAGTAGTTTTTCTACTAAAACCAGAACTCAAAGTTTTCTTGATGAAGTTTATGCTTTGTATAAAAATGTATTTGCATTTTATTGATGTATATTTCTCTGGTTTCCTATATATCCATGCTACAAATTGTCATTGTTTAATTGATGAAAAGGTTGTGCTCTAAGTATTAATGTTTCTCTTGAGTTTAAGTTGTATGCTCTAATTGATTTTTTCTTAGGTGTTGCTATGGGAATTGCTGGTAGTGATGTGAGCAAGCAAGCAGCTGACATGATTCTGCTGGATGATAATTTTGCTTCAATTGTGACAGGAGTTGAAGAAGGTTGGTTCTGTCATTAAATCTTTTCATTGTTTGAAAAGTTTCAAAATAATGTTTAGTAATTCTTTACTGTAATTTATCTGTATCTTCAAAGTATGACTTATTGGTTAGCAGAATCCACTTTATATAGAAATATGTTTTTAACGTTGCTTTTTTTTTCTAGGTCGTCTCATCTTTGACAACTTAAAGAAATCTATTGCCTATACTTTGACTAGTAATATTCCAGAAATATCTCCATTCTTATTGTTTATCTTGGCTGATATTCCTCTGCCTCTTGGCACTGTTACTATCCTTTGCATTGATTTAGGCACTGACATGGTATGTAGTTTATTGCTTTTTAATTTTACCTGTGTCCAAAATTATAGTGTAGATCTATATCAGGGGTTCTCAACTTTTTGGGTGCTGTTACCCCTTTTTAGGTTGAGCAATTTACTGCTTACCTCTGAATTATATATATATATATATATATATATATATATATATTCACATGTAACTTTTTCAACATAATTACACAATAATTACTTAAAGTAAGACAGCCAGCATGCTGACCTAGTGTTAGAGTATCTGACTACAAAGTTATGGCTATGAGAGAACTATGTCGGGTTTGATACCCTACTCAGACAATGTAAAGTAGATGTTAAATAGACTTGTTATGGATTGAGAATGACTGCAAGAATCTTCCATAGAACACAAATAACTTTAAGTAAGACAAGTAATAATACCAGTGATTTTATACAGCCACAATCATTTTATTAAAATAACATTTCATTTTATTTGTGATTCATTCATTTTTACTTTCACCATATTTTGCAACCTCCTAGACACATCTGGTGACTCCCCCAAGGGGCAGAGAACCCCTGATCTATAGTTAGGATACTTTTTATCTATCTACTTTATATACCTTATTTTATCTTAACTTCGATTTTACATTTACTGATGACTATCTGATTTTTTTGTGTTTATTAACCATGTATTGAAATTTGTGTTAAAAGTCATGTTCTTGATTAGGATGAAAAATGCTATTATGGCCAATGAGAACCCCTTATTATGAACTATAAGTTTAGAAACAAAAGCTCAATATGTAAAGCAAAATATGTAAAAACATTTAGTATTTAAAAGCTATCTTTTCATTAAACACACTGAAATATGTCTAAAATATTACTATTGGTTATTAAAAAGACCTTCAGATTCTAATCCCAAAAAATCTTCCTTGATTTTAATGAAATTAAGATGAATTGTTTGCTATCAGTGTACTATTTAGAGACAATTTATGTGTTTTATTAGTTACGTATAATACAAATGGTTTCATATTTATTTTGAAACTTATTAAAAACTCAATCAAAAGTTTTCCTTTTCATCGAAATTTTTACACTGTTCTCATTTATTTCCAATATGAAATTAATGGAAATAATTGTGCTCTTTCTTGCTACACTTTACTGTGCATGACACGACACCTGTTTTTCTTTCTCATCTAAAACTTCCTGGTCTATCTTTTTCTCTTCCTTTGCATGTTAACACTCTCTGTTCTCCTAACATGTGTTGTTTCTACCTTCTTACTCACCACAGGTACCAGCCATATCTCTTGCATATGAGCATGCAGAATCAGATATCATGAAAAGAAGACCTCGAGACCCCAAACACGATAAATTAGTTAACGAGAGGTAATTGACTGCTTGCAGTGTATTTATTGCCTTAAAAAAGAGCAAGCAAAATGCCTTTTGTTTCTTGCTCTGTGAGCGATTTTTACAGCAGTTCTTCATTGCATGGATATATTCCATCATGAAAAATCGCCCTTCATTGCTGCGTTTTTTGTCTCCCTCTGCCTAGCATCCTCAAAGATTTAGCTTTCCTTTCTGCATGACTTTTTTCGCCAATTTCTTTAATTTCTTGCTTTTTTCAGTCATCATCTTTTCTATCTAAACACTCTGCACCTTGAATTCATCCTCTGTTCGTGTTATTGTCTAATAATTTATTTTATTAGATTTTCCAAAAGCTGACATTTTTTGATGGATTAAAAAGTTGGATTTTGTTCCTTTTGATTTCGAATAATAAGTTTGGAAAATTTAATGACTTCTTTGAAGTCTCTGTGCTTTTTGGATATATAACTTATAAATGTGTTCAGTGAGTCTCTGAATAAGTAAATTTAATTACACTTAATTTAAATATTATTGTGATTAGTGTTATTTAAGTTGCCTACTTTAGGGCAGTCTGATATTAATAAAATCAAAGCAAATGAAATTATTTGAATTAATTTTTACAAATAAACTAAAACTGTTCAGATCACAAAAGTACCTGGCAAAACTTTTATTAAGTATTCAAAAAAAAAAAAAAAACATGAAGCTATATTTTCCTGTAATCTTACACCAAAACCTTCCCTGCTCATTGGCTGTCTTATATTTATAAAAAAAAGGACTAAACTTTTACTCAATATTTTGTCAGAATAAAGATTGGATACATAAAATACATTGGTATAAATATGTATGTTCTTTTAAAGGTTTTTTTATATTAATGGTCTCATTTAAAAGCATTTATCTGTACTATGGTTAAAGCTAAATTTTTCCATTTCTTGGCATGTTACTCATATCCCCAGTATTGAACTTAAATTTACTATTTTTTTCCTGAATGGTATAATTTCTTAAAATTCCCTTGCCGGTAAGTATACAGGATTTTTTTTATTTTATATCTTAGTGCCTTACATATTTATACATGCATTTGTTAGCTCTTTTAGTATTAAGCATTATTAGATCTTATTTACTGAGTAAAAGGATATTAATATTTTGCATGTCAATTTTCTATGTAGATAAATTTTTATTTTAGCATGCTTAAGTAGAGAACGATCTTTTATTTTATGATCATGCTTTAACCCATATTTAACAACAAACGCAGCAGTGAAAGCTCATTGTTGAGATTTTTTAGTTTGCATTTATTCTCATAGTTGCTCAGAATTTATGACTTGTTAATATTTATGTATAATGTAAGCTGTTCCAATATTAATCATGTTCTTGGTGTATTTATAATTATTCATATATTTTTACAGTTTGTTGATTGTATAAAATATGAAGTTTTTTATGACAGCTAAAATAATGGTATTTAAAAATTAGGAAGTCAAGGATTAAACTGGTTAATGAAGCCTAAGTTGAAATTCATAATAAACTAAATGTATTTGTTATGCTAACTTGGAACAATATTAATTTAAGTACTACTATAATAAAATTTATGATTAAGTAGCTATGCTGACTAAATAATAATGGAATTCTGGATAAATAAATATATTTACTGGGCCAACTTTAAAAAGGATATTAAAACTTAATTACAGTAACAGACAGTCTTTACAAACAAAAAAATAAAGCTTTAAAAATAGAAATAACCACTTTGCGACTATGTACAACACAGTTCATTGTTGGAGTCTTAGATATCATAATGAATGACAATTTGAGTTTCATATAATGATTTGTTGCTACCTATTATATGTTGCTGTATAATTTTTAAAGGAAATATATGGTTTATTCTTTAGGACTCAAACTACATCTGATGTGGTAATATTTAAACTATGGCATTCATTTCTCCTTTGTCTATAGCCTTTCTATGAGTCTTCAACTTTTGAAACACTTATGTTCACAAGTAGTCTTAAGGAATTATAAAAATTTCTCATCTTAAAAGTAACAGTTTACAGGGATATATATTACTGGTCAAAGAAAACTCTGAATTGCCTGAGAATAAGATAAATAATTTTTAAATTGTTAATTTTAAAAAGTAGTCCTATGTTTCATCTCAAAATTTATTGTAATTTAAACTAAAAAAAAGAGGAAAACTCAAAGGCTGACAGCTATTTATACTATAACATTTCTTTCCATTTATTTTTTTCTTCAGTTGGATTTTTTTAGTATTTATCTGATATTAAGTTAAATTGAAAAATCTAGGTCACATTCCAGTTTGTTGCATGTGAGTTCTTCATGAGAAATTTTTCAGTTTTTGTTTTTTTATTCAAACTATTTTGCAAATACTGGATATTTCCTGCCTTGGCTTAAGGATTTTTGTCCTATCTTTTCTCTCCAAATTTTAAATTATGTTTCTAAGATGTTTTATAAACTGATTTGTCTGTGTGAAGAGAGAATCATTCCTTCTGGATTTTCCTTTTTCTTTATCCACTTCATTGGAAATATGTATACCACTAAAGCCCATGAACGTAGAGAGTTTAGGATAATAAGTAAACACTTTCATTTGCGGGATAGGATCCTTGGTTCCCATTGTAAAAAGTGCTCCATGTCCCAATTTTCTTTACACGACATTCATCCTGTAGCAAAACTAATTTGTCTGCTAAAAATTCTATTTTTGCCTTCAAATGTTTGCATCTCTTTAATATAAAAACTGGTATTAATTAACCTAAATGGCTATAGAAAAATTTTTTATTCTACTGCTTTGGGAGTACACTATGAAAAGTATAGGTGCAAAAAAAACCTAATGTATCATTGTAAAAGGTTTGGGGGAGGGTTCCCATGTACATTTGCCATGCAATAATTTTATGAGCAAATGAATACAATGAAGCTTTTGTGGCATTCATCATTTGCAAAATTTTATTTCAGTTTTTATCTTGTACATTAGAAATACCATTCCTTTTATGGTTAAGTGTTTTGATAGTTAGGTGGTTCTAGTACGTAAATCTTTTGTGTCATTACACTACCACTGTCTTCCAAAACTGTGTTTACTTACTTGTTTTCTTGAGTATAATCAAACAAAATATTAAAATAAGCACATTAAAAAGTGCCATCCCATATAATATGAAATAATTACCCAATTAAAGTTTCCTTCCGACCATCTAAATGGGTTTTGTTGAAGAAGGAATTTTTTCTGCAGCAACTCACTCCATCTTGGAAATCAGCTCGTAGTTGAAATATCTCTCTTGCGGACAGTATCCTCTGCATTGGTGTTAAGTACTGGGTTAAGACATGACATACTTTGGTGTAGATTGCGTGCCTCAATCAATAGCATATTACTCACCCTCTCAACAGGTCCCAGCCATATCTCTTGCATACGAAACTGCTGAAAGTGACATCATGAAACGACAGCCTAGAGACCCTAAAAAGGACAAACTTGTTAATGAACGGTAAGTTTGGTAGCGCTGGGTGTGGAGAGACGGAAAGTGGTATCTACTCTCAGGGTGTTGCCTTTACAAGATCCATCTAGAAAGTTGAACATTAAGGGGATTATCACATTCATGTGACAAACGTTTTTTGTCTGTTTACTTATAGTTTTATAGTTAGTTGAAATGGCAATCCATACCCAAAATAATGGACTTAAACCTAGGATGACCATGACCAGATGTCCCAATTTTGGCAGGACAGTCCCGCTTTTCCGATCAAGTTGCACCAATTGAGAAAAGCGTAGGCTAAAACCTAGATTTTTTTAAACACTTTTTGGGATAAAGAGTTATTTTTTAAAAGTTCTCAATTGGTTAGGTTGAATTATTAAAACAATTGATTTCATAAAGCATAACACTGAAGGAGGGTGTTTCAGAGTCAAACCCATGGGGAATTATAGGGTTTTACCCCACAGGGGGTCTTTAGAATCTACATATACCCTTTTATATATGTGTGACCAGTGTTTGAAAATGATTTTAGTTAACCCTAACTCCTTAACAAATGTTTAGTTATGAGGCTTATGTGTTCCATTTATTTCTCAGATAAGATCTAAAAATCTTCTGCTTTTCTGTGACTTATTGAACCTTATATACCTGAAAATTATATCCTCCCATCTTCAGTGAAACATCCTGATAACAACCTGGTCACATTATATTTACCTAACTTACGATCTCGAATAAATGAAATTTCCCTTAAGGCAAGTGTTTAAGATTAGGGGATTAGTGGGTTAAAAAATTAGTTTGTACATGTTTCAGTGCTAAATTTTAGGAGATATACCCTTATTGTAAAGTATCATTATTGATTTTGGAAATGCTTTTTCCCCATAATGAATTGTCAAAATAACTTTATAAAACAAAATGCTCACAAGTTTAGTGTTGAAGATCAAATATTTTTAAGCGTGTATGGTTAGTTACGACTGAAAGTCGAGTTGGTGTGCTTAACATGTTCTGATTTCCCCGTGTGTTTTAGGTTAATATCCATGTCTTACGGCCAGATCGGCATGATGCAAGCTGCTGCCGGTTTCTTCGCATACTTTGTCATAATGAGTGAGAACGGTTTCTGGCCCGGACGGCTGCTAGGTCTTCGCAAAGAGTGGGATTCAGCTGCTGTGAATGATCTAAGGGATTCCTACAACCAAGAATGGGTAAACTTTTTTCTAAAATTTATTTTGCTTATTTACTACAGTAACGGACCCTTTATCCGGCAAGCTCGGGGCCGACATCGTCGCGGATTTCGGGTCCGGTCCGGAAAAAACGCCAGTAAAGACGCAGTAAAGCCAAAATACCCGCTTCCCAGTCCCTACTATCATTTTCCATTCTCGTAAATCTAAATTTCCGATCATATGAACGGGAATTAAAATTGCGTTAACATCGTCTGCGTTGTTCTGATCGTCCGTTTTAATAGTAGAGGATCCAGCAAAAAAATTCCGGCGAAGCACGTGGGTCGTCCCGGAACCGATAGCGAAGCAGCAGGAGGCGAAGAGAAGATTAGAACAGAAGAGAAGGGCCCTTCCAAACTTTTACGACGGCCGGAGAAACGCCCCTTCGCGGAGTAGCGGACAACTCCGAACTCCGCGGCCGGCGGACTCCGCGAAGGCGCATTTCTCCGGCCTTCGTAAAAGTTCGGAAGGGCCCGAAAGCTGCACGCCTTGGGGGTCTTTTATACCCCACAGGCGAAACAGTCATGGTGGCAAGGCAGAGACAACGGAGCCAACTTATTCACGGAGACGATGTCACAAAAGGCGCGACGTAACCATTGCGCATCGTAGCAGCATTTGCTCACTAAAAATTCTTTAAAATTTTTTTGAATGCGAGCCGGATTTCCGGTCCTTCCGGATTTTGGGTTACCGGATAAAGGGTCCGTTTATAACTAGGGTAAAGTTGGAAGGAACGTTTTCATCCTAGACATTGGGGAAGGGAGAGCTAGAATGAGCTGCAGGATTTAGTGCTTCAATGTCAATTTTTGAATTCTTGTGAATGAGGACTCAAGAAGAAATGTTGTATTGTTTGAATGTTTGGATATCAGCTGTGCTACTTATCGTCTGTTAGTTGTATTGAGGAGAAACAACTTCTGTTGAAAAATAGATGTTCTTGCCTTTACCGCAATGCAACCTAATGGTAAGGAGAAGCTAACTTTACAAACCATAGCCGTCAGCTTCTGACCTTTGTTGTATTGTGGTGCGGAAATATTCACATGAACATGGTCTCAACTTGCTTATGATGTATTTCTCATTGATTGCTCAAATTATAACAATTAAAGAAATTAAAGGAAACCTTTATTTATAGTTTGTCCTAATTTGTTGGTATGATTTTATTGTATGAAAAATAAGGTTGAAAAGACAATTTTAAGTGTCTTTTTTTTAACTTTTTTCATGAAAGCAAAAAAAAAATCTTTCAAAGAAATAGACCCTTCTAAGATTAAAATTTGAAATGATTTAAGAATTTCTTTTTACTAGATAGTTTTTGTACAAATGGAATCATTAAGTTTTACTTTAAAGGAAGTTGTAATTTTTTCAGTTACATTTCTGGATAATTTAGTATTTCTTATCCTTAGCCTTTAAGCTAAATTCTACTATTATATATCTGTAAAAGTCTGTATTACATTATAAGTTAAAAAATTTTTAATTTTGTAGTTATTGAATCACATGTCATTTATTGATAAATTTAAAGTGATTGATATGTATTCATGAAGGGCCAATTCTTACCATATGCTCTTTTCTAGACATTCAAGGACAGGAAGACCCTGGAGTACACCTGCCACACTGCATTCTTTGTTTCTATTGTGATAGTGCAGTGGGCAGATTTGATCATTTGCAAAACGAGGAGGAATTCCATTCTACATCAAGGAATGAGGTGAATTAATGGATATTGCTATGTTAAATGTCATCTATCGTTGGCAGTGTTACCCTAGCGAATTTAGCACTAAATGTTATTCTTCTTTTATTTACAGGAATCATGTTCTAAACTTTGGTTTAGTATTCGAGACAGCTCTTGCTGCCTTCCTTTGTTACTGTCCAGGAATGGATAAAGGTCTTAGAATGTACCCACTAAAGTAAGTTAAACTTCCATAGCTGTGATGCGGAGATTTCTCTCCATTTAAAGTTATTTTTTTTTTTTTTGTATATTGTTCATTGTGGATGGTAGTTGTCTCTTTCAAGTTAAAACAAAAACTTTTGATATTATTTTCAAAGGCAGATAGATAGTCTTCAAAATATGTCAAATCAAATTTATTAGTAAATAGGAAAGTTACATGCTCATGCAACACATATGCAATGCACTTGCACATACATACCCAAAAGAGAACAAACAACCGAAAGAAATTGCTTATTAATCCCAAAGAAGCCATAGATCATCCTTGGTTCAAGAATTTTCTTGATTGGTTACATAAGGGATAAAAAAGGAGGAGTCATATTATCTAATTTTTAAAAAAATATGTAATACTACTTTGTGAATTGTATAAAACCTTTTACTTAAACTTGAAAACATTTCATAATGCTGTGTTAAATTTATTATTTCCCATAATTTGATAAAAAAAATTATTTAGTTATTGTTCTATGAAAATATAAAGCTTCCTGTACAATTTACATTCATAAAATATGATGTAATTAATGGATGTGTAGTTAAGGAGTCAATAATGTTCCTTTTCATATCCAAAATTAGTTTAAATTGAAATTTGTAGCTAATTCTGTAGGAAAAGGAATTTTGAAATCATCATTTTTAACTGAATTGAAATTATAAGAAAAATATCCATGTTATTGAAGGAAACAATTCAACATTGTTTATTGCACAATAAGTTAAATTAATTTGTAACTTATTGTGCATTGAATTGTTTCCTGCTAAGAATTATTTGCACAAGAATTCATCTTGCCAGAATCCATCTTGTTTATTAAAGTTCTAAACTTAAAACCAAACACTAGTATACCCGTTTTGTTGTGTTATTTGATTGGCTTGGATAGAGCCTTAATGTGTGCCTTTTTTAATTCAGGTTCAACTGGTGGTTCCCCGCACTACCCTTTTCGATATTAATTTTCGTTTACGATGAGGTGCGTCGCTACATCCTCCGCAGGAACCCGGGAGGCTGGGTGGAGAGAGAAACCTACTACTGACCTGCTGCCGCTGTGTTAAGGACATTTTCACACGTTTCTCGTTTCAATTTTGTGTTCATGGGACGATCCTGCCGAAACACAGGAGGGGCTCTTCTGAGCTGAGCGAGAAACTGACTTTCGAAAGGGAAGGGCTCTTGTGAAGACGTCGGAAAAATCTCTCGAGAAAATTGTAATAAATGTACCTTAACTATTTTAAATTGTAGGGAAAAAATATTATATAGAAAAGAAACTTCGATTATATGAAATTATTATAATATTTGTGAACACTTTACTACTTGTAACATTTTATCTGCATTATTATTATATCATTATCTGAGTTTTTTTTAAAAAAGCTTTCCATTCAATTGGTGATGCTGCCAAATTATACTGTAGACCCGAGTGCATTTTTTTTTAAATATTTTTTTTTGTTTTTGTAGCATTTTTCTTTTTACTTATATTATGTAGGATACCATTTCAATTCTTTATTTGAGGTGGGTCAGCAATTTGTAATTAATTGTAATATATTGATGATAGGCTCTTGTATAAACCAATGTGCAGCTTCTATTGCCACTTATGATCTGGCTTTACAATTGTACAAGTTTTCAAACCATTCGTTAATAATTAAGTAGCCCCAAGTATTTTTTATCTTTATACATCTATTATCTATATATATATACTCTACTGGCTCAATTGAAAGGAACACATTTTCTTGCTTTAATAGCTTTCAAAGTTTGAAGTCTAAAGTCTGATGAACAAAATGCACAACCGCAAAAAAAAGAAGTGCTTGCTGATTTGGAAACACAATTTATAAATTTTTCTAAATCTTTTACACCTCAGTAGATACCAGTTATTTCTCTATCTTATATTTAAGAAATTTTGAAATTTCTCTTTTACTCAAAAACTAATGCACTTACAAATTCATTCAAATATATATATTTACATATAGAGTTGCATAAAATGTTGTTATACAAGAATTATTACATATATAGTCAACTATAATGGGAATCAATCTTACCTGTGCATTGCTTTTAAAGTGTCCTATTGCTTTTACTTATTGTAGTTACTGATATTTGCTTTCATAGGGTATTGGGTGGTATTTTATTCTCCTACGGAATATCATTCACTGATGTATAAAATATCTTATCTACTATTTATTTTATGAGTATCATTTTTAATGTGCAGAAACATGAACTGTTTGTTGTAAAGTAAAATCTATTTTTGCTTGGAATCTCTTCATGACCACTTCATTCAGGTTAAATGTTCTTTAGTTTTACTGCCAATCGAAAGTGCATTCTAAACTGAATACCACCCTCATAGGCAATATGTGTTAAGACTAGTTAACTGAAATCTTTACGCATGCAAATTAGCTTCATTACCACATTCATGTCATCAATGTGATTATTTATATTTGCATAAATTTTCTAAAACTCATTTCACTAATCTCTGGGTACGCGTACCACTGCAATAAAGGAATCACTCGAAAAGAACTAACTGCCTGTTTAATTGTGCATTTTCCATAAAATAAAAAGGGGTTGCGACCGGCAACCGAATATTTTCCCTGAATTCCAAACTCTATCCAGAGAAAAATCAAAATTCAGAACTCCGTGCCATGGGTCAACTACTGTGCTGCGAGTGTGATACTACTAAAAAAACGGAAACTGCTGCTGTAACCATAGACTCGTGGATGATTAGAACTAACTTTAGTCATTCCGTGAATGATTAGGTATGGGTATTGTTGGAGAATTGAGTGTTCCGTGAAAATTCATCAGAAGACGCTCTAAAGACATTTTCCTTGATGTGCATTCTAGCCTATGGTTTGCTACTTTTGTTCATCACGTTTTCCTTTCTTTGACCAATGGCAGTGAGTTCATGCTAATAGTTGATTTCACGTAGCATTTCTTAAACTAGGTAGGGGGCCTGCACTGGTTCCCCTGGTCACTCGTATAATAAAGTACATCTCGGGCTCTGCAATCATGGTTTTCTTCATTGTCCAAGCGTAGGTCCAATGATAAAATGTGGTAGGTAGGTCAGTCGTACAACCTCAGCGAATCAGCAACCTCTCCTTCTGGTGGCGATCTAAGGCTGAAATCAGTTCAAATCTTATTTTTGTTATACTGTTATTGGTGTGTTATTCAGATCTTTTAATTCTCATTCAATTGTGATCTTTAGTGTGATTATATTTTCTTGTTCTACGAAAAAAGCTATATTGGTCAATTAGAGGACGGGGATCTTGTGTGTTTAAGGATTTGTGTAGTTACGTTTTCATTTGAGTGAATATTTTTTACCTTTGCATTTTTTTTCATACTTCTGTTTCTATTAAAAGTTGTTTTTAAATTAATTCCCTTTGAGAATTCAATCCTATTGAATCAAAGTGGTAATGATTTGAATAGTATAAAATGTGTATTTTTTAAAAAAAGAAGTCATCTGGTTTTGTCCAAAATTTATAAACTGTATTCTTTGCTCACAGATACACAGGTCAGGAGCCTTGTATTTTTTTTCTTTGTTAATACTTTTACAACAAGTTGCATTTCTGATGAATTTTAATAAAGTGTGTGCACTGAACAGTTACTTTCTTCTCTTACTTTATACTCTTTAACCATAATTAAAAATTCATATGGCTTTCTGCCTCTCTTTCAATATATATTTCTATAAATAATTTTCACAATTTAATGAATATGACTGCTGAGGATTTTGTTTTTGATGTCAAGACCATAAAGTTTATATACTTGGAAGATACTGCTTGACTTTTTTTCATGTAGTCAAAATATAAATGACTAATACATTTTACTAACAATTCTTAATCATTGGAATACATTTTACATAAGATGTGAAAAACTCCCTTAAATACTGCCTGCTTACATGAATGCAATCTAACATAAACAATTTATTTCTGTTTAGTCTTTCTCATCTGTCAAAGATGCCTTAGAAATCTTAAAATATTTCGAAGTTTCTGGGAAAATTTTGTGATGACAGATATGAGGGGCTTATTTTTGTGTTAGTACTTTGGTTTTTCTTTCAGCCTTAGACATCAAGAACTGCACTTAAACAGGTTAGTGTATTTTTTCTAATTAGTGAAATAATTACTTATCAAATGAGATTAATTAACTCAAGGAGATGGGTATACTTGTGTATTTAAGCAATACCTTCTTGATTTGTTTTCATTTAATTATTTTTAATTGAATAAAGTGAAACCATTGCTTTCCATTAAAATAAATCTGGTTATAAGTTGATGAGAATCTTGACTGATAAAAATAGTTTTTCCCCCTTTTCTTTTTTGAGCAAAGTATCTATTAGTACAGGAAAGGTGTGTGTAGCTATGTGTATTATTTTTATCTTTATCGAAATCTAGGTTTTCATTAATTCAACAACTTTTTAACTAACATTTGATAAGGTTCAGGTTTGGAAAAGACCATTTTCGTGAATACCTTGAGCCAAAGAACAGCAAAGAATATGTTGAAAATTATCATGCTCTGTCGTTTCAAAAATAATTAACTTAAGACTTGTAAACTAAGATTTACGATTATTTTTTATCAATTTTTTTAACCAGCTTTAAACTTTGCCTTTTTTTCCACTATCATCTGCCGCTAGGTGTATTTTAGCCTCCCTCTCTTTCCATCAGGGGTCCAAGTTAGAAGTTAAGAGCTATACGGGTCGGGTCCGATCACTACTAAACTATCTGAATCCAATACTATTTAGATTGCCCTAAATAGATCCTATGTAATCATAATGAACGTTTTTGGTTCCATGCAGGGAAAATTAGTGTAATACCTACTTAAATTTCTGACCTCCATTGACCAGTTAGATATAAATTAAAAGATAAATAAGTAACCATGTTCCCCCCAAAGCAATAGGGAAGAAAGGGTATTTTTACCCTTTCCTATTGCTTTTTTCTAAATTTGTACCAAGCTTTGGTATTAATTAATTTAAACGATTCATTTTCTAAATAATTTGAATGTTCATATGCATACTTTTAGTTATTTTCCAACGTTTGAACTAGATATAATTTCAAAATGGAGCATATTTAGAATATGCTCAACCCTGGTAACCAGTCTGGCTAAATAAGTAGATAGAAATTTGTCTGTAATTAAGTATTTCATTTCCCATAAGATCAGACTTTCACATTACATAAATTGCTCAAATCATAACACCTTCCATCAACATGAGGGGATGGATTTCGTTTGCATGGAAAAACTACCGATGAAGACGGAAACCGTTATAAAGGATTAGGAAAGAAAACCGAATGCGGATTAGGAAAGAATATTAATGCATTATGATAATTCTTATTTTTTTATAAAGAATATTGAAACCATTTAATATATTATCACTATTGAAATAATGCCACTAAAGTTTTAATTCAATTCATTCCTCACCTACCCATATTTATACTTCATGTCATCATCGTAAAATGTTATTCATGTCTGTATCTCTTTTAAAATTTACTTGTATATCGTCTTGCTTTTTAAACTTACGCATAGATTGCGTTCAACAATGGCTTCAGCGCAAACCAATCCATAACACCTTCTCAATACTTCCACGATTATCCAATGCCCCTCAAGACGCCATCTTTTCTATCTCAAGTGGGCCATCATCCCGCATCCCGGCAAATGCCCCTCTTGCCACTTCCGCACCTCGGGGATCGGATCGCAGCGACCCCCGCATGCAAAAAAGGGGCAATTGATAAATTAGGCGCTTAACCGCATTCCTCCCCCTCGGCGGCGGAGTGGGGAAATTGAATTTTCCTCGGCGGGATATGGGATCTTGATCCTCGGGGCCCGGGTGCTCCCATTGGTCCTCTCCCGATTGATTGCCGGAGCCCACTTGATCCTTTTCCCACTTTTCCCAAATCCCGCCTTTCCCGGGATGGTAATGGTGTTGTTGCAGAGAAGAGAGCCAAATCAATTCCTTTCGGGCTGTGCGGGGAGTGGAGCTGCAGTGATGGCTTCTAATTGTAGTGATTCGGTTTGCTTATTTTATTTGGGAATAATTGGGCGGAATGAATGTCCCTAGTAGCACGGCTCACACAGCGAATATGTGAAATTTACGTAGCTGCAACTAGAACGGAATTTGGTCATTATGACGAATCTTGAACGTTTGTGCTGCGTCGTGGGGGTGGATATGTTACAAGCAAAGTGATAAACGCACGGCATTATTAATAATGCCCGTTATGTTGAGGCGGGCAGCAACGTGATAAATTCAGTGGCATTTAGAGTATTTACCACTTTGCCCGTAAAATGCAGGGTTCCCACTGGTCAGGGAATACCTGAAAAAGTCGGGGAATTTTAATTTCCCCTAAAAAGTCAAGGAAAATTGCTCATTTTGGCTAAAAACCTGGAAAATCATACAGAATACCTGGAAAATGAACAATTTTTAATGTTAGGTGTCAATTTTGGCTATAGAAAGTGGAAAAAATAGACAATTTATTGAAAATATAAGTTCATAAGAGCAAGAAATATCTGAAAAATGCCCGAAATAGCCTGGAAAAGTCAGGGAATTTTATTTCTGAAATTGAGTGGGAACCCTGAACATGCGACCATTATTAATAATGCCCGGATTTATCACATTGCCCGTAAAACAGATATACTTGGAAGTGATGTTTTGCCCAATAAATTTGATAGTTTGAGAGGGAGGGGGATCATTTTGAAAATGTGATTCCAACTTGAGGTCATCTTACCCTATAACTTCTATAAAATATCTTCAAAGGTGGAGATGGAAAAATGTTGTGCTTTAAATCTAATTTTAATCTATATTTTTCACAAAAAAAACACTTCTCGTTTATTAGAGGGGGCTTGGTTCTTGCGTGTATTATCCCGTCGACCGTGCCGCTTAATCCGAAAACGTTACCAAAGCCCATTGACTGTTTTATATAGCTGTGCTGCTGAATTTGACTCGTTGAACGGTCGACGGGATAATATATTAAGTACCAGAGCTTTGAGTTCTAATCCTCAGTCTCGTTTTACAATCTATTCTGTAGAATAAAGACATTCATATCTCACTGATATTTGCTTGACGAAGATTTGAGACGAGAGTTTTGTGAACACAATACGCATTTTAGTCTAGTTCTAATTAGTGTCTTGTTAAACAACAATGACTTTTACATTAACCAGATCAGACTAAATACGCGTTTTCGTCTGCAAAAATTGACAGAATGTAACAATATTTTCTCTGCTTTGAGTAGCTGGCTTATGTGAACTTATTATTTCATGTTTTACAACCACTTTTGGCATCATTTCCAAAATTTTTAAACTTGGCAGTTAATGAGAGAACCGATCTAAATGTTTTGAAAGTGCTCGAATTGGTAAGTTCAAAATTTATTATAATAAAATTTATTTATGAAACTCATTAGTTATAAATTTTAACCTCCTTGTACATTAAGTTATTAAGCTTTTTCAATGTGTTTTGAAAGTGTAAACAAAAATCTAATTTCAATAAATTTCTAAGCTTATTGCGTTCTAAAATGATAACTATTTCCAGAAATAAGTTGCAATACTAAAAAAAGTTTCCCTAAGTTTTAAACGGATAACTGTTACTCTTTCTCAAGAAGTTTTATTATGTTTCATTTAAACATTGGTAAATCTGTGGATGTGGGTTTTACTGACAATGTAAATAGGTACGCACAAATGCAGATATTTGGATGGTTTACAAAACATCAATTCCTTTTTAAACTAAAATAAATCAAATTACATTTTACGTTAATTACTAAGTTACAGACAGTGGCGTATATAGGAATTTATTTCGGGAGGGGCCCAAAATTACTCCCCAGCCCCTCCCCCACATATTTAATAGGTCCAATGTAGCTTTTTAGGTGATAATTTAGGTCCTAAAAACTTAATATAGGAAAAGTTGTTAGTAATAAAAGTACAAGTACCAAAGGGGGGTCTGGGGGTCCTCCCCCCAAAAATTTTTGGAAGTTTGACTATAAAAACAGGTTTTTAACTATACCTACTAGTTTTTAAAAGTTATTAAAATAAAGTTCCAAGTACTAAAGTGGATCTGGGGACCTTAAAAATAGGTTTTTATCTTGTTTTTGGTACACTTAGTCCGAATTTTGGACAATTTTTTTTTGGTAGGATTTGGATTTTGATGAACTTATTATAATAAAGTTGTTAATAATAAAATTCCAAGTACAAAAGGGGGGTTTGGGGGTCCTCCCACAGAAAATTTTTGAAATTTGACCTTAAAATACAGGGTTATAACTTGTTTTGGTACACCCAGTCCGAATTTCGGGGGGGGGCAGGGCCCCCTCGCCCCCCCCTTATATACGCCACTGGTTACAGGTACATCAATTTTAAGAATACTCTCATTATCATTAATACTTTAGAACAGATAAACTGAACTAAATAAGAGTTAATAAGTTTTAGAATTTCAATCTCAAGATTTTTCATCTTCAAGATTTTTTCTTGTATATTATTGCCTTAAAATGTTCCGAATCTTCTGCTATAATGCGTTTGTCTTCACTCTTCAGCCTTCGAGATAATGGTAAAGTCAAACCTAGATAAATGGAATCGCTTGGGACCGACTTTTTCATTCCACTTATCCAGGCATTTACATAGATATCTGTAGAGTCGAAGCTAAAATTTCCTTTTCCAGATTTGACTGTAATAAACAGTAAACACAAATATTATACGCAATTCTTGAGATGCTAGTTCCCAATAAAAACTGGGAACCTTTGATGTTTATTGAAAATCATCAATCAATATGGTCAATGAATATCGGAGAACAACGTCTATCAATTATCAATATTAGGGTAATATTTAAATTATGTGCTACATGCACCCTGCACCCATAGCACTACAAGGAGAGCGGCAAATCCAAGTCAGCGGGGAAAAAATCAATTCGGGTATTAGCATACTTATACTATGTCATTTAAATATACTTAAATACTTTTTAAGTTAGTAATTTTTATTCTGTAATATGGACGGATTTAAGTAGGTAGGACGTGGGATACCCTGGGGGATAGTTGAAACCTTGGATGGCTTTGGGTAGATGGTAGATGATTTGCCATTAAGAATTTTTCTTTAAAAAATAACAAAATAGAATTAAAATATATTAAAAACCTGAATTACTCGTTTTAATATATTTTTTGGTGTCCTCTTTGAAGCAGTCCGGTTAAATACTACAAATATTATTGAGTGCTATGAAATTTGTTTTTATGATGAACATGAACATATAATATATGGGGGTTGGGGGGCTTCCTGCGTGCGGGGTGCCTACTATAACAAATTTTCTAAATCGGGCCCTGCCCTGGGTATACGCATTTGGCGGCCCTTTAAGGATTTTTCAGGGTGAATAATTTTCCTAAAAGTATCATACGATTTCCAGAGGATCAGCATCAACCTTTAAGACGATTTGAATACTAGATCTTTTAAATACTTAATTACCTCTGTGATAAATATGACATTCATTTAAATTATACGACTTAAATACTTAATGGATTTTATTATAAAATTATCTTCCATAAGTAAGATAATCCAATCAATTTTATTAAGATTGTTTTTAAAAATTGGTAAAAAAAAATAGAAGTTCTCTGTTTCCAGAGTCACTAAACTCGGTTTAATGTCAGAATGAAACCTGGCAAGTTGACAAACCCTGCTCCTCCCCAAGTGTTCTATTAAAACTTGTTTTCCGGTCTCAACGCAACATAAAAAAACTCGGACCGGTTGAAATCTAGAACACATGCACAATGCATATTAATTTGGTTTTAAAAACATAAAATTGTTTTGATTTGGGACACAAGCTTCATGAGCAGTCGTGGCCGAGTGGTTAAGGCGATGGACTAGAAATCCATTGGGATCTTCCCGCGTAGGTTCGAATCCTACCGACTGCGGGTTTATTTTTGGATGGAAAAATGGGGGAAGGCGTGTTGTAGGAAGCAAGGAAAAACGCTAAATTTTAACTTTAAAACAATTAGCAATTTATTTTAAATTAAAGGATGGGATATATTATTTCCGTGCTATTTGATTTTTAAGACAAAATATTTTAAATGTTTTTAATTATTGTCATAGATTAGTTTTTCACAAGAATCACACTTTAAGGTAATTAAATATTTGCTTTAAATAAATTTAGAAAATTTATTTAATTTTTGTTTTGTATCCATTTGAAGATTCGCTTTAAGTGACTTACAGACTTAATTTCACATTATTTTACTACTTATTTTCCCAAATTCTTTTAGCAATGTTTTTTTTTTTGTAAAACTAAACCACCCTCCTAACCACCTTTGCAGAAATTTCGCATTTATTAATAATAAAAAAACATGCTAAATTCTATAAATAGAATTGAAGTCATAAATTTTCTCAGCAGTTTTTTTTTTTTTTTTTTTTTAATTTCAAATTATTAAGCATCTTTACATCTTCGAATATTACAAAATTCTTTTTAATATAAAGATAATTTGGAGTAATGGTTATGCGCAACAAAATGACAACATTTCAGAAAATAATCATTTAAAAATCCTACTGTTCTAAAACTAAAACTATAAACTATGAGATAAAATCGCAACACTCTCATAGAAAGAAATTATGAGTTCCCTCCGAAAAATTTTGAAAAATGAGATCCTAAAATTTAAGATTAATTAATTTTTTTTTCTAAAACTAGGGGGCCTGTCCCCTGCTCGCTATCGCTCACCAACCCCCGTAACTGCTTCGCAGTTCTTTTCAGATCGCTTCGCGATCTTAGCGAGCAGAGCTCGCTTGTTCATCTCAACAATCCAGCACCACCCTCTTGGCTTAATTAATCCTAATTAATTAATTAAGCTTAATTAATACCGAAAATACCTCTCTCTTGCATAAATAATTTAATTCGGATCATTCCTCCAAATTAACAGAAAAAAATGTTGTTGAAATATATTCTTTTCTAGCTTATTTCTAGCTAGTCTGCTAATAATTATCAATCAGTTTGAAGAAAAAAGCATTGTTGAAAATAAAATAAATCAGACTCATCATAAAACACGCTTAAAACTCGTCTGTTTCTCTAGTGAATGGCAAGAAAGAGAAGAAAAAATTAAAATTTTGAATCTTAATAATTCCAAAACTAATTAGAATTCTTGAAAAAACAAAAAGCCAATCTTTTTATAAAAAATATTTGTATGTGTCTTTAAAATATCATAGTTCTACAATGATTAGTTTTGCTTTTATAACGAAAAAACAGAAAAATCGTCAAAATTTTCGAAACTTTAAAACTTAATTACTCCAAAACTAATTCGAAATTCGAAAAAAGGGCGACGTGGTGCAAAACTGCACATCTAAGAGTATGTGTCTGAAAAAAAATCATATTTCTGCTGCTAATAGCTTTTGCTGGGGGCGAACTCGCAGCAGAAAAAAATAATTTTCGACTTTGACATTAAATAACTCTAGAACTAATTATCTCATCTATTAGCTTTTAGAACGAAAACGATCCTCATACATTTGTCTAGCAATGTTTAAAATTTCACAAATTTCTGTGGAATAGTTTTTGCGTAGTGAGAGTTCAAAGTGTTCAAAAATAAAATTTTCAAAAGCAGCGGCGGCGGCGGCGGTCACTGTTACTTTTTTTTAATATAGAGAGATTTGTATTATTTGGACTATATGGGATTCTAGAGTAGAAGATAATATGATTATTTGCTGTAGAAAGTTCCCGGTGCCCCTGTAAAGACTTCAGGGCGCCACGGCACTAAGTTTGGGAACAACTGATGTACTCATTAAAACATGATACACGACACAAATATTGTATTGCATTGCTTTCCCATCATCATACAACTACCCCCTAAAAAACATTCCCCACCCATCACCGTTAAGGGCGGCCGTCCCTGCCCCACCCTACGTGGGAACGGGGCTCCCCGGGGCGCACTAAAATACCCCTGTCTTCCAGTCAACAGGTGCGGTGCAGCCCTTTCCCACCCTGCTCTGACCGATTGATTGTATTAACGGGAGTTAATGTTGCTTTTGGATGTGGAAACGCACACGTTATTTCGGTTGTGCTCATTGCTCTTAAAAATTGCGTGGGAATCGAATTATTTGTCGGTGTGTGATCGTTCTTTATAGTCTTTACGGCTTTTAATACGGGTTTTGTTCGGATTTCTCAGTATAAAGCTTCAGACCAGATGCAGCTTCAAAAGAGCGTTTCAATCCAACTATCTTAAGGTAAAAAAAATGAGTCCTCCCACGTGCTATTATACATACTGAGAAGTCAACTTGCATTTTGTTACATTTTGCTCACAACCCAGTTTTTGGTTTATGTTACACATTATTTCTATATACTGTACGATATTATTTCTGAGAGATATTTTATCTTAGTTTAATTAAAATATTATGCCACGTTTACTGGGATGATACGTGTTTTGCCGCTCTATGCCTGCCTTGCCATAAAACACACAACACCAACCTAAATGGTGGTTTGTGAACCCCCAGGAGTTTAATGAATGACTAAAAGATATTCCCGAAATATTGCTTTGATAATTAATAATTATGTACATAATTTAAAAATTGGTTCAAAAAGAGCAACGGAGTAATAAATTTGAAAACATATACATTTTTGCTGCACTACTGTAGTAAAATCATAGTTACATTAAAATTTTGCCTATTTCTTTCGAATTTTATAAGGGGTTTCTGATTGAAGGTAATGAAGTTGTGACGGTGAATCTATAATAAAGAAAATGCCTTGTTTCATACTGTCTCATTTTAAAAATGATAGTTTTCAATATTCCAAGGTATAAATTTGGATCTTCATTCTGATTCTTTGTTTTACCTAAGGGTAATATAAGATAAAGACCAAACTTAACTTCAATCATTTTGTGCCATTTCATTATCCGATAAAAAGTATATCCTAGAAAAGAAAACAATGAAACTTCAGGTAAAAATTATCTTTAGACATGATGCTGATCTTATCTTTTGCCAATGAATAACTACATTTACTTAAATAATAAGTATTTTATAGCTCATAAAAATGTTTAACGAAACGTGTTTTTAATGTAACGCTATTTTTTAAAAAAGACATTATAAGGTCATCTTCTAATACTTATCCCCTTGGATATCATCTTAGTTTTTACTAATAACTGGATTTTGACCTTTAAACACATAAGTGTTATATGCTATATATTATTTAAACATAAATGTTACGCTATACAAATGTTACACACAAAGCGTTTTGTTTCATTTGTTGATAGTGGTGAATACCTGGTGTAAGTTTTACATTGGATAGAAAAAGGGAAATTACGGACCATTTCATCATGTTTTCCTTAATACCGTTTAAATGCTAAATAAACAGCAATCATAAATATTGCATTATCCCTTCATTACCACGAATTAACTTCTCAAAGGATGTAAACCTTCCTTAAACTCGATTTAGCTCATTTCCCCCGACCTCAAGGCCGCTCTAATTGCCTCGAAAACTGCCCAAATCGAATGAACCCTTCCACACCTTCTGATCGATACCGCACAACTTCCTCTCCCCCCCATCGGAAGTATCCTCCCCCGCGCCCTCGAGTTGTTCAAAAGGCGACGAAGGAAGGCTCTGATGCGAAAACGAAGTTACCGGTCGGAATTCTGCCGCCGCAAAAATTGGCCTTCGCGGCGCGAGAGAGCCAATTAAATTAGCCTTTCTTTTAAGGCGCCGCCCTTAATCCGGGCTGTGCCCTTGCCAGCTGCGCCCCTGGATCTGCCCCGTAATCCCTCTGTCCCGCCACCGGGCGGCTTGGCGCGCGCCAAGGTTGTCGCCAGTTTGGTGGAGGGTTTCAGATGAGCAGATCGTCGTGAGGAGGTGGTGTATATAGTGATTGTGTTAGTTTTAAGGGATTAATTTGGGGGATAAAAGTAAGGTGTCGGGTTTCCAGGTTGTTTGAACAGTGGTGTATTGATGAAAAAGGTAGAAGGAGAGAAAGGAAGGAAAAGAAAAATAGTGAAAGAAAAGTAAACAACGAAAGAATTCTGAAAGAAAAGAAAGGTAGAGTGAAGGAAAGAACTAGAGAAATGTAAGGAGTAAGAGAAAGAGAATACGATGAAGAAAGAGCGAGAGGAAGAGAGAAAGAAAAGGGAAGAAAGAAAGAACACGAGGAAGAGAGAAAGAAAAGGAGAGAAAGAAGAACACGAGGAAGAGGGAAAGAAAAGGAGAGAAAGAAAAACACGAGGAAGAGAGAAAGAAAAGGAGAGAAAGAGAGAACACGAGGAAGAGAGAAAGAAAAGAAGAGAAAGAAAAACACGAGGAAGAGGGAAAGAAAAGGAGAGAAAGAGAGAACACGAGGAAGAGAGAAAGAAAAGAAGAGAGAAAGAAAAGAAGAGAATGTGAGAACAGGAGGAAGATAGAGCGAGAGGAAGAGAGAAAGAAAAGAAGAGAATGTGAGAACAGGAGGAAGGTAGAGCGAGAGGAAGAGCGAAAGAAAAGGAAAGAAAGAGAGAACACGAGGAAGAGAGAAAGGAAAGGAGGGAAAGAGCGGTAAAAAGAGGAGAGTGAGAGAAATACTAAAAGGAAAGGGGAAATAGAGAACTAGGGAAATGTGAAGAAGGGGAGAGCATAAGAAAGTGCGATAGAAATGAAAAAAGAGAAGTAGTTGAAGGATAGGATTCAGGGAAAGAAATTTTGAAAGAAAATGAATGAGAGAAAGGGAAGTTGAGAAATGTGAAAAGTGAGGAAAAGAGAACAAGGGGAAGGAGGAAAGAGTAGTAGAATAGGATGGACGAGAGAAAAATGAGAAAATGTAGATAAAAGGACTATAATAAGAGAAAGAGAGTGCAATGGGAAGGAAGAGAGGAGGGATGAGTGAAAAAGTACCCTAATGAAGATTGAGAAATTAGGAAAGCTAGTGAAAAAAAATTAGGAAATGAAAAGGAGAAAAGATAACTGGAAGGGGGAATGCAAAAATAATAGTAAGCGAAGGAAATGGTGAGTAGTTATAAAGAGAATGAAAGAAAGTGAACGGGTGAGAGAGTTGAGAGAAAAGAGATTATGAGCGTAAAGTAATGAGATAAAAAGATTTATAAGAGATATAATTTAAGATTTTTTTCGTTACTTCTGCATCGAGGGTCTTTCACATCACTACACTTAATTCACACGCGGCGCTGTCTATCCAATTTTAAATGAACTGCAATGAAACTAAACAACGGTGACCTAGCGATGCTAATCCAGAAATATAGTTCTAAATCACAATTTACAGAAAACTTCATCTTTCAGTGAATAAATAGTCGAATATCCTCTATCTTTTCTTAAAAACGACTCCCAGAGCTCCCCCAAGCGGCGATACACCCCCGCATCTAGCAGCCCTCCCTCCGAAGTGTGCAAAGTGGATCCGCAAATCGCCGATGCTGTTGCATTTCGGCAGCCCAGGGCGAGGCGGTTCCAAGGCGAGAAATGTCGGGCCGTGGGTTCCGCTCCAACCACTTGCTCAAGAAGAAAGAAAAAAAGTCCACGCCACCTGAGCCACCCCTTCTTGCTGAGCAATGGCCCCCACTGCACCACTTCTCTTTTTCTTTCTTTCTTGGGGAGATCTCGGTAAAAAATCGACTTTAAATAACTCCCTTTTGATGGGGACTGGGGTGTTATTAGTTGTCGTGTCACTGGGGATGAATCTGCGGTCAAGATTTAAAGAAGTAAAAATGTGCATTGAGGAGTTGGAGATAAAGGTAGGGTGCTCTAGACCGGGTCCGGGATGCGATTTGTCAAGTTGGGGAGGGTAAAAGGCGGTTGAAGAGCTAGTACAGTCCGCCGATAAATTATCCAGCCCCCCTGAAAACATTTCTTCGTGGACCCCCTCCTTTGAAACCTTTCCCTGTTGTAAAGGACTTTAACTAGATTCATTTATATTATTTTTTTCCTATTGAGAAAACTAATGCTCCCTCTGAGGCAGAAGGTAGTTATACTTTCGACACACCATTGTCAGGTAAAATAAAGTTACCAAGCAACGTACAAAGTCCTTTTAATTTTATCCACTTACAGAAATTTCCACATTTTTCGTTTCTCAAACAATATATGTGCTTCTAATGCTCACTAATTGACATCTTTTCCATATTATGGAATTTTTTTTTCCAAAAATCAAATAACAGTAATCAAGACCTACAATACATTTTTATAGGCTATTTTTCAGTGCTAAATTCAAATATTCCGTTTAAATTGAAAATCTTAAATATCAATTAGAAAAGAAAGAATTAATGGGTAATAATTTTAAATACAAAAATAGGGAAAGTTATTATGACATGCTATCCTTAAGGTTAAATACCCCTTTTGACACTAAATCAAAGTTCTCTAAAATCCACCATTATAACAAATGATTTAAATAGAATATCCTTTAAAGGAGTCTTTTCCTTTAATTATTCAAAATTACAGATTGACGCAACAAAAACCAAATATCTCAATGATAAACACAACCAGAAACTCATTGCTTTCACCACACTACATTTCATTGCTTTCACCTCATTGCACACCTATTCCTAATTTTAATTAAACAAAAAAAAGATACAAATTGTTCCCAAGCAGAAAAAAAAACTAACCCCATTCAACCATGACGGAACGAAACATTTCACTTCAAATCACCTTAAAAAACCCCAAAAACGGAAACGGATAATTAACTTAAACCTCCTCTTCCTCCCGAAAAAACCACCACCACCGAAAATTCTTTCAATTCTCGCTCCTAAATAATCGAATTCCTCTCTTCAAAAAAAAAAAGAGAGAAAACCACCGAAAGACATCAATAAAGAGTCGCTCTCCATAAACAAGGAAAGAGCAGCAAGAGCAACAAAAAACCATCCGGCTGCACCTGAGGCCTGCCCTGTTTGCGGAAGCCCACCGCAATCTGCATATTTATTCCCAAAGAAAACAATCAGTGTCGTAGCACAGGCCACTCGAAGGTTGCCGGTTTGGAGTGGGCCATAGAGTTGAGGTGTGAATACTACATGCAGGGCTGGATGTATAGATCTACGGTATAGATTCGGTTGGTGGGTGAGGGTAATAGATGCAATGGGGTGGAAGATTTGATAAGGATGGAGTATTGGGGGTGCCTAATAATATGTGCCTCCTCGTTGTCAATCTCTAATGAAATGTTCGATTCTGGTAGTTTCGTTTTAACGGAATACCTTTTACAGGCTTTCAATTGGGAGTTTATTGAGTTTAAAAATTCTTTAAAATAATATCATTGGTATACATTTGAAAAAAGTGACTAAATAAAGTTTAAAAATGGCTTAATATTTTAAAATTAATACGAAATTTCTATCCTAATTTGAAAAATTTATCTTTAAAATATCTTAAAATTGGCCGTTTTTATCCTTTTTGATAGTTATATAACAAAAATTTCCTTAAAAATCTGCAAAAATGTACAATGGTTCTGAAATTCGTTAATAAAAATAACAGATAATTTATGTTTTCGAGACTATTAGAAACGCGCTTTTTTTTAATTAGTCCAATTGAGAACATTGACCACTCACCTATCTCTAGACTTCGGAGACAACTTCTTGTAAAACGAGCAGATTCCTTTTTAATAAAGAAAAAAAAAGGTTACATAACTGTTTAAAAGAGATCCTCTTTTAGAAAGGAAGTAAATAGTTCGGATCTTTAAGGAAAAACTTTTAACGAAATGAAGAATATGATTAAGACTTTAAAAATATAAGATAGATAAATTATCATTAGTTTTAAAATTTTATTTAAGGTGTCTGACCACATAGCACTTAAAAAAGCACATATTTTAGGGATATCAATATGTATAATTTCATGATTCTGTTTAATAAATATTGCGATAGAAATAAACACACCATATTTTATACCAGCTACTTTAATGTTAGCTTCTCTAATTTTTGTGCCCTTGTTTACTCTTAAAAAATCGTGAAGGAATCTGATTTTGTGATTTTAATTCTCAAACAAGCAGAATTTATAGTTTTTAAAAGAGATTAAATAAATTTAATTTAAGCAGTTTTCTCTATGACACTATTAATTGCTATAACCGAAAAAAAATGTTTCCAAATCCTTGAAAAATGGAACCCAATACTTCAGAAAAAGGTCAATTCTTTTGTTTACACAATCACAACACTGATCAATACCCTTCTTATAATCTTGCGTGAATTTCTTAAAGATAAAATTCTCCTTTCCTGAGTTCTTTTCTATTGCAACTATACCCGAATAATTGGATCAGGTTTTCCAACCCTTATTTGTGGCTTTCTTACATAGCAGTTGAACGCCTGTAGATGCTGTTTTACTGCGAGGGTCTTCTTGATGCAGGAAAAACAATACTTTGATCTGTAAATATCATTTCACAGCTAAAGTCAGCTTGTTATAGGGGAAACATAAATTGCTAATTATGGTAAAAAATATGTTACTGAAGTTTTCGTAAAAAAAAATACCAATTGAAACTGAGACAATTTACGAGTACTAAATACTAAATTTTATTTCATATTAGTTATTTCTTTTTTAAATGTTTATAAATAAAGGTGTTATTTTTATTTATATTAAGAAGTTATTTTGTTATTCAAAAATATCAAATTAAATTTAAATTATTAATAGGTTGTTAAATAATATTGAAGCTTTTTGAGATTTGGAAAACATTCTCTTTTTTTAGGCTTAATAAGGAGCTATTTTCACTTGCTAATATCTCCTAAAATATTTAAGATATTTCCATCAAACTTCTTTCTGTGCGTTCTTTACGATCTTGTAAAGAATTTTTAACTGAAGTTTTTGTTCAATCTCCTTTAGTTTTTTTTTTTGTAGTCTTTCAACTTTCTTAATTCTAAGCTAGAAGTGGTGTAAACTGGCTCAATGGATTCAACAAATAAATACTTGAATATTGTAAGACGCCCAATAACCCGTTGAAGATCCATGCACCTGTTATGAATATATCCCACCCTACATACACATAAAATGTTATTCATTAAAACTCACCTTTGTGTATAGTTGTCTGTACTCATCATTAACCTTTAGCAATACAAACTGAAAGCAATTCGTCAGTTTAAAAAAAAGGTAATAAGTCCATACAAAAATTGGCAAATAGACTGCTCAAAAAAAATCTCCAAGCTTCGCTCTCTACACATGAGTGGGAAGAGAAAGAAAAATAACGTAGGCAAATATAGCCTCTTGAATTCGGTGAAATTGATGTCCATTCATTTGATTTTTCTTATTTAAATTGCATTTTTTATTATTTGTGCTGTAACTGTATACTAAGCCAAAATTAAATTGATTTTAAATTTAAAAGGGCCATTTTTACCTTGTTTTTATTCAGTGAACTTTTGACTCCGCATTGATATCCATTAAACTGTCTTAATAACTCAGTTTCATAATACTTTTGAATTTGTTTTGTTTTAGTCTTTCTATTTCTCACTTTTGTGCTATGAACTAAGCTTAAATATAATTTAATTGTCAATCGATGGGGTTTTTAAGATTTTTTCAGCTGAAATTTCATAAGTTTGGAAAAGGGAATAAGGCTATCAACATTTTTCAACCGTACGATACTTTTAAATTCACTCACATTTTTTCAATGATTTCTCTGTATTCTAAATAGGGTTCTGAATTTCCTGTAAAAATTTGTAGGTTATACGCAGATAATTCCATTACTTACACAGATTTTTCATTGTTTCAAAACTTGGAGTTTGGACATATTCCCTTTTACAAACACACTATTCAATTATAAAGTACACAGTCATAAAATGCCTATATTTTTCCTTAACCTATATTTTTCCACCCAAAAAAACCTCACCCCCAAACAACTTCCCCCCCCCCCAAACGATCCCTCCCTAAACAGCCCAATCGTCCCACCCCATTTCAATAAAAACCCCTCTCACCCGGACAAAACGGTGGGGGTGAGTAATCCACCCCCTCGCTGACCGCCCCCCAGAGACACCCTCCCCCGGCGGAGAGACGGATGGCCCCCCTAGAAAAACGAGGGGCCAAAACAAACGCCGGCTGATAGGGTCAAACTCTAATCAAATCTCTGTACCGTGAAATGGACCTTCCGAAGAGTGGACGTAAGAAGAGGAGTGGATATAATGGGGTCGTTTTTCTTTGCCGGACTGTCCGGTCCGGTGTTGTCTCTTAGACCGAGATTTGGTGATTACATTCCCTTTTTTTATGTTGTTGTTGTTGTTGGGTTTTCTTGTTCGTCAAGGATTTCTTTGAGATGGATTGACTGCGATTGGTCTTTTAGGGTAGTTTGGGCAGTAAAAGAAATGGTGTAAAGGCTACTAAGAATGGATTAGGTGTGTAGTAAACTGTGTTCTGTAGGTGGATTTTTTTAAAGTTTTTTTTTATAAGAAGATGAAAATTTAGGTTTTATAGAAGAACACAGAGGTAAATTACTTTATATTCGATTACTTTTTTCATACTAGGCAAACAATTTTAGTATGATATTTGAAAAATAACACTGCCTAAGCCAATCGCTCCAAAAATGGTATCCTACGGCATTTGACCCTTCTTACAATAGTGGTTAAATCGGCTACAATTTTGCTCCTCCAATGTACTATATGTTGCTCTTTTGCACTTCCTATTCTTTTAATTGTATAGAGCTTTAATTCTTTCTTATGATATTATACTTATTTCAAAGTTAATATTAATTAAATGAATAATAGATAAATTTATATTAAAGTAACTGTAAATCTATGTGTATGTACCCTGATGTGAATTTTCCTTTCGGAAATTCTTTTTTAAAAAGTAAGTTATCTTTTTGAAAAGTAAACCTAAGGGATACATTTTCCCATTACTTTTTTTCCTAATTGAAAGGGTGAAATTCATTTACCTATTGAAATACAAATACTGTTTAGGTTATCAAAAACTGGGTACTTTACCCTAACTTATGGTTGCACAACTTTAACTGTGATGCAGGTCAAATAACCACAATTTAACTATTCCAGGGAGCGAAACCAATTTATTTGGTCCGATCTCCTAAGCCAAAATGTTTACCCAAAATTCTTTTTAGAAGAAAATGAATAGAAATTATATGTAATTAAATAATAAAGAAAGTGAGATCACATTACCACTAAGGCAAAAATGCCAGTCTACTTTTCCTTGTTTCGTAACAACCAAAAAGCAGATTGACTTTCTTCTTTTTTTAATAATTACAAGTTTTTACAATTTCCATTTGTGAATACCTTTTTTTTAAATATTTACAAAAATATCCCTTTTATTTTTAGAATAATTCAAGATCAATAGACCATAAAAAGGATGCCGATGGTTCACTTGAGGCTTGAAGGCCCTGTTAATAAGGCCCACTTGAAGGCCCCTTTTGAAGGTCTGCTCTAATTAATGTAAAGCATGCAGAGGTAAAGTAATTTTTTATTCATTTTTTAACTACTATTTCTCTTTTGGGAATATTTTGGAACGCACGTTTTTGATGTGCCTTTACAAAGTATGGGTAAACGGTTTCTGGATTTATATAGTTACAAAACAGAGCTTATTAGTAAATTAACTTTTCTAAACACATTAGCGCTTATGAAAGGTGCAATTTTCTATTTTTAGATCAAAATTTTAGTTTACAGTAAAAATTGCATTCCTATGCAAATTTGTAAACTTAAAATGTCTTTATAAGTAATATCTAGAAAAAAAAAGTGTAAGCAAAATGCAATATTCTTCAAATAAAGGCATTTAGTTTTTCCACTAGGGATTTGAACTCATTTTCTTACTTTCTTACCTCCTTTGTAATGAATTCACGTTTTCACTATCTGATAGATATTAGATATCGTATTGTGAGTATACGTATGAGAACACGAGTGAATGTACAAAATTCTTAAAAATCACATCTTAATAGACTTAAATTAAAATTTTAAAGAAGGAATATTTTGTGAATAAACACTTGATTTTCAGTGTTATTACTATACATCATTTAAAAGATCATTATCATATGTATCATAACACTTACTGTAACATGAAAAATGTTTTTCAGACCATAACACATTTTTTATAAAATTGTTTTTTAATTAATATGATACAATTAATATGATACATTACCTTACTTTCTTACATGTAATAATCTCTATTGATTTCATACGTATTCATTTATTCTTAATCATAAATGTTAACGAAACTTATGTGCAAAGCATAAATATCATAATTGAATTTAATCTAAAAATGCATCTATATTTACTTAGAATTTAAAGATGCAGAGATGAAAAGATATCGTATTGTTTCAAAATCAGTATTTATATAAAATTTTACACAAATTACAGACCAAAAAATAAAGAAAAAACTATTTTTATTCATAAAATGACCACATAATAAGTCTTCTGAATAACCTTGCTTACTTCAAATCCTTATTAATTTTTGCATGTTATGTTTTTGATTTACAAAAAAGTACTAAATTTCAAAATTTTATTGTTGAAATTTTTAAATATAAGTTTGTATTGCTCAAAATTCATCTATGATAAATAATTTGTTACACACTGTATCACAACTATTCTGGAATACTGTTTAGCATATATGTCATTTTTCTAGTTCCACGAACTTCTAAAATAAATATTGAAAACGTGAATGATCAAGTTAGTTGAAAGAAGAAAGTTAGAGGAAATTAAGATGAACTTGAAGAAATTCAATTATAATTTTCTAATGAAAGATTTTTTAAGATCACTACTAATCACTACTAAAAAACTAATTGGTTCTATATGAACGCAAGTTTCTTATTATAACCATTTAGTTGTATGCTTAAGGTAGGAAATTGTAGAAAACAAAATAGCAGTTTTGTTCAAATTAAAATGCTTGCAGTAGAGTAAGAAAATACGACCTTCGTTGTAGTTGACGTTAAGGGCGGCCGTCCCTGCCCCACCCTACGTGGGAACGGGGCTCCCCGGGGCGCACTAAAATACCCCTGTCTTCCAGTCAACAGGTGCGGTGCAGCCCTTTCCCACCCTGCTCTGACCGATTGATTGTATTAACGGGAGTTAATGTTGCTTTTGGATGTGGAAACGCACACGTTATTTCGGTTGTGCTCATTGCTCTTAAAAATTGCGTGGGAATCGAATTATTTGTCGGTGTGTGATCGTTCTTTATAGTCTTTACGGCTTTTAATACGGGTTTTGTTCGGATTTCTCAGTATAAAGCTTCAGACCAGATGCAGCTTCAAAAGAGCGTTTCAATCCAACTATCTTAAGGTAAAAAAAATGAGTCCTCCCACGTGCTATTATACATACTGAGAAGTCAACTTGCATTTTGTTACATTTTGCTCACAACCCAGTTTTTGGTTTATGTTACACATTATTTCTATATACTGTACGATATTATTTCTGAGAGATATTTTATCTTAGTTTAATTAAAATATTATGCCACGTTTACTGGGATGATACGTGTTTTGCCGCTCTATGCCTGCCTTGCCATAAAACACACAACACCAACCTAAATGGTGGTTTGTGAACCCCCAGGAGTTTAATGAATGACTAAAAGATATTCCCGAAATATTGCTTTGATAATTAATAATTATGTACATAATTTAAAAATTGGTTCAAAAAGAGCAACGGAGTAATAAATTTGAAAACATATACATTTTTGCTGCACTACTGTAGTAAAATCATAGTTACATTAAAATTTTGCCTATTTCTTTCGAATTTTATAAGGGGTTTCTGATTGAAGGTAATGAAGTTGTGACGGTGAATCTATAATAAAGAAAATGCCTTGTTTCATACTGTCTCATTTTAAAAATGATAGTTTTCAATATTCCAAGGTATAAATTTGGATCTTCATTCTGATTCTTTGTTTTACCTAAGGGTAATATAAGATAAAGACCAAACTTAACTTCAATCATTTTGTGCCATTTCATTATCCGATAAAAAGTATATCCTAGAAAAGAAAACAATGAAACTTCAGGTAAAAATTATCTTTAGACATGATGCTGATCTTATCTTTTGCCAATGAATAACTACATTTACTTAAATAATAAGTATTTTATAGCTCATAAAAATGTTTAACGAAACGTGTTTTTAATGTAACGCTATTTTTTAAAAAAGACATTATAAGGTCATCTTCTAATACTTATCCCCTTGGATATCATCTTAGTTTTTACTAATAACTGGATTTTGACCTTTAAACACATAAGTGTTATATGCTATATATTATTTAAACATAAATGTTACGCTATACAAATGTTACACACAAAGCGTTTTGTTTCATTTGTTGATAGTGGTGAATACCTGGTGTAAGTTTTACATTGGATAGAAAAAGGGAAATTACGGACCATTTCATCATGTTTTCCTTAATACCGTTTAAATGCTAAATAAACAGCAATCATAAATATTGCATTATCCCTTCATTACCACGAATTAACTTCTCAAAGGATGTAAACCTTCCTTAAACTCGATTTAGCTCATTTCCCCCGACCTCAAGGCCGCTCTAATTGCCTCGAAAACTGCCCAAATCGAATGAACCCTTCCACACCTTCTGATCGATACCGCACAACTTCCTCTCCCCCCCATCGGAAGTATCCTCCCCCGCGCCCTCGAGTTGTTCAAAAGGCGACGAAGGAAGGCTCTGATGCGAAAACGAAGTTACCGGTCGGAATTCTGCCGCCGCAAAAATTGGCCTTCGCGGCGCGAGAGAGCCAATTAAATTAGCCTTTCTTTTAAGGCGCCGCCCTTAATCCGGGCTGTGCCCTTGCCAGCTGCGCCCCTGGATCTGCCCCGTAATCCCTCTGTCCCGCCACCGGGCGGCTTGGCGCGCGCCAAGGTTGTCGCCAGTTTGGTGGAGGGTTTCAGATGAGCAGATCGTCGTGAGGAGGTGGTGTATATAGTGATTGTGTTAGTTTTAAGGGATTAATTTGGGGGATAAAAGTAAGGTGTCGGGTTTCCAGGTTGTTTGAACAGTGGTGTATTGATGAAAAAGGTAGAAGGAGAGAAAGGAAGGAAAAGAAAAATAGTGAAAGAAAAGTAAACAACGAAAGAATTCTGAAAGAAAAGAAAGGTAGAGTGAAGGAAAGAACTAGAGAAATGTAAGGAGTAAGAGAAAGAGAATACGATGAAGAAAGAGCGAGAGGAAGAGAGAAAGAAAAGGGAAGAAAGAAAGAACACGAGGAAGAGAGAAAGAAAAGGAGAGAAAGAAGAACACGAGGAAGAGGGAAAGAAAAGGAGAGAAAGAAAAACACGAGGAAGAGAGAAAGAAAAGGAGAGAAAGAGAGAACACGAGGAAGAGAGAAAGAAAAGAAGAGAAAGAAAAACACGAGGAAGAGGGAAAGAAAAGGAGAGAAAGAGAGAACACGAGGAAGAGAGAAAGAAAAGAAGAGAGAAAGAAAAGAAGAGAATGTGAGAACAGGAGGAAGATAGAGCGAGAGGAAGAGAGAAAGAAAAGAAGAGAATGTGAGAACAGGAGGAAGGTAGAGCGAGAGGAAGAGCGAAAGAAAAGGAAAGAAAGAGAGAACACGAGGAAGAGAGAAAGGAAAGGAGGGAAAGAGCGGTAAAAAGAGGAGAGTGAGAGAAATACTAAAAGGAAAGGGGAAATAGAGAACTAGGGAAATGTGAAGAAGGGGAGTGCATAAGAAAGTGCGAGAGAAATGAAAAAAGATAAGCAGTTGAAGGATAGAATTCAGGGAAAGAAATTTTGAAAGAAAATGAATGAGGGAAAGGGAAGTTGAGAAATGTGAAAAGTGAGGAAAAGAGAACAAGGGGAAGGAAGAAAGAGTAGGAGAATAGGATGGACGAGAAAAATGAGAAAATGTAGATAAAAGGACTAATAGAGAAAGAGAGTGCAATGGGAAGGAAGAGAGGAGGGATGAGTGAAAAAGTACCCTAATGAAGATTGAGAAATTAGGAAAGCTAGTGAAAAAAAATTAGGAAATGAAAAGGAGAAAAGATAACTGGAAGGGGGAATGCTAAAATAATAGTAAGCGAAGGAAATGGTGAGTAGTTATAAAGAGAATGAAAGAAAGTGAACAAGGGAGAGAGGTGGAAGAAAAGAGATTGTGAAGAGAATTTGAGTATAAAGAGATGAGATAAATAGATATGAGATACAATTTAAGATTTTTTTTCGTTACTTCTGCATCGAGGGTCTTTCACTTAATTCACACGCGGCACTGTCTATCCAATTTTCAATGAACTGCAATGAAACTAAGAAACGGCGACCTAGCGGTGCTAATCCAGATATTTCTAAACTACTATTTATAGAAAACTTTATCTTTCAATGAAGAAATAGTCGAATATCCTCAATTTTTTCCTATAAAAACGACTCCCAGAGCTTCCCCAAGCGGCGATACACCCCCGCATCTAGCAGCCCTCCTTCCGAAGTGTGCAAAGTGGATCCGCAAATCGCCGATGCTGTTGCATTTCGGCAGCCCAGGGCGGTTCCAAGGCGAGAAATGTCGGGCCGTGGGTTCCGCTCCAACCACTTGCTCAAGAAGAAAGAAAAAAAGTCCACGCCACCTGAGCCACCCCTTCTTGCTGAGCAATGGCCCCCACTGCACCACTTCTCTTTTTCTTTCTTTCTTGGGGAGATCTCGGTAAAAAATCGACTTTAAATAACTCCCTTTTGATGGGGACTGGGGTGTTATTAGTTGTCGTGTCACTGGGGATGAATCTGCGGTCAAGATTTAAAGAAGTAAAAATGTGCATTGAGGAGGTGGAGATAAAGGTAGGGTGCTAGACCGGGCCCGGGATGCGATTTGTTAAGTTGGGGAGGGTAAAAGGCGGTTGAAGAGCCAGAACAGTCCGCCGATGAATTTCCCAGCCCCCTAAAAACTTTCTTCGAGGACTCCCTCCTTTAAAACCTTTCCCAGTTGTAAAGGACGTTTATTAGACTCATTATCTTATTTTTTTTTCGATTGAAAAAATTGATTCTCTATCTGATGCTGAGGTAGTTATACTTTCGACACACCATTGACAGGTAAAATAAAGTTACCAAGCAACGAACAAAGTCCTTTTAATTTTATCCACTTACAGAAATGTCCACATTTTACGTTTCTCAAACAATATATATATATGTGCTTCCAATGCACACTGCTCGACATCTTTTTAATATTATTATGGCGAAACTGAGCTAGACAAAAACGTATTGAGGTGGTTGCTGTGATCAAATTAGTACTTAATTTAAGGACTCTTATAAAAACCCTTCTTTCTGTTGAATGTACTGAGGGATCTCAATCTGAAAAAGGATCGTTTATCTTAGACCGTTGAATTCGTGAGAGTTTTCTGTGAATTTTAAAGATAAAAAGAATTAATGTTCAATATTTTTGTCATATTTAGAATTAACCTATGAAGCATTAGATACAATTGATATCCACAAACCTTGGGGCCCCGACATTTGTCGGGATTGTCCCTTCGAATGGGTGGCACCTGACAGTGTTTCTCAACATTATTGAGACCATGTCCCCCGTAACTAGACTAGACTTAAATTTCTTAGCATTTTGTCCCAGGCCAGAAGGGTAGGGGTTTGAGGTTCTTCTAGAAAGAATTTTAAAATTTAACTGTAAACCAGGGGTTCAATTCGTTTTTGAAAAAAAATATGGGAAAATTTGCAGTACATTTCATTAAGAAATTCACAAAATTTTTAATTGACCCCCATTGGGTTGTGCACTCTACGTTGAGAAAGACAGATCTAGATAGCAAGGTGGTTCCTAAACTGGGTGTAAAACTAAAGGTACAACTATTGTGCAACAGTGGACTGAAAATATATTCATCTTCTCCTAATCTTGAACAAATTTCCATTTAATCCAAAAACGTTTTTAAAACTTAATTTTTTAGGATCGTATTTTTCTAAATTTTTCGCTGCTACTTCTACTAACCTTATTGTATAAGAGTGTTCTAGTTTTATAGTTTTGAGACATTATGATTTTTTTAAACTATCTTTATTCTTTGAAATATAGTGCAGGCAATGTGTGACTTACCGGTAAAAATTTCAACAATTACTTTTTCAACAGTTTTCACTTGGGAATGACCTCAATAATGACATACTAAAAATCAGACAAAATCGGTTGGCGGAAAGTTTATTTTTTTTTTTAAATTGAAAAAATGACCGAAAATGTTTTTCAAAAAATCAAACACTAATAGTAATTAAGACTTGTGAAATATTCCATTTAGATTTTAAAAAAAATCAATTAAAAGAGAAAGAATTAATATTTAATAATTTGAAATAAAAAAAATTGAAAAAGGGGAAAGTTATGAAGTGATACCCTTAAGGTTAAACTCCCCTTTTGACATTAAATCAAGGTTCTTTAAAATCAACCATACACATTTAAGTAGAAAATCCTTTAAAGGAATCTTTTCTTGATTCAAAATTACAAATTGATACAACAAAAAAAATTTCTCAATGATAAACACACACAGAAACTCATTGCTTTTTAAACACCTATTCCTATTTTTAATTAAACAAAAAAAAAAGAAAGATACAAATTGTTCCCATGCAAAAAAAAAAAAGAAACTAACCCCATTCAACCATGACGGAACGAAACATTTCACTTCAAATCACCTTAAAAAACCCAAAAACGGAAACTGATAATTAACTTAAACCTCCTCTTCCTCTCGAAAAAACCACCACCACCGAAAATTCTTTCAATTCTCGCTCCTAAATAATCGAATTCCTCTCTCCAAAAAAAAAGAAAGAAAACCACCGAAAGACATCAATAAAGAGTCGCTCTCCATAAACAAGGAAAGAGCAGCAAGAGCAACAAAAAACCATCCGGCTGCACCTGAGGCCTGCCCTGTTTGCGGAAGCCCACCGCAATCTGCATATTTATTCCCAAAGAAAACAATCAGTGTCGTAGCACAGGCCACTCGAAGGTTGCCGGTTTGGAGTGGGCCATAGAGTTGAGGTGTGAATACTACATGCAGGGCTGGATGTATAGATCTACGGTATAGATTCGGTTGGTGGGTGAGGGTAATAGATGCAATGGGGTGGAATATTTGATAAGGATGGAGTATTGGGGGTGTCTAATAATATGTGCCTCCTCGTTGTCAATCTCTAATGAAATGTTCGTTTCTGGTAGTTTCGTTTTAACGGAATACCTTTTACAGGCTTTCAATTGGGAGTTTATTGAGTTTAAAAATTCTTTAAAATAATATCATTGGTATACATTTGAAAAAAAGTTACTGAATGAAGTGTCAAAATGACTTAATACTTTAATATTAATACGAAATGTCTATCCTAATTTGAAAAATTTATCTTTAAAATATCTTAAAATTGGCCGTTTTTTTATCATTTTTGATAGTCTAACAAAAATTTCCTTAAAAATCGGCAAAACTGTACAATGGTTCTGAAATTCGGTAATAAAATAACAGATAATTCATGTTTTCGAGATTATTAGAATCGCGCTTTTTTTTTAATTGGTAAAACATGCATGAAGAATATGATAAACACTTTTAAAAGCATAAGATAGATAAATTATTATTAGTTTTAAAATTTTATTTAAGGTGTCTTACCACATAGCACTTAAAAAAGCACATATTTTAGGGATATCAATATGTATAATTTCATGATTCTGTTTAATGAATATTGCGATAGAAATAATCACACCGCATTTTATACAAGCTACTTTAATGTTAGCTTCTCTAATTTTTACGCCCGTTTTACCCTTAAAAAATCGTGAAGGAATCTGATTTTGTGATTTTAATTCTCAAACAAGCAGAATTTATAATTATTAAAAGAGATTATATTTAAGTTAAACAGTTTTTCCTATGACACTATTAATTTCCTATAACCGAAAAAAAATGTTTCCAAATCCTTGAAAAAATGGAACCCAATACTTCAGAAAAAGGTCAATTCTTTTGTTTACACAATCACAACACTGATCAATACCCTTCTTACAATCTTGTATGAATTTCTTAAAGATGAAATTTTCCTTTCCTGAGTTCTTTTCTATTGCAACTATACCCGAATAATTGGATCAGGTTTTCCAACCCTTATTTGTGGCTTTCTTACATAGCAGTTGAACGCCTGTAGATGCTGTTTTACTGCGAGGGTCTTCTTGATGCAGGAAAAACAATACTTTGATCTGTAAATATCATTTCACAGCTAAAGTCAGCTTGTTATAGGGGAAACATAAATTGCTGATTATGGTAAAAAATATGTTACTGAAGTTTTCGTAAAAAAAAATACCAATTTAAACATGAGACAATTTACGAGTACTAAACACTAAATTTTATTTCATTTTAGTTATTTCTTTTTTAAATATTTATAAATAAAGGTGTTATTTTTATTTATATTAAGAAGTTATTTTGTTCAAAAATATCAAATTAAATTTAAATTATTAATGGGTTGTTAAATAATATTGAAGCTTTTTGAGATTTGGAAAACATTTTCATTTTTTAGGCATAATAAGGAGCTATTTTCACTTGCTAATATCTCCTAAAATATTTAGGATATTTCCATCAAACTTTTTTCTGTGCGTTCTTTACGATCTTGTAAAGAATTTTTAACTGAAGTTTTTGTTCAATCTCCTTTAGTTTTTTTTGTAGTCTTTCAACTTTCTTAATTCTAAACTAGAAGTGGTGTAAACTGGCTCAATGGATTCAACAAATAAATACTTGAATATTGTAAGACGCCCAATAACCCGTTGAAGATCCATGCACCTGTTATGAATATATCCCACCCTTCATACACATAAAATGTTATTCATTAAAACTCACCTTTGTGTATAGTTGTCTGTACTCATCATTAACCTTTAGCACTACCAAACTGAAAGCAATTGAATCGTCAGTTTAAAAAAAAGGTAATAAGTCCATACAAAAATTGGCAAATAGACTACTCAAAAAAAATCTCCAAGCTTCGCTCTCTACACATGAGTGGGAAGAGAAAGAAAAATAACTATCCCCTGTAGGCAAATATAGCCTCTTGAATTCGGTGAAATTGATGTTCATTCATTTGATTTTTCTTATTTAAATTGCATTTTTTTTTATTTGTGCTGTAACTGTAAACTAAGCCAAAATTAAATTGATTTTAAATTTAAAAGGGCCATTTTTACCTTGTTTTTATTCAGTGAACTTTTGACTCCGCATTGATATTCCTTAAACTGCCTTAATAACTCAGTTTCATAATACTTTTGAATTTGTTTTGTTTTAGTCTTTCTATTTCTCACTTTTGTGCTATGAACTAAGCTTAAATATAATTTAATTGTCAATCGATGGGGTTTTTGAAAAAGTTTGGAAAAGGGAATAAGTTCCATCAACTTTTTTCAACTGTACGATATTCTTAAATTTACTTACATTTTCTCAATGATTTCTCTGAATACTAAATAGGGTCCTGAATTTCCTGTAAAAATTTGTAGGTTATACCACGGCTTACTAGATACTTATACAGGCTAGTCGAGTTTTAAACAATGAAAACCATTTGACAACTTTTCCCGCTTGGAGCGCTACAAGACCCACCTATATCACCCACCGCCTTCAACACTGTGGATATGCTTTGCCAGTTCGTCCAGTATTGCCATCTGGATTTGCAATGATTTCCGTACTCGGCTAGCCTGTATAAGTATCTAGTAAGCCGTGGTTATACGCAGATAATTCCATTACTTACACAGATTTTTCATTGTTTCAAAACTTGGAGTTTGGACATATTCCCTTTTACAAACACACTATTCAATTATAAAGTACACAGTCATAAAATGTCTATATTTTTCCTTAATCCCCCCCCCCCGAAAAAAAACCCTCACCCCCAAACAATCCCCCCCCCCATCCAAACGATCCCTCCCTAAACAGCCCAATCGTCCCACCCCATTTCAATAAAAACCCCTCTCACCCGGACAAAACGGTGGGGGTGAGTAATCCACCCCCTCGCTGACCGCCCCCCAGAGACACCCCTCCCCCGGAGGAGAGAGACGGATGGCCCCCCTAGAAAAACGAGGGGCCAAAACAAACGCCGGCTGATAGGGTCAAACTCTAATCAAATCTCTGTACCGTGAAATGGACCTTCCGAAGAGTGGACGTAAGAAGGGGAGTGGATATAATGGGGTCGTTTTTCTTTGCCGGACTGTCCGGTCCGGTGTTGTCTCTTAGACCGAGATTTGGTGATTACATTCCTTTTTTTTATGTTGTTGTTGTTGGGTTTTCTTGTTCGTCAAGGATTTCTTTGGGATGTATTGACTGCGATTGGTCTTTTAGGGTAGTTTGGGCAGTAAAAGGAATGGTGTAAAGGCTACTAAGAATGGATTAGGTGTGTAGTAAAGTGTGTTCTGTAGGTGGATTTTTTTAAAGTTTTTATTAAGGAGATGAAATTTTTTACAGAAGAACACAACGGTAAATTACTCTATATTCGATTACCTTTTTCATACTAGGCAAACAATTTTAGTATGATGATTGAAAAATAACACTGTCAAAGACGAGAATTATGCGCCAATCGCTCCAAAAATTGTATCCTACGGCATTTAACCCTTCTTACAATAGTGGTTAGTTAAATCGGCTACAATTTTGCTCTTCCAATGTACTATGTTGCTCTATTGCACTTCCTATTCCTTGAATTGTATAGAGCTTTAATTCTTTCTTATGATATTATACTTTATTTCAAAGTTAATATAAATTAAATAAATAATAATAAAATTTATATTAAAGTAATTGTAAATCTATGTGTACCCTGATGTGAATTTTCCTTTTGGAAATACTTTTTTAAAAAAGTAATTTATATTTTTGAATAGTAAACCTTAGGGATACTCTTCCCCAATACTTTTTTTAATTGGAAGGGTGAAATTCATTACCTATTGAAATACAAGTACTGTTTAAGTTTTCAAACACTGGGTACTTTACCCTAACTTATGGTTGCACAACTTTAACTGTGATGCAGGTCAAATTACTACAATTTAACTTCGCGGGAGCCAAACAAATTTGTTTGGTCTGATCTCCTAGGCCAAAATGTTTACCCAATATTCGCTTGAGTAGGAAATTAATAGAAATTATAAGTAATTGAATAATAAAGTGAAATCGCATTACCACTAAGGCATAAACGACAGTCTGTTTTTTCCTAGTTTCGTAATCAGATTGACTTTTTTGACGTTGTGGCAACGATTATATGAATGTTCGGAACATGAGCTAGTTCCTGCACTATTAAACTTCTTTTTTTTTATATTACAAGTTTTTATAATTTCTATTTGCGAATACCTTTTTTTATATTTACAAAAATACCCCTTTTATTTTTAGAATAATTCAAGATCAATAGGCCATAAAAAGGACACTGCTGATGGTTCACTTGAGGCTTGAAGGCCCTGTATATAAAGCCCACTTGAAGGCTCCTTGTGAAGGTCTGCTCTAATTAATGTAAAGCATGCAGAGGTAAAGTAATTTTTTCTTCATTTTTTAACTACTTAAAATTTTTCTTTTGGGAATATTTGGGTACGTATGAGTACGCACGTTTTTGTAAATTAACTTTTCTAAACACATTAGCGCTTGTGAATAAAATTTATTTTTGTGACTAATTTTAATATTTCAACGTTACAAAAAAATCTTAAAGGTGAAATTTTCTATTTTTAGATCAAAATTTTAGTTTACAGTAAAAATTTCATTCCTATGCAAATTTGTGAACTTAAAATGTTTAAAAGAGGTTTCATAAAGTTCTTCATAAGTAATATCTAGAAAAAAAATTTAAGCATAATGCAATATTCTCAAAACAAAGGCATTTAGTTTTTCCACTAGGGATTTGAACTCATTTTCTTACTTTCTTACCTCCTTTGTAATGAATTCACGTTTTCACTATCTGATAGATATTAGATATCGTATTCAAGGGGGGATTTTTGAGGGAGTACCTAGGTCGTTGGACCTTCAAACTCCAGTATAACTAGCCTCACTGGGTGAGGCCATGAGCTGAACTGTTACAGAACGTGTGACTTGAAAGTCACAGTCAGCTGAGGAGTGGCTAGCTCGATGCTAACCCCCTCTTGATTTCCCCATGTGACCTTGGTACTCATTTTATCGACCCCGGAGGGATGAAGGGCTGAGTCTGCCTTGCCCGTGGACCGGGATTTGAACCCCGGGCCTGTGGTGTGGGAGAGATATCGTATTGTGAGTATACGTATGAGAACACGAGTGAATGTATAAAATTCTTAAAAATCACATCTTAATAGACTTAAATTAAAATATAGAAGGAATATTTTGTGAATAAACACTTTATTTTCAGTGTTATTACTATGCATCATTTAAAAGATCATTATCATATGTATCATAACACTTACTGTAACATGAAAAATGTTTTTCAGACCATAACACATTTTTTTATAAAATTGTTTTTTAATTAATATGATACAATTAATATGATACATTACCTTACTTTCTTACATGTAATAATCTCTATTGATTTCATACGTATTCATTTATTCTTAATCATAAATGTTAACGAAACTTATGTGCAAAGCATAAATATCATAATTGAATTTAATCTAAAAATGCATCTATATTTAATTAGAATTTAAAGATGCAGAGATGAAAAGATATCGTATTGCTTCAAAATCAGTATTTATATAAAATTTTACACAAATTACAGACCAAAAAATAAAGAAAAAACTATTTTTATTCATAAAATGACCACATAATAAGTCTTCTGAATAACCTTGCTTACTTCAAATCCTTATTAATTTTTGCATGTTATGTTTTTGATTTACAAAAAAGTACTAAATTTCAAAATTTTATTGTTGAAATTTTTAAATATAAGTTTGTATTGCTCAAAATTCATCTATGATAAATAATTTGTTACACACTGTAGCACAACTATTCTGGAATACTGTTTAGCATATATGTCATTTTTCTAGTTCCACGAACTTTTAAAATAAATATTGAAAACGTGAAAGATCAAGTTAGTTGAAAGAAGAAAGTTAGAGGAAAATAAGATGAACTTGAAGAAATTCAATTATAATTTTCTAATGAAAGATTTTTTAAGATCACTACTAATCACTACTAAAAACTAATTGGTTCTATATGAACGCAAGTTTCTTATTATAACCATTTAGTTGTATGCTTAAGGTAGGAAATTGCACAAAACAAAATAGCAGTTTTGTTCAAATTAAAATGTTTGCAGTAGAGTAAGAAAATACGACCTTCGTTGTAGTTGATTTATTGCTCTTCATTGGTGGCATTTCATATACCTACATAATCTGAAGCTGTACATCTGATATGTTGTGTGTATACCATATTTTTAAAATGACAATTTTTCCACACTCATCTATCTAAAGCACATCAAACATTCTTAATGAACATATTTACAATGCTAAATATTAAAATCATTGCACTTGATAGATTTAATTTTTACACACAATAAATGACTAGTACAAAATTCTTAAAAAATCACATCTTAATAGACAAACTAAAATTTTAAAGAAGGAATATTTTAGGAATAAACACTTGGTCTTCAGTGTTATTACTAAACATCAACATTTAAAAGATCATTTTCATATGTATCATAACACTTACTGGTAACATGAAACAATTTTTTTTTTCAGATCATAACATATTTTTTATAAAATTGTTTTCTAATTATATGATACAAATAGTTACATCTGAATCTATAAAACAATTCATTATTTGAGCAATATTATTCAGGACCAGTTTCAGATAGTTAATGTAAATTCATTTAAGTTTTCTGCATTTTTTTCTATTTTGTGTTAGAAAATATCCTTAAATCTTTCTTTCTAAATGTTTCCTATTTACCTAAGATCAGTTTTAGGTATTAGGAATTTCCTGTATTTGTCATTTAGATATGAGTATTGACATTGAGTAAAAAACTTGTACAAGCAATCTCAGATCTTAGCTTCGTTTATTTTAGTAATCGAATATTCGTATGTAAATGTTTAAACTATGTGCTTTCAATGTTTAAAACTTGGTTAGGATTTTACATCTTGGTGTTACAGAAATTTATCTAAAAATAATTTCAAGTTAGCTAAAGACCAATCAATATTGTTTTCATATAAATGTAATTTTTCCGCAACCTTTTAAGTGGGAGATGTAAATCCAAGTAGGTTAAAAAAAATATCACCTGAAGTGCAATTATATAATACGAACAGATATGAGGTTATTTCGTCGTCTTTTATGTCTATACTAGACAGCAACCTTAGATGACCCTATGAAGTCACTAACAAACAAAGTAGATAATCCCATCGCGGTGTCTGAATATTGAGTGAAATGAAGAAAGTCAATTAAAAATATGATCATTTTGTTAAACCTATTACCTATATATATAGCGTCTTTTTATCACGATTTGCGGACCGAAACTCCTAGCAACCAAATATGCTTTGTGTTTACTCATTTTCTCTTTCCGCGTAGTGACGTACTGGGTTCAGGAAACGTTGCTGTCGAGAATAGTAAATGCTCATTTTCTGCATCGTCACAACTTAAAAATCATGATTTTTTTTTTAGAAGATACTACTTATTATTTGTAGATTTATCACGCTAGAGAAAAGGCAACCATAAAATGAAACTACTGTTATTCCGTGGGAAATTCTGGGCTCCCGGAAAACTACGAGGTTAAAGTATAACTTCATTACCATAGTAACTGTTGAGAATCTTGTACATTCTCAAATATAGTGATTTTAGAGTTATGACGTTATTGCAGAAATATGAGATATATCAGTGGTAGTCAATCTGGCCCTTACTGCCCACAAGTGAGTACTCCATCTTTTATAGTTATTTGAGCATAATTGAGGTGGGGTAAGGGGGTGAAGTAAGGGGAGTAAGGTGGAGTAAGGGGGTGAGGTAGCTAAGTAATTTAAACAAACCTAGAAGTGACAGTCCAACATTAAGAATTTAATAAAATTGGTTTAATTAATGCTGTGACTTGATGTAATGCTTTATAGTTTAAATAAAGAAAAAAAATTAATTAAATTAAATACCTCCCTTTATTGATAGGGGGTTATTCAAATCACACTTTTAAGGGAGAGAGTGGGTCTTGAAGAGGTGACGCAATTTGGTAATGGGACAATTACACTTTGTAACATTTAATTTGACTACATGACATTTTGACATTTGATTTGTGACACCTAAACTTTTCTTTTAATGCAGTTAAAATGCTAAAAGAGACATTTTTTACACTTTATGATTGAACAAGTAGTAAAAAAATATATGATAAAATAAAAATAGTGAAACAAAATTTATATTTAAAGTTTCAGTCATCACAATAGAGAGAGGGAGGAAAGTCACTGAAATGTTCCACGGGCATTTCACGGCAATTGTAGAGTCCGTGACATTTCATTTTGTCTTTTAAAGTTGCATAAATTTCAAATTTTTTCAACATTTTTTGTTCTCATACTAACATAGCCTGTAAACTTTAGATTAAAACAGAAAAACTATAAAAATTCTTAACTTATGCAACTTTAAAAGACAAAATGAAATGTTACGGACTCTACAATTACCGTGAAATGCCCCGCCAACATGTGACATAAAAGAGAGGAAGGGTTGTAAAATCCCTAAAATTGTAATTGTACAAACATTTACTGACGTGTAACCGGATGGCTTTTGGAAAACTTGGCGGACACAAGTGAGCAGTAGGTATTAAAAATGAATGACTACCCCTGAGATATCCGATACCGAGACAAATTTTCAAAATACAACAAATTAACGATCAAACGGGATGAGGGACCTGGATATTGTCCATAAAATTTCCAACCATCAGAATCCAACATTTTTTTTTACTCAACTATTATAGGACGTCAATCAATTCACACATCCAACACATCGTTCAAATACGCTATATAACAAATGGCCAACCTCAAAATCTCGATCTTGGACAGCTTCTTATCAGGGGGAAGGGTGGGGAGCAGCTTCCTCAACTCGGCGAAAGCCACGTTGAAGGCCTCCACGCGGATTCTTTCCCGGGTGGCATGGGCGAGGCGGTACTTCTGGGTCGCTCGGCGGCGTCTCCGCCTCTCCTCGCGGCTCAGGTGGCTGAGGGACTCCGGGCCCCCCCCGCGACGTGGGGCTCTGGGCTCGTGGTGGGCCTCGAGCCCCTGTTGGGGGTGGTTGGCTTGGCGGCGGCTCGAGGGGGTCACCAGCGCCGTGCAGCAGGCGTCCGGGGAAGCGTCCGCGCCGCTGGAGTTGTCCGGAGTGTAGACGTACATGGCGGTCGAGGGGTCAGTCGGTGGGTCTCGGAGAACTGTCATCCATGCCAGGGAGTTGTTGGGATTGTGGACTTGGTGGTTTTTGGATGGGGTTAGATAATAGATAATAATAATGGGATGGGATAATAGATGGGGTTAGATAATAGATAATAGATCGCTAGTTTTGTTTTGTGGAGTGCTTGGATTGAGGGAATGTTAGCGAGGTGTCCTATTTCTTTGAATGGCTGAACTATGTAACAGTTCACAGAGAAAAAATCTTGTTGTGTTTTGGAGCTTGTTTGTTATGTGACGCTCACACATACAATTGAGCACAACTGCAGTTCACAAGGAATTACAGTCTTGGGTGGAACTGGAATCTATTAGGAATAGTTGACTCTGATTTCAGTTGGCTGATCTCTGATTTGATTGGGTCAGAGTTGAATGGAAAACGATAAATTTTCTTAATCCTAGATGATGATAATTTACACAGGACTTTATTTTTGTTTGATAGAAACTGTTTGAGGATTATACTGATGGCCCAGTTGTTGACACAGCAAAGAATAGTTCACACATATTTATATTTGTTAAACTGATTCAAAATGTTTCTAAATTCTCTTGCATCTGTTATAAAGCTTCAATTTGTAGATGTTTGAAACAGGATGATTCAAGGACAATCTGTAATGAATTGAAATGTTTAAGTTATTGGAAAATACCTAAAAAATACATTAAAACTATAACATTATGGTTATATCGGCACCTTTTCATAAAGGAAAGGAAATGTGTTAGCAATTAAATTAATTTTAAATTGCTTAGAGAATATAAATAAAATACATTATAATTCATGTTTAATACGTTGACTGCCAACTACGAGATATTTAGTTAGTTGTTTACTTGCCCAGGACGCTTACTACGAGTTCTCATATTTTCATTACCTTTCATATTTGTACGGCTATACGAGGAAAATCGTAACATAACAGTGAGTGTAAATGAATAAATGGCTTCAGGAAAGAGAATAAAAAATCAGGTTGGGTTTAAAATGAACTGAAAATAAAATTACACAAAGTTTATTCAAGCAGAATAAGAAATAAGTTTATGTTTTGTGATGTTTTTTTTAAAACAGGAAGGTTGGACGGTTGGACAGAAGTAACTTGAATTAAAAAATGTTAACAAAAATGAGTAAATAAGTTCAATAGTTTTAATGTGGGACATCAAATACTAAAAAAAGGTCCAGCTATCTATACATTCAACAAAAAAGCGACTGAGAAACTCAAAACCGGGGAAACCCCCCAAATAAAATACAAGACACCTTTATCGGTCCCATGACGCTAACCCCAGCGCTATACAATGCTATCACTGCCTCCAATAAAAGATCCCCCTCGATTTAAAGTGACACTTCCTTAGTCATCAACAAATTAAGTCTGACGCTTTCGCCACCTATTTGACTAATTCGGGGGCAGGGCGCGATGATAAAACGGGGTCGGGGGTGTCATCACCCTTTTTACGATCGTATCGAACGTCCGATCTCTGATGCGGATGAAGATAGGGTGGACCCCTGACTGGTGGGCGAATGTCGTGTTTTATGATGTGATTATGGACATATAATGCGACTGGGGTGGACAGTTATGAGTTGTGACGTAAGCAGAGTTTGATATGACTTTGATATGAAGTGAAGGTGGGAGTTTTGAAAGGAATCAATGTAATGTGGGTTATGGTGAGTTTTTAGAAAATGTAGTTACACGTACAAAATTCCATTCATCTATCTACCAACAGCAACAGCACCCCGAGAAAACATGAAAACAGTGACCAATCCACAAAAAAAGTGATTATCTTCTTCTCGTGTAAATTTTATTATAAAACCATCAATTTATTATCTATTTATAAGGCTTTGAATCTTAAAAGTGCTTTGTTTAAAGATTCTTTATTATCACATACCTAGTGTTCGGCAACTAGTGGTCAAAAAATAGTTAACTACCAACTACTAACTAGTCTGGGAAATTGCAGTTGTAACTAGTAGTTAACTATTTTTTCCTGGGACTAGTTGCAACTAGTAGTTAACTATTTCCTAAAGTAGTTAACTACTAGTTAACTAGTCTATTTAATTTCATAACCTATTTTTTGGCAAAATTCTAATAAATTTTTCTTATCTATGTCACAAAAAACGTTTTTACTTCGCGTAAAAATGATCTTTACTTCTTATTATGGTATTTGAGTACTCTACCTTTGATAAAAATTTGAAATATCTTTTTGAATTTTAAATAATTTTTTTTTAAAGTAGTTGAAAATTTGAAAGTAGTTTTAACTAGCAGTTAATTAAAAAAGTAGTTGAACTACTTTAAACTTAAAGTAGTTAAACTACTATAGTTAACTACTAGTTGATCGGTAGTTAACTACTAGTTGCAACTAGTTCTAGTTAACTAAGTGCCGAACACTACACATACCTATATACGTTAGAGGTGATTATAAAAAATTGAAATTTTTAAATTACTTTGAAAATTTGTGAGGATATTAACTTAGAAATCGAACTCACACCCCTTATCATACAAACTTATTCTACCTTTTTTTAGCATGAACTCTAATCTTCATATCCCAAATAGTTAGCTGAATCCTCATTTTCATTAGTTCTTTTCAAAATTAAATCCTTTGATTAATACCCAGAATCCTATTCAATCCAGTACGAAAGTTATGCCCGGATGGCATTCTGGCTTTAATGATTAGTTTTTCTTAAAATTATTTTAAGCATTACCCCCTCCCTGAATTTTATAGCATCTTGGGTACACTTTGTCATGTAAGAAAATTGCATCAGGCATGCTCTGGACTTTGTTTTTGCTGTACACTAACTTCTATCGCAAATTAACTAGTTTTACAGGTATTGCTACCGATGGGGCTGTTTTACCTTGATAACAGAATACGCGGCGGGGGAAAAACTACTCTGTGTGTAAAACGAAGTGAAATAATGTTTTGAAATCACATTGTGAATTCAAAATAAGAATAGACGACATTAGTGTGACGTCACTTGCTTGTTTGGAAACGTTGATTCTATCCGTGATTGGTTCCGTGATTGGAGGTAAATCCGTACGGAACCAATCACGGATGGAATCTACGTTTCCAAACAAGCAAGTGACGTTATGACTAATGTCGTCTATTTGAGCGTTGATTATTTTGCCAATTCGTTTCACACGTAATGTATTTTCGTGCACACACAAGGTGTGTTTGAAATGCGTAGCATCAAATATTTAGTTTTTTTAAAGTAAAATGTAGGTGTCTCTTATCTTGTAAGTAAACTTTTTATGAAATATTTCCATTTATTTTAAGGTGTTTACATTGAATTTTATAACTTGGTTGCCTAGGTTTGATAGCCCATTATTTGTAAGGTAACTTATTTTCTAGTGTGCAGCAAATACTTTAAAAGGTTATAACATCTCTTATTCTCCTTGGCAATTAAGTTTTCATGATCCTGTGATTCATTATTGGTTGTCATGCCTACCCTGTGCTTTTCCGAAATGTGCTATTCAACTTTTCTTTTAAAATGTCTTCTAGTTCTTTATTAATTGAGTAACCAGGGAAAAACTGAAAGGGAAAGGAACAGTTATTTCTATAAGGAATGAGAATTAGTGCGCCGGATTAATATTTTTTAATGTACAAAAAGTTTAAAATCATGACAATTTTAATTGAGTAAAATAGGTCTATCGATAAAAAAAACTACCCTCTATGGTCTCTATAAACACCTCTGGTCCAATATTCAGTGAAACCTGTTTATGAAGATACTTTAGGGACCAAGGAAATTGTTTTTTACAAGTTATCTTATTGACGGATCTAGCTTCGACTTCCCTTGGACCAATTTGAAATATGTTTTAGACAGATTTAACAGTACAATTATTTCACTACTATATATAAACCTTCATATATTCATACTTAATTTAACTCTAAGCACTTCAAAATGAGGAATTCCTATTTAAACTCTTAAACCCTCTTTCCAATCAATCTCACGACTCAAAAACTACCCCTCTCCAAACAGTCAAAACAAACACTCCCAAACCGGCTTATACGCATTATCATCATCCTCCATTTCCCCCTATAATGTGCGCGACCGTTTAAACATTTAAATAAGAAGAAAGAGAAAAAAAAACCTCGCGCGACCCGCTCGCCCCCAAAGTGCCGCCGAGGACTCGGCGAGATTTCCCGGGGGAGTCGTTGGACCCCCGCCGACCGCTCGAGAGAAGCTCAACCCCCGGCCGATTACGTGGCCCTCGTGGGTGCCGACCGATGTCCGTTGCATTCGAATGACGAGAGATGAATGTGTCCGTCGATTTCAATTTCGAATGATCTGATCGTTTTGAACGACGTTTGGGAAGGGATATATGGAGAATGTTTGGTTCGGAGGAGAGTATTACGGTGAGATATATCTTTAATGTAATGTCATTGTGATTTTCTCTCCTAGTTTCGAGAAAAACGCGTTTTGTTGGATGTAAGTATGATATTCGTTAGACACGTGAAACTGATTGATTTAAAAAAAAATTATTGCAAATTGTAAGATTTTGTTGGTTCTGATGGTGATCACTGTCATTCCAAAAATGCATTTGGGTGAGAATGACAAAAATGAACACATTGGGGGTGTTTTATTAGTCCCGATAGTAATTAGTAACGATATTATCTGACTCCCGTTATCAGCTTCATGTTATAAAAATTCGCGTATGAATTTACACTCTAAAAAAACTCTTGTTTTAACGGATATTCAACAACACTTTTACAGTAACATCATAATTCAATTTTTAATGTTAAAAATAAATTTTATATGTAATCCAGCACACTATGAAAAAAACTCTGTTGTTCTTATAGATATTCTTCAACCAAAACAACAATATAACAGTCCTGCGAAAAAACTCAGTAACTAACTCAGCTGGACTCTCTTCAGACGCCATGTTTTTGTTGTGTTTGTCTGATCACTAAAACCACGTATTATTGTATTTATTCTTTTTTTGTTACTATATTCTCTTTCTTACCTTAAAAATGTACAGTGAAAACCCAAGAAAAACAACGGAAACTCCCCCAAACCAAAAAAAAAATATCTTCCAAAATTTTGCGTATTGTTGCGTATGTTAGGAAAACCGGAAAGTTCAAAGTATACGAAGGATTTTTTGGTACTTTTCCTTTAAGGTAAACCAGTAAGATACTTCATCAACTTCCATCTAAACACTAAAGATAATCTGGTGATTTTTGGCTTTTTTAGTTAACTTTGGCTTTTTTAGTTTTTGGCTCACTTTTCGAGCTTTCCTAAATTCCACGATTAATAAGAATGTGTTTACTTCAAGATGACATCTACAGAAAGCTTATGTAATTAACATTCAAATGAATTTTTAATTTTAATTTATAAGTAACATTTAGATTGTACGAAAGATCCTATTTCATAAATTTAAACCGGTTTTATACTACTCTTGATGAGGAGCAGTGGAATTCTTCGAGATCTTAGATTCCAGCAAATGATGGATTTTCCTAATGTGGGGTTAGGGTAGTAATCCGACAATTTGATAAGGATGGTTGTGATTGAACTATCCGGATGCCTCAGAAAAATTTAAATCTAAATTAAATTTTCCGTGCAATAATTAAAATAACTTTAAAATTTATTTTTTTAAGGAATTAGCCAGTTAATTGTTATTAAAAATCTTAATTTTTTAAGTAAAATACAAAACTTGAGCTGAAAAGAAACGAAATAACAAGTTATCACAGATTTAAGGAAAACCTCCCAACTGGAGATCAATCCAAAAAAAAAAAAAAGCCAAGATGCCAAATTGACTGTAGATAAAGTTACATAAAGTTGGTCTCACATAATGGAAGAGAAAGATAAAAATTAACACGTAACAGACACTCCTAATTGCAACAGAACTTTCCGGTTTATCTAAAACAGTGGTTCCCAAAGGGGGCGGTGATGAGTTGATAGGAAATTGGGACGTTGACTACTTTTAAACTAATGCTGAATGTCAATTAAATGCGGTAAAAGTAGCTTAAAACTACTTTTTAATAAGCTGAAATTCAAAAACTTACGTAATTTTTAAGATGAAAACAGGAAATTTTCAGGTTGGGGTACCAAATATCCTTTGAAGGTAGCTAAAGGTGTATACGACCTGGGTATCACACAAGTGGTTTCAGTACGTTCAAAATAAAGTAAAGAGTTATTTTTGTATCAAATTTCATAAAAGGTAGAGTCGAATTATCATCCTAATTATTTCAAGTGAAATTTTAAGGTGCATGTAAAACTTAACTTTTGAACACTAACTTTACAATTTTTTTATTTATTTATTTTTTGTTTTAAATTAAAGTTTATTCATAGGAAGTGTCTATTTGGACGGCAAAAACGGCAGTTGGCCCATGCGCCGTAGGTCTCGCGGTTACTACGTAGCAGTCCCGGCGCTTAGTGTGATCTCCAATCAGAACCGTCGCCGTGGAAATAAGAGAAGGGTTTAGTTGTATATTGATCGTTCAAATAGACAGTGCCTTATTCATAACAAAACATTGGTATAAAATTCTATGAAATATAAGCAAAATTAGGGGCAAAAATTTGTAAGGGGGCGGTGGAAAATTTTCTCCTTGAAAAGGAGGCGGTGGTCCCTGGGAACCTAGGACCTAATATTAACACCACTTCTTACAAACATTTATGATATCAAGGGCCCAATGGTTAGCGTACTCACAGTAGTCCCGAGTTCGATTCCCAATGTTGACCGATAAATAATCTTTCATGAACTCGCATCAGACAGAGAGGCTACTGAACTTTTTACATAAAGAATAAGAATCAGCCGAGACCAGATTCCTCCAATCCCTTTATCAACACCACAACGCATCAAATCATAAATCAATTTCTAAGACTCGCATTAACCTCAGCAGAAGAACTTATTCTCAACCGCACAAATCCGTACATTGCGAAAATGCCCCAATTCCCAGCGATGTCTCCGCCTCGGTTGACGCAAAGAATTAGGTGGAGGGGCGTGTTTGACAAGACCTCCCAGTGGCCCGCCGCATCTCCATATTACCCAGGGTTAATAAGTTTGTCCCGCTTCCATCATATCAACAGGCCCGCGGGATGATGGGATTACCCCCACCCGCGCAATCTGATTAGGATACCCTTTTATTTCTTCTTCTTGGATGAGGGAAGAAACCGCTGGATTTGATTATTTGATTATAGTGACTCTTTTATGCATCTGTTATTGCAGGTAGATGGTAGAGGATCGCCAATTTTATCTTCGTGTCGATTGAGAAGAGGATGATAAGTGAAAGATTCTTGCTGGATGATCGTAAGATTTTTTTTCGTAGAAGTATAAATAATTAAAATAGTATTTGATGTACTCTGTCTGTCACAAGATGAGCTTTGTGGCTGTTGCTATAAAAACAATACTGAACGAATGGATTGAAGAAATGTAAATGAGAGCTCATCTTGTGATAGACAGACAGTAAAAACCAATGGATTTCCTCGTGTTTTGTATATATCTTGGTATACTGTAGCTGTATACAAGCTTTAACTTTCATTTTATTTGTGAATACCTTTGTAGTGACCTTTGTTTTTACATCAAATTCAGATTGCACAAAGTATTTCTATGTGTGTAATTAAAAATAGTTTTAAAAGTTCTCCCACAGCAACATGTGTTGTTGTCATCATTTGAGTTGTTGGTAAACAGGGCAGCTGGATGACTCTAAAGCTGTTCCGTTTTAATTTAGAGTCCAATCACATTATTAGCATACAGTAAATAAAATTGTTATAATATTGTAAACAAAATACTTTAAAATATCTGGATGCATAAAATATCTGACACACTTTTTCAGTGAAAGCGTGAAGGTAAATATTACTGAAAAAACATTAATTTGGAGTTGTAAGATAGTTTAGTTAGCAGTAATTGATTGAATGTTGCAGTGTTAAATTAATACCATTTAAACATTTATATTCTATGTTTTCAGTTAGTGATAATTAACGACTGTATTCAACAATGTATTCACTGCATATTCACCACTATATATATCTTGATTTAAGATTAACCTGGAATCAAGCTTTTTCGAAAACTTTTATTGGCTTAAAACTTGTTTTTTTTTTTCAACTTTACTACCATTTAGAAAAGTTTTGATTCCTGCGGTTAGGTTAGTGGTGAACTAAGCCATAAGTCAGTTTTTTTTTAATGTTAGTTAAGTTACCTCTTCATGCGTTATCGATTCTTATATACGAGTAGATGTAATTTTAATTATAGTGATAGCAATCATCACGACTTACATTCGAAAAAATTTTTATCGCACAGACAAAATTTGCTTCAACTGTAGTGATCCTAAAATTTAAAATATCATTTATAATTAAATTTTTCACAGAGGCCAACTAAATTATATTTAACTTTTCCTATTTATAACTATTAAATAGGAAAGGATAAGAAATGAGTACTCAATGTTCTTAAATTCGTTTCACGAAATTCCCTCTTTAAATAATTTTTACCGTGTATTTTCTGAGAAATAAATTATTTACGCATTATTTTTATGCCAATTAAAACGGTTGAAAATAAAGCAATGTTCTCATTAAGTGTCAAAGCTCCCATATTGGGAACATTTTTAAATATTTTTTTTCACCTCAAGTAAATTAAGATACATAATTACATATTTTTTTTCGTTAATTATGAGTTTATTCGAAAGCGGGTGTTTTGAATGAGTATCAATACGTGAAACAATAGTTCGTTTTTAAATCAAAACAAACAAGAGTAAAAAAAATATAATTTAGAACATTTCACACCTCCTTCGAATGTTCCCGAAATGGAAGCGTTGCCTGATCATTAAAATCATGTCGCCCACCCTGTGTTAGGTATGTAACTGAGTTGAACTATTTATTGCATCTCTATTGAAATTCAACCTCTTTGTTGACCGCAGGTGCAGTCAAAGCCTCCTGTGCGGTGCAACCCCTTTTGTCCACTGCTGCCTTTTGTTGTTCGAAGACAAGAGCGAGTGTTGAGTTATTTAGGATGTCACTCCTATCTTTTGAAGAATGTACTAACAAGAAGTATATCTGTGACGAGTTCTTTTTCTGCAATCTAAAGCAAACGTCCAGTAAGTAAGGAGGAGAAACTTTCTTTACTTTCATTTGAATGTAAATATGACATTGACATTTTTAGCTGCTACAATATGTTTTCGTTTTGGACTTTAAGTAAACATTACATTTCGCTTGAATTCTGAGCAGATAAATGCAGTATTTCACGTTTGCGATCGAATCTTGGTAAAATAACTTACGGTGAAAATTTTTATTGAAAATAATTTGCATGTTGTGGTGTAACCAGAGAATGAATGCGATGAGGTCTAAGTAAATTTAAAACGGAGAAAAAAAATTACATTTCAAGAAATAATATTATACATAAAAAAGAGAAGGCGGTGTCTATCAGAAAATTATTTCCAAAGTGATTAAAGTTGAATAAAATTCAGGACTAATGTAAAAAAAATTCCATGAAAAAGCTATAAACAAATTGATATTCTATTTATGCAAAGAAACAAAGAGCCAAAATATTAATGTTTTGATCAAAAACGATCAATTACAATCAAAATTGATTATACGCAAAATATAGAATACTTCAGTTAATCAATCACATGAAAATGATTTAGATAATTTTTGACTTCACTTAGCAAGCTATTAAAATTAAACATTCAATTAGTAACACTGGCACATATGTTACACCCATTGTGCCAAATCTCCCGATTTGGTCCAAAATAAAGATTTTTTTTTTTTGAAAATTTTAACTGCAGATATAGGGCACGGTCAGCCAAAAAACCTATGGTATCTCTTCAAAAAATCTGCAGTATCTCTTCAAAAAATCTGCCCTATCTCCCCATTCATGACCCCTCCAACAATAGCGAAGGAGTCCGAAGTCACCTCCCCCAGTCAATTAGCAGACACCCGATAGTGACTTCTCGCTCCTCCCCGAGGGCTGTCTTTTGTTGGAGGGACCATTGAAGGGGTTGATTGCGGTTTTCCCAACCAGATAACCGATCCGATAACCAGATACTGCAGATTTTTTGAAGAGATACCATACTGATTTTCTTGCTGACCGCAGCCATACGATAAAAGACGCATATTGAATCTCAAAACATTCAAAAAATCAAATGTTTTCGGTGCGGTTTATATAGTGGCTAGTGGCATTTAATGGGTTAAGTTGTATTATCAATGATGAAAAGCGTTAGATTCTTCTAATAAATCAATCTTAAGATTGAAACAATTGTTTCTCTATAGAGGGTTTCTTGTTTCTTTACGACGGAGAAAAGATAAATATCGTTAAAACGCTGTTCTGATCTTCACGAGAAGGATTTTCACTTTCCCCTACATCACACTTTTACCGCTAAAATCTTTTGAGACCAATTTTCCGTTTTATAGCCCATTTTCCGGGAAACGGATTTTAGAGTAGGATTTTCATTTCAAGATCTTGTAAGAATACAGTTGTGAGTGAAATCTTTATTGATTAAAAACAGGCCAACTAGCAATTATCCCTCTTTGAGGCCCGATAGTAGGTTTTGGATGATTCTAAAAACAGGAGTGATTTAAAGAATGCAATTAAAATAAAGACCTTTAAATTGAAAATCATTTCATGATTTGCAGAAGAATCGGTCAGGGAAAATTTTTAAACTGTTTAGTTTACCCAATTCCAAATCAAAATAATTGAAAAGGAAATTTTTTAAAAAATTGCAAAAGCTTTGCATCAATTGTGTCCAAAATACAGAAATATCCTAAAACCTAAAGGGCAGAAATTTGTAATGTGTTTTGAATTTTCTTAACATGTGATCATTTTACTCTATTATTCAATCAATCAATCAATTTATTAACAACAAACACAAAAACAAAAAATTTACAAAATTTAAAGAAGAATCACAATAGTTTACACATAATTAAAAGAAAAGAAAAAAGACAATTACAAATACATCCCTAAGGAACCACAGCTCTTTCAATGATTATTGAATTATTATTCAATGATTTACGATTTCTAGAGCAAACAATTGTAATTTTTCATTAATGTTTAGCCCACAATATTAACCTCTACATAAGTTTTTGGCACCCATAATTTGGGCCTCATCACCATTAAAATCATTCATGCCTGATTAAAAGCATTCTTAACTTCTTATATTTGCATTTAAATATAAGTTTTCTTTATCACTAATTCATCATATTTTACTCAATAGTAGGTAGTAGATGAAACTTAAATACCCATATACAAAACGTAGCATTGTCTCTTGTTGACTTTTTTTATAAGGTGTTCTTAAAATAAATTTTTTGAATCAAAAGCAATAAACAAAATGAATTATGCCTGACTATTCTCTAATCTAAATTAAAATCTTATGCATTCATACTACTACTATGTTGAAAAACTGCACTACACACTTTAAAAAGTTACAATAAAACTAATATTCTTGACAATGATTTCTAACAGTATTCCCAAACATCAAAACAAAAGCTTTAGCTATTGAAATTACCTCCTCTCACACCTCATTCTCTCAATGATTAACAATTATTTTTTCCGACTCATGACGAGTACCATCATAGTAAAACCATTACGGAAAACCCTTGCTATATAAGCAAAAACTACCTCTTCAACCTCCTTCCCCACTATCTAAATTGCCTTTAGCACTTCCATCACAGCAATAAAAACGTAAAACACCAACTCCGGACACATTTCTTTCACCTGAAATATTCACACACCGCCGTTTGGTGAAGCAATAATCGCTATTAAAAATAGAGATCGTCGTCCAAGCTGCTGAATCATGACCCCGAGTAATAGGGGGAGAGAGGGGGCCAAATAAGTTATCGTTTCGATTGGTCATCCCCTTCAAAATTCCCCTCCATGTAATATTTAAGTTCGCATATGCTTCCCGTTATGTCTCCTGACTCACGGGGGCCGAAATGCGGCCGATTCGTTACAAGGATGAGTAAGGGGACAGGGATGCGAGGTGAGCTTCTAAACTGTCTTTGACAGGGACGGTTAGGTTTTGCTTTTGTTGTATTATTGTAATTTGGGGGAAAACATGAGTTAAGGAAGAGTTTAATTATTTGGTGTTTTATTTTCATTGAACTAAATTGAATTTTGCGTAGGTATAGTTATATTTCAATGATTGAAATTCTCAAAAATAACTTTTACAGATCTAATTGAACATAATTTGAAATTTTGTCTTGTATTGAGGAAATTATAAGTGTGCGTGTGTGTTGTTGGAAAAAATTTTAAAACGTGCAAAATTTGGGGGAAAAAAGTAATTTACTTTATTAATTAAATTTTTATTTGTTTGTATATGATTGTTGAGGGCTTTATGGGCTTTTTATGTTAATGGGTTGATTTTGTGAACATCCTATAAAAACCTTCAGATATAGTGTCTACCTAATGGATATTTTTTTTTTTTTTTTTTTTGTTTTGGAATAATCTAATTTTTTATATTCGGAGTTAATATTTTCTGTTCTGCTTTCACAAATCAGTTAAATGTCTTTATATTTTGTATTTGAGAAAGTAGCTCTTAATGCATTTTCCCAATAAGATAGTTTAAATTATTTGAAAGTGAATTTTTGAGTACTTCGGAAATGAGGTATTGGAATTTAATTATTTTATTTGTAACATGTATTTTTCATTATAAGGAATTTGGGGGAATTTTCGGTACGTTAAAAGTTTTAAGGCAAATTTTAAAATAGAAAATGATATTGATAATAACAATTGATTCAGTGCAGAGGTATTTTAGCATCGTGGGTATTCTTTAAAATTTACTTTTGAGAAAATTATATTTGTACAGGGACTTACTTTGCGCACAAGAAACAAACTTTATCATCGGTTCATCCTTTGATTCAAACTTTTCTTAAACAGATTAGATAAGTGGAAACAACACTTTACAGCTTTGTTTCACAAAGTTTTCCCTCTTTATGATACTTTGCAGCATAATCTTTAAAGGCTAAGAAATAAAACTGATAAAATCTTATGGGTAGTCTTGTAAGACACCATTTATAACTTTCTTTTTTTTTTAAGATTTTCAAAAAACGAAACACGACAAACCGGCCCACCATAAAAAAAAACTTCAACACCCAAAAACTCCACAAAACACCAACTTAACAAAACGCGCAAAGGGCATCAGCTCACCCGTAAACAGATGGGCAACCCTCTCGCACCCCGTCCCGCCGCCCGCGCTGATCGCCAACACAAAAAGCGGGCTCAAAAAAAGGGACATTAAACCCGCAAAAGTCCCGACCGACCCCAGATTAGCTTCTCCAGCCACCCAAACGCGATTAAGCTCGGCTTCGATGATTCAAGGAGCATGAATAATGTATGGGGGCCGAGGTGTCGGAATACGAATGAGGGGGGGAGTAATTAGATTGCTCGAGTGGGGGTCAGCGGGTGGACAAATGGGGGGTGTTGGTTGCTGGGGTTTTTTTCGGGGGGGGGGTTGGATTGGCTCTTTAGACACGCTAAATTTGAGGGAGTGAGTGTTTTTAATGATGGAGAAAATTCTTGGTGATTGGTGTGAGGTTTGGATAAGGTGTTGATTTGGTTGGTTTTATGGTGTGGTGAAAATTGTTCATGGAGTGGAACCAAGTGTGTGAACCGTTTGGTTTAGGGTAGGTTGGCATCGGTTGAAAAAATCTGCTGTTTCTTGGTGACGGACAAAGGAGAAGGTATTTGCATAAGTGAGGGATTTGCTTAATTACATTTTTTTATACGTTATAGAGTGTTTTCAGGTGACGTCACAGCCGGTTATTTTCTTTTAACTGTTTATCTACTGTAGGGCTTTTAACTGTTGCTAAGGCCGTTGTTTATCTGTTGCTAAGGCGGTTTTTAGGTATGGGATCACGTGATTGCAAATGCTCCAATAGAAGAATTCCACGGCCAGTCATTTTCTGTAACTGTTAACCTCTGTAGGGCAAAAAACTGTAACACCTTCCGTTGCTAAGGCCGTTGTTAGGTCCGAGTCATGTGATTGAAAATGCTCTATAGTTTAAAACCCTCACACATCAGATTTTTAAGTTCAAAAATATGGTTTAAGTAATTTAAAATACAATTTTATTTTTGCCAAAACACTAGTAAAATTATGTGATAAAAAAAACGGGATTTGACGTCACAGCGCACTCGAAACTAGTGTTTTTACTGTTTTTCAATGATCGGAAAACGGGATTCTATTGGATGTGACGTCACAGCGCATGTAAAGAACAGTGTTTGTTTTCGTGCCAAAACGCAAAACGAAATTTCAAAAATTTATATCTCAGAAACTAGGCTACGAAAATACTTCATTTAAACGTCATTCTTCATGGGTTTTATCTATAATAAAATTTAATCTCAAAACGTAAAAATACCCCATTCAATGGTCCCCTCCAACAGAGGAAGGAGAAAGAAGTCACTTCATTAACAGCCCACCAAGTGACTTCTCCCTCCTCTTCCTCCCTTTTGTTGAAGGGGGCCATTGAATGGAGTTGTTTGTTGTTTCTCCTTTGTCCGATTCCAAGAAACATCAGATTCTTTTCAACTGATACCAACCTGAAATACACGGTGACACTACCCTTCAAACGCCAGGTGAAACTCCGTTATCATTCTAGTAAAAAATCGACAAGAATATTTTGAACGCCATATGTATTGAAGTGTCATCAAATTATTTTTAATGCTGTCAACTCGAGTATTTAGTATATGGCTACCTAGACTGTGAATAATTTAAAGCTATAGTCCCATTTGAGGTATTAAAGCGACTTGATTCGTACAATTTAGTGTTCCCTAAGAGAAAAGAGAATGAATGAGGAAGGATGATCTTTTTTCTTCCCTTTGTCATTCATCTCCCATTATCTTTCTTTTCTTTGTTTCTTTTATCTATCATTCTCTTTCTGTCTTAAATTTCTCTTTTTCGTCTTTCTTGTTCTCCACATTTCTTTCGCCTATTTCTTTCTCTTTTTGTTGTTCTCTCCTCTCTTCCATTTCTATGATTTTTTCTCCTTCTTTTCTCTCTTTGCATAATCTTCCCTCTCTTTCTCTTTTTTATAAAACAATTGAATAATAAAGTCGACTCAGAGTAATTCTCTATTAATTAAGTTGTTAGTGTAATGATACCTAGGCATCCTTTTGCTAAAGATGAAAGATATTCAAGTAACGTATATTTACGTTCACGAAACACGAGATATGTCAAGACGTAAAAACTGCAACATAATCTATGTAAAAAACATCATTGAGAAAATAACGCTGAAGTTTTGTTTTACAGGTGAAAATTTTAAGCGGGAGCTCTTTTTAGAAGTTCCTGGCTATTACTTTTAGTCTAAAAAGTGGTTTGCAATCTACGAGTTACTATAAATCCCACCAGTTTACAACAAAACGTAAGTATTATCTTCTCTTTCTAAACTTAGTTACTCTCTTCAGCCGCTAAATTGTCAAACAAACCCATGATAATTCTAGCGGTCCCTCCACCCTCAAGACTCCTGAGACACCTGCCACCCCACTCCACCCCGCAATGTTTAACTAACACGAACACTTCCTTCTGCAAACAAACCTCTCATAAATATTAACCGGACTTCTCTCCTCCAACACTACACACAATGCTGCATCTGTCGGCCCACAAAAGCACCACCATCCAAAATCCTTGTCATTGTAGCGTCCGGATAATGGGGGTGTCGCCTTTCGACGGTCACGTGACCGCCCCTCTTCGCGCCGCTGGATTAACCGGATTATCCGAATGCGCCCCACGTGACCATCTGTCGGGAGCCGGATAACCGGGCCAATTTTTGGAGACCGCTGTGAGATTGGATTAATGACTTAATCGGGAGGTTTTTTTCTATACCGAATTGCCGTATCGGCGATGGGGTATCGTTTTGGTTTGTGTCCTTATCTTGATGGGAATCGGGTGAAGAAAGCTTAGGAGCTATCAATCATCATCATGGGAGTTTTATGGTCATGATCCTTTTTTGGGATACCCTTCATTGTTAGGGCTTAATTTGTTTTTATGGGATCCTGACGTACTTTTACCTTGCTTTTTCAAGTGACGATTTAATATCAGTATTAACTGAGTTTAATAAGCAAAGTGTTGGTTCCCTCTAATTTTGAAAATCTGTTTGGGGGAAATATAAAATACAGTATATTGATACTATTGCATAGATAGGTAAAAATGAGGATAGGTTCTTTTTATTAGATTTCTTTGCGTTTTATGATATTTTTTTCTATGTTTGAGAAAAAAAATCTAGACATTTGTAATTCTTTTGATGAATTAACCGCTTTCGAGATTCCATGGGGAAAACACTGGTGATAAAAATATCGCGAGAAAATACATTCTCTAAATATTTTTAAAAGTTTAGTGCAAGGTCACTTAATGACTTAACGACATTTCTGTGTTTACGAATTCCAACAAAGTATAGAACTTAGCACTCAATCCATAACTCTTTAATAAATTTTGCTATTGTTAAAATTTTAATTTATTTTATCTGCGTATATTTTTTGCATTTATGTGTTGAAAGTATACGAATTGTGCAAAGAAGAAAACAAAACAAAAAAATTATTAATCCCTTCTTCATTTCTTACTAGGTGAAAATGTTTATAAAATTATATTTGTAAGACCTTATTGTAATCGTATATACTCAAACTCATTTTAGAAAAATATTAGAAACCAATTTTATACATTTAAACTTAATTTACAATTTGGACCCTAGATGTTTCTCATAAAGCATTAAAACCATAATTTAAGTGATCACAGAAGAGAGAAACGTGTAAGAGGTATTTTAATAGCATCATCAGTTGGGAAAGTCAAAAATGCAGAACGTGTAACTAATAATACTTTTGAAAATAATTGGGTTTAAATACGCCAAAAGGACAAAATGACAACTCTGGAGCTCCTAGTGTTAAATCAAGAAAAACTTGCCTATAACTTATGTATACCCAAACTTTAACTGTGTTAAGATATAGTTAAAGAAGTCCTTTAAAAACTAATCTATAGAAACCCCTTCCGATTTAATTTATTCGAAATACTACCGAATCAAAACCTAAAAATACTACCAATCAATCATTGAAAACTCAGCAATATAAATTTGTTTAAATCAAATCTTCTAATTAATTTTAATGTTATATTTCAAGTAATACGAGCAAAAGTTGTTTTTATTTATACGAACACCAAGAGTTTTTATTTTAAAAGACTTCCTTGTATTCAAACACAAACAATTAATTGAATTGTTTCCTTCCAGAGTAGAAAAAAAATCGTTTCATTTCATTAGCAAATAAAAATTCCTTTTTAATGATTTTTTTTGCTATTAGTTTTTTTAATTAGATAAACGTTTTTAATTCACTTTCATTTTAAATAAACGTTGGGTGGATTCATTTTCTTTAATTTTATTCTCTTTTATAAGTTTCATCTATCGAAGATCCTAATTACTTCGACTCCTAAACATTTTCTAATAAAAGTAACCTCCATATTTTTAAGCACAGTTTTAAAATAATCATGTCATTTTAATCTTGTAAAAGTAATAACATGTTAGTTTCTTTTAGAAAAGGAGAGTTGAAACTTGTGAAAACCCGGTATTATGGTTTCACTTCATATCAATTTGGTAAGTTTTAGAACTTTAATTCGATCAGTAAAATTCCTTTCTTAAACCATTTTGTTATGTCTTTTAGTTTTTTGTGTTTAGTTTTAAAATTTCCATTATTTTCTCAACATAGTAAGTTAAGCTATATAGAATCGCCCAATTGAAATAAATGATATATTTATACAATAGTTACTCTTTTAAATCCCAATTGATTTTTACACTTCTCTTATATTTATGTCATTAAATTATTAATTTTAAAACATTTTTTCGTTGAGACCTTTATTAGCTTCTAATAGACTCGTTACACTGTATGGCTCCATGAATAGGATTTTATTGGCCATCAGTTGAATTTTAAAAAATAAATACTCACCATGTTTGAGATTTTTAAATTTTAAAATGTTAAAATTTTCCTATTGACCGCTTTTAAACCTCGGGGGACCCCCGAAATCTGGTGATTTATCCAATATTTTGTTGATGACGATGCAGTAACAAATCACGATTTACTTAGAAACAAAATAAATACACTTCAATCAACAGTACAAACACATAATTTAAATGCCAAAATGAAATTAATACCAAAAAATAAATCCTCGCATCTTACAACCAAACAACATCGCATAATTTCTAAGGTAAGGTACTGAAACCTGAAATTGAGGGGCTTACAACAAAAAATAATAACTGCAACATTTTTATGTTGGAGGAAGATTAAAAAAAAAATGGGCTAAGAAAGTAACGACGATAGCTTTATAAAATCCTGAATTAAATATTTAGGACTCTCGTACTAGGAGACATTTTTGGGTTCTAAATAATTTATAAAAAATTAACTTTATTTTTTTGAAATTTTAATGTTTTAGAGTAAAGTAAAATTTTTTGTAAACAAAAAAATTTCGTCTAAAGTAAACAATCTAAGTCACTTTTCCAAGAGCTACTTTTACCATGATATAAAATATAAAGTACCAATTTTTCTATCTGGCCTTACAATTTAAGAATAATTTTTCATCTTAATATGATATAAAATAAAAATTAAAAGAGAGACATATAGCGAACACTTATTGCAAAACAGGGAAGAGAAAATCAGTGCAAAATCTCACCTCGAATCGGGAAGATCATTTATCCATGGAACATTTTCATCTGCTCCCAACCACGTGTTTGATTCCGGACTCCCCCTGCTCACAAGGGGAGCGATGAAGGGGGCGTGCGTTCATTGGGCCCCGCCTACTAAGTACCGTTTTATTGGTCGTGGAGATGATGAAGCGCAGCCAATGAGTAGGCGACGATAATAGCCTTTTTATTGCGAACAAGTGCCATTCGATTTTATTTCCTTGTTTTTTTGTGAAGTATCGTGGTTTTCCAGACAAAAGGGAAACAATTTTGGACTGGGGAGTTCTTTGTTCCTTTTTTTTGCTTCACGGCTTTACTCGATCTTTTGAGGATAGGAACTTTCGAATGTACTTTGAGTCATCTCCTATTGAAATTTCACTGATTCTCTTTTTCTTTTTAAAAAAATCAGATTGCAGTGTACTAATAATTGAAATCTATTACCTTTTGGTTTTTTCTCTTTCTTTGCTATTTATTGATTCTTTTGATTTTAAATACATTTTCACCTCAATTTTCTTGATTAATAGTTTTATTAAAGTGGCCGTTCAAATACTTATACATAAGCAAGTTTTTGGTCATTTTGACCCCCCTCCCCTTGTCAGCAAAAACAAGCAAACCGCAACCCCCCCTCTCATAATTACGTAAGAAAACTGCCCGACCACCTCTTTGTTCTTTTTTTTGTACGAAATCTTTAGAAATGCTTAGATTTCTGTAATTCATTGTGCTCCAAGAACACTTAACCTATCGTTAAAACTTTCCTGGTGAAAAATGCTTACATTTTTTTTACAAGTTTAGTTTTTTTTTTGTGAAATATATTTTTGGTTGAATTTTGAAATTATTTATCCAAGAAACAAGAGATTTTCGAAAATGCACTGTGTGTAACATCTTACGTAAGCATAACTCATACTCCCCCTCCCCCCTTGTCAGGAAAAATAGGAAAATAGCAGCCCCTCACCCCTTAGAGGTGCTTAATATTTGAACTGCCCCTATCTCTTTTTCTTATATTAGTATGTAAACAATGCGGCGGCTACTCAAATTTAAAAATGCTTATTTCTGGAATTAAGTGTGGTAGTTTTCAAATAGAAATAAATCCGTTGAAAAACTAGGTTAATATACTTTTTGCATTTTTATTATACTTTTCCAGTATTATTTGCGAAATTTCTTACAAGAAGTAAAATGTATATAAATCTTTCGACTAATTTTTTCTAAAAACTTTCGACTAATCTGTTTCATAAAATTACAAAATAATTTTATGAAAAGTTAGTAACGGCTGCTTAGAGTATTTGCCACTTTTTTATTAGGGGTCTCGATTTTCAAATAGAAAAAGGTTAGAACCATCGATTTAACGCCAATTTGTGATAACGATCACCACACCTTATGCCACTTGCCACCTGGTAAAAACTTGCTACTGTGAGTTATTTCGTTGTTGAAGTTGTCTCAGTACACACTTCCCCATTCAATACAAAAAGCGGAGAAGCAAGAAGCCAGACATGCTAGAGCTAAGAATAACAAGTCATAAATCTGTGTCGCGCGGTTTCTATATAGGAAAGTTCTGAGCCTGCCTCTCCCTTCACTTTTTGAGAAGTTCTATAGACACCCCTAGGAGTTCCTTGAGAGTTAGTTTAGTTACCCTATTATGTTCCCTATGAATGGTCAGCATAGAGGTCAAGGGCAATTGTCTGGTAACGAGTAAAGAAGGGTGTACTGCTCCTGGAGTTGCTTCTGCTTGCGGAGGAAAAGGAGTTTCTCACGCCCATTAAAAATTTTTTGCAAGACTATACAGGGTGTGAAGGAAAGTCCCTTTACCCTGAAATAAATTGCTAACGGAGCAAGCTAAAGCTATGCAGTTAAGGTAACGGTATAGTAAAGTGACTATGTGCAACTGAATGCGAGCAACCGCAGCGCCCTCAGTGGCGGACTTTGGAAGTTAGCCATTGCAAATCGAAAACTAAAAGAGATAGAGCAAAAATTTCAGCTAGAAAATTGTTGCGAATATAATAAAAAACACACTGAAAAAAATTTCATGAAAATATCTTAAATATTCGCGGAGATATAAGCGAGTGAAAATAGCACTTTTTCAGACCTCAAAAAAGAAAAAGTTTGAAAATGTATAAGTTTTTTTGATTTTTTTATTAACATTTGTCTTTATTTAGCTAAAAAAGGCAAAAACTACTTAATAACACTGAAAAACTTGAACATTTTCAAACTTTTTCTTTCTTGAGGCCTGAAAAAATGCTATTTTCACTCGCTTATATCTCCGCTAATAATTAAGATATTTTCATGAAATTTTTTTTCAGTGTGTTTTTTATTATATTGGCAACAATTTTCTAACTGAAATTTTTGCTCCATATCTTTTAGTTTTTTATTTGCAATGGCTAACTTCCAAAGTCCACCACTGAGGGCGCTGCGGTTTCTCGCATTCGGTTGCGCATAGTCACTTTACTATACCGTTACCTTAACTGCATAGCTTTAGCTTGCTCCGTTAGCAATTTATTTCAGGGTAAAGGGACTTTCCTTTACATCCTGTATAGTGCTGTCCTTTAAAAACAACCACTGTTTCATATTTTCTTCATTAAAAGCTTAATAAAAAGGATAATTAAATCGAACGAAAAACTGTACTAGCGGCTCATCCTCCCTAACATTTTAGTGCTAAGCATTTTTAATTCCAACTATCCATTACAAATTGGCAGCCAATTAAGTAAGAATTTGAAAAAAACCCACTTTTTCCTAGAAGGACTCATACTTAATTGGCACTGAGTTAATAACAGTAATTAATACTGAGACTAATTAACACACTACACTTAATTGGCGGACTGAGCTAAAACTTTAATATTTTATTCTCATAGTAATGGGATAACATAAAAACGCGCAAAAAATGCTCTAAAGTCTTTATAACATACATTTTTACAAAATCTGTGAAGCACATTTTTTGTCAAAAATCTACATTTTCTCAGCTTGTTTAAAAAAAAAGTAAATAAACCGTTCTTTGACCAGTTTTTACACCCCTGACACTCTAAAGGGCATAGAAGGACAGGGTATATGAGATGGTAAAATTATTTTAATTATTTAATTAAAAAATCTCAATGGGTTGTTTTTAGGGTGCAATTTGGAGTTGTTTTTAAAGGACAGCACTATATATGGAAGCATTTCATTGAACAAGTCCTCCTAGCAGATTGCAGTAATAAATTAAAATTGGCGATTCAATAGCTACTATTTTTAAAAATTCATACTCTAAATGTAAATACGTGCAGATATTTTGGCACGTTTATATTGCAGGAAACACTTGATCACTATGCAGAGCATAATTGTTTTAATTGTATTTAGTTATTTTTAGACAGATACCTAAGGGCGAGCGTAAACTTTTATTACGGCACCCGACCCTCAGTTTATCGCCCCGATTTCTTTGTTTGGTTTAGGGGTTTCGTTTCCCCTCGCACTCGCGTCCGAGTGGGGGTTTCTATATTGTTGGGTAATTGACCACACAAACAAACCGTGGCCATAAACTGAGGTTTCTCTGGCCGTAATAAAACTCTACGTTGCACCTAACTGTCTTAAACACTGAAGAGTCGATAAAAATTAACTCAGACTCAGTCAGAATTTTAACCTGTTAAAATATTCTTCAACGTAATTTATGCAATCATTCGAATTTCTCAAAAGTTTACGAAAACTCCTAGTCTTGTTAATGGGTGTTTTGCAAGACATAATTTTGTTTTATAGTTTAAAAAAAATAATGTCTCACATCACAGAATTAAACATGGCTTTTCGTATTTTTTTAGTTCATTTCGAAAGTTGGTGTACGTTTTTTAAAATGAATAATTGTCTTTTTTTTAAACTGAGACATTATTTCTCATCAATACTTCTTTGCAGATTTAGAGAAATCATCGTGGAGATCCCCTTGACTTCTACGTACTGAACGATCGAGCAAAAATAAGTGACCCTCATCGAAATCGCCCAAGAATGCATCCAGTGAGAACGGCAAGATAATTTCCGCCAAAAGACGCAAGGAATAGGCCTCCAAACTGCAAGACACGCGTTAGCATTCCAGTCTTTTATGCTGCAACGATGAATTGGCATTTGAAGACGGACCAGCTTTTGCAATGAAACGAGATCCTTTGTGGTCTTTGCTTTATTTAGACCGGTTTCCCCAGGACCGTCCATCTCTTTTGTGGATTCATCGTACTCACTACGACAGCTCAAGGCTGGTTCTGGACATGGAAGAGACAATCAGGAGAACAGGTCGTCGAAACTAACGAAGAAGACTTTCAGCCGAGACCCTATATCCTGCTGCTGAGAGGGAGGTAGAACAGCTCGTTCTGAGCAATAGGTTCGTCCCACCCGCTGATTCTTTTCTCGAGAGGAGGCTAGAGCTCTGGGGATCCGGAGACAGCCCTCGAGAAAAAAATATGCCGATTAGAGAGAAGTTTCAAAAGCGGAGTATTATGGGGGCGGCCTCCCTGTTGACATCAAAACCAACGTTAAACATCCTGGTGGAGTTTGAGAGTGCCATTCGAAGAGGATCGTCGATGGACTCTCCTTAGTATAGAATGTTTCAACCAAGTTGGAGAGGAATAGCAGAGCTTCTGGCACCCATGCTGTGACATTACACTTTTCTCCAAGGACTCTTAGGTCCAGTAGATGTGCAGTGGAGACCAGTCCCTTTGACGATTCAGCCGGCTGAAGAATCCCTGGTATCATCAGACCAAAGAGCAGCACAAGTCATACGAAGGTCCGATTGGAGGCCGGTGCTCGTAAGTTACCCTCTAGGATCGGCATTTCAACTCTAAGGAGCTCTTTTATTGAACCAACGGGAGAGGTGGTCAAATTTATTGATGACCGCTGCTCTAGTAGGTAATCCAGCTTTGGGCTCTTTCAAGACTGATAGCCTCAGATCCACTGGACTACTAATCTACCTTACACCGTCTTATGTCGTTGTTTCTGTCTTAGGAATTCGGGACCTAGGTTCACTTGCAGTGTTCTATTCTGTGCGACCCAAATATAATCTACGAAACTTCTGCTGGGATGATTATACGACCTTCACTGTACAGTATATATATCTAGTTTGTTTTTGAAACGTTCGAGAAGTTTCATTGTGTAAGTAATTATGGATTAATAAAGATTTGATGTCTCCTAATTTGGATATATCCTAATTTAACGCAAGTTTTTATGTTGGGGCTACTTGGGTCACGTCGCTCAGATTGAGCATGCGCGTGGACTTAGAATATATAGGGCGCGCAGGTATCTTATTGCGCATGCGCAAACCAGGGAAAAGTTAGGAGCTGCAGCCAGGCTAAGTTCAAAAGCTAGTCAAAAAGTAAGGGGATATCAGGTGAAAGGTATAAGTAGCAATCAAGTTTGAAAAGCAAAGTCCAAAAGCTAACTTTGGGTTTGATCCTTTCAACCAAGTTTGAAGTTGAGCTTGGTTGACAAGTCAAAGTTGTCTGAATTTTTTTAAGTCCAAGAATGGAATAGGACTTTGGAGATCCCTTCAGCTCCAAATTCTAAGTTTTTATTCCATTCTTGAACTTAGAAAAATTCAGTCAACTTTGACTTGTCAACCAAGCTCAACTTCAAACTTGGTTGAAAGGATCAAACCCAAAGTTGGACTTTGCTTTTCAAACTTGATTGCTACTTCTACCTTTCACCTGATATCCCCTTACTTTTTGACTAGCTTTTGAACTTAGCCTGGCTGCAGCTCCTAACTTTTCCCTGGTTTGCGCATGCGCAATAAGATACCTGCGCGCCCTATATATACTAAGTCCACGCGCATGCTCAGTCTGAGCGACGTGACCTAAGTAGGAAATTCCTGGAAACTGAATAAAGTACCCTCTTGCAGAAAAATCTAACTTTATTGAGAAAGCAAGTATTAGTACAAAATAATTGCTTCGAAAATCATTGGCGTTGCTTACATTGAATAACCTTTACAGATGATTAACCAATATATCAAACAAGCTTCACTTCTTGAATAGCCGTAATTCACAGAAATCTGAATACTGGACCTGAAACAAATAGTTAGAAAATTAGTGATATGAAAAAGGATTCAAGTGGTCATGGCAATAGTGATACTTCAAAATTATCTTAAAACATTACATTTGACAAAATAACTTTACACATTAAGCTAGTTTACCTAGATCAGTGGTTTCTAAAGTTTTTATGGAGTAGTAAATGTGAATAATGTCCCCGAGCCAGACTGAAACTATCTCCAAATTTGAGGATCAAAACATTTTCATATTTAAAACAGACTTTGGAAAAGGGAAAGACTGAGTATGAGGGCGGGGTCGCTGCTAGAACATCTTGCTTTCAGCAAATTTCTAAACCACATGGTCCGTTTTCATCAGACGCGTGTTTTGCTTATATACACTAGACGATCGCCTAAGAATTTTGCACCAAGACCTAAAGTTATTAGCAGTAACCCGATTTGCTATACCACTCGAACTATACCACTAGGCCATCAGTGTTGATGCCAGGATTGAGGCCAGGAAAGTATTACATCCTACCCTCCGACTCCGATATGCCCCCCCAGAAAATCTGGTCTGGACCCGCCCTTGGATGGAGGGTCTACACTACAGCATAGAATAAAAAATTCCGCCTAATACCCTTTTGGCGAGATATTTTCTCAAAGTAAATTTGTGTAAAATCTCAGATATGTGAACTTTCGCTTAGGACGGTAGTATAAATAACAGGTTTACTTTAGAGGTTTACAAGGTCCCTTGAAGCTAACAAGATATTGTTTGAAGATGTCCCCCCCCCCCAAAGACTATGGTAGAAATGGCTTATTCTTAACAGGGACGGTTCTAGGTTTGACTTAGGAAACGGCAGTTTAGAAAATTTTTGACAGTTCAGAAATTTTTTTCAAAATACTCTAGAATACACTTTTTGTAGGCCATGAGACTATACACAAATAAATTGGTTAACTGATTTATATTACACAGGTCTGCAATGTAAAAGCTGTGAATAATGTATTTTGGTATGTATTTTGGTGTGCGGAATAACGGAAAAATATTGAAAAAAATCCTATACGTCATGTTTTTGAACAAAAAGCATAATTATTTTCAAATTTGGCCTATTTTCCAATTTTAGGTGCTTTTTTATCCGAGGTTTTTCAACGAAAGTTTTAGTTAAAACTAACTTATATAGCTCATATCAGGGCCAGTAAGATACATATTTCCAAAAATCCCTAACCGTCAAAGAAATCCCCAAAGAAATCCCAAAGCAGCATCGCGCGGGCGTCTCGACATCGACCTCACCTCGACGAGATCGAAGCCCCGCGTATCTCAGTTGGAAAAAAATGCACTAGAGTGCAGGAAAAGTTTCCTCGCCAGATTTTCATGAACCATCGATAGGATTGTATTTTAACGAGCTGATAAAGAAAACAGAAGGTGTTTTAACATGAAAAATATGTAATAAAAATCAATTTCAGTTATCAATTTTCATTTATATTAAGGGTTTTTTTTACATATTTAGCTAAATTGTATTAAAAAGACGCGACGTCCTAAAAAATAAGCGGTGGTCATTTTCGGATTTAGAACTCCAAAAAAACAAAAGAAAATGGTTTCAATAAGAAATTTGAAGAATAAAAAAATTTCTTAAAATTTAGTTATTATTGAGATAGTTCCATTTTTATCTGAATTGTAAGCAAACTTTATATTTTAGGATGAAACAAAGATTATTTTCGGATTCACAGCTCCAAAATACATAGAAAATTATGTTTTAAGGAATGTTCCGAATTAATTAATTGTTTTTATTAGTCTAAATTCATTAATTTTGAAGTATTTCCGTCATTAACGTAAAACGTAATGTGTCAAAAAAACCTGACGTAATGGAGCAAAATGGAGGTCATATTCGGGTTCAGCGCACCAATTATAAAAATAAGTTAAAATATCCAAAACAGCTCTTAGAAAGTTTTTTTTTGTGCAGACCTGTTTTCACAAAGTTTAGAAATATTGTAGAAACTGATAACACAATTTTAAATTTAGAGTTAATTCGTTTAATATAGGCAAAAGCAATCGTAAAACTCTTAACTAGTTTTATAAACCTTCGGAAAATCGTGATTGTCTCCCCAGAAGGAATTTCCGGCCGTGATACTGCCACTGCCCCAATTACCACGTGATGCAAGGAAACGCGCGATTGTTCAAATTTAAAATTAGCGAGCATAGATTATGCCAAACTATTAACACAGAAGATGAAGAAAATATTTAGTTCCCAATTCCGTTAAATATCGCCAAGCTGGTTTGTTCGTCAAAAATTAGAAATACGTACTATTGACAAAAATTGCTAAGTAATCGATAGAAATATTCAGCTTTATCAATGGCAATAATAATAAAACAAATTTGGAAATATATGGCATCTAAACCAGCTTGATAAAATTTAACGGAATTTGACCAAATATTCCATTAAAGGAGAGCTTACGTCATCACGGCCTTCCAGCACTCTCGGCTGGGCCCCTAACTTCACACACCAGTCTGGATATACACTTGTTGGCGTCTACCTTGTTCAAAACGCCAAAGAAATTCTCGACCTCGGTGGGGGAGTGAAGATGGCTGACGGCACAGAGCCAAGACCAAGCATGCTCAAGAGACGGCTGCCCACGGAGAGCTTGACCGCCGTCATCCCCGCGGGCCCCATGAAGGATGCACACTATCACAAATTTCATGGCGACAGCTGGAAAACAATGCGGATTTATTATCCAATTAGAAAAGGCATCGGCATGCAACACTCGAAATAAACATAGATTTGGCTTTCGAGGTCCTACTTATCATGCGTAGCAGTTGCCCTCCCAGTCAAAAGCTCAATATTAAGCATATTTCCTAAAGCTACTTTGAAACTTGAAATACTGTACACTCATTTTCTATGGTGTTCTGAATGTTGTGTTTTTCAGAATAGACGGCCAACATTCCTATACTCGACAGCAACGTTTCTTGAACCCAGTAGGTCACAAATGCGGAAGGAGAAATCGGTAAACACGAAGCCTGTTAGGTTGCTAGGAGGAGTTTCGGTGCGCAAATCGCGATTGAAAAGCACTATATATTACATGGGTTTAACAAAATAATCATTTTTATATTGACGTTCTTTATTTCACTCAAAATTCAGACACCGCGATGGGAACTACTTTGTTAGTGACGTCGTAGGCTCAACTTAAGTCTGTCTAGTATGGGAACTAATCAAAACATCCGTGGAGGGGCAGATGGTGACCATCTTAAAAAGAGGCTTTGAGCACTATGCGTTCAGTAATTGGTCTGCAAAAGGCCTTCGGCAGAGGCAAAACGATTGTCTCATTGTCTTTCAAGAGCTCAAAACAAAGACTCAGACATTCCAAAAACATACAGCGATTGACAAGAAATTCTTACGTAGAATTTAAATTACGGCTTTAAAATTACCACCTTAGAGCAGCTAATTAAATTATTTTGTCTAGAACGATTGTAATAGTATGTAGTTTTATTTTCAATCATTAATAAATTACGGAAGCTTTTGTTCTTAATAAAACAAGTTAACAAGATAGTTTACATTATTTGCAATTGACTCATAAAATTTGAACTTACTTGGCATAATTGTAAAGCTTTCACAGATGAAGTTTAGAAAATAACCTTAACTTTCAGTTTAAACAATCATCGCAGTTATTTATTTCCTTATTACAAGAAGTAGATAGTTACGGCAATCCTTTAGGAGACAACCTTTTTAACCAATCGCGGGATTTACTTACTCAGTTGCCCACACTTTGTACCAATCACGATTGAACAATTATAACTAGTGATGCAAACTGCCTCGGAATAATTTATAGATATGCAATGCAATGGGTCACAAGAAAATTTTGCATAAAAATAAAAAAAAATCATTGCCATCTCACAGAAGAAACCTAACTTTATAGTCCTCTCACATGGTAATTTTCAGATAGTTCAAATACGGATTTTCGTTAAAAGGTTAAAACTAAGTAATGATACAATCCAGAGTAGATTTGGGAGGAACAATATGTTTCTAGTTCGCCTCATGGAAACTGAAAAGAGTTGATTGGTTGGGTAATTTAAGTTAAACTGTATTCCCTGGTGTATTTCTTTTTTGTGCTGCCATAATAAAAGCTAAGCTAATAAAAGCTAATCCATAATAAAATTTGTTTTTAATTTAAAAGTGTTTACCTTTTTTTTATCAAGTGAATGTTAGTCTCCATTCATATCATAATAGAACCTTAATGGCTCAGTTTCATAACAGTTTTGAATTTTATTTGTGTTAAGTCTTTCTATTATACACTGTTGTGCTGTGAACAATCAGGTTTACAGATTTAATTGCCAATTTAAGTGGTTTTTAAGATTGTTTTATCTTATCAATTTTTTTTAACTGTACAATATTTTTGATTATTTACATATTTTTTCGATGATTGTTCTGTATTTTAAATAGGGTCCTGAATTTTCAGTGGTGGATATCAAATTTGGTGGATATACAATGAAAATTCCTCAACTTATACAATTTTTTCCATTTCCTCAAACCTTGGTTTTGGACTTATTCCTTTTTTTAACAGACGATTCAATTTAGAATATAAGCAGTGAATAAAATGACTAATGATGTAATATTAAAATTATTGTATTCCTATTCAACCTACCGGGAAAGAAAAATTTTAAATCTAAGATTTGAACTTTTTATTTTTTTAAACCAGTCAAACACCATTCCATTAATTTTAAAAAGTTGCCGGTATTACGAGATTCTTTATAGGTAAATGCAGTTTACTGCAGATACAATTCAAGAATCTTGTTTTAAAGTGGCAATGCTCTAAATTTCAGCAAATCAACAAATTTTGCATTTGACTGGTTTTCGAAATGAACTATTTAATTGAAATCACTTAATATAATTAAATACGCTTTAGTTTGAACTTAAATGAAAATACTAAGCATTATACCCATTACCCATTAAATATGCTTTAGTACAGACAAGTCTTCACATTCCGATTACTTTACTCTTGTTAATTGAAAATAACACATACCTCCGATCCACATCATCCTGATAAACAAACCTAGATGAAATTTATGGAAGAATCATCACTGCATTAAAAACAACTCATCAAGAAATGCCCTCTCTTATTTACAGCTTGCCAGACAGTTACAGGTCTTGATATTGTATTAGAGGCAAAGGGGTTGCCGACGCTTTAATAACCCACTAAATGAGAAAAACCTCTTCCTTCTGCTACACTTTGTGACAAATTCAGGCTTCAGAGAAGGGATCGTTGAATCGAGTGCGAAGATAGAGAAATACGCAATTCCAGAAAATGTGAACTCAACCGGGGAATCGGAACCTTGAACCGCTAATTGCAGAAAAGATGAATTGAGATCTTGTAACTGGTAACGCCTTCTCTTGCCCGGCCATAATGGTTGCACAACAGAAGATCAGTGATTGACCTCAAGAGGACCTATGCAGAAAAAGTGAAGGCAACCAACGGTGCTGTATAACTCCGAGCCATGTCCAGATAGCCTAGATGAAATATATTGCTTTCCAGAACACGTGGTCAATATAGTCCCCTCTTTACCCAAGGCACGTCGTACCAGTGAGCTGCAAGACACCTGTCGAGTTGAACTACGCATCCTTGAAAATTTTAAGAAGCAACCAGCTTAGTCAACACTCTACGAAGTCACTTGCAAAGTTCCTACTTGAAAAATTCAGAACACTCACAGCATTTTCTTCAAAAGCAGAAGCCATTCCTTCAGACAACATTAAATTTTCATGAAAACCGTACAATATGGCCGTCAAAGATGATGCTCGACTGAAAATGATATGACGCAAGCTGTCAAAGATCGCAGTTAAGCTATAAAAATATATTATCGATGTCCAGTGGCTAAAAAATAACACTCCTTTTTGCTTAGTGCGTATTCACTGCCACTTATAGTTAGTTATACAGGGTGGTTAAAAATAAGCTGAAAATAAGTCCTGACTTATTATAAACCTTTTAGATTGAGAAATTAAGATTAGGTGGGTTAAATATTTACTTACGTTTCAGCTTTTCATCTGTGGTTTAATGTAATGATTCGGAATCGAACAATGTCTGGAATCGAACAATTTCGCTATAGTTTAAAGCGTCATTTTCCGCTCAGAATTATTCAGCCCCTAAAAACCCCTCCATGTCGTTCTGTTTGTCCCCTGATATAAAAATTAGTGAAGAAAATATAGATGCTTAGAATTTAAAGAAAAACACAAATTGCATTATGTTAAACAAATATTAAAAATTTTTAACTTTGAAAAAAGATTAACTCTCTCTCTCTTATGAGGTTAATAACTGCTTCTTTTATTAAAATCAAAGCTAAATATGTATTCTTTTTTTTATTAAAATATCTAGTACAAATGTAATTTAAATCAGGTGTGTGTGAACATATGAAAAGGTCAAATTTATCTTTTAGTACAACACAATTAAACAAACTTCCTAACTATCGAATTCTCGAATACTGAAGTATTGAATATGGTAAAGTAAAATTTAACTGTGCTACCCACCGCCTTACAAGGACCGCATTTCTAACGACCAGTTTTTGAAGGCACCGCATACCACAAAACAACGACCAGTAAATTCCCAAAACTCCCAGCAACTGATTTTCCAAATTCACAAAAAGTTTTTCCAGCTGTTTTAAAGCTACGAATGGGAACAAACAGTATCCACACTCAATAGGACTTCCAATAAATTCGTTTAGCTATTCATATACATTTTCAGTACTCTCAATAGATTCGTTCCACCATTGAAAGGCGCTTTTGTTAGGTTTGGTATATGGTTAGAGCATGCCTTATGGCTTTAAACTGTCTATTGTAAGAAGAATTTTTTGTCTTGCACCCTCCTTTCCCTTACCACACATGTAGTTTTATTGCTCCCTCCAAAACGACTGGCACAGTACTCAGTACGATTTCCTTATTGCGTTTGCATAGTTAAGTGCGTAGGGTGTGTATCCCAGAGACTTGAAAAGTGAGTTAGTTGGGGTAGGCATTTACAGAGAGCCTTCAACATGCCTAAGATGATGTTTCTAACTCTAGAGTAGCGTGTGGCAGGAAAAAAACTGAAACAGTCGGATTTTTCCCTTCTTATTTTTACAGTGTAAATTTTAATTCTATACAGTTTTAGATCACTTAAAAGTAGTATTTGAATGATATTACGCACATGATGTTAAAATTTTACAAGTTAAAAAGGGGGTCTGGAGGTCAACCCCAGAATTTTGTTTTTGAAATTTGCCTCTTTAAGTAGTGTTTTAGCTCATTATGAGACCCTTTGGATTACATCCGAAGAGAACAGTTCCTTGTAAACCACAAAATTTTCTAGGGAAAAAGTTATAATTAAACATCAAGGTTTCAATGGGGGCTGGAAGTCTCCCCTCAGAATTTTTTTTTGAAAATTCCCTTTTAAACTAGTGTTTTATCACCTTTTCAAACTCTTTGGGGAACACCCAAAACGGAAAAGATTCTTGTAAGCGGCAGAATTTTCAAGGGGAAAAACACTGTTTAACAGATGTCAAAATTTTAGAGGGGTGTTTATAGGGGATTCCCTCCCAAAAATTTTTGAAATTTGCCTCTCAAAGTAGTTTTTTATCTCATTTTAAGGCCCTTTGGGTTACATCCGAAAGGAAGTTTCCTGTAACCACAGAATTTTCAAGGGAAAAAAGTTATAAATCAACGTTTCTAGGGGACTGGGGGTCCTCCCCCAGAAAATGTTTTGAAAATTGCCTCTTTAAACTAGTGTTTCATCTCCTTTTCAAACTCTTCGGGGAACACCCAAAGGAAAACTCTTCTGGTAAGCAGCAGAATTTTCATGGGAAAAACACTGAATAACAGGCGTCAAACATTTAAAGGGGTTTGGGGGTTCACCCCCTGAATTTTTTTGGAATTCGACCCTCAAAAGTAGTGTTTTAACTATCTTTTGAGACTTATTGGGTTACTGTGAACAATTCCTGAAAGTTTCTTTAAAATCCTGAAAGTTGAGAATTTTTGGTTGATTTGGCATGGAAATGACCCATATGCCGTATATGTATTTGCATTATATTTATCATAAATTATTTTGTACAAGAGTATGATGGTTTTAGCGCCTTTTTTACCAATAGCATTTTGAAAAAATAGTATAAGTTGTAAAGCAATCCCATTCTGAGTTTGTTTACCACTTTTGAGCGATCACTCCTTTTATTGACCCATTTCCCTCAGGTTTTACTGAACAACAAACCTGTGAAAATGAAACCTAGGATAAATGGTCACCAAATACTGTAAATATATAAATTATAGGTTTTTAAATTAATCATCGAAAATTAATTCTAATGTCAAAATTTTGACTTTTTAAACTTTGGCACAACCAGGGGCGCAGCGACGGGGGGGACCAAGGGGACCAAACCCCCCCCCAGGGACCGAGAGGTCACCTGATGTTATAAGGAATTTCCAGTATTCGTGAAAAAATTCAAAAAATGTTCGAATCTCTTTCCGAAATTTTTTTTTTCATTTTTTAACGAATTGATTTTTTTTATTATTTTTTAATTAATTTAATTTTTTTCAAGTTAAAAATATGTTTGTGTCTGATGTTATTCTACTCTCCAGTGCGCATTCTAGGGATGGAGAGATAAGCACACCTATGGGAGGGCGTGACGAAGAGGAGCAATTTCCTGTCCAGAACTGGAGAGCTCTCCACTGGAGTATGACCTCCTGTGGTGTGTGTGTGTGTGTGTGCACGAGCACCTGTTTTTGTTATTTGTTTAGTGGAACTAGAGGGTCCGAATCGGAACAACTAGATTTCCTCTAACATTCTTTTATTCTTTTTCTCAAGCGTATTTGGATATGCAATAAATTTTTCAAGAGTTATTAACCAATTTATGTATCAAGGGCCAGACAGGACCGGATTTACAAGTTATGGGGCCCAGGGCAAAAGACCTATTTGTGACCCTCGACATGTCTTAAAATAAAACTTAATTCATTGGACTCAAAATAACAAAATCAATCATCTTTAATCCCAGTTTTAAAAAATGTGTAAATTAAAATATATTTACTTGAAACTTCAAAAACTTATTAAATTGATTTTAAATTCGTTAACTTATTTTACACACTCACATTTTCAAAGCATTTTAGTGAGGCCCTGGGCCCTAAATGCCCTCCCAGAAATCAGGCTCTGGGCCCACAGCCTTACAAAGAACGTAGAAGAAACGAGAATGAAGTATATATAAGTGATTAAGCTCTAAATATTAATTGTTATTCAGAGATAAAGAAAGAAGTTGAGTAAGAAGAATTAGGATTTGAAATCTTAAAACTTAATGAACAGTAATTTATCTTACCGAAATTGCTTACTGTAAACTTTTTTAATAACAAGAGCAATATATAGCAAGCCTTTCTTGTGACAACTACTGGAGTTAAATTCATCAATTGTTTAATGTTTCTTTTTAGAGAAATGATCTTTCAAATTCTTTGTTTAAACCTCCTTTCGTTGTAAGGTTTTAATGCCCATAATCATCTTGTTATACAATATACAAATAATATTTAAAATAATAATATAAAAAAATTATACTAATAGTGTTATAAAAGTAGAACAAATGTACACAGGCCCAAAATAGCCCAAATAACCCAAAATAGCCCAAATAACCCAAAATAGCATCCTCATTTTTTTTTTTCAATTTCATTTTGTCTATTAAAAAGTAAGCATTTTTAATCGAAATTTTGTCTCTGTATATGTAGTTTATGTTATTTCCGTATCTCACTCCTCATAATTGAATTTCACTCCTCCTAAAAAAGTCAAGGAGTACTTTTACTCCTCCAAAAAAAAGTCCTAGGAATAACACTGCCAGTTTTCACATCAAAGAAGCCTCTTAAGTAAGAGTTCCAAGATTCACACTTGCTAGTACTTCTCTTTGCGCGACAGCCCCGGGTGGGCCCTGGGCTTCTCCAAAAAATGCTCTTATAGTCATAGATAAACTAAATTGTAACAGTAGAACTGAGTTAGGTTCTAATACATTCTTACTATTTACTTAAATTTTGTACTATAATAATTAGGAGGTACTAATAAATTTATTAATTAATAGAAGTTCAGCAACAAAGAAATTTTTCGCGTTCATCTTAATAAATTCTACATAAAGCTTCCATCGTTTTTGAAAAACTAAGAAACCCAAATTATTTTTGACTGGTCCCCCCCCAGAAGGAATTTCTGGCTGCGCCACTGGGCACAACTCTCAATGTGCAATCTTGAGCATTTCTTTTTTCCCACGGTTTGAATTTTAAGCTAAATACTTTGTTACACATTGTTCATCAGCTAAAATTTTGCATTACTACCTTTGATTTTGGATGCAGAAAATTAAAAAAATGCACTTAGCAAAACAATGATTTTGAACAAAAAAACCTTGCATTTTTCATCATTGCTGTTGGACAGAAAAAACGAAAAAAATCGCACCTTACCTGAACCTCGTCCAAGTTCCTCTTTATTTCCATTAAATGCATATTTTTTTTAAAATATAAAAGTGCATGAAGTGGTGAATTTAGAGATCATTAATTACTCCTCTGAAATAGATAGAACTTTGTTAAGAGATCTTTGATTCATAAACTGGTGCAACTCCTCCTTCAACAGCTGCAAGATATAGATTTCCAGAGAAAAATGTTCAAATTACCTATCTACCTACCCCTGTAATGTAAATTTTTACTTTCATTTCATTGATGGGTGTGAACTGCTTGTATTTGGGAGTCTTCCAAATAAATCTTCAGAGTTGGCCACGAGGAAAGAGCAGTCTCACCCAAAACTCCCAGCATTGCAATTTATAAGATAAGACACAATAACTAAATTTGGTTTAAGAGGAGATAAGGCAAGGTTTTTTTTTAACCAGAAATTTGCTACCATCTCATTGGAAAATTTTGTCATGTAAAAAATCTTGATTTACCATGTTATTCATACATATTAGTTTTGAGAAAACTACAAAAAACAGTGTCTATGTTAAATAAAAATCTGTTACGCATTGGTAGATACAGTATACTCTCGAAATGACTAAGTCGGAAGGACAGGTAAAACATTTTGAGATAAGAGTTTTTGGCATGGCATAACATGTTAAATTAGAGGAATGCCTAACATCTAGGGGGGGAATATTTCTTTGAAAAATAGAGGTTTTAAACATAACAAAGTTTGTCTCATCGAGAGTATACTGTATTTGAATAATTTTCTCTAGATGTGCCCGGTAGCAGAAATCATGGCACACAGCAGTGAGCACTGATGATTAACTTACAAAAAATTTATCAATGCTTACCTCATCTTCACTTAAATATATAATAAGTAACTTTGAAAGGTTTAACTGTTATTAAGTTACCTTTCTTTAGTTTCAGGCATTTCTTTTCACTTCATTAACTGAAGTATTAATTTTACACAGTTTATGCATTAGTATCAGTCATACCTTAAAATCCCAATATTGCTTTAAAATGACAGTTATATAGCATTAGGATAGCAAGCTTGACCTTTCATCCTTTAGAGTTGCAGATAAATTTTAGTTCTGAAACTAATGCAGTAGATTGACAAAAATAATTCTGCTACTGGGCTGATGTGTCATGATATGCATAGTACTACTTTGTTTCCTCTGTAGTGAAGGATCTAAAGATATGTATGGTATTTGGTGTGAAGAAACTCCTGTATATATATAGATAGATTAATTTTAATTTAAACATCTTTACATTTATCTAAGCTCATAGCACAACAGTGCTTGTAGAGATGGTCCAACAGAGTCCAAAAACAATAAAAGGTTTGTAACAAACTCCTATTTATTTATTCCAAATGTCATATAAAATTACTGTTTTGCTTTGAGCTTTTCCTTAGGTTAAAATAATTTGTATAAATGATCGAATTTGTTTTTAGGAAAGAAATCCAGTTTGTCTACGTGGTCGTAAAAAAAGTGGAATTCCAACAACAACAGAATGGAGGTTTCGAAGGTGCTACTGGATTCCATGCTGCTCAACGTCTACAGAAGGAAGGAGTCAACGCCGGACGGCCACAGCTCTGGTCAGCAGTCGATGATGTCAGATTTGGCTTGCGACCGCTGCGGAGGTCTACGGGGGAAACCTGCGGAGAGTACGGCCTTTCAACGGGACTTAAATGTGAATTTCTAAATGTTATCTCGTTATTAAATGGAAATTAATGGTTTTACAACAGTTATCAGGAGAGGTGCAGAAAATGTTATGGCCCAATGAAAAGGCCCAATATTTTTCCAGAACGCAATTTTGTCCAAAAATTTCATTCCAGTTTGGAAACTCCAGGAAAAGCCAACTTTCAAGTATTCACCACGGAAACTTGTTTTTTCGGCGTATATCCGTAGTCTCCTCAATATATCCGTTATTCCGTAGTTTTACCTAATTTGTGTTGAATTTGGAGGGTATAATATTGTCACAAGCCAAAATATTTTTTACCAAAACAACTTTTTCTTCATAAACCTAGGCAAAAATTTCCCCCGTACTATATTCGGGCATTCGGACATATTCTGCACCCCTGGTTATCAGCAAGTACAGATTTTCAAAAAATAGTATCGTTAGTTTGGCTTTGAAGGTCTAAACAAAAACTGAAATCTAACCGATTAATTGGCAAGTAATTGATGAAAACATTTTTAAACATCAGATCATACAAAAATAAATGAATAGACACCTCAAACTATACTGTAAGAATTCCCAGTATGGCATGGGCATGTTATTCAATTTATTAAAAATCTCAGTTTGTCATGGTATTATTTACAAATGAAGTATCCCATTGAAGTAAAATAATTATGACAGTTTTGAAAAAAAACCCCAGGGTTTTAAGGTTTCTTAAAAAATAAAAGCTTAATTTAGGATTTTTTCAAGAAATACAAACTTTGTCCCTGGTATTATAAAACTCTGCTTTTCATTATAGAATTGTCAGTTTGAAAAAGGAAACAAGTTCCAAGTTTTGAGAAAGTCAAAAAAACTATATAAGTAATTAATGAAATTTTCATTACAATTAAAATGTATTTAGATTACAAATGTATTTAGATTACAAATGTAATTAGAATACAAAAGCAGTTGGATTACACCCAACTCTGCGCTCACCTCTGCTTATCCTAGCAACTCTCTCTCTGTCGCACTCCGTTTCGGATTGGTCGTTCCCAGAGCTTCCCTTGAGGGCAGCAGTGTCAGCTCGGCTGAAAGTATAAATAGTACCTTCACTGTCACTCTCATCACTGGAAAGCCTGAAAGCAATTTAAGATTGATTCAAGCAACAGCTGGATGTCATCTAGCTCTGCTACAAACCAAAGCTAATGAACTGGGAAATGCTGCCAACCCTTTCTTAGGATATGAGGTTGTGAGGAACTCTACCTCAATTACTCATTTTATTTGGAGCAATTTATAGTAAAAATGCTCAATGCTGCAACAAGTTTGAAACTTGTTATGTCAGATATTCAAAAATGGAGTTCTCAATTATTGAAATTGTTTCTTATTTTTATAGGGATGTCCTGATATTTTGGTTTATCGCATAGAAGTTCAATATGTTACCTAGAATCTGGGTGCAGTAAATGATTTAGGGAATATTTTAAATCTGCGAGTGTTGAATGAGTTTTTCAATGGAAGTTGATGCCTTTACTTATCAAGAATTATTTTAGCAAGAAAGAGATGCAGTAAAAGATTTAGATGCTATTTGAGTAGGCAATAATTTGATTTTTCTTTTTAAGTAAAAAAAAAACACATTTGGAACATGTTAAACAATATATTTTAAGCTACTTGTTCTAAGTAAGATGTAAATTGGTGAGGGATAGAAAAATTACATGTAAAAATAATGGAGTACAAAAAAACAACTTTGAAGTCTCACAATAAAATTTTGTGTTTTCAGTTTTTAATCAAATTTTAACTACCTACTTTAGCTACCCATATTAATAAAAATTATATCATATGCAGATTAGGGATTTGTATATAGGACCGGATTTAAATTACAGGGAGAAAGCACACGGGAGAAATAAATTTTTACCTGAGGAGTTGATGTAAAAACTTTTTTCATGTAAGTAGAATAAATGAAAGTCACATTTTCAACTTTTTAAAACTATGTTAAGCAGTTCAGGTTCAAAGAAATTCTATGGTTGGAGTTGCAAGAGATCGAAAATCCTTATGTGAAGAAACACATAATACTATACACATCAAAAATAACCCTTAATGATTTGTAAGAACATTTTGACAGAAAGTATTGCCATTCTTAAAGTTCATCTTAAACACATAATACTAATGATGAGAGAAAATTCAACACAGTAGCTTAACATGCAAATCATTGTATAAAGAATACAGTGGCTCTCAAATATAAAAGAACAGAAAGACAGTAGTAGTAGTAGTAGAAAAACACACATCAAGTCAGAGAAACAAGCATGTGATACATTGAGTTAACTGAGAACCCCAAGCCCATGAGCATGTGTGAGTGCTACCTCAAATACTATACTTCTTCATCTATAGAACTTATTATCCTTGCTGCAATTATCTAACAAAGAAACTATGAGAGGTATCATTAGATGGATAATTTATACATTCATAAGAATTTTCTATTAATTAGCTTTAAACATCTTATCAATGAGATGGATAACTATAAATAAAGCCTGATTCAATGAACTGTTCAAAATTTTAGAAATATATTATTAACTCAAGACCAATTATTTCAGCAAGGATAGGTGTTAAGACAGCGATCCTCAACTAACCTGCCTATTGCCTAAGCATGATTGAAACAGGTAAAACAAATATATCACTTAACTTTCAGAAATTTGATATTCTCTATGCAATATAAGCTAAACATAAGCTTTAAACATGGGTGTCAAACCTTTTGTTACAGCTTTTAATAAAAATGGGTCTTTTATTTAGTAAGTAAAAAAGTACATATTAATTTTTAAACAAGAAAGACATATGAGAACCAAAATAAGATTAAATGGTGTTTGTGAAATTTGAAAGTTTTTGATGAATTGTAAGGTGTTTGATTTGTATAGTTTTAAATAAAATAAAATAAGGACCAACAGAATGGAGGGTTTAGTGAATTTTGTTTTGAGGTGAGCGTAAGTAAACTTGTACAGAGTTAGAGATATGGTAATAAATTATAGAAAAAACACTTTGATAATAATGCTGAACATTTTTAATTCCTACTTATCAACATTTTAAGTTAAAATTTTAGTTAGTTTTTTATCTTAGCTTCAGCTATACCAAACATAAGAGTCTTCACTTATGTGCCACAGAAAAACCTCACTAAGTCTGCATGAACTAACTGAAATGAAACAAAAAAATACTTTTGAAGTTAAAGAGTTCAAAATCGAAACTGATCTGAGAATAAGGATTAAATTCAGCATGCTTTTTATAATCAGCCCTCATTTTTAACTTCCCACAAGCCCCCCCCCAAACCTAGGTTAGACACCACAGCTTAAAATGCAGTAATAACAGAAAGGTGCAGAAGAATCCTCGAGGAGAAGTGTACAATAAGTAAGACAAAAGAGGAAAGTAAGAAACGTTTGAGAACCACTGTCTTTAGATCAAGAAGTATTGCGGGCATGGAGTTACTTACAATAGGTGTTGCCACCCACATGGGTTGAACCCTGCAGATGAGGAGGCACAATAGGTGAGAAGAATCAAAGGCCCCCAGTGCTGGTCACCCAATTTGTAACCAAACCACTGAGCAACTCATAAAAACAGATGCGCTATGAATTGATTGCTACTTATCCCGCTTCAGATGCTGCCTAAAAGAAGATTTCGGATTCAATTTACCTTGCATGCATGCATCGGATTAGGGGATCTGGAAGTTTTCTCCTGGACATATCGTCCCACGAAAGCTTTGCACCTCAGAAAATTTGCCTCTCAGAGATTTGTAGTCCATTGCTTCGGACAATAATGTTGAGATAAAGCAATAAACAAAAAAGGATAACAACTGAATAGCGAATATTCCAAGGGACAAATATTTTGAGGTACAAAACGTTCCAGGGATGAAAGGTGAAAGACAAAACTTCCGTGAACCCATAATACTGGCTTATATTCATTGTAGTTTCATAAATTTAGGGGTAAAGATGGTCTAGTCATTGTGAATTGAAACATATATTTTACTAACATATAGTATAGGCTCAGCTTAAAGATTTTATACTTTTAAAGTAGGAAAATAAATTGGAAATTAAAATAGAATAATCTGCTTTGGAAATTTTATATTTTCTTAGTTTTTTAGATACCAAACCATATAATTTTGAAAATGCTTGTAACTTCCTCAATGTACAAGGGTATTTTCAACCTTTATGTTTCTCTTAGATTTAATGCTGGTAAGATGAAGGAAATGGTTGCATTTTAAGGAGTAAATTCTGTATGATTTCACATTGTAGTTTAATCTTAGTAAGTAACCCACTTGGTCAATCTTGCAAGAATTCAGCTTACAAAAGAAACTTCCCCCACCCCCTAAAATGGTACAAGGTAATGTAGTATTTATGCAGGAATAAATTGTTAAACAAATTTTACATTAAAATCTTAATTTTAAAAAATATACTACAAAAAATGCATAAAATCAAAAAAAAAAAAAAAAAATACAGCCAGATATTTTTAGCTCAGATTTGACTCGAGACTTTAGTAAATTGAATATAATGTTCATAAAAAAATCCTTCCTAAGAATCTATCTCACAGCAAGATTCAACAAAAACTCAGGATTCTTCGTATAAATCAAACAAAAATACCCGGTGTAAAATAAATCAAAAAACTTATTCCATTAATAAAAAAATTACACAATAAAACTACAAATTAAAATTTCTAAAGAAAATAATAAAAGTAGCAAAACTAGACAACTACAAATGAAAAGTTACAAATTTGCAGTCACCATCTAAAATGTAAGTTTTTGAGAAAGTATCAAGCACGGAAGCTTACTGAAATAACCCCATATGAAAACATGAATCATTAACTACTTTTAAACAAACCATTTGATACATACAACAGTCTATATGAAGCCCAATCTCACTCTCACACACTAGTGTCATGCACTCGGACATACATACCCTTTCTTGATTCCTTTGGAACTGGATTTCTTGGCACCGGATTGGCTCCTGCCCTTCTGCCCTCCACCCCACGAGGAGCGGCTCCTGTCTCTGGGGAGGGCACCGAACCCTGAGGGGATGATTCGCGTCTGGTGGGGGGTGTTGACTGGCGTGGCCTCGTCAGATGTGCTGGAGTCCGTGTTTTGCCCTGAAGCACCAGCTGAAACACAGAGCACAGTATGTAAAAAGACTACTTAACTGCAGACTTTTTTTTGGTTTTAAGCCAATACTATACTTTGTAGGTGAAAACCTTGGATTTATTACTAAAATCAGCATTTATATTTAAAGCAAAAATGCTACCCCCTTTTACCATTAAACCCTTTTTAAAAACCTATTTAATTCAATCAATCAAGTCCAATCTTCATATATTTGAAGAGTTAAATGCTAAGATAGTTTAAGATGGATAAACCTCTACAGGATATAGTGGAACCTACATTACAACAACATAGTACCAACAGTTTTATCATAGTGATAGTTTATCTGCTATAACATCCTTTCATTAAAAGATTGCATACTGTTGGTTCCAGAAGGGGTAACTCTATTACGGTTCTACTGCATAATTGCATCAGTACCAATACCAAGAAGTGCAAGAGCCAGAAAGCAATTCTATAATCTTAAAGATTTAGCTGTACAGCATCCAGAAGAGCATACTAATTTTTTGCATTATCGAAGGGGAACCCTATATTACCATTAAGAGATTTGTGAATAAGGTTTGTAATTACCTTTTTGAACTCTTCTCTATCCCCTGCATCCAATTACTTAATGCTTTTTAACAGACATAATTCTAAACTAACTAACCAGACAATTTTGCTTCTGTGGGTTGCTTACATTGCCAATCAGAAGGTAGACTATAGTTTTTCATTTAATGATAAAAACAAAGTTACATATAAATTGCAATAGATTACATCCTCAACTATACTCTGTCCATGTAAGCCTTCATTATTTGGCATTCATTCTTACTCAAATGGCAATAAAACTAGAAGACTTTTTAAGAAACATCAAAATTGTTTTTCAATGACTACAGTTCATCCTCAATACTAGAGAAAATAATACTAATTTTTACAAAGGGAACTGCAAATATATTTCTTTTGAGCAACTTCAGAAAATCATTCATGCACAAAATTGTTTTGCATTTAAACTATGTGAGAAGGAAATCATATTTTTGCAGCAGTAAGAAATTTAAGGACCCTATTTGTATACTGCATTTAAAGGTAAAAAAGAGAGGGATTTTAAAAAATCTCCCCTGAGAAAACTTTGTAATTTTCCTTTCTAGACTAGGACTAAATTTACCACATACCCCCTCCAAAACCTTTTCTTGCTATATCATTAACTGTGTTCATACAGCTAAAAGCATCCAAGAAAACTAAAATGAAAATAACCTATTGGCCTACCAATATTCAACTAATGAAATACTACTAATGAAGGTGAATGTAGGTTACTAATGAAAATAACCTGGCCAAAAGGTCCAGGAAAGGAATGCAGGCGATAGGTACCTTACTATTTGGAACCAACAACATATCTTGAAAAAGAGGAGATACTGTTAACAACACAAGACATAAAGTGAAGCAACATTACAACAAAGATTAGAAAGGAATTTCTCCCAGAAACTCTCTTAAACCTACATAAGCAATCTTCAAGTTTAAAAGGAAGAAGATGAAAGGAAGAAGATGAAGCGGCCCTAGTCAGTCCCAAACCAATCAACTATCGAATCTAATGCCTTTGTGAAAGAAAAAAAAATGAAGAAGTCCACCTACTGCATTTGCTTTGTGTTCCAGGCGTAAGGCAGGCTCCCTGTCGCCGTTCATTAGGTTTGGGAGGCGTACCACTAAACTGGCGGATGCCAGGGTCGGTGGCTTCGGACTCGGTGGTACCGGTGCCGCTGGTGTGGCTGTGACCTCGGTGGTGGTTGTTGTCGTACTGAATGGGCGGGGGAGGGTGACGCCGAGCGTACTCGTACGCCCTCAGCAGTTCTTCTTGGTTCGAGGAGCCCGATGTGAGGCTGTGGCTGTTGGGAGCTGATGAAAAATACATACAGATTGTATGCTCAAGCACTGAAATTTCTAAGAGAAACGAGGGATTTAGGTTCTGCTGGAAGCACACTACAAGCAGCTGCTGAGAGAGGAATGAGCAGTGGTCATGGTTAGAGCATGCAGAAGAGTGTTAAAGGAGAGGTAGAATGCTTTTTTTTTGTTATTTATTTAAGCATGGAGCTTCTACGAAAGCTGAATCTAGTACAATCAATTAACACAAGAGAAAAGTATCAGGGGTCTGTCTAGGTTTTATTGAGAGGTACCTATTTTGTGAAAAATTTTCAGTAAATTTAAGTGCAAAATCAAGAAAAAAACATGTACATCATTTTTTTTTAAACATTAAAAACAAAAGAAAATTTAGTCTAGAATGGCTAAAAATTTAACTATGAAGAGAATATAGCTAACTAGAGAACTTTCTTTTTAAAATGTATTTTGTGAAAGTACCTTTTTCCTAAAACTGAATTTGTGATAGTACCGATTTATCAAATGGTTAATTTGTGAAGGTACCGCAAAAAGGTAGTAAAATTGCCCTAGACAGACCACTGAGTATGACAAGTATAAGCAATAAAGGCAGTAATTTTAACAAAGCATGAACAGTAAAATTTTATATCAATTCTAGTATTTTAAAATTTTTGAATCACATGCACAGGAGCACAGGGTCCAAGGGGGACATTCCATAGGACTAAGCAATCCTAAGCTCCAATCTCAAAATTTACTTTCCTTTTGGGGGTGAAAACCAAGGTATTCCAGTTGTCCAAAAATAAAATTGAAATCCCATTTTAAGGATTCAAATATAAAAAAAAAAGAGTTCCTTGGGAATAAACCTTCAGACCCCTTTTACAACTTAGAACTAACTTTCCTTTACAAGAAATGCAAATTAAATTTTTGGATAGTGCTTGAAATAAAACATAATACTAAATACAGTAAGATGTATGATTGACTTACCTTGACTTTGATATAATTCTTCACTAGCTTTGCCACTTTTACTTGATGGAGGGTCTAAGCTGCTCTATAACGGCAATAGGAAAATTGTCAGTTAAACTATACCTCAAAACCTACTTACATTGGCTAGTATATTTTACATTTCATACATTTTATTTCTTAAACTAATAAAACACCTATGATTAAATTTTATTTAAAAATTGAGTTATTTATTGATCTATTTACATAAATATAGGTTTATTTTTTAGATCTAACATTTTACATGAATAGATAAAAAAGAAAGAGTGCACAGCTAATTGTTGATGATTGTGTATCATTAACAATTACATATTTTCACCCCTATAGTAATTACTTTAAAATATAATCTGTTTAAAAACCCACTCTGATATCCATCTCACTAGTTTAAAAATTTAGTGAACAATTTAAACTAGATAGAGTTTGAAGTGCCATTTTCAAATGGAGTGTATTTTAATCAGAGTGATTGAACACAAAATATTCCAACATCATTGATTGCTCTTGATAGTTGAAAATTAAAAGTTTAATCTTCATTCATCTAACCGTGAAAGCCTTTCATTTTGCTTCAATAGTTGTCACAAAATAATGCCTTTATGGGTAGCACAATTTTAAACAATAATTAACTTTACTTGGATAGTTGACATCAAACTTAAGCCATTAAAGTGAGCTTTCAATAAACTTTTCATAAAAACAAGCTTATTAGATGATGCCAAATCCTCCTATTCCTAAAAAGAAATGTTCAAAATAAACCTGCTCACCTTTGTTAAATAAGGCGGTTCTCCATGGTGGATGCTGAACGTCTTGAACTCTTCCGTCTCACCATGGTCTTCTTCTCCGGGGGGCGGAGGGAGCTGAAAGGTAGCGTAGGGAGCTATCTCGTCCTCATACTCTGGAACAGAATGAGAGGCTACACACAGAATGATTCACTGTTCTCAGACACCAGGGATGGAAAGTTTTCAACTCTTTCGAAAGTTACTAACATCAGCCTTCTAGTAGCCCGATAAAATTCAACCTTTGTAAAGTTATCAAAGGTAAAAGTACAATTTGGAAGGTATTGAGTTTATTTACTGGGACTTTTGTGTATGTAGTTCTTTTTGTGTACTTTTTTGTCAGATTTTGTATCATAACAGCCAACATGGAAATAAGAAAATTTGGGGAACGGCAGTGTAAATAAAGTCAATGGATTTTATGACGAGAAATATGAACACATGGAAATTTTTAAAAGTAAAAAAGGGGTTTAAGATTTGAAAAAATACACTGAGAACTATACAATTGATTGATTGTAAGGAACAAAATAAGAATGAATCAAAAGAGTTGTACTAAGGTGTTTTAAGATTGAAAATATATTTTTCTCTTTAAATAACTTTAGACTTTTCATTTCATCAGTGTTTTTTTCATGTTCACAAAATTCTCCTTGAATTCTTTTTAGAATTCTTCCTCATTATTTGCAAAATTTGAAGTACAAAAAATTGATTTTAATACTTATTTAAGGGTTTATTCCCTCCAGTCCCAGTTCAAAAGAGGCAAATATATTAAGGTGAGAAAAACTGGTCACTGGTAATTAGGGATTGTCGTTTTAGGGCATTTTGGTCATCCCGGGATTTCGGGATAAAATTCGATATCATCCCGGGATCCCGGGAAATCCCAAAAATTTAATTAATGCCAGAATTTCAAGAAAAAAAAATATTTTTTGGCTGTAAAATCTTAACTTGCATAAAGATTAAATTAGAAAAAAATTATGGGGAGAAATTATTAGTTTTTAATGCTACAATTTTTCAGTTCTATTAGGCTTTAAAATATCTTAAATGATATTAAAATATTTTTTCTCAATTTTATATTCACTCATTATAATAGTACACGCATATATCCCATAAAATCTTATGAAATGACACGAACTTAATATTTTAAATTTGTTTTAAAAATACTCAGGTTAAAAGTGTACTTACCCTAAAAATGCGTTTGAATTCCCTTATAGGTATGTAATAATTCTCAATGGAATGGTTTTTTTTTAAATGTCGGAGCAAACCACTCGTAGAACTTTTTTTACACTTAATTATCAAAGAACACTTTTTGCATTTTGTTTCAGAGTTCGGTCTTTTTATGAAGTACTCCCATGCAAATGTACTAGCTTTTACTGCCATAACACAAAATCAGAATATTCTTCACTCCAGCCCGATCTCAAAACGTATAATCTCTTCAAAAGCTGACGACTTATTGAGATCACGAGTATACTGTATTCATTCGGAAATTTCATTTCGGAAATTCACTATCGTCATAAATAATTATTCATCACATAAATAAAGATTATGAGTTTCTAAGATATCTGCTAGAATTACTCAATACTAATCAGAATCGAAGAATACGATCAATGCTTTGTGTTTGAAAATGGCCTCGTGCTGGGAGTTATTACGATTTGTATCTCTTATCACTAACATACTAAAAAATAAAAATAGTTGATGAGTAACCAAGTTTCCCCATTTATGTCATATGCCAGCATTGTATGTAATTATACAAATTGGCAAGTTCCTTGTTTATTGCTTTTTAGCTATAAAGTTCTAGGAGTGGTAGATAATTTAATTCAGCAGATAATTGACTTAAACCATCTCACTAATTTATATGTATCTTACAAGGAAAGGAAATATGTGTTCATGCCATCAGGAACCATTTTCAAGCGTTTGTAGCAGCGTTGAAGAAATTTAAAATTTTGAGGGAATCCCGGGACGGACTGAGAAATCCCGGGACGTGTCCCGGCCTAAAAATTCTACGGAATCCCGGGATCTCGGGAAACCGGGATCCCGGGAAACAATCCCTACTGGTAATTATATACTAACTCAATGGTACAAACTCTGGTATTTAATTGTCTAGTTCTTAGCCAACAAGGCATGAGTAGTAATGAACAAACCTGAACTTTGGTTTACAGCTAGATTTTTCTAATTCATAGGGAAAACAAGAAAATTTCCCGAATTTCAGAAAATCTCATTAATACTGACTATGAGGTGAATAGGAAAAGATGTATCACAGCACCAAATAGAAATTGAGTATAAACTTAACAACAAAGAATGTAGTATGACTTTAAACATCTCTCTAAGCAATATATTCAAGATCAATTGCACAGCCATACTCACAATGACTAGTAGAAGGTCCGGCTTGTTGGCTATTCTGGCGCGACTGAGGAACGCTATTCGTGGGGGCTACCTTCCTGACTGGGGAGGAGAAATAGGACGGGAGATCACGGCTGTTGTGGCTCTGCGGGTTGTGACTGGAATGGCTGTGGCTGTGACTATGACTGTGACGATTCGACTCAGAACGGCCAGTTTTCTTGTCAATGTGGGCCATCAGAGCAGTTGTTGTGGCCACATCCGATCTGGATGCAGATTCTGGAAAAAGCAAAATAATCAAGACACAGTTAACACAAAGGTAATGGAGTTTACAAATACTCATGCCTGTTTCAACAAGTATTTACATTCATTATTTGGAGGCATTTAAAATTTGCATTATTGCACAGTTTATTACAGATGACAGTTAAATTATACTTATTACTAGTTATATGTTCTGCAAAAATGACTGGATTACACCAAATAAGAGGAAAGGAATCTAGGCTGTTAGATATTAATAGGTATGATTTTTTTTCATAAAACCAAATCATTTTCTTCAAAAAATAAAACATTAAATTTTGGTGGCAAAATTGTATGAGGTTAAAAAAATGCAGAAAATGTTCAGAAAGTTAAAAAACTCTTGCAATAATTTAAGTAAGCAACTACATTGCCAGAATACACTAACTTCACATTTTAGAAGCTAACAAAAACCTAAAACTACAGCAAACATGATCAACCAATAACAGAAAGCTGAACAAATTGAACATTTTTGCTATTCTCCCAGTAGGAGTATTTTAAAAGAAAATCTTTACGCTTTACTTATGACTATTGACAAAGTTTAGCTAGAGGTACTGATTAAAATTTTCTTTCTAAGTATTAGTGGGACAATTGGCATCTCATGTACACAAACAAGCGTGAGTTTACTTACCTCTGTAATGATGACCAGTGTTTCTTCGCCTCTTGTACATGACTAGACAAACCACAGCTACAATTCCAGCGATGAGGACCACACCAGATGATGCCATAGAGACCAAAGTGGTCGTGTCTTCAAAGAAAGATGTAGCAGAGGGCAAATGACCACCAGCTGTTCCATGATCAGGGGCAGGAAAGGCTGCAACACAAAAAAATAACTTGAAGTTTCCAATTGCATCTGGACCATGATGAAAAATGTTTGTCATTAACCCCTTCAGTCGGAATTTTGAAATTTTAGTATGAAAATATTTTCTTTTAGTACATAGTATGCTATGATGATAAATATATCTGTCACAAATTTTGAAGTGTCTGGTGTAATATTTAAAGAAATTACAGACAGAAAAAAGTAACATTTAAAATATCAAAAATCACTAAAATAAATTATTTTTTAAATATAATAAAGCAATAAAATGAGAAAACTTGCATTAATACAGGTGTAAGTAAGTTTAAAACATGTTTCGTCCATGTAAACAAACTACACGATCACAAGTAGCTTTTACTTACGTCCAGTACGATGTCCGGTATAGCGGACATCCATTTTAAAAAAAACATTCAGCGCCTTAAAAAGAACTTATTGGTAATCAAATTTTATGTTTAAATAAACCTTGAACAATAGTACATATGTGGAGCATCAACTACAACAAAATCGGTGTTATTCTAAAGTATTTTAATGAAGTTAGTAGAGTTTAAAGTTGATGTCCGGTATACCGCACATCAGGTCCGAAGGGGTTAAGCAAAAATTAAATTTAAGGAATCTATAATTAAATTTTTTCTTTTCTCAATCAACTGCCTCTTGAGAACAACACAGTGTGCATTTTTAATGTCTGTCCCCCTTATGTTAATGTAATTGCCACAAATTAAGCTTAGAAGACAACTTTTAAATCAAATGTAGCCACAAAGCCCAAAATGGTTTTATAGCTACTCATGATATGTTTGAACTAGCAAAAAAAAAAAGCAATCCAATGCAGATAACTTACTTAGAAATGTACACTAACCACTTTGAAGTTTTAAATAAATGAATAAATCAAATAATGTGAGGATCAATAATGTCAAATAATGTTTAAACAATGGTTCAATTTCTAATATCTGGTTGTCAAGAGAATGCAGACTAAATATATTAACACAAAACCTTAAACCAAAAAAAAGGCCAATGAATTGCATGCATATATAAAAAAAATTTCCCATTGTTTTGTTTATTTTAAGAATGATTAAGTTGGCTATAAAAAGTATATGTAAAGTTTTTGTACAGATAACATTGGACAAATAATAATCACAAATATATTTAAACAAAATTTTCTAGTGATACCTGTCAGGGACCAATTCAGAATTTTAAACTTAACCCCCATTTTTGTGAAAAATTTACATGGCATTTTAATTTTTTGAAGTTTTAGTTTATGGAACTATTTTTAATGAGAACTATAAAATTAACGAAAACAACATTAAATTACTTTTTCTTCAGTTTGATAGCAATTTAAATACTTTACTCAGCTTTACAATACATTGAATTGAATTGAATTGAATGGGGGGGTTTGAGACATATACGACCTATTTACAATACATTTTTAAGCAAATAAATTTTAGTAAACATAGATTTTTTATAAAAGAAATTATTGTGGAACCGCCAATTTTTGGCTATGTTTGTGAAGATGTCAATTTTTCAGAAGAATTTTTGTGAAGGTGCCGTTTTTATTGGTAAATGTTTCGTGAAGGTGCCGATAAATGGTACCAAAATGCATCTCGTAAATGTCCATTTACGTGACCTATGTACCACTTGGAAGGGCACCTGTGTGTCCCTTTGTGGTCTATATGAGTTTATAAATTTGAAATAAAATTTATTATAAAAAATAAAAATAAAAAAAATTATATGAAAAAAAAATTAACCTGCATTGGTCCCTGCCTCTATTTAAACTACTAGTCTTTATTCCAAATAAAAAAAACACTATTTAACGCTTATTCCAATCTATCACTATACATAGCATGCCATGAATCTTTTACAAACACATGCAATATCTTCAAGCAAAGGTCAAGACAAAAACTTCAATTTCACAGACAACAACAAACAAACAAACATTGAAAGATACTAAAAATCAACACCAACCATACTCACGGTTCGCATTGGTCAGCGTGATGACATCATACTCGGCCGTGGTGGACCCGGCCCCGTTGACTGCCACAACCTTCACAACGTACCACGTCTCGGAGGCCAGGTCCGGTACCACCAGCTGGTGGGCCTTCTCTGGTACCGCGTCCTTGGTGAGTACCGTCCAGCGGCTGTGGCTGTGGGGGCGGTACTCCACGCTCATCTGGGTGATGGGGCAGTTGCCCCCGTGCCAGCTGGACAGGTGGAGAACCAGGTGGGTGGAGTTGGTGAAGACCATGTCCTCTTGTTTGGGGGCCTGGGGGGCTGGAGAAAATGATGGGGTGAGTGTGGAGTTACAAGGACAGAGAAAGGTTTGGACATACATTGCATTTTGGACAGAGGGTCTCTTAAAGTATGGCTGGAATGTTTTTAACGCCAGGGGCAGACTGGATTTGTCCAGTATCCAATACACCAACCCAATGTTTTATTGGATGTTTTCATCACAATTACATAATTTTCAGAAATATCACCTATGTCAAAAAGGGAGGTTAGCTTTTATCAAATCTGCCAGTCAAAAGAGTAGTAGCATTTTTTGGTTGACTGGGTAAAGCCTTAGATTGTTAAATATTGCAATCAATCAATATGTTAAGAAATCTTATTTTGAAAAACAGAAATGTTTTTTTTATGGTTGAGTGATACAGTGTGACTCTTGGAACTAAATGGGATTGTAATTGTGGCTTATGGTTAAAAACTTAGATCCTTGATTTAGGATAAAATATGAAAAAATGTAGATGTAATGACAAATATTTTAATGTGTTAACCCTTTCAGGACGACAGCCCTCGATCCGCGCAGCTAGGTCTTTCGCGCCTGAGATAAAATCAGAGCTCATTTTCACGAGTGGACTCGTCCGGTGTGTTTGTTTACTTATCGCCACCGTCGATTGCTGGCAAAAGGGGGAGAGCTGTCCGAATGATTTATAACCAGGGCGGGAGGGTTTGCGGTATCTTGGGTGATGAACAGCATAGCAGAAAATTTCAGGATCTGCAATTTAGGCTTTGCTTTTTTTAACTTCCAGATAGATATTCTGAATTAAAAGCCCGAAATCTGAAAACTAGTTCAAAATTGTAATGCAATTTTTTTATCCATTGCAATTAATAACTAAATACTATTCTTAACAGTATCTTTTGATTTTCAAATCCTTAAAAAATATAGAGCTAAATACAAAAAAATTGGCTAAAAAATAATATCAAGAACTCGTCAAGTATAAATTAATATATTTTGCTTCAATTTCGTTTTAATGAATGTATTATATCTCCTCAAGAAAATATCTGTTTATCCCATATAAAACAAAAATTAATAAATTAAATTTGTGAGTTAATATTTGAAAAAACTGTATTAACATATCAAGTGCCATTTACTACAAGTTTAAAAAAAATTTATTTGAGCTTGAGTGGATGAATAAAAAGTATTTTTTTTTATTATTAAAAAGAATTAGAATTAAAAGTATAGTATAAAGTATCAAGAGTGCGAACTATATAATAGTTGGAATTTAATAAGAAGAGGTAAAAAAGTGTTAGATTAGCATTCTTAGTATTCTAATCATGAAATACCTAAAGGATATTCAATTCAAAATGATTAAGAAATCTTAATTAAAATCTATAAAATATAAGTTGTAATGTTAGGCCGATATAACAATACACAGTGCCCTGTGTTAGTTTCTTTTCAATAAAATCCAAATCAGTTTTTTCACCGTTTAGTTGATAACATATTAATAAGGTTGCTTAAATTTAAATTTTTATAGAATGTTTTTGGAGTATAAATTAATTTATGTATATCGATATAGTAAATTTAATTTTCAAAATTCAAACCAGTTATCTAGTAATTGATTTATGGCATGAGTTTGTAATATTGTGGTAAATGTTAGTAAATTGTGGTCATAATATTAATGTAAATTTGCTAGTGCAAAAAATTATAGCATGATTACGATGTTGAAAACCCCAATCACAAGTTATACTTTTTATTGGTTTAGAATTAATTCAGCGAAATTTCTAGCTTTTTTAGGATATAGTTAAAACTTTGATATTAAAAGGTATAATTTAACAAATTACAATCTCTGAGGGGTACAAGTGCCTAAGAAATTTAATTAAAAATAAAATTTAATTTTTGAAGTTATAACATTGAGATCGCACACAGCAAGCACTCGAATTTAACAAACACAAGTTGCGAGGACTCAACAAAAACAAATGCTTATCTCGATAATCCCACGCATATGTATCACTCTTGACAGGCGAGCCTACCCCTGATTAGACTCGCTTGACTGACACTCCAAACTACCCACCCCCCTCAAGCGCCCGAAAAACCGCCCGAGCCGTCCTGAACCGGAGTAAAAAGTTTCGGGCGCCGTCGCCCTGAAAGGGTTAAACAGTGAAAAATTTGAAATTTTTAATAAACCACTACCAAAAAGTTTAATAAGTGACATTCAAAAGAAAGACTGTTTGAACACTGGAATAGATATTAAATTATTAACTTTTACAGAGGACAATTGGTTGACATAACAAACAAAATAATAAAAAATTTTATTGATACAATGAAAAGACCCCATTCATACTAACTCTATCATAAGATTTTAAAATACCTATAAAATAATAATAGATAATACACTCCCGTGACCAAAACTAAAAACTCTTACCAGTGCCTTGAGTTTTGAATGATATTGGATTGCTTCTTTCTCCTTTTCCTTCACTAGTAAGAGGCACAACATACAGTTGGTATTTCACACCACATTCCAGACCTTCTAGTTTATAAGTGTGATTCTTGCTCTGAAAACGCCTTTGCTGCCATTCCCCGCCCTCTTTTTTGTAGTGCAGTTCATGACCTGAAAATTCAACATCACATTTCAATTAACTCAACCTAATGTCACAGAAACCAATATACAAAGTGTGTTTACTATGTGTTTGGGAAGTAACAGAGCATTTTTCAATGTAAGGTTGTTAAAGGATTTTTAAGTTCTATTTCTTTGGGGATCCTTTAAAACCCTTTACATTTTGAGTGTAAAATAACATAGATACCTTTTAGTGTGGATCTATCCCTGGACATTGGAAGCTCTAACAGAACAGAATTGGCAGTTGTCGATAAAACCTTCACTTGAGAGACATGAGATGGAACTGAAAGAACAAAATATGCCAATTTTCTATACTTCCCATTTAGGTCACAATTTAAATCGCAATAAATTATACTTTGCTTTGCAAATTGGTCTATAATTAATTCTTTTAATGTTCAAAATGTATATAAATAATAAATTTTTGGTAAACACTAACATTTAAGAAGAAATCAAACTCTTAATATGCCCTGGGCAACCATAATATTAATGAAGCTCCCCATATTTTATCATAATGCACTTTTAAATTTCTTGATAGTTGGATATAATAAGTCAAAAAGTCATATAGAGGTCCAGTTATTATCACTAAGTATGAATTTTAAAGTATACATACTGGGCTCTGTGTATAGAAAGTCCGTAGTGGTGCATGAAAAAAAGGGATTTTGTTATTGCCTTCTGGAGATTTCCGAAAAAGTTTTAATAACTGAGCACAACCACTTTAAAATAGCCAAAAATAGAACACATTTTTTGTACCACTAAAAACTTGCAAACAAATGGGCTAAATTTTTATTGTTAACTATTGAATGGAAAATTCATTAGTTTTGAAACAAAACACATATTAAAGAAAACCTTTTAATTTAAAGGAAACAAATGAGAAAAACAATTTAGCTTGCACCTTTCAAAATATGAATGTACTTAAGTTTACACAAAAACAAAATATTCTTCAATAAATTATCACAAAAATACCTGTGACTGAAAAAGCATAAAGTATTTCATCTGTGCCGTGGGGATTTTGAACACGGCAAGAATAGTTCCCACTATCTGGGACTTGAAGTTTTCGGATTACCAGAGCCCCATCGGAACGAATTTCCATTCTGTGCATTTTTGGCAATGGCTCACCCCTAAAAGCATATGATATTTATACTATAGACAAAAACATTTCAATAAAAGTGAAATTTCAAAAACAATTAAGACTAAAAATAATATTCCTGTAAAATAACAATTTCTACTTGAAGAGTAAAAACAAGCTACAAGGATACACTTCAGTTTTTACTTTTGAAGTTATTTTGAATGCTCACAATCCTTATTTTCCAAAGGTATGTGGAATTTTCTTAACTATTATTTCCCAATGGAATATTATGGTTTCTTATTTAATTTTCCAATGAATACTCCAGTAGTATCTGAATTTCAATACAATTTTCAACATTATTAAATACACAATTAAAGATAATACTCATTCATACAATATAAAATGATGAATGAATACTAACTCTACACTTAAAAAGAAGATGCATGGATGTGTTAAAATACCTTTTGATACATCATTATAGAAAATTTGTTTTCAAAAATTTTAGTAATGAATGTGCAGTTCAAATCTCACCGTAACTTCCAATCTCTTCTGGGAACTGGAGATCCTACAGCCTGACAGGAAAATACGATTTTATCGCCCGTAACTGTGATGATACTTTCTCCAAAGTCCATGATTCTTGCAGGCACTAATAAACCATACAGAAATAAGGGTTGGATATAACTCAAAACAATGTGAAATGATAAACATAAAGAGATTTTTAGCACTCTACTAATTGCAATTGAATCCTGATAGCAATAATTGATAACTTTTAAAATAAAATTTCAATTATAGTTAAGCTTTGAATTTAAAAATATACAGAATGGGTTTTATGGTTTATCAGTAATAGATAGGAATTGATGATTCTCAAAAAGATGGAAACACTTTCGTAAAAATTAGTAACTAATGTTTTTTACTTTGAGTAACTGATGTAAATATGCTGAGGAAGGTACCAACCTCTGCTAGTAGTTGTCTGAGATACTACTCTTGTAGGTTCCCCCTCTCCCCTGGCAGTTGAAGCTGTGACCCAGAAGTCATGACGCGAATGGTCTGGCAGTCCTGAAACTTTGTACTGATACTGGTTGGAAGGAACGGTGATAATAGTTTCATTATTCTGAAATGTCGCAAAAGAAAGGAGTTAGTGCAACAGAAAACATCTCCATTCATTTTGAAAATCACTTTATATAATAGTAGAGTGAATATAATATAGAAATTAGTAGGTGTTGGGGTAATTGAGGAGTTATTATTCTGGCTCAACACAGAGTTTTCTGTATTTATCTTCTTGTCAAGAAGTGAAATGAAAGCAAAAACCATGAACGTATTATGAAAAAGGTCTAACATAATAGAATAATCTCTATTTCATGAAAGAATGTAAAACTCACAAGCTTAACTTTAATTAATAGTCTTTTTTTAATGTAGAGAAACAAGGGCTTTAACTGTTAGCATTGTGCGTAGTGGTTAAGGGTAAATCAAGGTAAATAAACAATATTATTATATAACTTGGTTTTCTACTCTGTGTCAATATACTACTAACAATATTTAGTTTCTAAATTTAGGAGAAACTCCAATACAATTATCACATAAATAATTTGGAGGACTGTTTTAAGCAAATTAACAGGAATTGAGGCTAAACTTCTCACGGCTTATTTCAATGAAGCTTATGAAGCTCATTCTGTAATAGACTAAGGTTAAAATGTTTGTAAAGGGTTATATACATACCTTGGCACCACTGGATAAGATCCGCCAGTATAAAGTATATTTGGTTATTAAACCATTAGAATGTAAAGGAGGTTTCCAAATAACAAGAATAGTATCTGAAGACATAACAACTGCTTTGATATCAGCAGGTGGCCCTGGAACTGTAGAAAAACTTATTCAATTTTTATGTTTTTACAATGTAATGCAACAGATAATAATTTAAAAGTACTTCAAATATGAATAAAAATGTTCTGGAGTTAAATTGGATCTTATAGTATGATTAAAAGCTGAGTTACCTTAAAAATTACTTATAAGACTTAAATATCTATGAAAAAGATTATATACTTGATGCTAAACCTATGAAAAAATCATAAGACCCATACAAAAATTATGCATAACATGTACATTAAACATGATGCTATAGGAGCTTATGGGAGTGAAAACCTTTGATTTATCTGAATAAAACTGAAAAGCTTAAAATATGTCTCTAATAGCAGAACCTGAAAACTGAGAAAGAATCAAAAATATAATTAACACAGCATACCATCTTCGAGAGTAGAGCAAAATATGGGGTCACTTCGAACTCCAAAACCTTTTTGAGTATAAGCCATGATTATCACAGTATAATTAGTAAATTTATGTAAATTTATCAACTTGATCTCTTGCTCTGAAACAGTTCTTTCTTCATACTCCTCATCACCTATTGGAAAACAAAAGTATATTTTTGAAATTTAAACTAGTTAGTAGTTACACACATTTAGTTTTAATGAAAATCTAAAAAGAAAACACCCAAGTAGTAAATTAATTTGTAAAGCCACAAGCAAACAAAAATTAGGGAAAAATACAACCAAAATAAGGGTGTGTCTAAACAGGGTTTCCCTAACTTTTCTTAACATCAATCCCTTACAAGAATTTTATCTTAACCATCAAATCCCAACATATAAGAACATAAAATAGCATGCAAAGCGCAGAGAGTTTTAAAATTTTGCAGAAAACCTTTTTACGGACCTGGAAAAAGTGCCCGAACCTACAAACCTGGTTCGGGGGAAGCCCCTGCCAGCTCCATAGGAGCAATGCATTAGGTTCGGGTAAATTTTATTAGGTTCGGGGGAAGGTTACAACTTTTTCCAGGTCCGCCTTTTTAGATAATTAAATTTTTTTAAATATAATTTTTTTTTATCTTACTGTTGTTGCTTATGAAGCATTATTACAGTATTTAGGTAAACAATAGGATTGTCATTATGTTTTGCAGAAAATATTTTAAGAAATTTTTGTGCTCAGGAAGTTTTTTGTTTTATCCAGCCATGCTTCTATTATCTACCCAATCTAAAAGAAAATTTTGAAGGGTCACAAAATTTTAATTTCTTAATTGAGTTATTATATTTTAGAGGTCAAATAGTCTTTTTCAAAACCAAAAAAAAAAAATATTTATCGTTACAAATATCCGAAATTAATCGGTCAGTATCACTTTTATGCATTTTTTAGGCCTCATATAAGTTTTCTTAGATGCACAACAGACCTATAAAACTTTATCAACCTCTTGAGCATCATCCAACCCCCTCTAAAGACCCCCATCCACCCCTGGGTGTTGATATCAACCACTTTGAAAATCCCTGTCCTAAATATTCAATGAAAAATTCTCATTTTAGCTCACCTGCAAGGGTCTCTGCTGGTCGAAAAAGGACCTTGTACCCTTGAAGCACACCGTGTATAGAGGAGGGTGAGGGGGCACTCCACGATATGTGTAAACTTTGAGAAGTGGGGGATAAGCACTTCACATCTCTTGGAGCTTGACCAGGAACTGCAACAGACAGACAGGTGGTTTAAAAGCTATGCACTTTAGAGCAGTACAGACAATAGTCAGCTCTATTTTGCGCAATACAACACAAGTACAGACAAAGAATAATACTTAGTATTTCTTTAAAGAACCTATATGCGATGGTTAGTAAAACAAATCAGGAAATCTTAATGTTTTATTTTTTAAAAGGAAAATGCAAGAGTTTGCCTGGGGTTCTAAGGTTCTAGTGGTATACACTTATTTCAAACAGGTTTTTTATATAAAGGAGAATTAATACTAGTTCCTGAATAAGTTTAATCCTTCAAGAACTCTTATAGCTCATTAGATAATCCCAGTATGCAGTAGCACACAGATTTAAAAACACTGATGTTGCCGGACCTGGAAAAAGTTGTAACCTTCCCCCGAACCTAATAAAATTTACCCGAACCAAATGCATTGCTCCTATGGAGCTGGCAGGGGCTTCCCCCGAACCAGGTTCGTAGGTTCGCACACTTTTTCCAGGTCCGGATGTTGCACATCAAGATTTAAAGCAATATGCTCTGAACACACACTGAAGATTTTGTCACTTTTAGTAAATATTTATAATAAAGATCAACATGGATTTAACCTGTATATACTTGAAAAGACAGTAGTAAAACACAAAAGAAAAATTATTGCATTTTAAAGAGTATAAACGTAACACAATCAACAGCTTCCTTTAAACCACAAAGTTGAAGCTGTTATTTAAGCATAAAAAGGTTAAGTTTGTAAGCTTTAACATTTACATTTTCCATTAATATAAACTTGATGTATCAGAAAGGCCCAATAGCAGAGATTAGATTAGTCAGCACTTTTGTAATAAATACTTTTGTTACAAGTACACTTCTGTTTTAAGACTTAATGCAACCAGAGAAAACAATCTTTAAATTTCAAATTATTGTCCTTTACTTTTTTTAGAATAATTAGTGTTTTTATTTGTAAAGGTCTGTTCAAGAGTTTTGTCTTAATTTTTACTTAAGTTTCATCAACTATCTTAAACTTAACAATTTGCAATCAATTAAAGACTGTAATTTCAAATGATAGTATAAGCTTGCTTTTGCATTGTTTGGAATTCCAGATAAACTTTTGTTTCTGGAATTGGAGATGCAGAATAATCTACAACTGGGTAAAGATAGTTTAGTTTGGCAGTGGTATTATAATCCACGCAATGAAATACAGGGAAAATCAAACACATATCATTCTCACCATCTTCCAGAGTTCTCACTATAACTTCATCGGACCGCGGGCCAGCTCCCATAGAGTTGTACGCCTGCACAAGTACACTGTAACTGGTGAACTTTTGCAGCTGAGTAAGCAACACTTCTTCCCTCGTTCCCTGGCCAACTTCCAATGTTTTGTACAGGTAGGAGTCTTTGGAATCATACACTTTGTAGCCCACGTAGTAACCTTTGATGGGCCCGTTCCACAGCTCAATATCTGGAGGCTGAGAGGAGAGTAAAAAGTTTGTATTTCAAATAGTATGCAATTTGTGCTAACATAAAGTTCAATAACAGCTTGTAAAATGATTACTGTAAAATTTAACAACTACAAATGGATTAAAATAACTTTGTGGGTCAAGCTTAGGTAGTGAATAAGCACTCACTCAGAGATAGACAACATTTATAGCAAGCTTTTCAAAAAACTTTTAATCAAAAAATCATATTTTTTTTTACTTAAAATCCATTTTTAAAATGTCTCTTAAATAAATTAGGATACTTTAAACTCACAAGCAAGTATGTTTGTGAACTTTTTACCAATACAAAATCTGCAAGGGTAAAAACATTTTTAGTAATAATATCAGTAAAATGTATTACCCTCCATGTAACTCTCACTGACTGTGAATCAACTGCTTCTGCCTTTACTTCTAGAGGAGGTCCCCCTGGAACTAAGAAATATAAATAATGTTAGAAAGAAACTACTTTAAGGAAAATGTTCTGAAATGTCAAACTATATTTGCGTACTTGGATAATATAGAAGCACACGCGCACGCCAAGCGCAGCTAGTTTTAGAATTTTGCAGAAAATCTTTTTAAATAATTTAAATTTTTGGTAAATAAATTGATTTTTTCTTGCTGTTGTATGAGCTTATGTTGAAGTTATGTTATGTTTATGAAGCATTATTACAGTATTTAGGTAAACAATAAGACTGTCATTATGTTTTGAAGTCTAAATTCGAACGACTAGGGGCACTAATTAGTTTGCAGATAATATTTGATGGAATTTTTGTGCGCAGAGAGTTTTTTGTTTTATCCAACTATGTATATTTGATACTTAAAATTACAAAATACCTGAGAATTTGATACTTTGATTATGTATCCATTTTAAAGGAAAGGATGCCATATAACAGAGTGACCAATAAGAAATAGTTTATTGAGAAGCTTAGTTCAGAGTTTTATGGCAAGGCCCATAACAGGTCATAGGTACAAAGAGACTATCCAGGGAAAAAAAAAGTGTACTCTTTATCATAAATCATGAATATTTTTATCTTTTTTTTATAATTAAAAGCCTTTTTACAGTAATATATCTTGATATACTTGTAGAATATTAAAATGAAAGTTAGGGAAACCTACTTAGAAAAATATAATGCAATTAAGTAAATTATGATTTTATTAAAACCTGTAAAATGAATAACAGATAAAGCCTAATAGTTATAAAATAATTATCAAGTATACCTTCTTCAGCAGTAACAACAGTAACAGTCTCACTGGGGTCCCCTAATCCAACAGAATTTTCAGCTCTAACCCTACAGTAATAGTTCCTTGCAGGACGAAGTCCCTTTAAAATAACACTAGTTTCTTCATTTCCCACAGTGATATTTGGAACAGAATCCCAATCCTCTGCAAAGGAAGTAATAAAAAATGAGTGATACATAAAACTATTCACATGTAATTTTTAAACCATATTCAAAGGCAATTCGTCCATTTTAACTAGGATTTATAACCAAAGAATGCTAAAATATTGTAATGCAATGTAAATGGGAGAAAAAATATTGAAAAATCACCTGTTTCTGTTTTGCATTGTACTAAAAATCTAATAATGGCACTATTTCCAGTGAATGGAAGAGACCAAGAAATTTTGGCTGTGCGACTTTTGTGTTCAAGGACACGAACGTCATGTGGAGGCTCAGGCGTATCTACAAAACAAAAGCATCAGAAAATTAGTTGCAGACAAACAAATGTAAGTCACTATAACTTACATTGCTTTTTTTACTTAAATGATCTAATTTAACAGGTGGTAATTTTTTGCATGCATAAATTTGTTTTTATCAACTGCAGTAGCAAATGTTGTCTCTTCACAGAACTATTCTTAAACCATTAGTACCTTATATACAGCTTAATTTATTTAGCAAAATAAGTAACAGTTTATTAATTAGTAAATAAGTTTACATGGAATAGTTAGAAGTTTATGCAGGTTTGCAACAACAAATAACATTTTATAAACAAAATAAAGTACAAGAAATGAGCATTTCAGAAGAATAATCTAAGAGCTAACCTTGTATTATAACTCGGATATTCCTTTCATCTTGACCATATGAGTTTATAACAAGGCACGTAAATAGGGCAGAGTCCCTACTCTCTGCTGTCTTGATTGTAAGTTCAGCGGACATCCGTTTTTTATCAATCAATTCTTTCAGATCATACCTACTGTTTATGTAAGAAAAAAAAAAAGGATTTTCAAAACACACCAAACACAGGCATGGTAATCTTACATTTTGTCCCCATTAATCTCAAATACATGGACTTTTAAAATAGAATAGTTAATTCATGTTTGAATGAACCCAGTATTTTTTACTACCAAGAATTTTTAATTATTACTCGTATTTATTTATTTTTTCGGTAAAAAAGGATCACATTCAGTATGTATTTCAGGTCATGTAATACCTTCAAAGGATACTGATATTGACTTTACAGATCAATTGATGAATGATGTTGACTAAAATTAATTGAATTTCTTTGCACAAGTAATTCATTAAAACAAATATTAAATGTTCCTCAACCAAATGCAAAAATTATTTTAGATCTAATACATGGGGATAAAATGTAGGATTGCATTTAACTTTGACAACCACTACAGGCTACACAAATACTATACTAATAAATTGTACCAATAAAATTGCATAAATCTAATATTAAATTACATAGAACAAATACTACCAAAGAAAAGATTATGTAAAGACTTAAAACAAATAAATTACAAAAGAAGCAAAGCAGTAAACCCATTTTTTGCTTAGTTATATGTTTTGATTATACACAAACTGGAGTGCTTCAATTTTTGCTACTTCAATATGAACGGTATATAATTCAACTCTCACTATTTAAATGAGAGTGAATATTTAACTCAAAGATAGATTTTTTTAAAATATTCATTTTAAGAAGTTATTAAATATTCTTCAAACAATGCAAAAATTGATACAAGCCAGATGAACCAGTGATAAAACAATTTTTAGGGCAATTAACATGAAAAGCAATGCAAATTATTTCAATTTGACATGCAAAAAATTCTACTGACACACACAGCCATAATATAACTGCAAGGCCAAAAAATATCATTAAACAAATAAAAAAGGAGTGCATAGTGCAACATTCTATAGTATTCAAATTTTACCCTCATTTTAGAAATGCTTTTCTTAGGCAGGTTTTGAAACATAATTCTTTCCATAAATACTATGCTATTAAATTACAAAAAAAAACCTTGGATTGTCCAACATGAGACACTTTATAGTTTAAATTAGCAAACAAGCTTTATTTGATTTATCAATGGGAAGATGTAGTAAAAAAATAGCATACATAGCCTGTATTTAGAATGAGCAGTTAGCATAACAAAAGTATTTTTTCAATTAGTGATATTTATAAAAGAATATGTATTCATAAGCTGTTTGATACATCATTGTTGTTCAGTAGACACCAGGTAGCATAAGTTTTTGAGTTAAGTATTTTGGGACATCAAGATCAACTTAATACTTTGCTAGTAAAATAAAATTTTATGACAAACATGTTTGAGGATCTTTGCTTTTGTAATTCTGCAGCCATCAGTAATATATATCCAAATAAAAGGTTTCAAAAGAGGACTAGGCAAAAAGTAATTGAATCAAAAAAAATTTTTTAGGGTTCTGAATTATTCAGAGAAAATTCTCCACTTTTCATAACTCGTGAAATTTTTAAGGACAAGAGTAGAAACATTAAAACTGCATAGGATGTGTCTTGCTTAAATTCTAGAGGTGAAAAGGTGTCAGAAACTATTATGTTTTAACTATTACTATAAAATTTAAGCCTAAAAAGTTTTTGTCATAAATTCAATTTGCAATTAAATCAAGCACCCTGAAAAATACCCACAGAAATAAACTTTTATAGCTTTAACTAACTTCTCTGAGCTGATAAAATCATATATAGAATCAATACCTTTATATCTGTCTTAATCTGTGATACAGAAAAAAAACAAGATACACATCTTTATTTGGAAGAAGAAGGTGTAAAGCGGCTCCTAGAGAGCAAGCAAAATGCCTCTACAAACCCCAACTTGAACTTGCAATTATGCAACTAGAATAACTTCATTTCTTAAAATTTGACCCAAAAAAATATGAAACCAGTCACAGATTTTAGCCTTTTTCAGCTGGAATAATAACAATTAAACTTAAAATTTAAGGTTACAGGTTAAGGACTAGAGATAAAGAGCATTCTAAAAGGAGGGCAAAACTGCAGAGTCGTAAGGGGCCTTTGTGGGATCTGCACTCCTCATGCGACAGAGGCCTCACCACCTATCAAAGCGGCCACTCGTACCGCGGATCCTCGGCAGGGTTGAACGGCAGTTTGTCAATGCTCCACGAGATTGTCATGGGATGATCTCCGGTAGCCTCACACATCAGTCGCGCCTCTTCACCCTTGCGCGAAGTTAGAGTCCAAAAGTTTTTGGTAAATTTTGGCGGCACTGGAACACACAGTAAACACATTTGTAGCCTCATCAGGTCTCAAGTTCATGCAAATCAGATAACTTTAGAATTTGCTTATCTTTTGGTACTTCTTGTAGCAAGTGTTAATATTTACTGCTGTCTTTTAGTTTTAGTATGAATGAATGTTAAAACATCAACCATGTTAATAATGATTTGATTATTAATATTAACATGGCTCTTCATTTTGCTCACTTTATTTTTTAGATGTAATGTGTGGAGACCACTTGAACTTTTGTTCAAGACTTGCTGATGTAACAGCTATTAATAGTGGTAAGAAATGTTGTAACTTTATGTATGTGTCCGAACTATGTTGGGCTGCCTGTCACAGACTAATGGTGGTAATGTCTAGGTCTGGAATAGGTTACAAAATAATAATGATACTGATAGTTAAAAATTTACAATCAGTATAATTCTAACATTTTTATTTATAAACAAAAAAGATTCATTCAACCTGTTGACATAAATTTATTAACTAACTTTTTAAGATAGTAAGTGTAGTTGACAACTGTTTATTTTACTGTTTGGTACTGAAATAATTATAGAAACTATACAGAAGATGTGTAGGTATCAGGTATATCAAACCAAGTTCACATCATCAAATATATTTCCAAAAAATCCTAATAGTTATCTAAAAGTTATATTTTAATATGAAATTAGAATAAAAAAATAGTTTATACTTTGGGATATATATATATTATATATAATATTATAAACATGGGAAAAACAGAAAAATAAGCAAATATTTTTTCAAGATCACCCACTTTCTCTGTAACCTAAAACCCTAGAATCTTTCAGGTAGCAATCACTTGTTTATTTACCAAAACTTTTATGAAGTTAAAGCACTAAATAAATTTAATAAGTGAACAGGACATACACTATAGCAAAAAGTAGTGCTATTAAACTTACCATGAACAGTAAGGAAGACTACTTTACTAAGGCCAGAAGCAATGCCATTGCTTGCTTGGCACAAATAATACCCAGCATCAGCTTCTTGGGCGTTTTTAATAAGCAAGGAACCATTGGCGTAGACCTCATAGTGGGGCCCACTGGCTATGGCGGAATAGTGGCGAGGAGAGTTGGCTGCATGAAAGAAAAAGTTTTCTGTGTCAGTCATTTCTTAACACAACATTAAAACAATGTTTTAAAAGACAAAATTATAGATACTAAGTAAGGAAATGGATATTTTTCATACATATTAGTCAGAATTTTTAGATCAAGAACAGAATGTTTGGATTAAGAAGAGAATTTTTGGAAGAAGGTATTGAAAAATCCCTGATTCATAAATATAAGTCTAATTAAGTTTACTATCTGAATTTTATAAAAAAAGGATCACAACATACTTTTTTCATTAAGCATATCACTTAACTGATCATTTTGACCCAAACAAATAAATGTATGATACAAAATCTAAAAATAGATGCAGAAGTCGAGGTTTTTTCAACTATCCTTTATATGAATTGGATTGATTTTACTGAGTTATAAGATTTTTTAACTATTTTTTCTACAAAAAGAAAAAATACCATGCTTCTCAAAAACAGATTTTCATTCTAAGAAATGTTTTAGTGTTTCACAAAATAAGTTAAAACAAACTATCAGTTAGTTAAATGATACTACTGTTAATTTGGGTAGGCAGATCAATATAATAGGGTGTACATATACAAGGACTATTATTACGATACAAGTCTGCCAGAGAGTACATTTGTAACTGTTAGAAATAGTTAACATTTGCATGGAAGTAAGAAAAGCACACTACCTGACCCCCTCTCCCAGGTTATCACAGGAGCAGGAAAACCATCTGCTAAACAATCAATACGCACATTTCCCCCAGAAACAACAGAGGTATCCCGAGGTTCCACATGCCAACGAGGAGGAACTAGAGAGGAATAAATGATTTCAGAAGTAATCTAACAGGTTTTATTACGGAAAAAACGCATTTGAACAATGTCTAAAATAGATACATACTACAAAAATATCTGGATATTAGAATATGGACAAGATATCTGCTGAGGGTTATTTCCAACTACTTTCTAAATATTATGGGAAAGCAATTTCTTAAAAGGTAATATCATTTTAACACATAACCAGGGTGCAAGTGGCAAAAATTGGCAGAGAAATTTCCATTTTGGAGCAACTTCAAATTGGGGTTTAAAGTTAAATTTGACTTTGATAAATCATAGATTTTATAATGAATACACTCCCAAAGAAAATATTCCTACTTAATTAGACCTACATATTCACAATTAAAACATATTTATTCACTTACAATTGTATACTTACCTTTTAGTGGTTAATTTTACAAGTTTGTTACCCGTTTAAACCTCTAAACAATGAGGAAAAGTTTGACCTACTTATGTAATAAAAATAGCAGTATAAAAAACATTTTAAAAGAGATGCATGTTTCCACGATTGGCGCAACACTTGCTGCCCTTCATAAGTAAATCATAGGGTTGGAGAAAAATAATAAAACACCTAAGTGAATATTATGCATTAAAAACTACAATTTTATCTAGAAAACTTGAGAGCACAAGATACAACTTTAAAGATTATTTTCCTTATTATTTTCCTATTTAGGACTTAGCTTATTGCTTTTTCCCCACAAAGGCTGTGAATTTTGTTAAAGTTTTTATTGACTTAATCTGACCCTTTACTGATACTATGGGGAAGTTTCAATAGATACTTTGGAGCTCAGTATTGAGAGCATATCTTGAAAAAGGTTTCTTACTTATTAGTTGATTTTGCTCAACTAGCTGAGACATTGAGCATCACTACAATGTGTTTTTTAATATCCTATGAGATAAAACTATCCTTTTAGTTCAGATTCACAGAAAATTTAAGGAACAATCAACCAACACACAAGTTCATTAATAAGATTTACTGTGTGAAAAGCAAGTTGTTCAAATACTTCTATCCATATAATATATCAAAATAGAAAACGTTTTAAAAGCTATATTTTAAAATATCCTTTAAAAGTAAAAGATGAAACCACAAATATAATCCAGGGAATAGTGACACCAAGCTGCATGTTAAAAACCTTGGATCCTTAGATAATAAAAAATGAATAATCAAATTTAATCAAAAAATAAAAATATCTGTATCATCCTCAGGAGGCTTACATAGATAGATCACCACTGAGCCCTTTCTATAGATCATGGAATATTGGATATTCAACACGACCAAAGCTATGAGGGTTCATTAAGGAACAAGTCAAGAACATTTTATAAATACACAAAGTACAAGCCAAAACTAAGTAATTAAAATCATCTAACCCTTTTCACTCTGCTTCAATAGTGTATCGACAAAAATCCCTACATCCATTTAAATTAAATAAAAAGATCATGTGACCACCTATCAGTAACTTAAACTTACCAAAAATTCTTAACTCTTTCAAATTACCAAACAACAATTTTAATTGCAATAATCTTAAGTAAACATTGAACTAAATTACAAAATAACTCAAGCATACAAACACACACACATTAAATCAATCTAAAAAGTATGCACAGTAAAAGGGCATTTTAAGTAAAATAAATTAATCTTACCATCCACAACAAGCATAGCAGTATGAGTGACAGAGGCAGCAGCATTACTAACAATACAAGTATAGTTTCCATTGTGCCGAGGAGTAACACTAGAAAAAGTCAAGTCACTAGAAAACTCATCGTTCCGAATCACAACACCGAGTCCAGGCTCTATGAGCCTTTCGTCTTTCTTCCAACTAATAACAAAGGGAGGGTCTCCTTGAATCACAGTACAAACAAGGCGGGAGCGCATGCCTTCTTGGAGGTTCTTGGGGAACAAAAAAGGATCAATAACAGGCCTCACTGAAAAACAAAACAATATCATAGTTAGAGCATTCAATGTAATTTATCTGAAATAATAGCATGATGAATATAAATTTTGGTACATTATTTATGTTGATATGGTATTTTTAGAAACAAGGCCAATTTAGGTACCCAAAAATTTATTACAATTTAGCAATTAATGGTATGAAATTTGTTGAGTTTCATTGGAAAAAACTAAACAAAAACAGTTGTCAAAGTTGCATGTACAACCACAAGAAACATTTTGTCAGAAAAACAAAAAATTTAAAAGAAGTTTAAATCTAAATGACAATCACAGATTTGGCACAAATGTTTTTTTTTTTTCAGCATTTATGAATTACTATCACCACTAAAATTGACAGGAATAACCCATTTCCATATCAATCACCACAATATTGTACAACATCTCAAGTTTTTCTCATGGCAGTTGGACAGTATCAACTGGTGAATTCATACTCATTATCAAGATTGTGTGTAAGATTTTTCCAACAGAATTATTTATTGCAGAATTTAGAATATTTATTGCACAATAAAGACTGCCAATAAGAGCTTTTTTAATCATAAAAATTCAAAGGACCTTTCAAATATTGCCAGTGTGTGTGGACACCATTATTTATGCTATCTGAACTACTTTATAGGCATACAAGCTTCAAAACATTTAAAGAAACTTTAATTCACATGAAACTACTCTTTCTTATTGTGTTCTAAGGAGTCATAAAAAAACTGATTCTAAGCACAAAAAGAGAAAGAGGGAAAAACAAAGAAAAGGGGTTAGCCATTTTACAAAAAACTTATGGTTTATTTCCAGTGTTGCACTTTTGAAATTTAAAGTTCAGATACATTAACTGAGGGATAGAATTAAAATAAAAAGGACATAAAGGTTTATTTTATAAAAGTAAACTCACCCATAACATGAACACGGACAGTGCCAAAAGCATTCTGACCCTGCTTGTTCCAAGCTTTACATTTATAGGTGCCGTCATCGACACCTCTTTGCACATCTTGAATAATCAAGGTGCCATTGGGAAAGACTTCTTGCCTCCGGTTGATAGGCAACCTACTACTTCCTAAAAAGAAAACCATTAAGATTAATAAATTTACGCAATTTGTTTTAGTACCAACTTATCTATGCTTTAAATGCCAATTATGGTAAAGTATAGTATCAGTGAATCATGTGGGGGATGAGGAAAAGTTTTAACTCTGCTTACACACAAGTTTTGAATTTTAGGTAAATTTTTCAAAGCAAAATCGTACCCTAGGCTTATACATGGAAATATACTGTATGTTGGGTTAGCACGACTCTCTAAGTTAGGGGTCGGTAAGTAGATTTAAGTGGGGTCCAAATAATATTGAGGTCTAATTTTTTATTGAGATCCAAAGAAAAAAGGTACTCATTACTTTTGAAGTCTCAGATTCAGATACACATGTTTTTATATAGATCAGATGCAATTTGAATACTGCCTTCTAGTGGTTCAGCCATTTTTCAATGGTCTTGGACCAGCAGACCACCGTCAATTTAAGATCAGGGTTTCATCCAGGTTTTTCTGCCAGGGTCCTGTTTTAGGAATTTTGTGAAAAAGAAGATCTTGTAGTACAACCACAGCATTCATAACTTTTGGAATAGGCCCAAAACTGGCATACTTTATCTCAAAATGAGACACATTCTAAAAACAATTCTCAAACCACTTTTGATCTTTGGACTACTGTAAAGAGTCCATTTTGGGAACGGTCTGTTTTTGAACATTAGAATTTAATGAAGGTTCCTTAAACAGACCCATTTTCTTTCTAGATGAACCCCTTACTAGATACTGTACAAGCTAGCCGAGTTTTGAACAATGCAATGATAACCATTTGACAACTTTTCCAGCTTGGATCGCCACAAGTCCTACCTATATCACCCACCGCCTTCAACACTGTGGATATGCTTTGCCAGTTTGTCCAGTATTGCCATCTGGATTTTTAATGATTTCCGTACTCGGCTAGCCTGTATAGTATCTATCTAGTAAGCCGTGCCTGAAGACATAACACAAGAACATGCAAGCGGCACTACTCACCCCTATGCCACGTGATGGTATCGATGGGATAGCCCGCCACATGGCAGCGGAGCGCCAGGCTCTCCCCCGCAACGGCCGACACGTCCCTCATTGGACGGATGTAGGGCAGACCAAACACGTTCACCCGGGCGGCGTGGCTCACCCCGCCTACCGCGCTGTGGGCGTGGCACTCGTACTCACCGCCGTCCTCCACCCGCACCGAAGTGATGTTGACGTAGCTGACCACCCGCCCCTGCAGAGTGATGTAGTCCCCCACCCGGAAGCGCTGGTCCCCGTCAGGGAGGGGGCCTCCGTCCAGGGTCCATGTGATCTGCGGGAGCGGGCTGCCAGACGCCACGCACTTCAGCGAGATGAAGGGCCCCGGCTGCAGGGTGTCCTCGGTGAACACGTAGTGGAACACCGGGGCGGCGTCTGGAAGAGAGGAATACTTTGGTATCCATCCACCCATTAAAAAATACGTTAGATGCAAAATATTTGTTGATGTTATACACATAACTATACTGTTATATTTTAATTACAGTCGACTCCACTTACGGTGATCACTTTTGTCCAAAAGTTAGAATGATAGCAATGAGGGATTTGATAGTAGAAAGTTTCAAACAGTGTATAACTAGAGTTTTGCATTAAAATCACAACACAACTATGTAGTTATTGAAGTATTTGAAACGATTACCTAGTAAGTTTGTATTTTGCAAAATTATACATTCTTAAAGAAAAATATGAGAGGTAAACATAAATTACTTATAAATTAATGGCTATGTTTGTAGTAAAATTGGTATTTGGTTTTAATTTGGTAAAAATTGGTATTGGTTTTGTATGTTTAAGTAGTAAAATTGGCCTTCAAACAGAAAAAATAAGCTTTTCAGGTTCACCCCATTTTGATATTATGTGAAATGTTGATTACATAAAACGCCACATTTTACATTAAATTAATAGTAATGAATGGGGCTGGACAATTTTGATAACATCTGATTGATAGCATTAACCATGACCACATTAAGCAGAGTTGACTAGTTTACTTCGGGGGTTTTTTTGGCAATATTTGAAATCCTTGGCATCCAAAACAGTTTGGCAATTTTTAAAGTAATGGATAGCTGAAAAATAGAGTTCAAGAGCCTTAAAACTCAGGTCAGTTATTTTTTTACAACATGTAGGCAGTTTTAAGCTTTTTCAAGTATCTCTTGCCTAAACCTACAAAGGTCAGCTTAGTCAGACTAATATATGTACAAATTAATGATTTTGGAACAATTAATTCTGACAATCCTTTTCTCAAGAGTATTAAGTTCGTCCATATTTAAGTAAGTTTCTATAGTTGATGAAGTGAAGTGCTACTAAAGTGCTTTAAAAGTTAGGCATATCACACCATCTTTACCTTTTAAGAAAAATTTTTTCTCAGTAGCAAAGACAAACATTTGAAACAATGTTATTCCACTTTACCTAGATGATGCATTGTCATCTAGCCAAAAGTCAAAAAAGGCTACCAGTTGTAGGTACTGAACCAACTTTTGAATTCTTCTATAAAGGTCATGCCATGGAGATTTCATGGGTACAACAAAGAAGCACATTCACTAATTATTTTCTATCTTTATAGCAACTAAACAAAACTGATTATTTCATGAGAATTGTATGCACCCCACATATTAGGAGTACCTTTATTTCTTCACAAGATCACTTTTGAAAAATGACCAAATAAAACAGACCAAAATATGTTATGTTCAATAAAATGAGAAGAAAACTAAGAAATATCTATTTACAATTCGAATAGGCGAAGAAGAGTTGTCTCACCTCCCAACAAAAGCTGAGCAGTTCCCTGAGCAGACTCCGCATCGTTGAAAACAAAACACTGGTACATTCCACTGTCTTCTCGCTGGACAGAAATGATGGTCAGCAAAACCCTGGACGACAGTTTGATCCGAACCCCATCTTCAAACAAAGGATTGCCATCTTTGAACCAAGAAATGCTGTTGACAGGGTGTCCAGCAAAAGAACAGTTGAATTTGGCAGGCCGCCCAACATCGATCGTCTGCTGTTGAGGCTGAATGTGAGATGTAAGATGAGCTGTTGAACAAAAGAGCACATGTTAATGATCCACTCATTAGCCAGCATTAGACAGTGTTAACAGTTAACAGAGAAATAGTCCTGTGGACCAGTGCTTTGTCAATCTTGCTGCTCTATAGCCAACATAACTGGTCAACCAAACTAAAATAAGAATAGGCTTTGTTTTATAAAAGTAACTTAATTCCTAATATTCCTTAGTAAATTCAATAACTAATAAATATTTTATAACAATATTCAATTTAACAAAGAGCTATGGTTATCTGACTACATCAACGAGATTTCATTGCCTCCAGTCATCTACTCTTAACTTAATTTTCTGAGTAGGTAAGTACTTAATTTTTTGCAATTTCATTAATTATTTTACATAAAATTACTGAAGTTGTAATAATTTGTGTGGTTCAATAATTTAGATGCCTAAATGACAGTTGCCTACAAACCCCTACTAGAGTGCAGTTTCTTAAAATTTATAACTAACTTTATTGAATAGCTTAATACTTAGGTACATGATTCTCTTTCCATTGAGGTATAGTTAAACTAGATATAAGACAGTCTAGAATTTTAAAACTAATAATTATAATTTGGAGTATTTTTATTTGAAAGTTTAGTTTTTAAATAAAAAGTTTCATGGAATAGCATTGTAGTTATATAAGAGTAGAGATGTAAAATTCTCGGTAATAATCTTTTGGAGAATATTCTTGAGAATATTCTCCAAGAGGAGAATTTTCGAGAATATTCTTCTAGAAGCTACTAAAATATTTTTTTTTTTTTGAAAAAAAAATTATAAGGTATATATTAACTTTAAATTCAAAGATTATTATAGAATAAAAAGTCATCATAAATAAAAGAAAGCCAAATTAAATTGAAAAGTATTTTAAAATCACTACTTAATTGATAAGACAACATGTTTGATGGGTAAAGCAGTGTAAGCCAGTTACATTCTATTAACTTAAGATTTTCCAACTGTTAAATAGCGTTTTTGGAATAAATTATGTATATATAAAAAATGCTTTTCTGGAAATTATTTTGTGGAATCTTAATGAGAATATTCTCAAGATAAAATGATGAGATGCACTTAAAACTTAAAAGTATACATATAAGTGAATGCAAATTTAAAAATTTAATTATTGTAGGAACACAAGATAATAAAGATATAAATTTAATTGAAACTTTGAGAATATTCTCATAAAGCAAAATATTAATGAATCTGAATTAAAATTAGGCAAACAAAAAGTTTAGACAAACTATGCATTCATAAATAATTTTTAAGTAGAAAGTAAATTAAACTGCATCTGTTAATATTCAGTAATTTAGAGTTCTTTGAGAATATTCTCACGTTAAATTTTTCTAATTTTACAAAGTTCTATCAGAATTTTAGCTAAATCTCAGGTTTTAAAGGTCCTTCAGTTTGACAACTATTGGTATTACCTTTGCTTATAACAACTATATGAAAAGAATTTAGACTCCTCTTTTAATTGTATGAGTATTTTCTCCCAGTAAAACTTACTTCTAATATTTTTAAAAATATTTTATTTTGCATTAAAAAAATTTACTTATTTAAAAAAAAAATCTTGCGAAATAATGAAATTACAGTTCAGAGAATATTCTCTGAACTGTAGGGTGACTTTTAAATGGTCAGTTTAATTGAATTTGTAATTATTTTCAAGTTTCTAACACTAATACTACATGACCATTTCATATTATCAAACATTTTTACATTTATTTCCATTTATCAATCAAAAAATAGAATATTCTCGATTATTCTCAAAATTCTCGCCCCTGGAGAATATTCTCAGAATATTCTCGTTCTCCGAGAATATTCTCCGGAGAATATTCTCGACTCACATCTCTATATAAGAGTATCCATGAAAACAAGGATGAAAAATCAAAATATGACTATATTTTAGCTTTTAAGAAAGTTGGTTGACAAACCAAGAAACTATTGTAAATCGTTCTCAGCTAGAAGGGATTGATCCGTTTTCTTAAATTGCAAAATGGAATATGCTTTAATTATTGAATAATTTCACAGAACAAGTTAATTAAAATCCTGAAGATATGATTAATCAAGGGTTCTAAATGAGCATTTTAAATAATAGTTTTCTTGGAGAACATTTTTTCCAATAATAGGTATATTTTGTTTTCATATAGGAATCATATGGAATAAACGTAGAAATCATTTAAAAATCATAATGCTTGACAATTGGATGGATTTCAATACCGTTCACCCAAGAAAATAAGGGATAGGATGTTTTAAAAATTTTAAAGAAGTAAAGCTATATAACTCCACCCATGCAAGACCAGGCATATCAGTTCCCACCCCAGTCCTTGACTGCTGAATCAGACATATATTCCTTCATGATGATAGAGAAAAAACGATTTTTACCTGTTACAATTAAAAGCACTTCCGTCCTTTCTTCACCAGCACTATTACTAACCAGGCAGACAAATTTCCCTCCGTCCTCCAAACTCACTTGACGTATGATCAAAGAGCCACTCAGCTGGGCCATTCGTGAATCGTGGTTGTAAACAGGAAGAAGTTGAGAGTTGTTTCTTCCCGCATACTTGTACCAGCTGAAAATCATGAAAAAAATAACGTTACAATTTGAATTTTTACCTAGTTGAACAACATGCCTGAGTGGTATTATTATAATTAGCACAGAGTTGATTAATTTTAAGCTATACCTACATCTCCTTATTTTTAGTTTGAACAAAATGCCAATCATGCTGTTCAATACCGCTTTTTAACAAAGAGGCCCATACCTATATTTATCAAAATTTGAAGTTAAAAGGGATACCTATTGTGGAATGTTAAAAAAGGTTGAAAAAACAAAATCATACAGTTTAATTATAGCAGTAACAATTCTTTATCAGAGGGATCTTCTATAGTTCAATATGACTATTCACAAGTGTATTTCTAAAAAATGTTCTAAACTAAACGTAACTCATTGGCTCAACAACCCTAACCGAAACTAGACTGTACATGTGCAACCATGTTGAACTTTTTCCTTGTTCAAGTAACAATACTAAATTACAACATATCTAATTCCTCATCTACTGATTAATATTAATCAAAATTGCAAATTTTGTGCGTACCAACCTGAAATCATGACCAAAATGCCCGCTTCGCAAAAGCAAAACGAAAACAAAACAAATCTGTTTTGTTGATAGTTATTTTGTTGCCAAACGCGTGAAACGAAAAAGTAATAATTTATTATTTTGAACGAGGAGGAGCCACAAACAGCAGAAGGGACCCCCGGGTCCCTTTTGGATTTAGTTTCCCTGAATTTTTATTATCAGATGCGTTATAAATACTAGAACAGAATGTTCAAGGCGGCGATAATGGAAATTGAAAAAGCATGGGGTATGCCTATGATAGGGGCTCTGGTGGCGCTGGGATCGCATCCACTACTCATATCATAACTCACGCCTCTTTCGTCGCGTAACGAGAGGCGGAGAAAAAAGCTTGATCCTTCAATAGTCCTCCGAAATGACAGATAGTTCTACGAATCCAATCACAGCTGTGACCTCCAAAATGGTACTATTCCTACCCATCTATCAATAACAGCTATATAGCTGTTAGCTATATAGCTGAATAATATATTATTCACATTTGCAGAGTGCTCCTTCTATTCTCTCTAAAGGACCGTAAGGAACACTCGATCCTTAAGAATCTCTCGCTCCACTGCATCTTTTCTTGCTCTTCTGCATCCAGTGTATGCTCAATACCGAGAGATACTCTTTCTCTTTTGCATCCACTCTAATGACAGTTGGAAGCTCTCAATCCTGAGGCTTCTCTTGCTCTTCCTCATAATTTCTACGAGCCGTATGAAACGCTTAATCTGTTAACTTTTCTTGATCTTGGCTCTTCAGCATCTTTTTTATAAAGATCGTTAATTAGGAGCGCTCTATCCTGAGACGTCTTTTTGCTGTTCCGCATCCTCTTTTAAGGAGGCAGGGAGCATTAAATTCGGGAACTTCTTTCGTTTTCTGAATCCTCTTTAAAGTTGTAATTTTGTTTTAAGTTCAAGCGTGCACCTCTTCTTAAATACAGATGTTCAAACTTATATAAAGACCTGATATAATACGCAAAGCCTCTCAAGAAACTGCTCTTTAATCGGTTAGGTGTAAAAAAAAGTCTTAAAATACTTAGTAGTTTAATATGAAACACATTCAAATTTTCTGATTGAAATCATCATGATGGCTAATTTAAAGATTGATATTTTTGGGAAAACTTACGTAAATGTGATAGCTTAAGGAAAGTATAACGTCCTTAAAGACGTTTATTAAACTTTAGCTTATTCTACACTTGAAAATGTTATGCTTTTAAGGAGTCTAATATTTCTATATGTTTTTAAGGGGTCTCTTTGAATTCTTTATTGGAATGTACAGTAAAATACAATAAAAAAAAGAAAATCATTGTGTGGTTGGTAAGAAATGAAACAGTTATTAAACAATATCTGCACTCTGAGTTGCTTGAAAAATAATTTATCATATCAATGTTCTTACAAGTTGCCACATGATATTTATGGAATTCCCTTTCTTCCAGAACTAACTCAGGCCTGAACAAATCGGAAAGCAAGGTATTTAAAATGGTAAAATTCTCCATATAAATGAAACTCCAATTTTATTTATAAGCATCCGTCAATAACTTTAATAATTTATGTAAAGAAAAACAAGTTTCACGAAGGCTAAATAATTTTGTGTAGCAACGTATGGTAGTACCTTCTTTCAAAATAATTTTTTTTATCAGCCTTACCTGTATCTAGGCACCGGAAACCCCTGAGCTGCACATGGCAATTCCACTACGTCACCTTGCACTGCCGACAGAGCAGTTCTACCGTCTGTCACGCGAGGAGGAACTGTACCACTCGATTCTGAAAGAACTGAAATTTAGAAACCAAGGCTCGCCTGGACGCATGCATCATCCCGTATACAAAGAAAGTTTCATGCTTACCGGCTTATAACATGCACTGTTTTAGGTTAAGATACAGAGTATAGTAGTAATAATCTCATTTTAAGATATTCATTTTATTTTTATTTTTGACCTATCGGAGGTGGAAAAAATGAAATAGAGATATTCTCTATGGGCCGGCGAGAAATAAGTTCGAGGAGAACGTTTGTAAACTCATAACCTATAACTCATAAAAAAATTAATTGTCCGATTTTTCCAGTAATAATGCCAATTGATCTTCAACGATGCTCCTGTTCCTAACTACCAATTGAAAAATTATTTCCAAATTCCTACTACTCTTTTTCAGGAGCAAAACGAAAATTGAAAAAAAAAACCCTCGTACATGGTGTAATACAAAATAATGCACTTGGGTTTCTAAAGCATCTAATAATTTCCTAATCTATCGAAGGTTTGAAAGCCACTAAGTATTCTTCTTTTTTTCAAATAGTAATAACACCCTTTATTATTTTGTGTACTTAATAAAAAAACATTTAAAACAATAAAAATCACCTATAGATCTGTTCATTAGGTTACTCTTAACGCTCTTAACTATCTGATGAAGGTGATCTTTATCATTATCATAGAATAGTTTCAATTTGTACAATGTAAATACATAAGTTTTATTCAGCTCATAATTTCCTTTCTATCATAGACTATATGGATGAGAGACGTCCCAAATTAACGTACACTTAGGATTTGAATCTTGGTGTTCTTAATCTTAAAATTTCGCTTGAATAATATTGAGTCCTTAGGAAGGACCAATTTTTTCAAACTTGGCTCTCATTAAAAGTGTTTTAGTTTATTTTTGAACTTTAGGTGACATACGAAAGGTACCGCTCCTCGTATGCAGTAGTAAATAGTCAGAAAATTTTGAATATTGTATTGTATATAGCCTTGAGATACGCTACTCTATTCACAATTGTGAAAGAAAAGAGGGTCAAATTCCCTAAAAAAATTACACCCTCGTGTTCTCTTCATACAAAAAATATTCTCCGACCGAGAAAAAACTACGCCTCCCACAAAAATGTCCCGCAAAGAAGTCCATTCCCGGGCCTCTTCACAGTACATTACCTCCCCCGCGTTTCGTCGCATAATTGCGTGTCACGAGCACAATTTTCGATTAAGGTCCGCGCTCCCCAGTCGATAACACATTTGGGGTAATTAGCCCATTGGCTGCGGCTGAAAAACAACCGGGTGCATTCGGGGGAAGAGCGAAGGAAAAAAAATTAACAATAATAATAACAGTGGAATGGCTTAGTTCCTTAACAAGTTCGTTAAAAGTGACCGGGCTTCTTTAATGCGTGCTCAGTTTTTAAGGTAATTGAAAAACGATGGGTATCTTTTGGCTTCTCCAGTAAGCGGTTTCTTGACGGTAAAGCGATTGGTCGACTAACGGAAGTTTTTTTTTAAAGTATCTATGGAGTGAATATCTCGATTGAAGAGTTAAGATTCTTGTTTGAGTTAATTGAGAGGACCGTGGAAGTATTGTAATTTAACCCTCTGGTACAAAAATAGCTGTGTGAATAGGTGAAAGAGTGATGTCTGTTGTAATGTGGTAAGACGTACAAATATCACAGTTTGTCAGGGCAGTATCCAAGTGAGTTAAGGAGGTTAAACCTCTCTCCAGAAATTTTCGAAGGAACTATCTTTCTTTCTAGAAAATGCTGATGCGTCAAAATAGGGGGTCCAAAGTGTTCAAAAATGACCTAAAGACTACTTTTAAGAATCAAATTTTAAAACTTTTTTGTAGGAAAGGACTCTAGACACCACATCTTTGATTGGGATTCCGTATTACATGCAAGTTTTTAAGTACAAAAAGGGCCAAATTTACCTATAAATGTTCTAAAAAGTTACATTGATTTATGATGTAACTTGTAGGTGACCCTTAAAAATAATTGTATCACCAGTTTGAAAAAGTGAATAAGTTCAAAATCCAAGATTTGAGAAAATCGGAAAAAAACTGTATATATACTTAATAAAATTTTCCTTGTATTACCTCCATATTTTTACAGGAAATTCAGGACACTATTTAGAAAACAGACCAATTTACAAAACATATAAATATATTCAAAAATACTGTGGAGTTGGAAAAATGTTGATGGACTGATTCCCTTTCTCAAACTTATGAAATTTCAGCTGAAAAAAATCTTAAAAAGCCCCTTTAATTGGCAATTAAATTATATTTCTGCTTAGTTCACAGCACAAAAGTGAGAAATATAAAGACTATAAGATAACTAAAATTCAAAAGTATTATGAAACTGAGTCATTAAGGCCGTTTAATGAATATGAATGGAGTCAAATCATTCACTGGATAATAAAATGTAAAAGTAGTTTTAAATTAAAGCCAAATTTTATTTTGGTTTAGTTTACAGCTCAAAGAATAAGAAAAGAAAGACAGATTAAATAAAAATACTATATATGAATAAATATCAATTGCCAAATTCAAAGGGCTATATCTGCCTATGGGGGTAGTTATTTTTTTTTTCTCTTACCACTCATGTGTAGAACGGAGCTTAGAATTTTTTTTCTTAGTTCAAGAAGTAATTTTGCATCAGTCTGATATTATCTTTTTAAACAGGCGAGGCGATTTAATTTTGATCCACCCCACCTCAAAACAGTGACGTAAACGTGACATATTTGTGCTACTATAGGGACCATATTCACATCAGCCATCGGCGTCGGTGTTAACCAGCAGCTAAACCAGCTGTCTCTGATTGGTGGAATCCAAGGATTTAACACTGACGCTGATGGCTGTGAATACACATCCTCCAATAATAACTCACCTGTCACTATGAGTCTCCCAGAGGTGGCGCTGACGATGATTTCGTGCGTGAGGCGATGGCTGGTCTGGCAGCGGTAGCTCATGGACCCGTCATCGGTGGTCACATTGCGAATGTGGAGCTCGCCGCTGGAAAACACGCTGTAGCGACCACCTGCAATGAATGTAACGTCACACATTGAAGGGAAATACTGAGGCTACAAACAGCAACGTTTCCTGACCCTATGGCGTCACTACGCGGAAGCAGAAAGTGCGTGAACAGAAAGTTTGTTGGGTTGCTAGGAGGAGTTTCGGTACGCAAATCGTGATAAAAAGACGCTATATATACATGGGCTTAACAAAATAATCATATTTTTAAATTGATGTTCTTCATTCCACTCAAAATTCAGACACCGCGCTGGGACCTAATTTGTTTATTACTGGCGTCATAGGGGCAGGAAACGTTGCTGTCAAGTATAGCATGTAGTAAGATTCTTACAACAAGACAATAGAACGCTATATACTAAACAATATTGTTTCTGATATCATATCATGAAATATCGTATAATATCGTGTTCTACTCACTGAGCTATAAGCTGGGGTGCAAACTCAGCGTGCCAAAATTAACACTGTGTCATTACGACAAAGGGGCGTAGATCAAGTTCCCCCTATTGCTTGTACGAATACAACTTAACGCGTTTATTTATTTGATGAGCGCAAAACGATATATTTACAATTTCTTTTTTAAAAAAACGACGAAAAAACAACATAATTAGATACATATGAGATTTGTTAGGGAACTATTTTCAATAAACGTTTACCTTGTTTTAGCATTAATGTTTTGCCCCTTTGAGCAGATTTGTATCCCTACGCCATGCCAAATCACGCACAAAAAACGGTACGATTTTCATAATGTTAATTATATATTGTTGTTTGCACTCCAGGTTTATATATAGCTCAGTGGTGCTATTAGTATTGAATATAAGCCCGGTAAGCGTAGCATTATTTTTAAATGCATTTTTGGATTTTGTAGAATAGTAACTTCCTACCGTAAACTATATCCTTCATTCCACTAACTTATTGTGGTTCTTGAGATGCAATTTCTTACATATTCAGAGTTTAAAACTCGGAAAATAATTTACTACATTGTAAATATTACTCTCAGTCAGTCAATTAAAAAACGGAATTTTATTTTTTTAATATTTGTAGGTAGTCTACACAAAAAGGAGAAAGCTAAAAAAAAGAAAAAGTAAATTGTAAGAAAAGCTATAAGAGATATAAAAGAGAAGAAAAAGCATGTGAAAAGATACAAAAGAACAAGAAAGAGATTCGATGAAATAAATTACAATATGTTCAGAAAGAATATATATAGTTTGTTTTGCTGCATACTAACACTTATAAAGGAAAAGCAGGTTTTACAGGCGCTGTCTTCAGACTTTTGTGCATTGCGGGGTAAATAAGATTTTTGCGAGCCGGCTTGTGCGGCGTATATTGGGAATATGTGGTAATTAAAAAGTGTGTTGTTTTAAATTAAATCATTCAATCAATCAATAGATTTACATGTTTTAACAACATTATGAAAGTTAAAGTTACTTATTAGCAATAGTTTTTACAGTATTAATTGTGTTTAAAATGCGTTTACGTAGCAAAGTAAAAGTAAGTGAATCTCGGTATATATTGAAAAAAAGTTTAACATTATAATAATAGTTTAACAATAACATGAAAATAATAATTAAAATTATTATATCCAGATTTAAATGCCTAAATTCCATTTTTATTTTTAATTCTGTCATAAAATTTTTGTTTGGAGAAACCTTTCTTATTATACAGGGTGTTTCAAAAGTACTTTTCGCGGCTTTTATTTGGAACCGACAACAGAAATAATGCTTCCTATTGGTATAAGGGGTATTGGAAATCGGGGTGCCGTGCAAATCTTCTAGTTCTCCAAAGTGTGCCGAGAGTTGGAGAAGTTGGGAACCCCCTGTATACTTATACCTACATTGACTTTTACATCATAAGATTTTTCCAAGAAGGAATCTTGTATATCGTTTTAATGCATTTGTGGCCGTGTTACAAGCAGGTGCAAAGCCAAAAAATCCCTCCGCCGCATCGGTCCGGCAGCAGACTCGCACGTGGCCGGCGTCACGTGACTCAAGATGGCGACGGCCGGTGATTTATCGAGCGTCTTGGCCATTGCACCTGATCGTAGGAGCATCGTTAACGCTCAAAGGAGCGGGATTTCTTGGCGCGCTGCCAGAAGGTCGCCGGAAATAGCCTCCTTCTTTGGCAGCCTGCCAAACATCCGCCTGCTCTTCCGATTCTCGGGCCGGCGCATGCGCAGTCGAGCCACTCTTTTCACGGGCGGCTGCGATTTCTTGTTCGTTTTTCAATTCGGCCGCCGGTCCGCCCGGAGAGAGTGTAGTACTGAACTAACTATGAGTGTAGTTAGTTACTTTTTTTTTCGTCTGATTTTATCAGAAGCTAATATATTTACATCCTGGGGGGATGCCCCCCCCAAAAAAAAAAGTTAGTATTAACAAGGATTTTCGAAATTTAAAAGGGAGAATGAAGTTATTTTTCAAGTATCATCATAAACTCCACCCTTGTTGATTATGCATTACAAAGTTCAATGAAAGGATTGCATCTTTTAAGTATCGTGTTGAACCTGTATCTTTATAAAGTGTCAGTAACGTCTTCAATGTCGTTCTTCTTCCAATAAAACGTACTTTAGTTGAATGCAAGAAATAGCATAATTGACGCAGCAGACCGTACACTAATGCAGTAGACTTTCATTTTGAGTGGTCTCAGTTGAACCGGATTTAAACATTATTCGGTCGTAGTTAATTTTAGTACAAAGAAACTAAAAATAATGCAAAAGGTAGTCAAACTGCAACCTTAAGCCGATAAAAAGAGACTTACTAAATTTTCGAAGATTAATCTTAAAAAAAGTAGTGCTACGAACTATCACATTTGGTAAATGCGTCTTTGCAAACTTTGAAAAAAAAAGTTTTTAAAGATTTTTTTATTACCTGTTTTAAAGAGGAGTCCTCTCGGACAGATTTCTAACTGAAGCCCTTTTCGTGGTTAATTATTGAGGCAAAAAATTATCAGGAAACTATTTCCTTAAGAGTAAAGTGCAAAATTATAAAAAAACCCTCAAAGAATCATTTTTTTTGTTTTAGTTTTCTTTAACTCCAGTGTTGAATTAAAATTTTGTTCAAAATTTACTAGCAAAAAAACAAAAAATACTAGCAATAAATTTAAAATCCATGAACTTGATTTTTTTTTAAATTTTGAAAGTAGATAGGTGTGAGAAAAATGAAAAGCGCTAGAAAAGATAAAGATTTAGGGGAGGATAAAATAGAAAAGAGAGAAAAGATGTGGAAAGAGAACTGCAGAACAAGAAAGAAACATGGTAAATATTTAAATTTTACATTATGTTCAGACCATATAGTTAGGAGAAAACAATAGAGTTTGTTTCGAATTCAACGGAAGCAGACTGTTGTCAAGATAAACTTTCATTGGAACTCAGGATAACCAGATTTGGCAAACTTACAAAGCCCAAATTTAACTCCACACGCGCCAACGTAACCTGCGCGCCAAGCACGAACGCCAAGGGTAGCCAAAGCTCGTTTCCAGTCTTAATTTCTTAACAGACAATTTTCGACCAAAAATATTGATTTGAATGACTCAAAAACACATCGAATGGAATCATAAATGTTCATTTTAGATTACAAGAAGTTTAACTGAAATTATGCTGAATCTATATGTTGGGAACACAGGGTTGCTGTCCATGTCGCCTCTATTATTCTTCTACCTCTATGGTTCAGACAGAAGATCTAGTTTTTTTTTTGCTGCACACAAACTCTTACACAGGAAAAGCAGGTTTTACAGGTTGGTCTCCCACTGACTTTAGGCTTTTGTGCATTGCGGGAAAAAAGACATTTTAGTTTTTTAAGTCTTTTTTTTAAGATATATTTTTTGATATTATAATCGATCAACCGATTTTTTTTGCTTTTATCCATCATTATAAAATTTGAAGCTGCTAATTGTTAAAGCTGTTGGCATATTAGTTTTCATTGTACGAGTTTAAAATGTGCATTTACATAGAAATGGAAGGGTTTAAAAAAGTTTTCCTTTATCAAGAGTTCAAATGATTTATCGAAAAAGTTCCTAATCCCGTAATTATATGCGTTAACTTTTATTGATAAAGTTGAATCTACATTAAAAATATGAACATTATACTATTAGTTAAGCGTCAAAAATAAAATTGATAAAGTACCTTCGGCAGATTTGAAGATCTTAATTCCAGTGATCACACACAAATTATAGTCGAAAACATTTTGAGAAAAATATACGGTTTATTTTAAATTTAATAAAATACTCAACATTTAAGAAATTAGGCTTGAGTAGTTTTCTTAGTTACTTATTTTATTTCAGTCAGTTTTACTTTAAATTAATTTAAGTTAGATAGTTAAACTATTGTGCTAGCTTCAAGGTATGCAGAAATTGGATGGCAAAAATCATGAAATTTTAATACGATTTTGTTTACGGTTGATATAATTCCAATTGTGCTTTAATTTTTACTAAACGAAAACATCCACAAAATACTATAAACAACTATAAGAAAGCTCTTATTCTCAGGACAACGATTGGGAGGCGTGGCCCTGACGTCAGAACCACGTCATCAATCGAAGGAATCACACTGACGTCACTGATCTGGATCTTGTCTTGCAAGTCCGACTTGTTTCAGAGTTTGAACGTTGAAAAATGAAGCCGGCATCGTGCATAATTAAGGTAAATCAGTGCTTCTCGTATGAAATATTCAAGGTGCTCCAACGAATAGCTTGGAATTCCATTAAAGTAGGATGGAAAAGAAATTCTTTGCAAAAGAGAATGCGAAAGTATTTTTTCCCTGAGTCTCTTCGGAAGTTTCTATTAAAAGTGTTTTTCTTCTGTGCTTGCCACAGATTTGAGAAAGATACAAAGAAATAGGTTTGAGTTGAAACCTTCTTTAACAATGCATTTTGTAGTTCTCCGATAACTTTTTAATATAAAGCTTTTCAATTACTAAATTGTTAAATGCTCATTTAAAACTGTAAAATTGCGAATTAATCGTAATTATTGCTTTTGTTTTATATTTATATATTTTTTTTCTTCATTTTAAGGTAAGAAAAGGACTTTTAAAACAGACTGTAGATTATATTTTTTGTACATCCTAAATGAAAATGTAATACCTCGAATACGAAGGGTTAAATAATTACATTTCAACTAAGAACAAAAAGAGGGCCTCACAGTAGTAACTCATTTGTTAAAATATTTTGAAAATTTAAAAAATAGGTAATTCGGAAGAGAAAAAAAAATATTTTTTTAGTACACGCAATTGGAAAATGGAAACTGGAAATGATACGTAAAGTAGGATATAACAACCGCTCATTGATCATTATCCTTCTAATATTAAATTGTTCAAAATTACTATCTAATTTATTCTTGAACCCAATTTCGCATACATGAGATCAATAGTGACGTCAGGTATTCTATCACACGTCACAATTTCGAGCTGCTCTGGCCTTAGTTGGTCATGATGTGATCCAGAATCCTCGTAACATATTCCAGTAAACTGGCATGCTAGCTACTGGCATGGTGTATATTGGGGTTTATTCATAAAAACTGTTTCTTAAACCCCTTAAAATTGAGAAAAACCGACTCTTTTTTATCCAAACGATCGCATTCTGCATATACTACCTCCTCAAAATGGCTTCCCCAGTCGGTTGGTCAAAAAATTTATTATTAACTACTCCCCCAGGGTTGTTTCATTTCCGACTCGTAACAAGAAAAGTTACGTTTCATTTGTCTTCATCAGCCCGGAGCTCGCAATCTACATCAGGGTAAATAAATACTCTCAATTTTCCCTGAGCAAAAAAATACCCCCAATAAAAATTGGCTGGGGAAAGTTTAAATGAATTTAGATAAATTGGACGTTAACAACCTAAATAGCCATCAGGTACTTTTAAAGTCAATTTGCGCTATCCAATCATTTTCGGAGAGGGGGCAAAAAAATACATGGGACTGCGAAGTTGCTGACTCCGTCGTCATAAAAAAAATATTAAACCGCGGGAAACCGCCACTTTATTTCATTTTGGGAAAAATGGAGCTCAAAACACAGTTAGAAGTGTGCTGAGACCGGAGGCTGGGCTGGCACGAAGGGACGCCATGTTTGGTCATGGAAATTCGATGGGGATGATCGTAGAAAAAGTATGAATTCATCTGATGGGTTTTTTCATTTAAAAAGGCATATAATAAAGAAAGGAAAGTTATTTAATTAATTAAAATTTAGGAATAAAAGTTAACAAATGTTTGAAAACCAAAAAACAATTGATTCTATCTGTATTTCGTTTAACTTCAGGGTAAAAAAAGATTATTGTATCAAGATAAAGCTATAAAAATAACCTAAAGCGTAATTAAAAACAATATTTAAGGAATTTATGAGGATTTTCGATGTAGTATGACTTCAGCCAGCGGGACAGCAATGGCTGCTTTAGGCTATCTCTTTCTTTTCTTACAAATGTTTATTAGTACGAATTTTTAAACGTCTTCTAATGCATACAGTTTTCTTTTTTTAAATGTGAGAGCTTCAGTACTTCACCTCCGTGGCTTCGATCTACAGGTGCGCACTGGGTAACACGAAGAAAGTACCGATTGCAGCATGTCTGTTGGTTAATGCCATTGGAAAAAAGTTTGAGAGCCAGTTAACTAATGTTTTCGTATCGTTTTCTTTTTTTCTTAAACTTTCATGTTTATTTTTCTGGAACTCTATATCTCTAGTAAGGATCTAAAAAGTAGTGAAATTAATACCATCATCATGACTACAATATACCAACACATCCAAGTTCTCTCATTAGGTATACAATGAAGTGAACCCAACATGTTGTTAAAATTCCTGTCGCATTATATTATAGACCAGCTTCACAGTTCAATAGAAAGATGAATAATGGAGATAATGAATATGATTTGAAACCAACTTTAAAACGCTATAAATCATTATGGGTTAGATAGTAAAAATATTAAATGTTTCACCACAGTAATAAATATCTATATTAGTTTAGTTATATTTACGATATAAATCTTTCATGATAATGTAATTTACAAAGCAACTTATTTTAATTTATCCCAATATTTTAATTTTAATTTTTTAATCAATATGAAACATGCTCTGTGAAATATATAGGGGGGTTGCCAATTTTCGTGAAACATAAATACCACGTTAAGCTTACAAAATTCAATTTTATTTATGAATTCATATCAAGTATGTTTGCATCAAGTAGAAAAGGTTACACAGTTTTCAACATCTCAAAAATTGGCCAGATATGGCGACCAAACGAACAGAACTCCCTTCCCATAACGCTCTCCCCAATCAGCCAATCGAAGGCGCAAATTGAGAAAAGTAAAAATTCTGCTGTGTACAACAACCCAAGAAGAAGTGAAGTGGGAAGGTAGTCGAGCGTGATGATTGGCTGCTTGATTTGATCCACGTGATTGTCAGGAACTGTCGTTCCGAAGTGACGTAACGCGATTTCATATCCTTAGGATTTGTAATGACGTCACTCCGGAAAATTGGAAGGAAAACGTTTGCATTCCTTTTCACCGGGTTTAGACGTTTAGAGCTTCTTGACCGCGTGGGAGAAGGTTTCCGGATCATAGAAAAGGTCTTTATAGATTCGGAGTTAAATTTAGGTCTAGAAGAACTCTTTTCTTGATTGGGTGTATCAGCTATGTATTTTTGGAACAATATTAAGTTTCGTTGTGAGATTTCAAATATTTTAAACGCAAATGTAAAAGTCATAAGGCGTATGATTGTTATTTGCGTGTTACGTTACTGTCAATCCAGTGTTAGGTAAAAGGGAAAAGAAGGGTTAGAGTACGCACAAAAATGATTTTAAGCTATAAAACTCAGAATTTAAAGTCAGAGCCTTCAAAAATTAATACCGTATGTCAGCAGACAACACTGATATAACAGTTTGGTTCTAAGACTTATTCTTATTATTATTATTATTATATGTTCCTTTTAACCTTATTTAATACAAACTACTTAAAAAGAAGAAATTTTAACCAGAATCGTCAAGAGGTATGAATGCACACTGCAGGTAAAGATTTTTAAATAGAAAAATTTAACGTTACAAACATTATAACAATGATTATGTGTGGGTCTGAAAAGTAGGTATATTGCTAATACAATAAACTGTTAATGACCATTTCAATGGAACCAATATTGAACTCTAATTGTTAAAACTGCTACTTTAACCAGAATTGTTGAACTAAATAATGAGCTATGATGGCATTATAATAAAATTAAATATTTCATTCCTATCTAATCTTCTTATTAAAGCAAGTTTTTTTTAGAGAACGTGTTGGTGATACCAAATGCGAAAAGCAGCGAAGAATCCCACCAAGGAAAAATTACCCCCAGAAAGTAGTCTAGAAGTTTTGTTTCAAGGAAGAATTATTTTCTTGCTATCATGCCACCTCTTTTTACCCAGCATTCCTTATTCATATTCCGAGACTGTACAATTTGAGTGCAGCGGGGGAAAAAATGACAGGCATAAAAAAAAATAAGTCCCTAACTCAATTTTAAAACTATGTTGCCTCAAGTTCAGCCGAGTTCTTACACGAAGAATAAATTGCTCCTTTTCGAATGCGAGAGAGAAAAGAGAAGGGAGAGAGAAGTTCTCTTTTTTTTTTTCTTAGAGATTCGCCTCTTCACCTTCGGCCTTTCTTTTCTCTTCTCATCCGTTTTCCATTCGAGCGAAAATGAGAAGATTTAAAATGGCGCGGAATCGGCAAAGTTGTAGTAGTAGGTCAAATTTCTTCGTGTTGTCTGAAGCCAGAGTAGTCAGTCGCCTTTTATTTAGTTCGCATCAGAAGCGTTTTCTTTTTAAGGCCATCTCTTCTGACGCAATAGGTGTTTTTTTTTTACTTGAGACAAGGAGGGGTCTCCTGCTTTTTTTTATTCACGGCTATAATCGGACCATCAGCTATGATAAACTCCACGGGGTCTATATTAAGAGTGTGAAGTGCTCGATAACTTTCGGTTTTAACATTTAGGGGCCGTTCAAATATTACGTAAGAAAGTTTTTGGTAAATTTTTTACACCCCCTCCCCCTTTGCCAGCAAAAATAACCAATTAGATTGTATTTTCAAAAAAAAAAATTAACACGTTACATTTTTTTGAAAATACAATATTCAATAAATTAGATTGTATTTGGTTAGTAAATAAAACCTGGTACATTAAAAAATAGATGTCATTAGACTAATTTCATACGCTCACTCAACGACAAAACCAGAAAACGAAAAAGCTGCAACAATAAAACTTTGAACCTAAATTACTCTAAATTATGGTTTTGTTACATAACCCCTTCATCTCCCAACCCCTCCTTCAATAACGTAAGAAAACTGCCCTAGCCCCCCTATATGTTCTGAATTCCAAAAATCTAAGCATTACTAAAGATTTTGTACAAAAATTTTTTTTGAACAAAATCTTTAATAAGAAATGTTTAGATTTCTGAAATCCATTGTTCTCCACGAACACTTAATGAGGGAATTGCACGGTTTTTTTTTTTAAATTTTATTATGATAGAGGATGAAAATCCATGAAAAATGACGTAAAAATTATTGAAATCTGAAAACTATTCCCCAAGATATTAATTTTTAAAATGTCGTTTCCAGTATTGGCGGGAAAAACAGTAATTTCGTTATGGCTGCTGTGTGACGTCACAGCGCTTGGACCCACTTGGGCCCGCTATTATTGTATGCTTAGCTTGCTTCATTCTGCTATTCTTCACAAAGTTTTAACTAAAAAACTATGATATTTTAAAGACAAATACAAATGTTTTTTATAAAAAGATTGGCGTTTTGTTTTTCAAAATATATTAATTGGTTTTGGAATTATTAGGATTCAAAGTTTTAATTTTTTCTTTTTCTGGCAGTTCACTAGAGAAACAGACGAGTTTTATGCGTGTTTTGGTTTTATGATAAGTCTGATTTCTTTTATTTTCAACAATTCACTAGTTTCGACGGCGCTGTGACGTCAAATCCCGTTTTTTGATCACATGACTTTACCAGTGTTTTGGCAAAAATAAAATCGAATTTTAAGTTATTTAAAACATATTTTTGAACTTTAAAATCTGATATTTGAGAGTTTTAAACTATAACGTATCAAAAAAGTGTAAAATTAAGCAAATCCCTCACCTATGCAATTCCCTCATTAAAAGCTAAAACTTTTATTTACTCAAGAAAATTTTTCACTTGGAAAAATACATTTTCCTTCCGTTTCCAGAAAGTACGGAAATAGCCCTTTGCAAACTCATTGATAAAATAAAGCATGATCACAATCAGTCAGTAGTGAAAGATAAAAAAAAGAATGAGAGGAATCGAGAAACGTACCTTCTTGCGATGTCGAGGATATCGTGAGAACATCGTCCCGAATCCAAGAGGTGACAGTGACATAGTCCTTTACAAAGCTCGGCACGTGGCACATGAGTACAGCTGTGTTGCCGCGGATCACATATTCGTCGTACACCTGGACCTCGTAGTACTGCTTCACCACTGAAACACCAGGCAACACATTATTATCAGTGGTTAAATGAGTTAAGGAAAGAAGAATTAATAAGGAGTTAAATATAATTGAATCGTCAGTTAGAAGAAGGGAATAAGTCCAAAAACGAGGTTTTGAGAAAATAAAAAAAAACTGTATAAGTAATGGAATTTTTATCCTATACCCACCAAATTTTTACAGGAAATTCATGACACTGTTAAGAATACAGAACAATCATCGAAAAAATTATAAGTGCATTTAAAAATGTTTTACAGTTAAAAAAAAAAAGAGGATGAACTTATTCCCTTCTTTAACCTTATGAAATTTCAGCTGAACAAAAATCTTAAAAACCACTTAAATTGGCAATTAAATTATATTTCTGCTTAGTACACAGTACAGAAGTGAAAGATAGAAAGACCAAGACGAATAAAATTAAAAAGTATTATGAAACTGCGTCCTTAAGGCGCTATCAATGGAGTAAGTGAATATCAATGGAGTCAAACATTCATTGGTTAAAAAAAAAAGAAAAACACTTTTAAATTCAAATCAAATTTTATTTTGGTTATGTTTACAGGCCAAAGAATAAGAAAAGAAAGACAAATTAAGTTAAATTTCAAATTTAATCTAAAAATACAATGAATGGACATCGATTTCGCAAATTCAAGGGTATAATACAATTTGGTGCTATGAATTAACATTGAGTTATGTGTACTAGTATTAATTCTGTTATACTACGTTCTTTATTTGATTGGTGTATATGTTACGGGAAATGTGATAAATCTGGGCATTATTAATAATGACTGCGTATTTCCGTCAAAGTGATAAATACTCATTGATAAATTGCCTTTGAATTTATCACATTAACCGCCTCACTTCAGGCATTATTAATAATGCCCGTTTCATCACTTTGCCCGGAACATATATATATTAATTATATAGAATATACTAATTCTGATACAATTTGATGTTTAATTCAACATTGTGATTTAGTATTAATTCTGATGAATTCCTTATTTGATTGAGGTGTCACAATTACATAGATGTTCACAGAGAGTTGGTATTAACATTGAGTTGTTGATACATTCTTTATTCAATGGAAATGTTAGTATATGATTTTGGAGAATTGAAATTAGCATTGAGTTATATGAAGTACCTATTAATTCTGATATACTACATTCTTTATTTGATTGAGGTATACATTAATTATGAAGAATATACTGGGTCATTCCACGTCAAATCAACACACTTTTTGGCATGACCATCTCGAATTTTCTTGAAATTTGGTACATATGTTCTACTTATAGAAACTCGGAAAAGTACCAACTTTCATCAAAAAATATTAATTGGTTCTGGAATTACAGGTGTGCAATAGTGGTCAAAATGGGCCAAAAATGGACCAACATAAGTTCTTTAAATTGCTCTAGAGAATCTTCTAATTAGGTTATACAAATGAAGTTGGTGTCATTTTAAAGTATTTTAAATGCTCTTTTTAATGGTGTAAAATTTGATTTAAAATTTTGAAAATCAATATATTTTACAAAACAAAATAGAATTAAAAGTTCGATTTCTATCAAATGTACCACTTTTAAAATTTTGAAAAAAAAATCCAGTAATAGGTAATTTTATTCTAAATAATCTGGTAAATTTATAGAATGGGACAAAAATGGGATCAGTGCCAAAATCTATTAAAACCAAAGTTCGATTTTTCTTATATCCCCTTAAAAAATTTTAAAACTATCTTTTTTCATTAATTGGATGCGAATTGAGTTGTATTCAAGTGCTGTTGACAATTAGGGCCCCTGCACAAACTTGGTGTAGCACGGGCTTCATATTTACAACCTGTATATTAATTCAGGCCATTGTATTGTAACAATGCACATAATGTAAATATGAAGCCCGTGCTACACCTAGTTTGTGCAGGGGGCCTAATTGTCAACAGCAGTTAAATACAACTCAATTCACATCCAATTAATGAAAAAAAGATAATTTTAAAACTTTTTAAGGGGATATAAGAAAAATTGAACTTTGGTTTTAATAGATTTTGGCACTGATCCCATTTTTGTCCCATTCTATAAATTTACCAGATTATTTAGAATAAAATTACCTATTACTGGAATTTTTTTTTCAAAATTTTAAAAGTGATACATTTGATAGAAATCGAACTTTTAATTCTATTTTGTTTTGTAAAATATATTGATTTTCAAAATTTTAAATCAAATTTTACACCATTAAAAAGAACATTTAAAATACTTTAAAATGACACCAACTTCATTTGTATAAACCAATTAGAAGATTCTCTAGAGCAATTTAAAGAACTTATGTTGGTCCATTTTTGGCCCATTTTGACCATTTTTGCACACCTGTAATTCCAGAACCAATTGATATTTTTTGATGAAAGTTGGTACTTTTCCGAGGTTCTATAAGTAGAACATATGTACCAAATTTCAAGAAAATCCGAGATGGTCATGCCAAAAAGTGTGTTGATTTGACGTGGAATGACCCTACTAATTCTGATACAATTTGAATCAACATTGTGATTTAATATTAATTCTGATGCATTCCTTATTTGAATGAGGTGTTACATAGATGTTCACAGATAGTTGGGATTAACATTGAGTTGTTGATACATTCTTTATTACAATGGAAATGTTAGTATATGATCTTGGAGAATTGAAATTGGCATTGAGTTATATTAATGACACAATAGTTATTTGAGATTAAGTGTTAGTTGAAGTTGATTGAGAATTGAACTTAATATTCAATTAGTACTCTGGACTCCGCTTAGTGTAATCATCCCCTTTGGCAGACATTAGACTGACAACAATATTATACTGATGATAATAATAAGTGATTCAAGTCACAATAGTGGCAAACAGTGTAACTGGAGTGATCGTGGCCAGTATATTTTGATATTATTACAGTTACTGTCATTAACCATGATCACATAGCAGTCAACTCTGTACAGTAATTATGATTCATAAAGATAAATAAATAAATATTTAGAGAAATGCTATATCTGTAACCATAACTTTCATTGTCTTTATATTACCATTATTCTCTCCCATATAACTATTTTTTAAAGGTATTGGAAGTCTTATTTGCAATTTCAATAATTCTTTTTTTTTTTTTTTTTTTTTTTTTTCATTTTTCAGCATTTGTTTTTTAGGAAACTCTCAAAAACTGCATTATAGTTACTGCTTTTATAAGTTGGTAATGAAACTATTCAACTAATTTTCTTCACCAATTAATTACAACACCTCAAAAAAAGGATCCACAAAAATTTATTTATTTTCATTAAAATTCTTAGTTTATATCCGATTTTCATAATCATATAAGATAAATTGGGCCACTAATGGTAGATAGGCATGCTGCATGTTGTTTTAAAAGATTCCTTATGGATCAGTTCTCTTTAAACTTAAATCTTTGAGAATTTATCCTCACTCTAAATTCTTGATTATATCCGTCAAAATTAGTATTTAAAAGAGAATAAAATGAAAATAAAGCTTATCAAGCCTACATCAATAGGTTACTAATGCCTCCTCTATAATCACATCCACATTTTCTCTCACTTTTAGACGTTATCAATTAAATACATATCACATCCAAACAACTCATATGTATGCTAGACAGAAAACGTTAGGTGACCCTATGACGTCACTAACAAACAAAGTAGTTCCCATCGCGGTGTCTGAATTTTGAGTGAAATGAAGAACGTGAATTTTAAATATGATATAGTGCCTTCTTATCACGATTTGCGTACCGAAACTCCTCCTAGCAACCCAACAGGCTTTGTGTTTACCCATTTTCTCCTTCCGCATAGTGACGTACTGGATTTAGGAAACGTTGCTGTCGAGTATAACGGCCTTTTCCATATCTAATACTAATAATGCTATTAATAGCCTCAATCAATCAGCTTTACTGAACAACCAAAAAAAAAAAACGATTACGATTAGCAACACCATTAACAAACGAACCGACCACTATCATTCACACTACCATACACAACCCCATTCCATTGCAGCTCATTCAACCTTCCCACAGCAGCTCCGGCCGAGGTCCGGCCGAGAGAGAGGGGGGATCAGTGTCCGGCCGCGGCTCGAGAAATGTTGTGAATCGGGTCCGGGAATGACCTTCACGCAACCCTGCCGGAGTAAAGATAAAAATAGAAACTACGTACGATGGTCTCGCAGCAGCGACATCGATTTTCGAGTTTTGTTACCAGATGGGGGGCTCAACACAAATTAAACGACGGTAATGAAGCGGGGGTGCTGCGGTTGAGTAGTTGAAATGTGGGGACGACCCCCTCCCGGTTATTTTATCCTTGAGTTTTTCTTTTCAGGGAGTACGAAATTGTCATGTTGGGTGTTGCTGCTGTAAGGTTTCAGTAAGAAAAGAAAGGATAGTGTCTCCCGAGAGTTGATGGTTGTATGAATGAGCTCGGTAAAGTCTAGTACGGAATTTGACTTGAACTGTTATTGAACTACGGGAAAGTTATTTGGAACTAAATATAGTAAGGCGGCTAAGACGTCCATTGAAAATTCGGGAAATTTTGATCTTAACAACCGTTGACAAGCTATACTGAAACCGTTGACAAACAAGCTATACTGAAAGCAATTATAATTAAAAGCTCGTGAGATGTCCTGTTTTTAACCTTTCCTAAAACAAACAATTAAGAGAAAAGTTTTATACAAAAACGGTCCTTTTTTATTATAAATCAATTTTCTAAAAATAATTGAAGTTGTTGTTGAATTGATTGTTGATTGAGTTGAATAGATGTTGAAAAATTTTTCAAAATGGTAGTTAGTTTTTAATTTAAAATTTTGGATATCAAGGATGTATAAATTACTATTTTCGTGGCTTAATATTGATTAAAACTGTTTTTAGGGTATATTAATTTCCATTCATAGAACTAACTCTATTTATTGCTCTTTTTATTAATAGAACTAATATATCAACAATCTCAATCCAATTTCGAGTTTGATAGGGAAAAAGCAATCTAGTACTGAATAGTTTTATCTATTAAGGCTAGAAGCCTTCTAGAGAGGGAGAAAAAACACACTGTTAGTTACAAGCGTTAGCAGACAATCGATGCAAAAATTAATAATGCAATTCGAAAGGGCTAATCTTAGCAAGCGTTCACGATCATAGATATAGAATATCTAGCAAAAGACTTATGTGAATATACAATAACTAACTAAAAGACGTCAAGCTATTTAATAAGTAGTCACTGAGAAATATATATGACTACTCGGGAGTATGGTCTAATAAGAAGAAAGTTATTAGCTTGTTAAGCCTTTAGAGTTGTATGTGTGTTATGAATTTTGTATCTTAGTGAATATTTATTTCTGAATGCTTTCTAGACTAATACAAACTAGTTCATAAGCAGCTATAATTGCTACTAGTCGAAATAACTATGTTTCAAAGCTTATCCCAACTAAAGTATATAGTTAGTAGAATGCTAGAATAGTTAGTTGAGATTTAATATTTTATTCCTATCCCCATTTATCTTACTTTAATATTCTTAACTAAAGACTTACTTTTTAACTCTCAGACTTTTTAACTCTCAGTAGTATTTAATTCAGTTCCACCTACAAAACTTCTAGTTTTAATTAGAGATTAAATAGGTGCCGTTGATCGTAAAAAAGGTGTAAGTCAAACAATGAATTAATTTGATATGTTGACACATATTGATCTTAACTAAAATATTCCGAGGAATTTTTTAAGAAAACACAATTTTTCCTTCTCAACTTAAATTTGTATGTTTAGTTTCTAATATCTGCTATGTAATTATCTCACAGCTTTGATAAGTGAGGACTTGTGTACTTACCACTTTCAATATCAACGGCCTGTTTAATTAAGCTTATACGGGTTATCTAAGTGTACTTTTAATATAACACAAGACTATGCGAAAGATATCTTCGGTGATAGATAAAATAAGCAATAAGCCTTTCTATCTAAGAAAAGTTTTTAAGAAGTATATGGAAGGTATTCTTGTAAAAGTCATCCAAAGTTCTCCAGATTTAAATGTGAAAAGGTCTTTCTTAATTAGTTGTGGAATAACCTGCAATGTTTCAGATTTATATAATAATACTAGACATCTTTTCCACTTGTAAACTATAGTCTTATCTCCTATAAAAAAAATAATTCTTTACCTAAGCTCTTTTGATCGTTAGAGAAACCCTTTATTTTCCGCTAGCTTTTTTTTTTATTTTCAATAACAAATCCTTTTATCAAATTAAAACCAGTATCTTCCCACTCAGAAATATACAAGGAAATTATTTTATACCCAAGTTTAACAAAGAAATATTTCATAAATCCCATTCTTTTTTTGGACCTTTAATGTTAAATAAATTAAATGAAAACTTTAAAACGACTAATAATACATTTGAATTTAAATCTGGATTAGTATATGATTTCATAACAAAACCAATTGCTGCCTAGCTCTGTTTCCAAAATCAATTACATTTCGTTTTAGGTACCATAAACGAGCCTTGTGCTCTTTTGGCTCCTTAGTATTTTCTGTATCTCTATATATGTGTGTTTTGTGTTTATTATAATTTTATAATTGTTGACTTTATTTCTATGACTTTTTCATATATTTTCTTTTTTTTTCTCATATTGTGTTTTCTTGTGTGTATGTAAAGTCTTATGTCGAAATAAATGTTCTATTCTATTCTGTTCTTAAACCTTTTTTTATGATCAAGGTTGGCATACTAAAATTTACTAAGCTCATCAACTATCTAATCAATTTCCTCGCCATTTCAAAAAACATAACAACGAAAGTTAGTTTTTGACCAAGTTTTGTTCATGACCTAGAGAGTGTGTTACTTCCCGAGATTACTATCGAGTCATATTGCCGGAATTATTATCTTACCGGACAGTATTAGTATATTTTTTTACAAAACCTTAACAGTAAAAATCTACCAGTATGTCTCTGGTTTATCTATAAACGCAACTTGCTTTATACAAGACTGCAACGTTTCTTGACCCAATGACGTCATCACGCGGAAGCAAAAACTGCATAAACAGAAAGCCTGTTGGGTTGCTAGGAGAAGTTTCGGCACGCAAATTGTGATAAAAAAACGCTATATATGTGTTATGGGCAAAGTGATAAACCGGGTATTATTAATAATGTCCGAGAAATATCCGGGCATTATTAATAATGACCGGATTTATCACATTGCCCGTAATATTTTTAATTTGACGTTCTTCATTTCACTCAAAATTCAGACACAGCGCTGGGAATTACTTTCTTTGTTAGTGACGTCATAGGGTTAGGAAACGTTACTGTCGAGTATACCAAGCTCACAGCTGTAAGCGCTGACTTCATAGAGTTTGGGTGCGCTAAAGCTCCCTCAAAGTTTTCCGAGGCTGAGTCTACCCAATGTATAGGGAAAATAATAGTCTTAAAAACTGTGCAAATGGTAAAGTTTAGAAATTTAGCAATGGGAAAAATTAAACGTTTAAAAAAAGAAGAAGAAGTCGAATTTTAGTCCAGCCCAGGCAACAATATGTCGTCGCCTATGCTTCAAGATCACAGTGCCGCCGATACCCAACCATTAAAAAAACCGGATCGAAACCGGATAAGGAAAAAAAAGCCGGCTCTCCAAATAAAAGAAATTCCGGGCATACCGTATGAGTTCTCAGGCTTAATTGTGAGCGCGGTCCAATTGCTCCGGGGGAAATTAATCGCGTTCCGGTCGGCCGCCCAGGGTAATTGCCCCCTCGGGCCTTGCCGACAATTAGTCAGCCTTCGGCTTGCTTCGGTAAACTTCGGGGAATTTCGGAAGGGGCCGCTGTTTTTGCAGGGGTTTTATAGTTAAGAGAGGCCGAATGGCTGTACTAGTTACCGCCGGAAATCAGAAGTGCTGGGGTCTCCGGGGGTCGTGTGATGGGTCTGATTCTTGGACGTTGACCAAAGGAAGTGGATGGGGAATTAATCTGTTTTTGATGGAAGGATCTTTTTGATGAGTATCAAGTCAAAGGAGTAAAATATGAAGTATGGTCGAATAGACAAAATAAAATAAACTTTATACTCTTGAATAAAAACAATTTAGGAGTATTATGTAAACTGTAAATGTTTTCTCTTCCCTTAGTACAGTTCTTAAAATCCATAAATAACATTGGAGAGGTAACCTCTATAGAATATAAGGAACTAAAAACGATGATTCGAACAAAGCTAAAAATTTTTACCAATAAATGAAAAAATGTCATCAATGAATGTCTTCATAAAATTCCTATAATAACATACCTATATATAGAATTAATTCTTGTTTTCATCTTAATAATTTGAATATTATAATAATAGTAGTCATTCTTTAAAAAAAACAACAGTAATAAAAATATTTTAACTTATAATTAAATTTTAAAATAATGTTCTTCCAATGTAATTAAACTATGTTCACAAGTAATTAAATAAAGCTCAGATTTTAAAAAAAATGCATTTTAGCGTAGCTGCGCTGCGCTTTAGCAAAGTTAAGGGAAAGACTCACTTTTTAATGGTAGAGGCATTGAATTTTTAAGAATCACCCAGTAAATTTTTGGTGATAGGCTGAACTCAAAAATCACCATTTGTTGTTATTATCTGTTGTAACCAGAAAAGATGATGAACTGCCAATATGAATAAACCATTTTAAAAGAAGTAAATAATACAAGATTGTAGAAGATAGAAGAAAATACTAGTGTTAGATATCAAAATCGGTGTAAATTTGTTTTTAAAAGAATCAGAGTTGATACTTCCTATCAACTTAAGCATTGTGATATTTACAATGAACTTTGTAAACATTATATGCTTTATCACCAATATCATTATTGAATTTAAGAAACAGTCCTTTAAAATGGCCTGAAAAACAGGCACTGAAAACTTAAAAGTATTATTTAAGACTAGCAAAAAAAATTCAAAACTTAAAAAATCTTCCTTTTATTGTGTTTAATCTCTCTATATTAAAAAAAAGTAACAGTGACCGCGGCCGCCGCCGCTGCTTTTGAAAATTTTATTTTTGAACACTTTGAACTCTCACTACGCAAAAACTATTCCACGGAAATTTGTGAAATTTTAAACATTTCTATTCAAGTGTATGAGGATCGTTTTCGTTCTAAAAGCTAATAGATGAGATAATTAGTTCTAGAGTTATTTAATGTCAAAGTCGAAAATTATTTTTTTCTGCTGCGAGTTCGCCCCCAGCAAAATCTATTAGCAGCAGAAATATGATTTTTTTGCAGAAACATACTCTTAGATGTGCAGTTTTGCACCACGTCGCCCTTTTTTCGAATTTCGAATTAGTTTTGGAGTAATTAAGTTTTAAAGTTTCGAAAATTTTGACGATTTTTCTGTTTTTTCGTTATAAAAGCAAAACTAATCACAGTAGAGCTATGATATTTTAAAGACACATAGAAATAATTTTTATAAAAATATTGGCTTTTTGTTTTTTCAAAAATTCTAATTAGTTTTACAATTATTAAGATTCAAAGTTTCAATTTTTTCTTCTCTTTCTCGCCGTTCACTAGAGAAACAGACGAGTTTTATGCGTGTTTTATTGATGAGTCTGATTTCTTTTATTTTCAACAATGCTTTTTTCTACTAAGTGGTTGATGGTTATTAGTAGACTTGCTGAATATTTTTTTAACATTTCAATTAAATTATTCCGAGAAAAGGCTTCTACTGGATTGTTGAGATGAACAAGCGAGCTCTGCTCGCTAAGATCGCGAAGCGATCTGAGAAGAACTGCGAAGCAGTTAAGAGGGTTGGTGAGCGATAGCTCACTATGTGTGATTTCTTTTATTTTCAATTTAAGTTAGGAAAGTAATATTTCAGTAATAGTTTTTTTCGGGATGATTTGGATTAAATTATTTATCAGCAAGAGTGATAAGTAGTTTCGGTTGTAAAGGAGCATTAATTAAGTCGACCAGCGGGGTGATTGGTAAGATGGAACAAGCGAGCTTTGCTCGCTGAGATCGCGAAGCGATCTAAAAAGAACTGCGAAGTAGTTCCGGGGGTTGGTGAGCGATAGCGAGCAGGGGGCAGGCCCCCTAGTAAGTTACAAAAAACTTTTACAGACTAGAACTTTAAAAATACACTAGCTAGACACTCGCGGATATAAATCTCGTTCAATATTTATCTCCAAAAAATTGTTTACAAGAAACCTGTCCAGATTTTCAAAAACCGATCTTATCGAGTTATATCATCTACTTTCTCTCCCCATCTTTTGTTGAGATTTCGCTGCTGCTCGGACTCAAAAGCGACAGGAAATAAGGGACATTTAATTTATTACTTTTTATTCTAGATTGAGCACCAGAAACCTTCTCCCGCCGTTCATTCCCCGGGAATCATTTTTGTTGGCAAAACGCCAGAAAAAAATCGGCCTACACGTCAAGCCAAAGAATTATAAGGCCGTTTTTATTACTACGACGCGGCGTCTTTTTTTATTATTATTATTTCGCTGTGTACTTGGCGACCTAGAATACTCTTTTTCGTGTCTTTCAGTGGATGTTATTTTTCGCTTTTTTTACTTGTTTATTCTTCCGCGTGGTGTCGCGTCCGAGCCTCCAGGGCGGTAACAACAGCCCCTCTCTTGCCTTTAAACCTCAAAATGCTCGCACGAACAAAACGGAAGAAAAGAAACAGGGCGATCAGAGCCCAGAGCAAAGTCGTATTTCCTGCGACTTGACACTCGACGTCAATTTCTTTTTCCCCCTTCGCTGTCAGACGGACCAGAGCTTTTTTGTGTCTCATTTTTGCAGCGATGTTTATTCTTATGTCTGCTCGGACAGCGTTGGATGGAAAGATGACTGATAAACCCTTCTAAGGGTGGATTGACATGGTACGTTTTCACGCGACGCGGTTCACGCGTCAAGCACTTTATGTCTCGGCCATTGGTTCTTGCTCTGATTGGTTGATATAAAAATTATGGGATAGCCAGTCACTTTGCGAACGCTCTGATTGGTCATTAAAGGGAGGTGGAAAACTTTCGAAGAGGATTTGGGAAATATGTTCATCAGGCTGGAGATCTCTAGTTATGGGGGCGACAGGGACTATCATACTATATATATGAACTCTACCAGCAAAGTCTTTTTTTTTATTATATTAATTTTTTTATGAACATTGTAGCTCATTTCCTCATTAGAGTGCCCCTTATTTATCAAGTTGTAGTTTTTTATGCACCGGCATCTCAATTTGTTACATTAGTTAGATAAACTCTTTTATTTTTCTTCAAAGTACGTCCTCTGTTCTCTCAGTAGGTACTACCATTACGGAATGCTTCCTGTAGATCAGTGTTTCCCAACGTGGGGCGCACGCCCCACCGGGGGGCAATATGAATTTCTAGGGGGACAATTTGAAAATTTTCAACCAAATTGGAGCCCAAGTGGAGCTTGGACCACCAGGTTTTATTTACTTTTCAAAAAATATAGGACACCGAAAAAGGTTGGGAAACACTGCTGTAGATGAAGGAGTCAAGTTCTACCAGGTAGATATATGAGCAGTATTTATAAAAAAAAAAAAAAAACATTTTAAATACCTATAATTATTTCTAAACTTTTTAAAACATGTGTTGCTATCCCACTTAAAATATAATTTAAAAATTTTAATATCCCAATCGGGACCCTCTATTAAAGAATGAAAGAATATTATATTACAAATGAGTAGGTATACAAATAGTAGTATAAAAGTAGGTATTTGCCAAGGGATACAAGAGACGATGCGGAATAACTTATTATGTATACGAAGTAGATTGGCAAACTTTTCGAGCTATTTAGGGAACGTACCCATACTACGTGACCTGTTTAGGGAGGAGGGGGGTCTTCAAAATACCACGCTTGGTCACAGGGGGGAGGGGGCTTAGTGTTTCGTCACGTAGTCAAAAAATAAAGAAAAAAATACTTGTTTTTGTAAATTAAGTTACTGTTACAATAATTTTTACATAAGTTTTTTTCTTCTTGATAATATATTTTCCACTTGTATGCACGCACTCTTGGCGTCACGAGGCAAGCGCTGTATTAATAAAGACAAATTAAGCCAAATTAACGTTTTTTAACTTTCTGTTTGCTAAAAATGATTGAAAACCGTATTTATGAACTACTACGTGAAAACTAGAGGGGGAGGGGGGGGGTCTTGGCATATACTACGGGTGGTCACCAAGGGGGGGGAGGGGGTCACAAAAAGAGTAAAAAAATAGGTCACGTAGTATGGGTACGTTCCCTTAACCCATGTAAAGTTTACAAAGACTTTACAATTTTATTCTCCTCTGATAGTAAACCTTTCACTCACTGTCACTTAAACTCCCAGGCTTCTTACACACTTTCAATTGAAAGTTCAGAGAAACTGTTAAACAACAATTTTCTTCAAACAAATACCGAAAAAAAAATTCATAAGCTGTATCCAATCCGCAAGCTATAGTCTGCCTGTCATACTAGATAATTGGAACCTCACTACACAAAAAAAAATCCTTCATATTTTCCCCATAACCTTTTGACTCATCGTCACTACATTACACTATTTTTTCCCTTATTCCAGCGGGAGGAGAGAAGCCATCCATCCACCGCCAGCTCTCTTCTAATCCCATCCAAATAGACAGCAGGCCGGCTGTCCATTTATTTGTAGCCGAGGGCGCTTATCTAAGGACAAGAAAACGAATTGGCCCTCTTCCCTCCCCATTGAATAAATCCACATTCCTAGACAGTAACTAAAGGAAAGCAATTGACTTTGGCCGCCCAATCTTTCCCTCCGTACGTTATTTATACGGTCTATTAATCGATCGAGCGGCGATTAATACACTTCTTCGCCACCTTGATTCAGTGAGGAGGGCCTTGATGAACATGGGAAGGGGATATATATCTGTTTGGGGGAAGCATGTCCTGTGAAATGGGGATTTTCTTTTATGTGGAGGGATGTGTGGTGTTTGAAAGGCGGATTATAATGTGTTTTTGTTTGTAGAAGGAACTAGCAATTTGTTAAATTATTAATGTATAGAAGTTTTTTGAGTGCGTGTCATTAAGAATTAAAGTTGAGCCAGCAAAACACATGAGCGCAAAAATGCTTACTGCTCATGCTACTGTCCTTACTGCTCATGCGGGTGTTTTTAATCAATTATTTGTGGTATGTACTTCTTTATTTTCTCTGCCCGGATCGCATCTTTAATTGTCCAGCGATTTTAAGACCTCTGATTAATCTTGGAGTTTCCATTCAGTGGACAGCTATACTCAGATAAAATCATTGAGATAGCCAAATGTGTCATCTCTGCGCACGGCTATTTGTAGTCGTGTCTCTCGTAGTTTCTCTTCTTAGTTTTTCGTAGTTTCTTCTCGTAGTAACTTGTGTTATTAGTAACTCTCAAGTAGTCAAATCTCGTGTAGCAACTTGTCTCTCATGGACACGACACCAACCAACCATTTCTTTATTTTGTGTTATGTGTTTTCAATTTATTTTTCCACTTATGGAGGTAGCCTCGGGGTTCCACCTTCTTTTTAGAAGGTGTCAGAACGGCTGCCTCAGGAACTGGACGGTCCCCCTGATAAAGAGTCTGGTTTCCTTAAATTTCTTAAATGGATTACAAAAAACGAATGGTTTAAGGTCTAGCAAATAAAAGTCGCCAATCCATACCCTTGCGGAAGCCCCTCTGTGTATTTTGTTTAAAAAATCAAGGTAAAAACTTCCTGGGGGCATTTATATCCAAGAATATACTAGTTTACAAAATCTGCATGCTTCCTTGTATTACCATTTTTGAAAACTATCAGTCAATTTCAGAACATGCTGTATGATCAGCAACAAATGCATTACCTAAAAAACCAATGATAGTGACTATAAATGGTACTATAGTTCTCGTTGAGGTTTAAGAGGAATGAGGATTGGTCACTTATTCGAGTTAAAGAAGCTTAATTATTCTCTCGAATGTTACAGTACGAAAGTGGGACAGAGGAAACCACCTTGCCCATAACGATACTGTAAGGACCTAGAAAAACTTTCGTTACAGAAAGTTTTATCTCCCCGGGACCACTAGGAAATATTGTTATGTTTTCCCATCTTGTTGTTTGGTTGCTGTTACTAATGCCACTTGTGGAAAGAACCAAGCTGCATTCGCAATGTAACGGAATTAAGGCAAGGGGTAGCGTTTTCTAAGAAAGTGAGGCTCATAAAAAATGGCAAGTCAGACTTTAGCCTTGTATGTGGTGTGGAGGTGGTGATAGAGGGTGTCACCATCTATCACCACCTCCACATTTTAGCCATGTGTCTGAAGGGGAAGGAATTTCACCAGTTCTGAACCCAAGGTAAACTGCTTCATGACCGACTTTGGGACTCATTGTTTAGTTGAACGCGTATATACCGCAAGTATTTGATGGGTCCTTAGCGGTGTCCGGAATCGACGCTTAACCTCTAGACTAGACACATTTATTATTAAGGCGGGAGCACACTGAGCCCTGTGTCACCAGTCAGCCATTGTGTGTATGGTTCAGGAAGCGTCCTGTTGGGAAGTCAGTGTAATTTACGACCGGGGTCGTTCCCAAAATAGTCCCTTCCTCAAAACCGCCAATGGAACCCCAATCACGAGTCCGTATACAACACCTCAAGATAGGAGTGATCTTATAAATGAGATTTGGGGCCATATTCAGAAAGACAAAACACGTAGAAGAAACGAGAACGGTACTGAAACGAAGAAAAATCCCTCGTACGAGAGATTTGAGACGGTATCTCCGGAGCTCTCATCCGCCATATTGTTCCGAGATTTGAATCTATCTGGATTGCTTTTGCACTTTCTGTGGTTCGTTAAATAGTTCCTCAAAATCTAAAACAGTTAGTAATTACCAAAAAAAAAAAGTCTTCAGACATTAATATATTGCGAAAGTAATGGACCTCTAGTGTTATGGTGGATTTACACCACCGCGTCAAGAACGATGACAGCGGCGAAAAGCGGTCGTTTTCGAGGCTTCTTCAAGGCTTACTATTGGTTCTTTTGAAACACTGTTCGCCGATATTGCCGCTTTGGCCGTTAGGCTCACCATTAGCAAGATTTTGTTTTATCAGTGTATAATTGCTTGTAAGGGTGTGCTCAGGTGGCGCCAGGAGCACACGGGAGAGAGAAACGGTAGTTCTGGAAGTGCCGTCTCAGAACCGTTTCCGTCTCGTTTCTTCTACGTGTTTCTGAATACGGCCCTTGACTTCCCATTCCCACAGCTCAATGATAGACAGCAGAAAGAGAGTGGTACTCACCTCCCCTGACGTGCACGTCCCTGCTGAGCACGGTGCCGACGACGTTGGCGGCCTCGCAGCGGTACACGTCGGCGTGCACGTCCTGGCGGTAGTGCTCGGGGCGGAAGGGCCAGAGCACGAGCGTGCCGTTGGCGAGCGTCTGCCGCAGCCCGGGGATGGCTTGGGCGGGGGAGCCGTCGCGCAGCCGCCAGCGCACGCGGGGCGACGGGTTGCCGTAGGCCAGGCAGTCCACCGACGCCCCGGTCGTGTTCAGGAAGTCCACCTGCGACGGCGGCTCCGCGATGAACACCGGCCCCATGCGCTTCTCCATGCCGCTCTCGAACCCTGAAACACAACGAACTCTTTTAAGAAACTGCACTTGGAAGTCACCTTAATATCAAACACTGCTATCTCCGTTCGGGAATCCCGATCTTTGGCGATCGTATCATTTGATTGGTTTTGATCTTTCCAGCTCGATGATGTCAGCGCTTAACCGATGAAGTCCGCTTGTCAATCAAGTGAGCTTCTCCAACTATCTGATCGCCGACGATCATAATTACCGAAGTTTGCCGAATGGAGATAGTGGTGTTTGATATTAAGGTGATGTGAACAATGCTAAGTCTAATTAAAGCCATTAATGCATGCATGTGAAATGAATAACGGTGGTTTCACATGCAGTGTGTGTGACTGATCCCCAGTCGATCCAATCATCGCTAGATCACCTCCATAAGTCCAAACACCTCAATAAAGTCTAAAAACAACAGAGGTTTAAGGAATACCTCGTCAAGTTTAAAACTTAAGCAGCTTAGAATGTGCTCAGGCGAGGCCTGAGCACATCTACACTTTGTACAGATCACATGCAGTGATTCGAGCGATGTGACCGTCGCGACTGGTCGATATTGCGCCTAAATATCGCTACCTCAGAACTACAGTGGGACATCTTCCATGTCCCCACATTGGAAGATATCCCACTATTGCTCTGAGGTAGCGTGGAAGATGTCCCACTGTAGTTCTGAGGTACCAATGGCAGGGCAAGATTCTAAATCGATGAGGAAATTTACGACCCCATGACGTCCCGGTCACATCACTCGATTCGCTGCATGTAAAACCACCCTGAGGGTGGGTTTATAACGAGACGACGCAAAACGTCGAAAACAGTAGAAACTTCCCCAACTTTCGCAACGATGTAAAAGCTACTTCACCGTCTACAGGAAAGTTACACCGTTATAATTGCGTCATCCCGTTCTTATCGCTCCACATATAAACCGGGGGTGGCCAACCTCTTTGGAAAGAGTGACACTATTCAGGAAACAAAATTTATAAAAAAAAATTATTATTCGACTAGTATTAATAAAATAATTTAGGTTTTATTATCCTTTTTAAACTGTCAGGTAGGTGACTGTCACTGAACTACTTGTTGCCGACCAAAGAGATTCCCAACAGAGTCAAAAAGTAAACTTTCCCTCAACACATCACCTGACTGTAAAACTAACTTTTCCTACATAATACATTTACCAAGGAGAAAATAAATTAAGGCGCCAAGTTCATAAGTGTTGTTTGTTTTGCGGCATAGTAACAATTACATAGGAAAAGATAGTTTTACAGGTTACTTGAGTTAGGCACTGAAACCAAAATCCATTCACATAAAATGCATTTAGTCCAAGAACAAAATAAGGTTTTATAAGAAAGTTTGATGGTTGTTTCGAAACTTTCCGTAGAAAACGATGGTGAAAAGTCTACCGAGCTACGGTGTGTCCTTTAGCTAATATAGCGTATTTTCCAAAATGTCGGCCGCTTATTAAAAAAAAAAAAAACATTTTTATGTTTTGCGATTTTGCATATAAATATGTAATTTTTGGGGGTAATATAAAACAATTCATTAAGTTTCTAAAAGAATCCCATTATGAAAAAATATTGAATACTTATATTTATCGATTAAATATTTGAATTTTAATTGAAAAGTAGCTTATAAAAGTTTTATAAAACCTGTAGCGTAAAATAATAATTCTAAAAATTCTACAGCATAAAATTTTAGTACACATATATTATTCTTATCCATTTATTTATATTTTATCTCAGTGCAGTGCATTGAGTATAATAGTAATAATAGTAATAATAATAATAATAATAATAATAATAATAATAATCGATTAATAGAATAGTAATAATAGTAATCGATTAATCGAATAGTAATAACAGTAATCGATTAATCAAATAGTAATCGATTAATATTTTGATCCGCAAGATCAGCTCAGACAGATTTTTTGGTCCACTTAGGCATAATTTGGTCCGCATCATCCTTTCTAAAGAGCTGTCTTTTGTTTCTGAATTGAAATTTAGTTTTTTTTGTTTGAGTAATAAAAAAATGTATTGTCGAAGTTTGTAATTTCGACTGTTATAAATAAAATCGCAGTTCATCACTCCCCATTTCCATTCTACTATACAAACACTCTCCAGAAGATCCGAAAATTAAACAGTTCCTCAATCACAATCCCGTTCAACCCATAATAATGAACCAGATCGGAAGCGGTTCTCTCCCTGATGCTTTTTCCATCAAAAAGCAACCCTCGCGCGAAAGAAAGAAAATCTGGACCAGACTCAAAAGTCCAACCTAACGAGCGGAAACGGGCCGCAGCAGAAAAAGAGCCCTTGTAGTAATTACATTGAAGAAGGGAAACATTAACAAATGAAATTTTCCAGTTTCCAGCACATTTGTTGCAACTTCCCCTTAACGATGTTGATCTCATCTGGTCTCACCAAGCGTGAAAAAAGGAAAACACAATCACTTATCCCGAATTTATCTTTATGCTAAACTTCCACTATTCCAATTTGGAGCAAGTTGAGAGTAAGGGTATGTAATTATGAAATTAGTAATGATTAATATTTTTTTTATGTTTGCGATGTTTACTACCTGAAAATGACAAGTGAAGATCCATGCCGTTAAACTTATACGTTCGGGGATCGAAAGTTTTAGAATCTTTAATTGATTAAAGTATTTTTTATGCTTTTAACGGCAATACAAATATGTACTTTGTGAGATTGTTCTGTAGTTCTGATTCCAATAAATACTTTATATCAAAGTGAGCAATAAGCTATTAAGTTACTAATCCGTCATAATGAAATGGCAATTTATTAACGTACTTAATCCTATGGAATTTTTAAAAAAGTTTTGTACCGTTTTTTTCTTTTCTCAATATATATTGTACTAGACATAAGAATGGAAACACTTACACATTAGTAGTTTTCCTGACTTTACAATAATTTTTTTTTTTTTTTTTTTTGAAAACTTACTCTTCATATAAGGGGGATAGGATACATAACATAGGTCTATTAAACAGAGTTCCCAGTCATTCATTCTAACCAAATTAAAGCACTTTTAGATAAATAAAGGTGATATGCAGTCCATAAAAACATTTTGATTTTTAAAAAGAGATCCAGTTGCATCTATGCTATCCAGAAAACCCTGTAATTCTTGCAGTAAAATTCCGTTATATTTTCCCAGAATCTGCAGTCAGACTACAGATTATAAACAAGTATAACAGGCTACATAAAATAATATAAAATGCAGGGGTTTCTGGTATCACTGCTGACAGGATTTCTTTATTAAATCAACAGGATTTTTTCAGAGTGTGATCATAACGAAAGACGTTATGAGAATGAAGAAAAAGTATTGGGACTTAATACAAATACAAATGAATACTGATTAATATAATAATGAATAACAAATGAATGAATTAATATAATAAATGAAAAATACAAATGAGAATATTAAAAAAAAATAGTGTTCTATAATCAGAGAATTATCCTTATTCTGAAAGGGTAATCTGTCATATGGTTTATGAATTAAAATAAGACCTTTTTAATATTCTTGTAGTATAAGAAACAAAGGAACTTCTCATACTTCTCCAGTAAACCACTCTATGAGAAAAAACAAATTCACCACTCCATACCCCTTTTCTTCTCTAAAGAACCTCTAAAAATTAACAACTCTTTAAAAAAAAACACCCTTCACTACCATCAGCTACTAGTAGCAACAAAAACAAACACACACACAAAAGAAAAGAAACAACCCAAAACAATGAGCCGTATCAGCCGCGAGTTAATAAATTCTCTCTGATCCACTCTCCCCATAAGCCAACGATAGGCAAGAAGAAGAAGAAGAGAAAGGGGAGAGCGAGCCAAAATCTCGGACACGGACAGTCCGAGGGATCAAGTGGGCACTCCAGCGAGATAAAAACGCCCTTTACGAGTGATTGGTCCGCCAGGGTTGGTCAGTGGTCAGTATTGATTCGGGCTGGGGAAGATTAGGACGTCGCTAGTTGGGGGTGGCTTCATTTTTGTCCCAATATAGGGAGGATTTCTTATGTACTAGATGGCAACTCTGTGTAATAGGATGTTACGTGCTAGGGGAAAAGGGAATTGAAAAAAGGTCTTATTTTTTTCACTGTAAAATTATTTATTTTTGCCTTTTTTCATAAAAGGTTGTTTAATAATAGGGTTTTACGAAAACAAATTTAAAAAATTTTCTTTTAATAGTCTTCACAAATAAGAAGAGGAAAAGGTGAAAATATAAGAGCCTTCTTTTGTTCCTGACTTAAAAAGAAATTTTCATTCGGAATAATCTCAGTTTTTTTATGTGCATGGATTTTTGAGAAATTAATTTCTATTAAATGCCATGATAAAAATGGATTTTAGCTTTAATGAAATTGAAAATACAACATAGTCGAATCTACCCTAGTAGCACAGATCATACCAAACATGCCAAGTTTACGTTTGTGCAACTATACTAGACTGCAACGTTACTTGACCCTGGAGAAACAAAACAAAGAAAATAAGTTCCCAGTGCGCTGTCTTAATTTTGAGTAAAATTAAAAACTTCAATTTAGAAATGTGATTAACTTGTTAAACCCATGTTAAAGTGTACACATAACGTCTTTTATCACGACTCCTCTTAGCAACCCAACAGGTTTCCTGTTGACTCAATTTCTCCTTTCGCGTAGTGACGTCATAGGGTGTGAGACTCGAACTTTTATCTCATATTCCGAACTTCAGCTTTTTACCATTTGATTATTGTATGCAAATTACATCTTGTAATCGCAATCGAATATTTCAATTGTATAAATAGCTGGCTACAATGTTGTACAACCTTGTTAAGTTTGTTTTTAAATAAATTGTTTTGTTCCTGGATATGAGCACGTTTTTAATTATACTCCCTAAGCATCACCACCTACGCCATAAGGTCAAGAAACGTTACAGTCTGGTATAGAAATAAATGACATTTGGCCATACGTGACAAAAGCGTTTGAGCTGTTTGGGTCAATTTACTTAATGACTATAGTACCTGAATCATCAAATGCAAGGTGGTTACCTGTGGTGAGTGAGGAGGCGAGCAGAAGGAGCAGGTGTATCGGTGGCCAGAAGGTGTTCATGTTAGTGCAGCACAGGCAGCTGGACGGAGAGCCTCGTTCCTCTTTTGCTGCTGCTGGCCATCGCTCCGGGACGACGACCGAACGCCGCCGACGCCCGCCGGCGCATCCCCCTGCCTAACAACACAAAACAACAGCTTTTTAGCTCCAGACAGATACAGTAATTCGGCTTAATGTAACCACATTTGTCCAAGATCAGAATGAATTTCATAATAAAAAGTGGCAATCACAACTGTGTAGTCCTAATTTAGGTATATTTAAAACAATTTTCTAATATGTATTTTGCTGCAACTGAAACACTCTAATAGCCATATTCATAGCCATCAGCGTCGAGGTTAACCAGCGGCTAAAGAAAGAAAAAGTAGCTTTCCGTTGACTGTGATTGGTGGAATCCTTCTTTGACCGAGGATTTAACACTGACGCCGATGGCTGTGAATATGGCTGTTAAAGAAAAATATAAGAGTGGATCGTATAACCACGCCTTACTAAATACTATACAGGCTAGCCGAGATACGGAAATCATTAAAAATGTAGATAGCAATAGCTGACAAACTGGCAAAGTAAATCCACAGAGTTGAAGACGGGGTCAAAAATTCAACTCAGCCACTAATGGCCAACAATCAGAAGTTAACGTCATGAAAACACGCCTTTATTTTTCCTTATTTGTCAGTGTGTTATCCTATTGGTTTGTCGGTATAGGTAGGACTTGTGGCGATCCTAGCGGGAAAAGCTTATTCGCTTATTTAAAACTTGGCTAGCCTGTATAGTAACTAGTAAGCCGTGGTATAACAATACTACATTAATGACTCCTTTTGTAAGTTTATGTATTAAAATTTGCCTTCCAAAAGGGAAAAACAAAATTTTGATAACAATAAACGATATATTGATCACATAAAACGATACATTTTGCGTTAATTTAAATAGGAGTGATCGGGACCAGTCAATTTCGATAACATTATCCGATTGATAACATTAACCGTGATCTCATTAAGCGGAGTCGACTTTATTTCATATATATATATATAACCTCAATATCTCGAAATCAATATCTTCAATTAAAAACAGTTGTAATTTAAATTATTTATAAGGTTCTGGTGAAAAATTCATATTACCTACCTAAAAAAAGGTATTTATACGATATTTTTTCCACTTAAAATCCGAAAAACGGGCCTACAGAAACTACTAAAACTTTATTTTTATTAGAACTAAAGAAGGAGTTTTGATACACCTTTTTTTTTTTTTCCCATTTTATAAAAGGGAAATTGCATTTAATACTATAAAAGGGGAAATCCTTTTTAGTGCCAGAAATTGTTCGTAAATTTGAATAACAAATTATTAACTAAATTGGACGCCAAGGCTAACCATTTAGTAGTAAAGCTTTAAAAAGTTTGGAATTGTTTTTAGAAATTCAGAGGAATTTATTCGCACTAATATTTATTTTAAAAGTAGAGTTTCGACATTAAAAGGAAAATTTGCTGCTAATAATTTTTTAACTGAAAAAAGTTTCCATATGAAAAGGACTGTTCTCTTTATTAATCGATATTTCATTTTTCTAACATTCCCTAAATAATTTTCTATTCTTTTATCTTTCTTTCCACCTTAGTTTTAAAAGATTATTCACCTTTAAAAATATTTTTTGAATAAATTTTAGTGAGTTTAATATACAGAAAAGAAAATAATTACTTATTTTAATAAATGTAAATTTAAAAAAAAATATTCTAGCAGATCAAAATAAATACTGTTTAAAATGTAATTAAAAAACCATGCATGACTTAAAAAAATCATACTATATTTACTAATACCTCGCTCATCATTATAAGGAAATGATCTCCAAGAGGAATTTTTCCTGTTCACCGTAGCTGATGCTTTTGGTATAGTATTAAATTTTTTGGCGTCACTTCTACCGATTTGAATTAACCTTAAGAAAGTTAATGGAGGTTATACAAATAGAGGTATAAAAAATCCAAACCGACTACATCTGATCAAGAGCAGGCCACCCCTGGGGGTCCTGATCTGAGCACAGTGATCTCGTCGAAACTTAAGCAAATTCAGGAAAATTCTGATGTTGCTGGTGGTGCCAAGGGTAATCGTAATCATAATAGAGTCACCAGAATCCCACCTGTTGTAATCAAGGTACCGTTAGATTTTCATAAATTCATCAAAGCACTTAAACAGGATGTAACGGCAAACCTGACTGCAAGAGCAGCTGGGTCAAATCTTAATTTGTATGTGACCAGCGCTGATGAACACAGGCTTTTAACCAACTATCTGGACTCTAACCAAGTTCGTTATTATTATAATCCCCCTAAAGAACATAAAATCAAAAAATATGTGATTAAGGGTTTACCAGGTAGTACAGAGAAAAGTTTAATTATTGAAGAATTAACGGACCGTGGTTTTACAATAAAACAGGTAAACCAATTAAGAAGGAAAGATAAATCCTTCTTTCCAATCTTTCAGATTCATTTGGTTTCTAACGAAACTTCAGATACAATCGAGGATTTAACTGATCTCCTCGGTGTTGTTGTTACAGTTGAAAAATACATTAATAGAAAAGGCATTCCACAGTGTTATAACTGTCAACAGTTTAACCACTCATCTGAAAATTGCAAGATGTTAACGGCGTGCGTTTATTGTGCTGGTGAACATAGGAAAGACTGTCCAAATAAGGAGTCACCCCCAAAGTGTGCCAACTGCTTTGAGCCTCATACAGCAAATTTTAAAGGATGTATAAAATACCCTAAATCAAATAATAATTTACACAGCAACAAGCTGATTGAGGGTTTAACATACTCTCAGGTTACCCAACCAAAGCAACCACCCAGAACTGTTGATGTCCCAAGGGATCCTGAAGTTGTAGAAGATAATCAGACTAATTTTGATTCAAATGATTTGGGTGCTTTATCTAAATTACTTTCTCTTATTAAAAACCTATTTAGAGGCATCCCGAACTTAATAGATACGCTTCAAAAGGCGGAGAAAGCTACTTTACCAATAGATAAACTATTTGTGTTAAGTAATGCATTGTCTATAAATCAATGATGGATGCAAATATAATGGGTTTTAAAATTTGTTATTGGAACGCCCGTGGGCTGAAGAATAAAATAGAGGAATTTCGACTTTTCGTTAACTCACACAACCCCGATGCAGTTTTGATGCAAGAGACTTTTCTTAAACTAAACGAATCCCCTGAAATACCTAACTATACTTTATTCAGTAATCCCAGGTTAACAGGAAGAGGAGGTGGAACAGCGATCTACATCAAGGCTTCTATTCCAAACCGCAGAATTGCTCTCCACAATATCAAGCATATTGAAGCAACAGCAATCCAAGTGAAACCTAACTCATTCCCTATACTAACCTTGGTATCAGTCTATGTACCATGCAATGCTCCTAGTGCCTACATCTTTGATATTGAGGCTATCCTGAGGGTTGGATCATCGATATTGATTGCGGGGGATTACAACAGTCATCACCAAAGATGGAACTGCAGAAGGAGTAACAGCAATAGTAGGAATCTTGTGTCTCTTGCTGATCGTGTTATGGTGGATGTAGTGGCTCCGGAGGAACCCACGCATTATACTAATAAGAGCAGTTCTGTTATTGACTTGGCAGTCGTCCGTAACCTACCTTTCAATATAAAATTAAAATCTTTACAAGAACTATCAAGTGATCACAACCCGGTTATGATAGAATCTGACTACATTTTACCAGCAGATACGGCACTAAATACATTAAAACCTAATTGGAATAGATTCAGGGAGTACTTGGGAGACATTCCTTATCTAAATACTGCTGGGAGAGTTATGGATATGGATGATGAAACAAGAATGGTAACAGATCAAATCTCTCAGGCATATAGGGATACAAGTAGACTGTCAGCAATAGCAAAAAAGGGAATCCTACCACCATCCGACATAAGAAAGTTACTTAAGTTAAAAAATGCAGCCAGAAAGTCTTATCAAAAATATCGAAATCCAGAGAGCAAGCGATTGATGAACCGATCCCAAAATGAATTTCAGAAAGCTATAAATAAATTCAAACAAGAGCGATGGAAGACCTACTTGGAGAAACTCAATCAGGAGGATGGTCCTATATGGAGAGCAATTAAAAAGATTAAAAATTCCAAATTTTATATGCCACCTCTGGAAATACCAAATGGCAGGGCATGGACGTCAGCTGACAAAGCAGAGACAATAGCAAATAGTTTGGAGCAGCAATTTAAACCTAACCATATGCCCCACTTGTCAACGGAGTTGGAGGTAAAAAGAACAATTGAAGACTTCTACCGAAGTAGTCAGATTGATGTAGAGGAACTTGAACTTGCCAAGCCATCTGAGATTTTAAGCTATATTCATAAAATAAAAGTTAAAAAATCCCCTGGAATAGATGGGATTACCAACCGAATCTTAAAAAACTTGCCGATAAAAACAATCTTTGTCATCACCAATTTAGTCAACAATATCCTAAAGACTAAATCCTTCCCTTCCGCCTGGAAGCAGGCTGTGGTGTGGTGCCGTTGCTAAAACCCGGCAAGGATCCGACTAAACCTGAAAACTACAGACCAATTAGTCTTCTACCGACATTAAGTAAACTTACGGAGTCAATCATCCTCAGTAGACTTGATACAATAGTTACCGAGAGGCAACTAATAATTCCACAGCAGTTTGGGTTTCGAAGGGGACTTTCGACCACTCACCAGTTACTAAGAATTTCCGAATTTGTGCTTGATGGTTTTTCAAAGAAAGAGTCTACAGGATCAATCATGTTGGATATTGCTAAGGCCTTCGACAGAGTCTGGACGGAAGGTCTGATATATAAGTTAATAAAATTAGAAATCAAACCAGCCCTAATAAAATTAATTCACTCTTACTTGAGTAATCGTGGTTTCCAAGTCAAAATTAATGAAACCACATTCTCAACACCGAGAAATATTCTTGCAGGCACTCCTCAGGGTTCTCTCCTGGGGCCAACATTATTTAATTTGTACATTAACGATATCCCCATAGATCAGAATATTTCACTCTGTCTGTTTGCAGATGATACAGCCGCAATTACAAAAAATGCTGATGTTCAATTGGTTGCTGACAACTTGTCGATCTGGATTAAAAAGTTAGAAATCTGGTTAATTAAATGGAAGATTCTGGTGAATGTTGAAAAATGTCAAGCTATTATTTTTACAAGAACGATTAAACTACCTCCTCCAGTTGAGCTCTTCGAAAGACCGATCGCATGGACTAGAACAGTTCTATACTTGGGTGTGACCTTGGACTCAAGACTAACTTGGAAAAAGCATATAGAAGTTATTAAAAAGAAATTCAAATCAAGACTAAACCAATTATATCCACTCATTTGTAGAGATTCCTTTCTCTCCCTAAATAATAAGGTACTAATCTATAAAACTATCTTCAGACCTACAATCACATATGCTTGCAGCGTTTGGGGTTATGCCGCCAGAACCAATATCAATAAACTAGAAGTCCTCCAGAACTCAATCCTCAGAATAATAACCAAAAGTCCATGGTTCTACAGAAATAAACACATCAGAGAAGAATTAAACATCCCAACAATAAAGCATTTTTCTCAGATACTAGCGATAAAATTTTTTAGGAGCATCGATACATCTGACAATCCAGCAATAACCTCAATTTCTGACTATGATCCACATGCTACAAAAAGACCAAGATCAATTTTGTACTATCCACCCTAGATTTTTAAACTTTAATTTTAAAAACATGTTAATTATTACTTAATTAATAATTGCTTAATTCAATATTTTTAATGATTTTAATTGTATATAGACCTTATAATATGTGAAATAATTATAAATACTTTTTATCTTGTATTTTATGTATGTATACATAGAAATTATTTTTTAACTTATACTGGAGATTGAGGGCCCATGGGGCTCAGGTGCTCTAAATAAACTATTGTATTGTAATAGAGGTTGTTACAATACAAATATAATTTTAAGAGGTGAAAAATTAGATGAGACTAGTTTCAACACTCCAATGGGACTCTACTTAAGAAAATGCAGAGAATAATTTTTTATACGAAACCCGTAGTTAGTCATTTCGCAAATCCTGCCATGTCAAAAATCAGTTAAAACTATTTCAATTCAACCAAATGAGCTAATTTATCTCCTAACAGGCTATATGTTTTTACCCTTAGGATAAGAAAAAAGTCTAAAAGGTCTACTGTAGAAAATAATTAATGAATCTCTTTTAAAAGGTTCTCTTCCACTAGTTTAAATAATCTAATAGTTGACAAAAAAAACTAAACTAACAAAACGAAGCGGTCAGTTCGGAAATCATTTTGTGAAGGCAAAATGAGATAATATCATAACAACCAATATCACTAATTTATTTACCGATTATCAGTTCAAACTTGAACTATGCTAATATCTATAGAAAAGAATTCTTAATAAAGCCTTTTACTACGGTCTACTTCCACTAGTTACAATAAATCTAGTTAACAGGGAGCAAAAAAACCCACTAACACAAAAAACAACTAACAAAAAGAATCAGTCAGTTCGCAAATCCTTCCGTGATGTCAAAAATCAGTTAAGGCAGAATACCAGTAATATGATCACGACAAGGCGGAGAAGGAAAGAAAAAAAAGGAGGGAAGGATAAATAGAGAGACATAAAATGTTCTCTACGATATCAAATAAAACGGCGGAACGATCCTGACCCGCATAGTCTGTGAATGGTCAGGAATTTAGAATGAGACGGGAAAGCCTTTCGTCGACGCCTGTTGCGCCATCTCTCGGAAGAAATGCAAACTTTTATTCCGATAGGGACGTGGGGAGAAAAAATAAAGGAGGTGGCGGCTGGAAAAATAAAAGAGCGGAAAAGTGGGACATTGGATGGAATATCCGAGATTTTTATGGCGATGGGGCAATGAAGTCTTTCAATGGAGTTAAAGAGATGAGACAAAAAAAAAATAAAGAGCCGACGCGGGTGGTTTTCAGTAGCGAGCTAGTTGGTTTGCATGAGAGGGGGAATATGGGGTTGTAATTTGTAACCTATTGTGGAGTAATTTAGTAGGGGGGGGGGAGATATACGAGGGTTTTCTTTTTTTTTTTCTCTCAACTCCCGGTTTGCTCCTGTAGAAAAAATGCAGTTGGAATTTCGAAATAATTTTGCTACTGGTAATTATTCCTGTCAATTCAATCTGTATCATTACCGTAAAAATCGTAAAATTTTTCGATTAGTTATAGCTTATACCACTGAGCAACTTTTATTTCACTCCCGCCAACCCATAGAGATTATATGCAATGAGATAAAGCTTCAAATTTCGATGCAAAATTCCTTCACTGATGAAAAACTGTTTCCTAGACTTTCCTAAAATAGCCAAGAGTCACATACCGAAGAAATAAATGAGATTTAACCAGATCTGACCATACTTGTCCGTGTGATCGAAAGACATCAGTATTTTTACTTGAACTTGCTTATTTGAATTTGAACTTGAATATTTGTTCTTTGTATCTCGCATTTCTACATGATTGTGAGGTTAAAATCTTCTCGTGTTTTAAATTTTAAAAAGTCAAAATTTAATGAATTTAATGAAGGTTTTCAAGAAAGATTTTCATCAGTGAAGAATTTTGTTTCTCTCTTGTAGATAACTAATCGAAAAAATGTATGATTTTCCGATAATGATACAAGTTTATTGACAGAAATGTACCTAATTTACCAGTTGAAAAATTATTTCGAAGTTCTAATTACATGTTCTTCAAAAGCAAAACGGGTGTTGAAAAAACAACCCTTGCAGTTTCTTGAACTCTCATCCGTTCAGTTTCAGTCCGTTCACATTGCAGGCTAATTCAGAGTTTACTAAACTTTTCTAGCTAGTTTTAGAAGGTTTCTCTTTAAATCCAAGGTCAGATAATTTCCTTCAGCACCCTCTTATTGTTTTTATTCTAGCCTAAGAAGTAGTAAAGAAGTACAAGACTGGTGACCCCCTTCTCAAATAAATCGAAACGTCTCAAATTTCCTCTCTTAGCTTCAAAAAAATATTTGAAATAGTTCGACCAGAATCACACTTACATTTTATGCGAAAAAGGTTGATAAAAAAAAGTTCAGTAAGTCTTAAATTCCCTTTAAACTTTAATAGAACTATACACCTAAATTAACCTCTTTTGAGAGACCCTGTCTTCCCCTGTTGGAGGTCAATATCGACCCCTCTGTATTGAAACACGCTTTTTATCTTTCCATGGCAAATCATCACCATTAATTAAATTTTCTCTTAAAAGACCCAAAATGAATGTGTGAGAAGTGTATTTCCCACACCTAAACATAAAATTCAGAAAAGGAAACTTATGTCCCAAATGAGCATTGTTTAATTGATAAAAAATAGCAAAACGATTAAAAAGAGAAATAATTGGCCCACGAAATGATAAAAGATTTGGTCTCTGAAAAAAGGATATCTAAAGTACGCAAATAACAAGTCCAACTGCTCAGTGTTCATTCACTGGAATAGTTCATCCTATACTCGACAGCAACGTTTCCTGATCCTATGACGTCACTAACATACTAAGTAGTAGTGTTCGGCACTAGTTAACTAGAACTAGTTGCAACTAGTAGTTAACTACCGATCAACTACTAGTTAACTAGTAGTTTGACTACTTTTAGTTTAAAGTAGTTAAACTATTAGTTTAACTACTTTTTTAATTAACTACTAGTTAAAACTACTTTCAAATTTTCAACAACTTCAAAAAAAAATTATCTAAAATTTAAAAAGATATTTAAAGTTTTATCAAAGGTAGAGTACTACTCAAATACCATAACCAGAAATAAAGACCATTTTTACGCCATTAGTATAAAGTACCATTTCGTATAAACATTTTTTGTGACATAGGTAAGAAAGATGTATTAGAATTTTGCCAAAAAGTACTTTATGAAATTAAATAGACTAGTTAACTAGTAGTTAACTACTTTGGGAAATAGTTAACTACTAGTTGCAACTAGTCCCAGGAAAAAATAGTTCACTACTAGTTACAACTACAATTTCCCAGACTAGTTAGTAGTTGGTAGTTAACTATTTTTTTACCACTAGTTGCCGAACACTACTAAGTAGTTCCCAGCGCTGTGTCTGAATTTTGAGGGAAATGAAGAATTTCAATTTAAAAATATGATTAATTTGTTAAACCCATGCATTTGCATATATAGCGTCTTTTTATCACGATTTACGTACCGAAGCTCACCCTAACAACCCGACAGGCTTTCTGTTTACGCAGTTTCTGCTTCCGCGTAGGTACGTTATATGGTCAGGAACCGTTGCTGTCGAGTATAGTAAAAAAAGTTTGCAAGATATTAAGCCTAAATACTAAAATTGTTGAATACAATGTTTTCAGAGTAAAACAAGACATTTTGTTTTTTCCATAACGACAGTAATAAATCTTATTTTTAAAAAGGTTAATTTTTTTAGTTTTCAATTAATTATTCACTAGAATATCTGAAAAGAAACCTGGTTTATTCATTGTATAAGTACTAGATACTAATAATAACAACTTAATTCTTAAAACAATTGACAAACGATGAGAAACTGATATTTTAATCAAACTAATTTACAACATTTTAATCAATGTAATTTTCGCAACTCTGACGATAAAAACGTTAAAAACTCGGTGAAGTGGATAAATCCAATTAATTAAGGTGAAAAACAAACTACAATATGCTTCTTAAAATTAAACTCATACGAGTTTTACGTACATGAAAGCAATTTCCAAATTACGAATTAAGTAACTAATACGTAAATTTAATGTCTTTATGGGACATACGTAACAAAACACAAAGAGAGAATTATTTCTCTGGGGAATCAAATATCGTTAGATATTATAGAATAAATAATTAAATTGTTAGTAGCATTAAATTTTACGAAGCATATTATAATTCGTTGCAATTTTTATTTTTGGGATATTGCATTAAATTATCGTAATTTGAATAAGCAGTTACATCTCAAATAAATGAAATTGCCTTTGTTTATAACATAGATATTATTCTAATTCTATGACAAAATCAATTCTATCATCGAATAAATTTCTCTTTAATAACGCGTAATTCATTCAGTAACAACACTTGATTGCAAGTAACTATAATTTTTGAAATATGTATTTTAACCTTTACAAAAGCATTAGGAGAGAGATAATATGGGTTTTCAACTTCGAAATCAATTTAACACAAATCTTATTTTCAGTTACATTCATTTAGGGTAGTTATATTTCTTAGGATCATTCACATTAAAAATTGTAAAAAGGTTAAAATTACCCAGCTGTTAAAAAAAGGATAAAATCTAGAATTTTTCCAAAACTTTTAAATATTTCAAAGCTATTTTGAATAGCTTCACAAAGCATATTTCTCAAATATTAATTTTTTCCTCAAAGATGGAAGGGGAAAAAGAGGGGTAACATCAAAAACAGCTATGTTTTTCGTTATGTTCTAAAGACTCCCTAAATATAACATTTTTGCTGTAAAAATAAGAATGAAACCATAGATGTTCTTATTTTTCCAGATTAACATTTACGTTGATCAAAGAAAAGCTTAAAAATAAAATTTCTTTGCGTTATTTTAACTAAACATCAAGTAAAATTCAAATTTAAAGAAAATGGTAGCTTATTTGGTTTGATAAGATTTTAATTTTTAACTCGGAAATACTCGTCTTGAAAATATTTAATAAGCATTTCCTCTGTTTCTTTTTGCTTTTATTATAAATTTACCCTAATGAATTTCAAATATCCGACTTTTTTTTACTTTCCGACTTCAATTTTGAGCAATACATATATAGTATTAAAAACTATTTAAATCAGTCAGGTATATAAACCCTAAAATTGTTGTACTTTTAATTAAAATATCCCTTTTCAGAGCCTTTCCTAGACGGCAACCTTGAAAATATTGATTAGTCTGGTTCGAATCGTTTTTACTTTTGTTCATTTAAATAATAGTTAACCTAACATTTGTATTAGATAGTTTTCACTTCTTTATTTGTAATAAATATATTTGCTAAAATGAAAAAAATATCGCTGTCATATTGAAATTACAGACAGAAACACCAAAAATAAAGCATTTTAAAATTAATACGGTGCATAAGGTTTATAAATAATTACATAGACTTCTTTAAACTTATTATTTTGTGAACATCATTCAAAAAATATATATATCATTCAAACATATTTCAAAAATGTATATATGTTTTTTGTCTGTATTTAATTAAAACTACTTCTACTACTTGAAACTATAAGTGGTGAGGAGTTGCTCATTTTTGTTGACAAGAATGGAGTGGGATGAAAAATGCTTAATGTAAAATATTAAAAACAAGTTTTAAAAATATCTTGGAGCTTATAAAATAATTTAATTTAAAAATTAATACTAATTTTAAAATGAATAAATTAAGCATATATTTTCTTTTTTTTATTTTGAACACATATTTGATTGTTAGTGCCAAATTTTTAAAGCTGTATTGTTAATTTTGTATAAAAAAGAACGCTAGGTCTAAGAGAGGAACAAGGTTAGTTGCTTATTTTTGCTTGGGTGTTCAAAAAATACCAATACATGCTTACGTAATATTTTAACGCCCCCTTTGGTGGTAAAAAAGTATCAACTAGTTCAAAAAAAAGAGAAATCTAACAAATACCCAATCGATCCCAATTATGCAACAAAAAAAAATGCTCCAGAGCTCTATTATTACTATCATCAAAATCATGGCAACCGTTTCCAGAGGTTCACTTCCACGCGATGCTCACTGAAGCATAGTGCTCTTCCTCATTAATTACAGAGCACATTAAGCCCATTGAAACAATGAAGAAAAGACGACGGCGTCCCGAAGAAAACGCACGTCGGGTGGTTTCGGGAACGTCCGATTGGCACGCGTCCAAGATCCGGATTCCGGGAATTTCTCCTGATCGAACGAACAGCCAGCAGTCGGGCTCTCTGATGGGAACAGCGCGAGAATCACTGATGGTGATTTAAAATCATTTTGCTTGCCGGCTCTCTTCTGCAAATGGGCTGTAGCATTCTTTCTTCTTCGGCAGATAGGGAAAAAAAACTTCGCTTTGTGGGGTGTTTTGTTCTCTTGGTGTCAGAAAATTTTTGAAAGAATTATCATCCCCACCATGGTTATGCAGATGGACCTCTGATGCTTTTGTCTCTCGATCCTATGACCGCTACTGTGTCAGTGTTGAGAAGAAGTGAAGAGAGTGATGGAAAAGTTGATGGGATACACTGGTGTGAAAGAATGGCATTGTTTGAGAGGGTCGTGATATATCTTAGCTTTGTAATAAAATCCTGTTTCTTTCTCGTCATATGTATTGTCACGTCGTCATTTATCATATGAGCTGTTCAGAATGACAGTGATGTAAGTTCATCGAACATAGTTTAGGCCAGAGTGGTTCCCAACCGGTGGTCCGTGGACCAAAAGTGGTCCTTAAGAGCCTTTGAAATTGTCCGTGATGCTTATCTGTACTGCTAGATTCTTATCTAGTACAGTCGACTCCGCTTAATGTGATCACTTTTGTCCAAAAGTAGAATTATAACAATCTCTGATTGGATGATAATAATAAAAGATTTGACACTTGAAAGTTTCAAACAGAGTAACTCGAGTTTTGCATTAAAATCACAACTGTAGTCCTATTTAAGTATTCAAAACGATTATATGTATTTTGAAACTTTATATATTTTGTTATATATTTGTATTATACTTTATATATTTGAAGTATTATATAAATATAATACTAATAAATTAATTACTCATTTTTGTATTATTATGTATTAAAATTGGCCTTCAAACGGGAAATAAAGGAGATTTTTTTAGAGGATTTCACCAGATTTTGATAACACTAAACGATATATTGATATCATAAAACGATACATTTTGCCTTAAACTAAATAAAAGTGATAGGGGGCGGTCAATTTTGATAACATAAACCGTAATCACAATAAGCGGAGTCTACTGCAGTAAAAATAAAACGTTACCTATAGATAAAATTATTTTAAAAGCTAAAAAAAAAGCCCAGCTAAAAAATTCTGCAAAATTCCAAAACTGAAGGGAATTGAAATACTTTGTCTGTAGTTTCTTTAGAAAATCAGCAGTATTTTTTAACCGCTGAAATGTCCTTAAGTTGTGTGCCACATTGCTGTAGAAAACTGCTGAATTACATGCTGAAAGGCTTTAAAGTCCTATTGCTGCAAAATAACTGCAGACTTCTTTAACGAAACTGCACTTCAGACATTTTTGAAGTAATATTGCAGATTTTTTTTGGGTAGGTAACATTCCCCAAAAAAATTTTTAACAGTAAATAGCAGAATTATTTCAACGTGTGTAGTTTATAGTAAAAAAAAATATTAATGACTATTTAGTGAGGAAGAGAAAATGCATTGAAAATAATTAAGACAAAACATATAAATTTTTATAACAACCTTTCACCTGTAAATTTGGACATACTGAAAGTTATAAGTGGCATGGTACTCAGTTGTCCGGATACTCAGCTACGACATTAAAGAAGTTTTTTATACCGGCATCTAGGATGTTCCAATGCAAGCGGCATTTTCGGGCTGCTCTATTGAACATTTGACTAGACACCTACTACGCTGATTACAGGACCTTAAAATAGTCCAAAAGTGCTTATCTCAAGTGTTATGCTTTTGGACATACATGTGGTGGAATTTCGGGAAGTAGAAAATTTATCAACTATAAATATTACACTTACAAAAATTAACACTTAGAAGACCCCTGACAGGAGATTTTGCTGTAGGATAACGATGTTTTGATTATAAACGTAATTTTTAAAATACGAGGAATAAACAAATAAAGAAAATATCATCTACATTTTTAATACGCTGATTCATAGCCCTTTCTGCATTATGTTACATCTCACTTTTTAAACTGAATCCACCATGTCAAACAAGTTCTAGCCTTACCTAATAAAAAGGGCTCAGGCTCGAAACATGCATATGCAAATATATTCGATTACACGGGCAATTAATTTTCCGGCATTATACAGAGCTCACACTAAAAACATATCAGAAACGGAAGCTAAGGACAGGAAAGACTTATCAATGTTCCCCCCTTTCCTGGTACATCTCTATTTCAAAAGAGAGCATGCCTATTAAAATATGAATAAAGGGAGAAAAATGCACACAGGAAGAGAAAGAAAAGAAGAACACATAAAAGGGCTTTTCGGAACAGAAAATGGAACGAAATTGCAGCACAAATGACTGCGGAAGCTCTCTTGTGTTTTGTAAAACTACTTTAGTGGAATAACTCGCAGGCTGCGTTAATATGAAATAGACGAGGGAATGTTTTAAAAAGGATGAAAAAAAAAATATTTTTGCTTTCGTTTGTAGAGGATGTATTTCGGGTGAACGAATTTTGATTAATTTCTGAAATCATTACATGAAGTACACTTTGAAGTTCTTTCTGTTGATTTTATTTATGTCTCGATGGTGAATATGGTTGTCGTAAAAAAGACGTACCGTCCGTGTTTGATTGTGGAAAATTATTTAAAACCAAGACGTTAAAATCGAAGAGATAGATCAGAATGATGCAAGAAAGAACAAAAAGAACACATTCTCTTTTAAGGAAAAATTGAAAGTAAGGGGCCATTCAAATATTACGTAAGCACCTAAGAGGTAGGAGAGGGTTTGTTCTTTGCTTATTTTTCCTGACTAAGGGGAAGGAGGTTATGAGTGATGCTTACGTAAGATGTTACTAAAACTACATTTTCGAAAATCTCTTGTTGTTTGCATAAATAATTTCAAAATTCAACCAAACAATGAATTTATTTCAAAATTTTTATTTTGTACGAAAAAAAAAGAACAAAGGAGGATCGGGCAGTTTTCATACGTAATTATGAGAGGGGTTTGCAAACAAGGGGGAGGGGGGTCAAAAATGACAAAAATAAACATGCTAACGTACTATTTGAATGGCCCCCTAATGCTAATTTTTATGAAAGATAAAACTGAATTTTAGATTGCCATACTGCCACACTTTCCTTTTAGATACTATATTCGAATTTTTTTGCCTAAATTTCAAATACAAGCAAGAACAAAAATTTAAGTACTAATAAATTTTAATCAAAATCATAAAAAACATAATTTGTACTAAAGGTTTTCTTATTTTTGTATTGATAAGTTGTTTATTTGGAGCGAAACTATCTTTTCATAATTGATAAATGAATACTTAAGGTAAATATTTTGAAACCTTTCACTCATATTTTGACGCAAAAAAAAGTAAGACCTATTTGAGAATTTTCAGTTTTACTTTTCTCTGATGCGTTAACATTTCACTAATATATAATTGTAGAACAAAATTAGTTTAAAGGCCCTGGCTTTATTAAGCTACATATGTATCTGTATAACCTGTTTAAATTAATAATATTGTGTCTTTAGTATTAAAAAACACTGTTATATTTTGTACTTTTCTTCTGCACTTTACATGTGTTTCTTATGTATACTTTTTAGCTGCCTTGTAAATGGGAAATTCTTTTTATTAGGTACTACAAAGTTTTGTATATTCGGTATCCCCAGAACGTCTTTTCAAGTAAAAGATCTCAAAAGATGCATCTATACTGGACAGCAACGTTTCTTGAACCCAGTACGTCACAAATGCGGAAGGAAAAATCGGTAAACACAAAGCCTGTTGGATTGTTAGGAGGAGTTTCGGTACGCAAATCGTGATTGAAAAGCACTATAAATACACGGGTTTAACAAAATAGTCATAATTTTAAATTGACGTTCTTTATTTCACTCAAAATTCAGACACTGCGATGGGAACTACTTTGTTTATTAGTGACGTCGTAGGATCAACTTAGGTTGCTGTCTAGTATAGTGGGGAAAAACACATTTTTTTAAAATGGAGATCCTGTCTATGCTCATTTTTACGAACGAGTAGGTCCCAAACTTAGCCCCATATACAACGGTAATTTCAATTCCCTCATACGAACTAAAGTTTTAAAACCATTTTTACGGACTATTTTCACACTTTACCCGGCTTAGTTGACATCAGACAACGCTGAAGACTGCTTTTCTTTTTGAAAATATTGTAAAAAATTCCAAAATCAGTTCCATTCGCAATTAGTGGTGAACTTTTAAGAATTAAAAGTATAATTAGTGCAGTTTTGGTCGTTGTTCGGCAGAAATTTTTGTTCTTAATAACTTTCCAATTAGTTAAAGTGAAATACACAAAAGATAATTGAGTGTAACTTAATTTAGTAAGCAATATGAGTTAACCTTGAAAAACCTTTATTTTGTAAAAGGATAAAGTTTAATAAAAAATATATACACAAAATTTATAAGGAAAAACGCGCTTTGACTGTATTAACAAGACGTTTTTATTTTTATCATCAAATATCTCTCTAAATCCTCGCAAGAACACATTGAAAATTGGACTCGGCACTGTTTCTAACTCCATAACGCTTAAGCGATGATTCCGCCTTCAATAAAACGGTAATCTCTTTATCGCACGATGTACGGAGAAGCGAGACATACTACACCGGGAACTATCTCTCAATTTCCGTCTCCGAGATTTATATTTTCTTGCATTTTGTTGTGTCAGAAGTAGGTAATCCGCATTAAAGCTTCGGACTTCCTATTCATTATTTGGAGGGAAATCTCAGAGGAAGTAGACGAGTAAGATCGCGCTTAATCTCTCTTATTTTGACGTCGCAAAGAAGATCGTTATAGTTATCGAGTATATCATAGGTCCAAATATGCAGCAGGTTTTGTACGGTTTTTTTTAGATGAGACACATTTGAAAAAACAACATAAATGTATTAGGGGCCGTTCAAATATTAGAGAAGACCGGGGTTAGTTGGCATAGTTTTTTTCTTTATGTATAACTCTTTTTCTGTAATACTTAGAGATAATTTGTTTTATGCAGTGGATAGTATAACCTTTGGGCTAAAAATGTAAGTCGGGCTTATAATTCTAATACACGTTTAATTAACCTAAAAATTAGCTTAAAATTAGCTCTCTACTTTGCTAATTAGCCCCACACCCAACAGGCATACTTCGCATACCTTATGGGGTAAGTTGGCATAAGCTAATTTACATATTAATACTTCGATAGAACACGGCAGTTTTTTGAAGGGAAATTTTGTCATACCATATTTTTGGAGGTTTCTTCCTATTTAATGTTTCCAAGAGAGACCATGTAACCCTCTTTGATCCCTCCACATAGCTTTTAAATTAAAATATTTAAATTATTACGGGGTTCTAATTGTTGTTCGATTTCGTGGCCGCCATATCCTTTCTTCATCTGCGCTTTAGATCCTTGATAAATGTACACTTGTTAAAATAGCAGTACACCTTCTCAGTCACAGTTGATATTGATGTCGCTATAATAATAGCTATGCCAAGTGACCCCGTACCAAACTATGCCTACTAGCCCCACGGCGATATCCAAAACCCCCAGAATTGATTCTCCACAATTCCAAACATTTGAAACTTAAGGATGCATGGATCCGCAGTAAATCCCTCTTTCGAAAACCGTCATCAGAAATGCTTTAATTTAATTTACGGGTTCAACAAATTAAAAAATAAAGGCAGAATGCCAACTAGCCCCGAATGCCAACTGACCCAGGTCTCAACTACGTAAGTACTTATGGAAAGGTTGAGTTGCTATTTGCTTATTTTTTCTAACAAAGGGAAGGGGGATTTAAGTAATGCTTATGTAAGAGAATAACCCTGTATTTTTTAAAATATCTTGTAATTTACGAAAATACTTTTAAAGTACAATTTTAAAAAATTGTTTAATGAAATGTAATATTACTTAAGAATTAAGCACTCATTTGTTTTTGTTAAGTTAGTTTCTCATTTAAAATCAATACCTAAATTTTTAAAATTATATTAATTAGAATAAGTTAAAAAATACAAGAGGGGGATAACGATTTGCGTGTTTTCGCTGACAAATATCAGCAAATAAATATCAGACCAAAACAAGCTATCGTAATATTTGAACGGACCCTTATCTAGAAAAGTATTACTAAGTATAAATCTCAGCGGAAAAATTTGAATAGTGTAGCTTTCTTGCGTTTTCATAAATAAAATGCTGCTCCATATTTCAGTGTATATTAACGGTTCAACTCTGTAGCTTTATAAAAGTCGGCTTTTCGTTAGAATCTAAATCTTCTGTGATCGTAGGATTTTATTCTTAAGGGATAAATATTTATTTGACGTGCTAGAAAAGAAATGGGTTGTACGTTGATCCTTTTGATAATGATACGCTCCGTTTGTTTTACTGTACATCATTTTTAGAATGTAGGATTTTGTTGACAATCTGGAAGCTTTCGTTAGAATTTTTTTAGAACACTTCCTTGTTCATAAAACATTTAAATCCTCTTTTTTAGTGTAATTTAAGCCCCTATTCAATAGTTCAAAATATCATTTAGAAGTCATAAAAACTAACGACATTTCGTTAGAACGGGATCTCGTTATATTACAATTCGCTAGGTTAGTTTGAATTATTTCTGTTCCAGTCTATGATTTTAGTTCAGATTATAAAAAGATTTTCATTATTCTCTTTTTAAAGCCTCTATATACGAAAGATTATCTTACTGTTGTCAAAACGAAAGAAAAAAATGTAGATTTCAAATTAGGGGTGGTTCAAATATTACATAAGTACATATTTTGTGATTTTAAAATTTTATTTTAATTATTTATATTATTAAATTGTATTATTAAAACCAATTGTGACAAAAATTAATATTGTTATACAAATTTTGCTATTAAAAGTTGCTCGGGTTGGGAATGCTTCATAAAAACTTCATAATATGCTTCATAAAAACCTTTTTTTACAAATGCAACTCCTTACCTTTCAATTTTATACAAGAGCATACTTCAACTTTATATAGAAAACACTTAAAGTTAAGAAGTTTTAGAACATTAGACAATTAAAAACAATAAAAACGCATGTATGTATTTTACAAAACATGATAAATCTCACACAAAATATATCTCTCAAAAACGCCATACTTTTAAATATGAAAAAAGTAAACAGCAAAATATTCAGACTATTGTTAAATAAATAATACTTCATATTTCATCATAGTTGAAAAAATATAAATACACTCTTAGTTTAACTGCAAGATCAACCCATTATAATTCATGATTTTTCCAAGACATACAATATGCTTTTCAAAACCAAAATTCAAATTGCCAAGACACACAACACAGAAACATATTCATAACTTTCCACCTCTCTCCATTTTTTCTCCTTAAGTACATGCCACACCATACGATCACTTCCCACAAAAAAAAACCAAGTCGACGAAAACGGCGATGTATTCGTATAAAAAAATATTGTTGTAAGAATCAATCGTTTCACCAGCGAACTCTTTCGGTTTACGACCTCGGAGCTGAAGCAGAAATATTTACAGAAATCAATAAAATAGAAAGACGTGATTACGCCAGCGTTTCTTGCGTTGCTCCCATTCCCAGCGGCGGCGAGGTCCCACGGCTAGAAGGGACTAACCACCACTAGGGGGATGACACATTGGTGTCCGAAGTCAGCTGTGACATGAACTGGGTGTGGGAAAGTTTATCGAATGTTGATTGGTCCTTTTTTAATGCGATTCTTTACGAAGGTTAAAATGCAGCTTCGAAAGAAAATTTGTTATTTTATTAGTTGTGTGGACATTAAATTTTTTTTTTGAAGAATACTTTTTGTAATATTTTATTTTTCTAAACTGGATGTAGTCTAAACCAGGGGGTCATTTTGTGAGGCCCGCGAAGCTCCCTGAACCCCCCCCCCCTAAAAAAAAGTAGCTTCAGAACACTTTTTAGCATACTAAAATTCAAAAAGTTTCAAAAAAGAGGACCCCAAACTTATTTTTAATTTTTGAACAAATTATTTACCCCTTAGATTATGGAGTAGCTTTGGTCAGTCGTTTCCTATGGTGAAAATTTAAAAGTTTTTCGAGGTTTCGAGAGGGAGGTTGTATTCTCTGAAATTCCCCCTGCAAGGGGTTATAAAGGCTTAGGTCAACCTTTATCACGAGGAGGGACGAAATGGAATATCCAAAAAATTATAGTAAAACACTATTTTTAGGGAGTTTTACAAACATTTTCTGGAGGAAGACCTCTTTTCAATTAATTTTCAGTTTTAAAAGATGTATAGAGTCAAAAATTTATACATCCTCTGAAATTTTTGGAAATACAGTATTCACTTCACCATACAGTATTCAGAGTATACAACTTCACCATATGTAAATAACCTTCGTCCCTCTCTCTCACCGGAAAAGTTCCATATTTAAGATCCTAAACCCAGAAAATTGGAAACCCCTGGTCTAAACCAATATTTCGGGGGGGCGAAGCTTTTAAATGTTGACACAATTTTTAGCTGTTTAATTAAACTTAAATGAACATTTGTCACGTAAAATCTGAAAGCAAAGAGAAAGGAAAAAACTAATGGAGGACTTTAGGAGTAAAAACTAATGTAATAGAATAGCAAGGAAGGGCAAATAGCCTGGAACCTTGACCAGGGATCCACTATGCCAAAAAAAAAAAACTATTGTTAAATGAAAAATAGTTGTAGCTTTTAAACTATTTTATGATAGAATTTGTAAAAAAAAAAACATAATTAACGTAATTCAAAGTATTGACCACATATTTGTACTGTTTAAAATCAGAACAACAGTAACCAAGAAATTTAATTTTTAAAGTCAACTAAGTGACCAATCTTAAAACTATCTTAGAGCAGATTCCATGTAGGGACTGGAAATACGCTCCCAGCCACCCAAATTTTCCTCTTGTGGCCATGAGGTCCACTTACTGCTGTAGTTACTCATTCCTTTTGGGCAATAATGCAATTAATTTATTACCATTTTATTTTATTGCGAATAGCATAATTATCCATGCTGTACGAGTAAAATTAACAAAACCAAAGCACCGTATAATATGTTCTCTACATTACACGGTGCTTACAAAAGTAAGTAATACAACACGGCTATATTAAATGTCTAATTATAATATTCAAGAGGGACTAAAAAATATATCTTATCTGATCTCGTGGGCACAACGATTCGAAACTGTTGTTTCGTGAAATTTATAGAAGTTATGAATAATTCAATTGGATTCACATTTTCAAAACATATTGTAAGTTATCGAATGATATTTTAAAGAAACTTTTACAGTTTAACAGTTACAGTTTTTTTAGAAGTCTTGTAAGCTTCAATTTTTATTACTGTCATTTGTATAAATCTATAAAATAAATAGTTTACCATTTTTCCTTGAACTAGTTTGTAAACATTAAAAATTAAATATTTTTAAAATTTCCTCGGTCAATTTAATTTTTAAAAACACATAGGGCAGGAGGTCCAGGGACTATATATGTTGTGCAGAGATAAATTAAATGCCTGTTGTTGTTTTGTTGATGTCCTTGGAACAATCGGAGTCAAGTTTATGTTAACTTTTCTTTGTTTAGAGCTGATATTTTAGCTAATTTTATTTAAGACCTAAAATGTTATCTATGGCCAAAGAACAAAGATTTAAAGATATGGTTTAGTAAAGGGTTGTATGAATGATAAAAACATTTTTATTCGAATTTCTTGATAGAAGCAAATATTTTTTTCCCTTTACTTAATAATGTAAATTAATTTTTTTGAATACTTTCCTACGCCATTCAACGATAAGTCAAAACAGAAAATAATAGTTATCTATCCCATAAACCACAAATGCACTTCTAGAACTAGAGAAAAGTTACCTGCAGTAAAAGAAATTATTATGATAGGGAAACTTGTAATTTTCATGACTTTTGATTTGAAATAATATGGTATTTAAAAGCAACATTCCGTATCATAGCACACTATGTTAATTATCATAGAAGTAACAAACAATTATAGTTGAAAGAAATTTGAAACAAACTTAAACTATTTCTTATATCTAACATCCACAACATAAACAATAAATCAATAAATATAAAATCAATTTAAGTTATTTTGAGTCATATGATGAAAAAGTGAATATGCTTCGTTAAATGCATTGCAAAGAAAGTTTCCAAAAAAAAAAAGCTTTCATCCTCTTAGATACTTCAGTAAACACTTGATTCTCCGGACAGTCGTGAAATGTGTCGTTCTGGATAAACGAATAATACGGATAATCGAATTCGATCTGAATTTAATGAAAAAAATTTTATGAGCAATTTGAAATTTTAGGTTAAGGAAATTAATTTAACTGGTTATTTCAACTTACAATTAGTATCTAGGTAAACTTAAAAAACACGCTGTTTTGTGTCTTCTATTTTTTTTTTTCCATTTTCTCTTAGACGAATTCTACTGGATTTCTTAACGCCATTTTTTCAACAGATACGTTTTTATCATCCTGCGCATTGTATAATTAAGTAAAGCCTCAGTCGCGTATTGTAATAATTGCGTGCATTAACTTTTGATGAGTTACAAAATTTTAGACGTTTCTACGAAATACTACATATTATTTATGTTTCTTCGTAGCATTATCTATCTATACTTTATGAGAAAAAGGACGTTTTGAACATGTAGAAAAGTATTTAAAAAAAAACTGTCTATGCCAGCTCAGCTATTTGTTTATTTTCTCTATATAACAGTTGAAATATTTGTTGTTTAGAGAAAAATAAAAGGTGGTTTTTAATATTTTAAAACCCATTTTTTTTCTTCTCTCAAGCTGAAAGCTGCATCAATAAAAATTCTTGAGTAATGGACTTTTTGATGACATTCAATTTTATTTTACTCGAACCTTGAAATTGCTAAAAACATTCCAAAAGAAAAATAATATTTTCGTTTTTCGTATTCAAAGCGGCAATGGAAGAAGAAGGTAAGTGACATTTTTTAAAAAAGGAATTATTTTAGTGAATGAATAGAGTAAGTTTAGACCTACATTTTAGTACAGACCCCATTCAAAAAAAGATACGAACAAAAAACTCTAAGGACACTAATCACGATGTACGTATTATTTTAATTACTTGAAAGTGTATTATTCTATTTTTTTATTTATATGCAATATAACTAATTTAAAGTGACTGAATATTGTTAACTACAAATATTTTCCAATATAGCTGCTGATTGCTATTATGCCGATTGTGTTTTCAACATAAAATGGAAATTACTCCATCTGTTGTTTTTTTCGTCAAATTTATTTAATCAGAAAAATAGTTTTATTCCATTTTTGTACATCTCTGCTCCTCAGATAATTTATTAACTTATTTTTTATTTTCTATAACTACAGTGAACTTTGTTTTCATTCATTTAGGTATATCCTCTTATTAGTTTATCCTTATATATCCTCTTATTAGTTTCATGTTTTGTGAGATAAAATATATTGCTAAAGTAAACCTATATTTGAATATTGTGCCTTATTTTCATTGGGATTAGATTCTGTTTCATATGTCTAGTCTAGTAGTTAATAAATAGAGGAAATTTTTACATGTTCTCATATGAAATAATATAAAGTTGTCACATAATGTATCACATTGTTCCCACATATGGATTTTTCCAACTTATAACTCTTAAAATTAATATTCTGTAAGTATTAGAGCGTAATTTCAAACTAAGTTCTAACATAAGTTTAATTTGCTCTCACTTAGGATTTTTCCACTTAATTCTGAAGAACTTTTACGTATTCCTCACATATAACGGTGTTATTTTAAACTTTTTAGCCTTATATATCCTCTTACTTATTTACTCTTTAAAAGATTGTAAATAAAAAAGGAACCTAGAACCTATTCCAATAAAACGAAATACATTTTAATATATTGATTATTTCAAAAAAGAAATATATATTTTGGAGCTTTTATTTTTATAAACTTTCATAAAAAAAGTTTCATTTCAAGAATTTTCAACTCTATTTTATATTTTTAACTTAATTTTATCGATTTAAATTTAATAACTGTTAGGCCTCATTACACTTAAAACATTTGAAGTACAAAACATAATTCTCTCAATTCCTCTATCTTTTCCTAATTTTTTTTTCGGATTTAGGTTTTAGAACTTTTAAAAGGTAAATAAAAGACAAAAAAAGTACTTTTAATTAAGTGGTATTTTAATCGATAGCACATTACCCAATGAAAATCCAGTTTAAAAAAGGTGCGACTTTTATAATAAAGTTAAATTTTAAAAATATATGATGTTTTATTGATTAGCTTGTAATAAGATTTTTCTGTAACTTAAATAAAACTACTCATTAAGAAAGGATAAAATATAAATCATAGTAAAAAATTAAGAATTGTTTGTAATTTTATATTTTGTAATTGAACTTGCATAAGGTTTTAAGTGAAGAATTTACAAAAAGGTTTATTTAATCTATAATAAAATACTCAGCTAAAACTAAGTGTTACTCTCATTGCACTTAGATACTAAATTTTTTAAATACTTGCAATGATGAATTCCATTTTTAAAAAATATATTCTGAACTAAATTTTGAAAGAAATATGAGAATTCAAATAATTAAACTTTCTCAAATAAATTAAAGATTCCAAAATATAGGTGTGATAGCTACAAATGTTATACAACAGTATTTCAAGTTCATGAAAGTACTATCTACTTCTAAAACTTTGGCACCGTGCCAAATTCGATTCTCCGAATTTTTCAATTTAAAAGACATTTTCTTGTAATTTAGGGTAAACCAAGGTTATTATTTAAATCCTAGTATAAGAATTTCACTTTTTGTTTATCAGTATAAAGTGATAAATTACTGGAATTTTTAAAGAGCTAACAAGCTGATAGTTGGCATACCAGCATGACAAAGAGACATCATAGTACGTGACAAGATTTTCAATTGTTACATAAAAGGAACCATTAATAGTAGACTAATGTGCCTGCTTATTTTTATACTTTAAAGCTGAGTTATTAGACAAGATTTTTAGACTAACTATATAGATAACTAGCGCGTTTCACAAACAAGGGAACTAAACACATATTTAAAAAAAAATGCTTTTTTCCAATACCCGTTACATATAAACTGAAGATTATTTTAATTATTGTTTCAAGTTGTTCTTTTAGTAAAAGCTTATATACAACTGTTCATTTTTTATTAGATAGACAAAACTATTTTATAAAAGATTTTATGGATATTGCATTTAAGTTAGCTTTTCATTTATGAAGTTTCTGGTTTCGAAAATCAATTTTATGGGAAAATTTCCTCGTATCATACAAAATATCAGAATTAATTACATTTGACACATTTTTTTTATACATTTAACACTTATTTAAAAAAAATAATAGCAAAACATATAAAATAGATTGGTAAAAGATCTTGGACATCAGGATAAGTCCAATTTTTAACTATTTCATAATACCTTAAAAATCTAGGCTAAAAAATGTACATAAAAATGTAAATTTTATATACACAGGTTAAAATCATTATAAAATTGTCACATATAATGTTTATAACCATGCAATATCACGTAACATTTTAGAACCAAAAATTACAGATAAACACAATCAATAATTCTTAATGAAATGGTGGATAAGGAAATTTCAAAACATTATTGCGTTTAAATGAATGCATTAGAATATTTGTATGTATCAACCCGAACTCTCGAAAAATTCACTTTTTTAGTAACTCGTAACACCTTTGCAAATTTTCTAGTCTTCTATGAGTGAACTCAAGGATGAAAAAGTTCATTCGATCCCTGGATCTTTTTCAGGTAGTTCTTACTCAATGTAATTAATTTTTTCCAAAAGCTATGTTCAGTCAAATTTTCTCAGCTAAAATCCTCACGATAAGCTTTTCTATTTTATAGACTTTTAAATGCACGAAAACTCGCAAACGCAAATGCTACTTCAAATTTTCGGCGAAAGCCTCTAACATTGTATCACAAATGAAACATATGTATACTTTGTACCACCCGTACTCGCACCGTTGAAAAAAAACTACATTTCTGTTCAAGCTTTGTAGTTAGTAAGAAATGTGCAAAACCTTTCTACATTTTTCATTACAATTTCCGACATTTCATTTTGAATTCAAGTAATCGAATAGCCACTGAGAAGTTTTTACCTACTAATTTGATATGTGAAGGGTCTAAAATATTTTTATTTTTCAAAATTAATATACAAATTTGTAATGAGATTTAAGAAATCCATTTAAATTAGAACCAAAAGGGATTTTTCAAGAATTTGTCCAATTGATTAGATGGTTAACGAGTCTCTACCAGATGCAGTACTGGCAATTTTCCCAAGTTCTCACGCATACGTCCTGTATTGGGGTAATGAACCGGACTTTGCGCCTGCTCTTCTCGAAGTGCAGGTCTACACATCCATTTTTTTTAACTAATGCATACATTTAAATGAACTTGAGAACATTCACATTAAACATGAGAACATACACACGAATGTGTCCGTTGTAAGAAGACGACTTACCTGTTTAAAAAGCCTATGATGAACTCGATGAGAGGAAACACGAAACGAATTTTTCCAAAAAAGAAAAAAAAAACTAGTACGAGTCACACCATTCAAAATTTGAAATTAAAAACTAGCCACAGAGGGGGGAAGGAGTCTTCGGACGATAGAAAAAAACAAACGAGAAAAACTCTACGTAAAGAAACAACAACAACAACAACAACTGTGTTAGCCGGTTCGATTCCAGATCTTCTCTTGAGATGTAAGAAGTCTTACTACAAAAAACAGATTTTTTTTCCTTTTCCTGGCCCCCCGAGCACTTCGAACCGGCAAAGCTCGGTGGTCTGTACAGTTCCCGGCTACCCGAGGGTGATTTTTGGCCCGGTGCCAGAAGATCGGGAGGAGCTCATTTGGAGTGCGGGGGCGGAAGCTTCGAGAAAGAGGGGCGCGAGGAGGAATATGTCAAAGGATAAAATGCTGTCTTTTCGGTCCTACCTGCGACTCCTCTTCGGACACGTGCGAGTGGCTGAGGGGGCAGCTACTCGCTTGTGCGGGAGAGTTACTCACTGTCATTGCATGACAATTCCGACTGCTGCGATACATTGTCAATGCAAAAATGCAGTAGTGTCAAATCATCAGAGAAGCTGAAAATTAAAATGTGCGTTTGCTCTTAATGGGAACGAATGAGAAACTGTAGATGATTTTTCAGCTGCTGCCGCATATGATGTCTAGTTAGTTTCAACCTTACTAAATCACATTCTTCACTTTATTAAGGAAAATAGCAACATTAAGTAAGCTACTGCGACCAATGCGAATCATTAAGTTACGTAGAAGAAGTTGCAAAAATTATGAAGATGAGAAAATGTGCGTTTACTCTATTATTAGAAAGGAATGAAATATATATATATATATATATATATATATATATATATATATATATATATCTATATCTTTTGTTACCGTATTAGATGTGCAGTTTATTTTTTTTCAGCTGCTATCATACATATTACATTTGTCATTAAATTAAGGAGAATAGCTATATAAAGCAAGTAGGATAGTAAATTAAGCTACTACCATATTCGCCGACTAGCATACTACTGCAATACATTACCAATGTGATAATATAACATTAAGTTCATAGAAGCTGCAATTTAAAATGTGCGTTTGCTCTATTGGGAAGGGATGAAAGGGACTATACATTTGCTACCGTATAAAGTTCACTTCATTTCACCCGTATTAAATCTCATTCCTCACTATATTGAAGAAAATAGCAACATAAAGCCAGTAGGGAAGTAAAATAATCTACTGCCATTCACCGACTAGCAATGATATGCTATTAATTTGAAGAAATTCATTATCAAATTAAGATACTTACATGGTAAAATTTAATTGTTGATTTGCTCTATTAGAAACGAATGAAAAGAACTGTAGATTATTTTTTTTCAGCTACTACCGTGCATATTACAATAAAAACTTAAGGGTTACTTACTTGGGGTTATACTTTTTAAAAGCAGGCTAAATTTATAAACTCAGCATGCGGTTTACTAAAAGATGTCTTCATTTTTACGTTACTGATACACATTCGTCACTATACAAAGGAAAATATCAATATAAAGTACAAATGTAAGATAGAAAAACAAGCATTTGTGGTTTATTTTAGTTCTTTCCTTATTATTCTGTTTGCACAAAATACCTGTCTATCTTCATATTCCTCACTGTATTAACACTTTAGCTTTGGGCATACAGTGTGTAATTACTGCATTATTAGAATTTATAGAGTAGGTATGTATTAGTAACTTCGAGAGTAAACATTTAGAAAAACTTTTTAAAGGTGATTCATCATGATATGCAGAACAAAGTCACAAATTCGTAGTGATTTTAGTTCACTTTTAATCCTAAAGAAACACACAAGTTATCTAATTTCACAACAATTTTGTGTGAAATTTTACGTTAGAAGATGATTTTTAATGCCTCAAAAATATAATTGTGACTGTAAATCAGTATTTATGCATACTTGCATTTACATGCAGCAAAGAAAAATGAATTTCCAGCTATATACGGATATTAATAAGTAGAACTTTCTGATCTAAAGTAAAATGAAAATGCAAATTAGACCCGAAGTAGGATAGCATTAGTTTTCACACAGCTCATTCTTAATCACAATTCTAATAGTGATGATAATGTAATTAAGAGGAGCTTAAACTTATTGGCGTTTATTATGTATTTAGTGGAGACAAGAACTATAGAACTACTCAAGGTCTTAACTCCCAAGTACCCTCCCCCTGTTCCAGTCCTTTGAGCCAGTCCAATTTACAAATAGAGTGGGTTCCATCAGAGGTTATATAATAGGAATGGCGATAGTAGTAGTAGTATATTGGAATACTCTAGCATAGGGTATATGGGAGGCCCAAGTACACCATCTATGCTATCGAACGGCCATCTTCGTTACCATTTGGAAGCTGTAGCAACCCCTTGAGAATTTTCAATCTAAGATTTTATTATTGGTTTTAAAACTTTTGGAGATACTTTTTATCCATTTCGAAAGTTTTACAAAAACTATCAAAACTTGTAGCTTCAAAATATTTCAGACACTTTATAAATGTTAGAGGCAATGTGATAAATCCGGGCATTATTATAATGCCCTGATAGGGCACAGACATTATACCTGGTTTATCACTTTTCCCATAACATTAATACAAATAAGTAGGTTTAGATAATAATTGTAGATTATTACAATTTGGTTTAGAAGAATAAGAAGTCAAAAGTAACGAGACCTTTCATAGATTCAGCACTTAAAACAAAATATTTAAAGTCCACTCGCATGCGCATGATACATTATCTTTACCAAAATACTTTTGAAGATATAAATTAGTATGTTTTATTGAAGGCTAAACCGTAGTGCATCAAAATGCATTATCGGTCAGAAAATGTTTTTCTTTCTATTGTACCTTCAAATTTTGTATCAAACATATTGAAATGCCTTAATATTAACAGAAACTGGAGGAAAATTAAAATAACTACCACATAGAACGATTAAAAACCAATTTTACGCGTGAATTTATGAATTTTAAATACTTCACATCTTTTTGCTGGAACCTCCAGCCACTGAAAGGATTTTCATTCCAGTTCCTGATGCTAGTCACATGACTAGAAACCTTGATTGGGCATCCTTGGGAGACCTTGATTGACTGGCATCGTGTAAATTGAGTGTAACTTGCACACTAGGGTGTTTCAAAAAAAATTTTTTTTGAATTTCCCAGATGCCCCCCCCCCTCAAGTTGTTACAAATACTAAAACATTATTACCTGCAAATTTTCAGGTCTCTAGGACGATTTTTGACCCCCGCGCCCTTCAAAAGTAGGTTTCCCATGTTAAAGTATAGGGAAAATATTGAAAATATCGTCATTTTTGGTTCTTTTCAATTTTACGAGCCTGAACGCAGTCAATATCGAATTAAAACCTATACATCATCTTTGGGACATTATTGCCTCAAGATCCTATCGGAAAAATATTCCATGACACCTACTGGGGGGTAGTTACACGGGGGTGAAAAGCGAGCTTTCACCGAAAAACGAGGATGCTTGCCGGCGCTTGCGGCGGGAGCTGGATGAAGGCCTCTCATGGGGGTCCAGACACAACTCCCGCCAGATGGGTTCCAAATGACCAGGTACCTTAGGAAAAAGGTTCAATAAACACTTAAATAGGCTTTTATCCAGGTCCCTCCGCAAACGCCGGCGAGCATAACCAGCACCCGCGGCAAGAATCCTCGTTTTTTGGTGAAAGCTCGCTTTTCACCCCCGTGTAACTACCCCCCAGTAGGTGTCATGGAATATTTTTCCGATAGGATCTTGAGACAATGATGTCCCAAAGATGATGTATAGGTTTTAATTCGATATTGATTGCGTTCAGGCTCGTAGAATTGAAAAGAACCAAAAATGACGATATTTTCAATATTTTCCCTATACTTTAACATGGGAAACCTACTTTTGAAGGGCGCGGGGGTCAAAAATCGTCTTAGAGACCTGAAAATTTGCAGGTAATAATGTTTTAGTATTTGTAACAACTTGAGAGGGGGGCATCTGGGAAAATCGAAAAAAAAAATTTTACCATAGACTTTCGAAACACCCTATTGCAAACCAGTCCGACAGTCATCATTTCTTCGACGGACAGTTACTCTCACGAATGGTTTTCGGCATTAAAGTAAGTCCACGACTCTTCCTCGCACTTCAAGCTTGCTCTCAAAGTAAATAAATATAAGAATCAGAGGGTTGATCCTCAGTAAGCGTAAAGTGAAGAAACTGCTTCGTATAAGATCCCCTCTTTGAAGAAAGAAACATCTGACGCGAAGAACTTACTCTTTTAAACTATTTCTGGGGATTAGGAAAGTAAGATGGACGTTGTAAACTACTGGGACGCTTTGCGGAAAAAGCTGCACGACAGCTAAAATTCCCATTGACTTCAGTTTCGTGTTGAAATTTGGGAGAATAAAAGGGTTTCTAAGAATCTTTTACCATGGAAAAAACTGAGAGCATTGAACTCCATAAAATGCGGGAGGAGTAAGTGATATATTTGACTTTGCATTTGAAATTGTTTTTATAAACCAAGTGATGAGACTTCATGATACATTTTCCTAAAAGGATGGTGATAAGGAATGGTTGGTTTAAAATTCTATTATTCCATTTGTAGAATATTTAAGTAAAATAGCTAGCATAGTGACGTTCAAAATTAAAATGCGTAACAAATCAAAAATTTTACGAATGTGAGATTAATAAGAATCTTACTGAGTTAAAAAAAAATAAAAAACTTTTCAAAAAAGCATAAGTTTCAAAAATAAAGTTTTAAAAATAAAGCAACAATTCGTTTTTAAGTTAATGAATTTAAACAGGAATTGTTGCGTACTTATGATAGCATGGTTGAGATGATTACTGACTACTGTGAAAATTCCTATGTTTCATATTAGAAAATTCTATATTTTAGGAATTAAAATACTTTTAAGCATATAATTATAATCGGTAGGTATTTGAATAGCATAATCAATTTAAGTTACTAATGAAAATACGATACCTAAACTCCTCGATACTCAAAAGTATACTTAATATTGGCCATAGTTAATATTTTAACTTCAATACCTGTGAATTTGGATGTAGAAATAATAAGATTGTTCTTTTAACTGTACGGTTAGAAGAAGCAAGTAACAAGAGTTGGGAAGAAAATACGAAAAATGCAGTAATTTTATCTCAAACGTAATTATAAAATAGGACCCCAACCTCTTTTACTTGAATTTCGCAGTTGGTATTTATAGTGTACCTCTACGAAAAGGATAAATCTCTTTTTAAATTCACATTAAAAAAGTTAAAAATAAAAACAATACCTAAACATTTCTTAGAAGTTTGTAATAATTGTTTTATAAAAAGTACATATGTAGTCTCAAATGAGATAAAACAGACAAAGAAGTTTGTTAAAGTAAATAAGAGTTCAAAAATGTTTCTTTCTAAACTTTCTGTTTATGTGGTTGCGTTGTGATATTCTTAGACCTCTGCTTTCTTTTCTTATGAAGAATATTGTGTTTGCAGAAAAACCAAGAAATAAGACTGTTACTCTGTTAAAATACCTTTTTCCGTCATTAAATACAGATTAGCCACTTCAAAATGAAATTATAGAATCTACTGTCAATTTAAATAATATGTTCAAAAACTAGTTAAGGTTAAGACTTTCTACCATTTTAACTAACTGGCTTTAATTATTTGGGAAAAAAATAGTATCTTCAATAAGCAGTTATTCCATTTTTTGGATAATATTCACGAGTGAAATAGTATAATTATATTCATAAGTAAAAGTATAACTAAGTAATAAGTGCTAAGTGTTTATTCCAAATGTAGGCTAGGTAAAAGCCTAATTAAACGTAAAAAAATCAAAAAGCTTGTTTGTTAATAATGTCCAAGCACTTTATTTTTTCTCCTTTGTAAATTTTAGGGACCAAAAAGGTCGAAATTGGTTTACTAAAACGAAAAGGAAAAAAGGTGGATCCATAGCCTCTAGATTAATTCTTTCAGAGTGCTACCTGTTGTCAATAGTAACCAAGAGCGGTCACTGCTTTTTCAGAGACGAATCGTGGACAGAATCTTAAACGAATCGCCAAATGGGGTCGAACACTTTTCTATCATAATAAAGCGCCAAGAAGCGACCAATGGGAATTGAAATTTTATCTTTGTGCATATTTATGGAACAAAATTGCGGAGTTCCTGTTTTTTATTGCCAGAAAATAAAGGTGTGTTATAATAAATAAAGAAAGTATTGAGAATAATTCACTAGTTTTTAAATACAACGTGGTTAAACATATGTGTTTTTTTACTTATACAACTATGTACCATAATTTTTTTCGGTATACGCATACTTAATATTGATCAAAATTCTTAAATTCTTCTCCGCAGTCCTTTGAAACAGTAATATGCTAGTTTTATGGAATAGTTTTCATTAAAGAGGTAATTTGTGCATAAATATTTTATTCTCTCCATATATACTATTTTTCACACATTTCAATACTTTGTGATAATAGTAACGTTAATAATAGCAAAAATTTTAAATTTTTATTCAACTAACACACAATATTTTGTTACAGAGGTATTAGTGGAGTCGCTTGTGTCAAAAACCAATGGTGTAAAAAAAACTTTTGGCAGAAGCTTAGTGAGTGGTATCATTCGATTCGTAATGACGTCTACATTAACGTGGTACCGGGTGTTTTTTCCGAATTCCGTGCAGGGGGTTTCTATGACGTCATGAATGCAAGATGGCCGCCGCAGGAAAAAAGCTGTAAATGGCGATCTAGCAATGTTATCGGAACTATTTTTGGACAAAAAGCTCAGAAATATATATTTTTATCGAATAGCTACAAAAATAAGCATCTAAATCGGTTAAAAATTGCGTTTATGACGTCATAACCAAAAAATGGCTTTTTTCACCAAAAATACAGTATTTTGTCATGTAATACTTTAAATAGATGCTATTTTCAACGTGAATGTAATGAAAATATGATCATAATAAAAAAACCAACAATGAAAATTTCATTGGTGGTCACAAAAGGCGGATATGACGTCAGAAATCCAAAATGGCTGCCCCATAGAATAAAAATTTTTATTTTTTTATTCAAAAATTTTTTAATTGGGAATTATTACACTTATATGAATGCAATAAAGGTATTTTGAGGATAAAATTTAACAAAACATTTTAAAATTCCTGAAAAAAGCATCGAAATATTAGGTGTGAAAGACAGAACTACAGTATTTTGTCATGTAATACCTTAAATAGATGCTATTTTCAACGTTGATGTAAAGAAAATATGTTCATAAATAAAATGCCAGCAATGGAAATTTCATTCTTTGTCACACAAGGCGGATATGGCGTCAGAAATCCAAGATGGCTGGCATGTGAAATGAATTTCTTTAGTTTTTTACTCCAAAGTTTTTTATTTGGGAATTATTATTCTTTTATTAATGTTGTAATAAAGTCATTTTAAGGATAAAATAATTCCCAATTAAAAAATTTTGGAGTAAAAAACTAAAGAAATTCATTTCACATGCCAGCCATCTTGGATTTCTGACGCCATATCCGCCTTGTGTGACAAAGAATGAAATTTCCATTGCTAGCATTTTAATTATGAACATATTTTCATCACATTCACGTTGAAAATAGCATCTATTTAAAGTATTACATGACAAAATACTGTATTTTTGGTGAAAATAGCCATTTTTTGGTTATGACGTCATAAACGCAATTTTTAACCGATTTAGATGCTTATTTTTGTAGCTATTCGATAAAAATATATATTTCTGAGCTTTTTGTCCAAAAATAGTTCCGATAACATTGCTAGATCGCCATTTACAGCTTTTTTCCTGCGGCGGCCATCTTGCATTCATGACGTCATAGAAACCCCCTGCACGGAATTCGGAAAAAACACCCGGTACCACGTTAATGTAGACGTCATTACGAATAGAATGATACCACTCACTAAGCTTCTGCCATAAAGTTTTCGAAACATGACATAAGCGACCCCACTATATTCCCACACGGTTAAGTTCCTCATACACTTCAATTCCTTAAAGCTTTAGTGCTTCTTTTGTAAGAAACTGAGCCGCAATTAAATTAAAAGGTATTCAAAACCCTGCACACCAAATTTAAAAAAAATATTATTTTACAGTTGAGAACCTAATCCCGACGTACAGCGAATTCTAATTTAAAAATGTATTTTTTCGCGTGTCTCGCCTAAAACATTTCAACTGATATTATTTCATACACTTACTCCGAACATCTTATGTTAGCTTAATAAATAACGCTTTAAATGAAAAAAAAATATTCCGTTACGCAACTAATTTTTTTCCATTATTTCAAGGGAAATGTGATAGGATTTGATCCCGAAAGATAATAGTTCCGGACAGATTTTCCCAATCTAATATGTTGCATCATCGGAAGATAATGAATTTCGAATTTCTTACCTACTCGGTAAGATTCGTAAGGACCTATCAGAACGATTAGAAATCTCATTTAAGAATGGCATCCCTCTAGAAAACCAACTAAAGCTCTCACAAACTTCTTACGTAAAAGTCAAAGGAAACTCATCGCCAACGCATAAAATATTACAAGCATAGTGTTTAATTTTGATTAAAAAAATCAGGTTCGTTTCAAATTGCCGAAGAACTGCATGACGATCCGTATATGTAGACAATGTTTCTTAATCCTGTCAATCTTTAATCCATCAACTTTGAAAGAAATTACAACTTACTTATCGAGTATAACAGGCAAACATGTTTCTGAACGAAGGATAGGGACCGAAAAATTAAGTTGCATGAAAATAACCCTTACTACATGAAAAGAAATAAAATATATTACTAATTAAAAATAAAAAAAATAAGAGTATTATTCCACTGAAAACATAATCCTTTAGACCCCCTTATTGAGTAGGAAACGTATTTGTAAATTTGGAAGAACAATGAACTATGAAAAATTACACCTAAATCATCATCGTAACTCCTTATAATCTCTTCTGAAACGTGTTCGTTTGCGCTCGCATAGCTAAGAATTTTATTGAAATGTTGGTTTTTCTGCATACTGCCTACAATAAAGGCAAAAACCGTTCTACAGGCGCCTGAGCTTTGCAACATAAACAACTTACACAACAGGCTCGTTGCTATTACGAAGAATACTGAGGATCACAGAAGTTTACGCTGGACGCAAGAGTACCTTTGGCATGACTATAGAAAAGGTCAATTCCTGTGACCTCAAATTTTATTTATATCTTTTAACGCTACAAACTCATGACGTCATAATTTTCACTTTTAGAATTATTAACCTAAGTATTTTATAATTAACGAATTCGAAGGGGGGTTTTTATGTTATTCTCATACAATTTTTATTTTACAAGTGATTTTTTTTTTAATTTTTTCAGTCATCCTGAAAGTAATAGAAGACATATATTATGATATCATACAAACAAATTAAAAGCTAAGAACTACAAAATTTAAAAAGTTAAAACTATGCCATGGGAAAACAGAATTAAGATAAAATTATGAACTATAGATATTTTCTAAAAACTGAAGATTTATCTTTTGTTCACATAAAATCTCTTTATTTTTGGCTACACGACATGAAGATATAAAATCATATTCAGCACATCCTTAAACTGTAGTCATAAAATCATTTCAATAATGTCATTTCACCTTATCTCATCCAGAAAATGTTAAGAAGAACACTTCTTGAACTCCAATAATATGTGGCTAATCTTTACTGTAGGGCAGCGTTTCTCAACCGGGGTTCCGCGGAACCCTGGGGTTCCGCGAGGCCTCCTCAAGGGTTCCGCGAGAAATTCGAAACAATTTTTTTTTGTTGTCCTAGAATCTAGAACAAAAATTTTTTCCTTCGAATTTCTCGTGGAACTTATATTATAATTAACTTTATTATAATATCAGTTCATCAAAATCCAAATCCTACCAAAAAATATATGCCTGAAATTCGGACTAAGTGTACCAAAAACAAGACAGAACCCTGTTTTTAGGGGGATAAGGTTCCAAAAATTTTCTGGGGAAAGATCCCAGATCCCCTTTTGTACTTGGAACTCTATTTGAATAACTTTAAATATTAAGTTCATATAAATGTACATCCAAAATTTGGACTTATGTTAGTGTACCAAAACTAGTTAAAAACCTGTTTTTTTAGTCAAACTTCCCATAATTTTCTGGGGGAGGACCCCCAGACCCCCCTTTGGTAATTGTATTTTTATTACTAACAACTTTTTCTTTATTAAGTTTTTAGGACCTAATTATCACCTAAAAAGATACATCGGACGTATTAAATATGTGGGGAAGGGACTGGGGAGTAATTTTGGGCCCCTCCCGAAATAAATTCCTATATACGCCACTGATTTCTTTGTTACTTATTTTCCGTTTTATTTAATAATTTAAAAAATAGTGTGACAAATATTGTTACAGGGAACTCGGAACTTGGGCATTGTCAAAAGGGTTCCGTGGGAGAAAAAAGGTTGGGAAACGCTGCTGTAGGGGATGATCATCCTTCGAACTTTTAAATATGATGATGTGCATCATTTAAGTGCTCTTGAAAGATGATTATAGTCACGGTTTTTTCTGTGTTACCCATATGATGCTCCATGACGAATGGCTGAGTAAAACCTTAAGTCACTTGAAAGGTCCTTTTTCCGTATGCTCCGCCCTCTGGTGTCTACGCCTGCTGCTCCAGGTATTGAATCCCAACTCGCAGGTTTGGCAAACGAATGGAAATTTATCGGTGTTGCTGCTGATACCAGATACTGAGGAGAAAAATGCACTGTCTTCAATAGTCTTCAAAACTTCCAGGTCATCTTCAGTAATTGAAATTACTTAATTATTTATCCTTTATAAAGGATGAAGTTATCCGATATAATAGCTATGAAATTCCTTTTTCGTCTCTTTGTTTTGGCTCAATTAGACTGAGTGTAAAGGGTCCCACAGACGAGCAACTTGGTCGTCAACCCGGTTGTCAACCAGGTTGATGCTTTTCCCACAGACGGCCAACCTGGTCGTCAACCAGAATGTAAACAATGAAGAAAAAATTAATCAGATTGTAACAAAATTTATTTTGGTATTTTAAATGCAAAATTATATTTTATTTAATTATTCTCTCGTGCTAGAATTATATTTTTTTAATTTTTAATGCTTAGTTTCTTTTATTTTTCTAATAACATGTTCCGATTAAGCTCCGCCCATCAAGTTGACGATCAGATCATCAACCTGAATTTCAACCATCAACTTCCCTACAGACGGCCAACTTGGTTGCAAACATCGCAAATTGACAACCCGGTTGAAGACCAAGTTGCTCGTCTGTGGGCCCCTTAACAATTACACTGTGCTAATATTCAAGGGAAGGGTAAAAAGGCCAAGTAGATTATCATTTCGCAAATTTTTCTGTATTTTTTCAGGGAGATGCTAAATGAATTACTATTGCAGCTGTTTACAAACAAATACGTGTATTTTCAGTTATTTCGAAACTTAAATTTTTATTTGTAATAAATCCAATGTAAAAAGGTCTCTGAGCATGACCAAGGTTATGCTCAGAATTTTTTTTATGATATAAATGATTCTAACTGTAATTTGGTCTCTTAATGTCACTATTTACGTGACTGCCCTGGCCTTTGAACATTCCTTTCTCACTAAAACTGTCCTCAAGATGTTTAAACTGCGTATTTTTTTTTACAAAAAAAAAGCTGTGACTTATTCATTTAAAAATATATAAAAAAAAAAGAAATGGTGTAAATTTTACATTTGGGTTTACAATTACATTTATCAAGTCTTTAAAGAAAAGTTAACGAGTCAAGTTGGTCTTGCTCTTTAGATACCATATATTTCTGGTTTTCTATTCTTTTTAAAATACCCTGTTCTAAAACCTTTTATAAAAAAAAATTTAGACTCAAAATAATTCGACTAGAAAAATGGATTGCTTGTTAATTTTAAACAGCCTTTAAAATTTTAAAGAATGTTAACCTTTAACACACTGCTTTTGTTACACAGGGTGTTTCAACAAGTCACAGACTAATTTCTTTACAGGCATATTTATTGAGTAAAGCACATAAAAATGTTCAAAGTACTATACCTCTACGACTCATTATTTTCTAGAAAATCGCGATAAAAAAAGTTTGAATTTATATCCGGTTTTGGCTAAAAAATGCTTTATGTGAAATTAGTTATTAGCATATTTTTGCTGACTTACGGCCGTATTCACCGCTAATCTGACCGGCGGTTAACCGCAATTTAAACCTCTGATTGGTAGAAAACTAGTTTTCCTTCTTTAACTGCCAATCAGAAGTGTGCCGGTATGATTAGAGGTGAATACGGTCGTTACATGTTGAAATATCCACTGCATATGCATGTGCAAGAATGAAATAATCATATTTTAATCACATACGACGTCTTATTTTTCGGAGAGAGAATATCTGTCGCAGAGGTATAGTTTTTTGGACATTTTTAATGTAATCCACGTAAGGAAACTTTAATATGTACAAGGAGAACTTGTTGGAATACCCTGCATAACGATATCGAAAACTTCAGATAGTTATACTCAACAGCAACGTTTCCTGACCCTATGGCGTCACTACGCAGAAGCAGAAACTGAGTAAACAGAAAGTCGGTTGGGTTGCTAGGAGGAGTGATAAAAAGACGCTATTTATACATGGGTTTAACAAACTAATCAGCATATTTTCAAATTGACGTTCTTTCATTCCACTCAAAATTCAGACACCGCGCTGGGAACTACTTTGTTTGTTAGGGACGTCATAGGGTCAGGAAACGTTGCGGTCGAGTATATAGTGAAACCTTTTCCAAAAAGGGAATCCAGGAAGGCCGTATTTCCTCTATGGCTGCATTCATGGCGTCGAAATGTATCAATCAGTCTGAAGCCCTCTCCGCATTTCCAGCATGCGAACGGGCAATCTTCAGAGTGGGTGAGGCGGTGACGGCGAAGATGATCCTCCTGAGCAAAAACCTTTTCGCATTGGCCACATTCGAACAGCTTCTTGCCAAAGTGGGTCCGCAGGTGGTTTTCGAATTGCGTTCTTTTGTTGGTGGAGAATGTGCAATGAGGACAACGATGCTTTTGGTCGCAGTCTTTTTCCGAAGTTGAAGAAGAGGAGGAAGGGATGTTCTCACTATTGGAACCATCCCTGGCGTCTGCAGAGAAGAGAATAATCTTTTCACACCCGATTCAATTCATAAAAGGGGGGAGTTATTTGTCTCTACAAGTATAATACCGTCAAATATAACTATTTGAAAGATATAGCAGTTCTTTTTACATGAAAATACCCCCCTGGAATTATCATAAGGGATGGTTATAGCTGAAGAGATACAATTTGAGTTGACTTTGAAAGGAAAATTACCGAGCCAAATGTACCTTGACTTCGTCACATGTCAAGAGTATATGGGAATTAATTTATTTTCGTTAAGAAATTTTTAGTTCGGAAATTCACCACAAAAGATGGCAATGTATGGCCACAATGTATGGCTTAATGTGAAACAAAAGAAAAACTAGGATTCGAACTAAAATTTTCAAATTCATAAGCACAAAGTGAATAGAGATTAAAATATTCAGTCAAATTTGCATTTTTTCCGCCTTAAGATTTGTCATAATCTCATAAATTCATTTTTTACTATCAGCTTTTGACTCTACCTTGTCATTTTGAATAGGCTTTGAATACCACAACATGTGACATTTTAAATTAGCATTTTATACGCCTTCTATCGATCAATTTTCGAACTATTTTTTTTTTCTTCTTTAACCATAATAACGAAAACAACTTTTTAGAGATTATCACTTTTAGGTTCTAAAAAATCATAATTTTACCATACCTTTTCCAGATAGGGGATCCAGATAGAAGTTTTCACAATTCTTCTCGTGCCAACTTAGATGGTAACTCCGCTTGAAGCTTTTTCCGCAGCAAGAGCAAACGAAGGGGCGATCTTCCGAGTGGGCAGTAAGGTGATTTTTGAGATGGTGCTTCTGAACGAAATCCCTTTTGCATTGGTTACACTGGTATGGCCGTTTCGGATTTTTGCTCAATTGTGACTGCAGATTGCTTGTCGTGAGACTGTCCCGAGTTCTGGAAGACAGGCCCGATCGGTAGCACTGGTTTGAATTTTCTTCCAAGGGAGTCCTCAAATGGTTCATGAGACTGTCCTGAGTTCCAAAATCTGGGCTGGATTGGTCGCACTGGTTCGGATTTCCACTCGAGTGTGTCCACAGATGGTTCGTGAGGTTATCCAGAGTTCTAGAAGCCAGCCCTGATTGGTAACAATGGTTTGAATTTACTTCCAAGGGAGTACTCAGATGGTTCATGAGACTGTCCTGAGTTCCAAAATCTGGGCTGGATTGATCGAACTGGTTCGGATTTCCACTGGAGTGTGTCCACAGATGGTTCGTGAAACTGTCCAGAGTTCTAGAAGCCAGACCTGATTGGTTGCACTGGTTTAAATTTTCTTCCAAGGAAGTCCTCAGATGATGGTTCGTGAGACTGTCTTGAGTTCCAAAATCTGGGCTGGATTGATCGAACTGGTTCGGATTTCCACTGGAGTGTGTCCACAGATGGTTCGTGAAACTGTCCAGAGTTCTAGAAGCCAGACCTGATTGGTTGCACTGGTTTGAATTTTCTTCCAAGGAAGTCCTCAGATGATGGTTCGTGAGACTGTCTTGAGTTCCAAAATTTAGGCTGGATTGATCGCACTGGTTCGGATTTCCACTCGAGTGTGTCCACAGATGGTTCGTGAGACTATCCAGAGTTCTAGAAGCCAGGCCTGATTGGTCGCACTGATTTGAATTTACTTCCAAGGGAGTACTCAGATGATTCATGAGACTGTCCTGAGTTCCAAAATCTGGGCTGGATTGAACGAACTGATTCGGATTTCCACTTGAGTGTGTCCACAGATGGCTTGTGAAACTGTCTTGAGTTCCAAAATTTAGGCTGGATTGATCGCACTGGTTCGGATTTCCACTCGAGTGTGTCCACAGACGGTTCAAGGGACTGTCCTGAGTTCCGAAATTCTTAGGAATTTCGCTCAAGGGATTCCTCACATGGTTCGTAAGTTTGTCCCGAGTTTGAAAAGGCAGGTTGAATTGGTCGCACTGGTATGGATTTCCACTCAAGGGAGTCTGCGTATTGTTCGTCGTGAGACTTTCGGAAGTCCGTATAGCCTGGTTGGATTGATCGCACTGGTACGGATTTTCACTCAAGTATGTCCGCAGATGGTTCGTGAGACCGTCCTGAGTTTTGAAATTCTTAGGAGTTTCGCTCAAGGGAGTCCTCACATGGTTCGTAAGTTTGTCCTGAGTTTGAAAAGGCAGGTTGAATTGGTCGCACTGGTATGGATTTCCACTCAAGGGAGTCTGCGTATTGTTCGTCGTGAGACTTTCCGAAGTCCGTATAGCCTGGTTGGATTGATCGCACTGGTACGGATTTTCACTCGAGTATGTCCGCAGATGGTTCGTAAGTTTGTCCTGAGTTTGAAAAGGCAGGTTGAATTGGTCGCACTGGTACGGATTTTCACTCAAGGGAATCTGCATATTGTTCGTCGTGAGACTTTCCGAGGTCCGTATAGCCTGATGGTTGGATAAATCGCACTGGTACGGATTTTCACTTGAGTATGTCCGCAGATGGTTCGTGAGACCGTTCTGAGTTCCGAAAACCAGGCTGGATTGGACGCACTGGGGCGGATTTTCGCTCAAGGGAGCCCACAAATGGGTCGGAAGACTGTCCTGAGTACTGAATTCCTGGTTGGATTGGTCCCATTTACACAGTCTCGTGTCCCTGTCTTCTAAAGTAAAGATTTGGGAAGAAAGGCCAATGCACTCCTCACTACTGAAACCATCATTCCTGTCTGCAGTAAAAATAAATATGTTTATTATTTTGCACGCCAAATTTATTACAGAATGTTAAAATTTAATCAACTCTTTGTCAGTTTCGTCACGAAATAAAAGCCCAAGCGGCATAGCTTCGATAAGAGTCCTCCAGCCGCCATGTTTACCAATAGGCTCAAATGATGACAACACAAGCCTAATTTTGTGGGAGCAGTGGATAAAAATGGCGGCTGGAGAACTCTTATCGAAGCTGTGCGGGAAAGGCTATCGAAATTCTGGAGCATGCAAACTATAAGCACGTCCATGGGAGTTAAAATTAGTCAAAATACAAATACGCGATTGATAATTTGAGATAAAATAATTCCTCGTTTAGTTTTATGGACGAGTTCAACCGGAATTTGGTCATACGCCCCGAGCACTTGAAGCTAGTTCCATAACATTGAAGATAAATTATATTTTCGGTTTGAACTACATAGGCGGAGGCGGAAGCATTTGACTGCTCTGGAACGTCACAGTTTAACTAGTCTATAATTTTTGTGGAATAAAAAGAAAATACTCATTTTAACTGTCATTTAAATATTGTACATACAATGTTATCCATTATATAGCACTAAAAAAAGATGTCTATAAACATGTACATACCATATCACTTATCAGAATCGTTAATTTTAATTCTATAAGTGTTTTTGAATGTGAAAAAATAATGAACATTGCATATTTGGGAGTGCTAAAAACGAAGGTTTTTCGTTGTTCTTCTGTTTTTTTCCTAAATGAGCGATTTGATCCTTGAACCTGAGATATATACTGCGATGCATTAAAGATAATTCAACTTACCCTCAAAGTTCAGAGCTTCAAATACATTAGTGGTCCTCATTATCAAACACTATCTTTTATTTTAGGATACACTCGAAGTTTTTCGATCAATCAGAGCCTACCTATCCCACACATTCATAAACACTAAATAAAAATATAAATTTATTCACTCCATTTCATAGATTTGTAAAGTAGAAAATTTTCGGCAGACTTGATGGCAACTGTGTCATAAATACGCACATGTTGTTAACGCCTGCCACTCGAAAGAGCCAAGCTCTTAGGATTGACTCCTGACTCAGATCCATTCCAATCAACACAGACGTCCTAGACTCGTCCAATTATTGTCATGTATGCTCAAATTTCGTTTACTTTTAGTAGCAGTTACGTAAACTTGACATACTTGGTACAAGCTGTGCTTTTAGGGATATGTACTCGATGGATCTTAAGCGCCGTTTAGAATCGAGCCCGGAACTCTTCGATCATGAAGCCGACACAAACGATTGGTAAATTGAACCCAGAACATCCTTTATTGGAATAGAACTAGGTAATAATTATTACCAATATAATGGGTTGGTTGGTGAGGTTTTATGGTGCAAGGGCCGTATTCGGCCAAACCAGAATGGCCGAATACGGCCCTTGCGGCACATAAAACCTCACCAACCAACCCTTTATATGAGGTATTTTCACGTTTTGAGATTTAATTTTATTCAAATAGTAGATCGAAAACCATGAAGAATGACGTTTACATCAAGTATTTCCGTGGCCTAGTTTCTGAGATATAAATTTTTGAAATTTCGTTTTTCTTACGGCGCGAAAAACACCCGTTTTTCCAATGGCCGATCTGTGACGTCACGGCCCGTAGTAACAGCAGCGTCATGCGTTGCTAAGCTTGTTTGCGCTTGTTTACTACACGTTTCTACCAGTGTATTTCCCTCCGCTTTGTTTGCTGTCTCTCGTTATTAATTGAAACAATGAATGATTCCTATTCATCCTATAAGTAGTGTTTAGTACCTAAATGCAAAAGCACAAGCGTCAAAACTCCAGACAAGCTTTTTTTTACGTACAGCTGAGGAAAAAAAAACGTTACAGTAGACTTTGCGGGCGAACGGGTGGGGTTAGAAAGATGCTGTTGGTGTCATTTTTCAGGATTCAGTGTATGCTTGAAAAAACTAATTGACTATTTTTCTCTCAGAGGTCGTCTTCTGGCGCAACGCAATAAAAAGTGCAAATTTTTTCATGGGAGACCCCAATTTTTATTCAATTTTATGAAAGATCATACTAATTTAACCCTCAAAACCGAGTTTCATTTAATTTGTTCACTAAGCATAGCCATGACAGACCGTCAAAAAATTAAAAATTCATATACAAAGCCTTAAATTAGTCGCCAACATCCGACCGCCAAGTAAGAATTTCTGTCAATCTACCAGTACTAGTAGAGAACCGATTTTCATTAATATTTCAGTTTTAAATTCTTGAAACATGAGATAAGTTTGTTTTATTAAATTTTTAAGTTTTAATAAGCATGTAAATACTATGGTTAAATTATTTTTTAAAAATTTGTATTAGTAATTTAAATTTTTTTTACGTGTGAATATATACACGCTTTCACGGAGGGAGTAAATGTGATATTTTTATACATTTTAGTCTGTTTTTATAAAGGCATAGAAAATTACGTATATAAATGTTTCTTATTCAGTTTTTGTCTTATTTTTTTATTTTTGCCTCCTATAATATAAAAATACTTGCCAAATAACCTAACACTGTTCTCTAATCTCTAGTCCAAATTAAAGGGACAATCTCGAAAAACTCAGTTTAAAACTCAGCTCAAATTATGACTGAGAACCATAGAGATCTAATTTTTAATATTATTATTAGATCCTAAAGTAATAGTAATTAGTGGAGTATTGTTAGAGACCTAAAACTGGAGGATACAATAACGGTACATTGTATAGATGTATGCTTATCTGTCTAAAAATCATTATTATTAAAAGCTGTATACCTTTAAAAAAACATTAATAGTGGATACATAATTAATAAAAATTCCATAAATTCTAAGATATGAGTAAAAACACAATTAAACAGTTTATTTTTTCCATTTCCTTTTCACAAAAGTTACATTTAAAACCATTTTTTTTATGTGATGATGTTTGTCTTATATTCTTAAATAATTTTTTAGACAATTCACATAATTGAGCGATTAATTTTATGCCTTTAAAAACGATTGATAAGTTATTGTTCATTAATGGAAAAATAGTAGAAGTGAAAATGAATATGTACCTCATGGCTTTCACGTCTCTCATTTCCGCACTTATGAAATCAGGGTTATTACCCAAGAAAGAGAACATGCAAACTGTATCTATCTTCGGCAAATTGTCCGATGATCCTTTTAAAAATCCAGGTAGAAAAGGCATTTCAAAAATGTTAAAAAATTTTGAATAAAATTGAATTATAATAGCACTTTCTCAAGAACGAAGCGAGAATACCATTCGAAGCACAGTAAACACACTTGATTTGGCGTGCCGTGACGTCACATCCAATAGAAACCCGTTTTCTGATCACGTGACTTTTCTGGCGTTTTCGCGAAAGTAAAATAGCATTTTAAATGATTTAAAACCATTTTTCAACCAAAAAATTTGAAATTTGATAGTTTTAAACCATAACGCATCGAAAAAGTGTGAAATTAAAGCGATTCCCTCACTAGTGAAAATACCTCATTGGTAATAGTTATTACCTATATAATCGGAAAAAAAATCCTTTTATTAAAATTTTTCCTTGTTTACAATCTTTACGGAATAATTTCGACAATCAATAGTAAATTACGGGATTTCTAAAATTACAAAATAAAACCAACAAGAAAATACATTTTTTTCCTTATAACAGTGAATTCAAAAAAATGCTTTCTATACAAAAAATTTTCCATTGGAATAATATTTTCCGTTCATTTTAAATCCTTATTCCGTAATTAGTATTATCTTATTAAATTTAACCTGTAGGGAGATTATGGGGAAAAAATTCTTCAAACTTAAAGCAGTTTCTATTCAAGCTTTATGCAGCATTTACTGAAAATTTTCAATTTATAGTACGAATACTTCATGGGATGTAATTGCACGTCATATGAGATCACCAACCTTCACACCATAAGACGAACAAATTTCAATTATAAATTACTTAAAAAATCAATTTGGATGATTTAGAAATCGTTATCTCAATATCATTTACATAATAAAAACGATTCAAAAATTGAAATTAGTACATAAATTAATTTTACATTCAGATTATTATTGGTAGTTATATTTTTACGGTTATTTTAAGGATCCGCTCTCTTATCGAATAAAGAAAACTAATTAAATTAAGTGTTATAATTTGCCATCGTAATATCTGACATTGGTGGCAATAGCAAAAAAACTATCTTTATTCTTTCAAAAAATGTCCATTTATTTTATGTAATAGTATTCAAATGGGATAAAAGAAAATGCTTCATGTTCATCATATAAAACTCCAAAATATAATTTGTCTATAATCCCAAATCTTATCTTGTCCACAAAATGTTTGGCATAAACGCCTTGAGTAAACTCCAATGATGATGATGTAACAAATCTGTTTACCCTTGATTTTTCAAGTCTCTAATTTGAATCGCTTGTCGAAGGTGGGGAACATTTGACTTTCTCCGGTGCGTAGGTCCCTTTAGTTGTCTGCTGTAAAGAAAAAAAACTATCTTTTCATCATATTCATTAATGAGAAAAAGGTTATTATTCGACAAATTATACTATATAGTAGTCGATTTACAGTAAAGTCACTTTAGTTGAATATTTTGAAAGTGGTTGAACGGATGCCCCATGCTTTTTCGATTTCTTTTATCACCTATGGCCATGGACTCTCTGTTCCAGTACTCTGTGCTCACAGTGCCTCCCTTGGATCCGCGCATGATCACAAAACATACCCCATGCTTTTCGATTTCCCTTATCACCTATGGCCATGGACTCTGTTCCCAGTACTCTGTGCTCACACCTTTCGGATGGAAAGAAAAAAAAATTGATAAAACTTTTTCAGTAATTTATCATTTTTTCGGTACCCGTCCATTATCTGCCCCTTAAAAATCGCCGAAATATTTCATACGTCAAATTGTCATTACTGTCAATAAAAAAAACGGTATATTTCCATAAATTAGCTTGCTGCAATTTTTGGCGACCTATCTGTATTATTTGGCAGCTAAACCAGCTTGGTGATTTTTTTTACCGGTACATATAAATAACGGAATCGTATCGGGAAAATTTATAGCTTACCGAAACCTTTTTCACACGTGCCGGGTGTGCATCTCCCTCGTGAGTGCGGAGATGACGGCCGAGGAGCCTCTTCTTGGCGAAAGATTTGCCGCAATGGTCGCACATGAAGGGCTTTTCGAACAGGTGGGTCTGCATGTGATTCTCGAGCCTGCTTCTGCGATTGGCGGAGTAGGTGCATTCGGGACAGCGATGCTTTTTAATGTTCCGTTGGGTTTCTGGACGGTTTTCCAAAGTAAGGGTTGGGGAGGAAGGGACCACCTCACTCTTGGAATCTTCCTTGGCATCTTCTGTAAAGAGAATTTATTACTTTCTCACCCAAGTTTTAAGGGGCCGTTCAAATATTACGTAAGCAAGTTTGCAAGTTTGGTCATTTCGACCCCCCCTTGTCAGCAAAAATAAGCAAACCGCAAACCCCCCTCTCATAATTACGTAAGAAAACTGCCCGACCCCCCTTTGTTCTTTTTTTGTACAAACTTTTTAGTAATATTTAGATTTCTGAAATTCATTGTTCTCCATGAACACTCTTAACTTAACACATGCCATCGTTAAAACTTTCCTTGTGAAAAATACTTAAAGTTATTTTCCTAGTTCAGATTTTTTTCTGTGAAATTTATTTTTGGTTTAATTTTGAATTTATTTATGCAACAAACAAAAGATTTTCGAAAATGCAGTGTTTGTAATATCATACGTACACATCACTCATACTCCGCTACCCCCCTTGTCAGGAAAAATAATCAAATAGCAACCCCCCTTAGGTGCTTACGTAATATTTGAACGGCCCCTAAATGAAAAGGTTAGTAATTTATACTCGAGTAATTCCATGCGTGACAATCTCAACAAATGATCTAAATTTGAACCTTAAGATCACAACTGAAGGATTACTATTCGATTAAATTAGATCTACCTTTGGTTTTCCTTTTGCTGATGGTCAGTTTATACATACAAAATACTAAATTTCATTTATTTTATGATAAGATTTTCTGTTTTTGGCAAAATCCGCGTTGTGACTCGCACTACTGGGAACGGTAGTGTGAGTCCAAGTCCCCTCATACAAATAGATATGTTACGGGCAATGTGATAAATTCAGTGGAATTTATGAATGAAATTTATCACTTTGTCCGCCTCCACTTCGGGCATTATTAATAATGCCCGATTAATCACTTTGCCCATAACAGATATACTATAGAATGACTGAAAACCTTTTCCACAAAGAGGATCCTGGATGGGTGTTATCGTATGGCTCCTTTCGTGCTTTCGCAGTTTATCCCTCCGCTTGAACCCCTTTCCGCAGGTGCTGCAAGTGATAGGGTGGTCTCCCGAGTGACTGCAGAGATGACGGAGGAGGTTCCCCTTCGTACCGAAAGCTTTATCGCATCGGTTGCACGAGAACGGCTTCGCTCCGGTGTGAATCCGACAGTGTCTGTTGAAGTCTCTATTACGAGTAGTGGAGTATGAGCATAGAGGGCATTGGTACTTTCCACCGTCGGACATTTTCTCGTCTCCTTCCATCAAAGAGGTTTGAGAGGGATTTTCACTGCATGCCGTGCTCTCGAAGCAATCATCTGCAGCTGAAATAAATATACATGATTATTTTTTACTCGAAATTTATAGAGGAGAAGTTATGACATTTAACACGATAACCGTTGAATTCCTCCATGGTAATATCTCGGTTGTAATGATCTCTTGGCGCAAGTTTAGACTTGCGGATGCGACTTGCTTGGCGATATTAAATGTTATGACGTCATTTTTCCTGTTTGCGGTAACCCTAGACGTGTTAATTAGGGTTATCATTGGGGATTTGACTAATTTAGCAAATCTCTATAAGTTTTTAAAATAAAAATTATGACTCCTAACATTGCCGCTAGAGGGCGTTGAAAGTTGCCGCATCGGATAGCACATGGTCCCTCTACTATACCTAGTCACCACTTTGATGACTATTTCTATACTTAAGGAATTAAAGTTAAAGGGGTCGGACACTGATCTTGGGACACCATGTATACAGTATTTATAATAAATTTTATATACTATAATTATACCATTCACCGTTAAATTAAAAATTTTTTTTACTCTAATTAGATTTTATTACTAAGAACAAAGTCAAGTCATTTTTAAACACATTACATAATTCTTGGTTTAATTCTCTATCAAATTACCGCATTGTAATATAGGGTGAAGAACATAAAACTAATTTATTTACATTAATTTCTCTTCAAAATAAATGTTATAAAATTCTAAATTTCAAATCTTCACACCCTGTAACTTCAAAAACTTTAAACTTTTGCCTACACGCCATATCTATGCTTCAGAAAAAAAAAACACGCATTTTAAACACGGAACACCCACATCATTATGGAACTTTGTAGGAATAATTTTAAAGGTATTAGCTTATATATATATAATTTTTATGGCAACATCTTAAAATAAAAATTTGATCAAATTTTGGTACAGAGCCCACCAATATCTCTCATATAAAAGCCCACGTCACTCACTGATTCTGGAACGCTCGCACACTATGATGCCATCTCGCAATAATAATCATAATCATCAGAAAAATATAAAAGCCCACGTCACTCACTGACTCGATGCCATCTCGCAATAATCAGAAAAATAAATAAATAAAAGTAATTAAAATTTTAAAATAATATAATAGCTTTTAAATAAATATCTTTCAAGAAAGTTGGTTTACTTAATAAAGGTTAAAAAGTTACTTTTAGGGAAGTTGGTTTCTAATTCAACAATAATAAATTATTAAAGTTAAACTTCTTATTTAATGTATAATTAATAGGAACTTGAAGTAGTAACGAGCGAAGCTCGCATAAAAGGCTAGCCTAGCTGTAAGACCCGGCTTTGCCGGGTCGTAACAGCTAGTAAATATATAAAGATGAGTGAAAACCTTTTCCACCAAGATGATCCTGGACGGGCTTTATCATCGTATGGGTCCTTTCGTGCATCCGCAGTCCATCCCTCCGCTTGAATCTCTTTCCGCAGGTGCTGCAAGTGAAAGGGTGGTCTCCAGAATGACAGCGGAGATGACGGAGGAGGTTCCACTTCGTACTGAAAGCTTTATCGCATCGGTCGCACGAGAACAGCTTCTCTCCTGAGTGAGTACGACAATGTTTATTGAAGTCTCTATTATGAGTGGTGGAGTATGAGCATAGAAGACAGTGGTACTTTCCACCGTCGGACATTTTCTCGTCTCCTTCCATCAAAGAGGATTGAGAGTAATTTTCACTGCATGTCGCGCTCTCGAAGCAATCATCTGCAGCTAAAATAAATATACATTATTATTTTTTACGCGAAATTTATAGAGCAGACGTTATGAGATTTAACACGATAACCGTTGAAATCTTCCATGGTATTACTATCTCGGTTGTAATGATCTCTTGACGCAAGTTTAGCCAGTACGCACACCAGAAAAAGCTGGTGGCGAGTGCAATAAAAACGCAATAAAGATGGTTATCTAACACAGGGTATCTAATAGAAGTGAGATAACCATCTTTATGGCTTTTTTAGTGCACTCGCCACCAGCTTTTTCTGGTGTGTGTACTGCCTTAGACTTACGGATGCGACTTGCTTGGCGATATTAAATGTTATGACGTCATTTTTGCCTGTTTATGGTAACACTTGACGTGTTAATTAGGATTTTCATAGAGGATTTGACTTATTTAGCAAATCTCTACAAGATTTTAAAAGAAAAATTATAACTCCTAACATTTCCGCTAGGGGGCGTTGAACGTTGCCGCATTGGATAGCACATGGTCCCTCTACAATACCTAGTTACCACTTTGATGACTATTCCTATAGTTAAGTGGTTAAAGTTAAAGGGGTTGAGCACTTATCTTGGGACACCATGCATATAGTATTTATAATAAATTTTATACATAATTATACCATTACCGTTAAATATTTAGAAATTTTCTATTATTTTAATTTAAATGCAAAACCCAAATGAATAATTATGCTAAAAAAAAACTTTTTTTTACTCTAATTAGATTTTATTACTTAAAGAACAATGTCAAAAGTCATTTTTAAACACATTATATGTATAATTCTTGGTTTAATTCTCTATCAAATTACGGCGTTGTAGTTTAGGGCGAAGAACATAAAACTAATTTATTTACATTAATTTCTCTTCAAAATAAATTTTATAAAATTCTAAATTTAAAATCTCTACACCCTGTAATTTCAAAAATTTAAAATTTCTACCTACACGCCATATCTATGCCTTCAGAAAAAAAACACGCATTTTAAACTCGGAATACCCTCATCATTATGATACTTTGTAGGAATAATTTTAAAGGTATTAGCTTATATATATATATATATATAATTTTTATGGCAACATCTCAAAAATCAAAAATTTGATCAAATTTTGGTACCGAGTCCCCCAATACAAAAAGTGAAAATAGTGAAAACCTTTTCCACCAAGAGGATCCTGGTTGGGCTTTATCATCGTACGGCTCCTTTCGTGCTGTCCATCGCTCCGCTCGAACCCCTTTCCGCAGGTGCTGTCAGAGAAAGGGGGGTCTACAGAGTGACGGCGGAGGTGATGACGGAGGACGGAGGACTTCGAACCGAAAGCTTGATCGCATCGGTCGCACGAGAACGGCTTCTCTCCTGTGTGAATCTGACAGTGTCTGTTGAAGTTTCCATAACGATTGGTGGAGTATGAGCACAGAGGGCATTGGTACTTTCCACCGTTGGTCATTTCCTCTTCACCTTCCATCAACGATGTTTGAGAGGGATTTTCACTGCATGCCGTGCTCTCGAAACTGTCATCTTCAGCTAAAATAAATACTTGGTTATTTTTCAATGGAAATTTATAAAGGAGAAGTTATAAGGAGTAATGCACTGGTTGGACGAGATTACAGAGTAGCCACGTACGTAGTAGTATCGCCAAATTTGGCGATATCCGATCGCTTTCTTGTGCACCGTGCAATAGACGAAATTAGTGTGACGTCACTTGCTTGTTTGGAAACGTGTTGATTTCAATGTGATTGGTTTCGTGATTGGAAGTAAATCCGTACTGATCCAATCACGGATGGAATCAACGTTTCCAAACAAGCAGGTGACGTCATGACTAATGTCGTCTACTTTACCAACACACTGACGCTTTTCAGTTTGGCGAAAATTTAGGAATCCGATCGTTCGTTGTGGCGTCGTTCTATTGCTTTCAAACGATTTTCGTCTTTCTGCTGTAAGCAGATGATACAGAGCCGTATTCAGAAACTCAAACACGTAGAAGAAACGAGAACGGTACGGAAATGGTGAAAACGCTCTCGACACGAGAGATTTCAAACGAGAGAGGTCCGCCATATAGTTCCGAGATTCGAACCGTATGCGGATTGCTTTCACACTTTTTGTGGTCCGTTAAATAGTTCCAAAAAATCTAAAACAGCTATTAACTACCAAAACAAGTCATCAGACATTAATATATTACGAAAGTAATGGACATCTAGTGTTTGTATAAATTTGTATTATCAGTGTATAATTACTTGTAAGGTTTTTCAACAGATGCCATCATCGAGCAATTTGAAAATGGCAGATCTCTACTTGCCGTTTCCATCATCTTTCAGAATACGGCCCATATTCTCATGGAGGTTATAGTAAGAGAGCCAGTGACATATTTTGGTCGCCCATTTCCTCTCAATAGAGCGACCGGGTTTCCACTTCATTCCGCTACTCGCCCATTCGCCTTGATATGAATCTTCGAGGAAGACGCTCCAAATGTTCAAGCGAGCAGCTGACGTCTATTCCACCGCCCTACAGCCAGCTGACGCATTTTTTCTTCTAGATATTGGGTCAACTACAATGTATCAAATTGGAAATGACTGAAAATTTTATTTTTTTTACGTGTTTGGGGGGCTACCACAGCTCAACCCACTCACGGAACCGCAGCTGACGTTCACGAGGTTCTATGACACAACTCCACCAATTATCGCTTGAGAGGAAATGGGTGACCAAAATATGTCACTGGCTCCCATACTATTAGGGATAGGCATAGCCGACAGATACCTTCTTCACCAGAAGAATCCCGGGAGGGCTTGTTATTTTCGGTATGCCTCCTCTGATGGTGACGGGTTAAATGATCCCGCCGACGGAATTCCATGCCACAGGTGCCGCAAGCGAAGGGCCGATCTCTCGAGTGGATGAGGAGATGTTTCTTGAGAGTAGCCCTATCGGCGAAAGCTTTTTCACATTGGTCACACTGGTACGGCCGCTCGCCACTGTGAGTCCGCCAGTGCCTTATGAACCTTGCTTTAGTATCGGAGGAGAAGGGGCATTCAGGGCAGCGGTGCTTTCGATCGTTTTGCATTTTCATCAGAGGCGTTTCCCGTTCTCCTTCTGAAAAATATTTATTTATCATTTTTCTCAATAAATTCTTGACGGGGAAAATGGTTCTTACGTATTATCCCGTCGACCGTGTCGCTGAATTCGAAAACGTTATCAAAGCCCATTGAATGTTCTATAGCTGTGCCGCTCAATTTGACGGTACCTGAACGGTCGACGGGATAATACGGAAGTAGTACCGGAAAAAGTCTAACGTCCATATAATATGTATTTAGAGCTGTCCAGATATTGTAGAGCTGGAAAGCTAGCGTTCTTCACTTTTTTTTTGTAGAAAGGCAAAAAAATTGCTGCCGTTCAAAACGCTCTAAAACGTATATTTACAGTTCCTTGTAAAATAAAAACGAACCAGTGCATCTTGTAGGAAATTTTACGTACTTCAATTTGGTGTACTGCTATTTTAAGAGAAACGAATTTTTTTTTATGAAGGTGACTTTTTAAATGAAAATAAACTTCAAATTTGGATTCAGCAATGCAAAAGGAAAATACATAAAAATTCGTGTATTAAAACATTCCCATAATTTTATATATGAATTAAACTAAATTATTGGATTTCCTCCTAAAATGCCTAATATTTCATAAATAAATTTAAAAAATTATTTTTTTTAAACATGATTAGTCATCAATTCATCCAACACAACCTATTTTATTGGTAATATACCGGAGATAAAGCGCAGATTGGAGATTAACAACTGCGAGGGTTCGTTTTGGCTGGAAAGCGCGAATGCTTAATTTTCGAACTTTGCTTCACTTCCTTTCCCCTTCTCAAAAAATAATAATGTAAAGTACTTTATTTAGTATAGACAATTAAATGCTCTTTCACGTGGTATAAAATTTTTGTTGATAACGTGACTATTTTTCATTTTATAGAGGGTAGAACCGCGCGTTTTCATTTTTTTTGCGGAAAGGCTAAAAAATCGCTGTTTTTCAGCGCGTTCTAGCGGCCAAACCACGCTTCAAAAAATCAAAGTTGAGTAGTGCATTTTGTAGGAAATTTTGTTCACTTCAACTTTGTAACTGAGAGTATCTTCGAGAACCTTATAGTTTTTGAAATATAAGCAAAAAATCGGAAAAAAGAGCAAATATTTTGGGATTTTTTGCGATTTTCGATATTAAGCCGACCTCCCACGTGAGAGGAAAATTCTTATACGTAATCAGCGCCCTCGAAAACATAAAACCGTCGAAAAAACTCCTTCTATGTAGTAAATGTCTTGAAAACGTCACTTTTGAGCACCGATTGACTTAATCTTACAGAATGTGTTAATAAGGTATTTCAACTCACCCACAGAATTAAGAACTTCCTTTCCATTGAGGGCTTCGTTTCCAAATTCAGTCATCTTATTTTTGGGGTATTTTCAGGTTAACTGAAACCTTTTTTGTTAATGCTTATAATCATCTATCACACATGTTGTTCTATCACACATGTTATGTTCATAACAACGTTGTTTTGTTGATAATCAAACACAAATAAAAATCTTTTTCGCTTCATTTCATACTTTAACACTGAAAATAATATTTGAATTGAAACGAAATTTAAACGGTGCAATTCAGGTTTCACACTTCTTGATCTGATTCATACTTGCTTATATTTTTTTTCTCGCAATACAGCAAATATTTTATAAACAGGCTAAACTTTTACGTACTGTTATTTCGTTATTTCCCGCCATCTCTTAGCACAGAGTAGCGGAATGGATTCATAGAAATAAGATGTAAATAAAGTATCTTGAGTGGCAACACCCAAATATTGACAAATAAAATATAAAACGAGCGTCGAGTGTGCGTGAGATAAAGATAACTTGTTCTACTACGTTCATTTCCAGCTCCGTAAATTTCCATTGTTCACTCAAAAAATCCAGTGATTTTTCAAAGACAAAGCAGATAGACAGATTTGATTTCTGCACTTTCATCGGTTAGTTCAATTTACTCCTCTTTTTATTACCCTTTTTGCTTACTGATGATTGTTAATACGTAGAAATTTTAGTGTTGTAAATTTTCTTTGTGGAGTAGTAAACATCCGCCATTTTGTGTAGGTGAACTACTTAGTCATGTATTTCTTGTTTTATGTGTTAGTTTCTCAATTTTTAGTGTATTTATTCATTATTTTCGTGTTATATTATTACTGATTTTCGTCCGCTATGGTGTAATACTAATCGTTGCACTGTAACGTAGCATTTTGTCACTAATAGCCTAGCATATAGTATACTTGTTTCATATTTTAAGTTGGGCTCACATTTGTTCATGTTCATACTTTAATATAGACAATATTTTGGTTGATGAAGCGACCAGTTTCCGTAACGTCTTTCATACTTTTTTTTTCTGTAACTGGATTGTTGGTCTTCTTACCTAATCAACAAAGATTTTTAGTTTGAAATATTTTTGGTATCCAAAGAGTCCTCCAGCTCAAATGATGGCTGACAACTATAGATATTTAATTATTATTACATCCTAAATTTATAATAACTAGCAGATTATTATTAGAGATCTATTTATACAATTATCTCTAATGCTGACAACACTGAATCATGTTTCTGTGGTTACACATGGCTACTGGAGGGACTCTTTCTAAGCTGTTCCAAACTTGCAAATCTTAATTTTTTCAGTACTGAACATGTCTTCAAAGTAGGGATAGTTAGTGTCCTACTTTAATTGAGTAATATTTAGTTCTAATTTTTGTTACTCATCTGGGTGATAGGCAACATCAATGTTCAATGTTAGCATTAGCAACCATTTTCGAATCGGTCAGAAGAAGGGTATGGCCAGTCATAAGTTTAAATAGTTTCTTGGGTGTTTTTACATTTTGAAGCTTATACTACTAGTTTCATACTACAACAGGGTGCCAATTGTTTTTTAGGGTTGCTAACTAGGGTGATAATTTATTTTCTAGCAACCCAGCAGATATACTGGGTAGTGGATTACGATGCCAAGAGTAGTGCCAAATAAGCTGCAAAGAGTGTCACCCTGTTGTAATATAGCACTGCACTTATTTTTATTAGAAATCAGTAGAATAGATTTCTTTATATTTCAGTCTTTATTGTTGACCAACCCTAAATACAAGTTTCTTTCCAATATTAACTTGTTTCTATAATATAAGCATGAGACTTTTGAGTAGGGTTGGGTTTCTTCCAAGACAGTAGAAAACATTTTGCATATTGTATCTAGATCTACCTATTGTATTGTATCTACCTAGGGTCATTTGTTAATATTTAACAAACCTGTTCTATTTTAACTAATCTTTTTGATGCATTTTTTTAACGATCAAAAGGGTAAGTCAATGATGTTCCAGGGTTCCCACAGGCCTTGAAAAGTACTTGAATTTCATTTTTATTTTCAAGGGCCCTTTTAAAGTACTTGAATTTAGTGCAATGTCCTTAAAAGTCTTTGAATTTTATTTGAAATATTTTAATTTTCAGTTTGAACATAACAAAGTTCATATTTTATTCAAATAGTTCATACCCTGTTAGATTAAATATGGATGGGATTTTTTTTTAAATTGTAGAACCAGTGAAACAAGTGAAATATTGTAATATGTTTGAAATTGTTAAATATATGAGTGGTAATATAATGGAAAGGTTTGTAAGAAAAGTTGTTTTCTGAAGTAGGGGTACTAAAGAGAAGTTTTGTTGCTCGTAAATGGCTTTTCCACCTTTCTATATATTAGTCCTTGAAAAATTTAATATGAGCCTTAAAAAGTCCTTGAAAAGTACTTGATTTTTTTCCTTACAAAAGAGTGGGAACTATGTGTTCGGATATGTGCAATTGTGCATTAATGAGTTTCACGACTTAAACAAGTTTTAGTCCCATAAGTAACTTTTTCCAAATATTTATATTATACATTTTTTTTTTTTTTTAAATACTGTCTACTTTTGTTTTTCTTAATCCAATTTTACACAGTTTACAAGGTACAGTGTGCAGAAATCTTGTTTTAGTTTTCAATCAAATTATGAGTTCCAGGCTTTCCAATCATTTAGTATTTAGTATAGTTATTATAGAAATACTTTCTTACCATATACCAATAAACTGATAACTTTTTTACATATTAAAGCATGCACCCTTATGACTGTTCACATTATAAATATATTGCCTGATCATTTGAATGTGCCTTATGTTAGAATAATCTTGCCTACATACAAGACTCAAGTACTAGAACCTACGTATTTTAAATCTTAAACTTTTATGTATTACTGAGTATACAACCATTCCAAATTTTAACTATTATTGTATATTTTACCCCTATTTTCCAAATTAACAAAATTTTGTCGAAAAATTTCAGAAACTTTGAAAACGATGCTAAAAGGTGGATAAATAAAATAACCTAAGAATCATGAATTCTCAAAACAATTTTTTTCCAATGTTTTTTATGAATAACTCCTGCAAGTTTCAGTCTCCTCATTGTAAAGTCTGCTTTTCCTCATGATTTTCTGGAATCATGTTCTTCAAGTAGGCAATTGTCTATTACAGGTGGCCATAAGTTGGCTTCTCTGATACTGCAATATATTGGACGCTTTTTTATTATTATTGTGTTGTGGTTTAAAAAAAACTTAAAAGTGTTGGAAAAATTTGTCTCGTAATACATTTTTTTGCAAATCCTTTTTCTTTTAGATTTTTGGTCCTCAAGTCCCTTTTTTGAAGATGCATGCTGTTGAATAAATATCCCTGATACTGTTTTAGTCTGTAAAATTTACACTTCGGAAAATATTTTGTCTAAAATTTATACATTATTAGTGAATAAGACACATATTCCCAACACTAGAATAAATGTTCTAGAACAGGGATGGCCAACCCAAATGATCTTGAGGGCCACTTTGGTAAACCACAATACTCCCGCGGGCCGCATATAAAATTTTAAGGTATGAGCTGCTCAGAATGACAGTGACATAAGGTGAAAAGTATAAAATGGGTATTTAGATTAGGGAGTTTAGGAATTAAACAGGTGCCGTTAAAAAAACATTCTGCGAAACTAAGTTAGGTGGATACGCACTACTGTCATTTTAATAATCTCTCAAGTCTGAAGACGAAGTCCCAAAACAAAAATTTTTAGTGAAAAATAAAAACAAATTTATTGATTCTTATTTCTTCGTCTAAATTACTACATTTATGAATGCAATTAAGTTATTGAATATGTATTGATGAGATCAGTGGCTTATGTAAAAATATGTTTCGGGAGGGGCCCAAAATTACTCCTCAAGCATCTCTCATGCATTTTTAATAGGTCCAATGTAACTTTTTAATACATTTTTACGTAGAATTTGCATCCTAAACAACTAAATGTTAAAAAAAAGTTGTGAGCAATAAAGGTACAAGTACCAAAGGGGGGTCTGGGGGTCCTCCCCCAGAAAAGTTTTGGAAATTTGACTAAAAAAGACAAGATTTTAACTAGCTTTGGTACACCTAGTCCGAATTTTGGAAATACATTTGAGGTGGGCAATAATGGGGCATTTTTGCAACTAAACATTGTTCTTAAAGGAAAATTATAGCTCGAAGAGTAAAGTTTTTTTAAACTTACGAAAATTCCCGCGTGCCGCAAAATTACATCCAGCGGGCCGCGGGTTGGCCATGCCTGTTCTAGAAGATGCTTAATTTCCTATAGGTTGCAAGAATTGCATAAAATTCTAATATGTAGTGTTAAAGCAGAAGTTACATCTTCCAAATTAGATTGTTTATTATTTTATATGAATTATGAATGAACCATTTCAACAGTAGTGATTAAGAAGTGTTTTTGTTTGTCCTATAGTATTAATTTATGAATTAAATTATCCAGATTCGTAAACCTTCTATTATCTAGTGTTTTTTGGGCTTATCATCAGAAAGTCGTTCATATTATTGTTGTATTAACTCCATTTAATTCATTCTTTTTACAAGTCTAAATTTATCTTTTTACAGATATCACGATGCAAATTTTCGTCAAAACCCTCACTGGTAAGACCATCACCCTCGAGGTTGAGGCAAGTGACACCATTGAAAACGTGAAGGCCAAGATTCAAGATAAGGAAGGTATTCCTCCCGATCAGCAACGTCTCATCTTTGCTGGAAAGCAGCTTGAAGATGGAAGGACCCTGTCTGACTACAACATCCAAAAGGAATCAACACTTCATTTGGTCTTAAGGCTCAGAGGAGGCATGCAGATCTTTGTCAAGACCCTGACTGGAAAAACAATTACATTAGAAGTTGAAGCCAGTGACACCATTGAAAACGTGAAGGCCAAGATTCAAGATAAGGAAGGTATTCCTCCAGATCAGCAACGTCTCATCTTCGCTGGAAAGCAGCTTGAAGATGGTAGGACCCTGTCTGACTACAACATCCAAAAAGAATCTACTCTTCATTTGGTGCTCAGGCTCAGAGGAGGCATGCAGATTTTTGTCAAGACCCTGACTGGCAAGACTATTACATTAGAAGTTGAAGCCAGTGACACCATTGAAAACGTGAAGGCCAAGATTCAAGATAAGGAAGGTATTCCTCCAGATCAGCAACGTCTCATCTTTGCTGGAAAACAGCTCGAAGATGGAAGAACTCTATCCGACTACAACATCCAAAAGGAATCTACTCTTCATTTGGTGCTCAGGCTCAGAGGAGGCATGCAGATTTTTGTCAAGACCCTGACTGGCAAGACTATTACATTAGAAGTTGAAGCCAGTGACACCATTGAAAACGTGAAGGCCAAGATTCAAGATAAGGAAGGTATTCCTCCAGATCAGCAACGTCTCATCTTTGCTGGAAAACAGCTCGAAGATGGAAGAACTCTATCTGACTACAACATCCAAAAGGAATCAACACTTCACTTGGTGCTCAGGCTCAGAGGAGGCATGCAGATTTTTGTAAAGACCCTCACTGGAAAAACAATTACATTAGAAGTTGAAGCTAGTGACACCATTGAAAACGTGAAGGCCAAGATTCAAGATAAGGAAGGAATTCCTCCTGATCAGCAACGTCTTATCTTTGCTGGAAAACAGCTGGAAGATGGTAGGACCCTGTCTGATTATAACATCCAAAAAGAATCTACTCTTCATTTGGTGCTCAGGCTCAGAGGAGGCATGCAGATTTTTGTCAAGACCCTAACTGGAAAAACAATTACATTGGAAGTTGAAGCCAGTGACACCATTGAAAATGTGAAAGCAAAGATTCAAGATAAGGAAGGAATACCTCCAGATCAGCAGCGTCTCATCTTTGCTGGAAAACAGCTCGAAGATGGAAGAACTCTATCTGACTACAACATCCAGAAGGAATCAACACTTCACTTGGTGCTCAGGCTCAGAGGAGGCATGCAGATTTTTGTAAAAACCTTAACAGGTTAGTGATTTTTATAGTTTAACCTTATTAAATTGTACTCGTGTAAGGAAAGTTACAAATTTCATTTTTAACAAAATCTTAGCATGAACTTTTGGAAAGTGGTTTTGTTTGATTTAAGTCTGAGCTCCAGAACAGCATTCTTATATTACCCTCTTTAGTAATTAAAAATACACCCAATAAAATTAATTCACTGAACAGTACTACAAAGAACCTCCTAGAAGAAAGTTTCTGCACCTGCCTTTATTAAAAGAGCTGTGGTTTGTGAATGTTAAATTTTGCTTCAGTATTTGATTTTATAGAGTTAGTCTTTTCAACATTTTGAGACAATTTAAAAAAATTCTAGTTCCTTAATATCAAGACTTAACAGGTACATTTACTGATGCAAAAATTTGAGAATTTCTTCAAAACTTGATTGAAAACTTAAAATAATTGGGACTTCCATAAAATATAACTATGTGTATTGTTTTGCAGGAAAAACAATTACATTGGAAGTTGAAGCCAGTGACACCATTGAAAACGTGAAAGCCAAGATCCAAGACAAGGAAGGTATTCCTCCAGATCAGCAACGTCTTATCTTTGCTGGAAAACAGCTTGAAGATGGAAGGACCCTGTCTGACTACAATATCCAGAAGGAATCGACCCTTCACTTGGTGCTCAGGCTCAGAGGAGGCATGCAGATCTTTGTAAAAACCTTAACAGGTTAGTGATTTTTATAGTTTAACCTTATTAAAGTGTACTCTTGTAGGTAAAATTGCCAATTTATTTTTATCGAAATTCTAGCATGGTGTTATAAAACTTTTGGGAAGTGGTTTTGTTCGATTTAAGCAGCGTTCGAAATTGGGGTGTTTTGCTGGTCCGGGACAACTAAAAAACGGCTCGGACCAGTGGAATCAGAAAATCACTGTTCCGCCAGACCAGTGATTTCTCGAGCGCATGTAAAATCATTTAGACGATTTGTTCAGTGATAGCTGTATTTTAAGTGCATTTGATGATTGCATGTGGTGAAGCAAGTACATATTTTTGACAGAACCTGAAATGTGGCGATATGGGATAGAGGAGCCCCGGCGAAAAAGAAAAAATATTATTGAATATGTATTAATTTTTAGCATTACTATTTAATACTCGCATTCAGTGCAATAGTTAATATATAGAGATATTAACTGGTCCATTTTAATTTGTCGGACCAGTGATTTTTGTTGCGGACCAGTAAGATTGGCAAAGCACTGGTCCGCAGGACCACTGGTTTTTTCCCCCAATTTCTAATGCTGTATTTAAGTCTGAGCTCCAGAACAGTATTCTTGTATTACCCTCTTTAATAATTAAAAATTCACCCTAAAAAATTAATTCACTTGAGAATGTCTTTAATATGTAAACTTGATTGAAAACTGTTAAATAAAAAGCACCATAAGACCTATTTTTAAAAACTAAATAATTGGAATTTGCATAAAATATAACTATGCATTTTTTGCAGGAAAAACAATTACATTAGAAGTTGAAGCCAGTGACACGATTGAAAATGTGAAAGCCAAGATCCAAGATAAGGAAGGTATTCCTCCAGATCAGCAACGTCTCATCTTTGCTGGAAAACAGCTTGAAGATGGAAGGACCCTGTCTGACTACAATATCCAGAAGGAATCAACACTTCATTTGGTCTTGAGGCTTAGAGGAGGCATGCAGATTTTTGTCAAGACCTTGACTGGAAAAACTATTACATTGGAAGTAGAAGCCAGTGACACCATTGAAAACGTGAAGGCAAAGATCCAAGATAAGGAAGGAATTCCTCCAGATCAGCAACGTCTCATCTTTGCTGGAAAGCAGCTTGAAGATGGAAGGACCCTGTCTGACTACAACATCCAAAAGGAATCAACACTTCATTTGGTCTTACGGCTCAGAGGAGGTATGCAGATCTTTGTCAAGACCCTGACTGGAAAAACAATTACATTAGAAGTAGAAGCCAGTGACACTATAGAAAACGTGAAGGCCAAGATCCAAGATAAGGAAGGAATTCCTCCAGATCAGCAACGTCTCATCTTTGCTGGGAAACAGTTGGAAGATGGAAGGACCCTGTCTGACTACAACATCCAGAAGGAATCAACGCTTCACTTGGTGCTAAGGCTCAGAGGAGGCATGCAAATTTTTGTCAAGACCCTGACTGGCAAGACCATTACGTTAGAAGTTGAAGCCAGTGACTCTATAGAAAACGTGAAGGCCAAGATCCAAGATAAGGAAGGTATTCCTCCAGATCAGCAACGTCTCATCTTTGCTGGAAAACAGTTGGAAGATGGAAGGACCCTGTCTGACTACAACATCCAGAAGGAATCTACCCTTCACTTGGTGCTCAGGCTCAGAGGAGGCATGCGAATTTATGTGAAGACCCTGACTGGAAAGACCATTACATTAGAAGTTGAACCCACTGACACTATTGCAAATGTGAAGGCAAAGATTCAAGATAAGGTAGGAATTCCTCCTGACCAACAGAGCTTGATTCTTCCTGGAAAGCAGTTGAGAGACGGCCGAACCAGACCAACCTGGTAGACGGTCTGATTACAACATTCAGAAGAATCCACTCTTCATTTGGTCTTGAGGCTTAAAGGTGGAAACTAAATTTATGACGAGTGAACTTTCATTTTTGGTATGTTCAAGATAACTAAATTTTTAATGCAAGTTTATTTTTGAGTTGTGTCTTATACGTGAATAAAATTCCTTTCAAAGTATATATTTGTTTTATTTGTATAATATGCAATTTACATTGACATTTAATATAATTAATGTAAAGCTATAAATGGGTTAGGTGTAGAAAATGTGTTGGATGATTATTCTCCATACCCTATTTTTTAACATAACTACAGCGAACAGGGTACATGACTGTCAATAAGTTGCTTCTTTGATTTTATTTGTATAAGGAATTAATTATTTTAAAGAAATAAATGCACAATACACTTAGTGAAATTGATTCAACTGAATTATTGAAATTAAAATATTTACATAAAATAGATGCAGATTTTTTTTTAGAAATCATCACCATTTCTTTTAAAAATTGATTTCACAATTGGGTAAAAATAGTTAAAGAAAGAAGGATAAAAAATTTTATTAACTGATAGTACAATTAATTGTTCATTCACCATTTTAGGATGGGTTTGGGCATCTCACCATGAAATGGTAGCAAACTACTTCCCTTAATTAATTCAATTAATTAATGCCTAAAATAGATAAATATTGGGATATTAAGTAATGCTAAACTATTATATAACATGGATATTACAATATCAGTAAATTATTAACCAGTTTTGGGAAGTTCAGAGCTAGTAATTCATTTAAATCAAAAAAATCAGCAACCCTGTCTTATGTGCTACAATAGTTTTTTCAGGTGACGTCACAACCGGTTATTTTCTTTTAACTGTGTACCTTCTGTAGGGCTTTTTAACTGTTGCTAAGGCGGTTTTTTGAAATGGGATCACGTGATTGCAAATGCTCCAATAGAAGAATTCCACGGCTAGTCATTTTTTGTAACTGTTAAGGCTGATCGCGCACGAGCGACTTCTGTCACGGTGACAAAGACAAAATTGTTGCCTTGGCTATTGAAACAAGTTCAAGTATTGGTAGAGTGCGCGCACTAGGCGACGTGACACTTGGCCGATTGCCAAGAATTTCTTCAAGAGATCCATTGTTTTCTAGTGATATTTTTGATACTAGTAATCCTGGTCGCCGTGACTTTAGTCACTCGTGCGAGCCCAGCCTACACTGTAAAAAAAACCACAGTAAATTTACAGCCAAAAGTGCTGGCAATATGGGTGCCAGCACTTTTGACTGTAATTTAACTGCAGTGCTGTATTCTTCGAACTTTACAGCGCGCCGTTATTTTACAGCGTTCCGTAATTTTACAGCGTTCCGTAATTTTACAGCGCGCCGTTATTTTACAGCGTGCCGTAATTTAACAGCGATTCCGTTATTTTACAGTGTGCCGTAATTTTTACAGCAATCCGTAAATTACAGATTACTGTTTTTTTTACGGAATTTTTTGCAAACGGTTGGAGGTAGAAATGAAACTCCAGTACCAATTATCATGTTTCAACTTTACTAATAAAATTTGAAAACTGTAAAGTTTTTGTTCTTAAAAGAGGTAGTTTTCAAAATGCGACAATAGTAATTTCTCTACTGTTGGATTTTGAAGATGCACTCTAAGGACAAAAAAACCCTAAAGAAACAAAATCTTCAAGTTTTGATTAGAAAGTTGAAACATGATAATTGGTACTAGAATTTCATTTCTACCTCCAACCGTTTGCCAATGGTAACCATTGCTTTTGGACTCCAAGCACCTCAGGATTGGAATTCTCTCTTTGGAATTGTCTTTGGGTATTCTAAAACCTCTAGCATTTTTGCCCCTGAGTTTTGAATTACCCTGTATATTTATATACTCGAACATTGTGCACAACGAGGAATCTGTTACAACTGAAACATTTGGCCATATAGAACTGAAGGAACTGTGGTGACCCAGCTGGTGCGAATAGTTGCAGTATGGCACAGTAACCCCTAGTTGGATTGTTACTATTTCTGAGGAATTAAATTTATAAGAATTAACAGTGCCGAAAAAATTAACTATCAGGACGTAACAAAATTATTTTAAAATTTGGTAACTAAATCCCATACAGCTAAATAAATTTTTAAAAACCAGTATTTTGGAAAGCAATTTTTTCCAATTTGTTTAGGTTTTGCAGAGTTATTATTTAAACAAACATAAGTAACCGATTCTAGTAATAATTGATTCAGTAAATTTTTCAAAACAATTTTAAAATTCTTTTTGTGCTATGCTATATATAATTAAATTTTAACAACTACAGTCAACTCCGCTTATTGTGATCAGTTAATGTTATCAAAATTGACCGGTCCCGATTACTCCTATTTCATTTAATGTAAAATGCGTCACAAAAAAACTTTATTTTATCAACATTTCGCCTAATGTCATCAAAATTTGGTGAAATCTTCTCAAAACCTCCTTTTTTTGTTGGTAGGCCAATTTAAATAGTATATGAACTTACAAATTATGCATTAATTTATTAGTGTTATATGTTTTACACTCATATGTTTGTTTAAGCATGTAAAAGTTGCAAAATACATACTAGGTAATCATTTTAAATACTTCAATTAGGACTACATAGTAGAGATTTTAAACCAAACGCTTATTATCAATTGGATATTGTTATTGTTCTACTCTTGGACAAAAGTGATCACATTAAGCGGAGTTGACTGTAGTTAGAAAATATTGAATATTTATCAATATTTAGGTTCTGCTTCTACATTGCAATATAATATATTGTATACTCTATTTTTGAAAAAACTTTTAAGCTTCTGCAGATCCATATCACAATAAGTAAACAAATGTTCTTGCATATTATCCTGTCGACTGTGCTTCTGAATTCATAAACATTATCAAACCCCATTGCAGTCAACAAGATAATACGCAAGAACCATAACAATATATTACTTTAACTATTAATCATCACTTAAGATAAATGAGCAAGGCTTATAAATTTTTTTGTTGTTTATTAATATTTAATACACTTACTAAATTTTAAGAAAAATTTAATAATTTTTAGGATGTTTTTATATTAGCTAGATTAAAATGTTTAGCCACCAATATCAAACTTCAGATACTCAATGTGAGTTGTATGATTTTTAGAATTAGTTTAATTGATACAAAAGGTTCATTCCATTATTTATTTGTCTTGTTAATTATTGCCAAGCTGTTTTGGACATCCAAGATTAGAAATATTGCTAAAAACAGCTAATGAACTGATAAAAATGTACCATCACATTAATGTCAACAATAAAAATTTGGAGATATTTGGTGCCAAAAATGCTGAGCAATATTTAACAGGGCAGAGATCTGAACCAAACAGAACCTTTCAAAAGACAAATGAATGCAAATGTTTATTTAGCCCAGAAAACAAATATTTTTTTTCACATAACTGATTTTATTTTAAAATTATCAAAGCAGAATTTTCAACATTTTATAATATTTTAACACCAGAAAGAAAGTTATCACATCTAAATGTATATTAAATTTTATGGATTAAAAGCTTTATAATAATAAAGTAAAAAACTTAACTACACCCGATCTGATACCCCAGCTCCCATGGAGGGGTCGGAAGAGCATGTCCCTGGCCCCGTTTACATGGACCATATAACCGGGTATAAGTGGCCAATATACCCAGCAATAGGGAAAAATGCAGGGTATAAATAAATCCACCTATTTACTCGGGAATTTGAATACCCGGCTTTCCCATGATGCATTTCGGTCTCACTCAAAGCAAAAAGTCATCCATGTTAGGCTTAAGTGAGTACTTGTTGGAAAGTAAGTTGTTCTTTGTTATTTCAATTGGATATTTAAGATTGATTACTATCTTAAATGTCGAAATAACTTGAAAATAATCCATTATGAACGCAAAATTCCAAGACGAAAACAGATAACAGAATGTAAACAAACTCAAATCGCAATGAATGATGGGACCAGTGACGTATATACCCGGGATTTGAGGACTGGTCATGTAAACGGGTTTTTAGCACGGTTTTCAATATCCCTTTCTCCTGCATTATACCCGGGTATAAGAGTGGCACATGTAAACGGGGCCCCTATCTCTAGAAAGAGATGCTCTTGAGCATTCAGCATCCTGATGCTACTTATCACTGTCGACTGAAGAGGGTTCTGAAGGGGCTGCAAGAAGGGCACCGGAAAGATGTTGGGTTCAATTCCGTTAGAGTTCCCGCTAAGTATCGCCCAGGCAGGGCCGGATTATCCAATAGGCAAAGTAGGCAACTGCCTAGGGGCCCATCGTCAGCTAGGGGCCCCGTCCCCAGAGGGTGGGTGCCCATATGTTTGAATTCAGGAAGGGGTCCAAGAAAAATGTTTGAAAGTACTAAGTAACTATTTATATTTTTTTCAAGCAGTAACTAGACTATTTTTATGAGGGGTTGGTTCATAACTATTTCAAAGGGGCCCTCACGAGTACTTAATGCAAAAATTCTTGCATAAAATACTGGAATTTCAAGCAAAAAGTGGGTGTCCTCCCCAGAAAAGTTCTAAAATTTTATTCTTAAGAGAAATGTTTTAACTCATTTGGGTGACTTCTAAAATGGATCGCGAGGGGGGCCTGCACATAGGCCCACTTTGCCCTTTTGTATGGGCACCCATTCCACAGAGAATTTTTCTTGAAATGTTTCTTTGAGTTAAAATAAAAAAAAATTTTTGCAAGTCCGGACCTAAGCAAGGGGCCCATGAAAAAATCGTCTAAAATGGTTCCACAAACGGACCTCTCAGATTCCTTATAAATTAGCTTAAAAATTATCTTTTGCATGCTAGAAATGCAAAAAACAAAAACTAATGTTTTGAAAAAGAAAATATTCTTTAATATACTTAGGATTCCTAACTTTTTAATGTTCTTTCTTCCGGTTCCCCACTTTTCCATAGTTTAAAGCACTGGTGGTTCATACAGAACCCCGGTGGTTCACGGTAAAAAATTTCATTAAAATAAGAAATTTCATAATTTAATTGTAGTCCGCACATCGCGAACAGTGGTGATGTTTTTTTTCTTCAGTTCCCTGTCAATCCCCTTGAACTGCTGCGAGTAAATCCGGTATCGGACGTTGTTCATGGCCGTGGACTGCATACTATCCCTATACATATTGTTAGAAGAGTAAATTTTTAATTTTTTTGTACTTTAAATAAATGCTATAATAAAAAATAAGTTCATATTGATTTGTTTATTTTTTTTATTGAATATGGTTTGGTTTAGCTAACGTTTTATAACAAAAAATTATTGAATATGAGCCTTCTTATTATGAAGCTTATGAGCTTGTTATTGAATAACAAGCCTTCTCACCACTAGCGGATCCAGGGGGCTAGGGGGCTTGAGCCCCCCCCCCTCCCAAAAAAATGAGAAGTTTTACACTAAAAATATGGAATTTTATGCACCACAATGAGTTAAAACCCTGTTATTTTAAGGTCAAATATTCAAAATTTTTCTGGGGGAGGACCCCCAGACCCCCTTGGTACTTGTGTAGGCCCCCTTGTACTTTTATTACGACTGTATTTTATAATAAGTTTGTCAAAACACAAAAATTCTACCATAAAATCGATATCCGAAATCGGATGAGGCGTAGCAAAACAAAATGAAAAGTGGGTTTTTTTACTTAAATTTAAAACAAAAATTCTGGGGGAGGACCCCCAAACCCCCCTTTTAGTGGTTGGAACAGGATAATTCACTACCTTTTCCATATTTAGATAATCAAGAAGATACAATTGGATTATGAAAATTAGCCTTAGCCCCCCCCCCCCAAAAAAAAACAAATCCTGGATCCGCCGCTGCTTCTCACTGTAGTAAAAGCATAATTATAAATAATATTGCGATGTGGTTTTAAAACATATTTTAGAAAGGAAAGAGTAAGAGAAAAGGGGCCCCCGAGAGTGCATTGCCTAGGGGCCCCGACATGGTTAATCCGGCCCTGCGCCCAGGTCTTTTAGACAACAAAAAGTACAAATATTCATTAATAATTTCATCAAATTCCTGAATTAAAATGTTTAATTAGATCAATAACTATTCAGTTTATTAATAAAAGTCAGAATTTTTTTTTTGATATATGGATATATTTAGCAATTAAGATATTGGCGATGTTTAGTGTGAACTCTAACGGAGTTGTACCAGATGCTGAAGCCTAGCAAGCTGGGAAGTGTCATGCAGAGACAGCCAAGCTTGCTCCCGTTCTCAAATTGGACCAGACACCTGCCTCACAGGCCGTAGTGGTCCTGCAAGTCCCAGTAACCAACAGGTCCTATGAGCAGTTACAGTCACCGAAGCAGAGAATCCAAAATGCTGATGTCGATAAAAGAGGCCGACTGTGATGAGGGGCTGCCCTGTTCCCCGGCCACTCCTGAGAAGTCCAGCATAAAAAGACTTTCAAGTGGGTAGTCAAGGGACTACTGGGAGCCAGTGCAGTGGTGACCACGGGCTCCAGGACTGCCAGACCAGTCAGATGATGACACCTGCGGACCCGAAGGGCACCTCAATTCTTGGAGGACATGCCCGCTGTACAGACGAGCCCGCCTGGAGAAAGTCGCCACAATGAAGGAGACGATCCACTGGTACTGTAACGGCCAAGCACATGATGCAGGGTGGTGCGACCCCGAGCCACTCCAGTTGAAGATATATTGGCTGACCTGGTGAAGCAAGGATACCAAGCTGTCAGCTGTATCCGGATCAAGGAGAGGAAGAAGTCAGCGTCAGGAAGCGGTGCAGTAGTGACCACAGGCTCCGGAGGACATGCCCGGTGTACAGATGAGCCCACCTGGAGAAAGTCGCCACCATGAAGGAGACGATCCACTGGTACTGCAACGGCCAAGCACATGATGCAGGGTGGTGCGACCCCGAGCCACTCCAGTTGAAGATATATTGGCTGACCTGGTGAAGCAAGGATACCAAGCTGTCAGCTGTATCCGGATCAAGGAGAGGAAGAAGTCAGCGTCAGGAAGCGGTGCAGTAGTGACCACAGGCTCCGGAGGACATGCCCGGTGTACAGATGAGCCCACCTGGAGAAAGTCACCGCCATGAAGGAGACGATCCACTGACGTGCAGTCAGCAGCTGACCATTCAGGAACTGCGACACTCTAGTCAGCTACAATGAAAAGAAAATTCTGGTTAATATTTTGTTATACATCCAATACATACAACCTAAATGTGAGGCACAGCACGATAAAATTTATCAAAAGAAGTTACATAATTATAGTAATAAATCCAAAAACATTCCTTTCTATTACTCAAAATCTACTCTAAGTTAGCTTTCTTTCCTAATTTTTTAAGGTCAGAGGAAGCAGAACCAGAATAAACTGAAATAAAAATTAAATAAATACAACATTGCTGGCATCATCAATAAAACTTATAGCTCAAATTTAGGGAATCTACAGCAAGAGATATTTGTGTAAATATTCATGCTAATGAACAATACTAATGACAGCTTAAGATGTTAAGAATCCCTAACATAACATTGTAAATACTAAGAACGCATGACCCAAATAGCCGCTAAATTGGGGAGTTGCTGCCTTTCTAGAAATATTAGTAAATATCTACTAAGAATAACCCTTTTACTTTTTGTTTTACTTTTCAAAATTTACAAAATAAAATCCACTTGAGTCCACCCGAGGGAAAATATCGCATTACAAATTTACTAGTGTGACTGGAACTGAGCTAGGGGATAACTTCTCTAATTTCATGCGATTTGTTTTTGTTTGTGAAAATCTGTCCTGAACTGTATATTCCCCAAATACGAGATTCAAAGTTTTCCGAAGATGCTGTGACACAATTCAATGAATTTTCAAATATAACTCACATTAGTAAGATCAAAATTAAGAGTAGGGAATAAAGGTTTTGCACGATTCCTTCCTTGGCACTTGACTATTGACCAGGCCCAAACAAAAGCATTCGGTAAACACACGCGAAATACATAAATGCACATAACAAATAATATATTAATTCAACAGTAATGTAAAACAATAGTGATGATACATTACGGGAGCATTATTTTAGGAACTTCAATTAACTAAGCATTACAGAAAAGAAATACAACTTACCAACAACGAACGAAGCCATAGCAGCCATGTTTTCGGGGATTCCCCGTGTACCGTGTAGAAGACGACGCACATGCGCTGTGCTGCGTTTTGGCGATCGAATTGGAAGTTATCAGTCCTAGTCGACAGATGGCGCTTATTTTACAGTATAAACCGCGGTGATTCCAAAACACAGTGGATACTGTAAAATATTCACAGTCCTTTTTACGGTTATTTTTTCCGTTTTTTCTTACAGTGTAACCTCTGCAGGGCAAAAAATTGTAACTTTTCTGTTGCTAAGGCCGTTGTTAGGTCCGAGTCATGTGATTGAAAATGCTCTATATAAATTTTTATTGATGAAACTTGCTTCTACCCAGCTAGAGAATACTGTGTACCGTATAACTTAACCTAAAACCAAGAGAACAATTGAGGCTGTCCGTGCCAGAAAGGCAAATTTATCAAAATCCACCCTCCTAGCATAGGCGTAACTAGGCCTGGGCAGCCGGGGCAGTGCCCCGGGGCCCCAAAGGGTGAGGGGGCCCCCAAGAATCAACAGAACAAATTTCGTCAAAAATCCCTTTTTAGTCGACTATTCTCTTTGGAGACGGACGGCCCCCAGGACTCTGCCCCCCCCAAGTGAGGCCTAAGATCATATATATTATAAGGGGAAAAAAGGGTAATAAGAAACTTACTTTAATCACAGTAAAATCGGCTCTATAATAATTATTTCAGTTAAAATTTAGGTTCAAACAGTTTTTACCTCCTAAACATTTTTAAAATTGTAATTATAACTAAGCAAAAGAATTATAAAATTCCTTTACTTCAAAAAAAATCTGCACTCTGTTTTTAAGTTAAATTTTTTAGTGAACTTCGTAAATTTACCTAAAATAGAAGGGCGCAAGTTAAAAGTGCCGTTAAAAAGCCAAATGTGTCGTTTAAAAAGCAAAATCTCGCCAACCATCAGCAGTTGTGAACTTGCGCCAAAGAAACCCCCTTGGTATAAGTGAAGATAATAAGATAAGATATAAGAATAAGTGAAAATCACCACTTTTAAGTATTCCAAAACCTAATAAAGAGATTTTTCGTTTAAGTTTTTTATATCAGGGTCCTCTCTTTTACAATAAATTACCTTATAACTTGTCTTCAATCTCAAATAAATTTTCATTTAAAAGGGAATTGTTTAAGTTTCTATTAAACATTAATGAAGTTAATTTATCTTTATGAATGTATTTTTTTCTTTATACTTCTTTTGTATGAAGGTATATGCATCTTGATGTGTTTTTTTTTACATGTTAGTTTAAATTGATGAGCCCTATACTTTAGCTAAATATTTGTGCTCTGTTTCTGCCAAAATGTATTGTTATTTTCTTTTTTCTTTCTTTTTTTATCTTTATATAAGTACTATAAATATATTTTTTGTTATCACTTGGAAGGGCCAAGGCCCCTTAGTGGTCAATAGGAAATCTTTTCTCTTTTCTTTCTCTTTGGTATGTTGTGTAATTGTATATAACCAATATAATAAATTATTCTTATTCTCTTATCTCTCTATATTAAAAAAAAGTAACAGTCGCCGCCGCTGCCGCCGCCGCTGTTTCAGAAAATCTTCACTTTGACAATTTTGAATTGTCACTATGCAAAAACTATGGAACGGAAATTATTGAAATTTTGACCATTTGCAGACAAATGTATGAGGGTCCTTTTCGTTCCAATAGCTAATTAATGAGATAATTAGTTCTGGAATTATTTAATGTCAAAGTCGAAAATTATTTTTTTCTGCTGCGAGTTCGCCCCCAACAAAATCTATTCGCAGCAGAAATATGATTTTTTGCAGCCGCATTCTCTTAGATGTGAAGTTTTGCACCTCGTCGCCCTTTTTTCGAATTTCGAATTAGTTTTGGAGTAATTAAGGTTTAAAGTTTCGAAATTTTTGACGGGTTTTCGGTTTTTTCGTTATAAAAGAAAAACTAATCACAGTAGAACTATGATATTTTAAACACACATACAATTATTTTTTATAAAAATATTGGCGTTTTGTTTTTCAAAAAATTCTAATTAGTTTTAGATTTATTAAGATTCAAAGTTTTAATTTTTTCTTATCTTTCTGTTGCCGTACACTAGAGAAACAGGCGAGTTTTATGATGAGTCTAATTTCTTTTATTTTCAACAATGTTTTTTCTTCAAAATGGTTGATGATTATTAGTAGACTTGCTGGATATTTCTTAACATTTCGATTAAATTATTGATAAGCTAAAAAAGGAATGTATTTCAGCAACATTTTTGTTGCTAATTTAGGGGAATGATACGAATTAAATTATTTATAAGCAAGAGAGAGGTATTTTCGGTATTACAAGAGGCTTAATTAAGTCGAGAAGAGTTTTAGGCTGGATCGTTGAGATGAACAAGCGAGCTCTGCTCGCTAAGATCGCGAAGCGATCTGAAAATAACTGCGAAGCAGTTACGGGGGTTGGTGAGCGATAGCGAGCAGGGGGCAGGCCCCCTAGTTCTTATAAATTTTTAATTGTTTTCAGTATATAGTGGACTGTTTTTGATAGCTTGAGGGGGAGGGTTGCAACCTTTTGCAATAACTCCTTCCCTTTTTTATTTAAGAAAAATCTTATTTAATCGAAAAGTAATGGCGATGTACACATTATATTGAAATCATATTTCAAATATATCAGCTTCATAAACTTATAAGAAATTCTTGGGAATTTTTTTTTCTATGTTTCTTATTACCTCTTCTACTTCCCCTACTGATTAAATTTTTCAATTTGTAAGAAAAAAATGTTTTATGGTTACAGGGTGTCCACTTAATTCTAAGCTAAAAATTCCCTGAGTTTTCCAGCACAAATTTTTTGAATTTCCAGGTCTAGTCAAACTAAAACTTTAAAGCATTTTTTATACAGTTACCCCTTATCCGGCAATCTAAATTTTCTAATCTAATTTTTTCAAAATCCAGGTGTGATGGTGGTTCGGTTTTCAGACGAGAAATTTCCAGCCAAGTTTAAATATAACAAAGATTTTATTGACGAGAATAGCGGGAGCGACCGAACAACCGTCCTCACTCGACGGCGGTCTATCTCAGAATGACTCATACACAAACAACACAGATCAAACTCATACTCTCGCGCGCAGATTTCGGTTGCTAATATGACACCTTCCCCGTAAGATATGTGTTTGGGGTGAAATCAAAAACACAGATATGAATTAAAGAAATTAGTAACCGAACATTAATAGTAACACCTTTGCATAATACTCAAAATAATATTCCATACTTAAGTACACTACTAAAATAAGATTATCATTATTGCTGCTCTAAAATATCATGTAAATACTTATAAATGCACAATTCAGAAATATAGATAAAGGATAGATAACTCAAAATATATGCTAAATACTAATAAAAATCACGATATGAAATTATTTACCCACACACAAATAACCAAGAACACTAAAATATACCATTCTGAAATTCTAAATAAAGCAAAATATGAAACTAGACTGAATAAAATATCTAAACTAATTACACCATTAACATTATTATCAAAATAAAATCACTGGTAAACAAGAAAATTACAGCAAGTCACTTATCAGAAAATAGTCTGGATAAGGCGTCGGCATGAGGCATTTTAGCACCTGGGCAATGTTTAATATTAATATTGTACCTTTGAATTGCAAATGCCCATCGCTGCAATCTAGCTGATTGTGGTGCACATCTAGTTAAAAATGACAATGGATTATGATCAGTATAAAATTCAATTTCTGAGCCAAAAATATAAACTTCAAATCTTTTTAATGACCACACAATGGCGAAAGCCTCCCTCTCTATAGTTGACCATGACTGCTGGCTTTTAGACAACTTTTGACTGATATAAGAAATGGGATGGATTTTATCTCCAACCCGTTGAGAAAGACATGCACCTACAGCATGTTGAGAAGCATCTGAATGAATGATAAATGGTTTACCAGGCATGGGGGTATAGAGAGAAGGAGCTTCAACCAGAGCACATTTTAATTTATTGAAAGAAGCTTCATGTGCTAAGGTCCAGGGAATGTTGTCAGGAACTTTTTTTTTAGTGAGTTCTGTCAAAGGATACACTAACTCTGAATATTTAGGGATGTAGTCCCTATAATAATTACACAAACCAAGAACGCTCCGAAGGTCCTTTTTGGTCTTAGGTCGTGCCAAGTTCTTAATGGTATCGGTTTTCTCAGGGTCTGGCTGATGCCTTCCTGAACCAATTATGTGACCTAGATATTTGATCTCTGAATTAGCAAAAGAACACTTTTTGATATTAACATTAAAATTAAGTCCACGCAATTTAGACAAAATACTTTCAAGATGACGCATGTGCTCCTCCCAGTTCTGTGAAAATATGGCAATGTCATCAATATATGCTCTAGCAAAATCTCTATACTGAGATAATGCTTTATTGATCACCCTTTGAAAGGTTGCCGAAGCGTTTTTAAGGCCAAAGCTCATTACTTTGAACTGATACTGTTGCCGGTGAGTCTTGAAAGCGGTTAGTTCTTTACTTTCAGGGTCCATGGGTATCGCCCAATACCCTTTAAGTAGATCTAATGTTGTTATTATATTGGCCCTGCCAATGGAATGGATTAGGTCCGTGGCCTCTTCCATAGGAAAGTCATCAGATACTGTCACCGTGTTCAAAGCTCTATAGTCCACACAGAGTCTCATGCTGCCGTCCTTTTTACTGACGCACACAATTGGATGGGCGATTTCGGCATCGCTCTCCTCTATCAGTCCAAGAGCCAACAGGTCGGTTATCTGCGCATCTACTTGAGGCTTCAGAGCAGCCGGGATACGATAGCAGAAAGGTTTCTTCCTCTCAGCACCGGGCTTCAGTCTGATACGATGAGCATCCACTTTGGCAACTCCAACCTTTCCAGTGAAAAGTCCGCTGTACGTATGAAGTAGAGACTTCAGTTCTTTAACCTTTTCATCATCTAAGTGGGATAAGTCCAAGAGATCCAAATTTCCTTCAGGTCCATCATGGTCTACAGGCGGAGTAGGATAGATCTCTCCAAACTCAGTGTCTTCCTCAAAGACAACTCCAACTGCGAGGGAGCGTGCATGATACTTCCGGATCTTGTTGGCATGGCAATGACTGACCCTTCCGTCTGGTAATCTTATCTTGTATGAGTTTGTGTTGCAGCGCTTGATGATCTCTCCTGGACCAGTCCATCTTGCACACAACTTGTTTGACGAGTCGGGGATAAGTAGATATACCTGCTCACCGATTTGGAATTCTTTAGATGCTGTTCTGCGGTTAAAGTACTCCGCGTAAGCCTTTTGTTTGTCAGACGCAATCAGGTGTGCCTGCTCGGCGGCCTTTTCAAAATTGATCTTCTGCTCTTGTAAGTAGTCAACAGCCGTCTTCTCCATGTTAAGGGGTATAGCGATTTCGCCACTCCAACTAGACTTCAGTACACTCAATGGACCTCTGGCTTCTCTCCCGTACATGAGTTTAAATGGAGCAACTCCGGTTGTGCAGTTAGGTACTTCTCGGTACGCAAAAAGGAGATAGGGAATATATTTGTCCCAATTTCTTGGATCCATTCTTATGATGTGATGAAGAGCATTTTTCAAAACTCGGTTGTATCTTTCTACTAATCCGTTGCTGGCCGGATATCCAGGAGTCGAGAATCTTGGAGAGCACCCCAATCTGGTCACGAATTCTTGCGTCAACTTGGAGACAAAGTTCGTGCCGTTGTCACTAGCAATCACATTGGGAATACCAGTTCGCATAAAAATCTCTAGGAGTGCTTCGCAAGTGGCTTTAGCCGTCAAAGAACCAATCGGGATCGCCTCTGGCCATCTTGAGTGTTGGTCCACTAAACATAACACGTATTTATGTCTTCTTGCTGACGGTGGATCGATGGGTCCAATTATATCGATATTTACAACTTCAAATGGTAATTCTGGACGAAGAACTGGGGTGATGGGTACCTTGTCGATTGCCTTCTCTGGGGTTCTCAATTGGCATTCATTGCACGTCCGACAGTAGTTTTTAATGTCCTCAGTCATATTTGGCCAATAAAAACTGTACTTAATTCTTTCCTTCGTTTTCTTCACTCCCATATGAGATGCAAACACCGATTCGTGGGCTAACTGCAAAACTTGAGTTCTTTTACATTCCGGTAACACCAGTTGGTTGACTGTTTCGCCCATAATTTTGTCTTTGTGAAATAGCAATCCATCCATCAAATAGAAATTACTTTTTCCTTGCTTCAAATCCTTCCTCACGGTTTCCAGGGTCGGACACTTCATCTGCTCTTCCTTCAAAGCAGCGCTTTTACTTTTTTCTATGAGAACATTTTCTTTCGTCTGTATCACTTCAGCACAAAACAATGAGTCATCGAACGCCGCGAACTCTTCATGCACGTGCATCGGCTCCTCGAATTCTATCGGCGCCACACCGGGCTGGGTAGTTTCGGTTTCGAATTCGTTCGAATGATCTTTTTCCTCTTCGAAGTTTTCTCTCAGCAGCTCCAACACGTCTGGGGGAATGATGCACTGTCCTTGAATTCTGTCAGTTATTGCAGCTACTACTTGAATAGGCTTGGAAAAGGTTTCGTTTCCCAGGGACATCTGGAAAGTTGCAACGGCTGCTTCGATCTTTTCTCCGAATGCGCTTTGGAGGATAATTCTTCCTTTTTCCCTTTTTGTTGTGTCAACGAAGTTGGAATTAACGATTGGAATTTGAGTACCGGAATCAATTAAGGCTTGTATTTTCATATTGTCCACTAATACGTCCGTAAATTCCAGGGTTGATATATTAAGCTTGGGTTCTCTGTTTCTGAAAAATCCGGATCGTATTTCAGCCGTCAATACTTCTTCTCTTTTAACTTTTTCGGTTCGAGGTTTTCCTCTGTCAGGACAGTCTCTGGCAAAATGTGTTGAGAATCCGCAAATGTAGCATTCTCTGGTCATTTTCCTAGTAATGTTTTCGTCACGATAATCCCTTGTGTTACGAATTTCTTGACGTCGTTGTGGTGGCAGCAGTGGCGAATCCAGTAGGGGGGGCTGTGGGGCTGCAGCCCCCCCCAGAACCAAGACATCCCAGTTTTGGTATAGTTAAAAATTGCAATAACGTTTTTTTTTTTTAAATTTTGGTAGTAAATATGATTATTCCCTGACTTACTTTTCCGTGATATTTTTTTAGCAGAATCATTATTCTTCAGGGTCTGTAACCCTAGTCATTAGGTAGGTTTTGAATTTTTTGAAAAAATTTTCGTAGGTAGGTATTTGGAATTTTTTTTTCAAAACAATTATATAGAAGGTTTTTTCGCCGGTTTTATGTTTTTGAAGGCGCTGATTACGAATATCATATTTGCTCCCATTTGGAAGGTCGTCTTCATGTTCAAAAATCACAAAAATGTTCGATTTTTTGCTTTTTTTTCAAAAACTACAAGTTTCTCGATCATAATCTCAATTCACATAATTTCAAGAAAACAAAATTTCACTACTTAAATTTGATTTTCTGAAGAGTGGTTCTGCCGCTAGAGTGTGCTGAAAAACGGCGATTTTTTGGTCTTTACGCAAAAAAAAGTGAAAAACGTGCGCTTCTAGCGTCTACAAAATGAAAAATATTCACGTTATCAACACAAATTTTATCTAATGTGAAAGAGAATTTAATTGTCTATTCATAATGTACCCTACATTATTATTTTTTGTGAAGGGGGAGAATAAAACTTTCGCGTTCTTACATCCAAAACGAACTCTTCCCAGATGTTAATCAATCGGAAATACAATCATTTTTTTAAATTCATAAATTAAATTATGGAAGAGCTTTAATGACTGAATTTATATGTTTTTTACATTGCTGAATCCGAATTTTAAGTTTAAAAACCCGTAAAAAGGCAAAAATTTAAAATTTATTTTGCTTTTTTTGATGTGAAGGTGACCTTTTAAATAAAAATAAACTCGAAATTTCCATAATTTAATTTATAAATTGATTAAATTTCCGAATATTTTATTATGGTGTTGATAAAAATACTAATGAAGTGCTACATCGGTTCTTAAACTGTGGTCCGCGGACCCCCGGGGGTCCGCAGCGTCTTCCTAGGGGGTCCGCGAGTAACCCTGATGGGGAACACTCAAGACTCAAGTTACCTTTGAGTGCTTCCCAAAGATTTTAATATGAGGTAAAACACCACTTGAAGGGGGCAAATTTTCAAAAAAAATTCTGGGTGAGGACCCCCATCAATACCCCTGAGAGTTTTGACTTTGATTTAAATTTTTTTCCTTGAAAATTCTGTGGTTTACAAGGAGCTGCTTTCTTTAGGTGTAACAAAAAATGTCAAAAATTAATTAAAATAGTAGCTTTTTGAAGCAAATTTTCAAAATTTTTCGCGGGAAGACCCCCGACCCCCCCCATTACTACTTCAAGTAGATGTAAAATTTTAATTTGGAACGTTAGGGGGTACCTCAGGAATAACGTTGAGTCAACCCCCCCTGAACTCAAATCTGGTTACTGCTCTGGGTGTTTAAATCTTGGGGGGGACGTGAGGTCTGGCTGTTACATAAAGGGGGGGGGCGCGGAGATCGAAAGTTTAAGAACCGCTGAAGCGCTACATAAATTAAGCCAAAAGAGCCGAGAATTACAAATTTTATTGTAATGATTTCAAACTTAAATAATGATCGTGTAAGTAAAAATAAAAAATATTATTTTCAGTTAAAAAATTTGTACCTTATTTAGATAGGTCTTTAAGATCACAGTTTTTTTTTTGCAGTGTATTTTAGTACCATATAAAAAGTCTTACATAATAGGAGTTAAGACATTTGAAACTCAGCCCCTCCCAGACAAAAATCCTGGATTCGCCACTGGGTGGCAGGTATTTTCTCGCCTCTCTTTCTTCATTCTGGCGTCCGGGATTGTAGTAGTCTCTTTCTGGTCTATCGAACTTTCTAGGAAAATCCTTTTTCCGAAAACTTTCCTTAATAACTTCATATTCTTCTATCTTCTCGGCCAATTCGGTAGGGGACTTCATTTCCATCCACTTTTCTAGAAAATGCTCCTTGATGTGGTCTGGTGTTCGTCTTTTTAATTGTTCGGCAACAATTAAATCTTTGAGTTCTTCGAAAGTCTTTACTTCCATCGCTTTAATCCATTCATCGAAATATGTGCTCAGTTCATGAGTAAAAGTTCTCCATGTTTTATCTTGAGTCTTTTGATGTCTGTAAAAGTTCTGCTTCAGTTTTTCAGCATTCATCTTGTATCTATTCAATATAAGCTTCTTCACGAAATCGTAGCTGTTGGCTTCCTTGGGATCTTCTCTGGCGATCATGTTGCAAATGTCGGTTGGTAAGACAGCCAGCAAATAAGCTACGTACTCTTCTTTGGGAACTTGTGCCATCTCTGCTTTCCGCTCAAAATTGATGAGGTATAGTCCCATGTCGTCTCTTCTCTCGTCGAACTTATTGAGTATACTGGACAGTTGAATTCTTCTACTTCTTTCTACTTCGCTTTCATCAGATTCCCTCGATGAAACGGAGTTGTTCCCAGTTGCTTCAATTCTTCTAAGTTCTAGTTCATGTTGTCTTAATCTTTCTTGTTCTTCTCGTTCTGTCCTTATCTTTCTTTCTTCCACAATAGCATTTAGTGAATTTTTCGCGAATCCCTCGTCATAGTCTGGACTGCTGGTAATTAATTTTCTCAAGTCTAATTTCGTCATTTCCAAAGATACGGTGAGAGACAGTTCCTTCGCTAGCAATATAACGTCCTCTTTTAATGCGCTTCCCAGGTACGCCATAGTTCCGATGATTCAAATAGTCGAAACCAAAACTTACTTCAAATCAAATGATTCCGATTCAAAACTTCTTAAAATCCTGTCGCACTGAGCCAGTGTGATGGTGGTTCGGTTTTCAGACGAGAAATTTCCAGCCAAGTTTAAATATAACAAAGATTTTATTGACGAGAATAGCGGGAGCGACCGAACAACCGTCCTCACTCGACGGCGGTCTATTAGTGTTGGGTAAATGAGGTGTGAGGTACCTCACTTGAGTACCTCACCTCCTCGTTTTGTCATGACACCTCAGAACCAAACATTGTACCACCTCACACACCTCAAGCCACTCACACACCTCAAACCACTCACACACCTCAAGATACTCACACACTTCTTTTGGAGTAGTGGGACAAACTGAGGTGAAGGCGCCCTGTGTGACAAAACGTCCCATGGGACTGCGCACTGTCCCATGCGCAGTGCGATGAATACAATACCCTCCATGCCACTCCATCGGCATCGGCCCGGAGTAGCAGGGAGGAGTGCGGAGTAGGCTAGGGTCATGTGATCTCCTTTCTCTTTTCGTCTCTCCCTCCTCCCTCCCATCCTCTGGCCGACCAACAGGGGAGGCATTCGGAATTTATTTTACGTTTCAGCAATCTTAATTAATCGTCGAAATTTGTAATGTGAGTTGTAACTTTTTTAGGCATAATTGAAAATAAAGGCTGTAAGAACATAAGTACAGTATGATTTTTAAAGTGGATTAAGAATTTTAATCAAATAATCCAACAGCAAATACATTGCTTATGATAGTACTAGAGGACTGGCGTTTCGATCCTCAAAACAGTTGAAGAGATACTTTTTAAATCCAAATCAATCGCTTCATTAATTATGCAAAACACTGATTAACCAATAAAATATAAATCTTAACAACATAAATTTTGCTTTAGATCAAGTATTTCATATTATCAACCAATGTGTAATAATATAAAGCCCCCTCAAATCACGTACTTTCTGGCTACTCGTTAAACGAAATTCTCAATATTGCAATCTTTTTTAATCGTCGAAATATTAATTAGAATTTCTGAATAATTTAGGTTTACTTGAAGCTTAGGATCCTAAGAATATAAAATCCCCATAATTTTTTAAGTATGTACACTACATTTTATTAGTCATCCATCCTAAAAGTAATAATATAATGCCCCCTCAAATTACGTACTTTCTATCCTGGCAGCTCGTTTAACGAAATTCTCATTATTGCAATCTTTTTTAATCGTCGAAATATTAATTTGAATTTCTGAATAATTTAGGTTAACTTGAAGCTAAGGATCCTAAGAATATAAAATCCGTATAATTTTTTAAGTATGTGCACTCCATCATTAAAATGAGATATGAACAAAAGATCCCGTGGGACGAAAACACACACCGTGACGTGCGTGACATGACATTGTAGTTTGTTTGTATGGGACAAATTGAGGTGGTGGGACGAAAACACACACCGTGACGTTTGTTTGTATGGGACAAATTGAGGTGTTGGGACGTAGTTTGTTTGTATGGGACAAATTGAGGTGGTACAACGTCACACCTCACTATGACAAAATGAGTACCTCACTCACCTCACTTAAAATTTCTGAGTTACCCATCACTACGGTCTATCTCAGAATGACTCATACACAAACAACACAGATCAAACTCATACTCTCGCGCGCAGATTTCGGTTGCTAATATGACACCAGGGTTCGTACAAATTTTCACAAATCAACTCATCAAATTTTTTACACAACTTAAAACGTTAACAGAATAATTAAATAATTACTTAAATAATAATTAAATTGTAAAAAATGATATTGATAAAAAATTTTTGGTAAAGAAAAAGAGTAATAAGTTTGTATTTTTGAAAGTTTTTTAGGATCTAAAACCATATCACAGATATCTAAAACAGGTTATCTAAAAAATTAAAAAAACCCACTGTATTATCATCTTATTAAGTTGCTTCAAAGCAACTTTTCAGTAAAAATTTACAATTTAGAAAATCCTCATAACAGGGTTTGTACACTTTTTGAGGAAAAAAATTAAAGGACTTTTAGAATAAATGCATATAAGTTCCTAGTTTCAAAAAAAGGGATTTGAATAAAAATTGAATTAAGTTATATAGTAATCGTATATTAACAAAATATTTTTATGTAAATTTTAAATAAATGAACCTATATAGACAGAATTAATTTTAAAAAATTAAAAAAAAAATCCTACCATATACTTTCAATAAAATTGAAAATAATGATAAATAGTTATGCTATAAAGCATTGTCTCAAAATGTATAAATTGCAGGATAAGAAAAAGTAAAACACTCTGACAGGATTAAAAAACTTTAGCCAAAGACTAAGAAGTTTAATTTCAACCCCCCAAAAATTACCCATATGGAACATTTTGTAAGACTTTCTACCTGATAAAAATTTAAATAATGCTTGAATAATATTATTCACCTTAAAACTTTCATACACCCTATTATCTACACACCTTGTAATTCTTTGTTTGATATTAAAATTCTTTTAAGTTCAAACTATAAATTTCTATTTCCCTTCTGGCAAACAACAAGAAATTCCTCTAATAAATCTTTTGATTTGCCAGCAAAATATTGGTCGCATTTGAACTACAATAAAAGAACCTCCAAAAACAGGCATGACGCGAAGTAAGAAAAACGCGATCGTGAACCGACCTCCAAGTTGTTTTTTCTACCTGCGTCCACGCCGTCAAAATGCCAACTTTACAGGCAAACATCGGGAAGCATTTCTCTTTTTCCCGGAATTTCTATTTTGGAAACGAAAACGGTGCAACCGGGAATTCAAACCTTAATAATGCCCTGATTTATAACATTGCCCGTAACACCCACATATTTGGCTATATTGTGCAATAATATATATTTCCACAAAATTATTTCTTTTGCATTGGAAATGGTCTCGATTAGTGTCTTTATGCACATTATTAGTGTTATGGGCTGGTTACTTAGATATATTTTGATAGAAGCATGTTGCATTAAAATTTGTTATTTCTAATAGTAATTAAAGTAGTAATGTTAATTAAATTTTTAAACTAATTGTAATTGATATTTAATAAACTAATTAAATAATAAACAACGAAATTAGTTTAATGAAAGAAATAAAATGTATGAAATTTGGGGGGGCCCCTTTTTTCTACCTGCCCCGGGGCCCCTGAAGGCCTAGTTACGCCACTGCCTCCTAGGTTCGCCCTTCTGGCACGGGTCGCCTCAATGTTACATGGATTATTCAAGCAATTGGTAACATATATTAAATAACTAGCTGATGTGCCCAGCCTTGCATGGGTGTAAATTAGGGCGGAGCGAAAAACGATACTTTTGATTTTGATTAGAGCCTAGTGCGGAAAAGTTGTGTACTGGTGAGTTAGTCACGTGTGCAAAATTTCGGGGAAAACAAAAAATGTTCTACGTCTTTAAAATGGCCTTGAAATTTCAAAAAAGTGCTGATTTTTTTACAAAACAACTAAAAAATCCAAAAGGAAACCCTCATATTTTGTTCATAATTTTTTTATGAAGAACTAATATAGTTATAGATTTAATGTTCCAAGTTTCATTCTTCTATCCCCCCCTCCTTTGGTAGTAATAATTTTTAATGTTCAAAGAACTTCTGTAAAGTTGTTTTTCCTGCATTTTTAAAAAGCTAATTACTCTAGAACTATACAACTTAAAAACCTGAAATTAGTCACATTTTATTCGTAATTTTATGCTCTTTCATTTGGTGTGCATCATAACCTTAATCCTTTCCATAATAATTTCCCAAAACTTTGCACACATGAAAAAGAAATTTTTTTTCCGTCTTTAAATCACTCTTAAAGTTTTGCAGCTTTTTAGCGTATCGTGATATTGTTGATTTGTGCCTTTTTTTACGCAACTCTTAGCTTTTTTTCTAGAAAAAAAACCTCAGAACTCACCACGGGGAGGGTGGGTGCATCGCGAGTTCCACCCTTGCCCACCCATCCATATGGACCCAACCATTGAAGACTTTATTTTGACGGGAGGAAGGACCAAACTTTAATTCAAGTGAGCATAGAAGAAAAGATGTATCAGAAAACAGTCTTAGAAGAACATATTACTATGATTAAAGAACCAGGATCATGTACCTTGGACACATAACACCACCCTCGTCATCAGCTTTGAGCATATCTCATATGATATTGCAATTCATGGAGAATGAGAATATTGACATTCATCAACTAGAAGCAATAGGGTGCGATGGAACAATTGTTAATACTAGATATAAAACTGGCGTAATTCGTTGTCTTGAAGAAGCCTTTGGTAAACCTTTACACTGGTTTATCTGCAAGTTACATGCTAATGAACTGCCACTCCGTCATTTAGTGCAGCATTTGGACGGTGCTACGAGTGGCCCAAAAGCATTTTCTGGCCCAATCGGTAAATCATTGACAAATTGCAAAAGTCGCCCGAAATGAGCTTCGAAGTTATTTCCTGTGAATTTCCCAAAATCGAATAATCTCAGCACAGACCAGCGATATCTTTGGGACATTTGTCAAGCTGTAAGAAATAGAAGCTGCTCATCCAGTTTATCGCATAAAAACCCAGGAAAAATGTCCCATGCACGTTGGTTAACAACTGCAAATCGAATATTACGTTTGTATATTAGCTCTTTAGATCCTTCAAACAAACTTCGAACTCTTGCAGAATTTATTATGAAGGTATATACGCACCTATGTGGTTTACTATAAAATCGAATCCACTCTGCACGAATGGTTCACAAAATTTGTGGAAAACTATAAATGTGTCACGCTACCTCAAGAATGAGTTAAAGAATGTAATTGATCCAATTATCCAGAGAAACGGGTATTTTGGCCATCCAGAAGCTATAGTACTCCTGTCTATGATCACTGACGAAAAGCAACACATTCTAGAAATAGGACTCCGGAGAATTTTAAAGGCAAGAAAAGAATAAAAAAGGATGAGATTCGACAGTACATAATTCCGAAGTTGAATTTTGAGGCAGCTACTTATGTAGACCAAATTAATTGGGAGAATTGTACAGAACCCACAATAACTGCTTCTTTATCTGACGCAAATTTAAATAATTTGATTGTTAGTGGGGAGTCTATTTTGCAACATCTGGGTATCTTGAAATATCCTTGTCATACTCAGAGTGTAGAACGTTTCATCAAAATCGTAACAGAGGTCTCTGGAGCAGTGTGTGGGGAAAATAACCGTGATGGTATGATTAGAACCCGCACGCAGTCCAGAAAAACGATGCTCACCTTTGGAAACCAAAGGTGAGTACCGTACTAAGGTACGTCGAACCGCACTTATTTCCGCGGACCAAATCGTAATAGTGCGGAAAACTTGCCTACCCATAACAGTAACTCATGTGTGAAATTTTAGCCCTATCAAAAAATATCTTCTGTTCTGAACCTCGGCCTAAAGTTTTGACTTTTTACCAAAAAATTGCTATTTTACCGTATTTCTTACCGTTCCGTGACCTCCTGATGAACATAATTTTTTCAGGTGGTGTGGTAGGGGTCTAGGGGGACTTTTCCGTGAACCCCATCCTCGTACCCCCCTTTCCCCCTACGCGAGCCGGGGTTTTGTGGGCGGGCGCGCTACTCAAAATGTTGGCTTTCCCTCCAAACTCCAGCCCTGCGCCCGCCTTCGTTGCCCATTTTCTACATCAAAACCTCACGTAAACCTATTTTCATAAAAGTGACCCAGAACCCACTGTTGAGAGGTATCTTTCCATCAGGATCCATGGATTAATAATTATTTTTCAAATTTTTCATTTACCTTAACTCCTTTTTCACAAAACAAGCATTTTTATTACAATCTACTTTTTTACGGCATATCTGTTGGTTAATGAACTGTGTTACAACTCTGCAACTGTTCAATTATCTGTCATTGGAAAAAAAACTTTTTTACCAAGTGGATGTCTATGGTAGATGTATTGCGTCTAACTAGTGCTGTTATACAGTCAGATTTTGTCAGTGTCCTCTTTCCGTGATTTAAGATTGGCTCCTATTCTTATTATAACATAAATATTATTTTACAAATAAATGTTCCATAGATGGAGGAAAGAGTAAGAGAAAATTGTGGGACGTGATTTGTGAAACGCCCATTCCTTTAAAAACTACTCATATAAATTTAAGAGAGAGATATCATTCTATTATCTGTTTAGCACAAGCATAGTGCCCCCCTTATATGCGTCGAAAATTTAGGGTATGGGGACTATAATAGTAACACACTTAAGAAGTAGGTAAATTAGTTCATGATCACACACCAGATGAAATTTCAGAGTGATATCTCGATCACTACATGTGGATCGGCAAAAGAGAAAAGAGGTAAAATCAACAAACATATTTTCATTAATTACCATTTCCAGAAATTCCAACATCTCATCTAGCTCCTTAGGTGTACCTCAACAGCCGACGGGTTCTGGACCCTACCCCGTCTATGCCATTACTTGCTCCTTATAATATGTAATTTCCACTATAGTTCAATATCATACTTCAGAAGTTCATTAAAGATGTTCAGTATCACGAAATAGTTGACAATTGATTAAAAGGCCATTTTTGCATTACCAGAACACATCTTGCTGAGCATAATGACTTATGAGAAGGAATCTGTTAGATAAAACGCCCTTAATAATATTTTCTTGGCAAGAGAACAAGCAATTGGTTCTAAGTGTTCACAACTTAGGCATAATAATGTTCTTTCTTAGCTTTCAAAACTAAACGCTATTTTGAAAGGATAGATTAGGAAAGTGTTCAGATAACGTTTCCATCATTTCTTAGGAACTGATACATTAGCTCACACAGAATTTTTGTCAAGTGGGAGTTGTTCTCAAAGTTCTCACCACACGCCGTTACAGTGGAGAAAAGGGTACAGTTAGTTACTAGAGCTTCCAGAAAGGTGTGTGATTCCAGGGGCGTAGTGAAAGGGGGTAATATCCTTCGATAATCAGAATTTTCCTTTTTTTAGAACAGAAAACACTGAAATTACTTTAAATTCCCCCGAAATTACACTATTCCCCTCCAGATTTTTTTTCTGGCTATGCCACTGAGTGATGCCTCTTGCTCGGAACGACTTCGTCAGATACTTTCTTAAATCAAGAAAAGAGCTGCCTCAGACAAAATCAGACTGTATAACAGCACTAGTTAGACGCAAATCATCCACCATAGACATCCTCCTGGAAATTTCAGTTTGTAAAAAAAGTAGATTGTAATAAAAATGCTTGTTTTGTGAAAAAGGAGTTAAGGTAAATGAAAAATTTAAAAAATAATTATAAATCCATGGATCCTGATGGAAAGATACCTCTCAACAGTGGGTTCTGGGTCACTTTTATGAAAATAATTGGTTTACGTGAGGTTTTGATGTAGAAAATGGGCAACGAAGGCGGGCGCAGGGCTGGAGTTTGGAGGGAAAGCCAACATTTTGAGCAGCGCGCCCGCCCACAAAACCCCGGCTCGCGTAGGGGGAAAGGGGGGTACGAGGATGGGGTTCACGGAAAAGTCCCCCTAGACCCCTACCACACTACCTGAAAAAATTATGTTCATCAGGAGGTCACGCAATGGTAAGAAATACGATAAAATAGCAATTTTTTGGTAAAAAGTCAAAACTTTAGGCCGAGGTTCAGAACAGAAGATATTTTTTGAAAGAACTAAAATTTCACACACGAGTTACTGTTATGGGTAGGCAAGTTTTCCGCACTATTACGATTTGGTCCGAGGAAATAAGTGCGGTTCGACGTACCTTAGTACCGTACCCGATAAAAACAAAGGAGTAAGTGTCCATTTGGTTGAGTGGATGGGTGTGAACGGGTGGAACTCTTGATGCACCCACCCTCCCCGTGGTGAGTTCTGGGGTTTTTTTTCTAGAAAATCCACACTAAGAGCTGTGTAAAAAAAGGCGCAAATCAACAATATGAACGATACGCTAAAAAGCTGCAAAACTTTAAGAGTGATTTAAAGACGGAAAAAAAATTTCTTTTTCATGTGTGCAAAGTTTTGGGAAATTATTATGGAAAGGATTAAGGTTATAATGCACACCAAATGAAAGAGCATAAAATTACGAATAAAATGTGACTAATTTCAGGTTTTTAAGTTGTATAGTTCTAGAGTAATTAGCTTTTTGCAGGAAATGCAGGAAAAACAACTTTACAGAAGTTCTTAGAACATTAAAAATTATTACTACCAAAGGAGGGGGGATAGAAGAATGAAACTTGGAACATTATATCTATAACTATATTAGTTCTTCATAAAAAAATTATGAACAAAATATGAGGGTTTCATTTTTGATTTTTTAGTTGTTTTGTAAAAAAATCAGCACTTTTTTGAAATTTCAAGGCCATTTTAAAGATGGAGGACATTTTTTGTTTTCTCCGAAATTTTGCACACGTGACTAACTCACCAGTACACAACTTTTCCGCACTAGGCTCTAATCAAAATCAAAAATATCGTTTTTTCGCTCCGCCCTAGTGTAAATATAGCTCAAGGTTCCCACGGGTCGGAAAAGTCTGGGAATTTTAATCACCTAAAAAGACGGAAAATTGCTCATTTTTGGCCAAAAACCTGGAAAATGAACAATTTTCGATGTTTGCATTTCAATTATCAAAATCATTCGAAATTTGCGTTTCAATTATCAATTATCGTTTCAAAACTCTCTTTAAACTTAATACTTAGTCTAAAATTATTTTTCCAGTAAAGAGGATATTTTAAACATTATGAAAAGGCTCTGTTCCATTAAAAAATTGAAATTATGGAATCCTTGTGACTGATGTTACATTGACATAAATTTAATTTTTAATTCATGATTAAACTTAATACTGGCATTAAATTTGAAAAAAAAGGTGTTCCCAACATTTGAGTACAATTTTATAAAAATTCATTTTTTTCTACTTTATTTGGGAAAAAACTGAATAAGAAAACGATTGTTTGCCTTACTTCCATGAACCTAGGAGACGCTGGTTCAAAATAAAAGACGTGAAACGGACTTTTGAAGCACCCTGTATGTCGAAAATTATAATATCTTTCAAAAGCGCCCTAAAAACCTATATTTGGTTTTGCTGAGAGAGTGGGAACTCTGCACTGTACTGGCTCCTCGTGTAAACATCACTCGATTAGGTTAAAAATATTATTCTGATAACCAGAATAAATTAAATGTGAGTATTAAACATTTTACTGAAGTCCATAAATGCTGTTATTGTATTATTAATTTCGCTTTGTTAATTATGTGATTTTTTAATTGAAGGGGGGAAACTAAAAGATAATCTAGTCTTGTAAAAGAAAGTTAGATTTTACTCTTTTTTTATTAATTTAGTGGCTCGGAAAATTTTCCGGAAAACCCGCATCTACTGATTACTCTAAATTGCTTTTTTAAAAAAAATCATAACAAGTTTCATTCGGGATCTCTTGCTGAATAAAATGGTTATTCTGAAGATAAAAATATTTTATACAACTATAACTTAGATTTCAGGATTTACAGAAACAATATTAAAATTTAATGAAACTGAAGCATCATAATAATAATCAAGAGTGTCAACCTATTATTGAAAACCGAAATGTTTTTACAGATATTTATTACTATTCAAAGCTACACAATTATGTAAACACTCCCTTTCCTGATATTTTATATACCACTCCATGAAATTTGACCCAAATATTTTTTGAAATTTGCAAAAAAAATTACACCTTGCCTTCAATTAACCACTTTACTCGTGGTTGGGGACATTTTTCAGGCTAAAATTTGTTAGCGCGTATTTGATCACATCAGTTGAACCCCTTTTTTAGTAAACTCAAGGTCGTAATGGACTTACCACTTGCATTTAAACAAAATCAGTACTAGTGAACTGTATAACGAGGTTTTCAACTGTACGATACGTAAATCGTATTTTGTGATTTCTTTCCCTTCCACCAACATTAGTGTTTAATTTGTGTCACTTCCATAGCAGTGATGGTCCGCAATGTTACCTTAGCAACGGAAGTCATTCCTCCTCGCTTTTTAAGTTATCACTAACGAGCATGCAATGACTGTAAAAGTGTCAAGTGTGGCCGTCCATCATCCTGGACCTAAGCGGAATGAATGCTAATGCCGCGCCGAAAAGGAATTGTGGATAAGTTCCCCTTAGATACTTCCGTGACGATCTTCACTTAATTTCCAAAAAGGACAGCGACGACTTTAGATGCACCATACAGATATGTCGGGCTGTGTCCCGTAAATCCCGTTACATTAAATAACTGGAAAAAAATCTTTCCCAGTGGACCAGAGCTCTAGAACAGAGGTTCACAAACTTTGTGCCGTAGCACCCTAGGGGCCACGAGCGTATAAATAATCAATCCGTGCCAATAATCAAGAAAACTTGTCGAAAATTTAAAATATGGAACGAATATACTTTATTGTTTATAGGGATGAAAACATTGAATAATCCTACTCTTTATACTTTTTCATGTTCTCCCGTTTTTCCTTCTATTCAAAATTAGGGATAGGAACGTCAAATATAATTTTTACAACTTACACAAAAAAAGCGATAAAAAAAACTTCTTTTCACAGAACAAAAGACAAAACTAAGCCTAGTTTTCTTTTCCATTTGGTAGAACTTCAGTTGGACAGAAATAAAAAAAACTGGTGGAAAAAAGTATGGACCACAGAGGTACATCTTTTTTTTTAGAACTAAAATCTCTTAACCTTTTTTCTTGGAAAGGGGGAATATGTCCATACCTAAATAAAACTAATTTGTTGGTAGCTGAACCACAAAGAGCTATATAGGGGTGCACCGAAATTTTTTTTAGCCTGCCATGGGTGTCACAGCGGAAAAAGTTTGAGAACCCCTGCTCTAGAAAGCTTTCTGGGGGCCCACACACAACATGACTTATCAAGTAATTTTTATTTAAGACATAAAATGAACGATAGAAAATTTATTATTTTAATGGCCTTTAATTATAATTTTCTCGTCATTTATGCAAGATCTTTAGAAATTTTATTATTTTAATGGCCTTCAATTATAATTTTCTCGTCATTTATTATTGTCATTATCGGCCGCTTATAAATAAAAGTAACAATTTTGCTTAATTTCTTCAGCTGCGAATTTCCACAGTTTTACGCAAGAAAAACAAATAATAGGTATTTCAGATTCTCTTTGATCTGGATGAGAGGTAAATATTTCTTTTCAAACATTGCAAAGTGTGATGCTAAATAAAAGTTGTATGGGATTTCCGTAACTCATCGACATCGAATGGTTGACTGTAGTTGACATATTGGTTTAAAAAACTTAAGTAATGAAACATTGCAAAAACAACTTTCCAAAAAATAGAACGATGCAGGTCATTCGATATGTTAGGTAAAAATTTCGGGTTAACTCTCCATTATTAGTTTCGATGCAAGTACTGGCATGAATACAAAGAAAATAATGATTTCCTTGCCAAAGCCGTGTGCATGAACTTTGGCATTTGGGGAGATCTTTGCCCTAGCGAACCGGGAAGTTGGGTGTAAATACATACATCGTTGTTCAGTTTGGCCCGATAGGAGGGTGGGTTCGCTCTTTTATTCAAAACTGAACCAAGTCAATATTCGAAGGGAATGTCATATTTAACGTCAATCTGTTGGTTTCTAGCATTCAAGAGACTGAAAATTTACAAACAAAACCTGAAAATTTATTTTATAATAGTAATACGAGGATTTATTTTGTTTTCAGAAGGAAGCGAGGATAATTTAAGTTAGCCAATAACTTACGAGTAAGTAGTAAGTCATAATTTTATAGAAAAAAATATTCATACCTTTTACAATTTGGTAATACTATCTCCGTCACCAGTGATTTTGGGTTACTCTCAAAACTTATTCTACCTCTTTCTGTCTATTTTCCTCTCTTTTGTTCTCCCCTTTCCTGTCTTCTTTTTTTTCTAAATTTTTCTGTCTTCCAGAATAAGATGCAAGAAAGCTTAAGATAGGGTGTCTGTCAACGTTTCCTAAGATGTCCACATTGTTTGAAAATTTGGATGTAGTTTGAAAATTTTTCTGCAAATTGTGAAAGTTAAATTAAAAAGTCGATATAGTAAATACAATAAACACGTACATACATATTAAAACATAAAAACAAACGAAAATTTAGTCTGGAGAATGGCTAAGTAAGAATTTTACAATTTAAAAAGAAAACATTGCTGATTAGAGAATTCACTTTCTGATTTTGTGAAATTGCATTTTTATCAAACGGTAATCTGTAAAGATACCGCTAAAAGATAATGCAAATTTGCCCCGGATTGACCCCTGACTTCTAGATATAATGTAAATTGTTACAATGTCAAAGCCCCTGTTTTTTTTTCTCAACAAAATCACCGTGGTTAATGAAATTGTTACCATCGAGTGTACTTTACTCTCAATAGATTTTCCATTGGTTATTTATTAGAGCAGAGAAAAATATTTCACTGAATCTTCTGTCAACTAAAAAAAGACTAAAGTTTAAAACTCAAGCCTCTGTTCCCCAAAAGGTCCGGGCCGAAATGACTTCGCCAATTGCTCTCGCGGAGGAATCTCGGCCGAGGTTTTTTTTTTTCTGGGGCCAAATCAAATCTCGCCAACTAGACCGGCAGAAATGGACTCGGCCAGATAAGAGATTGAGGAAGTTGGAGATTTCGTTAAGATGGGGAGGGTGTGAGATGTTTCTGGATTTCTTTCTGTTTATCGATGGATATATCTAGGGGGGCTTTTTCGTAAGGGGGCCTTAACTCATTGCGTCCCGGAATTTAAAGCTTTCCTTGGTATTTTCCCCCCAAAACGTAAAAAAATATATGGTTTGAATGTGTGTAAGGTTTAATAATTTATAGTTCTAGTACAGGGGTCGGCAATCTGCGGCTCTTTTGATGTAAAATTGCGGCTCTCCAGTTCTATATACGAAAAAATTAATTATTTACCATCAAAACCCTTAAAAATAAGAAAATATATTTTTAAGTACCTGATTTTTCCAATAGCTTTTATTTCCATAATCTTTAATTACAAATCGCTTGTGTGAAATAAAAACATTCCACAATGAAAAAAGCACTGATTATCCAGAATTGGAAGACAAATGGCAGCAAAAATTCAACTTCATGGTAGACACCACAATGAAACAAATTAACTAAATCTAAAACTGCTAGAAAAGGGCCTAGCCTACGCCTTGCTTGAAGAAGTAGTTTAGTTGAAAAAAGAAAAAAAAAACTTTTTCGTTGAAGGTATGGAGAGGGATAAATTACTTAATTTTAAAAATCTGAAGCAATATTGCGATGAGACCAATGCAACTATTGACACAAATTTCTTCCACATAGCTTTAAAAAACATGAAGGATGGATTCGTAGAGAGATTCAAGCAATTCAAAACAAACAAAAGTTCTTTCGCATTCATTGTAAATCCTCTCAACACGAATACAAATGAGATCAACATTGAGCCATTTGGAACGGATGCTGGATCGCTTCAAATCAGTGGCGGATCCAGGGGGTGGCACTCTGGAAAGTGCCCCCCCCCCTTGGACCCAAAAAATTACTCATAAGTACGAAAAAAGTCCCAAAAAGTACTCAAAATGAGTTAAAACCCTACTTTTACAGGTCAAATTTCAAAATTTTTTATGGGGGAGGACCCCCAGACCCTCCTTTTGTGTTTATAACAATATTATTTACTACTTTTTATATATTTTATATTATTACGTATTTAAAGCCGTTTATTTTAAATCACAAATCAAATATATATAAGCAAATACTATATAATTTGGAAACGAAAATATTTAGTGCGGCTCTTTAAAAACTGGGAAATTTTGTAAATTGTAACTTTTGGCTCTTCCTCTTCAAAAGGTTGCCGACCCCTGTTCTAGTATAGCGTAACTAGTTTAAATATAGGGGGAGTTGAAGAGCTGAGTATTACACTCGTGTTTAAAAATTAAGGATAACTTTATTTTTGGAATAACGAGATAAATCTTATTTCCTTATGCCATAGGATCTTCTAAAAGTTGAAATATGTGGTCGAGGTCCCGATCAAATTACCCGAACAGTAGTTTAAGGGGGTACACAGAGGCCCTCCATTAGTAATGGAGTTCCATGCACATTTGGAACGGTAACAGAAACGTTCATCTCATGGGCATTTACAAAACATTTCCTGTTATTTGTAAAGTAGTAGTATATTATTCGTGAACCCTATGCATGATTTTAATTACGTGGAATATCATTAAGTAAAATTAAGATTTTTAGACGATATTAAGTGACTTCTCAATTTTCATTAACTCTTGAATCCTTATTGTCGGTGTCGGGTGGTAACCATAAGTGTTTGTTTCAACTTATGTCTGGGGACCCTGAAAATTACATTACAGGAAGTAAGATGTGTGTCATTATCCCCAGAAAATGAAATTATCCTTATTTTTTGGACACGAGTGTGTTTCATAAAATTTTCTTTCAATTCATTCAAATTCTTTTCATGTACAGGGTTCTTATTAGAAAATGCTGCTGAACTTAAGAAGGTAAATGTTATTGAAAAATTTCAGATAAACGTTCTTTACCATCTCTTTCCTGCCTGGCACGCACCTTACTTCAACCAGTTATAGAACATGTTACTAATGCTTCTGTTATGAAATTGTAGCTAAAAACAATAGCAATCATGCAAATGAAATTCCTTTTATTTTACTTAAGAACTTATAATAAAATTATAAAACTGTGGCTCTGACATGAAATTTCATGCTCATCAAAAATTAATTTAACCTCCATCCAACGATATTTTTAGCCAGTATATGATTTATTTCGCATAGGAAATCCTGCTATAAATACTAATTCGCATTTTACTTTTATAAATGCGCGTTTATATTTTTTTGGCCGTGTAAGGTGCAAAATTATTCCCTATTCACCTCCGAGGTTCATAATCTAGAACACACTGATATCGTAATCCACACTCTTAAAAATTCAGAACGAAATGTGTCGCTAGCTCCCTATGGACTAATTACCCTCCGCTGGCATACTAATTTCGAAATGTGCTATCCGCAAATTGCAGAACCGCCACGCCTAACACTTGTATTTATATGCGGAGTAGAATGAGCTATCCTTACATTGTATCGTAGCACTGGGTGTTTAGGGCCTTTCTCTCATTAGAACAGTCCCTTTTGCTATCATTTTTCGACGTGAACAGAATGCTCAAATTAACTTCATCGTTGTAAACTTCCCATCTATCTTCATTATCGTATTTTACCTTTTGAAGGTTATGACGAAATAGTTTGTCGTGTGTGTAAGGGTTTTTTTTTTCATCAGCAAAAAGGACCGTTGAAACATACTCGGATCATAAAATTAGATAAAAAAAAGTAGGCTTAAATAATAACCCTACTTGCCACCATTGGTAAAGAGGAAGTAATTATTGTAAGTTCTTTCCACGGAGTTTCTAAGAATTTGCGTATTAATTGCAGTTTTAAACCCATTCATTGTTTTAAGTCATTCTAAATATACATTTACAGTTTATAAAAAAATATTTTGAATATGAAGAACATAGATGCTTTAAAAATGAGAAAAAGGTTTTCTTTAGAAAGAGCACACGTAAAATTTTCCGAAATTATCTTTATGCTTAGAAATATACTCCGAGGTTTCTGGTTCTCTTAAGCTTCGATATTCTAAGTTCCAATCCAATGTATATTGAATTGATTTTCATTAGGAGTAATTGTAACTCTGGATTAGGGAATTATTTATGTAACACTAGGAACGCCATTGCTCCACTACCAGACCCTAATGAATAAGAAAGGATGAGAACCATTTAAAAGAAAACCTAATTGGCCCTCTTGCTTTTTGTAATTGATTTTATTTGTGTGGAAAATTTGTCCCGTTTTTTGTTTGGATTCCGTTAGTTTTATTGGCTGTTAAGGGGCAGAATGATTGTATCTGATTTCTCTTTTGTTTGGTTGTCATTATTCAAAAGCAGAATTACGAAAGTGCTTAAGAATTAGAACCATGTTTTTATAGGACGTGGATAATTCGCGTGTTTTGTTTGCCTTTGGAATTTCTGGTATCGAGTTTAAGGATGTTTTGGACTGTGGATGGTCAGTTTTTCGTAATTTGAGGGGGAGGGATGGTTTTCAATTATTGTTTTTGGAGTATTTTGGGCGTAATGAAGACTTGATTCAAGATGGAGTTAACTTTCCTAGTTTGAGATATTAAAGGACTGGTTTTAGGATGTTTTATAATTTATTTTCTGAGACATAAAAGGATACCTATTATCCTTTAAAAGTATTTGCAACTATCCTGTGAAACTTTGAAAAAAAATTAATACATAATGTATTAAACTGATTGTTTCACCGATTTAAAAAATAAAACGATAACTTTTAAAGGTTTCATAAAAACTTGGTCAAAAATTAAATAAATTTCACTAAAATAATGAAGTAGAAACTTACAGAGTTTTCAAAAAAAGGTAGTACATAAAATGTGATCCCTTTTATTTATTTTAAAAGTTATGAATAAGAAATAAAGGAATATAGATTAATTTTATGGCCCGCTAGATCGGTTCAGATAGATTTTTTGAACCACATGAAATTAAAAACTGCATAATTTTGTCCTCACCACGGTTCAAGCTGTGCAGTTCTGCCTTTTAACTCACATCCAGTACCTCTCCATAATAAACCTTGTCTAACGACTAAGGAGCAACAAAATAAACACCGATGAAACAAATAATAGAGACGAGCATCAGAAAACGAGAAAAGCTTCCTTTTTTCCCTCTATCTCTTACTCACACAAGTAGTGTCGTGATGGGGAGGCAAGGAATAAGGCTTTCCTCCTGCAGGTGTGACGTCACGTAAATATTGATCACACGCACCTACGCTGCTATCGTTATTATCAATAACCAGTGATGACAAAGTGCATGTTTGTTGTGTCGGACAGCCGCGGTCTTGTCGAGGGGACGCCGCGTGCTTTTATTGCTGACGCCGGCTGCTGTCGATACGGTTTCCGCTGAGAGGGGGGATGAGTTACGCGGGCCCAGAGGAGGAGATCGAAGTGCCCTTACCATGGAAAGAAACTTGGAGAATTAATGAAGGGAAGTTGTGTGTGTGTGCAAGAATTTTTTCGACGTGTATTTTTTTTTTCGAACTTGCAATTTGGTAAAAAATGTGTGTTTTAAAGATAAAATGCAATAAAATTATGAGTTTTAAAAAATTGTATTTTTTTTTTTTAATTTTGAAAAAGTTTATGACAAAGCATTGATTCATCTTATAAAAAATGAAATACACCGTAAATCTTGTTCCTCCCTAGATATTTAGAAATAGTAATAATGTTTTTTATTTCAATTTCTAATGGTACATTAGGAGAAAATTTGAAAGGAAAATGTGAGTCATTTGGGGGGTTAAAACCCATTTAGATGACCCAAAAAAATTACCACTGACAGTACAATAATATTTCAGTAACTTTATTTTACTCATACTGCAAGCGTTTTAAGGTAAGGTTTTAGGAAATATAGTTTTTGGAACCCACCTAGAAGAATCATTCAAAAACGTGTCGGTATATCAGTAGTTCATCGCTTCCTTTCTGGTATTCTTTGGAGTTACCTTGGTATGCTACGTTGTAGTTAGTTTAGGGATTGGATATAACAGAAGTAGCATGGTAATGCCATTTCTATATACATCACACTTAATCAAGTTGAATAGAAAAAAATGGTAAAAGTTAACGAAATTGTTAGCTTTTTCTTACACTAAAAATATTTGTATTTATTATCCCCTTTCGATTACTATCAACACCCTCCCATATTTCGATGTACTTTTCGTCATCACTGTTTAATTTTTTTCCAACCGTTCCTATAAAAATATTTTGTAAATTTAAATATTACTTTTGCATGTTAAAATGCAATAATTATTAGTTATTTCTAAAAATTGGTACTTTTAATACAAATATTTTGGAGTAAGAAAAAGCTGATGATTTCGTTAGCTTTTACAATTTTTTCCATTCCACTTGATTAAGTATGATGTTTACAGAAATGGCATTACGTACTATGCTACTTCTCTTACATCTAATCCATAAACTAACTAACTACAACGCAGCATAATTAGGTAACTCCAAAAATACCCGAAAGGAAGCTCGTTGTTTTTGCGTAGTGAAGTTTGTTTCTCTATACACTGCATACAATGAAGGAAAAACGGGTTTTACAGAATATGAAAGGTATGTAAGGAAGAAGGAAGTTACTCTTCAGGTATAATTGTTAACTTCTTGGTGGCTTCCAAAAACTATAGTTTTCACCTTACGTCAAAAGTAACAAAATACCTTAAGACGCTTTATTCTATTAATTTCGTAATTAATTATATTATTAATGACGAAAACATTAACGTTCGTTATTAATTATATTTATTAACTTTTACCCGTGTTTTTCTATTCAACTTGATTAAGTATAATGTTTACAGCAATTTATTGCCCTAAGGTATGGTTCATTATGGATGAAAGAGAAGAATAGTTTTGTAATACTAACTACAGTAAAGAGTCGTCTTCAAATATTTCGAAAGCACCGAAAGGGGGCTATTTGCTTATTTTTACTGAAAAGGGATACATGTTAAGACATTTAAAATGCTTTTTTTTCTTGTACCTTGCAAAAATAAAAAATATTTTAAAATTAAAAATGTTGAATTAAGTAAAAGAAAATTAAAGAGGCAATATATGTTTTACAGTCAAATATTATGAATAAAATGAAGAAAAATATTAATGAAAATTTGAATGAATGTCCATTGAACACAATTAATTAATTGAAGGTTGTTTTGAAGAAAAAAAAACGATGAGGGGGTCAGTTTTTTTCTGTAATTACAAGAGAGGGGGTTGCAATTTCATTATTTTTGTTAACAAAGGGAAAAGGGGTCAAACATTACCTAAATCATGCTTACGTAACATTTGAACGGCCCCTAAGCTATTTCAAATTAAACAAATTTTAGTTTTTTAAACTTAACAGTGACTATTTTTTTTTAATTTCTTGTTAATGTTTTTAAATAGATTTTTAACTCGAAGAAAATTCCTGTTGAATCGAAAAACATTTTAATGCATGAAAATTATACATAATGACATTTATTTAGAAATTTTTTTTAGAATTATTTCTTTAGAATGTTTTTATAAAAGTTCTTTTTTACAGTAAATAATTAGAAAAGTATCAATTCTTAAAAACGACACATTCTGACATATAATGACACAGCTTTAGACAAAAAAATAGCTTTATATTACAGTAAAAAATTAAAAAGGTATCAATTCTTAAAAACGACATATTCTAAACCATACACGTGTAACAATCAATAATAGTCTGAAAAGAAAATTTTAGTTGTAAACTTTTCCAAAAAGTCTGAAGTGAAATGTTAAAAGGAACTTCATTCATTTCCCCTTATTATTTTCTTAATCAAACTACCACTCCAGCTAATTTCTCATAACAGTCTGATATGAAAAATTTTAAAAATGTATATCTTTGTGTCAGCCAAATAGTTTTTTGAAAAGAAGATAATTTTCTTAATTAAATTTTCAGTTTTCTTCCTCGTATTCCTCCTCTTCCGACAGTTCACTAGAATAGCCCTCTGAAGACCCGCTACCAGAAAGACATGCGAAATTCAGTCCTTCTTCATCTAGTCGCTGCTGTTCTTTCTCCTTATCTTTACCGTCATCAGACCCTGGAGAAGACAAAGAGTTCGAATTTTCCTCAACCGTTCCATTTTGCAAGGACTTGTCAACGTTGTCTTCAGCAGATAGGACGAAATCCCCACAAGCTGGATTCAGACTCGGTTCCTCTTGTTCGAATTTGCTATCCGCTTTCTTATCTTTTTTATCGTGTTTGGTGAACGGAGTTCTGTCACCTTCCACCATATTTGTATTATTTGGAGGATTTTTGGATTCAGAGTCGTCATAACTATTTCCAGCGGATGCGAAACCGTTAAATGTTGGTTCGAAATTATTTCTAGTGGATGCGATACCGGTAAATGTTGGTTCGATATTACTTTCAGCTGATGCGAAACCGGGAAATTCTGGTCCGAATTCTCGAAATCCGCTGAAGTCACGCAACGGCTGTCTTTGAACTCCACCCTCGTGTGTCTGAGGATTTCGAGTTCTCAGGCAATCCCATGCAACTGCGTCTATGCTTAGATCGGTATCCGTGAGAAGCGCAATGTCTAATCTGGGTGCCCGGTCCCATCTTCTCCTCCCTTCCTCAGAGTTGTTGGTTGTACTCGCATTCGTTGCTTCATTGGTTATGGGGACGAACCTTCTCGAGTTCGGACTGAAGACAGGAGCGCAAGGATTGAGATTAGACGATTTTACTCGTTCCAAATCGAGATCACTCAGCTTCTTTTCCAAACCATTCTTTTCGGTTATACCCTTGGAGGGTTGATTTATTTCTCCGGCTGTGCTTTGGCTTTTTTCCAGCTGACTCTCTCCAGGCGCTTTTGTGTCAGTTTTCTCTATCCTATGCGCCTTGGAACAATTTCCTTTGAGGGCTGTCGAATTGCTTTGATTATTTTCTTCTCTGTTCGAAGCTTTGTCTCTTTTTTCTTTTTTAGAAGCATCGAGCAAGTTTTTACTATCATTGTTTCGGTTAGGGCGAATCCTGTTATTGGATCCTGTTGATCTTTCAATAGTGGTCGGGTTATCAGTTTCGATTGCAATGGAACAGACATTTTGGTTTAGGGAAAGAACGTCTCCATCTCCGATGTTCGAAATATTAGAGTTCGCTGGTGGCCTCATTGGAAGACGGGAAGATGACGGGTGAGTCGGAATGGGACGAACTCGAACAGGTCGGACTGGGGGTAAGTTTGTTGAAACTCGGACATTCCTGGGTTGTTGAGACGAATCAGTCGTTGATGGCGGAATCCACTCGTGTTTCCTTGGCCGCATAAAAACACTATTGCTAGAATGAATACTTTCCTGGTCAAACGCAAATGCAGGATTCGAAAAACCTTGGAAAACCGGTTGCCGATTTTTATTTCCATCTTCTTTGCCACGTTCTGTATTTTTTCGCTGATAAGATTGAACATCTTCAGATTCGTCCGCTTTGATTTTGTGGTTCCTTCGTGTGTCTTTTGCACCCTTCAAAAGTCCCTTCAGAACATCAGGGTCAGATCCAGAATATTTAGCATTGGAATCTTTGTCTCCCTCTTTGGAAATGCTATCTAAAGTTGTAATGGAACGCTTCTTTCTCGCCTGCAGTTGACTCTGGTTATTGACAGAGACATTACTCTTCACACTCTTAATTTGTTGAATCCTCTCTTTAATCTCTACCTCTGCAAGTTGAATGTTCTGCCTCAACTTTTGGAAAAGAGACTGAGCAAAGCTTTCCACCTCTTCTACACTCAGTTCTTGCTTTTCAGGTGGACAATTTTTCCTTTTGAGACAAGTATTGTCCCTTTCACCTGGTAAAGCATGTTCGGGAGACAAGTCGGAGATTGAATCATCTATTTTTGGGTTTAGAGGAATAGTTTCTTCATTCTGAAACATCTCATACGAAGTATCGAAATCATCCGAATCACTGCTATTTGAATCATTTCCTGAAGAAGTCGGAGTTATCTTGTTAACTGGAGTATCAGGTTCTAACCATCGTTTACGCTGATTTGAAGGCTGTGGCAAAACAGGGATATCAGATTTAGCATTTTCATGTTCGGAAGATTTTTTACCGATGTTAAAACTGACCACTTTTTCTTTTGTTTTTCTATCACTACTACTATGATTATGAATATTTTCGGTTTTCCTTTCCGTTTCTTTCACTAAATGACCATCTTCTAAAAATTAAAACAGAAAATTAGTTACTTTGAATTTTGTAATAGCATCTCCATCTCAATTTTTTCCCCGGTAAATTTCAATTTATTTAGTAAACTTTGTTTTTAACACTATCATCCATATTTTATTTTAATTATTTTGTTATTAAGCAATACACTTATTTTTTAGTTTGGAACATTATTACTATCACCTCACATAAAAGAAAAGATTAAACTAGCGGTACTAATCTGATTCATTTCTAAATCATTAAAAATCACATATGAGGATTGTTTTTAATTGTAAATTTAAGCAAACTTCCCTATATTTTATTAAATGTAACTAAAAAAAAATTTAGTATCATCAGTTTTTAGTTTTTATTGCGTGTGATTTAAAAAACAGAATAGGAAAGAATTTTAATGAAAATTACTAATATGATTTTAAACGCTAACGTATAAGTAAAAATATCAAATTCTTCATAAACCTTTGTTGTAATATTCGTCTTTTTTGTTTGCTTGATCCCTAATCTTGTTCTCTGCAGCTTTAAGATTGTTCGTGTTCCTCACTGTCCACGGAGCACTAGATTTGTCATTCCAAGAAACGTTTTCAAAAAGTAAAGGTCCGAACGAGTCATTCATTTGATAAAGTGTTGGTAAACTCGAAGACTTTTCAATTTGATCCTCCGGGTACCCTTTATCGTTCGCCAAAATTAAATCATCCAAAAACTTGCAGTCTATAGAAAAGAAAATTTCCACACTACTATGAAACAAGCCACAAATTTCTACAAGATATTATTTCTTTATCCCTAGCATGTTTTATGCGCAAAACTTTAATCATGTGGTACTTTCTGTTTGAGTAAGATAGATAATTGCCAAACTACTATGATTGAGGTACGTTAAAGATTCAAAATTAGTTACTCTATGTTGGTATACCAATATTGTGCAGAAGGGGAATATATTATCCTTCAATAAATGTATTTTAACTGGCGTTATAAGATAGTGGGTTAGTTTAGCGAGATTCTTTTTGTAGGACTCAAAAGGAAAAGTAACTATCCAAATCTTTAGTTAAGTAAGAACTTTTTTGAATAAGGACCATGAATGAACTAAGAAGCCTAGAGAAAGCAATCTATGCTTATTGCTACAGGTTCATCCTTTCTAGAAAATTAAATGGAGCATCCACTAATATTTCAAGAACATTTCCTTTTATTCTTTCCATGAATCCTCTCACAATAAGGAGGAAACATTCAAATCGGAAAAACTCAGTCCCTTTTCTTTTCGATTCCAATATACTACTTTAAGATTCCCATTTGAACCAGATTTTAATAAAATTCTGTTTCCCAAGCTAAACACTCTTTTTAAAAAGTAGTATTTCCTTTTTTTAAAATGGAGTGGGGTTTTTTTGTTGGTTTCTGACACCTTTCCCATGAACCAATTAAAAGGATAACACATAAGAGGCCATCTAAAACGGTGAATGCAACCTTTTTAAACCTTTAAAAATATATTTCATTGAAGAATTATTTTGTAAAAAAAAACATAATAAACAGGTTAAATATAGTTATCAAAGAAATTACGATTTTGAAAATATAGATTTATTGCATTTTTTAATGGTGTCAACTCTAAAATTAGCATTTTAAATCCCTCAAAAGTTAGAAATTACTTAATTAATTTGCAAGCTATCAAGTTAAATGAAGTAAACATTTCATACTCGAAACCTTCTTTTCTTCTTCACGTAAAGCAAGTAAATCTTGAAAGTACTGGGCACAGTAAGCAATCAAATCAGGTGGGTTATCGTTCACGACTTTCTGCATCAAAGGTATGATCAAACGCCGAAATTCTTCTCGAAGTTTTTCAAGGTTAACTTCTTTACGGCCTACTTTCTTTTTATCCTTTAGATCTCCAATTGGATTCATAGCATCAACAACATTGAACTGAACGTTCTTATGTTGTGATATGTGTTTAGTGTCCGAAGGATTACTCCAAGAACTAGTTTCACGTAACGAGGGTCCTATCGTGGAATTCATTTGTATCAGAGTTGGCTCACTGGATGAACTCGGAATTTGGCTCTTTTGATGCCCTTCATCCACTTTCCCACCTTTTACTCCTTTTTTGTTATTGAATCGTCTAGATTCTAAAAGGAAAAGATCGTCCCTATTCAGACACTTCCTTTATATTTGGTTGAATTCCGTTAGCTGTTTCGTAAATATTGTCAAGCTGTTCTAAGAGTCAAATATTCGAATATCGCCAAATTTTTAAGGTTGCCTTGTATAATTACAGATTTTAATCTGTTAGTTCACAATTGTTGGCGACATTTGTAATTGTTGGCGTGTAAAATAAGTCAGCGATATTTAACGGGACAGGAAACGGAATTGAACCTTTTATTTAAATGATAATTTTTACTGAATACTTTTAACTTAAAAGAGTAAAATTCTTTTTCTAAAATCTCATTAAAAATAACGATACTTTAGGATTAGCCCGGCGCAAATATCTCCAATATAGGTCTATATTGGAAACGTTTTATTATTTACACATAAAAATGTAACAAACATTGAATGAAACAATTTAATTAAGATATTTAGTGTTTTTTTTTTATTTTGATATTTGGTTATTTTTGGCCATTTAGCATAAAACTTAACGCTTGCGCCCTGTTAATCCTTAAGTATCAAAATAACAGTTCTAATCAATGACGAAGATATATTTTTGGTGAGCACACTTCTCAAACAAAAAAAGTTATGGGGAAGTAAATCTTTTTTGAGCAACTACAATTTTGGTCTTTTTCTTGGAAGGGAGAAAAATAGCACTTAGAGCCTTTCCCCCAACCACTACCCAAAAAATTGTGCTTCATAATTTAACATTTTATAAAATTCGAGATGTTGAACAGTAAGGGATTAGCATTAGAGTAAAAAGTCATATTTTATAAGAAGAGGAAAAACTCTTCTATTCTAAATGTAGATACTTAATTGGAATATATACAAAAACGAAACCGTTCTGCCAAAGAACAGAAAAGGTACATTAATAAATCACATTTACTTCACAAAAAAATTGTGACGTTTTTTAAAAGACATTAAAAGTTCAATATTTTTCAATATTCATACAATAACAATCAAATCAGTTCCATTATCTTGTTGAATATCTCCAAGCTGTTTTAAACACCTAAAACAGGTAATGTCGCCAGAGAAATGCAAATCAATCTGTTAAAATATATAAATGACAACAGTGAATATTTGGTTATTTTTGGATCTTTGGCGTTCAAACCAGCGATGATATTTCACAAGATAGATAACGGTACTGAACCATACAATCTTTTTAGCAATATATTCATAATTCAATTCAAGATACAATTTTTGGTCCTTTTAAAAGCTTGAAGAAGTAAAACTATTTTACCTGAAGCTTTGTTTTTTTCTTCCCGCTGCATAGTAAATTTTCAAAAGTAATGGAACAATCACATACAATATTGATGATTTCTCTAAAAACAAATAGTTTCGTCAAGTAATTTCTTTAACAAGAAAAAAAGACGTTCAAATATTTTTAAAATTCCGAAAATTTAATGCAATACTTACCAATTTTCAAGACAGTTTTTATCAATTAAAGAGCAACAAATATAATCATGAAATTGAATTTCATCTTTCATTTATCAAATTACAAATATTATCATACGATTTAAAATATTTACTTAATAAATCTGGCAATTTTATAAAATCTTTTAATAAAATTTTTTAATCTTTAAACTAACTTTCTAAAAAAGTACGAAAAATACTTAGGCCCTGATTAAATTATTTAAGAATATTTCGCTGATATATTCCTAATAAGATCTAAATTTGACTTATTTTCTGAAAGAAATTTTAAATTAAATAAATTTAAAAGAAGTCAAACCATAGTTTAGTTTAGAGTAATTCAGTGATATTAAAAGTAATAGAAAGTTTAAAGTAAATTATCTATCATAAAAATTAATAATTTGAAGTTGAAAAAAGCATGTTCTAAATTTTTTGTTCTTCAAAACTTCACATGATTATAGTTTTAGTTCATGTGACATTTGTTAAGGGCGCTACTATCTGTGGAATCCGTTTTTGGCGCAAGTGAACTGCCTTTTTTAACCTTTTTAACACACAATGAAAACTTCTTAACTGTAACTTCCTTTTCAAGCATGTTGTTTGTTTACATTTTGTCGATGTTTACGATCGTAAATATTTTCGGGTTGGGATTTGTTCTACAATGAGTTCTTTGAAATAGAAATTATTTTTTTTTGAAAAGGCTTTGAGCTTTTAAAGTTAAAGTGATCAAAAATGTTCTCAATTCAGGAAATATGTCAAAAGATTAAGTTATTAAAAATTACAGATGGTGAAGAACTAAATAAAATAATTGATCAGATGAACGCTTCAGAGAGCAGTGATTTAGCAAAAGAGAATCGGGTAATTCTTTTAACTTTTTTTGAATTATTTATTATTTGTAGTATGGCCCACTATTAAAGTCCTTTTTTAACAAGCAAAAAAATCAATTGTTCAGTTAATATCCCATTAAAATCACAAAGCAGTTTTGAGATTAGAAAAACTGCCAAAAATTGTGATTAGTATACACATTGGTGAGACCTTGAGGTAAGCGGTTAAATATGAAGTAATGAGTTTCTAGCTAAAAACATGAAAAAAATTGAAAAACAAGAGAGCCGAGTCTACTCAAATATATTTTTTCCAATTTTAGCACTGAGAATACAGTTAAAGTTTGTCTACTAGCATTAAAAGAGGGGTAGAGTATAACCGAGACCTTCCTTTTCTTGTATATTTCCCTATCCACAGCCACCTTTCAAGAAAAGACAAATTGTACTATGAGAGATTGACAGTTTATCAACACAACATGAAATTGACACAACATCAAAATTTGATTTGGCATCCAAAATATTTTGGTGATATTGAACAGCATATTTAACAAAATTGTTCCACAGTTAATAATACCCTCAAAGACTGGAAATCTCAGTAAAAATTTTGCTTTGCAGCTAAAGTGTTTTAATAAAAATAATTTATTTCCCTGTTAAAATCTTATTTTTTAATGTTTAGTTTAAAGTACCTATAATATGTTTACTTAAGGATTAACTGGTCACAAATCAAATTATGTATAAAATATTAAAATGATACTGCTCTTTGAAGTATTTTAAATGTTATTTACTGTGGTATTTTATTATTTTTGTTATTTATCAGAAACACTTGTTCCTGGCTAATCCTAAAGTACCTATGTTTCTCATTTACCTCTCTCACCTTACAATTTTTCCTTTACTAATAAACCAGCACCAATTAAGTGATTTCTTTTACCTTTTATTTTTCAGGCTGTTGAAGATATAATATGCTCCATGGCTAAACTGATATCTCTAGATAACGACCATTTCCTAGTAAAATTTAGCAGTCTTCTCAACTTCCTACTTCATAAACAGAAAGTAAAAATTTTAATTACTACCTGGTTTTTGAAAACTGTTGTTTTTTCAGATCAGATATGTAGAAATTGTTTCAGATTTGTAGACATGATTGTACTTTATTTTAAAAAGTCTTATGTGTTGAAACTTAAGACAGTCAGATAAATTCTTTGTTCTGAGTAATTATGTGAAAAATTATGTTTATATTTATTAGTCTTTTAAAAAGTTAAATGCAATTTTGTTACAAGTAGTTTTTTATTGTAGTAAACAGTAAGTCTGCATGATTGTTTTGCTTGTTATTCAGATTTCCAATCACTGGGAGGAGGAATTTATGAGTACAACCAGAGGAAAAAATAGTTATTAAATTCAAACTGTTTTTCACATTTTAGGGTGTTAAAATTAAGATTATTTATAAAGCTTCTTTTAACTTTCGTTATTATATTTACTGACTTGATTTCCTTTACAGGTTGTTCTCCATGATGAAACTTTAATATGTCTTGCAAAGCTTTTTATAGCTGCTTTACAATCTTGTGGAGAGTGGGTACGCAGTGATGTTTTGGTTGGCCTTTCATCCATAGTGGAAAATAACGCTGACAAACTTGAAGAGGTATAGTTAATATTTTTTTAATTGTTCAGATTTGTCAATGGCTGGAAAACTGGGGGGGGGTAGTGTAGCAAACTTTTAACTTAACATATATCACCCCTTCCAACACTTTGATCTTAGCAATATTAATACATCCTTTCATTTTAAATCAACTTTGATCAGTTTTATTGGTATATATGTTTCTATGTAAATTTTACTTCAAGGTTTAAAATTAATGGGGTTTTTTATATTCATAAATTTATAAGTATTAAATAGGTTTAAATGTCCCATATGGTGCATGACCAATTAATATTTTCCCAATAAAATTTACTTATATTCATGATTTTGCAGGGTTTTCACACTCCTTAAAAGCTCTTGGGGAAAAAAATGAAAAAAATTAATGTAATCAAATGCTTATTTAAAATGTTTAAAAAATCTTCTTGTGACAAGTCCCTTATTTTATTTTTTCATAGTTTCTGGATGACCTTATCAGTAAAGATGGTGTTATTGTTAATTTGTTAAATACAGACTTGCACAACAAAACAATTTTGTACCATGCTTTTCAATGCCTTTATAGTCTTCTCAAGTGAGTATTTCTTTTGTCAAATTATTAACAGTATTAGTGGTTTATGCATTTTAGTTACAGAAAAGCAAGTCTAATCTATGCTTCATTGAAACTTTGAAAGAGGCACCAAGAGTAACATTAACTACTTAACAATTTCTTTATTTTAATGCATCAGGTTCAAAAATAAACTTATTTTAAAAGTAAATTTCGTTTTCAGATTAATGATGTGACTTTGACCTCTATGATCATTCTAAAACATACTCAGCAAAAACTTGTGATATTTACTTAAAATTGACTTTTCTGAACCCCTCTCTCAACTAGAAAAAATAATTTTTACAAAAAAAAGGATAAGGAAAAATATATTTTATTTTTAAAACTGGACTTTTGCATAACAGTTATTTTATAAAAGAGATCAAGCATATTGATCTCTATACATTGAAATACATTACTGGCTTCTTAAAAACTTGTTGTGGATCTTCTATTGGTGCATTAATCATTTTGAGCTTTGTCTGAAAAAAATATCCTTAAAAATTATAACTAGTTCTTTAGCATGGCTGATATATTTGTTTTTATTCGCAACTCACTGTTTTTCTGCAAAATTACAAATTGTTATAACTTTTTTTCATTATGTTACCTAAAATTGAGGTTTAGCAAACATTATTTTTCTTTACAGGAGTCCAGAAAATTCTATAGACGATGATCTATTGGAAATATGCTATCAAAAGTGCCTGAATGTGTTGAAAAATCATTTGATATTGAGTTCTAGTGATACCATATCATTAAAGGTTTGTTGTAAAGCCTATAAACAGTAATTTATGTAAATTATTAAGTGTATCCTAGTAAAAACGCTACAACGACCTGTGATTAAAGAATCGATTGATTGTATCATCACAAAACGAATTTTATTTCTTATGACATCCTTTCATTAAAGCGCTGTATAGTATATTGTTGGTCTGAAAAGGGGTCGCTCTATTAAGATTCTACTTTGAATTTTATTATTATTTTTTTCAATTTAAATGGAATAGTACTGAAAATTAGCCTATAAACATGTATCATATGTCTCAATCAAATTTCTCTGAAATTTTTATCTGCCATTTTTTAAAAATTAAAAAAAAAATCCCATTTACTAATTTTTAGTATGTTATTATTAAAGTAATTTCCAAGTGAAATCTATTGAAAAACCTTCTGTTGTAATTTGTTTCAGGTTGGACCATTTTTTTTTCATTAGATTTACTGGACTATTTGCTAGTTTCAAAATATAGATATTATGTATGAAAACTTGTTGTTTTTAAGTATAATTTTCATATTTGATTGTGATTTTCTTTTAGATTTCAATATCTGCATTGAAATGTTTGCAACACATTTTTACCTCTAAAACTCTAACTGTGAGAAATTTCGGAGAATTATTGGGTGTTTTAAAAGTAAGTATACTTGAATTTTGTTCATTCAATTCCTTAAAACAGTTACTAATAGTCTTGTTTACAGTTTTCTATTAGTAAAAGTTCCTGTTTTGTGATAAAACAAGTAAAGAAAATAACAAAAAATATTATGGTTATTCAAATTAATTTATAGCTATACTTTTTATTAAGACTACATTTTATCATATTTGTGTGTAGTAAATTTATTTGATAAATTTTAAGGTTTAGAATTCAATAATTATATGGTTAATTATTTGTGAGCTGCATACTAGTACTATGCTTTATAAAATTCTTAAATGTGTTTTATTTAGCTTAATATTTGACTACCAGCTTATTTCTCATAAAAAAATTAGTTTTCAAAACCGAATTTAACTGATGGGAAGGAAGATGATTAAGAAGAATGATTATCCTTATAAATGTAATTCTGTTTAAAAGTGTTATTCTTTTTAGATATTTTCATTTTATGGTCTCCCGGGACAAAATTTTGTGACTGACACTAACTTACTGCCTACTCTCCAATGCCCGGATATACCTGTGCATATAGAATCTCAGAGTGAATCTGATTCACCCCATCCCAAAGTATGCATTTCTTTGCTTTCTTTCCACTTCCCTTACTACCTTATCTATTCTCCTTTACTTCATTTGAGTATTGGTAATAAAATATTCCAGATAGGAGTTTAACTTTGTAAATGAAATGTGATTTTTCTGTGTAATATGGTCATTAATTTGATAGTATTAAGTTTTTTTAACAAAATTTTAAATAATTTATATGAGAAAATATAGATTTAAATCTTATGATAACTTTGTTATTCAACATCAAAATTTGTTATTGATACATCATAATACCATCAAATCACTTTCAATTATAAATATTCTAATACTATAAAGTTTTGACTAAACAGTATCAGCTATATTATTTTGGGTAGGTTAAGTGTATGAAATATGTGTACATTGTCTCCTAATTTTACTTGAGTGAATAGTGTTTTCTAAATAAAATATACATTGTGTTTATGCATAGTACTTGCTTTTTTTTTAATTTATTGTCTTTCTATAATCCCTTTTTTATGTAATCTATTAAAGATCAGAAAACAGAAGAAAAATAAACGAAGATCTCGTAAAACTCCCCAGAAGAAGCAGCCATCTCAAATGCCTCCTAGAGAAAGTAAATGCTGAGGATTTTTTTCATAGTTTTAATAACTTATTTTGGTATTGTTACAGCTTTCAAAGTTCATTTCATTTGACTCAATTGTTTTAAATTCCTAAACTTTGAACTGAATAAAATGTAAAAAAATAAATATAATGGAACAAATGCATTCATTAGTATAGTGAGAAAAACCTTATTTAGCACAAAACTGTTTTTTTTTCTGATTATCTAAAAACTTTTAAAGTGTATGTTTTTATATAGATTCAAAATAATTTTTGTTTCTTAAATACTTTTAAAGCAAAAGATTCATTCAGTTGTCTTTCCAACAGGTGAGAAAAATCACACTACGTCGGATGTAAATGATGGTTTAGTCAAAGAGTTTCCGTCATCTCTAAAGCCTCCTAAGGAAACAAAATGGAGGAGCAGCAGTTCTGATTCAGAATTGTCAGATGCAGAAAGTCACTTGTCCAAGATCAAGGCTCTGCAGTCATCCATTAGACAAAATGCTTATTCAGCATTACAAGCAGTAGTAAAAGTATTTATCAGCAAATTTAATTTGTTTGGTAAAAACTGTTGGTCTTAAAAAAACAATAATCTGCTAAATGCCTATATTAATTTTTCAAGTCCTTCTCAAATAATATTTATACTAATATAGTTTATTTTAATTTAACAATGGCTGTTAAAATATTTTACAGTGTGTTTGTTTTCTTAGTATGAAAGTATAATCACCTATGCATTTTGTGAGGAAAGAATACATTTGAAACTATTATCAATGTAACGATCCCTATTATATTTCTAAGCATTACCTGCTGTAGTATGTTCATTTAGAATAGGCTATTGAAACAGGAACAGTAACCCTAAAACCACTCTTCATGCAATCTCAGCAACCAATTCTTTGATAGTATTTTTCCTACTTCAGTTAAAGATATAGTTAGTTGTCGCCCAAGTTCAATGATTGTTTCTATGCTTACTGCTTCTATTGTATTTGTCTCACTGGCCTATTCTAAATGAACAGACTATAAATGTTTCTTAACTTTAAAATTGTATTACCTGTATATATTTTGATGGATGAACATTAACAAATCAATGTATCACCAAGTAAGGACAAGGTTCTTTTGCCTAAGAAAAATTGGCTACCATATTTGATAATTTTATCGTGCTTGATGAGGAATTATATTTTAGGTTTCAAATAAGAAAGTCATGTATGGGTATTGGTCATCTTTTCTTCCTGAACATCCTCTGATGCCTGGAATAACTTACAGTCAAAATGTTTTCACCACTATTTTAAAAGATCCTGTGCCTCAAGTAAGCGAAGCTTACAATCTTATAAATTATGTTTTGCTGTATTCTGTATTAATTATGCTATTTTTCTATTATATAGGTCAGGCTCAATGCTCTAACTTTTCTTGGAGAAATGCTTAGAGATTCAAAAAATTTTCTCTCCCATGCAGACGGAAGGTATAAATCAAATTTTTCTAAAGCTTGCTAAAGAATATTTTTTTTCACCTACTACAAGTTTTTATAATGTGGGTGTGAACTGTTTCTATTTTAAAATTTATTTTTCCTATCAAAAAACCTAAAATTTTAAAATTAGTTTATTCTTTTATTTTAAAAAATTTGTAAGATGATTTTTTGCCCATTAGTGTCAACATCCTTTACTTTTTCTAAGCCTTGCAAGCATATTGAACCAAGCTGAGACTATTGTAACACAGTCAATTGACTAACCTTAATTGCAATTTAAATAAGTTTGATCAGATTCTTAATATATGGCTAGATTATAGTTACTTTTCCTACATTATTTCAAATACTTACATATCGGTAGAAGAATCTTATTTTTCTTTTCAGGAATTTACGTCATATGTCTTTTACATCATTGAGCTCAATTTTAGCTACTATGATTAGTGAAATCCATAGATGTCTCCTCCTTGCCTTATTAGCTGAAAATTCTTACATACTTCTCACACAGATTCTAAAAGTAAGTTATCATGAAAGTTGTTGTCAAAAATGTACTGAGTTTTATGCATATGGTAATCTTTAAAATTTAATAAAACTGTTGTACAATCAATACCCCTATCTTCTTTTTAAAACTTTTGAGATAATTTTATCATTGATTTGAATACAATTTAGGGGACTTTATATCTTTAAATTTTACTATCCTATTCTTTTGGAAAATTACAAATTTAAAACTATTTATATTGATGATTTGATTGTTGAGAAGTTAGGTTTCATTTGACTTCTTTATTTCAGTGTTATACCATTTTGGGTGAAAATGTGCCTTATGTCAAGTTGAATAAAGATCTTGTATTCAAGTTTCTGAAACATGTTAAAAAACACCTAAATCACAAAGGTAAAAAGCTTTATTTTCAATGTTTTACCCTTTATATGGAACTGAAGACATAATCCCTAATGTTTAACTATTGCTCTTAAATGTACTTCCCAATTCTTTAAAAATCTTACTTTTTTCCTTTATTAAAGTTTCATTGAAAGTTGGCCAACTTTTCTTTACAAATTATGTAGGTATTAAAATGTATCATATATTTGGTTACTTGTAAAACTGCTGCTCATTTAAGGGCTAAGCATGGGGTAATTGATATACTTTAAGACTTGATTTTATGTATCCAAGTTGCATCTTTCTATAAGAAAAAAGCTAAAGGCATCTGAAGAAACTTTATACTGTGGGGACCCCCAAAAAATATTGTTGTATATAGGTTATCATTTTACACTTTGTCATTTCAGACTTTGACCTCCCAAGGACCATGATGAAATATCATTATATGTTGACAGTATTGTTATGGGCAAATTAGTTTCACTATATATTTAAAAACTATCATTTTTCTCATATATTATAGATATCCAAGTTCAGATAGCAAGCTTAGCTGTGTTTACTTCCATCATAAATTCTGATGTCACACCCCCTGAAGTTGAGATCTTGATGCTTTCATCTGACTTTGAAAATGCACTTAGTGCTTTGAATACAAATTCGCCAGTTGACCAAGATGAACTAGAGGTGCCTTGGATTGTTCAGATCTGCAAGAAAAATGTTTTCGCTGAAATTCCCCTTCCTCTTAAAATTCAGTACCTGCAACTTCTCAATGGATTTGTTGGGAAATATTTTAATAAATCTGAGTAAGTTCAACATTTTGCAACTTAATTTTATTAAATTACTGGTTATTCTTATATCAGTGTTCACAACTGTATTGGCCACACATTAAAGTAATTATTCCTCATTTTTAGAATATTCCTTGTTACTGCTAGTGACATTATCAAATATTGTTTAGATGATCCTGATGAAAGTATTAAATTGCATGGAGCAAAGGTAAAATAGATTATTTTATTAGAATTTCTGATTCAGAATTGGTGATGCAAAATTATTAATATTTTTTATCTGTTATATGAACTGTTATTTATAACTCATTTTCTACACAGCTTTTGGATGTCATAGGTCGTTGCATGAATGCTGCTAATGATTCAAAGCTGCAAAGTTTACAACCGATTGTAAGTGTTTGTTATAAAAGTTTTTATGAGTAAGAGCTTTTTATCAAGCATGATTGACCCGATAAGTCACCTGTTCTATGTGATTCAACATTATATTAAGATTTCAGGAATAACCAACTTTTAATTCTTTCCCTGGTTCTCTAACTTTCTGACTGACTTTCTTTGCCTTCTTCAAAATCTAAATTTTTCTGCAATTTATGGTTATTATGAGCTCAAAACTGAGTATTTTTGTTGTAATTGATTTTTATATGTTTTTTCTCCATAACCTAGTTGAGAAGAACTTAAAAACACCAAGCTTAAATAATAACATGTGATCCAACATTACACTTCAGTGTCCAGACTATATGCAGCAGCCCATATCTGACTTATGGTGTTTTTTTCCCATGTGATCCTTTTTTCTCTGCTCTTATCTGCCACATAGCATAATTACTAAATGTATTCTTTCTGTGCAATATCTTTCATACCTACTTATGGAGTTTTGGGATATTTTATGCAATTTAATTTATGGTCTCAATTACTCTCATAAATGGGTTTACATGTCATAGTGAAACTTCTTATCAAGAACACATGGTTAAAAACGCACCAAATTAGCCTACTCAACTCCTACACAAAAAAAAATAGCTTGCATTGTCACTTATACCCCTCCCATTCACGCCCATTAAACTGGCTAATTGTATTCTCTAGGTTTCCAAGTTGTGGGAGTGTGTGCTTATGGGACCATTGATAGAATGCTTAACTAATGAATCCTACAAAACTCTTCAGTCTATATGCTGTGATTGCCTCTCCTCATTGTCTTACAAAGATTTTGAGTCTTTACCTGTAAGTATAGTGGTATACTATTCATGTATAATTAGTATGATTTTATAAGGCATATTTAAAAAAAAACCTCTTTAATATTTTGATAAAATATTCTTAGTACCCTCTCCAACTCATTTAAAAAAAACCTAACCAAATAACCTAAATCATTGAAACTGATTTGTTTTAAAATAAAAAGTCAAACTTAGTTTGGGGAAAATATATCATTAGCTTACAGGATAAAGGCAATTAGTCACTTTTGGTGAGTCTTTTGAAAACTATAGAACTGTGCCAATGAATAAGCAGATCCCAAAATCTTGTCAAGCTGTAATGTGATCATGATCAGTTAGTTGGTGATATTGCATGTGCAAAAGAAAGCAATTGGGTACAACCAAATTTAGAGTGTCTTTCTCTTATAAGCCTACAGTAAATACCAATTGTGTTTTTCTTTCAAGTAGGCTATTTTGTGCCTACTGGTCAATATATTTTGCAATAAACAAATTTGCTAGACAATATTCTGTATTTTGTCTTTCTTGTGAAGTGTGCAACTGTTAATTTATTTAATTTGTATTAATTTTAAAACTTTCTATCACTCTAGTATTATATACATGCAACTAATCTACTGACTTAACATGCATATTTTAAACTAAAAGTAAAATCATTTTTAAAAAGTGGATTCTTTTTATTTTTCAAATAACAAATGTTATTTTTGTTCCAGAGGAAACTTCAATTTTCATATGTTACCATTCTCCTGGGTTTAGCTTCAGACCAAAATCCTATAGTCAGGGGTGCTGCAATTCGCTGTCTTGGTTTATATTGCTTATTCCCTTGCTTAACACAGGTCAGAAACATATCCAATTACATTAAATACCTTTTCACTGTTTTTTATTTTTACACAATTACTTAATTACAGTTTGTGTTAAAATATAATCTACTGACCATAAATTTTTAAATTTAACTGTACTGGAATTTGTCATTTGAGGAGTATTATGGTATTTTTCCAAATTTAAAATAAAAATTCATACATAGCTTAAATTAACTAAAAATTCAGATACCATTCATTCATGAAGCGCCTTAAATGATGAACTTATGTTTTTAAAAGCTAATACAAGATCCATTGTATTAGAAGCTGAGACACAAAGCTATGCTCTGTTTTATTAGAGAATATTGAATATTTCAGATTATTTCTCAATAAAGACTAACAGTCATATTCACAGCCATCAGCGTCAGTGTTAAATCTAGATCAAAGAAAGATTCCACCAATCAGAGTCAGCGGAAAGCCAAATTTTCTTTCTTTAGCTGCTGGTTAACACCGACTCTGATGGCTATGAATATGACAATAAGTTTTCACACCCTGAATACTTTTGGGTTTTTATGTTAACTGTGTTTTAATGATAAATCATTATATGCACATTGGTTTATTTTCACCTTAATTTACATCTTTTAGGATCAATCATTTTTAGATGATGTATCAGTTGTTCTCATTAAGTCTGTTGATGATCAGTATGTCAATGTAAGGTTCAAAGCTTCATGGTCATTAGGCCACCTTAGTGATGCTCTCTTCCTAAATGGGTGAATATTCCTTTTAATGTTACTAAAAAGTAGTGTTTCATTAAAAAAAAAATTTCTTATTCCAATTTATATTACTTTATAGAGGTGACCTGAGTGAAGCCATGTCTTCCAAGTTCTTTTACTCAATAGGAATGGCCTGTGTACAGTATTCAAAAGATTGTGATCGCGTCAAAGCAAATGGTGTTCGTGCATTGGGAAACTTTTTAAACAAAATTACTGAGCAGTTTATACGTAAGTCGTGCTACAACTTTTTTACCTTGAAAGCATAATATGAATTTCTACTAGCATCTTTTTGAAAATAGAAAAGTTAATATTGGTGCTTAAGTATTCAGTACAATCTTCACAAAATATGCAATATATTTTCCATATTCCTTGACATGCAACAATAATTTTGACTAAAAATCCAAATAATAATATTCATCATAAGTCATAAAACCCTTTTGATTTCGATAACCACAGTTTTCCTATAAATTATACACTTAATTTATGAAACTAAACTATGATATAAAACAAATTTTCAAAGAATAATCTAGTTATATGCTAGGGTTGACCACTGACCAGTATATATCATATTTATTAACTGGTTATATTTATCATATAATCTTATAACATTTTTCAGAGATGCCTGTAATGCAAGATTTTATAAGTCAAGCCTGTGAGGTACTTGTATCATCCTTATCTGCACATTTCATGAAAGTGTGTTGGAACTCGTGTTATGCCATACGCAATGCTCTACAGAATACCCATCTTATTGAACAAAAGAAAATTAATTTGGTTTGTAGATTAAAATAACTTAATTTTAATAATATTTTCCATTAACTTGCATATTGCCTGATTCTAAAAGGAAATGTCTTCTAAATAGTTTTCTCAAATTCTATATAGGTTGAAGTTTTTGGTGCTTTAATGAAAGTTCTTAAGTCTCCTAATTTCAAAGTTCGCATAAGTGCTGCTCAGGCATTGACTGTTTTGACAGAGAGATCTCATTATGGAGAACTCTATCCTGGTATTTGGAATCACCTTGTGACTGCTTTGTCAACAATTGCTCAAGATGTTAACTTTAAAGAAATAAAGCATCAGGAAAATTTAAGTGATCAAGTAAGGAAAGATTTATGAAAAAATCTTTCATACTTCTGGCTATATTTTTGATAGGGAAATCTAGTTTAATTTCTTTTTTTTTCCCAGTTATGCTTCAGTCTTAGCCAACTAGCTGTATTATTAACACAGGAGGATGCATCAAAAATTGCACAGCAAACACTGGAAACCAGAGAAGTGTTATTAACATCCATGTGGAAATTTGGGTTGCATTCTACAGAAGAAAAAAGTAATATTTATCATTTGGTATTTTTTAGCAGTAAAATTAATTGTAAGATTCTTGCCCGGAGTTTAAAACAATATCATTGTTAAAACAGTAGGTGAGAATCTAAGGAGTACAAGTAACTATGTGTAAAAAAGTTTACTTTGCATGATAGATAAAATTGTTAATATTGAAAATTTAATGTAACCTATGGTTTGATATTCTGTACTGATATTTACTTCTTTACTAACTTTAGAAGGCATGGGCCATTCTTATTAAAGACACACATAGTTTAAGAAACCCCTTCAAGTTTAACTTACCTTACCTAGTATAAAGTTATCCTGCATCGTCAATTGTTGATTGAACTCTGGTCAAAATAAATTACTATTATATCACTCTACCTGATAGGCCACATAGTTCTATTTTTGGTTGCATAATTTAATAATGTAACTATTTATGACCAAAAGTATGGGGATACTCAAATATTTTGCAGAGTATTAACAATAATAGAGCAGTGCAATGTTTGCACAACAAATTACAATACATTTGATCAGCTATCTTGTCAGTTTAAATAAGACTATTAAAAACCACATTCATTAGACAAATTCCAAAATGTCTTTATTGATATTTTTCTCTTTTACAGATAAAACAGTGTGCTCAGCTTTAGACAGACTAAATTCTTTAAAGAATGAAAATTTAACAAGTGAAGCAGAAACAGCTGTTCTAGTCTTGTATGATATTTTCAATCAAGCTGTAATAGGATTTTGTGAGAAAGAAAACTCCTGACCCTTCTTATACATTTTACAAAATTATCAATAAAAAGTTTTTATTTTCTTATATGACTTCATACATTAAAACCATGGGGATGCTTTACCATCAGGTTTCTTAAATACTTCTCTGTCTGATAATGGAGTTTTAAAGAATTTTCTTGGAGTACTAGGTACTGGAGAAGCACGAGGAGGATTTTTTAGTTGAAACCACAAATTTTTATCCTATAAACAAAAGGTCTTATTTATTTAAAAATGATACAAGGGCATAAAATTTCCTCTTGCAAATATTTAAGGCTGGAAAGCAGAAATACTTTGTCTTTTGAAATATAGCGTTTTAATTTCATATCGAACTAATACACTTAAATTAAGGCCTCAATCCACTGTCAGTAAAAGTGTTGGTTTGTCTAGTACCATAAGAACTGAAATTTCATGCAGTTATAATTTATTTAACTTTTTTTATGCAAAAACTATTGAACTATTACTAATTTAAAATTAAGATAAAAATATGTAATTTTGTATTAACAAGGAATTTTTTGGAAATGTGGCTTAAAATAAGAATAATAAATTACCTTTTTCTCATTTTCTGCTTCCTTGCTTGCAATTCCCTTTGTATGTGATTTTGCAGAGGTCACACTTTTCTTTTTTACTTCAACCTAAACAGTTTAAAAACAAGTTACTTCTTTGACCAGTACATCATGGAATTAAGCAGTAAAACTTTTTTTTACCCTATGTATATATTTTTGAAGATATGTTTTCTTGTACAATACTAATAAACATATCATTAAAATGCAACTTACAAGCCTTATGAAAAGGATAAAATGTTTTTAGATACTAAAGGAATTGCAAGCTGTTATAGAAATATTTGAAACTTATTAAACATTGGTACACAATAGATAAAAGTATCTAGTCTTTCAAAAATAAGTTTCTATACTTATGGAATAGTTTTTCAACCTGTTTCTGAGCACCTTTTGATTTTAATGTCAACTATACATAAAAAAGGGGTTAGTTATTACTTGAAAGTATCATTTCCAATAGAAAAATTTTGACCTCTTTTAGTACAGTGGATTCCATTTAATAGAAACAGTGGGAAATTTGTACTGATTAAGTGGATTTCCCAATTAAGCAAAATGTTCATAATATAATTCAAGTATAGTTTTCCAATGCATACAACCCAAATCAGAAAGAAGAATGGAAAGCCTATAAGCAATTAGTAAATAGATATGCATAAGGTTAATATATTTGAATCCTTAATGCCCATGCATAACAGCTTTAACACCATCATGTGAAAAGTAAGACAAGCCAGCTTAGATATACTCAGCTCACTATATGGTTATTTTTTTAGAAAGTTGATTGACATTTTTTCTGCTACAGGTTTATTTATTAGTTTTAGAGTTATTAAGTTTTAAAGTTTCTTGGTTTCATTGTGCTTTTTAGGGAAGTTCATTGATAAATTCTGTAAAAGTTAAATATTTATTAGTATCTCTGGCAGGTGGTTTTTGGAGGAAAAGATTAAATTTATTGATGAGCAAGAGAAATAAATTATTTTGGGTTTTACAAAAGCATTATCTATGCAGATGAGCAAGGTCTTTGGTGTTGATGTGCAATAGTGAGCAAGGGTCAGAACCCCCAAATTTAATACAAAATTTATATAAAAAATTACCTTGAAAATTATTATAAGAGTTTCAACTTACTTCCTGCATGGGTGTTCTTGGTATTCCCCCAACAAAAGGAGATAATTGAGATAAAGATTTGTAAGAGGAATCCGGGGTTGATCCTTTTCGAGAAAGTCCTTTGACTTTACCATTGATACCCTAAATATCCAACATCATAAGCACATTTGTAAAATGTAATGTAATAATACAGATATCATATTTAAACTTCTTATGCATTTGATTATAGTCAATTGTGGTAATAGCTTTAAAAAGACATTTTTCTAAAGAATTTTTAAAAATTAGTACAGTATACTATAGCTATTTGTTACTTCACCTAACAAATTTAATAATTCAGTCTGCAATAAATTAAGTATATTAAACAGCTTTCTTAGCCATATTAAAGGGCTAGTAACAGCAGATTCTATTCTTTTTTTATGCCACATTACTCTAGATTACAATTCTTGAATAACTCATTCAATTCCATACATACTCTAAGACACAGCCCAAGAATAGGCATTAATTAATTAAACTAATTAAAGTTATTTATTTATAAGAATGTCTAAGAAAAACTACAGAAGGTTGTTATATTGATGATAATATGTTTTTTACAGGTATTACAATCTGGATATTTCAAAATGTTTGGGAGAATTACTAGTAATTCATTTGTAAAACATGGAAACATTTTGTAACATTCAAAATCTGCAATAAAATTAAATAGTATATAATTAAATATCACTTATAATCTAGTATTTATGCAAAATAAGCAGCACAAATATAAATTACTCCCTCTATTGATATTTTGTACTCAACTAGCCAATTTTGCTTGAAATTTTTAGGGGCCAAATTACTCTGCATGTTGAAGGGGGAATTCAATTTATGTGAATTCATATTATTTTTACCCTGATATCACAATGGCATGGATACCAATCTTCAGTCCTGTGGACAAAATTTCATGGAAAAATTTGGTGTATGAATTTCTTACTCAAATTTAATAAAATCAGTGGTCTAATAAGCAGCACTTGTACTGTAATCTAAAGTAGGCTCATACATATAGACAAAAAAAAATCTGTTATGAACTTGTGATAAGGTGGAAGGAAGGATATAAAAGAACTTAAAAGTTGTAATGGCAAATAAACAAAATAACTTACTTGATCAAAAACAAATTCAAAAACCTCTGATCCAGATGATGAATTAGTCTCCCATTTATCATGTACTGAACTGTTATTACTCTATAAAATAATATATATAGTTGATTATATTATTACAAACTAAAACGAGCAACCAATATAAGTTTTATTTGTTCAAATACCCTTATTTGACTTTCACTTGCATTACTTTATTAATGTTGGGAAAAAGAATTAAAATAGTCTGGATCAAGCTCAAGATCTTTTTTAAATCTAGTTCAAAAACGCAAAACTTTATTTTCAGTAATATCAAAGTAACTTTTTGAATGAACTTTTTAATAAATACACCAATTTCAAAATAACTCTGACCATGAAGACAGCATTAAAATTTTTACTAACTTTTTCTTATTTATGAAACTGCAACTCTTCTTTGGGCCTTTTTTTACCAGAAGAAAATAATTTTCTGTTGTAGTTTATTAGAGTTCCAATAACAAAATATTTTCAATGCAAAAGCTACAATACTGAATATAGCTAAACAATGTTTTAATACATGGATTCTCAACTATATTTTGCAACTTTACCTCCAAAGTGCATAAGCATGTCCAAAGATACTCCTTACGTTAAAAATTATTAATTCCTGTAATGTTTTGAGTTTACTTTTCTATTGTGATCCTGGACTTGTTTTAGTGATATAAAAATCTGATACAAGAATGGATTTGTTCAGCCTTGTAACAAGACTATTTAAGGATGTTAGTGCATATTAAAATATATTTCAAAGGTGATTGTTGTATACTAAAATAGAGTGTGGGGGGTCTGGGGCACTCTTCAAGAACGTTTTTGTGTAACTGACCCTCAAAAATAGGGTTTTGTAACTCTTTTTATACTTGGAACTCTTGAATGACATCTGGAGCAGACTAATTTATCAGAAAGTTCTGCTTCTACTCTTTCAACTTCTATAAAATTAATCCAGAATCCAGTTATGTGCACCATCCTTTTAAATTTCAGGAAATTATAAGAGAATTCACTTTTCCAAATTCTTCAATTGATTAATGGTTTGGTATTAAACTTGAGTTATATAAACTAAATATGTCACTGTGTAACCCTGCATAACCCTTGCCATACCCTATGGGTATACATTGCCCCAGTTACGAGAACCATGAATTTTAAAAAATTACATTTCAATTGTATCATTACATAAGTTTCATTATTGCTGATAAATTGTTCCACACAGTAACTACAAATCTAATTTTCAATTGATAGCTTACTAACAGGCTTAGAATTCCCTTGTTTGAGAGGGGTGACAATTTTGTCTTTCACAAGAGCTGATGCTTTATGCACCTAAAAAGTATAAAATTATTTTATTTTGTTTATTATTCTAAAATATTTTAAACAATTAACTTGACTTTGATCTACTAACTAAGAAGACAATTTACTACCTTCTCATTTTTTCCCTGGGAGTACACAAGACTGGGTGATTTCTTTTTGGAAACCAAATCATCCTGGAAAATATTGTTTAAAATTAAATAGAGGTAGTATTACAGAGGTGAATATTTAAATATAGTAGCATGTTCTAATACGTTTTTCTATAAAAAAGACAGCAATTTTTATCAGTGTCAAAATGCATCAAATTCCAATAAAATTAAATTTTATTACTAAACATCAGGGGTACCCAAATTAAATTCTGTGGCACCATGAGGAAATGAGAAGATTGAAAGAAGAGAAATATGGATCCCACTGATGAGTCCACATATCAGTAACATATTTGAATAAAAAAAATCAAGGGGGAAATACTTGGAAGCGCAACTAGATTCTCAGATCTTCAAGCTCTAATCAAAATCAGCTCACTAGGTGAGGCTATTATGCAATACTGAAATTTATAATTAGCTGAGTGGAATAACCCCTGTTGATTTCCACAAGCAAATTCGGTACTCATTTATCAATCCCAGAGGGATGAAGGGCTGAGTTGACCTTGTCTAGCTGGGGAATTGAAACCACGACCTATGACATGGGAGTGCAAATAATGGGTTGCCATAATTGATTATCCCATTTTAAGAGCAAAATTATTAAGTTCTTACTTTTGCCACCTTATATATTCTGGACATATTATTGCATTAATATATTTCCAAGTATAAGAATACTTTTGGAAGTATATTTTCAATACTGAAGGGAATGAATTAAATTCACCTATCTACCAGGGATTTTTCAATTCACCAAGCATTGAACATCATGATTGTTCATTATGTTAAGGAATATTGTTTGCGATACAAAAATAAGCATATTATTTACAGAAATAGTTAAAGAACTTTAAAGGTTATAAAAAATATTAACATAAATGAGTTTTAAATATATACTTAGAGGTATTATATATATATTTATTTTAAAAAAGGATGCTATGAATTAAAGGTTTTTCATGGGGGCAGATAGGGCAATTTTATATAGACTTTTACACAAGTTTTGAATTTAAGGTAATTTTTGGAAGAACAATCATACTCTGATTTTATTTGGAAATGGAATATGGTAATGATGAATGAATTGAATAAGTTTCTCCCAAGTATATGAGTAATATATTATATCCTGTATTCATACTTATTTCATATAGATAGATTGTAACATGCAAGAAATTTCAATTAACCTTTAGGGTACTGTGCTTTATACCAGTTAGAGAACCCCTGCTTGATGATAATTGCTTTAACCATTTATCAACTAAATTTTAGGTGGATCTATATATTTATTAAAAGTTATAAAAATATTTAAAGCCTAGAAAATATGCTCATTAAAATATTCTAAATATTACTGCATCTTTAAAACATAAAGTTCAAGATAGTACCCAAATGCTTTCTGAATTCTTCACTTTTGGTGATTGTATTTTACTCAGAGAGACTTTAGGAGATTTCTGAAACATTTTCAGCACATAAATCATAACATTTGAAAGAAAAGTTAGTTACATAAAAAGTATTAATTTAAAACTGTTATGTATGATCATAAAGGGACACTAATAAACAAATATTACAATGAAAGCTTCCACGACCTGAACAGTTACTATTTATTCCAATTTCCGGGATTATTGGTCATGGCATTTGTCTGTGCCTCTGAGGATGCCCTCCGAAGCAGAGGGCAAAACGTTTGGAGTTATAAGTCCAAACACCACAACCAACAATCCTGTAAAATGGAATAAATAATATTCTTTGTAATGTTTTTTTAAACTTTTACCATTAGTAAGATAACTTTTTTAGTTGAACAGTCAGAAATTTAAAAATTTCTGTGTTTCATGTTTAATTCATCACATTTTTGTTAGTAGCATGTAATTAGGCTATATTTACGTAGTTTCAGTCATATCCCATGGTGATTGAGTGACTCATAGAAGCTAGAAATGTGAAAATTTCAACATGATGCAGTTTTTTTTTTACCACCACTGTAGTATAAAATGAACTTAACAAAATTAAAAGATATAAAGGTAGGAAAATCCCTGAAATTGTTTATCTCACATTTGGCTAAGTGATCAAGTGGATTCTGGGGACAATCACATATTTTTAAATAAATTGAGAAACAATTTAATTACTTTATTAGATATTTTTCTCTTCTTTTTCACAGGTTCAATTTCTTCATCCTTTAGAAAAAATTAACAAAAATTAATTACAATGTATAACACAAAATTAAAAAAACATTAAGCAAAGGATCTGATACTTACAGTATCAGATTTTTCTCCAGCAAGATATTTTTCCTAAAAAATAAAGGCATTACAATTTCTTGTTTTTTGTGCTTTGAATAAACAAAACAGAAATAAGTTATACATACAGTAATCATCTTTAATTCCTTCATATCTTCTTTCAGCTTTAAGTTTTCAGATTGAAGGATTTTTAAATTTTCACTCTGCAAAAACAAAAATATGTTAATACAATTTTTTTTTTCAAAACATGCATGAGTTAAGTAAATATTATTCCAAAGAAAAAGAAATAAACATTCCTTGATTAAAACCTTTGATTTTTGGAAATAGTAGACTTATAGTAAATACAACAAATTATGAAATATATAATTATAAGATTTAATAATAATTATTATTATTATATGAATATTTACAGGACAGGAATAAATACTAACATGGATATTTTCTAGTTTCTGATTATTCTTTTTTAAATTTGAGTTTTCTGTCATCACTTTTTCCAACTCTTTACTCTGTAAAATTATTAAATAATAAGCATAAAAGCATAGTAAGGAAGTACAAAACAACACATTCCTGTCATCAGACAAGAAAATTCAACCCAATCCCAGTCCAGTTATTAAGACTCAACACCCAAAGTATTTTAATTCAGTCAAAATATTTCCAGAGATAATGACACTTTAAAAGAAATCTCTCCATCTATTACACAGAAGATAGTTTGTTTTTTACAACAGTAAGGATTCACAGAACAGTAAGATATACTTATATGGCTTAAAAATAATATAAATGTGCTAAAATTTTAAATACTTATATGCGGACCAGGAAAAAGTTGTAACCTTCCCCCGAACCTAATAAAATTTACCCGAACCTTATGCATTGCTCCTATGGAGCTGGCAAGGGCTTCCCCCGAACCAGGTTCGTAGGTTCGGGCACTTTTTCCAGGTCTGCTTATATGGGACCTTTACTACTTATCTGCCAATTATTTTGTAGATATGTGTTTGAGACTCACTGTGCCCCTAAAAAACAGTGCTTACCCTTGTACAAAACAGCAGCATCTGTTGTTACAGGTGGAATAAAACTAAAAGCTGAACTCATTAGCATAACATCCCATGGTGATTATTGAGCCTTAACTATCCAATTTTTTTTTTCACATTTTAAAATGCCTTTCAATGCTGTTACAACATGAAGGACTTAAAAAATAAGATCAAGTTTCTTATTGAAAATTAATAAGTGTCAGGCTGACACTCGGATAAATAACACTATATGGCTTCTAGAGTTTAAATCCATATTTGGGCATGGATGTTTGTTTCTATCCTGATGAGAATGAATAGCATGAATGGAAAAGTACTTATTTTCTTGGTAACAAAGGTATATGAATACTCTAGTAGTAGTAATTCCCTCTCCCTGTGTCATTGTGTAATGTTAAAAAGTACTACCATCAGCTTAATCATGGATGGCTTCAAGTATCAGATGTTTTAAAAATTGGTATTACCTTTTTAACAATTAAAAAAAACTAGTTTGCTGTAACACAAAATTTTTTTTTACTTAGTTTAATGATAAATACAAGTAGATGAACCACTGACTGAGGATAAGATTAAACAAATTGTACTCACTTTTATTGCTTCCAACTTCTTTATTTCTTCTTTAAGACACAAGTTTTCTGATTCTAAAGTTGTTACATCTTCACTCTACAAATATAATTTATTGGAACTGTGCAAAATACAAAAATGCTAACATTGAAAAGCTAAAGTGTAGGACACTTTAATATTGAACAAATAAGAATTTTCAAGCTTAAGATAAATATATAATTTTAAAACTTTTTGTAAATTAGGAGAGCTTAGCCCCACACTAGCTAGTGTCACCACCATTGCTCTCAAAACAGAAGGTAGTCATTCTCAAGAAGTTTTACTGTACAAAATAATACTTACTTTGACATTTTCTAGTTTTTCAAAATTTTCTTTGAGACTAAGATTTTCTAATGTTAATTTCTTTAACTCCTTATTCTGAAAATCAGAAAAGTTAAATATTGTTGACTTCGAAAACAGCATGAAATTACTACCCAACAATTATAAGCTAGGTAATTCAGTTGCAAAATTATTCACAAAAGATACAAGATATTAAACAATAAACCTACTGTTAAGATCTTATTTATCAAAGAATACTGATTCTTAAAAATATTAAATGCTTACATGCTTCAGGTTTGCTATCAGAAAATATATAAAAGAAGGTTTAAGTTCAAATGCTAATAAGGGGAATGAGACAAGAAACAAAAGAACATTTTACATACTTTACTTAGTTTTAATTGTTTTGTTTCTTCTTTTAAATTCATGTTTTCAGATTTCAAAGACTCCAAATCTTCAGACTGCCAATAAAACAAGGATAAATTTAGTGTGAGTTTAATGCAATAACATATAGCATTTATTTAGTTACTGCAGGACCAAGTGTAAAAGAACACTAATTCAAATGCAATACTGTAAAACCACATTTAGTTGAATCTCCAGATCAGATTTGTAGACATCATTGTGCTTCATTGAAATGCTACACATGCCATAAACATAAGACAGTGGACCAAGTCTTTGTTTAGAAATTATGTCAGAAGTTATTTCTATATTTTAATGTTATAAATAAACAATTCAGTAAAATTTGTTAGAAAACAATTTTATGGTAATAAACAGTAAGCCAGCATGTTTGAAGCATAATTTAACTTATTATCCAAATTTTCTATTTCTATGGATTGCCTTTGGTTCTAGTTAGTCTGGATAAACAAGGTTGTACTGTACTGAAAAATATCATAGCCCATGCATATCCAAAAAGAAAGAGAACCCTATGACTATGACAAGCACTGGGGGTTTAATTAAAAAGTTAAACACATAATTAATAAAAACTGTTAGTACTGACATAACTTTCCACTTTTTCAGAAATCTTTTTAAGGTTTGTGTTTTCTGTCTTCAGTTTTTTCATTTCTTTATTCTAAAAAAAGAAAACATTTTTATTACCTTAGTCAACAAGGTTCTAACAGCTCTGAAGGCTTAAAAACTAATTAATTACCATAACTTTTCTTTTAATAAAGTAAATTTAAGTATAAATAAATGGGTTAACTTTGGCCTATAGCCACTGGAAAGAGATTCTGTGTGTTTTTTCTGTATAAAAGAATGTGATTATCACTTATTTAATGCTAGAGCCAACAGATGACATTGTTGTTTGGATTCTCAAAGTGGTGTCTTGAAATTCCTAAAATACTATCACTATTGGGCTTCCAACTGAAGTAGTTTTAATTTATTTTTTAGGGGGGGGGGTGTTTTACCACTGTCTAAAAATGTGAGTACTTTCAGTAGCATTTTTAGCAGCTTGAAACTTACTAAACAAGATATTTTCAAATTCAATTTCTTGGATTCTTCTTTCAAATCCTGATTTTCAGACATTTGTTTTGAAAAATCTTCTTCCTATTAAGTAAAAATAAAACATAAAATAGAATAAAACATCCAAGATAAACTGAAAAAAAAAAATGTTTTTAGTAACAAACACTTACCTTAAATGAATTTGATTTTAAGTTTTCAATTTCTTCCTTCAAACTTGTATTTTCAGTTTGTAACATATTTAAACTTTCAAGCTATAAAATAAAGTAAAATTACATTCTTAAAATAGTAATAAGAGTAATAATTTGAAAATTAAATATATAGAGGAGACCACAATAGAATTACTCACTTTAAAAATAGTTCTATACTTTTTAAATTTCAAAACTTTTTTATCCATAACTGTTCCTTAACTATTAATGATTTCATACATTAATCTGAATATTGTTATACAATTAAACTTGAGTTAGAGCTTATAGCGAGCTTAGACATGAGAACCAGGTCTTAATGCATAAGAATAATCAAATGGTTCATACAAAAACTTGTATCAAATAGTTTTTAAAACCATGTTTTAAAAACATTGACTCTTTAGCAATCTAAAGGAATGGACCCATCATGTTTTATATAAGTATGTTTGACAGTATTTCATTTGTTCATTGCTTTTTATGAAGAGGTGTGTCACTTGAGCAACTGAGCCAGGTTTGAATAGTATATAATAAAATAAGGTTTGGAAATATACCTCTGCAAATCTTAACTCTTGATTTGTTATTGATGTCATTAGCAGTCTTAATTAAAATTAACCAGGTTTTATATGAAAAATAAGGGTTAAGGTTATTTTATAAAGCTTGATTAATTCTAGATAATATGATGGATTTAAAAGAAAACAGTTTCTTGCATGTAAATCTGACATGTTTGCACTGCTGCTACACTTTTATTACTTTGAATTCTTATTAGATTTATGATAAATTAAGCAGCTTTTCAACTACTAAATTATACTCTTAAAGAAAAACCACCGTTAATTCTGATAACTTAATCAACCATGTTACTCAATACATTGGAGTAGGAATTTTCTCAACTTACATTAACTTCAGTTACGTCTAGCTTATCCTTTAATTTTCTAATTTCACTTTGCAATTGGAGAATTTCTTTCTCTTGTGTTACTCTAGTTTCATTGAATCTACTCTGTAATGAAAAAACAGTGTGTTGCATTTACAAAATTTCATAATTTTGTTTCAAAAACAGAATACTACACAACTTAAAACCGATCCACTTATTAGTACTAGACCCCCTTTTGCTTGGAGAACTTTGAATTGCCCACAAATTTATTGTATTAATTTAACAAAGATGCAAATATTACCTAATAATGTTCTAAAAAGCTACATTTTTATCCTTATATGAATGGAGGAGGGATTATTTTGGGTGATCAGATCATCCCCTAAGCAAAAATCTAACTATGGGCTAAATTTACCCTACTTTATAATAGGGGCACTCTGAAGAAGTTTTTAGTCAGTAGGGAGGCCATGAGACAAAAAAGTTTGGGAACCGCTGCTATACAGCATTTGCCAGCAACTTTAGAGGATTTTTTTAAGTTGGATGAAAGTGAATCCCCCTTGCAGTAAGGGAGTGCGACTCTACAGTTTTATGACACCTAATAGCTTTCTTAACTTTCAATTTCAAGAATGGGAAATAATTAATTTAGATCAATCATTTTGTCCATGTTTGACCCAGTTCAATTTTCTAGCTTGTAGCAAGTTAAGACAGAATAACTTGGCCTGCATTAACAGTTATTAAACAGTTAAAGTTTTGTAAGCCTTCTAAGCAAAAGGAACTTGACAAGTCGAATATAATATATTTTAGCACAATTACATCTACTATACTACATGTTTTCCATCATTTAGAAGTAAATAGTAAAATGAAACCTCAGTATAACTAAGAATCTTCCAGTGCTCTGCATTTTCTTTTTTCTCCTTTTTTAACTCTTGCTCTGCCTGGTTTAATGCATCTTTTATATTTTGTAAATTTTCAAGCTAAAAAAATTACTTCATATTAAGATACAGGAGCAGGATAGCAAATATTTATAAAGCAACCAATACAACAAAAAATGTTAAGTACCACAAATATGCGAAGTTAAATTATAGTTCAGAAACAAATAAGTACCACAAATTCGAATAAAAATATTTCAGTTTTGTAATTTGAAATATCAGTTTAACCCTTTTGCTAAAATTGTCTCAGTCATTGAACTGTTTTCACAGAATGGAATGGTAAAAGATAGTTAATTGCTGGGGACACACTTTGTACACCTAAGTCATAATCAAAACTGTAGCATTTAAAATAATGGTCTAATTTTTGAAGAAAGACTTCACAACATAACCTTAATATTCTTTAAAAATGTCTTGAGACAAATTATTTAAGAAGATCCTTTTAAGGTGCCTGAGATTAATATACAATTGGGAATTTATTCAAAAATGAATATTTTATTTCAACAACTTATTAATAAAGATACATTAAACATATAGATCTGGAATGAACAAAAATCACTTAATTTCCCCTTTGCTGAAAAAGCATGCAGCACACACTACTAATCCCATTGCTTGGAAATTGTTAAAGCATCATGACCTAAATAATTTTTCTTTTTCAATCTTTATTTCAATTTGTTGTTCAAACATAGATTATTTCTCACAAAGCAATAAATAATTAAATCTAAACACAAGCTGTAATAAAATCCTATGTTATTATCTAACAATACAAAAAAAAAGTATTTGAGGCTCAGAAAACACATGTAGGAGAAGTTGCAGGAGTTTGCTACATCAGTGAGTATTTAGTTACATCAATGAGTCAATGAGATGATCCTCACAAATAGGTTAACAACCATTAACTTTCATTTTTACCTGTTCTTTGAGTTCTTTACATTCCTTGCAGTTCTTGGCATTAGTTTTTTCTTTTTCAACTGTTTCCTTCAAAACTTCATTTTCATTATTTAGTTTGACAGCGGTAATTTCCTTCTCATCCAAAAGAAATTGCAAACGTGATACCTAATCAAACATTTCATGTATAATAAAGTCTAATTACATCTTTTTACGTTTTACTATTTTAAAACAGTTTCATAATTTATACTAGAAGTTGAAATCAGAATACTTTTTATTCAAGGGTGATGAAAATGGAATGGGAATGTACATGGGAATTGAAGATGCCAAATACTTCTTGAGTATACAGAATTTTACTTATAATGTAAAATGAATGAGATATTTCCATTGTTTGACAAGGTAGGTGAGGAATTAGGTAGTATGGTATTATACTAGGTAATAGTAGTGTATAGTGTACTAGGTACTAACTTCAATTGCTTATAAAGATTTGTAATCTTTACAAGAACTCCTGTATTTTGTAGTTAATTTTAATTTAAATGTTTCACAACTATAAGTATTATAATCTTGAATGTTATAAGAGAAATGTTGAAACAATAAGTCTGAACAGTAATAAGGTTTAAGGAGAAGAACATAACAATAAGAAGTTTTTAGAATACTTGTAAAACTAAAATTTATTTTCAAGACTTTTTAAGGCATTTTCAAGACTATCAACTCTCTAATTAACTTGAAAGTTTTGAAACAAGATGAAAATTTTCATTATAGTATGAATGTTTTAACACAGATTTTTAATTTTTAACAATCCACAATATATTTTTCTTTTCTAATCTTATCTTAAGCCTGCTTTCAGTGAATTTCATAGATAAATATTTATTTCTTGATTTCAGAAAATTTATAAGAAAGATTTTTTAAGTTTAAATATATTTGCATGAAAATTATTAAATGTGCACTATTTTCCACAGAGTACACCTGAATATCTTCCAGATCAAGCATACTGTTTGTAAAACAATGATTTATTTTCATACTCCAGAAAAACGATACAATAAAGCTCAATACTGACCCAGCTGAATCTATTTTTTTATATGTAACTGCCAGAAAATACAATCCTTATGAAAATATTAGAATTAAAGCTTGGAAAATCTTAAGACAATACTCATTTGAAGTAGATGATTTTAATATCAATTAAAAGTTCCTGAATTAAAATTGGCATACATTTCTTAAATGAACATATAACTTAATGTAGGGATGTAAGGGTATGGAAGAAATGGAGAAACTGTATTTTATTAATTGATTCATAGTAATAGAAAATGTGATATTTTGTTTTTAAATTTCTGATAAAATTTTCCCCACAAGGAACTTAATTCACCTCCTTTTCTTTTAAGCTAATAAATTCAGTTTTTGCGATCAGATCTTCTTCTAAAACTTTCAGTTTTGCTTGCAATTCAGATACAGTTTCACGTAACTGCAGCATTTCTATTTCATTTGAAAGCTATAAAAAATTTTATTGACTATTAATTCGATAGATAGAAAGAATAGAATGCTGGTTTATTAACATTTCAAGTAACTTTTAACTGCATGATAATATTTGTTTTAAAGAAATTGTATTGAGATTTAATTTTTAGCAGTAATACAGTAGAACCTAAATAGAAATATCCTTTACAGTTTTTTGATAAAATCAAATTAAATTATAACTGTGATAAAACAATCAGCACTTTTATTATCAGTTGTTATTATGTAGGGGTTATTGTAAAGAGGTTCTATCGTATATTTTAATATGAATATTGATATCATTTCAAACAATATTTATCTCTCACCATATGAAATTTTAATCTTTAAAGAAATCTTTTAAACTTTCTAAACGAACAAAGGCCTTAGGTCTACACAAACATTGAGCAGAAAATAAATGGGGAAATAAAAACCTCCAAGTCCTTTTGTTTTCCAATAAGTGAAAGCAATTCTTCATTCTTTTGATTACAAATGAGGGCTAAGGATTCTTTTTCTGAACTGCAAAGTGTAAAAGAGTGTTACAAAATAAAAGATTTTTACAGTAGTACCGTAAAATGGGGTGATTCAAATCACTTTTGAACTTGGAACTGCAGCCAAAAGTTTCCTAATAAATATTTTGGAATGCTTTAAAATGAATTGATGGTTGAAAGAACTTTTAAAGAATATGTAGAATCAGTCAGTTTTCATCCTGTTCCTATAACCCTAACACAATCGGAACTATGATGGTTTAAAAAAAATTTCCCCAACAGTGATCCAATTCACTACATTTTACAGTAGTACATCTCAAAATATAATGAGCAATAATAAAAGTAAGAATTAACTCTCTTTATTAAATGCAAATCAGGAAACAACATCACTTACAAGCATTTTGAAACTTCTTCATGTTTAGCTTCCAAAGCTTTTTTAAGATCTTCATTTTCTTCAGACATTTGATTTATTTGCTGTTCTTTGGCTATAAAATCATTCTAAAACAATAAAAGCTTTAAAAATTTATCTGGAGGAAAAAAAAACAATTAAATATAAATAGAGTTCAGATTTTCAGAATTAATGTAGACTGAGACTTACACAGATCACCAAAAAACTTGGGGAAAGTGAAAATCATAAATACCTAATATAAGTATTGCAGGTTCAAATGTATATTTTAAATAATACAGAAGTTATAAATAAATATCATAATTATATTTGGGTTTGGTGAAGAGCAACAAGCCAAGTAATCTGTAAAATACATCATAGCAGTTACAGGGGTTGGTGAGCAATAGTAAGCAGGGTTCAGAACCCCCTAGTTTTACAGAAAATAATCTCTTCATGGTTTAGAAAGATATTTTCTTAAGATACAATGAAGTAGTCAAAATATTGTGCTTTTGTATTAATTTTTAAAAAGCTGGGTTGCAAAAACAGACAAGTTCAACTGGGATACATTGGAAATAATCAAGGAATTCAAGGGCAAAGTATCATGTTTTCTGATTGAACTCATTCAAAGTTCCTAACAGTCATACTTTTGCACTTAAACAGTCCTTTTTTTTGGATTGACTTAGCATATTTTGAATTTTTCTTACTTTATATACATTTTTGACTTTTTAAGATGCTTTTAATTTAATTTATACAACAGCACCTTCAATAATTTTAACTACGAGCCACCACTGCCCCTAAAGTTTTAATCATAAATAATTCTTACACTTAAAAAAAAAGATTACCTTCAAAACTTCATAAGCCATTAAATCTTCTTTAGCATCAGAAACAAAATCTTCTAACTCACCTGTATTCAGTAGAAAATAATAATAAAGATCACAGATACACTTGCACAGACTTTTAAAAGTATGAGACACTTCAAATTGCCTTACTTCTTCTGAGTTCAGTATCTTGAAGTGATTGTGTCAATGCCTTACAATTTAAATGTTCTTCTTTAAGTCTAAAAAGTTATTAAATGCTTTTGAGAATTTTTAAATTGCTTGCATGTTATAAAAATGATTGAGTTTCATACAATTTTATTATTCATTGCAATGATTTGGGACCAAGTTCAAAAGCTTTAGCAAGGTTACATTATACTTAAGATCTAAGATTTTTTGGAGTGGCATACTTGCAAAAAAACAATGTAGATAAAAACATAAATTGAACAGCTTGAAATGAACTAAAAATCCTTTATCTAATGTCCCAAAACCAACAGGTTTTCAGTTTTTTTTAATAATTTAATATATTTATTGTTCATTTGATCCCCTACCTAACTTAGTGTGCTTGATGAGCCAATGAGTAAGCATGGTTGGGATTGTTTTGACAACCACAGGTGATGCAAATATACATCCTGTGCATACAATCTGAATAGAGGATGTCTATAATAGTTCAGTTTTCAAGAGCATCCGATGATAGTAGGGAGGAAAAACACATAATTTTGTTATAATATTAAAACAGCTGCACCATTATAAGTGGATCTTGCTATTAACCACAATGCACTTGTTCATTATGCAGTGAGAGGGCTCCTTTTATTGCTGTATCATGATCAGCATATATTTTCTGTTTGTTTGTTAAATGGAACCAAAGTCTGGCAAAATCCAGAAACAGGGATGATGTTGACCTTAAGCTTTCCAGTTAGAAGGATCTCTCCCTCTAATATAAAAAACCTATTCTTGCATTCTACACTCCCTGTTTTTAGGATGTGTTTACAATTTAAAAATTCTTAACACATTTTATGTTTATAAAGGACAAAAAGTAAATAGTACTAAGCATTTTTTTCATTTTAATAAAAATAATTTTTGAAGGAAAATTGCTATGCATTATCAAAGAAATTCATAGAACCCTCTAGTTTTTAACCTTTCATTATTTTAGAACATACTTGTTTTCAATATCCAATGCTTTACTTTCAGAATTAGCAAGAGTTTGTTTTAAGTTCATTAAGGTATCTTCATATTCAGTTTTCAAGCATTTAGAGCCCTCAATGCTTTCTTCATATTTTTTCTTCAGTTCCCTGATCTCATTATTGTCAGACAAATATCTTCTTTCAATTTCTATTTTGTTACTCTAGAAAGAAGTACAATTTTGCCCCTGATGAATTTACTGATTCTCTACTTTAAAAAAACAAAGCTTAAAACCTGACAAAAGTAACATTAAGACAACTAATGTAATTATCTTAATATTTTACTAAACTATATATAATTAATAAAGCTAGTAAAAGAGTATTTAGTTTAAGAAGGTTGTATAATTATAAAACATTTCAAAATTATTTTAGCATTTTATGAGAAGAAATAAAATTACACATTATAAACACATTAATTTAAAACAAGTGTTTTAAAAAATCTAGTTCTTAAATTTTGATTTAACTTTTCATGAGCTTAAAAAAACTCTTTAAGGTTGTTTTTAACTCATAATGAAAAGTTTCTTTAACAAAATAAAAAATTTCAACAAAAAATTTAAATTTGGTTGGTTGTGTTTTTATAGTGCATAGCCATTACCCATTTCATCCCAATCAAATTATTTAGAGTGCCTAGAAGTTAATCTGTAAAAAAAGGTTAAAACATCATAAACAAAATACATAATTAAATGTTTATTTTTAGTTAAACTTTACCTCAACAAGCTTTAGAGTATTTTCAGTATCATGTAACTGACATGCAATTTCTTTATTTGATTCTTGCAACTGAAGTAAATTTGCTTCCAAGTTATCTGGAAGAAAAAATTGTGATTTGATTAGAAATTAAAAATAATAACATAGACTGATTACTAAAGATTTTTTCTTACTTTTTTCCTTTAGTAAGAATTTTGTTTTATTTTTCTCATCCTCTACTTCTTTACTCAGTCTGTTTACTTCACTCTGACAATTTTGAAGCATAACACTTAGAGACTTATTCTGAAATAATAAATGTTGGTTAGAAGTGTACTTAAACATCAGTTGTTAAATTTGAAAAAGTCAAAACTTTTACATTTGTTTTTCATATGAACTTATCGTGCAGCTGAATCAGAAGAGTATTACCTAATCTCACTGTACTACTGAATCTGATGGTCACTGAATGATTGACGAGATAATACATAAGAACCAAAAATTCAATATCCTACAAAACTATTTCCTTCATTTGCGTAAAATATCTTAAACTTTGGAACATTAAAAGTATTTCAGTGTAGTCAACTGCTAAGGTATTACCTCTTTCTCAGTTTCCAAAAGTCTTATTTCAAAAGTTTCTCTCAAATCAATAACTTTTGATTGTTCCTCTCTCACTGAAATAATAAGAAATCAAAATTAACCATATAAAAGGATGTGGAAAAAGTAGGAAGTAACAGGGAACCTGTAGTCTCAGAAACTATGTTATTACAAAACATTATTATAATTTTTCAACAAACTAAGAAATTAAAATATCACACTGATATTTCCCATTAGTATTCTTTAAAAATTTAACTTTCAAAGTATGCAAAGTAATTTTGTTAGGAGAAAATTCCATGAAACACAATACAGAAAAATTTGACAGTATCTTAAGTATTATCATCTCATTGATTTTCCTTAATTTTAACTAAATGCATGTGCCAAAGCATTGTGATAAGAGAGGGGTAGGGGTCAAGGTCATGTAACATAAAGCTAGGGAAGAATCCATTCAATTGGACAAGCATCCACTGTGGACGATGGGAGAAACAAGAACATTTTGTAAGACCACACGTCCCATGTTTATAGGTTACACTTGAAAATAACAGCATTTGTGTATTGTAATTTCGGGTAAATAAGCCACATTGCTGTGTAACCCACACACACACAATATTTAGAGTATAAAATATCATCAGATAAACTGCACAACCATATAGGCCGCAGCAAATTTACTAGAGTATGAAAACTTGAACAACCAATCTAATTGTAATCCTTTGTTAAAAAGAAAAATTAATTAACCTTAGGCCAACTTTAAGAATTTATTATTTAAGGAAATTTAAATGATAATAAGATATATGATGAAACAAGTTACTATTGTATAATACTTTTTGAAACTTACAAGCATTTTTCAGGTACTCCACACTTTCAGAATAATCAGCATTTATTTTCTCAAACTTAATCTTTAGATTCTATAATAAAATTAAATTAATTAGAATACTACACATATTATAAACTCCTGTATGTATGCAAACAGTTTTGGATTCCTAAAATTTTATAATACAATTAAACTTGAATAATAGTTTGAAATCAGGGATAGATTAAAGATTTTTCTTGGTCCCTTGAACTTACATTAAATCAATTTTAAAAAATTGTGACAAATTCCAAGTTTAATTTCTTTTATTCCAAGCTTTCAAAAAAAAAAACTTTTAAACCACTACTTTGTTACTTTTTATTGCTAAGGAATCAAATACATGAATGTTTTCCTACTAAACATGATTTTAATTTGATACTTTCAAAATTTGAACAATTAGAATACTCTCTGGTATGAAGTGCTCAAAAATAAAATACTTTTTTACGCTACATAGGGGAAGATCTTTACAAGATCATAGCTACCTATGGGCAGCCTAGTAGAAAAATTAAAATACTGATATCTTTCTAAAGGTATTTAATACCCAAGTATAGATGCATAACATAATAAGTAACCACTATTTTTACAGACATCAAAGAAAATAAAAACTCAAATATAATCATTGACTTCTTTATGAAACCCACTTATATAAATTGCTTAAAATTGAAATTCAATAAGCAAGGAAAAGATGTTCATGTCAGTTTTAAATATAAAACTTGCCTCAATAGCTTTCAACCTTTTAGCATCAGTTACATTTATTATTTCTTCTATACGGTTACCTAAACAATTGTAAACAACATAAATAGTTTCAAAATTCAGAACTCATAAAATAATTACAATTTTATAGATGACAAATCAATAATATCTAATACATTACCATACTCATAATGCCCTTGCAATGTATTGTAATGTTTTTTCAGTGCCGAGCATAATTCTTTGGTAGAATGTAATCTAGAGTACAAAAAAAAAATAACACAGTTAACTAAAACAACTGACGATGATAGAAAAAACAGTTAACTTCTTAGTACCCAGAAAATTTTAATATTTAAGAAGTTAAAAACATTTTGGAAACATGGAACATTTTGAAACAAGATATATACATTACAAATATTTTATCTCAAACTAGCAAAGATTGAATTCTAAGACAAGTAACTAGTAAGTGTTGAAAAAAAAATACTTTTCTAAAACTAAAGTTCTTTGTTGAATTTCTTCATTTAGCTGAATGTTCAGATTTTCATTTTGTAACTGAAAATCTAATAATTGTTTTCTTTGTGATTCAATGGTAGTTAAGAGTTCCTCTTCCTTCTTGTTCTATAAAAACAAAGAGATTGCATCAATGAACAAATAAATTTTAGGTATTGTAAAGGTAGGTATTATAGATATTTGATTTGTAAAAATTAAGGTGAATATACTTTTTGTTCACTTTCTATTTCAATTGATGTTTTCCACTTCCTAATTTCTTCCACATTAGCAAAGAGCTTTGAGTGAACTATGTTAACAACATCTAGATAACAGTCTTTTGTTTCATCAGTAGGATGAATGAAAGATTTTGGGTTATCATAAAATCCTGAAATAAAAATACTCCCTTAAAAACACTTAAATATGGACAGAAAATTAAGTTACCAGCAAAGGTATGGTAGCTAAAAATTTCTATAATTGTTAACTACTATTTCAATTATATAAGCATTATGTATTAAATGAAAAAGTTCCATGATTTCATGTATTTTTTATATTACTCTACATGCAAAAGTATGCTGTCATGCAAAATTTCAACTTGATAGAACCATTTTTGTATTAAAAAAATATTTTGGAAGCATTTAAAAATGCTCAGAAGCTGGGTGTAACATCAATGTAGCACAATTGCAAAATAGTACCTTTTTAATGGCAAAATACCAACCATGCTGCAGACCACTAAAAATAATGTGAGGGTTTGAAACTCAAATAACTAGTTTTTGTTTCCTATATCTTTTAACTATGTATAAGCCTGTATTAAGGGATTTTGCTGTCCTGTGCTACAATTTTCTTGATATCTTCTCACTACAACTTTTCTTTCCTATTACACAAACAACACAAGGTTATTTTTTTTAATTCTTATCGACGAAATAAGAAACATTTGTAAAACTCTAGTTCTGAGCTCTTTGCGGCACCTCTTATATTTCTTTAAGGCACTCACTTTGGGAACCACTGATTTAGACCATAACTTAAGTAATTTGGATTTACTTCTCTATTAAAAATAATAACTTAACAGTAAACCTATTTAATGCATTTACTACAACAGGGCATTTGAATTCCAATATAGTATTTGAACTTAATGATTAGCATAACTAACTTATTCCTTCAGAATTAAATGGTGGAAAAGTACCTAAAGATTACTTACCATCAGAAGCTGTAATTTCTGCTATTTTCTTTGCTTGAACTTGAATCTGTAAAAGTTAAATTATATAATTTAAATGGAATTTTTTTGGATTAATTCAGATAAATTTACACATCATTGAGAAATGCTAAGAGAAAAATCCTTAAGCATATTTTGCTAAAACAATGTTATGAACACTTCTAATTTTTAAAATTCCTTGTTTAAGATTCTTTAACCCTTTCAGTCCTAGACCGCCTGAGAATTCCATTGAATCCTGTAGAAAATTTGGGGCGTTCAGGACCGAAAAGGTTAACATTAGTTTGCAAAATCTTTACATTAGTATTAGTTAGTCTGTAATTTAACATAATGAATCTAACATTCCTTCATAAGGCTTCCATTTTACAATATAACCAAGAAAAATAAAATGAAATGAAATAGCAGTGAAAGTATCTTAGGCCAGTCAACAGATTACTTTTATTTTAATCAGTCAATTTTTTTAACCAGCCTTTTATTTAATTTTAGGAAAGCTTTAAAATGATTTTTAATCATTAAAATTTTAGTGTTTCTCATCCTTTATTGCAGAATATTTTAACAAATAAGAAAGAACTTAGTTTTTTTTATAAATAACATTTATTTTTTAAGTATTATGGATGAGAATAGTAAAAATAAGCAAAACACTTAAAAACTAGGTACTTCCGTATTATCCCATCGACCATGCCTCAGAAAACGAAAATGTATAACCAATTAACTGTGCTGCTGAAACTGCCAGTCGAAGGGAAAATACATGAGACACTATTTTTTCTGGATATTTAATTTAGCCTCTCTTCCCCCTGTTAAAATTCATTTGGTGTTTATAGAAGAAGGAAAGGATGAATATCCCACTAATTTGGCACCCCTATAGAATCTAAAGGTGAAGCCTTTACAGTTACCCAGCCAATGACTGAATAGGGAATCATCATTTCGAGTGTCAGTTGCTTTTTACTCTGCAGAGGATAACTTCTGTAGCAGAGGCAGTCAAAATATACAGCCCAACTGAAAGGCCCTACACCCTCCAGCCGTAAGAATATTACTTAAAAACATTATAAGCAAATCATTTTTAAATGTTTGCTTAAGAGTTTATGGTACTTTAGGATAAGTCAAGGGGGGGTGAAAATGTCTCCAATCGAACTATACAGTATACTCTCAATAAGACGACCTTTGTTATGTCGAAAACTTTTATTTTTGAAAAAATATTTTTCTCAGACATTAGGTGTTCCTCAAAATTAAATTGTTATGCCAAAAACTCTGTATTCTAGCATTATGCGATCTACCAGTTTAGTTAGATGGATTTAGGGTAGATGGTGACACCACAACTCATGTTTTTTTAATCGTATTGAGCGAACTAAAGTTCATAAGCTAACTAAAAACTAACTAATCCTCATTAACTAACTAATCCTAATGATCCAACTAAACTGGTAGGTTGTATACTACAGAGAATACTGAAAATTATTTATCATGAAATTTTTTACCTAACACTTTGACTGTCATATCGAGAATATACTGTGCTAGCAATTGTTTTATAATTTACACAAAAAAAAATTAAAAGAAACATTGCTAGTTGAGATATTTTAATGGTGTTTTTATTTCGATATATATGATTATTTTTGGCGATTTAGTATAAAACTCGACCCTTGTACCCGGCTGATCTTAAAGTATCAAGTTTGTAGTAGCAACCATTTTAATTGGAAAAATATCACACTAATACAGTAGGTACATTGATCTTAAATAAACCAGTATAAGTATGCAACATACAGGTTTGATATTTTCTTTGTTCTCTGAGAATGGTCGCACATAACTTGCTTTCAAGTTAGAAAGAGGCATTGTCCTAAAAATAAAAATTTAAATACACTAAAGAGTGAAAAATGCACAAAACAATAAATGTCACAAAATTTTGTTGCCTGAAAATTTGTTCCTTCAAAATTAATTAATTATATGAGGTTTCATTTAATGAGTTCACAAAAACAAATTGAGATAGGTACCATATAAATAAAATTATCCAGATATAATCATGTCCATTTTAAGGAAACATTGTGAATTTAAAAGCAAAGTTAAGTTTACATTTCTTAGCAAATTTCGATCAATAGTAAAGGAAAGGAAAATTGACAGATTATATACAAGAATTCGAAAATAACTAAATAAAAAAATCGGCTTTGAAACTGTATATACTAATTGCAAAAGAAACACCCTTTAATAATAACAAAACCTTAAATAATCAACATCAAAACTTCACACAACAAGAAAATTCAACATGTTCCCGAAGTTAAATACAAATTTTATGAAATTGAAATTGAAATTCGAAACTTCGAATTCGAAACATCAGCGCAGAAATAATAATTTTTTCAGATCACTTCTCTTTGAGATCTAAAATTTCACAGAGAGAAAACTCAAAGATATACTTTTATCTAACTTAGCAAAATTCAAAGGTTAAGGAAATTTTTAATCATAAATCCTTTGTTTATACAGAAAAAATTCATTAAAACGTCACTAATGAAATAATATACTATACTGAAAGAGGAATTGTAATTATGATTTTTTGCACTATGTAAAGTCATAAAGTTCTAACTACAACTGTAACAGCTAATGTTATTGTTTATTTTGAAAATAAAAATAGCAGACAAGCAGACGAATTTGCGAATCTCCTGAATTATTTATAACTTTTCATCTAGAGTACCTTGATTCTTCTCTAGATTATCGAGAAAAATAGTGAAATGTTGTTCAGAGTTTCTATTAAAGGAATTCACAACTATAAGAAATCACAAAATTTAATCAAATCGTTTAGTCGCTTTATCTCTAATGAAAATGCTCAATCATTTGAAACAAAAGACCACTATTTTGGCTTTGAAAAAGTTTCAGCTTCAGAAAAAAGAGAAAAAAGTCTGTCAACTTTTCATATCATTTAAACTAATTCTTTACTGCATATTTCCCCTATTATATAATATTATGTTTCCCTTGTTTTTTATATTTTAGTTCAAGCAGTCTTCTCCAATGTTGCTGAAAAATATGACTTAATGAATGATGTTATGACTGGGGGTATTCACAGACTATGGAAAGATTATTTTATTCATGCTCTATCCCCAACTCCAGGAACAAAACTTTTAGATGTTGCTGGTGGAACTGGTAATTAATCTGCATTTTTTTAATATTACATTGTTTCATGCAATAATTTTTATTTCTAGTTTTAATTTTTTAAAGAAATGTGCCCTTACATAATGATATTTACCCTTAATACATATTTCTCACCAGTGGCTTATATAGAAATTTATTTCGGGAGGACCTCAAAATTATTCCTCAGCCCCTTCCATGCATATTTAATAGGTCAAATGTAGCTTTTTAATGCATTTTTAGGTAGAATTTGCGTCATAAAGAACTTAACATTAGAAAAGTTGTGAAGAATGAAGTTCTAGTACCAAAAGGGGTCTGAGGGTCCTCCCCCTAAATATTTGATTCAAAAAACAGGTTTTTAACTAAATTTGGTATGCCTAGTCCAAATTTTGGGAACACATTGTTAGGTAGAATTTTCAATTTGATGAACTTAATATAAAAAAAAGTTCTGAATAGAGTTCTGAGTACAAAGGGAGATCTGGGGGTCCTACCCCAGATAACTTTGTAAGTTTGACCCTAAAAACAGGGTTTTACTTTGTTTTTGGACACCTAGTTCGAATTTTAGACATGTGCACATTTAGGAATTTAATACATTTTTCGGTAGGTTTTAGAGTTAGATGAACTTATTCATAACATACAAGTTAGAAGCATGTTTTTATAATTAATTTTACTGAATTTTTTTCTGGAAAACATTCGCCCTTACAGCTTTCTGTATAACATTTTACAGTGATTTGCAGCAGTTACTCCTCCAATTTCTTTAAGAGTTGTCCAGCATTCTACCAGTAACTCATAATTTTTTCATCACATTTTAATGTGGTTTGGTTTCCAATTTTTTTAATATGGTTCCTTAATATTTAGGTGATATTGCTTTTCGGTTTCTTCAAGCTGTAGAAGATAGTGAGGTTGCAGTTGAGTCCTTCAAAAGTCATGTAACAGTATTGGATATTAACCAAAAAATGCTCTCAATATGTAATAGTAGAGCTCAAGAAAATGGTTTAGTCAATTGTAAGTAAAGTTTGGCTTTTTTTTGTTAAAAAATTGTTTCATATGAAATACCTACTGTATATTTCCATACTTAAGCCGAATGTAGACACATACATATATAAGCTCCAAATAGTTTTCTTCTAAAAATTTACATTAAATTCCAACCAGTAAATAAGCTGATATTAAATTATCCTATCTGTTCATTTGATTTCAATTGAGCTTTTGGGAAATCTTCATCTTTGTAAAACTATTTTATCTTATTAACTATCAAACCTAAATTGGATTTAACTTTATGAACTCATAGGTGAAGTCACATGAGTTGATGCTTTTGGTTACACTAAGCTTAAGAACAACTTAGTATTAAACAAATTTAGTGGAAGCTTATGTAAAATTTTTAATCCATTCTACAATTTTAGAAACTATAAATATTTCCAAAAAAAGAAGTTCTCTTGGGAAAAAAAAACTTTGAGTGAAATTCATTGCAAAATTTAACTCATTTAAAAATTAATTAACTTGGGAAAAACAAATCTATCTTTACTTCTTTGAAAGTGGGATGCAATTCCTCAAAATCTATTTTTAGTTGACTAATAGACAGGTAACAGCCAAGGGTGGGTCCAGACCAGATTTTCGAAGGGGGCCATATCAAAGGTTATACTATAGGTAATACTTTCCAAATTTTCAGGGTCCTTAGAAAAAATTTTGAATTTTAGCATTGCAAACAGTGTTTTTAAGTAGAATTTTAAGGGTTTATAGTTACTTCAGACATTTTACACAGTAACATTCATTAGTTTCTTCTCTATACTTAGAGGATATCCATGGACATGCTCAAGTTTATGAAAGTGGAAAGAATGATTTCTATGAGCCATAACTAACCAGACCGATAATGCTTCCAGACTGATATTGGGAGGGGGTCTGGGGATTCTCCCCCAGAAAAATTTTGTGAATTTTCCCTCTAAAAGTATATTTTCAACTGGTTTTGAGACCTACTAAACCACAGAATTTTCAAGACAATTTAATAGATGCCAAATTATTGCAGGGTCTGGGGCCCTCACCAGAATTTTTTTTTTTTTTTTTAAATATGCTCTTTTAAATTGTGATGATTTGTCTTCTTTGATATTATTATTATTTAAGAAAAATCCAAGAGGACCACTTGGATTCACTAAGCGGCTGAATTTTTAACTTTTACACTACAAAATAGATGTAAAACTTTTAGAGGGGGGTTTGGGGCTTCTTCCCCCAAATTTTTGAATTTTAAGCTATATTTGATAGTGTCTTGGAGGGGGCCATGCCCCCCCCCCTCTGGACCTACCCATGGTAATAGCATTTAAGTACATTCAGTATTAAAGGAAGCATTATCAACACTAATAATTAAATAGAAAAAATCTTAAATTAGCTTCAAAATAGTGTTTCCAGGTGACGTCACAACCGGTTATTTTCTTTTAACTGTGTGCCTTCTGTAGGGCCTTTTAACTGTTGCTGAGGCCGTTGTTTATCTGTTGCTAAGGCGGTTTTTAGGTATGGGATCACGTGATTGCAAATGCTCCAATAGAAGAATTCCACGGCTAGTCATTTTCTGTAACTGTTAACCTCTGTAGGGCAAAAAACTGTAACTTTTCTGTTGTTAAGGCCGTTGTTAGGTCTGAGTCATGTGATTGAAAATGCTCTATAGAGCATTTTCAATCACATGACTGCCTAACAACGTTGTTGTATTCCTCCAGTGACATCATGTGCAAATGCTGCTATTGGATACTTCTATGTCCCGCCCCTAACAACAGCCTTAGCAATGTTGATTTTGTCCTCCAAGTGACATCATGTGTGAATGCTCTATTGACTTGCTTGAGGGTCTGTTGGGAAAGTTGGTTTTTCTTGTCAAAAGCAAGTGAGAAAATACAATTTGTAATTTTTTTGTTTAGGTCATATTACTTTTAATTCTTGTGTGTTAAATAATGTATAACCAAACTAACTCAGAGAAAGTACCAAATGATCTGATTCAAATTAAAGATTGGTTGCTGTGAGCTGCTTTCTTGCATTTTGTTGTTGGAACAAGTAGGAAAATATGAGGAGTTCTTACTCCACATTGTAGAAAATTACAACCATGTTTCTTCTAGCAAGGAATTCATGAATGCTATCTTTGTTTTAAAGAATATGCCTTTTTGTTCTAGCTCTGACATGTGTTCAAGGTAATGCTGAGTTACTACCATTTCCTGATAACTCATTTGATGCATACACTATAGCATTTGGAATACGAAATGTTGTCCATAAAGAGGAGGTATTTAATTCTACATCATTAGAAAATATTAACCCCTTTCCATATTTTTCCAGAAAACTCATTTAAGAAAATAGCAAGTTAGAGTAGTGCTCTCTATCACCTACTGTTATACACTGATATTTTAATACAAGTTATTTTAAATGGAATAAATGTTATTGCATAGTTGTTGGCTTAGTAAAATGTTAAGCTTCACATTAAAAAATTGGCCCCTTTTTTACCAATCTTTAATAAAAAGTACTTAAAGCATAAGCTGGCCCATGTTTAGGGTTCTGGCTGCATCCACTCAGGCTATTTTATTGAGTAGTTTTGGCTCTTATGTATTATCTCGTCAACCGTGCTGCTGAATCTGAAAACAATCAAAGCCCCATCTACTGTGCACTAAAGCTGTGCCACTGAAATTGACGAATGCTGAATGGTCGACAGAATAATACACGAAAGTACCATAATATTTTTAGAGGATGGATTGATTAGTTCAAAAACTATTTAACTCTTTAAAATTCCACGCGTACACAAGATAGCTATCTTAATATAAATAGCAATAGCAGAAATTGACAATCATTTCCAGCAATTAGATGTCAAATAAATGTCTAGATTCATTTATTTAATTTATTGCCTGTTCTGGGAAATCTTTTTGTAGACAAAAATGCTCAGTCCTACCTTTAAAAATTTTATTTTGAACATTAACAAAAATAAATCTCTCTATATATAATCAAGGTGTCTCTGCCTGCCTGGGTTTGTCCGGATTAGATTTGGCTTAATTTCTCCCAAACTTCCCGATCGATTTGAACCAAACTTGGTACACAGACGTATGGGGACGGGGGAAAGGTAATGGCACCAATTTCAAAATTCTAAAACCACCCCTTCACCCCCTTTTAACAAAAACATCCTTACTTCTCCGTTAAAGAAGACCTGTTTAACTCGCATTGTTGCAAAGAATTCAACAAAAACAATTTTACGCACAAAACAAAGTTTTTAAAGATAAAACTGGACTAAAATTGTTTTAAAAAGTTTATTAATAATTTAAAAAATTGAAATCTATCCTGATAAAAAACTTTTTGACAGTATTTTCTTATTAAAAACTTCATTTTCCATGAAACTTTAAGTTGAAATTGAAAGTTTAGGCTATTAAAATTAATCTTTATAGAAACAAAACTTGAATAGAGTATTTTCAATCACATGACTCTGCCTAACAGCCTTAGCAACGTTGATTTTGTCTTCCAAGTGACGTCATGTGCGAATGCTCTATTGAGCATTCGCACATGACGTCACTTGGAGGACAAAAACAACATTGCTAAGGCCGTTGTTAGGCCGAGTCATGTGATTGAAAATGCTCTATTATTTAAGTGTAGTTTTTTTTAAGAAAGTTGGTAATAAAAACTAGATTGATTTTCATTCTCCATTATTATTTTTCCATGATAGCTTAACAAGATTTTTTTCAATTTAACAGCAGGAATGTTAAATACCTTTTCTTTATGTGGCTGTTTTTATAGTTTTTATTTATTTACAGGGAAATTCGTCAAAATAGCCGAATGGGAGCATTATCAATTTTTTTTTTTTGAAGTTGTTGACTAAATTCCTCTGCGGGATTTTTTCCTGATAATGAAGTAATATTATGCCGATGAAAAATGTACCGGGAACACAGGGATTAAAAAGTTACCGGGATATAAAAGGTAACGAGAACACCGGGATGGAAAAGGTACCGGGAACTCCGGAATGAAAAGTACTGGGAACACTGGGAGGAAAAAGGCACCAGGTACACCGGGATAAATTGGTAATTCCTGATACAGAAACTTAGACGTGCAACTTGAGAGAGCATAAAAAATAATTTTATACATTCCCACCCGTGCAAATCAGCTAGTTACTAAATAAGTTTCAGATTTCTTTTGAAATAAACACATTTGGGAGAAAAGGATTGTCATTAATTGAAAAATGCTGTTACTGAAACTAATAACTCCTTACCCTTGTTCTTCTCTACATAAAGGTTAATTTCTTACATATAAGCATCATAGCTGTTCCAGTTTCTCATTTGTATGATTAAGATATTTTGCTTACCTAGATTTTTTCCGAAGTGCTAAATCATTCTAGGTATCTATTTCTGAAAAAATCTAGATACTTATTTTCTGAAAATGCACAACTTGAGAAATATAGAATATGGATCGATTCCTAAAAAACATCCAAGTTTATCTCTTTAAATAAGCCTTTATTTATAAAAAAACAAGTGATAAATATACATAACTAATGAAAAAAATTTTTAGCATTAAATTAATCCACATATTTTACATTGGAACAGGCTCTTTTGGAAGCATTCAGAGTTCTACGACCTGGTGGACATTTCTTATGCATGGAATTCAGTGAAGTAAAAAGTGCTACATTTAACAGGTAATCGATTCCAAGGTAGTAATAGTATATTGAGGATTAACATAACGTATGAGATACTCATGTCTTACCCCCAAAATAGACTAGATTAAGCACATTTATTAAAAAAACTAACCAAAAATAATTACTTTTAGGTTCTATCATTGGTACTCAAAAGAGATAATACCGGTGTTGGGGGAAATCATAGCAGGAGACTATAAATCATATCAATATTTAGTAGAAAGCATTCAGAAATTTCCTAATCAGGTAAATATTTGACTAAATAAACTAATAGTATTGGAATGGTATTGGTATAACATTTATTTATGCATTACAGGAAGAATTTAGCAGTATGATACAAGAGGCTGGATTCAGATCAATCGCATATGAAAATCTTTTTAATGGTATTGCTGCTATTCACTCGGCCTACAAACTATAACTGAAGTTTCTTGTAACTGATGCATATGAACTAAATGTACATTTTGTACAACATATTGAACTTATTTGTAAACAAGTGACAATAAAACAGTAAACAAATAATTGACAATGAGCTGCCTTGATGTGCATGTCCCTTGACCTTACAGGCATAAAATAAAAAGTTACATATCACACAAACATTTATCCTGACTTGAACAGCAAGATTGCAACCTGTCCCAAGTAGAAGTAAATGAAATGTTTCGTTTCATGGGTAACGTAGCTGCCAAAGTTGCGGCCAACAATGCAATGCCAGGTGGGGTTGTAATTCTTGTCAAACTCTTTCTTGATATAAGCAGCAATATCCTTTTCAATGTTATATTTTTCTAATGCCTGGGTAGCAATATCAACTGCATTCTGCTGCATTTCCTCAGACATATCAGCATTTTTAATTACAGCTTTACGATCAGATGACATCTTGAATCCTAAAAAATACAAAAGGAAAGTGATAAGGATAAATGCAATGAAATTTTTAAGACTGGTTTTAAATTTTTTTTATAAGGTTAACCCAACAGAATTAGAAGTTTTAAAAAACTATTTAAAATATGATGCATTTGATTAATAGGCTTTTTGCAAAATTTTCAATTGATTTATGATGCAAAAACCTTTTAAGGGCATGTTAACCAATGGTGAAATTCAGGAGATTTAATTTTAATCAGAGTAGAAAGCATCTAAATTCCAAGAGTTGACAGCATGCTATGCTTAATCTGTACTTATAAAACCTATTTTAGCTATATCACATTGTTCATTCAAAAAAATTAATTTAAAATAAAACCTTTTACATAAGATTTAAGTTTAAATAATTCTGAACTAAACATTTAAATTGGACTTTTTTTGTAATTCTTATCTTATGCATGTAAAATAAAAATAGCTTTACAACATGAATAAAAATAAGTACTCAAGTCTGGTTTTTCTTGAATATGGCAGCAATATTAAGAATAGAACAGACTTTAAACTAGAGGGGGAAAACTCAATTTTTTATTCAAAATTTAAGGTGTTGAAAGCCTAGATGAAGAAAGCCAGAAAAATTACAAAAATTGAACCAGTTCTTGGTTTTATACAACCGGGAGCGTTTTTTTTCTTTTTGACATTGCCAACTCTGCCGATAATTCATTTTCTAGCAACCCAGCAAATATACATACTTGGATAATATAGAAGCACACGCGCACACCAAGCGCAGCTAATTTTAGAGTTTTGCAGATAATCTTTTCAAATAATTTAAATTCTTGGCAAATTGATATTTTCTTACTGTTGTTTCTTATGAAGCATTATTACGGTATTTAGGTAAACAATGGGACTGTCACTATGTTTTTAAGTCAAAATTCAAACAATTAGGGGCCCTAATTAGTTTGCAGATAATATTTGATGGAATTTTTGTGCGCAGTTTTTTTTGTTTTATCCAACTATGCAGATATACTGAATAGTGGATTGATACGAAGAGTAGTGCCAAAAAAGTCACCAAGAAGAGTGGCACCCGGTTGTAATATTGCACCCAGTTCTCTTATATAAATTATGGTTAATTTTAAGAATCCGGGACTTGGCGAGCACTTGGCGATAAATCATTCTTCCTGGTTACCCTACCCTTACTTTATTCTAGCAACCCTAGGATATCTTTTTTCCAGCTCTCTTCCAGCCACCTGCCTCTTAGCTCATTAATTCAAAATTTTACATATTTCTGGAGTTGGTTTTTATTCAAAACATCGTTATCAAGGATTGGTTTCAGTTTCAAATGATGCACACATTCATTCACTATCAGCTTGTTTCTTTTTTATTTCATCCTCTATGGTTCTTTCCGTTAGGTTCCTTTTTTTTTTATTGAATAGTAATTTGAAGGCATCAGGATTTTAATTGGTTGAAAGGGGGTAGAACATTCTAGATTTTTTTTTTTGTTCAACCGCCACTTTTCCATAATTATTCAGTTTTGAAATTGTTACTCGTTGGGATGGTTGTGCGCGCTTGTGCTCCTTCTTTGTTTTCGATTGCCGGCCAGCCGTACTCCGTGGCCGTGCCTTTCTCCTGAGCTCCCGTACCGAATTTCCACAACCAATTTTGGATTATTATCCGTTTTGAGGTAAGCTCTGCACATTTTTTATTTAAAAGCAGAGCTTTTTATCTACATGGTATTTTTAATATTCTTGTAATTTCGCATTTTTGTTTAGGGTGGTCGATATCGTTGAGTGTGAGGTATGCGTGTTCTGTGAATGCAGGGGCGTAGCTACGAAGCAAAATTTCGGGATTTCTTCCCCTAATATGCAAAAAATTTCTTAATTAATTGTACATATTAAAATTAATTAACCTAAATCCCCCGATTTTGTTTTCTTGGCTACGCCACTGTTTCGTGTGGAATGAATGCTCTATATTACATGTAGAGAAAATGCTCTCATTTTTTCAAAATAATGTGCGGAGCTTCATCCTTATTGTTTAGAAGGAGAAAAATTACTTCCGAAGATGGGTTAGTACTGTTCTCCATCTTTTCGTACCGCGAAGTGTTTTCTCGCCAATGCCAGGCATTGGCGAGAAAGCACTTCGCCAAGAAGTCGCCAAGTCCCGGATTGTTAAAATTTACCTAAATTATAATTAGTTACTGGTTACTCTTATAACTTGTTGGCTAATTTTTCCAGCCTAGAGGAAAATTGGGAAGGATTTCAGTCCCTATACAGAAAACCTTTTACCCATGGTTGAAATAATTCCTGTTTTGTATTTGTACATCAAAAATTGGAAATACCAACAAAAAAAAAGGGTACAATTCCATTAGAGTCCCCGCTAAATATCGCCAATATCCAAATCGCTAAATATATCCAAATATCAACAAATTTTTCTCACTTTTATTAATGAACTGAATAGTTAACTTATTGATCTACTTAAAACATTTTAATTTTAATTCAGGAGTTTGAAATTATTTATGAATATTTCTACTTTTTGTTGTCTAAAAGAACCGGGCGATATTTAGCGGGGACTCTTATCGGAATTGAACCAAAAATAGTTAACCAACCGATAAAAATATTAAGTTTGTCTGCCCCGACTAAGCACGAGTGGTAAACCCAAATGGAGAAGGCCCATTTTCTTCCAGGGTTGGATAGGTATGGAGAGAGCGCCAAACTGGTTTCTTTGCGCCAAGTACTCCACCTCCCCTCCCTCTCCTTCGAAGGAGTCTGAGATCACCAATGAGGTGCTTTAGTAGCCAAGCTAGCTATCCTGATTTCCCGCACCCCTAAAAAATCTTGGATTTTCCGCATTTGGGTTTGCCACTCGTAGACTCTTTGCAGACTAACTTTACAGTTATAAAAAGGATAAGCAAAAAAATTTGAGATATTTAAATATTGAGAACCTAAACCAGATTCACAATATAAAAACGGGACAACACAAAACTGGAATTAAACCCTTTTTAGCTGCTAATTTGTTGGAAAATTACATTTTTCCACATGAAGGTAAAAATTATTCATTAGGAGTAAAAATTTTACTTTAACAATATTTTTCAAAATATTTGTTCCTTGGGGATTCTCCAATATCTGAAGGAAAACACCTTAGGTTTCCAAAATTGTTCACATTAGTTCATCCAACTTTCTGCATCTCAGTGTTATCCACGCTGACCTTTCTCAATTATCACTAAGCAGGTATTTCTTTAAATAAGAAATTTTTCGCTCCAGAGATGTAATTTTTAAAGCTAGTTCCAGATTCACCAGAGATTGATACAAGAATATTTCAGGATACAAAATAAATGTTCATATAAAGAACAGTACCTTTGATGGCGATTCAAGAAATTTTCAAAAAAGGAAGTAGTATGCATCAGGAGTATTACTAATTATAAAAATTTAGGAGAGGCACACTAAAATTTGAAAGCTAAGAATAATCTTAAGACATCTATCGAAGTCTGGTAACCAGAAGCACACGTAAAATTATCAAGTGCTTCAGTATGTTACCATGAGATTATATTAACTTCAGAATGTAAATCAGTAATAGACAGAATGCTAATTATAAATTAGTTTATTACATATATGCCTTTATCCCATTAGAATTACAATTTTATTAAGACAAGATATACTGGATTCATGGAAGCCGGTATCTTAATTAACAGCAAGTATTGCTCTTTATTATTAGATCATATTTACAAAACAAATATTGGAACTTTTAAGATGTTTAGAACTTGAAGAAATTAACAGTATCAACAATTTTAATTAAACAAATACAATAAAAGATTAATTTACTCACCAAATGTACAAAAATGTTTTCGAGATTATTCAAAAATTAGACTTAATTTTTATCGCAGAATATATCACCAAGCAATAGCACCCAAAGTGTCAAATCAAGTATTCTCAGTTTCGGTTTTAAAATGGTATTCCGCCGAAATGCTGCAATAACAAGTAAAACAAAACTAACCGCAGCGCATGTTCGCTCTCGACTCCTATTCGCTATATGATATTTCGGTCGAACCTGATTGGTCAATAAAATTGTCTTCTGGCATATCTTCTGGCATCCCATGATTCCACTCTTTGTGAATGGTTTTGGCGTTTTGGTATGGTTTGGTTTAATTTTGAAAAAAAAAAAAAAAAAACAATAAAATCACTTATAATTTTATTTGTTGAGATTTCAAACTTAATTTAGTTGAATCTTAAAAGTGTCCTTAACCCTTAGCTGGTAACCATGAAAAACCATACTACAGTACTGCTACTTTTTATTTTTAATTAACCTAACCTAACCAGGTACAGCCCGCGTACGTACAGCCGTACAGGGCACTGAATAAGGTACAGGGTTGTACGGCTGTGCTATGCAAGAACAATGTCAAAAAAGTTTTGAAATTTCACTGAAGTTTTTAATCGGGGTTTGTGGGAAATCCTCGATAAGGGGTTGTTCCACGTCAAGGGAACCCCAATAACATTTGATTTACCTCACCATTTTTGATTTCCTTTAATTTTGGTACCCAATATGTACTATTTAAAAAATCATATGGGTATATTTTTACCTCTCTAAGTTTTGTGTACTTTAGCCGGGGGCTTTTTTGTACTGAAATTCGCAAAATATACGCTTTACAATACCATTTAATTTATCCTTTTCCCATCCAGAATTGTTTTTTAGTAAAATCTAGGGTACTACAACTTTAAAGTGGAATAAACAAGCTTTAAAATGGTGTAATTCATAATATAGATTTTAAAAATTAAAATTTTACACTTAAATTACAAAAAAAACTATATGATTTAAAATTTCCACAAAATTTACATCGATGCATTTGTGTTATCTTTTAACTTTTTGCAAAATTTCAGAATGGGATCTCTATGTTATCATGTTTAAAAAATAAAATGTAAAAATGTTTCCCTGCTAGGAGCTTTACCGTACACCTGTAGGTAAAATGCGCATTTCTCATGGAAAAAAAACTCGTACTGGCATGAAATTTCTGTTTTTAATCACCGTTTACATTAAATTGAAGAACAAAAGGAATTCCTAAAATTTTTAAAGAGGGTTATTAGTTACTTTCCCCCACCTCTTTACATGTTACGACTCCTTTAATTTTGCGAGATGTCTTATTTTTATCGTTTAGGAAAGCCAAAAATCTTTAAAAATGATACTTTATTCAAGAAAAAAAAAACTGAAATCCTTCCCCCTTGCCTAGAAACCCTCTGTAAAAATTTTATGAATTCTTTTTTACCACAGATGAATCGATGTAATGTTTTTTGTAATTTAAGTGTAAAATTAAAAATCCTCTTTAAAATGGTATTCTAGATTTTACTAAGAAAGAAATATGACAAAATTGCTCACGCTTGTTTTATGAAAATCTAAAAAAAAAATTAAACTTCAAAACCTCATAAATCCAAAATGGGAAAAGATAATGCATTTTTATTTAATTTTTGCTAGTTCTTACACATTTAGAACAAGTGTACCAAAAGTTGTAAATAAATCGAAGAGCCAAAGGTAAAAAAAAAAAAAAATTACGAAAAATTGGTTCAATTAACGTGGAATGGGACCTGTTCTATCCGGGGATTTCTCTTGTTGCTCTCTTTCGCATTCTCTCTTTATAGGACACAGGAATCACTCCATCCCTTGCTCCATACGAGACTTCTCTCGCTCTTCAGTAACCTACCAGAGGGAACTAGGGAAAACCTTATTAAGAAAATGCCCATTTTATAATGGTTTTAAAATTTCCTTTTTTTACCACAGGAAACAAAATATTATTTTATATCCCCCAAATTCTAATATCCTCTCCTGAAATTTTTTTCCGGCTATGCCACTGGCCTAATTTAAGCAGAGTAGTGATTCAATATATACTGGAGGAAAAATAATAGAAGGGGTGGGGTACACAGAATATAGTATATAGAATTTTGTAAGGGTGGAAGCCCTCCCCCCTAACGGAAAAAAGTTTTTAGGGCCAAAATCGTCCGGATTGGAAATTGATATTTCATATTAAAATCGTTCGATTCCGGCATTTATTAAAAAAAATTAAATACTAACAAAAGTAAATTTTAAACCTTACCAATTGTAATACTTCCAATCTTAAAGGATTATTTAAATAAGCCCCGTTTTAATTTTAAAATTTAACTGAAGTTAGTAAATCGTAGACAAACTACAAAACGGTTAAAATCTTCAATTTTCGTGCATTTTGAGCTTTTTTAAAAATTCATAAAAAGGGGAATTTTTCATTGATTTTTCGAATGTCACTTCGGGTGAAGACATTTACGTTTTAAGGTTTGAAAAGTCTATAGTTAAAATAAATCAAAATAATTTTTGTTTTCAAGTGTTCCCTGCTCTATAAATTTTAACAGGCAATGAACTTTTCGTAGATCCTTTCCGTTTTGTTAAAAAAAAAGACCCCAAATTAATTCCCGCCCACAAAGAAGGCCAAGTATTTTCTCCCATATCATTCTTATTTAATCAGTTTTGCTTATTTTAATTTTTTTTTTTTTTTTGCTTTTATTGCATTCACCAAATTTTTTATTTTTTTTACAAATTTTGAACCTGGCGGCCCGCGAAGCTCCCTAAAACCCTCCAAAAAGTAGCTTTAGAACACTTTTTAGCATACTAAAATTCAAAAATTTTTAGGGGGAGGTCCCCCCCCCTATTTACCTTTCATATTATGGAGCAGCTTTGGTCGATCGTTTTCTATGGTGAAAAATTAAAAGTTTGAGGTTTCTAGTGGGAGATTGTATACCTTGAAACTTCCCCTGAGCAAGGGGTTATAAAAGCTTATATAGATCAACTTTTATCACGAGAAGGAACAAAATTGAGTATCAAAAAATTAGATGAAACACTATTTTTAAGAAAATTTACAAAAGTTTTATGGGGGAAGGTCCCTCTTTAATTAATATTCAGAATTAAAAGATGTTTAGGGTCAAAAATTTAAAAATCCTCTAAAATTTTTGAAAATAGAGTAATACATTCACAACATGTAAATAACCTTCGTCCCTCTTTCGCTGGAAAAGTTCCATATAAAAAAACTCGACTCCCGAAAAATGTATCATGGATAAAAATGTGATTTCGATTGAGGCCCTCGAGTACTTGGAAGTTGGAAACCCCTAGATTAGATTGTCAGCCAAGGTGTTTAAGGGAGAAAGAGGAACACACACTGTGCAGAGTTCCAGCCTCACTTACCTTAGGTAATTAAATTGTGATTACACTTTTATGCTTAAAAAATAATAGAAAAATTATATTGGATTTTTAAAAAATGTAGTATTTCCCCATGAATTCTTATTTTGTAGGCCGTTTTGCAGGATGTTACGAACTGCTTTTTAATACTTGCAGAAACAATAGGAGGAAAAAATAAAAGAGCTGATTGTATTTCTCAAGGATATTTAGAAAGGAAATTTCTACGATTAGAAGGAAAACCAATGAATGCTTTATTTGTGAGAAAACATTACATGAATTAAATAATTAGTAATACAGTAGAATACCATAATCTAAAGTACACCAAGTTAAAATAAAACGTTTCACAGGCCTTCGGACAAATTATATTGAAGCTTCACAGTAAAATTTTCAAAGTTGAAGTTGGGTCATAAAATTTTCAAAGTTGAAGTTAAGTCATAAAACTTTCACAGTTGAACCTCGATAGTGACCACTACACACTCAAGCAACACTCTTTATTTTTACACCAGTTAAACCAGCAGGGTGCTGAATTTCTGCTCGCCAACCTGAGATAAAATCCAATCATTTAAATTATTGTCTTACCAATTCTTACTGTGTTCTAGCTTGGCATGTGGAAAAATATAGTATTTGTTGAATTGAAACTATATGGTAATGCAAAAGTAGAGACTTGGGAAACCACACGACTTTCATCAGTTGCAGATTTCTAAATAGGCTAGCAAGGCCCACAACAGCAAATCTTAGAAATACCCTTATTCTTTGGACATAGAAATGATAGTGTAAAAGTTTTGTAAAACCAATTATTTAATGATTTTTTAGAGTAATTTTTCACAAAAATTTATGGAACTCCAAAGTTTTCTAAAACTTTGAAGGAAAATCTTTGTTCAAAGGGTTGTCTCGTCTGGCATTTCATTTAAGAGAATTTAATAAACATTTTAGCTCTCAATTGACAGAGATTATCTCAGGATTTGAGGATAAATACGACGGTGCTGCACATGTACTCTTTAATTGTATTTTCTCTTCTAGAAATAGAAAACGTTCTTTTACAGAGGTAAACTTTCCAAATGTTTAGGTTAGAGCCTTTGAAAATCTATGTTATTTAATAAAAATTATATCTCTCTATATATAATCAAGTTGTCCCTGCCTGGGTTTGTCCGGAACAGATGTGGCTCAATTCCTCCCAAACTACATGATCGATTTGAATCAAACTTGGTACACAGACGTATGGGGAAGGGGGAAAGGCAATGGCACCAGTTTCAAAGTTCTAAAACCACCCCTTCACCCCCTTTTAGGCCTTTTTGAAAAATTCGCCTTACTTCTCCACTAAAGAAGATCTGTTTAACTCGCATTGTTGAAAAGAAGACAAGAAAAACAATTTTACACGTAAAATAAAGTATTTAAAGCTAAAACCGGAATAAAATTGTTTTAATAATGCTATTAATAACTAAAAAAAATTGTAAATGATCCAAATAAAATATTTTATTACAGTTTTTTCTTACTTAAGACTTCATTTTTCTTGAAACTTTCATTTGAAACTGAAAGTTTTAAGAATTAGACTGGTTAAAGTAATAATGAAAAGAAACACTAGAACAGGGGTATTTACAAATTTTCGGATTTCAAGTGTCTAATAATTTTAATTGTTTTTTTTTCCCACTTAGAATAGAGCATTCGCACATGACGTCACTTGGAGGACAAAATCAACGTTGCTAAGGCTGTTGCTAGGGCCGGGACATAGAAGTATCCAATAGCAGCATTCGCACATGATGTCACTGGAGGAATAAAACAACGTTGCTAAGGCCGTTGTTAGGCAGAGTCATGTGATTGAAAATGCTCTATGGATAATTTGGAGTGTCGTAATTAAATGTGCAACACCGGAACTGGATGGGTTAGGTTAGCGTTATATTTACGCAGTTGGAACCGGGAAGTAAAAGGCACCGGGAACACCGGGATATAAAAAAGTTACCGGGAGCACAGGGATAGGAAAAAATACCGGGATATGAAAAATTACCGAGTGAACCAAGATATGAAAATTACTGGGAACACCTGGTTATGAAAAACTACCGGGAAAACCGGTATGATTGGTAATTACGGTTACAGAAAATTAGACATGTAACTTGAGAAAACTTTAAAAAAATAAATTGATACACTCCACCCGTGCAAGGCCGGGCATATCAGCTAGTAAGCTATAAAAACTCCGAACAAGGGTATTTCATTCCTCATTTATGGGAGGAAGTTTATTTATATTGAATTTTTGTGAATACTTTGATAGATTTCTTAATTTACTAATATACTGCATTTGGAAACATTTTTAAGAACAGAGTCATTAGACCTAATCAATTGAGTATCAATTTTTATAATCCAAGGTAATTATCACATTAGGATTTTTTTTTAAAATTAGGCTGGAAAAATCATGTTTCAACAGTAATTTCATAAAAATAATTAGTTTGCTGATAGTTAGCAAAACAGGAATAGACAGCAAATTTTTATTCAGGCTATTCATTTCTAAATCTACCACTGACTTTAAAAGTATGTAAATATTTTTTGAGTATAACCTCGGCTTACTAGATACTATACAGGCTAGCTGAGTTTTGAACAATGAAAACCATTTGACAACTTTTCCCGCTTGGATCGCCACAAGTCCTACCTATATCACCCAACCAATAGGATAACGCACTGACAAATAAGGAAAAATAAAGGCGTGTTTTCATGATGTAAACTGCTGATTGTTGGATATTAGTGGCTGAGTTGAATTTTTAAACCATTAAGTCCCGCCTTCAACTCTGTGAATTTGCTTTGCCAGTTTGTCAGTATTGCCATCTGGATTTTTAATGATTTCCGTATCTCGGCTAGGCTGTATAGTATCTAGTAAGCCGTGGTATAACCAAGGGTTTATTGTGAATGAAGGAAGATAATAATTAAATGACTTTATGTGCTTAGAAGTCATTCACAAATTACATTCAACATTCAGATACAGGGGAATTGAGAATATTATAATTTTGTCATATCACACTTAAAATCTTTCGTAAATTGCTCTCACAATGTTAAAAGAGACATTTTTTCATTGTCTGTTTTCATTTAATAATATTAAGAGTTATGAAGGATGGGGTCACTGAAATGTGACATAAGGGATTGAAGAGTATGAAACTCCTGAAAATTGTGTGATGAAGTTTGTGAATGATTACTGTATAATTATCCGAAAAAAGAAATCTGAATTCTTAAAAGGAAGTACATGTTTTTCCATGAAATAATGCAAACTGTTCTCCCAAATTTTTATGATCCTTTTTCAAAGCCTCACAGAGGTCTTCTGTTAAGTTTAAAACCGCCATTTTCTGATAGAACTGTGTCATAAAAATCAAATTCACTAAATTTTGGTTTTAACTCATGCATATTTATGATACAGTTTTGTTAATCAAGCACTAACAAATTCATAATTATTGTCCTATAAAATTATTTTTTACAGGATAGCTACAGAACTAAAAAAAACAACTAATTTTGTAACATTTCCATGAGTTATGGCTTTTAGTAATTTTAATTCTCTGGGTTTCTCCCTCTGAAAATCACTGTTTTTAGGTTCACGGATTTCAAGGTTTTGTCACCAGGTCACCACCCTGTATTGCAAGATCCATGACAATCTTCAACCAAAATACAAATTACCTAGAAGTCATTTTAAGGTTTTTTTTGTTAAATTTCAAATTTCTGTAACTACAGATTTGTACAAGTTAGGATAGAAAAGACAAGGCATTACCATGGGCGGATTTAGGTGGAGGACCCTGCGGGACACATTGGAAGCCTTGGGGGGGGCAAGCTGTCCCTGATAGCTTTGGAAACATGATTTTTCTTTACAAAAACGGAATTTTCTCAAAAAGGTATGGGGGCATTGCTCCCTATGACCCCCCAATAAATTCGCCCATGGTATTACTGTGGGGCTGTTCATAAATGTTATGCTTGGAGAGGACACTTTGTGACAAGGGGGTTGCATGAATTGTGCACACATTGAGAATCAACAAAAAACCAAACAACAATTTTTTCAGGAAAATGTAGTTAATACATAAGTATAAACATTATTCCAAAATTTATATTCTAACCAAAGGAATTCTATTTGAAATTATAATGTGGGATACACTTCAATTTGAATAAAAATATTGGGTCTCAGATTTCTGCAAACCTTGTTTTAAACTTATTGTTGGTAAAAATGACATGTGACAAGGGGAGGGGGTATGGTAAAGTGTGACACTTACAACCATATTCACAGCCATCAATACACAGGGACAAATCCAGAATTTAAATGGCATTTTGATTTTTTGTAACTATTTTTAATTAGAACTATAAAATTAATGACAGCAACATTAAATTACTTTTTTCAGTTTTACATAAATATAAATACTTAACGCTGCTTTACAATATATTTTTATGTGAATAAATTTTAGTAAACATAGATTTTTCAGAAATTTTTTTGTGAAGGTGCTGATAAACAGTACCAAAATCAACCTGTATTGGTCCCAGGCATAGCAGTTAAACTAGCAGTTTAAAGAAAGAAAAATTAGATTTTTGCCAACTCTTAATTGTTGGAATCCTTCTTTTAACAAGGATTGGACACTGAAGGTTATGAATATGGCTGTTAGTGACATAGAAGAGAGTCAAAAATTTTGAAAAAAAGTGTTACATAATTTATGAACAGCCCCTGTACTAAAAAAATTGATTATAGTTTTATGAAGAAATTTAACCAAGACATACTCTAAAGGCCATGAATGATTACTCTGTTGGATCGAGTGAGTCATCAATACAAATATAGAACAATAACATAAGTATATATAAATAAAACCTAGGCAATGTATAACATGAATTTATAACTTAAAACTAATCACTGTCTGGATCTGACAAACCAACATAATAGTTATATGAATAGCGTCTTCGCTTTGGGTCACTCTCTTGGGAAATTTCATTTCCTTCACTTGATGTACTGGTTTCAGAATCCTCGTGTGATGGTTCAGACAAAGCACTATTTTCATGCACAGCTTGATCAGTACCTTCTGGACTAGGCTCAGCCGGGATCCCAACAACATAATTGACTGGCCTTGTAGCTTGTCCATTTCTGTCTCTCAAGTTTCTTCTACCGAAACGGCTGATGCAGGAAAATACATAGGGCAAACTACCAACTACAAAAAGGGTGTCTCTAGCTTCCACTGTATCGGGATTTGGATCAGTGGGCGGTTCGATTTCAATGTTGTTTTCGTGAAACATAAATTGATTTGCTGCAACCAGGTTCGACACCCTTTGACTTCTTCTTCTACCACGATTATGATATAATTGTACTTCGGATTGTCTGGAGTCAAGTAACCAACCGAGGTTATTCTCAAGGAACAGCCGCAATCCTGGTGGAAGTTGTAGCTCCTTTAACACACTTTTCTCATCAGGAATAAGATCTCTTAATCGAGCACAGCACAGATATTGGAGAGATGATGGAAAGGAGCAACTGGAAACTATTCTCATTCCACTACATGCAGCAGTTGAGGAGGCCATGGCATATAAGGTCTTGCCTTGCAGTCCTCTAGTAGCAATACCTAATTAAGGAATTAGTTGTTTTTAGAAAATAAAGTCTCAATGTAAACGCATACAGTAAAATATTTAAACAGGGAAATTTTAAAAGTATCTTTGATCATAAACTGAATGAAATATTTTATATTTCCACACACATTTTATATACAACAATGAAATTCAGTTAATGCTTGTATTCCAGTTGTACCTACCTTCATGGAGTAGGGGAGAGTTATAATAAGAGAAACTTTTTACAAATATTTGTAAACTTTTTTCCTATTTGTCAGATTTTGTTCAAATTTCCAAATATTTTCCTCATACAGAATAAATATTATTCATAAATAATAAGAAGTTTAAATAAGTAACTTTGGCTTACTCAACCAATACATTTGATTGAATAGGACACTATATTAAAAACTTCTCTCACTCTCTCTTATTTTCAATTTCCAACCCCAAAATTTCCTTTTATTATTGCTTATCCAATATGTTTTATTTTGATGCAGAAAAGTTTATCTTCAAGGTATTTTTGACAGTTTACAAGGGGTCAGACATTTGATAATTAGCTAACTAATCTTCAGGTTTCCCCGCAATCCAAATATACAGGGTGTATCTGAAATGATGCGACAAACTTTGAGGGGTGATAGAACTCATCAAGACGAACAAGAATTGGTATAGAAAGGGGGTCGCAGACTCGCAGATACCCCGTTAAAGAGCTAGGACCTAATGTAGTTCAAGTGCGTTTCAAAAGGCCCGTGTGACGAAACAAAACATAATAAAATGAAAAACATTGCATGAGGCACAGGAGTACAGGGGAAAGAATTTTCAATGATCATACATTGATCATTGGAACTGTATGATCATTAAAAATTCCTTCCCCGATCACCATTTTTCTAAGTACCATTAAGGGAACTCCATTCTTTGGCTAAAAGATGAATATTGCACGTTTTAAAACTCACCCTACGGTTTAGCAAGTGGTCCAATTTCTATCACATTGAGGATTTAAGTAGTACGGATACTCCTGTACCTCACGCAATAATGTTTTTCATTTTATTATGTTTTGTTTCGTCACACAGGCCTTCTAAAAACGGCCTTTTGAAAGGCACTCGCACTACATTAGGTCCTAGCTCTTTAACGGCGTATCTGCGACCCCCCTTTCTATACCAATTCTTGTTCGTCTTGATGAGTACTATCACCCCTCAAAGTTTGTCGCATCATTTCAGATACACCCTGTATAATTTTCCAAAAATATACATTTTACTGCCATATCTTCTAATAAAATGTAAGGAATCAATATAAATTATGTTTATTAATTTTCTGAGGTGTTTAAGACAATTATTTGCCTGAAAATAGCAATGAAATATAATTTAAACAATTAGATAATCTCACACCAATCATGAGTTTTTCCTGCAATGTGCCTGACCAAATTTCTGAATTAGAAAAGCACCCTTGACCTTCATACTTCCTTGACCTCTATACAGACTACTTAAAAGGGCCTGGAACATCTGCCAACAAAATTTCAAACAATTTCTAAGAGGTGCTATTGAATTTCATTGTAAAGGGAAGGAAAAACAGGTGCAAGAACTTTCGTAGGGAAACCCCCTGATTTGTAACTCTCCATATCAGTGTGCCTCGCCCCTTGCATTTTCTGCTTTTAGTATTGAATGGGCTGAGAATGTGCACTGAGATGACTAGAATAACAACAATTGAATAATTTATTTCTGAAACAGCTACTTTTTTAGATTTGAGTTATTGGTGTCAAGGAATTCTGTAGAGGTAAACACACATTTTAGTGTAGGAATTATAAAAATAACATGATTTTAAAATAATTTTTCAACATGTTTTGAACAATTTCATTTTCTAACACTTAAATTTAAACTTACCTAAATGTTTTTTATTTTTGTAGTAAGACAAGGTTCCATTCCATAAATCCAAATGGACACCAATCACACTGCCTTGTCCAAAAGGCGGGGAATACCCCCTAGATCTTCCATTGTGGTGAAATAAACCAGTGTAAGATAACCCCCATGTATGATTATTCATCCCTAGGAAACTGATAAAACGATCTTGAGCTTGTAAAACATCTGCTTCAGGCGTCCCAACTCCAATCATCTAAAAGGCCAAAAAATAAAATCAGTCTTGCTTTAAAGATCACTTTTGAACCTAATAATGATTTTATTAGATGGATAAACAATCAGAGAATTAAAATGTTGATATATTTCTTGAAAGTATTTAAACTTTAACTTGACTAATGTTTTATGCATAGCACTTTTAATCCTTTCAATCCTAACCTGCCTGAGATTACCATTGAATCCTATGAAAAATTTGGGGTGGCTACCATCCAATCTTTCATTGGATCATTACCAATTTAAAAATTTAAAAGAATTTTTTAGAATTGTAAGCTATGCTATACAATAAAGAGTCTAAAACTTTTGTTATGTTGGGGTAGATTACAACAATATGAACAAAAACAAAAGGATTAAATACTGAATAATTGTGTAGTGAACTGTCTATTTCTTGATAAAAGAAGAAAGAACATTGAAAATAAAACAGACAATAGAAGAATAGACATTAGGCAGTTACCATGTCAGTTCCATAAACAGGAGATATCATTTCAACTTCCCAAAAATGTTGATCAGCCAATAAAGGTTTATTTCCTCTTACAACAGCTGTTCCATTGCTTATGTGCTGATGAAACTTTGCGTCTCTATCATTATTCACCAAGTCAACATGATAATTGCTGGCAGACTTATCCCATGTCCATTCAACATCACCACCTAAGTAGAAAAAACAGAAGTAAATAATAAAATGTATATATTATACACAAATAACACATTTAATTTTTTTTTAAAGAGCAGGGGTCTGTTTAGAAGAAATTTGAGTCCGTTTTCGGACCCTTCACAAAAAATTTTACCTTAAAAACAGACCTTCACAAAGTATTTTTGCCTTTAAGCAGACCCTTTTTTTCATAATACTTCAAATATTGGACCCTATTTTCACAAATACAGGCTTCAAATTCACAAAATAATGAGAAGATTTTCACAATTTTTAAGAAAAACGGACCCTTCACAAAAAGTCTGGAATGACCCCTGAAGAGATAAAGTATGACTCTAAAAAAAATGAGGCTAGAAAAATCTATCTGCAAGGGTGACTCTGGCCCACATTTAGGTTTTTTGCAACCTTATGCTACAATTTTTTTTTGGGGCTCTCTTATTTTCCTTTCCTTAGAAAAAGCAACTTTTTGCCTTGATTCTTGTAACAGATTTGAAACTGGTTCTCCATAGTAAAAATCAACTAGAACTACCAAAGGCATATCACCCTTTTCTTCCATGGAATAACTGTTTCAAATCTTTACCAACTTGTTACACCTCCTTAGTCTCCTTTAATAAACATGCGAGTCCAGCAGAGCACAAAGTTAAATTATTAAAATACTTGGTCATTTCTATACAATTAAGCATTGGAGGAAAAGCATTCACTCTTCAAACACATAGTATACACTTTATAAAATTCTACATAACCTCGTTAATCATAAACTTGAACAAATTACTTCTGTAAACTTCTTACCTGGAGGGAAATGACTACTCAAAAAGTTTGAGGAAGTCGCCATTTGAATAATCAGCGATGAAATATATCAAGAACTTGAAAGAAAAGATGTCTTGGGAAAATAAAGATGCTTCAACCACTTTTTCCCTTGTCGCGGACAGAGAGTAGTAAGCAACACGGGTTTTTAAATGTCGTGGATCTTTCTAGAAATTTAACAAACAGAATGTATAATAAAGGTCATCGAAAGTAACGATACCGAATGAAATAAATATTATGTAGTTTAAAAGTAAAAAAGATAAACATGTAATTATATTCAATTTATTGTAAAATTTTAAGGTTCGACTCGAATCATAACAAAATCTACGTACTTGTACTTCTTTGTTTATATTCACGTACAGACACGTACTTTTCTGCTAAGGACACATCGGACGAGCTATTGGCTATCTTCGTGTTTAGGGGCGGAAGTGGATGAAGACGGACCAATGAGAAATAAGAAAGAATAACAAGATAGGTTTTTATCTAAATATCTTTGGCATCACTTTTCGACTACATATTCGCCATCGACTTGTAAATATTTTGAACGTATCCCTGCTATCGGCGATATTTTACTATTTACAATTTTTGTTTTATATTGATTTCGATTGCGTACAAAGCATTTCTTTTTTCTTTTTTATCAGTAACAGTAAAATTTGCATCGTATAGCCCCCCATATAAATATTTTCATTATCTTTGAATAGCGTGTTTAATTTTGCAATTGCTCAAAAAAATTCACACAGATAGTTTTGATGTAGCATTATTATGATTTTTTCTGAATTTCTTGAATTGTGACTTTCTTATTTTCTTTGATTCTGATTAAATAAATTTGTTATTTTAAAGTCTGTTAAGTTTGTCTTTCATTTAGTTATTCATTATTTTTGGGTTTTCTCTGACTATATTTGAAAATTTATTCAAGTTCAGTTGTATTATAAGATTATGTGTAAACTATTAATCTAAATGATGTCCACTAATTATTTAATTTTTTTTCCAGATGAATAATTATAGTTTCAAATAGTAAAAAAATTTTAAAATATTGCTTTGAGTTTTCATTAGTTTTCTTCATAAGTTTTCATTAAGTTTTTAATTTTTTATGTACTTTGTTACCTTAGGTTCAACTTGGACTAATGTGAATACTCGTGCTGGAAAAACATCTGAATACATCCCAGATTGCTTTCATGATGAACTGAACTCTAGGCACATTGTGAATAACATTAGGTCAAATCAAAAAGCTTTAGCATATATTGGAAGGAAAACATGTCTTTATTGTGGTAAAAACTTTACTCGTCAGAGTAGTTTAAATGATCATTTTAGAACACATACTGGAGAAAAGCCTTTTAAGTGTTCATTTTGTGGTAAAGGGTTTGCAAAAAAGTACAATCTTCAATGCCATGAAGTTATACATACCCGTAATTCAGAATCACCGTTAGGTGAAAACTGATAAAGGCTGAAAATTTTTAAAGTTCTCCGGCAAATCTAATTTTAACTTAAGTGGTTTCATATTTGTACAAACACATATAAAGCATCTCCAAATTTAATCACTAAATTCATTTATTTACCTTTTTTGAAGAAAAGGTAATAATTCTTATTCATTAAAATACAGTATGATTTGTGTAGGTAAGTTACCACTACACTGTTTCATTAGGATTATCAATGTAATAGCTATCTAGAAACTTAAATTGGAAATGTTTTGTCTTGGTAAGTAAGAATATAAATGAGAAACCTGACAAGTTTTTAATTCCATTGGGGAAAGGGTGGTTTCAATTTCAAAATTTGATTCCCTGACTGCTATTATACTAAGTGACAAATTTTCAACAATTGTTATATTATACTTATATTTTACTAATGATCTCTGAGTACTGTATTGTCAATTATAATTTTTTGTTGGTATATACTTTTATTTTTCTAAGCATATTGTATAAATTTAAACTATAATGATATTTAATTGTACTTTAGATTAAGATTTCTATGTAAATTTTATGTAAGGTTGCATTTGAGCATTAAACTGAACCACACTTAATATCAATTTTTGGTCTCTATTAACCCTTTAACACCTAAAGTGCCCAAGATTTTTATTGGATTCTATGGAAACTTTGGGGCGGCTAGAACTGAAAGGGTTAAAGCAGGGAAAGTTAAAATCCTCTACTACTACAAACATGAAAGTATCCATACTTCAGGATTGGTACTTTCATATTAACTTAAACTGTTGATCTGTTTTGCACAAATAAGAGGTCTACGAATAAGATAATACAAGGTCTATTACTTAATGGATAGAAATGTTCTAGAATCATTCAGTTTCATTTTATTAGAAATATTTTATTTTATAATTGAGAATTTGCATTTAGATCATCATATATAGATAGGACCTTTTTTTTTTAAAATCCAACCTTTAGTCTCGGGATTAAAAATAAAAATGTAGACTTCTTAAAGGTTGTATTCTTTTGGAACTAATTCAAAATTCTCATATTCTAATTAGTAAAATTTTTTATTATTTTGAAAATTTCATTTTTGGTTACTTACTAATTAATCAACTTGCTAGCTGTAAGGATTAGGGAATATGCAAATTGCTGGTTTCGTTATGCTAATTAACTATTATAAAAATTTTATTTTTTAATTCTTAATTATCCATAATAAATAAAACATTAAATTAGTATATGTGATTATTCTAAAGTGTTGAAAAACAAAACATTATTGAGGACAATTAGATCTACTGGTGCAATGAGTCCCATAAAACTGCTGTTTTGCTGTAGTTCAGTTCAGATAAAACCACACTGGGGAATTTATTGGATTTTATTTTTTGTAATTGTGATTTTTATTTTTATTTGTGTCCAATTAAACATTTTTTAATTGAATCTTAATATTTTTTTAATCTGTTATGTGTAGTTTTGTTAACAGGGCTTGTTTTTTTAAGTATTATGACTGAGTGGCATAAATCTTTAAAAAGTGGTTGCATATCTTATCATCATCTACATTTTCCTCCTCCGGCATCAAGCACACTTATTTAACAGTCTTTGGTCCATCCATGTAAAAAGTTAATGTATAAATTTAAAACAGGTCTTACAGGCTAAAAGGAGCAGGAGACCATCCATTCAGAAGCTGCTATAGAGCAGTCACCAAGTTAGTGATTGCTCTAGTTGACAGTCACCATGGAGGACCTATTTCAAATATGTATATAGTCAAGCTAGCATATCTTTCTTAGCCCATTACCTTCTAAGTAAATTTTGTGAGATTCACTCCACAGTGCCACTGCATTTCACACAGCACATGCCTTTAAAAAGTATGCATCTTCTTTTTTACAACACAAAACCAATCTAAAAGCTGTTTGCTTTCACAAAAAAACATGAAATTGCAATAATCAATGTTTAAAATTGGGGTACTTACGTATTATCCCGTCGACCGTTTAGCGACCGTCTAATTCAGTAGCACAGTAATAGTAAAGTCAATGGGATTTGATAAGTTTTCAGATTAAGCGTCACGGTCGACGGTATAATATGTAAGTACCAAAATTGGTAATATTTAAATTTAGCTAACTGCACTGGATCTTGGTTCATGTAACACTCTCCATCACCAGTTATCAATGAAACCATTTTCAATTGTTCAAATCAAAAATTCAAATCAAGAATTCAGAAAATCAGCTTTTATACTTATCAGACAAACCCTGTATGTTTATGTTGATATCTGTATGCATTCCTTTACAAAACTTTTTTCAGCTTTACACTTACCTACTTAATTGTGTTAAGTTATTCCATGTTTTGTTTTCATTTACTCATAAATTATCATATTCTCAAACAACTATACTTGAGTCTTTGTTTTGTATAATGTGTACTAATGAATATTATTATTTTCAGTAATATTTTTATATTGTATTTGCTTTTAAAAAATAAATTATGGATTTGGGATTCTCAAAGTAGTATATTTTATAAAACATAAGTTTTTGAAGTGTGATTTTTTTTATTTATTATTAAGCTACTCAATTAGTATAACTGTTAATGGGCTACATATTTTAACCTGTAAAAATGCCTGCGGTAATTTGGCACCTCAATATTTTTACTGATACTTTGCCATCATTGGAGTTTTTTAAAATTTTAGGGATTTGTTTAGACACATTTTGGCAATTTCTAAATAGGTATAATAATCCTACCATTTAGAATCTACCAAAATAGCAAAGCAATCCTGTCAAATTTTATGGTATGAGTTCTGATATGAAAGTAGTGTTTTGGCATTGAGTACCAAGCATGCATTCTCACAGGTATTTGAAAATGTTAGCCTTTGAATAAGTTTAAATTGTATTCTTTGAAGTATCAAGATAGAACCTCTTGAATATTGCATGAAATTCTTAGTAGTATATGAAAACATAGTTAATTAATTTTTAGTTAATTTTAGTGTATTAGATTTGAATATTTTACAAATTTCAATGTTTTACATAACTTTAAAGGTATGACTTGCAGCTTTTAAAATAATACTTTTAAAATAAAAATGACTTCTATTTAAAACTTTTTTTGAACAACTTTAACTTAGCAAGACATATTTTTGCTCTCTTCTAACTAATAACTAAGCTAGTTGTTTCTAAAGTTGATGATAACAATAGGTGAATAGCTCTAGGAATATAAAAAATATTTAAACTGCTTTTAATATAATACTTTATTTGAAATTTTGTAGAATTTTGATCTTTTGAAAAGTAAAAACCCTTTAAGCCCCTTAGGGGGTCTAGGAAATGCACTTTTAAACAAAAATGTAAGATGATATTGTATTGTCATCCAGATTTGAACTATGTGTAAAGTTTCTAGCCTCACGTTTATAAATAAGTTAGTAGTTAACCAATTTCAAAATTCCACCCAAACCGACTGACAGGAATCAAATAAAAAAAATTGATAAAATAAATGAAATTTTAGTGCTTAGTATATTTTAAAATAATTCTATGAATACATTAGTACATTGGTTTAAAAAAAATGTTCAAGAGCTTGAAAAAAGGGCAATGGTTCTGAATAGTTTGAGAGCTAAAAATTTTTCTTGCTATTAGAAGATACAATTTTCAAAGTTATTAAAGTTTATTGAGTTTTTAGAAGTGAAGTATTAGTCTTCTGTTAAAATTCAAAGCCAAAGTACTGTTTTTTTTTAAAAAGTTAAGAAAAAATATTGTTTCTAATAAATTTGAACCATGAATGAAGATATATCTTACTATGTAGTATGTAACTTGTATTTGTGATTTACAGATGATTTGAAAGATCTGCCTTTTAAATATGCTAGCCTCTCCGGTGATCCTGATTACAAAGATGATGAAAGCCATGCAGCAAGTTTTCTGGCCTACTATCATCTGAACGAAGAAAGCGGTGAAAAAATCCCTCAAGACTTCCAACTTGACCTTAAAGAAGAAAAGAGTTTCAAATGTGGTCTATGTTCTAAGTCCTTTCGTTATCGCACCAGCTTGTTTCAACATGTCTGCGAAGGAGGACTCCAGAAAGGTTTTCAATGCCAAGAATGTGGTAAAACTTTAGCTAGGAAGAGTAGTTTGATTGGGCATTTAAGAATACATACTGGGGAAAAACCCTTCAAGTGTGATCAGTGTGGTAAAGCATTTACTCATAAGCATCACCTTCATAGTCATATGCACCGACACAAAGAACCTTAAGTTAGCTAGACCCTTGTACAATTCGTTATTTATTGTGTATTACTGTAAGACCTTTTTTTAAACTAAAAATCTGACTGGCTTTTTGAAATTGTTTGGTTTAGATATTTAAAATGAATAAGTGGGAACTCTACCAATTTGTTTTGGGAGACTTCTGATTTTATCTTTTGAATTTCACAAAAAAAAATTAATTAGTAAATAGCAAAAGTTTAGGTAAAAATCCCATTTAAAGAGAGGTTGAATTGAAAATGTTAAAAAGTTATTTTAGTGGCATAACAGTATACCTCAAACCCTAGCAGTTTTTTGTAATTTATTCTTGTTATAAAGCTTACAAGTTTATTATTGTTCATCATAAACACTTTGTATATTTGAAATCCCTGACAGTAAAACCTTGATTATCCGAGTCCCGAAAATCTGAGTTTCTGCACTGACCAAGCTATATAATTTTTCTAGAATCCTGTAATTTTTTAAAAACATTATTGCAACAATATGAATTGCATGTGGAAAGTAATTTTTGTAAATGTTGAAATTCACATTTAAACCTGCATGATTGATATTATTAACAAACGTTTTCTACCTACAAATGAATGCTTCAACCCAGTTAGGCTAGGTCCTCATTAACTCAGATAATCAGGACTCTGCTGTATTAAGAAACCCTATGCATTTAAATTGTTAGTTATTGTATCTATGTCCTATATAGTCTTCTGAATTTGATTTACATTGTTGGGACCTACGGTATTAATAGAACTAACTTATATACTGAATGTTCCTTTAACCCACTGTCAATAACAACAATATTTGATGTATTTCTATGCTAGGTATAAGTTTTCTCGAAACCATTTTTTAAGCAAAATGCTATTTGTGCTTTCTATTTTGTGGAGAATAACAGTAGATATTTTCTGTGAATGCCACACTTACTAATATCAAGTACCTATAGTTGTTGGCATGCACATATACAGCTACATAAGTACAAATACACAGTACAATATTTTTAGACAATAGATTTTTATCAAAGTGATTTTTTATGGTTTTTTGAAAACCTTGAACACATTAACTTATACTGAATTAATGGTTAAATTAATGCAACCTTGCTTTTCTTTGTAATACCATGGTTTGGTTCTTATTTTAAAAAATCCTAAAATAATAAGGATGTCCTGAAATGTCTGTTTTTTTAGTAACATTCTAAAAGTCTATAAATTTTTAAATGTGTGAAAAATTTAGCAACAATTTGTATATTTTATATTTTTTAATTGAATCTTGCATGCGACTGAATATATATTTTTTGCATTTTTAATCTTTTTTTTACTGCTGTAAAAAGTTAGTTTTGAAGGTGGTTTATTACATCTCATTTTGCTAATCTTTTCTTAGCACATTAATACATTTAAACTAACCTAACTTTATGGTTTTAATGTAAAACATATAAACCAGTACTTGTAGATTCAAAAAGAAAATTACATGTCTTAATATTTTCCACTCAATTTTTTAAAATGAATGAAAGTTAAATATTTTAATATAATCACTAATGCTATCCATTGTTTTGCTTTAAAATCAAATAATTGAATCTTGCATGCGACTGAATATATATTTTTTGCATTTTTTAATCTTTTTTTTTTTTACTGCTGTAAAAAGTTAATTTTGAAGGTGGTTTATTACATCTCATTTTGCTAATCTTTTCTTAGCACATTAATACATTTAAACTAACCTAATTTCATGGTTTTAATGTAAAACATATAAACCAGTACTTGTAGATTCAAAAAGAAAATTACATGTCTTAATATTTTCCACTCAATTTTTTAAAATGAATAAAAGTTAAATATTTTAATATAATCACTAATGGCTATCCATTGTTTTGCTTTAAAATCAAATAAACCATCTCCTCCTACTGCTGAAAAAATTTATTTTGATTGTTATTTATATTAAACACATCAATTTCTCATAGAATTTTAAATTATAAAATCAAAAATGGATTTTCAAAATTTTCTTTCAAATCTAAACAAATTGCAACTGGATGGTGATACAAAAATTGCCTTTTTGATGTATTATTAATCAATCTCTACTGTACTCAGGATAAATACAGCAAATAAAAGCCATCATATAAAATACAAAATTGAGTGATTTTTAAATAATTTACATTGAATAATAATCACCATCTGTACATTGAATAATATTAATAATTTTTCTAAAATTGTTCTTTCAGGGAGATTTTTCTTAAAAAATTATGTGATATTCATCATGAGCCAAACAAATAAATCACTCCGTGAGAAATTGCTTTCTTAATGAAATAAATTAACCCTTAGAAATGTGATGTGTCTATGACTTTTAAGCGTATGATCCCATAGGGCCAAGACCTGCAATACCATGTTTGTTTTTATTACTTGTGGCTGTGGAATGCAAAGCATATATCCTAGATTAGGTGATCCACCCAAGCATGCTTTATTCTCCTATTGAAGGGATGAAAGACTAAGTTAACCAATCCCTGTCTTTGGATGGAATCACTGACCTATTTTGCACTACCACTATGACAATGAGTGTTCTTTCAATTAAAAAGAGATAGGGGTATTCTTGGTTATCAAATTTTGTATGAAAGCTGTTATCAGAGGGTTTTTACAGTTCCTGAAATTTGTGATTTTCTTTTAAGGCATTTTAAGCTCTGGAACCGTGTTTTTCTCCTGAATTTTTCTTCCAACTCCTGAAGAATATCTATTCAAGAGCAAAAAGGAGTATAATATCAAATTAGTTAATTCAATTAACTTGTCAAATTCTAATATCTTTTTCAATTATTTTTTTTTCTTTCCTAAATTATCTGAACTCATTCTGGTCATAATGTAAAGTAGTGTATAAGGAATAATTATTCATGCTACCTCGTGAATTTATTTTGTAATTTTCTCCTGAAAAACTCCTTAAATACTCCTGAATTTTACTACATTAGATACAGTATGAACCCTGTATTTTTCATATCTTTTGTAAAAGGTAAGAGTTAATACTGGGGCTTCCCACTTTCAGATGGAGCTGAATCCAAATTGCTTGTTTTAAATGGTCTTACTTTTTATTGAAAAATGAACGTTCATTTTATGTATATTATTCTAACAAACATTTGAAATCAAGAAGTGTTTCAGAACTTATGTAGTTAAATTTTTCTAGTCTACTTCTGTTTCGTTTGTTTTAATTTTCTATTTCAATCAGATGGATAAAACTTCTTGAAATTTTTTGACAGAGTGTAATGATTGCAAGAATCTCTGAAAGTTAGTTGGGATCACAATGCATTTCCAAATGCAATTTTGTGCTATGCAAATATGCTATGCAGTAGCCCTTATTCAAAGTTATGAGTAGTAATTTGGTACTTGTGTAATAATAAATATTTGCAATCTTGATAGAATTTCAAACATTGCAGGACTTAACCTCAAATTTACTTAGCACTTTCATAAATTATTGTTTTTAAGAATGTTATTTTCTTTTTATGATATTGTTAAGTTTATACAAGAACCTCTTTACAATGACCCCCTGTGTTATAAACAACTGGTAAGAAAAGTATAGATTGTTTTATCAATGCTATATACTAATTTCCTTTTGTTAAAACAACAGTAAATTTTTGGATGCTGGAGGGGTTGCTCTAACAAGGTTCTACTGTATAATTTAAAATAGTTTATAGTAGTACAAAGTAGGAGAGATGTCGCAGGTATAGAAGGAAAATCCAATTAAAGTTAGGAGATAAATGGATTTGGGGACTCATTGGCCTTTGGGGACTTGTTAAAAAGCATGTGTTTTACTATGAAAAACTACTAGTTTTGTTGTTCAGTGTACTACTAAAGATCCCCTAAAAGGTCTAATTTCTTTTTTTAAATGGGACTGATTGGATTTTTCTCGTATACCCATGAACATGTTTTTGTATCAAATTTTTTGTTGAAAACTTTATACCAGTTTTCTAACATATTTTGATGAAACACACAGCTTACACAAGTACCTAGAAATGTAAATAGAGAGTATTTCTTAGAACTTTCACCATTAAATTTGTGTATTTAGTATGCTTAGCTGCAGATAAGAAACCCATAATTTTGGGATAGGGATATGTATTATGTGATATATTAAAATGTTTGTACGGCTTGATAATTACAAAAAATGTACCCTTTGCTTTAGTCATGTAATATTTTTATTTGCATTACAAAGGTTTTGTATATTGTGCTTAAGAATAAAAAGTGCCAAATAGTGTGTACTGTTTGATAAATTTATTCTTTTTATCCAAACCTCTTCTAAATTAATTAGGTTGTCATGCATTTTAATACAAACTAATTAAGAGCTTTTGTTGTTTATGATAATATATTATTGTATTTCAGAGGGTAGTTCTCATATCCAAATACTAGTATGTTTTGTGATCTGTTAAAAATATTTCTATTGTGCATGATATTGTTCCAGTTAAAATAATTCCTTTTTATTCTAGATAAAAATGTTATAATTCTCTTCAGTATATGCCGTATAAACACAGCATGATAAATTTTGTTTCTTCAAATGTGATAAGAAATGTTAAAAATAGTGTTTCTTCATAAGCTTATTCTAAGCATTCTTCATTATGAGTAAAGTAAGTTCAAATTATTTTAATGTCAAAAACATATCAGTTTGGGAAAAAAATAGTACATTAAATAAGATCATGCTGAAAGTTTTCACTCTACAGAAAGTGTATAAAAATTTGATCTTAAAATATATTTCAACACAAATATCAATATCCTTTATTGAAGAATTATTTAAGAAACCTATATTGCATGAAATAATTGTTTTTCTTGGGAGGGAGAAAAAGCAACAATGACTGGGGCTTGGCATTCCAATAAATGTTGTAAACATAAGGTATGAAAACACATGATCTAACATGTGAGAGAAAAAAAGAGTGTGTTTAAATTAGTTTATTATAATTTAACTAAAAGTACATAAGGAGGTCTTAATTTAAACATTTTTTTAGATAGATTTTTTCTTGTCTTAGAAATTTTAAAGTTCAAATTTTTCATTTCTATCACAACAGAAATTAACTTGAATTACTGACGACTTTTTTTGCAATCAATATTTTAAGAGGATAAGTAAGATGAGAGAGGACTCTTTTTAGTATTTTAGATGGTTGTCATTCCCATTTTGGCATTGCCAGTCTCTCTCCAAACACTTTGATTAGTTTTGAAAGTGTATGTGTGTAAAAATCTTACCAAGTGGGGATTGATTAGAAAATATGCCATTAAATCACACAACAGCCATGAAGTCGTGCGAAAAATAACTTTTAATTTTGTTCCAAGGGATATATGTGTATCTCAAGATAATAAGATACTTTTTCTTTTATGGGTATTTCTGTTAAAGTTTTTCTATTACATTTCTTGTATTATTGCTGTGTAACAAAGTTTACATCAGATATCTCTGTAAAACTGTTTTTTCTGCAAACCCCATATTGTTGCAGTGAAACCAACTCTCAATATGTCACTTCTATTTGAGTGAGAAAAAGAGATTGTGTTTTATTTTAGATGCTTTATTCAATGCTTAAGAAGATAGAAGTGTTTTAAATTATAAATTTGTTTCTTTATGAAATTTAATTATAAAATATAGTGACTTTTGGTGATTTAAAATAACTATTTAATTTTTTTTAGAGAATTTCACAAAGTTGTTAAAAATTCATTTTAAAACAGATGATAATTAAATTATCGAGCTCCAATATCTATAATCTAATTCTAATATCGAGATAATTTTATTTATTTATAATCTATTTTTTATTATTAATTTGTAGAAAAATCTCTTCCTTCAACTATCTTTTAGATCAATTTTATATTTTAACTTGAAGTTTTGGATTATTTAAACTCGTATGGGGGATCCCTTCAGCTATCAAAATTTCATTGTAGTATTTATTACTGTACTTTTTGAAATTTATTAATATTCCGGGGTTGTAGAGCGCTGCTTGGCGCCGTTTATTCTCTTTATCTCATTTATTTTTTAATGTTTAAAACTTTTCTTTTAATTGTAATTTTTAATGATCTTTTATTAAAAATACAAAACATACAGGGTGTTTCTAAACTCAGGTCCAAACTCACTCCAAGCTCACTTCAAGCGACAGTTTTCGAGGCTTCCTACTGTCGCAAACCTATCGAAAACTGTCGCTTTTGCAGGAAATCGCGTGGTGTAAAGCCGCCATAAGAGACAAACCAAAGACGAACCAGAATCGCATAAAATAATGGGGTATTAAACTCATTCTTAAAGGCGCTTGGTCACTGGACAGACATGAAAAAATAAAGTTCAAAAGTCAGTTTTTAAGGTTGAATTGAATTGAATGGGGGGGTTTGAGACATATACGACCTAGATACGGCCGTTTCGTCTACTTCTTCTAAAGTACTACTGTAAAGATACTAAAGGGAGACAGAGTATCGAAAAAGAATAATACAGACGTAAGATAACTAAGAGCTCCCCGCCCTAGGGGAGAGAAGTCTAAAACACATTTAGCTGCTGTCCGCGTCTCTAAGAAAATTTCCTACAGCTTGTAGATATCTTTTGGATTTGTTTGCACGGTTCATTAACGTATAAAATACAATATCTTTTCCCTTAAAATCTGTTTTCTCTTTCAGTTTTTTCCTTATCTCAGAAAATTTGCCACAAATTGTAAAACGATGCTCTGCAGAGTCGTACACATGGCACTCTGAACAAAGAGGAGAATCTACTAAATTGAACTTAAATAACAAACTGTTTGTTGGAAGCATCCCAGTGAAAAAGCGAGCAATTAAAACATCCATTTCTCTATTTTTTAACCATTTAAAATTTATAGGATCGTCAAGAACCTTAAAATCAGTGTAATATTTGGAGCCTTGCCATTCAGATTTAGATATATTTGAAAAGAAACCACCGACTTGTTTGATTAAGTCCCTCATTGCAAACCATTTAAGATAATAATGTTGAGAGTGATCCTTGATCGAGGCCGCCAAAGCGTCAGCCTCTTCATTCTCTTTTATCCCAACGTGGCTTGGGGTCCAAACGAATGAGATACTACAAGCCCGAGAGCTTGCCTCTTGTAAGGCACTTTGAATTTGCAAAATTACACACGGAGATCTGTAAGTAATATTCATCAGAGCCATTAGGATAGATTTGCTGTCTGTAAGAAATATATAACGACCTTGATCCTTCTCTTTGACGAAACTCTTGATCGCCAGGAACAGAGCGATGGCCTCGGCGGTAAAAATCGAATTTACTTTAGGTAGTTCTTTTAGGACCCTCTCATTTCTTTTAAAGTCTATTCCCGCCGCTGCAGTGTAAGACTCCGTTTTGGAAGCATCAGTTGCTATAACGAAATAGTCCCGCCTATAAGGTGCGATAAATTCTTCAAAGAGGAAAACTATTTCTTCTGGAATATTAGTTTTTTGGAATGGTAGGTCTGATGTATGAAAGAAAATATTTTTGTATGGGGTAAGGACCGGAGGAGTGAATTGAATGGTATCTTGAAGGTCAATCCGTAAGGAATTTAAGAATTCGCAGGTTTCGTACATATTTTTCATACTTTTCGGACGATCTTCTTGAGCCTTAACCCTTTCGGTTATCCTATCATATAATGGGGATGTAAATCTCAACGCTGAATGTTTCATAAAAAATCTTGAAGCTAGTAGATTCTGACGAGTTAAAATTGACATTTGACCAGAAACCTGTCTCAGTAAAGGAATCGGGGTCCACTTTTGTAGACCCAAGGCGACTCTCAGGGCTTCGTTATATATAGGCTCCAGTTTTTGACGGGAAGATAGGCAGGCGTCTGTAGTAATAGCGCTTCCGTAATCTAGACAGCTCCGAACTACCGAGTTTACAATTTTTATAAGATCCGTTGTGCGGGCACCCCACTTGTGCGAAGCAACAGCTTTGATGCCGTTAATTTTTTTAAAGGTTTTCCGTTTGATATAATTGAAGTGATGGTGGAACGTTAAATTGTAGGAAAAATATATGCCCAGAAGTTTTATATGTTTGACCAGAGGAATCTTTGAGGAGTTTAAATTCAGAGAGAAGTCTTGGGGAGATTTTTTCCTAGAGAAGTTAATGACCGAACATTTACTAGGTAGTACCTTGAGTTTATTGCCTTCGCACCATCTCTGAAGGCGGACCAAAGCTGCTTGCGCCTTGGCTAAAGTCCCTTGGAACGATTGTCCGTTTGCGTAAATGAATATGTCATCCGCATAGCAAATGCATCTAACCCCTTCTCCTATGGCTTCAAATAGGTCCATCATATTAAACGTAAAAAGTAATGGTGATAATACGCTCCCCTGAGGGATTCCTTTAGTGATGGTGGATCCTTGAGAGACTGTGTTGCGCCATTTTACCTTTATCTTTCTGAAAGAGATGAGCTCGTAAATCCATTTGCATAATTTCCCAGATAAGCCAGCCTCAAGACACTTTAACACCAGACCATCTTGCCAAACAGAATCATACGCGGAGTTAATATCCACCGCCACCAACAATACATAATCTCCTGATGTTCTCATTCTGTTAATATCTTCGTAGATTACTTTCAAGGCCAGTTGGCAGTCTCTAAATGGCAGAAAGCCAAAATGATGTTTATGAAAAGTACTGTTGTTCAAAGCAAAACCTACTAGCCTTTTTAGGATCATTTTTTCCACTGTTTTGCACATCACAGAGGTTAAAGAAATTGGACGGTAGGAGTCCTTCTTTTCGGCGGTTCTTCCTGGTTTTAGTATAGGTATTATCGTTGACACTTTCCAAGATTCTGGTATTGTTCCTGCATCCCAGAGTTTGTTGATAGTATCTAAAAATTTCCTTTTATTGGTTTCAGAGAGTTGTTGAATAATTTTCACTGTTAAGCCATCTTCTCCTGGAGTTTTTGTTTTCATGTGTTTAATTGCTGTTATTAATTCTTCGAACGTGAACTCGGAGTCTAACACTTCCGACCATGGAGATTTTTCATCTGTACTGAAATCGAAGGGGAATCTTTCCAAAATATCGGAGGATGCGTAGGCTCTTTCAAAAATGTTTGCCTGCTCCATTGGATTTGATACCTTGTTCTGATATTCATCTATTAGAATGAACTGACTGCTTGCGTTACTAACCTGTCGGTTGTTCAGGGATTTTATTATTTTAAAGATTTTCCCCGACTTAGCAGTCTCCTCGCATGTCCTTTCCCAAAAGACCCTTTTTGCTTTTTTGATGGCCTTATTTAATTTCGCAGAAAATCTTTTGTGGGCTTCCCACCAATCTACCAGAACATATTTTTTATGGTACCTCAAAAACTTTCTTTTTTGTCCGAGTAGATAGCTGCATTCTGAGTTCCACCAGACTGGGTTTGAGTTTCCTTTAATGATCTGTTTAGTTCTATTGTAAATGAGGCTCTTTTGACATTTCCCAATAAAGTCCTCGTATGAGGCATCCTCTAGTTTGTCCAATTCATTGTTTAAATCTTCTTTAATCATCCCCCAAAGGTATCTATATCGGGTGACATTAGATGACCCAAAATTCCAAGGTCTATAGTTAATTAATACTGGGGCATGATCCGAATCGAATCTATCCCCCGAAACATCCCAACAAATGTCAGAAACGCAATCGGGAGAACAAAGAGTCAGATCAATCAGAGAGGAAGAGGATCTTGAAAAGTGGGTGGGAACCCTTGTATTGAGAATGCATATGTTATTTTTCTCTATCCATTCCACCAGAATCTCAGCATTCACCGAGTTTTTTAAAGCACCCCAGTTTTGGTGGTGCACGTTAAAATCACCCAAGATTAAAAAAGGAGGATCCACCGAGTTTATTATAGAATCCAACCATTCTTTTGTGAACTTTCCTCGCGGAGAATAAATGTTAATAATTGAAAGAGTTGATCCTTTGTTTAAGACTTGTATTCCTTGAGCTTCATTTTGGCTTAAAGGGAGGTTCAATCCGATGATCCGTGATGAGACCCTATTGGTCACTGAGGTCACTAAACCCCCGCCGAAAGAATCTCTTCTATCTAACCTGTAAACTATCTTCTTGTTTATGTTTAAAGTAGACTTCTCGTTCAGGAAAGTTTCTTGAAGCAATAAAATTGACGCTAAAGAAAAAGGTTTGGACTGCAACCAGTGCAATTTGTTATTAATGCTCCTGCAATTCCACTGGATAATATTAAAAGCCATAAAGAAACTATAAAGTTTGATTAAAAACCCTGTAGAAAAATCATTTTCTTAAGGTGCAGTCCTGGCCTGTAGAAACTACGGCACCGGTGGTGGCGGTTTGCTGTGAAGTTTCTCAAAGGGTTTGCACGCCAGGTTGCTTATGGTAATCATATGGTTTTCAATTTGATCAGTTGTTACCTGCGTGTTCCTTATTATTGTTTCGATACTTGAGTCTCCTGTTCTCGGTTTTCTCCTTCTTGGAGACTCTATTTCTTGGCCTGTATTATCAGTTGTTTGATGCTTTAGTTCAACCACCGCTTTAGTTAGTTGAGAGATATGTGAGGTGATCGTTTCTAATATTTTATTTACCCGTTCATCTTGGTTTCTCATTAATTCCCCCAGCAGATTCTTTAATTCCATGTTATTGTCCCTTATAATTTTTTCGATTTCTACATCATTCCTTTTGTTTACACTTTGTGTTGTTATCTTAGCGTAGGAGTTGACCATGGACTTTTCCTTAAATCTTCTCCTTGCTTCCCCATAGGACAGGCCGTTTATGGCTTTGAATTCCAGCAACTCTGCTTCTTTTTTATAAAAACTGCACTCGTCACTAGAGGCCACATGATTCTTATGGCAAAGGCAGCACTCTATTTCCACTTTGCACTCAATTTGGGGATGACTTTTCCCACACCTCTTACATTTTTTTTCGTTCCTGCAATATTTGGTGGGATGACTATACTCCCAACAGTTCTGACACTGCCTGGGCCTGTCCACAAATAGTTTTATTTTCCTACTGATCATCCAAAGTTTAATTGATTCTGGTAGAAGTCTGCCAAAAATCGAAACCAGCACTAATTCGCTTGGAGTTTGCTCTCTGTTGATTTTCCTCGTAAACCGTCGGAGACTGTGAACCTTTAAATCATTCTCAGCCTCTATCTCTTCTCTTAGCTCTTCAAGGTTGGTGTTAATTGGTATGTTGTTGAGCAGGAATCTCGTAGAATTACTTTCTACCTGTAAAGTAGACTCTACTTGTTTGCCTACTATTGCTTTAATAGACGCCAACTCTGTAGCCGTATTTTTACTAGCCGTAATTGCCAGTATTTTGCCGTTGTTGGTGTGAATAAGGTCTTGAATATTTCTTATAGAGTTGACTTTCATCATAAAGCTTTCTTTGATTTGCTTTGGGTTGTTTTTAGGGATCCTTTCCTTTTCATTAGCTGGGGTGAAAACCACCACGAACTTCTGGGTTCCGTTTATATGACCATATTCTATTTGTTCCAGGCAGGTGTGTTTCCCGCTCCAGATACATGGGTCCGTATTTTCTTTCATAGTTATGTCCGGAGGTTCCGGGGTAATGGCCCCCATTATTGACCTAAACTACCTAGATACTTCAGTTTGCCTATATTCCCCGTACTTCGGGAAAGCTACAACGAAAAACAAAATTATTTCAACTTAGAACCGACAGAAGAGATTACTGTCACACGCTCTGGCTCTTGTACCTAAACAAAAGAAGGTAAAAGAGTAGAAGAAACAGACACCAAAGATATGGACTAGGGTGTGAGTAACGCCACGTCACCTTACATGACTAAGAAAAAAGCGAATGAAAACCTAGAAAGAAATAATAAAGTAGATAGAGAAAGAAGGAAAAGAGGGGAAAAAGGGAGAGAGGTGAAAGAGATTGAAAAAACAATAAGTAAAGAGATAAGGTTTTCTCCTAATTCGAAATTATTCAGCAAGCACTCGGCGTTTTTAAGGTTTAACATCAGTTATTCTTTATTCACAATATAACGGTTTAGTTCGATTTGGTTGTACACGTGGTTGAAATTTTTTTAGTAAATTGAATTCAATTTTAAATACAGTATTTGATAGGGCGGGGAAATAAAATGATTGCTCAGTGAATATACTCGAAGCTAGCTCTAGCTCTAGATAGTACAGTAGATACTAAATAAATTCGATAGCCTTAAACCCCAGTTCGATTCCCGAATCGTGGGTAACACGTTACGGGAATCGAACTGGATCTCTTTTCTTGAAATTATTTATTTAATCCATTAAAATTGAAGACTAAAAAAAAGGTTTTTATTAATTTAGGGAGTATGAGTGACTAGTTTGCTTCGATTGACAATTTTTTAATCATCAGTTTTCCACACTTTTAAGAATTCTTTTTTGCTTTAAAATTTTTTAAAAAATGAAATCCACTTTTATCATTTGTTGGATGAGTGCTGTGAGCCGTTGGCTCAGTGGATGCGTATGGTTCCCATAAACTGTAGTCCTAGGTTCGAATCTAGGTGTGATAAAATAAACGGCATCAGCAATATAAAATTCGGTGTTGTTTCTACTCTCGGTTTTTGAGAGAATTATTTTCTCTTTGAATTTTTAAAAATAAAGTACACATTATATTTATTTGGTAGAGCGTTGTGTGCCAATGGCTCAGTGGATGCGTATTGTTCCCACAAACTGTTGTCCTAGGTTCGAATCTAGGTGTGATATAATAAACGGCAATATAAAATTCAGTGTTATTTCTACTCTCAGTTTTTGAGATAATTATTTTCTGTTTGAAGTTTTAAAAATAAAGTACACATTATATTTATTCGTTAGAGAATTGTGATGTGATGGCTCGGAGGATGAGTGCGAGGTTCGCATGTGGTAGACCTGGGTTCGATTCCAGTCTGAAGCGATGGCATGAAAATTTTAATTATTTAACGAGCTTAAAAAAACTTTATATTTATTAAATAAAACCGGTAGATGTAAGGCCAGATGGCCTGGTTGGTATGTGAACGACCCATATAGCATCTGAGGTACTGGATACCAGGTTCTATCCCTTGCCTCTGACTGCCGTAATAGTCTGAGAATAAATTAAATTAAAATGGTAATTAAATATTTTTATTATTTAAACTGATAGTCACGGTTACAGTTAAAAAATTTCAGTTACGGTTGCAGTTTACCTGCAAGGCTTAAAATTTTTTGCTTTGAATTTAGGGGTCTGAGAAGGGTTAGGCTTAGCAAAAAACTGCAACCTAATAAACTAGCAGTTACGGTTACAGTTAATCACCAAATTTTGGCAAAACCGAATCCACGACGGACCGTTCTCTGCTATGCCCCCGGAGCCCTTGGCGACGAGGGGGAGTCCATCCCAAGACCCCCAGGCCGCCAATTCGTCCAGGGGGAGCAGATAAGGTCCGTCGAGGCGACCCCAACCTGGTCACCGGTTCAGGCCCCTAGGCAATGCACCTCAGATACTCAGGAGAAATATAAATTAAAGTACTAGTATAGTACGAGTAGTACTATGTTATAATTTACAGATATTTAAGTATAAAGATATTTAAGTTGTTATTATTAGAGTAAGTTATAGGATAGAGGTTGTTAGGTTAGTGGGGTTTGAACTGAGTACCTTCAGCACACAGGCCACGACTCTACCAACTGAGCCATCAGAGCACTGCTACGCATGCATTTTATTTATTAACTCATGATTACGGAGCATTTAATTTAAATCTAAAATTATTTGAAAAAGAAATTCCTCAGCTGGATTCGAACTTGGAACTTAAGGGATGCCTGCCTCGCAGTACTCTGTTAATTTGAGTCTTGCTCAAACCAACTGAGCCACCAGAGCACTAATACACATGTATTTTATTTATTAACTCATGATTACGGAACATTTAATTTAAATCTTAAATTAATTTAAAAAGAAATTCCTCAGCTAGATTCGAACCTAGAAGTTCAGGTACACCTACCTCGCACAGTACTAGGTTACTATAAATCTTGCTCAAACCAACTGAGACATCAGAGCACTGTTTCACATATATTTTATTTATTAACTCATGATTTCGGAGCATTTAATTTAAATCTAAAATTATTTGAAAAAGAAATTCCGCACCTAGATTCGAACCTAGAACTTCAGGGACACCTGCCTCGCAGTACTAGGTAACTGAAAATCTTGCTCAAACCAACTGAGCCATCAGAGCACTGATACACATATATTTTATTTATTAACTCATGATTTCGGAGCATTTAATTTAAATCTAAAATTATTTGAAAAAGAAATTCCGCAACTAGATTCGAACCGAGAACTTCAGGTACACCTACCTCGCAGTACTAGGTCACTTTAAATCTTGCTCAAACCGACTGAGCCATCAGAGTACTGATACACATATTTTATTTATTAACTCATGATTACGGAGCATTTAATTTAAATCTAAAATTATTCATAATTATTTGAAAAAAGAAATTCCTCAGCTAGATTCGAACTCAGAACTTCAGGGACTCCTGCCTCGCAGTACTCTGTCGCTTTGAAACTTACTCAAACCAACTGAGCCATCAGGGCACATTGCATCCCTTTTTTAATTGTTACTTAGTGGTTACAGAATATTTTTAACTTAAAATTATTTATATTTCCCATAAAAAGTAAAATTTCTAGATCTGGGACCGAACCTAGATCTAATACCGAGTTCACTAGGCAGCGTGCTCTATCAACTGAGCCAACCGGGCCGGATTACCCAACGTTAATTTGTCCCTTTGATGTTACAAGTTACACAATGTATTATTTAAGTTTTGATAGAGTTTTTCAATAAGGAAAATTTGTAAATTTCCAAAGATGGAATCTATGGAGGCTAAATTAATAACTTACATCGTTAGAGATATTTTAATGTTTCTAATAGAAAGTTAAAATTTAAATAGTGTGAATTTTTAAGCATGAATAACTGGATAATAAAAGAATTATTTAAATGCTGTGTTTTTAAAGCAGAAATTAGACTACGCAAGGAAGAATGTAATTTTTTATAATAGTGAACTGCATTAGGTTATCGACTACTCTCTAATCTTTCATATAAAAATGTTCAACCGGTAAGCATATTTCTCCCATGTAGGTGAAAGGAACCAAAATTATAATATTTGAATAAAAACAAGTCCTTTAGATACAATCATTTAATATATAGATACATAAAACAGTTGAAATTTACAAATTCTGAGTTAGAAGTTATTTACAATGAAAATATTTTGTAACATTTTAGTTACTGATAAAAATACAATCTTAAAACAATATTGAAAGTATCTCAGAATCAAAATGCACAACATTGAAAACATTTCAACAAAAACTCAATCAGTGCAAAACACAAGTGATTTATATAGAAGCATTGTAAGCATCAATACTAAAGAAAAAAAACTGTTTTTTTTTTCTACAAATGTTAAAACATAAAAATTTACGTAATTTAGTAATGCAAACAAATTTTATGGAAAAAAAAGTCAAGGATCATTAATACAAAGTTCTAAATATACAATTTTGAATTTTTAAAAATATGTACCACATATTTTATATTAAAAGAAAGTGAAGGTTTTAAATTTTTATATGCATTTTTCCACCAACTACTCCATTGCTTTAGTTTTGTGCTCCACATTATACTGAATAAAGGGCCTAAAATTTTCAGAAATAGTGGATTTTATCAAAATTAAGTCCCTCATTTTACTGCAACTCAGATGAATATTTTCTGTTCTAAAACTAAAAGTTCAGTCTTTTTGACTCACAAACATAAGCACCATAAAATCAGTCAAATAATTTGAATCCTAAGGGGGAAAAATGGCTCATCAACCAGTCCTTACGACGACCGATCTATATCAAAGTAAAGCATATTATCATCATCATCACGTATAATAAACGTTTCTATAATTTCACACACATTTTCAAAATAAATATTCCTTAAAAGGCGCGATTCTTCTTAAATCTTAAGTTTCTGAAGCTGGTGAAAATATTAAATACATAGATCAAATTAATAAAAATTCCAACAGAATGGAGAGCAGTCTTATGCTTGGCAGTGTTTACTCAAAAATTCCATCTGGTTGCCATTTATGCTGGATCAGACTTGGGACTGGTGTTTCCCGCCCTGATGCCTTGATATCCAGCCAATGCTAGCAGACCAACCACTATTGTTCCGGCTACACCGAAGAGCTGCAAGAAAGGTTTTGGTCAGTTGAAACTTTGCTACTATTATACGGATATAGACTGCAACGTTACTTGACCCTGGATAAACAAAACAAAGAAAGTAGTTCCCTGCGCGGTGTCTGAATTTTGAGTGATATGAAGAACGTCAATTTAAAAATGATTAGTTTCTTAAACCCATGTATATGTTACGGGCAATGTGATAAATCCGGGCATTATTAATAATGCTCGGGCAATGTGATAAATTCAGTGGAATTTATGAATGAAATTTATCACTTTGCCCGTCTCCACTTCGGGCATTATTAATAATGCCCGATTAATCACTTTGCCCGTAACATATACATATTGCGTCTTTTTATCACGATTTGCGTACCGAAACTCCTCCTTCAGACTTTCTGTTTACTCAGTTTTTCCTTACGCGTAGTGACGTCATAGGGTCAAGAAATGTTTGGAGTCCAGTATAAAGGGATCGCGTACTCACAGTTTTGGAATAAAGCCTTGATAATAGATTTTATAGTTGTTCACATATTACGTAGGCATGTTTTTGGTTATTTTTAATCCGCCTTCCTTTTTTAGCCAAAATAAGCAAATTGTTAACCTAGTCTTGTAATGAGCAACTGCTTACTCTACCAAAAGGATTCTCTTTCATACATTCTCTCTCTAAAAACCTTAAATAGGGCTATATCGGGAAGATCTTCTGCATCCTATCTAAGAAACTTAAGGTGTGCTCCATCCTGGTTATTATTTTGCTCTTCAGCATCCTCTCAGGATTTTGAATTATACTCCATGGTGAAAGATTCCCTGGGACTTTCGGGGGGTTTGACTCGAAATTTTTTCTGAGATACCTCCATCCAAATACTTGTCTTAGATGACTTACACATAGGATTTTAATTTTGGTGCACTAAATTTTAAAATTGTGTAAACAATATGAATCCCCAAATAAAATGGAAGATCTTCCACCAGAAAAATTTCGGAAATTCGCCCCTCAAAATAGTTTTTTAGCTCATTTTGAGACGCTTTAGATTACACCCAAAAAGCACCGCTAGCGGCAGGATTTTCAAGGAAAAAAGTAAATAGTATTATAGGTATAGTAAATGGCAAAATTTTGGAGTGTTTGGGGTTCCTTTTTGAGACACTTTAAGTTACATCAAAGAGGACCACTCCTTGTTAATCACAAAAATTTCTAGGAAAAACCGTACTAGATAGATTTAAAATTTCTTGAGGGTTTGGGGGGGTCCTCCCTCAGAAAATTTTTGGAGTTTTTACCCGTAAAAGTAAGTTTCTGACTCATTTTGAGACCCTTTGGGTTAAACCCGAAGAGGACCGCTCTTTGTGAGTCACATAATTTTCATGGAAAATAAGAGTATAAAAATTAATGACAAAATTTCGGGGGGATTTGAACCCCTAAAAACCCCATTGGATACGGCCCTTACTTCAGTAACCTGTCTTAAAAGACTGTAAAGAGTCTATCAAGGAGCTTTTTTTGCTCTTGTGCATTTACTCTGAGGGCTATAAAAGCGTTAAATCTGAGGGCTTTTCTTACTCGTCAACATCTCCTTCTCCACTGAGGTCCATAGGTAGGCAGGGCTTAATATGATGATTAGTTTTAGAAAAATTAAGTTTATGGTAAAAGTTGAAGGGATTTTTATAAAGACCTAATACGCGAAATACTATGAACAACACTCTTTTATTGTCCCACATCAATAAAACATGACGGGAAATTTATCAAATCACCATTTGCGAGTAAATTTTGTGGATTAAAATGAATTTGTTACTAAAACGAACTGGCTTGGCGATGTGTGGGGAAAAAATTCACGGTATTTAACGCTACAGTTGAAATTAATGGAGAAGGAGAAAGTGTGGAGAGAGGGGAAAATCGAGCGACCTTTTTACAAGGTGTACAGTAGTTGAGACTCCACTGCTTGCTATGGCAAAATCTTAAACTTATTCATAGTTTAGTGAGTTACCTTCCACTTTATTTTTTAAAATGGTTTTTGAATTTAATGAATGCACAGCATTAAAAAAAGAAAATTAGTGATAGTTAAAAAAAAAGTATGACTTACAGTTGCGAAAATTCTTGCTATTTGGCCAGTTCTACATGTTCCAATAGTTATGATCATGAGGATGGTTGCAACCAGGTACAAAATGGCGAAGATTAGATCGTTGATGAATACCTAAAAAATAATTCAAAATTGTTATTTTTTAAATGCGAGAATAATTGAATCGTCAGTTTGAAAAAGGGAATAAGTCTAAAAACTAAGTTTTGAAAAAAAAAACTGTATAAGTAATGGAATTTTCGTTGTATAACCGCCAAATTTTTACTGAAAACACAGGATCCTATTTAGAAAACAGAGCAATTATCGAACAAAATATAACTACATTAAAAATATTTTACAGTTGAAAAAAGTTGATGGACTTATTCCCTTGTTCAACCTTATGAAATTTCAACCGAAAAAAAACTCCTAAAAACCACTTCAATTGTCATTTAAAATATATTTTTGCTTAGTTCACAGTACAAAAGTGAGAAATAGAAAGACTAAGACTAAGAAATTTCAAAAATATTATGAAACTGAGTCATTAAGGCAGTATTAAGGAGTAAGTGAATATAAATGGAGTAAAACATTCCCTGATTTAAAAAATGTTAAAACCTCTTTCAAATTAAAAGAAAATTTTATTTTGGCTAAGTTTACAGTTTACATCACAATGAATGAGAAAAGAAATACAAATTAACTTTAATTCCAAATTAAATTAAAAACTACAATGAATATGGACATAGATTTCGTAAATTTAAGGGGCTATATCTGCCTATAGGGGGCAGTTATTTCCCCCCTCTTTCCATTAACTTTTAACATTTTTTTTAAACCTGGCGATTCAGTTATTTTTTCTGTAAAGTTATTTTTATTTCTTGAGGTATGAGTAAATATCAGACTAGTTAAAAAGCCTTTTTTAATAGAAAATAAGTAAAAATTATGGTTTAGGAAATATGGAGGGGGTTTTAATGATGCAAGAAAGCTTAAAATTATCAGTTATCATTTTAGATGATTTCTAATTTTTTTACTTAATAGATTGTTTATCTTTGTACTGTGAATATTTCTTTAGACATTTTAAAAAATAAAACCTTGAGAGTAAATTTATAGAATCAGATTATATAAACATTGGAAAGTATCTGAATCAAAAAGTCAAAAATCAACGTTTTAATTTGCACAGCATAAAAAAAGTGTCTTATTTACCAGGTAGAACTGAAGAACGAGATCCAAACGAGAATATGATCCCCAAACCAATTTTATGCTTCCATTTTTATGTACTATGCAAACTAAAGAGTTGATTTTTAACATTGTGATTCATTCTTTGCACAAGCATCACCAGATTTAAAGATTATACATCTAAACTTTTTTTATTTGAAGGTATTTCATGAGTTATTCATTTTTTTAACCTGCATTCTTCCTTATTTTTAAAAATTGCATTATGGATAAAAATGCATAACTTTGACGTATTTAAACAAAGATAAAATACTTGTATTTTTTCACCTAACATTATTACTTTGCCATCCAAACTATAAAAGACGCTTAGTAATATTTGTAAGTTACCAAAGAAATTTGTATCTATCTTTTTTTAAAAATAATAGCATTAAAAAGCTAAACATATCACAAAAACATGATGAAACTTCGACCGCATCTTAGATTTCTGCCAAGTTTCAGTATTTTGAGAGACACTACACCTTTTACGCTGAAGATGGCAGTATTAATTTTAAATGGTATAAAGGATGTAACTTTTACAGACGTTTCTCAAATTAATAAATAATCAAAAGTTTCTCAAGTGAATTATTATATACGACGCTGAGAGATCAATACAAGTATTCTAAAATGCTTTTTAATAATGAAAATCTCATTTACTTATCATTACTAATTTCTTTTCACTTCTTGTAAGTTTTTTTAATTCCACGTAGGTGTTTTTAGTTACACTAACTAATCGCCGTTGTCTTTCAGTGATTACCATTCATAATAAATAATACAATAAATTAATAAATAATAATTAATAAGAAACCTTTAAAAACTGTAGAAAATGAGCGAAGATTCAACTCACCGACATGAAGCAGTTGATGAATGTACAAAACTTGTCAAGCCCCAGCATGTAAATTATGAGAATGATGATGGCAAGGATCAGTGTTGTGACAACGACAAAGTTATAGAAGCTGTACATCCCAAAGTTGCCGCAATAGGCCCCTTGGGACTCGCTGATGATTCCGCATAGTCCAATTACCTAAAAAAAAGTACACACTTTTGTAATTATCCCAAGGCATTAGCATTATTAAATTTACAATTTTGAAATTTTTTTTTTGCTTTTATCCTTTTGATAGAACGTGAAAATTATCCTTATAGTGGACACATTCCCAAAAGATAATTTTATTATAAACATCAGTACAATTGCATAAATGTTACATTTATAATTAAAAATTGCTCTTTGTTTTTTAAGACAAAATTAATGGTAAAAAATACACATATACGAAAATCAAAGTTTGAAAAAAATTCAGGTTTAGCTTTTCTCCTTTTATAGTCAAACCCCCTAAGGTGAACTTTCAAAGAACACATGACCATTAGTTTCAGCACTGACCAATTAGTCATTTTTAAACTAATGAAATGATAATAAGGATTCGAACTTTCACATAATAGGCTATATCTCATTGTAATTGCTATTTCTAATTTACCATAATTACAATTTTAGGCGTTTAGATGATTGTTTTTGATTTATATATAAGTTCTACTCTCCTATTGTCTTTAGGTCGTTTTTTGAAGGGGAGCTGCTTGCGTTTTCAATGTTATTGAAGCATCGGAATCTGTGTGTGTGCTGGATTCTTAAGTAATCTCTCTCTAGTAATTAGAGCTCGTTGAGAGTTTAGAGCTCTTTGAAATTCCTCAGTGAAGCTCGGCACTAGCAAAGAAGAGGTTGTGACGTGAGGAAATTAATGTGGTCTCTCTCAAGTAGTCTAATCCTTTGTTTTCATTGAAAGAGTGACTCTCTCTCTCTTTCTCCTCTTTCCCTCTCCCTCTTTTTTTTTCCTAAATGTAAACCATTTGTTAAATAACGTGTTTTACGATCAAATTTAATAGTGAAATCAATAAATGGGACACTGGGAGAGTCAAAAAATTAATTTCTAATGAATGGAGTTTGGAAAAAATTACTGAAATCTGAAAAAATGATAGTGTGTTGTTTTATTTGAGTAGGTTTTTTGCAGTGTTTACGGTAAAGTCATTTGGTATGGCACTTTTGTGGTCATTGATAGTTCCTTTTGCTGTATTTTTATCATTGAAAAACAATAAATTTACTAGTTTAGTAGTAAGCTAAAATAATTTCTAATAATAACTGAAATTATGTGTACAATTGCATACCTATAAATATACGCTTCCAGCTATTTCATTTTGAAACACGTTTACTGCAAACAAAGTTGTAAACATTTTTAAAAAGTGGTAAAGATACATTAGTTCAATGAATGTTTTGAACAACCCATTTTTATCACATAACTTTTAAAAATCTTAAATATTATCTTAAAGGTAAGTCAAATTTTTAATTCCTATTTCTATTTCATTACAGTTTGGTATGTGAACGGTATTCCGGATAATTCCCAAAAAGGGATGTTATTTTTATGCAATAAATATTTTGAGGACACTATACCTTACACTCAATACAATTGTCATGAAGATGGTAAAAAATAACCCTCACGCAAATAATCTCCCCTCCCATAAAAAAGTGGAATCCCAACTTAGAAATCCCGGTCAAGAGGTTAATGTAAGAGGACCTTACAAATACTTTCCTGGGCTACACTACAAAAATATAACCTGTTGATTTAACAAAGAAATCCTGTCAGCAATACTACCAACTACCAGAAAATCCATGTAATTTAGATACAGAATCTTTAGTCAGAATACAGAAAGAAGTCAAAGATACACGTTAAATCTGAACGTGATACGATTTCTCTGTAGTCTGACTACAGATTCCGTATCAATATGACAGGATTTCCTGCAAAAATTGCAACGGTTTTCTGGTAGCATTTCCAACAGGTTTTTTAAAAGTCCAGAGCCTTCCCTGCAGTCTAAAAACCGCGCCTCCAAGGGGGGGGGGAAGCCGCTCTAGGGTAAAATTTCCCGGCGTAATCGCTTGTATCGTGCCGCTCGGGTCACACGGTTGTGAAGTCACTGCTAAACACAGAAAGCCTGCCGCTCTTGGAAAACCGCCACTTCACATTCTGCAGAGAAACGCCTACGCGACGGAAAAGCAGGTAGACGGCAGAAATCCTCGCTTCGTCGTTTTAAATAAAAATGGGACACGCGGTTACAGTGAAGTGATGCTTGACAACTGTGGTAACTCTGGAATATTATTCAGCCTCTCCAAGTATCCAAACTTCAGCTGTGAGGGTTAATTTCCGGGATAATGAACCTCTGTTCAATGAATGATGGTTTATTGAATCGGCAGTTTGATAAAGGGAACAAGTTAAAAAAAAATGGCAAAGCTTTTTGTGCTAAAAAAAATCTCCAAGCTTTTTTATTTATATTCATGAGAGGAAAGAGGGGAAAATAGCTGCCTGCTATAGAGAGATTTCCCCTTGAAGTTGGGGAAATAATCGATGTCCATTCGTTGTATTTTTTAATTTAATTTGAAATCTAGGTTAATTTTGTAATTAATATACTCATTAAACTGCCTTAAGGACCCAGTTTTCTTTTGAATTTATTTGTCTGTCTTCCTATTTCCCCCTTTTTTTTGCTATAAACTAGGCGGAAATAATATATGTATAGATCAAAACACTATAAGAACACATTTTCTGTCTCTGTAATTTTTAGCCACTATCTTTTTTAACACCACACAATCAGAATACAATCAAAACGCTTTTGGTTGGAAGTGTTTATTACTGTGTTTATTTAGCGTTGCAAGTGTCTCATGCATTTACAGTGTAAATAAAAATTTAAAAAAAGTTTAGACAGTTTTTTTTAGAATTTATCAAAACAAATGCAGTATAATAGTGCATTTTAATATCTTAAAAATGATATGTCCAAAAAATTTAATACCTGAAATCGGAACAAAAGATCAGAAAAAAAGATATCAAAACTATAATACACAATTTTTTTGCGTGTATTATAGTTTCCATACGTAAATGTTCTATGTATAGAAAGGATAAACTAATTAATGTTAGTTATTTAACTAATTTATTTATTTTGTTGTAATTTGAGTTTTTCTGATTATTTATTTACAAAATTGAACAAATTGAACAAAATTGAACAAATTGAATTGAATTAGGAACTATGTTTATGTAATCTGAAAAACCATCTTAACTCTATAAGTAGGTAAAAAGACCTCTGACAAGAACTTTACAACCTTTAACTGAAAATGTTGAATTGTAAAATTATCAGCAATTAAATACAAATATCACAGGTACAATTTTCTGTAGAATAAATTCAAGAGCTTTTTACATCCAATCGTCTCAACTTTGAAAAGGAAATTAATACAAAAATAGAAGTTTTAAAGTAATCTGTATTAAAGGTACAAATTTTATACTATAAGCAATAAAGTTTGACTCTTCAGAATCATATTTAAAGCGTATTAAAAATATAACTGCATCTAAAAATTTTGAAGGGATGAAAAATAAAGACACTTCCCTTTTTAAAACTATTAAAGGAATAAATAGTAGGGTAAAAATGGTATAAAACTTTAACATTAAAAATTAAATATATTTTTTCTTATTTACAGAAAAATGCAAAAAATAGAAAGGTCAAGATAAATCATAAAATTGAATAAAACTGGGTTCCAAACTTCTGGGATTTAAACTTCTTAAATAAATATCCATTAAGTCATCCACTATTCGTAAAATAAATATATATTTTTTTTTATATTTATTACTTATATTTTTATTATTAGAGCATAAATGTAAAAATAGAAAGACTTGTAAAAGCTTTAATGCTGCATTTCTTGAATTGTTGCCGTGTAACCAACTTTACAACCAATTTCTCTGTAAAACTAGTTTTGCTGCAAGCCTTACATTGTTGCTGTAAAACCAACCCGTTATATTACTCCTATCATGTATCTAAAAAAAGTTTGTTTGATTGAATTGTACAGGAGATATTTGTCTTTATGTTATTAATGTTATGTATTTATCCTTATGTTACCTATGCTTATTGATTCTATATTATTAATTTGATACAATATTTTCACATATTTATGAAATTTTAATTTAATTTATAAAAACTGCAACTTTTGATTATTTGAAAAAAGACACCAAACTTATTTAGTTTTAAGTGCATTTCTCTAAGTGACAAATTTCATTTTACAAATGAGTTCTGATAAAAATGAAAGTAGGAAGAAATGGAAGTTGATGATTCCAAATAGGAAGTTTTTAATAAGTATGAAATTAATATAGAGGAAATAATGTTTTTCTCATACAGTTACAGAATAAATTAAAAATTACACATTTAACTTTATTATAAATACATTTAAGTCAATGAATATTAATTAGTAAATTGATAGTTCCATTTTAATTATTGTACTATTATGATAGAACATTAGGGAATTGTTTCGAATATTTAATTTAATTGTAAAACATTAGGGTAACATATTAAGTATGAAGTTCTCAAATTTTATAATCAATATTTAATTGATATAATTTAATCATAAAATTAAATTATTTCCTTTAAAATTAACACAAAAGTTAGAATATTTATTTTCTATCGCTAATAGTGATTCACATTTTCCTTTCCCCGTATTCCCAAAGCGGATTTTTTTAAATTTCAAAATCTTAAAAAGTAGGGTCAGGTGGGGTAAAATGGTTATAGTGTGGTAAAATGAATAAAGGGATTTTGACAGTGTAAATTTTTACAATTTAATGTTTTTTTGAAGTTCATAAAAATCAGCATGCCAAACTGTTAAAATCTGAATAATAATACAAACAAGTTCTTATCATAATATTTACGTCGTGTTCCTTTAAGTAATGATAAGAAATTTAACAAAAAACATAATTTCGCCTCATGATTTTAAATTATATTCTTTTTTATTCTTTATTTTTTTTTAATATACAATTCGAAATAAACAGATTCACAATCCCATAAAGTTATGATGTTTTTATGTTAGTAGAGCATGTTTTCTTATTAAGGGAGAATTCCCAAGCTTCTTAATACACAGTATTCTCATCAGGCAGTGTTTTTAATGAGTTACTATTAAATCATAATTCAATTAAATCATAATAGAGGTTACTATTAAATCATAATTTTCATTGAAATTCAATTATCCCACACAAGCTTTAAGCATAATTCTTTACCTCATTTTTTTAAAAAAAGCCATTTTTTGCATATGAAACTAGCATCACTGTTGAGTACAGTTTTAAAATAACCCCAGCCAGTCAATGTTAAAAGAAGATCCTGGTTGTTGACAAAAATAAAAAATTAAGCCGCACAAAGCGTCATTTCTTTCACAACATTTCCCCTTTCGCATTGCCAACTCGATCTTAACAAATAAAGCCGTTTTAAGAAGCCACGTTAAAACATAACTCGGCAGTTACGTCAGCGGTCAAACCGAATGATTTTAATTATTCAAACTAGATGTGGGCTTCAAGTTTCCGGTTTTCCAAGCCGGCGAGGCAAGTGTTTTTCCTGTTGTAGTAAAAAACAATGAAAAGGGCTTTACTACACTAGTGGGCGCGAGGCTGAGTGGGCGTCTTGGTGCCTTTTCCTACAGCTTTCTCCGATATCGCAAGTTATGACCGTATTTAGAAAGATCAAACACCTTTGGATCAAGTTTAACTTCCGATGTTTTCATTCAACGAACGCGCCTACGAACCGAAAGACGAAAATATAAAAGTAATCGTCAATGACTTTTACTGGACAGAATACAGAACTAATAGCATAGATTTGAAAATGTACTAAAGTTGGATTGTTGTTCTATATTAAAAAACAATTACCAACCCAAAAATTAAAAAAAAAGTAAAGGGAAAACTATAGAGGGAACTTTCCCTCTATAGAGAAACTATAGGGGGAGTAAAGGGGAACTAAGAGAAACAACTTTAGGTCTAGATAAGTTTTAAAAGTGACTTAAGAACTGCTGTTGAGTTATTTATCTGTGGTATGATATCATATTTTCATATTTTAATGTCATTTAATTTTTATTGTATGCAGTGCGTGATTTTAAATGTTCTGAATAAGTCCTCTCTAAAAATCTTAAGAAATTTAAATAAAATTCTAGTTCTAGCACAAAAACTTTGAGAATGCCCCTTTTCTTAAGTGCATTTGTTAGTGCCCTTCTGATTTACATATAAATTTCTTAATTTTGAAAAGGTTCTTCGTTTTTTATTAAAAAGATAAAAATATCTTTCAAACACTCTTATCCATATTTATATTATAAACAATATTATTAAAACTTTCACTCCTTGTACTAAAATCTATTTGAATAAGAATGAATATACTATCACAGTGTACTACTACAAAGAGTAGAATTTGTCTGTTTCATTAAAATTCAGGTCAAATCTTATAATAAAAAAATAAAACTTTTCAAATCGATATCAATATTTTTACATCAACAAATGTCATTAATTTCATCATCAATATTTTACTTATTGAAATAAAATATTTAGATCTAGGTTATTTATTCCTTTTTATTATTTAAATTGGAATTTTATTTAAGTTAAATCAGATGTGAGCTTAGTTTTTAATACATTAAAAAAATAAAACTTTCTTTAAAATAAAAGGAGTATTGCTCTTAACAATAAATATCTTCCTCAGAGTTACACAAACTTTTATATAAGTTTATTTTGTTTTAAATGACATGGTTTTAGATACATAATTACATAACTTTTTTATAACGTTTCGTGTAAATATTTTAGCACAATTGTTTTAAAAATATTAACAAATAAGGAGAGGTGAACGTCTTTTAAACCTCCTCACGACACCTCATACACAAGTAGAAAACTACCTTAAAATTCATAAACGTTACTAATTTTGACCATTACAAATATTTAAACCGTTACTACTACATAACAAATTTTATAACTATTTTCGAGACCAAAATGGCAAGAACAGTAGAAGTTATTCAGCAAAGAATTATTTAATAAATACTATCTCTAATATCAATCTCGAAAATCAACGACTAGTCCTTGAATGGCAATTAGTAAATTTTTTTATCGTACCTGATGTTGGATAAAATAAATATTCCAAAGCAAGATATCTTTAAGGTCATCCGAAACTTAATATTCGCTACTAATATATAAATAGACATCATTTAAAACAAACAAAAAATAAAAATACTGGAGGGTTTGTGTTTATAGTAGCCTAGATTGTAGTAAAAGAAAAACCCGACTATAATATTAGCATTCAATATTAAATCTTAGGGGGAGGAACACTTAAGGCTCTTATGAGGGCCCTGATAAAAAAATCGTGTTCTCCAGCATTATTTTAAGCAACTGTACTATTTCTCCCCTAAGCTTCTAAAAATATTTTAAGCGTAAAAGTTCACTTTAAAACTTACAAAAAAAATTAAAAATACTACTTTTTACTGCATTAAATTTCTTTGTCTCTCCAAGACCAGTGTACTGGGAAAAATTTGATCCTGTTAAATTATGTATAAAGCAATTTTGAGATTTAAAAACAACGATTCTTTAATTCACCACAAACCATCCTATTTAGAATCGAGGAGTCAGTAAGGTTTCTTTAAATAAATTTTTTAAATGACTATTAGAAGGAGTTCTATTCATCAATTACTATTTTACCAAAAATCTACATACTTTCTCTATCTTTCCAAAAATCTCTTTGGGGCCGTTCAATTATTACTTAAGCACTCAAGGGGGGAAGAGGTTTGCTATTTGCTTATTTTTCCTGACGAGGGGGGAGGGGAGCATGAGTGATGCTTACGTAAGATGTTACAAACACTGCATTTTCGAAAATCTCTTGTTTCTTGTATAAATGATATCAAAATTCAACCAAAAAATAAATTTGACACAAAAAATGAACTGGGAAAATTTTTTTAAACATTTTTCACAAGGAAAGTCTTTACGACAGGTTAAGTGTTCCTGGAGAACAATGAATTTCAGAAATCTAAGCACTTCTAAAGATTTTGTACAAAAAAAGAACAAAGGGCAGTTTTCTTACGTAATTATGAGAGGGGGGTTGGCGGTTTGCTTATTTTTGCTGACAAGGGGGGCCAAAAATGACCAAATACTTGCTTACGTAATATTTGAACGGCCCCTTTGGTCGATTTCAGTATCACCGTCCAACCAAAATCAAACTACTAAAAAGTGCTAGGCCGCCTCAACACCAAAAAAAACCCCCAAGTTCAATCAATTTGCCTTCAAGGTTCCTAACTCATGCATCATTTTTCAATCGCAAACGGGGTAAGAAAGATGTGTACAAACATCGAATTCCACACAAGCCAAAGAGAGAGAAAAAAATAATACATCCGTAAATAACATTCATCGCGCATTCTAGCTTTGTTTAATAACAGCAGAACGGCGCTCATTATAATCAGCGCAATTAACTAGGCCGCATCTCCGGCAACGAGCACGTGCGACGCCTTCCCAAGGTTATTCGGAGAGCGAAATTGGCAACGGTCCAACCCGCCTCGAAGCGTAAAAAAATAATATAATACGAATTCTTTGTCGGCCAACACGTGTGGCGAGTGTATTCAAAACGAACGGGAAGAGATCGGCTGTAATTTTCTTCTTATTCTCCGAAAACATCTTTTGATTTGTCAACGGTGAAGTGAAGTTTCATTCAATCGCGGAGCTTTGAATTTTGTATCATTAATTTATATTGAATAGAACAGATTTTTTTGGACGTGTTACAAAAAAAAGGTCTAAAATATGCCGTTTTTAATTTATAATAATTCCTTTAATTTTTTCCATTTCCGTAGAGAATACTCTATTGATGGTGCGATTCATCTAAGTGAAAAACTTTTTTCAGTTTTTTTGAAGCATTTTATAAAAGCTAAACAATAACGGGGAGAGTTTTTGTAAAGTTTGTATTGCTGCAATGATACATTTACCACATAAAAGTTCTACATATTCTACCTGTTAAGTGACATAAACGCATTCAAGATAAATTTTTATTGGTCTAAATAGAATTTTGGGTTTCCAATTTCACCTTCATTAAAGCTTTTACTTCAAAACTTTTTTTGGAGAAATGTACGTCAGTCACGGAACATTTTATAGCGAGGGATAGAACCTATTTCAACAAATAAAAAAAAATCTCATTCCAAATCAAACTGGCGAAATTATTTTGAATAATAACAACCTCTAACATTTTCCACCATGATGCATCTTTTAACGTAACGAAGCTTAAAACCCAAACTAAATCATCATCATTATGTCAATTCATTCATTAACTATTCATCATGCCCCGCCTTCATTACGATGGAAGTACAGAACAAAATGATGTTGACTTAACGGAGTGATACGGCTTTCCTCTCTATTACAGGTGCGTGAACAGGTGAGTCATGTTTCGAAAGGGCGTAATGAGACCTTGAATTGTTAAAGAACATTGTCTACATTCACTACCTCTACTTACTATTTCCTTGTGATATTCCAAATAGGAAGAATGAATGCGGAAGGGATTTTTACTATCAAATGCACTAGTAGCTTAATTTAGTGTTACGTGGATCAAACAGAAACAGTAACGGGTAAAAAATTCAAAAGAGAAATGAATATCAAATGCTGTATAGATACTGTAACCACGGCTTACTAGATAGTAATATACAGGCTAGCCGAGTACGGTAATCATTGCAAATCCAGATGGCAATACTGGACCAACTGGCAAAGCGGCGGTGGGGGATATAGGTAGGACTTGTGGCGATCTAAGCGGGAATAGTTGTCAAATGGTTTTCATTGTTCAAAACTCGGCTAGCCTGTATAGTATCTAGTTAGCCGTGCTGTAACACTCAGTCAGCAAATGTCTCAATAAATAAATATCAACAGTAGGTATACTATAACATTTCTTTCTGGTATGATAGAGAAGGGAATAACTAAATGTTGTAACGGGAGTCAATAAAAGTTTTTAAGGTTAAAAAATAACTTTAAAACCATATAGAGTCACACAACCTAATGATTATTTTGATTATTAAGATAATTTAACCCAACATTTTGTTACTCATTGCTTTTTTTATGCAAATGGGGTTTTGCGTTTGTTATAAAATGCAAAAACTTAAAAAAAATAGCCTTTTAACTAATCGTAAGGATGAACAAACAGGGTGTTTATTTAAGTCGACTTGTGTATTATAAGAAGTATAAAACATTTTAAATAAATTCTTGGTATTATAATATATTTATGAAACTTTATAAAATATGTTATTTAAATTTTGAATTTAACATAATGTTTGGAAGGGCCGCCCCATAGTGAATAATATATTGCACATATAATATTAATGCGTGTTACTGTGTAAATGATTCGGATGAATAAATTATTATTATCATAATTATAATTGATTAAACAACTTTTTAAATTTAATGTAAACAAGTAAAATAAAAACAGGTTTTCAATCGTATATTCTAATTTATTAAGGGTACTAAAAAGAGACCAGACCACAATGTTAGATATTATTTAAAATACTTCTTGAATCAGTTAATTTTAAAAATAAATTCAGAGCACTTATAAGTCATTTAATAACTCTCCTTTATTTTATAATAAAATAAGTTCTTTAATAGTAGTAAAACTCTCAATCCATTTAAAACATCTTTCGGTAACCATTCTGGTATTCAGGAAAAATTTGATACACTTTTCGTAATTACTATGTGCAGGACTATTTCTTAGCAGACGATAGAGCAGACAGATGAATCCACATTCATATGCTGTGATAACATGAGAAGGCTAAAACAATTGTTTTACCCGTCTATCTCGGTTTGCGCAGCAGGAAAAAGCGGACTTCCTTTTTGCTCTCTCAACCAATTTGGGTTTAGTTAAGTTGAAGATGAGATAAAAGTTAAAACACATATACTACATAACATAGTATAACGATGTTGTATATCATGATATCATTGGGTAAATACCATGCTGTGTATCAGCCTGTAACAAAATTACAATTTTTCAAGCTAAAACTTCACAAAATTCATTCCTGAGTAGTTTGTGAATAAGTTAATTTAAGTGATGAAACCATTTTAACCTTATAATTTCATTAATTTTAAAAAATGCTCTCTCTAACTTAATGGTTTAATTAACTTCGAAGGAACATTATTTTTCTAGTTTATAATGTCGAATATATGATGAATATTAAATAAAGTTGGTATAAAATTCTACATAAAAAAACATCCGATATTTTGATATTTATATAAGTATCATGTGTGTGATACTTTACCTAATCCAACTCCTGACTCTTTTACATAAATCTTTTTTAAAAGTAAATATTATACGTAAACATAATCATAGTACACATTTATCTTAAAGGATTTAGGTAGTATTTCAATATTATACATATACGAGTAATTAATTTTTTCCCTCTAAAGACTCTTGAAGTAAGATAAAATAACAGGACTGTGTATTATAGAGTATTTTTAATTTAATTGAACCCCCATAATTTAGTTAACTTTTTCACTATGGCAACGCAATTAAATAAAGATGATTCAATCAAATCAGTAAGAAATGTCCTGAATGATCAAATTTGACGGATTAATGACACAAAAACTCAAAAAGGCACAATTACAAAACTTTCTGTTACTTTTCACAATACGGAAACTCCAGAAGGCTAAGTGTGATTCAGTAATATTTTTAGTTTTCTGTCGAAATTAGAAATTTGTATCTCAGTTTTAACATTTGTCAGCTGTAGGTTTTTTTTCTTTTATCTCTCTTCTTTTTGGCATTTTTGCATAATACAACGTTCTTCTTACTTGTTTAAGATAGAAATCAAGGCATGAAACCATAGTAGCATTTCCTAAATGTGCATCATGTAAGAAGCATTAATGTAAGATAATATATCTAATCTTATAGGGGGCGTTCAAATGTTACGTAAGCATGTTTTTGGTCATTTTTGTCCCCCCTCCCCCTTGTAATCAAAGATAAGCAAACCGCAACCCCCCTTCATATTTATGTAAGAAAACTGCCCGACCCCCCCCCCCTTTTGTTTCATGAACAAAATGTTTAGCTGTGCCTAAATTCCAGAAATTCATTTTGCTCCATGAACACTTAACCTATCGTTAAAATTTTCTTTGTGAAGTTAAAATGCTTGATTTTTTTCCAAATTAAATTTTTTTGTGTAAAACTAATTTTGGTTGATTTTTGAAATTATTTTTAAAACAAACAAGATACTCGAAAATACGTAAGCATCACTCATACCCCCTCCCCCTTAAAGAGCTTCCCCTCCCCCCTTATTGCTTACATAATATTTGAACGTCCCCTAGTAAATATAATGTTGGATAATGATTACTCTACTGTCATTACACTAACTGAACACATTTGAAGTTTCTTGATGACTGGATTATGAAATGATAATTAATTACGTTTTGAAAGAGTTTTTTCAATCAAGGCAGATTATTTCGCATACTGTTATTTCTAAAGGTCATTTATTTCATGACCGGTAAATGATGTTTTTAAACCTTTAATGAACCATTTTGTTTTATTTAACTGCAGGAATAAGTTAATCCAAAGAATATCAAGAATATTTAAGACTGGAGAAACTGGAGTAAAATCAAAAGCTTCTAGAAGAGTGCAGCACCTTGTTTAAAAAAGTAATTAAATAAAATCCTAGCCAAGCAGATTTATTTTTAAACTTTGAGCAGCAAAGAAGGTTTAAACACAGGGCGCTGAATATTTCTTGGATTTCGCTGAGAGCGTGAGGGTTCAACCAAAACGGAATGTTTTGGATCATAACCAACCAATTTTTTTCTCTCTCCTTTTCATGCATAGTAAAAAATTTTTAAAACTCCACAACCAGAAATTAAATGTCTTTTTAAAGGAAAGGATGTTTTATCAACTCAAAGGGATCATTTATAAACTATGTTACGTAAGTTGTGATCAATTAAAGGGATTATTATAGAGAGAAGATTTAACCCTAGTAGCAAGCAAAATAGATCATGCAAAATATGTAAAGTTTACGTAACTGCAACTAGAAGTAAACGAAATTCGCTCATACATGACAAAATTTGGACGAATCTTGAACGTTTGTGCTGCTTGGGAAAGTCCTTTTGATTGAATTTTTCCATTATTACAGTTTCACAGGTTAGTAATAATTTATGGTATGTACAAACAAAAAAGCAGTATATTTTAATTACTAAATTAAATTTATTTTGAAAATATTAAAACGCATTTGAAAGCTGTATAAAATGTTTGTACATTTTTGAATAGTTGGATCAAATTCTTATTGAAGAAAACATCAACTTCTTTTTCAAACACTATTCTCTCAAAGAATAAAGTAATTTTGTATCTAAGTTGTTCATACTTTGGATAATATTAATTTATGAAATGCTAAGAACTTTTTTTTTCCAGTAAATGGATAAAATCGCATTGAAGAAAAATTCGATTGCAGTATAGAGATAGAAAAAATTCGCCATTTTAACACATTATTCACTCTTTTTATTGTTAATAATCTTGAGGAATTCCCTTTTAACAATATTATAAAAATGTTCTCGATTCTTGCTCTCTTTTATACACCGACCATGTGTTGCCAATTTAGATGCTACTAAATTCTGTCTGAAGTCCCGTTTTAAAATCAAATCACCAAGATTCGAAAAGAACATCGTAAGAAGCATGGTTTGCATTAATTTTTTCATTCCCATTTAAGAGAAAAACTAAACGAAGACTAAGTGTTAACAACTTTCAAAATAATTCTTACAGAGCCTGACATTTTTTTACAATAAATATCCGTTAAGAACATTTTTAGAAACTCTAAGCAAGTTCCACTATTAGGATTACCTGTTCCAGGGAACCGTTGGGCGTTACTCAAAGAACGAAGCCGCAAATGCTTTACCTATTAATCAAGAACTTGGCAAAGATAGGAATGAGTTAATCCTTGGAATCTCACCAAGTAAACTATGAATGACAGGGACAATGTGTGAAATTCCATTTCACACGTCACTAAAAAAGTTTCAAGCGAGCTTTCAAACGAATATTATAGTACTACTCTAATCGCTTTTTTTATTTTAGGTTGAATCGTGTCTTGATCTGAATTTTCATAATGAATCAGAAACCTGAACTGAAACTGAACTGAACTATGCCTGAACATTGAAATAAAAATTTCCTCTTTTTATGTTTTAAGGGATTAAAAATATTTAATATTTGTTCTATGAAATTTACTGCATCAATTTTTGTTACTTTATAAAGAGGTAATTTCAAAAAAAAATTATGACCAGCCTTTAGATCAGTGATCCTCAAAGTGATGATATCAGGATAGTAAGTTTAGTGAAAAATGGGGGTATGTTAGGCAGAACATTTTTTTTAAACTGAATTTTCTTCTTGATATAAATTTAAAATATAACGATGTTGTACTAATTCTTATGAAGGATTTTTTAAGTAGACAACTATCATGAAGATATGATCGATTTTTATAAACTTTAAGTTCATAAAATGTTTGAAAAAACTCATTAAGAACTTGATACAAAAAAGGAGACATTATTAAAGAAGGAGGAAATAAGGAAGATTTACCAATTAGTGACATTTATAGTTTTGTACACATGAGACATTCAAAAATGTTTTTACGACGTTTTAAATTCATTCTGAGATAAACTTAATATTCAATGAATACATTTATTTACATTAAAAATCATATGTAATTTAAATTATTTTTTTCAAATTTCAACATTCTATACGGGATTAAAAACTCTACACTTAATTCCCGTTTAATGACGACATATTATATAGAAGCCTATAATAGATTCGTAAGAAAAATAACAATTCATGATTATGAAATGTGGTGCAATATTTCTTTTTAAATAAATTACGAAAAACTATTTTTACGTTGGAAAATATAAGTTTGTCAGAACCGACACTCAAAGAGGTTCACATTTCCATGACTGTTTTTTTTAAAACTAGTTTAACAGTTTCATTTATTATCTTGAATTAAAATAGTATAGCAAGCTTCATAGCGCGTAAAATTTCTTTCACTTTTTGCCTATTTTAATTTTTACTTAAGATTTCTGGCGAGTGTATTTGAGAAATCTTAAGAACAAAAGTATTTATCTACTTTTTCCAGAGCAGCCAACAAGTAAACAGAGAGTTCTATTCTGGTAGGTAAACAAAGAGGTAAAAATAACCATTCCAGTCTAAGAGAAACACAATGCAAGAGAGTTCCCGATATTAAAAGAAAAAACATTTTTCCGGCTAAGAAAGATTCTTAAGTTCCAGGGAACCTTGGTCCAATAAACTGGTCATGAGTGCAATTGATGTCGCAAAGGTCAGGAAAAACTTCAAAGAGATCAACTCATCTTTCTTTTCACCTCAACAATTGCCATTTGATCTCCGAACCCAGAGCCATGATGAAAGACCAATTAAAAAAGCATTAAGGGAACAATATCACGCAGTAGGAGCACTCATAAACGTATTGTATTTTTATTCGCAATAGTAACTTCTCATTACAATGGGACGTAAAAGGTAGAATGTATGTAACCTAGGTTATTTTTTTCAATAAAAGGTAGTATTTATTTGACGTTTTCATTAAATTACCAGGCTTTTAGGAACATGAATATGTGGAATGTATTCGTATTTTATGCTAAAGGAGCATCTGTTTTTAATCATTTATTCAAATTACGGTACAAGCGACTGATGTTAATGAACTGGTTGGTAAGTGATAATTGATACTGATGAAAAACTTGACGTTTTCAAATTGATTTAACCAAATTATAAGGTTTACATGGATTAATCAAGAAGAAATTGCGTCTTCCAATAAATTTTCAATAAAAATCTAAGAAACTGGTGAAATTATTATCTTGTACTTTATCACATCATTCTGAAATTGGTTTAGTTCTTTTTTTAGAAGTCTTCTCTGACCGATGTTTGGAAATATCTGTTAAACATGTCATTCTCTGTTATAACAAGAATAAAAAAAATCTTACATATTTGTGAGTAATGAGACTGTTATTTTTCTTTAATATCCATTATAGAACGTGTCAGAAGAGTTCAACATTTTTGAAAAAGCTTTAAAGATCAATCTAAATCTCTAAAATGTGTATTGTTTTGCACTGAATGAAACTTTATAATTCATGGAGGAAAAAAATTGCAATTCCATTACCTATAGTTATAAATAAGTTTTTCTTACAAACAACATTTTTTAACCTAATATCTAAGGAAAGAGAAAGTCTACAAATGCTTACCAGAAGATGCCATGCTCAAAACAATATATATACATATATATATTTATCGAAGTGGTTATTTCCACGACAGTTAAAGCATGCGCAGTTATTGGAGTTTGTATTGACCGTACTATTACGTGTTTTATAACATTAAAATTATATTATTGATCAATCTTGGCCTCAGCACCGATGGACTAGTGGTAGAGTGTGCGGCTAGTAACCCAATGGTCCACAGTTCGATTCCTGGCTGCTACTTTTGATTATTATGCTGATTGGTTGGTTGGTTGGTGTTACATATATTATCAGGTAGGTGTGCTTGATCTCAAGGATCCGCTTATACACCTTCGTCAAGTAAGACAGACACAACAGAATTTTTACTGACTCAAAGAAGGAAAATACACCCAGGGGCGAGGTGAGAATCGAACTCACGACGGAGCAGTGCGCAGACTGCTGGCGTGAAAGGCAAAGAGCGATTATTATGCTTTTATTTAACTTGTAATTTTTTAGAAGTAGCGAGATTAGTTGGAGTTTAGTTGTTACTTTCGTGGAAATAGCCAGTGCCTTTTTTTATTCCCTGAACATCCAGGCAATGGTTTTAAAAACATAATTATTCCAAGTATCCAAAAGGAAAATTTTCTTTAAAAACTCGAATGTTATGAATGTTACCAAAAATGGCATGAAAACAACATAGTATAGGTTTTTTTTCCTGAACAGCCAGGGATTACGCTCAAAAACATAACCTCACAGTTAACTAGTGTCAATCAAAACAAACCAATTGGATATCACGAAAAGTTGCTTTCACCGTTCAATGTCACAACACCACAAAATAAACCCAAAGCGAAAATGTCTTTGACAGTTCGTCCATTCACCATCCGTGCATGAATGGATGTCGAAGGCCTCATCCGATCTTCCGTTTTCTTTTGACTCGCTGCCAATTCCACTTCCGCAGAGGTAAGGCGTTGGGAGCTTCTTGAAGAGATCGCTCAGGAAGTGACACGTATTTTCTGCCTTAATCAGTCAACTTAAAAATAAATTCATCCAATGGGAGCGGATATCGGCTGTGTTTAGGCAGAGGACACATCCCTTTAAAAGCTCTAACGAAACGCATGTCTGAAAGTGAACTCAACTCAAAAACCCCAATTTGTTTTGTCCAAAATTTTCCCAAAAATGTCCTCGTATTTTCATTTCAGCTTAAGTGACTAAGAAAACAGAGGTGTTAGTTAAGAACCCTCCCCAAGACTATTTTACTTAAAAAATAAAATGGGGGAGCTCAAATTATCCTTACAACTTTATGTAAGTCAAAAACATCGATGTAATTGAACAAGAACGCAATTTTTAGAGAAAACCACCGGTCCTGTCACTCATATTTCATTTTCCGTGCCTATCAATCAAAACGAAAGAAAAAGCCAACTTTCAGGCATTTACAAAGAAAACTGCTTTTTTCCAGTGTAGAGCCGTAATTTTCTCCCTCTACTTCCGTAACCCTGCATAGTTTTACTAATTTACGAACAAGTTGGAGGCTATGATGTCACTAGCCAAAATATTTGTTAGTGACTGATGACAATTGGATTGGGGAAGGTTCTTTTCTTTGGGCAAACCTTTACCCACAGCTGCCTGAATTTCCACGGAGATATTCTGCCCCCTGTGCAATTCCTCTGTTAAATTTGAGAGAAGAGACAGATTCTATATGTCAAGAGAGTGTTTTAAGAGATTCCTCATTTTTATTATAGAAAGTGACCTCGATTATCGATTTCTCCAAAAATAATAAATCCAAAATTTATATCTAGATTCTAGATATAAGAAAATTTAAAATTTAGGATTTTCAGTAGTAGATAGTTACCAGGTAAATTAATCAACAGGTAATATATAGCTTTCGTATGGTGCAAAAACTAGTAAAAAATTAGAGCTCATAGAGAAAATTAGAGCCCTTTCGGTATTTTATAACAAGTGCAATAAACTTTCTGTTTTTTACATTAATGTCAGAAAACAGAAATTTCAACATGAAAATACATTTTTAGGTATTAATTGTTTGACACATTTTTGTCTAGTTTAATACACTTTACCACTATTTAACGGTTTTAACTATTAAACAGTCAAAGAATATAATCTTGTTTTGAGAAACTGCATTGTCAAAATGTGTTCTTCCCCAGCCAGAGAACCTAAAAATGTAGATGTAGAGAGAAGTTGAAACTCTCCTTCATTGATGAAATACCTGTCTATTAAGACTTTTTTTTATAGCTTGGAGGGTTAATTTGATGGAAACACTACAGAAATTCTTGACTAAAACTTCAGCGACAAAGAAAACTCTTGTCAGAAAGCCGTGATTAGGATCTGGTTTTATTAGATTAATTGCTTCTAAATTGAATTTCCCCTACTTTTTAGAGATGATATTGAAGAACTATTAAACTTCAAAGTTATTTATTTTAATCAGTGCCTCGTTATCCGACCTTTTCCCTCACCCGACGTCGACGTTCTATCTGCCCGGTCATGTCGGATAAACGACTGTAACGGATAACTGGAATGGCTATTGACCTTTTGACCCACTGCCGATATTCCTATTTAATCAACGGGAATGTATTTATTTTACACAAACTTGAATAAATTATTTAGTAACCAGTTGGCAACAGAGAAGATTTTTGGGTCGGGAGAGAGGACTGAGGTCATATCACTTCTTAAAAACTTAAAGGAGTGAACAAAGTTTTTATTACTCTAGCGTCTAGCATGTTTTGATCAAGACGCGAGAAATCAAATATGCTATAGGTACATTTGATATGCATAGGGTCCAACCAAAAGTAATAAATATTACATAGTTTTTAATTTATTGAGAGGATTGAAAGTTTTTTGTGTGTATAATGAAAAACAGAAATAAGGTGCATAAAATAACTTTTTAACGGTTACCCTGTTTTTATCTTAGAATTAAATTACAAAAAAAAAAATATATATTCGCATTTAAGTATTGGATTGGATTAAATTCTACGAATATAAATTTGTTTAAAATATTGTTTTTATTTTAATTTTTTAGTAATATAAATGAATTTCATATTGTGCTTAAATGAGTGCACTAATATTCCTACAAAGATAAAAACGAACGATTCATCAAATGACGGAAAGTTTCACTCATGGATGACGGAAATAATCCGGAAACAGTGCGGCTTATGATTTCCGTTTTTTTTTTTTAAGACAAAAGGATTTACAGTATGTGTCAGGATGCCATTTCAGTTTTAGCCTGTGACAGTGGTTATATTAATCTTCCTCTGCATGAAATTTCCTATACTTCACTATACTGCAAATATCATATTTAATGTGCTGAGACTTCTACTCTTCCTCGAAATTTAAAAAAAAATGGAGGTATTATCACGAGGGAAACAAGAACTAAAAGCCAGGAAAGAAATAGCGAGCCCATTTTTATATTCTAGAGAATATGTTAAAATTACTTTTTATTGGAAGCGTAATAACAAAGCAGTCTACAATCCAATGCAATGAGTTCTTTTAAGCTAATACTTTTAATTTAAAGAGGTCTCAGGACTCTTAACTGTTAGTCGTGTATGCAAAATAGTGTCTTTTTCCGAACCACCACAGATTAAAAACCAAACACAGCAGCCTCATGAAAATTTTACCCCTTAATATTTAAACTCACTTTCATAAGCACACAAAATTATAAATTCAACAAATAAATATTTCTTAATTTATAAGAAGTCGAAAAAACCATATTTTTGATAATCCCGTGAATCAACATTTTACGGAGCGCAAGATTTTGGGAAAAAATAATTGACCCAGGTTGACAAAATTTGTGTTATTTAATAGATAAATATATGCTTTTCAAGACATACATAGTTTTATAAAATAATATAACCAATAAATATATTTTAGTACTAATTTTTGAAAAAAAAATTGAGAATTTCATTATATTAAGATTTAAATTCCCTCTTAAGTAAAATTTACTGAAATTTTGAAAGTAAAAATATGTATGTCTATTACAGTAACTAATAACGAGCATGTGTGTAAAGTTTTAGATGAAAAGGATAAGTAGTATATCGATTATAGTTTTTGAGAAATCTTGCGCTCCGTAAAATGTTAATTCACGGGATTATTAAAAATATGTTTTTTTCCGACTTCTTATAAATTAAGAAATATTTATTTGTTGAATTTATAATTTTGTGTGCTTATGAAAATGTGTTCAAATATTAAGGGGGTAAAATTTTCATGAGGCTGATGTGTTTAGTTTTTAATCTGTGGTGGTTCAAAAAAAAAGACACTATTTTGCACACACGACTAACAGTTAAGAGTCCTGAGTTCCCTTAAGCAATGTTATGAGTTCTTACGAAAATTATAGTTACAATATTTTATGACTTGTGCCTAAATATAATATCCTACCAAAAAGATGTATCAAGAAATTTAAAAAGGATGTAAAAGTAATTAAGTTTTGCAGATTGTTTAGTAGATTGTTACTTCATTTGACAAATTACAAACAACAAGACATACAAATTTACAAATTACAAGACATAAAATGTAATTTTCCCCTTATAAATGGAAACTATTTTTAAATTCCATAGTAATTCAGAAGACAAAATCACGCCTAACTTCTGTCATATAAATCTAGCTTTTCTTATCGAAATTCTTCCTCAAATAGAAGAGTAAAAAAGTAAAAAATTTTGCTAGTAATAATAAAGGCTTGATATGCTTAGTTTAAATTAGGATTTTTTAATACTAATTCTAAAAATACCTATTTGTTATCAAAAACATAATTATTAATCAGCAAATCATTTTAACTGAAAAGTTCTTTCTGACAACTTAAGGATGAAATTTAGATTATCTCTGTAAGAGTCATAGTTTTTCCCAAAAAAAATGTTTGAAGAAGCCACTTCATGTGACGATAAATCAGAAGTTGATAAAAAAAAAGGAAATAGCTCTAAAAATTGACGATAATCTCAATAAATCATACTCTTATCTACGATTCATTGCGATTACTATTATAGATTACAAAATACAAAAAAAAAAAAAAAACGGTGTTACACATGTTTAAAAAAGTACGAAGTACGAAGCTATAAGTTAATATTGTGAATATGGAAGGAATTAGTTCATCATACGTTAACTAAAGCATTTAAAAAAGTTATATATTAATTGCTTCTATTTTTTAAAAGTAAAAATTTATATCGCATTTTGATTTTACAAGGGCGAAATATTTAAATGTACAAATAAAAAAGGGGGAAAACATGTAGTTGTATTAAAAACTTTTAAAAAGTTAAACATTTTGCTGAATAAAATTGAAAACTGAAAAATTCAGAGATTTCAGAGGAGAATGTAGTTGTTCACTACTAATATTGGTATTTATTTTAAGTACTGTATGATACGAAACAAGATTTATTTAATGAATATAAATTAAAATTGAGTATATTCTAATCCCTTGAAAATTTTTCTACATAATTATATTCTAAAAAAAGCTCTTATAATGTTTTATAGCGAACAGTTTTTGAAAAAGCAGATAAAGTTTAAACATTTCTCTTATAGCACATCTTATTTTATTGGGGATGAGATTTAGTGAGATGTGGTGTGACCTCTCCCCATAACGTGAGATTTACCCTGTAATTTTCAGACAATTAAATTTATTTGTTATTTCCATGTATTTTGCTACATTTCATTCAATACCTAATCGATAAAAGTATCCTTTGAATTTATAATTAGTTTCAATAGTTTTATTAACATAAATTAAAAATTAAAATATATAAAACAACAGATTTGTCAATTCTTTTCTTAAAAAATGAAACAGAAATTGAAATGACTCTAAATTTAAAGTTGGTTTAAGATTTGATTTTTATGGACCCCCTCTCCTTGGAAAAAAAACTTTGCCAAAGCCCTCTTTCTATTTTGAGCTCATGTTGTTACTTACTTATTGATTCCCCCAGAGTTGAACGTTTTATGAGTAGTTAAAACAAATATTAGTTCTAGGGTAAAACCCTGGATTTGCTTCAATCTCGCATAAAAAAATAAACCTCTTTTACACTCGCTGAATCCCCACGCTAATCCTGCAATATAGTCCTTTCCTAGATTTACGGTTGTCCTTTAGTTGACAGTTTCAGCATAAAAACGTCCAATGAAGGCATGCATGCATCTTTTCTACGGCATGCTTGGGATGGGAAAACAAATAAAAACAGGATAGTGTTTCCATGGAAACGGCTGCCTACCATGTGGTGGATCTTTTACTCCCCTTGATAATCTAATTTTAGTCAGAACAGTCGCTTCCTTCAAATCAGCCACCGAGAAAACAAGTTTGAAAATAGAAGCCATTGTTTTTTTGTTTTTATTACACGGGGTGTTGTGTATTTTACGAAAGATTACTCTTTCCGTTATTGCTTTGTGTTCCTATTCATAACATCATAACCAATTTTTCACTCGGAATATTTTACCTCGCCAACTTTTCACGAAAGATTAGGGTTTTTTTTTTTAAGTAAGCATTGCATGCCTTCAAGAAGCTTGTAGGTATTTTTGAGTGAACAAAAAGAACATTTTCTGAAATTTTGAGCCCCCCTAGATATTTTTGCCTTAAAACAGGCTCTAACTACGGCTGCTAAAGAATTATGGAAATCACTTGTAAACCTTTTAGACCCGTTTAGGTTGAGTATTTTGCGGGCCCCGTCTGAATTATAATGTTTTAAAATTTAAAAAAAAAATCTACTTCGTAATTTTTACTCGTAACAATCACATGAAACCTAATAAGAAACCTAATGACACATTATTACCACAATGGTTTTATTAATGTATTCCGATAGGTTTGTGATTTTAGTATGTTTGTGTGCTGACAAGGGGGAGGGGCTCAAAAATGATCAAAAACTTGCTAACGTAATATTTGAACGGCCCCTATGGAATCCAAATCTCCTCCAGAGTAAAGAGGCTATTTCAATCATGTTTTCATGTTCATTCTTAGAATCCTTTTTATTAAAAAACGTGGATAAAGGGAAATTATTACACATGTGTTTAAGATATTTAAGAGATATCTTAATGTTCAAAAACATTTAAAAATTGCGTATGGTTTTTTTTTAAATTTAAATATAGTTTCATTAAATCCTCAAATGAAAATTTTCCATTGAAAAAATGAATAGTAGTTTCTACTGAACATTCATAAAAATAAAAACCCCCATTTGATTCCACTAAAACCCAAACGTAAAAATAATTCAAGTGGAAGATTTCGAAAGTTTTGATTGGTCGCCAAAAGAGGCGGATAAGAGCCAATTGAGGTGTCAGAAAGCAGCAGGATCCTGATGATGCTGATGATCAACCCACGCGTTTCAAAACATGGGCACATTTCTCTACAAGGCGTGATCCGAACTTTTTCCTTTCACCTGTTTCGAAATGCATCAATGTGAAAGTGATTTGGATTGGCGAGGTAGAATTATGAGAATATTACTGCAATCGCGAATGAAAAATTACACCACAAAGTACTGTTTCCAGCGAAATTGAATTTTAAATTTTTATTAATTTGATTCGATCTACTAAGTCCTTCAGTTCAATCTTTAAACAACCGTTTTCCCCTGTACGGAATATAAAATCATGCGATGCAGCAAAATAAACATATTATAGTAGTGTTTTTAATTTTAAATAAAATGAAGTTAATGATATAGTTAATTTTCCCCCAACGGATCGCGAGTGTGTAACTGAATAAAACAAATTTTTAAATTGATGTAATCTTTTGATATTTTTATCACGTAATATTAAGAGCGAATTAAAATTATTTACTCTACACCTGTTAAAATACAGGTTGGTGATCAACAAGTCTTTGAAAAAAAACCCGACTCGGTTATCCTATCGAATTCGCTAACACACGTATTGAGTAATTAAGGAAAGGATGCAATTTTTAAAACATGAATTTGGTGCATCTAAGATTGTTCCTAAAGTCCGACTAAAGTTTTGGTGTTCCCTCCTCCCCGTAAATGTTTTAATCAGAAATTCTTAAACAATGAATATAATATGTGATAGAAATAAAATGCAACTTTTAGTTTAAAAAAAAAGTTACATGAAAACCAAAAATTTAAAACCGAGTTAAGAAACCACCTTAGATCCCGGAAATAGAACATCAGATTTTCTTGTATAAGAGATTCATCAGTTCTTTAATTTGATTGGTTGTTTGGGGGGTTTTGGCACAAGATAGTTCTTTAATTTTTTGTGTAATTTTTCGCTGTGTTTGCAAATTGACGAACACCCACCAAACCCAATACTTATTGATATGAAAGATCGCACAAGCTTTTCCAAACGATCATCTGGTTTTCAAATCTGTCAGTTTCTACCTTACAAAAAAAAAATCATACTCACTGCTTCTGCAATCCTCAAAATTCCGTTTCTGGACCTAAGGTAATCCGAATCGAAGGCGATGGAGGAGGTTTGAGTTGACATGATTGCGCCAATTGGGTGAGGTCTTCAGGAATCGAAGCACTTTACACGAACGACTTCACCAGCCCAAGATGCACAGCGCTCTGTCCCGCTTCTTCCCTCGCAAAAAAGTTCCAAGTCGAATTTGGCGTCGTTTGACTTGGCGGCAGAGGCAACAGGTTTTTCTGAGCGCGCGTTCGTGCCCTAATGGTAATTTTGTTCCCGTTATCACGTACTACCTTGTTTATCTCTTAATGGTGTGCAGGTTTTGTTTAGAGATATTCGTTCATCGGTATTTTTAGAGATGGATGTTACAACAAATTTTATACTTTTTTAGTGTCTTTAATAAACCTACGACGGATTAATATTTTGACTCTTGTATCCTTTACCACCATATTTACAAAAAGAATCCCGTGTGTCAAGTTTGAGTCAATTCAAAATTTTGAACGAACCCGGAATTGATTTATAGTGAGAAAGAAACTATACCTCCCTTTTCTCCTTTCCAACAAATAATAATAATAAACTAAGCATTATATAATTCACTCTGGATATTGATTTCTATGAAAAAAAACATGAAGTGAATAAAGAAAAATTAATAGTATCTATTAATTTAAAAATAGTTAATAAAATTTAGTGGTGTAAAATTAAAATTATTAATAGATTTAAGGGGCCATTCATTAATGACGTAAGGATGATTTTGGCAATTTTTGACCCCCCCTACCCCCATACGTAAGATTTTTCAAACCCCTCCCCCCCCTATTCTTACGTATCATTCCATTTCGTTTTTCAAAATAATAAAATGTTAGAAAAGGATCAGTTACACTAAAATCAGTTTGACGTAAATCTAAGATTTTTTATTTTTCAACAGATAAGTAATATTCTTGCTGTCAACTACATATTACCATTATATTATTACCTCTAGTCTTTGGAATACCATTTATCAGTAATTATTAACTTGGAAAATCTTACGTAAGAATGGGTTTGACCCCCCACATCCCAAGAAAGAGTATGTAGAGATTTTTCCAAACCCCCCCTCCCCCTCGGGACCCTTACGTAATTAATGAATGGCCCCTAATGTTATATTTTTGAAAACAATGAAGGTAACTTAATGGTATTAAATTAAAAATAATTAATAACATTGGAGCTTCTTTTAAAACATTTCATTTGTATTACTATTATTTAAGTAAAAACTTTTTTTTTCCCAGAAATTATGAATAATTATGTCTATTTCCGATCTCATAGAGTATTAAAGATTGTAAAATTATATCTGCTCATTATATTTTTAATAAGAACTTTTTGGCTTCAGTTTTGCCAAAGACAACGTGAGGCTGTTTTTTTTAAAAAGTGAACTTGAAATGTCAAGAAAGGTATAGGTAGGCACTTGTTGTAAAAATATGATGCGAAAAAGGGATGCAACTCTTAGGAAAGGCTGTAAAATTTCGTATAAACATACACAATTTTCGAATTTGTCAGGTAACGCAGTTTTTTACCATCCCTGCATTTGATAACCTTTCTATGCATGAGTCGGAAAGTATAAGTTTCGTTTCTAAGGAATAATTCTTGAAATATGCGTCTTCGAAAAGAAATAGGGGTGCCTCAAGAAAATAATATCTGAATTAATTGTACTTTTTATAAATTGGACTAAATTAAAAGCCTCATCTTCCATATAAATTTTTTTTCCCGAAGTGAAGCTCTAATTGAGTGAGTAAAACTTTGAGGCAACATTGGTACTACATTTAGGCAAATGGTTGAAGGCAAGGAAGACAAAAATTTATCAAATACTTGACATTTATTATTTCCCTCTTACGAAGTAGTTGTGAACGAGAGTTTCTAGGGGAGAGGAAGCGAGAAAAGCATTTTAAAATAAGTTTTGTGTGTATGAAAACAGTTATTTTCATTGAAGGATTACTTTAACAATTTTTGAATTTATTTAACTATTTCTCACAGTTTCTGATCAGTTCTATCAAGATTTCTGGATTTAACACAGAAATTCTGTCAGCTATGCTACCAGATAATTTCTGATATTCGTTCAGAAAAATCCTGTTATAGTATTTATACACAGAATCTATACTCAAACTACAGAGAAATCATGTCAATTACAGAGACTACCTGTATCGATTACGATTGCTCGGTAGTCTGATTTATAGTTTTTGTACAAATATAACAGGATTGCCCAGAACAAAATACAGGTGCTTTTTGAAGGCATAGCTGATAGGATTTCTTTGTTAAATCAATAGGTGTTTTTAGAGAATAGCAGAAAATCTTAAAAGAATACCTATGTATATAGAAAATCGATTTCAGATATCTTGGGGTGTTGGAACCCTCTTTACGTCAACGCAGCTTTCCACATATTAAAAGTACCTTTTCTCTGGATCTATTAAAGATACCAGCTTGTAATTTATAACATACCTTAAATACATCTATTTCATTACACTGAAGTGAAAATTTGGCAGAAAAAAAAATTTTTTACGTTTTTTAATATTTTTACTTATTATCAAAAACCATAAAACACCGTTTTTTCTATTTTCTTTTTCTCCAAATCTATAATACATATAGATTTGAAACTTTGAATATAAGTTAATTATATATGTGAAATTATATTGAGGTTAACCATTTGCTAAATTTTTAATTTTTGAAAAAAATGTCAGTAAATTACATAAAAAAGTGAAATTCAGTGCATGTTCCCCGCAATATATTTAAATAAAAAAAAATTAGTGATTTTTTTTGGAAATTTTTCACATCAGTATAAACTAGACAACATAAGGAAGAATCAGTGAAAAAATTAGATCAATAGAAACAGCAGTTTCTGAGAAAAAGAAAATCGAAAAAATGGTGTTTTATGGTTTTTGATAATAAGTAAAAACATTAAAAAACGTAAAAAAAAAATTTTTTTTTGCCAAATTTTCACTTCAGTGTAATGAAATAGATGTAATTAAGGTATGTTAAAAATTACAAGCTGGTATCTATAATAGATCCTGAGAAAAGATACTTTTAATGTGTGGAAAGCTGCGTTGACGTAAAGAGGGTTCCAACACCCCTTAAAAGTCTGAGTTTATCCGGCCCTCCGAGTCCTGCACCTATCCTGTCCGTTTTCATACGTTCATCCGGTTTCACAGTCAAAAATTTAAGGATTGTAACATTCGCATTTTTTCTCCCTTCTTCAAAAAAAATCCCCTCGCCAGCTCTCTTCACTACAAAAGTTCTACAACAGAGGTTTCCTACCGGTGGCCCCCCAATCCTACCTATCTAGGCAGGAAAATAATTTTCAGCACTAAATAAAATGCTTTAACTTAAAAAAAATGATTCTGTGAAAATCCAAATCAGTTTCAAATGATGGATAGCCTTTCTCTGGTTCTTGCAGCAGAAGCAGACAAACCTCTTATTGACCATAATCTGCGCTTTTACTGAAATTTGTTCCCCCTTTTTGTAAAATTCAAGCTTTAATATGTCCCGTTATTTCCCCGGGACACTTAAACATGTTAGTTGGAAACCTCAGTTTTACATCAACTAAGAACAATATCACATGCACACTTTTATAGTCCACCATTTTGAACAATGAACACCATATTTACACATTGCACGAAAAATAACAAGAAATCACTCCTCAACATTTATAATTTACAACCTTCATTCAAAGTAAGTAACAAATATCATCCCCTGTAGTTCTGAAATAATAGGTATGGGTATGTTTTAACATTTAACAAGTCTGTTGGTACCAGATACTACAGTTTTGATTTTTACCAATGATATTCATTTCCCAACCCATACTATGCGAGTTATTTATATCAGGAGAAGATATTCAGAAAGTTAAGTCACTTGTCCAAGGAACTTTTAACTTCAAGATTTTACTAGTTCATACATTATATCACAGTTCCGTTCACACGATATTTTAATTTGTTTATTCAAATTTTGTAAAACACGTATATAATTTTAAGATTTTTTAAAATTGATTTTAAAAATATAAAAATTTTATTAAATGGGGGTAAATACAGTACTCTAGTCTATACTTGTATTTTTTTTTACATGGATTAATATATTGATTAATTAAATTCTGATGTTCCGGAGGATTTTTATGTGATCTCGGACCATAAGACGTTTTTATATTTAAAAAAATATCACTTTTATACGTTACACATTATTAAAGTCTTTCATACTGCTAGTAGTCAGTTTTCTAACTTCACAAAAATGGGCTTCGTGTGCTTTTTCGTGATTATGCTTAGTGAATAGAGCCATTTTGTTCCTTAGAATCTGTAGTTTACGAATCGCGATGGTGGACACTTCGGGTCTGCGACTGGGGATTGCGAGAGGCGCCGAAGTGGAAAATCGACCAGTTTCAATTTTGCGTTATTTGTAGTCAAAATGGTTCCTTTTATTTTTTCAATTAGGTTAAACGCCCTATAACACAAAAGAGGTGAAGGAGGAGTATTCGATCCTAGAGTTTGGAAAGAATCCATTCACCCCAGCCGGGGCAGTAGAAGGATAAAGTCGAATGTAAATATTTGTTTACCTATTTTCTCTGAGGTTCGTGTTAATAGTCACAAATAAACGTAATGAAAGGTGTCATTCTTTTCCTTACCTTTGGGCAAGAAAGAATTGCGATAGTAGAAATCTGGCAACGCTCACTGGGGATAGGGAGAGGGGCAGAGAAAAAACACGAAAATCAGCAATATCTAATCAAAAAAAATTTCTTTTCTGCACCAACTGCGGTTGAATGTTTTCTAAATTGTCCCCAAAGATGGGCAAAATGCATAAAACCGAATTTCGAACGGTTCTTCTACTTCAAATAGGGTCGAAAAGGTGTAGAAAAAAATAAAGGGAAATTCTTAATTTTTTAAGTCGTTTGAAAACTTATTTTTCCTCATAAAGGAGCACACATTTCAGGCTAATTTTTACCTTCATACACTTAACAATACGAAATACCATGGTAGATATCTAGTACCTGCGATTAAGGAGGGTGAGAGGGTCAGAAAAAAGTATACCAGTTTTGATACTGATCGTAGAAGTAGAAATTCATAATTTTCTAATTTGAGTAGAGTCAAATGTGGTGCAAATAAAGGAGACCGATGGTTGACATACAGAACACCCATTTAGAAAAGCGTTCATCACATTGGAAGGTGAAATGGAAGGGTGAAATAGAATTTTAGGAGTTATTTGAAATGTTTTTCGACAAAACAGTGTCTATTTTAGTGAAATAACGTAGAAATCAATGTGAATTGGTCCCATGTACACTGTAGAACTAGAAATGCAACAGTAAATAACTTTCATTATAGAACGGGGGTAATGTGTGGGGCAGAAAAAAAGTTTGAATGATATTTTATTGAGAAAAAGAGTAATTATATTTAGTTTAAAAGCTTTTCAGAACTGAAAAAATGTGAATGGGGACGCTCTTGGTGCCTATCTTGGGAAGCATAACTCAGCTTTGGGGGTTCGAAGGATGAAATAGAATACAAGGGGGAAATCTTTTATTTTTGACTAATAGCATGAAATTTTTTGAAAGAGCTAGATTAAACATTGTCAATTTCCCCCTCCAACTCTCTAGAGTCGGTCATCCGGCAATGGAATTTAAGACCCAAGACAAGGGAAGGTGGGCGGGGCAGAAAAATGCGAAACATTTTATTTTAGTTCGTATAATAATCTTATTAAGATTAAATACCCCTAAATTGAGAAAATTAATAGCAGATGTAAATGAGACCCATGTTGAAATGTGTTTCTTAGAGGGTAGGAGGATAAAATAGAATAATAGGGGGTAATATATTTAACTTTTTCACTAAAGATTTGGAATTTCTCGGAAAACTGCATAAAAATAATTGATTTTCCCTTTTTACTCCATGAAATATATGACACGTATAGGTGCACTCTGTATTGTGAGACAGGGGAAGGTGAGTGGGGCAAAAAAATACATATATTCTATTTCTTTTAAATATGATTAAATGTCTTAAATTTAAAAAGAAAATTAGAAAATATATGTTATTCCAATGTCATTAAACGTTTCCTAAAACTTATTTCTTATAATTTAGTACATTGAAAAAAATATATATGCATTTTAACTATTTTCAAGCAATTTCTAGCGTAACTTAAACTCACAAATTAATAGGATAAATGTCTTCTATTTTGTCCTTATACCCCTCATCCAAGTGTAGGAACGCTTGGAAAAGTGTGTTTTATGTATGTCTTTTATTTATTTATTTATTTATTTATTTATTTTTTTGAAATTATCTTATTTAAAAGAAATAGAATACATGTATTTTTTTTTGCTCCACTCACCGTCCCCTGTCTCACAATACAGAGTGCACCTATACGTGTCTGTCATATATTCCATGTAGTAAAAAGGGAAAATCAATTCTTTTTATGCAGTTTTCCGAGAAATTCCAACTCTTTAGTGAAAAAGTTAAATATATTACCCCCTATTATTCTATTTTATCCTCCTACCCTCTAAGAAACACATTTCAACATGGGTCTCATTTATATCTGCTATTAATTTTCTCAATTTAGGGGTATTTAATCTTAATAAGATTATTATACGAACTAAAATAAAATGTTTCGCATTTTTCTGCCCCGCCCACCTTCCCTTGTCTTGGGTCTTAAATTCCATTGCCGGATGACCGACTCTAGAGAGTTGGAGGGGGAAATTGACAATGTTTAATCTAGCTCTTTCAAAAAATTTCATGCTATTAGTCAAAAATAAAAGATTTCCCCCTTGTATTCTATTTCATCCTTCGAACCCCCAAAGCTGAGTTATGCTTCCCAAGATAGGCACCAAGAGCGTCCCCATTCACATTTTTTCAGTTCTGAAAAGCTTTTAAACTAAATATAATTACTCTTTTTCTCAATAAAATATCATTCAAACTTTTTTTCTGCCCCACACATTACCCCCGTTCTATAATGAAAGTTATTTACTGTTGCATTTCTAGTTCTACAGTGTACATGGGACCAATTCACATTGATTTCTACGTTATTTCACTAAAATAGACACTGTTTTGTCGAAAAACATTTCAAATAACTCCTAAAATTCCATTTCACCCTTCCATTTCACCTTCCAATGTGATGAACGCTTTTCTAAATGGGTGTTCTGTATGTCAACCATCGGTCTCCTTTATTTGCACCACATTTGACTCTACTCAAATTAGAAAATTATGAATTTCTACTTCTACGAACAGTATCAAAACTGGTATACTTTTTTCTGACCCTCTCACCCTCCTTAATCGCAGGTACTAGATATCTACCATGGTATTTCGTATTGTTAAGTGTATGAAGGTAAAAATTAGCCTGAAATGTGTGCTCCTTTATGAGGAAAAATAAGTTTTCAAACGACTTAAAAATTAAGAATTTCCCTTTATTTTTTTCTACACCTTTTCGACCCTATTTGAAGTAGAAGAACCGTTCGAAATTCGGTTTTATGCATTTTGCCCATCTTTGGGGACAATTTAGAAAACATTCAACCGCAGTTGGTGCAGAAAAGAAATTTTTTTTGATTAGATATTGCTGATTTTCGTGTTTTTTCTCTGCCCCTCTCCCTATCCCCAGTGAGCGTTGCCAGATTTCTACTATCGCAATTCTTTCTTGCCCAAAGGTAAGGAAAAGAATGACACCTTTCATTAAGTTTATTTGTGACTATTAACACGAACCTCAGAGAAAATAGGTAAACAAATATTTACATTCGACTTTATCCTTCTACTGCCCCGGCTGGGGTGAATGGATTCTTTCCAAACTCTAGGATCGAATACTCCTCCTTCACCTCTTTTGTGTTATGGGGCGTTTAACCTAATTGAAAAAATAAAAGGAACCATTTTGACTACAAATAACGCAAAATTGAAACTGGTCGATTTTCCACTTCTGCGCCTCTCGCAATCCCCAGTCGCAGACCCGAAGTGTCCACCATCGTGATTCGTAAACTACAGATTCTAAGGAACAAAATGGCTCTATTTACTAAGCATAATCACGAAAAAGCACACGAAATGAAGTTAGAAAACCCACTATAGTGCTAATTAGGTCACTGTGGAAATTTAAAAAAAAAACTGGTTAAAATCTGTAAAAAAGTTAAGTACTTCTTTTTCCCCAATTGGAGCCCTTCAAAACTACTATGAAGGCTGTGATACCTAAAACACCGTTTCCTAACACAATGTTATTTTACGATTTCAAAATATTGCTTTACATCTATTAAAATCAATATCAGTCAGGAAACACTTGATCTTCCTTTTTGCGAAGTGTTTATCTTTCTATAACACTTCATTTTATCTTTACATAGCAACTTACAACTTAACTAGATTATTTTCCTTCACAAAGATTGTTTGTATATTTATTTCTAGTGTAATCATTTTAGAATCCTTTTTTAGATATGAAATACATTTCAAAAATATAAATAATTTTTGATACACATTATAAGCATCAAAAACATAGATCAAAACAATTGTTATACACCAAATTCATCCTCTACCACAATACACAAATACGCTACAGGCTATACATAAAATAAAAAAATTTAAATAAATAAAGCAAACATAAAACTTCTATTACATCAGTATGAATATGCAAAACTAAAAACCCTACATTTGACTAATACTATTACATTTTGGTTCTTAAATCTAACTGCTTTTATATCTTCTCTAATCTCAAATATAACGGTACCATTCTTTCCTAGAGGCAGGTTTACAAAATGCACCCATATAGATGATAACAAAAGCTCTGATTGGTAAGCTAGAATGATGTCATTCCTAAACTGGGATTGCTGGTCATTCTGAAAAAAGCTCTGATTGTTTTTTAACTATCTATATTGGTGCATTATTCGGGTGGTAAGATCAAATAGGTGCACAAAGCGAATGGCATTCATGTCATGAATTAGTGACTGATAAGTGACAAGCATGTAGTAAAGGCCAAACACGACCAAAAGTTATCTTAGCACCTTGTTGGGGATAGCCCCCACGAGACTAATGAAATATAAGCATTTCGATGCGAATAGAGGTAATATTCACATGAAGAAAATATATCTATCTCTCTAGGGATTTATTCATTAAATAAAAACGGCAATTTTATAGCGTTGTAAAACTTAATCAAAAATCTTTCATGAAATGTACTTTGGGTAAACGGGCTCTTATCTCTAATCTAATGGACAACTTAATCAATAGGACAATAGAGTTTTAAATATTATAAATTGTAAAGTATTATACAAGATATATATTTTCGAAATATCTAGAATGTAAATAAGGTCTGAATTTTTATAGTTTAAGTTCTGAATTTTGAGCATGAATGCTTCATATAAATTTTAAGAGAAAATAGGTTTTGGATGATTCTATTTTGTGTCTAAAATCCTTTCTTGTTGTTTGGTGGTGATGATTGTAACAATTGAGCTACATAATTATATCATAGCCCGGTGGCGTAGAGGAAGCGCTTTGCTCTCACAGGCCCGGGGTTCAAATCCCGGTCCACGGGCAAGGCAGACTCAGCCCTTCATAGAGGGGGTTAGCATCAAGCTAGCCACCCCTCAGCTGACTGTGACTTTCAAGTCACACGTTCTGTAACAGTTCAGCTCATGGCCTCACCCAGTGAGGCTAGTTATACTGAAGTTTGAAGGTCCAACGACCTAGGTACTCCCTCAAATACCCCCTTGATACATAATTATTTCCTCCAAAACATTTTCAGTTCAGATTTCCTAACACGCTTTTACATGCTACATCAACCTAAAACTTTGATGATATACTATATCAGGCCTGCACAACTTTAACTGTATATGAGCCAAATTATACCAATTTAATTTTTGTAACTGACAGCGTGCGAAAAGATGGATCGAAATTCCCAACTGCTTAGTCATGACATTTAAGGAAATTATTATGAAAGATTGAATAATAGGGAAAATGAAATATTTAAATAAATATTTAAAATTAACTTTTTATTTTTCATGTTATTTAAGAAATATCGGGTTATGAAAAGGGTAGGTACTCACTGGTAGAGGTAGGCCATAAGCGACCCGCTGGCCATATGTTGTGCAGACCTGTACTATATGAATGAAATAATATTCCATTTAGATAATTATTCACAACAGTACGACAGAAACATTTCTATACTACATAATTTTTAAAAATGTTCAGTTTGACTGCTGAGTTTCTCGTTTTATATTTGAGGTAAAATACGGTAACACTGAATAAGATAAGCACATTTGAGCATTTTTTTATATTAAAAAATGTTCCTTATTGTTATACTTTATACACTACCCTACAGTAATTGAGTGGACACCTGCAAATTTTCATGAAATCAGACTCCATGTCAATTTTTTTGTACTTCAATGCTTACAAATGTTCTGGTCATATTTATTCATTAACCCTGCTGCACTGCTCCGACTTGCTACGCGCATGTACTGTTGGGGTCAATATGACCCCATTCAAAATATTATCACTTCCGCCATTAAATGAAAGGTTAAATTTTGGAAATAACCATACCTTAAGTTGCATAAGTATATTTTAAATAGTATATGAATAAAGCAATAAATTAAACATACAAATGAAAAACAAATGACCAACTCAAAAATACTTAAATGAAAAGTTAAATTTTGGAAATAATTATATCTTAAGTTGTTCGTATATTTTAAATTATATTTAATAAAATATATGAATAAAGCAATAAACATAACATACAAATAAAAAAATAACAAAAAACAAACATCCCAAAACTTTGCATTTTCACATATCCCAACCGTTTGGTCCAGAGGAGTTTATTGCATGTGCCTTCCTGACACGTGGAACACAAAAGAAAACGAGAAAAAAATAAAAACAAACATAAAAAGTTCGAAAAGGAATGTTTGAGTAGTTATTTTTGTTCGTTTCCGTTGAATGATTCCAAGAAATATGGAAGTGTGAAGGCACAAGAAAAAATACTAGAATTGGGTCATATTGACCCAAACAGTACATTAAGAATAAGTTGAAAAATTTTGGTTGTAAATAAAAATAAATGAAAATCATTCAGTGTTTACGTATTTATGTCCTTTATCAACAAAGTCATGCAATTTCGTGACAATATCTCCGGGGGTTTCCTTTTTATGAGCGAATGAAAAAAAATTTCGGTCAAATAGACCCCAGCGGCACAGCAGGGTTAATTCTGTGTGAAATTGTGAAAATATTTAAAAATTAAATTAAATTAGGGACTTGGAAAGAAGTGATGTAGCAAATGGTTACATTTGTGTCAAATCTATTTGCACTAATCCGGCGAATTATCATAGTAACGTTTAGTTGTTCGTGTTGTCGTGAAGTGAAGGAAGACTTCGGGAGCTGGGACACGAACTGCACCCGTTCTTTGCCCCAGTAAAATAACTCCATTGAATCGGCGTGTCCTGAAGCGTGAGGAACCGAAAAAAAACATTCAAAATAATCCGAAATGTGTTTACACAGGGATTAGGTCCGCTAAAATACTTTGTGAAAAGAAATGTGCACCCTCAATATCCAAGGTTTTACTGTCGCAAACAAACCAAACATCTCAACATTCAAAAGAGAAGGAAGAGTTTCTTGGTGTTTGCAACGCCACAACTGGAACCAATAAAAAGCTGTTTTATGAAGCACCGAGTTAACACAAAAACACTCTATTCTAGTCAATTGGGCGATCTCGAGTTAGGAAAATGTGAAGGGGACGTCTTTTCTTTAGAGCACTGGCCTAGTAGTCTAAGAGCTAGCAACGTTTTCGACATAGAATTTTAGGTAGTCTGGTTCTTAAATATATTTTTCCCAATGCTTTTTCGAACAGCGTGGGGGCGGTCTGGCTGCCGGTAAACGTTGCGTTTTTTACTGCGCATCACACCTTTACAGGTAAAAACACTAATTTTTAAATCATTTTAGGAAGATTTTTTCGTTTTCACTATCTTCTATACATTATTGGAAACATGAATTTATTATTGCCAGACATTTTTGTGGTTGAAAAGACTGCGCCAGACGCTACTTTTTATGAACAAGAAAATTAATTTCAAACCATACCAACAAAACTAATAGGCGGAAAGGAGACTGGACTACATTACACTATTAGTGTAATGTATTCCTGTCTCTATTCCACCTATCTACTTTGCAGACCGATTTATTGCTGTAGATGAGGCATATGCCAGTTATAAGAGTTATTAAAGAGAGACAAAAGCGGCAAAGTAGATAGGCGGAAAGAGAGACAGGAATACATTACACTATTTAATAGTGTAATGTAGTCCAGTCTCCTTTCCGCCTATTAGTTTTGTTGGTATGGTTTGAAATTAATTTTTTTGTTCATAAAAAGTGATGCGCAGTAAAAAACGCAACGTTTACCGGCAGCCAGACCGCCCCCACGCTGTTCGAAAAAGCATAAGGATAAATATAGTAAAGAACCAGCCTACCTAAAATTCTTGCTTTTTCGACGTTGCTAGCTCTTGTACTATAGTTTGAGGGTATTTTTCTTGAAACTCTTCAACTTTGTTGATTGCAAATTAAACATTAAGGTTAAAATGAATATTTTAGACAATCAGAATCTTCCTACCCTCCGGCAATTTAATGAAATGGACAAATGTTACTTCCAGAAACGCAATGCTTACTACTATGTTGTAGCCTCTGTCAAGCAAGAGTAACAAGATATGGATGTGGAATTTTTTTTTCTCTGGCATATTCAGAGTCCCAAACCATACCTTAGGAAAGATATTTGGGACAAGGTAGCTCAACATTAAAAAAATCTGGGAACCAGAGTGTCAAAATCTACTGCTGAGATAACGATATTCTTGCAACCGAACCGAAATGGACACAAATTTGCATAAATGAATATCAAATCATAGATGAAAGTATCCCCAGTTAGGTCTATAATGGGTTAGCAGCACGCGTAGAAGTCAATCTTTTAGTAAATAATGTATTACTTCATTTGAAGCATCACGCCTTGGTGTCCCGTTCCATTATTGTAGGGTAGTGTGGATTGCAATGCTGTCATAATGCATAAAAAACCTCTAAAACAAACGAATTACAATTACCAAAAAATAAAAAGGTTCATTGCTCTGATAACTTACTCAAAATATGGGATCAGTGTTGCCATTAATCGATAAACACTTTTGTAACACTTTAATCCAGATTGCAGTGATGAGCAGTGGTCGCAATTGGAAACACTGAAAGTTTCCACGTAAGTTTTGACGAGGCTGCGGCGATGCAATTTTTCGTTATGAATTTTTTCTTCACAGCTGTATGCATTACTGAGTGTGTTATTCTGATTTCCTTAAGAAATTTATTTTGAACCTTTCGGCTTTATTTTTTGTTGTTTTTCGATGTAAACGTGACACAAAAAAAAATTCTGAATGTAATAATATTTATGTTTTTAGAATTAATCTAGAATTTCCTTTTTTCCCTTGACTTAGCATTGCTTATTTTAAAGCAAATATTACTCCCCCAATTTAAACGTAGTGCAATTTCCTTATCTGTGGATATTTTCTCATCCTTAACGAGGTTTTGATAAAATCTTTTCAATTCTGCTAAGACATATTCAACAGTAAGTTTGATTCATAATTAAGAGAAGCTTTCTAATATGGTCGAAAAAAAATTCAAACAAGCGCGATCCAGTTGCATCACCACACGGCCGCTCATCCCTGTGGTTTCGCCGTGCCTCGTCAACTTTCGTTGAAACTTGCAGTGTTTCCAATTACGCAGCCGGCGCCGTTTCTCCATCATCTGGTTCTGGTCTGCGCATGCCAAAGAAACCAGACGCAGCCAGCTCACTCACAATAAAAGTACCGGCAGTTCCAAATAACTAAAAAATAAAACACTGTTAGGACCTATCACGGACGTAGCTATTGATTTTATAAGGGGGGGTGTTCAAGAAACTTCTCACAGTGGACACTGAAAGTTTAACTAAAACAGGGTTTTCCGACTTCCGGGCCTCATGCGGCCCGCGAAGCTCCCTGAAAACCCCCTAAAAAGTAGCTTCAGAAGACATTTTAGCATACTAAAATTTAAAAATTTTTGGGGGAGGACCCCCGAACTCCTTATTTACCTTATTACATTAAGGAGTAGCTTTGCTTTGGTCGGCCGTTTTCTATGGAGAAAAATTAAAAGTTTGCGGTTTCGAAAGGGAGGTTGTATGATATATCTTGAATTTCCCCCTAAGCGTAGCAAGTAGTTATAAAGGCTTAGGTTAACCTTTATCATGAGGAGGGACAAAATGGAGTATCATAGGCATAAGTTCAACTTTTTGATTAGGGGGGGGGGCAGAACCTATTGTTTCGAAGGGGTTCTGGCTCCCCAAATGTTTTTAATAGTTTTCTCTTTCCGAGTAAAATGTAGGGCAAATGTGAATTTTTGTGAACTTAATCACAAATTTTTGTGGTAATACATGCCTTCAAGCAAAAAAGGGGGGTCTGGGGGTCATCCCCCTGAAAATTTTGTGAAATTGGACCCGAAAAAGTTGTATTTTCACTCATTTTTTAGATATTTGGGACAGGAACCTTTCTGTTTGGCTGACATAAAAGGTCTAGGCTAAGGGGGGGGGGTGTCTGGACCCCCTAAACCCCCCTTATATACGTCCATGGGACCTATTATTTAACATGCATTTTAAGAAGATAACGCATCTAAATAATGAAAACGCGTAGTGCGTACGATGTAGGGGAGAGTGGGGATACTTGAGCCACTTTTTACAGTTTCTTTTTTTATAACTTTTTAAACTAATATACAGCAAAATGAAATACTGTGTTTGAAAAAGTTTGATATTTTTCTCTAAATTTAAGCTGTAATATTTTTATTTGGATCATTTTTCTATGTCTAAAAAATTATTTGCATTTTCCTTAACACTGTGCATAAACCATGATAGAGGTTGCTTGAAACAACCCTAAAAGCGCATACTAAAGCAAAATTTCTAAAACGTTTTTAAAAATAAAATTTAAAAAATAATAATAAATTGATAATTTAACACCATATTATATTAAAAATTATTATAATTCTTTGATTTTTATAGTAAATAAAGTACAATAAAAATAATTTTAGCTCTGTTCCAAAATAAACCCAGATTTAATAAGAACGGATGGTTTAACAGAAATTTTTATTTTTGAACTCTTTGACCTCTACAACGCAAAAACTACTTGATAGAAATTTGATGTAGAGAAATTTTCGGAGAACATTTTCGTTCAAAAAGCTGGGGGTTTTCAAGATGGCCACCAAAAACATTGAAAATCAAGAAATCCTATAAATATTGTGTTTAAAGCGTAAATAATCCCCAATCTATACTATTAAAATCCGAGAGTAAACAAACGTATGTCCGGTTGTTTGTATGTCCCTCTATCTCCTCCGAAACCACTGAACACAGAAGGGCGCCCGAGGTACCAAAAGACGGCAAATGACCCAGGGACGCCGAGTCGCCCATTTTCATTCCGAAATTCGAAATACTTTTCGAGATATTTGCGTTTTTCTGCTCTTTTACGCTTATTTCTCCATTTCTCTACTAGAGTAGATCTGCTGGACTCACTATTGTAAAAATGAGATGAAAGCCACTAAATTAAATATTTTTAACACGAAAAACTCGATAATTGTCGATTTAAAAACTCCATCAGCTATGAAAACGCCAAAATAAATTCAAATAATTTATTTTCAAGCGTTATTTTCCTTAATTTTAAGATTTTTTCCTTTAAAATAAAAATATTTATGGAATAACTCATAAGACACGGTTCACTAGACTTACAAATTTACTAGGATTTGTATTATGTTTTTAAAATTTTTCTCTACTACTAGAGTAGATCTGTTTGACTCACTATAGAGCATTCGCACATGACGTCACTTGGAGGACAAAATCAACGTTGCTAAGGCTGTTGTTAGGGGCGGGACATAGAAGTATCCAATAGCAGCATTCGCACATGACGTCACTTGGCGAATAAACAACGTTGCTAAGGCCGTTGTTAGGCAAAGTCATGTGATTGAAAATACTCTATTGTAAATGAGATGAAAACCTCAAAATTAAATATTTTAATGGGTAAAATCCTGTAAATGTCTATTAAAAACTATTTTCAGTTATAAAAACACCAATTACTGTTTTAACATTATTTTCCTTGATTATAATAATTTTTTTATTATGATATTATTATTATTCATAGTTTCAAATTAATTGCTTTATTAAGATGAAAAAAAAACAACCGGAATACGAAAAATTACAAGGAACACTGGGATAGGAAAGATTATTGGGAACACCGGAAAAGGTAAAATATCGTAAAACTGTGATAGGAAAAATTACCGGGAACACTGGAATACGAAAAAGGAGCCTGGGATACCGTAATGATTGTGGTAATTGCTGATATACAAAATTAGAAATGTATTTTGAGAAAACCTTTTAAAAATATATATATATGTTATGGGCAAAGTGATTAATCGGGCATTATTAATAATGCCCGAATTTATCACATTGCCCGTAACATATATACTCCAACCGTGCAAGGCTGGAAATGTGGGACAAGTGGCTACAGCAGATAAAACTAAGTTAAAACACATATTTAATTATGTTGGAAAGATAGAATGTTATGTAAGAAAATTATTGAATTTTTCTTTTTCATATAGTTTTCTTCTCTAAAAATTTAATATTAAAGTATACATCGTGAAAACTGTAGAATTAAAACTTTACTCGGCGCAACGCATCGGGTTGCTGTTCAGCTAGTCTATACTATTAAAATCCGAGAGTAAACAAACGTATGTCCGTTTGTATGTCCTTCTATCTCCTCCGAAACCACTGAACGCAGAAGGGCGCCCGAGGTACCAAACGACGGCAAATGACCCAGGGACGCCGAGTCACCCATTTCCATTCCGAAATTCGAAATACTTTTCGAGATATTTGCGTTTTTCTGCTCTTTTACGCTTATTTCTCCATTTCTCTACTAGAGTAGATCTGCTTGACTCACTATTGTAAAAATGAGATGAAAGCCACAAAATTAAACATTTTTAACAGGAAAAACTCAATAATTGTCGATTTAAAAACTCCATCAGTTATGCAAATACCAAAATAAATTCAAATAATTTATTTTCAAGCGTTATTTTCCTTTATTTTAAGATTTATTCCTTTAAAATAAAAATATTTATGGAATAACTTCCATAAATTGACTGGAGATATGGAAATTGGAAAGATACGGTTCACTAGACTTAAAAATTTACTAGGGCATTTTATTATATATTATTTTTAATTTTTCTCTAATAGAGTAGATCTGCTTCACTCACTGTTTTAAATGAGATGAAAACCTCAAAACTAATTATTTTAATGTGAAAAATCATATAGGTAAATGTCTATTAAAAACTATTTTCAGTTATGAAAACACCAAAATAAATTGAAATAATTGTTTTAACATTTTTTACCTTTATTTAAGATTTTTCCTTAAAATTAAAATATATGTTACGGGCAATGTGATAAATCCGGGCATTATTAATAATGCCCGGGCGATGTGATAAATTCAAATTATGAATGAAATTTATCACTTTGCCCACCTCCACTTCCGGCATTATTAATAATGCCCGATTAATCACTTTGCCCCCATAACATATGTACTATATGGAAAAGTGAAAATTCCATAAATACAAGGAACACTGGGATAGGAAAGATTACCGGGAACACCGGGACAGGAAATTTTGGAAACACCGGGATAGGTATAATATCTTAAAAACCTGTGTAGGAAAAATTACTGGGAGCACCGGAATATGAAAAAGGCGCCTGGGATACCGGGAGGATTGTAATTGCTGATATACAAAATTAGAAATGTATTTTGAAAAAACTTTTTTGAAATTTTTTTTTATTTACTCCACAAGTGCAAGGCTGGAAAAGGTGGCAAAAGTGGGTTCAGAATTTTTATTGAATTTCTCTTTCTCATATCGTTTTCTTCTCTAAAAATATAATATTAAAGTATGCATCGTGAAAACTAGAATTAAAACTTAACTCGCCGCAACGCATCGGGTTGCTGTTCAGCTAGTCTATACTATTAAAATCCGAGAGTAAACAAACGTATGTCCGTCCGGTTGTTTGTATGTCCCTCTATCTCCTCCAAAACCACTGAACGCAGAAGGGCGCCCGAGGTACCAAACGACGGCAAATGACCCAGGGACGCCGAGTTGCCCATTTCCGTTCCGAAATTCGAAGTACTTTTCGAGATATTTGCGTTTTTCTGCTCTTTTCACATAATTCAGACAGTGCTGAGGTTCAGTTGCTGCGTTTTCTTCCTCCTGTTTTTTTACTTTATCTTAATCCAATCGATAATATAAAAAATAAAACTCTTTCGAAACTAATGAACCCAGAAAGGTGCCTGAGGTACCGAAATACGGCAAAAAAATTCGGGAACCCCGTATTGACCATCTAAATTCTAAAATTCTAATTTTTTCCCAAGATATTAGCAATTTTGTGCTTCTAATTCCATAACACTAGACCGTTTTCATTGATTTTAAAAACAACGGGAAATCCTTTCAGTTTATGATTGCCAAATCAAATATTAACTAGGTATTAAACTAAACTGGAGTAATAAATGTTTTGAAATTTTAACTTTAATATCACTAGAGCCATTAGTATAGTGACTAGATAAGGCCTTATTCTAGTCACTATACCATTAGTTTCAAAGTATCCACGGGATTTAAAAGTTTTTCATAAGTTGGTATCCTCATGCGTTTTAAAGGTTTGATATAGAACACATACAGCAACGATTATTAGAATGATAAAATAATAAATTGCATAGTAAATTTTAAATAGAGCAACGGCAAAAAAAATTACAATGCGTTATTTTTACAGTGATTACTTACAGCTGACATCAAACGATAATTTTAATTAATTAACGATGAATTTTGAATGGAGCAACGGCAAAAAAATAGTGATAATGCGATATACACTGTATGCAAACACAATATCAATACCCCGTAGTGGTTCCGGGGGGCTGTGCCCTTAGAAGTAATGGTGTGAAAGGGTGCATACCCCTGGGGAACAACGCTGTATAACCAACGCCAAGGGGTTACAGCAGATAAAACTGAGTTAAAACATATATTTAATTATGTTGGAAGATAGAATGTTATGTAAGAAAATTATTGAATTTTTCTTTTTCATATATTTTTCTTCTCTAAAAATATATATTTTTTAATCCAATGGACGGGTACTGGAATTATCATCCTTGATCACTCAATTGCCCTAAGAACTACCTATACTCAGCGTTACCCAGCGGGCACCTGTGGACTGGAGCCACGAAGGTGAGGTACTGCTACCCGCGCTACACATACCATTCGCTCGCACAACCCCTTTTTACTGGGGGAGGGCCACTTTCATTCAACATACAAAGACAGAAACTGATATCCATGCCAAACGGGGATTCAAACCCCAGACGTACGGCTTCGCAGTGAAATACTTTAACCACTAGGCCAGTACGTCGAAAGGTATTTTATATTAAAAATATAATATTAAAGTATGCATCGTGAAAACTGTAGAATTAAAACTTTACTCTGCGCAACGCATCGGGTTGCTGTTCAGCTAGTTTTAATATAAAACTTATATTTTAAGTTGTAAAATGTTCTAATAATCATAATGATTAATTTTAAGTCCTTGACTTGGACATTTTAAATAGTGAATTTGGCACCTTTTTGGAAAATTCTCGATTTACGTTATTCTTAAAGACGTTATAGAGCTAAGAACCGTTTAAAAATAACCAAATTTCGGTTGTTAGATTTTGATAAACCTTTTTGAAATTAATCATTGTGATTATTCGAACATTTTAAAACTTAGAATATAAGTTTTAGATTAAAATTGGGTATTATTTACGTTTCAAACACAAAATTTAGAGGATTTCTTTCTCCATTAAAAAATTACTATTGTTAGAAATGTCCCAGGTTTCATTTTTTTTATCTCCCCTCATTTTGGAGTTGTAATTTTTTTAGTATTACGCAAATATTGTGTAAAGTTGTTTTTTTCTGCATTTTGAATACAACTGATATACTCTACAATCCCTTAAACTTATACACATTAAATTTTGCTCATTTTGTTCGTAGTCTTATTCTCTTTAAATTAAATTGCACAATGATCAATTTTCTTTCCAAAAAATTTCTCAAACTTTTGAAGAAAAAGTGAAAAAAGTCAAAACATTTTAAAAAATTATAATTTTAAAGAAATTTTTAAACAAAATTTTCATGAAGTATTTTTGGTGTCCTTTTAAATGCTTTTCAAATATCCCTTTATAAAATTACAGTATGTTACGAACTGTATTCTTATGAAATGCTTTATCGTTTTCCAAAATATTGATAACTTACTTAAGAAAATAACCCCGATCAGTAATTCAGTCAACCTGACTTATTCCTGTTACACTCCATTACTGGAGCATAGGGCCTCCAATTCAGTCAACAACTCCCGCTTATTCAAAATATTTAACATTATCTGATTTAGTTTTAATTCATAAATGATGAAAAATATATTTTCTATTTGTGATACATCTCCGTAAATAAAAACATTTTTAACAAAATAATAAAAGACATTTAAAATCACCTTGAAAATAAGAGTTGATTTTTTATATGACAGCAACCTAGACTCCTTAAGTTTTTATTCAAAGATTAATTAATAAAAAAAAAGTATAAATATTTTTTTGCATATTTTTTCTGCCTGGAGGGTGCAAGTGCACCTTGCACCCTGGTGCCGGCGCCCTGCACATTTAAGCTTATGTTTTACAAAATATTGGCGTTTTTTTAATTAGAAAAAAATTAATTAGTACTATAATTTAATTATCTAATTAGTTTTCGAATAATTAGGATTCTAAGTTTCAATTTTTCTTCTTCTTATGTGTCTGATTTCTTTTATTTTTGACGGTTCACTAGATACACACATTCTTATTTTAAATTAAAAAGTTTCTTTAAGTGGATGTTTTCTCTTAGTTGGTTGATGACAGTTATTAGTAGACTTGCTGGATAATGTTTTTTTGGGAAAACATTACGATTGCTGAGCTAGGAGAGGAATAATTCAGCAACAGTTTTATTTTGGGGGAAATAAGTAGTTTCAGTTTTAAAGAAGTATTAATTAAGGATTAAGCCGACCAGCGGGTGTGCTGGATTGGTAAGATGAAACAAGCAAGCCAGCCTCCTAATGATTACAAAAAAAAAATCTCTTTTCATCATGTGACTGCAGCTTTGGTGGAGAGGAGGATGCTCAAAGTTCCAAAGTTCTTCCCAGAAAGAAACAGTTTAAAATCATCATAATCTGGTCAGAATCTTTTACAGAACTGATTTCAAAGAAAAGTGCATTTATATTATTTGCTCATTTCATATAAAACATATGTAATAGTCCCTTTTAACTATCAACTATGTATTTTATGCATATGTGTAATTTATTTACTTAAGTAAGCCCCGTATAACACCTAGTGGAACACGGGGCGATCTTTTATGTTGCTCACAGTAAAAATATTTACTTTAGATGAGTAAAAAGCAACTAGTTGTCACTGTACTTTCAAAAGGGTACCGAGGTTGAGATCCTTTTATAAATATATGTTCGCATGTCACCAGTTTTGGAAAAAAATTATTATAAAGTGGAAAAAATAGGGTGGCTAAAGTATCCCCACTCTCCCCTAATATTAAATCTACGAATTACATTTAAAGCAATACCTTTTGACTGCTATTTGAAGGTGTAAGAAATAATAAAAATTCTTCAGAAAATCTAATACAGTCGAGTCGAAATTCATTATAATGGATCTTTTGGGATCCTTTAGTTCAGTAGGACCTATTTTATTAAAATTGATGTTATTTTTTAAGAATTTAAAAGGTAATTTTTAATTTAATTTGTGAAAAACTTAACTAAAATACTTTTAACATAATTAAATTTAGTCCTAAGTATATACACCTGACTCCCTGACTGATAGAAATCCTATATTTCACACAGAAATGAACCACTTTTAAAAATATCAGTGCTTTTTTTAATAAATACATAGGCCTGCAAAAAAGAACTTTCTAAAAGCTGTTTTGGATATTTCAACTGATTTTATAATATTTGAGGTGCTGAATCCGAATATGACCTCCATTTTTCTCCTATACGTAAGGCTCTTTGACAATTTACGTTTTACGTTAATGAGGGAAATATACCTCAAAATTAATGAATATAGTTATAGACCAATAAAACCGATTACTTAATTCAGAATATTCCTTGAAACAATTTTTAGAGAGCGAGAGAGAGAGAGAGAGAATCCGAAAATTACCTTTTAGCCCAGTAATTTTAGGGTTTGGTAGCTAAATAATTTATAACTAGCTGAAAATTTCAGGATAAGCTCTCTATGATGTGTACAACCCGCCCTGAAAAGTCCCCAAAGATCCTCCGTCGGCGTCATTCCAAAATGGCGGATCAAAGATGGCCGCCTAGCATTTTTGCCGATATTTTCGCTCATATCTAAGTCAAAAATTAATATTTTTTAGTTCTGTAAACGGATTTATACTCAGGATAGATGCCGTTTTCGAATAAAATTTACAGTTTTGTGATAAAAATATAATAAATGGGGTGCAAGGGATTTTATTCATGCCAAACTGCAAAATTTTCATTGTTATAATGGTATACAATAGTATACAGTTATATGGCGAGCTTTGCCATATAACTGTATACTATTAGAAAAATCGATCGGAAAAATACGATTGTTTTTAGTAGTCCCATTATTCAGGATTATTTTGAAAAAAAAATTTTTGAAATCAGCTGAAAATTGACAGAGATATTCAATTTATAGTAAAGTGTTGTGGTACGGATGGTATTGGGTAGTATATGTTAGGAGTGGGTTTCGCACTTGATTAATAATTGTTTTTTGGCCATTATCTTTAATAGGTTAGTAATACCGTTGTAACGTAAAGAAATCATTATGGTGCATTAAAATTTTCTTACACAAACATTTAATTATCAAAAAGTTCATTAAAATTAATAAGGTCTTTGGACCGATTCTATATTTTGGACCCTAGTATATAGTGGAGTAGAATTAGGGCTTGACCGTGAACAAATTACAACAAAAGCAAACTCTGCGGGAAATGGTAGGTGACATGGTCCTAATCAACATACTAAAAATATACATCCGTACTAGTGGTAGAAATATGTTTTTTTGGCCGCCATCTTGAAAAAACACCCAAAAAGTTTTTTCATCAAAAAAGGTCGTGTAAGGTATCAAACTGTGGGGAATTTTGTGCTGAAAGAGAATATGATTTTTGTTTTTCTTAAAATTCATTAAAAAGTAAAATTTTTGACCCAAAACGCAAAGCCGATACAATGATAAAGGGCCCTCCCTCCATACTAAACGCATCTTAAACGTTCTAAACTATTTTAAAAACACTACTTTGAGACAAATGGTAGTTGACATAGTCCTAATCAACATACTAGAAATATACATCCGTACTAGTGAGGAAAATATCGTTTTTTGACCGCCATCTTGAAAAACACCAAAACACATTTTACTCCGTAAAATGTCTTGTAATATATCAAACTGCAGGGAATTTTGTGCTGAATAAGAATATGATTTTTGTTTTTCTTTAATTTTGATAAAAAATAACTTTTTTTGACCAAAAACTGATAGCAAATTCAATGGTAAATGGCCCTTCCTCCATACTTTATGGACCATAAGCGTCCTTAGCTTTTCTGAAAACACTATTTTGAGGTGACAGGTGTATGAGGTGTGTGTTTGAGGTGTAGGTGACATGGTTCAATTAAACATATACATCTGTTTTAATGTGAAAAATGCGATTTTTGACCGCCATCTTGAAAAAAAAAATTTACATGAAAAGTCATTCCTCAAACTGCTGGGAATTTTGTGCTGAAAGAGAATATGATACTTAAAAATAATTAATAACATATCCATCCCTAAAAAATCCATCCATTTATTAATTAGATTTGGACTAGGTTACAAAATTCTAGGATACTTTGATTTTTTTTACAAATTTAATAGGAAACTACTTTCAAGTTTGATACTTTTAAGTTTGAAAATATAACATTAAACATATAATTAAAAAATTTTAGGAACAAATTATAGGTGCTATCAACACCGTCATAGTCCAATATCATTTTCATCTTCATAAGTATTAATTAGGTCTCCTGTATTACTACAGTTCTTTCCACAACAGTTTTTGCAAATAACGGAACAAGAAAGTCCATATCGGCGGAATGTACATTTCATACTGTAACATGGCTCATCAGCTGTAGTTTGGCATGCACATTTGATCATTTCTAAAAGCTCCTTTGGTGCTGGACTTCTATCTGTCAATATTGGCTGGAATTCTCCTTCAACTAACTGCCAACCCCATAGCGTAGGATCAGGGCTTGGCATGAACAGATTCTTCCAAATAAAACACTGCAAATTTACTCGAAGTAAATGATATTTTGCAGCATTTTGTGTCGGAGGCAAACGTGCCATATCAAATTCTTTTTTAGCTGAAGCTATTTTCCTCATATATTCTTCATAACGAAGATTATTCAAGTCGTTGGTATTAATGTTACCTCCGTATAATGACACAATAACTTTTCAGCCCATTTCCAGTAACTCTTCCTTATTAGTAATTTCCGTAGACCCAAATTGGGAAGCATATTCGAACAATATTTGAGAATTTATTATATTTTTTAAAGCCGAAGACTTGCTTTTTCCAAATAATGAACTGTTGGTGTCACATCTAGTTAACGCATGGACAAATGGCAAAGCTTTGCAGGCCTCTTCTCCAATATCTCCTTGCATTGCTTGAATGTCGCGAACTTTATCCGATTGTAGGGCAGACTGCATTAAAATGTTTGATGACGAATGATATAGTAGTAAAATTAAAACATCGGTGTCATCAGCTACAACTGTGACTTGTTTCTCCTGTGCTAGGTTTAACGCTTCTTTAACAATCAACGTATCTGCATCTCCTTCGGCATGAATAACGGAATGGCCATTTCTTTGAAAATAATTCCCTAGCATATTTATGAATCTTTGTTTATTTTGAGAGTTTGAGAGGAACTTACTCTTCTGGACTATAACTGGCGAGTCTTCGTCAAAGATAACAGTGGCAGATGACTGCTTTGAGCGTAGTCTGTGCTCCATATATTTAATGTTGGATTTTCCATACCCATCGAACACTATTGTCACTTTCCCATCCTATCTAAGGTGTTGGCTAATGAAGATTTATCAGTTTTCCTCATTTGCTGAGTAGTGAGTACTGTGGTCAAATAAGGCAGATGGAAGAGTCGATAACTCGTACCTAAAAAAATGTCTCGCATCTTGAACGGTGTTTTCTAAGGAGATACATGCCAGCATCCTTTGGGTTAAAAGGCGTGAATCAATGTGGCGAGTCTCTCCAGCAATAACTATACCTTTTTTAAGTGTCTTCAGGGTAATTGCCAAGTCTGATTTTAGACAGGTAGCTTCTTTGAAAAGTTTGCCTGAAGTTTTTCTTGTATATTTCGTCCAATGATGTCTGCATTTTCTACATTAACCTTGTTCTCACTATCTGTTATTCCGTTAAAAATATTCCATAAACCACTTGATGAAGGAGAAAATGGATTGTGGTGGATAAAAAACTTCATGAACATTTGCATCTTCAAAATCTCTCACAAATCATTGAATTTGCTATCAGTTTTCGGTCAAAAAAGTTATTTTTTATCAAAATTAAAGAAAAACAAAAATCATATTCTTATTCAGCACAAAATTCCCTGCAGTTTGATATATTACAAGACATTTTACGGAGTAAAATGTGTTTTGGTGTTTTTCAAGATGGCGGTCAAAAAACGATATTTTTCTCACTAGTACGGATGTATATTTCTAGTATGTTGATTAGGACTATGTCAACTACCATTTGTCTCAAAGTAGTGTTTTTAAAATAGTTTAGAACGTTTAAGATGCGTTAAGTATGGAGGGAGGGCCCTTTATCATTGTATCGGCTTTGCGTTTTTGGTCAAAAATTTTACTTTTTAATGAATTTTAAGAAAAACAAAAATCATATTCTCTTTCAGCACAAAATTCCCCACAGTTTGATACCTTACACGACCTTTTTTGATGAAAAAATTTTTTGGGTGTTTTTTCAAGATGGCGGCCAAAAAAACATATTTCTACCACTAGTACGGATGTATATTTTTAGTATGTTGATTAGGACCATGTCACCTACCATTTCCCGCAGAGTTTGCTTTTGTTGTAATTTGTTCACGGTCAAGCCCTTTTTCGACCTAATTCTACTCCACTATATACCATTATAACAATGAAAATTTTGCAGTTTGGCATGAATAAAATCCCTTCACACCCCATTTATTATATTTTTTATCACAAAACTGTAAATTTTATTCGAAAACGGCATCTATCCTGAGTATAAATTTGTTTACAGAACAAAAAAAAATTAATTTTGATATGAGCGAAAATATCGGCAAAAATGCTAGGCGGCCATCTTTGATCCGCCATTTTGGAATGACGCCGACTGAGGATCTTTGGGGACTTTTCAGGGTGGGTTGTACACATCATAGAGAACTTATCCTGAAATTTTCAGCTAGTTATAAATTATTTAGCTATCGACCCCTTTTTTCGCCTAAAGTTACTGGGCTATTTGTTTTATCCTAAAATATCCCGTTTGTTTACAATTCAGATAAAAAGGGCAATATCTCAACAATAATTAAATTAAATTTTAAAAACTAATTTTTTTAATAAAATATCTTATTGAAATTAATTTTCTTATGGTTTATGGTGTGCTAAATCCGAAAAAGACCACCACGTATTTTTAGGGCGTCACGTGTTATTACGATTTAGCTAAATATGTAAAAAAAAAAACAATCTCAATACATTGAATGTATCTTAAAGGCACTGATATGAACTATATAAAAATAGTTATAGCTAAATATTTAGTTGAAAATCCTCGGATAAAAAAAAAACACCTAAAATTGGGAAAAATAGGCCAAATTTGAAAATAATTATGCGTTTTGTACAAAATCCTGACTTATAGGATTTTTTCATTATTTTTTCCGTTATCAGTACACCAATTATATAGGAATTCGACGAAATTACTCAAACAGCTTTTTCGTTGCTGACCTGTGATATTATTGAGAAGGGATGTGTTGGAATTTTCCCATCATGAAAAAAATATTTGAATAAGATTTGTTATCATTTGGATCTTCAAGTGTAAATTCAAGGAATTTGGCATTTTCACTGAATTAAAATTAATTACTGCCGAGTTCTGAGACAAGTATTTAAAGCAATTCTAAACTTTCGGCTATACTAAACAGGATAATGCGGTAGTGTAACTTACGTATGTAAAAACTCTTGCTCCATTCCCTGGATTGAATATTACTACCAACATGATTATGGATAGTGTGTTAAATTGGATATAAATTATATCAGTGATCAAAACCTAAAGAAAAAAAAAATTTATAAGAAATCATTTTTTTAGCATTGAAATCCTCATTCAGTTAATTTTATTGAAAACAGAAAGGGAAATCAGATGCCTTTACTTAGTTCAATTAAACATTACATCAATTCAGCCTAGAGACAATAACAAAAGTTACCAACAACATGAAGCAGTCTATGCTACGGAAAGAGACATATTCGTCGAGACCCAGGTAGTATATGGCGAATATTCCAATAGAAAATATGAGAGAGATGATGGTGAAAAATCTGTAGAAGTAGACGCACTCGTTGCCGTCGTCGTCTCCTAGTGATTCTGATATGATTCCGCACAATGAAACCACCTAGTCAAAAAAGATTCAATCCTTAAAATACAGGGTTTCCCCGAGACCGGTGTATGTACAAACTTGGTGGGGGAGCTATAGGAAAGCATGGGCGGAAACGCAAACTGTCCGATAGAGCAGAGAGGCTCTCAATGGGTCTCCAGTCAATTTTTGGTGGGAAGCGGAAGATTTTGAAACTTTCCGCATTCAGCAAATCCGCATTCAGAAACTTTAACACGATGATGAAACGATACGATAATGATACGATAACTACACGAGAGATTTCAAGCGATCATCAAACGAGAGTCGCAGGTTACGTCCGCCATTTTATTCCCAGATTCGAACCGTATTACGATTGCTTCTACACTTTTTGTGGTCCGTTAAATAGTTGCAAAAAACTAAAACAGCTACTAATAGCCAAAAAAAAAAGTCCTCAGACATTAATGTATTACGAAAGTAATGGAAATCTAGTGTTAGAACTAATTTTTGTTGTATCAGCGTATAATTACTTGTAAATCTTTCCGATAGGAGGCAGCAGCAGTGGACACAGTGGACAATATACCTTGACGATTGAGAAACCGAGTGATCATTATCGTCGATCGTTATCGTATCGTTTCATCATCGTGTTAAAGTTTCTGAATACGGCCCATAATCAAATTACCATAAAGTAAAAAGAATAAAAAGAGCAATAAGAAATATTACCCTAGACTGTGTCTAACGCAAAGGAAAATTAAAGTAAAATATATATGTGTCTCACTTTAATGTGCTTATAATGCAAAATAAGTCAGTCATTCAAATAAAAATTTTAAAAAAATCAGTGGGCAAAATACGTAGGGCTCTCTATCGGTAGAGAGCAATACAAATGTTAAGAATTTTGTTGAGAAAAGATGTCACTGGTAATAATTCATCCTAGATTATACTAAAAATCGAGTTAACACCCTGTTTTTAAGTGACAAATTTCGAAAATTTTTCTGGGGAAGAACCCTCAGACTCCCGTTTTCATTGTTGCAACCACAATGAGGGAATTGCACATTTTTTTTTTAATTTTATTATGATAGAGGATAAAAATCCATGAAAAATGACGTAAAAATTATTGAAATCGGAAAACATACTCCCCAAGATATTAATTTTTAAAATGTCGTTTCCAGTATTGGCGGGAAAAACAGTAATTTCGTTATGGCTGCTGTGTGACGTCACAGCGCTTGGACCCACTATGTTATTGTATGCTTAGCTTGCTTCATTCTGCTATTCTTTACAAAGTTTTATCTAAAAAACTATGATATTTTAAAGACACATACAAATATTTTTTATAAAAATATTGGCATTTTGTTTTTCAAAAAATATTAATTGATTTTGGAATTATTAGGATTCAAAGTTTTAATTTTTTCTTTTTCTGGCCGTTCACTAGAGAAACAGACGAGTTTTATGTGTTTTGGTTTTATGATAAGTCTGATTTCTTTTATTTTCAACAATTCACTAGTTTCGACGGCGCTGTGACGTCAAATCCCGTTTTTTGATCACATGACTTTACTAGTGTTTTGGCAAAAATAAAATCGAATTTTAAGTTATTTAAAACCAAAACATATTTTTGAACTTTAAAATCTGATATTTGAGAGTTTTAAACTATAACGTATCAAAAAAGTGTAAAATTAAGCAAATCCCTCACCTATGCAATAGAGCATTTTCAATCACATGACTCGGACCTAACAACGGCCTTAGCAACGTTTATATTCGTCCAAGTGACGTCATGTGCGAATGCTTTTATTGGATGCTTCTATTTCCCGCCCCTAACAACAGCCCTAGCAACGTTGTTTATTCGTCCAAGTGACGTCATGTGCGAATGCTCTATTCCCTCATTAAACAATTTAATACACTCAGATTCAAAACCATCCTTTTAATTTTCTATCTAAAAAGAAAATTTTACCTCTAATACATGAATTAATTTATTATTGTAATAAAATTTTTGGTGGCCAAACCCAACACATATGAAGCTAAAGTTTTGTAGGGGAGTGTGAGAAATTTACTGTGGGTCGCGTCAGATTTTATTTATAAAAAGTGGGCCGCGATGTTCAAAAGTTTGAGAACCCCTGGGCTAGAGAACAATGTTCGCCGGCGAAGGGGCAACGTTTAACTTTTTTATTCTTCGGAAAATTTTAGTTATTGTTATATATTCGGAGAGAACATACCCCTAAAACCTCCCTATGATTCATGATTTCATGAAATTTTACCGGTAATTAGCAGAGAAAATCACTTTCTAATGTGAAGACGGTCTGAAAAATAATGAACTGAAATTGAAAGTGAATAATGAGGTGATTTTCTCTGTTAATTACCGGTAGAATTTCATGAAATTTGGTGTAGGGGGGTTTTAGGAAGTGCTCTCTCTCTCCGAATATGTAAAAATAGAGTAGTTAAACGTATTATGTCCATAGCAGTATTTTTATTAAAATATAGTATATTAATAATGAATATTTTTTAAGGTCTGGGGAAAAAGTTAATTTTACAATGCTTTAGGAAGTTTTTATAAAATTCAACACCAAAATTCTAAAACTTTTTTCTTATTTTTCTATCGTGGCATTTTTTTTAAGAATGCTCGGTGCCATATTTGTTCCCCTATCATTATGGATGTTTCATCATCATCATTGATATTTTTAGAGACTTTTTAGACTTGGTTATACTTATCACAGGGATCTAATTTTTAATTTTTTAGCTAACTAAATAAATAAGTGGAAGTGGATAATTACACCAATACACTAAACATTTCATGAGTTATAGTGAAACTTCAGGGGATTGGCGTTTTACCTGCTATTTGCCTGTACAGTACGGTCTGGCCCCTAAAGTAGTCTTCATTTAACATAACAAAACACTAAGATTAAAATTAAAAAAAAAAAACCTACGCGTATGTAATAAATTAAACACCACACAAAACAAAATGTTACCGATTCAAACCAATTGAAATTTTTAGCAAAGGGCCGTTCGTGTATTACATAAGCCCTAAAGAGGGGGGGGTTTGTAATTAGCTTTTTATGCAGAAAAGGGGGGAGGCGGAGAGGAGCTTACGATACAGAACTAAAAAGTTTCATGTTCGAAAACCGTTAAAGTAGTTGAAAAAAACTAAGTTTGGAAAAAGAAAGGAAATAATTTCAATATTGTTTCTATGTCTAGCATTTTAACCACACAAGATAGACATAAACGGTACATAGGGGAATATTTACATGAAAACTTACCCCCATTCCTATCCTTAGCTTTCCCTCTTTGGATCTCAGATAATCGTTTCTCAAAGAAACTGAGAACCATGCCATGATGTTTTGGAAAAGAGATAGACTTCCGGAAGGTATATCGATCCGGCCTCCCGGGAAAGTCCGATTCCAATCTGGATTGGTCGAAATGTTCACATGATTCGGAGCGACTTGTTGCGGCCGGATTCAACAACCACCCGAGCAGCAGAAACGTCCAAGTTTCGTTTAGTTCTAGTAGTTGCAGAAACGGAAATTTAACAGAAGGGAATAAGTCCAAAAAATGGCAAATTGACTTTCTGTGCGCAAAAAAATCTCCAGGCTTCGCTCTACACATGAGTGTAAAGAGGAAAAAAATAACTACCCCCTATCGGCAGATATACCCCCTCGAATTTGCGCACTCGATATCCATTCATTGTATTTTTTGATTAAATTTGAAACTTAACTTAATTTGTCTTTCTTTTCTTATTCTTTGGCCTGTAATCGTAGCCAAAATTAAATTTGATTTGAATTTAAAAGCGTTTTTTCTTTTTTTAACCAATGAATGTTCGACTCCATTCATATTCACTCACTCCATTGATAGCGCCTTAATGACGCAGTTTCATAATAATTTTTTAATTTTATTCGTCTTTCTATCTTTTACTTTTGTACTGTGGACTAAGCAGAAATATAAATTAATTGTCAATTGAAGTGGTTTTTAAGATTTTTGCTCAGCTGAAATTTCATAAGGTTGAAGAAGGGAATAAGTCCATCCTCTTTTGTTAACTGTTAAACATTTTTAAATACACTTATAATTTTTTCGATGATTGTACTGTATTCTTAACAGTGTCATGAATTCCCTGTAAAAATTTGGAGGCTATAGGATAAAAATTACATTACTTATACAATTTTTTTTTTAGATTTTCTCAAAACTTCGTTTTTGGATTTATTCCCTTCTTCTATAGTCTGTGTAAATAGAATCGGCGGTTAACCTTGAGTTTTTTCTCAATGTATTTCTTCTGCGTTGCCATGGTAAAGCATGACGTGAAACCGCCGATTTTATTTACACAGACTATAACTGACGATGGCGGTTTGAAAAAAAAAACACAAGGGGATTTTCGTAACACTTTACTCTGTCGCTTTAAAAACAGGGAAGATTGCAAGATTCATGGCTTATAAAAGTTTAGCTGTATGTTGAGTAGTTTTCATTATGATATTAAAGTTTCGTGAATCAGTTAAAAATCGGAAAATTTTCATATGAACATATGAAGCAAATATGGTATATTTAGGCAAATGTCTTGAAGGCAAGAAAGACAAAAAATTATCAAATTACTTGACTTGACATTTATTTCACTCTTGCGAAGTAGTAGTGAACGATAGCTGCTAAGGGAGAGGAAGCGAGGAAACCCTTTTAAAATAAGTTTTGTCTATAAAGGGTGTCCCACGAGAAGTGGTCCAACCCCTTTAACTTTTGAATCCCTACAGGTATAGTCATGAAAGTGGGGTCTAGGTACAGTAAAGTGAACATGCCCTATCCGATGAGACAACTTTCAACGCTCTTGGAAACTTTAGGAGTTATAACTTTTATTTTAAAAACTATGTGAGGTATGTGAAAAAAGTCAGTGACTTAAGTTGTAGAGCAGCATCGATTCATTATAAATCGACACCTCTACCACAAAAATACCTACAATAAATATCATTAGGGGACATCCATAAATTACGTAAGGTCAAAAAGGTGGGGGGAAGGGGTTTGGAAATATCTCACCAAGGGGGGAGGGTGGGGGGTCGATTAAAATCTCACGTCAACTTTTTAAGTTAGAAATTATACGATTTTCCTTCTTTTTTAAGTATGAGAAAGGAAAATAATTTTTAAAAAGTTGTAGGTAAATCTCACGTGGGGGGGGTCCAGATTTTGGAAAAAACACCTCACGTAATTTATGGATGTCCCCTTAAACGCCCGTTTATTTAATTGTGATTTGGAACACTCAACCTCACGAAACGCTTAAAATGCTTGCTTGTTTATTTGAGGTCTCGAACACTCAACCTCTTGAAACTCCTCATGAAAACGAATTGTTTACATTTACCGCTGATGCTCTATGTGCTTCCCGTCCGTGACAATGTACATTTCGACTCTAGATTGAATATCGAGTCGCACATTTTATACACCTCACACACAATTACGCATAACTAAACAATGAAACCTAAAATTCAATAGCCTTCAGGGTGTGGAACCAATTCAGGAGCTGCACCCCTTTCCCCTTTGCTTTAAATCCTGTACGCTTTGCGGATGAAGCATAGATATTCAAGGGGCATTAGAAACAACAACATATACCGTTAGTAGATAGAAAATGACAGTTCTACGACACTGCGAAGGTGCGAAGGTGCGCAGGAAATGCGGCTCTGCGGCTCTACTGCGAAGGTGCGAAGGGAGATTGATAAAATGCGAAGGTGTGCAGATACTTTGCGAAGGTGTGCAGATACTTTGCGAAGGTGGGCAGGTACTTTGGGACTCCTACACATTCTACTAGATTGCGGCTCCTGCGCATTCTACTAAAATGGGGCTCCTGCTAGATTACGAGGCTAAAACGGGAAGATAATTTTTTTAATTAGAAGTTACCTGCTCCGGTAGAAAGGGGCTCCTGCGCATTCTACTAAATTGGGGCTCCTGCGCATTCTACTAAAATGTGGCTCTAAGACACAACCAACAACACGAAGTTAAATTGACACTCTACTACTAAAATGCGAAGGTACTTTGGGGCTCTACCACTAAAATGGGGCTCTACCACTAAGTTGAGCAGGTACTTTGCGACTCTAAGACATAACCAACAACATGAAGCTAAATTAAGATTTTCTGAAAGTAATTTTACACAAAGTGATAAGGTTAGAAATTCCCAGGAGATGTTAGCCCAAGTTTTCCCGCGTTAACAAAGCGTAACGGTACCAGTGGACAGCCTCCCCTAGCATTTCACAAAGAGGGTGTAACCTATGACATCAGGCTGACATCCTTTACCTTTCACAAAGCAATACATGTGCTGATAATCCTTGAGGGAGATAACGATTGCATCTTTTCCTACAATACCAAGGAATTCGAACTCGGTCGTGATACGTTACCCTATTGGTGGATTTATATTCTACAATGATTAAAAATTACTAACTACATTCACATTAGAAAAGATTTCGAATATTTTAAGCAATTTTTTAAATGAAATATACTTTTTATTACGAGTTCTGTATATGAGTTGATTTTTTTTTCATAGAATGTTAAGAACATTCAAGTTAAAAATGATAGTTACGATTGCAAAGTTAATTTCCCCTATGATTCAATGTAAAATATTACTTATTTTATTCACAAAGACACTTTCACTATGATTCAATTTAAGATATTACTTATTTTATTCGAGAAGACACTTTTTCTAGTTAAACATGAGAATATATGATTAATCGCCTAAAATTAAATTATTCAATTACATTTTTTTCTGAAAGCATTAGGAATAAGATGATTTTTGTAACAAAATTGTAAAGAATATACAATTTCCCAAATATTTAGGAGAATTTCTATCCTTAACCTTTTCTTTAAAGTGAATCTTTTACACTACATGCTTTCATTTTTATGAATAACTATTATATTTATTAAACATGTAATAATTTTCCTATACCAAAGAAAACTGTTTTGAATATTTTTTATAAATACTAACAAATTTATGCATACATTTTACTATGAATAACATAAATATTATTACCCATTATAAAGTTGAGACAATTTTTCTAATGCTAATATTATAGTTTGAATGCAACAGAAGTTAAAAGCTCTAACATGAAAAAAAACTTTACAATAAAATGTAAGAAAAGAAAAAACAAACTTTTTAACCCACAAATCAATGATACTATACCGGTGATACATGCGCTACAAGAATTTTCCCATTTGTTAATCCTTTGAACACCATTAAATATCATTCACAAGAAGAGAAGAAACAATATAGAATAAAGAAATGATCATATGAAAGGAAATCTTTTTCCTCAAAATTAAAATTATGGGTGTACTACATCCTTTCACATATGAACTATGACATTAAAATTAGTAAAACATAAAGAGGAAACATAACACAAAAAGGAAACACATATTGAAAAAACATAACATATTTATTATGGAAATGAGAAGAAAATGTAAAAACGTTGATAGAAAAAAAAACTTATAAACTATATATCTAAGAACTTCATGAAAAATAAAGACGAATACAGAAAAATAACTATTACCTTTGAAAAAATAAAGAGAAAAACTTAAAAATATAGCTAGAGGAAACATTAAAACACTGTAAGAAACTAAAAACACTGTAAGAAACTAAAAACATTGAGAAAAATAATGACAAATGCAGAAAAATAACTTAAGAATTTGAAAAAATAAAGGAGAAAAGGTAAAAATATAACAAGAAATAAAAAATTTACACTGCATAACTTAAAAAAAATGTTAAAAATAAATAAAAACTTTGAAAAAATAAAAGACAAAAGCAGAAAAATAAAGGTTAAAACATTGAAAATAACTAAAATCGTTGCTAGAATTGTAGAAAAAAACTTTAAAATATAACAAGAGGAAACATTACAACACTGCAATATGCTAAAAACTTTGTGAAAAAAACGAAGACAAATATAGTAAAATAACTAAAAACTTTGAAAAAATAAAAGACAAATGCAGAAAAATAACTAAGATCTTTGAAAAAATAAAGGTTAAAACATTGAAAATAATTAAGAACTTTGGTAGAATTGAAGAAAAAACTTTAAAATATAACAAGAGGAAACATTACAACACTGCAATATGCTAAAAACTTTGTGAAAAAACGAAGACAAATATAGTAAAATAACTAAAAACTTTGAAAAAATAAAAGACAGATGCAGAAAAATAACTAAGATCTTTGAAAAAATAAAGGTTAAAACATTGAAAATAATTAAGAACTTTGGTAGAATTGAAGAAAAAACTTCAAAATATAACAAGAGGAAACATTACAACAATGCAATATACTAAAATTTTTGTGAAAAGCGAAGGCAAATACAGTAAAATAACTAAAGACTTTGAAAAAATAAAGGTGAAAACATAAAAGAATTACAAGAAAAAACATTACCCTACTGCATGAAACTAAAAACTTTACTTAAAATGAACTAGAAAACGAAAAATTTTAAAAAGAAATGTTATCTTATGCATTATGAAACTAAAAATTTTGTTGAAATAAAAACTTAGAAACTCTAAAACTGAAGACTTTGTTAAAAAATAACTAAGAACTTTGAAGAAATAAAGGTGAAAACATAAAAGAATTACAAGAAAAAAAAACATCCCACTCCATGAAACAAAAAAAACTTTACTTAAAATAAAGTATAAAACGAAAATTTTAAAAGAAATGAAAACTTATGCATTAAAGCTAAAATCTGCTGAAAAAAATAAAGACAAACATAGAAAATAACTAAGAGCTTTTGGTATAAACGAAGAAAAACTTTAAAATAATACAAGAAATAAAAACTTTGCTTACATAAAACTGAAAAATCTCACTAGAAATAAAAAAAAAATCACACTGTAAAACTTAAAAAATTGTTAAAAATAAATAAAAAATTTGAAAAAATCTTACAAGAAATAAAAAGTTACACTAAAAAATTAAAACTTTACCAAAAATTAAACTGTAAAACTAAAAATTTGTAAAAATAAGTAAAAAAAACTTTGAAAATATTACAACAAATAAAAAGTTGCACTTCAAAACTTAAAAAAACTTTGTTAAAATAACGAAAACTGAAAAATCTTACAAGAAATAAAAAAATACACTACAAAACTAAAACTTTACCAAAAATTACACATGCATTAAAGCTAAAATCTGTTGAAAAAATAAAGACAAACATAGAAAATAACTAAATACTTTGGTATAAATGAAGGAAAAAAACTTAAAATAATACAAAAATAAAAACTTTGCTTACATAAAACTGGACAATTTTCTAAAATAAAGACTGATATCGAAAATAACTAAGAACTTTGAAAAAATAAAGATGAAAACATAATAATATTACAAAAAATATTATTACACTGTAGGTATGAAACTAAAAAACTTTACTTAAAATGAACTAGAAAACGAAAAATTTTACAAGAAATGAAAACTTATGCATTAAAGCTAAAATCTGTTGAAAAAAATTAAGACAAACATAGAAAATAACTAAGAGCTTTTGGTACAAACGAAGAAAAACTTTAAAATAATACAAGAAATAAAAACTTCGCTTACATAAAACTGAAAAATCTCACAAGAAATAAAAAAAATCACACTGTAAAACTTAAAAAATTGTTAAAAATAAATAAAAAATTTGAAAAAATCTTACAAGAAATAAAAAAGTTACACTAAAAAATTAAAACTCTACCAAAAATTAAACTGTAAAACTAAAAATTTGTAAAAATAAGTAAAAAAAACTTTGAAAAATATTACAACAAATAAAAAAAAGTTGCTACAAAACTAAAACTTTACTAAAAATTAAACTGTAAAACTAAAAACTTTGTTAAAAATAAATAAAAACATTGAAAAAATCTTACAAGAAATAAAAAGTTACACTACAAAACTAAAACTTTACCAAAAATTAAAATGTGAAACTAAAAATTTGTTAAAAATATATAAAAACTTTGAAAAAATATTACAACAAATAAAAAATTTCACTGCAAAACTAAAAAAAAAACTTTGTTAAAGTAACAAAACTGAAAAATATTACAAGAAATAAAAAAAATTCATACTGTAAAACTTAAAAAATATGTTAAAAGTAAATAAAAACTTTGAAAAATATTACAAGAAATAAAAAGTTACACAGTAAAACTAAAAAAACTTTGTTAATAATAAAAATAATTTAAAAAATAAGTAAAAACTTTGAAAAAATATTACAAGAAATAAAAAATTACACTACAAATCTAAAACTTTACCAAAAATTAAACGGTAAAACTTAAAAAATATGTTAAAAGTAAATAAAAACTTTGAAAAATATTACAAGAAATAAAAAGTTACACAGTAAAACTAAAAAAACTTTGTTAATAATAAAAAAAAAATTAAAAAAATAAGTAAAAACTCTGAAAAAATATTACAAGAAATAAAAAGTTACACTACAAATCTAAAACTTTACCAAAAATTAAACGGTAAAACTAAAAACTTTGTGAAAAATATATAAAAACTTTGAAAAAATATTACAACAAATAAAACATTTCACTGCAAAACTAAAAAAAACTTTGTTAAAGTAACAAAACTGAAAAATTCATACAGTAAAACTTAAAAAATATTTTAAAAATAAATAAAAACTTTGAAAAATATTACAAGAAATAAAAAGTTACACAGTAAAACTGAAAAAAACTTTGTTAATAATAAAAAAAATTAAAAATTAAGTAAAAACTTTGAAAAAATATTACAAGAAATAAAAAGTTACACTACAAAACTAAAACTTTACCAAAAATTAAACGGTAAAACTAAAACTTTACCAAAAATTAAACGATAAAACTAAAAACTTTGTGAAAAATATATAAAAACTTTGAAAAAATATTACAACAAATAAAAAATTTCACTGCAAAACTAAAAAAAACTTTGTTAAAGTAACAAAACTGAAAAATATTACAAGAAATAAAAAAAAATTCATACTGTAAAACTTAAAAAATATGTTAAAAATAAATAAAAACTTTGAAAAATATTACAAGAAATAAAAAGTTACACAGTAAAACTAAAAAAAACTTTGTTAATAATAAAAAAAATTAAAAAATAAGTAAAAACTTTGAAAAAAATATTACAAGAAATAAAAAGTTACACTACAAAACTAAAAATTTTGAAAACTTTACTGAAATATAAAGACTAATACAGAAAAATAACTAAGAACTTTGAAAAAATAAAGATTAAAAGGTTCTCATGTCCCATATAAATCAAGAAATCTTGATATACTTTCTATGAAATTTTCAATGTGTCTTATATAAAGTGTTTCAAACTGTTCAAAGTGTTTTTCCCCCCTTAAGTTTTTAAAGTACTTAACTTACTTTTAGTTAGGAACATTTTTTATTAGATGTCATCGTTAGGTCTACGATCTCCTCCATTGTGAACGTTTTTTTTATTATGAAAACTAGGTGGGCTGAGAACCCCTTCTATATGAAGAAGGGAAATTAAAGAATCTTGCTTTAATTTGTTCCAGCTCACCCGTTTTACATAATAATTAAAAAAATTGTTCGCAATGAAGGAGATCGTAGACCTAACTATGATATCTAATAAAAAATGTTCCTAACTAAAAGTAAGTTAAGTACTTTAAAAACTTAAGGGGGAAAAAACACTTTGAACAGTTTGAAACACTTTATATAAGACACATTGAAAATTTCATAGAAAGTATATCAAGATTTCTTGATTTATATGGGACATGAGAACCTTTTAATCTTTATTTTTTCAAAGTTCTTAGTTATTTTTCTGTATTAGTCTTTATATTTCAGTAAAGTTTTCAAAATTTTTAGTTTTGTAGTGTAACTTTTTATTTCTTGTAATATTTTTTTCAAAGTTTTTACTTATTTTTTAATTTTTTTTATTATTAACAAAGTTTTTTTTAGTTTTACTGTGTAACTTTTTATTTCTTGTAATATTTTTCAAAGTTTTTATTTATTTTTAACATATTTTTTAAGTTTTACAGTATGAATTTTTTTTTATTTCTTGTAATATTTTTCAGTTTTGTTACTTTAACAAAGTTTTTTTTAGTTTTGCAGTGAAATTTTTTATTTGTTGTAATATTTTTTCAAAGTTTTTATATATTTTTCACAAAGTTTTTAGTTTTATCGTTTAATTTTTGGTAAAGTTTTAGTTTTACCGTTTAATTTTTGGTAAAGTTTTAGTTTTGTAGTGTAACTTTTTATTTCTTGTAATATTTTTTCAAAGTTTTTACTTAATTTTTAATTTTTTTTATTATTAACAAAGTTTTTTTCAGTTTTACTGTGTAACTTTTTATTTCTTGTAATATTTTTCAAAGTTTTTATTTATTTTTAAAATATTTTTTAAGTTTTACTGTATGAATTTTTCAGTTTTGTTACTTTAACAAAGTTTTTTTTAGTTTTGCAGTGAAATGTTTTATTTGTTGTAATATTTTTTCAAAGTTTTTATATATTTTTCACAAAGTTTTTAGTTTTACCGTTTAATTTTTGGTAAAGTTTTAGATTTGTAGTGTAACTTTTTATTTCTTGTAATATTTTTTCAAAGTTTTTACTTATTTTTTTAATTTTTTTTTATTATTAACAAAGTTTTTTTAGTTTTACTGTGTAACTTTTTATTTCTTGTAATATTTTTCAAAGTTTTTATTTACTTTTAACATATTTTTTAAGTTTTACCGTTTAATTTTTGGTAAAGTTTTAGATTTGTAGTGTAATTTTTTATTTCTTGTAATATTTTTTCAAAGTTTTTACTTATTTTTTAAATTATTTTTATTATTAACAAAGTTTTTTTAGTTTTACTGTGTAACTTTTTATTTCTTGTAATATTTTTCAAAGTTTTTATTTACTTTTAACATATTTTTTAAGTTTTACAGTATGAATTTTTTTTATTTCTTGTAATATTTTTCAGTTTTGTTACTTTAACAAAGTTTTTTTTTTAGTTTTGCAGTGAAATTTTTTATTTGTTGTAATATTTTTTCAAAGTTTTTATATATTTTTAACAAATTTTTAGTTTCACATTTTAATTTTTGGTAAAGTTTTAGTTTTGTAGTGTAACTTTTTATTTCTTGTAAGATTTTTTCAATGTTTTTATTTATTTTTAACAAAGTTTTTAGTTTTACAGTTTAATTTTTAGTAAAGTTTTAGTTTTGTAGCAACTTTTTTTTATTTGTTGTAATATTTTTCAAAGTTTTTTTTACTTATTTTTACAAATTTTTAGTTTTACAGTTTAATTTTTGGTAGAGTTTTAATTTTTTAGTGTAACTTTTTTATTTCTTGTAAGATTTTTTCAAATTTTTTATTTATTTTTAACAATTTTTTAAGTTTTACAGTGTGATTTTTTTTATTTCTTGTGAGATTTTTCAGTTTTATGTAAGCGAAGTTTTTATTTCTTGTATTATTTTAAAGTTTTTCTTCGTTTGTACCAAAAGCTCTTAGTTATTTTCTATGTTTGTCTTAATTTTTTTCAACAGATTTTAGCTTTAATGCATAAGTTTTCATTTCTTGTAAAATTTTTCGTTTTCTAGTTCATTTTAAGTAAAGTTTTTTAGTTTCATACCTACAGTGTAATAATATTTTTTGTAATATTATTATGTTTTCATCTTTATTTTTTCAAAGTTCTTAGTTATTTTCGATATCAGTCTTTATTTTAGAAAATTGTCCAGTTTTATGTAAGCAAAGTTTTTATTTTTGTATTATTTTAAGTTTTTTTTCCTTCATTTATACCAAAGTATTTAGTTATTTTCTATGTTTGTCTTTATTTTTTCAACAGATTTTAGCTTTAATGCATGTGTAATTTTTGGTAAAGTTTTAGTTTTGTAGTGTATTTTTTTATTTCTTGTAAGATTTTTCAGTTTTCGTTATTTTAACAAAGTTTTTTTAAGTTTTGAAGTGCAACTTTTTATTTGTTGTAATATTTTCAAAGTTTTTTTTACTTATTTTTACAAATTTTTAGTTTTACAGTTTAATTTTTGGTAAAGTTTTAATTTTTTAGTGTAACTTTTTATTTCTTGTAAGATTTTTTCAAATTTTTTATTTATTTTTAACAATTTTTTAAGTTTTACAGTGTGATTTTTTTTTTATTTCTAGTGAGATTTTTCAGTTTTATGTAAGCAAAGTTTTTATTTCTTGTATTATTTTAAAGTTTTTCTTCGTTTATACCAAAAGCTCTTAGTTATTTTCTATGTTTGTCTTTATTTTTTTCAGCAGATTTTAGCTTTAATGCATAAGTTTTCATTTCTTTTAAAATTTTCGTTTTATACTTTATTTTAAGTAAAGTTTTTTTTGTTTCATGGAGTGGGATGTTTTTTTTTCTTGTAATTCTTTTATGTTTTCACCTTTATTTCTTCAAAGTTCTTAGTTATTTTTTAACAAAGTCTTCAGTTTTAGAGTTTCTAAGTTTTTATTTCAACAAAATTTTTAGTTTCATAATGCATAAGATAACATTTCTTTTTAAAATTTTTCGTTTTCTAGTTCATTTTAAGTAAAGTTTTTAGTTTCATGCAGTAGGGTAATGTTTTTTCTTGTAATTCTTTTATGTTTTCACCTTTATTTTTTCAAAGTCTTTAGTTATTTTACTGTATTTGCCTTCGCTTTTCACAAAAATTTTAGTATATTGCATTGTTGTAATGTTTCCTCTTGTTATATTTTGAAGTTTTTTCTTCAATTCTACCAAAGTTCTTAATTATTTTCAATGTTTTAACCTTTATTTTTTCAAAGATCTTAGTTATTTTTCTGCATCTGTCTTTTATTTTTTCAAAGTTTTTAGTTATTTTACTATATTTGTCTTCGTTTTTTCACAAAGTTTTTAGCATATTGCAGTGTTGTAATGTTTCCTCTTGTTATATTTTAAAGTTTTTTCTTCAATTCTACCAAAGTTCTTAATTATTTTCAATGTTTTAACCTTTATTTTTTCAAAGATCTTAGTTATTTTTCTGCATTTGTCTTTTATTTTTTCAAAGTTTTTAGTTATTTTACTATATTTGTCTTCGTTTTTTTCACAAAGTTTTTAGCATATTGCAGTGTTGTAATGTTTCCTCTTGTTATATTTTAAAGTTTTTTTCTACAATTCTAGCAACGATTTTAGTTATTTTCAATGTTTTAACCTTTATTTTTCTGCTTTTGTCTTTTATTTTTTCAAAGTTTTTATTTATTTTTAACATTTTTTTTTAAGTTATGCAGTGTAAATTTTTTATTTCTTGTTATATTTTTACCTTTTCTCCTTTATTTTTTCAAATTCTTAAGTTATTTTTCTGCATTTGTCATTATTTTTCTCAATGTTTTTAGTTTCTTACAGTGTTTTTAGTTTCTTACAGTGTTTTAATGTTTCCTCTAGCTATATTTTTAAGTTTTTCTCTTTATTTTTTCAAAGGTAATAGTTATTTTTCTGTATTCGTCTTTATTTTTCATGAAGTTCTTAGATATATAGTTTATAAGTTTTTTTTTCTATCAACGTTTTTACATTTTCTTCTCATTTCCATAATAAATATGTTATGTTTTTTCAATATGTGTTTCCTTTTTGTGTTATGTTTCCTCTTTATGTTTTACTAATTTTAATGTCATAGTTCATATGTGAAAGGATGTAGTACACCCATAATTTTAATTTTGAGGAAAAAGATTTCCTTTCATATGATCATTTCTTTATTCTATATTGTTTCTTCTCTTCTTGTGAATGATATTTAATGGTGTTCAAAGGATTAACAAATGGGAAAATTCTTGTAGCGCATGTATCACCGGTATAGTATCATTGATTTGTGGGTTAAAAAGTTTGTTTTTTCTTTTCTTACATTTTATTGTAAAGTTTTTTTTCATGTTAGAGCTTTTAACTTCTGTTGCATTCAAACTATAATATTAGCATTAGAAAAATTGTCTCAACTTTATAATGGGTAATAATATTTATGTTATTCATAGTAAAATGTATGCATAAATTTGTTAGTATTTATAAAAAATATTCAAAACAGTTTTCTTTGGTATAGGAAAATTATTACATGTTTAATAAATATAATAGTTATTCATAAAAATGAAAGCATGTAGTGTAAAAGATTCACTTTAAAGAAAAGGTTAAGGATAGAAATTCTCCTAAATATTTGGGAAATTGTATATTCTTTACAATTTTGTTACAAAAATCATCTTATTCCTAATGCTTTCAGAAAAAAATGTAATTGAATAATTTAATTTTAGGCGATTAATCATATATTCTCATGTTTAACTAGAAAAAGTGTCTTCTCGAATAAAATAAGTAATATCTTAAATTGAATCATAGTGAAAGTGTCTTTGTGAATAAAATAAGTAATATTTTACATTGAATCATAGGGGAAATTAACTTTGCAATCGTAACTATCATTTTTAACTTGAATGTTCTTAACATTCTATGAAAAAAAAATCAACTCATATACAGAACTCGTAATAAAAAGTATATTTCATTTAAAAAATTGCTTAAAATATTCGAAATCTTTTCTAATGTGAATGTAGTTAGTAATTTTTAATCATTGTAGAATATAAATCCACCAATAGGGTAACGTATCACGACCGAGTTCGAATTCCTTGGTATTGTAGGAAAAGATGCAATCGTTATCTCCCTCAAGGATTATCAGCACATGTATTGCTTTGTGAAAGGTAAAGGATGTCAGCCTGATGTCATAGGTTACACCCTCTTTGTGAAATGCTAGGGGAGGCTGTCCACTGGTACCGTTACGCTTTGTTAACGCGGGAAAACTTGGGCTAACATCTCCTGGGAATTTCTAACCTTATCACTTTGTGTAAAATTACTTTCAGAAAATCTTAATTTAGCTTCATGTTGTTGGTTATGTCTTAGAGTCGCAAAGTACCTGCTCAACTTAGTGGTAGAGCCCCATTTTAGTGGTAGAGCCCCAAAGTACCTTCGCATTTTAGTAGTAGAGTGTCAATTTAACTTCGTGTTGTTGGTTGTGTCTTAGAGCCACATTTTAGTAGAATGCGCAGGAGCCCCAATTTAGTAGAATGCGCAGGAGCCCCTTTCTACCGGAGCAGGTAACTTCTAATTAAAAAAATTATCTTCCCGTTTTAGCCTCGTAATCTAGCAGGAGCCCCATTTTAGTAGAATGCGCAGGAGCCGCAATCTAGTAGAATGTGTAGGAGTCCCAAAGTACCTGCCCACCTTCGCAAAGTATCTGCACACCTTCGCAAAGTATCTGCACACCTTCGCATTTTATCAATCTCCCTTCGCACCTTCGCAGTAGAGCCGCAGAGCCGCATTTCCTGCGCACCTTCGCACCTTCGCAGTGTCGTAGAACTGTCATTTTCTATCTACTACCGTTTTTTTCTGGAGGCATTGCTGATGGGTTTTCTTTGTTATATCAACAGGTTTTTTAGAGTGTAGCTAAACAAATCCAAAAAGAATACCTGCATCAGACATATCTTGGGTTTAAAAGACTGAGTTCATCCGGTCCTGCACCTGTCCGTTCCGATTATTATACGTCCATCCGGTTTCACAGTCAAAAATTTGAGGATTCTAACATCTGCATTGTTTCTCCCCCCCTTTCTGGCTTCCTCAATCCCCTCATCAGCTCTTCCTAAGGGGTTTCCAACAAGTTGCCCACCAAGCCTACCTACAAGACAGGGAAATAATTTTCAGCACTAAATAAGATGCTTTAACCCAAATCAGTTCCAAATTATGGATATCCTTTCTCTGGTTCTTGCAGCAGAATCAAACAAACGTCTTATTGATCATAATGAGTGCTTTTACGTAAATTTGTTCCCTCTTTTTTGTAGAATTTATCAATCAATCAATCAATCAATTTTTTATTACATTATAACTATTAGAAAATTACAAAAAAAAATGGAAAACATTTGTAGTATCACCAAGGAGGTGTGGTCACCTCATTCAGGTGAATGAAACATATTTAATCTAATAAGAATACACAATATACAACAACAAAAAATTCTAAAGAAAATAAAATGCAAACACACACAAAAAAAAACACATATGTATATAGTAGGGTGGAGCGAAAAAAACTTTTTTTCGAAATTCAAAAAGATACCTATGGCAAAAGTGGTCTTATGTAATAAGATGAAAAACCGCGCAAAAATTTTTGAAATCGGTTAATATCTCAGTTCGCGCATCGAGCTCAAAGTTTATAAAAATGCTTAAAAATGAACATTTTCCGAAATTTTTAAGATAATATTTAAATAAAATTTATAGAAATATTCTCGCTTGTAACCTCTTTATAAAAGCTCAAAAAAGTAAAAAAAGAAAATTTAATGTTTATTTTTAAAATATTTGGGTGCGCAATTTTGCTTGAAAAATGCGAAATTTTCGAATAACACTATGCGACATAAAAAAATGGGTCAAAATGACACAGAAACTTTGAAAGCAGATTCTTATGTAAAATGAGCCTCTGAATCCGAATCCGACCCCCGTTTTTCTCCATCCGGCTCAGATTTTCTGGGAACAGCCCCTCCCACTTTTTACGTTTTTCGACGACTTTATAACTTTGAACTCCATTTTCAAGGTCAAAGAGCATTGCTTTAGTCTTCAAATTGCCCCCCAGGAGACAAGAAAGGTTCAATTTAATTAAATATGAAAATTTGTAACAAATGGATAGGTTTAAGGGGTAATTAACCCCCTAAAATCGTAAAAAAAATCGCTAAAAATAGTAGGATTTGTTATACCCCATTTATTTCACTTATTTTTGAAGCAATTCATTTTTAAAGAGTCCTAACCGTTCCCCAAGGACCCAAATTTATTAATGATATGCAGCAATGATTTTTAGGAAAAGCGGTTGAGGAGTTATCTCCCCCGAAGCACCCGCGGAAGGGTTCGGAGTTCGGAAGTGTATCGCGCTGGCGCACGCGCACTCAAGAAATATGGAACACCTCCATAAAACCGGCCATTTACTATCGAACCAAAGAATTTCTACTTAGAAAAAAACTTATAATATACCAAAAATGTAATTTTTAAAATTTTCAAAGCATGAATATAATTTCTTGAGCACGCGTGCGCCAGCGCGATTCAGAGAGTCTTCCGAACCCTTCCGCGGGTGCTTCGGGGGCGATAACTCCTCAATCGCTTTTCCTAAAAATCATTGCTGCATATCATTATTAAATTTGGGTCCTTGGGGAACGGTTAGGACTCTTTAAAAATGAATTGCTTCAAAAATAAGTGAAATAAATAGGGTATAACAAATCCTACTATTTTTAGCGATTTTTTTACGTTTTTATGGGTTAATTACCCCTTAAACCTATTCATTTGTTACAAATTTTCATATTTTATTAATTTGAACCTTTCTTGTCTCCTGGGGGGCAATTTGAAGACAAAAGCAATGCTCTTTGACCCTGAAAATCGAGTTCAAAGTTATAAAGTCGTCGAAAAACGTAAAAAGTGGGAGGGGCTGTTCCCCGAAAATCTGAGGCTGATGGAGAAAAACGGGGGTCGGATTCGGATTCAGGGGGTCATTTTACATAAGAATCTGCTTTCAAAGTTTCTGTGGCATTTTGACCCATTTTTTTATGTCGCATAGTGTTATTCGAAAATTTCGCATTTTTCAAGCAAAATTGCGCACCCAAATATTTTAAAAATAAACATTAAAATTTCTTTTTTTACTTTTTTGAGCTTTTATAAAGATGTTACAAGCGAGAATATTTCTATAAATTTTATTTAAATATTATCTTAAAAATTTCGGAAAATGTTCATTTTTAAGCATTTTTATAAACTTTGAGCTCGATGCGCGAACTGAGATATTAACCGATTTCAAAAATTTTTGCGCGGTTTTTCATCTTATTACATAAGACCACTTTTGCCATAGGTATCTTTTTGAATTTCGAAAAAAAGTTTTTTTCGCTCCACCCTAATGTATAGATTTAAGGTTCAGAATGTCCCGTTGGACACATCCAATTCGGAAACCCCAGCTTTACATCAACCATGAATAAAATTACAATGCACAGTATCTATAGTATATAATTTTGGGCAATAAACGCATACTTACATATTGCCAGTAAAAGAATAAGAAATCACTCCTTTACAACATTTACAGATAACTTCAATTACCTTTTTCATTCAATGTGAGGAACAAATATCTGTAGTTTTGAAGAGTAGTGTTTTAAAAATTCTGTACATACAAGAAATTACAAATATGTTTACTTTGCCAAATTATAACACATTATACAAACTTAATATCAGGAGAATATATTAAGAAAATTAAGTCACTTGTCCAAGGAACTTTTAAATTTTAATTTTCACTAGTTCATATACACTCTAACTGTGTATGTCCACAGTTTCTTATTAGATTTTAAGAAATACTTCAATGTAAAACACAGTAACTTAGCAATTGCATGCCATGTATGTATATTTAGATTTTTTTTTGTAAATTGATTTAAAAAATATAAATATTTATGTGAATTAAAATTTTATAATGGTGTTTAATTAAATGGGAGTAAATATTATACATTTATAATACTTTATATGATGTTCATTAGGTAGTTGTAGTTTTTAAATGGACTACTAATTGTATTAATTAAACTCTGATAGTCTGTTGGACGTTTTTGTGGTCCCGGGACCATAAGACAATGTACAGTATTTTCCAAAATATCACCTTTGAATGTTATGTATTTACAGTGTTTTAAACTGGTAATTAGGTAGCTGTAAAAAATTTAAAACTTTACTGGTTAAAATCCGTAAAAACGTTGAGCCCTTCTTGTCCAATCAGAGCCCTTTAAAATTACTATAGGGCTCTGGTAGAGTACGAAATGTATATATGCGCCCCGAATCATCAAAAAATCCTTAATTTCAAGCTCTGCAATATGCACGGTATTTTACAATTTTAAAATATTACCGCACATCCAATTAAAATCTATTAATATTTTACATCCATCAAAATCAATCAACAACTCACTTGATCTTCCCTTTACTAATTTTATCTTTATATAGCATATTATTTTATACCTTTATGCAGCAATAAATTTTTTATAGGCCAACTCTCTTTAACACCTCCACTATATATAAATATTTTCCCCTGATCTATAACCATAAGATATACCTTAGATCAGGGGAAATAACGACATGTTGGGTTAGTGTTTGTCATAACTTTAAATTAGATTAGTTTGTCTATTTATTTTTGGTGAAATAATTTTTAAAACCCTTCTTTTTTTAGCATTTAAATACATTTCATCCCATATCAATCTTTTTTATACACATTTAAGCAATTTCAAAAACAACACATCTACACATTTGTTATACGAGTAGTACCATCAAATTTATAAACACACAATACACAATGCGCTAACTATAAAAAATACATCAGTGTACACAAATTTCATGTAAATAAAGTATACACAAAACACTTATTTTAGCAGAATGAATAATGAATTTTCAAAATTCCAAAACCCCACATGAGACTTATAGAGAAAATTCATATTGCAGTTTGGTTCTCAAATATACGACCTTCGGGGATTAGCATTACTTTTTCCGAGAGGTCAATGAGACACAATAATTACAATGCTATAAGATGCTTACGAAAGCTCTGATTAGTTTACTGGAGAAGGATGTCGTACCTAACATGGGATTGCTAGTCACTCCGAAAAAGCTCCGATTGGTATTTTAAATACCTAAATTATACTAAATTATTACCCAATATAAATACTGCCGCTCTCGGACCATTTCAGCATTCTTGCTTGAGCCAGTCAGTGCTCGGGGCTATAGCCGAGTTTTACTCTCGCGTTTTGATTCCATTTAGGCACTCGCTTTAACCTTCATTTTATTTGTGCATATTATACGTTGTTTTTTTTTACATATTTAGCTTGTATAAAGTAGTTTTATATCTTTACACCTAAAAGGTGCATTTAGGTAAATTCTCGTGGTAAAATCAAATAGGTGCAAAAAGAGAATGGCATTCATTTCTTGTGAATTAGTTTAATTATGGAAGACCAAAAGTTATAATTTACCTGACTTTTATTGGACTCATAGCACCTTGTTGGCGATATCCCCCGCGAGACGGTTGCAGTTAGAATTCCGATGCGAATAGAGGTGACATTCACATGAAGGAATTACCTTGCTCTCTAGGGTTTTTATATTCTTTAAAATAAAAATGGCAATTTTAGAGCGTTGTAAAAATTTATCAAAAATTGTTCATGAAATATACTTTGCGTAAACGGGGTGAACCCTAATGGACATTTGACCAATAGCTCGAAAGAGTTTTAAATATTACAAATTGTAAAGTACTATACAATATAGACATTTTTGCAAACTCTAGAATGTAAAATAAGGTCTGCTTTTTGTAGATTAAGTTCCAGATTTTGTGCGTGAATGCTTGATATGAATTTTAAGAGAAAAAGTTTTGGATGATTTTGCATAGTTCTTTCATTGTATTGACGTATCTAAAATCATTTCACATTGCTTGGTTGTGACAGTTGTTTCAAGTTAGCTACATTTCAAAAATATTTCCCGGCGGCGTTGATGCCGAACTCTTTAAAAGAAAGCTGTTATGTGGATTTTAATTGCTGTGATTTTTAAGAACATTTAAAATGTTTATTCACATTTAAACGATCCTAAAGGTTTTTTTTAATAACATTTTAACCCACAAAAATAGTCTTAATAAAGTTTACATTTTGTGTTAGGTGTAAGAATACACTGGAAGTGAATCATTTCACGGTGAAATTCCGTTTTCTAGCTTACGGAATTAATCAGTAAACAAAATCACGTAAATAAACGAGTTTAAAGACAAAATTTTTTACAGTGTACAAGTACATAATTATTTCCCCTAGAAATTATGTCTTTAGAAACATTTTCAGTTCAGATTTCCTGACAAACTTTTACATCCACCTAAAACCTAGCTAGATCATGCTATATCAGGCCTGCACTACTTAATAAGTTAAATTATGCCATTTAAACTAGCCTAACTAACAAAACTTTTAACTATCAAAAGATCTATTTAATTTCTCAATTGCTCATTCATGACATTGAAGGGAACTATTATAAGTAATTGAATAGTTAAAAAAGAAATAGTTAAAAAAAATTTTGCGTTTTCAAATTTTTACAAGCATTTGTAATTGAATTTTCTCATATTTTATTGTTCAAATTATTTAAGAAATAAAGGGTAACGAAAAGGGGACTGGTGGGCCAAATGCCACACACGGGCCGAATGTTGTACAGACCTATACTATATGAATGAAATCAAATTCAGTTTACATAATTATTCACAACAGTACGACAAACATTTCTATACTAATACATAATTTAAAAAAATGTTCAGAGTTTGACTGCTGAGATTCCCGTTTTATATTTGAGGTCTATCAACTATCATGCTAATATACGGTTACACTGGAACACATTTGAGCATATTTTTATACAATAAAAATTTTCTATGTTGTTATGAGATATTAAAACTAACTTCTATTCAGGTTCTAACAGTATACCCCCAAATTGTTTAAATTAAATAGATAGACTGCTGAATATCGTGTTTTTTTTTCAATATTACACAGCATGCTTAAAAAAACTGTGAATCATGCTATTAAAAATTGGTTAAATTGTGTGAAATATCAGAAGAAAAACATCCTATTATATAATAACTTCTAATAAATTAAAATATACACCAATATACAATAGAAAAATGACAAATTATTGTGTAGCTTGAAATAAAATTGAAATATAAACTAAACAATTTAATTTTATACTTATATCAGAAATTAAAAATGGAGCATTTTTGAACTGTTCAAATCTTCCTCAATATATTGATTTTGTGTTAAAAAGCTCATTTAAACACTTCATCTTGTAAAAAATATATTTTAAATAAAAAATATGAAAATAATTTTTTGAAGAAATTGAACAATGGCCATTATAGATTGCAATGCTGCCATTCTACATAAAAAAAACTCTAAAACAAACGAATCACAATTACCTGAAAATAAAAAGAATCATTGCTCTGATAACTTACTCAAAATATGCTATCAGTATTGCCATTAATTGATAAACATTTTTGCCAACATTTTACTCCAGATTAACCGAGAGAAATACGAGTTGTTCAAATGTGTCCTGCATCGTAGGCCGGTGGCTTTTCTCTAAAATCCGGGTCTTGATGGCTGGAAGGGTTCCTTCTGCTGTGCATGGCATGGTACCCAGACAAAGCCAGCTTACCCACAATAAAAGTGCCAGCAGCTCCGAATATCTAGAAAATATAACACAATTCGGACCTATTATTTAACACATCTTTTAGTTGATAATGCATCTTAAAAATAAAATCGCGTTATATGTACGATGTAATATTAAATCTATGAATTATTTTTAAAGTTATATTATTTCGAATCAGTTTGGGAGATGTAAGAAATAATAAAAACTCTTCAGCAAATGCAAAAACAGTGAGTCAAACTTCAGAGTAGTAGAGTTATAGAGAACCCCACGGGATCCTTAAGTTTAGTAAGATCTATTTTATTAAAATTCATATTACTTTTTAAGAATTTTAAAGGTAATTTTTAATTTAGTTTGTGACAAAACATAACTAAAAAATGCATTGTACATACGTGATTGAAAAGAATACCGAGTTAAAAATAAATAAATCTATAATTTAACATAATTAAATTTTTCACATTTTGAAAGATATATCCGTTTAGTCCTCTATAATACACCTGACTAACTGACTGATAGAAATCCTATATTTCATACAGAAATGAACCATTTTCAAAAAGAGCCTTGCGTTTTAATGAATGTGATTACAAGCATTGAGAGGAAACATTTTCTTTCTATTAATAAATGAAATTTGATACACTGCTTTATGGAAAGTTTTCTTTCTAGGGAATTATTCCATCATAGAAAAATTTTTGAATAAGATTTTAGCTTGGTAAAAATGCTATCATTTTGGATCTTTAAGTATAAATTCAAGAAATTCCTCATTTTTACTAAAATAAAATATGTTATTGCGGAGTTCTGAGACAAGTATTTACAGACAAAGTCTCCAGAGCCGAATGTTAAAAATACCAGTGTTATGTGATTGGCTAAAAATATACCACGTGATAATCCCCTTTTTGTTTGAGAACTTGCGTGTTCACATGTTACCTGTGAGCCAATCACGTAGATTTTGTATTAGGGACATTCGGATCAGAAGAAATTTTATATTTACAGCAGTTCGAAACTTTCTGTCAGAGTTCGATTGTACTGAACAGGGTAATGGCGGTAGGGTTACTTACGCATGCGAATGCTCTTGCTCCAATCCCAGAACTGCATATTCCTATCAAAGCAGTCATCATGATAGTAGAAATTAAATACAAGATGCTAAACACCACATCATTGATGAAAACCTAAAAAAAAATATATATTATGAGAAATTATTTTTCAGCCATTGAAATCTACTATTATTTTTATTAAAAACAGACATATAATCAGATGCTTATGATAGTTCAAGAATCACAATTAAACATTTTATTAATTCAGCCTTAAAGACAACAACAAAACTTACCGTCATGAAGCAGTTTATGAAAGTGACGTATTTGGCAAGACCCAGGTAGTAAGTGGCGAATATTCCAATAGAAACGATGAGGGAGTTGATGGTGGTAAATCTGTAGAAGCTGTACAGGCCCCAAGCGCCGCAGTACTCTCCTAGTGATTCTGATATGATTCCACACAATGCAATTACCTAGTCAATAAAGATTCAATCCTTAAACATTTTAATGCTTAGGACGTTGAAATAAAAGTATGGAACAAAGGAAATTGAAAGTATAGGCGATTAAGATATTTTCATGAAATTTTTTTTCTTTGTTTTTTATGATTTTGCCAACAATGTTTGTACTTGTTGTTTGATTTTGTTTTTTTTCCCTTTAACTTTTTATATTATTTTTTTTTAACTTTCTTACTTCACCCCTACGGGCACTGTAAGTTATCTGCAGGGTCACTTACCTATAGAGTAGACCTTACTTCCATAGGAGACGTTGGTTCAAAATAAAAGCCGTGAAAGGGACTTTTGAAACACTGTATAAACCTCTCCGTCTGTGTCGGAGACCAATCTTTAACTTAAACCATATTTATAGAATTAATACTAATTTTCTAAATAATCTAATAGTACCTCTCTCTATTAACTTTTAAGACCAAAGACAAAACTTTAAAGACGAAAAGGTGACAAGTATCTAGGATCTGAAAAAAAAAATTGTGATACAATATATCCTGTTATATTCACAATATATCGGTGTCCTGTTTAACATACTGAAATTCATAAGTTAATAAATTATTTTTATATGATGCAAACATATCTTCATCTTCAATTAAAGTGAAAAGCGCATTCGATCTAAAATTCATACATGCAACTTTTTTTTCTCTTAAAAATAAAGTTATTAAAATTTAAGAAAAAAAGTTTAGTGGCATATCATATTTAACTGAATATAAATTTCATCAAACAACATCTACATACAACTTTCTAGTATACGGATCAATTAGTATTCTAGTCTGTCAATTACTTTATATTTTACTAGCTGATATGCCCGGCCTTGCACGGGTGGAGTGTATCAATTTATTTTTTTAAAGTTTTCTCAAGTTACATGTCTAATTTTCTGTAACCGTAATTACCAATCATCCCGGTATTCCCGGTAGTTATTCATATCCAGGTGTTCCCAGTATTTTTTCATATCTTGGTTCTCCCGGTAATTTTTCACATCCCGATGTACCCGGTATATTTTCACATTCCGGTGTTCCCGGTATTTTTTCATATCCCAGTGTTCCCGGTAACTTCTTCATATCCCGGTGTTCCCGGTGCCTTTTCCCTCCGGTTCCAACTGTGTAAATCTAACCTAACCCATCCAGTTCCCGTGTTGCACATTTAATTACGACAGTTACCAAATTATCCATTCTAAGTGAAAAAAAAATCAATTAAAATTATTACAGACATTTGAAATCCCAAAATTTGTAAATATCCCCTATTTAAGTTGAAAAAAAAAATCCCACTAAACTATCCCAAGGAAACAAATTATAAGGTTAAATAACAATTGATCTAGTGTTTCTATCATCAACTTTCTAAAAAAAAAACTGCATTATACAAACTTTACTTTCATTATTACTTTAACCAGTCTAATTCTTAAAAATTTCTGTTTCAACTTAAAGTTTCATTGAAAATGAAGTTTTTAATAATAAAATACTGTTAAAAAGTTTTTTGTAAGGACAGTTTTCAACTTTTTAAATTATTAATAATTTTTTTATAACAATTTTAGCCAAGTTTTATCTTTAAATACTTTGTTTTATGCGTAAAATTGTTTTTGTTGTATTATTTACAACAATGCGAGTGAAACAGATCTTCTTCAGCGGAGAAGTATGGGGATTTTTGAAAAAAGGCCCAAAAGGGGGTGAAGGGGTGGTTTTAGGAATTTGAAACTGGTGCCATTTCCTTTTCCCCGTTCGGATACGTATGTGTACCAAGTTTGGTTCGATTCGGACGGGTAGTTTCGGTGTAATTGTGCCACATATGATCCGTACCCAGCCACCCAGGCACACCTTGATTATATATATAGAGATGAATGCAGAAAAAAACAACTTAACGAAATATATATAACGTTAAAAAATGTTAGTATGAAAAATTATGAAAATTAGTACTCATTATAAACTATGATAGACAAAAAATACCTGAGAAAAAAAACATTAAAATATGTTTAAAATTTATCACATTGCCCGTAACATATATACCCAGAAGTTAAAAACCATACGAAACAAATGTTATAGATTCGAAGACATTGAAAATTTTAGCAGAGGTTCGTTCATATATTTACTTAAGTAAAAAAGGGGAAGAGGGTATTTTTGGTGAAAAGGAGGATATGAGGGATGCTTACGCAAGACTTTAAAAACAATTTATTTTCGAAAACATGTTCTAACTTAAACAAAAAGAAAAAAGTAACAAAAATTGAATTTGGCAAAAGAAAATTAAACCAGAAAATAATTTCAATGTTGTTCTGGATCTAGCATAACCACAGTACATAAGGTGCATATTTAAATGAACAATATGCAAAAAAAATATCGGTGGGGGATTGGACAGTTTGCTGATACAATTTCAAGAGGAGGGAAGTTGTTTATTTTTCTGGGAGTAGGTCGAAATTATGCTTAAGTAATATTCGAACGGGCCCAGCTTTGAAAACAGTTTTCACTGATACACAAAATAGGGAAAACTTACCCCCTCTCCTATCCTCAGCTTTCCCTCCATGGATCTCAGATATTCCTTATCCATTGAAACTGAAAAACCTGGACTTGCCATGATGTTTTGGACACAAGAGATGGACTTCCTCCCGGATACCTGATGGTATCGATCCGGCTGGCCAGACCTCGGCCAGACTCGAATTCCCACAATCCGGGGAAGCCCAATTCCAATCGGGATTGGTCGAAACGTTCACGTGGTTTGGAGCAACTTGTTGCAGCTTACTTCGACAGTCAGTAGTGTTTCTGCGCATGCTTTTGGAGCTTTGGCATCCGATTATGTCTTGAGAAAATGTTTGTTCATACATATGTTAATTTTGAAGTAAATGTCTTGTTATCTTTGTCTATTTTTTTTTTAATTTTTATATTTTATTGTTTAAAACTTTATTTTTTGAAAAAAAAAAGGGTGCAGAGTAAAATATAAGTTTGTATTCCAAAAAAAATAAGAATTTGTAGTATTTATTATTGGTTTTGATAGCTTCGGATTTTTCTACTACTCATTACAGGAGTATTTCACAGTATTTTTTTTAAATCTGTAAAATAAAGGAATTTAAATATCGTATAAACTTGAAATATTTTTTTGCTTCTTAATGCCAGTGTTAACATTAGCATATAAAAGATTAAATTAAAAAAAAAAAAGGTTAGCATGCTCTAACATAACATAGGATGGAAAAACTGTGAAATAGTACCCCTATAGTGTGATTATTTTTGTTTACTTTCAACATTTTTGAAATAGGTTTATGAAAAGTATTGTGTGGTCATATTTTAATATCATATAATCAGTTAAATCATATTTTTAAATAAGTAGATTTGGAATTTAAAATACAAATTGAAATATTTCTTTCTCTATTTTTATTACCAACTTTTCTTTCAACTTTTGGATTGTAAAATATTACAATGTGGACCTAAAACAGCAATTATTTTGAAATTTGCTTAGTTGCATTCAAAAATAAATTATAAATTTCATATGTTTGTGTATTTTGCACATTTTTGTGTGCTTATGCCTTATTCACAGATTTAATTGAGAGATCTGAGGACCTATCATGATATAGCCAGGACCTTATTTTAATGTAAAATATCTATACTTAATAATAATGATAGCTTTATTTACATTTAAGTACAAAAATTTATGAGGAAAAAATTTTTCTTAAAAGATAACTATATCGTATTTATCGTATTTAGTCATAAGCTAAGTGAAATACTAGTATGTGGGTCAAGTTGTCCCGTTTTGGTGTCATAATTTGTTGCCAATTACTTAAGACACCAACCGTTTTAAAGATAAGTCAAAAAGTTTTTTGGTCTTAATTTTTGAGATTGACAAATTAAATTAGACCCTGTTTACTCTTCCCCGAGCTTGAACTAGAATATAGAATTCCATTTCTTATGACATAGAAACGATATTACATAAATATTAAGGAATACAAATATTATAATGAATAAAATAATTAGTCTTCAAATCTCCTTCAATGCAGTTTTTCTATTGCACTTAGATCAATTTATAGCCTTGGTATCAGAGTAAGCAATAAAATAACATTGAATGAAAACAATTAAACAGTAAGTATATTAAAAAAATATATATATCACATAATCTCACAAAAAATATGTTGGACAGCATATGATTTCTGAAATTCCCGTTTCATTTCTGAGTAGTAAATACTGATGATATACACCTACGGTTACACAACATTGGCTGGCTTCTGTGTATTTACTACATCTGGCGCAGCACTGGAAGAATTTCCCTTTTGCATGGATTTGTAATGAGACCAAGCCAGGATACCCAGAAAAGCCGTACCGAGTGCTCCAAATATCTGGAAAATAGTACAAGTTTTAGAGCCCTTGAAGACATTTTTAATGTCATATCCTATACCAATCAACTCTTCATTCTAGTAAAATAAGGGAAATTTCAGACATGCTACGTAATTTAGCACTGTGGATAGGAACGTACCAAAATAAGACATGAAGTATTTCGATTCAATGGCATACATAGAAATTTATTTCGGGAGGGGCCAAGTATCCTCAAAAAAATTCAGCTTTTAAAAGGAGAGGACCCAAAAATATTCCTATATACAGGGTGATTCGTAAATACATGGACAAACTTTGCAGGGGGGTAGAGGGGACCTAGACACAAGCATATTTCGAAAAATCTTGGGGGGGGGGCACAGATACATCGTTAAATAGCTAGGACCTAATGTAGTGCGAGAGCGTTGCAAAAGTACGTTTTGGCAAGGCCCGCGTAACGAAACAAAACATAATAAATTGGAAAAATTTATTGCATGAGGCACAGCAGTATCCGTACTACTTACATCATAAATTTGATAGAAATCGGACCACTTATTAAACCGTGGGGTGAGTTTTAAAACCTGCAATATTAATCTTTTAGCCAAAGAATGGAGTTACCTTACATTAGTGTAATAAAATGGTATTTAAAAAATGATGATCGGGGAAGGAATTTTCAATGATCATACATTGATCATTGAAACTGTATGACCATTGAAAATTCCTTTCCAGATCATCATTTTTCTAAATACCATTAAGGGAACTCCATTCTTTGGCTAAAAGATTAATATTGCGCACTTTAAAACTCCCCCCACGGTTTAGCAAGTGGTCCGATTTTTGTCAAATTTATGGTGTAAGTAGTACGGATACTGCTGTACCTCATGCAATAATTTTTTTCATGCTATCATGTTTTGTTTCGTTAAACGAGCCTTGGGAAAACCGCTTTTTGTAACGTCCTCGCACTACATTAGGTCCTAGCTCTTTAGAGGTACATCTGCGCCCCCCCCATTCCTATGCGAAATATGCTTGTCTAGGTCCCCTCTACCCCCATGCGAAGTTTGTCCACGTAATTTCGAATCACCCTGTATAAGCCTTCCTCTCATGCATATTTAAAAGATTCAATGTACATTTTCAATATTTTTCAGGTATGTTTTGCATCTTGATGAAGCGAATATTGAAATCAATTGTGAATAGAGTTCCAAGCTCAAAAGGGCCCCACCTTATATACGCCCCTGCTTCAATTAATGAACTGTGTTAAAAAGTTATAAAATTTGATGCAAGGAGTGTAGTAGTAAAGTAGTGAGTAATTTTTAAGAATGGACCTTGAATACCTTGAGCCTTTTAAAAACAGTGGGAATCGAAGGAACGATAGACACGCGTTACAATTTTGATTGTTTTGAAAAAGCTGAAAAATTTCGCGATTCCTTAATCCGACAAAATCATTGCTCACTTGTAAAATTCTAAAACACGTAATGTTATTTTTGAGGGCAGGAAAGAAAACGATTGCGAATTTCGCTTTACATTTAAAAAAAAGTATTACTCTAAAAGGAAAGCAAAGAAAATTGTGAAACTATTCTATGTATAAGTGCACGCTTTAAGCCATGATAGTATTACTTCACATCTGAAAAGTTAGTAATATTCATAAAAAATATAATATAGAAAATAATAACTAAATATTTTCTTCCAATTTACGGTAAAATGGCAATTCAGCTTTACCTGTTATTTATTTTGATTAAATATTTTCAATGAACTATTATATGTTTTTGCAAGAAAATAAAGCAGAGAGTGAAAATTTCTATTTTAGAGAAAATTGAGAATAGTGAGCGGGGTAAATATTAGAAAAACATTTTCCAAAACATAAGAGGTAACCTTAAGGATTATCGTGCGTACTTAAGATAAAAACAGTTTTCATGAAAACGGGTGAAAATTGTAAAAATTTTCAGGACAGAAAATTTGAAACAAAAAACAACGTGTCTTATGAGTTTTTGAAGGAATTAAAAACATAAAATTTGAATCTTTACACTTCAAAAATGAATTACAAGATTTTTAATGATCATTGATTTAGAAAAAGGAAAGTTAATTTAAATATAATTTAAGTAAACATTTAGATTGTTTTCATTTTAATTCGTAATTATATGCATGTTCAGATGTAATACTAAAAGCTTATTATTATTAAGCTTTTAGTTTTTACTTATTATTATTAATAATGTATATTATAAGCTTATTAAGCTGATTATATACATTACTCTTTGAGAATTTTCAATAGAATACAGTTGTATTTCAAATTAAGAAAATCTGATCAACACATTGAGAAATAAAAATTAATATTTTTGGTACTGAAGAATTAATTATGTTTGATTACGTAAAATTTTTTAACAAATAACTATATTTAAGACATATTTATTTTTAACATTTTATCAATCAATGATAGAGTAGGACAGTAAATAAAGTGAAAATATTTATTCCTTTATCAGATTTAAGGTTTTATTTTTACTTTTCAAATAAATTTAATTTTGAATAAAGGGAAAAACCAATAAGAAATGAAAGTATTTTTTATCGACTGACCGAATTACTTGCCGAACAGATAAAAAGTTTCCTTAAGCTTTTTAGTTATATCTTGTTCAGTCTCACTAACGTAACAGAGATAATAGAAGAGATAGAGAAACGAAAAGAGAGAAAACAGAAGTGAATAAGAGATAGAGATAATGATGGATGAAATATTATAAAAAATGAATGATACATACGTACTCAATCAGTACTTCAAGGCCCTTTTGGTGCCTTTTAACATAACTTAAAATAAATACATGAAATTAATTTTATTTCAATAAATTTAAGAAGTACTACTAAAGTGGTAGGACTTTGTTTTACAACACACAAAAATATATGACTGTTAATCAAAAACTTAATAATGTAACTCACGGATGCAGCAATTCTTGCTCCAATCCCATAGCTACAACTTCCAATTGTAGTGATCATCAGAATTGTGGAAACTAAATACAAGACGCTAAATATTATATCATTGATGAAAACCTAAAACACAATGATTATTTTAGCCATTGAACATTCAATTCAAGGGAGAAATAAGTTGCAATAGTTCCCAAGGCGGAAATGTCATACTTTTTAACTAAATAAGTATATAACTACGTTTATAATAAATAGAAGAGAGATTATCATTTTTTTTTTTTTTTGAGGATTTTGGTAGATAGAATTTAGGTCAGCTCTTATATAAAACAGTTAAATCTACTTCTGTGGATGCTTTCTTTAAGTTCTTTGCTTAGTTTTTAATATTTCAGATGATTAATTAGGAAAATTAATTTCTTAATTACTATTTTTAGTTAACTTGTTTCAAAAACATTTGTAATCAAATATTATTTAAACATGAATTACAAGTCCCTGTAGATGGAATCGGTATTTTTTTCATTTGTAAAAAATAAAAAAAAAATAATCACACCATATTTGAGAGGAGCAACAGTGAAATTAAATTTTTTCAAGGCGAATCAAAGAAAATGAGACCATTCCGATTCCCACACTTGAATAATGAAGGGGCACAAATGACCATTTGAAACGGATTATTTTATCCTAACTATAGTATTATCTTTTCGTACATAGGGATCTTATATTTCCCATATGTTTAGTTGCACGTATTCAATTTCCTTACAGACAGGTTTGAGCAAACAAGACAAAAAAAAAAAAAAACTCATGCAGCAATAAAACTTACCGACATGAAGCAATTTATGAAGGTGACATGCTTGGCGAGACCCAGGTAGTAAGTAGCGAATATTCCAATGGAGAGGACGAGACAGTTGATGGTGACAAATCTGTAGAAGCTAGACAGGCCAGCACCGCCACAGTACTCTCCTACTGATTCTGATACGAGTCCGCATAATGAGACCACCTAAGCAACATAAATTACATTCTTACTTAACAAATTTTCTCTGAAATAAAGGTTGATAACACAGATAACTGTAAGGTGCAGGTTTGAGATTATAAGATTTTTCCCCGGATAGGATTTTTGATGGTGTATCAAAGGGTACCAGTACCACTCAAATTGCCACCCACTTATTACTATTTAACATTACTGGAACATTTATACTTTTTTGGATAAAACTCTTGATTACGTCACACAATTCTAGGAGATTTGTACTGCACCCTTTCAAACGTAGTCACCATTAAGTGATTCTCTCGACAATTCTGATACGTATGATACTTTATATGATATGATACGTATATACTTTTGATAAGGAACATCAAATACCAGTTCGACAGTTCGATATTTTAGTATCACAACTAAAGTTTCCCCATCATCTTCACCACACTGTGATGTTACAAATTTCTAACTATTTTAGAGCACACGGCTTTCTTCCAAGATGTAAAACAGCTCGGGATGCTATAAACCCTTTAAATCTTTTTGTTCGGGAGAATCTTTGTGCTTCTTAGCATCCATTTTCTCTGCAGCATCTTTTGGTTTTTGAGCCTCTCTCTACCCTTGAGGATTTCCTTACCCTCTAACATCCCTTTGCTCTTTAACATCCATTTGATCTTCAGCATCTCTTTGATTCTTAGCATCCCTATTTTCTCTGACGCTTTTTTTTTTTGCTTTTGAGCATCTCTTTACCCATCTCAACATCCCTCTGCTCTCCTACATCTCTTCGCTTCTTAGTTTCCCTTTTCCCAGAATCAACCTTTATCTCTTGAGCCTCTTTCTGAACTTGATCATCTCTTTATCCATCAACATACCTTTGCTCTATATCATCTCTACTTTTTAAAATCCCTTCCCTACGCAGCATTTTTTTTTCTGCTTCTATCTGCTCTTGAGTATCTCCTAATAATTCAACATCCCTTTTGCTCTTAAACATCCCTTACCTCAAAGTCTGAAACCCCAAAACTGATCTTCGGCAATTGATAATTTCATAATTAAAACATCAAAATTTAGAGCTGAATGCCGTTTCAACAACTTCGATTTTCAAGATTTTTCCGAAGTTGAAGTTGTAAATTTTACAGGGGAGCTAAAATTAGTTTTAGAGTTATCATTGATTATAAATACTATTTAGTACCAAGAACTAAGAAAAAAGTACTCATCTAATTATCATAATGGACTCGCAACGAAAAATCGGATGAATGATTTCAGAAGTTGGCTGGTTGGTTGGTTGGTAATTTGAGACTGGTTTCTGCTTTCACTTATACCAGTGTTTCTTTTGGTAACACACAAGTTTATCGTAAGAAACTAGTGAAACTTGTTTGCATGTTGCCAACCTCTGTGAAACTCATCACCAGTTAATAACCCTGCGCGTGCGGATGAATGTGGATGAAAATTGAGATTGCAGCTGTTCAAATACTTTTCCGGGAAGAGGAAAAACGGAAAAACCCGCACGATGAGCTTGGGTAGTCGTCGCTTAGAGATTGTCGCTGGGTGAAAATTTGCCTATTCCAAGAGTTAGGAGCGTTTTTATTAAAAAGACACAATAGTTTTAAAAATAACTGCATCTTTGTTCACAAAATATAAGGAATACTTCCTCCAGCAACCTTAAAGATAATCATTAATTGCTTGAAAAAAATTTTGTTAAAAACGGTTTTAATACCGTTTAAAGAATTTTTACATTATATTATTTTTATAGTATACATATTTTGAAAACATTTTACGTTTGGAGCTGCCATAAGGGAACGTACCCATACTACGTGACCACTTTAAGGGGGGGAGGGGATCTTCAAAATACCACGCTTGGTCACAGGGGGAAGGGGGGCCTATGTTTTGTCACGTAGTCAAAAAATAAAGAAAAAAAAACCCCTTGTGTTCATAAATTAAGTTACTGTTACTATAACTTTTACATAAGTTTTTTCTTCTTGATAATATATTTTCCACTTGTATGCACGTACTCTTGGAGTCACGAGAAAAGCGCTGCATTAATAAAGGCAAATTAAGCCAAATGAACTTTTTTTAACTTTCTGTTTGCTAAAAATTATTGAAAACCGTATTTATGAACTACTACGAGTACTACGTGAAAATTTGAGGGGGAGGGGGGGTCTTATATAGGTCACGTAATATGGGTACGTTCCCTAACCATTTTGGACTTGGATTATTTTACTGTATATAAAGTAATAAGGTTACGGTATAGACCTTCCTTGGTTTTCCTAAAAAATTCCTTAGTCGTCACACAATTTTGTATTTATCAGAAAATATCAAACAATTTTATCGGATAGTGATTCAAAATGAAAGGCATAAAAATTACACGATTTTTAATTTTGTAATACACATAGTTCAAGGGATCAGAATTTTATGGTGCTCCTTAGATTACTCTTATTAGATTATAGTATGCTCGGTACATACTATAAGGCTGCAAATAGTCAGTCATCTCTATAAAAATAAACATAATCAACACACAAAAAATTTGAACTAAAAAAAAATGAGCGCATAACAGTATAAGAGCTTTGCGGCAAAATCATTTAAAATTACAGAAAAACCACTCATGCACAATTTGGGAAAACTTACCCCCACTCCTAATCTCAGGATGCCCTCTTTGGATTTCAGATATTCCTTATCCACTGAAACTGAATTATTATTCGGGGTCGCCATAGCGTTTTGGACTCCGGATCTCTTCGCAATCAATCAGAACGGAGCAAGAGATCACATTTAACTAAAACACTCCGAACTATTGCATAATTTCTTATCCTCTACCGGCTGACGGTTACGGAGATATCCACCTCCGCTTTTGAACCAATCGGAGCGATCCCATATTGGGATGTATCCTCCTGCCTGATGACAAAATATACAATCAGAGCTCTCGTCCGAATCCTACCGAGTGGGATTAGAAAGTATGGGTGATTTTTTACCATGAACGGAAGGAAGCTCTTTTATTCTGACATCCCACTCGGGCGGTTTCGTTCCTCGCTTGTAATCGACTTTTTTCTCTCTCGGATTTTATCTGAACCCGTTTTTTCCGTTTGTAGATTAGCCAAAGAATATCATATGCGTTCAATTCAGTTACAGATGCATAGTTTTCTTTCACAAGAGTTTCCAACAGTGCTCGATCGTGGGTCGAAATCTACGGTTTCCATGCAATAAAAGAACGCAAAATTTGTGTATATAAAGAGTATTTTACATTTAGGTAAATCTGTATTTAAAAGCTTAAAATTATATAAATTAAATAGCATAGAGAAATTACAGGGTGGGCAAAAAGTCAGTACACTTTAGAAAATTCCATGAAAACTGTGAAAAAAAAATTGTTATAAACAACGGTCTTTTCTCTCAGCATGTTAAAAGGCTTAGAAATGATCCAAATATCTTTTTTATGAATAACAAAAATCTTATTGTATAGTAAAAAATGTAATTTTTTTTAAGATTTTAGAAACCTAATTATCTAAATCTAAAACAAAAAAAAATTAAGAGAAATGTTTCAATTTTTCACTTTGTCAAACATTATAGCAAAATTGGCCTTAAATTAAACAATAGCCCTAAAAGTTAGCCTGTAACACAAACTTTAAAACAATATTTAATTTTTTTTAATTTCTATTTTGATTACTATTTTTCAGATTATTTATTACCAAAAATTATAAAATATTAAATATTTTAACCTAAAGGTTTTTATACCTGGATATTAAATTTTCATAATTATATTAAATTGATTTACTAAATAAAGATTTAACCATCAATTATGAAAAACTGTTCTCTTTGGAAGAAACCCAAAGGGCTTAATTATCCCTAATTAAGCATGAAAAGCAAGGAAATTGGCGCAAGTTTAGAACTGCTGATGTGCCAATTTTTAGCGATAAAAGCAACCCTAATACAATGGTAAAAGTGCCGTTAAAAAAACAAAATGTGCCGTTAAAAAAGCCAAATCTCGCCAACCATCAGCAGTTCTGAACTTGCGCCGAAAAATTTAATTACATCTCACGAAAATTGGTATAATTTTTGTTGTGAAATAAGTAAATATCCTAGACCCACAAAATTGTGACCGACTTTTTTTCGAAACTCTAACACTATCCCTAAAATTACACAAACAAAAGTATAATTCAATCTTTTCTTCTTCACGCAGTGTTCAGCGGTGCTATTTTTCAAAGTGGTGCTGCTCTCTAGCGGAGGACCAGGAAACTTCATTTATCGTTTCAAGTAGGTGCTGCCCTCTATAAAGAAATTGGATGCTCCAAATTTTGTTTTAAGGACGAAAAAGCTTTATCTCATGCAGGAGGACGAGCGAATCAAACATCAACAATATTTTTGAGACTTTCAAAAACCAAGTGCACTTCTTCATGTCCAACTGTGCCCTTACAAAGCTACCACTCTGTTAGTATTTTAAAATAAATATCAGCATCTTCACTTCTTCCGACATCTCAACTCCTGATGATAAACATTGTTATTGTTTTTTTCGTATGCCTATTTACTGAAAATTTTTCAATATGTAAAAAACTATTAATGTCAGTTTAACTGATTTAATTTCAAAATTTTGCAATATTACATCGAAGAAGAATTTGAGATTGTAAGTATTTTGATACCGTAAGTTTGTCCACCTTTCTTAGTTTTACCTGATCGTTTAAGCAACCACCTCATTTTACGTTAAATTTGTTAGACGTTTGTAATAACTGATTACTAAGAATACATTATAATCCCACAAATTTTAATTTTATTTTCTTATTATTGACAGTCTAAACGATTGATAAGGTCTAATCAATGAATTCAAACTTCTGTGATGTCAAACATAGAAGGTATAAATAATTTCAGAAAATATCTTTGCGAACTCTTTTTACTTATATTATATTTTGATTCGGTATTAGAAAATAATAAAGAATGTTTTTCCACTCAAAAGAACTCTATAATACAGATAATTATTTAAAGTCTTTTGTTGCTTCGCTATCACACACATTATCATACGTAAATTTTTCAAAGCAAAATATTATATGTATTCGAATTGAACATTACAGAACTGGGTTGTCAGAATGCAATATTTTATCACCACTTTTGGTGCCAAGCCCAAACTGTTTGGATTACCCTCAGGGCAATTCCATGTGACTCACGTTACGTTCAGACACATATTTTGATTTTCTAATTGCTATTTAAGTAATGAAAATATTCAATTTTTGTCATTAAAAAGCCATATTATTAAATAAATCAGCCCTATAAAACAAAATAAATCTTCCATCAGTTAAAAAAATTGATAATAAAAAGCACAGCAGTGTTTTTAACAGCGTGACTCACGTTACCTAAAAAAGGACATCGTTTTTTTGAATTGTTGAAAAAGCTCAATTTTCTCCCCTTATAAAATATTATAAAAATTAATAAATACATCAAAATATTCAGAACATTTGAGGCTTTCAAAAATCATCAATATAACAAATCTAATATGATTAATAATTAACATAAGTTGCAATTAAACGTGTGACTCACGTTACCTAGTTTTGTGACTCACGTTACATCTCTGAACTACCTTCTATAAAAGCTCTACTAAATTTTTTTTATAAAACAATCTGTAAAATAAATTATGTTATCTGTTTATTTATTGAAAACTCTTTAGAATGCAAGTATAAAAATTAAACATATTCTAATACTTAAAGTTACACAGAGCTTTGAATTGCACTAAATTCTTGCTGAAAAAATTAGAAAAACCATGCATTTTGGAAGATTTTTTCTCATAAAACAAAAAATAATTTTTTACTGTTGCAGAACTGTGTGTAATAATATTCCAAAACCTTTTTCAATTAAATGTAACCATATTTTAAAATATATAGGGTTAACATGAGGTTTTTTCCTTTAAAAAAGGATTTCAACTCTGTGTCCCATGTTTCATGGAATTGCCCCTCAACTAATATCATAACTTTTTATTTCTCTATATTGTTATGCATATTTTGTAAAATGACACCAATAAAGTCTGATGTTGATGGAAAGGCAGTGGTCTGTTTAGAAGAAATTTGGGTCCGTTTTCGGACCCTTCACAATCACAATTTATTTCATTGTGAAAACGGACCCTTCTCAAAACATTTTACCTTAAAAACGGACCCTTCACAAAGTATTTTTGCCTTTAAACAGACCCTTTTTTTTCGTAAAACTTAAAATATTGGACCCTATTTTCAAAAAAAGAGGCTCCTGGCTGAAAAAACTAATTTATGCTAACTTCAAATTCACAAAATTTTAAGTAGATTTTCACAATTTTTAACAAGAAACGGACCCTTCACAAAAAGTCTGGAATGACCCCTGAAAGTGTTGAGACATATTACAGCCCATAAAGTCTGTTCCAGTGGATTCCCTCACATGTGGGAATTGAGGGAAACGAGAAAGCAGACACCCTTGCCAAAATTGGCACCGAACTCCCGCAGGAGAGCTTACCGATACCCACTGAAACCCTAAAGAAAGTTGCCCAGAGAAAAGTACAGGAACTTCAAAATGACATTCATGTCGATCGCTCTAGAGGAAAAACATGGGAAGACATTCAAAAAGACTGGCCTAAATTCTGTCAAAGACCAAGAAAGGAAGCGGTGGCTTTCTTCAGAATCAAAACAGGCCACGACTGGCTTGCAGAGCAACTACAAAGACTGGGTTTCCTCAACTCTAAGGACTGTCATATCTGTGGAGAGGGCACTCTGAATGCAGCCCATCTTATTTCATGTAAAGGACTAAACAAAGATGCCCAACTGAGGGGCGACCAGTGTCAACTGTACTGGGAAGCCAGTACTCATTTCTTTGAACTCCAGCATAATGTTCCTACTTGAGACTCTGTTCATGTTTTCTCTTGTATTCCTTTATATGTTAACCCAGACTCTTTTTCTGTATGTATTTGCCATTTTCAATGGATTAATATTTATTCCAATAAAGCCATATTTAAAAAAAAAGTCTGATTGCAAGATTTGCATCCAGCTAATCCCAAAGTATTATATTTTGGGTTCTTGCGTATTAGCTCGTCAATGTGTATAGTCAAGGCTACTGTACTGCTCAACGAGCTAATATGCAAGAGCCATATTTTAATTTTGTATGTGCTCTATTAATCATTTAACTTTTCTTTTAGATTTTATAATTACACTACATTAAATGAAAGAAACACCGATCTAAAAATGTGGCAGCTTTTGATTGCTGTTATATTATTTATGAATGTTGAGATAGGGAGTAAGTACTAATTCATTAGTTACTGCATGTGTATCATTAGTAGGCCTATTTATTAGTATCTTTATATTTTTAATTTGTAATGTAAAATATTTGTTAATTTTAAATAACTGTTTTAGGTTCTCATCTGTCATTGAGTATATCACCATATGGCAAAGAAATTGTTTTGGAAGAGAATGCAGATTTAAACTTAACCTGCAGAGTTCTAACCAAAGAGAAAATTAGGACTAAGTACAGTATTTTTAAATAGCTAATTTTTTTTAGTAAATTTGATTTTTTAAAAAATTCACACCTATTAGTAATTAATAAGTAGGTTATGTTCTGAATATTGGAATATTTAGGAACCACCTATTAAGATATCAAGTATTTGATATGAAAAAGTACTTGATATTTAAGAATTCAATACCTCTATGTTATTCTTTTCTCAGAGTTTGATAATTGTTTATATAATTTTAATTCCAGTTCTTTTCATGTGCTCCATTATTACTTAAATCTAGTTCCTTTATCTGCATTTTATTGTTTCTTGTGTGTTGTGTATTCAAAGTTCTGTTCATATCTAATGTTTATTCTTGCTATTGTAAAAAAATATTGTTAAACATTGATTTTTACTAACTTAATCAGCATAAATACTTATGTATTAAAATGTGTTCTGAACTAAATTCACTAAAAATCCTAGTAGAATGTAAAAACAAAATTTTATGTCCTCTATTTCAATTTCAGCTTTCTGACCATTGCTTCTATATTTTTAGATTTGAATTGTCGTGGAAATTGCCATCTCGGTTCAACTCTCCTGCAAAATCGAATTCAAATGGTGACCGAATTACTGTTGATCAAGCTAGAGATGAATTGACTGTGACAATTCACAATTTACAAGAAGATGATTCTGGTGTCTATATGTGTAAATTACAAGACAAGGGTCTGATTTGGACTCAGAAAATTTCTGTGCGTGTGAGATCAAGTAAGTCTCATGTTTATTGCCAATGATGTTAAAACTCAGAGTACCTCCAGGGACCTATGGTGCCTTTTCAGGAGATGCAGGAAACTATTGTCATTAATAACTGTAAATTAATCTTAACAAGATTTTATGATTTAAGTGGTTAAAGAGTTGGCTGTAGTAGAAAAAAATATTCTAAATGGTACCATGAATCCCCATGGTCCAGAAACCTTTAAATTAGACCACCAAGGTTATTAATAAGTATTAGTTGAAGATATTTTTGTTGCATTCTCACATCTAGCCTATCTACTAAATTTACTGCCAAGCTTTTACCAACTTCATGATCAATTGGATTCCATTTCCCCTCATTTATAAAACACTTTCATATTGTTAGAAATAAATTCTATGAAAGGAATTAACTTTTTATCTTAAAAGTTCTCATATGCTCATTGAGCAAATTTTCCTGAAATGACCCATTAAAGTGTATTTAAATTCATTGGTCTGCAATTTTTAACGATACTTCTAATCTTTGGCATCCATAATAGATTGGGAATTTTTAACACCATGGATGGCAGGAAACAACTTTAGATTTTTATCTAACATGTATGGTTAATAAATTAATATGTACTAATCAAGTTCATAAATTAGATGTTCAACTTTTCAGGGAAATGTATGAAGCCATTCTTTGATTGTGGAAATGGCCGCTGTATCTCAAAGCATTATGTCTGTGATGGTTATCGAGACTGTCCAAGTGGCTATGATGAAGATTATAAATATTGTGGTAAATGATTACTTTTTTATGGAACAGTTTTAATATTCATAATTAGAATGCATAAAATTTATTTTTTAATTTCCAGCTAAAACGCACTCCAAGTATATTTTCTTAGTTTTGAATGAAAATTATTAATTTATGTACATGAATGGAGTTCATCATCATCCAGGACATGAAATTTCCGTTTAAATGTTTTTCTGTTAATAATGTTGGTCATTAAATATATAGGTTATAAGGACACTGAAGACATATGATAGGGCTAGGATCAAGTATTAAACAGTCACCTTATGCAGTAATAACCCACATGAGCTTGCACGCTTATTAATTGATAAACATTTCCTTAGGACCAGATGCTTGTCATGGCAAAATTTTATGTGATGGCCGGTGCATATCAAAAGAATTGTGCTGCGATCGTTCAGTTGATGCAAATTGCACTGCAAGCTACATAATGCCTTGTTGTCACAGTATACTTCATGCAAGTAAGTGCAATTTTTACTGCTGAAAAGCTACTTTAAATTATCTTTTATGTTCTATGATGTTCATTTAACTAAGTATTCTTTTTAACTACATTATATTCAAAACCTTTTCTTTACATGATCACATTTCTTTTTTGTACAAGTTTTGGTTTTAAATAGGATTTGTATGACTGATGTTATGTTTAAAAAATTAAATATTTTCAATAATTTTCTCTAATGTTCAGGTTATAATTTAGATTAAATATTGGACAGAAGGCTTGATTGGTTTGTTTTTATTACATGAATTGTTTGATTTGTATCTTGAATTTTATTTATTGATTGTAACAGGTCTTTACCAATATGGAGCATTCCATGGTAAGAGCACTGCATAGATATTTTACTAATTTTCACTACTTGGCATTGCTTTACCTGGTTAATATTGCTCTGTTCTAATCTTGCAAGTTCTGTACTGGCTCTTGCCAAGATTAAGAGGTGCCCATAAACAGTTAAGGAAGCATTATGGATATTCTCCATGTTTTTAATTGTATTTATTTTAAGGGCTTTATTATTCAGTTTTGTCCTCATGGACATTAATCCTCCTTTCATTTAGCAAATGTAGCTATACTGCCATAGCCAATAAGGTCCTCCCAACCTGGATTCCAGTTAGTGTTTATTGAAAGATATTTTTTTTTCTCGACCAATATGGAACAGCAAGATGACTAGTACCATTAATTGACTGAGACATTTTTTAACATGCAAATAACTGTTGCAATAATTTTTGGGGCTTTCTTTTCTAATAAATAATAAAAATATTTGAATTTAATTATAATCTTGCATTGTAACATCAGTAAAGATTTAAATAATTAGCAATAATCAGGGGTGGAAAATCTGCTCCAACTGTGCCAAACTGCTCCAAAATGGATGCCTTGCTCCAATCTGCTCCCAAACCAGCAAAATTCACAATTTTGCGCCAAACTGCTCCAAAAACATGATTTTCTGTTCAATTTGATTCAAATTTTGAATATCCTATCAACAGGGAAAGAGCCAATCTTCAGCCATTAGGATTACCATCCACGGAATTGCGATTTACCGCTTTTTCTCTACAAAATATGAGCCTCCATCTAAAATAGGGATGCACAACCTGCGATTCTTCCAGATAATCCCTACTATTTTTTACCTTCCAGACTATTTCCAAGAAAAATCACGAGTTATTGTGGGAAAATCGTGACTTTCGCGAAAGTTTCGTTTTGCTCTGGGAATTAACATGAAAGTGTAATGCTCATACCTGCCAACTTTTACGGATTGTCCGTAAAATTTACGGATTTCTGTCTAGTTTTACGGTTGTACGGATGGGTCAGAAAATTTTCCGGATTTTGCATTTCTTTCCACTAAACTATCCATGAAAATGCAAAACATTCGCAACCTAAACGATTTTCTGTAATTAATATCTTTTTACTTCAAAACATCTCCTAACCCCTGCTCTTACGATTTTATCAATTTAGATTCTTTTATTGAGTGAAATTTAAATTTTTTTGCAAATCTTTTGCGGATCGTCCGCGAGTCCTGGCGCGCGCTCACCCGGTAAGTTTGCTCCCCCCGTGTTCTGATCGCAATGCGGAAAAAACAACTTTACCGAGATCGGATCGAGTCTCCCTCAATGAGCATTGATTCCAAACAGAAATTTAAATCAAATGGTTCGGGGAAAAGGGTTCAAGATATTCATGTAACCAAATTGGTTTGTAGTATGAATTTTGTGAAGGGGATAAGTCAGTTTTTTATCAAATAAGTACTATGCAATTGAAGTAAGCTGATTATAAAATTGTAAAAATTTAACTTGACAAACATAAATTTAAGCAAAGAAATTTCACAGTTTTCTTCAATTATGTGAAAATTTGAAATACTTAATAAAAATAATTAAGGTAATGATGCATCAATCTGTACCTTTTTTTGTTTGAAGCAATTCAAATTGTAGTTTTGTAACGTTATGCAAAAAGTTTTACTGATGCAAGTTTTCAAAAGTTGGCAGGTATGAATGCTACAAAAATGCTTGATATGAAATCCCCAAAAGGTGCTGCAAAAGTGCAAATCATACCCTGATACGAAAACACTAATAGGTGCTCCAAAATTGATTAGCCTTGCTCCAAAACTGCTCTAAAGCTGCTCCAAAAATGAATTTTTGGTTTTCCACCCCTGAATAATATTCCCATGGTATGGAATTCTGAGTCTTATTTTTCATATCTTTTCAGGGGAAACACACGCACCTCCCTGCTCTTCGCCAGAAGAGTGCAGCTATGGGCATTACCTCGGGGTCGGGAACTCTATCTTGTACATAGTGGCCAGCTGTGCTGGAGTGGTTATGATTGTTTCGACGGCTATAATGTTTCTGGCGTGCCGGATTTGTTCTTCTAAGCATTCAGAAGAACTGCACAGGTGGACCCGAGTTCCTGGTAACCCGATGCACAGGCAATATTTGCAAGAAGTTACCACTCTCAGGGTGAGTACTTATGCATATTCAACACAGAATTTCAATAGCACTGAAAGTTTCTGACTAATTGAAAGATAAAACACACTGAATAAGAAATTAATTTTGCTTCCCTCATAAGTGAATGTTTCCTAGAACATATGATTGCTAGTTGAAAATCCTGAACTAATCTCTCATGCAGTTCTTAATCTATTGACAGTAACCCTTTCAATAATAGTGAATAGTTGAGGGGATTTATGTTTTAAATTTAAAAAAAGATGTAGAGGATTAACATATGTGGATTTTCTTCATTGCAAATTTGTGAAATTTTAACAATAATCTTCAAATAATTACCTCTTGTTTATAGTATAGTTGAAACTAAAAGCTGTTGTGTGCACCTTAAAAACATATCTCACTTATTATAGATTTTGAATAAACTAGTTGAACAGAAAATAAAGGTGGAATTATGATGTAAAATTTTGTGTTCTGGAGTTAAAAACTATTTGAAATCTATGCTAGGAATAGATGTTTATGTGTAGGGGGATGACTTGTTGTCAGAGGAGACTTGATATGCATGTTTACCTAATTATAAATTGAATTATTTTATTTTGTAGCATGAATCTGACTCAACAGACAACGTAGACTTTCTGTTTGAGGATATCAACTCCGATGGCTACCATGCTAATAGTGGCTCTGAAACTCCCGATGACTTTGTGCTCTGCACTTTTGTTCCTGGAGCTGGGTATCAGATGATAGCTGATGAACCCAAGCCCCCTCCCTACACAGAATATGCCATTGGTATCCCCCCTCCTCCCTATGAAAGTACCAGTGATGTTTCCGAGTCACAGAAAAATCCTGCCATGGAGGCAGAGGCTTCACCTTCTGCCGATTCCAGAGATCAAATATGAAAGTGTTTGATGCAGAACTCTTCTTTGCGAGTACTTATGTTGAAAAGGGGTATGGGTACGGGTACCTTATTTCCTGAACACCAAAGTTATGTATCTTAGCAAGCAGATTCATTTCATGTTATCTGTGTATCTTGTATTCAGGTTTTGCTTTATCAGAGTATAGTTCCTTTTTGTAAGTTTACTTAAGTTAATCTCGATGGTAGTGCATTATACTTACGTTATACGTTTGTAAATTTTACTGGTATTTAAAACTTGCGTTTAAATGTACATTGTAGTAGTTTTGGGGTATCCTGCGGCATTACTTTTATTAGCTGTTTTTTCTTAAATAGCTTTTAGTTCTTATATCACTTGTTTTCTGCAAGAAGGTCAACTTGAAAATCTCAATATTTAGTATACAGGAACCTTGGCATAAGAAAAACAATATTTGATTCTGAGTTGGAATGAAGGGTAGACAAGATTTTATGTATTGGATCTGCCAGTCAGGAAATATTAGTTCATGCAAGGAGATAGCATGATAATACTTTTTGAGAGAAAAAGGGTTCTAGTATTTTCAGACCAAATAGTACAAGTCACCACATTTCTTAAATTTCTAGAGGTTCTTGATTAGGAGATATAAATTATTTTCAAGGTGTGACATTCTTGCAAAAAACAGTGGTTATTTATATACACAATACTAGTGCATGTATAGTGCACCAAATCTTAATGAATCAAGAATCTCATGGTAATGATTTTCTGCATATCAATAATTTCTTACTTATTATTTTAGCATTAAAAAAATAACCATTAAAATGGAGCTTGATAGGTGCCATAACAGTGTCTTTTTAACATATTCTAAATTTTATTCTTGTTGATATTAATAACTTCCTGATTCAGCTCAAGTTCCTATTGGAATAAAATCAAAGGGGATTTTAAATTTTTACGAGTATATTGGAGTTGATTAAGCATGCAAGACATATCAAAACTTGTTGAAATATTGTGACCTGTGTATGTATAAAACACATTAAATTATATACAATATTTTTGTTTAGTCAACATTTATTTGTTGAGATATTAAGCATTTCTTCTGTAAGAGTATAGATTTTTAATGCTTTTATTACATTATATGGTATTTTTTTGTGAATATATTTGCTGTGAAATGTCAGCAGGCCCGTATTTAGAGTTTTGCCGCACTGTGCTACAGTTGATTATCTTATCCACTTACTTCACTCAAAAATGTTTCAAACTCATTTTAATTAATAATAATAATAATAATAATGGTTTCTTGCCATGCTAAAGATTTTACAGTAAAAAAGTAATTGTCTAAGTTTCCCTCAGAAAAAATCTTTGAACACGACTCCTAATTTCGGCACCTAAAAAATTCTGCCACCCTGTGTTATGGCACATGCTGCACATTCTTAAATACGGCCCTGGGTATCAGTCTGATATTTTCAGTATTCCTATGCATTTTGTTTTATTTCACTTCTGTAAATATAAGCTTATTTTAGTACTGTGAATATTTTTGTTTATGATAGTCTGAAAATCATCTTATCATTGCTGTTTCTGTTTTAAATGTGCCAAAAAAGAAATGGAAATAAAATTTTAAAAAGGTAGCTTGTTTGTTCTATCGATTTGGGCTTATTTGCAAATAATTAAATATAAAATACCATACTTTTTAGAGTTTATAAATAATTTTGAACCCTTAAGGAGTTGAAATATTAAAAGGGTATGTGACTTATCCATTAAATATAACCATACCATTATAGATGCCAAAGATTTGTTTGGATAAATAATTTTTTTTAAAATCCACCGAACAAAAAAAGTACATGAATAAGCCTGGGAGGGATCAGTGTATTGTGATATTTTAATTGTGAATAATTCACCATTGTAATTGAGTAAACTTTGCACAGCTTCAGAAGAAGTTGGCTAGTGTTGGTTGGTTAAAATCATGGTCATTCGCAAGATAGAAAGTATTTTTTTCAATCATTCAGTGGAGCAGGAATGAAAAGATGCCATTTTTTAAACTTCCAAGTTTGTTAGTGGTCTCTTCAGCTTAGAATTATCGAAGTTGCACTGTATTATTAATTGGTGTTAAGATGTTTAAACATGAAATGCAACTTACTTTAGACTTCTCTGAGAAAGAAACCCCATTACTTAAGTTGAGCTCCAGATTTATTAGCTTTCCAGAGAGCAGAGAAAAAGCGTGAGTTGGAAACATGGGAGAGCCCATTTAAGAAACACAATATATTCTTGCTTATTTTGAAGGAACTGAAAAGTTTAGAGGAATCGAGATCTAACAAAATCATAGCTAACATGAAAACAATCTTGGAAAAAGTTTTAAAATACATTATATATTATAGTTTTATTTGGCTAGATGACAATCCTTTCCCATTGAGAGATTCCTACTGATCCTTAATATTGTTTTCAGTTATTAATTTACATGCAATTGTGACCACATACTAATGCACTCCCACTCTATCCAAGTGCCTAACATTAAGGACATATACAACATTACTCTAAAAAATTCCTCTATTACTTCTTAAATTAGTGGTATTACATCTCATAGGTTTTTTAAACTTATCTACCTATTCATGTTTCAAGAAAAAATTATGAGTTAGTAATTTTTCTACTTTAAAAATGCTGTTGAATGCTGCGGTTATCAAATTACCTCTTTTTTTAAGATAACTAGAGTAAAGTGTTTTGGAATTTCAAGAAAATGGTTTTATTTGTTATAAAGAAATGAATAGTAGAGAGTCTGCTAAATTACACAAAAGTTGATATTTTAGACCCGATTTTATATTATTTAAATGCATAAATCACAATGGGGTATAAAATAATTAAGTTTAAATTTTGATTTTAAGTTTTTATTATTAAAAATTAGCAAGTAGAAGGGTAATGACAGAGATGAAGTGATTCACAAGAAAAATTATTCTGCATTTGAACAGATTCTTATGTGAGGAATAACAAGTAATGAAACACTACAATTACAAATGTGAAGCTTTTATATAAACATCTAAAAAACCTTTAAGAGGCTTATTTTTGGCATTTTGTAGAGTCTGTAACATGTAATATACTTCTCTCAAAGACATATAAATTTGAAATTTTTAAACCCCTTTCAATGCTAATGTTATGTTTACATTAAATGTACCCATATACACATAAAAAGTTCAAAATTATAAAAATATATAATGGTACAGACTCTACAATATGGTGGAAATGCCCCTTAAAAATTAACAGAAATATTTTTAAATTTACAGATTAAACATGGTCCTTCTACATGGAAGGGAATAGTACCTTCCTTTAAGTCCGTAATTGATCATAATAGTTTTTAATGGCATCTATAAGGTCTGCTTTTTTGGAACCAGATCTTATGCCATTTGCTTTGCAAAACTCCTTTAAAACATTCACCTTGAACCGTTGCAACTAAAAAAAATAAAAAGAACATAAATTCACATAGCTAGATAAAATTATATTAACTGTTACACAAAGTAACCAGAAAAAGTAACACAAGACTATCCTATTTTTTTCAAATGAGATTAAAATGGTTCATTGCTTGAAAAATAAATGTATTTCAACCTGATTCTAAGGCATGGACATTTATTTTTAAGATTTTCAGATAAAGTTCGCAATAAAAATAATTTTGATGTTGGATTTTTATTAAAACTTACTTGTCAAATTGATTACTCCTTCAAATTGTAGGACAATATTTGTTATTCACATTAAAATATACATAAAAGTATGCTAATAACTTTCTACAAATTAATCTTAAATTGAAGTGTAGCCCTCAAGTAAAGAGAAAGGTAGAATTATATCACTCATTTTTAGAAAGTTACAAATTTTATGGAAATATAAAATTATAACTTATTAAAATCAGATAAATATTATAATCACCTGTCCATTATCAGCTTCAAGTTGTAAAGATACAGGCACAACAATATCTTCTATCCGCTGCCGCTTGGGTGCACTTCCATACATATCTCCTGTCTGAAAATAACAATGTCAAATCTGTTTTTAAAGATTGTAACACAAAATCTACATAAAATAATATAGCAAAGCTTAGTTTTTCATGCATGTTAAGATTAATTCACTTAAGTTTGGTCTAATTGTAAAGTTATCATGAGGATTGACAAAACCCATGAATAAGAAACTAAGGCCTAAAATTTTGGGAGTGGTTGGTCATTAAATTAAAAACTTGACCCAATCCATCCAGACTTTGAACTTTAATGACACTTTTAAACGGACCTGGAAAAAGTTGTAACCTTCCCCCGAACCTAATGCATTGCTCCTATGGAGCTGGCAGGAGCTTCCCCCGAACCAGGTTCGTAGGTTCGGGCACTTTTTCCAGGTCCGCTTTTAAATGTCAATAATGTTTAACAATACATTAGTCATAGATGCAAGGCAAAAAGTAGGATCTTATATGAGGGCAGCATACTTTTGACAGAAAAAGCTGCAGAAAATATAAATTTTAAAATGCAAAACTGTTTATTAACATAAAAAGGCAAAAAACTTTTTTATCAGAAAAATCTTTTGAGTGCCTTTACTTTAGGCAGAAAAGTAAAAGGTTTTTAAATGCATGACTAAACTAGCAGTGATTTACTGTTCTTTACAAACCAAAGCTTGATAGAGAAGGGGTTGTACCATTCCGCAGCTGTTGCCACCAATTTTAGAAGGATTAGATGAAGTTGGGCAGAGGAGGGCTTTAAATTCATCAATCAGCTTACCAGCTCTTTTCTCAATGACATCTTTGGTGGGTACTATACAAAAGCAAAAATATCTGAATTTATTTAAATATGCAAATTAGAATACAGTATACTCTCGATACGATGAACTTCGATAACACAAAAATCTCTATTTCTCAAAAAAATATCCCTTGTGACATTAGATATTTCTTTAATGTCAATTTCCATTCGTATGCCTAAAACTCTTGTCATTACAAAACTTTAAAGAACGTTCAAAAAAAAAAAAAAAAATTTATTCTTTGTAATTACAATATGTGATAAGTTTTTGTTTAGAAGAATGGGTGCATGACTTTCAAAGGTGCATAAAAGTATAGTATAATATGAAAGAATCTGTCAGACATCCGTCCAATTAACAGGTGTTTTCCTTCTACTGATATTCATGTTGGTAGCTTATTGTTTCAAATTAAACTGCAGATATGAAAATGTAGAGAAAATTATGACTTCACTGATGTTTTCAAATGAAAAAAGTAGTTTTAAAACAATCCAAAAAAAGTACTTTGTTGATCTTTTTAAATGAAAAATGCATAATTTAAATTTTAATTTTTTAAAATTTAATTCTTAAAAATAATTAATTTCAATTAAATATTTTTTGAACAAATATGTTATTTTATTAAAACAAGTGGAATTTAGACGTTTTACAAACGAATTTAGACATGTCTTCTTATGACACAACCATATGCCATATTTTGTAACTAATGATTTAACTTTTAGAGATCTCTTGTTATTTGCAAAACCTCTTGATCCAGAAATTTTTTACTTCTCTTCAACTTTGCTTTACTGAGAGTATACTGTATGAAAAAATACTATTTACTTTACACTACTGCAATTCCTTTTTTAATGCCTCACATGCTTTTTGCAGGGGCGAGTTGACAAAAGAGTTTAAGGCTCTTACTAAATATTTATTCCAAGGAATTGAATTTTTAGAAAAATGCCAAACAGTTTACCAGCTCTTTTCTCAATGTCATCTATGGTGGATACTACACAAAAGTAAAAAAAAATCTGAATTTAGTTAAATATGTAAATTAAAATGTCACAAATACTATTTACCTTACACTGTAATCCCCTTTTATAAATGCCTCACATGCTTTTTTGCAGGGGTGAGTCGAAAAAAAGAATTTTATGCTCTTACTAGACATTTACTCCAAAGAATTTGGAATTTTTAGAAAATGTAAACTAACCCCGCAATAATTTTAAAATATAACATTTTTTTTAAACGTAAAGCATGCGCTGGAAAGGTGTTTGACATAAAATCTAGGTAGAAAAGAAAGCAAAACTAAATCTATACTCACATGTGTAATCAACAATTTCTTCAGGTGCTTCCCTGTTTAGAGCTAAAGCTTCAATATTTCTCCAGTGTTTCTGAAGCACTGAAAGTAAATACCACATAAGTTAAAAACTTTAACACATTAAGTCCCTTTCAATACAAAATTTAGAAACATTTATCAACTAAAAAGATTTTTCAGAAGTAAAGATGAAGAACTGTTATCATAAAAATTTCTCATTGAAGAAACTATTTCTTAAATGAAAGTGGTTCACAGGGTTCATACTCTACCTAAAATAGTAAAATTCAGGAGTTCCTAATTTAGGAGTAAAATACAGAAAATTTAGGATAAAATGCCTGGTTAGTTTGTTTTACCTCAATGAGATCCATTAAACAAGTCATAACCATAGCATGAAATTCTTAACATAATTAGACCATAAAAAACATGGTATGTGAGTAAACTTTGGCTAACATTTAGTAAATTTTTTACCAGGGTTTTCAAAAGATTCAGGATGATATGCAAACTGCAATTTTTTTATGATTTCCTTAGACTTCTCCACAAGGGCTTCTGTTGGATGATGCTTGTTATCAGTAGGTAAATTTCGAATATCTTCCATATAGGGTAAGTAAATAACATGAAAGCCAGGAGGAACTAGCTGAACTCCCTTTTCATCAACTTGCTCTTCCTGTAACATGAAGTTTTATTAAAGTAACATGTAAAAATTTCATAATTCTTTCATAAAACTGTACCATAAACCCAGAAGAACATGATTTAAAAAGAAAGGCACTATTTTTCTGGTAGTTTAAGTAAGTGAAGCCCACACACACACAGAACTGAATTTAACCATGAGTTATTAGGTAGGGCAGAAAATCACAGAGTTAAAAAAACAGTTGCATTGTTTCTATAGTTTCTCTGGGAGAAAAGTTGAACTGCAAACCTCAAATCTCCTTCATGAAAATGCAAAACAATTTTAATAAACCATTATAAGGAAAGATATGGTACCTGAGGTAAAAGAGCAACTATTCTTGGAGGATCATTTTGGCGGGCAATCATTCGACAGATAGGAACATAATCTCTTTTTTGACACTGGATGATAAACGCAAAGGACATACGAATACTCCCCGCAATCGACTTCTCATCAGGATACAAGAAATAAGAAGGCTTCAAATGGTATTGTGGCTTCAATAAAGACTTAGGTTTGAACCCCATCAGTAGAAGACCTAGAAGTAATAATTTCTATAACACACTATTATTAAAAGTAAAATTTAAAACAAAATACAGTTGAGCGTGTTTTCTTTGAAGTAAAATATGCCAAAACAGAGCTGCATACCTCTTCCGAATAAAATACACTATAGTTTTAAACATTTATTTAATTACACTCTGTTGCGCAAGCAAGTTGGCCATTATTACTTGTTACACTTCTTGTCAAAGCCACTTGTACCACTTGCTGTACCAAACCAATAATTAAGGATACCTCCTATACAGTTACAGCACTTCTATTTCTATAGATCAAATACAGCTTAACACTATCATTATTACTCTTACAGAAGCTAAAGCTAATAGGACCAATGACGATTATAAAAGCAAAACATTAATTTGAAAACTAAACTGATTGGATCCAAAATTATTATTGAAATAAACTAAATACTGTTCGTTCTATAAACAGTTCAACATAAGCTTTAAAAAAACAGTTCAATTAAAAGAAAAGGCTTATTACATAAGGGATAAAGAATGTATTTAACATAGCTAGTTTACAAATATTTTGCAGATAATTATATGCATACCAGGTTCACCAAAATGTCGAATTTGCTTTGCCTCGTCATCAGTGACATAGATTTTCTTGTTTCCATATTCTTGAAATTTTTTTAAATCAGAAGGGAGAAGTACTTCTCCAGTATCCTGGAATATAAATAAAGACATCGAAAATCAATGTAATTATTGTAAAATAATTTAATTTAAGGAGTCATTTTTACACATAAGTTAAACATAAACTTATGTTCATAAAAAACGCAACACCATGAAGGACTTGTTAGTTTTGATGAACATGTCTTAGAGCAATTGTAAATAAGAAAGGAAGCAGCAGCAAAGATATAAAACAAAGAATCATAAAAGCTAGAATGTTTCAGAAGCCTTCAAAAATTTTGGAGAGCTTCAAATATAAACATCAACACAAAATTAAATGTTTTTAAAGCTACTGTTCGCTCCATACTTTTATATAATGCTGAATGCTGGAACCTCCGTAATACCGAAATACATAAATTAGAAACATTCCAGAACAAATGCTTAAAACAAACAAACATTTTCTGGCCTAACACCATATCAAATAGAGATTTACTAGAAAAAGAAAAATTATCGCCCATTCATGAAGAGATTTTAAAGAGACGATGGAGATGAACTGGACATATCCTTTGTTCAAAACAGGATTGCCCTGCTAACATCGCACGTACTTGGGCACCCGACGGAAGACGTAAAAGAGGAATGCCAAGGCTAGGCAAAGATATATGCACCAAGATCTGTGCAAAGCAAAATTAAATAGATGGGAAGAGGCAAGAGGATTGGCTCAGGACAGGGGAGCTTGGAGAAAGAGACTCAAAGACTTATGTGCCAGCTTGGCGCTAAGATAATACAGCCCCCCATATATACAACTAAATTAGTGGTTGAGAATGCGCAGACGCATAAATCTGAATTTGTAATCATTTGAATAGCAAACCATAATGAACATACCCTGACACTTTCACGTTGAGTGGGTAATTCCTTCTTGATGTTACAATTTTTATGATCAGGAGTACTATGCTAAAAAAAATATGAACAAAAAGAAATTATTTTACTTTTTCTTATAAGTAGAACTAAACACTGATGTAATATTTACAAAGGTATTACTTTACAATGCATCTACTCAAACCAAAGTTTAAATAAAAAAGAATCTGAAACAATTTTAAAAATTTAATACTATGTACTACTGTATTAAGACAAATATTTTAAAGATGTATAACTATAAAAAGTATTTATTTAAAAAAGTAGTTAGAAAGTATACTAGAGAGTAAAACAACCCGACTCACACCAAGAAAGGTATTTGTCACAGAAATAAGTTCGGCATTGTTTTCCTTTGCAAGCTTCACAGGATAAGGCTTTGTAGCAGGAACTACAAGTTTATACATTTTGAAAGCAGCTTTTACACCATTACCAATGGACAATTGTACACTCCCCAAAGGACGCTTCCTATGCTCTTTACAACGAACTCTGCAATAAAGGGAAGAAAATTGATGTTTTGAAAGAAGTTGCAATTTTCATACAAAACATATAACAAAGAAATAAAAGAAAATATGGAATTATTTTACCAACTCTAATAAATTTCCTTTTTTTTCTCCTTTTACCAATTAATTTTAAAATGTGATATTTTAGAGTATCATGAATAAGTTGCACATACAAAATCTATCCTATTATAATCATTCAAGAATAAATTATAAAAAATTTAACCATAACAAAGACCAACATGAGAATCCCACATGTTCATTTTTAGGGTTAAAATACTTTAGTATAACACCAAACATACCAAACTTAAATACAAAACCTTGGCCTAGCAAAAACGTAAAAGTTAGGTACCTTGTTAATAGATCATCAAATTTGTCGGATGCATCAGGAAGTTTGTAATGCTCATCTTCTGCTGTTAGTGCAATATCCTAAAAAAGCATCACAAATTTATTTTCTGAACCTGGGTTATAGAGAAGTTATTTCTTCAGACATTTAAAAGGATTTTTTCCCAAAGTTTTTTAAAAGGTATGAGTTCAAAAAAAAAGAGAGAGAGAGAGAGGGAGAGAGAGAAAGAGAGAGAGAAACAAAATAATTATATCTCTAATCTACTCAAAAAGTTATGTGTATTCGACCATAGATTACATATTTTAAATGCTTGCAACGTTAACCAGAATTACTGTATTCTACGAGTTTTACCAGCGTATTTCTTTGGTTAGCAATGTATTTAAGCTGGCAGTTCACAAAAGCAATAATGTATTTAAAAGAGGTTGTTTACAAAAGCAATAATGTAATTGCGGAATTTTAAAATGGCTGTACAAATAATGATAGGAAATAATTTAAATTTTTACATGTAAAACTAAAAATTATCTACTTGCCTTATAAAATACAGATGGATCAAATACTTGGTTTGGCTTTTGAATGTGCATGAGATCTATGTCAATGTTACTCTCATGTAAATCTTTGGCTTTTGTTTTTGCTTGAAGCTGCAATTGAGAGTTCCCTTCATGTGGATTATCAGTTGAAGTAAAAAGAAGGATTCTTCTATGTGCTAATGAAAATTTACTGCAAAAAAATGTTTAGATTAGCCACAATATCTATTCCCATCAAAGTAAATACTACATTAGCAAGTAAGTATACTGTATCAGTCACTCAATATTTTTAATTTGGAGTTACATTTCAAGGTTCCCAAAATCCTTCAAATTCTAACATGATTTTTTCACTTGAAATAAATAAACTGCTGCAGAGAATTCCAAAGCTGATCAAGCTAGCTTGGCTATGGGCTGCAAGGCTTGAAAGAAAACTACTAAATTAATTTAGTTAAGAAACCAATAGTTAGTTAACATTACTCATATTTCTAGTAAACAAACATTTTATTCAATTGCAGAAAAATTTGAACTATATTTCATGTGCACAGAAAGTTTTTGGTGTTATCTAACTGTTCTAGTAATCATGTAAAATCGACAAATTCTTTTGCTATTGACATAAATAACCCCTAACTTTTAGGGTAACGTCAGCTAAGGAATCACACCGGTATCTCATCGAGAAATCAGTAATTATCCTCCCATCCAACAAAGGTGAAACCGCAAATGACTTCCTATAAAGGGGCAAGATACCATTTAGGAGTCATTTTATGGGTTTGTTTCTCCTTTGTCTGATTTCGGGTAACTGGCAATTTCTTGATAAGATACTGGTGTGATTTCTTAGCTGACGTTACCCTTAACAAAACCACAACTTCCAATTCTGGAACGGGATTTGAGAGCCTTTTGTGTTTAATAGACTATACTAGAAAAAATTTGAGGTAGGATTTAGGATATTGAATTCATTACATTTGAGTAGGCAATAAGCACATACAAAAAATTCCTACATATTACAGTTAAACCCTGATAAAGTATAAAACCTAACAAGTAAAATTATCACAATAATAAAACAATCAGTACTTTTATAACTGGTTGTTCTAACATAGGAGTCCCTATATTGGGGTCATTGTAAAGTGATTCTATTATGTATTTTGGAAAATAAAGTAAATTATGTGATTATATTACAAAACAGCATAGGTTTGAGTTTAAATCTAAAATTAAAGAGTTATTTATTAAAAAATTACAGGCCTAAATACAGATAGATGAGTGTGAAAAAACTATAAATTAACATCAAGAAGCTCACTAGTATTTACCAGTTTGAAAACATTATGCTGCAGACCCACAAAGCATCTGCTAATGAGAAGTCAGTAGAATGACCATAAGAAATGTTAAATGTATCAGGATCCACTAAAAAGAAAACATGATAACATTGAGTAATTGGTTTATAATTATAAATCAAATCCAAGTTAGATTATTTTGAAAATTCTGTAAACAAAAGACAGATATAGCAGTTTTTAATTCATACTTAAAAAAACAGTTAAACTATTATAGCCAATCATATATAGCAAAATTTGTTCTGAAACTTTACTATTTCTATCCAGCTTGATAGAATTGCCACTCATTTTTGAGATTTAAAGGATTATTTAATAAAATCCAAATTATAGGGGAAGAAAAAAGCTAGATACTTACAATTCATTAATTCTTCTGTTTCTAAAACCTTTTCAGCTCCAGGCTCACATAAATCACTGAATATATATATGTGTTTGAAATCTGTATTGTTTCGAGTATTTTTTGTTTTATCCTACAGAATAAATTGCTTTAGTAAACGTAATTAAGCCAGATATACAAATTATAATTCAATGAAAGTTTAGCTTGAGAGCATTTCACTATTAGAGTAAGACGAAAAACTACTTACTGTACCAAAAAAGACGATTCCTGTTAAATCTTTGTTGCTTGATATTATTTTGTTAGTTAGAGTTGTTCTGGCACACTAAAATAAAAAATACCAACATTTTCAGAAGTGTATATTAAGTATTCACCTATAATGTAATAAAATGTGAACACATGTTTTACTTTTAAGTTCAATTTTGAAGTTAAACCCTTTGCATTTCCTTATGCCTGTGCATAAGTGAGAGACAACTGTACGTGGTTAAATTCTAAAGTTAATAATTAATAACAAGATAATAACAACCTGAATTTCACCCTACCTTTAAGCTTAATTGAAAAGGGGAATCTTCATCTTGAGCTGCCTCAAACATGGCACTGGTGGCATCAATCAGAAAAATTACAGCGTCTCTTCCAAATGAAAATCCTCTCTAGAGAAGATAAAAGTACATTCAATATTTCTATATAATATTGTAATCAAATAACAAATATACAGATAAATAGGGATTTAAAGCTTTAAAATGGTTAAAAAATGTGAAGAGGAAAAACTATTTTGCATTAGAATTTATCGTTTAAATCTGTTATTCAAATCTGTTATATCAAGAAAAAGCACTGTTCAAGAGTGGTACTACAGGAAAAGCAACAACCAGAGATTGATAGCAAGATATGACCACATTGATTTTCATTCTTCACAACACTTTCTCTTATGAAACATTAGATAAATGGGAAAATAAAAGAGTGCTATCCAAATCATTCAAGACTGCAGGACCAAATGGTTTAAGAATTGTAAAGGCCTTGGCATCCTATTTTCAAAAATGCTGATAGGCTTACCATACGTCCTGGGTTTCAGAGGCTGTCCTGGGTTTTCGTAATTTTAAGACTGGACAAAAATTTTTGTGAAATTTTCGATAAAAATTTTCAAACTGCATTTTTTTACCTATTTCTACGGCTTCACTTTACTCATATTTAGACTGCTGAAAGGGGCAGACTCTCTATTTGTACTGTCAAACACCTTTTAAATGTGAAAATTGACTCTGAACTTAATTGTTGTGAATTTTATGATTTAATTAAATCTAACAAAGAATTTTTGAAAAAAGTGATGTCAAGTGAAAAGTACAAATGATTAAATAAACATAAAGTATGTTATTTCAGTTTAAATGTTTAACTTTTTTTTAGTTTGAGGGTGTTTATTTAGTTTTAAATCTTTGATGGAACGATAGGTTGACAAAGTGTCCTGGGTTAAGCTTAAGAAAATATGGTAAGCCTATAGCTTAATCTCTGGTAAAGTAGTAGAGAGGACAAAACGAGATAATTTATATGGTTTGTCATAAATATTTGACACTAAGCAATTACTTACATCATAAGCATTTTCATCTTCTTCATCATCATGAATCGGATCTTCCCACGTTGGATTCATGGCATTAAGTAGATTAAAAATAGGAAGATAACAAATCTAAAAAGTATCAAAACATTTTAAAACAAAATATAACATTACAGTATAAAACTCCAAACATCCACACTCTGATTATCCGAATAAATTGCACTTTCATTTAATAAATTAAATGCAATCTATTCTTTAAAAATAGTTTTCATCTCAATGACATATCAAGCACTATCACATTTAGAGCCATATTTCCGGGTTGGTCAAGGCAGACTCAGCCTTTTATCCCTCCTCAATGAGGGCCAAGTTTGCTTTAGGAAATAGAGGGCTAAGCGTCAGGCTAAGCCACTCAGCTTATTGTGACTTTCGGTCACATTTTGTATTTTGAAACAGCTCTGCTTACAGCCTCAGCCCAGTGAGGCTGGTTGAACTGGAGTTTGGAGGTTTAAAGATCCATACTGTCACGATAAATTAAAAAAAATCTTTTACTTAAATTGTTCTCTTTTTATTTTACTACGACCCGGGATTTTTCTAGAATAGTCATACTTTTTTTTTTAAATTAATAGGACTCTGATGATCAGGCTCGGTTAGTCAACGTTTTACTATAATTGGAAATAACTGTTTACTTTTAGAATATAGTAAGACTAAATTAAAATAATTAACGATAACTTATACTACTTGCTTTGTTGGACTGCTACTTGTTATAAGGTACCGAGAGTTTGTATGTTAAAGCAAAAATAGAATGTAATTTGGATTCAATTATTTGAGTGATTGGGGAAAATTGAGCATCATAATAGAAAAAATCATATTACAAAAAAATAGCTTCTTACCAACAGGTATATATTAAATAACCACAAGAAATTCACGTTATAACAACAAAATTTTTGATTGAAAACGAAAATACAAACATTACATTTGGTCGGAGAAAGAGCACGAAGAACGGGGCTGGCAAATTATCCCAACACATAACGGGTACTATTTTTTTTTTATAATTTTAAATTCAGGCACATAATTTACCTATAAAGTTCTAGTTTTAAATTCATATTTTTCTTCCTAAATATGAAATTTGAATCCTAATAATTAGTTTTTATTAATTCACCGAACTCACACAAGAATACAGAATACGCTGTCATGTGAGTGTCTCTGTGACGCTCTCTGTGACGTAAACACGACGTGTCAAAAGATCCAACGTGGAACCGGGGGGGATCATTGCAGGTGGAGGAAACACAAGACGCTCAAATATTAATTTCTCATGAAATTTGTTTTGAATTTTAGGCAATTAAGCATATATTTATGTAGATTTTTTTTTAAAGTAAATAAAAAATTTAAATAAAAGAATAATAAAACTCTACTTAGTAAATTCAGAAGCCGCCATAGAGGTAGAATAATACAGGGTGTCCCAAAAAAGACTGACGCATTTTAAAAATCAATAACTCGAAAACTAAAAAAGATAAAAATATGCGGTTTCTTGCATCCTACTCAGGGGGGCAAAGAATTTTCGTACCCAAAATTTCAAAATTTTAGTTCCAAAATGCATTTGTAGATGGCAGCACGAGAAGTTTTCCCGAAATTTAGGTATAAACTGTCAGCGGAATCCCTGCTATTGCCTTGTGGTAGGAAAATCGAAGTTGAGAGATAGAATCGATTTCAGAATCGAATTAGATTGAAATGCTTTAGCTAGTTGGTTGTTTGATTGATCTTTTATGGCACAGAGGAGATATTAGTGCCGTTTACATGGGAAAAATGCTACCCGGGTAGCTACCCGGGTAAAAAGTGGGTTGAAGGGAATTTCCAACTCTACCCGGGTAACGAAATTTGAAGGCGTTTACATGAGACATGATCTAACCCGGCTTTTTCTCGGTCACGTGGTAAGAAAAGTGATCTGCCTGTTTCCATGGTTTCCAAGTTTGTTAACAAATATCTCATTTTTGTTTTTGAAAGAGAGCATCAGAATGAATTTTAAAAGAGCGTTGGCGATATATGCAAAAAATCAACGGATGATAGCAGATTTGCTTACCGAAGACCTGCGAAGATGTATGAAAGCAATCTTGTATTATTTGTTGAATATTTTGTTTATTTACTAGTAACACTTATACAATTATACAAAATTGTGTTGGCAACATTGTTTCAATTCCATCAATGTTTATTGTTTTGATTTCCGTTTTTCATCATGTTTGTAAGTTGTGCTTGTCTTAAAAAATAAATGGATGTTTATTAAACTTAACGTTTTATCTTCACATTTCAAACTGCATTTGCTACTTTCTACATTATTGATGTCCATTACAAATTATATCAAAACAATCAACAGAGCACACACAAACAATTAAATGGCGGACTACACAACACGCAAGGTAGTGTGGGATGGGACACGAAATGCATCATGGGAAAGGAGGGTACTACCCGGCAATTGACTAGGATTGAATCCTACCCGGCTTTTTCCTATCTTTTTCCCTTCGTAGGGAATGCCGGGTAGAAAAGAGGAGTAAGAGCCGCCTTTTACCCGGGTAATTGGCTCATGTAAACGGCACTATTGTTAGGATTTAATTCTAAATAATAAAATCTTTCGGAAATCGAACTTTGAGTTCTAATTGGAAATTATTTTGAGGAATATCATGGAAAATTAGAACATGATTTCTGACAAAGGCTGCGCCATTAATTGTTTAATCTAGTGGGTTATACACATTTAACCGGAAACTTTTTTATTTAAAATTTCTATATGAAGCGTTTATCACTGCTTTTTTTCAGAGGATGGTTATGTAAAATATTTTAAAGGGAAATCAAAGTTTTAGAATCTTTGAGATAACTTTTTATAGAGGGGATATTAAATTTGACTTGGTGTTTGAGAAAGGGCCCCGATCAGACTAAGTTACACTAAATTTAAACTACATTTATTTTCGGAATTAAATAAGTGGATGAATTTGGCAAGAATTTCAGTGGAAGTGCGGAACTTCTTTAAACATTATTTTAGTTGAAAATAGGGTTGGTTGGCTGAAAAATGATCTTTCGGGGTTAAACAGAATATATTTATATTTTTTTTTTTGGCATACTGATTTTTCTATTGGGCTCAAGAAGAATCAGGATGTCAAAAAATAATAAATTTCACATAGTCTGTTTAACCCCATATGTTTATTTTACCCCACCCATCACTACTCGCATATGTAATGTACCCACATCTCTATCGAATTATGAGTAGGTTGGGGTGTGGAAAAATGGGTCTAGTGGGGTAAAATAGGTTTAGCTATTTTAACAGTTTATAGCCGCGTTCACAACAGCCAACCTGTTCAACCGGAGAAAGAGCTAAAGAAGTAGGGGAAAAGGGATCTCCGAAAACCAGCCGTGAGGAAATTTAATAGCCCGTTCACAAGAGCACTCGTCCTACCAGTAGAAAGAATCACGTGGTGAGCAAGCTCGTAGATATGCGGGAAGCGAGCGAGATCGCTGTCTACGAGAGTTGATCCAATTAAAGCATTTCCTACTGCTATTGCCCAGGAGAGAATTTCCAACTGATAGTCAAGTGATTTATTCCCTGCGTAGGGAGAGTGGTGGAAGAAGAACCGGTTTTCTCTGCCTTTCGTCCGGTAGAATGGCTGTTGTGAACGCGGCTAATATTTATAAAATTTAATGGTTTTTTTGGCATGCTGATTTTACTTGAGTCTCAATAAAAGTAAGCATGCCAAAAACATTAAATTTTATAAATATAAACTGCTAAAATCCCTAGACCCCCCTATTTTACCCCACTAGACCCATTTTCCCACCCAACGCTATCTGACCAACATCCGCCATAGAAACTTGTAAGTTTAATAGAAAACCCGGTAATCTAGGATATTCACTCGGAACACAATCACCCCTGTTATGTGCATCGTAGCACAAACTACCATATACTGTTCTTCTAAAGATCATCAATAATCTAAACTTCTCATTCCCTCAATAAACGTTTAAAGAATTTATTTGGATTCTACCTATTTAGAAAAAATTAATGCGTATTTAACAAAATCAAATTCAGTAATTTGAAAAATATTGGCTGAAATGAGAGATCCGTCTTAAGGGGAGGACCACAGTTTGGTTTAGTTGTCAAACTGATTCAAAGCGTAACCCAAATCTTAATATTTTCCTTAGATCGAATCTACGGAAAATATATGTAACCAAAAAACCAAACCAAACCAGATCGAATCTTAAATCTTCCGAGAATCGAACAAGATTCGTTCAGGATCGAACAACATTCGATTCTGTGAATCGATTTTTAATCAAACTTTGGTTTTCCTGTCACAAGTTAAGTAACAGGGATTATTCCGATACCTTTTCCCTAAATCCCTCAAAAAATTCTTGTGCTGCCATCTAGTTAAAATTTTGGAACTAAATTCGAAAATTCTGGGATGAAAATTCTTTGGCCTAACAAGTAGGGGGCAAGAAACCGCACATTTTTATCTTTTTTAGTTTTTGAGTTATTGATTTTTAAAATGCGTCAGTCTTTTTTGGGACACCCTGTAAATAGAGGCGGCATGGACGGCAACCCTCCTTTTCCAACATTAATACCAGGCAAAAATAATTCTTTAACATTAGAACCGATTAGAACTCCCATAGACGCTTCTATTTCAAAGGTGAAAAATCGGTGTCACTCACAGAAAAATTATCGGTAAAAGAATAAGGAACCTGTTTATAAGGATGGAAGTAACTTAAAAGTTCATATTATGTATCTCCAAAACATTTTGATGGATTAGAACTTTAAAAACCCTCGCGTAAAGTACCACACAGAAAGAAAAAGCCTAACAAATGGTCCAAAACGCTATTCCAAATCCCATCTTATGGTAGAGGGCACAGCACGGCAAATGTCAATATCATAGCTGTGATTGGATGTGACGAGTTCATTCAATCTGTCATTTCGGAGAGTTATTAGGGAATCAAGCTTCTTTTTCTCCGCCTCTCGTGAAGTGACGAAAAAGACGGGAGGGGATGCGATCGCTCCACTACAGCCCCCATCTTTCCGTTCTCCACCGGAAGCCACCATTACAAAAACAGAACAAACGCTATCAAAAAGAAAAATGAATAATTTTATTCATTATAAAAAACAAGAGCCAAACTATCCTTTAGTAGTATGTTGAACTATTTTACCACAAGAAATATTACAATAGTCATACATTGAGGGACATGGTATGTATGCAGTGAATTGTGAATGAAATAGATTTTTTTTATTATGTGAAAAAAAATGCGCTGCTATTTATGTTTGCATTAAACCGTGCAAATATAATAAAGAGAGTTTTCAACAAGTCCACAAAAACTCCACACAGAAAATTCCTTGCGAGGAGTACTTTAAAATGCTCAAAGAACCTACGACCTCTAGATTTTGAGAAAATAGTGACAGAAAAGGTATGACTATAAATCCGGTTTCTCTCTATATTAAAAAAAAGTAACAGTGACCGCCGCGGCCGCCGCCGCTGCTTTTGAAAATTTTATTTTTGAACACTTTGAACTCTCACTACGCAAAAACTATTCCACGGAAATTTGTGAAATTTTAATCATTTCTATTCAAATGTATGAGGATCGTTTTCGTTCTAAAAGCTAATAGATGAGATAATTAGTTCTAGAATTATTTAATGTCAAACTCGAAAATTATTTTTTTCTGCTGCGAGTTCGCCCCCAGCAAAATCTATTAGCAGCAGAAATATGATTTTTTGCCATGGAACTAGAAGACTGAGGAAGAGCCGTATCGGGAAACGAGTGAAGCATTCCCTGTAACCGCGCCGCCATCTTGGTCCATCTCAGTCCCATAAAAACATTGCGTTTTCCCATGTAAAGCAATGGGTGATTCCGTATTTTATCGTTGTATTTTATAGTAATATTCGTGAATATGTTTGTTAAATGATTGCATTCAGTCAAAGAACAGTGTTCTGCCTCATGTTCAGCGGAATAAATAGTGAAGACAATTCTTAGAAACCTTTTTAGGTAAGTTAAACTATTCATGTTCTAGTTACTTATCTCATTCTGTTCAAATGTGTTTATGCAATAATATTTCTTTATTTTATGTAAATAATGAAATAATTGAATTAAAGATTTATGTAATACTGTTTGAAATGTTAAATAATTGATGAAATAATATGTTTAAGTTGTGTTGCTTGGATCTGTTTAATTTATATGTTCTTGGATGTTACGACGACATGTAAACATTCTTATTTTAAAATATTATTATTAATAATACTAATATTCTTTTTCTTCAGTCTTATATTTATATGTGAAGGCTGATTGTAAATTTCTAGCAGAAAATCCACGGGTTACATTTTAACCACTGGGGAAGTTTCTTATTACATACTTAAAAACAAAGTTTATTTAATATTATAAAATTGTCTATAAAATGTTATAGCATTTTTTAAATTTCAGATCAACAGTGAATCAGAATATGAATTATGCATATAGAATATGAATTTCGAGAATAAGAACTTGACTGTATTTTTAAAATTGTAATTATCTCGACTGCTTAATTTTCTAACTATGATATAGCCCATGGAAAATTTGTATTTTCTTTTTGCTTGGACCCCTGGAAGATATGATGAAAGATTTTTACTATGAAAATCTTTTAATAAAAGATATATTTGCAAAATTGGAGCTCAAAAATTTACTACTGACAAAGTTCTTAAAAATAAAAACAGTAAGAAAAATATCTCCAAGAATTTTTACAAGTTACAAAAAATATTTTGTTATAAATATTATTAATTTTTTGAATAACTTATTTTCCCTCAAATTATCCTGGGTTTTGATACCTATTTAAAAAAGAAAAATTATACAAAATCCTTTCTTTTACTGCTTTTACCAAGTAAGTAGCATGTTTTTTGCTTTAAAAAAATATCAAACTTTACTGTTTTAAACTTTCTTTTGATAAAAAGTTTTTAAAATCATTTACTTATTTGTTTATTATTCTTATATTTTCAATAAAAATTTCTAAAAAGTATTTTTATCTTGTTTTATTTCTAAGTTAATTGAAATATGTTTAGTGTTTTAAAGTTTTAATTGTGTCAAGAAGTTAAATTTTCAAAGGTAAGTAAAAAATGGTAACTATTTTATGGGAAATAATAGGGCAATAATATGCCTTTAATTTTTTTTTTTTTTGAAGTGGGAACTGCCTAAATTTGTAAAGCAGAAAGATCGCGTTCTTCACTTTCATCGCTCAAAACGAAAAGCGCGTTAGAAACGGCAAACATCGTGAATCTGCTCGGCCGCCATGTTACTGCATTAATTTCTAGTCTCTTCATCGGCTTCAGTTAAACCGGTAGCGCGGAGCGGTTATGGCACTTCCTTATTGTACTAGTTCCATGTTTTTTGCAGACACATACTCTTAGATGTGCAGTTTTGCACCACGTCGCCCTTTTATCGAATTTCGAATTAGTTTTGGAGTAATTAAGTTTTAAAGTTTCGAAAATTTTGACGATTTTTCTGTTTTTTCGTTATAAAAGCAAAACTAATCACAGTAGAACTATGATATTTTAAAGACACATAGAAATAATTTTTATAAAAATATTGGCTTTTTGTTTTTTCAAAAATTCTAATTAGTTTTAGAATTATTAAGATTCAAAGTTTCAATTTTTTCTTCTCTTTCTCGCCGTTCACTAGAGAAACAGACGAGTTTTATGCGTGTTTTATTGATGAGTCTGATTTCTTTTATTTTCAACAATGCTTTTTTCTACAAAGTGGTTGATGGTTATTAGTAGACTTGCTGAATATTTTTTTAACATTTCAATGGACTCTAACCGTCTGACGTCACACGGAACCAACACGTGACCTACTGAGCTTGCGATTGGTTACCACAGATACTACACTAGTAGATCTACTAGTGTAGTATCTGTGGTAACCAATCGCAAGCTCAGTTGTAGGTCACGTGTTGGTTCCGTGAAGTCTCGAACCAGATAGGCGGTTAGAGTCCATTAAATTATTGATAAGCAAGAGAGAGGTATTTTCGGTATTACAAGAGGCTTAATTAAGCCGAGAAAAGGCTTCTGCTGGATTGTTGAGATGAACAAGCGAGCTCTGCTCGCTAAGATCGCGAAGCGATCTGAGAAGAACTGCGAAGCAGTTAAGAGGGTTGGTGAGCGATAGCTCACTATGTGTGATTTCTTTTATCTTCAATTTAAGTTAGGAAAGAAATATTTCAGCAATAGTTTTTTTCGGGATGATTTGGATTAAATAATTTATCAGCAAGAGTGATAAGTAATTTCGGTTGTAAAGGAGCATTAATTAAGCCGACCAGCGGGGTGATTGGTAAGATGGAACAAGCGAGCTTTGCTCGCTGAGATCGCGAAGCGATCTAAAAAGAACTGCGAAGTAGTTCCGGGGGTTGGTGAGCGATAGCGAGCAGGGGGCAGGCCCCCTAGTACTAATATAAAAAAGTTTATGGGAAACGTAAGCATAGTTATTCGGACATGTTTGTAGATAAGCATGCTAAACATATTTACAGCACATACAGGCACACGCCATGTAATAAAAAAGGCCTAATTTTTTTTTCGTTGAAGGGGTTCTCATGAGCGTCTCGCATCGGGCGCCTTAACCCGACGTTTGATATAGTTCCTTGGACATTTTTATGTACTCCCCGCAAGGAATCTTTCTTTGGGTGGCCTTATTGAAAATATAATATACGTCAGAAGGGTAAAATTTCAAAAGAACCCTTTGTTAGTTTGGCCTCAGCAAAGTTGATGGTTTCGCTTAAGAATGAAACTGATGAAGAATAACCCCGTACGTCACTAAGGATGTAACAGTTGTAAAGAGTACTTTCTTCTTCAAACGAAGCATCTTCCACACCGACAGCTTGATGTCTTCTTTGTCCTCAAAGAGCTGAGAGCACTTCTCGATGGCTTTCCACGTGTGCATTCCGCTCAACGAGCCATCACTTATTCCATCTCTCAAGAGGCTCTTCCTCAGGACATTGCAATCGGCCTGGACCTTGTCCGCGAACAGCACGATCGAAACGTAGAGAAGACCGCTCTCCAGAGTGTAGAACACCCCGCAGAACACGTACTTGATCTCGTGGACGTCTTTGGAGTACTGGAAATACAGAGTCAGCGCCCTGAAGAACTCCATGAAACAGCGCGTGAGGCTGAGGAGCATGGCCAATGACAGTGCGCGGTCGAGCCTGGTGACGATTGTCACCAGGACGCGGTAGAGCTTCCTGACGTCTTCTCCGGACGCCAACGTTTCGGTCAGCTTTTTAGCCACGCGACTCACCTCTTTGCAGAAGCAGACGAAGAACACCCCAGCGGCGTAGGGCATGCACCAGTTGACGTACTGCTGAAGAGCCGACAGGAGGAAGTACACGGTGCCGAAGAGCACTTTCGAGTTGACCACGGCCCAGAAGACGAAGCAGCTGTCCATTATCTCTGAAGAGGAGGCCATCCACATGGCGGCCGGCAAGAAACTGACCACCACCATCAACCAGGGCAGACCCTTGGCGAGCATTCGGGTGGACGCGCTCACTTTGATGGTGCTGTGCTTCAGGAGACACAGCAACGACTTGAGTAGTTCGTGGAGGTTCTTGGCCTCTCGGCGAATCGTCCACCACATCGCCAGAGCCACCGTCTTGGCGAGAACGGTGAAGATGTGCAGCGAGTACATGGAGTCGGAGAGGCACCAGATGTTGGCGGTGGTCGCGAACAGCCAGACGGAATGGAACAGGAGGGCCAAAAAGGTCATTCTGCGCTTCCTGAGTTTTCTGCGCTTCACGTCGATCCCGTTCACGTAGAACAGCGACAGCAATCCGTTCATTGAGTCGTCTTGGAATTTCGTTTTGATGCCATCGTAAAATGTCATTGTCATCTTTAAAAAATTATTTTTATAATGCTCCATCCATGAATCTGAAGAAGGAAATGATTCTGTCCATTAATGACCACCAATCAAATCGATCGGTGTGGGGTTGTTGTAAGATGTGATTCCATTAAGTTAAATCACTTCTTTCATCTCCCTCCATTGTATTGATATTCGTAGCAGGTTATTCGGGTACCCTAAAAGCTTTTAGGACGTCACACAAGTAACAATTGGCATCTATTAGTCATATGTAATACAAAGAACAAACCCAATAACTAATATTTCTCGCTGTGTGATATTCTCGAAACAATAATAAAAATTGTAAAACAGTCTAACCTTGTTTTTTTGAACTTTTACAAAACTACAATAAAATTAATTGCTAAAATGTCGCCTTTTTTTTGAAATTTAAGTGTTAATTTTACTGATATGACAAATTTTTTTAAAAAGAAAAAAAAAACAGGAAAATTAGAACAAAAGTCTACATCAAACACGTATTAGAAGTACCCATCACTGTAGCATATTTTTTTTAACATCTATATAAAAAAAATTATGATTAAAATAATTGTTGCACTATATTTGAGAGTAGTGTCAGTTCCAAGAGAAAATAGGATTTGAGTGCGTTTATCTATAAGACACTCGTAAAACAAAGAAAATGAGAAAATTCTCACTTGTATCACGAAGGGGGATTACAAGGGGCATTTTTTCTCCATGCTAAGACAATAATCTGTGAATTTTACTAATATCATTTATATCATTATATTTTACTAATATATAAAGACTCATTTACAAATTGTATCACACAATTTTCGGTGTTTAACCTCTTTTTCTCACCCCCAGTCCTAAGTTGTTCTATTTTAGTGACCCCTTTTTGTGGTATCACGCTTTTAAAACTTAACCTTATAACTTATTTTTACTTTCTTTTCAATTATTACTAATAAATTTAAACTAAGAATACAGGACCCCCTCTTAAAGTGAGACATACTAATTAATTTGCGAATGTTCCCAGAATCCTGAAGATATAATTAATCAGGAGTTTTAAATGAGCATTTTAAATATTTTTTTGGGAGATTATTTTTTCTGATACTATATTTTGTTTTTCATGGGGAGGATGTGTAAATATAGAAATCGTTAAAAAATTATAATGCTTGACAACTAGATGGATTTCAATACCTTTCACCCTACAAAATTAGATTTATAATGTTTTAAAAATTTTAAAGAGAAGAAAGCTAAAACTCCACCCGAGCAAGGACGGGCAGATAAGCTCTATGTCTATAGTACCAAATACAAGTTAACGTAACTGCAACTAGAAGTAAACGAAATTTGGCCACACATGACAAAAACAGGATGAATCTTAAACATTTGTGCTACTTGCGTTTTGTTATACAGGCTTATATATAGAATCCCAGAATAATATAATTGTTGTAAAAATAGATTCACTTAGAATTAACTGAATTAAAATTGATTGGCGATAGAAGTTAAACTTTTGAGCTGCCTCTTATACCATGGGACTTGAACTATAACTCTCTTCTTTAAATTTATTAAGGTATTAAATGCAGGTTTCCGAAAAGAAATATGTCTGTTTTGCAAGTTTGATATCAGAACATTTTCTTAATATTGAACTTATTTTCAAGAAACATGAAAAAAAAAAAACCCACTTCTACTATGATTTTACTTGCAAAGAAAAGTAGCAAAATTTTTATTATTACACCTTTATAAGTTTGAATATTTTTGTGGTTGCAAGTGAATTTTACTTCAAATATCCGATCAGGAAACTATCTTGATGCAATAACTTCTCTAAAAGGCATAATATTAAAGATGAATATGGAAGGTATGAATATTTTGATAGGAATATACTTAGTTAGTGTGATTATTCTTAATAATCTAAATATATTCTTAATTTAGTTAAACCCGTTCTTTTTGAAATGAGAATTTTCGATGTTAAAAATTGGCATTAATTATATTTAAATAAATGAATCAATCGATGTAAATTGTAAAGCAGTTATATTTTCAGCTTGAACTAATTGAGTAATAATGTAATTGAAATCAAATTTACAAATAATTATCAAAATACATATATTTCCTTAAATTTATTATAATCCGATTATCACTGTAGTGATATTTGTATGCCTTTTTAAAGTTTTAGTATGGATTCTATTAGTTCTTAATGAATTTTTATTTTTACCACCTACTACCAAAAGGAAGTTTGCCAATGCAGCAATCTCTGGTATAACGTTCACATCTGTATGAGTCGAATAACATTGTATCAGTCTCAAACAGATATGCTTATGAACTTCAGCTATACGATCCGATAATTTGTTAAACTAATCTATTCCTTGTCAAATCGTGTCTCTATACCTGTTACTTATATCTGGGTTTGCAGACACAAGGATCTGCCATTCGATCATGGGCCATATTCAGAAACTCAATCTTCGAACTATTTAACGGACCACAAAAAGTGTAAAAGCAATCTGAATATATTCGAATCTCGGAACAATATGGCAAACGAGAGTTCCGGAGTTCACGTTTGAAATCTCTCGTTTGGTGAGCTTTTTCACCGTTTCCGTACCGTTCTCGTTTCTTCTACGTGTTTGTCTTTCAGAATATGGCCCTTAAGATAAAGATGCACGTTTAGACGAGCTTACAACCTGTAACCGTTTCTTTTCAGAAACTTATGCATCAGGAGAATTCGAAGATATTGGATCATCAGACCCAGTCATGGAAAAATTGGAATACGAAGTCGTGATTTCCGTATACTTTTACGTATTTTTTGTATGTTTTATATGTATTCCAATTTCAATTTTTCTTTCATGCCGATATGACGAAACGAGGGCTTACTTTTTCATGCTGTGCTTGGTGTGTTTCTTCATTAGCATATTTATAGCATACCACACAAACCCCAACTATCACATTAGTATGGCTTTTCGGAACTGATGCCACACTTTTAAAGATAGCTGACAAAAGAAAAGTTTTCCGACGATTTTTTGTGAATATGAACTGTATACGAATTTTAACTCTACATATAATAGGTTTGAACGCTATCGAGAGTTTTCTCTACAAGTTAAGAACTACGGAAAATATTGACTCCGTTTCAAAACTAAACGGTAAAGATCAAAGTGTCAATTTTATAAAATCGTTTTTATATAATAATAGTGCTATGCTTGATGAAACTTTTTAGCAAAGAATTTTTCAAGATATTTTAGAGAGTATTGTGATTTTTATAGAAGGATTTTTATTATTGTACTCAGACTTTTCTTACTTAGAAAACTGTCCTAGAATTTAATGATCCCAAGCTTTTACAAAGTGTTAAAATTACTTTTTATAAAAAGTTTGAATGTTATGGACTGGTAAAAAATATCTTTAAAGACACTTGATTTGTTAAAAAATAAGATGCAGAAATTTGTTAAAATGAAAATATTGTCCTATATTAAATATGAATTCTTTTTTTACATGGTTTTAAATGTTTGAATAAATGGTTTTGTTAAATTTTCGACTTTTCCTTGAGATGGTAGAAATAGAGTAAAAGTCCTGAGTATTTTATTTCATAAATGGTTAACACTGTAAATTGTAAAATCTTTCGAGTCAACCCCAGAATAAAAGTATTTTAGGGTAATTCAAAGAATTCGGGCCAGGCGCCAAAAATGGCGATAAACAGTGGATTCTGGCAACACAGAGCTCATCTCCCTATAGAAGTTAAATTGCTTACTCGCCAATAAACGGCATTGGCAACACCAAATTTCGCCGAGGCCCGGTTTCATTGGATTTACCGTATTTTACACCGTCTCACCACCAGTCGTAGTCGGTTAAAAAATAAAGACACACGAATAAATAAAATTACGAATATAAGACGTCAGATAGAATATAATAAGAAAAAGGGATAATATTAACTAGAAAAGGGGATGTTGCTTTGTTCACTGTGAAGAAGATGGTCTTTTAAAATTTATTCACATAGTTTCCAAGAATATAAAAATGACAACTAAATCATCATTAGTGATTTTGCAAGGCTCAGTTAACGCCCGCTGTATCCGAGCATTTTGTTGTACGGTTGGTTTTTCTGCATATAGCCTTCTATTAAGGAAAAAACCGTTCTACAGGAACAAGTTTTGTAACGTAAACAACTTTACCCATTAGAATTACTTGGCCAGTCTTTTCTCAGAGTGAAACTATCATAATGCAATTAGTCCAGTAACCAGGTGTCAAAAAAGGGGTGTTTCAGGAAAAAAATCCGGAAGTTTTTTTCTCAACGGTTTTATATGTTTTCGAGGGTGCCGAATCCAAATCTGAACTTTGCATACAAAATTTCGAATGGCATTTTAGTGAAAATTCGAAAAAACCCTAAAATTTCACCCCATTTTTTGATTTTCTACTTGTAGAACGGAAAGTATGGGTTTCTCATGAAAATGTTAATTATAGAAAATAAAACAATCTAAAAAGTTGCCAATTACAACTTTTTTGTCAGACGAATAGTTTGGCCGCGAGAGCGCGCTGAAAAATAGCCATTTTTTGGCCTTTCCGCAAAAAAATGGAAAACGCGCTCTTCTACCCTCTACAAAATGAAAAATATTCACTTTATCAACGAAAAATTTACACCCCGTGAAAGAGCATTTAACTTTCTATAAATAACTTTCCTTAAATTATATTTTTGAGAAGGAGGAGGGAGCGAAGCAAAGATCGAAAGTAAAGTAGTTAATACTTAACAAAAGACTTTCAGTGGAAGTTGGTTCCTTGCACATATAAAAATGAACAAGCAAATGAATTTTTCATTCATTGCCAAAAAACCGTTTCTGGGGGAAAATACTGAAGAATAATTAATTTAATTAATAATCATTGGGATGATTAAATCATACAAGAAATTATTAAAGTAGTGTTTCCTATTTATTTAAATCAAATGTTACTTTTTTACAGAAGATATGGTGAATTTTCCGCCTCAGGGGTGAATATTGCCAGATTTTTAGTGCGCTTTAAAGGCTAAACTATTGGTCTGACAAAAAAGTTGTAATTAACAATTTTGTAGATTGCTTTACCCTCTTTATTTTCTATATTTAACATTTTCATCAGAAACCCATACTTTCCGTTCTACAAGCAGAAAATTAAAAAATGGGGTGAAATTTTAGGGTTTTTTTCGAATTTTCACCAAAATGCCATTCGAAATTTTGTATGCAAAGTTCAAATTCGGATTCGGCACCCTCGAAAACATATAAAACAGTTGAGAAAAAAACTTCCGGATTTTTTTCCTGTAAAAACTACCTGGTTACTGGACTATATTACCTTTTAACATAGGCAATCGGTACTTTTTTTAAATATTTACATATAAGGTTTTTTACGACAGTTTTATATGTTTTCGAAGGCGCTGATTACGAATATCAAAATTGTGCCCGCGTGGGAACTCGGCTTCATATCGAAAATCGGAAAAAATCTCAAATTTTCGCTTTTTTGTTCGATTTTCACCGATTTGCTCAGAAACTATTCGTTTCTCGAAAAAAAAGAAGTACACCAAATTAAAGTACGTAAAATTTCCTATAAGATGCACTGACTCGTTTCTATTTTGTGAGGAGCGGTGTACACTTTAAAGCGTTTTGAAGCGCAGCGAATTTTTTGACTTTCTACAAAAAAAGTGAAGAACGTTCCCTTTCCCCCTCTACAGCTCCAAATATATACACGTTTCAGACAAATAGTTTATACCACATGAAAGTACATTTAATTTCCTACAAAATACACTAGTCAACTTTTACTTTATAATGTGAGGTATTGTCGCTAGAGCGCGCTGAATTACATCTGTTTCTTGACTTTACACAGAAACATGAAAATCCCTTTCCTTCAAAACGCTCTAAAGCGTACACTGCTTCTCGCAAAATAAAAACGAACCAGTGCATCTTATAGGAAATTTTATGTACTTTAATTTGGCGTACTTTTTTGTTTCGAGAAACGAATAGTTTCTGAGAAAATCGGTGAAAATCGAACAAAAAAGCGAAAATTTGAGATTTTTTGCATTTTTTTATGTGAAGTTGACTTTTTAAATGAAAATAAACTTGAAATTTGGATTCAGCAATGCAAAATCCATATAAATTCGTTCATTAAAATATTTCCATAATTTATTATATGAATTTAAAAATTTGATTGAATTTCCGCCTAAAATACCTAATATTTCATAAATAAATTTTAAAAATTATTTTTTTCAGGCATGCTTAGTCATCAATTCATTCAAAACAACCTATTTTATTGGTAATATACCGGAAGTAAAGCGCAGATTGGAGATTAACTACTGCAAAAGTTCGTTTTGGCTGTAAGCCGCCAAAATTTAATTGTTGATCTTTGCCTCGCTCCCTCCCCCTTCTCAAAAAAAAAAATAATTTAAGGCACGTTATTTGTAGAGAATTAAATGCTCTTTCATGTGGTGTAATTTATTTTTGGGTAAAGTGATTATTTTTCCTTTTGTAGAGGGTGGAAGCGAGAGTTTTCCATTTTTTCGCGGAAAGGCCAAAAAGTGTCTGTTTTTCAGCGCGCTCTAGTAGCCTAACTATTGGTCTGACAAAAAAGTTGTAATGGACAATTTTGTATATTTTTTTATCTTCTTTATTTTCTATAATTGACATTTTCATGAGAAACCCATACTTTCCGTTCTACAAGTAGAAAATCAAAAAATGGGGTGAAATTTTAGGGTTTTTTCGAATTTTCACCAAAATGCCATTCGAAATTTTGTATGCAAAGTTCAGATTCGGATTCAGCACCCTCGAAAACATATAAAACCGTTGAGAAAAAAACTTCCGGATTTTTTTTCCTGTAAAAACTACCTGGTTACTGGACTAAATAGTTAAGCTATTAGATACCATATAGTATTAGTATTAAGAGATGAGGGAGAGTCCACCTCCTATATTATCTTCTACAAGGGGAGGGGATACAGCTATGGTATGCCATATTGGCTTCTTCAATGGTTGGAACACAGTAGATATTTAATTGAAGCAAATCATTAATTGCATTTTTTAATTACTATATTAAGTTTAAAATTGGTGAAAGAATTTTCATTTAAGTCTGAAAAATGATGCAACTTAAGGGGTGCTCCCCAGGCTCACTCTGTTCAAGGGCCATCCAAGGAGGTTTGAAGGGTACACATCCCCAAAAATTTAGATATTAGCCTTTTTCTTTAAAATACTGGGGCATAGCAAGGGGGCAGTATCCAAGAGTCCTAGATGCATAAAAATGAGTTAAAATCTTAAGTCAAATTTAATATTTTAAAAATATAGTCTTTGGCTTGAAGATTTTATGTGATTTAAAACAGTTTTAAATTACCACATTGGCCATCTTTATTTTAGTTCTATTTATTTAAAGAAATTTAAATATATGTTTTTTAATTTTGCGTTTCTGTATTATTGAATTATATCTGTCAGTAACTTATAACAAGAAAGTTATCTTTAAAAAAGTACACATACAATACTGTCTCGTATAGTAAGTAAGGGAATTATCTTTTCAGATACTTTGCTCCAAGGTACAAGTTGTTTTGCTGTAACACAGGTAAACTGAATACCACATGGATTTTCAGATAAACTTTTACAACCTAATAAAATTCAGTTGATAAGTACAAATGCTATGACACAGAATACAGTTAGAATGAGAAAAATATTTACTTTGAAGTTATGAAATTTTATTTCTCTATTTAAATCATCAGTCAAATTCTTTTGATGCTGTTTTGTACCAAGTAATTGTCAGTATTTAGTTAGAGGATATAGCCTAAGAAATACTTTTATGCTAAAAAATTTAAAATCAGCCAGCCACTATTTGGAAAAAGGCCTTCTTCACACACACACACATAAATTTTTATTTATTATTCTGAAAGATCACACCATAAAAACCCCTCAGAAACCAAGTTTTATTTAACTAGCTTTGGTTCAGGGTTTTATCATGCTAAGCCTCTTTATTTAGATTATTTCCTCTTTATTTTTATTTTTACTAAAACTGTCATGATCCATTGAAATTCTAACATTTACCATAGAAAGAAAAAAAAGGTTATATAACTATAGAAAACAGAATTCAGACAAAATCTCATCTTTTTACTCCATGGTTTTTAAATTTTGATGGATATAAGAAAAATGTCATTTTTAAAATTTTCAAAGCATGCATATAATTGTGCTTCGGGGGGGCGAACGCCTCAACCGCTTTTAGTAAAAATCATTGCTGTCTATTTTCATAAATTTGGGTCCTTGGGGAAGGGTTAGGACCCTTCAAAGGTGAATTGCGTAAAAGTTAAGAGGAAAAAATCTCGTATAATTATCTCTATAATGTTTAGCCCGATGGAGAAAAACGGGGATCATTTTACATAAGAATCTGCTTGTGTTGTGTCAGAAGCATTTTGAACCTATTTTTTTGTCGAGTAGTGTAATTTGTGGAATGCTTCAGAGAGTTGTATCATAAAGCCTCGTGAATGTCAGCTGCGGTTCCGTGGGTGGTTTGAGCGGTGGTAGCCACCCAATCTCTTGAACATTGGAGCTTCCTCCTCGATGAATCATCATTCAGCAGAAAAAAATATTTTTTTTTTACATTATATAGTTTACCCAATATCTAGGAGAAAAAAAACCGCGTCAGCTGGCTGATGTAAGCCGGTGGAATAGACTACAACTGCTCGCTTGAACATTTGAAGCCCTCGAAGAATGATATCAAGGCAAATGGGTGAGTAGCGGAATGAAATGGGAACCCGATCGCTCCCATTGCGCGATGAAAGCGACATTCAAGCATTTGGGGACTGCACTGTCTATTTGGCCGGCAAATATACAACTAAACTCTACTCATAATTTTACCCGGCAACGGTCCTGATTGGAGCACCGGAACTGCATACGTAACCGCGAGACCTACGGTCGTTTTTGCCGTCCAAATAGTTATTTTTGAAGAACCTTATGAAAGCGGCAGAATGATGCAAACGAACGAGCGAATAAAAGAGTACCAGAACAGAGGGCCCAAAGCCGTAGACAATGATGGAAATCGAAAACAACGGAAGATATTATTTGGGATAGGATATCTGGTGGCGTTGGGATCCCATCCACAACTCATGCAACTCCCGCCTCTTTCGTCATGTCACGAGAGGCGGAGAAAATATCCTTCCGCAAGGACACGTTATTGAATAAATTTGTCACATCCTATCACAGTTGGTGACACCCAAAATGCCACTGCCTACCTTGCTATAAATCATTTCCAGTGTTGCCCTCCACCTTACGAGATTTTTAATAGCGTTTTGGACCCTCTGTTAGGCTTTTCTTTGTAGAGAGAATTCCCGATGTCGTACAGAATTGCTGATCAAAATATGACTTAGTGTCTTTATCCTGTAAGCCAACGATATTTCCATGAAGGGGAAGATTAATTCTGATTAAAGCAGTGGTTCCCAACTGGTGCATTACTACTTTGCCTTAAAATCACTGCTTTGTAATCTGAACGGCAAACTTATGGAATCCTGATCTTTAGAGAAGCTCATTTGATTGGTTTTGATCTTTCCAGCTCGATGGTGTCAGCGCTTAGGAACCGATAAAGTGATCTTCTCCAGCGACTGCTGGAGTATTATGAGCATTTCCCATTAAATTACAGTTAGTTTACAATATTTTCAAACTAGAGTAACTGTTAACAGTACAAATAATTTCTCGTCTCATATCAACTTCTTTTAAGAGAAGATCCACACCTTTCACGGCCCCTCCGAAGTGTATCTCACACATTCAGTTCGGAACCACTGATTTAAAGAATCAATCTTATCCGCCAATAGAGAATGAATCCACAACTCTGAGGGTTTTCCACCCTCACTTCCACAAAGTTTGTTGGTATTTTCTCTGTTAATATTTTTAAACAAAATTAAATTAATAAATTGAATAATCGTACATAAAATAATCTTCAGCAGAAGTTTGAGCAGTCTTGAACTTCATTATCCACCTCCCTAAACTACTGATCTGGAATGAAAAGATGTTTTATTGTTACAATAAATATTTTGTATATATAAATCTTTCTCTCCCTCTATCTCTCGGACAATTTTCTTCTATCACACCACTCCCAAACTCATTTTATAAACGCTAACCCTCAGCCATTCACCAGCTCTCCCTTTTTAGCATCCTAACTCCCTCTTAACCTCCCCAATTCACTCCTCAGCATCCTGAAATTGTCTCCCGTGCATCCCTGCTCTAGTTTTTCCACAACCCTCTCATCCCCCTCCTGAATATCATCATCTGTCATGTCTTCAACATCATCTCCCCTATCTTCCCCTTCATCAATATATTATACTCGCTTACCTTCCTCCTAAATATATTTCTCTCCTCATCTTCCTCCACCAATCTTTCTCTCATCCCCCTCCTCAACATACTCTCTAACCATCACCTCCTCATTACCCCATTTCTCCCAACTCACTCCTTAGTATCTTACCTTCAGCCTCAACATTCAAACCCCCCCACAGGTTCCCAACGCACGCCTATGTTCCTTCACCATCCTTTTCTTTTCCCTTCTTAAGAATCTCCTCTCATCACCCTCAACAACTTTTTCCTTTCCATCCCCAACCTAAACATCTTTTGTCATCTCTTCTTCCCCTCCAAAACATCATCTAGTCTCATTCCCCTCAACATCAACTCATTTCCTCCTACCTCCCCAATATACTTCTCTCAGTATCTTTTGCCATTATCTTATTTTATAGCATCACCTCCTCCCCATCCTTAACGTCCATTCTTTTCAAATCAAATCCTCAGCATACATTTATTTCTCATCCCTCTCCTACACTTCTTTCCTCTCATCCTCCTCAATACCTAAAAATCTCGCCACTCACTTCTCTGTATCTCATATCCTCCACATCACCCAAAATTCACCTCCGATTCCCAACCCTCACTCCAAAGTATCCACTAGGACTAGTCTCATCCTAGGACTAGTTCCACCTCCACTCTTAGACACTCTTATTTCTAATCACACTCCTCGGAAACATCCCCTCTCTCATCCTCTTTCTTAATACCCCAAATCCCCCAACTCTTTCCTGTACCCTACTATCAATATCAATTTCCCCAATCTCTTTAAAATATCGCCTCTCCGGTGCAACAATGACGGAAATGCAACTTGGTAAATATTTAGGGCGAGCGCGCACGGGCGACTTTTGTCACGGTGATAAAGACAAAAACAACGTTGCTAAGGCTGTTGTTAGGGGCGGGACATATAAGCATCCAATAGAAGCATTCGCACATGACATCACTGGAGGATAAAAACAACGTTGCTAAGGCCGTTGTTAGGAAAAGTCATGTGATTGAAAATGCTCTATTGTTTTCTAATGATATTTTTGATACTAGTAATCCTGGTCGCCGTGACTTTAGTCGCTAGTGCGCGCACAGCCTTACCGTTCAGTAGCTTGGCAACAAGTTAGATTGGTAGCCAAATCAAAGTCGAGCCAAGAAACAACGGTGTTATTTTTGGCGATCGCCGCTAAAAAAAAGTCGCCGAAAATCATGGTTTAGCTGGCATATCGATTATCAACTTCCTTCACCGAAGTTAAGCACCTTCGGGTGCTGTCAGTATTTGGGAGGGTGACCAAGTGATCAAATCAATCATCGGTGCGTTTTCTTTCGTTTCTTGCTCATATTTGGTTTTATTTTTTAAAAGATCTACCTGTTATCAGAAATATTCTACCCTAAATAATGAATGAGTATATTATTAAATTATTAAATATGATGAGAATTTACATATTATTAAATTACGATTTTTTTTTATCGTCGATTTCAGAGGTACAATATTTACTAGGCAAATTCTCAATAAAAATTTTTTCCAATCGTTTATCGGTGCATTCTTTTGAAAATTATGCTAATGACAAATATTTTTTATAATGGTGCACTGGAACTATAATCAGTCTTTGAAATTAAACTCTGACGATCCGATCAGAGAACAATTTTAATTTATTAAATAAATTAATACTAAATTACGTGCGTTTTACTTTACATGTCCATTTTTTTTTGATAGAACCGATGGTGGTAGTGCTGAGATTGTAGGGTTTCAAAAAAATTGGAAATAATAACAGTTGTAAGTTCCTCCAAATACATGGTGGTCATAAAATAACGACCCTACTTTAAAATTAATACAATTTCTAGATCTCTTAAATGAAGTATTTCTAGATGCTAACTTAATTTCGCTTCCAAAAGGAATAAATAAAATAAAAGAAATAAATAATTCTTGCCCTGACGTTTACTCAGAAAACAGAATGAAAACAATAAAGCCAAGACCCAAAAAAATCCATCTGCTCGCGAGGCGTTTGAAATCTAGAATACACAGCTGCATAACAAGCACAAAAACAAAAGATTTAAAAAAAATTAAAAGTGTTAGATACAAATACTACTACAGAGTTTTTTTAATATTTTTTTCATCCGACACCACTGTGAGGTGCGATGGTTGGTGGTCACCCTCCCAAATACTGACTGCGCCTGATGGTGCTTAACTTTAGTGAAGAATATTAGAAGACGTGCGATACTGGTTAGGCCATGATTTAAGCGTTTGGGCATTTCAAGCCGTTTTTGGCGATTTATCTTTGCGGCAATTGAAATGATCACCAAAGATTGACTCGACGTTTTCGACTTCGCGCGATATCGTGGCCAATCTAGAAGCCTTGCTGCCAAGCTCCCGTGTAGTAGAAATTTCAATTTTTACATTTGCGTCATTGTTGCACCGGAGCGGCGATATTCTCCTGTCTCCTCCCCTTCATTCTTTTCACCTCCACTTCCAGACATACTCTTATTTCTCATCACAATCCTCAGAATCATGCCCTCTACCATCCTCTTTCCTTAATAGACCAAACCTTCAAACTTTTATCCTCCCCCTTTAACGCACAATATCCTCTCCCCTACCTAGCATACATCCCCATTCCTCTCTCCTGTTTGAAATTTTAAAATTTATTAGCACCTCCTCCATTTTCTCTCCTCATTGTTTTTATATAATTTTTTCTCTCACATATCCTACCTCTTCATTCCCCAAATGCTTTCCATTTCATCCACTTTTCTTCTTCAGTGTACGTCATGCTACGTTCACATATGAAAAGCTATACTAGTTTAACAGCTAACTCATCTCGAATAAGAGTATGTGTGAACGAACTGTCACGGATTTAAGCTAGTTTAGCCAATTGGACAACCCAGAAGTGGAAAAATAAATGTTCTGTAAGTATAAGTGAAAGCTTAAAGAAAAATACAAGTGTTTAGGCTTATTCCTGAGTTCTTACACTCCGACCATTGATTTTACTACGAGCGTCATAAAGGTTTGGAAAAGTTGTATTGTGAACAGATAAAAATTAGGCATCTTAGCTTAAACTTTCTCAGCTTCTCTCAAAGCTCTTATCTTTTTATGTGTGAACGTAGTACGACAGTACCCTACTGTACTCAGCGGTGCTCTACAATCTTATTTTAAGGTGTAGAGTAATCATTTTTCTTACCCACTTAAATTCTTTCAGGAAATTCTTCGATCGGTGTCAACTACGAAGAACTTGACACTTTTCCAACCTATAACATGGGAATGTAATTATAATTAATCTTTCTTGATACACTTGCCCCGCATGCCTAAACAGGCACTTAGAGCTATAGTACTTCAAAGGATAAAAGTAATAACAATGCTTAAGAGGCAGATGCGGGCAGAAATGCGGGGTGTCATTATAGTGACCAAATTTTGATTTTGCTGAAATTTTTGGTGGGTTCTTTTAATGATTTTAGAATTATTTTTTTGGGGGAAAGAAAAAAATTTGGTTATTCTAAATTCATTAGAAGAACCAAAATTTCAGAAAATAAAAAATGGTCACTATACTGACCTGCCCGCATCTTATAAAATCTGCCTCTTAATGGATCAACAATCTCATCCTCTGGCGACCCTAAAACTCGCAACCCACTCTTCTGTATCCTTCTCTCATTTTCCCTTTTTCAATCTCTATTTAAAATTCCTATCTCCTCCCTCTCCTCAGCATATTATACTTTCACCTTCTCACCTAGGCATACTATTATTTCACATCACCCCTTAAGAATCATCCCTTCTTTTGTCCACCTGCTTGATCCTTCTCATGCTATTAATACTCTAAAACTCGCTCTCCTCCCCCTCCTCAGCCATTATTAATTTCACTCACCTCCTCTCCTCTCATCATCCCTCGGGGTCTTACCTTCTTTCCGTTCCCGTGCTGGACAACATCCTTTCTAATCCTCTAGAGAACCTAAACTCGCAACTCACTCATCTGTATCCTACTCTAATTATCCCTTTTTTCAATCCTACTCTAATTATCTATTTTTTCTCATACTCTTAATACCCTAAAACTCCTAACTCACTCTTATGTATCCTTTTCTTAGTATCCCTTTTCCAAATCTCTATTTAACTTTTCCCCTGTGTCCTCCCCCTTCTCTGCATTCGTTTTCTCTTCCACCCCCTAGGCATACTCTTATTTTTCATCATCCTCTCTCCTCCCTCAAAATCATTCCTTCTTTTGTTCCCCTGCTCACGCTATTCTATACTTTCTCATCCTTTTACTTCCCAAAAACTCCCAACTCGTCTTCCTGTATCCACCTCTCAGTATTTATTTCCCCTATCTCTATTTAAAATCGTCTGCTATCACCTTCCCCTACTCAGCATTTATTACTTTCATCTCCACTCGTATGTATACTCTTATTCCTCATCACCCTCCTCAGAATCATGCCTTCTCTCGTCCCCCTACTCGCTATTTTATCCTCTCTCATCTTCTTAAACCCAACTACTCCCAACTCACTGCTTCTGTATCCCAGCTAACTCCTAACTCCCCTTCAGATTACCAACCCTCATCCATCTCACTACCAACCATCCCATATGTCTCTTTGGCATCCTCTATAGTCTCGTTTTTTTCCTCTCACGGTGTACTACACTCATATCCTTTTCCACAATCTCTTTTTAGCATCTTCTTCTGTCTTCTCCCACTCCTCAGTACCCTTTATCTCTCTTGAGTATACTCATATCTTATCCCTCTTCACAACCAAATTTACTCTTTCGTCCCCCTCATCACCATCTACTCCTTTTATCCCCCTTGTAGACATCTCCTTCCTCTTTTCCTTCACCCCCTTTAACTGTCTCATGTCTCTCTATCGTCCCATTACCTTCCTCAGCATCACAACTCTGTACCATCTCTCTACACAAAAATCTAACTTCTTCCTTAAAATTCTCTACTCTTTCCTCATGAATCCATTCATTCTCTAACCTCTCTCGTCTGCATCTCAACTCCCACCTCAATATCACAACTATGTCCCATCTCGCTTCTCTGCATTCTGACCCTCTGCCATCTACCCCCTCTGCATCACAACTATGGGCCACCGTAAACTTTTCCGCTGGATGTAATAAAACAATTTGCGGCCGGACCACCAGCAGTTTATCTCCCCTATCTCCCTCAATCTCTTTGTATCTCCCCTCGCACTCGCGCCCGGTAATTGACCATACAAAGTCACCGGCGCCATAAACTCAGGTTTCTTCCTGGAGATAAGTGTTTTATTACATCCAGTGGAAAAGTCTACGGTGCACCTATATTTCCCAAGTAAAACTCACTTCTCCGCACCTCTACTCTGTCCCATATATTACCCAAGTTCCTTTTTCTCTTCCAGACATCCCACATTGCAGAATCCTATCGCTCTCTTCTGTATACTATACAACCTCTTAGCATCAACTCAACCCTCTGCATTACATCTTCTTCCGTAGAATTTTATTCTGTCATCTGTATTCCTTCTCTCTCCAACATCCAAGCTCTCTGCTAGCACCACTCCCCATTATCCCTACTTCCACCAATCTCTCTCCTAAAATCCCCAAATCCTCCTCATCATCCCAATTTAATCTCATCTCACTACACAGCACTCCAACTCACCTCTAAGTATAGACTACCTCTTCAGCACCCTAACTTACTCCTCAACAGTGCAATACTCTCTTTATTATCCCTACTTTCTCCTATTCATCAGCATTCCAACTCTATTCTCGGCATCCTTAATCTATTCCAATCTGAATTCCAACTTCCTCTTCAAAATCCCTACGCCTTCAATAGCATCCAAAATATTTCATTCGCATCCCCTATATTTCTCATTATATCTCATAAATATCCTTAATCCCTATCTCAAACTCGTCTCTATACCCCCTCTGCTTTCATCACTCACCTTATCCACTCCCCTTTCATCCCTGCTGAGGATCCCTACTAAATTTTACGCCTATTTTTTCGTATCTCTTCTTCGCTACAAGATTTCTTAAACTCGGTCCTCTTATCAATCCTCTAAATCTAAATATTTACCCTCTTTAGATCGTCCATTATATTTCATCCCCCTCTTTTCCATTTCCCCTCCTCTACCTTCTTAGCACCTCTTTCTCTTATCCAGCTCCTCCCTCTTCTTTTAAATTTTAACATCTTTTAGCACTTCCTTCTCCATTTTTATCATACTCCCCTCCTCGTTTTTACATAATTTTTCCTCACACACATCGCATCTCTTCAATCCCCAATTCCTTTCCATTTCATCCTCTTTCCTTCACAGCTTATATTGTACTGTCTGTCTACCACAAGATGAGATCTCGCCTAGTTGTCTGGTTGTGGCGGTTGCTATAAAAACAAGACAAGTTCATTTTAAATAGGGATAAACCGTATTATGATTTCGCGGGGATTAAAACCGACGGAGGATTATTGGCAGAAGTTTTTGCGATCACAAGCACGGTCTTCTTCTTGGAATTGATGCAGTTGCACGCATATGTTAGAGGCTGGGATTAGTGAACTGTTAAAATAAACAAAGTGGACTAGTGGTTCAATGCCCCCGTAGAAAATAGAGTATTTTCAATCACATGACTCTGCTTAACAACGGCCTTAGCAACGTTGTTTTATTCCTCCAGTAACATCATGTGCGAATGCTGCTATTGGATACTTCTATGTCCCGCCCCTAACAACAGCCTTAGCAACGTTGATTTTGTCCTCCAAGTGACGTCATGTGCGAATGCTCTATGAGGAGAGTCATGTTGCCTTGGTAACAGAAATGTAAACAAGAGCTCAACCTGTGATAGACAGACAGTACTACACACATGAAAAGCTAAACAAGCTTTAAGAGCTAATTCATTTTGGGTAGAGAATGTGGGAACGCACTGTCATAGATTTAGCTAGCCTAGCGAACTTCAAACTATCTTAAGCTAGAAAGCTGGATTGAGAAGAGAGATGACAACAGGTTTGAACTGGTTTGTGCGTATGCGCGGCCGCCATTATTTTACCAAGTAATATTGCCAAAGTTGCACACCATTCCCCCTCAATTTAGCCTACCTCGTTTTTTTTGGCGCCACTTAGAAGATATTTTTGAAAAAAAATTTTGCATCGCTAGTCTAGGATTGGCTCTCTACGTGAAAGAATGGCGGTTTTACGGAAATAGCCTGAGGCGGTAACAACTTTCCTCTTGACCAATGAGAAACGATCAGTGCATTGTCACCTCTCTTCTGTTCTAGGCTCTATCTTAAGCTAGTTTCCCAAACTCGCGTAAATCTTAGAAAGTTTAAGTTATCATCTACCTAATACTTATAGAAAAGAAAAGTAGGGGAAATAAAACAAAACTTTTGGATTTGATATTACATGGACAAAGCCGTTTGTAAATTCAAATATACTTTTAAAATGGGAAAGAGAAAAAGGAATTAGAAAACCCAGAAGGAGAAATAAGTCTTCTATAAGTATAAGTGAACAGTAAAAAAAGCTTAAAGAAAAATAGTACAAGTGTTCAGGCTTAGAGCCGAGATCTTAGACGCCGACCATTGGTTTTATTCGGTGCGTCATCAGGGTTTGGGAAAAGTCGTATTGTGAAAGGATAAAAATTAGGCATCTTAACTTAAATTTTCTCAACTTCTCTCAAAGCTGTTATCTTTTTATGTGTGAACGTAGTGTGACAGTACCCTACTATATACTCAGCGGTGCTCTACAATCTTATTTTAAGGTGTAGAATAATCATTTTTCTTACCCACTTAGATCCTTTCAGGAATTCCTACATCCGTGTCAACATACTTCACCTTTCTCTCACACTTCGAAGAATTCGACACTTTTCCAACCTATATCATGAGTATGTAATTATAATTAATCTTTATTGATACACTTGGCTCGCATGCCTAAACAGGGCTTTATTACTTTAAAGGATAGGGGAGAGTGGGGCACCTGGGATACTTTTTACTAAATTTTTTTTATAATTTATTTATACCGTTATATTTATTCAAACGCAGCTAATATGTTAAATATACTCCTTTGTGCATCTAATAAAAACTTTTCCGACCAATTATCCCTTTTAGGGAATTCATAAAAAATTTAAAAAACAAACCTCTTTTAATGTCCCAAGGTGCCCCACTAGTGGCCCACCTTGGGACACTTCCAATAATAACAAAAATTTATGTTATTTTGAAAAATATAAAAATAACACATTAAATTATGACAAAACTTTTTCCCCCGACTCTTTATGATGTTGGCAGTCTGGAAAACCGAAAACTAAACAAATTACCGACCCGTAAATTTACGCTATTTTTTTAAAAGAGAAGAGAAAGTTTTTTCCCTTAACTCCCTTGTGTTTCGGCCAGACTATTAACGAATTGATGAACTAATATTAATATTTACACATTATTATTAGTTTCACAACTATCTTAAGAATCATTATATTTAAGAAATCTAGATCAGAGGCAGGTTCTCAAAGTGTTGGTCGCGAGTTATCTTTTGTTGAGTCCCTACACACGGCTTACTAGATACTTATACAGGCTAGTCGAGTTTTAAACAATGAAAACCATTTGACAACTTTTCCCGCTTGGAGTGCTACAAGACCTACCTATATCACCCACCGCCTTCAACACTGTGGATATGCTTTGCCAGTTTGTCCAGTATTGCCATCTGGATTTGCAATGATTTCCGTACTCGGCTAGCCTGTATAAGTAATCCATGCCCTACAAGTTTTGACAAGACGCATACCCAACAGGGAGTTCCAATTATAAATTTTGGTAATTTTCATAAGGAATATTTAACTGCAAATTAACCCAGATAACTAACATACAAGTCTTTTAAACCCGAAAACCCCGTTTTTTACCCCTATATTCAGTGGCGGCTCGTCCATAGGAGCTCGTGAGCACCGAAAACCAAGTCCTTTTTTTTTTTTGAAAATCCCTCTTGAAAAGTAAACAAAACCTGGTGGTCCATGCCCCACCTGAGGGGCAATTTGGTTGAAATTTTTAAATTGCCCCCTAGAAATTCATATTGCCCCCCGGTGGAGCAAGCGCCCTACGTTGGGAAACACTGCTTAGCGTTCTCGCTGAGACAGCCAGCCGTTAATCATTTTCTTTTTCCTCTGCCGAATTTCGAGGAAGCGCCAGTTGTCACTTTTTTTTATTTAAGATGTGTAGGATTAATTATCTGTAAATGTTAATTTTGTCAGCGCAATTATTTTTGGCAACATTCCATATTTTGCCCTTTAAGGATATTTATGGTTTAAGAATATAGTTCATGAATTTTTAAAAATTACTTTTGATTTATATTTGGAATTTAATTGTCATAATAACATAACATAAATCTTCTCGTGCCTAAGTGGCACATAAGGCCTTCAGCCTAACCCGCCACCCCCTCCGGTCCGCTGCAGCAGCCCTTGCTTGGGACCAGCTGGACCATCCCGCCTGGCTTCTCTCCTCCTCGGCCATTTGTCTCCATGTCAAGGCCAGTCTCCCCCGTCTCCTCTTGCCCTCAGGTGTACTGTCATAATAATATAATTAATTTTGAAAAATGATGTTCTTTGATTCACATTTTATCTGGAAACATTCCACGTTTTGCCTTTTTGGGATTTTTATGGTTTAAGAATGTATTTCATTTTTTTAAATTTAGAGTTTATTTTTATAATAAAATTAATTTTTAAAAATGATCGTAGAAGCTCTTTGATACAACTTTTTAGTTTGAAAATTTAAAACTTTGAAATTTCATTTGTATAATTATTTTTCTGTCCTCCCACAGCAAAACCAATATGTATTATTACTAACTGTTATTATTATTACTGTTCTAGACCAGAAATTTCCAACTGGCGACCCATGATATCTCATGAAAACTCCCCAAAAGTAGCTTTACAACACTTTTACTTTAGGGGGAGAACACCCGAATACCCATTTACCTCTTAGGTTATGGAGCAGTTTTGGTCGTTTTCTACGGTAAAAAATAAAAGTTTTCAATTCAGGGGTAGGTAGTATGTTCACACCTATGTTTCGCACATCTGCCGAAAACTAAATCAATATCTAGTATATAAAACAAAGATGCACGTGTCTCACTGACTGAAAAACCATAAAGAGCGCATAAAAGAAGGAAGATTAAATAAATAAAATGAAGTGACAGCTGGCGCATCAACGAAAAAGCATTTTGTTCTCCGGGCTGCGTTTTTGAAGCTTATCAGCTTTCTTTCTTGGGGTTAGGATTTTTTTCGGCTAATTGGAAAATGAGATATTTTTTGAAAAGATGATTATAATATTATCATAAACTAATGTTTAATAATTAATCATTTTAAAAGATGTTTGTGAGGTATTATGTTATGGATAAGTTTTATGAAAAATGAAAGGTTTATTTTTTATTCAAAAGTGTTTGTTTATTTTCATTAAATGCATATTTTTTTTGAAAATGAAAGTGCATGTCGTGAAGAATTTAGGAATTTAAAATTATTCCCCTAAAAAAGAAAAAATTACTACTAAAAGAAGTTTAATTTATGTATTGGTCCCCTCCTTTCTAGATCTTGTGTAAATTTTAATTTTTATATATAATGGGAGTGAACCCACAGTTAATCAACTCACGAGCCGTTCCTGCCTATATTATTACAGTACTAATCAATATTACTGTGCTAGCAGCAAGCTACTTGCTATTCTAGATACAAATTGAAATAGGATATTTATTTACATATTAAATTCGAGATCCCCCGTCTATTTCTTATCAATTCTCGTGATTCCGAAGATAAGCATCAGCAGCTCACATCAACAAGTTGATAAACAATTTAAATAAAAAGAGCATTAAAGAACATACAATTTCATTGGATAAACTAGTAAAGAAACCGAAGTAACATAAAAGCAAAACAGAACAGGGGTGGCCAAACCATATAGCACATTGGATGATTACTATACTCGACAGCAACGTTTCCTGACTGACCCTATAACGTCACTAATAAACATTCCCAGCGCGGTGTCTAAAATTTTGAGGGAAATGTAGAATGTCAATTGTACCTAGCAACCCAAAAGGCTTTCTGTTTACGCAGTTTCTGCTTCAGCGTAGTGACGCCATATGGTCAGGACCCGTTGCTGTCGAGTATAGTGGCGCATTATTATTTAGTAATTAGCATAATTTTACATGAAAAATAAAATTCAGCTATTCATAATTTGAATTAATCCGTAATTTCATTTGAAAACTGATTATCTCTTATAGTTAGATATGGATGACTTGAACCCAATTCGATGTTACTAAAAAGAGTAAACCAGGGAGAGTAAACGATGAATTTAGGTTTTTAAGGTTTTTCTTCACAAAGTTGAAAAAGTCCATTAACTTTTTTCAACTGCAAAATAAATTTGAATGCAATAGACGACATTAGTGTGACGTCACTTGCTTGTTTGGAAACGTTGATTCTATCCGTGATTGGTTCCGTGATTGGAAGTAAATCCGTACGGATCCGTACGGAACCAATCACGGATGGAATCAACGTTTCCAAACAAGCAAGTGACGTAATGACTAATGTCGTCTATTATGTTTTTTCCGAAGATTGCTCTTATTTCTAAATAAGTACCTAAATTTCCAGTAAAAATTTGGTGTTTATACAACAAAAATTCCCATATTTATGCAGTTTTTTTTTACTCAAAACTTGGTTTTTGGACTTATTCCCTTCTTCTAACTGACGATTCAATTGCTGTGGCAATATGATGAGTAACCAAGTAAAAATAAATTACTCACTTGATTCTGATGGGGATTCTTCCTAGTCTTGTTTTATTTCTCCTTCTGGCACACTGCAAGAGCTGGACATCTCTTTGTAGATAGATCCCCCATCTGATGTTCCATGTCCCGGTTGAAAATCTTGTACAAAGAGAACTCAAAAACAAAAACCAGATTAAAAAGAATACAAAGCTCAATATAAATTTTCAACAATTTAAGGATGAAAATACCTTCATGGAAAAATTGAGTGTTTGCAGTATAACAACAGTTAACTCCAACAGCTTTATATTAGAGTTAGCTAGTTGTTGCTGCAAGCACCTCTATTAGAGAAAACAGTTAATTTTTTTTTTACCATGGAGTTGAATTACTTGAATAGAAAAAATTACTAAAACCATATTAAAGTCATTCGTAAATTATGTCACACAGTTTCAAGGATTTAAAATCCCACCTTCCATTGTGATGCCACTTTTGAAACTGTAAAATTAAACCAAATTGATGAATTTAAAATTTATTTCAATAGAGCATTTTCAATCACATGACTTGGACCTAACAACGGCCTTAGCAACAGAAGATGTTACAGTTTTTTGCCCTACAGAGGTTAACAGTTACAGAAAATGACTAGCCGTGGAATTCTTCTATTGGAGCATTTGCAATCACATGACTCCATACCTAAAAACCGCCTTAGCAACAGATACCGCGTTACCTAGCAACCGCCTTAGCAACAGTTAAAAGCTCTACAAAGGTTAACAGTTAAAAGAAAATAGCTGGTCGTGACGTCACCTGAAAAAGCTCCATACTTTAATTACTAGGTACTCTTATTACTGCTAAATCAAACTAAACAGTGAAGAAATGTCTCTTTTAGAATTTTAAAAGCAAGGTGATGCCACAAGTTTGAACCCCCCCCCCTTCAAGCCTATCATTTAGAGTCGTTACAAGCTATCCCTCTCCTAAAACGTGTGACGTAATTTGTAAATGGCTTTTAAATAAGTAATGATTAGTTAGATTAATCGCAGAAACCACCTATGTTGAAATTTTCCCACAACCATGATTTTCCATTTTTTATTATTTTCCTTTCACCGAAAACTAACTAAAACCTAACTAAAACTTCAAACTAAACATGCCATGGCAATTTATATAATGCATGTGTGTATTAGAAATTACATGTATTTTAGATGCATATAGTCTATTGAAAAACATAAAAAATTGTGTAATAACGGTAAGAGGCTTTTTGTTCCCAAATCGATTTAAAAGCCCATTAAAAAAGACCTACAACATGATTTTGAGGAGATTTTGACACTTTGGTTTTGTTTCGTTTCAAGTACCGTAAACTACCCCAAACTGATATTGATGCCAATGCAATGTGTAAACTGGTCAAACTTTATAATTACACCTAAATATACAGAAGCTAACACTAAATTCCATGCCATAGATTTGACAATTTTTGAATCTGGCATCAATAACTTAGGATTTTTTAGGTACTTAAAACTAAATAGTACACACATGAAAAAGTACAACAGAGCATTTATTCTATCAATTTTTTCAAATGGTCGGTCTATTAATAACTAAGAAATAAATTGAAAATGAATCAATAACTAAAATAAAATCAAATGCTATTGACTCATTTACAAGCTTTTTCTTGACCAACTGATTGAGAATTCAATTGAATAAATGCTCGACACTAACGGCCGTATTATCTGTTACCTGACAAGTGGTTAACCAGCAGCCAAAGAAGGAATAAGTGACTCTGAATGGCAGAATCCTTCTTTGATTAATGTTTAACCGCTGGTCAAGGAGCAGAGAATACCTTATAATAAGAATATACGTAAAAGGGGTACACCATTATCCGACAATGCAACCCGTTTTTAACCACCTCAACTATTAATGTAACTAATACAACTGAGATGGTTAGAAACTGTCTTCATTGTCAGGTAAAAAGTGGCACATTCATTATGTGTATCAGCCATATTTTTCCTTCATGAAAAAATGTCCATGGGCATAATAGTACATCAACCACCTCATTCTTACCACAAGAAAAACGAGAAGTTCTGTTTTCCCTAGACACATCAGTGATTGTCTTTGACAACGAGCAAAGAGTCTATCGGTGTAGTGCACGGACGATTTAATTGCGACATCGACGGATTCCGCCTTTAGAGACCGGTGGGCGAAATGGACGCGAGGGTCGGCAGTTCCCGAGACATCCGCGGAAACGGTTGCAGTAGGGCTGCGGGGGTGGAGAGAGAACGACGAGGGCAACCGAGATGGAAAGGTTGCGTCGCGGTTTCTCGAACTGAGAAGTTGATTAGACAATGTTGAAAAAAAAAATGATGGCTTCTAAAGCCCATTGTTTGAGAGGAAAGACCGGATTTAAAAGCATGAAACAAGTGGGGAACGTAGGCAGATGCTCTAGCAGGGTGGCCACGGAAAACTTATTTCAAAATTTCCTGATAATTCCAGGTTTTCCCTGATAAACTAGTATGATTTTCCCTGATATTTTATAAATATAGTACATTCTAATCTTAACAGGAAAAGTACTGCGTAATCGGAAAAAAAGAAGGAATATAAATGAAATTATTTCTAGATCTTTATCATACATAAGAACCCCTTTTTTGAACATTTGCTTGCAACCACACTAATTTATATGCATCCGAGAACTGAAATGCACATTTAAAGATTTGAAAATCCAAAAAAATGTAGAATATATTTTTAAAACAACTAATGCAATTTTCAAAATTTGCCTGATTGTTATCAGATTTTCTAAAACTCCCTGATAATTCCAGGTTTTTTAATTTTCCCTGATAATTCCAGGTTTTTTTAATTTTCCCTGATAATTCCGGGTTTTTAAGGTTTTCCAGGTCTGTGGCCACCCTGTCTAGTCAAGACGATACATATAACTTACCGAGGTAAAATTTTTTGTTAGCCAGGTCTCAATTTATTTATTCCAATTTTGTTCAAAACAGGTGATGTCTAGATTTTTCCAATAATGCTCATCACTTACCCCGTACATAAATTTACGAATGATCTAAGTATAAAATTATACTTCGCATAAAGTTCAGACTCTTAAAAATCACAAAGAAATTTCAAAACAAAGAAAAAAATCTAGATTAAGAAATCTCTCGATGCAAATTTGCGTCTTCATTCAATATTACCATCACTTTTTAAAACAATTAAAAACTTAAAGTTCTTAAAAAGCACAAGGTTTAAAATTATCTTTTCATGACTTTGACAGTTAGGTCACTTGTAAAGGGAAAAGTGGGGTTGTTCCAAAAATAATTTTTTTAAACGATATTTTAGCTTGACAATTAGGTTTATAAACAGTTGGAAAATGTTTCTTTTACGTATACTTTACTATCACTATTACTTTATACGGGTAGCTGAATTTTTTTTAAATACATTGTAATAAAATATTTTGCTTTCATCTCAAAAGGAGTTCAAAATTTTTTTCCGCAACCAACTGTAGACCTAAGGATAGCATTTTTAACCATGACGATAGTTAAGATTGAAAATACTACTTCCTCACATAAAAATTGAAGAATGTTGGGAAAAAATTTCAAACAATTAGAAACTTTTCTTGATAATTTGAATCTAAAAGGCTTATGATTTCCAAGAATTACCCATAATTTGTTATGATAATTTGCAAAACGGACACTAATTTTGCACCAAATGTTCCAAGAATGAATTCACGAACACATTTAACTTCGAGGGTTTATTTCAACTTCTGTGGATTACAAAAAACAAATTATTTTTTTAATTTAAGTCTCAGCAGTGGAAGATTATTTTGAAAATATCAAATGGAGTTTGGTAGGGGTTTACAAAACTTTTTACTTCTAACAGAATTATATGTAGAAAAAAAGTTCAGTGTTCAAATTTTTAACTAATAATAACATTGAAAAGGTCCTAAAATTTGGTTAGGAACATTAGAACACTAGATTATGCATTTGGAACCTCAAACAATGCTTAAATTTATAGAGTATTTAATTTCTCCCCTGAATTTGAAGTATTTTGTTATTTTGTAACACAAGGGAGCTAAATGGGGCAATGCTGAAATCAATGTATTCTGAAACAGGTTTGAGTGTACTTGCACTCTAGAAACAACTCAATTTGCTTCAGCTTCTAAGTTTTAAGCAGATTTAATACTTTAAAAATTTTCCTTAAACTGGGTATACGAATATGATTGCAAATAGCTACAAATAGTGGCTTGGAAATTATTTTTTTATTACCTAATGTTTAGTTTTACAATATGAAGACAGTTAGGCTCTCCAATGAGTAGGAAATTTTTAACTGAAGACATTTTTTAGAACAAAAAAAAAATCAATATTTTAACATAGTAGCCCTTGTAATTTTTGTGAAAACTAAGACGATTTATATAAGTAATTTTAATCACTTTATATTAACTGATTAATTAAATTGTTATGGCATACATTTGCGTAAGGAGAAAAAGTAATATGTAATTGTAAAAAAGGAAATATGCATCAATATTTTTTTCTCCAAGGTGCTCTACATGGGCTTAGGTATTCGATTAACTTTTAAACTGTGCACTACTCAAAAGTTTAAATTGAAGAAAATATGATCATACGAACATGAATAAACTTAATTATTGACATCCATTTTAACCTGAAAAGTGCAGACTCCACTCTAATGTAAATTACAAAGAGAAAAAAATATTAAAAAAAAAGGAAAGCAATGTTATCACTTTTTTAGGATTTCTAATTATAGTGAGACTTAAAAGATATTTTTTATTTTAGGAATTTATGCATAGATATCTATAATATAAACTAGTAAGTATACAATTAGACTTTCACTCCTTAGTTTTTTTTTACCCCAATCAAGTTTTCCTCGCCTTTATTGGGGAATATTTTAATGATCCTCTAAGCGAACTTAATTTACAAGTTTATGTTCTAAAATAGTTATGATTTTTTTCAAGTAAAAGTTTCAAAACAATTTTATCATTTTATCTTGTTAAAAAAACTAGAAGAAAATCAGCAGCTTAAAAATATATATATATCCTTCTACGTTTGGAGCTTGGATATTCCAAATGGCATTAGGCACAACAAATATATTCTTCTCAAACATAAAAATTGGAACAATGTCTGACATTTACTTAATTTTTGTCACTCTAATTATAATCAATTTAAAAAATTTTAGTTTCCATCAGATCTTTCTCTAAAATAAGACTGATAAAATCTTTACTATGACTGCATGAATATATAAACTGTACACATGGTATCCATGTTATTTCATTCTTAACATTCAAGCAAAGTAAGATTCTTCTTTGAACATATTCCAGATTCCGAAGCTGGTGTAGTGGTTACTGTGCACAGGCTTCTGAATAGTCTCCACTCCTTTGAACTCCTTTGTTTTCACGAGCTCTCAATACACATAAGACATAGGGAGGGGAGAAGGGGGGTATTGGGTAGTGTAGTGGTACTGGACACAGGCTTCTGTTAAGGAGTCTCCACCCCTTCGCAGTCGCCAATCTCCCTAATCTTCGTGCTTGAAGGATTCTGAAAAAGAGTCTCCACCCTTTCGCAGTCTCCAAAGCATCGTTTTCGCGAGATGCCCCCACTACACATAGGGAGGGTGAGAGGGGGGGTATTGGGTAGTGTAGTGGTACTGGACACAGGCTTCTGTTAAGGAGTCTCCACCCCTTCGCAGTCGCCAATCTCCCTAATCTTCGTGCTTGAAGGATTCTGAAAAAGAGTCTCCACCCTTTCGCAGTCTCCAAAGCATCGTTTTCGCGAGATGCCCCCACTACACATAGGGAGGGTGAGAGGGGGGGGGTATTGGGTAGTGTAGTGGTACTGGACACAGGCTTCTGTTAAGGAGTCTCCACCCCTTCGCAGTCGCCAATCTCCCTAATCTTCGTGCTTGAAGAATTCTGAAAAAGAGTCTCCACCCTTTCGCAGTCTCCAAAGCATCGTTTTCGCGAGATGCCCCCACTACACATAGGGAGGGTGAGAGGGGGGGTATTGGGTAGTGTAGTGGTACTGGACACAGGCTTCTGTTAAGGAGTCTCCACCCCTTCGCAGTCGCCAATCTCCCTAATCTTCGTGCTTGAAGGATTCTGAAAAAGAGTCTCCACCCTTTCGCAGTCTCCAAAGCATCGTTTTCGCGAGATGCCCCCACTACACATAGGGAGGGTGAGAGGGGGGGGGGGGTATTGGGTAGTGTAGTGGTACTGGACACAGGCTTCTGTTAAGGAGTCTCCACCCCTTCGCAGTCGCCAATCTCCCTAATCTTCGTGCTTGAAGGATTCTGAAAAAGAGTCTCCACCCTTTCGCAGTCTCCAAAGCATCGTTTTCGCGAGATGCCCCCACTACACATAGGGAGGGTGAGAGGGGGGGGTATTGGGTAGTGTAGTGGTACTGGACACAGGCTTCTGTTAAGGAGTCTCCACCCCTTCGCAGTCGCCAATCTCCCTAATCTTCGTGCTTGAAGGATTCTGAAAAAGAGTCTCCACCCTTTCGCAGTCTCCAAAGCATCGTTTTCGCGAGATGCCCCCACTACACATAGGGAGGGTGAGAGGGGGGGGGGTATTGGGTAGTGTAGTGGTACTGGACACAGGCTTCTGTTAAGGAGTCTCCACCCCTTCGCAGTCGCCAATCTCCCTAATCTTCGTGCTTGAAGGATTCTGAAAAAGAGTCTCCACCCTTTCGCAGTCTCCAAAGCATCGTTTTCGCGAGATGCCCCCACTACACATAGGGAGGGTGAGAGGGGGGGATAGTTGAGTGGTGTAAGGAGTGACAGGACACAGGCTTCTTCTAGTCTCCTCTTCTTTACAGTCGCTAATATTCGTGCATTCACCCACTACACCAGGAGATACTAGTGGTATTGGACACCACTGGTTAATGATATTTAATTTTAAGTTTTGGAATATATTTTACTGTTTGTGTAATATTTTTCTTATTTTTAACCCAACTTGATAGATAATTTTCACGAGATAAACATGCAGACTTAATAAAGAACTATTATATAGCCAATTATTAGTTTAGATAAATCTAAATGATTAATTTTACAAGTAACATTGTTCCAAAATTTGTCATGAAAAGAACATAAATAAAATTAATGTGCCGCGTGATGTCCCTTTTACTTACAATCCGTAAACTAGATAAAGTGCTAAAAACTAATATGGTTTAATTTTAATTTCTGAAATGAATTTTTATATATAGTTTGTTTGAAATTGTTACAATTACTATTGATGCTTTCTTTAGAGAATAAAATAAAACTATACGGAACACAATTTAATTAAATAACAAGTATTGCAATCTAAAGAAGGAAATTAGAACATTTTTAACGAGTGTTTCAAGATCTCGATGAACCTAAATTAAAAATTAATATTATGGGGACGGGAAAACTTGATTGAGGCTAGGGTACGAGAGAACTTTCTTTATGATCATAATAAAATAACATTAACACATTGTTCGAATAAATCAACTGACCTTGATAATGTACACTCAACACAATGTATGTTTTGTACTTTCTACTCACAAAAGAAACATAGTATAACTATCTTACGTAATTTACAAAAACCAACTGGCAATAATTAAAAGGTCTCGATTTTAGAAATATTCTCCCACACAAATTAAAATTATTCTTAAAAAAAAACAATATGCTTAGTTTTAGGAGATATTTGTTGCATAACGGCGCGAAAAAATCTAATTGAAAATTAAATGCAATGAGATAATTTTGAAGATTTGAGACTAAAAATTCAAATTTAGCTGCACTTTTCATATTTAAATGGAATTTTTAAGGTTAGTTCACTCCCAACATGTTTAACGAAAAAAGTGAAGTTTTTAAATTTTAATAATATATTGATATAGTTAGTGAACAATTTTTTAACATTTATAATGTTAAGAATTCCTAAGAATATGATGAAATAAACAGTAGGATGGAAGAATTTTTTACATCTCAATATTATGATATCCAATTGATTTCTTATATTTGAACTCGGACGTAAAACATGTGAAATATTTCAGCCGAAGCAAAATTAATGTTCAAAAATTTCGCATCTAAACATTATTCAAATTTGACTGAACTCTTAGTTTCATTTCAGATCTGTACACAAAGTTATATAAATAAATCGTGCGGTACTCAATTTACTTTCAATATCAGATGGTTACATAAAATTTATGGTGCAAATTTCAGTTTATTTATGGTTATTTTGTGGTGTAAATTTTATGAATTTAATTAAATATAAGAATAGTTATTTTTGAACTTTTTACTAATTATAAAAGTTAGTTCTACATCATACAAATTATATTATGCAATCACACAGCTACTTGCATTATCTTTAAATGAATGACTCTTTAACGTTTCTTATTCAAAGATTTTTTTTGCTTCAGTTGATTGTATGAATGTAATTTCTATGCGCACTATTTATAGCTTGACAATCATATTCTGAAATTTAAATTTCTTATTGTAGATTGAAATTTATTCGCATTAGTTTTCAATTTATCATCTGGCAGATTATTGTTTTGATTCATCACGTTTTTCTTCCAAATATTTTAATAACATTCTTTAAATTAAAACACGATTATATTTCATTATTATCACTTTTTGAAAGATTGGTGCATATTTTTTTTTTGCACCATTTAACGATTATTTTATTACAAGCAAGGGGTAGGGACTGTTAATGAAATAAGATGTTTAACTAACTTCAATCAGTTTAAATTCAATTCACCAGAGAAAATTCGTTAAAGGATTTGGTAAATGGTTTGTTGATTTGAATGTAATGGTTCAACATGAAACATTTAAGAAAACTAAATATAATTGGGACAAAATTTACCTCAGCTTCCTGAATAAATAAAGTAAGGGTAGGTAATATACATATATTTGAAGTTGAAACAAATCCTGGGGAGTGGGTAGTGCAAATTTAACCAAGTTAGACACAATTCCAGCGCTTTAATATTTGCCAACCCCCATGTTTTAGTCATTGTTTTTTATCAAAAACTTGGCTATAGGGAATTATAGATGAAATATTTAAGAAAAATCCTTAATTTAATCTATTTAATCAAAATATTGGGATTCTAGAAAGCGGACTAATGTATTAATTTACACAATCGTTGTTTTAGAGCAGGTGAAAAGCTATCACGTATCCTAAAAAAAAACATCCAACCAAAATAAAATTAAACTGATTTGATTTGCACCTGGACATTGTTCCCGGGAAAAAAGTATCGTACAGCTGCTTATTGACTCATCCTCATGAGTGGTAATAGCTGAACTAACCTCTATGGAAATAACTCCTTATGTTTTTTAAAACACTCAAATTAAATAACGTGAAAAACATTTCAATGAAAAATATGCATATTTAAGTTTCATGCTTTTAACTCTTACGTTGACCACTTAAATCCTGACACTTATTTGGAAACAGAATAAAACCATTGAATAATTTAGTTTCTTTCAGAAAATGACAAAAGTAGTCACCAATAAAAGATTTGAAAAATTTAAGAACATAAGTAACTTCACTTACTTTAAGGATATCATTATTTTATCACATCCTCAAAATTCCACAAAACGCATAGATTGAATACCTTTAATTTTTAATCAAGTTTCTGAATTTTGATTAACTCAGTACCCTGATGAATATCACTTTTACATTCAGTAGTAACTATCAAATTTTTACTAACTTCCTAACTTTTAAATTTTTATTATGTTACTTGACACCAAAATAATTAACATATTTATATGGTGACAAAATTTAAAGACGTGCGTACCTAGCGTACAAGTGATGGAAATTACAAATATTGGGGTGGCCGCCAAAAGACACTAGACCATTAAAATTTCTATTAACTTTTAAATCATGTCATATTTTAACTTTTTAGCTCATAATTCTAAAGAAATATCTATGAAATAAAACATTACGAAATTTAAAACTGAGCTATGAGTTAAAGTAATAGAATTAAATCTGTATGTCATTCCTGAAAAGTGAATATGAAATTGAGTGGTGTGATTATGTTCACATAGAAAGGAATATGCAATTTAGTACTAGATGTATGGCGAATTAAGAGTTTAAAATGACTTTTTCCTCTAATTGAGTAGCTCTTTTTTATTAAATACACGATCCATTCTATACTACCTACTCCAGTGACAATATTTCAACAGATCACTTTTTTTTGTAGAATTTACAAATTAAGTTTCGACAACAATATTTTATTTAACTCCTGTAGACATCATAAAGTAAAAAGAATTTAAAAAGGTGAAAGTTCATTTTAGTCTTATTTCATAACTTTCCGTTATTATACAAAACAAAGTTGTTACATTTGAACATGGTCTAGTGACTTCAGGGCCACCCTGTGACATATTTAAGCATACCTATAGGTCAACAATGCATAAAACCTTCCCCTCAAACAACTGAGCATATAAAATATCATTTTTTTTTTCAACATTGTTTCCCCAACTTCGCGGTTTTGAGAACCCGAGACGCAAACGTTCCATCTCAGCTGCCCTCGCCGTTCCCTCCCAATCAATCCCTGCAGCCCTAGCAACTGTTCCCGCAGACGACGGGGGGAAACTGACGATCCTCGCGCAACATTTCGCACGCGGCCCTCGAAAGACCGAACCTCTCGATGTCGAAATCAAATCGTCGCGCACCAATCCGACAATCTCTTATACTCATTGTCAAAGACAAGAACTGATGAGAGTCGAAAGAAAACCGAAATTCCCGTAGTCCCTCTGATAAGAATGAGATTATTAATCAATGTACTGAGATTTATACCCATGGACTTTCGTTAGGAAAAACATACTTTAAACACATAACGAAATTTCAACCTCTTAATCGAGATTCTACTGTATTTAGATCCTAATATCAGGAACGTTTTCAAGGAATTGTTTAAGAATTTTATCGTAATACTTGTTACCATTATTTCTTAAAGAGAGAATGGACTTTGATTATTAGGTCTTGACTACATTCTTAGTTTTAGGAGAAAACATTTTATCATTTTTTATGATACACATAAAGTCTCATTAAATTGCAAATACATGAGGAACAACTTTTAAAAACAGTCCTCGTGCATTTGAAATAATAAAAATTCAGCATAAGCTTTAAAACTTTTTTTTAAATTTATGTCTAAGCATCAAAATTTGATTAAGTATTGTATTACTAACATGAAATAAAGTACCTTTAAAAGTATTGTATTTATCACTATTATAAAAGTTTAAGAAAATCTATATGCAATACAAAATAATGATTATTTTAGTTCCAAACAAATAAATCCTATAATTTAAGAGAATAATAAACTATTTTAAGTTAGGATTTATTCTTTTTATGTGTATCCCAAGAAAATGATAAAATGTTTGACTTAAAAAAATCTTCACCCATTAGCATTGTTTCTATAAGAAAATGTCTAATCCTTTTATGCAGTACAAAATATGTAATAAAAAAAAGTACTAAATTAATTATTTTTACAATTCCTTCATAGAATAGAAGATTTTCACGTTTTCTCACATTAATAATATAGAAACTTGAAATAACCAACATTAAGTTTTAATCATTATAAGTCTGCAATATTCCACCACCCGTATACGCGAGAACAATAGCTGCAAGCATTGTCACACCTCCCCTCTCTTTTCAATGATGAAAAATGAACAGGTTTCTCCCCCATGACAACCCTAGATTGACTCTCACAAATACGTTGTTCTACCTATTTTGCGCTTGTACCCTTGGGACACATCGGTGGACCCATCTTTGGGAAATATAATGCTAGAAGGAATGATTGCCACCAATGCTCCACGTTTCCATAGAGACAGATACAGAGTTCCGAGGGAACCAGAGAGGGAATTGGGAGGGCCACCGAGATGAAATTCCCCAAAATCACCTTTTCCCGAAATCGGAAGATCGGGACAGGTTTCGGACTAGAAGGTGGTTCCAGTGTACTGAATGAGATCTAACTTCCCAGCATTGGTGTTCAAATGCATGAAACAAGTTGCGGATTTACTATTGACACTAATTTCAATGCTTAATTACACTGTGGTTATGAAAGATTAGTGAACCTTAGCACTTAACTACTAGTCAACTAGTACTACTTAGCACTAAACTGCAATTTGCAATGATGCTGAGAACTATTTCTTTAAATATTGCAAATAGTCCATAGATGATAAATTGTATTTCAATCACAAAAATTACATTAAAATGTGTAGTATTTTTGTATTCTTTGGATCCTCAAAAAGGCACTCTCTATCAGTTTATATTTTCTCATAGTTGTGTTGTTTTCTTATTAATCATTAAGTATTAGGTGTTTTTACTCCTTTTTTCTAGCACATGCCACAACTGTAACATATTTCTTAAGACTTTTACAAAAATAGATGACAAATGGAAAATGGTTATAAATCGATTTTACATCTGAAACATTTTTAATCATTTTTTAATCATTTTAAGAAACTTAAATGGATAGAATCTGAAGCTTTTACCATCTAAATCTTCACCCATTAGCATTGTTTCTGTAAGAAAATGTCTAATCCTTTTATGCAGTACAAAATATGTAATAAATAAAAGTACTAAATGAAATTATTCCAAGTATTCCAGAATATCAGTGGACTAATATGGTATATATGTTACGGGCAATGTGATAAATCCGGGCATTATTAATAATGCCCGGGCAATGTGATAAATTCAGTGGAATTTATGAATGAAATTTATCACTTTGCCCGCCTCCACTTCGGGCATTATTAATAATGCCCGATTATAATCACTTTGCCCATAACATATATATGAAGAAAATTTTTTTATTTCCGACCAGTTTAACTATTTTTTTTTACTTTAAAGCTTCTTTGAAATGAAGGCCCATTTCTAGAATTAAAGATATTTTAATTTATATATTTTTATTTGTCAAGAAGTTTAGAAATTAAGTAAAATTAATAGGATATTAAAAAAGGCTGATTTTTTTAATTTTAGAAAATTTTCATATACATTTTTAAAACTTGTAAAATTTCATTTCGGAAAAAGAATAAACTCTTTTGTTCTCGTTATATCGCCAGCTATGACTGTTAATTAGCATAACTAAGATAGAGTTTTTTTTGCTCTTTTTATAGCACCTATTATGAAAATGTAATACATATTTTCTATTAGCGCAATATAATAAATCTCTCTTCAGCTAGAGGTCTTTATACCAATTGTAGACTTAGAACTAAAGTATAAAAAATTAAGGAATGTTTCATGTTAAATATAAATTTTATGGGTTTTTTTTTTGCTCCCATTCTAGCTCAAACCAACTCCTAATATTAAAACGCTGAACGCATTTTCTGTAATGCTATTTTTGTTTCTCAAGTTAAAATATCTTAACTAAGGAAAAGTTTTGAATATTTTCCTTCATTCTGTTTTAAGAATCCCTTCAGATGGAATCAAAAAGTCCATTACTGTGTCTACATTAAATTTAATCGTAAATACTCCTAAATTCGATTCCAGCAAAACAATATCCAAAAGTAAATTCTTAATTTAAAAAATAATAATTTTTTAGTGAGCACCGTTTTATAAGTAAATCATCCTTTGAAACTATCTATGTCCACAATCAAGCTTTAAGAAAATAATCGTAAATCAAATCATTAAAACATTTTAAACAAATATATCAAAAATATGCAGTAAATGTTTTTTTTTTTTCGGCAAGAACATTTTTATAACTAAATTATCTTTAAGACTGTCCACAAATCAAAATCACTCAACTATGGCTTTTGTATACTACTAAATCTTAAAATATCCCAAGCACTTAAAGTCAAACTTTGGAAAGAAATATTTTAAGTAAAATTCTTTATAATTTTCTTTTTGTGTGCAGTTTTAAAATTAAATCTTCTTTGAATATCGATGCCCATTTTTACAACAGGATCATTTTTAAAAATTGTCCTTAAATAAAACTTATCCATACAAAAGCTTTATGAAAACTTAAAATCCAATTTATAAAAGAAGTAATGCAATGTTTTCTTTATAAAGGAGCATGATCGATTATGATAACTTAAAAAAATTATTTTTAAGTATTAAGATGTATTATTATTTTACAACATTTTTTTGTGAAGCACAATTTTAGAGTCAGATCATCATTCTCTATTGCCCACAAATCAAACTATAAAATAGTTTATTACAAAAGCTTTATAAAAACTTAGGACAATTTTAAAAGTTTCGATTTTAGAATGCAATTTATCAGAATGAACACAAAGGTTATTAATTTAGTCAGTAAAAACAACCTGAAACCTTCAATTCTATATTTTCCTTCTTTAATTTTTTTAATTCAAATGACATTGAAAACTTAACACACCCTCTTAAGCTTTAAATTCATACTAATTAATTTAATGAAAATAAAATAACTATAAAAATTAAAATTAAATGTGACCAAAAATTTTAAATCAAAAAGGTTTTAAGGTAATAAAAGTTATATTTCTTTTACTGACTTTTTCTTTTTCTTTTACTTTTAGAAGTCAGAGATCTGGCACGGCGTACGTAAGAAATTCTTAAAATTAATATAAATTTTATATTTGTCAAACATATTCGTCGTTTATTGTATTTTTAAGCCCAAATAAAATTTTCTGACAATTTTCAAATAGCAAAATCACAGTAAATAATATTCAGTTCAGTTGAGAATTTTTGAAGTTCTAAGAGAGTTTGAAACCGTCAAATAAATATCCATTTCAATTCATAATTTTTTTTTTAAACATAACTTTCATTTTTGAATTTCCTTTTATTATGATCATGACAAGAAAGTTGTAGAACAACCTTAAGTTATCAAGCAGACTAACTTAGAAACTTTTTCATATCCTTAACATATTTTTAAATTAAAGTTTCCGGAACAAAACATTTCCTGATTAACTCTAGTTACCATGGCAACTAGAATTGAGGATGGGGCCCCGAAATCGAGTCAGTGAGGGCTTCCAGATTTCTACGAAGATGTTGCTGAAGATTTAGCCACACCTCACCTCACCCATCCTCCTTTACAGATTTTCAATCTGTAGATTTTCAATCAAGATAATCGTACCCCGGATACTACGTGCCAACTCCCCTGGAAGTAGGAGCCGGACACTAACCATCCGGCATTTCGAGGCAATGAGACCTGTCGTTAACCCGGAGGCGTCCCAGGGTGTAGTGGTCTATTCTCTATATTATATAACTTACTATTAAAAATCTACTATTGGTGTCAAATTCTTTTACTGAATATTTATACAATAACTTAGGAACTTTTTCATACCCTTAACATATTTTTAAATTAAAGTTTCCGGAACAAAACATTTCCTGATTAACTCTAGTTACCATGGCAACTAGAATTGAGGATGGGGCCCCGAAATCGAGTCAGTGAGGGCTTCCAGATTTCTACGAAGATGTTGCTGAAGATTTAGCCACACCTCACCTCACCCATCCTCCTTTACAGATTTTCAATCTGTAGATTTTCAATCTGTAGATTTTCAATCAAGATAATCGTACCCCGGGTACTACGTGCCAACTCCCCTGGAAGTAGGAGCCGGACACTAACCATCCGGCATTTCGAGGCAATGAGACCTATCGTTAACCCGGAGGCGTCCCAGGGTGTAGTGGTCTATTCTCTATTTATTTATTTATTTACATATTGTCATACAGATATAAAGTATCCATTTACATGACAAGATAAAAACACCAAAAGGCAAAGAAAAATACAAATACACACACGAAACAGATAATAAAAAGCAAGTGATTATAGCACTTTCTGAATTTTTTTAAAAGAGTCAAAAAAAATATCATAATTATTGGGAAGATTATTTACTATTTTTATGAATTGTATGAATGTTTGGTTCTGAAGATATTGATTAGTGTAAATAGGTTCATGGAGTACTGTTTTATTGCGAGTGATATGTTTAGGGACATGGAGTTTAAATTGTTGCAAGATAGAGGGACAATCAATTTTGTTATTTAATAAGTTGTAAAAAAATTTAAATACAGATAGCTAATCTATATTATATAACTTACTATTAAAAATCTACTATTGGTGTCAAATTCTTTACTGAATATTTATACAATAACTTAGAAACTTTTTCATACCCTTAACATATTTTTAAATTAAAGTTTCCGGAACAAAAAATTTCCTGATTAACTCTAGTTACCATGGCAACGAGAGTTGAGGATGGGGCCCCGAAATCGAGTCAGTGAGGGCTTCCAGATTTCTACGAAGATGTTGCTGAAGATTTAGCCACACCTCACCTCACCCATCCTCCTTTACAGATTTTCAATCTGTAGATTTTCAATCAAGATAATCGTACCCCGGGTACTACGTGCCAACTCCCCTGGAAGTAGGAGCCGGACACTAACCATCCGGCATTTCGAGGCAATGAGACCTGTCGTTAACCCGGAGGCGTCCCAGGGTGTAGTGGTCTATTCTCTATATTATATAAATTACTATTAAAAATCTACTATTGGTGTCAAATTCTTTTACTGAATATTTATACAATAACTTAGAAACTTTTTCATACCCTTAACATATTTTTAAATTAAAGTTTCCGGAACAAAAAATTTCCTGATTAACTCTAGTTACCATGGCAACGAGAGTTGAGGATGGGGCCCCGAAATCGAGTCAGTGAGGGCTTCCAGATTTCTACGAAGATGTTGCTGAAGATTTAGCCACACCTCACCTCACCCATCCTCCTTTACAGATTTTCAATCTGTAGATTTTCAATCAAGATAATCGTACCCCGGGTATTACGTGCCAACTCCCCTGGAAGTAGGAGCCGGACACTAACCATCCGGCATTTCGAGGCAATGAGACCTGTCGTTAACCCGGAGGCGTCCCAGGGTGTAGTGGTCTATTCTCTATATTATATAAATTACTATTAAAAATCTACTATTGGTGTCAAATTCTTTACTGAATATTTATACAATAACTTAGAAACTTTTTCATACCCTTAACATATTTTTAAATTAAAGTTTCCGGAACAAAAAATTTCCTGATTAACTCTAGTTACCATGGCAACGAGAGTTGAGGATGGGGCCCCGAAATCGAGTCAGTGAGGGCTTCCAGATTTCTACGAAGATGTTGCTGAAGATTTAGCCACACCTCACCTCACCCATCCTCCTTTACAGATTTTCAATCTGTAGATTTTCAATCAAGATAATCGTACCCCGGGTACTACGTGCCAACTCCCCTGGAAGTAGGAGCCGGACACTAACCATCCGGCATTTCGAGGCAATGAGACCTGTCGTTAACCCGGAGGCGTCCCAGGGTGTAGTGGTCTATTCTCTATATTATATAAATTACTATTAAAAATCTACTATTGGTGTCAAATTCTTTTACTGAATATTTATACAATAACTTAGAAACTTTTTCATACCCTTAACATATTTTTAAATTACTTTTTTTATTTATTTTAAATTTTATGATTGTTTAATTTAAATAAAGCAGACTATAAGTGTTTCACTATAATACAGTGTTTTTTTTAAATTGTTTCATTACTTAATATTTTCAAAGTCAGTTTGTTGAATAAAGACAATCCATTTTGGGAATGACTTAAGAACATGGAACATGAAAAAATTTACAAGACATCGCCAAATAAACTTTTTTTTCTCAAATATTTGTTAAAACTTAATTTAGAATATAATGTAGGAGATTGATATTTAACTTGAACTAAAGCAAGCTAATAAATGTTTTACTTAAAAAAAACAACAGTTCTTTTTTACTGTTGTTTTTAATTCCTTCAAAGCCAGTTTGATTTATGGACAATTCGAATAAGAAATAAAAGCTTAAGCACAGGAAATTTAAGAAAGCTTGCAAAACATCCAAGAGTAAAAAATATCGACTTTCTTAAAATCGATTTTTTAAAATCTTAAATCAAAGCATTTTATGCAATTTAGTTTTACAGAGAAAACTATACCTAATAAAATTTATGCAAACTAAATAAGTTAATAGCGTAGTTTCAATAATTTGAATACATTATACATAATTTTAATAGCATTCATAAGTACAAACATTTAATATTTTTCACGCAGTGTTTCTCGTAAAAACTCGAGTCAGACTTTATATTTAGTTAGTGAGCCAAGTAATGAACTTCGATTATCCATCAGATTCATATTTGTGATGTATTTCAGGTAAAATTAATTTAGACTACTCTAAAACTTCCCATCTTATTACTGAAAAGAATTAGTTGTCAAGGTTTCTCAAATACTACTAAATTTTGACTATTAGGTTTGGACAACCTTCATACCAACAAAGATCAGAAAAGAATTAGATAATTTTACATTTTGTACCCATTGCTTGTAACCATATTTTGATTTCTAATTTTCAAAAATGAAAACTAGTTTTTCGCAGTACCTTTTTTTTAAACTATGAAATCATGATCTACCCCTATTAGTTCTATTAGTTTATGACTTATTTTCAAAACATTTACAGCCATATTCACAGCCATCAGCGTCAGTGTTAAATCCTCGGTCAAAGAAGAATTCCACCAATCAGAGTCAACGGAAAGCTACTTTTTCTTTCTTTAACCGCTGGTTAACCTCGACGCTGATGGCTATGAATATGACTGTTAAAGTAACAGAAATTCAAACATACTACACATATTAATATAAAAGTAACCCTAATAAATTAATAAAAATTAAAACATAATGTAATCGGGGGTAAGTTATCAGGATTAGCATTACATCTTTTTTTATTTTTAAACTAGGTCATGGTAACTCAATTGGTAAATTATAAATTTAAACTAATATGGAATAACATCTTTGGAATTTGTGATTAATGACTTCATCAGTTGAAAGGATATTTTTAATAGGTGTTATGAAAGGGAATAAAAAAACAGCATCCGCCCTAAACATATTTTATGCTGCAGAACAAAGAATCAAATAGCCATCCAATTTTTTTATTACATTTATTTAAATTTAACGACTATTTCAAATTAGTAGTTTTGCAAGTTAGAAAAAAACACAAATACGTGCTTAATTTAGATTTCTGAACTTTTACCGTTTATAATATGACACTGTGGAAAAGAATTTAAAGGGATATTTTTATGTTTAAACTATGTGCTAGAAATGGAGTAAAAATACCCTCCGACCGAAATAAATATTTTTTGCTCTGGAACATGGAACCATCAATAGATAGTTAAATTTTTATATCGATAAACAAATTTAAAATTTTTAAATTAGTCAAACAATTTCTATTTAAAAATAGTTTTAAAAGTTTAAATCCTAACCTTACATACACGTCGTGTTGTTATACTTTTGCCACCATACTAGCATCGAAAATTCAAAAGCATTGCTATTCTTAACCAATTTATTAATTAAAATAAATTAACTGCTGCTCATAATTTTTAAAAAATACCAAATTTCCATAGCTATACAATTATGAATTAAGTTTCAAATATGGTTTTGAAATATGGATGTAATGTTCTATATTTTCTCCATAACCACATAAACCTTTTTTCTTAATTTACACAATATCGATACTTTCAAAATTCCTTAAATATTTTAAAGCGTTTTGGGGGGAAATTCATAATAAAAAATTAAATATCCAAGATATGTAAAGATAATTTCAGAACCTTTTTTTAAATAAAATAACTTAATTATTCAGTGGATTTACTCATGGTTTTTTCATCAAGGGCGAATCCAGGAGGCACGTTTCACGAAATGACTTTAAGAAGAATTTTAGAAAATATATGATGCTATCTGCAGCTTTAATGCGTAGAGTTTTAAGGCTAAAAATGTTAGGTGTCCTTCAAAAATTTTCTCAGATTTTATCATGAAAGTTTTTTTAAAATTCTAGCAAGTACTCAAACCTGGATTCGCCCGTTTTCTATTTAACCATATTGTTTCTCTAAAATCAACCGAACTTGTGGCCCAACATTCAATTCTATACACCAGGCCTGCACAACATACGAAGCTTTAGGCGCCTTAGTCCCCATTAGTTCCATTAGTCTTTCTATAAGTTTAAGGCATTAAAAAAAAAACTTAATTTAAAAGATCATTTGTTTGATCTTTAAGAATTTCTAGAAGTACTAGCTAATGGGGGAAAAGTTGAACTGATTGATTTCATCGATAATATACTACAAATAGCAATACAAAAGGAGGCTTATGGTCTATATTCTATTAACTCAGTTTCCCTTCCGGTGTTCGTCAGAAGTGATCCTCACTGAGGAATCACATTTGTGAAGGAAATAGGAGTGATGAGTGAAAAGATGATTAAAGGCTCATTCACACTATTTCACTTTCACTGTTCATCCTGGTGATTCAGTCCTGTGAATCACTCAGTCAGTGAACAGCTTTTTTTTCAGTTTCACTCAAATCATACTCGTTCATCTTCATCGGTTGTTTAAAATATGAACATCTCAGTTTAAGAGATTAGTTTTAAAATGTATAATTGAAGCAATAATATTTTTATGCAATTAAGATATAAATGTTGCATTCCAAGGTTAAATTAAAGAATTAAAAGAGTTATTGGAGATCATATGCGTGTCCTTCTATTTATTTAAAGGTGATCAGGAAAAAATTCAAATTAAAATTAAAACAGGCAATAACCTGCTGAAATAATGGTCGGTTTAAACATGGGTTTAAATCGTTTAAATTACCCTCTTCAAATTATCTTACTCCTGATAGCAGCAGTATCATTTGATAAATTGAGACCTCTTAATTTATTTTATCAAACCAAACGATTTTTTAAATACAAATAAATACTTTTACTTTTATTTTATTTTTTTAGCTGATATAATGATATATTATTATTATAACTTCAATTTAGATGGAAAATCTTTTCAATAAATTTATTTTAAATTGGAATTTATTCTATATTTGATGCAATATTTTGATGCGAATATTTTATTTGAGGTAGTTTAATTCTCAGAAAAATACGCAAAAAAGTTATTTTTCCTTTCTCTTTCTCTAGAAATATTTGTAAAATTCAAAGAATAATTTTCTACTACACACAAAAAAAAATTTCAATGCTCTCAAAGAATTGAAAAAAAAAAAATTCTTTTGTTGGACTCGATCCCGCAACCTTTGGATCTGATTGCCGATGTCTTGACCACCATGCTAGATTAATTATGACGGAACTTTGAAAGTTTCAATATAAAAACTTTGTAAAAGAATTAAAGGAAAAGTAGTGCCAACAGTTTAGATTACTTTTAAGGTTTTAAGAATATCTAAAACTGTTTTCTTAGTTGTATATATGGATTTACAAAACATTTAAATAAATTGTTTTAGAGAATGTATTTTTTAATGATCTTAATTATAAATAAATTTTCTATCTCGGCGGATATACACGTTAGAAGACAGCTGTTCTGCGGATTTTAATTGATGTGATTTAAGAATATTTTAAATTTTAATTCACTTTTATACAATTGTAAAACTATTTTTTCTTTAATAACAACACTTTAACAATGAAAAAATACTTCTAGGGTCTTATTATGATAAGTTTACGATTTATGTTAAGCGTAAGAACACAGTGGATGAGTTCATTGGTGAATGGTCCAGTGGGTTTTTTTCTCGGTTCATCTTTCATTTTTGATGTTCACTTCGAGAAGAAATGAAATTTACGCCTTTCACTTTCGATGATTCCTCGAAAATGAAGATCAAAGTGAAACAGTGTGAATGGGGCTTTACATTTTCTCTTTGGATGAACTCTCCAAGATTAACAATGAAAATGAATAGTCTATATGGGTCTTCACTGAAGTTTAGTGAAAATTGGACACATCTAACGTAATTTACATTTTAAGGCTAAACACTTCAGAATGATTTAAATATACATATTGCTCCGGTAGCAGAATTTTTTGTATCAATATGCAACAGAAGTCAAATTTTATCTGCAACTCTGAACGATGCAGGGTCAAGCTTACTATCATAATAATTGTTATTTTAAGAGCCAAATTTGCATTTTGGATAAATAAATAATTTTGCAGTTCAAAATTGAAATTGCAGTTAACGAAGAAAATAATACCTCAAAGTAAAGAAAGAAGTGTAACTTAAAAACAATTAAGTCATTCCAAGTTTATTATATCAATTAATAATAGACATTGTTAACATTAATTCCTACACAGTTCTCCATAATCATCCATTTGGGGATATATGATTTTTTTTTTGTTTTTATAAGGTATAAAATTAATCTGCAAGCTTTAAGATAAATCTGAGGACTCTCTACAGTGCTGGACTGTTTCTGCTACCGGGCATAAAACAATACATTTTTCCCTATCATGTGGGAAAAAAATATTGATTGATTTTTGACCCACTATATCGGCTGAGATATAATACTATTGCTTAACAGATTGCCGGGGAAAATCAAATTATTTGCCCCGCATTTCAGTCAAAGTTGTGCAGGCCTGGAATACATAATAGTGCTTAGTGTTGACTAGTAAATGAGTGTGCTAAGGTTAACTGATCTTTCATAAACATAACGTAATTAAGCATTGAAATTAGTGTCAATAGTAAATCCACAACTTGTTTCACGCGTCTGAACACCAATGCTGGGAAGGTTGTTCTCAATCCGTGCACTGAAATTAACTTCCAATCAGCAAACCTGTCTCGATCTCCCGATTACGGGAAAAGGAGATTTTCGGGAATTTCATACCAGAGAAGACCTCCCGATTCCCTTTGGATCGCTCAAAACTCAGCATCCGTCTCCATGGATACCTGGAGCACTAGTGCCAACCCATCCTCCGAGCATTACACTTCCCGGAGATGGGTTCATCGATGTTTGGATCCAAAAAGTAGAAGCGCAAAATAGGCAGAACAGCGCATTTGTGAAAATTAATCCAGTGATGTGTCAAGGGGGGAGAAATCTGTTGATTTCTCATCAGTGAAAAGAGTGGGAGGTGTGTCTATGCTTGCACCCATGATTCTTGAATAGGGGAAAGGAAATTTTTACACTTATCACGATTAAAACTGAATGTTGAAAATTTCTAGTTCCTTAGATATTAATGCAGGAATGCGTGAAAATCTTGTATTCTAGGAAGAATCGTACAAAGAATCGATCTAGTACTTTTCGATACTTATCATGATCGAAACTGATAATACCCCGATGTATCCGAATTTCTTTGTAGTAATTTCTGGTAGAAAAGCCGCACAGTCGTATTACATTCTAAATTTTTTCAATTTGAATTTTAAAAAATGAAATTTGATCCGATAAGCCGCCCTTTTAAAAAAGACGGCAATCCACAATTTCTTAAACCTCAACATCACGCACATTCAAGTACTAAAATTTCACAAAAAAAAACATATTTCTCAATTAAAAATACTGATCCTCGGACATTGATTTATTATTATTTTTAAATATTAAGTTAAAAAATACAGTATACTCTCGATAAAACGAATCTAAAGGGACAGTTAAAAATGTTGTGACAGTTTTCGTGATAACAGGAGATTTTACACAGGTTTAAAATTACTAAATATGGTACATAAATCTGTCATAGACATACTATTATATTCCATTTGATTATCATTTTTACTACTGAAATATTTTTTCGGAAAAATAACTGAAAATATTTAATTGAAATAATTTTTTTAGAAATTAAATTTTCGAAATTTAAAGATTAAATTACGCGTTTTTAATTTCTTTAAAATTAGTCTGTTTTATGACAATTTTTTTAATCGAAAAATAGCAGAAAAGTCATAATTTTCTCTCCATATTCAGATTTACAGTTCGATTTAGAATGTTACTGAACAACGATCATAAGTGGGGAAGAAAACATCTGCTAATAAGACAGATGTCGAGTAAAGTTTTGATAGCACACTGAACATATATGCACCCTTGACCTTCATGAAAGTCATGGACCCATTCTTCTTAACAAAAAAATTATCACCTGGCCCTATTTTAATTACAAAGTAGAAAAATCATGGAGCTAATAAATGAGAAAAATTAATTTTTGAACCGAAGAAATTTCGTAATGACAAGGGTTTTAGGGAAAAGTCTTCGTCATAAGAATGGAAGTTAACATTATAAGAATACCTAATTTTAAGGGGGGAGATATTTTTTCGATTAGTAGAGGTTTTTTAGGCTTATAGAAATTCGTCATATCGAGAGTATAAACTTAATGTAAAACTAGGAGAAATTGCCCCACAACTGCCTTATGTTGGGTGAACTGGTTACTTGGTTTTTTCGTAATTGCTAGTTATTTCATTATTTTTAATTGATACTTGCTTAGGTTCACTGTCAATTCGTTTTGAAAGCTAACTTAAGTTTTTCTTCAATGTTTAAAAATATTTAAGAAAGAACCAATTGCACAGGTCAGCAAAAAACTATCTGAAAACTGTTTGGGTTATTCCACTTGATGTTTAAGTTTTTTGGTGAGCTGAATTCGAAAATGACCTCCGTTTTTCGTGGGACGTCACATTTCAGACAATATCAGTCATGTTTCATTGGGAAATACCTCAAAATTTTAGAAAGGGGACTCATTATACAAAACCTATATACAAATTATTCTACAAAAAATATTTTTAAGAACATTTTTAATGTTTCTTAGTGTGCTGAATCCTTTTTTATCATAGGACATCACCTTTCTTGACAATTTGAGAAATAAGGCAATTTTTAAGAAAATGAAAGCAAATTTAAAAATATTTCTAACTTTTTCTAAATTTTTTCAATATTTTTTGTGATAAGCACTCCAAAATACATGGGAACTTGATAAAAACTTTTAAACAGATTTTTCATTGCAGACCTGTGTTTATTAGCCATGTGGCTTAGTTAACTTACAAATTTCTCCAGTTCATAAGGCATGAAAATAAAATTAAACAGGTAGGTCTCCCTTAGAAAATAATCTGAAGACACTAAATTTCAACTTTTTAACACGTATAAAGCACGGCTTATCTACTCGAAATTACGGTAATTTAATTAATTATGAATCATGTCCCCCTCCTTAATTAAGGACAAAAAATATAGATCAAATGACAAGTCCTCCCTCTCTCTTAATACTGTTCCATTACATTTTCTACAGGTTAACATGCATTTCTAAAACCTCATAACAAAATAAATCAAATTTAAATTTTAAATCAAGCAACAACATAATAATTTTCCAAGCACAATAGTTTTTTCTAAACAAGGGTGAAAGTTTCAAAAATTTTCAAAAGGTGAAAAATTTTAAAATAAAAATGAGATACCTCGAGATTTTTAATAAATTAAACATATAATTTAAAAATAAATAACCAAGTTCTGTATAAAAAGACGTTCTAAACTTAGAAGCAAAGTTTAAAATTATTCGATTATCATTAATGTTTTACTGATATACAACTAAAATTATAGTATCAAAAGTTTTCAATAAAAAATAATTTAATTACCTAATATAGAATTCTTGCAAAATTTGCTTAAAAATAGACTAAATTTTTACTAAAGACGACGAAAATTTACTAAAGAAAAAGTTTACGAAAGACGAAAGTTTACTTTACTAAAGTGACGAAATTTTAAATTAATCTCATTATTTCAGAATGAATAACATTTTCTCTTTCAAAATTAGATAGTTAAACAGATTAATGCTACACTAAAATGTAAAACACTTCGCTAGCGTCTCTCAGATTTTAAAGAGACACGTCAATGAATATTAGTATACACAAAATTCACAATCAAGACTGGAGTTTAAAATTTTTTTCACGTCATTCAGTTTTTTCGTCCTTTAAAAAGACTAAAATCCATCAAAAATATTAAACTTTCACCCCTGTGTGTACTATAGAAATTATAAGGTACCAAGAGTGTATACTTTAACTATAGTCGCTCGGTAAATGCAGTTTCATTATCCGCATCACGCATTCCATTCACCAGAGAAGTTTGACAAATTAAAAATATCCCTCGAATTTCAAAGGAATGATTACAAATAAAAAAAACATTACATATTATTCAGCACGAATCTCTTGTAATTTAGATGGAAGGATTAGTTTAAGGGCCAAGCAGAAATAAAACAATGGCATTCCAAACTCAAATGGTGAACAAAATGGCGCGACTGGTTAATGATATCCATTAAGCGTATACCATTGTGCTGTACATTAAACGAAACTATTGTGCAGGATTTATGACAGAAATAGGTACTCACAAAATTTTAGAATCCTCTGGGGGTCGACACAAGAGATGGAAGATCACCGCCGTTGGCCAAAGTTTCGACAGTCAAGAGTCCCAGGAGCATACACAGGAGAACAGTTATGATGCTTCGAATGTTCTAAATCAAGCGTAAATGTCCAGTAACACAAATTATAAGGTCCACAAATTACTAAAAGGTAATAACACCACGAGTCTTTTTAAATCACTTTTTTAAGTTAAAACATGAAATATCGAACGAAAAATGGAATAGAAGCGCCGTGCAGCAAACGCAACGGTCCGAACTCGCGAGTTTAAGAAGTTTTGATCAGATGCCAGATGCGTCCGTTGTGAAAACGATAATTCGCATAATTAAAAAAGCAGCTGCATAATTAGATATTAGACGAAAGTACAAATGGAAAAAAAAACTCACAGAGTAATCACACCTGGTGATCCAGATGCCAGCCTCATTTCAGTTATCTCACAGCCTTTTAAAATTAAAAAAAGAAGTCCTATTATATTGTTATCCAAGCATTTGAAGAAAAGATTGAGGCAAATTAGAACCAGGGGGAAAATAATTACAAAACAAAAATCTCAAACCAGCTACAATATGGCGTTGAGATGCGGTATATGATCCAAAAACTGTGATTGCTCCTCCTCAAATCAGTTACGATGTTTAACTCGGGATCAGAAGTTGTTGGATTCTTTATAGTTCTCATGTTATTTTGAATTCCCTGCGTTATTTCAGCTATCCCCAGCTAATTAATAAACAAGGCATATTTTAAAAACGTGATTAAAACGATTTCACCAAAATAAATTACGGAGACACGTACACGTAGACTTTAAAAAGATGGCAACGTATTGCCTGAAAATTGCCAAATTGCGTAGATTTGGCAACTTATCGTACTCATCACGATCAGTTAAATTTATTTTAACACTCAATATGTCCCTAATTCGATGTTTTAAAATTATAAATGTTTTAAATTACTCAAATTAAATTAATTTACTTAAAGTTAAGTTAACGATTCCTTCGAAAAGTCGAATTAAAATATGAAATTTTAGTTTTTCTTCTCTCTTTTAGAAACTAAGCAAAGCAAAGACAGGACAAGAGAATTTATGGAGAAATATTTATTCTTCAGATAAATTATTTTACCATATTATTTTTAAGCAAAAGTTAGAGATTAATGCTATAAGTAAAATCAATATAAATTGTATATTATTAATAAAATTTTTTTAAATGTATGCGATAATAACAAGTGGCTATCGAAATAACAAGGATCCAAAATTAGTAATAATAGGTAAATCGGGAAGTTCTGTCACTTCAGAGAGAGCTGAATAAAGTTAGGGTTTCAGAAAAATCTTGAAAATCTCCTCCTCAGGCAAAAAAGCAACCTGTTTGATTTAATGACGTGTCGGATAGAGGCTCTCATTGTAGCGCGTATGGACTACATAAAACACTGATTTTCGATATTTAATTTTGTTCCTTTGTTCTAAAAATTTAATCGTTTATTTGCACCTACAAAGGTCACCAGCTGTGTAAATTTCATCAAAATCTAACAAGTCCTTCATGGTGTTGCATTTTTTATGAACAGGAGTATATTTTTGGCACTTTTCCATTACAGTAAACCAGTTAAATATACTTCAATTTCTATTTAAAACCAAATTGGTGAATTTTGGTTCTTTTTTGTTGGAGCGCCTTTTCTAGCTGACATCATCTGATGATAAAAATTATTTTCGTTAAAACTCAAATGAACTTAGTAATACTATAAATTAGCTATAGTAGACACCATAATGCAACAGGAGAAAAAGGATACTGGATGGACAAATTGAAATTAATCTAGAATAGTATTCTGGCATATAAGCCAGAAAACTTAAGAAATCTAGGTGGGACGCTTTATGTGCCCGGACACCAAAAGAATAGAAAAGTGATAATAATGATGGAAGTTTTAAGATATACTTCAGTAAAAAAAGACCTTTATTCAAAACATATTTATTGTAATGCAAAGTTACTAAAAACGCATAAAATGAAAAAAAAATTCAAGAGCTTTTTAACAAGACACGTTTCCAAGTTTAAAATTACTCTAATTTTTTTAAATATGAAAATACAATTAAATTCTTGCACTGCTGCTGGTTAAAAGAATAAAAGTCACAAATTACTGTCAGCAACATTTACTTGCAATGGTTTTAAGTAAAAAATGCAAGTATTCTAAATAAATGTTTGAATTTGAAAACGCTGTAAAATATTGATCTTAAATTTTATATGTATTAAAATAAAAGAAAAAAAATAAGGTAATATAACATTAAATTAGAAGCATCAAGAATTCATAAAACAATAAATAATTGTTTAAAGTGAAGAAAGATCAATTGGAAGATTCGTTTTCAGGTTGAGATTTCCTGCAGACTTTATAAACTACTCGTTGGTTACTAAAAATATATCTTTGTAACGAGTTTAGTATTACTTTTAAACGAGTGATATTCTACACTCGAGTGTATCATTCGAAGTTTGCTCTTATAGAGACAAAAAACTCGGTACGGATTAATTGTACTATTAGAGCTTCCACTGTACTAATTAATTTGCGAATGTCCCCAGAATCCTGAAGATATGATTGATACGGAGTTTTAAATGAGCATTTTAAATAAGTTTTGGGAGAATATTTTTTCTAATACTATACTATATTTTGTTTTTCATGGGGAGGATGTGTAGATGTAGAAATCGTAAAAAAATTATAATGCTTGACAACTAGATGGATTTCCAATACCTTTTGCCCTACAAAATTAGGTTTATAATGTTTTAAACATTTTAAAGAGAAGAAAGCTAAAGCTCCATCCGAGCAAGGACGGGCAGATAAGCTATAGAACCAAATAACAAGTTTACGTAACTGCAACTAGAAGTAAACGAAATTTGGCCATACATGACAAAAATAGGATGAATCTTAAACATTTGTGCTACTTGTGTTTTGTTATACAGGCTTATATAGAAATCCTGAATAATACAATTGTTGTTAAAATATATTCACTTAGAATTGATTGAATTAAAATTGATTGGCGATAGAAGTTAAACTTTTGAGCTGCCTCTCGTATACCATGAGGTATACGATGGGACTTGAACTATAACTCTCTTATTTAAATTTATTAAGGTATTAAATGCAGGTTTCCGAAAAGAAACATGTCTGTTTTGGAAGTTTGATATCAGAACATTTTCTTAATATTGGACTTATTTTCAAGAAACATGAAAAAAACTTCTACTATGATTTTACTTGCAAAGAAAAGCAGCAAAATTTTTATTATTTAGACCCTTATAAGTTTGAATATTTTTATGCTTCGCTTGCTGATGGATTCAAGAACCTATGAAATTAGTAGAATATTTTTATGGTAGCAAGTTTAGAAATAGAAATTTTACTTCAAATATCAAATTTTCGATCCGGAAACTATCTTGATACAATAACTTCTCTAAAAGGCATAATATTAAAGATGAATATGGAAGGTATGAATATTTTGATAGGAATATACTTAGTGTGATTATTCTTAATAATCTAAATATATTCTTAATTTAGTTAAACCCGTACTTTTTGAAATGAGAATTTTCGATGTTAAAAATTGGCATTAATTATATTTAAATAAATGAATCGATTTAAATTGTAAAGCAGTTATATTTTCAGCTTGAACGGTACTTACGTATTAGCCCGTCGACCGTTCAGCGGCCGTCTAATTCAGCGGCACAGTAGTAGTAAAGTCAATGGGATTTGATAACGTTTTCGGATTATCACGGTCAACGGGATAATACGTAAGTACCATTTATTATAATCCGATTATCACTGTAGTGATATTTGTATGCCTTTTTAAAGTTTTAGTATGGATTCTATTGTTCTATTGGTTTCTAATGAATTTTTAAGCACAGCTGGAATAAGAGTCCTCCATTTGGCGACTCCCGTTTCGGTCGCCAAGTTAGCGGCACGATTAGTTATAGTGTACAGTTGGCGATCGCGACGCGATCGCCAAATGGAGGACTCTTATTCCAGCTGATCCATTTTTTATTTTTACCACCTACCAAAAGGAAGTTTGCCTATGCAGCAATCTCTGGTACAATGTTGACATCTGTATGAGTCGAATAACATTGTATCAGTCTCAAACAGATATGCTTTTATGCTTAATAACTTTGTCTAAACGATCCGATAATTTGCTAAACTAATCTATTCATTGTCAAATCGTCTCTACCTGTTACTTATATCTGGGTTTGCAGACACAAGGATCGGCCATTCGATCATGGGTCATTCGGGGGAAAAGAAAAAAAAACCTTTTTTATTATTTTGATAAAATCTTAGCAAAAACAAGTTGTCTAAGGTGGCAACCTGTACGACCCTATATGAAGTATGCTACCCGAAAAAACTTGAATAACAGCTTAAATATCTATATTACGTTTTTTTGTGTGCTCAAATTTCGTTGAAAATCGCGTATTTCCAAGAGCCCACAATCAACGAAATATAGATATTTAGGCTATTATTCAAGTTTTGTCGGATAGCCTAGATCATATAGGGTCATAACTCGAGTGAAGACATTCGTCGTGTGATTAGGGTAGAAATGAGGGGCGAAAAACCGATTTTCGGCCTTTTTGGCTTGCGCGCTCCATAGGATTAACATGGGAACCTTCGGGGGCTTTGCGGTACCCCTAGATATTATCCGAAAATTCTGAAAAAATTCACAGGTACTCTCTGCCACCTTAGACAACTTTTTTTTGCTAAGACTTTATCAAAATAAAAAAAAAAGATTTTTTCGATACACCCTATGGGTTATATTCATAAACTCAATCACGCTGAAGGAACGAGACGGTAACGGAAGATTTCACACGGGAGCTCTGAACTTAACGATTCTCTCTCAAGTGCGGTGCTGAAGCCTCCTATCGCAAATCCTTACAAGTAATTATACACTGATAAAACAAAATTCTGTTAACACTAGATATCCGTAATACATTAATATCTGAGGATTTTTTTTTTGGTGATTAGTAGTAGCTGTTCTAGATTTTTTCCGAACTATTTAACGGACCACAAAAAGTGTAAAAGCAATCCGCATACGATTCGAATTTCGGAACAATATAGCGAACGAGTGTTTCGTTTGATATATCTCGTTTCGTGAGCTTTTCAACCGTTTCCGTTTCTTCTACGTGTTTGTCTTTCTAAATATGGCCCTTAAAATAAAGATGCACGTTTAGACGAGCTTACAACCTCTAACCGTTTCTTTTCAGAAACTTATGCATCAGGAGAATTCGAAGATATTGGATCATCAGACCCAGTCATTGAACAATTGGAACACAAAGTCGGGATTTCCGTATATTTTTACACATTTTTTGTATTCTCGATATGTGCTCTAATTTTTGTTTTTCTTTCATCCCGATATGACGTAACGAGGGCTTACTTTTTCATGCTGTGCTTGGTGTCTTTCATGATTAGCATATTTATAGCATACCACACAAACCCCAACTATCACATTAGTATGGCTTTTCGGAACTGATGCCACACTTTTTAAAGATAGCTGACAAAAGAAAAGTTTTCCGACGATTTTTTGTGAATATGAACTGTATACGAATTTTAACTCTACATATAATAGGTTTGAACGCTATCGAGAGTTTTCTCTACAAGTTAAGAACTACGGAAAATATTGACTCCGTTTCAAAACTAAACGGTAAAGATCAAAGTGTCAATTTTATAAAATCGTTTTTATATAATAATAGTGCTATGCTTGATGAAACTTTTTAGCAAAGAATTTTTCAAGATATTTTAGAGAGTATTGTGATTTTTATAGAAGGATTTTTATTATTGTACTCAGACTTTTCTTACTTAGAAAACTGTCCTAGAATTTAATGATCCCAAGCTTTTACAAAGTGTTAAAATTACTTTTTATAAAAAGTTTGAATGTTATGGACTGGTAAAAAATATCTTTAAAGACACTTGATTTGTTATTAAAGATAAGATGCAGAAATTTGTTAAAATGAAAATATTGTCCTATATTAAAAATGTATTCACTTTAATACACATGGTTTTAATTGTTTGAATAAATGGTTTTGTTAAATTTTCGACTTTTCCTTGAGATTGTAGAAATAGAGTAAATCAGTTCCTATGGTAAAACCATATAAGCTATGTTTTGAGCAAAATAGTCCTGAGTATTTTATTTCATAAATGGTTAACACTGTAAATTGCAAAATCTTTCGAGAACCAGAAAAACCTTACAACCAGTTTCTTGATTTCGTTCACTTCACTGTGATGGTTAAGTCAGTCTCGTTCAAGAAGTTAATGCCAAAAATGGCGATAAAACAGTGAATTCTGGCAACCCAGATTGGATTTGGGACAGCTGGAATAAGTCCTCCATTTGGCGACTCGCGTTGCGGTCGCCAAATTAGCGGCACGATTAGTTAAAGTCTGTCTGTCCTCGCTTGGCACATGTGGCAAACCTAAAATCACTACCCACGGCAGGAAAAGCAGTGGCGAGTGCAGGGTATCGGGTAGGGATCGACCGATGGCATTTTTTTGGCCGATGGGCCGATGCCGATTGTTTGAAAAATTCCATCGGCGGGCCGATGGCTCTTAAATGGCCGATTGCCGATGCCGATGGCCGATGTTAAAGGCCGATGGCAAAAATTGCATTAAACAATTTGAAACATTTACTTTTCGTAAGAAAAGGTAAAATCTGTCTTAAAACCGGAAATAATTTTTTTTTTGCTTCTAAAATTGAACAGTTTTTTTTTTTTACTTTGAATCTGAATTATTATTTTTATTTTTATACATTTGAATGTGCCAATGAATTAAAAATTATCACTTCTGAAGTAAAATTTATAGAAAGATTTATAAAAATGCATTTTTATATCATAAATATAAATTATTAATTTTTATCTGAATACTAATCTTCAAGGGTGTGTGGCAATTAAAAATCCAATTGCAATTGAAAAGTAACTGACTTCGGGGCCATAACAAGACTTTTGTTTCGGGGGAGGAGTGATTCAACATTTTTTCTGAGGTACCTCCTTCCTTACGAGCATTTTAATACGTTATGATGACTTACACATAAAGTTTATATTTTGGTGAACTAAATCCCAAAAGTTTTGGAAACAATGTGAATCTAAAGTAAAATTTTGGGGGGTCTGGGTGGTTCCCCCCAGGATATTTTTGGAAACTTTGCCCTCAAAATAGAGTGTCAGCTCATTTTTAGACCCTTTACTACCAAAGAGTAACTGCTTATTGTAAGCGGCAGAATTTTCAAGGAGAAACAATATAGTAATAATAATCGGTGAAATTTTGAAGTGGTTTTGGGTTCCTACTGCAGAAAAAGTTTGGAATTTTGTCCCTAAAAGTGGTGTTTTAATTCCATTCTTAGACCCTTTAGGTTATATCAAAGAAGACCTCTCCTTCTAAGTCACAAAATTTTCATGGAAAAACAGTACATTATGGATTTTAAAATTTTGATGGGAGGTTTGGGTCCTCCCCCAGAAAAGTTTTGAAATTTTTACCCTTAAAAGTAGGGCTTTGACTCATTTTGAGACCCTTTGGGTTACACGCAGAGAGGATCGCTCATAGTAAGTTGCTAATTTCCAAGGGGGTTGACAAGGGTGTTGAATACCTAACCCCCCTTGACTTGCTTCATTGAAGTCCTGCCTAAGACTCACGGGCAAAATCTAAAAAGCTTTATAAAAAAACGCCCGATAATCTCATAATATGGACTAAAATTGGGAAATTCAATAGGATAGTTACCTTCAAAATTCAAATACTGGGAAAATATTAGTTTCTGGCCAAAATTATCCGTTTTACAATATACAGGTCCAATTTCTATAACTAAATTTGGAGCAGAATCGCGCTTATATTTTTCGGTTTTTTACAAAAAACATCGGCCAAACATCGGCATTTAGATGTTTTTTTCGGCCGATGGGCCGATTGTTTCACAAGTTAACATCGGCCGCCGATGCCAAGGCCGATGGCTATTATTTTAAACAATCGGCGCCGATGCATCGGCCGAACCGATGCATCGGTCGATCCCTAGTATCGGGTATCTAATAGAAGTGAGATAACCATCTTTATGGCTTTTTCGCCACTGTTTTTTCTGCTGTGGGTACTGATTTTAGGTTTGCCACTCGTGCCAAGCGAGGACAGACAGACTTTATAGTGTACAGTTGGCGATCGCCAAATGGAGGACTCTTATTCCAGCTGATCCTTGGATTTACCGTATTTTACACAATCTCACCACCAGTCGGTTAAAAAAATAGACACATACGTATGTATAAATAAAATTACGAATATAAGACGACAGAAAGAATATAATACGAAAAAAAGGGATAATATAACTAGAATAAAAAGGGATGTTGGCTTTTTTCATTGTGAAGAAGATGGGCTTTTGAATTTTATTCACATAGTTTCCGAGAATATGAAAACGACAACTAAATCATCATCAGTGCTTTTGCAAGGCTCAGTTAACGCCCGCTGTATCCGAGCATTTTGTTGTAAGGTTGGTTTTTCTGCATATAGCCTGCTACAAAGGAAATAACCGTTCTACAGGAACAACAATTTTGTAACGTAAACAACTTTACCCATTAGAATTACTTGGCTAGAACACCGAGGACCACGTTAGAAGTTTAGGCGGAAATATTTTGGGGTCTATGTATTAGAAAACTTTTTGGAAAGAACAATGAAGTTTCTGTGGGTAATTTATAAGTGCCCTCCTTGGTACCTCCTGAACCTTTAGTACTTCCAGAAACATTTGTCAATGCTAGAACCTAATTCTAGCCTTCATTTACACCATTGGTTCAAACACATTCAAATGAATGCTGAATAGGTTTGAGGATTTAGTATTAAATATTCAAAGGATGTTTTAGGTATACTTCAGTACAGGGTATGACATAAACTCTTAAGAAGGGCAAAAATTCATAGTAAAAAAAAAACGAAACAATTATATCAGGACACAGGTTTTAAATGTAAAACAATTATTCAGAAACCAGAAAAAAAAAGTATCTCCACAGGCCTCTTTTATGCAAATTATAAAACAGGATTTGTTTTTTTCCAACTTCAGTCTTTTCTCAGAGTGAGACTAACACAATGCAATAGTTATTAGATACCATATAGGATGTGGGAGAGTCCACCTCCTATATTATCTTCTACAAGGGGAGGGGACACAACTCTGGTCTGCCAAATTGGATTCTTCAATGTGGTTGGAACATAGTTGATATTTAATTGAAGCAAATCATTAGTTGCATTTTTTATTAAGTATAGTACATTCAAATTGCTGAAAGAATTTTCATTTACGTCTGAAAAATGATGCAACTTAAGGGGTGCTCCACAAGCTCACTCTGTTCAAGGAGGTTTGAAGGGTACACCTCCCCAAAATTTAGATATTAGCCTTTTTCTTTAAAATACTGTGGCATAGGAAGGGGGCAGTATCCAAGAGTCCCAGATGCATAAAAATGAGTTAAAATCTTAAGAGTCAAATTTAATATTTTAAAAATAGTCCTTGGCTTGAAGATTTTATTGGATTTAAAACAGTTTTAAATTACCACATTGGCCGTCTTTATTTTAGTTCCATTTATTTAAAGAAATTTAATTTTTTTTTTTTAATTTAGAATTTCTGTATTATTGAATTATATCTGTCAGTAACTTATAACAAAAAAATTTATCTTTAAAATATACATACAATACTATCTCATACAGTAAGTAAGGGATTTATCATTTCAGATTATAATGCTTTGCTCCTAGGTACAAGTTGTCTTGCTGTATCAAAGGTAAACTGAATACCACATGGATTTTCAAATAAAATTTAAAAAAAAAAAAAAATTATTTTACCTTTACCAAAACATTTTAAAATCTTATATTTGAACATAATAAAATTCAGTTGACAAGTATAAATGCTATGACAGATAATACAGTTAGAATGAGAAAAATATTTACTTTGAAGTTATGAAATTTTATTTCTCTATTTAAATCCTCAGCCCAATTCTTTTGATGCTGTTTTGTGCCAAATAAAGGTCAGTATTTAGAGAATATAGCCTAAGAAAGACTTTGCAAAAAATTTAAAATCAGCCAGCCACTATTTGGAAAAAGGTCTTCTTCATGCACAACATAGAATACATAAATTTTTATTTAATATTCGGAAAGAGCACCATAAAAACACCTCAGAAACTAAGTTTTATTTAACTAGCTTTGGTTCAGGGTTTTATCTTGCTAAGCCTCTTTATTTAACTAGGCCATCATATAAAACTGTCATGATATATTGAAATTCAAAAATTTACCATAGAAAGTAAATAAAAAGGTTATATAACTATAGAAAATAGAATTCAGACAAAATGTCATATTTTTACTCTCTATGGTTTTTAAATTTTGATGGCTCGTATGCAGAAACTTTATGATATCCCAATAGTTTCGAATAGTTTTTTTTCTTCAGAATGTTAGAAAAAAATAAGGATAACACCATAAAAAAATGTATATAGGATAGGTAGAAAGTCACTAAAAAAAGGTTTATTGCAGTTTGAACACTAGAGCCAGTGAAACTTTTCCTCCATCCCTTGACTGTACTACTCTACCTTGGTAATCAGGCAGCTGAAAAACCATTCACAGGATTTTGAAAGACATGCCAATTATTTTAGTAGTTTAACAAAGCAGACAAGAAGCTGAGACAGCTGGAGAGTCCACAAAATCAAACTATAGTTTTAAAATCTGAACCAAATCCTGTGATTTTTTACTGGCTAAGCTCTATTTACAATACATAGACACCATAATGCAACAGAAGAAAAGATAACAGTTAACACTTGAAAAACTGAAATGAATCTAGAATCTAGACATATACAATATACAAATATTGACGACCAACTACAGGCCTGAAGCCCAGCAAGGTTGGTCCATTTAACTCAAACTACCGGATTCCCAGAATTTGTCAACTTTTTCCTTTAACTCCTTTACCCCAGTGGAACTAACTAACGTTTCGGGCAAGCCATCCACAACCCTTTAAAAAAAATAATATTTTCTATTTTCCTGGTTAAAATGTGCCCTATTCAATTTGAATCTTAAAAAAGTCAATGAAGAGCACATCATCACACCCTGCAGAGCATGAATCCAGTCCTTGCTGCCTGGAGGACCATCCATCTTTCCTCTTCTTCAACCGCAACACAACTTTAATATAGGCTATTGGAGCTGGAGTTACCGCAGATGCATACTGCATAAAGAAAACTTAACTATACATCAACTATAAGCAGTGGCGGATCCAGAGACTTGGTTTGGGGGGGGGATGATTTTACCTATATGCGCATTCGACATTACAATCAATTTTCACTTTTACATTCAATTCATTTCGTACACATAAAATATATTTGGTGGAAAGTTTCACTTTCTACTGATTTAATTGTAAACCATTAAATGCAATTAATTCATTTTCCCTTTTTAAAATGGAACTTCAACTTAAATGCATAAAGTATACACTAATATATAACAAGACAGACCAAAATAAAGAAAAATTAGAGAGACAGAAAAGAAACTAAAAGTAAAATTACCGCAAACCCAAAGCCTGTTCGTTTCTGAGCACGACCATGTTCACTATTTCCGGAATCCATTTTTTGGGATAGTAAAACGCCAAGTTTTAATAAAACAGCAAATCAGTGTAAAAAAACGAGACAAGTCAAACGTTGGAAAGAAAATCAACTAAATTTTTTACTAGTACAGCTTGGCATATGTACGACATGTACAAACAAGCCGCCCGCTCTGGTTTTTGTGTGCAATTATACCAGTAATCAGCCTCGATATGAGGTCCAATTCACCCGGATACAGATTTCTTTAACACCGGCTGAAATTTCCGGTGATCAAAGAGTACCGAACCCCAGGAGAGGAAAAAGCCAGAAAAAGTGGTCATTAGCGCGGACCCTCTGTCAACCCTTTTATCAGGGCTAGGGAAGGGAGCTCCTCTGAAAAGTGATCGATGCATTGAAGTTATCATTTAACGAGTGGCTACTATTGCCGAAAAGGGGCACTGCGAGAAACCGGAAGAAATACTCGCTCAGATGGTGACAGCGGCTTCTCAGTAGAGATTATTCACAAGTTAAGTTTATTGCTATGTTATCGGGGATGTGATTTTCGGCCGGAAATTCGGCGAGGTCACTTTGTTGGGGGGGGGGGGTGATCACCCCAATCACCCCCCCGCGGATCCGCCACTGACTATAAGGCAGAAAACTTAAGAAATCTAGGTGGGACGCCTTATGTGCCCAGACACCAAAAGAATAGAAAAGTGATAATAATAATGGAAGTTTTAAGATATACTTCAGTAAAAAAGACCTTTATTCAAAACATATTTATTGTAATGCAAAGTTACTAAAAAAGTATAAAATGAAAAACATTTCAAGAGCTTTTTAACAAGACATGTTTCTAAGTTTAAAATTACTCTAATTTTTTTAAATATGAAAATACAATTTAATTCTTGCACTGCTGCTGGTTAAAAGAATAAAAGTCACAAATTACTGTCAGCAACATTTACTTGCAATGGTTTTAAGTAAAAAGTAAATGCAAGTATTCTAAATAAATGTTTGAATCCAAGACTAGAATTTGACCAGAATTTTTTCCTTCTAAACACAATAAACTTAAACAAAACCACATCAAAAATCCTAAGAAATATATCGCTGGCCTAATGAAAAATCACATATATTCAAAAAATTCAGATAGTCTCATGTTGATATTTGGTAGTTCATATGAGGTTAAGAGCATAACTATAAATACCTAACAATGAATTTTAATCCTTTAAATTGATTATCCTTAATTTATTGATTAGGGCAGCGATACTTGTTACACTTTACACAGATGATTATCATTGAAATATTTTCGACAGCATATATATTTTCCATGTTTAGATATTCTACTTATAACTATTGGCTTATGCAGTGTAAGACAAACAATGTTTTAACAGCTTTAAAAATATAAATTTCTTAAGTTATGATTATGTTGACAAAAAATAGAATATCTAGAGTGTTATAAATCAGATTAAAAGTAGATTTCCACATTTAACTTTCAAAATTTGCAATTTTTAAAATTTTAAGTTATTTCCTTGTATACAACAAAGGTAACTCACAAACAGGAGAATTACACATTTCAACACATTCAAAATCACGAACATTAAAAAAGTTTTTGAGGGTGTTTCAAAATATAACTAATTGTAAGATGGATGCCTTCATAAGCTTATTAAAGTTGATGAAACTGAAACATTACTTATTGTAGAGTCATATAGTCCAGCTTCAGAAGGATTTCTATATTCACAGAACTCTAAAGGTTTATTAAGAGCAAAGAAGCCAAGGTCAGCAATCATTAATTCATTACGAGTTTCAGTATGATATTGATCTATGTAAAAAAATAAACAAGTTAAATACCAACTGAAGCAAGTAGGCACATTGACTAACAAAAGGGCAGAACAAGATTTTTTTAAATGTAAGCTAAGATTTTTGCTTGTCTAAATTTTAATACAGACTTAATCCAAGTTTGTTAAAAAGAAAATAATTTATTTCATGGAAGCAAAACGGCGGAAAAAATCTGAGAATCCCCTTTTAAAATTTTAATTTTCTGTACTTACACTCTTTGTAAGCAAACATTTAGTGGATAGGCTTCTTCTTAAAATTCTTATTTGGAATTCTTAAAATTAAGTTGGATAATTAATTAAAGTGGATTCTTAAAATTTGGGATATCACCTCCAGTTAATTCCATACCAAAGAACACCATACATAGAATTTTAGAGTTAGTATTTCATTCCTTTTTTAAAGAATTACACAAGTTCAACTTCTCTTTGTTTTAACTACTTGTTTTCAATGCACATTTTTAAAAAGAGTCTCATAATTCCCAATGTTATGGATTATACAGCAGAAGTGTTTGAGGTATTTTGTCAACTTCCAGTTAAACTCAATCTAGAGATTAAATTTATCTAGGAAAATTTAAATAACATCCAGTTTTCAGAAAAAAAAATGACATAAAAAATCTGACATTAAAAACTTTTTTTTATTGAAAAATATCCTATTAAAATTATTTAAAACAATTTATTTTTATTGCATAGAAAATGCATAGCTTTTTATATTTTAAAAATAAAGCACTACACAGATTTTATATAAAAGAAGCTGGTCTGCAATGTCATTAAATTAAAACATTTGGATTAAAAGGAAAAACATTGATAAGTAAATGAGTTTTAAAACTATAATTAAACAAGTTACAAAGCTTTAAAAACACTTATTTCAACCACTAAATAAATGACTTCTGGTGAAAATTTGATATAATTAAAATACAAGGTAAGATTTAGATTTTATAGATAATGTGTCTGTAGATGCTATGTCCAGAATTGAACAATACTAGATGATGAATTAACTATTTGCCTGTTATAACTTTAAAAAAAAACTTCTGTATTTAGGCCTGGATGTTTACCTTTAAAGAATACTCAGTTTAAATTACATCAATATAGTTTTTGGACACATTGCAAATTTTGTCAGCCTAGTCTTGGGAAAAAATCTATTGGATGAATTTATGTGAAGTCACGATAAAGAAGTTTTGGCAATGTGCACCATAACACTGTTATCACTACCATCAGCCAGTATTGACCAATAAAAAGGGCAGGCCACGGTTTTATAGCTATTTAAAAAAGGGAAATGCTGTCTACATGTTAAAAAAATAATTATTAATTTTAGTTAAGTGCTCAGAAGGAAGGGGAAAACACTAATGAAATTAGTACAAATGAAACAATAAACTCACCTTCACTTGCTTTTAATGGAAGATTATTGTTAGAATAATATATACTATTTGGCATGTAACCAGAATTTGAAAGATTGTTTCTTGGTGCAGGATTTAAGTGTTCATCACAGCTGACAGAATCAATGGTTGGCGAGTGCACTGAAGATTGCTTTCTTGTTTGTTTTCTCAAGAGAGGTGTGCAGTCAAAGGGAACATGAACTTCTGAAGGCTGATATGCCCATTCTCTAAAGAAAAGCAGTAGAAAAATAAATCATACAACACATTTACACTTTAAAAAGTATTTCCATACATATAAACAACAAACTTTAAAATATATTCGGTAATGTAAACATAAAGAATGGTAAAATGATATAAAAAATGGAGATAAGAATAAAAATAATGTAGTGTATCAACTTCCAAGATAATATAGTGAAGATAATGATTTGAAATAACATACAGACAAGGGAATTATAGATGTAGTTAAGATCCTCTCATTATAAATTATATAAGAACAAGATAAAAAAAAAGGTCTTACTCGTCATGTATACGGCATATATTTTCAAACCCATCATTTTCGTCAAACACATGTAAAGGCAGGTCTGCAAGTGAATGTTTCTAAATAAAATTGAAAAGATTACTGTTTTAAAGCATTTTCCTATCTTATTTCTCTAAAAAATTACATTAAAAAAATAGAAGAAGGATTACAAAGTTTATACAATTTTTTTCTTCAATGAATGAACCCCTTTAGATTAAACCACATCCTTTGTTACTTTTGTAAATGTAGGAAAACATAGAATGTTTCCAGTGAAAGGGAAATTTTAGAGAAATGGTATTCATACTATTTGTTGACCAACAACACAGCAGCATTTTGGAGGGAAAAGCCTATTTAAAATAATAAGTAATTTTCTAGCAATCAACTGTTGATTGATGTTGTACAGCTGAGGAAAAAAAAAACGTTACAGTTATTTTTTTGGCTTGGCGATTTATCGATGATTTGGCGCTTCTTGCGTTTTTATTTTTCTTTACACGTTTTCAACACGAAAATTAGCTCAATTTACTCCCTCCGTCAAAGCGTGTATTTATTCACACGTAAAAAAAAATTAAATTACTAATAAACTAATATAAATAAAAAAATTAAAATAATTAACCATAAATATTTACATGCTTATTAAAACTTAAAACAAAAAATCTTATCTCATGTTTCGATAATTAAAACTGAAATATTAATGAAAATCGGTTCACTAGTACTGGTAGGTTGACAGAAATTCTTACTTGGCGGTCGGATGTTGGCGACTAATTTAAGGCTTTGTATATGAATTTTTCATTTTTTGACGGTCTGTCAGGGCTATGTTTCATGACCAAATTAAATTAAACTCGGTTTTTAGGGTTAAATTAGGATGATCTTTCATAAAATCGAATAAAAATTGGGGGTCCCCATGAAAAAAGTTGCACTTTTTATTGCGTTGCGCCAGAAGACGACCTCTGAGAGAAAAATAGTCAATTAGTTTTTTCAAGCATACACTAAATCCTGAAAAATGACAATAGCATCTTTCTAACCCCACCCGTTCGCCCGCAAAGTCTACTGTAACGGTTTTTTTTCCCTCAGCTGTACCATTAGAGTAAATTTTAGAAATTGTAGAATTTATTAAAAATTTAAATTCCAACTTTGGCATGCGCAGTTTTAAAAGCAGATTTTTTATTTAATTTCTTTAGGTTAAGAAGCAAAGCTAACTAGGCAGACTTGGTCCAACAACAATTTTGATGTCATTTTCATTGACTCTATGAATTTATACCCAGTGAAAATAAAGAAAACTTACATTATTAATAGAGTTCTCTACAGCAATCCACCACTTATTTACATCTTTCTCACATTTCCTAAAAAAAATAATTTTACTTATCAAAACCTTTGTTTCCCAGCAAAAAAACAATGAGCAAAATCAAAAAGAAACCATACAAAATATTTTAATTTCAGCTTTAACAATAATTTATTAACAAATGGATGCATATGTAAAGATTTCACACAGAGTACTTATAACGAGTACTTATAAAAAACTCGTTACTAGCGATTCCAATCCCCATGCTCTTAAACAAAATCAATTCTAAGATTAATTACACATTGATCATAAAACTAGTGGGGTACATAGAACTTGATGAATTATGAGTACCTTTAACATAACTCAATGTTATTTTGATGATACAGTAATAAAAACACCAAGAATCTATTACATATACTTTTAACAGGCTAATTGATGACAACAATAGTATAGCTAATACAAAAATTATAAATCAAAGAGTACCTAACATTTCAGCTACAATTGTCGGTATAAGGATAAGAAGATATTATAATTTATATAATTTATATTATAATATATTAATGAGAAAATAATAATATAAAAATTGGAAATTAGCTTTAGATAATTCAGATCCGTAGGATCAGTGGAGAACTTAGAGTAAAAGAAGTTTCCTTTAATTTCACTGAATGGTTGAAAAGATTGCTTTTTATCTTTCAACTATGAAAATTTTTTTTTTTTACTTAGGAATCGTTAAATTCTTGTTCTGAATGTGTGGTTTACAAAGACAAGCTGAATGTTCATTCCGAAACTCTCTTGGAAAAGTTTTATTTCAGTTTCATTTTTTATTTCAGTAATGATTTTATAACACTGAATCACAAAAAAAAAACATTATGATTTAAAAATTTGTGAGACAATTATCCACAATTTTTTAGCATTGATTTAATAGAAAGTTCATGGGTCAAAGAGAAAACTTCGAATTTAAGACATTCCAGTTATCCAAGTTGCACTGTATAAGAAAAAGGAACTTTTGTAAGGAGAACTATTTTACTAACAAAAATAATAGATGAGTAAAAATTTAATACTTCCCAAAACAAAAAACACGTTACTGAAAATCAAATCAATTTCATTGTTTATGATTCATTCAAAGTGCTTACCATAATTTTTCTTCATGTCGAAGAAATCTTAAATAGCCATTTTTAAATTCTTCAAAATTTCTTTTTCCTGAAATAAAAAACATAGAAAAGTGATATATACTTAAAACCAATATTTAATAAACTTTATGATTTAATTTCCTAAAGTGATACAATATATGGAGGGTTCAGAATAGAAGTGAACCAAGTCCACTTTAGCTACTTTTGAGCTACAGAAGTTTAAAGTTAAAGCTTCATAGCAAAATTAATGTTATCATTTTTAGCAGATATTATCAGAACTAGGACTTGGTTCATTATTGCACTGAAAATTTACATAGTTGGTGCATGTTATAGTGTTGCTAACTCAAAAATAACAAAAGTGGACTTGGTCCACTTTAATTCTGAGCCCTCCATATATAAAGTAGAAGAATAATTTATAAGAATCAAAAACCAGTAGAGCAAGTTAGCAATTTTAAAATTTGTAATGCTCTAAAAACATTTTACAAATTTTAAAATATTTCTACATTTTTAAACTAAAATGTTTATCAAACCATTTTTAATATATGTTGGGTAATTTAAATTTAAAAATCTATTTAGACTTTAAAAAGTAAATAGATGATTTAAAAGTTTAGCCAAAAATTTTAATAAGAAAAATAATAGAAAAAAAATAAAAGATATTAGAAAATTGCACTTTGTTTCTCTACTATATAACAGATTGTTTCAGAAAATATTTACCTACATTACGATAGCATGAAAGATTTTAATGTTTAAAGACATTAACTTAATCTGGAAAAAAATCGGTTCAAAATATATTACCTAGTCTTTTACTTAGTTGCTTTTCTTTCCTTATAATGAACTTTAAGGCATCATTTAAAAGAGCATCCTGCAAAAGAATATAATTAATAAGCATTAGGAAGTAAAACCCAAACTAAAAATGTTTAACTGGTAGTATACTCCTTCCATTAAATAAGTATTTGAAAAACAAATTTTAACAAATATTTGCTAATAATAGCTACGGAGTTCCAAGAAAAATTTTAGAGTCTACAGTTAAAAACCAGACAGTAGTTTTTTCTCACTTAAAGGATATTTGATACCCATAAGGACCCGATGACTGCTTCTTTAACATTACGGAATTCTTAAGGAAAAGATACAGAAGAAATAAGCTTAAACATTTTCTGTTAATAAAATTTTTAGTTAAGCTATAACTGAAAAAAGGGAAATTAATTATAAGAAAAAGATACATAGTTTAACTGTACTTTATCGTAACTTAAATTTGTTAAGATAAGTAATCATAAGATAGTATTAAAAAATTAAATGAATGTAGACATAATTAAATCAAAAGTATTAAAAATATTTAAATACTAACCTTTGTTGTCTCAACTTTGGTGATTTCTTTCACTTTGCTGTACATAAACTGTACTTTTGACCTGTATTTAGAATCTGCAGATCTGTGTTTTGATTTTCGCATTTCTAATTCAGAATAGTTCCCTAATTGATTGCTAGGTATGCTATTTCTATCCAAAATAAGGCCTCTATTTAAAATCCTGTTATCTTCAATTAGTCTTCCCATGACTCTTCAATCTGAAACAGTTTAAATGGTTTAATTCTTACCTATGTAAATGTAACTTATGCAAATGTTTTAGGGTTTATTATAAATTAAATATTAAATAGCAATACAGTAGAACCTCGATTACCCAACCTTCAAATAATATATTCTACTTTTATTGGATCATCCAACCATCTTAGGGTGCCAGTTTATAGATAAATTATTATTATTACTGCTTCCCTTTTGATTTTAAAGTTGCAGTGAAGTTTTATACAGTTTATTAGGTTGTGAATATCAGAAGTTTAAAGGATTCTTAAAGACTAATAAAATGGCTACTAATCAGAAAAGGAAACATGTGAGCCCAATCAAACAAATTAAATGTTCTGCAATGTCTTGACACAGGAGGTCAGTAAATTTTAAAGTTTTAGTTTTTTTTTCTCTATATTATAATTTTAATTTATTACAACAATTTGTGTTATTATTAGATCATTTTTATATCTTTAGATTTACTGCCAATGACTTGGAAGAAACTGCAATAAATAATTGTCTGTTAAAAATTGAAATGCTACAGTAGGAAAGTAATATATTAGAAAGTTTAAAAAGAGCTATTAATGTGAAAATAAAATTAAATCAAACAAAAACCATATCTTAGTTAAGATTGTTATAAAGTGTGGTTCAGTGCAAGTCCTTAAGTTCCAGCATTTCCCAACCAGGGTTCCGAGAAGCATTCTCAAGGGTTCCACAAGCAATATGAACACTCAATGACAGTTCCAGGTAGGGGGATTCCCTTTAACCCCACAAAAAGTACCTTAATACTTTTTGGCATGCAATAATTCGAAATGTTTCTGGGTTAATTTTTTAGGCAGTGTTGCATTTGCATTTAGTAATAATTAATAATAAGTAAACTTTTTTTTCAAGCAGGTATTTTAGGCACAGCTGGAATAAGAGTCCTCCATTTGGTGGCTCATGTTGCGGTTGCCAAGTTGGCGGTATATCACGATTAGATATAGTGTATAGTTGGCGACCGCAACGCGAGTCACCAAATAGAGGACTCTTATTCCAGCTGTTCCATATTTTATTTTATGCACCAATTGCATTTGTTTTCAAATGAACGATATGATAGTTAGATCCTGTTGTGAGTCATCCAAAAAAAGCAGGCCTGGTGCCAAAAATGGAGATAATATAATGAATTCTGGCAACCCCGTTCTATAGAAGTTGAATTGCTAACTAGCCAATAAGCGGTATTGGCAACACCAAAAATGTCGCGCAGGCCCAGCTTCTTAGGATTTTCCCCTGTTGTAATTAAAATCTTAAGATATTATATAATAAAATATGATTAAGGGTTCTGTAAATATTGAACATAGTCACAAGAGTTCCGTGAGGGTGAAAAGGTACTACTGAATAACAAAATGTATAAAAATCAATAGTTGGTAGAAAAGAATTAAGTAGAAATTTACAAATTAACTTTTTGATTTTTCTTTTAACATGAGTCTTGTTCATATATGAAACAAAAAATAACAAATTAAATCGAACTAAATATAAGGAAACAGCAGTAAAAGGTTTCATGAGTGATCAAATTAATTTTTTTTCACTGATCGAAACATTAAAAATTTTTTTTGTTAAATTTTTTTATGATTTTTAGACACAGAGAAACTGAAAGTGAAAGTAAGAGAAGCGAGGTCTTTACTAATTTATAACCTAAAAAAATATATATACTATAATCCTTACATTCAAAAATAGTCAACCTTACCAGTGTAGTCTTCTATGGTGATTGTAATTTCTTAATACATTAGATAAGAACAAAGAATTCAATTAAAAATTAGAAAATAGAAATTAATACCGAATTAGTGTTGGGTAAATGAGGTGTGAGGTACCTCACTTGAGTACCTCACCTCCTCGTTTTGTCATGACACCTCAGAACCAAACATTGTACCACCTCACACACCTCAAGCCACTCACACACCTCAAACCACTCACACACCTCAAGATACTCACACACTTCTTTTGGAGTAGTGGGACAAACTGAGGTGAAGGCGCCCTGTGTGACAAAACGTCCCATGGGACTGCGCACTGTCCCAAGCGCAGTGCAATGAATACAATACCCTCCATGCCACTCCATCGGCATCGGCCCGGAGTAGCAGGGAGGAGTGCGGAGTAGGCTAGGGTTATGTGATTTCCTTTCTCTTTTCGTCTCTCCCTCCTCCCTCCCATCCTCTGGCCGACCAACAGGGGAGGCATTCGGAATTTATTTTACGTTTCAGCAATCTTAATTAATCGTTGAAATTTGTTATGTGAGTTGTAACTTTTTTTGGCATAATTGAAAATAAAGGCTGTAAGAACATAAGTACAGTATGATTTTTAAAGTGGATTAAGAATTTTAATCAAATAATCCAACAGCAAATACATTGCTTATAATAGTACTAGAGGACTGGCGTTTCGATCCTCAAAACAGTTGAAAAGATACTTTTTAAATCCAAATCAATCGCTTCATTAATTATGCAAAACACTGATTAACCAATAAAATATAAATCTTAACAACATAAATTTTGCTTTAGATCAAGTATTTCATATTATCAACCAATGTGTAATAATATAAAGCCCCCTCAAATCACGTACTTTCGATCCTGGCTACTCGTTAAACGAAATTCTCAATATTGCAATCTTTTTTAATCGTCGAAATATTAATTAGAATTTCTGAATAATTTAGGTTTACTTGAAGCTTAGGATCCTAAGAATATAAAATCCCCATAATTTTTAAGTATGTACACTACATTTTATTAGTCATCCATCATAAAAGTAATAATATAATGCCCCCTCAAATTACGTACTTTCTATCCTGGCAGCTCGTTTAACGAAATTCTCATTATTGCAATCTTTTTTAATCGTCGAAACATTAATTTGAATTTCTGAATAATTTAGGTTAGCTCGAAGCTAAGGATCCTAAGAATACAAAATCCGAATAATTTTTTAAGTATGTGCACTCCATCATAAAAATGAGATATGAACAAAAGATCCCGTGGGGGACGTCCCAGTCCCATTGGATTGGTACGAAAACACACACCGTGACGTGCGTGGTGCGTGACATGACATTGTAGTTTGTTTGTATGGGACAAATTGAGGTGTTGGGACGTAGTTTGTTTGTATGGGACAAATTGAGGTGGTACAACGTCACACCTCACTATGACAAAATGAGTACCTCACTCACCTCACTTAAAATGTCTGAGTTACCCATCACTATACCGAATCAAAAAAAGTAACCACAAGATGGCCCACCAATCACATTTCAGAACGGTGTATTATCGTTGCCACTTAGTAATAGAGTAATGAAACTCATGAAAGTAGTCAGAAATATCATGATTATTTGGATTATTATCATATATAGAGCTAATGTATCATAAATTATACATTTAAATTCCTAAGTGATCAAATATATCGACTTCTAAAAACAAAGAGAATAAATATTTCGGACCATTGAAGTGAGTGCATGCGAAATGCGACAGTTAAACAAGTTCAAAATGGCAACAAATGTTTTGATTATATTTTGACTATTCTGCAACTGCATTATTGTCTGTTTTTGATCTTTTGCTAATCGCATTATTGTTTTCTGATACAATATAAACTAATAATGCCGTTACCAGCCGCTGGATCAGCTTCTGTTTTTCAGGTAAACTCAATTTTGTCAGAATCCATGTGAATTCAATAGTTAAATTTCGAAAAACCATTCATCGCCGATTGCACTGATTCTGGACTCAGTTTTGATGAAACTTCAAAAGCAATACCTCATGTATATATCCTGTGTTTACCGTTTTCATACTATCTAAAAATGCTTCTTAATTGGGTTAAAAGATCTATTCATTACTGATTGGAGTTGTCATGTGTTTCTGTTATGTCTCCTTCTTTGCAAAAACATGTCAAAACTATCATGCTTCATTAGAGAACATTAATTAAAGGATCTAGGAACCATTTGGTTTTATAAAATTAGATAAAGTGTTTGTCATTTCTGGTCTATTTGTTATAAAACTATTCTCAGAAGCTTCAGAATAAGAATTGACTTCCCTTTGCTTAGAACTTATTGGAATTCATTATATAAGCCTTAAAAGTTGAAAGCATGATTCTTTCCACACTAAACTTATTCATCTGTAATTTATTATTAATTTTTTTATAAATGACATCTTTAGGATTAAGTACTGCTGCTCTAGAAAAAAAAAGGGGTAGGGGGGATTTGATTCAACTTTTTAAAATGATAAAGCAAGGGGACACAGAGGGTCTGGACTTCAGTACAGATGATAGAACAAAGGGTTTCAGATTCAAATTGAATAAGGCACATTGAAAGTAGAATTTTTTTTAACATGGATGTGGATGGATGGAATGGTTTGTCAGTAATGATAGTTAATTCCATTGGAGTAAAGGAGGATAACGAAAAGGTTGACAAATTCTGGGAATCTGGTAGTTTGAGTTAAATGGACCAACCTTTGTAGGCTTCACGCCTGTAGTTGATTGTCAATATTTGTATTTGTGAAAGTATTTCAGTCAAATTAGACCAAAAACATGATCATTGAAAAAAAATATACATGTGCAAATTAAATTTTATGCATTGAAAATTATAAAATAATTTTACTAAAAAAAATATTATGGGTTATTAATGGTACTGACTTTTTTTATGTAGAATTCATCAGTAGAGCCTATGCAAGTGGATGCACCTGCTGAAGAAAATGAGGCCTCGGAAGATGAAGTTTATCTTGTTGAAAATCCTACTTTAGTAAGGAACTGTTTTGAGAATGCTTTTGTGCGTCTTTTGAAATGCTCCATTCCTATATTGTGACCATACAAATGTTTTAAATCTCAAAGATACTCTTCTTTTTTGATGAAATACTGTCTTCAAGACCTTATTACATGTTTTGAATATTTCATAGGATTTGGAGGCTTATGCAACCTGTTACACTGGTTTGGCTAGACTATACCGGCTTCTTTACATTGCTGATCACTGTCCGGCTTTAAGAATCGAAGCTTTTAAAATGGCTCTCTCTTATGTTCAAACAACATACAATGTTAATATGTACCAAGACATTCATAGAAAACTTACAGAGGCTGTTGGGTAAGTGATTCTCAATAAAAAATACAGTTTGCAATTAAAGGCAAATTAATATTCATTCATAATTGGTGTCCTTTGACCTTACATTTTGTTCCACATAACTCTAAGAATACAAGAAATGTGTAGCATAAAGTAGTTTTATGGTGATGTTTCCTGTGAAAATGTGTTAAGGTTACATACTTTATTTTTCAATATGGTACATTTGCTGAATTCAGTGTATTTTAAAAAATCTAATGGCATGGTTATTATTATAATAAACATGCCAACTGGTAGGCCTGGGCCTTAAATCGATATATAAAGATAAATCGGTTTAACCCCAACATCGGAATACCGGTTTCAGGCTTATATCGGAACCGATATATAATTCCGGAATCCGAAAGATAAATCGGTTTTCCAGAATATCGGTTTACGGCTTATATCGAATCTCTAAAATCGAATACCGATATATAATTCCGGAATCAGAAATTCGATTCAACTTGATTATTTGAATTTTCCTTAAACCGATATTACTGTGTTCTGATTCATAGATCGGCCGCGATAACCGATACAATTCCGGGTTCCGGAATCATTTTCGTTGATGCGCGCCGGGGGCCGCGCCTCCCTGGCGCCGGCCGAATTCGAGTTTCGTTCCTCCTAGTGTTCCGACAATGAATCGAATCGCTCTCGACTTGGAATGGAATGATTTTTTTAAAGTTGCGGTCGGTTAAGTGTACGCAACGCAATCATTCATAGAACGAATGAATCGAACTAGAGATCGATCTTTCCATCGATACGATATACGGTAAGTTTTAGTTTTTTCGTTCACTTGCATTACAGTAGATATATTTCTGACTTAGAACGCGTTTGAATTCCTGAATCGTCATTTATTCTAATATATTGAAGGGAAATTCTCCTTTTTTAGAAAATTAAGGATCCAAGAAATAAGTTAAGGAAATATTTTCCCCCATTTCTTTAAAAATTAAATTAAAAGTTTGTAAATAAAATTTTTCATCAATGTTATTTTGATTTGATTTAATAAATTTATTGACATTGTTTCATTCACAATAAATGTAAGATAGATTGCTTTGAAATTTTAAAATTGTGAAAACCAAAATTCTTGTATTGATAGGTTTATAATTTTTCCAAGAGTTAAGAATATTCCTGACCAATATTTTAAGAATTGTTCAACTGACCACTCTCCATTTAAATTAGTACCTTTAATTTTAACTCTTTCAGTCCTAGCCACTCCAAATTTTTACACAATGTATGTAATAAGGTAAAATTAATTTTATTTAAAATAATTTAGAAAGACAGTAAAGAAAAATATTACAGAAGCTAGTACGGTTTTCATTCTCACCAATTTCTTCGATCACTTAGTAAAAATTGGTTAAAAATCAACTGAAAAATAGTTACTTTGTGTTAAAGGAAATGTTTTTATTTCTAGAATACTTGATATATGACAAAAAACAAGTTTTAAATGATACATGTGTATTGTATTTATTTCAGCTTAAAATATGGATTTATATTACCCGAATTATATCGATTTATAGCTAAATCGGATTTTAAGATGAAATATAAATCGATTTAAGAAATTTATATATCGCCCAGCCCTACCAACTGGTGTTTAAGCTGATATTACTGTTTTTGATGCTAAAAATCCACTACCAGTAAAAGTGTTGCTAACTCTATAAGTTTCTACAACTCTGGAATTCTGTTATTTCAACTTACAGTCAGTACTACTACCATTTAAAAAAATTAAGCACAGCTCACTTATCCTGGCATAACATTTGTAACAAAAGATTTGGATAATATTATGTATTTGAAATAAAACAATAACCAAAACTTCTAATTTAAAGGTAAAAGGCTGTAAGGATAATGTTCTCTTTGTCTTAACAGCTTTCTATCTAGACCAATTGACTGAAAAGTTGAAATGATTTCTATTGTGTCATCTTCTTTTTTTTATTATAGAAACTCTGTTCTCCCTGATGTCACTGGTGGATTGAATGCAGGTGTTGTTCCGGTAGATGCCATGTGGATAGAGACAAAAAGTAAAAAAGCTGCTCTGAAACTAGAAAAACTAGATACTGACTTAAAAAATTACAAAAGTAATTCAATCAAAGAGAGTATCAGGTACGAAATAAGGCTTGTGTGTGTTCAATGTTTTAATTTTGTTCTTCAACTTTTAAGAATTATTTATAAATAATGATGTTTTAAATTCTAATACCAATTTTCTGCCTATTGTAATCTACAGATTGAACTTGTTATTCTGTTTTCTTATTGTTTAAGACATTTTTCTGTTATCAATCTATATAGGCGTGGCCATGACGATTTAGGAGATCATTACCTGGATTGTGGTGACCTAAGCAATGCCCTCAAGTGCTATTCTAGAGCCAGAGACTATTGTACTAGCGGAAAGCATGTTGTTAATATGTGTTTAAATGTAATAAAGGTAGGAAAATACTTATATTAAAAAACTACTGAAAATTGTAACATTTATATTCATTGATGTAAGTTTTTGATTGATTTCTTTGTTTTAGGTCAGTGTTTACCTTCAAAATTGGTCTCATGTTTTAACCTATGTTAACAAGGCTGAAGCTACTCCTGAAGTAACCGAGGTGATTTGTTTGCATTTATTTTCTAAATTTGTTTCAGTGTTTCTTACTTTTCCAAAGAAATTGTTTTAACAGCTTAAAATATAAAAGTGTTATCATAAATGTAGACTTGTACCAGTATCATGAAGCTCTTTTATACTTTAAATTGCTTATTTTTCCTATCTAATGAAATTTCTCAAGTGTGAAATTAATATGAGGACCTGTCTGCTTTTAAAGTATTTTTTCCTGACCTTTTAATCATAAAGTTGTGTTTTACTGAGATTTTCTTTTGTTCATTTTAAATTCTAGGTTAGTGGTAAAGATAATAACCAAATTGTGCTCACAAAGTTGAAGTGTGCTGCTGGACTGGCCGAGTTAGCCTGTAGGAAATATAAATCAGCCGCTAAGAACTTTCTTCTAGCTTCTTTTGATCATTGTGATTTTCCAGATGTAAGTTGGATTCTTTGTTTTTAACAGAAAGCAGAATAATTCTAATTGTATTGACATTTAGATCATAATTTAATGGGGAAAAAACTAAAATATGCACCAACTGGGTATTGGTTTGATTTTAAAAGATGGAGTTACTTGATACAAGGATTGGATTGTAAACGATAAAAGATGGATAATTCTTTTGCAATTACTGTAATGGTACTGTTTTTTACAGTATTTTTCTTGCTTTTTACTGAAAGTAATAGTTTAAAGCCGTTGGTTATGCAATAAATGTGCTATTGAAATATTAAAATCAAAAGATTTTTCTCTAATATCTTATTGTTTAATTATTGCAGTTGCTGTCTGCAAACAATATCGCTATGTACGGAGGCCTTTGTGCCTTAGCTTCATTTGACAGGCAGGAACTGTTGAAACATGTGATCTCCAGCAGGTAACCTTTCTATTTAAAATTTATAGTTGAACATAGTTTGCCTAATACAGAAAACCAGTGTTATATTTCAGATTCAGACAGTTCTTATACCATTACTTAAGCTTTTATTGTTGGTGTCACTGTTATTTTTGGAAGTGCTGTTTATCAACTGATTAGTGCCTGCTTATCATCCTTTTTTTAGGGATGGTTTTAAAAATTTCTCCTCCTATTCCAGTTTACTAATATATCTTTGGTCTTCATGTAGTACATAATTAATGTTAAACAGTAGCAGATTTAGAAATATTTTTGTGGATTTATTAATTGAAATGGGTTTTTCAGAAAATTTGCTGTTTTGAAATAAAAAAAATAGTTTTTAAATGTCTCCAACTCAGACATGTATGATATTGTTATGTTCTTTTTCAGTTGGAGTGTTTTTTATTTTTAAAATTATTTTACTTTGACTCTTAAAAATATCCCTAAAAATGGATTATTGGTACTATTTTTTGTTAAACATAATTTCACATAGGTATTAAACTATAAAAGAAAAATAATAATGTTCAAATAATTATGTACTAGTTATGTAGTATATTATCTTAGTATATTGCATAATAGTTTGTTTCATTGGTCTTGTTTACCGGAGAGATTTACAGTACTTCTAAATATTATTATCAGCTATTATTTAATATTTGTATTTTCAATTTCTTTACAGTAGTTTCAAGCTTTTCTTAGAATTAGAACCTCAACTTAGAGATATAATCTTCAGGTTTTACGAGTCAAAATATGCATCTTGTCTCAAATTACTGGATGAAATTAAGGTACATTCTTAGTTATTGTTTTCCTTTTGTGTTCATTTTTCTTGAATCTTGGCTTTGCTCATTCTGACTTTTTGATTTTTACAGGATAATTTACTGCTTGACATGTATTTAGCACCTCATGTAACTGCGTTATACACACAAATACGGCACAGAGCTCTCATCCAGGTACTTTGCTTTTCATATTTTATAGGGTTTTTTTACAAGTCAATCTAAATTATTTAAGTGGAAAGAATTAAGTTTTTGTGTGCTAATAACATCTAGGGTCTTACTAAGTCAGTCAAAAGTATCCCATCTTAATATTATGGGGTTTTTGTATCTACAGTGAAGCAGTTTGATACATACATAGACAACTTAACCCCACATTCCACACATTTTTTAACCTGCTAAAGCAGTCCATTTCTACTTGGCACTGCTCCTGAGTAAGAACTTCTTAGTACTATAATACATAGTACAAAATAATCACCAAAAATTATTATTTCTTTGACCAATGTTTTAGCAGATGAACCAATCCCTCCTTTATTTGGAGTAGTCAGTTGTTTGATTTCTTGTATGCTTGCCTAGTCTTTGGGATCATTTCCCATTGTGGTTTTTAAAAAGCTCAACACCAAAATTTATGAAATAGTTGTAGTTACATTATTCAGATATTTTGTGAAGTACAAAATTCTTGTTGCTCTCAATTAAGACATTTTCTCAAGTATATCCATAATGACCAATTCCACTAACTTAAAAAGTATTGGGTTTCTAACTTTTAAAAAATTTTAGTCTGTATCTAAAAATTATTATGTATTATTAATATGATATTCTGGTGAATAACTGTCAAATCCACCACTTTTTATGTTGATTTCAATGTTATTTATCATTAATTTCTTAGTCTGCCACAGAATCTCAGAGTCAAAACGAAAGTCAAACTTTCTTTTAAAAAAGCATCTGCAGTTTGTGAATCCACCATGTTTTTTTTTTTGAATTAAACTTTCAGTTTTCTCAGCTACATTTTAATAGGTCATATGTTTCATGGTGGCAAAATCATATACTTTGAATTGTAATTTAATATTAAGTTTCTATTTAGTATTTTAGCCCATATTTGTCTGCTGATATGAACAAAATGGCTGCAGCTTTCAACACTACAGTGAGTGGGCTAGAAGATGAATTGATGCTTTTAATATTAGATAACCAAATACAAGCTAGGATTGATTCTCATAATAAGGTATGTCAACTTAATTTACATGATCCTCAAATTACAGTTTTAAATAATATTTTTAATAAAGTTTCTGTTAAATTATTTTGAATCTTTTCTTCAAGCCCTTTTCTTTGTGTATTAACAGGCTTTCTTTTCTTAAGTGCTTATTATAAGTTAGCTGAACAGTAAATAGTAACTTAAATATGTTTGGTAGCTTACTTATAATATGGCAGGGATTTCAAAATTTTTGAATTACTCAGCATTTTTAAGAGAGAAATTTGTCACTAAGCAGGGCTAGGGATTATTTTCCCCAAAATGCTTATTGCATGTAAAAATTAATATCAGGCATGAAGTTTTTCTCCTTTCAGGTCTTATAGGGTATGATTTTTTTCTAGGCTAACATAGATGTACAGATTTTGAATTTTGAGATTTGTTTACCCCTGTTATTAAGCTTTAGGTCATTGATTTTAAATGTGTATGTGAACTTTTTTTAAATATTTTTTTTAATCTTTTTGAATTCAATTTTATCAGATTCTATATGCCAAAGACATTGACCAAAGAAGTACCACTTATGAAAAAGCTATTAAAATGGGTAAAGAATACCAAAGGCGTACAATTGTAAGTATTAATTTTTTGTTTAGTTTATTTAACTTCTCAAGTTTACTTAAAATATTCTGGTATTAACTTAGTTAAAAGATGATCACACACTTGTGTACTTAATGCTATGAAGTTTATTAATTGTATCTTATGCATTAATTTCCCACTAATTAGCCTAAATCAATTCTTGCTTCTACTTAGATTGATAGATTGCAGTCAGTCAAGAAATTTTATACATTTTAAGAATTTTCAATTTTAAAACTGCCACTGGATATTAACACAAAAAATTTTGAAAACTAAATCACTCTTACAGTTTTATGTGTTTCTGTACATATTACCTTTTTTGTTGGTTTAAATTAACCATAAAAGTTTTAAATATTATTTTTAAGTTTAAAATGTTTTGACTCTTTTAATTTTTCTTTCATAAATATTAATTTTTGGTTGATTGAATACAATCTCTGTTAGTATAGTGTAACAGATAGTAAGAGTATATTTTTGTTGGTATACTTACACATAATGTCCTTCTTTTCAGCAACTTATTCTTAGGTCTGCCATGCTTCGTAATCAAATTCAAGTCAAGGTAAATTAAAATTCTACACTTAAAATATTTTTGTTGCAGTGTATATTTATAATTTTGTAAAATGTTATTCTTTATTAAATTTGTTATTATGTTCAATTACCTTTTCTCAAAAACCGTGATTAATTTTTGACCCCAAAAGATTAAAAATTCATAAAAGATTAGATAATCTATCTTGTGTATGCTTCTTCAATTATTGCTGTATAGATACCCTGCATCCTTTATAATATTACATTTTTGCTTTATGCTTTTATATAGTTTTAAAAAATACTCTTAACATCTTTAATATATTTTACTTTAAATTTAAATTTAATTAAACACAGCTAAATTCATTTGTATTGCTGATATGATTGTTTGAATGTATTGCTTGCTTCGGAAATCTCAAAAGTAAATTATTGAAAACCTAATCCTTGAATCAAAAGCAGTCATTTTTTTTTTCAAGAAGACTTGCCCAGGATTTAAATTTGAAATGGAAATATCTGAACTAAATGTAGATAGTGCTTCTTAGCTCTATAATCTTATTATAGATAGTTAGAATATATGCAAAAAAATTTCAAATGAAACTAGAAAAAAAAATTCTCTCAAGCAAAACATACAAAATTCTAGAACAATTCAAAACCTTATGATTCTTCATTTGAAAAATTCAGAAATTGCATGTTAATTCCTTTACCTTCAAAAAATTGAAAATGGGATTCAACCTTAAAGTGCCAGACAGCTAAAGGGGCTTCTCCTATTACCAATTGTATCAAACTAAATAAAAGAAATCCCTGTAGTTAGTAATAAAAAGCTATTAAAACTTTAATTGTGTAGTTTAAAAAGTAAACAAGTATTTTTGAAGTGATCTTTAAATGTAAAGGAGTGGTTGTTGCTCAATTCAGCTCTAAAAATGTTTGCCCTGAATTTTTCAAATCTGACCTCAGTTTTCTGTTCGAATGTAACATAACAAAGTTCTTTTTGTTACATTGGTGTTCTAACTATTGAAAATTTTAAAGCAAAACTGTTAAAACGAAATCGTACTTGTTTCCAATAAATGACCCTGATTTGTTTGTGTATTACAACCATTTAGTTACTTTTTGTTACTCATAAAGTGTGATCTGATTTTATTCTTTCAGGCTCGTAGTAATGTAAACAGCGGCGTTTCAACTAACTTCACTAATAATGCTTTGAGAGAACAATAAATGGGTATGTAAGTTGGGTGGTGTTTGACTTACAGGTGGTCTTTTTAAAAAACGGGCTTGTATAATTAAAAGTAGGTTCTGTACAGTTTACCTAACTTTTAATTTAATTTCGGATGATTTCAAGTTAATATTCACACTAGTGACTATTTCTAGTTTTATGGTAATGATAAATCCAGTACCTGCCCATTGGCTCAAAAATTTTGAGGGGGTCTTCTTGACATGATCTGCCTGATAAATCATAACCATTCCTTTACATTTCAAATGTATACAAATAACTTATTTTTAAACTTTCATGTTAAATTGATAAACTTTACAAAGTTTATTCCATTCTTTCATCCTCAAATCTTTCATTTTCTCACTGATCTTAAAGCAGTTCATCTTCTAAATAATACTGTCTCATCTCCTTAAATTTAAATTTCTATCTATGCACTGGAGCTTGCATATCTATTCTCACAACTTTGTGGTACTATTTAAACTTGTTGTCATGGAATGCACCCGTTAACTACACTATCTACCAATAAGTATTTGGACACCTATGTAAATGACTATCTGCGGTCCTGAGATTGGGACCCTTGGTGGTCCCCATTCATGGTAATCTCAACGCCGATGCCTACTACACTATTTTGGATGACAATGTGCTTCCTACGGTTTGGCAGTTTTACGGGGTGGACCCCTGTTACTTCCAGAACGACAATGCCAACTGTCACGTTGCGAGGGTCACCAAGGCTTGGCATGGTGCCATTGGGTTTAATTAAATGGACTGACCTGCCCAGAGCCCAGACCTGAACCCTATCGAGAACCTCTGGGACGAGTTGGATCGCTGAATTAGGGGGTGCACTACCTGTCCAAACTCGGTGAGGAACTTGCATGTCTTTCCCAAGCCAAGTGGAAGAAAATACCATTAGCCGTCACACAAAAACTTGTGGAAAGTATGCCCCAGGTGGTTCATACTGTAGTTGCCTCTTGTGGAGGTTCTACCAACTATTGATTATAAATATAGTTTGTTTTTCTTTTCTATCACAGGTGTCCAAATACTTATTGGTAGATAGTGTATAATTTCTTATCAGGTTCATATTGGATGCTTGGGTGAATCCGTATTTTTAAAAAAAATTTATTAATATTTTAGAGTCCCCCCAGAGAAGGATCGCAAGGTATAGAGGTGTCAGCGTTGCCTCCTCAGTACTGTCCACTAAGGAGCTGAAAATGTGGTTCTGAAGAAAGAACTGTTTTATGAAACTTGTGTGGTTTTTGCTTTACTGGTAAAACTAACAGGTGTACATAGTGTTTCAAATTTGGTTCGGTCAAGTTGTACCTGGCATTTTAATTTTTTTTCATTAATTTTTGAAACTGTTTTGATAGTTTTTAATTATTTACATCAGCCAATGAATTAGTCAAACTATTTTTGACTGTTATTAATATTTTGAAAACATTCAAAATGCTTGTTTATTTCTGGTACAGTACTAAATAAGCTATGATTTTTTTAACCCTGTATAGCTTGCTTACTTGCCAAACTTTATCTCTGGAATTATTTAAGTTATAATGTTTTCATTTTTGTTTATTCATGCAGAAATCCGATCATTTTGTTCTAGTTCTGTTAACTTTTATCAGCCTTAGACTTTTCTAAAATTTGCCGTTCAAATGAGTCATTGAGCTATGTATGTTTTGTTATATGGTGATATTCTGTACACACTTTTTGTATATTCTGTAATGTGTAATAAAAATGTTAAACATACTTCTGTGCATTCTATTTTCCAATGAATCACACAGTTGTGAAGTAAATTTATCATGAATTCAAACTAAAGTTAGTTTCAAAAACCCTTCATGTTTACTTTGGATATAAACTGCAGATTTTTAAATTCTTGTAGGAGACTGTGTGATGGTATGTTTACCTTCAAAAATGTTGAACATAATGTCAAAACTTAAATTTTAGATTCTCCAGTCAGTTTATATTTAACTAAAGTTAATCTGGACAAATTTACTTGGTAATATAGGTTATAAAAATCATTTCCAAATTGATCACATAAATAATCTTGCTTTATGCATTTGAATTGAAAACATCCCAAGTTTATATTGTATTTCATAAGAGAACCTGTTCTTCAATTCAATTATTTTCTCTTTATAAATTAAATTATATTTAAATTGTTTGATTTAGTTGATAAATTTTAGTGTGGGGGGGTCGAGCAAAAATAAAATATTAAATTCAGGGTCTGCCTGTGAAATTGTTTCTTTGCATTTTATGATAAACCAGTTAGAAGAAAGCTTATTTTCAACCCATAGTATGAGTTAAAATATGTTCAATATCACTGATTTCTATTTGATTCACCTTACTGTTAGTCACAAATAAGGTCATCTTTAATTTCAATAGATTTTAAAACAAATAAGTACTGTGCTTTTACCTTTCAAAGTTTTTCAAGTAATTAGGATACTTTATCTCCAATTTAAATCTTCAATCATCTGGTAATTAATTTGGTTTGACTGAAAATAATAATATAAATGGTATGAGTAATATAAAAGAGTAGAACTCTAGTTTCCTATTGAGCATCTATTAAGAAAACAAACAACAAATCTGGTTTCCTACATGTTAAAAGCTTGGGTAATAAAATAAGTAAGAAAATATTGCCCTCAATATCAACAGAAGCTTTCCTGCAAAATGATTTTAAAAAAGGACATCAAATTGAATTTGTACACATTTATTTCATGAAAATTCCACCAAAATGTTCATCATTTATAAAAAAATAAAATAAATCTACAAGTTTTAGTGAACATTTTCTGTTCCTAATATTACCTTAATCCATATAATTATTTTGATTTCTGTGTAACATGAATTTGGTTGCACAGAATTCAAAACTCTTCCCATTTTTATCAACAAAACTTCAAAACCCATGTTTCATAAATTTAGGAACACTTATCTCCCAAATGCATAAAGGTATTCTTTGGGATTGAAAACTCAATGGCAAAAGTATTGAAAATAAAAACAGCTGTACAAGAACAAACACAAAGGCTCTTCAGTTGGTATCTCATCTTGCATTTCCTTAAGGAAACCAAAGAGATGGACCTCAGAGCCAGATTGAATCAAGAACAATGCAAATTAAACATGCTATTCTTTATCCACAAAATCTTTTTTATAGAGTAAAATTCTATCTCTTCTCATCACAGTTTCTACAAAATCAAAGATCCACTTTTCCAGTCTTTAAACTAAAATGCCAAAACAGTAATTACTCAGTTTGTTAAGTAGACAGAAAAATTTCTGTGTGTTGGTAATAGTGTTAGCTCTAACTTTTTCAAATTGTTTTTAGACTCTTAATTTGTACTAGGTATTTATGTTGTGTAAAATGGATTACAGTACTCTCTGATGTTAGTAACTTTAAAACTTGCATAGTAAAAAATATTCAAATATTTGCTAACTATTAAGGGGTTTTCTGTATTAGGGATAAAGCTGATTGTTTTAAAAGCTATGAGAAGTCTCCTCTTAACTTCTGATATGTACATTACAAGCAAAGAAATCAATTGCTTGTGCAGTATGGGATATTGGTGCTGAAAGTTTTCACATTAAAATTATTTTTTAACACAGGAAAGTATTTTTAACTTCTAACAACTTCTGGTCGAAACTACCTTTTCCTTGCAGGAAACACTTCAATTAGTATATCTAAATTATCATGTGTACTAAGTTGGCATTTTCTTACTCTACTCAGATTTAGAGAAGTACCTGAATTTAAATGAGTCTGGCTGTGAGGTCCAGAAAAGAAGGGGGTTAACAACAAATCCTGTTCAATCCATTTTAAGAGATGAAAATATGTGTTTATCCTTATCTAGGTAATTTTTTATAAGGAATGGGGAATTTTCGGTCTTTTTCTCTATTGGGGAGTGTTAATGATCCTCATGCCGCCACCCTTATGCAGAAAAGGCCTTAAGCTTCACACCTAAGGCGCCCGAGATAGCTATTGAATCCTACCCAGGTAGCGCGCTATATCAATTTATATCCCCACGATATCAACCGATATCTTATGTCATCGGTTGATATAAAATGATATAACTGTGCTACTAGGGTATGGAAAATTTGGGGCGGTTAGGAATGAAACGGTTGATAAAAGGAGGTGGTTTTGTTGTTAACCTCCCTTAAATAGGTAATTACTCAAAGTTAAAAGTTTCATCAAAATATTCACCGGATTATCAGTCTGACGTTTGACGCACAGCCCCATATTAAGTGGTCGCCACAGACGGTTTATCCAAACCATCAAAGGCCGAGTCGATCCCTCGACGTCTAAGGGGAGAGCTAAACTTTCATGGCTCTCAGTCAGTCTTTTCTCCCCGATCTCTTTGTGTGGTTTGGGCACTCCTGTCAGAGAAGGAGTTTTCTTTTGATCGCTAAATGACCACACAAAGAGACCGGGGCCATAAAAGTCTAAAGGAGGACGCTAAGCCTGTCCTTCCCTCTCATATCCACCCACTGATCTGCTTCACCGCTTTGGTGATCTCCCGGTGCACGAGCGCGCTCATGGTGCCCCCGGAGGCAGCCACGGAGACCCCGCAGCTGTAGTCGGGGGGCGGGATGGCGGGCACCTCCCCTCCCACCCTCCCCGAATACAGGTCGCAAGTGCTGTGTCCCTTCGCCAAGAAGTTGCTCCGGTAGGCCACGGGGAGCTGATATGACGGCACTATGGCCCTCACCCCTCCCTCGGGGAGGGAAGGTATCCTCGCGGCCGACTCGGTGCGGGGACGCCTCGCCAGGAAGAAGTTGGAAGAGTCCACTACCTTCGTCTCCGAGTTCATCCTGAGGGTCCTGTCCTCGGATCGGCTCCTCTGCGCCATCTTCAGCACGGGGTTGCGCAAGGCCACCACCAGGTGCTCCCCCCCGCGGGTCTGGGGCCGTCCCGGACGGTCCGGCTTCTCGGGGACCGGGTAGCTCCAGTTGATGCCGGAGTCAGACTCCGACTCGGAGAGTGCGGAATCCTTGTCGTCGGAGCTGGAAGCTTTGGAGCCGAATCCGGACGAGGTCTTCTTGGAGGTCTGGAAGCAGTTCTTCTTGGAGGAGGATGTGGATGAGGAGGTGGTGGAGGAGGACGGGGAGGAGGGGTCGGAGCGGAAGCCCACCGGGGGGCGGATGGTGGGGACGTCGATGAAGATCTCTTCCGTCCCCAGCTGCCCGCTGTCGCCGGACAGGAAGGCGTCTTCGTCCTCCTCGTAGAACGGGTGCTTGATGTCCAGCAGGTTCAGCTGGTTCAGTTCCGATACGTTCTGAAATCAGATGTGGAATTATCAGTGTAGTATTCTGTTCATGAGGGCGTTTTTTATGGGATTGAGGTGGCTAAACACCCATAAAACTGCTTTAAAGCTAACAAAATTCTAACAGCCGTATTCACCACAAAAACCTTACCTAAGGTTAACCCAGCCGGATCCAGGGGGGCACTCTGGACAATGCCCCCCTTGCATGGGTCTCATTTATGTGGGCAATTTACCAGTTTCTACTGTTTTGTGAAATATACCTGCAAGTCCCTTGAAAATTCTATAACTTAACTTTGGACAGTGCCCCCCCTTGGACCCAAAAAATCACTCATACGTACAAAAAAAAAAGGTCGCAAAAAGTACTCAAATTATTTAAAACCCTACTTTCACAGGTCAAATTTCAAAATTTTATTACATTGTCCGCATTTTAAATTTCCAAAAGCTCATTCGGCCTTTCATTGCGGATATTTTCTATAAAAAAAACTAAATGTCCAGATGTTCTCTTTTAATTTTCGCTGCTTTTCTGACCTTCTATACCTTATTTCCTGTTCAAAAAACTTAATTCCTCCTTTACATGATGTCTAATATCATTAAAAGGTCATTGAATATATTTCCTAAACGGCCTATTATTAGAAAAATTTAATTGCATTTCTTTGCTTACGTAGTCTTAATAGTTTCATCGGTTCAATTCCGTTAGAGTCCCCGCTAAATATCGCCAGGTTCTTTTAGACAACCAAAAAGTAAAAGTATTTATAAATAATTTCAAACTCCTGAATTAAAATGTTTAATTATATCAATAACTATTCAGTTTATTAATAAAAATCAGAAAAAATTTGTTGATATTTGGATATATTTAGCGATTTGGATATTTGCGATATTTAGCGGGGACTCTAACGGAATTGTACCGTTTCATCATAAATTTATGAAGATTTTTACAAAAATCATGAAATAATATTTACCTTAGGTTTTTTCATCTCCGTTTTCAAAACTGTCACTTCTTCATTTAAATCTTCACATTTTTCTTTCAACTGAAACACAACGGTGCAATTTATTACCCCCATTCCAACTGGAAACCCTTGTTAATAGTGTTAACTTTTGCAATCTCAGATATGATTACTTTTAAAAAGATTGAATTGATTAAAATTTAACTAATACTTACTTCCAATTCAATTTGCATCAAGTTTATCTTATCCTCTTCAAGTTTCTAAAATCGACAAACAGAATAAAAACGTGAGTATACCACAACAACATCATTAAATTTAACTATATGGAAGGAAATAACCTATTTAATGAATAATCCTGTGTAACATATTAGTAGATGTTATACATTCAGTTATTCACACACAAAAGGGGGAGAGTTAAATAAGAAAACAGAGTTAATATAAGATTTTCAATTCACAGTTTTATTTCTCATTACTCAATTTTTTGAACTTTCACCTAATAAATTAGGCTTAATTTCTTAAAATTAATTTTGCCCTTTAGTACTTTTTCAATAAAAAGTACTTAAAAAGACAGGCACTTTAAAGGACAGTACTTAAAAGGAGGTAAAAGAAATATTGATAAAAAGTTCCTCTAAAACATTCTCACCTGAAGAGCTTGACGAAGTAGTTGAACCTGTAAGTAAAGCTAAATTAGTAATTTAATACGTACGATGCATATTCTTCATTTATTTTAAATACATATGTTTGAAGTATGGAATTAATCAAAGAAACCTCCATCCAACTTTAACTGATCATTTTTCAAAACACCAATAGAGATGACACTAGACAGTAGTGATTACAAATTCATTTGCCTACATCCATCAAGTTTGGACCATTAATTTACAATCACTCTCTCTGCTGAGAAAGAAAATAATTCTACTCACTTCTTTTTGCAGTCTCTCATTCTCTGTCTCTAGGTTCTGTTTACCCCCGGTGACGTGTTCCATGTCCAGGTAAGTCTTCCTCCATACTTCTATTTCCGACCACACAGGGTCCGTGCAAGGGATGCAGCGGGCTCGGAGCTCCTAAAAGATGCACCAGGTAAGTCTTCGACGAGTTCAAAATAAAGACATGCCATTTCATACACAAATTGGCTGAAATAAGAATAAAGCCTATTCTTTCATTATATAGACGGTGCCATTAAAGTTTCCTCAATTAAAAGGGACATTCGGGTTCAACAAATTAACACGCGAATCTATTATTGTTACCAATTTAAATTTCCTTACTTAATTCTTAGAAATAGACGAGTCCAAAGTCAACGAGATAACACTTCAAATAGGAATTAATAGCAAGATCTTAACAAGCATATTGTAATGTAAGATATTCGTATAATTATTCATTACGTATAGGGTAATTTCCTGTATGTGAGATATAATTTACCTGTATGTAACAGATATAGATAGAGTTAGTAAATATTCTCCCCCAACTCTTTTCTTTTTATCTTTTTAAAAGTAAAGAGCAGTTACAACATTCCACCAACAAGACGAATAGCTTAGATAGATTTTCATCATGAATGACTGAATTATTTTAACTAGGAAATAAATAATTTTATATCTAGTACTTATATATATTTTATACACTGAAAAATCAAAGTACCGTTTCTAAAGCATCGATGTCTAGTCCAGCTTCCTCCAATTCGCACTGCAGTCGGATCCGATCGGCAGGTCTGGGACTAGTTTTCAACAAGGTGTTCAAGAATTTGAGTGAAGTACTCTGAAAAGAAAGAAAAATAACAATAAGACCATTTCAATTATTAATTTTGAAAGATCATGAAAAAAGTCAACTGCATTTTTAACCCTAAAAACAATAAAATGGGGAGGTTTCTTTTTTTTACAGATAGTTGTGATTGATTTCTAATTTTTTTTTCACAAAATACCCCTATTCAGCTCAGTAGTTTCATGGAGGATTAAATTTCAGTTATCATTTCCTCGGTTTCTTCCTTTAACACTTTGAAATAAAAAAGATAAATAAATAAAGATTGGAAAGAGAGAACGTAAAAAAGTGTATATTAAAGTAGATAACACGTGAAATAGTTAGAAAAAAGAGAAGGTAAGAAGTAAAATAATAATGAAATAGAGGGAACGCGAGAGAAAAAACTTATTATTTCCCGAAAATCCGTGAATATATTCTATATCCAATCATAGATTTTCTTAGAACTCAAAATTACTACTAACTATCAAATCTCATCGCTTTATAATATTGAAAGAAATAAGGAAAGACCATCTGATCAGCTCTGTACCTGTAAAACTATTACTTTACACCAACGGTGGGCAACCTCCGGCCCGCGGGCCGGATCCGGCCCGCCACGTCATTTGGTCCGGCCCGCGGAACATTTTAAAAATTGTCATGGAGAAAAGTAAAAAAAAGACTTCAAAAAGTCTCCAAAGGACTTAAAACACTACTTTTGAGGATCAAATTTCAAAATTTTTCTTGGAGAGAACCCCAACCCCCCCCCCCTCCACCATTTGGAAGTCTGTTATAAAGTGTTTTTTCTTTGAAAATTCTGCCGCTTAGAAGAAACGGTTCCCTTTGAGTGTTCCCCAAAGTGGTTAAAGCCCCCTCTAGTTAAAGGGGAAAATTTTAAAAAATTTCCTGGGGTTGGACCCACAGCCCCCTCGAAATTCTGAGTCTACTTATAATTTTTTCCCTTGAAAATTATGTGGTTTATAAGGAGCCGTTCTATTCAGATGTAACCCAAAGGGTCTCAAAATGAGCTAAATCACTACTTTTTTAGACAAATTTTACTGGGGGTGACCCACGGACCCCCATTTTTACTTGTAGCTAGCTAACATTGTAAAATTTTGACATTTTATGTGCAACATAGTTCAAATACTACTTTTAAGGGATCTAAAACTTAACGTAAAATGTACTAGTACCTTAGAAATGACGTCGAGTCAATACCCCAAAAACAAAAGTCTGATTGCGGTTTGTCCCCAACCAAAAACTGAACCCCTGGCCCTCCACGTCATTAAAATCTTTGAGTTTGGCCCGCAAATTCAAAAAGGTTGCCCATACCTGCTTTACACAGTGATATTGATAGCAGGGAAAACAACTTAGCAAAATAGCGATAAACCGTACGTTTAACAGAGGAACACATTTTTAAGCGGCTTTCAACCTCCAGTGTTTGAGATGATGTTATGTACAACTGAAAGAAAGTTGTAATTCGACATCAAATGAAATTTTCACACCGTTTTCTTGGTTTTCTTAAAAGAGGAAAACTCTATAAATGGCAGAATCCGAAAGATAAGATGTCTTTTGTAAAATAATAAAAAAATATCCTAATAATGTAGGGTTTTTTTTCGAAAAAATTAATACCGGAAATTTTGAGGAAGTGGCAAAATTTCTTTCATTAAAAGCAATCAAAAACACTTTCCATTGTTCTTTACTAGCCCCACATCATATTTTTAAAACGAAATTACATCCCTCCCGAAAATAATTCAAACGTTCGTATGCACGCACAGACTACGGGGAAATCCTGCCACTTACGTTTTACATTTCCCATCTTTTTCGCCAATAAAATTTTTCGATTTCAGATTCCCAACCGTAAATATCGTCTGTAAATTTAAGGTAGAACCACCCTTCCGTATCAAACTGCCCTCCAAACAATGACTGGCCTATATTTAAGTGGAAAAATCTTCATAACAGCGCGGTTTCCGTTCCGATGACACGGAGCTCAAAGGAAGTTTTCAATTGTATTCGGACGAAGAGGTGGAAAATAAATTTTACAGATCGAGGCAACGAGGCATGAAATTGCGTAATGGAAAAGAACTCCGCAAATTTTTTTTTTCCACGTTTCTCTTTGGGAGAAAGTTATCGTTTTCTTTCGCGGGTGTTCTCAGAAATAGCCTTTCTTGATCTTCCTGACCCTTTGTTTTTAGGAAATGTCGTGAAAATGATTGAAAACCGATTGCTATTGTTTTGTTCCGTTCGACCAAGTGCGTGATACTGTAATATTTTTATTTGGGTGTATTAGTCAGGAAGAAATCACTTTCCCATTGAAATTTGGGTAATTTAACTGCCCTAAAACAACGTAAGAAAGTTATAGCCGGAAAAAAGAACCGGCACATGTAGTAGTACCTAGAGCAAGGGTCAACCATTTTCGGAAGCGTGCCACTATTTAGGACAGGCATGGCCAACCCGCGGCCCGCGGGCCGCATGCGGCCCGCTTGATATAATTTTGCGGCCCGCGAGAACTTTCGTAAGTTTAAAAAAAAACTTTACTCTCTCTCTTCGAGCTATAATTTTCCTTACAGAACAATGTTTAGTTGCAAAAATGACCCAAAATCGCCCACCTCAAATGCATCTCCAAAATTCGGACTAGGTGTACCAAAACTAGTTAAAATTCCTGTTTTTTTAGTCAAATTTCCAAAAATTTTCTGGGGGAGGACCCCCAGACCCCCCTTTGGTACTTGTACCTTTATTACTCACAACTTTTCTAACATTTAGTTGTTTAGGACGCAAATTCTACTTAAAAATTTACATTGGACCTATTAAAAATGCGTGAGAGGCTGATGAGTAATTAGGGCCCCTCCAGAAATAAATTTCTACATAAGCCACTGATCAATATATATTCAACATCTTAATTACTGTCACTATATCACACCATATACTTGCATTCATAAATGTAGTAATTTAGACGAAGAAATAAAGTATCAATTAATTTTGTTTTTATTTTTCACTAAAAATTTTGTTTTGGGACTTCGTCTTCAGTCTTGAGATATTATTAAAATGACGTATTATTAAATGACAGTGCGTATCCACCTAACTTAGTTTCGAGTAATTCAGAATGTTTTTTTTAACGCCACCTGTTTAATTCCTAAACTCCCTAATCTAAATACTCATTTTCTACTTTTCAACTTATGTCACTGTCATTCTGAGCAGCTCATACCTTAAAAATTTATATGCGGCCCGCGGGAGTATTGTGGTTTTCCAAAGTGGCCCTCAAGATCATTTGGGTTGGCCATCCCTGATTTAGGAAGCAAAATTATGGGTGCCACTTCCATTTTTTTTCCAATAGAGCAAAAATAAAAAAGTTTAAAAATAATATTCGTTTGTAGACTTATTGTGGGAATTTTAAGCATATAAAACATATTTTTCATGTAAGTCTGCGTAGTGGATATTTTAAAGTAATATAGGGGGCCCTGCCACGAAGAAATTATTATTTTCTTAATTTTTCAATATCTTTGCGTGCCACTTTGTGCTTCCGAGTATAATAAATAGGGGCACTTTTATGGTAATTCATTCCTAAATACAAACATTAGAGGAAAATAAAAGAGGAAAGACAATTTGACTTGCGAGTTTAGACGTTTTGTCACCAATTTAAAACAATCTTTATACGAATGGGAGATTTTCTTCACCAAAAATAAATCTGTAAATTATAAGAGCGGTCGCTACGCTCATTCCAGGCTACTGACACTGTTGGGAGATGATTCAGGGGAGAAGAATTCCCCCCAAGAATCTTTCTATTATTTTTTGTGCATTTAAATAAAATTTAAAATAACGTTTGTTAATTTTTTTTACTTTTATAGTTAGTGTATAAGTGAACTCCCATTTAACTTTCACTGTTGCCCTTTAATGTCTGTACTTTGAAGAAGAAATGTGCTTTTTTCTTATTCTGTCAAATGAGAGAAACTTTCCGTCATTTGAAAAAACTTAAAAGAGTTCTTTGATATTAGTGTTACAAGTCACGGTCTTTATAACAATCAATATAATTTTATAGACCAGAATGACATTGTGGAGTCGTCCCCCGGCAAACATATTACACACCTGTAGCTAAACTAACCGAACACTAGCCACTTTGACTTGTACATACTTATTTTAAAATTCATTCTTTTAGTGTTGATTTCATTAAATCTAAATTCTCTCTCGAATAATGCACGAAAAAAAACCCCGCGTTTTCTAGGAAAAACGAAATATTTCGCCAATATACAACAGAAAATCTAGTGTACAAAAGACTTATTTTTTTACAGTGTTACAGAATACGACGCCTTACCTGAAAGGTAGGGGGAGAGGCGACGCTTCCTTGAAGGAGTCCCACCAGAAACTTGAATCGCACTGGCTCTCCGAACAGCACGCGGATGGCCGTCAGAGCTTCCAGAATCAGGGCATGACCACGTCCGGACAGGTCCAGCACGCGAATCAGCAGCTGAAACACAACAACAAAACTATTAATTGCGACTTTTTGTTCTTTTTCGGCGGCGGCAGACAATCGACGCGATCGACAAACCAGGAAAGACCTTCGGCGGTGATGATTCTAGTATATCGAGGGGTCGTGCTTTAATTGAATTTTTGAATTGACGACTTTTTTGGGGGCTTAAAGGGAGATGTCTAGCATGCAGTGTTTTTGCTTTGAATGTGGGGTTCTGATTCAAAATCCCGGCAATCAATCGCCCGGCAGCTCAAATTCTGACGCCGTTGCCCGACAACTTGGCGATATTTTTTAATAACTCTTTTTAATAATTTTTTTTAATAATATATTTTTAATAATAAATATATATTTAATAATAATATTTTTAATATTTTTTTAATAACGCCAAGTTTGGCGACTTTCCTTGGCGATGGTTCCCGATTACGGAACATTAACCGGCAAATGAATGGATTACGAATTTGGAACCTTCTCCTTGGTAAGATTTAGTGAGATATGGTGTGATCCCTCCCTTCACGTGATATTTACCCCATTACTTTTATAATGATATTTTTAAATTTCTTTGATGTGTTCATGTATTTTTATTCATGCCACTATAATTACCAAAGCTTTAATGCTGATGTCTTCTACAAAATAATTAAAAATTACCATTAGTATTTCTTATCTTCAGTAGCTTTAAAAGTATTATTATAACTAAAATAAAATTATTTACTCCAAATAAACGACAGATTATTCTATAATTTTATTTTACTTAAAAATAGATTGAAGAAATATATTATTTAATGAACGTCCTCTAAAAAATATCCAAGCATCGCTTAGAAAAGGTAAAAATAACTAACTCCTAGAAATATATAGTTGTTTTAAAATTGAATTGAGAGCTAGACAAAAAATTTCAAGAATTTCTTATATTCGGAGATGAAAATTTTAACTTAATTTGCCTCATTCTTATTTCGTTCTATGTAATATAGCTAAAATTTTGGTTTTTATACAGTGGATAATTGACTCCATTAACATTGATTTAAGTGACCAAATGACTCATTTTCACACATATGATTTGTCTTTCTGTTTTTTTCGTCTATTATTAAAAATGTAATATAATATAATTAAAATTGTAATTTTAAGTTTTTTACACAGTTGAAACTTTTTTACGTTTGAAGAAAGAAATATTCGTTTATTCATCAACTTTTTCCAACTCAAAAAACTTTTAAATATATATATAATTTTTTAATTGATGCTCAGTACTTTGAGGATAAATAGGATTTCCAGTAAAATTTAGTAGTTATGGAATGAAAGTTTTATTATTCATACATATTTTTTCAATTTCCTCTAAATTTTGTTTTTTGACTTTATTTGTTCTAACTGACCGCTCATTTTAAATTATCTTTGAAATTAAAATAGCAAAAATACCGAGATATTCGACATTAAAAATATACTTAGCTCAGTTTCAGACTCCTAAAAATACTTAGAGTGAATTTTGTACATCCCCTCTTTCCCTAGTAGCCCCTCTCTCCTCATACAAACATGTTCCTCATCTCCATAAAAAATATTTAATTTATGAACGATCCCTTTTTTCTCGAAAAAAAATCTTCACCATGGCTCGGCGTAGTTAGGATTCTACGTTTTCCAAGTGAATTCGTGATGCGATATTTTTTTCATTCAGTCTAGAGAAGAGTAAGTAGGTGGTTAAGTCAATTAGGGGAAAAAAGCGGTTAAGAGATATTATTTTGAAGGAATGATTTCTCCCTACTGTGTTACGGATTGTGCAATCGATGTTTTCGACTTTCCACAAATAGATCTGGAACGAAAGCGAGATAGATTGCTTCCTCGTGGTAAGTCAATGAACCATGTAGAAACAAAGTATGGAGTTTTCATATTAAATCCTTTTGATTGGTTGCTGATTATTATTTTTCTTCAATGAATTCCTTGCGCATTGATAGAAAAAATTAAACTGGATTAAACAGATTGAGATAGATTATTAAGCACCGATGATGAAAGCCTGTAATTTAGGTTGTTTGATTGAGATGGAAATTCATCTGGTTTACTTACAGTTCATAAAAATATTATTTTTTTTTCTTTAGTGTGGGCGTTTTTTGTCAAATAGAAGGGTAATAAATCAAAATTTGATTTTCTCTTAAATAGTCCAGGCAACGAATGCTCAAAAAAAGGTATAGAGGGAAATTCTTGGAGCACAATTTTTGACTTCGGAACTTTGTTTGGACTAGTTAGGAGGTGAACATATCAAAAGTCCCCGCCCGTAGCCCTTACGCCGGAGTGAGGAGGGGTGTTCGAAAGTCTCATTTTTCAGTTTTTGGCTAATTACTCTTACAAAATGCATCCCCACAAAAAAGTTTCAATTCGCTTTTTTAAAGTAGATAAAATTATCAACAATTTAAGACCCTTTCCAGGTTTATACGTCCAATTGATCCCGAGTTACATCTCTTCAAAAATGGGAAATTTTTTCTAAAAATTCGAAAATTTGAGTAAAACATGTATTTAAAGCAATTTATTGGCTATATTACCCATCTAAAAGGGAATTAAAGGCTATTACCTTATAATGCACTTATTTAGCTTTAATTTAAGCCCTGAATCAAGTATGTGAGATCAATAGTTCTCACGTTATCTTAAAAAAAAACAAAAATTGGGAAAATGGGATTATCCCAGTATAGTCCAGTCAAATAGTATTTATTTTGAGAAATATTTGGGGTAGAAGATATTTTTCTCTATCCGTACGTTTTTTTGGGGTGCTGAATCCGAATCTGAGGTTTGCCAACAAAATTTCGGGACGGAACATTGTGAAAATTCGAAAAAATGGCAAAAATTCGCCCCTTTTTTTCGTTTTTTGCCCCTAGAACATTACCTTTGCACTTCTGAGCTAAACAATCAGTACAAAAAATAAAGAACACAAACCAAGCTACAAAAAAGTCTATTACAACTTTTCTCTCAGGCGCGTAGTTTCGCCGATAGAGCACGTTGAAAAAGGGGTTATTTTCGTTCGATTGGTAGAAAATGTCACTAGTATCGCCAAAACGCCGAATTTTTGGAACATAATACTTTAAAAACTGCTTTAATAATATTCTTCATCAAATCGACCATCTAAAAACTCTAATGATGATTAACTAAATGCATTTTCGTTGTGAGATTTCTCTTACGAACGAAAGTTCCATAGGAGATTATAGTATTTCGATAACTACATATATGTTGCTTCTTCGAGATTACATACAAAAGTGTTCTTTTGACTATTTTATAAGGTTTTGGGGGTGCTGAATCCGAATCTGACGTTTGCCAACAAAATTTCGTGACGGAACTTTGTGAAAATTCCAAAAAATGGCAAAAATTCGCCCCATTGCCCCCAAAAATTGCCATTTTTTGGAATTTTCACAAAGTTCCGTCACGAAGTGACAAGTTCTAATGAAGCGATACGTAAATACCAATTCAAATTTTACTTGTTTAAAATGTTCTAAACTATCCCCTTTTGCCTCACATCTCATTTACGTCTTTTGTTAGTTTGCGTCCCACCGGCAAAATCGTTATGAGAGAGAGAGAGTAAGGCAATACAAAACCTGTCATGCATATTACTCCTTCTGAATACAATCCTCTTAATTTTCTCTGAATGTCCGTTTACCACGGTCAAGTCCGACGTACGATCTTACTTCGTGTGGTCACGAACAATAAGCAGCATAAGTAAAAGTTTCATCCGTCAGATTAGAGAAAGACAGGCCATTATATCGGATGTCTCGAACGGCAGCAATAAGATTAATCGAAAAAAAAAATTAATGACGGAAGAACGGAGTGAAGTGAAGAGAACACTGCGCTTCCGTCATCGTCATTTAAACGCATTGTTTGTTGGCGCTTCGCTTTTTCCGATAAGTTGGCACTTGAGGTTGTGTTTTTGATCGATTGGTTTCTGGATGTGTTTTATTACTCTTACGGGACGTAGGAAATCCATCAAGAGGAATCGATTTTTTTTTCCAGTGTGAGAAAGTTGAGAAGAATGCGGTTGATTTGCTCCACAAAACCGATCCGTTTTGTTTAATTGGATATTCTTGATGAAGATTATGAATTACCAGTAGTTGATGGTTTGAGTTATCATCCAGTTTTCTGGTTGTCAATCGAGGGCATTGCTTCATAGTTATTATTTTATTTGCAATAGATTTTCAAAGAAGGGTCGAAGTTCTTCAGTTCCTCTCTCTTGTTTGTAAAATAAGAAAAAATAACGTTTGAAGCATCTGGCACAAAAGGTCCATATCGGATAAGAAGTTTCCATACTGTCACTCACTCAAGGAAACATGTCGCTCTTAACACGAAGCTTTATTATTAAATTCATAGAAAAATGTTAATTAAAAATATCACTTTAAGATAATTATCTGATGATAACTTCTTGTTGTTTTTTTTAAAAAAACTTTCAAAATTTTGATGATTATGTGATGCGATATTTTTTATTAGGAAAAAGCGGTTCACCAAAACATATTATTTTGAAGGAATTATTTCACCCTATTGTGTTACTAATTGCTATAAAAATACTATTTAACACACCTAACAAAATAAAAAATTGAGTAGGTACTGGAAAAAATTACTTGAGTATTAGAAAAAATACATAACAGGTCGGGAAAAATTATTAAAGAAAATAAATTAAATTTTTTCGTCTGTAGTCCTTTAGTAAAGGAAATGTAATGTCTCAAGGAACAAATAACTATTCAAATGAACATATAGTAGAATAGAAGACAAGTCTTATAAATGAATAAGTACCGACTAACGCAGGGTTGAAAAAAGTTAATCCAGAAAAGATGCTTAGCTGAAGAAATCCGTCGAACAATGTAAGGGAGAGTCACAACGTAAAAAGAGAGTGGGACTGATTGACAAATGTAAAGTCCTCCATATTCAAGCCTGCTTTATTGAATAGTACACCTTGAACTCTTGATTTGCGAGCGTTATGTAAGATCCCAAATATGATGTATACGAGAATTATGTCACACGCTTCTTCATTGTTTTCTGTTGATTACTCAAGTGTCACTTCGGAGGCGACGGAAAATAGAAACTCCTGATTTCGGCAAGGCGACACAAATGACAGACAAGACGTTTCGACTAAAAAAAAAAGAAAAAAAAAGGTTTGCGCACGAAATCTTTCTTCAGCACGCGATTTTTGGAAATAAGTCTTCGATGACAAAAAGGTTAAGGTGAAGCCGTAAAATTGGGATGGAGTCTATATATTCATCAGGTGTTGAAGGTTTGTTTTTCTTCTGGAGCCGAATTATTGGAGAAATGTTTCCTCATTTTGTGTAAGGCTGAAAAAACCTTATTCCCAAGACATCTTTCTTGTAGATGAGAAAAATGGTTCATCTCTTTAATTGGGGCTGATTCATCACTATATTCGACTGCAACTTTTCCTGACGTCTCTACGCGGAAGCAGAAATTGCGTAAACAGAAAGCTTGTTGGGTTACTAGTAGGAGTTTCGGTACGCAAATCGTGATAAAAAAGACGCTACATATACATGGGTTTACATAAATAATAATATTTTCAAACTGACGTACTTCATTTCACTCAAAATTCAGACACCGCAGTGAATTTGTGAGCAGTGAAATCAGTGAATTTGTAATGTTAAGTCTATGGAGCACAAAAACTAACTTTTTTGAACTCCTCACGTTATATATCTATTCAAGGATGACAACATTGTTCTGAAGACTCAAAACCTTTTGCTCAACTTTAATGCTAATAATTCAGAAAGTGAAAATCACAATGTGTGGGACTTCAAAGATAGGTGAAACTGATAACTTCAAAGACAGCAACCGCCCGACAAGAAAAAAAAAACAAAATCCAGTTCCAGCGAGCAGATTTCCATAGCATTATTGCGTCACCAATTGGTCAATTAAAAAAAACTCAGAAAACCACCACCCTTTGTTTCCGAAACGGCGAAAACAAAACGGTGGAATTCCTTCAGCGAAAGGGCTTGGCCAGGTGTGCCACTAATGCAGTCACATCATCTGATGAAACGCACATTGTTCTTTGTCTTAGAAGGAATCCATCCATCACGCATGGGCGAACATCTCTGATGCCCTCCCCCGGGGAGTCTGGGGACCGAAGGGGGATGGATGGATGTGTGTCAGTGTTCTTTCACGGCTGGCCAAAGAACGGAGCCGGAGGATGTGTGGTTTTTGAATTAATTTGAGAAATTTGAAAGTCAATAGTGGGGGTTTATGATGTATGTAGGGCAAGAGGATGGTGAGATTGTTATGCGAACTTGAACTTGGAGTGAAAGGTTTTTTTGCCGTCATGGGTTTGATTGATTATTTTTTAAAAAGCGTCGAGGAGATTGATGTGTAGTGGAGGGTTATTAAAATTTCGTTCCTCATAAGGTAGAAGTCCCTTAACCTACTCGATTCCATTCAAATCAGCATATTTTTGCAGTTTATCCTCGAAATTTTGAGAGTTAAATTATGTGAGAGTATTTTGTGATCATAGACAATTCAAAAATTCATAATGTTGATGTAAAACGAACAAAGATAGAGATAGGACCCACAAAAACTTCCAAAACTACATTCGATTCATTTCGGCGATCGAAGACCTAAATGTACGCTGTTTCGGCTCAACACTTCAGTGAGAAAGCAAAATGAATCAGTTATGAAGACTTATTTCAAAGAAAATGTCGGAATTATTACTGGAGTAGTAGGTAAAAAAATAACGTGAGTCGAAACTCATTGGTTATTCGGTCCAACAATGTCTGAAATGGTTGATTTAAATATTATTTCCTAAACACCATTATTTTTTTAACTTTCATAAAAGAAATCTCACATCCACTTTTTGTTCTTTAATTCTAAATAAAGGTGTCATTGGTTAGAAGTGGCATTAACATAAAAGTCTCTTACAATCTCTAGAAGTAAAGATCATATTATTCATTAAATATCTCCAATATTTTATAGGAAGATACATTCTAAATTTTAGAAACTTTCTTTCCCATCATTACACAAATTACAAGCATATTACTAGGTTTCTTAATTAACCAACCTAGCGTTATCATTAGAATTGAAGCTATTTTGTGTTCTCGCATATGATTTTAGTACGCATAAACGACGATAGATGTCGTCACCACAATGAACCGCGTCCTTTTCGTCCTTTTTCTTTTTTCGGTGTTCTTTGAACTGGTTTTAAAAACATCTTTCACTAGCTACGGATTTTGGTTTTTCTTAGAAAGCTGAAATGACATTAAATTTTCTCTCTTTTTTTATGCGTATTTGTTTGTCGTCTTTCTCAAACTCAATAGTTGATTGCTATTTACTTTTCTTCCACAACCGTTGTTATCATTCGATGTAGTTTTATTTTTTAATCACTTGATTGTTTATCGCCACGGAAGAGGGTTTAATAAAACATCCCATGTGATTAGGATGATTATAGTATAGTCAAATTGCTCTTTACGCAAAAGTTAATTTGCATGATAATTATTTACAAGCCTCTCATTTTATATATAGCCGTGTTTGAGTACTACGAATTTTTTGTAATAGTAGTTCCCTAAGAAAAATTATAGTGTAATAGCACAATCGCTTTCACTGTCTTTGAAATGTCAGTTTCTTTTGGTAGTAATTACTGGATGAACAGAAACTATTTAAGATAATTACATGCAATTCAATATATTTGGTTAATGTTTATTATTTATTATGGACATAAAGAAGAATATAAAATGATTGTATTTTATGATAATGAGTATGTTATGTTGAATATAATAGTAGACAACTAAAAAATATTTGGTAAAAATACGGATATAGGAATACTTTTAAAGTTTGATACTTATATTATATGTTTATTTTATTCAGAATTTCAACGTTTAGAGGGCTGTAAGATTTATAGGTTTAAACGTACAACTAGACTTAAAAAAACATATTCTGCAACAAAAAAAAATATCCTTTTTCAGAGTAACATGGAAAATGTTAACAATTTCTAAATAAACTTAGCGTAAAATAAGTTTTAAACTGTTGAAAGTAACACAAGCCTTAGCAGATTTATGGGGACATTGTCTCCAGAAATTTCTTTAAAAAAAGGCTTCCACTATTTAAGCTAAATTAAAATGAAATTTGCAAAAAAAAAATAAATTAATTTACTGTTTTAGAGAGTCGGGGTTTATCAAGATTTTACATTATTTTCAGTTTAAATCCCTCAATATTCATAACATAAATGGGAGGTGAGTAAAAAATGGGAATATGATATTTCCATTGAAAAACTTTCGATTGGATCTTTCTTCACCACATTCTCATACGGTAAGTTTGATGTAAGGGGCTGTTTAAGTATTACGTAAGCCCCTGAGGGATTGCTATTTGCTTGTTTTTCCAGACAAGGGGGGGAGTATGAGTGATACTTACGTAAGATGTTACAAACACTGCATTTTCGAAAATATCTTGCTTCTTGCATAAATAATTTCGAAATTCCACCAAAAATAAATTTCACAAAAAAAAACTGAACTAGGAAAAAAAATTTAAGCATTTTCCCCAAGGAAAGTTATAACGATGGGTTAAGTTTTCATGGAGAACAATGGATTTCAGAAATCTAAGCATTATAAGGGTTTAGTACAAAAAAAAGAACAAAAGGGGGGTGGGGCAGTTATCTTACGTAATTATGAGAGGGGGATTTACGGTTTGCTTATTTTTGCTGACTTGGGGGGGTCAAAAATGAACAAAAACTTGCTTATGTAATATTTGGAAGGCCCCTTAATATTGTAAATGAATTAGAGTCACTTACTTGTAAAGCTAGAATCCTCGATTTGGGGTAGGTGCTCATGAAACAAGAACAGATGCTCGACAAACCGTGAGCGTCGTCTGTCACACGAATCACCGCTTTCTGTGGGAAAAAATGTCGCTTTAGCTTCAATTAAATGCATTCTTTTTATACAATGCATGTTAAAATACATCCTATAAGTAAATTTCCTTGGTACAAATGTAATAAATTATGCATATGGGAAAATAAAGTAAAATACTTTAATATAGATTAGTATAATAGATTAATACTCTATATCTGCTAATCTGTATACATTATTAAGATTTTCGTCAAAAATGACTTAATTAGTGAAAACTGTTGGAACTTAAGTAAAACAAAAATAATATTTAAAAGGATTTGAAAAGATGGGAATGAGAAAATGAATTAATGAGATTTAATGATTTTACTTGAAGGATTATCTATAATTCAGTTCACAAATTGATTTTTTAGTTTAATTTAAGAAAGAAATAAAGAGTAATAATATTTATTAATTATCAACACACGAGAACTTTTAGATGCCTTGGATTCCTATCTGGGAATATTCTTTCAGGAACAACATAAAAATGTGCAGAAAAAAAGTTCTAGCATTTAAAAAAAAATATGTCTTACATGTAATAATTTCATTTGAACATGAATTCAATTTATCTCTAAATTTTGAAATGTTTAACAGGTATAAACACGGATGAAAATTCTTGTAAATTTACAATCACTTTAGAAACATCACGTTTTTCGTTTCTACATTTCATATAATTTCCAGGCAAAATACCGAAAGTTACAGCTCTGTAAAACCTTTATATATTCCTTATATTCCTTTATATATTTCCCACCTCCATTTCTCTCTAATGAAAATTTTTTTACAATATTTTTATACACAAAAATTATCTTTAGTATAAAACTACCTATCACATAACTTAACCCGGTTTAATGAAACTAGCAAAAGTGAACAAAAAAAACCCCCTAGATGTGGAAATATGCGAGCATTATAATTGTTTGTCTGTACTTTTTAAAGGGTTAATAAAGAATAACACCCCTTTTGTGAAGCGCGTGTCTATACCACTTACACCGGTTCCAGAGGAGATGAACTGTTATTCAGTGAATGAACTCCAACATAGCGAGGTTTCGCGTAGACAATAACTTCATCAACCGCAAAACACTAAAATTAAGTTTAATTAGAGCCGTAATTGAATGTTGATTAGCTTGATGGATTCACTTCCTTTCAAAAACTGATCAGCAATTTGTTCTCTCTCGGGAAAAAAAAAGAAAATATTCCATTGTTTGCGACCTTGGCCTTCGGAGCCCGTTATAACAAGTTCAAAGAATGTCTTCCTCTTCCTTTTAAAATGTGAAGGGTTTTTCTGGTTTGGAAAGTTTTGTTGCTTTGGGGGAAAAAAACGCGCTTACGAAATTGGCTTGTGCAGTAATGAAATTGTGCGGCGGCAGTTCCTGTTTTGAAATCTGTATTTCCGAGTGCAATCAACTTTAGATTACGGAAAATATAAATCTGTTTACGGTAAATCTTTTTTTTTTATTTTGGCAAATGCACAAACGAAATAATTACGTTTATCGTATTGTCGAAGTTCTAAAACTAAATTATTCTATAGTTAGGTCTTCAATGGTGAAAAAAAAACGTCAACTGAATAAATGAACTCGAGGAGAGAATAAAATATTATTATCGAATAGCATGCCTTAAAATTACTTTAAAATTTTTCCAACTTAAAAAAGGTTTATGTTTTAAATCTTATCGTGCGCAGCTGCAAACAATGGAAAATGAAAATACAGGAAGCTAGTCATTGATTTGTTAATGGATTCCATGACTAAGATTCTAAATTATAGAAATTTTTAAAATTTAGAATATAAATTTCAGTTTAAAAAATTAATAAATTGATTATATTCTAAATTAATCATTAAATAAAATAGAAATAAGGTAAAATATTTTGCTGTAGTTTGAAGTTGAATATAAATAGTAGTTCTATGCTTTACTTGCCTCTAGATTACTTCGATGATTTAATTTTTGGATATTTTATTTTGCAACAACCAATAGTAAGACATTTCGCTTTGGAAAATTTCCTATTTTGTTTAATTTGGGAGATTTACTTTCAATTAGGAAATTCTGGATAGGGCTCTGATTCTCCCGAAAGTATCGTGAGTGTTGACAGTTAAAAAGGGCCTGGTTTTAATACTTTTTAATTAAGGGTATAAGTTCTATTTGGATTGGATAAATCTTATATTTCTTCAATACTTTTTTTCTTTTTACCTCAAATAGGACATCTATTTACTTTTATATTACTTTACTTGTTGTTACTTTAAAAAAAAATTAGTTCAAAAGAAATTTAAATTTGCTTCTGAATTTTCAATCTAAATACCATGACTTAAATTACTAGATAAAACATAGACTTTTCAGTCACTTTCACATGAACCTTTGCTATGGAACTTCCACATTTCAACTTGCAGGTTGAGGTCAGATCCTCTTTTTTAAGAGACAGAGTGTATCTTATTCAATTAGAAATCGTCCCCAACTATCATATTCAAAAGATGTCCCTTTACATATTGATGAAAATCGTAATTTGGTATTTCCTTGACATGAAACTGACAGTAATAAAGAGGCAGTGATGTCACTTACAAAGTTACCTCTCTTCCTATTCATTTATTAATCCGAACTCAAAATAAAAAAAAAGAGCAGAGATTACATCAGTAGCCAAACCTTCTGCTGATGAACACTACTTCGTAAGTGACGTGTGAGTGCCTGTAATTACGGTTTTTTCTTCAGAACATTAAACATGTTCGAATGTATTACCGCACGGCACGCATATCCCTGTTCATTAGAAAATGGAAGGAGAGTTGAGTTGTTCTTGGCCGCGTGTGAAATAATAATAATATTAATAACGAAAGAGAAAAAAAATGGCGTCACCCAAAGGCCGGTAATTTTATTGTTTCTCCCGCCGAGGTTATCTTTCACCTTCCATTACACTTAATTAACTTTCGCTTCTGATTAATTATTGCTGTGGAAAAAGATCGCAAGTGCGGAAGTGGGGAATTTGAGGAACTTCAGCGGTTGTTTTTTATGATGCCCGGATCGTTTGTTATGAATGAACGAGTTAATAAGAGTAAAAAGAGGGACGGAACGTCATTTTGGTCCTGTCCGCAGCGTTGTTTTATTGTTGCCACCACGTTGTGAGTAATTGTGATGGTTTATTATTCATTATCGAGCAGTCAATTCTTGTTTGACGTGAGAAAAATAGATATTGATTAATAAATTCTTTAAAAACTCAATTGTATTTGGCATTTTGCTGTACTAAAAAATGGGAAATTTTTTATTTTGATACCACCTGTTTTATAATAATTTGCACAAACCTAAAGAGAGCAAAAAAGAACACTTACCGGATTTTGCAAAGCGAACTTCAAGCAAAGAAGACAGTCGAATTGGTTGCTCTGTAAAGAAAATAAGTAATATTAGTCTCCTAAATTATTATTTTATAATTTATTCTTAAGCTGTTTTTCCTTCACACACACATTGGAACTATGAAACAACCAGAAGAAGGGAAATCAGAGATAAAATAATTTTCTCAAATTTTTTTTGGTGACACGGTCTTACTCCATTCTGATAATATGGCCTGCCCATTCCATTCCTTTTCTTTTGATGAAAGTCTCCTAGGACTTTCCTTCCCTTACTTTGTCTCCCAGGACTTTCAAAGATCAAAATTTAGTATTAAACATGTTTTTATATTTACATTAACAATATAATGCTTCTTAAGTCGAAAAAAAATCCTAAAATCATTCGATAAACTTCATATAATTAAGTACCAAACATACTTAACTAAATATTTACTTATTTGACGAAGATATTTTGTTCTTTTTTACTACTTTTCACTCGGAATAACTACACTGGATATCTTTTTATACCCAATTTGACAGAAAGTGATTAGGTAAGTGTCCCCATTGCATTCAGTTGCTCCCTTGTCCTTAACTACAATAATTATTCATAAACTACTTCATTGTAAACTGAAAAACCCATAGAGGAAATCCTCATAGAAGATCCTGCAACATGCATTGAGAAAAAGGTTTCTGCCTTTGAGAAATGCGATGATAATAATTCAAATCTTGATTATTCTATGCACTAGCCCGTCTGCCCCTCTTCCAAGTTGATGAGAAAAGGTCGGACGCGAAGATAAACTCAGCACAAGCGCACTTAAAATAAACAGATAACAAAACCGCCAACAGAATAATAATAATAACCAAACATATAATTTGCATCAAAAATATTTACTGAGCAAGACCATTAAACTTCGCCACTATAAGAGAGATACAATCTACATCGAGGAAAAAAAGGTAACACTCCTTGTGTGAGAGAGAGAGAGATCAAGAAAATTTTTTCAAGAACTGGAGCATAAAAACTGTACAATACTCCCATACGAGATGAAAATAACTTCCCTACTGCCATTATATTATACGAGTCTCACCTTTACAAAAACCTGGATCCGAACCACTCGAGAGTAACCCCTAATGTTTATATTACGGAGATCCTTACAAAAGTGTTGGAGATTCGCGGGTTGATGGCGTACGGAAGCAGAACTTTCATTTTGCAGTGGACTGGGTACAAAGGAATATGCAGTTGAGCAAAACGTCAATTGTTGGAGAGACTCCATTAGACCACAAATCGTCATCTCGGATCTCTCAAGTTCTCCAACGTATATTAACCTTAATTTCGTTCCTGTTGGTTGGCACTGCGAAAAAAAGACCCTACATACGAGATGACCATTCTTATTTTTTTTTTGTCTTTTGTTTGATGAGAAGGAAAATAAATATAAAGTTGCAACAAGATCTCTCTTTTTCGTACTGTTGTACAGCATAGGAGTTTCTTTTTATTTGTTGATGCCAATAAACCTTCGAAAGAAAGGAGTGGTCAAGTTTGGGATGGATCTAGGAAGTGCGCAATTTTATTGAGTAAAGAGAGACGGTCGGGTCTCGATCTATAAAAGTAATAGGTGTAATCTATAGTGGTTTAGTAGAAAGGGAATCGTTCGGGTCATCAACTACCAATTGCTAAGTTTGCTGTTTTATTACTTCTGACCTGGAATACTTGGAAGCTAAGTTTTTAAAATTACTTTGAGTTTTTTTTTTTGTCTGGTAAATATTTTTTTAGTTATCTGATTAATTATTTTTTAACTTCTTACAAAAACGAAGATTTTTTTCAAGAAGTTCATCACATTCAATTGACTATATTCGAAGAAACAAGAAAGAAAACAAGAACTAAAAGGCACTAAAAGTTTTGAACACTTCAGAAGTATAACTTCAAAGCCTTCAATCCTTGGAAAACGTGAGCACAGTAATAAATATACTTATTTAAACACCTATCTAAATATAAATGGACAGAGGGTTCCTTAAAAATTTTCTAACCAGAAACAGTACTAGAGAACCCGGTCTAGGATTTTAATATCAAGAATGCACGACATCCAAGAGGGGGGCACTATGGACAGTACCCCCCCCCTTGAACCCAATAAAGTTCTCTAAATGAGTTAAAACCCTACTTTTACAGGTCAAGTTTCAAAATATTTTTTTGGGGAGGACCCATATACCCCCCAGCGGTACCACAAGGGGATCTTGAGTGATATCTTACAACATTTTGTGTCAAAAGATAAAGGTGATGGTCTGGAAAAGTGCCCCCCTTGCAGCCTGGCTGGATCCGCGCCTTACGACATTGGAGTATTTTGTCTAACTATACTATTACAGCACAACTGATGTAGCAGGAATATAGACGACTTGAGACGAAAACTAAGAAAGAAAGGTTGTGTAACCACAGAAGGCCCATTTAACTTTTGACCCTCCTCTTAAGTTCACATCAATTATTCTCATCAGTACTGTTCACTCTAACTTAATTGCAGTTACTTATGTTAAACCATTTATCCCAAGATATCTAATCTATTTGCATATATAACGAAGACTGTGTGCGGTAGGAAAAAAAACGTAAATACCAATTTCCTGGGTTACTTACCCATAAGCCGTTTATATTATTATTTTGATCCGCACTATATTCAGTACCTCATTTCCGTTAAGGATTAATGGCCAGTTTTAATTGTCGTCGATCGAACACCGTTGACAAATTACGCCATTAATTGGTTCTGCGATAAGAACAATCTCGGCCATTAATGGGCTGAACTGCTTTTCTACATCAGTTTTCTATCAGGGCGACAGCATATCGACTCCCCATTATTAAACTCGTTTTATTATAACACGGCGATATTTTCTCACTTTCTTATCGTCGCGAAGAAAGCCTATTAGATGTTGTGACGTCACTAATGAATTGTGTGTGTTCAAAATGGAGCATATGGATCACAGAGACGCTTTTCCCTTTCGTATTTTATTAGAAGACAGACACGATGTGCATTGTAATCGTGAATGCCAAATCATGTGGGGAAACGTTCGACGAAGATTTTCTCGTTAGAATTCCACTTTCGTTTGATGCTATTATTCCGCACAACAAGGTGGAAAATGAGGGGTTTTGTACCTATGTTCGGGTTCCGTGGTTTGTCAGATGGGTTTGCGTTTCACCGAGAGATTCCGTATGCATTTTATTGCTTTGTCAGATATAAAAATGTAATCGATCTGTATACATGTGAAGTAGGACATAAAGGAATTATTTTTATCAGATTTCCCTAACAACCTCTTTAATGTATCGAAAGTGGTCAATTACCAATCGCGTAGCATTGAAATCAAAGATATAGGTTGTTGAGTACAAAAGTGTAAGAAAAAATAGAACAATGTACTATGACTTTGGTTTTGTGACATAATAATAACGGATCAAGCTTCTCTCTTGAACAGAGCTGAACATTAATGTTAATAGACACTAGTATTTGATGAAACGTAAATCAAACTATGTAAATGCTTAACAAAGTCTAGCAAAAAAATAACTTAATTAATTTAAATAGACACTTTTATATGAAAAAAAAATCTAATTATCCGAATGGGGTCCGGTCCCAATTGATTGGGATAATTGGAGTTCTACAAATATATTGACTATTTTGAAAATTGTTAATATGTATTCTTGGTACCCCCAAAAAAATAGTTAGACCGTCTTTTTAAGGGTCAGGGGGAAACCCTCAGTCCCTCTTTATTAATAAGTTCCCCTTTATATTAGGCTGGTAATAGTTTACAAGACAAAGGGTTGTTCCATGGTTACGAATATCATTATTTAAAAGGCAAGTTTACGTATTTCTTTGTACTTAACACATCAGGGTTTTGCAAGTACTTTTTTCTCTGGACTCCGATAAAATTTTCAAAATTATTTGGACTCCGCGTAAAAATTACTTGCCTACCCCTGGAATAGATCCTTCTCTTTCAGCTTATTTTTCTGGCACATCAACACAGCATTAGAGGGAAAGTACTAACAGTTAGAGACCAACCCAGAAATGAAAATATCAAACCAGAGTTATCGAACACCTTTCGAGAGAGGAACAATGGCCTCACGCATTCCACTGAATCGTTCCAGAATAGATATAGCGATTCTCGAACCAGGGGGTGTTTCCGACACCATCAGCCGGCGTTCCATTATGCTTAGAAAACAAAGGGGTAATATTGCATGGAGGAAAGGAAAAGATTTCTCCAAATACCGGCAAAACGTTCCAAGGTCAGGGTTCCGGAACCAGTTATTACGATTTACGGGTAGATATAGAGTCCGAAAGCGAAAATTTACACTTCCTGATAATAATTTTGGTTGGATAAAAACTGGTTCCGAGGATTCTTTTTGGTTGTTTGCTTTCTGGGGATCTTCCCATTATAAATAAACCCTGGAGGGGATTTTTTTTTCCTGAAAAAGAATCCTCGGTTATTGTAAGATGAGACTCCGTTTTTTTTTTTGTGATGGTGATTGCGCTTTTTATCGATTCGATTTTTATTGCGGACCCTTTCGGCGGTTTTTGGCGGCAAAAGGTAAATAACCGCCAATGATCGGAATGTTCCTTTCACTCACTCATCGGAATTCTCCGTCGGAACAAACAATAGGGATACATTTCTTCCGCTACTTTGTTATTGTTGACACCTGACAATTTTTCACCAGAAAGTATGGTTTCGTGTTACTTCCTGATGGCCTTTTTGAGAGAGTAATTTATACATGAGACACTTTAATCATGAGGTAATTTTCTTTGGAGAAAATATCATTTCCGATTTTTTTGTATGGAGGAACACCTTGAAAACAAAATTCCACTCATTCTTTGCGGTAATATTTAATGGACTAAGAAAATATGAGAGAAGGCTTCGTTTAGTTTAGGACATAAACATTTGTATATAAAATAGTATTTTTAAAATCTACCAGAGGGCTCTCTGGGTGAGTTGATAAAGGGATGCACGCCAGCCCAAGGCTGCTTTGGGTATGTCTTGAATCCCTTTCTATATGTCTTGCTTCTATTTTCTTTGCTTATTAAGTCCCATTCTTATGTCTTGTAGAAAGCAGACAGAGGGACCTAAGACAGTGCTTTGCCTTGCTACCCCATTCGTTTGACAAGACTTGTGATTGAAAAAAATTTAAAAACGCACGAGTAACTGAGATGGATACAAGGTAAATCCGAGAAAAAGTTCAAATTTTCAGCGTACAAAATGTTATCACATAAGGTTCCATAACTGAAGACTTTGGACTTCAACAGATTTTTTTTTAAATATTGAATATTTTTGAAAATATTGAAGCAAGAAATACACTTTTTCACCATAAAGCTACACAATTCATTAAGGCATTTCAGACCTTCAAAATTCCGATATGTTAAGAAAATCTTTCCAGAAATGGTTCAATCTTTTTTCCACAAAAAAAAAACATCATCAAACGTACTAACTGTGGAAAAATATTTCTACATGCAAAACACGGTTACTGACTTCAATAACAAACACAAAATGTCATAAAAAAGTGCCTCGAGGACTAATATAACATACTACACTGTTTGAACTGTGGCATACCATAATACCTTAATGACTCATTTTCCTGTAATGGCCTTCTTAGGACATTATGAGAGATGCACTAATTGGTAGGAACAAGGGCTTCGGCTGTCCAAGTGACTGTCATTTCGTATTCAGGACCCGGTTTTCGTCTTTAGCCTTAATGACCTAAACCCCGAGTGCAATTCCCTCATCATCTGACGAGCGTAATCAAAGTGGAGTTGAGTTGTAAGGCACCTGCCTCTTTGATCAGCTCCACCATCCCCAACGATCCCGGCCAGTCTTGACCCCGTCTACCGAGGTATTTTGGAAAGGGAGAGTCCATTGCCGCGCCTTATAGGGGAGCAGCTGTAAAATACAACGCCGCACGTTTTTTAAGCGAATTTTCACAGAAGGTGTTTGCGATATTGAAAAATCACGGGGTAAAACAGTTTTGAGCTGTACCTATTGTTTCATTTTGTGTCAAGAAAGACATTTTGTTAGAAAAGATAGGAGAATTTGGTTAAGACAAATATACAGCACTTCTTCAAGGATCTTCTCCTGGGGTATGTGATTCAAAGACATACAAAAAGAAAATATTGGGTTTCTCCGTAAAAATTAAAAATGTAATATAGAGCATTTTCAATCACATGACTCTGCCTAACAACGGCCTTAGCAACGTTGTTTTATTCCTCCAGTGACATCATGTGCGAATGCTGCTATTGGATACTTCTATGTCCCGCCCCTAACAACAGCCTTAGCAACCTTGATTTTGTCCTCCAAGTGACGTCATGTGCGAATGCTCTAAAAAAGACTACCAGACAGGAAGGCACATTCTCAAACATTTCGAAGATAAATTCCCCTTTAAATATGCATATTTCAGAAAAATTAAGCATAATTTGCCCCTATATTTCATGTAATGTAGAAGATGATTTCCTAAAGTTTTATGCAAAAATATCTATCCTTAATTTTCTTGGTCTATTATATAAAGTTAGCTAGCCACTAGTTTGGGTTTCAACTCTAGTGTACTCTTTTATAGTCGTTCTTAGAAAAGATATTCCGAGAGAAACTGCTTCATTTCCCAAACTAACTCTGACTCTTAAGTGTCTTCAGAGACTATTCCTGTCTGTTAATGACTGGATCATCGGTAAATTTAGTAGAAAACCCCCCAGGGGGAAACAGCCCTTTTGAGTTTGGAGTCTCTCTTTACCATGAAGAACTGAGACGTATTCTGAAATGGCTTGAAGGGGAATCCCTCCCCTAAACCCACCCATGGACTAAACCTGAGTGTGATTAAGCCAATTGACTCCATATACCCCTTAAAAATCTGACCGTGCTTAACACTACAGAGAAAAGACCAAACACGAGGGTCCAAAACGCTATTTTCAAATGCCCTCTCATGGTAGAGGGCAGCATTACGAATGTCTGTGATTGACAGAGGGGTAGGTAGTACAATTTGGTGGTCCGTCATTTTCGGAAGGGTATTAGAGGATTCGAGGCAGTGTTATTCCTAGGATTATTTTGGAGGAGTAAAAATACTCCTTGACTTTTTTAGGAGGAGTGAAATTCAATTATGAGGAGTGAAATACAGAAATGGCATAGCTAGTATACAGAGACAAAATTTCTATTAAAAACGCTTTCTTTTCAATGGACAAAATGAAATTTAAAAAAATGAGGATGCTATTTTGGGTTTCAATCAATCAAAACTCCCTAATCATCAGAGCAATAAATGTAAAAAAAAATTACTATGGCTGTATGAAAACCCAATTAAAAAGTATGATAATTAGGATGCCATAGCTGAAGGTTGAAGCTGAACCTTTGTGAAAAATTAAAAGAGTGAAAATACTCCTGTCTAGTTTTTTAAAGAGTATTTCCGATTTTCAAGGAGTGAAATACTCTCTCAGAGGAGTTAAAAATATCTCTGATTCGAGGATTCGAGATTATTTTTCTCCGCCTCTCGTGACTGACGTGACAAGGGAGGCGTGAGTTTTATGAGCAGACAAGGCATACCCTATATGTTATGGATTTCCATTATCGCGCATGGCCATGGACTCTCTATTCTGGTACTCTGTAGCTTTACACAAGAGGATTCATTGAAGTTTAATATGTTGGGTTGGTAAGACGTAATACGTGGCCGGTCCCTTGCAATGTCCACTCCCGTTTGCTGTCTTCAGGGGATTGAACACGGAACCTGGGTTCCCTGAGGTCGCGCACACGCGTGCTCAATCTGCATAAATTTCCGCGCTGCAAGCGGGGGTGGCGAGCTCTTTTATTTTTCCAAAACCACCTCGTAAGAAGGGAAAAGAAGAGGAGAGGTCGGCGAGCACGTGCGACGTGGTAATGATTCCATTATGATGAAGTGAAGTGAGCGCACGATGCTGGAGAAGAAGAAGAAGGAGCGATTGTTGTGATGGATGGCGAGAAGAGGTTGGTGGAATGGCAACGCCGGGTAATTGAAATGGAATTGGCCGATCATGGATGGGTTATTACGGAAAAAATGGCTCGCGAATACAAATAAGCTAATGTGTGTGCGTATCGATGTAATGCAGTGGTTCCTAAATCGTAGACGGACCATTTAGCCTAATCATGAAAGGACCCCCTATCTTTTACCATCTCTGTGAGTTATAGAAACCTGTGCAAAAACCTAAAGTAAAATTAGAGATCTGTAGTACCATTTTAACCTCTACAGAAAATCCTCTTTTTTTTAGATAATTTTGTTTTGGAGGGAGTTGGTTTTGGTAACAGTCCATACACAGCTTGGTTCTTTTTTTGATTTAACTCAACGGAACAGCGATTCTACAAACATTCCTGTTTCTCTCACGTTTCTGATGCGTATTAGTACTAGAATTAAAGTAAACACGTTTTAGTTTCCTAGTTACCTACACCGGTGTGGTGGGCCCAAGAGTTGACTGAACTAAAGAGTTGATTTTTCCAGGATTTTTAAGCTATATAATTTAAAAGAGGTAATTTAATGGATAGAAATAAAATGAATACTTAGAAAAGCTTTAAATATATACTTTCCCTTTCGTCGTATGGACTGGGGAAGATTCTTAATCCAACTACAAATGGAAACTGCATGTTTCTATCAGTACTTGGGAGTTCTTTGAGTACACCAGTTTTCAATGTCTGTTTGTTGAGCCCTATCCCCCACTGTACCAGGGCTCAACAAATCTCAAAATTTGTACATAGCATGAATTTCAAATAACACAAGTCAATATAAACTTGGAAAAATGAGTAGAATGTGGAAGTGGTACCACCACTGGTGGTATAGGAAGAAGAAATACATATCTAAAGCATGTCGGGGGAATAGTATAATCAAACCCTGCACAGTATTACTATAAACATTGAGTAGAGAAGATGTATGCCATATGTAAAGGAAGAAATTTCTTATATTTAACACTAAACATACAGTAAAGGGATGGTTCCTTATTTTAAGTTCTCGTAGCAACTCCTACCTTCCTACTTCAACAATACAGATGGACAATAAATTTTTCTTAAAAGTTACTCACAAAAACTTAAAATACCGTAAGAACTATCTGATTAGTACTCAGAGCTCTGTCATTATTAACTTTACTAATTTCCACAGTACATTACTTATGGTCAAAAACTCAAACTCCGTTGGTTTAACCATCAACTTCTCATTCAGAAAACGTAGCTACAACATCATTAAATCAAAGGAAAAGCTATAAAGCCCCATTAGCCCTCAATCACACAGAACTGCATTAACTCATTGTGAACACGATTTAAATTTCCGTCGGCAAGCGGCATTTATCATTCGTCTTTCTATTACAAAAAGACAGGCTGCACGAACAAATTAAATACAGTCTGTGTGTGGGGGGGAAATACCATTATGATTATTCCGTTCCTACCCACAGAGTGTGGGACTGAGAAATTCTATGTTAATTCACTCAGCATCAGCAATCCAGAACATTCTGCATGGACGGAATCGCAAGTGAAAGTATGAGGTAATTCTTTTTTTTGTCATCGCTTTGTACTTTTGGTTCCACTCTAGACAAATATGTCACGCGCTACTAAAATTCTGATCTGATTTGGAACATAATTACACGGTGTCCATGTCATTCTCGATTTCATTCACAATTCTTTTCCTTATCGCTTGAAAAAACTTGCAACAAAAACCTATGTCCATTTCAAGCTGTTCTTGACACTAACTCGGCGGATGTCTTCTTTTTCTACGGAAAATGAAAGCACTATCCCTGAAACTTTTTTTTAAGCTCAAACGCCTTATTTTTTTCATGGAACCGGATGGAAAGGTGGTTAACTTATTTGTCCACCTGATACAGACTTGTAACAGGTGGTTGACTCAATGCTATTCCTTTGGTACCCCATAATATGCTATATTTATGCTAAAATTTACAATTAGTTCAAGTAATAATAGGGGGTCTGGGTGTCTCTCCCATAAAAACTTTGAGAATTTGCCTCATAAAGGGGTTTTGTTTTAGTTCATTTTGAGGCATTTTTAGTTACACCCCAAAAACAGCTCCTTGTAAACCACAGAATTTTCAAGGAAAAAATAGTATAAGTAGCAGTCAAAATTTAGAGGGGGCTGGAGGTCCTTCCCAAGAAAAAGTTTTGAAATTTGCCCCTTTAAACTTAAACTTTTTATCTCATTTTGAAAATCTTTGGAGAACTTTCAAAGGTAACTTGAGTGTTCCCCAAAATTACTCGCGGACCCCCAAGGAAGGCGCTGCGTACCCCTGGGGGTCCGCGGACCACAGTTTAAGAATCGCTGAATTAGAGTATTGGTGCAATTAGTTTGAAGTTACATAGTTCTTGTAATAGACTATTTCATGGGGTCAAGGGAAGATTTAAGATGGGTTTGCTGATCCCCCGAAATGCTCTAAAATAAAATCAGACCAAATCCATGAGTCCATGGACGATGGACGTCCAAGAAGTAAGAATAAAAGATGTTGAGAAAGAACCTCGTGAACTGTAAAATTTAAATAAGATAAAATGTTCAGGCGAAGCCTAAATATTCTGACTTTGTACAAGTTTTAAAAATCTTTTGACCTACGTGAGGTCCCTTCAAATGTCACTCAGCGTTATTGCAAAAGGGTTTAACGTATTTGCAGTGTATTCATAATATGACAAAATATCTTAAAATTGAAACACTGGAATCTATCATTGTAAAAACACTTACCGATATTTTTCTAAGCATTGTCTGCTCCAGCCTTCCTTTGGGTGGTTTGGAGTCGTTTTGGCGAGCTTGGCAAACTCTCAGTACTTCGAGCAAGCATTCGACACCGCCAGAACCAATGAAATCTTCCATGAAGCTACAAGATAATAAAATACCCCGTAAATATATTCATTAGTTCTAACAGTAAATAAGTCCGTTAACATTTCAAAAGAATTCCATGCCATTGACGCTTTAGATTGATACTTCAAACCAGTTGGTTCTAGAAATCTAGTGGCTATATGGCTTGAAATTTAATCATATAAAAATTTACCTCTTACCTTGCCCATTCTCAGCATGTTTTCTAAACCATACAAGGTATATTAGGGGCCATTCATTAATTACGTAAGGGTCCCGAGGGAGAGGGGGGTTTGGAAAAATCTCTACATACCCTTACTTGGGGGTGGGGGGGGGGTCAAACCCATTCTTACGTAAGATTTTCCAAGTTAATGTAAACAAATTCCAATTATTCTAATCAGATTACTAGTGAAAAACCCCAGAAAAACTTAAAAATGCGGACGATCTCGATATTTTATCGAAGCTTTAATTTAAAAAAAATGAAGGTATATCAGATGTAACTGATCCTTTACTAACATTTTATTATTTTGAAAAACGAAATGGAATCTTACGTAAGAATAGGTGGAGAGGGGTTTGAAAAATCTTACGTACCCTTACATGGGGGTAGGGGGGGGGGGTCAAAAATTGCCAAAATCATCCTTACGTAATTAATGAATGGCCCCTTAGGTAAAAAAATATGTGACATAATTTGAAATAGAATTATATGTATTATAAGATTACTTTATTCCCTTAGTTAACATTATCTATAAGTACCATAGCATTTTATTTTTCTTTGAGAAAAAAATGTTTTTATGAAAAAGGATTGATTTTATAACCCTGAAAACTTGAATTTTAAATCCATCATAAGGTCATGAACTTGACTCAAAGGTTGTTAAGTTCCATTTTAGAATTCTTCCTTGCAGGATTGCACGGTTTAAACGTTTAATCGAGTTTACTTTCGATAAAAACAGGGAGCAATATACTTTAATTAGAACTCATACGGAAGAAATATGGCAATCGTGAGCAACTCCTGTTTCTCTGCCAATGCCGCAACATCAACTCATTTTCCTAAGGGAGGAGCTTTTACGATAAGGGAAAAGGAATTTATACATCCAATTACTACTTTTACGAGTTCCACTTGAAACAAATAAAAGAATGCAGCATTCAATGAGATAAAACATTCATTGCCATTCCCGACCCAAACGGGTTTGATGCTCACGTTCTGTGTTCACACAGCTTTTTAATTCGAGAATCACGTGCACCGCCCTTTGCACGGAATCACACACGACACAAACACTGGCCCTTCTTCTATCTATAACGATCGAGTTGTTATAAACTGTGTACATTAATTAACGCAAATTGTTTGTTATAACTTCCTGGATGATTTTTGATGGGAGTTGTTTTTATTTTCTCGAGAGGTAAAAGCCGATCTCGATTGGAGTATAAAAGGCATTCGTTTAGTGAATATGCAAATGTCGAGAACTAATAATGCAGTGTAAAGAAAATTGGTATTGATAACTCCTAAAGTGATGTTACTTATTATTACTTAAGTAGTTATAGCATGAGCTGATTTAGGGGAAGGACCCTGGGTTGGGGGGAAAGCTAGCAACTTTATGGGGAGATCTCCCTGATTACACTGGAGAAATTAGAAGATAACTGTTAAGTGATGTTACTTACTACATAAGTAGTAAATACATGTAAAAGTGAAAGATAAGAATAAAATGGCATCCCTGTTTCTTTCGCAGAGATGTGTAAGTAAAGTAAAATTTTAATGAATGATATTGTGCTTCTTATGTTATTTAAGAAATTAATTTGAATTAATGTATTTTTCTCTAAGACATCACTTGTGAATGAGTTATTTATTAATCCTTATAGGGGAATATTCTCAATCTGTTAGAAGGAGATTTCCCATACACTAATAATGCGTATACCGAAAGAAATGATAAAAAAGAGTTAAAATTTATGTTTGAAACTTTTAAGTTATTCCTTAATAAACCAATTTCAAAGCATATTGTTTGTATGAAATGCAATAAAACATCCCTAGAAACTCTAGCTACTATGTTGTAACTCATTGGCACAACAGCCCTAGTGGGCCAAGGCCTAACGATGCCCATCTTCGTTCTCTTGACCGTGGGGTGCAAGGCATATGTCCCGGTTAGGTGGCTACTATGTTGTAACCTCGAGCTATTTGCACATTCATTTTAAAAAGATACAGTCGAATCCGCTTAATGTGATCACGGTTAATGTTATCAATCGGATAATGTTATCAAAATTGACCATTCCTGATCACTCCTATTTAATTTAATGTAAAATACGCCGTTTTATGGGATCAACATTTCACTTAATGTTATCAAAATTTGGTGAAATCCCCTAAAAACCTCCTTATTTTCCCGTTTGAAGGCCAATTTTACTACAAAATGAGTCATTAATTTAATGAGCAATATTACATGCTCCACTCTCATATTTTACTTTAAGAATGTATAATTTGCAAAATACAAATTAGGGAATAGTGTTAAATACTTCAATTAGGACTACATAGTTGTGATTTTAATGCAAAATTCTATAGTTACACTGTTTGAAACTTCCTAGTATCAAACCGCTTATTCTTTATCGAACATTGTTATCATTAGGACAAAAGTGATCATATTAAAAAGTGAGTGGCGTGTATCAAGGTTTTGTTCTTTTTATTCAAATAAAAAAATAAATCATGGTCAATAAAAAGAAAAAGAGCAAAATTTTCCACGTAATGTTACATCTCTTCAATTATTACCTCCTTACATTCATTCTTTCCCATGAAGACCTTTCAGACGCAATGAGAAAGGTTCCAATCACCCAACCTATCTACCGACATAAGGCCCCACTATTCTCTCTTAAAAGGGTGGCGAAAAAAGCATTAAAAACATCCTTCTGACGGTTCCCCCTCAAAGTCCTATAAACAATCTTCATCACCTACAGCTCACTTCTATTGTCAGTGAGTGAGGGAACTGTTTTGCACCCTTGGTTAGGCCCGCTCCAATTTGATCATCACCAAGCAATTACTTAATGGGCGCCCGATGTTCCTGAGTTCAAGCCATCTTCTGTGGCCGGTGGGGTGTGAAAACGGTGGTTAGCCACAACAACTTGTTCGGATTCGCGTGGCCGACCGACCGGGGACAGCCGAGGGGTGGAAGCAACAAGTTGGCGTTTAGCTTTTGGCGTGTGCCTCCGGTGATAGTATTAGGCAAAATCGATACCTACATGGGTATCGATATCAGTAGATGTTGAATAATTATTTTTTATTTTATTAAATACGTTGAGGTATACAGTATACCGTCGTTACCCTATCCCCAGCTCGAAATTAAGTATTCTCTATTTTCCTTCGTTATCTCGAAAACTCGCTGTCCCGAAATATTTTCCTTCGATTTCAAGATATTGAAGGTATGTTGTATCTTATGATATTGGAACTCGTGTGTTTATGTGGTTTCGTATGTTCAGAGAAACTTCTATGGGCGACCACCTTCATCAATGAAACATTCCTTTTTCTCAATTTGTAGTCCAAAAGAAACCAGACATACTGTGGAATGTGGATGAAAAAAAAAACAATCTAAGTGGAATGATATTAAATGCATGAAAAAGAGATTATAGAGCCACAAAATAATGTCACTTCATAATATGAAGTTCATATGACATATGTACATAATATGAAGTGACATATTACATATCTTTACTTAAAATGTTCATACGTCAATGAAATGGTTTGGTCGCTACAGGTATAAGGGTACAAAAGCTGATTCTTATAAATCTTAATTATACCCTTTTTTATCCATATAGCCAATTACTGGGATTTTTTTCCAAAAAGCGGAGGGGTTCAGCTTAATAGAGCTTTGGAACGTGATATGTACTGAGAAAATAGACAGGACATACCTGGTGTAAGTGAAAGAAATATAGCCTGATATGATGAAAGGTGTATACTGTAGGAAGGTGTATGGTAAAGGAATAAGGCAGGAAAAACACCTAACCCATTTGATGTTTGAAATTACATCACTCAAACAGTTACTTAACAAAATGCATTTCTTTTATAAGAATCAATTGATTAGAAGAGAGGAAATTTTAATGCAGAAGGAGTGATTATTTTTTAATGGATTGTGACGTGACACCATAACTAGAAAAGTGTCCGAGAATGGGTAATGAAAGACAACTAGAACTCACCCCCAAAAAATATCTGTTTGTGAAATAAATAAATCTTCTATAGTGTATAAAAGTGACAATTTGAAACGCTTTCTGCAAACAACGTCGTTTTTGCTGCAAGCACCTCATGACAGTAAAAGAAAAATCCCCTTTAGAATCAAAAACAAGCTAGAAAATGGTATCAGGAGTTTTCCCACCAACAATGAGTGACATCATCATGCATGTTAGTGAAATGTTTCTTGTATGGCCAATAATAATAAAGGTTGCAAAGGCATTTTTATCCCTCGAGTGAAATCATTACAGATATCATCTAAATAACTTTCCCTTAAAAAACAACAGAGATTCGCTCTCCCATCATCCCCTTTAAACAACCTAATAACAAGTCTGAAGCCACGATCAAACAGCAAACGGCGTTTATTAGACCCATTAATTTCAATTTCATTTCGCAATTTTCTGCCGATGCCAACGCCGCCCAGCTAAAAAAAAATGAATGAATGTCTCGTGGAATCCCGCTCACACGAGACACAGCAGCGTGTGAGTCAGGCGAGACCTTGGCTCGAGCAGCTCGAGCACGTGCGACCTCTGGAGTTCAGTTGTGTCTTCACCTGGAGAGTTCCACTTATTCTCGAAGATTGGTCCAGCTATAGGCGGGATCTATCATTCGTCATGTCGTCATTTTGTCCATCTTCTGTGAAAGGAATGAGCAGCAATTTCTTCGCTGTCAATGGGTGCAGTTTAAAAATTTTAATCGGTTGTCACTTTCTAAACTGCTTTCACCTTGTGAGGGATTAAAAGGGTGTGTGGAACCAGAGCATGTTAGTGACATTAATTCGTTTTTTGCTGCGGCGAACCCGAGAGTTATTCATTAGAGGCTACAGTCTCACTACAGGTAGATCAGTATTATAAATTTGAAAAAAAAAAATTCAGGCAACGATGCTTTTGGCTTGACTGTAAAAGAAACTTCTCGCTTTGTGGCAAGTCCAGTGATGGATAAGGATAGAGATGCAATGTTATTTGACATGAACTCATTTGTAACATAGATAATAGTTTTATCAGAAGCATTGCCTCAAGGTAGATGGGTCCTCTTCAGTGGCGGCTCGAGCACAGAAGCACGTGAACCGATAAAAATGAAAAAAGTCGAAATAAGTCAAAAAAATAACATAAATGAAATGCTAATAAAAATCTATTCCAGCTTGCAGGTTATTCAGGGTGAGCTTCCATCCCCTCTTCTGTTCTTATTGGGATATTTTTACTTAATTGTATTTTCAAAATTTACTTGTTAACCCCCATTGGAAATACCCATGAGCCGCCACTCGTCCTCTTTATATTCGAGATGCCAACTTTGAGTCTCCTCCAATAAATATTTTAAAGTAACAGTGTGCAAAGTCTTTCCGTCTCATCTTAAGTACAAGAATTTGAGTTTCCTTTGGAAAAAAGCTTACAGATCTATAGTTTTTCCTTTCCAACTCCAAACACAGATTATGCATAATACAACAGCACTACCTTACAGTCACCTACTAAGTATTGAACACAACCCTCTATTAAAGAAGCTCTGGGAATCCCTCCGACCAATCCCGATTTCAGAGAAAGTGGCCACCAAAGAGGCAAACGAAGGTCACAGAACAATGACATTCCACCTTTCGCGATGGCAGCAAGGGAAACGCTTCTCCAACAGCAAAAAAAAAATTACTACGAATTCAATCGAAAAATAAAGGTAAATAAAAAAAAAGAACGACACACCCCACCTTTTATCGAACCTCCGCCGCATGCGCAGCTAACCGTTAAGTCCCGGACGGTGTTACTCATGCCATCACCCAAGGTCAAGCCTTCCCCTCTGATCACAAATCGAGCCGCTCAGAAAGACAGTGAGCTAAGTCTGAAAATACCGAATTTGAGATTATCATGCATTTGGGATCCTTTATAGATGATTCTTTATCATGTGCAAAAATGATAGGGGGGTGTACAGTACACTAAAGGCATTCAAGAATCGCCCTCTGGAAAGGGGGTTCCCCGAAAGAATCCTGATGTGCTAAGAGCGGGGGGGAAAAGTTGCCAGTAGCAATGAAAAGGGGAAAATTAAGTGTTCCATCTAAATTCCTGGTTCTACAAAATGAGCTTTTTTTTACTCTTTTTACGCTAAATTTTTGAATTTCTACGGCTTAGACCCTTCTATTGTCATGTTATATGAGATTTTCGGTGTGCTCTTTTGAACGATAGAATAAAAATCGTAGGCTGCCATGGAAAAACGAACATGTCGAGTTTCGTTACGATACGAAGATGAACTCTTAGTGAAAAATAGTCAGTTATACTTTTCAAGAACACGTTAAATCGTGAGAAAATGCGTTTCAAGTAACCTTCTAACCCCTATGTGGTTCGCCCACAATGTCCACTGTTCCAGCAATGCACATGCATACATGCACCTAGCAATGGACTATTACTGGTCGAATATAGAGCATTTTCAATCCCATGACTCAAACCTAACAACGGCCTTAACAACGTTGTTTTTGTCCTCCAGTGACGTCATGTGCGAATGCTGCTATTGGATACTTCTATTTCCCACACCTAACAACAGCCTTAGCAACGTTGTTTTTGTCCTCCAGTTGACGTCATGTGCGAATGCTCTATAGTTGGCCCGTAAAGACGCCCCAAAATGCCTTCTCCCTTAGAGACAACACAGACGCCGTTACAGAAAACCTTCAACAACCCAAAACCTACGTTCGTACATGGACTTAAACCACTGTCACTCCGAGCACAGACCAAACAAATCTTTGATGCAACAACAAAGATCCCCAGACGTACGTACACCACAAAAAGGATAGAAAAAGAACCTCATCGCGATTTGTATGCCTGTCCCGATGTGAGATAAGAGCAGGGACGGCTCTCTCTCTCAAAAAATTAGGCCTTAATAAGGCGGTCTAAGCTGCGTGACATTTTTGATGGCTCGGCATTGTGTGGACTTAACAATCAAGCTGCCCAAGAGAGATCGGCTGATGCGATAAGGCATGTGCGTCCCGTTACAAAGAAACGAAAGGCTTAAGGAGAGAGAGAAAGGGACTTCGATGGACGTAAGATAAATTATTATTAATAGTAATCATTAGGAGGCTACTTTAATAAAGCGGTCGGACCACTCGGACAGGATGTCTGAGGAGGTTTTTTTTTTTTACTTTTCTGGAGATGTGGGGATTCCCACTTTGGAGTGAGGGTCCGTTGAAAAATTACGACTTTGTCAGAAGAGCAGTTTTACTTATGCTGACTCTCTGACAGCCAAAAAGTACTCAAAATGAGTTAAAACCCTACTCTTACAGAGGTCAATTTTTAAATTTTTTTTCTGGAGGAGGACCCCGATACCCCCCAGCAGTACCAAAAGGGGATCTTGAGTTAATTGAAATAGTAGGGATTAATCTCTATCTCCCTCCAAAAGGTGATTCTCAAAAGTCTAGTGCCTGGTTATGAGAAAAAATTATTCCAATTCAAATTTTAATGCGTAAGCTTCTTAAGTAGAAAATTAAATTTATTAAGCATTTAAAACATATACTATTTAGAAAATACTCAACATTTTGACATTTTTCTCAAAAGGTAAATGTGATGGTCTGGAAAAGTGCCCCCCCCTTGGAGCCTTGCTGGATCCGGGCCCGCTCTCTCTGAGCTTATTTGAAAAAATTATGAGTATGCATCCCATATGTATTCAAAAAAATACTTTTTGAGACAAGGGTTCTTCCATTATTTTGCCTTATTTCACCTTATAGCCTTTCCATCTGTCGGGACCGCTGTTGCGATAAATTAAGAATGATTGGGTCATCCAAAACCTTTTCTTAGTAGTTTAATGTTATTAGCATGCGAACGCAATATTAATTCGATCGAGTCATAATTACGTCTTAATTTCTTAAGCGCAAGCAAAATCTCTTTCTGAAACAACATTATGTATATAAAGGGATTATATCCAGCACCTATTTAAGTTGAAACCTTTAAAGGGAGGGTTCAAAAACGTGAGAATTTATGGTACAGAATCAATAGTTATGAAACTATTGTTGATATGTTATGATTAAATTGAGAGCTATCCCAATGGGGAGGAGCTTCCAAGGTATAGACGCCACAAATGTGAAAACTAGTCTATCTATCTGATGAATCATTTAATTTATTCAGACACTTTTATGTCGAGAAACCAAGAAATAATTGTTAAAAACTCTCCCTTTGACATAAACGTGACACACATAGATGCTTCGAAATTAGATACTTCTTTGAGACGAAATTGCTGCATATCGCATCAAATACCATGAATAGACCTACGCGTCCATATCAATGTTAGCCGAAAAAAGGTCCATTACACGTTGACTAAAAATTCCTTCTTACTCACAGCAGTCCCTACTACTATTTTGTACCCCAACCATCTCTAAATAACAAAATAACCCCTTAGAACACTTCTACAGTAATTCATTGGCGGTGCCCTGACCAACCTCTAATAACACATTGTCCTAAAGAATGACTGTCAGCTTCATGACACAATGCCACTCAATCATACGCTACTATCCTTTTGCGTTCTTGGTCTTGTACGCATGCCATAATGCAATTAGCTTTCAAATCATGCGCAATTACTAAGTATGTATCTAAGACAACATCGTCCTTGAGTGACTTTGAGTAGCACCTTTGCTACATGTTTACGGTCTTTAATGTTTGAGCTCCAATAAGAGAGTGTCAGTTCATAAGAATATTGCCTAATATAAAAGGAATATTTATATTTGAACGAAATTCATTCTATTCTCTTTCCTTTCCTAATTTTAACCACGTTTCTCAAAGTGTTGATGTTAAGTTAAGAATTTTTTCTTCTATAGGAAAACCACTATTTTCTACATTCTGAAAGAGCACCCAAAAATTCCGCAAGGACAAATAATATGCAGGGTTTTTTTTTCAATTAGTTAAATAAAACAAATAAGATACACCTATTTTATGCACATTTATACACTACCTGTTTGGCTCACAAAAATTGCATATTTCCTCTTGGCAACTAATCCTGTCTTTTATCTTGCCTAAGAATTTTATTTCCAATCCCCTTTCTTTCCTATGTGATTCTTTGGGTTGTCTAGTAGACCAGTGGTTCCCAATTAGTTTACACTCTTAGACCCCTTTTTAGTTTCACAGAAATCCCCAGACACCTATTAATTGAATATTGGTATTTGAGTATAAGAAGTAGTCGAAAAAAAATGCATGGTTAGGGAATGTACCCATACTACGTGACCTGTCTAGGGGAGGGAGGGGGGTCTTCAAAATACCACGCTTGGTCACAGGGGGGAGGGGGGGGCTTAGGGTTTCGTCACGTAGTCAAAAAATAAAGAAAAAAAGACTTGTTTTTGTAAATTAAGTTACTGTTACAATGACTTTTACAAAGTTTTTTCTTCTTGATAATATATTTTCCACACTTGTATGCACGTACTCTTGGCGTCACGAGGAAAGCGCTGTATTAATAAAGACAAATTAAGCCAAATTGACTTTTTTTAACTTTCTGTTTCCTAAAAATGATTGAAATGCCTACTACGTGAAAATTTGAGGGGGAGGGGGGGGTCTTGGCATATACTACGGGTGGTCACCAAGGGGGGGAGGGGGTCAAAAATAGTAAAAAATAGGTCACGTAGTATGGGTACGTTCCCTTATAGTTGGTTTAGGAAGGTCAATGAAGTTTCGCCCGTTTTTACATTTTACTATTCCTTCTCCCTCGGAAGGCGCTTGTTTTCCTGACTGGCTCTATTGGATGAATTTAAAAAGTAAAAGTAAAACTGTAGAGTGTAAAAATTCCACGACATGAAATTTTAATCTTTTTTTCATGACATTTTAATTTTTTTAGCAATTTTTCTTAACGTCTAACTTCAAGTCCGCTCTTATTTCTTCTTTAAATTAGAATGTTTCGAATAACATAAAAAAATAAAATTAAACTAGCATTGGGAATCTAATAGAGATTCCTCATAGCTAAGGTCACGTGACCAAAAGTTTAGTTTTGGATTCCGCAGGTCGAGGGCGTAAGTATCTATGGAAATTTAGCATACTATTATATAATACCTATTCTGTCATAATATTCTGTGGTATATCCCTTACAGCTTGATAGTGCGGTTTCCCATCGTCCCATTCATGAGGTTCCAGTAACAATCTATCTGTCGAGTCAGGTGTACATAGCAGAAAAAACCCCAACACTTACATTGTGGTGGCGCATCTGAGGTCATCTTTGAGCGAGCTGAGCAGCTGCGAGCACTTGGGGGCCTCGATGAGGTCTGTGTCCGGAGCCTTGATGATGGTGTCGATGTCTTTGCCGTCCGCGACCACCCTGCTGTAGCGCTTCAGGTAGTGCACGTAGTCCTTCGCCAGCAGGATTATCTGGAAACACACGTCAATACTCGAATAAATCTCCAGTTCAAACTTTATACATAGCAACAACAATAACGAGCTAAAACTAATGTGAATTTGTTGGAGTTAGTATGTTTCTGCAAGAGCCTCAACTTCAAAATCAGACATCATTGTCTATGTCAGGTCCGAAAGTGAGACTCAAAATTATTTCAAAGCCCCCTTTTGAGGACTTATAGGTTAAATCTTATTTGAGACGATTACGCAGGTAATTCTTCTATGAGTGGGTCCCACCCAGCTTACAGTTCTAAATATTTTCAATTTTCAACACTGGCCAGATTTAACGTTACTCAAACTTAATAGAAAATGGAGAAAAATATTTCCCCAGACGTTAATGGAGAGAAGATCCCGAATGAACGATACAAATCCCCTACGAAAAAAAACTATTTTGTATCACTGTAAAACTTTTCATTTGAATAGTTCCTCATTGAAAAGCCGCAGTCACGACACTACTTTGCATGGCCACACGGTCTCGATCACGACGACTCGTCTCACAAAGAAGGGAACAAACATTACAAAGGATTAACCTTCATCTTGATAAACGGTGACACTTGATCTTCGCCGACTTAAGACTCAGACAAATCAATTAGGCAGACTAAAATACACTGACCACCCATCCTCAGATCATTCGTTACGGCGATATGAATCGACAACGCGTGGGCCCAGGAATTGCCCATTCGCTACCGTGCAATGGTAGGTTGGTAGGTAAGGTATAGTGATTAGATCGAATCTTTTATCTGCTTTTGTGGAGATCGAGTGATATTCAATTCGTTTTTTGATTACGGGGATCGATATCATTCGTACAGAAGACACGACCGCAAATTCCTGATCACGGTTTGGTAATGTGATCGTGGTATTGTCATCTCTTTTTTCCTCCCTTTTGCAATCGAAAGGATGGTGGTTAGATGTTTATTTTCGATAGGGGAATTGTACTTTGTCGGTGTCAATGGGGTTCAAACAAGAACAAATAGTGGCATGGACGAGATAAGGAGAGAAGGAGAAGATTATGTGACGAACTTTGGTTGGATATAGAAATCAAGGACTTTGCCTTAACGGGAAATATATGGCTTTTGCTGTCTCAATTCACTTTGTATTTGTGTTTCGTCGATTTTTCAGCAACAAATAGGAAAATACCTATACATATTACAGGTTCTATCCAAAAAGAAATGCCAGTGAGTCAATATTATAAAATTTCTGATCAACTTGGTGTAGCACATTAGGAGATTTCCAAGTAGGTTTCCGACGTCGATACATTGCTTCCAGTGAGATTTCTAAGGCGTCCCGATAGACCTACTTTGGAATGTCTTCTAGAGCCTTGGTGTAAGCTTCTCTGACATTGCCACCTTCCGAAATTTGTCCTCTCATGCGAGTTTAAAAGTAAATAAGTGAGAGTAGCAAAGGGAGTTTGTTCTGTCAAATACTTTTCCTTGTTATCTCAAAAATTATAATATGAATGCTCAAAAGGGGGAACTTCAGTCATTGCCTACACATTTCCCTGCTGTAATCACAGTCACCACTAAAATTGTCATCATAGAACTAGTTGTTCTAGTATACATAAAATATAATAGTATAAAGTGCTGCTGACTATTTTACTGTCTGTCTACCACAAGTTGAGCTCTCGCCTAGTCGTCTAGTTGTGGCGGTTGCTATAGAAACAAGACCGGTTCATTTTAAATAGGGATAAACCGTATTATGATTTGGAGGAGATTACAGCCGACGGAGGATTATTAGCAGAACTTTTGGCGATCACAAGCACGGTCTTCTACTCGGAATTTATGCAGTAGCACGCACATGTTAGAGACTGGGATTAGTGAACTGTTAAAATATTAATAAACAAAGAGGACTAGTGATTCAACGCAACTATTTCCCCCGTTGAAAATGAGGAGAGTCCTGTAAATGTAAACGAGAGCTCAAGGCAGACAGTTGGGGTGATTGTGACCCCCACATTTATTGAAGCACAGCCTCCCGCACCACAGTTCTTTCATCAACTACTACAGCACTTAAGAATCAGTTAACTATCTATTAACCACCCAACGGCGGCGTCCAAGTATGAACCCGCACGATTTGTTCACCACTTTGGTGACGTGCTCATCAACGCACGAGCTGGTATGTAAATGTTTCGGGGGTTGAAACCACCGAACAGGCGGTGGTCACGCACTGCATCTCCTGGTGAGCGTGGAGGGAATTTTATTGCTCTCTCTCTCTCTCTAATCGGATCTGGCAACACCGTACATTGTCAATCTTCCTCAACTTCGACTTTCACTTATACCAGGTGATTGAACTCTCGGGCTTCTCTCTTAATTGGAAGCGGGGTTATCAATTCTCAAATTTAATGCAGGCTCACACACAAAAACATCGAGGTTTTTCTCTTTATGGACATAATTATATGTAGTTTTTGTGCGTTGTTGTATTATTATTATTTTGATCAGGTTAAAGACCAAAACAAAATTTGACCTTCTCCTTTCCTATATAGGAAAACCTGCATATAATTCGTAGAGCTTTTTCCCACTTTATAAGAGCATTGAATAAATCAATCATCGTTTTCTACTAAAAATTGAATAGTTAATTGGTCAATCATGGTACACAAAGCAATTTCATTCGGGTTGGTAAACATTCTTCCGCGGAATAAATTACTCCGTGAAATGTTTAGAGGATTCTATCAAACAAATTTTAGCTCATCAATGCAAAAAATTACAAGTTCCATAGCCTCAGATTTTTTTTCAGAATAACTACCAACTCTTAAAATTCCACAATCATTCTTCTTTAAACACTATCATAACCTTCCTCTTACAAACGAAGTGAGGTTTAGACAGTGATTTTCCCTTTTAATTTCTTGGTAAGGCCAAAAACATTAAACCATAATTTTGCATTGATAAAACTGAACTTTTTCTCTTTCTCCATTAAAGACAAAAAGCATAGGTACTAACAAAACTTAAATGGAAGAAATCAAAGTAATATTCTTAATCTTTGTTTTCAAGTCATTAGTTTTTGTAGCTCTAAAATGAAGTGAAGTATATTAAACCCAATTTTTACATGCAAAATAATGAAACTTTAGAGAAAAGTTCAGTTTACCTTTCTGATGGGTCCTTTCTCAGGTGACTTCCCCTTGTTCTTGTCTATCTCCGGCAACATGGTCGAAATCTCTGGAAATAAAAATATACAATCAATATTTGCTTAATTAATGTAAGCATTGACACTGAATTTAAAATAATTTAAAAAGTAATGTATTTCAAATATTTATGAACATTTTAGTACTTTTGAAATTTTTAAACATCATTATTATTCATCCTGTGAATACAAACTTTTTTTTTTATTAATAAGTCACTCTATTTTAATGATATTTTTCTCAGTATAATTTATGTTTCTTTTTTAATGTTATTCCAGAACAAAAACTCTTCATACCTCCAGGAGTTTTGTTTTTTAGAAATTAAGGACAATTTTTGGTATGAAACTTAAAGCCTACTTGAAACTTAAGTTATGTTGGATAAATATCTGGGAATTTTCCACCATACTTTGGAGGATAATAATAAAGCAGTGGTCTACGGGGCGGATGAAATCCTTAGGAGATTTGGGTCGCAATAAAAAGAACTCTGTTTCTGTCACTCTCTGTTTCTGTGAACTCTGTCAGAAATTGACAGTGTTTAGATTCTAGAGTTAAGTACTATTTATCTTCTTTCAAAGTTGAAGAAATTGTAATTTTTTAATAAATCAACCCTGAAAAACTCTTCTGAAAATGGCTGTATGCACCACTAACTTGAGTACTTGACCTAAGGTTAACTTGGATTGAAGGTTTTTCGACAATTCTGATTCGCTTAAAACTTGTTTCCATTTTTTTTTAAACTACCAATTAGAAGTTTTGATTCCAGGTTAACCTTATGTTAGGTTAGTAGTGAATATAAAGCCGTTAAAAGAGCACTTTGAATTTAAACAAGACATGAGTACTCTAATAACAAAGAAACCACCTTTTCAACATAACTCTCGAATTCAAAGTCGTGCTGAAGACATATCCAGTCCAAGAAAAGGTCGACATTAGCCACATTATATTATCATAACAACACTAAAATTATCGTTTTCTCTCTTCTGACATGCTAAACGTATAATTTCTTTCACACGAGAATGAGATAGCACCAAAATTAAACCATTAAATATTCCAAGTGAAAGTTTTTAGAGAGAGATAGAAAAAAAAAAGAGTGACGGAAGATAAAGGCGGAGACGTTTCAAGCGAATTCCCCGACTTAAGAATCGTTAAAAACGCTTTTATGCTTTTGTGAAACCATAATCGTAAATCAGAGACTGCTCACTGTTTTCGTCCGATGGGTGAGCACCTCAGAGCGCCGGACGTGGTCTCTCTTTAACGCCCATAAAAAGACACAGTGATAAGCATTCACCTCCTAATTCTGGGAAACGTGTGTGCGTTTAGATACTTAGCCATAAAAGGTTTACGTTCAGTCTTTTCTGGTTCACAAGGTGCTGTCTTCAAAGGGTTCAGGAGGTTGACGGTCGGTCGTAATAATGAACTCCGCGCACTAGACTAGTCTTTCAGCATTCTAACGAACAGTTTGATTGAACCACGATTGAGAGGCTTGTAGGAAAAAGAAGCTAACTCTAATATAAAGATGTTGGAGTACTCTGATTGAAACTTTGGAACAGCTTTAGATATTTCACGCTTACAGCCGTATTCACCCTAAACTAACCTAAGAGTAACTTGGAATCAATACTTCTAATTGGTAGTTGAAAAGTGGGAAAAAGTTTTAAACCAATCAGAGTGGTCGAAAAAGCTTGATTCCAAGTTAACCTTAGGTCAAGTTAGGGTGAATATATCCGTTAAACACCACCTCCAGTAGCCAAGGAAACGTGAAACTTCTTATCAGGAACGTACAATGGTGAACAAAAACTATCGAAGTTAGTCAATAATTCACCTGAAGTTATACCGCATTTTCACTTGTACCCCTACTTGTTCTTGTTCCCTTGATTTCTAATCCTTATTTTAACTTTTACTTCCTTTTTCTTTTAGGGATACATGGCAAAGTAAAAGAATCAAGTGAATATATCATCGAAATCAACACTGCCCTTCAACATTTATGAAGTTAGAAAGAACACATCAGTGGGTATAAAAAGTGAAAATGAAAGGGGGGGGGGGAAAGAGATTGGAGAGAGGATGAGGGGAAATAGAGGAACGGAAAAAGAGGGACACGCAAAAATGTAAAATAAAAATAGGAGAAAGCCTGGTTAAATGAAGAGGTGTGAATGAAGACAGAATGTGGGATGATGGTAGAAAAAAGGGAGAAATGGAGTGTAAAAGAAAATAGAAAAGGAGAAAGGGTATTAAAATGAGGGAAGAGCAAGGAAAAAAGATAGAGGGTTAAGAGAATAAAACTGTGAGATTAAGGAAAATGGAAAAGAAAGCGAATGGGATAGAAGAGGACAGATGACTGAGAGACACTATAGAACGAAACGAAAAAGTGGAACAAAAAGAGTAAAAGAGGAGAAAAACAGGGAGATAGGCAGATTAGGAGAAAGTATAGAAAACGAAACCTCCAAAATGTCCGTTGCCTCACACCCCAAACTAATGAACATTTCCCAATTTCTAAAAAAAGGGGGCGGGAAGTGAATCTTGAACAGCACCGTTGCAAAACACTACACTCCCGAACTCACCCGAGAAATTAACTCATCGGCATGACGAAACGAGATCTTTTCTCCCATAGCCATCCATCAATGGATGACAACCAGAGATGAATCTGCTGCGGAACCACCCAGCCCGATGATGATTCAGGAGCATGTTCCTCCACACCGGGGGAGGCCACGAATCTTGTTTTTTTTTTCTTTTAATTTTACCAGGGGGCAATAATTCCGAGGTGGTTTCGACACGGGGTTGATGACCACTCGGTGGGAGCGATTGAGGATCTCTGGTGCATTTTCAATCATTGTTGAGCAACTGTGAGCGCTGCCCACCACTTGGAAGTGTTTGGACTCTGAGCCCTTGCGAAATTTCGAAATGAGTACATAAATGGTATCAAAATGGTTTTATTATAGGAAACTTGTTCATGCCCTGGGCGGTTTCTTGTGGTCAAACTACATACCCAACCTTTTGATGCTAAGCCCACAAATGGATATTTATGGGTGCGGAAGAAATCCCTTGAAGAGGAAAACGTTTTATAGGCATGGAGAAAGGTTCCAGGCTTAAATACAACCTTTAAAAATATTTCTGAGAACAAGGTTTTAGCTTAATATCGTTTTTTTTTTCTAAATACGGTTCTTCATTGAGTTAAAATTTTTATTCGATTTGCGGTGGCTCACGCTCACTATAGTCTAATAGTCAGCATTACAATCTGCTGTATTTTGGGTCACGCAGGTTTACCTCTAATTAATTTTAAGATAATTTCATCTGTATGCTTATTTCTGGCTGTACGAAACGGAAACTTCATTTACTTAAAAAATGGGAGAAGAAAATAAAACAGTAATTATTTTCCTTTTGAAGAAAGATTATAAGTGCAGATGGATCATCAATTCAGAAGACACAGGCGTAACGAGTGGGGGGGGGGTTATTGGGGATGTAACCCCCCCATTGAAAATCAGCTCAAAAACGAGTTAAAACCCCTGTTTTTAAGGGTCAAATTTCAAAATTGATCCAGACCCCCGTTTTGTACTTGCAACTCTGTATCACCAACAATTTTTCACGTATCAAGTTAATAAGGAAGCAAATCCTACTTTACGATTTCTAAAAAGCTACATAAGGTTTAAGGACATTTATAGGCGTAACGAGGGGGGGGTATTGGGGATGTAACCCCCCATTGCATCAACGGTTTCTAAAACATGAAAAACTCAAAAAATTTCTCTTTACAAGGAAGGTCCACTTGCTGTCCACCAGTCCACCCCCCAACTATTTCCACCCAATCGCCGCTGAGGGCATCACAGGTATAGGAAAAAGCAGGTGGTTCACAAGGAACTGTTCTTTTAGGAACTAACCCAAAGGGCCTCAAAATGAATTTAAACACTACATTGAGAGACAAATTTTTTAAAATTTCTGTGGGAGAACCCCCAACCCCCCCCCCCCCTCTAATATTTTTACGTCTGTTATACTGTGTTTTCCCTTGAAAGTTAAGCCTTTTAGATGAAGTTTTCCCATCGGAGGTTTTGCAAAAAAAATTTTTTTTACTATACCTACATTATGAGAATTTTTTTAAAGGGAGTAATATGTTGGAGTGGTTGACTGGTCGGAGTAACACCCCCCATTAGTCAACTCTAGTTACGCCACTGTCAGAAGATGAATTGCCAAGTAATTTATGAATACAAAAATGCAAAAGTGTATAATCTGTAAGTATTATAAACGTCGAATTTAATGGTATTACAAAGCTAATATTTAAAAAGGAGCAAGAGGAATCACTCACATCAGCAAACTCAACAGACGCTTCATCGCACTTATCTGAGAACCCCGACCCTCAAATCCAAAGAAACGAATTCCAAGAACAAACTATCACTCGCCTAAGTCCTCAATTTGTTTACGCAATCAAAATTCCTCAAACGATCGAACTGATCACCGTGAGAGAACAACTTTCTGGGACTCCGGACGATTGGATAATGTAATAATCTCTTCCCATCACGGCAAACGCAACGAACTTCTTATAGGCAGCATCTCTTTCTCTGTTAAAGACGATAATTGTCGATCTGTATCTACTTCTCTGGCGAGAGTGGGAAAAGGCAGATCTTGTTACAGTTCATGTCAACAACTCAGGCTTTTCAACTCATCCAGGTGTGAGGATGATGAATAGGATGAAGATGATGACGTTAATGATGTCTTTTTCAGTAAGCTTCGATGATCTTTTTTTTTTTTTGAAAATTATATGAATGAAAAACTCATTTTGTCACTTTAAAATGAGGGCTGTGTCTGGTTACATAGGGAAGTTTGATTGCTCATTTTTGATTGTATTGTCTGGAAGGAAGATAAAAGGTAACATCGGAAGGGTCAAGTATTGAAACAAAAAACGGAGAAGCCGAAAAAAAGGAAGAGTAAAAGTTAAGATTCAAAGCAAGGTTTAATAGGATTCAAAGGATATTGCAGGATTTTGTCACATTCACCTTAAGGTGATAATAAACTTTGAGCTTGTAGTTTGAATTACGAGTTTAAAATCATGTTTTACAATTTGTTAGGAAGGTAGGTTAGAGTTATGTAGTAAATTAGAAAAAAAGTTTAAAAACTCGTTAATGTAATACACCTTTACAGGGCCACACTCTTCCCAGTCATATTTTCTTACTAAAAAAACTCCTATAAAAGTCTTATAAAAATAATGAAATTTTTGACTTTTCACAATAATATTTTAGTAACCCAGTTAATATTAGTCGACAGTGACAAAAACAAAAAAACGTTCTAACTCACAGATATCTTTAAAAAAAATCATATATTATTGTGGGAATAGAGTGTTTTCAGGTGACGTCACAACCGGTTATTTTCTTTTAACTGTGTATCTTCTGTAGGGCTTTTAACTGTTGCTAAGGTCGTTGTTTATCTGTTGCCAAGGCGGTTTTTAGGTATGGATCACGTGATTGCAAATGCTCCAATAGAAGAATTCCATGGCTAGTCATTTTCTGTAACTGTTAACCTCTGTAGGGCAAAAAAACTGTAACCCTTCTGTTGCTAAGGGCCGTTGTTAGGTCCGAGTCATGTGATTGAAAATGCTCTACATGAATTATAACTACTGTCTGTTTATCACAAGATGGGCTCTCGTTTACATTTCTTACATCCATTCGTTTAGTATTGTTTCTACATATAGCAACCGCCACAACCAGGCAACTAGTCCAGAGCTCATTTTGAGATAGACAGACAGTAAAGACTTGACTCATCTGTAAGCTAGGGATGTTCGATGATTTTAGGTACAAATATGTTTTAATTAATCTAACCTAGACAACTGTATATGAAACTCTTAAATATAGTAGTAATTTATGAAATATATCGGCCATTCAATTTACTGTATAAAGAGATAAGTAAAAAACCATCAGAGAATCTGCGCCACCAACTAAACCCACCACATGCTGTTTCCCATTAAAATCATCCTCATCTAAATCTCCAGTACAGACAGAGACACCGATTGTTGAAGAATCTCAGGTTAATTTATCACAGAGACGACGAGATAGCGGGAATTATTCGATGGCATCCCTCGTGCTTATTTATTTATGCACATACAGACGAGTGAATTACAGGGCATAGAGTGACAGGCGTGTGCATGTTCCGATGCTTACGTAACGGGCGTTCACTTTCATCAGGTATGGTCGCATTAATATGCACGGCTGTCGAGACACTCGGGGTATGTGTGGGTACGTTTTTGTAGAAGTTGGAACGAGTGTACCGAGTAGATGTCGTATAATTCAGCCTACATTCGGTCTTGGGTGGAAAATTGGTTTCGGAAATGAATGACATGAGACCGAATGTGATTGAAAAAGTGCATCGGCATGATATTATTCTGAACTTATGAGATTTATTTGCTTCAGGAAGTTCTCATAACCATTAGAAAGTTTTTAGATTGTAGAAAAAGTAAATTATAAATGGTAGTCGCATAAAGAACCAGACATCTTGCAAGAAAACAAAGAGAAATAGTACCAAAAGATATCCTATTTTTTAGGCCTGGTAAAAATTTTTAGGGAAAAGAGTTTATGAGAAGTATTGCTAAATTGCATCTTGTAAAATTATATTGGTACTAAATTAATTGGGGTTCTTGATAACTCTTTAGTACTCCCTAAAAATACATGTACCAATCCATGCACCTATTACAATATTTAACAACATGATTAAAGCAATTTTTACAGCTCTTACTGAGACATAACACCGCAATTGCCAAAATTTTATTAATGCTTATCTACTAAGAAAAATAACCCAAGGATAAATTTTAAAAGAAACATAAAAGATATTAGGTATTCATTGTACATGACCTAGTTGAGCAATTTCTGTATCTCTAAAATACTCTAAGATATTCTTGCGGTTGATGTTGGATCAGTATGAACAATATTTATCATCCTTTGGTGGAGGAACTCCCTTATCAAAATCTCATGCAAGAAGATAATCCTTAATGTGAAGATACCATAGTAACAACAACTACAAAAAGTGTGACTGGAATTTTTATGGAGGAATTAACCCCGACCTTTACCACTAGCGCGATTTACTCGCTGTGAGAAGGCACTAAACCCAAACAATTGCGAATGTGCAGCTTTAACTGTTACTACGTACAAATCCTCGCATTATAAAATCCTCGGTGTGAAAAGACGAATGCTTTGCCAAAACCAGAACTCACGACGACGTCGAATTTTGTAAGGTCGCGTGATCTTTGACAATGAGCAGAAACTGTCGTGTCCATCAAGCAAATCTCTAGCACGTGATGAAGACACTAACAATGGAGGATAGAAATTAAAGTATCCTTGAATACAGAAGTCTTCACTCAAGAGAGAACGTGTTTTTGAAAAGCAGTGCTACAAATAGAATTGCATGTTATCTTCTTGTAATTGGTATAGAAAGACAAAAAGTATAAAAGGTTAAACTACAAACACTCCCCACAAAAATAAGGAATTATGAACACTTTTATTAACACTTTTTTTTATCCTCAAATTATTAACACTTCTGTTATTGTGTTGTCACAGGTACATAGAACTATTTAACTCCTTATTGTGTTGCGATAGAGTTCTGAATATGTTTTGGGAAGTTTAAGAAATGGTGTTCTGTCCAGAAATGTATTCTGAAAGTTGTGTTGTAAAATTTGTTTTAGAATCTGTAAGTGTTATTAAAAATTTGGAACGAAACACTATAATAAGAACACATATTCTGACTGAAAATTTTCACTCTGAACACTTTTACATCACTATCTTTTCTTACGCAACACATTCACAATATATTCATTATTCTGTTCATTGCACAAATGTTTCACGTATTTGCAGTGTAGATCTAAAACACTAAATATTTTTTGTAATAAGAAAAACTTACATAAGATGATAGAAAGATGGTTTTCTAATTATTTATACAAAAATTAAACCGATTATACGATTCAATTGGTATAATTATTCCTCTATAGAAAAGCAAAAATCTTCAGAAATGGTTGTGCCATATTCGTAGATATCAGTGAACTGAAAAGCACTAACAGCCATATTCACAGCCATCAGCGTCAGTGTTAACCAGGAGCTAAAGAAAAAAAAATTAGCTTTTCGCTGACTCTGATTGGAGGAATCCTTCTTTGACCAAGAATTTAACACCGACGCTGATGGCTGTGAATATGGCAGTAAAAGTGATATCCTCGAACAAAATTTATATATTTGCATCATATCTTAAAGGATGAATGGATGAAATAGAGAAACTATATTTTATAATTAACTTGGATTAAAACCTAATTAGTTTAGAATCCCCAAAATTAGATAAATAGATTTTCAAATTTAATAATAAAACGGGGAAAAGGTGTTGGATTTTATAAATCCTTATTATTAAATTGTTTAACTTTTCTTATTATTAATTAATACAAATGAAAACTGGATAAGGTTATTAAGATAGAAATGGATTGACGGTGAATTAACTTTTCTTTCTGATCTAAACAAGATTATTATTTATCCTTATTTTTTTATTATCACTTTTCTTATTAGAATGGTTTGACAATTTCTTTCTGACCTCAGAAACTTCTCTACATAAGTAATATAAAACCACAAAAACTATTCTGGAATGAGAACTTCATTGCCCATCTTGTCGAATAGGAAGTGGTAAAAAATTAACCTCAAAGACAATTGGACTCCATGCTTAATTACTTACTTTATAGCAACTGATTCTTATTACGTATAGGTACAGCATAATTTGTTGTCGATAATCGTGAGAAAGAAATCAATGTGAATAACCTGATATCACTGCATGCAACCGAAAACCGCAATACAAAACTGTAATCATTTGCAAACCATAAGTTCAAGTACATCAGGTATGAAGTAGAATCTACAGTAATGACAGTGAACTTGACCCTAAGAAGGTTATTACAAACCAAATTATTAAATCGTGGTCTTTTTCAATACTAAATATCATATTAGATTTATCAGTTTCTTTTGTTGAAAATGCAATGGAAACATTTATATTTGTTTAAGTTGACATTAAAAACATTTTTTAAATATCTTTACATTTGTTCAATGTCTGATCTCAAGTTAAGTCCAAAAAAAACAATTATAAATTTATGTTTTAAGATTAGAGCTTCAAAGAATTTATTTATTGTAAAAGATAATGTTCCTTTTCAAGGGTATCGCAACCTGGATAATGATTTGTTCAATTTGTTATTTAAACTTTATCACAAACATACATTTTTATTAAACTTTTTACATTAATTCTATACCATTCAAACATAAAGAGGTTAAAACATTTGCATTTTAGTTAATATTTCCAAGATATTGTCTTCGGCAGAATTTTGTTTTCAAATAAGTCTAATTGATTTCAGTTTAACAGAAAATACTTAAAAGAAATTATTGTAACTTTTAAAATGGTTTCCAAATCAAATATAACGTTGTAAGTATCAAAACAAATAGAGTTTGAAAAAACATAAAACAAGTATTTATTTTATCAAAATGTTATTAGAAAATTAAATTAAATATCCTTAATCTTCTGTATAAAGAATATTTTTCCTCTCCACAGTTGAAAACACTACTGAAAAAAAACTTCACTCTACACTTGAAAGTTTATTGTGAATTACATTCGTTAAAAACGAAATAAAAGTAACTTAACGACCAATAAAATCTCAGCTATGAACCAATAAATAAATTCATCACCTATAAAACTTCCACTTCCAGGATACTTAATATCCAAAAAAGAGTTACGAGGTTAGAAAACCACAACCTGAACTCTGGAAAATTAACGCATCTTCCCGAAATCTGAAAAATCTTCACGTTCTTATCTTCCAGCCAATCGGAATAATGACCATTTGACGAGTTCTCTTCAATCACAGAAAACAACAGAGCGGCCGACCGGCCACACCAACTTAAGTAAAGCACATGATCGTAAAACTGGTCAATGAAACCTCGCTTATCTCCACATTCCTCTCTGTGTTTTGTTGAATTGTAAATCAGATCTAACCGCAAATGAATGTGATGAGGGGATGCTCATATATTACGTAAAATTTAAAGGAAAGGTACAGTGTAAAAAAAAATTCCTCTTTTTACACTAAATTTTTCGTTGTATTTTGAGGAAAATATTCCGTGTGCCAAGATAACGTTATTTTTCTTTGAATTCTTCCACAAAAGCCATTTAGATTTAATAAAATCCCTACTAAAAGAAGAAATTTTAAAAACAAGTATGTACAAGTCAAAAAGTTTCGTGATCTTTAAAGTTAAAACAAAGCCAAACTTCCTATTTGAGCTACCCAGGCAGCACAGATATATTGGTCAACTGTGCACCAATACTGGCCAATATCGCGAATATCGTTGAATGTCAGACATCGAAATATGGATATCGGAGAGTATTGGTTGGTATTGAGTAATTTTTAACGAATAGGAAAGATTTATTTGAGTTACAAGTACAATAGTTATTCGAGTTTATAAAATTTGTTACATATAATATTGATTGATATAAAAGCTGTTTCTTATAACTAAGCTAAAAGAACTCTGAAGTTTAAATAACGTAGTTCAATAACGGATAAATTCTCTCATTTGACAGAAAAAGAAAAGAATAATGATAATATTTACTCAAAGTACAGGAATCAACCGGCAATTATGATGCCGATTTATTTCCATTATTTGAAAAAGATATTTTTAAAGAGTAGTGCTTCATTGGAAAAAATGTTTACAAAAGTCATGTTAAAGTTGTCATAAAAGTTACGTGTGTTTTCATTAATTCACTTCCTTTCTTGCTTTTTTAAACCTTTACATTTCCCGTTGAATGAGAAAGAGGAGAATGAAAGAATGAGTGAAGAACGCACAGAATAAGAAATGAAGGAAGGAAATGAGGAGAAGAAGAGTGAAAAAAGAGAAAGGGTGAAATTGATAGTTTGAAAATAAGAGAGGGATACAGAGTCGGAAGAAGGGAAGATAATGTAAAGGAGAAAATAATAAAAAAGAACGTGAAAAACGAAGCACATTTATTTCGTAAACGTCACGATGTTTTGATCTAAGTGAATCACTACTCACGTATGGAGTTTTTAACTACGAATTATGAAAAAAACATAAACTGTCATTTAACTCTTAAAATGCCTGAATTTCCTTTTGCGTATTTATGTAACATTTTTTTATGCTTTTACGTAGAGAAAGTCTCCAATATTTTAGCTGAAGTGTTGAGTAGCTAAACTAGTCTACATTAAACTGAAGTTAAAAGTAGTAAACTTGGAAAAAAAAAATAAACAATATATCATAAGCGGATCCTAGAGATCAAGCACACAGACCGGAAAATGTATGTAACCAAAAACCAAACCAAACCAAAACAATATATCACTGAAATCAACTCACATTAGTAGGTAAGAAGCTACGAGGTAGTACAAGTTACAATGAGGGAATGATTTACAATGCGTCGAATTAAAATTTAAAGTTTAACTAAACAAACTTCTAGGATAATAATTGCGAAGCAAAGACAACGATGGAAAAATGCACATAAAATTTCATAAAAACATACAGCCGTTTCGGGGCTGCTTGGAGCCCCTTCGTCAGTGTGTTACCCCGAAACGGCTGTATGTTTTTATTAAATTTTATGTGCATTTTCCATCGTTGTCTTTGTTTCGCAATTATTATTCTTTTGCACAGTGTGGATTTTACATCAAACTTCTAGGATGTTTGATACTCTGTTCTGTACTCTTTATTTATCACTGCTACTAAATTATCTCATTACCCAAGCAGCACAAACGTTCAAGATTCGTCCAATTTTTGTCATGTATGGCCAAATTCCGTTTACTTCTAGTCGCAGTTACGTAAACTTGACATACTTGGCATGAGCTGTGCTACTAGGCATGATGGGAAAAAAAACTTGCAAAATTTACTAATCCACCACATTCCTCAATGTTCTTTGTATCCCTTCTTTTCCAGCCCACTCACCAATACATAAAAGTACTTAATACCAAGTTATTCCACCTAAAAGTATCAGTATATCCTGTGAACGAACATAAACCAAAAGGCATCCACAGCTACTGCTCAATTGACAAATGTCCCCCAAACGAGATCAGTGACAAACCATCAAAAAACGAGTTCGCCCGATGATTCCAGGTAGGAGCCAAAGGGCTCATTCCGAGTCAACGCACCCCCTCTTCTCGCACGGGGACCACCTGTTGATGTGCGAGTCACGCAGAATGGGGTCTTAATTACGGTCTCAAGGTCAACGGTCGAAATTAGCGGAGAGACCTTTGACAGGAATGTCCTCCGAGCTTCTGCTGCTGTTGACTTCGCTCTCCATTTACACATTGGGGATATTATTATTATGGATTGGTTCGTTGCTCTGGCAACGTCGCTGGATTAAAAATGGAGTTCAGGAGGGTTTTTTTTATCATGAGAATGATATCGAGTTGGGGAATTATTCAGGATGGATGTTTAGTGTGAGAATATTTATTTTCGTTAAGGTTTTTGTATCGCAAAAAGATCGTGGATGAGTTATATGGTTGTAAAAAAAAAGATCACGAGGTAGTGTCTGTTAGGAAATATATCTTTTCTTTATACTTTCAATTCAAATTAGATGTCCATGTATATCGCCAATTTTTAATGCTAAGTATTGTCGAAAACAGCAAACCAGACGATTAAAATTACAATAATAAAATTTTGGTAAAAGTATTTCAATATTTGACGTGTCTAAAACACCAGAACAATATTTAACAGGTTAGACAACTAAAATGGAATTGTACCCAAATGAGGATAATGATAGATAGCTAAATTAATAATAAGGAGATAAAAGAGGATTATAATTTTTCTCAATAGAAAATATGGTAAAATATTCGATTTTTACTCCATTATTAAAAAGATAATTTACTTTTTCTTATTCAAACTCAGCTAATATAAGAATCAAAACAACTAATTCTTTCATCATGTAATCAAAACATGGTTAAAAGACTTTATACTTTAAACCAATTGATTTACAATCGTTGTAGGAGATATGATTACTTCGCCAGAACAGCAGATTCAAGTCTTTCTTTAAATAAAAATGTCAATTTGATCATTTTTAACATACTATGTACTGCTTTCGAAAATAAATTAAGATTTATGGTATTGTGACACAAAAAATATAAATTGATAAAACTAATTGTAATAATAAAAATATAAATCGATAAATCCCCTTGTAATACAAAAGCCCTTTTGGAAACAAAAATATAAATCAAATTTATTCATCATCAATATACCATCATAATACCATTAAGCATCTTAAAGATTCATTGTATTAATGCGGCGAGTTTCTCTGCAATAAGGGTGCTCTAGCAGTAAAACAGTTTTACAGTAGATATGCGTTCGCTCGTAGCTGCATACTTTCAGAGTCAGATATTTTTTATTAGTTCGATTGCTCTCTTAGAGAATAGGTATAGGGGAATTATTCAAAATTGAAACTACAAAACTTTTTTTAGAGCTACTATAAAAGTCCTCAGATCTATCTTTAAATGTTCGTATTAAAAACAGGTCATATTTTAATATTTATTTTTTGAAATAAATAAGAAAATATTTCTAACTATGTAAACTAAATGTACTCAAATGTTTAAGCATATTAAATTTAACAAATTTTATGCAAAATATTTTATATTTTGTTATATTTGAATACTTTAAAAATCTTATGAATTTGTTTCATTCTAAAATTAACCGTTTAAAAAATAATAAACACGAATGTAATCTTTATTATTTTTATCTTGGGTAGGTACTATTTCATTGTCACTGTGATTGTGATATCTTTTATAAACATAAGTATAAGCTTTTAACTTGTACAAAAGAAAAATGTGTAACATTTTAATATTTCTTCAGTAGTTATAAACTAAATCTTAAAGTATGATAAGAGTTTGAAAAAATATTACCTCTGTGAGATAATTTATAACATAATAAAACTTTAAGAAGCTATTCTAGTTCATAAATTACATTCATCAGTTAAAATGGGAGGAATTTCAAGTACAGAAAAACAACAATAAAAATAAATTCTAATTATTAAAATTTCGATAAAAGTTTCGCCAAGCCATTATAAACCCTAAATAATATCGCAACAACCATCTGACATCATAACAAAAGCTTAGACAAATACATCTCTTCTTACACACCCAAGAATTTTCTATTTTCAGAAACAGACTTTCGCAACAAACAAAACGATATCTTGATTGAATAACAGATGGAGAAAAAAACCGGGATGGGTTCTAACCTCTATCCCGTTGCACCCTCCTCACAAAGTGTACCGCAGAGGTTACAAAAGGGTTTTTTTTATATTCATTAATGGAACACCGCAAGTTGAACCATTATCGTAAACTCGCTAATGGTTTTGGTGTTACAATCAGGAAAAACTGTTTGCTTTTGTAGTAGGGGAGTCATAAAAGAGGTTTGGTCAAGTGAATGCGTAAAAAAGTTCATTGATCTTAATCATTCATGGCTGGAGAAAGAAGAGTTAATTAAGGCTGTGTGACTAAGGAGTTTTTTGTGTATGGGATGAAAAGAGAAGCCTGAAATAAATCTTAACGATGGTTTTGGACTGAATGTGGTATACTACTTTCTGTAGCAGTTATATTTAGACCCTTATTATTATGTTTGTTATGCATCCTATATGGCACAGAAGTGACTATTTCATATTGCTTTCTAAGTAATAGATAGTAAGAGTTTTGAGGTAATAAACTTTAAACATCAAAAGTTTTACTTTGATTCAAAGTAAATGAAACAAACTTAATTTTAAAGTTGCTAAATCTTAAAATTTATAACACCAATATTATTTATTATTATGTATGTTTAATTATGATAAAAATCTGTAGCTCTTTATCAGCGAATTTTTTCTCAAAAGAGGATATCTTTTTCAAAAACAAAATTTACTTGATCAAAGACTTTTAGAATGTGCAAACAGTTAGAGACAACAGTGGTAAAATACTTTCAGTTAGAGTTACATTTAGAAGCATGTAACTTTTTAAGTCATACATCATCTATTTCACAATTTTAACGCAAGAATAACGTCTATTAGGTGTGAAAAATGCATACTGTAACAATTTTGGGAAAAGAACCAAAGAATGTTTCTTCTGACCACGAATTTCAAACGACTAAGAGCTACATACCGATCAGCTACACACCAACTTAAAACATATCCATCAGTTCTACATAAGAACATCACGAGCGACACTCAAGCACAAAAAGGGGAGTCAAATATCCCTCCTGTGTCGCACTATCCGCTCAACCCCGTTCCCAGCTTAAACGAAACCCCTCGCAACAAGTTAACGTTGTACAAACCGAAAGTCGTGTTCTTCCATTCACTTTCCGAGGATTAAATAAGAGAAGGAGAGGGAGAGCAACAGGTTGTCTGGTGTCATTAGTGCAGCGTCCCTAGGCGTCGTGGGACGCCGCTGTGCGCAATTAGCGAAACCTTGTGCGCGTGGATCTCACGGACCCGTCACGGATCAACTGGTGGTGGATCTGCGGATCCTTGTGACCTGCACAGCACCTCCATTCCGCAAAAAAAAGTTTGTTTCGTTTTTCAGCCCGGTGTGTAGGATTCTTTTGTATTAAACTGAAGTTCTAGTTTCAGGAGATAAAAATTATTTGTGACTCGGAGCCAAGATTCACATAATAATAAATTGCGGTTATTTTATATGGTAGAATTTGCATTTTAAAGTATATGACAGATGACAATAGTTCAGGTGGAGACAATAATTAAATATTTATGCTGTTTATAACTGAAATTGCAGCTAATGCAAGTTAAGAAAGATAAAAGTAATACCTCCCGTAGTGAAAAGAGAAAGCTTAATTATTAATCTAGCCGCTCCTAAATAGGTAGCAAAACTAGTGGGAAATTCTAAGGTAATGGGAATGCAGAACCTTTTCAAAAGAAAGAAAACTCTAGATACATTTTTGAAATATGTTCTTGTAAGCTTGTATTTTATTTTTTATTCAATAACTTATACAGGGGAATATAATTTGTGATGAATTTGTCATAAGAAAACCATTTCATTCACTTAAAAAAAATTGCAGTACCCCAAATCTCACAACGACACAAAGCTTTAAGGGCTACATGCTTTCTTTCAGAGAAAAATTTTATGAAATAGAGATAGATATTTCGTGGGGAATGCCATCCAAACTAATAAAATATAAACTTAATTACATTAAAAAAATCTTTGTATATGCATTATTTGAGGGTATTTGATTTCTCTTGATTTTTTAAAAACACCCAGTGTTTGATATCTCATTAGAAATTCTGTTCCACGCAGAAATTTAGGCCATGATAAACCTTAAATTTCTTTACAGTAAATTTAATCACATCATTTCTCAATAAATAAGACTAAAATAATTTTTACTAGAATAGAAGGTATTATCTATACATATTATAAATTTCAACACAAGAAATTCTACATGCGTGCAGGCGTGCACCTCTGCATCCAAAAGACACCCTTTTCCAACCAACAACAAATAGCGATTCCTTGTCAAACGTCAAAGACAGCAAGAGTGTCCAACAATTAACGATGCGCGATGCTATCTGGGGCTTTCAGTAGCAGAAGATGGATCGACTATAGAAAAATAAAAATTTTCCGCCCACACGCGTTGCGGTACAGACCTCTACAATTAATGCCTTCACACTCCGCCGAACGGAGGCAGAATAACATCTCACTTAGCGGCCTCCGTTATCTGCTCTAATGATCACGGTCGCAGTCAAGTGATTCGACGCCTTTTGGAGCTTGTTCGGAAATCTATTTATTTCTAGAAGAAAAAAAAAGTTTTGGAGTTTTTCAGAGGATGTCCGAATGAATGGCGCCTTGGGTAAATGAATGAGTTAGAGTGTTAGACCTACGACTTATCAAGGTGCTCAGTAAAGATAAGAAAGTATTCGTACACCCAACAAATTTGCATTGGTATACCAATTATGGATAAATTCCACGTGAAAAATCCAAACAAAAATTATCCTAACATAGTATGTTATTCTTCATTATAATCAACCAAAAAAAAAGAACAAAATAAATATCAGAACAGTTAGAAAAACTTATTTTAAAAAATGAAGCTATTTGAAAGACCAAACAAGCATTTTTACTCCCATAGACTAACATTGAAAATCATTGCCATAGACTTAACATTGCTGAAAAGCGTATTTCGTTCCTGATCCTAATTTAACAGCTCGTCAATGCAATTTTTTTTTCTTGAAGTCCATAATGACATCAAAAAGGTATAGATGCCATCAAAAAACCGGCACTCAAGGGCACCCACACGAGTCCAGGGAGCTTGCCAGAGGGCTTTCAAATTGCTTCATTTTTTTTAAATAATTTTTTTTCTAACTACTGTGATATTTATTTTTTTTGGTAGATTATAATGAAGAATAACATCCATGTTAGGATAATTTTTGTTTGGATTTTGCACGTGGAATTTAGCCATAATTGGTATACTTACTAGTGAAAATTTGTTGATTGTACGAATACTTTCTGAAGTGACTGTCTTTGCTACCCTAAATGTCTTTTAAATCTGAATCTTTGTCTGAATTTTTAACGAAAGTATTTATTAAACTGATGAAATAAAAACTAGAAGATAGCAGGTTATTTTTATTTGTTCCTATAGCTTAGTTAGCCTGATCCAAATGTGCACAAGTCTAATAATCTTGCTATTGAACACATTTTCTACACAGAATTAAAAATAAGCAGTCTTTTTTAGTATGTTTTGTATATCTAAGATTATTGAATACCTAGGAGCATCGATTGATAAAATGAAAATATGTGAGACAAAATATGTTTAAAAAGTAATGATAATTCAAGAAGTAACACTATTATATCCTTTTAGTACTAAAAATGTAATTTCAAAATTATACAATTTCCAATGTTTATAACAATGCATTTCATTTTTAGATTAAAAAGTGCTTTTATTCTACGTATTCCTTGATTTCTATCTTTTTCTTTGTGAAATTCTCAAGGGAAAATATTATTTTCCTTAACAACTTCTTTAATTTTGAAAAAACTAACAAAAAACACACACTAAAACGCATTATTCCAACTAATAATTTGAGGGAAAATAAAACAATCAATTTGCTTCAAGAATCCCTCAAAAAGAAAAGCAACAAAAACAGTTTCAATCTTTCCTTGAATCTAATCAAATGAAAACGAATGTAATGCATGAACTCCTTGTTTAATTGCAATGTGAATAGCTCACAATAGCCTCAAGCAATGAAAAGGAAGAAGAAACAAGTAAAAATTACCAAAATTTTGAAAACAGAGAAGATATTATTTTCCCACTGTTTTTTTTTATCGCTCGGGCAATCAGGCGGGAATTCACAGAAAATGGCGAGATTGAAGAATCCTTCGCGGTAACCGTAGTCTTACCTATTGTTTACCTTCGAACAAAAATTGTTGAAACTTTGAACTTCTAAATGTCTCCCTATGCGGGATTTCTTCCAGACGAAATTTCCAGAAAAATTGTTTGCAATCATGTTTATATTTTAGTTAAAACAGCTTTTAGCTTAAAGAAGTTAACACTGCAATAATTTTATTGAGAGTTTTAGAAAAATTTCCTTTATTAAAATCTTTTAGGGGATAGTTTTATTAGGGAGTTAAGTTCTTTGTTACATTCTGTTATTAATAAAAATATAGCCACAAAATTTTATCATTATTTTTGCAATAACAAATATGCCTAGCCTTCCACAATATGTGGTGCTTTATTCTTTAAAAGTTTATATCTAATTTCCAGTCATTCTCATATGGTATCTTCTTTGGGATCCCCTAACTCTTATAAATTCCCAAAAGTAACGCTAATGTTACATTTTTCTTATTTTTGACTAAATTCTAACCTAGAGATTGAATAAATTTATTGAATATTTTTTTTTACGATAATAAACAGTAGAACCTTTTTATCAAAATAATAGAATCGCCGGTACAGGTGTGAAGGACTGAATTTCCCTTTTAAAAAATTAAATGGCTATGCATACAGAACAATAATAAAACAGGAAGTAATCACCCTAATAAAATAAATTAGTGGAACAAAGACTAATGAATGAATGTCGCCTTCTTGATAAAGTGATAACAAGCAAATTATTGTTTTGTCAGCAGCTCTTATAGAATAATCTGGGCTAGCATTACGAAGTTGAATGAAAGCTTTCCGAAATGTCCTACCTATAGTCAAAGATATATGCACTCGATATTTTCATTCACAAATCGGAACTACTTCCTCAAGGAATTCTTTGAAAAAAACTGCTTCACGGTTTCTGTATCAGTTTGCAAATGATAAAGCGTTCCGTGAATGAATTAGGTACACTTCCCCAACTACAATGAAAATTGATAACATTTGTTACACCTGGTCAGCTTACACTTCCTCGCTTGCCTTGTTTGGTTCCACAACAACTTTACAAAAAAAAACCCTTTCCGCGTTAACATTGTCGTCAATGATGGAGGAAGGGAACTTTTTCATGGGAACTTAAAAGGAAGAATCACCTTTTCTTGATAGATATGGTAGCACTATAGCTGGAATTCACCCACACTCAAAGCAAAACTTATTGTGCTTCTTTCTTCCAACAATTAACAAGTTGTGTCCAATTGATTGTCTCGATATCTATCCATCGAAGTCTTTTCTCCACGAGTATAACCCTTATTGGCCTACTTATAATAACAGTAAAGTTTATCTTGCTTCATCTAAACTCAACTTGTTGGGTGAAGATCATTGTACTAGCTACCAACTTCTACGTGTGTCGCGTTTGAAAAGTTGTAGCCTTAACTGTATCTGTATTTTCAATTATAGTCGACTCCGCTTAATGTGATCGCATTTGTACATTCAAGACCAGTATGATACTCGTAACATTAATCCGGTTGATGATAATAATAAGCGATTCATACTAAAAAGGGGCAAACAGTGTTTCTAGAGTGTTTTTACATTAAAATCACAACTGTTTTGTCCAGATTGAAACATTCAAAATGATTTTCTAGTTTGTATTTGCAACTTAAACATTCTTAAAGAAAATATAAAAATAACACTACTAAATTAATTACTCATTTTGTATTTTTATGTATTAAAATCGGCCTGCAAACGGGAAAATAGGAGGTTGTTAAGGGATTTCACCAAATTTTGATAACATTAAACGATATTTTGATCTCATAAAACGATACATTTTGCGTTAATTTAAATAGGAGTGATCATAGATAGAAGTCAGTTTAGATAATATTATCCAATTGTTAACATTAACTGAGGGATCACATTAAGCGGAGTCGACTGTAGTTGTAGTACCTAAAATCTTAGTAGTTAAGAAGTGCATTAGATTGTAAATTCATTAAATATAAATCTTTGCTAACATATTTGACATGAAGGGCATAATAAAACCCTTCATCCGGGATCCTCTGTTTTTTAAAGTAGTTAATAAATATTAAAAATGTTAATGATTATAAAATGTGTAAAAGTTTTTAAAAATTATAAAAATATTTAAAGAGTAATACTTTGATACTTTATTTATGTTATATAAAGATCTTTATATGTATAGAATTGACAAAATTATGTTAAAAGTTAGTAATTAATTGTTCTTCAGCTACTTATTTAAAATTTAGTAAGTAAACCTATCCAAATTTCCCTGCAATGAAAGTAACATTCAAAGACCGGTTCCAACTGATCAAGTCAAAATGCAACGCCTTAGAAAACCTACAAGAGGCCTCAACCTGTTTTATAAAGTCCCCCTAATCAAGCCCCCTCCAAGGTTGGCCAAGGCCAAAATGCAAATGCGGGTATTTGTATAATCACAAAAGAATCTATTCAGACTCTTTTTCGAAAGAGAGTCCGACACTAAAGACTCTTTTAGAGTCATTCCTCTGAATTTAGGAATGGAAAATGGAAATGATATGGAAAAGTTTGTTTGTTATTTGAAGGTTTATGATTTTTTAGTTTAATGATTTGTGTTGATTGTTGATTTTATCTTGGATTTCATTAAGAGTTTTGAAGAAACGCATTGGTTTTTTTTTTCAGTAAGATGCAGGGATTACATGAAATTCCGAAAGAATGAGGGGAAGAAATAAAAAAGCAGAAGATATAAATGCCCAAACCTCCCTTTAAAAAAGGCAATAACACCAAGTAATTAACTTAACAAAATGGAAACATTTCACATTGTTTTCTCTTCAACACATGAAACAACCAAACCTCTTTAAGTTTTACAATCTATTAAATTTTTCTATACCTAAACGAAAAGTAGAACAACAAGGAAATTAGTTCATGGATAATTTCTTTTCTCCTATGAAAGGAGAAAAAAAAACCCGCCAAATTTTATCTGATAATTATAACATATCAAGTATACTAGATCCAATTTACTTAAAAAATAATTTTGTTACTCGATAATTGTGTTAGAGGTGAATATAAAATTATAAACGCAATAAATTTCAGTTTACTCTTGAATGTGTAAAATTAACGACCCTAAAACTTAAAACTTCTCCAAGAGTAGTGTGATATCAATATCCGATTGATAATATTGATAATAATAAGCGAATTGATACTACAGCGTAATTCGAGTGTTTGCTTTAAAATCACAACTATGTAGTCCTAATTGAAGTATTTAAAACGATTACCTAGTATTATTTTACAACTTTTACATTCAAAGAAAAATATGTGAGAGGAATATGCAACACTAATAAATTAATTTTGTATGATTATGAATATTAATTATGACATTCAAACGGGAAAAAGAGAGGTTTTTAAGGAATTCCTCCAGATTTTGATAACATTAAGCGACATATTAATGACATAAAACGATATATTTTGCCTTAAACTAAATAAAAGTGATAGGTGGCGGTCAATTTTTATAACTTTATCCGATTGATAGCATTAACCGTGATCACAATAAGCGGAGTCGACTGTATTTATGAAGCTCCTTATTATAATTATCTACACAAACTGCCTATGGTCACGTCATCGAAAAAAAAACCCGCGTTGCTTCATTAAACGAACAAGAACTAAGTGCTCGTATGCAACCTCACTTCACCGTTCGACATCATTGATTTCCAATCAGACAACTAGTAAAAACCTTTAAACAGTTCTTTGCATATTTAATGAGGTACCTCTACTAGCAAGACGGATATAACTTCAGAACTAATGGAGTGTTTGTGAAAGCATCGTTATATACGCGCAGTTCGAATTATCCGCTTAATCGAATCGTTTCTTTAATTGTGAAACGTATTAAGAAGTAAACTGTAAATGGCGAGGTAACTACAGGAAGGAGGTTTGAAAATATCATTGAAAGAGTGGCGCTGAAAGGTTAGGATTACATAATATCGGATGGATATCTTAACCAGCAAATTATGCTTATTTATGCTAATGCTAGGAATTATTTACACATAAAACACCTACAGCCATTAAAATTATAAACACACACCATTTTTGATTTTTGCAAGTGAAACTTTAAAAGATGTTAGAAGAAATCGTTTAGTTCGTTAGTTAAATCGTTCGTTAGAAATCTAAATACATTCCTAGGGCAATAATGCATACATAGAATAAATTTGATACTGAAACATAATTAATACAACTTATACCTAAGCGAAACTTTGTTTTTTAATTAAAATTGAGTAAAGCAAATCATCTATTTTTTCTATTGTATTTTTATCTATATTTTTATGAAAAATAGTGATGAAAGTGATATATTGTGCTAATAAAATTCACCAGAGGAATGAATTTTAAATTTAGCTGAATGAAAACAACTTAAACAGAGAATGTTATACGAATGTTACATTCAGCTTTTTTAAATGAAATCGCATTAAAAACTACTAAATATTTATTATTATAAAGTAACAATATTACTACCGAATAAATTTATGTGTTCTTAATTTAATACTAATTGTAGTACTCTTATTATTATTATTATTATTATTATTATTATTATTATTATTATTATTATTATTATTATTATTATTATTATTATTATTATTATTATTATTATTATTATTATTAAGTTGATATGAACACAGTTGATATAAGTTTGATTATACATTTATGTATCATTATTTTAAATTACATCATATTTTGTTGCATTATAGTTTTAAAGCTATAACATTTAAATTATAATTTAATAATATATTAGGTATGTAACATCTATTACACCTAACGATACCGTTTTTATTTTAATGTCCATGTTTTAATCCTATTGAAAACTCCATAATACTTAAATTAATGTAAATTTGTTTTCAAATGCAATATAATAAATCCTAATAATTATAACTAATAAATTATGTATCACTTTAATATAATTATTATTATATTTCTTTTATGTATTTGAATATATTCCTTATATTTTTTTATTTATTCAATAAGTTTAAAACATTACCAACTATTTATACTATTATTACTGCTAATCTACTTAAGGAATGTTAAGTTCTTTTTTTACAACTGAAAAAAATAATGAAACATCATCAATTTAATTTTACCACTTTATCTTAATAAATTATTACTATCACAATTGTATTAATGAATTAATGCATGCAATGTATGAATGCAATATTACCTATAGTAGTTAACTCTATAGTAATCTCTTTGGAATGTTCATAAATCAATAATATTTAAGTTATTGTTTAATTAAAACTTGATTCGGCTTTTCTAAATGAAATTAATTATAGAAATTATAAAATATTCATTGCTGATTTAATTCTTAAACTTACAAGGGGACGGCAAGACCTCGAAAACGGACTTCGGGTTGAAACTTGGCAGGTTTGTAGTACACCCCAAGGGTATCCTACCCTGAAAGTATTACGACGCACTAGCCAGTAGAACCCGAGAAAACGCCCCCTAAAGTTTCGCCCAATTAACTCATAAGCATTACTATTTAAATTGCATTGTTGTAACATGAGCCGAATTGCCCAGTCGGTAGCGTACTCTCTTCGCAACTGACCGACCTGGGTTCGGTCCTACCTTCGGAAATTTTTTTTTTGCTATTCAAAAATTATTTTTAAAGTTTAAATAAAATATAACCTACAAATATAGTAAATTACCTTATATTTTTTATTAATCATTACAGTATTTTTTACTCCGGTTTGAATTAATGTTTTACTTAAAAATGATGAATTAACGAATTAAATAACATATTAATTCATTATTTAACGTATTAAATATTGAATTTTGTTTTAAAATTAATGAATTAAATATCAACAAATAACACGTTTTATGGTACAATTTTGGATAGTTAATTTTACAAATATAACTTATTTACAATTATAAAAAAATGTTTTTATTTTACACACAAGATCCAGAAGGATAATTATCATAAAAACATTCAAAACAAAAAGTAATTTGGCATCTTGCACAATTAATAAAACACGATTTTTTACGTGAACAAGGATTTTTTAAAATCTCTGTAGAAAAACACACTTCATTGATATTCATAAAGACTTCTCTTTCATTAGACAGCTTGGAAGCATACCACGCATATTTGATCATTTTTTGGAAAATTTCGGATGATATATGATGATTTTCAGATGATAGGGAGTATTTGTATGTTTGCAAGAGGCAACAAACACATTTGGACCAAGAGTTCAAAAATCATTCTGGATCTTGTGTATAAAATAAGAAAAATTTTTTTATAATTGTAAATAAGTTATATTTGTAAAATTAACTATCCAAAATTGTACCATAAAACGTGTTATTTGTTGATATTTAATTCATTAATTTTAAAACAAAATTCAATATTTAATACGTTAAATAATGAATTAATATGTTATTTAATTCGTTAATTCATCATTTTTAAGTAAAACATTAATTCAAACCGGAGTAAAAAAAATACTGTAATGATTAATAAAAAATATAAGGTAATTTACTATATTTGTAGGTTATATTTTATTTAAACTTTAAAAATAATTTTTGAATAGCAAAAAAAAAATTTCCGAAGGTAGGACCGAACCCAGGTCGGTCAGTTGCGAAGAGAGTACGCTACCGACTGGGCAATTCGGCTCATGTTATAATAATGCAATTTAAATAGTAATGCTTATGAGTTAATTGGGCGAAACTTTAGGGGGCGTTTTCTCGGGTTCTACTGGCTAGTGCGTCGTAATACTTTCAGGGTAGGATACCCTTGGGGTGTACTACAAACCTGCCAAGTTTCAACCCGAAGTCCGTTTTCGAGGTCTTGCCGTCCCCTTGTTAGTGGTATGCAATTAAGTATTATTAATAGCATATAATGTTTTGTATTATGGTATTATGTAATTATGTTATTACATTAATTTTGTTTGTTAATAATTATTACTGTTGTTTTATTTCAACCAATAAACCTTGAAACTTTCTTTAAATTAGTGTAAACATGTTAGATTCTAGTTTTCAAACAAAGTAACAATATAATGAAAATAACAAAGTAAGAATTTATAACTTCTACTTATAATTATTTCACTGTTTAATATTTTATATTTTTGCAATAATTACTTCGATAATCAGTTATATTTTGTCGTAATCTTTGTAATAAACCTTTAAAATTAAATACGTACTATAATGTTAGTATTCTATATTAATCTTTTTCGAAGAAAATAATGATAATAGTATTGTAATAATGATAATACTAATAATACAACATTTGTTATTTATTTGATCTGATCCCGTTGTTGTCACCATAATCATTATTGTTGCTGTAATTAATATTTTCAAAATTAATATTAAAATGTTATAGATACAGTTAAATAAGATAAATAGTAATACATTTATAATTGATTTAATACTGTCTTTCTATTAAAATCCTTACCATTACATCCATTCAACTTTTTTATTGTAATTAGATTAATTTAATTATCATTACATTACTATTACCTTCATAATAATTATTGGTGTTGTCACAATCCTTTGTAATTATTTGTTAGAAATCCCTCTTCTTCAATCGTTTGAGGTAATAGAGCTGAATGGAACAAAAATAAATATCTCATCAAAACAAACAAGTTTTCCTCGCAAAAAGAATCGATAATCAATTTCCTTTTCCCGCCCCTTCCTGCTACGCCAATACAATTTCAATCAACTACACATTTTATATAACGGATACATGGCCTTCTTAAATTACCAACTATCTCAACAAAGGTCATCTACGACACAAAGAGCCACACACTCCTTTAACCTGCCCCATGTCATCGCGAAAACCCATTCGACCAACCCCTTCTCATCGCATTCGATTCGATGATTACAACAAGGCCGCGATCGAAGGATGTTTACAAATCCCCCCATTACGTCCAGAATCTCATTCATTTCTCCAGATTAATAAATTACACACCTTTCCCAGCCTTATCTTGTAACGCGCTGACAGAGGAGATTATTTCTCCTCCGTCGGAGCCATATTTTGCCCGGCGATGCATTAAAAAACCCAGGAGGATTTTTTTTTTCTCTACCAGCATTTTTTTTAATTTCGAGGTCTGGTAATTCGAATGTATTGGACACACGCCGCCTAGGGGAAGAATAATGAATGAAAGAGTGAATGTGGTCATGAATACATTCATGCTTTTGTCACGTCGTGGTGCTAATAAACTTTATTGAGAGGATCGAATCATAACAAGCGATCGAAGGAATCCGTGTTATTTTTAGAAAGCACTTTCGGCTTCGTCCGAGGGTGTGTTTTGTGTTCTTTTTTGTCCGGTTCTTTGGGTCGTTTCAATTGGTTGGGTTAATGGGTGCTATTTCGAGAGAGATACCTAATGTAGTATATTGAGATAATAATGACGCATTGCTGATATAGGCTATTATAATGCATACTACCTTGCCACTTTATTTCTGAGAAAAGTCAGGAAACATCCTGACAAAACCAATAGTTAAACCTTTTATCATTCATGCCGCTTTTCTTTAAAATGTAAACATCAAATAATTATCTCTCTCATTTGAGTAATTGGCTCGATATTATTTTTTTGCTTCTTGGATTTCGTCAAAGTATAAAAGTCTGTTTGTGTAACAAAGTTTATTATTTACTGTTTTCTTATCTCATCCAATGAAAGTAACTTAGTAGGTACTTTAACATAAAAAGTGCAAAACTATTTAAGTTTAAGGTTTATAATAATTGAGAGAGTTACATTATTAACGTTAGATACGAAATTTCAATAAATGGAAAAAAAACGCTAAAAAAATATTTATTTTTTAACAAGATTTTTTTTTGCTAAATTTGGATCTTAAGAAGAGTTATCCCCTGTATATTTCACCACTTTATCCCCCATCCCCTTTAATGTCTAATCATATTCCTTTGGATCTTATTTATCCCCTCCCAAATAGTTGTCCTAAACAGTCATACAACTCTACATAATCTACTATACATTTCTTTTTCTACAATTTATATTCAAACCACCCTTCCAAAGACTAAAGCAAATAATAATATGAGGAGTTTCTCTTGTGATAAATTAGCATATATTAAAAAAAATATCTTTAGTTGAATTTGATAAAACTTTCGTGCCACGCATATTTAACTTAACGAAAACGGTCGAGAACATTATTGCATGTTAACTAGGTCCAAAAAAAATGCGTATAAAGTGCTGCAATTGCCATAAACAAACTAGAAGAGGTGAAAGTGAACACACAAACCAGCGAGATTCATCAGATAAAAGAAAAGAGAGTAAAAAACGCCCATCCTGTTCCAGGGAATTGAAAAACGACATCTAAACGTTCCCACCAGCGCGGTTAAACATTCTCAAACACCGACTTTCGCAATAATAATCGCACCAAAACAGGATAAAAAAGCAATAACCAGCGACAATTCCAGTATTTCGGAATACAAATGACCCCTATTTGCGTTACCATAAAATCCTTCTCTTGCGACAGACAAAGCTGATGGATGTCGAAACACCGCCCTTTCACAGAGGGGGTAGCTCCTTTTACGCAATCGCTTGCTCCTAAAGCTAACATTTCTCTCCCTGTTTTGGCAGCACCCTTCTCTCGGTCTTCCATTTAAAAGACATGACAGTAATTGCAACAGCCGGGGGCTATAATTATTCACTCTGTGCGCCCCAGGGGGTCACCGGATGGGAAAGTTCGGCAACTTTCGATCTTTTTTTTGCGCGGGAAAACACAGACGGCTCGTCTAATGACGGGAATATTACACGCAAGGAATAGAAATATTATTAGAGATAAACAAATGAATTTCGCTCAGTTTTTTCTTCTTCTACCTGCTGCATTCATCAATGTGGTTCAGTGTACCTCCGACGACTTTTTTTTCTTTCTCTTATTTGCTTAATCGAGTTCTTTTTCTTCGTCGTTTAAATGATCATTGGGGGAACGTGCACGTAGGTATAATAAGTCGTTCTCTATCGTGATGGGAGATTGTTTGTTTTTCCTGTGCGAAAGCAGCCGTGTAAGTGTATCATTTGGTTGGTTGTATGATAAACCCAGGGGAGTCGTCGTCTTTTTTTGGTTGGTCGGCCGAGTCCGTCATGGAGAACTTTTTCGTGCTTTCTAGTTTTTCTTTTAAACCGATTTCCTTCTGGTAATAGTTTTGTAAGAGATTTTTTTTCTCGTTTTAGGGAGCTAAACGTGACAAAAGAGTTTATTCACTGTGCAGAGAATGAATTATCCTAATTCTTTGCGTTAGGTTCATTGTATCAAGAAAACTAACTAGACCCAATAATAAAAATCCATTAAAAATAATTTCAAATTCTTTCAAAATTAATTTTCTATATATATGTATAGTATTTCTATATATAGTATATTAAGTAGGCCGGACGGATATATCAATAGTGTCTATAATAGAGATGAACAAGTTTAAGTTTCTTCTGGAAGTGTTTATTAAAAAGGCGTTTAAAAAAGTAGATTTTACTTCCATATTTTATTACTTTCTTTTAAATACATAGTATTTGTATTTCCTATCCTCAATTATTATTAAAAGAAAGTTTTCAAAAGAAACCAATTATAAAATTTACTAACTCTTTACTCTTACTTGGCTTTAAATATAAAGTGAAATTCTAGACAGTTTTTAGAGTAGTGTTTCTCAAATATTTTCATTTCAAGGAAGAATTCAGCAGTACTTCAACAGTTGCAGGTATTAAATGCAACCGTAATCTTTATTTAAAAATTCCACATCGTAAGTTCCAAATTTCTGAAAATATCATAAATGATTTCTGTACATAATAAAAACAGTCAAATCAATTTAATTGAACTATGGAAATCTAGAAGTGGGAAAATATGTAAATTATTACCTATTTGAAAGAGATTTGGCAGTAAAATTTTATTTGTTTCACGCTTTTTAAAAAAATACCGCCAGAAGAAACTTAATCTTGTTCATCTCTACTATAGACTCTATCAATATATCCACCCCGCCTACTTTATACCAATATAATAAGCAAGTACTCGTGGAAAAAGTACGAAAGTATTAAATTAAGTATTAAATGAAATGTATTGAATCTTGAAGATTTTCCATATTAGGATTATAAGAAAGTGTTTTTCATATTTGGGATATAAAAAATGTTTTTACATACTTGGGATACTATAAATTTTTTTTTACATACTTGGAATATAAAAAATGTATTCCATATTTAAAATATAAAAGTGTTTTCCATAATTGGAATATTAAAAGAAAAACGCAAGTAAATTAGTAAAAAATATATTTTAAAACTATCAAAAATGAGAAACTCCCTACAACCCCTTGTTATTCGATAAGAGATAATTTAACCACTCCTTAAAGAGTATCATTTCAACTCCTACTTTCCCTCTCCACATTACAATCATTCATTCATCTCTCAACCAATCAAAAGCGAGAGCCTATCGCAGTGAAACCACTCGTGCGTCCATGGGAAGAACAAACACGAACCTACCTCAGTCCCCAGGGGGGAGAGAGACCCCGCTATCATTTGGAATATATCGAGGTGATCTCATTTGCAAGCGGAGGGAGAACGACCCGCTCTTTATCTGGAAGAGCGATCTGTGGGGGCGACCGTCGACATTGTCTTCAGGAAACGACGACCCGGTGTAACCTCTCGAAAGAGAAGCCATTGTTTGAGGAAGAACGGGATCATCGTGAGGCTTTTTCGGAAAGTCGGTGTGATGATGGCGGAGTTGGATGATGAGGAATTTTACGTGTGTGTGATTCTGGCTGAATGGTTTTTTTTTCAATTATCTTTATATTTTTTAATGAAATTGAAAATAGCTGAGGTAAAAAGTGAGAACGGTTTCAGAAAGCTCTTAAAATACCAAAAATTATGGCAAATTGTACTCGTAAGGGGACTTTTGGGGTTGTTCTGCAAATTTTTCTTAGCACCTTCTGAGCTGGGGATTTAACGTTTCCGTTTTAATATACGACTGAATAATTTTGGTGAATTTTAAAATTTGTTGATGAGGGGAGTCAGTTGCAAAATGAGAAAACAAATTAAGGAGAAAAAATATCAAATCGAATCTTTATTGGTCGTCATTAAAAGGACAATGATCTGTTTTATTCAAAAAGATAGGAAGGTTATTATTCCCTGTAAGTTTTAAAATAACGCAAAAAGACGACATCCAAAAAGACGATAAAAACATATTTTAAAAGTCGTTTCAAGAATCTCATAAAACTTTAATGAAGAATAATTCTTTGTAACGTCTTGTAACAGTTAGAAGGATTTAAAAAACTTTATAGTAGTATAAGGAGAACAAACAAAAACGTTCATAAACAGAAACACATAATGGAACTTATAATTAAAAAACAATACGTAAATTATTAGTTTACTGTAATATAAATACAAAATTTTCCAAGTTATTTCATACTCGTTAAATTTCCCTTTGAGGAAACAAAGGAATTCTATGACAATATTTTAATGAACTCTCTTAGAACTCCCAAAATTCTTCAACTTTCATATTTAAAAAGATAACTTATTCTTCAAGGTCTAATAACTCGATAAGTTTATTACATATTTATCTAGAACGAAATTTGAGTAGTAACTGGAATTATTTAATGAAATCGTGGAAGAAACATTCAAAGAGTAAAAAATTATCGCCAGTTCAAACATCGTTAAAAAGCCAACTCTGAAAGGGCACCGTTATTTCATTGTTAAACTTAACAGACGGTGACCAACCTACGATAAAGAGTTCGAAACATGAAGGACAGGAAGGAGTAAGTTTGATTGTAGCGGGACACAGAGAATAAATTGGGGGACGAACTTCCTGGGAAAGGGTTAGTGGGACGATTCAATCCGTTTCTTCAATCGAAAAGATTTCTTGGTTCGTGCTGCTTCACTGGCAAAATTTTGACGAATAAATTGTTGATTTTGACGTGTTTATCGATCAGATAAGATATTTTTTTTTATTTCGTTTGTTTGGCTAAATGCACCTTAATGGCTGTTTATGAGAGAATTTACGATGGTTACTTCTGACCGCACTTTGGTGCTTGTTCTTTAAAAATTTTATCTTGAATAATTCAATTGTTGGTTCTGTCTGCTGCTTGAGGAATTGATGTTAAAATCATATTATTAGGAGGTACCTCGTACCTAAATTCTTTCAACTTTAAGTCAGGTTATCCGTTTGGGTCAAATCATAATTATTGTGAGATCAAAACTGAATAAAAGTCATCGCTACAAATTGCATGACTATTAAGTACAATTCATATTGTTTCAGCTTAAGATAAAAAACACGAACATAAAGACGATTTCTCCAATGATAGAGCAAACTATAGCCCATTTTAGCTTCAAAAAACTTTTATCAAATAATTTACAAGACTCCTCGATTCCAAAAGAAAATGCTTGAAAACTAAGCAGACATTTTTGTCAACAAAAATATACTCGCTATAATATTTATAAATATTTTCCCACTTCTTTTGTTTTGAGTGTTATTTTATACTTAAATTCAACTGAACAAGAACTCTGTATTCTTTACAAAAATGACTGCCTTCTGCTAAAAAATAAGTTCCACTGATAGGTACTTTGATTTATGATTGTTTAGGTAAGGTTAAGAAGGGTTTTCAAGCTAAGTTGGTCGTCATCAACAAAAGCGCATCCACTTATAAAATGTAACTTAATGGCATGTAAGAGCTATTTCAACTGACCATTCCCGAACTGCTCGCATTCAAAAATGTACTTGAAACATCGTTAAAACGTACTTAATCACACCCCATTTGGTGAAAATTTTAAAGGCAACGTTCTCTAATGAACCAAAATAGGCGTTTGCTCGTTAATTAGCTATAAAAATTTCCCAATCAAAGCAGTCTTAATTGCACACTAACCCACATACACCAACAATAGCACCTCGACACAAAAGCTCAATTTCCCTAGAAACCCAACAACACAGGAATATCACCATCACTTGATCAAAAGCGGCCACCACCCATGAATCAAATCGAACCTCATCTCCCTACAATGACTCTCCCCAATTAAAATCCGCTCCATTCTCCACCACATCGTCTTCACATTCATCCCGCACCCACACCCCTTGAATCCGCATTATTTGCGTTAATGGCGCTGATTATATTAGAGATGATTCCAAAAACGATAACGGATGATCCACTTCTCCCACGCCTCGGCCAGCGCCTATTGCTGGTGACCTTGCGGCTATAGTCGGCAGCCCCGTTGTTGCGCGGAATCCCATTCAGGAAAAAGAAGGTCAGGTATCCTGGAGAAATGAGCAGTGCTCCTTTTTTATTGTGGAGGTGAAGTTCGCAGTTATTGATGGAAAAACGCGGCAATAATGGGACAGAGGTGGGAAGAAATGGTTTATTTATGTTTGGAATTATGTCTTCGACTTTTTTGACAGACCCAAAAAAGCCCTCCAGCTAGAGATTGTTATACATTAATTTTAGCTACAAAATAGTTTTACCCCAATGCAAGCTACCATTGAGATAATAGTGTGTAAATCACCAACTGATATTTAATAAAATCTATCTATTACAACATTGTAAGGACATGCGAAAACTCGTGGTACAGGCAGGATAACTTGATTGAAGACAGTCTGACATAGCTGGCTTTGACTTCACCTGGTCTGCTTATTCACCTAAGTTGCTTATGTTTTTAACTTTTTCAAAAGATACTTACATTTTACCTACTCAAAGATAAATTTTCATGGTAAACATTTTTGCTGCTTTTTCATGCACTGACGCACTTTTTCAAGTTACAACATAAATTAAAATGACACTTCATCTTCATCTTACATCCGACTTTTTATTTTTCTATTAATATTTATCATTACCCACACCTATCCTCTTGAAAAATTTATCCTTTTACGCACATACGTGTTACTGTTACACGTTTAACTGAGATTTAACAGGACTAACATTTTATCAACGACCTTTCATGAACCTTTTTCAAGGGCATAAAAGATTCCAAAACAGAGCACTGTGCCAAAAACGGTGCTCAATCAAATAAAAAAGGTTTTCTAGAATTAGATTTTTAGAGCAAAATTATCTTCTTAAGTGGTTATCAGGTTAAATTTTCACATTTGTAAAGATTTTTTTCCTAATTTAGATTTTCAACCCTTAACTCCATATTCTTTATATGTTTACATTCACAAAACTCTTCCAAGTTAAACTTAAAGCCTTTGTTCACGCCAACTTTTGGCGTAAATAGCACGCCAACTTTTATGTTAGGTGTCATTAACACCTGAAACAAAGCAAATAATGGAAGTAGAACTTGTTTATCACTAGGTCGAGGATTTAATTTACTTTAGTTAACTTAGGATAGGAATAATCTTGCTTGTGACCATTGTTTCGTGAGTAAAAACTGTGCAGCGTATTTGCTTTTATAAAATTAAAATAAAACTGTTTACTTCTGTGGAAATATTTTGGCACATTTAAGTTTAAGCACATTAAGTTCAAAATGAATTCATCTTTCCTAAACGTATTTTGGATAAGTAAAATATTTCCATATTCAATTTAATTGCAAAAAAATGTTTCCATCTCTAGAGCTAACTCTTTATAAAAATATACTGAAAATTTGTATAGAGATAGAGGGAATCTCTGATAGAGATAGAGGGAACATCTAATACTGACATCATATCACTAGCTAAAACAAATTTAGTAAAATTATAATATGTATTTTTATAACAAGATTTTTTTAATCGAAAAAAAATGTTGAAATGGAGATTTGGGATTGTTGAAAAATAATGTTATTACAACCTGAAAATACATCATAAAGTGACAAAGAATTCTTCCCTCATCTATATAATTCACACGTACTATTGTATCATTTTAAAGCATAATAACTATGAAGATTCGCTTACTAAATACAAAACAAGTGCTATATTCAAAGTATATCTTTTAAACTGAATAAAACATAAATTAGTGTTTTATCACTAAATACGAGTACAATAAATAACATAAAAACTATGTTTAGGCACACTCTTCCAGCCACCGAGGCTTAGAAACATCTTTTCTACGTACACTTTTTTCGAACAGAAAACCAAACAACGCTACGGAAGTCCCAAAGTGAATGATACATACAACAATCTAACTCTGAGTGCAAAGAAACCAACATAAACTGGACGACTTTTTCTAGGAACCTACGACAAACAGGGTGGTCCACAGACTTTCAGATTTAAATTAACCCTGTAGTACATGCCCAGCAAACTTCACTTGATTTAAAATGCCTTTCATCGCCAACAAATTTACCTCCCAGCTTTTCTACGTCATGGAATGTAACCAACACATTATACCCCACACACACATGTCCATGAGTTACTCTCTCTAGCTCTACATGAGCGCAAAAAATCGTGCTTCTCTTACTAACGACCAATCAAGAGGCTGACCGATGACAAGACTTACTTGCTGATGAAGACAAGAATTATCCCCCTTTTTTTGAGCACTTACTTATTATCACTCACCACACATATCAAACGAGACACCTTCTCGGATGCCTTATATGTGGAAGATTTTCTTCGATGTAGAGGAATATCTCGGGTGATAGAGGTTTCGGTTATCACCTGAAGGTTATGTTCTCTTTTAGCTAGGTTTTTTGAGGTCCTTTATCTTCTGCTGACAAGTTGTCGAGTGCGTGGAGACTGATTGACCGTCATTGGTCGTTTACTTACAGGTGGGTAGTTCGAATTTCCATGTTTGAGATTTGGAAATTCCAGTGAAGCTCTGTTTCTTCTTATTTCGCTTAATACCTCTTTTATACCAATAAAATTTCTTAATGGTTTTATACCTGGGCCCCTCTGTGTAAAAACTTCTTCAAATCTAATTTTACTCGGTCCACCTGTATTTTACAGATAACATGTCCCTTTTCAACTCTAGAATCTGCCTCAGTACTTAGACCGGATTCAAAATATGATTTCTTGCATTCTAGTTCTTCCATGTGCTTCTGCAAAGGACTTTATCTACAATATTTAGTAGTTATAGCCAAATATTAGTTCATTATTTAAGAAGGGAATGACTACACCCATGTTTCCTACTATCGATGTATTTAAGCCTCAAAACTTTGAAAATTTCATTGTTTTTTTAAATCAAAACAAACTATATCGAAATTGGTGCGATGTCTATTATTTTTCAATTAAACGTGGATTACGTAAAATTCTAATTTACACATAAAATTAATGGGGTTTGATCATGGGCGCCCATACATAAGGGCAAAGGGGGCCCCCCCCCCTTGCACCGTAAAAGTTTTGTAAAGTTTTCCTCTGACTATAATAAATCGGTTTTATTAAACTTTTTTTTTTCATTTTAAGTATTGTCCTATATTAATCTCTTTATGATTGTAAGCTAATTCAAGAGCAAAATGCAAATAATTTCTACCATTGTTGACCACTATTTCTATACTAGTTTCTTACTTGAAATTTTTCGGTTTGGCGTAGGAGCGATCCTATTTTAAAATCACCCAAATTAGTTAAAACACTACTTTTAAGAATAAAAATGAAAACCTTTCTAGAGAGGACTCTTAGACACACTCTTTTTGCTTGAAACTCCAGTATTTTACACAAAATTTTTTTGCATTAAGTACTCGTGAGGGGCCTCTTTGAAATAATCATGAACCAGCCCCCCTTAAAAAAACAAACTTAAGTCCAGTTACGGGCTTGACTGGCTAAACTTTTCTTGGGCCCCCTCCTACATTCAAGCATATGGGCGCCCATGGGTTTGATTAATAATTTCTCAGTCTGTAATGAACTGTTTTAGTTGTACTAATTTCTTTAGTGAAACCAAATATTTTTTAGACGCCAAATAAGTACACATTTCGGATAACCTTATATTATCGGAAAAGTTAAAAAAGAATTCGGTGAATAAATTTCAAGATCTACCCCTAGTTATGCAAAGTATAAAATATTAAGATGTAAGTAACCAATCCATGAAATTCTAGATCAAGTAAGGATAATAAAAGTAAAAGTAAAATATTTATAAGAGAAAGAAAAACAAGAGAATAATTCTAGGAAAACTCTTCATCTGATTCTTAAAAGATTAAGAGAAACCTTTCCATCGAAATACCAGAAGAGAAAAACGAAATGCTCCATTTAACTATTTCCCCCAGCCAACCAACCAACCCACTGAGATCTGAAAACGTAAATGCAAATGTCTTCTGCAGCTGCTTTTTTGGTTTTTGCTTTTATCTGCAATCACATCTCCTCAATTGGATTGACAGACTCGCCTACACGGTTCACTCAAGGTTGACTCTCAGGTGTTGCCATCGCCGGATCATGGAATCATAGCTGCAGATATCGTCTGGGAAAGGAAATTTCTTTCTTTTTTTTAAATGGTCAGAAAAACGACCTTGGAAAAGACGTGTGGGTGCTAGTTAAGCGAAAACTACAAATCTATCGTTGATGATGGACCCAATAAAAAGTAGCAGTTTGCAAAGCCCTTGAAATCGTTATCGAAAACCACTTAACTCTGAACAAGTTGACATGCCCTTAGTTTGTTCGGTATAGCTAATGGACAATCCGTGTCCTTGTGTTTTAAATAGATAGCGGTATCAAGCTCGTTAGCTTTATTTCCATTCTAATAGCTTGCTACTCACTGTTTTGAATGAATAAGGAACAAAATAAATCCTGCATCAAATCCCAAAGAGAGCTTTAATTTAAAATATTGATATAAGAACCTATTGGCCATATAAAAAACAAATTAAATAAGATTACAATTAATACATCCATTATAATTCCAATCAATAAAATTATATTTTGGGAAAATGACAAAAAGAATGAAAAAGTGGAAAGCGAGAGAGATTTAGACTGATGAAGACAGATAAAGGACTCAAATATTTCTCAAATTGCCCTTTCTGCGTGTTCCTTCCAAACTAAATCTATGTGGTTCACATACGCCATCAATTGAGAATTTCACTCAAATTCATAGTTCAATTGAAAATTCAAACAAAACATTTACCTAAAGAAAATTCGTATTGGTTTCTTAGTACAGCAATTCCCATACCATGCTGCACGAAACACTGAAGTCTCCTTACTTGACATCTCTCCAGAAAAGAGCAAAATCTAAGCGTCCAAAGAAAAGTCTTAAGATTGGCCTTGGGAAAATTGCACATCACTTGGCCAGCCTCTCTTATTGCTATGATTTCGAATAGAAAAACTTTTACATTATTTGTTAATTTTGTTGAAAGTGTTTTTTGATTCTGTTGTTTTGTACTGAATACTGTTTTATTTGAGCTTGTAACTTACATCTCTAAGCCCCATGTTATACTTTGTGGAGCATGGGGAGATTTTAAATTTGTTTCAATAAAAAAAAGTAGGTATCTCTCCTAAACAGAGCGTTTCGTGGTTCAAAAAGTTAGGAAATCACTCTCCTGTTCTAAGTTGTTCTCCTAGAGCATTTTCAGTGAGATCCAAGACACTGCCACACCGATTGACAAACGACCTGGGGAGTGTCCTCATCTCCGGACTTCATTAGGCCTAATAGAGAGCGAGAGTTGCCCAAGAGCCCCCTCCTCACCCAAATGATACATTCGTAACTATCCATCAGAACCGAGAATAAAAAAATGCCATCGGAGCGGTGTCATTGGAACAGAGTGGATTTCTCCCTTTCTGCAGGGTTCGACGCTCGGGATAATGCCGCCATCTGTTATACTCGTAGAGTTAAGAAAAAGAGATTGCGCATAGGACCTCTTTTTATTGTTTGAAGACACTGTGACTATATCTTTGGCATTTGACCTGCTCTGAATGCTGGTAGTGTAAATACACATTAGAAGGTTCGAGTAATTTAAAAGAAACGGTTCTTGTATGGTTGATATGAAGAGGGCATTTAGGGGTGCCTTTACAAGCCAATTATTTAACTTTTGAATTATGTTAAATCAGCACGAAGCAAAGAATCTAAGACGGAACCCAAATTCATATATTTATCACAATTTCTTTTTATTTTTGACGGTTAGTGGCGTCATTAGACAAAAACAAAGAGCGTTATTTTACGAGGCTTTCTTTTATTTTTATCACACAACCTCACTCGAATGTTATAAAAAGGCTTCTTACATAAAACCATTATATCTATCTGGTATGATCTTAATAAGCACATAAGTTTTCTAATATTAAGTCCTTACGGTCTTTAGTTAGGAAGGACAAGGATGCAGAGGAGCGAGAAAATTCACCAGATGGAGCCCTTTCTATATATTTTAGAGAGGATGCCGAGGAGCAAGAGAACTCTCGGATGAAGTGCTTCGTACGATCGTCAGGGAAGATGCAGAAAAGCTAAACAAAATCCCTAGATTGAGCCTTCCCTGTTACGATCTCTAGACAGGATGAAGAAGAAAAAGAGAAGCCCCTGAATGGAACCCTTCCTATATTTTTAGAGAGGATGCAGAGGATCAAGAGAATTCCCGCATGGAGTGCTTCCTACAATCTTCAGAGAAGATGCAAAAGAGCAGGACGCTCGATTGAGCTTTCCTTGCTCTAGACAACATGAAGAAGAGAAAGAGAAGCCTCTGAATGGAGTGCTCCTTACGGTTTTAAGAAAGGATGCAGAAGAGCAAGAGAATTCCCAGATGGAGTGCTTCCTACAATCTTCAGAGAAGATGCAAAAGAGCAGGAGAAGTCTCTAGATTTAGCTTTCCCTACGATCTCTAGACAACATGAAGAAAAGCAAGAGATGCCTCTGAATGGAATATTCCTTACGATTTCAAGAAAGGGTGCAAAAGAGCAAAACCGCACAGTATCGTCGGCCGATGCACGGCCAAGTCAATTCCAACTCTACGTTTACACTCGTATTTTGTGGAAGGTGCGAGGAGAGGGGAGTTGAGTTGTTTCCATCCCGGATGATTGTTCATAAATAATGCATCTTCGAAACGATCGCCGAAGTGTGTTTCAGGCGATGGCTCTTTCGGAATTCCAGCGAGCGAGCCGTTTGTGTCGAAAGTGAAACTTTGTGGGGAATGCTGATGCCCGTCGGGTCTGTGTGATGGGGAACCTAATCGGGGTCAAGAATCTTTCGATGTTTGAGTGAAGACCAAACGATATTTTCCCTCGATATATTCGGAGATAGTTTGAACCTGAGAGATTGGGTTTTAAGTCCAAAGATTAAAATATTAACCTTTAAATTGAAAGAAACTTCTATACTGATTAGAATGGTGGAATGTTTATAGTTCCCTTCAACTTAAGTATCTGAAGAAAGGGCAAAGGAGAATATGGTCTTATATAAATTTTTGTACGGATTTCATATTTTAAAACTATGAATTGCTTTTCATCCCAAATTAGAAAATTTCCAACTTATTTTCGTTATTTGCAGCAATTAGAAAGGACTAAATTTATAGAAATTATTGTCGAGTTTGATGGTGTAAGTAGAATTTTTCTTTTTAAGTGTTCATACACGCAATACTTCTGTACAAAAATAATGGTTCAAATCATATTTATTAAGGAGAAGATTAATTCTTTAATTATAAATCGTAATCATCCAGGAATATATATTTTTAATAGGAAACATAAAACAAAATCTTTTTAAGTGTAGAAGTGAAATATTTATCAAATATCCGTCTAAAAAGTTAAAAACCTACCTGAATACTATTTTACCTTCCCCCCCCACACTCTTTAACTATAAATGTTAATTCCCCAAATGTTTCATACATTTGAAAATAGTTTCCGTTTATAAGTTCGTAAGACGAGTTTTCTTAGAACCAACCAACTAAACTTAAGAATAAATCAATGTAAAATAACATTTAAAAAGAATCAATCATAACGAATTAAAACGAATCAATTATAAGTACTGCGAATTAACATAACTTAACGGATAACTAGAAATTCAATGAAAGCCCCTAAATGAGGAACTGCTAAAGCAGAGAAATCAAAAAGCCACCGACGAAGCAAACAGGAGACAGCATCAGCAATCAGGGGAATAAATACCCACGACCAAAGCTAAGTCGGTTAATTACATGTTAATTCACCGCTAGGGGTTACAAAGGCGTCAAGCGACCGATAAAAATAACCTACGCTAATTTTTCGTCGCGAACATGCCACGAGATAAATCACCCTGGGAGTCGAAAGAGATCGTTACAATGATTAACTTCCCCTTAAACTGCGACCTTCCGCGTACTTCTGAGAACCCCACAAATTGAATCGTTATAGCCACGCGATTCCGTTTAGGTCTCCCTCCAACCGAAGCAACCCATTTTTTTCCAACTCAGTTACAAACGCACATGATCCGTTAAGTAAAACTGAAGCGAAAAAACGATCACAAAGTGTAATCATTCATTAATGTCAACAACCAAAAATTAAAAAAGGCTTTCTCTGAAAGTTTCCCGCGTCTATGCCGTCTCAATGTCATAATTATTGGATAACGATTAATAGAGCAAGGAGTTGTTGGTTTTATTGGGAACGATAACACGACGGATTATATCGTTCCATAGCGCTTCTGGAAGAGACAATCCCTTTGAAGAATGCTCGTACTAATCTTTTCGACAGAAAAAAGCGACTTTTAAATAGCTAGAAGGCGTTGGTAATCTGCACTAAGTGATTTTATTGTAACAAAGCGCTTGTAACAATTTCTGAGAATGATTACTACCTACATGATTCTGTAGCGTAAAATGGGTTGATGTATCTATCTAATAATGACTACTGTTTTTGAGGATACCTCCTACGAATAAGGAGCTCGTAATCCTTGTTATTAATTATCAATAGACTAATATATGTGTCTAGATATCGCACGTTCATTGATGCGATTAAGAGTTCATGATCAGCATGCTTTGCAACATGGGTGGTGTGACCCAGTTTAAAGTGATTTTTACCTACTTAATTGTTTTGCTTCAAACAAGCACAAAGCAAAAGAACGAGCAGGTCTTAAAATGCCCATGGATGCGTTCACTTATTATTTTAATGTAGTAATTAAGGGAGGGGTGTGTAAAATTTAATAGGTATAAGATAGTGTCGTAGAAGTCTATATAGAAGATACTACAACCGTTGAAATGTGGGGAAATAATAAAAGAAATTCCATTGTACTTTATATTCAATAATGAATACCAGTATTGAAAAACAATATTTTAAAAAAAGTTTTTGACACTTTGTATTTCATGTATGGTAACCCTCAGAAAGGAAAAGAACCAGATAAATGTAAACTGCGTTCTTTGGAAACTTTTGAAGAAGCTCATTATACACCGTATTTGTGAATTCACTAATAACGCATCAAAAAAGGATACTGAAAAAAAAAATAACATCCACCTCATCCTCTACATCAGTTTTCTTTTCATAAAATTCCCCATCCTCTATTGTGTTTCTGATAAGCTTGACTTAGTTTTCCTTTGATACAAAAAAAGTTTAAACGTTGATTTAATTTTGATTTGTCAAAATTTACTCTTATAGAGCATTTTCAATCACATGACTTGGCCTAACAACGGCCTTAGCAACGTTGTTTTTTTCCTCCAGTGACATCATGTGTGAATGCTCCTATTGGATGGTTCTAGTTCCCGCCCCTAACAACGGCCTTAGCAACGTTGTTTTTGTCCTCCAAGTGACGTCATGTGCGAATGCTCTATTATTTATTCCTAAAGCTGTTTTTTGCATTTAAGTTGGTTTTATCGAGCATTAGAATCACCTAAGCGGTAAAAACATCAAATTCTTCAAGCGTGTATCAACCTATCTCTCGATATAAATCATTCATAGAAACGACAAAAATCAAAATAGTAATTCCTTAACTAAATCAGAACTCTACCGTCTCTTCCCCTTCTTTTGTTCCTTAATTCTGCATTTGGACAAGATTATACACTTAACTAGACCATTGTGGCAGGTACTCATAAGGAAATCAATAGTTCAAGCATCTTAATCATTTTAAATCTTTATTTCCTTGGTTAAAAGAAATAAAAAAGCTGTGGGGCAGATTTTATCAAGAAACGAGCTTAGACCTATGAGCTCTAATGCAATGGAGTAGTTTGCTTATATGGGAAGATAATCATAGTTACTAGTAACAGAGGAATAAACTGTAGTTACATGAAATTTTTTAAGGTTTTTAAAATATTGATTTCAATTTAATAAAAAAGAATGAGAGTAATACACCTAAAGAGGACAAAAAAAGTTATTTTTCCATTTTGTTCTTTATTCCTTTCTTAAAACTGGATTTTTGAAATCAATAATAAGGGACTATAAAAAAATAAATAGCGTATCAATCTCTTAAAAGGACGCAGAGATACCGTGTAACCACAAAAAGGACAGAGGTTAGTACATACCAACTTTTTCAAAAGAAAGAAGTTCGAAATAGAACGCGATGCAAATCTGATCCTACCCGTTTTTAGCAACGATACTTCTGCCCACCTCTCAATAGACCCAAGAATCGACATATTTTCCGCATTTTGACCTTTTTCTTTCATAATAACACAGCAGTCTAAAGGTCGATATAATCAGTAAGATGATACCAATCTGTACCATTGTGACTCAAAAGCAGAATTTGACGTTTGAAAATTTCTCTCTCCCTACCAAAATAGCCATTCTCCTTTACTTTCCACAGGTTTGCCTTTTCCGTTCTTTTGTCTGAATGCTCATTGAACTTCATTAGGTCTGTCAGAAAACTAGGCAATCTTTACTTTCGAGATGAGAAACTCTTTGTTATTTTATCGGAAAAGGTTGTGTGATCGAAGGTTGTAGGTGGAACTTTTTTTTTACATTGCGATAGTAATCTAAGCTTTCTACTCTTGCAACACTACGTATCGGTAGGAAAATTTAGGGTTACATGGGAGACAATTTTTCTCTGTGAAGAAATCAATATTGTAATAGAACGTAAACCTTTTTTATGTCCGGCCTATTATTAAAATTTATTCATTTCTTGTTCAGTTTTCACAAAGGGAACCACCAAAGGTTTCAATAAAGGTTTTCCAGCATAAACTGTTTTTAAGGAAGCAATGGTTTTGCAAGAAACTGTATGTTATATTAATGCTGCGGTGATGGTTTTCAAAATGGAAAAAGTATTGATAAAAAAAATTTTGTGAACAACTAGTTGTTGGTAGTTGTTCTTATGAAATTTTCGTAAAATGGAATTAAAAGTTAATGGATATAAAAATACCCATGCTAACTATTTATTTTTTCACGACAGAACTTATGGCTTTCCCACAACACATATCCTGTTAAACAAATTATCCGGAAATTCCCACCTTGAATGGTCAGGAGTAATACTTACACAAGTTTTTAATTTCAACTCTTAAATTATTATTCTTTTGACTCACATAACTTATTTAATTCATCTGAGTCTGGCTCAGTTTAAAAAATTAGAACAAAACATAAATTTAATGTGGCAATCAATGAGCAAAAAAGTCCACTGAAAACTTACAGCCTTCCCTCATCACAATGGGCTCCAATTAAACTCAACCACAATCCCGTATGACCACAAAGAGATTAAATCCCAATCTCAGCATGACTCTACATAAAAACGAAATCCTCTTTCACACTAACGAGCCCCCTAAGGTCCTTTCTTATCGACGACTTTTTAATACTTAGTGACTCATTTTATGTGTATAAATCCTTTAATGAGACACTAGTCTAATGTGATTAGTTGCCGTTAGTGGCGCTTCCGAGCCAAAGGTGGTCTATCTGCATGGCTGGTAATGAGCGGCAGGCGTTGAACCGGAGGAGGGAGCCCCGTAGAATTAAAAGCAAGAAAGATCGCGGTGGGGTTTCGGTTCAGCGGGTCGAGTGGGAGCGGAGCGGCTACTGGGTGAACGATGTGCGATTGCCTTTTTTTGAAAGGTTGGTTGCTGAGAGTAGTTGTAGGGTAGTACTAGAGATGTAAAATTCTCGGTAATAATCTTTTGGAGAATATTCTCTGAATATTCTGAATATTAAGAGGAGAATTTTCGAGAATATTCTCCTAGAAGCTACTAAATACTAAAATAATTTTTTTTTGAAAAAAAAAATTATAAGGGATATATCAACTTCAAATTAGAAGAATATTAAAGGTTTTACAATGAGAAAGAAAGCCAAATTAAATTGAAAAATATTTTAAAATCGCTATTACTTAATTGATAAGACAACATGTTTGATAGGTAAAGTAAATATTACAGATAATATTACAGATAATTCTAATGTGATATTCCTTCTTTTAAGAATATTCTCGTCTCCTATCTAGTTCTATCAAAATTAACTAAATGTCAGGTTCAAAAGGTCCTTCAGTTAGACAACTATTTGTATTATTACATTTGCTTTTAACAACTATATAAAAATAATTTAGACTCCTCTTTTAATTGTATGAGTATTTTCTCCCAGTAAAACTTGCTTCTAATATTTTAAAAAATATTTTATATTCTATTAAATAAAATTAACTTATTTAAAAAAACATTTGCGAAATAATGAAATTACAGTTCAGAGAATATTCTCTGAACTGTAGGGTGACTTTTAAATGGTAAGTTTCATTGAATTTGTTATTATTTTCAGGTTTGTTACACTAATACTACATGACCATTTCATATTATCAAAAATTTTTACATTTATTTCCATTTATCAATCAAAAAATAGAATATTCTCGATTATTCTCAAAATTCTCGCTCCTGGAGAATATTCTCGTTCTCCGAGAATATTCTCCGGAGAATATTCTCGACTCACATCTCTAGGTAGTACATACGAATCTTTCTCTAAAGCTACTGTTACCCGTTCCGAGAAAAATCGGTTCATATAGACTCGTGTCCGAAAATTGAGGATAATTTTTTCATTTTGTAAAAATGACGCAAATATGTATTAGTTTCTTATCAATGAAATTCATTCCAAGAGATCTTCTAAGAGTGGAATTATGGATCTAAGTATCATAAAAATAGTTTAAGGGGGTACAGAGGCTCTCCATTGATAATGGAATTCCATACATTATCATTACACAGAAACGTTCATGTGAGAGTCATAATAGCAAAAAATGCCTAAAGGATATGATATTCCTGAACTCTATCCATTATTTTAAGTGTGTGGAATACCTTTAAGTATATTATGATTTTTATAGACGATATTAAGTAACACCTTCTCAATCTTTATTTTGAGCAGATTTTAGAGCTCATGGATGGATTATTGGCGGGTGGTAACCATATTTTTGAAGCTCTATTATGTGTTTGTGTTAACATAAATCTGCGGATCCTGAAAGTTACATTCCAGTAACAAATATTCGTGTCATTATCCCCAAAATATCAAATTATACTTAATTCTTGGACATGGACATGAGTGTATGAAATTTAAAACAAAAAAAAAACCCTACCAAGTTTAAAAAGTCTTGGTGGTTTTTTTTGTGAAATTGAGGTTATATCAGCTTAAGGTAAACAAAAAAGTAATATCCAAGGGCGAATCCAGGGAGACTGGGGGGGCTGAAGCTTCCCCGTATAATACAATCTACGCTTCAATAAAATCATATAAAAACTGAGCTTGCATTCTGAAGTAGATCCTGCTTACGTTTTACATGATGTACACAACTTAAAAGATTCCCTGACACAATACACAACGAAAACAATTTTGAAAAAATAAACCCCCTAAACCAAACTTTCACTCGCAGTTCAAATCTATCTTTACTTCCACCAATGATTCGAACCGGTCATCCTACTCACACACACCATTTGCTACACTTTATCATCTAATGGTTTTAAATCATCTGATACGCCGCCGCCAGAGATTCATCGTGAGAGTGCATCAGAGACAAAAGCCGACATTCGTTTTCGAAGCCGAAAAGACCACGAAATCCTTGCTCTTGAACCCCCTTGTCACAACATAAAGCCCCAAATGACCCGTGACCGATGCAACCTGTCTCCGGTAGCAGAGGTATAAACGCTACGGAAGTGGACGCTCTGTTTTTACACAAGGGAGAAAGAGCGTTGGTTCCAAAGTTCCACTTACAAAAAAAGCTTCAAAATGTTAGTGATTATGAGTTATTCCATTCTGAAGTTTAGAGGTGTGTTAGCTCCCAGTTCCTCTCTTTCTTCTAGCCTTTTATTGAAAGTTCGTAAAGTTTGAATTGAGGTTATAGGGGTAAAGCCTTTAACTTCCGGCGAGGAGAAAAATGGAGACGTGAATTTTACTTTACGTTTCTAGCTGGACTACATCAAAGAAGTCTTTCATAATAAAGGTGAAAAAGTTTTTCATACCGAAGATGAGGTCAGAGAATATTAAAACATCGGAGTAAATACCTAATTTTAGAATCCATCAAACATTTTTTTAAATCATGTAGAACAGAAATCTATGAAATGGGGGAAAAAAACTCTGATGGAGACCATAGCTGTATATTTGGTTGCCCTAAAATTATATTTCTTTTATAGGCTACAGTAAGCAAATACAAGTTTAAGGAATTTTTCTTTCTAATTTAATTTAATACTACATAATTCATTTTACAATATTTTAAAATACTTTTATTTAAACTAGATAATATAAATCGATAAAAAATCCATTCTCTTTTACAAAACAGGTAAAATTCAATATGACTTTAAAAATGGTTTAACTTTAAAAATGTTTTTTAAACCTGACATAATCAAAATTTCTAAGTAAATGAAACTTTTCTTACACAACTTTTATAATCTTCTATTGTTTAATACAGAGTGATTCAAAACTTATGGACCAAAATGATAGGGAGAAAGACTACCCTAAGACAATACAGAATCACCCTGGTTTGGGTGACCGGCGGAGGAAAAATCCTAAAGAGCTAGAGCGGATACAAAATTATGAGCAAAACAGTTCGGGTTAGAAATAAAATTTCAATGCCAATTATCATGTTTTAGCTTATGTATAAAAGCTATGTAAAGTTTTTGTCCTTAAGGGTCCGTCTTTAAACTGCGACAATAATAATGTCGAAATTTTTATTGTCGCATTTTAAAGACCACCCCTTAAGAGAAAATATACCTAGCATCGTTTACATTTATAAACAAGTATTAAAACATTGTAATTGACATTGAAATTTTATTTCTAACCCTAACCGTTTACCCACAATAACCAATTTATCATTGCTTTTGGCAACTTTTGCCCACGCTGTTCCTCAGGATATTTTCCCTGTCATTTTGGTCCACCAGTTCTTAATCACCCTGTATAAGTAAATGAAAAAAAAAAACATTTAAAATCTGGCACCAAATGGTTTTAAAGGTAGAAACTTTATCCAAATTGCTATTAATATGTCTGTATTACACTATTATACAAGACCAACATTAAGCTACTAGTTTTCGAAGCAAAAAAAAAAATATTCGATATTGGACCGTTATTTAAAAAAAAATTAAATCGATTGTGGTAACTCAGAAAAAAATTCTTTGTTGACACGCCGGTTAAGATTCCAAACACCGGCCTTACCATAATGAAAAAAAAACATTTACCTACCTTGAGACTTAGTCACTTTCGGAATCCAGATAGAGAACACTCCAAAGACTGAGGTGTATAATCCCTTGTTCTTTCACGAAGAAAAAAAATCCCGCGCGGAGAGAAAAAAAAGCTCGCACACACAAACACAGGGAGCACAAGCCTATCTCCTTTTCGCAAGAGGAGAGAAAGAAGCGAACGCGTTCCTCAGGTGGTAGGACCCAGAGGATGTTGAGGAGCCAGTAGTGTGTTCGGTCCCTCACCTGACACTTGGGAAAACGATCGGGAGGATCTTGAGGAGAGGTTTCTCCTCCCGCCCGCAGTGCCCTCTGGTGGAGGAGATTGATACTGTGGAACCGCGGAATCGTCCGAGTTTTGGGAGAAATGTTTGAATGGGAGTGCGAATACTCTTTTTCAATAAAGTTAACACCTATGCGTTTATTTCACTGTCTAGGATATATTTCTATCAATTTTTATAGTTGAAATAAAACTAAAGTTCATAGTAACTACTATGAACGTAAAAGTAAAGTTCATAGTAACTACTATGAACGTAAAAGTAAAGTTCATAGTAACTAGTAATAGTTCATAGTAAGGTAACTAAGGATTCAAATCAATCAAAAGTTAATAGTGTTTAAAGAATAAAATTAAATTAAGAGTGGAATGGGTTACAGAACTCAGGAATTTAGCCAAGGAGAGGATTCGGGGATATATATTCCCCAAAAGTCATAAAAGGGACTAAATTTACCTCATACGCCTTTCAAATTCCTATATCCTCCAACAAATTTTTTCTAGCTACACCTCTATACCACTAGAACCGCATCCTATAGAACCATTATTTGATAAGCCACTAAGCCTTATCCACTATATCCGATATAAAAAGACTTAGATAATACAATTTTTATTGCAATGAACCATAATTTTTTTATGAAAACTAATGTAATTATAGTATACACTTTGGAGAAAAAAAAGGTCATTGGGGAGATATGCCATGCCCCCTCTTTTTTTTAGGATGTTCAGTTTCAAATGGTGAAGGATGTTTTCACAGCATGCCCCCCCCCGGTCTTTATTCTAAAATCTACATCATCCCATGATATTTAATTTTTTTGAGCTTTGATTTTCTACCAATATACATTATTTAAACAGTACTTATTTTAAACAGTATACATCAATACCAAAAAATCAGTGTTTTCTAAACTTTTATGTTTTATTTTAATATGGCTTGAATCTAGAAGTTTTAAATAAACTTTCAACATTTTACACTTTTAAGTCGCAATTCTTTAGTTTAAATTTATCATATTTCGAGAGGTAAGGTATGTACCAAAAGATACTCAACAAAGCATTCAAAATAGTAGTTATCGCAAATTAAATATAAGGTATTTATCGTTTCTATAAACTATAAAAAGGAGAAACGATCCCAACATAAAAGCCTTAAAGAAAACATTCTTGTTCTTCGCAGTATCTTGGGAAAAAAAGCGAGAATGGCCAGAAGCAAAATAGTCTCTCATTATTTAGAACTCTAGGAATTTAAGGGAACATTCATAAAACTCCGAAGTGTTAAAAACTGTGTGGCATTGAAATTTTCAGAGAAGAATATTTCCGTATAAGAAAAATCATCCGTACACATTTTTTACTAATAATCCAAGTACGTAATCGTAATTTTTTTTATTTATAAATAATCAAAAACCCTAATAATCGGTCAATTGTTTTAAGATTTTTATAAAATAATTGTAACATTATTTAAGTTTTGCCAGCAAAAATATAAATTTAAAAATAAATATAAAAATATGTTCATACCACGTTTGAGTAAATATATTCTCTAACCAATGTTGCTGAGTTCCATAAACTGGTGTTTCCCAAACTTGTTTATCCCATTATTTTTCAATGATTCAAGACTGATCAGCCAATTTTACATGAAAAATTGTTTTATTGTGGTATTTCATTCACGCTTTATACTTTTTTGAATTGATTTGAAAAAATTAATTAACTAAAATACGAAATTAATAAAACTGATAAAGCAAACGATAATATTTGCTTACGAAATTCCTTTGGTTTATTTCAGAAATTTAAATTATGAGTTGAGTTGTACTAAATTTAAATAGATGTGCTCAATTAATTGCCATCAAATATTCAACATGTTTTATATTGTGGATGGTCCCTTGAAGAAATACAAGAGATTGCGCGCAAAAGATGAAGAGGTTGAATTGTTGACTTTCGCAACATCATTTATATCAGGTTTGATTTGAAGACATTTTTCACTCCAAGTGACGACAAGTATTAGGAGTATTAGGGTCTGCAATAGGAAACTTGAAGATGTCAATCTTATTACAGATTTCTAAACTTTCATCTTGCAAAAAATTCTACCACTTAAAAGAATGACAACCAGGAAACTGTAGTTCTTTAATATAATATTTTTATTCGTGACATCAGTTTTTCGTGAAAAGAATGTTGAACTTTAAACGAATGTTTCGTTGTTTATTTGATTTTCTATAAGTTTTAAAAAACAGCAAATACATTTATATTTTAACGAGTAAACACAGTTTTTAAAACAAACTGAAATAATATCTGTACTAACTATTTTCCCCCTTTTTTTATTTTCAAACTCTAACATACTCTGGAATAACAACGAAATATAATGGGATAAAACTTTAAGGAGAATTTTTCTATTTAATAATTAAAACTTTTAATAATTTTACTTTAATTTTAAAACATTTACAGAAATATCTTAATATATCATTTGCTTCATTGCCTTTTTTTCGCTCCTTTTTTACCAGGTAATGCGATAAAAAATTTAATAATTAATTACTATATATACGAACTTTCTAATTATTCCTATCCAAATATTTTCCATCCATGAACTTTATATATTTATTAATTAATAAAAATGGTTATACATTTCATTTATTAGAAAAACAGTTGAATTCCATAATTTTTCAGCTGGGATTTACTGAACTGTCCAGATATATCAATAGATAAACCAGTCCCATTATATTGACATTGATTTATAGTAAACCTCTGGAAGTAGTGAAAATTCCCTATAACTGCGTTCACTCTAAAAAGGTTCAACTGTGTTGAAAATACGCATTAGTTGTTGTTATTGTTGCATTTTATGCATTGTTATTATTGAAAATACTCACATGTTTCAATAAGGTCAATCAAAGCAATATGACATCTACTGCATTATTTTCCAATAATTAAATAAATTGTTCGATAAGTCTTGAATAATTCCAAAATATTAAATTAATTAACGAAATTTCAATAATCCCCCCAGGGTTTAAATCTAGGGAAAAATTCGTTTAGCAAAAAGCTAAATGGATAATAAGATTTAGTAAAATGCTAAAGTAACAAATTGGTGGGATATGTCTGTGCTTTTGGCGGTAAAAATTTAATTGATAAAAACCACACAAAAAATTAACTCAATGCTAAATTGTATTTCTTTTAAAGCTTTATATGTGTTACATTTAAACAAAATCAAGTACTCATATTTTTCAAGTATAATTGCGATTCACATTTTCGCTATAATGGTCTAAAATATTTCACCACTCGTAGGGGTTTCTTTCGCACTTTACGAAAAAAAGCCACCATTGCGAAATTCCCTGTTCCCCCCCCCTTGAACAATTTAATAAAGGAAAAATAACCCTCATTTTCTCCACACCGACAAACCCATCCACTTTCTCCTCAAAAACCTCCATGGAGCGAGACGTCATCACATACACACACCCAAATAAATAACGTGGGAAATAAAGCGTCTGGAGGCAAAGGTCGACTGCCCATCCCACCTCTTAAAACTCATTATGCCGATGGGAGGGAGCGGTGTCCCTCCACACCTTCGAACGAGAGGACGCCGTCCAACTCTCACAATGACCCCACAGAACTATTCCTGAGAGTTGTCTTTAGATAGGCCGAGTGGGAGGTTTTCATTGGAAGAGTTGCATTCTAAAGAGATGGAGCATCATTCTTTTAAGAGAATGTGTGATGAGCCGAATTTACTACTATGTTGTTTTTAGTTCAGGCTGATCCACACTTATGATTAGGATTTATCAGTCTTTCACTGAATAAATATTTAAATATAAAAGTACCAACTTCAATAAGAGTTCTGTTCAGATCGTTCTCTTAATTGCAATATCGATTCAGTTAGGGCCTAGCGCCCCTTTCAATGTAATTTTTTATAATTTTATCTTTTGGGATGTGTTGAACTATACCGATTCGAGGATACTCTTTAATTTTGTTAATTACTTTCTTCCAAAATCTCTTAACGTTTCCAAAGCATATAATCTACTTTTTGAAATAAAAAAATAATGAGTTTAGCTGTAATAAATATAATGCTAATATTTTGTGCTTCCTGCTCCAAAAATGGTGAAATTTTACATTACACGAAAATATGACTTTGAACCTGTAGTGAGCCTAAGGAGGTGCTTTGAAGTATAATTAATAGTTTTGATAATGGAACATAAGTTGATAAAATCATGCAACCTCAGATGATTTAGCACCTTGTCTCTGATATTCATTGTCAATAGCCACATCACATAGCCTAAAAAATGCTATCACGTTATTTATAACTTTGTTATGTCATTAAATAAAAACATTTATTTGCCATCAACACATTATTTATGAGCAATAAGTTAAAAGAGAAAAGATATATCGGTAAACATCGTGGACAATTTCAACGTGGGCAACAACGTAAAAAACTGCATCACTCTTAAATCCACAACACCATAAAAGATTTCCAAACTCAACAGTGTTTCCCAGAGTATCTCCCTTCCGTTCGATGCCTACACTGATTTTGATTCAGCATCGACGTGCAACATGGCTCTGAGGCAATGTTTAAGTTGTGGCATTTTGCTAAGGCGTCAATTTCCCTTTAAATGTCTTGCGGAGGCAGATAACTCGGTACATTCGTGGGAGGTGGGATCTTTGGCACCATCGCTATTGTGGATCAGAGTACAATAACCATTTTATTGATGCAAAACACCAAAACATGATGAGCTTACCGAGGAAGAGAACAACTAAAACCTGCAGAGAAACTATATAAATATTAATTACACCGTCTTTATGCCTCAATTGTTTCTCAAACGGCTGTATTCAACACTAACTTGGCCTAAGGTTAACTTGGAATCAAGCTTTTTCGATAACTCTGAGTGGCTTAAATCTTGTTTCCCTTCATCAGTTTATCAGTTACCAATTAGAAGTTTTGATTCCAGGTTAACCTTAGGTTAGGTTAGTTAGAGTGGTGAATACGACCGAAAACGAGTGAATTTCATTTCTGAAAAACCTGAATTAATGTTCGTCAATAACTGATATTTGTAGAGAGGTATTTTATACCTAAGAATTTTACGAATATTTTAATTAAAGAATATCTATATGAAAACAAATCTTGAGAATGTATCTAAAATTTATTGTGGGTTTTTTACTTAAACCTATATTATTACGTATAATTTCTGAAAATTACAGCTGTTTTACTGTAAAAAAAAAGATATTAAAAGAAGAAAAATGAATAAGTAGTATTACATAAATAGTTTTAAATGTTTGAAACTTTCTTCTCCAAATTTTTTAGATTGAAACTAATTGTATTTTGATTCTTTCCTTCTTCAAACATATTTAGAAATTAAAATTGATGAATTCCATATCCTCCCAACATAAATACGCACATTGCACATGGATATCTATTTAAATTTCTACATATGGCCAAAATCAAAAAAGTATAATAAAGATTTTTCACTATATTAAATGGCACTTAATTTAAAAAAAAAATTAATTATATTTGAGGATAGTAATTTCTTTTTATGGGTTCTTTGTTTCTACGGAAGGCAATTTCATGTATTTGAATTTTAGAACGTCTTGAAAAAATAAACTATTAAAACTTAGTGAAACCAATTAAAACTCTTATTTCATTACAATTTTGTTATGAATGTCTTTATAAAAAAAGAAGCTCGTTCAGTGAAAACTCAAATATCTATATAGAGATCCTCAATACAAAGCCCTCTTGATTTGTAACGATAAACTTTTAACCCATTTAAACTTTTATTTAAAAGAAGTTTGCTAGTTTGGGTATCAGTTATTATAAAAGCTCTTTAATCAGAAATCAGATAAACCATGCTTCAGAAGAGAAACAAGGACTTCATGGTTGAATGAACTAGTTGTAGGGCCTTTCTTTTAAAATGAGATGAAATAGTTGTGTGAGAATCCTCATTCGTTTTTAGAGAAAGCTTTCTTATCTTATATGTAGGAATGCGTGCTTCTAACTTGATTTATTATTAGAAGGATATTTTCGAACTCGTTTTTCCTAATCATTGATATAGTAGATTTAATTCAGAAAATGAGCTTAAACTAGTTACATGATAAAACTTCATTATGGGATAGTTTTAGAACTCATATATTCAAGCATACTGCTAGTAGCTTAGATTAGTGGATCAAAATCTGTTCGGCTTAGTGTCAGATGAAACAGAGATATAATTTGGAGTTGTAACGATTTGTTCTTGTCATTGTAGTAGATAGATAAAAAGCTAAGAACTTGACTGTTTTATTAGTATGTTAAACGATTCCCTTTTTCTTTTTACTTCATGACACTAGATAAAATTTCTCCAAATAGTTTTTGATTTTACTAATGCCAAGCAAATTCATATGAACAGATTTCTATTAAAATTATTTTGTTTTGGGGATGATCGCAATAACCAAATATAAATTTTAAATTTCATACCCTTTTAATATTTCGTATTTCTGTCTTAACAGGATTAATAACTATAAAGAAAAATAAGTACACAAAGGAGAAATAAGTAAAATTTTCATTTTAACCTTTTATTAGAAGCATGGATAACAGAACTTAAAATTTAGTTACATAAAAATTTAAACATTTAAAGACAACACTACTCTTTCTTGAAATAATAACAACATTATTGATTATATAAATTAAGTTCAAACCTTTAATGTATTTGTTTCCACCTTTAAATTCTATACAAACACAACTGTAAAAATATGTATAATACTACGTACAAAAGAAAATAAACCACACAACCACATTGAATACTATTCTAAAATACTATAAAATTTTACAAAACACCTTTTGAGCCTTCATTTGACTTTAACATCATTAATAAAAACTTCTTCTTTCAATACCGAACAATCCATGTATCCAATACTGCACTCAATAAAACACAAAAAAAAATCGATCAGGAAAAAAAAATTGGACAATCAACGAGCCTATTTTTGCTCAAACTTCATTCAATCTTCTGTTCCATTTGACTGGCGAGCTTGGATTTGATAATGAACGCAACACAAACACACACTTTCCCCTTGACAAGTTCTAAAATTCAATTTTTCCATTCCAAACCTTGAGATCTGCTACTTAAGATCTGATGGATTACTACAAAAATCTTTATTATTTTTCGTTTAGCCGTCAGTGAGTTCAAAGTGAATTGAAATATCTAAACGGGTTGTAGTATCCAAAACATTGAAAATGAGTTTTGATTCAGCCTTTTCTTTATTACAATCAATGTAAAATTAATACTGTTTTGAAATTTCGAATTACGGGATAATCGTAATAAAATATCATTCAACAAGATGATAAGCAAATTATCCTAATTGAATGAAATATTGATGATAAACTGTTATTTATAGTTTATCCCTTTACTCAGGAATCAAACGATAAAATTACTAGTCACATACCTTAAAATCTTTTAAGTCAATTTTAAAATGACTAAAACCAATTTTGGCACAGATCACAGAGTTTTTAATCGGAATAAAAATTCTACAACACACAAGCCTCTCACATCTTAAAAAAATGAGATTCTTCTCCATCTTCTTTAGTTGCCTTGGAAACACGCACTCAAGTTGCCAAAAAAACCTACAGATCCAATTCACACGAAGTACCATAGGACGGCAGCCACCATTCCCGTTAGGACAGCAAGTGACGTCAGACTGGTGAGGTGGAAGAACGCGAACGCCACCCAGAAGACCGTGGGGTGGCAGTAATTGAGAGAGTCCCTGTCATCCTCCTCGGGGGGCCAACAGTTGTACACCACCCCCACACCTAAAATAGAAAAGATAATGTAAGTAAAGGGAAGAGAAGATTCTGCAAAATAACTGTTCAAAACCTACAGTCACAAAAAATATAGTTCATTCTTATAAAACATTTTTTTTTTCTAGTTTAAGACTTACTAGAAAAGGGGGCCATTCAAATATTACGTAAGCACCTAAAACGGAGAGGGGATTTGCGATTTGTTGCTTATTTTTCCTAAAAGGGGGAAGGGGAGTATGAGTGATGCTTACGTAAGATGTTACAAACACTGCATTTTCGGAAATCTCTTGTTTCTTGCATAAATAATTTTTAATCAACCAAAAATAAATTTAAAAAAAAACCTAAATTAAGAAATAAATTTTGAGCATTTTTCGCAAGGAAAGTTTTAACGATAGGTTAAGTGTCCATGGAGAACGATGAATTTCAGAAATCTAAGCATTACTAAAGATTTTGTACAAAAAAAAAGAACAAAGGAGGGGGTCAGGCAGTTTTCTTACGTAATTATGAGAGGGGGGGTTCGCGGTTTGTTTATTTTTGTTGACAAGGGGGAGGGGGTCTAAAAGGACCAAAAACTTGCTTACTTAATATTTGAAAGGCCCCTTATCAAATATTTTTGCTCCTATCACCTTCAGAGTAGTACTTATAGTTTAAGACTTACTATAGGAACATTTAATTGTGAAAGATTTTAAAGGAATTGTTTTAGTGATATCTAAGTAGAGAAAGGTTAGACAAAAGGTATCTCCTGCCTGCCTAAGTACCTAATTTTGCCGACTTCTATCAAGCATTTTACTGAGGAATGTTAGAGAAAACTTAATGTTTTTTCGGACTACCGTATTGAGAATCGGTTCGTTTATTCGTCTCATGAACCATCTTATTTTAGCGACCGCAAAATAATTTTCCCACACCGGGAATTGAACCCGGGCCTCCTGGGTGAGAGCCAGGTATCCTAACCACTAGACCATGTGGGAGATATTAACATTGACTTCGACAAACATTACATCTCTCAATCGATAAACCAAGTGCACAAATTTATCAGTTTTGTGAAAGAGCAGATGCAAGATTCCCATGAATGACAAACGGCCAACTTTCATTTATAAAAAAGCATTGATTTGAGATGGATTTCTCTGAAATATGAGCTTTAAAGTAAGATTAAAACCTATCAAATAAAAATCCACAACAAAAATTAAACTATTTTGTCAATCTTTCTCTTTTCCCCCCTTTGACTAAAGCGTTAGAAAAAACTCTAAAAAAATGCTGTCCATAAATGATGTCACATCTCCATATTTTGGCCCTCCCCTTTTTCCCAAAAGCCATTTCTCACCATTTTATTGAAATGAACTCTTATTTTGCTGGTATAATTTTTACTCTAAAGCTATTTACACTTTTTTAACCTAGATTTTCTGAATAAAAAATGTCGTTTTGGTTTTTTTGTTGATTTGCAGTGTGTTTTTACAGTTGCGTAACCAAAAAGCAATTTCGGAGGGGTTATTGGAACTTTAGGGGTATGGGAAAAAAGTAAAGAAAATATTTTGACTTTAAGAGGCGATATGTCCCCTAATCCCCCACTTGGCTACACCCCTGTATTTTTATTATGTGTTGTTACATCTCTTTTGTAACCTCACCTCTACCCCAAGCAGCACAAACGTTCAAGATTCATCCAACTTTCGTCATGTGTATAAGGCTGAATTTCGTTTACTTCTAGTAACAGTTACGTACTTGTAGTGTTCGGCAACTAGTGGTCAAAAAGTAGTTAACTACCAACTACTAACTAGTCTGGGAAAATCTAGTTGCAACTAGTAGCTAACTATTTTTTCCTGGGACTAGTTGCAACTAGTAGTTAACTATTTCCCAAAGTAGTTAACTACTAGTTAACTAGTCTACTTAATTTCATAACCTATTTTTTGCCCAAATTCTAATACATCTTTCTTATCTATATCACAAAAAACTTTATGCTTCGCTCAAAACGGCGCTTTATTTCTGGTTATGGTATTTGAGTACTCTACCATGACATTGTAGTTATAAATAGCATTGTAATTTTTGTATATTTTGATAAAAATTTTAAATATTTTTGAAATTCTAAACAAAATTTTTTTTTAAAGTAGTCGAAAATTTGAAAGTAGTTTCAACTAGTAGTTATTAAAAAAAGTAGTTCAACTACTAGTTAAACTAGTTTAACCCAAAAGTAGTTAAACTACTAGTTAACTACTAGTTGATCGGTAGTTAACTACTAGTTGCAACTAGTTCTAGTTAACTAGTGCCGAACACTACGTACTTGACATATCTGGTATGAGATGTGCTACTAGGGACCTTTCCCATTGATAAACTTCCCCAATCCAAGCATGACATCATTCGTGGACAGCCCCTAACGTAACGGGACAGTTCACATAGCATATTTTATCCATATCTACCACTGGAAATACACTCATATTTTTTTTTCAGGCATTAGTTACTCACTGTAGAGATGCACGAAGAAGAGGATAGCTCTCGCCGACCGGACCGTGTCTCTGAGGAACTGCTGGCACCAGAGCCGCCTCCTGACGAAGCTGGCTGCCACCCCCATGGAGTTAATGATCGCGTCCACGCCCCCGCACACCCCCATCATCACGGGGATGGTGGGTGACGCGCGGCACTTGTCCACGTGGCCGACACCTGCAATAGAGATCATTCCATCAATGGTCCATCAGTAAGTACAGTTCTATTTCTACTTACTATAATGCTTTGCTGAAGTGTGCTTGTTGAATGGACAAGTAGTACAACTTTTCAACTTTAAAGCTACTAGCTGCCTTAAATCAAACTTTATCCAACCATACTGAATAAAGTATGGTATGCACTTGATAATTGATAAAATTAAAATAGATTATTTTGGATTTGGGCTGAAGTTCTAACTATTTATTCTTTAAATTGGGAGGCAAAAAATATTAAGATACAGGAGAATGCTAAAAAGCTAGTAAGTTGTTTCTTTCAACATTCCATTTTTTTCCCATTTGCAAACTAAATATGTTTGTTCTCAGAAGAAAAAATTGTCATTTAAAACCATCTTAATCTGGACAGTAATGCTTTAGCTATCGGTTCAATGTGGAAATCAGCTAGTCTCTTCTAAGGGGAATAGCTTCATTCGGGAAAAAATCAATCTTCAATCACAAGGATGTAACTTCATGGGTGGTTGACTACTTCTGAAGGGTGGTTTTCTTTTTCTTTTCGTCTTTTTTTAAATAATATAAGAATTACAGCATCAAACCAAAAAGAAGGGTTCAAAGGTCAAGAATTCTCTCTCCATTTTTAAACAAACCAATCGAATTCTTCGTTATAATTCGAATAATGATACAAAAAAAAATGGTTTTGCTTTTAAAAATCCTTTAAAAACTTTCTCATTTTTACCGCTCATCGGTGTATTGGTTAAGTAAATAATAGTGTGTTTAAACATACCTATTCCAAATGTAATGACTGATAAAAGTATGAAAACGACGTCCAAAATGATGATCTTCTCCACTGAAACGAAATCATCGTAATTAATTGTTGCTCAAGTGGAATAAATTAAAGAGTATATTATTTCAATTTAAAAAAAAAAACTCGTTAAAAGTTGACTTTAGGAAATTGAGCACGTGAGTAATTTACTTTAAGCTTGAACAACAATGTAACTATTTTAAAATAGAGGAAAGTAAATTAGGTTCTTTGTGAATAATGATGTGACGGCTTTAATATGATTAATGACTTACAATACGACTCTACATTCAAATATACATAATTCTTGCTAACCCTTTTTCAATACGCATTCCAGAATATAGAATGTTAAAAAGAGAATTGAACAATGGTAAGTCATTAACATTCTTTGGAGGGATTAAGTGTTAAATTAGGAACATTTTACTGTTTGAATTTTAAGAGGAGAATATTTTTTTCAAACATTTACCCTCGTCATAAACGGAGTCAATAGCATAAGCAGCGTAGTCTAAAAACTGCATTCTGTCTCTTCTATGCATCAGCCTTCTTTTTAAACTCATAGTGTCACCTGTAAATAAACTTAAAGTAAAAATTTGAAGTTTATATATAAGACGATAACTGTATAAAATTCAATTCCATATTTTTATTAACAGAAGTCCGAAGAAATAAATTCCTTTCTTGAAATTTTGCATTATGTCATAAATAGATATCAGTTTAATAAGCAGTAAGTATACTTAAGCATACCATCTACAAGATACAAATTTTCGATCAAAATTCAACATTTAAAACTTAAAAAGGTTTATTAACACAGTGAACTTCAAAAAAAAAAAAAAAAACAACAACAACAACAACAACAATTAGTATGGTTTAAGAGAGATATACAGGGTGTATAGGAAAGTCACTTTAACCTGAAAATACCATCTGTGAGTTTTTTATTATATTGGCAACAACTTTCTCATTGAAATTTTTGTTCTATCTACTTTAGTTTTTTAATTAATTAACTTTCTTATTTCGCCACTAGGGGCGCCGTTGTCATTTGCATTATTTCGGGCGTAGTCACTTTACTATACCGTAACCTCACTTTTGTAACTCTCTCCGTTCTCAGGAATTTTCAGGTTAAGATACCGTATTGGACAGCTATGTATGCTTACCACAAGGTTCTTCCCCGTCGGACGGATATCTGCTGCGAGTGATTATGTCGTCCGACGAATTATATCTGTCTGGAACGCTGTATGAATAACTCTGGTAAGGCACTGATTCAATGGCACTGTCGTTACTCCCAGCGCTATGTCCGATTCCTGATGTGGATGGAACTGCTAAAGAAACGGAAGTTTCCGACAAAGAAGAAGGATTGAGGGTCACCGTAGAGTCCTTGGAAGAGAGAGTGGACAGTTCCAATGCTGCTCCGTCGTTTTGCATTCTTTGAACTACGACTTCTTATTTGAACTGGGGTCATTCAACATGATGAATGCCTGAAAAAAAAATTCTACGTTAGCTTATTTTGACGGATTCTTCGCTTTCCTTTACCTCAGTTATTTTTACGATTGAATAATTAATTCCATTTCGTGAAAAAAAACATGATCTTCCTATTTCATCACACCTAAATATCTATATCAAAAATCAAGATCTGGGTCTTTGCTTGCCTGTTTGGGCCCATTTACACCTAAACTACCCGACCGTTTCGGACCAAAGTTGGTATACATACGTATGGGGGAGGGGGAAAGACAATGGCACCGGTTTCAAATTTATAAAACCACTCCTTCACACACTTTTAGGCCTTTTTCAAAAACCGCTTAAGGTCTTTTTAACTCGTATTGTTGCGAAGAAAACAACAACAATTTTATGCATAAATCCAAGTATTTTTAAAGATAGAACAGGACTGAAACTGCTTTAAAAAGGATATTATTAATTAATAAAATATAAACGGTCCTAACAAAAAAATTTATAACAGTATTTTCTTATTTAAGACTTTATTTCCCTTGAGAATTAAAGTTGAAACTGAAAGTTGCCAATGGGAATTTTCATTGTAAAACCACCAAATTTCTATTGGAAATTCCGGACCCTATTCAAAATACAGAACAATATCTTTGAAAAAATATAAGTAAATATTCAATGTACAGTTAAAAATTTGGTGGACTTATTCCTTTTTTTAAACTTAGTACTTTCAGCTGAAGAAATTTTCGCTGAAAAAAATCTTACAAACCACTTAAATTATATTTCTGCTTATATCACAGCACAAAAGTGAGAAATACAAATCTTTATAATTTGGAAAAATAAACATTAAAGTACACTGTTTAGGCTCCATAGCCTTTTCCAATGCATTTCTTTTAATATAAGGTATTTTTAGAGACCAAATTAAAAATTTTTGGCCTTCAAGTAGGGAAAAAAGAAAAAGTGTCCCAGGCATATGGAACCATTTATAATTTATGGAGCGGATAAAAAATACCTATGATAATATTTAGTATAATGGAAATAAAAATAGTTATCATTATATTTAATAATGAAATGATAATAATATTTATTAAATAAAAAAAAGAATTTTAGCAGAGATATCATCAGAAGTTAAAGAATCCACAACCTGGGTCTTCCAAGTCCACAAGTAGTACAACTGCAGCAATTAGAGAAACGCTGTTTTTGAGGTTTGAGATCACTAGCATCCACAACAAATTGTACTTGCTCTGATCCCACGAAAGATGTTACCAGAAATCTTTCACGCTCAAAATAGAGATTGCTTGACTCTACCAGCAAAATGTCACCAAACTTAATACGCAGTCGGGTTTTTCAGTGGAAAAAAAGCCTTAATGTACACACTTTTCAGGTTTGGTGGCAACATTTAAACGATAAAGCTAAAGTGGTGATATTACCACACAAGAATGAGGCAAATAGAGCGGTAGTACTCAAGGAGGCACGTAGAAAAGTTGATATTTTTTTTCTCTCTCAAATCGTTTTAGTTATTAAAACAGAATAAATTAAATTTTAATGGTAAAATTTCTCTTCAAAGAGATTTAACATTAAAAAATTATGTGAAAACGCATCAATATTTGAACTTAAGAACCGCCCATAATTAGACTTTTGGTTTTGGAGGAGTGTTAACTCAAAATTATTACTACGGCCCTATCACGTCTACATTTAGGTTAAATGTAGCTTTTAATTAGCACATTTACAAGTAAGATTTGAATCTTGGCGTACTCTATGTTATTAGCCAATAATAAGTCGATTGAAATAAAACATAATGATGAATTTCATCAATAATAATGAAAGCAAAACTGGTTTCGTTTAAACATCCTTTTACTATTAAAAATGGAATATTCCTGAACAAGTTGGGGAAGTATTAATCCTCCTCCTAGATGTCTTACGTAAATAAGCCCATGCCCCTGATTTTAGATCTAAAAAGGAATCCAAATCCATGCTTATCTCAAATTTTATAATATTGGGACTATTTATATTGGAAATATTTATGATATGTACGATACTGTCCGTCAGGGCCGTAACCAGACTTTTGTTACAGGGGGCTTGACACAAGATTACTTCTGAGGTATACGGTATTCCTCCTCATCTTCACGAGTACTTTTAAACGTAGTTTTACCTTACGTACGCATAGAATTTTAATTTTGGTGCACTAAATTTTAAAATCGTGTTTACAATGTGAGGTTGGAATATGTGTGTTCTGCCCCCCCCCCCCCAGAAAAATTTTGGAAATTTCCCCCTCACACTCAGAGCTCATTTTGAGACCCTTTAGATTTCATCCAAAGAGATCCGCTCATTATAAATGGCAGAATCTTCTAGGAAAAAGAGTATATAGTAGAAAAATGAACGGCTAAGTTTCGAGGGGGGTTAATTGGGGGGCTACTCCAGAAAAAACTTCGGAAATTTTCCAAGCAGTGGCATTTTGAGACCATTTAGACATTCAAAGGGGAACACTCCTTGTAAGTCACAAAATTTTCAAGGAATAACAGTGCATATAATAGATTTCAAAATTTCAAGGGGGATTTGGGGTCCTCCTTCAGAAATATTTTGGAATTTTTAAGAGTAGTATTTTACTCATTTTTAGACCATTTGGGTTACGCCCTAAAAAAGGCGCTCCTTGAAAGTCACATAATTTTCAAGGTAAAACACTATAAAAATCTATGTCAACCCATAAAACCCCCCTTAGATACTGTTATTCTGAACAGGTCATCATTTTCGTCGCACAAAACTTGGTACTATTTTACAAAACGTGATGAGAGGAGTGACCGTTTATAGATGTCCTCTCATCCCAATGCCTCGTCCATCCTCTCTAGAAATCTGAATTTGAATCACTCAGACAGAATCCGTTTTTTTTTTAACTGGCAGAAGAAAACGAAAGAAAGGTTCACTCACCACATCCACCAAAAAGACGAAATTCCTCCGTCCAACCTAGTCCGCGAAACTGAGAGACCAACTGAACCTGCGGGAGGCATCACTTCGGCCGGTTCCGACAGAAATAATGCAGATTTTTTGAAAAACCGGCGAAAAAATAAACCACGAGCACTTTTCTCTTTCTTTTTTTTCTCTCTCTATTGCGCTAATGAGCCGAAAGGTATAGAACCTCCAGCGATTGCCCAACAAGTCTGCGGAAAACATCCAGCATAAATCCGACGCTATCAGTAGCCATTACAACTCAGCCCGGTCTGCTTTTTTATTAATATACTTCATACATTCTCGAATTCAAGGTCGGTTTCTGGATGTATTTGGGTTGAAAGCACAGAGTTTTCACTGGTTTTTTAGCACAAATAAGCGATTCCTAGAACTCAGGGGAATTCATTACAGGGTGCGCACCCTGTTATTTGACCCTTTCTCGGCAAGTTCATTGTCCAACGGTCGGCGCTTTGTAGAAGAATACAGAGGCGAGAGAGAAAGCGTAAATAACACGAACGGAATCGACAGGAGAAAATTTCCCTGAAGCAGCAAAAGAAATATTGGTATTGCATTCACAGAAGGAATTCATCTGATTTCATTGTTCAGTGTAACTGTTCGCTTTATTAAAATGCTAGGTATAATTTCAATGAAGATTTTGTTTGTCGAAACATTCCGAGAACACAGGAGCAAATGTATCGGGTTTCAATTTGATTTTGATTACCTTTTTTAGCTTTGTTTTTGGAATGCATGATGTAAATCATTTATTCTTAGTGCTATCTATACGAAATTCCCCAACAATTTATTAATGGAGCATTTTCAATCACATGACTCGGCCTAACAACGGCCTTAGCAACGTTGTTTTTGCCCGCCAGTGACATCATGTGCGAATGCTTCTATTGGATGCTTCTAGTTCCCGCCCCCTAACAACAGCCTTAGCAACGTTGTTTTTGTCCTCCAAGTGACGTCATGTGCGAATGCTCTATAAGATCAAAATAAGTTTCGGGGTAGAGGGGCCATGGACCAGTTTAGTTTGTCTAATTTTACAAACGTTTCGTGGCTCACTGCAAGCGACATCAACAGTGTTCGTGGAACCAATGACTTAGGTTACTTCATTTGAATTTTTACAGCCAGATGAGATTAAGTTAATTTATTATTTTATAAGAAAACCTATACCTCCATTTTTCAGAAACGTAATAAAGCAAACTACTTCAATTTCCCCCAACTTCCAATTTAGTAGTTTACACAAATTTATTTTTTTTTTCACACTTATGAGGGTTAAATTTGGTTTTATAAATATCTCTACCAAAAAATTCTAAACCTTTGCTCTAATTTAACTAATTTTTTCTTTGTACCTCCAAATGTTTCCTTTTGGGAACTCACTACACTTCCACGAAAGTATTATGTTCAGCATAGTGTTTCATCAAGGGGGGATTTCAAAATACACGCCCTTTCCCACAACTCAAAAAGTTTCCGTCTTTTTTTTATTATAGAAAGACGCAATTTTATATGCCCTAGAGCCCTTCTGTAACTTTGATACCTATGCCTAGAGCCGTATCCGAGGGATGTATTCAAACTCCATCTGAAGTTTTGATGACTTTTTGGCTAGTTTTCTCGTCAGTTCAGTGGTGAATACCAGCCGTTCAAAGGTCCAAAATTGAGTTAAAACATTTCCTGTAAGGAGTTCAAATTTAAAAAAAAAAATTAAGGGGAGACCACCTATTTCGCCTGGAATACAGTATAGGTACAAAACTTTAACATAAGGTGCACAGAGATTCAGATCTAAAGACTGCCACACAGTTTCAATTTCACAGTTCATCCAGAGTGATTCACTCCTATGAATCACTAGTTTGCATAGAAAAGTGAAGGAGTAAAGCAGGGGTTCATCTAGAAGAAAAATGAGTCCGTTTTAGGACCCTTCACAAAATTTTAATCTTCAAAAAAGGACCCTTCATAAATTCCAATTCCCAAAAATGGACTCTTCACAAAACTCCAAAGATCAATAATGGTTAAAAATTGTTTTTAGGAGTGTTTTTATCATTTTGGAATGGAATTTGCCAGTTTTGGACCCATTCCATAAGTTATGAAGGCTGTGGTTGCACTGTAGGCCCTTCATTTTTCCAAAATTCCATTTACTTTACACAAAATTGCTAAAACAGGACCCTGACAGAAAAATCTGGATGAACCCCTGAGTAAAGAGTGAAACGCCAAGACTTTTCACTTTGGATGATTCCTCCAAAATAAACACAAAAAGTGAAAATTCTGAAGAAGCCTTTAATGAACGCCTTATCCTTATAGGAATAATTATTGACAAAAGTCTTTAACTACAAGCCTGCCGTTATTTGTGCACCTTGAAGTACACAGTATAGTACATTGAACTCACCGTTTCTGGATTCACCGTTAGCTTATTTACAATATTCATCACCCGTAGGCTATGAACTGGAAATTCCCTGCTAAACAAGCATCTTAAACAGTGCAAACATTAAAAAGTGTTTGGCCATCTTTTTCAGACGGTGTTGTTCTTGCTCTTCAGATTTGAGAAGGTAAACCGTAGAATCGGCAAATCAGATCCGCTTATCGTTTCGCTAAGATACACACGGTGATTCAATACGAGGGATGCACTATACAATTGGTTTAATTTTAATGTTTTGCAAATTGGAACAATATACTGATGATGCCGTTCGTTTCAAAGAAACTGAAGTTTTTCTCATGTCACTCAACATATCTATGTACAGGTAAAGTTTCTGAATATTCTTTACGGTAGAATGAAGTTTTGATTAGATAGAGTTCCTTGACTGGTTTAGACTCAATGAGAAACTTTGTAAAAATCACACAATTTTAGCTTTAAATATTTTTTTTTAAATAAATAGTTTTAGAAATTAAAATGACACATACAAAATGGTAGTTAGGTGAATCTAGGGAAAGAGTGTAGTGTAAAATTATTTCTAATAGTAAGAAATTAAAAAGTTTTTCACTTTACCTTACTACATTTTTAAATACCAAGGTATATCACAATACATCTAGCTCTTGACTCTTTGCGGGGGGAATGTCCCCCCGCCCCTTTTTCATAAAATTCTATTTTCTGGTAAATCATGTTTTGAGATTCATCCAGGGACATTTTGCCCTAAAGGTTTCCAGCGTACCCCCTGGGTTCCCCAACTAAATCCGCTCGTACATTCTGAATGGGAAATTCCCTCCAGAAAAGTTTTTTTGAAAATTACTGTAAATATTTAAATAGTGTGTTTTTGCGCACTTTTAAAAACCTTTTTATAAGACCATACGGGGCCTTCCTCACAATCAAACTTTTCGTTAAATTTATCTCAAAACATGAAATGCTTTTAGGTCCCACGGAAAAAATTCAAACCTTTGAAAAATTTGCTATTTTTAAATGAGTTACTGAATAGAAACTTCGGCATGTTTAAAAAACTTCAAATTATTCCGTGTTTCGCTAGTTTTCCCTTCCGTAATTCTTTTCTAAAACTCAACATCCTTCCGGTTTCGATATCTTTTAAGCTCTTTTTTGTTCTAACACCTCTCATGTCTCCCTAAAAATTATCAAGAAAACAATAAATGATTCACGCAACAAAAAAACAACTCAGCTCACCCAATTACACCGATACCATCGGCTAATTTTCACTCTCTTCTCAAAAAAAGCTCTAATCCCCCATCTAGAAGCTACGGAGCAGGTATCCTATCACACATCAAGAACAGCACCTCTTGTATAATAGCCGTTGTTGCGATTTTTTGCAGAGATGGCTACTACCTCTCTTACGCACCGCTGAGAACGGTGATTAAAAACCGAAAAACGCCCTGCACACACACTCGGAGGCCCCGTTTGTGATGTTCCGATCGTTGACATCGCGCAGGGGGCCCTCAAAAAGGACCCGCGGGCTATTTTTCGATAACTGACTGATCCACGATGATGAGACTCGGAAAAGAGAGACGATTGATGGTCGTTAGCTTGTTTGTTCGTTCGGTTATTTTCGCTTTTTACGGCGAAAGAATTGGCAACGCTGGAGGACATCGTCTGTTCTCTTGCTGGTCTTTGTGGATGACCTTAAGGAATTTTTTTTCCCTCCTGAAATTCGAATGAGGTTGTGAAATGCCGTAAAATGGGAAGGGACAGGTTAAATACCTATTTTGGAATGTCAGGTTAAAGCAGTATGTCATCTCATTGAAGTCAACAGGTATTCGAACATCGCAAGATGTTTCACGAACAGGAAAAAATCGAAGAGAATCGTTCTATTTCGTAAAGTATGGATATAAAAATTACGTGACCAGAAATAAGGTTTACATTCAATTTTCATACCTTTGTTTAATGGGAACCCCAGGCATATAAACAAGGGCGAATTTAGGAGGAAGACCCTAGGGTAAAGCTAGAGAATTTGGGGATCAAAAGTTGTCCCTGATTGCGTGGAAAACATGCTTTACCTTTAAAAAATGGAATGTCCTGAAAAGTTGGGCGTGAACCACGAAAATTCACCCTTGCCTACCAAACAGAAGTACAGTTCAATGGTCTATGTATCTTTTCGACTAAGTCTGCACGACCAATGACAGACATCTTAATACAAAATTACATAGTCTATTCTTCCTGTAAGCGGAGTTTTAGAAATGCAACTCCCAAACTTCAAAATACGTTTGAATTGCATGGTATGGTGGCAAGAAAGACTAACTTAAAAACGCTATCTACAAAAAGATAACTTCATTTTAATTTAAAACTGGTAATAACCGCAAATATATTCCTACCAAAATAAGGAAACTCTGGCAAGTTTGCGAAAGGTTTTGTTGCAAGTTTTAACCAAAATAAAAAGACAGTGGTTCCCAATCCATGGTGTGTTCACTCTCGTAGTCTGGACCCTAGAAAGCTTCCGGCAAAGAGGTTGGAAGTACTTATAAAAAGAAGTTGCTAATAAATGAGAATTACAAGATTGGATGTGTGATGAGTGAAGTGTGATGGACTATCAGCTGTCGATTTTGGTGTGGGGCCGACAGTCACCACTAATTTTTATCAGTACCTTCCGCTATCTGAAATAGCTTAAGATAAAAAGAGGGCTGTCTAAATACGCTAGGTCACCATAGAATATGGCTGGGAAAGGATTTTAACTGATTATAACGTAGGGTGAACAACACAATGCAAATGGATTTAATATTAAGTTAACTGGTTCGGGAACCTCTAAGGCTGCGGTCAGCCAGAAAATCAGTATGGTATCTGTTCAAAAAATCTGCAGTATCTGGTTATCGGACAATAGGAAAACCGCAATCAACCCCTTCAATGGTCCCTCCAACAAAAGACAGCCCTCGGGGAGGAGCGAGAAGTCACTATCGGGTGTCTGCTAATTGACTGGGGGGGTGACTTCGGACTCCTTCGCTATTGTTAGAGGGGTCATGAATGGGGAGATAGGGCAGATTTTTTGAAGAGATACCGCAGATTTTTTGAAGAGATACCATAGGTTTTTTGGCTGACCGTGCCCTAAGGCTGCGGTCAGCAAGAAAATCAGTATGGTATCTGTTCAAAAAATCAGCAGTATCTGTTTATCGGACAATAGGAAAACCGCAATCAACCCCTTCAATGGTCCCTCCAACAAAAGACAGCCCTCGGGGAGGAGCGAGAAGTCACTATCGGGTGTCTGCTAATTGACTGGGGGAGGTGACTTCGGACTCCTTCGCTATTGTTGGAGGGGTCATGAATGGGGAGATAGTGCAGATTTTTTGAAGAGATACCATACTGATTTTCTGGCTGACCGTAGCCTAAGAAAGCCACTCCATTAGAAGTACCTATGCACCTTACCCAGGGGACAGGGAAAAAGTTCAGTGGGCCGTGAATGAATCAGATCACTGTGAATTCGGTTTCTTAAAAGTAGGTTCAGATGTTTAAAAGTTTGGGAACCCTGTCTTAATTTCTCATGTCTAGAGATAAGGTTCATTCCATATCAGGATTAATCCGCAAGACAACTTTCATTACTTTTCTAACATGGAGAGGTCCTATTTTGGAAACTCTTTAACTACAGTGACTCAAGGCTGTTAGGTTTCTCTAAAAAGCAGAAAAACTGTCTCCAAGTGAAAGTAAACCCACATTGATTTACTTTTATCACCACATTGCGGACATTACGGTCCATTTTGTTTCCTATTAATGGGATCTAGCATGTCCCGTCAGATGTACGAGCCATGCTATTGGTCTCATCTATTACCGTTCCGTTTGTAGTATTGCACACATGCGCCATTAGAAAGATAACAGTCGGGCAGTAAGTTACGTTAGTGTGTTTGGAAATAAGGCAGTAACCAGTTGGGTTAGTCGGCTGTGTAGGAAGCGAAGGCCCCAGATTTATGGAGAGCAGGTTAAAGGTGGTTTCGACAGGCATCCTCCCAGTCATACAAATGTCATAATTCAAAATATTATCTCCACCAAGCGATCTGTATTTTGTGATTCATTTGCGAGGGTTACACCCTGAAAATCGCTTTGATCCCACTCATTTCACTGTTTTGAAGGATTCAATTAATTCCTGGGAGAAAACGAGAATAAAATCATAACTGAAAGGTATCGACGCGAGTATTGAAGAATGAATCAGGTTCAGACGGAATGGGCTGGTCATTCGGCCTTTGTAGCAGTGAGATCATTCAGGCTCAAGACTTCGATGACGTAATTTTTCTTGCATTACCCCCGGATAATATAATAAAAGACCACAGTTTAAAACCAAACCCCCTGACCAAAGTTTAAAAAATCTTTTAATTTTTTTTTCTTGTAGCCTTTTGGATTTTTTAATTTTTGTGAGGGACCCCAAAATCCTAAACTTTGGCTTAGGAGGAATATCCTTGGGGACATGCTCTCTCTGATAGTAGTGAATACATGATTTGATTGTTTTACTATCTGAAAAATGGAACATTCCTAAAAAACTGAGGGGGCATTGCACCATGATTCCCAAAAATTCCGCCCATGCTTGGACTAGCTGGTACTTAAATTAGCTACTGACAGCTCTGTTCTGGATTGCAATTTGATAATAAATAGTATATAACGGAAATTAAATTAGTTAACTGATGACCTATCCCAACAATTTATAACACTGCAAACGCTCCACACAAAAATACACACATTTAAGAAGACTTTCTTGTTCAAATTAACAACACTTAAGTTGTGTTCTTAGGTAGAACACTTTATTACCTTATTGTGTTCTGAATATGCTTGAAGAAAAAATAACAGTGTCTTCGAGCTTCAAGGTGATATAATTAACAGAATAGATAGAATAAAGTTATAAGACACTTATGTTATTAAATACTAACTGCTGTTTAATAATTAAAGCAAAAAAGTTATGTTTAATGACCTAAAGTTCATAAAATTTCTTCAAGTTTATGGGTCGGGGCCGGATAGAAGCCTAAAGAAGGGTAAGATTGTATTCTCACTCAAACTAATCAAGAGCTTATTAGACTTTTAGAAACACTGATTTAATATTAGTCCTCTGATTTCTGAGAGTAGTGTGGTCTCTTACGAAATAATAGAAGAAACAAATTGATATTGAGGATAACAAATTCGACAGAAATGCGCTCAGTTCTCACGATTCCAATCAAGTTATTTTCCCCGCAATACCCTAAATGCGAATTTCCCTGCCGAACACAGCCGTAGCACTGTAAAAACCAAAGACTCAATGTTTTTCTTTATCTTTCTTTTATTTTAAAGAAAAAAAAGCAACCAAAGCTTTTTATAGAGTGTAAGAATGTGATTCTCCCATTTTTTATGTACTTTTTTCATATTTTTCCCTCTTTCTTTATACTTTTCCAAAATTTTCCACTTTAACCATGCTTTAGTATTGCTTCATTCATTCTACACCCATTCTTATTTTAATACATAAATTTCAACAAAGTATTTATATTAATTACATGTATAATCCTATTTATTCATACCATTATAAAAATACTTTTTTCTTACATAATTAAATTCATTTAAAACATAGTATGAAATAGAATGAAAATGAAAGTCTTTCTTGCTTTTCCAGTTAGAAAGTTTAGTGCTTATTCTTAAGATAGCTTAATATATTTTTAAATAATGCATTTGCTTTGCTATTAAGTTTATGAAAGGTGGTAAACAAGTTATTTAAATTTATAGTTTGGCATCAAATTTTACTTTTTGAAGTTTTACTACATATTTAAATTTAAAATTGTAGAACTTTGTTAGAACAAGAGGATCAAGTACTATATATATATGTATGGACATTGTAGCAAATATATTTACTGTGATAAAAATTGCTACTTTACAGGTCATTGTAACATAGACGTCGCTGTAAAGATGTTCTACAATTATCTTGTAAATATACTTTTGTATGTCAAGCTATTGAGATTATATTTTGTACTAATTTGACTAAAAATTCTATTTCTAAAATGCATTAGAACAAACCTTAAAATCTCTACAAGTAAAAAAATTTTAATATTTTTATTATTTTAACATAACCCCCTGGCATTACAGCCCGTGGTGGACTATGGCCTCTCCAACAGTTTTCTTCCAAAGCCCTCTGTCTCTCTGGCTATCATTATTTTAACATAAAGTTGAAAATACTTACTTTTTCCATCAAATTTGAGAGCACACCTTTTGTAAACTAACTGTTATTGTTATACTATTAATTTTTTTTAGATGTTTTTCTTTGTGGTTTGCTTTGGGTCAAATTTTTGGGTTTCCTCTTTATTTGCCTTTTGGTCAATCACATCCCTAAGACTGGCATATTGCTTCTTTTATTAGTATGATAATCAGCAATAAGACAAATCCTAGATAGTTCCAAACTTCATTGTGAACTCCATTTAACCTCTTTTAAGTAGTACACCATTTTGAGGGCAAAGTTGTGTTTTCATTCTTATTATCATCTTGAACCTATTAATCTTGCACTAAAACAGAGTAAGTAACAGCTTTCACTTTTAAGTAGTAGTTTAGAACTATTACCAGGAATGATACCTTTTTCATGCTCATTAATGTCAAAAATAGACTCATAAGTCAAGCAAATTTCGAATTTAGAAAATTTTCAGAAACATGATTAAAGCTTTATTCATTATCGGAGTCTGAAATACATTTGTCCTGAACAAAACATCAATGTACAGAAAAGCTTGAAAACACTAAACAACTTCAGTCCTCAAGAGGCACAAAAGATAAATATTTGATTATTCAGGCCTTCAATCACATAATAATGGATGAGCTTGGTATATAAAGGAAAACAGCATTTCATTCACATGAAAGTATCGTCAATAAATAGGACAATATGAAATGCATCCATGCACAACCTACACTAGAGACCAGGCAAATATCCATTTCTTAAAAAAAAAACTTAATATTCTTGCTTAAGGAAAATGGATTACAAGTTTTATATCTAAAAGGTGTCTAAATTATCATTCTAGCAGAGTCAATCTAAAGAACTGTCCTAATAAAATTTCAGTAATTGAATTTCTACAAGACCTTACAACTGCCTAGTCTCCAATGAAGAATATAGTACTTGACTATAATAAAATCAATAGAATACTGACTAAACAAAATGAAAAATGAAGCTTTACAAAGGACAACCAATATGAAAGCCGAAGAGCTTTAATAAATACATAATACTGAAGGGAAGGGATAGTGGGAGTTTCTATATAAAGAACTTTAAAAGATGAAGCACGTACTCAAACAATCAAATGAAATTGAGAGTGAAAATGTACAACCTTTAATAAATGACACATTGGGATAACTATCCATTGCTTTTTCTTAATGCTTGGTTGGTTGGTTTCTAAATAAATGAGCAGGTTTGTGGTGAGATTGTGTCTACAAGCATCAAGAAATTTCTCTCTCCAGGAATCTAAGATTGAATAAGTTTAGGAGAATAATGAATTCATGCAGGAAAACTTTTCTTTTTTATATTTTAAAATAAGAACTACAATTCTCAAGAAATACGCTTGATAAAAAACACATCTATTCAAAATGTGCTCTCGAAAATATTGATCATTCATTGATCGAAGTAAGAGTAAAAACATTTAACTTCATCAATATCCAGAAAACAGTGCAAGTTTTGGGCTAGTTACAGAGAGAAATTTGGACAAAGAATTTGATGAAAAGCATTTAAAATTAGGGTGTCTACCAAGAAAGTTTTTTTCATATTAACAGTAACTTAAAAGATGTTTCTCCATTTTAAAAGATGTATATAACTTTTTGTACCAAGATCAAGTTTGAAAATAAAGTATTAGGATTAATAGATCATAAAGCTCAAGTATATTGTATTAATATTTTTTGCAGAATAAATTGATATAAAATTGATAGACAAAAGTATTGACTTTCCCACATGAATAAATTTATTTTAAAAGTTTAATACAAATTAATTAAGGTAATTTCTCATGAAACTAACTTTCTTATTGATTGAATTGAAACTAGTATCAACTAAATTGCTTAAACTTCAATACCTAAAACAATCTCCTGATAGAAGCTGGGTGTTAAAAAACTTATTATGGTACAGTGGAATGTTTCACCATTCAAAATAAGTAAAAAAAAATTAAGGCTAAGGTAAAAAATTTAAACAACCATGCTTTCACAACCATGTCATTTAAATCCAGCTTTGTAGACACCCCACTGTAGCAAACAATAAAATGCAAACTTTTTCCGATACTTGATAAAAACTAAAGAAAAACTCATTCTACAGCTACGATTTCCAAACTCCCTAAAGGGAAAGATAAAACAATTTCAGACTAGAATGCTCACAGGTGAACCCCCATCAATATTGGGGGTAGTAAATAACTCTATATAAGTATATATTATACTTCTATTACTTCATGTTATCTGGCCAGTAATTTATGTAATACCGTTGTGTGGAGCCCTCAAACAGCCTATCTAACCAGTTAGAAAGTCCGTCTAGCAAATGCTCCTGAAAGAGGATGCTGCCATAAATGTCGTCATTGACAGCTGTCTTAGCTGCCTCAACATCACTGTTCTCAGATTCGGAGTTACTGTCCTCGAATCCGATAAACTCTGCTGAGGAACCTTCTCCTTTCTTGGCTTCTCTCTTCCTCCTGGCATGTTCTGCGTGTTTCACATGGTACACGCAGAAATACTTTCGGTGCCCGTTCAGGGACAGCACGGTCCCGATGCAATTCTTTGGATTGATGTTCAGCTCTCTGGGCTCTCCGAGTGTCTGCAGCAAGAGGTGGCGGTACCACTCCAAGTTCTTCTCAACCATCAAGAAGGCAAACATCAAGGTCTTGTTCTTCCGGTAAGGGTACACTGTTCGGTAAAACAGAGGCAGCAGCTTCAGTTTGGATTCGTTATCCAGAAGCAGCACTATAGTCCTACAGCCAGGTTTTAGAAGTCTAACAAGACCATTGTACGTCTCGCCACGCATCTCGTGAATGTGAAGATTGTACTCCGGCTTGCTCTTGACCGGCATCCCTGGTACTTGTTTGCCCTCTCGCTGGTACTTTTCTTGGATGTTCCTTTCTTCAATTTGGACAAAGTAGGTCATCATATAGCCAACTATAATTATAAAGCCTACAGACATAAGAACCGAAAGGGCTGGCAATATTTCTTGTCGAGTTATGTTGTCCCATAAACCGTCCCCGATCAGAATCATCCGGTTTAGGATCCGGGAGAACAAGCCCAAAGCATGTTCGTCGGCTAGAACTGAAACTTTGGCATCATAAGGTAAAGTTTCAGTAGTCTGCATGAGATGTTTAACAGCAAGATTGAGTTCCTCTTTGGTGGCATTGATGCTTTGTTCACTGGTATCCCACTTACGCTCAAGCCACTGGTATTTGACCCGATCATGCTCCTTACGCCATATCAAAACGACATGCAAAATAGGGTCTTCTGGGGATCCCATTCCAGAGCTCAGGGCTGTCACAAACTCCTTTTGCTTTTCTTCAAACAAAAACATGAATCTCACCCTGTCATTAGGCAGATCCATTTGCTGAATGAACTCTCTCATTAGAGCCCTATAAGGGTCGTGCTCTTTGGTGTTCTTCGTGATGAGAATAATGCACAAATATTTTCGGGCACGCTTGGCTTCCGTCGGGCAGAGTTGATCAAACACGGTCTGAGAGGAAAGCCTCGGCAAAAGCAAAAACTTGTTAGCCTCTATGACATCCCCCATAGTTTGAGGAGACAACTCTGTCATGCTGAGAGTGGCCATAGGTTTGGAGGCATCTTCATTGAATATGAGAAGAGATTCCATCTTTGGCTGCACATTGTACCTTTTGGAGATGGTGTCTGTGTCTGAACTGCCGAGCCGAATGTGCCCGACAGCTGCATGGAGACGGAAGCGATAGGCAACGAGCAAGTACCTCAAGCGGATCGACTCGGCCATGCTAAAGATGAGAACTCTCACCCTGTTATCATTCCAGCCTAGTAAAAACTCCTCTGCAGTGTAATCGGACAAAGACAAAACAGTTCTGGGTGGTATGATTCTACGACAGAAGTCTACAACCTTCAGAAAACTCAACTGGTGGTCTTTGTAATGAACGGCTCTCCCGTCTATCATTCCAATCAGATACGGTAAAGAGCTCACCCCAATTTTGTGAGCAAGACTAGGCTCTTGCTGGGCATGAATAGCAGCGAAACCCACACCCAGTGGTTCAAGCTCTTGCATCAGCTTTCTCCATATGGGTTCAGCATCAACGCAAGCAAAGCACAGTTCGCCATAAAACAACACGAGATAAGGTTGGAAATTGCTATTCGGTACTACTTGGTTTTCAAAGGCCTTTGCAGTGATGGTATGCCTGTGATAAAAAGACCCTTGATTGAACTTGTATTGAAAGTTAAATCCACCTTGGCTAAATATGTGCTCAAACGGATCACTATCAAACCGTCTAAATTGAGAATAGTCTGGATAGTGTCGAAAGTTAGGAGTATCCTCAGTGATGCCTGAACGGTCAAAAAGTCTTTTCCGTTCAGGATCCGTGAGGAGTTCATACGCCTTGTTTATTTCAATGAACTTGGACTCAGCATCTGGACCTTTGTTTTTGTCTGGATGCCATTCCCTAGCCAACCTTTTGTAAGCTTGCTTAATTTCAGGAATCTGAGCTGATCTAGCCACACCCAGAGTTAAATACGGATCTTTTAAAGCAGCAATGGCTTGGACAAGAGCCAGAAAAACTGCAACCCACACACTACGCATGATGGAGTCTTTAAATTACAAAAATTAAGCTAGTACATTTTATTATTTAATAGAGAAAATGTTTTCCTTGCATTAAAAGGTGGTACAAAATTGTGTATTAAGCACATAAATAGTAGAGGAATATGTATTATGAGTGAAGTTTGTCTTATAATAAAGACAGCAGATTCATGCCGGTTTTTGAGGAGGCTGAACAGCAACAGGAGCTGGGGCAACAGCTGGCACTTCGGGTTGGGGCTGCAGAAACCTAGTACGCTTCCTGGTGTAGTGCTGCCAATGGAGGATTTGCTGATCGTCAATGAACTTGGAACACTGTGTACTAGCTATTTCTCGTCTGAAATGCTCATACTGAAGAAGCTCCAAGAAGTGCAAGCACATAGGATATCTATAAGGACCACAAAAATAAATTTGTAAGGTAATAAACAAAGCTTTTTTTATCATCATAATAGTTTGAAGTAAAATCTAATGTGAGGGGACATAGACAGGGATTGGAAGTGCCATTGCCCACTTACACTTCGGAGCAACAATATTTAGCTTTTGAAGCAGTAATGGGATAAAATTGTAGCAGATGAACTTAAGATTTGTAGTAGAAATACAATTAATTGTAGCTGGTTTAAAAATAATTACTTAAAGGTAAAGCACTTGTAATAATTTGATTATTTAAGCTAGCAGTATTTGTACTTCATCAGTGAATCTTACACTTTTAACTAAGAGAAAAAACAATTGTTAGAACACTTATTTTAACAGTTTTCTTTTTAAATTGGTTGTTAAAGAAAAATGAAAATTTTTGTACATTTCAAAATTTAAAAACCATACCACCCAGTTTTGATAGGGTGTCATAAATTATCTTCTGAGCAGAAATTTATTTAGTATGTAGCTTAAAAAATTTAAAGATGAAGTTGCTACCAAAAAAGTTCAAATTATCAAAAGCTTTGAATTTAAAAAAGGAAAATTCATTTGCAATAAGGATGTGATTGAATAAAAGGCAAAAAGAGGAAACCTTAAAAATTTATACGAAGTAAAGTACAGAGGAAAAACAAAAAAGATTGAGTTAGGAATTCATTATTTTTTTTACCAACAAAAAATATTTTTAAATGTTTATTTTCAATATTGATGGAATAATATCTTAACAATAATATCTAATATATCTTAATGATATCTTAATCTTACTTATATACATATCACCTTACCAGACAAAGACCTCATGTAATATGAGTTATAAACTTAATTGAAACATTTTGAGTTATTAATGGTAATTTAAAGTTTTTTAACTAATATTATGAAGTCAAGAACATGATGTGAATAAAAAATGTGATTATGTTAACTATGTTGTTTTTCATGCTAAGCAGTTGAAACACAAGAAAAGCAGACCAGGGTGGCTACAGAATCTGTGGAAAAAATTTCCCTGACTTTTCCCTGATTTCCCTGACTATAATTTTAAAATTTCCCTGATCTACTACATCAAACGATAAATTAAAAATCGATAAACAACTATTTTTAACGATAAATATTAATAAACTGTAATTTGTAAACTAGAAGTTATATAAACTAAGAAATACTAGAACGTAATAAGCATATTAAAATATTAATTACAATGATATATAATATTTCTTCTGTAGAAATAATACATAGAATATTTTAAAATTTTAATCAAAAGACATATTGATTAAATATGAATATTCTTTTTATTCAAATCTTCAGCTACATACAAGTAGGAAATATAATGTATTATTTTCAATTATTCTCTATGTATTTAATGCTTATAATATCAGGGTTCATACAATTTTTAAGGAAAAAAAAACTCAACAAGGATTTTCAAGGACTTTTCCAGGCTACCAGATGAAAATTTCAAGGCTGACCGATATTGTTTGCAATAATTTTTTTTGAAGGAATATGTGTGTTTCATTTCGTAAAACTATATCTATTAAATAGTTTAATAAAAGAAAATTTTCATATAAGTTCCTAGCTACAAAAACGGGTTTGATTAAAAATGTAATTACGCTATAGTATATTAACAAAATATTTTCATGTAATTTTGAAATAAATGAACCTATTTAGACAGCAGTGGCATATACAGGAATTTATTTCGGGAGGGGCCCAAAAATACTCCCCAGCCCCTCCCAAACATACTTAATAGGTCCAAAATGTAGCTTTTTAATACATTTTTAGGTGATTATTTAGGCCCTAAAAAACTTAATATAAGAAAAGTTGTGAAGAGCATAATTACAAGTACCAAAGGGGGGTCTGGGGGTCCTCCCCCAGAAAATTTTTGGAAATTTGACTCAAAAAACAGGTTTTTAACTAGTTCTGGTACTACTCTTAGCCCAAATTTTAGATATACATTTTTATTTAGGATTTGAAATTTGATGAACTTAATATTAAAAAGTTATGAGTAACAAAGTTTCAAGTACTAAAGGAGATCTGGGGGTCCCTCCCCAGAAAAATTTAGTTCGAATTTTGGATATACATTTTTAGGTAGGATTTGGATGAACTTATTATAATAAAGTCGTTAATAATAAGTTCCAAGCACAAAAGGGGGGTGTTGGGGGTCCTCCCCCAGAAAATTTTTGTAATTTGACCCTAAAAGCAGGATTTTAACTTGTTTGGTACACCTAGTTTGAATTTCGGGGGGGGGGGGGAGGCAAGGCCCCCTTATATACGCCACTGTTAGACAGATTTAATTTCAAAAAATTAAAAACTATCTTATACTTTTAATAAAACTAAATAAGGATCAATAGTTATTCTAATGCATTGACTCAAAATGCATAAATTGCAGAAAATGAAAAACTAAAACAGTCTGAAAGGAATAAAAAAAAACTTGAGTCCAAAAAGTTTAATTTCAACCCCAAAAAATTACCCATATGGAAGATTTTGAAAGATTTCCTTTCTGATACTTTAAAATATTCATATATCCTTGTAATTCTTTGATATTAAAACTCTAAAGTTCAAACTACAAATTTCTATTTGCCTTCTTGTAAACAACAGGAAATTCCTCTAAAAAACCTCTTAATTTGCCAGCTAAATATTCATCACATTTGAACTACCAATCTCCTAAATTTCTCCAAAAACAAGCATTTAAAGCCAAGGATATTGACGCGAAGTTTGAAAAACGCGATCGCGAACCTACCGTGAAGTTGTTTTTTCTGCCCGCGTTCACGCCGTAAAAATGCCAACTTTACAGGCAAACGTCCGGAAGCATCCGAATTTCCGGCAGAAATCCGGAATTTTTCATTGAAATTCCAGATTTTTATAGAAATTCCAGACTTTCCCAGCCACGGAAATGAGTGAAGGATGCGATCGCGGATCGCGCGTATTTGCGGCGTGAATTACTAAAATCTTCCCTGATTTTTTAACTTTTTTCTGAATTTCCCTGACTTTTCCCTGATTTTTCCAGATGAATGAAATTCCCTGACTTTTCCCTGATCTCCCTGATTTCCCTGATCTGTCGCCACCCTGCAGACTTTTTACACAAATCCACAGTTTTTTTCTCTAGATTTTGTTACTCCATAGTTTTCATGTAATTTTTTAAACTACTGAAATTTTATAGCAGTTGGATGGTGAGCAAAAAAAGCAGGAAGTTTATTATTAGAAAAGCATTGACATTGACTAACTATGTTGCCACGGCACAAATTGAATTTAAAGAAAGTAGACAAGATACCATAAATTTAATAAGTATACAAATCCTTAATTTTACGGTTTGTGAATTAAGTATGATCTCGAGGACAAAAGTGCTTTTGTTCACCAAATTCCAAAGATTTGAAAAATTGCCAGAGATGGCTGACTGTGACGTAATTCAAAAGAAATATGAGAAAATGCATTCATTTTGATAAATTAAAGGGGCAGAATCCCCCATTAATATCAATCTGTATCAGATATTATTCCATTATCATGCTGGAAACTACTCATATTAATGTATCATATTCCCTGCCTATCATTAGTTCTAAACTAAACTCATTAGCAGAACAGCCCTGGTCGGCCAAACCATTTCTATAGTGACACAAAACTAGAGGGTGTCAATAATTGAATTAAAAAAAAGTTAAACATATAAATAAGGATCCCCCTAATAAAGTAGTTACTTATATGAATATTTCCTGAACACTACATTCATGCTTAGCTAGTAAGTCACAGCTGAGTAAAGAACTTTTAGAATCCAAGGACTTGCATTCTAAGGCCCCAGCCACACTGCAGGAGCTTTGCGCGACAACAAATTAAAAAGCAATATAGATGCTTATCTAAAACAGGGGAAACTAATGGGGACTCGAGGGGGCGATCCACTAAGCTACTCCGAATGACACCAGTTTTCCTCCCTTACAGGAGTAGTCTAGTGGATTGTACCCTCAAGTCCCCATTAGTCTCCCCTGTCTTAGATAACCATCTTTATTGCTTTTTTATCGTTCAGCGCACAAGCTCGTGCAGAGTGGCTGGGGCCTAAACATTGCTGCAAAACCTTAAATTGTAGTACCAAGCAATCATATTTTAAAAGTGTGAAAAAAAGTATGACAGAGCAAATATTTTTCATGTAAAGTAAGCTACTCAAAATATAAAGTTTTAAAACAAAATGAAAAATAATCAACTGATTAAATAAATATGAATAAAAATGCAAAATAATCAAAATTATGATTATACTTAATAAACTTGGCATATTCAGGTCGTTTCCAATACTGTAGATATTTTAAGTAGCTAATGAAGGCCTTATCTTTCAAGTAATTCCTCTGAGCTAAAACTAAATATCAAACTAATTAGAAAGCTTTGCATACGGGCCATTTTACAGTTAAAACAAGCTTACTAAGCAGATAAATCCATCAACTTACATGACACAGGGGTGATTGTGACCAAGGGTGAAAAACCCGCAAAATTGACCTAAAAATCGGCAAAACTCGGAAATATACAACAAATTCAGAATCCTTCCAAAAAATACTTTTCATATGGAAACAAAACAGATTTTAATCTAATTAGATAGATAAAATACTGTATTTTTTTTATTTTTTGGATAGGAATCACTTTCAGCGGCACTCATCATTTTTCTTTCCTCCTTCTACAAGATAGTAGAGCTTTTTTTTGCTTTGTACCCATTGAGACCCTACGTCGCAGTGAGTCCTCTGCATCTCGGCAACGGAAGAACTCAGTGCTTTGGTGAAAAATAACATTTATAAAAGAAATTCGAAAAAAAAAAGTTTGTTATAAAACCCGACCAAGTAAATTGAAAACCAGAAAATCTGGGGTATCCCCGGAACACAATCACCCATGATAATAACACTCAGCTTCAACATCGACATTATTTGTAATGAGCACAGGCAACCCAAAAAAAGAAAAACTTTTTTAAAAAAATTATTAAATTTGGTAACTTTCAGAAATAATAAAACTTAAGCATCAGATAACCATTTGGAAGACACCATAAAACTAATTTAACAACGAAGAGTGTTAAGGCCTTTAAACTGATTTTAAATTCCCCTGACCGAATCTGCTTATTCTGCTTAGAGGGCTCACTGCACCATAGTATGTTTCATTACTCTTCAAATGAAAAAATATATGCGTATTTGATTATGTTAATATATTCATTTAATAATCATAGCATGAATTTGTTTAGTATATTATGCCATACAAATTATTGGAATTGAAAAACAAATAATATATTACACACATTTATCAAAAAAAATTGAAACTTGAATATTATGATTAATTTAAAGTTTTCTTTTGGTCCCTTGAACTTCCAAATATAATTTTTAATATTCTCAAGACATGCACAATATTCCCAAGGCCAAACTAAACTTATGTGAGGAGGAATAAAAAATAAAATAAGTTAAAAGAGTTGGTTGTAATGAAAGCCCACTTACAATTCAAGTAGTTAGGGTTTGCAAGGCACTGAATAAATTCCAACTCAATCTGAAACCTCAGACGTTGTTGATCTTCACTTTCTGAAATCAAACCAAAAGTTTAAGTAAAATACCACAGGTACATACAACAAAGAACATCCACTACTTCATCAAAGAATTACCGCAACTAAATTAATAAAATATTGTAAAACAGGCATACTGCACCAAACACAAGATAAGAATGTTAAAAATTTACTTAGACAAATTCAGTTTTTGGAAAAAACTTCACAAACACATTTTTAAAAAGTTTTTTAATATAATAAGCTATATTCTCTTAATTATAAAATATTTAGCCATTCCAGACTATTTTTTTTTTGTTTTTCATGTTTTAAAAACTATGTACACATGTTTTTATGTTGGTTTTGCACTTAAATTCTCACAATATACAACAATCTTTTTACAGCTCCTGCCTCTTAAAAAAACCTGGACAGACCCCTGATAATGCCACTGAATTCGAAAACATTATCAAAACCCATAGACTATTCTATAGTATTCTGATTGAGTAGGTTGTGTCACTTGAGAAAAAATCCACCAATCCATTGGAGACCAATCCACAGACCTGGAAAAAGTGCCCGAACCTACGAACCTGGTTCGGGGGAAGCCCTTGCCAGCTCCATAGGAGCAATGCATAAGGTTCGGGTAAATTTTATTAGGTTCGGGGGAAGGTTACAACTTTTTCCTGGTCCGCCAATCCAGGGGGAATTAATTGGAGGAAAATTGAGACCAATCCAGGATTTTAAACTTAACCCCCCACTTTTGTGAAAACTTTATTACAGAATTTTAAATTTTTGTAAAAAATTGTAACAGCTTTTTAATTTTTGGGAAATTTTAAACAATTATTTTTAATAGAAACTATAAAATTAATGAAAGCAGCATTAAAATACTTTTTTCTTAAATTTGATAGCAACTTAAATAGTAGTATACTCAAATATAAACAATTTATGTAATTTAATAATAATTTTTGTGAAAGTGCTGTTTTTGTTAGTATATTTTTTGTGAAGGTGCTGATAAACGGTACTAAAATGTACCAGAATTAGTCCCTGAAAACTAAGGATTTACCTATTGCATAGAGATGTTTATTTTACTGTTGAATTTTTACCATTCATATACCCAATAAAATTTTGTGATATTATGAGTGTTTTGATGCATTTTTTCTTCAATATTAGGTTTGGTTATTGTTGCACAATCTTACATATTAGGTACTTGGTGAGATATTTGTATTATTAAGAGGCTTGATCACGCTAGTGATTTGATAAAATTTTACACAAGTTTTAAAATACCAACCTCAGAGCAAGTATAATAAGTGTATTTTGTACACCCACTATTTTTTTAGGGATTTGTGGGCAGGTTGAAAACTCCAGTGAAATTCTATTAAGGTGGAGTCACAAAGGTAAACAATTATGATTCTTATCCATGAACAAGTAAAAAATTAAATGAAAATGCTTATAAATAGAATTTAGATGAGTCTTTAAATAATCAAACAGAATACAGCATACTTAAAAAAAGATAGATATTCATTCACAGTGTAAAATAGGTGTTATGGGTGTCCTACATTCACATTGTGGAAAATTTCATTTCTAAAAGGTAAATATTAAGATTTGAACAGATTCCTTATTAAATTGATTGATTGTAAATTTAAAAAACAACAAAGTATGTAATGTTTATTAAAATAAAACAGCATGTAAACAAGACACCAATCAGATAGGATAACAAGGGATTGGGTAACACACCAACATCATAGTATAAAACGACACGAAGGCGATAAGAAATTGCATATTCGTTAAAGAAACATCGTAATCCAAAAAATTGTTAAATAATTTCTACAAAAGTACTTAAAATTTTGAGATTTTTAAATAAATTTGCACATACCTTTAATCGACATAATTCGGTACAAAATAAAACATGATGCCAGATTCTATTTGAAGAAAAATTTCCGAGATGTGGTGTTTCTAATTTCTTATTTATTGCATCGTATTCATTTAAAAAATTATTCAAAGTCAAAAAACCTATTATTCATTTAGAAATAACCTATTCACCAAACATGTAGAATTTCTAACCGGAATTTTGTTCCAAAAAAGTACATGCAGAACTTTGATGTTCGATAGGAATTCTAACCAGGACAGCTAACCTTAGCAGATATTGGCGCAAGCGCACAGTGTATGTCTTGGCGATTTTGTCATCTATATTTTGTACAACTACCAATCACGTAAAAGCGTTCGCCATTTTACTGCAAATTGGCAAGATTTATTTTTCGCCAAACTTGATATTTTGGGGTGGTTTTCGCTTCTTTCCTGTGTTTTACATTATAAAATAAAACCTTGGAGACGAGACGAAAGACGAACTTGAGGAGGTCGGCCCTGTGCTCTGTTTTGGATTGATAATTTACAATTTCACTACGAAATATCATAACACCTAAAGATGAGTTTAATAAGATTAGTGGTAATTTCTCAATTTCTATGTTTTCTCATCTTCGTATTCTTTCGTTCATGTGGGACATTAAAGTTCATTTGTAGCAATAGTATATTAACACTCTAAACTATTTATATCGCTTTTCATTGTTTGTAAAGTGCTTGTAATTACCATACTCTGGTTCATGCATGTTTTCTTAACCTTTTTATCAGAGTGAACCCCAATCTAAATGAAGTTATTATCTTCATGTTTTGAATAGATCATGGTGTTTTGTCCTAAGTTGAGGACTTGGTTTCATACTACAACCGGCTGCCACCTGTTTTTTTTTTGGTCCTCCCTACTAGCCTGATAATTACTCTTTTTCTAGCATCACAGTGGATATACCGGGTAGTAAATAATGGTGCCAAGAGAAGTGCCATAATAGTTGCCAAGATGAGTGGCACCGGGTTGTAAAATAGCAACAGGAACACCTACTATAGGGTTCATAGTATGAAATCATGCCGAGTAACAAGTTGGAGAATTACGCAAAGACACAACACCAGATAATGCCAAGCACTATCATTTATTGCCTTCGGTTTAGTGACCATCTCTTAGAACCTTGCTTATTAGGCTTTTATTGCCCCCTAAGGTGTTTAATATATTTTTATCCTGAAAATATAAACTTATTACCCATCTACTTATTCTTTTTTTATTTATTTATTACCCCTAGTGGGTATATACACAAATCCATGGACACAACAAATGCAACAAAATTTTAAATTATATTATACAAATCAAAAATATTCATGAAGTCTAAAATTTGCAACGGGCTAGCAGAGAAAAGTTCCCTTCTTGACACTCCCATGCATGCAAGTAGATGCTCGGGTGAAGCTTGTTGTATGTTGCAGATGGTGCACGTTGGGAATACCTTTTCACCATAAACAAATTTCTACTTATTCTTCTGAAACAAACCATGTTTACCTCATTAACGGGAATAAAGCGGTCCTATGTTTCCTATAAATCCTATATTTTTATAAAATTTTAAAAAGAAACATCAGGACGTTTTCTAATTCCTACATTTAATAAAAAAGTAATCATCTTTAATTTCGTAAATGAAATGTTTTAGCTGTATGTTTTGCAATGTTTATGTTATTATTTGCACTTGTTTAAGAATCACTAACAACTTCTCATGTCCTTTCTGTGGAAATTTATTGGAACTTTTTCCAATCATTTTGGATAGTACCAGTTTATGGCTAGTTGCTTAAAAAATAAAAATTTATGTTTTTTTATTATATTAGATGGGGAGTTCCCATTTTCATTCAGACTATTAAGTAGATCTTAAACATTGATTTTATGCTACAAAACATTTCTTGTCATTTTCAGATTTATCCTATACACTTATCATATGTTTTAAGAAAAATGTCCTGTACTTTATTAAATTAGCCACTCCTACCCCTGTATGTGTTCCATCAAGCAAAGTTCTGAAACCTTGTTAAGACTGTTTTAAGATTTTGTATACCCAATATTCATCTGTTGTGTTAATAATTTGTTTTCATGCGCTTGGAAGTTCAGTAACTGAGAAAGAAGAATTTTTAGTTCTTAATCTTAAAAAATTTTGACTAAAGCAAATGGTCTTTTATCCAAATAGTTGTGAGGGTTATTAGGGGACTGCTACTTAAAATGTGGGATTTATTTAAAGCAAATTTTTCCCTTAACTTACTCTTTACTGAGTGGTGCGGTACTTTGCCACTTTACCTTGTACTATTATAAGATTTTAAGGAACCACATATCAAAGTATGCCTTCTGAGCAATTTTCAACAAATTGACTGATTTGATATAAAAATACTTATAAGTGGAATTTTTGTTTCAGAGATGTGCTAAGTTCTTCAATCCTACCAGAAATTTAAACACAACGAAAACTGTTCGTGCAGATGCTCGAATCAAGGAACTGCAGCGGCTTTTCCAAGTAAGCAGTTCAGATAAAATCCAGTAGGATGTTGTCTTGGTACTTTTTTTTGTGCTTTTTTTCATATTTTTCACTACCTAGAGCAGTGGGTTCCGCGGAACCCTGGGGTTCCACGAAAACATTTAGGGGTTCCGCATGACAAATTTTATTTCATTAAAATATAAGAATGTTGTTTAATGTATTCACATTTTCCTCGGAAAGTTTACAATCGACCACTAAAATAAATTTAAAATTTTTATATAAGGTGACTGAAAACCAAACCCAACTTCTCTCCTCGAAATTTGGACTACGAGTAAGTGTTCCAAAACGAGTAAAAACCCTGTTTTTAGGCTAAAATTTTCTGCAATTATCTGGGGAGGACCTCGTAACCCCCATTATTTTCAACTTTTTTAAAATAAGTTCATCAAAATGCAAATCCTACCAAAAATATGTATTAAATTCTTGAAAATGTACGTCTACAATTCAGAATTAGGTGTACCAAAACAAAGTTAAACCCCTCTTTTTGCAGTCAAATTTCCAAAAAGGTTTTTTGATTTAAAAAAAATTTGACCCCCTTGTTGGTTCTTGGAACTTGTTTGTTCACAACTTTTTTAACATTAAATATTGGCTTGTTTCATTTAATAGTAGGTATTAAATTTTTAAAATAAGTCTTTGATTAAAAAATATTCAGGGTTCCACGATCATTGGCAACAAATTTAGGGGTTCCACGACCAAAATAGTATGGGAACCACTGACCTAGAGCAAAATATAACCACTTTTAATATAGTACAATTTCTTTATCTATCCCATTATAAATCGCCAAAATTATTCAAAATGCCAAATATCAAATAGTAATCAATATAACTCTATTTCTTAAGCTTGTATGCAATTTTTGGTGATATTTTTCTTTTTTGGTGATTTTCAACATGACATGTCATACCTGCCAACTTTTACGGATTGTCCGTAAAATTTACGGATTTCTGTCTAGTTTTACGGTTGTACGGATGGATCAGAAAGTTTTCCGGATTTTGCATTTCTTTCCACAAAACTATCTATAAAAATGCAAAACATTCGCAACCTAAACGATTTTCTCTAATTAATATCTTTTTACTTCAAAACCATCTCCTAATCCCTGTTCTTATGATTTTATCAATTTTTATTCTTTTATTGAGTGAAATTTAAATTTTTTTGCAAATCTTTTTCGGATTCGTCCGCGAGTCTTGGCGCGCGCTCACTCGGTAAGTTTGCTTCCCCCGTGTTCCGATCGCAATGCGGAAAAAATAACTTTACCGAGATTGGACCTGTGGTTCATCATCTCGTCTCCCTCAATTAGCATTGAGGCTTTTTAACGCGGAAAAGTTTCTCCTCGCTTTCTAATCGTAGCAACTCAAGCTTATTTAAATTCATCTTTATCACATGCTGTTGAAAATGTTGATGGAAATTTAGAAAAAAATTTATAAAAGCTATAATCATTTCATTTGATTTGAAATTGATTCCAAACAGAAATTTAAATCAAATGGTTTGGGAAAAAGGGTACAAGATATTCTTGTAACCAAATTGGTTTGTAGTACGAGTTTTGGGGGTGAAGGGGGACAAGTCAGTTGGTTATCAGATATGGTAGTTTTGTAACGTTATGCAAAAAGTTTTACTGATGCAAGTTTTCAAAAGTTGGCAGGTATGACATGTATTGTGATTGTACCCTTTTAAAGTTAATAAAAGTCTAAAATATTCAATAAACATGTTAACACTAAGAAAAAATAAACATTTCACAACATAATTTAAAGATATTAATCACTAGATTTATCATATTTTGAAAGAGATTACTTGAGATCATATTTTAAATCTGTTAGAAAATGAAAAATAATATCTGTTTTAAAAAGAGGTATTTTTTTTATTCATCCTTAATTATCTCCTAAATATTTTGACATCAAATTTATATTGTAGTCATTAATATTCACTTATATTTTATTCAACTAGTTTGCGATTTTTGGCATCCCAACCCAAACAGTTTGGTGATTTTTAATTGCACTTGTAATTTTTTACGATATTTTTAATCTGGCATTTAAAACAGTTGGACAATTTAAACCGAATGGATGACTGGAAAATTATTGTTTAGTACAGTGGTTAACAAACTGTGTGCTGGGGTACCATGAGGTCCTGGAGAAGAAATTTTCATTCACTCTTATTTTAGAACACTGTTGCTTTGAAATCCATTAATTATTTTTTGTTTGGTTTTATTTTGTTGATATAATTTGGTTCTGAGTTCTGAACACATAAGCTTTTCAAAAATTCCAAGAACTGATTTGAATTAATTTTATAGAATTCATTTAAAAGCTATATTTAAGATTTACGTTACCAATAAGAACACATTCATAAAAGAATTTAAGAAAATGAGCAATACTTACCCATCAGTTATTAATTTCATATTCAAATTAAAAATTTGGAGACTATTCACTTAACAGGGACTATAGTCTGTGTAAATAAAATCGGCGGTTTCACGTCATGCTTTACCATGTCAACGCAGAAGAAATACATGGAGAAAAAAACTCAAGGTCAACCGCCGATTCTAATTACACAGACTATAATACAGGCACCTTCACAAAAAATTTCTAACAAAAACGGCATCTTCACAAAAATTCTAAATATTGACATGATTATATGAATAGCTTATATTTGATTGGGTATTTAAATTGCTATAAAACTGAAGAAAAAAAGTAATTTAATGCTGCTTTCATTAATTTTATAGTTCTCATTAAAATAGTTATAAAAAATTTCACTTAAATTAAAAAGCTGTTATTTTACGAAAATGGTGGTTATTGTTAAACTCATGGATTGGTACCCTGCTTAAGGGGACATCCATAAATTACAAGAGGTCAAAAAGGGGGGTCCAGCAAAATATCACAGAGTTCAAAATTTCGAAGAAAAAAACACCTCACGTAATTTATGGACGTCCCCCTAAGCAATGTGAGGTTTTTTCCAAAAAGGGTATTGCTACCTGTAAAGGTTATGGAACCACTTGTATAGTAGATAATTCTTTCTTATGTACTAGAGTGAGTGATATTTGTCAAGCAGTTTAGAAAATATTTTGCCTTTCACTTTCTTATTAAAGTTAAAATATTAATTGAATTTAAATACTTTATTTTGAAATATTTATATTTTAAAATGACTCCATTTTTTACCTCTATTTCTAAATGTCTGAAATTATTAATTCATTTTAAATTAGCTTTAATAATAACTATTCTTCTTTCTTATAATATTTTCCTTCTTTGTTGCCCTCTAATTACAAATGAACAGAGTTATCAATAAATGCTTTTATAAAAAACATATTTTTTCCAACCCTGTATTTTTAGTTACTTAGTTTCATTCATGTTCTAGACATTTCTTTTTAAATTCTCGAGTATTTAAAGGTTACAGTTAATAAGTTTGCAAAAATGAATTTCAGGTTGATGATGGTGTTCCTGTGCATCTCAAGAGAGGAACATCTGACAAGATAATGGTCACTATTGCCTTTATTGCAGTTGGCCTTGCAACGTTAGATGGTTTATTCTTCTGTTACAAAATGATTTATCCTCCTAGAAATAATTAAAATGTTTTACATTAAACACTTGTAATTCCACTCTACGTTGTATGGTGTATAGTAAAGTAAGTTGAAATAAAAGAAAATAGTGATATTTAGTACTAATTTATGTGTCCTTTGTAAAATTGCCTTCGAAAAACTTACTGCTGTATTAGGTTTTTTATATCTCTGCAATACGTTCATAGTATTGTTGAAATCGCTATTTATTCTTTCAAGAAAAATAAGGTCTATAAATACTTGGCAAGTATTTCTTGATAGATTTAATTCTCGATGAGATTTAATTTATTGTCTAATAAATTTAATTGGTTTTAGATGTAATTAGTATAAAAATACAGGAAATCCATTTAAATAGAGATGAAATTCTAACCCTGGCCAAGGCTGATTCTCCCTTAAAAATCTGTTAAAATATATATTAAAGTTTGTTAAGGCTCTTAAAAATCCAATTTTTTTTTTTTTTTTTTTACATCTTGATATTAATGCAGGGTTCCCACGGGCCTTGAAAATCCTTGAAAAGTACTTGAATTTCATTTTTGTTTTCAAGGGCCCTGGAAAGTACTTGAATTTAGTGCTAAGTCCTTAAAAGTCCTTGAATTTTATTTGAAATATTTTATTTTGGAATTATTTTCAGTTTGAACATGAAAAAGTTAATTTTTTATTCAAGTACTTAATATCCTGTTATCTTCTTAAACACGGATGGGATTTTTTAAATTGTAGAACAGGGGTTACTTTAATTTTTCTGTTTGACTTTCCTAAAACAAGTGAAATATAGTAGTATGTTTGAAATTGTTGGATATATGAATGGTAATATAATGTAGTCTTCCCTATAAGAAAGGTTTTTGAGAGAAGTTGTTTTCTGAAGAGAACTAGTTTTGTTGCTCGTAAATGACTTTTTTGCCTTTCTATGTTAGTCCTTGAGAAATTTAAAATGAGCCTTAAAAAGTCCTTGAAAAGTACTTGATTTTTTTCCTCACAAAAGAGTGGGAACCATGTAATGTTAAAGTTCGTACATTCTGACACACTTGAAACATACTTAAAGAGTACAGAAATAAATAAGATGGTAAAAATTGTACAGAAGTTTTAATATTTATGTTACGGGCAACGTGATAACTGGGTATTATTAATAATGCCCTATTCCTGCGTATAACATTACTGTCTTGTTAGCAACTGGTTAATCTTAATATATAAAATGAAGAAATCCGTCTGCTGTTTTGATAAAGCATCTGATTGGCCGAAAGATCCGTTGTTCAATAAAAAAGAAACCTTGCTGAAGCGACTGAATATAAGGATAAAGTAAAAAAAGAAACAAGCTGATATATTATTGAGAGAAGGAGTGATTCATTTTGAAACACATTCTTGATAACGCTCTTCAGAATAAAAAAAAACATACAAATGTCAATCTTTGAATTAATGAGCTAAGAGCAGGCACTGAGCTGTGCCTTTAAATCACTCTGGCTTTTTATACATTTACTGACTTTTGTTTAATTCTTCGATTATAATCATTCAACTGTTTGAATCCATTTTTATGTACGCTAATGCAGCGGGCCTCTTTGTGTTGCAGTCTGGGTACTCTACTAAATCTGTTGCACCTTAAGTTTAAATATTTTTTTAACAAATATGACTTCCCAACTATTTCAAAGTGTATGAGATTCTGTCCAAGGAACTTAGTACGGGTGTAGCCCGTCAATAATGTCTGAGCAATGCGATAGGTATTTATATAAAGTTTTACTGCGCCCGGGCAATGCCGGGTCTAGCGCTGAAAGCGCTAGTTATATCTTAAAGTAATCATCAATTGTTATTTTTATTCTGAAAATATTATTTTTGCTAGCTCAGATTAATGGGAAACTCAAGTTATAAAGACTATTGTATTGTTTTATCAGGGTTTCCCAAACTTTTTCCTGCATCGACCCCTTGGGAGTAAATTTACCTTGGCCATCGACACCCTTTCAAAATTCCGACTAATTTCCTTAAGAAAAACTATTTATGAATGAAACTTAACAGCCGGTTTCATTCACTAGTAATCTGGAAAATTCATAGGTGAACCAAGTAAGACCACCAAAAAAGCATTAAACATTCTAAACTTTGAAATTAATAGTTTATGTGCAAAGAAAGTACAAGAAATCAGGAAAAATCTTTGAAATCCACATCATTGCATTGTATACAATAAGATTGCAAGATTTTATCAAAATAAAAAAAACTTCAAAGAAGAAAGAAATTTTGAAGTACTCAAAATACAATCAAAGTAAATTATTTTTAATTAACCAATTCAGAAACAAAATTATTAAAATTATCATTATTACAATGCAATTAAGGGTAATTACGAATAGGTTTAATGAGAAGGGTGAGCCTGATGCTGGGGATGCCAAAGAGGGTGTATTATTTGGTTTAAAAATTATTATTTAGAAGGAAGTTTGGGGTGGAGGTTCTCCTCTCCCCGAGAAAAGTTTTTGAATTTTGCATCTTTAAGTAGTGTTTCAGCTCATTTTGAGGACCTTTGGTTTACATCCAAAAAGAATAGTTCCTTGAAAACCATAGAATTTTCTAGAGAAATATTACAAATAAACGTCAAAGTTTCAAGGGGGGACAGGAGTTCCTCCCCCAGAAAATTTTTTGAAAATTTCCCCTTTAAACTAGTGTTTTAAGTTTTATCTCCTTTGCAAACTCTGAGGACCCAAAGGGACGGAATGAGACGATTCGGCGCGAAACCAAAATAATTTTTTTAGTGTTTGGATTTTTATTTCCATTCATTTATTTTCTGGCGGCAAATAGTAGTAGACTGCAAAGGGAATCGCTTCTGGTAAGCGGTAGAATTTTCAAGGGAATTCTCCCCCAGAAAATCTCTTGAAATTGGACTCAAAAGTACTTTTTCAATTCCTTTTTTGGGACGGGACTCCCCCTCCTTGGGTTGGTATTTGCCCCCCGACACCCATGATTTTGATAAAGCTGTAGTTAGGCTGGGTTCTGGGTTGAACTATAGAGCTTATAAATAATAAGTAGAGTGAATGCGATCTTGTTTTCAATTGTCCAAAGATAAGAAAAATACTGAGAGCGTCCCAGCCATGGACCTCAGAGACAGCAGTTCTTCCTAAGCATAAAATATAGCAGTACTTCTATTACTAAAATAGGGTGCTAATTAAATTTATTGCTGTTACCGTTACCAGCAATGATAATTTTCATTTTAAATTAAATTTTATAGCATTAATTATGCCAAAAAGTGGTTTTTAACGGGGTTTCGGAAGGCCATGGCAGGCATGATGGCAGGCCCCAAAAACTTTTCCTGAAGCAAAAGATGTAGTTTATTTTTATTTTATTACGTGTTTTCAAATGTCCCGAGGGCTGGGAGGATCACATATTCGCCATCCAACCCTATTTATAAGGCTAATACGTTAAAATTTTATTTATTTTAAAAATATTTGGCATCTCATCGAAATTGAACTCGTAACCATCTGATGCACTGTAGGGTTACCTGAGAGACTTCAAATCTTTTTCTAAAAAGAAATTTTATATTAAAAAATAGGAAAAACATGTTTCAAGTTAACTAATTAGTAACTATTGTTCATTGTTTTGCCGTAGTAAATATGTATGACTAACTTTTTCCCAGCATAAATCACTTTTTTTTTGCGCCTCATTGGTTTCAGGTTTCAAACCACTTTTTTCAATTTGAACAAAAACTAATTAATTTTTAGTAATTTTTTTTATGTTACTTTTTTGATAAAACTAGCTGATTTCTACCAGAAATCAAAAATAGTTTAAAGTTTGAAATTCAAGTAAATTTGTACAAAAGGAGAGTTGAGAGAGAAAAAAATGCTGTGTGTTTTTCTTTTTCCCGTTAGGTGGTAAAGTTAACAAAAACAAAAACAAATTTAAAGCCGCCATCAAGGACGTTTTTTTTTCTCGCTTTTTTTTCTACGTGCTTTAATAAATATAAATAGAATTTTTTTGTTAGAAATATGTTTTGTGTCGAAAAGATTTGTTTCTTAGTTTCGATTTTTTCTTTTGTTTCGATCGTATGTGCAGATTGAGTTATATATTCGGTGAAATTTTATTACATGGTATCGCAACATCCAGACAGCGGTTTTTTATTGTATGTCTGCCTAGACCTTTTTTTTTACCACAGCTGTTTGACTTATGCATTCCGACTGACTCTGACGGTTAATACGGGAGCCAACGCTGTCAAAGTTTGACAGGTTTTTCTTTTTAGAATGGCGGCTTCTGATCGTTACAAGAAAATATTGGACTTTGATGTTAGATTTTAAAATTGCGACCAGTTTCGTTTGGCCTTGTTAGTTGTCACATTGGCCAAATCGGATAGAAATGAAACTTTCATGAGCCACTTACCTGAAAAGTAAGTACAAAACTTGCCACTTTTAATTATGCTAAAATCTTTTCCTGTCTCCAGTTTTGTATTACTGTGGTTCTTGTATTAGAAACCCATTTAGGCCTATTTAAATCGGCAGCCTTCTTTGATGCATGCGTTGCAAAAAAATCAATTTATCATCCCCGCCGATTTATGACTAAATTTGATTATATGTTTGTATTGGAGCTCATTCCATTTGGGATCTTTTCAATGTTTTCTTTTTGATGGACGTGCATGTTGATTTGTATAACCCTTCTTTAAAAATTTCATTGTGTTGTTTCCATTCGTTTAACTTTGCGTTCTTAAACTTACTTTGTTAAATTTAAGAAAGTTTACTGAAACTTATTTTTTGTTTTAGTTAATAAAGTTGGTTACGATAATTTCGATCACGAAGGTTTTTTTCGTGTTTCGATTTACATCAAGAATAGATGGATTAGGTTTTGAACTGCAAATAAATGATATTAGTTCTCCATTTCTTTTAATTTTCTTCTTGTGCATTGAATTTCATACATATCAGAAAACAGCTTCTTTACATTTTTAAAAGATGTAAGGGTGATTTATGTCACTTCTTGGTATCTTGGTATTTTTTTCTATAGTAGGAGAAAATAGTGCAAACTTGAAATTTTAGGTTATTAATTATTTGGTATTTATTATCTTATAAATTGGCATGTCAGTAATATTATTGAATTAACTTTTCTAACTGAATTTTTCCCTTATATTGAAATACAATAGAACCTCAATAAAAGACCCCATGTGAGACCAACAGCATTTTAACGAGAGGAGAAAGGGCATTATATTATGTATGAAATTATTCCTATGATCATTAAAGATTAGTGCTTATTATAACTGGTTATTGTAACATGGGGTAGTTGTGATGAGGTTGTATTGCATTTATTTTTGTATAATAGTAACAATATAACTAGATAGAAGTTGGTAAGTTATGTTACTTCTATAAGACTTTACTAACTTCTATAAGATATAGAAGTTGGTAATATATGTTTTTAAAATAGGATCTCTTAAGTCTTAATACATAATTTAATCATCAATATTGTGTAACGTTTCCAAAGAAAAGGGAAAGATCAAGCTCATTTTTGGAGGATTTAGTGTTCTTTTTATGATGTGGAATTCACTTTATTACCTGTGCAGGTAAGGTTAGGTAACACTAAATATAAACATTGTGCTTTGTGTGTCAAATATTATAAATATTGCTGAAAATTGCAAATTAATATATTAAAATATACAGTTATATCAATGAAAACCATCAAAATTTGATGATGATTAAATATTTGGTGTCTAAAACACCTTTGTGATATTTAACGAAACTGAACCCTTAAGCCACCACCTAAACACCAACTAACATGCACCGTTGTAAACAGTGATGAAGGCTTGTAGTAAAAGAGGTGTGCAGTTCCTTCAGATCTACCTTCAGACCTGGGATTCATAATGATTGGCATTTTTTGCGAAGTGCAAAAGAAAAACTCGAAATCCCAAAATGTTTTTTATTGTTCAGAGTTAAATTAGTATCTATTAGCTGAAAATTAAATATCTTATATGGATTTTTTTACAGGCACTGGTTATTACTACGAAAGTAACAACTCTACTCTAATCTTGCTATTTTTTTAAAAAAATACAAGTTAAATTATAGCATAATAACAAAAGTAGCAGCCAGGAATCGAACTGGGGACCATTGGGTTACTAGCAGTGCACTATACCACTGGGCTATCTATGCTGATGCCAGGATTGATCAATTACGTAATTTTAATGTTATAAAACACGTAATAAGTAACTTCTACTACTGCACATGCTTCAACTGTCATAACATTAACCACTTCGTTTTTTACAGGTATATCCAGAATTGGTTATCAGGAGTTTAAACAAAATACCACTTGCCTACCCATGAGGTGGAATAGCTATACTTAAATATGAAACCTTTCTGTCTTTCAGAAATTGCAGGTATTGAAACTTTTAATTGTAATTTGATACATTTTTACCATTGTTTTTAGGAATTATGTAACATCTATTTTAAAAATTTATACTTGATATAATTTTTAAAAAACATTCTAGTTAGAATTCTAGTAAATTCATTAGAATTTGATGTTTACAAAAAAATTAAGAAAAAGTTGGTAGGCTTAAAGATTAGCTGGGGCACAAATCTCTCCAATCAGGTTATATTTATAAGGTTTTGTTATTTACACATAAAAATATAAAATAAACGCTGTTAATAGTTGAGATATTTTAATAGTGTTTTATTTAATTTTTTTTGCCAAGTTGTCATAAAACTCGCTTGTGCCCAACTTATCCAAAATACCAAAAAGTGATTTAAAATAATGCTGTGCAAAATAATTCTTCTGTGCCTTAGAATTGGATATTTTCCACCCCCTTTTTTAAATTAGGGTCACTTGGGGTAAGTGGGACCCCTTTTTGGAACAGTACATTTTTGAACAGGGTGGCGACAGATCAGGGAAATCAGGGAGATCAGGGAAAAGTCAGGGAATTTCATTCATCTGGAAAAATCAGGGAAAAGTCAGGGAAATTCAGAAAAAAGTTAAAAAATCAGGGAAGATTTTAGTAATTCACGCCGCAAATACGCGCGATCCGCGATCGCATCCTTCACTCATTTCCGTGGCTGGGAAAGTCTGGAATTTCTATAAAAATCTGGAATTTCAATGAAAAATTCCGGATTTCTGCCGGAAATTCGGATGCTTCCGGACGTTTGCCTGTAAAGTTGGCATTTTTACGGCGTGAACGCGGGCAGAAAAAACAACTTCACGGTAGGTTCGCGATCGCGTTTTTCAAACTTCGCGTCAATATCCTTGGCTTTAAATGCTTGTTTTTGGAGAAATTTAGGAGATTGGTAGTTCAAATGTGATGAATATTTAGCTGGCAAATTAAGAGGTTTTTTAGAGGAATTTCCTGTTGTTTACAAGAAGGCAAATAGAAATTTGTAGTTTGAACTTTAGAGTTTTAATATCAAAGAATTACAAGGATATATGAATATTTTAAAGTATCAGAAAGGAAATCTTTCAAAATCTTCCATATGGGTAATTTTTTGGGGTTGAAATTAAACTTTTTGGACTCAAGTTTTTTTTTATTCCTTTCAGACTGTTTTAGTTTTTCATTTTCTGCAATTTATGCATTTTGAGTCAATGCATTAGAATAACTATTGATCCTTATTTAGTTTTATTAAAAGTATAAGATAGTTTTTAATTTTTTGAAATTAAATCTGTCTAACAGTGGCGTATATAAGGGGGCCTTGCCTCCCCCCCCCCCCGAAATTCAAACTAGGTGTACCAAACAAGTTAAAATCCTGCTTTTAGGGTCAAATTACAAAAATTTTCTGGGGGAGGACCCCCAACACCCCCCTTTTGTGCTTGGAACTTATTATTAACGACTTTATTATAATAAGTTCATCCAAATCCTACCTAAAAATGTATATCCAAAATTCGAACTAAATTTTTCTGGGGAGGGACCCCCAGATCTCCTTTAGTACTTGAAACTTTGTTACTCATAACTTTTTAATATTAAGTTCATCAAATTTCAAATCCTAAATAAAAATGTATATCTAAAATTTGGGCTAAGAGTAGTACCAGAACTAGTTAAAAACCTGTTTTTTGAGTCAAATTTCCAAAAATTTTCTGGGGGAGGACCCCCAGACCCCCCTTTGGTACTTGTAATTATGCTCTTCACAACTTTTCTTATATTAAGTTTTTTAGGGCCTAAATAATCACCTAAAAATGTATTAAAAAGCTACATTTTGGACCTATTAAGTATGTTTGGGAGGGGCTGGGGAGTATTTTTGGGCCCCTCCCGAAATAAATTCCTGTATATGCCACTGCTGTCTAAATAGGTTCATTTATTTCAAAATTACATGAAAATATTTTGTTAATATACTATAGCGTAATTACATTTTTAATCAAACCCGTTTTTGTAGCTAGGAACTTATATGAAAATTTTCTTTTATTAAACTATTTAATAGATATAGTTTTACGAAATGAAACACACATATTCCTTCAAAAAAAATTATTGCAAACAATATCGGTCAGCCTTGAAATTTTCATCTGGTAGCCTGGAAAAGTCCTTGAAAATCCTTGTTGAGTTTTTTTTTCCTTAAAAATTGTATGAACCCTGATATTATAAGCATTAAATACATAGAGAATAATTGAAAATAATACATTATATTTCCTACTTGTATGTAGCTGAAGATTTGAATAAAAAGAATATTCATATTTAATCAATATGTCTTTTGATTAAAATTTTAAAATATTCTATGTATTATTTCTACAGAAGAAATATTATATATCATTGTAATTAATATTTTAATATGCTTATTACGTTCTAGTATTTCTTAGTTTATATAACTTCTAGTTTACAAATTACAGTTTATTAATATTTATCGTTAAAAATAGTTGTTTATCGATTTTTAATTTATCGTTTGATGTAGTAGATCAGGGAAATTTTAAAATTATAGTCAGGGAAATCAGGGAAAAGTCAGGGAAATTTTTTCCACAGATTCTGTAGCCACCCTGTTGAAGGTTCATAAAAATTTTTTGAAGAGGTTCAATTTGAACTTGATGACATATTCTATTTAAGACACTATTAATAAACAAAAATTTATAATTAGGTTCTAAAATAATGTTCTACATTTTTCTTAACTGGTCTTTTTGTAAAAAATGAGACGGGGGACTTACCCCATAGGAAGGGGTAAGTGGGTCACCCCCTTTTTATTTTGATTGAAAGCAAGCAAAACTTAAGAGGTGGTAAGTGGGTCTTACTTGATAAAGTATAGAAGTTTTAGGTACAAAATATTTTATTGTAACTTAATCCATGTAGGAGATATCTACTCACATTTAAATTAATAGGGTTGGTTGGGGTAAGTGGGACCCCTTTTTGGAACACTACAATTACAGAATGTTTTCTTCAGGTTCGAATGGTTCGGGAGACTTATAAAGAAACCCTCGAAACTATTCCCCCACCCCACTGTGTGTTTTAATTAATTTCTCGGCAACAAGAATAAAAAAAACCCAACTTAATCGTTTTCTTTACTTACCACAGCTTATATTAAAACGCAAAATTTATATAAAATTTCAATAAATTACTTATAAATGTTTCAATAAACATTAAAATGGTGAGTCTAGGGTGTCCCACTTACCCCATAATGAGGGGACCCACTTACCCCTACTTTGCTTAAATTATGGGGTAAGTGGGACCCCCCTCTTAAAATTTTTTAAATAAGAGATTTTGTGAAAATTAAAATTGCAGTATGTATTTTAAGTCAAACCTGGCACAACAGTTGAAAAAACATTAATATATAGTGAAAACTTTCCTGGAAACACTTCTTGGAAAAATGCATCTTGAACTTTCCAAAAAAAAAAATTATGGAAATTTTTTTACATTAGTTCTATAATCTTAAAAAGAAATGACACAAAACTCTGTATGCAAAACCCATCAGTGTGACAAAATGTAACATGATCAATGTGAATAAGTGTGAAATGTCCTTTACATAGTTTAGTTTGAGGGGGGTGACCCACTTACCCCAAGTGACCCTAATTTGGAATTTTAGTCCACAAAACATTTTATTCTTGAGAAATAGTATGTGTTTCCTTATAAGAAACAGCATTGTTACTAATTCTTCCAATTCACTTTGAAAGGCCCATATTTGATAACTTTTTAAAAACCTCAAAAGTATTTAACTGGGCAATTCCCACAGTTTTATTTTTTTTTCTATTCTGTAAAGATATATGTCTTAGAGAGTTGGGGACCAATCCAGGATTTATTATGTCAATATTTTTTCAACAAGTTTTAGCTCTGTTTGTTTTTGATGACAATAAACATTACGTAAGATAAAACAAACCAATTGTTATTAAACCTCCTTGAATGCAACTCAAGTTCATAAAAAATAAGGGCACTAATGATTATAAGCTAATAAATTTGTTTAATATGAAAATACAGAAAACTAGAGCTTAAAACATGCATTATTTCAGCTGTAGTGTTGGTTTGAAATTTGTAAATTGTTATTAAAGAAATTATTGGTGAAACTGCCTATTTTTGGCAGTATCATTGCAAAGATGTTGATTTTTTTAATAGAATGTTTGTGAAGGTGCTGTTAAACGGTACCAGAGTTGACCTGTATTTGTCCCTGAATATTTGTGCAAAATTCTTTAATTGCAATGCATAGTTAATTTTAAATTTAGTTTCAAAGTTTGACATTTAAAAAAGTGTGAAAAAAGCCATTCAAACTAGGTTTTGGGTCGAAAATGATTCATAGTGTGCGCAACAGATGGCACATTTTGAACTATCCAAAAAAATAGAAATCACTGGATTTGAGAAGGTTATTATTGCATTATTGTGATAATTTTCAGATATAGTTTGATTAAACACAAATATTAACACTTTTCAAGACCAGTTTCGGGGACTGTTCTGACAGGAGTTGTAGATTTTTGAATTTTCCCCAATGAGTTAACATAGGGCACATTTTAGGTGATGGTAGGCTCTTAATTGAGTCAAATTCTAAAACTGTTTTTAAAATTTTTATAATTGTTTGAAATTATTGTCCCTTTCTGGGGTTTGAACTTGCAATCTATTGATACCTGAGTTAAAAAGCTGGTTTTGAGTGTTAATAAAATTATTTTGATGATGGATTCTGAAGAACCATTGCAAGTACTTCCTTGGAAAGTATCTGATCCCTGTTCTGATTATTTTGGGAGATAAAAGTTTCAAAATTGAATTTGTGCTAATGTTGAATTTCATTTTGGATTGATGTATGATTGTGCCGCAATCAAGTTTCAAATTTCTCAGTTTTTACTTAAAATATTGAACTAGTTTTTGAAACTTCTAATGTTGGTTTTTAGATTTAGAACCACTTTTTTGCTGGAAAAAATGCATTAATTTCTATTCTTTTAAAATATCTGAACTGCCCACTATTTAGAGTTAGAAACTTGCTTTAAAAAAATTGTAATATAAAAACATTTAGGTACTTCCCACCTACCATGCTAGAATTTTTTAATTTGGTTTCTTCATTTTAAAAAGTTGGGAAAGGTGTTTCAAATATTTTGTTATCAGGCTTTGATAATATTTTCTGGTTCAATGGCATTTTTATGGGCTATTACGCAAGTACTATTTAATTTTATGAAGTTGGTGTGGTTAGCCTAAGAGTCTATCTTATGAAAAAGTTTCCTTCAATATTGTAATAAAATATTTTCTATTTTTTTTTTCGTAGAAAATGACAATACATTGCTCAAGATTAAACTAGGCTCTTTGAGGTAACCAGTACAGTTTTAATATTCAATATCTCACAAACCAGCCTCACCATGCAGAACGGTACATATCCTTGGATGGCCTCCTCTTCAATCACTCAGAAGAGTTGGCCCCCTGGCTACCAAGCCAGTCTCACAGACCTGTTTTTAAAGAAGAACCACCTCCATTTCGGGACTGGCATTTCACAACTTGCTGCTGCGTCCAACTACATTGAGAAAATGTCTACCATCAATAACGAACCTCCACCTAAATGTCCTCATCCGGACTCTAAAGACAAGCCCTACCCGTGCGAAATATGTCAACAGTACTTAAATATCTTGCGAGATGGCACTTCTGGAAATGGCACCAGACCATGCAATAGCCCTGTGATGACGAACTCACCCTCTGAGAGGAAACCGATGAATCTTATGCCCAATGCCCCTCCCCAAAGTGTTATTCCGAGCAGTGGAATGCCCCCCATGGGCATGCACCATGGCCCACCTCCGGGTATGCAGAGCCCTAATAAAAACCGGCAGATCCCTACCAAGCAGTTCCCCTGTCCCGTCTGTCACAAGCTGTTTACCCAGAAGGGAAATCTCAAGACCCACATGATGATTCATACCGGGGAGAAACCTTATGCTTGCCAAGCTTGCGGGAAAAGCTTCACTCAGAAAGGCAACGTCGACACCCATATGAAGATTCACACTGGAGAGCGGGAGTACGGCTGCGAAGCATGCGGAAAGAGATTCACCCAGAAAGGCAACCTGAAGACTCACATCCGGAGTGTTCACACGAAGGAGAAGCCTTTTGCGTGTGGTTTATGTGGGAAATGTTTTTCTCAAAAGGGTAACATGCAGACTCACCTAAGAACACACAACAAAGACGACCGTTTCCCGTGTACACTTTGCGGAAAAACATTCTCCCAGAAAGGCAACTTGAAAACTCACATGGCTCGCCACGCTGGGCAGATACCGACAAAGCGACAGTTCGGCTCTCGCCTAGCTAACAGGACTTACGTTGGGCAGTTGGTAAAGGCTGGACAACCGACAGTGCCTCGCATGCCGCCGTTCCCCATCCAACCGTCGCCCGTCTCCTCCCAAGCCTCCACCACCTCCCCCCTCAACTCCCCCACCACCCCCAACCCCATGTCCACCCCGGTCCAGAACAACCACCCCGACATCCGCAGCCCCCACCCCGGCATGGGCAACCCCTACTCCGAATCTCCCATCGACCTGAAGCCCCCGCTGAACTGCCACCTGCCCCGCCCCATGTCCTGCAACAACCAGCCCATGAACAACTCCTCCCCTAGTCCCCACCCCTCCCACCTGTCGAGCCCCTCCCCCGAGGACGAGCCCAACCCCCGCTCGTCATTCATCCACGGCAAGCTGTTCCACAGCCCCAACAACTACATGAGCGACCAGATGCAGCAAGACATGCACCCGGGGATCATGAACTCTCAACAACAACAGCCGCGCCCCATTCCCAGCCCCGTCCCCTCTCACGGGCACCTGCAGCAGAACCACGACTCCCGCCCCTTCTACTCGGCCCCGCCCACCCCGATCCCCGCCCCCCTGACCCCGGTCTCGCGCTGGCCCATCTCGCGGCACTACGACGGCTCGTTCCAGTCGCCGGCGGGGCTCGGCTGCTACGGCTCCATCACGGCACACACCACCCCCCTGTCGCGGCTCTCGCTGCTCGCGTCCGGCTCGATCAACTCGCAGAACCACCACAACAACAACAACCAGCCTCAGCAGCAGCAGATGGAGAACGGAGACGACATGGAGCATAAAGATGTGCAGCAGCATTCTCAAGAATTCCATTCCCCCAATAACCCTGACTTCTCTCAGCTACTCGATTGAAAATAAATTTCGGTGAATAAGTAATACACATAGGTGAATAATTAAGACTCCCTTGTGTACAGTGTAAGTTATTAGTATTTATCGACTTACATGTACATACATTTTACTCTTAACAATGCTTTGTCTGATGAGTGTTCCTTACACCCTTTTTTTTAAACTTGTTAATTTTGTTGAGTAAATCTAAAGTGCCACTTATATCTCTTTTATTCTATTGTAAATAATCATGGGTCTTAGTTCGTTTTCCCTGTTGTTTCTTAATCTATTATTAAGCATGGAATCAGTACTAGGCATTGATCTATTGCTTGTTTTGTTACTATGTATCTAATCAAAGTTTTTAATTTGTTGTTCTATCTTCGTTGAGTAACTCCGGAGCGGAGTCTAAAATATTTTACTGTTTGAAATCAAAATTTTGTTTTTGTTGATTCTATGTTTTATTTTAATCGAAAAAGTTGTTGAACTTTGTGCATTTTTATTGTTGCTTCAATTTTAAAGTAATGAATTGTTCGGTTATGTTTTCAGAGTATAAAATTGCGTGCGATCATTTTTCTATGAACAAAAGTATTTAGTCTCGCTGTTAATAAAAGGAGCAATTGGTTGGCATTTAAAGTGCATTTCACCAAAACTACTGCAAGGGAACTCTTACATTTGCCCCTCGAGGGAAGGAATGAGTTCACAATTTAATTTAAATGATAAATTAAATCCAATCTACATCTACCATACCACGTTTTCCTTTCACTAGAGTTTAAACTACGAAAAGAATATTAAGGTCCATAAAATAAAACCCTAAATTTGTTGATTGATGAGGCTTCTGTAAAGGAGCTTGTTTTAAAGACTTGAGTTAAAATTAAGTTGGCTGATATATTTCTTTTCATATCTTAGTCGTTTCCATAGTGTGTAAATTCAACGTTACGTATGTTTATCAATTTTCTTAATCACCCTTTTTGAGGTGGTAAAATTTATTGATTGCAATATTTTCTATGCATCACAGGGTTGTAAATTAACTAACTGTTTGATGTATGGTTTACAATGAAACAAAATTAAAATATGATGTGTATAAAATATAATAAATACATTCAAAAATTGGTGTAACAAAAATATTTTAAACCTCAGACATTACATTGATGCAAATGGATTCATTGATAGTATGATTTGGCTTTATTAAGACAAATAACTGGAAGTAGGAGTTTTTAAAATGTATTTCTACAATATTAAGATGACAACTAATGTAAAGAAAATAGCTAAATCTGTTTCTTTTCTCCAGTTTTCACAGCCATGGACATTTTAAACCATTTTGCCTGTGTATTTTCAAATTACATGTTTTAAAGTCAATGCGTTTATTATATTTAAAAATCAGTAAGCTCAGCCTCTTTCTAGAAACATGAGGAGGCTTGAACCAACACAAACCTAATGAAGTTGGTTCCTATGCAATTTAATATATCCTTTTCATCTTAATTTATATTTGTGCTCTGCACTTTAAAATAAGGCTATATAGTGTGGCCTACAAGAATCTTACATAAGTTATTAAATTGCATAGTGCGTTGTTTGATTAAACATGCTTGATTTGGACAATTTGCTTACTAATCCAAGAAATGTTTTTGCAATTAGTATAGTGCCAATATTTAGTGAAATTTAATAATTCAGCTTATTCTAATGATTTTAATTTGTTAAACGTAAGTATAACTGTTTTATCTTATTTGCCATGAGGATCACTGAATTTTTCACTAGTTTTTTTAAAAAGGTTTTAGTTCCTATTATTTCTAAGAACTTGCTATTTTTATTACATTGAGTAAATCTGTCTTTTCTACTTGTAATTCATAAATCCATGCCTAGTTCTGATTTAATGTGCTATATACTTGCATTATTTCTTGTCATTTACTTATGAACCTGGTCATGACATCCCAGAGAGATACATCTAAAGCAATCAAAAGGACACTTAAGTGTACAACTGATTGTTACCCTTCTAGATGTTGTGACTGGGTTATTTAATGGTTTTAATACTATATATGACAAATCTTTCAAAACTGCTTTATTTTTCAGTTTTTAAGCAGTCTTTAGCATTCAAGCAGACATTTACATTTTAGAGACTTTTTACCAAGAAATGAACTGGAAATGTGTATACTGACTTGTTGATGGGAACTGATGTTTGCTTTTAGGGTATGCATATTTATGTTGCTTTTTTTTATGTTATCAAGCTTTTAGTTCCTATTTAATTGAGTGTGTGTATAAGTTGAGTTGTTTTAGTATGTTGGAAACAGTTAAAGATATATCATGTGATTGAGCTTTGCTTTTAGTAGATAGACGTTTTTAAAAAGTTTTGTCATTGTTGTTGAACTTTATTTTAATTTTTAGAGTTGACTAAAGCAATATCTTGCCTATAAGGCTGCAGAATTTTTTATTTGTATATATAAACATAAGTGTGATGTAAAGATCAAAAGAGAAAAGAGTGGAACTCTATGGAAGTTGAAAGCTTAATAGGGTCTGCAGGGTATTTCTGTTAAATATGCTCATGGGTTTTTGCATATATTGTGAAAACTATGCATTGAAACTGTGTTAGGTGCACATAATAAAAAAGATGCACATAAAATTTAATTAGTGGTAGCAGAATGAAGGCTCTAGGATTGTTCTAGAAAGTTTTCTTTGAAAATTAGGAAATGTGTTCTTGGATAAAGTGATAAGATTGTTTTCTGTGTTGTGTAGTATGTTAAAAATTGTATCCTTGCATTTTGTTATTGATTTGCCATTATTTTTAATGATTTTTGTTGCTCAATTAAGTTTTTCCAATTTCAAGTAATGAATTCAAATTATACCTAATTGAATAACGATTCATCATCAAAATTATAAATTAAATAGGTTCATTGGTAGCTATGATGAATTTATGTATTAAAGTCATGTACTTAAAATTTTGCAAGTATTAAATAAGCCTTTTGCTGGGATTAAAATAGCATATTAATTCCAATAAAATGCTTTTGAGGAATTCTTGCTATGAAATTTGTTTTTCTTGAATTAAAAGTAGTACTACATATTAGGTTTTTGTTAAATCCTATTAAAAGTATTTCTGTGTGTTGTGCAATTTTAATGAATTCATTTGAACCATATCATCTTAAACTGGATGTATTAATTTGAAAGCATTTGACTGTGAATCAAACATACTTTGATGTGATGACATTTACAAATCACTGCTTTCAGTACACAGTAAAACTTCTCTGAGCGACACCTCCTCTGGTAATGAATAGCTTTTGCAGGCACAAACTATTTCTCCTGTTTAATAGGAGAAAACAGGGAATCTTTTCACAGAAAAATTTCTTGCTGTGAAGTAAACAAATATCTGTTGTATATTGAAGGCTTGAGTGAAACAGACTAGACCCATGATAACAGCCCCTGACACACTTAAAAACAAATAAACTTTCTACTTTCAAATTCATTAAACAGTTTTCTTTCCTTCAAATTTTAAGATTATTTAAAAAAAAATTGGGTACTTATAGAAAAATTAATAAAAAATGAAGCATTCAGATAAGTTTCTGATTTTATTAGTACAATTTAATTACATCATTCAAATTTATGCAATCATTTTACTTAAATAAATTGTTTGAATACCTTTTATTAGTATAATTTTGTAAAAATGTTTAAGTTGTAATGCAGTCTTATGTAACAATTTAACCTCCCTAAACAACTACTCTTAATGACTAATTTTTCTCGAAACAGAGGGTAGTCATTCTCAAGAAGTTTTACTGTACTTGCTTGCATAATTTGTTTGAAACCCTTCTTGTGGTGTTATGCTATTAGTGTTCGTCCCCTTTAAATATTATTTACTTGCCTTATTAAATATTATTAACCTTTAGGTTGACATTTAAGACATGAAACGACAAAGCGTATTAAAAATTGTAATGTTCATGGATGCTCAATAGGTCTTCCTAGGTACTCGTAATAAATCTAAGAGGAATGTGGGTTTAGATCAAGTTTAGGAGTTGAGTGTTTTCAGTGTTGAGGGACTATTTGAATGAATATAATTTTTAAATTACAGTACTGGCACTAAACAAGTGCAATTTTTCCATATTTATATGGACACCTTTGTCTATTGAATTTAATGTATAAAATGTATGCAATATTGTTGTGGATATGTTAGTCCTTATGACCCTTCTACTCACTGCCACTGTTTAAGATTATTTTAGGTTAAAGAACCTGCCTTTATGACCCCCTTGTGAGTTTTTCCCTAACTTGTGGTTCCCAAGAGCATATAACATTAAAAAAAATCAATTAAATGGGGATTTTTTGAAAATGTTTTTATGTATTATACACAGTTAAATTTGAGGGGATAGCCTGCAATAACATACACTACTTTTTCAAGGGTTGGTGTTCTGGTGGTTAAGTTGATTTCTGGAAATTTTATTGAATACATCTACATTTTGCTACATTTAGGGTGATTTTTAAGGTTTTCATTCTCATCCAGTCAATATTGCACTTGCTATATTTTATGTAACCAAAATAGTTCAGTAAAACCCAAATGAATATTCAAGAACGAGTAAACAATACTGGTGAAGAATTATATTAGTGTTAGCAGAGTGCAGCAAATGTACTGTCAAGTATTTGGAGGTTCTAAGACTACACCAGAGTGACACTTGATACATGATATGGGTGAAAGTTTTTCCGTCCAGACAGAATTCAGTTCCAACACTTTTCCTCAGGTGGTACACAGCAGAAAAATAACAGGTTTATAATTAAGGAGTAATAAAGCACTATTTATAAATGAAAAGATTTAATCCAGTTCTGTCATGGCAAATATTCTAGCTTTCACCCATGATGGCAGTGATGTTGAACCTTTGTTGTTTGTTGAGTAGTGGTTTATTTAATTTTTGCTCATTGTTGCTTATTAAAGTTCTAGCCTGTAGGTCATTGGAAGCTATTTTGTAACAGGGTCAATTGGAAAAATTCATAGAAATTTGGGGTTGTTAAGGCATTTATTTATCCAAATTTTGATAATTGACACTTTTTTCCCCACTAACTTTTTTAAGCAAAAATATATTTCTATTCATATTCCATGCCACTTAAAATATTACTGTTTTAATTTTCAAAATATGCTTTTAGAGATTAAAGTTCAATACAGACATTTGAAGCCCATCAAATTAAATTGTCTTAATGCTTGATGGGCTATTAAAAAAGACCTTCATAGCCAAATCTGAGGTTTGACACCTCTGCTATTCAGTATTCAATAGGTGGCAGCAACCATATAACCTTAGTCCTTTAAGTAGTGCTTCACCCTCAATAAAGGCAGGAAACTACCTTCCTTGGTCAGTGTGTAGAGGGTCAATTACAGGGCATGCCTTAGGCCTGTTGCTCTCAGTTTGGCTTCGAAAAAGGGTCTTGCTTACTTTTTCAGTAACAGAAAAGTTTTAAATGAATGCAGAAAAAATGCTTCATTTATTGTAAAAGCAATTGATGTTATTCTTTTAAATGGAGAGAAACAATATAGAAGTCTTAACTTTTTAATTAAAGACTTGGAAATCACTTATTTGTCTTGTTACTGATCGTCCAAACTTGTCTTTGGGAAAATAGGTAAAAGTAAAGAGATAATATGTGAAGAATGATATACAGTACATCTTTTTATCACTATATAATATAGACCCCCAAAACTACTTGCAGTTGAACACTCCACAACTCCTAAAGGCAGCTTGGTTCATATTCTTTGTTTTGTAATGGTACGAAACCATTCGAAAATTCACTATATTTTATTGTTGTTATGAATATCAGTTTCATGAAACACAACAAGTTTGTGTTGTACATAATTATGAACAATTCTTTGCTGCATATATATACTGCCTTACTTCCTTTACTATCTTGAAGGGCCAGGTACACTAGGCAGTAATTTCTGCTGTATCATTAGAAAGCCTAAATCTCAGTGATGTGCAATGGGACTCCAGATCAGTAGAGGACCCCCTGTCTACATGACCCAAAGATTTATGACTTTTTAAGGTTTCTGCCTAGTGGACCCTGCTTCTAAACACTTAAGTTAAAGCATTTTTATACCCATGGACTAATAATCAGTTATCTCTTGTGTTGTAATTATAAATATTAGTAGCATTAAGTATTAGGGTTATCCTTAAAGCCCTTGCAAGTTTTGAATGTCAAAGGTTGATAATTACTAAGAAAATTAAATTTAACATAATAAATTTGATTGATGTGTTATGATTTTAATTTTTTCTCCTACCAAACTCTACTATTGTTGTTTAGCTCTTTGAATTTTGGGGAAACTATATAATGCTTGTATGAATGCAGTGCATGCTTATTCACTTTATTATTTTGTGTTATTTTGTTCTGTGGGATTTTTACTTAATCTGCTGAAGCTTGTAATGCTTATAAAAGCTATGCAAGTATTATCTGAGTCTGTATAATTTGTAAACATCAAATATTTTTGTTTTATGTGTTTCAATGAAATAATTCTGTGCTTCCCAAACTGTGCACTGCGGCATCCTGGGGCGCTATGAAGTGTTCACGTCCTCTTCTGATTTAGAACAGAATACCATATAATCTAAAATCTTTTTACAACTTAAATTTTAAAGATTTGTTTCCAAAAATTTTCGAAAATTCTTATTTGAATCCTGATTTTTATGAGAGTGTCGTGTGATTGTCCTAATGTTTTAAAACAGTTAGATTTTTTTTTAAATTCTCTTCACTCTTTGAAATGATGTCATTTCCTTGCTTTATCTCTACTAAAAAAAATTGAGGGAAATTTTAGACTCAATTGATCAATAGTCCAGCTGAATTTATTATTTTAAATGCAAAATTTATTCCAAGATGGTTATGAGGTCATGATTAAAATTTATAAAAAGGATGTTAAAGAAAAGTAGAATATATTTTAAAAGTTTGTATATTTCATTTGCTTTTGATTTAAAAGTACTATCACCAAGTTAACTGCAGTTCAAAATTAAAAAAATAATACATGTTTTAATTTTTCTAAAATTTATTATTTTTTATAAGATGTGCACGTGGAAGAATTTTTAATCAGTAAGGGCGCCGCGAGTGAAAAAAGTTTGGGAACCACTGACATAACCCACTACTACTTGCATCAATAGTATTGTAGAGCTATCGATGCTTATTGTTAATCCACTCTTACACTTAAACCGGTGATCTTTGTACTATATAAATTTTAACCTCAAAGGTAATCAGTTAAAGCTGTGTAACATAACCAACTATTATTTGTCCGTGTATGCAGCTAAAGGTTGCTAAGTTCTTGTTCTGTTGGGAAGTTGAAAACTTAAAAAGCGAGGATTAATTAATCTTAACTTTTGTTTTATTGAAAATGTTTTGTTTTTTTTGTGTCCATCAGTTGCTTAACATTTACTTTGGTTTTATCTGTAATCTGTCTTTTTTGCCATTTTTAAAAATGCTTTTCTGTGATTTGTGTGCCAACTCTACTAGTCTAGGGTGTAGTTCCATATTTTCTTGCTTAAATTCCTGCTACTGTTGCAATGGGAGCAAAAAATTGTTATGAAGGCTAAAATTTATAAATATGGTTTCATTCCAAGCCTGCTTTGCTGTTATTTGAGTTTGTGTTGCTGGATTGTTTTTTATTTTGGATGAGTTTTTGTCCATATCCTATTTTCCTTAACTGTATGTACACCTGGATATGTTTTTTGTTGATATAAGCTTTTAAAAGTCATTTCCATTCTACCTAAATTTAAAGCTTCTAAGTATTTTTATAACAGTGTGCCACCTTTAAGTTTGTGATGAGATTATTAGTTGTTAGTTAGTACCACATGTTTTATTTGTTTAATTCCAAGTTTTTATTTTGAGCTTGTAACTATTTTGATTTAGGTAATTGGATGAATGTTATGATTAGTAGTAATTTAGTTATGAGCGGATTGTGATCTTGATTTGTTCCACTTTTGCTCCCATTTGCCAACAGAAAATACAGATCACATTGCAGCTTGTGATGCTACATAAATTCCTGTGTTTACTAGCTATTTTCAAGTTAGGATAGGTGTACAAGTTCCTTCTGCTGCTTGTTTATTGTTTCCTTCCAAATTTTTAAGATTAAATTCCAGTTTGGAGGTGTATTGTTCACATTTGTAATTTTTGTGTGATTTGTTTTTGACACAACTTTGTGATGATCGATACTTTTGTTTAAAGCTTCTGCAAGCAGTCATTTATGAATTTCATACATTAATCTGTAAACAGCAATTGAGGGGCTTGCAGTCGCAACGAGCTAACCCTTTAACAGCTTTACATCGGAATTAGCTCGTTGCTGCTGCAAATGCCTCAATTACTGACTGAAATTCTCTTCTGAGAAAGTTATATTTTTCATTTGATTATGATGAGTGATAAACAGTATACATTCTTTTTTATCTATTTTTAGTGAGAAAATTTAAGCCATGTATTACACAGTAATTATTTATGCCTTTGAGACATTAATTTAGTGTGATCTGTAATCTATATACATTGTCTATGCCAGTGGTTCTCAACTCTTGAAAGTCCACTGACCATTTAACCTTAAATTGAATCATTCGTATAGACCACCTTACACTTTAGAACCTTTCGTCATGACTTAATTCTTAGGTGAAACTTCAATCTTCATTAAAATATAATGATAAAGAATTATATTATAATTAATAATTGTTTTGAATTTATTCCCCAAGGTGGTGCTTGTGGATTTTTAAAATGGAAGTTTGCAATCAAAACTTAATTAATTTGAAAGTTACAGAAATAAAATTTACTGAGACAAAAGAACTTTGACTCTTGTTAACAAAAACAAGTGGTAGTTTTGGAAGGGTAAGTTATGGAAATGAACCTTGCTTAGTTCTAGTTTTCTATTCTGTTGTTTAAGTGCAAGCTTAATTGAATTTTTTGGCCTATGGAATTCCATTAAATTTTTCTAGCAGTTAGGCTTAAAAGGCAATTGAGGTGCTTTTAGCAACAATGAGCTAACTCTAGCAGCTTTACATTAGAGTTGGCTCATTGTTACTGCAAACATCTCAATTGTTAAAACTATGAAAAATTTATTTCTCTAGGAGATATTTTATTTTTAATACTGGTTCCATGACACAAAAATGACAATATTTGTAAACATCTCATCAATATACAAAACACAAGAGGAAAGCTTTCACAACTCAAAGTTATGTGAATGAAAAACTACCAGGATGATGTTTTCTCTCTGTACCAGGAGGGGAAATCTTTTTGAATTTAGCCTTTTCTTGGTCACATCTGATTGACACTAGGCAGAATATGTAATTTTTTTTGACAACTTGTTTTATTTTCACTGGGGATTCATGTGCTCCAGTGGACAAGCTGCCACTGTTTGATAAGCTATTAAATAGGTATTAATAACATTTAGTTTATAAATTGTGTGCGAATTCCCATAAGATTTTGCAGTCCATTTAGACAGCTCAAAATGACATTTTGATCATACATGGGTGTGGAAATTATTCATAACAAAACCAATAACGATTGTCCTTAGCTTGAATATGTTAGGGGCAATGTGATAAATCCGGGCATTATTGATAATACCCATGTATTTCGGGCAAAGTGATAAATACTCATTGAATTTATCACATTGCCCACCTCACTTCAGGCATTACTAATAATGCCCGGTTTATCACTTTTCCTGTAACAAATATATTCACCTCAATTCATTCAGCACCCACAGCATTTAAAATCTTAATAGGCGATTTTTTATGTATTCTTTGCAAACCCTTTCCAACAAACTCATGGTCTGCATATCACTGGTTGGGAACCACTGGTTTTAGTCAACTTTCAAAAAATCTGTAAAAGCAGTTGGCAGATTCTTTGAACTGCCAAGAAACCTCTGCTGAAAAGAGACAGATACAGAACTAATTTTGTTTCTGTTTAGTTGCTGCTAATGGGGTTATGTTTCTTAAATACTTTGTTTTTCCTCTTAATATTACATTTAAACAAACCTTGAAAATTGCTTTACATCCTTTCAGCTGCAGTAGTAGAGATGTGATAACAGTAGTTTTCAATTTTGTGAGGATTTTCACACAAGAAAAGCAATTTGATGAGAAGTTGAAATAATCCTCAATCTCTGCATATTTTTGTAGCTCTGATTGTGGAATCACTCAACATCCTGTACAGTATTGAACCTGTGAGAAATGGCGAATAACATGTAGTCGTATCAAGTGTTGTCATTAAGATAGACGGTGGTCATTTTACATTTGATGCTTTTTTTGGTTGAAAGGTAGGATCTGATTTGTTTGTATATAATTAAAAACTGATTGTACAGTATTTGTAGATAATTTTACACTTCTGCAAATTTTAGCAAGAGTGTGTAAGTCTTTCGAATTGTACAGTACTAGAGACGAAGACATGAACTACAAAGTAAAGATTGATCCAGCTGTGCCAAGGTATTTGTTGCAGTGTCTGTGATTTATCCACTGTATGATTATCAGTGTCAAAGTTTTTTGAAAAGTTCCTGTGTGCTTTCTTTTTAGGATTTGGGTCTGACTGTGGTTATGTTATTTTGGTTTATTTTTCATCAGCTATTTTTGTGAAGAATGTGCTTGCCTTGTTAAATTGTGATTGTGGTGTCTTTTGCATTTCAAAGCAATGTAGATACTGTTATGCATTGGCCGATGACTGTTAGAAATGTACATTACCAATTATTGGTTTATTAGGTTAAAATAAAAAATAATCAATACTTCTGTTATGTTTCATTTAAGTAAACTCCTATTATAGATGTTTGGGACCCTGGATTTTCTGGTTATTAGATTTTTTAAAATTTATCTAGCCATGTTATTTTACAGAACTTATTTTCAAATTTCTTCTTAAATAGTGTCATTGTTTTTCACCGAAGGACGGCAGAAAAGCTTAACTTTCTCTTCTAGGAAAAGGAAACAAAAATTATGATTGCTTTTGAGTGATTCCTATCCAAAAAGTGCAATTTTTTTGTAAGAGTTTTTTCCCCATTTGTAAAGGGTTTAAAAGGGATTCTTGGGTCAATTTTTCAGGTTTTCACCCTTGATCACTATCATCCCTGTCTAGGCTTACCATATTTTCTTGGGTCAAACCCAAGACATATTTTTGAAATTACTTAATAAGTACTCTATCAAATCAATTAAAGAATAAGATTAAAACCTAAATAACATTTAAACTAAAATACATTTTAAAGATAAATTTTATTCTTTATATGTACTTTTTTTGAAAATTCCTTGTTTGACTAAAATTCACATAAAAGTAAAACAACGCAATTTCAAACTGTCACAAAAATATTGGTCAATGTAAAATCCTGTCCAAAAAAATTAGCTTTACTCATGTACATAAATGTTTTTTAGTGACTGGGTTTTACATTGACCAGAATTATTGTACATCCTTTCAAACATCCTGGTCCGAATTTGTTTCAGAAAAATGCGAGAAACACTGGACTGTTCTGAGTAATTCCAGATGTATGGTGAGCCTACCCCTGTCCTATGTATTTTAATACTTATTTCTAAAGTTAGGCTATACAAGAGTGATCCTTATTTTTCAAGTACCTTTAGAACTTAAATTTTATGTGTCCAGGAATACTCTTACAAAACTTATTTTGAAGCATCACAAAATATGCTGAGAATAGTTAAAATGGCATTTCTTAAATTTACTTAACTTAGATTTTTTTTTTTTACAAATAAATGTGGTTTAATTTTTTAATGTATTTTCTAATCTTTCCTTATTCTTTTTCAGAATATAATAATTTATGATTTAAAGTTATTATATATAGAATCATTAAAGTAATGATCATTAGAAAAAATACCTGATTTTCTAAAGAGAAATTTTAAGGGTAAGACTAGTTTATATTTCTTACTTGAGTTATAAATAATGTAAAACACTATCAATTACAATTATATTTGGAATGAGATTAAAAATGTGCCTCAAATCTGTTAGCTATATTCTTATTTTTTTATATTATACCTTTCTAAATCAGTTGAAGATTGAAGTAAAGAACCAGAATTTGAAACAAATAGCTTTAATTGTACAAGCTAAAAACATAGGTTTAAATTTCTACCCAACTAATGCTTATGACTAAGTGAATAATAATCTACTTATTTTTGAGTATACAATAGCAATGAGAAAACATGAAGCACAATTTTTTAGGCAGGATTAAGTCTACTCGTAGTTAATTATCACTTAAATCTTTCCAAATTACAGTATATAATTCTCAAAGTGGTATATACATTTTGATATAATTACACATGTATCAAAAAATAAATTTGAAATGTTTGATCCACTTCATATATAAATTTATATTTTTATAAATCAAATTTAAATGTTGTAACGCCTTGTTATAAATTTAATTTTGAATTTTATTAAAACAGATTGCTGATGGTAAAATCATGACCAGAAATTTTAAAGTTAACAGTAACAATATTTCAACACAGAAAAAAAACATAGACTGTTATGATCCAGCAATATAAAGAAACAATAAAACATGAATAATACACAAATGTTATACATCTAACATAAAAGGTATGAATCTGTATATATATCAATAAAATCAGTCTTCTACATCTTACATACATTTTAAAAACTAATATATTTTAAAATCACAAGAAAGTCGCTTAATTCAATGAAATCTAAAATGAGATTCCTATGTAGGATACAATATAAAAAAACCTTCAAAAGCTGCCCAAGAATGTAATGTTTTTGAATAATTAAAATATGCAGATGATTTACATTTATAACAATTCTAAATTTAAAGGGAGCAATCGATAAAACCTGAAAAATGCAATAAGGACAAATTTAATTAAAGTTGGTTGTGAAAACAACTTCCAAAATGTAATTGGTCATCAACTGACAATGCAAAATAAAACTGCCATAATACTACAAGGTATGTAACTTTCCTGTTGATCTGCTTTGGAGCACTGTTATATATTTTCATAAATGTTTCACCTATTACCATAGTAGTATTAGTAAATATAATTTGTCAATGTGACTGTAAGCATGTTTTTTGCAATTTGCTACTCATTTGTCAGGGTGAATTCACAACACCCTTTGTAATTATGTATGCAAACTCAGCCAACCCCAACCACATTTTTGTAAAAAATTAATAATAATACAATTTTATTAATTTAGGACCTAATATATATTTTTTTGCCCATTACGACCTTAATCCAGAGAACATAATTAAAAAAATATATAATTTGCCAAATTTAACTTTTTAAAAGAATTCTAGTCGACCAGTGTGTTTAGAACCTTAAAAAAAACTTTGAGAAAAACATATTTAAATGTGATTTTTCTCCTAACTGGTTGATTTTGAGTTGTGCCAGTCTTCCTAGATAATAGTGATATTTAGCTGTTATCCTTCTTGTTTTTTACATGTAAGTTGTAGTTTTGAGTTTAAGTCAGTTTCATCCATCATATTTTCACTTTGAAAACCTGTTTAGCTAAAAACAAGTTTGCAGATTTATTTTGCTTCAGGTCTGTTGATGGAGAACTCCCTCTATAATTTATTGAAATAATAATTCCCTTTTAACAACATAGAATACATGCTAATTTTTCTATTAATTAAAAGTTATCACAACATACATTCTAAAATCTATAAAACATCTTTTGGTTATGACTGATGAACTATTTTTAGCACATTACTCAATATTAGCATTAATAGCAAAGCAGTCAGCTAAAAACTCTGCATGCACTAAAAAAAAATTATGCCTCAGTTTTGAAAATAAATTTTCTGACATCTTTCTAACAGAATACTTGAATTAGTCATTTTGAGCTTTTTTCATATTGATTAAAGTCAATCTTTCGACTAGAATTCAGCTATCAAAACTTTTGTATTGAGCTCAGTACTACCGAGTACTTAACACGAGTTACAAAATGCCCAACTCACCCCTTTCATCACCTGATAATTCCTAGCCAGAGGTTATATTCTGAAATATCACTCCTGAAGGACAACTAAACACTTAAATATAATGGGAGTTTTTTGGGCATGTTCTCCAAACCAGAAGTGAACATTAACTGCCTCCTTCCCCAGTTATGTTATTTCGAGCATATTACTTTGCAACCATAAGATAAGATACAGAAAACTATGTTAAAACTAAGAAACCAAACCAACATTTGATAGTCACAATCAATTTACAAATCATATAGTGTCTGAAGAAGATCAAACAGTTAAAGCAGTGGTTCCCAAACTTTTTGCAAGCCTCGATGCCCCTCTCAAAGAAAAGTTAATTTTAAAAAATATAATTGATTATAAATAATAAATTATATTTAAAAATATAATTTGTTTAAAATTTAGGATTGTGTATAGAAGTGATACATCCAAATATTTACTTTTATCACTATTTGTTTGTAAAACCAAACCACTCCTACACATCTTTCCACAAATTTTGCATTTAATGAAAATGAAATATGCCAACTTTATTCATCAAATAAAGCCTGAAACCAGAAATTAACTCTTTCTAAAAATTTTAATTTCAAATTATTGAATATTCCTTACATTGAAGTTAAATGCTAGAAAACATTATTTCATAGAGTGAAGAAATTGTAAAAAAAAAAAAAAAAAAAAAAAAAAAAAACTTTTCTCTGTTTTTAAACTAGTATATAACCAGAACATTCATGTAAAGAGGGTTTGGAGTCTCCCCTCTTGAACTTTAAAAATTAAGTTGCAAAAAGGTTTAGGTTACATAGAATATTGTTTAATAATAAGAGAGGATGGGTTTGCTCATAGTTTTATGGTGCAAGACTATACTCTGCCAAGCTAATGTCATGATTTGTAGAAGTGTTTAGGGCACCGCTGTGTGCAGTTTAGGAACCACCGAGTTAAAGTGTAAAATTTATCACAGTTATAATACTGCTTAATTTTGGTTACAACTTCCTATTCACCTACCTACTTAGATATTTTTTTCAAAATATAAGTAATATTAACAAAAAGGGTTAGATATCCATATTAGGTAAAAAAAAGGATAGACCAAACAAGCCATTTCTGCAAAGTTACCATATTTTTAAACATATTCCTTTAGATAATTTTATCTTATGTTAGAGGAAATTGGAAATTTTAAAAAAGGTAAAAGAAGGAGTGTTAAAAAGGTGCCTCAAACTTCATCACTGAAACAATTTTGAAGGCCTTAGAAGCAATAAGGGACGGATTATGAATGAGTTAAAAAATATACTGAATTTAAGTAACCTAACAGTAATGGCTCGTTTTATTGATTTTTAACAAATAAAAATGTATAACAGCAGAAATTTTAAAGTTAAATTCAAGCAACTTTTAAAAAATACTTTGGGACGTTTGTTTTCTCATAACAATGTGGATAAAATCTGAAAACCTTTATACGGAACAATTAAAATAACTGCTATTTACAACCAACAAACTTCAGTAGCCAGTGCAGCTAACAACAACTTCATAGTTTTTAGATACACGTTGCTAAAAGTTTTCAAACTGAGTGATACTCTCAATTTTGTAACAAATAATAGCTTTTAATACAGGCAAACCCACTTACAGCAAGTTTAGATACATAGTGAGAACCTGGTTTTGGTAGTAGATAAGTACTGCAATATTTGAACAGCCTCTAAGAAATAAATTGAACTTTTTTTTATAAAAGAATAATAATTTTCTATAAGTGTTTGATATTTTGCATCGTATGTAAGTAACATTGAAATACTACTAATAACCTCAAATTTAAGAGAATTTTCTTAGTGAGTAAAAGGTGGTTTTAATTTTTCTCATTATAAGCAGGTTCAACTGTATATAATATCAATTTTAAACACATTTAATAAAGTTCAAGAGAAATGTAACGTAATTTTTAACAAAACAAAGTATATCAACAATGTCATAACAGAAATTTTCATAATGATGATTATGATAATAAATAAATAGGTAACACTTTATGATTTTTACAAGTATAACATGCTTCAGTGATTTTGAGTATTCTTACATCTAACAGGAACACATGACTACATGTTTACAAACTTTAGAAAACAAACATAAGTGGAAAAAACCCATTTGAAATTAACTTAATATTAGAAGTTGAACAATGTACCCACTTGAAAATTTGATTAGCGTTCAAAGAAATTTGGCAATACCTTGCTGAATGAGGACTTTTTTTTTGTAAAAATAGCCCTGTTCAGGAAAAGTACAACCAGAAAATCCATTTCAAGTTATATTTCTTCCTCCAACTACCACTTGATTTTGTGATCTTCGTAAATGCAATTTATTAATTTTTACTAGTTGTGAAGACCCTAACCTGGCATCAAAACTTGTCTTTATTAAAATAATATAATAAGAAGATAAAAGAAACCTCTTTAACACAGCAGGGTAGGTACCCTGAACAATACAAATTAGGAATTATAGTGGATATAAGGTAAGTATCACAAGAATTAGAAAGTCAATTAGTGAAGGGCCAAAGAAATAAGATTTTTGATTTTCATTAATAAAATCAATAGGATGCTTAGCATTTTTAAGGTTATAAAGAATGTAAAACTGACAAATATAAAACCATTTAAATTCCCCTTTTAATTAATTCATGCATTTTGTTAATCTTTTTTTTTTAAATAAATGTAATGGGTACTTATGTATTATTCCGTCGACCGTGACGCTTAATCCGAAAACGTTATCAAATCCCATTGACTTTACTATTACTGTGCCGCTGAATTAGACGGCCTCTGAACGGTCGACGGTATAATACGTAAGTACCATGTAATGTAACCTAAACAATCAAACCATGTTTGATCCATGCTGATTATTACTTTAGTTCAGGATACATACTACTGTAACCACTTCCTAGTTATCAAATCATTAAAAATTAAGGAAAATAATGATCAGTAAAAGGTAGGTATAATGGGTGATAAAACATCCCATAACACACCTTTAAGTTACAGATCCTCATAGATATTTTTCTCACTCAAAATCATAAGGTGTTTAAAATGAGATTTATTAGTTGTATAAACTTATTAAGTATATTGTTTTATAACATTCAGATCTTTTTTAATTTTTAGAACTATTATAAGTGTCAAGGCTTTCCTTTTTTTACCATCTCCAATGTTACCATTTTTCCTTTTTCTGTGTAATTGCCTTTTACCTTTTTACATTTCAAATTTCACAAAAAATATTTTCTGAAATTTTAACAATATCAAATTTTTAAAATGTGTTAACAGTACTTATGAGAGACCCCTAAAATATATAGGCACACTTCTTTTATCCAAGTCAAAATAAAATATTTCCTGCTAGTCATGATTTTTATATGAGCTTATGTAATAACACCATGGCTGTGATTTTGACAGTTCTAATTTTAATGTTTCATGAGTTTCAGTTTGTAATATTTTAATGTTAATTAGAAATAGGTTGTTAGGGAATAGGGCAATCTAAAGAATTCTGGCCTGGAGCCAAAAATGGCAATATAATAGTGGATTCTGGCAACACAGTTCTGTAGAAGTTGAATTGTTTACTCACCAATAAACACCATTGGCAAAAACAAATTTCATCAAACTTGTCGCCCATACCTATTGTTTGGATTTACTGGTTGTTATTCTCAAGTAGCACATTTTCTTGTTCATCATTAAGATGTACTAATAATCTTAAATCTAGATTTTTAAATACAAATAAGATTATTTCCAAACAAAATAAATTACCAATATTAACAAAAATACCTGCATCAGGATCTTAACAACAAACTAATATATCACATGGAAATTTTAAGCACTACAATAGTAGCTTTTTATACTCAACACAGGAATGGAATGTTGCAATGTGATTGGAATGTAGCAAAACGTAACTTTTGTAAAAAAAAAAAAAAGCTTGTGATCAGCGGGTTGAACACACTGTCTTTAACAAGAAAAAAGACGAGTGAATAGTGTAGCTTGTTGGAAAAAAAAGCATGGGAAGATAAAATATAGAATTAGAATATCAAGATTGTCAAAGTAGCAATCTGGCAGTCAATTTTTTCTTTTCAGATATTTACAGAACTTAAAACATGCACAAAACAAGATATAAATGCAAATTCTTAAAGCTAATGTTTAAACCACACCCATGCCTAGGAAAACAAAGAAAAGGAAAGCACTACCACACAGGCTTTTAAAAATTGCAACTTGAGTGAAGCATCCATAGAATTGTCAACAAGTTGGTAAAAAATCCACATTCTGGCACACCAAGATGTAAACAAAATAAAATGAGAGACAGGATAAAGCCTCTGGATCAAACAGACTGAATGATTTTAGCAGCTGACTGGATGGTGAACACCAATACAGAAAAATGAGCTTTGATCAACTCGGATGATTCAGTATCTTGGGGATCCTGATCGAGGTTGGAGAATTCGTCAAGGAGGCCAGGGAACATTTTACTGCTGGATAAGAAGCTTTCACTGGGAGACATTATAATATGCTTTTTGTATGGGTTGCGAGGCAAGCCATTTGGCTCTAGAAAAGCCCTTTCTAGAAGGAGAAGTTGGTCATTGATACGCCGCACTGTCATAGGATCTGACAAATCTACAGTCTCCTGAGAGGAGTGAAACTGCATGGCAGCAGTAGAGAAATTCTTGATGGCTGACTCAAGATGGTTGAGGTCAACTCCATGGTCAGCAGTGTTCTTCAACTTGGCACGGAGACTCACGTAAAAGTCTTGCAGAATTTGCGCATAGTCAAACAAATTAAAGGGTAGGAAAAGGGAGTCGGACAGATCTCTCAGGAGCTCGCCTAGGATTTTGGTCACAGCTGCATGGTACTTGAAGGAAGGGTCAACAAAGTTCTTCACAAAATCAAAGCTGTCCAACTCAGTGTGGTGCAGAGGATATGAAGAGCTAGACATGGTGTGGTCATGAACATAGGATACGTCTATGGCAGGTATGCCTGCTTGCACGAAAAAGGGTGCGTAGTTTCCTCTCATGTCCATTTCTCTGATTTTGGGACGAACCAGCTGCATGGAGTTTTGCATGTAGCTGTGGAGCAGGTTGGAATGGTTGTGAGCTGCAGGTTTTATCGGCAAGTCATCAAAGTCGTCCAAGGGAACAGCATGGGCATACTTCGGATACAGCAGATTTGATAAGTTTCTCTTGTATGGGAAAGTGTGCAGCCAGGCATCATAGACAGTTTTTAACCCTTCAGCTTTGTCATGCTCATTCGGATTCACGACTTCTTTGGTGGCATTAAAGATAGTGTTGTATAGAAGCGGAGAAGCCACAACACGAATTGATGAGTTGCCAGCTACTAATATGTCTGCATTGATGTAAGCAACGGCTCTTCCATGTAAAAGTTTGAGATTATCCTCCAGCCATTCAGTTGAACCTATCAAGTTATATTCTTCAGCACCCCAGCTACAGAAGAGAATTGTTCTTCGAGGACGCCAACCTTCCTTTAACAAGCGCCCATAAACACGGGAAAGTTCCAAAAGGGCTGCAGTTCCACCTGCAGCATCTAAAGCACCGTAAGCCCAGGAGTCCCGATGACCTCCTATAATTATCTGCCGGTCAGGTTCCGTCTTCCCTCGAATTGTACCAACAACATTATAGATAGTCTTGTTTTTATATTGATTGTATACCTGCATCTGGATTTTCCAAGATGGATCCTTGAACATGGGACCTAGTTTATATGTGAAATTAAAACCACCAACCCATTCTTTAGGAGCTTCAGGTCCATCGAGTGAAGCTAGAAGTTGGTAAGCATTGCCATAACTTATAGGATGGACAATCAGATTAGGTAGAGTAGCAGAAGATACAGACAGGCGATTTGCATCATGCCGAGCTGGATAGCCAGGTGTCAGGGGATCCCCGGCACCATTCCATAAGATAGAATCAGTTCTTGCAACATTGGGAGGAAGCCACCAGGATTTAGGGTAAGGATCATCATGCAGCTGAGGAGGGTTATAGTCAATGGGATCAGGATAAAGAATCAAACCGGCTGCTTTGAATCCCTGAGCATTCCAAACTATTTCATCCACTGGCAACTGAAAATGCCGAGCTATAAAGATTTTTCCCTCTAGAGGAATACCTTGGGCTTTTAAGTATTTGAAATCAGATGATCGCCCATAGTTAACATACACGAGATTTCCCGTAGCATTCCCAGAGAGAGAGTATGCACTAAAAGGAGGGTTGAGATTCTTTTTACGAGGAGATTCAATCAGAATTTTGTCATTATTTTGGTTATCGAATACTTTAATAACGTTTGGCTTTTCTTTGTCTGGATAACTCAACAATACATCGTATTCAATTATTTCAACAGTATCCATTCCGTGCTTCACCCACTCACTCTTGATGTTTTTGGCAAAGTGACGGTCAGTTGAACTGCCCGCCGGGTGAGCCTCCAGACTATAGGCTTTGATGTACTTCTCAATTTCTTCACTGCTGACCATTTGAGAGATTTTCCTCCGGACGTATGGGTTGGCTTCCTGAACGGAATGAAGAGCAACTGATAAACTTGGAACACACTCGCTGTGCTCCGAGTGTGCGAAATAACCGATGATCAACCCGAGTATAGCACCGATCAGCCCAATGCCGATGCCGCCAACTACCAGATTTCTGTTGGAAACTCTAACATCTTCGGTTGTTCTCTGGTAGATCTCCACATCTCCTACCTCCTGATCACCCCAAGTTACTTGTTCTGCTTCCATACCGTCTTCGTTACGATATGGTCTATACTGAGCTGTCATCTTCATCACGCTAAAGTCATTAATAAAGTATATCGCCCGATTGTAAAGCGGTGCACCATAACTTACAGTGTGATCAAGTTTTCAGCACAGGTTTGGGGAAGAATAATTAAATAAAGAAAAGGTTCATTAGATCAGAAGGAAAATGAAAATATTTTGACAGGTCTAGTTAAAATCCGGATTGATATATATTTTTCAGCTTTCTGTTGATGAAATAAATCTGTTGCAGTTCATAGAGATAAGTTGAGTTGAATGCATTAATTTAGGTGCCCAAATGCCTATTTTGGTCTATTAAAGCATAAAAATATATTAAAATTATATTTCATAATGTACAATATAGCTTATTTGAGTTGAAATCTTTCGAAAAGTCTTCTTTTTTTTTTGAAATTTTACATGATTGCTTTAATTTAAAAAAGTTATTTTCATTTTGTTTTAAAATGGCAACGCACAGAAGAAGAATGTTTATTTATTTTTTCTTCTGTTCCACACGTGCCCGGATTTCGCTGTTTTTAATATAAAAGTTTATAAACGTATAATATCCAAGTAAGATTTGCTGTTATTATTAGTTATCGATTTTCCTTCTCATTTAACTGGGTCTATCTATGCCTTCATGTTCTTTTTAATTAGCTGGGCGCGAGCGCAGTTAAATCGCCAAAAGATCAAGTATCATAATTGGAAAATATATCTTTACACAAATAGCTTTTATATTTTCATATGCAATTTTTAAAACTGCGCCAATCGAGTTCGATAAGCAAAATTTGCGCCTGGGAAATGGGAAAAAAATCTGCTTTGTTCTAACATGTTTATACTTATTTGATAAGTACCACACATTTTTCTACCTACCTAAATCTTAGTGCTTATACATTAGGATTACAAATTTTAGTTATGTAAAACCAAATAATTTATCATAAGACCTGAAAATTGTCCTGTGTTCTGAACATCAATGCCACGCAAAAAGAATTCTTTAACATTGGAACTTCCATTGACACATCAATTTTGAATGGGGGAAATTGCTATATCTCACAGACAAATGATCGGATAAAGAAAAAATATTTGTTTAAAATGTAGGAATTGAAGACTAATGAGGCACAGCTTTGATAAGAGTCTTCCAGCCGCCATGTTTATCCACAGCTCCTACAGCAACATGTTTAAAAGTTGTCATTGTTATTTCAGCTTATTTATGGGTAAACATGGCAACAGGAGGACTCTTATCGAAGCTTTGCTACTAATGATTTTGAGTGTAAAAGTTCATGAATTATCTCCATAATATTTTGATAGATGGTAATTAAAAAAAAAACCTTGCACCGAGTACAATTGACTTTCACAAGCTTTATTCAATTTGATAACTAGTTCTAATAATAAAATAAACATTTGTGATTCGATTGGATGTGTTTTTGAGTAATTTAAATCAGGGTATCTGGTTGAAAATTGTTTGCTAAGAAGTTCAGACTAAGCGAAAAGCCTCTGCGACGAAAGCATAGACCAGAGAAAATCAAACCCAACCAACCAAATGAGCTTTTGCGATCCTCTGTGTTCGTGTGTGGGGTTAACTTTGTACTGTTATAGTTTTCTTCCTTGTAAAAGTGTGTGATCTTTGCCAAATCTGGTAACTTCAAGCTCCAATGCCAGGCAACATATTGGCAACAGCTGCTTCCGTTGAATTCAAAACCTGATTCACACTTTTTTTTATTCTTCTTAACTATGGTTTTTAACACAGATCCCAGAATCATATTAATATCACCTTGTACCTAACATATATCCAATGCCAGCAAACTTTTAGGGGATATATATATCCCTAAATCCTCCCTTGTTATATGCTTTACTGGTGTTTATTTCACTGTTGTTATAAGTATTTATAAGCTGATTTTATAATTTATGAAGGTTGTATTTTAAGATACGTTTTGCTTTTGCTTCATACATCCTATTTTTCTAGTCTAAGAAAATGCTTGCTAAACAGTCTGGGAAAAAGAAATCTGTAGATCTCAAAAGTAAGAGTTTTGTGTCATTAAAAATATTTTTACTTAATATTTGGTGTTATATTATTAAACTTCCTCTATTGATTCTAAGACTTTATTATAACAATATATCTTTAAATTTGATGAAATGTTTGTAATAATTAAGTTATAAAAGTGTGAAAAAGTGTTCAATATGTAAAAACTGAATCATTTTTTATTGTACTGTTACTATTTATTTTGGCAATGGTATTTTGGTGTATTTGAATATTAATGTTAACTATGCATGTCATTTTTATTAATATAGAAAGTCCCACAAAGTCAGAAAGTGAAGTAAAAAAGTCTGAGAAAAAGAAATCTGAAAATCTCAAAAGTAAGAGTTTTGTGTCATTAAAAATCTTTTTTAACTTAATATTTGGTGTTAAATTATTTATTAAACTTCCTCTATTGATTCTAAGACTTTATTATAACAAACAATATATCTTTAAATTTGATGAAATTTTTGTAATAATTAAATTGAAAAAGTGTTTAATATGTAAAAACTGAATAATCTTTTACTGTACTGTTACTATTTATTTTGGTATATTTGAATATTAATGTTAATTATGACTGTCATTTTTATTAACATAGAAAGTCCCATGAAGTCAGAAAGTGAAGTAAAAAAGCCTGTGAGGAATCCCAAGCAAAAAAAGAAAAAGCGCCTAATAGTGAGAAACTTAGCCTTTCAGGTAAATATTTTGTGTTTGAAAAAAGTTTAATATACTATATCTTTTTGATTGTGACAGTGATCCTTCACTTATGCAATACGCCACAAAGATGAGCATTTTAAGTAAAAAAATATCCATAGATAGAATCCAATGTATAGTAAAACTATACTCTCACCCTATCTCTCTGTTCCTCTCACACCCCATCCCTCCCTCTCATTCTCTCTCCCCATGCCTCCCTAACTCTATCTCACTCCCTATCACTGTCTCTCTCTCTCTCTCACTCTCTCTCTCTCACTCTCTCTCTCTCACTCTCTCTCTCTCTCTCTCTCTCTCTCTCTCTCTCTCTCTCTCTCTCTCTCTCTCTCTCTCTCTCTCTCTCTCTCTCTCTCTCTCTCTCTCTCTCTCTCTCTCTCTCTCTCTCTCTCTCTCTCTCACTCCGTATCTCTCTCGCAGTAAGCAGGTTTATACCCACTCACTTTTTAAATAGATGATCAATCCTTTCATGGATTTTTCAATGGTTTCTCTTGTTCCCTTAAACTTATAATTCAATCAATTTTACATTTTCCAAAGTTTTATATAAATTGAACTTTTCTGGCAGTCCTTTCAGCTTTAATTTCCAAGTTGCATGGTGCCACAACATTATTGCTTTTAATTATATAAACTCGAGGAAGCGTTTACCTATTTTTAAAATGGTGAGGTTTTTTATGCCAATGACTGTGATGGTAGGAATTTTTCCTCACCATTAGTCTTGCTAAACAATTAGTACTTGTCACAAAAAGGATAAATTCTTGCAATAAGCAACACCTGACTACTAGAGAAGCATGGTCGGATTTATGGGGAGACAATGCCCCCCCCCTCCAACTTTTTGAGATAATTCCATTTTTGCAAAGGAAAATCATGTCTCCAAAGTCCAAAGCTATAAGGCATCAGGGACACCTTGCCCCCCCCCCAAGGTTTCCAGTTTGTGCCCCCAGGGCACATCTACCTAAATCCGCCCATGTTAAGGAGTCTATTATTTGAACTATGAAGAATTTTTGTGTTTTAGTGCACTGCATAAAATAAATAAATAAGAGTTAGCATTGTTTTCCTGCAGGGCCGTAACCAGACTTTTGTTTCGGGGGTGGGTTTTGACTCCAATATTTTCTGAGGTATCTCCTCCTGGATTGAAATTTTGATGCACTAAATTTTAAAAAATGTAAAAACAATATGAATTCCAAGTAAAAGGAGGGTCTGGGGGTCCTCCCCCAGAAAATTTTTGGGAAATTTGCCCCTGAAAAGAGTGTTTTAGCTCATTTTGAGACCCTTTAGATTACACCCTTTAGATTTATTTAGAGCACCACTCATTGTAAGCGGCCAAATTTTCAAAGTAAAAAAGAAGGTATATTGTAATAAATGGCAAAATGTTGAGGGGGGTTTTGGGTTTCTACTCCAGAAAAATTTTTGAATTTTGCCCCTAAAAGTGGCATTTTAACTCATTTTGAGACACTTTAGGTTACATCAAAGAGAATTACTCCTTGTAAATCACACAAGTTTGAAGGAAAAACCCTACTTAATAGATTTCAAAATTTTGAGGGGGTTTGGGGGTCCTCCCCCAGAAAAATTTTGGAAATTTTACCCTTAAAAGTAGGGTTTAGACTCATTTTGAGACCCTTAGGGTTATACTTGAAGAGGATTGCTCCTTGTGAGACATAATTTTCAAGAAAAATAGCAGTATAAAAATTGATGTCAAAATTTCAGGGGGGGGGGGTTTGAACCCCTAAACCCCCCCCCCTTGGATACGGCCCTGTTTTCCTGTATTCCTAGCCAGGATCTTGAAAAACAAACATGCAGTAAAGAGAATGCATATAAGTATGATATAATTGTATCTAAAAGATATCCTACCTTTGGACTTGAGGTTTCAAATAATTTCTTGCAAGATAGAATTTTTTTTAATTAGAAACTCTTTCAATCTATTCCAGGCCTACACAACTTATGGGCCACATCTGGGTGCCAATTCTCATTTTCTGACCCAATAAGTCTTGAATGATAGTTAAATTAAATTTTAAAAGTGTATTTTTGTAAATCCTTCAGATTTGAATTTCAATCGTCAATGGGAAAAATTTAACAGTGTTGTTCAACAATTTAAAAATGCAAACATTTAACAGACAACTTATGAGATTTGTAAAAAACATGTATGAATCATCAAAAATGTAGAAATTTTACTACCTGAACTTGCAGTATGTTTAAAACATACATTTTCATTAATCAATTATTTAAAAAAAATTTCTCTGAATCTTTTAAAAGCGGCTCTTTTGAATTTCGTCTAATCTTTTGCTTAGTGAGATTGATATTTATAGTTGACATAATTTGGCCCCACAAAATATGATCTAATTTGATAAAAATCATCTTTACTTTGAAAATAAAATTCATGATTTGCATTCTTATTTATTTTATGTATTGGTATTACTTTATATTTTTTCAACACCAAATTTAACACAATGATAATTTCAAATTTACATGCATTTTTTTTTTATCAAGGTTAATGAAGCTGACTTAAAAACAGTGTTTTCTGCATTTGGTAATGTGATTGATGTTAAAATTCCTCTGAAACCAGGTTTGTATTAAACTTTTATAATGGTATTTGTTATTTAATGTTAGTGTAATAAATATAAAAATTCTTCTTAAACCAAGTGTGTAACATAAACTTTTTAAAAATTGCTGTCAAAAATGATATTTTATTGAATTGTTTTGAAACATTTAAAAGTTCTTACATATGTTCCAAATATTATATTGCTGATTTAAAAAACTTATATTATGCTAATGCTGATAAGGAAATTATTATTTTTTTCAGATGGTAAGAAAAGGGGTTTTGGATTTGTTGAATTTGACAATACAAAATCTTTGATTCAAGCCATGAAGTCAATGAACTACAAAGAAATTAAGGGTATAATGCCAATTTCTAAACACAATTTTGTTCCATTAATATGAATGCACTTTGTCATATATATTGTCTCAGACTGTGATAAGTGTATCTAGTAATTAATATTAGTAATTTGACTCTTTAGGCAGAAAAGTAGCCATAGATTTTGCTGTGAATAAAAATGATTATCAGTCAAAGGTTAAGAGCTTAAATGAAAGCCAATCCGAAAAGCAGAAACCAGAGTTGGATACTTCTAACATCAAAAGCGAAGATTCATCTGACGATAACAGCGATGATGAAAGTGAAAACGATGAGGAGGAAGAGGACAGTGAAGAAGATGAAGATGAAAAGAGATTAAATGCTTTTCTGAAAGAATTTGATTCTGGAGCTGAAGCTTTAACTAAATCTAAAGCTTCTGAAGATGAGCAGCAAACAAGTAGTGAGAGTGAAGAATCTTCTGATGAGGATTCTGATGATGGTATGTCCTTTTAGAGTAATGGATGATTCGCTTTTTATATAGCCCTTGATCGAAAATTTTTTGTAAAATTATTTCAGTAAAGTTTTCACAGTAGTATTTTTAAATGGCAAGCTCACTAATAAAAGCCTGTTGCTCATTCAGAAAAAATATACAGGGTTTGTAACATTGTTGGGTTGTATTTGGTTCTGCAATAAGTTTGACACCTTAAGAAGTGAAACTTTTTTAAATAATCATCTAACCAGTTTAGATCTTTAAAAAGTGTTTTAAGATGTTAAATATGATTTTACACCTTTAATCATCTTTATTTAAGGCTGTAAGATTTTATCCTTTTTCTACTTTAGGGTTATCATCCAATAATACCTCTTGATCCACTTTATTTTAGAAGTTGCAAACTAAAAAAAGCTATAAACAAAATGCTCTTAATTGGTTATTTACGGTGATTGCTAAAAGTTTTCACTAAGGTATTTCCCCCTCTGGAATATTAAAGCCCTTTTTTATATTTTAGAATCTGATCAAGAGACAAGTGGCAAGAAAAGGAAAAATAACAACCCAATTCAAAATTCACCAGCTAAGAAAATCAAAAAAGAATCACAGGATGTGTCTGAAGGTAAAACAGTTTTCATTAGGAATGTAGCGTTCACCACCACTAATGAATCACTCAAAGAAGCTTTGGAGGACTATGGACAATGTGAATACAGTCTGATATGTGTGGATCCTACTACAGACCACCCTAAAGGCACTGCATTCATTAAGTTTAAGGAAAAAAGCAGTGCTGATAAGTTGATTGAAGAATCATTCAAAGTATGTAGAATGTTTATATTTTTGGTACCTCTGTCAGTTGAAATACTAAACAAATACCTAGTGAATTTTATCAATAACAAATCCTAAAGATGCCAAATTAGACTAACACAGGGTTCTCACAGTTCTGGGAAAAGTTGGGAAATTATAATTTGATCAAAAAGGTTGGGGGGCTTAAGTTGCTTACTTAATTTATTAAAGGTTAAAGTTGCTTATTTTTTCTAAAACCTTGTAGGTGACCTAGTTTAATGTCAGGGTCTCATTTTTGCCTCAGTAAATGAAAAATATATGTTTAAAAAAATGCCATGGATAGCTGTTTTTTTTTTTTACCAGAAATCTGAAAAATTAACCTGCAAAAGTTGTGGAATTGTATTTCTGAAATTTTGAGTGGGTAAACCTGCTAACATTATTAATTATTGAGAGGTTTCTTTTCTTTCCCCAATAATTTCCTAATTCTTTTTATTTAATGAATCAAAAGGCCATTTATTGAAAGTAAGTCTTACAATGACTTAAATTCTTTTAAAAATCCAGTGTTGTTTGTGTAAGGAACTCTCTTTGGACAACATAATTACCATATTGTAATATTTGATGTAAAACTGGTACCACCATCTCTGAAATTATGTCTCTTAAGATTTGAGTAATTTTAAACTATATGTAAAAATACAAATATGTAATGGTATTATGAAGTGTTCAGGTGCAACTGAAAATTGGTGTAAAATAAATATTAACCTTTTGGCAAAAGTGGGAAAATCAGGTAGTTATATATTCTAGTTAATTTTTTCTACTAGTATTGAAAGAAGGATTAGAGCAACAAATACTGTTTACTACTTTTTGATGAAATAAATAGTAATCTACTACCTAAAATACTTAACAATGAATTAACACACCCTTCAACTATAATTTGGAGATACATACCACAGTAAAATAATCCTCTTTTCAAGCTTTTATTTTTACATTTTGTGTTTATTCTGTTAGTATTTTGGTTTCAGGAATAATATCAAATCATGTTTTTTAGGAACCTGGTGTTATAGTGGACGGAAGAAGGCTTACTTGTTCCTCTGCCATCAGTCGAGAGGAAGTTGCTCGTATGAATGATGCTCCCAAAAAACCCAAGGATAAAAGAAACCTAAATCTTCTACGTGTTGGATTGATCATGCTAAATTCTAAAGAAAGTGAAGGGGTTTCTCAAGCCGATATGGCTCGCAGAGCTCAAGTAAGGAAACCTTATTTCTTACAGGAGGAAATAAATACTAGTAGATTGTTGTGATTTAGGGAGTTTAAACCATTCAATTATTGTTATTTAGCTTGAGATGACTAAGAAGACAAGGCTGAGAAATGTAAACTATTTCGTCTCTGATACAAGACTTGCGATCCACAATCTCCCTCGAGTTTATTCCGATGGTGAACTGCGTAAGCTCTTTAAAAATGCTGCTGGTCCAGGAGCTGTTATTACTGAGGTATCTATCTAGAATGTCTTTTTATAAAGAATAAAAAAGAGTAAATTTTACTAACAAAGGTTTTAAGCAATTCTAAAACTTTAATCCGAAATCATTTCTCAAAATGTTGTGTTAACCTTTTGTTCAGTTTTTTAGCATATTGTTGATATTTGCTGCTTAGGATCTTTACACCCTAAGATACACCATGCTATATTTTTTTTGTTTCCTTCAGTTCCATTTATCTTATGTTTACAGTGGTCTGTGCAAGGCAATTTTACTACCGTTTTGCGGTACCTTCATAATTTCACCAATTGATAAATAGGTACTTTCACAAATTCAGTTTTAGTAAAAAGGTACCTTCACAAATTAAATTTTTGAAAGAAATTTCTATAGGAAGATATATTCTCTTAATATTTAACTTTTTAGCCATTCTAGACTGAATTATCTTTTGTTTTTAATGTTTAAAAATTATTTACATGGGATTTTGAACATATTTTCACAAATTCAGTGAAAAAGTTTCACAAATTACCACTAAATTTTCACAAAATAGGTACCTCTTGAAAAAACCTAGACAGACCCCTGGTTTAATTTCTTTTACTTTGATGTTGCGTATTAAAACTAAACTTGTGATTCTCCTAGGCTAGAGTCATGAAAGAGTTTGGAAAAACGGATGCATCTGGCAATCCAGTTTCTAAAGGATTTGGCTTCATTACATTCACCAAACATGAACATGCCCTTAATGCACTGAATAAGCTAAATAATAATCCAGATATTTTCACAACTCAAAGGGTATGTTTTATTTTTTTATACTGGATTTATACATCTTACTTTTTACTACCAATTATGTAATAAATTCTGTCATTAGTAATAATGAATGAATGCTATTCTTGATTCCTTTTGTAGTTGAATCCTTTAAATATAACCTAATGCAATTACATCTATTTTTGAAGTATTTTTTGAATCTTTTGTCATTATTCACATGCTAAATTGGTTGTGTGTCTGATTAGAAATGTCCTGTCAGCTCACCTCTAGGCAGTATGTGTACAGTTGTACATACAGACTTACTGTGTTGCTAAGTCCAAAACAAAGAGTTTTGAAACTATATATCAAGAAAAAAAGGGTTTTTTTATAACGTTGCCATTCTTTAATAACTATAGTGTATGTAAAATGAAAGTTTGCACTTTTTAAAGTTTATGAATTTGTATTCTATTTATCATTAGGATCATAGTTAATCTTTTAACATGAAAAAAAACTTCTTTAAAAATTGTACCAAATTTGCATTTTTCTATTAATTTGTAACTTCTAAAGAAAAACATTGTAGGATTGTTGTTATAATTCTCACGCAATTTTTAAAAAAAGAAATGAGACGATAGGATTATGAAGTAGTACTTGACTTGGATTATGTTTTTAATGTAACTTTTTTAATAAATTTGTTTTATTTTTATAAACCATGTTTGTCTTCTTCTTCACTTAAGATCTTCACATATTCTTCTACAAAAATGAACCCCTAACCTAACAGTGAGTTTTATTTTTGATTTTAGCGGCCTATAGTAGAATTTGCTGTTGAAAATAAAGTTGTTATCTTGACAAAAGAAAAGCGAAAAGAAAAGTTTCAGGCGAGGAACAAAGTAAGTTTATTTTGCATTTATCTATCTGTTTTTTTTTTTTTTAAATTTCAAAGGACATTACTTGCAATGCTTTATTTTGGTGTATGCATCATGTACACCCTTACCTACAAAATTACTCCATGGTCAAAGAAATCCATTTTGCTTATTACATTAATTTTATGAGTTTTTCTTTGCGTAAATCACATAAGGGAAAGACTAAATTCTTTTTTTCTGCTGGTGTATCTGATTCTTCTTACTTTAAGTTTATATATCTACCCTTCTGCAAATTATGAGTAGGATTTACTTTCAAACAAATTTTAAATCTGCTTAAAATTTTAGTTTAGGCTTGACATTTTTGGAAATGAATAAATACCGAAATGAAATCATCCCTGAGATTCGAAAAAGAATAATTGCTGCCAATAGATGTCTATTTGGTCTTAGAAACCAATTAAAATCCCACCTTATTAAAAGAAGAACTAAAATTTTACTGTTCAAAACTCTCATAAGACCAGTATTAACATACGCATCTGAAACATGGTCACTAACAGCAAAAGAAGAGAAAATGTTGGTAATCTTTGAAAGAAAAGTGTTAAGAACAATTTTTGATGGTGTTAATGAGAGTGGAAATTGGTGGAGAAGATTTAATTTTGAACTATACAAACTTTTTAGTGATGTTGACATCATAAAATTTATTAAATTAAACAGAATGAGATGGGCCGGTCACCTCATGAGAATGGAAAGTGATAGGGCTGCTTTGAAGGTTTTCAATACAGTTCCTTTTGGACAGCGACCAAGAGGTAGACCGAAAAAGAGATGGGTCGACTGTCTGGATAGCGATTTTGAGGTCATTAAGATCAAAAACTGGAGGTCCACGGCCATGAGGAGAACAGCCTGGTCGGCTCTTTTAAAGAAGGCCAAGGCCCACAAAGGGCTGTCGTGCCAGTTATGATGATGATGATTGACATTTTTGGTCCAAAATTAGTTGTACTACTTCATTTCTTACATACTGTTAAACATTTAAAAATTGCTCTATAAAGGATATGAATCATTGTTACAATATAAAGTGGATAATAAAACTTGTACTGGGGTTTAGTTCTTCATTTTCATCCATTTCTTGTAAAGAAGAGTAAAATAAATAAAACTCTTGATAAAGTTGTATGCATGGAAAAATATATTAAATAAAAGATTTTTCTCTAGAAACGATCAGAAGAAAAACTCGCACGTCAACAGCTAGAACTACAAGAGAAGGCTGCTCTTGAAAATGAACCTTCTTCAAAGGTAGTAATTATGTTACTCAGTTTTGATTATAGTTCATATTGTTTAATTTTGTCTTAAGTTATTTTCCCCACAACCTTTCCAAATTTAAAGCATTGTCATTTCTCATTAAACATTAGTTTCATATGATAAATTCTATTACAGTAATTCTTATTTAAATGATGATGAATTTCATATAAAATTGGTCTCTCATTTAGGTTTCTTAAAAATTAAAATTAATTTGTATTAATTAGTGGTACTTTCCCATTCATTCTAAGTGAAAAGATAAATTTTGCTACTTTCTGGGGAATGATCTTCAGAGTTGTAGCTTAACTATTTCATAATTTATTGAAGACTCAATTTTTTGATAAATAGTGATGCTAAAGAATTTTTTAAAAGTAAAACAATGAGTTGAGACATTTTTTAGTTTATAGTTTTTGTGATTGGTTTAATTCTATTTTTAACTGAAATTCTTGAATACTATTTACTTTTTTTAGAAGAAACAAAAGAAGAAGAAAGCTTTAGAAAACAAGAAAAATATAGTGAATGAAAAATCCAATAAATCTGTTGTTAGCCAAACTACCGAGAATGATACAAGTCTTTCTGAAAGTAAACAGAAGGTATTTGTTGTCTTTGATTTTTCTTAACTTATTCATTATTCTTAATTGGAATCCACTAAAAATAAGAGTAATATAAGGAACTTTTGTGCTCACCTCTGAAAGTACTAGATTTTAAAAACTCTTCTGCATGTTATAGGATTTTGGTACTTACGTATTATCCCGTCAACCGTGATGCTTAATACGAAAACGTTTTTAAATCCCATTGACTTTACTATTACTGTGCGGCTGAATTAGACGGCCGCTGAACGGTCGACGGGATAATACGAAAGTACCGGATTTTTATTTAGCCTCAGTTTCTTGCACAAAAATAAAGCTTTTTAAGACCTAACAATAACAATTTTGTTCTTAGTTTAGCAGAGTTTATTGACGAATGCCTACTGTGCAAGGTTGGATCAATCATAAATTTTCTATTCACTTTTTGACAAAGAAAACACCATTTCAAAATTGCACATACGGAAAAACTAAGAACTCTTAACTAAAAACTCTTAATGTCTATAAATCATTAAAAAGTGGAGTATTTTGGAGTTAGGCAGAGCAAGCGGATTTACCAATACAAAATGGAGAAACTCTGGTCAGACCATATTAGTTGGCAGATCTGCTCATTAGTTTATTAAGCTCTAGAGGGCGAAATCAATTATAAGTTATACCAAAATCAATAGAGCATTTTCAATCACATGACTCGGACCTAACAATGGCCTTAGCAACAGAAGATGTTACAGTTTTTTGCCCTACAGAGGTTAACAGTTACAGAAAATGACTAGCCGTGGAATTCTTCTATTGGAGCATTGGCAATCACGTGATCCCATACCTAAAAACCGCCTTAGCAACAGATAAACAATGGCCTTAGCAACAGTTAAAAGCCCTACAGAAAGTACACAGTTAAAAGAAAATAACTGGTTGTGACGTCACCTGAAAACACTCTGTTGATTATAACATAAAAAGGCTTTATTTTGTTTGCATTTTTATTATTTGTTGGTTATTTTATTGTCTTGTGTTATTAGCAAAACATTACCAATAAAATCAGATTAGTGAAATTTGCCCCTGACTAATCTAAAACTTTAAATATTTCTTTTTAACGTGTATGCAGGTAAAGAAACCCTGGTTCAGGTTAATTGAGTAGTAATAGCATTATTGAAATTTCAAGACTTAAAACTCATGTATTCATGTTTTGTAATGCAAGCATTTAATCTTTTACAGAAAAAAAAGAAGCCCAGGAAGAAAAACAAGGGAAAGAATGCAGCAAATGCAAATGTGAATTCAAAGCAAGCATCTGTTTCCGATCTAGTTAACAAATATAAAGATAAACTGAAAAATAAAATTACGTAATTATACTTGTCTTTTAATCTGCATTTTTATCTTGAAACCAAATGAAGTGAATAAAAGCATAAAAAATTATTTATTTTATTTCCGTATGCTTTTTAGTTATGTTGGCTTCTAATCACTTGAATAGGTAGGATATGTTTCCTATCATTCAAAAACGACTTCAAAGCAAAACCTATTTATCAACAACATTTTACTTTCTTGATTTAAATACTATAAGTTCTAAATTGGGAAGAAAATACTGTAGCAGATCTTTCATCTGGATCCAACCAACATTGTTTCAGATTCTGGAATTTTCTTCTGACATGGGTATGTTGCTTGAAAATAACTTAATTTCAAGTTACATACAACATTTAAAAAAAAGTTAATTGTAATTTGGAATAAACTGAAAAGTTTCAATTATTTTCAAGTCTTCAGCGGATTTCAATTTCTCTTCAGTTTGGTAATCAATAACAAGCTAAATTTCAGGTTTTGAATTAAAATGATATGGAACAAGAAATGAAAATAAGAAGTTATTCAAATAATGTTCCAGTAAAAAAAAATTATAAAACCTTGTTTGATTCAATTTTAATTTTGCAACTAAAACTATCATAGAGAAAGTATTGTGTAGTATGTCTTTTTCCCTAAAAAAAAGTGCTGTGAGTTGGAAAACTGGACCGGTAACCTTTAACCTTTTAAACCTTTAAGAAAACTGATTTAAAACTTTTCTGATCAAAGAAATTGTTTTTTGGTAAAAAATGAAGATCTCATTTAGGGTTTTCTCTTCAGATGTGGTTAGAAAGATTTTTAGAAACATCTGGTAAAAAAATTTTAAAATTATTTAAGGGTAAAAATCTTATATTTTTTAAAGAAAATTATGTATACCTTTAAACTGAATTAAGTTATTGGATTTATAATAATTTAAAATACTAATATTCAAATTAATATGCAAAGTTAGTCATTCTAGCATTCTAATTATTATGATTTCAAGAGTTTGAAACATTAAAGATATGGTACCATTAGATGAGGTCAACCCCTAAAACCGTTTCCTAAAGACCTTTATGTATAGGAATTTGAAGTAGTATATTTTTCCTTATATTTCTGATTATCCTCATGGACACACTTTAACTAGACTAGATCAAATGTAAGAAACACACAATAAAAATCCAGAATTTCAGCATTTGTAAGCTAAAACAAATTTCTTTTATGCTTCAAAGAATGTAACAATAATTGTTCTGCAGCTTATGCCTTCTATCCTCATGAGTAAAGCCTAGTGTATCAATACCAACCATTACTAGTTAACCACATAAATTACTAGTAAAACTTATAGTTGACTATGTAAATATGATTCATGTAAGTGGCATCAATTTTTCATTTGTTAACTTTTGTATATTTAAGTAGCTGCAGAATTTAAATGTAAATTTTATCCTAAACTTTAAATTATATTGTTATAAATATTTTTTCCAACCTTTTTGAAATTCTTTGATGATGAATATCTTGTTGGTAAATATTGAACTTTATATTTGTTGAAGAAAATTTTAGTTGGTAGTAATTTTTTAATGAGGAACAGTTAGTATCATGTTTATCATATTCAGTAAACTTTCTGTTTTTTATGAAAAAAAGGCTAAGATTCCGTAATCGGGAACCATCGCCAACTTGGCGATATTTTTTAATAACTCTTTATAATAATTTTTTTAATAATATATTTTTAATAATAAATATATATTTAATAATAATATTTTTTAACAATTTTTAATAATTTTTTAATAACGCCAAGTTTGGCGACTTTCCTTGGCGATGGTTCCCGATTACGGAACATTAACCGAAAAAAATATATTGAATGAGTTTCTTATCAGTTGTTATACAAAATAGATGCCAAATATTTAAATATGGCTAATTTTTTTTTTCATTAATATAACTGTAGGGTGGGGATACTTGAGCCACTTTTTACAGTTTAATTTTTTAAACTAACTTAAAGCAAAAAGAAAATTAAGTATAAAATATTTTATCTTTAAAATTAATGCTTTTTATCTGTATCATTTTTCTATGTCTAAAAACTACATACATTTTCCTTTAAACTGTGTCTCAAGTTCATGAGGAGGATACATGAGCCTTGATGGAGGGATGCTTAAAACAACTCTTAATACACATACTAAAGCAACATTTCTAAAATTATTTTAAAAATAATGTTTAAAAAATAATAAATTGATAATTTAACACCATATAAAATTAAAAATATTACATCAGTTGTCAATCATGTATGATATTATTTAAACTTTGAAAAAGTAGTTTTGAATAGTAGATAAAGAAAAAGGCAATTTAAAATTTTTGTTTAAGGGACTTTTACTAAATAATGCATGTATATTTTTTAATGAACTTAGACTGATTACAAAAAAATGTGGAAAACACACTTCTAAATATTTACTTTAGATGGGTAAAAAGCAACTATTGGTTGTTGTACTTTCAAAATAAAACCAAGGTATGAGATTTTTTTATCAAATGTGCAAAACTGTAAATATGTTCACATGTCATCAGTTTTGGAACGTATCCAAATGAGGTTCAGAATCATAATTCAAAAATAGAAGAATAGTCCATGCATTTCAATTCACCCTATAAATATTCAAAATTTCATAGAAAATTAAAGGAAAATCTAAGGTCAATAATTTTATCTCTGAGGTTTCTTAGTGTGGTTTGGGTGGGATTTTTTTAGTCCCATATAGTAGGGGAGCCCATGATGCTAAATGTGGATTTACTCGAGCGCGTCAGATAATCATAGGGGGGATACCTTGTATACTTTTGAGTAACTCCACCAAATATAAGCTATGTAGGGGGTTTGTCTAGAACAGCCCGTCAGATTTGTTAAAAAAACTAGTTACATGGACATACTCGAGCGTGTCAGATTGGCTACAGAGACAGTTAACAACTAGTTGAGACTAGTTTCCTGGCTACTAGTCTATAAAATTTTGTTTCGTACATTTTTCTCGAAAAGAGCGATAGCGTCTTACTTGTCTTGGCTTTACTTTGTAACACTCCCACTCCCTTACCCACTGCTCAAATCGGCAGATTTTAGAAAATGTACACTTTTTAGCTGGTAACTAACCTACCATATCTTTATCTGACGCACTCGAGTATGTCCATGTAACTAATTTTTTTTTACAAATCTGACGGGATCTTCTAGACAGACCCACCAACATAGAGAGCTTATATTTGGTGGAGTTCCTCAAAAGCATGCAAGGTATCCCCGTTATGATTATCTGACACGCTCGAGTAAATCCCCAAAGACACTCTGGGCTCCCCTACTAATATGGTGAGCAAGGAAATGCTATATTTTCCAATAGCTCTTTCATTTTGGTGTATCTAGTCACAGGTAGAAAAACTTATCCTGGTAATGGAAAAAAAATAACAATATTTTATTTAAGTTAAATTTTAATTTCTCAAAAATTTTTACTCTTTTCTGGAGGCTTGTGTGTTGATATGGATGAGGCACCACTGCCACAGTGTACAATGTGAAATTCAGATTTAATACACATGCTTTCATTTTTTCCTTAGAGAAGAAATGAATGAAGGAAAAGTGAAGGTAAGTGATTTGTGTAATTATTTATTGCAAAAGGGATAGAATTTTAATTCAACATTTTAAGTTATGTGTGAGTGGATCTTTTTTAAGATAATATCCAGCCAGATAGAAAGTTTCATTAAAATTTGAAAGTTGATTGCCTAACATTTGTTTAATTAAAAAAGAAAGTTGATAAATTTTCAGTGAGTGTGTGTACCTAAAATCTAGATTGTTTATATAAATTGATGATATTTTCAAACAAAAATACATTTTACTTCAGCTTGGTGATTGGAAGGATTTTTCTTTTGGGTATAATTGTTATAATAAAAGAAAACCTTTGATAGCAGGGTTTTATGGACTAGGACTATATTGTGTCCTTAAATTTTAATCTGGATAATTTCCTTATCTGAATTTTGCTCTCTTGATAAGCCTGGTACCCTTCAGTCTGCTACCAAAAATGAGAGTGAAAGGCCTTTGAAAATTAGGGAGCGGGTTCTCAAACGTGCCAACTTTTCAGAATGGACAAATTTAGAAGGACGATCTTGGGGAGCATGCTGTCCTTATGATTTCTCTAGATGCATTAATGCAATTAAAAAGTGGAATTCTTGTAAAATTTCTGGGTATTGTCTCCTTATGACCTCCTATGTCAGGTGCATCTGGCAATTTTGGGGGAAGGGGAGGTCAGTGGCGTTGGCGTATTGAGAAAAAAATTCAAAGGGGGGTGTTATGTATAGTTGTTCCTATGGGCAACGAAAAAGAAAATTCCTTCATTTTTGGAAGATATTATACAATATGGCGGAGAGAAATATGGACGTTTAGTATTAATTTCACTTGTCTCTTAAGCGAGGGCGCTGCATTAAAGTATCCTTGTCTAATTTAGATGTAGTGATTAATTAGTGATTAATAAGTGAAAGTTGATAAAGTACGCTTTATTACTTTAATGAAGACGATTTAATAAGGTAATCAAGCATATCAGTGGAGTTACATCCCTCCAAAGAACCTGCATTTATATTCTGAACTGAAACCCTTTTCGGCAGATTCTGAACTTATGAGAAAAAGTATTGGTTCAAAAAAATTAATCTTTTACTCTTATGTACTCAAATTTCCATGTAAAAAATCATTTTTAATGATATTGATGGATATATCTCTAAAACTAATGAAATTAACTTACAAGGTTAATTTTATAACAAAGGCTCTTTGAGGCCAAAGCGATAGCACCATTTCTTCTCGATGAAAAATAGCGCTCTTTTAGCAACCAATCACATTCAACTGTCGGAAGACCGCCATGTTTACTGTGAATGCTGATTGTATGAGTGGTGCGATTTACAGAATGTTAACGTGATGTCGAAACTCGTGTAAAGTAGGGTACTGAAAATATTGAGTAAAAATTAATGTTTTGTGTTAATCGGCATTTATAGATACACTCAGTGTGTAAAAATGGATCGGACTTTGCGCAACAAAAAGAGTAAATCTCGCATTGCAAGAACATACGATCGCCCGAATCAGGTGAATGTTATTTATGATTTCAAAGTTTTTGGACTTTCTTTGTAATTTTTACACCATATTACCTGTAAACTTTCAATTTATTATTATTATCTTTGTCTACAGTGGATTTTTTGCATTTTATGTTCTGTTTAATATGGTCGTTTTTCAAGCATGAGGTCTTGCTTCTATGACAATGTGCTTTTTTAACCTTGTGATTTGTTTACCAAGTATGAACCGTGGCTTTAGTATATTCTTTGTCCTACTTATATTTCATAGAAATCTTCAAATATTGTTATCAATCAAGTTACATGAATTCAATTAAATAATAAAAAATCTTGATCATAATTGATCAAGAATTGAGCATAATCTTGATGAGATATAGTAAACCAGATCAAAGTAATAAAACGAAAATTTATTCGCATTAGTTAAATTCCTACTTAATGCATATGTAGGCAGTTTGTCTTTTTAAATTTGATTGTTCAATTGCTCTCAATAATCAATTCAATTTTATTTTAAACTATTGTGCCTCATGAGTTTTCCCATCAGTCACCAGTTTCATTTTGTACGTGAACATTGTTGATGATTCAACTCACAATGTACTATTTTTATCTTCTTATTTGCTCTATTGAATAATTGTCAACTATTATCTAGGTCAATTAATGAATTTGCTGCATGTGTGACATAATTTTGCTAAACCTAACTGTCAATTAAGAATACTTATAGATATTGCCTACTGATAAATCTTAATACCTTGCTTTTTTTAATGTTAAGCATATAACAAAATGTAATTGAGTTCCATATTTTTGGGCCGTATTCAGAAACTTTTAACACGAGTCGATAACGATTCGAGACCGAAATTGATCGAAAACGATCATTTTCGAAACGAGTACTTCAGCTCTCTCGTTTCCTCAAAAACGAGTAATATAGCGGACTCTGATTGGTTGAAAAGAAATTCGCGCGAATTTCTTTTCAACCAATCAGAGTCCGCTATATTACTCGTTTTTGAGGAAACGAGAGAGCTGAAGTACTCGTTTCGAAAATGATCGTTTTCGATCAATTTCGATGTCGTTCTCGGTCTCGACTCGTTAACGACTCGTTTCAATCGTGTTAAAAGTTTCTGAATACGGCCCTTTGTACAATACTGCAGAGGTGCAGTAAATGTTTCGGGGCCCAATATTTCCCCTAAACCTGATTAGTTTTTTTAGTTTGTTACTACTATTCTTCCGTCCTAAGCGGAAGTGCACATATTAAAAACTTCACTCAGGTTTACTTTGAGAAAAATCCCACCGAAATTGTGTTTGGCAGAATTTTTCATTCTGTGCGGTAGACTGTCCTTCTAAGATCAATTACTGGCTGCACTACACCCAAAAAATCCTTGGTTCTTAAGTAATATCCTGTCGTGCTGTTGAATCTGTAAACGTTATCAAAGCCCATTCGCTGTTCTGTAACTGCTGCTAAATTTGATGGTTGCTAAAAGGTTAACGGGATAACATGTAAGTACTAAAAACTGTAATTGGCTACAGCATTGGGGTGCGTTAAGAGTCCTAAATAGCTGAAAGTGGGATCTTAAAGGAGAACCCGTTCAATTACAAATTTGTGAAGACAATCAGACTTTTTTTAAGATTGTATTCAGTCATCTTATTACTTGGGTAGTCAGTGGCGGCTCGTCCATAGGAGCACGTGAACACCCACAGAAAAAGTAGATCAAAAATCGAATATAAAGATAAATAAATATCAATGGAAATATATTTTCAATTTCTTTTTTTAAACTCAGAATTATGCTTCCCCCTCCCTTCTCTACTCAATAACAAAAATTTACTACCGGAAACGTGAAAGAAATCGAAAAAAGAATGAACTTTTATTTTTCTTTCCTTTTCCGCACGTGTGAGCGTAAGAAATATGAGATTCCGAAGAAACCCCGACTGCTTGCCGAGAGAATATTGAGCTTACGTCCTCACATTTTAGATTCCCGTACGCACAGATTTCGTGTGCCGAGGCTTTCCCTTTTGAGGCACAGCTTTACTTTTTTTGAGTTCTGGAATTGATTTTTTCGGCTAATTGAAAAGTACGAGTAAGAGCACTTTTTCAATATTATTTAAATCTTTTCATTAAAATATTTTTTATACTTTTGTTATTAATTAGGATGCTTTTTTTAGGATGTAATGGCGTTAAGTAAAATTTCCGTGTTTGAAATAAAGCATCTTCATTTCTCCCAATTGCTGCTGGAAAAAAAAGTTGAAATAAAGAACTTAAATTCAACACCTCATGCTCATCTGACCATTGTCCAAATTACAAAAGGAAAATATAGGGACTTTAAAAGATAATTTAAAGATGACATTTTTGACAAATATAAATGGATGTGAGGGTGTGAATTAACCAAGAAAGGGATGTTTCTACTAAAAGAAGTTAGATTTATGTTTTATGTATATTGATCCACCATCCCTTCTCTTTATAGATATTTTTTAAATTTTAATTCTTATATAATAGGTGTGAACACCCTATCAATTAACTCACGAGTCGCCACTGTGTGTAGTTTACTTTTTAAAAAAAAATTAACTGTAATTCACACATTTCTTAACAACAATTAGCATTGCTCATAGAGACTTGAGCACAAATTCCTTCAAAAGAACATTTAAAAAGTCCTAAAATACCAATTGCTTTAGTTTGAATGCAGTGACCACCTGGTTCTATTGGCTAGAAGCAGAATACAACATGTCCATTCTTGACAAAATCAAAACATATGCAATAAAATGTTAAAATTAAAAGAATAATTCATTAAATATGTGCAGGGGCGCAGAAAATATTTCAGAGGACAATATTTCCCCATAACATTAAGGATTTATTTTAATTTTAAAAAAAGCTGTGTCATGTTTTTTGATAAATGATTGTTCTTTCAGAGTCTCTTGGGAAAAGTTGCATCCAAAGTCAAAGGCATACTATATCCATCATGGTTATCAACATGGATGGGTTCCGGCGAAGACCAAGGAAGCTCAAACCGATCTTTAGAAGAAGAATCGGCTGATGAGGAAGAAGTGCCACAACCATCTGTCAGACCTAGTAAAAGACCTAGACTAAGGCTTCATGAGGACAGTCCATCTATTTTAAGTGCAGGGACACAGACGTGGATAGATGGGCCTTCAACATCTAATATTTTCAACCAATCTCGAATTCCTTCTACAGTCACTTCAAGTACCTTAGTCCAAAACAAGGAACCAGCTGTTATAATGAACGGTAATTTTAGTCCCTATCAATTTGTTCTGAATTAAGATTTTGGTTTGATTTTTTGTTCTTTACTACTAGGGGGCCTGCTCGCTATCGCTCACCAACCCCCGTAACTGCTTCGCAATTCTTTACAGATCGCTTCGCGATCTTAGCGAGCACAGCTCGCTTGTTCATCTCAACAATCCAGCACAACCCTCTTCTCGGCTTAATTAAGCCTCTTGTAATACCGAAAATACCTATCTCTTGCTTATAAATAATTTAATTTGGATCATTCCCCTAAATTAACAACAAAAATGTTGCTGAAATATATTCCTTTTCTAGCTTATCAATTATTTAATCTAAATGTTAAAAAAATATCCAGCAAGTCTACTAATAATCAACAACTATTTTGTAGAAAAAACATTGTTGAAAATAAAATAAATCAGTCTCATCGTAAAACTCGTTTGTTTCTCTAGTGAACGGCCACAGAAAGAGAAGAAAAAATTAAAACTTTGAATCTTAATAATTTCAAAACTAATTAGAATTTTTTGACAAACAAAACGCTAATCTTTTTATAAAAAATAATTGTATGTGTGTTTAAAATTTCATAGTTCTACTGCATTTAGTTTTTCTTTTATAAGGAAAAAACCGAAAAACCGTCAAAAATTTCGAAACTTTAAAACTTTATTACTCCAAAACTAATTCGAAAAAAGGGCGACGAGGTGCAAAACTTCATATCTAAGAGTATGTGGCTACAAAAAATCATATTTCTGCTGTGAATAGATTTTGCTGGGGGTCACTGCAGAAAAAAATAATTTTCGACTTTGACATTAAATAACTCCAGAACTAATTATCTCAATTATTAGCTATTGGAACGAAAAGGACCCTCATACATTTGTCTACAAATGGTCAAAATTTCATAAATTTCCGTTCAACAGTTTTTAGGTAGTGACAGTTCAAAATTGTCAAAGTGAAGATTTTCTGAAACGGCGGCGGCGACTGTTACTTTTATTTAATATAGAGATTTTGTTTATTCAAATAGATCAGGGGTTCCCAAACTTTTTTAACATTGCAACCCACTTTTTATGAATAGAAACTAATGCAATCCACCTCATCTTTGGGTATTTTTCCAGACTCTAGCAAGCATTACTGGTTAATTAGCTTTCTAGAAAATTATGAGGTAGATGCATGGGATTTGAACCTCAACACATCAAAGTTTTAAATTGTATGCAACACCGGGTCTCACGGTAAAAAGGGGGTCTGGAGGCCCCAGAAAGATTTTGAAATTTCTTAAACTCGCATTTCTACTAATTTTTTAGTTATCTACGAGTACTATGTAGTTGCAAAATTTCATAAAGTTTATGAAATTTTTAATTTGTTCTTATTGGGTGGTTCACCCCAAGTTTAAACACTGATTTGAATGAAATTTTTACATCTCTTCATTATTTTATACATATTTTTCATGACCAACACATTAAAGTAACAAGCTTTTCTAACCTTTTCTTTTGCTTTCCATTTAGCTATAGGTATTTATTGTTTATACAATAAGTTATCACATTTGTAAAAATCATGAAAGGAGATATTTTGACAGGAATTTTTAAAATCTTAAAGGGACCCTGCCCTGCAACCCACCAAAATTTGACTCGGGGGCCCCTAAGTTTGGGCACCTATAAAATAGTTTTTTTTTTTTACTAGACCCCCACTTTTTCTGTGAATTAATTAATAGCCAGCTCTCTTGAATTAAGCTAAAGACTCCCGATTTTCATCCATTCTCCTGTCTTCCTGATCTTATGTTCAGGGTTCATCACATGCTTGAATTTAGCCAATACTTCTGAAAACTAGGTGTTTTTCTCCTGAAATAAATAAATTGAGTTCTAAAGAAAAATAAAATTGCTTAAATGACACATTTTTTAAATTTAATTTAAATTCTTTGAAATTTTATTGGAATTTGGTATTATATACTTGGTACTTCATTTCAAAAGAGTTTGCACTTGTACTGAGATGAGTCCATCTCATAAGATAAATGCTTAAAATTTATAAATTTTTATCATTCTTATTCTATATTGATGTGTACTTCTTTTTGATGTTTGTACATTTAATTAACCTTGTGAATTTGAGCAATTAAAATTACAAGGTTGTTCTTTCTGAAAACGAATTTTACAATAAGGAAACCATAAGGTTATTTTTTAAAAATAGACGACTTCGAGTAAATAAAGTAGGAAAAGAGAAGGCCTGGCCCTATTTCTTACTTGTATATGCCCATTTGGAAGTTTTTTTTACTTTTTGAGCTTTGTCTATGAATCTGAACATGAGAGCTTTTTTCCTGAATCATCTTAGAGAATTAAGAAAAATTGTCAATTAGAATTTCTTCTGGAGGATTTGTTTATGTTAGTTATTTTAGTTAGTCCAATCTTTCTTTGCATGGTAATAAAGATTTTTGAAATAAATTAGCTTGACTATTATTACAATAATTAAATGAAAAATTGTACTCTGTATTTCAATATTTCCTTAATTATGTCAATAGTAATGAAGTTGAATTTTCTTCTTTCAAAATATGTTCAGAATTTTGAAAGGATATCTGGAAACTGTTAGAAGAAATTGCTATTTTCTGGACGAGTTGTCGTTTTCGTCAACCTTGGAATTTTTGTGGTTTTGCTATTGCTTATGTTCTACTAATGATTTCAGGGGATGATCATTCTGAAAACAGCGAGGAATCTGCATCAACTAGTGGTTGTTCTTCATTGGTTTCTCACAAGGACAGACTGAGCTGTCTAGGTTCAAATTTGCGGCCGCGAGAGAGTGAACTGGCAAACTTTAGAGGACAATTGAGGGATGTAATAACTAGACAGAGTATAACATCTCAAAATGAAAGTCTTTCCGGTAAATAAATATTTTAATAAAATATTTAACATTCTAGTTTTTGGTTATGTGACTAATAACTTTTTTCCCTTTAGTAAATGTTGGCTCCAGTAGAATGTCTTTGTGGTCTGGATCCGGAAACTGTAGTCCAAATACTAGTCTACTGTCTAGATCACCATCTGTTGTTCAGAGAAACCAACCAGGATTCAATGTCAGTTCATTTGTTGGACCCAAGGTAAAGATTTTTATCTAAATGAAATACTTTACTGTTAATTCTTTTGTTCAAGTGTATTTTAGTGGCATGAACTTTGCCATAATTTGTTTTTGTTGAATAATAATTTAAGACAGTTATTGTTTTACTGAACTAAAAATTTGATTATATTTTATTATATATTCTATTTAATTAAATATTTTTTTAGTTAAATGTTTATCTCAATATATTAATAATGCTGTAAAACCATTTTGACAGGTAATAAAAGTACCAATTATTTTATGATTGTTTATTTTTACTCATTAAAATAGCCATATTGTTGGTCCCAGAAGGGGTCATTCTTTCTGAGTTCTATTGTAATAGCGATTTAACATGAAAACTAAAGAAAGTTTGACCAGAGAATTCTTAACTGTTCATTTAACACTAGTTAATTGCAATTTTTTCGTACCTTCAAAGGTGTAAAAATATTGACAAGGTTATCGTTTACTTTTTTAGTTGAACCAATCAACAGATAGTAGAACATCTTCTCCTTTTTACAAAGGAAAAACCACATTTGGTGGTGCATCTGGTCTTCGAAGAATGCCTATCAGCGTAGCCCCATATCAAGTAAGTGGGGATTAGTAGTGCTCATTGTATAAACTTTAAATATTTCCGATACTTCTGTATTACCCCATTGACTGTGTCATTGAAAATAAAAATATGTAGCCAAACCCCATTAACTGTGCCACTGAAACTGATAGTTGATGGGATAATAAGTAAGAACCTCATTGCAATATATGAGATCTTTAAAATTTTATATATATTCCTAATTTAATTCTTCCTTCCTCATGAATTTAGTTCATTTTACACATAATTTCCTCTGTTTTACACTTTATTTTCCAATATCACAGGTGGAGGATAAATCTATGAGAAGTCAAGTAAAAGTTAACTCTAAACAAGCTGATAGCAGTTTAGAAGGTATGAGTTCGGCTGCCAAAAGAATATTAATGACTTTGGAGAAAATGTCATCACCAGTATCTGTAAGTATTTAGTAACATAATTTCTATAGTTATGATGTACCCCTTTTTTTAAGTTTTTTTTAAAAGATAAGTAACATGTACTGACCTTTTAATTGACTTAACTCTAACATAGGAATTGCTATTTAGCCAATGGAAAATCAAGATTATGGTATAAATTCAACAAATCAATGTTAAAATGGATTTTATTAATGTTATACATCTTTAAACATAAGAAATTTAGCTTTAACTGTACCATAAATCAATGATTTTGAACCTGATTTTTTTTTGCTTGCATTTAGCAACTGGCAAGTTTGTTCCATCTTATAAATATTGGATTTCATTTGAGTCAGCTGTGATTCATAGGATTAATTATTTTCTGATTGATTGTTGTAATCATTGCTATCTCTGATTTCATATCATTGACGAGTTTTACTTACAGCACAGCACTGATCGTTTATTTTTTGGGAAACTCAATAACTTTTGCACTGTGTTTGCCTTCAAAATTTTATATGATTGAAAGAAAGTATTTAATATGTATTCTAAAGCTGCAAAATTAAATTAATCCATGATGAAGTTTGTGGTTAATCAACTTAAAATTTGTTTTTGTTTGATTAGTGTTGTTGGAATCATTGGTTTAGTATTCATTAGTAGGGGATGGGTACCCTGGATTTCTATGTTTTTTAATAGACCTGTTTTTAAGTTTTCTTTTTCAGTAGTGTTTAAAGTATCAGAACTATATTTCTTAGATATCGGGAGATATTCAGGTTTTTTTTGCAGTGTATGGTACCACCCACAAGTTTCTAGAGGATAAATGATAGTGTTGACATGTTCCATTTTGAATTGGTAGAATGTTATTGCTAATTTTCCATGTTTTTTCGATATATGTGACCTAGTTATTCTCAATTCCAAAATTCACTTTTTGAGTTTTGGAAGAAAATTGTCCTACAGACCTCAGGTTGGTTATTTGACTTTTTATGGTTACAGGAAAACTTAAACAATAATTTGTATTTCATTTTGGAATTAATTAAATGTTGGCTGAACAGCCCATAAGGGCCAAGGCCTGTGATGTCCAATTCACTTTCATGAATTATGGGTACAATTTGTCCTTGCCCTGGGGTGTAAGTTCTTAATAGAAAATAATTTTTTTTTTTATAAAGCACTATTTTAAGTTCTGCTGAAAAAGTGGAAATCCTGAGGTGTTAGCATGCCCAGCTAATAAAGCTTCCTTATTATGTGAATTAATTTGAAATAAAGCATAAACAATGTATATTTATTAAAATTCACTGGCTAAGAGTTTATCAGTGTGCCTTCATACGATTATAGATATCTCTTTAATAGTATGGAGGCACACTGATAAACTCTATCTCTCTACTGATATCTCTCTATACGATAGAGAGATCAAACAAAACATGTTGACACTCAACTGTTTCTTCTTTTTTAGGATGCAAGGAGAATTCCAAACACAAATAAGTCTCCTGTTGATTTATCTTTGTATTTAATGGTAAGTTCATTTCCCATGCATTTTTTTTTCTGAGTTGAAGTTACATGAGTTTTTATTCAAAAATACTTTAGTCAAGCAGGCTTTTAGTTTGAAGCCTTGAAAAGTTGAAAGTGGACTGTAATCAACCTCTTTTGGCTTTAATGGATCCCTTTTAAATATGCAATGTATTTAGGGTAACAGGCATGAGTTTCTTTCGCTGAATCGTGATTTTCCCGCTTTTTCTCTTTTGTTCCCCAGTTTCCACTTTTTGTTCATTTTCCTTCCTTCTGTGAAATAATTATGTTCAAAAGAACCCATAAGATGCCAACCATTCCACACTTTGGCCAAAAATGTTAAACACAAATCTTTCAAAACTTTTAATCACTATTCAAAACAAAAATACTTAAAATTTTGTAAAATAAGCAGTTTATTTTAACTTTTTTTTAAGGTAATATTGGTTATATTTTTTAGAATTATCCTCAAAATTTATGTTTTATTTGAAATTATGTTTGTGAAAAGTGGTACGATGTGTGATCTGTTATGGAATTATAATTTTGATAGCAATAATGCTTTTTTTTTTAGCCTCCTAAGCACCGAGGTCATGTTATATCTACTCCCACTGGTGTAAGTATTTTAGCTTAAATTCTGAGTTAAAAGTTTAACCTCTTCTTTCTTATCTCTTTCAATTCTCAGGTTGAGCTCTCATGTGCCTAATATTTCTGAGGAAGAAATTTCTCATTTTATCCAAAAGATGACAGCAGTTTTTAATCTAACTGAATAGTGCTGGATTCTAGTTTGTTTGGTCCACACTAATAGAATATAGTTTTCTTATGTTAGACATTCTAATGGCTATTTTCAATAAAATCATGCAATTGTTAAGGGGTTTAAGTTTGTTGCTACTTGGATAATTCAAAGCTGAGGGAATTTACTTTTCTAAAGTTTGATTCTGTAACAGTAACTTGATTTCCTGTTCTACTGAATGATTGAAACAATTTTTCTTCTACCTTGTGAATGACAGCAGCCTGTTTTTTATTTAACAATTATTGTTAAAATCTTATACTTAATTACGGATGGACGTCTCCACAGGTTGGCATCCCTGGTAGCCATTAAAGGTAGTGTCTGATCACCTAAAAATGTTTCAAATATCACATCCCTTCTTTTGTCAAGAAGGTGAGAAGTGCTGATACCATGCCTAAACCACTTTGAAAAGTAGTGATGTTTTCTAAGGATGAAAATTGAATTGAACTTGAACTATTCAAGATTTTTCAACATCAATATAAAAGGAAGTTTGAGGGACTATAAGAAAGTTATCCCTGACTTGGAATTTAAAATTTTTAATTTATCTAAATTGTGCTGTGGTCAACTATTTCTAATGATTTTATTTACCACTGTTTTTAATAAAATAATATTTTCAGACTTCTAAAGGACCTCCCATAGCTAACATCAGTACCATATCCAAAATGGCCACAATTAAAAGCTGTGGTTTGAGGAGGTTCCAAAACTCTAGCATGGTATGATCAGAAATAATTAGTTCTTTTATTTTTCTTTTAGTTCTTTTATTACTATTTATTAATTAAAAGTTAAATATGTTCATATTTTTTTAGGAATCTATTCCTGTTCCTGCTGAAGATAAAAGTACCTTGAACCAAAGTGTACAGCAGGACACTACAATATTGTGAGTCAAGCTAATTTTGAATGTGGATAACTTTTAGTATTAGAATAATATATTTTAGTTCTAGAATGTATTTCAGATTCCAAGCATTATTTTACTTAATACTTAACAAGTTGTGCATCATAATAGTTTGTTTATAGTGGTATTTTTTATCCATTAAAGTCCCTTTTCTCTCCTATTTTTAAAAACTTTGTTTCAAAACTATTTGACTTGATGTAAATATGATTTTTAATGCCACGGTTTTAAAAAGTAAATTAAAAACCAAAGCTTAAATTGATTTTTGATCACAGACAAAAAATGTTATAAAAAACTCGTTTTCATGGATAAAATCCTTGTAAATATTTCACCTTACTATGATTTTATTTTACTAATGAATCATCTACCAACATTGAAAATTGATATGCTATGTATTTCTTTCCCAGTGGTAGTACCTCAAAAAGTGGTGGTGGAAAAATGAGGAGCAAACTAACTCAGCAACACCAATCTTCAGCTGGTATTGGAGCCTCTGATGTAAGTTAATTTTATTATAAATAACATATCTTTATTAACAGGCTTAAAACACTTTTTATAGAAACATCCATGTAAGAAAAACTGAATTAAAGTAGAATATTTTAAATAGTTTGAATATATAATAAATTTTGTTGCTTTGGGGGCCTTATAAAAATCTTATCAAGTTGATACAAAAATCATACAAGTTATGGTGCAAATTTGATATCACAACCCTGGTTAAGTTAAACAAAACTTTCCTCAAATTTATTTTACCCCTCTGATCTGAATTTTGTGTAATGCTTGTTTTAAACAAATTCCATGTGTCACATTTGGTTATTATTTTTCAGGAATTGGAATATACACCTTTACCAAATGTTCCTTTGCCTATAACTTCATTGCCAACTTTCAACTTTGGACCTAGTTCATCGCAGAATGAAACCAAGCAAAATGATAATAACTTTCAATTTTCTAACCCAATTATTGTAAGTCGAAAAATATCAGCAACACTTACATTTTCAGATGTTTCTAACAATGTAATTTTTTCAAAATTAGTTAAGGATGTTAAGTTTACTTATTACCTCTAATCTTATTTTGTATTTTCAGCCAGCTCAAGTTAATCCCTCAAGCTTTGGTAAAACTAGTGAAAACTCAGGTTTTACCTTCTCCAGACCAATAGAACTAGAATCGCCTTTTACGATACCTTCAGCTGCTAGTAGTAGTAATATTTTGCCTCAGACTTGGGAATGTTCATCTTGTTGGGTTAGAAATCCTGCAAAAGAACAGAAGTGTTTAGCATGTGAGACTCCGAAAAATTCAAAAGGTAAATAGTTGGTATTGTTTATTATACTGTAAAACCTATTCACACTGACACTCTTATATAACGAACCCTATTTTACAATGACTGGTAATAAAAGTACCTATAGTTTTATCATAGTGATAATTTTATTCGTTATAACATTTTTTCATTAAATCAACCATATAGTGTTGGTCCCAGAAGGGGTTGCTCTATTTAAGTTCTACTGTAGTTTTAGTAATACTTATGCAGTACAGCTTGTATATAATTCAAAACTGAGGAGGGCATCACTGAAGAAAACTCTTTCATTCTGAAATGCTCATTCTGCTACAATTGATCAATTACTGAGGAACCTACATTCATATTGAATTTATTGATGCCACATGGTTGGTTGTGTAATTTACCTCTCTTGGTTTTACATCTAAGTTGGAGCAGTTTTTGAGGCAAGGTCAGTTTTGTCCCTTGCTCAACATTTATCTGTTTAAAATTTTCATTTAGCTATAATTTCAGCTTAACTCATTCGATGTTATCACTCATTGGAGTTTATATAGGTATTTTAGTTTATATTGAAATTTTAGGTACTGACTCTTCTCTCCCAATGACCACCCCAGCATCTTCTGCTGCCAGCGCAAGCTCTATGTGGAAATGTAACTCGTGTTGGATACAGAATCCTGCTTCTATGCCCAAATGTCAGGCTTGTGAAGAACCAAAGCCTGGCTCGACATCTGATACAAGTGCAGTAAAAAGTTCGACTGGTGGATTTGGCTCTGCTTTTGCTGTGCCATCTACCACTTGGAAATGTGACTCTTGCTGGATATCAAATCCTTCAGAACAGGCCAAGTGCTTAGCATGTGAGGCCCCCAAACCTGGAGGCGCGAACAGTAGTGCTGCACTAACTGCATCATCCTCTTTAGCCAAGAGTAAAGTTGCTAACCCTTCCTTATCTGCGTGGGAATGTGGCGTATGCTGGATCCAGAATCCCGCAGGGAAAGAGAAGTGTATGGCTTGTGAAGCCCCAAACCCATCAAGTAAAGCCTCGTCGGGTATGTTGACTTCCATTGTATTCAGAAAATTCCTTAACCATTGTTAAAATTCCTAATTTTCACTTGAGATACTCAATGTTCTTAATGAACGTTTATTTATGAAAATTGATATAGGCAAAGTTTAAAACTGGTGTTTTTTTATAATTTGTTGCAGCTGATAATATTACCTTGTTGTAGTTCCTTCTGTTATTCAATATATTCACTTACCCTTCCATCACTCATGTGTTTTACAACTACCAGATTTAGTTTGCTCAATAAAATGAGTCCTTTAATATTGCATTACAAAAATATTGATGAAAATGTCTCATTCATTACCATTAACTTCTTCACACACTTGTATTGGTGTAATTCTAAATTCAGAATTTAAACACTGTTCTTTATTTCAGCTGGAAGCTCAAGTAATGCTCCCAATACCACTAGCAGTAGTAGCACTCCAAGCCCCTTCTTGAATACTGTTGGTGGGGTTTTCTCTTCTACTCCTGCATCAGGTTTTAAAATGCCTACGCCTCAAAATGGGCCTGAAGCTGTATCATTTGGAGGTTTCAAAATACCTACTACTAAGCCTTCAGTTTCTGAAGAAGCTAAAGACAAATCCTCAGATGCAAAGGATCCAGATTTAGATCAGGGCAGTAAAGTTACTGCTTCCAAGAGGACCTCTCGTTCTACTTTTAAGTTTACGGAAGACTTTGAAAGTGAGAATGGATCAGAGGCTCCTTCAAATGTGAATGGCTCCAACAATCTATCTACCAGTCAGAAAAGCTCTGAACATTTACTGGACTCCTCCAAAGAGAAATCCAACGGAACATTCAGTTTCAAGTCAGGTGTGACCCAGTCTCCTCTGTCAGCATTTAACACAAAGGCTGTAAGTATAGTATTTCTTGTTCAAATTCAAATGATCCACTGTTTAAACTTACTGCATTTAGGTAGTTGCACAAAAAAGGTGATTGTCGGGAGCATTTTCTAACTTTTACCCATAAGTAACTACTTGATTGAAAAATGGTTTGGATTAAAATTTTTACCAATTTACCTTGTTTTAAAAACTGGTTGGATAGACCAGCAGTTCTCAAATTGGGTAAGTTGTCAAAATTTTAAATAATCCTACTTTTTTTTCATGTTCTGTCGTTTTTCCTTCTATTCAAAAAATAGTGCTAGGAACGCCAAATATCTTTTTACAAAAACAGCACAGTACGAAGTATTCCGGTCGCCAGGAGGGCGTCAACTGGTCATTAGCGCGCAGACCCCTGTCAGTCATGGCTGGGGGATGGAGCCATTTGAAATGTGACTACTTTTGTTTCTTATCACCAACTCCTCGGGGGATGGCCGGTTGCAAGTCTGTGATGGGCCGATGCGTCAACTTCTGTCAAAGCGGGAAGGAAATGGGATACCCGATATTGCACAATCTCAAATTTTATGACCCCTTAATTGTCCCTTTTTTTGTCGTGGGTCGTGGTGCTGTTGACCATTTTGCTATTTCTGCTATCGTACTGCGCTATTGCTGGTTTATATCCATATTTTTTTAAAATTTCCAAAAGGTAAAAATGATTTTAGCTATTTATTTGAAAAAGTGAAGGGAGCAATAATTAATCCTTTCTATTTTTATCGAAATAATTATCTTGGATGTTTATAAATTTTTGTGTCATGAAGCTTATAAACTTTCCCATTTCGGTCCAAAAGGGTTAAACGCTTTAAATTTAAAAATGCTTCCTACTCACAAACGTACTACGTTTATGCTGCGTGCTTTTATGATTCTATGTTTAAAGTACTATGTAAAATTAAATCTTTATTTATCCCTTCCTTTTTTTCAAAATTTCATTTAGTTTTCCTTTCAGAATATGTTCTATTTTTGGAGTTTTTATTAGTTGTTAGGATCGGGTGGAAAATCTGCTCCAACTGTGCCAAACTGCTCCAAAATGGATGCCTCGCTCCAATCTGCTCCAAAACCAGCAAAATTCACATTTTTGCGCCAAACTGCTCCAAAAACATGATTTTCCGTTCAATTTGATTCAAATTTTGAAAATCCTACCAACGGGGAAAGAGCCAATCTTCAGCCATCATGATTACCATCCGCGGAATCGCGATTTTCCGCTTTTTCTCTACAAAATATGAGCCTCCATCTATTTATTTTGAAAGAATAAAGTTACTTTCAGGGTTCACAGACCTAAACGTGATCAAGCACAAGTGAGAACTACTGAAAATATGGTTGACGGTCAGATACCACATATATACCAAAAATGACCCAGAAGCTAAAACTTGCCAAAAATAATAATTAGACCAATATCTCTCAATAAAACCAAAAAAATACTATTAAAAATTAGTACACACATTTAAAAACATGCGTTGTGTTCAGGAATAATCATATTCTTTACAAGCAACATAAAATTTTCGGTAAAATACCTCTCACATAGACGTTTCTGTCATTGCTCCAAATGTGTAATGGAACTCCATTATCAATGGAGGGCCCATTTACCCCCTTAAATTATTGTTAGGGAAAATTTGTTCTCGCACCCTATATTCCCACTCCTTGAACATCTTGTGGTGTTATTTTCATGGATGAAAAATAATTATGCAGGGTGTTGTATTGAAAAAACAGTTCGGTCCTTAATTTTTTCACACCAGTGTAGTAATCCTGGTCGCCGTGACTTTAGTCACTCGTGCGCGCCCAGCCTTAGGCTGAGAGCGAGAGCGACTTTTGTCACGGTGACAAAGACAAAATTGTTGCCTTGGCTATTGAAACAAGTTGAACAGTATTGATGAGTGTGCGCACTAGGCGACGTGACACTTGGCTGATTGCCAAGAATTTCTTCATAGAGATCCATTGTTTTTGATAACTAAAAGTGTTACTCACCTCAATTTGTGACCAATGTGTATCTTTTGTAACTTTGTTTTGTATTCTTGTTTGTTTGTTTGGGTTTTTAGAGGTGGAGTTAGTGTGGTTTAAGTTCTGGGATTGTGTGTTGACAGTTTAGCATCTGACCATGTCTCCAGATGACCTTGTCACTGAAGTGAAATAAATCTGTGATGTCATAATATCTGATTGGTCAGTGGTCATCACATGGTATGTGACATCACATGGACTTAGAAGTAAAAGCCCTGAGTGTGGCTGGTTCTGCCCTTGCTTAGAGTTGTTTCTTTTTAGGAGGTGTTTGTGGTGTGTCAGGATGCAGGTTGATTTAAATTGTTTATCTTAAGAGTGGCAGTTTACTAGATGTTTTTCTTTCCTTTTGGTCACATGCCTTTTTGTTTATTTGCCTTTTGAACAGGACTTGTTGATGGCTGTTGTTTGGTCTTAAGTTATTTAATAAAGTTAACCTTTATTTTTAAACTCTGCTGTTATTTATGAGTCTACCTTTTTATGAGTCTTTCAAGCTTTCAAAAAGGTGACAGTTTTCTAGTGATATTTTTGATACTAGTAATCCTTGTCGCTGTGACTTTAGTCACTCGTGCGCGATCAGCCTTATGATAGCATCAGTTGCTAATCTGTGATTTCAGATGTTAGTTGTATTACTGATAAGGCAAGCTTGCCAAAAGCAGGAAATCAGCCTACAAGGTTCATCTCAAGAATTCTGATTAATAGTTATTCATTTAAATTCAATGGTCATTTTGTTTAGAAGAAAAGTTCAATAGCTTGTTGATGTTGCTAAGATCTAATCAGTGTTAAATTATTATTTCCTAATTGTGATTAACAATATTAAGTAAATAAAATAGTAATTTAATTTTTTTTTGTAGTTTTAAACTTGAAAAAATTAACTTTGTTATAAGATAAATATGATGTGCATAAATATTTGCATATATTGTTGTATCTAATGGCTAAAAAAACTGCCTTGAAATTCTTATAAAGAATATAACTTGGTAGAAAATATAGTCATTATGAACAACTCATTGGATTGCCATGCCATATCTAACAAAATGAACTTAAGATATATTATTGCTATTTTGTGTAAAACTATTTGATTCATTAAGAAATCATTCAAGAATGTTTGGCTGTTGGTTAAACTGGTTTTTACTAGTACATAATTTCACTAACTTATAAATATTAACACTAAATGGGGAATATTTTTTGTTATTCAAATTTTTGTACCCAACATTTTTGCAAAGTTTGAATGTGATTGAAAATATGTAGAGTTTCTACTATAACTTTAAAAATGCAAAACTTACTGTTTAGTTTTACTTGTTATTTCTGTCCTGTATATTAATAATTTTTTTTCAGACTGGGTTTACTACATCTGGTGGCTGGGAATGTGATACTTGCTTAGTGAGAGTTTCTGGTAATGCTCAGATTTGTCCAGCTTGTGAAACTCATCGACCTACCAAGAAGAATTCTTCTGGTAATTTTATCAAATAGATCTATAAATAATTAGTTTTTATTTGGTTTCTATATATTAACTAACTTAAAATATATACCTGTATTTATTAATAATGGTAACATCAATACTTTTCTGAGTAGAAGTTTTCTATCACTAATTTAAAATATTGTAGCAAATTATCAGTTAAAAACACAAAGCGCCTCTAAGTTGTGAGTAGAAGCACAAAACAAACTGCCCTATTCCTCCCAAAAAAATACCACTAATTATGAAGTTTTTTTTTAATTTTAGATTTTTGGTTGCAAATTAAAAGTTCCATTAACCATAGTTATATTAAAATCTGAAACTTCAGTTACACAACTTTACAAATTCTGTTACTTTAAGATGATTTTGACCCTTTTTCCTTTTAACTGTATTAATTCCAATTATATCTCTTAAAAACTAGTTTTCAAGGAGCCTTTGTAGAACCATCACTGCTTAGTTTGTCTATCTATCTAGTTTTCATGCTCTCTATTTAATGTAATAAAATATATATCATACACTGTGATTCATAGTCACTAATATCTTTTGTATTTCAGGATTAAAAGATCCAGGTGTATTTAAATTTAGTTCTCCAATACAAAACTCGCCTATTACATTCAAATTTGCTACACCAATTGCAACATCTTCTGTATCTGCAACATCTTCTGTAGCATCTTCCAGTTTCACATTTTCTACTCCCAGCAGTACTAATAGTCCGTTTGCTTCTGCCCTTTCTAGTTTAGCAGAGTCTAAGCCAATGGCCCCCGAGGTACCTGCCTCAAAATTATCTGTTCCTGAATTCAAATTCGATTCTCCAAAATTGCCTTCAACTGATGCTATGAAAACAATCATACCTGTCATAAACCTTGAGGACAAAACAGAAAGCTCCAGTAGTGACACTAAAGAGCAAAGTGATCTCAAACCTGTCAGCCAGAGCACCACTCCCAGCAGTGTAACTTTTGCTTTTGGCGACAACAAGAAAGTAGATACTACTTCTTCCGTTGCCAGTACAGTTACTTTCTCGACTCCCTCTGAGACTGCTCTCCCCAAATTGCCATCAAGTCAAGCTACTACTACCACCGCCAGTGCGAATCCTCTGTTGACTGCTCAGGATGTAAAGAAACTGACAGGGAGCGACACTGCTTTAGGACAATCTAGTTTTCTCAGTGGCGGCTTCAATTTCAAGTCACCTTCGACTTCTGCATCCGTCAGCAGCTTGTTCAGCAAGCCTGCGACTGACACTGCACCTAAAAGTCAGCTGCTGGAGTCGGCAGCACCCAAGGTTAGTGAGGCTGTCGAGGACAAAAAGAGCATCTCTCCCTTTGGTTTGAGCTCGTCCACTCCATCCCTCACTTCCCCTTTTGGACAGACTTTGACAGGGTCCACTCCTTCGTTTAGTATCCGTGAAAGTGCCACTCCTAAAACTACGTCAGAGCCTCCAACGCTAGCAAAGAGTTCTTTTATAATGTCCACCGCCACGAGCAGCATGCCAAGCTTCAGCTTTGGTGGGAGTGCCACTAGCCTGCCCACGTCGAGTGCTGCTTCCGGACTTCTTTCGTTTCAGCCCACTGTTAGCAAAAGCGAAGATGTGAAGGCGACAGCACCTACCCTAGCCTTATCTACGACAGTGACCCCGAGTTCTTTCACTTTCGGGAACCCAGTGGCGGCCTCCACTCAGCCCAGTGCGTCTTCAGGTTTCAGTTTTTTCTCTTCTGCATCTGCAGCCTCTACGGCTACGACGGCAAACAGTGGGGTGTTTACGTTCGGAGGTACTGCAGCGCAAGCTTCTAAACCTGGTGGTAAGTGTTTATCTTATGGTTGGAGGGGCTTTTTTTTGTATAGTTATCAAGCCAATGATTTTTATGCAGTTTTTGTGTTACAGTTATGAAGGTTGACATTTTTTAATTGTTAAGACCAGGCCTGTACAATTTTATTGCTGTGGGAAAAATTATGTAAACTTGCTGGGGCCAAGGAATCTTTGATCTGATTAGTCAATATAATTGATGTCGTTCATGTAATTTTTTGTTTGAATATTCAACAATGTGTTTTGTACAAAGCAAATGTTCAATACAATATGTTCAAAGAATTTTAAAGTTTTCTAATCGAAAGGTTTTTATGCAGCATTTTTGGTGTCATTTTGATATTCCGCACAGCACTGAATTAAAACTTATCAAGTAAAATTTTATCGAAAATCTGCCTTTTAAGTATCCTGGTATTTTCATATCCATCCCAGTGACTATCTGTGTAATAATGGGACAAATGTTGAATTAAACATCTATATGAGCTGGTTAGGATGAAAGTGGGTTTAATTAAGATTCAGAGTTTCTTTCCTTCCTTCCTCCTCGGCTCTACAGTCCATGTAGGACCTTGGCCTCCCTCACAAGGCAGCTCCACTAGGGTGGTTCAAAAAAACTTTTTTTGAGCTAGAGTCTGGGCCACCCCCTAACTTTTTTAGACTTATCAACAGTATAGTGCTGAAAAAATTTTAACTTCCTACTCAAATTCTAAGAGGGTGCTCAATGAACCCTAATATTAACATTAGCGGCCCTATAGGGAATGACACAAATAGTAACACTGGTCAACAAAAAATAGGGTCAAAATGCATCTGAAACAATTTATGCAGATTCTTATGTAAAATGACCCCCTGAATCAGAGTATGACCCCAGTTTTTCTGATCAGCCTCATATTTTCGGGGGAACAGTCCCTCCTCCTTTTAACGTTTTTCGATGACTTTGTGACTTTTAATTCGATTTTCAGGGTCTAAAAGCATTATTTAAGTCTTTAAATTACTCCTGAGGGGACAAGAAAGTTTGAAATTTCTAAAATATGAAAATTTTTTGCAAATGGATAGGTTTAATGGGTTATTACCCCCTAAAAATGCAAAAATTCGTTAAGAATTATCGAGGTTATTTTAAACTATTTTTTCCTGGTGTTCTTTGCACATTTCATCTTTTAAGGGTCCTAACCCTTCCTCAAAGACCCAGATTTAATAAAAATATGCAGCAAGGATTTTTACTACAAGCGGTTGAAGTGTTAGCACCCTAGAAGCACCCGTGGAAGAGTTTGAAAGACTCTTTAAATCACGCTGGCACTTACACACTCAGGAACTAATATTCATGCTTTGAAAAGATTAAAATAGACATAATGACAGATAAATGCATGGGATATTGAACCTTTTTAAATCTTGGCCACTAAATCAGTCAACCAGGGGGTTGGGATTACACATGCAGTCCCATTTGTCTTTCGCCACCCATTACATGTCAGATGTCAGCAGCTTTAATGTCTATCCACCCCAGGATCTTAGGTTGTTTTTTGTAAACAACTGATGGAAAGAAAAGATTTCAACTGTTTGTGTAAGATTAAATGAAATTCCCCCATCGTAGCTCCCCTCACTTATGAAAACAATCTACCCTTAGTAATTGCGCAATACTGTAGTTTTATTAACAAGGGCAAAATATTAAAAAAAATTACTTTGTACTTTTATACATTGATTTATTCTTATGTTAAAAGATTGTAATATATATAAATGCATACCTAAATTTTGTATTTTTTGGTATTTTAAAACCATTTTTAGAAAGTTACAATAGAATTCACTAACTTATAAAGTTCGGGGGGCTTGAGCACCCCCTTGCAGTTGAGATATAAAGTTGAAATTTTCCCAGAAGATTACTGTCTACAAGTGTAAAAAATTTGAGGGGTGGCCCGGTTTGTTTTTGAAACTTTTATTTTTACCATGTATTGTTGAACCACCCTAAGCTCCACCCTCTCCGATCCCTGGCTCTTGTCTTCCAATTTCTCACCCTTAATTTCTTCAAATCTTCTTCAACCTCGTCCAGCCATCTCTTTCTAGGACGTCCGATCTTCCTCTTACCCTTTATTTTTCCTCTGTAGATTTTCTTTGTAGCTCTCTCGTCACTCATTCTCTCCAGATGTCCAAGCCATTGTATTCTTTTAGATTTTATTATATTGACAATATCTTTTTCTCTATATAGTCCACTTAACTCTAAATTGCTCCTAATTCTCCAAACCTCTCCATCTTTGACTGGTCCATATATTTTCCTTAATATCTTTCTTTCAAATGTAATAAGTGTTTTCTCTTCATTCTGAGTGGTTGTCCAAGTTTCTGCTCCATATGTAACGATAGGTCTGACTATTGTTTTATATAATTTTAGTTTTAACTTTCTTGACAGCAGAGAGGATTTAAACAACTTTATCATTGAAAAATAACATCTGTTCCGAGTTTCTTACAAAACGCAAATTCAGCTGACCAATTGGCAGTGATTCACTAATTTTCAGTACTTACATCGTACATTTTGCCCAAAAATAAGCCCGTTTTACTCAGATATAGCTTTAACTTAAAATTTAAGGACTTTTTAAATTGTTCATGTGATGTTTTTGTAAGTTTTTCTGCAATTAAAAAAAAATTGCTTGACTGGGGGAAAATGATTGAAAAGATAGTTCTATGTTCAGTCTTGCAATTTGTGAAGAGTGGCACCCATGGTTTTAATGCATTTTAAATGGGTCTCTAAACAAAGGCTAAAAATAGATAAGGAGTGGTTTTATTTTAAAATCCTTTCTTAGTGCTTACCTACTACCTAAGAGAAATATGCCTTTTTGTCAAATTTTGATTCAGTTGTATTTGGATTTTATAGATAACTGATAAACATGCATGTTATAAAATTTTAGAAAACAAGGTTTTTTTACATAAGCAAGTAAAAATTTATGAAATTGACCCATTGTACTCCATTTCCCCTGTGTTATTTACACACAAAAAAGTTTAAACTGCAATGAAATAACTGCAAGTTTGACTGTTTGTGTGTTGTAAACAGAACTGTTGGATTTGGTTTGGCTTCGGTAGTGTTAGATGGAATGAATAACAGGTTTTTTACTGAAACTTGCAAGATTTACTTCAGCTGATTTTTTTTGTACAAGTGCTCATTTAAAAAAAAGAAATCTAAAATATAACTGCTTTAGATCTTGGCTAAATCTGCTTTGTTTATAGTCAACAAAAATTGCCTGATTGCAATACATGACCCTTTTCTTGTTTTCCAGGATTTACTTTCAAAAGCACCACTGAAGAAAAACCCAATCCTGTGTCATCTAATTCTGTGAGTTTTGGTGTTGCTCCTACAACTACAACAGCCACTTCAGCAGTTTTTAAATTCGGTGCCTCTACTCCTGCATCAACTGGGGGATTTGTGTTTGGAGCAGTGAAATCTGAGCCAGCCACCACTGCATCAACTGGATTTCCATTTGGTTCAGGTAATTTTTTTTTTTTTGTTTTCACTGTGTTTTACAAAATAAGTCATGCAGTATAGCTACGGAACCTGGAAATCAGGCTTTTAAAGGAAAAGTAGGGGAATTTCATTACTCTTGCTAAGTTTGGGATATTCTTAAAAGTATGGAAAAGTCGGGGAAATTTCCTTACACGAGCATTTAGTGCTACCATTTTTTTTAAATCTGAAGGCCTTTTAAATTTTAGTTATCAAATCTCAACAGGGGGAGTAACATGTTTCAAAAAATATGCCATGTTTAGATTTAACAGACATGCCAACTTTTCAAACAGTCTGTTGGAGCACTTAAATAAGACTTTAATCAGCATATCAAAAACAAATTTCAATAAAATTTATGCCAAAAAACTATTATTTTTTCCATGTTTTAAAATGAAGTAACTTAATAAATTAAATAAATAACTTAATTTGAATAACTTAAATACCTTTTAGAAAATAAAATTCAAGGATTTTCATGGCATTTAGTTTAAAAAATCCTTTTTCCAGGACATTCAAGTCTTGAAAAACAAACTTAAAATTACAGGATTTTAAAGGCTTTGTATGCACTCTGAAAGTGCAAATGGTCGCACAAACCTGGTACTGATTCAAAAGCGCCTAATGCCGATGATGACTTGACGAAAAGCTAGAGATTCCAGCAATCACAAGATCCATAAATAAAATGATTTATTAGAAAAAAGGTTTACTTATTTTTGCCTTACGTATACAGAACAAGTAATTTTTCTCCTAAGTATGATAACCATTAAACCTGCTTTATTTCTTTCATTGCTGAACGGTGTTACACTCTTTTCCCATCAAAGCTCGGCTTTTTGAGCAAAGATAACAGCATTTCATTTGCTCTTTGAAACTATTTGGAATCACACTTGTGAAATTCTGGTATAAAGGTTTAAAAAAAACCTAACTGCTAAAAGGCTTTAAAAGCAGAGTATTTTGGAACTTGACGGAACAAGCGGATACCTTTACGAAACAGAGAAACTGCGATCATACTAGAGCAGTTGGCATGTCTGATTTAAGCATCACTCAAGGATATTATATTGAATAACTGGTTGGTCCTTTCAATAATTTTTACTGTACACAGTGATTTTAAGTACACAAAAGTCTGAAAATTAATAAAAGTAGTTCCCTTAAATCAGTAAAATGTTTAGAGATGTTTGTTGTTTTTTTCACATTTTCTGTAGCTACCTTGGTCACTGTTTCCTACCATTTTTTATTGCATTCTTCTTTTTTTTTATTTTAATGCTTTCTACCTGAGAGGAAAAGTATTTATAAAAGTTTTGAAATTGAGAAATTCTCACTTGTAGGAGTGAATACTCAGTAGCTATATAAGGGTTCATGTTTAAGTAAAGTTAGTTTTAATTTAGTGAATAATCAGGGAGAAGAAACATAATATAATTATGTTTCTTGGTTTCTTCAAAAGCTTCTTGCGAAGTCCTCATGATGGTCTTTTGATTTTTGAGAACCCTTAAAATTATTTCTACCCATTGACCCTTAATTCTGCTCTAACTTTTTCCACTTTCAAACTTCTGATGCATGTGAGACAGACTGTTAAAACTACTTAAATGCTAAATTTAAAATAAAACTAATCAAATATCCTTTCTGATAGTAATGTAGGGAGCAATTCCTTTGATTTTATTCAAATCTTTCTATTGGCACCTCTTGAAAAATAGAGCTCCTTAAAAAGAATAGAAAAAATCCTCTATACACTTTTAATTTTTAAGTTCAAACTTCTTGTTTTACATCTTGTATATGAAATTTTCTCCTTATTTAGGAACATCTTCTACTGCCAACCAATCTGTGTTTTCTGGATTTCAACCCACCCAGCCTGCTGCAGCAGCCACTGCTCCTGTGTTCCAATTTGGGGCACAGCCAGCCAGCAACCCTGCTCCAGCCATGCAGTTTGGTGCCAACGCATTTGCGTTTGGATCAGCCAAGACTGAGGCACCCAGTATGATGCCCCAGCAGCCGGCCAGTGCCACGGCACCTACTAGTGGCTTTGGTGCCAGTGCCATGCAGCCCATGTTTGGGGGCACGCCCTCTGCTGGAGGCTTCGGGAAAGTAGAAAAGACTGGATTCAACTTTGCTGCTGCTGCAACTGGCTTCCAGTTTGGCGGAAGTGTGGTAAGTTTATTGATAGGGCTGGAACTTTTTATTCTAGACATGGAAAGTAATTTTCTTCATGATAGAAAAAATTTTTTGATCACAATGATAGTTTATTTCCTCAAAGATAATTCCTTTCCTGTGGTTTTCCAATAATGTTTTACACCTTCCCTTTTTTGTACTGATTGATATACAGAGATAAATGGCTCGTAATTTTCATATACAGTAAAATGTCCATGACAATCAGGGTACATCAAATAATTTTTTTTGAGAAATTTCATGTTTTAAATAAAACTTAAGAATGACTAATTAATTGACTATAATTAGGATTTAATAGCTGTTTTTTATTGCTTTGACATCTTAGATTAGTTTTATGTAAGTTTTGTTAGTAATATTTATTGGTTATTCCATTTTCAGGAGAAAAAACCTGCAACCAATTTTGCATTTGGTGCAACACCATCTCAGGAAGCTGCCGCACCAAGCAACTCATTTGCTTCTCCATTCAACATGAGCAGCACTCCAAGTTTTAATTTTGGATCTGCACCCTCAACAGGGGCTCAACCATTTCAGTTTGCGTAAGCATTTGTTTGCTTTTCTAGTGCGTTATGACTTGATAAGGATAGGAGAATTTAAGGACTCTTTTAACGCTTCCCTGTCAAGGAAAATAAAATCCACTACCCCTTTTCACAAACTGTCTTATGAACTCTTTCTTTGCTTTAATTTAATCATTAATTACTACTAACTAATGTTGAATTATAGTTAATTTTGTTCCTATATTTTATGTTGGTAAGTGTTTTTTTAACTAACAGTTTGTTAAAGGGAGAGTTTATACTTGGAGTTTTTACTAACAGTTTGTTAGTTTATTGTTATTTTATTATATTTTATAGATCCTGAAGTTAAAGGAATGTGGGTAAAACTTAGAGATAAAGTAGCATACTTAGCACTAGCAGCAGACTTGTGAATTTCAATACCTTTTTCTAAACCAAGTGGTCTGCGAACTGTAGGTCTACTATCACCAGTAAATTGTTAATAATACATTCCATCACTATATATGGTCCAAGTGCAATCTTGAACTGAAAAAAACTTATTGGGGGTTGTGCAGATAATATGTACATTAGAAAAAATTAATAACTCTTTTGTGGTAACAAAAAAAATATGTTTTGAGTGTAATTAAATTAGGATATTATAATTTTTTACTACATATGTTTAATAATGGCAAATGACCTTTCACCTATGAATTTAATCCTATTGAAGAGTAGTAAGAGATAGGGTAAAGGTGGTTTGTAATTGATGATAATTGATGATAATCTATGAGTTGGAACCATAAACTCCTTACTAAAAATGAATCCTTGGAATTACACCCAAATTCTTGGAAGTTATAATAAATGCAGAAAATATTGTTCTCTTTTACAATTCTATTTACACAATTAAATTCCAAAATATTTACAACAATGACACCAAATTGAAAGTTACAGATAATTAAAATTAATCTGTATATCACTAGTTCAGTTCAATTGTTTTCACTAGTATTTGCAACAAGCAGTATGAGAGCCATACAAAAGTATAACATTCGAAAATGGAATTTTAACAAATGCTTTGATGAAGATATCTTTATTTTCTGTTTCCAGTTCAATAGGGGCTGTCAAATATTATGTAAGTAAAGTGCCTAAGTGAAGGGAGTACTTAAAAGTTTAGTACAAAAAAAAAATGGTGAGGAAAGGGTTGGGTAATTCACTTAGGAGAGGTGATGATTTGCTTATTTTTGTTGACCAGGAGGAAGTCTTAAATTAGCAAAATCATGCTTATATAATATTTGAATAACCCCTAATCAGGGTTGGCCGATATATATCATCACCTGATTTATATCATGATGTTTATTTTATAGGCTGATATATATCATGATATTTATCCAAAAAGAAAACTAAAACCTCCCCAAATTCATTTTTTAATACTTTATTGACCTGTTAATTAAGTTGTGTAAAAATCAATACAATTTAATGACCATAAAATGGTTAAATCATGAAGTTAAAATATCTTATTTTATCAAATCTGATTAGATCTTAGCACTTAACAAGTTAGCATAGAAAGTTGTATATTTTTAAAGTAGTTTTGATTTTGTTTTCTTTGGCACATTGTATTCAACAATGCACACAGGTTTTTAGTTTCATATCTCATTGTTTCCCTCTGATTAATTAAAAAATTATCACAAATATTTTTATCTGTTTTGTAAGAAATTATACAATTATCATAAAAAATTAAAGATAAACTATTTATATCTTGAAACATTGATATTTTCTCATAATTACTAGTAAGTATAATTTGGAGAATTAGTATTTATTAATAGACTAGTATTCACTTGAAAAACAGTATTTTTCTAGTTTAAATCTGAAAATATCGGATATATATCAAATTTGATATAACCGATATTTTGATATTTATATAAATATCATGATATTTGCCAACCCTGCCCCTTATAAACTTTCTTTAATGTCTCTTCCAGAGCAAATACGACGGAGGCAGCCACTGGTGCCGCACAACCTCGTAAGATCCGGAAAGCATTAAGGAGAGTTCCAAACAGGCATTGAGAGAACTAAGGAGAATTATCCAGTGTTTCACTATCTTTGCTTCAAAGTCAAACATTAAAAAAAAGCCTAATGAGCCATGAGGTGCCTGATGCCATTTTGTTGTGAAATCTGTTCAAAGATCATATAATTCAGAAAAATTGGCACTGGACCTGTTCTGAGAGACCAGATTGTAGACAACATTTTGTGCTTCAGATAAATTGCATCAGTTTGCTCTTGTTAAAAATTACTAGCATTCAAATTTTAAACTGTGTAACTGTCACAGCCTGTGTGTGACAAATTAAGTCATGGGAATAGCAAGAGTACTTGAAGGTCTAATTGTAAATATTTTACACAAACTGCTTTTACAAAGTTAATACATTACATGAACTAAATTAAAAATAGACCTCGGGATGTTATCCTGTGAAATGCACTTTTGAGGAAACGCAATAGTCAATTTTCGGTGGTATTCTTGTTTAATGGTATGGTTCGCATAAATTAAAAAAGTTGCCTCAAACCTGGTCTTGCTGTTTGCATGAACTTTTACATAAAAAGACAAAACTTGGTGATCAACCATCATAATGTGCATTGTGTTGTATCAAGAACATAATGACAGTCTAGACACGTAATTGTTTTAACTGTGTTGTGATTCTCTGTTTTAATCCTGGCTTATTTTAACTGGAATAAGAAATCTTCATGCCATTTTGTAAAAAGAAATTTGCATTGATTCATAATGGGTTTAGTGGACTAAAATTAGAATTGAAATGTCGGGCCTTATACATTTTTTAAGCATAGAAATTACTGTTTCAAAGCTGTTAGTTACTGTTTTATTGTTCTTTTATAAATAAACAAAATCAATAACACCTTATAAATAATTGTCTTATGTAAATCACTTGATGTATATTAGTAGTTTAATGAATTTTATAAGGGTTCAAAAAAATCGAACTTAAGGGAAACATTTCCAACTTGTCATGAAGAAAACATACTTTTGTATTTCGTTTTAGAAAATATTTCTTATAAAGTTTGTGTTTTCTATATTTATAACATTACTTTTAGTGACTTTGACTCACAATTCATTCAAATCACTGCAAGCATTGCTATTTTTCATTTTGATCTACCAATGACTTCTAGTCGTGGTCATAATAGAAGAGGCCTTGTTCACAATGCAACATGTGACAATGAATCGGGGAACATGGCCTCATTTGTTAGCAGTATTTTTCATGTTATTTTTGGTAATTTAGCCTCGTGGTTAAAATAGCACATTTCAGTTTTGCTAAGAGGAAATACTCGCTACCATTGTTTGTTCCCTTTGTACATATATTTAAAACTCAAAATATATATAAATCTTGCCTTTTTTTGTAAATTTACTTATTTCTACCCGAAGGCTTGTGTACAAGTGAAGAAAATTAATTTGAATATAATGCTATTCTAAGAAAACAAATAAATTATTGAGCAGCGTGATTTGAGTGCTCTCTTTGGATGGACTCAATTTAAATTGTAGATGGGATTTTTAAAGGAGTGGAAAGAAAAGATAACTATATTTTTGATACAGGACTGGGAGATTTGATTTGTGTATTTTTTCTTTTTTTTGTCGGATATTGACTTGTATGAATTCATGTTTCCCAATAAAGTTTTCCTCAATATCTCACAAATGATTGTATTTTTTTATTGAGATGATATTATAATGGATGAAATGATTAGTAAATATTTATCTTTCAATTTGCTTGTGATAAGAGTTTTTTGAACAAATTTTGTATCTAGGAAGAATTTTTTCAGCACAGATTTATGCTAAATTGCAACTTTTGTGTGCCTAGATTCATTAAAACTTAAGTATTATAGTAGTAAAAAAGTTGGGTTTCCTAAAATAAATGTAAAGTAACAGATTATGGCCAAAATATTTTTGCACTGGGCAGCACAAACTTTAATTATGGGCTTATTAATATGCTTTTTAAGACTTAATTGAGGAAGGAATGTGGTTCTTGGGTTACAACTTTGGAAACTCCAGCCTGATGAGATAATGCATTTTAATTTTAAAGTGTTAATGAGTAAATAGTTTTTATATTTTCCAATATAATAATTGTGAATTCATTGCAGCATAATTCAGACTATTTGGTTTTTATTTTTCAATTTAAGAGTAATGAAGATGTGGATATTAAGTGCTATTCTTTGATTGATTTAAAGTAAGTGTAAGAAATGAAGTGTGCAACACAACAGATACTAGTAAGTTTACATAGCTTTGAGGCTCTGCACAAATGAAGAAATCCTCACTTTCCTTCCATGGTGATCTCATGCAGAGCACCACGTTTCTGGTTATAGGTTGCTTTGCAATCTTGAATGTTAATGATGTTTTTACCTCCGCTAAAAACTTGATACAGTAACGGACCTCTTATCCGTGTCCCGAAAATCCGTAATGTTCAAAAATCCGTAAGGTTTTCCGAAATCAGTTTTTTTTTTTTGAAGTTCCGAATCCGCGAAAATCCGTAAGGTTTTCCGAAATCAGTTTTCTTTTTTAAAGATCCGAATCCGAAGGGATTCAGCGTGTCCCGATGTACTCAGTGTCCGCTCCCCCTCCCGTTTCCGCGATCCACTCCCGCCCTTTGTAGAGCAGAAGGAGCGCCGAGACCGATTCTCGGAATGCGGACGGAGTATTGTTTCATATCAGTGGGAGGGAGAGGAGAGCAATTTGAAAGGGACCAATCGGATGCATTTTTCTACCGGTTGTGTTCCAGGAATATTGCGATTGAAAGAGGGAAAGCCGGTGCCGAAAATGCATCGTTTTCATGCAGTAGAGCTGATTTTCGAGAGAGCGTATTAGTTTCAGTTTCGTTTTGTTCCCGTTGCAATACGATTAAAATTTAATTTTCAGCGATGTGAATGTGTTAACTACGAGGCAGCAGACGATCGGGAGGATTGTTTATTTCTCCTCGGCTTTTAAGAAGGGGAAATGTTCGGGAGGGAGGGGGATGCCGGAGCCGCGCGCGCGAGATTGGGAGATCATTTTTCTTTTCACTCTTGCGCGACTCCGCAGATCTGCGTATTTTCGTAACGATACACACGCAATTCTGTTAATGCGGTGTTTTGAGGCTGGAAAACCGGTTTTACCCCGGTTTTCGGGAAAATGTTCAAAAATCCGTAAAATTCGGAAATCCGAGATGATGCCGGTCCCGAGCTTTACGGATAAGAGGTCCGTTACTGTACTACATTTTTGGAACACCCTCTACAACTGCAGTTCCTAAACTTATTGACTATCACAGAATTTTAGAGGTATTTAATTCTGCATTTATAAGTAGAGAAATATAAATACGAGCAATATTTTGCAGAAATAATGCATTACATTGAGCTAACAAGGAATCGCTCTACAGTTCAAATAGTCAATATTTTCAAATTCATTAGTTGTATAGTAATTTTTTTTCGATTGCAAAATACTAGCTGAACAAACACAAAAATGTGCTGCTGAATCAATGCTACCTAGTAAAGATTCTCAAGACTGGAATTTTTAAAAAGGGCATGTTCCTAACTTTAAAATAATTAAACATTAAATGTGGATCTTTATATCTACTATATAAATAAAAATTATTTTTCTTAATAAGGATAATAATTGCTAATTTTAAACCAGTAAATTTGAACCAAACCCCTAAAGTTAACTTGTAATCAAATATTTATTCCTGCATAGATAATATTTTTACTTTGCCAGTCCCTAATGAATTTCTATTTAACTTTTTTCATTCTGAGTTAAAGAAAATTTCCCATTTCCGAACAGTTCTTAGATTTTTAAAAGGAAATTAATGTAGCCTACAAATGATAATACTTTCTCTAGGAAAATAAGTAACAACTGTATTTTTAAAAAAATAAATTGAAGTGACATTTTCCTTGAGTAAAAGCAAAGATATCCAAAATGTGATACCCATTTTACAGTAATAACTGCTTAATATTTTTTCCATAATGGATACAATTCCACAGCAGCATCAGAGTTTTTTTTTCAGAAGAATGCTTTTCATTTAATACTGAATTAGACATCTTGGATTAAGTAAATGCTGCAGATAAACAAAGCCAAGAGCATAAATCTAATTACCTAGAGACAACAGATTTGAGTTAACCCCTATTAAAATCAAATTCTGCCCCGGGCCTAGTGGCCCATCTCCGTTTCCTTAGCCTTTAGGCCTGGGGTGCTAATTACTTAGCTTGTGTCCAGGCCGAATGGCTAGCCCGACGCTGGACCCCCAGTTGATTCCCCAAGCTAGCTTGGTGCTCATTTTATCGATCCCGGAAGGATGAAGGGCTGAGTTGACCCATGACCAGCTACCCAAGCAGGAACCGCAAGGCATCGAACTTGGGTCGGTAATGCTTGTAGCCAGATACGCTGACCACTACACCACCGCAGCCACTACCCCTATTAACCTTTATATAATTTAATTAAGTATCAAAATAAGTCTTGAGTATTATAATACCAATATTTATCTTATCAAGACTTACCCAAGTTATAAATTAATATAATTGTTATAAGGTTATGTAAAGATTGAACATTTGCGATTAAATTCATGAAATGAATGGAAAAAATACTTGTGTAAATGTCATCAGCAAGACTGTAACCAGACTGTTTGGGGGGTTGACTCATTATTTCCAAGATACCTCAGAGTATATTTATTTGTTAAGATTTAGATCCCTTACTGTAGGATTTTAATTTTGGCAAGCAGTAGAATTTTCAAAGGAAAGAAATATAGTATAATCAATGAACAAATTTTGAGGGGGTCCTCCTCCTGAAAATTTACCTCTTTAAGTAGTGTTAGCTCTTTTTGAGAATGGGTTACACACCCAAAGAGGAAATTCTGTCACTTTGTAAGTGGAAAAAAGTTTATAAAAATATATGTCAATTTTTTTTGGGGAGGGAGTTGAACCCTTGAAATGAAAAAAAAAAAAATATATCTTAGGTAGGTTATAAATCAATGTTTTTGTATTTTGGTTAGCATTTCAGGCATTTATATGAACATGGCAATGCATTAGTTTTAATTTAAAAAGACCTGGAAGAGTTTCATCTTGTTTTTAGGTGACATTTTCTGGTTTGGAAAGACAGTTGATAGGCAACACAAGTACTTTAAAAATAAGGGAATCATATTTCAACAAAGCAGACTTTATTAATTACAAAGTAAAGAAATTTTTAAGTAATATATTTATAGAATTTTTTTTTCAATCAACTTGTATTCATGTCACTTTCTTTTTTCAAACTATTGTTTGGATTGATAAGGATGCATGTTTTGAATAAAATATGGTAATTATTTCTTTTAATACTTTCTGTTGATTTTTTAAATTATTTTACTTAAAATTATGATTTAAGGGTTTCTCAGTATAAAAAAAAAATGTTCATTGTTGTATTAACTGTTCATGTAGTCAGATGGTTAAGAAATTATAATAATATCACTTGCACTTGACATAAAAGAACCATTATACTTTACCAACTTAAGATTCTAGGATTTTATGTGATGACATATTCACATGTTATAGTTCACATAGCAAGTACAGGGGTGCTACTTTTCCGGGGTAGACCCGCAAATCGTTTTTTTTTAACAGCATGAATCCCGGAATTCCTGGTTTTAAGGAAATTTTTGAATATCTTGATCTCCACAAGAAAGCACAAAATTAGGTCCCATTTAAAAGTAAGTGTTGGGCTGCAGCAATTACAATACCTTTCATGAGGAATGCGGTTCCATCTCATTGGTTCTAAGCGTAATAATATAGTAGTTACTTCATTCTGAAAGAGTTTTTTGCTGCCGTGGGAAAAATACCTTCAGAACAACAATTTTTTTAAAAATGTTCTGGATTTGGGAGCATTCCAGAATTTGGAATTCCAGATAAAAGGTTCATTATTCTAATAGTTTTATGGGATTTTGAGTTGAAGTCAGTAGCACCCCTGCAAGTACAAAACTTTTTGATATTTCTTTTACACAAATATTTTATTCTTACCCAATACATATTGCCACAGGCTCTAACTATTTGAACTCTACAATTTGAATTAATCATTAATTTAAGATACTTATTCTTCCTCACTAACATGAAAATATTTTTCAGGCATGAGTTCAAGCATTTCTTTAATCACCCTGAGTTCTTCCTCAACAAGCTTAGCATGTTCAGGATTTCTCTCAGAATATTTAACAATGAATTTGTAGCATTCCTCAGCTAATTTCATTTTATTCATTACCCTTTCCCTCTCCACCTCTACCAGTCGGGTGTAATAGCGCCCGAGATAAAAATGGGCAATGAGAGCCGGTCGCACCACATCGTCCGAAAACTCAGATGGCAACTCCCCGTTTCGGTCCTTCAGAGAATTGATGAAGTCCTTGAAGTGAGACAGTCCCCTAGTACAAAGTTGGTTTATTTTCTCAGCGACTTTTCCAGCAGTTAGTCTCTTCCCAGCCTCTTCGGCAATCGCGCTTTTGAAGGTCAGCATTTCGTAATACGTCTCGCCCAACTCGAACTGCAGCTGCCTGCAAACGGAGAGGTAGAACTGAGGGTTCAGTTTCTCGAGGAGGTTCTCTAGCATGTCGATGCGACGCTTGAACAACTTGCACCTCCGGCTCAGGTCTCGATCATGCAAGGCCAAGGCCTTGTACAAAGCACTATGGTCTTGTACGATCAAGGCATGGTTATTGGCGTGTTCCTCGAGGGTGTAATACGAAGTGGCCACTGACACATGGTCCTGAGCAAAAATGAAGAGGGTTCTGGCATCTTCATAATTGAGGACTTGACAAGGAATCCTTCTTTCCATCGCTTGCACTTCCTCGTCTTCTATTAGATACGATGTCAACTTGTCAACTTCATTTATTACAGCGGATGATGATTTCAAGACATTTATGGCATATTTGAGCCAGCTGCAAGAGATGGAAGCTTTGGTTCTGTGAATTTGAAACCAGGACTCAGGATCATCAATGAGATCGTTCTCAATCTTCATTTTGTATCGGAGGAGTACAAAAGCGGCACAGGATAGGAGATGTCGAACTTCTTGGAATTTTTTCTCCCCGAGATAATAAAGAGACAAGGTGGCACAGTTTATTGCCCAATCATGAGTCTCATAATCCTCACTGTCCTTCTGACGTTTCAGGGTTTCACGACAGTAGAATGCAGATTTAGCACCTTCCTTTAAGTGGCCATACACCTGAGCAAGATAATACAGGGTTTGGGTGAAGTTTTTCTCAAACTCTACCCAATCTACCTTATCTTCATCAGCATTGAATATACATTCCAATGAGAAAGGAGTGGAATCAGGGTTTTCTTTGAAGTTGTTATGTAATTTTTCTGACCTCAAGAGATACTCCAGTGCTTTTGGTAGCTCACCCAATCCACTCCAAAGAATACCAAGTTGATTCAGGATGCAAAGCGTGAGAGTAACACACTGAGGTGAAGATTCAATATCTTGTATTTCCTCTAGAGCAGAAGACAGAAACTCCTTTCCTTGACTACATTCGTCAGTTTCCATGAAAACTTTACCCAATAAGTATTTGAAAAATGCAGTCAAAGCTTTAACTCGCGAGCTGTCGATCTCTTTCCATTTATTATTTATCTCAGATAAAAGCTCAACTAAAAGTTCTTTAGATGCATACTTGGATTTATAAGGCTCAGAAGGAGGATCTGATGTGGATTCCGAGAGTTTTTTGGCTTCCGAGTATTTTGACTTTGCTTCAACAAGCCAGGCACGAAAATCGTCAGTAAACATCTTGTATTTATTTGAAAATCCGTTAAATGAAAATAAGAATGTTTATTAGAAAACTTCCTCTATGATATTGATTGACTAATTGAAAATACTTTCGATAATTTGTCAATCTGGGTTTAATTTATTATTTGAATCTATATAAATCTCACACAAATTTGTTTCTATTTTCAAGTTTTCAAGATGAATCTTTAAAAACCGTACGAACTACGCACACCAGCCCGAAATCTCATCAATCCGGTCAATCCGTCAACAATCCGAAACCATCGAAACGATCAATCAAAACAAACAATAATCAAAGAAAGTTGCCAATCCATAACAAGTAAACACAGGATAGTGAATCAGTGGCCGAACAAAAGCCATAAAAATCTCGTGTTTCTGGTATCAAAGGAGGTTAAAAAGGATTTGTTTACTCATCATTTGCATTAATTAGTGCATTGTAATAATTCTTTAACACATTAAAACTTCTAGCTGTACCTTCTAGACTTCTAGCTCTATGACTACAGTACCCACTTTAAAATCGATAGACAAGAATCTTCATACAAGAAACTTCATTAGCACAATTCCGCCATTTTTAGAGTTTTACCACTGATTTTTCGCAACCTGATGATCCATTCTCCACCGTCACATTTTATAATAGTTTGTCCCAAATTTTCAGACCAATGATGGTGAGTTTTGGCTGGAAAGGTTTTTATTTAAATTTGCCTGGTTTCTTTTGAAGAAGACTGAAAAGGTGAGTAATTCTATAATTAGGTAGGTACTAATTTTATTTAAGGTCTTATTGACGAGTTTAACCGTTTAACTCTGTGAAGTGACAAAGCTTCTAAGACTTCCGACTGTATAGTGCCTCCGGGTCTTAGGTCAACTTCCAGTTGAACTCGTCACTCTTACTTCCACAGTTCAACCAGAAATACGATTAAAAATAAGGCAATGAAATTATATCAAAAAATTTTAACACTCATGAAGATTTAAAAACAAAAACCATCTATATTTGGTGTTTTTGCTATAGAGCATTTTCAATCACGTGTCTCCGATCACGTGATCAAGCTGGCTTGGACGGCTTGGAGGATAGACAACTTTTCTTTAACATTAGGCTCCCATAGAGAATACGCGCTGCATTTAGTTTTTATAAAAAAAGTTCATTTAAAAAGATTCTTTAGGCTCGGTTAAAGACCGGAACGAAAGAATAATAGTTATTGAAGGTAAGTGCATATGTTTTTGTGTTTTAGTGGTAAGCTAAATTTAGAAAAAGACTTATTACGAGGTGACATGTTTTTGTTTACATTTGTTAGAACAATATGCGAGTCCGATACATCTGTAAAATACTTATAATATGCTACTAAAACTAAATATTGAATAATTAATAAATAATTAAGAATTTTAAAATATGTTAGTAGCATTGCGAATGGTACTTGCAATTAGAACACTGGCAGAAATGATTTCAGCAATTAGAACACTGCTAAATATAAAATGTAGTATTATTGAATGACTTATAATATGCAGAGATGCCATTTTAGAGTAAATAAAGGTTACTTTAAAGTAAACTTTGGAGAAAAACATAAAACATCCTTATTTTTCAAAATTCACATCAAAAGTAAACAAATAAACGATGTGTATCCTATAGTTTTCCATCATACTGTCTGTCATCCAAGCCTCTGACGTCACAAGCCCGTGACGTCAAGTGCGAATGCTCTATTGAGAAAGGGACTAATTGAGCCCTTCCCCCTAGTGAGAAGGGGGTAAGTGCAATTTTAATTATTCTAACTAATATGATACACTTAGTCGAAATTTAGGATCATTTCAAAGTCAAATTTTTTGATAGTTTATATACTTTTTTTGTGTTCCCTTCAGTTTTGAATTTTCCAAGGTGTATAAAGTATAAAATGTATGTATGGAATAAAAAGTATATAGGTGTAAACATGGAAAAGGCATTTAATCAAGTTTACCGCCTTAAGGTGATCAAGAAAGATCAAGATATTAAAAAAATTATTGATCACATACGGAGGATATTGATAAAAACAATTAATTGTGAGGAATAAACCTATTTATTGATAAAGTAAGGGATTTGGAAAAATAAGAAGCTATATCAATGACAACCATAAAAATTGGCGATATTTGAATTTTGAATGATTGATGCCAAAACAGCTTAACGATATTTAACAGTGGACAGTTAACTAAATTGAATAAATGTTTCTTCCCTAAAATGTTAGTGTTTAATCCTTTCTTTTACTTTGATTATAACAAAACATTATTATGACTTATTTTGTATGGGGCCTAAGGTGGAGGTAGGGGTTTGTTCTTTGCTTATTTTTCCTGACAAAGGGGGAGGGGAGTATGAGTAATGCTTACATAAGATGTTAAAAACATTAAATTTTCGAAAATCCCTTGTTTCCTGCATATATAATTTCAAAATTCAAACAAAAATAAATTTTACAAAAACTAAAAGTAAATTTTTTACGCACTGCTAAACATTTTGTACAAAAAAAAAACCAAAGGGGTCGGGCACTTTTCTTACGTAATTATGAGGGGGTTTGCTTATCTATGCTGACAAGAGGGAGGGGGTCAAAAATAACCAAACACATACTTATGTAATATTAATATTTGAACGGCCATAATAATATAAGTAGCAAATATTTAACACTATTCCCAATAGCCAGCATTTCATTAGTAAAACTAAAATAAGGTATACATATTTTAAAACGTAATCTAACAGAGTTTTGTTGAAATAAAGGTGCCAGAGTTTTTTTTTTTATTTCGGACTGAAATTATTTAATCTTATCTTATTGTACAATAGTTGTTGTCTGTTAACCAACCTGATTAATAGAAATAAGGATACCATAATAAAGAGAGCCAGCTATATCGTTACCTCATTCACTCAAATAATTCATTGCAAAACAAGTTTCAAAGCTTCTTAGTTTCATAATACCAAACAAATGGAGAAATATATGGAACAAATGCGAAGAAAGATTATATATTTAAACTCCTTTTTCAAGATGTTTCAAATTTAAAATTAATTTTTTTGAGTTATGTATTAAACAAAGGCTCTCGCCATTAGTTGTAATTTCGAGAAGAGTTTTAAAACTGGGAAAGCTACTTTAAAGATTTAAGTCCATTCGCATTTAATTTGAAATATTATGAGACGTAAGTAGAATCCAGTGGCTGTTCTTGTAATGACTTTATAGACATAAAACTCGGAGTGTATCAATAAGAATGATTTCTTATGGGATTATTTTCTTTGGTACTTTAAAATTAGCCGGGCACAAACACCAGGTTTTCTAAAAAAATGGCTGAAAATATTCAAATATCGAAATCAAGAGCAATTTAAGTACATATCAACTAGAAGTGTTGCTTTTAATTAAAAAATTATTTATGTAAAATTTATAAAATAGTGTTGTGAAAAAATTCCTATTGTCGAGATTTGCACCCAACAAAGAACCTTTTCTTGTTTTTGCAATTTAAAATTATTTCTTGGATTTCAAAAGATGTAATAAAGACGTATCGAAAGTATGCCATTATTTATTTCATTATAAATCATATTAAAAATGGTTTTCTGAAACTACACACTTAAGAGGTATGATCTGATTAATTTGCTTGATAAATGATCTTCTGATTATGCTGATAAAAATGTCCAGTATCCAAGCTTAAGAATACGCTATGAAGCTGATGTGACACATCCACTTAGGAAAAAGAACTGGAAGGGACGATATGTCGGATATTAAGATTAATGATCTTCCAAGACAGCTTTACTTCCGAAAAGGGCCCTCCATTTTCTTTATTTGGTTTTTGAGCTTCAACCAAGAGTTTGAAGATTTCTTGCAAGCTTTTTTCTGGCCGTTTGGTTCACTGGATTGGTCATTTGAACTCGATTGGGAGTAGTCACACCACAACGGATTGATGGACGATTGCTGTTCGGAATCCGAAAATTCCTCTATGAATTCGCTGGATGTCTCTGAACGAGAAACACAACTCCAGGTTGAAAGATTTGATAGAGAAGCTATTTTCTTCGCATATTCAGTTTGTGAAGGTTGAGAACTTTGTGGATTGTTGGTTTCATCGAGGATATCTTCAGTGGTTCGTAAGGAAGCATTTGATGTGGAAGTTGGAAGGTTTGATGGAGCTAGTTTTTCCTTCACAGATTCAGGGGACATCATTAAACAAGCGTTGAGTGTATTTATTTGTAAAGGTTGAGAAGTTTGTGGGTTGTTGTTTTCATCTGAGCTATTTTCAGTGTCACTGAAGGAAGCATTTGATTTGGTTGAAATATCTACTCGAGCCAGCTTTCCCTTCATTGATTCAGGGGACATCATTAAACAAGTGTCATGTGTATTTATTTGTAAAGGTTGAGAAGTTGATGGGTTGTTGGTTTCACCTGGGCTATCCTCAGTGTCACTGAAGGAATCATTCGATTTGGTTGAAATATCTAATCGAGCAAACTTTTCTATCACAGATTCAGGGGACATTATTAAATAAGCATCGAGTTTAGTTAGGGGGTTGTATGTTGCATCTCGAAAATCTTTAGTGTCACATGTCGAAGCATTTGATGTAGTAGTTGGTTCAGGAATAATTTCTGAACCCTTATCTCCGATGGTAAAATTCAAAGATTTCGGTTTTTCGGTTTCTTCCACGACGTTGTGTTCCATAATTGTTTGCGTAGACTTCCCTTTTAAAATAATTGACTCAGTTTGAACGAGTGCCGATATTTTTAAACCGTTTGATTCAGTTTGAACTCCTCTACTGGTGATTTCTGTATCTTCAGTTTGAGCTCCTCTAGATGCACATTTGATGTCATTTGGCTCTGAAACTTGCGACGCCGTCGATTTTACTTCTTTTGTTTCCGTTTGCACCTGCGCTAATTTAGACATCACACTTTCTGTTTCAGTTTGAATATGGTTTGCTGTTCTTGCTTCGGTTTGAGTTTCCTGCTCTTGAACAATACAATTTACTTGTGCGATGGCATCTTGATGAAAACCGGCGTTCCTTCTTTTCAACCCATGCTCCTTGCTAAGCAGGAATGTTAACGCAATAAAAGTGATTATGCTTAAAATACTCGTACTTGGATAGATGAGAACGTTCGTCAAGTGATAACACCAGCAGAAAAACAAAACATGGGATATCGTGCGATGCATTATTGAAGGAAATATAGCAATCTGAATTAAAATGATTAAGATTGGGAGCTATTTAATTTAAAATTTTTAAAAATTCAAAGGAAAAATATCAATTTTGTCTACCAAAACCGGAATCTGACATTATAAATTTTAATTTTACTCAAAAATAATTTTTGTACTTGTTTTTGTTTATTACTTTCTTGATGCCAGATATTTATCACTAGATTTGTAAGTGCTAAAATAGTCTATCAATACTGATCACTGATGGGTCATGTTTAAACGAAAAATAGTTTAAGTTTCATGATTTTACGGATTTTTCTTGTTGTTGTTGATTATCCCCCGAAAAATAATCAGACCAAATCCATCAGTCCATAAACGTCCAAAATGTAAATTTTTCCTTTTTTTCTTCTTGATATTCCTAAATATTAAAAATTTACAACTGACTAGGGTTTTGTTGGTTCCGAAAAGTGCGATTGTGTAAACAAAGTAGTTTCAATAATATGTTCTTAGATTTAAAATTAGACAAATTTTACAGATTAACACACAGGATAGTGTCAAATTATAAAAAACGGTGTGTTGTACGTTTCACCCACAAAAATTTCCTTCCCACCGGGTTTCTAGTTTAATCTTCGCTTTAGGGATTAGTGGCCAACGAGATGGAGGTAGGAAATTTCCGTGTGGGCGAAACGACGTAGCACCTAAAAGACAATAACCTAATGTTGATTTTGTTTATGTTGAACTTGGCAAAAATGTCATTAAATTTTATTTTATATCTCTCTTATGTTATAGTCTTATGTCTAATGTAAACTTTCACGCAAACACGTGCTCATTGTTTATCGAAAACAAAATAAACCTCTATTTTTGACCTTACAAGGGAAAAAGGAAAGGGAAAAGGGACCAATGTCACTCGTACTGTATATGAGATTATTATTTAATGTCGTATTCAGAGAATATTGTTGTAAATTTAAAGTCACCCCAGTCTATTAAAGCAACACCCTCTATAATAGAGGATCTTGATTAAAGTATATTATTTCATGTCGCATGCACAAACTAGCAGCAGTATTTCCAAAACTGATAAGCACCACAGTCCCGCATTACAATGTATGATGCATTTATAATTTTACTGAAGAATGAAGGAATTAAATTAGTGTAATACACCGAAGCTCTTCTTCTCATTAAAAACCCAACTTCAGATTCACCGACTGTGATGATAAAAAAAAAATTACCCTCAAATACTCATTCATCCAAAACCAACAACGTCTTTCGAAAACATGGAAATTTTTAATGCGTTTCTCGACCATCATACCGAGTCCCCCCCCCAAAAAAAAAAGCGTCGGTAATTATATAAACGAGTTATTCGATTGGTGACATTTCGCGTCCGAAATGGCTCTAGATTAGGGTCTGGAAGAGGCTTTTGTCGGTGGCCCATTGTCATCCGCTCCGCTGCGCCGAGGTGTCGATTGGCGTCTTTGTGTGGCTCCCGAGATGTGACATGCGGAAGGGGACAATAGGGACGAGACCCGCATCTCTCTGCGGGGGCCGTCTGCCAAGTGCCTCCTCCTCCTCCTCTCTATCATTTTGCTGCTCTGATGCTGAGGGAGAAAAACTGATTTAGTGTGAGGCTTGAGCTATCTTTTTCACACTCTTTCGTTCTGTTTGCTCCAACTCTCGCTCTGCCTTATGAATCTTTTTCTCTCTATAAACATTTGTGTTTGTGTGTGTGTTTCTCTCTGAGTTTTCTCACTTTTCTCTCTCATCCCCTCCAGTCTTATTATCATTCTTTTCTATTTCATAGTCTCTTTCTAGTCTTGCAAAGCCTTTCCTTCTCTCTCTCTCTCTCTCTTCTCTCTCTCTCTCTGTCTGTCTTAACTTTGTATCACTCAAATTCCCTCTTTCTTCTTACATTACATCCTCTTTCATAATATGCGTCTTTTTCTTTCTTTTAATCTCCCTTTTTTTCCTCTTATTTCCTCATTTAGCCTATCTTGTTCTTCTCTCTCGCCCACTTTTACTCTTTTTCTCTCTTTATCTAATCCTTACTATCCCTATTTTCTACCCCACTTTCTTATCCTTTTTTATTATATTTTTCCTACTCTCTTTTGTATTCTGAAAAGATGTGCAAGGAAGATATGAAGCAAAAAAAAATTACGATAAAGTAATACAGTACTTTTATAACAAGAGTCGTGATTTTAAAAAATAAGCTTCATCCGGAGACTCGACATTTTGTTTTGTACGACTTGCAAGGAAAGAAAAGAGAAGGTTCGATCAATTCCTTTAACTGTCCCGTTATTGTTTTAGGTGCCAAATATTCAAATTTTGCCACATTTTTATGGTTGTCATTGATATAACTACCAATTTCAATCTGTTAGTTCGCAATTTTAGGCGATATTTCTAATTTCTGTCGTCTAAAATAAATTGGTGATATTTAACGGGACAGATAATGGAGTAGAACTAAAGAGAGAAAAGTCAGAAGGGAATGCATGGGAGAGAGATATGGAGAATGTTTGGAGAAACCGAAAGCAACCAGAACGTTTTCCCTCTACGTCCTTTTCATGTGCATTCGGACCGTAAGGGGAGGATCTGTGCGGAGAAGTTTCGCCGCTGGTAGCCGGCCCCCCTCACGTTCCTCCCGGCGAATAAAGGCCGCTCCTCCACCGAGGGAGCGAAGGTGCTGAAAGGCTCATCTCCTCTCGCGCTCCTTTGTTGGCAAACAAGAATCATTCAGCTCCCATCCCCCAAATTGAATCAATTTGCCGAATCGACAAACTAACCCGTTTTGGCTGCCTATCAGCCGTCTTTAACTTTGTTTGGGCTGCGGTCCCGCCCCCAATTACCGACCAATTAGCGGCCGACGCGTCACCGACAAAGCCAGCTTTAACGAGGCGCTATTCAGACTTCGCTTTTTTCCCCGCCCCATTCACGCTTTTTATCGCGCCCCGGCATCTCCCCGCGTATTGTCCGCCCGCAGACGATAAATGACGGGTCTTGACGGAATAATTGCTGATGGCGGGGGCAATACAATCACGCCCCGCGGCCACAAAAAGGTTAATCAACCTCCACGGCCGGGCGCGGTAATTGTTTTATTTGGCCCCTAATTGAGCGAGGCCCGCTCTTGTTGCCACCCGAATTAGATAAACTCCCGTTGATTTCGTTCGGGGGATGCGATGAAAGAAATCTGAGGCAGGGCAGTTTGTTCCGTTTCTAATTGTGTTAGCAGGGCTGAGATTGGAACGGAAATAGCGTCGGATTGGAGGACGTGAAAGAAATCTTAATGTAGCGTTTGGGTGGCTTTTAATTCCCTACCAATGGCTTCAATTAAGGGGTGCTTATAGACTCAAAACGTTCTGAATAAATAATAATAATGACGTTAGCATTTTCTTTTGGATTTGAGGCACGTGCCAAATCTCCCATCTTTTGGGAACCAATTTAAGACTTTCGAGAAACATTTCTTTAATAATTATTGCTCTTATGAATGAATCTATTGGAGTATTGAGAAAGAATCTAGTGCTTTTTTATTTTTGATTCTCCTTATAACATTCTGAACAACGTCTGTAATTTCGATAATAATTTTGATTCCGCAAGACTCACCTTGATACGAATCAACACGAAACTATCGCTATTATAAAAAGTATTAATTCTTTTCACTGATGTCCCTATTTTTAGGTATGCCAAGTATTTCCTTTTGAATTAAAAAATGAAAAACTTAAGATATTTCAATTCAGGATAAATAGTTGACTTTTTAGGTCAGTTAAGACAATGTTATGAATAAAACTTTTAGATGTAGAAATGTTTAGACGTGCTGTGAAGAAACGTTAAAATTTCAATTTTTTATTAAATCCCTTTCTTTAAATTTGTTTGATGTATTTTGTAAAAAACTTGCGTGTTTTAAAAGCTCTTGTTGCTTTTACGAAAAGATTTAAAATTGTTAACTGGAAGTAAGTAAAAGGAATAAACACAGGAAATTTTTTAAATGGTATTTTTGGACGAATTCAACTGGAAGAACATGATACTTTGACCTTAAATCCCTTGAGCACTTCCGGTGTGTTCCATAACCTCTTGTAGATGAATCGTTTTTCTGGGTTCAACTGTATAAGCGGAAGTGGATTTGGGTATGTAATGTCATTAGTTGAACTCGTCTATACGTCATTTTTTGTAAAAAACAATGCTTAACTAATTTTGTAGAACTTTGGGAAATGGAAATAGGTTAATATGCTATCCGTTATGGTTTTAATACTTGGTGTTCCATACCTTAATACTTCTATGCTTAAACTGCAAGACATGTTAAAAAAGCTATCGTTTACATTTGTTATTTTTAAAAACTGCATCTGACTCTAAAGCCAATTAAATGTCGTCAAATAGTAATTTCGATTCGAACGATTCGATTCGACGGAAACTTTAATCACAAACTGTTGTTTCATATATACAATTCTAGGTTTGTATGTGTGGGAATTTAAAACAATTTCATTTCCCTGCGTGTTAAATCTTTCTCGGAATTAAACGCAAATGCTTAGTATCATCACATAAAAACAAAGATGTATAAAAATTAAAATGACTTCGTTATAAAAATTTTATGCTTAATTTTTGATTAAGTCGTGTTCCAACAAAATATTGTAAGATTAATATCTACCAATAAGCTGAAAAACTGAATTTAAGTATGAAATTTACAAGAATTTTAGTTTTTCGTTTAAAATAACAGCAATGAAAAGAGTAAATCAATCAAGAATTCTTTTCATCGCTTTACATTTTAAAACCGAAACTACCTTCTCCGTATTAGAAGATATAAAAAGGAACAAAACCTTTTAGAAAACGTTGGGGTAAACAAAGCATATAGCTTAATGCCCAGAACTTCTCCAATTTATCGTCATTTCCATCCTTTTACGCCAAGGGGGGGGGGAAGAGGGGGGAATATGGTAATTCAAATTCCAAACGACTTTACATTTTTGAGAGTCGCAGTTACAAATGCAGTTATCCCTCTCGCTATCGACATAAAAATACACAAAAGGCGTTTAAAAGATAGGCGCCTCCGACCAATAAGCTGATTACTGCCTCCAATACGGGGTTCACCTTCTGAAAAAATCGCTTGCTGTTAATCCTTTCTCTTTACGGGATAGCATCTGCTCATTAGAACGCGGGGAAATATCAACTCGGAACAACAACAAAAAAAAAAAGACTTCGCCTTCTTCTTTTTTCTATCTCTCGGAAAGAAAATTTGTTCGAATCTGTTTTTTTTCCCGTACAAAACAATTCGCAGGCGTGGAAAAGCCCCTATTATATTTTCCTCGTTCATAATAGGCGAGAAAAATTCTTCGAAGAATGCCGCAGCAACACCGAGAGCGAATCCGCTGGAGATTCCATCAGAGGGGGGGAACCCGCTTTTTTTTTGTCGGCCGTGTAAACCAACAAATTTCGAATTCTCCGCTTCATTAGTCAATTCTCAGCTTGGCACTCGATCGGGAAGTTAAGGTAAAAGGGGAAACGCGAGGTACAGAAAAAAAAAACGGCGGAACAACAAAATAAAGGCGACGCGGAGAAATCACGGGAAAACGTCGTTATTTGTAACACGATTCTCTCTCTTTTTTCTTTTTTCGCCAGGTTTTTGTCGCACCTTTTCCCTGCTGGATGCAGTGTGCAAATGGCGCGAGCAAAAAATTTCTTTCAAATTAGAGAGCGAATTTTCATCGGGTTTTCCCAAAAGCAATCGTTGGAAATTGAGACATTCTCTTTCGAGATCTAATTTTGCTGCGGAACAACGTAAATGCGCGATAAGCAAACGTTTGAAGAGTGTGTAACTGTAACTTCGAGAATATTCCCGTTTTGTAAAGTTTTATTTCTTACGATTTTTTTAAATAAAAAGCATCCGATAAATTCTTCGAAGGTTGTCAAATCTGTTTGTTTTTAGGAAAACCCGTCATGTTTATTTCAATCGAGAAAAATGAAAGAGTTCAGGTATAAAATAACTTAAAAGATAACTTAATAAAGGATCGGCTTTAACCGACCATAAGCAACCTTCAACTTTGATGCGGAAAAACATTTTATGGAGGTAACGATATTAAATATAGCGGACACGAGTTTAAAAAACTGTAACTTTTCCCTTGACGTTCATATAAGGATGTTTATGAAGTAAAAAAAAAAACCCTCATCTTAAAGAACAATCTCCACCAAGAAAAATTTATGAATTTTAATTATGTTTATGGATTTTTACTACAATTTGAAAAAATAGTCTTAAATTTGGAAGATTTAAAAAAAATTTCCACCTTCAAATACATATAATTTAAGTATTTTTTTTTATCCTATAGATGATTTGTGAGTGCATTCCTACCTGTGTATTACGGAAAAATTATTTACCAAAAGTTAACTATTTTTGGTGAATGTTTCAAGTTAAAAATATAATAATTTTAAAACGACAATTATAAATACAGAACAGGTTTTTATTGAGTTTTATTCATCTTGACATACTTAATTGTTTATTTTTTTTTTAAAACTTCAAATAGAATGTTCTACCCTTTTTCTGTATTATCCTACTAAGTAAAACTACTTTGTAACATTCAAGTTGAATTTTAGAGGGACAAGAATAAGTACTTTATTTTTATAATTTTAAGTTATAGCATTTATAAACGATAAACCAGTTAGTCTTCGTTATCTCACCTTTTGTGAGAATTGATACTTGAAAGATTAGATTGAGAAATCCGACAAAATGCAATTATCTGCTGCCAAAGAACTATATAAACGCAATATGTTGCCATCCCCTTTAGAGTTTAGGCTAAAATGTGGAGGAATACGGAAAAAAGGGGTTCATTTTCTATTCCTTAATTGGGGAAGACATGACGCAAGATTTTTCTTTTTTTCCCTGATTTGTATTACGTCGGAAGCTCTGTTAATTATTCAATACAACTCTTGACTCGTGTTAATTGGGTAAGTCTCTCTTCAGGATCAAAAACTATCTCGTAACTGTAACCATGATCTTTATTTTTCTACGCCACCTTTGAAGAGGAGAGTGTGAAGAAAAGAAAACGGTAAAAATCTTTTGATTAGTGAAGGTATTTGAAACAATCGTGATTATGGTTGGAAAATATCTTCGGTGTAGAAAAGTGATGTTTAGTTACAAAACGGGAAAAATAACTCAGGGAAATTACCTTAAAGTTATGGAAATTTTATCCCCCAAGAGGGAATTCAAGCAATTTTGCGTCAATTGTAAGGAAATAGGAGGGGGATTTGACACCATTTGAATATTAAGGAGTCAGTATCACTCCATAACTCTCTTTAAATAACCAAATTGATAAATGAAATGTAAATCTCTACGCATTTTCAATACTTTGGTAAAAAATTTTTAAACAAAAATTTCAAGATTTCTCTTAACGTATTGGATGAAAAAAAAACAATAAAAATTAATTAATAAATAATTATCCAAGAATTCCATTTCGAAAAAAAAAAAATTTTCTCCAGAGATCTACCCTATAAGTTGTTTTTGCAGTATTGTTTTTGTTTCCTGTAGAACGACTTTTTCCTTGATAAGACACAGTATGCGGAAAAACTAACTTTACAATCTTCGAAGCTTCATCCTGTTGTAAGATTTTTCGTTTTCTATCGACCTTCGATTTTTCTCATTACAAGGGGGCGTTCAAACGTTATGTAAGCACCTACTGTGTTTGATACTTGCTTATTTTTAGCTGACAGGGGGAGGTATGGGATAAGAGTGATACTAATGAAAATTTTATTATTATTCGAAACTATTTCGAAAATTTCGAGTAATTTGCAGAAATAATTAACTTAAAAAGTTCAATTTAAAAATTAATTTATTACTAATTAAGGAAACAAGCATACCCTTTTTGTTGCAATCCAAAATAGTTTTTCATTAAAATTAAATTCCAGATATTTTAAAAAGTTTTATAAAAAGTAAACTACAAAGTTTTTGCTGTTGCTTACATAACTAATAAGAGGGAGGTTAACAATTTTTATCGATTTTAAACAAACAAGGGGTGGGTTAAAATTTCTTGAAAACATGCTTACATAATACTTGAACGGCCTCTAATGATAAAAGAAAAAAAATCTCAATCCAATTGAAATAACCCCACATTGTTTGTTCGAAAGAGAATGACCCGACACCAACCCCGAACTTTCTCTTCGTATTCAGAACCATCGTCCGGCCGGCCATGTTTGCTCATTACCACCTGCAATCGATTCCCGCCCGCGGCCGTGGAACCATTTCGTGCCGTCCAAACGCCCTAACGAGCCCGCTCGTCCGCTCCTGGCGCTCCCTGCACCTCGAGTGGACGTCCGGACCCTCCACACGAACTGGTCAGAACGACAGTGACTTAAGTCGAATTTCACTATACACTTGTGTCCAAAAATTAAGGAAGGTTCGATTTTTTTGGTGGGAATATAATGACACGAATTTTTGTTCTTGCAATGTAATTTTCAGGGTCCCCAGACATATTTTGAATAAAACCCCCGCATATAAGGGCTTTAAAAAATATGGCTACGACCCGCCAAAAGGACCCAAGAGCTAAAATCCTCCCAAAATGAAGACTAATTAGGTATTTTTAATGTCGTCTAAAAATCATACTTAAAGGTATTCCACGCACTTAAAATCATGCAGGCGATATCATATCCTTTACAAATAGCATGGAAAGTTTTAGTAAATGATTCTCATATGAACATTTCTGCTACAGTTCCGAATGTATATGAAACTCCAACATCAATGGAGGGCCTCTGTACTCCTCCATTAACTATTATAAGGGTAATTTGATCCCGGACCACATATTCCCAACCTTAGAAGAGTATCATATCTATGGCATGAATTTCATTGATAATGTCTGTCATTTTTTAGATTTATGCCATTATTCCAAAAATAAAATTATCCTTAATTTTTGGACACGACTGTATATCAACGCTTTTTTTTTTACAAACACTTCTGCTTTTGCGAACTTTAGTCCCGAACATACAGCCCCAATATGTGGTAATTTCAATTCCAATTAACGAACTAAAATTTTTATAAACCTCTTTTTCGCGATCTCATTTTCACACTTCACTCGACTTAGTTATCTCATTTAGTTTTTTGATTCATTTTTAAACTTTGTTAATCCTCTTTTAAACGCTGTTAATCATCTCAATGAATTTCCCATGTTCACTTACCTAGGGGTACACCTTACTTCCATGACCCTAGGAGACGTTGGTTTCAAATAAAAGCATCTTTTGAAACATCCTGTATATTAAAACCATTTTAAAGGTTTTTACATTTTATAAACCATTTGTGTATCCCAGAGTTCGTAAAAACAACCTTTGACAGCAATTGGTCTGAGAGAACAACCACAAAAATGCTTCTCCATAGTAAGAAAAACACCGGATCTGTAACTGAAAACCTTCGATTACTCAAATTCGGCAGACCACTGTCCCTCTGATCAGCTCGCATGTTAAATCGGTCAGGATGGCACTTCAGAACAATTATGGAGGGCGCAAGTTCGAATTAATTTCAACTACTTTTGACGCTAAGGGGCTAATAATTCCGGAAATATGTTGAGATGCCCTGGTAATAGGCATTTCTCCTTGTTGGTGATGAAGGAAATTATTGATTCGGTATTCAAATGTTTCTGTGCATTATTGTATTTTTCATTTGTAAATTAATATGCTTTAGCTGGAATCATTGCACCGTACTCTTAACTGGTCTTCTTGGACAATTAAGGAAGATAAATATTCCTTCACAGTATTTCGTCAAATAAAAGTTCTCCTCTTTTATGATACCGAAACCAATCATAAAAGAAGCAATAATCTAATATACGTTCCAGTAATAAAAGCTTGAGCTTTTAGAGCCTTTTGTCCTCATTTGAACAACCACTCCCAGAATTTTTGCCATGACTATGACCATCAATAACAAGGCAGTGTCATTCAGGATCCCAAGAATCCTTTTTAAACAATTAAAAAGAAAGTTAGAATTGGTGATTAATTCATAGTTACTGTGACACTTGAATTTATTGGTTTGAGCACTATTTTCAAATGTTGTATGTAGTAAGCTTTGAAGGTTGTATACATAAGTAAAGTATATGTACACAAAATTTATTAATTTCTTTATATGTAAGATAATTTTTTAAAAATATCAAAAATAAAAGTTTTTAAGGCTCGTTTTTCTTACATTGCATTTATAAAATTCGAAAATGTTTAGTGCTTTTTTAGAAAAAAATTTACAAAATTTAATTTTTTACTGGAAAAAATAGAGTTTTTTTGTGATCACAATTTTTTATCATTAAGCATACTTTACATAAATATTGAATAAACTACAGGAATATCATCAAGATGTATATTTCCCTGGTGAAAATTATCACTAATAAACCCATGGTGTAAATATTTAAGAGACATGGAATATAATAGCGTCAGAAAGCTGGGATACATTATATCAATTTTTCAAAGCTAAATTGGGATAAAATTGATCTTTCTATGCACCACTTAGGATTCTTCATGTTTAACATTGCCGCAAGATGGTCATTATTATACAGATAAAGTGTTTATTACTATAACATTAAAGAGGATTGAGAATAAAATAAAACATTAAAAGATTAATTACAAATAATATCCATCCTGTAATAATACGATATCAAGTATCTATGTTGTCCTCTTTAAATAAAATACTCTTTATTACGAGAAAGTTTAATGAAGATATGAATAAAACCCCTTAAGGAATTTTAATATGAATAAGAAGAGGTGAATTAAATTCCTTATACATTATTTTTTTTAGTTCTCAAAAAATCACCGCAACTTCACTTCCCACCAGTTTTCTTCGATTTAGCAGACTTTGCTGCAGCAGACTTTGTTGTAGTAGACTTTGTTGTAGTAGACTTTGTTGTAGCAGACTTTGTTGTAGCAGACTTTGCTGTAGTTCTTTTTGTAGCAGACCTTGCTGATTTGGGTGATTCATTGGTAGTACGTTTTCTGGACGTCGTTGCTGATTTTACAGCAGTTTTCTGAAAATACAATGGAAGAAAAAATTCAATAGATTTAAAAATAAACTTTTTAGTAATTACTTTAAAAGTAGAGATCACTAGAAAAAATCAAAAAGTAATTTTCATCAATTTTTTTTCAAAGTGTTCAATTCCTTTAACGGTCCCGCTAAATACCACCAAGCTCTTTTGAACCCCGTATATTGAAATATCGACAAATTTTTTATGATTTTTATTGATAAACTGAACAGTTATTGGCTTAATTCTAGTATACGCGTAACACGATTGATTTGGCGATGTTTGGAAACACTTGTGTGAGGGCTTATTGCTTTATTTATTATTTTTTTTTATTAATTATATACTTTTTGGCCATTTTGCATCTGCAAGGCCCAACACTAAATATTTATAAAACTTTTACCACTGATTTACCTTATTTCCGAAGTCATATTTTGATCCAGATCTGGTAACCGTCTTCACCTGTGTAATACTCTCTAGTAGGTCAATGCCGAACTTGGTCTTCATGTATTTGGATACCAATTCTGTCGTCAGTGGTCTTTGCTTAATCGAAGTGAGAGCAGAGAGGAATGCTTCCGACACCGAAACTTCCGCTGGAGTTTTCCGAGGCGAAGCAACTTTCGCGCGAACCTTAGAAGATGGAACGCTGCGTTTTGATTTTTTAATCACCATAGCTAAATGAAATTTCGATCAGTTGGAAATAAAGACGTTTTTTTAGAGAATTTTGATTTAGCTTTGAAGATCTCAAAAGGAATTAGTCGCGAAAACTGAGCTATCTAAACTGATAATAAATCACGAATAATGCATTTGATTATAAAAATACTGTTGATAACTCCGTGAGAAGTAAGCAAGTAACTGTATGATTTTCTAGTCACATCATTATTGTAAAACTGATACTAATATACCGGAATGACTTTCTAGGAAAGGTTATAAGGGTATTGTGGTAAAAAACTATTTTAGAAAATTAAGTTCTGAAGTTTACTGTTGGAAAACATTTAGAAGAATTAGTTTTACTCAGCAATAAAACTAATATTCAGTACTAGTATGCATGAATAAACCAAAAGAGTATTTTCAGGTGACGTCACCAGTTATTTTCTTGTAACTGTTAACCTTTTGCAGGGATTTTAACTGTTGCTAAAGCGGTTGCTAGGTAACGAGGTATCTGTTGCTAAGGCGGTTTTAAGGTATGGGGTCACGTGATTGCAAATGCTCCAATAGAAGAATTCCACGGCCAGTAATTTTCTGTAACTGTTAACCTTCTGTAGGGCAAAAAACTGTAACCTTCTGTTGCAAAGTCCGTTGTTATAGGTCCGAGTCATGTGATTGAAAATACTCTACTAAATGAAATTTATTGTAACTTTTATCAACAACATAGTACAGCGGTTTCTAAATTTTATACGAGCTATGAAGGATTGAGAATTTTGTCACTAAGGTCTTTTTAAGAAGATAAATTTAGATACACCACTTTTCCAGGTAGAAAATAAATTTTCTGAATGGAGCGGACTGAAATTTTACAATACAGTTATGGAACCGCTAAAATAGGGTGCGATTTTAAAAGGTATAAGAACTTCTGCTATGGCAATGATTGCAATGAGTGATGAGGAATGTTATTTTTTATATCTTCTTGTGTTTAATTTGTTTTGAAAAGCTGGGACAGTGATTGTGGTGAGGATGGGTAAGGGAATTTCAGTTTAAAACGAAAAGTGTGTAAACAAAAATGAAAAGTGTACTACATTATTCAAATAATAGGGGGTATACTTTTTTGGTATCTATCGCCTTAAAAACAGTTTTGGACGTCTAAGATAAGAAATGTCATAAAAATTGTGATCCAACTGATTGAAATATACAGTTATGTGGATGACAACAATAAAAATAAGGCGATACTTGAATAATTGGAGTTCAAAATTGTTTTGGCTGCTTTCAACGATAAAAATAACAGAATTTAACCGATAGGAGCCAAAATCAGTCGGGACCAATGAAGGAATTCCTCATTATATCCACTACATCCCAGGATCTCTACCTCTAAGCCGTATCTTTGTTAAGTCATTATTTTCCACCTTTTGTTAATCTTCTCCCAATGATTCAAACCTCTCCTTTTCAGATTTGTCACTCGGTACCGCCTCTGACTTAATGACGCCTCTATTCCCCAGTGGCGCCCTCGTTTTCAGACCTTTTAATTATCCCTGGGCCCAGCATGCAAAAAAGGATAAGCGAGAACTCTAATCCGGCTACCCTATACCAGCGCTACGTAGGCCGGTCCGCTGGGGCCTCAGCCTATTAAGCGTCTGTTTCGAGGGTTTATTAGAACGATCGCATGCAAATGGATTACGGATGGCGGCGTTTTTTGTTGGAGCTTTTTCATGTTTGCGAACGTACCCATTTTTGATTGCGATGGCGACTTTTCGAGTGAAAAACGTTTATTGACGATTTTTGATTTTTTAAAAATATGGTTCCTTGTTTGGTATTTTTTAGTTCTTTATTTCTATTATGAATAGGAATTCGAGGTGTAAAGTGTTGTTTTACAGGGAGTAAAAAGTTTGAGTTAATTAAAATTTCAGTTTGTGGTTTTTTTTTGTACATTTATGAGCAAATTTTGTGTTTTGCATTAAAACTTATCTTCAGACATTCTTTTTGTTTAAATTCATTTATTTGGATTTATGGGGATGCCAAAGCCTTATAACCTCTCTTGCAGAGGTGATGAATAAATACATGTATTTTCGAAATAATAAATATGTACAAGCGAAACGTAACTGCTTGGTTCAGATTTAGTGTTTTGCTATATTTACCTTAGCTTTTAATACGAGAAACTTTATGTATGGGATATATTGAACTATAGAAAGATGCGAAGGAGAGAATGAGGGAGACAGAGATGAGAAGGGTAAATGAAAGAGAGAGAGAGAAAGAGTGAGAAAGCGAAGACGAAGATGGAAGAGAGGATTGAGAAGAAAATAGATAGGAAGCGAGATTATTAATAAGAAGAGGTAAAGAAGATGTGTTACAAAGTGAGGAAAATATTAGGAAATAGAGAGGAGAGAAAGAGACAACAGAGAAGAGGAGACATAAACGAAAGAAAAAGACTTGGAGAGAGAAGAGAGAGGCAGAGTAAGGATAGAAAGAAGAGAAAGACGAGAAAAAAAGAGAAAAGTAGGAGAAAGAAGGAAGATGAGAGATAGTCAGTAGGGTGGGCCGAAAAAACTCATTTTTTGATTTCGAATTTGGAATACCGCGGAAAAGTTGCGAATTATATAGACAAAAAAAAAGAAAAAAAAGTTTATCAAAATCGGTTGATATCTTCCGTTTGCGCATAGGCCCTAAAGTTTGACAAAATATGAAAAAACTTAATTTTTGCGATTTTTTAAAAAAAAATTTGAATTGGATGTTTTTGTAATGGAATAGCTTGTAACGTCTTCAAATAGAGCCTAAAAGCATTGTGTTTTAATTTGGTTTAGATCAGTCGATACCTTCCGGTCGCGCATAAGCCCCAAAATTTACCAAAATATTGAAAATTTCACATTTTTACGCATTTTTGGTCTGCTCGACAAAAAAATAGAGTCAAAATGCTTCTGACACAACAACACAAGTAGATTCTTATGTAAAATTATCCCCTGAATCCGAATCCGACCCCCGTTTTTCTCCATCGGGCTCAGATTTTTGGGGAACAGCCCCTACCCCTTTTTACGTTTTTCGATGACTTAATGACTTTGAAATAGATTTTCAGGGTCAAAAAGCATTACTTTAGTCTTTGACCTACATCCTAAGGGACAAGAAAGGTTAGACTTTCTAAAATATGAAAATTTGTGGCGAATGGATAGGTTAAAGGGGCTATTACCCCCCTAAAAACGCAAAAAAATGGTTAAAAAATGGTTATTTTACGATATTTTTACACTTATTTTTTACGCAATTCCTGTTTAAAAGGTCCTAACCAATCCCCAAGGACCCAAATTTAATGAATCAACCGATGAATATCAACCAATTTTGATAAACTTTTTTTTCTTTTTTTTGTCTATATAATTCGCAACTTTTCCGCGGTATTCCAAATTCGAAATAAAAAAATTAGTTTTTTTCGGCCCACCCTAATAGTCAGGACAAAGAAGAAATGACGATAAGAGAGAAGAGACAAAAAAGAAAGAAGAAGAGGAAGAGAGAAAAAAGAAAGAAGAAGAGAGAGAGAGAAAAAAAAAGAGAGAAGAAAGGAAGTAGATAGGAAAAGAGAAAAGAAAGAGGTAAAAAATAAAGTTAAGAGAGATAGAAAGAAAGGGAAGGGAGAGAGAAAAGAAAAAAACAAAATGTTTTTCCAAAAGCCTTTACCCGGTTCATTCCAACCTAACTTAATCATTCGAATCTCCACAAAACTCGATTGAGAGAGGACAGCTACCGGGATTAGTTAACATTTAACCAACAACGGTTGCCTCCTCCTCCGACAACAACAACAAAAAAAAAAACATCTCCACCTAACGACGTCATTACTCTGACTCCGCCCTCATCAACTCTCGACCACACACACACACACAAACAAGCCTCGAAAAATTAAGGAAAACTCTTCCTCGAAAGTTGATCCCCTCTAAAGTCCGAGACAAAGAGGGATGACCATTAAGTTCTGGTCAGAAGGTCATTTGTCCGAACCTCGAGTTCGTTAGGATGCGGACGAACGTCCAAAGGGTATTTTTTAACTCCCTCATCATTAAAGATTGTTTTTAGGAAAGAGGCTAAAATGTTGGCCCTTGGGATTAGGTCTTCCTTTAAGGGTCGTTGGGAAGTCTCTATGGCAAACAACCGACCCTACTCCGATCTCTTCGGGATTAAAACGGGATCGGGCCTTCCTTTACGTTTTTGTGGTTCGTGATTAAGAAGGAAAGCTTTTGGTTCTTGTTCGTTTGTCTCTTGTGGTCTGGGGCGGCGTTTGATTAGTATGACGTTCCCGACTCGAACAGCGGAAACTAAAAATTGTTGTTGTCCATTTGAAAATACGTCAGTGATTAAAGTGATGCCAAAGGAATTTTGGAAAATGAAACTTTTAAAGTTTTGAAAAGACTTATGTGTTTGTGTCTCCTAAACTTAATTACCTCTATATCGTTAAACAAAACCTATCTTCGGTACCAATTATTATGATGTATGAATCTTCATTTGTAAGAACTATATAACTTACTCGGACATTTTTAAGTAGTTATAGGAATCAGCCGTTTTTGTTTTTAGGGTATCGAATATATTTAGAACTTAGACGAATCTTTCTTGTTGTTGTTGTTTCCAATCCTTCAGGATCTAGCGGCAGCTAGATCAAATCCATGAGACCATGATCTCTAGCACGGTCAAGCACCAGTAGGGGGCTATTACGGACATCCGCAAGAGCGAGCCCCAAGCAATCGAGGATATGCTCGGGGGAAGCCGGCATCAGATGGCACTTAGTGCACGTCGGGAAGACTTTGCGGCCGCACTCAAAGGTCATGCACTTTATGTGCCCACTGATAAGTCTTGAGACGGCCGTTTGAGCCCGTCTATCAATCTCAAGATCCAATGCTCCTCCTGGTCTTTTCCTACTGAACCAGTGATGGGCGGGAGGGGTGAGCCAAACCTGTCGGTCTCTATTTTTTGTCCTGGAGAAAATCTCTTGAAAAGTAAGGTCGTAGTCGGTAGTTGCCATCATAGAGCATCCTCCTTTAGCCAAAATGTCCGCAACTTCGTTTCCAGGGACGTTGACGTGGGAGGGGATCCACTGAAAGTGGACCTCCCTACGCTTTGCAAGAATTTTAAGCATATTGATTATTTGAATGCTTACGAGGTCATTTACATGACTCCAGTCCTGTAGATGTTGAATCGAGCTGCGGCTATCTGTGAGGATCCATATGTCGCTAGAGTCTGTGGAGTGGAGGATGGTTTTTAAACCCTCCTCAATAGCAATTAATTCGCTCCTGAGTACCGAGCAGTTGTCTGGGTTTCGTCTAGAGAGCCTAACAGAAAAATTCTCGATATAAATACCGCTCCCAGTGTGATTTGACTCGTCTTTACTGCCATCGGTATATATTAAAGTAGCATCACTCGGGATACAATTTATAGCCTCGAGAGCCAGTTGTCGTAGATATTCAGGGACATCTAAGTTTTTGTTTGTGTGGGACAGAAGTTCAGAGTGGAAGTGAACTCCGGATAAACCCTCGATCGGGCTGACACAAGGTGTAAGAGATGTATACTCCACCGATTGGGAAATAATATTCATTTTATCGGCCAGACCAAATGGGCTATTCCTTTTCAGTCTCTGGTTGTTGCTCCAGTTAGACAGATATTCAGAGGTCCGGTTCTGATTTTCATAACTTCTTAATTTGTTGAAATATTTTACCAAATTCGAGTTTCTAGCCTGATTGAGAGGTGGAAGATTAGCCTCGTACAGAACTATATCATTTGGGCAGCTATTTCTCAGGCCCGTTATCTTTCTTGTAATGAGTATTGAGAACCTAACATGCTTGGGAACTAAAAACAGGGGGGGGGGGGTTTGCCCTGTTGACCAGGGACAATCTTATCAGGACATACGCCTTGGCTGGCTTCCTTGTGTTGTTTGGGGGGATATGAGTTTAGTTATATACCTAGAATTCTAATACAAACTCCTTTTGTTTTTTTATCAAAGCATGAGGATTCTTCAAATTGCCATTTGAATAAATAGATCAAACTTTAATTTTATTTTTACATACCTAAATAAAACTAAAATAAAAAATAAAGGCATAATTTAATAATAATTGTAACAGTTTTTATAAAATTAATATAACTTATCAAATGTTCTCTCAATTACCGTATAAATATCATACAATATTTTGTTGACATTTTATTAGAAAACAAATATATTTACTTATCCCCTCACTTTTATATCTATTAAAATATAACAAATTTATAAAGCTGCATATTTGAATTATCGTTATGATTTAAATGATGTTTTACAAACAAAATAAATTAACAAAAATAAATAAAATTTAATGATGCGAATGTAAATATTCAATCCCTACATTCTTTACAATAAGTAAAATATCTATAATTTTATCATTTTCACGAATAAAATAATAAGACGCATTAAATTAATAGATTCTAATAGTTTCATTTCTCTTTAAGAACAGATACTCAAGCATTCTATTCCCATAAATTTTAGAATTAGAGTAAATTTTTCAATCCTTTTAATACTTTTATCCATAAAAAATCGCGAATCCTGTTAAAATATTACAATGAACATCCATAATATTGATAAGATTAAAACAGAAACTATCTCTCAATTTTTTTCTAATCACCCATTCTTCACAAAAAAGCTAAATGAAGATTAGCATCTCAAAACACAGCAAAACTGGCAGCATTCAGCGAAGAAGATTAACTCATCAAAGGAAGTCCCCGCTTTAATAAGGAAGCTTTAAAAAGACCATTAGGAAGTTGGGCGTCGAGCTCCGTATTTTTTTTCTTTGCCCTCCAGAATCTAACAAACGGATTATAGGTCTTACGACTTAAGTTTGTCATCACAGAAATGTGGAAGTGCTGCTTCCAGCTGATGCTTCTTTGTTGTTGTTCCTTCTGGGCTTTTTCAGCTTATTAACAAAGACCTGGCTGGCTCCAGATCCCGTAGTCTTACCAACTCCAGCTTTGCTGATTAGGCCCGATTCGGACGACAAAGATAGCGATGAGTGCATCTGCGCAATTATTTTTTTCTCCAAGCTGTGTGAAGGAAGAAGAAGAGGCGATCAGAAGCAGAGGGAGGCTGACATCTTTTCTTATTATTAGGATAATCCGTAATATACCGTTTTCTGACACTGAGAGATTTATTTATTACTGGCGTTATGAGTTTTGACTTGACTGGAAGCTATGGCTCAGGATGTTTGAGAGGATAATATTTATTTGGAAATGAACTTTTTTATTTTGAGATTCTTTCGAATTATAGGTTTTTATGTTCATTAAGGGGCCATAATATAACAAAACGGTAATTATGTATATTCACCGAAGAATAAGAGAAGTTGTATTTAATCTAAAGTTAGAAAAAGTGACTTTTTATTAAATAGTAGTACATTAGATTTTATTTTAAGGAAACGTACCTTGTCATTTTTTTTATTTTTTCAATTTTTTTATTGTAACGAAACTCATTTCTATATGAGTTAATTTCCTCTGTATATCCACTCATGAGGTTTGGTCACCAAAAAACTAAACAACCGTAATTTCTAAGTGTATTCTGAGGAGGTTTTAAACTCATTTTTATTAAGACCCCAAAAATCAGAAAGTCAGGAAAGGGGAAAAACATCAATGAAATGGTCTTCTTATAGTCGACTTCTTTTGACGTCTTCTTCCCGGTACCACAATTCCAACATTTTGGGGAAAAACTAAAGCGATATTTCCAATTTTTAAATTAATATTGCTTTATTTATGAAAAGGTGTAATGTATCTAATATTTGCCTTCATTCAATTCCGGATATCTCTTTTTAGTACGGTTTCGAAAGCTATGACCTATTAGCATTCCCACATTACTTTCTTAGTTAGAAACTTAAATGAAATAATAAAGTAATTATGATAAAAAGGCCGATGAAAAAATAAGTATTTATGGCGCAGAACATCAAGAAAATTCGCAAAAAAAAAAAAATAGATAAGTACTCTGATTTCAATTTATTCTTAATAAGGATAGTCTTTTGTGAGTAATTGAATACTAGGCCTGTGCCTTTAAAAAAAGGGTAAATTGCTTTCACATTTTATTTCTATTGCCCATTAGAGACTGCAGCTTGCACAAGACCCTCTTCAAATAATTAATTAATTAGTAATTTAACGGGAGAGTACTTTTGTTCTTTCAGATTTCTCGAACAAATCCTATTAGGCGAAAGGCTGAAAAAATAAAGGACATCCGAGGAAAAAAAAAACTAGCATAAAAAACGAAGCCTGCCAAAGGAGAAAAACAGAGATCTTTCAACAAAAAAAATAGCTAAAGACAAAAAAAAAAAATCAATTTGTGTGTGTCCTTATCTTGCTTTTTCTTTATGTATAATTACATTTTTTTCATTAACTACCCGGTCTCTTTTTCAATTAGCCTAGAGATTTACTTTAATTAGATAAATGCGCTTTTACACTGTAACACAGCTTCGCATAAAAGACATAAAAATATCATTATTAGCATTTTTTTTTGCATCGTCAATCACTGGGGAGTCAGTGTAGTTTCTTAGTCCCAGTTTTTTTTTATTATTGTTATTTGATTTTATAAACCGGGATTAATTAAGCAATTCGTGTCACTTTTTTCCTAGGAACATGTTGCTACATGTCCCTAATTGAATTTTGACAACCTTGATTAGAGTCAAATTGCTCGAAACGTGAAATGTATCCTTTAATTATTATGAAGTAGTTAAATTAAAAATTAATGGTTTTTGTTCAAGATGTTTTTAATAGCTACTCTTTTCTAAAGATGAAGTCCTTACCCTTTAAAGTGTGTAACGTCCGAAATATCTCGTATCAGTGCCATATCCAAGAGGGCGTTGGGGGTTCAAACGGGGAATTTTCCTGACGAAGTATACTCAAACAAGCAAGAGTGTTAACGGAAGCAAGTATGATCACCTGAACACATGTGTCATAAGCTAACTTAAAAGACAGTCATTATTATTATTTTCACACATTTTGTACTTTATTTATCAGTAAAATATGGTTTCTTTGGTTTTTCTGTGAAGGAATCTTATAAGTAAATAAAGAACTAAAATTGCTTTCAAGTTAATACATCAGAATTAATACATCGGTGCCTAATACGGATAGACAAAATAGTTGAGATTTTTGTAGACAGAATCATATAACCCATCGAGTGGGACATATATTATACTATAATAAATTAATGACTCATTTTTTATGTTTATGTGGTAAAATCAGCCTTCAGACGGGAAAAATAGGGGTTTTAGGGGATTTTACCAAATTTTGATAACATAAAGCGAAATGTTGATCACATAAAACGACGCATTTTACATTAAATTAAATAGAAGTGATTCAGATAAAAGTATGAGCTAATAAGATTAGGTACGGATAGAATTACACTGGAATTCATTCTACTTAATTACCCAGAAAACCATTTTAAATACTTAACGATTCAGAAAATTTACATAGAAATATCCATCTAAAGAGTAGAGTAATACGAAATCACCCATAGCCAAAAGGAGTATAGAACTCGTCTCCGAGCCAAAAAAGTACAAAGAACATTTCCTTTTTTGATCCAGGAAATAACCCTCTTAAACCGTCTCAGTTTATCGGGGATAAAACCCGATATATTTATTCAACAAGTGCATCATACGGCCCGACTCAGACGGGGACTTCTTTATTTCCAGAAAATGCATTTTTACGTTAAAATAGATTTGGGAACGATTTTTCCCTCAAATCCCCCATTTCCCTTTTTCTACGACGTTGGTCTGAAACGGTTTCCGAATATATGCTTAATATTTTCTCTCAATCACATCGGGCATAATTTTGCCATGAGTAATCATGCTTCTAAAGTCTTTTCTCTTCGTAATGATGCATGGTTTCGTATTGATTTAATATGCGTTTGCTCTGTATCGAAACTTAAATTTGAATTACTTTTCTGTATGATGGTCGTTGTTGTATGTAACATGATGCACTTAGATAAAGAGTAGCATATTTAGCATTAGAATCGTGTACCTATTACCAAGAGAATGGATTAATCTCGTTTGTATGTTTCTTTCCGTGTAGTTTCTGGAATCTTCTTCAATCAAATGTTTCATTTTGTTATGATTAAATTTGAATTTGGAGGAGGCCGATTGAACGTTAATGGTAAGTATCAAAACGTTGGTGCACAACCCAATATATATAGGTTCCCACTGACTCTGATAAAATAATTGGACCAAGACACAAGTTCAATGACTACAAAGAGTTTAGGTTTTTTTTGAAGGCTAACGTTTAATTATATAATCATTCTAATGATACAGCCTAACATACAACAAATATTTCTTAAACCCAACTCTATATTGACAATCACAGCAATGGATAGAAATCAAAATTAAACCCTCCCCTTAAGACACAGACAAGAAATCACTCAATATCAAAGAAACACACAACACAAAATATTAAGCAAGAATACATTTAAATAAGGAAAACCGAGAGTGTGGCCGAAAAGGGAAAGAGAAAAATGGCTTATCTTTATCAGAAGGGATGAGAGAATCAGTTCATCCAAAGCCGGGGCGTCTCCTCTGGGCAAACACAGTAAGTGGATGTTGTCAGAATCGGAAACGGCGTCGGGAGAGGCAGGGGCGCCGCGGTCAAGAAAATCAGGTGAACGCCGGGGCGTCTTAGGGCTCCACCGCTCGGTAACTACACGGGAGATGGCCGGGGAATCACGCTCAACGAAGCTGGGGCGTCTCGTTCAGGGCTCCTCTTCAGAACCAGCGTGAAGGTGTCCGGCAGGGGCTCCACGGTCAAGAAAACCAGGTGAATGCCGGGGCGTCTTAGGGCTCCACCGTTCGGGAACTACACGGGAGATGGCCGGGGAATCACGCTCAACGAAGCTGGGGCGTCTCATTCAGGGCTCCTCTTCAGAACCAGCGTGAAGGTGACCGGTGTCGCACTCGGGAGGACAATGGGATGTCAGGGCGTCACAGGGCGTCTCGCTCAGGGTTCCGCTTCAGAATCAACCCGGACGGGAGGTGGTCAGGGATTCACGTTTGAGGTCGATGCTGTTGGTTATTTCAAAATATACACTCGGTAGCAGATAAATAATCATGAAGCATGCAGCCTACCTGGGGAAGCGTAGATCTATGTTTCATCTAGTAGACATCAAAATAATTGTCCGCTGCTGTTATTAGATGTGGAAAAATGAAAAGGAGCTTCTTTAATTACTAGAAATTAGATTTAATTAGATACTTCTATCATTTACATAACATATTAAAAGAGTGATAAAAACACGCGGCAATTTCGAAAGGTAGCTTTTCATAATAAACAAAAGTACGAAGGAGAGTTCTTAGAGTTCCGGGTTTGGCGCTTTATCGCCCAGGAGGGAGAGAAATGTTAAATAGACAGTTCATATCTAACACCCCCGCTGAATGTCTATTCTGACATGATCTGTAATGAGTTCCTAAAGCGTTCGAATTGGGGTTTAGGAAGAGGTTTTGTGAAAGTGTCTGCGACCATGTCGTGGCTGGGTAGATATTCTATTTCTATTATGGACTTTTCTTGCAGGTCACGTAGGAAATGATACTTAATGTCTATCGCTTTGGTTCTTGCGTTGTTCTTCTCTGTTTGTGACAGCTTTATGCATGATTTATTATCTTCAAACAGGGTGATAGGTAGTTGTTGAGGTAGACCTAAGTCGTTGGTTAGTTGGATTAACCACTGAATTTCCTGTGCGGCATTTGCTGCTGAGATGTATTCAGCTTCTGTCGATGACATGGCGACACAGTTTTGCTTTTTAGAGCTCCAGGATATGGTGTTCTTCCCAATTTGAAATAGGTTTCCTCCTGTCGATTTTCTTGTTGTTCGGTCATTTGCCCAATCTGCATCTGCGTAAGCCCTGAGTGTGGGATCTCCTTTTCTAAACATCAGCTTGAGATCTCTGGTCGTCTTTAGGTATCGAATGACCCTTTCCACGGCTTTCCAATCACTTTTCTTGGGGTTTTCTAATTTTCTACTTAGGAGATTTACAGCAGCTGAGATGTCGGGTCTTGTGACATTTGCTAGGTACAATAAGGCTCCTATGGCTTGTCTATAAACTGTGTTGTTTGACATTGGCTCGTCTTCTTCTGATTTGCAGAAGTTTGTCTCCATAGGTGTATAGGTTGGTTTACTGTCAGTAAGATCGAACTTCCGTATTATATCTTCTATTTTTCCTTTTTGACTGATTCCTATACTTCCATCCTTTTCTTTAGTTATCTCCATTCCCAAATAGTGCTTGGGTTCTCCAAGGTCTTTTATATCATATTCCTTCTTCAGTTTTGAGATGATATTCGCAGCTTCATCTTCATTCTTACTTGCTATCAGGATGTCATCTACGTATACAATAATAAACATGGAATGTTCCTTCGTAAACAGGCAAGGATCTGTTTTGCTTTGTTTAAATTCGTTCTTGAGAAGACTTTCAGCAATTCTTTCATTCCACGCTCTTGCTGCTTGTTTCAAACCATAAATGGCTTTCTTCAACTTGCATACTTTGTTTTCTTCTCCTGGTTTCTCGTATCCTTCAGGTTGATCCATGTATATTTCTTCTTCCAGTTTTCCATAGAGGAAGGCAGTTTTTACATCTATGTGACGTATTTTCATGTTGTAGTGCACTGCGCTAGCTAAGAATGTTCTGATTGTTGTGTGCTTGACTACGGGAGCAAATGTTTCATCGTAGTCTGTTCCAAATTTCTGGCTAAAACCCTTTGCTACGAGTCTGGCTTTATATCGGTAGACTTCGCCTTTTTCGTTTCGTTTTGCTTTAAATGTCCACTTGCATCCTATGGATTTTCTGTCCTTTGGTAGATTTACGAGTTCCCAAGTTTGATTTTCTTCAAGACTCTTCATTTCTTCTTTTGTGGCTTGTATCCATTTTTCTCTTTCTTCTATCTTTATCGTCTGTATTTCCTTCCAGTCTTTAGGTTCAAATTCGTCTGGATTTTCGGCATGATAACCATATCTTTCAGGTGGTTGGCCCTTTGTTGATCTGTTGGATCTTCTTACTTGGTTATCCGATTCGGGATCTTCGGTTTCTTCATTTTCCTTTTCTTGATCTTTGTGAGTTATCGGAGTGACTTCAGATATTTCTTTTGCTTCAATAAATTTGACCGTTCTGCATACTTCTATTTTGTCGTCAGGGAGCAGGATCCTGTATCCTTTTCTTCTGCTGTCATACCCAACTAGTATGCCTTCAGTTGCGGTGTTTGAGAGTTTTCCTCTTTTTGCTTTGTGGATGTATGCAAAGGCTTTGGATCCGAATGTCCTCAGGTAGGAGAGGTCAGGTTTCCTTTTATTCCATAACTCATATGGCGTCTTCTTGTTGGCTTTAGTAGGAATTCTGTTCTGAAGATAGTTTGCCGTAATAACTGCTTCGGCCCAATACCTCTTCGGTAAGTTTGAGTCGGCTAGAAGACATTTGACCATTTCTATGAGGGTTCTATTCTTCCTCTCACTAACTCCATTTTGAGCTGGACAATATGGAACTGTGAATTCGTGTTGAATTCCATGATGTTCAAAGTAGCTTGATAGCTCTTTGTTGAGGTATTCGCCTCCGTTGTCGCTTCTTAGCGTTTTCAACTTTGTTCCAAATTTGTTACTGGTTAAGGCAACATATTGCTTCAGCTTTTCCGTCACTTCGCTTTTCTTCTTCATTAGGTAAATCATTGTGAATCTGCTGTAATCATCTATAAAGGTTACGAAGTACAGATTTCCACTCACGGATGGAGTTTCAATTGGTCCGCATACGTCTGAATGAACGAGTTGAAGGGGTTTCGTGGCTCTAAATGTTGATTCTTTAGGATATGGATTATCTGTGAGCTTGCATTTTATGCAGTCTGAACATGTAGTATCGTGCTTGCAGTTATCTAGTGAGATTCCGTCTGCTAAATTCTCTCTTACTAGTTCTTTGATTGCATCATTATTTTTGTGTCCTAGGCGTCTGTGCCATAGTTGGACGCAGTTCTTGTTTGTGCACAGTAAAGCGGTGGTAGCATGTGACTGACTTGCTTGTGACTGGGTTGCTTGTAACTGGTATAGCCCGTTAGTAGCTTTGCATTTTAAGAGTATTTCATCCTTTCTTTTAATTTTGCATTCATTTTCTTCAAAAATGATCGTTAGGCCTTTTTCGGTCATCTTCTTAACGGATATTAAGTTAGTTTCTAGATCGGGAACGTACAGTGCTTGTGTTATTTTTACGTCAGTGGTGCCCTTAGAATCTTGGGTTTTAAAATTGACATTTCCTATTCCTTTTATGTCAATCGCAGATCCGTCCGCTATTTTTATATTCGAGGGTGGGACATCCTTTAATTCGCTGAAATACTTTTTGTTGTTAAAGTAGTGATTTGAGGCTCCACTGTCAATTACAAAACTTTCATTCGTTCTGTGTTCTTTTTCCCAGTTTCGATTTGTGCTCAGCGCTACTTCTTTATTCATTTCTTGGGGGCGCCTTTCTTCGGAAATATCATCGGTAGGCTGTTTTTTCTCTTTTTCACATTCCGGCGCCGCGAGGTTACACGATTTGCTTTCGCTGTACTGGCGGTAATTCCCCTTGGCTTTTTGAGCGTCATTGTAGGTTCCTTGGCAAGATTCGTTTTTCTGCTTTTGTTTTGGTTTTAGGTGAAAACATTCTGACCTAAAGTGGTTGTTTTTATGGCAATACGTGCAGAATTTATCCCTTTTTGGTTTGTTTCTGTAGGATACCTTTAGTGCCTTAGATTCCGATGTGTCGTTCTCAACTCTTCTGTTATGTTGGTCAATTAATTTCCCCTTAATGAATTCCGGAGTTAATTCGTTTTCGGGTCTTGCTTCCAGCGCGGTTATTAAAGTATCGTAAGAGCTAGGTACTGAACAGAGTAGAAGGGCGGATACATGGTTTTCTTTTATCTCTTCTCCTATAGCTTTGAGTTTATCAATTAGCTCTAAGAGGGAGTTTATGTGTAGTTGCATATCCCCATCTTCACTTAGTTTCAGACTGTAAAGCTTTCTTAGAAGGTACAGTTTACTTGAGAGATTAGCTCTTTCGTGGATTGTTTTCAGTTTATCCCAGGTGGCTTTTGCACTGCTTTCATATTTTACATGAATGATTTGATTATCCTCAATACACAAGTTAATCAGCGCTCGACATTGTCGGTCACGCTTAGTCCATTTGGCATCAACAGGTCTGGGGGGATCATCTTCAATAACATCAAATAGATCTTCTTTTATTAAAAACATTTCCATCTTAAATTTCCAAGTTGAGTAATTGTCAGTGTTTAGTTTAACAATTTGGTTTTGGTTAGACATAGTTATTACTTTCGTTTTTAGAGGATAACTTCGTAATTAATCACTTTGCTTGATAAGTTACACCACTTGTTTACACTTATTTCACGCTACTTATCAGTCTCATAATCTGTTGGTTATTTCAAAATATACACTCGGTAGCAGATAAATAATCATGAAGCATGCAGCCTACCTGGGGAAGCGTAGATCTATGTTTCATCTAGTAGACATCAAAATAATTGTCCGCTGCTGTTATTAGATGTGGAAAAATGAAAAGGAGCTTCTTTAATTACTAGAAATTAGATTTAATTAGATACTTCTATCATTTACATAACATATTAAAAGAGTGATAAAAACACGCGGCAATTTCGAAAGGTAGCTTTTCATAATAAACAAAAGTACGAAGGAGAGTTCTTAGAGTTCCGGGTTTGGCGCTTTATCGCCCAGGAGGGAGAGAAATGTTAAATAGACAGTTCATATCTAACACCCCCGCTGAATGTCTATTCTGACATGATCTGTAATGAGTTCCTAAAGCGTTCGAATTGGGGTTTAGGAAGAGGTTTTGTGAAAGTGTCTGCGACCATGTCGTGGCTGGGTAGATATTCTATTTCTATTATGGACTTTTCTTGCAGGTCACGTAGGAAATGATACTTAATGTCTATCGCTTTGGTTCTTGCGTTGTTCTTCTCTGTTTGTGACAGCTTTATGCATGATTTATTATCTTCAAACAGGGTGATAGGTAGTTGTTGAGGTAGACCTAAGTCGTTGGTTAGTTGGATTAACCACTGAATTTCCTGTGCGGCATTTGCTGCTGAGATGTATTCAGCTTCTGTCGATGACATGGCGACACAGTTTTGCTTTTTAGAGCTCCAGGATATGGTGTTCTTCCCAATTTGAAATAGGTTTCCTCCTGTCGATTTTCTTGTTGTTCGGTCATTTGCCCAATCTGCATCTGCGTAAGCCCTGAGTGTGGGATCTCCTTTTCTAAACATCAGCTTGAGATCTCTGGTCGTCTTTAGGTATCGAATGACCCTTTCCACGGCTTTCCAATCACTTTTCTTGGGGTTTTCTAATTTTCTACTTAGGAGATTTACAGCAGCTGAGATGTCGGGTCTTGTGACATTTGCTAGGTACAATAAGGCTCCTATGGCTTGTCTATAAACTGTGTTGTTTGACATTGGCTCGTCTTCTTCTGATTTGCAGAAGTTTGTCTCCATAGGTGTATAGGTTGGTTTACTGTCAGTAAGATCGAACTTCCGTATTATATCTTCTATTTTTCCTTTTTGACTGATTCCTATACTTCCATCCTTTTCTTTAGTTATCTCCATTCCCAAATAGTGCTTGGGTTCTCCAAGGTCTTTTATATCATATTCCTTCTTCAGTTTTGAGATGATATTCGCAGCTTCATCTTCATTCTTACTTGCTATCAGGATGTCATCTACGTATACAATAATAAACATGGAATGTTCCTTCGTAAACAGGCAAGGATCTGTTTTGCTTTGTTTAAATTCGTTCTTGAGAAGACTTTCAGCAATTCTTTCATTCCACGCTCTTGCTGCTTGTTTCAAACCATAAATGGCTTTCTTCAACTTGCATACTTTGTTTTCTTCTCCTGGTTTCTCGTATCCTTCAGGTTGATCCATGTATATTTCTTCTTCCAGTTTTCCATAGAGGAAGGCAGTTTTTACATCTATGTGACGTATTTTCATGTTGTAGTGCACTGCGCTAGCTAAGAATGTTCTGATTGTTGTGTGCTTGACTACGGGAGCAAATGTTTCATCGTAGTCTGTTCCAAATTTCTGGCTAAAACCCTTTGCTACGAGTCTGGCTTTATATCGGTAGACTTCGCCTTTTTCGTTTCGTTTTGCTTTAAATGTCCACTTGCATCCTATGGATTTTCTGTCCTTTGGTAGATTTACGAGTTCCCAAGTTTGATTTTCTTCAAGACTCTTCATTTCTTCTTTTGTGGCTTGTATCCATTTTTCTCTTTCTTCTATCTTTATCGTCTGTATTTCCTTCCAGTCTTTAGGTTCAAATTCGTCTGGATTTTCGGCATGATAACCATATCTTTCAGGTGGTTGGCCCTTTGTTGATCTGTTGGATCTTCTTACTTGGTTATCCGTTTCGGGATCTTCGGTTTCTTCATTTTCCTTTTCTTGATCTTTGTGAGTTATCGGAGTGACTTCAGATATTTCTTTTGCTTCAATAAATTTGACCGTTCTGCATACTTCTATTTTGTCGTCAGGGAGCAGGATCCTGTATCCTTTTCTTCTGCTGTCATACCCAACTAGTATGCCTTCAGTTGCGGTGTTTGAGAGTTTTCCTCTTTTTGCTTTGTGGATGTATGCAAAGGCTTTGGATCCGAATGTCCTCAGGTAGGAGAGGTCAGGTTTCCTTTTATTCCATAACTCATATGGCGTCTTCTTGTTGGCTTTAGTAGGAATTCTGTTCTGAAGATAGTTTGCCGTAATAACTGCTTCGGCCCAATACCTCTTCGGTAAGTTTGAGTCGGCTAGAAGACATTTGACCATTTCTATGAGGGTTCTATTCTTCCTCTCACTAACTCCATTTTGAGCTGGACAATATGGAACTGTGAATTCGTGTTGAATTCCATGATGTTCAAAGTAGCTTGATAGCTCTTTGTTGAGGTATTCGCCTCCGTTGTCGCTTCTTAGCGTTTTCAACTTTGTTCCAAATTTGTTACTGGTTAAGGCAACATATTGCTTCAGCTTTTCCGTCACTTCGCTTTTCTTCTTCATTAGGTAAATCATTGTGAATCTGCTGTAATCATCTATAAAGGTTACGAAGTACAGATTTCCACTCACGGATGGAGTTTCAATTGGTCCGCATACGTCTGAATGAACGAGTTGAAGGGGTTTCGTGGCTCTAAATGTTGATTCTTTAGGATATGGATTATCTGTGAGCTTGCATTTTATGCAGTCTGAACATGTAGTATCGTGCTTGCAGTTATCTAGTGAGATTCCGTCTGCTAAATTCTCTCTTACTAGTTCTTTGATTGCATCATTATTTTTGTGTCCTAGGCGTCTGTGCCATAGTTGGACGCAGTTCTTGTTTGTGCACAGTAAAGCGGTGGTAGCATGTGACTGACTTGCTTGTGACTGGGTTGCTTGTAACTGGTATAGCCCGTTAGTAGCTTTGCATTTTAAGAGTATTTCATCCTTTCTTTTAATTTTGCATTCATTTTCTTCAAAAATGATCGTTAGGCCTTTTTCGGTCATCTTCTTAACGGATATTAAGTTAGTTTCTAGATCGGGAACGTACAGTGCTTGTGTTATTTTTACGTCAGTGGTGCCCTTAGAATCTTGGGTTTTAAAATTGACATTTCCTATTCCTTTTATGTCAATCGCAGATCCGTCCGCTATTTTTATATTCGAGGGTGGGACATCCTTTAATTCGCTGAAATACTTTTTGTTGTTAAAGTAGTGATTTGAGGCTCCACTGTCAATTACAAAACTTTCATTCGTTCTGTGTTCTTTTTCCCAGTTTCGATTTGTGCTCAGCGCTACTTCTTTATTCATTTCTTGGGGGCGCCTTTCTTCGGAAATATCATCGGTAGGCTGTTTTTTCTCTTTTTCACATTCCGGCGCCGCGAGGTTACACGATTTGCTTTCGCTGTACTGGCGGTAATTCCCCTTGGCTTTTTGAGCGTCATTGTAGGTTCCTTGGCAAGATTCGTTTTTCTGCTTTTGTTTTGGTTTTAGGTGAAAACATTCTGACCTAAAGTGGTTGTTTTTATGGCAATACGTGCAGAATTTATCCCTTTTTGGTTTGTTTCTGTAGGATACCTTTAGTGCCTTAGATTCCGATGTGTCGTTCTCAACTCTTCTGTTATGTTGGTCAATTAATTTCCCCTTAATGAATTCCGGAGTTAATTCGTTTTCGGGTCTTGCTTCCAGCGCGGTTATTAAAGTATCGTAAGAGCTAGGTACTGAACAGAGTAGAAGGGCGGATACATGGTTTTCTTTTATCTCTTCTCCTATAGCTTTGAGTTTATCAATTAGCTCTAAGAGGGAGTTTATGTGTAGTTGCATATCCCCATCTTCACTTAGTTTCAGACTGTAAAGCTTTCTTAGAAGGTACAGTTTACTTGAGAGATTAGCTCTTTCGTGGATTGTTTTCAGTTTATCCCAGGTGGCTTTTGCACTGCTTTCATATTTTACATGAATGATTTGATTATCCTCAATACACAAGTTAATCAGCGCTCGACATTGTCGGTCACGCTTAGTCCATTTGGCATCAACAGGTCTGGGGGGATCATCTTCAATAACATCAAATAGATCTTCTTTTATTAAAAACATTTCCATCTTAAATTTCCAAGTTGAGTAATTGTCAGTGTTTAGTTTAACAATTTGGTTTTGGTTAGACATAGTTATTACTTTCGTTTTTAGAGGATAACTTCGTAATTAATCACTTTGCTTGATAAGTTACACCACTTGTTTACACTTATTTCACGCTACTTATCAGTCTCATAATCTGTTGGTTATTTCAAAATATACACTCGGTAGCAGATAAATAATCATGAAGCATGCAGCCTACCTGGGGAAGCGTAGATCTATGTTTCATCTAGTAGACATCAAAATAATTGTCCGCTGCTGTTATTAGATGTGGAAAAATGAAAAGGAGCTTCTTTAATTACTAGAAATTAGATTTAATTAGATACTTCTATCATTTACATAACATATTAAAAGAGTGATAAAAACACGCGGCAATTTCGAAAGGTAGCTTTTCATAATAAACAAAAGTACGAAGGAGAGTTCTTAGAGTTCCGGGTTTGGCGCTTTATCGCCCAGGAGGGCCAGTCAATAACGACAAAAAAAAGGGCGATAATTGCAAAAAATCGTGTATCTCCAATTTTTGTCTTATGTTGTTAGGACCCATCCCAGTAGTTAATAACCAATTTTGCAACCCTGAAAGCCCTGTGCTAACTTTGCAATCCTCAAAAAACCTAAAAATTTTCCGACTTTTTTCAGTTTTTGGCTTATAACTCATACAAAATGCATCCGCACGAAAAAGTTTCAAATATATCATTTAAAGTAAATAAAATTTGCAATAATTTAAGACCATTCCCAAGTTTATACGTCCAATAGATCCCGAGTTACATCTCTTTAAAAATGGGCAATTTTTTCCCAAAATTCAAAATTTTGAGTCTAAGTCGCTTTTATATCAAAAAATAGGTTAAATTACTCGTTGTAAAAGGTAAGTAAGGGCAATTAAGTTGTAGTACAGTTGTTTAGCTTTTATTTAAGCCCTTAATGAAGACTCTAGGCCCCATAGTTCTTACTTTATCTTAAAAAACAAAACATTTGGGAAAACCGAAATTTCGGAAAAATAGAGCATGACGTTGTATGGGCACAGAAAAGGAAAAATAAAGCTATAACACAATATGACGTCATAAAAATTAATATTTATTTATTGAATATAACATTATTTGTCTTAATACTTGTTAATTAATGTTAATTTTTAAATTAAATTGAGTTTAATTAGTATTAATTATATAATTAAGAAATTAAAAATACATATTAATTTATTGCTTTTTTAAGTATTAGTTTAAAATAAAACCTTAATAAGTCTTGGATAAGTTTTATAAGACCTTTAGTTCTTGCTTTACCTTAAAAAATAAAAACGATGAAGAAAAAGGATTTTTAACTCGGATTAGCTTACAAGGGCGTGTCAGAACTCGCATCCCCAACAGTTTTAGATATTTTCTGTACTTTAAAAAATATATTTTTTCGGAACTATTAAGTTATAGAAATTAAACTAACACACTGATTTAAGAAGATCTGATTACCAGGACGAGCGAAAGGCTTCACCCAGATGAATTTCGACTATTCACACAAAAAGGAGGATTCACGATTCGGAGATCCCACAAGTTCTGGTCAGGCTTATGGACAGACTTAATGATTGAGCAAGTATTAATGAGATCGATGAAATGCCAGGGAGGCTTAACTCATGGTCGAGGCATATCCAGCAGCGTTCTTACGCGTTGGACTGAAGGAATGGTGTACATGCTGAATATCTGTGAAGGGCTTGAATACTTTTGGAACGTTTCCTATTCTACCACCGAACAACACGTTGACATGAGGCCCACTCAAATAGAACGAGATACCGATCATGTGCAAAAACTTACGAACTGGTTCGATGCCCACACACCATTTCCATTTAATGAAAAAATGCTATCCATCAGCTCTGGTATGGTTGGGGACTCTGAAGTCAATTGCCATATGGCCTACGAATTGGGAATAAATTGAATAAATCAAATCCAGAGAAACACCTTTGGAAAAGTTAGTTTTAAAAGAAAAGGTAAAGTGCGAACCCTGGCATCAGTCACTATAAAATTACAAAATCAGAAGGTTCAAATAGATCCCCTCACAATTTTTCAAAGGCTGTGTATCACGAAGCAGACAGAGGGTGACTTGAAAGAGCACTTAAAGTTCGAGTTGGCTCCCTACCCAATGGCTTTGTTTTGTGAAGATGGGATGCGTAAAGGCAAAAAGTCCAGCTTTTACACAGCTTTAGCCCCTCTTCCTGAAAATATATCTATAGGAGCCCCTACGTTTGTTTTTGTGGATGGCGGCTACTTACTTTATAAAGTAAGGTGGCATCGGAATATCACAACCAAGGAAGTTGTAGCCACTTACATCAGCTACACAATTAGCCATTTTGAAAAAAATGTATCAGTTGTATTTGATGGATACCGAGACAATGGGTCAGAAAGAAGCACTAAAACTGCAGAAAGATTACGTCGATATGCAAACTCATCATGCAGTGATATATTATTTCAAGACCACACAGTTATAAAAGTGCCACAGAAGAAGTTTTTATCCAACGAAAACAACAAGCGTCAACTTATTAAATTCCTTCGTTAAGGATTGGATAACCAAGGAATTGAAACAAAGCAAGTTGCCGAGGACGCAGACTGTACAATCGTACAGACTGCTCTCGACAAAAGCAGCTCGCATGAAAATGCCATCGTGATTGGAGAAGATGTGGACTTGTTGGTTCTTTTAAATGGATTGGGCTCGACGGTGGAAAATGTTTTCTTGCAGAAAGGGTTCAAGTGGGAATCAACTTGTTTGCAGTTTTCCTCCAAATGTTTCAATAGCGGAGAGCTGGCCTGTCCCTACGGATTTGAATTGTTCCTGCACGCTTTCTCTGGCTGTGACACCACCTCCTCAATTTTCAGGCAAGGGAAAATGAAGATGTTACGCATGCTTGAAAAAATCCACATCTGGTTGGCGTGGCTTCCATTTTCCTACAGCCTGATATTAGCCACGAAGAAATAGCCTCTGCTGGAAATAAGTGTCTTGTGGCTCTGTATGGAGGAGGAGACTCCGACACTCTTCACGCCCTCCGTTACGAAATCTTTGTTCGTTCAGCTGCCTCACCAAGGTCCACCTGGCTCGTCTGCCTCCAACCGAAGAGGCTGCAGCTCAACATGCATATCGCACATACCACCAGGTGCAGACATGGTTAGGGGCAGACAAAAAACCAACTGACTGGGGCTGGACTATGGGCTGATGGACGAGGAGTCTGCAAGGTCTGCTACCTATAACCTCTACAAAAGATCCAGCATCAAAAACTCTCCTGAAATTCATCTCATGCAAGTGCCAAAAAGGGTGCACTGGAAGAGGCTGCTCATGTGAGAAAGCGGGACTTAAGTAAAAATCGTATTTTATAAACTAATACTTAAAAAATAATATTAATTAATATATATTTTTAATTTCTTAATTATATAATTAATACTAATTAAACTCAATTTAATTTAAAAATAAACATTAATTAACAAGTATTAAGACAAATAATGTTGTATTCAATAAATAAATATTAATTTTTATGACGTCATATTGTGTTATAGCTTTATTTTTCCTTCTCTGTGCCCATACAACGTCATGCTCTATTTTTCCGAAATTTCGGTTTTCCCAAATTTTTTGTTTTTTAAGATAAAGTAAGAACTATGGGGCCTAGAGTCTTCATTAAGGGCTTAAATAAAAGCTAAACAACTGTACTACAACTTAATTGCCCTTACTTACCTTTTACAACGAGTAATTTAACCTATTTTTTGATATAAAAGCGACTTAGACTCAAAATTTTGAATTTTGGGAAAAAATTGCCCATTTTTGAAGAGATGTAACTCGGGATCTATTGGACGTATAAACTTGGGAATGGTCTTAAATTATTGCAAATTTTATTTACTTTAAATGATATATTTGAAACTTTTTCGTGCGGATGCATTTTGTATGAGTTATAAGCCAAAAACTGAAAAAAGTCGGAAAATTTTTAGGTTTTTTGAGGATTGCAAAGTTAGCACAGGGCTTTCAGGGTTGCAAAATTGGTTACTAACTACTGGGATGGGTCCTAACAACATAAGACAAAAATTGGAGATACACGATTTTTTGCAATTTTCGATGTCGTTATTGACTGGCCTATAAATAGACAGTTCATATCTAACAGATGCAGGGGCGTATCGCACAGGACTCCACTTCAATATCAGCGTACAGGTGACTGGCGTCGCGCACGAGAAACTCACGGGTGCGGATCCTCGCCTCTCTGAAATCTGCCAACCAACCCTCCTTCGGACTCGGGCTCCGTTCCTTATATCACCTTCTCTTCCACCCCTTCACTTCACTCCGAAGCATCTCCGTTAATTTTTTCGAGAAAACCCCTCTTAATTTTCTTATTGGTTTCTCATCTTTTGGGGGTGGATCCTCCTCTCTTCGTTGTCTTAAGTGGCAACGATCCCCCGACACATTAGCAGGTCGTACACCCCAGGTACCTCTACGATCTGTCACGATTGGTTCAATCTCCCCCTTTCTCGACCTCTTGACCCGGCCAGCGCGGGAGAGTTACGGTTCCCACGGAATCCGAACATCCGAAAATTCCGCGCCACACTCTCTTGGTTATACATCTTTACCGTAATTACATAAAAAACACAATTAATACACTGTTTGTACAACAAATGCCCTCCCAATGACTAAAAAAAAATTCAACGAATTTTTTTCTTAAATACCAAAATGGGAGTAACCGGAGAAACAACAAGTTAAGAACTGTACTCCATTATCTAATAAACCTCCCTTGCTGTCTATTCCGGAGATTGTATTCACGGCGGAGTGGGGAGGAAGCTGCCTGAGGCGTTTTGCGGGCGCCTCTCTTTCCTTTTGTTGTGGGGTTGACTGCGGCGGACGGAGAGGGGTCAGTGTTATCTACGGGGAAGTCGTTCTCTTCTCTTTCCTCGTGTTGTAGGGCCACCGTAAAGTTTTATTACATCCAGTGCTTGGATGTAATAAAACAATTTGCGGCCGGACCACCAGCAGTTTATCTCCCCTATCTCCCTCAATCTCTTTGTATCTCCCCTCGCACTCACCCCTGAGAGCTGTCGAAAATTCACCACATGAAGACACCGGCGCCATAAACTCAGGTTTCTTCCTGGAGATAATTGTTTTATTACATCCAAGTTTTATTACATCTAGAAAGTCTACGGCCCACCGTAATCTCTGGGTTGCTTTGACGAGGCGGTCAACATTTATAATCTGTTTACGCTGGGGGTTGTTGACTTCTTTAATTTCAAAGACCACATCGGAGATTTTTCTCTCAATCACGTAACCTCCTTTATTGGGTTTGGAGAATTTCCCGCTCAAACCCTGTTTTGTGTGTGGGTAGTACACATAAACCATGTCACCGACTTTCAATCCTTTATCGCGGGCAATCTTGTTTCTATATTGTTCCTGAGCCTCCGCTGCTTTTTCCAAGTTAGTCTTGACCCTTTTGTATGCTGCATGTTGCCTTTTTAGAAGCGCTTCAACGTAGTCTTCGCTTTCCCTGTATGAAAACGGCCAATCCTTTTCTAACATTTGGTAAGGCAAGTTAAGTTCTTTTCCATAGACCAGAAATGCAGGTGTATGTCTTGTCGCTGAATGCCATGTTGTCCGATATGCTAACAAGGCATAGTTCAGCTTTAAGTCCCAATCGGTATGATTGTCATTGACTAAATGACTGAGAGCATTTCCCAAGCTCCTATGGTATACTTCTAACATGCCATTTCCTTGGGGGTGGTAAGCTGTAGTCTGGACCTTTTTTATTCCCAATGAACGGTATAAAGATTGCATGGATTCCGAAATTAGATTTGTGCCTTTATCTGTTAAGATAACAGCTGGGCAGCCAAACCTTGATGTAAAGTCTAAAAGCGTCCGCGCTACGTCCTTACTTCCTATCTCCGGTACAGGGTAAGCCTCGCACCATCTGCTAAAGTGGTCTATATATGTTATGAGGTATTTGTTGCCTTGGTCAGAGATTGGTAAAGGGCCAACAATATCTATAGCCACTTTTTGAAAAGGACCCTCAGGAATTTCTGATCTTTGGAGTGGTGCCAATGCCTTTGGCTTGTGCCCTCGCTTTTCCATGCAACTATTACAAGATTTTACCCAATTAACAATATGTTGGGTCATACCTGGCCAGTAATAATGCCTTTTAACCCTGAGGAGGGTTTTTCTGACTCCGGGGTGGCAGGAGGAAGGTGAATCGTGCAACTGAGAGAGTACCTCATAAATCATTGACTTGGGTAGTACTATCCTTGCCTGATCTTCCTCTGTACAGTCCAGGCCCTTACACCGTAGTATCCCTCGGTCCAAAAAGAACCTCAACCCTTGGGGCTTCACCAAATTCCCCTCCTGTAGGTCTTTCGAGATGCTTTGGCAGGTCTTGTCCAATTGTTGATAACGCAGTAATTTCTCGAATAGTTTTTGATGGAAAGAAATTTCCACTGGTTGTTCCGGCTGTAGAGCAAAAACTTTCTTAGCTTCAGTTTGCTTCTCGTAGTCCACTCCTCGTGATAAAAAATCCGCTACCCTGTTGCATTTTCCCGTTATATATTTTATTTCATAATTAAAATCGGATAAGGTCAAAGCCCACCTCGCTATGCGGCCTGTAGGATCTTTTAGCTTCAGCACATGAGTCAGAGAAGCGTGGTCGGTATATATGGTAAATTTCTTTCCGTATAAATACGGTCTGAAATAACCAACCGTGAATATTATGGCCAACACTTCCCTTTCAGTTGTACTATAGACCTTTTCGGCTGAGTTAAGCTTGCGGCTCGCAAAGGCTATGGGTTTCGGGAATCCATTTACATCGAGTTGAGCAATTACCCCTCCAATTGCTGAATTCGAAGCGTCTGTGAATATGACGAAATCTTGGGCCATATCCGGTAGAGTCAAGCAGGGTTTCTTCGTCAAGGCAGTCTTTAGGTCTTCGAACTCCCTTTGGGCATCCTTTGTCCATTGAAAGTGTTTAGTTTCCTTCGTTAAGTTTGTTAAATTAATCGACCTTCTACTAAAATCTGGGATAAATTTTCGATAATAATTTACGCATCCCAAGAATGACCTCACGTGCTTCCGGCATGTGGGAATTTTGAAATTCTCTACTATTTCCACATTTTTTTGGTCGGGGAATATCTTGCCTTGGGAAATTACGTAGCCTAAGTAGGTGATGGATTCTTTTAAAAAATTGCATTTAGAGGGTTTTAATTTTAAATTGTGTAGTAGGAGCCTATTGAATACTAATTTTAATTTTTCTAGATGAGAGTCAATTGTATCGGATGCTATTACAATATCATCCACATAAACAAATATTTGAGAAGGTTTCAACCCGGATAACACTATTTCCATCAGCCTTTGGAATGAATTTGCACTGGTCTTTAGTCCAAAAGGTGTTCTCTTAAATTGGTATAAGCCTTGATTAGTTGATATTGCAGTTTTATGCCGGTCTTCTGGGTCAAGCATTTGCTGAAAAAATCCGCTTGTTAAATCCAAAGTCGAAAAAATTTTACTTCCCTGTAGATTGTCCACTGCTTCATTTATTAAAGGCAAAGGATAGCAATCTGCAATGACCTTCTTGTTTAATTCTCTAAAGTCTGCGACGAAGCGGAAATCCCCATTAGGTTTCTTGACTAGTAGAACCGGGGCTGCATAGGGAGAGGTAGATGGTTCTAATATATCAGCTTCCAGTAATACCGCAATTTGTTTGTCCATTTCCTCTCTAAGGTTATAAGGAACCCGGTATTGTTTCCTTTTTACTGGAATTTGATCGCATAAATTTATCTTGTGAAGGAGGGTGTCGCATCCGGGTAGCTCTTGTACTGTCCCCGCAAAAGCTTCTTTATACTCTTCCAATATCATTTCTAATTTCTTCTTCGTGGTTTCATCCAGATGGTCAAGCTTGAATTTTCTGCTCCATTCTAGATCTGCCTCTTCACAAGTGCCAAATTCCGGGTCTTGAGCGAAGTAATTTATACTTGCCTGCGGTAAGTCTTTAGAAGAGAGGATGGGGTGACATTTTATTAGTTTCGTTGATTTGTTTATATGGATCTTGGCATCGGTAGTATTTATTACCAATACCGGGATTGGTTTATTTTCATTCTGGTAAACCGCTCTTGCAACCATAAAATTTTTTTCCCCCACTTGCCACAGAGGTTCAGCTAGTAATATTTTCGCGTTTATCTCCTTTTTTAGTTTAGCTTCGATTATAGCCTGTGATCCCGGCGGAACTGTGGTCTTCTGTACCGCATACGCGTAACACATGTCTTCCCCTTTACTTTGTTCTTCATTAGACGTCCCTGAACTCTGTCCGTCCCCAAACTGGACAACCAAGTCCTCCATCCCCATGCAGTTATTTTCAAAATCCAAGCTACACTTGTATTGCCTCAGGAAAGGTGCCCCTAATATTAGGGAAAATTCCCTTGAAATTACATTCGTCATTATAAAAAATTCCACCTTGAAAGTATTTTCCTCGATCTGCAGAGACAACTCTGTAGAGTTCTTTATTCTTGATTCCTGACTCGCAATAGTTTTTACAACTACCGAACAAGCGGTGAGTTCCAAATTCATATTTTCTATTACCTCCTTCCCAATTAGATTTAAACCAGCCCCCGAGTCAAGGAGAGCCCTATAAATGTTATTGCTAATTTTCACATTTATTATAGGGAGGTTTGGGTTATTGAAGCATGATAATATATACACTTGATGAGGGGACTCTTCCAACTGCTGTGTCGGCTGCTGGCCCATCATTAGTTTAAAAAGGGGTTATTTCGAGGCCCACGATAGTCCACATCTCGTTCATTCCGAGGAGCGCGATAGACTTGACGAGGAGGGAGATAAGGCTGACGGGGAGGACGAAAATTCCCCCGTCGTTCAGCTTGAGGGCAGTCACGCCTGATATGGCCTTCCTCTCCGCACAGAAAACAACCACCATATCTCGTGGGTGGGGGATAATTGTTGTTTCTTATTGTGATCTCCTCGATTTTTTTTGTCAACAGCTGTACCTGCTGCCTCAAAGCCTCTATTTCTTCATTCGGTGCTTGGGGCTTCGCTGTATAAACGGGGACTTCTTCAGATGGTGGTGTGGGATTCCCCCTACATGATATCCACGCCCTCTCCTCTCGAAGCGCTACCGCCTTTATTTCTTCTATAGTTTGGGGGTTAGCGGTCATGACCCCTCTCCTGACCTCAGGGCACAAATTTGTCCTCAGCATTCCCTTTAGCATTTGCCTCCTGTACTTATCTTCAGTTGCCTCATCTTCTAGGCCCGGACAAAATGCTTTATATGATAAAGCCTGAGCTTTAGCCACAAACACCGACACCGGCATGGTGGTTGGCTGCATGAATGAAAAAAACTCATGTACAGCCAAGGATGTGTCTTTTTCTTGACCATACCTCTCAACGAGTATTTCTTTTAAAGACGCATAATCTTTAATAGCCCGATGTTGCTCCCTACATATGTCCTTCGCTTCCCCTGACAATTGCAGCTTAACAGCCACATAAAGGTCTTTTTTCGACCAACCAAAATGGCGTGCCAGCTCTTCGCATTCAGAAAAGAATTCGTCTACGCTTCCTGAGTCATCGCTCGAGGAATATCTAGGGAGCAAACGAACCTTATCGGCTGTGAGACCATCAGCCACAAAATTCCCCACTACCGCCGTGGCGTTTGGCAAACCCTCATCACCATTCTCCGTATCACTCATGGTCACAATTTATCAAATTTTCTGTTATTTACTATTTTCCAAAAACAGATATAGCACAATAGGCAGAAATGACCACACTCTCAATAGTCCAATTAAACCAGAATCAGTGGAAGAGTACGGCACCAATTTGTTATGATTAAACTTGAATTTGGAGGAGGCCGATTGAACGTTAATGGTAAGTATCAAAACGTTGGTGCACAACCCAATATATATAGGTTCCCACTGACTCTGATAAAATAATTGGACCAAGACACAAGTTCAATGACTACAAAGAGTTTAGGTTTTTTTTGAAGGCTAACGTTTAATTATATAATCATTCTAATGATACAGCCTAACATACAACAAATATTTCTTAAACCCAACTCTATATTGACAATCACAGCAATGGATAGAAATCAAAATTAAACCCTCCCCTTAAGACACAGACAAGAAATCACTCAATATCAAAGAAACACACAACACAAAATATTAAGCAAGAATACATTTAAATAAGGAAAACCGAGAGTGTGGCCGAAAAGGGAAAGAGAAAAATGGCTTATCTTTATCAGAAGGGATGAGAGAATCAGTTCATCCAAAGCCGGGGCGTCTCCTCTGGGCAAACACAGTAAGTGGATGTTGTCAGAATCGGAAACGGCGTCGGGAGAGGCAGGGGCGCCGCGGTCAAGAAAATCAGGTGAACGCCGGGGCGTCTTAGGGCTCCACCGCTCGGTAACTACACGGGAGATGGCCGGGGAATCACGCTCAACGAAGCTGGGGCGTCTCGTTCAGGGCTCCTCTTCAGAACCAGCGTGAAGGTGTCCGGCAGGGGCTCCACGGTCAAGAAAACCAGGTGAATGCCGGGGCGTCTTAGGGCTCCACCGTTCGGGAACTACACGGGAGATGGCCGGGGAATCACGCTCAACGAAGCTGGGGCGTCTCATTCAGGGCTCCTCTTCAGAACCAGCGTGAAGGTGACCGGTGTCGCACTCGGGAGGACAATGGGATGTCAGGGCGTCACAGGGCGTCTCGCTCAGGGTTCCGCTTCAGAATCAACCCGGACGGGAGGTGGTCAGGGATTCACGTTTGAGGTCGATGCAGGGGCGTATCGCACAGGACTCCACTTCAATATCAGCGTACAGGTGACTGGCGTCGCGCACGAGAAACTCACGGGTGCGGATCCTCGCCTCTCTGAAATCTGCCAACCAACCCTCCTTCGGACTCGGGCTCCGTTCCTTATATCACCTTCTCTTCCACCCCTTCACTTCACTCCGAAGCATCTCCGTTAATTTTTTCGAGAAAACCCCTCTTAATTTTCTTATTGGTTTCTCATCTTTTGGGGGTGGATCCTCCTCTCTTCGTTGTCTTAAGTGGCAACGATCCCCCGACACATTAGCAGGTCGTACACCCCAGGTACCTCTACGATCTGTCACGATTGGTTCAATCTCCCCCTTTCTCGACCTCTTGACCCGGCCAGCGCGGGAGAGTTACGGTTCCCACGGAATCCGAACATCCGAAAATTCCGCGCCACACTCTCTTGGTTATACATCTTTACCGTAATTACATAAAAAACACAATTAATACACTGTTTGTACAACAATTTTGCGTTCGCTGTATTCATTTGGTTTTGAGTTTTCCCTGTTATATGTCTTCCTTTCGATTTAAATACTACGTCCCACTCCATTGGTAAAAATAATAGTTCAAAGTTTCATCAAAAATTGATAATATTTAGCTGTAAGTAACCAAAACTTATTTGGGTACCAAGTTTAGATTATTAATGTAAGAGAAGAGAGCAGCCTAGGCCCGTAACTAGGCTTTTCTTCATGGGGGGTTGATCAAAATTATTTCTAAGATTCCTCCCTTACACGTATATTATTGGTTAAACTAGCTTTTTAGAACAGTGTAGGATAAAAAAAAAAAAAGAAAAAACGCTCACAACACACAAGAAAACTTTATTTGTACTTGAACTAACAACACTTTATTTTGTGTTGTTAGATAGGACACTTCCTACTTTATTATGTTGAATACTAGTGTTCTGAATATGTTTAAAACTGTTGCTATCCAGAAATGGTGTTCTAAAAATAGTACTGTAGAATGTTGCAAAAATTACAGAGATAGAACATGCTAAATTTAAGAACACATTAAAATTCTAAACATATTTTACAACACAGTTCTGATAGCAACACTTTTAAAACATATCCCAACACAATAAGGTGATAAAGTGTTGTATCAAACAACACAATCTTAAGTGTTGCTAATTTCAGAACAAGAAAAAGTTCCAACAGTCTGATCAAAAAGGAACAGCTGATCATTTCTGCAAAACGTGTGTGTTATCCAGAAAAATGAAACATGTAAAGACACGTAACCTTTTTTGGAAAGGATGTTAAATCTTATGCGGAATTACCAAACGAGAAACGATTCTTCATGAGTAAATATTTAGACTAATCAAAAGGGTATATAGCTAAAGGACGGTAACAGACAGCACAGGGAAGCAAACACCCTTAACACGACCGTCTTTAATTCCTTCGCAATCGTCACATTCATCGAAAGCAATGCAAACAGCTTTCCTTTTACTCTATTACTCCTCAATGCAAATCATTCCGCTGCGAAAAGTCTCGGCGTATTATAATCCCCCTTCCTCTTCCGTTCCGATACTAAATAATCGCCCCCCAGACGTCTCTCAAAAGAGAGAGGGAGAGAAACGACCAGGCGTAATCTCAATGAGCCCAATGGTCCGAGCGAAACGTATAAAAGTATATTATTTCGCACTTCTTAATCAGATCAAAAGCGGCTTTGGCGATTAATCTCTCCGGTAGGTTTCCGCCAACCAATCGGGGCGCGCGTGGACATTGCGGGAAAAAGCCGAAGGACAGCTCTAATGAATGTTAAGGATCACGGGACAGGGTGTCATAGGATTACGCCCCAGCCGCGCCAACGTCAGCTTAATAAGCCCCCAGATCAAAAGTGCGCCCTCTCTCTCTTGTTAAGGGGCGTCCACTTAATACCCGGGGCGAAAAATCTAGCGCCGCTGCTGCTGTTGTAAGTCCCGCCGTCCGAGTGAGTGAATGAATGAGTGAATGAGAAGGGATGATGATGAGTGTTTTCCATTGGCCGTTCCGTAGGTCCGCCCTCTTTTCCCTGCTGCTGCTGCATTACGTAATGAGGGGATAAGTAAGCCCGGTCAGTGCCTCGTTTTGGGTGAGGTTCAAAACTGGCGGCCGAAAGTGATGGGGGTATTGACTACCCAAAGGCAATTCAGAAGCGCCCTGGACCCTATACTATAATATACTGGACTGCGACGTTTCTTGAACCCAGTACGTCACAAATGGGGAAGGAGAAATCGGTAAACACGAAGCCTGTTGGTTTGTTGGAGGAGTTTCGGTACGCAAATCGTGATTGAAAAGCACCATATATACATGGGTTTAACAAAATAATCATATTTTTAAATTGACGTTCTTCATTTCACTCAAAATTCAGACACCGCGATTGGAATTACTCGGTTTACTAGTGATGTCGTAGGGTCAACTTAAGTTGCTGTCTAGTATAGACAGCAACTTAAATTGACCGTATGACGTCAATAACAAACAAAGTAGTTGGTGTCTGAATTTTGAGTGAAGTGAAGAACTTCAATTTAGAAATATGATTAGTGTGTTAAACCCATGTATATTATATATAGTGCTTTTCAATCACGATTTGCGTACCGAAACTCCTCCGATCAACCCAACAGGCTTTGTGTTTACCGATTTCTCCTTCCGCATTTGTGACATACCTTCGGCTACTTTAAATATTAGCTGAAGTTTATTTAAACAATGCCTCGACAATCTGAAGATAGCCTATTGATTTAGGACGCTTGCTATAATACACAGGTTACTTTTAATAATATAGTGGTGACTGTATTCCCACGAACTCAACAACTGATAATAACCATCAGCCAGTATACACTTCTTACAACTTGATCAAAATCAAAGCAGACAGCTGATAATTAGATGTTCATTTCAAGTAACTTTTTATCATTTATCGATGGATTATTTCGTCTCATGCTGTTGGTTTGCAAAATATATAGAGTGTTTTCAGGTGACGTCACAACCGGTTATTTTCTTTTAACTGTGTATCTTCTGTAGGGCTTTTAACTGTTGCTAAGGCCTTTGTTTATCTGTTGCTAAGGCGGTTTTTAGGTATGGGGTCACGTGATTGTAAATGCTCCAATAGAAGAATTCCACGGCCAGTCATTTTCTGTAACTGTTAACCTCTGTAGGGCAAAAAACTTCACAATTGTGTTGCTAAGGCCGTTGTTATGTCCGAGTCATGTGATTGAAAATACTCTATTAAGTTTGAAGAGTCAGTTTGCTTACTAGTAGCGTAGTAGGTATTTGAGAGACGGTATTTTTTATGACCTGAGTGTTTTTGGGATTTTAGATTTAAAAGATAATGGTGGAATGATGTGTATTGGTTCATTACTTTCTGAAACTAACTTACGTCATACAAAATTGTTGAAAAAAAAACCCTGATGCACAAATGAATTGGACACATCCTTCAATTTCACGAAACTAGTTAAACTGACATATATCTGCGAAGCAATTTCATAAATTTTAATTCACCCCTAATTGAAAACCCCTTTTTATAATTTTTTGTATTCAATATTTTCTTGCTAATAAAAGTTTTGTAAACTTTACATCTTATTAGCAAAGATGATTTAAAAAAACAATTTTGTGAGATGAAAGTTATAGAGTTATTCACCAGCACTGGCTATTTCCCTCTTTAAATATTAGAATAGTATTTAGAATAGAAATTTTTTAGGCTTTTAATTCTGAAAAGAAATCGTACTGTATGTTTCTGTATGTTTAGTAGTGACTGTTCCCTTCTAATTTGAAAAAAAAAAAAAAAAAAAAAAAAAAAAAAAAAGTTTAAAATGTTGTATGCAAAATGTTTTTCATTACATGTTTGAATGAATCCTCATTTTTAGATATGAGAGGATATTTATTAAAATATCCAACCGTAAAAGTAGTTGTATATGCTATGCCAGGTACTCGTATATTCTCATGACATCTCGTTCAGGGCTATTCCACCGTCACGTGCGGGACAATCGTACTCATTTTTTTCAACAAAATACGTCTATAACGGCTAAGATTAATTTCATGTAGGCATGAGAATATTTTTTTAAAGTTCACATTTGATACAAAGAAATTTTAGGAATCGACACTTTTTTCCTGAGTCCTTTTCTTTAATTTTAAAAAAATAATAAGCAGGCGTCACGTGCGGGACACCTAAAGTCAACCACTCCTAATTTCTTATATAAATAACTTAACATTTCTGCTCTATTTATGAATCAATTTTAAAACAAAAAATATATTCTGGAAGCCAAGAGTCCAAACTAAATCAATCAACCTTAATTTTTTATGAAAATTAATTTTAATATTTTTAAAAAAATATAATGCACTGTCACGTGCGGGACATTTGCGAATAATTTTTATTACACTCTTTCAGAATGTCAGATATTATGTAAATATGTAAAAGAAAATAATTGCTATACATTTTATAATAATAAACTATTTATTTTAAATTATTTTGTACAAATGAGTTGTTTAGTTATCTTTTTAAAAATACGAGGGTTGTTTTTTAAGAAACTTCCATTTTGCTCCTGAAAAAAAAGTAGCTGGAATTTCAAAATAATTTTGGTATTGGTAGATAGGTACATTCTTGAGGATCATTTTCCCTCTTTAATGGAAAATATCGGACATTTTTTCTATTATTTATCGAATTTACTAGCGCGCTCCTCGAACTTATTTCCCGCCAACCCATAGAGAAATCCTCTTTTTTGAAATTTTCCCCTTTTGGATAGTTTAAAATTTAAAAAAAAAAGAAATTAATAATTAAAAATAAGGTTATTATGGAAAGTTACAAACATATTTAATTACTTTTCAACGTAATCACCTTTAAATAGACTATTTATTGTACCTTTTCACAAGTTTTTCGATCCCAATTCATGAAAAGTTATATTTTTCGTTCGCATCGGTTCGGACAGCCGTGTTCTCTCTCAGCGCACACTTTTCCTTCGAATCTATCGATGTTGCCTTGTTCACTGTGGCTATAATTCAAGAATACCCAATGTCTGGAACTTGGCAGATGCAAAACATTAATTTAAAAAACAACCCTCGTAGTTTAAAACTTATCTATGTATAACTTTTAAAATGTGTTTTTCTTAAAATAATACAATATTAAAACATAATAACTATCAAAATAATCAAAATGTGTTTAAAAAATGTTTTATTCAAATTTGAGAGGTAGAATTACATGCTCTACATATGGTGCGTCACGTGCGGGACATCTATGTTTTTGCATTTTTCCCAAAATAAAAAAATTATCCAAACATTTCATGGGGATAGGATAAGTGTACTACCCTAATGTGCTTTAGAAATGCAAATTAAAGAAAGTAAAAAATATTATTCTTTCTTCTAACTTAAAAAAAACATCTTGTGTCACGTGCGGGACACAAAAATAACATTTTTCTTTGGGCTGGTGTAGTAATTTAAAAAGTTTTTTTTTGTTTTATATTATAAAAGTTTTTTATTTATATAAGTTTTTTATAGTTTTTTATATTTTTTGAATTTTTTCATTAAAAATAATTTGTTGAAGTTTGTTCTGAAGTTTAACATAAATTCTTGCACACGGCAGTAATCATTAAATTGTAGTGTTGCCACCCAAAAAAAGAAACTAAAATTTTTTTTTCGGGAAAAATTAAATTTAACTCTTTATCTGGCAATAGGTATTAATTATGACTCTGTGAAATTTTTTTTAATTTTGACTATCAACTTCCCTGTTTTCATGGAATGGCCCTTCAACGCTTTCCTCTACCCAAAGAGGATTTTTTTACGTATGAGATATTATGACTTTCAGAAATCATTAATAGAAATTGTTTATGATATAGGTCCGATTCTCTTGTACGAAACATACGGAGTCTTCTGATGCTGCCATATTACATAATTCCTGACGTCTTGAGCTCCAGTCCTGTTCTTTTGAACGATCGTGATAGGAGTTAATTTCAAGAACTATCACGTAAGCACCTTTTTTTCTTTTTTAGCAATACACATCACTTATTTTGTTTTAGATTACAATATACCCTTCTATTGAAACGTGAATAGTTTGTGACGCAGAGAATACAGAAAATTCGCATTTTTGACCATCTATTGAAGAAATGTATTGATATGGTATAATTATAGTGATGGTATTAAAAACAACTCTTTTTGTTAATGGGAAATTGTTTAAAATCCATTTTATAGGCCCATTGATTTTAAGTGCACTTTTTATTTGGATTTTTGATTAAACAACGGATGTCTGGTTGATACTACTTCGGTTTATGCAAGTTATAATATAATTATAATCAGAAGTTTACAAATACTAATAAAAATATATATCAGCTGCATAGAGTATTTTTGAAACATTACTGTTCAATATCTAAGAATATCCCCTGGTCCTTTGTCACTCCGGCCCTTCTCTACCCAATGATGTGCTTCTGAAAACTAATTTGAATTTTATACCTCTTTTCTCTTTGTAGATAGTAATTTCATTAATTAATCTAGTACACACATTGAATTAAATTGCATTAATTAAGTTAAAACTATACCAATACACTCGTAATCGTCGAGACTGGTTTCTCTTGGACGAAACATCCGAATGGTTTAGAATGGCAGTGGGTTAGTTCAAAAATGGAAAAAAAAGAGGCTAATTCATCCCTTATTTAATAAAAAACATACATACATTTTAATTTGAGGTGGTATTTAATCTAATTGAAGCACTGTCACTTATTAGATCTCAATGGGCAGGGTACTCTCTGCCACAGAAATGACGTCTGTAGGACGATCTCGATCTCGTGTTTGCTTGAAAGTTTCAAAGCATCCACTGGAGCATTCTCGGTAACTTTCAAAGAAAAAAAAAGTTCTCTGTGGCCTCCAAGACTGACGTCATCACTGACGTTTGAGTGCTCTGTCAAATAGGTTACGGTTTTAATACTCCCTATAATCCACCCAAACGGGATAGCTTTAATGTATCTAAATTCTGTGACTCTAATTTTTAATGCATAATACCTTCGGCTACTTTAAATATTAGCCGAAGTTTATTTAAACCAAAACAGCTATATCGGAGGCAGCCTATTGATTTAGGACGCTTGCTATAATAGAATTTATTTCTAATAATATAGTGGTGACTGTATTCCCTCGAACTCTACAACTATTAGGCTGAGCGCGCACGAGTGACTAAAGTCACGGCGACCAGTATCACTAGTATCAAAAATATCGCTAGAAAACAATAGAGCATTTTCAATCACATGACTTTACCTAACAACGGCCTTAGCAACGTTGTTTTTATCCTCCAGTGATGTCATGTGCGAATGCTTCGATTGGATGCTTCTATTTCCCGCCACTAACAACAGCCTTAGCAACGTTGTTTTTGTCTTTGTCACCGTGACAAAAGTCGCCCGTGCGCGCTCGCCCTTAATAACCAATCAGCTGGGATACACTCGTTACAACTTGATCAAAATCAAAGCAGATAGCAGATAATTAGATGTTCATTTCAAGTAACTTTTTATCACCATATCGATGGATTCTTTCATCTCATGCTATTGGTTTGCAAAATATTAAGTTTGAAGAGTCTAAGGTTTGTTTACTAGTAGATATTTGAGAGACACAAATTGTTTTTTTTATGACCTGAGTTTTTTTTTTTTTTTTTGGTTTTTAGGTTTAAAAGCATGTGGTGGAAAGATGTGTATACGTATAGGTTCATAACTTTTAAAACTAACAACTTACGTCATACAAAATTGTTGAAAAAACTTTCGCACTAATGAATTGTAATAATTGCACTATCAAATTCTAATTGAAATCCTTCAATTTTACGAAACTTGTTAAACTGACAAATATCTGCGAAGCAATTTCATTAATTTCAATTCACAAATTAAAAACCCCATTTTATAATTTTTCATATACTATAGTTCCTTGCTAATAAAAGCTTTTTCAAACTGCGTATTTACATCTTTACATCTTAATAGCGAATGAGGTTTTAAAAAAAACAATTTTGTATGATGAAAGTTATAGAGTTATTCACCAACACTCATCATTTGCCCCCAAAGGCTTTAAATTCTGAAAAGAAACCCTACTGTATGTTTAGTAGTGACTTTTCCCTTCTCATTTGAAAAAAAAAAAGTTTTAGAATGTTGAATGCAAAATATTTTTCATTATATGTTTGAATGAACTCTCATTTTTAAACTTAAGGGGTAGGTGCACGAAAAAAGTCCCCTATCTCCGTAATGTTAAAAATGAGGATTTTTAAGGAACATTTTTAAAAAAATGTACTGAATCAAAGTTCCCAAATTTTTTTCTGAGTATTCCCTGAACTATATTACATACTTTAATGGGAGATTTTAAGGCTATGATGATTGGTTATTTTTTTAAAAATTACTATCTGGATGTACTTGGCTTTTTTCTCAAAAAGACTGAAATTTCATAATATATCATACAGTAACTTCAGTTTGAATGAATTTTTTGAGAAACCCCTCCATTATAATATGTAACATAGTACCATTAATTATAATACCAAGTCATAAGTAATTTGCACAAATAGATTTTGAGAAAATGTTCCTTATGTGAAAAAAAATGCAGTTTTGAGAAAAATGAAATTTAGTAAAAAACTAACGTATTACTAAAATGCATATCATCACCATAACTATATAATATTTAAACCAAAATTTTTTTAAAAAGCTAAATTTCAAGGCTGAACATATAACAGAACGTTTATTTTGGTTTGAGGGGGCGTGGCACCATAATCACAGCTAATTATCCATTTTTAATTATTTTTTTAAAAAATAATTAAAAATACTTCTACTCCGCGTAGAATAATAATTTTGGTATCGTTCGAAGCGTAAAATGTAATACTTGTTAAAAATGCAAAAATTGAAAAATGTGTTTTTTGGTCGAAAGTTGTGCACCTACCCCCTTAAGAGGTTCTTTATTAAAATATCCAACAATAAAGACAGTTGTCTACGCAGGTTCATTCTCATCACATCTCGTTCAACGCTCACCACTCTATTCAATAGGATTTTTTAAATTAGAGATATTGTGACTTTCAGAAATCATTCATAGAAATTTATTATGATATAGGTCCGATTCTCTTGTACGAAACGTACGAAGTCTGGCTGATGCAGTATTTATTACCTAATCCCTGACGTCTTGCGCTCCAGTCATAGCCTTCTAGAACGAGACAGGCCTGGCCACTTGCGCATCTCCGGAGCGATGAGTCATCCTAGCCGTCGATTGATTCTCAAGGTCTGAGCTGTGTGCGTACGCGGGAACTTGGAGCAAGCGCCTTTGTCTCTGCTTTGTCCCATGTTTCCCTTGCTCTTTTTGCATCCAGGCCTTTATAATGCCGGACCATTGCTGTGTCCCAGGATGCAAGGGTAATTATACAAAAGGTGCCAGCAATGCAAGTGTGTTTTCCTTCCCTAAAGATGCAGAAAGAAAGAAGTTATGGCTTCGGAAAATACCGAGAGCTCAAATACCGAGAGCACATAGTAAGACAAATATGTTTTTCTAAAATAAAAGTTTGTGGGGTATTATCTTGCCTCCCAAAAATAAAATTTTTTTAATAGATATTAATAATTTAATTAAATGTTATGCTTATAACTTATTGGATCAGTTATTTGCGTTTCATGTTTTTACCTTTTAAAAGTTTATAAATAAGTACACTTTATTGACTGAAAATGGAAATCCTATATTTATTCATTTCAAATATTAGATTATTCATATATAAAGGAAAAAGGAAATAAACCTCAAGATATATTATAATACCAGAAAGAGAGAGAGCGGCTGATTTTGAATACTCACTTGATATTTAAATCCTACTTAAAGTTACAAGGCGGGGGATAATATGGTTAATATTTATCTGTGTAAGGATTAAAAATATTAAGATAGGACATGATCTATTAGTTGTTAAAATAAAGACAGGATTTTTGTTATTATAAAACAGAAATATTTTATTTAAAACGTCGCCCGGTTCAGCTAGCTTCGAATATCAACTAAACAGCAAATTTTCGAATGTTAATATTGGTTTGAATGACTCAAAAACGAATACAATCTAACCAAAAATGTTGATTTTATAATGCAAGTAGTAATTTAACTGAAATTATGCCGAATCTAATCTAATAAAGCTTGTGAAAGTCGATCGTACTCGGAACAAGGTTTTTTTAAAAATCCCATCTATCAAAATATTTCCCCGATAATGTAAACATTTTCACTCAGAATCATTAGTATTGGTTTCCTACATCACACACAGGTCTTTTTTTCTTTTTCCGATCATTTGTTTATGATTTATAGCGATTTTTCCCCTCCAAAATCGACGCGTCAATGGAAACTCAATGGTAGCGTTCGTCGGAAAGGATGACTCATCATTCTTCTGTCCCGGCCTTCTCGCTCTCGAAGGCTATGCTCCAGTCTTGTTCTCTTGAACGATCGTGATAAAAGTCGATTTCAAGAATTATCACGTAAGCACTATTTTCTTTTTTAACTAATACACATTGATTTTTTTTTAGTTTATGATATACCTCTACGTTGAAACGTAAACCATTTATCACCGAGAATACAGGAAATTTGCATTTTTTTTTACCATCTATTGAAGACATTTATTGATATGGTAGAATTATTGTAATGGTATTAAAAACAACACTTTTAGTTAATGGGCAATTGTTTAAAATCCATTTTATCGCCCCCCTGATTTTAAGTGCACTTTTTATTTGGATTTTTGATTAACCAACGGAGGTCTGGTTGATACCACTTCGGTTTATGCTAGGTTATAATCAATGTAGTTATAATTCCGAAGTTCACAGATACTCATAAAAATATATTCGCTGCATAGAGTATATTTGAAACATTACTGTTCAATACTTAAGAACACAAAATGTTGTCCTTTGTTACTCCTGCCCTTTTACTCTCAATGATGTCCTCCTGATAACTAATTAAATAATGAATCCTTAATTTAAATTGCATACCTCTTTCCTCTCTGTATAGAGCATTTTCAATCACATGACTTGGACTTAACAACGGCCTTAGCAACAGAAATGTTACAGTTTTTTGCCCTACAGAGGTTAACAGTTACAGAAAATGACTAGCCGTGGAATTCTTCTATTGGAGCATTTGCAATCACGTGATCCCATACCTAAAAACCGCCTTAGCAACAGATAAACAACGGCCTTAGCAACAGTTAAAAGCCCTACAGGAGGTACACAGTTATAAGAAAATAACCGGTTGTGACGTGACCTGAAAACACTCTATATAGTAATTTCATTAATTAAACTAGTAGCTTACACACTTTGAATTGAATTGCATTAATTAAGCTAAGACTACACCAATACTCTCAAAATAGTCGAGACTGGTTTCTCTCGGACGCAGTATACAAACTGTTTAGAGTGGCAGTGGGTTAGGTCAAAAATGAAAAAATGAGGCACGCATTGAATTGGAAATCTTTTCATCACCTTCGTCTTAAGAAACTGTTGTCTAAGTCAAAATTGCAATAATTGAACTGTAAGAGCTACCCGAGAAATGCCGATTCCTTTGGAAAAACACAGGTGAAGTTACAGAAAACCATTTACTATGTTCAGTAGACTTATATACCATTTTCATCCTATAAGCAGTTCATATCGTTCCTAGACTATAACAGTTAACTATTACATTCCAATACATTAAAATCCGAAAGGGAATTAACACCCAATAAGAGAGCTTACAGCTTCACGCTGCAATCATCAAGCATTTTTCCTTTGTCCTACATACACACACTCAAACAAACATGTAATTAACACGACATTAATAACAACAATACGACGAGGACCATTCAGATAGCACTAATCCCGGCAGGACGAGAAAATGCGCATTTCTCTATAATTACTCCATCTTGCCCCCCTTTAAACGAACTAATCAAGCTTCCGTTAAACACTTCGCAGAAGAAGAAGCACAACAATCTGCATATACATACACGGAAAGAAACATATCTATGAGGCCTAATTAAGAGGCGAACGCCGGGGCAGATTAGCGTCGTAATTAAACTGAGCGTTTATTATTATTATTATTAATTTGGTCCGCGCGTCGTGATGGCAAATGGAGATAATGGAGCAGCGGAAAGTATGAGGAGCATCAGATAAATCCCTTTAAAACGGGGCCTAATGATGTGTAATGAAATGCCTGCTCGGCAGAAGTTAAGCCCGCTTTGCGAGTTTTGCGAACGGGTCCTCTTTTGCGAAATCGGATTAGAGGCCTTCATTAGATGCGATTCTTGAAACCGATTCGGCTAATGATAATTCTCGTCGTGCCGTTTCCGATTCTGGGAGGAGTTTTTTTTTGGGGGGGAGGGGAAAAAGTTGGGGTGTTTGTCGAAGGCGATTCGATGTGCGAATCAGCTAGTCTGTTTGACGAATAATATTTCTTTGAGTTAAGTTTGAAGTAGTCACAACGAGAGAAATACGAAAATTGAAACTGCCAGTTTCAAAATTGATTGCCAGTTTGAAAGGGAAAGTCCAAAAAATGACAAATTGACTTTTTGTGCTCAAAAATATCTCCAAGCTTTGCTCTACCACGGCTTACTAGATACTTATACAGGCTAGCCGAGTTTTAAACAATGAAAACCATTTGAAAACTTTTCCCGCTTGGAGCGCTACAAGACCTACCTATATCACCCACCGCCTTCAACACTGTGGATATGCTTTGCCAGTTGGTCCAGTATTGCCAGCTGGATTTGCAATGATTTCCGTACTCGGCTAGCCTGTGTAAGTAGTATCTAGTAAGCCGTGGCTCTACACATAAGTGTAAAGAGGGGAAAAATATCTGCCCTCTAGAGACAGATATAGCCCCTTGAATTCGCCAAATCGATGTCCATTCATTGCATTTTTTAATTTAATTTAGAATTAAAATTAATTTATATTTCTTGTGGTGTAAACTAAGGCAAAATAGATTTGCTTTTAATTTCACAGTGTTTTCAGTCACTTATCCAGGTATTCCATTTATCCAATATTTGACTTTGGCTGATTTTATTTTATTTCTTTCCATTCACCCAAGTAATCTCTTGCATTTCTCTCGTTTAAAATATTCCTTTATGTATGCAATGTCATTGCGTGTATAGAAACCTTTAATCCCGACATTGCTTCTAAAATAATACGTTTAATATTTTATTAGTGGGTCATTTAGTGGAATGTTTTTATCACTGCATGATCTCATCCAAAGTACTCATACTTCATCTATTTTAAAGAGAATATTTCCTGACCTTAAAGAAGACTACCAATGTCTACATTTTAATCATCAGCAGTGAGAAAACAAAATACACACTGCAAATAAATAGTCTCGCATAGCCTCTAAACGTTTCACTTATTCTCTGGAGAAATAAGCAAACTTCAAATGTAATTTAGCTTGGCACAAAATGCGTGATTTTCGTATCTCCTCATGTGCGATTCTGGTCTCTTAGTAATCGATATATCGCCGAAACTGGGCTTCAGGGATTCAACTCTGTAATCACTTTTTAACAAGCGAGGGGACGTTATAAGCTCATTATTTATCATTAACAGAGATGGCGCATTTTGTTGTTAGGATTACTAAGTGCTCCAAGTTTATAACTACCCTCACTTGCGTTGGCGCATCGAAAACTATTTAGCCTCTTTGTCAAATACCAAGAGACTCCCACGGTTTTTCTTTCGTTTCCCGAAACATAAAAAGGCTCGTCATTAGAAAATGTTTAAGCCCGATTGTTTAATTCTTAGAAGAATTATTGGCGTAAGTTTGTTTTCGGCGTTTTTAAAACCGAATGACGACGGAAAAATAACGGTGGCGGGTGCAGTTAATGAAAAAGTGGCAGGGTTTTAATCCGCGGCCCGACAAGTCGGAAAAGCAAATTGCTTCGGTAAAACGAAATCACAAAATAGCTCTGAGGATTAAATCTCTTTTCTCTCTCTCAAAACAAGTGAAAGCTGATGCCCCAAAGTTGATATGGTGGAGAGAAAAAAAACTGCTGACTTTGAAAGAATGTTCCATACCTGCCGCGAATTCGCGATCGCTAATGAACAAAATACGTACGTTGACTGGATTTTATGCGACTAATTACAATTAAACAGAGCGCTTCCCTCCCGCGCGCTAATTTATTTGTTGGTTGGTTGGTTGGTTGGTTGGTTTAGTTGCTCTGGTTTTTGCTATGCGCTTATACCAGGTATCCTTTTTTTTTTTTTCATTGAGTTAAAATTTCGACTTTCTGTGTCTCTCTTTATTTTCCTCTTAAAACTTATTTATTTCTTTGAAGAAATTTTTTAATGCTCTTGCTTTTGTTTCCCCTTCATCTTCGAAGGATGCTAGCCATCCGAAAGATAATGGCGTTATTCCTATACTTTTCCTCAGTTGGTTTCTTTCGTTTTCATATAATGGGCATGATAATAGAATGTGTTCTAAATTTTCTATTTCTCTTCCACATGTACATTCATCCTTTTCTGCTAGTCCAATTTTTTTCAATATTCCATTTGTAGGCAAGGTTTTTGTTCGTATTCTGGTTAATAGGACATCCTGTTTTCTGTTACTTCCTATCTTTTTCTTTGTTCCTTTATCTAATTTTGTTAGGTTTGGGTGGGTCATAGTGTATTTGCTTTTCTCCCATTCTTCTATCATTGCATTTCTTGTTCTTCTTTTAATTTCTTGTGCTATGTCTTCTGGGACAATCCATCTTAGGATTGTTCCTTTGTTTCGTGCTTCCTTTGCCACCTTGTCTGCTATTTCATTGATTTTTAAATTTGAATGTCCCGGAATCCATATTAGGTTTATTTGGTTACAGATCTGACTAGATTTTTCTATTGCCCAGCTTAATCTTTCTATTACTGTGCTTTTCCTCTCTTGACCGCTTTTCAACGCCGACAACACCGATAAGCTATCAGTGAATATATAAAGTTCTTCTTGTCTTTTAGCATACTTTTCTATAGCAATTATTATGGCTATGGCTTCTCCTGAGAAAATTGAATTGATTTGGTGAATTGTCCCACTTAGTTTGGTTTGTGTCCTAAAATTTATTATGGCTACAGCACAGTTTTCTTTTGATTTTGATGCATCTGTTGCTATTACTGTCGCAGTCTTAGGCATTGTATTTAGATAATCGTTCAGTAAATGTTGGATTCCCTCATGGGGATTACTCTTTGGTACTTGAAATTGTAGGTTGTCCGTATATATGTTGAGATTTTTTATTGATTCTAGGTTTTTTGTAGTGCTTGCTTGTAGAATATTTCTTTTCTCCACTTTTAATTCCCTTAGTTTTTGTTCTATTTCCAGACAGAAAGACGTTTTTTGGAAAACGTTATTTGTGCAATGGTCCTTTATTTGTTCCATTTCTTCCACAATTGGCGATCTATTCTTGATGAGATTTATATGGGCAGTTAGGTTTCTTTGTTTTATTCTTTCTGTAAGATTTGGTTGGCCTGATTCCGCATATAAAACAGGTATTGGAGTCCATTTTGGTAACCCCAATGCTTGTCTGAGCATGTTGTTGTATATTGTTTTTAGTTTTTTCCTGCTTGTTTTTGATGCATTCATGATGATCTGTGGTGCATATTCCAGGTTGCTTCTTATGCAGGAGTTCGCAATTGTCAGCAAGTGGTCACTGCGGACTCCCCATCCAACCCCTCCAATAGCTCTTAGTAGATTTATTTGCTTGCTTGCTTTTTCGCATGTTTTCTTGATGTGGTGATTGAACAAAAGATTGGGGGTAAACCATATTCCTAAAATCTTTACCTCGGAGCTCCAGGGGATTGTCTCTCCTTTTAATATCGTGTCAAATCTGGGGTTGTTTGAACCTTTCGACATGTTGATTATGACCGATTTTTTTGTTTGCAAAGTTAGTTTCCATTTGTCGCACCATTTGCTTATTGAATCTATTGCTTCCTGGCAATTTGCTTTTATCTCTTCTGTGGTATTTCCCGATACTATCATATTTATATCATCTGCAAAGACTACAATCTGGGTGTTTTCAGGTATATTTTCGAATACGTCGTGCATGAATATCGTGAATAGGATAGGGCTAATGACACTACCCTGAGGTACACCTCTATTCTGTATTCTTTCTTCTGAAAGAGTTCCTCTCCATCTCACTTTTATTTTCCTTTTTTTGATGAACTCATGAGTCCATTGTGTGATTTCTGTGGGTAAACCCATTTTTATCATTTTCATCATAAGGCCCGATGGCCACACAGAGTCGTAAGCCTCTTTGAGGTCTAAAGAGATTAGCACTACTTTTTTTTCATTTATTCTGGTGTTTAGAATTTTAGTGAATATGGTGACCTGTGCTTCTTCACAACCTCGATTTCTTAAAAACCCATAGTGGTATGGGTTTAGTAGGTTATTTTTAGTTATGTGTTTAGTGATTCTTGTCACAATTATTTTTTCAAAGGTTTTGCTCAGGATTGACGTCAATGCAATGGGTCTGTATGAATCAATATCTTCCCGGTTTTTATTTGGTTTCCTGATTGGCACTACCGTGGTTCTTTTGAATTCATCCGGTACTTCACCTTTTTCCCATAGGTTGTTGTAGAGATCTAGTAGTTTTTTTAAGTTATCTTCTGACAACTGCTTTATCATTTTTGTTGATATGTTGTCCGGACCCGGGGATCGGTTTTTCATTTTTCTTATTACTTCTTGTAGTTCGGTTAATTTGAACTTTTCTTTCAGGTTTTCTCCAGTCTTGTTATAGTTTAGTAGGCCTTCGGGAAGATCACTACTTCTTGTATATTTCATCACAAACGCGTTTGCTTGTGCTAGGGGTGTAAATAGTTCTATATTTTTTATTTTTATTACATGATTGCTGGAACCAGTGTTTAGATTTTTCTCTTTTATTGTTTTCAGGATCTTGTATATTCTTCCGTTCTCTCCAGCCTCTTTACATATGTTATCCCAATACTTTTCCTTCAAGTCTTTTATTAGTTTTCTTAGTTGAGCTGCTACTTTTTTGTAGTTATTCCATGTTGTGTTATTTATATTTCTCTTAGCTTCTTTAAATAAATATCTTTTTTTTTGTAACAATGCGTTACATTTGAGTGTCCAATATGGGGGAGCTTTTTCGTAAACTTTAGTTTTTGATTGTAGGCTTTCATCTTTGGCTTCTCTGATCGTTTTGGTTAAATCTTCCATGGATGTCAGATTGTCTTTGTTGTTCAAGGAGGTATTAATGTTTTCTTGAAATCTTTTCCAATGGATTCTTTTTACCTCTAAGCATTCTGTCTTCTTGAATAATCTTAGCTGCGGTTTGATTTGAATTGGGTAATGATCACTGTCATATAACTCTTCTAGAACCATTAGATCTGTATGTAGCCCCAGATCTTTTGAGCCCAAGGTCAGGTCCAATAAGGCTTGGGAGTTTCTTGAGAAGTGGGTTGGTTGTTTAGTATTCAACAAGACTAATTCGTTATCCATAATCCAGTCCATTACCTTATCCCCATCTTGGGATTTGTTGGGGCTTCCCAAATGGGGGTGATGGATGTTGAAATCACCCACTAGGTAGGTGTGATCATGTATTTGTTTGGTAACATAGTTAAGCCAGTTCTTTGTAAATCGGCCTTTAGGGGAGTATATATTTACAAATGTTGTCCATTTCGATCCTATGTATACCTTAACACATAAAATTTCATTTTCTGAGGTTGGTGGATTTAAATTTACCTTTTGAGAAGGTAACTTTTTGTTGATTGCTGTTAGTAGACCTCCACCTCTAGAAGGTCTGTCCTCTCTATACGTAACTTTGTTTTTTATATTCAAATTGTCTTCAGGAGTTAAGAAGGTTTCCTGTATTAACAAAATATCTGCATTTTCGAAAATAGATTGATTTAACCAGAAGCCTTTATTTTTTATGCTTCTAGCATTCCATTGTATAAAATACACATTGTTGTCACTTTTATTAAGGTTCATTTTTTTGTTTGCTTTTGTTGGTATTTGTTTATTTATTGTCCGTTTCTGTTAGTTCTTCGCTATACGTTAAATAAGTGATCAGGGCTCCCTCCAGGTGAGAGATCATATGTGTCATCCATTTTTTCAACCTGAAGGTTTCCAACTTTTGATTCTAGATTATCTACTGTTTGGGCTAACTTTTCTATTTTTGACGTTAATTCCAAGATCGGTTGTGCTGCTGACTTAATAACTTGTCCCAAGTCTTTTTTTGCTTTCTCCTTTTCGAATTCCCTAATGGTAAAACTCTGGTCTCCTGTTTGTTTACTTCCACTTTCGTGGTGTTTCAATCTTTCTTCTTTTGTGTGGCTTAGGATTTGTTCTGTTACTTCCTTAAGATCCTTTACTACCTCTTTGAGTTCTGTCAATTCTTTGAGATTTTTAACTACCTCTTTTAGTTCCTTGACTATTTCAGTCAGCTCATTCGTTTGGGATTTTTCGGTTGATCCCACTGTTTTGGGGGTCGTGTTTCCTGCAACTACTTTCGCATAGGTATTTCCCTCAATCGCTTTCCTGGCCTCTGTAAATGTTATGTTTTCGTTTCTCACTTTATTGAGTATTTTTCTTTCCGTTTGTATTTTAGTGCAGGTTGTTTCGATTGCTGTATGTCCTTTTATTCCGCATCTAAAACAAGCTGGATTTTCTTCCGTGCATTCACTAGGCGCGTGTTTTCCGCCACATTTGTAGCATCTTTGTTGAGTGTCTCTGCAGGTTTTCTCAAAATGTCCTAGTCTCAGGCATTTATGACAGATCTTAGGTTTTTCTTCAAAGGTGTTTACATTGTGGTATATGTTGTCTATCTTTATCTTTTTTCTTTCTGCCACTCCCAATTCTTTAACTAATATTGTTGGTGATAGATCCCCTTTTTTGTTGTTAAATCTTATGATTTTCCTTACTCGTATTCCTTGGTGTTTCAGGCTTTCTGCTATCTCTTCGAGTGATATATCTTGGTCCACGTCGTGAATTACATATTGGGATGTGAAGGAGTCCTCAAAAGTAGTTACTTTGACTCTGACTTCGTTGATTTTTTCCAATTTTAATATCTTTCTTGTTGTTTCTTCGCATTGGGTAGTAATGATTAAACGTTTTGCCCTTGTGACTATTATTTCATCTTCTTTTTTTAGTATATTACAAAACGCATTTTTCAGTATCGTGTGTTTAGTTGGTATTTCAGTTTCGATCCCTGATATTCCGAATTTTATGGTCTTGCTTCCGTTTTCCTTCGCTGTCTTGATTTGGTCTTCAGTAGGTTCTTGATTAATATAAACTCTTTCTGTTTTCTTTATCTTAGATTGTCTTTGATCATTTTGTAAATCTGTCTCCTCATCTAGAGAGTGCTTTCCCGCCATTCTTTGAGGGGTAAAGCCCTAGTCGACACATCCGACTTGGATTGTCGGTAAACACAAACTTTAAGGAAAATTAAAACTTCTTTTAGCTCTCTTGCCAGAAACAAAATACTTCCAACTCAATCTACTTCCAACCCTAGTCTTCTCCTAAACGGAATTCTAACTTATAAAATCACTGAAAACAACGTATCACATCAGCACTCAAAACATCCAACCATGATGCACAAACATTTAATAATTGTCCTTTATTTGTTTTAAGTCGTAATTATTATTCGGCTCTCTTTTTCCATTTTCGGAACGCGCCCTATTCTTAAAGCGGGATTTCGGAAGATAAAAAGCCGTTTCCGATTACGCGTCACTTTCCGATTCGCAAACGATAAACATAAGTAATTTTTCTAAAAAGGTTGGCATCAGCAGAGAGAAAGAAAACGCGCGGATTAATTCCCCGCTTCCTGATGGAATATTTTCGAACACGCAAGAACAATGAAAAATTCCTCACAAAAGGAAAGGTCTTAATGCCAATTTAAAAACGAGGGGGAAAGAGGGGGTGTTTCTTACCCCCCCTCCACCGTCAATCCTCGGGCTGTGCTATTAAACTCCGAAACGAACACGCGTTCTAATACGTGACAGAGTTGAGTTGAGTAACAAGTTTTAAAGAAATCGTCTGCCAGCTATCATCTGGAGTGAGATGGCTTTAATAGAGAACCTTCTTCACTCCGTTTTCATCCGCTTATAAAATAATAAATTGTTTTTCGAATTAGAGACGATGAGATCTTTTGAAGCCATTTGTAATTTCGAAATGACGATTCACATTCGAAATCCTCGCAGCAATTTGCGAGTTCTAAGTAGGCTTTTTATTCTATTCGCTTTCGTTTGGTGTAATCTCTTTCATTTCAAATCTTCTCACCGTGTCATTATACGCTGATTTTTTACCAGTTTATCATCTGCCTGAGGAGAGAGACATTTACGAATGGAATATTTTCTAATAGTCGGACATTTTTCATTAAATTAGCGTTTACTTTCGATGAAAAGGATTTCGATTTAGTACACTCTTAAGAGCGGTTGTCAGTGATTCAGTCTCCTCTAATTAAAATCCTGTTTGGTATTAATTGTTTCTTGACAATATTAAGTGCTGTTTGTAAACCTTAAATGTAATTTTAAATCTTGTCTCCCAATACAAAAGATTCGTGCCTATATCAAATAGGACAGTCTATCAAATTTAGACGGTGGCTTTTGGGGCTATCACTTTAAGAAACATTTTAATCTTTCCAATAAACACCAAACACGTCTCAGAATGAAATTAATACGTATATTCCTCCTCAAAATGACTTAGTTTGAGGATTTTATTTAGAAATAATTTTTATATTAATTATGTAAGGGTCTGAATCAAACGCTCTTATAAATGATATTCTGTAATCTGATTACATCGAGACCTTTGATATACCAACATATAAGCTTATGAAAGGATGATTTTTTATGATAAAAACTAACAGTAGGGGTATCAGACGAAATAATATCACACTTCTTTCTTTTTATTTGTCCTTAAATGCTGAATTATATATCAACTTCCATTTTGAAGTGGTCATAAAAAAATTAACTGAACTAAATGTTACTAAACCCAGTAATGTTTAAGTGGAAGTCATCAGGCTTTATTTCTAAGAAAAAAAATTCATTGGTAGGAGGGAAGGGCCTTGTATGCTATAAACCGAAGTATACCTACATGGGTTTAAAATAATTTAAAAACTGGCCTGCTCTAATTCAAATGTAGTTAGTGCTATATAATGCCAATTTAACTACCCAAAAGGTATGATAAACCTGTTTAGGTTGATCTCGTTAGCCAAAAAATTGATCCAATTTTTTATTACTGGTTCATGGCATTAAGAAAAATTCTAATTAATAGAATAAAAAGGGGACTGGGATCCCACATTGCGGGTTCTCAATTCTAATTATTGTTTCCGTTATGTTTATTACAAGGTAAAAAAAAATTACATAATTTGTTATTACACATCATTTAACACTTCGGAAACTGTTACCTACTGAGATAGGTGTTTTGCACTATGATGTAATGCGCTCGGTACTCCGTCGCTTTAGTTTGTTTCTCTGCATAGTGCCTCCTATGAAGGAAAAGCGGGTTCTACAGTCAACGTTTAGTGATGTTGGTTTCTTCGCATAGCGTCTCTTTTATGTAGGAAATAAAGGGGTTTTACAAAATAAGGAGATCGAGTAATGTTGGTTTCTTCGCACAGAACGTTCTATACGGGAAAAACGGGTTTTACAGAGATAAGGAGGTTGTTGGTTTCTCCTCGTAGCTTCAGCTTTTTCAGAATGTAGTGTGCTAATGTTATACAGGGTGTATCTGAAATGATGCGACAAACTTTGAGGGGTGATAGTACTCATCAAGAATTGGTGTAGAAAGGGGGGTCGCAGATACGCCGTTAAAGAGCTAGGACCTAATGTAGTGCGAGTGCGTTTCAAAAGGCCGTTTTTAGAAGGCCTGTGTGACGAAATAAAACATAATAAAATGAAAAACATTATTGCGTGAGGTACAGGAGTATCCGTACTACTTAAATCCTCAATGTAATAGAAATTGGACCACTTGCTAAACCGTGGGGTGAGTTTTAAAACGTGCAATATTCATCTTTTAGCCAAAGAATGGAGTTCCCTTACATTAGTGTAATGGTACTGAGAAAAAGGATGATCGGGGAAGGAATTTTCAATGATCATACATTGATCATTGGAACTGTATGATCATTGAAAATACCTTCCCCGATCATCATTTTTCTAAGTACCATTAAGGGAACTCCATTCTTTGGCTAAAAGATGAATATTGCACGTTTAAAAACTCACCCCACGGTTTAGCAAGTGGTCCAATTTCTATCACGTTGAGGATTTAAGTAGTACTGATACTCCTGTGCCTCATGCAATAATGTTTTTCATTTTATTATGTTTTGTTTCGTCACACGGGGCCTTCTAAAAACGGCCTTTTGAAACGCACTCGCACTACATTAGGTCGTAGCTCTTTAACGGCGTATCTGCGACCCCCTTTTCATACCAATTCTTGTTCGTCTTGATGAGTACTATCACCCCTCAAAGTTTGTCGCATCATTTTAGATACACCCTGTATAGCGTGTGAATATATAATGGCATCATATATAAGAGGAGAGTAATTTGATTTGGATTACTTCATTCGCACTTTTCCTTCAATATGCAAGTTATCGGAGGATTTACGAAAGTCATAGGAGGTGAAGCTTGCCCAACTATTTCAGGATATTCTGTTTTTATAAGGTAACAAGGATATCTATAGCCTTTAAACACAGTGTGCCCTCTCCCCCCCCCCAAAAAAAACCCCTCTAGCATTAAATTCTCTAAAAAATATCATTATTCTACTGTTTTGATTTAAATATTAAACTTATTTTAATTAATTTTTAAACTACTACCATTTAAATGTAATTTTATTCTATATTCATTATTTGTCTATTCTGGTTCTTCATATAAATTTTATTCTCATTCTTCAAACTATATGACTATTCTTATTAACGTCATGCTAAGGCAAGCTTTCTGATAATATTTCTATCAGATATATAATTTCTACTGACTTAGGCTGGGCGCGCACGAGTGATTAAAGTCACGGCGACCAGGATTACTAGTATCAAAAATATCACAAGAAAACAATAGAGCATTTTCAATCACATGACTTTACCTAACAACGGCCTTAGCAACGTTGTTTTTATCCTCCAGTGATGTCATGTGCGAATGCTTCTATTGGATGCTTATATGTCCCGCCCCTAACAACAGCCTTAGCAACGTTGTTTTTGTCTTTGTAACAGTGACAAAAGTCGCCCTTAAGCACGAAGAAAGACTGTTTGAATTTATAAAAAACTAACCAGGCTATTTTGTATTACCTGTAAATATTTTACTTAGATATTTCTAAAGAACTAGCCCGTTGTCAATTGTTTCATTCCTTGTATTAATAATAAGGTATAAATAAACAATTATGCATAAATCATTTTCAGATAGCAAGGAAAGTGATATCTTCTCATCCGTTTTGGTACCAAACGACGCAAGTCACATCACACCCCCAACATCCGTCCTAAAGGGACCTTATCTAATTAACGGACATTCTCACGCGAGCGTCCAACGCGCGTTAATTAATGTGTTAGGCGCCGTAATCCAGGGCCTCTTAGGAGGACTTAATTAATTAGAGCCCTGCCTTCTCATTAGAGCGACGGTCCTGTCACTACTTCAAAGGGGCTGTGTTGTCCCCCGCTTTTTGAAAAAGGGGGGTCGTTTGGGATGTGACAGGGGCTGTTTAAATGGATTGTTGCGAGTTTTAATGAGGCGGTGGGGGTAACAGTCACCACTAAATAAGTTTAAGGGTAAAGATGCGTAGAGGTTTTTGGGATTTTGCGAGATCGGGTTAAACTTTTGACGAGGAGTTTGTAGTTTATCTAACTGTATATATAAGGAGAAATTTGTGAAATTATCAGTAATCAATTCACGAAGAAAATGGTCTTATTGTCTGACCTCCACGAGAAAAAATTTTTGACATAAAAATAAAACTTTGAAAATAAGTTTAAATCTATAAAAGACAGCAACGTTAGTTGACCCTATGGGCGTCACTAACAAACAAAGTAGTTCCCATCTCTGTGTTTGAATTTTGAGTGAAATGAATAACGTCAAATTAAAAACATGATTATTTTGTTAAACCCATGTATACTACATACTATATGTATAGTGCTTTTTTATCACGATTTGCGTACCGAAACTCCTCCTAGAAACCCAACAGGCTTTGTGTTTACCCATTTTCGTACTGGGTTCAGAAAACGTTGCTGTCGAGTATAAATGATATTCACACAGATTTGGCTCAAAACGTTTTTTTTTCAGCATTTACGAACGACGGTTAATCTATTTCCCTCTTAAATATGTTTAAATAGTGGATAAAGAACTCTATTTTTCCAATCATAGCTGTTAGATTGTATTAAAAATTATGTTAAATATTTTTATACTACAGTGTATAAGTTAAAGCACTTAAGATAATTATTATTCCTCTTGAAATTCGGAAATTGAATTTAAAATCACTTACTTAGTTTCATTCGAAATGTAATTAGTAATAGTTCATGATTGCCGTTTAAAATTCGATTTGCAATACTAAATACAACTTACAGAAATGTTTTATGAAGATTAATGTGATTTAACAAGTAAATTGGAAAAATTACATGTTTAACTGATTATCATTTCTTTGCTCATTACTAATTGAAAAAAGATTAAATTCAATTATGTATGATATCAGTTCTAATGAAATCATCTGTTTAATTTTTATGTTATGTGACCTTTTAATAAGCTTTTTGAATTTAAAAATGTATGCATGTTTTTGAAATGATCTTTTAATTCTTTTCTTTTTTGATAGTGTACTGAAAACAATTTAATTTAATATTTTACAAAAAATGAAAAACGTTTTAAGTGAAGTAAAAGCTTTATGAAATTTCATTTGTGTAATTATGTTACTGATAGTTATTTTTACTGTATTAACCGATATGACACACTCACTTTATTTGGCGCATCAGCAAGTTTAAATTTGAGCTGGAGCAGCACCCCCCAATTACTTTAGCTATGAGCCGCCACTTTCTAAAGCGGATATTTTCCCCTTTAACCTTTTTCGAAAATTAGTCCATCTAAAATGCTTTAGAACCTTTTCTAAATCGACTGATTGTGATTGTTTAAAAGTAAAATAATAGTAAAGATGGGGATTCCCCCTCGATAAATTATGAAAAATCACTGTCAACAGCAGATTTTATTGCTTTTTTTCACTATACAACGTTGTAGGGGCCTTCTTTACTGAGGTAGTTAGCCTAATTTTTACTCCCTCCCCTTAAGGGAACTTTCATAATTTACGTGAGATCAAAATGGGGGAGGGGGTTCAGAAAAATCTCACCAAGAGGGGGGAGTCGAATAAAATCTCACGTCAACTTTAGGAAATATATGTTTTTCCTTTTATCTTTTTTAGCACAAGTTTAGGAAAAAACCCCAGATTATTCAAAACAGTGAATCATTAGCTAGTCAGTCGTGATAGTTACAAGACCAGTTTTTTATTTCGACATGTATTTGTACCAAAACTTTTGCAATCTTAAGTGTCATGCCGATAAGATGAAACAAATGTAGCTTGAACAAATATATTAATTTATTTAGAAGAGATGGAGAAAATCTCACGTAAGGTTTTTGAGGGGGGGGGGTCCAGCAAACCTCACTAAATCGCACAAAGGAGGAGGGAGGGTACAAAACTTGTAAAAACACCTTAAATAATTTATGGGCGTTTCCTTAAAACTAAGGTGTCGAGAATCCTTTCCATACTGCAACGTTAAAATTCTTGAACTTCAACTAAAAGGAATGTTCAGGTGGTCTCCCCTTGAAAATTGCTTTTTTGAAAATTTACACATTTTTGATTAATTATGAAAAGTATCTTAGGGATAAAATCATGAAAGTAGGATTAAGGGGTGGGGGCGAACTGATTACCTCTTTCTTTTAGAAATCGGACCCCAAAGCACATCCGCCGCGACAACTTTTAGCAAACAACGGCCGATTAACTCTCATTTATGACGAAAAGAAAGTTCGGCCCCAAGAATAGTCTCATTGCGTTGGCATCGATTCGGGGCGGTGTCACATGATCCGATTATTCCAGCTGCGCTCTCTCTCATTCGCTCAGATTGAAGCGATCGCCTCTGAGCGGGTGCCTATCACACCCCGCTAAAACATTCTTATTTTTGTTCTTTTTGTTTTGTTCCCGTTCTTTGCGAGTGCCATTGAGCGGCTTATGCAAATTCCTACGGTTATGGATAATGGAAAAGGGGGCAATACTCGCCGAGGGAGAAGGGATCTTTGTTCCCCTCGCATTTTTATTGTGGGGATTTTTATGGGGGATATACTTATTAAGGTAGTTCGAGGAAATTTTTTGAATTTTGTTTGGAGGGAAATCGTTTGATTGCGATAGAGGTAGGGATACTTAGCCGGTTTAGTTAGTTCTAATTGCGTTTAGTAATGAATTTAAGGAAGTTTTTGTGGCAATACAATCAAGATTTTATTAAGTCACTATTTCAGTAAAACTATTTTCAGTGGACTTATACACTGTTGCCATTTTAAGCCGTTCATTAGTAGACTGAATTGATTCAGGTATTGAATGATTTCCTATTTAGAGACTTAAAGGGGAACTTTCGTAATTATCTGAATATACTGCTTAATTTATGCGAGTTTAATTTTAAAGTATTGCAATCCTTAGACATTTGAAAGCTTATTTCACTGTTACTTATATAATTATCTTAATGTTCAATTCATTTGTTAGAGTATCAGTGTCGTTCAAAATATTTCACAAATTAGCTTAAACAATGTATTTAAAATTATGCGTTTCTTTGGAAATTTATAATGCGCTTTATTATATCATTTTCACCAGTTTCTAGATTTGAAATCATCTCATTAAGAGCTGAAAACAGATAAAATATTCTAGTAAAAAAATTATTAGTTATTGTCACTTATTTTTATTGGTGTTTTCATCCTTTATTTTAGCGAAACTTCTATGACATATTTACTATTCTTATCATTTATTATTATGAAAGAGTTTCTCTTCAAGATCTATGACTTACTCTATGTAACTAAGCTCTCTTAATTGCAGGTCCATCTGTATTGATGAAATTTGTCTTCTATTTTTAACACCGAAAAGTCCTTAACAGGTAATATTACATACATAAAAATAACAGTATTACTTACTAGTACTATATGTTTCAATGTGTCATTTACTATTTAATTAAGAAGACAAAAAAAAGTTCGTAAAACTTTAAGAATCCTTCAAAGGGGCAAAAAGAAAGGAAAAAAGAGGAAGAAATTTCCATCTTAGGACAATTATCTGTTATTTTTTCATATACAAATAGCAAATTTTTACTCCACTTAACTAATTATTAATTAGTTCTTTAAATCGAATTTAAATACACGATTTCAACACCTAAAATATGCAGTTATAAAAGAAAAATTAAAAAATATATAACTATAACATTCCTTTCAAGTAAGAATGAGTATTTTCCAAATTTGAATTAATTTATTATGGAGAAGAAGAATTGATGTATATTTTGCAAATTGAGTGTCAGAAATGTTACGATTTGTTAATTTAAAGCATCAATTCTTTATTTCTTGCGCTTAATTCCCAAGATCATTAACACAACGTCCTAAAATCAATCTAGTATTACTTGACAAGGCCCAAATTCGTTCCCAAGCAATTAAAATACCGACGATTCTTCCACCAATTAAAACCCAAGAGAAGTTCCTTTCTTACGCCATTAAACCAAAACCTTTATTATTAAAAGCATCCTGAGTTCCGGGCTATTTCCGACAAAACGCTTTGAAGTCTTCCGGATCCATTCCACACCAAATACCCCTGAATTATCCCATTTCTCTGGCTAAAAGAAATTAAACGATGAAGATGATACATCGATGATTAAGAGGCAACAGCGGCTTCTCGTTACAGCGCGCCGCGGGCTGCGTTCTAATGATACTACCGCCTGACGATTTTTCCTCTTTCTTTTCTGCGCGGAGGGGTGGCAACGCTTAAGACCGAGGATTCTTCATTAGAGCCAGGAGATGAGACTCGTTGTGGTTGGCTGCCGCACAATCTTTTAATTATGCATCAGCGGCGGTTGGGTTCGAGATTAAGAAGATTTTTGCTCTTAGTGAAGTATCGGCGTGGAATTGCGGGTTATGTGATGGAAGTAAGAATAACAAGAGGGAGATGAGGTAGGATTAAGAGTTGAAACGTGCTAAGTGTGTTATTAACGCGAGTTGTAGGGGGAAAGGAGTTATTAGGGATATTTTCTACGTGTTTAGGGGAAAGTGGGATTAGTTTGTTGCTGGATAGGGTGTGATACTACGTGGTCATCTGTTGTTTGTAATTTAGCATGTAATTTCATTAAGAAACAGCATGTATTTTTTAAGTTTTAATGGTCATATAATTACTAAGAAGATATTACTCTGGAATTTTAGCCTGTAACTACACTGGAAAAATATATGTAAATCTTTCAGAAATCACCCATTTTGCAGAAAAAATATGCTCTTAAAAAAAGTTTTTTCCTGTTTTATTTTATTGGTGATTCCCATTGGGAAAGCAGCAAAAATGCAAATATTTCTAATAGTCCAAAATTCATGAAATGTAGTAGTGAAACAAATTTTTCAAAATTCATGTACTAAAATTCAAATTTGTGATGCTATATAAAATTGAAATTCATACTTACTTTTGACATGGGCGCCCATATGTTTGAATACAGGAGGGAGTCCAAGAAAAATTTTTGAAAGTTAGCTAGTCAAGCCCGTACCTAGACTTAAGTTTCTTTTTTAAGAGGGGGGGGTTAGTTCATAATTATTTCTAAGGGGATCTTCACGAGCACTTGATGCAAAAAAATGTATAAAATACTAGAGTTTCAAGCATAAAGGGTATGTTCTAAGAGTCTCCCCCAGAAAGTTAGTTTTTTAGTTTTTGAAATTTCATTCTTAAAAGTAGTGTTTTAACTCATTTGTGTGACTTTTAAAATGGGATAGCTCCTACGCCGAGCCGTAAAATTTCAAGTAAGAAACTAGTATAGAAACAGTGGTCTAAACATTATTAGAAACTATTTACATTTTGCTTTTGAATTATTTTACAATTATAAAAAAAGATTATGTAGTACAAAATTTAAAATAAAAACAAACGTTTTATAAAAACCGATTTATTATAGTCCAAGGAAGATTTAATGTAACTTTTCGGGTGCAAGGGGGGGGCCCTCTTTGCCCTTCTGTATGAGGGTCCATGACTTTCGATGCTTTCACTCCACTCTATTGCACAGTAACAGAAAATTATCTTCACACAACACTTTTCATAACCACAAAACATAAAACCTTTTTCTCTTTAGATATTAAGTCTTTATTCGCTTACGTACATACACCAGGCATATCTATTCATACACAACTCACAGTCGGCTCAACATCTCCACTTCTGACAGAAGAAAGAAACTCCCCACCTGGTAGGGGGGTCGGAGGACTAAAGTCCGACGCCCGAATAATACTGTCACCACGTCTTTCTCCTCAAACTCCTCAACTCGATTGCACAACCGACCAATCAGAACGCATTCCTCGCTAAAGAGAGTTCGATCCCGAAGGAACTGGAATGCTGTCCGATTTATACAAAAATAACCGTCCTCTCAAGGGGATGAGTGTCCTCTCACTGGTCCTCTTCTCCGACCACGTCGACATCCGGCTCTTGGAGACTGTCCTCTCTGCTGGACACCATCCCTCGCATGTCGTCCAGCAGTCGAGAGCCCGTGCCTTGAGGGTCCAACTTGCTGTCCTCGGTCATTTTGCGAAGCTGCTTCTTGTATTTCATCCTCCGGTTCTGGAACCACGTCTTGACCTGGAAGAGATTATAATAAAAACATCAAGGAGGGTACTTGAGGGAGTACCTAGGTCGTTTTGGACCTTTAAACTTCAGTATGACTGAAAGTCCCGGTCAGCTGAGTGGTTAGCTTGATGCTAACCCCCTCTTGATTACCCCAAGTGAACTTGGTATCTATATTATCGACCCCGGAGGAATGAAGGGCTAAATGGCTATTCACAAATTGCGTCTCCAATTTTAATGACCTCCCTCCCCAATTATAATGTCGCGCTTTTGAAACTGAAATTGAACTCAAATTTAACGTAATTCCGATTTTAGTTCACTTTCGTTAATTGAGAATTAGTAAACTTTTATCCCTGTAAAATCCAAGTTTGTGGTGAAAAAAAATCATTAGTTAAAAGCATTGTCACAGTTGTGAAAGAAACGGTTATGGTCTCTAGGTTTGTAATTAGGGGTCCTCATTAAGCGTTCTCGAAGGATACTTTTATCTTCTATTCATATCATAAACAAATAACGGTCATATTAACAGAAAAATCAAAGTTATTTACTAATCCGAATGAAAAACATAAGCTTACAGGTGTTTGTCACCTCGACGTCGTTGAAATAGTTCAGAGAACTATTGAAACTTTAAGTAGATTGCGCAAATGGAATAGAAACGGTCGATATTCATGAATTCTAACTATTATGAACATTCTTTAACCTTTTAAAATTTTACACGAGTTTCTATCTAAAAAGTTCATGTTAAATCGTCTCCTATGAAGAATCCCGAATTAACTACTTTTATGGTCTTCATGATGATGACGATAAACATTTTAATATACGTATATTAAGATACTTTTATCCATTGTTACTAATGTAAATAGAGCATTTTCAATCACATGACTCGGACCTAACAATGGCCTTAGCAACAGAAATGTTACAGTTTTTTGCCCTACAGAGGTTAACAGTTACAGAAAATGACTGGCCGTGGAATTCTCCTATTGGAGCATTTGCAATCACGTGACCCCATACTTAAAAACCGCCTTAGCAACAGATAAACAACGGCCTTAGCAACAGTTAAAAGCCCTACAGAAAGTACACAGTTAAAAGAAAATAACCGGTTGTGACGTCACCTGAAAACACTCTATCAGGATTTTAATGAAAAGCTTTAAATGAAATTCTTATATTTTCATCTGCAATTAATATTTCAGTTTAAATACACTGCAAATTCGTGAAACACTTTTGCAACGCTAAGTAAACACATTGATTAACACTTCTAACCAAAAGCGTTTTGACTGTGTTGTGTGAAAAAAAGTGTTACTAAAAATTTCAGAGATTAAAAATGTGATCTTAATAGTGTTTCCGATCCAAACTCTTTCAGATTATTAACACATTTTACAAAGTTATTTTTAGAACACATATTCAGAACACCATCACAACACTGGTGTGAAGTGTTCTACCTAACATCACAACTTAAGTGTTGTTAATTTGAAAAAAGTGTTCTTAAATGTGTGTTTATTTTTGTGTGGAGCGTTGGCAGTGTAGTACATTCAACATATGCTTTTTGTCTTAACTATCTAGCTCAAAATTTGTTTTGAATGAAAAAAAAACTGCCACAACACGTTGGAATTTCCACAAATAGACCAAGACCTAAATGTCGCGTCGTGGATCTTATGAAATAGTGACCTCGAGACGCGTTGTGGTCATCGAATTGATTATAAGCAAATAAGCATGCATGGAAATTGTTCCTAAAGATATGGCAGTAAATATGACGCAAAAATATTTTTTTTTTCTGGCAGAGTGTAACCCTATAACTTTGGCAGCTAACTGGAATCAATTAGTTAAATCACGTCAATTTTCGAGAAAAAAGGGATAGTAATAACACTGATGTAGATAAATTTAATAGAGTTAAGAGTGTTGATAAGCCTTAAGAAAGACAAATTATGTTAATTTAAAACTAATATTCAGTTGAAATCATCGTTTCTAGAAACCTAAAATAGGAAAATAACTATTTTCGTTTTACTAGTTCAATTATTTTTTTATACTTTTTAAGTTCATAAGAGCATTCAAACATTGTCATCATAAAGCTTATTTTACACCTGTTTTGAAACATAGATATTCAATTTAATTAAATTTTATTCTTTTCTCTGATTAATTGAAATAAAATTGCAACACTGCTTAAAATAACATCGCGATACGTTTTCAACATGTATGAGTAAAACTAATTATTTGTTAGAAAATCTACCTATATTGACTTAATTTGTTTGTGTGTACAATCATTACAGTCAGTCCTCTAATTAATATTTACAGCTCTAATGCCTGTATGCTAATCAAGTATAAAGTGTGGGTGAATTAAACGAATTGCGAAGTATATTCTCTTATTAGGAAATCAATTAGTTTCAACACAGTATTCGACCTGCTTTGAACCAAAAGGAAAACAGTTAAGACTTTCCGTTTAACCCTAGGCTAATCGATTGTTTTTGTAAGCCCCTTTTTTTTTACCTGTCTTAAAAAAACGTAATAATTATCCTATTTTTCCTAGTTAAACGAACTATAATTACCGTATTATTTCTTTATCCTTCGAAAAAGACGCTGGTTTGCTACCGTATGAATAACACTAATTACACCATCCACATTACAGCATTAAAATGACCAATTAAGAATGCGGATTTTTTCCCCCCACGACGGTTTTTTCTAATAACTGCAACCGTGTAAGGAAAAAATGACGATAGAAAAAAAGTTTGTGTTGTTTTATCAGAGTTATATTACAAAAGAAGCTCCAGCCGTAGGGAGAAAAATTTCCCCGCGAAACAACGATTAGTGCATAATCGGATAGATTTTTCCCTTCGATGTGCCCAGTGTCGGTAATTACGAACCGCGGTTTTTAAAAACCGAAGCACGCAAAATACGGTAATTGAGCGCACTTAAAAACGCAGAGCGGGGCGCAAAAAAAGAGTGCGCCCTTTTCATTACCTGTGCGGACCCTATTTGATCATCAGGTACTGCGGGGGGGGGCTTAGAAAAAGATGGCGGGTAATTGAAAGCATATTAAAAAATTGCCCTGCTTTCAAGATGGCGAAATTATAAAGCTTTTCATTTTGCTCTCCCGAGCCCCTCACAATAGCGTTTAATTAAATAATAATAGTCCCTCTTTTTCGCGCGCTTTTTTCCGGTGTGGAGGGTAATGATGAAAAAAAAAATGGCGGAATGATTTTTAATGAAAATTCCCTCATTTGCCGGTTGTTGTTTTGGCCGGAGAGATGAGAACCAACCTTTTTGAGTTAAGCGTTAAGTAAATTAAACTGTGAAGTGGAGTAAAGTGGGTGGCTGTGGTATCTGTGGAAAGGAGGAGGCGGTGGTTATTGTCAATGCTTTTCTTGGAAATTTAGACTAATTAAGGAACTCTTATAGGAACCGAGCCAATAAATTGCAATCTATCTGTGTATCGTATGTTCGGAGGGAATTATTTTTTGAAATTAAACGAACAAATTATTTTTTTCGGAGGTGATAGAAACTAATTTGTTGTGGATTACTTTTTGAGAAGGGTGTTTGTTAAAGGAGTGAAATAAATTATACATGTTTTGTCAATATATGCTGATATTAGATATAATGTTACTTCTGTTATTTGACCCTTTACGTATCGCAAAGCGATTTTTAGTAACAAAGATTAGAAATACTATCGAAAAAAAATTGCAAAATTTCCCATTAAAATATAGAGTTACCTATATTGATGATGACAACACACACACACCGTGACAACAATAAAAATTTGAGGATATTTGAATATTTGGCACCCAAAACACCTTAGAAAATTTTATAATGTAATTCAATTACATGTATGTTACAAGTAGGTGTACATTTTTTTACATGTGAAAGATAATATTAAATAACTTTAATTGATATTTTATAAGCTGGAAGTGCTGTTTTCAACAGCAAATATGTTTCTCATTTGAAAGTTTTTAGTCTGGTTAAAACTGTGGTTTCCAACTTGTTAAAATCCATGAACCACTAAGCACAGAAAATTTAATTAAATATTTATGGGACACACTCTCAAATTTGCATGTTCATTTGTCTCAATATGATGTTCTTCTAAATATAGGAATTCTATCTTGGGAAGTATGATATTTAAATAAATGCAACCCACAAAACCGTTGTTGTTTATTTCAGACCCCTTATTATACAGAAAACCCTCGTTATCTCGAACTTTGATACCTCGAAAACCTTTATATCTCGAAAAAATATTTCCCCTTTAAAATAAAGTACTAATTAATTTTATATTTGGAGTTACCTTGTTATCTCGAAAACTCGATACCTCGAATTTATTTTCGAGTCCCTTCTATTTCCAGATGTCGAAATTATACTGTATTTGATATATATTATACTTTGATAAGTAGCGGAAAGTATAGTTAAAATGTAGTAGTGTCTGTTATCCCTCCTCCCCTCTCATTCAACGTGTTCTAATTTCGTAATTCTACTTATTGGAAGCTTTTTTTGTGTGCTACTGGACCCTTTGGGAGACCACTTCCAAGCCCCTCATGGACCACTGGTGTGAAAACAATCAATAATAACAGAAAAGTAACAAAAAGTCGAACATGAGGACACTTTATCTCTTTAGCCAATGGGAAATGGTGGTCAGCGACGGAGCTCGAGTATATGAGTAGCTAGAGGCTCCTGAATAGGTGAAGTTACCTCATAACCCCCACATGTATTGTATCAATTAGAGAGAAGTAGGAACAGTAGGTTGTACTGACCTGCGTCTCTGAGAGCGAGAGCGCGGTGGCGAGCTCCAGGCGTTCGGGGGTGGAGAGGTATCGCTGCGCCTCGAACCGCTTCTCGAGCCCGTGCAGCTGCTGGTCGCTGAACACGGTGCGCGCCTTGCGCCGGCGGCACGGACGACCGCCTTCGCCCCCGGGGAACAGCGAACCGGGGAACGGAAGACCTGAAAGAGCCGATAGCGATTCTTATTATGCTACTGAGAACGCTATAAACACATTATAAACACTTTTGATGACACTCTCAAATTAACGACGCTTTGGTTGTGCTGTTAGGTAGAACTTATAACACCTTATTGTGTTCTGGATGCGTTTGGAAAGTGTTAGACATGTGTTCTAAAAATAGCGTTGAAAAATAGGTTTGAAATGTGAAAGTGTTCTTAAATTTTGAGAACACATTTTACGTCTCTGTAATGTTTTAGTTGTACTTTTATAACGCCTATCTTTTTCTCACACAGAACGATTGGTACAGAATCACAATACAATTTGCAATACCATCAAAACTATTCTGGCCAGAAGTGTTTATTAGTGTAGTACTTAATTAAGGTTTAAAAAAAAGAAGCTTTAGGAGAGCACGCTTAAGTTGAGATAAATTTTCGTCTCTTGAAAAGTTGGGAAAACAGATTTAGGTCATGTTGCGCCTCAAAACACGCGATAAAGTAAAACAGAAGATAGACTACTTAAAAGTGAGAACAATCATAGCAGCCGAATTAATAAATAAAATTATGTGAAAAAAAATGGGTAAAAAACTCTTTTATTGGAGATACTTATTGAGAAAGGAGATAAATGATATCAGTGAATGATGGTGAAAGGATTAAAAAGGAAGAGTAAAAGAATGTAGATGTGAATGGAGGGAAAGAATAAAAGATAATTTATGAGAGAATACAGAGAAGGCATAACAAGTTATATAAGAAATATTACCGAAGTTATCAGAGAGAATCCGAAGAGAAAATAGGAGAGACAGAGGCATAATGACACAGAAACGAGGTATGAGAAGTGAGTGGAGAAATACAGAAAGGGAGGGGAATTATAAAAATAAAGACAAAAAGGAAGAGGAAATGGAAACATTTTGAAATAATTAATGCAAATAATCTGCTATAAACCAGAGGATTTTGTCTACTTTACTTTTGTTTTCCATTGGGTAATAAATTGGGGGTAGTGAGATTGCAGATTCAATAAAATATTTTCATGTTACTACATGATTAGGTTATTTTTGTTAAAATCTTACACTTCCTTTAAATAGAAATAATAATTTAATATTTATGTAAATAACTTCATTGCATCAATTATTTGAAGCTGTATCAAATATTTCCACCGCAATAAAGCCATTTTACATTGAAGTAGTCCCAAATGAGACAGTAAAATACCAAATAATTCTTTTATAAAACTCACGCAATACTGAATTCTCAAATTAAAATTTAATTGTAATTTGTTGCTTTTTTAATAATGTTGACCTTTCAACATTTAATGCCTATGTTACTTAAAAACAGCAAGTTCAGATTTACAGAGTTGAAAACTTGTCCGTATATTTTCCATGAGGTAGATACACATATTTTTGCACAAAGGAAAAAATGAAAGTTAAAATTTAAGAAAAAATCGGTCTTCTTCTGAAAAACTTATTTTCATGTTCCGGAAAATTAAAGTGAAATTCTTTAGCTAAATTAAAAAGGTTTATCCAAAGGTTAAAGTTTATCCATCAACATCTACTACAAGTATTTAACTAACTAAAACCATTTTATAACATTGAAGATTTTTATGATACTAAATCTTACCCAACTCACGATATTAAAATAGCTTTTAATTACAACCAAAAAAAGGTGTTTTCAAATCAGTGTGTTTAAAGTATATTTTCTCCTGGTTCTTGATATACCCAGAACAAAACTTCCCATCATCCCTTCGTTACACGACAAAAGAAGCAGCGGCCCCAGGCTCCCCTCCTCTTTTCTTATTTCGCTAACGATTTAATAACAAAACTGTCTTCTTATTCTGTCTCTAATCGAGGTTCAAAGAAACTAAGCTCTTTCAAACGAGTACAGGGGACCAGCAGTTTATCCCTTCATCATAAGTCACAAGAGAGGGCATTGAAGAGATTATTAGGAAGAGGGTATTACCGTTTCAAATCTCCTTCTGAAAAAGCTGGCTTGTGCCTGAGCCGTCGTCTCTTTTTTTGCTGCTGCTGTGATGCCATAATGGAGATACTTTTGCTGGGCTTTTGGATAATTACGGGAAAAATTCATTAAAACGGACTAATGGGGACTGTTCCTTTTAATGATTGCTCGATTTATAAGAGTAAAAAAAATGTCTGAGGGGATAAGGCTTAGGGGGATCAGATCGATGGAGGTACAGTCAAGTGATGGAAAAAGTGCCTAGGGGCGTCTTCAAAAACCATTTGAATTGTGTAATTTCCTTTTAAAAAAGAGTTATTGGAAAGTTCATATTCCTAACGTGAAAAATAATCAATAAATTAACGTGTTTTGTGGTGAAAAATTGGTATCATGTTTAAATTATACGTATTGAATAAACTATAACCAGGTTTTTGGAATTTAATTTATTTGATGATTAAACCCTTTTGGGGAGGACCATAAACATACCCTGTCGTATTCAGGGTTTTTATGGACTTATAGGAAGAGAAAATGTAGTTAGTATATAGGTTTTTGTGCTCAAAATACCCTTAAAAGTAATCAATGAATTGTTGACTTCTATGAATACACTACACCCATATTTACAACCATCGCCCTATACATATCTATCACAGCTCATACCAAATATGTCAAGTTTACGTAACTGCAACTATAAGTAAACGAAATTTAGCAATAAATGACGAAAATTGGCCGAATCTAAAACGTTTGTGCTGCTTGGGCAGCGTCCGTGATAAATCCTGCTCAAAGAAGGATTCCACCAATTAAAATAAGCGAAAAGCTAATTTTTCTTCCTTTAGCTGTTGGTTAACACCGACACTGATGGCTATGAATATGGCTGTTGGTATGCAATGAATTCAAATGATTTTACTCAATAAACAGTAAAAGTTTCGTAAATGTGTGTTTAATTTACTCATTTTTCGCAATTAGAACTAGAACCAGGTATAAAAAGAATAAAATTATGTAATTTTTGTTTTACTACAGTAAAAATGCTATTATCTTTATCTTTCCAAACTTTTAATGCACTTCAAAGACGATTTTAATTACTTCACTTGTTGGTTCAAATTTTTTTACTTACAAGACAGATTGTAAAAGAATATTTCTAGTAAATTTTTATACTTCTGTTCCTCAAAATGAAAGTCAAGAATAAGCATTCTAAACCGGATTATTTTGGAACCTTATTTGTATTTAATTAATCACACACATTTCCTCTAGAGCAATCTTTTTAAAAACCATTCTAAGATCATTCAATTTTTAAAAGAATTTTTCTGGATCATTGTTTTATTATTTGCCATAAATCTCAAAAACGAACAAGAAGGACACAGGATAAAACGCGCAGTTATCCCAAGAAAAATTAATTAACAATCAAAACAAAACTTATTTATTAACCGAACAAAAAGTCTGTTTCCCGCCATGAAGTGTTGACTCCGCCCACTTTTGGCAAATCGTCCCCAAATTACTCTAAGTTTCAAAATTATCTTGCGTTAAATTTTTTTGATCTTTCGGGATTAAAAAAAATTAATTAATTAAACGAGGAGGAGCAAAGAAGTGAAGTAATCTCCAAGATGACGTCATGAGCCCTTTAGTAATTAATGAGTTAATCACGGAAAAAACGTTCTTTTTTTAGGAGACTTTCAAAACAAAGCGATTGTGGCTTAGCTCAAGACGTATACTTATGTTATTAGAATAGAAAAAAAAGTTTTAATCGGGATTTTAAGGTAAGAAATTCATTAAGTGAAAAGCCCGTATCAGTCTATTATTGATGGGATCTTTTCATAAGTTAAAGATTAAGGGAGCTTTGCTGTTTGTGATATATTAACTCGTAAAAGTTTTGTTGAAACTTAGATAAAGGAATTTTTTTTTCTTTTAGCTGATAATAAAGTGACAGGGATGGATATATCAAGTAGTATGTCTTCATGTCTGATGAATCTCCATGTTTGGATTCGTGGTTCCTAAGAGCGTTCAAAAGGGTATGTATCGATTCAATGTTATAAAAAATTAGATTTGTGGTAAAATTGCAATGGAGTCAAGTTTAAAAAAAATGATAAGGCAAAAAAAAAACCCTTCAAAAATATTAGTTACTATATGGTAAATATTTTAGCTTTAAAAATAACTTCAAGTGGTCACTATGGTAATTTGAAGAATTAAAAAGTAAGATGCGATTCTAACTTAGGTTTTCTAAATAATTTGTTGCCCTAATAAAAAAGTTCTACCTAATATTAAGATCAAGATTGTATAACTACTATTTATATTTCTATCCAAATAGGAATATTCTTAATAGGCATTAGGCTGGGCGCGCACGAGTGACTAAAGTCACGGCGACCAGGATTACTAGTATCAAAAATATCACAAGAAAACAATAGAGCATTTTCAATCACATGACTTTACCTAACAACGGCCTTAGCAACGTTGTTTTTATCCTCCAGTGATGTCATGTGCGAATGCTTCTATTGGATGCTTAAATGTCCCGCCCCTAACAACAGCCTTAGCAACGTTGTTTTTGTCTTTGTCACCGTGACAAAAGTCGCCCGTGCGCGCTCGCCCTTAGAGCGATTTTTTGGTCATGATAGTGCTTTTCTTTTAATTTTGATCACATTATCCTTCTAACTTCAATTAAGAATCTTTTACAGAGTAAACTATAATTACACTAACTATTTATGTTAGACTTCTTGCCAGTTTTTACATAATTTACAGTACATACTTGATTGACTGTAATACTTGATAGCATACTTGATAATATAATTGAGAGTAAAACTGATAAATCTATGGGATATTCCTAGGTAGTTCTTTACAGAATCGTATAGTATATAAGAAACCCCTTCCAAAATATTCATTGCAAAACCCTTCAGTTTGAAATGGCGAAAGCGCTGAAAAGTATTTCTAGACGTTCCATCTATGTACCTCCAAAGAGAAACGTTGAACACGGCAAGCGTTTTTTTGCGTGAATATTCAGAATTTTTTTCTCCGTATTTTTTCGGTCACAAACTCTAAAGGGAAAATGGATTTGAAAAGTTTCAATCCAACCCATTGGGCTTTGTCTCTCATATATAAAAAGCGCAGTCACGGCTGCAGTTATGTCACAGAAATTCTGTTTGCTGTCACTTTTCCCGAAATGTTTTCGCCATTCAGATTTGGAAAATGCCAGCGATTTTTCCCTCTACTTTTCCCGAATTTTGTTGAAACGATTTTCAACTTGAATATGCATTGAAGTGGATGGTAGTTGAAGTATGTTAGAATTTCTAGCTTGGTTTTAGTTAGAGATTTTCTAATAAATATAGCCGAATCATCTTATACCGAGTTGATTCATACTGGATACTACTTGCGGCCGTATTCACCCCTAACCTTAGGTTAACCTGGAAACAAAACTTCTAATTGATTGTTGAAGTTTTAAGCCAATCAGAGTTTTTGAAAACGTTTGATTCCAGGTTAACCTTAAGTCAGTGTAGTGGTGAATATAGCCGTTAACTTATGTAACTTAGATTTTTTAAAAATCTACTTGCGACTACGTTGTGAAAAAGGTTCTATCTACATGAAGTATAAAACAAGAAATGAGTTTTAATAAATTCCGTAACACAAAATTATTCCCTGAAAAGGTCAAGTGTGTTGTTTAATTAAAAGAGAAATAGAAAATATAAAAACTAATCTATCTTTAGTCTGAATTTTACAAGTCTATTTTAAAATAATTCTGTTGAAATGGAAGCTTGCGCGGTTAAATAATTTTTTTCATACAATGATTTTTAAGAAAAATTTATGTTTGTTTATACACTTATCACTACGTAAAAAGAATTTACCAAGTTATTTTTTACGATAAAAAGAATGAATTGAGAATTGGGGGACTGTTTTGCAGGAACTTTGAGGGAATAATACTTCTTTCGTACTGTAGAAAAAATTCCCTTGGGTCAAGTCTCCCTAGTTTCCCTTATAAGGGTTTTCGGTATTCTTGAAATTCCCCTGTAAAACTAAAAGACATCATAACAACATACAACTCATATACCTCCCACAATATCTCAATCCTTTGTTTGCCGCCCCATATACAAATAAATATGCAGTTGAAACAGCATAAAAGAGTAATCACATATTTCTTAAAATGCGAACGGTTTCTGAATAAACAAAATACATCTCCCAAACGAACCATTCCACCGAATCGTTCCCAAATAAAAAAATCCCCATACACCCTCATCACCATCCCCACTCATTAGCGAATCGAGCCCTGACGACCCCCCATCAAAAAAAGAACCTCTCCCACACACAAACGACAAAAACTCCGCTATTTCCATTTTAGTTCTTGGCAACAGAGCAAAAACAAGCAACAGCAGCTCTCCTATAACAAGAAGAGAAGAAGAGAGTCAAATAAAATGGAGGAGGTCTTCCTAATGAATTTACATCGCGCGGATTACACCTGGCGCGGCTTAGGAGGCCATTATTTTGGTAAGGCTGTCCTGGCCATTAGTTGCAGATTTGGTCGGTCCCGCTGTGGCACATTACCCTTTTAATGATGGGTCCTCCGGCGAGTAGGACGTTAAACAGCTCCCTAAGTACAAATAATGTCGCCAAATTAGGGAGCTAAGAGGCTGCCGCAAGAAGGATACTGGGATTTTTTTTACCTCTTCCCCCTCTTTTTCTTTTATTTCTAGGGATGGTCGATTTTTTGGAATGAAGGGGGGGGGATGGGCGTTTGGTGTAGGGGTGGTCATGTTGTGTTAAATCGATGTGGGAGGTTGTGGAATATTTTTGTGGAGTTTGTAGAAGTGAATGGGAGTGAAACTTGATGAATAGGAACGGAATTTGATGACTTGTTTTGGATTTGAATACAAAATTATCAGTTATTTAAAAAAAAAATTCCATAAAACTTATTTGACAGATTTGAGTATGAGATATAATAGACAGTGAACCTGTTTTTAACGATTCTGTAGGGATCATATAAAATATTATTAGAGACGGTCAATCTTTAAAGACAGCGTTCCATTGCTAGTTGAGACCTTGCTGATGTGACCAAGGGCGAATATATTGTTATAAATATTTAGGTTTTACAAAATTTGTTGTATGGCATGTGTTAAAAATTATTCCCTTACATGCTCATTTGCCAACTTTAAAAATTGTGAGGCCTGTTTCAGATGTGTTAAATTTTAATTTATCTCTTTGACTGTGAAGGACACTTATACTGAATTTTAAGTGTTGTTTTGGGGTAAAAAAGCATATCACTTTCGGTCTCTTTTCATTCCAGATAAATGTAAAATTATAATGGTTAAAGATTAACTTCATGTTTTCATTAGAATAAAAAAGCAATTATTAATTATTGCCAATATGAGAAAAATGTACTAATATCTTACAAGGATAAATACAACAAACTTGTTTTTGAACTTTTACTTCAAATCTGCAATTTATTTTGAAATATTTATTTCTAGGGTAACTTTTTGCTTTCAAAAAAATTCTCGAACCGATCAATTTGCTGGGTTTAAAACATCTCACCGTCTTTTATTCTCAAGTTGAGAGAAAACACATCCTTAAACAAAACCTAAACTTTCCACTCAAATTTTCCTCACTGCACGCTAAACTGATTTGACTGCGCGCGTCTTATCCTTAAAACCTTCCACCCTAAAACTTCCTTCCCTTAGAAGAATTTATTCACGCACCGAACAAAAGCGAGCTGTCGCGCTGAGAAACCACCCTCGAAAACAATGAATTGGCGTTTCCGAAACAAAAACATGAGCAAGAGCAACACGGCAATCATCCTCCAGAAACGCAAAAACGCCTTCATCCGCTCAGCAACAACGCAAAACACCTAAAGCGTATGGAAGCGTAGAGGTAGGAGGGAGTAGGGCCAGCAAGGAATGTATTCCTTCGTAGCAGATGCATACAGAAATTACTAGTTATTGCGTTATATGCATTGCATACTAGTATACCCATATAGGGGCTGATTTCGGTGTATCAATAAAATTAAGCTAATTAGCTAAAACTAATAAAAAATTTCCAATTTGAAAAATCAAAGTTGACAGGGGTTGACAAAGTTGAATAAAATAAGGAGATGGTTTTTTCTAAATGAGAAAGAGAGATGAAGGGGGAGGGAAAGGAAGGAAAAGAGAGAAAAGGAGAAATTAATAAATAAAGGAGGGGAGAGGAGTAATGGATGGATAAAGATAGAAAAGGAGTGAGAAAAAGATTGAAAGAGAAAAGAAAGAAAATGATAAGGGAGAAGGAAAAGAAAAAGAGGTAAGGAAAGAGAGAGAAGGGAGGTAAATAAGAAAGGAGAGAGGGGAAGTTAGGTAGATATAGGGAAAGATAGGGTGTGAATCTTGTGAAAAATTTCTTTTCTATTTAAATAGGTTTTTATTTGGGATGAATAAACATACCAGAATTAAAAAATACTTTTAAATAAGGTTTTTAATTCTTTTTAAAATTCATGTGGTTCACATTCTAATCTCTCTAAACTCTTTGCGGTTTTCATATTACCAGCGTTTATGATGAAAGTCTGTTTTACGAATTAGAGAGAGATAATATTTGTGAGTCTTGGCATTTTTTGTACTGGTTTTCCTAAAGGGCCTTCTCCTCATAAAACGGAAATAAGTCTTTATGCTCCGCTCAATGCTATTTTTCTATTTATTAAAGAAAAGATTTCTGGGCATAATACACAGACTTATACTAAATGATGAAAAGTGGGCAAATCGTGTCTCTTGTAATATAACGGAGAAAAAACAATTACAAACACGGCAATCTTACAAGTCGACGAAGAAAACGTGCAAACTCTGCGAAACCGACAGACTATGTCTGTCGACACGATAGCTTCAACGATGAAAGCTCCCCAATGCGCGCTCTAAACATTCAAACTCCACGATCCATGATCCCTGCGAAAAAAGGATTACCTCTGCAGCGACGAGACAAAAAACAACTACAACAACAACTCCTCGTATTCAAAATTACGTCCACTCGTGATTTCCGAGGGTCTTAAGCCCCGTGTCAACTGCCCGGGCGTTAGCGCCCCGGCCCTAAGCCTGTTAGGGTGCGCCCCAAGTATCCCTACTTGTTATAGAGCATGCGGGCGTCCAAATCCGCCCTCGGTAATGCAGAAAAGACCATCATTTGTCTTTCTTCCGGTGTTACAGTATAGGGCAAAAACTGTCTTGGAATTCATCGCGGCTTATCCAATGGAATTTCGGATGGGGTCTTAAGTCGACAGCTGGCTGGGGGTGGGTGGCATAATTCGACAAACGGAGGCCCGTTAGATCGTCTGCAGGTAGGGGGAGGGTGTGTATGGCTGGAGGGTATGATTTGATTCGAAGTGGAAGAAGGTTTTTTGTTTTGTTTTGTTTGGTGTGTGTGTGTGTGTGGAATTGAGACGTTTTGACGCGATTTTGTGTGTGTTTTGTTTTGAGATGTTGGAGGAAGGTTGGTTGTTCTTTCTTGAGAAGTGTGTGTGAGGGAGTTATTAGAGTGGGATTCTGGGTGGTAGAAAAGGAAGGTTTTTTTGATGTGGTACTCGTATGTAGGTAGAGGTTTAACAGGTAGTATACGCATTAAGCTTGGTTGATGTTGGTGGAGTGTGACTTAATTTTTAACGAAAAAGCGCTAAGAATCTAATTCAAACTAAATCATTGTACGCTTTTTAATACTCTCAATAATAGTTCAAACTCATGCTAAAACACATGTTGACTTACAGATATATAAAAAGATTGAAATATTGTAGTTATCAGTGGCATAGGTAGGAAATTTTTTTTAAAGGGGATAGTGGTATTTCTGGGGAGATATGGGGTAGATATATATAATCGTTTTATGTGTTTAAAAATGGAATATTTCCGAGTTTTGAGGGTGAAGTTTATATCTCCTAATTCTCTCCTTTGTTTACGCCCCAGGTGTAAGTTTATGTGAAATGTAAACTATAATTTTAATATCAGTGTTAACAACTAGATACCTTCTGAGTAGTAGGTATACATCATAATTATGTAGATGAAATGTAATGCTTTAAAAGTTAAATATATAAATCATAGTCATTCTTATCATTTTAAGATTTAATTACTCTACTAATAGAATTTAAAACTTCGTCATAATGTTGATAACATTCATTCTTTCTTTAATTTACTCTCAACTTTGGAGTAAGAGAGAGTGAAATGGAAAGGGAGGATTTTAGAGAAAAAAAAAAGAAGAAAATAGAGAGAAGCAGAAGATAAAGAAACCAACAGAAAAACACAAAATTAGAAACAGAATGAGAGAGAGGATAACTAAAAACAAAAGAGTGAAAATCCCTCCTTTTAAGCTGCGTTTCGATGCACTACCCAAAAAAACATCCAAAAACAATTCCAACTCTTGACGCCCTCAGACCCAAAACCCCATCACACCCCCTCTTCAAAAATTTCCCAGCAAAAACCAATCTCAAAACTCCCAACAGAAAACTTCTCCCCTCCAAACCACCCTAAACCCAAATAAAACAAACCGGAATGCCCCTATCCCCTCCCCACTAACTACATAAATACGGACACAACAAGGACGGGGGAAAAAAGCTCCACACAGCGGCTTACAGTGACACAATAAACACAAAGCCCTCCCCTTAATTTCGAAAGAAGCGCTCATTAGAGGGGACGTCGGCTTTATCGGACGCCAACGTGACTAATCTGCTCAATCGGCGCCGCGAGGCCCGGGCCCGTTTTCAGCTTAGCCTGCCCGGGACACGTCAAGTGGGCCCGGGCCCCGTCGTTTTTGCCGTCGGAAGATTAAGGGGAATAAAAGTGTTGTGTGTGTTGGGGGGTATGAGGGAAGGGAAGGGGACGATTTTGGAGCGGTTTGGTGGAGTGATTTGGTCGGGATCTGGAAAATTTTGGAGTTTCTATACTTTTCTTGTTCTTCTCTCTCTTTATCCCAATCATTGGTCTCATTTTCTCTCACTTCATCAATAGGATTCACTTCCTCGTATTATCTTTCCTATTCACTTTTCATTCTCTCTTCCTATTGTTTGCACTTACGATTATATTTCTTTAGATTAATTTTTCTTACATTCTTTCATTCTCTATCACTTTGCTTTTTTCCCCTCTCTTTACTTTTCCCTTACATATTTTATTCTCTTCCAATCTCTCCAATCCTATTACTATTATACTTCTTTTTGAATTGATCACTTATTTTCTCCCTATTTATAATTATAATCTACTTACTCTTGTCTTTCTTATTCTCTCTCCCATTTTTACAGATTCTGTAAACATCAGTTGATCAAACTATTGGGGTAGCCCATTTATCTTATTCTTATTTATCTTCACTTATTTTCTCACTTCATATTAACCTTATTATCTCTCTCATTTCCATTATTTTTCTTTATTCACTCTTATTACACCATCTTGATTTGATTTCTCTTTAATTCTCTCTCCTCCTCCTCATTTCCCTCTTTTGTTCTCTCTCATTCTGTGTCTCATCTTACTCTTATTTATTCACGTTCGGTTTCTCCTTAGCTTTCACATATTTATCTCTCCTTATTACTATTTTACCCATACTCAAATCTATCATTCTCTCTCTTTTAAATCATTCTCTCTCTTTTTTCTCTCATTCTCAAAGGTAGTTACAACAAGATCAGGTCGGAGAGTACGTTTTGCAAGGACTCTTTTTGAATATATATAACTTTAAAAAAAAAAGTAGTAAGGTACCATGTTTTTGGGTTGCTTGTGCCGTTCCTTTGTCACTGGGGGGATGCTCTGTGGCAACGCTCGCCGGGAACAACTCAACTCTTCTGGCAGAAGCAATAAAGGGTTGATCGCTGCTGGGATTTGGGCTTTTGTCTATAGTTTACTTAAGAGTGCTGGTCGCTCGTTATTCTGGTGAATAAAGCATGTTTATATTTAACTGGTTTTATTATTGAGCAGCATCTGACACACTTTAACATCTTATCTGTATCACAACTATTTTGGTCTTCCTTATCTATTTTTCTCTAACTTCATTTCCTCTCATTCTCTTTCCTTAACCTCTCATTTTCTCTTATTTCTAAAAAAAATATCCGAGTTAAAGTATGACCATTTTTGAAATTATGAAGATAGATCTTAAATACGCAAGTTTTCGCTTATTTAAGCTTTAAAAATATACATTTAATAACATAAATTTAGTCTGAAAGGTTGTGTATCCATTATTAACCTGCCAGTTTCTAAAACAAGCCCCGAACATAATTCTAATTTATTATTATATTTCCCGAGCGATATTTATTATTCAAAATGTTTGAGCTTGGAATATCTATTATTACAAAAAAGAAGCTGGTCATTATAATTACTTTTAGTATAATAATATTTTAAAACTTTTAGTATAATAAATTTTACACTGAAATACTCCTTGACTTTATAAATTCTGACCTTTTAGAAACTATTTTTCAAATAATTTACAAGTTGATTTTTTGTTATCACCCTAATAATAGAAGGATGAATGATAGGTAATTAATTTATTTTTTAAATTGAAAACCACCTAGTGATTTTCATATTTGAAATTTATTACTTTTTCATTTATGACATGGCAACATTATGTTGGTATATGGAATGTAAGGAATCCCGAGCGTTAGTATCAGTGGGTACCAACAATTTCTCTACCTCTCTAGCAATAAAACTATATTTATATTCTATAGTTTTCAATGCAAAATTATTAAGATTTGTTTTACTGTTCCTTTCCATAAAGAAATTATACATCTCTCTATATATAATGAAGGTGTCCCTGCCTGCCTGGCTGGGTTCCTGCCTGGGTTCCTGGGTTTGTCCGGAACAGATTTGGCTCAATTTCTCCAAAACTACCCGTCCGAATCGAACCAAACTTGGTACACATACGTATGGGGACGGGGGAAAGACAATGACATCATTTCCAAATTTCTAAAACCACCCCTTCACCCCCTTTTAGGCCTTTTTGTAAAAATCGCCTTACTTCTCCACTAAAGAAGATCTGTTTAACTCGCATTGTTGCAAATAATACAACAAAAACAATTTTAACATAAAACAAAGTATTTAAAGATGAAACTGGACTAATTTTTTTTAAAAAAGGTTATAAATACTTTTAAAACTTGAAAACTGTCCTTATAAAAAACTTTATAACACTATTTTCTTATTAAAAACTCCATTTTCCATGAAATTTATAGTTGAAACAGAAAGTTTTAAGAATTAGACTGGTTAAAGTAAAGATTACATCATGCAGTTTTTTTAGAAAGTTGATGATAGAAACACTAGATCAATTTGTTATTTAACCTTATAATTTGTTTCTTTGGTGTAGTTTAACGGGATTTTTTTTTTCAATTTAAACAGGGGGTATTTACAAATTTTGGGATTTCAAAAGTCTGTAATAATTTTAATGGATTTTTTTCACTTAGAATGGATAATTGGGTAACTGTCGTAATTAAATGTGCAACACCGGAACTGGATGGTTAGGTTAGATTTACACAGTTGGAACCGGGAGGGAAAAGGCACAGGGAGCACGGTGATGAAAATGCACCGGGAACACCGAGATGAAAAGGCACCGGGGACACCAAGATGAAAAGGCACCGGGGACACCAAGATGAAAAAGGCACCGGGATATGAAAAAATACTGGGAACACCGGGATATGAAAAACTACCAGGATGATTGGTAATTATGGTTACAGAAAATTAGGCATGTAACTTGAGAAAATTTTAATAAATTGATACACTCCACCCGTGCAAGGCCGGGCATATCAGCTAGTTATTGATAAAAAACAAAAATCGAAAACCGTTGATTGGACTGTTTTAGTTTTGCGTCACTTTTCAAATTCCAAAACAATGATGAATTCGCAGAGAAAAGGAACAAAGTGGGTTGCTAAAGAAGCAACTCCATTACTGAAAGCAGTCTTTTTTGATACCAGAGCGAAAATGCTTTAAAGCAAGGGAATCGAATGAAGTAAAAGGAGAGGAAATAAAGGCGAAATTGACAAAAATGTGAAGACATTAGATCTGAAAGGGCCAGGGAAGGGACTACACTGTAGAGGTAGATGGAAAGTAATAAAAGCTGAAAACTGAAGTGAAAAAGGAAGAATAGCCTTTTTCCAATTCTAAGAAAATAACAATTGGGAGAAAAGAATTTTTGAATACTTAACGAAACTGAACAATTCCGTAATCAAATGTTATGATGATAATGTTTAATGATAGTTTTACTTGAATTTCAGTATTTTATGGGAGGTGAAGGGGGGAATAGTCGGACCTGGAAAAAGTTGTAACCTTCCCCCGAATCTAATTCTCAAAAATATCTTCCCCCAGCCAACCCCCGCAGTTTCACCCTAAAATTCAAAGCAGCCAAATTCTCCATAAATAAAAATTAGCATAAAGTATTACATTTAGATTAGAGCACTTTTTATTTCTAATACCCTTCACTGTCAGTGCCAAATTATATAGAAATTTATTTTGGGAGGGGCACAAAATTATTTCTTAGTCCCTCATGCATATTTTATAGATCATAAGTAACTTTTTAATACATTTTTAGGTAGAATTTCCGTCTTAAAGAACTTAATGTAATAAAAGTTGTGAGCAACAAAGTTCCAAGTACCAAAGGGGGGGGGAGTCTGGGGGTTCTCCCCCAGAATTTTTTTGGAAATTTGACTCTAAAACAGGTTTTTAGCTAGTTTTGGTGCACCTAGTCTGAATTTTGGAAATATATTTTTAGGTAGGATTTGCATTTTGATGAACTTAATATAAAATAAGTTGTTAATAATATAGTTCGCCAAGTACATAAGGGGATCTGGGGGCCATTGCCCAGACAATTTTTGGCAATTTGACCCTAAAACACGGTTTCAACTTGGTATTGGTACACCAACAAATGGCTCTTCAACCCCAATCTTTCATTCTGATTTCAACAAAACTTTATTTTATCTCCTTACGGCTCCCCCCTTTCCCAGACTTTTACCCCAAAATAAGTGAAATTTGCCTGAACCTTATGTATTGCACCTATGGAGCTGATGGTGGCTTCCCCCGAAACAGGTTCGCAGGTTCGGACATTTTTTCCAGGTCCGGGAATAGTTTTTTTCCCTATTCATTCAACTTATTACATCAAAATAAATTTTTTTTTTTAGAAAAGTTTAGTACTTCAGATCTGACTAGATTTCTTTTTAATTTGAATATGAGCAATTTTAAATGTAATGTAGTATGTTATAAAACTGTGGCACATCACATATCAATCAAACACGTTCTGAAATGAATAAAACTTCCTTTACTGGAATTCTGAATATGCCCTATAAGTGTAGACGATATAAAAAAGTTAGAATTTTTTAAAAATTAGATTAGCTAAGATAAATCATGAATTATTTATACCTCAGTTTAGTTTCTATGCAACATCATAAGTATTGCATTATTTAAAAATCAAATTTTAAGTAGAACCCATTGATCCTATTTGTTACATAACAAAATTTTATGATGGATGAAATGAATAAAAAAAGAAGGATTATATATTAAAATAAAACAATTTAGTAATAATTATTGGATTTCATAAAGTGTAATTTAGTACTCTTATTAAGTTAATCTAGACATGTCGCTTTTGTTGTAAATAAGAAATATAATCTTTGCAAAATCAAATCAAATCAAATTTATTAACACAAACACAACACACTAAAAAAGACATAAAATAAAATAGAAGAAACATACAAAGTACAAAATAACTCACAATTTATTTAAAAAAAAGATAGAAAAATAAATATAACAAAAAAGAAGATACATACAAATACTAAGCTATTTGTAGAAATATTTCATCCGTATACTTATTTTCGTTTTAAGTGGCAAAATCAGAAGTTCATCTGAGACCTTTTTAACTTCATTAACTAATACCAACAAAAACATAGTACAGTGGGCGAATAAGATAAAAAGAGTTTCTATAGCAAAAAAAATATCACTTTAAAGAATAAAAATAAAACTTTGGAACACATTTAGTTTCAAAACCTGGCTCGTAAAAAGGTGAAATGTGTATAATCAGGAGCGCTTTGTTCGAGGCTCTATTAAGGGATTCGAATTAAATCTGTGAGAAATTACAAGTTTAAATTTTAAAAAAGCTACTCTAAGTTGATTGAACCATGATCAATTATTTAAATTAACGAAATTCTGTAAAAGTTGTTTTCTTACAATGATTCAAATTTGATGGAGAAACTTCTTTTCTTACACAGCTGAGCTTCTTTTTAAAGCCAATTGTCGAAGGGAGATTGTTTTAGTGTTAAAGACCTACCGTTCAAAGGATTTGTTTATATATTTTTAGCAAATTAACGAAAAATATATTGCCCTTGCAATTTGACGAGCCTCTTGGAGTAAAACTGATGGATGGACATAACATAAAAAACTTTAACTTAATAAACTTGAAATTAATTTCATTCAATGTAGTTAATTTAATTGTTCCATTTAATGTAATAATGACCCCATTTTATGAAAATTTGTAATAAAATACTGAAAGTAAACTACCATTCTAATTCGCATTTTGATTTTTCAATGAAATGGTGTTTGCAAATAACTTCAAAATTACTGCGTAAGTTATTATTGATTGCACCTACTAATTCAAAAACTGTAAGTTGTAGAACTTTGTTTGTAATTGGAAAGTTACAGTGTTTTTCAATTGAGGTGCTTGCTGCAATAAGAAGTTAACTCCAAAATCAGAATCCACATAAAAAGGCGACACCTTGGCGGCAGCAAGCGTTAGTTGCCAAGTTAGTGCTATTTTACGGTAATGTATACAACTGCGGGATGAGTAGATTAGAAAAGTTACGACTTTACAAATATTTATTCTAGTGGAATTTACTCATTGTTGCAGCAAACATCTCAATTGTTGAACAATTCTTCATTACTTCTTCATTCAATTCTTCAATATTCTCGAACATCATTTCTTGAAATTTGCTTTCGAACTACTTTTACACAGATTTTTAAAATAGATTTATAGGTACAGAAAAAAAAATATTTCTTCATTGAAATTAACATTTTAATTACTTCCTTTTAAACGCAATACGTAAATAAATAAAATGTCTTTCTATGGAAAGTATTCAAAATCAAGTGATTAGTGTTTGATTATTATTCAAGCACTAACTAAATCAATCTTTTTTTCAAAGTATGAGTGAGATAATACTACATTGAGATAATTTCATGTTACTGGTTTTTTATTGCAATTTCGTTTGAAGTTGTAACAACGCAACGTTGAATTTCAACTGTTCAAATACATTTTCAACTTATGAAAATTGTTCAGTGAAAGAGACTGAAAACGGCGACATCCCCTCTTTTGCTAAGCCTTCGAAAAACCTCAAAACGAAAAAAAAATTCTGAAAAATTTGCCTCAGGGTAGAGGAAGGAGAAAACGTCTTTTTCTGTGTATTCTTGTGGCTGTGTGGAGGACTTAATGTGTTGATGCACTATTTCCACGAGGGATTTCTCTTCGAAACATTCTGGAGAAAAAGATGTCACTATATTTTTACTCTACTGAAAGCTCTGGGTTAGTCTCAATGTCGTTTATACAAGAGAGTTTTTCCGATGGATTTTTATTTTTACGAATTAATTTTACTTCCCTTACAAAAACTGTGTTTTGTTCTATTTTAATTTATAGCAACTTATAAAAAACATTTAAAAAAACTTTTATTTTGTAGGCCTAAAGGACCTAATTAAAATTATTATTGAATCTCAGTTGAGAGGGAAATAATTATGGATTGTTTTTATGACTACAGAGTCAACTATAGAAAACCTCACAAGTTTCATGGTTTTTATCTCCTAATGAAATCTGATACTTTGTGGAAATCGCATGTCCCCATGTAGTAACTACTGGATGATTTACTTTTACACCATGCTCGTTACAAAGGCTTTAAAGTTTAAATTAGTATTCACCGATTGCTTCTACTTCATACCTGGTCGACTGTCAGTTGTTTTTACCAAATGTAAAAGATAATATTCCTTCAATATAATTCACTATGTTCTAAAATAATTTTTTTACTTGAATTAGATAGATAAAAAAGAGATATTACAAAGACGTAAAAAATAAAAGTTCACATAAGGCAAAAACAAATAAACCCCGTTGAAAACATTCCCCTCCTATTTAGTAACTTTGTATGTTTCGACAAATTTCTGAGAACAGCTTCATAAAATTAGCCTAAACGACATTACGCTAATTGTTTTCAAACTGATCTCTTTCTATAATGTTTCGGAAATATTCAACTTGGATTTACGTATTGCATTTCTCCCCCCCCCCCACATCAATCATAAATCATCCATTCCAATTTTGCAAGCCTCTTGCTGATGAACATTTGTTTAGAATTCTAAATATACTTTTCTTTTTACCGAAAACCTTAATTAAAAATTCTCTGACGGTTCAACTTGTATCAATTATATCCTGTACTAACTTGACTTCTTATTTTCTTAAATGGCCTAAATGTGTACTACATTGAGAATTTAGGGAACTTTAAGATGATGTAAATACTTTTGATATAATTATAATAATAACTACTAATAATGGTGATATAATATTTTATCGTTGGGAATAAATTTAAAATAAGATCAATATTCATCAATTTAATATCATCAATATTATTCAAGAGTATGAATATCTTTCCGTTATATACCTACCTAAGAATAAAAAAAAAGCTTTAAAGAAATAAAGCTTTATTATAAATTTGATTGTGTGGTCCCATAAGTAAAAAAAAAGCGAAAACCTAAAGGTATTATTTACTGTACGGTCGATCCAGATTTACAAGGTATTCTGTTATATAATATGCATAACATTTTGAATAATAAATGCAAGGGAATAGAAAATCAAAAGGAAATCCACTGTTGTTCGTTATTTTGAATTGTTCAATTGTTGAATTTTCATAAAAATGTGTTATCTTTGGAAAATAACCGGATTTTGAATATAATTTAAATGAAGTGTTTGGTAATAAATGAGTGAAAACATTTTACCAAAAGGCTTTATTCCCACAGTGCTCGAATTAAAATTCAATTAGAATGAATCAAAAGTACGAGTATATGAGTAAAAAACATGAAGAAAAATCAAATCCATGATTAATGACAAAACTTTGTCAAATTTTTTGTTTGAGCAGCCTAATTACAAAGAACACAAAAAATTAAAAATTTGGAAAATTAGTTCATATAAAGAAGAAAAAAAGATTCTATAAAGATTATTATAAACATAATAGATTGTAAAAGAGGAGCAATAATTAACAGGCAGTAGAAAATGAAATTAAATGGTAATGTAAAATTATAACTTTGAGGAATGCTCACCAAGAAGCTCTGTGCATATAAAGAAAAATTATAGAAAAATAAAGAAAGTTGCAATGGGATAGGAAAGTTGGGAAAATATTAGGGGAAAAACTCGTATGGTGATAGATATGGGAAATACGATTTTGTATTTATTTATTTTTCATTAAAAAACTAATGTAACGGGATAAATGTGAAAAAGCACCATCCCCTTAGGGGGCTATAGTAAAAAGTACACCACAACATTTATTTTTAACCAATATTTTCTACATAAACCCCTAAAATACTGCATTTAACATAACTTAAATTATTTACACAAATTTACTATTGGTACAACAGTACATTTTAATCTTTAAATTTAATAAGATAAAATCCCTTCATACCGAACTACACTCGAAAGTACATATTAAGTAAAGCTCTTCATAACTTCAGTAAAATCACTAATAGTAAGAAGAGGAAGTTCTAACACATGAGTTAAACAATTTTATTTGTCTATAATTTTATTATAAAAAAATAACAGTTGGTTTCGATGTGCTCTTACAGATTCTCACTCTATACATTGAGTAGTTCAGATATCTGTTTATCAGTAAGGCTTCCTCTTTTTCAGTGGTATGAGAGAGAAATTATACTTTTAAATCTGAATAAATTAATTTCTTTCATTTTTATGTGATGAAACTTTTTATGTTTCAATTATATAACAACTAGATTTTTCCAATTTTTCAGTTTCAAACAATACAATAGTTTCCAATGAAGTAATATATATTTTTATTTTATGTTTGAAAGTAGAAAATTGTTTAAAACTCATTAAAACACTTTACTTTAAGGTGTGATGTTCACACTTCGATCCTATATGGTCGACAGAGGGAAGTAATATTGCTGCTGAGGGGGATACTGGTCTGAAACATGCACTTTCTCTAAAATAAGCACATGACGTATCATTTTTGAGTAAGAGCATATTTTCAGAAAGGAGAAGTTGAGTAAGTTTTATTCGGAGCCAGTTTGACTAACGGACGTATTCTCTACTAACCTAATAAAGTTAATCTGGAATCAAAACTTCTAATTGGTAGTTGAAGAAGGAAAAAAAGTTTTAAGTCAATCCCAGAGTTGTCTAAAAAGCTTTATTCCACAAGCTAATAGTAAATACATCCGGAAGGGACAAACTCAGATATTAGTTTTTTTTCTCAGTTTTTTCTTAAACGACATTTTGACACCTTCTAAATACCTGTTTAAATATAATCAAGACCACTGCATCAGAAAATCAATTTTGATTCCCACACTGCAAATGTTCACTATAATGAGCCCACTTAAGAACACTTTTTGTTCTTGAAATAAACACCGATTTGGTGTTGGCATCCAGAAATGTGTTCTAAAAATGGTGCTGTAAAAGTTTTGGGAAGACAGAAAATGTGTTTCGATCTAAATTTAAGTACACATTCAAATTCTAACATAAAACTGAAGTTTTCAAACCTATTCATCAGAACATTATAAAATCGCAATAAAGTGTTAAAATGTTTTACACAGCTAAAGTGTTGTTGGAAAAGTGTTCTGAAACGTGTTTATAACGGTGTTTACTTTTGTGTGTGAGCTTTTGCAATGTACTATAACTTTGTTGCTTTTTTCGTTGGTATGATAGAGGAAATGAGAAGGTTGAGGAGATTGAGAAGATGATAAAGATGAAAGGGGGTGTAGAGAAATAGAAGATATCTCCCCCTCGAAAGTCTAAAATTTTTAATTTCATGTCCTTAAAAACGAGAAAAATAACTTATTCTCACCCTCCTATAATTTCAATAAACGTGAAAGGACAAGATAATATGAGAAAAATTTGAAGAGAATGAGAGATAGGAAGAAAAGAAATTTGAGGATATTGAAATAATGAGAGAAGTAGTAAAATAAGATACAGTCGATTCCGCTTAATGTGATCACGGTTAATGTTATCAATCGGATAATGTTATCAAAATTGACCGGTCCCGATCACTCCTTTTAATTTAATGTAAAATGCGCCGCTTAATGTGATCAACACTTCGCTTAATAGCATCAAAATTTGGTGAAATCCCCTAAAAACCACCTTTTTTCTGGTTTAAAAGCCTATTTTAATACATAAGCATACAAAATGAGTCATTAATTTTTATTAGTGTTTTAAGTTCCACTCTCATATTTTTCTTTAAGAATGTAATATACATTCTTAAAGAAAAATATGACGAAAAAAAAACGACTCCCTGTTTGTATTTTGAAAATTATAATTTGCAAAATACAAACTAGGGAGTCGTTTTAAATACTTCAATTAGGAATAAATAGTTGTGATTTTAATGCAAACACTCGAGATACACTGTTTGAAACTTTCTAGTATCAAACCTCCTATTGTTATCAATCGGATATTGTTATCATTCTACTCTTGGACAAAGGTGATCACATTTTAAAGTCGACTGTATAAGAATAGAGAAATTTAGAGGAAATGTAAAGAAAGAGAAATAAAAGGATGATCATACGGTAGAGAGAGGCCATGGAATGAAGAATATAGGAGAGAAATAAGGAGTAAAATGGAAGAAAATGAGGACTTCCAGGACTCAACCTCGAGTAAAATTAGTTTTTACTTTTATCTACCCTTCTAAGAATCTACAGGTATGTTTTATCTATAGAGATTGCGTTTAAAAAGCACATTAAATGACCAGAGAATGATACCAAGTCATTGATAATGCCAATATTCTTCAAAATAATTATTCTACTAAGCTTAATTTTTGTTGAGTTCAACATTTTTGTAGGGATTCAAATGAAAGTTAAGTATAAAAAGAACAGAGAGTGAATTAAATCGCAGGATAGAGGCGAAAAAACTCCCAAACATATTCTGAAACGGCGTTTTGGTGCCTTCTAAATCCTTATTTAAATAATCAAGACCATAGTGTGTCAACGCATAGAGTGAGATGGGCTCAAACCCCCTCAATGTTAATTTTCGAGAGGGGGTTTATATTTTCCGGTGTGGATGAAAATTATGGTTGAAGAATATAGTTTGAAAATGTATCAGTAAATTAATCTTGGAAAAAGTCAAAAAAAAATTGATGTCGATTTTCTCCCTGCATAAAAACACACCTTTCACACATTCTCAATCTATGGTTTCAGTGTAATTACATACGAAGAAAACCACGGTACTAATTCAAGATTACATTTACATTTGGATTGTTGATTAATCAATGCTAACTCTTGGAAAAATTGAATGTTCTTTAGTTAGAGTATTTGTTACATAATTATATAGCTAGGATTTAAAGATGTGGTTTTTTTTTTAAATTACACGTCTTAAAAATTTTTCAAAGCCGAATACTGGTCTATAAGCCCACCCAATAATTTCCACATGTCGGTCAGTGCCTATGATCAAGACAAACCCCATCATAGGAAAGTGTCTCCGAAACACACATGAAGAAAAGTTCGACTGATCACTGGACATTTAAAAACCAACAGGCTTTCCAATTGTACTGAGATCCTCCCTTATGGTACCAAGTGTAATGTTAAAGAGGCCACTTCCCTAATTACCTAATTAAGTGTGTTATCTTGGTGAGGGGGATCTTATACGAAAATCCACTTTTGTCATGGAGATATTTAAAGCGAATGAACTAACTCATGGATCTGATCTGATTCAGAACAGAGAGTTAAGAAGTAAGAATAATAAAAATTTTAACTCACCTGCAGACAGCAGAAGTGGACTGGCATCCAGCGGTTTCCCCAGGAAATGCTGCTGAGGTTGCTGACAGAGGTAGGAGGGCCCCAGGCCATACAGCTGGTAGTAGGGCATCGCCGCCCCCCGCTGAGGGGGCAGGCACAGCCCCTCCAATCGGGACTTGGGGGTCAGGATGTCTTCGATCATGAAGGAAGACCGACGACCCAGTTTCTCCAGGGAGTAGGCTTCCATGCTGCCGAAATCGGACCTGTATTGCTTCTCCTGCATGGTTCTGATGCTTACTGATGAGGGAGCATTATTAGTAGAGGAGTTGCATTGCGAATTATAGTTCTGGTGATGTAGTTGTTTACTCTCAGTATGAGAATGAGAATGCAACTTGGTTAACTGTATGTTTTGTTGAAGTGTGGAGAGAATCTGATATAGTTTTTTTTGGGGGGTGTATCACTTTTCAGTATTTCATACGTATGAGGAGATGGTATGAGTGGGTTATTGGTAGTCCACAGCTTTGGAATTTCGAAGGAGTATTGAAATGTGGTCCTTTAGTTTCTGTTTTTTCAGCGTATTACTTCATTAGAAGCGTATTAGAAGAGAAGGATGAACTTGAGGTGATTGATGTGATTATATAGTTTGGAAGTTCTGGTGGAGTAGTTTTTTCGTTCGGTATTTCGTGAGGATGAAACTTCAGTGACTGTCTTTTTCGTTGAAGTATGGAAGGAGTGATGATGTAGTTTGTTTTGGAATGTATCACTTTTGAGTTTTTCGTGATGAATGATGAGATGACGAGCTACGTTAATTGTTCATTCGAGTAAAAATAATTTTGTAGAGTCTGCAGCTTCAACATTGTTAGGAATAAAACTTCGTTAATTGTTCATTTTTGTGAAAAGTACGCTACAAATATTCTTTATAATGTGCAACTTCGGTATTTTGTGAGAATGTTATAGATAGCTGTGAAGTTTCAAGAAGAGAATGGTGTTCTCGGAATGTATCTTTTCAATATTTCACGAGAATGAAGAGGATATAAACATGAAACTTCATTGATAGTCCATTGCTATGAAGTGGTGGAAAAACAGTTTTTAGAAAGAGCAGCTTGAGTATTTGAAAGGAATGAAGTGGTGAAAATGGAGGTTTGTTATATGTCCCTTGCTTTGATGTTCCAAACTGAGTGAATATAGGTCTGAAACTTTCGAAAATGATTCCAGCATTGTCATCTCTTGAAATTCATAGGAATCATTTGATGCTATCATAGGAATAGTTAACTGCTCGATAGATTGAAAGTTGAGGATAAATTTATAAGTATTTAAAAACTGATATTTGTATTTTGAACAGATTGTGATAAATTTTCACTATACATTGACATATGGAAAAATTAGATTAATTTCTTTGTGGAATTTCTGTCAGAATATTCACTTACCTAATTCTTCTCAAATGATGGTTTGATAAAGAAGACCACACATATAGAAGATGCACGTGTTCTTAAGAGTTATGATTCTTGGTTGGCACGTGTTTTTAAGTTTTTCGATGATGTTACTCACAACTACTGATCACTGCCTTTTCAGTATTAAAAGTAAACATTTCCTCTTTTTACACGAACTTATGAAATATAACTCTAAACTATTTCAATTTCAAGCTACCGAAAAATAGTAAAAGCGATATTCAATTTTAAGAAAAACTTGAAAATCAACAATTTGTCATCACCGACATAAAATCTTCATCAAGTCAATGTCGCTCTACTTTATCATTCAATGTCATCAAATCAATTTTCAACGCTAATGTCATTAAAAATTTAATTGTTTTTTAAAAAATAACTTCAGGTAGAGTAAACGAAACAATTTCAAATACAATGAGCGTACATAAACAACAGGATACTTATCTCACCGACAAAGTCCTAATCTCGCACGTCGTTGACAAACATCAGTATCACACGTCAGTATCAATAGTCAAACGTCCGGCGGCAGTGTCCCTTGTTCCGTCAATTATAAAGCTCGTCACGGCAGTCAGTGCCTTTCAATGAAAGCAAACGGACGTTTTGCCGGCCGTTTACTCGTAACTCCTCCTTTAGGTTACGTCAGTGGTTAATGGGCCAATAGAGAGCGGAATGAGGCGGGGCTTGGGCCCGCTCTCCAGCCATTCAGAGGAGCGTGGGGATTTTGCTTAAATTCCGGATAATAGCTGAATCGCGATTAAGGTGAAAATGAAGCTATTTCCCCTCTTTGCTGATAGATTCGTTGGCGCTTTTTTTTTTTTTTTTGTAGTTTTTGGTTGGTTGGTTGGTTGGTGTAAGGGTGATTCGTCTTGAGGGATTCAAATGTAATTGGATTTTTCGCTGTTTGGATCCTTCTTGCTCCTAAGTTTTTATCTTGTTTTCAGTTAGTCTTGTGAGTTTTTTTTACTACTAATTTTTTTCAATTTTATATGTTGTTAACGTAAATTTCAGAGGTATCGGCATCGGAGGTATCATTTAAAAACTGTTATAAGATGATATTAATCATAAGAAATTCTATTGCAAGATTTCGATAGTTTTCTAAAAATTCTACGAATTTCTACATCAACCGAATATTTTGTAAGTGATTCGAGATTGTTTAAAAACCTTTTTTTTTTTAGAGAAAAAAAATTGTTTTTAACAAGAATAGGTGTTTTGGGAGAAATTGTATAGAATAAGGAATGAAAAATTTTTTGTCTAAAAAATAAAGTTTTACTTTGTAAAAGCAGATTTTGAAGATGTTAGTCACTATTGTGTAAAGAAAAGAAGATTAAAGGTATCTTTTAAAGAGAAATGTAGAATTTAAAAAGAAAAAAAAATTGTAAAAGCAGATTTTGAAGATGTTAGTCACTATTGTGTAAAGAGAAGAAGATTTAAAGATATCTTTTAAGGAGAAATGTAAAACTTAAAAAGAAAAATAATAATAATAACAAAAAATATTATTTATTTTTTATTTGAAGATATTATTTACGAATTTTAAGGATAAACGTAGACTTTAAAAAAAACCCCACTTCTCGGTCTAATGTTTAAAATTTTATTACCTATAATATTTTTTTTTGATTACTAAGTATTATATTACACTCATTTTGTATAAAAAAAATAACTTAAGTGTGTGTGGAAATGTAATTTTTACTCTAGTTTGGAAATGTTAAAATTCTTTACTAAAATGGTGCTGTTAAAATATAGTCAAGTCAAAGGAAGTATTTTGTCATTAAAAAAAGTTTGTAAAGTAAAAAATCACACTGCAAATGCGTGAAACCCTGTAGCAATGCTAAGTTAACACAATGATGAAGATTTCTATACAAAAGCGTTTTGATTGTATTGTAAAAGTGTTGCTAAAAATTACTAATACAGAAAATGTGTTCTTATATTGTATCGATCCAAATTTAAGAACACTTTTAGGTTATTAACACATTTTACAACATTTTTCACATTCAGAACACTAAGTGTTCTGTTCTATCCAGAAATGTGTTCTAACTAAAACTAGTGTTGCAAACTGTGTTACGAATTAAAAGTGTTCTTAAATTTGGATCGAAACGTTAAAGTGTTCTACCTAACAACACAGAAGAAAAGTGTTAGAAATAGAAAAAGTGTTAACATAGAAACCACGGTTAGAAAAGTGTTCTATCCAGAAATGTGTTCTAAAAATAGTGTTGTAAAATTTGTTTCGAATCTAAAAGTGTTCTTAAATTTGGATCGAAATACTCTAAGAACACATTTTAACAGAAGAACAACACATCAATCATAATAAGGTGTTAAAGTGTTCTACCTAACAACACAAATAAAGTGTTGCTAATTTGAGGGTAAAAAAGTGTTCTTAAATGTGGTTATAATATGTTTATTTTTGTGTGGAGTATCTTCAGTGTATTTATTGTATAGTCCAAAATCTCATCCATTGACATCAAAGAAACAACAATTCTTACTTCATTATGACCATAATTCCAACTAAAAAAGGAGCGACATGTGCCCAGACATAATGGTACCACATTTTCTCCAATCCTTACCATCTAGACTAGATTCTAGAGTGCGATTTAAAATAAAAAAAAAATATATCAACTTATAAAAAGATTGAAAAAGATATAAAAAGTTGAACTAAATATTAGTAATTGATTAGAAAATTCGGATATGGAGCAGAACATTTATATGGATACCACTAATAGAGAAATGTCAATATTTTCCTACTAAACTGGCTGGGATTTCCTCCCTTGCCAAACAACTCCCCATTCGGTTGCTGTTATGAAACATTCTTATTGAATTTTTTTTTTGAAATGTAGCTGCTAGGAAAGGTCACAAATCGACAAATGTTGTAAAGCAATTATGCAATATTTTCTTATCAGGTAGTTTTAGGTAGACATCACAAACGGGAGCAAGACCCCATACTGCTCAAACGGCACCACTTATTTGTTGCAAAGATGGCGAGATTTGATTAGAAACCCTCTCCTGACTGACTACCTTAGAACGATCGCTTCAAGGGAAGTTTGTTTTAGGAAAACTGGACATTCTCAAAGCTATCTCTGATATTATTCCTTTTGTCGGTGATAGGTGCTGTTGATATGGTAATGTCTATACTAAATGGTAGCGGGCTTATCTCTAGATTTTGTTTGATTGCCGAAGTTTTCGGTTTGCTTGTATCGTTACCACGTTTTACTTTAATCTTTCGAAATATAGAAAACTGTTCTGATAGTATAGTTATTTGAGAGAATCAATACTGGTATCAGAGGACCGTTCAAATATTATGTAAACAAGAATATATTTGAAAATGTTTTGATAGTAGACTTTACATAGTCTCAGACTGTCGTTTTCGCAATCCACAACACTGCGTCTGCGTCAAAAGTCAACCCAATATACAGAACATGTTTTAATAAGTTTTAAAGTTACTGAATCCCCACTGGGAGCAGTGATAGGATGTTTGCTTAGCATGCGGTAGTTCCTAGGTTCTATTCCCAGTTATTTTAATAAAAAAACTTATATTTTCCAAGAGAAATTTCAACCAACCAACCAACCAATCAGAGCAGACTCGGCTAAAAGTGACAGTCTGATGTTATTAGAGTCTTGTATTTTTAATCCTCTTTCCCTCTTTTTATCAAAATTAAGGAAATCTCAAACCTCTTTTATAATAATGTAAGCAAATTTTCCAACCCCACTGTCACCTCCATTTTTTTTAAAATTAATAAGGTCTTAAAAATTTATAATGATCTATCATACTTGCCAACTCTCCGGATTTTGGCGGGAGACTCCGGATTTTCGCTCTCTCCTCCCGCCCTCCGGATTTTCCCCGAAAATCTCCCGCTTTCTCGGTTTTCTCCCGCTTTTTATCGGAATTCCTGGTTTTTTCGAAATATGCATAAGGAAAATGCGAAATGTGTGGAAAATAACCAAAAGATTTCTGTAATACAGAATGATCAGACGGTAATTAATGCTGAATGCCTTTTTACAGCATTTTTATTGGAGCATAATTTACCGATCAGTGTGGCGGACCATTCCGGAGCTCTCTTTAGAAAAAGTTTCCCGGACAGTGCGATTGTGAAAACGTATGGTTGTGTGGTTTTAAAACGGTTAAATTTTTATTTTGAGCACATGTTTTCTTTTTATAATTGGTTTGCGATGGGCTATATATCGATAAAGATTTCTATGGAAAATCTCCTGATTTTTGACTTTCAGAGGTTGGCAAGTCTGATTCTATGTATTGTATTCAAACCAGCATTCATTCTCTCTATATCGTTTAAATTTTTGTGTGGTCTGAATTCTCAGAACATCAATTTCTATGTTTAATTTTCTTTTCACAAATAAATTTTTTAAACTAAATTATTTTGTAAGTAGGTTCTAAAATTTTTAGAAAAAAAATTATGTCTTACATAAGTATTTCTCAGAAAAAATATCTCTCTTTTTTAGAAAAAAAAAGTAATTTATAATGTCTTACATACAACATTTTTTTAGAAAATATCCAAAATTTCATGACCCCCACCTCATTTCATCGAACTGCTCAACGTAGTTGCTGTAGTTCGACAGAAATTGTAGTTCGACAGAAACAAGATTGCTGTAGTTCGACAGAAATTTACAACAATCTGCCTAAACTCAGTTACAAGACAATGGTTCTTTATTTCTGTATATAAACGAAAAGGAAAGTGGATAAAAACACAAAACCTTAAACAACCTCCAGTTATTTGTGCCCCACGATTTACACGATAAAACGAATATATTTCCAACAGCCTAACATAAAAATCTTCCTTTTCTTTGACAAAAATAAATAAATAAATAAATACATTCCACCACCATCGTCGCCCTAAGCCGAAACACTACATAGATCATCCGACACGCATAAGCCCTCATCATAATCGATCCCCAGCAACAACAAACAAAACGAAACTCCTCAACTCGACTCAACAACAAAATCGTCTGATGCGAGCGAAATAAGAAAGCAACTAAAAACGAGAGTCGTTTGCTCTCGCGTTATTGGCTGGCTGTGCCGCTAATACCCGGCATCTGAGTCCGCGATTATTCCTTGCACCGGAGGCGGGAAAGTCCCGAGGGATCGGCTATTATGACTTTAATCGCCTTTTTCGTATCGCGATCGCATGGATAATGCGATTATTAAGCGATCAATGGCGCGTCTTAGCCGCTTTTTTTATTACAGGATGTTCGTTTTGGATTTTGTCGCTGGAAGTAATGAAAGTAAAAAGAAAAGATGTATGATGGATAAAGAGAGAGGGGAAAGAAAGAAAAATCGATTAACACACGCAGTTTTGTTTAAAAATAACTACACTCTAGAGAAAACTGTTGTTTTTTTAACGGATATGCAACAATATTTTTTACGGCTTGTCTCTCCATTTTTATGTAATATGCACATTTTATCTGTATATCTGTAATACAGCGCCGCTATGAAAAAAAATTACGTTGTTTTTACCGATATTCTTTAACAGAAATAACATACAAGAGGTTAGTTACTAGAAAGAACTTTTAACAAAGCCTGCTATGATTGGTTGATTGAAATTTCTCTAGGAAAATATATAAGTTTTTTTTTTTAATAAAATAATAACCGGGGAAATAGAACCCCAGGAGCTACCGCATGCTAAGCAATCATCCTACCACTGCTCCAGTGGAGAGAGAGATTCAGTAACCTTAAAACTTATTATAATTTCTGTCTGATTTGGTTAACTTTTAATGCAGGCGCAGTATACAGATTGTTAAAAGTTCCCTTCTAGGCACTAGTCTCTTTTAAACAACCGTCCCTGTAACAGAAAATCTTTAATTTACTTTAGATAAAATTATCTCTAATAACTCAGCTGCAATCTCTTTTCGGTGCCATGTTTTTTTTTTGTCTATTTGCACATTGTATTTCTTATTCTAAAATACTTGTTTTTATTCTTTTTTTATCATAATAGAGAACTCCCCAAACCCCCAGAAAATCACACCCAAATTTTAAAAAGAAATTAAAATAAGAAAAATCATTGTTTTCTTTTGTAGAGAATCAGTGTTACAAAATCCCATGAAAAAATAAGAGAGAAATCATAATAAGCATTAAATATTCTGTAAACGCAAATCAACAAAATAAAAAGAGGACGGGGAACATGATAAAAAAGACTAATGACCTTTAATTATTCTGAAATTTTTTTTACGTTTTGGAGGGTAATATGTAATTCATGTTAAAAAAGGGGATTTATGTGGGTACCTAGAAAATGCTCTTAAAATTGACTTTTAAAAACAGGTTATTGACTGATTTTCAACTAGTTTTAGGGAGAACACACCACCCATAACATACGTCATATAATTCTATCATTTGTATTGAATCCCTTTTATAATAAATACAGTTTGCGAATCACCGGTTGGGAAGCTCTGGGGTACCCTAGTAGCACACCTCATACCAATTATGTCCAGTTTACGTAACTGCAACTAGAAATAAACGACATTTGCCCATTACATGACAAAAATTGGACGAATCGAAATATTATGACAGGGAAAATAAAGAGCAGACAAGCGGGATACGAACTCGCTTTCTCTCGGTATATTTATAACTGTACTGTAAACCACAGAGAAATATCCTAACAGAGGGTCCACGAGGCTGTTTTCAAATGCGTTACTGATGTGAGGGCGCCACACTAGATTCTGGAACGTATGCCGGCCACTTAAATCTCTCGCCAAATTAGAACTCAGCGCATGCGCAAAAAGGTGTTTTCGATCTCCCATAGGCAGCCGGCGAACGATTCAGACTGGATCCAGACGCTAGTGAGTTTAGTGCGATCCCAGCGCCACAATTCTCCCAACCTGTAACAAGATGTCATGATTTTCGATTTCCATTAGGGCCTATGGCCGTGGACTCTCTGTTCTAGTACTCTGTGCTGTAAACCACGAGTCAAAAATATGACACTTCAAATCAACCAAGCAATCGTTCAAAAACTTCGAAATCGGAACAATCGTCACCTTAGTAACTGATCTCATATTTTCGGGTGGCAACTCAACAGGTTGTTTGGTGTCGAAGAGAATGGAAGTGTTGTTAATTCGGTCGGATGGATCAGCACAGCAGGCAAGATGCAGCTTTTAGGTGGTTCGCATAATTTATTTTATAAGTTTTTATAACTGCTTTATTTTTAAGTTTTACGTTTAAACGCTTATAAAGTGCGAATTATGTACTGTCTGTATTATAGACTATCTTGTATAAATCTTCTTAGAACTGATTATACTTTAATTATGATTATTGTCATGGCGTCTAATTGTGCTGTCTTTTCAAAATTTCTGCCATGCCTATAATTATCTAAAATACTTCAATCTTTCTTTATTTGAGATCTTTATACGTTTAGGTTTTACTGTACTAGACAGCTACGTTAGTTGAACCTATGATTTCACTAAAAATCAAAGTATAGTTCCCATCGTGGTGTCTGAATTTTTAGTGAAATGCAGGAACGTCAATTTAAAAATATGATTATTTTGTTAAACCTATGTATATATAGTCTTTTTTATCACGATTTGCGTACCGAAACTCTTTCTAGCAACCCAACAGGCTTTGTGTTTACCCATTTTCTCCTTCCGCGTAGTGACATACTGGGTTCAGGAAACGTTGCTCTCAATAGTCTTAAATCGAAAATTCTCACTTTTGATATGCTTGGTATGCAGACTACAAACATACCTTGTGTATATCCAATAAAAAGGATATTTATAATTTCACTTTTCTTAGACTGCAATTTTTTTACACTAAGTTCTTTGTTAATGTTCCTTAAGAAGAAATTAAATGTTTTGGTCTTTGTTGATCTTGAGATACTATCTTTTTCCAAATGGGCACAAGAAATGATCAACTTCTTAATTGTATATTTTATGATAAGTTTCTAGAAATGAGTTAAGTTTATTAAATCTTAGTTTATATGTTTATTTATATTAACTTTTATATGTTTTTTAATAAACTTATTATATTTTATAAGTTTCTAGACATGAGAAGTTTATTAAATCTTAGTTTATATAACGTTAAAAATAAAATATTCAAGAATTTTATTTACCATTGTGGCCATTTATAAAAAAAATGCATTTATATTTATTTTTTAGTAGGTGAACTAACAATTTAGTTTAGTAAAGATGCTAAGTTATTAGGTTTTATGAAAAGATTGATATATTTTCTCTGGGTACATATTTCATCATCGAAAGGTCTCATCAACTACAAAATACCATATTTTTATAATAATTTTTCTTTGGTTAATCCAGACTACTTTTCAAAATGTTAGTTACAAATGTTATCAACGCGATCTGATCTTTCCCACCAACTTTTAGAAAAAAGGTATTTTTTTACTACCTATCCCGTGCAGCTGAAACGAAAATGTATAGAGTGTTTTCAGGTGACGTCACAACCGGTTATTTTCTTTTAACTGTGTATCTACTGTAGGGCTTTTAACTGTTGCTAAGACCGTTGTTTATCTGTTGCTAAGGCGGTTTTTAGGTATGGGGTCACGTGATTGCAAATGCTCCAATAGAAGAATTCCACGGCTAGTCATTTTTGTAACTGTTAACCTCTGTAGGGCAAAAAACTGTAACAACCTTCTGTTGCTATGGCCGTTGTTAAGTCCGAGTCATGTGATTGAAAATGCTCTATAGCCAAAGCCCATTAACTAGCTGCTGAAACTGTTGGTCGATGGGAAATTAAGTAAGAACCGAAAACATCAATTTTTGACTTGTAGCGAGCGTTTAATGATCAGATAAATTAAGTCTAATAATATATTGCTATCTATTGATTTAGGTACTAGCCCAAAATATTTTTCTTACCCTATGTAACCATCATTGTGATATTCAAGGGTTTGGTTAAGAAGTCTATTGTTCTTTGAAGAGAAATAATTTTTCCCAACAATAAGGCGATGTTCACCTAACGATCAAACTTTTGGATATAAGTTTGTAATCGTTAATTCTATTGAAGGTCAGACTAATCTAATCTTTTTGTTTCGCCCTTTAAATTTCTGTTTAAATATAGATAGTTCCTTATTGGCTGATTTACAAGTATTTTCACATTTCAAAGTATTTTAGTTTAAATTCACTTAAAAAAGAAAAATTGAAAAGTATGTTTTTCCTTAGCATTTAGGAAAATATCATCTTGTTGAAAATATATGTGGATTGTTGATTTTATGAGACGACTACTATTCTGATCTTGATGCGCCACAATTTATATTTTCATAGTGAATTAAATGGTTACAAAGACAGGTTAACGATTAAAAGAAATTATGCTGAAAAAAGCCAACCTTTATAACTGAATTCCTCAAGGTAACTGAATAACAACTTGCTTAATAATTTATTACTTAACTGCAAAAGAATAACTTGCTGTATTTTAAGTTTATCAGTTTCTGTTTTAAAATATAATCCCAGTAATTTAGAATTTTGCATTGCAGAATGTGGCCGCGGTGGTGTAGTGGTCAGCGTGCCTTGCTACGAGCATTACCGACCCAGGTTCGATGCCATGTTTGTGGCTTCTGCTTGAGTAGCTGTTTAATGGGTCAACTCAGCCCTTCATCCTTCCAGGGTCGATAAAATGAGCACCAAGCTCTCTTGGGGAATCAACTGGGAGTCCAGCGTTGGACTAGCCACTCGGCCTGGACACAAACTAAAGGCGGCTTTATATGCATCCGGCAAGTGCGGCGTTTGCGACTGCGACGGAAGATTTTTTCCTGCGAGTCGCCAACTTCTGTGAACGTTTTGACGCGTGTCTGTACGCGTCGGCTCCGTGCGATCGTGTCGCAGGTTCGTGCGGTGCGATTTCCGCTACTCTAGTTTTGGTTTCTGTATTCGACGAATAAATTAATTCGATGTGTAACGAATTAAAATATGAATGTTCTATGAAAGAGGTGGTTGTTCACAAATTTTGATGCTCTCAAGTTGTCGAGCGCATCACGAAATTAATTAAGTTTTCAAAACCAAATAAGATGGAAATTTAATTTTTTTTACTAAAATCATTTGAATTTTTGATTTTTAAAACTTTTCAGCTGTTGAGGGAAATAAAATATTTTTTTTCAGATCAGATAGTCTCATGGAAAACTAAAAAAAAAAATTCTCTGTAAATTTGAAATTTATAAATTTTTAGCATATATTTATCTCCTAAATTAATAACTTAATTATTTTTAATAAAATTTTTCTACATTGGGTAAAAAATCATATTCTGGGACGAGAATAGTAATTTATGTTATTTTGCCTTTAAACAGTTTCTACTTTTTCATTACAAATACTGTAATTACTCAAATTCCAAATTTGTCTATGAATTTTAAAGCTTTGGTTATAAAACTAACCTCACAATCTTCCTATTTTTTTTTCATTACATCCTTTTGTAGAAATTTCTGAACTCTAGAATGATTTCTTCCAGAGGGTTATTTTGTTTTAACTTGGGGAGGCTATGGAAGTTGAAGCCCCAAGCTCTCCACTTTAAGTATTTTAAATTAATAATATGAACAGTATTTAATTTTACTCTTTAATTTAATTGCTAGTTTATTCCCTTCAAGAACATTTTTTATTAAAATATAAAGACCAGAGATAATAACATTAATTATGAAAAAAATACAGGAAGATATTTACACAATTAATTAAGGAAAGGTTTTTGATTCAGATACTTACCTTGCTAATGTTTACAAAAAATACTGTTTCAGCTATTTATAACACAAATGTTTTTTTTCCAATTTAATAAGAACCCTTTGTAGCAATTTAGTACAAAAATACCATAAAGGATTAAACATATATAGGATTAATCATATACCTATGCAAAAAATAATGGGATTTTTTAATTCAATTTTCTGCCAGCACATATCTGCTTTTTAAAAAATTATACAAAATATTAAACCTATTCAGAATAAATGTTGTGCAGCCTTCAAAGGGTGGTAAAATAATAATGATTACAGCATTTGAATTACTATTACATTATTTCTCTGTTGAAATATATGCATGCATATGTTAATAGAAGGAAACAATTTCCAAAACTGAAGTTCAATCAAGAATTTTTATTACATACAATCAAATTACATTGAAATGTTAACTTTCATATTCATATAAATTGTTCAATTAATATTACAAAAGAGCATAGGAAACTAATATGAGTATTACATGAAACCATACAAATGACATAAAAAATACACCAAAACATACTTCACTAGCATCAAATCTACGAATTTATAAATATTTTTGTAAACATAGAAGTTTAATTGAATAAACTAGTATACATTTTCTTATTAACCTTTAATTTCCACATTTTTAAATTTACAGAATATGAAAATTATAAAATTGAGTTTATTAACACAATTTATTTTTAATAAATGTAGATGAAGCAAATTCCACAAGCAATACACAGCATGATCATGAAATGCCATATGATAAGATTGAATATGTCCTTTAAGCAATAGAACCTAAAAAAATAAAAATTAAAAATATCAAGTAACCCTAAAAAATTGCATCAACACAATAAAAATTGCAAGGAATGCATGAAGTGCATATTTGAAGCTCATTAGTTTTCGAGAAACCAGCCTGTTCAAATATATTAGCTCCAGGCGCTGATCCCGCACTACTCCAAGGGGGGGGGGTCACTTTTCCAGACCATCACCTTTACCTTTTGAGAAAAAAGTCAAAATGTTGGGGATTTTCAAATACGTAGTATTACTCAAGATCCCCTTTTGGTATCGCTGGGGGTATGGGGGTACTCCCCCAGATTATTTTTTTAAATTTTACCTGTAAAAGTAGGGTTTTAACTCGTTTTGAGTACATTTTTTGGGTCCAAGGGGGGCACTGTCCACAGTGACACAAAATTGTTTAGCTCAAACTGGTTGGTGTTCAATTTAAAAAATTACAAGAGGTACAACTGACAACAACCATGTGTTCGAAACATCTCCAACTGCCATATTAATAGCCGTCGGTGTTAAATCCTTGGTCAACGAAGGATTCCACTAATCAGAGACAGCGAAAAGCTAATTTTTTTTTCTTTAGATGCTATTTAACACTGACACTGATGGCTGTGAATATGGCAGAAATTAGTTGTTAAGATTTAATGCATTGATTAAGGGACATCCATAAATTACACAAAGTCAAAAAGGGGAGGTCCAGCAAAATCTCAAGGGGGAGGGGGAAGTAAATTAAAATCTCCCATCAACTTTTAGTTTAAAAAATAATTATTTTTTCTTTGATCTGTTAGCACATGTTCAGGAAAACTGGACAAATTAGTTACAACAGCAAAACATTAGCCAGTCAGTCATGATAATCAAAATATATATAAGAAAATAATTTTTATTAATTCAACATTGATTTTTATCAAAACTTTTGCAGCGTATATGCTAGGCTTCATGCTAAAAAGACGAAACAAACGTGGCTAGAACATATCTCAAAGACATTTATTCATTAAAAAGTTGAAGAAAATATCATGTATGAATTTGTGGGGAAGAGGAGTCTGGCAAAATCTCAGCAAAGGGGAGGAAGGGGTCCAATATTTGGAAAAAACACCTCACGTAATTTATGGATGTCCCCTTATCAACACAGATCAAGACTCATTAAGTTAGGTATAATAGATATCTCAATAACTAACATTTCTATCGAGCAATATTCAAAAAACTTTCAAAATGTGGGACAGAACACTACTCTCGGTTATTTTAAGTTTGAGAAATTCAAGATCCAATGGCTAGAAAAAAAAAATTATCGAAGGGGATATAAGATAAATCACCGAAAAAATAAAACGGACAAAATGAAATAATTGAAACATCTCAACAGTGTTGCTTAAAACAATATTAAATTTTGTAATTTGTAAAATGTTGTTGATGATGTCTGATTGGCGAGACATGTGCAGACTTGGATAATATGGGGAGTTATGAAGAAATTTTTTAAACAACGGACTTTTGATTAACAAGCTTCCTAAGGTTTTGATTTATAAATTCTTTTTACTGTTAAATTAAAGAATCATCATACAGTTTTGGTGAACAATGTGACTGTCGAATGTTTATTGTTTTATATCCAAGTCTGGACATGTGCCGGGCTAATTGAAAAATACTGATTTAAGTTGTATAATACATGTGTGTATAGGAGTGAAAAAATACCATAAATTTACTCACTTTTATAAAGCCAAGTGCAGACAAGACATCTTTCAACTAATAGGGCAGGAATCAATTGAATGGGTCACTTTCACAGACATCGCTGCATAGCTTGATAATTATTTACTTTAAGCATGATGCAGCTCCATGCTATCTGCAATGAAAAGTTTACTTAACATTAGAATAGCACAAAAACATGTAAAACTTTAACTCAACTAGGTGTGTATATTTGTAAGTGAGAATGAAGTCAGATTGGCGAGACATGTGCAGACTGGGATAATTTAGTTGCACAACTTGGAAGTCTTGCAGAATTTTTTTTAAATAACGAACTTTTGATTAACAAGGTCCCTGAAGTTTTGATGAATATAAATTCTTCTTAAGGGGCCCACAGACGAGCAACTTGGTCGTCAACCCGGTTGTCAACCAGGTTGATGCTTTTCCCACAGACGGCCAACCTGGTCATCAACCAGAATGTAAACAATGAAGAAAAAATTAATCAGATTGTAACAAATTAATATATTTTGATACTTTAAATGCAAAATTATATTTTATTTAATTATTCTCTCGAGTTAGAATTATATTATTTTAATTTTTAATGCTTAGTTTTTTTTTATTTTTCTAATAACATGTTCCGATTAAGCTCCGCCCACCAAGTTGATGATCAGATCATCAACTTGAAATTCAATCATCTACTTCCCTACAGACGGCCAACTTGGTTGAAAACTTGCTCAAATTGACAACCCGGTTGACGACCAAGTTGCTCGTCTGTGGGCCCCTTTACAGTTAAATTAAAGAATCATCATCGTACAGTTTCATTTAACAATGTGACTATCAATGTGTATTATCATAGTAGCAACAAAACATGTATAACAGTTCTTAGTTTTAACTCAACTATGTGTTTATATTTGTATTCTAGAATTTGAAGACAAACATTACACTCAAACACTACAAGGAATTAAATAAAACCAACAAATTGAGTCAGAAAAGAAGTTTTTCAAATCTTACTAGACACAAAAATGTTTAATAAAGTATAATGCAAAACTTTGTGTTCGGATAGAAACCAAGGGGGGTTGGAGATATATCCCCCCGAAAGTCAGAAATTTATGACAAGCATGAAATAGGAATTGAGGTTGTATAATACCTATATGTGTATAGGAATGAAAATAAACATAAGAACTACTTACTTCCATATCAACTACTGCAGCACTGTCAACATCTCATATACAGCACATCTCGAATTTTCTTTCACTGATAACTTTCACTCTTAACTTTCAGAATGATGTAAATTCCCTTTATCTGCAATGAAAGTTTACTTAACATTAGAATAGCACAAAAACATGTAAAACTTTAACTCAACTAGACGTGTTTATATTTGTGTGTGAGAATTCGAAGACAAGCATTAAGCAGTTGATTTCTTGGTACCACTCAAACACTACACGGAATTAAAATTAACAAGTTGTCTTTCAAAAAGAAGTTCCTTAAATCTACTAAAGACAAAAAAACTTAACCTAAAAAGTAATATGAAACTTGTTTGCCATAGAAAGTTTATGACTGTAAGTAAACAATAACTCAGAAACAAGCATCAAACATATCTTATCAAATCCTTTAAATCAAAACTAGTAAAAATAGAAGTAAAAAGACAAAGATAATGTGAATTTAAACAAATTATATAACAAATTTACTTACTTTTGATTGTGGCCGGCCCGGTCGGGCCCGTCGCATTTCTTTTGTTTACATTTTCATTTCGCGATGCGAAAGCGGCGATTCCGGCAGCTTTCTCTCGGCGCGGCAGATTTCAAGGCTTCCTATTGGTCCTTCCCGACAGTGCAAAAAATAGGAAAGAAATTCGCAATCGCATGCGATTTTGCCGCATTTGCCGGATGCATATAAAGCCGCCTTTAGTAATTAGCACCTCAGGTCCGAAGGCCAATGAAACAGAGTTGGGCACCGCCTGATAGGTCACTAGGCCTGGGCAGAATATGATAGAAACTTGTGTATTATGAAGTTTCTCTTATAATTTTATATGCTTTTTATGTTTGTTTCTTACTCTGTTTTTTAGTAGCCTTTATTCCAGCAACTAAAATAAGTTTAAGAATTCTCATTGTATTTCCAAAAATTTTAAATATAAGTTTAAACAAACTATTTTAAGTACTTTGGGGGTTTAACCAGTCGGTCATACAAAGAGGAATCAGTTTTTTTTGTAAAAGTATATTTTTTTGTATTAGATATTTTTTATTACCCATGTTTGCCACATCGTGTTTTATTTTGCAGATGTTTTCAAAAACTATAGAGAACTGTAGAGAATCCTCAGAGGTGGATATTTATTTTTATTTACAGTTAACATCTTTTTTTCAATTTTATTAAAAAAAATTAACTGACCAATCTGTTGATTCGTTTTAAATTTACAAAATTTTTAAAGATCCTCAATATTTTCTTGGACAAAACAAAAGAAGACGTGAATGCAAATATAAGATTCGTTTAAAGGTGGAATCATTTATTATGAGTATTTGCCATTTGTTAGTTGTTAGGATTAGCATATTAATTTATAACAACCTATTTATTGTTTATAATAGAAATATTTTAAGTGATTTTGCTATGCTTGACCGACCATAGATAACAATATTAATACATTTATAATTATATAATTTGTATTAAAAAAACAATTAATACATTAAACACATAATTGATTTAAAGTTCCTAGTTATGTGTAATTTATTTACAAAGTTTGGATACTTAATTTGATCTAATTTTTAAACTGTAATTTATCTTCCTTAATTTAAAAGCAATGCATGCATTACGCCATTGTGAAATCCGTTTCACTGTATTTTCTTCAAAATGTATGCTTATGATTTTTCGTGGAAAATATATTCTTTTAAAACAAACGTTTAAAAAGCTACATTTTAACTTAATTCCTCTGAAGGATTTTATTTATTATTTTTATTTAAAAAAATTGTGAAATTAAAGTGATTTCTTAGTAAGCTCACTATTTTAAAATATTAAGAAGAAAATTATGTAAGCATTTTTTTTATTAATTTGTTCTTAAATGATATTGGGGGAACAGAATAATAAGCAATTATGAGTGTGAATATATTGTATAATTGTCCTTCAATTTTAATAAGCTTATTTTTCTAAGAGGTAATTTTCCTTAAGAGTTGCATTAAGTTCTAGTTAACTCCAACTTTCATTAAAACATTTATATACTAATCAGTAAAAACGTTTTTTTTTTTTTATTTGAAAGCTTCTAATTTTTGCATAAAGGTTTTTCTAGGTTTGAGAGTATACATCAATATGAACCTCAAAAATTAATAATAAAATTTATTTATTGGTACAGTGGAAGCTCTTATAGCGACCTGCTCTTATAAAAATACTCTCTTATAAAGACCCAAAAATTAGTCTCTATAAGAGCACTTTTGTGCTCTTATAAAAACTAATCTTCGAATCGATTCAGCTTATCGAATACTTTTCTGGATCGGTTTGTGTGCGTCACACCAGAATTAGCCAATAAACAAATATCAGAGTATGACAAACAGCACCAAGTAACGATCGCATCTTCTTCTCGCTTGCTTTCGCCCGGGGTAACCGGCTACAATCCCAAACGAAATCTTTCGCTACCTAATGTCCTTGTTGATTTTAGAATTTAAATTTATTATAGGGTATTCATTTATCTTTCTTTATTTCCAATTTTTTGACTTATATTTAAGACATAAATTGTTCAAATTGCATGCAGATGCAGGTGAAATTGATGTAATAAATTTTGTTAAGCTTCAGACCTTTCTAAGGAAGCTAAGCTATGCAATAAATTAACATCAAAATCAAAATTTAAAAAGCAAATATTTATACTCTGTAAAATGTTGATCTTAAACTTTATATAAATTAAAATAAAAGCAAAAAATAAGGTAATATAACATGAAATTGGAAAAGTATCAAGACTTCATAAAATAAGAAATAATTGTTTAAAGAGAGGAAAGATCAATTGGATGATTCGAACTGTGTTCTAAATCCCAATGATATCGTTTTCAGGTTGAGATTTCCTCCAGACTTTATAATTTAGTCTACTAAAAATACATCATTGAGGGAATCGAGTCCACCTTCCCGAAAAGCATCAAAATTGATAGTTTAGCTTGACGAGTTTATTGCTTTTAAACGAGTGATATTCTACACTCGAGTGTATCACTCGAAGTTTGCTCTTATAGCGACAAAAAACTCGGTACGGATTAATTACGCTATAAGAGCTTCCACTGTATATGTTTAAAAAAACTTGGAATAAAAATTTTTAAACAAACTTGAAGAGATCTGAAATTTAGCTTAATTCACCAAAGTGTTATGTTTTATTAAAATAAGAGAAAGGTTAAAATCTAACTACCAATTTTTCATTTTCGAAATAGGTATTATCTTTAAAAATTTCAGTTTCTTTCTCATCTGTATATACCTTAGTATGACCATTACTAAAAATACCTTTGTCATTTTTTCTTTACAGAATGTCTGAAGATCCAAGGTATTTCTGACAGAAGGATTGTCGAAATGTATAAAAACTGAAGGAAAAGTGTAAATGGATCAGAAGAACCAAAAAGTTCTAAGAAAAGAATTATTTTATTAGCAGGTAATATTTATTTTCATACATATTCTCAATAAAATTGTACTTTAGGGGAAAACATTAGTGCTCTTTTGGGCTTCACAACACATACACAAATCATAAACATAATTCACCTTTTTAATTCTTATAGTTTTTTCTGAAATTTATTTTTTCTTTGTTTTATTTATTGTGTTAATGTAGCTTAATACCTTAAAATACATTCTATGGTTCAAACAAATGAATGAAATTGAAACCACACTTTTAATTTACTTATAGTTGATAACTAATTGCAGTCATAATAGAGAAATCTTTTTTTTCCCTATTTGAATGAATTAAAGCTTTTAACTTAACCTAATAAATATTTCTGTCTTTTTATTGGCACATTAATACTAACATAGATATAATAGTAATAAGACATAAAACTTTTTATATGATTCTTGCGCCTTAAATTAATAACTAAACCTAAACCTTATCATATCAGTAACTTTTGAAATCATTCAGTTACTCATTTAAAAAACACTTTTTAATAAAAGATAAATATTAATTATTTCTCACAAAAATATCTTTATACTTTTTACAAACTAAATGACAACAAAATCCTCAATGCAAAATCTCCACTTGTAAAAACTTAGTTTTTGGTTACTTTTTTTTGTGAAATTATTCTTAGCACAACAAAAGTTGCAAAATTCTGTTTAAATGATAACCATTGTACCTTACTAGGGAATTCTTCCAATAACCAGAAACATTTAAAAACGTTTAACTTGAACACTTTTTATTGTAAATTTTAAAATGAGTTGTTAAAACTTCTTAGAAAATATTTACATATTACATTAAATTTTTATCCTTTTCTTTAGTGAAATATTCTTACTACCTTATCAGAAAATGTCTATTTTATTTTTCTAATATAATTCATCCGGCCTAACAAAATAACTGTGCCATACTTAAAACATTTAAGATTATGAACAGGAATATCAAGTAATGCATGAGCGTGAAAGTAAATGTTACTTTAAAAATAAAATTCCAATGCCAAGTAAATAAATAATTCAAAATTATATAATTGGCATCTGCTTGTAGCTGTATTTTTGCTTACCTGTAAAAGCTGATTTTTATTAACATACGATGAACTTGAAAACTTTAATTTCTAGACTGAAAAATCCTTTAAAATTGAGGAAATATTCCAGTTTTTTTGCTTAAAACTGAACACTAAGAATGGATCAATAAGGTGCTCACCAGATTTAGTAAGGAGATCTCGTATATTAATGTTATACTCTTTACTTTAAGCATTTAAAAAGAGGCATTTTCCGAACAAGTTGGGGATTCAAAACAAATATATGTTCTAACAGAAACTAAGTTTGTATTATAATATCTTCTATAAAGCAACCTTATTTGTTATCTTTATGGTATAGTTGTATTTTTTATTTTAAAAACATTTTTGGGGTATCTCCGTGTATGTCCACAACTGAGCTTTGAGCCAGAAATATGTAAATACTTATTTTTTAACCTACAGATAAGCAGTGATAAACTTAGTTGACCTATGGTACAAACAAGTAATGGTAATGAAATTAATTAGAATTAATAGTTAAATTTAAGGGATAATATTTTTATGTACTTTTAAGTTTTAAATACAATTCAGTACTTGGGTATTGTGAACGTTTCCCTATTGTATTGTACTGGAAGTAAAATTCTAACTCATACTCTAAGTATCTCTGCCGTTAAACTATCTTTATACAGTAGACTCCGCTCCGCTTAATGTGATCACGGTTAATGTTATCAATCGGATAATGTTATCAAAATTAACCGCTCCCGTTCACTCCTATTCAACTTTAAAATGTATCGTTTTATGTGATCAACATATCGTTTAATTTTATCAAAATCTGGTGAAATACCCTAAAACCCTTCTTTTTTATTAATTTATTAGCGCTATATGTTTCACTCTCATATTTTTCTTTAAGAATGTAAAAGTTGCAAAATACATACTAGTAAATTGACTTTAATTAAGACTACATGATTCGAAACTTTCTAGTATCAAATCGCTTGTTATTATCAATCGGATATTATTATCATTCTATACTCTTGGACAAAAGGGATCACATCAAGCGGAATCGACTGTACAATAGAAATGATGTATGATAATAAGTTTGTCCCATCACTTATAAAAACTCGATATTTTGTTTGAGTGAGTTAAATGCCAATGAGTATAAGTGATGATGTAAGATAAACTATGCTACGAGGAAAAAATTATGAATACTGAAAATTTAATTTAAAAAATTAATTCTTTGGTTTGATATTCAGTATTCGGATTTATCATTGTTACTTAACTGGCTTTGGAAGCTAGAGAACTTTGTTAATCCACCTTTCATACAGAAGTTATCCCTCATTGTCACTAGTATCCATTGGCTTCTAACTCACTCATTTATTAAAAAAAAAAATCATGATTTTTTTTCTTTCTATAGGTTCCTGATTCTTCATCTGGCACAACAAGTCTTTGTGTTGATAGTTCCCCACGATTCCTTGGAATTCTTATTTAGGATTTCTAATCGAACTTTCTGAAAACAGCTAGCGTAGATGTGTCAAAAGGTTCAAGAGAATATATTATGTATATTTAGACTAAAACCCTGGTATCAAATCATACGAAATATGTGAAGTTTACGTAACTGCAACTAGAAGTAAACTAAATTTGGCCATACATGAATGAAAATTGAACGACTCTTGAACATTTGTGCTGCTTTGGAAGCGTCAAAAGAACGCTTTCCTGTGGTATATACTTTTTTTTGAAAATGGATGTCATCCAGAGGGTTTTGACTAGAACTGAGGAAAAGGGTTCTTAATTGTTACAGCATCATTCTTTCCAAATGTATATGATATATTTGCTTTTATATTAAAGTGTTAAACATATTTAAGCTTGCATTTTCAGTTATTCCTGAATTGGCTTTTCCATGACAAAAAACGCTGAGGGATTCTTTAAAAGGGAAATTATTTGAGATTTTGAAGTTATATCCTTGGGTTAGAGGCAAAGTGGTCATATTTTAGTTGGTTTCTAAAGTACTCTTTAATAGAAATCTCAATTCAGTGTATGTTGAATTTTTAGAATGTTTAAACCCAGCGTTTATATTTGTCTCAATGGAAAATCTCAATTCTGTAGTATTCCGAAGAAATTTCTTCAAAGTTTAACACGTATAAACACTTTAAATGCTCAATTTTTATTTCTTCTGTATTGTGGATTCACTACTGAATAATCTCATGGTTCAAATATTTTAATCTTCCGGATGAAGTGAATTTTAATCTTAATATATAGCTGGATTCAATACACCTGTTACAGGTTTATTTCAGGAAGACTATGAAGTACATCTTTGACTATTTTTATGTAAAACAGCTGGCACTGTATAAGATGTACCGATGAAGAGAAAAGGGGGGAAAAGTTAAAGTCCACGCGCAGGTGTGGTCTGCGCATCAGACGAATGTTCGAGAATTAAAACCCTAACAGTGTTCAAATCTAGAGAATAGGCTGAAATACATGGGCTGGTATTTCCTGAATGCACCCATAGGCTCAAGGACGATGGTTTAGACCCCGTGTCACATATATTGTATGCTCACTTTATTTTAGATTCTCCCAAGTCCAGGGCGCAATATATTATACATTTGCGCATCTACTGTTGTGTTCCTACACCGTTATTGACTATTGATAATCTTCCTGGATTATTTATAACTTAAGTACCTATTGTCTAGTTAGCATGGTTACTTGGATTTCCCACCCCCCAGAGTTCCAATCAGGTAGTAGTAAGACTAAGTAGCTTGAGTTCTAATTAGTGTGAAACTACTTATTTGTATTAGTTTGCTTACTAACTTGACTATTGAAAGTCCAATCAGTAATAGTTAGCTTAGTAAGCATTCTAAATATAAAGTTTCATACTAAGTTCTACCTTAAGCTACTTACTCTACCTGATTGGATACCACCGCTAGAGGGCAACACTGTAAGTCCCAACTTGTAAACAAACTTTTCTCTGTTTGCAAGTTGGGACTTAGCAGAAATTGGGGTCCCCCCCTTTCCACTGGGTGAGAAACGTGTTTGACCTATGGGCGTTCCCGTTTTTGGAGAACACCCTTATTTGTTACCTGTTCTATCCTGTTTCTGCTGAAATAAAGATACCTTTTTACCAAAATATTCTCTTTATTGAAACCCAACACACATAAGATTCAAATGGAGAAATACACGATAACTTTAAAATTGATTTTTATGTATTGAAATACAGATTGAACATTTCACGTAATAAAAAAAGTGAATAAATTCAAGTTACAAGGAAATTTGCAAAGGGATTTTTATCTAAATTTAAAGTTAACTAAAAGAGGGTAAAATTATTTTACTCATGTCTTAAAAGATTAAAGCTAATTTAGTGAAACTTCATTCTTATGAAATATAATACTGAGTTTTTTTTTATCCTTCATTTCAAGTGCTTGTTAGATCCTTTCAAACCCTGATTATTTTAATTAATCTAGATTCCAAGTTGAACTCACTATGTTTAAAGTACAAATTAGCTAGGATATTTATATTACTTTGCTTAACTGTTCGAACATGACAACGCATTCAATAATTTTATCTTATTTACTTAAGTTAATATAGATTTATTTAACTAACTTTGAACAATACAAACTAACATCCGAACCTCAGGTAACCTATATTTTAAAAAAGTTATCCATTAATTTTAACCCACTTTAACATTAAAAGTAGCTATTATCCATTAATTTTAACCCACTTTAACATTAAAAGTAGCTATTATCCATTAATTTTAACCCACTTTAACATTAAAAGTAGCTAAGTAATTTAACTCCTCTAGACTGAAATAATTCACTTTTAAGGCCGCATCCAAGGGGGGTTCTAGGGGTTCAAAGCCCTCCCGAAATTTTGACATAAATTTTTATACTGTTTTCCCTTGGAAATTTATAAGGAGCAATCATCTCTCCTCTCGTAACCCAAAGGATCTCAAAATGAGTTAAAACACAACTTTTGGAGGGCAAATTTCAAAAAAATTTTCTGGGGGAGGACCCCTAGGCCCCTCTAATTTTGAAGTCTACTTATAACTTTCCTCCTTGAAAAAATCTGTAGTGCATATGGAGCTGTTTCGGATGGAACCCAAAGGGTCTCAAAATGGAGCTGAAACGCTATTTTTAGAGGCAAATTTTCAAAATTTTTAATTTAAGGTATCTTAAACTTAACTCGATTGGGGTTACCTTAGAAATAGTGTTAAAACCCCTCCTGAAACAAAAGTTAAGTTACGGCAATGTTCATTTTAGTTATTAATGTAAAAATGTATTGATTAATTTAACGTATAACTTAAAATACTTTTAGGTTACACATATTGAAACGAGATAGCACTACACATTCAGTAATTTCATCCGATTTACAATTAAAATTAATATACATTGATTTTAAACTAACATCTTATAGCTTAGCCTAAAATATTTGAAGTTACTTAAAACCATTTACTCACTATAACTTTCGTAGTTTCTTGATACTAGTCTCCTGAAAACTAAAAAAATAAATTTATATTTTTATTAAAATTAATCTAATTTGAGACTTCTTCGATCATCAGCACGTAACCCTTCTCAGGCCACAAACCTGCAAAAATGAATACATGATATAGCTTTAATCACAATTACAAGCTTAAACTTTGATAATACACCTTATCTTTTTCTTAAAAAGTTTATTTTTTAATATAAAAACATTGAAATTCGGTACTTTAGGATTAGCCTGGTGCAAATCTCGCTAGTCTGACTTTACTGGAGAAGTTTTACAAATTTCATAAAGCAAAAATTAAAAGCAACACTTCTAGTTGATATACTATTTTGATTGGTTTTTTAGTTCTATGTTGGATTTTTTTTTACGATTAATCAGTAAATTTGGCGTTTACGCCCGGCTAATCCCACAGTACAAGAAATTTTGCAGAGATCCACATTGTAAAAATTAAATAAGATTTCGGGGACACTTGTGTCACTAATTTTTTGACTTTATAAATTAGTGATTTCCAACAATTACAAGTTAACAATTTATCACCTAGTTTAAAATATATTAATTTCAATATTATAAGTTAAGGAAAATGCATTTAATTTTATTTTCTAAAAATATCTCATCTGATTTAAAATCAAGATTCTCAAAAATCAAACAAGTCTCAAAAATGTAACATAATATAAACTTTTTGAGTAACTTCTACTTTTGGGGGTCCTTAATATTTACTCTAAAGGAGTTTTATTTATAAAACTCCTTACGTTACAGTTTGATTGGAATACTGATTTCAGTTTTGTCAGGATATCAACCCAATCTACGATTGTCCTAAATTCTCAACTCTTCTTAAAATAAATTTACCTAAATATCTAGATGTGAAGGTTAATTTAAACACAGCAATCAACTCTATGTCGATTCGGAAAAACTTTTTACACGTGCAAAAAATAAATATGATTAATAAAGATTACGATTTGATTGGAATACTGATCATTAGTTTGACTAGGATTTCAACCCGAATCTACGATTTCCCCGAATTCCCAACTCTTCATGAAATAAATTTACCAAAATAGCTAGATATGAAGTATCTAAGCGTAAGTGAGTAAGTAATAAACACAGCAATCATCAACTCTAACATGTTGATTCGGAAGCACTTTTTACACATGCAAAAAAAAATAAATCTGAACTTCTAACCAAGATTCCAACAGTTTGTACTTTAAAATTATATCAGAACACAGATCACTAATTCATAATTACTTAAGTTTTTTTCTAATAATTTTTATACGATTCTAGATCAAAGCGTATAAAGAAGCATTATCTGTTTATAATAACGTCCATTTAAGACAATGATATAATAGTGAGGAATTTTAGAAAACACAATTCAGTGTAATTTAGGATATTTCGATTTTTTTTTTCTAAAAACTTTGGAATTTTTACTCTAAAGGAGTTTTATATAATTACGGTATGATTGGAATACTGATTATTAGTTTGACTAGGATATACAATATCTAATGAACCCGAATGAATGATTTCAACCCGAATCTACGATTTCCCTGAATTCCCAACTCTTAAATGAAATGAATTGAAATTGAAAAAAATTTTAATTTAGGATACTATAGTTATAATCACTACCCTTTTACAAGTTTGAATCAAGTCATACATCATACTAATGAAACTATTTTCAAAGGTATCAAGGCAAACAGAGTTTTAATTACTTTGACAATGAAAACTTAGAGGCGTAATTCATTCTTTAAAATAGACTCGCCTTCTCTAATAATTTTAACGTAAAACGCCATATTCATGGAAACGAAAGTTGATTAGTTATCACGTTGGGAAAACGAACTTACAAAAGCTTTCGCATAAAATATTAGAAACTTAAACCTGTTAGATAACTAAATGCGCTAAAAAAAGCTTAAATTAATCTAAACTAATACGCTGAAATCCAACGTTGAGTATCGGAAAGAGTACGACTTACCATAAACATCAACAGCCTTCTATCTCGGCTCCCAGCTTCGAAATGAGCCAACACGTGTTGGAATGTGTTTGCGTTGACGCCCCCCACGTGACAACTCAAGTGCGCATGTCACTGCGCACGTTGCGCAGAAAGATGTTAATGAGTTGCCACCAAAAATAGCAAAACACCTTGGCCCGATGTACCTGGTCCATCCTTAAAAGGACTGGATGCTCCCGTTTAGGAGGGAGAAAGAAGTCCCCCGGCTTTCGCTTGGGGGGCCCCATGCGATTGCATTAAGTCCAGGATAACCAGGTACATCATCACACACCTCTCTACTATCTACCAGATTTTTTCCCAACTGCAGAATTTTGAAGCAATTTATTTTGGCCACATTTCTTAACCCAGGATCGAACCCATGAACTCCCTAACTACAGAGCCAAGGCTTTAACCACTGAGCCACAATCGGCTCGGCTGGTGAGCCGTAAATATCGTAGAGCATACTAAATCGGCACTGAACAGAAAAAAAATATAATTGCGGTAATCTAAGCTTTGGGATTTTTTAAAATGTACTGTTTACGAACAATACAGTAAAAATCATTTAAGTTTTTTCAAATCTTAATATTTAATTTAAAATAGTTTATTGAAAAAGTAGAGAGAATCATTTGGCTATAATTAGAAAAAACAAAATTTTTACTAAAATCTATATTTTTTTCCCACATAAATTTAGGATTTTTTTTCAAAAGCAACACATTTAGAAATCGATTTAATGGAGAAAAAAAAAAGAAATTGTCATAATTTTTCAGTAACAAAAATACTGAAATTGAGAAAATGGAGGGGTGGATAAAATAAACGGCTCAACAGGTAACCTGTTGAACAGCACAGTCTCTAAGACACCAAAAAGATTATTTATTTTTTGATAGTAAACTGTTTAAGGCTACAGTGGACACCAAAAATACCTACATTTTTTTGACAGATTTTTGACTCATTCACTCAAGTATTGATTAAAAACTTAAAATGCTAGAGGTTTATTGAAATAAATTTTCTGTGTTGATAATTTTTTCCCACACGCTTAATAAACCTTTAATTCAGTCTGTACCTTAGAGTCAAAAAGTCCTATCACTGTTTCATTAGTTTTTTTAGGAGAGAAGAAAAAAAAATTAAGGTTCATATTTTATTTTGAAATATTGAGGGGTTATAAAAGTTTGAAGATTGAAATTAAAGTTAGAAAGGGTACATTCGTAAAATCAAACTCGTTTAACCAGTTAAACGGTGAAAACCGAAAAAAGTATGGTCACGTGACCTCCGTTTCATGAGTTAAACTGAGATTATACGAACGACCATAACTTTTTTCTGTTAAGCTGCTTGCTTGGCGTTGGCTTGGCGGGCTTTTCCCTTCAGCTTAAAAGTGACATCGCGTGATTCTGTTTTGTGTTTTAAAAAAGAAATGGATCACCAAGACATTGTGAAATGTTTGCCCATGTTGCAATCTGTTTTTTTTTCGAGAATCCAGATGCCCTAAACACTCTTTTAAATCCAGAAAAGTTTTTGAGTTTTCATTATTAATTTATATTAAATACAAGTTGAAATTTCAAAACAAAAATGCTAAACGCGCCTATTAAACATGCGATGGTAATAAGACCGTAATCAAACGTTCTCTGAGCTCAAAAAAATGAAAATATTTATTAAAAAACAAAAATTTCCATGCTTGTTCTGAATCTGAAATTCACTTGAAGCCCTCACAAAGGGAATTAGGAACCAAAGTACCAAAACGTTTCTCAGAAAATTAATAGAAACGGTATTTTGAACTACTAATGCCTATGAACTACAGAGAAAAATGGGGAAAACTTGGGGTCAAATTTTCAGGATTTAACAAAAAAAAAGCCAAACGAAAATTTCGAAGCCAAACGAGTTTGAAAAAAGCCAAATTTCTCGAATTTGGCCTTAAAAAGGCCAAATTGGCAACCCTCTGAGAAATTTTTGAGTTATTTGAGTTACGAACTTTTTTCGGTTACAGCGAATTTAGGAACGGCGAGTTATCCTCATGGAAATAACCGGTGACTTTAGGAACGCTCAGTTCGCATAATTCGTTTAACTGGTTAAACGAGTTCGATTTTACGAATGTACCCAAAGAAATGAAGTTTAAATAAATAATTACTTTAAACAATCGAATTAAAAATAGGAAATTTTAGCATTAATTTTCTCCTTAAGACCTAGCGAAACGTAGATAGGACATTTTGGCTCTGAGGTAAAACATTGTCGTGTGTACAAGAATGAATTCAGGGTGGGCAAAGTACACTTTTGAAAAATCCCATAAAAACCGGAAAAAATCGGAATAAAAAACGGTCTTCACTCTAAGCATCCTGAGGTCACGGGTTTTTTTAAGACCATAAAAAAATTTTGTTTGAAATTATGTTATTAGATGAAACCAACATAATTTACGGGGTTCCCTGTTTGATATAAAAAAATAACCCGCCATGATGTCCGGCAGAATGACTCACTAATTGCATTGAAAATAATGATTAGAAAATGATTTAATTGAAAACATCCTCTAATTTAAAAAATGAAATATCCTGTGAAAAAAAATTTCCTCCACGACCCTCTGTAAATTCCCTCATGGCCGAAATCGAACCCTTACTTCCCCAATAAATGATTTTACCTACATCCTATCTTGGATGTGGTATGTTATTCACGGTTCCGCGATATGATACGCTGATTTTGAGTTCGATTGAGAAGGAATCGAACACGGAACCGCGTGAATTACGTTGGCTCCATCTATTAACATAATTTTGAAATATTTTTTATTGTCTTAAAAAAAAACGGAGACCTCAGGGTCAGGATGCTAAGGATGATACCATTTGATACAATATGATACCATGATGTCAGGATGATACCATTGTTATTCGGATTTTTTCCCAGTTTTTATGGAATTTTCAAAAGTGTGCTGACTTTTTGCTCAACCTGTACCTACTCAACACTCAAATTTAATCCTAAAAAAAAAATCTTAACCTACATTTTGTGCAAAATGTTTTGACTCGGGCTCGATCAATCACATTAGTACAAAAATGTCTATGAAAACACAATGCTGTGCCACACGGACCCCTTATAACAATAAACGTACCGAATCAACTAAATTATCAATTTAAATACCCAGGCCGTACCTTTGAGAGTGCAACAAGCGTTTAAAAACAATCAAAGCGACATTCTCATCATCGAGGGACCGTCTCACAAGCACTTTGCAGACGGCCCCCTTCCCTCCTCCCGACCGTCTTCAATCAGTGCGGATCCCGCGTTTTTGATCTTTCCCGCTCAAAGGATGTAGATTATGTAAAAGAGCTTTGTTTTTGCTCGAGTGCCGCCAAAAAACCCTGCCGTAATTGGATGTGTAATGATGTGACGTCGATAACTACGCCCTTTCTTATTGGACGGCGAAGCCTTTTTATTACCTCACTGCCGCTGCCTTAAGTTGAAATCGATGCGGGCGTGTAGGCAAATGGGCATGGCCCGCGGACACACGGTAGGCCTTGTTAGGCCGCTTTTCGATCGAGGCCTCACTCGGCCTATGTGCATCGTCATCGACTCATTATTCGATACGCGCGTGTTGTCTATACGCTCAGATGGATCCCTTTCAATTACGGGCGTGAAAATGTAAGGGGGTTTGGGTCTGTCCCCGCGATTGGTTTAGTAGGGTTTTTGGCGGCGCTGAATGCGAAATGATGCCAATGATGGGGTAGGTTTTGGTAAATTTATGCCCTGGTTCTCAGAGAGGCAGGGACAGATTCAGTCTGTTCTCAAGGGTAACACCTTCGCAGTTCACCTATAACTTTTAACGCAGATGGAGATACAATTCCGCTATCTGTCCCCTTAAAAATCGCTTATAAAGTCTAGTTACAAGATTATTGGCATCAAAGGGAGTTGCCAGAGAAAGGGATTTAGGGATATATACCCAAAATATCGGAAGTTTTCCTTCTTGAGCATATAAAATAACCAAAAATATCCCATGTCCCCCAATATCCCCCTTCTAAATTGTTTTCTGGCTATGCCACTGTTGGCATCAAAATAAAAGAAATACCGACAAAAATTGTAAACTAACTTATTAAAATATACTGTTATATTCACATAACAACAATAAAATTGACCTTGTGTTATGTTGCTTTTTTTCTATACAGTCAGTGTTTTTAGATATTGAATTTCTCGAAAAATACTTAGTTTTGCCCCCTCTCAGTTTGATAACAAAAAAAAATACCTTCCAGCGGAATAAAACTTTTATTAAATTATAATCACGATCGGAACCTTTTTGTTATTGTGGGATTGTTTACTTGGACGATGCATTATACACTGTTAGTACAGGAGGAACTTCTCCTAATGCCCTTACCATAAATCTGCGTCTGGGTTCAGGCCTTTAAGAATTTTATTTCACGGGGGGTTGGCTCAAAATGATTCTTATATTTATTAATTGGGAAAATTAAGTTGGTTTTTACTTTCAGAGCAATAAACATGCCATAAGTTATTTATTTAAATAATTAAAATAAGTTAATTAAAATTTTTAATTAATTTGCAATTACGTAAATTATTCTTCGAGCAATTATACTCACTCAACCGTAAACCACCTTTCACAGATCGGAAATATGCCCGAAAGTTGTTTTCTAACTACAACACTCTCCCCACAGTAAAACAACTTCTACAGATGTTTTCCCCCTTAAAGTTGTTTTCTTTAGTACAAAACTCACCACACAGCAAAGCAACTTCTACAGGCGTCTTCCTTCATGTTGTTTTCTGAGCAACAACACTCTCCACACAGCAAAGCAACTTCTACAGGCGTATTCCTTCATGTTGCTTTCTGAGCAACAATTTTAAGTTAAATAATGGAAATTCAAATTCAAACCGACAAGAACACACTAATTGCTCCGATTACTGATTCTCACGACCCCCTCCCACTTCCGAACGGGGGTGTCGTCCCATCGCCCCCTGGGGGGAGAAGGGCTAAACACCGAATAATCGGGTGAACACAGTGGGAGAACGTGCCGAGCCTCGGGGGATGGTTTGCCGCTTAGGAGCCCTAATAGTGCGGAAAAAAGAGACATATGTTGCAGTTGAAAGGGCACTTAGGGTCCTCTTCACTTGGTTATAGGGGGTTGGGGGTTCAAACTGGAGGGTCGGAAAAAGTTTGAATTGTGTTCCGTGATGTTTTGTGATTGTTTGAACGAGAGTTAAAAGTAAAAGGGATATTAAAGGTTTGATGTATTCTATGTATTTTTTTGTCATTATTTCTTTTTTTGTTTATTGTATATTTTATTGTGATAGTATTATACCTGTACAGGATCATTTCCTCCAGGTTATGTATGTTCAATTTGTTAATTCTTCTTTCGTTGTCAATAAATAAATAAATTTGTTAAATTTGTCAATAAATGTGTATAGTTTAAGGTCTTTGTATGAATTAAAAACTTTAAGACTTTAGTTTAAAGGGTTTTTTGTTTATTTTGATGTAATTAAAAATTTTATTTGTTAAGAAATTGTAGCATTTTTTTTTGGTTAAAATTTACTTTTAACATTAAGATCAGTCAATCAGATATAATTTAACTTCATTCCTTATTGCATAATTTTTAAGTCACTTGAAATATGAAAAGTTTTAAGCGATGAAATGTCAATACAACTTGATTAAAATTAATAAAATATCATATTTTAATTTAAAAAAATCTATCTTACTCGTAACTATAATTTCCAAAATATTTGAATAAGGGATTTAATAAGTTTAAGTGATGTTATGCCATTTTCTTCCAAAATCAAACTATAATATTATTAATAATTAATTCTGAATATGTATCAACTTTAAAATGTATTTTTCTAAATATTTTACTTTCATCTTAATTACATGTTTCAACTTTGATTTTAAACTAAATAATGGTTAAACTATTTTGATTCAAAATACACTAAGTATTTGGATTAGTTTTTTTTTTAAACTTATGACTCAAATGATTGTCATGATTAGTATAATGGTTTTCTATTTAAATGAAGTTACTTATTTGAATTTATATTTTAAAAGTAGGGTAATTTCTGTAATTAGTCTTTAAAATTAAAAACAAGTAATATCGAGATCCTTATAGATTAAAACCTAATTTTGCATCACATCAATTTATCATCTTAATTTTGCATACATTTGCATTTTTTTTTATTTCGATGATGAGCTGAAGTTTAATTTTAAATGTTTATGCAGCTGAGTGTAACTTTTAGAAGTTATTGAGTATTCTTATAAGCTCTGAATAAAGTTAAAAAGGATTACAATATAAGAGATAATCACGTAACAGTAATACAGACAGAATCACATAACAACTTAAGTAATTAATAAATTGCAACAAAAATGTTATTGCTATGTGTAAGTAGTAAAAAAATTATACTTAACTTGATATTTATATTAAACAGGGTCTAGTCATAAACTCGTATTAGTATTTGGTGTAATAAAATTTTTTGTTGAATTTTTCTTTAATAATTAAGAGTGCTGGATCGGTAGATACATTAAATTGCCAATTATTCAAACATCATAACATTTTTATGGTTAGTATTCATATAACTCACGTTTTTGGCAATATTTCTATTATTTGACATCTGAAACAGCCTAGCAGTATCTTAACGAACAGATTAAACCCCCCCCAAAAAAAACCCATTGGCCTTTTTTTTTTTTTTTTGTCAATTTCACATCAAGTGTATTTTTGAAGTGACCGAGTGATACAGGCACACCAAGCCAAAGTCAACAATCCAAACAGATTGATTTAAAACTAAGCTATCAGTTCCAAGTATCTGAAAAACCGCTCGCCACACTTTGAGTGCGTTTTTCTCAAACCTAGGAAAAAGCACACTGTCGTTTTTGACATTGGGTAAAACGATAGCTCGATATCATAACTTTAAATTAGTCACAAGAGATCACCTACACCTCCATCTGATAACCACCCCCAAAAAATAATCCTAAATCCTAATCCCACACATGCTTACCCCTCTCCGCAGTGTTTATCCTGTGCACGGGGACTTGTTAGGGCAACTGCCCCTCCCCGTCATTACGGGGGCCCCGGAGGGCATGTGCCCATTAACGCAAAGTGGCCGGGCCCCATGGAAAACGAGACGCGTTGCGGGCACGTGCCCCGCTCTTTTGAAATCGAATAGCCCCTCTCCAAATCTCCTAATTTCGTGAAAGAAGGAGTAATGAGGCAGTGAATAATAGAAAGCAGATGACACTGTTTTTTTCTATGTCCCGTTTTGTCGGGGACGATGATTATTTGTGTTGTTAGTTGACAGATTGTGGAATCGCTTGTGTTTGAGATGCTTTTGATTTGGATTGATATTTTTCGGTACTTATGTATTATCCCGTTTACCGTGCCGCTGATTCCAAACACCGAACAGCATTACCAAATCTCATAGACTGTGTCGCTGAATGGTCGACGGGATAATACGTAAGAACTCATTTTTTTTCTCTCTCTTTTAAAGCAAATGCATATTTTTCAATAACCCTTAGTTTTGTATCGAAGTTGTGGAAAAAAATTAAGGATTTGTAATACTAATATAAAAAAGTGATTTTAAGAAAAATAGACCCTAAACGTATTTTGCACAATACGTAACTTGAATTGCCGATTAACGTTTCAAGCGTAAAGAATAAATAAATAAGCAATGATATCTTATATCCAATGATTCTTGAAATCTTTGTCCCACGAGTAAGACGAGGATGGGTGTACTAACTCAACATTGACACACAAAACATTTTTAAAAGTTGAAATAATTATTTTTGTAGATTTCTTATTAATAAAGTCTTACAAAAATATTTATAAAAACCTGTTTAGAAAGGTTAAAATGAAGAGCAGGAGTATAAGGAATAACTCCCTATGCCGTTGCTAGAGGAAAAAATTTGGGAGGGTTATTTGGAATTTCGAGGGCGGGGATATGTGATAATGTTATTTATTTTCTGTGGTAAAAAAAAAAAAACTTCTAAGTTTTGAGGGGGATATACCCCAAATTCCTCCATCTGACTAGGCCCATAATAATTCATACCAGTCTTTTGGTGGAACTTTATCCAAACCACCTATAAACTGATTGCATGTTCGGAACCGTAAGTATTCTGTATTCCTGTGAAGAAGATTCAGTTTTTATTTTCTGAATAAGGCAAATATAAAATAAGCTTTTGATCCAAACTTCCAAAACGCTTATGGCAAAAGAAAAAAAAATCCCATAAAGTTTCATAACAGCGCAAAAGGTGAAATCCAATATATTCTCATAATGAATCACCCCTATCGAACTCTCTCCAAGTGATCTAACTTTTCACAAAATGAAAAACAGATAAACAGCAAACCTCCTATCAAAAACCATGATCACAAACAACGGGTAATAACAACGACAGAGCGTGCTGAAATTCCGATCAAAACAACGGGAAAATTTTCGGAATAAATCTGATATGTGATAGGATCCCATCCCTCGTAATAAGTAACCGGAATTTGAGGACCCCTCACACCCACAGGGGACAATTAAAGTTCAGAATTGCAAAACCGTTACCGAGTCCTCGGGCCATGCCAGTTTTTTCTCCCGCTCTGTGTCATGTCTCGGCCTCTATTGCTTCCGATATTCCCTTGCACAAATTCCCTCCATTTTTTTTTGCCCGCGATGCCATATTCTTCTTTCTAATTCACGATCGATATTCACTGAAGACAGCCTTCCTTTGTTTTTCTAGCAAAGACCAAGTTCTTTCTCCGAAGTAAAGTGAAATGAGGAAAATAAAAACTGGGAATAGCTCAAGGGTTTAACGTAAGGAAAATGATTCTAACAGCCCACTATTATCGATTTAATAACGTTTTTTTTTATTCTTTTTGGAATGCCTGGAACGCTTGGAGTTTTGGAGAGCACTTTAAAAGGGGACTTTCACCGTTGGAAACAATACTTTTCGCCTTAAGTACGCAGATATTTAATTTTTTCGGGAAATCTTTTTCTTTTTCTGTCCTATTGTCTTCGCTCTCAATTTAGAAAATTTTCGTCTTTAAGACGTTATTATTTTTTGCCGCCTCTTTTTATTGCAGAATCTTTCACCGCTTAGCGAAGATAGGAGCTAAGCAGTGCCCAAGAGCGGTTTAAATGTATTACGTTCTTTTTTGGCCGTTTTTAGAACGTGACCTTCGATTTTTAAATGAATCTCTAGAGCCCCCGATTCAGCTGGAGGCACGATCTTTTAGAGGTTTTAAATTTAAGCGAAGGTTATTATTAATTCAATATCTTTAATGCCTTTTCTTATACCTGAAAGGTTCATTCTTCTTACTCTCATTGTACGGTAACGGTTCATCCTTGGATTTAAAAGTTATATAATCTTTAATAGATTTTTAGGCATGAATATAAAAGATTTTGTCGTCTGAAGTTTAATTTAATTTCTTTAATTTATACTTATTCCATTCAAGATTTTAAAATGTAAAGCCTTTACAATATCAACATTAAGTTTTAATATTAAAGATAATTATAAATATAAAATATAATTGGTTTAACCCACACATATACTATACTGACAATGTTTTGTAAAATATTCAATATTACCTATACTCTTACCTTTAATACATGTAGAGATGGTGTCTGAAACTCTAGATATTCAAAAAAACTATTTTTACGATTCAAATGCATAATTGAAATTAGTATATCAGCTTTTAAAATATTTCAATGCCTTTAAAAGAGCTTTAAATTGGATTTTCTTTAAAATAAAATTAACATAACTACTTCAAAAAAAAGTACATCAATATCTTCAAGGATATTTATTAAACTCTAATTAATGACATTCCAACCTTATAACTTATAAGTTGTGTGACAGAGACAACGTAAAAAACGGCAGTAAAAATGTAAAAACCATACCGAAAACTCTTGAACTTTTAAAAATTTTGACGAAAGAAAAGCTGGTGTTATTTATCACATTCAACTACACATGAAACAATCTACCCGCATTCGTTCACGTAGGAAATTTTAAAAGAGGACCCCCCCCCAATTTTTAGTCTTAAAAATCAACCTTAAAAAGTTTATTTGCAAATTTTTTTTCTTTTTCCTAAAGCGTATTTAACTTAAAAAAAAGTTAAAATAATGGAATACCTTTACTAAAAGCTAATCTAATAGAAAAAATTTAATAATTTTTTGTCAATTCTCTGAAACAATTTAAACATTCAGATAAAAAAAAATGCTTTTAAACAGAAATAAAATCCTAACTAACTTATCTCAAGGAAATCAAACTGAAGAATTGGTCTTGCAAAAAGTATCTTCACAAAAAGTTCTATTTCTAAATTATTTATCCAAAAGGACAAACTAACAACTCAATAAAAAACCTTATCATACCTCTTACAAAAGATACCTCTTTAAACCCTTTTAACAACAAAAGAAGTAATAAATTCTACCCATGTGTTTCATGTGCGACAAAAAGTTCCCACACCGCTGCATTCGCTTCGGAACTAATCGTCGGAACTCGACAGAAAGTTGAGACAGCGCACGCGCGAGACCCGCCCCCTTCGGACGAGGGATCGGGAGACCTAATTGGGCGGATGCACGGGGATCGGGGGTCTTACGGGGGAGTGGGTATGTTCCCTTTGTATCCCACCTTGTTTCGTAGTCTTTTTTTTTTGTGGGTGGTGTGAAAGTCCCTTTCATTTAATGCAAGGGTAGGGGTGTTGCACGTGGGTGTTTGCCTTTTTGGGGTTTTGCTCTTTTTTATGAGGGGTGTTGGGTTGCAAAAGATGACCGACATTATTTTGATTGAGCCGCTGAGAGGGTAACATGATTAGAGTTTCACAATTTTTTTTTTCTTTTATTGATTAGTGTTTTAATAATTTTAGAGGGAAATGGCTATGTGGTTACTTTGTTACCCAATAAAATATTTTTAGTTATCATATTCAGATATTTTTTGGGATACGGAATAATACCATAGTGTTAAAATACTTAAGGTTTAAATAAAGAAAAAGGCATTTATAAGCTTTCTCTCTGCCCTTAGACTTCGTTAGCATTCTAGATACTGATGTGAGTCACATAGCCAAATTCTACATAAGGGATTGAAAAAAAAGTTTTTAATTTTATGAATTAATGCTTCAGATTTGAATTATATTGATTGTGTTTTTTACATTGTGATTGTTCATTGATTGAATAAAACGACCTATTTAAAAATAACCTATAGATAAAACTATTAATCGAAAAAATATCTTAAATATTGGGATAAAAACGTGTTTCATCGTAAGAAATAGTTAATTTTCTTTCGCACAGGTGACGCTTTAATTAGGATATTGCCACTAACGTGCAGCTCTTAAGGTAAGGGCAATGTACCAACTTAAACACCAAAATGATAAATCAGAAGGCTACTCCAAATGAATACATGAATTAATAACACTGATACATTAGTTCTAATAAGATAGGAAAACAATTAAAATTATCTTTCTTAATACAGGGAACGGAAGAAATTTGGACAAACTTCAACACTTCCTATTAAAAAGACCAATGCTCGAAAAATATTTACACGTATTTACTCCTCTCCCTGTATTTTCCCTCCAGTATTACTATGATTGCAAAGAGATATTCCATAATCAAGTAAATCTACCGGAGTTTCTCAAGTTCTATTTTATTTCAACAGAGGGAAAACCCACAATTTCACGAGGTAAGAGCCCTAATAAAGCAATACAAGGATTTTCGAACTTTCAACTCCCCCTCTTGAGTCTAAACTAAATCCCCAAAACTTTGAACCCCTCCCCCAAAAGGGAGCACCCCTCAATTCCAAACTCCCCTCATTTCTCGATAGTGATGGAAATTGGTGGCGGGATGTGAAAAACACCGGGCTAATAACCGCCATTTCTATATACTTGCGGAATCCGTTTAGAGCCAGCTTTTTAATAAACGAGGTTTCCCCGCATCGCTTCGGAGCTCGGCAGTGAAAGAGGCAGTGCAAGTTCCGTAAAACTCGAATCCGGGGTTATCTTTAAACTACGTATCATTCGAAGGTGGAGAATTCCGTGTGTGTGGCGTAATGAGAAAAAGGAGAGGAGAGCAAAAAATTACTTTCTGAATTACGCAAAATGTAAATTGCATTTTAAGATCGAAAAAATTACTTTTGGTTCAAAAATCTAAAAGAAATTTTTCGTGAAAGCTTAGTTCACCTACCCATCACCTAATTTAATTACACTTCACCTCAGGGCTGCGCAACATTAATTATGGTGCTGGCCAAATTATGAAAATTTAACTTAAAAAAAGTTCATCACCGATCTCCCCCATCTAGCGGAAAAAATACTTATCCCAATTCATTATAGTTTCACTATTTTTTAATCAGGATTAGTTATAAATAATTGAACAATGGAAGATAATTTTCACATAGTTTGTGTGTTCAAAAGATACTGTGTAAGTTTGTTCATTATATAACTTCAATAAAATTTCTACACACTTTCTAAAGTTTTGTAATCTTTTTTTTTTGGCGAATTCTTCTGTAAATCATGAAATATTTACACACAAATGCATAATTTGAATTAAAAACTTTCTTTAAGAATCTTCAATCTTAATACTTACTAATAAGGCCAGAAAAATGGGGAGGGACTAGTGGACCGTATTCTGTTGAGGCCTGGTCTACCTGAGAATTTTAAACTTTTAATATAAGAAACTATTTAAACTTATTGTTTAATTTGTTATTTATTAATTGTAATTATTATTATATTAATTAATTATTTATTTAAACTCTTTATTAAAATATAATTAAATTTAAACAAACTTTTGCTTTTAACTATCCACAATTTTTAGGTAGATTTATACTTTTTCAATAATTATTTCTGTACTTTAAATAAGGTTGGGACTTTCTAGTAAAAATTTGAGGGTCTACAGAACAAAAAAGTTGGCATTTATTCATTGTTTAAATAATTTTCTTATAACTAGATATTTAGCCTCATTCTCTTTCTGAACACGACGTCTTCAATTAGCACTTCACATTCACCAGAGCGCAGTTTATGGACACTCCCTCATCCCCCTCTACGAAAAGGGGCTCAAACACCCCCATTTCATGAGGTAAGAGTCCTAATAAATCGAGATTTAAAACTGCGCCCCGGCAGCAGAGAAGAAAAGAGAACATTTCATTTGCAGGGGCTTAGCGCCCCAACGAGGCCTTCGGGATCGGGGCGAAAAAGTTTAATCAATGCCTGTTGTCGAGTGATCAGGGCCGGAAAGCCCCTGGAAAATTGATGATTTGTTAGCAGAAATGAATTGCTTCTGTGTAACAGGAGGAGATAAGGCACACAAAAACTTCTTCGGCCTCTCTCTCAATTTATTGTTGGAGCTATTAGTAAGGGATCGATAAGGGCCCGATCTCTTTAAGAGAGTCTTCTGGAGTTGTTCTTGTTAGGTAATGATGGTTTAGGTTGTTTGCCCCGTGCTTAGTTGTTGTTGTTACCTCTTTTGTTGGAGTTTTTTTTTATTGTTGTTGATGTTGCTGATGATCGAGTTGAGTTGGAGGGAATCTGTTGTAGGGGTTTATTGCTGTCGGAGTCATTGATTGGCAATCGGATATGGCTGCGAGGTTGGGGATGGAAGCAATTGTCTCGGGATTGACTTTTTGGACGTTATTGGGGGGAGAGCGATGAGAGATTTTGATGAATGTGTCGTTTTGAACGTTGTTTTTTTTTTCTCTATAGAATAATGAGCTTATATTGCTGTGATTTGGCGTTGCACTCCTCATGGGTATAGTTTCGACGAATCGTGTTTTCCAATCCTACTTCGTTAGATGTGAGGGAGAACTATGATGAGTTTATTATGTAGTTGTCATTTTCAATATAGGATTAGTAGGTAGTCACTCTGCTAACGCTCTGATTGGTACTTAAGTGAGGGTGGAAGTCTTACGAAGTGGGATTAGAAAATATGCCTTGTGTGGCGGAAGATAGCTGTTTCAGTTGTTATAAAAGGTAGATAAAACAAAACGACTGGGACGGAAATGAATATAGGTCCATACAGTGGCGGCTCGTGGGTATTTCAAATGGCGGTTCACAATTAATTTTGAAACTACAATTAAGTAAAAATATCACAATTAGAACAGAAGAGGGGGTGGAAGGTCATCCTGAATAAACTCCAAGTTGGAATGGATTTTTATTAGCATTTCATATATGTTATTTCGACTTTTTTTCATTTTTATTGGGGGTTCACGTGCTCCAATGGACGAGCCGCCACTGGGTTCATATATATATTTTCTAAAACAATAGGTGATATAATGTTCAGGTATCATCCAACCAATCCATATCATCCAACTTACATCCCAATCACACGTTTTGTAAAGCTAATGAAAAGACCGTTTTAATAGTGTTACCAAAGAGACGATTGAGTAGCTGAAACAACTGTCTAGTTAAGTTATATGCACAGATTTGCACTGCTTAGAAACACAATTCAAACAAAAATAGAGAACTTTTTAATTAAGTAAAAGAAAAGAATTACTGGAAGGAACTCTCTGATGACACCGCAATATTTTAATATTTGGGCAATGAGATATATAAAATGCTTGATACACTAAAGAATTTCTTTTGAATTTTTCTAGGTTGACCTATTTATCTATTTATGTACTAGTTTACTGAATTCAGCTAGGGAGATTCCTAGAGGACTCCAATGATTAGGTTTAGACTTTAATACTATGAAAACATTTTAGTTGTACTTTGCATGAAATTAAAAAAAAAACCATCTAACTTCAACCGAAGCCAAATTTAATTTTAATAAATCAATTAAAGTATTTCTCTCATTAAATAAATACCGTTTCAGTTTTGCAGTTTTGTCAATTTAAAGTTTGATGAATGTTTTTGAAATCGTTTCATCTTTGAATATCTCTACATTGTACTCTCCCATTTAAGAATGAAACAGCTATAAAACGCTCATAATTATGAAGGCCATACAAAGTTATAAGACAGCCGATTGAAAGTAGCTTCAAACGAATAAAAAGTTTTAATCTATATTTACTCTAATACTTAATTTATTGAAAGTTCTTAAAAACTAGTCAATCAAAACCAATTTTTTTACCACAGTAATCACATCTAATTACTCCATCAACAAGCGACACTTAATTAATATCGAATCAATCAATATTCCCTCCACCGAATTCATTCTTCCCTCCGCTCCATCATTACTCCGGCCACTTTTCCGGGGAGAATCCGAGGGAGGGAAGCACGCAAATTGGAAAATCCGGAACGATCTTTGATGAGCCCCCTCCGCCCCTCCCCGGCGCGAAATAAACTCCGGGAATTAATGATGGGGTTGAAGTGGCAGCAGCGACATTCGTTTTAAAACATCGTTTGCCGACGACGACGACTAACTAAAGGCATCTGGCAACAACGGGCAGCAGCTGATGCTTTTCCCGTAAAGTGCCGTCCAATTAGGGAGCGGCCGCCTTTCGCGTTGCCATGGCGACGGTGGGAGGGGTCAAAGGCTCTCGGCAACAATTCCCCTTTGTGATGGTCAAAGGTACCCCCGAGTAATTGGCCGGCAATTAAAAAAGAGGGCGCTCCTGCCCCTAAGGAGCTTATGTGTTGTCGTTTTTGGTGGGGACCTTTTCCGTTGTTGTATGTAATTCATCAGGACGTAAGCGTCGAGGGTTTGGGGAGATAAGAGGCCTGCGGTGGTTGTTAATGCAATTAGACTCGAGCGGGATTGGGGAGGTGATAATTAATGGAGTTTTTTTTTATTGTTGGAGGGTGGAGGAGAGTGTGATTTTCTTAACAAGTTTTGGTGGAAATTTTCACTTTGTTAAAGATGCAGTTATAGTAGTAGTTGTGATTTGTTTAGCCTTAAATTCGGAATCAAGAATTTGAAATATGAATTTATTAGTTATTCTAATATAATGATTAATGGTGTGTTTTGCAGGTAAAGGTTTTCCATGTAACTTCTATTTCAATTTCATAAAATATTTTCACTTAAAGTCCAAATTAAACGAATGTAGCCCAAAATGCATTCGATTCAGGTAAAAAACTTATACTTATTTACTATTAGAATAAATGAATAAACAATGCATAAAGCAGTTTGAATTATTAATATTTATGCGATTGATGCTAATTATTATTTTTCGTTTGTCGTTGCAGCATAAAAAAGGTGGTATACTTTGCACAATTATTTATTTCTAAACTTTGTTAACTTCTAAGAATAATAAAATAATCAGTTGAGGTTTTACTGAAAAAAACTGAATAAGAGGTCACAAGAATGTTACAACAAGTATCTGAAAGAGGAAATTTTATGTTTTTAAAACAAGAAATAGCTCCCAAACTCCAAGAGGAAATATTTCTCCTTCTCTAAGACATAAAATGAAGAGGTAAGGGGCGAAAATTTTAAGTTAAGAGACAAAAAATATTCTTAATAAAAAAATACTAGAAATAGTACCAAATTCTGAAGATAGACTCCCTCTCTTACTTTTAAGATATAAAACGAAGAGGTAAGGGGCGAACTTTTTAAGGGAGAGTCTGAAGCTGCCAGTAATGTCAAAATATATAAAATTCAAAAGCAATGTTGCATTCACAATTTTCCCCGACAATTGGACGTCCCGTGCGTGATTGCTTATCCGTTGAACCATAGATTTAATAATAAAAAAAATTACTCCGCAAACATGGCGAATAAGCAGCTTTGTGTGGGCGAGATTTGTGGAGCTTACATCTCTCCTCCCTAGAAAAATTTCCTCCATTTCGCCTAAATTTGACTGCCAATCACCCTGCCCGACGAAGGAATAACAAAACGTCAGTCATCCAACAGCCACTCCTGGAAGAAAAATTTCCCCCCGTAAATTACGAACTCCGTAAACTTCATAAGTACCGTAAACAAGCCGGAAGAATGACTCCCTCCCTCTTCCCGCCAAAATCCAAAAGGAACTGGAAGAATAAGGAAAAAAAATTCTGGAGATGTTTCGTTAGTGGTATACAGGCAGGCTTCTTCTTCTTCTTCTTCCATTCCTCCCTTTCAAGGAATATGCTCGAAAAGGAATTCTATAAAGCAATTGGGGGACGGAGGGCTGGAGCAAACGAAGTTTTTGTAGCAGGGCGACCGAGGAAACCATTTTTAACTGGCAATTTGGAATACCGGGATGATATAATGGAAGGCCGCCTTAAAAGGCGGTGACGTCAGCAGCGGGGATGGCAAATAGGAAGTGACGGAATCCAATGACGGGTACTAAAAGCCACTGATTAAGTTCGATGGAAGGGTTTTTCTCGTGGGGTGCTCCTTGCTTCTCGGGAGAGGGAGGACGACGAAAAATCGTTTGCCGTTATGGGGTCTGCGTCCTGTTTTTCCGTCTCCCGGCTATTAAGAAAGAGAATGGGGAAAGAAGCACTTAGCGTGGGAGGTTTCGGAGGAGAAGGGGGGTAACTCACCCACTTGCTTGGAATGGTGGGACCGTCCGAAAAATCGAGGTTTTTTTTCTTTTACTTTGAAAAGGTGGAACTATTTTTAGAGGCAGGATTGGGCAACTTCACTGGTTGAGTTTCGAAGAGATCGTTAAGTTATATGCACGAAGATGATTCTTAAGAAGATGATTCGAAGGAGATTGCAATTTGAGAATGGAAAATCCAAGTCTTGTAAATGTTATGTAAGGCATAGAAACACTTTAATTAGATTTCTTAAAAGTCATTCAAGTACGATTCTAAGCTTTTTTTGCTTCAAAGAAAGTAAAAATAGACAAAATATGCATTTATGAAATAGGCAATAGTACAATGTGCTCTTATTAGAAATACTAAGAACTAAATAATGTCATCTTGACTAAGGAACAAGTGTTCTGACATCATCGTATGTTTGCTTATTTGCTAGCATGCATTTAAAATATAAAGTAATCTACTTTATGTTTTTATTTCCCTGGAGGGGTATATGTAAAATTTCAACGGAGTAATTTTTTGTTAAAGTTGTGAACTAAGTAATTTCCGCCCATGATTGCATACATTTATGCAAATATATTCATAAAAATTAAATAAGATATACTATATAGCTTTCTTTACTAAGCCATCTTTTTCACCGCACATTTTCATGGCATTAAAATATATCTTCAAATTTCTATTAAATATAATTTTGGATGAAATTTAAAGAATTTCCTTAATGATTCATTATGATAATATATATTAAAAGCTCAGTTCATTAATTAATAGTTGCGTCAGTAACTTTCTCCTAAAAAGAAGTTATCTATGGCTTTACAAGTTTTGAAAAATAAATTATACAGCTAGTTAGCAGTATCAAGAATACCTTACGAATAAATAAGCATAGAACTAAGAATTTGTTGCGATGATACATGGTCTCATGAATCTGGTGTTGTTCCATTAGACTAGGTGCGGATTTTAGCTGTCAACCGTTCAGATTTTACTGTATTTGTTCCAATTTCAAAGTCTCTAGTTAAGAAAATACAATCTTTTATTAAATTGTTCCGAATTAAAAAAAGAAAACCGGTAAATAAGCTAGGATTCGGAACAATTTAATAAAATATTGTTCCTTGGTAACAAAATTTGAAAATCGGAACTGTTGGAAGCTATGGGATTAGTACCGCCCACCACCATAAAGAAATAATTTTTCCTCCAGGATTATTTTTACAAATTAAAAAAAAAAACAACGTCATTTTCCTAGTTATTATGAATTAATTTTTTTTCGCATTATGAGCTACAGTCTCGCTTTAACCTCGTTGCCACACCACTTTTCTTCTCAAGACATCTCTCCACTGCCAAATGAGCGAATGCAGTCGGAGCAATATCTGCTGGAGATGCGATTGGCTGGAGATGGCGTCCAAATTGAGTTACCACTGAAGGCCAAATCGGAAGATAAGACTAGCTTGCAACCCTTAAATGAAATAGATTTCCAGCTTCAGACGACTAAAGTGCTCTTTCTCTCTGCCCGAGTACAAATACATTCATTTCATTTATTAGTGTTTTCGGATTGATATGGATGGTTTTTTTTCGAATTTAATATTTGAAGAAAATTAACTTCGATGGGGCACTTAAGTGTTTATAAAGCTTTAAAGTTATAAGCGATGTTTTGGATAAATTGCCAGGGTAAGATTTACTCTGGATTTTGCTTATAGTACAAACTATAATGCGTTACAATAAGATTGTTAAAAGGTTACTGCTAATTAGTCTTTTTTTGTGTGAAAGTAACTGTGTTGGGAAGAGGAAATAGCAGTTGTTTCTCCAATGAAATGTTAAAATATTTCATTAGTTTTTTACTGTATAAAAATATCGAGATATTTATTACTTCGTATTATATTTTTATGCATTTAAATATTTATAAAAACTGTTTTCATAAACGTATTTGGTTAGTTATTATTATCATCATAATTTGGTAGTTATGCCATTAAATTTGAATATAAAACCAACTTCATTTTAATAACTTAACTCAATTTGACTACAGATAACTCTCCTTTTGGAATAATACCCTAACTCCATAATAAACTCAATTCTTTTGCTTATAAAATTAATTAAAATTATCTGAAGTTATGAGGAATATCCACATATGTTGATAATTCCTTCTAATTTTAAAACAAACTTTAAACACTTGACTCAATACTTTCAACCATATATTATATTATTTGTTTATATAATAACTGTAGTGCATTAATTCCAGATTCTTTAAGATCAATTAAACTATAGGTATAATAAAATTTAAAGTTATTTTTGTAACCGTCTAAAAATATTTTAAACAAATTTTTCCTTTGTTCTAGGCTCTTTCAAACCAATATCATTTTTCTAACACATTAATCTGTTTCTCTTTTATAAATAATTTCTCATAAATGCGCTCATTTTTCTCATGCACGACTATTTTACCTTTTGAATCAATCTCACAATTTAGAAAACCCCATTAAACATCACAGCATTTTCAATACAAAACATTTGCCCCCAGTTCCCCTTTCGTTTCTTTCTCAATTTAATTACCTATTTTGGAATGAAAATATATTTCTTTTCTCCTTTTATCCATTTTCTACAATAAAACCCTCCCCCAAATCAAGGACGAACGACACTAAAAGAAAAACTAAAACATCACCACTAACTCCCACCCCCTCATCGCCGAGAGCAAACGATCCATTACCACCATTGACTGAGAAACGATCCGAAATTCTAATCCCCCCAAGACCCCCCAGAATCATTTCCCTCCTCCTCCTCCTCCTCCATAAAAAAATCGCTCCCGCCTTTCACAGGTTACCCCCTCGGCGAATGCTTTACTTTAACTTTCAGTCTCACTTATGGTGAAAAGTGTAGCCCAGGGCCACTCTCCTATATATGCAAAAAAGACACCTCCGTCCATATGCAAAAGAGATGATGATGCGAAAGGATGAATTTGACACGCAATTTGGAGGCTTTTTGGATGATGGGAGACCGTTGTTTTCAAACGGGACCGTTGAATAGGGATTAATAAGTGCTCTTATAGGGACATTTGAATTGTTGAGGTTTTGTACTGTAATAGGAGGGTAATTGGTGACCGATAGGGATATTATCCGATGTCAGCCATTATCCTTTTAGAGTTTTGAGTTTAGATAAGTTTTGATTATGGGAATCGGGGAAATTTGAAATGATCAAGTTCTTGTCTATCGAACTTAAGGTAGGTTTAGGTTCTATGGATATGAATGCAAGTGGGCTAAGTCATGGCCATTTAGATTTAGAATCTAGACAAATAAGGCCAGAGAAGCTCGAAATCTTGAGTGACGTTCTGCCTACTATTTCGCGTCATCATCGCTTTTTGGACAACAGCGCAACTCCAATCTGAAGGGAGCGTGCAAGATTTCAGACTGGAGTTGCGCTGTTGTCCAAAAAGCAATGATGACGCGAAATAGTAGGCAGAACGTTACTCAAGATTTCGAGCTTCTTTTACCTTGTGTGTCTAGATGGCTATGGATAAGTTCAGTTTTGAGCAATTGAAATTTTTCTGTATCGGTGCCAGTGTTGTTCCTATGACAAAGACAATACATTTGAGGAGCGGTTACGTACCAATTATTGATTTAGTACAAGGAAACGTTCCCAGGCTAAACTCACAGAGATGGACGAAAATTTCACAGGGTAGGTGACTCAAAATACTTACTGTGGGGAAATTAGCTGCGGAATTAGAGAAGAAAGGCTGTAAAAAGTTCTTAAGAATCATGATTTTTAACTCCAAATGCAACCCTACTAGGCGAGAAATGCAGAGGAAGTGCCAAATTCTTAAATAAATTGGCCGCGTTTTCTCTGAAGCAGTTTAAATAATCCGATCAAATAAGGTTCATCAAATGAACGCCAAGTGCTGCTAATTGAATAGGTTTGGCAACTCAGAACCCAATTTTCAAAATTAATTTACTCCTTTTCTAACGAAATTCCGCAGCTAAATTTTTCACAGTAAGTGATTTTGCGTCATCTTCTTATCCCTGTAAATTTTTCGTCCGTTTTTGTGAGTTTAGACTGGGAACGCTTCCTTGTTAGCTGCCGTATTAAGTAAGAAATGTAAAAAGAAACCCAAATAATCAAGTTTTATGAGAGATGACATACACCACTGTCCCATTTTGAGCAGTTCAATTACCAAACTATTACGTCTTCTTCAAAGCGCAAACATTTAGAAACGCTTATCAATTGCCTGATTAAAGTAATACGGAAATATTTTGAAGTTTCTGATGGGAATTGAAGTAACCCTATTATGTATGCAATCATTGTAGTAAATTAAACTTCAAATAATGTAATGTTGGTTAATGTAGATCTTCTATGATTTTTTTCCATATAATAATAGTTGAATGCAAATACCTAGATCACATTTCAAGTAACGCTCATAATTTCGGAAATTTGAGTCTAAGGTATATAGCTTTAAATATTCATGAAATACGAAAACGTTCAAAATTATTGGTAATACATCAGTAGCAATACAGTTTTAGAGTTAGGTGATTGCTCTTATGTTCAAATATTAATATTTGCTGTTAGGCAAAATATTCAATGTAAATATTTCTATAAATGTTAGATGAATAAACTTTTATAGCTCTCATAACTACTAACTTTTAATAGTATAAACCAAGTAATGATAGTTAATACTATAGGGGAAACTGAGACAAGCTTGTATAAATGCAGGTTTACCCAGAGTTCTTAATTCGCAAACTAGTACCCTAACAGCAATATTCGCTGCCATCAGCGTTGGTATTAACCCAGCAGCTAAATAAAGAAAAATTACCTTTTTGCTGACTCTGATTGGTGAAATTCTTTGTAAACGAAGCATCTGTCATATTTGAAAACCAATAACGACAACTTCCTTGTGCAAAAGTTCGGAGTGAAAATTCCTGTTCTTTTCAGATCAGTTTGGAAATTTTTTACACTATATGTGATGAGTACAAAAAAATGTGCTTCATAAGCTTTTCAGTTGTATATTTCTATTTATATAAAATCGTGGTGATATTTATCGGGGTAAAAAGAAATTACTGAAACACTTCTAAAGTTGAACGAAATTGACACGTGATAATCGGATGTTGAGTTAGGGTTTGTCCATGTTTAACTTACGCAGGTAGAAAGGTAGACTGAAATTCCATGCGTGGATGGGATGTTCCCTGCACGTTCCACGTTTCAATTCCACTTATAGAGGATTTTAGCCTTCCAGAAGCTGATACCAACACTTCTGTTCCACTAATCAAAAGCTTATCCAGGTTCCGATTGTAATTTAATGCTTTATGGATGGATGCATTTAACTTAATGCATTCTTAAAAGTTACTTTATTGATAATTTCCACCATTTTAATCATTACCAACATAAACCTGCTGTCGGAACCTGTATAAATAAATTTTAGTCTAAAATTTCATTCATTCCTCCTAAATCACAACAAAACGAAAACCCTTCCCAAAGCTTATACCACGCCATGCCCGTCCAAAAGCAACCAACACCCCTTTTTTTTCAAACTTGAGGGGGAGGGAGGTATGTTCCCCCGCAAGGGATCGACCATCGCAGGTAAGGAGGGCACTTAGAACCTATCGCCCGACCCATTTGGCCTAACATGCCGCCCATTACGAGTGATTTGATTTCATTAGCGGGCATTTCCAGCGTCTTCCTAATGGAGCGGCCGGTTTTTTCCCGCTGCCAATTCGATTAAGATGAAAGTATTGGGCGGGGTAATCGATTTTAGGGCCAATTAGGTTTTTGCGCTGCCTCGTCTTTTGGCGGGGTTTTTAAGGGTAAGAGGAGCCCGTAATGGGATTACGGGGATGCAAAAACCCGGAGGCCTCGCTGGAGGGAGAGGGGATTTTTAAGGGTTAGGATAAACTAGAGGCGAGTCTTGTAAGCTATTGTTAGAAATGGGAGAAATTAACGGTGAGAATTTAGACGAATACTAGTAATGAGAATGAATTATTAGACACGTAATGAAAGATGAGTCTTCCTTCCGGGCTGTATGGCCGTGGACTAGGTGTTTAAAAATAACCTAAACGTTTCCACATCTGCTTTGGTCGTCAACATCAGAAGAGTAAAATTTCTAACTGAGAGTAGGTTGTCGTTTGAATTTTAAAACGATGACGTGAAAAAGATCCCTAGGGTTATAGGATTCAACCCCCCGGAATTTTGATGATTAATGTAATCAATAAAATTTATATGCTTTTTTTTTCCTTGAAAAGTCAGCGGCATGATAGAATTAATTTTACAGGTGTCATCCATAAAGTCCTAAATGTCTACCAATGAGTTGAAACATATTATGTGTCAAAAAAAGAAAAAAAATATGGAAAGCATCTCTTAGGACCCTATTGTTGAGTGAAATTCAGTATTATCCCAGATACTTAAACATTACGTAGGCATACTTACAGCCATATTCCCAGCCATCAGCGTCAGTGTTAAATCCTCGGTCAAAGAAGAATTCCACCAATCAGAGTCAACGGAAAGCTACTTTTTCTTTCTTTAACCGCTGGTTAACCTCGACGCTGATGGCTATGAATATGACTGTTAATGTTTAAAATTCAGGGATAACACTGAGTTTCAGAATGTTTAAGAAGCAAAATTTAACCTGCAATGTAAGTGTAAAAGAAGCTTAGAAATAATTAGTAACATTATCCCTAAACTTAACCATTAAGTAAATACATATTAAATGTTCTCTAAATGTTCAAGAAATATAATTTAAGCCATAAAGTTAGTGTAAAAGGGGCTTAGAAATAACCTTGAGCCACCTTCCCCCGATACTAAGGTCGAGTTACGGGTCTGACTGGGCTGGCTTCTAAAATTATTACATGATTATACCTTGCTGATAACTATGGAATCTACAAATGGGATTCGTACCAATGAGAAAATCACCTCAGGTAATAACACCATACGAGGCCCTTCTCATTATCCCCATAGCATGTTTCTCATTTCGCAAAGCTTCTGATCAAAGGGACTTGCCCAGCAATTATCATGGCCTTTCGCATAAGCTTCTAAACAACGCTCATAATCTGCAGTGTAATGGCCAGACCTCTACCGCCAGGATCATCCCTTAAGTAAAGTGCAGAGCGCATGCGCAGGGTAAGGCAATGCGTGTCATTAACTGGTTACTCAGCATTGAATGTCACTGTTATGAATAGTGGTCATATTGATGTATACTTTGTGGGATTATTCGAAATGAAGTATCTTGGGGTGAATTAGGAACTGTCGTGTAGTTTTGCATTGGTGGGATATTATTTTTAAGCTCTAATTCCTTAAACTCATTATTGGGTAAATATATAGTTTTATGTATCGTGAAAAATATAAGGCTTTTAAAAATGTGTGTGTTACTCTGAGTCTTATGCCAAAGGAGGTCTGGGAGACCTCCCCCATGATATTTTTGAAATTTGACTATTAAAACATTCTTTCAACCATATTTGGAAATAGCAGACTTTTAGAGAACATCCGGGACAAACCTCCTCCTTGCTACGCTACATAATTTTCAAGGAAAGAGCCAAAACAAAATTAAACATTAAAATTTCGGGGAAGGAATCTCCAAGAGTCCGTTTGCAGAATTGGTGTGAGTGAAATTCCTGCCTGCTCCCTCTGTGTTCCACTTGAGAGAAAACTTAAGAAATAAATCTAGAGAAAAATCTAAATAATAAATATAGATTGCAGTTAACTTTTAATACAAACAATATTCCCAAGATGTTCCCTTTGAATATCCACCATTTTCGTTCCGAATTTTGTCTGTCTTAATTTTCTATTTCTCACTTTTGTGCTGTGAACTAAGCAGAAATATAATTTTATTTTAAATTTAAGTGGTTATAAAGGGTTTTTTTTCATTCATAAGTTTGAAAAAGGGAACAAGTCCATCAAATTATTTCAACTGTAAAATATTTTTGTGTGTGAATATACTTATATTTTTTCGATGGTTGTTCGGTATTCTAAATAGAGTCCTTAATTTCTAGTAAAATTTTGATGGTTATACCAGAAAATTCCATTATTTACATAGTTTTTTTCTTTAGATTTTCTCAAAAATTGGCTTTTTCAAACTGACGATTCAATTGAATGTGTAAAAATGACGTTATTATAAATCATCATTCTAATTTTAAGTTTTATATTATACATTAAAGTGTTGTCGGATATTATTAATATGGTGTTTATGCTTCCATTCCGAGAAATCGAGTTTCTAAACATTAAAAACAAGAATTTTCTGACATCCAGCTCTTAAGTTGCTTTAATTACGTATAAATCTTTTAAACCAGATAGTTAAAGAAAGAGAATGCCAAAGCAAATTTGTAATATAGCCTACAAAACATAAAAAATCCACATTTAATCAACGTAAATATTAGGGAAATTCATAAAGGAAATTTTCATTCACACATCAATCTTAAAGAAATAAGTAAATCTTATAAAGGTTCATTTCATTATTTCCCTTTCGTAACTGTTACAAAAAATTCATCTTTTAATGCTACTTTTACGTAAATTTATGATATATCTAGGTTAATTAACTAAGTAATTAATATGATTTTATCGTACATATTAATTATAAAGAATATAACCCACCACCCATAATTTTTTCCTACAAAAACTTGATACAAACAGTTCTGAACCATTTTTTTCTCCTTTCCAAAATAAAATAAAAAAGAAATACGATAGATAATAATTATGAATTCCTTATTTGTGTGTGAAAATAGGGGAAAAAATCCCTTTAGATATTAATTGATTACACACCATGTTAATAAAACCATAAGAAAATCTCAACTAATTAAAAAAACTGGAAAAGAAAAAGTGTAATTAAAAAATTCATTAGTCAGGTAAAGAAGTGTTTTTTATCGTTACATACAGCTCACTTCGAAAGAAAAAGTAATACTAATAACAAAAAAGGAACAAAAAAAAAAATTGAGACTTTTTTTATGAAATTTGTGAAGATTCAATGTTTTGTAATTGAGCAACTTTTTATCGTTATTTTCGCCATGCTAAGGAAAAAATAATAAAACTTGCACATGTAAAGTAAAGAGGCATTTTTTATGTTCTTTACTTTCAGCAATTGAGTTATGGACAGAATCGCTATTTTGGGAAAGAATTGAGCTTCCAATAGTTAACTAACAAATTTAGATTCAACAACAAAAGCAAGATATCTTTAAATAAAACTATCCTTTATTTCCAATATTTATCATGGGAAATAGTTATGTTATAAACAAAGTAATAGTTCATATAAACACATTATTAAATTAAATATAGGTTATCTATCAGAGTTTATTGACTAAATTTAAATTAATCATTTAGTTACTAAACAAAGTGTTGTCTTCAAAAGTCTTTAAAATTAAAGAAATAAATTTTTTGAAATTCACTGTTTATAATAATTTTTTTTAACTCAAATGAGAAAATCAAATAAAAAAATCATATTTATATGAACTAAATACTTAAACACCTAATCATTTAGTTTATTTTTTCTGGTCGCCCATAATTTTCTCTATGATAATGGAAATCTCTCGAGGTCTAGGAATTTAAGGGCTGAATATATTTTCCAAAACAAATTAAAACTTTCCACTTGAAATTTACTTACTTGCAATACAATTATTTGTATAACATGGATTTAAAGAATTAAAAGACATTAAGATTTTTAAAAGATTTAACACGAGATTAAAACATTTAAGATATTTTAGGTTTACGCGCTGTACATTAATGAGTTATACCTACAGTTTAATATATGCATAGTTTTTTTATGTTCACCACTACAGTAGGACGAACCAAGTTTCTGTGTCTTGACTAAAAATGCTTTAAATTCCATATCAACATTTATGATTCTGATAGCTGGATATGGATAGGACTACATACACTCGAGTTACACTGTTTGAAACTTTCTAGTATCAAATCACTTATTATTATAAATAAGATATTGTTATCAGTCTACTCTTGGACAAAGTGATCACATTAAGCGGAGTCGTCTGTACTGTATAACATCGAATAATTGTCATTAAATTAAACTTTTTCAGACTCAGTTTCTTAACTCCCTATGGTGGTGCCATCTGTGAGTATTATGCGATATTCACTGATAATCAAATGCTTTCTATGTTTTCGAAATTTATTAACTTTTTATTTCTAAAAAGCCAAGGAACTATTATAAGATTCTTTATTAACATTTTAATTATTTTATAAGAGATTAAAAACACAAATTAAAAATATTTATATATTCATAAAATTTTTAAAACTAATGGAATAATTTTAAAACTTGGAAGGTATTATTAATGACTCAATGTCATGAGTATTTTAGAACCAAACTGAAATTTTATTAAATAATAAATTGTTCCTGATACGTATTATTTGAAATCACTCAATATTAATAGAAAACACCTATGATATTTTTCGAAACAAATTTTGTGGGATAAATGATGGCTATTTTGATGGAACAGAAATTAATTTGGGGATTTACGTATTTTTTTTGTGGAAAAAGTCACTAAGTCTGTTAGTGGTATGCGGATAATACGTAAGTAAATTAATTGGCATGTGTCCTACCTATTGGCATGTGTGTTTTTGACCTACTGGTTTGTGTATATTTGTGTTATATTTTTATATTATTGTACCTTATGTAAGAACGATAAATTTCATAGAAGAACTGGAAAGACACAGCATTTTAAGCGTTTAAAAGTAATTTAAATAACGTTTTTAGACTATTTAAAAAGAGGACTTAATTTTAAAACTTATTGATTATAACAGAAAAAGAAAATAGTTGTTTTATGTCGTAATAAATGGTAACCCAATCTAACATGTTGAACTTTTAGCCTAACACATGAGAAAGTTAGGTGAAATAATTTTTATTATTGTAAAAGAAGATTAATTTTTTTCTGAGGCTAGTTTTTTTTCTCCCATTAGAAGAGATATAGGTTCTTACGTATTATCCAGTCAACAATCAGATTCAGCGGCACAGTTAATAGAATTTGGCAATTTATTACAAATTTCCCTAAAAAAAACATGTACGCTCCTATAAATGTTTGATGTTGTAGAAACAAAATATTAAGAACAAATTTGTTTCAAACCGAAATAAATTTTACCATTAAATTAAAATCCCCCACGATATTCACAATCTCAGTTTCCTAATTAAATTTTAAACATCTTTTTTATTTTCTTTAAATACACGTATTGTAAAATTATGTATGGTACTTCCGTATATTATCACATCGACCAGGCCGCTGAAAACGAAAATGCAAGGCCAAAGCCCGAATAAACTGTTCTGCTGAAACTAATGGTCGACGGGAAAATACGCATGAACCTTAAATTTTATAGAAAAATATTGGCAAATTTATATACTTAATTTTTAAATGCAAAAAGGCATACTTCTCATAGGTTTGCCGTATTCTTTTTGGTGCTGCCATCTACTTATAGATCCTCTAAACTAAGAACCTGATATGCAAAATAAACAACTTTACTATATCAATACACTATTATACTACACTTACCGCTAGATTAAAATGGAAGAGGTCATTAACTAATTAACTCTATAAATAAACTTTTTTCCGATTTGATAGCTAACATTCAATGCAATAATTTCACTCAAAATTTCATTTCTTTACTCGAGTAAGGTTGCCTATCATATTTTGGCTTAATTTATCTAATAGGAAAAAAAATATTATAACAGTGTAATTATAAAACTAACTATGTGATAGTGAACCCAATTTGTAGTTTATTTTAAGCAGAGGTTCACTATTACTGATATTGTATGAATGTTGATTTTCTAGTTGTTACAGGCGGAAAAAGTACATTATAATTGAAACTTTACTATTATCTGGCTTATCTGTAAAACCAGTTACTTCTTGATAGTATGCGGAAAAGCCGGCTATATCAAATTCTTACATTTGAACCTGTAGAAGTGGCTTTTCCTTGGTAGTACTAAGTATGCAGAGAAGCAGGATACATTTTTTACAGCGGAGCGCATGGAACCTGTAGAACTTGCTTTTCCTTTATAGTAAAAAGTATGCAGAGAAGCCAAATTTAAAAGATTCGCCGACCTAAAAATAGCATAAAGCATAAAGGATGTAATGGCAAAAGGATGTTAAACAAAACGATAAATTTCAGATTCCACAAAAGCGGACATTCACAAATTACAGCATAGGTTGGAGGGGATCGTGCATCTGTGGCGTAATGTGACTATGAGGTGAGGTGGGCTAGTTTTACAATTTATGACAAGCATAATAAATTAAGACTATTTTTCACAGTTTTTACAATGTTAAAAGAAACATTTATTCCATTGGTAGGTTTTCAAGTAATTCAAGTATTTTCAAGCAATGAGAATAATGTAAGATTTGAAAAGTGTTAAATTTAAGTGTTAATTTCAGTTTAAAAGGTGGGACATCACAAAATAAAAGGTCACTGAAATGTGACAAATTGTGACAAAAGGAGAGGGGGCATAACACACCTAAAAGTGTGCGATGTAATTTATGAATGGCTCATAAGATATTGGTCAAATTATCGTCGAATAGAACATTAAAGTATCGGTTGTTATACTTGTAAATGTAAACTTTATCTTCAGTAGTTGGTTCGCTTGTATGTGCTAAACCAACTTACTAAAGGAGGTAGAGTAATAATTTAATTATTACAGTACTTAAAAATTGAGAGACTAATCCAAAATATTTCAACTAAAATATCATGAAGAAGATTTGGAGGCCTAGTCTCGGGGCTTGCGAAAGATTGAACGCACGCAGCGTGACGTCAAAATGACGTCACGATCCCGCCTCTTCTTCAAATGCCTAGTCTCAGGGCTTTTTCTCCTTCCGAAAGATCGAAGGCAAATAGGAAGAACCGCAAGCAAACTTACGCCTCGATTTCCTGGCGTAACTCCCTGTTTCGCAAGTTAAAAAATGGCTGCTGTCGTACGGATCACAATTAAAAGTAAGTATGTTTGTTAAAATTCACATGATCTTTGTCCTTTTTACTTCTATTTTGATTAGTTTTGATTTATAGATGCTTAATACTTGTCTTAGATTCTAGATTACGATTGTAAACTTTCGATGTTCGAACTTTTGTAAACAAGTACAAAATTGATTACGAGTTAGCTATAAGTTTTAAATGCGCGTGGTTTGAAAATATAACAACTTTTAATATTTTTTGCCTTTATTTCTTGTTAGATTTTGTCATTTTGATAAGATACGTTTGCTTGTTTCTGTGAGTTATTCATTACTTACAGTCATAAACTTTCTATGGCGAACAAGTTTCATATTACTGTTTATGTTAAGTTTTTTGTCTGTAGTGGAGTTAAGGAACTTCTTTTTAGACTCAATTGGTTAATTTTATTTCCTTGTGTAGTGTTTGAGTGATACCAAAACAATCTACTGCTTAGTGCTTGTCTTCGAATTCTCACACACAAATGTAAACACGTTTAGTTGAGTTAAAGTTTTACATGTTTTTGTGCTATTCTAATGTTAAGTAAACTTTCACTGCAGATATATGGAATCTACATCATTCTGAAAGTTACTATTCTGGTGGTAAAAGAAAATTCATGAGATGTTCCCCTTGTTTACAACAATGCTGTAGTTGATATGAAAGTAAGTGGTTATGTTTATTTTCATTCCTATACACATAGGTATTATACAACCTCAATTCCTATTTCATGCTTGTCATAAATTTTGACTTTCGGGGGGATATATCTCAAACACCCTTGGTTTCTATGGTGAACACAAAGTTTTGTATTACTTTATATTTGTTGATTAAACATTTTTGTGTCTAGTAAGATTTGATAAACTTCTTTTCTGACTTAATTTGTTGGTTTTATTTAATTCCTTGTAGTGTTTTGAGTGTAATGTTCATCTTCAAATTCTAGAATACAAATATAAACACATAGTTGAGTTAAAACTAAGAATTGTTATACATGTTTTGTTGCTATTATGATATTACACATTGATAGTCACATTGTTCGGTAAAACTGTAGGATGATGATTCTTTAACGTAACTGTAAGAAGAATATATATTCATCAAAACTTCATGGACCTTGTTAATCAAAAGTTTAAGTTATATAAAAAAATTCTGCAAGACTCCAAAGTTGTGCAACTACATTATCCAAGTCTGCACATGTCTCGCCAATCAGACTTCATTCTCACTTACTAATATAAACACCTAGTTGAGTTAAAATTTTACATATTTTTGTGCTATTCTAATGTTGAGTAAACTTTTTTTGCAGATAGTATGGAGCTGCATCATGCTAGAAGGGAATAATTATCAAGCTATGCAGCGTGGTGTGAAAGTAACCCATTCAATTGATTCCTGCCCTATTAGTCGAAAGATGTCTTGTCTGCACTTGGCTTTATAAAAGTGAGTAAATTTATGGTATTTTTTTACTCCTATACACACATTGTATTATAAAACTTAAATCACTATTTTTCAATTAGCCTGGCACATACCTGGGCTTGGATAAAACTTTGAAAATTTTGACTTAAAATAAAACAGTCACATTGTTCACCAAAACTGTATGTTGATGATGATTCTTTAACTTCACGGTAAAAAGAATTTATATTTATCAAAACCTCAGGGACCATGTTAATCAAAAGTTCAAGTTATTTTAAAAAACTTCGGCACATCTGGAATAAGAGTCCTCTATTTGGCGACTCGCTTTGTGGTCGCCAAGTTGGCAGTATATCACGATTAGATATAATGTAGAGTTGGCGACTGCAACTCGAGTCGCGAAATGGAGGACTCTTATTCCAGCTGTGCCAAAACTTCTGCAAGACTCCCAAGTTGTGCGTCTATATTATCCAAGTCTGTGTATGTCTCGCCAATCTGACTTCATCAACAACATTTTACAAATTACAAAATTATTAATATTGTTAAAAGTAACACTGTTGAGATGTTTCAATTTTTTTATTTTGTTGCTTTATTTTTTCGGTGATTTATTGAAATACTTGGCTCTTGCGCCTGGCTAAATTTAATACATGTATTGTTAAGTCAATTACTTGGTCGATGTACTTTATACGATTACATGGCTTGCTACATTTATTAATCATATACATTTAAAAATGCCCCACATCCCTCCCCTGGAAATTCCTAAATCCTCCTTGATAATTTCTTTTTTCTAGCCATTGAATCTTGAATTTCCCAAACTTAAAATAACCGAAAGTAGTGTTTTCTCAGTATTTTTTGCTTTTATCGCACGTTTTGAAACTTTTTTGATTATTGCAAGATGAAATTTTAGTTATTGAGTTATCTATTATCAACTTAATGAGTCTTTATATGTGACGACTAGGGTACATCCATAAATTACATGAGGTTTTTTTGGTGTGAGGCTGTTTTCTCGAAAACTGTGATGTGCATTCCACTTCCTTGTTAATCTCAGACTGGTTTTAATAATTTTGTTGATACATTTTTTTAGGGTTAATTAAGATTTATAATTTTTTTATAGGTCCCATTGCTTAAAGGATGATTCATCTCATTAGATGCCATTTTATGATCATGCTGTGTAATATTTGTGGAGTTAGTTTCATCTTGCAAATTGTTTTAAACTCAATTTTATCATTTTCATCTTAAGTAAATTTAAAAATGTGGTAATTAAAGTTTAATAAGAGAGTGTATACTATACAATTAAAATTCTGTGTTTACTAAGATGTTAGTAAGTTCTTAAATTTGATGCAATTGAAATATATTTTGATGTCTTTGCATTCCACTTTCTTGTTAGTCTCAGACTGGTTTCAATAATTATTTTGTTGATATATTTTTTTAGGGTTAATTAAGATTTATAATTTTTTTATAGGTTCTATTGCTTAAAGGATGATTAATTATTGGATAAATAAAGAATTCATCTTGCAAATGGTGTTATTTTATCATTTTCATTTTAAGTAAATTTAATAATGTGGTAATTAAAGGTTAATAAGAGTGTATACTATACAATTAAAATTCTGTGTTTAAAGGTGTTAAAATTGAAATATATTTTGATGTCTTTCTTATCTCATTTTAACTGTTTAAATTTCATATAATCTCAAATTAGTTTACTTAAGCTCTCTTAAAATATTAATTGAGCTACAATTTATAAGAATATGAAAGTTAACATTTCAATGTAATTGATTGTATGTAATAAAAAATTCTTGATTGAACTTCTGTTTTAGAAATTGTTTCCTTCTACTATTAACATAAACATGCATATTGCATATAGTATTTAAACAGGAAAATAATATAATAATAATTCACTTGCTGTAATCAGTATTATTTTTCCAAACTTTGAAAGCTGCATTTCTTTTTTCTGACAGTATAGAAATTTATTTTGGGAGGGGCCCAAAATACCCCCCAAAAAATTTAGGTTTTAAAAGCCAAAAACTAGAATTTTGCTCTGGGGGAGAGGACCCAAAAATATTCCTAAGCCCTCTCCCATACATATTTAATAGATTCAAGGTAGTTTTCTAATATTTTCAGGTATGATATGCATCTTGATAAAGAGAATGTTGAAAACATTTTTAATAACAGAGTTCCAAGCACAAAAGGGGGGTCCTTCCCCAGAAAATGTTTTGAAATTTTACCCTAAAAATGGTTTAAACTCATTTTAGTACACCTAGTCGATATTTTGGGGTGGGGGGCTGGGCCCCCTCCAAATTTTTTGTAAATGTTTTGTAATATGACCCTAATAAGCAGGGTTTAAACTCATTTTAGTACAGCTAGCTGCCCCCCCCCCCAAATTTTTGCAAATGTTTTGAAATTTGACCCTAAAAACAGGGTTTAAACTCATTTCAGTACACGTAGTTGAAATTTCGGGGGGGGGGCCTCGGCCCCCTCGCCCCGCCCCCTCGCCCCCCCCTTATATACGCCCCTGTTTTCTGAATAGGTTTAATATTTGTATAATTTTATTCTGGCAGAAAATTGAATTCAAAAATCATATTATTTTTCAAACTTTATATCTTAATTTACTAATAGTTTATTAATCTTTCAGTTATTTATTAATTAGATATTTAAAAAAAAATAATAAACGAACAAGAAAATCAAACAGCAAAGTTTAGCGTAGAAGAGCCCTGAGACGCAAAAACGCGATAAGCGAAAACCTATTTCAAACCGATTACGATGAAAAATATCGAGAAAAAGGAAATTTTTCATTGGTTATCTTTGTATCGAAAGTAGGAGGAGCTTAATAGCTTCCGCAAGCATGTTCGCTTCGAACGCCAATTCGGATCGTAAGCTACCTTATGCCCGAGACTAGCCTTTTTTTGAAGATGCGAAATGAAGATTACGAATATAGGTTACGAAACGGAGTAACCGCAAGCTGACGTCACGCTGCGTGCGTTCAATCTTTCGCAAGCCCCGAGACTAGGCCTCTTGGTGTATTAGGAATATTCTGCATTTCATCCAAGCGAATATTTTTTATGGGCAACTTTTATAAAAATAATTATGTAAATACAGCATAGAAACAAAAATTTTGTGTTACTAAAATTTCATTGAAAGAGAAAGTAAAAATATTTTCAGAGCAATACTTTTCAAGTCTTGTGATTTTTTATTTTGAAATTTCAATGATGATAAACAATCTTTTCAGTTCCAATCTTTCTTTTCATATTTGATTGAATGAACAAAAGAATTGAAAAGAAAGTTTTAAATGTAATAAGATCTTAAACAAAATACTTTCCTTTTAAAATATACACGTGTATTTAAGTAAATATGTTTTTATTATATCAGATTACATTTTTAAAGTATATGTATTGCACACTGAAAAAGTAATTTTACTTGTTGGTATATGCTTTGAAAATAAAGTTAGAGAGCGCCCTATGTTTAAACCCAAAATTTTTTATTGTTTATGGATTGTTAGAAACACTTACTAATACACTTACTAAAGTTAAAAAGAAAAGGGTAATTAACAAATTTTGGAAGTATGCCAGAAATCTATTTTAATGACATAAACCACAGAAAATTTTAGATTTACTAATTAACTTAACGAAAGAAAGAAGAATTCTTATGTTTTTTTTTGTTTTGCTTTTCTTAATAAAATAAAATAATTTAAAAGTCAACCATTCACGAAAGAAAAAGATTTAAAATAAAAGGTTTTAACGATTTCCATTTTATAAATTACTGCATCATGAAATCATTAAAATAAATTATACCTTTGGAAATGTAAGTTATGCGACAAATTATACGTATCATGTTTTCTAAAAAAGAAACTGAAATACAATAATTAAGATAGAGAAAATATATTTTCATCACAAAAATTTATTACTTTGAATAGCTGAAATGAATAAGTAATTCCAATGTCTTTTATATCAAAGTATATGTACTTATTTCTTTACAGTATAAGTAAAAGCAAGATTAAGGTAAACATTTTTTCAGGTTAAAAAGTTTTAGTATAATGAAAAGTTTAATTTTTGGAGCGTAATAATTAAATCAAGCAAGCCGTAGGACTAACCATGTTTATGCTCTGTTTTATGAAAACAAAATTTAATTTTGAGACGAGATGCATTTTTCTGGCAACTGCAATTCTACACAAAAATCATAACATACGAGATTATGAAATTAAAAGACTAGGGTAAAGAAAAAACGTTTAAAATGTCAATGTTAACTTCTGAAAAATTTTATTTTCAAGTTATACAAATACATAAAATACGGTTGTTTTTGTTTTTAGAAGCTTTCTGAATTACTTCATTGAATGATAAGATACTTTGATTAATGTAATATTATTAACTTGTTTTTTTTTTCATAGCAAAAACATGTTTAAGATAAAATTATTTTGGAAAAATATAAACGTTTCAATTTAACTTTGATTTACTTTTTGAACTTTTTTGAGTTATGTTAACTGAAATTGATATTGATAGCATTAAAAGTGAAAGAAAAATATTTTTAGTAATTGAATTTAAATTTTATTTCGAGAAAAAGCACATTTGGAATTTTATTTAGAAAGAATAAATATGATTGCTAATATTTCTTCATTATATCTTAGCTATCCTAAACCATAAAAAATACACAAATTACAATGATCTACTTGGTTAATTTTCTTTTTATTGATATGGTGTTACATTGTTTAGTATAATTTAATCTATTTAGATGTTTATTTAATTTTGAATCTTCTTTTTTAGGAGTTTAAGTTTATCTAATTGTAATGTCATAGCATACCAGTATTTTTTTAAATGAGAGGTTTATATTTTACTCAAAAAACAAAATAACTATAATTATATTAATATCTGCATTGGTTTCACTTTGCAGTTTTTGTTTATTTCTCTCTATTCTAAAAACTAGTTTTTGGTCGACAGTTTCCAAAAAAAACCTTTTTAATTAGTAATCCGTAAAGCATATTTTTGGTATCAAAGTGATCGGATTCTTACGAGGATTCCGCGAGTAAGCTTTTAGAATTTCTAAAGAAAAATTCTAAAAAATTTAAAATATTATACATTTAAAAATTTAAAATATTATCATTTTTTTAGGTAACGGATAAGGTAGCAGTTGCATAGCAAGCAACTGTTAAATAACTTATCCATCCAATCACATCTACCAATTGAGGAAACAATTTCCTTCCACGTTTTAAAAACGTTGGTACTTTAAAATAATTTCAAAATTAAATACCTTTTTTCAAAGACTGATAAAAGTGTTCTAGAAGCTTACAAATATACTGTTAAACACTAGAATTTCTCAGATTTTTTATTTTTTGATACATTTATAAATGCTTTTTCTTAAATGTAATAAACGAAATGCCTAAATGTTGTAAGTATAATAACATGTTTAAATTTCAAAACCAGTATATAATACTGAGAACGCCATTTTTTATTAGCCTTAGAAAAGTGCTATTCAAATAATATTTAACAGACATTAACCTTAAAACTGCCGCTAAAACAAATATTACGTCACACGTCGTCAGCAGTCAGCTCAATCTCAGCACTGGTACTTCCGTACTCTGGTCAGTGGCGGATCCAGAGACTTGGTTTGGGGGGGGGGTGATTTTACCTATATGCGCATTCGACATTACAATCAATTTTCACTTTTACATTCAATTCGTAAGAGGAAGACACATAAAATATATTTGGTGGAAAGTTCACTTTCTACTGATTTAATTGTAAACCATTAAATGCAATTAATTCATTTTCCCTTTTTAAAATGGAACTTCAACTTAAATGCATAAAGTATACACTAATATATAACAAGACAGACCAAAATAAAGAAAAATTAGAGAGACAGAAAATAAACTAAAAGTAAAATTACCGCAAAGCCAAAGCCTGTTCGTTTCTGAGCACGACCATGTTCACTATTTCCGGAATCCATTTTTTGTGATAGTAAAACGCCAAGTTTTAATAAAACAGTAAATCAGTGTAAAAAAACGAGACAAGTCAAACGTTGGAAAGAAAATCAACTAAATTTTTTACTAGTACAGCTTGGCATATGTACGACATGCTCCGCCCACAAGTTTTGACTATCCCACTGCCAACAAATAGCTGTTATCCCCTCCCAATATGGGATTGTCAATCGCTCTGAAAAAGCTTTGATTAGCCCTTAAATAGATGTTGAGAAACAGTGAGATTAGAAAATATACAAACAAGCCGCCCGCTCTGGTTTTTGTGTGCAATTATACCAGTAATCAGCCTCGATATGAGGTCCAATTCACCCGGATACAGATTTCTTTAACACCGGCTGAAATTTCCGGTGACCAAAGAGTACCGAACCCCAGGAGAGGAAAAAGCCAGAAAAAGTGGTCATTAGCGCGGACCCTCTGTCAACCCTTTTATCAGGGCTAGAGAAGGGAGCTCCTCTGAAAAGTGATCGATGCATTGAAGTTATCATTTAACGAGTTGCTACTATTGCCGAAAAGGGGCACTGCGAGAAACCGGAAGAAATACTCGCTCAGATGGTGACAGCGGCTTCTCAGCAGAGATTATTCACAAGTCAAGTTTATCGCTATGTTATCGGGGATGTGATTTTCGGCCAGAAATTCGGCGAGGTCACTTTGTTGGGGGGGGGGGGTGATCACCCCAATCACCCCCCCCGTGGATCCGCCACTGACTCTGGTACTTTTATAAATCAAAATGTCATCACCCGAGAAATTTAAAAATCACATTCTGAAGTTAACCAAACCTCGCACAGATGGCGTCACGTGTCCCACTCCAATACATCCGCCCGTTTCGAACAATTCGTACCGTCAGGAGGAGAAGAGAAAGGACGTTTCCAAAAAAGGAATAAGAGGGTGGAAAAGGAATAACAATCGAATGAATCTCGCTCCCAACACACAGAGAAGAGAGAGCAGACGGTTTATTTATTATCATTCTCCTTATTCCAGAAAGCAAGGGCCGTGACGGAGAAATATTCAAATTCGTTTCGAATGGCGATATCAGCAGAAGCGAATAATTTCACTTCTTTTCCCTGTGATCCTACAGCGAATTAGCATAAACAGAGGACCGCGCGTGCCGGACTGTTTTTATTTTTATTTTTTACATTCTATCTCTCTCTATTCCTATTTAAACAGATATATAACTCGTTTGCATATGCATTGTATGTGCGGTATTAAAAGTTTTGGAGGGAAACTGTTTCGTTTTTTCGGAGTTCTCTGTTGTGTTTATTAATGGATTTGGAAAGATTTTTGATGAAATGAAGTGAAGTGAGGTGGAATGTTTTTTGAGGGAGTTGCGGTTGTGTATGAAAATAAAATTGTGGGAGTTTATATTGCTTTTCCCCGCTGAGAATCTGAGTTCTTACTATGCTGGAAACAAATTATTTATATTTTTATTCATATTAGTGATAAATTTTTACGTTTAAAAGTACGCAGATAATTTCTTTTAAAGGACCTTCATTTACAAAATTTTCTCACACGCATTTATTTGGAATTTAGAAAATGCATGCTTATTTCTAAAAACTAAATACAAAATCAGAATAAAGTACGAATTAAACCATCAAATAAAATACAGTTGAATAAAATACATGGGAAATTTGCCTCTTTATATGATTCCCGCGGGAATATGATAGATAAATGGTAGAAAAAAATTATTCGCGTGACCTTTAAAATGCTTTACGGCATCAAACTAGAAAGAGAGCGAGCATTAAATATTTATTAAATAAAAGTAGCAGTTTTAAAAATAGGAGTTATAGATAAACTGTTTTTCATAATGATGAATTTACACCCAACACTTATCCTTTAACAATGTAAGCAACTAAAATATATTAAATTCTCTACGACAAAAACAATAAAATGTCAAGAATCGTAATATGCTACCAAAGGAGCACTAATCCAAAAAACGAAATTTGACATTTCTATTACAGTTGGGATATCTTTTACATTATTAATATCTCTTGTACTATAAATATAAAACAGATTTGTCTTACTCTATTAATTCAGTCAAAACAGCCTCTTGTAAATGTGGGAAACACCGTTTCCATAAACAAAACAAAAACTAGAGCGCAATGTATTTAAAAGCGGAATGATTGTAAACAAGGTACGCGTGACGTCACAATCTGTTTCAGCTCAGACCGAAAGGAAGCTCTTTTTAATTGAAAATAACTTAAAAATTAGCGCTTTGAAAGGTATACTAAAATGTTTTCTGCAGGTTTTAATCGATTCTAAACACATTAAGATTTTTAAAAAAAATCGACCCATGTAAAGATGAGAAAATATAACTCAGTACCATTCACCATTTTATTCTTTTAACAATAATTTCTATATAAAGCTTGTCTTATTATAGAAAAAAAAAGTAAAGCAGTGAGAAATTCAGAAATAGCAATCCTTCGAACACCCTATTAGCGCTTGGTAAAAAAATAATTGGTATGGGGAGGGAGAGAAAATGTACCAAAACGATGTCGGGAAATCACCCCTCAAAATCAAGCAAACGCGGCAGAAACAGACCGAAAAGAGAGAACCATCCTGCCGACACGACGTTTTTGCGGAGCCATTTTTTTTATTTGCCCGTTTTCGCGAACAGCTTTTTAAGACGAAAGGGTTCGGCCAGCGGTTTTTATCGTTATTAAAAAGAGCTCAAATGTTTTTTTGCCGGCTGCGAGCTTAGTCGGCACCTTCTTGTCGCGAGCAGATGTTTCTCTCGAATGCACTTTCATGAGCGCATCGCCGTTTTTTCCGCTTCCGGAGTTTGGCAACACGGCGGAGATCGTCTGCAAATCGGGCTAAAAATGTTCCGAAGTTATTCATTCGAGCGGGATTTTCGAATTCTGTTTCTTTTTTTTTATATAAAAATTGTAGTCTTTTCTATTTTAAGACTTTAAAGGAAATTTAGCGTGAGTTTTTGAAGTCGAAGCTACTTTTATGTAAATTGAAATCGTGGATGTAGTTGGAGCAAATAGATAGGTTTTTCCTTTAAATACAAAATTTTGGGATTTATACTTCGTATATTTCAGATTCGTATTTTTCGTAAGTATTTTATGCTAGGTTAAGTGGACCGTATTAAGGAAAAAGTCTAGAAAATTAAAGTTTAAAGTCTTTGAATAGTTTTATAAATACAAAAAATTTTTATAATTACTATACGATCATTGCGGCAGGAAAATATTTTTGGCAAAGCCCAAAGGAACTAGACCTTGGAGCAGACCTTCCTGTACGGAAGTACATTTTAGTTCTGAAGGGTTTATTACATCAAACACTTTTAGGGGTAGTAGGAGGTCTAGTACATGTTACACAATGTGATACACCACATTTTAGTTTTTTTCATTGATGTTAAAAATTGCTATATGAGGTGTTTTTTCAACCTCTAGTTTTGATATAATAACAGTAATAAATAGCTGCTACAACCCTCAAGTATCAAGATTTAATTTAAGTTCATAAGTTCTATTCAACACAACAGGGAGGGGGGTCCCTTAAATATGACAAGTTGCGACACATGGGTAAGGAGGAGTGAAAATATCTGAAAACTGTGTTATAATTAGTGAATGATTTTTTAACACTTTATAGGAAAGTAAAGAAGACTTCTTGTGAGGAACAGTACTCACCCAGGGCTATCGGCCTTTGAAAAAGAAGAAAGTAAAAGAAATGAGGTTCAAATATTCAATAAAAAATTTCATAGTAATGTAGGAGTCAAAAAAAAGTGTTTCTTTCAGTTTCAAGTTAAACACAAATCAACAAGAGCAGTCAAAGAGTTGAGCCATCATATAGTAGTGGTATTTGAATGCGATTTTCCTTCATCTAGGGCTAGGCAGTGAAATGAATAGAACTTGGAGCAAAGCCAAACACCCGTCTTAAAATACATTGTATAATTGTCAAGAAAATAAATAAAAACTTTCACGTCCTTTTCCTCTGCGGCATTTATTTTTACAATATTCACCTCGGTTTCGAGTTTATCTTAGTATTTCAAAACTTGCTTTAAAAATGGAAAAAAAAAAAACGAAAAAAAAAAAAACTACAGTCCTTTCTCGATCTTAAACGCCGTGTTGCGTAAGAAAGATAAACTAACAAAATTTCAGCATCCATTTTCAAAAACTTTCAATTACATTGTTAGGGATTTTCTGCCAGCAGCACAAACGCTCAAGATTCGTCCAATTTTTGTAATGTATGGCCAAATTTCGTTTAATTCTAGTAGCAGTTACGTAAACTTGACATCAATATGAGGGGTGCTACTAGGGTAGGCAATGTATGACATTTCAACTCTAGCGGTTCAAGACTGCTTTTCCGACTAAACTTTTAGGTGATTATGAATTGTTTTTGTGTAATTTACACCGCCTTAAAGTTTGGAAATGACCTATTGAAACACCCTGCATAAAGTAACAACGATAGAGTCTAAAAATGTAAAACATTATTCTCTTTTTTAAACATATAGTCGGATGTTATGGATCACGTTACCAAAAGTGAAAAGCGACTTTTAACTTTTCATGAATAATTTCCACAAGAACGAGATTTCCTCTTTTTACTTCTTATGCGACAAATTAAAGTTTTCACAAACATTTGCAGACGAACACAACTATCAAACTTGAGTAACTTTTACTAGGCTGTGAAACCTTTTATGAAGCCTTGTGTACTACAAGAGCTTAGTAAAACTGCTAACTAAGCCAATAAGGTCCTTCCCAAACTGCGTAGCGCATTTTGAGTGAAAAAGGATCTTAATACAGCATAACCTCGATATCTCGAAATAGAAAAAAAAATAGAGATATACTTAATTTCAAAGGAATTTTTTTTTTATCGAGATATAAAGGATCTTAATACAGTATAACCTCGATATCTCGAAATAGGAAAGATAGAGATATACTTATTTTCAAAGGAATTTTTTTTCGAGATATAAAGGATCTTAATACAGTCTAACCTCGATTACTCGAAATAGGAAAGATAGAGATATACTACTTAATTTCAAAGGAAAACATATTTTTTCGAGATATAAAGGATCTTAATACAGTATAACCTCGATATCTCGAAATAAAAAAGATAGAAGAGATATACTAAATTTCAAGGCAAAAAAAATATTTTTTCGAGATATAAATACAGTATAACCTCGATAACTCGAAATAGGAAAGATAGAGATATACTGCTTAATTTGAAGGGAAAAAATATTTTTCCGAGACATAAAGGTTTTTGAGTTATCAAAGTTCGAGATAAAGAAGTTATACTGTCTATGAAAAGGACTTTCCAAGGAAGGAAGGGTGTCCGCATGTAAAGGTTATGCTTAAGAAGTTGTCATGAACAAACCCTTCAATTAAATAAACGTCATTACCTTATCACCAACAGCGAATTCCCCCATTGAAACCACCCCATTTCCATAACCCGCATTCATCATCACATGCGGCTTTCACAACCACCATCAGGATAGGAATCGTTCTTCCACCTTTTAACTCCGAAAGCGATCTCGTGACAGCTTTATGGTCCTTCCATCATCCGATCCGGCCATAAAAACGTCATCTTGCAGATTTCCAGGCAGGTGGGACATAAAGGGATGGTTTTTCCTCCTTTCAGGGGACACACCTCGATAAGGGAAGCGAGGTTTTCTCTCTTATCGCTCGGGCATTAAACCTCTGGAGATGGTTTTTTAGGGGTGGTAGCGCAAGACATAGGTTTTGTTAAAGGGTTCGAAGGAGGAGTGCTAAATGTGTTGTAGGGATTGCAGGTGAAACGCATGACACTGTATTTATGTAGTGATTTTTTTTGGCGTGAACCAGTTTCTTAAAGTTAAAGATATTTTTAAACGGTAGTTTTTTTTGCGAGGGATGAAGTTATGTAGTCAGGGCGTATACGACAAATCAGTTATTAAATGATAAGAGGTAGATTGTGCATGATTTTGGTTCTCAGTGGGAAAGTGTGTTGCTTTAACAACGCAGCGCAACAACACTGCAGTAACTTAAAAGTGAAATTTATGTGGAAAACAACAGGTTTTTGAGAGGAAAGGTTAGCTAAAGGCTCGTTTAGACTTATCCCTTTTGGAGGAATTATCCGAAGTAATAAGTGCAAACTGTCATTTCTCTCTTCAAACTCCTCCTATTTTCTATAGAATGAGTGATTTACAGAAGTGAATCACTTAGGATGAACATTGAAAGTGAAAAGGTGTAAATGAGCCTTAACTCTTCCACAGTTAATTTATCTTTTTAAGTAAGGTACTTTTAGTTGGTATCAAATTATTCTTTTACCAAAAATGAAAGTACCATCTCTTCCATAATAACATCCTTAACTCATATAAACTATGAGAAGTTATCTAGAAGAAAGACTTTCTAGTCTAGTCGTCGTAAAAAGATAGATGGAGATATATAGATAGAGAGTATGAAGCGCAAGACTTATAGGTATACAGTGGGTAAAGCGATGAAACAATATAGAAAAGGATCCTTAACGTCCCACAAGTCTTAAATCCCTTAAAAGTTTCCCAAAGCGTCCGTGTAGAAAAAAAGAACACACGAAGTTAACCCAAAACAAAATCCCTTCCCATTAAAAAACATTTAATTGATTATCCCGAATCCTTCCGACACCCCCAAAAAAGTTGAAACACCCCTTCCGTGCCAGGGAGTCCTGTTTTATTTCCACGTCTCTCCAGCAGTCGTAAAAACTGTTGTTCCCGGCCACTCGTTAGGCCTAATGGAGCAGTGTGAAATCTCGTAAAACAAAGGCAGGGGGAAGGGGTCCGGTGGCTCATTTGAAAGCTCCCTGACTGTCGTTATGGAGTTCTTGGATCGTGAGATATCGCCCGGTGAGAAGGAATTAGGGGGCTCTTAAGTGGAGAGGGGCATGTAAAAGAGGTTTTTTTTTTGGAAGTGGGAGAAGTGTGTAGAAAGGAACGAAAGTGCCAGAAGTCAGTTGCGCGAGTTTTTTACAGTCACTCCAGAAAGTATTCGTACACCCCAAATATTTGTATTAGTATACCAATTATGGCTAAATTCCAGCTGCAAAATCCGAATAAAAATTATCCTAACATGGTATGTTATTCTTCATTATAATGTACCAAAAAAGAACGAAATAAATATCAGAACAATACAATAAGAAAAACATTATTTAAAAAAAATGAAGCAATTTGAAAGCCTTCTGGCAAGCCCCCTAGACTCGTGCGGGTGCGCTTGAGTGCTCTACACCTTTTTGATTATGGACCTCAAGGAAAAGAAATGCATTCACGTGCTGTTGAGTTAGGATTAGGAACGAAATATGCTTTTTAGCAATGTTAAGTCTATGACGTTCAATGTTTGTCTATGGGAGTACGAATACTTGTTTGGTCTTTCAAATCGCTTCATTTTTATTAAAAACTTTGTTTCTGTTTTTTTAAACTTTCTGTCACAGGTTAACAACTTTAAAAAATACTATACTACTCTTTACATAAATTAATTTGCTTTAAATAAAAATTCAATAAACCAAGGAAAAATCCAACAAAATTAAAATGTTCTAATTTAACAAAATGGTAATTTTGGTAATAGTAAATGGTAATGTTATATTTTTTATATACTTATTCTTTATTTTAACCAATTTACTATCGTTTACGTTTCGTTAAAAATGAGGTTCTAGCCTAGCCCAACTTTCACGCTCTCATTTAGTATTTCTTTCAAAAAAGAAAAATATCTCCCCTACCTGTTCTACTAGTTGACCACCCTTCTGTCTACTCAATTCTTTGAATAAAAAATGGCTTCCGAATCTCATTTTTTTGAACGCTGGAATCCCGCGATTTCTCGCTCGTAACGAGAATTGACGGCGAGCTGGTTGACGTGCTGCCAGATGCGATGAGAATAGGTTGAAAATAAAAAGAGAAAAATAAGAACTCATAACAGTATTTCACTTGATCCGATCAAGTTCAAATCCAGCGGTAGGTGAATCGATCGAGACAAGTACTCGGTACCACGTGATACAATGGAACGTTCTATAGAAGCAGTCGTAGATCAACTGGTGAAAAGAGTAAAGTAGAAGCACTTGGCTGCATACAAATTGTAAAGAATGAGCGATCTCAAAATGAAAGTATAAAGGAATGCTCTTCATAAAAACTAGGCCAGTAAGTGGGATATGTTTGGAAATAGTTGCATTTTGTTGGAATTTAGGAGAAAAATATCAGCTTTTATGTTTCAATCGTATTTTATGTTGAATGTGAAAGGGAACTGGTTGGGTAGAAATAGGAGAAGTGTTATGGCAAAGCTCCAAACAGTTTTATGAGATTTCCTAAACTTTAAGAATGTTTAAGAGTCGAAAGAAGTCTCTTGAGAACCTTTACCTCAAGGATTATACTCGCATTGTTGTCATCCTATGAAATTTTCGAAAGAATAATAACTCACCTATTTTTATCATTCTTTGGTGGTCCTGTGGCGTTTATCTCAAGTGGCATGAAATAAAACTTGAATTAGTCTCCAAATTCATAAAGAACTGGACAATTTTCCAGATTAAAATAATTTGTAACAGAAGTTGACTCAGGGTTATCTTCTGGTCACTTGCATACATCTAAAACTGAATTCATCAAGTAGTAATGCCTAAAAAAGGACGTAAACGGTAAAAATTTTTATTTGCAAAACTCCGAATACATAAATGTATTTGCCAATTATAAAAACTGTAAAAGCTATTATAATTTTAAAAAAACATGAGCCCAAGCAGCACAAATGATTTTTTTTCAGGTGGCCATCTTTTGCTTACTTCTCGTAGCAGCTTCGTAAACTTGACATTATTCGGTATGAGCTGTGCTACTAGGGTTTGGAAGCTTTTTTTTGTGCAATGGACTCTAACCGCCTATCTGGTTCGAGACTATTAAAAGTCAAGTGATGGTGATAAAAAAACTCTCACTATCAAATCATATCTCATTACGACTACAAACTCTACTAGTGTAGTATCTGTGGTAACCAATTGCAGGCTCAGTAGGTCACGTGTTGGTTCTGTTTGACGTCAGACGGTTTGAGTCCATTTAACTTTGTTGTTGTACTCAACCACGACTTACTAGATACTATACAGGCTAGCCGAGTTTTAAATAATGAAAACCATTTGACAACTTTTCCCGCTAGGATCGCCACATATTCTACCTTATAACGTATTGTATATAGATATAGTGCTTTGCCAGATGTCAGCTAATGCCATCTATATTTTTAATGATGTCCGTACTCGGTTAGCCTATATAGTATCAAGTAAACCGTGACTCAACTATCTAAAAAACATCGCAATTTTAAGTGAAAGTTATGATAGAGAACACGTGACAGGTAAAGAACTCGACAACAAAACTTCAATACAAAAGTTAACTTGCAATGTCACGTGGCCCCTGTGCTTCAAACCACTCATATAAAAATTTGTATACAATTTAAACTTTGATACAAATATTTGCTTTGAAGGTGATACCACTTATTTTTCAAATCCACACTGCTGGTTTCATCATCGCATAGATTAAAAACTTAAAGGATACAGCTTGTTTTCGTATTTGCTGTCGAAATGGCTTGCAACACACTTTTTCAAACTTGGCGGTAAAATACGGTTGCAATAACGAATTCCAACTTTGAAGTAAAAAATATCTAATCACATAAATTCACTAAAATTAATCGAATTTTAAAGAATTTAAAATATGGAGAAAAAAGTTAAACATTTATTTTAAAGCGATATTGAAGAAGTTTTAAATTGATTTAAACCACAAAGTAGCAGAACATAGCGTTCATGGCCATAGGCGATAATGGAGGTCTTGTGATAGGGATAATTTTCTACCCGTTTTTTTTTTGTCAATTTTCAAACATTTCAAAACGATTTTAAAGGAAAACGAAAAGAATTAAAATAGACTACTTGAGAAATGATATAATCAAGTCGAGAAACACACAGAAATACGTGCACCAACGTGATCACTGGCATGCTAGCTACTGGCACCGTTTAAATCCGTTCTCAGGAATGACAGAGTCCTGGTAAACCAGTCCTAGTTTTTTTTCGCAAATATCTTAATGATTAGGATTTGTAAATACACATCGTATAGAGAATAGTAGTTTGGCAATTTCTGCTTTAGTAGGACCACGATCAGATAACACGAGCAAATGAACTATATAAATTGTTCTACCAGGGTGAAATCACGTTAATACTTTTCAGGAACGAACTGTGGATGGTTTGACGAAGGAACAGAAATTACCGTCGTATCAACGTCTTGCTCCATTGAAATCGCGTTTTGAGGATTCTTCGAAGCGTTGAAGTTTTGATACCCCGGATATTGCATCTGGGGTTGTTCTGACCCCCACATGGGAGGAGGTTGTTGGGGGTACATCGCAACAGGCTGCATGGTTTGGGTTTCGAAGGATGAGTGATGGTTCATGCCCATGTTGACGACGTTAGCATTGTTGATATCGCCGCCTTTCTTATAACCACACATTGCGCAGCAACATCTGCAAATGCAATAGATGTAGCAGGTACAGATGAGGATGGAAAATACTGGGATTGAAATTATGCCAAACCACTCCAACACGGTAAATTCTAGAAAAAAAAAAGGAACCGGTACTACTCTGTAAAAAAATTCATGCACTTTCCTTGGAAAAAACTGGGCAGTTGGGTTGCCCCTTTTTTCCCAAGTAATGTTCCTTGAAAATAACACAGACGTTAAGGTAAATATTCAAAAACGATTCTGAAAAGTAACAATTCAAGGTATTTCTGAGGAATGTTTTAAAATGTTTAACCTAACCTTCTTGTTATTTTTTCAAGAACATTGTTTGGGAAAAATAGGCAACACACCAGTCTAGTTTTTCTAAGGAAAGTGAATGGATTTTTTACAGTGTATTGTAAATTTGTGTGAAACACTAAATAGAAAGTTAGGTTCAAAGATGAGAGGATTAATCATGTTCGCAAGATGTTTTTCGAGGGTAGACTTAACGTAGTAACTACTTAACGAGGTAGTTAATTCGATTAACCGAGTTCTTTGTTTATCTGAACATACGCCTTTTCACTACTAGAATCTAGAAATTTCAGAACGGGTATACACTGCAAATGCTCTATACACAGAAAACACATTAGAAATACATTTACGAATACTTATTTGTCCACAAATTAATAATACTTGTTTTGCTTAGCGTTCATTATTGTGCTTACTTAAGCATTACAAAAGTATTTCACGCATTTGCAATGTATATTTTTCATTTTGAGATAGTTTTATTTACCCCTCAAAATACGCAAGTAATACAATACAAGCAATAAAACAACTATCACAGAACTAAATTAAAAAATACAAAAGAATCTATTGTTCCAAACCAGAAATAGCATTAACTACATCACGGCTTACTAGATACTTATACAGGCTAGTCGAGTTTTAAACAATGAAAACCATTTGACAACTTTTCCCGCTTGGAGCGCTACAAGACCTACCTTCCTACCTATATCACCCACCGCCTTCAACACTGTGAATATGCTTTGCCAGTTGGTCCAGTATTGCCATCTGGATTTGCAATGATTTCCGTACTCGGCTAGCCTGTATAAGTATCTAGTAAGCCGTGACTACATACACAGAGACAAATTTTTTATTAAAGACGCTTACTTATTTTAAATGGACAAAATGAAATTGAAAAAAAAAATGAGGATGCTCTTTTGGGTTTTAACAATTAAAGCATAAGCTAAGTATTAATAGAAAATATTATACATTATACACGGTGCATTTTTAAAGCTAAACCATTGTGAAAAATTCAAAGAGTGAAAATACTCCTGGCTAGTTTTTTAAAGAGTATTTCCGATTTTCAAGGAGTGAAATACTCTCTCAGAGGAGTTAAAAATATCTCTGAGTGCAGTATGTATTCATAATTGTATTACACATATAATTGTGTACAATTAACTTACCATCTGGCATTACCCGCATAACTGCAGTAGGTTAACTTGGGCTGCAGCCAAAATTCACGTAAAAACACATTTTCAGGTGAAAGAAGTTAGATCCTCACACACCTTTTCATTCTCTTTGGTAGTTATTTGTGCTTGAAAATCACCGCTGTTTTGTTTGGTTGTCATAGTTTTTTCTCCATTATTATGATCGATTCATGAATTGGTCTGTCAGGTTCATGGAGTGTTTGTTTAGCTGCCTAGAATGAGGTTAATTCGATCGATTTGTTTGTTAAATAACTTAATTTGTGCCGTCATCAACTTTCTAAATATAAATTTGGTTGTAATTGTTGGTACAGGTTAGAAAGGAAGATAAGAAATAGTACTTTGTCAATGGGTGGACTATTTATGAACATCATACAATGAAAGTATTGTAGCAGAAAAAAATAGCTGTAATTTACGTTGATAATAAAATAATAACTTAATGATTTAATATCTCATTATTTATAACGCAAACCCGATGCTCTTGGGAATCAAGTTGGATCCCAAACTACTTTGGAGTGAACATATTGGCTTCACTGTTGAGAGGAGCACAAATCGTTTAAATTCCCTAAAGGCAGTATCTAGCAGAGCATGGGGTGCAGATACTTTCATCCTGCGCCAATTTTACACGTCCTTTCTGAGATCTAGGCTTTTGTATTCGTGTGAAGTTTGGGGAGGTGTGGCTGAGACTCACTTAAAAAAGTTACAGACTCTTCAGAATGCTGCGCTTAGAATCTGCCTGGGTTGTCCAAGGACCACAAGTGTGCAGGCAATGGAGATTGAACTGGCTGTGGAGCCGCTTGACTTGTACATCCAGTCCAGAATAGGTATAAAGCACTTTCAACTACAGGCCTTTGGGGTTGTCGAACTTTATGGAGTTACAGATATCCGTCAGTCTTTTTTTAACCAAAGAAACACTCCCACGGGAGTTTTGGACTCAATGGGACCGGAAATAATACCATCAGTGTTTAATGACCCACCCTGGCAACGTACTCCTGTGCAGGCGTTCTTGGAGATCCCTGGATCCCTGACCAAACAAGATCTTCCGTTGCTTTTAAGATTTACATCAATAGAATTAATTCATGACAAATACCGAGGTTTTACAAAAATTTATACAGATGGATCCGTTGATAAGACCAACTGCAGGGGCGGAGCTGCTTACTTTTGTCCGGATACGGGTGATGCCTTTATGTTGCCATGCGACGCATCATCGAGCATGAATGCAGAATTGCTGGCATTGGACGCCGCTCTTGAATACTGCAAATCCATTGACACCCACAACATCTGTATACTCACTGACTCGAGGGCATCCATCCAGGCCTTGCAGTCCCCAAGTCCCACAGAATACTATTTTCGAACTAGAGAAATTTTGCAGAAGTTGAAAATTTTGAGTGATTTAGATAGGAATGTGGTACTTCAGTGGATTCCCAGCCACTGCGGGATCGATGGGAATGAGACTGCCGACTCCATGGCTAATAAGGCTTGTGGTATGGGCCCTGTCCCGCTCCGCCGTTACACATTGGGACAGTGTAAGGCTGCTATTAGAAAATCTTTAGACGAGTCCTGGATACAGAGATGGAAGGACTGCACCACTGGACGGGAGTACTTCAGTATCCAAAGCTCCCCAAATGACCCAAAGATCTTCAAGGATATGCCCCGTTCTGTGGCATCGTTTGCAGCACGGGCGCGTATGGGTCACATAGTGACCAACAAATACCTTCATAGATTCTGCTTGGCAGCCAGCCCTCTTTGTGAGATGTGCGGCAGGGAGGAGGAGACTTTGGAGCACATACTCCTGCTTTGCACTTCCCCCTTGCCCGCCAGAGCGTCCTTTTGCGCTAAACTGGCTGGCCAGTCCATGAGGGACATCCTTAGGGATAGACGTTGGTGGCCATTGGCCACTAGGGCCTATCAGGGACACCGAGCTATCGAGGCAAACAGCCTCGGATGCTCGTAATAAGAAGTAAGAAGTAAGTATATCTCATTATTAATTTTTTTCAATTTTTAAAAGAAGTAAAAAAAAAAAAGAAATTGGGATAGCTCTATCTTTCGTGTAACATGAATATTACAGGTTATAGCTACATCATTGAATTTTGACATTTTTCCATCTTATCCATTATTCTCACAAAATCTCATAAAAGAATAGTATATCCTTGGTAGCTATATTAAACTTCATTGTCTCGAATATCTAGAAAAATTGGGAAAACCTGATGAAATGAAATTCTTTGTGTCGTCAAAAAACATTGAAACAGCAAAACTGTACAGGAAAAAAATAGTTATTTGGCAACCATGATTGTAATAGGGAGTAAAAAAAATAATTTTCTAGATTGGCAAAGTATAAAAATTTCAATACACAAAATAAGGCATTTTTTTGCAGAAAATGTCACTGACTCATTTTGAAGACACCTATAGAAGAAAATATCACCGACTCCTTTTGATAGAATCACTTTTAGATAGAGACATGCCTAAATCAATAAATTTGAACTGCATAAAATTAATTTAAAAAAAAGGTACACCTAGGAAATTCAATGTAATTCAGTTACTACCCCCCGCAAGAAAAAGTAGCGGAATGCAGAAGTAACTCTAACACTGGATTAATTTATCCCACAAAGAAATTGATCATAATATGTTCAGTTCATGTTCAGCAAGAGTGATTATAGCAAGGTGGTTGTTGTTAAGGCCGCATTCAAAAGGGAATCGCAGTTTCAAAAGGGAAAAAAGTTTTAAAGCCAATCTGAGTAGTCGAAAAAGGTTTATTCCAGGTTAACCTAAGGTTAAGTTAATGGTGAATACGGCCGTTTGTCGCTTCGTGAACGCCATTTGCCGTTGGGAAGCGTTCGGTCAACTGAGAGAAACAGGGGCGCTTCATCAAATTAACGACTAACCCTTGGATTGCAGTCCGATTCGAATGCCAGTGGTTGATTTCTGTGGTGTTACATGTTGGGAAATATTATAAGCAACGAAATTATGCTGCGTTTGTGCCAGTAAACTGAAGGTACTATATATAGTGGGATGTTTTTATATGAAGAAAAGGTACTTATACTGCAAACAAAGAAAGTTATAAAAATACCAAAATCTACTTTATATGAAACGGAAATTATTATATTAAATAAATGAATCATCAGTTTTTAAAAGGGAATAGGTCCAAAAATGGCAAATTGACTTTTTGTGCTAAAAAAAATATCCAAGTTTCGCCCTACACATGAGTGGAAAGAGGGGAAACATAACTAGAACTACTCCATGTGGCGAAATAGATGCTTATTCATTTTATTTTTTTATTTAAGTTAATTTGTCTTTCTTTTCTTATTCTTTGTGCTGTAAACTAAGCCAAAATAAATTTTGTTTTTAATTTAAAAGTGTTTTTACCTTTCTTATCCAGTGAAATGTTTAACTGCATTGATACCTTAATAACTCAAGTCCATTATATCTATTTTTCACTTTTGTGCTGTGAACTAAGCAGGAATGTAATTTAATTGTCAATTTAAGTGGTTTGTAAGATTTCTTTCAGCTGAAGTTTCATAAGTTTGAAAAAGGGAATAAGTCCATCAATTTTTTCCAACTATGAAACATTTTTGAAGATATGTATATTTTTTGATGTTTTTTTTTGTATCCTTAATATGGTTTTGAATTTCAAGTAAAAATTAAGTGGTTATACAAGTTGATGTTTTCCCAGGGGGTCTAGTAAAGTGGAACTAACTCCCTGGTGAAAGTGGGGAAATCTCTAGTCCCCCATATATTTTTAACTGAATGCAGTCATCGAGACCTGTTAAACAATGAGTACTACCGACAGAAAAATCAAATCCAACAATATCAACCTACAATCAGACACACTTTTAATTAACTGATGAACACAACCGAACTCAGCTACACTCCAACGCAGTCCTCAGAGAAACAGAAATTTAAACAGAGACGCAAAACAGAAAATTCTAATAATAATCGGGACTAGACCCGTCTCCGGGAGATGAAAATTGATTAGAAGGGACCCGTCATATATTCACAAAAAAAAGAGAACGGGCGACGGAAGCTGTCAGAGGGGCTAAAATACCGTCATTTTTCTCGGAAGACAGAGACAGAGGGGGGGGGGAAGAACACCCCCATCAGACGAGGAAATGACCATCATTTGCTTGTCAAAAGGGAAATCCTTTCATTACACAGGGCTCTGCATTCAGCCCTTGTCATCGGTTGTTATGTCGGCAGTTTATGGGAAAATTATGCACCGTCCCGGGAGACGGAGGAGATGAAAAATGTTAATAAAGTGCGATAGGACACCTCGGTGTGTGAAAAATGCTCGCGAGTATTTTTTTTTTTTTTGCTGATCGTTCTCCGATTTGTGTGAGCTTGATTTGGGGTCAGTGAAAAGGAGCTCTGGATTGTTGAGAATTTATTGATGTAGGGTAGTGAGGCATTGAGGATGCGATTAGATTGGTTATAGGAATCGATACGGACACGCTGATGGAGTTGTGTTTGAAAGTAATAATGGCCTTTCTTTCGTTGATTCGTTTGGTAAAAAAGAAAAGTTTCGTGATATGTTTTGTAGGTTCAGAGTTTATTTAAGTAATAGGTTTCTATTCAAACATTTTTTTTGTTTACCTTATTTTATATGAGCATCAAAATTAAAATTCTTTCCCCGACGTGCAGATATTTTTAACTTCTCTGAGAGAGTATTTCACTCCTTGAAAATCGGAATTACTCTTTAAAAAAACTAGACATTAATATTTTCACTCTTTGAATTTTTCCACAAAGGTTTAGTTTAAAGTAAAGTTTTAAACCTTCAGCCAAGGCATCCTAATTATCATACTTTTTTCATATAGCAATAGTATTTTTTTTTTCATTTATTTTTCTGATGCTTAAAGAGTTTATTGGAGTTTGTTTGATTGAAACCCAAAATAGCATCCTCGTTTTTTTTTTCAATTTCATTTTGTCAATTAAAAAGTAAGCGTTTTTAATAGAAATTTTGTCTTTGTATATGTAGTTTATGCTATTTCCGTATTTCACTCCTCATAATTGAATTTCACTCCTCCTAAAAAAGTCAAGGAGTATTTTTAATCCACCAAAAATATCCTAGGAATAACACTGCCGACGTGTTTATTTTTAAAAACGCTTTGATGCTTTAATTTCCTAAAGAAGGTAGTAAATATTCTTATAACTATGAATTGCTAGCATGCTTTGATATTAATATTACAGTAGTTCCAGGATATGTTTTGTAGGTCCAGTGTTCATTTATTTGAACCTTGTAACGGGAGTTTTCCGTCCTGAAATCTCCCGTCTCTCTTAACCTCAGGTTCTTGGGGTTATTTTCCGAAATAAAACTACAGGCCAGTAAAAAGGCGGACAAACTTTATTGATACAAATTTTGATCTCTCTCTTTCTAAAACATTTTGAAAAACTCACTGAAAACACGCGAGCACGGGACAATTAAACGTTAGCTCGCGCTCTTGGTAATGAATACTAGTACAGGAGCTGAGGAGCTGGTTACAAGCTCCCCCTTAACCAGTCTCATACGTCCTCGAGAGGCTGGTTACAAAATTTGGTCTTTGGCTTGGATACTAGGCATGACCTCGCCAGGTTGACGGCTCTGCTGCTGGTGAAAGTCGTCGGGTTGACGGATTGGTGGTGTGGTAGTCTTTGTCGGGATGACGGACAGGGGTGGGGATGGTCGCCGTCGGGGAAACATCTCTAGGTGAGGCCATGGTGGTGGTCGCCGTCGGGAAAAAGTCTCTAGACGAGGTAATGGTGGCGGTCTCCGTCGGTCCCACCAGGGATGAACAGGATTACTTTGATATACAGGGCCAACATTCGGTGCCCTCTCGATGACTCCTCCAACTTCCTTTCGGACTGTAGAAATCCAATTTTGAGGTCTCGCCTCTCCCCCTAGTTGTAAGTAAGTTTGGCCAGTTTTGATTACAGGGGCCATGCTCCTAGCAGAGACTGTGGTAGACTCTCGTGGGATGCAGCTTACTTCTGTTTCTTCTCCCTTTGAGCAACCGGGGCAATCTGCCCTGATGCAACCGGGCGCTCCACATCCGCAACAGGAGTCCCGCCTACCTTGACTGGGGACCCCTGGATCCCCCCTACTGCTAAAGGGGATGCATGCAGGAGTTTGCCGATCCGCCGCTCTATCGCAATCGCTTCCCGGGAAACCCATCGGTGATTCCCCTCGCCTCGGTTGAAACCTCTTGGCATCAGCAGACGACTGTGCATCATTTTCGTGACTTCTCAAGCCGTCGCATGTATCCAACCTCCCCACCAGATGATCTGGGGCGGCCCACCGACTCCATGTGTCGAAGAAATGCTCCCTAGTTTCTGAAGTTTCTGATGGAGCACGCTTCCCCATTTGGTCAAGAATCCGTGTGGGACAAATCTGACTTTCAGAAGACATTGCGGTGGGAGGCTGGGCTTCCAGTTGAAGCCGTAACTTGAATAACTCAAACTGGTTGGCTTCCTTGGTTTTTCTTTCTTTTACTAGATTGAGATACAACTCTCTGATAAAATCTTCCTCGTATCCGTTTGATTTTACGACGAAGTTTTTTAGCTCTACCATTGTCATCTTCTCACTTACATCCAGCTCCAATTCTTCGCATAACGCTATCATATCAATTTTCTTCCCTCTTCCGAAGTATGCCATATCTAAACTATACTTTCACGAAGTAACTAAATAAAACTATATAACCCTTAATACCGTCAAATATTACTAATGCTAAAACTCTGCTTTTCTTCAAAGTTAGGAAACTAATCCTTCAGTAACTATACTGGTACTTTAACAAAACTCTACACTCAACATTATAAGTCAGGATGACTTAAAAACAATAACCATAAAATTCATCTTTGGTAGATGACTTCACTTATCTTTAGTCTGAGTAGATGACTCCATTAGATACTCCCTTTACTGGAACTGTAGTTTGAAAAGCCACTCGTTGGGACGCCAATTTGTAACGGGAGTTTTCCGTCCTGAAATCTCCCGTCTCTCTTAACCTCAGGTTCTTGGGGTTATTTTCCGAAATAAAACTACAGGCCAGTAAAAAGGCGGACAAACTTTATTGATACAAATTTTGATCTCTCTCTTTCTAAAACATTTTGAAAAACTCACTGAAAACACGCGAGCACGGGACAATTAAACGTTAGCTCGCGCTCTTGGTAATGAATACTAGTACAGGAGCTGAGGAGCTGGTTACAACCTTACTTTTACCTTTTTATTCACCTGATTTTTTGGGTTATGAATATCAAAAGCAAATTAAAATCTCTTAAGAGTTCGCTTCGAAAAACACCTTATTCCTTTGATGGATTTATTTCTTTGGTTTGATATTGTTCATATTTTAATCCATTGTAGTCTACTCCCCAATATATTACATTTTTGAAAAACCCTTTCAATATTAGACCTCCTGACATTTCCTTAACATCTTATAGAAAATTTGTGTGTGTGGGGGGGGGGGGTGGATGAGTGAAAGGGTTAACCCACACACACATTATTCTATTATTTCCTGAAATTCAGACAAGATTTTATCATAAGAGTTTTATAGATAAAATAACTTAAATCGTTAAAAATATTCTATAAGCTTTTTTATATTATGGCTCCTTTGTTGTCAAAGAGAAGAATACAAATAAGAGCATTATAGAATGAAATAATAAAGTGTTTATCGCGGATATGACATCAAATAATTCTAAAAGAAACGCGTTTTAGAGGAATATTTCTTAGGGCATGTTTCTTATACTGCAAGGAACTTTTTCGTGTAGAGTTTGGGCGTACTTTGCTGAATTACCTTCTATAGGTAGCAAAAAAAAAAAAAAAAAAAAAAATAAGAGGGAACAACAATTTTTAGTTACTAAAAATTAAAAGTTGAACAAAACCCGACAAACTACAATCTAAATCCACTTCCCTCAGACTCAACTCCTCAACGCACACACATCGAGCTTCATTTAAACCTCACAACACACTTCTTATACCGGAGAAAGGCCCATCCGCATGTTAAACCGCATTTAGCGCAGATTGAACGAAACCAATCACCCATATTACGACCTCCCCCGCGGTCGTAAAACCGAAACAAAACCTACTGCCGCCATTACCCGATGTCCCATTTGAATGGAAACAAATCGCTTACAACAGGACCCCCTGTCATTAAAGAAAAGAAAAAGAAGAGAGAACGAGACACAAAAGAAAAAAAAATGAAGAACGCTGCATTCGTAATTCCGTTCTACAGGGAACTTCTGGAAGAGACCGAATAGGCTTGCTTTAAAGATTGTCATTTAGGGGACGTCTTTTATTTAAGCGTGAGGTGTTTTTCAAAAAATTTTAAAATTTAAATTAAATTAAATTTCTTAAAATTTCCCAAATTTTACACACGACTTTTACTGATACTAATACTAAAGCACTGGATGAAGACGTTACTTCTAACTAACGTAAGTAACGTAGCTTCATCCAGGGCTTTAACTAATACATACCTTTTGCTGCCCCAGCTACTAGAAATTTCGAAAAAAAAAAAATATCTTTTTTTCAATCCACCCTAATATAATACATGGTAAAAAACAATTGTCATTTTTTAATCCACCATTGTTATATGCACCCTTTGATTTTTAACTAACTCAGACAAAATTACTTATTCTCAATAAAAATGATATGCAGTGCAACTTGGATACTTCGAAGCTGAATGGACCACTAAAAAACTTCGAATTAAAGATGTTTCATCTTCTTTCTGTAATTCTAGATGGAAAATAAATAATTGAAAAGTTTACTCTTCATCCCAAGCAGCACAAACGTTCAAGATTCTTTCAATTTTTGCCATTTAAATTTTTTGAAAATTTCGTTTACTTCTAGTTGCAGTTACATAAACTCGACATATTTGGTATGTGCTATGCGACTAGGGTATCTTTCCACCTATAAGCAACCTTTATCACTCAGGAATCGTTAAATTCTTCTTCTGAACGCGTGGTTTACAGTACACAAAGACATACGGAATGTTTATTTTGAAAAGTCACGAGGTTCCTTTTGTAATTGCACAAAGATTTTATAACAACAGTATATGGTCAAAAACTTGATAATTTCAAAAGTTTGTGAGAAAACTTCGAATTATTCACGATTTTTCACATCATTGATTTAATAGAAAATTCAATAGACCAAGAGAAAATTTTAAATTTAACTCCACTTTAACTCCACGACTTTAAATTAGAGCCGTTCGAGTTATCCAAGTTGCACTGTATTTTTTAAATCAACGAAAAATATACCACTCCTTGCTTTAAAATTCGGCTACGATTTTTACTGACCCCTCTCACTTATTAGTGACTCAGACGAAAATTTTGCCGGACCAACTCAGAGCTATCGCAATTACTGAACGTCCCCTTACAAACCCCGCATTCTTAATCACATTCTGCGAAACCCACTTAAAAAAAGAAACGGTGTTGTAGGCATAAAGATCGTCATTAGGCTTCGATTGAAAGAACACTCGTTCTTAATGGCGCGAGAAGAACTACTCGAAATCTTATAGTCCAGTTTATCTAACTGTAACTGCGCTCACGGAATGTAACAATCATTTTGGAGGAAGGACGTTTTAGTGGGAGTTATGCAGGCTGATGATGGAAATACTACATAATTTTTTTTGGGACTTGTAGGACACGGTGCAATGGGGAGTTCGGCGTGGTTTAGGTGCGTGATGTTTCCAATATTCCTCCGTCCATCGTTAATTAATGGTTCTGGTGTAGTTGAGTGGACAGTCATTAACGTTGAAGATGAGGTAATTATTGAGGGTAGGGATTTGGAAGGGTTTCAATTTTGGGTTAAATGGGGTTTGGTTATTACTATATAGAATGCGTTGAAAATGGTTTCTTATACGTAGCGTAGATAGGTTTTTGGAGTTTGTTCGTGTTTTATTTTATGAGGTCATTTTTATAAGCATAACATATTACATCATTATAATAATTTTTTTTGTCAGGTTTACTTTTATAAAGGAAGTTATAAAATATAATAGTATTAATTATAATAGTATTAACTATTAATTTTAAATATAATAGTTAATTTTATGTTTCACTTGGAAGGGCTAGGGCCCCTTAGTGAACAATATTTGTATTTGTATTGTTTTTGTATTTATTTTTTTTTGTTAATAAATTATTATTATTATTTTTATAAATTAGAAGTCTATGTATTAAAAAGAAGTGTTTGATAGCGTCATTTAGTTTCAAATTAATGCACACTAGAGTCATATTTCCGTAATTTGCTATTTTTATTTTCTATTTATTACTTAAAAAAGTTTAACTTGACTTTAAAATTATTCATTATCATAATAAGAGTTTTCTCTAAAAATAATAAAGGGGAGAAAATTGAAAAATATTTGGTGTTCTCAGATTCTTTACAAACCTTGAGCTTGACATATTGATGGTAAAAGAACGTGACATGAGACATCAGTAGGAAGGGAGTACGCCTAAGTGTGAAACTTTGTGACAGAGAGAGTAAAAATTTGGAGAATAAAGTACTGCATCATTCCAATCCTACCTTGGCATAAATTTACAGTACAACCTCAAAGCTTCAAAATCGAAGGGACCAGAAATAGATTTCGACATAACTAGTTTTCGTAATTACAAGGAAGAATAGAAAAACACTTAATTTCAAGGGAAAAGTATTTTTCGTGATATAAAGGTTTTGAGACATTGAAGTTCAAGATAACGAAGGTATACTAAACTTGCTTATCCTCCATCACTTAACGACCGGTATTATAAGGGCTAAACCGGAAAAAAAATCTAAATATCCTTTTCATTCTGGGGAAAAAAAACTCTAACACCTCCACGCTTTCTATCTACAATTGATAAAACATACTTCAGCAACTCATAGCCCTTACCCAATCCCTTTACGCCCGTCCACATCAGTAGCCTCTAACACCGTATACAGCATTCCTCCGCATCTTTTCCCATTATGCTATACACAAGGAGGACACACCGTATCCTATTTGTTCGCTCAGCACGGGATCTGCCGCCTCCAGAGCTTTATACGCGAGGCTCTTTTCAGCTCTTGAATAAACAGAGGGCTCAGTGGTTCTTCTTATATGTTCTTCTGCATTCCATTCTTATATAGAAAGCCGGGGAATGGAATAGTTTTGTTCGACGAAAGAAGGGCGAATTTCGAGAGAGGTTTATGCAGCAGTTATTTGCTTTTGCATTCATAGCATTTTTTTATATTAGAATGTGAAATGCTTTTAAAGGTAGAGTAAAATCCGCTTATTTTTTTAACGAGCTTAAAGAGTCATTGTTATAACTGGGTCTCTCTAAAATTGTTTGATGCAGATTTTTGTACCAAATATTTGTTTCTTCTCTACCAGTTAATCTTATACTAGACTGCAACATTTCCTGAGTCTATGACGTCACTAGCAGAAGGAAAAACTGCATATACAGAAAGCCTGTTGGATTGCTACGAGGAGTTTCGGTACACAAATCGTGATGAAAAGACGCTATTACACGGTTTAACAAACTAATCACATTTTCAAATTGACGTACTTAAGTTCCCTCAAAATTCAAACACCGAGCTGGGAAATACTCTGTTTGTTTTGTTTCTCCAGGGTCAAGTAGCGTTGCATTCTATTCTAGACAGCAACTTAAGTTGAGCCTACGACGTCACTAATAAACAAAGTAGTTCCCATTGCGGTGTCTGAATTTTGAGTGAAATGAAGAACGTCGATATAAAAATATGATCATTTTGTTAAACCCATGTTTATATAGTGCTTTTCAATCACAATTTGCGTACCGAAACTCCTCCTAGCAACCCAACAGGCTTTGTGTTCACCGATTTCTCCTTCCGCATTTGTGACGTACTGGATTCAGGAAACTTTACTGTCGAGTATAGTAGCACAGCTCATACGAAATATGTCAAGTTTACGTAAGTGCAACGAATACACAGGACAAAAATTTAACAAATCTAGAACGTTGGTGCCGCTTGGGAAAACAAGGATCTTTGTTACGCCCAAGCTCGCTATTAGTGCTAAAAAATATATTTTTGAAAAATCTTAAAACTTTTTTACTCTCTATTTTATTGAATATTCGAAGAAATTTAGATATTTTACGCTGAATTAAGACCACATCCAATTAGTTCTATAAGGTTTATCCCTAATTCTTAAATTTAATGATTTATTATTTAAAAACAAAAATAAAAACAACCAATTTCTCAAAAAAAGTAATGCCATTGAAGATTTTCAAATTAGTAAGAAAAAACACTGTTTTAAGCTTCATTCGACCATTAATTCTGTATTTAATCTCAATCCCAATCCTAAAAATACGCTACTCAACTTCTAAAGGCTTAAATAAATCTACCATTATTGATCCACCGTGCTCTGTAGTGAGTACGGATACTCTACCAATTAAAGCTAGCTATACAGCGCTCTCCGTTGGTCCTAACGATACAATTAGGTCCCATCCAAAGAAAGCCTAACGAGGTTAAAAGTCACTTTGGAAGAGTTAGTTGCCGTAATCCGTAGGAGTTGATTGCATTTCGAAGGGCGTCCGTGGAAATGTATTGGAAGCATTAATTTTTTTAATTAGATTTTTTAGGGATGTTAAAAGAATTTTAGAGTGTAGGGGGAGAGTTTTGGACGTATTTGATCGACATAAGATAGGTTTGTGGGAGTTAAATGGAAATATCAGTTGTTGAGATTTTTTTAATTGTTGAATAAAAATGTTTTATTATAAAACTGAGAATTACTAATTACAACGAAAATAGGTGTGACCTTAATCTTTTTGTTCATTCATAATATTTCAGTTATTTATATACGTAGATAGGATTACAGAAAAACTTGATTATGTGTTGAATTGTGAGAGCGATCAGCCATAAGAGAACGGGAGGTATCATGGCCAGCTAGATTAATAAGGCCAGAGAAGATTGAAATGGTGACGTGTAATAGTAGTTCTGACGTCACATTTGATCGCTCTTTGTCAACAACTCAACTTTACTCTGAATTAAATTACCTCAACCTCAGAACAAAATGGTCCTATAACTTGGTTTCTCAATGAGAGAAGAACTAAAATTGTAATTTCAAAAATTTAATCAAAGTTTATTAAATAATTATTTAATAAACTTTTATTAAATTGATTTAATTTTTGATACTCCAAAATTTTAAAAATTTCTTTCCCAACAGGCTTTCTGTTTACGCAGTTTCTGCTTCCGCGTAGTGACGTCATAGGGTCAGGAAACATTGCTGTCGAGAATAAATATATTTACTTTCTATTGCACTTTCAATTTCCACGTCAAATATAAGACCTAAACACCTACCCGGCTACTTCCTGCTTAAAAAACCATTTTTTTTTATAATTTCTAATCAAAACAACAAAGGTAACTAAACTGCCTCGACTCGGAACTAATAATAAAAAACATTAAAGACCAATCAAAGCGCATTTTCCTGGAAGCACATGGAATTGAACAAAGAAACTATTTTGAGTGGAAAGGTTTAGTGTGCTATTTATAAAACGAGACAGGGAAAGTTGGAGATAACGGAGGTAGGAAAACAGGGAAAAGTTCATCCCAAACCGGGATTTTTCCGGAAAACGGGAAAACAAAAGAGATGAGTCTGTTCGGCTTGAAACATTAAAACTGTTCGAGAAGATCTTTCCTTTCCTACTTCTCTTCCGCGGATTTCTATTTTTGACCTTGAAAATTTCCGAGAAGTGAAATAAGAGAAATTTTTTAATAGTTTAATATTTTCATGGGCAACCCTTTTATTTATAACCAATTTTTTAAAATTTCCTTCTCAACGTTATCATATATAGTTTGAAAACTAAGTTTACTGGAGTAGGGGCACCATAGTCGAATTGTGTTCATTTTTAGTAATTAATAGGTAGAGATAAATCATTTACTAAAAACATATTTCTGCAGAAATTTTGTGCAAAAATGATGAAAAATTTAAAAACAACGCGTTTTATTTACATTTATAAAAGGTCACTAAATTGCTTATAATTGTTACGGGGATGCAAGATCCCTCTTGTTAGTGTTACGACAATACGGCCGTTATAAACAATTAATTGAAACATTTTCACACGAGGTTACAGTGTGTAAAAATATTTCTACAAATTGTCTATGTTGGCCGTATTGTATAGTAACGCTGACGAAGGGGATCTTGCATTGCCGAAACAATTGTACGCTATTTTAAGATCTTTTATATGTGCAAATAAAACGTTGGTTTTAAATTCTTCACTATATTTCTCTCACAGAAACAATAATAGTATGTATTTAAAAAGTGGAAAAATGTTAAATACAGTGGGTTTTAACGCATATTTAACCGATTAGACGTAACTGATTAGCGTTACAACAATTTTTTACATATTAACTACCACCATTTTAAATTAAAAGCTCTAACTAGAACATTATTTACTACAAATTAAGAAACCATAAGACAAAATATATTTTTTAAATTTAAAAGCATGTAACTAATTATCAAGAAACGAATTGATAATGATTAAAAATGACTCAAATAAATACTATTTGACAGTTTGCATAGAAAAACACAACTTCAAGAAAAATGGTTCAAACTCAGAAGTATAGTCACAAAAGAGTCCTAAAATTTTTCAAACTTGTAACATTTGTAGCAGACTGTTTGGGTTAAAAAAACCCATGAAAACACCATACGGTAGTTAAAAACTAAAAAAAAAAACGTGTTAAAAAGAAAAAAAAGATTAATTTTGAATAGGTCCATTTCTTGACATTTTGTCAGAAACATTTACATTATGGTGGTAGTTAATATGAAACCTTAACATTTTGTCATACATAGCATAACAGACTGTAGACAGATTACAAGACAAGTATTTGCTCAGTAAATCGTATCTCATACAAAAATCAAGATGGAGGTTGTACGAAATAAGTGTATCTTCGAATCTGCGCAAACATACATGAGAAAATCCTTATCACGATTTCCAAGAATTGTAGATTCTGTTTACCCACAAACTTTTCATGTTTGTTCAAATACAAGACTTTATAAAACTCGTAGACCAAAAAAAAAAAAAAAAAAAAAGAAGAAGAAGAGAAAACAGTATTATTTTAAACTAAAAATGATTCGAAACACAAGAAAAGCCACTCGATAATTCATTTACTCAAAGAATAACACGCAAAAAAATCCTGCTTGATAAAAAAATCGGGGAAAAAAATTCTCCAACAAAAGAAATCTTTGCTTTCTATCTTCACCCTATTTTCCTTCCGATATCGGTGTTTTCCAGAACACGAGAGACGATATGTTCTTAAAATTAAAAATGGCGGATAGTGGAATTTTTTTCTTCTTCTCGTCGTGTGTTCGCTAAAAGCAGCGGCTTGTTTCCATTAGTGTTTTAGCGTACGTGGGCGTGGGGGCCTGGTTATTAGATTTACCAGTTTATGTCTTTTGTATTACGCTATTTACTTTTTAGTTTATAAATGAGATACGATACACTGTTGGAAGAGCTTGTTATTTCGTGTATTTATTTGAATTTCAGTGATCACGCTTTGCTTATTGCGATATGAATTTTTATTAGTTTTTGTTGATTCTATTCAAAGGCATCAACAGCCTGTTTGTAATTATACTGCATAACATTATTTAACTTCGTTAATGAGTGGGATGACACAAGCTTCAAACAACTGCACTGGCACCCGGCTAATGGAAAAGTATACAATTATATCTCGATGACAAAATATATTCAAATATGTAAACAAAATTTCATTGTTTATTTTTAACTGTATTTAATTAGGAAGGTTTGCAATTTTTGACGATATTTCTATGCTGATAGAAACAGCCCTTTACAGTTTTTAATTATGTATGTTTCTTCCTTTTGAAACCCTAAAGTTATCTATTGACGTTTCCTTTGAAGAAATAAAATTAACATCAATTACCATTGGGTAATTAATTCACAAATTTTTCTTAAATGAAGAAGATTTTAAAACACGAATAGTAATTACTGTGCTGAATAAAATATATACATTCCTTTAAAATTTATAACACATGCATATTTTAAAATTAACATTTTATGGATCACTTTTAATAGATACAAATCGTAGCAAAAAGGATATTCTCTGATAGAAATGTGTCTGATACGAAATAGTTAAAAAATTTCTTTAACTGAATAAAATCTTAATCATCAACCATAACTAATACAAGCGCTTCACTGTGTTGTTTATCGTCATATGTACCCATAGACTCCCTGCCCCACTCTAAACTGCATGAAATCTCACAATCGAGTGATTTAATTAATAAACAACCTGTCCGTTTTCAAAACAAAATAATTCATTTCAATCCATTAATAGTCACCGAAATCGCCTTCAGAACATTACAATTTCCCCACGCAAATGCGCAACAGATTTCCACCACAAATCCTCATCATAACCAAAAACAAAACCAATAGCTCCCCTATCAACCGCTTATGATAATTCCATCAGTAACGTACGAAATCAAATAGTACTACTACCATACACGCAACAGTGCCCCGCTCAAAAAGCTCCCATCACAAAACGGACAATCAAATCCCACATCATCTGAACTGAACCCAACACAGCACTCTCAACTGGCACTAATGAGCAATTTAAAAGCTCCACATCTCCTTCTCCTGAAATGGTATTTTCTAGAGAACTTCGATCTCATCAGAATCGATGTCTTCGCCGTTAATACCCGGCACAATAAAGTCGTAGGAACGTCGGAAGAAATTATTCCTCCGTAAGGCGCGAAAGAAAAATATATAGGGCTTCAAAGGACACATTATCACCCGAGGAGCCTTTGACAAGTAAGCTGGAGGAAAGAATGGAAAGGAATTTTCTGCGCCGTTAATGATGGTCTGTTAATGTTCCAAATGAGTCGGACAAAGAGATCATGTGGTGTTTTTTTTTTTTAGTACTGTTGCCATTCTGCTGAGGAGTAATTTTGAGGAGTTGGTGGGAATTTTTAATGAGCTTTAGATTGAGTGATATTTGTGCTCACCTTTTTGAAGTTGCGTTTTGTACTGAGTTGATTGATCATGCATAATTAAGAGCTTCATACGTAAGGTCTTTTGGACATGAAATTGGTTTTATGTCTGCCCTTATAAAAAATTAAAGGTATCCTATTATAAAAACTGCATATTTTACTAGACTAAATTGAATTGGAGTTCATAAAAAAGAAAGTGGGTTTTTGAAGCCATTTATAAGTTATATGTAAATGTTCCACATTATACCTACCCCATTTGACTTCTATCCAATCATATGATTCTTTTGTTTTAAAACTTACCAAGTGGTTTACTTGTAAGTTAATTCATTCGATTTTTACTGATGGATTTTATGTAGTTTACAGATATTTTTATGATTTTTCTATTATTTCTTTATTGTATTGGGATATTATCGTCTCCTTAACATTTCCTCACATTTTCCAAACATTTACATTTAATCCTCCTAAAGTAACAAAAATATTGCTTTAATACAGTGTCCCCTAAAAATATAACGATTCGAGTCTAAATTATCAAATAATACTATAAGAACACCAAATGAAATATAAAATTAAGTAAGTTTTGTGAGATCAATATCTTTATATTGCTATTTTCTGTAGGTTATCACTTCCTACCCATTCAGTAAAGCAACAGGCACTTTTTATTACGGACATGCCAAGTAGTATATCAGTATTTTAAAAAATAGTAAAATAGAATGTATGAATGAACATTGTAAGTAAATAAAATTATTTTTTCTGGCAGTTTTAATGAAAAAGACGGTTTGAACATTCAATTCTAATAAAAAAAAACAATGAAAAAAAGCTTTCAGGAAATCAATGTGAAATACATGTCATCAAAATTTCTATTGAATTACAGATTTGAAAAAAGTAAAAATAAATTCTCAATAAAATTATCCATTCATTTAAAAGAACTTCAGTTAAAGGAGAATGTTTTTCAAAAATTACCAATATACCTTAAAAAGAACATATTTTTCATTCATTAAAAAAATCATCAAGTTAAAAGAAGGATGCCATAAGTATAAAAAGGAAAATGAACTTTAAGAAATGTCAAAATGTATTAACCACAAAGAGTATGAGATGATACTCACTACTTTTAAACTAACATTTTGTACAACTTTTTGGATAGTCAAAGGTCAAGAGCATTCTCTTTTTTTAAAAAACCTGCTAACATAAAAACAAAGGAGCGTAAAAGATACAGAACTCCCTGAGGAGGAAGATTCTCTTTTACTAGATACTTTCCCGAGCCGAAAGACAGCTCTGTCATGGTATTGAATAGAATAGAGACGCATCGGTTCTGTTGGAATCGAAAAGATGATGTTTGAAACTAAATGAAGTTGGCAACATCTCTTATTGTTACAAATCCAAAGGTGGAATTACTTTTGTTTTCATGAAGGTTTCTCAATATGTTTTTCCGAGGACCTCTTTTATTCAAGGTAACCGGAGTATGAACTCTAGCTTGTTATAAAACTTATGCATTGTGTTTTAGTGTATTTTTCAGTGTTTTATGCTTTTTATGTTGCACAATTTTAAGATTTTGGGAGAAACCTTGAAAACCTCTTCAGTAGTTTGGTTAGGTTGATGCACTGGTTGTGCTAAATAATTTCATTGTGTTTTTATTTTACAAACACTTTGAATAAGGGGGTGTTTATAAAATGCTTCAATATATTTTATTCAAAGTAATTTGAGGATTAGTTATTGAAAATATAATTTTTATTAGTGGGCAAAGCTAAAAGTTTTTAGTAATGGTGAATCCGACACTTTTAAACTTATGAGAAAAATACTTGTAACACTCCTATTCTAGAAATAATAGTTAAAATACTTATTTTACATTCATTTTTCTGTGTTCTTTTTCTAAAAGCATAATATTACGCTTTTATAGATTTTATAATACAAACATGATACAAATACAAAAATAACAAATAACAAAGTTCTTCTTATACTTAAAAGTGTAGGGTTTTCACAACACTAGAAGTAAATATATTTGATACTTCAAATGTGTTGTGAAATATAAAATTCTCCAATGAAAGGATTAAAATGAAATGGAAATAATCTTCAGTAACGATATAAGAGACGCATCTTTTGTTCAGACAAAACGGTTTAAAAAGAAATTTTTTCTCGGATAAAACCAACAATTTAATCCAACAAATACGCGGCTCTTCTTTTCCCAGAAATAAGCAAACATCACTTTTTGTTTTGAATAGTTAATCTACCTTCACATCCTTAGTCTAATTGCCAAGTTTTTACCTATCGCTTGCATCACAAAATAACCTCGAATTTTTTTTTTGTACAGTTAAGTCTCCAAACGAGGCATTATTTGAACCAAACTACTTCAAACAACAAAAAGATATATTTGTCGCTCGCATTAAAATTTATCGCCGTATTTATGAGGGTACGATTGCACGAGAATTTAAAGAGGGAATTTTGCGTTAGGCTTGGAAATAAACAAGAGAATATTTGTGCCCTTGCAGAAAGAGGGAGGACAATGTCTCTTAGAAATCATTTTAATCTCCACATAAATTTGCGGAGAGGGTTATTTTTATTCCCCGTAACGGAAAGTAGAATATTCTCTTTGAAGAGTGGGGCACTTTTTTGTTGTTGTTGTTGGTGGTGACGTTTTGGAATTACTTACCTTGTTTGCGTTTTTGTGATATTATTAGGTATTGGTTCCATATGAAAGACCGTGCTAGTAAAAAGGGATTATGTTTCAGTCGTGTGTACCTTTACTAAGAAGCTTTTTGCGGATTTAGTTGTGTGTCAAAATATTCATATAACGGGGGTAGTAATTAAAAAACAATATATTCAAGCAAATGTAAGCAGGGTCTTTAAAAATTGATATTTAGGAGAAATAAGTTGATGTTTTATTATGTCTTATGTAAAGGTATAACAATGTTTATAGCACTAGGGGGCCTGCCCCCTGCTCGCTATTGCTCACCAACCCCCGTAACTGCTTCGCAGTTCTTTTCAGATCGCTTCGCGATCTTAGCGAGCAGAGCTCGCTTGTTCATCTCAACAATCCAGCACCACCCTCTTGGCTTAATTAATCCTAATTAATTAATTAAGCTTAATTAATACCAAAAATACCTCTCTCTTGCATAAATAATTTAATTCGGATCATTCCTCCAAATTAACAGAAAAAAATGTTGTTGAAATATATTCTTTTCTAGCTTATGAATAATTTAATCGAAATGTTAAAAAATATCCAGCAAGTCTACTAATAATTATCAACCAGTTTGAAGAAAAAAGCATTGTTGAAAATAAAATAAATCAGACTCATCATAAAACACCTAAAACACGCTTAAAACTCGTCTGTTTCTCTAGTGAATAGCAAGAAAGAGAAGAAAAAATTAAAATTTTGAATCTTAATAATTCCAAAACTAATTAGAATTCTTGAAAAAACAAAAAGCCAATCTTTTTATAAAAAATATTTGTATGTGTCTTTAAAATATCATAGTTCTACAATGATTAGTTTTGCTTTTATAACGAAAAAACAGAAAAATCGTCAAAATTTTCGAAACTTTAAAACTTAATTACTCCAAAACTAATTCGAAATTCGAAAAAAGGGCGACGTGGTGCAAAACTGCACATCTAAGAGTATGTGTCTGCAAGAAATCATATTTCTGCTGCTAATAGATTTTGCTGGGGGCGAACTCGCAGCAGAAAAAAATAATTTTCGACTTTGTCATTAAATAACTCTAGAACTAATTATCTCATCTATTAGCTTTTAGAACGAAAACGATTATCATACATTTGTCTAGCAATGTTTAAAATTTCACAAATTTCCGTGGAATAGTTTTTGCGTAGTGAGAGTTCAAAGTGTTCAAAAATAAAATTTTCAAAAGCAGCGGCGGCGGCGGCGGTCACTGTTACTTTTTTTTAATATAGAGAGATACATTAGTAACAATACTCTATTTTTATCTCTACGTAGAATTATACATGTTTTCCTGGATTATAATCTATTATTAGAATTGAGAGAGAAAATGAGAGTGTTCTTTTTTACTTTAAAGGTTTAAAGTTTTCATACAGGTAGTCTTAACTGTAAGAGTAACAATGCATGGATGTAAGAAACCTTCAGAGATAGACTATCTACACAATAAAAAATTAAATTAGTCTTTTTACTCTAAATTTTCCTTGTATATTAAGTAAAATATTCCGGATGCCTAGAAAACGTGTTTTTCAGTAACAGCAGCAGAAATTCTTCAACAAACTAATTTACATTTAATTAAATCACCATTAAAAGGATAAAATTTAAACTCAAAGTCAAAAATACAAGTCAAAGTGTTTCGGGATTAAGTAAAAAATACGAAGCCTATCTTCCATTCGCCGGGAGCATATGCTTTTGACGTCACAATAGCTATTTCATTCGGGTCTGTGTTTATTGTTATCTTTAATATTGATTCTTTTAACGAATACCTCCTATAACTAAGCAAAAAAACTCTGAAGTTCCTTCAAATAACGAAAAGTTTCTTTTCTTTGACAGAAAAAGAAAATACGGGTGTCCTCAAATACAGAAATTAATGGTGACAGTGCTGCCGGTTAATTTTCATTATTTGAAGAAATAATTTTTTTACAGTTTTTTTACTATCTCTCTTAGACTAACAAGTGTATTTGAGACTAAGAAGTGCCAAATGCCATCTATACCAACTGTGAAAAGTGCCCCTGGTTGGTTGGAGTTTTTATGTCACAAGTAAAACGCGCCTCTGAGAAAGCTCATTAAAATTTTCATGCATACAGTTAATTGTTAAGCCATTGGTTTAGTGATATCAATAAAACAAGTGTTATAGTCTATCGGAAAATCTATTTTTCTCAAAAACTCTTAGACAAAAAGAACGAATTTAAATTTAAGGAATGATTTAATGAAGGAGGTATGTGATTATTTTCAAGAAAAATAAACTGTTGTTGTGGATGAATAGGGTCCGTTTTACACTTTTATTTCAATAGAGCATTCGCACATGACGTCACTTGGACGAATAAACAACGTTGCTAGGGCTGTTGTAAGGGGCGGGAAATAGAAGGCTCCAATAGAAGCATTCGCACATGACGTCACTTGGACGAATAAACAACGTTGCTAGGGCTGTTGTTAGGGGCGGGAAATAGAAGGCTCCAATAGAAGCATTCGCACATGACGTCACTTGGACGAATAACAACGTTGCTAAGGCCGTTGTTAGGTCCGAGTCATGTGATTGAAAATGCTCTATACAGACATCCGCTCTCTACGGCTGTAACTAACAGAGATGTCATGAAGGAGGTTTGTGGATGAGCACAAAAAATACGATCAAAATAACTTTAAGGCCAAATATCTCGAAACAAGCTTTTTCATTACATATTATCTCCATCTTCTGCTCACTTTAATTCTACTACGTATAACCTCGTTATCTCGAACTTTGATACTTCGAAAACCTTTATATCTCGAAAAAAAATATTTCCCCCTTGAAATAAAGTACTTATTAATCTAATATTTTGAGTATAACATGTTCATCTCGAAAAATCGATGTATCAAATTTATTTTTGAGTCTCTACGATTTCGAGAAATTGAGGTTATACTACAGATCACATCATTGAACTCTCTTATACCTAAATTACAACCACCCGAATCACACCTAAGCATATTACTGATGCTACCACCTATCAAAGCATATTCACAACACCTAAACATACACACAAAACACGACAAACAAAAAGTAACGGGACGTTCCCACGAAACAAATCGAACCTCACGTTCCCTCCCCTCCAGCCATCCATTCTATAACTCCCCCTTCTTTAAAATTCAACACAGAACCCAGCCCTGGCCCCGGGTAATTTCACTAAGAGCCCCTGCGCCCCGGAAAGAATCCTACAAAATAAATACGCCTCGTAAATTTGCCCCTGGCTTTATTCGAAAAGAGCCCCCTGAAACGGCTTTTTTATGAGACCGAGATCTCTTCTTGTATCGCCCGCACTCCGTTGTCTGCCCGATGGAAGGGAAGTCCGAGGCAGGGGCTATTCATAGTCCGGATCTTCATTTATAGAAGGGAAGAGGTGGGCTTTTAGTGTTATGGAGACGCTTCATTTGTGGGAGCTGTAATGAGGCAGTAAATGGAAAGAGTGAGGGAAGTGCGCTTGTGTAAGTAAGGAGTGAAGCCATAATCTGGGGTGGGATATCCATCCATATGTATCCCAAAACAAAAAGCGCTTATTGTTTTTGTTTTGAGTAGTTAATGCTTATACAGTTTGAGAAAGTTGCGTAATAGCAAAGAAACACTGTGGATTGTCCGGTTATATTGGTTCTGTATAATGTCACTATGGGAGTGAGAGTAGAGAATGCCGGGTCCCTATACTAGACAGCAACGTTAGTTGACCCTATGACGTCAATAACAAACAGAGTAGTTCCCATCGCGGTGTCTGAATTTTGAGTGAAATGAAGAACGTCAATTTAAAAATATGATTAGTTCGTTAAACCCATGTTGTGTCTTTTTATTACAATTTACGTACCGAAATTCCTTTTTAGAAACCCAACAGGCTTTGTGTTTACCCATTTTCTCCTTCGGCGTTGTGACGTACTGGGTTGAAGAAACGTTGCTGTCGAGAATATTAGCACAGCTGACAGCTCATACCAAATATGTTAAGTTTACGTTACTGAAACTATACTAGAATGCAACGGTACTTTTGACCTTACTGACGCTGAGAGTAAACAAAAAAAAGTAGTTCCTAGCGCGGTGTCTGAATTTTGAGTGAAAATAAGAAGTTAATTCAGAAATATGATTAGTTTGTTAAACCATGTATATTGTGTCTTTTTATAGTGATTTACTACCGAAACTCCTAGCAACCCAACAGATTTTCTGTTTTTCCCTTCCTTTGTAAGGACGTCATAGGGTCAAGAAACGTTGCAGTCCAGTATAGAAGTAAACGAAATTTGACCATACAAGACAAAAATTGGACGAACTTGAACGTTTGTGCTGCTTGGGGTGTTTAAGAACCGTGAGTATAAAGACTGGGACAAAGATTCAGTTTAACCTGTAGCAAAGTAAAGAAATTTTCTTATGGCGCTTCTTTGTGTGCTATATTTATAATTATATGCTTAAGAGTCAGTTTCAGTATGGAAAGAATCCTGAAAATGAAGTGACAACTTTCGAAGGATTAGAATAATTCTGTACAAATTGTGAAGACTTATAGAATCAAATAAAACTTGAAAAAAATACAGCAATATTTTGGCGGAATGTAAAATAAAACTAATTTGAAATAAAACTTATTTTATCAACTTGTATGAGGTGAGGAATAATTTATTTAAAAAAAATTAAATTTTAGGAACTTTCTTAAATTGATCAAGAACTTTAAAAATCACATAAGGTGGTAAAAAATATATTTGTATCACAGTTAATTTAAATAAGTGTTAGCTATGCTTAAAGTAATAAGTAGTACAATCACAATAATTTAAGATCCTAATCAAGTTCTGTGTAATACTGAAGGATATTAAATTTTTAGGCTGATATTTCATTTAAAGAAAAATAAGAACTGTTAAATTAGCAATTTTAGAATAAATGATAGAAGTAAACTATTGTTAAATTCTTATCAATTCAAATTGAATTTCAAATTCATCCAACAAAGTATTACAGTATTGGAGAACTAATTCTCAGCCTTAAGAACTTGTTACACTTCTTTAAAGAATAAAACAAAGAAAAGGCAGTGCCAAAAGGTTTGTTTGCAACCAGCTAAGCATTTGGTGAATTATGAGCACAAAATGCATTACTCAGCGTCTGGCGAATGTCAAGAATGCTTAAGTTGGACAAACCAAACTCTCATTTTAAAGATCATTAGTCTCCTTCCACTTAAGAAGCGGGACATTTAGTTTGCAGTAGTTTTCCATTTGTAAGTAATTTACGTCAAAGCTATAAAGGGAACTGTTAAGATTTTTTAGGTGTAGAGGAAAGATACATTTTTATATACTTTTGATATAAGAAAACTAAAGGAATAATGTGGATATTTAATTTTAAAAATATTCAAAATTAAAAAGGTTTCTTAGTATGGTTGATTTTATAAAGCTTTTTTGTGTTTTAAAAAACAAGAAGTTTACTTGAAAAATCATTTACTATTTATATTACAGTAGATAAAGGAGGGGTATTTTAACAAAAGATATAATAATTTTAACTGTTATCGTTATCACTACCTATTGGTATTTAATAAAATTTAGTGAAAATTATAGAAAGTTTCCATAAATTGAAGTATTAAATAATTCAATAAATTTATTAATTTATTTATAACAAACGATTACGTAATTAAATCTTGTTACTATAATAAATGTTTTTAAAGAAAATTTTTCCAATATTTTTTTCGTTTTTAAAACTTTCAAAATGCTTAAAGGATGCTTGCTCATCAGATCAATTACCTTAAAATACAATGTTTATAATACCTATTCACATAGTATTTTTGGGAATAATAGAGTTTTGAACTTTTTTTGTACAAAAACGGGATATAGCATTTTTGTTTAAGAAATAAGCTATCCTTTAACCTTGGGTATCTTGTCGGAAGTTACCTGCATTTTTAGTATGAAATTAATAGTTAAAATAAATTAAATGTCACTGAAAATAAATGAGGAGGTACTTAAATGGGCATTAGAATGAAAATAAACAATAACTATCATATTTCTATGCTAGTATATTTCTATACTTCTTCTTGTAAACGTTAATATACATTGTGTAAGTAAACCATATAAACCAGTTATTTCATATATTTTCTTCAATTAAAATACCCCTTCTTAAACTAGTTTAAACTTTCGCTAGCAAAATTAGTTCATCAATGAAAATAGAAAGGATATCTTTATCAAAGGAGGCGTGTGCCTTACATAAGAGACAATTTCAAACACCTTTTCTGTCTACGCACACACTACCTACTCAATCAATTAATCATCCACAAACAGGTCCGCACATCAAAGAAAGTTAGCAACTTTAAACTCACCACATTAACCCCACCTCTCGGAATTCCAAAATCCCTCCATTTTTTACCCAGAATTCCCTCCTCCCGCCAATACTTAATAATTTCGCTTCATAAGCCTTCCTCCCCAAGGTAATGATGCTGAGAGAGAGGAAGTGGACCAACCTCCTGAAGGAAAAGTTCGTGTTCAAATCCGGAGTTTAATGAAGTCCTTTGACTCTTCCTCTCTTGGACTTTCGAGCGTCCTTTCTACCCTCCCCCCTCAGGGGGTGTCGGTTTGGTAGAGGGCTAATGAGAGACCAGGACCCTTCCTTGTTAGAGATGGGAGGCAATAACCACTCTGGTGCTATGCTTGAGATATTATTAAGTTGAAAGTTTGGGGGAAGGCTTTAATGTGGGCTTTTGTTTCGTTTTAAACGGTTTGGGCGTTGTTTTATGTATTTTTTGTGAAAAGTAGGTTTGTTGGTTGTGTCTGTAATGGGGAGGAATGTTAAATATGGTTATTAGTACTACATTGTTATATTACACTTTGGGTTTCTCTTTAGTGATTAGAATGGACTCTAACCGTCTCGAACCAGATAGGCGGTTAGAGTCCATTGGGTTAACAGGAAAACCTAAATGTTATTCACTAGTAACACAAAACGTCGTATTGCAGTCACATGACTAGGACCACGGCTTACTAGATACTTATACAGGCTAGCCGAGTTTTAAACAATGAAAACCATTTGACAACTTTTCCCGCTTGGAGCGCTACAAGACCTACCTATATCACCCACCGCCTTCAACACTGTGAATATGCTTTGCCAGTTTGTCCAATAGAGCATTTTCAATCACATGACTCGGCCTAACAACGGTCTTAGCAACGTTGTTTTTGCCCACCAGTGACATCATGTGCGAATGCTTCTATTGGATGCTTCTAGTTCCCGCCCCTAACAACAGCCTTAGCAACGTTGTTTTTGTCCTCCAAGTGACGTCATGTGCGAATGCTCTATAATGCCATCTGGATTTGCAATGATTTCCGTACTCGGCTAGCCTGTATAAGTATCTAGTAAGCCGTGCTAGGACCTAGCAACGGCCTTAGAAACAGACGCGTTGACCTACAGCAATTAGCAGTTAAAAGAAAATAACTGGTCGTAACGTCACCTGAAAACACTCTATCACAATGTAGCACTATAGTAACCATATTTAATAGAAAATATGAATGGAAAAGGGGAAGAGAAGGAAATGGAGATTGGAATAGAGAGAGAGTAATATTACGAAGAGTGTGAGGAATGAAAAGATAAGGTTTGAGACTTTAAGGGCGAGCGCGCACGGGCGACTTTTGTCACGGCGACCAGGATTACTAGTACCAAAAATATCATTAGAAAACAATAGAGCATTTTCAATCACATGACTTTACCTAACAACGGCCTTAGCAACGTTGTTTTTGTCCTCCAAGTGACGTCATGTGCGAATGCTCTATAATGCCATCTGGATTTGCAATGATTTCCGTACTCGGCTAGCCTGTATAAGTATCTAGTAAGCCGTGCTAGGACCTAGCAACGGCCTTAGAAACAGACGCGTTGACCTACAGCAATTAGCAGTTAAAAGAAAATAACTGGTCGTAACGTCACCTGAAAACACTCTATCACAATGTAGCACTATAGTAACCATATTTAATAGAAAATATGAATGGAAAAGGGGAAGAGAAGGAAATGGAGATTGGAATAGAGAGAGAGTAATATTACGAAGAGTGTGAGGAATGAAAAGATAAGGTTTGAGACTTTAAGGGCGAGCGCGCACGGGCGACTTTTGTCACGGCGACCAGGATTACTAGTACCAAAAATATCATTAGAAAACAATAGAGCATTTTCAATCACATGACTTTACCTAACAACGGCCTTAGCAACGTTGTTTTTGTCCTCCAAGTGACGTCATGTGCGAATGCTCTATAATGCCATCTGGATTTGCAATGATTTCCGTACTCGGCTAGCCTGTATAAGTATCTAGTAAGCCGTGCTAGGACCTAGCAACGGCCTTAGAAACAGACGCGTTGACCTACAGCAATTAGCAGTTAAAAGAAAATAACTGGTCGTAACGTCACCTGAAAACACTCTATCACAATGTAGCACTATAGTAACCATATTTAATAGAAAATATGAATGGAAAAGGGGAAGAGAAGGAAATGGAGATTGGAATAGAGAGAGAGTAATATTACGAAGAGTGTGAGGAATGAAAAGATAAGGTTTGAGACTTTAAGGGCGAGCGCGCACGGGCGACTTTTGTCACGGCGACCAGGATTACTAGTACCAAAAATATCATTAGAAAACAATAGAGCATTTTCAATCACATGACTTTACCTAACAACGGCCTTAGCAACGTTGTTTTTGTCCTCCAAGTGACGTCATGTGCGAATGCTCTATAATGCCATCTGGATTTGCAATGATTTCCGTACTCGGCTAGCCTGTATAAGTATCTAGTAAGCCGTGCTAGGACCTAGCAACGGCCTTAGAAACAGACGCGTTGACCTACAGCAATTAGCAGTTAAAAGAAAATAACTGGTCGTAACGTCACCTGAAAACACTCTATCACAATGTAGCACTATAGTAACCATATTTAATAGAAAATATGAATGGAAAAGGGGAAGAGAAGGAAATGGAGATTGGAATAGAGAGAGAGTAATATTACGAAGAGTGTGAGGAATGAAAAGATAAGGTTTGAGACTTTAAGGGCGAGCGCGCACGGGCGACTTTTGTCACGGCGACCAGGATTACTAGTACCAAAAATATCATTAGAAAACAATAGAGCATTTTCAATCACATGACTTTACCTAACAACGGCCTTAGCAACGTTGTTTTTGTCCTCCAAGTGACGTCATGTGCGAATGCTCTATAATGCCATCTGGATTTGCAATGATTTCCGTACTCGGCTAGCCTGTATAAGTATCTAGTAAGCCGTGCTAGGACCTAGCAACGGCCTTAGAAACAGACGCGTTGACCTACAGCAATTAGCAGTTAAAAGAAAATAACTGGTCGTAACGTCACCTGAAAACACTCTATCACAATGTAGCACTATAGTAACCATATTTAATAGAAAATATGAATGGAAAAGGGGAAGAGAAGGAAATGGAGATTGGAATAGAGAGAGAGTAATATTACGAAGAGTGTGAGGAATGAAAAGATAAGGTTTGAGACTTTAAGGGCGAGCGCGCACGGGCGACTTTTGTCACGGCGACCAGGATTACTAGTACCAAAAATATCATTAGAAAACAATAGAGCATTTTCAATCACATGACTTTACCTAACAACGGCCTTAGCAACGTTGTTTTTGTCCTCCAAGTGACGTCATGTGCGAATGCTCTATAATGCCATCTGGATTTGCAATGATTTCCGTACTCGGCTAGCCTGTATAAGTATCTAGTAAGCCGTGCTAGGACCTAGCAACGGCCTTAGAAACAGACGCGTTGACCTACAGCAATTAGCAGTTAAAAGAAAATAACTGGTCGTAACGTCACCTGAAAACACTCTATCACAATGTAGCACTATAGTAACCATATTTAATAGAAAATATGAATGGAAAAGGGGAAGAGAAGGAAATGGAGATTGGAATAGAGAGAGAGTAATATTACGAAGAGTGTGAGGAATGAAAAGATAAGGTTTGAGACTTTAAGGGCGAGCGCGCACGGGCGACTTTTGTCACGGCGACCAGGATTACTAGTACCAAAAATATCATTAGAAAACAATAGAGCATTTTCAATCACATGACTTTACCTAACAACGGCCTTAGCAACGTTGTTTTTGTCCTCCAAGTGACGTCATGTGCGAATGCTGCTATTGGATACTTCTATGTCCCGCCCCTAACAACAGCCTTAGCAACGTTGTTTTTGTCTTTGTCACCGTGACAAAAGTCGCCCGTGCGCGCTCGCCCTTAGTTAATGGAATAGGTATTGCATAAAATGGAAATATGGATTATTTTACTTTACAAGAAGACTTAAATATTATTTAACGAACAAGGGGGAAGATAGAGAAGAGGACAAAGAAATTATAGAGGGAAAGGTTGAGAAATGTAGAAAGTGAGTAATGATAGTTATGAAATAAAGAGAAGAGTATTATTTATAGAAATAAAAGGGAGACATAAAGAGCGATAGAACGGAGGGGCAATGACAGAACGAAGAAAGAGAAAAATAAGGGAAAAAAGAGTAAATCTGCATAATACGAGAGAGAAAAAAACGAAGAATGAGGGAAAGAAAAGAGAGAAAGAATGAGAAGGGGAGGAATAAATAAATAAAGTAAATTTAGTGTTTTTTACCTTACGATGATATTTTTTAGTGTTCCTACTTACCTCAACAAAACACATCGAAATAATTATTTTTAATTAAAACTTGTTTTGTGTGGAAATCGCCATTGAATTTTTTTATTTTCCTAAATAGTAAAAGGGGAACAGCATGGTGAACTAAATAGAAAAAGCACTCAAAGAACATGTAGGAAATTAATCACTAACAAGTATAGTTAGATACTGCAGTACCATTAAACCGTTATTTCAACAAAAAGTACCACTAACCATCAACTCTAAATTACTGAAGCTTCAAATTCTCGTCCAAGAAGTCACTAAACCACAGAATTGACCTCTTTGTCGAGGGAAATTAATTACAGCCGTTCTCGAACACTCACTTTGTAGCCAAACGTTACGGCCCAACGGCTTTTTGATGCTGTAAACAGCGGTGATTAATGACGGTATTATCGTGTATAATAGAGCCCTTTGGAATCGCCAGGTCATTTTGGTAGGGCAATATATTGTGTCTTCAATCAGTAAAGACAGATATATATTATATGCAGTAAAGTGGGGCAAAAGACATTAAAGTTTTCATGAAATTGACTTATAACTAATCTTATATCATTTAAACTCTAGTATAGAGCATTTTCAATCAGATGATTCGGACCTAACACCTAACAACGGCCTTAGCAACAGAAGGGTTACAGTTTTTTTTGCCCTACAGAGGTTAACAGTTACAGAAAATGACACTAGCCGAGGAATTCTTCTATTGGAGCATTTGCAATCACGCGATTCCATACCTAAAAACCGCCTTAGCAGCAGATAAACAACGGCCTTAGCAACAGTTAAAAACCCTACAGAAGGTACACATTTAAAAGAAAATAACCGGTTGTGACGTCATCTGAAAACACTCTATGAATAATGAAAAATAATAAAAAAAATTTTGAAAGCAAGTATTTCTTTTTACCTGTAGAGAATATACCATAAATAAAAAAATATAATACCATTCATTGAGTCAGTAAAAATCTTAAATTTCGTCTTTCACACTTGTAAATTTTTTAGTGGCATTTTTTTCTTGTCAAAAGTTTTCTGAATCAAATTCTTTTCTCTACGTGTACTTACCATTATTATGCCTTCTTAGATTACCATTAAATATCAATTAAGTTACAAGATTAGTAATCATTTTTACCATTGAAAGTAGTGGAATATTTGCCTACTTACATGTTTAGTTGACTGGATTCTTGAAATTATCAAGAATATTATTTTAATTTTAGTTTTTAAGCGTAGTTACATTATTGTCTTGAGTAACACATATTATAACTTTAATTCCCTTTCTATTTTTGATATGAATTCTTTTCATACTACAGTTTTATTTATTAAAATTAATATTTTTTTCTGAATTCTTCTTAATAAACAAATATTTACATTTTTGAAACTGGTTTTAGATCTGTAAATTGAAAATATTTTGGTGTTCTAAAGTTGACATTTTTCCTTATGTTTTTATAATAATAGCTTAGTGTTGCCAAAATACAACACAGAATTAAAGTTGGGATAAGTGTTTTGAAAGATTAGTATTAAGAAATTAGATTAACAAATTAATGTTTGATGTGAAATAGAAATGCAATAACACCCCATTTATTTTAAAATTACCGATTTTCATAATACTACCACCTTTCCCCCCTGTTTGAATAAAGTATTATTTACACGTAGTAACAAAATTAATTAACACCAGTTATTTAACTTAAACCGCATTACAAAAGAACACGTGATGAATTATAACCCGCAATTACAATGTGTCACACATTCTTTTGTGGGAATCTGTAATGTGCGTTGACCAGATTTATTTCTAGGCACAATCCAAAGGAAACGTCAGTGCTGTCCTTTAACTAGCAACATTACCGTAATTGAAGATACTTCTAGACAGACGGTTTAGCGTTATTGCTTAGCTTAATTACCTTAGTTTATGCATAGGGTTTTGAGGCTTTTGAGTATGGAGCAACATATACATTCATTTTCTGCAGTGCTGGTAAATGTCGAGGTTAAAGGAAATATTATATCCCTTTATGGTATTATGTATTTAATAATTTGATATTTTTTAAAATAAATATTATGAATTGTTAAGTAGCTTTATTATATTTAAGCAGGTTAGTGATGAAGAATTTAATAAAGGCATATTTTATATACGTTTTAAGTTGTGAGTATCCGAGAGATTTATTATGACTTTAATATGTAGAATAGATTACATTCGATTATGAATATTTATTCAGTGTTATAGTAGGTTGTAGAGTTTGCTATGAAAACTTTGCTAAACTTTTAGGTTATAATAAACGACTGAATTTCTTCGAAACAAAATCATTTCTTACAAAAAGAAAAATATGTTCATACATGTTTTAATTATTATTAAAAGGTTTTAGGTTTAGGATTAGTTTATTTGGTACTTAGCATACTTAAATTTCTGATACTTATTTCTTGTAGAATACTGTTAAATAAGCTAGATCTAATAGCGAATATAATCCGTTTCAAACTACACAACGTCATAAATTGACTTAAAAAATATATCCTTAAAATATAAATTTAGTTGAAAATTTTATGCATTTAAACAACGAAGCTGTGATTCACTATGAGCAGTTAATTTTTTAGCTTTTGGGTTTACAGGAATTTATTTAGTCATGTACCAGTAGGGTGTTTCAAAAAAATTTTTTTTTGAATTTCCCAGATGCCCCCCCCCCTCAAGTTGTTACAAATACTAAATCATTATTACCTGCAAATTTTCAGGTCTCTAGGACGATTTTTGACCCCCGCGCCCTTCAAAAGTAGGTTTCCCATGTTAAAGTATAGGGAAAATATTGAAAATATCGTCATTTTTGGTTTTTTTCAATTTTACGAGCCTGAACGCAGTCAATATCGAATTAAAACCTATAAATCATCTTTGGGACATCATTGCCTCAAGACCCTATCGGAAAAATATTCCATGACACCTACTGGGGGGTAGTTACATGGGGGTGAAAAGCGAGCTTTCACCGAAAAACGAGGATGCTTGCCGGCGCTTGCGGCTGGAGCTGGATGAAGGCCTCTCATGGGGGGTCCAGACACAACTCCCGCCAGATGGGTTCCAAATAACCAGGTACCTTAGGAAAAAGGTTCAATAAACACTTAAATATGCTTTTATCCAGGTCCCTCCGCAAACGCCGCCGGTGAGCATAACCAGCAACTGCGCCAAGCATCCTCGTTTTTCGGTGAAAGCTCGCTTTTCACCCCCGTGTAACTACCCCCCAATAGGTGCCATGGAATATTTTTCCGATAGGATCTTGAGGCAATGATGTCCCAAAGATGATGTATAGGTTTTAATTCGATATTGACTGCGTTCAGGCTCGTAAAATTGAAAAGAACCAAAAATGACGATATTTTCAATATTTTCCCTATACTTTAACATGGAAAACCTACTTTTGAAGGGCGCGGGGGTCAAAAATCGTCCTAGAGACCTGAAAATTTGCAGGTAATAATGTTTTAGTATTTGTAACAACTTGAGGGGGGGCATCTGGGAAATTCGAAAAAAAAAAAAATTTACCATAGACTTTCGAAACACCCTAGTGTACCAGTCCTACATCCCCATGAGATCATTCTTAAGACTTCAACTACAGTGGTTGAAGAGTATATGATTACACTCATATATTTTTAATGGTTCATTAAAAGATTTATCAGTTTGGTATAATACACAAGCTTTCATAATGCTTAAAAAAGGATAAAAATATGGGTGAAAATATAAGGATAGTATTCATTCTACGAGTCCATATATCTGTGATATCAAATTTGAGATAAACTGTCTTCTGACACAACAAACCAAAACATCCTTCATATACTCTTACGATGTGATAATACTAGCACCATTCATTATCCTTTATCTGTTGAAGAATAGCACAAAATGCATCGTAACAAGAAATAGTTTACGCCGCATGTAGCTCATTCAACGAAATCTTGACGATGAGAAATAGTTCGATCACCTTTATAATTCGAACAACCGAAGGACCCTCAACCCTTCACGCTCTACTTCCCAGCCCATTTCTTTTGCTTAAAATCTCGTGATCATACATTCCCACACAGATGATGATGGCGATGGTGGTCTGTATCTGTATCATCTACTACCAGAGACCATATATCCTGGCGAATCATCAGTACCCCTTACGAGTTTCGAACAAGGTAGAGAAAGTTCCATCCACACAGCGCCATTTCTCTTCTTTTTGGCCACCGCAAACGATTTTTCAGTTTTGTTTCGAGAATCGTCTGCACGCAATTTCTTTTCGCGAAACTGGCAACGCGTTCCTTTTTCGGAATGAATGTTGTTTGGAAGCGGAGGTTTTCAAAGGGTTATTGTGAAGTTTGAAAGTTAGTGTTGATGTTTATTTGATTTTAAAAACGTTCTCCCGACGAGGTTTCTAAATCTTTGGGGGCTTATGTTTTATTTTTAAGTGAAAGGAAGTTACTGAAAGATTTAAACGCTTTTATATAGGTTCAAGGGAAAAATTAGGAAATGAAAACTCGAATGAACTAAAACCGATTTAATTTATTCAGAAGTATGATTCCATTAGTAAAAGTTTAATTAATATTCTTAAGAAGTTAAACTTGGAAATTCTTACCCATAAGCTTCATATTTAGTAGTTTTTATTCATATGCTTGGAATGTATTAAGTTAAATAACATAGTAAAAAGGATTAAAATTTGCAACAAGAAAGTTTCTTCATGTTTTGTTAAACCATAGAAATACTATTCTATCTTCTACAATCATTTATTATCTTTCATCAAATAAAGAAAAACTCTTTTAAACTCGAAGCAGAAAAGTACCATATTTTTTTACAAGAAAGATGTTTTTACAATGAAAATAAATGGTATTACTCCATATTACACTAGAATACAGCTTTCTCCTTTTTGAAAAAAAAAATCGTTCAATGCACGCATGGAAAGCAGTAAATTAAGACCAGTTTGATGTTATATAACACTGGCTAGTTCTTAATATTTAAAGAACATTTCGAATTCCCAAATAACCATCAAACGGAAACAAAAAAGTCATTCATGACTTTTCAAAGAAAGTACAGTACCAGAAAAATGAGGTATTTCTTTCAACACAATGCGACAAATGATTTTAAAAAAAACTTAGTCCACTAAAAAGGAATAACTGTAACTGCATACTTCATGATCACATGAACCGTGAATTTCCCAAGGCTGATGCAAAAAATCGGTCAAGAATATTTCATTTCAATTAGGTTGAAAAGATGCTTGAAATATTTTGACTAATGACGACGAATATTTCTTTTTAAACACTTCAAAATTCCTCAGATGGGAATAAATTAGTTTTCGGCGTTACCTTTTCTTGTATTTATGAAAATTAATATAAGGGCATAAGCTAGTAATTACTGTAGTAAATTATTTTTTATGGGTGATTAACTCCGTAAGTTAAAAAAATGATATTAATCTCCTGATGGCATTATTTTAATCATATTTTTTTGTTGAATTTTGTTTGGAAGAAAGGGCAAAAATAATCTTCCATTTCCCAAATGTAGCTAATTTTCAGTGAGTGTTGTTTATACGGTTTGGGACCTTGATTCTTAAAACGAGATTTTAATTAATTACAATGGACTGCTTCATTTTTTTCAGTTAAAACCCTTTTAGGCGCTGATGGAGTTTTTGTAAGATCCAAAGTTACATAACTGTGTAAAAATTTCACGCTTGATTGAATAATGGAAGTATTCAAGGGGTGCACCAATAAATAACATAGACCTAACTTTTCAGTATGTAACACACCGTGTAATAATTTATATTGAAATCGACAGATACAATTTTTCATACCTGATTGTTCCTTAAAGAATTTTATACACATTGGTGGTTAAAAAAACTGTACACCCTCAATTTTTTATCATTTCCACATTGAGTGAAATCTTTATTTAAAATATAATCATAATTTGGTTAAAACTTTGTAAGGCATTAGAATTAACTTCCTATTCGCAAAAATACAATGTGCTTTATTTTTCAGGGTGTATCAACTAGTCCACTCATACTCTTCGGAATCAGATTCTTTGCGTAGTAGTATACCTCTCTACGAACCATAGTTTTTGAGAAAATCACGACAGATAACCGTTTGACGTCATATCCGTTTTACGCAAGGAAAGTTTTAAGTATGGAAAACTTACGTATTGTTATTTGGATATATTTACATACATTAAGATGCTAAAAATATCCATTGCACATGCATGTGTGCACTATGGAGTAACATAAAGTCTTTATGAGATAGACTTCACAGTTTTAGGAAAATAAAAGTCTTCGAAGAGATATAGTTAAATCTTCGGTTGATTTTCATGTACCCCAGGCAAGTAATCTTTCTGTACAGAGTTTGGGCAGAAACACCCTGTATGTACATAGAAATATATTACCAAAATATGAAATGCCAAAATTATTCAAATTTTATATATTCATACCTAAAAAACTATACCTAAAATTGAATACAAAAAAGAAAAATTGAAAATATACTTGAAAGGTCATTTATAATCTAATATTAGATGACAATACTATAATACAAGGTACCTTGTCTCTTCTTCAATCTTCAGAAAATACTATGAGTAGCCCTAGCCCATAATGGCCTATCAGAAACAATCTAGAAGCTGAAATATGAACTAAATGAAGAACCCCTCTGTAGTTTTAAAAAATATCATTTAAAGCTAGCATACCTTTACAACCTTGTAACAAAGATAATCATTATTCAGAGATATAATCATATTCCTTACCAATGACCAGAAAAAGTTTTCCCAGAATACCTCTCCCTCTCACATAAACGCTTATGGTATTCATTGATGAATAACATTTCTGTCAGACACTATGTACTGAAAAAAACCGCATGCACCTGAACTGTCGAAGGGTAGTATTCTCAAGCATGACAAATAACAACTCAATCTTTCTTGGCCAAACAAAAAAAAAGTTCCTCAAATAATCCCTTTTTAACTTCCCAAAACATAAGTTTTCGCGAATGAAAATAATAATAATAAAAAAACTTTCCTACAACTTCTCCGAAAGTTGGTTGCTTTCTTTCTGTTTCCTGTGCCTTCCTAGAGGGCAATCTCGTTTGGCCTTCTGAAATGATAAAAGTGGATTTCAATTTTTTTTTTTTTTTTTTGAAAAACCTAAACTGGAAGAAATCGAGGGAGTGCGAAAGAACGCAATCGGATGTCCTTTCAAGAGGAAATGGACTTCCGGTGGACCATGTATGGGGAGATTATTTCCTTTTCACCCCCCCCACCATTTCTAATGGAAAGAAAGATGCGATGTTACTATTATTATTATTATTATTGCTTCCGATAGCATGGTTCACTGAGGAACCTTTGGGGTACATTACATATCTTTTTCTGTGTGTTTTGGTTTTTATCATGTATAGCATTGAAATGATCCTTACCCAAAAAGAAATCGTTCGTAAGTTATGAAGTCTGGCTATTTTTTGAGGTTTTATACCCCTCGCCCCAAGTCACATGGTGGGACATTTTAGTGAACCTTCTCTATTTAGGTGTTGAGAGCGAACACGATATAACTACAATGTAAAACTGAGCTCTAAAAAAAAAACTGTTGATTTTTGACAGATTCCTGTCAAATGTGCTGCCAGAAAATACCTGTATTTGGGCAGAGAAATCCTGTTGTATGAAATAATGTTGCTATTAGATACAGACCTTCTTTGCATACAATAAACAGGATACAATACTTACTGAAACAAAATAGGTATCTCAGATCAATTAATTTATCGGATTAATAGTAGCTTAATCAGTCAGATGCAAGCAACTGGCAACAAAAAAATATGATGTAAAAAATGATGTAATAACAAAAGCTTTAATTTTCGAAGTTGATAAAAAAATATTTTTCTCAAATTAAATAGCGATAAAAGATACATATCTTAAATTTATAAAATATCCGAAACATTCATAAATAATGCATTCAATTAAATAAAATTTGAGGAAAATTATCATCGAAGTTTTCGAATTAACTTTTGCAATTATAGACGCCGAATCTGAGAAATGTAAAATATAGTAGTTTAACTTTGTTAGAGATTTTTTTAAAACTACATTTTTACATAATTCATAGTTCAAATTGAATTCTCTGTTCAGATAAATGTGTATAATTTTCTGCAGTAACTTCACAATCCAAACTATGTAGTTACAAACTAATCATAACGGCTGGAGAAAAAAATTATGGTTTTATATCATCTCATTCTATACCCCTTCTACATACATATAATGCCCCATTTGAGCTTGTGAATTTGAGTAGTGTCTGGATACATGGAGCTAAAATAAAGCAAAATATAATGTCTAGACAATCAGTTGTAACTATTCAAACAATTGGAAACTAGAAACCTTGATTTCCACATTTACTGGTACTCACATCTCTTAAATTGATTTATTCCTTCAAATATCTCTACTTTTTTTTATCAGAGTTAACATAAATTTACATGCATTTGCACAAAGACTACTTCATTGTAATTTTAAACTGTATTTTTCTACAAACTAGGAATAAACGTTTCTATGAAGTTTTTTTTTGGAAGATACATTTTTTTGCATCATAAAACTAGTAGAAGAAATTATATATTTTCCCCACTTTTAAAAGCTAAATAGTAGAATGTTGTTAGAAAACTTAATATTTTAATTAATTCAAAAATTAATAAACATTACAACTCAATGCTGATCTCACTCTTGAATAGAAATCAGTTTTATGATAAACCGGATTTTATGAATCGAACAAAGATTTGTTACAAAATAAGAATACATAATCTTCAGTTAAATAAGAACAGGACATAAATTTTCACCCTATTACTGCAACAATCCTCTGAGTGTTAAAAAATCTCCAACTGGTAAATAAATATATTTCTTAAAGTTTTGCCAAAAACTGGTGCTCTATTTGAGATGAAGTAGAAAGTGTATTTGACGTAAATGTTATCGAGTACCACTCGTAAAAGTTGAGAAATCATACATGGTTGGGGGATTAAGTGCATCTATATCAAATATACAGACACCCTTGAAAGCCCCATATGGTCATTTGAAACATCCTTTTCAATACTATATTGTGACATCAAACATGCTGTTATGGATATTCCCGAAATGTGTAACTATAATGAACTAAATTATTACAGGAATATTTAGAACTTGAATAGACAAGTCTTTTCTACACAAGTAAGAAGTAGGGGGAATTATATTTATATGTGTGAATTATTTCTGTTATTCTTCGGTATTTTTTTGTTTACTAGGAAAAAAGACGATGTAATATCGAAATAAAAATGAATAGTTGATACAGAACCTAGAATGCAAGTAGGGTTAATAGGCAATATATATATGGTTTATTTTGTTGTGTGCTGGCGCATTTTAAGAAATGAGGACGAATAAAAAGTTTTTAAATATTAATTTTTGTCACTAAAATAAAAGCTTGAAGAAACTAATTGGTTTATATTTTTTCTTGTAGCATTAGAACAAACTACATCACTATTAGAGACCGTTCAAAGTATTCGTAAGAATATTTTAGGTATTTTTTACCCTTTTCTCCACCCTTTGTCAGGAAAAATAAGCCAATCACAACAACCAAATAGTTTCCCAACTACTTCCGTTTATTGACCAAAACGTTTAAGAGATTAAAATTCTGTTTTTAGAAATTCTGAACTTAATTAAAATAATTAAATACATATTAATTTCAAAATTAATAATTAATTAATTGATAAGTTTTGAAAGTTACTATAGAGTTTCAAAAATAAACGCAGCGCTTTTAATATCTTATGTAAGCGTCTTATTTTTTGTTAGTAATTATAAGCAAATAGTAACCACCTTGGGTGCTTTGCTTAGGTAATATTTAAATGACCCCTTATGTATACTTATAACCCAATTAACTTTTTTACATAATAAAATAATTAAGTTATTAAATTTTTCAGGTTAAAAAAGGTTATCATATTTAATTATGATTTTATACTGAAAGGTTAACGATGCTGTAAGCAATTTATTTTTTCTCTGGTTAACATAAACTATTTTTAAAACTAAAAGGCAGTAAAAACCATCTAAACCACCCTTTTTATATTTAAATATTATTGTAAATATTGATAACTTTGTGTTTTGACGATATTTGTATCAAAATAGTATTTGGATACTTACGGTAACGCATTCCCATAAGAACTTCAAACGATCAGATCAAATCTGCAATTTAAAACCCTCGTACTTCTTAACCACACATGTTCTCGGTAGGTTTAACATTTCCCTCATACCTCTCTCAAGGTAAGAAAAAAAAAATATTCCAAAACTCTTACCCCCCCCCCCACGAAACATTAATCAAGGCAGAAAAACACCACCTGCTCAGAGTTATTCCGGAACATTTCGCTTCTAAGAAATCCCCACCCCCCACACCAAAAAAAAAATATTACGAAATCCCTGAACTACTGACTCTCACCGACCTATTTCTCCCACTCACAATTTATGTACCGATTTTAATTTTTCTCCCTCTCGCGAAAAGACGTTAAATTTCACGATAGACGGATTTTTAAAACGATTACATCCCACCCTGCTCCCTTAAGAGGGCAGAGATAAATTCTCGCCGTCAAAGGATCCGAACCTTGACGAAAACCTTTCCCGTGGAATCCCCGCGATCGCAAAAATCTAATTAACTTTATCGAGACGAAAAAGATTTCCTTCTCCTTTTTTTTCCTCCGTTCGGCTAAAAAATCCCGTTGTGATAAGTAGTAGTTAGAGATCCCCTTTTCTTTCAAAAAATCCGATAATAATAATAAGTAAATCGCGATTGCAGTGGAGATGTCCCACTTACTTTCAGGGAGGTTGACAGGATTTGAAGAGTGCTGTGACGATAGAGTTTCTTTAAATGGATGGTCTTTAAGTTTTTGATGGCTGGATTTAGTTTTGAATGGTTTTTCACGTCTTTGAATAAACAACCATCTGCAAAAGGTGAGAAATAAAATGAATGCTTCATCTGATAAAGAATAAATAGTGATTCTTTCTCTTGAAAGGCACGTTTTTCTTACATAAAGAACATTACATTATTTTTACAACAAATATTAAAGATAAATATGTTTTCCATAGTAAAAAAATGATAACAAGGTGTTTCTATCAAAAGAAAAATGTTGTGTTAGCCAACAAATGATTAATTTTTCTCGTCTACATATAAAGCGCATATAAATATTCAGTAAACTCATTTTGTTTTGCGGTTTTTAAAAAACTTACTATCGGGATTTTATCATGTCATTATCATTTTATTCATGGAATAATTTTTTTTCTTATAAGGATTAGGTTACTTTGTAACTGTGTCTAGTATTATGCAAATTACGTGCATCAGAAGTCCATTAAAGTACAACATGAGCTGTTACAAAGAACCAAAAGAACCAAGGCAAGTAGCTTATTTATGTAACTTATTTTAATACTGGATGCTTTATTATATGCCGTCATACTGAAAAATTCCACTATAAATAATAATAAGATGGCGAGACTCACATTTGTCACTTTTAACGTAATTTTTAAAAAATAATAAAAAATTCATTGATATACAGTTTTATTCTTCTATAGCAAGTTCTAGGATGTGACAATAATATGGTTTTAAAAAATATAACAAAATAATTTGGTTGGGGAAAAAGGTAAATGAGTTATTACTGAAAATTTAAATAACTCTTGCTGTGGTTTGATATTATGTAAGTCAAGACAAAGTAAAACTTCTTATATCAAGAACATTGCATGGTAAAAAAATTGTCTTGTTCTACATCGTATTTATCTCGATTTATCACTTTACTTTTTGCTTTCCGACCCATTCAACTGTTTCCTATTTTATTATCAGGCCTTGAAATGTTTTTAACTTTAATAATTGTGTAACCCACCTAAGAATTTTCGGGAGAAAAACCTGTGAAATTTTCAAAACCCCGCTATTACGAAAACACTTGTATAACAAACAAAATATAATAGAGTGTTTTCAGGTGACGTCACGACCAGCTATTTTATATTAACTGTTAACCTTTGTAGGGCTTTTAACTGTTGCTAAGGAGGTTGCTAGGTAACGAGGTATCTGTTGCTAAGGCAGTTTTTAGGTATGGGATCACGTGATTGCAAATGCTCCAATAGAAGAATTCCACGGCTAGTCATTTTCTGTAACTGTTAACCTCTGTAGGGCAAAAAACTGTAACATCTTCTGTTGCTAAGGCCGTTGTTAGGTCCGAGTCATGTGATTGAAAATGCTCTATAGCTACAACGATTCACGAGTCACTAATGAATGGTGGAATCAGAGAACTAGTAGATAATTTTTTTTAAAAGGTTCTTGGAAACATATTAACCCTTTCAATACTAAGCCACCCGAGATTACTATTAAATCCTATAGAATAATTATTAAATAAATAATGGTTAAAAATTATTTATTAGAACATAATATTTTGATAAAAAAAAATACTACGCTGGGGTAACGATTTTTAGGTAAGATTTAAAATGCAATATAGTTTGTAAATAATTATTAGGCTTTAACTTGTATTCAATTCAACTAATACATAAATAGAGCATTTTCAATCACATGACTTGGACCTAACAACGGCCTTAGCAACATAAAGTGTTACAGTTTTTTGCCCTACAGAGGTTAACAGTTACAAAAAATGACTAGCCGTGGAATTCTTCTATTGGAGCATTTGCAATCACGTGATCCCATACCTAAAAAACGCCTTAGCAACAGATAAACAACGGCCTTAGCAACAGTTAAAAGCCCTACAGAAGGTACACAGTTAAACGAAAATAACCGGTTGTGACGTCACCTGAAAACACTCTATAATTCTTGCCTGTTTGTGGATTGAGTGAATCAACACTCAACAATTTCTAGTTGGTTTGGCTTTATTACAAATCTACACAAACCTATCCCTACTCCATAGCCCCAATTCTCACTCCCCATTTCCCCGCTAACCGCAGCAACATCTCCCGGCATGCATCAGCAAGAAAACTCTCCTTATGATTCCATCGGAAAAAAGAAGAGCGAGAGCAACTCCTCTCATTACACCCCTAATGGAAGTCAAATCCCCGGTGATGCTCCTCTCTCATTGGCTCAGCTGGCGGTCTGGAGGGAGAATGCAAAGTCCGAACTATACTTACTCGCCTCCGCTGATGAGTGCCTTGAAGTATTATTATTACTATTCTGTGAGAAAATGATGCGGTTTTTCCTGAGGAAAGTGTATTGGATGTTGGGTTTGTGTGGGAATGGATATGGTTACTAGGACGAGTCATGAAAGTTTACATGGTTTAATTTGATTCTCGCATTGAGTGTGACCCATATCATTTCAATGGAGTGTGTAATATAGTGTCATATTTTTAATAAAGATGTTTTATTATCCATTGGAAAAGGTTAAGTTATGTTATAAATAATTTCCTTGACCCAAGGTAAGTTTATTCCAGCTAAAACAAATTGTATTTCCTTCAGTGATACTACCTCAGCCCAAAATTATAATGGATTTGGACGTTTTTTTTAAAGTTAAAAACTACTGAGTAGTAGACATTCTCCGTTGGTTTTGATAAGATTATTTCTCACATTTTCACATCACATGGTACAATTATTGATATGTCATTTTAACCAATTAGCGCCCAGCTTTATATTTATATAGATCGCTAGACAAGGTGACAAAGGTGTCTTTCAAATGACCTTCACAAGAAGGAAAAACTGCAGAGGTGGAAACAAAAAAAAATTCTCAATTAAAAGGTCAAGAGATATAAGAAGAGATATAAGAGAAGATCAAGAGGAAATTACGTTTAGCTCTTTTTCTATCTTTATCTTTAGTCATGTTTATAAGAAAACAGTATAGTAATATCCGTATATGTAGTATTTTTCTTGTAAAGTAAGCTGTTCAGTCTGTAAAATACAAATTTAATTGTTTTGTCACAACAATCATGTATTTATGAACAATTCTGATTTCCATTGCTCATTTGTAGACATTAAATTTAAAATATCTTAATAAAGTGAATTAAAAATCCGATTTGGAAATTACTTTAGCCCAAAACAAATTCCTCCTCTGAAATAATATTTTTAAAACAATGTACCTAAGGATAAAAATTAAAGAGGAAATAAGATTTTTAAAATTTAATACAAGGATTAAGTCTTATCAGAATGTAAATTTTACTTCTCTTCCACCTCGTCTTCACAAACACAAGCAAAATCTTCTTTTAAAACCAGTAGCTTAACACTTTGAGTTCGGCGATCAAATGGAGACGTATCTTCTTCCAAATTCATGAAATAATCGAAGTAAAAGGAGAAAGATTAGCCCCAAAACTCTCTGGGACACGAAAAAGTGCCAGGCTGTTGAAACGCGAAAAGTGGAAGGAAGAGAAATAGTTTTTTCCGAGCCGATAATCAAATCTTTTGGCTTGGAGATTTTCAGATATCAGTTGAATGGCGCCATTTCTGTAAACTATTCGATAAAAATGTTCCCAGTAAGGGGATAAAACTGCCTGCTTTAATTTTGGAACAGTTTTTATTTGGTTTTTGGTATCGAAAAGAAACGGAGTTAACAAGCGGAGAGGCATTTTTAAGCCTCTGATGGAAATATTTTTCAATGGGAACTCGATACCAGAATGCAGATATTTTTCGAATAATATTTTTTTTATACAGTTAGGTTAAGGAAGTTTATCGTTTTATTAATGCTTGTAAATTCAAGTTGAATATCTAGTTCATGTGAAATTGTTTTAACTTTTAATATTTTCAGCTGCAAGAAGGAACAAAAAGAATAAATTGGATCTAAATGAATTAGTTAGGTTTTCTGAACTGATTTTCAAAACAGTTTGAAATTTTTTGTTGAAGAATTTATTTAATATTTATTCAAATACTTTTTTTTTATTTTTGTGTTTGTGGAACATATAAGCATGACACATAAGTTGAAAACACTCAATAACTAATTTTTTTAACACGTAATTTTTCTTTACAAAAAAATCTCTTGAAAAACTCTTTTTTCTTTAATCTTGTGATGTCTACTGCAATATATAATTTAAACAAAAGAAAATAAACGAAGTGTATAAAAACGTTTTTATTAAAACGTTGTAAAAATTAAAAAAACAAATCTTAGTTAAGTGAAAAATAACTTGTTTTCTAAGGACAAAAATCATAAAAGCGTCATCAGAAAATAAATTATTTTTATTAGTTTGCGTATGTGCATGGTTCTATTAAAAGATGGGAAGTTAAATTTATTATAAAGCAATGGTCTATCCTTGCATTTTTCATAAGTCAGTGTCTGACAATATTGAAATAATCTATTTCTTATTTTGTCTTTTATCTATAAGGATATGCAAAATTTATGTGAATAGATTCACTTAACGGAATGGGCTAGGAGATCCTATTTATCCCAGAAGTTATTTGTAAGTAAACAAACGTAAATATTTATGTAAATTTTAAAATTAAACATAAATTCACTCGAACATCATTTTTACGGTAAATGAAAAGGAAAATGTTTCTATGAAGAAAAGCCTTAGAAAGGCTCTAAAAGAACAAATATGGTTCTAAAAACACTAATTATATTTATTTCAGAGAAATAGTCAAACTCTCCTGATCTATCGGTAAGGACCATAATTCAATACGACTAGCATATTTATTTGGAAGAGACTCCAAGCCCGTGAGCTAAAAGTTTCGAATACAATCCATGTGAATTAATAAAAATTAACTTTCTTATATAAGAATACACATAAGAAGTCAACACCTTTTTGGAATAAACAGCAACAACAAAAAACCCCTCCCTCCACCTAAAGAAAACCCATTCTCAAAAAAGTAATCCACTTCACTCTCAACATACTACAGCAGAAAACCAGTCCCGATCTTCAACAGAGGAGGACAGAAAAAGGACAAGGATCAACGAGAGAAAGACAAAACCAGACATGGAAATGTAATCTCGGGCCAAACACCGCCCGAAGAATTATTTTTCGAATTATTTACGGCCCGTGATCCCGGTTTTTCCCGGAAAGGGTAGAAATGGAGATAAATACCCCGTCTCCGGAGACCTGGATAAAGGCGATCCCAGGATTTTTTTTTGCGTTGTTGCTGCTGCCGAGATTAGAGGCCGATCTCTTGTTTTATCGAAGCTCGGTGCTCGATATTCATGCAATAAGGCTCTCAGGGAGGATGCTCGTCCCTCCTGGAAAATCAATCGGTGTGTTGTTATCGAACCTTGTTTTTTCGTTTGGGGAACAAAGAGGGATGGGTCTCGACTGTGCATCTTGCCGACGAGGGATTCAGATGTGTTTGAGTTTTTTTTTTGGTTGGTTAGAATGTATCGTTGGTCTTTTGAGGCGGATGGAATCAATGTTTGACCTTTTCTGATTTTTGTTGGTTTAGTTAGGAGTTGTCGCAGCGCATAATTTTGGGTTAAGTCAGACTTAAACCTTCTATATGGATGGCCTTTGGCCTCACAACTCAGACGTGTGACGTCAAACGTACGGTGAAATCGGTGAATTTGCAATTTTAAGTCTATGAAGCATAAAAACTTACTTTCTGAACTCCTCGCATTATGTATCTCTTTAAGGCTTATATGAGCGCTCTAGACACCAAAAATCTTTTGATTCCCATCGGAGTTCAACCCCTAAAGAAAGTTTTTATGTCCCCTAGACTTAATATTATAAATTCACTAATTTCGCCCTATGTTTAACGTCACACGTCCGAGTTGTGAGACCATCTATATAGAGGGTCTTGCTCAAACCCAGGGATAACAAAAACATCTGCCAATATCGTTCTATCCATATTGACCATTTTCCAAAAAGATACCCTTTAAAATATTGGCCAAGGTAGATGATATAGTAAGGTTTTTTACTGGCTAATGTTGTTTCAATATTATTTATCTTAATCCTTTATTTTATGTTTTATTGTGTTTATTTATTTACTTACTTCTGGGAACTCAATCTGTTGCTTTTCATGATTACTAAGCTTTGCCAAATTATTAATGGGGAAAATCATTTTTTTTTCGAAAATTTTCTCACTATTTATTAGGGCTGTGCTGAGGATAAACAAAAGTTCTCAAAACTATTAATTCGTTTTTTTCAGAATCAGCTTTCATACAAATGTACCCTTATTCCCCTTACATCTTCAAATACAACATTTGACATATTCACGAGTTCGAATTTATCACCTCGGATTGATATTTTTAAGACAACTAATTTTATTTTTAAATTAATCAGCTAATTAGTTCAAATAAGATTTTCCTATTCTGTCATCAGAAAACAAGCACTGCTTTAAATAATGTTTAATAACAACGACTGAAATTATGACTGAAAGAACAACATCATACGATCCGATCTCTAGTCCTTCCTTTAGCGTGACTTTTTCAATATAAACAGTACCATGTCCCACTCGCAACTCCTCTAATACCAGAGAAACCTCCGAGTAATCTCTCTCCTTCACTTCTTTAAAAAAAAAACACTTCGAAAAGGAACCCAAAACAACAACAACAACTCTAGATTTTGAGAATGGCCGAGCGAAAAGGAATTTTGTAATACCTATAAAATGAGTCCTCCCTCCGAAAAAAAAAGAGAAGGTCCGTAGCAGTCACCTCGACAGGCCACGTTCCAAACAAAGAAGGATTAGTCAATAGCTCTCTCGAAAGCGGGCCAAGGAAAAAAATACGGGATAGTAGAGATGGAGATGTGTAGAGGGAACATCGTCTTCAAACCGAGAGAAAACAGATAGAAATATTGTCGTTCCGCAATGGATTGCCTGAATTGGTGTTTTTAATGGCTTACGAAATTTATCGAAGAAAGTGAATTAAAACACATACAGTGCAAAAAGTAAAAGAAATGAAAGTAAAGGAATCTCCATTACCATTTGTAACACAATAATTTCTAACTTTAGAAAATAAATTGTAATATTGTGGGATGACCTAGTTGCGAATGAGACTCTCTAAATAAAAATCACACAGAAGTATAGAAAGAAACGATTATGTGGATTTCACAATACACAAGATGAGAATGCAATTTAGGTTTCAGTGTAGCCTTCTCACTCGCTCGCAGTCGCCATTCATAAAAATTAACTATTTATGTGTGAGTAGAGGAGGCTTTTTTTTGAAGGGCAGAAAGAGGCTCAGAGCAAAGAGATGCTCTCGAGCAAATGTATACTGGGGAGTAGAACGTTTGCTAAAGAAATAAAGCTGAAGAGCAAAAGATGCTGAAGAGAAAAGGAATTCTAATTATCATTGAGAGAGATAATCAAGAGTAAAAGGCTACCTAGTGAAGAATGACATAACTTTAAAAAAAAATCCTGAAATAATTGTATTAAAACATCTTAAATATTCATAAAATGTTTTATCATGGTAAATGAAATATCGCCTTTGAATTGTGACACGGTTAACGGTTCTAAGTGATACAGAGAATAGGTTGGTTCGAAAATGATACAATGAATATTAATCTAAGGGAACTACAAATCTTAATTATTCTATTTCTTGGAATATCCTTCTAAAAAAATAATCCTACAAATTTCACAGGGTTACAAAAATAATACTACAAATATTTTTTCACAGGGTTGCAATCTATGTGTCCTCTATCCCTACCTATCCCTACGCAGCGAGGGATATTTGTTTTGTCTCTTTCTCCTTCTTTTGTTCTGTCCGGCAGTAAGCCCCTTGATGAGCTGAATTCTAAAGGAGAGTCCCGCGCCAAACACCACGCTCTCATTTAAGATGCGATGTCTTGTCGGTGGTTTATCTATCTCTCCGGACTTTTCCCCAATTTTTTTCCCTCTCTGGTTTCGGGAGTGTTTTTCTCCCCCGGAGAGAGTGTGGATTAGGTGTCGAGGGGAAGGGGGAGGGGGATTTAAAAGGTTTGGAGTGGAGAGATAAATGTTCCGTAGGTTTTTTTTATTTATGTTTGTTGTTCTTGGTGTGTGCTCGTTTTTTCGTGCTGAAAGGTTTGTTTGTTACTACAAATCGAAGTCGTTACCACCTTGGTTTGAGGTACCGTATTGCGTCACCTAGTTCTAACTAGCATTATAACTGAATTTTTTTTTCCTGATGAAAAAGTTTTTTAAGTTTGAATTGACGTTCGTTTATCGAAAGGATTTGGGAAAAATTTTGGGTATTCTTGCAGTAGGGGAGACTGGGGACAATTGTAACACGGGTCAATTGTAACACTTCGTATTCCTGGAAAAGTATAGATGCCAAGCTGTTACAAAGATTACAGCATGTGCATGGCTTGTAAACAAATAATGTCCGAGAGCGCCAAGACTGGCAGTTGATGTATAACAGCGTACTTGAGAAAAGAGTGTTTTTCGAGCATAAAAGTAAATTTTTACTTTTGAGTGTAATTTTTTCTCCCGCACTACAGGTATGTAGCACAAAATAACTTTTTATACAAAATGAACCTACATTTATCATAGTTATATTCTGTTTAGTTTTAAGTTAATATTGTTTTTAGTTTTTTTGAAAACGAGGGTTGAATTAAAAATGGACACATGGGGTCAAATGTAACACTAATTCGGGGACGATTGTTACATGTGAAAATTGACTTTTGGATGCCGAGATCTCGTACAAGGACAACTAAAAGGGGTCAGATTAGTCAGGAAAGAATGGAGGAAGCAGCTGCTAAGGTTTGGGAGTCTGGAAAGTCAGTGAGAAGTGTTTGTGAGCACGGTATTTGTTATGGGCTGTTATACAGATTCTGTCAGAAAAAATGAATACCCTAAAGTGGGTTATAATTAATTTATGTTATCGGCACGGGATCTTAAAAAATTGTTACCAGCAATCGCCTGTATCACCTACACAATCTCTTAATAAAAGATAACCAAATTCGCTGCCATCACCACAAATATCAAAATGCTCACCACAGGCTGTTCTGCCAATACCAAAAAGTGGTACAAAATGACAATGCAACTATTAAAAAGGAAACTCAAGGAGAAAGAGCCCCATCTGCACCTATAAACCCAGTGTAAAAGAGAAGAAGTCTACACAAAAAAGAAATTTAAATATTCAGACTGTGAAACCTCATCAGACGATGAATATTTGTGTGTTGTTTCCATGGACAATTTCAAAAACAATCACCCCAGTGAAAAATGGGTTCAGTGTGTTTCGTACAAAATATATTGTTAAAAAATTTGTATAATTTTCCGTATTTCTTATGAAAATGTTTTATGTTGCAACTGACCCTTGTATGTGCTACAATCGACCCCACTTCAAGGGTCGATTGTAACAATATTCTTTGGCATATTTTTTATTTACTATATTGTAATGCATGTTCACAGGACAGTTTTCATAACGCAATTGTAATTGGGAAGTTTCAACCTATTTTCATACCAATTTTCATAACTCTAACATAAAAAATGGCTTGGCTGGAGATCAATTTGCAAATTTTGTTACAATTGTCCCCAGTCTCCCCTATGCGATCTACCAGTTTAGTTTGCTCATTTGGATTACTTGGCTTATGAAGATAAGTTAGTTTATTAGGATTAGTTAGTTTTTAGTTATCTTATGAACTTAGGTTAGATCATTAGGATTCAAAAAACATCAGTTGCGGTGTCACCATTGATTGAATTGATATCAGTATGCTTAAAGAGGAATAAACAAGCCGCCTTTAAAAAATGGAATAAGCTTTTAAATTCTTTATATTTTATATACAGACTTTTCAAAATTTATTTACTTAAACAACCGCACTTTTTTACTTCAAGAAGAAACTTTAGGGCTCCAACTAAAACTTTCTTTATTCTTCATTGACTTAAAAATGTGCTAGACTCAAAGTATTCATCACTTTGTCAAGATACATTGATGACTATTTTCTCCCATTCTATTTACTCAAGACATTTTTTTTTAAATCTCACGGATTTATTGATTTTTACCTACGAAAGCATTTCCAAGAAATCACTCAAAACAAGTGAAATCTTCTTACATCCATTTTTTAACACAAAGCAAAGTGACAAGAAATGCTGCAATGAACGATACATACAGAACTGATTTGGTACTACTAGTACATAGTAGAATACACATCAATTGAAAGCCAGTCTGCACAACATACGGTGCCTGCGACGAAATCACATCGGCCAAATATAAGAGTCTTAAATGAAACGAGAAAAAGCGCGTCTCTGGTAAAGACCCTTTAAAGATCCGAGAGCAGATACGCGCAGATTACATTTCCCGTCTCCCGCTTCACCTTTCACGGGATGCTCCGTAGAGGCAGTACGAAAAGAGAGAGCATGGGTGAGGAAACCCCGTGGCCAAAATCAGTGAATGGCAAACGGAAATACATCCACACAAGAAGGGAATTCTCATACATATCGGAAGTATAAGTATCTCTCTCAATCTTTCTATCTTCTCTCTCTGTCTCTATCTCTCCCTCTCTCCTCTTAATATTTCTCTCTCCTCCTCTCTTCTCCATCTCTCTTCGTCTCTATAAAGTATGTGCCGTTGTTGATTTTTAAAGTGGTACGCGAGTCCACTTTCCATTAATGTTTTGCGTTTGATTAAATTTGAAAATATTTCGTTGCTTTTTAATAAAATGTTTTAAGGAATAATCAGTATTTAGGAGTGAAATTTTATTTTTATAATGCCAGTTAGTAGATTTTACAAAAAAAGTATAAAATTACGATTAAAAACAGATGATGTGACTATACCACTTTCAAAATCAACGAAAAAAGCTTTCGTTTTGAAACTCAAGGTTAAATACACTATTTCATATTTCCATTCTATAAGATAATAAATGAATATTTTATAAACTACGCATATTTATTAGCTTCAATATAGTTTTATAGATTACTAGATACTATAAATTATATATTATGTATATAATTGATTAACAAGGGAAAAAATCGAATTATACTACAGTTTTTTTAGTAGCTTAATAAATCATTAATGAGTATCAAAGAAAATTTTTAAATTTTATAAATCACCTTAGTGAGTCAAGTTAAACTTGTTTTTTATTGAAATTATCTTGTGTAACTGAGTTTTTGAAGTAATAATGGTAAATTGGCGTTATGCTACAAAGTAAATCTATCATGTCCTTATACTTTTCCTTATGATTTGTCTTATATTTAAATACGAAAAAACTCTAAAAGTTTTCAAATATAGTAATGGAAAATCACTTATAAAAGACATTGTAAATATTCTTACATTTATATTAAGACTCACTGCATCAATTTGCATTGATTTGATCAAAAACTAATTTCATTTTTATAAAAAAATAATTTATCCAAACAGTATTAAACATTAAAGGGTAAAATAAAAGTTATGACTGTAGAGCTATTGCTTTCGTTTGATCTATCATTAAAACTTTCAACATTAAAACCAATTAATTCATTTTTAAAACGTACAAGTTAGTTAATCATGGAATCAAAAAGTAATTATAATTTTATTTATCTGATACACTCTCTTCAGACATATTAATAGCAAAACAATCGTGCGATAGAACTCGTTTATAATAATTAAAGTTAGGTATATCCATTTAACTTCAAAAATCTTTCGATTTGAAGGAATTTTTATTTTCTCCCGATTTTTAACGGGAAAGATAACAGAATTTAACAGTAATTTCTCTTGAAAATGTAACATACATCCTTCTTACACACACTCACACCTTCAATTGGGAAATATGTGAGCAGATGTAAAAAACGTCAAACCAAACCACAAAGAAAAAATTCGTCCCCAGACCTGTTTGTAGTATGCACGAAAGGTCCACGCTCAGTACAATGGGAGATAAAGTTCAAAGCTCCTTCGCGGCATATTACCTCTACGCTCCCGTTTTTAAAACGGGAGATTTTATTTTGCCGCTCGCAAATGGGGCAGCAGGAAAACACCCGTCTTCGAAATTGTTTTCGAGGATTACGCTCTTGAAGGGGTCGGGTTTCCGGGGCCTCCTATTCTTCGCCTGCGAGAGATATTGATACTAGAGCTGCTCCTGTTTTCCGACAATTCCTTTGTGTAGGCATTGGAAATATGGAATCACGACTTTGTTGTATCAATATTGGAGGAATTTCGGAAGCTTGGTTTTCGTGTTTTTCCACGTTTATTCTGTCTTGTTATTTAATATTCAGTATCTGGCTTGTTTTTGGAAGGGAGGATTGGATGGAATGTGTATCACAAAAAAAGGTGTGGTATCGGTTGATCATTGTTCAAAAAGTAAAATGATAGTTAATTTTTTTTCTGATTAAATAATAATAAAAAATAAAACTATAAAAAGTTTGGTTCAAAACTGGAAAACTTTATCTTAATGAGAGCAGCTTAACTGTCACAAGAAAGTAGTAGCTAAAATGTTTAAAGACCCCCCCTATCTTCTAATGAGAATGACAACATGCCCAGCAGGGTAAGAAAAGAGAAGTAAAGAAAGGGAAGGTCAGAGAGAATGAATAGAGGAGAGAGTTCTTTGGACTTTCAGCAACAAACATTGAAATTTTGTGGTGTTATTTTGCTTGTTATGGAAATGAGATCTTTTGGTCACACAGAACTATTTTGCATATGGTTATCCATCAATTATACGAGGGTTGTTTTTTTTTCTCCCCTTTTCCGTTTTTTTCCTGAAAGAAAAGTAGTAGGAATTTTGAAATAATTTTTATTCTGGTAAGTTAGGTACATCCTTCAGGATCGATTTGCATCTTTAATGGAAGCAAATCAGATAATTTTTTTTCTATTAGTTATCGAATTTACAAGCACGCTCCTCGAAATTATTTTTTAATTAATTTAATTTAACCAACCCATAGAGAATTTCGCTTTCGCTCATTCCCCCCCCCCTCTCAATTGCATACTGAGATTATCACCTGCCCAACCATTGTTTATTGCAGCTCGGCGTGAACAGAAGATGAAAAAAAAACCAACCCTCGTACATATTTTTGTGTTTAACTGAAAATAATTATATTTTATTTCAACTATATATACGCTTGAAAGATTGTTAAAAAAAAACGTTCATCACAAAACGACAGAAGTGATTTTCGTTTCCTAATTTATCCCATGTATTTAAACAATCTTGCAAAACCCTCTGGAGATAAATAAACACCACATTTATGAACCACAATCAAAATAACTTTGAAACCCATTTCTCAGTTTTAAAACCACCTATTCATTTAACTGATAAACACGACATACTATAAAGCAACGCTACAGCTACAAAGTAAAAGGTTCCCCAATCACTGACTGAAACAAAATTCCAACGTACTAATCGACCAACTTTAAATACTACAAGATCCACCTTCCCTCGAATCTCTCAAGGGGGGGGTGTGCGGTCCTTAAATAGAATATTCGCCGAGAAAACTTAACGAAGTTCTCTCCTCCGAGATATTTGCTTTAGAGGAAATGAAGGAAGTCAACAAGTTTCTGGGGCTAATTCTACAAAGTGTTCGACCGGCAGTTCCAGAGCTATTATATTCGAGAGGGGTTTGAGGAGAGTGCGGAGTTCTGATTCTGGTAGGTTTTGAGGGATTTGGGGGGTGCGAAAGTTTGTAGGAGTCTTTTGCGGGGGTCGTTTCGGCTCGATGTTTGTCGAGACATTTCGGAAGAGATGGGAAGTTATTAAAGAGGGTTTATGTAGGGGAGATTGAGACAAATTGTGTGATCCCTTTTGTGTTTCGTGGGGGAACTCTTGAAATCAGAGTCGAATTAGTATCAAAGTGTCCCAGGTATTCGTTAGTATTAGAGCTGTCACTAGGTTTTCAGATAATATTCAGAAAAAGGTATACAAAATGAACGGATATTGTAAATAGTTAATTATTTGCTTGCATGGTGAGTTAACCAATCTAAAAATTAACGTATTTGAAAATTTCCATATTATTATTAGAGAGGATGCATAGGAGCAATGGATCCGCCCTAGGATAAAATTATCTCTATCTACATCTAGAAAAGTTTCTGTGAGATTTAAAGTCTTATCTCATTGAATATAATTTGTGTTGGGGGTCAAAGAACTAAAAGTCGTTAACTTGTAAACTTGACAACTTGTAAAAATTTATTGTATTTTTATCCATGTAATGAAGCAAATTAGTTGTCAAGCATGCACTTTATAACAACTAGTGCATAAACATTTCCTTATTCTTTCTACATTTTCTGTGAAGGAAACGGTATTATTTAATTAAAAATCGTCCCTCGTAAGAAACGGCATTACTTCGAAGAAAAATGGGGGAGATATCATTTAATTTTAACACAAAATGAAGATAAATGCATAACTATCATATTTTTACACTTTAGGAAGATAATTAAAAAGATTAACAATCCATAAAACTATTTGGATGCTGTGAAGAAACCAGAGCTTCACTTGATACCTTAATCACAACTCGCAAGGTCCTTCCAAAACTTCCAAATTAAGCTCCAAAAGACGGAGAAAAGAGCAACAGCAATAAATTTTCTAATTCCCTCCCAAAAACGCATCACGGCACGTTCCCTCCCACAAACCGAGATTCCTAAATCGAATTCCCGCCGTCACAAACTACCCTCGAACCGCGCACCGTCACAAATTACCCTCGAACGAAGAGCAAAATCACGCAAAACGTCTTTTCGCACTACGCTCCGGGTCCGCGGAGGAACGCCTTTCACACACAAAACTTTAATAAACTCTCGGGGTTCCCTCTTCTGGATGCAGGGGCGGAGGATAATTACCTGTCCCCCGGGACCCACCTCTAAATCAGGTGCATCACAGTAGGAAGGTGGCGAAAACAATCGGGGGGTGTTTCTGTGGAATTCCGGGCGACGGTGTTTCTGAGAAGATTCGAAAGGCAATTAGCGCGTTTCTTGGTTTTCTTGATCTCTGGAGATTTCGTATGCAGGCGAGCGGTGATGTTTATGATGATTTTGTGTAAAGACTCTTGAGTAGTTTCTGTTTTGTGATGATTTAGTGGGAGTACATGGAGGATACGTCGTAAGGTTTCTATTAAATTTTCCCGGCAATAAACGCTGATGTTGTGGTTTGTAAATCGTAACTTTAAGAGTGGCATATGAAATCTGTAGTTAATAAAGAGTTAAAGAGTCTTGACGAGTGATCCTGCATGAGTGTGTTTTATTGTTATCTCGAATGGTCTCAGGTAAGGGGCCAACCATAATTAATGATGTCACACTTTTTCAAAACAACTTGGCATCGTTATATTTTCACTGCAGTGAATTTTAGTGTTGATTCAATGACTTTTAAAGAATTAATACATTGGCGTCTAAGAGTACTCACAAACGAGATAGTACTTGGAATTTTTGTAGCGAGAATCATATAATTTATCCGACTCTTTACCACATGAGAGTTATGTGCTATAATTGATGAATAAAGGTTTAAATGAACCTTTTAAAGCTTACAATCCCTCAGAAGCTGAAAACTAGCTCTGTAGATTTTTCAATAAGATTGAATCCTGTTTGGACCATACTTAAAGAGGGGTGACATGAGAGATGAATCTCAGGACCAAATTTTCAGGGCGAGTACTTTTAGACTCACGTCCTGCGTACTTTTAGCTGCTACGTCGGGTAAAAGTACGCATTCAATTTTTACTTTTCTTTTTGATTTTTAGCATAGTTTCGTTAAAATCAAGATTTTCCTTTTTTAAAGGTTTATTTTTGAGTCAATGAACTTATGTTCAGTAAATTTTTGAGGCTCTAGCTTTTAAATTCTCCATTTTACAGTCCAAAATAATTTTTGTGGCTGCTTTTACCCTCCTTTCCCCTACTTGTTTTATTCCATTGCTACCTGCATGCAAAGAAACCCCCAGCGCAATAGTTAAAATTCATGAACTGCATCTTCTAATAGGAGTCACGGTGTACCGAAATCCGTCGTTATTCACCCAAAATGTCCCAGCCCTTATCGCCAAAGCGTTTTAAAACGGCGACGCTAAACGTGCCACTTCTATGCGTAATCGCCGTGATTTGTGTCCATGTAGCGCCCTTATCGCCCCAAAAGCCGTTTATACTTCGCCAAGAGGGCAAAAAAAGAGTCCATGTTAACGACATTTTATGGGGCCGTACATCCACTGGGAAGTTATATTTAGCTCTACTCTATCTTAGGAATGGGACTGTTCCTATGGACATCTATCTGAGAACACGTTAATGGCCGTTTATTTCGTTTTCGAAGTGCTTAAGGAAGGAAGGAAGGAAAGTTTAGGGTTGTAATTTTCGCCAGAGGGAATCTAATCGTCTAATCTGAGGTTAATTTGTCCTTTATATGGCGTTGATAACGTGTAGTCATCCGAATTGAATATTGTAGATATGTTTTAAATGTGTTTGAAACCATCTGCTATGATTTCCTCAATATCTTTCACTTTGAATGGGTGAAGAAGTGTGAGTTACAGTTAAAACATTATAGGCTTAACTGAATGCGTTAAAATTAGAGTTAACTCTTTGAGAATTGATATTTATAACACAGTGATTTTGTTTACAAAATCTGAGGAGAAAAGGCAATGGGAGAAACCCATTGTGGATTTTCACAGTTTGGAAATAATAAGAATAAATACAGTATTAACTAATTTAACTATACCTTGTTACTTGGCATTAGAAAGATTTACTCTACCGTAATTTTGTTGTGCATTTCATACTTGAGGAATTAAAAATATTCTTGTTTTAAGGTACTGTACCTAGTATTCACACACTTTTTCCTATTCCTCAGAGTAATACTTCTGAGATTAATCTTAAGAGTTGATGTCGTATTTTTTGCCACGCTGTCCTTATAGACTTTTGAGATTATAACAATCAGGTGTCTCAACTAAAGGATCAAGGTATCATAAAACCAACTGTGACGTACCTTGCATATTTAAAATTTTAATTGAAAATTTATTCTTTTTGATGTGATTTAATTCCTTTTTTTATACAATTTTACAAAAACAAAACACAAACAAACAAAGTAAGAGAGAAAAAGAACAAGAGTAAATGAAGAAAAGAAGAAAAAAGGGGAAGTGCGTAAGATAAAGAAAGAGAAAAGAGGATACGTAAGATGAAGAACAAATGAAGTTTAAAAGAGAGAAAAATAAATCGAGAGAGAAAGTAAGAAAACTTGAGAGTGCGAGTGAAAAAGGAAGCTTTAAGAGAAAATAACGAGAATTAGTCAAGTGCTGAAAGTTATGGTTATTTATTTCCACAGGACCTTAACGCACACTTCTAAGAGCCGGCCACACCTACAACACAAATTCATTGTTTCTCTCCTATACCAAATCTCCTAACACATTCAAACCCTACCATACTTTCTTCCAAACCGCAACAAATAAATTCCTTTTCCACCCCGTTATCAAACACACCCGGCTTCACAAAAAGGAAACCGAGCATTTCGCATTTAACACTCCCCTAAAAACTCGTTCTCTTTCCTTTCAACCACCGACCACCGCCAAACGATTCCGCTTCCTCTCCCCCACCCCCGACTCACCGAATCGAACGATTCCACCTCAATAAAAAAAATGAAAAGATCCCGAGTCGTGAAAATCTCTCCTCCTTTCCCCTCCATCCGTAATAATGAGGCATATCTTTTCCCGTGTGCTATACTCTATGCAAATAGTACAGCTTGAGGAGGAGGAGGAGGAGGGAAGTTTGAGGGAGAGTGGTTTGAGTGAGGAGGTGTTGCTTTGAGGAGGTGCGGATTTAATATGTAGTTGGGATGTTTTCTCTTCGAAGTTTCGCGTTAAAGTTGGATGAGCGTCAGAGTTGTTTTGTAAACAACCGACCCTCCCGTGGAAGTATTTTTATGTTCCTTGGAAGTAAGTAAAGGTGAAATTGCCCCGAGTATGGATGTTTACCTGTAAGTAATACTGGAGAGAAACTGCGTTTGCCTACGTTAAGACTCGGCTTACTAGATACTATACAGGCTAGCCGAGATACGGAAATAATTAAAAATGTAGATGGCAATAGCTGACATCTGACAAAGCTCTAAATCTATATACAACGTTTAGTACGTTATAGGTAGGCTATGGGACTATCCTAGCGGGAAAATTTGTCAAATTGTTTTCATTATTCAAAACTTGGCTAGCCTGTAGTAAGCCATGGTTAAGAGAATGAAATAAGAACATGTGTGATTTGCTATTAAAAAGTATTTAATCTTTGTTCAGCATTCATCATTTTTATAACCTATCTTTTCGGGATGTATAAAAGCTCCTTCTATTCAAACAAATTTAAGAATTTTTTTATAATAAGAATTAGTAATAAGGTTTTTAAGGTTAGTTATTTTAATAGATGGTGAATTAATTGAAAGCTTAGACTGTGCATATTTAAATTGCAATTAAAGAAGCCATTGCTTAAAGCTGTTTCTTAGTTGAAATTAAATTAATTATTAATGGTGGATCAAAGTGCAGAATATTTCTTTCTTTCATGATTAATTAATTAAGTTAATAAATATAGTTAACTTCGAAAATCATTATTAACTGCAGTTAATAATTAATTTATAGCTTTGTTTCTCATTTGATGCAGAATCTATTTATATAATACTAGACATCGTTTATTTATACTATAATGACAAAGAATCTAATTTTTTCCTAATCTAAACAATCATAACCACCCTAATCGTTTTCTTCGATATTATTCTACTCAATTAATGAGGAACGACCTTAATTTTTAATACTAAGGTGGTTATCTAACTTTTTGCGTTCTTCAATATTTATTTATTAGAAAAGAAGTAGTTAAATGTTTTTCCAATGTAGCTAAAAGTTTTCCCGATGGACTAGCACTTAATAGTGGGAGATAATTACCGGTAATTACACTCAATATGAATTTTGGTCACTTTTAAAAAAATCCGCAAAGAAGTTGTAAATGGTTACTTACAAAATCAATAGGTAAAATAAGAAATAGCGTTAAATTAATAGAATAAAGGGTCAATGTACCGATACTCCTATTACTCTTTTGACTGATAATATCTCTGATTGGCGGAAAACTAGTTTTCCTTCTTTAACTGCCAATAGGAAGTTTGACTTCTGATTAACTGTCGGTCAGGCTAGCGGGGAATACTGCCGTAAGGAGAAAACTACAGTAACACGAGTTTCATAATCTCGAATTTAAGAAAAAAACATTATCAACTGCATTAAGTTTTCACATAAGGTGTAAATTGTGAAAGAAACAACAGATTTTAAAGATAAAGATATTATTTTTCCTATTTTAATGGACAGCATCAACAAATATAGAAGATATCTAAAAGCGATGGGTACTTTTCTCAGATATGTGTACCGCACTTCATTAGTTTCTACTTTCGTTTTATAAGTTATTTTTTTTTTGTATTTGCACCCCAAATGCGGGGGAGGCTTATTCTTTTCTATAAATTAGTTTCATTGTTTCTGCAAAATATTTTTCCTAAACTCTATTTCATACTAAACCTTTATGGAGGAAGAAAACGAAACGGCCTAAGTCGGGCTGCAATACGTCTCATCGCTTTCCATCAACATAAACAATATTATTCAACTATTTTTAATCACAAAAGTCACGATGATACAAACTTTTTGGAACTGCTGGAACAAGCTGAGATCCCCTATTGGTGCAGAATAATTTTTCCTTTGAGATTTCCTTTGAGAGAAAATCCTCCACCATTTTTAACTCCTCTGAGAGAGTATTTCACTCCTTGAAAATCGGAATTACTCTTTAAAAAACTAGACAGGAGTATTTTCACTCTTTGAAGTTTTCACAAAGGTTTAGCTTAAACCTTCAGCAACGGCATCCGAATTATCATACTTTTTAATTGTGTTTTCATACAGCCATAGTAATTTTTTTTTTCATTTATAGTTCTGATGCTATAGAGTGATTGATGATGGAAACTCAAATAGCAAACTCATTTTTTCTTCAATTTTATTTTGTCCATTAAAAACTAAGCGTTTTTAATAGAAATTTTGTCTTTGTATATGTTGTTTATGCTATTTCCGTATTTCACTCCTCCTATTTGAATTTCACTCCTCCTGAAAAAAGTTAAGGAGTATTCTTACTCCACCAAAAAAATCCTAGGGATAACACTGCCCTCCACACCTATCCTCGACCCACATTCCCTTTCTTCCATCAAACAAAACCTCGCCCCTCCTGAAAAAAATACCCTACCCCTCAGGTGCGTATTAAGAACACCAGAGATTCCACCATTAGACTCTCCCCACAGGTACATCCAAAAAAGAACCTCAGAGATAGCATTTACTCGATTCCTCCTATCTCCCCTCCTTCGACCCCTTTACCCCCCTGAGGGGAATAAACCATAATGGGCGTGGGATACCGATATTAAATTTCGGTCGACTGTCTCATCGGAGTTGAGTTGAGATGCCGGGGTCCTGCGGGAATACAAATTGAATTGGATCGATCTCGATTCATAGGCAAGGGAGAAGATTCGTTTTGGAGATTCGGTTTCGGGAGCTGTCAGGATCAGGGGTTTTATTGGGGGTGGAAGCACCCCTTGCAGTCGGAGGAAGGGATTATTGAGGGAAGTTATATAAGTGATGTGAGATTGGGATCTGGGGAGATAGGTTTCGGTTTCGGAATCGCCATTTTGGATGAAATATATTCCATTTTTATGCTGCGGTCTGTGAAAGTTTCTAAATTTGAAGAGAGAAGTTAGTTTCCTTTTAGGCGAGGTTTAAGTGAGGAAATTATTAAAATGCTTCATTGGAATTTAAATTTTTATCATTGCAGCGATTAGGAAATCTTCATTTAATACATTTTTTAAAGAAAAAGGAATTTTCTTAAAATTTTTAATACAAAACTATTACTTTCATCAATTTATTGGATTTCAGATATTTTGATATTTTATACGTATTTCACGTATTAAAAAATTCAAAAGAAATTATATCCAAATAACTCGGCTACTATTTAAAAATAAAAGCAAAAAGGTTGACATCTCCATGCCAACATAAAAACATTCATCAATACTAGTTATTCTACGATTTTTCTAAAAAAGGTTTCGAAACTCAGTCAGGAAAATAATCTCACACACAACTCAAATTAAATTAAGTGAATTAATAGTGAAACAGTCTTTTTTATTAAAATTAAATTCAAATATTTCAAAACGAAAGCGGTTTTTGTAAAATTAAATTCTGTGATATTTAACTCATTCTAAAAACGCTTTAAGAAAATCAAAAATATGTATAAATTTTTAAAGCTTTCGCAAGAATCATTACTGTAGTTGTTGTAGGAAAAATGCTAAATCGGGCATTATTAATAATGCCCGAAGTGAGGCGGGCAATGTGATAAATTCTATATAATTTATCACTATAATAATAAAGAAATAGAAAATTTAGCAATAAATAAAGAGTATTTATCACGCGAACGAATAATAATGCCAGAGTTATCACAATAGACGACATTAGTGTGACGTCACTTGCTTGTTTGGAAACGTTGATTCTATCCGTGATTGGTATCGTGATTGGAGGTAAATCCGTACCAATCCGTACGGAACCAATCACGGATGGAATCTACGTTTCCAAACAAGCAAGTGACGTTTTGACTAATGTCGTCTATTCCTAACACAGTTACCAATCTAACAAATGAATCCTTACAAACAAACGAACTGAAATCTATCTCAATGACAAATTAAAACCAATCACAGACAAATAATTCATCCGCAATTTTCGCTAACTCCAATTTTGCGAACATTCATCGATAAAACCCCCCTAAAAAAAGACCATATCAAAACAATAGAGATTCCCCATCTTTCAGCAACTCTTATCATCATCTCACCCTGAATAAAACACCCATTAAAACATAACGATCCTAAACGAGAAAAATCGCACCGCTGGGATCCAAAAATGGAGGACGGATCCAGATTCAACCCCATCTGAGTGAGAAGAAAAAAATGCGACCTTCTTTTGTGCGGCGTTGATATCCATTTTTCGCATCATTGCCCGAAATCGGGAGAGATTGCGGCGGAGAGGAGCCAAAGGAACCATAGAACGCATTAATGGGGGCGAGCGACCAATTAGGTTTTTTGGCTCTTATCTGGTGGATTGGGAACAAAGGTGGAAGAGTTTGTGTGGTGGAAAAATTGGCCTTTTCGTTTTCCCGGTCTGGCTGTAGTATTGTTTTTGGGTGGTGGTGTTTTGAGCTGGCTCTGAACGGAGTGGTTTTTCCGTATTGGGGAGAAATAGTTGGTTGTATTTATTAGTGAATATAATATGTATTAGTTATGCTAGATAGAAACGTTTCCTGAACCCAGTACATCACTACGGGAAAGAAGAAAATGGATAAACACAAAGCCCGTTGGGTTGCTAGGAAGAATTTCGGTACGCAAATAGTGATGAAAAAGCACTATAATAATACATACTTGGTCTTAACAAAATAATCATATTTTTAAATTGACGTTCTTCATTTCACTCCAAATTCAGACACCGCGTTGTTGATTGTTAGTGGATTATCATATTAATATGAAGTTTTGTGTCATATTTGTAGTTAAGCTTTTAAGTATTCCAGGATAAACTGCGTTAAAAGTATAGCATTATGGGTTTAGTAGTATTAGTTAGGGTAAATTATGTTTTATTTTGGAAACGACAGATTTTTATTACCTATTAGGTTAGTTGGAAGTTGTTTCAAAGGTAAGTTTTAATTGCTACATTCATGTTATAAGAAGGTAAATCTTGCGGTCTATATCGCAAAGTAATATTATAGGTTGTTTTGGAAAGTCAGAACACAAAATTTGAAAATAGTTTTTAATTTTATTTCCTGTTTTGCTTAGTTAATTATGAGAATGAAAAATTGAATATGAACTTTTACAATTCGAATGAATAATAAGAAGAATATAATACGTTTTTATGAAAGAAATAAGGAAACCCTAGCATTTCACTATAGGGTACAAATGCTAGGCACTAATGGGTTAAAAGTGATACAAAAAGAAAATCACTTTTAAATCCCCGTTTATGAATAATAAGAAACAAAAACAAAAACTCGGTCATTTTTAAAGCTGAAATTAACAACCAAGCAACCAAAATTAACAACCAAATAACGACGGATCCATCACAAATTCTTCCACCGCATTTCAATGAAAATTCCATCTCGCCACCGACCACAAAAACCGAACAAGCGACGACAAAAAGGCAAAAATACCACAAAAAAAAACCTCCACGGGGTTTTAATTCCTCCTTTCCTTAATCTAAATTTTATCGGCATTCGATTCAAACACATCCCATTTCCCTTATCGTGTTTTTTAAACGAGTCCTTCTTAATCACTTAATCAATCGAGGCGGTTTAACCCTTCCAGCATTGGCCGCCCTTCGTTTTCTATAGGATTCATCAACAATCTTGGGCGGCTGAGGACGGAGAGAGTTAATAAATCTCCCTTCATTTCTCAATGCTCTTTCGATTCGCCTAAGAAGGGTTTTCTTAGGAAAACGCCAGCCTTCTTGTTTTCTTTTCATAATCCTTCGAAAAGGGGTGGAGGGGCTTCTCAAATTTGTTCTTTTTTTTTTCGTTAGTGATCTCTTCGGTTAATAGTTCCATCCGTCTTTTCTTAGTCCAATAGTTTCTGACATCCATGTGATATACTATCACTAAAGTTCGACCTAGTGTTCTTAGGAAAATATGTCTTTCATACGTGGTTGTCGAGAAAGAATATTGTCTCGGAAAGCTTTGTTATATTTTATTTTATGTCTTGTGGTTTGTGTTTTTTTTGTTTTAAAAAACAACAAATTGGGTTAAGTAATAGTTAATCCTCTTTTATTTATGGTTCTTTTACAAAGATGTCATGATGATTTCTTAAGATAATTTATAAGAATTATTACTTTAAGTCGGCTCTTTTGTTAGATAGAATTTTAAATGGGTCATCAGAGTAATACGTTAAAAATTAATTAAGAATCATTTGTTGCAAACCAAAAGACTTTTGAATATGCATGAATTCATTACAGTTTCTCATTTCTTTATTTATGTGGTTTAACTCTTTGAACATGAGTTTTATTGATATGAGAACTAATGAAAAACTTTATTGGGTTTGTGGCTTGAAAATATTATTTAGTTTTAATCTACATATATATAAAACCTTCCTATAGTGTGTATGAGTCCAGCAAAAAGTATCCACAAGAATTAAAACTTTGAAAATTAAATATTAATAGTACAATCAGCAAATTGAGTAACTTGAGTTCTACTGTTTTAAGATAGTTCTTATTAAAAGCTGTTGTACATTACATTTCAAAACTGACACCTAATGACCTATATGCAGAGATATTTTTAACTCCTCTGAGAGAGTATTTCACTCCTTGAAAATCTTAAATACTCTTTAAAAAACTAGCCAGGAGTATTTTCACTCTTTGAATTTTTCACAAAGGTTTAGCTTAAAAAATGCACCATGTCCCACCGAATTGTTTTTGCAGTGATTCCAATCAATTAGATTTTGCAAATACCTATGAAATTTGACTTTAAAAAATTGGAAAGATTGGATCTACTTTTGGTCGTTTTAGGAGAGGAATAGATCATATTTCACTTATTTTTTTTATGGTTAGGGAGTTTGATTACGGTTTTCGTGTTTCTGTATAAGTAGTTTATGCGCATTTTACTCCTCCTAAAAAAGTCAAGGAGTATTTTTACTCCTCCAAAAAAAACCTAGAAATAACACTGCCTATATGTATTGAATAGTGTATAAACTATTTGTTATATCTTATTTAGACTGGAATAACAACATAAATACTTCGTTCTTACGAAACTCTAGTAGTATTCTTCTGGGTAGACAGAGCTGATAGAAAACGCTTTCATCAAAATAGAGTACAAAACACAGTTTCGTCTATAAAGTAGAACCTGATCTCTACCGACCAGCTCTATTTTCTCAATTTAATGGCCGAACAGAGTCTGGCAACATAAAACGCAATCAAAAGAGAAAATGGTTTTTGCGGTAAGATTCATTTTACACCGGGTTTTCCTTTCCGTCTTCTTTAGGACTCCAAATGAAAGCCAATCTTTTCGAATCGGCGCTTTTCAGCACCAGCGAAGTAAAATAAAAAATCCTTTCTTAGCCGCGAAACGGGCCGGATTGATTGTGATTGGATGGCTTTCAATGGCGGGAAACTGTAGCGTGGAAACGTGATATCTGTGTTCGGTGTTTGTGGCAGAAACGCCTGTTTTTACTTTTTTTTTCTTTTAAAGAATTGCCTCGGGAAGTAGAATTATTGGGGGTAACGAAGTGCTGTTTGTTTTTGGTGAGTTCTCAGTTGATGAAACTTGTTAAAAGGACGTGGGTTGAAATTATGGGCTTCTTAAAGGGGAGAAAATCGTTTGAGTTTTCTTAACTGTGTGGTTTAGAATCACTCTCTAAATTGTTTTGCCGCCTTGAAAGATTTATTTTCCATTTTAGCAATAGATTGGGATATGAATGCCCTTGTTCAAATAATAAAGTAATGCTTGTTTTAAAGACACATATTTTCTTATTTCTTTTGTACTAATAATACCATCTATACGGAATTATGCTTTAAAAGGGAAGTGGTTTATTTTTTTTCGTAAGCCATTGATTGTATTTAGTTAAATCTATTAATAATGAGATGAGATCCTTCTTTGCCCTACATTAAAATTCTACAATAAAAACTAAGTAATGAATCATGATTAGTATTTTGAGAAATATATTTTCGATACTTCAAAAGTGATAGTAAGAAAACTATATTTAATACATCTATTAAAAATATATACTACCGTTTCATAATTTAACTTCTAGATTATTAACTTTAGTTAATATTTCTTAAATTTTTAGTTTAGGAATCGCATTTTAAAAGGGAGATACACACTAGGGTGTTTCGAAAGTCTATGGTAAATTTTTTTTTTTCGAATTTCCCAGATGCCCCCCCCTCAAGTTGTTACAAATACTAAAACATTATTACCTGCAAATTTTCAGGTCTCTAGGACGATTTTTGACCCCCGCGCCCTTCAAAAGTAGGTTTCCCATGTTAAAGTATAGGGAAAATATTGAAAATATCGTCATTTTTGGTTCTTTTCAATTTTACGAGCCTGAACGCAATCAATATCGAATTAAAACCTATACATCATCTTTGGGACATCATTGCCTCAAGATCCTATCGGAAAAACATTCCATGGCACCTACCTACAAGGGGATAGTTACACGGGGGTGAAAAGCGAGCTTTCACCGAAACAGAGGAAGCTTGCCGCGGGTGCTGGTTATGCTCGCCGGCGTTTGCGGAGGGACCTGGATAAAAGCCTATTTAAGTGTTTATTGAACATTTTTCCTAAGGTACCTCGTTCTATTCTGTTTCTATTAGTAAAAACCCATTAGTTAGCTCCCGCCGCTAGCGCCCGCAAGCATCCTCGTTTTTCGGTGAATGCTCGCTTTTCACCCCCGTGTAACTATCCCCCAGTAGGTGCCATGGAATATTTTTCCGATAGGATCTTGAGGCAATGATGTCCCAAAGATGATGTATAGGTTTTAATTCAATATTGACCGCGTTCAGGCTCGTAAAATTGAAAAGAACCAAAAATGACGATATTTTCAATATTTTCCCTATACTTTAACATGGGAAACCTACTTTTTAAGGGCGCGGGGGTCAAAAAACGTCCTAGAGACCTGAAAATTTGCAGGTAATAATGTTTTAGTATTTGTAACAACTTGAGGGGGGGGGGGCATCTGGGAAATTCAAAAAAAAATTTTTTTTGAAACACCCTAATACACACATGTACTAGATCTTACATAAAGCATTAATGATAAGAACACTAAATTGATTGCACATTTTCATTAGCTTCTTTTCCCAAGAGCTTATCATTAATTTTCTGCTTTACTATATAAAACTAATTCTAGTCTAAATTTGTATCAGCATGGTATTAATTTACCCTATTAGTTAAAAACAAAGTACCTTTCTAAAACTTGCAATTAAATATGTTTTTCTATTGAATAGTTGAATTAAATTTCACTATTATCCACTACTTTTCATGGACTTCCTTCGTAAGCCTGATTAAAAAAAAGACAAAATACAGAGCAGTAAAACCTGAGGTGTAGACAGCCAAGTGGAATCGATTTTAAACATCAGAAACACAATCGCCTCCAAATGACCTTAATCTATGCCTATACGCTCCACGAACGGCTGTTACGAAGCAATTAAATAGTGTCACTAACGAAAGGTGGTTTGAGCCTTTAAAAAGTCTTGGGAGCTACTTAAATTGCATTGCCCATTATCTGCGGCTTTTAAAGGTTCATTAGAGAGTGGTTTAAAAACATTTAGGGAACATTAGCCTTTGCAGAAGATGTGGAAGCCATTCTTTTTTGTATTGAAGTGAAAGTTGAAGTTCTTTATGGTGGGTAATATCTCATTGTGGGGATAAATTGCAAATTGTTGGTCCAATTAATGGTGTGTAAAATTAAAAAAAAAGGGTGATATTTGAGGGATTATAATAGTTAGTTTTTGCATAATCCGACTAATCTTCTTTTTAAGAGAAATTGTTCTCTAAGATTGGTCATTATTTATCTCTAATCCTGATTATAAAGCTTGAATTTCAATGCTTTATTCAAAACTACAAAAAAATATTGATTTGGTTGCTTTTAGCCATGATTCCTAAGTTAAAAAATGTTCACTCTACACATTTAAATTTAACGAAGGAAAGTGATTTCGATTATTAGTTGCCAGTTTTTTAAGTTAAAATACTATTTTAAGAACCATTTTAGTATTTTACTTTTTGAAATGTATTAAATTTTTTTTTAAGAAAGGTACCTGTTTTATTCCAAAACAACATTTGCACTAATTATATTAATGAAAATATTAATCTTTTATTTTGAAATACTTTTTTTAAAAGATAAAAATATTTCAATGTCCTCCCTGTAAATATGCATCTTTTTTATTACAGTTCACAGCAAACAATATCCAGAGAAAAAACTGCTAAGATCAAGTATTTACTCTATATCTTTTCTACATACACTTCCCTGCATACTAACTCCTATTGCAAGGAATATGGTTTTACAGAAGCGCAATGCTCGGTGGGAAAGATAGTTTTACAGAAGCACTTTGCTTGGTTGGAAAGCTGATTTTACAGAAGCACTATGTTTGATGAGAAAGAGAGAAAGGTAGTATACAAGACAGCAACGTTAGTTGACCCCTTGACCCTATAACCTCACTAACAAACAAAGTATGTAGTTTCCATCGCGGTGTCTGAATTTTGAGTGAAATAAAGAACGTCAGTTCAAAAATATGATTATTTTGTTAAACTCATGTATTATAGGGTCTTTTTATCACGATTTGCGTACCGAAACTCCTCCTAGCAACCTAACAGGCTTTCTGTTTACCCATTTTCATCTTTCACGTAGTGACGTACTGGGTTTAGGAACCGTTGGCTGTCGAGTATAGTAAACGACATGTGTGTATTTAAAAAGAAAAGTGATTAATGATACTATGTACTTTTTATATTTCCTTTTTCGTAATTTTTCAAATTAAAAGTGTTTTGAAAATAGTAAATATGAAGTATGTTTTTTTGGGAGGAATTATGCAGCTTCCCACTTACGTAACTAAGTCTTCATAATATTATCAGGATTAATAATATTTATGAAACCTTAGAGCTTAAATTAATGTTTTAGAACCCCATTTGAGATAAAAATACTAGTACACCTTTCAAATAGAGCATTTTCAATCACATGACTCGGACCTAACAACGGCCTTAGCAACAGAAGGTTACAGTTTTTTGCCCTACAGAAGGTTAACAGTTACAGAAAATGACACTGGCCGTGGAATTCTTCTATTGGAGCATTTGCAATCACGTGACCCCATACCTAAAATCCGCCTTAGCAACAGATACCTCGTTACCTAGCAACCTAAGGTTAACAGTTAAAAGAAAATAACTGGTCATGACGTCACCTGAAAACACTGTATGGTCATTCTTATTTTACGTTTGGCGTTTTCACCTTTCTTCCCCTTCATACACCAGCTTCAAAAATTCAATATTTTCTCCGTAAACACCAATTAAACTAAAAAAAAGTCCCCAAACCTTAACCCCCCCAATAATACATTATTTATGTACCTACCAACCCATCACCCCGATTTTTATGGCCGTCCATTTAGCCCAATCTGTTGATGCACGTTTTTCACTCTCTGATCCCCCCTCTAATCTCGTGTCCTACTACAGAGCCATCCATAAAGCCCATCGTCCCCAATTTTCGCAAAGGGGGGAGGGAGGGCTGCTTGAAACAATAAAGCGGCCATTAAAGTGGACAGGCCATCCGTTTCGGGCCACCCTTTTATCTGGTCGCTCCTCAACGGCCGAATCCATCACTGACCGATGATGAGAGTGGTCAGTAGAGGGGAGGTTTCTAAGGGGGGGGGCTATTTGGCGAAGTGGACGGTTTTGATCGTGGATTGAGGAGTCTAGTGAGACGGTAATCTCTTAACTCACATACAGGTTTTGCCAGCTTTGTTTGGCGAGTTTTACTGATCATGACATTACTGGACTATATCAGTGGTTGAGAAATTATCTTAATCTGGAGAGCTCCTTTTTTTTTGGTTATTTGGAAAACCACGAATAATGAATATTTGTACCTGAATAACTGGGTAAATATTAGCAGTAGTTTGAAGAAGTTGAGAAAAATTTGCAAATTTGCAAGATTTTCAGTGTTGCAATGTATTTTTGAGTTTTTTAGTTAAATAAAGACAAATTTTAATTTAAAAAAATCTGAGCAACTTGCAAATTTGCGAATTTTTTATTTTTTCAAGTCTGAAAAAGAGCTATTTTTACATGCTAATTTCTCCTCGAATATTTAAGATGTGTTCATGAAAGTTTTTCTGTGCGTTTGTCATGAAACTTCAAACAACTTTTATTTGAAGATTTCGTTCTATTTTATTTAGTTTTTTAATTATTTTTTAAACTTTCCTATTTTGCCGCTAAGGGCGCTGTAAGCCATGCACTGTAAGTTGGACTTTTGAAACACCCTGTATACATGTTTAAAGCTTTGTATCCCTGTATTTGATAACACTGTTTTAAAACATTTTCGACACCTAGATGACTTTTCGTACCTAATTATACCAAATTATAGATAATTTGGCCCATCATTAATAATTTTCTAGTTGATTCCAAAATTCATTCGAGTACAGATGCAATAAAATCATTTTAACCACCAAACCATTTTGGTAATTTAATCTAACGTCGAACTATTAAACCATTTTTGGTGAATGTAACACAACATGCCAACAGGGGCGTAGCCAGGTTTCATGTTAGGGGGGGCAGGATATTTACCTTTGATGTTGCGAATATTAGTGAAAATTTTTGAGCTGGGGTTCTGGGTTCTCCCCCAGAAAATTTTTGCAAATTTTTCCCTCAAAAGTAGTGTTTTAACTCATTTTGAGACTCTTTGGTCCGAACAGAACCGCTTCGTTGTAAGCCACATAATTTTGAAAATTAGTAAAAAATAGGTTCAAAAACCTATCCCCTAATAATTTTTTTGAAACTAGCCTCCAAAAAGTAGTGTTTTATCCAATTCTGAGACTTTTTTTTTTGGCTCTCCCGGATCGTCCTTTGAAAGGAGCATGATTTTCATGGAAATTAACACAAAGTTAAAGTTAGAGAAAAAAAAAATTAACAAGTTGAGAATTTATGGGGGGGCAGCTGCCCCTCCCTGCACCCCCCTGGCTACGCCCATGCATGCCAACATGCTTTTTATGTATTGTGAAAGGTAAGATGCTGAATTTATAATTAGAGAATGAAATAAAGGAATAATCCCCTTTACTTGCTTTCTCTTCTCATTCAAAAGTAGATGTTTCTGGCGTATGATGTCGTTTCCAAGTGCATCGCTGGTTTTGAACTCCTTTTATATCTGGAAATTTCAAAATAATTGAGTATTTTTTTTAAATGCATCAACCTTTAAAAGTAATTTTATTAAATCATATCAAACCACTTTCTAGGTAAGATATAAAAATATTGAAGAAATTGTTTAATTGAGTTTTACTGAAATTTAATTCATGTTTAAAATTGAATAAATCATTTTCATTTAAATATATAACATCTTGTTTTTTATTGAACAAAATAAAGATAAGTACACAGGATAAAAAGAAACGTTTTAATCCACAATAGTTTAAAAGATGATAAAGATTACCTTGTTTTTTATCCTTTGTACTTAAAAATCTTCACAAGAACCTTTTGCCTTAATATAAAGCTAATTTTATCTCTGTTTATTTTAAAGAAACTATCAAAAGATTCTCATGCATAAAAATTTTAAAAAATATCAAACTTAAAAGTTTAAATTGCGCTGTCTTTATTAGTAAATTAAATGAAGAATAAGATATTATATTCCCCCCCAGATACTGTAATTATAATCTATTTTTTCTCCAACATGTTTTGGTGACTTTGCTGTGCGCTTTTATTGTGGAATTGAGGCAAGCATCTGCCATTTAAATTAGGAAACCATTACTTTACTTCGGGGCCAATTAAAATAATATCCAAGAAATGAATTATTCTACACGATAGTTTAATTGATCACTGGCAATCCTAATACTCAAAACTGCAACTAAGTAATATAATCCTCCTTTAAACCAACACATCAATTTTCAACACTAAACAACCTTCCCAATCGGGTAAGCTATAAAAAAATCCCTTTTCCCCTATCCCAGATGACAATAGATACCTTTCTCTCCACCAGAATACCTATTTTTCTATTCGACGATGTCTGGAACGGGACCATTCATCATGCAAAATCTCATCCCTCCCTGGGGGGAAACTTCCGGGGACAGGGGGAAAACGACCTTTTTCCCCCCTACACCGTTGCTGCGACATTACTGTTTTTTGTCCCCGTTTCTCTCCCCCTTTTTTATCTGGTCCCTCTCAGTGGCAGTTAATACTTTGGTGATTTCAATATTCATGTATTGACGGATGTTCTGCAGTACATATTTTCACTCTGGATATTTTTTTTTCACGGCACGTCGGAGTCTATAAATCACTCGGGAGGTATTTTCTGACAGAGATTGCTTTGCGATGGTTTTAGTGTTTGGGGGAAGTGTGCAGATGATGCATATGTCGTATCGGACTCTTAGCGCCCAGTTTTGTTTTTAATTTAATGCGTTTTCGTGTTGTTAATTTATTTATTTTGACATGGAAACATTGAAATGTGGTAGTTGGGTATTAACTATTCTGAGCTTTTTATGTCTGATTTGGGTCCTTGATATAGAAGAAAAAGTTTAATAAAAGAGGTTTTTTTTAAGAAAGATTGGTGCAGAGTTCTATCGTATTAGAATGGAATAATTAAAAATATATTGAACTCTGTCCTTCTGGAACCTGGTTAACCTGGAATTAAACCTCTAATTGATAGTTGAAGAAGGAAAACTAGTTTTAAGTCAATCAGAGTTGGAGAAAAACGTTGATTCCAGGTTCCAGGTTAACTTTAAGTATCGCGTTAGTGGCGAATACGGGTATTAATAGATAGAATTAAAAATATTTCAATTAAATTAAAATATACTTAAAAATTACAATTAAAATAGTTATTGAAACTCTCGGTTCCTAATTTCCAACTTTTCGTTTTCTCAAGTTCCTAACTAGTATGAAGTTTAACAAAAATACTTGTATTTGACGAAATTTAGAATACCAGAGGAGATATAACATACAATACAAAAACAGGTTTTTTTTAAATCACACTTTTTACCACGCTCAAAATCTTCAACACAATACAATTGTTGTGTATATTTTAAGGGGGATTGTTAATTAATAATATTTTTGAATTATAAATTCTCCGAAGCAGGTTTAACTAAATTATGATTTTGTGTTTGTGCAAGGAATGTGCTTCTAGCTCAGTTGTTTTTCAAATATTAAAATGTACTATGCACAAAATCTTCAACACACTAAAGTGTTTTAGGATATTAATTTTTTTAAAATAAAGAATGGGATGGAGGAAAACAATACTTAAGATAGAAATTAATAACTAATTATGTATTATATGAATATCCTTGGTTTTTAAGTGTCATCTTCCTCCCTCTTTCGAACATATGATTTAATTTAATTTAATGCATATGAAATTGTGGTAGAAAAATGAGGAAAAAAACTAATAAGTACTATGATTTAAAGCCGGTTTTTAAGAAAATAAAATCCACGCATTGCGACTCTTAACTCATAAATATTTTTTTAAAATAAAGAATTAGGGTCACTTGGGGTAAGTGGGTCCCTGGGGTAAGTGGGTCACCCCCCTCAAACTAAACTATGTAAAGGACATTTCACACTTATTCACATTGATCATGTTACATTTTGTCACACTGATAGGTTTTGCATAAGAGTTTTGTGTCATTTCTTTTTAAGATTATAGAACTATTGTAAAAAAAATTCCATAATTTTTTTTGGAGAGTTCAAGATGCATTTTTCCAAGAAGTGTTTCCAGGAAAGTTTTCACTATATTTTAATGTTTTTTCAACTGTTGTGCCAGGTTTGACTTAAAATACATACTGCAATTTGAATTTTTACAAAATCTCTTATTTAAAAATTTTTAAGAGGGGGGTGCCACTTACCCCGTAATTTAAGCATAGTAGGGGTAAGTGGGTCCCCTCATTATGGGGTAAGTGGGACACCCTAGACTCACCATTTTAATGTTTATTGAAACATTTATAAGTAATTTACTGAAATTTTATATTAATTTTGCGTTTTAATATAAGCTGTGGTAAGTAAAGTAAACTATTAAGTTGAGGTTTTTTGTATTCACGTTGCCGAGAAATTAATTAAAACACACAGTGGGGTGGGGGAATAGTTTCGAGGGTTTCTTTATAAGTCTCCCGAACCATTCGAACCTGAAGAAAACATTCTGTAATTGTAGTGTCCCAAAAAGGGGTCCCACTTACCCCAACCAACCCTATTAATTTAAATGTGAGTAGATATCTCGTACATGGATTAAGTTGCAATAAAATATTTTGTACCTAAAACTTCTATACTTTATCAAGTAAGACCCACTTATTCCATCTTAAGTTTTGCTTGCTTTAATCAAAATAAAGAGGGGGTGACCCACTTACCCCTTCCTATGGGGTAAGTGGGACACCCGTCTCATTTTTTACAAAAAGACCAGTTAAAAAAAATGTAGAACATTATTTTAGAACCTAATTATAAATTTTTGTTTATTAATAGTGTCTTAAATAAAATATGTCATTAAGTTCAAATTGAACCCCTTCAAAAAAATTTTATGAAGCTTCAAAAATGTACTGTTCCAAAAAGGGGTCCCACTTACCCCAAGTGACCCTATTTCCTATATAAAATAGAGACCCTACTTTCTTAGTTAATTACAAAAATATAAATTAATTCCAAATATGTTTAATCAAATTTTGAGACTTAATTAAGAAGTCCTACTTGTTTTAATAAAAGCGTTATTTTATCTGTGTGACATTTTGGCACAAGATTTCCCTCCTTGATCCTTTGCTGTCTACTCTCTTTCCAAACTCTACCATCTCGATGTTTGTCAACTTTCAGCGTCTTCAACAAAACGTTTTTTTATCTTATTAGATTAAAGAAATTCTTCCTTTCAATTTTTTCACACACACACATACAGTTTTTGCTTCCTGCCCGCCACGTGTATTCGGGGGGTGAGAAACACTCTTCTTTTTAAATTCTTTGGAACGATTCCCTAAAAATAGAACTGCAATTCCGGAACCAGTCGTATGGAAGGAAGAAATCGTAGAATCCGAATAGTACTCGTTTTGTAAAAAAAAAAGTATCTGTGCCCATGTCCTTTTCCAACTCTTCTCTTAGAGAGTAATAGGGAATTGTTTTTTGGCAAAACGAACAACGCAATACAGGGGGTGAAAAAGTTTGCGTGGAAGTGGAGAAAATTTTCACGAATCGCTAGATACTTCTCCGTACTGATGACATTCCTGATGGTGCCATTTCTAGTAGATGCTTCTTTATTGGTACATTACGCACGAGGGTTCTTTATAAAACACATTACGATGGGAGAAATAAAATTGCTCGTGCTCTCTGTACGGTTTTAAAAACTATAACTGCAGATATCTTTTAAGAAGAGAGAAGGAATGTGAAAAGATGTGTCTTTTACTAGTAGGAATAGGTTTTGACTATAACAGATTTCTAGTTATGTGAAGAATGTCTGTTTTTAGAGTCGTATTACAAACATACGATACTTTTGATTACATTACTTTTTGTGTTTTCTCAAAAGTCCGTTCAACGGCTTTTATTTGGAACCATCGTCCCGTAAGATCATGGAAGTAAGGTGTACCCCTAGGTAAGTAACCATGCTGAATCTATTGAGATAGCTTACAGCGCAGTGTTTCTACACCTTTGTACAGTGTTAATATATAGTTTTTAGTTTTTTTAGTTAAATAAAGAGTTTCAATTACAGAAATAAAGAAACTTGTGTATTTTAGAACGTTTCCCTTTTTCTAGGTTTAAAAAATACCGTATTTTATATTTACGTGCTAAAATCTCCTCGAATATTTAAGAGATTTTCATGAAACGTTTTTCTTGATATTGCACACAATTTTCTCACGGAAGTCTATTCTATCTTCTTTAATTTTAAATTAATTTTTTGAACTTTCTTATTAGGGGTACAACTTACTTCCATGACCCTAAAAGACGTTGGTTCCAAATAAAAGTTGTGAAACGAACTTTTGAAACACCATGTAGTAATTGAGTACTTTTAAATTTAGATCATCTCTGAGAAACTAACTTTATTAAACTTTTAACATCATGAACACTTTAAAAATATACTCTTCTTTTCATACTAAAGATAAATGGATTCGTGTACTTCTCCTACAAACTCAAACAGCTTAGACTAAAGATGGAAAATAATCTAATATCCAACTAACTTAACCAATTATCTTCTAAAAGTTACATAAAACTTTAATTAAAATACATAAAGTCTCACTGAACTTAAAAAATAAATTATATGAATTTCTAATTTAATATCTGAGATAAAATACATTTTTCAATGGATGGAATATTTCCCCAAGAAACTGAATTTGTCAGCAATTATAAATAAATAAAAGTTCAATGTACCATTTAAAAAAAATTGCAAAAACCATTCAACTTCGATTCTTACACACGAAACATAAAAAAGGAAAAGCCACAGAAAATTCAAATATCAAGAAAAAAATAATAATAATCCAAAATGAAAAACTTAATATTAATATTATACCCCCAAACCAAATCTCAAAATCCCATATATATTTGACTTCATCTGAGTCAGCTAAATTGAGCACGATGAATCAAACATCGTGCACGTGCACCCATACAATCACGTGGCTTTCTTTCTACGTGTATGCAGACGCAACACAGCAGCACGTGGGACCTGTGCGATTATTGGTTTCGCATTCCCCGGATTTGCACGGGGGAGGGTGCCACCCATGCCCCCTTTGGCATATTTGGGGGGGGGTGAGTCAAGGGGCAGCTGTGTTATGGGGGCGATAAAGTTGGAGTTATTACATATTTGATGCGGTTTGCTATTTGTTAATTTTGGTGCACTTGTGGTATTTGTTCCTGCAGAGTATTACATGAACACTAACTTTGTGTTTGTATTACATATGAAATACTTATGAGAACTAAAATTAGAATTATGAACCTAAGAGGCTGAAACAAAAAAGAAGAAAATAAAATGCGTTAAGAATATTAAAAATTTGTTTTTGTTGTTCTTGAGTGATTAACTAAAGCAAAAGTGTGATAAAAGCAACTAAATAATTTGTTTCATTGCCAGTGATTTCAGACTTTATTTAAATAGTAATTAATTAAAAAAATGTTTACTTTGCCAATACTGTTAAAATTTTTCAAACTTTTGGATTTTTATAACCCAATGTCCTCAGATTTTTTATAAAACCTTTTACCAGAAAACTAGTTTTTATGTAGCTAAAAGTCGTAATACAGATTTTCATTCTATTCAAAATTGAAGATTCATATTTAGTTCTGAATTAAGTTGAACTCTTTTTTAAAAGTTTTTATGACACGTCAAGTAACTTGATATGCTACACATTAAAAACCTGAAATAGAAAAAGTTGGAATTTTTTTTTTAACTGATAAAAGTGATTTCATTTAATTTCCTAGCGATTAAACATTGTCATAAAAGCTCAAATCCCGCCAATACGGGTAATTTAGTCAAATTATCGAAAACCCCACTCATTGACTCAAAATACATCCCAAGCCCTTAACCCTCACATAAAAAAATAATAATGACTTCTCGTTTTTGCAGAATAACACTTCTTGAAGTTCATCACGTATAAAAACATTCATATTCTCCAAACGCCTCAAGATTACGCCATTAAAAACCCAAAAAAGAAAAGAACATTTAATTAAAAGCAACTAACCGTATTACCCTTCCCCACGGTGGAACATTTTCGGGGACATTTAACCCCTTAGAAAGATCTCCACCTTCTAATTATATCACGCCTACCACCAGAGACCTGAAAAAAAAGTTTCAAAAAAAATTCTAGCGCTGTCATATTTCATTACATGCATCGTTGACTTCGTGCATGTAAAAATAATTAAATTAATTAACCAACAGTTAATGATATGCACTTGTCTCCTACCCATATCTGCCACCGCAAAAAAAAAAAAAAAAACCCCTGAGAGTTTTTTTTTTCTAGAGAGGGATAGGGTTATTGTTTTAGTTTTTTAGGAATGTCCTTTCAGTGAGATCCCTAGTTCATGTCACTGGAAGTGGAAGGATTTAAAAGGCTTTTAAAAGTGTCTCATAGGAGGGGTTTAAAATCTTATCTTCGTTAAATTGGCACGTTTAAATTCGGGTTGGTCTTTTATTTACTGTTAAGCTGCCAAGAATCGGTGTATTTTTTAAAACTGGTATGGTTTGTTGAAAAAAAAAATATAATTGAAAATTAAATTATAATTAAAGTTATTAAGAGTTAAATTATAATTAAAATAAGCAGTAGTTGTGTGAAGAATACGTTTTAGTGTTTTTATTTCATGTGTTAAAATTTTTTAAAAAGAACATTAAAAATTTGTAAGTCAAGCAGAAAAGTCGATAGGTTATACTTAAATGATATTGTTAGTAAATCATACATTAAAAGAAAAAAAGAACATGTAATTAATATATACCTACTCAAAATCATTGATATTTATTTAATTACGAGTATATCTGCAAAAAAAAAGAAATATCTGATTGCTGTTTTATTTTTCTAATGCACCCTCTTTAACACACCTCTTAAACAGTTCTCCTTATAATTTAAGTTGGTTTCGGAATATTGGCCCCATACCGGTTTACTAAAATAATAAATACCTGCTTATGATGATAATTTCATAGACTATTTAAAGTCTGTAGCTACTTTTTTTTTTTAAATTGTAACAGAGATTGTGTAAAAAATGTGTTTTTAAAAACCTACTTATTTATAATGTTAGTGTAAGTAATGTAGTAATTAAACTTAACCAATTTAAATATGTAAATGCAGGTTTTTATACTAGATTGATCTCAATATCTAAGTGTAAATAATTATTAATATCGAAATTTGATAGATTAATTCTATAAATTGATACCAATAGCCCCTTGGATGAATTATCTGTAGTCGATAATAAAGAAGATCATTAGATTTCACTGATACAACAGAAACCGAATACCACTCCAACCCGCATAAATACAACCACTGTTCCGCTACATGGAAATCGCCTGCTTTCCGAGGCCATTTCCTAGCTACGGCCACCCGATAACTCACTCCATGCATTAACTCACATCCTTTTTTTTCCCCAACCGAAAACACCCTCCATAACTCACCGGAGGATAAACGACCCCCGAATCCACAGCCAGATTACACCTGTATCTCCTTCAGACCCCGATCTCCGAGAGAGGAGAAAAAATCGCATGCAAAGCTTCCACGAGAGGAATCCATGCATCTTTCTCTTCACAAAGCTCGTATAGGGAATGGACCCCGAACAATTGACCGCTTCTCCTTGAGGTGGAGGAGATACAAAGATGCAGGTATGAGGAATGAGGTGGTTAATGGTGAGGCTGTAGTATTCTTTTTGGAGAGATTTGTGGTTATTGTGATAGTTTGTGGGAAAAAGTTTTGGTCAAAGGGTGCAAAAAGGGAAGTGAAGAGGTGTTTGGGCTGAGATGAGGTCATCTTTCATGCCCACTGCTATCAATATCACGAAATTCATTATTTCGAGAACATTTGTAATGGAAAGTATATTTCCTCACCTTGATATTAGGGAATGTTAACTTTCTCTTAATACGAAAACTTTTTTCTAAATTTCTATTGCATTTTTAATAATAATTATACTAAAAATACAATAGTTCCAAATACAATGTTAAGAAATTAAAAGTAGGCACATTTAAAAGTTTAATGAAATGAGGTTGGAATTGGTATGGACAAATATTGCTTCTATCAGCTCAATCAAAAAAATAATAAAATGAACTCAAAAAGTAACTTCACAATAAATTAAAGTTATTGCATTACCCGCTTGGACTTGTCAAAATACTTCCATGTCATGCAATGTTAATCATGATATTGTTCTATCTAAATAAAATCTAATTACTTGAATCAAAATATTCATTAAAACCACAAATAAAACCATAAATATTCAATTTCATTCAATTAACAAAAAAAAATTATTTAAATGACACAAATCTATTTACAAGCCCCGAATAATATTAATTAAAATTTTCTCGATTCCAGAATAAACAAAAGAGGATCAAAACAAATCCCCCCCCAGAAAAAAAACAAGAACCGAAAGGGAATAAATTAATAATTCAAATCATTCAAGAGACAAGACTTGTTTCCCGAAATTTATCAAAAATGGGAGGAGTTATTGAAACCCCATTCTTTCTCGACGATAACGAGATTTCGCGGGAACTGGAATTCCTAATTAGTTGGTTTTCTTCAAAAACGGTCCCTATCTCCTCTTTTGTGTGACAAGGATTCCCATTTCGGTCCCTTTCTCTCCCCGTAGAGAGAATCGTCCTTAATTAAGCGAGCCGAGTTCTCCCTTCTCTTTATCCAGTTCTCTAACTCTTTATCAGTTTCGAATAATCCGCGCAATTACTCAGCCACTTATCAAATGCTTTCGTTTTGTATTTCGACAGATGGCAACACCGAAAGTAAAAGAATATGGGGTTCGGCAAGGTGGACGGAATCGCCATTTTTAAACACGTTATAGTATTTTAATATGACGGTGATGGTGAATTAAAAGAATATAATTGTTTCTTTTTTTTTAGTCAAATTCAAGACAGGGTCGTGTCCAAGGGGGATGTTAAGGGGTCCAATTCCCCAACTGAAATTTTGACATAAATTATTGTACTGTTTTTCCCCTGAAAATTTTGCAACTTACACAAGGACCAATAATCTTAAAGAGTTAAAACACTACTTTTGAGCGTCAAATTTCAAACATTCCAACAACGTTTCTAGCAACGTGCTGTGCTACTTGAACTTCCACATGTGAAAGCACACTAAGGAGAAACCGTAACTTGTGTGATTGTGGCAAAACATTTGAGAAGTTACATCATCTTGTCACCCATAAGCTTACTCATACAAGGTTGTCTATTATAACTGTTATTTCAGAAGTTTATTTTACTCCATTTTTTGGATATGCATCTAAATTCTCAACTGATGTATAGAAAAAACCCTATTATTTTTCTGTTTTATAAAAGTGTTGTGCATTCTAAACATTTACGAAATGAAAAATATATGTACGAGGAAATTCTTTTTAAGGAGTTTACTGATATATACAAGATAATATGTTACTTGCGTAACTGTAACTGCGTTTTTACTATTTTAAAATATACTTGATTGACAATAAATATCTTTTATTCGTTTATGTTTTTATCCAAACTAATTTGAGAGTAAAAAGGTTGTTTTAAATCAAGTTTTTTATGAAGGGTCTCTAATAAATTTTTGAACAATAATACTGTGTTTAATTATTACATTGTGTGAAATTTCCCTTATTAAAAACAGATTAGGTTTATGATGTGTCCCCCCTCTTCTTTTTATTATTAAATACATCTTGCTGCTTTAAATTATTGTTTCCTTCCTTTGCTATCTGATTTTGTGTATTGCGAAAGGTGAAAATCTACTAGTAGAGATCACCTACCCCTTTTTTTCACTTTTCTTTTTTTTTTCATTAATATTTTTCAACAATGCCGCAGATTATTTTCAACAATGACTCTATACAACAATGCAATAAAAATTACCTCAATTTGAAACTGTCTTTTAAAATCACTTTTGTTCTAAAAAGCGATAAATGAAAACCGTTTTTAGAATGCTCTCAATTTATGTTATGGCACGGCTCTCTTTTGCCATTTTTTTCCTGCTAAACTTAGCAGGGATTGCTGATACAGCCCCCATCCCGGATATTTATTATTCCAAGGAACAGGTACGAACTTCGAATTCATTTTAAGGTTCAATTCCTTTTAACTGACCCTTTAAAATATACACAAACTGTTTTAGACGTCAAAAATTAGAAATATTACAGAAAATTCCATAATAATCCATTGAAATATATCTTTTTGTCAGTACAACCTAAAAAGTTATCAACATTTGAATATTGCCAATATTTAATGGAACAGTAAACCGAATTGAACCCATTGTGATTACATTACCTTTACATCAGATACTATTCGGTACGTTTCAGCCTCTAAAAGTCTAAATACAAATGAAAAGTACAGACTATGTTGAAACTTCTTTTTTAAAGGATTTTTCTGTATAAAACTTCTATTTTGCTCTCTGAAATTATTTTAAGAGAATAAGATCCTTTTTAATTTTAAAGACTCTAATATCAAAAATATAAAAGAAATATTTTTTAACAGACCTCTTTACATTAAAAATGTTTTTCTGCTTTATTTGGGAAAGCGAAACCTTTATGTATCGCTATCCTGTTTAAATTTCTAAGCATTTTTTATCAAACTGTAAATTTTAATGGTGATCAGTTTTTGTCGATATTTCTATATAAGTTTTCATAATTATCGTACATTATAAATAGTATCATCATAGTATTTTTTTTACTTTGTATAGGGATAATTAAGTTGAAAATATATTCAACAAGTATTTACCTAAGCGTTTTACTGTTTTCAACCAAAAACGTATAAATGAAAAATTTAGAACCGAGAATCTAGATGCCTCTCTATCCCGACTTATAGAGAAGGCGATTAAAAATTAACACGAATGACTATGAAAACAGGCTTATTAATGAAAGTGAAAATTTTAGCTTACGATTATTAAAAATTAAACTTAAGAAGGTTTGGCTTACTGCTACAAATTCTTAGAAAAGTTTTACAGAAGTTTTTGAATTTATACAGTAAAACTAGTGAAGTATATAAAGTGAATTTATAGTATAGAGTGAATTAATAGAGTTATTTTTGAGTAAAGGCTCATTTACACTGTTTCACTATCAATGTTCATCATTTTTGACTAATTTTTATTTATTTTTTTACTTTGAATGAAGACTTTGGGTGTGCCGCAACTTCCAATTCTTCGTTTTAGCTTTATTTGCGTATAATTTTTTGCACTCATTTTCAATATTTCTTTTTATTATTATTACTGGAGAAATACTTTTCGGCCAAAATACAATTTTAGCCACACACCAGACATTTCAAAGGGATAATTGAACTTATTTTCGTTGTAAATCGGCATGCTTGAGTATAATGTTTACGGGCAGGGGATACATTATTAATAATGCCCGAAGTTGAGGAGGGCAATGTGAAAAATTCAATGGAATTTATCAATGAGTATTTTTCACTTCGCCGGAAATACGCGGGCATTATTAATAATGTCCGGATTTATCACATTGCCCTTTCAACATATACAAATAAACTAAGCAAGTCTTCATTTGCTTGTGATTGGTTATAGCAAACTGGAATGCTTTGATGAGTTGCCTTGCCTCAAGCCTGTGAAATTTATTTTCGTAACCATTAATATAAATAATTTTAATTGTGATATTCTTACTTAATTCCGTTTTCAAAGTATAATTGTGAATCCCCCATTTGCACTACCCACGAACTGAATTTACACTTGTCATTTTAGATGATTCCTCTAAGATGAGTATGAGTATCGAAAGTGAATAGTCTAAATGAGCCATAAGACTTATAAGTCCCGTTAGTACACAAAAGGTTAAAACTGAGTTATTTATTCCTAGGTCGGCGGCTATAAAACAGGTTTCTTCTATGAAATCACCAAAAAGGTTCCGTACGTGAACTGGTTTGCGGAACCTATGAACATACTCTCGGAAATACCCACAAAATTGGCTGACGAAAAAAATCCATCTGGCTTTCAATTATTAAAAGACATGATAACCATTATATTCGGCCTTCCCAGCTTTATATTCAGCTTTCCCAACAACCAAATCGACATAGCAGTATCTCTTGAAAAATGCGAAACAAACACAAAATGGTACATTGGATATATTATAATACTTGGATCGTTAAATGGGATACTCTCAGTTACAGTAGGTGGGCTGATTTATAAACTCTTCAAAGAACGACAACAGTACAAGAATTTGGTCCATGAGTTTGCTCTCTATAAAAAGGATTTGAAGTTGACCTCAAATAAAGACAGTTCAACTCCTGATTTGAATAAAAATGATTACTTCTCTGTCAAACCTCCAACTAAAGTCCAGGAGACTCTCAATGATTCCAATCAGCATTCCTCCAAAATAATCCCTGTCTTCGAAAATTTGCCTGTCAATTATCCACCTGAACAGATTTCATACAAGAGAATCCGGTGCCTTAAAGTACCGTCTTTAGAAACAATCCCTGAATTAGATGAACCGGACTTTTCTGACCAGGAGCTTGAATTAAAGAGTGACTTCTCACTGCTCTCTTTCAAAAATGAAACTTCTCTTGAAACCAATACGGTACTAACATGTGGAGGTCTTATTAAAGAATCGATGCCCGAACGGAAACACAAAAGTAGTATTTCTGATGAACCCAAAAATATTTCCAAAGATCATACTCCGAAACCTTCACCAAGTAAAAAACAAGGATTCAAGGAAAAATTGGAAAAGACGCATTCAACCAAAAGTTCACCAGATGACAGATTTAAACTTAAAAACAAAGCAAAAATAATCAGTCCCGAAAAAACAGCAACGAAATATGAAAGAGTTGAAAACTCCAATGATCATCTAAAAAATATGCAAAGAAAAGTTTTGAGCAAAATTCCCAGTCCCCGTTCCAGAAGCAAAATTCCTAGTCCTCATGGATATACCTCTGTTTCTAAAACACCTCCAAAAACTGAAACTCATCTAACGAAATTCGGAAATGGCGAATCAAATGGAAAGAATCTGAAACATAATTTAAAAAACCCTAGTATCAGTATTAAAGGGAATAATAAGAGAGTAAATAGTCCAAAAAACCTTGTCAATCCAGTGAAAGAGGATAAAGAAGAACTTAATCCGGAAAAATTCTCAGAAAATTCTCCAAAAAAAGTAAGTCGAATTCCAACCAAAATTCCTAGTCTTCATAGTAAATTTTCGGTCACTGATGTAACTCCAAATTCTGAAACTTATCAAACCAAAATTGGAAACATTGAATCGGATGGAAAAAATGTGAAAGATAATTTAGAAAAGACTGTTGCCATAATCGAAAATGTCAGTGTAAATGATGAAGATAAGTTATTAACAAGTACAAAAAACCTTATCCAACAAATGAAAAATAATCCTGAAGTCCTCAATCCTTTTAAAAGCAATCATTCAGCTGATAGGAAAACAGGCTCAGAAAATACGGCAAAAAATGTTTTAAGCAGGATACCAACTAAAATTACAAGTCTGTCCTCTGTAACTGGAACATTACACCAAAAGGAAAAAGAACCATCTAAACATGTCGCCCTTAAAACGATCCGATCTTGTAATATTCCTGTTTTAAGTAATGTCTTTAAAAGCTTTAAAAGTCCCCTCTTCCAGTATTCTTACCATAGAATCCATTGCATAAAGATTCCATCCCTGGAAACCATCCTAGAAGTAGATGAGACAAATCTATCTGATGACGAGCTTGAATAGTGGCTTTCCACTGCCTCATACATTACTGGGAAATCAACCGAATGAAATAGAAAAGAAACCTCAAAACACAGCTATGTTTATGTGTTTCCGGTGTCATCCAGCATGGTTCGACAAGTTTCGCATGCGTTTGGCGAGAATATGATCATCCTCTTCGATAGCAAAGGAAGATACGTATTCATGGTGGTGGTGGTCGAGGTGGGTGGGAGGGACAGATCACCACCTTGTCTAGTGGAACTTAATCAGGTCAAAGTGACCATGTATAACAGAAAAGTCTCGAAAGTAAGGAGGATCTGCATCAGCCTCCTCAGTATACCGAAACGGGCTCCAGCATTACATGGTGGTAGTGGTCGAGGTGGGTGGGTCATCATCACCATGTCTAGTGGAACTTAAACAGGTCAAAGAGACCAAGTACAACAACAGTCTTAAGTAAGGAGGATCTGCCTCAGCCTCCTCAATATGCTGAAGCGGACTTCAAATAACTTATGGTGGTGGTGGTCGAGGTGGGCGGGAGGGACAGATCACCACTTTGCCTAGTGTATCTTAACCAGGTCCGAGAGACCATGTACAGAAACAGAGTCTCGAAACCAAGGAGGATCTGTGTCAGCCTCCTCAATATGCAGAAGCCGAATTCAGACAATTTATGGCGGTGCTGGTGGTCGGGGTGGGTGGGTGGGACAAATCACCACCTTGTACAGTGAAACTTAACCATGTCAAAGTGACCATGATCGAAAGCAAGGTGCCTCAGGCTCCTCAATATGTAAAAGCCGACTCCAGATGATTTATAGTGGTGGTGGTCGAGGTAGGTGTGTGATCACCAACTTGTCTAGTGGAACTTAATCAGGTCAAAGAGACCAAGTACAACAACAGTCTTGAAAGTAAGGAGGATCTGCATCAGCCTCTTTAATATGCAGAAGCGGACTTCAGACGATCTATGGTGGTCGAGGTGGGAGATCAACCACCTTGTCAAGTAGAGTTTAACAAAGTCAAGGTGACCATGTATAACAGCAAAGTCTCGAAAGCAAGGAGTGATGCCTTGATGAAAGTAAGGTGCCTCAGCCTCCTCAATATGTAGAAGCCGACTTCAGATGATTTATGGTTGTCTACTGGAACTTCATCAGGTCAAAGAGACCAAGTATTATACTACAATAACAGTCTTGAAAGTAAGGAGGATCAGTCTCAGTCTCCTCACTATGCAGAAGCTGACTTCAGACGATTTATGGGCGGTGGTGGTCGAGGCGGGTGGGTGGGAGATCAACCACCTTGTCCAGTGGAGTTAACAAAGTCAAAGTGACCATGTACAACAGCAAAGTCTTGAAAGCAAGGAGTGATGTCTTGATGAAAGCAAAGTGCCTCAGTCCCCTCAATATGCAGAAGCTGACTTCAGACGATTTATGGGCGATGGTGGTCGAGGTGGGTGGGTGGGAGATCAACCACCTTGTCAAGTAGAGTTTAACAAAGTCAAGGTGACCATGTACAACAGAAAATTCTCGAAAGCAAGGAGTGATGTCTAGATGAAACCAAGGTTCCTCAGTCTCCTCAATATGGAGAAGCCGACTTCGGATGATTTATGGTTGCCTAGTGGAACTTAATCAGGTCAAAGAGACCAAGTACAGTAACAGTCTTAAAAGTAAGGAGGATCTGCATCAGCCTTCTCAATATGCAGAAGCTGACTTCAGACGATTTATGGTGGTGGTGGTCGAGGTGGGTGGGTGGAAGATCAACCCCCTTGTCCAGTGAAACTTAACAATGTTAGAGTGACCATTTACAACATCAAAGTCTCGAAAGCAATGAGTGATGCCTTGATGAAAGCAAGGTGCCTCAGCCTCCTCAATATGTAGAAGCCGACTTTAGACGATTTATGGCGACGGTGGTGGTCGAGGTGGGTGGGTGGGAGATCAACCACCTTGTCCTGTGTAGTTTAAACAGGTCAAAGTGATCACATATAGCAGCAAAGACTCGAAAGCAAGAATGCCTAGAGGTTTCAACCTTTTCTACCCTGCCTTCTGAATCTCTGCAACGAATCGCACCATTCAAATCCCAATGGAATCTTCCCATGGACTATGGTACGAAATCTCTCTCATCCATGCAGATCCTTTCGGTTTCAAACTTAATCTCTCTAAACTTAATCTTAAGTTCTTCTACTCGTGCTTGTGAATGCGATAAAGTACAGGTAAGAAGCAGGTAAGTTGTTACGTCATATTTTCTCAGTTCATAATTATGTATTTCAACTGTGTTCAATGTAAATATTTTATTACACTTTATAGATAGTGATTTTAAAAAGAACGTGTGTGTGTGTTACCATTCACGATATTTTTATGGAATTTTTTTCCAGTGAGTTTTTCATAATATTGGCAAAAATATTAGTGTTGAAGTTTTTGGTCTTATGAAGCTAAACTTCTTTATTTCGCCACTAGGGGCGCTGTAAGTCATCTCAATGGGTTCTCCATGGTCACTTTCATGACCTTAGGAGACGTTGTTTCCGAATAAAAGCTGTAAAAGGGAAAGGGACTTTTGAAACACCATGCATATTAATCAATTACTGCCATTTAAAGTTTCGTTACTCAGTTATAATTCCAAGCATTGTCAATGTACCTGATATAACCCGGAATATCACTGTCCTATACTGATAAGTAATGCCACGCCTAGTCCTTAAGGTGATATCACCACAACATTTCATCTTATCAGTTCGAGACTAGAATCCATACCACCCAAAGTACGTTATCTAGGGCGTCTGCTTTAGTAGATATTAGTACTAGGTTGTTAACGATGACTGTTATTCTTAGCACTATCAATAGACTATTAGTCAAAAGCATTGATCTATTTGACAAAGTGAGACATCAATCAGAATGCCATGTTACGCGAATGCTTTAATGTCGCGAACTAAATGCGGAAAAAATTATTAAAGCTTTAATGTTATCTGTGAATTAATTTATTGAACTCGTTATTTATGAATGCTTAGAAGTGAATTGAAACAGAAGGTACAGAAAGGTAAGGAAATTTGGTACGCGATTTATTTGTCAATTGATTTGGAAGAATTTTATTTCATATTCTACAGAAAAGTGACTTAATGACTTTATTTATTTTGTAAAGGATGAAAAAAATACGAAAAATACTTAAAAACATGAAATATTAAAAATAATTTTTTAGAAAAACTATTTTTCTAATGCCCTATCTCTTCTGTATAATGAGATACACTAGGTTAAGTGTAATACGTATTTGTAATAAAATTTTAATAATTAATACAGAGAGAAACTTCGATATTTAAATGTTAAGATAAATAGGGCTATAAACATTGCGCTGCGTTATTAAAAGGTAGAAACATAAATAACTTTTGATGTTTTTGAGGGTGTTTTAATGTATCAAATTTTTCCCTATTTAAGGTAGAGATTCTCACACTGACTTAATCAATGTGGAAATAAACATAAAACTCAGAATAAAATAAAATAAAAGAATTAGTATTTTTGAATAAAAAATAAGCGTTGAGTATAATTTATTGTACAGAAATAGAATAAAATCTTTTTAGCCCCAGAAAATTCTTTTCAATTCACAGTTAATACAATTTGGAAATAGCTGACCACATAAAAAATAACAGTATTTTCAACTATAAAAACCAGTTCCATACTATGCTAAAAATGGAAAACCACATTACAGAGAACTTTCAAAAAATGGTTGAAAATGAAAATTAGAAGTGCAAAACTCCCACACTTCGCTGCATACTTTGAATAACATTAATATTCATTAGGAAGTTAAGCCGAAACAGCTCTATGCTTTTTCTACCTCAACACGTTAAGATGTTTATTTTATAATATTAATTAAACAAAAGGGGAAGTTTGCTAATTTCAATAAATATTCAGGCCATTTTTGAGATTCGATATATTTTTTTTTCTAAAATTAAACCCTAAAGGGACAAGGTTTACGTCGGTGGTGTTTTTAAAAGCATAAATTATTAAGTTTTCTGGGAGATATATAAAGTTATAATTAGTTTTGGCACTTCTTTGATTCATTTTTTAAAAAATATATCTGTATTAAAAATGCATTGGATTAGGCGAATAAAACTTAAATATGAAATTTAAAGTTATTTTAAATTACTGTACAATACACAAACACATCCTAAAAACATAATTTTTAAATCTAGGGTCACTGTTTGACACATTTGGATGCATACCAAGAATATCACATTTTTGTTTCATTGAGTTGTAATGAATACATTGTAAACAACTACTTATAGCTTTTTTATAAGGCGAGTATTTTTGTGGTAGAAACTATGTGAGTGGGTGACATTTATTGGAAATTTAAAAGACAACGTTGCAAAAAGGTGTACAGCTGTAAAAATGCGGATATGACCTAGTAGTAAACGTCTTGAAGTTGATATGATGAATAATGTAAATATTTTAAAACAAGTCTCCTGTTACATAGTTAAAAAAGTTCTTAAAATTTTGAATTTCTCAGAAACTTTGAAACCTCATTTATTATAAATGTTATGCTTATCTGAGTATTCAGTCATTATTCCAACCTTGATACTTCAAAAAAGGCAATTTTGAAATCTGTCTAGGAGTTAGGAAAGGAACCTTAAAAGTTAATGATTGAAGACCTCCTGATACCAAGTTGATAAATGGAGTAAAAACTCCATTAGAGTAGTCTGAATTGACACTAGTGATGAAAAATTTCACTTACTTAGTAAAAATTTGGTCTTTAAAACTCTCCATAATCAAGTATTGAATATTAAGGACACATTCCTGCAAATTGCAACGAAATTGATTTGTATTATGTTTATATTTTTATAGATAAATCTGTAGAAAAAATGCTAAGATTTCATTAACATAGTGATGATAACAGAATATATAGCTTACAAACAATAAAGTAAATGAGCAGAAGTCGGGTAATGTTAGCTGGAGGAAAGGATCAATTGAGTTGCTTGCAGCAACAATGAGCTAATTCCAACAGCTTTTCATTGGAGTTAGCTCCTTGTTGCCACAAAAAACCTGAAAGTTCCGGAAATCTAAGTTTTATGAAATTCAAAGTCGTTTTGAAAGAAAAAAAAACGATAAATATAAAAACTATGAACTTTTAAAAGGTTGGATAATTGTAAAAATTTATTTTTGGAATTTTATACATTTACAAATCAATAAAATACTTTTCCCTCACTTCATTCGAATTAATTAAAAAAAATATTATAATAATTATGCTTTAAAAATGGCAAAACACATTTCAAACGATTGTTTATTTACTTAGAATATCTTATAACCGTTTATTTTTATTCTTCGTCGCGAAATCTATCATTTTTTCAACGAAATAATCTGTCGTCAAGGTAATGCGGTTTTATGAATGTAAAGTCCCGTTATAGTAGGGGGAAAATAGCTAAAAAAAGGGCCATTTAGGGAACAAATTTGAACAAATGATTCGTCAACGGTTTTCGGCTCTACTGGATGTACTTAATGGGAAAACGAAAGTTTACCAAAATCGGATCGTGGGAAGTGGGTTTTTTTCAAGATGGCCGCCATAAACATGGAAAATCAAGAAATCCTATAAGTTTTGTGTTTAAAACGCAAATAAACGTTCTTCAATGTTTGATTTGAGTGGAATAAGTATGGTACTGGGTAAACTGAATGATATAAAAAATAGTTTGCAAAATCTGGCAACCGGGAATGTTTTTTTTCCAAGATGGCGGGCGGAACTTTCATATAAAAGGATGTGATGATTCTGAATTTTTAAGAAATATATTTTCACAGATTTTTATAAAATATATCATTTAATTTATTCTTATTTTAATAATTTTTCATTCTAAGTAAAGTAATAATGCTCAGGATACTATTAAGAGGGAGATTTTATAAGATATGCAGGCAGAAATGCGGGGGTCATTATTGTGACCATTTTTGATTTTGATGAAATTTATATTGGGGTTTCTTCTAATGATTTTAGAATACCCGTATTTTTTCTTTTTCCCCAAAAAAATGTTTTCGGCCTACAAAAATTCCGAAAGTTGGTCGCGACCCAGTATTTTTTTTTCGAATCGACATCTTTTTTACTCCTTTTTCTCTGTGCATTGAGGGGCAATCAAAGTAATTCTGGTGATAACAACATATATTTAGGTAGCTAAAACAAATTCTTTTATGAATTTCATGGTTTACCTTCAGTGCAACCTGGAAGGGTTCACCAAACTTTGTCGCGAAAAGTGAAAAAACGCCAAATTTGAGCCCTTATGGACCCCATCATTGAGGGTCAACCACAGTTTGAGGGGTTAACTTGTATAATACTACTCAGTATTAACTTATTTAGCCCATTTATTGCATCGTTGACCCTCAGAGCTGCCGGAAAATAGCTACTTTTATAGCTAACAAAGCAAAAAAAAGGTCATTTTGGTGACCCTGTATTTCAGAGAATTAAGGGTCAATGAGGAACTTGAAAATGGCATTTGGTAGTATGAGACGTGTACTTTAAGAGACAATTGACAGATATTTGGTTTTCGGCCCTGCGAGTACTTAAAACTGACTTTTCTAACTAACAAAACGAAAAAAAAAAAAGGTTAATTTGGTGACCCTGTATTTCAGAGCATTAAGGGTCAAAGAGAAACTTGAAAATTGCATTTCGTAGTATGAGACCTGTTAATACCTGTAAGATACAACTGACAGAACTTTGGTTTTTTTGCCCTGCGATGCCATTTTCAAGTTCCTCATTAACCCTTAATTCTCTGAAATACAGGGTCACCAAAATGACCTTTTTTTGCTTTGTTAGCTATAAAAGTAGCTATTTTCCGGCAGCTCTGAGGGTCAACGATGCAATAAATGGGCCAAATAAGTTAATACTGAGTAGTATTACACAAGTTAACCCCCCAAACTGTGGTTGACCCTCAATGATGAGGTCCATAAGGGCTCAAATTTGGCGTTTTTTTCACTTTTCGCGACAAAGTTTGGTGAAACCTTCCAGGTTGCACTGAAGGTAAACCATGAAATTCACAAAATAATTTGTTTTAGCTACCTAAAGACATGTTGTTATCACCAGAATTACTTTGATTGCCCCTCAATGCACAGAGAAAAAGGAGTAAAAAAATATGTCGATTCGAAAAAAATACTGGGTCGCGACCAACTTTCGGAATTTTTGTTGGCCGAAAAAATTTTTTTGGGGAAAAAGAAAAAATACGGGTATTCTAAAATCATTAGAAGAAACCCCAATATAAATTTCATCAAAATCAAAAATGGTCACAATAATGACCCCCGCATTTCTGCCTGCATCTTATAAAATATCCCTCTTAATTGTATCCTGAGCATTATTACTTTACTTAGAATGAAAAATTATTAAAATAAGAATAAATTAAATGATATATTTTATAAAAATCTGTGAAAATATATTTCTTAAAAATTCAGAATCATCACATCCTTTTATATGAAAGTTCCGCCCGCCATCTTGGAAAAAAAAACATTCCCGGTTGCCAGATTTTGCAAACTATTTTTATACCATTCAGTTTACCCAGTACCATACTTATTCCACTCAAATCAGACATTGAAGAACGTTTATTTACGTTTTAAACACAAAACTTATAGGATTTCTTGATTTTCCATTTTTATGGCGGCCATCTTGAAAAAAACACATTTCCCACGATCCGATTTTGGTAAACTTTCGTTTTCCCATTAAGTACATCCAGTAGAGCCGAAAACCGTTGACGAATCATTTGTTCAAATTTGTTCCCCTAAAAACCTTATTTTCCCCCTACTATTAAGGTAATTTTTAATACTATTAAATAAACTTTTTGGAAAATTTAAGCCCAGAAATGTAGTTATCTATTGATATAAATAAGATCAACGCAAGTATGTTTTATTCTGTTATTTTTATTAAAATGTCAACTCCCGTTACATCCATACTTATATCTATGGTAAGAGATTCGACCATTGCTGAACCGCTGATTTGGAAAGTGATATTAATTTGTATTATTCTATTTTCACTATATAGGTTTATTTTGACTAATTTATCGTTTGCTTGTGTTTAAAATTGATAAACAAAGGATTGAACAAATGTGTGTTTTTAAAAATCCATGGGACTATAATAGTTTTAACGTCAATTAATTTTAGTTTTGTGTGATACCAGGGACATACTGATCCCTGAGGATCCCTGAATCCCTACAGGTATTAGAGTATCATTTTACCCTTTATTTTAGGAAAAAGTGTATGACCAAGTGCTTTTCTATATACTTTTCACAATTTAAAAACAGCTATGTTCATTTAGAAATTATGTAGTTGGAAAAAAATTAATTCTGAAATGTAAGCGTATCGTGAAAATGGCCCAAAAGCAATTACAAAAATAAATTTGTTATTTAAAGAAATATTTTTAAAACATAATTATAATAGCTTATGAGACCAAAGATGAATTTGTCAAAGTCAGTCAAACAAGTATGCCGTTCCGTTGGATATAAGAAAGAAACCAATCAAATTCTACGTTGATTCTAAAATAAAAAGCGATTCGTTTTTAAAAACTATGCATCCAAAAAAAAATGAACTAAAATATTTACAGAGTAATCCATAATTGAATCTCAAACTCACTCAATCATTACTCATTGTACCGGAAAGAATACTACCGCAATCCTTCAAGTATTTATTCGGATAATGTACAACAATGACTGTACTCGAATGTCAATAACAGAGAGCTTCCTTCAAAAAACAATACGAAGCATTCCTTTAAACTCCCCTCCTCCTTCGACGTCTTTCTCGGAGAAAAACGTCGATTCCTGCAGCAGCAGATCCGATCGAATCTCGCAAGAAAGAGGTGAGAGAGGAGACGAAGGTAAGAAACGTGGATGTAATAGATTTAAGAGGGAGCATCAAACATCTGCTCCTGTTGTAGTGAAGTGTGGTCATAATCTTGCTCAGTACTTCACAACCGGTGGTTTAGAAGTTCAACAACGTTTCTAAAAAGTATGGCTCATTTGGTAGAAATTGAGATCTGATCGTCCATGCATGGTAATAAATACAGTAGAAGCTCTTATAAAAAAAAACGGGATCCGTTCAAAATCCCGACAATCAACTGCCCGACAGCTCAACTGCCCGACACCGTCTGCCCGACAGGTACGATTGCCCGACAAGTCACTTGCCCGACAGGTACGATTGCCCGACAGGTCACTTGCCCGACAGGTACGATTGCCCGACAGGTCACTTGCCCGACAGGTACGAATGCCCGACAGGTCACTTGCCCGACAAGTACGATTGCCCGACAGGTACGTTTGCCCGACAATTCAATTGTCCTAGATACGAATCCATTACATTGTTGAAATATGAGGGGGCTTAATATTTTAGGTTCGGGTGGTTGTATGAAGCTGCGTCCCAGGGTACCCGGATATGATGACAAAAGGGGGCTATAGCCCCTAAAATTGAGGTTCTATCGGTAAAAAAGTGGCATGTCATTTAAAAATTTATCCCATAGGAATAGCATTGGCGGAAAGATAAAACACCAATTAGCTAAGTAAAACTTAATTAAGAACAGGGACATAAGAAGGGACTTCCTAGTTAAGTTTAACTAATTCTACTTAAATTTCATGTTGCTTGACCACTGGTCAAGATTACTCTAGATGGCAAAAAATCAAAGTAAAGTAAATTTTTGAGTTACTAATTGATATTCGGTATTCCCTATTGTTGTAACATGTCTTTTTGGTTCCGGCTGAGAAGGTCAGAAAAGCTAAAAATAGCGAGAAAAAGTGGATTGACCTCTGGTCAAGAGATTTGACCAGCGGTCAAGAACAAAAGGTAACCCGTCTTTAGGCGTTTGAGCCCCCACATGACCTACTTCAGTGCAAAAGCATAGAAGTTGTAAAAAGTTGACTGGACTGACCAATGGTCAGCCGGAACCAAAAAGACATGTTACAACAATAGGGAATACCGAATATCAATTAGTAACTCAAAAATTTACTTTACTTTGATTTTTTGCCATCTAGAGTAATCTTGACCAGTGGTCAAGCAACATGAAATTTAAGTAGAATTAGTTAAACTTAACTAGGAAGTCCCTTCTTATGTCCTTGTTGTTAATTAAGTTTTGCTTAGCTAATTGTTCTTTTATCTGTCCGCCAATGCTATTCCTATGGGATAAATTTTTAAATGACATGCCACTTTTTTACCGATTGAACCTCAATTTTAGGGGCTATAGCCCCCTTTTGTCATCATATCCGGGTACCCTGGGACGCAGCTTCATACAACCACCCGAACCTAAAATATTAAGCCCCCTCATATTTCAACAATGTAATGGATTCGTATCTAGGACAAATGAATTGTCGGGCAAACGTACCTGTCGGGCAATCGTACCTGTCGGGCAATCGTACTTGTCGGGCAAATGTACCTGTCGGGCAATCGTACCTGTCGGGCAAGTGACTTGTCGGGCAATCGTACCTGTCGGGCAAGTGATCTGTCGGGCAATCGTACCTGTCGGGCAATCGACTTGTCGGGCAAGTGACCTGTCGGGCAATCGTACCTGTCGGGCAATCGACTTGTCGGGCAATAGTACCTGTCGGGCAATCGTACCTGTCGGGCAAGTGACCTGTCGGGCAAACGGTGTCGGGCAGTTGAGCTGTCGGGCAGTTGATTGTCGGGATTTCGAACCAGACCCGAAGAAGAAAGGGATGCTTAGGGTACCAAAAAGAACTAAATACCCAATGGGCATTAGGATACAGATGCTTTTTAAATGATAATATACTTTCGGTTAAAGTAGCCTGCTAATTTTCTTAAGTTACGATCTTCTAATATTGCAGCATCATTAAAGACAAATTACTTTGCTAGTGCTTTAAGATTTTCTCATGTGTCTCACATATCCAAATCCAACTGCCAAGCTTCGCCAATTCCCTTTATTTTCCACCTCGATCATTAAAACGGATTTATTCCGTAAATAATGATTTTAACTCATTGGATGTGGATTAAGTTGAATTAGAAATATTTATATTGCACAATTTGAAGAGTTATTTTTTCTGAAAGTGTCCCCCATATAACAAAACATTATGGTTGAAAGTCGTTCTTTCAAACAGAGGGTAATTAAAGTAAAAAAGTAGTGAGTTGTATGCGGGTTACCAAAGTGCTATATCGGGATATAGCTTCCTCTCGAAACTCATACCCTATTCCTCTAAAATACCAATCACATACAATTTTTTTTTGGCTTTTCCGCGGCTAAACGAAATGTTTTCACTGCATATTTCGTCAATTGTTTCCACATTTAAGGGAATTCTATTTCCCCGATCATTAATCCACCCGTGTATTGAACTTCTCATATTACGAATGCATGATTGCATATTTCTCACTTCCACTCCATAGGATGTAAGGGAGATCTCTCATTGGTTTGTCAGATGTTTCCTTTCCTAATGTGGGACTCTGATTGGTTCTAAAATGAACGTGGAAATCTCACGAAGTGGAATCGGGAAATATGCGTTACTGACTTACGCATTGCTATATTTGCCACTCACCATGTTGGGCTGCCATATGAACGGTCTCTCTTCGCACATTACCTCCACGGAAAGAACGCACAAAAGCACAAAAACACGCGGAAATCAATTCCCCTGCTTTTTGAATCGCCAACTCCAAATTCATCGACATCGACTGGGAAAAGAATGCGAAGGGATGAAAAAAAAAAAAAAAGAACCGCGACGATCAATCGACGTCGTTTCACATTCTCCCGCCCCGAAAAAGCGCGGGAAGAGATTCGAACGAAAGAAGAGAGAGAGCTTTTTCATTTATTGTTTTCTCCAATAATCTTTCCGCTCAAGTTAATGCCAAACATCTTTCCCGGCTCCCAAGGTAATCATTTCTTTGCCGTGCGCCAAGTGGCGGGGAAAAAAGCAAGCAAGAGAAAATTGCCTTCCCATTCTTGTTGTCGAGAACGTTTTCGTTATCGCCGCTGACCCTTCGTCTTGACTTATTTTATTCTCCGCGAGATAAGAGATAAATAATAGACTCCTCTATGAACGTGTTTTGCACACATCGTTTTATTTCGTACTATTACATGGAAGTAGGAAGTAAAGGAAGTGCCCCGAAAGGGTTTCGCTATTGGTTGGACTGAAGCCGTTTACATGGTTTGAGTTTGTGCGTGCTACACTCGCTTTTATCAACTACTGCAGAACATACGGAACCAATGGGGAACCATTCAGAGGATTTCTGTGTGTTGATTAGGTAACGTGATGTGACAAGACATTGTCAAACTTTAAGCAAAGTTGATCCAAACAACTTTATTTTGGATGAATGTGGATGGATATTGTAAAGAGAGATGATTTTGTCTTCACTGTGTGTGTTAAATATTTTTTACTGGCACTTATTCTTACTTCCGTGATGTTTGAATAGATTAGTGGCACACTAAAGTCATAATTTTTCAGGGATTAATAGACTGTTTTCAGGTGACGTCACATCCGGTTATTTTCTTTTAACTGTGTACCTCCTGTAGGGCTTTTAACTGTTGCTAAGGCCGTTGTTTATCTGTTGCTAAGGCGGTTTTTAAGTATGGGGTCACGTGATTGCAAATGCTCCAATAGAAGAATTCCCCGGCCAGTCATTTTCTGTAACTGTTAACCTCTGTAGGGCAAAAAACTGTAACATCTTCTGTTGCTAAGGCCGTTGTTAGGTCAGAGTCATGTGATTGAAAATGCTCTATTGGAACCTAACGCACTAGAAAATAGGGAAAGATACAGAAGTGTAAGCACAAAAGTATTGGAGAATCACCAGTGAAAGAAGGTTAAAGTAGGAAAAACAATTGTCTAAAGCTTCAAAAATAAAAAAAATATTGTGAGAAGTTCTGAAAATTTGCTGTTATATTTTTCACGTATAGAAAAAAAAATACCAAGTGCAAAATCACAGAAGGCTATGTAAAAGCAATCATACGAGATTTGGTTGGGAAGTGCGAGCAGGTCTTTCGACAGTATTTCGAGAGTATTCGAAAAGCAGACTTGCGATCAAATGCATGACAATCGGAGCTCTCGTCAAAACCTTACTGAAGTAGGATTTTTAAATACGCGCGCTTAAATGATTGATCGAACGTTTTTTCCCCTACTTCCGTGTTCTTCTCACACTTTGCTTTCGTTCGATCGTTTGCTCAGATATGACTGTTTTTAATTTGAACACTTTCAAAGACGCCCTCGATAAAAAATAAAGAGCCTACTGCCTACTAGTCTATAATAAATGTGAGTGGAAGTTAAGAGTGTTCTGTGATGCTTAAGGATGATCAGTATAACGATAGTTGACTTTATGATGGTTGCGTCACAGCATTCGCCTGTAGCCATGTTGTCACAGAGTTGTACCATCATGTTGTACTGAGGTAGGATCAATCAAATAAATTTAGCAACGTCTGGATCTTCGACGAACAAGGAGTTTCCGTAAACAGTTATGAAATTTCAAACCATATCTGTAAGTATAGTTACAGTATTTCTAACTAAGTCAAACTTTTATGATCTTTTCTGAATTAAATATTTTTTATTTTGACACCTGTGGTGATTGGAATGACGTAGGATCAATCAAATATTTTAACAGTAGTAGCTGGACCTTGCGCTAAGTAGGGGGATTACAAACCCTAACAACCCCTCACGGAATTTGAAATCTTGATCGAGAGTGTAGGAAGTTTATACCATTTCTCGAATTGTAAGCAACAACCTTTTAAATATTTGATTTTGTGATCGGTTTTATTTTTATTTAATTCGGAGGCATAGAATGAGGCATTAAATAGAAAAAAAAATTAAAAATATCTAAAATAACGTAAATCGTACCTGCTTTTAGATTACGTGTGGCCCTACTTAAAACTTAAAAGTCTAACCGTTTCAGTACGATTTCTTCTTGGCGATCTTCTATGGTTTTCGCCACTTTGCAGTAGTTATTTGGCCTTTATCATTTACCTGAGTCCGCCATGTTGAACCACATCTCATTTCAAAATTAACAATCATAGGGGCGACACCAAGGGGGGTTCCGATAATAAGTGTTTTTATAAATGCTTTTTAACATGCTGATTTTACTTGAGCGTTAATAAAAATCAACATGCCAAAAACAATAAATTTTATAAATAAAAACTTTTAAAACTGATGCAGTACGTATTTAGAATAATGGAATATAGATTTTTCCAATACTTGTGGACATGGATATCATTTTCTCAACATGAGTTGTGAATATTGATCATTTCCGACTTTGTCACAGTTTTGATAAGAGTCCTCCAGCCGCCATGTTTACCCATGAGATCAAATGATGACAACACTTAAGCATATTGCTGTGGGAGCTGTGGATAAACATGGCGGCTGGAGGACTTTTATCGAAGCTGTGCCCCGACTTTTGCTATTTGTTTCAAAGAAATTTCTGAAAATCTAGTTTTGTTCAGATATGAAGTTACTAAAATCATATGACTTTTTATAGATTTTAAACTTGAAAATAGAATAATTTAGTTAACTAAAATTTTGTTAAATCCTATCCTGATCTCCTAGTGGGAATCACTGCTTCAAATCATATCCATCACCTCACCGAGGGCTCTGCACCCAATCGCGAAAAAAAAAAAATAACACGCCACAATCTCACACTCATTTTTATCTTTCAAACTCAAATTTTCCCGTGAAAAAAAAATTCAGCAAACTTTCTCTATCTCTCGCTCGAAATTGCAGCGCATTCCAAAAGCGGGTATCCTTTTTCAACCTCCAAAAATCTAAATTTTATGGAACGGGAGGGCAATATTTCTACTTGGGAAGTGGCAACGCGGACAGGATTCCATTGGAATTTCACAGCGATTCAGTATGCTGGGAAATAAACTTTAATCCAATCCCCGTGCTCATATTTATGCAGCATCTGTGACCATCGTTCACATCAGTTTCGGATATTGAATTGGATATACGGGGATGGAGGGGGCTTATATTCACGCGCCTGACGATTGTGGGTTCTCGTCTGGTGTGAAAGATCCTTTTGTCTTGCCGCCGCTTGCTGTGAGTGATTTTCGCGCTTTTTGAAGTTGATTTCAAAGGCCATCTCGCTGATAGAATACAGAATAGGCATAGTGGTATGACAATCAACTTTATATTCCAACCGGGAGTGTATTATAGTGTGCCTGCATTATGGGTGGTGATTTCTACCTGTGGTGTATTTACTCTTATTCTAAAACTTTTCGGTCTCATCTCTATCAGTATATGATTTTGGTATAGATATAGATAGTTTTGAAGTGTGATATTACCGTAATGCAAATTTTAGTGTATAAAATTAAGTAATGATATGGCTTTTCCTATTATAAATACGCAAATATCGTAGACTTGCATATTTTAAAAACCTTTTATATTTGGTTACGACCGTTTATAGTATCGTATTATCGAAAAGTTCCCGTCTGTTTCAACAATAGAGTATTGAATTTGCATAAATTTACAACTAATTTATCATATATGAATTTTCTTTTAACAAGGAAACGTTCACAGGCTAAACTCACAGAAATGGACGAAAATTTTACAGGGGTTAGTAGACTACTCAAAACAATTACTGTGAAAAAATTAGCTGCGGAATTACATTAAAAAAGTTGTAAAAAATTCTTAAACATCTCCATTTTTCATGCTAAATTCAACCATATTAGGTAAGAAATGAAGAGAAACCACCAAAATGAACTGGCCGCGTTTTCTCGGAAGCAGTTTAAATGGGCCAATCAAAAGACGCCTGTATTGGTTCGGCAACTCAGAACCCAATTTTCAATATTAATTTACTCCTCTCCTAATGAAATTTCGCAGCTAATTTTTTCACAGTAAGCGTTTTGAGTCATCTTCTAATGCCTCTAAAATTTTCGTGTGTTTTCGTGAGTTTAGCCTGGGATCGTTTCCTTGTAAGAAAAATACATCCAAAAAATGCAATGTCAAAATATTTTGAAATCCAAGTAATCAATTTTTAGAAAAAAAAATTTTATTGCCACCAATATTGGTGTGGGTTTAATTCACTTGATTTGTTAATTTTGAAGGTATTTCTCACATAGACGTCCAAATAAGCTTATGGTTATTATCAGAATACTCGTGCCATATTTTAGAATCATAAACATTTTGATACGTCGTAAGAACATTTACATAGCCTTGATGTCACATAAGCTAAAATTATCAAATTACAAAAGACTAATTATCTCAGAAACTTCAACAAACAAAACAGCCAACAAGACTCCCTCTGAGGAAAGCAATCAAGCGTTCAAGCATCTACTGAATAATTTCCCCGTTCCCACTCCATCTTCTTTTTCGACGAATCAAACATCCGAGCATGTTCTCCTGGATAATTCAATTACCAAAATCCCTCTAAAGACACTCTCAAGACATAGGAACGAGTCCTATCGCAGAAGACTTTCCTCCTCCCACGCAAAACACCTCTCGCGCGCGTTGAAAGATACTCATAGAGTTAATATACAATGACAGAGCATTGAGTGTGTCCATTGTTGTAAGTGTGGCCTCTTTTAAAACACTCAGATGGGTGTAGGTTTGAGCACAGAGTAGTAGAACGGAGGGTCCATAGTCATAGGCGATAATGGAAATCGAAATGGCGTGGGATATGTCTTGTGATAAAGACTTTTTTGGCGCTGGGATCGCATCAACTACTCGAGAGGTGGAGAAAAAAGCTTGATCCCCAAATAGCCCTCCAAAAGGATAGATTGATTGAACATGTCGCAGCCAATCACCCACCGAAATGTACTGCTTACCTCTCTGTAAATCATGAAATTTCCAGTGCTGCCCTCTACCTTATGAGCAAATTTGAAAATAGTTTATCTGTGGGTTTGGTCACACAGAGAAAAATTCGAATAAAGGCTCCAGTCTCATGATAGAGGGCATAATTGTAAGTGTCCGTAATTCAAAGAGGGGTAAGCAGCACAATTTGTTGGTCACAGCAGCTGTGTTAAGCTTTAACGTGTTTATTAAATCTGTCACATTCGGAGGGGTATCAGATAATTTGGAAATTAAGATTCGTTTTCTCCGCCTCTCATGACGTGACAAGGGAGATGTGAGTTTCATGAGTAGCAGATGCGATCCCAGCGTCACCAGGGCCCTTATCTTAGGGTAAACCACATGTTTTTTTTTTACTTCAATTATCTCATATGGCCATGGACTAGATCATTATAGCAACGATTTTCTTTGGGAAATACTAGTTTAAGCGAATCAATATCTGTGAAATCGAATTACCATAGTTTATGATGCTTGTTTCTCTCTATCTATGTATCTATCTGTCTGTCAACCTTTATACCGCTGTGTTTTAAAATCCTCACAACTATAAATAAGGAATTTGGATTGCTAATTTTTTCATTTTTTTTTTAATGATTCCTCATGTTAGTCTCTTTTTTATCAGTTTTCTGGAAAAGGGAGTGATTTTTCTCTCTGAAATTACCCGTCTATGTTACTGATTCCACTACATTACTTCCCATATACTGATTTCTGTTCACCCCTCCCCCACACTTCATTTAGCCACGGGGATTGCGATTTAAAGCTTTCTCTCCTCATACTACCTCCATGGAGATACCTAAAATTCTTCAAGGCTCGAAATAACTCATTTCCTACGAGCAATTAATCGAAGTCGGTGAGCCCCTTTCTCCAGGATTAAAAAAGTAAGAAATTTGAATAACTCTCGCGTTCTTAATTACTGTCTCGCCTACCGCCACGGTTACAGTCGCATCAAACTGATTGCGATTATTATTATACATCGACCGAGGCGACAATCAAACAGTGTGGAGGGTTCGAAGCAAAAGCGAGTCAAGTCCATTCTGGTATTAGATGGAGTTTGTTACATATGAGCTAGCTGCTCACGATGAAAGTGGTATAAGTCCAAAAATACAAAATTTAAGAAAAGCATGGATTTGGATTTCTTTTATGTTCCTTTACCTAGTGGTAATTGCCTAAGTCAAAAGCTCAATGATTGGCCAGTAAGAACTGTCTAAAATGTGCCGTCTCCATAGAAACAATACAGGCGCCGTTAGAGAAAACCTTCATTACTCGAAACTACGTTCAGTGGACTTATACCACTTTCATTTAAACCAGTACATATATTTATTCGCTATAATCTACAATGCATATCTGCAGTACGTTCCGATTGTGTGTAAATATACTTTTTTCCATATGGTTCATTAGTAAATTTCACTTTTTTTATTTTCATCATATAATATAGCCTTATTTTTTGTGCTAGTATGCTTTTAAACAGCTATGCTTCTAGTTTTATTTTGGTGGCTAATTTCATGCTTGTTGTACAAAATCAAAGGAGTTCTTACAGATTGCTTGATAAATTAGCGCAGATATTTTTTTTCAGACTGGAAAACCAAGAAAGTAATAAATGCAAAACACAAATAAAAATGTTGAAAGTGGCATAGAAAACTAAATGGATTTTCCATTCTTTGGATTATTCGAAGCTAAAAAAGTCGTGTTATTCAGTTCCATCATATCATTAATTTACTCTTTTATCAATTTTGGAAAAAAAAAATAAATGAAAATTAGGATTATTTTGAGTACAAAAAGGGTTCCAATTGTTCTTAAATTCAAAACAATTATAAACAGCTCTTTCATACACAATTTAAAATAAGATAAGAGACATAAATAAAAAAATATCGTTTTGTAAAGCAGGTTTATTTTATTATATTTATTCTTAGCAAAAATTCACGTGTTTATCTCTTTTTAAAATGCTCTTGATAAAACATTTTAGTGTTTTATCCGTTCTCCCAAAATAACTTACTTCTATTTACGAAGTCTCGAGTATTTTGACTCAAAACTCTTTTTAATTTACTTTATTCCAACATTTTTTATAGAACGACTTATCCAACTCGTTGTAAATAATATTGACAAATATATTTATAGTAGTATTTTGCTAATACAATAAGGTTAAGCGATAGAAAAGTACCAAAAAATTAATAGTATTGTTATGTTATTCGAGTATAAAAGTGAATTAATATTTAACTGCTTCTTTTATTTTAAGAAATTAGGATAGGATTGGACTACAGGAACAATTATACTCTAAACCTTTTAAGGAGACTCGACACCATAAAAAATATTTTTAGAGTAACATAATTTTCCGATATTTTTGAATGTTCAATTGCGTGTAACTCCGTTCTTATCAATGTATAGCACTAAAACTGAATTCAAAGTTCATTTTATGAAAAACTAGCTGAAATGCCCGGCCTTGCACGGGTGGAGTGTATCAATTTATTTTTTTTAAAGTTTCATCAAGAGTATGTCTAATTTTCTGTAACCGCAATTACCAATCATCTTGATGTTCCCAGTAGTTTTTCATATCCCGATGTTCCCGGTAATTTTTAATTATCCCGGTTCTCCCGGTAATTTTTAATTATCCCGGTGTTCCCGGTAATTTTTCATATCCCGGTGTTCCAGGTAACTTTTTTTATCTTGGTGTTCCTAACGCCTTTTCCATCCCGGTTCCAACTGTGTATATCCAACTAAACCCATCCTGTTTCGATGTTGTAAAAAATTGAAACTTTAAATCTTAATAATTCTAATACTAATTCGAATTTTTTAAAAAACGAAACGACAATCTTTTCGTAAAAAATAATTGTATATGCGTGTAAAATATTGTACTTTTACCATGATTAGTTTTTCTTTTATAACGAAAAAAGTGTTTCGGTTATTTCATTGGCTGCCGCGACACGAGTTAGATCATGAAATAATTTTTTTTGATTTGGCTTTGGGCCAAAAGTTTAAAAATAGAGAAAAATAAGCGTTTTTGGCCATAAAAACGGTCAAAAGATGGTCAAGGGGTCGTTCTAGAACTTCGAAACATCGCCTAAATTTCAAACGGGGTGTTTTTACGTATGTATACCAAGTTTGGTGCAGATCGGAAGGAAACTGTAGATTTGTATAAAGGACAAACCCAGCCAGCCACAGACAAGATTTGACTTTTATTATATTAGATTGCAATAAAAAAATATGGAGTGAGTGAAGTTGAAAGTTAGTATAAAAGGGGCATTATTCGGGTAAATGTTTTCCAAATTTTTTTTAAAACGCTCTTTAAGTTTTAGTGCTATACATTTATTTATTAGGTCGGAGTTAAACATCATTAAACACTCAAAAATGTCATAAAATAAATTCTGTTAAATGAAAAAATATATTTTATGGTGCTGTGTTGCTTGAGTCCCCTTAAATTCCCAACTCTATCGATAACAACATCCATCCAGAATCGAACTTGCTTCACTATGCCTTCAAACCACCATGTCCCATTGAATAGCCACAGCAGGGTCTTCCTTTTCGTCTCAATTGAAATTCCATTACCCTCCATGCTAATGCTTATTTGGGGGTGAAGCCGCGATTGGATATCGATGTCTACGGATGTCGGCACAATCATCGATGGTCGCCTGTCAATCGATAGTCGAGATCCTCGTCTTTTGTTTGCTTATCGGGGATGCGGTTGCAGTGAGGCGGTAGCTCCGATTGCAGCGTCAATACATGGAAAGGCCTGATGTACTACAGCGGTTGCTGGTCGTTTGATTTTATTGGATCTGGTTCTATATATAGCCCTATCCTGTTTCTTTATATAGCTAGCTATTCAAGGTGTTTCTTATCAAAAATAAATGATGGTTTTGAATTAAAGGAATGGGATAAAGAACATCATGGGATAATTTTATATTTTCCCCCCTTTTTCTTTTGAACGTGTTTATTATTTTTCATTTTTTTTGCGTCATGATTTATTTTTGATGCAAAAAAAAATTAGCGAGGTGTGAGGGGAAAACTCGTTTTGAGATAGAAATATACCAATAAGACTGCATATCTCCAATAAGGTGCCTACACATTACGCCTGAAGTCTGCTTTCGGTCGTGCCCTCTCCGAATCACAGAGAAAAAGCCGAACAGACTCTTTCAAAACACTATTATCAAACGCTATCTCATCGTAAAAGCACGGCTTACTAGATACTTATACAGGCTAGCCGAGTTTTCAACAATGAAAACCATTTGACAACTTTTCCCGCTTGGATCGCCACAAGTCCTACCTATATCACCCACCGCCTTCAACACTGTAGATATGCTTTGTCCAGTATTGCCATCTGGATTTTTAATGATTTCCGTACTCGGCTAGCCTGTATAGTATCTAGTAAGTTGTGGTAAAAGCCAGCTCTGAAAATGTCTGTGACTGACAGAAGGGTAGGCAGCACAATTTGGGGGTCACAGTTGTGATCGGCTGTGACGTGTTTATTCAATCTGTCACTTTTGAGGGGTATTAGAGGATTCGAGGATCATCACTATTATCTCATATGGCTATGTGGACTCTGTTCTGATACTGTCTTTCTATCACAAGCTGAGCTCTCGTTTACCTCTTCATTTTCAACAAGGGCATTGAATCACTATAGTCTCCTTTGCTTATTATTTTAACAGTTCACTAGTTCCAGCCTCTAACATAAGCGTGCAACTGCATAAATGGACTCTAACCGCCTATCTGGTTCGAGACTATAAAAAGTCTCGTGTCGGTGGTAAACAAACTCTCAATATCAAATCATATCTAATTATCATCATAGCTCACTACAAACGCTACTAGTGTAGTATCTGTGGTAACCAATTGCAAGCTCAGTAGGTCACGTGTTGGTTCCGTGTGACGTCAGACGGTTAGAGTCCATTCCGAGAAGAAGACCGTGCTTGTGATCGCCAAAAATTCTGCCAATAATCCTCCGTCGGCTTTAATCCCCGCCAAATCATAATATGGTTTTTCCCTATTTAAAATGAACCGGTCTTGTTTCTATAGCAACTTACTGCCACAATCAGACAACTAGGTGATAGCTCAACTTGTGGTAGACAGGCTTCAGTGTGGAGTGAGCTTTTATAACATGTAATATCCAGAGAATCAATGTATCCCTACAAAGCAAGCTATTCCAAAGAAATACTAACACACACTATCTAGGTGTATTCTGATACTCCCCACCGAACCAATTGAGTGCCAACTCCCCTCAACGACTCGAGCTACATAAATCGATTTTATCCACCCCACTTCTGTATTGGGAAACCCCGCAGCTCACCGCTCTTCAGATTGAAAAGAATTCAAATATTGATAAGCCCAAAAGTCAACGGAAGGGACACTATACCTCCCCCATCCCCCACTCTGTCTGGCATGGCATAAAGCAACTATGTGGTGCAAAAAGTGATGTCGCGACAGTTGTGGTTCGTGGCTGTTGAAAGGCAGGGGATGTCTCTTCACTACAACCAGGAAGCATTATTTATTTGACAAAAGTACAGTCACAACTAAGAACTGATTTATCAGGTAAAAATTAAATTTGGCAACACAGTAATTATTCTACAATATGATATTTCTATTTTTCAACTTGAAGTAATTTTAATCCATGCAAACTCAACCAAAATATTGAATGGGTAAAGAGTGAAAATAAATACAGGAAAATAGTATGTCGTTTTCTTTGGATTTTCATTTCTTTCTACGTCTTTTATGGAATAAACGTCTATTCTAATTTTCTAGACTTGAAAACCGCTAGTTATTTTAGATAATGCTTTTTGGTGTAGGGTAATAAACTTAAATACATTCGAAAGGTATAACTTGACACAAATACCTAATATGTGTATAGGCTATCTAATAAATGTCAACTTAGAATATAAAAGTGTACCCTGATTAGGGAATGATATGATGGTAAAAATTTTTTCTCTGCGAACAACGTTTTACTACTGTCTCTAGTTTTTTTTATTGGTTTTCCTTAATTTATGATGATTTTTTGAGTAAATTCTCTCAATTTCAAGTTGATTAAGATTGTTAAATAACTTTTTACAACCGCAAAGAAAGTAACTTCGTATTTTTGACTAAATTCAAAAGTTCCGAACCGAACTTACTTTTAAAAATCTTATCAAAATCGAATAAATAGATATCGATTATAAAATTTTAATTCCTGATCGCTAGGCTACAGAACCGTTTCTAAAATTTGATTTTAGAATGCTTTTCAGTAGAAAAAATCTTGATAATACCCTTTTATGAACATTCTTAAACATTTAGTTGAATTCTTAAGAAACAACTAAATATGTTTTGCTATGGAATATGAATTTTATTTTCATTCAGTAGAATAAAATGAAAGTATGTAATAGAAATGATTCCTTTGAAGCATAAAATCCACCTCTTTTGAAAAGTCCCATTCAAACACACACAAACCCTAAAAATAATTCTGACGATATCTAACCACAAAGTTTTTCCCTCACGCGAATAATCTGCATTAACTGTAACCACTAATGTCAAAGCAAGCGCAAAACCCCGTCATGGATGAAAGACATGCGTGGGGGGAGGGGGACACAGTGTGTACCTATGCGTCGCGGAAGGACATCCCCCGCGCACTAGTATTCCTTTGAGAGTTCTAGTGTCATTCAGAGTCAACACTGTTGTCCTGTAGGAGTACTTTGCATTGAAGGGAAGGGAGGATGATTTTGTTGTGCATTTTGTCGAATTCAGAAGTATGTTTAGGAATGAAAAGGGATTATATTTTGGAGAGTGTGTATGTATGGAAGTAGTAGTTTATGCTGCGTTTGGTATTGTGTCGTAACTATCAGGATAACTAGTGGTATTATGTTTTGTTGAGTGGTCAGATAATGTTTCTGGATGGGGAATATTTTGATGAGTGTAGTGTTATTGTCTAGTAACATAATGTGTAGAAGTCATTTGAATAAAAATGAGTGTAAAAGCATAGTAGTATAATAAAAGGAATTAGATGAGCTCTTTATGTTTTCAATGCATTTACTTTTAAAAGGGATATTATTTGTAAACTTTTACTTAAAATTATTCTCCAAAAGAATGTTAAATTTTACATATTCGGATCGATTTATTAAAGCTGTTTGAAACATTGCACGATTAGAAAAAATAATTTTTTGTTTAACCTTTCTTCAAAAATTTAATTTTTATACAAAATACCTTACTGAGATATACTGTTTTCAGGTGAAGGCGATATATTTTAATAAGAGAACTATAACTTTTTGTAGAACTATAGAGGATAGAGGATATACTTTAATATTTCTAATAAGTGAACGTATTTATTTATTATTATTTATCATTTTTAAGATGTGTTAGTAATAAAAGTGTTAATAAAATATAAAAATATATCAATTCAGAGGCAATGATAAAATGGTGTACATAAAATCCAGGAACAACCAAACATAATTCTTTATTCTATCTCATAATAAATACGTTTTATAATGGAAAATACATATAAGTTACAAAGCTTTAAATCTAGGAATCCAATTTAGTAGTTTTTAAGAGTAAAACCCATTTTTTTACAATATTGATACATTAGGAAATAAACACTACTCAAGCGTGAATTTAGTTGTCTAAATTTTCAAGAACACAAATTCTACCTCTAAAAATAAAATGAAGAAATTTCTAAATATATACTCAGTACCCAAATGCTTTTTTCAGAAATATTATTTTTCATTTATTTCTTTAAAAACCAAATGGGTCTTTGAAATAACATTCTTTATAAAAAAAGAAATAGCATGTAATGCTTTAAGGTTATAAATAACAAAGATTACCATAATACACGACTGCAGATCTTTTGAGAGGAATTTTGAAATAAAGTAAATACATGTTATTATACTTTTTCTTGATTAAATATAAATAAAATTAGATACTGATAATGTTATAAATGAGGCCCCTAGTTTCAAAAACGGACTCTTACCAAAAACAAAATTTTACAGGAGGGAGAAAAAACTGTCATCATGACTAAAACAAGAAAAATTTGAAATTCAATCTATTTGCTGTATACAGCAAATAGATTTAATTTCAAATTTTTTTCAATTTTAATTTCAAATTTTTCTTGTTTTAGTCATGATGACAGTTTTTTCTCCCTCCTGTAAAATTTTGTGTTTGGTAAGAGTCCGTTTTTGAAACTAGGGGCCTCAAATCCAACAAGTTAGTTTTATAACATTATTTGTATTTAAATATAAAAATAAGATATATTTCTTACTTCCATTAACTATTTAATAGAATTATTTTATCATAAAATTTAATACCTTTATCAAAACACTTTAATTGATGTGGAAAGTTCACCTTCTTTTCATATAAGTTTTCCTTGAGTTTTATCTTGAAATCTACATAGTTCTCAATACCTTCTATGGTAATTGATATCAGCGCAGGATAAGATTCATTAAGGTTGAATACTTTCCTATAAATTTTCTCAATCTTTTCAGAGCTAAAAATAAACCTTGCTTTATTCTGGCTCGTTTTAGTTCCCTTGAATAAATATGAGAGATTTTTCGATAAGGTATGATTTATATGGTCATAACGAGAGTTTTAAATTTTTTTTTAAATATTAAGGATTTAACTGCAACAAAAATAAGAGTAAATGTTTTTGTTTTACTGGAAGAGGAAGATTTGATATTAAATCATACATGATTAAACTTAGTTTCGCCGATTCCTTGGTACTGTAATCTATATGAAATTACAATAAACTCATATTAACATTGCACAACTTTGTATTAACAGAGTGTGAAAACATAATATAAAATGTTTGCATACATTTCTTTCAAAGAAATGTTTTGATTTCTAAGGAAATTATCTCATTATGTAAACCTATTGTTATAGATGCATACTTCCAATGACAAAAATGTTCAAAATAAAGTAAAGAATCACATTTCCCTTTTTTTACTCAATAAAAAAACCCTCATAAAAATATGAAATTTAAATTTTTACATGGTTCTCTGGTCCAATTAATCATATGTAGTAAGAAAATATTCATCATTTTTTTATGTCGGAACAAAAAAAGTTCATACTCCTAAGACAAGAATTGAGCGAGATGTAAAGGTTTAATTATTTATTTTTTGACAAGCGGGTGGGATATACAAATGTACTGCATATTAAAAATATTCCCCAATCTTCAGCAGTAAAAAAATAGTCTCCATGGAAAACTATGTCCTAGTTTTGTTGTTGATATTTCACTTTGGATATGGTGTCTATCAAACTAAGAGATTTAGAGTAGAGATTTATGTTTCAAAGTTACAAAATTCAAAGTGGTATTACTCAGCCTCAATTCTTGTCACAGGAGTTACGGAATTTTTATTGTTTACATAAAAATAATGATTTTTTTTTTACTGAATACTATTGGTAATACCAGAGGACCCCTATAAAAATGGGAATTTCTTGTTTTTCAGCGTATAGTAACCCAAAAAAAAAAACATGATTCTTTTCAACATTTTCAACTTTTTCGTCATTGTAAGCAAGCATCTAAAACGAAAGGTTTAGAAGTTACCAATTGGTTCACTTTTAAGAATGGACACTCTATTGAAAGATTTGTTTATCTTTTGTACTACATTCTTCATTTTTAACACACTATCTATAACCATATTTATATTCCCCAAAAATTCCACCTGACCTGAGAATAAAGCACAATAGATCTAGCATTAGCAGGCTTAGTACAATATTTTAATTAGATTCTTTAGGTATACTAAACAGGTTTTACGGAATATCTTATTAATTAGCAGTTATTACGTTTTAGTTCCCTTAAATAAATATGAGAGATTTTTCGATAAGGTATGATTATATTGGTCATAAAGAGAGTTTTAAAAACAATTTTTAAATATTTATTAAGGCTTTAACTGCAACAAAAATAAGAGTAAATGTTTACGTTGGAAAAGTATTATTTTGGTTGTATATCACTTATTTAAATACTGCCCATTTATGGCTTTCATTGACTAGCTATTGCATGTAATCATTCAACAAATCATGTAAGTTCAATATTCCAAATTCATAGCATATGTCTATATGAAAACTTAGTTACTCTTGTTGAATTTACGTTGTGTTGTATATTATATAAAAAATACAACTTTTCCCCACACTTTCAACCTCAGACACAGCTGTAACATATAATACCAAAGTACCATATTCTAATTTCAAAGAATACACCAACGCTCTACACAAGCTTTAGGCTTTGAAAGTATGAATATTGCACCGAAAAAATTGAAATACATATTCCAATTTTGATATCACAGCTTGAAATTGATAAATAATTATGAAAAAAAAACAAGGAAACCCGATCAAATTTATATTGGTGCTTTAAAAATATGTTGATGACTTTTTTTTGTATCGAGAAGGTAATAATAATATTTTTTATTCACATTAGAAATATTAAAAATTTTAGTGTTCAAGAAAAGTCGAAAGCTCTCTAATAGAGATATTATATCACTGTTATTTTGGAAATGGGACAAATTATCAATACGCGTTACTTATTAAAACTAGAAAAAATATATTAAATGTAAGTAGTAAAATTTTTACCATTGATTAAATAGGAAATTGTAGAAACCAAGGGGGAAAACATCAGCTTATCCCCGACTTCGAATTTAAGACGTTCGAGTTTTCCCAAGTTGCACTGTAAATGCTTACATCCATTTTTCAAATTCAATTTATTAAAAGAGTATTATAAAAAGAAATTGACTTTTAACCAAATATATATCTCATGTTTGCCCAATATCATTTTTTACTTAATTCATCGGATCGAGAATCATCGTTAAACAAATATTTTACTTCTTCAAAAGCCACAAAAAAATATTATTTTTAGAAAATTAAGTGATTATCAGAAGATAAAAAGGATTCCCACTTTTCTTTTAACTGATTTTTCCACATCGTGGGAAAAAAAATACAAAAATCCAACAACCCGTTTGTCAAAAGTTAATTAAACGCCTAAAAAGCGAAAAAATCCCGTGTCTTTTCTTTGAACAGAGGTTTCCTTAAATCAATTAGAGTTTATTGGAGAGTCTCGGAATGAAAAATTCCACTTCTTCTAAAAAATGAATGAACAGTTTTTTATAATAGGGATTGTATGGTAATTAAGCATTTAACGGTTGGATGGCGAAACTGGACAGTTAAACAACAAGAGAGAAGCGAAATGTATAAAAAAGTTAAATATTTGAAAGTATAGTGGACGAAAAGAAATGGAGAAACCATAGGACACATACGGTTCTTTCCTTTGAGAGTAGTAGAAGAATCTGGGGTTTTTGTATACCTATACCGGAAAATTCACTTATTTCTTTGAAATAAATAGTTTAAAAATCTGTTTGCGTTCTTTGTTTAGAAAATCCTGGAAATTTGCATTTCGTTTTTTTTTAATTATATAAGCTTCTGAATGCGTCGGTTATTTTAAAAGTTTTATTAACACGTTAATTTTTTTGAAGGTTTTAATTTTAAAATAAATAGGTTTCTTAGTAATGTTTATGGTTGAATTTTTTTTTTCTATTTTGTTTATCTTGTATTTTTTGTGAAACTCGATTTAAAACTGTTTACTTAGCTATTTAAAGAATTTGACTAAAACGATATAATAAACTTTTTTTTTAAGTTTCTTAATATGTTTGTTGTCTTACGACAGAATATAATCTCATTTCCATATTTTTTTATATTAATTAAAGCTTTTTTAAATTACTTTGATTTTTCACTTTCCAAAATTCATTTTTAAGGGGACTCCAGTACCAAAATTTGGTCAAAATATCGAATTTGAGATTTTGCAATCAAAGTGAAGATAGTAACCCTTAGAATTATTCCTACCAAGTCTCATAATGATATGGGGATTCTAAGTTTAAAAATTTTGAGATTTCTGAGGTCTAGATAGACTTAAGAAGCCTAGTTTTCTATCTTTAAACGGCTATTTCTCAAAACAAGGTTTTTAATGTTTAAAATCTAAAGGCTTTTTTTCTAATCATCCAAACCACTTCAAACTTTGTAGTCATTATCAGTAACACCTGCTTAACATCTTCAGGAATGGATTTTATAACATATTTATTACAATTTTTTTTACGGAGCATTAAAGTGGAAACTTCGGGTATTTTTTCGAAAAAAATGCCAAATTTCAGAGGTTTTTTTATTTTTCAGAAACTTTTATAGATAATCAAATTTACATGCCTACAAATGACTATATATGTTTGATTTATGTTCAGATCAAGTCAAAATAACATATAATAAGGGAGGAGTTACAATTTAAATGTAGGGTAATTTCGGGCATTTTTTTGAAGTTTTTTGTAATTCTTTTAAAAAATAAATTTTTGAACTCGCTTTTTTGGCTAAATATGAATTATTATGAAGTAAATACATAATTTAAAACCTTAAAAGATAATAAAATCCAGTTATTGGAGAAAAAAAAATTTTGGTACCAAGTCCCCTTAAGAAATGAATAATAACCTCTTATTTAGTTTTTTCAAAAGGAAATTCAAATATACTATGAAATAAAGTGCTTTAAAATAAAATTTTATTTGCATTAAAATTTACATGGATTTTATTAATCTGTATTGAAATGGAGTATCGATCTGTATCATAAAGTATCGATCTGTATTGATATAAAGTATTGATCTGTATTGATATAAAATATCGTTCCTAGGTCATCTCATACAAAAGTTGAAATCCAGATGACTGATTGAAAAGGATAATTTGGTCCCCAACTCTGGTGAGTAATTTTAAGGATTATCAAACATAGGTACTAACTATTCCGTTATCTTTTGCTATTTCATTAAAAATTACCAAAATATTTTTAACTTCTAATGTATTCAAATACTGCCAGACTTTTGTTGCTCATAATATAGTTAGTTTATATCAAAGTATTCAGTTGGCTATTTTGATGAAATTTATGATATTTTCGTCAGAATGAGATATTTGCTTTTTAATGGGATAGATAACGGAAAAGTTCAAAGTGTATTTTACTGTGGGATATATTAAAATATATTGAACTATACCTATATATTTTTATTTAGTATTACATAAAAAATGGCATGCTCTTTTGATACACTTTAAAATGTAAATTGAAATAAGTCATGTTCTTTGAGATTTAGAAAGAAGAATGGAAGCTTGTGTTTTGACTCCTTTGCTCTGCTTGGCCATTATTATTAATACTTAGTAAATAAAAGAGGATATGCGGTGTCCAAATACGAAAGTGAATACTACAACAAAAGTAGTTTTAAGAAAATGTGTTTTATTACTTTTTCCATAAGGGTAAATTAATTAGCTTGAGATCCACCACTGTGTACTTATAAAAGAAAGGAAGAAATCTTAAAATGAGAAATATACTTGTAGAATGTTTTAGATTTGAATGGATAACAAACTTTTTGGACCCAATATATTTATGATACTTTTGTATACGAAAAACCTTAAATGTTAAGTGTACTTTCCAATTCATCCATATGTCTATTAATAAGAACTGAACTGGTCGTTTCAATGAGTGAATCGGATTGGGAACCATCTTAACTATCAACTTAAAACAACATTTATTAGAACAATTATTTCTAATTATTTCTAAGATTTCCCTTACTTAAGTGTACTTTAATTGATTAGATGTAGCTTTTTAGAACATGTCCATGTTGGTGTACTTAATGTAAACAATTGTGTGAAGAACTGATGCCCATGCAAATATATTCTATGGGTTCCATCAATAATCTATTAGTTTGAAAAATTCTATAGATCTTCTTTAATATATTATTGGTCTTCCCCATAAATATTTTGAAATTTTCCCCTAAGAAGTAACATTTTGACTCATTTTTTGGCAATAGAAGACTCTTGGTGACACCCGAAACAGACCTCTCCTTGCACGGATAAGAATTATCAAAGAAAAAAGTAGATAAACCAGTAATGAAAATGTTGTCGGTGATGAACCCCTTATGCTTACGGTCTCCATTATAACCCAATGCTCAAAAAGAAAAACTTTACATCCCTTAAAACCCTCGAGCCCTTTCAATCAAACAAGCAGAATAAATAACCCCCATCCTCACAAAACGAGCCAATCCCTCGAGACCGCTCTCACGGCAATCCCAAAAAAACCTCGTCCCCAACCCCTTCCGATGTCTCCAAGAATCAGAATCACACGCTCCAAGAATTCGCCACACGCGAGCCATCTGAGGTTTTGCGAGAGCACTCAACCGCTACGCAATCGGGAGAGTTAACTGACTTTTCTTTCGGTCGGTGGCAACTCCTCTGTCGGAGATCAAACGGTTTTTATGGCCGCCGCTGATAAACCTTTCGGTCAATCATCGGAATACTTTTAGGAGACTTTCGGGAGGAGGATTATATCCAGGTAATCCCTTCTGGAAGCGGTGTGTGGAGTGGATTTTTTTTTTATCCCCGCGCGAAGAAGCCCGTGTAGTGGAGTGGAATCCGTTTAGTGGAGATTTTTGTGGGGAGATTTTGGTATTTTTTTCTTTCTTCGTTTGATGTCGATCTTTGAATCAGATTGAGTTTGAGCTGTTGTAGGGAAATTTCTGTGTGTTTGGGTTTGGAGTGTAAAGAGACGGGTTTGGGTGGAGGGAATCGGGAGTGGTATTGATTTTTCTGCACTGAGTTTGGTAATCTTACTTTGAGAAGAGGGGGAATAGGTAAACCTGGTCACAACCACGGAATTGGTGTAGATAAATTTTATGATGAAGAAGATTAGATGCCATCAGCTTTGACTTTTGGGGGGACCAGGAGTTTTGAAACATCTTTGCAATTAAACGGAAACATTTTGCGATATATTGAAAGGATTCGCCGATAAAGGCCGACAATATAAAGGGTGTTTTGAAAGTCCGTTTCACGCTTATACTATTTGGAACCAACGTCTCTTAGGGTCATGGAAGTGAGGTGTACCCTTAGGTAAGTAAGTGATCATGGAGAATCCACTGAGTGGTGTGAGTACTGAGTAAGTGACTAAGTAAATCCACTGCGTAAGTGACCATGCTAAATCCACAGTGCCCCTAACCGTGAAACATGAAATGTTTTAAAAAAAAGAGATAGAAGAAAAACGTCTGTAAGAAAAATTGTTGGCAATACCTAGAATAAAAATTTCAGGAAAATATCCTCTATATTCGAGGAAATATTAGCCAGTGCAAATATTACTTTTTCAAGCCACAAGAAAGAAAAGTTCGCAAGTTTGTAAGTTTCATAATTTTTTTTATTAAAATTTGCCTTCATCTCTCTATATATAATGAAGGTGTCCCTGCCTGCCTGCCTGGGTTCCTGCCTGGGTTCCTGGGTTTGTCCGGAACAGATTTGCCTCAATTTCTCCAAAACTACCCGTCCGAATCGAACCAAACTTGGTACACATACGTATGGGGACGGGGGAAAGACAATGACATCATTTCCAAATTTCTAAAACCACCCCTTCATCCCCTATAAGGCCTTTTTGTAAAATTCACCTTACTTCTCCACTAAAGAAGATCTGTTTAACTCGCATTGTTGCAAATAATACAACAAAAACAATTTTAAACATAAAACAAAGTATTTAAAGATAAAACTTGGCTAAAATTGTTTTAAATGTTTTAAAAAGGTTATTAATAATTTAAAAAATTAAAAACGGCCCTTATAAAAAACTTTATAATAGTATTTTCTTATTAAAAACTTCATTTTCCATGAAACTTTAAGTTGAAATAGAAAGTTTTAAGAATTAGACTGGTTAAAGTAAAGATTACATCATGCAGTTTTTTTAGAAAGCTGATGATAGAAACACTAGATCAATTTGTTATTTAACCTTATAATTTGTTTCTTTGGTGTAGTTTAACGGGATTTTTTTTTTCAATTTAAACAGGGGGTATTTACAAATTTTGGGATTTCAAAAGTCTGTAATAATTTTAATGGATTTTTTTCACTTAGAATGGATAATTGGGTAACTGTCGTAATTAAATGTGCAACACCGGAACTGGATGGTTAGGTTAGATTTACACAGTTGGAACCGGGAGGGAAAAGGCACAGGGAGCAAGGTGATGAAAATGCACCGGGAACACCGAGATGAAAAGGCACCGGGGACACCAAGATGAAAAAGGCACCGGGATATGAAAAAATACTGGGAACACCGGGATATGAAAAACTACCAGGATGATTGGTAATTATGGTTACAGAAAATTAGGCATGTAACTTGAGAAAATTTTAATAAATTGATACACTCCACCCGCGCAAGGCCGGGCATATCAGCTAGTTCAACTATAAAGCTCAAATATACATGATGACATTTAAAAACATACAAATTTGCAAACTTTTCAACCAACAAAATTACATAATTCGAAAAAAGTTTCTGCTATTCCATTGATATCTTATACTTAACGTGCTAAACTTATTTTATTTTTAAAACTTTTCAACACACTCATTTTTTTCATAATGGCCCGAAGCATGTCTTGCAATTTTATCTAAATATCTTCGACCGTATTTCTTAAACCCATCCAAGCAACAACCAAAAGAAATTTCCAAACAAATCTTCATTATTTAATAGCTTCAAAACACTACACACATTCAAAAATCTCTGCTTCTAGAGCAGCAGAGATTATTAAGCCAATTTACCCAAGCGCATCAAACCACGTAATCACCCAAAGAATACGATCAGCGTTTCTCCAAATTAACTCATCTTCAGCAACATGAAATTCCATAACAAGGCTCTTTTTTATACACACAATATTTTACGATCTCCTTTAAGAAAGTGTCTTAAAACCCTTTACGACTTGGGCTCTTAAGAAGCACTTGATTTAAAGTCTCGTAAAACACATTTTAATCCCTTGTTGAAGAGTGCATTTAAGAATCAATTTCTGAGATGCTCGTGGGGGGAAGAAGCCCTCCTCTGAGAGGATTTGGGAACAGTTTGGGTTTAGAATGTTCGTCGTTTGTTACGTCGACGGCAGTATTTTGGTTCGAATTTTTGCTTGAAGTTGAAGTTGTTTGTTTGTTTAGGAATTTCGTAATTAATTTTTTTTGAGTTAAATGGATACCAGATAAAAACCGATAGTGAGCTATGAATATAAAATGAAGGGATTTCAAATTAAGTTTTTCGTTACCACATATTTAGAGTACATGAAAGAACATCGTCTATAAACAGTTTTTAATTTGTAACAAGGGCAATATTGAAACATTTGCTGTGGCCCACAGAGAAAAAGCTAAAAAGCTAAACAGAGGGTACATAACTCTATTTTCAAGTGACATCTCATGATAGAGGGCAGCAATGCAAATATCCATCAATGACAGGGGTGTAGGCAGTACGATTTGGTGATCAGAGCTGTGATTGGCTGTGACGTGTTCATTTAATCTGTCACTTTCGGAGGAATATTGAAGATTGAGATTCTTTTTCTTCACCTCTCGTGACGTGACAAGGGAGCCTTGAGATCTATGAGTAGCAATAGCGCCACCAGGTCCCCTTTCACAAGGCATACATGGTGTTTTTTAATTTCTATTTATCGCCTATGGTCATGAATTCTCTGTTCTGGTCTGGTACTCAGTGCTGTTGCCCATCAGTGCATATAAATTTTTCGAGCCCTCAACTGGGGTTAGAAGATGAAAAGGGAAACCGCTGTAAATTAAACAAGCCATATTATAACTACTGATTTATAATTTATAATCATGTTCCCCTTTAAAATAATTGATTTCTCTATAGAATTTAACAGTCTGACGATTATATTTGATGTTTAAAAGTTTAAATACATTTATCTAATTACCCCTCACTGGGCAATGCAATCCATTTACTGCAATTCGCGCTATCTGCTACGGTTTAGATATCGTATAGTATAATCAGTGGAGATTTAAATTATAATTGCCTTAAATCTTCCATAGAGATGGTTTGGTTTCCTATATAGTTAATATTCCGTAACCTTCCTCCTTTATAACATCCAAATTTAAATTATCATAATAGGGGGTTTAAACTTGTTAGGGTGCTAAATTTTAGGTTTTGAGTAATGGAGCTTATAATGGATCTATCTAATTTAGATTTTGCATAGTACAATATAATAGTTAACATAGACAGTCTTTTCCTTTAAAGTTGATAAATTTATGTCATTATCGCTATTTGGTCGATTGATTATTTAAATTTTGGTCTAAATCAGGATGTTTTATTATGGGGAGTTTAGAACAAGCCTGGGCACACCACTTTGATTGTAACGCAGACCAAATAATATTAAGTATTTTGCAATAAAAAAAATAACATATTACCTGCAAAGAAATAACTCTTTATTAATATTTATTGTAATCAATATAAAAAATGATGTAATTAAATAATAGAGAGGGTGACGATACATGCATTTGATAAATGCATAGATCGTCGTTTGATCCCCAGCTTGATATCGCCTCTACTGTGGAAGAATGGTGTAACTGCTAATGGATAAATTTGTACTATTTTAGAGCTTGGCGAGCAAGTCCTCTAAATTACCTTGGAGGTTTTTAATGAAATAGATAACGGAAAAGTACCCAAACATATACATTTATGTACCTACTACATATTTATTTATCTTTCAAAAATATACTTGGGGCACAGAACATATGTTACGCAGGCCTGCCTTACCTTCGAATTAAGATTGTTGCTCTACGAAAGGTGGCTAATGCTTTGCCCAAGATAATAATGAGTTTGGGCTATTAAGCTTCCGCAGCCTAATGTGCCGTTGGTAGCAATCAAGGATTACCTTTGGCCACTAATTGGCGACGGTGGATCGATACGACATTTCTTTTGTTCTTTTAATAATATGAGCTGTTCAGGGGGACAGTGTTGTATGTCCAATATCATAAAAGGCACTGGTTATTTCATCAAAAGTAACTGCTAAACTCTACTCTAATCTCGCTATTTCTGAAAAATTGCAAGTTAAATAGAGTATTTTCAGGTGACGTCACGAACAGCTATTTTGTTTTAACTGTTAACCTTTTGTAGGGCTTTTAACTGTTGCTAAAGCGGTTGCTGGGTAACGAGGTATCTGTTGCTAAGGCGGTTTTTAGGTATGGGGTCACGTGATTGCAAATGCTCCAATAGAAGAATTCAACGGCCAGTCATTTTCTATAACTGTTAACCTTCTATAGGGCAAAAAAAACTGTAACCTTCTGTTGCTAAGGGCGTTGTTAGGTCCGAGTCATGTGATTGAAAATGTGCTATCCTGGAATTGAACCGGGGACCATTAGGTTACTAGGCGCACACTCTACCACTAGGACATCGTTGCTGATGCTAAGATTGATAAATAACATAATTTTAATGTTTTAAAGCAGGTATAGGCAACCTTTTTGAATCTGCGGGCCGAACTCAAAGATTTTAATGACGTGGTGGGCCAGGGGTGTAATTTCAGTTTTTGGTTGGGGCACAAACCGCAATCAGACTTTTGTTTTTGGGGTATTGACTTGACGTCATTTCTATAGTACTAATAATACATTTTACGTTAAGTTTTAGATCACTTAAAAGTAGTATTTGAACTATGTTGCACATAAAATGTCAAAATTTTACAATGTTAGCTAGCTACAAGTAAAAATGGGGGTCCGTGGGTCACCCCCAGTAAAATTTTTTAAAATTTGCCTATAAAAATAGTGATTTAGCTCATTTTGAAACCCTTTGAGTAACATCTGAATAGAACGGCTCCTTATAAACCACATAATTTTCAAGGGAAAAAATTATAGACTTCAGAATTTCGAGGGGACTATGGGTCCACCCCCAGGAAATTTTTTAAAATTTTCCCCTTTAACTAGTGGGGGCTTTAACCACTTTGGTGAACACTCAAAGGGAACCGTTTCTTGTAAGCGTCAGAATTTTCAAAGAAAAAACACTGTATAACAGACTTTCAAATGGTGGAGGGGGGTTGGGGTTCTCCCCCAGAAAAATTTTGAAATTTGATCCTCAAAAGTAGTGTTTTAAGTCCTTTGAAGACTTTTTGAAGTCTTTTTTTTACTTTTCTCCATGACAATTTTTAAAATGTTCCGCGGGCCGGACCAAATGACGTGGCGGGCCGGAGGTTGCCCACCGTTGTTTTAAAGCATGTTTCCTATTACTGCGCAGGCTTTAACCTTTGTGGAAGTAACCACTTCGATCATAAAATTTGAGATCACAATGGATTTTTGGATGGTTGTTGCCGAAGTCGGGAGCTCTTTAGTTGGCCAGTAAGAGTAGATCTAAACATGTTCCTTTCAAAGGAACAACAGCTTGACAGGACACTTAATTACTCAAAATTAAGTTAGTTGCACCACGGACTGACTGGATACTATACAAGAGGTTATCAGAATACAGGATGATCATATAAAATAACTTTACCAATTCAAGATACTAGCTACCATACCGTTCATGCCAACTGAATGAAGTTTTGGTTGAAGATGTAGATGTATTGAGGGAGATGTAGACTGTGAGAAGAATGATATGGGGGTAGAGCAGTTAAACTAATGCATAATGAAAATGAGTTAATGAAAAGTAACGTTATATTCGAGAAAACGTTAAATCAAAATATTTCAATATTATAATTATATGTATGTACTAGCAGATATACCCGCCGTTTCTCGGGTAAAAAAAAGGCTTTTGAAACTGTGTTTTAAAATATGATATTTAAAATATTACTGTGTTTTAAAATAAATAAAAATTATTTTCTTCACTGTATTCCTTTACAAGGCGTCATTTAGGTGCAATAGGTGCTTTCATAAAAGTACAAAACAATTAAAAATACATAATTTTCTAAGATGTTAAACAAAACCTTAAAAAAACCTTAAAATTACATTTTTAATAGTATACTGTATTTAAAATTATTTTACCAACAAATATTCAATCGTACCTAGTCAGCAAACGTTCCTAAAATGATGAAATAATTTAATGTAATTGAAAAATATCATTTAAAAATTTTAACAGATTAAACATCGCTTTTATTACAATTTTTGTCTGCATAATAAAGATAAAATTTATGTACTTTTCTCCTTCTTAAAATGGACATTCATCTAACAAATTTTTAAACATTTTAAGATAACTAGCGATTATAAAGGAGAAGGATGCACAAAGCTCCTAGATAACATTATACGGAGATTTCTTTTTAAAAAAAATTAAACAAGGCTTTACCTCATAAATTAAAAACCCACTTTGCTTTTTTTTTTGATCTTCCGTTATTACACGAGATACTCGGGTTTCTTGGAAAGAAGCTTCATCATATAATTAAAAAGTAATTAATTACGGCTAATTACCAAACCAGCTTTTTTAAAAAGTGTGCACTTTAAACTCCCGTTTTATACAGTTAACGATAGTAAGGCAGATAGAGGAGTATGATAAATACGGTTCGCAAAAGAAGGATATGTTCGCATTTATCATTAGTATCGGACTTAATGATCACATACTCCAAAGAGAGCTTTTCCCCACTAGCTTTATTTAAAATGATAACTTGCTTATCTTGTTACTAACTCGAACTGATTTTTTGGAATATTTATTAATGGGGGTTAATTTTCGTTTAGTTTATTCTATGGAAGAAAAAAAATGTGACTATGTAGTACCGGTTCAAATCCTTAAGTTAAGGAAAGTTTATTTTATTCTATAATTTTTAAAAAGAAATCTCTTAGAAATATAAATGTACAGTGATGTTCTTACCTATATTGAAACAACTTTATTACGCTTACTGGGGTCACCCATAAATGATGCTACGTTTGGAGGGGAGGGAGGGGGTTTATCAATCGGTGAGACTTTGTGACATGGGGAGGGGGTAACAATAATTCTGATATCACACACAACAAATTCATTTTTAATCATTTTTAAAATATAAGCTACAAGAAGAAACAACATATGAATCGCCAAAGGGAAGACACAGATCCCCCGTACAGGTGAAAGAAAAATTTAATCATGAATAAAATACAGCAATAATTCATACAAATGTAATTAAAATTTATTATACATGGACAGTAAATAAAAATAAATGAACCAAAATGTAAAAGACACAGCTTTGGCCAAAAATTACTATTGCTTCTATTATAATGAGAAAAACTCATCCGGATCATTTATGTTAATTATGAATTTAGACAATAAACGTTTGAAACTTTTAAAGTTAATTATATCTTCTGCAATTCAAAAGGTAAACAGTTAAATAGTTTACACTCGACAGCAATGTTGCCTGACCCTATGACGTCACTACGCGGAAGCAGAAACTGCGTAAACAGAAAGCCTGTTGGTTTGCTAGGTGTAGTTTCGGTATGCAAATCGTGATAAAATGACGCTATTATATATTATACATGGGTTTAAAAAATAATCATATTTTTAAATTGACACCGCGCTGGGAACTACTTTGTTTGTTAGTGACGTCATAGGGTCAGGAAACGTTGCTTTCGAGTATAGCTGAGATTTAGAAGAAATGTTTTCGATAAATGTCTTTGTGACACTGAGGCAGTTGGAAAATTTCATTTGGCATTCTTTCAGAAATGTGGTTTTTAATTTTACAAACATCTTTATTTCGGTATAAAAATCATATCATAATACGATAATTAGCAATACCAGAAGAAGCTCTTACAAAACCATCTGTCTCTCCTTTTGAAAGAGCTAACCTTAGCCAAAGTCCTAATTTGTAGCCAAGTTGGCGCTATTTTACAGCCAATTTCTAGAAACCAATGAAGGACTAGCGTTACCATATGGTTACAGTAAACTGCGATTTATATTTGTTTTCCCTATACCCAAATAACTTAAATTCAATAAATATTTTATAGCTTCGAGCTTGTGGTGACAGTCCAATCTTTCAAAAATATAGTGTTTCTAATCTGGGCTTTTTTTTGTTGTTTTGTGCTAGGTCAGAGAAAACATTTCTATACTAGACAGCAACTTAAGTTGACCCTACGACGTCGCTAACAAGCACAGTAGTTCCCATCGCGGTGTCTGAATTTTGAGTAAAACGAAGAACGTCAATTTGAAAATATGATTATTTTGTTAAACTTATGTATATGTTATGGGCAAAGTGATTAATCGGGCATTATTAATAATGCCCGAAGTGGAGGCGGGCAAAGTGATAAATTTCATTCATAAATTTCACTGAATTTATCACACTGCCCGTATCATATATATAGTGCTTTTCAATCACGATTTGCGTACCGAAGCTCCTCCTATCAACCCAACAGACTTCGTGTTTACCGATTTCTCCTTCCGCATTTGTGACGTACTGGGTTCAAGAAACGTTGCTGTCGAGTATAGGGATCTGGGCATACCGGTAATTTGTATTCGGGTTTGTATTTCTGTATGGCCTTTTTTTTAAAATAAACAATGAGGAAATTGCACGTTTTTTGTTTTAATTTTATTATGATAGAAGATGAAAATCCATGAAAAATGACGTAAAAATTATTGAAATCGGAAAACTATTCCCCAAGATATTAATTTTTAAAATCTCGTTTCCTGTATTGGCGGGAAAAACAGTAATTTCGTTATGGCTGCTGTGTGACGTCACAGCGCTTGGACCCACTGGTTTCGCCATGTTATTGTATGCTTAGCTTGCTTCATTCTGCTATTCTTCATAAAGTTTTTACTAAAAACCTATGATATTTTAAAGACACATACAGATATTTTTTATAAAAAGATTGACGTTTTGTTTTTCAAAAAATATTAATTGGTTTTGGAATTATTAGGATTCAAAGTTTAAATTTTTTCTTTTTCTGGCAGTTCACTAGAGAAACAGACGAGTTTTATGCGTGTTTTGGTTTTATGATAAGTCTGATTTCTTTTATTTTCAACAACTAGGGGGCCTGCCCCCTGCTCGCTATCGCTCACCAACCCCCGGAACTGCTTCGCAGTTCTTTTAAGATCGCTTCGCGATCTCAGCGAGCAAAGCTCGCTTGTAGAATTTACCAACTCTAATGAAAACCCTTATCCAATCTAAAATATTTTATTTCTCTTATCACTAATTTATTAGAAATATTTTCCCAACCTGTTCAACAAATATTGAAAAATATTAATTTTTCCAGAATACATAAACTATCCTCCCTTAAACATTTAATAACCACATGAACTTAAAAACGCATTCAATCTAATTAACTCTTAAAACAATGACTAATCTAACAATGAGCTAATATTAATCAGAAAAACACGCAACTGCCAAACAAAAATCTCCACCATTCATCCGAATTATATTTATTTCTCTAGTATTTCAAAAGCAAAAAATAGTTGAAAACATAGTTATCAAGGAAGTCTACTAACAATCACTAACAAACTAAGAGAAAAAAACGTGCACCCACAAAACTTTTAAATATCCGTGCTCGCGACAATCTAGTGAACCGTCAAAAATAAACTTAAAAAATCTCCAATAAACATTAAACGTGTCTGATGAAGACCTAGTAAAACTATGAAAAAAATGAAAGTTTGATGCTTAATAATTCATAAACTAATTCGAATTTTTCAAAGAATTAAACGCTAATCTTTTTCTAAAAAATAAGAGCATAAGTGGTTAAAAAATCATACTCCTAGTGTGATTAGTTTTTATTTTAGATCGAAAAAACCGAAAAAGTAACAAAAATTTCGAAACTTTAAAAATTAATTACTCCAAACCTAATTCGAAATTCGAAAAAAGGGCGACGTAGTGCACATCTTCAGATATCAGAGTATGAGGTTGCAAAAAATCAAAGCTCTGCTGCTAATAGTTTTTGCTGAACGCGATTACGCGGCGAAAAAACAAAAACTTCAACTTTGACCTTAAAAATACCCCAGAACTAATAATCACATCAATTAGCTTTTTATTCGAAATTGTTCTCCAAACATTCCTCTACAAACTTTTCAAATTTCATAAATTTCTGTCAAGTAGTTTTTGCGTTGTGAGAGGTCAAAGATTTCAAAAATAAAAATTTCTGAAACAGCGGCGGCAGCGGCGGCGGCGGCGGTGACCGTTACTTTTATTTAATATAGAGAGATTCACTAGTTTTGACGGCGCTGAGACGTCAAATCCCGTATTTTGATCTCATGACTTTACTAGTGTTTTGGCAAAAATAAAATCGAATTTTAAGTTATTTAGAACATAATTTTGAACTTTAAAATCTGATATTTGAGAGTTTTAAACTATAACGTATCAAAAAAGTGTAAAATTAAGCAAATCCCTCACTTAGGCAATTCCCTCATTGAGTGATTGACACATAATTTGAGTAAGATAATCCTAAAAACAGTAATGGACTCTAACCGTCTGACGTCACACGGAACCAACACGTGACCTACTGAGCTTGCGATTGGTTACCACAGATACTACACTAGTAGATCTACTAGTGTAGTATCTGTGGTAACCAATGGACTCTAACCGTCTGACGTCACACGGAACCAACACGTGACCTACTGAGCTTGCGATTGGTTACCACAGATACTACACTAGTAGATCTACTAGTGTAGTATCTGTGGTAACCAATCGCAAGCTCAGTTGTAGGTCACGTGTTGGTTCCGTGAAGTCTCGAACCAGATAGGCGGTTAGAGTCCATTGCAAGCTCAGTTGTAGGTCACGTGTTGGTTCCGTGAAGTCTCGAACCAGATAGGCGGTTAGAGTCCATTGATCTCATTTGGAAAAAAATTATCGTATATAGAGCATTTTCAATCACATGACTCTGCCTAACAACGGCCTTAGCAACGTTGTTTTATTCCTCCAGTGACATCATGTGCGAATGCTGCTATTGGATACTTCTATGTCCCGCCCCTAACAACAGCCTTAGCAACTTTGATTTTGTCCTCCAAGTGACGTCATGTGCGAATGCTCTATTGCATTATAATTTTAAAGGAGCACGCAAAAAAGGTTACGCTTTAGATGTGTGTCCATATTATTTAATTTGAGAGTAAATGTTAAAAATCTATCTTCAAAATAATAATAATAATAATAATAATAGTTATATCCCAGTTTTTCTTGTAACAACAGGACTTTCGTTACATACGAGCTCCTTATAAGCGGGTTCAACTCAACATATAGGTTCTATCTTTACTTGTTGATACCGAATAATACGAGGCTTTTTTAATTTTATAATACTACATTTTGTATAAACTTAATTATATTATTGATTGTTCAAAATGTTTAGATAAGCTATACAGAACTCGAGGTTTATAATGAACGCTTTTTTATTCTATATCAGAAAACAATTGAACAATTGTTTTAATTGAATGTCCTACAATTATAACATTTGTTGGTTGAATTTATGAATAAAATATCCGTATTGGAGTCATCATAAGGATATTATTAATAATCTCCATCGAAATATTCGAATTCAACAGATCGTTATGCTTAAAGTTTGAAAACATTTTCAAATGCATAACGGCACATAATGAAAACTACCTCTAAAGCATTTAGGATAAAATGTTCTGCGCCAATTTAAAGTCCAATATTCAAATAACTAGTAATGAAATTATACCTACCTGCAACAAATTGGAATGGTATAATCATTTCGTTGAATTTAAAACGCAGTTATCGATTTAGATATAGATGGTGTGGGCTATTATTTACAAAATACTTTTCTCTAAAATTATAACATAAATGGTTTCGGTTGCGTTTACTCCAAACATTTCTTTTTCTCTAGAAATTTTCAATTCTTTCAAACGGATTTAACTGTTTCATATTACTTTTGGTTTTTCTTAGACTTCAAAGCGTTTACAGGTAAGATAAATTTAAATCATTTTAGTGACACAATTCTTCCACTTACAGTGATAATTTTAACGATTATAAAACTAAAAACAATACCTGATTGATGATGATATGAGCTTCGGGTCACAAAAAAAACAGTGTAACAAGTAGATGTGTTTTCAATAGTTAAAGTCGAAACTCTATGTAGTCATATTAAATTAAGACATTTAAAACTGTAATACTGTAATTAGTTTGTATTTTTCAATTTAAATTTTTTTAAAGAAAAAAAGAGAAGTACTAATAACATAATTTCCCTTTTAAAAAACTGAACTTAGAAACTGAAAAAGGGGTGTTTTAGTAATGGATATGGGCAAATTTTGATAATATGTATGAAATAATGTGTTGGTCACATTAAACGATTCATTTTGAGTTAAGCTAATAAAAGTATTTGAGATTTCTGCCGATTTTGATAACATTAACCGTGTCACATTAAGCGGAATAGACTATAAATATTCTTAGACTTATATTTTACCCTTTCTTAATTATTAAAATTCTTGAGGTATATGTTTTTAACATTTCTATTGTTCTATAGGGCTTCCTAATCTGTAAGAATGATGCTGTCTACAATCTCTTAATTATCATTACTTACCAAACTTCAATTATTTTGCCGCATGATTAGAATTAGATTTAAACACTTTTTGTGATTTACTATTGCCAGTAAAATACATTCGATTCAATTTACTTTATAACAAAGACTATTGAGAAAGTTTAAAAACATATCTCGAATTTTGCCTTACATGATGGAGAAGGTTACAGCTCCACTTTGCAAGTTTGAAAGTAAAACAATCTGTATTAAACAATCAATCAATAAAATACAAACTAGGCCATAATCAAATATAATAATGAATACCTAAAAAGCCTCTAAGGTGGAACTGCATCCATCTCCATAATTAGTTTTATTTAGCTTTTCTTACTGAATAATTTTTTTTTTGTTATTTAAAGGTAAATGAAATTGGATGCTTTTGCATTGGACGAATATAGTCACACACCTAAATTGAGTTGATCTTTATATCACGACAACTATCTCTTGCTGAACAACAATAAAGTAATGATGAAAGATAACCTCAAATCAAACACAAAAGAACTGAGTACGAAGAGATCGCCCGATTCTTCAGAATCAGCCCTCGAGAAGAAAGACCGAATTGACAAGATTACAGACGATGGAAAGTTAAGCTATGTATTATCGCTCTTCACGAAAAATTCATCCGTTCATGCCATCTCAAAAATCAATGACGGTGAATCAAGAATAAGCAAGTATTTCTGGCTCTTCATCTTAGTAGGACTGTGTTTTCCTTGCACGTTTCACGTGTACAAGTTGATTAGCCGATACTTCGAATATCCAGTCATGGTCACTTTGAAAGTTGAAAGGTTGAAATCTCTAGAATTTCCTACAGTAACTTTTTGTAATCTGAACAGAGTAGAGAGGAAGTATAGTACATGTCTCAAAGAACATCAAAAGGATATAATGGATTGTCCTATAGACATGCAATTTAGGGCTAATATACTAGAACCTAAAAATCATGGCAAAAAACCTTTACCTAGTCGGAAGTTTCTTTCAAATACGAAAGGACAGAACGTCACTGGAGAACAGGAATTTTTGTACGATTACTACAAAACTCCGGAAAGCGTCCGAATGAGCATGTCTCACGGTACACTTTTTATGCGCTTGTATATTTTTCAAGGTAAACTGATATGGTCGAGGTCAACCTGGAGAAAATCAAACGAAATAGTTGAAACTTTCAATACTCGGTTCGGGAAGTGCTATTCTTTCCTTCCACCAAGGGATAAGAATAATAAAACAGTCGAAATTTCTTTGACGGGACCAGAAAGTGGATTGCGAGTAAGTATTGATTCAGGGCAAGCCGTATACCATGATGTTACACATACTGTTGGTGGAAGGGTTTTTATCGGCGAGTTTGACGAGAAACCGAATCCTGAAGAGCAGGGATTCAACGTAAGTCCTGGATTCGAGACTTCGGTCGCTTTAAGGCAAACTGTAGTGAAAACTCTTCGATGTCGGGATTATTCAGCTCAATCGGAAGCCGGCGGCCGATCTAGAAGGGAATGCGAGAAGCTCTGCATCCAACGCTCCAACTTCGCGAAGTGCGGATGCGCCGATCCCACCATGGCCATGTCTGGAGGACTTAAAAAATGCATTCTGATTAACGTTCAACAAATGGAATGCCTCAAGAAGGCGGCCGAAACTCTGGCACGGAATAAGGGCCTGTGCGACTGTCCTCCGGCATGCCGGTCCACACACTACGATGCACTTTTGTCGTATTCTGCGTACCCTTCGTTCAGTTCTACGCAAAATGCACGGCCCGAACCACTCTCCATTAATGCACAGTTTAACATTTTCGAGACGCCCGAGATTTCCATTGGATCCTATGAAGAATTATTGGCGGCTAGAACTGAAAGGTTTCAGGCTGACAAGAAAAGCGTAGTGTTAAATGTTTTTTATTCGTCGTTAGAAAGAAGAACCTTCGAAGAGGTTCCTGCGTTTCAAGTCTCAAACCTTTTGAGCAGTTTAGGGGGAGCTTTCGGTTTCTGGCTCGGAATATCGCTGTTTTTTCTTTATGAGGTTGTTGAAAAAACACTTAGTCTTATTTTTAGTTTTTATTTGTATAGAAAGTATTAGGGCAGGTAGAGATAAAAGGTCCAAATTTAGAGGTTTTTCAAAATTTCCAATATGACGGCAAAGCAGGAGCTGCAATTGACGTCACTGGATGAAATCTCACGCCCCTTTTGAATTTTTCATCTCTATGTGAAGAGCCATCCTAGTCTTATTCTACTAACCTTGTATAAACAGTCTCAATTTAGAGGTTTTTCAAAATTTCTGAAAGACGGGAGTTTTTATTTTAATAACTTTATGCGTCGTTCCTAGCTTTAAGAATAGTTGGCTAAATTTTCCCCAATAGAAATTGCGATCCGAATAATATTCGTAGAGAAATCGTAATATTTGTGAGATTAATTTTTTCTGACCTTTCGCCCGACCTCATGGGGAAAATAGTTTAAAACTCAAGAAAAGGGGCTCTAAATAAAATCTAAGAAATAATTTATAAAATATTTTGCAATGAACGAATAGGAGGTGAGTGAACTAATCGGGTGAATCCAGAAAAAAAACCTCTTCATTCAAGTGAAACATAATATGTAAAACATATAGTCGCTTTTTAAGGTTTTAAAACATGCATTTAAATGTGTTATTTAAATGTTTCAAGTGTATTTCTTAAAAAATGACTTTAACCTTTAAAAAATTCTTGAAAGAACACATTTCTTTGAATCACGTGTTTTTGTCCCAGAAACAATTTGAAATTTTGCCCAAAAATGTGTAAGTTTTTTATGACACATAAAACTTGTTAAACAACGGAAACTGGAGGGTTTTTCCCATGAAATTTATATTAAGTTTAGAGTTTCGGAGATCATTATAATTTTTGAAAGGTAGAAATAAATAACTACATATATCCTTTCTTCACATGATGTCTAGTCAAAGTTGGGAAAATTAGATCTTAGATTAGATTTAATTTTTTATCATGTGAAAATCAAGATATACCTTCAAATTTTATCTAGGGTATGATCATGAACTAATTCTTCCTACAGTAAAAAAAAAAAACCCGATTCCTTAAACTTAGTGCGTGTGTGTGTAATCGTAATGTATGACTAAGCATTTTTCCGAAGTGCTTACTATCGCCCCCGCATACGCTAATTGTGTTTTTAACCTTTAATTTCCCGTGCTATTGCATTTTTTTTAACTCATATGATATTTTTTTCCTTAGCTAAACATATACACAGGGTGATTCAGATAAGTGTTTCATAACTTCTAGGGGAGGTAGGGTACATCAAGACGAACAAGAATCGGTATAGGTTAGGGGGTCGCAAGTGGGGTCTAAGGGGTCAAAATCAAGGGTGAAAATTAGCAAAAAACCTCGCATATCTGGGCAGAAAGAGATACAATTGTTCGATTCCGGTATTTTTTACATTCAACCAATTCAAATTTTTCATGTAAAAACGAGATGCAAGTGTTTATTCTAATCAAAAACAGACCAATAATTGAATGAGGCATGCGTTGTAGGTAGATTAAAGTTACAATTGTCCCTTGGTCAGATTTTAGTTCTTTGCGCCATATAACTCCAACCAACCAAACAACCAACAAAACTCTAGTATTAAGATATTTTTTGTCGTGACACATTCTACTGCAGTCTATCAACTTACAACGCATGCCTGTTTCATTTATTGGTCTGTTTTTGATTAGAATAAACACTTGCATCTCGTTTTTACATGAAAAATTTGAATTGGTTGAATGCAAAAAATGTCGGAATCAAACAATTGTATCGCTTTCTGCCCAGATATGCGAGTTTTTTTTGCTAATTTTCACCCTTGATTTTAACCCTTTAGACCGCACTTGCGACCCCCTAACCTAATCGATTCTTGTTCGTCTTGATGTACCCTACCTCCCCTAGAAGTTATGAAACACTTATCTGAATCACCCTGTATATAGCATAATATATAGGGTATTTCAAAAGTGCCTTTCAGGCCTTTTTTTTGGAAACAACTCTCCTACGGTAATGGAAGTAAGGTCTACTGTGACCATAGATAATAATCCATTGAGATGACCTTCACACAACGCTCCTACCGGAAAAATAAGAAAGTTAAAAAATAATTAAAAAACTAAAGTAGGTAGAAAAAAAAACTGTAATCAGAAAATTATTTGTATATTTATAAAGAACTCTCAGAAAACATTTCATGAAAATATCTTGAGTATTCGAGGAAATATTAGAAAGTGAAAATAGTACTTAGGCCTCATAAAAGAAAAATTTATCAATTTTGCAAGTTTCTTTGATTTTTTAAGTGAAAATTTGTCTTTTTTTTGCTAAAAATCACAAAATCTACATGACAACACTGAAATTTGTGAACTTTTTCTTTTGTGAGGCCTAAAAAGATGCTATATTCATCTGCTGATATCTCCTCGAATATTAAAGATCTGAGCATTTTTTATGATTTTCCAATATTTTTCTCATTAAATTTTTGTTCTATCCCTTTTAGTTTTTCAATTAATTTTTCTAATTAACAAAAATTCCATTACCTATAGAGTCCCCCCCACTGATTTTAATAGTTACCCCTTAATTCACCTTTTCAAACTGACGATTTAAATAGAAAAACTACATTTTTAAACACACCAGCATCTTTCTCTTAAATTTGTTTTTAAAGAATATTGAATGCCATTTTGGGTTTCAGATTCTGTCCCAAAACTACAAAAAGGAGTTCTATCTTGGGGTTCCTTCCTTGGATTTACTTTAATTGAGAGTTCTAGTCCTTTAAAAGTACAAAACAAATTACGCGCTGGGTGTGCATTAGGGTGGTTACAAAAACATCAACTTCCGAATTTCTTCAGTGGGAACCCCCTAAAATGTGACAATGGGCTAGAAAATAAGATTGGCAAAGTTTAAGCTCAATCGGATAATATTAAGACCCGCCTCATTGAGGTCAAAGTTGAGAAAAAAAGCGAAAAATCGTAGTTTTTCGCCCATAAAATCGGAACTATTAGTCCTAAAAATATGGTTCGTGTCTCATTTCATAGTAAATTTTATTGGCTTCAAGTTAGATCCCCTAAACTTTTTTTACTGAAATTTCTAGAGCGAAATATCAACATTTTTGTCAGGTAAGGTTGAAGAACTCCCTGTAAGTTAACTTTCCAGCAAACACGTAATAGCTTCTAATTATTCAATTAAAAAGGTCTTTTATAATTTTTTTTGGTATTTTTCACTTTGTGCACCAAAAAGACTTCTTTAGTTAGAATCATGGGCGGATTTAAGGGGGTCATGGGGGGGCAATGCCTCCCCCACCCCCCAAAAAAACTTTTCAGGAAATTCCGTTTTTATAAGCTAAATTCCGTTTTTTCCAAAGCCATCGGGGACCATCTTGCCTCCCCCAAGGTTTCCAGTGTGCCTCCCAGGGACCACCATCTAAATTCACCCATGGTTAGAAGTATTTTCAAAAGAATATGCAACAAATAACACTATGCGACAAAAAAAATGGGTCAAAATGCCACAGAAACTTTGAAAGCAGATTCTTATGTAAAATGACCCCCTGAATCCGAATCCGACCCCATTTTTCTCTATCAGCCTCATATTTTCGGGGAACAGCCCCTCCTCCTTTTTACGTTTTTTCGACGACTTTATAACTTTGAACTCGATTTTCAGGGTCAAAAAGCATTGTTTTAGTCTTCGAATTGCCCCCCAGGAGACAAGAAAGGTTCAAATTAATGAAATATGAAAATTTGAAACAAATGGATAGGTTTAAGAGGTAATTAACCCCCTAAAAACGCAAAAAAATCGCTAAAAATAGTATAATTGGTTATACCCTATTTATTTCACTTATTTTTGAAGTAATTCATTTTTAAAGGGTCCTAACCGTTTTCCAAGGACCCAAATTTAATAATGATATGCAGTAATGATTTTTAGAAAAAGCGGTTGGGGAGTTATCACCACCGAAGCACCCGCGGAAGGGTTCGGAAGGATCTCTGAACCGCGCTAGTGCTGGCGCGCTCAGGAATTAATATTCATGCTTTGAAAAGTTTAAAAATGGGAATTTTTTTATATTTTAAGACTTATCTTAGTGGAAATTCTTTAGTTTGTCAGTAACAGACCGGTTTTTTGGTATATTTAAGTCTTGGATTAATTTTGACTTGGAGGGAGGTATTGCCCCCCTTGAACCCCCTTAAATCCACTCATGCTTCTAACTAAAGAAGCCTTTTTGATACAAAAAGCGAAAAATACCAAAAAAAATTCGAAAAACATTTTTAATTGAATAATTAGAAGCTATTACGCGTTTGCTGGAAAGTTAACTTACAGGGAGTTCTTCAACCTTACCTGACAAAAATGTTGATATTTCGCTCTAGAAAATTCAGTAAAAAAAGTTTAGGGAATCTAACTTGAAGCCAATAAAATTTACTATGAAATGAGACACGAACCATATTTTTAGGACTAATAGTTCCGATTTTATGGGCGAAAAACTACGATTTTTCGCTTTTTTTCTCAACTTTGAACTCAATGAGGCGGGTCTTAATATTATCTGATTGGGCTTAAACTTTGCCAATCTTATTTTCTAGCCTATTGTCACATTTTAGGGGGTTCCCACCGAAGAAATTCGGAAGTTGATGATTTTGTAACCACCCTAGTGTGCATCTATATCATTCAATTTGTCGGTAACATTTAATTTTAAAAATTTCTATTCAAAATAAAAATATATAGTATGAGAAATTGTTTTGTTTAAATATAGATATATGTAGATATTTTTTCTCGTTCTGTTTGATTTTATTGATTGTAAATAAATAAATAAAAAAAAATTAGTCCTTTTAATAAACAGGTTGAAGAAATTTTACTAATAAGTTTTTAAATTACTTAAATCACCATAATTTGTATACCCCCATAACACAAGTACCAAACAAAATTTAACAAACTAAAACGACTGTTGCCATTTATTTTTCCTTAATAGAGAAAAAAAATTAAATTTTGCTTCTCCTGGTGAAAAAGTAAGTTTTTAAAAGGCAAAATAGACTGAAGAATACGAATTAGCTTAACACTTACAATCCTAAGCCGCCTGAGATTACTATTGAATCCTGCGGCAAATTTGGGGCGCCTAGGGCTAAAAGGGTTAAACTACCTTGTTCGTTATATCGCCGTTTTTCTTGAAAGAACGGGATTTTCGTTATAAGCGGGTTCAACCGACTATAGGTTGTATCTTTAGTTGTTGATACTGAATAACTGGCTTCTAATTTTAAAACACATTTTGTGCAAACGTAATTATATTATTGATTGTGGGGAAGAAGTTGAGATAAGTTATTCAGGATAGTTATGAAATCGAGGTATATAGTGAACGCTTTTTTTTATCCTTTATCAAAAAACAAGGTAGAGCTTTAATTGCAGAAAATTTAATGTCCTACAATTATAACATTTGTCTGTTGAATTTATGAATAAAATTTCCGTATTGGAGTCATAATAATGATATAATTAATAATCTCCATAGAAATAGATCGTTATGTTTAAAGTTTGAAAACATTTTCAAATGCATGATGGCGCATGATGAAAAATACCTGTAAATCATTTGGGATAAAATATTCTGTGCAATCCATAGTCCAATATTCAAATAACTATTGAAATTATACCTACTTGAAACAGATTGGAATAAAATAAACATTTTGTTGAATTTAAAACACAGTTATCCATTTAGATATAGATGATGTTGGGTATTATTTACAAAATACTTTTCTCTAAATTATAACAAAAATGGTTTTGGTTGCGTTTGCACCGAGTACTTCTATTATTCTGGAAATTTTCCTTTCTTTCAAACGGATTTCAGTTCCTCATATGACTTTTAGTTTTCTTGGACTCCAAAAGTGTTTACAGGTATGATAAACTTAAATACCTTTGGTAACACAGTTCTTTTCACTTATAAAGTGATAGTTTTAACGATTACAAAACTAAAATCAATATCCGATTGATGATAAAAGCATCGGATTAAAAAGAGACAAACAGTGTAACTAGTAGATGTGTTTTAAATAATCAAAATAAATAATCTTCCCAATAATTATGATATTTTTTTTGACTCTTTTAAAAAAATTCAGAAAGTGCTATAATACTTGCTTTTTATTATCTGTTTCGTGTGTGTATTTGTATTTTTCTTTGCCTTTTGGTGTTTTTATCTTTTCATGTAAATGGATACTTTATATCTGTATGACAATATGTAAATAAATAAATAAATAATTAAAGTTAAAACTATAATATGTAGTCATACGCATCAAGATGGCAGCCATTTTTTCAAAATGGCGGATTTTCCCCAAGATAGAATTTTTGGGAATTTTAGGATTAATTTGGTGTGCAATTGAACATTTTTTAATGGAAAAAAGTACCTACAAATAACATTATTTAAGTTAATAACACCGTTTTAAAAATTTTACTTAGAAACTGGAAAAAAGGGCGTTTTTGTAGTGGATATGGGCAAATTTTAATAATATTTGAAACGATGTGTTTGTCAAATAAAACGATTCATTTTGAGTTAACTTAGTTAATAAACGTGTTTGAGATCTGCCGATTTTGATAATATTAACTGTGTCACATTAAGTGGAATAGACTATAAGAGCTTCATAGACTTATATTTTACACTTTCTTAATTATTATATTCTATTGAGGTTTATATTTAAAACAATTCTATTTATCTTTACTGATTCCTAATCTGTTAGAATTAAGCTAGGTATAGTCTCCAATTTCTAAATTATCAATGCTTACCAAATTTTAATTATTTTGCCATCACTCTTTAATTTAATATTGCCTGGAAAACACATTCAATTCAATTTACTTAAAGCCAAACAATTTGGATAGTTTTAAAACATTTCTGGTATTTTGTCTAATATGATGGAAAAGGTTACAGCTCCACTACAGTCATCTTAGTTTTACTATAGTAGAACATTGTTTGTAAGTAAAACAATCTCGACATTAAACAATCAATCAATAAAATACAAATTAATCCATTTTGAATCTTAATGCATAATGAATGCCTAAAAAAATCTATGTTGGAACTCCCCCCATCTCCATCATTCTATTTTTCTTTAACTTTTCTTACTGAAAAACAAATGTTTTGTTATTTAAAGGTTAATGAAGTTGGATACTTTTGGTCATCGAATATCGTCACACATCTAAATCGAACTGATTTTTGCAAATATGTATAACCCGACTACAGATTCCCTTGCTGAACAGCAATAAAGTAATGATTCCAGCGTTCATGGAGAACCTCAAATCAAACTCAAAAGTACTGAGTATGAAGAGATCGCACAATTCTACAGAATCAGACCTCGATGAGAAAGACCAAATTAACAAGATTACAGGCGATGGAAAGTTAAGCTATGTATTATCGCTTTTCACGAAAAATTCTTCCGTTCATGTCATCTCAAAAATCAATGACGTTGAATCACTAATACACAAGCATTTCTGGCTCTTCATCTTTGTAGGGCTGTGTTTTCCTTGCATGTTTCACGCATTTAAGTTGATTAGCCGATACTTCGAATATCCAGTCATGGTCACTTTGAAAGTTGAAAGGTTGAAATCTCTAGAATTTCCTACAGTAACTTTTTGTAATCTGAACAGAGTGGTGAGGAAGTATAGTACATGCCTCAAAGAACATCAAAAGGATATAATGGATTGTCCTAAAGACGTGCAATTTAGAGCTGATATACTAGAACCTAAAATTCATGGCATTAAACCTTTACCTGGTCGGAAGTTTCTTTCAAATACGAAAGGACAGAACGTCAGTGGAGAACAGGAATTTTTGTACGATTACTACAAAACTCCGGAAAGCGTCCGAATGAGCATGTCTCACGGTACACTTTTTATGCGCTTGTATATTTTTCAAGGTAAACTGATATGGTCGAGGTCAACCTGGAGAAAATCAAACGAAATAGTTGAAACTTTCAATACTCGGTTCGGGAAGTGCTATTCTTTCCTTCCACCAAGGGATAAGAATAATAAAACAGTCGAAATTTCTTTGACGGGACCAGAAAGTGGATTGCGAGTAAGTATTGATTCAGGGCAAGCCGTATACCATGATGTTACACATACTGTTGGTGGAAGGGTATTTATCGGCGAGTTTGACGAGAAACCAAATTCTGAAGAGCAGGGATTCAACGTAAGTCCTGGATTCGAGACTTCGGTCGCTTTAAGGCAAACTGTAGTGAAAACTCTTCGATGTCGGGATTATTCAGCTCAACCTGAAGCCGACGGCCGATCTAGAAGGGAATGCGAGAAGCTCTGCATCCAACGCTCCAACTTCGCGAAATGCGGATGCGCCGATCCCACCATGGCCATGTCTGGAGGACTTAAAAAATGCAATATGGTTAACGTAAGACAAATGGAATGCCTCAGAAAGGCGCCCGAAACTCTGGCACGGAATAAGGGCCTGTGCGACTGTCCTCCGGCATGCCGGTCCACACACTACGATGCACTTTTGTCTTATTCTGTATACCCTTCGTTCAGTTCTACGCAAAGGTTATGGCCCAAACCACACTCTATTAAACAAGACGACCGATTAATCCCTTTCAATCCTCCCGAACCACCCTCTTTCAATCCTCCCGAACCACCCCCATTCAATCCTCCGGAACCGCATTTCAATCCTCCCGAACCCTCTTTCAATCCTCCTGAACCCCATTTCAATCCTCCCGAACCACCCCTTTTCAATCCTCCCGAACCACCCCCTTTCAATCCTCCTGAACCCTCTTTCAATCCTCCCGAACCACCCCTTTTCAATCCTCCCGAACCCCATTTCAATCCTCCCGAACCACCCTCCATTAAAGGAGACGCACGGTTTAACACTTTAAACCCTCCCGTCTCTTTCAATCCTTCTGACTCTTTCAATCCTCCCGACTCTTTCACTTCTCCGGACTCTTCAAATTCTACCTTCAGGTTCCCAACCGATGAAGAGCTTGAGGCGGGTTGGAGGACTGCAAGGTTTAAGAATGACAAGAAAGTTATAGTGTTAAATGTGTTTTATTCGTCTTTAGAAAGAATAACCTTCGAGGAGGTTCCTGCATTTCAAGTCTCGAACCTTTTGAGCAGGTTAGGGGGAGCTTTCGGTTTCTGGCTCGGATTGTCGCTGTTTTTTCTTTATGAGGTCGTTGAAAAAATATTTAGTCTTATTCTTAATTTTTATATGTACAGAAAGTATTAGGGTAAGTGGAGTTAAAAGGTTCAAATTTAGAGTTTTTTCAAAATTTTCTAAAGACGTGAGTTTTTATTTTAATAACTAAGGAGCTACCGCCCCCTGCTAGCTAACGCTCACCAACCCCATAAACTGCTTAGGCATGACCTTTTGGATTGCTTCCTCACAAAATCCAGCTCACTGAACTTAACTCACTTTATAAAACAATAAAAAAACCATTGGCAGAAGAAACGAAGAAACGCCAATCAACTTTCCAAACAAACGTCATCTCATCTCCATAAAAAACACTAAAAGTTTAAATATATTTAAAAAACTCAATTATTACAAATATTCCTAACGTTGCACATTCAGATTTCGGTCAGAAGCGGCAAAATACTATACTTAGCATGAAACCTTCTGCAACGAGTTCTCATGGAAGCAAAACAGTCTTTGTTTCAAAGCAGCTATCTAATTGCTCGCACGTTTTCGTGTACAGTAATGCGGCCAAGTCATCCTTGCAACCTGTCTATCTTGGGCCGTACCTCGTCAAAAATCGAAGCTCAAAATACTTTGATATAGAAATTAAAGGAGCCGTAAAAAGAATTTCAATCGACGGACTGAAACCCTGTTTCATTCTAGAAAACAACCCTGAACACTCATTAGAAGCTTTCCAATCCAGAAAAGAGAAGAAATCCCCTTCTCAGTGCCAACCGCAGGAAGAAACTAAAGCCGCGTTCACAACCGACAACCTGTTTAACCGGAGAAAGAGCTAAAAAAGACGACCGTCTCGCCGGTGTAAGAAGCCTGCCAAATGCGCATGCGTGTGGACTTGACTTTATTGCTATGTGCATGATACGCAGGAGGGGAGTGCCAACATTTGGCAACTTATCGCTTTTAACGGGTTTGTTTTTTTACACTCGTGTTTGTTTACTTTATCTCTGGTTCACTTTATATCTCGTTGCGCTTAGCTTAGGGAACATTAACGAACGTTTTATTATCATGAAAAGAAAAATCTGGAGTATTTTAAACAACAGTATTTGTTAAGTTTGTCCAGTTTACTTATTTTTCATCAACACTTTTTAATTAATAGATTTACAAGCCTGAATATTAATCAAAACAATGATTATTGCCGTTTTGTATTTTGGATTCCGGTCACATATTTTCCGTCTTGTGTACGACTTGTTATAAGGTCCCTCTCTAATTGTCTTAAAAAGATCACTATTTACATTTTTATAATAAACTAAGTAGAGTGCATAAAATATACATTTCTTGAGAATCATATCTTTGGTTATGAAATGGTGTCTTTATGAATTAATTATATTTGCTTTAAGTTCGAGTTAAGTGTTTTCTTAAAATAATTTTATTGTTCTTTGTAGTACCACAAAACAAATAAATCTGTACTTTGAACCCTCCAAAGTCTGAGTGCTTATTTCGCAATGCTTTTCACCTTTTTCTCACAGCGGTGAAAGAGCAACTCAACCACGTGTTGTTGTGTTCGATCAAGTGGAGAGGAGACGTTTATCTATCCGGTCGCCAAATCTGTGCCTGAAACGCATCGCTATAATAGGGTTGCAAAAGAAGAGAAACAGCCACGCATGCGCATTTGGCAGGCTTCTTACACCGGCGAGACGGTCGTTAAAAAAGTAGGGGGAAAAGGATCTCCGAAAACTAACCGTGAGGAAATAGAATAGCCCGTTCAGAAGTGCAATCGTCTAACTCGTCCTACGGGTAGAAAGAATCACGTGACAAGCGAGCGAGCTCATAGAAATACATTACGGGAAACGAGCAAGAGCGCCCTCTACAGGCGGTTAGTGCAATTAAAACATTTCCTACTGCTATGGCCCAGGGGAGAATTTTCGACGGATGGTCCGGTGAGGTTTTCCCTGCGTAGGGAGAGCGGTGGAAGAAGAACCGGTTTTCTCTGCCTTTCCCCGGTTAGAGTGGTGTTTGTGAACGCGGCTAAAAAGTACTACTATTACCCGAAGTAGAAGAGCTGTTAGGTTTTCATCGCATCTAAAAGATAATGTTTTCTAATCGTTGTCACTGGGAGGGGAGTGTGTAGCGGCTCTGTTCATTGTTTCAAAGAAAAATTATTTATCTTTTTACGAATGGCAACTCAGATTCAGAATTATTAATATTTAAAAAATTAAAAAGCATTATAGCTGTTTATCAACTCTATGTGTGTCGTGTTTTTGTAAGCTCCTATAGTATTAATTCAATGTTTTTTCAACATTTAATTGCCTGTAAGGTTGCATTTTTTTTGTTTACCATTTGAACTTTTTCCCCACCTAACTTACTATATGAAAGTGTTATACCCTTTATTGAAGCCATTTTGCCAAAAATATGCACTTAAATAATTGAATTTAAAAAAAAAAATAGTTTGTAGTAGGTATAGTTGAGAATTTTTACAAATAAATTAAATTGAAAATTAACTATTCTTGATATCCAAGGAAATGTGAAGCTTCTTATAAAGAACACACAGTAAAAAACCTCTTCCGCAAAACTTATCCACATTGTCATTTGTCCCCTATGGCGCTTCAAACCTCAATTATTACTTTTTCTCAATCCATTTTTAACGATCCCCATAACCCTGCATGTTGATGATATTCTTTGAAGTAAAGAGAAGCCGATCTTTTCAGCTATTATTTTTTGAAAGTTCCTCAAGCCTTTAAAACTCATTCTCGAAGCAATTTTTTTGAAATAGTTACCATTACACTAACTATAACTCCAACCAAAAAGAAACAGCGCAAGCAAGCAACTGTGAAGAGAACTTTCCGTCCACAAACGACCTTTTTACGAATCCCAGTAAAACCCACCGGCGGCCTCCACAGCTACAGAATAAGAGTTCTCTTATTCCATCAGGTTTCGAGGAGAGACATTGTGCACAGTTTCTTTTTCTCTCTGTGACGTGTTTAATTGCTTGTTGCAGTCATTACTTCACCATTAACTTTCGACTGCCATTAAGAAAAGTCATTACCTAGGCTGTGCTTAATGATTACGTTCCCCTTTTATTGCTTTACCTGTGTTCCGGGAGTTTTGAATGTTTAGGAAATTAGACAAGAAGATGAAGTGATTTTTTTCGGGTTTTAGTTCTAGTATAGATAATATAATAAAACGATATGGAAATTTTATTGTGCAGACGTGCATAAAGTAGATATCAAATTATAACGAACAATTATAGAGAAAACAAAATAATGTTTGTATAGAGCATTTTCAATCACATGACTCGGACCTAACAACGGCCTTAGCAACAGAAATTGTTACAGTTTTTTGCCCTACAGAGGTTAACAGTTACAGAAAATGACTATAGTCTGTGTAAATAAAATCGGCGGTTTCACGTCATGCTTTACCATGGCAACGCAGAAGAAATACATTGAGAAAAAACTCAAGGTCAACCGCCGATTCTATTTACACAGACTATAGCCGTGGAATTCTTCTATTGGAGCATTTGCAATCACGTGATCCCATACCTAAAAACCGCCTTAGCAACATATAAACAACGGCCTTAGCAACAGTTAAAAGCCCTACAGAAGATACACAGTTAAAGGAAAATAACCGGTTGTGACGTCACCTGAAAACACTCTATAGGAGATTATCTTCTCTCACACGCCAATACGTCATTAAATTATGAATATGGAAATATAGAATACAGGAAATTTTAAATTGGTACAATTCCGTTAGAGTCCCCGCTAAACATCGCCAATATCCAAATCGCTAAATATATCCAAATATCAACAAATTTTTCTGACTTTTATTAATAAACTGAATAGTTATTGATCTAATTAAACATTTTAATTCAGGAGTTTGAAATTATTTATGAATATTTCTACTTTTTGTTGTCTAAAAGAACCGGGCGATATTTAGCGGGGACTCTAACGGAATTGAACCTTTAGATTTATTCTAATGTAAAAAAAATACCTGCATTCAATACTGTTGTCCCTTATCTGCTCTTTATACTTTTCTTAAGGTTCTGTGTAATGTTTTATCTATGTTAAATTATGTGTATTCATTCTCACAAATAAATTGAAATAAAACAGATAATATAATAAATGGTCAAAACTTATCATATAAAGAAACTGTCACTTAGAGTAAAAATATTAATCCTATTTCAATTATTGTTTATTCTGTGTAAATTTATGTGTAAATTTACTGTCCAGACTGTTGTACCTTCGGACAAAATCTCGTTTTAGTTTTTCTAAGACAGATAAAATCAAATTTAAAGACCATTTAAAATACCCAACTTATAGTCACAACCTTAGTAAATATGGTTACAATTTTTCTAGCTAAAATATAAAAAATTGATTTTTAAAATAGTTAAAAATGAATTTTTTTATTGATATATTACCATTTAATGAATAATTCTTGTGATGCTAAACTTTAATGCAGTGAACCTAGGTATACAACAGCTGCTGACCTTAGGTAAAATAACATATTGTACCTAGGGCCATAAAATGATTTTGTGGTTTATTTTAGGGGCATTGAAAGAAGGTGTCCCTAGGTACATGAATCTCCACTATATAGAGTGGTTTTACACACCTAAAAATAATTAAAAATAAAAGAAAACAAGCTAATTATAAAGAACTCTGTAGAAGCTTTCATTTTCTTTCGCTCCCCCGATTGCTGTGAAATAAAGCTTTGCTCATTTTCTCTAATACTATATTATAACTATTTCATTAGTTTTACATTCAAAACAGTTAATTACAAGAAATGTCTTAGACTGTAATTAGTATTGAACCGTAACTTCATTGGACAGGGAGTAATCAAGAAATAAACAATGAAAATTACATTTATTAATTAACTTATAAGAAATGCAGAAAATGTAATCTGCAGCTCATAAGCAGAACATCATGACAGTCGTAACAACATGACTATAACAATCTATGGTGAAATACAAATAATGATGAAATATGGTGAACTAACAATATTGTGAAATACAAATGATAATGAAATGCATATTATGAGAACACAAAAAATATGTTTACACTCAGGGTAATACAAAAGAGATGTCGCAAAAATATGAATCGGCACTTTCACTTGTTGTTGATGAAAAATTCACCTGATAAGTTCAGTTTACCTGATGGGAATGGAAAATTCTACCTAATTGAGCGTGTGTTTTAGGTGTTTTATTCAAGGCATATATCTGCACAATGTGTCTTTTCGTACTAAATTGATGTTGTTCTACAACTTTGTAATTGACTAATTTAGCAAATTTTTAAAGTTTTTATAATAAAAATTATATAAATGTGCTAAAATTAATTTTACTGCTACAATGAATATTTGTTGCATAAATTTTAAATTTTTGGCATTGCTATCACTAATGAAAAAATATCCTAGGTATAAATCTAATAAAAAAAAATATTAAACATTTTAGGAAAATTGTCTTTTTCGTATGACATTTTATAATATTTTATATTAATAACTTTTAAAAATTCTTAAAACAGTAATTAATTAATTAACTTTCTCGACCTTCTCAGACATATTACCCTAACATTTAAAAAAATTTCGATCAAAACCGATCGTGACTAAATACAACACCGAAGGCAGCAAAAACCTCACTCAACTCTACAGATACACTCTCGTATCTTTAGGTAGCAAATTAAACATCGCCCTCTGAGGGGCTTTTTCATAAAACGCCTGATACCTAATCTGTATTTAGTGTTCGAAAACCCACCTGCTTTTATGTCAGTCTCTCTAGGGAGGGCGCATGCGCGTTTAATAAAGCATGCAGTAAAACCATCTTGCTTAATCCTCCAAGCACCTAAACCCAGTTGTTAGGGTTTTATTAGGGGCATTTCTTATCATTTCCACTACTTCCAGAGCCGGGTGATTTATGGAATAGTTCCAGGGAATATTAGGGTTTCGTTCGCAGTCGTGTATGTAGAGAAGTGCTTTTGATGAACCACGAAATAGCTGTGCTTTTCCAGTACATTTCATGAATATTAAGTAAATGCATTGAATGGTTACTGCTCTCGGTGGTTTAAACCTTTTGCAGAAGATGGTTTATAGTTTCTGAATGTTTATTTCAGTAAGTAGCTGTAAAATTGATCTACTTCATATTAATAATGAATATTCTGAATAGTATTTGATGCGTAGTATGAACTCATTTCAGACTTTTTAAGGGTTTTTTAATTAAAATTTTACTCTGGTTTTTCTGGGTTTTTTTTAGTTCCTCTATCGTTTTCATCAGTATTAAGTGTCAATTTTCATTAATATTACAGCTGTTTTTTGTTTGTAATTTTTTGAAAATTCTTTTGGTTATGAGGTTAGTTTTTAGTGCACATTAAATTATACAGTTCAACCTAAAAGCACATACAGCTTTATATGATTTGTCTTACAAATTTTTAAATTCTGAATAAGTTTTACGAAACAAGTTTTTAATATTTTATCCTAACAGGTTTGAAAAAATAAATACTTATTTCACTAAACAAATACTAAGAATGTAGGAAACAATTATTAAAAAAAGAACTGTAAATATTTAAAAATATGATATTAATATAGTATTAATTAATATTAATAATATAATATAACTGATATTATAATATTAATATAATATTGTAAATATATATTTAATTATATAAACTTTAGCTTTTTGACTTAAGTAGACACCTACTCGACTGAGACAATACCGTTAGACAGTTCGTTCCACTCATCAATTGTACCTGAAAAAAAAAGAAAATTTAAAGATATTAGTTCTGCAAAAATGTGGCACTAGTATCTAGAAATTATTCGGTAATCTTAAATTTGAAGGATATCAAAACTGCAAACAATTAGAAGAAATTTTACAATAATCCTTAATAATTTGGAATAAGATGTTTAATCGAATACTTTCTATTTGAGTTATAAGGGGTTCCAATCAGTCTCGTAAAGCATTTCAGATGGACAAGCCCACCAACACCAGTTGTTATTAACGAATCTAAAAGCTTCACGCTTAATATTTTTTAATTTCTCAATCAACAGACTGAAGCTAGAAGTTACTAACCAAGAACTTACTAAATAAGAGCATCAGAAAACACCTGAAGCTATTTTTAGAGTTTCGCGACTCTATCTCACCACATAAAAATTCCCTCCTATTCCACCCATAATGATAAATATCACACAAACCCCACATAAATGTTTTTTGCAGGCGCAAATAAAACAGAAAACAGCATTAAAAACTGCAAACAAAAGAATCGAACCAAAAAAAATGCAGAGCTATATATATTTCCCGCGAACACGGGATTTCCCTCACTGTTCTTTCATATTACTGGTGTCTTGACTTTGGTTTCCCCTATTTATCACAAGAAAAAAAAAACTTTTCACTCTCTGATAGTCTTATTTTTTTTTCGCTCTTTTTATTCCTTGTAGGAGTTTTGTCGGCTTGAGTTTCCCGTGAGTGTGCGTCTATTCTCCTTTATCTCTGTTTATTTATTTTTTCATTTTCGTGGCCTCTGAGTTCACTTTTTCACGAAAAGGCGTTTGGTTGGAGAAGCTCTGAACTGGGATAAATGTTGGGATGATCAGAAAGGATTTTTTTTTACTCTTAGAGACAAGCCACACCAAACCGAGCTGGTGGCGCTAGCAATAAAAAAGCGATAAAGATGGTTATCTCACTTCTATTATATACTCTGTCTTAGATAACCATCTTTATTGCGTTTTTATTGCACTTGTCACCGCTCAAACTGGTGTGGCTTGTCCCTTATTGAAATTCTTAGGGATTTCTCTTAGGGACACATTAGGCGTTTAGAATCCCTTGATGTCGTAAAGATCCTTATCAAACGGAGGGGAAAAGATAGGGAATTGTAGGCATGACCATCTAGACACATAAAGCCAGAGAAGCTACTATTTCGCGTGATTGTCACTTTTTGGACAACAGCGCAACTCCAGTCTGAAAACTTGCACGCTCCCCTCAGACTGGAGTTGCACTGTTGTCCAAAAAGCGATGATGACGCGAAATAGTAGGCAGAACGTCACTCAAGATTTCGACCTTCTCTGGACTTATGTGTCTAGATGGCCATGTTGTAGGTCCGAAAAAGTTATATTTCTATCGCTAATATCTCTTAGAATGAAACTTTTTCTGCGTGCTTCTTTTAGATACTGCTTGCAATTTTCTTACTGAAGTCTTCGTTCCATCTCCTTTTATTTTTTTTTTAAATTATTTTTTTTTACTTTCTTATTTTACCGCTGTAGGTTGTCTTAATGGATTCAGCATGGTTACTTTACCATGGGTACACCTTACTTCCATGACCCTGACTGATATTGTTTTCAAATACTATAATAATACATGTAAAACCATAAGGTGGTTCTTTTAAACACATTCATTAATGTTAATGAAATTCATGATTATGAGGAATACATTATAAGAGTTCAAATATTTAACATAAATAAGCTAGCAAATACTTTACATTAAAACTTTTGAAACCAACATTCTAACGGCTATTAAATAATTCACACTGATAAATATTCCTACACACCAATAGCTCAAAATCAGTTTAGGTGAGTATATAAAGCCAAACATTGAACCAGAGTGACATAACAGGATAACTTAAAAAAGCGAGTGTTAAAATAAATAATTTAAGTTCAACTGTTTAAAACTGAATAACTAGATAGCCCAAAAATAAGTTGGCACAAACTGGCTTAAGAAAAAACAGTTATCAGTGAACTATTAATTAATACTTGAAAATTGAAATCAGTCTAAATGACAGAATGACTATGAACTGAATGACTATGAAGGCTTAAACTGAAATCTATTTTGAAATTTTTTTTCTTGCATACCCAATGAGGTTAGACTGGAAATAATTCCCTAAAACTAAATTCCCAACTAAAACTAGCAATCATCCAAGGATTTAAAACATACCTCTAGGAGTTATTTTTTATGTTAGTGTGAATCAACCCAACTTGAAACTACTCAGTAAAAAATTATGAAAATGTTTCAAGGCAAGATATTGTACATATCAAAGATACTTGTATTCATCTTAATGTCCAAATGCAACTTTACATCCATGTAGATTCATCTTTCTAAAGTCATGATACACTCTGAGACTCTGAAAATTAGAAAAGAATATCAGCACTTTCAGTAGATGACCATCCTACTGTGTCATAAGGATTTGCAGGAATAATTGAATCTACTAATGGAATGTCTTCAACCACTTCACATTTACTGGACAGTGACACAGGCCTGTGATTTGACTGTGAAACACCAAGCTCAAACTCATTGATACCCAAAACCTGAGGGGTATAACTTGATAAACCTTGTCTGGAATTTGATACTGATCCCATCGCAACTGAAGGATTAAACAAACCATCAGAGAATGGAGGATTTTCTTCTCGAGGCAACGGACCAGTATTTTCAGAAGGATATTCAAAAGTAGATGTAGCTCCATCATCAAATTGAATAGTTAACTTTTTGTTTCTCTTTTCGAGTAGAGCTCCCCGTCCGATCTTGATGTTCTCGCCCACAAACTCAATGCCGGAGTAGGCGGGCAGGTCCGCCCCTATGTCCATTTCGTCCAGAGGCGTAACTAGGCGTCGGCGACGTCGGCCCCCGCCGACGGCCTCGCACTTTAAGGGCCTCGCAAGAATTTAAACTATTTGATTCCATGTTTAACTACAAAGATATAATGTCTGTTCAATTACGTTTTTTCATGTCTTCATGTTTCTGGAACCCATGCGCGAGGCCTTTTGTGGAGCCCAGGTGCGAAGTTTATTTTGGAGCTCAAGCGCGAGGCCTTTTTAGAGTCCAAGCTTGAGGCCTCTTTTAGTACATTATACAGGGGTACTTACAGCGGGGTATTCGAGCACCCCCCATAATTTTTGTGTGGATGCGCAGCACGCTCCAGAAAATTTTCCCTAAACATTTTTTAAATGAGCTCTTAAACAAAATATACCCTCGCTTTCTTCAAAACCTTCAAAAATCTAACTTTTAAACTAGTATAGGGTCAAAAACCATTACTTTGGTCTTTAAATTATATCCGAGAGGAAGGTTAAAGTTTCTAAAATATGAAAATTTGGAGAAAATGGATAGGTTTAAGGAGTAATGAGTAATTATCCCCCTAAAATGCAGTAGCTAAAAAATACATGGCCAATAGTTCAAAGAGATTAAATTTAGGGTCAAATTTCAAAAATTTTACTGGAGGAGAGCCCCCAGACCCCCCTCCAAAACTTCGGCGTCTGTTAACAGTGTTTTAATAATTATTGATAGTGACTATCATTTTTCAAAATGAAATTTAGGTAATTCATAGTGAAGAAGAATAAGTAATAGTTTTTTGAGGGTATCATGGTTTCCCAATTTAGGGCCATAATTTTGACATCAATTTTTATATTGTTTTTCCCTTGAAAATTCTGCAACTTATAAGGAGAAATCCTCTTCGGGTAAATTATCCCAAAGGGTCTCGAAAGGAGTAAAACCAATACTTTTTAGGGGCAAATTTCAAAAAATTTCCTGGGGGAGAACCCCCAGGCCCCCTTCAAAAACTTTTACCTTGAAAATTTTGCCGCTTACAAGAAGCGGCCCTCTTCGGGTGTTTCCCAAAATGATTTAAAAACACTAGTTTAAGGGGGAAAATTTCAAAAAAATTCTAGGGAAGGACCCCCATCCCCCTTAGAAATTAAGACGTCTATTTTATAAATGTTTTTTCCCTTGAACATTATGGGGTTGACAAGGGGTTGTTCTCCAAAGTAATTTGAAAAACCAAAAGTAATTTTTTACCAGTTAAGTCACAGATTACCTGGACTAAGCTATTTATATTAATTTAGAAATGAATAAAAAGTAAAAAAAGCAATAATCAGTTAAAATATTTATTTCTGTAATTAATACTAGTTTAATTTTACGAGATTTGTGAGTAAAATTGCCATTAGCTCGCTGTTTATCCTAAAGTACTAGATTTTATAATTAAATTAATTAAAATTTTTATTAATCTTAAGGAAAATTAATTAAGTTGTTAATTAATTAAGCTATTAATACTATTTATTACAAAAAATGTCAATTATTTTACAATAATTCATTTTAAATCTGGTATTAGGGCCTCGCAAACCAGTTTCGCCGACACTGCTTGATGTACTAGGGACGCCACTGATTTCGTCCCACTCCTCGGGGCTGAGTTCGGGGGACCGGGGCGGCGACCCCGATCGCTTCTTGCGGGGCTCGGGCCGGCAGCCGAAAGGAGCCGGATTCAAGGACACGTTGGGCTTGACATTCTTCCCGCGGAAGTCGAACACCACGGAGGTGGAGGGGGCCTGCCAGCTGGCCCCCTTCTTCGATGTTTCGGCGGACGATGCCACGACCATGCCCTCGCTGTCTTCCACTTTGTCGACTGGACTACCTTGCTGAGACAATGCCTCCTCCTCAGGAGGGAACTGCTCGGGCGTGACCTTGGACGACGAATCGGTAAACACTGGAATTTCTTCTTCCACAATGCTTCCCGGGGTGGAAATCAGTCCCTCCTGAGAACTGGAGGAAAATGTCGTTTCACCATCAGCGGACCCGTTCACTGATAACTTTGGCGCCTGGGCAGTCCTCCCCGGGTTTCTTGACCGCCGCTCGGCCGCTGATGGCACCGCAGGTTGAGGTAGGTGTTGTGGTCGGAGTTTTGCGGAAACGATTACATTTCTCAGAAGCAGCGAGCTGCGGCGATTCGAACATTTTTTTCACGTGCTTCACCGTGTCGGGTATGGGAAGCTCGTCTTCGTTGATGTTGGAAGCGGACACACTGCGATTGTAGTCCCATCGGCGGAACGACTTGGCCGAGGGCGAGTTTTCACATGGCTCCTCGTTTTCGTCGGTCAGCATCGGGGATATGTTCTTGGCCGCGATCCTCGCTTTGACCCCGACGAGTCGAGAATTCGGTCGTCTGGCGAATATCTGCTGGTCGGGGGAAGTGCAAAGAAGAGTTTCCATGCTCTGAGCTTTTTTCACCGAACCGGAGTGACCGTAGAAATTGCCTACACCTGATTTGAAACCGTTTAAAGGTGTGAACCTGACTTTTGAAGTACCCTGTATAGTTTAAATAATTTCTAGATAACAAATATCCTCTATATGCTGTTAATAAAGAAAATAAAAAGTAGAATATCCCATGTCAACAGAATACCTTTGAAGACTATCCACTCAAAAAGCTACAGCGGTTACAGTTAAGAAGAATTCCTACAGACAACCTAAAACCTCTCAACCCTGTCAAAGTGCTGCCAACAATTTCGAGCCTCAGCAACCCAGACGTGCCATCGATATCCTCTTATCTCCATCGCTATCGTTTCATCGATACGGCGAACGGCGACAAGTTAGTGAAACTAAAATAAAAAAAAGGTGAGGGAAGGAGTAAAAGAGCACGCGTCAACAAGTGAGAGGCGAGTCCATTTTTAAAGCGAGGTCAGCCGAAGTCTTTCTATCCAACCCGAAATTCGATTACGATATTAAATCGCTCCGGGGCGAGCTAAGTGCCTTAACTGTATTTCCCTTTTAACTCCGTTGGAGGGTTTTTTTCCCTGTAGTTCTCCCTGTGTGTTCGAATTGTTAGAAGTACTTTTTCCAAGCTGTGTTTTTTTATTTTCGTTGAGGTGTGTGGGGCCTGGAGGTATTTTCCCGAGTTTCGTTCCGCGCTCTTTGATTGGATTAGAAAGGTGTTTTTAATGGGGAAAGAAATAATAAGAGCACTTTTGCAATTGGAGATGACATAGTATAAATAAACCTCAATTCTTGCTTGATCCAACCTTTCAGAAGCAATTAAGTCAACCTGAATTTCTTGTTTCAGGACACGTATAAAAGTTCTTTCTGAGTGTAGGATAGTGTAAAAGTAGTGGTAGCTGTTTTACGATACTTTCAGAACACATTTCGGAATAGAGAACACTTTTCTAACATGTTTTCAAACATATTCAGAACACAAAAAGGTGTTTAAGTGTTCTACACAACTAAAGTGTTATTAATTTGGGGAAAAAAAGTGTTCTTAAATGTGTTTACTTTTGCATGTAGCGTTTGCAGTGTATTAGAAGCAAGAAAAGAATTGGTTAGAATAAAAGTGCTATAAGTCCACTGAACGTAGTTTTGAGCAAGTGAAGGTTTTCTCTTACGGCGCCTGTGTTGTTCGCATAGAGAGCATTTTAAGCGATAAATTTAGATTTAATCAAAAAAATAAAAGTAATTTAAAAGACATTCTGTTTGAAAGTAGTTAATAATATTTCCTGAAATATTAACAATAGATTTAAAATGAAAAGGAGTAATTCAAACTTATACTTTTATTTAAAATTATGTGTTTCTTTCAAGGCTTAAAGTACGGACTTTAAAACTTGTGTATCTAAAAAGAATTAATTTTTATTACTGCAATGAGGTTTTTGCATAAGTGAGGGATTTGCATTTTACTCTTTTTGATACGTTATAGTGTTTAAAACTATCAAATATCAGATTTTTAAGTTCAAAAATATGTTTTAAATAATTTAAAATTCAATTTTATTTTTGCCAAAACACTAGTAAAGTCACGTGATCAAAAAACTGGATATGACATCACAGCGCACTCGAAATTAGTGTTTTTACTGTTTTTCAATGATCGGAAAAAGGGATTCTATTGGATGTGACGTCTCAGCGCATGTAAACAACAGTGTTTTTGTTATCGCGCTAAAACGCGAAACAAAATTTCAAAAATTTATGTCTCAGAAACTAGACTATGAAAATATTTTATTTAAAAGTCATTTTTCATGGTTTTTTATCTACTATTTTAATAAAATTTAATCTCAAAAGGAAAATACCTCATTATATTATTGTTTTCTATTCTTTATTAGTTATTTAAATCTGATTCCTCAATTTAAACGATTCTTTACTAATAATATTATATCAAATAAATTACTACCACAAAATAAAAAAAAAAGTATCTAATTTCTTTTTTGGTCTATTTGGTTGAAACCACTATATAATGGTGGGTATGAGCATTAAACCAACAAAAGTGTTCAACTAAACTTTCTTGGGCAGCACAGCAGGTGTTTCTGAAAGCGTTGGCAGTTTAAAAGACTGAAGAGCGGCAAAAAAAGAATAATAACATTGTATTATGTCTTCAAAAGGTGTCAAGAAGAGGATAGATTATAGAGCTCAGAGGTATGAACCAAGGTTAGATATTTATGAGTAGCTAGATTCTTTGAGTTATGACGGGGTAAAAAGAGATGGTATTGGTGGATGTTTTATAAAACTTTGAAAATTGCGTCTCAAAGAGTCTAGAAAATTGTATGAAAAACGTTGAAAGAAATACTCCTGAAAGCACAAGGGACTTGTGAGGTTTGGTTAGTAGTTCTATATAGTTTTCTGATAATTAGATTGACCTTTTTAAAAATGGAGGAATTTGTTTTTTGGTATGAATTATGCCTGAATAATATATTTCTGCTGAAAATGGGAGAGGAGATAGTTTAACGTCTATTTTTTTAAGATATCAGTTGAGTTATGCTGTTATAAGAATCTGAATTTACACAGTTGAAATTTTTTAAGCATAAGAGCAGAATTATTTTTTTGGCCTTAAGATCTGTTATAATAAAAAAATTACTGTTAAGTTATAATTAATTGTATGGTTTAAATTAGAAATTTTTATAAGTTCGTATTAAAGGAAAGTTCTGAAATAAAATTGTTAAATTGTTAATGATAATAAATTTTTAAGTCTTATTAAAATAAAAGCCACACCATTGGAAATAAAAGTAAATAAGTATTATTGAAGCTCCAATATTTTTGTAATAATTAAATACTAACAGCTATTGATATTTAAAATAAAATGTAGTTTTTTGAAAAATATCTTAGTAGACATTAATATAAATGATAATGACATATGGAAACGAAGATCAACTACTTATGTTTTGTGAGAGTTATTTACAAAAAAAACCTCTTGGATATTTTTGGAATTTTATTTACTGGATTTTATCATTCAATTTAGTATTTAAATTTAAAAAAAACGTTGAAAAATTATGTTTCATTTCACAAAAGGATAAAAGAGCATTTTCTATAAACTTATAAACGAATGAAGCGTAAATATAATTCAAGCTAACATTTCTAACTTCTTTTTATACGGCTCAGACAAACCAACATATTTCAAAATGCATTTCTTAAAACGATAGAGTTAATGAAAAATGAACCACATCCACTTTGCTTTTTGTCATCGGGGATCTTTTCAAGATACATTTAGCACGGAAATTAATCTCACCACCCTAAAGAGTCTTTAAAAATCCGCCATTACTTATCTCCTCTTTAATAGCGCGCTATACAATCTTGAGAAAGCCAGAAAGCAGCACCGGAAGCGATGCCGGTTAAATTGGCTTTTGTCCAGCCATTTCTATCAGAAAATAAAGAAGATTCCGGAGTAAGATATATCCTATGAAGCTTCACTTGAAAGCTTTGTTAAAAGCGTCGCAAAGCTTGGACTGTCTAAAAGTCGCTTTGGTAAGATTTATCATATCAGATTTCATTCAGTTTGAGTGCTGCAAGGGCTTGACTGCAGGAAATAAATATGTTATTTCAGTCAAGCTTGTAAAGGAATCGGTTTGATGCTCTGGTTTATAAGACTCGACTATTTCATCTCGAAATAGGCTAGGATAAATTTGAAGTGGATTTTTTTGTATTCAATAAAAATCTGCTGGGAGATAAGATCTGCATAAAATATATATTCTTACTGGGGATTCTATAGTGTATCTTTAAAAATTTGAATGAAAAAGAAATAAATTTGAAATTTTGCAGTAAAATTTTCCGTTTTTTTATGTATGTGTTTGATATGCATTTATGTACTATAATATGCATAAGAGATGGCATTTCCTTTTCAGAATTGCGCATAAAAGATCAATGTTAAATAAATATTTCTCTATTTTGAGATGTTTTCTTTTTGAAGCGTAGTAAAATGACATTTTTGTAAAATAATACTCATAAAATATGCCATTCTCTTTTAGATTGCGCATAAAAATATTGTAATAAAAATTATTTCTCAATTAGAAGTATTTTTCTACTGAAATAGTTGTAAAAAAAGGATATTTGAATATAAAAATATTGAAAAAAGTCAAATCATTGTTTTAGTTCGATTTATTATAGTTTTACAATCCTTTTTGAAAATAAGTAAAATTTTCTACGATACTGAATAAATATGGATAGAAAACAAGGGATCTTTAAAGTTATAGTATTTAATCATTATAACTATTGAGACTACAGGGATCGACCATGGTACTTAAAGGTATTTCTTTTAGGCAACAAAACTGCTCCGACTCTATATTTGTATATCAAATAATATTTATGTCTTGTTATGAAATCATACTGTCTTAATAAGTAGAAGTAGAATGTGATTTAAATGTAGTTATGCTGTTATTCACAATTTAGGTCTTTAAATTAATTTATTAAAAAGGAAAGGTCCCAGAAAAGTGAGATTTATGATGTATTTTATTTTTTTAGTCTTCAAATATCTCTAAAATATTTCTAAGTATGCTCTTACTATAAATGAGATGTAATTCTCTTTTGGCAGAATTTGTTAACTCTATAGAGGCTAGAATCAGTAGTTTCAACTGTCACCAACCACCAGACATCCAACGATTCAATCTTAACGTACATCATCCATTACGGCAAGTCTCCCTTTGGTCAACTCACCTACCTCGAGACAATAGCGTCGGACATGTGAACCCGCAAACCGCCATTCCCGCGGAAGGATGCTTTGATTTATAGAAACCCAGCAGACAGACGCAAACGTAAGTAAAACCTCCATTCCCATTCATCTTACGGTTACGTCGCATTTACATGATTGATGGCTTATGCGCTACGTGATTGGCTATATCTGCGGAAATAGGCGGTGAAGGTTTATTTTTTTTTTGTGAATGGGGAAGAATTAAATGGTTTTATCAAGAGGGTGATCTGGAGATCGGATGGTTAATTGATGGTCGATGTCTTCGTCTGTCGAATCGAGGCTGATATGAAGGATTAGAGGGACAGTGTTGTAAGTCCACTTAGCATAGTTTTGGGTACTTGAAGGTTTTTTGTAACGTCGCTTGTGGTGTTTCTATGAAGAAAGCAATTGAATCGTAAGTTTAAAAAGGGAACAAGTAGGGGGAATATGAGAGACCTGGGACAGCGGTGGTGGCGGTGGCGGTGGAGGTGGAAGTGGTGGTGGAGAGACCTGGGACAGTGGTGGACAGACCTGGGACAGCGGTGGCGGTGGAGGTGAGCGGTGGGACAAGGACCCTCATGAACGGTGGAGAGGGGGTATTAAAGTAGGGTGGGGGGAGGAAGAGCCCCTCGTGGAAGGTTCTATTATTCTGCTTAATTCCCTATTACTAATTACTCTAATGATGTAGGAATATAATTGGGGTGTGTTACTGGAAAATCAAAGTGGGAGGTCGACCAGTGCTAAAAGGTTTTTAAGGGTCGGTAATCTATTTTACCTGCTAGTGACAGCTGATGACGACGCGATGTCCGGAGAATGCTCTCATGTATACATTGTGTGTATGGGTAATAAAAACGGAGAGCTAAAAAGGGTGCGGAATTCTCCCTGTTAAGTGCATGAACAACGAGATGTCTGAATGCGATATTTTTAATTGGATACCTACTAATTCATCGCATCAATATAATTGATTGACAGCGCAATCTCAGGATCGTTCTCACCTATATTATCTACATAAGATCGTTTTAAAAACGTTTATTTTAAGACTTAACGTCTGAATTAGCCCATACCAACATTATTTTTCTATATTTGGCAGACTTGGAGAGGATTGAGTGATGCTTAACCAATGAGAAGTGATGCTATAATCGGAAATACCTGTTAATAATATACCTGAAATAGACTATTTCAATCCTGGAGGAAATTTTTAAAATTCAGATTTTCCTCTCCCAAACCAGTTGATAATGTTTGCAGACTTTGGAGATATGGATTGAGAAAAACACACGAACTTTTGTAAACTTCACTTATATTTTTTTTGTGAGAAAGAAATTGCTCCTCGGAGTAGGAGGAATAGACGACGAAGAGAAGTTTCCTTTGTGTGGATGGAAGCATTGATTAATTTATTCCAATTAAGAGAAGAGGGAGGTTAATAAAAGATATGTATTGAGGTGAAGAGTGTTTTCAGAAAGTTTTGCTTTGACTGTATAGATTTCAAATAGTTTCAACAACTGAAATCTGAATTTCACTTCAAAGAAAGGTAATATCCTAACAAAGTCAAAGGTATGATATGTTATGTTGGTTTAAGAAGCAGGTGTTAGTATTTCTTCTTGAACTCTTACTGTTAACCAATGCAGGGAGAAGATTCAATAAAACTATCAACAGAAAATATCGTAAATTCATAAAATAATTGTGTGAAATACCTCTCAGTTTTTGAAAACCTATACATTTTATGCTTTACGTTAAAAAGAAATCTTACAGATACATGCCTAAGTCAAGAGGGTAGTTTCAGCATAAATATTAGGACACATGGATTGTTTGGGGGCATTTTCCAAGAATCCCACTCTTTCAATACAATCCAACCAATCCCACTGCATAAGATAAGAATGAAAACCAATGAGAGTGGAATATCCCCTCCATATGATGTTATATACATCTAGAAACCAATGAGAGTGATGCTAAAATCAGGAAATTCTGTATAAAATCTCGGACGTTACTAGTTTCCATCACTAGTCTTCGTCACTGATTAATAATATCCTGTAAACATAGGAATCATTCCTATTCACCCGAACACCAACAGCCGGTTGTCCCTACATCTTGTGCACACCCCAATCATCATTAGTGATAGTGGCATATCATCAAAGAGAAAATACCTCTATTCACCTGAAGACCAACAACCCACTTGATCCTACATCCTCGGCATATCTTCAAGTTTTTCCAGCTCTCTATCTCCAATACAACCAGACAAACCGCTTCATCGCCCCTTGTGACTCTTGACGTATTCGTTCTATATCATGTCTTCCGTTGTGATTGACTTTGAAGGATTTCAACAGGCCCCCAATAACTATATCGTGAAAGAACTAGCTTTTTGTTCTTTAGAAGCGAATTCATTATCCGGATATTTCTTTTTCAAACCTCCACACTCGAATTTAATTAAGGAACAGAAGCGATCTTATGATTGGGTCACTAGAAACATTCATGGAATTGATTGGAGCTATGGTCAGTTACCCTATTCGAAATTGAAATCTGTGATGTGTTTTATTTTTGAAATGTATGAGAAAATTTATGTAAAAGGATTGCAAAAGAAAAAGTTTCTTGAATTTCTATGTAATCGAACATGCTACAATTTTGAAGACTTTTTCACTGATACAATTCCTAAAGAATCATTCAAACAAACTTGCTCATTTCACAACTCACCCTATTCCAAACATTGTGCCGTAGCAAAGGTAAATGTTTACGCTAGTATCTTGAGAGGTATGGAAGATGAACTGTTACTAAACATTCACGATGAAATTGTAAAGGAATCACACAATGTGTATATATAAAAATGTGTAAATAAAATATTCCAGCTATTTATTATTTTCTTCACTGTCTCTACACCTATAGAAGATAAAAATATGTATAAAAATTATTTTCATAACCATCATTACCGTATCAAATAGTATTTACTATGTGACTTCCTAATTAAATAAAAGTAGTCGTCATGTTGATCTAGAATATTTCTAACTTTTATATTTTTCGATCTTTAAAAAAGTAAACTTACTTGAAAAAGAAAACAGCAATACATAAAAATTTTCTTTAGCTTACCCTAAAATACTTCTCTTCATAACACTTTTATTTAAATTACTTAAGGACAAACTTAAAAGAATAAAATTATCTCTTACGAAACGAAAATTTTTAGACTAAAAATAATTTCTTTTTCGTATTTTTCTACTGAAACACAATTTGTTTTTCGGAGAAAACTTTAAACTCAAACTTTTACGAAAGTTTTTAATCACAGAAATATTAAGATAAACTTTTACAAATTTTCTCGTTTTTCTATAATTTTTATTTTCGAGAAACTTTGACATAGCTTTTTATACAAAAGTTTTTATTTTACAATAAAAGTAAATTTTACTCTTATGTTATGAGTTAAATTATTATCCATTTGTTCAAAATTTCATTTTCATGAAAAATAATTTTTCTTTTTTGTATTTTTCAACATGACACCAAATTATTTTTTTCGGGGGAAAAAATTAAACTCAACTTTTGCAAAAATTTTTGCTCACAAAAATATTAATGTATACATTTATACTTTTTTTATTTACAAGAATTTTTTTAATTTTTTTTTTCTTATAAACCTTTACATAACTTTTTATACATGTTTGTATTGTGCAACATAAATGAAATTTATTCTTACGTTATGAGATAAATTATTATCCAATGCTTAAAAATTTATTTTCCTGAAAAAGTAATTTCCTTTTTGTATTTTCTACTCCAAACTAATTTTTTTTTTCGGTAAAAAAATTAAACTAAAACTTTTACGAAAGTTTTTACTCACAGAAATATTAACGTAAACTTTTGAAATTTTCTCCTTTACAACATTTTCTTTTTTGAGAAACTTTGATATAGCTTTTTATACGTAAGTTGTTATTTTACAAAAAAAGTAAATTTTACTCATAGAGAAACCTTTATATAACTTTTTATATATGTTTGTATTTTGCAATATGAAAGAAATTTATTCTTACGTTATGAGGTAAATTATTATCCAATGCTTAAAAATTTATTTTCCCGATAGTAATTTCCTTTTTTGTATTTTTTACTCCAAACCATTTTTTCTTTTTCGGTAAAAATTAAACTCGAACGTTTACGAAAGTTTTTACTGACAGAAATATTAACGTAAACTTTTTTAAATTTTCTCCTTTACAATATTTTTTTTTTCAAGAAACTTTGATATAGCTTTTTATACATAAGTTGTTATTTTACAATAAAAGTAAATTTTACTCATAAACCTTTACATAACTTTATATATGTTTGTATTTTGCAATATGAATGAAGTTTATTCTTTCGTTATGAAGTAAATTATTATCCATTGCTTAAAAATTTATTTTTCTGAAAAAAAGTAATTTCCATTTTGTATTTCCTACTCGAAACCATTTTTTTTTCGGTAAAAAATTAAACTCAAACTTTTATGAAAGTATTTGCTTACAGAAATATTAAAGGTATTAAAGGTTTTATTTGTATGAAAGTTTTTATTTGCAGGATATTTTTGTTTATTCGAGATACCTTAACACAACTTTTTATACATGTGTTTGTATTTTGTAATATGAGTAAAATTCATTCTAACATTATGTGTTAAATTATTTTTCATTTATTTAAAATCTCATTTTCATGAAAAAAATAGCATTTAAGACAAAACTTTATTTTTTAAATACATATATTTTTAAAAAAACTACAATTTGATTTACATACACTTTAAATGTTATACCTTTACTTACAACTAATGCATATAATTTATGCATATTACTAAGAAAAAATACCTAGTCTTTTAAATGACATTTATTTTAACTTATAAAAGTTATTATCTTTGAAGAAATTACCCTGAGACAAAGGGGGCAGTTACATAATTGTTTCACACATTCTTTACATGCAATAAGATGACCACAAGGTTGAAATACAATACACATTTCTCGATCCATGTAAATCTTACATAAAAATGAATTTTCCTTTTTAAATTCACTCTCACTTTTATGATACTTAATTTTTGAAGTTTTCATTCCAGATTTATTCTTTATTTTACTACTAGCATACATTTCTTCTACTAAACCAAAAGCCTCTGAAACACTTTTCTTTCTTACATCATACTTTGGAGAGACTTCCCTAGTTTGAAAGAGAATACTGTCTTTGTTTTTCATCATAAATTAATAAATTCACAATCGGGAAGGAAAAAACTTTTTATGCTCAACCATTGGATCGTCGTCATTCATCCAATTTTCCAATAATCCACCACAGGTAAAACAAGCTACAATATCTTCAACGCCAATATAATATAATCCAGAGTCCGCCATATTCTTAATATTTGGTTTCTCTTTATACCATTTTCTGAAAGTCTCAAGGCGTTTTTCTACATCGGACATTTCTGGGTGTTTTGGGATGATACCTTCCATTTTTCTCAAGAGTCTTGATTGATTCTTGATTTACTCTTGCGGTTTGAAGAGTTTATGGTGTTCACTAGAAACTAAAAACAAACTCGGGCGGTTTTCTCATGTATTCTCTTATTGGTTTTTACCCTTTAACTCAGTACATTGTCAATTCTAACTGGTTTTATCAATGGAATTTGCTAAGAAATTCGTGCTGGTGCCAAAAGGGTCCAAACATGTTCCCCCTCAGAGACAGCTAAACGACTTTGATAAGGAAATGCTAAAAGTGTTGATCAGTTCACATATATTTAAGAATGAAAATGTAACAAAAAATAGATTTTGCAGGGTTTTTTTTCAGGTTCAAGAAAGTTTTTACAGTATAGTTTAGGTAAAAGGCAAGTCTTAAAAAATAAAGCTACAACAGGAAAGTTCTTTTAAGTATTCTTAAAAGTATTTTTTAAGACTTGTCTTTTACCTAAACTATACTGGAAAAACTTTCTTGAACCTGAAAAAAAAAACCCTGCAAAATCTATTTTTTGTTACATTTTCATTCTTAAATATATGTGAACTGATCAACACTTTTAGCATTTCCTTATCAAAGTCGTTTAGCTGTCTCTGAGGGGGAACATGTTTGGACCCTTTTGGCACCAGCACGAATTTCTTAGCAAATTCCATTGATAAAACCAGTTAGAATTGACAATGTACTGAGTTAAAGGGTAAAAACCAATAAGAGAATACATGAGAAAACCGCCCGAGTTTGTTTTTAGTTTCTAGTGAACACCATAAACTCTTCAAACCGCAAGAGTAAATCAAGAATCAATCAAGACTCTTGAGAAAAATGGAAGGTATCATCCCAAAACACCCAGAAATGTCCGATGTAGAAAAACGCCTTGAGACTTTCAGAAAATGGTATAAAGAGAAACCAAATATTAAGAATATGGCGGACTCTGGATTATATTATATTGGCGTTGAAGATATTGTAGCTTGTTTTACCTGTGGTGGATTATTGGAAAATTGGATGAATGACGACGATCCAATGGTTGAGCATAAAAAGTTTTTTCCTTCCCGATTGTGAATTTATTAATTTATGATGAAAAACAAAGACAGTATTCTCTTTCAAACTAGGGAAGTCTCTCCAAAGTATGATGTAAGAAAGAAAAGTGTTTCAGAGGCTTTTGGTTTAGTAGAAGAAATGTATGCTAGTAGTAAAATAAAGAATAAATCTGGAATGAAAACTTCAAAAATTAAGTATCATAAAAGTGAGAGTGAATTTAAAAAGGAAAATTCATTTTTATGTAAGATTTACATGGATCGAGAAATGTGTATTGTATTTCAACCTTGTGGTCATCTTATTGCATGTAAAGAATGTGTGAAACAATTATGTAACTGCCCCCTTTGTCTCAGGGTAATTTCTTCAAAGATAATAACTTTTATAAGTTAAAATAAATGTCATTTAAAATACTAGGTATTTTTTCTTAGTAATATGCATAAATTATATGCATTAGTTGTAAGTAAAGGTATAACATTTAAAGTGTATGTAAATCAAATTGTAGTTTTTTTAAAAATATATGTATTTAAAAAATAAAGTTTTGTCTTAAATGCTATTTTTTTCATGAAAATGAGATTTTAAATAAATGAAAAATAATTTAACACATAATGTTAGAATGAATTTTACTCATATTACAAAATACAAACACATGTATAAAAAGTTGTGTTAAGGTATCTCGAATAAACAAAAATATCCTGCAAATAAAAACTTTCATACAAATAAAACCTTTAATACCTTTAATATTTCTGTAAGCAAATACTTTCATAAAAGTTTGAGTTTAATTTTTTACCGAAAAAAAAATGGTTTCGAGTAGGAAATACAAAATGGAAATTACTTTTTTTCAGAAAAATAAATTTTTAAGCAATGGATAATAATTTACTTCATAACGAAAGAATAAACTTCATTCATATTGCAAAATACAAACATATATAAAGTTATGTAAAGGTTTATGAGTAAAATTTACTTTTATTGTAAAATAACAACTTATGTATAAAAAGCTATATCAAAGTTTCTTGAAAAAAAAAAATATTGTAAAGGAGAAAATTTAAAAAAGTTTACGTTAATATTTCTGTCAGTAAAAACTTTCGTAAACGTTCGAGTTTAATTTTTACCGAAAAAGAAAAAATGGTTTGGAGTAAAAAATACAAAAAAGGAAATTACTATCGGGAAAATAAATTTTTAAGCATTGGATAATAATTTACCTCATAACGTAAGAATAAATTTCTTTCATATTGCAAAATACAAACATATATAAAAAGTTATATAAAGGTTTCTCTATGAGTAAAATTTACTTTTTTTGTAAAATAACAACTTACGTATAAAAAGCTATATCAAAGTTTCTCAAAAAAGAAAATTTTGTAAAGGAGAAAATTTCAAAAGTTTACGTTAATATTTCTGTGAGTAAAAACTTTCGTAAAAGTTTTAGTTTAATTTTTTTACCGAAAAAAAAAATTAGTTTGGAGTAGAAAATACAAAAAGGAAATTACTTTTTCAGGAAAATAAATTTTTAAGCATTGGATAATAATTTATCTCATAACGTAAGAATAAATTTCATTTATGTTGCACAATACAAACATGTATAAAAAGTTATGTAAAGGTTTATAAGAAAAAAAAAATTAAAAAAATTCTTGTAAATAAAAAAAGTATAAATGTATACATTAATATTTTTGTGAGCAAAAATTTTTGCAAAAGTTGAGTTTAATTTTTTCCCCCGAAAAAAATAATTTGGTGTCATGTTGAAAAATACAAAAAAGAAAAATTATTTTTCATGAAAATGAAATTTTGAACAAATGGATAATAATTTAACTCATAACATAAGAGTAAAATTTACTTTTATTGTAAAATAAAAACTTTTGTATAAAAAGCTATGTCAAAGTTTCTCGAAAATAAAAATTATAGAAAAACGAGAAAATTTGTAAAAGTTTATCTTAATATTTCTGTGATTAAAAACTTTCGTAAAAGTTTGAGTTTAAAGTTTTCTCCGAAAAACAAATTGTGTTTCAGTAGAAAAATACGAAAAAGAAATTATTTTTAGTCTAAAAATTTTCGTTTCGTAAGAGATAATTTTATTCTTTTAAGTTTGTCCTTAAGTAATTTAAATAAAAGTGTTATGAAGAGAAGTATTTTAGGGTAAGCTAAAGAAAATTTTTATGTATTGCTGTTTTCTTTTTCAAGTAAGTTTACTTTTTTAAAGATCGAAAAATATAAAAGTTAGAAATATTCTAGATCAACATGACGACTACTTTTATTTAATTAGGAAGTCACATAGTAAATACTATTTGATACGGTAATGATGGTTATGAAAATAATTTTTATACATATTTTTATCTTCTATAGGTGTAGAGACAGTGAAGAAAATAATAAATAGCTGGAATATTTTATTTACACATTTTTATATATACACATTGTGTGATTCCTTTACAATTTCATCGTGAATGTTTAGTAACAGTTCATCTTCCATACCTCTCAAGATACTAGCGTAAACATTTACCTTTGCTACGGCACAATGTTTGGAATAGGGTGAGTTGTGAAATGAGCAAGTTTGTTTGAATGATTCTTTAGGAATTGTATCAGTGAAAAAGTCTTCAAAATTGTAGCATGTTCGATTACATAGAAATTCAAGAAACTTTTTCTTTTGCAATCCTTTTACATAAATTTTCTCATACATTTCAAAAATAAAACACATCACAGATTTCAATTTCGAATAGGGTAACTGACCATAGCTCCAATCAATTCCATGAATGTTTCTAGTGACCCAATCATAAGATCGCTTCTGTTCCTTAATTAAATTCGAGTGTGGAGGTTTGAAAAAGAAATATCCGGATAATGAATTCGCTTCTAAAGAACAAAAAGCTAGTTCTTTCACGATATAGTTATTGGGGGCCTGTTGAAATCCTTCAAAGTCAATCACAACGGAAGACATGATATAGAACGAATACGTCAAGAGTCACAAGGGGCGATGAAGCGGTTTGTCTGGTTGTATTGGAGATAGAGAGCTGGAAAAACTTGAAGATATGCCGAGGATGTAGGATCAAGTGGGTTGTTGGTCTTCAGGTGAATAGAGGTATTTTCTCTTTGATGATATGCCACTATCACTAATGATGATTGGGGTGTGCACAAGATGTAGGGACAACCGGCTGTTGGTGTTCGGGTGAATAGGAATGATTCCTATGTTTACAGGATATTATTAATCAGTGACGAAGACTAGTGATGGAAACTAGTAACGTCCGAGATTTTATACAGAATTTCCTGATTTTAGCATCACTCTCATTGGTTTCTAGATGTATATAACATCATATGGAGGGGATATTCCACTCTCATTGGTTTTCATTCTTATCTTATGCAGTGGGATTGGTTGGATTGTATTGAAAGAGTGGGATTCTTGGAAAATGCCCCCAAACAATCCATGTGTCCTAATATTTATGCTGAAACTACCCTCTTGACTTAGGCATGTATCTGTAAGATTTCTTTTTAACGTAAAGCATAAAATGTATAGGTTTTCAAAAACTGAGAGGTATTTCACACAATTATTTTATGAATTTACGATATTTTCTGTTGATAGTTTTATTGAATCTTCTCCCTGCATTGGTTAACAGTAAGAGTTCAAGAAGAAATACTAACACCTGCTTCTTAAACCAACATAACATATCATACCTTTGACTTTGTTAGGATATTACCTTTCTTTGAAGTGAAATTCAGATTTCAGTTGTTGAAACTATTTGAAATCTATACAGTCAAAGCAAAACTTTCTGAAAACACTCTTCACCTCAATACATATCTTTTATTAACCTCCCTCTTCTCTTAATTGGAATAAATTAATCAATGCTTCCATCCACACAAAGGAAACTTCTCTTCGTCGTCTATTCCTCCTACTCCGAGGAGCAATTTCTTTCTCACAAAAAAAATATAAGTGAAGTTTACAAAAGTTCGTGTGTTTTTCTCAATCCATATCTCCAAAGTCTGCAAACATTATCAACTGGTTTGGGAGAGGAAAATCTGAATTTTAAAAATTTCCTCCAGGATTGAAATAGTCTATTTCAGGTATATTATTAACAGGTATTTCCGATTATAGCATCACTTCTCATTGGTTAAGCATCACTCAATCCTCTCCAAGTCTGCCAAATATAGAAAAATAATGTTGGTATGGGCTAATTCAGACGTTAAGTCTTAAAATAAACGTTTTTAAAACGATCTTATGTAGATAATATAGGTGAGAACGATCCTGAGATTGCGCTGTCAATCAATTATATTGATGCGATGAATTAGTAGGTATCCAATTAAAAATATCGCATTCAGACATCTCGTTGTTCATGCACTTAACAGGGAGAATTCCGCACCCTTTTTAGCTCTCCGTTTTTATTACCCATACACACAATGTACATGAGAGCATTCTCCGGACATCGCGTCGTCATCAGCTGTCACTAGCAGGTAAAATAGATTACCGACCCTTAAAAACCTTTTAGCACTGGTCGACCTCCCACTTTGATTTTCCAGTAACACACCCCAATTATATTCCTACATCATTAGAGTAATTAGTAATAGGGAATTAAGCAGAATAATAGAACCTTCCACGAGGGGCTCTTCCTCCCCCCACCCTACGTTAATACCCCCTCTCCACCGTTCATGAGGGTCCTTGTCCCACCGCTCACCTCCACCGCCACCGCTGTCCCAGGTCTGTCCACCACTGTCCCAGGTCTCTCCACCACCACTTCCACCTCCACCGCCACCGCCACCACCGCTGTCCCAGGTCTCTCATATTCCCCCTACTGGAACAAGTCCACAAATAGCAATTTGACTTTTTGTGCTCTAAAACATCTCATAGCTTTTCTTTACATATGAGTGGGAAGAGGGAAAATGTAACTGCGTCATAATTGGCAGATATAGGCTCCTTGAATTAGGTGAAATCTATGCCCGCATTCATTGTATTTTTCATTTAATTGATTTTTTTTTAATTTCCAATGGGCGGGTACTACTGGACATTATCCTTGACCACTGCATTGCCCTAAGAAGTACCTACTTAGCGTTACCCAGCGAGCACCTGTGGACCCGAGCCACGGAGGTGAGGTACTGTTACCGGCGCCACACATACCATTCACTCGCACAACCCCTTTTTACAGGGGGGCCACATTCATTCATCACACAAGGACAGAAACTAACATCCGTGCCAAAAGGGGATTCGAACCCCAGACGTACGGCTTCGCAGTCAGATACTCTAACCACTAGGCCAGTACGTTGGCATTTAATTAAAAATTTAAGTAAAAAATTTAAGCAAGTTATTTTATGTTTCTTTTCTTGTTCTTTGTGCTATAAACCAAGCCGAAACAAAATTTAATTTTAATTTAAAAGTGATTTTACCATTTTTATCCTGTGAATGTTGGACTCTAATGACTCAGTTTCATAATATTTCTGAATTTCATTTGACTCAGTCTTTCTATTTGTCCCTTTCGTGATGTGAATTTTAAGGGTAATTAGGGTCCTGAATTTCCAATAAAATCCCGGTGGTTATACAAGAAAAATTCTATTACTTGTACTGTTTTTCGCGATTTCCTCAAAACTTGGTTTTTGGACTTATTCCTTTTTTCAAACTGACGATTCAAATATACAAAGTCATTCTACAAGACAGTCATTGAACTTTTGACTTGGGCAACTACCACAGTAGGTAGAAACCTAAAAGCATACTTACATCAACTTTGACTTACGCCAGGGGATGTATGTAGACCCCTGACTTACGTTGTTGTCATTCTAAGCAGAGCCTAGTGATATGATTTGAGTAATGATTTATGTGATTTGGATACCATTGGGGTGATAGATTGAGTTGGGTTTAAGATAGTTTCCTTACTACTATTACCTTCCTTTGGATTTTAACCAATAACTTAAATGATTTTTGACTATTTCGGGAGTTTTGAGTTAATTAATCACAACTAAAGGTAATTCAGAAGAACAAGTATGGGATGATATTATTAATTGTATTTAGTCTGCCTGTCAAACTTTGAAACTTTGCAAAATTGTTATATCCAGGGAATAAGATAACATACCATGTAAATGCAGTTTACATCTCAATAGGATTGATGGATTGGAAGAAGTTAAGTATGACTGTTCAAGAATTTTGCATAGTTTTCCTTGAGATGAAAGATTTACAACCTTAATGCTTATAAGACTCTAACTATTACTTAGTTTACCCGGTATTGGGTTCTTAATGGTTGCTGAAAAGTATAACTAAAACTTTAAAGAGGTTTTAACAAGTTTACATGATATTAGTTAATCCATCAACGTAAGCTACGTGATTCTAATGCGTATGATGGGATAGCTTTTCAATTGTTTTGTAGTGTTTGTGCAATTATTAAAAACTTTTAAAAAATTTATTTTAATACTAATTTTTAATTGATTTAAAACATTTATAAAATGTAATAGATTGAAACTATAACACTTTGAGAAAATACCTTAACCTACGTCTAAAGGATAATTTATTTTCACGAAAAACAGGCCTGTCTTTAAATATTAAAATAAGGTTTGAGTAGATAAATTTTATAAAATAAGGTATCGTGTTTAAATGTTCCATATTTGTTTTGTTATATAAATCCGTCACAAAAAATAAATATTATTTTACCACGTATTAAATAAAATGTTTAGCAAAATTAGGATGCTCTTTCAGAAAGAATATAGTTCAAATGTAATGGTAAAACTATAAATTTTCCATAAATATTTAAAAAGAACTTGATAATTTTTAACCAAGTATTTTATTTATTCACGAATATTAACATATGTATTTTAAGAGCTTCTCAGGGGATATTAATATTCATTTCATACAACATAAGTATTTGACATTTTAAATTTGCTAAAATATTTATTTCTTTACGACATTAGACAAATCATCTTTTTAGCCGTCATAAAATCGACAAAATTACTGCCAAAACTTCCAGACTCAGGAGACCCATAACTTCTTCGAAAGCAAATAATTTTCTTTTGTTTGGTCTATTCGAACTGTTTCGGGAAAACGAAAATAGTGCTTGAGAATGGCTATGGGCTGTAAAATATGAAGATGATATTGGTTTCTTTATAATTCCCAACTAGAGTAAAGAAGGTATTTGAAAGTAGTTAGGTATATAGTAAAATATTTTAAATGTTCTAGCTGCAATAATAATTTTATTAGTTTTATATCATAAGAAACAAAATATGATCCTTCGTATACCAACGTGATGAGGCTAATTTAAATTTTAAACTAAGTTATAGGTTGAGTAGTAAAAATAGGTATCTTTAAATCTAATTAAATTGAAACTTTAACATAAGTATTTTACATTTTATGCAGTTTTTATACCGATTTAAACTTGTTATGTACTCATGAATAGATATTTTGCTAATTTGGTCTTTGCTTTCCTCAGAACTAAATATGCTTTTTTTATCGAAAATTATTTAAACTACCCTCATTTCCATATTCATTGAGAGAAATAAAAGTTTCAAATCTGAGTAAATTCATGCTTTTATTTTGATACGAAACATTTATGTTTGAAATATCTTTCAGTTTTGCAGTACCAGATAATTATCGGTTTCAAACAGTTCAGTCATTACTCAAATTATACTTGTTTTTATTTTATGCTTGAAAATTGGAATTATGAAACAGTTAAGAAACATCTCAATTTCAGTTTGTTACCAAGTTATGACAACACACCAGATTACAAATTTTTTTCTCACGTCATTTCATTACATTCATTACGACATTTCGATTCGATACTGGGCAATGCAATATGTAAGAAGCATAGAAGCATGCACTTATTATATTTATTACATAATTATATTTATTTTTATTTCTTCTGTACCAATTTCTTGGACAAGACAACGACAACATTTATTTTTATTTCATGTTTGAAAATTGGAATTATTATAAAACAGTTAGAAACTTCTCAATTTAAGCTCGCCCACAATGTTGTGACATCACACCAGACTTATTAATCTAATTGTGACATTTCCTTACGGTCATTACAGCACTCCGATTCGACACTGGGATTAGACATGTCGATTAGACACAACATCTAAGAAACATACACTTGCTCAAAAATGAGCACACAATGTATTACTTTTTTTGAGTATAGGCTTTAGAAATTAGTTTAGGTGTTTTAATTTTTGAGTTAATTTATTATTTCGGAGCCAGTCCATACTCAGATTAAAGTACTTTTCACTTAGTTTTGAAAACATCTTTTTAAGGGTGAATTCTCTCTAAATACAAATCATCAAAATTTTATTTTGATTCGCCTATATGATCGTATAATTATTCGGTGTCGTCAATTACATTAAATTTATTTGACTTTTGTGATTTGAATTGCATTAAATTTCGATCGTCAAGACCAGACAGGTCTGATTCTGAAAAGGACCAAACATATGAAACATATCTATATATGATTCATACTCTCTTCTGTGTTCCTGTCTTTTTGAGAATGGTAAATAGGTTATTATTTGCCTTTTTCTCACAGACATTACAGAAACCCTATTTGTTAGAATCTGCTTTTACGACGAATCAAGTCCCATTAAAAGCACACAACCGTTTACACAGTCTGTCTTCTCCCCAGTACACACGAATTCTAATTCTAATCAACCTAATGGACGACCACCAAATGAGATTTACGACCCCCGTGCAACAACACCCAGGGACAGCAATTCGACATCTTAACGTTCAACGTTCAACTTTTAACGAGTTCTTCGCAGCAAAGAACGCACACACTATAGCTGTTGATGTGTGGTACGCAAACCCACTGCACATGGCGTGGTGAATAGCCATTAGTAGACTTTCCTCAGAAATTGATTAGTTTTTGCGGTTCTTTTCGGCAACGATGAAATAATATGTTTGGCTGTTAAAAACTGGGAAGATGCTGGGGGAAGTATTTGAAAGGTTAAGTCTTGGAAGTAAAATAGTACTCGATTTCTGAATGGGTTTGGAAGTTTTCGTGAGTTGTTCCATTTTGTCAATAAGTGTTAGTCGTAATGTTTATCTTTCTTGGTTAGGGTGATGAATAGACTGGGGGGGTTTTGAATAGCTTCAAATTTGTTAACAAATGCGTGTAACAGCTTCTAATTTAGTTTTCCTTAGACTTTATTCGTAATTAAAATTATAATTAATTAAAAGAAATATGAGAATGTAACCATATGTACTACTAGAACACCATATACCTTCTAGAATTCCAAAATTTATACTGTGCATGATTCAAAATTACTAATTTTTCATACATCATATTTTATGGTAAGAGGTTTACATACACAAATATATGTAATGGGTAGAGTATAAAATAGTCCAACTAATTTCTTCATACACTGATGCTCATATTCAAAGATGTGAAAACAATTTCGTTTAATTGAATTCCTTTTTTTATGATAACATTATTATACTTTAATAGGATTTTGTCAACAACCCTACATTTAAGTTGGTCTTAAAAAGTGCAGAAAACGCGGTTTTCAATGTTATTTATCAGACTATTAGAACATTAAAAATCCTGCTTTGAATTCAAGAATTTATTATACCTTAGATACTTATGGATTGACATACATTATAAAAATACATTTAAATTTGCAATAGTTATAATGATGAATGTCATAAAATCATTGATGATATCATGACACATTCCGAACCCATATAATAACTGTATTTCAATATCTCAGAACAAAAGACCGATATTGCAAATTCCCATACATATTCTCAACTGAAAACTAGTTCAATGCAGACACAGCTTTAGAAAATGCCCCGTAACATACACAAAGCAATCTACGCAGTCCAGACTCCGGGATAGAACTGGAATATATATACGTTATAACTAGAGTTCACATCTGAGGCAACACACCGTAGCTAACAACGTTCACGGCAAAAAGAATAGCTCCAGCATAAGATGACTTGTATACAGGGCGTTTCAAAAGTCCGTTTCAAGGCTTTTATTTGAAACCAATGTTTCTTAGGGTAATGGAAGGTAGGTGTCCCAAGACCCTTACACAGATGGCATAGGGAAACATCGGTGAATTTGCAATGTTAAATCTATGGTGCACGAAACTTACTTTCTTAACCCTTCACATTATATATCTCTTAAAGGCTTATATAAATACTCTAGAATCTAGATACCAAAAACCTTTCCATTTTCATCTGAGTTTAACCCCCTGAAGTGAGTTTTTATATGCTCCATAAAATTAACATTGCAAATTCACTGAATTCTCCATATGTTTGACGTCACACTATCGAGTTGTTAGGCCATATAAAAATTTTTAATTAAGAAACTAAAAAAGATAAAAATACGCAGTTTTTTGCATCCTACTCTGAAGACCCAAAGAATTTCATGACACAAATTTTCGTAAATCATTGTTGCCAAATCCCCTGACAGGGTACAAAAAGTATCAATCTTCCCATAAGAGATAATATAAAATAGTGCTGGCACCTGTCGGGGGATTTTTGAACTATGATTTAAGAAAACTTGTGTCATAAAATTATTTGGTCTTTAGAGTAGGATGCAAAAAAACGCGTATTTTTATCTTTTTAGTTTTTGAGTTATGGATTTTTAAAATGTGATGTGTCAGTCTTTTTTTAGGACACCCTGTATATAGAGGTTCTTGGGTGTACCCCTAGTTAAGTGGCCTTGCTGAATCTATTGAGATACTAAAAAATTAATTAAAAAAAACAAAGGAGATTGAACGAAAACTTCAACGAGAAAATTGATGACAGTATCATGACAAATGCACAGAAATAAATTTCACGAAAATATCTTAAATATTCGAGGCGATATAAGAATGTGAAAATAGCACTTTTTTAGGCCTCCAAAAAAAAAAAGCTCGAAAATTCGCGACTCAATTTTCACCTTTCTTCACTTTCAAACTCAATTGTCCTTATAAGGACAATCTATACCTTTCTAACTCTACGGACCCAAAAGAAAGCGTCTCTCCCATAATAACCGTACATTCCCTGACAATATCCAGTCCGGGAGATGGTCCGGCTGCGCGTCCGGATCCGGATTAAAATTCCTTTCCGATGAAAGGAATATGATTGAGATTAGGGCTGGAGCGGATTTCGTTCTTCCTAATGAAAGGCATATTGCTTTCGGTTCCGGAAATATCCGGGACAAAAGGGAGGTTCCAGGATTCGAAGGAACTTTTCGAACAGTGGCCTGGGGAGTCCCGTTACCTTTTGTCATGGGGGAAGGTTGGTCATGTGAAATTGCATAGGAGGTCTGGATTGGGGGAATATGCCGAGAAAAACAAGGGTATGGATGGTTAGCAGCCATCAAACTCAGTATAGAGGGCGGTAGTGAAAATGAGTCTTTAAGCACTTCCGGGTTACACTTTGGCATCTTTTCAGAGCGCCAGCAACCGCCAATGTGCGCCAGTGTTTATTATTTACATATGTAAAAACTTATTTTTTGGATATATACTAAGATATTTACTATATATTTTACATCTATGAGCATATATTTCAAGTTAAATAATCAAGATATCAACTAAATAACCAAAAAACTCGTGTAACGAAACTACAGAAACAAAACGTAAATACCGCCAAATTAAGCGATAATCGTAAAATCTAGCAACCCATTCGTATTAAAGTTAATCTAATAATATTTTTTGTGATTAAGTTGATGGATAGAAAGCTGAACGAAATTACTAAGCTCATCATTATCCTATGGATGATACTATTTGGAAAACATTTAAAACTGTACTTTAATCAAAAATTATTTGAGGAAATGAGCCTGTTTACGCCTTTTTCCCATAGAAAACATAAGCGGAGGGATACACCGGAACTATCACTAGAGTTAAAAATGTCGGACTGTTTGTTGTTGTTTACATCGGTTAACCGTCCATATATAGTGCTGTCCTTTAAAAACAACCCACTGTTTCATATTTTCTTCATTAAAAGCTAAATAAAAAGGATAATTAAATCGAACAAAAAACTGTACTAGCGGCTCATCCTCCCTAACATTTTAGTGCTTAGCATGTTTAATTCCAATTATCCATTACAAATTGGCAGATTGGCAGTCAATTAAGTAAGAATTTGAAAAAAACCCACTTTTTCCTAGAAGGACTCTAATTGGCGGACTGAGCTAAAACTTTAATATTTTATTCCCATAGTAATGGGATAACATAAAAATTCGCGAAAAATGCTCTGAAGTCTTTATAACATACATTTTTACAAAATCTGTAAATCTGAAGCACATTTTTTGCCAAAAATCTACATTATCTTAGCTTGTTTAAAAAATAAGTAAATAAACCGTTCTTTGAACAGTTTATACATCCCTGACACTCTAAAGGGCATAGAAGGACAGGGTATATGAGATGGTAAAATTATTTTAATTATGTAATTAAACTATCTGAATGGGTTGTTTTTAGGGTACAATTTGGAGTGGGTTGTTTTTAAAGGACAGCACTATACTACCTGAGGAGGAAGTGTCTTGTTTGCTGGGAAATGGATACTCTGACTCACATTAAATATGTTGTATATGGTTTCTTGTTGATAGGGGAAATGAGGGGAAGAGTACGCACAAAAATTATTTTGATTTAAAGCCAGAGCCTCAAAGCGAAAGGATATTGGCTCACAAATCAACCTACAGAAAAGGGGCAGTTCAAATATTACGTAAGCACCTAAGGGGGGAGGAGTTTTGCTTATTTTTCCTAACGAGCGGGAGAAGAGGTATGAGCGATGCTTACATAAGATGTTACAAACACTGCGTTTTCGAAAATATTTTTGTTTCTTGCATAAATAATTTCAAAATTCAACCATAAATAAACTCTTTTTTATTTCGTACAAAAAAAAGGACAAAGGGGTGAGGGCAGTTTTCATACGTTATTATGAGGGGGGTTTCGGTTTGCTTATCCTCTATTCTTCGAGGGTTGTTGATGTTGCTGCGGCTGTCCTAGATACTTTCGATCCTTGACTCCTCTGCACCAATTTCATGATGGGCAAGACAACAACAACAAAATCTTAATATTAATTTTTCTAAAATTCATTGCAATTAAATTATAACTATGACAATTCTAACTATGCATTTACTTTGGAAGGAATCATTAGTCCTTTATTTATAAAAAAATAAGATTCCTTCAAATTAGATGCTAACTCAAAGAAATCATATTTTACCTGATAAATAAAATGAAAATAATTATGACAGTCTTTTAAGATATCTTATAGAGTACATGTGTTCATTGAATCCCCTTTGCAGCGTTGCCAACAGGGAAAAAACCACTGCGTGCTTTTACCCGTCAACATCATTCCTCTACTACAAAAAAAAATCTTAATTTCTGTTTTCCTGGAGACAGCGATTTCCAAATTTCATCAAATATGTATATCACACGTTCAATAGTGTTTCTTACCTTCAATATTCAAAGTTTAATAACACCTTTATCACTTATGTAACATAAAGGTGATATAATTACAGTATTAAACAATTTCAAATATTTGGATATTTTAAAATTTTTCGTAAAGGTTGAAGTGATATTAAATACTGTTTCTGTTTTTCTATAATATAGTACTTCAATATTTGAGAAAATTGTTCCCATATATTCAAAAGTAATTTAGTTTTTTTTTTAAATATGTTTGAAGAATATTTTTATTAATTCTGTAAACTAATTTTATGTTGCAATGTTTATCAAAAGAAAATTTTCACATAGGATGTCCTTAAACGTTTTTTTTTGTGTTATGAATATGAAATTAGCTTGTCAAGTTTTCCTTTTGGGAATAACAAAACGCTCACAGAAAAATACGTTTTCACAAACTTCGTTAATAGAGTTTCAAAAAGTTGTTTACACCATTATATTTTTTAAAAAACATGGCGATATATTCCCTCACGCGAAAAGTATATTAGAGAAAATTTTAGCAACACCAATATCCACTGTTATTAATATCTCACAACAATTCAAGCCTTTATTATAGAAACCAAACAAACGCCATATTTTCATATTTTGCCTGTTTTGTGGAGGAAAAAAATGTTGTTGTTTCTGTATACTCTAAAACCTGAAATTTGGCGTTTTTCCTAATAATTACTTTTGAAACACGGTTCTTGACTTGTATCTGCGAAAATAACGACACCGATATTATTAAAAAAGAAAATTGCGTTCCATTGGTTTCTAAAATAAACTGTTAAATTAATTTATATGAGTTTTATATCATTGATAGGCAAGGCATCTGATAGCATAAAAACAGTTTTGCCTTGATGCCTTTAAACCTTGATGCCTTGATGGAGATGCCTTTAAACTACGAATATTTTTATTACTTTAATATTAAAAAAAAAGGAAAACGTGATGTAGATATAAACTGAGAGGACAAAAATCACACTCAAATATGTAACAAGACCTTACCCATTGATTTTACTTTTCATGCTCAATAGCTTTAAATCTTTCTTTTATATGTGATGAAGATTCATCACATATGTTTTCTCTATCAGTGTTTAACTTTTGCAATTCAGCACAATCCCCCTAAACCCTCAAAAATTCTTTTTCCACTCAAGAACACAAAATTTTACAAGTCTTCACAATATTTTCAGTTATTACAAAACAAATTGCAATATTATGTACCCATATATTTCAATATCTTTGATTTTTAAGCTGTGCTCATACATCACATAAACGTTTCAATCAATTTCCAATTGCTCTATATAAACATTGAATTTTCAAATATAAATCTTAAATATCATCTTAAATGTATAAAAATTTATGCACAAAGTATACGCATGATCTTATATAAGTCACATTACTCTTCAGTAAAGTTTATCATGTGTGTTCATTAACACAAATTAATGCATGTCCAACAATAACAGTATGAATAAGTATGTCCACAGTAAAACAAGTATGCTTACTTTTTAAACAATTTCCTATGCCTCGAAAATTTTTTGCTGAAGAGCAATTCTTAGAGTTAAAATGCTTTGCCTTTTTTTTAAAAAAGATATGTTCCAACATGTTAACTATTACTCTTAAGAAATTCTCATGGATAATCCATGCAAAACATTGAGTGATTATCACGTGAACTATAATGTGCGCATCATATCCATTTAATTACGTGACTTTAACATTTTATCAGTGACTTAGTGACTTAATTATACAAAAATTTCAAAGCGCATTCATTTATTCGCCACCGAAATTCAAAATAATCAACTACTAGTAGAAATCCGTATTAAATTCCAGAACGAAATATGAAAACGAATACTCCCTATACAGTATTTATTTCAACACCTAACTACTACAAGCTAAGAAGAAACCAGGTTTTACAGTTCCTTTTTCTATGGCTCATTTCCTCCCGAGCGTATTCTCTTAAAAACGCGGAACATAACACAGCAAGCTATCTCAGAAGAGCGATTTCGGAAGTCCAATGGAAACGAAAATAAAGATTACAGGCCCTAAAATCTTTCCAGGCATTGACTGCCGGATTTATGAGCTACCTTCTGACAGCGCCATATTACCTGTCTGCAGTTTATTCAGCCCCAGTTTGTACGCTTTAAGTCGCGGCAGATGTTTTTTACTGCGGCCGGCAGATGGCGCTGAATGCTCACTTTCGTCCGATCGGAGATGATTTGTTATTGTAAAGGAGAGAGAGCTGTGTTTGTTGTTTTTGCCCCCGTGATCGCTTCTTTGGCAGGGAAAGTTGTGAATGTGTGTGCTTTATGTTTTTGCTTTATATTTTATTTTACAGTTATTTTTTTTTTCAAGGAGGATGTGTTTTGGAGTGATTGTGTGTTATGTTAGGGTAATCAGTTGAGGGAGTGTGTAGAGTAGCTATTTGTAGGAGAATAGTAATTTAGGTCGATGAGATTGGGTGTTAAGATAATATACAGAATAGCTGCATCTACGGAACTGTGGCTACATTGTATGTTTTCCCTGAATTTCTGTTTTGCGAAATACATTATAAGAGAAGAAATGAGCTTGCGTAAGGACGGACATCCCTATTCTTTTTAAGTTCTTGAAGAGTTTCTATTTCGAACTATAGAGCTAAAGATTGAGTATAAAATTGAGGATGATGTTCTTAAAAAATCTTCGGGTGGGATATAAGGGTAATTATAATCGTTTTCTTAGGTCTTTCTGGACTGTATGATTATTTGGGGTCATATCAAACCATTGTGAATGTATTCTTGATCTATTTATTAGGTTCTAAACATTTTGGGACCATCGCCTACTTTCATGGAAAATTTTATAACTCCTCCCTGTACTAAATTTTTCACTTATAATTTACTTACGATTACAGATAAATAATGAAGTTTCATAGATTTTCGTAACTATTTGAATTTATATAAATTGTTTTGAAGCAAAACATAGTTGGTAAAGATATTGCTAACATTTTAAACTTACATTAAGATTAACTCTAGGAATCGAGTATGAAGCAATTGGGTTAAAAATTTTCCATTACCCCGAAACCAACTGAAATAGGTACCATCATAAATAAATAAAATGAGGTAGGAATCATCATAAATACACAGATAAAAAAAAATAGTCGCAATCACCGTCATCAAATATTTATATCATTTTGTTTTTGTAACAAGTCCGTCCTATAGTAACGCTAAAAAAACGTCAAAGAATTATAATGAAAAATAACAATCATAAACACAGATGGCAGATTGATTTTGATATGGAATCAATTTGCAATGGAACATTATCTATGAAAGATACTTTTATCATTAGCAATATAAACTGCGTATAAACTAGCTTGCGAGTTGTGGAATAAACTGCAGAATTTGTGTCACTAATAGAAACTAAGTATCATATTTAGATTACTTTTGAAATTATCTGGTCGATTTACTCATTTTTCTGTTACTCCAGTAATGGAAATTTCTTTGCTAAAGGGAAATGAGACGCATTTAACGAATATCGATACGTTAAACGAACAAAAAAAAACTGTTTTTACTGTTTTTAAGTTACTTAAAAAGGTTAACTTTTAATTTATTCTTAGTTTATTAAATTTTTTATTGATACTATTTTAGAATAATTCTGTGATAATTAAGAAGATATGTGATGGTGTAAAACCTTGTGGTATAAGTTATCCTATATTTTCAATGCATTTTAAGAACATTGAAAATTTGTGGAAATTACTTCGTTAGAGAGTCAAATATATTTATCAAACACCATTAATATTTTATGAAAATTACTTCTGATGTCAGTTTGCTTACGTAATTGTAAAAGTGAGTTGCGCTCTGCTTATTTTTGCTTATAAAACAGTTCCCAAACTTCTGAAAATCCCAATAAAGTAATACAAATAAATATTAATTATTATTTTATAAAAATCAATGATAGCAGTTAGGTAATTAGATCCCCAAAATACTAGAAATTTTAAAAAGGATGCTCTTGTGACGCAATGTAAACACAATAATAAACACTTCTAACCAAAATCGTTTTGAATGTATTTCGAATATGTTGCGTGAAAAAAACTTAGTGTTGTAAAAGTGTTGCTTAGAGACAGAAAATATGTACTTACAATGTCGCTATCAAAATTTAAGAACACTTTCAGATTTGAAACATATTCAACAACACACTATTTTTGAAATTATTTCTGGATGCAACACATTTCTAACACTTTTCAATCAAAACACATAACAAGGTGATAGAGTTTTCTACCTGACATCACAACCGAAGAATTGTTAATTTGAAGGCAAAATTGTGTTCTCGAGTGTATATTTATTTTTGCTGCGTGTATTTTTAAAAGCTACAGGGGTAAATCTCACATGAAATTATAGGGGCTTCACACCCAAACTAACTAAATTTTAGCACCAAAGAGTACAGGGGAGGGGGTCATTTTAAAAAAATACCTTTCGTAATTGATAGATATCCCCACACAAGTCGAAAAGCAGCAAAAAAGGACTCAAACAAACGGAACTTCTTGGGTCCAGATGTGTTTATTTACAGAAGCAGGGAGCTTTTAATAACCGTGCATATTTGTGTCAAGCGAATATGACAGTCAGGGTGCTCTGGCTCCGAGCCAAAGGGATCTGTAAACAAGATGGGGAAAGGTTTATTTACATATTTTCGCTCTCCCTCAGAGAGCCTCTAGAGTAGGTTTTCGAAATGTTTTCATGAGATGGAAGCGATCGAATTCTTCCAAGAATCACTCTCTTTTGATAAGGATTAGATGTAAGGGTTTTTGTTTGAAAGGTTTAAGTTTATTTTATAGATTGAGAAAAAGGTGGATATACGTGTATTTATTTAGTCACTCTGATTGTCTATTTGGGTTACTTTTGTCATAATTCGGGTTATTATTTCTTAATAGACTCAATAAAATGCTCTAAGTACCTTGCCTATCATGATTTTTAACGGAATTTTAACTATTTGGGTTATTTTGTCATAATTCAGGTTATTATTTCTTAATAGACTCAATAAAATGCTTTGAGTGCTTACTGCCTATGATAATTTTTAACGGAAAGTCCGTAAGAGCCAACACTTTGAGTAGTTGTAAAGGAGAATATTTATTTGTTATATTCTTGTAGCATAAATTTTACTACCCATTTAATAAAATTACAAGTATTATAATCAATAACAGCTTAAAACTCTAAAAGCATCTTAGTTGTTGTTTTAATTTGCATTTTTTAATGTAAAGTACTTACTTAGAATACATAATTTAACATTGTGTTCTTAAAACTATAAAATGTATTAAAATGGTTTTATGTGTAAATTATTTTACTCAAGTAATTACTGAATTTTAAGAGGAGGGTATTATTTTGTTGAGAATCTATTAATTCACCAATATTGTCTATTTTAAATAAGCCTTATTTGTACTTGTTATAACTTGGTTTTTGGACCCTTTTTAAACTAAAGATTAAATTGGCGTTGGCATAAACTGTTACTCTTAAAAACTGAATGCTCTATTCCAAGCACCAACAAAAGTTTAAAATGTTTCGGTTTAGAAAATGCAATTAAATTTAAAAATAAGATACAACACAGTATTTTCTAAGTAACTATTAATTAAATTAATATCTTGCGAATGTGCTTTCAGTTTCGAATGCTTCGGTTTAGAAAATGCAATTAAATTTTAAACTAAGATACTACACAGTGCTTTCTAAGTAACAATTAATTAAAATAATATCTTGTTAATGTTTTCTCAGATGCCGAGAATCTTTGTAGAAGGATTCTCTTCATTTTCTTTTCTAATACATTTTTCTACACCAAAATAAGTTTAATCTCCAATCCCCACGGACTAGTAAATCTCTTTCAAATACTATTTCACTTGTTGCCAGTCTTGTGGTTTTTTTTTTTTTTTTTTTTTGATGAACCAATAAAACTACATGTGATATGGAAAAGAGAAGGGTTTGTGCAGGGCAATAAAATTTTCTGAAGTAGCCTTTCAATACAGCTATTTTACTTATGAAACATGCTGCAATGCTGCATACCTTATCAAATCTTTTAATGATATCCAATGAGGGGCCTTTGAATGGTTGAACGAATATTTTGAGAGTGAATTTGAACGGGTTGAAATAATTTATTAAAAGTCAATTGAATTGGATACTGAATATTGATTTGATATTGAATTGGTTTGGGTTTCCATTCTGAGCTTTAAAACAGCGTGAAAAAATCTTTTGGTAAATTGTGAAATCCTTTCACTGGGAGTTTTTTTTGGAATTTATTGATTTTTTTCAGGTATTTTAACTTAATGAGAATAATATGGGTTAAATCGGTGCCAAGTGGTCGTTAGAAGAGGTGGTCGTTGTATAACGGTGGTCTCTCAGTGAGGTTTTACTAGAAGAAAAACCTCTAAAAATTAAATAAAAATAACAGCATTAATGGCAAAATTTTCTCTACATATTCCCATTACTTACAGGACTTATTTACACAATCAGCAAGCTGAAACGAATGTTACCCACCAAACCTGTAATTCACCCGTCTCTGTGACTCATCGTCCAATCCCAAGCCTTCATCCTAAATCACCCTCGAGAACCTTTGATGGGATCCTTACGCCTTCAGACGTGCCGACACCGCCCACGACAAATACTTTCTTTTATTCTTCACCATTTTGTTTCTATGTATAGCAACTTGTTTCTTTGTATTATTCGTGTCTTGTATATACGACGGTCATGGTCTTGGCCAACATCCCGAGAGTGGGTCAACGAGGACATCGAGCCTAAAGAGTCCATGCTCGTATCGATCAGGGAGATCGTTGCCATTATTCTGATGCGTTTCGGTAAAGTGAGAAGAGGAACTTTTGTTTAGGGGGGACTTTGAGGGAATGCTGATCAGGTGATCTTTCTTGATTGTCCGAGATGGAGTCCTCTCATGAGTGCAAAGCAATTGCGGGATGATGCAGGACTGCAAACTAGACTTTAGTTTCAGTGGTTTGAGCTTAAATTAATTTATCATCAAGCTAAGTTATTGGTTAGTTGTAACTTTTTAGCACACGTGCGGGTAGGATTTGAATCTTTGTGTTCTCTCTTCATGTTAAAAATTTTGGAAATTTTAGTAAGGAATCTTGTATTCCTTACGTACTTTAATATTGTTTTTGTATTAAAAGGAATACGAGTTCAAACCCTGTTTATAATAATGAAATTTGAAAAAAAAAATCTGAGGGAAGACCCCTACTAAACCATCAAAAAACTCTGACCCTTTACTACATGAAACTTAAAACTAGTTTACAGTTCTTCGGAAGGGGACATAGGACGTGTCAATCACAGAGTTATTTTTTTTTCTGTGTGTTTTTCTTGCCTGCAAAATGTTTTCATTTTTGTATAAAAAAATGAAAAGAAATTTTGCAGAAATATGAAATTTTCGAAATAATATTTTTTATAAGAAATAATTTAAAGCTGCGCCCCATCAATTATAAACATATCTCTTGACAGATCAAATATTACTCTGACATTTAAGACACCCCTTCATGGATTACGTCATTAATACTCTATGATTCAAGTTAAGCTCAACCTTCATCAAACCAACACAACGTCACATTACCACTTTTCATCAAACATAACATTCGCTGTCTTAAATAGTTAAATATCACTGCATATGGAATGTCTTATTAAGACAAAACAGCAATCATTTATTACATCACATTAAAGCCTTGCCCCAGGCGCAATCCTTTTCCAAGGCGCATTATCATTTGATGCCTCGCGCGTCTCAAATCTCCCCCTTTTATTGTCCCCGTCTATTTCGAGTGACTTTTCTTTCCACTTATGGAGATCCTTTATTAAGGGCACAACCATCGCGGCCCTCTTTACCATTATCTTAATGCTCCCTTCCCAAGTGGGAATAAAAAAAAAGAATCAGCAACACACAAAGGAAAGTAGTGATGGGCGATTTTTTGAGGAGTTAACTCATTGAACTAACTCCTTAAACTGAGTGAAGGATCAAGGAGCGAGAAAAAAAGAGTGGTAACTCAGTTGCAATTTTAAAAAATTCCTTTCAAAAGTTTTAATTTGTGATACTGCCCCTTGAAAATCGCAAAGAAACACGAGAGCAGGCCTGCCACTACCGTTCAGCATCAATGCTCACTCAGGCCTTTCCTTTCTCTATGTTCCTCGCTGCGCTAGTGAATGACGAACGTTGAAACGATTACGATGAAAAGAGAGTTACTCACTCTTTTGGGAGGGATCAAAAGAGCAAAAGAGCTACTAACGGAGTAGTTTACGGAGTGGTTGGATCAGATGAGTTGAGATCGGAACTATCATAACTCTTTCGATCCGGGAAGCTCTCTTGATAGTTCAGTTGTTCACTCCCTCGGAGTAGATAGCTCCTGAGTTGAAAAGAACTATATAACTCCTTTTGGGATCGAAGAGTGGAAAGGAGTAGCTCTTTTTGGGATCACAGATTGTCTTAATTACTATGTTTATGAAGATGGCTAATAAAATCTAAAGCACATAATTAAAAAAATTTTATGATTTAATATTCTTTCTATACTCAGGTTCAAATAATCCTTGAATATTTAGAAATTCCATTAAAAATTTCGTCGATTAAAAAAGATTGCGAAAATGAGAATTTCGTTTAATGAGCTTCCACGATTGAAAGACATGTAGTAGTTATTTCTGACGTTCACAGGCATGCGCATTGGATCAAAGTATTTCCTAAATAAGCGCTCGTATTTCTGACGAGGCACTATTATTATTTAAATACTTGTTGATAATTGAAAAATAATTTATCTTTATCAAAAGTTATGCAGTATAGGTTTATATTTTAATGGTTTAGCAGTGTTTTACATAATTAATGAGGCGATGGATTTGGATTTGAAAAGTCTCTTTTCAACTAATTTTGAGAATCCAGCTACGATGGTGTCTAGTGGGGTAAAATAGGTCTAGGCGTAGCGTTTTAATTTGTACGAAATTGAGCGAGATTACACATTGTCTTAATCACTAAGTTTATGATGATGATTAATAAAATCTACCGCTCACAATAAAAAAATTTGTATGATTTTATATTCTTATGATCCTCAGGTTCAAGTAATCCTTGAATATTTAGAAACTCAATTAAAAATTTCGACGATTAAAAAAGATTGAGAAAATAAGAATTTTGCTAAACGCGCTGTCATGATTGAAAGGCATGTAGTTATTTCTGACTGGGTATTATTATTATTTAAATATTTGTTGATAATTGAAAAATAATTTATCTTCATCAAAAGTTATGCAGTATAGGTTTATATTTTAATGGTTTAGCAGTGTTTTACATAATTAATGAGGCGATGGATTTGGATTTGAAAAGTCTCTTTCCAAATATAATTCTGAGAATCGAAACGGGAGTCTACCAGCTACGATGGCGTTGTATTAGCAGTGAATACTGCTAATACTCGTTATAATTTTTAATTGTACTTTAAAAAATTGTATTGAATTAATTCTCTTACTTAAGAATTAATAAGATGATTATTAATTTAAATAAAGTCTGAACACTTTTCTGCTCTGATGTTTGAAGAGTGAGTTTATGTGTAATGGCATTCGCCGTTTTTTTATTCACATTTTTAACAGATAACAATCATGAATTAATTTACGCTTTTGGAAAAATATTATAAACTGTTTACTTTTTCAATCTTTAAGTTTAAGAAAATCTGGAAAAATTAAGATTAACATTTAAAAATTTTACGATTACAAAGGATTGCCTAAGGAGAATTTCCTTAAACGTAGCGTTTAATTTCAAGGTAAGTGAGTTAGTGAGTTATATAAAAGAGTTAACTCTTTTTGGTGAGTGAGTTGCTGAGATCTGATCCCAAAAAAGAGTTGGATCGCCCATCACTAAAGGAAAGTCGAATCGAGTGATTCCTGGCGCCGATCTTCTCCCCTTTCGAGTTGTTTACTTATTTATTTGCGTATTAATAAGCGGATGCGGATATTTTTTACGGCCAGATCGATACGCCGAATGTATTAGATCGTCGGAAAAATCGGGTTTTTATCAGGTATAGCGCCCGGGAAATGCGTTTGAGTGCTTATAGCAGGAAATGCGCTTTTGCTGGGCATGGGCAGTGATTGCTGGAATCAATTTCCGGATCGATCTGGGAAAGATCACTCGACTACGTTGGTAATGTCCTGCGCAAAATGTGTTCTTGTTAGACGAACAAATGAACCGGAATTCCATTGTGTTTCCCTAACATCGATATTACTTGTTTGTTATGTTGTACTATTACTATGTATAAAAATCTACATTGCATAGTTTATTAGTAAATAAACCCAGATAGCATGTAACCTTACGGTTAACCTTCTCTTGTCATTATCATTGGGTTTCCCGAATAACACCTTTACGCAATACTATATAAGGGTTTGGATGTCAAGGTTCCAGAAGGAATGATAGAAAAACGCTAGAAAAAGCTTCTCAAAACCCGTTACCTTAGTTTCAAACTTTTTTTTAAGGTTTTTCGTAAGTAAACCGCTCACCTAATAAGCGTCAACTAACGCAGGTTGTTTTGACCTTGTCACAAGGTTTCAGGTAGTCAATTACAACCATACAGAAACTTTATATGGGTTACACCGTAACAACAAGATTTAAAAAACCTTACATTGCTATAACAGTATTTTCTTAGATTATCTTTCTTATTTTAAACGATAGAGAAACAAAAACAGAGGAATTAGCTGTGATAAACTGCAATCGTGATTAACTATTCACAAAGGCTACATCCTCCTTAAGTAAAGCAATTAGTAAACCATACTCTCTCGTTTTAAAATTAGCATCCTATATCTTTCTTCGTATTAAAAAACAAAAATACATTCAATAGAGCTTAAACAGCTTCAAAAGGGCAGCATTGAACTCATGATCCCAGCAATCTATCTGACTCTCTTTTCCAAACCTGACTCTATTTAACCTCTTTTAATCAGATTTAATCCCAATAAACAATTACCTAACCCTAAAGCCAAACGAATATTCCAAACAGCCTCTCTGGGGGGAAAACTCAATTTTTTTTTTAGAAACTGAGACTTAAGAAGAAAAAAAAATCAAACATCAATCTTGCTTTGATTCCGACATAATAACGCTACTACGCCTTGAAACACTCTGAAAATTAAATCCTATTATTTATGCAACCCTTTGTTTCATTTGTTTACTTGAGGGAAGAAAAAAACAGGCATAGAGAGAGGAATAATGATTGCCTTTTAGTTGCTCTTTTTTCACCTAATCCTTTCAAATAGTAAAACCACTTAATATAGCGCCGGGTATCGCGAGGGAAAATGGCAATAATAATAATTTTTAAGCATGGCAACAAAAACAACAGGGAAAAATAACATAGCTTTTAGATAAGCCTCTTTAGTCTCCCTTCTCAGCTCTCTTCACTTCATTTGTTTGGTATATTTTTAATTTTTTTTTTCTAAAAGAGAGATGTTTTTTGCTTTCATTTTTCACGAGCCCTTGGTTTTTATTAGGCAAATAGAGGCCTGAATTTTAAGCGGTGGTCTTAAGTTTTTCTGGGAAAATTCAGGAGAAACTCGGATTTTCTCTTAATTGTGTTTTTAGAGAGAGTATTAAAAAGGAGTTTGGGAGAATAACGGTTTCTCCTCTAGAGCTGTAATACGCAGGCAGGGTTGGTTTTTTTTTTCTTTTTCTTTTTCTCCTCTTTCATTGAAATCGACTGTTTTAAGGAGGGGAAATAAGAAGTTAAGGGAAATCTAAAGAGAAAGTTGTTTTCTCCAAAGAGAGCTGAAATTATTGAGAAAATTTATTATAAACAATTTTTTTCAGTTAAGGATAGATATTTGATGGTTGTGTAGTAGGTCAAGGAAATTTAATTTATAAAAATTAAAGTAGAAAAAAAATTGCAAATATTTGAAAATGTCTTGTGCATCACTGTTCACTTTTTCAAATAAATTTCAAGCTATTTTAAGCATATAAGGAAACCTATTAACTTTTGTTAAAAAGTGTTTTTTTAATTACATTATTTGACTTTCTATTTATTCTGATACTGTGTAATATACTAGTCTAGTTCTTCTGAGTACTATTCCAGAGCTTATGCACAAAAAAAGGGGGAAAGATGATCTTGTATTGTTATCTCTAAATGGAAGAAAGTTTTTTTTGTGCTCTTTTAGTACAAATTCATTCTTAATGAAGTATTAAATTTTTCTTTCGAAAAACTAGTAGATGTCGCACGCCGCCCTCTTAAGAGATGAATTAGTATAAAATTGGGATATTTTTTAGGAGGCACAATTTTTATAAATAAACATGTCTGCAAAAAAAAACTTTCTGAGAGCTGTTTTTGTTATCCTACCTGACCTTTATGTTTATTGCTGCACTAAATCCGAAAGTGACCTTCGTTTTATCCTGGCCCGTCACATTTCCTGACAATTTAGGTTTTCATGTTTAATTGGTAGGTAAATACCTCAAAATTTTGGAAAATGGACACTCTATACTAAATTTTTAATCCATAGTTTTCAATAATATCATTTTTTTTTTTAAATTTTTTTAGTGTTCTGAATCTAAAACTGACCTCCGTTGTATCATAAGACATCGCTTTTCTTGAGAATTAAAGTAAATGAGGCAATGTTTCAAGAAAAATAAAAGCATATATTTACATTAATTTCTGAAATCAAACTCTACCTAAAAATAGTTTTTGATGTTTGGTGTGCTAAACCCTAAAATGACCTCCTTATGTTTTATCCTAAGAAATAGCGTTATTTTTTTAGCAATTAAAGTAAATAATGCCGTATTCCACGTACTTTTAAAAGTTATAATTAAAAATAGAAACAAACTTAAAATTTTTATAATTGAACTGGATACATAATTCATAAGAAATACTTGAACATCGTAAATTCACCTGCCTTTATCTAAATAAATAATTCTTCTTATTAAATAACATTAATATTCTCTTACATACTTTTTCAACTGAGTGTGTAATTTTCGAAACTGTGGTTTTAAAACTGTCTGTTATACACCTAATGCAACTTCGAACCATACCCTTTAACTTTAACCGTCCTCACGGCTTCTGCATCACATCATCGATAGCCGTAAGAAACCAGGGAGAAGCACTCCTGGAATGCGAAGGTCTACCAAACGATTTTCTCTCACCACCGTCCCAGGAATGCCGAAACCCCCTCTGCATTCCCTCCTTTAATAACTTGTGGCGAAAGGGTGGAAAGACATCGAAGATTAGGGTGGATTTACATGGAACGACCTCATGCGACTCGACCGAAACGTTGAGAGGACTTCCCATCGCTTTCCCCATCAATGTAGAATCTGGTCCTGCCATTGGTTCTAATGCACTCTATTGGTTCTTCTAGCTCTTTCACAGAATATTACGTAAGGTTACAATTAATTTACAAAAAAATTAAGAAAAAAATCACAATGTAAATAAATGAAACATTTTATTAATTATAACCAAAATGCACTAATTATGTTTGCTTTACTTTTAATTAAGCGAGTATTTTTCCATTGAATGAATATTTTTTAGTCAATATATAATTTTCAATGTTTTATTTATTGGAAATTTCGGAGCAAGAGGTATCTGAATTTTACGGTAAGGGCTGCAGCTAGAGTATCAACATTCAATCTTGATTTCTCATTTGTCCAAAAATCATAACCCTTTGAAAAAATACTCTTTCAAACGTTTTCATTCTTAAAATGGTTAAATGTTTCCACCCATCTTTCTTTTAAGAGTTTCAACATTACTTTTGGATTGTTATTATTTCGCAGAATTTAAATGTGCTGCTTTGGAATTCTCTTCTGTGTACTATTCACAGCAGACAATCAAATTGACAATGCCTTAATCTAACAACACTATTAAACCAAAATTCTGTTTTAATGCAATAAAAAAATCAAAACGGCTTATCTTTCTTGTGACAATGGTAACAACAAGGAAAAAAACTACTTCCATTCTCATAAAATGTATAAGAAGTTAAAAGGAAAAAGACCCAGTGGAGTAATGAAATAATGAAATACAAAAACAACACAAAGGAAATATTTCATCCCAACCCCGACACTTTTCGAGGGAGGACAGAACCTACAAAAAAAGGACCGTTTGGTCACCTTAGTGTTACGTCATCATTTAAAGGGAAGTTTCAACCAATTGCGTTGCTGGAATCGCTGCATGTAAACTCTCCCCTACGCGAGAAGTTTCTACTGCAGCTTCTTTGATGGGGAAAGAAACTTGGGGAACGACAACCTTCTGTTAACAAAAATCGTTTGGGTGTGTGTATTTACGGTTTGAAGTATTGGGATAATGTCTTCAGGTATTAAGTTGTAAGTTTTGAAAATGGTGGATAGGTGTGGATGGGAATAGTTGCTGGTGGCAGGAAGCGTTAGTCGAGCCAATGAGATGGTGGATTTATAGGTCGATTTTACGTGGTGTGATTGAAATTACGACGTACTTTGATAGAGGTCAAGGCTATTTCGGGTGAAAGTTAAGGTAAAATATTTTCTCGTTGGAGGTGTTAACGTTATTTTACGAGCGAATAATCAGATTGCGCAGGTTCATATTTAAGGGTGTGTGTCGTCCTGTTCTACTCTTGTTTATGCTTAATTCTCCTCCAGCATTAATTAACCAATTGCGCACAGGGTTTTTACCAATTTGACCAACGTGTCAAAAATTAGTAGCTCAAATAATTAATGCATTAAAATCGTTTAATATGTTTGCTTGATTTTAAGAGTAAAACTTGAAATGAGTCTTAACAACGGTTTTTTTTCTCTTTACAGAAGTAACTTTAAGTTAACCTATTCGATATTCGACAAAAATAAGTTTTTTTTAATTACATTATCTTAATTAAACTTACTTAACTTAATTAATAGGTTTTCTGTTATTAAATGTAAATCGGACCAAAAGTACGGGAAAATAGGAACGGTTGGTAGCTCTGTCATTGATTTAATCATAACAACAGCAAAAAATCATATTTGTATTTCTTTTCAAATAAACCATACTAGACTGTAACAGTAATCGACCCTAGAGAAATAAAACAAAGAAATAAGTAGTTCTCAGCGCGGTGTCTGCATTTTGAATGAAATTTAGAACTTCAGTTTAGAAATATTATTATAGTTTGTTAAACCCATATGTATACAAATATAGCGTCATTTTATCACGATTTGCGTACCAAAACTCCTACTCCTAGCAACCCAACATGCTTTCTGTTTACTCAGTTTTTCCTTCCGCGTAGTGATGCCATAGGGTCAATAATCATTGCAGTCTCGTATAACAGAGCAATACACCACAAAAACCAACCAATCAAAAGCCATAAAACTACCATCTTACAGATTCCACGCAATAAATGTAAACACGCATCCAATGCACTAATCTACAACACAAACATCAGCAGCTTCTACCATCAGACCATCCCCAGACGTATCTCTGGCTATCCATCGTGCACGCAATTCAAAGCCTGTCGTCCGCGCAGGCGTGTAATCCTCTGGCCCATTATTACACGACCCGATGCTATGCAAGAGGGTGACAAAGCACCCATTTCATCAGCCCTGAAACAGCACCTGCCGACCCTTTAAGCATGGGCCGCCGAAGACGAATGCCCTCTCTGTGTTGGCTAATAATGGCCGATGATGCTTAAGCTCTTATTTGGCACGATACCCGATAGGATGGATGCCGGAACTGATTACAAACAATTAACACTGGTTGGATTGGCTTGTATTGTTTAGGTGGGGTCTTAAGGCTTCTTAGTTGTGCAGTAAGTATGGTGTAAGGGAGCATTTCCACGTATGCGTTTGGTACGCCAATCCGGTGAGCACCCAGAGTGGCGATGATATAATACCTGCACGTTTACTTTTGCAATTGGTTTTGATTCTTGACCAATAATAAAATGACGTCACTTTTGCCTGCGTAACACATTTTTGTTAAAGCCAAGACTTTTATTTTTTGCAGGTTGATTTGTGAGTCAGTAAACTTACGTTCAGTGAATTTTTGAGGCTCTAAGCTTTAAAATTCTTGATTTTATAGCCCAAATTCATTTTTGTGCGTACTCTTAACCTCCTTACCCCTTTCCTTGCGAAATTGTTTCTGGCCACGTCGTCACTACTCTGTTTGAGGATAGTTCTCGATAATTTTAACCAAGTGCATTCTTTATTGGAATGTTCACTTTCACATAAAGTGTCACACATATTGTTTGTTTTTAATGAAAACATATTAAATTTGGAACGAGTGTTCTTACCACTTAGATACTAGGGTTTTACGTTAAAAAATTCTGAATACTAATGTTCTAAAGAAAATTTACCTAGTAAAAATATTCAAACTTTTTTTTTTCACATAAGAAAAATACTCCCAAGATTGTGTGTGCTTTTAATGCATTGAAATTTGGATGATTCAAAACTGAAGAGATCATTGAAAAAATGGAATAAATGATCCAAAACCAAAAATATCATCTTAAAGCACCACGTTTTTGAATGGTTGAAAGATTAATTCGTTAATTAGTAAATATTAATTCTAAAAACTTGAAGTTTTCGTGTAAGTACAAATGTTATAAAATCTTTCATTAGAAAATACACATTAAGAATAACCTTTATCATAAATGCAAAGTTAAAAAATAGTTTTAATATTCATTATCATGATTGGAAGCAAAACTTGTGAACAACAGATAATTAAATGCAGTTGTATATTGACAACACCAATATTATCCCACAAAAAAATAAAACTTTTAAATGTCTCAAACCTATTGAAAACAATATAATTACACATATTTTTTTAAAGCATAAAATTAATCCTTCCCACACCCTTTCGTCCTCGGCTTTTTGCACAGTACCCACCCAATTAAAACAAGTTTAATTAACCAAAATAAGTTTTTACTAATTAAAGTCCAACAAAAGAAGAAGAAAGCGGAGAAAACTTTCTCCACCAAAGCACCCGCTATGACGGTACCGCCTATCACAGCTTTCCTTTGTGTCCTTCTAAGCAGCTAATTATGCGTTAATCAGGTTTTTTCCGGACTAATTAGGGTATTATTTTTCACCCTTGCTCGGATTTATTGTAGCTCCAAGAAAAGCTTTTTGCCAACTTTTTAACGCGCTAAAGAATCCCAGATGAAAACAATAGGCGGGAAATCACGCTGTCGAGGGTAATATAAAGAATAGTTTGTAAGAGCTGTTGCCATAAATAGATTTATAATAGATGGATTTGCCAGTAATTGTTATTAATTAATCTTGGTTTATTTTTTTTTCTCCGTAATGTGGTTATGAAAAATCACTCTGGTTAAAAGGATTCTAAATTAGTTACATCTTGGTTGTTTTATCTCAATGATGGTGTTTGTAGTACGAAGTGGAATGTAAAAAAATAATAAATCGATATTGAGTACAACATTCCAGAAGGGAATCACTCATTAATTATGATGAGGGTTTTTAAGAGTGCTTGAAGTCATCTTACTCAAATGGGAGATTAGGTTCAACATGCTTGTTAAGTTATATCATATTTTTTCCCCCTGAATAATGTTTTTTTCTGTTGTTTAATCTTTCTGCTAAAATTAGGCTTGAATAGTTAAAAAGGAAAATGTATCTAGTTCTAGATAAAAAAAAGGATACTAGGAAATATAAAGAAAACGATTCAAGTCATTATAAATGAATATTTGTTTTGGCTTTGACCTTATCCCTTTTCATTGATCTGTATAGTAATGAAATTTCACTAATTCAATTTCTACCGGTATATTAACTCAATAAACTTGTTAAGTCATTATTAAACAATACAAAATCTCATTACTTTTTTAGTTTTGTACCTAAAGCATAATTCATAAACATAATTGCTCATATGCGATGGGGTCTTTTGGAGCTAGTGTAGGCTTTCCTACTCCAGGGGGGGGAGTAACAACATTGTGTGTACGATTTTGACAGTTATGTTATACGTATTACCTCAAACTGTATTGGACAAAAACTCAAGTTGACCCTATGACGTCACTAACAAACAAAAGTAGTTCCCATTGCGGTGTCAGACTTTTGGGTGAAATGAAGAAGTAAATTTAAAAATATGATTATTTTGTTAAACCCATGTATGTATATACAGAGCTTTTTCAGCACGATTTGCCTACCGAAACTCATCCTAGCAACCTAACAGGCTTTGTGTTTACCGATTTCTCCTTCCGCGTTTGGGACGTACTGGGTTCAAGAAACGTTACTGTCGAGTATATCTATAATATTTTTAAATATTTTTACACTGATAAATCAGTTATTCTTGTTTTCATTTTTCATTAAGTTGAAATATTCAATTTTTGTTACGTTACTTTTGAAAACTTACTAATACAATATGTTTAATGTTTAAAATGAAATATTTCACATGGATGTCACTCGTACAACCTTGACTGCACCATTACCTAAACATTGAATAATTCTTAACTAATACTGTAAACCTCTTACAGTTCACTATCCTGTCAAAATTGTTTCCTGACTAGGTATACAAGATACTTAAACCTACTTTAACCCAACTGTACTGCAACTGACACTAATTCTCATCATTACTCTCATATTCGTATACATTATAACGAACTTCTCGTAGTAGACCTGATTACGAAGGAGGTTTGCTACTTCAAGTTCAAAGTCAGCATGTTGATAACTATAACGATAATAGCCCTTCCCCCATTGGATTACGGCGTAATAGGAAAAGGCTAATTGTCACATGTATACGATAACAATATGTAAATCCTCACAAGTCGTGTTAGAAGGGGGACGGTTATTATAACGAGGGGGGCTGTCTATGTTATGGAATGCGATTATCTAGTGGTTGCTGAGGTTGTTAGTATTCATATAGGGAACCATGTTGTATCAAGATCAACCTAATTCCAAGCATTTACGTCTGTTTGCTGTTATCAGTAGGCACTACATTATGAATAGGATTAGGAATGTGGAGTGTACCGAATATGGTATTAAAATCTCTCTAGGGGGTTTCTAGACTTTCTTCTATGTATTTTGCTGAACAAAAATGTAGGTAGGCCTAGTTTTGAACTATATTTAAAAATTAACTTTTAATTCAATCTCAACACAGTAAAACGCCAGGACACCTCTCATAATAAAAAAAACTAGTCAAACTCACTAATCAAAAGGCTAACTAAAATAAAGTAAACTCTTTCGTATTATTACATAGCAGTATATTTTTCTTTTTGGTAGGATTAAGCCCCAACTCTAAGTTCCTCATTTTTTTCTGTATTTATTGGCATTTAAAAAGCGGCAATTAGCGATATTATATTTGATAGGCCTGCTTGCTTAAGCAGGCGGGGAGGTTGTAGAGTAGAGAGTAAGTACCAATAAAGTTTACACTAGTAGACACTCGAAAGTGTAATGAATTTTATAAAAAGGTTGTTCATAAATGATGTCACTCAATTTTTCCAGCTACGTTTGATTCTTACTATAGAGTGTTTTCAGGTGACGTCACAACCGGTTATTTTCTTTTAACTGTGTACCTTCTGTAGGGCTTTTATCTGTTGCTAAGGCGGTTTTTAGGTATGGGATCACGTGATTGCCAATGCTCCAATAGAAGAATTTAACGGCTAGTCATTTTCTGTAATTGTTAACCTCTGCAGGGCAAAAAACTGTAACCTTTCTGTTGCTAAGGCCGTTGTTAGGTGCGTGCCATGTGGTTGAAAATGCTCTATTCCCTATATCACATTTATTTTTACAACCACCAATATACCAACTGCATTTATGGCTGTATTTCATGATTCTATAAATCTTGAAATTCTTCATGAAGGAAAAAGACAAATTAATAAAAATTTTTACTGTGGATTTAAATTTTACGTTCAAAAAAATTATTTGACAAAACAATTATTCTATCTAAAGCAATTATACTGAAAAATATCTGATTGAATCTATTTCTTTTTACCTCTTTATCAACATTCGGATTTTTACATACCGCTCAACGTAACATAAAAGCATAAACTCGATGAATCGTACCCAAAAAATATCTACTTTTCTGTTTATTAAATTTCCCCGTTATTTCTTCAACACACAAAACACAATTCAACAAATAACTGAGACCCCGTATCACTGAGCTTTGAATTCAACTCTCGTTAGCTATTTTTAAACTTCTGGAGAGAGAGATATATATAAAAAAAGCGTAAAAACAACAGTTCACGGTTCTTCCTCTAGAGACCATATATAAAATATCACCACCGCATTTCCCCTCATCATAAGAAAACCGCGAATTTCTTTGAAAAAATTATTTTCATCTTACTGCAGCCTATAAACAAAGGTGAATAAACGCCTGCAAAAACGCATTAAACCAATGAGAGGGAGGCCATTTCATCATTGATAAGCGTAGCCCTTTTTCCTAATCCCAAATAACAATTTCAATTACCAATCCCCACAGAGACTTAGATAAGAATGCTGCAGCCCGAAAAACATTTCAAACCCTTTTCAGCTTTATATGATAAATGGATCGAGCTTATATCGGCCGACATTCGTAATTTTATCTCGCGCTCTCGTGAATAATAGAGGTCCCTTGGTGTATTTTTCGCGCGAATTTTCATCAGAAACGATTGCTGATAAAGTTATTTTTTTGTGTGTGTGTTTGCGTTTGAATTGTGGGGGGGTTGGCAAAAGAACAATGTTCTGCTGCGAGTTAAGTTGTAGATTAACTCGTGGTAAATAGCATTTGGCATCATCGCATTGGTGATGGTGATAAGAAGATGCATGTTGTTTGCTTTGCTGTGTGAACAAGTAAAGTGATGGGGATTTGCTTATTGTGTTTAAGGCTAAAATAAATTAACGCACAGATAAAGGGAATGCATTAACATATCTTTTTTGTGTTTTGAAGATGAGTGTTGAACGAAAATCTATTGGTGGTACGTTCTTTTTTACTTTTGGGAATCCAAAAATACACATATTTGTTATTTAACACATCTTAAAACACTAGTGGTTATGCAATATCTGATCTATCTATCGCAGATGTTGTTTTATTTATTAAGGTTTACTCCCTATTCAGTCGCAACCTTAATTTTAAAACGCTTTAGGGTTGTATAAACACGAACAGTATTGTTTTTCATCTAAATTTAGGTATATAGAAAAATAATAGAAGAAATTTAAATAATTTTTTACTTCTACCTCAGCAAATATTTATGCTTGTTTTAAAGCATGATGTTTGATTAAAGGAAATTTGATTACTTAAGTAAAACTTTGTAAATAAAGTTATATTAGTGCTTAAAAATAACTATTTATAGTGAACCATACCAATTAATAAAATACGATTTAAAACAGAGTGTTTATGAGATTTTGGGGGAAATAGGATCCTAGTATGTTTGTCAACAAGTTTTTAAAACGATTTTTAAGAAGAAAAATTATCTGTGCTGAAGCAGAAAAAGTTCATTCTTTTATCTGTGTATTATGAAATAATTGCACAAAAGTCTTTGTTTTAAGTTAGATGAAAAAAAACCCCGCAATTTGCACACAGTAGATGCCAAATTACACTGCTAATATTTTCAATACTCTCCAAAGGGTTTTATTCTCAATTAATGCATCAAGAATACAGATCCATTTCCATTTCCACTTAAGCGTTTCCACTGATACTTTGTTTGCGGTACGGCAATCCATATTTACCAAATCACGAATCCCATGCCCAGTCAGTCGGTCAAGAACCAACCAAAAACCCGTACCGCAACCAAAACGCATCATAAGTGGAAACGCTCCTTAACGGTAAACTTCACATACGACAGAACCCCTCGTTTACTTAATACTCAATTCCCAAATCTAAAATCTCCCAACATTCTCATTCATAAACCCTCTTCCCCTCTCCTTAACTTTTAAACACTTCCTGAACAATCTGGCACAAACTAATCTGCTCCAAGACCACCTGGCTCCCTCTAATTTTGATTGGTTCCCTCCATCATATCTCCATAGTCAGCTTGTTCTACCTAATCCGGCTTTATACAGCGACGGTCAGTCTACGCGGGGTCCTCCTAATTATTGTCAAAAGACGACGAATTTATTTATTTACTTATTCTTGAAGCTTCTCTCTCTAGTTTTATGTCAGCGATGAGTGCTGGCCCACACAATTCTCTCGGTACAAGTCCGTTGTAATTGTTGAAGGGTCTTGGGGAAGTAACTAATCACGATAAGTTTAGGGTGTGTGTGGGATTTTAAGTGTTGTAATGAGGGTTATTAAGTGCGTGTTGGGGTGCAACATAGGAGGTTGTGTGTTCTTGAGTTGACACGGCGTAGGCGACTTTCAGAATGGAGGTGGTCTCGCAATGGTTTTGGAGTGTAAGCTTTGTAGGTGGACAGCAGAGTGAAGACATCTTAATTTGGCAGTTTTGTGGAGAGTTAAATGGGGCTGATTTTGTGTATCATACTTGCGTACGTTACATTAGTCTTCGGGATTTCTTTAGGGGACGTCCATAAATTACGTGAGGTAGTTTTAAAAGTGTAATAAAAAGTTTTTTTTAAATAGTTAATATCATGGTTTTTCTGTTCTCGTTAAATAAAATAAAATATTTCAGAAACTCGAGTATTATTTGAAGAAGTTTTCCCCACCTTTTTAGAAGTGAATTTAACACTTTAACTATTTCAAAAACATGCATCTTAATTTAAGGGAATAATTTGAAAAAAGTGGTATGGGAAATTTTGGATAAAAGGCAGTTATTGCAGACGCAGAGGATGGATCAAGTATGTTTAGACCTACAATTTAGTATGAACAATACATTATCTGCCTAGGACCATTACTAACAGGGTTATATCAAGCAGGAATGTGACCACAAAAGATACGGACAGAAAAAAAAAAATTTTGAATATAAAAAAACTTTTGGTTGCAATACCTACCTCTTTCTTCATCTTACCCCTTCAGTTTATAAATTCTGAAGTGTAAAAATAGAAAAATGTAGTGTAAAAATTCATAAATATGGTAATTATGCTGAATAAATGGATAAATGAAAAGGTGTAAATACGGGCATTGAATTAAACACCTCAAATTCCATCTCAAAATTATTATGACCTAAACATCTTCTTAAAGCACATTACTTCACTTCATTACTTCAATTTCCCAATACTCGGTCTCCACAAATATTTAAAAGCAATACTGGACGATTTATTGAATTTATCGACATCCACTTACTGAAGTCCCGGGCACAATAATACCAAATACTTACAGCAAGCTCAGTAATGGCTTGATCCTGATTCATCAAGCTATCTCATTTAGAATCTATATGCTGAATTGCTAAACTAATATTGATTGAGTGTTCATTAAAACCCCAATTTAAATCCTTTGAGCATGAGTTGGTGAAGGACAAGTCATTATTCACAGGGTCATTTATACAAGTTCATCTGTCTGATATAGTGTTTACCAAGGCATGTTCTCAGAGCTAATGCGTAATTTGGTCTGTCATGATTGATTAGTTTGAATGTAGTGTCACCGAAGATTTTCGTTAGTATATTTGCATATTATTGGTATTCGCAGCTCTGTTTAAGTTTGGATCTGTGGGTTTGTAAAATCTTCTATAGTTTTATTTAAATTGAAATGACTATTTTAATTTCAATTTTTATCCTTTTTTTAGGTACTGTCTATTTATACGATCAATATAGAACTAAACTCTACTCTTATTTTCAGGGCAACGGTTCTGATTGGAGATCACACTAAGCCTCGGAACTGCTAACTGCGAGACCTACGGCGCATGGGCCAAATGCCGTTTTTGCCGCCCAAATAGACACTTCCGTTTTTTTAAATGTATAGGTGAGTTTTTTTAATATTCTTGATAGAAAATGAAAATAACATTATCTTCTTTTTATGTTTGTAAAGCATTTGAAGATGTATTTTTTTCTTTACCTTGGACTGGAGACGAGCTTTAAGCTATTTTGTGTAATTATAGGTAATCGTAAAAACTTACTTATTTAACTTTTTGTATTAGTCAATCAACTGTTCTATTCAATTTATTACCTAATATCGTGATAAAATGTGTAAATACTATTCATGGGTATTCAAAAATTCTACATCCAAGCAGTAATCAGAAACCATTTCTATACCTGCGTAAATGTTTTGACAATGGTTTTATTTTAAAACGTCTAAAAGTTTACCAACAAGATAATTTGAAAGCGTTGGTTTCAATAACAATAAGCTGATCCTTTATTCATATTAAAAATTTATTAATAAACAACCATTTGAATGCAGATTAATGATTACAATTCTGAATGTTTTACGCACAAAACTCGGTGGCTGGCACACACTTTGAATAGAACTCAAATTTCTACTCATTCAATAGTCAATAGATGTGAACGTCTAGCATTGAGATCATTCAAAACCAATGATGTAAATATCCCTTGCTATACACTCCATTCCAACTATACAAATTAACTTCACAATATATGAAAGCAGGCATTTTCACCACCGAACCATAAACACGGGAACTCCTATACTCATTTCCCTCATCAACTCTCAGAGGAGGAGCTCAGGAAATTATATCTTAAACCGCTGCGAGAAAAGCAGCCGTAAAAGTGAGCGCAAAATCGCCACACATCTTTATTAAATTATTCATCCTGGCGCCCGGCCGGACTCCGGCGACCTGAATTAACTCCCATTCATGCCTTCCCGGACTGAAGAAAGTTTGCTCGGATGGACGCAGGTCCGGCTGGTGCTGTTCCGGTTGCCAGTTTGAGTGAAGTCGTTATTATGGCGAAAAGTCCGGCACACGTTTTGGGACCGACTTTATTAAAAGGGAAGTTATGAGTATGGGTAATGTTATTTGCTTTGAGGGATTGTTTAGCTTGATTAAATGTTTTGTCAATGGTAAAATTCTTTATTATACTCGACAACAAAGTTTCCTGACCCTATGACGTCACCAACAAACAAAGTAGTTCCCAGCGCGGTGTCTGAATTTTAAGTGAAATGAAGAACTTCAATTTAAAAATATAAGTTTGTTAAATCCATGTAGTTAGTATATAGCGTCTTTTATATGACGATTTGCGTATTGAAACTCTTCCTAGCAACCCAATAGTCTTTCTGTTTACGTAGTTTCTGCTTCCGCGTAGTGACGTCATAGGTCAGGAAACGTTGCTGTGGAGTATAGTTAGGTATACCTACTCTTTTATGAATGCCATGTTCAAATGGTTTGTACGTTGGAATCATTTTTCTTTTATCTTATGTATTGAGATGAATAAGAATTAACCTACTAAATATTATTGATCCCCTTTGAATAAAACTAAAATAAATTGTTGTTTTCCACAAAAAAGTGAGTTCTATTCGAAGTGAACATTGATTCAGATTGCATTGAGCTTAAATTCCCTACAGTCCTTTCCTACCCATATATTCCACACCGATTACATATTATAATAAATTCCCTCCCGAAATGCGATGAAAATGGAATTTAACAACAAATAATAAACCAGTTAACTTTTTTAGAGGTTTATGTCTTCCCTCAAACTACCAAAAATGTCACTAAGAAATATCCGTCTATCAATCCAACAAATAACAGAACAAAATTCCTTCACACACTTCCAACTCAACTTAGCTTTTAAAAAAGAAACATTCGGCATTTTAATTCTACATTAACTCACTTAAATCGATATCTCAAACACAAGCTTGAAGCTCTAAACACAGACATTTCTTTCTTCGATAGAAGCAGTATAAAACAAAATCGCTTTCATACCCGTCAGTTTCGCATAATACGAGAAAGGGGGGGGGAATCGCTATTTGTGGGGCTGACATCTCTGTTTTCTGAACACTTTGACAACCCATCATTTGAGTTGGAGGTGTGGTTCTACCTGGTGCAACACCTTCGATCGCTAAATGATATTTCGATTGTGGTAAGTAATGGTAAAACGGGGATCCGAACACTTTTTAATTTCATCGTAAAAAGTGACAATACGATTTTTTTTGTAAAATTTTTCAGATACCTGTGTTCTTGTAGTTTAAACTGAAACAAAAAATTTTCCTTTTTTATTTTTATTGTGTCCCGATTCACTCCGCAGATAGGGGCAATACAAAAATGTAAAAATACATAAAACATGAAATAAAAAATGAATGCATCAAAAAATATAACTTTTAATCAACATTCATCTCATATCAAACATTTAATATCAGCTTTTACCTTGAAGGAAAACGTTTCCTAATTTTATATTTACACAAAAAGTAATTGAAACATTAACGTCAAAAATAATTTAACTTGCATTAGAAACCTGTTTTCCCTACATTTTCTTCCAAAATGAAACATTTTATTCCATAGAAAAATTCAAATGTTTGTAAAAGCGAATAAATAACCAAATCTTCAAAACCCTTTAAAAACTAAATCCCTAAATCCGTCTATCAGTAACGCACAAATGGTTTTTAATGATTAATTCACGCCTGACTTCCCGATAAGTGAAAAGGAATAAAAACGGTTTTCGCAGTATTACCTATCTTCTTAACGCTAATATCCCATCCCTAGCGAAAGTATTTATTAAAATTCCAAAAACACAAACACTGCATTATATTCTTCATTGTTAGGCAGTGATACACGAGATCTTTCGGAAGGTAATTTTGAGATTTTTTTTTACCCGCTCTTTTTTATTAATTATCGTCAGCAAGACATGTCGCCTCGCGGTAGAAGTGTTGCCACGAGCAGTAATTATTAATTTCATGGGTAATTGAACCCATTGACTTGTTCTTAAGAAGAACACGTTGGCTGAAACAAAATGGATGTGTTTTTTTTTATTATTTTGCAAGCGCTCTGTGGCATCACCAATATTTTTTTTCGTTTTCTTCAGAATAATGGATTTTGATGAAGGGCTTTCATTTTCGTCAATGCGGGAGAAATTTCTCTCATATTTTTTTTTTTTTTTGTCGTCGACCGTTGGCAGCATGAAGAAAGACGACCGGCTTCCTTTATTAAAAGTAATTGGCTTCTTAAGGTGAACGCTGAAAAACTTGATTGAGATATTTTAAAATTTTGAACAAAAGATTTATATATTGGCTATTAGGAGAAGGGATGGGTCCTAAAAATCAATTACTTCGTCGATCATAATCCATCAATATGAATTTCTTAGAACTCTAGAAAAGTATGGATGATCAACATGAATCAAATTATCCTTTTGTTAAGATAAATCCAGTGATAAATATTAAGATGCAATTTGTGTAGTTTTATTCATTTTAAAGTAATAAATGTTATTCAAATTTATGTTTAATATACCATTCAGTCGATAATATGTAAAAATATATTGCTTAGGCCACTTTCCTCATATGTATTAGTGTTTGTTTATTTTCAAATTAAATATTTGTATTACATTGAAATGGGTATCAAAAGGTCTGAATGATTGCATTAAAAGGTCAGATGGTCTCAATGATTGCATGGAATTGGCTCTGCGGACCATGTGGTTGCAAAAAAAAATACCTACGGACTGGAAAGTTTATAACTTAAAACACAATCCAAATTTAATAAAAATGTGTAATATTACCTATTATTTTAATGTAGTGTACTACATTTAAATCAAAATAAAATCCAATACGTTGCAAAATATGAATGAATTTAAAATACAACGATTTTTATTTGCAACTTAAAACAAATAATTGATAAAAAATAAAATAAACAATTGTTTCGGGGATGCTTGAGATCCCCTTCGTCAGTATCCCCGAAACAATTGTCTATTTTAATGTTTTAAGTTGCAAATAAAAATCGTTGTATTTTAAATTCACTACATTTAAATATTTATTCATCATTTAAATCTTATATTTTCCATCTTCGACGCATTAGGTAACATATTTCTCCAATAATCAAAAACAATTACTACCGAAAGAGCCTATATAGCCATTGTCAAATTTTAATGGAAATTCTGGAAAAATATTGTTTCCTTTGAAGAAAGCATTAGAAAAGTTGTGGTAAACCAAAATTTGATGTTTGTGGTCCCCTGGAAAAAGAGGATCCCTTCGTTAAACCATCAGAAAAAAACAAATCAACGCAAGAAAACAGGTGCTTAAGATAGAACAGAGCCCAAATTTGTTTTCAATTGACCTACATATTATTAATTTTCAAAATCACTAAATCTCATAACATTTCACTGATATACAATACCAATCCAAAAGTTTTTTTACCACGCATGACACAATAAAAACTCATTTAAACCATTTAAACTGGCTGTCGTCGGACATGTTACACCCCCGCAGCTGGCACGTTTCTCCGCGTGCCAGCTGCCCGTGCCGTTTCGCACGAATGCAAATAAAAGTGAGTGCACTAAAACACGAAAAAACTTTCTCTCCCTAAAACCATAAATGCAGTTTAGTGGCACGCAAGGACAAAAATAAATCTCAGCAGTTGTATACGTACTATATCGTTCTTGTTATCGAAATGTGACATTTAAGTGGCGGTAAATTTACAAAAGTTGTGTTATAAAGAGACGGGGTATCACTTTTGTTTTGTGTTTTTTTATAATTGTGTGCCTTGGTTTGATGAGCAGTGGAAATTCGCTGAGGGTGTAGCTGGCCTGTACTTAGATCTCCTTTTTAAGGTAAAATTATTTCTAAGCCCCTCTCACGTTTACGTTATCCAAGCAGCACGGACGTTCATGATTCTTCCAATTTTTGTCATCTATGGCCAAATTTCGTTTACATCTACTAGGAGTTACGTAAGCTTGATATATTTGGTCTGAACTGTGCTACTGGCAGGGTAGGTGAAATGTTGCTTTGAGCAGGTAGGATTTGAACCTTAGTGTACCTACGTATAATGTTATAATTTTCGGAAGATTGTGGCCGCTAACTTTGATGTCTTGGATGTCCCAAATTATGGCCCCCGGGAAAAAACTGGCGCACTGAATCGGGCCAGTATTCCTGTGTTCAGTCCTCCACCAGTATACATATTTTACCTGTTTACTTCTTTGTTCCTCAAACTTTACGGAAAATTCTACTACTAGAGATCTTTTTAGTCACGGCTTACTAGATACTTATACAGGCTAGTCGAGTACGGAAGTCATTGCAAATCCAGATGGCAATACTGGACCAACTGGCAAAGCATATCCACAGTGTTGAAGGCGGTGGGTGATATAGGTAGGTCTTGTAGTGCTCCAAGCGGGAAAAGTTGTCAAATGGTTTTCATTGTTCAAAACTCGACTAGCCTGTATAAGTATCTAGTAAGCCGTGTTTTAGTTGAACCTTTTTAGATTTTCGTTACTATACACTAGCTTATTAGCACTAGTCGATCTTGCCATGTTAGGGTACGCGCATAGTGCGGCAGATTTTCAGATTCCGAAATCAGATTCCCGATTTCAGATTTTCGGAAATCTGCTCTCAGAATTTGTCAGCGCCGGTGAGTGCGCATAGTGCATCAGATTTTGCCTGCTTCTTCGGAAAGTGTTTTGTTTACATTTTGCTGAAATAGCTTTATTTCTGCTCAAAGGGAGATCTGCTTATCCCAATGCTACGAAAAAAAACATAATGCAAATAAAAAATTATAAAAAGAAAAACTATATATGTCTATTTAAAAATCATATTTAATGATTTAAAAATATATTTCAACGAAATTTAAATTTTAAAACTGGTAAATATAGTTTAAAATAATTTTATTTGAGTGTTTAATTTTTAAATAAAAAGTTTCATGGAATGGCATTGTTGTTAAAATAATCTCCATGGAAATGCGATAAACAATGACAACGTGATCTGAGAATTCTGCAGAATCTGAAAAACCAGAATTGAAATTTAATTCCGGCAAAAATCTGATTCTGACGATCGGAAAGTCGGAAATATGAAAGTCGGCCACTATGAGCACTCTCCACTAAATACGCTAGGTAATTCTGGTTTCCGATTTTCGCTGGTTTTCAGAATCTGAAAATCGGCGGCACTATGCGCGTACCCTTACTCGCGATTCTCATTTCATATTTATTATTTTATGTTTCAATAGTTTCAATACTTAATCCTTATACATTAAAAAATATCATTAAAAGAGGCAACAACTCAAGTAAAACAAACTGCATCAGTAAAAGGCAAAACTCCCTCTAATAAACTTCTACAACATTATATCCATCTTGACAAAAAAGATCGACTAAAAACTAAAAACATCCCTTTATATAGAACCGTAAAAAAATGTAACCACGCATCTCTCGTGTACCATCTGTTGTAGTTCCTGTCACACCCCCTATTGACACCATCGAGGGAGGTCCTATTGCACAAGGTGGGCGGGGATGTGAAAAGGGCCGTCTCACCTTTCTCGCAGCCGATATTTGGGCTTATTATTACTATTATATTTTGGCGCGTGGCATCATATTGACCGACTACATTGCCTGTATGGACTTGCGTGAGCAATTGATGTGATCTTTTGAGTGCTCGATGGTTTTTATCGATGTTGTTTTTAATGGAAACATGGTGGGAATTGGGATTTGTGTAGTAAGTAGGTGAAAAAGAGTGTGTGAAAAGAAGGAAAATAAACGAATTTTGTTAAATACTGGATTTATTCAAAATTTATAAGGTGGAATATTCACGTTTCTTTTATGTTAGTTAATCAATTTTTTTAGTGAAAAATGGGTATGAAAGGATAGGTTTTGTGGTAAAATGTGACAAAAAAAGTGCAACTTTTAAAATTAACCGTTTCCTGAAGCGCGCATACAATTTAGTATGTTCTTTATTTGAACATTTTTTTGGGGGAAAAATATTGTGTAAATAGTTTTTTAGTATTAACATCTAAAAGCTACATCAACATAATATATTTTTGAAAGATTAATATTTCCTAATAAAAATAATTTGCTGTTCAAGAACTAGGACGTAGTAGGGAGATAGTCTAAATCTAAATGGTCGGATAAAATTTAAAATCCTTCTGAAAATAAATTTGCACAATTTAATGCAATCTTTTTAGGTACAGTGTGTTATTCAATACTTATCACAGCTGCTGTTTATAACGTCGAAAAATATGAATACGATAAAAATGCAAAAAAAGAGTCCAAAAATGCACAGCACGTACACACCCTAACTGTTCTATCAACACAAGAAACATCTCATTTTCCCAGAAAACAACGTAATTTCTCCATACAGACAGGTGCACTTTCCAATCCCACCCAAATCGAATATCTCCCCATTACCCACTTACCCCAAACAGACCCAGGTAGGTAACGGACATGGGACCCACCGACCAACACGTGGCCGACGACGCTTCGAAAGGCCACATAATTGCTTTTACACTCCTCGATTCATTTCGTGATGAAAACCGTTCAACTAAACCATCCGGGCAGGGTGGCCTAATTGAAGCCCGGGGTGCGCCTAAGGCCGGCCTACCCTCTGAGAGAAGTCAATTAACTAGTTTAACCGGGCAACTGATGATTAAAGGTGATCTCGGGTTTAAAACTAAGCTGTCAACTTAAGATGCTGCCGGTTTCATTACAGGTCTGTGATTATACAAGTTGTTGGGAGGATGTTAGAGGGCTATTAGGTTTCGTGTAATTTAGTGGTAAGGGTTGTTACAATGTTTAGTTGAAATTGTTTGGAGGAACGCTGTAATTGATTTGGGATACTTTTTAACGTTATTTAACCCATTCTTTTTAAAGAATATTTACATATAACGTTATTTTTATGTTAATAGTTACTCACATTCATAGTTTTGGGAAAACTGTTTTCAGTTGTCATAGGAAACTATGTAATTAGGGTGGGGTAAAATGGTTATAGCGGGGTAAAATGAGTATAGGAATTGAAACAGTTTATAATTATTAAATTGATTGTTTTTTTGGTATGTCGATTTTCTTGAGCCTAAAGAAAAAGCAGCAGACCGAAAAAACAACTTTTATGAATATAAACTGTTTAAATCTTATAACCATTTTACTTCGCCCCCACCCTACTTTTTTTTGAAAATGTTTTAACCTATTCTTGCAAACAACGTTAATTTTAAGACCATATAAGGATACTTTTCATACGCAATATGCTCCTTTTCTAAGGCGGCTTCTAAATAACTACTACGGATACTTTTTAAGTATAAAAATTTCATCAACTCAATAGAATGTTACATCTTGCCATCATAAAATTTTTCTTTTAATGTACTTTTAACATTAAATACCACGTTTCATTCGTTAGCGCTATATCTCTTTTGTACATTATTAATTAATACAGTACAATGTCTCAGATTTTATAACATGAAATAAACTTTCATATAAATTTTTAAAGAAAAACATTCAGTAAAGCTATAATACCGAAAATATTTTATGAAGTTTAATTTTCAACGAATAGAGTGTTTTCAGGTCACGTCACAACCGGTTATTTTCTTTTAACTGTGTATCTTCTGTAGGGCTTTTAACTGTTGCTAAGGCCGTTGTTTATCTGTTGCTAAGGCGGTTTTTAAGTATGGGATCACGTGATTGCAAATGCTCCAATAGAAGAATTCCACGGCTAGTCATTTTCTGTAACTGTAACCCTTCTGTTGCTAAGGCCGTTGTTTGGTCCGAGTCATGTGATTGAAAATGATCTATACTTAATTTTTTCTTTGTTTCCTAGTTCTCTATTAGTTATATTAAGTACAAAACATTCATACTAACCTATTGGAAAAATTGATGGAATTTCCTTTTTTAAATGGATTTTTATTAAATTATAATTCTTGATTATTTTATTTCATGAAACAAATTCTAAACAACCATTGCAAAAACAATGTATTTTTATTTTTTAATCATCACATACAAAAAAGAGTGTTTCTGATAGAATGTATCACAAAAATGTGATCAACATTGTTAGGTAAACTCGCAGTACAGATGACTATAAAAAGGTGGCCAAATATTCAACAACTTTTCAAATATATATTGCACCCTTCAAACAAATTGCATATTCTTAAAATTGCACCAACCTACTTAAAAAACGTTAGATTAACGCTGGTATTCCATTAAAATGAGTCCAGCTTCAAATATCCTTTCAGAGTAGCAGGTATCTCAAAACTGTCAATTACTCCGTCACTCATGCTGTTTGCGTCGCGTAGACTCGCGCGCACCTGGACCCTAGATAAGTGCTTGAGAGTTCTAGGTTGCTTCACCTCCGGAACCTCGAAAATGGTGTTGAGCTTCACATATTCGTCGCAAACGTCTTGCAGCCGAAGGGCTCGGTCTGTCGGGACGGCTGCATCTATAAGAAATGGCTTCAGCAACGCGAACATCTCATCTCTGGTAATAAAAGGGTAGGGCACGGCTTTCCAGAGCAGGCTGAGTACCTTCTTGCTGCTTGCCAGTTCCGTTTCTGTATCCGAGAGCAGCGTCAACAGAATCTCTATCGTCAGCTGCAATCTCAAGTTGTGATGTTCTTCTAACCAGAACCCCATCGTTCCGAACCTAAACCTTCCGAAGAGCGGCTCTCCTTGAATTTTCCCTCTGAAAAGAAAAAGGAAGATAAGATTTAGAATGCAGTAGTACCAAATATGTCAAGTTTACGTAACTGCAACTAGAACTAAACGCGGCCATCCATGACAAAAATTGGACGAATCTTGTTTGAAAAATGGCAATGTCTATTTGGCCGGCAAATATACTCTCTAACTCTAGTCCTCTTTACCCGGCAACTGCCCGGTAACGGTTCTGATTGGAGCGCCGGGACTGCTACTTAACCGCGAGACCTACGGCGCATGCGCCAACTGCCGGTTTTGCCGTCCAAATAGACACTTCCTGGAAAAATTGACGATACTGCAACCGAATGCACGTACTAGTTTTCCACAATCTCATTTACACTCGTGTCCAAAAATTAAGGATAATGTTATTTTTTGGAATAATAACATAATTCCTAGGATCATCTAGGAGTGAGAATATGTTTTCCGAGATCAAATTACCCTAATAATATTTTAAGGGTTACAGGGGCCCTACGTTAATAATGAGTCCCATACACATACGGGAAAGTAACAGAAAAACGTCCATGGGAGGATCATTTAGCAAATAATTACCTGTTATTTGTATAGGATGTGATATTAGTGATATCTGCTTAAACTTCATTATAAATAGAGGGCTTCTGTACCCCCTTAATAAAAATTAATAAATTAAGGATAATGTTATTTTTTGGAATAATAACATAATTCCTAGGATCATCTAGGAGTGAGAATATGTTTTCCGAGATCAAATTACCCTAATAATATTTTAAGGGTTACAGAGGCCCTACGTTAATAATGAGTCCCATACACATACGGGAAAGTAACAGAAAAACGTCCATGGGAGGATCATTTAGCAAATAATTACCTGTTATTTGTATAGGATATGATATTAGTGATATCTGCTTAAACTTCATTATAAATAGAGGGCTTCTGTACCCCCTTAATAAAAATCAAAACTATCCTTAATTTTTGAACACGAGTGTATAATACAGCTGATTGTGTACAAAATATAAACGAAACCACCTAAGTTTGACTCAGTTTACCATCAAACATGGACATTAGCACTCGTTTTGTATTACCAATATTATTTGGTTGACACATTTTGGAGAAGTTACATTTCCCCTGAGATTGAATGTAGCTTCATGAAAACGTGTATAAACCTACACGTGTATAAAAAACGTAACAATAAAACCAAAACGTCTCTTCAAGGCGTTACGTTTTTAACAACAAGAGAAGTCAACCTGAGGCAGTTTATTTACATTTTGTTCATAAAATGTCTTCAGTAAGAAAATATATTATCTGAAGAATTTGAACTCTTAGATATCTTAGAGATGGAGCAATCACTTTAGAGATACCTTACCCTAATTCACTAAAATAAATCTTAAAATTTAAAGAAAAAATGTTTATCTCAGTACTACGGTTTCGTAAATTTTATGCTCTGAATTTTTTCATTCTATATTACTCATATTTAAGTGTACATAAAATACAAAGGGCTTTGAAGTCTTAGAAGTAAATGAAAAAAAATTTTAACTATAAAAAAATTGATGGCATACATCTTTAAAAGTTTTATTAAACTGCACTTTTCAGAAGAGTAAAAACTTAAATTTCGCTATAAAAATTTCAAAATTAAACGAGTAATCCGGTGTTTGATAGTGCTGCATGAATTTCATTCTAAGTAGAACCTTTATATATTATCTCATAAGAAAGGAAAATAAAGGATTTTTTTTACAAGAAATAATGTTACTTCTCAGTAACTATTGCTCATGGTAATTCTATAGCTAATAAATTACTAAAGCTATACTTACATTAAGAGGAGCCGTAGGCAACAATTAACATAATAGTTAAAGTCGAATCCATACGTAAATCCATTCTTGATGAACATTTCACAACGCGTAGGTTTTCTAACAGACTTAAACTCTTCCATGAGAAGACTGCTTTTTCTCACATTCCAATGGTACCGCACAGATGACAGGCAAGACAATATAATTTCGGTGTCCTTCATTGAAGCCGATTCAAGTAAATGGCCCAACTCTTCCTTGCACTTTTCTAGAAACCACAAAACTTTGGATTTATCGCCGCCATCTTGCACCCTTTTTAGCAGAACCATAAACATTGTCCTAATTTCTTTGTAATGGTATTGTTTGTCTCGTTGATTTATTTTTATGATAACTTTCACGAAAACGTCGAGAGGTTCAGGGTCACTCTCCGAGTTTAGGCTTGGCAGTTTCTTGAACAAAAGTCTTTTTAACACGTGGATCTCGGAGACGTCGAGAAAGTCCCTCAAAACGCTTTCCATGCGGAACTTTCTTACCTTCAATTCTCTCGATATCAATGGGATATCAATGGCCACTTCCATCGTTATTATAAACAAGACGGAAATTAAAAAACAGAGAAAGTTTAATTTCTTGAAGAAGGAACGCTACAGCAACACGTCACATGTACTACCTAAGCACTGACTGAGAGTTTTCCCCAGTGTCCAGTGATAAGAAAAGGTAGGGTTGCAATCATGGAATTACTATTGAGTTTCAAAGGGGGGGGGTATAAACTCGCCAACTCTCCCCATTGTGCGACCCACCTGACAATAGGACGAGTATTGTCGGTCTTTTCTCGGTAGGCGGTTAGTGTAACCCCAAACGAGCGAGTCCATTCACTCCCTAGGGTTGGGGAGGTGTAGAGAGGGAGCGAAACTGGTTATTTCTCGCCAATAACTACCCCACCTCCCTTCCCTCTTTTTCGAAGAAAAAGATGCTAAAGTAGCCAAGCTAGCTACCCTGATTTTTCGCACCCCTACTCGAAGCACAGGCACCTCAAACCCATGAGACGTTTTACGCAAGTAGAATCTGATTGGTTCGTTGGATCGTGTGCTGTCAGCGTAGGGTTGTATTTTTTGGGTGGTTATCGCCCCGTTTTGGCGAAAAAAGGGATGTAAACAAGGAATTATTTGTAGAAAGATAACTAAATTTAAATTACATATGAAGTTTCACCATTTACGCTACCGTAATTTTCAAACTTCTTTTAATTAGTGATTTAATTTATATTAGTCAAAATACACAGGGTGTGAAAAAAAACTCCTGCTCTCTATAAATCTATAACCAACAAAAAAAGATAATACACGTGGCTTTATCTTCATTTGAAGTTATTGTACATTTCGTCCCCCCCATATCACTTTATTCATATCATTAACTTAATTAATCCAACATTTCTTAATCGCACTTATATAATGCTTTCAATATATAATCCTTGATTCTAATTAATTCTGCCAAAACATCTAATTTCCCTTTCTCTACTGTATAAAAAATAGGGATGTTACTAAGGAACGCTTTTCCTAAAAATTGTCAAAATTTCACATAATTGTGGTTAAAAAAGTCAAGTCTAGTAGAAAGTAATGTAAAAAGAAATTATTTGTCGATTAAAAAGAGGACACAGAATATAGGGAAGATACCAGCTATTAAGATTTTTGAACATTATCCCATCCCAGAAGTGTGATTTTAAATTCACAAGTTCGATTAGTTGAGCTTTTAGCACAAAATCCATATTTACAGACATTTGAACATCAAAATATTTAAAATTGAAACCATTTCCTCATTTTACTCTGGTATTTTTTTTTAAATTAGGTGTTTTTTTAACCTTGCATTCATTTTTCAAATGTAACATTAAGGCTTATTGGCTTTTTAAGGCAATAAATTGTAACTAAACTGATACTATGAACTACTATGAACTACTTTTACTAAATTCAGTAGATAATCTCATTTGCCATCATTAACATTATTTTCTTACAAATTTAAAAATTCCATGGTTCTAGAAAGTGAGAATACATAGGGAAAATGATTTTGATTTTTTTTTAAGTGGGTGTTTTTTTTTTTTTTTTTTGCTGCTTGGAATAACTTTGCTTTAAAATATATGTGGTTTCATTAAAATAAAAACCTAAAAATGCATCAAAACTTGAGAATTCTTTCAAAAAATTTTTTTTATTACACATTTTAATTTAAGGCATGTTTTTTTCTAAAATTATAGTTGTTAAATTAAAATTACTAGTGAAATAAGTCTCCTTAGCCATTTGAGAAAACTTGACATGTACAAATTTACAGTGGTAGTTTCTGTATTTCATCTTCAGTTAATGGTCCTCAAAATGCAACCTCTAAAACCATTTAACAGTTATAAAAATTACTGAAAAGAGTTCAATATTTATGACTTTTATAGTTTATGAGTTTATCACATCAAATAAAATAATATTAATTTATTATTAGGATCCTCAGAAAAGACTACTGCTTTAAAATGTAGAAAATGAGTTTTTACCATGGCAATGGAAAACTTATTTGCTTTGTGGTAAATTATATAGAATGGAAAAAATGTGCAAAAGATTATTATACAGTTATAAAAAAGAAACAAGAGGTAATACCTTGTAGCCTCTGTTACTCAGAAAAATATCAATGCCTAAATACTTTGGTTTTGATTTTAATGTAATCTAACAAATAATTTATGTACTATTTACTATTAGTTTTAGGCACTAGTTGTTTAGGTTTTTGTAGTTAAACTACTTTCTTTATCAACTAATAGTAGATAGTAATAATAGTAAATTCTTCGGAGTGACCTTAAAATGTTTTAACCCATTTTAGGCCAAGCATAAAAATTTTATGAAATGTTGTAATATTTTCATTGAAACGTGCTTAAATTACATTCATTAAGACACAAAAAAAGTTTCGTGCAGAAAAAATAATATTTAATATGAGAAATGAAATGTTGCGTTTTCGCAAGTTTGGCCGAATCAATGCACAAATCTTACGGGGGCAGTCTATCAGTGGAAACCGTTGCCCGTCATGTGACGTGCTGAAATTTCGCTACGCTGTGGGATATTTTGTGGTTTTAATTGTCTCAATACACTTTCCTACCTCCTTCCCCACTCAATAAGAATGTAAGGGGCGTGGACTAGGGTGCATCAAACGCCCCATGATTTTTAAATTTTTATAATATTTCTTTGTACCCAAGTTATTTTTGTTCCAAATACTTCAAAACTGATACGTATGAAGTTTTGTAAAAATAAAATAATATTTAATGGGTCCACATCGAGCTTAAAGTTTTGAACTTTTGGTCATTTTTTGTGAAAAGTGCAATAATTCCAAAGATAAAGTCGTCACAATTTGTTCTTAATTTTTTTATGAAAAGCTACATATATGCTGTATATAATGACCCAAGTTTCATTAATCTAGCATTGTTCAGTCAGGCGCTATAATTTTTTTTACGTTTGAAGAATATAAAGTAAAGTTGTTTTTGTTACAATACTCTAAGTGATAACTCGAGAACTTATTGAATTAGAGACATGAAATTTGGGCCATTTTGTCATAATTTGATATGATTTCAATAGATATGTGAAACTACATCTTTAATTTGTATTTTTTAAATTAAAAATTTTTAAATAATTTATTAATAACGTATTAATAATTTTTTTAAAAATGGTATCCTAAAAACCTAGTTTATATAACATTTTATGCTTAGTACAAACACTTTTACCAAAAATAACCAGTTTGAATTTTAATAATTCTACCCTACATAAGAAATAAAGGTCTTAAACTAGTTGTACCTAAAAAAAAGTACTACAGAAAAAGTTATGTACCTATGTAACTTTTTTTTTAAATGCTTATAAAATGATACATGGAAAGTTCAGTAAGTACTACTAAGTATATTCAAGAACATTTAATTAATCCACCAGACAGAAACTTCACAAAAGTATCACAATTTTTAAAGTATCACTTTAACATATTAGAAATGTAAATATATATTCAAGAAAAGTTTAACCAAGGGGCATTGTGACTGTTTCACAAGTTAACCATCATGTAACATATTTGAGAATAATGAAATTGGCAAAGTCACGCAGTTTAACTAGCTGTTGATTTGAAACTATTTTTTCCAGTAGGTAAGAGTTTGATTTGATCTTCAAGAAGACACATTTTTATGGCGTACAGCAATTTAGCCATCCAACGTGCTCTATGAACGGCTCCCGGTCGACTCCGTTTCACTTGTGTATTTTTTGGATAATCTAGGTACATTAAGCAAAGCTTGGCGAATTCCATGTAATCCTCTCTGCATTTCCCAGAATTGATGGCACATTCTGCTACGTGCTGCTGCAGTGGCTATAAGTTCATGCACAATACTTCCAACTTTCACTGGAACGCTTTCTGATTATTCTTATCAATATTATCAAAGTTGTCGCGAAAATTTTTGAATATGATGATATCTGGTGATTTGTAGTCTTATTATTATTTGCAAGTCTTTAAAAACACGTGTCAATATTACTTCCCCAATATGGTGTCTACAAGATGTCTAAAGAAGTGCTCCCCCTAATTTTTTTCTGCACGCTGACGCAGGCAGCAGTTACATGACCTGTATTTGGAGCAGTAGTGTCAGAAGTCATATTTACCACAGTTTGTTCACACTTCCAAGAAGCTAGGTGATCATAAATTAACTCAGAAATCACCGACCCATATTTTTATCTTTTTCCAGAGTATATGCTGGCACCCCAAGAAGTTTTTGCTTTTGACAGTCTCCAACAACTATTGTAAGACGCTCTTCTGTCTTATACTTACTGGTCAATGTTTTTGTAAGTTTAGTATCCCAATGGCAAAGTTGTATATTCTGGGAAGTCCCATTGTTCTCTGCAAGAATTCAAAAGTTCTTCAGATACTCGTCTTCTGGACCTATCGACTGTTGCATACGAAGCTGCAACGGAAGAAGTTTCTCCTCCAAGTTCTTCAATTAAAGCGTTCGTATAGGCTGCTTGTTGTGTTGGAGTCATATTCAAACGCGTTGCTATTGACACGAGATTAGGTCTCTTTACCAGGTCATGGCGTCATGGGGTATGAAAACGTTTATCCCTTTTTTTTAACCCGATGATGACTTCTGCTGGGCTCACTTGTTGTTGGTACATCAATATCACTCTATCTGTACATTCAGGATCATTATTTAATTTGAGAAAATCATCTCGTGCGGAAAAACTCATTTTAGTCTTTCTTTTTTTCTTCCAACAAAAGGCGTTTTTCTTTCCTTTTGATTTTTTCCAAAAGGCTCTTATCACGTGATCCGACTTTGATCCGTCACTTTTCATTGATTGAAGAAATAAAAGATCTTCCTGATTTAATTACCAACTTCTTCACATCCTTAGGCCATATTGAAAATGTAGAACTAAGTGTGTTTTCCATATCTGCAATTCTTAATGCTGTAATAGAATTAGACCTCCTATCAATAGGTATAGCTTTTGTTTTGCATTTGCATCTAATAGTGCTATTATTCTTTGTCATGCTTTTCAGTCACTGAATATTAGCTTTTTCATAAAAAAAGATTTTACCTGTGAGAGGACTATCTTTGAGGACTCCCATTTTGTTCTCTTTTCATCAATACGAAAAAAAATATTTATGAGAGTCCGAGAAATCACAAATAAAAATAATTACCCCAATACTAGAGCAGATGAAAAGCTTTAAGTGCATTAATAGCATCCAATTTAATGAAATAAAGGATAATTTAATTAATAATTAATCAAAATTAGCTCTACCCCGTGCCGCCATCTACTCTCGGGTGAAAGGGAAAATCCCAATTTTCGATCAGGAAGCCGTTAGAAATACTGCTTAAATTATTTTTTTAATTTATTTCCTTTGCGATTGAAACATATTTTATATGTTTAAATACGTTATAATTTTCCTAGATTGTCTGAAAAAATTTGCTAAGGATTTAATTTAAAATTTAGTACACAAAAATCGGATTTTATGTGTTTTAAATGAAAAATCCGAAATTTCAAAGCGTTTGTGGACCCATTTAAAGTCTACGGAACACAAAAATATTTGGCAGGACAACTTTTTATGAGTAAAGGAACATTTTTAGATTGGGTACAAAGCGATTTGTTTTTAGAGGGGCGTTTGATGCACCCTAGCGTGGACGCTCTACTGTGGAGATTTACAAGTCATAAAACTGTCACGGGCTTTCCATTGAAAGCTCTTGCACCTGTGTTTTCCTTTACCTATCCCCTGAAATTCTATAACCCCGTACCAATTACTTCAAATTTTGTGTACACAGATGTGGTGGACCCCTTATCTATGGTCTGAATACAGGTCAACATAGCTTGAAGGTCAAGCGCAATTTTCTAATGCAGGTGTATTGCAGGAAAAACTCCAGAACAAAAAATGGATGCATAATTTATATTTAAATTTTCATTTTTTAAAGGTAGACAATAGTTTTAAACACCTCAGAGAATCAAATACATGATTTCATATGAAAGCATTACATTTTATTAAAATAAATTGTAGAGGAAATGTAGATTTTAGGAAGTGCATTGCGGGGAAAACTGGAGTTCAGCAAGCGAATTCTCAAGTTTGAACACTTGTAAAGGGGCCAAAAATCGCTTGAGGACAAAAATTTTTGCACTTTTCTTATTTTTCAAAACATATTTTAATATTATCATGCAAATATTTGAAATTTAGGTAATAAAAAAAAATTTATAATTTTAGCCGATTTTACATGGATTCGGCCAAAGTTGCGAAAACGCAACATTAAATTTAGATAAAAAATTTTAAGTTTATTTAAGACAATTGTTTTATTTTTATTATAGTTATAGAACTTGTAACCTTAGTACATTATAAAAACGTTAAATTGATCTTAAATGGATTAATTATACATTTTCAAAAATTCGACTTTGTCAATAACTGTTTCAAGTTAGAAAAATTACGTATTTTGAAAATTTCTTAAAAAATAATGGTGACTTCAATTTAATTACTAATATTTTTTTAATGTCTTCAGAAACCTTAACAATAGCCGAAAAATAAAATTTGAGAAAAATATGCGTCACAGTATTAATAAAAAAATGTTTATTGAAATGTTGCCTTTTTCGCAACTTTGGCCGAAAATGGGTTAACAGATCTGTGCATTTTCAAACTGATTGAAAGTGTATTGTAATTATAAGACAGTATTTTTGCATTCTTATCTAAAACAATAACACATTCATTATTTTACATTTTCTTTAATTTTTAATATAATTGTTATGTACTGTAAAATGTTTTTCTATCCTAAGTTATTTTAGTCTGCATGTAGGGGAGAGTGGGGTGTTATCATAAATTGGGGGAATAAGAAACAATTAATTTGCAGCTTTGTGTGTTGGTGTAAAAATCTGAAAAAATCAAAGAATATCTTCAAGACATACTTTATATCCCATAAAAAAATTTAGTTTTAAAATGATTACTTCAGTGAAGAATTCCCGTTTGAAATAAGGAGGCCAGCAAAACCATCAACCTAAAGTCATGCTTTTTCAGCTATCTGAATTTATCTTCTTTTTCCTATTAAATCATTTAAATTTTATTAGTGAGCTCTTCAGGAGGATAAAAGGGCTATATAGTTCACCTTTTGTTCTTTTATTTAGGGTTGTGGATCATTCTTAAAAGTGCCCTGTTTCTTATTACTCCATTTGAACAAAATTATGGGGTAATAAGAAACACCCCCAATTTTATCCCTAAAAATATATTTATATATTTTTTCTCTTTATTACCTTAATACTTTATTGTTCTTGTTTCATTTATCAAGTTCAAAATTTAAATTAAATTTATTTTTACTTCATTTTATTGAAAACGGTGGGTAATAAGACACAAAATCTCAATTTAAAAAAAATTAGTTTATTTTTGGGGAAATAAACATTCAGAATAATTTTAGTCTCACAAAATGAAATAAGAGAAAAATATGCGATTTATTTTTTCATGATTTTCAAAATGTTTTAAACAAAAATATAGGGTTGTTCAAAACTTTAAACTTTTTTAGACTAATTTTTAACTGGGCCTTTATCAAAAGATTTTATATGTAATTTTTTTTTTGAAAATTACAAGTTATAAATTACTCTTAGAAGATTACATTAATACCTTCATTTGATATTTAATTGTTTTAATTATTAAAATAACTAGCTTGTTTCTTATTACCCCTTTTGGGGTAAATAGAAACAAGCAAAAAAAAAACCTTCCCCTTTTCCTTAGGAAGTGCATTATTTTTAAAAAAAAAGCTGTTGATGAGTTAAACATTCTGTAAAAGAAATCAGCTTCATAAACTTAAAGGAGAATCCTGTGGAATTTTGGAATGTTTCTTATTACCCCACTCTCCCCTATTTATATTACAATTGAAGGATTATTACACCCATTTTCCTCTTTTTTGGAAATAAATTACTATTTAAAAACAACTATAATTTTAATAATTTTTAAATCTTTTAACTTTAAAATGACTCAGTTAAATTTATTGTACTCATCATGCAATTTTTTTTTTCATTTAGATTAATATTCTAATTAAAGATTTAATTTTTAATAGTTATGTATAAGAAATAACATAATACAAGTATATATACAAATATCATATTTATCAAAATATAATTGTGTTTTAAAAAACAACTGGCTTATAATATCAACAAATCTTTCTTTATAAAATACAATATGAGAAAGGAATACAAAAATCAAAAATTATTTTAAATTTCATTAAAATGATTCTTTACATTAGCAAATGTTGAACCAAAAAGTCATTATTTTAAAAGGAAGGGTATACAGTAAAAACAGTTCAAACTTATAAAAACAATTTTACACTTTTTTGAAATAACTGTGATCAGAATCGCTAGTTTTCGATATCAACAACTCCTTTTCCAACACATTTAAATTCCATATCCATTATTCACCTCGTACTCATAAATCATAATACTACACCACACATAATTTCAAACCACGTGCAAAGCCTCGTGGTCTCGTCATTCCTCTCGAAAACGGTGCCATATTGGCGAAAAATCGTTTTTGCAACCAAAGAAACATGTGATCACACGAACCAATCAGATTCTACTTGCGGAAAAGGATGCATAGAATTGAGGCGCTACGACTCGACAGGATCGTCTCGCCGGTGCAGCATAGCGAAATGCGCATGCGTGGCTCACCCACGGTGGTGAGCCACGCATGGTGGGTGTGGGGGGGGGGCACACCCACGGTGGGTGTTTCTTTTCTTTTGCAACCCTATTATAGCGATGCTTTTCAGGCACAGATTTGGTGACCGGATAAACGTCGCTCCTCCATTTTACACTTCTAATATTGAATAGATAAAAAAAATTTAAACTGTCGACATGTTCTAATGAAACTTTCAGTCACTTAAACTTAAAACCAACAAATACAAAAGGAATACGCCAATTTTTGAATATGCTTGAGACACGTGCAAATTCATAATTACCATTAATTCATAAAGACACCATTTCATAACCAAATATATGATTATCAAGAAATGTATATTTTATGTACTCTACTTAGTTTATTCATTAAGTTAACAGTTATACTTTTAAGAATAGGTACCATTCCTGAAACCTAAAATTTATGTTTAGACTATAAAAAAGTAAATAGTGATCTTTTTAAGACAGTGAGTGACTTTATAACAAGTCGTACACAAGGCGGAAAATATGTGACCGGACTCCAATCCAAAAAAAAACGACAACAATTATGATTTTGATTAATATTCAGGCTTGTTAATCTATTATTTAAATAGTGTTCATTGAAAAATAAGTAAACTGGACAAACTTAACAAATACTGTTGTCCAGATTATATTTCATGATAATAAAACGCTCGTTAATGTTTCCTAAGCTATAAGCGCAACGATATGTAAACAAACAGTAGTGTAAAAAAACAAAACCCGTTAAAAGCGATAAGTTGCCAAATGTTGGTACTCCCCTCCTGCGTAGGGCGCAAGTTTAGAGTTGCGTATGCTTGGCGAGTTTTGGCTGTTTAGCGGCACATGTAGAAGCCAAATCATTCATTTAACATGAGTTAGGGTTACCATAATAGTGATCTTTAACGCTAAAAACTTGGCGCATACGCAAGTATAAACGTGCGCCCAATAAAGCAGCTCTAAGAGTTAAGCTTTAAATTTATTAAACTCTTCAACATTGAGTAAAAAAAATATACGCTTCCTATATCTTTTGTTGTGCTCCGGGGGAAGACTCTGTTTCACTGGTCACATCTGGCATTTTTTCTTCCTTTTCTGATCCACTATTGGATAGAGATATTACAACTCAGGAACTCCAATGTGTTGTAAAGGATCTGAAGTGTGGTAAGGCACCTGGATGTGACTCATTGAAACCTGAGTTTTTTAAATACCTAGGTAAATTTTCATTGATTGCAATTAGCAACATATTTAACCGTATATATGAAACCGGACAAATGCCCTCATCCTGGATCTTGACTACAATCAATCCAATTTACAAGAAAGGAGATGTGTCTGATCCCTCCAACTATAGACCCATTTCATTAATTCCGGTAGTCACAAAAATTTTTACATCAATTCTGAATAAAAGGCTACTGAATTATTTGAACTCTCATGATATACTTTTGGAGGAACAGGCAGGTTTCAGGAAGAATTACAGTTGCTTAGACCAAATTTTTATATTAAATTGTTTAGTAAATGATAAATTAAAGAAAAAGCGTGGTAAACTTTACTCTGTCTTTATAGATTTTAAAGGAGCTTTCGACAACGTTAACCATGGAATACTTTTTTCTGAACTACAAAAAAATAAAGTTAGCCCGAAATTCATCAGAATCCTTCACAATATTTACAATAATGCATATGCGAAAGTTCGCTCATCCTCTGATTTTACTGATCCATTTAAAATTAATTCGGGAGTTTTACAAGGAGAAGTACTAAGCCCAATTCTATTCTCACTTTTCTTGAACGATCTTATTATCCGCCTAAACACATATGGAATTTCGGATATCAGTTTTCGAGATGGAACCCCTGTTAACATATTACTTTATGCCGATGACGCTATTATTTTAGCAGACTCCCCTATTAACTTGAATAAAAAACTTCGAATATTGGAACAATTTTGCTCAGATCACAGACTTATGGTAAATATAAATAAGACAAAAGTAATGATATTCAGAAAAGGAGGTAAACTATCGAAACATGACAAATTCTATTACAAAAATAGCAAACTGGAAATTGTAAGCAACTACATTTATCTAGGTGTCCCTTTTTCTTCTTCGGGGTCTTTTTCTACAGCGAAGAAACATTTCAGTGCTAAAGCTCTTTCTGCCATTCATGCAATGTGGCCCATTGTAACAGGAGCAAAGATCAATTCTCCAGGTAGCTGGTTCAGAATTTTTAATTCCCTTGTATTATCGGTTCTCAGTTATGGCAGTCCTGTCTGGTCTATTTCCTATATCAGTGAGTTAGAACATATCCAGAACTTCTTTATTAAAAAATTATTCAATCTTTCAAAATATACTCCAGGTTATATTCTCAGACTTGAACTGGGTCAAACTAATATTTCCATTATATTCATAAAATTAATTTTGAGATTCTGGATTAGAATATTAGAGATGGATGACCGTAGGTTTACCAAAATTGCATACAAACATTGTTTTTATGGCCGTTCGAGCCCAATAAAATTTAATTGGACTTTAAAAATTAAATCTATAATCGAAAGCTCCGGCTTTTCTTATGTTTGGCTATCACAAGATCCCGAAGTTGCAATGAAGTTTCTGCCCCAAATCCTTCTAAGCTACATTGATCAATACAAACAGTTAGATATGATAAGTATGGAAAAAAGTCAACATTACCCTCACTATAAATTTATAAAACTAACCCCTTTCATAGAAGACTATATTACCTCAAGAATTGATGTTTCAATGAAGAGAATTCTTTTCCAACTGAGATTAAATCAGGAGACCATTTTTTTCGAGGGAAAACTCTTTAAAATAAACCCCAAAGACAAATGCAAATATTGTAATATGGATGAACCAGAATCATGGGAACACGTATTTTTATATTGTCCTATGTATTGTTTTTACAGATTAAAGTATCTTTCCCCTTTTATTGGGTATCAAAATAACTTTAATGGTTTCCTCACTTACAATCATAAGAATTTTTTTGCAATAGTAAATTTTATTAAATCAGCTCAAAAGTTGAACCAGTTCCTGTTGGCAAATTGTTCTTTAGACTCCTGAGGTTTTTTTTTCTCTTTTTTTGGTAATTGTATTTTGGTTCTATTTATATGCTTTGTTTTTGTCTTGCATTTATTTGTATGCTCTGATATTTTTTTGTATTTTGGTGTATGGGCCAGCTGGCCTTTTTTGCCAATAAACTTATTATTATTATTATTATTATTATTATTATTATTATTATTATATCTTTTGTTGTGATATTTACATTCATGACGTCATACACGCCCCCTGTACTGAATTCGAAAAAAAAAACCCGGTACCACGTGAATGTAGACGTCATTACAAATCGAACAATACCATATGCTTGTGCCAAATGTTTTTCGGTACATGGCATAAGCGACTCTGCTATGACTTTCTTTCAATAATACAAAATTTCGAAATGAATTAATTTATGTGATTTATCCTTTGTAAGAAATGTTTTTTACAATTAATCATTAAAACGTAAATTTTAAGAAAACTAAAAAATAATAACAGAAAATTTCTAAAAAAAATATACACATTTGAAGAATGATTAATTTCTAAAAGAACTATAGAACTATGATTCCAACCTTTTCAAGTAATAAAAAGTATACTTTAGGATACTAACATTCAGTAAAACATTCAGTAAAGCTATAATACCGAAAATATTTTATGAAGTTTAATTTTCAACGAATAGTGTTTTCAGGTGACGTCACAACCGGTTATTTTCTTTTAACTGTGTATCTTCTGTAGGGCTTTTAACTGTTGCTACGGCCGTTGTTTATCTGTTGCTAAGGCGGTTTTTAAGTATGGGATCACGTGATTGCAAATGCTCCAATAGAAGAATTCCACGGCTAGTCATTTTCTGTAACTGTTAACCTCTGTAGGGCAAAAAACTGTAACCCTTCTGTTGCTAAGGCCGTTGTTTGGTCCGAGTCATATGATTTAAAATGCTCTATACTTAATTTTTTCTTTGTTTCCTAGTTCTCTATTAGTTATATTAAGTAAAAAACATTCATACTAACCTAATGGAAAAATTGATGGAATTTCCTTTTTTAAATGGATTTTTATTAAATTATAATTCTTGATTATTTTATTTCATGAAACAAATTATAAACAACCATTGCAAAAACAATGTATTTTTATTTTTTAATCATCACATACAGAAAAGAGTGTTTCTGATAGAATGTATCACAAAAATGTGATCAACATTGTTAGATAAACTCGCAGTAGAGATGACTATAAAAAGGTGGCCAAATGTTCAACAACTTTTCAAATATATATTGCACCCTTCAAACAAATTGCATGTTCTTAAAATTGCACCAACCTACTTAAAATTCGTTAGATTAACGCTAGTATTCCATTAAAATGAGTCCAGCTTCAAATATCCCTTCAGAGTAGCAGGTATCTCAAAACTGTCAATTACTCCGCTACTCATGCTGTTTGCGTCGCGTAGACTCGCGCGCACCTGGACCCTCGATAAGTGCTTGAGAGTTCTAGGTTGCTTCACCTCCGGAACCTCGAAAATGGTGTTGAGCTTCACATATTCGTCGCAAACGTCTTGCAGCCGAAGGGCTCGGTGTGTCGTGACGGCTGCATCTATAAAAAAAGGCTTCAGCAACGCGAACATCTCATCTTTGGTAATAAAAGGGTAGGGCACGGCTTTCCAGAGCAGGCTGAGTACCTTCTTGCTGCTTGCCAGTTCCATTTCTGCATCCGAGAGCAGCGTCAACAGAATCTCTATCGCCAGCTGCATTCTTAAGTTGTTGTGCTGTTCTTCTAACCAGAACCCTATCGTTCCGAACCTAAACCTTCCGAAGAGCGGCTCTCCTTGAATTTTCCCTCTGAAAAGAAAAAGGAAGAAAAGATTTAGAATGCAGTAGTACCAAATATGTCAAGTTTACGTAACTGCAACTAGAACTGAACGCGGCCATCCATGACAAAAATTGGACGAATCTTGTTTGAAAAATGGCAATGTCTATTTGGCTGGCAAATATACTCTCTAACTCTAGTCCTCTTTACCCGGCAACTGCCCGGTAACGGTTCTGATTGGAGCGCCGGGACTGCTACTTAACCGCGAGACCTACGGCGCATGCGCCAACTGCCGGTTTTGCCGTCCAAATAGATACTTCCTGGAAAAATTGACGATACTGCAACCGAATGCACGTATTAGTTTTCTATAATCTCATTTACACTCGTGTCCAAAAATTAAGGATAATGTTATTTTTTGGAATAATAACATAACTTGGGGGCTATCGCCCCCTGCTCGCTATCGCTCGCCATACGCTGACAGCCTAGCTGAGATTCTCATTACCAACTAAATTTATTGGTGAAAATAGAAATTTATAAATAATAATATGCAGCAGGGAAACATTAAATACAGTGTGTGAAAAATATGTATACAGTGTTTATAAAATTCTTGGGTACTGTTGCATTTGCCAAGAAAAACCACCATAAGCAGTATAATATATCAGATAAATACTATTAACAGGTATGTTATACTTAAAAGTTGATATACTTCAAATCTCAGTTATTACTTTTAATTATGTTAAATAATTTGTAACTGGTGGTGAAATTTGCATTCTTTTTAGCAACAGTAGCAATTTATTTTTAAGATTGCATGCATAAGTGTTTGTTAGGTACAATGGTTAGTTTGTTTTGTTTATGTTTCGTAAATTCAACAGGCAATCCACACTACTTTTGCTATTGTTGTAAATTGTCTGAATTTAAGGATGGATTTAAGAAAGTAGCGCTAGGAAGTATTATTGCTATCAAAATTGACGTAGAATTTTTGAAGCTCCTGAGGAAGCCAGCCTTCGTCGTGCCAATCGTGTACAGGCGGACATGTTGCGGCGTGCAGTATCAGCATTTGCGATATAGCTGCGGGTCCTTGACTAAAATCTGTGAACATTGCTCTGCACAATATTGGAAGAAGGAGAAAAACTCCAGCAGAAAATATATGCCAAATGTTACCATGGTGGCATACGGGGGACATAGTAACGCCCGTTGCTTCAACCGGTATTTCTGCAACACTTTTGAGTGGTGGCAGAACAGCGCATTACGTCTTCAAAATTCCTATTCTTTTAAATGCTACTTCTACTTGGAACATAAAACCAAATAGTATAAAGAGGCACAAAGGTCACTAAAATCCAAATTGATAATCTGGGACGATGAAACATGCTCATGGCTTTGATGCGGTCTGTCGACTGTTGTATGATATCACACAATGTGAAATACCATTTGGTAGAAATTTGCATCCTTTCAAGCAACAGTAGCAATTTATGTTTAAGATTACTACATGTAGCTATATATAGTGTTTAGAGTTAGGTGTGCTTATACTTACCCCATTATTTCATTACTCCTCTAAAACTTCTTTGTAAAATCCAAAAGCCATTTTGAAAATTCCTTTTCGGTGTCAAGAGCACGCATGGTAAGTGAAAGGGCCAAGTCGAAGTCTAAATCTAAATGGTCAGATAAAATTTAAAATCCTTCTGAAAATAAATTTGCACAATTTAATGCAATCTTTTTAGGTACAGTGTGTTATTCAATACTTATCACAGCTGCTGTTTATAACGTCGAAAAATATGAATACGATAAAAATGCAAAAAAGAGTCCAAAAATATGCACAGCACGTACACACCCTAACTGTTCTATCAACACAAGAAACATCTCATTTTCCCAGAAAACAACGTAATTTCTCCATACAGACAGGTGCACTTTCCAATCCCACACAAATCGAATATCTCCCCATTACCCACTTACCCCACACAGACCCAGGTAGGTAACGGACATGGGACCCACCGACCAACACGTGGCCGACGACGCTTCGAAAGGCCATATAATGGCTTTTACACTCCTCGATTCATTTCGTGATGAAAACCGTTCAACTAAACCATCCAGGCAGGGTGGCCTAATTGAAGCCCGGGGTGCGCCTAAGGCCGGCCTTCCCTGAGAGAGAAGTCAATTAACTAGTTTAACCGGGCAACTGATGATTAAAGGTGATCTCAAGTTTAAAACTAAGCTGTCAACTTAAGATGCTGCCGGTTTCATTACAGGTCTGTGATTATACAAGTTGTTCCGAGGATGTTAGAGGGCTATTAGGTTTCGTGTAATTTAGTGGAGGGTTGTTACAATGTTTAGTTGAAATTGTTTGGAGGAACGCTGTAATTGATTTGGGATACTTTTTAACGTTATTTAACCCATTCTTTTTAAAGAATATTTACATATAACGTTATTTTTATGTTAATATTTACTCACATTCATAGTTTTGGGAAAACTGTTTTCAGTTGTCATAGGAAACTATGTAATTAGGGTGGGGTAAAATGGAAAAAGCGGGGTAAAATGAGTATAGGAATTTAAACAGTTTATAATTATTAAATTGATTGTTTTTTTGGTATGTCGATTTTCTTGAGCCTAAAGAAAAAGCAGCAGACCGAAAAACAACAACTTTTATGAATATAAACTGTTTAAATCTTATAACCATTTTACTTCGCCCCCACCCTACTTTTTTTTGAAAATGTTTTAACCTATTCTTGCAAACAACGTTAATTTTAAGACCATATAAGGATACTTTTCATACGCAATATGCTCATTTTCTAAGGCGGCTTCTAAATAACTACTACGGATACTTTTTAAGTATAAAAATTTCATCAACTCAATAGAATGTTACATCTTGCCATCATAAAATTTTTCTTTTATGTACTTTTAACATTAAATACCACGTTTCATTCGTTAGCGCTATATCTCTTTTGTACATTATTAATTAATACAGTACAATGTCTCAGATTTTATAACATGAAATAAACTTTCATATAAATTTTTAAAGAAAAACATTCAGTAAAGCTATAATACCGAAAATATTTTATGAAGTTTAATTTTCAACGAATAGAGTGTTTTCAGGTCACGTCACAACCGGTTATTTTCTTTTAACTGTGTATCTTCTGTAGGGCTTTTAACTGTTGCTAAGGCCGTTGTTTATCTGTTGCTAAGGCGGTTTTTAAGTATGGGATCACGTGATTGCAAATGCTCCAATAGAAGAATTCCACGGCTAGTCATTTTCTGTAACTGTAACCCTTCTGTTGCTAAGGCCGTTGTTTGGTCCGAGTCATGTGATTGAAAATGATCTATACTTAATTTTTTCTTTGTTTCCTAGTTCTCTATTAGTTATATTAAGTACAAAACATTCATACTAACCTATTGGAAAAATTGATGGAATTTCCTTTTTTAAATGGATTTTTATTAAATTATAATTCTTGATTATTTTATTTCATGAAACAAATTCTAAACAACCATTGCAAAAACAATGTATTTTTATTTTTTAATCATCACATACAAAAAAGAGTGTTTCTGATAGAATGTATCACAAAAATGTGATCAACATTGTTAGGTAAACTCGCAGTACAGATGACTATAAAAAGGTGGCCAAATATTCAACAACTTTTCAAATATATATTGCACTCTTCAAACAAATTGCATATTCTTAAAATTGCACCAACCTACTTAAAATTCGTTAGATTAACGCTAGTATTCCATTAAAATGAGTCCAGCTTCAAATATCCTTTCAGAGTAGCAGGTATCTCAAAACTGTCAATTACTCCGTCACTCATGCTGTTTGCGTCGCGTAGACTCTCGCGCACCTGGACCCTCGATAAGTGCTTGAGAGTTCTAGGTTGCTTCACCTCCGGAACCTCGAAAATGGTGTTGAGCTTCACATATTCGTCGCAAACGTCTTGCAGCCGAAGGGCTCGGTCTGTCGGGACGGCTGCATCTTTAAAAAAAGGCTTCAGCAACGCGAACATCTCATCTCTGGTAATAAAAGGGTAGGGCACGGCTTTCCAGAGCAGGCTGAGTACCTTCTTGCTGCTTGCCAGTTCCATTTCTGTATCCGAGAGCAGCGTCAACAGAATCTCTATCGTCAGCTGCATTCTCAATTTGTGATGTTCTTCTAACCAGAACCCCATCCATCCGAACCTAAACCTTCCGAAGAGCGGCTTTCCTTGAATTTTCCCTCTGAAAAGAAAATGGAAGATAAGATTTAGAATGCAGTAGTACCAAATATGTCAAGTTTACGTAACTCCAACTAGAACTAAACGCGGCCATCCATGACAAAAATTGGACGAATCTTGTTTGAAAAATGGCAATGTCTATTTGGCCGGCAAATATACTCTCTAACTCTAGTCCTCTTTACCCGGCAACTGCCCGGTAACGGTTCTGATTGGAGCGCCGGGACTGCTACTTAACCGCGAGACCTACGGCGCATGCGCCAACTGCCGGTTTTGCCGTCCAAATAGACACTTCCTGGAAAAATTGACGATACTGCAACCGAATGCACGTACTAGTTTTCTACAATCTCATTTACACTCGTGTCCAAAAATTAAGGATAATGTTATTTTTTGGAATAATAACATAATTCCTAGGATCATCTAGGAGTGAGAATATATTTTAAGGGTTACAGAGGCCCTACGTTAATAATGAGTCCCATACACATACGGGAAAGTAACAGAAAAACGTCCATGGGAGGATCATTTAGCAAATAATTACCTGTTATTTGTATAGGATATGATATTAGTGATATCTGCTTAAACTTTATTATAAATAGAGGGCTTCTGTACCCCCTTAATAAAAATTAATAAATTAAGGATAATGTTATTTTTTGGAATAATAACATAATTCCTAGGATCATCATCTAGGAGTGAGAATATGTTTTCCGAGATCAAATTACCCTAATAATATTTTAAGGGTTACAGAGGCCCTACGTTAATAATGAGTCCCATACACATACGGGAAAGTAACAGAAAAACGTCCATGGGGGGATCATTTAGCAAATAATTACCTGTTATTTGTATAGGATATGATATTAGTGATATCTGCTTAAACTTCATTATAAATAGAGGGCTTCTGTACCCCCTTAATAAAAATCAAAACTATCCTTAATTTTTGAACACGAGTGTATAATACAGCTGATTGTGTACAAAATATAAACGAAACCACCTAAGTTTGACTCAGTTTACCATCAAACATGGACATTAGCACTCGTTTTGTATTACCAATATCATTTGGTTGACACATTTTGGAGAAGTTACATTTCCCCTGAGATTGAATGTAGCTTCATGAAAACGTGTATAAACCTACACGTGTATAAAAAACGTAACAATAAAACCAAAACGTCTCTTCAAGGCGTTACGTTTTTAACAACAAGAGAAGTCAACCTGAGGCAGTTTATTTACATTTTGTTCATAAAATGTCTTCAGTAAGAAAATATATTATCTGAAGAATTTGAACTCTTAGATATCTTAGAGATGGAGCAATCACTTTAGAGATACCTTACCCTAATTCACTAAAATAAATCTTAAAATTGAAAGAAAAAATGTTTATCTCAGTACTACGGTTTCGTAAATTTTATGCTCTGAATTTTTTCATTCTATATTACTCATATTTAAGTGTACATAAAATACAAAGGGCTTTGAAGTCATAGAAGTAAATGAAAAAAAATTTTAACTATAAAAAAATTGATGGCATACATCTTTAAAAGTTTTATTAAACTGCACTTTTCAGAAGAGTAAAAACTTAAATTTCGCTATAAAAATTTCAAAATTAAACGAGTAATCCGGTGTTTGATAGTGCTGCATGAATTTCATTCTAAGTAGAACCTTTATATATTATCTCATAAGAAAGGAAAATAAAGGGGTTTTTTTTACAAGAAATAATGTTACTTCTCAGTAACTATTGCTCATGGTAATTCTATAGCTAATAAATTACTAAAGCTATACTTACATTACGAGGAGCCGTAGGCAACTATTAGCATGATAGTTAAAGTCGAATCCATACGTAAATCCATTCTTGATGAACATTTCACAACGCGTAGGTTTTCTAACAGACTTAAACTCTTTCATGAGAAGACTGCTTTTTCTCACATTCCAATGGTACCGCACAGATGACAGGCAAGACAATATAATTTCGGTGTCCTTCATTGAAGCCGATTCAAGTAAATGGCCCAACTCTTCCTTGCACTTTTCTAGAAACCACAAAACTTTGGATTTATCGCCGCCATCTTGCACCCTTTTTAGCAGAACCATAAACATTGTCCTAATTTCTTTGTAATGGTATTGTTTGTCTCGTTGATTTATTTTTATGATAACTTTCACGAAAACGTCGAGAGGTTCAGGGTCACTCTCCGAGTTTAGGCTTGGCAGTTTCTTGAACAAAAGTCTTTTTAACACGTGGATCTCGGAGACGTCGAGAAAGTCCCTCAAAACGCTTTCCATGCGGAACTCCATTTCCACTTCCATCGTTATTATAAACAAGACGGAAATTAAAAAACAGAGAAAGTTTAATTTCTTGAAGAAGGTCAACACGTCACATGTACTACCTAAGCACTGACTGAGAGTTTTCCCCAGTGTCCAGTGATAAGAAAAGGTAGGGTTGCAATCATGGAATTACTATTGAGTTTCAAAGGGGGGGGGGTATAAACTCGCCAACTCTCCCCATTGTGCGACCCACCTGACAATAGGACGAGTATTGTCGGTCTTTTCTCGGTAGGCGGTTAGTGTAACCCCAAACGAGCGAGTCCATTCACTCCCTAGGGTTGGGGAGGTGTAGAGAGGGAGCGAAACTGGTTATTTCTCGCCAATAACTACCCCACCTCCCTTCCCTCTTTTTCGAAGAAAAAGATGCTTAAGTAGCCAAGCTAGCTACCCTGATTTTTCGCACCCCTACTCGAAACGATCGTCTCACCGGTGCAGCATAGCGAAATGCGCATGCGTGGCTCGTGGGTGTTTCTTTTCTTTTGCAACCCTATTATAGCGATGCTTTTCAGGCACAGATTTGGTGACCGGATAAACGTCGCTCCTCCATTTTACACTTCTAATATTGAATAGATAAAAAAAAATTTAAACTGTCGACATGTTCTAATGAAACTTTCAGTCACTTAAACTTAAAACCAACAAATACAAAAGGAATACGCCAATTTTTGAATATGCTTGAGACACGTGCAAATTCATAATTACCATTAATTCATAAAGACACCATTTCATAACCAAAGATATGATTATCAAGAAATGTATATTTTATGTACTCTACTTAGTTTATTCATTAAGTTAACAGTTATACTTTTAAGAATAGGTACCATTCCTGAAACCTAAAATTTATGTTTAGACTATAAAAAAGTAAATAGTGATCTTTTTAAGACAGTGAGTGACTTTATAACAAGTCGTACACAAGGCGGAAAATATGTGACCGGACTCCAATCCAAAAAAAAACGACAACAATTATGATTTTGATTAATATTCAGGCTTGTTAATCTATTATTTAAATAGTGTTCATTGAAAAATAAGTAAACTGGACAAACTTAACAAATACTGTTGTCCAGATTATATTTCATGATAATAAAACGCTCGTTAATGTTTCCTAAGCTATAAGCGCAACGATATGTAAACAAACAGTAGTGTAAAAAAACAAAACCCGTTAAAAGCGATAAGTTGCCAAATGTTGGTACTCCCCTCCTGCGTAGGGCGCAAGTTTAGAGTTGCGTATGCTTGGCGAGTTTTGGCTGTTTAGCGGCACATGTAGAAGCCAAATCATTCATTTAACATGAGTTAGGGTTACCATAATAGTGATCTTTAACGCTAAAAACTTGGCGCATACGCAAGTATAAACGTGCGCCTAATAAAGCAGCTCTAAGAGTTAAGCTTTAAATTTATTAAACTCTTCAACATTGAGTAAAAAAAAATATTCGCTTCCTATATCTTTTGTTGTGATATTGACATTCATGACGTCATACACGCCCCCTGTACTGAATTCGAAAAAAAACCCGGTACCACGTGAATGTAGACGTCATTACAAATCGAATAATACCATATGCTTGTGCCAAATGTTTTTCGGTACATGGCATAAGCGACTCCGCTATGACTTTCTTTCAATAATACAAAATTTCGAAATGAATTAATTTATGTTATTTATCCTTTGTAAGAAATGTTTTTTACAATTAATCATTAAAACGTAAATTTTAAGAAAACTAAAAAATGTTAACACAAAATTTCTAAAAAAAATATACACATTTGAAGTATGATTAATTTCTAAAAGAACTATAGAACTATGATTCCAACCTTTTCAAGTAATAAAAAGTATACTTTAGGATACTAACTTACCTCGACATATTTAAATTTATTTAGCAATATTCTTTGTCATACACGGTGAGCGCAAATCACGAAATTTGAAGTCTCTGTAAGCGTTTTCAATGAACATTATGCTATTCTGTACAAAATTGAATCAAATAATCCAGTTTGCAGTCTCAAAAGTGACTTGAGTTTACACTTAAAGGATTCGAATTGTCGCTTTGAGTAGAGAGAATCGCTACGCAAATTATTGTAAATGGATTTCGAAACAATGAGCCACGTTTATAAGGTTTATTTTGCAGTTGAAATAAATTTGGAAAGACTCTTTTATTGAGTAGTTTGTGTTGAATATCTAAAAGCATTTTGCTGCAAATATTAGTTTATGGGTGAATAAATTTGGAAAATTTGAGAATGTATAACTTTAATATAAAATAATTTCGGTTTATAAAGAGTTTGGAAATAAAAATTTTATGCTTCCTCTATTTGGAATTAATTGAACTACAGTTACATTCAGTCGACTGTTGGTTATTTTTTAATCTTTAAGCGCAGACTAGGTAATCATAATTTAACTTTGGTACGCATTCGGATAGAGGTAAAGCAATAAAATAATAATGCAATCTAGCAATAAAATAATAATGCACTGAAAGTCAATTTATTTTTATTCATCAGACTATTACTCATGCATACATTATACACAATAAACTTTATTTGCATAAGGGGGATTTCATGCTTTTTGCGACATTTTTTGTAGCATCTCTGTAACAAGTAATTTTTCTCTCCCTCTCTTTTAAAAAAATATTCTTTGCTGATACTCACATAACCTGTTTTCAAGACATGAGCATAAAAAACTTTTTAAAATTTTATATTTGAATAACATTGAGGAATATTAGGGTAATATCAAGGCAGGGCCGGACTGGCTGGTACCAGGCCCCGGTGGCTAAAAATTAAAAGGGCCCCATACATTATCTATTCCTCCTCCATTCCAATATACAACTCAGTGGTAGATCCAGGATTAGGTTTACTTTTTTTTTTGGGGGGGGGGCTAATGTTTTTTCTAAATTGAATTGAATTATCTTGATAATTTAATATTAAAAATAAATTTTTTCGAAATTTGATTCTAAAAATAGGGTTTTAACTCGTTATGGATACCTAATTCGAATTTCGGATATACATTTTAAGGAACTTAAAATATTTTTGATAGGCTTTTCATTGTGATGAACTTATTATATAAAAGGTTTAAAAAATATAGTTCAAAGTACCAAAGGGGGGTCTGGGGGTCCTCCCCCAGAAAATTTCAGAAATTTTGACCCTAAAAACAGGGTTTTTACTCGTTTTGGTACTTTTCCCTTGTAAAACTTTTTACTTTGTAATTTCTTTACTGTATTATTAAGTATCATGATTTGTTCCATTAGTTAGAAATCCTAGATATTATTTATAGGTACAAATGAAAGAAAAATATGAATACACCACACATCAATTGTATGTACCTATAAAAAACACTTTTCACTAGTGGCCTTAAAAAAACACAAATATAAGAGAGGCAGCCTCACATAAAGTAAAATTAAGTGAAAATTTTCCCTTCCATGACAACTGAAAAAAATGAAGATTATTGAAATTTTGTTTCTGGATACTTTCTTTTATTATGGCATTATTTTATTAGAAAATTGGACCTATCATATGCCACACAATCACACCAAGTAAAAGTAAATACTATAACAAACATTGTCATTCTTACCTTATCAGGTGAAAATAGTGGACTTACATCAGCAGTAAAAGGTGTTTGAAAAAAAAAATTGCAAGCGAAACTTAAACTTAAAAGCGCACCAACGAAGACACCGAAAATTGCAACAGCACTGCCCTGCCTGCGACGTCAATGTCACTGCCTTTTCCATTCTGCTCCCTTCAAATGACCATCCCCATGGTGTGCACAATTTCGAAGAATGCACGAAAACAAGGTTCCGATATCAGATACTCAATATCCTGGAATCGCGCCAAACCCTTTTCTTCGAGACCCCCCTCTTTCCCTCCTTTCACCGAGATGGACCCCTGGAATCGTACTGTAATTAGCCAACATGTGTCGTCCAGCATTGGTGTCGGCGACACGGCGGGCCCCTTATCGTCTCGGGGATTGTCTCCGGCTGCCCCCCTCTCAGTGGGCCTGGTCATGAGCGAAGTGAGGGCCTACTGTGTGAGAGCGAAATCAAAGGGAATTCTCACGGGGGCCCCTTGGACCATCGGGCCCCATTGCTTCTGCCCTCCACTCGGCTGTCCTCCCATCTTTTGAATTTATTTTTAAAGTATCAAAATTTTGATTTGGGCCCCCTTTTTCATAAGGCCCCCGTCTGGGTGGCGATCGCCAACCGGCCACCCGGGCCAGTCCGGCCCTGTATCAAGGTACACATACACAATTAGTGTAACAATAAAAAACTTAAATTATATCAATAGAAGGACGGTTGGATTTATATCGGAGACTCTAGACCGTGAAGGCGTAATGTTTCCTATAGCTTTGTAAACATCAAATACTATTACTGACGTATTCTGAGGCTCTGGTAACCTTCTAACCACTCTTGATTTGCCTAATTTGGCTTTCTGAAGCACCCTTTACCAACAGTGATAAATAAAACTTTTGTTAGTTAATAAACCGCCGACAAGATCAGTGATTTAGGTTCAATAACTACCAATGGGAATCAGGAATTGAGTGGGACGTCAGTCCAAAATGGCAGCTCTGGCTCTGATGACAAGCGTAGGTTACAATATGTGAACGTTAATTTTAAGACCATATAAGGATACTTTTCATACGCAATATGCTCATTTTCTAAGGCGGCTTCTAAATAACTACTACGGATACTTTTTTAAGTATAAAAATTTTATCAACTCAATAGAATGTTACATCTTGCCATCATAAAATTTTTCTTTTAAGAGGGTCCGTCAGCATTTCAATTTGCGCCTTTTCCCACTAGATGGCACTGAAACTCACACAGTCACACGATCGAAAGTCAGCCAAGAACATAGCCGAGATTAACGAGAGAAGCCATGGGAAGCGATATGCGCCAAATACTGGCACGACTGGTTCAAAGAGAGGAGAGAGCGGTTCTAAGAAAAAGGGGGAAAGATGAGATGTCCGAGAGGAGAGCGTTGGTTGACATTGACATCCAGGGGTTTCGCAAACGGTAAACTGCTGCATTTCCATCCGGGCGCGTTTTCAAAGATGTAGATCAGGGGTTCTCAAACTTTTGAACATCGCGACACACTTTTTATGAACAGAATCTAACGCGACCCACCTCATCTTCAATTAAGGTATAATTTTTTTTCAGGCCAGCAACAGGGCATAGTGTGAAACTTATCCTATGATAATAATTAACTCAAAGACCTAGAACTAAAAATAAAAGTGATAGCACTGTTAATTATATAAAAAAATTAAGCCAAGTGGATTTGAATCCAGTTTTTGGAAGGAGGCTGGGGCCAGGTTGGAAGAGAGGTCCCTATTATTTCAGGACAAGGAAGCGGTCTTTATTTTCTTAGCCACTGTACTGCATTTCAATAGAAAACGCTGTTTTTCGTTTCTAAGAAATATTGTTTCGAAATGAATTGAGGGGTGTCTCAAAAACTCTTTCTTATTTTTATTCAGCTGTGACAAGAAGTTCAATCTTTAGTAACCTTAAAAGTTGATGTTTTCTATTAAAAGTCAATAAAGAAAAGTTATAAAAGAATATTTTAACTATATTGTTTACTTCAAAATAAAAAGGATTTCAATTCGTATTTTCTGATAAACTGTTCATTTAAAAAAATTTCTTTTTAAAATCAATTCACAAAGATTTCAGTAACGTTTTCAAACTTCAAACGTTTTATTCTTATAATGAATGGTGTATTCCAGGGGTCGGCAACCTGCGGCTTGCGAGCCGCATGCGGCTCTTTTGGAGTATTTTGGAGTAAAGTTGCGGCTCTCCAGTTCCATACGAAAATATTAATAATTTATTATCAAAACCCTTAAATATAAGTAAAAAAATATTTTTAAATACCTAATTTTTCAATAGCTTTTATTTTCATAATCTAATAACAAATCGCTTGTGTGGAATAAAAACATTCCTCAATGAAAAAAACACTGATCATCCCGAATTGGAAGAAGACAAATGGCTGTAAAAATTCAACTTCATGGTAGATACCATAATGAAACTAAATCTAAAACTGCAAGGAAAGGACAACCCAGCCTACGTCTTGCTTTCTTGCTTGAAGAAGTAGTTTATTTAAAAAACATTTACCACTTCTTTTCGGTAAATTACTTCATTTTAAAAATCTGAAGTAATATTGCGATGAGACCAATGCAACCATAGACACAAATTTCTTCAGCATAGCTTTAAAAGACATGAAGGCTGTATTCGCATAGATTCGAGCAATTCAAAACAAACAAAAGTACTCTCGCGTTCATAGTAAATCCTCTCAGCCCAAATACAAATGAGTTCAACATTGAGTCATTTGGAATGGATGCTGGATCCCTTCAAATGCAATTGCTGGATTTGAAAACCAAAGACTTTGTAGAGTGCAGGAGCGGATCCAATGGGGGAACTCTGGACAGTGCCCCCCTTTGACCCCAAAAAAAGTACTTCAAATGAGTTTGATCCCTACTTTTGAGTTAAATCCCTACTATGGGTCAAATTTCAAAACTTTTTCTGGGGGAGGACCCCCATACCCCCCAGCGGTACCAAAAGGGGATCTTGAGTGATACTTTTTAGAAAATCCCCAACATTTTGACATTTTTCTCAAAAGGTAAAGGTGATGGTCTGGAAAAGTGCCCCCCCCCTTGGCGCAGTGTTGGATCCGCGCTTGGTAAAGTGGTAAGTTCATAGAACTCAAAAGCAAGTTGGGAGGGCAACTGATGGTCGTTGTCCCCCCGTGGGCTCGGACCAAAATGAGTTAAAACCATACTTTTTGAGTCAAATTTCTAAAATTTTCTGGGGGAAGACCCCAGACCCCCCCCTTTTGTGTTTATAATAATATTATTTACTACTTTTTATATATTTTACATTATTCCACATTTAAAGCCGTTTATTTTAAGTCAAATATATATACTATATAATATTGAAACGAAAATTTTTAGTGGCTCTTTAAAACCTGGGAAATTTTGTAAACTGTAACTTTTGGCTCTTTCGCTTCAAAAGGTTGCCGACCCCTGGTGTATTCTGTATTATAGATAAAGGTTAATTTGAATAGAAAGTACCAAGCAGTAGCAAAACGTTTCCATCCTTTTATACAAAAAAAAGTATTAGTATTATGGCCTATTTTACACTTTGCGAGACCCTATACTAAAACGATTAAAATATTAAATTTTTAGTAGCAGTCAGGGTTGGAAAAACCAGTTTTTTTTTGTGTATAATTCTGAACAAAAAAACTCCAAGTGGATTGTGTTTTGTATGGGGTTAAACTCAATAGAAAATGGAAAAAATGTTAGGTGATTTTTTTAAATGAAGGATTTTTTTTTGTTTAAGTTTCATGCGGTTTTTTTACGAGTAAAGAGGAAATTTAAAAATTGAATCTTTTAAAATTTCTGTGGGAGGTTATGAGTCAAGGGGGTTATTTAAAAAATTAAATTGTTCTTTTTTTTTCCCTAAATTGGTGAGAGAGGGGAGAAGGTTATTTACATGGTTTTAAGGTACTAGTGTATTTTAAAAAAATTCAGAAGATATATAAATTTTTGACCCCTATTTAAACCCTATACATCTTATAATACTTCATATTAATTAAAGATGGGTCTTCCTCCAGAAAATAGGGGGTTCGGCGGTCCTCCCCCGAAATTTTTTAAAATTTTAGTATGCTGAAAAGTGTTCTGAAGCTATTTTTTGGGGAGTTTTCAGGGAGCTTCGCGGGCTGCACAAAATGACCTGGCGGGTCGCATGCGGCCCGCGGTCCGCCTGTTGGAAATCCCTGGGTTATAATATTCAGTTTACCTGCAAGGCCCTTTGTTTTCAATCTTTTTTATGACGGCACACATGAAGTTAGAATTACAGGCGCCCTGGACATGTAAAGTTGTATGATAAAAAATATGTTTAAAAAATTTAACAAGATGGCTAAATCAGTTTTAGTTCATCTAAACTGCATCAAAATCACCCGAAAAGTCCACTTTAAGAAAACATTTTAAAGGTCTTTTAAGGTTATATAAGCTTTTTGAGTTTGATTTCTAGTAATTCTGAAAAATTCAATTATACCCATAACCGTGATGATTGATAATAATGCAACTTGAATTCTTGAATTTTTATTTTGATTAAATTCGAGTCAAAGAGGCAAAAATATAAACGTGCTGAACTTTTGCTCATCACGAGGCACAAAAGTTTGCTAAAAAGTTCTGTCAGAAATATCGTGATTTCCCTAAGGATATTATTCCGATCGCAATTTTTAGAGTCAAAAATTAGCTTACTATCATATATGCATACATTTTTTAAATTATACACTTTTGAAAATTTTATCCTTTTATATTCGGTAAATATAAGGGTAGAAAGTCTTGAGGTATCGAAAGAGTCGGTGTCATAAGTTAATTTAAATTTTGAACACCTTATTCAAACCTTTATTAGTGTTTTACTTTAGACTTCCCTAGACCCAAACCATAACTTGCTGCTATAGTTCTGGACCGTAGAAATACACTAGTTTCAGAATTGAAAACAAAAGACGGATCTGTCACGTACATTTTTGTACATTTCGGTAGATATGAGATCCCCATGCAAGGAGGATTGAAGGAACCGGTTTGGGGGGGGTTGGGGTAAGCTCGCAACGATGCCACTCTGTAAAAAACCGCATATCTGGAAGCGCCCATCTCACCGAAATTCACCTCGCTCGCTACTCGCTACACGCATTTTGTTCGAACGCCCGCGGCCTACCCGAAAGACTGGTCGACACCAACAGGACATTTCTCCAAAAAGGAAATTTTGTCGATAAGGATAAGACGTTATAGCGAACAGGACATTTCACTGATAAAATATTAGTCGTTGAAACGCCCTGTCAGCAAAACTGGTAGCTTGTAGAATTCTTTAGCTATATATAATATAATATAGTTCAAAAAGCAACTATAAATCAGAAGTCTTAAGATGTTGAGAAATATGTGTTGGAGGGGCTGGGTAGTAAATGTGTGCCCCTCCCGAAATAAATTTCTATACTATATGCCCACTGCGCCCATCTCACAAAAATTCCCCTCGATACACACATTTTGTTTGAACGCCTGGCTCATAAAAGAAAGACTATTCGGTTGACAGGACATTTCTCCGAATAGGAAATTGGTACTATTGGAGAAGAGGTTCTCGGGCCTCGTCGTCCGTCTGCGCTTACGCGCTTTGCAATTAGCAGCCCGCTCCGCGAGAACAGAAAATTTTGCCGATAGGCAGTGGCGTAACTAGAGATGACCCATGGGGGGTGTTACTCCGAACAGTCAACCCCTCCAACATATTACTCCCTTTTGAAAAGTGTCTCATAATACATATATATATATATATTTTTTTTTTTTAAAACTTCCGAATGGAAAACTTCATCTAAGAGGCTTAACTTTCAAGGGAAAAACACAGTATAACAGACGTAAAAATTTTAGAGGGGGATTTGGGGGTTCTCCTCCAAAATTTTTTAAAAATTGGTGTTTCAATGTAGTGTTGAAATTCATTTTGAGACCCTTTTGGATTAGTTCCTAAAAGAGTTCCTTGTGAACCGCCTACCTTGAAGGGAAAATTTTTCAGTTTTTTATGTTTTAGAAACCGTCGATGTAATAAAATATTAGTCGGTTAAACTCCCTGTCAACAAAACTGGTAGCTTTTCGAATTTTTCTGAAATATAATATAGTGAAATAAGCAACTAATCAGAAGTCTTTAGATGTTGAGAAAATGTTTATTTACATTGATTTGTGAAGAAAAAGCTTCCTCCCTCTTTTTTTTTTTTTGGCAAAAAAAGTTTTAAATATATATTTCCAATAAAATCAAGTATTCCAAAAATAACAGCTGATTTAAAAGAGGATATTTACATTATGTGACAACTATTGGTAGAGTAAAATATTTACACAAATTTACAAATAGTAGTATAACTGAAAGCCAGTAAGAAATATTCATTACATGAAGTAAAAAGACAATAATTCAAAATTCAATTGATGGAAAAGTTTAGCAATTTCAGGGAATACAATCATATTAGAGCAAAATTACCCAGTATTTCTCTCTTTTTGTTGATGTTTATTCACATTGTTTTTGGAGATAAAATAAGAAAGTATTGATTTTTCCCATACAATGCCCGAAATACGCGGGGATTTTTAATAATGTCCGGATTTATCACATTGCCCGTAACATAAATAATACATAACTACAAATAAAATGAAATGAAAATTTAATTATCAATTATTTCTAATGTTATTACAAATATATGGATAAATGGTACTTTGGATTAACAGTGAGCAAATCTCCCCTAGTGGATTTATGGCAACGTTTCACAAATTATGCATAAAAACATTAAAAATTACTAAAACAACACTTTTGGTAGAGATATTTTAATAGTTATTCATTTTGATATTTCATTGGTTTTGGTGATTTATAAGAACACTTGACAGTTGCGTCTGGTTAATCCTAAAGTATAAGATATAGTAAATAGATATAAATGAAATAAATCTATATATAGCAGTGGTGGATCCAGGGGGTGGCACTGCTGGCACTCTGGAAAGTGCCCTCCCCCCCTTGAACCCAAAAAATCACTCATAAGTACCAAAAAAAGTCCCAAAATGAGTTAAAACCCTACTTTTGCTGGTCAAATTTACAAAATTTGGAGAGGACCCTCATACCCCCAGCAGTACCAAAAGGTGATCTTGAGTGATACTTTTTAGAAAAATGCCAAAATTTTGATATTTTTTCCAAAAGATAAAGGTGATGGTCTGAAAAAGTGCCCTCCCCATGGAGCCGTGCTGGATCCGAACCTGATATATAGATATAATAAAGTAAAGATACAAGCTACTCGCATTTATATTGTGGATTGGTTAGTACATAATATATTTTCCGGTCTGTGTGCTTGATCTCAAGGATCCGCTTGCATCTATATTAAAGCGCAAAGGGGCTTACGATTTTGGAAGGGGCTAAAGTTCATTAAGTTGTGAACCAAATATATAAACACTCAAATAGCACTTCAAATTTGCAAATTTAGTCAAAATTTGTATTGAAAACTTGCAAATGTGCGAATATTTTCTTTTTTTGAGGCCTGAAAAGTACTTTTTAAATTGCTAATATCTCCTCGCATATTGAAAATACTAAATTCATGAGTTTTTTTGGCAGCGTGTTTTTTAGGATATTGCCAACAATGTTTCATTGAAATTTTTCTTTTTATCTTTAGTTTTTTTTACTAACTTTTTATTTTTCTTATTTCGGTTGAAATTCGGTGAAATTTCGGCTAAATTGAAAAAAAATTCAAATTAGGTAATTAAAAATTGAGTTTTAAATAATTTGTGTTCCCCTTGTTTGGGTTCCATAAAAAATATCCCTTGTAAGCCACAAAATTTTGAAGGGAAATTTATTGAGAAGACCCAGGCCAAAATATCGCAAAAAAAATATAAAGTCTATCATTGCCTCAAACTTGGTAAAACTAGGCACTCTGGGTAAAACCGCAGAAGTAAATTGAGAAATTGGGAACTTTTTGAGGAAGTGGAATAAAAATCGTCATGAGGAGTTAAAATCTCAGTAGCCATTCCTACCTAGTCCACTGAAAATAGAGTTGAACCTCCAACAAATTGCAATAAAAGGTTTCTCAACGGTTTTCACTTAGGAATGACCCCAATAATAACATACTAAAAATCGGACAAAATCGGACCAAGGGAAATTTAATTTTTTTTAAATTTTTAAAAAATGGCCGAAAAAAAATTTCGAAAAAAACCAATACACAAATACAGACATGTGATACATGTTTATAGGTTATTTTTGAGTGCTGAAACCGAATACAGTCTTTAGTTTTGAAAAAAAATTGAAATTTCAATTTTTTAAATCAATTTGAATAATTAGCTATATGAAAACATTAAAACACCCCTAAAAACCTAACTAAAAGGTCAAAAGAGATAAATCCAACGGTTTTCATTTAGATATGACCTAAGTATTAACATACTAAAATTTGAAAATTTTACGAGTGAAAAAAGTTAATTTTTTTTTAAAATTTCAATTTTTTTTTCGAAAAATGCATTTTTTTTTCAAAATGGTGCCATAAACTTTTGAGGCTTTTGAAAAGGTCATTTTTCAGTGGATATTGTCCACAGATAGTTATATAATGGAAAACCGGTGGAATTTACTTTTAACTAATTAGTTAAGTAATTAATTTCATAAATTGAAATTGGTGAAATGTAGGTCTAACTTCCAAATAAGTAAAAACAGGTGATACTTTGGCATACTTCTATCAAAAATTTTTGAAATAACAATTACATACTATTAAAAGCAAAAACCTTTAAAAAAAATTCAATTTTTTAAAAAATTCAAAAATTTTAAAAATTTAAAATTTTAATAAATTTTAATATTACTATATAAACTTGTAACACATGTTTATAGGTCAATTTTTAAATGTGATGCCCAAAAATGTAATGTTTTTACAATAAAAATTGAAACAGAGTTTAAAATTTAAAATTTTTGAAAAATTTTTTAATTATGTAAAACTAGTCCCTACACCTGTAACAAATTGCAATAAAAGCTTTTTCAACGGTTTTCACTTAAAAGTAGCCTAAATAACAACATACTAAAAATCGGACAAAATCGGACTATGGGAAATTTAATTTTTTAACTTTTTTTTATAAAAACAGCCATTATAAAGCAAAAAAATTTAATTTTTTTCGTAAAGGTATGTAATGCATGTTTATAGGTTAATTTTCTATCAGGATGCTGAAAAATTAAATATTTTTGCCATAAAAATTGAAAGATAGTTGAAAATTTTAAAATTTTAAATTTTTTTTTATTATGTTAAAAACTAGCCCCTACACGTGGAATAAATTGCAATAAAAGCTTTTTCAACGGTTTTCACCTAGGAATGGTCTAAACAACTACATATTTAAAATCGGAAAAAATCGGACTATTTTAAGAACTAAGAAATTTAGTTTTAAAATTTTAAAATCTTTGTTAAAAATTTAAAATGTTTAACTCTTTTTAAATTTTATTGCAGAAATATGATGTTTTTCTGAATAATAATCGAAAAGTAACCTATAAACGTGTATTACATGTCTTTTCGAAAAAAAAAATTAATTTCATAATGCCTGTTTTTATAAAAAATTAAAAATTACATTTCTAACAGTCCGATTTTGTCCGATTTTTAGTATGTTGTTATTTAGGCTATTTCTAAGTGAAAACCATTGAAAAAGCTTTTATTGCAATTTATTCCACGTGTAGGGGCTAGTTTTTAACATAATAAAAAAAAATTTTAAATTTTAAAATTTTCAACTATCTTTCAATTTTTAAGGCAAAAATATTTAATTTTTCAGCATCCTGATAGAAAATTAACCTATAAACATGCATTACATACGTTTACGAAAAAAATTAAATTTTTTGCTTTATAATGGCTGTTTTTATAAAAAAAAATTAAAAAATTAAATTTCCCATAGTCCGATTTTTAGTATGTTGTTATTTAGGCTACTTCTAAGTGAAAACCGTTGAAAAAGCTTTTATTGCAATTTGTTACAGGTGTAGGGACTAGTTTTACATAATTAAAAAATTTTTCAAAAATTTTAAATTTTAAACTCTGTTTCAATTTTTATTGTAAAAACATTACATTTTTGGGCATCACATTTAAAAATTGACCTATAAACATGTGTTACAAGTTTATATAGTAATATTAAAATTTATTAAAATTTTAAATTTTTAAAATTTTTGAATTTTTTAAAAAATTGAATTTTTTTGAAAGGTTTTTGCTTTTAATAGTATGTAATTGTTATTTCAAAAATTTTTGATAGAAGTATGCCAAAGTATCACCTGTTTTTACTTATTTGGAAGTTAGACCTACATTTCACCAATTTCAATTTATGAAATTAATTACTTAACTAATTAGTTTAAAGTAAATTCCACCGGTTTTCCATTATATAACTATCTGTGGGCAATATCCACTGAAAAATGACCTTTTCAAAAGCCTCAAAAGTTTATGGCACCATTTTGAAAAAAAAATGCATTTTTCGAAAAAAAAAATTGAAATTTTAAAAAAAAATTACTTTTTTCACTCGTAAAATTTTAAAATTTTAGTTTGTTAATACTTAGATCATATCTAAATGAAAACCGTTGGATTTATCTCTTTTGACCTTTTAGTTAGGTTTTTAGGGGCGTTTTAATGTTTTCATATAGCTAATTATTCAAATTAATTTAAAAAATTGAAATTTCAATTTTTTTTCAAAACTAAAGGCTGTATTCGGTTTCAGCACTCAAAAATAACCTATAAACATGTATCACATGTCTGTGTTTGTGTATTGGTTTTTTTCGAAATTTTTTTTCGGCCATTTTTTAAAAATTTAAAAAAAATTAAATTTCCCATGGTCCGATTTTGTCCGATTTTTAGTATGTTATTATTGGGGTAATTCCTAAGTGAAAACCGTTGAGAAACCTTTTATTGCAATTTGTTTGAGGTTCGGTCCTTTTTTTCGCTATTTTCAGTGGACTACTACTGATAGTGAGAACTATCGCAGCGGCGACGGAACGCTGGAACTATCCCAATCCAATTCCCATTCAGGGAGGAGGGAACTGTAGGGTTGCTAACATTTTGCATCACCTGGCAGTTCAGATTTTGTTCGCCAAAGGTATCGCCAATATAGCGTATATTTTCACCCCGGAATGTATGAAAATACAGCGCTGAAGACTGTTGTTGAAATAGGTTGCACCTTTCACAACCTTCTTAAATGTTCCTAAAGTCAAAATAATGTTTTTATATTCATGAATTATTTTGAAAACCAATAAAAATTAACAGAAGATGTAGGTGTCGCTAAGTGTCGCTACCTCCCAATGGTTCGAAATTGGTTTCGTTTTAACAGACGGGTTCACTAAGAGGTGGTTTTATAAATATTACACCAAGTTTGACACCCTTTCTCTAACTTTAATAAAAAATAAGGCACTTTTATTTGATTTTAAAAAAAGAATGAGGGTTATAGGGACTATCTATTTGTAACACTCTGGGGCCAGAAAATTAACATTGCGGGTATAGGAGCGCTTGGGGTGCCATCTATCGACAGAAAGGGGAACCGTGTAAGTGACGGACCCTCTTAATGTATTTTTAACATTCAATACCACGTTTCATTCGTTAGCGCTATATCTCTTTTGTACATTATTAATTAATACAGTACAATGTCTCAGATTTTATAGCACGAAATAAACTTTCATATAAATTTTAAAAAAAAACATTCAGTAAAGCTATAATACCGAAAATATTTTATGAAGTTTAATTTTCAACGAATAGTGTTTTCAGGTGACGTCACAACCGGTTATTTTCTTTTAACTGTGTATCTTCTGTAGGGCTTTTAACTGTTGCTACGGCCGTTGTTTATCTGTTGCTAAGGCGGTTTTTAAGTACGGGATCACGTGATTGCAAATGCTCCAATAGAAGAATTCCACGGCTAGTCATTTTCTGTAACTGTTAACCTCTGTAGGGCAAAAAACTGTAACCCTTCTGTTGCTAAGGCCGTTGTTTGGTCCGAGTCATGATTTAAAATGCTCTATACTTATTTTTTTCTTTGTTTCCTAGTTCTCTATTAGTTATATTAAGTAAAAAACATTCATACTAACCTATTGGAAAAATTGATGGAATTTCCTTTTTTAAATGGATTTTTATTAAATTATAATTCTTGATTATTTTATTTCATGAAACAAATTATAAACAACCATTGCAAAAACAATGTATTTTTATTTTTTAATCATCACATACAAAAAAGAGCGTTTCTGATAGAATGTATCACAAAAATGTGATCAACATTGTTAGATAAACTCGCAGTAGAGATGACTATAAAAAGGTGGCCAAATGTTCAACAACTTTTCAAATACATATTGCACCCTTCAAACAAATTGCATGTTCTTAAAATTGCACCAACCTACTTAAAATTCGTTAGATTAACGCTAGTATTCCATTAAAATGAGTCCAGCTTCAAATATCCCTTCAGAGTAGCAGGTATCTCAAAACTGTCAATTACTCCGTCACTCATGCTGTTTGCGTCGCGTAGACTCGCGCGCACCTGGACCCTCGATAAGTGCTTGAGAGTTCTAGGTTGCTTCACCTCCGGAACCTCGAAAATGGTGTTGAGCTTCACATATTCGTCGCAAACGTCTTGCAGCCGAAGGGCTCGGTGTGTCGTGACGGCTGCATCTATAAAAAAAGGCTTCAGCAACGCGAACATCTCATCTCTGGTAATAAAAGGGTAGGGCACGGCTTTCCAGAGCAGGCTGAGTACCTTCTTGCTGCTTGCCAGTTCCATTTCTGCATCCGAGAGCAGCGTCAACAGAATCTCTATCGCCAGCTGCGTTCTCAAGTTGTTGTGCTGTTCTTCTAACCAGAACCCTATCGTTCCGAACCTAAACCTTCCGAAGAGCGGCTCTCCTTGAATTTTCCCTCTGAAAAGAAAAAGGAAGATAAGATTTAGAATGCAGTAGTACCAAATATGTCAAGTTTACGTAACTGCAACTAGAACTAAACGCGGCCGGCCATCCATGACAAAAATTGGACGAATCTTGTTTGAAAAATGGCAATGTCTATTTGGCTGGCAAATATACTCTCTAACTCTAGTCCTCTTTACCCGGCAACTGCCCGGTAACGGTTCTGATTGGAGCGCCGGGACTGCTACTTAACCGCGAGACCTACGGCGCATGCGCCAACTGCCGGTTTTGCCGTCCAAATAGACACTTCCTGGAAAAATTGACGATACTGCAACCGAATGCACGTATTAGTTTTCTATAATCTCATTTACACTCGTGTCCAAAAATTAAGGATAATGTTATTTTTTGGAATAATAACATAATTCCTAGGATCATCTAGAAGTGAGAATATGTTTTCCGAGATCAAATTACCCTAATAATATTTTAAGGGTTACAGAGGCCCTCCGTTAATAATGAGTCCCATACACATACGGGAAAGTAACAGAAAAACGTCCATGGGAGGATCATTTAGCAAATAATTACCTGTTATTTGTATAGGATGTGATATTAGTGATATATGCATAAACTTCATTATAAATAGAGGGCTTCTGTACCCCCTTAAACTATTGTTTGGGTAATATGATTATGAATTACCTAGTCACACTCTTAGATTAACCTATGACATGAATTTCATTGACAAGGGAGTGAAATTTTTGTGATTATTCCCTAAAAATCAAAACTATCCTTAATTTTTGAACACGAGTGTATAATACAGCTGATTGTGTACAAAATATAAACGAACTCAGTTTGACTCAGTTTACCATCAAACATGGGCATTAGCACTCGTTTTGAATTACCAATATTATTTGGTTGACACATTTTGGGGAAGTTACATTTCCCTTGAGATTGAATGTAGCTTCATGAAAACGTGTATAAAAAACGTATCAATAAAACCAAAACGTCTCTTGAAGGCGTTACGTTTTTACAACAAGAGAAGTCAACCTGAGGCGATTTATTTACATTTTGTTCATAAAATGTCTTAAGTAAGAAAATATATTATCTGAAGAATTTGAACTCTTAGGTATCTTACAAGGAAACGTTCTCCAGGGTGAACTCACAGAATTGGACGAAAATTTTACAGGGGTTAGTATATGACTCAAAACACCTTCTGTAAAAAAATTAGCTGCTAAATTACAGTGGAAAAGCTGTAAAAAATTATCATATTTAACGCCAAATGTAACCCTACTAGGCGAGAATGCTTCCTTTGGCTCTGTGCCAAAAAATGCTAGAATAAAAACTGGTCGCGTTTTCTCTGAAGTAGTTTAAATGAGCGAATAAAAAAAAGCTTCATCAAATGCAAAAAAATGAATTAAAGGAGGAAAATTAAATTAAAGGAAAGGAAATTAATTAAAAAACTGTTATTTTAATGGATGTTCTGAAGTACTTTTAACAAAATATCTCAATTTCACGTTAAACACAAATTTAATCATTCCATCTGATAGAAAATTCGCCAAGTCGCCAAGTGGTGATAACTGAATGTGGTTGGCATCTCAGAACCCAATTTACAAAGTTAATTTACTCCTTTCCTAATGAAATTTAGCAGCTAATTTTTCCACAGTAAGTTTTTTTAGCCATCTTCTTATGCCTGTAAAATTTTTATCCAATTCTGTGAGTTCACACTGAGAACGTTTCCTTGTTAGAGATGAAGCAATTATTTTAGAGATACCTTACCCTAATTCACTAAAATAAATCTTAAAATTAAAAGAAAAAAAGTTTATCTCAGTACTACGGTTTCGTAAATTTTATGCTCTGAATTTGTTCATTCTCTATTACTCATATTTAAGTGTACATAAAATACAAAGGGCTTTGAAGTCTTAGAAGTAAATGAAAAAAATATTAACTATAAAAAATTGATGGCATACATCTTTAAAAGTTTTATTAAACTGCACTTTTCAGAAGAGTAAAAACTTAAATTTCGCTATAAAAATTTCAAAATTAAACGAGTAATCCGGTGTTTGATAGTGCTGCATGAATTTCATTCTAAGTAGAACCTTTATATATTATCTCATAAGAAAGGAAAATAAAGGGTTTTTTTACAAGAAATAATGTTACTTCTCAGTAACTATTGCTCATGGTAATTCTATAGCTAATAAATTACTAAAGCTATACTTACATTAAGAGGAGCCGTAGGCAACAATTAGCATAATACTTAAGGTCGAATCCATACGTAAATCCATTCTTGATGAACATTTCACAACGCGTAGGTTTTCTAACAGACTTAAACTCTTTCATGAGAAGACTGCTTTTTCTCACATTCCAATGGTACCGCACAGATGACAGGCAAGACAATATAATTTCGGTGTCTTTCATTGAAGCCGATTCAAGTAAATGGCCCAACTCTTCCTTGCACGCTTCTAGTAAACACAAAACTTTGGATTTATCGCCGCCAACTTGCACCCTTTTTAGCAGAACCATAAACATTGTCCTAATTTCTTTGAAATGGTATTGTTTGTCTCGTTGATTTATTTTTCTGATAACTTTCACGAAAACGTCGAGAGGTTCAGGGTCACTCTCCGAGTTTAGGCTTGGCAGTTTCTTGAACAAAAGTCTTTTTAACACGTGGATCTCGGAGACGTCGAGAAAGTCCCTCAAAACGCTTTCCATGCGGAACTTTCTTACCTTCAATTCTCTCGATATCAATATCAATGGGATATCAGTGGCCACTTCCATCGTTATTATGAACAAGACGGAAATTAAAAAACAGAGAAGGTTTAATTTCTTGAAGAAGGAACACTACAGCAACACGTCACATGTACTACCTAAGCACTGACTGAGAGTTTTCCCTAGTGATAAGGAAAGGTAGGGTTGCAATCATGGAATTACTATTGAGTTTCAAAGGGGGGGGGGTATAAACTCGCCAACTCTCCCCATTGTGCGACCCACCTGACAATAGGACGAGTATTGTTGGTCTTTTCTCGCTAGGCGGTTAGTGTAACCCCAAACGAGCGAGTCCATTCACTCCCTAGGGTTGGGAAGGTATAGAGAGGGAGCGAAACTGGTTATTTCTCGCCAATAACTATCCCACCTCCCTTCCCTCTTTTTCGAAGAAAAAGATGCTAAAGTAGCCAAGCTAGCTACCCTGATTTTTCGTACCCCTACTCGAAACGATCGTCTCGCCGGTGCAGCATAGCGAAATGCGCATGCGTGGCGGGGGCTGTTTCTTTTGTTTTGCAACCCTATTATAGCGATGCTTTTCAGGCACAGATTTGGTGACCGGATAAACGTCGCTCCTCCATTTTACACTTCTAATTTTGAATAGATAAAAAAAAAAATTTAAACTGTCGACATGTTCTAATGAAACTTTCAGTCACTTAAACTTAAAACCAACAAATACAAAAGGAATACGCCAAATTACCAATACGTGCAAATTCATAATTACCATTAATTCATAAAACACCATTTCATAACCAAAGATATGATTCTCAAGCAATGTATATTTTATGGTCTACTTAGTTTATTCATTAAGTTAACAGTTATACTTTTAAGAACAGGTACCATTCCTGAAACCTAAAATTTATGTTTAGACTATAAAAAAGTAAATAGTGATCTTTTAACCCGTTGGGACGCGCGGGGTCATTTTATAACCCCAAGCTCTCATTGACATTCGTTTTTACGGAAAACTACCTACCTGTGCATTCCATTCTTATCAGTAGCTGAGTTTCTGACCCGTACCTACATGCTTGAGTGAATTCATGGAATTCCATTCATTCTTCCGCCCCCCACACCCACTTTCTTTGTTACTGGGGCTATGGAATGACCCCCGCGATGCTTTTCGCTAGTCCTGCATATCACTTCTTTCGCGTGCGAAATGCAGTGTCAGGGCTCGATTTGAGGTGGTTTTTATATTTTTATGTATTTTTTTGAAATGTATAAAAAAGATAAAGCACATAAGACAATTGGCGCTAATGCTTTCGTTTTTTTATACAAAATCAACTTAGAATTTAATGCTACTCAAAGAAATTCATTTAGATTTAGTCTAACTTGTTTTTCTTTTCCAAGAAAACTTTGATTACAGACAAAAAACGTTACACTTTTCTCATTGACTTTTATGTAGTTTTCTTAGAAAAGTATCAGTTTTTGATTGTTGGGATCATAGGATGAAAAATTTTATTTTTTATTCTACTGCGCGTAAACTAAATATATAATCACTTGTCAACTTTTATTCCATTCTAAATGCTGCTGGGAGAAATACAAGAATAACATTTGTATTTAATGAAAATCTGCCTATTTTGTATAAAAATAGACGACGCTTCATCAAAGACTTGGCTTTTCCACTGATGAGTGATTACACAACAAATGAGTGAATAAACAGAGTTTAAACAATGAACTTAGAAAGGAAATAGAAAAATATCTGTTCAAATGTCAAAAAATTTATTGTTCCAATTTAAAAAAAAATATTTTTAAATATGTAGAAAAGAGCTAAATGGGTTGGGGTTGTTCCATAACCCCCGCGAGTCTCAACGTTCGCCCGGTAGGCGCGAGTCCCACCGGGTTGACAATTAGTGAGTGACTTTATAACAAGTCGTACACAAGGCGGAAAATATGTGACCGGACTCCAATCCAAAAAAACGACAACAATTATGATTTTGATTAATAGTCAGGCTTGTTAATCTATTAATTAAAAACTGTTCATTGAAAAGTAAGTAAACTGGACAAACTTAACAAATACTGTTGTTTAAAATACTCCAGATTATATTTCATGATAATAAAACGCTCGTTAATGTTTCCTAAGCTATAAGCGCAACGGTATGTAAACAAACAGTAGTGTAAAAAAACAAAACCCGTTAAAAGCGATAAGTTGCCAAATGTTGGTACTCCCCTCCTGCGTAAGGGCGCAAGTTTAGAGTTGCGTATGCTTGGCGAGTTTTGGCTGTTTAGCGGCACATTTAGAAGCCAAATCATTCATTTAACATGTGTTAGGGTTACCATAATAGTGATCTTTAACGCTAAAAACGTGGCGCATACGCAAGTATAAACTTGCGCCCAATAAAGCAGCTCTAAGAGTTAAGTTTTAAAATTATTAAACTCTTCAACATTGAGTAAAAAAAAATAATCGCTTCCTATACCTTTTGTTGTGATATTGACATTCATGACGTCATACACGCCCCCTGTACTGAATTCGAAAAAAAAAAAACCGGTACCACGTGAATGTAGACGTCATTACAAATCGAATAATACCATATGCTTGTGCCAAAAGTTTTTCGGTGCATGGCGTAAGCGACTCCGCTATGACTCTTTCAATAATACAAAATTTCGAAATGAATTAATTTATGTGATTTATCCTTTGTAAGAAATGTTTTTTACAATTAATCATTAAAACGTAAATTTTAAGAAAACTTAAAAATATTAACACAAAATTCCTAAAAAAATATACACATTTGAAGAATGATTGATTTCTAAAAGAACTATAGAACTATGATTCCAACCTTTTCAAGGATTAAAAAGTATACTTTAGGATACTAACTTACCTCGACATATTTAAATTTATTTAGCAATATTCTATGTCACACACGGTGAGCGCAAATCACGAAATTTGAAGTCTCTGTAAGCGTTTTCAATGAAAATTATGCAATTCTGTACAAAATTGAATCAAATAATCCAGTTTGCAGTCTCAAAAGTGACTTGAGTTTACACTTAAAGGATTCGATCGCTGTGAGTAGAGTATTGCTAAGCAAATTATTGTAAATGGATTTCGAAACAATGAGCCACGTTTATAAGGTTTATTTTGCCGTTGAAATAAATTTGGAAAGACTCGGTCTCTTCTATTGAGTAGTTTGTGTTGAATATCTAAAAGCATTTTGCCGCAAATATGAGTTTATGGGTGAATAAATTTGGAAAATTTGAGAATGTATAACTTTAATATTAAAGAATTTCGGTTTATAAAGAGTTTGAAAATAAAAATTTTATGCTTCCTTTATTTGGAATTAATTGAACTACAGTTACATTTAGTCGAGTGTTGGATATTTTTTAATCTTTAAGCACAGACTAGGTAATAATAATTTAACTTTGGTACGCATTCGGATAGAGGTAAAGCAATAAAATAATAATGCAATCTAGCAATAAAATAATAATGCACTGAAAGTCAATTTATTTTTATTCGTCAGACTATTACTCATGCATACATTATACACAATAAACTTTATTTGCATAAGGGGGATTTCATGCTTTTTGCGACATTTTTTGTAGCATCTCTGTAACAAGTAATTTTTCTCTTCCTCTCTTTTAAGAAAATATTCTTTTCTGATACTCACATAACCTGTTTTCAAGACATGAGCATAAAAAACTTTTTAAAATATTATATTTGAATAACATTGGGGAATATTAGGGTTATATCAAGGTACACATACACAATTAGTGTAACAATAAAAAACTTAAATTATATCAATAGAAGTACGGTTGGATTTATATCGGAGACTCTAGACCTTGAAGGCGTAATGTTTCCTATAGCTTTGTAAACATCAAATACTATTACTGTTGTATTCTGAGGCTCTGGTAACCTTCTAACCACTCTTGATTTGCCTAATTTGGCTTTCTGAAGCACCCTTTACCATTAGTGATAAATAAAACTTTTGTTAGTTAATAAACCGCCGACAAGATCAGTGATTTAGGTTCAATAACTACCAATGGGAATCAGGAATTGAGTGTGACGTCAGTCCAAAATGGCAGCTCTGGCTCTGATGACAAGCTTAGGTTAAATATATAGCCCTCAGAATTCTAAATTAAACAAACATGAGTTTAAGTAACACTTGTTGATGATGTTAAGCTTTTTTATGCCATATTTATTTACCAAAACCCACATTATTTTTACAAAAAAAAAATGAACAAAATGAAAGGATTTTTAACGTAAAATGAAGGTAATTTCATAAATATTAGTCACTTTATCCAGTTTATAATAATAGAAAACCCTTTTTATGAAAAAAAATAAATGGAGGAAAAATAGCATCACACCATAGGTGACAAACACGGGGCACCTTTCCCTAAAAGGTTGGCTTCCCCGGGGGTAGAAAGATTATTCTGAGTATGAAAAAGAAATTGAGAATGAGATCTATTACAGTATTTTATATTTATTAGTCTTTATATTCGCTTTTAGTTCTACATTCTCACAGGAGGTGGATTCATGTGCTCACGTGCTAGATTCAAGCAGTTAGGAAAAGGCTGATTTATTTCATAATAGTAAACATTTAAAAATACAAGTTTATTGAAAGGAAAGCCTCATTGCATTTGTGTGGGTTTGGGTTTCACTCCAGATATAAAATACAAATACACAGACTACTGGGAACATGAAGCTGAGTTGAGAAGTCAACACTATATTTATTTTTTGTTTTTTTAATTATTTTTAAAAACATTTAAGCCTTCTCTACCGATTCAGCATGTTACTTGCCAAGGGGTACACCTTACTTCCATGTCCTTAACAGACGTTGGTTCCAAATAAAAGTAATGAAGAATACTTTTGAAACACTCTTTATGCCTTGATTAAAAAAATATAATACAATTACAAGGATTTTTTTGTATTTTTTAAATGTTCCGAAAAATCACTTTTTTGAAAAATTTTACCTTTTAATTCAAAAAGCTGATGATTTAGTGAAATTTTGCTGGACCCCCCTCCCTCCCCACGTGAGATTTACCTACAACTTTTTAAAAATGATTTTCCTTTCTCATACTTAAAAAACCAAGAAAATCGTATAATTTCTAACTTAAAAAGTTGACGTGAGATTTTAATCAACCCCCCTCCCCCTTGGTGAGATTTTTCCAAACCCCTCCCCCCTGCCCCTTTTTGACCTCACGTAATTTATGGATGTCCCCTATGAAGATCCGAGATGCATCAGTACAACAAGAGATAGATATATCAGTGCATAACAACAAGTTTTATAGAAATAGGGGCGTTTTTATAAAAACGCCCCTTTTAAGGACGCTACACATTAAATGGTTAAAGTAGGATATTATACATATGATATTTGCTGAACAAGAATGCTACTATAATAATTTGTGAATGTAATGCAGCTAAATCACAAAATATTTTCTTGATTTCCTAAAATCTAAGTGGAAAAGTCATGCCTCTACTTCAAAACAGTTTCTAAACTGCGGATAATGGAAAATGCACTACTTTCTTTGTTTAAATTTCTTGATAATGCATTCAAAGATAAACACGACTGTCGAAATGGACAACCCAAAAGCTAGAATTAAAAATGCCCCGCTTAGTTCACTCATGGATACAGGTTTGACCGGATCTTCAGATTCTTGGTGGAAAGATGACTTGAGCCACATTTTAAAGAAGTAATCTTCCACAATCTTATCAAGCAACCCAGCTTGCTGAGTTCTGGAAATAATTACATCCAGTTTCTTCCTCAGCCGAGGAAAGTGTTTGTGCACTTCCATTCCAATAAAAAAGGGGTCTCCTCTTTCTTCTGATTGATGCTTTGTCAAGAAAGGTTTCACTCCAAAACGCGCTGGAAAGTGAAAAGCAGAACCGAAATATGCAGCGCGAGGTTCATAATTGTTCTTCATGAAATTCCTTGGGGAGTACTGTTTCTTCTTTGTTTCGAAGAACCAGTCATTTTTCTTCATTTCGTTATAAATATATTGGAGGTCTGGATTTGATGAAGAGGACAAACGATAATTTATCATATCATGTGGGGGGCTGAAAGCCTTGTATTCGCCTTTACGAACAGCTTCCGCTAACTGGTGGAAGTCTTTAGGAGGAATATCCATAATCGGGACAAATAAGCAGGAGAGTATCATAGAGGTGTAAGAAAAGAAGATAACCATTGTACCGAACCACCAAGCCACTGTGAAGATCAATTGGGAAGGTCCATTCGTTCTCTGAGTAACTGACTTCCCCAGTAAATTTCCGAACATCTTGAGCCAGGTATTCGAAAAATCCTTAACTTGGTACATCAGTCCAAAAGCGAGCGGTACCGCTAAAATAGCAGTCGCAATCAGAGCCCACGTTGCTTTGTCAAAGGAGTAGAGAAAGGCAAACACTCTCGGTTGCATTTCAGGTAAGTTGGTTGCGAAGTTGACAGTGGAAGTAATGTAAGGATGTGTGAAGTCAACCCATTCTAATTGCCAAAAGTTCAGTATTTTTGATGATACTGCTATATGGGCCGTTCCATTTCGGAAACGCATTTGTCTCTTATTTTTGTTGTATTTTCCGACGGCCAGTTCTTCTTCGGAATATAATTTGTACCTCATTCCTAAGGCTTCCATTATTATCGTAAAAAGCAGTGCTTCTATTCCTTCAGGTGGTCCCTCTTTTGGAACCTCGAAAAAAAATTTTCTAGGTGTATAAGCGACAATCAAAGACATTTCGAGAATATTTTAGTTGCTCACCTTCACTCGCTCTCAGTGTCCTTTGTAACTTTTGAGATTATCGTGGTTTTATACTCCGCACACACATCGATTTCTAACCCGGTAATGCTATATTCTTGTTCACTATATTCTTGTTTCAAAGGTGCTATCGTAAACTGGTAGTTTGAAAGTGCTATTGTAACATGGAGGAATATGGCAAAGTTTAAATTTTCAAAATGTCAGTAAATTTCCAGAAGGATTAAACTTTTCCATATCTATTCATGTACCACTACTAAACCAACAGTTGATGTAAGTGCCCGCGTTGTTTTGTAAAAGGTGAACAGATACGCATACATGTTTAGTTTAAGAGTTACCCAAAACTAACATAGCTTTTGTGTGCATTAAGCTTTCATAAAGAATAAATTTTTCTAATGATACAAATTCCAGACATTTGGACCAGTCGCAACAACGATAATGCGACATTAAAATATGATGTTGCCGTTAGGATTATTTTGGGCTATAAAGAAGTTATGAATTCCACACTGTATAAAAAACTGTTGTTTTAAAATGGATATTGAACAATATACTTGAACAGCGTAACTCCATTTCGTAAAATACAAATTTTATCTGTAGTCATGTTATTTTTTCAGACTCACTCACTCTCTTCGGCGCCATGTTTTTTTCTGTTGCCGTCTGATCGCTATTCGATGTGTTTCTTATTCTAACTACGTATTAGGTGCTACGTGCTACGGTCGTTTCGCCTACTCTGAAATTTCCTACCCCCACTCGTTGGCCTTACACAACGTAAATCCCTAAAGCGTAGATTAAACAGAAACCGGGAGGTAGGAAATTTACGATCGTCTCAGGAGTGTAAGAACCCTCTTAAATGCGCATGCGCGTGGAGTTGGAAAGCTGCAATTCATCGGGTCTCTGTTGCGACCATAGAGGAGTATGATGTTTTGGCTTTGGATTTGGAGATTTGGCAAGTATATGATCAGCCGCCTTGTGTTTGCGTCTTTGGATTTATTTACGTACACACGTGTTATCGCAGATTAGAATCAACAGATATTATTAATAATAAAAAATAAGAATGCACTTTTACAACATAAAAGCACATTTTTATAAAGTGCTGCAATTTTAAAGTTATTTACCAAATAAAATCAACCAATACTTTTTTTTTCCATTTTTTAAAGAAAATGTCATTATTTTTTTTTCATAGAACATAGTAAAGATGTATATCAATTTAAACCTTGTCAAATCTTTAAAAAAAAAATGATACACTTTCTAGACCTAATATAATTAGAGTTATTCAAGTTAAAGAGCCAAAAATTAATTTTTTAATAATTAATTTTAATTAATAATTTCTAAATAAAAATTAACAATTGAAAGCACAATATTATAAATCTTTAAGATTGTTATTGTTAAGATTCTTAACATTGTTTTAAATGTAAGTGTTAAGTGTTTAAAATTTGTAATGCCCTCTGCGGGTTATAAGTGATGGGGCAGCTACTTTTTTATGATTTTGATTACTGATTAGAGTTGGATTGAAACATCATCTTTTTCTGGTGAAATCCAATGTTTCTCTCTGGCTTGCAGAGTTTTTTTTTTCCCATGGAACCGTATTTTTTCTTGGGTACAGTTATGTTAACAATATCCATTAATTTTGATTAACTTGAAAAATCATCAAAAGGAATCATGAAAATCATGAAAAAAAATCATGAAAAATCATCGCAAATTGCTCCAAACAATCTAACATTTTTCTAAAATAATTTAAAATATATATATTACCCCCAAGTAATTTATGGACGTCCCCAAAGCAAATACAACATATTGAGTCCAAAGTTACAAAAACAAAAAACAGTACAATCTGCCTAGACGTTTCAAAACTGTAATAAATGCTTAAAGATACCCATACCTAAGTACTAAAATGATGAAATAGAACACTAGTTGTGTAGCTTATTTAACATTTTTCAATGTGTACTAACACTTTTCAGGAAAAAAAAATAGGTTACATTGAAAATTTAACTTCTTTAAAAAAAATATTTTATTTTATACATTTTTTTAGGTTTTAAGTGTTATTTTTAAAAAACTCCATTCAAAAATATAGTTTTCACTCATGAAACAAAAATTTATAAGTTAAAATTTGAATATCTTGAAGTTAGAATAATTTGAACAGTCTAAAATCATTTTATATATTTAGGAAAATGAACAATATTTATCAATAACACTTTTAATTGGAAAAAAACTGATGAAACTTATTCATCTTTCGAACAGTTTTCCACCAGCATTTACTATTTGCGACTTATAAATAAACCAAAGTGAATGCGATAGCTCGCCAAATGTTACAACCCTTCCACTGAATAAGCGGGTTGCAAAACTTCCAACTCCACGCGCATGCGCATATCCGAAGGGTTCTTACACTCCTGACGATCGTGGAAATTTCAGAGTAGGCGTCCGCGACACCACGTATTATATATTGTTTTCCTCCTTTTTTATTATTATATCCTGATTTTTGATGTTCAGTTTAAACCCAATAGAGCACCGCATTTTCAATCACATGACTCGGATCTAACAACGGCCTTAGCAACAGACGCTTTGCCCTACAGAAGGTTAACAGTTACAGAAAATAACTGGTCGTGGAATTCTTCTATTGGAGCATTTGCAATCACGTGACCCCACACCTAACAACCGCCATAACAACAGATACCTCGTCACCTAGCAACAGTCTTAGCAACAGACTCATTGCCCTATAATAACTGGTCGTGACGTCACCTGAAAATACTCTATAAAAAAGCCGAGAACTCTGTCAAACCCCAAGAAAATTATACCTTAAATGTTGCGTATTGCTTTATGCTAACCACTTCTCATTATTGCAAATGGAGGCTTGGCCTAATGCATAGGCGCCCATATGTTGGAGGGACCAAGGAAAACCTTTGCAAGTTATCCAGTCAACTAAACTTAAGTTTCTTTATTTAAAGGGGGGTACATTCCTAAATATTTCTAAGGGGCCCCTCAAGAAGTATTACTTAATGCAAAAAATTTGAATAAAGTATACTGGTTTCGCAAAACGGATGTCTAATCGTTCTCCCATGAAAGTTTTGAAATTTTACCCTTAAATGTAGTGTTTCAACTCATTTGGGTGACTTACGTTAGTCATTCGACCCATCTCTGTTTAGAACAGGTGGATTTAGATCGAAAGTCTGGGGGAGGAAGACACTCTACTACCCTAGCAGCACATAATGTTCAGGATTCGTCCGATTTTCGTCATGTGTGGCCAAATTTCGTATACTTCTAGATGCATTTACGTAAACTTGACATATTTGGTATGAGCCGAGCTACTAGGGTAGACCTTGGAGGCTATAATGCCCGTCTCTGGAAACACCAATGGAATATCTTAGAATGTTGAGTGATAAATCTCCCCAAAATCGAGTAACAATCGATTTACAAAGTTTTTTAAAACTTAAAATGACCTCAATGATTTTAAATAGCATTTTCTTTCTTCATATGAGAAAGTGGATTGTCAAAGATCAGACAATATTTAGAATGAATAAAGATAACCCCCATCAACAAGTCGTAACGAGTCGCATATATGAAATCGAAAACAAAACAGTGAATCCTATGACACATCAGCAAACACTCCGCTTTTTCTATATTATTCTTCTTTTTAAAAAGCGGGAACGCCGTGCCCTGGAAAAACATTTCCCGGAAACCCGGTCCATTTCGGAAATTGAATTTGAGTTCGTTCGCAAAGCGAAACGTCAAGAACACGTTTCCTAAGGCCCATATTAGTGGAGTCGCTTGTGTCAAAAACCAATGGTGTAAAAAAAATTTTTGGCAGAAGCTTAGTGAGTGGTATCATTCGATTCGTAATGACGTCTACATTAACGTGGTACCGGGTGTTTTTTCCGATTTCCGTGCAGGGGGTTTCTATGACGTCATGAATGCAAGATGGCCGCCGCAGGAAAAAAGCTGTAAATGGCGATCTAGCAATGTTATCGGAACTATTTTTGGCCAAAAAGCTCAGAAATATATATTTTTATCGAATAGCTACAAAAATAAGCATCTAAATCGGTTAAAAATTGCGTTTATGACGTCATAACCAAAAAATGGCTATTTTCACCAAAAATACAGTATTTTGTCATGTAATACTATAAATAGATGCTATTTTCAACGTGAATGTAATGAAAATATGATCATAATAAAAAAACCAACAATGAAAATTTCATTGATGCTCACAAAAGGCGGATATGACGTCAGAAATCCAAAATGGCTGTCACATAGAATAAAATTTTTTATTTTTTTATTCAAAAATTTTTTAATTGGGAATTGTTACACTTATATGAATTTAATAAAGGTATTTTGAGGATAAAATTTAACAAAACATTTTAAAATTCCTGAAAATAGCATCGAAATATTAGGTGTGAAAGACAGAACTACAGTATTTTGTCATGTAATACCTTAAATAGATGCTATTTTCAACGTGAATGTAAAGAAAATATGTTCATAATTAAAATGCCAGCAATGGAAATTTCATTCTTTGTCACACAAGGCGGATATGACGTCAGAAATCCAAGATGGCTGGCATGTGAAATGAATTTCTTTAGTTTTTTACTCCAAAATTTTTTAATTGGAAATTATTTTATCCTGAAAATGACTTTATTACAACATTAATAAAAGTATAATAACTCCCAAACAAAAAATTTTGGAGTAAAAAACTAAAGAAATTCATTTCACATGTCAGCAATCTTGGATTTCTGACGCCATATCCGCCTTGTGTGACAAAGAATGAAATTTCCATTGCTGGCATTTTAATTATGAACATATTTTCTTTATATTCACATTGAAAATAGCATCTATTTAAGGTATTACACGACAAAATACTGTAGTTCTGTCTTTCACACCTTATATTTCGATGCTATTTTCAGAAATTTTAAAATGTTTTGTTGAATTTTATCCTCAAAGTACCTTTATTACATTCATATAAGTGTAATAATTTCCAATTAAAAAATTTTTGAATAAAAAAATAAAAAAATTTATCCTATGTGACAGCCATTTTGGATTTCTGACGTCATATCCGCCTTTTGTGAGCATCAATGAAATTTTCATTGTTGTTTTTTATATTATGATCATATTTTCATTACATTCACGTTGAAAATAGCATCTATTTAAAGTATTACATGACAAAATACTGTATTTTTGAAGAAAATAGCCATTTTTTGGTTATGACGTCATAAACGCAATTTTTAACCGATTTAGATGCTTATTTTTGTAGCTATTCGATAAAAATATATATTTCTGAGCTTTTTGGCCAAAAATAGTTCCGATAACATTGCTAGATCGCCATTTACAGCTTTTTTCCTGCGGCGGCCATCTTGCATTCATGACGTCATAGAAACCCCCTGCACGGAAATCGGAAAAAACACCCGGTACCACGTTAATGTAGACGTCATTACGAATCGAATGATACCACTCACTAAGCTTCTGCCAAAAATTTTTCGAAACATGACATAAGCGACCCCACTATATAGCCGCCCGCGCTGATGCTTTTCCACGATCTTCAGATGGAAAGCCAAAGTGCTGAATCGCAGCAGAGAAACAATTGAATCACTTCTGTGAATAAATAATATTTATCACGTGAAGAAACGTGGGCCCCGTGCTCACGTGAAGACGTTAAGCAGGGGAATGAGGGAATTGCATAGGTGAGGGATTTGCTTAATTTTACACTTTTTTGATACGTTATAGTTTAAAACTCTCAAATATCAGATTTTAAAGTTCAAAAATATGTTTTAAATAACTTAAAATTCGATTTTATTTTTGCCAAAACACTAGTAAAGTCATGTGATCAAAAAACGGGATTTGACGTCACAGCGCCGTCAAAACTAGTGAATTGTTGAAAATAAAAGAAATCAGACTTATCATAAAGCCAAAACACGCATAAAACTCGCCTGTTTCTCTAGTGAACGGCCAGAAAAAGAAAAAAATAATAATAAAGATTAAATAATAATTCTAAAACCAATAGAGTGTTTTCAGGTGACGTCACAACCGGTTATTTTCTTTTAACTGTGTACCTTCTGTAGGGCTTTTAACTGTTGCTAAGGCCGTTGTTTATCTGTTGCTAAGGCGGTTTTTTGAAATGGGATCACGTGATTGCAAATGCTCCAATAGAAGAATTCCACGGCTAGTCATTTTCTGTAACTGTTAACCTCTGTAGGGCAAAAAACTGTAACATCTTCTGTTGCTAAAGCCGTTGTCAGGTCCGAGCCAGCATGTGATTGAAAATGCTCTATTAATATTTTTTGAAAAACAAAATGCCAATCTTTTTATAAAAAATATTTGTATGTGTCTTTAAAATATCATAGTTTGTTTAGTTAAAACTTTGTGAAGAATAAGCAGAATGAAGCAAGCTAAGCATACACTGCAAATAAGTGCGTCTGATATATAGACACTCATGTGTCTAAAAAGATTATTCAGGCGCTTAAAGTGTCTGAATGATAGAATTTCAGACACCACAAGCGTCCGATTTTCCTAAACGGCAGCCATGTTTATCGAGGAGGTGAGACAAGTGTCTGAATTGTAACAATGTGTCTGGATTCTAGACACATGTTTGATCCATTCAAAAAACAGACACATAAAATCAGACATTAAATTCAGACACTTGTATCGAACGTCACCCTGCTGTGTTTATATGAAAAATACGATAATTTTGTCAAAGGATTGTGATATCTTTTTATCTTATTTTAAATATAATTCTAACGAAAAAAAAACTCCGGGTATTTCTCATTCCACCGTCGGCAACGTCTTGATTGTTTATTTACTTGTGGAACTTTTGTGTAACGCGTCGGGAAGGGTACAATCCGTCGATATTTCTATCTCTTTGACTTTGTAGTTAGTTTTACTATTACTTGTGCTATAATATGAATATTTTATGATTTATGAATTCTAATAATATTAGAAATCTAAGATTTAGAACGGAGCGTAGTGAAAACAGTGGCGGATCTAGTATTTGGGGGCTATTAATTATCATAATCCCATTGAATCTCCTGGATGATATAGACAAGGAAAAAGTATTGAATTTTCTATTTGTGGTTAATGAAGCAAATCCGGGCAGTAGATGTTCGTCATCTAATTTGGCGACAAGATTTCAATACTCGGATGCTATGAGATTTAACCTTGGCGACAAAAAAAAATCCGCTGCTGCCCGAAATCGATGCATTTACCCTGTTTGATTGTTTAGGCGCCATAGGATTTTCTCTCTTTCAGTGCTAACTCAATCCACAAAGATCAGAAGTGGCCACACATTGATACCACACATCCAAGAGGTTATCACCGATGGCGACTTTCAAATATCGTCGTACCAGTAGACAAAAGCTGTTCTGAATTGAATTTGATCCCAGTTAACCTGTTTGGGTAATGAATTTTGGGTAAATACAGGGCATATGGGCAGCAACATATTTTTTGACACCAAGAGGAAATTTCATAGCATCTGAGCATTGACATTCTATCGTCCAATTTGGCGACCAACTCTACTGCCCTGATTCTCTTCATTAACCAAAATTTTGGGTCAATGCAGCGAATCGGGGCAGCCGCAGCAGCAAATTTTTTTGACACCAAGAGGAAATCCCATAGCATCTGAGTATTGAAATTCTATCGCCAAATCTGGTAACCAAACTCTACTGCCCGGATTCTCTTCATTAACCGAAATTTTGGGTCAATGCAGCAAATCGGAGCAGCCGCAGCAGCGAATTTTTTTGACACCAAGTGGGAATCCCATAGCATCTGAGTATTGAAATTCTATCGCCAAATCTGGTAACCAAACTCTACTGCCCGGATTCTCTTCATTAACTGAAATTTTGGGTCAATGCAGCGGATCGGGGCAGCCGCGAATTTTTTTGACACCAAGAGGAAATCCCATGGCATCTGAGTATTGAAATTCTATTGCCAAATCTGGTGACCAAACTCTACTGCCCGGATTCGCTTCATTAACCGAAGTTTTGGGTCAATGCAGCGAATCGGGGCAGCCGCAGCAGCAAATTTTTTTGACACCAAGAGGAAATTTCATAGCATCTGAGCATTGACATTCTATCGTCCAATTTGGCGACCAACTCTACTGCCCTGATTCTCTTCAATAACCAAAATTTGTTCTCTAATCCGCATAACAGAAAAATCATTACTTTTGAATTGCTCCAACTACTAAAATAAATACTAATTTTTAACCTTCATGTTCAAAATTATACCAAGGGTCATTCTTTCTTTTCATTATATAAAGTGTTTTTTCAGAGTAATTTACTTAGTTACTTCTTTCATCTAATATTTGGTGCAATTTAAGGTTGCTTGGGTAATGACTTAAATGTTTTTAAATGGGGTGTATGTATAAATAACAAATCTTCCACAAAATTTATGCAATTGTTACTTTTTATTACTTTTCAACTTTCATTCGTTCTTGATTTCAGATTTTACCTAAAATTATCTCATAAATTAATGTTAATAGACACATATTACAGATTATAATAAATCAATGGCACTAAATATATGTTTAAATGCATATAAAATATATAAATTTTACATTAATCACAATAGGCAAATTCAGTATAACTATAATGATGTAATAATACATGAGTTTCTCTTTCAAATACAACAGCATAAACAGGATGCTCATATTTTAGTGTCGACAATTCTATAGTATTAAAATTTTGTGCTGCAGTAACAACATAAGAATTATACTTTTTATCATATTTTAATGTATTATTTGATTGGCATACCACAAATATAACATCATCAATACTATAAATATGTTTAATATTTATGAAAGAAGGAAATTCATCTTCAGAAAGAGTATTCAAGAGATAGAATCCTCTTGCGTAGTTAATATTTTTAAAAACAATGCTTTTCATTTCTAAAATATTATTAAATGCATTTAAATTAAAATTAACATATGGTGGAAGTAAGTTTTCTTCAATATTTTTACAGTTTAACATCAATGGTTTTTTTACAAGATATTCATTTGCTTGTGAGTGTTCTAAGCAAGTGAAAGCTTCTACTCTTTTTGCAACTGTTAAGCTAATATTTTTAAAGTTCTGAGATATTGAAGCACTTTGTTTGAGTCGTCTATGTTTAGCTTCCAGGCGGAAACACCATAAATGTCTTGTAGGGCCAAACATCAAAATCTGACGGGGCAAATGAATTAAGTAATGCATTTTTGGTGTTACGTAACTATTACCATACAATTTAATAAAAGTTGATATATATATGCTTATCATTTGGTGCAAAACTTGTACGTCATCAGAGTGAATCTCAAACGATGCGCTTATAGCTGTGATTTTTAACAAAGTTATAAAGTTTTCGTAATTGTCATCTTCATCCGGCACATATGGGCCTATGAAAAATGGCAGCATTACAGCAAGTTGCCATGCTTGTGCAGCATTTTGTTTAATTTTTCTTTTTGGATCCTTTAAAACACTTAGATCTAACTCTGTTGGAGAATCAGTAGTTGAAGCACCGATAAAAGAAAATATTTTTAACTTTCTATTAATAGCTTCTAGAGAAGTAAAATATTTTTTCTCCAAGCAGTGAATTATAAGAAGTTTTATTTCTTGTAGCACTACACCTTCAAATAAAACGTGCATTATATCAAGCACAAAACACTTTGTAACATCAAAATAAGGAGTATTGGAAAAAACACTCTCTCTTACTATGCCATACATTTTTGACCAATACTTTTGAGAATGAACGCTTGCATTTTTTGATATCTTTTTCACCTGCTCTGCATGCACTTGCAAATCCCGTAATGTAACTTCATTTTCACAAATTACTGCTTTCAACGCAGACTTTTTTATGTTACATAGCCGGCAAGGTGAAAATGAAAAGGAGGGGCTCTCTTTAAATCCCCCAATGTAATTACTGGCAAGTGTATCACTGGGAAATGCAAATAAGGCACCTTTTACGGTGAACATCTCTCCATTTTTATTGAAAGTAAAGCCATTTTTCAAAACATTTAGGCCATTTATAAAATCTTTTAAAAGGGCATCTACTCCATATTGTTTGATATACTTAGTTTTTGAAACAGCCAACAAGTTTATTACTGAAAGTTGTGATCTATAAGCTGGATCAATGTTTGCTAGGTACCAATAAAATACAGCTAGTTTATGTTTTTTTATTTTGGAGCCAAGCGGGTTTGTGACCTCAATATCATCATAATAAGCAACAATTGACAATGTGTCTTTTTGAGATAGAATAGGATGGTTCTTGTAAAAAGAACCATCACACACATCTTTAAAAACTTGGTGAAAATCTGAGTCTGAAGGTTTTTTCAAGGCTTTTTCAAAATCTTTATGACAAATTAGCCTTTTCAAGCTATCTAGAAAAAAAATACAATGACCCACATGTTTTACTTCTTTTAACACTGCCACTCCTTTACACTTGACCCATTCTAATGAAGAACCAAACTGGACCTCTTGGGGCTCCAGTAAACCCAAGAGAGATGCAAATGTTCTTTCTCTTTGAGGCTGTGTTTCTAACCCTTGGAAAGTGTCTTTACAGCTTAATACTTGTAAAAGATTTTCTTCCAGAGGAATCCCAAGCTCAGTCAGTTTTCCCTTGAAAAAAATATATAATAAAATAATTTTAAGTTTGCACATTTAAAACATTTCATCGATAATAAAATTTATTTAGGACAAAAAGTAGTTTGAAGTGCTTGATTTGAGTGATGAGGCAGACTTGGAAAAAAATTAAAATATAATAAGTCGCATTGTTAAGGCATGGTGATAATGTTTCTTTAACAATGAGAGTAAGGGGGAAAAGTTTCATTTGTTCAACAAAAATTTAAATTGTTTAAACTATTTTCTACACACATTGTTTCTGCTCACCTATATTATCTAAGCTTAAAAATCACTCCACTTTGTATTACTCTCATCTAATATGCAAAGTAAGAGCATACACGAATAGTATTTTAGCTTTTGCAAAATATTGAGTTAAAAGAAAAATTACAGTTCCCAGTAATGGCTGTATTCTACTCAAACGTCGTAACACAGTATCATGCGAGTTACCCTCTTTTTTTATCATTTTTCATATTCTACTTATCCATGATCATGTTTCATGCGATAAAAAATAGTCCGGTAAATTTGGGTGGTAAGTCGAAGATATCAGTCTTGGGTGTATATCAGGCATGCGTGGTACAGACAAAATGGCGGACTGTGTGAATAACCACAGATTTTCAAATATTTTTTTCAAAAACGGATATAAAAGTGGAAAAAAGATTACAAAATATAATTATTTTAGAGTAAATTTGCTTAAAACCTCAAAATAACGATTGATTAACGTGTAATCATTAAATCTTTCAACTTATAAAGATGAATAATGAGAGCAAAAAAAGTTTAAAGTTCGGTCTAAGATTGATAGATGGTGCTAAAACATAATAGTTAGAACACGTTATATGAAAAAGTTGGTACCGCTCTTGCTTTAGTTTAAAAATTTTTCCTTTTTAAATATTAATTCCTTTAAATTTAAAAAAAATACTTAATTTTTAAAATACTCATATGTATAAACAAATATTCATTCACCTCTCTAAAAATAATGTTGAAATCATCCCATTCAGGGATTGCTTAAGTATTGTAAAAACAATTTCGAAAGTCAAGGCGGAAAACAAGGACACCAGTCCAAGTCATTTTCTAAAGTTGGCATGTTAAGTTATTATTAGTTGCGATAGAAATATTTTACGGCGAGTAACGAATTTTATTGGAAATAATTTACATTCACTTTCACGAAGAGCGCGGAAACCACAGGCTTTGTTTGTTCCTTGGTCACATGATGCTGAGTAACCAATCGCAGCTTGTTATTTTTATAACCAAATTTACGATATGTGGTCGCCAAGTGATCACCAGAGTAAGTGAAACAGTTAAAAATAGGGAGTAGAGTACTGATTTTTTAATACTCTCTTAAACAATCTTTTTGGGAAAACACAATCTTATTAACCACGCAGTTGACTCAAATGAGTAGAATACAAGCGTAAGCAGTATTAAAAATGTGGTATATGTATGTGTATTAAAATGTGGTATATACCACTCTGAAGGAAAGTGATTAAATTAAAAATAGAGAAGCATATTATACTATCTTTTACTTCCTCATTTAAGGAAATTAAATAAAACAAAATTTGTTTTAGCAGTTTATATTGTGTACCTTATTTCATTACATTCCTTTGCAATTGCACAGGTATTTTTGTTTACTGTACTGATTTTGTCAAAATAAACATAAACTCACTTTAACTCTTTCCATATGTAATTCTATGATACTCTGCATGTGCTCTACTACTCTGTTAGTGGCAACTTCAGTAATCAAACTTCCCTCTTTGATACAGAGGATGGACTTTGCTGCCTCAACTTGAAGATTAACACAATTATCTATAATAAAGAAAGTATTATTGTATGAATTGAGAAAATATGCAAACATTCATCAAAGCTACAAGAATATCATATGTGGTCAGGGGCGGATCCAGGATTTTCTTTTGGGGGGGGGGCACCACCGAAATTTTAGTCCTACCTGGGACACGATAGTAACAATACTTTTGCTTCGGAAAGGGTTGACTCAACGTTAATTCTAAGGTACCCCAAACGAGTACAATTATGCGTTAAATTTATAATAACTCCAAAGGGGGTCCGGGGACCCTCCCCCAGAAAATTTTAGAAAATTGAAGTCTAAAATGCATATTTTTCTCTCGTTTCGGACCTAATCCAAATTTCTTACTCAACTTTAAAAATTTTATTTACATTTCGGTAGGACTTAAGCAGTTTGTATAACTTATTACAAAAAGAAAAGTAATTTTTTATGTTCGAAGAACGAAAGAAGGATCCAGGGTACCCTCAGAAAGTTTTTAGAAATCTGCCCTATCATTGGGACTTAAAACTCGTTTTGTGATCTCTGACTTCTGAGTGGGGGCGTGGACCGAAAAAGGTTCGTAAGCACTGGTCTGTTTCATTATAACTAATCTCTTAAGAACTAACTAGAAAGGGGGGGTTTGGGGATCCTCCCCCTGAAAAATTTTTGATTTTAAGCATGAATACAGGGCTAAAATTGTCTCCTAAAATGCCTTTTTATGCAGTATATATTTAGTCCTCTGGGGGGGGGGCACATGCCCCCGTGCCCCCCTGGATCCGCCCCTGTATGTGGTATTTAGTTCTATGGAAAATGTGTATTTTTACACTATAGTACAGCTTATGATGACCCATTTTCTATGAAGAGATTAAAAACAATTCTAAGCTTTCAAAGAGCTGACTTAAAACAAAGTTCAAACATTCAAATGAACTAAATATCATTAAGTCAAAACTAATTTTCTACCTAATTTTACCAATTAAGTTACTTTTCTAGGTAAATATTTTATAACCTAATTATATTATTCTTATCAAACTGTTTTTATTAAAAAAAGTAATTTTGCTCGTATTAATGACAAAACTTTATCTATTAATTAATGTAATCAAATACCATCACATGTAATATTTTAATAAAAAAAAACTTACCATTTTCAATATACTGGTTTTCATCAACATCTGCAGAGTCAATATCATTTGCTTGATTTACATCCGCATCTTTATGATTTTTTTGAAAATGTCTCCAAAATATGCGGTAATTTTTGCATAAAGTATGGCACAAGGAACACCGAAAATGGAAACGAGGATCATTTCGGTGAATTCTTTTTACGTGCGCCAATAACTTAGATGGTCGGCCGAATTTCTGTTCGCATATACTACAAGACACGGGTTTCATTTTGGTACGGACAATAAAAAAAAATTACATAAAAATAGCTCATTTCATTCAATAGTGGAGTCAAGTTTTTAGAAAAAATCCGCTTTTCTTCGATCATTCAGGAAGAGCGCGAAAACTACAGTAGCGAAAACGAAAGTGCGCGAAAAATTACTTTCAGTTTCAATCGTAGTTGTAGTTTGTCGGAGATGACGTCGCAATTTATTTTCTCTCGAGAATAATATTACTTTTGAAAGATATGCGGATAACTTATTTAAATTTTTCTCATTTTAAAACTATCAACAGAATTCTCTATATATTCCAGACCCCGTACAAATTAGTCTTCTACTGAAGTGCTATAACAAAGCCACACTCCATTATCAACTTTAACTTCCAGCGGAGAATTTCGAATTTCCCGTTCCCCGTCCGAATGTGTTTCGTTTCGGTTTCAAATTTGAAGTTTGTTAAGTTCTTACTCGTTGAAAGGGAAAGAATGAAGGTCGTATTAGTAAAATCGCCTGATAAGCGGAATTTTAAAGTGAATTTTTCTTCTAATGAGGGTCAATCGGACTTTTTGGCGTTTAAAAATGTATTTAACAAAATTTGCCTCGGGGATAGTTATCTGAATTCAATAGCAAGTCATTACTGTTCGTTCCAAAAGTACGACTCTACTTTTGGCTGTAACATAGAGCTAACCGAATTTGAAGAAATTAACAGTGGTGATACTATCGAGCTAGTCGTTTCAACTGCAGCATTGATGGATGTACATGTTGAATCATTGGAACCTACCGAAGAATCCAATTCCTACTGTTCCGATGAACTAGATTTATCTGTTGAAAGCGTGGCCAGTGGCAGTTCTGGTTCTGCCGTAACTCAGCCTTATGGAAACTCGCCTTCACCTATAAATGCAGTCAGATCTACCAAGGCCTATAAAGTAAGTAGTCTTTAAGATTTTACCTCAATTTAGCTTTTGAGATTTAATTATTTATTTTTGAATTGAAGCAAGGGATGTTTTGTTTTACGGTAAAAAGTTAAGAGTCCAAAAGAGAGGTTGATTGTTTTGCAATTTTTTTACGTGTTCTGTCCTGGATTTTTTTCTTGGAGAATGACACATTTTTTTTTCTTTCAAGACATCTCAGCTGATATACCCATGCAAACTGCCGAAGTTTTCCATGCAAGTGAGAAAACGGATTGAAGACGGGAGTGTACTCCAAAACTACGGCAGTTTTGTGAGGGAGTGTGCTGCACATCTCCAAAACTTGGTAGAAAAGCCTTCTAGAACTGATTACGATGTCTTTTGCAGAACTTTATCGGAAAAATACAGTTTTGTGAATGTGAATATTGTGTCAGGTACTCCGTATGTGAGTATAATAAGAGTACAAAATTGATTTTTATTAGTTTAAATATATCTGTAAGACATTATTACTAGTATATACAACAGCTTTTGATATTAGTGTATATATGCCCATATAGGATCCTTTATACTGATAAAATTAATTACTAATAAATAAAACTAAACATAGTAATATCGATATCACTGTTTAATTTTTTTTCATGTTGCATGAAAAACATAATGTAAAACTTCAGTATAATTGAAATTTAGTTTTAAAAAATCAATGTTTGTACATCAGGGATCCTTAAAGTAATATGACAAACTAGCAGTAATTCTCCAAGAAAATGCCCTCTAAAGTTTAACATTAGTTTAAACTTATGCATTTCAAATTGCAGTTAGTGCCAGACATTCCAGTCTTTAGCATATGCTATTTTCTCGTGCAAAAGACCTAGGTTCAATGCCACCCAGGCAATATCTTTTTATTTATATTTTTTAAAATCATGATGTGTCCTTATTAGATTTCAGAGAGAGAAAAATTAAACCATAAATTAATATAGCATGTAAAAATTGGAGAACTGCATTTTAAAAAAAATTGAACACTTCCATGCTTTATCAAAAATAAAGAAAAGGAAATAATTTTTTAAAATTTTGGGAAAACTTGCACTTTCTAATTAGGGAAATTAGATTTCCTTTTTTCTTAGCGTTGAAAATTGTTGTAACCATTGTTGCAATAGCATAGTAAATAAAAATTTTAATCTAATGAATGAAACTTTAGGGGTCGATTTCACCGGGTTATATGGCTTGTGTCATAATATTTTCCTGTTAAGAAATCCTTATGGGTTACTACAAATCATCAAAGTTTGAAATTAGTTTTCAAGGTCATGTCTTCCCATTGCTATATCAATTTTAACATTATTACTTGATTTTAATATTTTGTTAGTTATTATGTTTTGCTTATTCTGTTTTTTCACTGTAAATTTTAACTTTAGGCTTTCTTTAAGAAAACTTTGTCACATTCAATAAGAAATGCAAGATATTACAACAAGACAGTCAAAGCAAAACAAGTATCATCTGATGTGCAAGTTGTAATTGATACAGATAAAGTAATGGATCTAATTTTTTTGTATTATGTATTTAAAGGACCTATAGATCACTGAAGGTGTCTAATGACTTTGAATTTCCTTAAATCTAATTATGGTCTGAAATTTTCATGAAAGATATCAAATTTTGATTTTTTTCCCTAGACTTATGCCTGTAAAGTTGATTTATCGAGTTTCTCCAGTGGGCAGATAATACAACTTGATAATCGCATTTTTCTTTTTTCAGGTTAAATATCTGTGCAAACACTATTGTTATTTTACTTTTTTTTCTGGCCATTTAAATCAAGTGTAAATAGTGTAATTTACTGTGTACTGATTTAAAGTTTCTACAGGTTAGTGACAAAGCAGAAGAAATTAGGCTGCACAACCTTGAACTTGCTAAAGCTTTAAAGAGAAAAAGTATTGACAATGTGCATGTTGCACAACTAGTTAAAGAAACTGCAAGTCATCGGAGGGAAACTGTTTTGTCGTCCTCTTTGAAAATTATTGAATTACAAGATATATTTCCAGCTTTAAAATTTCAGGAGTGGGTAAGCTTGATTATCATGAGTGTTAATCATAAATTACTATGTCTCATATTACTTTTGTGCTGTACCTATATTAAACTAGGCTTGATTTTTTTGGAAGGTAATTTTTTGAGAGAAATATATCCCTTCATTGAGATAAGTATTATTAAAATTCTACTTTTTAAATTAATTTTAAGTACTTATTAATAGGCATGTATGCATAACATAACTGAACTTTCATATTATCTGTGTTTTAATTCATAAAACTTTTGGAAAATTTTATTTGGATGGTTTTCCAAGATCTTTAGAACTAAAAGAACTCTTTCTATAAGTATGTTCATTTATTTCAGATTGTTTTGGATTTTTCACTTGCTACAGATACAACTGTGGAAGAACGACAAAAGAATTTCAATGACGGTACAGCAAAAGTGAAAAAAATGAAAAATGAAGATATACTAGATGACATAAGCTACCTAACATTGTTCAAATGGATAGAACAACGCATATCTTCCAACAAAAATGTTGAAAGTTGCGTTATACTTTTAAAGGTATGGTATGTCTATGAGTATGGAAATATTTAAATAGTCTAACCACTGTCTTCAATATTTTTTAAATATATATAGACTGTCACTATTGGGCGATGTGAGATAAAATCCTAATAGTTGAAATAAATCAGCCACAAACCATATTTTTTCTTGTTATGTTATGTTATTCGTCTTGGATAAAAATTTATTTATTTCCATCACACATCTAAATAAAGCAATTTAAACTTGGGTATCAAATTTATGCTGACTGAAATTGGAATACATGGTTAAATCAACAATTGCCTGATGTCTAGGTCTCCTGCAACTGCTAAATTTTTATGATGGTATATAAAGTTCAAATAACTTATATTTGAGTTTATTCTAGGATGTGTTCTATTTACTGGTCAACCCACCCTATAATGCTTAAAAAGATTAAAGTACTTGGGTATTACTATTTATAATATTTTCTCTTATTGTTCCAGGTGGGAGATAGCATTCTGACTTCCTGTTCAGAATCTCAATCGCCCCACCTTGTTATATACACTGGAGAAGATGGACAAGTGGCGGCTAGTTCTATTCTTGCCCAAGGAAACTTGGTTTGCCACCTCTCCAAAACAGACATATTTTCCCTTTTCGATACTCTCCTAGCTGTCTATTTCACCTTTGACTACAAATATCCTAAAGCTTATTTCAATTTTTTAATGTTTTTAGAATACATTCTTTTACAGAAACCTTTGAAGGGGAAGAAAATTAACGCAGTATTTTTTAAATTTATAAAAGAGTTGCAAGTGTTCCAGTGATATATATTTTTAGCAAAGCTTCAAAAGTACATAAATTAGTAAAATCAGCTAAGTTTAGATCATGTTCATTTCAATGTGTATTTGTTCCAAAAATTTTTAAAGTGTTAAGTCGATAAGATGAAAAAGTGACCTTTGGAAGAAATTTATTTCCAAACATCCTTACTTTATAATTCCATTTTTTATTTATATTCCTTTTATTTTGAAAAAAAAATATTGTTTTTAAAAAATTGCCTAATTTGCAATCTGCATCCTTTAAAAACTGAATTACTTGTACTTTTACTTCATTTTAATAAATATTTATTTTTTTTTTATTAAAAATTGCACCTATATTTTATTCCATTTATATTTATTGGTGTTAGTTTATTTTTTTATGTGTAAAAATGTATCCTGCTTTTTCACATTATAGCAGTTTTGTAAGTGTAATTTCAAATGTAAATAATAAATTAAATCTTGTAAAATGTGTTTCATTTACTATGTGTTTCAGTTTGGTTTTCTTTACTTCCTCTAAAGATATTTTTTAAATTTTAGTCATTATTATGTATTCTTAAAGATGGCCTAAAATTTTATTTGAATTCTTAAGTTTATTAAAAATTTTCAAGTTTGATAAATATTTGGTGTTTTATTAATTTGTAAACTCTCACCTAGTATGTTTTTATAATAATTTATACAGACAGATTGTTTCAAAAGTATTATTTTCTGGCTTTAATTTGAACCTCATGTGTCCAAGGGTCATGGAAGTTCTACTCCTAAGTGACCTAGGAGAATTTGTGATAACTGACAGCATCCCTAGAAGTGAAATAAAAAAAGTTTAAAAAATATATTAATATTTTTTATTTCACTTGTAGGGGTGCTGTCAGGCATCTCAACAAATTCTCCTAGGTCACTTAATAGAACTTCTATGACCCTTGGGCACATAAGGTTCAAACTAAAGCAAGAAAACAGACTTTTGAAACAATCTGTACATATTATTAAAAAAACATGCTAGGTGAGAGTTTATATATTAATAAAACACCAATTAACTAAAAGGATTTAATTGTGGTCAGCAATGGCTGCTTATAAGGAGAAAATACGGGACAAAAATGGCGGAAATTCAGACACGTTAAAGTGACTGAACCAAGTGACTGGAAACTCTGTGTTTCAGACACTTGGAAGTGTCTGAAACCCCTTTCAGACACTTCTAAGTGTCCAAAAAATGAACCATCCGTTTCAGATGCTTTTGTGTCTGACTTTCAGACGATTGCGTTTGCAGTGTACAATAGCATAGCAGGTCCAAGTGGGTCGAAGCGCTGTGACGTCACACAGCAGCCATAACGAAATTACTGTTTTTCCCGCCAATACTGGAAACGACATTTTAAAAATTAATATCTTGGAGAATAAAAATTGAAGAATTTCTTGGAGAATTTCCGATTTCAATAATTTTTACGTCATTTTTCATGGATTTTCATCCTCTATCATAATAAAATTTTAAAAAAAACGTGCAATTCCCTTATCATACGATTTTCTGTTGTTCAGCCTTCGTTAATCTGGAAATGAATGTTTGGTAGAGTGAGTTGTGCTTCGGTTCGGCAGTGTGATTTCTCGTCAAATTACACCAACTTAGATGATCCAGTTCAGGGTGCCAATAAGTAATAGTCGGATTAATTTAGGTTTAAGGAGAGAGTACAGTTTAGAGAATAGTTTCGTAGCTGCGAGTTGTTCCTATTTTCAAGTCTTGTTACAAAAATACAATCTATTTTTAAGTTCCGAGTATTATTAAATTGTTCCGGATTCTAAAAGTAAAACCAGTGTATATGAATCTAAAATTTGGAACAAGTTAATAAACAATTGTGCTTTTGAAACAATAATAAATTTAATTAAAATAATATTATTTATTAAATAATAATAAAATTTTAAATACTAATAAAATGGGAAAGGTTAGCAGCTTATATTTTTAATCATTAGAACCAATAAATAGGTTTAAACAGGGTGTTCCAAAACAGACTGACACATTTTAAAAACAATAACTCGAAAACACAACACAAAATCCACTACTTTCTTTGTTTAAATTTCTTGATAATACATTCAAAGATAAACACGACTGTCGAAATGGACAACCCAAAAGCTAGAATTAAAAATGCCCCGCTCAGTTCACATGGATATAGGTTTGACCGGATCATCTGATTCTTGGTGAATAGATGACTTGAGCCACATATTAAAGAAAAAATCTCCCACAATCTTATCAAGCAACCCAGCTTGCTGATTTCTGGAAATAATTACATCCAGTTTTTTCCTCAGCCGAGGAAAGTGCTTGTTTACTTCCATTCCAAAACAAAAGGTGTCCCCTTCTTCTTCCGATTGATACTTTGTCAAGAAAGGTTTCACTCCAAAACGGGACTTAAAGTGAAAAGAAGAACCAAAATATGCAGCATGAGGCTCAAAATTGGTTCGAATTTTGTTCGATGTGCTGAACCAATCATTTCTCTTAATTTCTTCATAAATATATTGGACGTCTGCATTTGATGAACGAGACAAATATGTTTTTATCATATCTTTTCCGTGAGTAAAAGCTTTGTATTCGCCTTTCCGAATAGCTTCCGCTAGTTGGTGGAAGTCTTTAGGAGGAATTTCCATGATCGGGACAAATAAGCAAGAGAGTATCATAGAGGTGTAAGAAAAGAAGATAACCATTGTACCGAACCACCAAGCCACTGTGAAGATCAATTGGGAAGGTCCATTCGTTCTCTGAGTAACTGACTTCCCGAGTAAATTTCCGAACATCTTGAGCCAGGTATTCGAAAAATCCTTAACTTGGTACATCAGTCCAAAAGCGAGCGGCACCGCTAAAATAGCAGTCGCAATCAGAGCCCACGTTGCTTTGTCAAAGGAGTAGAGAAAGGCAAACACTCTCGGTTGCATTTCAGGTAAGTTGGTTGCGAAGTTGACAGTGGAAGTAATGTAAGGATGTGTGAAGTCAACCCATTCTAATTGCCAAAAGTTCAGTATTTTTGATGATACTGCTATATGGGCCGTTCCATTTCGGAAACGCATTTGTCTCTTATTTTTGTTGTATTTTCCGACGGCCAGTTCTTCTTCGGAATATAATTTGTACCTCATTCCTAAGGCTTCCATTATTATCGTAAAAAGCAGTGCTTCTATTCCTTTAGGTGGTCCGTCTTTTGGAACCGCGAAAAAATATGCTCTTTGTTTATATGCAACATTCAAAGTCATTTCGAGAATATTTTAGTTGCTCTCTTCGCTAACCCTCAGTGTTCTTTTTAATTTTTGAGATGATCGTGGTTTTTTACTCCGCACACACATCGATTTCTCACACCCGGTAATGCTTTTTTCTTGTTTCACTGAAAATTGTTTCAAGGGTGCTGTCATAAAGTGGTAGTTTGAAAGATATATTGTAACATGGAGAAATATGGAAATGTTTAATACCTTTGGTCAATAAACGACATAAGGGATGACACTTTTCCATATCTCTTCATTGTACCACTACTAAAACGACAGTCTCTGTAAGTGCCCGCAGTGTTTTGTCAAAGGAGTACAGATACACATACACGTTTAGTTTAAGAGTTATTAAATTAACATTACTTTCGTGTACAGTACACTCAGCTTTCATAAAGACTTAAAAACCTTTGTTCTAATAAAACAAATTTCTAACATTTGAGCAATGAACGACAACATGGAAATCTCATCTTGCCATTAAGAGTGCTTGGGGCTATAATCAAGTTATGAATTCGACATTACTTTTCATTTTGTACTACTTAACAACGCTGTAAAAAACACTGGTGTTTTAACGGATATTCAACAATGCTTTTATAGTGGGGTCGCTTATGTCATGTTTCGAAAAATTTTTGGCAGAAGCTTAGTGAGTGATGGTATCATTCGATTCGTAATGACGTCTACATTAACGTGGTACCGGGTGTTTTTTCCGAATTCCGTGCAGGGGGTATCTATGACGTCATGAATGCAAGATGGCCGCCGCAGGAAAAAAGCTGTAATGGCGATCTAGGGATGTTATCGGAACTATTTTTGGACAAAAAGCTCAGAAATATATATTTTTATCGAATAGCTACAAAAATAAGCTTCTAAATCGGTTAAAAATAGCGTTTATGACGTCATAACCAAAAAATGCCTATTTTCACCAAAAATACAGTATTTTGTCATGTAATACTTTAAATAGATGCTGTTTTCAACGTGAATGTAATGAAAATATGTTCATAATAAAAAAACCAACAATGAAAATTTCATTGGTGGTCACAAAAGGCGGATATGACGTCAGAAATCCAAAATGGCTGCCACATAGAATATTTTTTTAAATTTTTTTATTCAAAATTTTTTTAATTGGGAATTATTACATTTATATGAATGTAAAAAAGTTATTTTGAGGATAAAATTTAACAAAACATTTTAAAATTCCTGAAAATAGCATCGAAATATTAGGTGTGAAAGACAGAACTACAGTATTTTGTCATGTAATACCTTAAATAGATGCTATTTTCAACGTGAATGTAAAGAAAATATGTTCATAATTAAAATGCCAGCAATGGAAATTTCATTCTTTGTCACACAAGGCGGATATGGCGTCAGAAATCCAAGATGGCTGGCATAAAAATTAATTTCTTTAGTTTTTTACTCCAAAAATTTTTATTTGGGAATTATTATACTTTTATTAATGTTGTAATAAATTCATTTTAAGGATAAAATAATTCGCAATTAAAAAATTTTGGAATAAAAAACTAAAGAAATTCATTCCACATGCCAGCCATCTTGGATTTCTGACGCCATATCCGCCTTGTGTGACAAAGAATGAAATTTCCATTGCTGACATTTTAATTATGAACATATTTTCTTTACATTCACGTTGAAAATAGCATCTATTTAAGGTATTACATGACAAAATACTGTAGTTCTGTCTTTCACACCTAATATTTCGATGCTATTTTCAGGAATTTTAAAATGTTTTGTTAAATTTTATCCTCAAAATAACTTTATTACATTCATATAAATGTAATAATTCCCAATTAAAAAAATTTTGAATAAAAAAATTTAAAAAAATATTCTATGTGGCAGCCATTTTGGATTTCTGACGTCATATCCGCCTTTTGTGACCACCAATGAAATTTTCATTGTTGGTTTTTTTATTATGAACATATTTTCATTACATTCACGTTGAAAACAGCATCTATTTAAAGTATTACATGACAAAATACTGTATTTTTGGTGAAAATAGGCATTTTTTGGTTAAGACGTCATAAACGCTATTTTTAACCGATTTAGAAGCTTATTTTTGTAGCTATTCGATAAAAATATATATTTCTGAGCTTTTTGTCCAAAAATAGTTCCGATAACATCCCTAGATCGCCATTTACAGCTTTTTTCCTGCGGCGGCCATCTTGCATTCATGACAAAGAAACCCCGTGCACGGAATTCGGAAAAAACACCCGGTACCATGGGCGTAGCCAGGTCCCATGTTAGGGGGGGGCAAGGATACTTCCCTTTGCCCCATGGCTTGGTCCCAGGTACCCCATGGGGAGTACTTTTACACGTTAAATTTTAGAGTAATTATACGAAGGGTTTGCACTTTGCACACTTAACGTAATTAATAGTGTAATAAATGTGTGCTCTAAGAAAAAGGGGGGTTCTGGGGGTCCTCCCCCAGAAATTTTTTTAAAATTGACCCCTTAAAGTAGTGTTTTAGCTCATTTTCAGACTCTAGCCCGAACAGAACCACCTCTTGTAAGCCACATAATTTTCAAGGAAATTTATGTGGCTTATGACTAAAAGTATAATTTGTAGAATCTAATTGAGTCGAATCGAGTAACTATCTATTCTATTTTATGTCACTGGATGAAACTTTCGTATGTTTGGACGTTAAAAAAACATCAAGCTTTAGGAAGATACGCTACTGCTTTAATTACATAATAATTTAGAAGAGAATAAAGAAGAATAAAAAGTTACATGAAATTATTTTTTCGGACATCTCTTTCAAATTTAATACCATACGAACACCAAAACTATTTAAATTCAAAATCTTTTTAAAAACCCTTTTCCCACAAGTTGCTACCCAAAATTTTTTTGTATACTATTTTAATAATTGCATTGCAGGCAATGAACCACAAGCCACAAGCTCCATTTCCGACAGTATTCTTTAATCAAATTCTGACCAGGCCTAGTGGCCTATCAGGCGGTACTCATCTCCGTTTCATTAGCCTTTGGGCCTGGGATGCTTATTACGTAGCTTGTGTCCAGGTCGAGTGAATAGCCCGACGCTGGACCCCCAGTTGATTGATAACAATAATAAATTATGAAATTTATTTGATTACAATAAAATACTTAAAATAAATTAGAACCTTACCAGAAAATTTATACCAATTTTTATTTTCCAGCTGATTCAAATTGAGTAAATTCTCTCTAATTCAATGTTGTAGCAATCTCTCCTATACTGTCAAACAAAATCTCAGGCGATAACAGCTTGCATGGAGATTTACAGGTCACATAAAAACTAACAATGAAAGGGGGTGAAAAACCCGGGAATTCTTCATTAGTTACACAGGATTGGTTCTTCGTACAATGAACCAATAGCTGATAAAGAGATCAAGAGGAGGCGTTGCGAATCCTTATAATTGATTCCTTTGGACGGCCTGGCCCGCCCACAGCATTTTAATGGAATTTTCAGGTCAAGAAATCTAGTTTTATGGAGAAATGAAAATCCTTCCCCTGCACCCCCCTGGCTACGCCCATGCTATTGAGACTCCACTGTATCAACACTGGACACATCTGAGTTCATTCAAGCGTGTCAGTGGGAGGTTACAAGTGTCACTGGTGATAAACAAGCTCAACTATTGCCCACACTCCAAGATATACATGGGGAGGTCCTCTGTCGACGCCCCTGTTTACCAATAATTACGGCATCCTCCTTGTGAAAACATAGTCTTATCAGAACTTTTCTCCCCTGCCATTGCTTGACACTTGACCTCTTTGACCTTGGTCAAGGTTCAGACATTGCTCAGCTAACTTTGAAAGCAACAAAAAGTGTAAGAAAAATAATTTAGATTTGTAGATTCCAGAAAATTTTTAAAAAATAATTTACAAATTGAGAATTTAGGGGGGGGCAGCTGCCCCCCCCTGCCTCCCCCTGGCTACGCCCATGCCCGGTACCACGTTAATGTAGACGTCATTACGAATCGAATGATACCACTCACTAAGCTTCTGCCAAAAGTTTTTTTTACACCACTGGTTTTTGACACAAGCGACTCCACTATAACACCATGTCTCCATTTTCGTAAAATGCTAATTTTTTCTGTAATCCTGTTATTTTTACAGACTTTCTGTAATTCACTCAGCTTCAATATCTTCGGCACCATGTTTTTTCTGTTTTGTTCGTTTGACCGATATTTGCTGTGTTGATAAAACTACGCATTGCTTTTTTTAATTATTATTATTATTATTATTATATCCTCTTTCTTAATTTGGATGTTCAGTAAAAACCCAATAAAAACGCCAAGGACTCCGCCAAACCTCAAGAAAACCATACCTTAAATTTTGTGTATATGTATTAACAAATTCTCACTATCGCCTAATGATTACCAGGCGGTAGACCCAGGTTTGAATCCCAGTGGCTTATTTATTTATTTTTGAAAATCATTAAAACTTTTGTAAGTGAGGTTTTTATTTTTTGAGACACCTGCTAACATTTTATTTTGCATGCTTATACTTTACATCAAAATGCCAAAAAGTATACATTTGTCATCTAGTGTAGAAATATCAATTTAGGCGACTAAAAGGAGATTGCACATTAAAGTCCTCGCTACAAAAAAATAAAATAAAGGTAGGTACATGATTTTATTTTGAAGATGAATAAATACATCTGTCCAAGTTAACTGCTGTACAAATAAGAAACAAACCCCGTACACAGTTTTATGTAAATACACATAAAAATAAAAAATAATAAAACATTGAAGAAGGATATGTTGTTGTTACTAATCCCCCAAAATGCTCTGAATTGACCAAATCCATGACTCCATGGAGTCCAGAAAATATAAAAATAAAATAGGTTGAGAATAATATGGATCTAAAATAAAAAATAAAATTATTGGAACAGCATTCCACAAGCAGGAAGATTTAGAAGAGGGGGATTTACATAGAAACTCCGGGGGAGGAAGGCCCTCTAGACTAGAAATTGGAGGCGTAATGACCGGCTCTGGAAACATCAATTGGTAATAGTAGTATAAAAAATAATACCTTAAAATATTGGGTGATAAATCCCTCCAAAATAGAGGAATAATCAATTAACAAAGCTTTTTAAAACTTAAAATGCTTGTAAATACTATTTACATCCTTCATGTGAGAAAGTGTGCTGTCAAAGGTCAGACAAAATTGTAAAGATAGCCCCCATCAACAAGTCGTAACCTCAGACAACGTCGCATATGTATGAAATCGAAAACAAAGCAGCGAATCCTATGACACATCAGCAAACACTCCGCTTTTTCTATATTATTCTTCTTTTTAAAAAGCGGGAACGCCGTGCCCTGAAAAAACATTTCCCGGAAACCCGGTGCATTTCGGAAATTGAATTTGAGTTCGTTCGCGAAGCGAAACGTCAAGAACACGTTTCCTACGGCCCATATAGCCGCCCGCGCTGATGCTTTTCCACGAGGAAAGCCAAAGTGCTGAATCGCAGCAGCAGCAGAGAAACAATTGAATCACTTCTGTGAATAAATAATATTTATCACGTGAAGAAACGTGGGCCCCCCGTGCTCACGTGAAGACGTTAAGCAGGGGAATTCGATTTTCTGTTGTTCAGCCTTCGTTAACCTGGAAATGAATGTTTGGTAGAGTGAGTTGTGCTTCGGTTCGGCAGTGTGATTTCTCGTCAAATTACACCAACTTTGATGATCCAGTACAGGGTGCCAATAAGTAATAATAGTCGGATTTAATTAGGTTTAAGGAGATAGTACAATTTAGAGAATATTTTCGTAGCTGCCAGCTTTCATCTTGCAATTCAATGAAATGCCAAGGATTTAAAGTTACATTAAGGGGTAGAACGAGAAGGTTCAAATTTTAGGTTTAGTGGTTGGCGGATTAATTTCTACGAGTTGGGAACTACGCAGTTACAAAATGGGATTCAAAAGCGTTCGGTAATACCATAAAGTACCAAACCAAATGGTCCATAACCATAGGCAATAATGGAAATCGGATAAACATTGGGAATGCCTTGTGATAGGGGCCCGGCGCTGGTATCGCATCTACTACCGATGAGACTCACGCCTTCCTTATGACGTCACGAAAGGCGGAGAAAAAGACTCTCAATCCTGTAACACCCCTCTGAAAGTGACAGATTGAATGAACACGTCACATCACAGCCAATCACAAGCTGTGACCACCAACGGCCTATTCCTCTGTCAATTCCAGCTATGGGGCCGTTCAAATATTACGTAAGCACTTAAGGGGGTTTGCGATTTCCTTATTTTTCCTGACAAGGGATGAGGAGGAGTACAAGTGATTCTTACGTAAGATGTTACAAATACTGCCTTTTTGAAAATATCTTATTTCTTGCATAAATAATTTCAAAACTAAACCAAAAATAAATTTTACAAAAAAAAAATTGAATTAAGAAAAAATATTTAAGCATTTTTCACAAGGTAAGTTTTAACGATAGATTAAGTGTTCATGGAGAACAATGAATTTCAGAAATCAAAGAATTACTAAAGATTTTGTACAAAAAAGGACAAATGGAGTTCGGGCAGTTTTCTAACGTAATTATGAGAGGGGGGGTTTCGCGGTTTGCTTATTTTTCTGACAAAGGGGGGAGGGGGTAAAAATTGGCCAAAATCTTGCTTACGTAATATTGGAACGGCCCCAATGATTGAAATTTTCAGCGCTGCCCTCTACCATGACATGACATTTGAATATAGCGTTTTGGACCATCTATTCGGATTTTGCTCTGGGGGTAATAGCAAGGGTTATAAAATCAGTGAAGTGAGTATTAGACGACAATCGAACGATTTCAAAAGTTTACCAGCGAACAGCTGCATAAATTAATATACATTTCAGCCTTCCTAACCAAGCTAGTCAATGTCACAAAACAATGCAAATCATCGATCCCTATTCAAGAGACATCTAATATTAATATCTTTCAATCGGACACACTTCCGCATTAAAACGACGGCACTGTCTCAAGAAGCAGAACTAATTCCTTTTGAATTTCACAAACAGCCATAGGCAATTAACTATTCATATATACCGACGTCCACTTTCATCTCTTGACAAATTATGAAACAGCGACGTCTCTCCTCCAATACACGTAATCTTTGGCAGTATAGGAGAGATATATATTAATGTATTGACCACTTCATAGATAGGAACAGATGCCGGCCGCATTAAATGCAAAGACACAGAGAGATTAGGACAATGAGGGCGGTAAGAATTTTCAATTAATGTGTGGGTAAATGTCTCGTCGTGGATTTCTGGTGGACTCTGTGAGAGGGGCTGGAAGGTTGGATTTGGTTATGATGAATTAGATTGTGACGGCGGTTTTGAGAAACAGTGATTGCGATAAAACCTTTTGTACCTTTTGTAACACTGCAACGCTCTACACAAAAATAAGCATATTTAATAAATTTTTTTGTAAATAAAATTATTATAAATCAGATTTCTAATTTTGTTAAATTTATGATAATTAATTAGTGACTAATTTACAATTATAAAAATTATTATTATGACTGCCTCCGGCGGTTCTATAGGTATGAGGTATTCGCCGGCGCTTCTAGTGTAAAGAACACTTTTTGTCTTCGAATTAGCAACACTTTTGTTCTGTTATTAGGTAGAATACTTTAAAACCTTATATTGGTACTTTATAATAATACTTTATAATCTTATATTTGTAGAGTTAAAAAAAAGTTGTTGCATTTAATATTTTCTCCCCACTGACGAATTTTCAGCTTACTAGCGAAAATTGCCAAAAACGACTTTAATTGGTAATTTAATGAAAATTTCGCTCGGTTTAAGGCACATGTATTATAAAAAAGAAGACAGATTTAATTATAAACATAATTCCTAACGACTAGACAAACATTAAATAAATTTTTGTAAATATTTCGAATATATTTTAAAATAAAAGTAAAATTTTTTGTGATACTTATTTGTCAATGGGAGGCCTTAAAAGCTTTATAGATCATTTATATAGTAAGTGCAACTTATAGTGCATACCTACTGCAAAAGTATAAAACAAGGATTGAATTATACTTGTGATCATAAAGCACAAAATGTACGTGTTTTAGTTCTTTTTTACTTACTATAGCCTATTTTTAATCCAATTAACATTACTTTATACTTATTATTCATGTTAAAGATACTGAAATTGTGCAAAAAAGGAAGGAAATATACCATCACTATGAAAAATATTTATTTTTTTATACTTTTATAACACAGTAATGGAGACAGAATGAGAAGATAATTAATTTAGTTGATGTCAGAATCTGATTGTATTATTAATGAGGTATGTTTTTGGAGTAATATTAGATGGACCGAGGAGTTCATTATAATTATTTCAAGCTAATTCTTTATTTATCGTATATGGGAAAATAGTGAAGTTATGTGTAATATGAATGTACAGAATGAGATGGTATTATTAACAAGGGCAGACAGACACTCTAATTGTAAAAAAAGAAGACAGTTTCTGTCTTTGGTGGAATATGTTTTCGAAGTAATGATTTCGAAAAGTTTGCAAATTCAATTAACTGACTTACTTTTTCAATCCAATATCGAAATAATTTTCATTTGTTGTCGTGTATTTCGATTTTATGTATTAATTGTCATGCAAATTAATGTTTCGTAAATGCAAAACTTCTTGCTTGAAAATTTCAGAGATGAAAGAATAGTTGAAAAAGCGAATGAAGTAATTTCCAAACACAATTTCATTGAAAATGGGATACATTTGATAGTAGTGTTTGTATAATCCAATTTGTTCTTTTATATTTGTGTGTAAGGAGAAAAAATATTGCCCAAAGGTTTGCATATTTCTACTAATGGACAAGTTCCACATTTTATTTTTATTTTTTTATTCTATTCAGCTTTTCAAGAAACCCCTAAAACCGAGATATTTTTTCATTCTGATAATTATTTATTTTTTTATTGCAACTCAAAGTTCGCGTTCTGAAAAAAGCGCGCGAAAAACGGCGCTTCAGGTTCGTGACGTCACTCGGCCCAAACTCGGTCTACTACGACCATGACTACGACTTGCAGATGTCATTTGCAAAACGACGCCATGATTTAGATTTTTTGACTTGTTAATACCAAATAAGGAACATTCGTGTTTTTGTTATTAACATTAATGTTACGATGTGAAAACAAACGCTTTGATATTAATTTTTAATGACTATCTCTATTCAAATCACAGTTTAATAAGTAGAAATCTGAAATAAGCTGAAAGCATCAAAAATGTCTTTTAGGTTGGTTGGTTGGTTGGTTGGTTGGTGGCTTACACAGGTCTGTGCTTGGACTATACCCTCGCTTTTACCAGGTTTCCTTTTTTTTTTTTTTTGAACAAAATTTTCTGATCTTGTTTAGAAATTCAATCACAGCTTTAGCTTTCTCTTTTCCCCGATCTTCAAAAGCCCAGATCCATGCCATTGATAGAGGGATGCATCCCATACTAATTAACTTTTAATTTAACAAAATTGATACAACAATAAACAAAAACGTGATGCCAGCTGCGAAAAATGTAAAAATACATACCAAAAGAATTAATGCTTGATTCTCATCAGTTTAATTTTATAATAAATTGAAGAATTTAATGTAGTTAAATATAAATTACACTGTTCAACAAATTTGACCTTCAAAATTTTTTCTTTGATGAAAATAGTCATCTCTTATAGATTTTGGGTCGCTGAAAACGAAAATCGCCATCAAAATCCGCCTTAGCAACAGATAAACAACGGCCCTAGCAACAGTTAAAAGCCCTACAGAAGGTACACAGTTAAAAGAAAATAACCGGTTGTGACGTCACCTGAAAACTATTAAACAAACTAAATTAAAATTTTTCATGAGAAACTATTTTGTTCTTAAAATCTGACACTAGATTTACACCCATCAAAAATAAATCCATATTCTTCCAAAAGCAACTTCATCCCTCTAAATATGGACCAAAGTAATTAAAACGCAATTAAATGGGGCTTCAACCGAAAATCCGTGACATATCTATCTCATCCGAAAGACATACCCGTTATCAAACCAAGTGACTAACGATGATAAGACCGATATCCATCTCCGCCAACTTATCTTCAGCAAGGTGGCGAGCCATTATCTGGTTGGGACCTTTTGAAATTCGAAACTAATTCATAACTATGAAAGTATCTGCAACGCTCTGTCAGCGGCGTTTCTGATAAACAGCCTGGCAATCCGTTTGCGAGATAAATTGCAAAAGGGGAGGCTATTAAAATTGTCGCCAAATTCAGTTCCGGTGATAAGAGTAATGTTCACGCGAGGATAATGGGGAGTATCATAATTATCTATCTGCTAAGTCTGGTATCGCGCTCTAGAGCCATGGAGGAAAAATCGCCATTTTTGAAAGTTGCTGCGGTTTTCGCAGATGGATAATTTTTATCTTTTGCGCGTGGATTTTAGGGGGGGGGGGATTCGTAATTGGTTGAATTGGCGGAGGGGTGATAGGATACGAAGCGGTTTTTGTGGGTGGGTGGTTTTTTTTTTTTTTTTTGGTTACTTTAGTGGGAAAATGGATTGATGAATTTGTGGAAATATGACCGTTTAGATATTTTTTTTTGAAAAGGTGATAAATTGAGGCGTAAGAAGTAAAATGCAATGGTTGACACTGCAGAGTGAGCAATGTTGTTTTCCTTTTGAAAAGAACGCATAGGGCGATTATATGTTATTTATCATAAATTAAATTTCCAATAAACATTTTGAATTAATTTCGGATATAAATATTAAAATTAACGTTTGGTATAATCATAAATATAATTTAACATTGGTTATTCCTTATTTAATTGCTATATCAAACACATTTCATGATAATATATTATAATTAGGTTACGATACTATTGTTTGAAATGGTTAACACAAAATTTTCAAACGTTTTGTTTTAATTGAAGCTTTTTATAGCACACAAACTAATTTTTCTCCATGATATTTTTGAAAAATTAATTGATACAAACTCTATTCAATGAACATTTACAGATTTCTATCTCAAAAATACTTTGATTAAATAAAAATAAATTATCGAATAACATCAAAAGATAAAGCAGATAAGATTTTTTTATGGGAAAAACCAAAGCTGAGGTTTAAGCAACTACTAGTAAAGCACACGAACAGCCATATTCATAGTCTCATAGTCATCAGCTTCGGAGCTTTTCGCTGACTGTGATTGGTGGAATCCTTCTTTGACCAACGATTGTGCATGTGCACCGATGCTGATAATGTGGCATGGCGGTAAGTTTAAAATATCTTTAAAATTACAAAAGTTAATAGAATTAAAATTCTAATTTGAAAATACTTCATATAAATCGTAAAAATTATTATCAGTAAACTAAATATGTTCTATGTTTAAATCAAATTCACATTTCATTACCAAAACTTTTAAGCACAGCACAATTTCTGCTAAAATTAATCTTAATAACTTGGAAAGTAAACTGTCTGACTGAAGGGTTAAACGGTTTAGCTCAATGCTGAAGTAGGGAAGTCCTCGGAGAACAACCCGCTGAATTACGCAATTAAGAATAAAGAATACGAGAACTCGGGAAAATTATTTGCGCTTTGTTCTATAAGCCCTGTTCCAAACGACTCTCGAGGAATTATTTCAGCAAAACATTCGACGCGCTCCCCCCTAATTATTCTATTTTAGAACGAGAACCGATTTTAAGTCGCTCCATTAAAAACGAAGATTCCTCGAATGTTCTTCGAAGAACATTCGAACCATTTGGGAAAATTTAATTGCGAACTCGGGAAGATCCTTCTAAGCGATTTGTTCCGGGTGAATATTTGCGCTCGTAATTTTCGTTCGTTTCGTTTTGTTTTGCCCACAATTTCGAACCGTCGTTTTAATTTATCCCGACTCGCCATTTTTGTTCGAGAGGTCATTAGAACATTCATCATATGTGCTTTAGAGGTGATTATTAAATGGGGTGGATTATTTTTTCCAGGGTTTTAAAAGCTGTGCTTCCTAATGGTTGTTGGATCGGAAGGGAACCAGAAGCCTGCTGCCATTTGGAAGTCAATCAATGTAACGTAGTCAAACATTAAGGAAATTGGAACTAGTGTTAAGAGGTTCTATGAATAATAAAGCTTGCTTAAGTTCTTTTAAAAGTTTTATGAGGAGTTTATTTTACTCATAAACGCATATTTTGAAATGCAGTTAGAATGGAGTACTAAAGGCCACAGTGGCGTAACTAGAGTTGACTCATGGGGGGTGTTACCAGGGCCGTAAACATACTTTAGTTTCGGGAGGGGATTTGACTCAAATATTTTCTGAGGTACCTCCTTACAGGTACTTTTATTTTTACGTTAAGTTTTAGATGACAACGCTGAATTGAAATTTTGATGCATTAATTTCAAAATTGTATAAACAATATGAATTCCAAGTAAAAGGGGGATCTGGGGGGCCCTCCCCCAGAAAAATTTTGGAAATTTGCCCCTTAAAAGAGTGTTTTAGCTCATTTTGAGACACTTTAATTACACCCAAAGAGCACCACTCATTGTAAGCGGCCGAATTTTCAAGGTAAAAAGAAGGTTACTTGTAATAAATGGCAAAATGTTGAGGGGGTTTTTGGGTTCCTACTTCAGAAAATTTTTTGAATTTTGCCCCTATAAGGAAAACACAGTATAACAGATGTTAACATTTTAGAGAAGGGTTTGGGGGTTCTCTCCCAGAATTTTTTTAAAATTTCGTCTCTCAATGTAGTGTTTAAATTCATTTTGAAGATTTTCATTTCAATTTACATTTGAAAATTTTTCGGTTTTTCATGTTTTAGAAACCGTCGATGTAATGGGGGGGTGTTACAACCCCAATAACCCCCCCTCGTTACGCCTATGAAAGGCCAGGTTGTAAATAGAGTGTTTTACAAAAACCGATTATATAAGCAGTAAACACGTTGTATACAGGTTGTAAAAAAGTATGTTTCAAATATTTTATTTGCTACCAACGTCTCTTATGTAGAAAGTAAGTTTACCCCATAGGTAAATGATCCTGGAGAATCCAATGAGGTGACTTTCAGCGCTCCTAGTGGCGAAATAGAAAGGTTTTTAAAGGGACTTTTGAAACACCCTGTATGTAAAAGTGGAAGTGTACTGTTACGGTAGACTGTGTGACGTATTGCAGTTACACAGATGAATTTGTTTATAAAAAGATTCAATTATTTATTGTATTTACTCTTATCTTTCTATTGTAGGTCAGATGAACTTAAATAACTGTTTTATAAGTATTTGGTAAGTTACGTTATTCCTACAAAATTATCTAATTAAGTATTTGATAAGCCCAGTTTATATTTATATATATTTGTGACATATTATATGTAGCTCTATATTTATTTTATAAGGATCTAAAGCACATTATTGTGCGTGCAAATAATATTGGATTGCCTGTTAGGTAAAACAATTCTGGAAAAATTAATACGATTATTGCATGTTATGAAATAAATCGATTAAGGATTTCAGGTTTGTTGACATAATTTTGAAATATTGAGTAAATATCACATGAAATTAGGAAAGCAATAACTTAACTAAAATGTTTTTGCAATTAACTTTTTAGGAAATATAAAAAAACATGATCAGTGAATCAAAACCAAATGCGTTAATATTACTATTTTTTTTAAATTTTGATTTACATCACAATTTGTTTAAATTTAAAAAAAAAAAGATATACTTGGGTAAATAAAATAATACTTGGTAGACTGTTTTGAAGTGTCCTATTCAGAAAAGTTGTAAAGGATGAAATTGGGATAAAATATTTACACACATTTAAAAAAAAACCTTCGTAAAAAGAGGTTTCTTGGCTTAAATTTTTGAAAACAAAAAGTGCTCGACATATTTCCTTCCAGGAAGAAAACCTCCAGAGTATACAAAGCGAAATCATTCTTTTTACTTTGTGGACTTTTTTGAGGTCTTGAGGGACACTAAAAGTGTTGAGTAAGATACATTACGAGTAATTCTTTATAGAGTGCTACGTTTGTCCGTCTTTTTTTTCTCAAACCTGACTCTCCATTGGGAAACATTCAATCAATATAAATCAAGGACAGTACAAATGTTGCGTTGTGTAAAAAGCATTTTACCAGCGAATTTATCTTTTTCGAAACGTGTAAGGTTGTTTCATGGCGGTTAGCTATTACTTTTAGGAAAAATTGTATTTATTAGTATGGGATTTTAGATGCTTTTTAGAAATAAAATGAATACATTTTATCTTTAAGATAAAAATCCACATGGCTTCCTAGACGTCTTATCTAATGCCGTTAGCTAATGAATGATTTTTAGCTATAATGGTATAAGTTTAGAGAGACATAGTTTCGGAATCAGCATTCAGATTTCTAAAATTATTTGAGATGCAAGAAAAAAGTCAATTGATTAGTTGTAGAGCAGTATCAATTTAGCTTACTAGATACTATATAGGCTAATCGAGATACGGAAATTATTAAAAATGTAGATGGCAATAGCTGACATCTGGCAAAGCACTAAATCTGTATACAATACGTCTGTAGGGCATGGGGCGATCCTAGCGGGAAAAGTTGCCAAATGGTTTTCATTGTTCAAAACTCAGCTAGCTTAAATAGTATCTAGTAAGTGTAAGTAGTGAATATTATAGACGAAAAGACTCCTTGTACAGGAAAAGAGCTGTAGGTGAGACAAGTCTTCTGCAACAGCCTGTGTAAATAATTAATACCGATCTTCTTCCAAAATAAAAAAAACGTACATAAATGACATTCTTTAGGCTGCTTGTGGAACTACCATCTAAAATTTATAATTGAACTATTATAGTAAATCAAATCTTTTAGGTAAGAACTTGCTTGATTGCTGGGTCTTAAACCAAAGTTAAAATTATTACAAAAGCCTCGACAAAAATCATAATACATTTAATACGACACATTCAGCCGAAAAAAAGAATAGAGAAGAAACTTCAAATGACTTGTCTGCATCACTGAAGAGGAATTCCTAATCATATTTCGCACTGATTAACTTTCACCACTCCTCTTTAAAAAAAAGTCCGTTCCTAAATTAATAATCTTTTTTTTCACCCTTCGAAATGCGGTTGTAAATTATTCGCATTACATGGCGTTAAATGCGCCAAAAAATGATATCCCCTCAATTTTTCACTCTCGGACCTTCCCAAAAGTGACGCTTTTTGAAATTACTCAAAAGCGATATTCCATTTGTCATCAGAAATCCAAAGAAATATATCCTGGAAATTTTTGAGAATCGCAATTAAAGAATTGAGGGTGCACTTATTGAAGTGGAATCTTTTTATATTTATTTGTCTTGAGAGAAGGCACTTCTTCTTCTCCTGAGTTCAATTAATCAATTGGTTGCATTAACAGATAGGGGAAACGAGGCAGAGAGAGGGGAGCAAAAAGCGAAAATTAGGCATGCTGATTTATGCTCTTATCTTCTTGACGTTTAATCCTTTGGATGCTAAAAGCCTCCGCGTGAGCTAAAAGAGCCGTTCATTTGTTATGGCTGATAACGAGAGATACGTGTCGGCCATTTTTGGTCATTCATGAATCTCTGGAGGTACAGTACGATGGAAATAAAAACCGTTACAGTGAACATAGTGAGCGAACGGCTGGGGTTAGAAGGTTACTTATTTAAACGCCAATTTTCATCATAGTGAAAATTAATATTGACTATTTTTCACAAAGAGGTCATTTTTATATGTAATGCAGCACAGTATATTCATTTTTCTATGGCGGTCCTCAATTTTTATTTCATATTCCAAAAGAGAACACCAAAGAACCCCTAGAAATCAAGTGACGTTCTTATAGATAGAACATCATAAAACAAGTTATGAGCCGTAGAAATTCAAAAATTTAACATAGAAAGTTGAAAAATGAAGCTTATTTTGTAGAACCATCATAATTCAGATGAAACACTAGTTAGTCTTTTCCACTTTCTATGTTAAAATTCAGGATTTCTACTGCTCATAACTTGTTTTATGATGTGTATAAGAACGTCAATTGGTTTCCAGAGTTTTTTAAGTGTTCTATGGAATAAAAATTATAGAAAAAATAACAAGTTACGTTGCGTTACATAATATTAGTTTAAAATAGTCAATTATAATTTTTACAAGTAGACGTTAAATCATGAAAACTGGCGTTTAAAGTAATCTTCTAATCCCAGCCGTTCTCTCCCAATGTTCACTGTAAAACGATTTTTATTTCCAGTATGTATCTCTACGAAACCAGTGGTAATTTGAATTGTTAAAATTTTATACGTTTTGAAGCTCAATACATTTAAGTATGTATTGATTTAAGATGAAAAAAGAACCCTCTCCATCGAAAAAAATTCAATACGTTTTTCCTAAGGAAATGTTTTGCTGTAAAATAAAGTTCTAGAAAAAGTTTTACGGTCTATTGCTCAAAAATCATTTAAGAATTCAATACTATTCAAAGAAATGCTTCATAAGTTCGTGGAATGAGGGAATTTCAAGAAAACTGACTTATTTTACATTCTTTCGTAGAAAAGTATAAAATTTTAGTTGCATAAAAGTATTCACTTCTCTCCCTGTTTTTCATACAGTTTTCCAGGAAAAATACGAAAGGTTTTGAGTATTCAATAACAAATGACTATCCAACCAGATATTAACTTTAAAACGATCAATAAAATTACTTATAAATAAAAACTGAAAACTGTAATTTAATGTAAAAACTTGAAAATATTATTGTATTGATATTAATGCGTTAAATATGTATTGGAGAAATAAAAATTTACTAGACTTTTATAACTTCTAATCCACTTTACTGAAACATATTCCATAAATTTATCTACAATTATGTAAGTTTATGTTATACAATATTTTAAATTTGAAAACTTTATTATTAAGTTGTATTTTAAGGAAAATAATGTACTAAAAGTTAGTTTAAAATCTTTGTACTATATATGTTTGGTTTGACTCATGGGTGATAAATCATGGAATTCAGAGTTCTTTTTAAAAGTGTATAGTTTCTAGAGGTATTAGGGGGTATCTATCTGGTTTATTGAAATAATTTCAACATACCATCTATCACTTTGGGTTTGATCTTAGAAGGAAAGTTTTTTAGTAAATGATGTGGAAAAAAATAATGCTTTTTGAAAGCAAAATGCCTTTTGCACTGATTAACATGTAGTCAATGGTTTCTTCTTTTGGGAAATTTGGAATTATTGTTTCATTTTTAGGATGCATTCAAGAGAATGTTAGTATTGTTGAAAAACTACTATAGGAAATTTCTTCCGAACGATGTTATAAATCATTGGTCTGTCAAGAGCTGACTAGTATGATTTATTCCCTAGTTGGCTTAAAGAAAGTTGAATTCCATTCTGGAGACCGACGTAAAAATTTACTCGAACAGAATTTTCAGAAAAGAAAGTAATAGTTAGGATAATGGCGCGATAGCTTCTAGCTTCAACTTTTTCGAAGCCACCTTGTGAGACTCATATTCAACTCTGAGAAACCTCATTTTTTTTCATTAATGACCAACATTTCCACCATTTTCTTTATTTGAAATACATTGAAGGGTGTTTTAAAAGTCCGTTTCACCGCTTTCATTTGGAACCGAGATCTCTTAGGGTCATGGAAGTAAGGTGTATCATACGCATAGTAAAGTTACCATTCTGAATCGGCTGAATCCATTGAGACGGTTTACAGCGTTCCTAGAGGCAAAAAAGAAAATTAATAAATAATTAAAAAACTAAAGATCCACAAAATTCAAACTTACAACTCCGTCCATGTCTCTTCATCAGGGGGCTTGGACACAGATAGAGGGGGTGTTTCTGAATATCATCCGCCAAAATCGGCAGATAACATCAAGCCCCAACACCCAGATGGAAACAAAACCAATCCAATATATAAAATACTAGAAAGGTTGCAATCACAGTTAGACTAGAAAAATAAACATACGACAAGTGGGATTGCGCGAATGCAGCTAATCACCAAAATGTGCGTAGTAACAATCAAGCCAAGAAATCTCAACGTTAATTTTGAATTTTAAGTTTAAACATACCAGAAAATACCATAGAATAGTGCATCCATCTGGGTGTTGGGGCTTGATGTTATCTGCCGATTTTGGCGGATGATATTCAGAAACACCCCCTCTGTCTGTGTCCAAGCCCCCTGACGAAGAGACAGTTGTAAGTTTGAATTTTGTGGATCTTTATTAATGGAATTTTTGCTTACTTGCAGCATTTTGCGCAGTTTGCACTATTCTATGGTATTTTCTGGTATGTTTAAACTTAAAATTCAAAATTAAAGTTGAGATTTCTTGGCTTGATTAAAAAACTAAGGAAGATTGAAAGAAAAAATTGTGTGAAATGTAATAAGCCCACAGAAATAGTTTCATGAAAATATCTTAAATATTCGAGTCGGTGATATTAGCGATTAAAATTAGCGCTCTAGAGAAAGTGAGTCCCATGAATGGCAGGATTTCAACTTAAGCCTCGAATGATAGATGCCGCCACCATCTATCGCCACTGCCACAATTTTGCCATGGCTTTGAAGGGGAGAGAACTTGTCTCCAATCCAGACCAACTGGACCCATGCGCCATGACACACCACAGGACTTTGGTATCCACAGATTCTACACGTACTCTACATAAATATACTCGGTGGGTCTTTACTGTTTTTGTTGCTTCTTATCCTCCTAAAAACGTCTAAAAAATAGACCCGGGACCCTTGCCCACTTTGTATGGTAGATAGTACCACCTTATAAATTGGGCAACAGCAGTTTCACTTCCCTTGAAAATAAACAGTGGAGTATGCCTTTAACTCCTACCATCGTTTCATGAAATTTTAGGAGCGCGTATTTTCTCCGATACGAAGCTTTTCAAGACGAATGGCCCTAGCCTTTAGATCACATTGTAACAAAGAGTAAGAAATTTAAATATATATAGTGCTGTCCTTTAAAAACAACCCACTCCAAATTTTACCCTAAAAACAACCCATTGATATTTTTTAATTAAATAATTAAAATAAGTTTACCATCTCATATACCCTGTCTTTCTATGCCCTTTAGAGTGTCAGGGGTGTAAAAACTGGTCAAAGAACGGTTTATTTACTTATTTTTTAAACAAGCAGAGATAATGTAGATTTTTGGCAAAAAATGTGCTTCTGATTTACAGATTTTGTAAAAATGTATGTTATAAAGACTTTAGAGCATTTTCGCGGGTTTTTATGTTATCCCATTACTATGAGAATAAAATATTGAACTTTTAGCTCAGTCCGCCAATTAGAATCCTTCTAGGAAAAAGTGGGTTTTTTTCAAATTCTTACTTAATTGGCTGCCAATTTGTAATGGATAGTTGGAATTAAAAATGCTTAGCACTAAAATGTTAGGGAGGATGAGCCGCTAGCACAGTTTTTTGTTCGATTTAATTATCTTTTTTATTAAGCACTAGGGGGCCTGCCCCCTGCTCGCTATCGCTCACCAACCCCCGGAACTACTTCGCAGTTCTTTTTAGATCGCTTCGCGATCTCAGCGAGCAAAGCTCGCTTGTTCCATCTTACCAATCACCCCGCTGGTCGGCTTAATTAATGCTCCTTTACAACCGAAATTACTTATCACTCTTGCTGATAAATAATTTAATCCAAATCATCCCGAAAAAAACTATTGCTGAAATATTACTTTCCTAACTTAAATTGAAAATAAAAGAAATCACACATAGTCAGCTATCGCTCACCAACCCTCTTAACTGCTTCGCAGTTCTTCTCAGATCGCTTCGCGATCTTAGCGAGCAGAGCTCGCTTGTTCATCTCAACAATCCAACAGAAGCCTTTTCTCGGCTTAATTAAGCCTCTTGTAATACCGAAAATAGTACCTCTCTCTTGCTTATCAATAATTTAATTGAAATGTTAAAAAAATATTCAGCAAGTCTACTAATAACCATCAACCACTTTGTAGAAAAAAGCATTGTTGAAAATAAAAGAAATCAGACTCATCATAAAACACGCATAAAACTCGTCTGTTTCTCTAGTGAACGGCGAGAAAGAGAAGAAAAAATTGAAACTTTGAATCTTAATAATTATAAAACTAATTAGAATTTTTGAAAAAACAAAAAGCCAATATTTTTATAAAAATTATTTCTATGTGTCTTTAAAATATCATAGTTATACTGTGATTAGTTTTGCTTTTATAACGAAAAACAGAAAAATCGTCAAAATTTTCGAAACTTTAAAACTTAATTACTCCAAAACTAAATCGAAATTCGAAAAAAGGGCGACGTGGTGCAAAACTGCACATCTAAGAGTATGTGTCTGCAAAACATCATATTTCTACTGCTAATAGATTTTGCTGGGGGCGAACTCGCAGCAGAAAAAAATAATTTTCGACTTTGACATTAAATAACTTTAGAACTAATTATCTCATCAATTAGCTTTTAGAACGAAAACGATCCTCATACATTTGTCTAGAAATGTTTAAAATTTCACAAATTTCCGTGGAATAGTTTTTGCGTCGTGAGAGTTCAAAGTGTTCAAAAATAAAATTTTCAAAAGCAGCGGCGGCGGCGGCGGCGGCCGCGGCGGTCACTGTTACTTTTTTTTAATATAGAGAGATTTAATGAAGAAAATATGAAACAGTGGGTTCTTTTTAAAGGACAGCACTATACTAGTAGCAGTCTGTAACAAAGTGTAGGAATAATTTAAAATGTACTAGTAGCTGTTTAAAAAAGAAATAACTACGACTTGGGCTATTTTAAAATAGGATGCCATTTTTTGAGTTGTGAGAATTTTGAAATGAAAGCGGTATTTTTGTAAAGTGTTTCCCTTTTTCCTTCTGTTACAACCTTTATTAAATGTCAAGATTGTGAATGTGGCCAACAATGGCGTACGACATCCGCACCCCCGCAAATACCCCCCAACAATCACAATCCATAAAAAGAAATCCGCGGTGAGAGCCGCCGGATTATTATTGACTTTCCCTCAGCCCGCATGAGTGCTGGTCCGAAGAAGCATCCTCGTAAATAAGACCTCAAAAATGCCTCGTATAAATTTCTCGCAGATTTTTCTCAAAGTGACGTTTAATAGCTCCGGGGGATTTAGGAGCCGCCCCCCCCTATTCGAATCGAACGGTGTTTATTAAATCCTTAATTTATGAACTGTCGAGATCTTTTCTTGGTAATCTGCCGACCAATCACATTTCGAGTGTAATGTTCGAGAACAAATCCTGGGGGTTTATGTCACGTCCTTTGAGGGTGTCGAGACCCCCTTTATGGGGAGAGAGTGAGAGAGGGGAAATGCATATGGGTTAGAGGCTATAAAAGCGGAAAAGAAATGCCTGGTTTTGTTGTTGTGGAGGGACGGTATCATATCGTGGCTTTTACTTTCAGAGAGAAATGTGGGGTTTTATTTCTTTTTTTAGGGAAGTAAAGGAAGATATCCTGCATTGTCCCTAAAGGAAATGTATATCGGTATCATCTGTTAAAGGAGTAAAAAGGAATTTATTTTGCTTTATGAGATTATCTGATTTTGGAGCAGATGACTTTATTCTTTTTTTTTTTTTAATGTTTGATGGAAAGGGTGACGTTATAGTGTAATTGAACAACATTTTCGTAAGTCCTTTTTGTAAGTCTGCATTGTTAGTTTTCCAGACAAAATATATTTTATCTAAATCTGTTTAAAACCGGCCGTTATTTTAAAAGACGTGTATAAAAATTAAATATAATAAACGGGTACTTAATGGAATATAAAAAAAAATATTGTGAAATGAATTCTCTTGTGGAATGAAATATAGACGTAGAAGGCGTATTGGAATTAACTTAATTAAATTCAATAATCAGTTTTTATCTTAGATTCATAGATAAACAAATAGACTCGCAGAGATAAAAATGTTTTTGTAACTTAAAAATATAAGTATATTTATTTGATATTAAAGTACAGATGTATTAGGAAAATCATAATGCTGGAATTAAAAACAGCTTTTTGTTACTATTTCCAATTAAACATTGTAAAAAAGTTCACTCTCAGAAAAACAATTGTTGTTATTCGAAACTATAAGGTTAAAAATAATAGATTTCAACGAGAATTAAATTTTTTTAGTTTGGTCACTAATAAAAACGTGTCTTAGAAAAACTTATATCTTTATCTTTCAAATTCCTCTTTAGAAATACAACATCAATAACATGACTAACGTTTTTTTTTTGTGTTTATAGAAGAGGATCAGAAAGCTTTTAAATACTTTAACCTTTTTTTAACTCCCCTGAGAATATAAATGTATTCCATCTGCAAAAAACAACTTATAGAATAACATACATAAAAAAATTTTATAACCAGATCGATGTAGAAAAATGCGCATACATCAAAAATGACGCTAAAATCATAATCTTCCACTAAAAAGGCTAAAAATTTGATCACAGTGACCTAAATGGTCACGTTTAGACTAAACCTCCTTTTAAAACATATTCAAAAGACCTGCGCTAATTTAATCACTCAAGACACTTGACAGTCTATCTTATCACCTCATAAATTATGTATTTACAGGCAAAGCGTAAACACTTTTATAGGATAGTCAAGACACTGGTTGCGCTGTTACTGAAACAGTTCATAAAAAAGTGTCGAAAGTTCTTCGAAAAGACATTAAAATCATTAAAATTGATGAAGCGACAGTTTAGGAATATATTTGCATGTATTTAAGGGCGCATTTTGTCTTTCTGGATGCTTGTTGATTAAAAATGAAGAAGCGATTTAAATTTAAAACGCGTTAGTTTTTTTTTTGTTTCGAGCCTGAAGGTTTATTCAAATTTCCGTGTACTTAGTTAGATGATAAAACTTTTACTGACTTATTAATTTTGGTTTTAATGATAGTTTGCTCCCAATTTTAATACAGTCTTTACATAAAATTTCTAATAATTAGAATAAAAGCTACTCTTATATAGTTTTAATAATTATTATAAAGTTTTTCATGAAAATTACTTCAGCCTAAGGTTTATCATTTTTATTTATGCTCTTCCCAAGCTAAAAGCATGTGATGATTTTTCTTCAGAACTCTAGACATAGACTGCTAAACTGAAAAGCTATAAGGAAACCTAAAACTCCATTAGTGTGGTTTTTTTTTTTTTTTTTTTGCAAATGAAGTCAAGGAGCTGAATAAGTTTTTCATTACGATAGATTAGGGATAACTTTAAATTATAATCTGGGTAGTTTATAAAGTATCCTATTTGAAATTGTTTGAAACCTTCTCTCTTTAAACAATCAATATTGACACACGAAAGAGATTTTGACCTATTTCGGTCAATGACTTATACTGCTAACAATCATATACGAAAATAAACAAATAGGTACATTTAGGAACACTTTTTTTTACTCAAGTTTACAACACTTTAGTTGTGTTGTTCGGGAGAAATGTTTAACACCTTATTGTATTGTGAATATGTTACAAAAAGTATTAGAAATGTGTTCTCAAAATAGTGTTGCAAAATATGTTTAGAGTCTTAAAGTTTTCTTAAATTTGGATCGAATGGCTGTACAAACACTTTTTCTGTCTCTGTAATGTTTAACAACACTTTTACAGCGTTATCTTTTTCTCACACAACACAATCGCAATATAATCAAAACGCTTTTGATTAAAAGTGTTCATTATTGTGTTTACTTAGCGTTACAAAAGTGTCACACCAAGTCCAGGGGATTTTGGGAAAAATTCTTCCCCAAAAGTCAAAATATCATTTTTTACCCTATAAATTGCTACTCCATCATTACTCCCAAAGTTCTGTATATCTCCTTCGATTTTTTTTCCTCTACACGACTCTATTTCGGATATTGGGAAAATAGGCAGGATTTGAAAACATTTAAATAACTGTATAGGAGAGTCACTGAATCCGTAACTTTCGTAAATTTACCATAGATGTTTGGTGAGTAATATGATGACAGCTCTCAACCCGTTCTTTTCCCCACGTTTTCTCGACGTTGCTTCAGAGCTACACACATTGAGTTCATAATCATATCCATACTAATTAAATTCTAAAAAATAATTATAAAAACTATAATAATTCCTTATTAACAACGATACGTACTACAAGAATAAAAAAACACCTATTTTTTGCCATGGAGGGTGACAGAATAAATTTGCATGTAAAACAGGACTTAACAAAAACTCAAACACAACAGAACAATGTACTATTTTATTACACGGTACACAACAGAGTTATGAAAAGTTCCAGATGATTGTAAAGATAATTTATGAATAAGCCGCACTGCATCCCTCCTCCCCCTAGTAGATCTTATCTCAATGGTGCTACACAACCTAAATGGTTCGCATCCATGTTTCGTAGCGGGGAAGAGCGAACCATTAGGCGGCATCCAGTGATTCCTATGTAAATTGCAGTGCGCGAAGCCTCGTTGGGCGATATCGGAAATCAATGCATCCGAGACGGGGGGTCAGTTTCCCTTCGATAGTCCTGATGCTTTCGCGTGATGGAATGATTAGGGATGTTTCGATAACAGCATGTGTGGCTCGAGAGGGGGCAGTTTGAGTTGTGGTGGTTGTGAAATGTCTTTTGAGAGAACTTTGAAAAGGATAATTTTGGTAAGAAGCGTGTTGCGAATAATTAAAATGCACTTCATTGAATTTTGTTGATTGATATATACTTTGTTGGTACGTGTGCTGGTGATTAGGTCATTGCAATGTTTTCATCACTAAGCCCAATACAAGTCTTATGTGGTTTTCTTAATGAGATAGCTTTTTTCTCAATGATATGTTATAAAAACAACCCCAAAATTAACGAAATTTATGAATTTTATTCCTCTCAATTTTGTTTTCCGTTACCACACAGCCAAAACCAAGCAAGTATTTCTACATAGTTTTCATATCAACGCATTTTTTACTTCATACAATGTTCCCCTCACCCCTGAAATGTTCATGACTATTCTGTTTTTTTTTTCTCTTAAAACTTCTGCGACTTTAATGAAGATGTCTTTTCAATGTGTTTCCAAAGGGTCCCAAATGTCCAAAAATAGATTAAAACACCAAGTAAAGGGTAAAATATTTCAGAAAACTTTATCAGGAAGGACCCTCAGACCCCAAATTTCTGCTTGCAACTCAATTTTACACACAAAAAAATTAACATTATGTACATGCACCAAAATTAAAATACTACCTCTAAATATTCTAAAAAGCTACTTTTAACCGATGTATGACGTAATTATTATAGGAAGGTGCTTTAGAAATAATTTTGAACAAACTCTCCTGCACGAAAATCAATTCTAATTATTGGTCTGAAATGCCCGATAACTTTTCGTGTAGTACCATTCCCACAGTCCGAACAACCTGTTGAATAAGAAAGAACACCCCCATAACTTAATTAGACACCTCACAAGAAAGTACGGTTCTCCAAAGACACTCACGATCCCGCCAGTAATCCTCCGCACCCATTCGACGTCTTTTTGTGCCCTTTCATTATCCGAATGATCTTGTCCGATTATCCGGATGACCTATTAATCGGATTACCACCCCACTCGTTCATTAAGGTAATCCCCCCAGACCATGGGTGGAGATGGGGATTGGACACGTCGATGACCCTTTTTGGGGGGTGTTAATGTGTGGAGGGAGAATTGGTGGGAGTTTGATTGCGTTGGTTAAGTGGTTTTGCTGAGGGCTGTTCCTGTACTGTCTTTTGAAGATGATGAAGAGTTTTAGATTTGAGAATAAATTTATGTTCGTTTCATTAAAATGTGAGAATGATAGAGTCCAAAAAACATCATCTCAAACTCGGAATTATTTTAGTTTGTATTGGTATTTCGGTAACGGAAATGTTATTGTAGTTCTGGGTTGTGGTTACATATATTTTCCGGTATGTGTGCTTGGTCTCAAGGATCCGCTTGTACACCTTCGTCAAGTAAGACAGACTCAACAGAATTTTTACTGACACAAAGAAGGAAATTACAACCAGGGGCGAGGTCAGAATCGAACTGACGACGGAGCAGTGCTCCGACTGCTGGCGTGAAGGGCAGTGTCATTCTAGTTCTCCTAAGTAGCACAAAAACGTCCAAGATTCTTTTTTTTTATTTATTAAACTGTAAGTAAAAAAAGAACACACAATCACAAGTTCACATAGTCACCTGGGATCTCTTGGTCCATGTAGGTGACTGTAAATACGTATAACAAAAAGTTCGTTCAGTTTTTGTCATGTATGGAAATTTCGTTTACTTCTTGTTGCAGTTATTTAACTTGACATATTTGATGTAAGTTGTGCTACGAAGGCTGTGGTATAACAAAAGAAAAAGGTTTTATTTGGTGAGAATTAATTAATGTACTCCATGTATGTAATTTTCTCGGATTTATCAGTTTGAATCTTTAACCCGCTTAAAATAGAGACTAAAGTGAATCTGTTTTCATATAATGTGAAAAATATTAGAAATTGTGATTGATTTTACTGAACTTTAAAAAATGTACGCCCGGCCACAGGTCCTTCGGGCTGATTAGGGTGTCACTGGGTCATAAAACACCTGTTGTTCTTTGTGTTATGATGACCATCTAACAGGGACAAATGTCTAACACAGGGCCCTGCGTCACAAAAACGAATAGAAGGATCTTAGGCCTTGGTGTCGAAGATATTCTAATGTGAGTCAAGTTTAGTTTAAAATTTTCAATTATGACTGTTATGAAAACAATGATTTTTTATTGTTATTATCATCCTCTATGTTTTATCAGATGGCTTAGATTTTAACAATATTTTTTTTATCAGAAATATAAACCTAATATTACAAACTCAGTTTTAAAACTTTATTTATTCAGTGGCAGTTCTTGTCAACTATCAAAAATATACAAAACAGCACAGCATTGTAGTAAAAATTTTTACTATAAACATGCTAAAATAATAACTACTTATACCTACATAAAATGTATGACTTTGCGACACTATACCCTATAAGATAACCATACCATAACTATCTCGAAGAAATCCGTAAACATAATCAATCAGAATACATCTTCCAAGCATGTCCAACACATCTCAAACAATCATGATGGATAACCATCCACACAGCAATCAAAACCCCCAATATCTCAAAATTTTCGTTTAAAAAATTCATCATGAAAGTACATAGGCATATCCTAGCCTCCATTGAGGAGGGATAGATATCTTTCCTCTGAAGGAAATTTCTTGCATAAAATCTACTCCAGTTGCTCCGTAATGAAGGTTCTGGGAACCCAGCTTTGATGTAATGCATCTCTCAGTAAATTGTTTCCCTTAAAGAAACGATTTCTAAAAAAAAAACTGAATGAAGGGAATTGTAGATCTTTTTCGAGAGAGCACATGTGTTCCAGATCGTTTCACTACCATGTAATGGGTATTTCTACGGAAATCCCATTTCATGTTTTGAAAAAAAAAATTGCTATGGATGGAAGTTGTATGGATCGTATACGATACAAACATTCACTGAATCTTTTCATGCACGCTTGGGGTAATGGTGGACTTTCCTGTTATGTGATGCATATTTGTGTAGCATATGAGGATATTTGTGTGTCTATAGTGTATCAGTAAAGCTGCGTTTGAATTGAATTTTATGATACTTGTGTTCTACATTAAGAAATTAAACCCCTCTTTTGTATGAAAGTAGGCATAAAAATCAAATAAATGTGGAAAGTAGTCTATTTTGAAAATAAGATAAAGAAACTGAACAAAAGTATTTGAAATCGTATATTTGTATCAAACTTGTATCTATCTGTAATTGAGGTGTTTGCTGCCAACAAGGAGTTATCTCCAAAATCAGAATCCCCATCAAAAGGCGCCACCTTGGCGGCAGCAAGCGTTAGTCGCCAAATTAGGGCTATTTTACGGCAATGTACAACTACTGGGTTGGTGACTATGGTCACCATTTTTTACCGCCAAAACAAAGTATATAACATTGAAAAAGTAACGACTTTACAAATGTTCATTCTAGTGGAGTAAACTCATTGTTGAAGCAAACACCTCAATTGTATGGTATCTATCGAATTAATTCAGTCATCTAACTCCCTGACGATCCTGTAATTATCATATTAGGTAAAAATAATTTAATTATTGTCAAGGTATAAATTTAATATGATTGGGGGAGAAGCCAAGTGACAATAAGTAAGAATCTGTGGTTTATAAAATTGTAAGTATTTAAGATTACAAATTTGTGGGTTTTTTCTATTAAGTATTTATGTCGATTTCCCTGAAGTATAGTTGTTTATAAAATTACAATGGCCTGTAAAATTTATAGTTCATAAAAACTATAAAAAAATTATCATGAAACGTGCAAAAATGTGTGCCATAAATTTTTCTAATTAGAATGAGACGCATGTTGTAGGTTCTAATTTAATATGTGTTGCTAATCAATTTAATTTTTTTAATTACGTAATATAAAAATTTTAACTGACCCTTGACTTCCCAACTAAAAACAAAATAACAGAAAACCTGGTGATGTAGTATGTGGTCATACTTTTTAATCTAAACATGTACTAACAGCTCAAACATAACCAGTCGTAACTAAGAAAATAATTGTTACTTATCAATTTAATTTTTTTAATTACGTAATATAAAAATTTTAACTGACCCTTGACTTCCCAACTAAAAACAAAATATCAGAAAACCTGGTGATGTAGTATGTGGTCATGCTTTTTAATCTAAACATGTCCTAACAGCTCAAACACAACCATCAGTCGTAACTAAGAAAATAATTTCAAAAAACTAATATACTCTCTCTCTCTCTATAAATAGAAAGTAACATCAAACAGTAATAAAAAAAACCCTTGATGATGAGGTCCAAAAACAGCGAAAATGAAAAAAGAAAGGCAATCAGAAACGGAGGTTTGTTGGTCTAAGACTAATCAAGACTTTTGGACAAGCATTGAGAGAAAGACTGTTGAAACGTGTAAGATGAAAGTAAAAAAAAAAAACTTGAAACTACTTTCCGGTTAACTTCTTAATTTTTTTCTGACAAATTACCAGAGAAGTTATTTACTATGTGTTGACATAGCTTTTTTTATTACACTTCCTCCCGTGTGTTCGTTAGGAATCATCGTGCTTATTAAGTTGTGATAACCTCTGAAATCAAGACCACTGTGACACAGATTAAAATTTTCAGCATCTTAAATATGTGGGCGTTAGATAAGGATTTGTAACTAATAGTTATGGAAGCGATTAAATTAAATATTTCTCATTTTAATTTCACATTCCTTTCAAACTAGGGTTATTTGAACTCATTTCAAGTTATATTAGTGGTTAATATTAGAAATTTTAACTATAAATGATGGAAGATTTAGAATAATATTCTTAGAAATTTAATTGAAACAATTTCTATGCAAACGCGATCAAACTCTTCCCCATATAGTGGTTTATAGTAGTTTATTAATTAATCACATTTAAAATTCCCTAGATGAATAGTTTATTGTAACTCATCAGTTTAATTTGTACCTGAGAAAATATCCAAATAAATGTAACATGTTAATTATGAGGCAACAAATGAGTATACTAAAGTTTCAAGTAAAACGTAACGATGAACTGATACTACCATTAAAATTTATACACATTTAGGCAATGCCATGTAACAGTGACGTGAAGAACATATAGTAAAGAAACATTTAAGAAAAGCTGACTACTTCAAAATTGAATTCATTGCAATAATTTTAATTAGAATACGTATTATTAAATTTAATTTTTATAATCCCTAGATACCAATTAAAATATAAGAATTAGGATTAATTATCCACGTCACATTTGTTCTATGCTTTAAAATTAAATGAAATTTGATTTTCCTATATGTTATCCCATATCCCGTAAGCATGTTTTTTGGTCATTTTTGACACCCCTCCCCCTTGTTAGCAAAGGTAAGCAAACCGCATCCCGGCAACCCCCACCTCCTAATTACGTAAGAAATCTAACCGGAGAGTCTAAAAAAATTTTTAAATTTTTTGTAAATTTATTATAGGTTGAATTTCGAAATTATTTATGCCAGAACCAAGAGATTTTCGAAAATGAGTTGTTTGTAACACCTTACGTAAGCATCACTCATATTCCCCTACCCCCCTTGTCAGGAAACTAAGCAAAGAGCATGCATTCCCCCTTGGGTAATTACGTAATATTTGAAAGGGAAATATTTTGAAGTTATTTATTTCTATCCAGTTTCAATATTGATTCCTATAGTTTAACGGAAGTCATCTTTTAGTTTTCAAAGTTTTACGTTCCCCTTTTAACACATATCCAGCATAACTACCCAAACTCTCCAACAACTTCAACGAAACTTCAACAATACGTAGATATCCCCTATACCACACAAGACGCATTAACCAACAGGAACTTTTCGACAAAGAGCACATCAATCTCTCAAAATAATAGTAAGAACCATTCATTCATCCTACTAACCAAACCTAACTCGCCCATTTTCCTAACCCACCCCCAACTTATCGGTCCACCTTTACTTTTACTCAAATCCATTACGAGCAGTTTAGAGATAATCTCCTCATAAAGAGTCACCTCTAGAATAATAAAAGAAAAAAATTAACTCCCCTTCTGGGATTCGGGATCGATCCCGCAGCTATCTTATCTCCTCCTGGATCTTCGAATCCCCCACCGGGAATTAACGATGGCGTTTGACCCGGCTCAGTGGTGATTATTGGGGACTCTTGAGACAATGGAGCACCCTCTGGAAGGAGTCGGGATTTTTTTTTGTAATAAAGGGAAAATATTGGGGATTTCCCTTAATGGGGTGTTGGGGAGTGAATTTTGAAGTATTGGGTTTGATCCTTAATAACCGGTTAGTTTAAAAGTGTTGAGTGCGGTTTTTTTATTTATGTGATTTAATTTATTACTATGTTTGAATCATTGGATGGTATTTCAGTAGCGATTGTTTAAGCACGGCTTACTAGATACTCATACAGGCTAGCCGAGTACGGAAATCATTGCAAATCCAGATGGCATTATTGGACAAACTGGCAAAGCATATTCACAGTGTTGAAGGCGGTGGGTGATATAGGTAGGTCTTGTAGCGCTCCAAGCGGGAAAAGTTGTCAAATGGTTTTCATTGTTTAAAACTTGGCCAGCCTGTATAAGTATCTAGTAAGCCGTGGTTTAAGGCACTGTCTATTTGGCCGGCAAATATACAACTAAACTATACTCGTATTTCCACGGCAACGGTTCTGATTGGAGATCACACTAAGCGCCGGGACTGCTACGTAACCGCGAAACCTACGGCGCATTCACCAACTGCCGTTTTTGCCGTCCAAATAGACACTTCCAATGTTAAAATATCCTCCAATTGTATAATTTAGGGATAGATACTCCCTCCAATACTGGCGTAGAAGGATTTTACAGTTTTCTTTTCTTTTTTTGTTTATTTACATATTTGTTTGAGTTTTTAGTGAAATTTAACAGTTTTCTGTTATATTTCTGTTATATTCTCATCATTACAGCAATTTATTAATATATAAAAAGTTAAAAACTACTCTAAAGCATGTCGAATTGTTCTCATGGTGGTTTTACTATTTTAAAAGTTTTAATAATTTTAGGTAACTAATATGATGCTGTTTAGATATGAAGAGCAAACTCAATATCGGGAATCTTTCGTTGCTCAAATACCTACAATTTTTAATTTACACCTGTAAGAGTATACTTCCCTAGTAGGACAGCTCATATCAAATATGTCAAGTTTACGTAACTGTAAACGAAACGAAGTAAACGAAATTTAACCATACATGACAAAAATTGAACGAATCTTGAACGTTTGTTCATAACATACACATGCAAGTTTCATGGTGTCTTTTTTTATTCTTACATCTAAAAGTACGTAAAAAGTTAAAGTAATTCTAAGCTTTTAAGATCTCAAAAGGAAACTTTTCAAACGAAGTTTTCTCAAAAATTTACCTTCTTCCCAATTGTTTTTTGTACATATTTGTAACCGTTCTGTTTTACATTTACTCAATATGATTACTTAAACACAGTTAGTAAGAATAAACGTAAGCACTTAAAATCAATTTATACTCTCCACACACTTAAAAAACGTTTACAAAAAACACATTCCCATTTTCTTCCCAATTCTTCTCCGCGCCATCCACATTCCTTTTCCGCCCAATAGGAATCCTTTTCGAACTTTTTCAGGAACTCTCCTCCGAAATCCCTGACCTTCCCCAAATGCTTTCTCTTCATTCCCTGAAAGAAGTTCGTCCTCCCCCAAAAAAAAAAGAAAAAGAAAGAAAAGATAGAAAAGAGTCGCTTTGAGGATCGTCGTGGAGAAACATTCCCCCCTTTTTTGCCGCGAAGTCTGTTAACACTTAATGGCGGGTATTTGTCAAGATGGGCGAGAACGCAATGGCCCGCTACTATCAAACCGTGTTTCCCGACGAGAAACTGCTGCAAGTTGGATAATAACTGTAACTGTAGCGATGCTGTGAACAAGTTATGGTAATAATAAAGAAGGGATGTATGAAAGTGATATGCTGGGAGATTTTCGCTCAGCGCCGAGTTTTGGAAGTTTGTGCGCTTTTTTTTTGTTTTGTTTTTTCTTGTGAGTGAAATAATTTTTCAAAAGTGTTCTAAGAACGAATAAAAAGCATAACAATAAAGTGTTGACCTGGGAAACGTTTATTTTAGCAATGCTAGCATACATTTTTTTATTGTTCTTCGCTAATAGAAGCTTTAGTAAGGAGATTTGATTTTTGTTGTTATAAGATTGTTATACTCGACAACAACGTTTCCTGAACCCAGTACGTCACTATAAGCGGAAGGAGAAAATGGGTAAACACAAAGCCTGTTGGGTTGTTAGGATGAGTTTTGGTACGCAAATCGTGATAAAAATGCACACATGGGTTTAACAAAATAATCATATTTTTACATTGCCGTTCTTCATTTTACTCAAAATTCAGACACCGCAATGAGAACTACTTTGTTTGTTAGTGACGTCATAGGGTCAACTAACGTCGCTGTCTAGTATATCATGATTTGGTGTCAGATAAGATCTGAATAATGTCATGAACAAGTGTATTTGTGGCCTAACAGTTTACCTCATCAAGAAATTCTTAATTTTTAGACGCATGGGATTTGCTAGTTATTATTATTGTAGAGTTATTAGTTGCCTGAAAATCAATTCACCCAATGAGAATTTATTGATCAGTTCATGAAGTAATACATTTTATTAAAAATTTTAAATTGATCAATACATACAATACATGGTATCATATGAATTTAGTTTACCATTTGAACGTTAAGGGATGAATAGACAGTTGATAATTTATTAACATTGATTTAATTTACGTCTACGTAAATTTTTTAATAAAAATAAAATTATTTCTTAATTTTCATGTAAGAAAACTACGTTATTTTTAACTGTCGTTAAAAGATATGAACTAAATATTTTTATGTTTAATTTCAGTTATTATTAAGTATTTGTTTTAATATTTCTTTGCTTTATTATTTTCAATTACATATTTTAATGCCCATTAAAAACGCATGAATAGTGGGAAAAGATAATAGACGAACTACCTACATCACCCTATTAAATTGAGTTATTTTATGGAACATTTAGAGCCATATGCACAAATGCAACACATGTTCCAGTAATTAACTCAATCGACTAATCAGAGAAATTTTTAATTCTTAATTGAGCTTAGTTCCTTTTTTTATAATAAAACTCACTTGAATGCTATAATGAGGTAAATTAATTTAACGAGGAAAAATATTAAATGGTTTTATCTTTCCCTTAATTTAATCACTAAATTTAAGATATTTTGTTATAAATTAATGAGTATAAAGCATAATCATATGAACATTTATTAAGTTTTTACAAAAAAGAGAAACGAAAATTCTCATTTAGGATTTCAATAGCTTAATAAACCCTGTTTTTCCCCTAATAAAAATCGCTTTTAAGAGGATTAAAGAATTCGTGGTGATTTTCTTTAATTATGTTTGTGCTTTGAAAATAATTCTTCGATTATAATCTAATTTAGCCATAACGAGGGCCCAATTAGTTTTAATTGCTGTTCTTTACCTGCATCATTGAGGAAATGAATATTTTATTTCGCCAAACGTATAGGACGTTTTTAACCAATGTTAAACTGTTGTAAAATTTGTTCTAAGCATTTAAATTTAGTTTACACCCTTTAAAATACAGTTGTTATTACTTATCAAAACATTTTTCATAAAATTAACCAACTAATTCTACTACAAGGAATATCTTGGTATTTTTTCTCTTATGTTAGATACACTATGTCCTTCCCAGGTTAAAAAAAAAATATTTTGTTAAACCCCTTGTAGCTAAATTTATATTCATTGTATCATACAATCTCAATTTGTAGATTGCATACTGCAATAATACCTTACTATTCTTTTATAGGGCTTAATGTGTTGCATAGAGTGAAAACATTTCATTGTATCAATACATATAAAGATCATTCTTTGGAAAGAGAAAACAATTAACTCAACTGAAGATAGTGTTAAGATTTATTTATATTAGATTTGAAACAAACATCACGGGGTAAATCTAAATATTTAAATTTAAAGCATTATAGCGTTTAAATGTACATAAATAATTCAACAACTTTCAAAAGTTGACCTTGAATAATTTTTTCCGACTAAAATTCTACAAGGAAATTTAAAGCACTTTAAAAAAGAGTTTTGGAAAATCTTTTGTTTTGAATCTATAAATATCATTTAGGGGGAAATAAATTAAATAACACTGTTTCGCTTGTATATTTTTTGCTTTATGTTGAAATGAATGTTACTTAAGGAATTTATAAATATGTATGTTAAGTATAAAATAGTATTAAACAGAAAAGAGGGAAAATATGCTGACTTATATAATGTACAATATTGGTTTCTATATTTTTTAAATTAAGATATGAAGTGCTTACTTAATATATGAATTTTTAATGCAATTTAGCATTTTTTTTCACGTTTTCCTGTTACATAAGTGCTTAACATTTCAATAGGTTATGAATAGACTAAAAAAGTATTTTCTCTTTGTCTTAAGACTTATCTTTTGGCATGGTCCTTGTCACTAACCTATAGCAGCACAGTTCATACCAAATATGTCAAGTTTACACAACTGTCACTGAAATAAACGAAATAAATGTCGAATTGAACGAATTTTAACGTTTGTGCCGCTTAGATACTGTATTTTGTTATTTTTAAATAATTACAATTATTTAATTGTAATTATTACAACATACAAGTATGTTGAAAGTAATCCCATTGTTATCCCATAAGTTACATATAATACTTAGTGAACCATTTTTAACGCCTTTAATATTTTAGAATTATTCATACATTTATTAACAAGTTTAAAATCAAATAAACTCGTAATTCTAATTAAAGTGTTAAGTTACTTTAAGTATAGTCAAACCGCACTTTAAGTAGTCAAACATCACCATAAAAATAATGCTTGCACACTATCATTTTCAACAAATCCCTAAATACACCAACAACCTCTTTTAAATCCACTGCGAACCAATGTCGATGAAAGCAATTGCAAGTAAATCCATCTATGAGAACAAAAGGATTCAATAATACTATTTCGAACAACAATCTGATACTCAATTCTGATGTTGAGTCGGAACAAAATAATGCGAGAATGCATCTTATACTTCATTTTTCATCTTCGAGCTAACGAGAGGCCTGTCTGAAACGCCACCAGCACGTGACGCTTGTTCGAAAATTCGTTCTATTTTTCTTTTTCGGCGGCGGAAAGATAAATGGCGTTCGTCATATTACATCTAGATTATTTTAATCCGAACAAGACGATTTGAGCGCTTTGAAAAGCTTACAAATGTCGCTTATAGTGACGAATCCTCTATTTTTTTTTTGTTCTTTGCGAACACATGTTCTTTACCGATCGATCATTTGTTCCATACGGTGGAATGAGAATGATTGTTCTGTATTTATTTTTTTTTAGGTAGAGGATGTTGGCAACACGTCTGGTTTGTTTTGGATAGAGAAATTCATTTTCCGCGCGAGCTGTTGAATAGTTTGTAGTAGAATCATTTTTGGAATTTGTGTTTGTTATGTCGCAGAAAGGTGTTGTTAAATTGAACTCTGACATTTGGAATTTGTTCGATATTTGTAAAGAAAAAAAGAGATCAAATGAGGGAGTGATGAGCAGTTTCATATTTGTTGAACAATTCCATTTGTATATTTATTTTCTCATCTAGACATCTTTTCAATTCGAAATTTTAAAAGTTATGAAATTTATTTTATTAGCAAATGTACCTTAATTATATTATTTACATCAACCCTGTTTATATAGACAAGACAGTACAAGTAAAAAAACCCGCTCTAACTCAATATAAAGTATTTAAAAAAGGGTATTTCAAGATGCAGCGAAGTTAGATTTTAACTTCGTTACATTCTAACTGTATTTATTCTTTCCCTTCAAGTGCCGTGTAAAAACAAGCAAAACATAAATTTTAACTGAATAGCTAATGGTTATTTCCATAAAAGTTTAAAGTAGTAACATAAAATGTAATTGTTTTTAATAAGAAAACTACATAAAATTTTAATTCGAAAGGTTGAAAACACTAACAAAATGCTCTAAGTTACAGAAGAAAACTTTCTGTAATTGGTTATAGGACGTCCATAAATTACGAGAGGTCAAAAAGGTCGAAGGGGTCCAGCGACCAGAAGGAGGGGAGAGTCCATTAAAATCTCAAGCTAACTTTTAATTTAGAGAATATACGTTTTATCTTTTTTACCATAAGTTCAGGAAAAATGCGCTCATTAGGCAAAACTGCAAATAATTAGACATTAGACAGTCAGTCGTGATGGTTACAAGTCCTATAAGACCATGTTTTTGATTTCAACATGGATTTGTATCAAAACCTTTGAAGTGTGTCGACCAGAACACGGCTTACTAGATACTTATACAGGCTAGCCGAGTACGGAAATCATTGCAAATCCAGATGGCATTATTGGACAAACTGGCAAAGCATATTCAATTCACAGTGTTGAAGGCGGTGGGTGATATAGGTAGGTCTTGTAGCGCTCCAAGCGGGAAAAGTTGTCAAATGGTTTTCATTGTTTAAAACTCGGCTAGCCTGTATAAGTATCTAGTAAGCCGTGACCAGAAGAAACAAATGTGGTTACAACATACTTATTTAAAAGTTAGGGAGGGAGGGGTCCAAAATTTGGAAAATAAAACACCCCACGTAATTTATGGACTTCCCATGTATGAACTTATGAATGATACATTTATTCATGCAAAAAATTTATTACTATCACAAAATTTTCCCCATGTAAAAATGTTCTAAAAGGAAAATAAAGAATTCGTAGAATTTTTATTAATCTTAGTCGTGCGAAAAATTGCTTTTTCGCATTCACTTAACACTTGTTGACATAGTTTTTCCCCTCCAAAAGAATAACCCACAATAATTCTCTCCTCACATTCCCCTTTCTGTATATCCCCCAGCGAAAGATCAAAATGCCGCATTCAACCAACGAAAAAACTTCCGTATCTATAAATCCACTCTAAATGCCTTTGTCTCTTTCGAAATTCGCCTTTTCGTTTCCAATCTGGCAACAACACAGAAAAAAAAAGAATCATCGTCCACATTTTGATACCTTCGTTTAGTACAGGAGGAATTCAGGAATTGCTGAGAACGAAAAACCCTGGGAAGAGCCCCCCGATTCATTTTTCTGCCCGGAAAAATAACTTGAGAGGTATGTGAATTTTGATGTCTCCAAATTGCGTCGAGCGGGATTGAATTGGCGAATAAAAAAAAAAGAGGTTTTTGCTACGGTCGCTGTTTTCCTGGGTTTTTGTTTCGGGCCTCCCTTTGCCTCTTTCTCGAGTGTTTATTTCGCAATATTTCTGAAGCAGTTTCGCGAAAGGGAGCAAAAAAAAGGAGATATGTCTGGTTTTAGACCGTCGTCGGTTTAGCTTCGAGTTGGAGATTTTTCTGTAAAAGGAAACCGAAAGGCTGATGGTTAAAGACAAGTCATCTGTTTGAGGATAAGATGTATAACTTTGGTAGATTAAAATGTGCAGACAAGAATTATATGGTTTGGGCAGGTTTTCTGGTAAATGTTTCTGGTGAATATTTTAGTAGTTAGCTACTCGTTAGGGGACATCCATAAATTACGTGGGAAGTTTTTTTTTTTTTCAAAATTTTGAACCCTTACCTACCTTGGTGAGATTTAGAGAGACTATGATGGACCCCCGCCCCCCTTTTTGACCTTACGTAATTTATGGATTAATATGGACCATAGGATTAATAAAAAATAGTATTTTTCCTAATATTACGGAACTGTTCAGTTCATGATATCTAGTTTGCTGCTAGAAATGTATCAATGCTTACATTTTCAGCTATACTATACTGAATGTGAAACTTTTATAATACTCCAGACTTCTGTAATCCGTAATGGCGGTTTTTGAAACAAACCAAACAACTCTGTTATCCAGTTTTATTTCTTCAGCCTACTGCAGATAAACCAGAGGCTGATTTGGAAATGAAATCCTATAATGTTAAAACCTTTATGTTTTGAACGTTTTATAAAAAAACACAGTGGCACTAGAAAACTTCATATGCACAACAAAATACGCAAGTTCTTTTGTGATATATCCTCAAAAGTTTCCTTAAAAATTATTTTCTTATCGTTTACGCAGGGAAATTTTTCTAGATTTATTTATTTTAAGCACAACGTCCAAGATATGTTTATAACGACTATAAAATGAAATAAGCTATTTAAAAATGAGACATTTCCAGACACTAGACTGTAAAGTAGAGTCTAAAGTGGTGGGGCAAGTAGGATTCTCTAACGTTAACTTTTATGGAAAAGCAGGAAAATAAGCTTGAGATGAGAGCTTTAACATCAAATTCATAACTAAAAACCTAGAAAACCTAGACATGAAATTCATAGAGAAAAACCTAGTTTCTGAGAAACTTTCCAAGGTTTGTTAGAGACAGTCTAAATATGACGTAAGAATCTAAGGAGAGGGGGGGGGGGGTCGCCATTTGCTTATTTCTGCTGAAAAGAGGGGAGTGGATATGAATCTTGCTTACTTAAGACATTAAACTCGCTTCAAAAATCTCTAGTAACTTGACAAAAAAAGTTCACAAAAATTAAATTTAGTGAAAGAAAACTAAACTTGAAAAAATTCATTGCTCTGAAGGACTAGAATTTTGACCCCCGAAGAAAAACATCAAATATAAATAATAGGCCAATTGTTCAAAGTGAAAAATTTCAACAGCTTTTGTACAACAAAAATATAATTAAGCGGATGTCGCAGTTACCTTACGTAGTTATAATAGAGCATTTTCAATCACATGACTCGTACCTAACAACGGCCTTAGCAACAGAAGTGTTACACTTTATTGCCCTACAGAGGTTTACAGTTACAGAAAATGACTAGCCGTGGTATTCTTCTATTGGAACATTTGCAATCACGTGATCCCATACCTAAAGACCGCTTTAGCAACAGATAAACAACGACCTTAGCAACAGTTAAAAGCCCTACAGAAGATACACAGTTAAAAGAAATAACCGGTTGTGACGTCACTTGAAAACACTCTATAAGAGGGTGTTTGTGATTTGATTATTTTTGATGGCAATAGGGCACGGCTTACAAGATACTATACAGGCTAGCCGAGTTTTGAACAATGAAAACCATTTGACAACTTTTCCCGCTTGGATCGCCACAAGTCCTACCTATATCACACAACCAATAGGATAACACACTGACAAATAAGGAAAAATAAGGGCGTGTTTTCATGACGTAAACTGCTGGTTGTTGGATATTAGTGGCTGAGCAAGGGTATGGATCAAAACTACCAAAAGGATGCTGACTTAATATTTACCAACGAAACCCAAACCTCACCGACAAAGCAAACCTCCGCCATCAGGGCTTAATTCCTCCACTGATCAAGCTCAGCCTCCATCGCTCAAACGCAACCGGGCGTAGGACAAGACAAATGTCTTTCAGGTCACAGATCCATAAGACTGTACGGGAAAGGAAAACATCTTGCAGCGTTTTATCCTTTTGACAGCATCGGCGTCTAATATGATAATAGATGATTCCCTCAGATTTAGATTCATCAGACGTATTATTCAAGGATTAGCTCTAATAGAGGGAAGCCTGTTCTCTGATGAGGAGGGGGAAATCTGAATGGGGGAGCGTAGAAGAATAGGGGTTATATGGGTTTTCGGAAGTGGTTGGTGTATTTTTTCAAGCAATGAATGATTTGAGGGTTGTTTGGATGAGGCTTGAGAAACAATGATTCAGATGTTGTAGTTTCTGGTTGTGTTGTTTTATTAGAGGATTTATGGATATTATTTTTAAGTATTGATGAATATGACTCATGAGTTAAGAGTCGCTCTATTGTATTGAGTGTCGTATTATAACTGTATCTAAAAACTAGTACTTAAACTTTTGCAATCCTAAGGAGTCAAATTTGATTTCCGAGTATTGAGGAACTGATACTCCTTGTGGTACAAGTGGACAGGGGGAATGGTTTGTGGGTTTGAAAACCCCCTAAAAAATAACATGTCTTTGTACAGTTTTTTACTGAACATTTTTGCATCTTAATAGGATTGGTCGTCTTTGGTGTAAAACAAAAGGTCTTCAACTGAGTTAAAACATTACGTTAAAGGAACAAATTTTAAAAATTTTTCATCGAAGAGACACCTTACCCCCTCTTCCGATATTTTTACGTCAATTTATAAACTCTTTTTTTTTTCTTTTTTTTTTTAAATATCTTGCGACTTGCAAGAAGCAGTTCTTAGTCTTTTAGTGTAACCCGAAAGGTCTCAAAATGAGTTAAACCACTCACTACATTTAAGATTCAAATTTGAAGTTTTTCTTAGAGGGAACCACCTGACACCTATTCTTCTTAAAGAAAAAATGAAACATCGTGCACAAAATTTTGACAAAATTTGCCCCACAATTAAAATCCTATCTGTAATTGGCATACAACTCAACGTACTCATTAAGGGAATATGACTATTAAAAAATAAAATTGTTTTCATTGGATAGCTATGTTACGCATTTTAAGGTTTTATATTTCAAGGAGAGATTTCATAGTTAAAACTGTTATTCATATACACGATGTACAAAAATATGTATTTTTGGATTATTTAAATAAGTACTTTAGATTTTTTAAACATCTTCTTTTTGAATACATTATAAAACTTGATATTGGAATTTCAAACGATTCTGAAATATAAATTATAAATTCTTAGAATTTGTGTGGTTAAGAATAGCTGTCTATTTTTAGAATATTGCCCTTCACTGTCTTAAAAATATGAGAATATACGTATACTAGGGTAATAATTTAAATTTATTTTTCGGTACAGTTTCTCGTACCGTGAAATGATGAAAAAACATTCTTTATTTACATACATTAACATAAACGACTAAATTGAGAGATTTCCTTTAAAAATAAATTATCTTCCAAAGAATATCTAAATGTATATTTAATTATTCAACGACTAGTTTAAATATTTGAATGCAGCCTTTTTGATTGTTTTAGTATTTCTTTTCCACATCCAATTAAAACACGAAAACAAATTAAATAGAAAAAAAACTAACGCTAGAGAGAAGGGACAGCAGAAGATCTAGTTTGGAATAAAGTTTATTTTTTTTCTCCTTGGAATATATTCTACATCCCTTTCTAATCCAATCATTTTAGCAGAAGTATCATTGAGCTTAGAAAGATAATATTGTATTGAAAGAATTGTTGCTGTCAAATTCCTATCGGGAGAAAAAATAAAGAGGAAAATACTTTCTTAATAAATGAGAGCAGATGATATTCAAATCTTCCATTAGGAATCGTCTGTAAACTGGAAAAGGAAATAATAGTAAAATCGACTAGTTCTTATTGAGATAAAAATTGTTCAGGTCCCACAGTAAACAATCTTGGATTCAAAGTTTTGTGATTGAAATCATGATAATTTTTTTCTAGAAATACAAATTTGCTTGAGCCTTCTTTCTATGTCTTATAATTCATTATGATTTCCCCTAAAGGTCCCTTTACAATGGAATAATAGTAGTCTAACTAAACAACCCAAAACTCACTGTAACTAGTTAGAACCCTTAGAAAGAGATTTTTACATTATAGCAATAACAACCTTACGGCATTAATTTTAAAAGCACTTTCACATCTATTTCTCGATCTTTTCTTTCTTCTCATAATGACATAATGAAAATTTTATTTCAATGAGAATATCTTTCATATACGTAGGGTGCATCAAAAGTTCCTTTCACGGCTTTTATTTGGAAACGTCTCCTATGGTAATGAAAGTAAGGTCTACCCCTAGGTAACGGGCAATGGAGAATTCATTTTAATGACTTACAGCGCTCCTAGCGGTGATAAAAAGGGAAAAATTAATTAAAAATCTAAAGGAGTTAGTAGAGTTTGTTAATATTATGAAAAACTCACTGTAAAACATTTCATGATAGTATCGTGAATATCCGCGGAGGTATTAGTAATAAGTGAAAATATCCCTTTCAGGACTCGAAAAGGAAAACGTTTTTTTTTTTTTTATATATAGTTTATCATGTATTTTTGTGTTATTTTAGTTAGATGAAGACAAAATTTAATCGGAAAATAAAAGAAAAACCTTGCAAATTTTCGGAGATTTTTCATTGTCACTTACTTAGTAGACCTTACTTCCATGACCCTAGGAGACATGAATGCAGGTGAAATGAACGTGGTTTATATGCACAAAATATAATTTTAAAAATTTAAAAACATACAAATGTTTCGAGGACGCCTGGATCTCTTTCGTTAGTGATCCCCTTCGTCAGTTTTCATGACTCTAAGAGACGTTGTTTCTAAATAAAAGCCATGAAACGGACTTTTGAAACACCCTGTATAAAACCCGTAAAATAAAAAAAAAATGTGAAATCAGACTAACTCAAATCGCCATTTAATTCCTCACAGACACCACACATTCCAAAAACGTAATAAATACAACTAACCCCCCCATTCCCATTCTAATTATTATACGACCACAGTGCGTAATAGCGTCCGGAAAAGGGCCACATTTTCCTAATCATCTTAACGAATAAAGGTCCAAATTGCAGGCCATAGAGGAATAGTTAGCGTTCTGTTAGTTCATCCGGTCGCCATTTTCGAACAACCTCCGCGAGATAGGATGCGGTTAAGGTTAATGTCTTGAGAGCGCGGAAGATAATTTCTGGCTTTTTCTAATTACGCTAATGGTTCCGTCTTTGACTTGGAGAAGACGCATCTGAGGTTCATGTGGTTTTCTCATTATGGAACTGGACCAGTGAGATTTCTTAGGGAGTCAAGTGGAGAGCTTTGTGTGATGAGAGCATCATATTCATTGTCTACCCACAACACTAGGTTTTGTTTTGATAAAATATTTATTCAGTTAATGCTTTTCATGACCAAATTGATTGTTGAAGGTAGATTTTTGGATGAGAGAGAATTTTCGCATCTTTCTTACACAAGCTTTCAAAACATTTTAATAAATATGTTTGCAAGGAATCGACTAATTTTGTTATTGTTTGATGCCTGATTTCAAATATTGTATTTGTTTTTATCAGCCATGTAAGGATTTTATTTCATAAAAATGGTTTATATTCTTATGTAGGAGGTAAAGCCACTTTATGTTATTTTGCTGGATTTTATCCTTTCATAATAATTTTTAAAATCCTACATATTGTTTTGTTTAAAAAGATTTCAAATTATTAGCTAAATAATCTTGTTATAGCATTATATAATTGGGTATGTAGGTTTAAGTACATTTTTTTTTTTTTTATATTCGAAGCTCATTTTGTCACTTTTTCTCTTCTTGAAAATGTGTAGATTTTCTTAATTTGGCTTTCAACTGAATCGTATTTCATACTATTGTCATTTTAAACCCATATTTTTGAAGAAACTAACATATTTTTGAAGAAACTAATATTTTACATTCATAATATATTTGAATTTATTTGTTTTTTCAATAAGCAAATAATAACTACAGCTGACGGAATTTTTGAAAATTATTTACGATAAGCCTGAGCTTATTTTGAGAACGGAAGCTTTGAATGAGGTTTCATTATCACAAATTAATTTAATTTAGTAACTACATAACATTTAAAAGCCTTCAGAAAGTTTTTATTCTGTTATATATTCCTTAAAATTGCCTTAATAAATGTAATTTAGAAAAATAAGTAAGAAATAAGGAGTTAACGATACTATATTTTACACATTGCATACCTCATTAAACGAAAGTTCATTTTAAACTCATCAGTTAAAATTAATAATTCTAGGTAAAGTAAAGCCATATTAAATGTAACGATGCGTAAACTTAGCTCTGAAGAGTAAGATAGATTACACAGGTAAAATTCAATTAAAGGTAAAACTACTGTAGCATTTGAAGTTAACTGCTTGTTAGCCATCAGTCAGCTCAAAGTAAACTAGTACAATTATTTCCGTTAAATGTCTGGAAAAGTAAAATAAATAGAAAAATAGTTTCTTTGGGACTATTTCTTACATGCCTTGGTATCAAATGGCATTTAATACAGCTGTTAGTTATCTTTTCAAAATCAGGGAAGCTGAACGAACTTAATTAATAGCTTTTCAGAACACTAACATTTTACGTTTCAAAGCGAACATTTTTTGGTATAAATTAAGATTGAAATACAAGATTGGAGGTTAGGTAATTTCAAAACAACTTATTTCTAAATCAATGAACTTTGTGTGTAGATTTTTTAAGAAAGTGTGGTCAAAAATAATTTTGTTATTAATTTAATGTAACTGAACAACTTTTAAGTGCGTTTGTAATAATATAAATTTCTAAGAGTTAATTAGCGATTAGAGTAAATGTATTTGATTTAGAAAATAACTATTGAAGTGAAAGTTTGAATGATTAAGAAACATTATGTGGTTTGATTACTAATATATTTTATAAATGTATTATTACAATATTTTATAAGTAGTAAATCAATTTATAGTTCTACTATAGTTAAAGAATTGACATCTTTTCAAAACTACATACCCAGTCATTCTTTGCATACTTTCAGTTAAAGTAGTACCATAAAAAATATCAAAATAAAAAATACTTTTTAACAAGTGAGAGGACTTCTTTTATCAAAAAAAATTATTCATAAGTATCTGTTCGAAATAAGTAAGGAAGTAATAACTATTGCGAGTCTAGAGGGAAACAAAATGTACAAATTTATTGATTATATCTTAAAGATGCAGGCATTTTATAGGGCTGGAAATATGCATTCTTTGTTACTATCGTAAACGACATCACAATAGTGTAAAAATAGAAAAATTTTTACTGATATTACCATGGATCTGTATATTCAAGATGCAGCACTCCAAAATTGTAGATGAAAACCATTGTAGTCCCAATATAGTCACTAACAAAACCCAGAAGCATCATCTTAAAAGAACTTAAAGATAAACTTGGAAAACCGCCAAAATCTTGATAAAACTAATGACATTTTTGATAACAATCGTGACTTATATATAGAGATCTTTTGATCTTCTCAGAAAAGAGAATGTTTCTTTCCAGAGATAACGCTTTTTTATGAAAACTTCTAATTTTAACTCCGTATAAGTGATCAAAGTGATTTTAATAAAACCAACTAGAGGTATCAAAGCTTAACTATTACTACGATTATTCAATATAGATTATTCATTTCTTCATTTTTTTTTTCATGAAAGTGTTGAAGATTTCAAAATCCTTTGAAAAGCCATGTCGAAGTAGTACTTGGTTAATCAGATAACCCTTTAAGTGTCACCCCCATTATGATTCGAAAAGGAATATTAATTGCCTCTTTCGAAAGCATGCATCGTATTAATTATACATTTAGGGTACTAATTACATACAACACTTAAATAACTAATTGCATTCAGTAGTCATTAATTAGCAAAGTAAAAGGATTTAACTGCTTTTGAGAAATCAGTAGCACTAGTAATTATTTTGAAGATGAAGTAGATATGCAAATTTTCGCAGAAAAACACTAAACGTGAATGAAAGTTGGTAGTTATAAGAGTCGCTATAAAGTATCATCTTAATTTCTTTTGGGCTATTCATAAAGTCATTTTGTTTATTTTATTTTGTGTGGTAATAATATAAAGTATTTTTCATTGAGGCATGCTAGGATAAATCTGTAATTATAATAGAAATATATTTACTGCCGAAAAGTTATGCAACCATTCTAAAGCGTTTCTCTACCAGTATTATATTCTTAACTTTTAAGTAAACTAATTATAAATGGTAAAATGTATAATACAAATATATGATAATTTTATGTAAATGATTGTTTTAAAACATGGTAGAAGAGTGTAGATAATCTCCGTTACAATGAGAAATTGGAATTAAATTATTGCTTTTATCTTTAAGTAATCAATTTAGAAATCATATGTAAAAGTATACTACAATTTAATCATTTAAATTATTATGTTTAACAAATAGTTTACTAAAGACCTTTGTTACACGTAATTATAACTATCATTCCTACTAATATTTAAAAAATAAATTGTTAATAATTTAAGAAATGAAAGTTCGATTTTCATTTTCAAAACTATGTCATATTAAAATCTTTACTTTTCTTGTGAAAGTATCGTTTTAATACAAGTATAGAAGGCAACCCAAATTTGCATATTACTACTTATTTAAACTACACAAGCCCAAACTTTGAAAACATTCGCTTATAGGAAGTTTAATAGAATATTCCCGAAACTTAACTCTCCCAAAATCACTACGCTTAATGCTATAATATACCCTAGAAACTTATTTCCCTTTTACCTTTATAGTAGCTACCACTGAGTAGAACTCTCTAAGAGGAAGGAGCTTGTTAAATTTGTTCTTGGTATTTTAAGAGCTAAGGAAGAGAACACGAATCTTAAGAGAATGTTAGACATGCTGTAAGGTTCTCCTTTACAGGTTAGGTTCTTAAGTAGAGGCGTTTCGGCTTCTACAGATATTCAAGGAGGTGGGCTTAATATTGTTAGGTTGATTAACGAGACGTAAGGTAAAATATTCATGAAAACTCTCGAGATGGATTTGGTACGTTATTGAAGAGTTTCCAATTGCGTTTATTTTGTTTAAGTTTTAAAAGATTCTTGGAAAGTATGTGTGGTAGATTAGAATAAGTGTAATTAACTGGTATATTTATTTTCTTTGTCGAAATTTAAGTTTTAAAGTCGAAATTTAAGTGTTAAGTTTTAAAGGATTTATGGAAAGTATAATATGTGGTCGATAAAAATAATTGTAATGAACTGTAAAATTTATTTTCTTTGTCGAAATTTGGAGATTTTTCAGTTTTTATTTTACTTTAGGAATATTTTAGATCCAATACTGGTTGGGGATTTTTTTAGATAAAAACACGCTTTAATAGTTTTGCTGTTATATTTTATTTATCTCTTGTCCATTCATTACAGAAAAAAATATTAAAAGGATGTTTGTATCATTTTAGGTGTTTTTTTTTATTTTGTGTTTAAAAATGAGTTTGAAAGGAATGGGTCGAAATACACTTAAAAATAAGTAAGAAAATATTGTTAAAATTTTTAAAAGGATTTTGATATGTAATTCTCCGATGTAACATTTTTAAAGTTGCATCTTCAACGAATTACCTTATTTTTTCTTTGAAGTTTTGGTTCTATCTCCTTTACGCTTTTAACTTTCTTATTTCGCCGCTGTAGGCGTTGTAAGCCATCTCAATGGATTAAGTATAGTCACTTACCCAGGGGTAACCTGGGATACCCTAACTGAGCAATTTAAAGTACTAATAAATTCATGTGAACATAAAAATCAGTTATAACAACGACTGCATAATAAAGACACTCTCACTAAATATACTGAGCCCAATGAAAAGACAGAAATCCGAGATTGTTTTCTTGCTATGGAGAATCGATACCTTAATCCCCCTCCATAAAAGGGGACAGACAAATGACGCAAGCGGCAAAAATGTTTTAGACGTTGCCATTCATCAATGGGCTTCCGATGAATTAGTGGTAACGCTGAACAATAAATATAGGAAATCGGTATACCCCGCTTCTTGAGGGATTAGTTTCTCGGTTTGGGATATTATGGGAAGGTTTTGAAGATTTCAAGAAACATTGTGAGAGTTATACTTGACAGCAACGTTTCCTGAACCCAGTACGTCACTAGGCGGAAGGAGAAAATGGGTAAACACAAAGCCTGGTGGGTTGCTAGGAGAAGTTGACGTTCTTCATTTCACTCAAAATTCAGACACCGCGATGGGAACTACTTTGTTAGTGACGTCATAGGGTCAACTAACGTTGCAGTTTAGTATAATAGTATATCTTAGTTAGGCAGGACTGGGAAGTTATGCCATGCTTCAGTAAAAAATGGCAGTTGAATTAATTAAAATGGCAGAAATATTGTTTTCTGATTTTTAAGACGGATTTAAATTACTTCAAAAAGAGCTATTTCATGCGTTGCTCTTATAAGCAGAAATATTTCAGAGGTAGACACATTGAATTCAGACGTTTGTTTAAAGAGATTGCTTTATTTTTTTTTACTTTTAACGTATTTGAACTCATTCAAAAGGATAATTATAAATATTTAATTGGAAATCTTTACGGCTACAAGAACTATAACGCAGAAAATAAACATTAAAATTTCCCGTGGGTTTAAGCACACTATTATAAAATTTTTACCAATGAAATAGGCTTTTTAAAAAAATGTTCTCATGGGTTTATCATCGTAGATTACATCATCGTAGATAGATAATCTAAATATTGGTGGGATAAATTTACCTTCAAATATACTGAAATGATAAAATACTTACTGTTTATTTAATTTGAAAATATGCGTTGTGAGACAAAAATACCATTGATTTTAAATAAATACTTTTAATCTGTATAATAATGGATTTTTACGGATTTAAAATATTTAATTTAAGCTTAATGTGTTTCTTTAACCCCCCAATTCTTATTATCTTTGTAGGACCGCAAATAAATCAGAAAGTGTTTTGAAATATATTCTTTAACGAAATACATGTGAAACAAAATAATCCATTTGAATACGCTGACATAAATATTTGTATTTAATGTGTTATTCAGATTGTTACTTATTTAATATGTTTATGAACTTAAACTGTGTAAATTTTAAGCATTACTTAAAGTTTCTCCTATTCTTGGTTTGGTTTGGTTTTTTGGTTACATATATTTTCCGGTATGTGTGCTTGATCTCAAGGATCCGCTTATACACCTTCGTCAAGTAAGACAGACACAACAGAATTTTTACTGGCACAAAGAAGGAAAATACACCCAGGGGCGAGGTGAGAATCGAACTCACGACGGAGCAGTGCGCAGACTGCTGGCGTGAAAGGCAGAGGAGCAAACCGAACAGGCCATCCCGTCCCCCCTCCTATTCTTTCATTTACTTTATTTTTCTTTCATTTCATTTCATTTAACATTACACACATTGAATAATCTCAACCAAATTAGTAATTTATTCCAATGTTAATCTTTTATTTTTTTATAAAATCTTTTAGTTGATTGCTTCCCGTAATCGACATACTACACATGAAAAAAGTAGTGTTTTTTTTTTGTGAATTTTTGCCTGACCCTCTGTTAGAAAAATTGGATGAAAATGTTTGAAATTAATAGGTTGGAGCAGTATCTCGGCTACCGGATTGCCTAAAAAGCTTTTAATAAATTTTTGAGCACTTTCAAAATTATTCTGGAATTTTTATCTTTGTAAAAAACTGTTTTACTTATAAACATGACGAAAAGAATGAAAAAAAAAATCCTCCAATTTAAATTTAGTTCAATGTAGGATAAAAAAAAGTTCGACACACAATGATCGGGGAACTTAAATGCAACCTTTTCGATTAAAAATTTTTCCTTGGAATCAACTAACTACCTTCTTCACTACTTTAACTACATTAACCAATCAGCTTACACCAAACATGTCAAGTTTACGTACTTGCAACTAGAAGTAAACGGAATTGGGCCATACATGACAAAAATTGGACGAATTTAACGTTAGTTTCTGCTGCTTGGGGTAGTTGGTGAAAAAAAGTTAAAAACAAATTGGTCAAATTGGTAATGAATACATCCGTAAGACTTCCAAAAATTTGAAGTTTGCTCACAAAATAGTTCCGATGTAAGATAATTTAGCTAAATTCCGAAAATTGAATCAAATAAGTAGCTTTATATTTCAAAAAAGTGATGATGCCTCAAGTGCGGATCTCCATGTTGGAAGTCCCGATTTGGTGACATTGACGAAATTGAACTTAAATTTGGACCCAAGTTACCCTCTTTTTTACTTAGAAATTAAAAACTTTACTCAATTTAAACAGAAACCATCAAGATTCGGCCAAATTTTGTCATGTATGGCCAAATTTTGTTTACTTTTAATTGCAGTTACGTAAACTTGACACATTTGGTATGAGTTATACTACAAGAGAAATATAGTTAATGCAAGAGGGACTCGAACCATCTTTATTGTGAAGATACGTAGTTTGAATTTCGGCAACACATTACGGAAAGGTTTCCAATCAACAAAGCAAAGTGTATTTGAAGTCAACGAAAACACCTTTGAATCTGTTTTTACAAAATTGGGTGGCAACTTATTAGTAAGTAACTTGGGAAGGAGATGGGAAGTATTCAATCTTGAGAATTGCTATCTATCGGTGGTTCACCTCCAGTATTTCAAGGTAATCCGTAATCATGTTTTTAATTATTAAGTTGCTGGTATTGACGGCATAGCTAAATTGTTAACTATCCATAGGTATAATTAGTGTAAGCACGTCCTCTCTAAATATTTGAACTAATTATGTACAGTTTTTCTTGTGAAATTAACTTTCAATTGTAGCATAAACATTCTAATAAAGATTAAGATTTGCGTAAAATTGTTTCATGGAAATATTTATGATTCTATATCACACAGGATAATCAAGAGTTACGAAGCTTTTATAACTATATTTTCATACTAAAATAACTTTGTAAGTAGACTTTAGTTAGAATCGTAGTCTGCGACAAATTTTTTCTATATGCAACTCTATAAAAATTTGTTATAAAAGCTCAAGTTTTTAATTTAAAAAATATGAATTCAGTATTTTGCCTTTCTATTTTACTTCCATAATTTTCTAATGTGATCAATTTTCTTTTATACTCGTATTATTTCTTAATATTAAAATAATGCTTGCTTATTGTGTTAATGTTTCCAAATATTTTGGGTGTAACTTAAAATTAATGTTTTGGTAATACGATTATTTTATTAAACTGAATCCCGATTCACTAATTGACAAAAATCAGCATATTTGTATAAGCAATTTGGTTTGATTTTTATTTATATGTAAATTAAAGTAATTAATATGTATTTGTTTTATAAAATAATGATGGTAAGTTTGCCATATAAACTTGTGATCTTCATTATTAAAGAAAACTAACTTAAATAATCTGAGCTCATATTTAAATTTTAGCGTATGTACTAAAGTAAGAAGTGTCTAAATTAACCATTTTTACATCTGATTTTCTGTTCTTGATAGTATTTCTGAGTACAATATTTACACTAAGTATACTCCGATTTTTAATCTGGTCAGTGAACAATATTTTTGCTATGTAAAAGTGTTTGTTAAAAGTGTTACAAAATCATTCACCCTCTCAAGAAATACTCCGGGCTACATTTAAGACTTGAATTAGTTCAATCGCAGTTACTTTAATTAAACTATTGTAAAAATATAAGATAAAACTTTTTCAACTACCAAATAACAGATACACAAAAATATGCTACCTTAAACTATTTTCAAACTCGTTTTACTTATGCAATCCTGAATATAACTGGACATTATCTGTTAGAAAAAATCTTGAAAATCTTGGATTTAATATTATTTGGAGTTCCTTTGATCAGTCTAGCTGATGGCCTTGTTACTCCCTTCTATTCAACAAACCTTTCGGAACCAATGCATTCAAAAAGACTTCCCAATGATAGAGAGTAGCACTCACTTCCCACACTATAATTTTTTTAAAAAATTATCCTTCCCCTGAAAACTACATTCAATCCAATTCGGATATATATAAAAATAATAATTTTCCAATTACGTTTAAACCAAAATAGAATAATTTATGAAGGTGACATATTTGAAATTTTTACAACTAACAGATGCTCCTTTTGAAATTTAGATGAAAAAGAAACTTAGAATCGTATATTTCACTCCAGTCCTCTAACAATTTTAATTAAAAGAACTATTTAGCGAATTCGAAACCTTTTCCTCTTATTTTATCTGAAAGGAATTTGAAAAACTTAAGTAAATTTAAGTTTCGTAGTTTTTGCTTTAAAGCTACGCCAAGATATCTTCGTAGAATCGATTAAGTTCCGGATCCCGTGTGTGAGGGTGTGATTCTCTTTTCTTAAATTCTTTACTTGTCTTAATTTTTAAATTTAAATTCAAAAACCTGTTGGTTTTTTTGTGTTTTAATAATGTGGTATTTTTTTTAAGTTATTAAGAATGTAAAATTATTACTATATTTCTTTTATTTTAATTTGTTTTTATTTTGTATATCGTGTAAATGGGCACCTGCGCATTACAATAAAATTTAATTACGACTTAATATTGGACATAATTTAGATTTTGAAATGGGAGATTTCGTTGAACCTTAATTTTTTACTACAGCCGACTCCGCTTAATGTGCTTACGGTTAATGTTATCAAAATTGACCGGTCCCGATCGTTACTATTTAACTTATCGCAAAATGTATAGTTTTATATGTGATCAATATATCGCTCAATGTTATCAAAATCTGGTGAAATCCCCTAACACCCTCCTTTTTCCCGTTTGACGGTGTTCAATGTTTCACTCGTATATTTTTCTTTAAGAATGTAAAAATTACATACTAGGTAATCGCTTTAAATACTTCAATTATGACTGCATAGTGCATAGTTATGATTTTAAAGCAAACACTCTAGTTATGCTGTTTGAAACTTTTTAGTATCAAATCGCTGATAATTATCAATCAGATATTGTTGTTATCATTCTACTCCTGGATAAAAGTGATCACATTAAGCAGTCGACTGTATTAGGAAAAATATAGTATTTAGAAAACTTTTCGATTTCAAAATACAGGGTGGCTATAATTAAACTTCTACTCTGAGATGACTAAAGCAAAAACTATTGAATCAAATGTTCTCATACTGAAACCAGGTCTGGGAGGGTTATGAAATTTTATATTTGTAGTAAAAATCTAGTTCAAAAGTTTACCACGAGATAAAAATGGCGGTGTGTAACATATTGATAAACGAAGCAAGGGGTAGGATTTAAATATAATAATAATAATAATAATAATAATAAATTTATTGGCAAAAAAGGTCAGCTGGCCCATACACCAAAATACAAAAACATCAGAGCATACAAATAAGTGCAAGATAAAAACAAAGCATATAAATAGAATAAATAAAACCAAAATACAATTACAAAAAAAAAAGAGAAAAACCTCAGGAGTCTAAAGAACAATTTGCCAACAGGAACTGGTTCAACTTTAGAGCTGATTTAATAAAATTTACTATTGCAAAAAAATTCTTATGATTGTAAGTGAGGAAACCATTAAATTTATTTTGATACCCAATAAAAGGGGAAAGATACCTTAATCTGTAAAAACGATACATAGGACAATATAAAAATACGTGTTCCATGATTCTGGTTCGAAGTAGGATTTAAATATTTACCCCCAAATTTATTAACAAAAAAAATCTGAGATCGCAAATGTATGCATGTTCCATTGTCTGCTAATTTGTCAGTTTGAAGTCTTAAATCTAGTCACCCTCAAGTCAGAAAGACATGTTTAAAACATTTTTTATATGGAAACTTCATGGTTGTATGTAAAATCTTGCTCACATTTTCTTATGGCAATATTGTGTTCACTGTAGTAACCTGCTGATATTTTTGTAATCATTCCCCTGAACTGCTTTTTATATTTATTTTTTGCAGATTCAAAGTTCCGGAAAATAAAAATGTCAGAAAGACGTGTGAAGTGAAAGCATGAAGGAAAAATGGTTAACTGGTATGAACGAAGCCTGGAAAGAATTTTTTATCAAGAGGTAATGATCATTTAATTGCTATAGATTCTATTGGCAACCTATCATTTTTAGCCAAAACCGATGCGATTAGATTAGTTAAAGAAATATGGATACCCCTGTTTAAGCAATTTTAGTACCTTAAAATGATCAAAACCAAAAAAATATATCCATATTATATTATTCATAAAATATGTTCCCAGTAAGTTTAAAATATATTTATAGTATTTAATGATTCATGGGAATTTTTAATTATCTAAAATTTTTAATCATGAAAATAAACACAAGTATTTTTAATGTATCTATTTTGTTTATCATACCAATTTAATGGTATGAAAAATATAATGCTTTATTTTTACCTTTGGTAATGTCTGTCAAGGGAAATCTGGTAAATAAGGTATTTGATCCAATGAGTCCACAGACAAAAAAAAATAATCAATACTATTTCTTGAGATATTTTTAGACATATTTAATGTGTGATTCTGAATTTGATTTCTAGGAAACTAATTCTTAAAATGCCTTTAAATTTTTGGTACGGAATGGTAAACTGTGTAAAAGATAAGTTTGAATTATTAACTTGTCCAATAACTTCGTACCAAAAAAAAGTGATAACTTTCATCATAAGAAATGCAGAAAAAAACTAAAAAGTTAAGAAAAACCAAATATTAAAATTTATTTAAAATATAAAATTAATGATTCACGAGCAACTATTTAGGCAACGCTTTTGGGTGGTTACCAAATATGATAAAAATAAAAGCGTAGAGTAGGATATGAAAATATATTAAAATAAAGTATTTAGGTCTAAGATTTAAAAATTCAACCGCCTAAACCAGTGGTTCTTAAACTTTCGATCAATGCGGGCCCCTCCTTTATGTTCAGTCAAACTTATATCACTTAAAAGTTGTACTTAAATTATGTTAAAATTTCACAATTACTCCAAGTAAAAATAAGGGGGTCTGGAGGTCAGAAAAATTTTGAAAATTTGCCGCTAAAAGTAATGTTTTATCTCATTTCGAGACATTTTTGGTTACATCCGAACCACAGAATTTTTAAGGAACAAAATTATAAACAGACATCAAAATTTCAAGGGGGATTAGGAGTTCTTACTTTTTAAAATAATGTTTTATCTCATTCTGAAACTCTTTGGGTAACACTCAACGGTAACGCTCTTTACGTTGGTGGCATTAAGGGGTTAACGTTAAATGAGACCTTCGCGGACCCCTAGAAAGACGCTTGAGACCCCGGGGGTCTGCGGACCCCAGTTTAAGAACCGCTAGCCTAAACGACTGTCTGTTGTTTTTAAAGGTCCAAAATATAAATGTCCTAATTGAATTATTCTTCTTGTTTACAATGGACAATTTCTTTGCAGTGATTATGATACTACTGGGACAACCTGGTCACCTCATTAGATTATCTCCATTGTGCAGCGTGTTTGGATTCCTTGCCTACATTTCTGCTAACGAAAGGACTATTTCTATAGACTGAACTCTCTGAGTTATAAAGAGGTCAAAAGAACTTTTCTTGAAACTTCTTTTGGTTGGTAAATCTTTCATAGCACAGGACGCTTATCATAATCAGGTATATCCCGTGCCAATCAAGACGGAACTTCTGTTAAGAAAGTCAGCAAATGTGTAAATAGATCAGTGTTGGAGTGTTTTGAAATAAATGATAAATTCCATATTCTATTCATATGTTTTAAAAGAAGTTTTTATTTATTATTACAAGTTTTTTCAACTGTATGGAAGTATCAATTGTTCACATTTTTAGTTTTCTCTACCATCATCTTTGAATTGGAGTGAACACTGAGTAAAGTTTTCCCCCAATCATGCCAAAGTAATCCATCAATCCAGTAATTCTCATTGTCACCGCCTTAAGATAATGAAAAACTCATGTTTTTCTTGTTTCAGTAAAAAAAAAAAGTTTGGTTAGTAATCTTAGTTTGTTCTTTAATTTGGAACAATAAACGCAGTGTTCACTTTTTCTCAGATTGGTATTTTTTTCCAATACTGAATACAATTAATAATTACCATCATCAGAAACTGGTAAGTAATTTAGTGTATCGGTGCAGATGTAAATACAATTTAATGTGGAGCTTTTCAGTGACTGCCATGTCGGAAGCAGTGATGAAGCTTGCGGAAAAAAAAAAAAAGTATAAGTCCAAGCGCATGCGCATGTGGACGCCAGCGTTCGAGGACCAAGGAGTCAAATTTGGGAATCTGCTTTCCAGAACCCCCAACTATGTTGAAAGGACTAATGTGTAAGTGTTCGTGAACCAAGGCAGCCACAATTCTGAATCGGATCTATCCTAGCAGCACAAACGTTCAAGATTCGTCCCAATTTTCGTCATGTAAGGCCTAACTTCTAGTTGTAGTTACGTACACTTGACATATTTGGTATGAACTGTGCTACTAGGGACAATGGATGTTGTTATTGATTGGATATGCAGTTTTTTTAGATTGATTTCTAAGCATTATAGAGCTGCGCACCTGAATATTGGAGTAATAAAGTATTATTCTAAAGTATTTAGCTAAGTTTGCTGATTGGTACTTGTGATTTAGTCTACCCAAGGTAAGCAGTCTGTTGAGACTTAGGCTAAGTAGCTCATTACAAGTACTCGTCGGCTTAAGCTACATTTAGCGTAATGACTGACAATTTAGTCATCCAGCTAAGTTTAGCTTATGTCGACAAGTACTTAAGCTAACTAATACCAGTTAGAGCTAGTGTAAGTATTCATCGGCCTAAGTAAAACTCCAGGCCAATGTATACTTAAGCTTATCTAATTGGTATATTATACTTAGCTTAAGTATCAATAGACCACTTACCTTGAAACTGCCACCAGAAGGCAGCACTGTATGACCTAATTTGCAAACATACACTTTTGTTTGTTTACAAGTTGGGACTTGTAAGAAATTGGGTTCCCCTCCACTGGGCTGAGAAGATTGTTTTTAGTCTGTGGGTGTCCCCATTTGAGGGAACACCCTTAGTTTTTACCTATGCTTACCAGAGTTCGGTCCTTATGTATTTTATTGCTGAAATAAAAATTCACTTTTTCCAAAAAAAACTTGCTTTTATTGATCAAACATACGTTTTCAACTTTAAGGTGATCTACAAGGGAAAATTATTACAACAGATATTTTATAAAAAAAAAATACATTCTACACTAAGGATTTTAACAGTTCTCCATCTAAAATAGACACAAGGATATTTTTTTAAAAAATTATGCATTACATATATTTTTCAAGTTACTAGTCGCACTTATAACTACATAAACTTCATTATCCTAAACCACTTATACAGGGTGTATCTGAAATGGTGCGACAAACTTTGAGGGGTTAGTACTCATCAAGACGAACAAGAATTGGTGTAGAAAGGGGGTCGCAGATACGCCGTTAAAGAGCTAGGACCTAATGTAGTGCGAGTGCGTTTTTAGAAGGCCTGTGTGACGAAACATAATAAAATGAAAAACATTATTGCGTGAGGTACAGGAGTATCCGTACTACTTAAATCCTCAATGTGATAGAAATTGGACCACTTGCTAAACCGTGAGGTGAGTTTTAAAACGTGCAATATTCATCTTTTAGCCAAAGAATGGAGTTCCCTTACATTAGTGTAATATGGTACTTAGAAAAATGATGATCGGGGAAGGAATTTTCAATGATCATACATTGATCATTGAAACTGTATGATGTACCATTAAGGGAACTCCATTCTTTGGCTAAAAGATGAATATTGCACGTTTTAAAACTCCCCCCCACGGTTTAGCAAGTGGTCCAATTTCTATCACATTGAGGATTTAAGTAGTACGGATACTCTTGTGCCTCATGCAATGTTTTTCATTTTATTATGTTTTGTTTCGTCACACGGGCCTTTTGAAACGCACTCGCACTACATTAGGTCCTAGATCTTTAACGGCGTATCTGAGACCCCCTTTCTATACCAATTCTTGTTCGTCTTGATGAGTACTATCACCCCTCAAAGTTTGTCGCATCATTTCAGATACACCCTGTATACAAGATTCAATGTTTTAGGCTAATTTTATGAGTGAGTGACTAACTACAAATGAGCTAAAATTGAATCTTAATCACAAATGAAGGATTATTATTCGATTAAATTAGATCTACCTTTGGTTTTCTTTTATTGATGGTTGATTTATAAATACAAGCTATATTTCATTTATTTTATGACAGATTTTGGTGAAACACACTACAGGGGAAGATAGTGTTACCAGCATGACAAGTTAAGGGTTTAAAAGCTATACGAAATTAAATTTAAAGCTCAAGTATCAGTGAATTTGATACAAACATAACTAGTCAATTTTTTTAGAGCATGGAATACTAAAATTACCTTTTAGAAATAACTTCTATCATATCGGAATAAAATACTCAGAAAATCTTTTCCGATAAATTAATTTTGAAAAATAAATCTAGAAAAGTTAGTAAAATACCTAAAATTAGCAATATGATCACCAATTTCATCCTTAATTTTCGAGTCACTTTAAACTATATTTTAGCTTTAAAAATATACCACTAAAAAGGTTTTTTAACTTGATTTTACTTAACCTAAAGTTGAAATCGTGAACTTATTTTAAACACCAAAAACTATATACTTAACAATCAAGAAACTTTCAGGAAGATCACTCGATTCACTAACACTTTTCCTGAAATAAAAACACAAGCATGGAGAAATGTTAAAGGGTACTTACGTATTATACCGTCGACCGTTCAGCGGCCGTCTAATTCGGCGGCACAGTTATAGTAAAGTCAATGGGATTTGATAACGTTTTCGGATTAAGCGACACGGTCGACGGGATAATACGTAAGAACCTGTTAAAGTTTTTTAAACTTTAAGACTAGCTCATAGGAGGTTTGTCTGGACACTCAGCATGAGAACCAATCCTGGGAGCATCGATTTCTGAGAAACCTGTAAATATTGATATAAAATAAGATACACACAAGTTTTCAAAAATGATAAAATTTTTTTTACTTCCCAACATGGTGATTTAAGTTACTTCGACAAAAAAGCTAAAAATTTTCCTTGATTATTTTTGTTGAACCTCGCTAAAGTGAACCCAGGATACAGAGAACAGATAAAGAAATTTTTAGTTCTGAACAAGTTTATTAGATTTTTTCCAAATAAGATCTTCTAAGAACCCCCAAATAATATTTGATTGAATATCCTTTCCATGATTTAAATATCCAACGAAATATTTTTACCACACCCTCTATCCTTTACACTGCATAAAATTTGAAATTGTTTCTTTTCTGAAAAAAAAAATTAGATTGAAATAGCTATCCACTAACAAATCAGAATAGTTTAGAGCGTTTTGAATAGCTGATGAGTATTTGTTGCATAAAAATATTTTATTTATATTAGAACTCAGATTCCTCGAAATTATCAGCATTTCTTATCAATGATCGAGGAAAAATATAATTAAATTACCTAAAAATATTATAGATTTTAACAAAATTGGTGATAGTAAATCTGATTTTAAATTTAACTTTTAGGGACACCCGTGACCATTTGTCAAAACAGTGCTTGATTTATCTTTGCTATTAGAGATTCGTAGTTGGAACTAACACTTTACTCAATCGAAATTTTAAGTTTACGTACATTAAGTTTATGATATTTCATGAATTACTTTATTACACCTAGTATAAAGTTTAGTTGATTAGCGATTAATACACTTACTGATCTGAACATAGACAAATTTAGGAGAACATACGAGCAATTACTTATAAGTTGGGTTGGTTTACAAGTTTACCTCCCCCATAAAAATCTAGATCAAGTTTTATGAATTGCGTTTATACTGACTACGTCTCTTTATTTTGATTCCTTAATCTTTTAGAGTTTTGCGAAATGAATTGCGGAATAGTTAAAACATTTATGAAATTGACTGTAGAATACTGGTGTTAAATTTTAAAATGATGGAGGAATCCATGTTTTTACGATTCGACCAAAAATCACGAAATATACAATAAAAAGGCACTTACCTGGATAATCCATGAAGGTAAATTAAAGACTATGAGTCACCCACACGGTTTCAGTCGTACAGATAATTTCACCAACATCGTTGAACATGCAAAATAAAAAAGGATGATCATGATCACTTCGTTACAAGATTTAAACATTATGTATTTTCAAACCATATTTTACGCTATGTTAATTCAATTATTAATAAATGCTGACTTCAAATTCGGTATGCTTAAATTTAAAAATAAATTTCCACGAGTGGAATAAAAACTAAAAAAAAGTAGCGAAGTACTTAACGATTCAAGAGCAAGATTGGAATGTCATGATCAATAATTCAGTTTAAACTTCATGTATATTATCGGCATTTTATAATTTGTTCGACGCAAGTCGTAAGTCATTCCAATACTACTATTAAAAGTTTCAAAGTATAAGTTTAAATTGTTTGTATTCAAATACTAGACAAGGATAATTTATTTTTACAATTATAGTGGTAAACGAAATAAAAGTCGCCATTTACAAGTTATCGAAGACCCGAGTGCTAGCTTAAATCTATCAGCTTACAATAACTCTTTCAAGCAAAAAATCATTAGGGGAAGCCCAATTTTGAAAACTTGAATCTTATATATTTAAAGAGATATTTCAAAAGTTAAAAAAAGCTAATGCGTTTACAATCAACTTGGAATATCAGAAAAAGTGGGACTTACCTTAACAGAGAGCTCCAGATTCGACCGACATCAGGTAGCTCGTCTAGCTTCCAAATGATCTGCCACGTGTCTGAATGAACTTGCGCCAACGCCTCTCACGTGACTGCTCTACAGCGCATGTCACTATGCATGCTGCCTGGAAATATGTAAATTAGTTGCCACAAAAAACGGCAAAATTCCTTGGCTCGATGTACCTGGTCCGTCCATAAAAGGACTGGATGCTCCCGTTTAGGAGGGAGAAAGAAGTCCCCCGGCTTTCGCTTGAGGGGCCCCATGCGATTGCATTCAGTCCAAAACGGCCAGGTACAACGTCACACTCATCCACCTTAATTTTGATAACTACAGAATTTTGAATTATTTATTTTGGCCATATTTCTTAACCTAGGATCGAACCCACGAACTCCCTACCCACAGAGCCAAGGCTTTTGCCACTGAGCCACAACCGGCTCGACTGGATGATGGTAAATAGTGTAGTGGATACTAGTTAGTAAGGAAATAAAAAAAATATAAGAAGAAAGCGTCTCAAATTTCTAGAAAATCTAAAAATTGAGACGCTTCCTTTTTTTAAATATATTTTAAATAAATACCGATATTTAAAAACTTGAAATAAGTTAATAGAAAGCAGTGTTTGAAGTAATTTGATTCTATACTTGAAAATTTTTAATAAACTCACCAGCAAAAAAATTGGTTGTAGGATCCGTTGAACGAAAAGTAACCTCTTTTGCAGATGAATTCAATAACCTATGAAACCTGTAACAAAAAGTTACCCTGACATTAAAGCAGCCCCACAATATAACGGCTTGGCGGGGATAAATCAGTAAACACAAAGCCAGTTGGGTTGCTAGGACGAGTTTCGGTACGCAAATCGTGATTGAAAAGAACTTTATATACATGGGTTTAACAAAATAATCATATTTTTAAATTGACGTTCTTCATTTCACTCAAAATTCAGACACCGCTATGAGAATTTAAAAATATCATTATTTTGCTAAACCCAATTATATTATATAGTAGTGTCTTTTTATCACGATTTGCGTACCGAAACTCGTCCTAGCTACCCAACAGGCTTTGTGTTTACCCATTTTCTCCTTCCGCGTAGTGACGTACATGGGTTCAGGAAACGTTGCTGCTCTCGAGTATAGTTGTACTTAAATCTACAACTGTTAATTACTGCTTATAATTTCTTGGTGAATTTTACTATCCAAAACATTGTAACAGAACGGAAAAACCAATACTCATTGTTCTTACATCTACAGAATTTAAATAGACCAAAGAAATATTCAACTCCACAAGATAAAAAAACATCAAGAAATCATTTGAATGTAACAAAATGAACACGAGAATCCCCACAAACACACACACAAAAAAAAAATCCTCGCCCCGTTCTGTTCTCTACAAAATTCAAATTCGGAAATCTTTCTCAGAGCCCTGTTTTCAGGATAGCGAAAATCGTCTGCAAACAATTCTAAAACCCCTCCCACGATTCTTCCGCACCGATCCCCTAACGTGATGAGGGAATCCTCACTCCTAAAAGCCATCTCCCATCGTCTTATGGCTTCTTCTGAGAAATGCAAATGAACTTATGGGGCCCTTTCAAAGACATCTCTCGAGATTTAACGCAAACTGTGCATTAGAACACCAACTAAACCATATCAAACAGTAGCAGACCGAAATCGCGTAGGGAAAAATGCTTTGAACTTTAGGGGTCAACCAAAAACTACCTGAGTTCTTTTGAGGTGATAAGGGGTCGTGTGTGTAAGATGTGGATGTTGGATCTTAGGATAATGTGACCAGATATTTAAACTAAAAATCAACATATAGTATCCCGTCTAGGCTTTTTTCACACAGGACAGGAATATGTAACCAAACTTAAGAACTGAGGCGTGTTGACAATGAAAAGGAGGTAAGTGGCGAAAATTAAAATTTACAGGAGAAGCAAAATAAGTTTCGATGGTCCAATATCGTCAATGCCAAGTCACATCTTCCGGCAACGACTGAAACTGAACGAACTTGCCTCTTTTTCGATGCTATTGGCGTTGGAACATACATTATTTTCAGTGAAAAAACGCAGTTTCGCAAATTTTGGCACTTACTTCCTTTTCATTGTCAACGCCTCAATTATATTTATCAAGAGAAATAAAATTGACGTGAAAGCATACCAGTCCCACCGCGCCGCACCAAGACATTTGTTTTAGGGGGGAGGGATATCTTTCAACCTTAAATAAGGTTAATTTAAATTCAATAAATGTCTATTAAAATATGCGATACAGATTAAAAGAGAGGACACAGAGACAATTGTTTCTGTAGAGTTAGTATTCCACAGAGTATTAATATTCCTCTACGCATTGTATTTATTATTACTATAGTCTGTTAATAGACCGTAACAATAATAAATACATTGAAACAATGACGTAATTTAAAAATGGTCCCTGATTTCCCTCCTACATTTTCCCTGTGAGATTTGTGTGTTTATTATTACTATAGTCTGTTAATAGACCGTAACAATAATAAATACATTGAAACAATGACGTAATTTACAAATGGTCCCTGATTTCCCTCCTACATTTTCCCTGTGAGAGGATTTCCCGGTATATTCCCTGTGTAAACAATTCCGTCAGTCTATCTACATAAAGAGAAAGCTCGTTTTTCTGCAGCGCCTGTATTTCTGCTTTCCCTGCACTGTTTTACTTTTTCCCTCTCGAAGGAGGGGGGGGGATGGAGAGGGAATAAAAGTAATGAATAGATTTTTTACTCCCATCCTGTCGGAAAGGTGACGGAGAAAAGGGAAAAAAGAAGGGGGTTCGAGAGTGTGGTGGGTGTGGGAGGTCCCTTGAATAAACCGAGGACAATGTCACCGAAGGAGGAGTTTTATAGTTGCCGTTTTAGAGGGTTTTTTTCTTTAATTTCCAGCGCCCTCTTCTGGGACCCATAAAAGGGTATCGTTGTCTTTTGAGGGGGGGTTGAGTTGTATGTTTTTTTGTCCCTCTATCTTGATGGATGGTACGGTTTAATGTCGTCTGAAGAATGTCTTTGTCGTTGAATGGACGGGTTTAGGGAGGTCGGGGACATTGTGCTCGAAGAGTAATGAATTGGTTTTACGTTAATTTGAATGGTTTTGAAGTCGTGTCGAGGGGTGTTACTGAGTTTCGTTGAAGATTCTGCTTTAAAAAAATAGATCTCCATCTAAAAGAGATGCATTATAGAGCGATTCAAATATATTGTGGACAAGTAGTCTGTTTTCTTAAGTATTGCTTTTAGAACGAAATTAAAATTATAAACCACCTAAAGAAAGATAAAACTTTGATTATATTAGTTGCAATTCCGTAAGGGGTATATTTGAGCTTATACGGAAACTAATTTTCATATAGGCCCCCATGTGGTAATATTCCTAAATTTGAAAATTTTTCTTATTAATTTCTGAATGGAACTTCTGATTAGTAAATATGTTTTATGTTTGTGAATCCTAGAATAAAAAAAAATGTGATAGAAAAATTGAATAAGAAAATTTGTGTTCTTTTTTTACTAGTATATTATAAATTCCTGTCTTCAACGTAATATCTTTACGTATAGTCTCATGTCATAACATAGCATAAATTCATATTTCAAAATCCAACATTCAGAAGAATATAAAGAAGAAAACAATGTAATGTAAGAAAATTCATTTCAAAGACATATTATTCCTTATAGCAGTAACTTCACATTCTATTCGTATTCTGTAATAAGGTTTGTGAATAGCATACTTATATTATTTTATTACTAGTAGAAATTTAGAGAGAAATATATTCTTCACATGGGAATTTACACAGAATGGTCCCTATTTTACATTATTTCATATATATGCTAAAACGTATTTGTATATTTAAGAAGATAGGGAAACTTACTACTAGGTTACTTGTCACATCTCTTCAGTGATAGGATAGGCAGAATTAACTTTTAGGATTTATATTAAAAATATTCTATATTTAATCATCAATACTTAAAAAATGGATTCTTCCACATCTAAGGCATTATTCAGAATCCAAGCATTTTTGGGCTATAAGAAACTGCATAACAAATTTTTCAAACTGTACAACCAAGAAGATTCTATTGGTATAAGACGAAAGCTCAGCGAGTAAAATATCATGAAACATGAAAAAGTATTTTAAAACCCTAAAAAGTCAGATCTAAATGCTAGAAAAGCAATCAAAATTATATTTAAAGTGTTGATTTATGATGTATGGGATCATAACAAAAATAAACTGGTTTTAAAATTAATCCTTCAATTTTTTTCTTTAAGTATACAGAAAAGGAATTATTAATAATGAGTAGATGAAATAAAATGCTCTTTTCGAATTTTTTTTTATTTAAATAGAGTTAATGGACATTTGTGGCTGTAAAGCCAAAAAACGCGCTGTTGTAGCAGATTTAGCGTTACCCAGGGCGCACCACAAGGAGGCCTGCTACTCTACGCCCTAAAAATATGTGCAAATCTTTCGAAATGCTAGTATACTACTTCTCTGCATCTACATACAAGCTAGACGAGTATACTTCAGGTGCTGGAGCTTCAAGCTGGCTAAAAAATTAGTCATCCTTCCAGTCATTCCATGCAATGGGGGATTGCCAGGCACATCAAGGGGGCTTATGGTGACTGGGGTTCTGTTTCAACGCCCCTGCACCGAAATCGGTAATTGAAACTCAAAGCTCGGTTTGAAGCCGACCATCCAAGCTAATCTTGGTGCTTACTTCTGTATATTTGTAAGAAAATAGTCCGAATTTCAAGAAGAAGGTCTTTCTAGCTGGTTCTGAATGTTCAAAGATGACTTTCTGGTGCTGTTCTTAAAGGACTATGGAATTATGTGTGCTACTGATAGTCCTTTTGGATGAGAAGCTTCAGAGTCTATTATGATCAGCTCTCCGGTCTGCATCCAAAGTTCAGACTCTTAAGAAAGAGGTCTTTCAGTTTCTATGGCCCGATCATCTGTTTGAGGTACTTTTTTAGGTAGTATGTTGTCAAATGTTTCTAGAACAAGCCCCTGTACGTGTACACACTAGCTAGTGTAATACTCCAGGCGCTAGACCTCCAAGGTGGCTTAAAATTTTATCCTCCAACCATCCTTCCATCCATCCAACCATTAAAAATACAATGAGGGCTTGCCAGGCACCTCAAGGGGACCGACGGTGACTGGGGTCCTTTTACAACTTCCCTGCGTCGAAACTGGTCTTGAAGCTTGCCTTCCTAGTTAATCCCGGTGCTTAGCACTGCGTATGCAAGAAAATGGACCGAATTTCCAGAACAAAGTGGTCTTTTTTGCTGGTTTTCGGTCAGGTACCTTCTCTGCCTTTTTCTTGGGCTGCACTGGAGTGGGATGTTTTTCGGATGTGGACCTCACACTGTTCACGAAGGACACTCCATCCCTGGAATTCGCTGACCACTCTGCTGGTTTACAGACCTCCAGACCGACTAAGATTGGTTCTCTGATCTGTGTCAAAACATCAGACTTCTCAGAAAGAGGCCTTTCAGTGCCCACGACCCGATCATCGTTTTGAAGCTCTTTTTCAAAGACCACTGAGGGTTTGCTACTGTCTGTCGAAGTTTTTTCTAAACATTTTTCTCCAACATCAGAATGTGATAAATGGCTCGTTAGGGGTTCTTCAACTGTGTCATCGTGATGTCTAGATTCGGGTTCTATGGCAATGATGGAAACTATTGAGTCCAGAATATCTTTCACTACAGTTTCAATGCTGTCATCAGATGGTTGTCTGGGTGGGGTTAGGCAAGACTCAAGGACTGGTTTTTCTGTTTCATTTGTGGTTGAGATGTTTTCGAAAACTGGAGTCTGATGGTGGACGCATGGAGCGATGTATCTTGCGGATCTTGCAACAGTGCATGTATGGACTACTATGGACTCAACGCCCAGTGGCTTTTCCTCACTGATATCTGCTACACCCTGACACAGTTCAGTTTGAGGCTCATTCGATGATGATCCAGTCTTTTCATCTTCAAGGGTGGGTGAAAACCTCAGACTTAGTTGAAGCTCACATTGGTTGCTGTCATCAGCTGGACTGGATTGGGGCTCGATGGGCTTATCCGATTTTGGACGTTCAAGCGAACCCTGGAGCTGGGGATCTTTCGAGTTCCGAGGAACGTTGATGTCCACAACTTTGGTGGTTGCCTCTTCTTTTCTATCGAAGAACGACCTGACCCTTTTCCAGGCTCCTCTCACCAGTCTTCGAAGAGTGCCTTTCTTGGATTTTCCAGTACCGTTTTCAGGAGACTTTTGGTGGTCTGGAATGTCAACTGATGGGGCAGCTTCAGTTGTTTCTGGTTCAGGAGGATCTGATGACCTTGCTTCACCTAAAAATAAATTACACATTTAACTAAAAGTTGTCTGAGGAGTACGTACAGTTAAAATAAATTAAGTTTTGCGTGTAACTGAAACTGTCATTACTTGCAAAAAATGCTAGAAAATCAAATTTTGTTAATTTTATTAAGTGATGATACTTTTAAATCTTTAAATGCCGGATTATTTGTCAGAAAAGTTTCTGTATCTTATTTACTTTAAGGTTATTACATCATTCGTGTATGTTTTTCGCATTTAATAGAGCATTTTCAATCACATGACTCGGACCTAACAACGGCCTTAGCAACAGAAATGTTACAGTCTTTTGCCCTACAGAGGTTAACAGTTACAGAAAATGACTAGCCGTGGAATTCTTCTATTGGACTATTTGCAATCACGTGACCCCATACTTAAAAACCGCCTTAGCAACAGATAAACAACGGCCTTAGCAACAGTTAAAAGCCCTACAGAAGGTACACAGTTAAAAGAAAATAACCGGTTGTGACGTCACCTGAAAACACTCTATATGGACATATTTTACTACACTAGTACACGTAAAATATAATTTCTCTTTTACTATTTTTTATTTTTACTGTGATTCTTTATGAAAAATAAATTAATAAGGTATAGATATATTGTGACTATTACAATGAATGCTCAGATGTATTAACTTAACACGATCAGTTTAATTTTCCTGGTATGCATTCTACAAACCAGAACTGAACTAAAAGTGTGTTTGCGTCTATTAAAAGCAAAAATTACTTACTTGGCATCCAAATGCAATCTTTTTGTTTGAAGCATTTTTTCCCCTTGTTCAGGAATGAGTGTGACTTGGCGAAGTCTGCCCTCACTCTTAACAAGTCATAGGTCATCAAGAATCCATGGACGAAGTCCAATGCCAGTCTCTTATCTTTTTCAGCGATTGGGTCCGAGGGAAAAGTTTTGGTCAGGTTTTTGTAAAATGTTTGCTCCTGCAAAAGATAAATTCATAGGTTATACAGGGTGATTCAAAACTAGAGGGGAAATGTCCGTAAAAGTGTTTCCTAGAAAATTTTTACCCCGTTTGCTTCAAAAAAGTTTTACTTACTTTATAGGTAGTTACAAAAATTAGTTAATACACATAAAAATTCACCAACTAACTATACTAGACTGCAACGTTTCGTGACTCTATAACGTAACTACGTGGAAGGAGAAACTGCGTAAACAGAAAGCCTGTTGTTGGGTTGCTTGGAGAAGTTTCGGTACGCAAATCGTGACAAAAAGACACTATAATATATACATGGGTTTAACAGACTAATCATATTTTTAAATTGAATCACTACGCGGAAGGAAAAACTGCATAAACAGAAAGCCTGTTGGGTTGCTAGGAGGAGTGTCAGTACGCCAATCGTGTTAAAAAGACGCAATATTTACATAGGTTTAACAAACTAATTGTATTTTTAAATTGACGTTCTTCATTTCACTCAAAATTCAAACACCGCGCTGGGAACTACTTTCTTTGTTTTGTTTCTCCAGGGTCAAGTAACGTTGCAGTCTAGTATGAACAAAACATTCTCAATAATGCAATTTCAGTCACCTGGAAGCATAGTTTCACATATGTGATAAAATCAATATTACGTAATACAAACAACTAAACTAAAACGAAAAAGAATACATAATGAAGCCGTGTGGCAAACAGGTGGTAAACAAATAACATCTTCCTGGAATTTACTTTAACTAGACTACTTTTTTTTTTATCAAACATTTAATTTTATCCCTGATATCACCTATAGTAAATTAACATTTTATTACAACTTTAGATCTAGATGTTCCAAAATCATAAGACATACCTGAAGAGCCGTCCAGAACATAGGGTAGACGTCTGTCTCCCATGTCTCCACAGACCTGCCCCTTAATCGGATTGGGAATCCGGTCAGCAACTGAAGGGACATCGCCCCGAAACTCCAGAGGTCGACGAGTTCGCCGTTGGCTTTCACCTCTCCTGGATAACGGGTGAAGCAGAGCTCCGGGGGGCGGTACTTGTGCGGGAGGCCAACGCGTTCTCTGTTCGAAAAAAAAAGAATGTTACAGAGGATCACGTCAAGTTTGAATGATTTAAAAGTATAGATGATAATATCACATTGTTACACTCAGAAGTTTGAAGATATTTTTACTGTTATGTAGTACATCCCTTCAACTTTCAAAAGACAATTCATGTATTTAGAGTATTGTTTCAAAAGATAAATTTTCTCCTCAAAACAGAGAGAGGTACAGAGGGTACAGAGTTACACCTGGTGCACGTGAGATAGGTCTTCTGCCCGTGTTTAAAAGAGAGACACCTGATGTGTCCGCTAATGCTTATGATGGTCTGCGTGGCTCTATCTGCTTTGATGGAGCCACGCAGACAATGATAAGCAGGCTCATAAGCTAAAGAAAGATATAAAAAAGTAGGTATATTTTCTAAAATTAATGTTATGACGTGGGATTTTAATTTGACTACCCCCTCGCCCTGGTGAGATTTTCTGGACCCCCCTTTTTGACCCCATGCAATATATGGACGTCCCCTATCTCATGGAAATGCTACTGCTTGAAAGAAAATTCAACTGAAAAGCATGACGAATTTTTATAGAGTAAATAATCAAAAACATATTATGAGTAAGATTTTAAAAGATTATTTGTTACATTTTAAAATAATTTAACTCAGAAAATCCGAAAAAAAGAGGAGGTTGAAGCCAATTGCGAGCTAACACCGAAAACTTGGATTGGTGTACTGGAGTTTGCAATTTCAAACAGAATAATGTTACAGTAAAACCCTAAGATACGAGACTTCCGTACACTTTTTAACGTTTTGCATACATCTTAAAACTTGCAAAAACTGAATCAAGTACTGATAGACATTTACCTATCGACTAGCTCCTTCGACGAGTTAATGAACGAAAAGTCGCAGAGCAAAGCCTTGGACTCCGCGGATATCAGCACGTTATCGCCCTTGATGTCGAGGTGGCAGATATGCTTCGACGCAAGGTACTCCATAGCTTTGAGCACCTGGTACAGCCATCTCTTGGTGCACTCTAGGCTACCCTTCTGTCTCCTGAAAGCCGGATCCTTCAAGGCCGCGTGAAGGCTCCGCTCCTGAAGGGGCATCACGAAGGCGCTCATGCTGAATTCGTCCATTCTGATGACGTCATAGAGTGGCAGGATGTACTTGTAGTCCAGCTTGGCCCACAGAGTCGCCTCCAGGCTGTCCTCTTCGAAGTAGACTACGAGTTTGACGGCCACGTCCTTGTTTTTGCGAGGCTCTTTCATCCTGTAGACGTCGCCGAAGGATCCACTGCCGATGCTGGAGATTAGTTGGTATCCCCGTTCTTGTTCCAAGAACTTGAGGAAGACGTCGAGTCTGACCTCGCGATATTCCATAGTTATCGATTATTTGAATCGAAATTAATTTCAATCGGATTGATTGCGATGTATAAAACTCGAAAAAATATCAAATCGAGTTTTTTGACGAAGAAATAAGTTTTTTTTATAAGCGCACTTTCAAAGACGTTATTCGCAGTTGAAAGCAAAATGACAAGTGAAGAGTTGAGAATTTTTTTTATTGTTGAGAACGTATTTTCTCATTGTTGTGTTGCAATAGTGTAGTTCGTTTGTAGTTTACAACAATGATATGATTGTTGTACCTTAACCAACTTCATCGAAATGTTTAACAGGTAACGGAAATACCCAAATTTAAAAATATGCACATAAAAATAGCTATTTGTTCATCTATATTGAAAGCATAAAGTTTATGCAAATGATAACTTCTGAGTGAAGTGAACAACCACAATAAAACAATCACATGAAAATAAAAATTTGAAAAATAAAGATATGATTACAGAAGAATCTTTGTAAAAAATATTTACCCCACATTATTCATTTAAATTCTTGTATTAAAAGTATTAAAGTAGGAAATTAGTATTCAAAAATAGGACATTAAAAATTGACTTATTGAAAGGAACTTATATGTTCATATTGAAATTACATGGTCATTTTTAATAGTTTAAACTGTATTTTTCATCCTAATAGGGAAATTATTTCTCAAGTTCAAACAACCCTTTTATAAAAAGAAAATTAAATCGAAATAAAAGCACAAATATTAATAATAATTTAAATAATAAGGTAACAAATAAATATTTCTTATTTCACTCGAATAGTCACCAGAATTTTTTGCAAAAATTTATTCCATTAAATTAATTTTAACCGTTCCTGGGGCTTTTAGATTCTTTTCACATCATTACAAGGGATATATTTTTGGGACTTGAAAGAGGGGAACAGGGCATTTGAAAAGACATTATTTAAAGAATAAGCATTTTTTCAAACTTATAAAATTATAAGTAAAAAAAGACAACCCACTCATCCAAGATCTCCCGTTTTATTTATTTCATTTCCCCCAACCTTTCGCACAGAAAGAAAAAAAAGAGCGAAACTTCTGTCACACAAGACTGAAAAGAACGACTTTATCCTTCATTTGGCCTTTCCTTTCGGGGCTTGATGCTTTTTGTTCCTCCTGTGGAAGAATTCCCTTAATTGCAAGAGGGCAAAAAGCACTTTTTTCATCGGAAAAACAAAGAACTCCCTACCCCCTAATGGGGTTTTATGACATCTCAAAAAAAAGGAAAAAGTTGGATATATGACGGGTCGGGCTGTCACAAAATCATTAGTTGGCTCTTCATCAGTCTCGGGAGCCGGCTAATACTCGAAATTGGGGTGGGAGAAACATCTGAATTAGAAGCTAATTCTAGGGATAAGGATTCTATTCATCTCCTTTATCAGTTATATTTTTCTTATCATCAATAATGTTAAAATTTTATTTATATGTAGTTACATGAGCCTTATAAAAAAGTGAAAGATAAGGAAATGTATTAAAAATGCGCATCATTTTTTGCATTTATTAATTTTTATTACTATTAATTTATGTCGACGTACTGGCCAAGTGGTTAGAGCATCTGACTGCGAAGCCGTACGTCCGGGGTTCGAATCCCCGTTTGGCATGGATGTTAGTTTCTGCCCTTATGTGTGTGATGAATGAATGTGGCCCCCCTGTAAAAAGGGGCTGTGCCTGTGTGAATGTGTGTGTGGCGTGGGCAACAGTGCTTCACCTCCGTAGCTTCGGTCCACAGGTGCCCACTGGGTAACGCAAAGTAAGTACTGCTTCGGCATTACATGTGTTAATGGACTACAGCTTTAACGGTTCGAAATTACCTGCCATTAAAAAAAAATATTACTTTATATGTGATTATGCTCCTAAAAAAAGCATTAAATTAAGGACGACCGATGTTAGTTGGCACTTGGAGCTAGTTGGCGTTCTGTCTATTTTTTTGCCACAAGAAAACTAGAGCATTGGAATAGTAGTGATGAGTAGAGTACATAAAGAAATGAAATAAATACAATTTACCTCCGTAAACAACCGTGTTTTATGGAAGCATTAACATGCAAATTAGCTTCTGCGAACACCCCATAAGGTATGCCAACTCGCCCACGGCTTAGCGCGAGTTGGAATAGCCAAGAACTAATTTTTAGGTTAATTGTAAATGAGCATTAAAATTATGAATCCGACGTGTTTTTTTAGCCCAAAGGCTAACCTAAACAGATTATCTCTAAGTATTACAGAAAAAGATATTTATGCATGAAAAAACAAAAACTATGCCAACTAACAACCCCGGTCTGCCCTATGGTATCCAAAAGCTATTTTAATACCTCTAATACAGTTATAAAACATGAGATAATTATGTTCTAAAAATAGTCAATTTATTGAAAGGCAGTGTCTGAGAGTGATTAGATTCAGTTTATTCTTAACAAAATAAGTGTATTTTATCGTTTATACACGTATTCTCCATGGTCACTTACCTTGGGGTAGTATAATATGTTATATAACAGAGTGAAGTTATCATTTTTAGCATTTATAAACTTTTACGTGTTTTAAGTGTCTATACTATAAACAAAATCATCATCAAATTATGTAACCCTAAAGCTATTTTAATATTTCTTATGACGTTATGAAACATATTGAATTTAGAAATAATTCTCTTCTAAAGTATCTGCCTTATTATAAGAGTGCAAAAACATATTTAGCTCTTTTGAAAATTTTAATATTCATTATTGCTTTTCCGTAGTTAAAAGTATTTACTTAGTACTAATACTATATTGACGACTTTTACATCATATATGTTGTCTTTTCATCAAATATTACTCAATAACTACAAAATATTTATACCTACACTTATAAACATTGTTATGTAATTTGAAATGTTTTAGTAAGAAATAAATTTAAATAAAAAAAAACTAATGGACTTTTAGAAATGAATTTACTTTGATATAGTCGAAAACTGAATAACAGAGACTTTTTCCTCTAAGTTATTAATAGTATAAACAAACTCTCATATCAAACCTGAAACTAAATGATTTTTACATCAGATCATAATAATATTTTTAAATGGGATATTAACCTTCTAAATTTTAAAATTTTATGACATTTTAATAATATTTGAGGAAATTAAATAATGAAAAATGAATAAATTAACACGGGATTAATCTTTGTGAAATGGTTCAATACATAATTAATAATGGAATCATAAATGATTGTAAAAAAATTGTACATGGAATTATAAAAAATGTCTTTTCTTTCAGTCATGAAAAATGTTTCATTACTCAGAAATTCATGAGCTAATAATAAAGAACAAATAAAGTATAAAAGATAATTTCCACATACACTTAGTAAAAGTAATATTTGAACAAGAAATAGTTATTGAAATTTCAATAATTAAGTTTTCAAAATTTTTAACAATATGATACTTAAAAAACTAAAATTTAACTTGTAAACTGACTCCCATGCGGTTTTTAAGTGTATAATATATAGTCATAAAGTGTGAAATACAAAAACATTAATTTAAAAAATTCAGCTATTAAGTTTGAATTTCGAAGGGTTCTTTTTAACTATGTTATACCCAGTATTTAACTGGCGTGTGGAAAATTAAAGCTCTAACTTAAAAATTTCAACTACGTATTACTTATACTTAACCAGTAAAAAAGTTGAGAATTATATTTTGAACTTTTTTAACTAAACAATACTCAAGGAAACTTGCAAACTTTTTTTTTGTAAATTTTACCAATCTTAATCCTCCTAAGTTTTCTCTGCAGTCCCAGAATAAAGCCATACTAATTTAAAACCGAGAGTGTTTACACAGTCACTTCCAAAGAACTCTTCTTCCACGCCTCGAAAAGAAGATATAGTCACAAAGCTCAATTTCTTTTCCCTATTCCAAAAGAATCCTTAAGGCTCGCTCCAGCCTCGCCACCTGTGTTTCTTTCACGCGCCTCCTTATGCAAAAAACTTTCCTTACATTGAAACTTTCTGGAGCACAAAGTTGCCAAAAACCGCAGGCAGGGGGCGGGGACACGCAAAGGTGAAAGAAATCTAGGAACGATTTCCAGAACCTTTTACCTCTCTCTCCAGGAGAAAGAAAAAAAAACACCAACAGGATACGGAGGAATAAAAAAAATACCCGAGACCCCTCTAGAAATAAGAGAATGGTATAAAGTCTTAAAAGAAATAAAAAGTTTAGATAGATAAAGGGAAGGCGAGAGAGAGAGAGGAGAGAAGAAATATTTAAGAAAGGGACGCGGGAAAAAGTCGGAAGCCTGCCGGCGTTTCGAGAGCGTTTTGCACCTTGATCGATATAGGGATAGATCCCAAAGGAAAGCCTGTGAGGGTAACGTGTGAAAAAAAACTCACTTGTATTTCGTTTCTGTTTCGGTATTACTGTTTTTAAGGGAGTTTCATTGAGTCAAAAGGATGGGGGGGGGGTAAAGTTCGTGGGGGTGAGTCACTATGGGGAGATAACCTCTATGACCACTCTTGGCCGGCAATCGGAGAATAGCCGTTGGCTTGACGGCTCAAACTTCGCTCAGAGTGGGGTGGATCTGAGAGAGTGAGAAAGTGCTATTGTTTCCTTCTTCTTGAGTTCTTTTGGGGTGGATTTGGGCTGTGGGGGGGTTAGTGATCTCCGACATGGTGTTTTTTTTCTCACACGCTTTAGATCGTATAAAATGAAGGTGGATCATTCTTTGAATGCTGTATTTTGACTTTAATGGTTAAACTCTTTCAGTTCTAGACGGACCAGAATTTCTGTAGAATTTAATGTTGCTCTGTCTAGGATTGAGAGGTATAAACAGAGTACGGTGGATAAGCTTGTATTACCCTGAGTTAATACAGACACTATTGCTATTTGATGAGGAATAAATAATGTTAACCAAGTAACTTTATTGAAACTTTAAAAAAAACTCTATTGAAACTTTTGACTGGTTGAAACTATATTTATGAGCTTTGAAAAATAAAAATATCAGGCATCTATTGGACGGAAATTCAGTAAAAAACTGGAATAGGGTTTTGTTTCCAAATATTTATGAGCTAAAACAGTCAAACAAATTTAGTTTTTTACTTTAATGAGATTATGTCTTATGATATTAACCATTGATATCTATGTAATAAATACCACGTTTTTTGTAACTCATTGCTTTTAGTATACTAAAACATTTAATTTTATACAATTTTAATTCGAGGTTTAAACATTGTAAACAGTTACACGTTTCAAATACATTAATGTATATTTAATAACTAGTAAGATTTTAGAGTCTATTGGTCTATATCACACATATTTTCACACACATATAGAAAACTTTAATTCTAAAAGTTAATTGATACACTCATTTTATTCTGAGCTACTTATTTGTAGTACCTAGATTCGCTATCTCTACTTAAATCTTCTAAGAGCTAATCTATTAAATCTTAATTTTTTTCGTAGCTTTCTGTTTTTAACATCACTAATTCACTAATAATGTAATCCTTCTTAGATTGCCGTTCTGTTAAGAAGAACAATTGATTTAACTTGAGTATTCTGAAATATCCCTACAAGATAAAGTTCTCATCCAATTTCAATCTTACTTAGCCTTTTTAATAACGATTCATTCCCGTTATCCTTCTATTAAGAAGGAGAACCACAAACTGACAAACATTAGACGGTCTGATAAAACCCACATCTACAAGATCTCCACAAAACAAACCTCTTCAACCCAATCTCACTCCAATTCACACAACTCTACACTTTCTTTTCTCACCTATAATAACAATAATAATCTCCCGACAAAGTGTGAAGAATCGGACAATAATTGCGCTAGGATTACATCCAATAACACGATGATTGATGACCCGGTAATTACCCTGGAGACATTAATGTAAATTAATCCATCTCCCTCTTATCCAAAATTCATGCGTTTGTCAAGAGTCGACTCTTTTTGACTCATTAGTAAGAGATGATGCGCTGATTAAGCAAAATGTACTAATCGAGTGATTTTTTTTGCTATTGATTTAATAGACAGTGTGCATGTGTTTTGGGAGAGTGACAGTTTATGTGATCGATTCGATGGGAAATGTAGAAGGGTTAGGATATTTAACTGATGATGTGAAAATCGACACTTTTAGAAATTGATAAGTACGTATCGAAGACGGAGAGTTTAATGTTTTTAGATCAGGGGTCGGCAAGTAATTTTACTTGGTGTCCAAGTAAGTTTGAAATTTTTTATCAAGGTTAAGAGAAAAAAGAACTCATGATGTAATTACTTGAAATTCTCATCTTCAGTTACACATATTTTTTACACAAAGATGTTGCCGTTAAAACTGCCCTACATCACAGCAACGCCATTTAAAAAAACAAAAAAGTATTGATAAGGCTACTGAATGGGCATCATCAGCAAGAGAATGTTGAGAAAGATGGCCTAAGAATTTGGGATTCCTTGATTTTTTTAACTACGAGGAAATGAACTTTTTAATTTTCAGCACTTTTCCCTAAATTATGAGATTCAAAACCATTGAACTAGCTTTTGTCTTAAAAACTTGTAAATTATTAATAACTTTACATTTAAAAAGGGGTACTGGAGGTTTCCTCCACAAGATGTTTGGAAATTTGACCTTTATAAAGAAGATTAAAATAATTTTTAATGTCTAAAAATAGAAGGATTTTCAAAATGTTTTGGCGATCCAGGAAATAACCTTTAATTTTAAAATTTAAATTTTAGCTTTAAATGTGGAGGTTTTAACCCTATGAGAGACCATGTTGTATTCAGTTTTTTTTTTTTTAATATTTTGTTTGAACCCTTTACATTCTTAGTATAATATTACATTAACAAGTTCTAACTTTGAGTATAAACTTGTAGGAAAATTAAGTTTTAAATTTCAGGTTAATAATGAACAAATTTAATGAAGATGAACAATAAAATTCCTTTTAATGTAACTAATTTATTTTACATTTAATCTTAGGTATATTTTCCAAATTTTTCACTGGAAAAAAAATTCTTTTAAGGAAATCCCTTAATAGTTCTATGGGTTACCTATAAAAATCCTTTTTAAATATTACCTGTTTTATCTTACAGAGAAATTTAAACAAATTAAAGCTGAAAAGACGACCAGAAATATTCAAATTGTTTAAAACTTCCAATTAGGAGATCAACACTGAATTAATAATAATTTTAAGGAACCGAAATAAAATTTCGAATTTATCCGTGATTTTGAACCAAAAAGAAGTTTGAATTTTTCAAATTGCACTGGATTTTGTAGTTTAAGGTATGAGTGTATTAAAACCTTTTAATATAAACCTCTATAAAACTTTAATCTACTGATTTCGGCTCACTTTGATCACCACACCAGACTCTCCCTATCCATTTCATTACACGCTCCACCAGATGCAAGTGATAACACATATCAGATTTATATCGCGCATTAAAGCATAAAATGAACCTCAAAAATTTCCCTAGATAATATCTCATTGATCAACAACATCAAAACCAGTCTTGGTTCCTTTCGGCATGCCACCCAATCTAAGTAAATCTCGGTGGCGTTAATAAATGGTGAGCATCAAAAGCACGAAGAAGGTTCTCCGATAGAGCAAGACAGGAGCAGGTGGTATGGAGTGCACGAGCCTCCTCCTCTAGAAAGGGGGTTCGGATGGTCACGAGGATAGAGAGAGGGTAGGGGCGAAAGGGTTGATGCCGTGAGAGAAGAAGACACCGTTCGATGGCCTTCGATCCCACTGTATGGAGAATACGAAAGCGTGCCAAGTGGAATTATTTGGCAATTATAATGCTAATTTGGTGAGAAATGGCATGTAATTTTTGTTTAAAATGTGTTTTTTTAAATTTTGTTGAATTTTGTTCATAAAATTTGTTCTGACAGTTACTTGGCAATTGTTTGAAAGGCAACGAATTTAAATTTTGCATACAGATTAAATTTCATCTTTCGGAGCAAACAGGATGGTTCAAAAGGCATGCGTGAAAATGCTATAGGATGTCAAGTCCCAAAGGCAATTCAGATAGGGCCCTGGAAAGGGGGATTCTGAAAGCAATCCCAAGACGAAGCTAAGCGTGCACTAAAGTTGCCTGTTGCGTTACTGTGGGCAAACGTTTAGGGATAGAAAATCCAGTGTCAATTATTATGTTTTGACTATTCATAAAACATGTGCAAAGTTTTTGTCCTTAAGAGGTCGTTTTAATTTTTTACTGTCAGATTTTAAAGATTACCTATATAAGGAAAAAGCTTATCAAATTAAAAACATGATAACTGACGGTACAATTTTATTTCTACCCCCAACTGTTTGTCCACCGTAACGTATCTTACATTGCTTATGGCATCTTTTGTCCACACAACATCGCCTCGAGGTTGCTTCTAGCATTTGTGCATGAGTTTTAAATAACTCTGTATGTTTGAAGTGACATAAATGTTATCTGGATTGTGAATTGACGTATTTTGTAAAATCGAAAATAATATATTTTTCTTTTCTTTTGAAGTTGATACTTTTTTTTGTGTGTGTGAAAAGAGAAATCATAAATTAAAGTAAAAATTTAAAGGGTTATTCTTTCATAGCATTTAAATCTTACCATACACATCAAATTTCACAACTTACATACAAGTTAAACATGGCATTTAGAAGCTATAATACACGACAGCCTGAACCCAGTACGTCACTAGGCGAAAGGAGAAAATGGGTAAACACAAAGCCTGTTGGGTTGCTAGGAGGAGTTTCGCTACGCAAAACGTGATAAAAAGAGACTCTTCATGGGTTTAACAAAATAATCCTATTTTTTAAATTGACGTTTTTCATTTCACTCAAAATTCAGACACCGCGATGGGAACTACTTTGTTTGTTAGTGACGTATATATATTTTGCATATACAGTGTCTTTTTATCACTATTTGCGTACCGAAACTCTTCCTAGCAACCCAAAAGGCATTGTGTTTACCCATTTTCTCCTTCCGCGTAGTGACGTACGGGGTTCCAGAAATGTTGTTGTCGGGTATAGTATAGTAACTGTTTACTTTCAACGGTAAACGAAACATCAAACTTGCATCAAAATAGTACATCAAATTTTACTAAAAAGAAAAATAACCACATAAATTTTCGATTATTTTACAGTTAAAACAATAAATGTTTCATTCTCTAGATAATTCCGTTGCTCCAACTCGGAAAACTCGCACCAGTTGTCAGTTTGACACGCTTTCGTATCGTACCTATAGTGGGATCGATACTTTGCACACGTTCGATATCGCACACGCGTCCTTGGAAAGGACACGCAGAAAGGAACCAGGTAGCTAGGTAAATGAAGGTCAAGGGGGATGATGTGTAAGGTGTTTGGCATAATATTGTTGGAGTCTGGTTAAGTGGTTATTATGTTGTTTTAGTTCGAGTAAAAAACTGGGGTTTTTTTATCACGAGAATGAGGAGTTAATATTTATTATAGAGGAGTTAAGAGGTTAAGAAATGAAGTGGTTGGTGTTTAAGTGGATCTTGTACAACTGAATTGCACTGAGGATATTTGAAACAAGTCTGAGGTATGGGGGTATGGTCAAAGGTACTACGCATCAATATCTGATAGTACTAGTACTTGAGAAAAAACAAATTTATCGTATTTAGGATATTAAATATTTTTGTATTTAATTTAACTTCAAGTAATTTTTTATTATATTGTGGATAATTTGGTAAAAGACGTGAATTTCCATATTATTTTATCAGCACTGATATATGCAACATTTTTGTTTGCATTTACATAATAATCATGCTTTGTGGGTGAGGTTCAACATGCACTAATAATAAGAAACTGCTCCGCTGTGATGGCTTTCTTTTATTAAAATGAGAAAGAAACCCCTCAGAATGCTAAAATATTTTCGACCATTTTTGTAAAAATGCGAATACAAAATATGAACTTTATTAATACTTGAAGAATATAAAAACTTGAATTCGTTTAAATATAACACATAAAAATATTTTAAAGAAATATGGACGTTCTTTGTATACTATAGTTTCCATCAATGAAACTTTTCCAGCTAAAAATACAGACTTATCTAACCAATTAGTTATTCTAGTATTTTGTAAAGCATTTTTACATTTTTGCTAAACTAATGTTTCCTTAGTTTAAATCCTTCTGCTTAGAATGACGTTACATTGGCTTAAATCGGAGAATATTTTTTGTGTACCGTCTCATATCGTCAAAATTTATTCTGAGCATTGGTGTTTATCTGCTAACATTTTGTGCGAAAAATTAACGTGTGTGTATGTAAAAACAAAAATTACGAATTCTGCATCAGAAAATATGTACTAATATCAAATAACTTTCTTCTTAAGAAAAAAGCTTCTTAAACTTCAAATATAAAGCCAATACATACCAACAATTCACTCATCATAAACTATAGATACATCAACATAAACCATTATACAAATAAACTCATACGGAACAGGCAACCCATGCATTCATTGAACTTGGAAATTCCTTCATCAACAACAATCAGTATTAGATTGGACACGATTTTTCGTGATTCGTCCGCTCGGTTCCTTTCTGCTTGACCATCGAACGAATCGGTCGGAAGGGGATGGAGGAAGAGAGAGAGAGAGAGAACCTCAACTTCAAGATCGTGTTTGTGGGGGCGGATAGTTCGCCTGGGGGGACTTGAAGAGGTGGACTGTTTGCTAAGTGCGTTGGGAGTTGTACGAACATCGATTCGGTAACAAACCGACTTTTTACAGGGCTTTGACTCTATGTGTGGAGAATACATCAATACTGAAGGAAGTACATATATTCGGTTTTTGTGAAAATATAAAGGTTGAAGAAAGTAGGGGAGGTTTTTTTCGTCCTTTTTTTGGTGGTTAGAGTAGTCTTCATAACCTTTTAATGTGAATTATCAATGGATTCGTGTTTAAGAAGGTTAAAGTTTTAAGAAACTTAAAGGTCTGGTACATTTAAAGTTTACTGGTGTGAAAAGGATGGTTTTGGTTGCCATGACATCCTTTCCTTCCTCGACTTTTTTAAATAGGTAGTAAGAATTTATATAGTGTTCTTTTATTAAATTAGCAATTATGCTATAACTGAGGAGAAACTATGGTTTAAGGAAATTTTCAATTGTTCATTTTTAAGAATAATTTAAGTTATCCCTTAAAAACTAAACTTAAGACTTTTTATCATCAAAATAAGATAAAAAGCACCTGTTCATATATAAATTTTATTAACTATTTTCACTGTTTTTTATAGCAACTAGTAGATCCTCTAAAAAAACATATTTGATATCAGACAGATGTATTCGAAAATATTTTGCTTTCAAATTTCTCAAGTCATGAACTGTCTGACTGTTTTAATTGGTTTTCCTTTAAAATTAACCTTTCAAACATAAGAGTTAACCTTTCAAAACATAAGATTTAATAATACCAACGCTATGTATTGTGAAAAACTATTGTGAATACCGGTAAACCTGCATCGTTCCTTTAAGTGCTGACCGTCCCAAATTTTCGATAGGATTCAATAGAAATCTCGGGCGGACTAGGATAGAAAGAGTTTTATGTACTTCCCACACAAGCCAAATGTATTATTCAATGACGAAAATATACTAGAATGCACAATAAACACCAACTATTTCACACAATCCACATCTCTTTGGGGGTTACACAAAGAATGAATAACAAGAATACTATATCAATATTAAGATAGGGGTGCACAGGTACCTCCAATTGACACCTTATACTTCAAACTCAGCGGCAATACAGCGAAAATTTATATTTTTCGATGCTCCATAGACTGCAGGGATCCATCAAAGCAGGGCTATTGGATCTTATCCAATTTAATCCAATACATCTATTCTTTCGTATCACAATCTGTGGTGACATATTATTCTCCGCTGAAGGGTCGTTTATCTCAGGGAAGAATTAGCTTTTCATATTGTAAGAATCACAACAACAAAAAGTTTTATTTTTTTACTTCTCGAAAGGAAGCACAGGGATTCATCAATGTGAAAGGAGGCTTGGAAAGGGGATTTTGAGTGAAATATCAGGTGGGGAAATAATAAAAAAATTCTTGGATATTGACTAAGAGTGTGTTTGGAGGACATGGAATAGTTTTGAAAGTATTGGAAGGGTTTTGGATTTCAATGAAGAGAATTTTGGATACGATTATTTTTTTCTGCAGCATGATGTAATTTTTAAATTTTATTTTACATTAGTTTTATTACCTGGGATCGTTTTACGATATGTAGATTGTAGTTGAACAAATAGCTGTAAAATAATTTTGTGAACAAATACATGAATGAATAAATGAACTAATACATGAAAATAAAATAAGAATAAAAAAATACTGGTACACAGGGAGAGTGTCATAGATTACAGGTATTATCTGTCATAAGGTTAGTAGCACGAAAAATAATTTCGATAATGATCAATATCATTATCAATAGTTTTTAATTATAAAATAGTGTACTATTTAGAAAATTGTGACGTAGAAGGCACTTTTGAAGAAACTTGTAAATAAGGACATAATTTTAAAGTCAAATAAAATAATAATAAATCAACATATTTTAGTCCTTTTTTGTTATTTATCCCGCTGAAAATCGTCAAGCAGTCTTAGACGCCAGAGATTAGATTTTAAATAGGAAAGAAGATTTGACTCAGAACTCACACCGCATTTGTTTAATTTATATTTCTTCACCTTTACTTATAGTAAAACCTCTATTTAGGTTAGGTTAGAAAGGCTCTATTAGTGTTTATTATTTCTACATTCTTTTTAAGAATGAAATCTTCAGTGAAAAATTTACTGCCAAATGAATATAATTTTCAATAGAAATACTAAAGGCAATAGAAATACTTAACCTATTACCTTTCGCAAATAAATTATTTACTTAACAAAAGGTTTATTTACATAATATATTTTTTAAGTGTCTACTGCACATATTTTAAACCTCTTTTACTTTTAAAAATTACTAGATAGAAATATTTTACTCATTAAACAAACATACTTGTTTGCCTTTTAAGGAAAGACATTTTTTAAAAAGTTTTAGATTATTCCAGTTTTTTAATAATGTTTAAAAATGCCTAAACATCATATATAGTCTAGATTTAGTTCAAATAATTTAATTAAAAATTGAACACACTTCAAATAAATTCTAAATGTGCAAAATATTTGAAACATTCGCGTGCTTAAATTAATAGTTAAAAACATTCACCACTTCACACTTAAGGATGACGTATATACATAAATGTTAAACTAATATTTCAGAATTACAAATAGGTAACTAAAGAAATGTATTAATTTTGATAAAAGAACAAATTCACTTAAAAAGTAATTTATTTTTCAAAAACTGAAAAGAAATCCCCACATATGCTATTCTACAGTTAATAACTATTTCTTTCCTATGTTTATTTCATCACCAATCTGGGCCGAAGTTTGCGTTCCTTAGTAAGTTTTTTACCCCATCACCGTATCTTCTACATAAATCAAAATATCTATAAAATATTAAACTAATATAACGCTGCACCAAATCACACGCACATGGACCCATTATTAAGACCTCATAATTTTCCTCATCTTCCAAAATTCACCCGATCGGGACGTCCCCATATTACCGAATCGATATCGAAACTGGATCTTGCTTCGATGGACCCACTTTCTCAATTTACAACCGACCCCCCCACATCCCTGGACGGACGTGAACAGCTGATCGCGAAGGAATGTTAATGAATGATCCCGGAGGTACGGGGATCCGCTGCGTAGAGGCACGGGCTTATCTGCATAAAAAAGCGATATCACGGTACGTCAGATTGCATATTAAATTCCCCGAATTCTTAAGTATCGTAGCCGTGAAATATGATATCGCCCAATCATTTGTTTAAGCGTGAGGGCAAAAAATGCCCAAAAACATTGAAGGAGAAGATTTATAGTGACGAGGTCCCAGGACGGCCTTTGTCGGTTATGTTGGTTAATCAGAAGGGCGTGAAGTATTTATTTGAATCGGGAAATTAATTTTGGTCCAGGGAGAATATGTGTTACTGGGGGAGTGAGTTTATTTTTAATGGGATATTGGTGGCGAAATTTAGTTTTCAGTTAATGATGGGTTTTGATGATAAAGTTTTGTATTGGAGAAAGTGGGTTAATCAGTGTTATACTGCAATGATAATACTATTTTGCATTAAAGAGTAGTTCAAAAATATGAAAATTTAATATTATTATTGGGGTTTTACTTCAACAAATTTGAATATTTTTTTTAAATGCTTCAATATGAAGTACTATATCTTACTTAGTCGGAATTTCAAAATCACACAATATGGCTGTTAATGAAGTTATTCTCTCTTATTTAAATAGCTGTGACCAGAGATATTTTTAACTCCTCTGAGAGAGTATTTCACTCCTTGAAAATCGGAAATACTCTTTAAAAAACTAGCAAGGAGTAATTTCACTCCTTGAATTTTTCCACAAAGGTTTAGCTTAAACCTTCAGCCACAGCATCCTAATTATCATACTTTTTAATGTTAATGTTTTCATATAGCAATAGTAATTTTTTTTCATGTATTGTTCTGATGCTTAGGGAGTTTGATTGATAGAAACCCAAAATAGCATCCTCAATTTTTTTTTCAATCTCATTTTGTCCATTAAAAAATACGAGTTTTTAATAGAAATTTTGCCTTTGCATATTCTATTTCCGTATTTCACTCCTCGTAATTGAATTTCACTCCTCCTAAAAAAGCCAAGGAGTATTTTTACTCCTCCAAAAAAATCCTAGGAATAACACTGGCTGTGACCGTTACTTCAATGATCAGAAGCTTAAAGTTGAGTGACTGACAAAACAGTGTATAAATCACAAAACAGAAGAAAATCAATACGCCAAGGAACGCTATAAAATAAATCAACATACAAATTAAAGCTTTAATTTTACCAGCTCACACGAATTTCTAAAGAATAATATACTCACAGTCGTAAAGGTTTAAAAAGGAGCTAAAACCCCCCATTTTCATCCAGCATCATAAATACATTCAAATCAAAAGCCTTCCTCAACATCTGCACTAGTATTCAAAACACATCTAATGGATCTTTAGTCTCCCCTAAATACACCATCCCTAAAATTCCACCTTTTCATTTGCCCAAAACAATAACCTGTATCTCTATCTCCAGGTCCCAAAAGGTATTCCGTTTCCAATAAAAGTGTTCAGACAGTCCGTTCAGGGAACGTTTTAGAATAAGGCATCCCCTCTCATTCAAAGTAATGCCGTTTGAGTAGCGTAACAGATGGCGACTGTTATAATACAGCTTTTCTCCGTTCTTTCTTTCTGATAAAAGCGATCGATCTATGGGGCCAGAAACAGTGTTTTGAGAGATAAAATTATTCAGTTTCTCGTTCTGTGCCGGAATTACCATTTCAATTCCTTTCGCTGATGCTTCGCTTGTTCTGGTTTTGTTGTTCTGTTCGTGGACTTTCCCGGGATTGTCCGTCCTTTATTTTTCCCGGATTAAGTCCTGCTGGAATCGGGAGTTTTTGTTTTGTTCTGACGTGCCTGCCTGACGTCCCGGCTGTCCTTTGTGTTGTTGTTGTTTTTGGTGATTTTTCTCGAACTTAATTGGTTTCTTTCCGTTTCCATGAATTTCGTGTTTTTGGATCTTCTGATATCCTATCGTTTCAAAATCTCAGTCGACACAATTAGCAAATACTTTATTTTTCATCCTATGTTTTTAACTTATTCATTTTTGATATAGTACCATCCATTTCTTGGAATTCGTTTTTTTTTATCTACAACATTCACACACACAACCAAAACTTGGATTGGTTATTAAAAACAAAAACGTTATTTTTTACTTTTACTATCAAACTTTTCACAGTTTAGCTATCACTCATTTATTCAGAAACATTTTGGATAAGTATCAATCAAAATGAACTTAAACATCCAAAAAATTTAGTAGATATCTAAATTAGGAAATATATCACCCTTCTCCGAAGATCATAAAACTCTTCCTTTCCATCCACAGGCCTAAAAACAAACATGATTATCCTAAGTGAACCCCTCAAGTCTCGCCTACTATTTATCTTCCAGCCTAACGCGCATTATATTCTAAGATAAATCCCAAAGAAAAACTCCAACAAAAAAAACCCCTTCAATTAATCCAAGGCACGAGATTTGGCACGGGGCTTCTCGCCAACAGCTTGCGGTGGTAATAAATCCGACTCGAATTCAATCGAATCCATCCGCAGCAAACCGAATTACTAGTACTACACGCGTATAAACGTTAAAGCGCCAAGCTTCACACTCCAGAGGGCTTCGCATGGCCGGATGCCAAGTCATTTGGGTGCTCTCTGATGATAAAATCTATACAGGCACAAACACGAAAACTGCGTAAATTACACGTTCGAGGGGGCGGCAGTTTATCTGTGGTTTAACGGTCGGGCAATCAATTAAGATTATCGGGGTTCCTTTTTCTTTTTCTTTACCCCAAATAGTTAACCCATCGGGTCCCTGTGGAGTATCTCTTGATGGTAATGTGTAATCGGACGTCCCATGAGAAAGGTGGTGTGATGAAAAAATAATGGATGGTGTTGTTGGTTGAGCTGGGTTTTGTTGGGTGGATTTTTAGTGGATATTTTTAGACTTTTTTGTGGATAATATGGGTTGGTTGGATATTCTGTGAAGGGAAGAACAAGGAGTTCCGGAGTTGTTGATAGACCTCAAAAGAGAGTAATATTCTCAGACCATTTCAAGTGCCAAGGCTTCTTTATTAACTAAAGTTCATATATTGAAGTATCAATTATGGTGTTTCAACAAGTCTGCCCAAACTCTGCACTACACAGCCAGCATCCTTGCATTGAAAAGTATTAGATGCACGGAGAACTATTATCTAGTTACGCCTCATAGCTTTCGAAAAAATCGTACGGTAAAATGGTATGACGTCACATCCGGTTTACGCTAAAAAAGGTTTATGGAAAACGTGAATTTGATTCTTTGGATATGTTTGCCTACTATTATACTCTGTGTAAATAGAATCGGCGGTTGACCATGAGTTTTTTTCTCAATGTCCTATTTCTTCTGCGTTGCCATGGTAAAGAATGACGTTTAACCGGCTATTTTATTTACACAGACTATACTAGATTACAACGTTTCTTGTCATTTACTTCTCGGATTGACGTAAGAAGACTCCCCACTTTCTAGTTACCTAATTGGCGAGTCAGAGATGACTCTATAGCTAGCTCTGTCTTTTTCGCCAATATTATTGGGTAAATAGAAAGTGTGGCGTCTTCTTACGGCAACCCGTGACGTCACTGACAGGAAACTTTGTAATCTAGTATAGATGTTTAAATTGTCCATTGATCATGCATGTGCACTTCGTGGAATAAAATACTTAAATTTTTATCGGATGTTACGTTAATTTAAAAAAAAATAATAAAAGCGGCCGTACAGTCACAGTTCTTTGGGTATTTTTATGTACACGTAAGGAATCTTTCTGTGTAGAGTTTGGGCAACTTGTTGAAAAAACACCCTGTATATTTTTTTTTTCATTTAGTAGCTTCAAATGATTTTGTACATACGCTAGATAGAAAGAGCAGATAGGTAAGAAGGGGAGTGTAAAATATGAGGAATTGAGGAAGAGAGAAGAGGTAGAAAGGGATAAAATAAATGTATATGATAAAAAGATAGAAAAATTATTAAAGAGAGTAGAACGAGAGTAAGAAGGAATAAAATGTGGGAGGATTGGAAAAAAAAAGAAAGGAGTAAATACAAAATCGGGACTGTACTAGGCCTTTTATTTTTTCCCAAAAGCATTTATGCGTTACTTTCTAATATAATTTTATAACTTTCATACAGTTTGCTATTTTTTTTACACACGTTCAACTTTTAAACACTTTTTCTCTGTTAAAAAGCAATTTTTTTATCACCCATTTATGATTTTACTTCAATATGTAGTCCATTTCTCTTCATGGTTCATAAACAGCAATGAAAAATCTAATTACTAACCAGTGTTGAATTAGTTAACTCTTTTTTTTTTATCAAAATTCTAACGAATTGCTGTAATTGATTGAAATAAACGTTGATAAGATTTCTACATCGTATAGCTGCATCATTAGTATTGTAAATGAATACAAATAACAACTATTCATTGTAAAATATTACTTTTACTTTAAAAAATATCATTTTAAAAAGTCAGGAAGAAAAAAGAAATGAAGAATGAATGAATCAACCATATTTGTTTCCAGAGATAAATTACAATTGGTTAAAGGAATGGAAATGTCATAATACAATTTTCTTTACGTCTTACTAGATAAACAAAAAAAAAATTGGTACGAAAATATTTTCTTTCTCTTACGTTACACAGTGTGTGGGTTGTTAGAACTGCGGAAATTTAATTTACCGAACTAATAATGAGGTATAACTTTGTTTTTAATCTTGATGTTTCACTTTACTAAGTTTAATCATCAAAGCTATACTAATAATACGTAAATTTCATTCAGCATATTCCTTTTTCTGTTAATTTATAGTCTCACGTGGTTATTTTTCCAGACTAAAACAAATTTCCGTTTGAACCTGAAGAAATAACTTTTTGTCAGTATGATGGATGATTATTAATTTGATATGCAGTTGCTAATAAACAAAAACTAACTAACGGAATTAATTTACAGATAGCACAGTGGTTAATTTTCAATTAATCTGCAAAAGGAAATGTCAATATTCGTATCTTATGAAATGTTTTAAACTCTATCTCTAACTAGCATATTTTTTAGTCAATCTCTTTTTCCTTTATATTAGTTTTATAATTTCAAAAGAGCTTTATATTTACTTTATTATAAATGTTTTATAATTTCAGGTATAGATTTATTTCACATTATAAACTTTATGAGTGTTTTTATGAATTACTTTGGTTTCAAAAAAATCTAGATGCATGATACTTTATGTAAGTTATGAAGATCTAAGTTGTTAATAAAGTTATATAGTTTTAAGTAGTTTATATTTGAATACATTTATATAAACCAAGAATAATAGGCTCGTTATATCTGTGCGTTCGAAAGTCCTGTTTAGTCCTGAAAGCAGTTTACCATGGGCCCAGGTCGTCTGGAGACTATTTCCCTCCCCTTCAGAGACATGGCAAAACTGTGGATTTGGTGATAGATGGTGGAGGCATCTACCATCCGAGGCTTAAGTCAGACTCCTGCCATTCGTGAGCCTCACTTTCTCAGGAGCTGCACCCCCTTTGCCTTAAATTGCTTTGCGGATGGAGCTTGGATATTCCAAGTGGCATAAGAAACAGCAACATTAACAACAAGAATGATAGATTTAAACTCATTTGAAACAAATCATACAAACTACGAAAGAATCTACTATAAATCTTAAAAAATTAACGGAAATTTTAAAACTAGAATATGCCATGAAAGAGTTTTGTTGGTCATTCATTAACTCTGTAAAAATATTTCATCCAAAGAAATACACGTTTACACGACAACAAATACTCAACTCTAATTTTAGTAAAAAGGTAATAACTAGAGTATGTAACAAAATGTTTTTGCTGGTCTTTCAAAACTCCAAAAATGCTTTATACAAAGAAATGCATATAGATACATAATAACACTCTATATACTCCTTTCCCACCTGCTGATATTTAAATAAACAGAATTTACAAAGCACAAGCTTCTTCGCTAAACATCAACTTATTAATATTTAAAAAAGAGACTACAGTTATCTTCCATTACAACAATGCAACGCAATTTACAAAATCACAAAGAATTATTACAAGCGAGATGGAACGGATAAAACCCTATTAAAAGCATAAACAGAAACCCATAAGGAGGATTTACCTCCCTACCCACTACCCTCAGTTCCAACTGCAATAAATATTTTTATAATACCTCTTTCCTAAATATTAAAATAAACTTACTCCCCAATGCGGTACTGCCATAGCTTCAGAGAGATACACATGATAGAAATCCGGCTTTGAAGACGCAGTCTATATGTTTATACTTATTTTACTCTGAGGACGAGTGTTCCAATTTGAAATCAATTTCTCGTAGAGAAAATAGCACCAAGGAGAGATTTGTTTCCCATTAAAAATCAATTTCCCCTATGTAATGGGATTCTGAAAAGGAATCCGAGGTATTTACTTATTTATTGTTGTTGTTGTTATTTATTTCTGTTTCCCCTTGGTTGTTTGCATTTAAATTTGAATTCGGGATGCAAAGCTCTGCAATCATATCCTACGGTTTTGTCTCTATGCGTCGCCGTGCGTTTATTTCTATGAGCTTTTTATTGGTATAGATAGATAAAATGTCTTCGGATTCATGTTTCCCGGGTTTGGTAACACACGGATTATTATTAATTCGAGGAATATTGATGGAAGCTTGAGTCGAGGATCTATCATACCTTGCGAATCGTTACTTTGATTTACGATTGATTTTTATAGCTGTTTTTGTCAGTGGTCGGATTTGGATGACTGTTCTCCGTTTCGGCGATGCATATAACTGAATAATTAAGGAAAATTATATGGGTAGAAGAAAAAACTAACGGGATTTACAAATTGATAGGGGTTTGTTATCATAATTTCAAACTTCTTTACTTAATTTTTAAATACATTGATATCAAAGGGATTTAGTTACCTAGTTATATGTCATTTATTACTGTTGACATATTATTAAATTCTTAAAAGTGCATGCACTAAAAGTACGATTTTGGTTCTCAAACGTTTTAGAAAGCTAAATATTCTTATTTTGAAAATATTAATGAATGAATTATTATTCTTTAATAATGCTTGTATCTGTCAAAAGCGTTCTTTTATGACTGAATAAAATGTAATTCATAATACATCTTCAGAAAAGCAAATTTTGATTTTAAAGCAAGGTTATTTCATGAAGTTATTGTGAAATTTTTGTTTATTACTTTTGTCTGTTTATTGAAAGCATTTGTATGTATTTGTATTTTCCACCTTTGTTAGCGGGTTTCGGCCTGAGAAACAATAAAACTATCTTCTTCTTCTTCTATTTCATGAACCATGTATTTAGGTTTTGTAAAAGTCCATGCATTCTTTTTTCAGCAAAAAAGAGGAAAAGTATCCAACAAACTATATTACTTAATATTGAACGCCAAATCGTTTAAAATAATTTCATTAAAAAAATTAACATGAATTGTGAACATCAATTCAAAGTAGCAAAAACACATCACAGTATAAATTTAATTATCTTTTCAAAATATTCATAAATAATAGTTTAAAATCCATACTAACTCTTACAAAACAGATGTTTTTAATATAATAAAATAAATAAACTTGCATTCAACAGATAAAATTAAATCAAGTTTCCATATTTTCATCCTTTTTCTTTGTTGTTCTTATACGTTTTTACTACATTCGCTACAACGTCCATTTGTTATAACGACCCTATGACGTTTTGTCTCATGAGAGGTCGCTATATCGAGCTTCTACACTACTATTATAAGAACAAGATGATTACACCATTGTTTTCCTCCAAAAGATTCAAGTCCACTCAAATAATTGCCAAAATAAAGTCTACTATTCTCCAAACCCAAAAAAGCCCCTAAACAAGATTAATCCCCAACATAACTCACAAACTATACAAATGGGTCCCTATTTCTTCCACAAACATCCATATATATCGCGGGATTTTTTTACAGGGTGAAGCGCCCCCATGAAATATACCACCTTCACTGAAAACAGCAAAGCTCTCGAAGAAGCCCGGGTGGTCTTGGTCACCCCCGATGTCGGCCCCTCTAGAAAAAGCTATCCCTTGTTCATGCGGAGTGGGAGGGGATAATTGATGCCACTTGTTGCAGGGGGTGGTTTTTTTAGTGGATAGAGATGTTATTGGATCTCAGGGTGGTATATGAGAGGTGTTTTCGTTTGTTCTTTTTTTAGATGAGTGGGAACAGTTTTTAAGGGGTTTTGATTCGTAGGTCATTGTAACATTGATTTATTTCTTATTATTATTAGCCTTCTCACTTTCTCTTGTAATCAGGGCCTTGATCAAAATTCTACGAGAAACCTGTAAGTTATTCAAAAAGTTACCCATGAAGGAGATGCATCAGAAAGGCATTTTAAGGATCACCCCAGTGAAACGGTTCAACTAAATTTGTTCATTGCTTTCAAACATAAATTAATATTTTTAGTAATATTCTTCTAATATAGAGCAGTCAAATTTAGATAAGTGGAATCGCTAGAGACCAACGTTTTAGTTCTACTTATCCGGTGTTCCACTTAGGTTTGACGTTATTTTGTTCCGGTTATCAAGGATAATTCCCCTTAGACAAGTTTGAATGTTTATGTTTTTATTCCATCACTAATCCAGGTAATATCTTGCATTTCCCTGGTCTCAAATCTTTTTACATGCAATGACAATCAGATATTCTCTCACTATTAAGAATGTATTTTCATACAATCGGTTTTGGCATTACGATTTTATATTTTTTTGTATTTTATTTTTGTGTTATGCTATTTTAGTTTGAAAACTTAAGTATGTGTTTATTATTTGCTACATTTGTTCTCAAGATATACATTATTATTATATGTACTCTAAGAAAAAAATACATTTGTAAAACTAACTTTTATAAGTTAATAAAATGTCAAGCGAATCTGAAGAAGTTCGAAATGTGGTTATATGGCTTATTTTGAATTAGTTTCACTTATTTTACCACTATATATTCTGTATTATTACTTGTCAAATACCCCTGTAAAGAAAAACATTTCAATTCTTACAATACTTTTACAGAATGATACGTAAGTAAATATTTTCTCTTTGTATAAATGTTACTTCGATTGAAATACAAAAGCCAAAAGACGATTAGACCAAACTGAAAACCAATAGTAATGTTATGGGTCGTTTAGTCACAACACAGTAGAAACGTTTTTATCGGAAAACGAATAACGTTTACGCATTTGAAATCAATTCTTTGATAGTTTAATCGTTTATTAAATATTTTGCCGCAATGCTCAACTGAAATTCAATGAGAAACGGGATATTTTCCGAAGCGATTTTCTTGGCATCATTATTGTATTGAACGAATGTACCACAAACAAATGGAGAAACCGTGTTTTTATCTGTGGACATTATTCTCGATTAAAAATGGCGCATTCCTTCGATACGGAATTGCCTTTGGTTACAGAATGATAAATATTCCTAAAACATTTATATACATTGTATATAATTTGTAGTATATTAGTTTATTTTTCCAGTTGAAGACAGTATCTTATCGATTTTGGCATAAGCCATATCCGAAGACAATAAACGAATATGCATATGCAGGAATTAGATGCTACATTTTTTATATTTACTTACATAACTTGGTATTGTAACAGTTTAGATTAGTAGGCTTGCCAAATTGGAGAAACTTCTTTTAAATGATAAAAGACTAATTTTAACCTTAATTAGTAAGATGAAGTTACTTTAAATTGTCTGAAATACATCGTAAATCTTAACTACTAGCAAGCATCTGATAATTTGAATTTGAGAGTTTGTTTTTGCACAAGCATCTAAAAACCAATGGCTTGATATATAAAAATGACACACCTAAGGGGATTTGTTTTTAGATTTCTACTCATACTTTCTTTCTGTTTTTTTATATATTTCCCCGTTTGGGTGCTTACTAATATATTCCTAACTTACTTCTATTTGGGTTTAATTTGATTCTAACTTAATTATATAATTACTGTTTCTGTTCGGGGTAAGTTTTCAAGGGATTCGAATAAGTTATTTATCAAAGTTATCTTTTTCTTCACGGGTAAAATGTTACTTCCTTGGCTTAACAATAGTGCTTAAAAAGATTCTATATAGCATTTTCAATCACATGACTCGGACCTAGCAACGCCCTTAGCAACAGACGCGTTGTCCTGCAGAAGGTTAACAGTTACAGATAATACCTGGTCGTGGAATTCTTCTATTGGATCATTTGCAATCACGTGACCCCACACCTAACAACCGCCATAGCAACAGATACCGTCGCACATAGCAACCGCCATTTTAATTCAATTTCAGAATCGATTCTACCACACTGAACTCAACACTTTTGGGCACGAGTCTTTCCTCAATTTGTGGCATATTGGGAACAAGTCCATCATCAAAACGACATTAAAATCCAAGAAATCAATGGAAGATCACCCGAAATGCCCCCACAAAGCAAAAATCGAACCACCTAATCACATCACCCAGCTCATTCCGCAAATTTAAACTCCCCAGCACAAAAATCCCTTCCTCTCAAGAAATTTGTACCTTTTATCTCCCTCCAAGGTGCATTCATTTCATCTTCCGCATGGCAGGCTTCAAAACGAAGAAGTTTTTGAAGGGATTTGAGGACACATCCTTCGCGAAGAAAGAATAAGAGGACTTCTAAATCCCTCGAAATCGGCTTTTGATAACTGGATTCGGAACGGAGGAGAAGAGAAATCCAGTTAAATGGCCGAATGTGAAGTCAACAGATTATGTGATCTCTCCTCAGTTCCCAAAAGCATCGGGTCTCTTCTAATAACGGGAGAACTAGTACAAACTTTTGCTGAGGGCGGATATACATGGTTTTCATACACGCGACGCCATCGTAGCAACGATCTCCAACTATCCGGTGTGCCCAAACTTTTTTTAGCAATTTATTATTATTTTAGTATTTTGCAATTCATAATCATTTAGTATTGGACTTCGTAGATTCTTCAATAATACTTTCAGACGCAACCACGATGAACGTGTTCAGGGGGCGCCAAAATTGTGCCCGGACATTTTTTTGCAATCAAAATTATTTTAGTTTTGGACTTCGTATAGATAAGAGGGTTCTTCGACACTTTCGAACGGAACCACGATGAAAGTGTTCAGGTTAAACAGGAGAAAGTTAATACAAGCATGCAGCCCTTTAACTGTGACGAACAAACAACCAATGTGACCTTTGTTCCTTGGGAGGAATAATTATATTTATTTATCTAGGTTGGTAAGGGTCCATTTTCAATTTCAGTACCTTTGAACCATATTAACTGATTTATGGGTTTTTCAAGAGTCTGAAAACGTTACTCTATTTAAAGTATCTGAGAATAATCCAATAATCCACTGAGAATAATCCAAAAAAGCCATCCGCCCCGGTCGCGATTTTTTCACAACACGGGCCTGCAATGTAGTAACTAAGTAATGATTCATGGGAAATTTTCTGCGATGGCGTCGCGTTTGCTGAGGCATATAAATCCGCCTTAATACTTCAGAATTGCGTTTTGAGGATAGAGGAAAGTATTACTCTTCTTGGGAGATTATTATTTCTCTCTCTTTGATGGTGTAACGCGAGAGGTAATTGTCTGGAGCAATTAAGAGGGATTAGAGTATCGTTATTTTCAATGGGTTGCTATAAGGGAGATTTAGGAAATATGTTTAGTTGTTGCGAGTAAGTAAAGTTATGGGATATGGGGACGGCGATAGAAAAAGAACAGTAAATTCAGTTGGTTTGAATCTTCTATAATAGAGACTTTCATCTTACAAACTTCTTTAAACTCAAAAGTAGTTGGAGTCAATGAAAAGCATTAAATTTTATTTCAAAATGATTAAAAATGCATTAAGCATATTATGTATATGTACAGTTTTTTTTTTTACACCAGCGATATCAAATCCGTAATTACAATGTTATTTTCGCAAAATTCCTTTATGTACACCTGTATTCCCAAATATTTGTGGACCGCAGGTTGGAAACTACTGCATATTATAAGGAGTCGGGCAGAAAATATTAAAGAAATTGACAAAATCGGGATGGCACACATTTAGAGAGATGATACTAATATATTCCTTTCAATGATTTTATACGCTTCTGAATTTATTACTATGCCAAAAAATGGGCAATTAAATGGATTAGAGATAAAATCAATTTAATCGCATATATCTTTCTTAAATAGGTCTAAAATATACTTAAAAATGATAAATGCTGGTACAAAACTAGTGAAATAACAATTTGAAGTTTTTGTGGGTTTTCCAAGCATAAAACTGTGTTAAATAGACTTCCAATAAGAGGATATAGAAATTAAGTTTTGGTCCTTACCTCTATAAGTGGTCTTCAGAAGGTTATTCACTCCTTTGGATCTTTCTTAGCTTCGAGATTTCGACATGCATCGCAAAAAAAGGAGATATAAGAGATTAAGCCTCTGCAAAAAAGAAAGAATAGTTTGAGTAAAATTTTCAAATACTATCATATAGGAATGAATACCTATTTTCTTTTCTTATAAAATAAAATTATTTCACTTTAGTGAGTTTGGGTTTTGACCGAATATATGACATAGTTAAACATTTATGTTATCCTATGTTAACCATGTAATTAAAAAATAACAGCTTAAGAATTTATTATTTCATTTTCATTACAAAAGTATATATTTTAATTCAATTTTTATGCATTGCAGATTTGTCAAAGAAACTTGCTTAAATTTATATTAACTCACAATGCAAACTTACGACGAAAGACAATACCAAAACAATCGATCTTTCCAATACCTAAATAAATCCCGACTTTCAAACTTCGCCTCAAAAGTCAAAATCCAGTCATTCATTCCATATATATTCTCCTCCCACCGATCTCTAAATATACATCACCGACGTTTGCTAGTCAAACAGCACTTTCTCCCCATTCCCAACTTTCAAACACAAATTGTTTGAGTCTGAATCTCCTATTCCGATGAGATAGTCTATTCCTTTTCCTGGATGGCAAAAACAATAAAATCCCGATCTCCTTAAAACGTCTGGCAAGCGTATATAACTAGACTGGATTTTCCTTGGCTATGGTGAATAGTTAGAGCTTCGATGGATATCAAAGGAGAATTTAAAGGAACTTTCACTGAAAGCGTAAGGGGGTATTTATGTGGATCGATGAATTAGATTTATCTAAACGAGTGTATTTGTTTAACTTTTCCACCAGTAAGTGTTATATAAATTGTGTATAGAGGTTCATATTAGTTTAAGGGGAAACAGTTACAGTTACTTCTAAACGTTTTCTCGGGATAATATTAGGAATTTAAAAAGGTTTAAAAGTGCTTTTCAAGTAATGAAGTAATTTACTCAAAATATTTAACAATTCGTGCTAATAGTAAACTTTTGATTTTTTCCTCCTATGATTTGTTGTCTTTTTTTTCAAAGGCGATTTTTTTTATGAAATTTTTTTCAATATTGTTATACCTGATGGTACATTCCGACATAATCTTTATAGTCTTAAAAAATCTAAGCTAAACACTCCTTCCAATGAACGATATGAAGAAAAATACTATTATCTTTTTTTACATTCACTTATAGATATCATCTGTGTATTAATATTGATGATAATGGTGCATTTATAGTGGCATATTTATGAAACAATAAGTGAGTTTAATTTACTCTAGCATACTCTCGATAACTTAAACTACGATAATTAAAAAAATTTATTTGATGTAAGTTATCTCATAGTTTTCATATTTTTTTTAACATAGAAACTCAAAATAGAAAATTTTCTGGGATTCCTTTAATTTTGAAATAGTAAGATGTATACTATTGAGTTCTCCTCTTAGTAAAGTAATCTTATAAATTATTAAATTCTAAGATAGCTTTTTACCTTAGGTCATCAACATCAAGATAGACAAATAGTAATTCAAAGTAGGAAAACAAACCAAAGTTACGAGTTTTAATTTTAAACTCTTTGTGTAATAAATCCCATTTTTTTGTTTTTATGCTTTGCATCATTTGACTAGCATCATCTTGCCAAATAGTAATTCAATTCATTAAAGAATAAAAAATAATTACGAATTATAAATTTATTTAGGGGGGAATTTTTATGTTACAAAATTTTTTTTTTAAATTTCTGACGAAATTTAGCTTAAAATATCTATAGTTTCATTTCTGTCTCTACTACTCAATCTTTAATTGGCCTCATCTATATATATAATTCTCTTACGTGACGCCGAAATTTGGCGGTATTTGCTTTCTCCCGTTGGCAACAGTTGGTTTGTTTTGGTTTTGTGTTTTGTTTACGTTTCGGCAATCCGCGCTACTTTTGCTATTGTTGTAAATTGTCTGAATTTAAGGATATATTAAAGTAAAGCTAGGAAGTATTATTGCGATCAAAATCGACGTAGAATTTTGAGAGAGAGAATGAAGCTCCTAAAGAAGCCAGCCTTCGTCGTGCCAATCGTGTACAGGCGGACATGTTGCGGCGCGGCGTGCAGTATCGGCATTTGCGATATAGCGGTACTTACAGACCATGATTGCGGGTCCATGATTGAAATCTGTGAATATTGATTTGCACGATATTGGAAGAAGGAGGAAAATTCCAGCAGAAAATATATGCCAAATGTTACCATCGTGGCAAAGTAAAGTTGCCAGAACTTTCCCCTGCTCCGAAGTTACTCCAAGATCTGTGCAGTTTCCTTACCACTGTCTGGCCTCTCATCCTTTGATGTTTTGAAAGAACAGGCCAATTCTAAAATATACAGGAAAAAACTTAATTCTGAACAGAAAGAGGTTTTCGAGACTGTATTGGTGGCAGTATATAACAATGATGAAGATTCCTCCAAGTGTTTTTTTTTTAGATGGACCTGCAGGAACCGGCAAAACTTTTCTCTACACTACACGACTATTTTACATAACATTCGGGGGAAAGGGGACATAGTAACGCCCGTTACTTCAACCGGCATTGCTGCAACTCTTTTGAGTGGTGGCAGAACAGCGCATTCCGCCTTCAAAATTCCTATTCTTTTAAATGCTACTTCTACTTTCAACATAAAACCCAATAGTAAAGAGGCACAAAGGTCGCTTAAAACCAAATTGATAATCTGGGACGATGAAACATGCTCATGCCTTTGTTGTGGTCCATAGACTGTTGTGTGATATCACACATTTTGGTGGAAAAGCCATTCTGCTTGGTGGAGATTTTTGTCAAGTGCTACCAGTGATTTTACGAGGTTCCCGATCCCTGACAGTAGCAAGCTGCCTTAAAAAGCCCAATATTTGGTCGAATGTCACGAAACTGACCCTTTCACTTACCATGCGTGCTCTTGACACCAAAAAGGAATTTTCAAAATGGCTTTTGGATTTTACAAAGAAGTTTTAGAGGAGTAATGAAATAATGGGGTAAGTATAAGCACACCTAACTCTAAACACTATATATAGCTACATGTAGTAATCTTAAACATAAATTGCTACTGTTGCTTGAAAGGATGCAAATTTCTACCAAATGGTATTTCACATTGTGTGATATCATACAACAGTCGACAGACCGCATCAAAGCCATGAGCATGTTTCATCGTCCCAGATTATCAATTTGGATTTTAGTGACCTTTGTACCTCTTTATACTATTTGGTTTTATGTGTTGTTGTTGTTTGTTGTTTCTTATGCCACTTGGAATATCCAAGCTCCATCCGCAAAGCGAATACAGGATTTAAGGCAAAGGGGGTGCGGCTCCTGAGAAAGTGAGTTGGTTTTATGTTCCAAGTAGAAGTAGCATTTAAAAGAATAGGAATTTTGAAGACATAATGCGCTGTTCTGCCACCACTCAAAAGTGTTGCAGAAATACCGGTTGAAGCAATGGGCGTTACTATGTCCCCCGTATGCCACCATGGTAACATTTGGCATATATTTTCTGCTGGAGTTTTTCTCCTTCTTCCAATATTTTGCAGAGCAATGTTCACAGATTTTAGTCAAGGACCCGCAGCTATATTGCAAATGCTGATACTGCACGCCGCAACATGTCCGCCTGTACACGATTGGCACAACGAAGGCTGGCTTCCTCAGGAGCTTCAAAAATTCTACGTCGATTTTGATCGCAATAATACTTCCTAGCGCTACTTTCTTAAATCCATCCTTAAATTCAGACAATTTACAACAATAGCAAAAGTAGTGTGGATTGCCTGTTGAATTTACGAAACATAAACAAAACAAACCAACCATTGTACCTAACAAACACTTATGCATGTAATCTTAAAAATAAATTGCTACTGTTGCTTAAAAGGATGCAAATTTCACCACCAGTTACAAATTATTTAACATAATTAAAAGTAATAACTGAGATTTGAAGTATATCAACTTTTAAGTATAACATACCTGTTAATAGTATTTATCTGATATATTATACTGCTTATGGTGGTTTTTCTTGGCTAATGCAACAGTACCCAAGAATTTTATAAACACTGTGTATACATATTTTTCACACACTGTATTTAATGTTTCCCTGCTGCATATTATTATTTATAAATTTCTATTTTCACCAATAAATTTAGTTGGTAATGAGAATCTCAGCTAGGCTGTCAGCGTATGGCGAGCGAGCGAAGCGAGCACAGGATTGCGAAGCAATCCTAGGGGAACTGCGTCAGCAGTTCCCGGGGGTTGGCGAGCGATAGCGAGCAGGGGGCGATAGCCCCCTAGTATTTTCAAATAAGTTAATTAATAAGTTCCCCTAGAACCCATCTCAAAACTCGTAAGTAAGTAAATTCCTTTCAATGGTGTTTAAAATATAAATTAAACAATATATTAAATAAATTACTTGTTAAAGGGTAATATATTCGTAATACTTATGTGTATTTTTTCCCTTAAAAACACTATGGACTAATCAACGATATCAAAATGCAAACACAACTTGCTTATCCAAAGTATTCAAAACAGTAATTGAGTACATCGAACCAGCCAAATATTCCTCTAAATACCCTCTGAGTATTATTAAACAATTTATAGAATGTAACAGCCTTATACTGGCCAATATCCAAACTAAGATTTCGTCCAAGAGATGTGATTTTGCAGCAATCACGCCTTTAGTCTGAAGCCGACACTCTGGAGGAAGCATCAGCGTTTGAACTGGCTTTAACCTATTAGCAACCACATTTCCAATTGCATGAGTTTGGATAATTGGATGCAGAATTGAAATTGAATTAAATTCTGCGAGAAAATTTAATGGTCGAAATCCTTTCCCCTGGCTGAACTGGTTCATGGAATGTGTCGTCTGCTAGGTTTATTCTGAATCGCATTTGCTGTTAGTCTGTGTGTGAGATATTTCGACTCATTGGATCATATTCGCTGCTGATTTAGAAAATTTGATTACTTATTAAAATTTTGTAATTCGGCACAAAGTGTATGTTGTGTAAACTGAGTTTTAACCTTCAGAAATTAAATTAATATATGATTGAAAACAGTCCCATGTAATTGTTAGACCTTCTAGATCATGAAAGACTGTAAATATACATTTTACTGACTTATATAACTTTAAAATATAACTGCACTAGTATATATTAAGTTCTATTAATATAACTCAAAAAGTAGTGTCTTTGCACAAACGCGTTTGGAATTTAATCATAAATTGTGTGTATGATATTTTTTTTTAAATATGGAGAACGGTTAAGGAACTATCCATTAGGTAAAAGCTGCTATGGATATTGATTTATAATAAGTCCCAATGTACCATGTTATACAGTAAGAAAAAAATTGTAGCCTTCACAAATAAAAGGTGCACACTTTTCAACCAATTGAAAACCGTGGTCACGAGGGAAATAATCCTAGCTTTGCAATATTACTCTAGCTTTGAATTATTAATATAAACATTGTTTCTAATACCCTTAGAAAGGGAATATTAAGTTTAAATTGCATCATAATACATTAGTATATATTGTATCAATTAAATATATAAACATCGCTTTATTTTAGTAGGAATGTACTCGAATTGCGTTCTAATATAATTTAATGTTCTCACATTTTTTTTCTTAGTTTTAATCTTTCTTTTCACCATCTCTCTCCGTTACCCTAATATTTCTCTCCCATTTTTTCTCCTGCCATTTATCTTATTCTCTTTCTTTCCAAAGATAGACTCAAGGAATAAATAAATCGAGGCAGCATCAATAAAAACTCCATTACCATTCCTCTCTCTGCTACATAAATAAAGACCCAATCCACTAGCAAACATTTGAATACTTTTCTCAACAGAGTCACTTCAAAACATTATACTGCCTAACCCCACGGCTTAGAAGTACTAAATCCCTACAAAATCCGTCAAAATCCAAAGAAATCACTCACAGCAGCAAATCTCCCCAAAAAAAACAAACAGTACAAATTAACCAATATCCCTCCTATAATCCCGTACTCTTCACCCATAGGGACAAACCCTATTAGTTCTTCCCCACGCACGGGCTCTGCAAGTTTCTGCCCCATGTAGCAATAAATGGGCTGGCAACTCAATGGGACCCAATCCCACGCAAAGCAATCTGACAAGCAAATGGCGAGACGCGGGTGAGACATTGTATCCACGGTGGCGGAACAATGAGGGACTGTTTTGGACGCTTTTAGTATGGTTTTGTGCTCCTGCTGCTGCCTTTTGCGGAGGATTGGGTCCTTAAGGCGCTTAGCGAGGGGGTTTCACGCCTTCTTCTGGTTGTATGGGATTTGTTACGGGTGGGAAGACGAATGTATTGATTTGAAAGAAGATTAGTAAATAGTTTGAGTTTTACTTCAAACGGTCTGTTTATTATTTATTATGATGATTGAAAAAGCTTTGTTAACTACAATTATACATTAAAATAAATAGAAAGAATAATAGGTTACAATCTTACAGGGAAAAAAGAACATTTTTGTCGATTAATTAGCATGTCTACAAGTGAGCTATTATTTTTCTTACCCGCCAACCCATGGAAAATATATTCAATTACTTAAGATTTCAAACCTCTGGATCACTGGAAAACTGTCTTGAAGATCTTTATTGTGTTTGGAAAATCATTTTTGAAATCGAGTTTTTGAATCAAAATAGAGCAATTTTGAATCTCACAAGGATGTGGATCAGAGTAGATCCCGTTCAAATTCAATTGGAGTTTTGGGACATGTTTGTTCAAATCTGGTAAATCCCAATAAATTCTTCTGTATTTGATTCTTGGCTATTTTGGAGTTGAAAAAGTGTAAGAAACAATTTTTAATCATAGATGAAACGTTCCAACAATATTTGAAGCCTTATCTTAAATTTCCATCATTGCTTACATTCCCTATGGGTTGGCAGGAAAGAAAAAAAAATTGCTCACTTGTAGACTCAAAATCTACTGAAAAACGTTTTCTATTTTTCTCGGTAAAGACACACCAGGGCCGTATCCAAGGGGGGGGTTTCAGGGGTTCAAACCCCCCCCGAAATTTTGACATCAATTTTTATACTGCTATTTTTCTTGAAAATTATGTCTCACAAGGAGCGATATCCTCTTCAGGTATAACCCAAAGGGTCTCAAAATGAGTCAAAACCCTACTTTTAAGGGTAAAATTTCCAAAATTTTTCTGGGGGAGGACCCCCAAACCCCCTCGAAATTTTGAAATCTATTAAGTATACGATTTTTCCTTCAAACTTGTGTGATTTACAAGGAGTGGTCCTCTTTAATGTAACCTAAAGTGTCTCAAAATGAGTTAAAATGCCACTTTTAGGGGAAAAATTCAAAAAATTTTCTGGAGTAGGAACCTAAAAACCCCCTTAACATTTCGCCATTTATTACAATATACCTTCTTTTTACCTTGAAAATTCGGCCGCTTACAATGAGTGGTGCTCTATGGGTGTAATCTAAAGGGTCTCAGAAATGAGCTAAAACACTCTTTTGAGGGGCGAATTTCCAAAACTTTTCTGGAGGAGGACCCCCAGACCCCCCTTTTACTTCGATTTCATATTGTTTATACAATTTTGAAATTTAGTGCAGCAAAATTTCAATCCAGTATAAAAGTACCCGTAAGGAGGTACCTCAGAAAATATTTGAGTCAAAACCCCCCCCGAAACAAAAGTCTGGTTACGGCCCTGAGACACACAATTCATATTCAGGAATGTACCTAACTACCAGTACCTAGCAAAGTCATTTCAAGTTTCCAACTACATTTTTTTAGAAAAGCAAAACTGGAGTTGGAAAAAAAACAACCCTCATATTGTATCTTGTTAAAAGTGCAAAACTTTAAAAATCCTTTTTTTAATGACAACTCAACAGACTTACCAGACTTGTCTCGAACAACTATTAAATCTCTCACTAATCACTGCTTGGTATAACAACTAGTTTTACACATAAAAATACATATTTGTACTTTTGTTTTACGACAGATGATAAATTGTTAGCCCCTTTTTCTTTAAATGCAAAAATTTTATGAAATACGACCTTGTTTTTAAAAATTCAAAATAAACCCTAATTTTTAAAATTGTATATGTCTTCTGTGGATTAAAGAGAAATGAATCCGCTCCGAGTTATGAAAACAAAACAGTCTCGTTTAAAAATTTAAGTATGGAATTTAAAATACATTTCTATTATATAAGGGAATCAGTGTCACTTGGACACTTGGAAATTATATTCATAACGCTAGCGTCAAAACTGTGTTATGACATTTCTAAGAAGTTGCGTCATATTCAAATGAGGTGCTAGATCCAGAAAGTCTCAGAGAATTGGAACATAGTTTAAAAGGAAAAGATCTTCAATTCTACAGCTTCACAAATGGCCCCCGATTTATTTAATTATGATATTTCTCCCTTATACTGATATCATTTTATAATTTAAACATATATTAATTCGTTTAAATAAACTTTTGATTAATGATCTGATCCTTTTACTCTTTTTCATACTTAATAATATCAAGACATTTTCTTGGTAGTTATTTCTACAACACTTATACATGGTGTTTAGCTATATTTAGAAGCTCTATTTACTTAATACAGTTCCTTTTTAAACGTTTTCCATTCACCAATACCCTAAATAAAGTAATTTAAAATTGATCTAAATAATTTCTTTAAAACCAATTATGAGAGTCCTTTATAATTAATTTGGAACGAATTTTCCGTTTTAATTAGTTAGTATTTAATATATTAATGCCCAACCAAATCATTAAACACGCCTTAATCAAATTTTAACACTTAAACTACATAGTTAAAATAGTGAAATTGTTTTCATTAAAGTATAAGCTATAAATTAAAAAAAATTCTCTATCAAATATTATAAAACAAGTCCCCGATAATGTTATCGGTGCACTTTTTCTAGAGTAAATTTTTTTTTCGTGCAGTATCTACTATGGAGTCATTTGTTAAGAATAATTAATTGGGGAAGCCCTTGAAGTATTTTAGTTATTTTCTTTCTTTTATGCTCTGAGTGAAATATTACGCTAACTTTTAAGGGTGATAAAGTAGAAAGAGCTCATGGATAGCAAAAAAAGGACATATTATAAATTTTGGTTTGAAGAGTAGACCCCTAGTTAATTTCTAAAACCTTTATTAATTGATATTTTTCTACAAAATATATATTTTTAGAGGATTTAAGAGGATAAAACCTTAAAAGGAAGCATATTTGCCCTTAGTTTTGCAAACAAGAAAGGCAATTAAGGAAGCATTACTAATATAAACAAAAGTCCTTCTTACCCAATCCTGCTTTATTTTTTAGTGTTATTTCTTTTCTCGTTAATAATAAAGGTTTCCTTTTGTTTCAATAGCAGGACAGAAAGAGTATTACCAAAGTTATTGTCCCGGCAACACACACCGAAATCAGTACTTATTTTGCCGTACCCAATAGTGTTGTCTACGCCTTACAGACATTCGTATGCCCAGCACAGCCCCTTTATTACAAAAACGGTACATTCATCCATTCTTTTCTTATTCTTGCCCAAGTGAAGATTCGAACGTCAGAGGCCCGGCTTCGCAGTCAAATACTCTAACCAAATACTACTCTCGACAAACAAAAGTTCCCCGCACGGTGCCTGATTTTTGAGTGAAATGAAGAATTTTAATTTAAAAATTATTATTTTGTTAAACTAATGTATATATAGCGTCTTTTTATCATGATTTGCGTACCGAAACTCCTCCTAGCAACCCAACAGACTTTCTGTTTACGCAATTTCTGCTTCCGCGTAGTAACGTCATAGGGTCAGGAAACGTTGCTGTCGAGTATAGCATGTTGGCTTATCAATAAAATTTTTCCTTATAATAAAGGTTAAAATAAATAAAGATTCTCACTAAATTCTAAGATTCTAAGCGAAACTTAAATCACTCTTTAGAAAATTCTCAAACTACTGCAAAGTGTCTGACAAACATCTTAACGCCATATAAAATCAAAAGCATTTAGGAAATCCCGGTACTACCAGAGAAAATACTCCCGTGCCAACCAAGATCCCACACGCAAACTTTAACCGTCTCACCTGGCACACATACTTCATCACACCTTTCATCAACCTGAGACATACACCCCCCCCCCCAAAAAAAAAAAAACAACAACAACAAGCACCCCCATAAAACCACCCCTGAGTGGGGTACTACACCCCCAGCGCACGAGAAGTTCTTGAATCTTAGATTTCCCTCGACAATAATCTATCATCATAAAACGGCGTATTTCCCTATGGCTGCTTTTTCGCAAAACCGGACTTAACATAAAACAGCAATAACGTAAAATGGGGCATAAAGCAATAACGGCCAATAACCCGGCGTGCCCTGGAATAGAACGGGCCAGACTTCTAAGCCCCCCCCCTCCTAGAAATTTTGCCCCAAGCTCCATCCCAGGCGAATTTGAATAGGTTCATTTGCATATATACAGCTGTCCCAGGACAGCCTGGGAATCACTTAGTGCTCGCGATTTAGGTTCTAAACTATCTCAGAGCAGAGTTGCTCCTTTTTTTTTGGTTACCTATAATGCACTTGTGGGTGTTGGGATAGTAGGGTTATTATGGGTATACCTTATTGAATCACTTTCTTTTAAAAATGAGGATTGCAGTGATTTCGGTCGGTTTACGAATGCTTATTTCGAATGTTCATCATCAAGATTTTATTGTAAATGGGAGAGAGGTTTTATTGTGGTTTGAATCTATCTGGCAGATACGGTTGGTATATCGTTTAAAATGACTGAGAAAATGTAGATGTTTAAAGGGATTATTTTTAATTTAATATATACTTTTTATGCGTCTCTTAGCATTTTTAGAGTCTAGCTGTTTTTAGTAAAATATCTAGCCCTTTAGAAGATTTACGAGTTCTATACGAAACACTTGGAGAACAATAAAAAGGAAAATATATTTTACTTTGTTTTCCGTTCCTAAAATCAAAGGGAATCTTAAAAATATGCAACATACATATTTAAAATACAGAAAAATCAAGGGAAACTGAATTGACATGAACAAGCATAAGGAATTTAAGATAGGGATTTAGGAATTTTATGAGAGCATTGCCTTCTTTCTTTCAAGATTTTATTCTTTTTAATAGTAACCTATTTCATTTTAACAGCTCTTCTTTAGGGACAGCCTTCCCTTCCCCTAGGGGTATCAGAGTCGTTCAACTAAATACACCTAATAAAAAATACTTACTGTATTGTATGATAATGAAATTACATCTAAGATTGTGGGTTTTATTATCTGCATGACATTTCTTCTGAATAGAAACATTTATTTGTTACGAAAAATATGAATTAAAGTTAGTCAATCTGATAACAAAACGGAAAAATATACTAGATTAGACAGCAACGCTTAGTTGACCCTATGACGTCACTAATAAACAAAGTAGTTCCCATCGCGGTGTCTGAATTTTGAGTGAAATGAATAACGTCAATTTAAAAATAGGATTATTTTACTAAATCCAAATATAGAGTGTTTTCAGGTGACGTCACAACCGGTTATTTTCTTTTAACTGTGTACCTTCTGTAGGGCTATTAACTGTTGCTAGGGTCGTTGTTTATCTGTTGCTAAGGCGGTTTTTAGGTATGTGATCACGTGATTGCAAATGCACCAATAGAAGAATTCCACGGCTAGTCATTTTCTGTAACTGTTAACCTCTGTAGGGCAAAAAACTGTAACACTTCTGTTGCTAAGGCCGTTGTTAGGGCCGAGTCATGTGATTGAAAATACTCTATATCTAGTGTCTTTTTATTACAATTTGCGTACCGAAACTCCTCCTAGCAACCCAAGAGGCTTTGTGTTTACCCATTTTCTCTTTCGGCAGTGACATACTGGGTTCAGGAAACGTTGCTGTCGAATATAGTTACAATGTTTCTTTTTCACCAGCGAACACTAGGTAGGTAGTTTAAAAACCCCACATCACTCACTTCTCCAAAAAGGTATAAGAAGAACAAAGTGGATGAAAACATCCAGAAAACTTTTTTAAAGAGAAGATTATATTAAACACACACACATCCAAAACCCAGTAGAACCCTCCCTCACTCTGAAACTTTGCAACTGTTGCTTAAACACACTACTACATCCATGATGGATCTCCCTTCCACCACAAACCGAACATTTTCCTCGACGAACTCGCCACAAATCGAACATCCTCGCACACACAGAAGTTCTTTCACACACTCCATCACCCCCGGAGCACTTGTCAGCTCCCCAGGGGGTCGACAGGGGTCGGTGGCAACCACAAAAGAACCTCCCTCGAACATCCGAAGTGTGAGGTATGATGTTGTGATGAAGTCTTTAAAGACGCCGACAGTGTTCGAGGGTGTTCATAGTTCATATTGCCTTTTCGTGGGTTTTTGATTAGGTTCTGCTATGGCTTTGGGGTTAGGGGTTAAAGTTCACTGATGGATTGGGGTTTTTTTAGGGGGAAAGGAGGGGTGTTGGATATTTCCAATCATAAATCAAGGCAGTGAAGTGTTTGGATTTACCTACTATGTGGTGGGAGTTTCTGATTGAATTTATGTATCGGCGTATTAGGCTATGGCTTTTGTTGCTGATATATTAATTAAATTAATTTAGATTAGTTGGTAAGTTGAATAGTCGTCCGATTTAAATAGTAATTAATCTCTATTTTTTTGTTTTTATTGAAGTAATTGCAGTAGGTGGTTTTGGGGTTTTTTAAAGAGCAAGGTATTTCGCTACATACCATATGCTGGAGGTGGGAAAATGATTAAATTTGAAATCATTTAATTACTCCTCAACTACTACTCGTTAGTTTTCTATACATGCAATAATATATACATCCTGTAAATGTATAATAATTTCTAATCCTAAGTAGTAAGATTTAGGTGAGAACTCTGATCGGTTTCTGAGAAATATTTCCTATGTGGAATTGCTAGTCGCTCTCTGTTGTTTTGAAATGGGGGTGGAAATATTATTTCTAAGGATTAGAAAATATGCGTAGTATAATTCCTAACTGTTCAACTACTCTCTTCAAATCAGTAGTACTTATGTTACGGGCAATATGATAAATCCGGGCATTATTAATAATGCCCGCGTATTTTGAGCAAAGTGATAAATACTCATTAATAAATGTCATTGAATTTATCAAATTGCCCGCCTCAACTTCATGCATTATTATTAATAACGTTCGGATTATCAATTTGCACGTAACATATACATGGATTCAACAAACTAAAATAAAGGGCTTAATATCTTTCGAAAGTCGGACATCGCGCTGGTTACTACTTTATTCGTTTGCTCTCAGCTTATTTCTCCATTGTCAAGAACCCTTGGAGTTTAGTATAACCTTTACACCCCACATTACATCCCACGCAAGGTACGTCCGGCATCATCATTACATCAACGTCAAAAGCCCACTGAAGGATCTCGCATTCCCTGTGCATACAACAACCTTAAGTACCCCATGCCCTACAACAATCTAATCGCGCATTTAGAGCGGATCAACATCGATGATAATTGCCAGCATAGTTTAGAGACAAGGCTGGCTATATAATTGGCATTCCGGTAATTGAATCAACTGACGAGCACCGGATTTATCGATGTGTGACTCTCGTGCTCAAGTCATATTGCGCGACGTGACTGGTGACTTGTCTTTTGCGACGTATAATGAAACGGGGAGTGATTGACTTTTGCGGTTAGTCGGTGCTGTGTCGAGTGTTGTGAGTGAGTGATTTGTTTGGATGTCGAGCGAGAGATATATTCAGCATTTGAATCTAGTACATCACGGCTTACTAGCTACACAAGCTAGCCGAGTTTTGAATAATGAAAACCATTTGACAACTTCTCCCTTTTAATTTTTGAGGATAATATATGCCAAATTTCAGAATTACATCAGTGATAATATCCCAAATAACATTCTAGCGCAGTACCAAAATTACTTCACTGATTAAGGGGATCCAAAGATCCCAAAAAAAACTAAATTTTTAATACGTATATCATTCGCATAGTAAAAGCATAAAAGATCATAAAAAGTTTTAAATTGAAAATAAATTTTAATATATAGTTATGATTGTAACAATTCACAGCGCATGAGACTAATACGTTTATAACAGACTACTAGAACGCAGTGTATATTAAGATACGAGAAAAAGGAAAAATTAAGTTGTTTAGATAATAAAAATTACATAATTCTTGTAAAAAAATTCAATGATATAAAATACCAGTAGGTTCAAATTAAGTAGGTTATTAATCAGATGTTATAACTTCTTACCATGGATGTAATACAGAAATTCCTTCAAGAATTCACTGCAATTTTTAGAAGTCATAATATATGGAACTAGTCGATACATCTTACACCCTTACGTGGTTCTCACAATCCCTCACAATACATCAAAACATGAATCTGAATAAACAATATTTACAAAACAACACGTCAAATAACAAACCTCCAAAAAAACACAACACCACACTTGGCCCCACCCGAACATGATCTCATTATTCTCACCACCCCACCAAACAAACGATCTGAACGCGGATACAGCAGCACTGATACTTCTTTCAACCACCTGTCGAAAAAAAATCTCTCAAATTCATTTAGTGAGCGATCAACACTGCCTCCACACAAAGACGTGCTAGCCACCACTCCTCGATTCCTATCGAAATGCATTATTTTAACTGTAGAGATGTTAGTAACTAGAACGCACATAGAACAACTTACAACGTCGATGTGTGCTTCAAACGCTCCACACAAAAATTGAACTAGGACAAAATACCTGTGCTGTTAGGTATAACAATTTAACACCTTATTGTGTTATGATAGTGTTCTGAATATGTTAGAAAAAGTGTTATACAAGACTGAAACGTTTCTGGACCCAGGAGAGACAAGCTGAGAGCAAACAAAGACAGCAGTTTCCAGTGTGGTGTCTGAATTTTTAGTGAAATTAAGAACTTCAATTCAGAAATATGATTAGTTTGTTAGACACACTTACAAGCGTATTTTTATCACGATTTGCGAACCGATACTCATCCTAGCAACCCAACATGCTTTCGGTTTACTAAAGTACCTAGTGTTGTTAAACATGTTTAAAATCTGAAAGGGTTCTTAAATTTGAATCGAAAAAACACCATAAGAACACATTTTCTGAATCGGTAATTTTTTTCAATAGTTTTACAACATTATCGTTTCCTCACATATCACAATCGCAACATAATAGCAAATAGCAATACAATCAAAATGATTTTCATAAGAAGTGTTAATTATTGTGTTTACTTAGCATTGCAAAAGTGTTTAACGCATTGCAGTGTCATTGTGAAAATATCTTCTGCCACCCCCAGCTTGAATATATTATTATTAAATCAAAATTAAAGAGAGAAAAACTGCACATTTTCTACTATTACTATCAGCATGTTTTATTAAAATTATCACAATTCCTTTAGTATTAACTTCTAAATATTTATTCATCAATCTAAAAATTTCATTAAAATCTTGTTTGATGAACAACCACAATACGACAAGAAATGTTGAATTAATCGAAAAGAAGAGATTGTTTTGGGAAGGTTTACGAAGACATATTGTTCATTGATGATATTGTTCTCATCTTTTATTCAATTAGTCGGATGGAAAACAAATGGTTCATTTTACTTATTGAAAAGCATTTTGAATTCAAATAAATCTGTCTCAGTCAAATTAAAACATTTTTAAATGTCTGGTTTTCCTTATTGATTCAGCAACGAAGCTTTTTAAACACCGAAATTTAAAAAAAAAACCATGAATAAATATATTTCCCTCATTTTATTATTTTGAATCACTCTTTACCAAAATAGGGAACTGTCCATCATTTCATCAGATCAGTGTTCTGGGATTCAGGGTAATTTTTCTACTCAAAAATCCCCAAAAAAAAACATGCATAAAGAAATATTTCCCTTATTTTATTATTTTAAATCCCTTTATCAAGTAATAAGGAACTGTCCATCTTTTCATCAGATCAGTTTTCTGGAATTCAGGGTAATTTTTCAACTCCAGAATCACATCTACGGAACTTCTCTCGATATAGAATTTCCTAATTTTGCCACATAACCATGTCGGGATGTATCTCTCACACGCTCTATTAACCATCATCTCTACGATTTTTAACATGGGAGGGATGATGAGAGCGATTTTCGGACGGGCGGGGCGGTTAGGTTTCGATGTGAGCAAACAGTTGTTCAGTTTGGACAAGGGCTGTGGTTGCGGCAGATAGGTGGACCCCTTAATTGAATGCTACAAGGAGGAGCAGATGTTAAGGAAAAACCTTTTTTTGACCCCCCTCGGAGTTTTGGGAAGTTGGTTTGAACGATGGCGACGGCCATGTTTGGTCACGTCCCATCCAGTCATTAGAAATCTCTACTTTTCTGTACATGTATTTATTTTGTTTAAGTAACAAAGTCACTATTCTAATTAAAATTTTTAAAAGGAAAATTAATGAAAGTACTTCAAAAGAATTTAAAATCGGATTTGCAAATTTCGAGTTCAGTGTTATTCTTCTCTACATCAAAGTATGATTAAAAATGTGTAACTGTTTGGCCCTCAAAAAAAAAATGAATTTCATCTGCTTATATCACTTGAATAATTGTAACACAACACTTGAGTATTTTTTGTGGAAAAGGGATGACTCAATAATCAAGCAAACATACTCAAATGTTTCTCTTTTTTACTTTTATTTTATGATAAAGTTAAATTTTAACATATATTCCTTTTGATTTAAAATCAAATCTCTATTGGGGAATGATTCTATGTTCTGATACTTAAGATGGAAAGATTTGTTTTGGGCAAAGAGCACTCTTTTTTGCTGATAAAAATTCCGATTAAAAAAAGAATGGTAGAATTGAATGTAAATTTTATATTCTGTTGTTGTTGTTTCTTATGCCACTTGGAATATCCAAACTCCATCCGCAAAGCGTACAGGATTTAAGGTAAAAGAGGTGCGACTCCTGAGAAAGCAAGGCCCATGAATGGCAGGAGTCCGACTTAAGTCTAAGATAATTATATTTATTAACACATACAAGATTTTCTGAAAGTTACTTGTAATTTCTAATTACTTCCAGGTTTAAAACCCATTGGTTCCCAAAATCAATCAACCCCAATTAAAGAACGATTGTATATTAAAAAGACAGAATTAAACTTAAAAGAAAAATCACATACCAATCAACAAACTAGAATGTTTCGGCAAATAGAAGATAGCCAATTTTTAATTTTTCAAACATAAATTACAACCGCAATATTTATTAACATGCCATATAAATTCCAAGGTATCACAATATAGGTATAGTAATTATATTTATGAAAATCAAGTTTCACTTTCAATTTGTATCAAATAACTTCAAGAATTCATTACACATAAATCACTACTCACATTTCTTGGAATTTATAAAGCAACTTCACATCTTTTATCCGAAAAATGTCATTAAAAATGCATTATTTGTTCTCTTAGGTGATGTTCTTAAGATTCATTTCAGTGGGATGACACTTCCCAACATGCTTCGTCACTTCAGACGGCCACACAAAACCTTTCCTGCAGAACGGACACTCGTGCTGGAAGTCTCTGGTGTGCTTCCTCACCACATGCTGCTGCAGATACCCTGGGAACGAACACCTATACTCGCAATGCGGACACTTATACGGTTTTTGCTGGGCATGGGTCAGCTCATGCACTTTCAGATACTCCGCTCTACAAAAATCTTTTCCACACTCGCAACACCGGTACCGTCTCTCCCCAGTATGTGTCCTCACGTGGCTCTGCAAGACCCCTTTCCTTCCAAAAGCCCTTCCGCAGGTGTCACAAGCAAAAGGCCTCTCGCCTGTATGCACGCGGAGGTGTAACTGGAGATAGAACTTGCGAGAGAATCGCTTGTCGCAGTGGTTGCATCGATGCGGTTTGTGACCGGAGTGGGACCGCAGGTGTCGTTGGAGGTTCACGGTGTTGTCGGTGGAGTAGGGGCATTGCGGACATCGGTGTCTGCGGTCCGGTTGCATGTGGGGGTGGCGTTTTTTGTGGAGGGACAGCGCTGTGGGGGTGGTGAGAATCAAGCCGCAGGTGTCGCACGGGAAATCGTTGGAGGTGTCCTCTGCTGCATTGAGAAAAGATAAAAGTCAGAGTATAACTAAGAGGGTTTTTTTCAACTTCCGTTTTGCTCCTAAAAATAAGTAGTACGTAATAATTTTGGTACTGGTAGTTAGGTACATCCTTCAGGATCAATTTGCATCCTTACCGGAAAAAAAAATTGGGCGTTTTTTCTGTTAGTTATCGAATTTACAAGCGTTCTCCTCGAAATTATTTCCCATAGAAAATTTCGCTTTCTCCTTCGCGCTACCGCTCCGTTCGCTCAGCATTTAACATTAAACAATGGGTGGGCAGGTGATAATCGCTTGAGGGGGAAGCGAAACTCTCTATTAATTGATGGGAAAAAAGGTTCGAATAGCACGCTTGTAAATTCGATAACTTATAGAAAAAAAAATGTCTAGTAAAACAAAATTATTTCTAAATTCCTACTACTTTTTTTTTCTGGAGCAAAACGGAAGTTGAAAAAAAAACAACCCTCGTATACAGCTGTCTTGGTTTTAAAAGTAATGCAGAATTGAATATTTCTTATTTAGGCCCTCTATTAGTAGGCCAACTGGCCTTGTATGATTCTAAATTTCTTTAAAGATAGATCAAAAGATTGAAAAGATTATTAAAATGATCCAATATTTGTAATGATCTCGCAATAATTTGCCAAAAAGAAATTGTGAACTCTTTATTTATATCATGAAGTGCAAAAATTTGATAAAAACCTGCTACGGTCAACAACATTGAAAGTCAATTAAAATTATTCTTTTCAAAACTCTGAAGTATGTTTTTCACGTACACATGATAAGAGATTCAGTTATTCTTATATTGTGCAGCCGCAACTAATGTTTATTTGTATGAAATATTCTTAATTATTGAAGGCAAAAAACACGAGGATTCAATATAAGCAATAGGGATTCAGTTTCACCTATATTGGGCCCATGATATTTATTGTTCCAGATTTTTAAGCCAATGGTTAGTTGCTTGAACTGCATCCCAACTTATGTTGTACAGGCTAGCTGCATCGTATGAAATAAATTATCTGCTCAGAATGACGATGGAAAACCTCCCCATTCGGCTGCTATTTAAAAATTTACGAAGAAAGGAACAAAATTCGATTTTCAATTAGCTACCATTCGTTAACCCGAGTACTTTACACAGGCTGAAGGAACAAATTTTACTTCCCTAGACGGATACTTTAAAATAAAATAGTTTTTAGATCTATGTTTTCCTGGGTAATTCTTCTGTAGTTAAGTACGCACAATAAGTTCAGATAACTTGGGAATCAGACATTTGAGTAAACAGTAGTTAAAATTTACAGTTGAAGAAATACATATGTCAAATAAGAAACATTTTTTTTTAAATAAGTAAAACATTTAAATGACCTTTTACTTTTCAGAACGGAATGCTTTAATTCAGTATGAATTAATTCAGAACTTTAATTTTTCTATGCAAAATTCTTCCATACGTATTTTTCAGTAATTTTTACGACTTATTATAAATTTTGGAAGTTACACTTACTGGAAGGAGGAGTTAAATTGTCATCAATTTCGCTTTGCTCTTGTCCACTGAAGGTATTATTCATAATGATAAAATTGAATGTTTGACAAAACCAGTGTTATTTAATTAAAACTGATTCGCCATACCAAATACCGTATCAGAACGAAAATTCCAACTTTTCCCCCTTCAAATTATTAAATTACATATTGTTATTGCTAGCGGAATTGCCAGTTCACGTGAACAATTTAATTATTTTGTTACTTTTCGAATTTTACATCGAATTTTTTTTTTATCATCATCATTTACTTATTTTTTTTTCCTTTTGTGCAGATATAGCATTTTTTTTTCATTCGCGTCCATGTTGTAAAATATCCACCACTTAGCAACTTTTAGAAATGAGAAATATCTAACCATTACTTTGAAGATTTATTTCAATTAGCGTATTACATGTTTTCAAATTAATTCATTTAAAATGTTCTAAATGGACTATAATTCTTTTTGCATTTTTCCCCTTTCTCAAAGACATTGCCACAGCAGTGTTAAACTCAGCGGTTTTTTTATACATGCTGTCGTAAAATATAGATTTTAACTACAATAAAAGATCTTAAAACTATGATGATTGAAACGTGATGCTTAAAATTAAATTTGATACTATGTTAATTGTTTAAATGTTAAGAATATTACTGAAAAACATTTCAAAATAATATCAGATAAGAGATAAACACAGCAAAGGGGATTGAAACGTAAAAGTAATTTCTGCGTTTAAAATGTACAAATCTTGACAATTAAATAATTTTCTGGGTCTCATTCGTATAAATTAAGAAATATTAATTAAATATATCAAACAATTACCAAGAACATCACTGTCACAAATTTACATGACATAAGCGTTCCTAATTAACAAATAGAGAGAGTGTATTTTCAATTAAATAAATACCCAGATGAGAAATGAGTCCATCTTCCCTTCCCTGAATGTTTTTGAAGGGTGAATGATCAGCTTGATATGAAATTTGTTAACAACTCAAGATGCATAAACCTAAAATTAATCAGAGGAAAACCAGATAAGATTCTAGAAGTTATATAAATCTCCAGTATCTCCATTTCCTCTCCAGAATTTCCCCCCCCCCACAAGTCCACTTTAATTTCAAAACTGACCAAGCACAAAACAAAACTCTTATTCCAAGTCAAGTTACACCATCGACAGGATTAAGTTTTGACGAGCTAACAGTTCTCCCCTACTCGATCTGAATTTTAAAATTTCTCCGAGCCACTACCAACTTGTTCAAAAGACTTTGGATTAAACATGATGCATGCTGATTATCTTTGGTTATGACATCGACTTTCCAAGTGCATCAATTCCTTCAACAATTACCCCTGAGGCAATGTTCTGATGGTGGAAGAACGAAGATTCGGAAACGGAATTCTCTGAAAATATATATCGAAAGAGATCTTGTGCTAGGTTTTAATTAAAAGCAACTCGTCGCGTTTGAAAACTTCAATTTAAATTGAAGCCGAATGTTTGTTTCCCTCGGACTTCTAAATTCGGTTATGTCAGACAGAATCGGAGGCTAATGATCTGTATCGATTTTAATTAAAATGTCGGAACGCGTCCCATAAATCGATTCTTGCGTTCGGAATCGATTTGGGGAATTTATAAAACTTGGCGGTTCTTTTCTAAACAAAATATTGAACTAATAATAGAAATCAGTAGAGAATAATAAAGAATTGTTGAGAGCATTAAGGGGAAATTAATTAGATATACAACAAGTTTGGGACTTTTCTGTTGATTAAAAGCATCCATTGCTTTGGACGTCTAGTCTAAATTCTGACTCTAGCCATGCATTTGCGCAAAATATGCATAATAGAATCAAATATTTATGCTGTAGTTCTCTGAGTAAAATAGGACTCAGGATTTTCTCATAAACTACAGTCTGTCTTTAGAAGTTGAAGTTTTAATTTGATGTTATGGCAATACAGGGAGAGAATTCAGTGCCCTTTAATTTAATCAATTCCTTTTAGAACATTTTTAAATTGGATTTCATCAGCATTTATCTGAATTGAATTGAAATCCGGGCAATGTTTATAAATGCCACAATGGAAATAACTGGATTTTATTGGCTTTATTTGCGGAATAAGCTAATTCATTTTAATTTTTGAGTACCTAATTTAAATTGAGTTGACAGTACATAGACAACTTATAGGGTCATATTTTTAAATGTAAAGAGGTAAAAAAATATACCTAGTCATTATAAAAAGGTAAATATGGTTAAACTAGAGTAAACAGAAATGTTTTAGGATGCAATTAAAGTTTTCATATTTATCCCATAACTTGATATAAATTAAGTATGATGGTAGAAGCATATACACTAGCCAGTACGGCTCATGTGCCCGAAATTGGCAGTATGCAATATGTAAGTGTATAGGGCTACGTGGCTAGGAAAATTTGAGTTCTCCCAACATGCAACATGGTCTGTATTTCAATCCATATATTATAACCACTTCATATTTTATTGCAAGAGATTCCCCAGATCATTAGAGATTCATTTATTGCGGATATCTTATAGAGCATTCGCACATGACGTCACTTGGAGGACAAAAACAACGTTGCTAAGGCTGTTGTTAAGGGCGGGAACTAGAAGCATTCGCACATGATGTCACTGGCGGGCAAAAACAACGTTACTAAGGCCGTTGTTAGGCCGAGTCATGTGATTGAAAATGCTCTATTGTTACCACTCTTTCGCCAATTTTTTTTTTTGACTATTAAACATGTCGTAAAATTAGGATAACTCGGAACGATTATAATTCGAAAATCGTGGATAAATTAAAGGTTTTTCCCCCATCTTTGACTGAGCCTCAATATTATCAATAAAATACTAACATTAAGTACACAAAGATCCCACCAGCAGTAAGTTCAAAATTACTACATCTGGGTGAAGCTATGGAACAGCTTTAGAAAGAGTCCTCCAGTTGTCATGTTTACCCACAGCTCAATTGATGACCACTGTCAGCTATATAATAACCAACTTATAATAACTAAATAATGAGCTGTATAATAATGATTTTCATAATGTTTTAAGTATAGAAAGGTTTTTATGTACAGTGATGATGAAAACAATAAAGAATGTTGCTGTGGTTACACATGGCGGCTCGAGGACTATTTCTAAAGCTGTTCCAATAATTTTTACCAAACGAAAGTCTATTTCCAGGGCCTGACACCACTGCGCTTATAATACGTACATTATAAATGACCATAAATGGCGTCCATTCAAGGACGTTATATTGAAACCCTCCATAGGAAACAAGTCAATTTACCTGTCTAACCATCTTGTGAGAGCCCAACCCGTAATGAAGATGTCACTCAACCAAAAGGTTCGAATGCCCGCCCAATTAGAGCAGGGTTATGGTTGCCGCTCGCCACTCCACCCGGGAAAAAGTGTACTCTCATCTACCGCTGAAATCCGCTGGACTACCACCGAGTGAATGGATTGAAAATTAGTGTCAGCAAATGAAGAGATAAATGCACGTGGGGTATTAAGTTAGACTGTAATGGGTTATAGCCGAGGGCGATTGTCAGCGATTCAGATGCAGATAAGATCAGTTATGTCAATGCTTGGTGGGGGCCCTGATTTCAGAATTGACGTTCGGTTTGGTTTGATGTATTGATTAATAAATTATGAGATTTGGTAGACATTCATTGGGATTTGGATGTAATGTATTTTAAATGTATAAATTAATATCCTTGATTGTATTTTAAATGTATATGTAAAGTAATATCATAAATGGGTTCAATGTTTGGATTGAATACCCTTATTAAATACATTTAATGAGGGTATTACAATAAGTTGCATTGTTCTTCTAATTTTATTTTAAATCTAATTTTTCTTGAATATTAGTATTAAGTGCATAATGTACATAAAATAGGACTCTTTTCAACTATAACATGAAACCAATGAAATAGTTCTAATTATTACACAGTGACCAAAGCTTCATTAGAGCAATGAGTGAGTGGAGATAAATAAAAACTTCACAACCGTGTTCTTTAAAATTAGCTTCTTTCATTTTGTTCTTTAATATTTTTGTTCGGATTTTTAGACCTGCACCCAAAGCAACAAATAAAAATTATTTTTCTTATAACCCCATTCTCCCTTAGTTTAAAAAAAAAAGAATGGAATTTTAAGATAAATTCAAAATAAATGATATTGGTTAATAAAAATGATTTTCAATAAAATAATTACCATTTCCCTAAAATTGAGTAAGGAAAAGGAACTGAAAAAGTCTTATTAATGTAAGACGTTTCAGTCAACCTCAGGTGTAAAAAAATATAAATGAAATCACCAGCTCTTTGAAAAGGTGGTCTTCTCGAGCTCACTGTAAAAGAAAAGAGTACACACACAAAACACGTTTATTACTTTCACAACTTGGTAAACAGCAATTTGCGGTCGGGAGAGAAGGCGGAAAGGGGTGGAGCACCCCTCCATCTCGAATGATGGGTTGTCAAGGGATGCAGAAAACAGAGTGAGATGTCTGCAAACTACACCCCGAGCGATTTTTTTACCTGGATTCTCGAAGCGTTATTCGTATATGAAGAGAAGAAAGCGATTTTTAGTTGTGTTTCTACAGATGAGAGAAAAGGCTACTTTTAAAACTGTGATTTAAAGCTTCGAGATTGTGTTTCATACTGATTTAAGTGAGTTAGTGTGGAATTAAAATGTCGTAGGTTTTCTCAATAAGCCAAATTTGATGTGTATGAAAGAATTTTGACATTTCATAATTATTATTATTAATGGACAGTGGTTCACGTATTCCTTAAGTGGTATTTAGTTTGGGGGATAAAATAATTAAAAAGCCGATACTTATGAATTTTTTAATGCGTTTATCTTATCGTTTGTTTAGATGGAATTTGATAGAAGAATCGAAGTGAAATTCATGAATATGAAATGAATCTCAGCAAAAAACTCGGGAAAGATGCAATGCAATCGGTATTGATTTTTAAATTCCTTTTTTCCTAATGGAAAACTAGAACCATAAGATTTCTATATCGATATTCACCATTGGATGCTCAATAGCTTGAATACAATTGACAAGAGAATATTCACCTTTACTAAAAATAAAATCTAAAAAAATCTAAGGATCAGAAGTCAATACACTTATTTATTAGATGCCACTATTATATTTAGTTTCTTCTCTCTGAGCGGTTGATTCCTATCAATATTGTCAAGTTGTCACAGCCAGGGGACTTTATAAATCTGTTGTTCTCTAAAGTATTATTACCATACTTGCTAAGAACAATTTAGTCTAGGCGGCGGTATTCAGGCCATATACCCTTAAGATACAAATTATTTATCAAAAATTATTTAGAAATTTTATATCATAGGGAATGGCTAAACTTGTCTCTTATAACCCCTTCAAAAAATTTAAATATCCCCTCTATTTTTTTTTTCTGGACAGGCCACCTATCACAGCCTTATTTGAAGATGTAAGATTAATGATCCCCTTTTGGTTTTCCAGCACTTTTCTACCTTTCTTACATTAGTTATAAATTTTACATTTATTTATTCCTCTAAATTTAATCATATAATCAAAGTTATTTCACACTATGAACAAGTTCAGATAATAACTTTTGACTTTAAAGTAAATATTCACTAGGGAAGAAGCGTAACCCGCCTTATTCAAGTACTAACATGAAATCAAAGAAAAATATATCATACTATAAAAGTTTAATAAATTTCGGCAATATATAAAGCTGAATTTTTAACTCCCGACACAATACATTCCAAGAACACTTGAGCGGAAATTGATTGACATTTATACACAGGAAAGCACCAAAATCAGAAGAAAAACTCCCAAAATATCCCATCCATCTAACTAGCGCCAAGAAGTTTACAGTCGTTAATCAACGTCAGAGCCTCAATATACGCAATCTTTTCACTTCCCAAGAAAGTCTTAAGAAGCCAAAAGTTCTGCATGTCTGACGTGTTACTCCATCTATTAAGGGATGCCCTAGTCTATTCATAAAACATTAACAGGTTTGCATGATCAGGGATATTACGTCTAGCTCAAATTTCCCTCGAGTGTGAAGACTCTTAAGCAATTTTCCATCGGGATTTATAGTCAATTTATTTGAAATAAGTGTCAAACAGGAACTAGTTTTACTAGTTAATGTTTAAGCATGTTTCTCCACCAATTAGGCATAAATGAACAGTCCTTAAACTATTCTGTAAAGCTGTTCTTTAATGAAACTAGTTTACGTTTATTGACTTCATGAGATATACCGTAAGGGTATCCATACCACAGAGCAAAAACGCTATTTTCAAATACCCTTCTCATGGTAAAGGACAGCTCTGCAAAGTTCAATTAAGCTGTAATTTACAGAAGGGTAAAATTTGGCATCAGACGCTGTGACGTGTTCATCATTTTATCTGTCACTATCGGAGGGGTATTAGAAGAAATATTCTTCTCCCCTTCTAGTGACGTGGCAAGGGAGGCTTGAGTTTCATGAGTAGTGGTAGTGGATGCGATACCAACGCTACCAGGGCCCCTATCACAAGGCTAACCTCAATGTTTTTTCGATTTCCATTATTACCTTTGGCCGTGGACCCTCTGTAGCTGGTATCTTCCATCTATCTCCCGAAGATAGGAATAATCCTGGCTAGTGAGAAAAAACTCCTTAAAACTGTATCGAACGAAAACACGAATCATGATATAGATAGTGCAATTCGAAAGAAGGAGAACTAAGAAGCCATACCTCAAGATAAAAATATTAGTTCATGTTTCTATATGACTGATAACTGTGATCACCTGACTTATAGTCTTTAATGATTGAAATATAGAGAGAGGGGGAAATACTACCAAAGTAACCGTTACATTTGTTTTGTTGATTCAGTTTACAAAAAAACCTATTGTCACTGTATTCTACTGGGATGGGGTAAGAAAATGCATAACGGGGGAGAATGTCAATTTGTTTCAAAACACAATTTAAAATCATCTAATTAATTTTCTAAATTAGATAGAACGTCATTTTGACTCATACAAAATATTTTGTTTTTATTAAATTAACAGCAAAGAGAAAAAAAAGACAAATTAACTGAAATTTCAAATTATATAAAAAATACTGCCAGACTTTTATTCCGTGCAATGGTGCTAATGCGTGCATTCTCGGCGTTGGGTTTTGTTGCCAAGCATTAGCCACGGCTTACTAGATACTTATACAGGCTAGCCGAGTTCTAAACAATGAAAACCATTTGACAACTTTTATAGCTTGGAGCGCTACAAGACCTACCTATATCACCCACCGCCTTCAACACTGTGGAGCTTTGCCAGTTTGTCCAATAATGCCATCTGGATTTGCAATGATTTCCGTACTCGGCTAGCCTGTATAAGTATCTAGTAGGCCGTGCTTTAGACTTTGAAAGTGCCTTTACTCAAACTGCCAGAAGCCCTTCTAATGACAATCACTTTTTTCAGAGTCTATTCAATGGAAATGTTCACTCCCTTTCTATTTCTCCTCCATGATAACAATCCAACCCATAGAGATTCGATAACGATTCCAGAAATCGGTACAAACAAACGCATTTACCCAGAATTCCCCATCTCTCAAATGCACTAACTGCCAAGATGCACGCATGCAACGTACGGATACGACCAATACACTCACTCAGAGATCTATTAACCCTAATACACATCCAACATCAAAGGGTTTATAACTCACAAGTGCATTTACTTTTGCAAATTTAATCACGCCTATAAATATTAAAGCTGTCCGGCCTCTACTACTACGAGAGTCCCGTAATTATGCGAACTGCCTTCGGAATGCGATTCGCTGTGTTGTGTATTAGGACGTTCCCGATCCAGATTTGATGAATGGCGGAAAAGATATTAATTTAATCTCGAACCCCGGGTTTCTTGGGCTAGTAGAATGTTCGCCCTGGGACGGAGGATTTGTTGAGTTCGATTGAGTCAGTCGGTGTTGTTTAGGAATGAGGGTTTATAAGACCGGGGATTTGGAGGAATTGCCTTTGGGTGGCTTACTTTATAATCACATGCAATTTGAAAAACTGTTACTGTCTGTCTATCACAAGATGAGCTCTCGTTTACATTTCTTACATCCATTCATTTAGTATTGTTTCTATAGCAACCGCCACAACCAGGCAACTAGTCCAGAGCTCATCTTGTGATAGACAGACAATACGTATCTGTTTTCTATATTGTTAAAAATTACCAAAAAGTTTTAGACATCGTGGATTAGAAATATTGCCAGAAACGGCTGACTAATCGATCATATTATAAAATGGATGACTTTCAAGAATGTTATTGTTGTCGTGTCCATGGACGAAATATTCTTTAAACTATTTTTTAAATGTCCTCAAAGGCACTGATGACAGCGGCTGCTAGCTCTGGCGCCTCAGGGTCACATAAGACTTTCAACAATGAAAAATGGTTTTATTTGAATATAAGTCTTATTAATTTTCATTCCTTATTAATTCCTTATTATTAGTCTTACTTATTAATTTTCATTATATTTAGTAGTGAGTGAATAATGTAAAATTAATTATTGAGGCGTTTGGAACAACAATGAGCTAACTCCAAAACATTGGAGTTTATTTGTTGATGCTGACAAGCACCTGAATTTTCACATATGATGTCCACTTCTAAGTTCACAGATGAATATTTTATAAGGAAATGTATTGGATTTATGTGAAACATTTAAGTGAGGTAAATAATGTAGGTTAAGAGTATTTTTACGAGAGGAGAAGTTGAGAGAATTTTAAAATTGGGTAAACAATGTGACACCAAGAAATAGTGGATGGTCTGAGGGATCCTCCCCCGGATAAGTTTTGGAAATTTGGTCCCCCCAAATAATGCTTTAGCTAATTTTGAGACCCTTTAGGTTACACCCAAAGAGCATCACCGCTTATTTTAAGCTGAATAATATAAATAGTATAAACGGCAAAATTTAAAGATAAGAGGGATTTGGGGTTCGTACTCCAAAAACATTTTGGAATTTTGCCTCTAAAGGCTTTTAAGTAAAAAACAGTACAAAAATTAATGTCAAAATATCGGTGGGGAGATTGAACCCTTAAATCCCTCCTTGGATACGGCCATGCCCACGCTTACAAACGTGCTTAATACAAACCCTGTCAGTAGCCCGTCAGGTATCAAGCCCCCTGCAGCCAAAATTAGGTACGGTTATGCCCTACCCTTTCCATTAACTCACCCCACCTGAGGGACCACCCCCGACCCCCTGTGGTGTCTTTCTGCAGCCACTGTAATGAGCTGCGCTTTGTTTGACATCGGCGCAATTACTCATTGCTGGCAGGGGTGAACCAGGTGCTTGGTGATGATGACGATGAAGACTGGTGGTGTCTGTCGTTATTCAAGGTGTTGGAGCAGAAGAACAATGACTTTGCGTCTGTTTCGGTGATGAGGTTTGCTTTATTGAGTGATAAAGCCAGGAAAAGCTTACTTGTGGCGTGTGCTGAAACCTGAACTGAGTGTTTAACTTATTTTAGACCCTCGGGAGTTTTTAGAGCTGTTCAAGGGAGCAAAAATGGCCGGGGGTTCTTACATTTAAGATTTGCGAGACATTTTAACTTAATCAATTCTGACCAAGATGTTTGAAACAGCGTTGTTTTACTTTTTCTTACGTCCGTGATAATTCATAATTTACACGCTGTGAATTTTATGATGAAACTATTATTATGTTAAGCAAACGATTTAAAAAAAAGTTAAACGTCAAATTAAAAGTACTACAAATGAAAAAATATAATTCAATACTTCTCTTTTGTTTCAATGTTTTTTTAACATAACTTTTAATGTAAATAAAATGAAGGTTCCGGGTTATTATGCCGTGGAGACCACGGCATAATAATCCGGAACCTTCATTTTATTTACATAGATCCGGCCGTGAAAACCTGTCTTCTTTTATAACTTTTAATCTTTACTTATTATACCAGGGTGTTCCAAGATAGGTGCTCATCCCTTTAACGTTTGAACCCCTACAGATATAATCATGAAAGTGGGGTCTAGGTATAGTAAAGTGACCATGCTCCATCCTATGAGACAACCATCAAAGCCCTCTAGCGGAAATTTTAGGAGTTATAATTTTAAAAAAACTATTAGAGATTTGGTATATTAGTAAATTACTAAGTTGTACAGCAGCATTGATTTTGTACAAAAAGACACATTGTAAAGAGAAATGCCTTGCCACCTAAAACACACTCTCAATTAGGTTGAACTAAAGTATTTTTTACGTCCTAAAACGCTCCTCATGAGCCTAAAATGAGAAATTCTCATTTTTATGATTACGCCTCATGAGGAGTGTTTTAGGACGTACAGTTCTCAAAACCACTACAGCAATTCAACAGCAAAATTCGCTCATCCATTCATTATGACAAAAGCAAAACTGTAATCCTTTCCCTATATAAATGAATGGAATATCCCCTCTCCAACCTACTCAGTTGCGTATATACGTATATTGTCTTCTGGGACAAGTACGGAATTCGACGTACAAGACAGCGAATCTCTTCCTGAACACACCCAACAATTTGGATGTCAATATATCCCACACCCACGTGCGACACATAACGTCAAAGATAGTCCGTTACCCTGTCCTCTCAAGTCCCTGGGGAACAGAGAATTAAAGGAAAATAGTAGTACAAAGATTGCAGAAGAGAGGACTATTCATTTAAGTTCGATGTTCCCTTGGAGGGGGGTTTGGAACCGCTAAAAATGTCACGGGATTAAAATTTTGTTCGTTACTTTGGGAGAGTTTGATAAGTTCGTTTTCGGGAGTGTTCTGTGCGGGATAAATCTTTTGGGAAATGTGGTGTCAAGGGAAGTGGAATTTTTAGCGTTTTAAAAGGTTTAGAGGAACGTTAAGGAAGTTTTCGAGAATTGTTATGAAATGATTAAATTAAGATTTATGTATGCGTCTGTGGAGTTTCATTTTTGCTTGAGAAACTTATTGAAATGTTTGAGGTGAGTCCTCTCCTTTGAAATTTCTTTGAATTAGGGCATTAAATGTTCATTTCAAGTCATTTTGGGACATTTGGGAAGTTTAAGATAACACTCTGAGAGAAATAAATATTCACAGCCATCAGCGTCAGTGTTAAATCCTTGGTCAAAGATGGATTCCACCAATCAAAATCAGTGAAAAACAGCGTCAATGTTAAATCCTTGGTCAAAGATGGACTCCATAATCAAAATCAGGGAAAAGTAAATTTTTCTTTCTTCAACTGCTGGTTAACACGACGATGATGGCTGTGAAAATTGCTGTTAGAGCAATGCTCCTTAAATAATGCGAATGAGTAATGCAATTGCAATGCTCCTTACACGCAGCAGAAATTTCGAGGGAAAACACACCAGATAAATAATGATTTTTTTTGGGGTGGGGGCCTGAACACTATAAACCCCCTGCATTTCCCTGCATTTCAATATCAATAACAAGGAATTCTGAATTCGTACATCCCTGTGAGTTAGTTCACTTATCAAATCCATCCATTTTACGTAACGGCACTCTTTTTTTAACACATCCAGATTCAAACGCCCTTTCTTGATTTACGCAACGCAATAATTTCTCTCTAAACTGCCTTTCAACACCGACAGATCCAAAATTGGCATCTATCGCAAAAAAAAAAATCTCAAACAACAAACACCCCACGCACTAAACATTTTCATAGACTGCCATCAAAAAGTTTTCGATATATTCAAAACCGCACTACTGGTGTGATAGATTCGAAATTGCGCATAGATCACTCTAAGACCCTTTAAAGAGAGTTGAGATAAAACTGTCCTGCAAAAGAAGATCATTTTTCAAAAGCTCAAGGAAAAACACCTCGAGTTTAGTTGCTCGGTATTTGCAGGGATATGAGATTTTTATAACCGAAAACGGTCGTTGAAAATAGTTGTTTCTCAATATTTTCCTCCTTTATGCACGTTCAGCCAGTTTTATGTAGTGGGTTGTGGTTGGATGTTGATGCATACGACTGCAAATTTCTGCGGTTAGTGAGGGTGGAACAGTTTATATAGAAATGGTGGGTAGTACTTTGAAGTGCTATTAAAACGCTGTTATTAAAATTTTTACTTTTTAGCTGGGTTTGTAGTTGTTATTACATACTACTATATCGAGTATGTTGATATGAAATATATGTGCCATTTGAAACGCCGTCCTTAAATTAGAAAGGTCCGGAAAGAGAGGCCCAATGAATATAATGCAGTGTAGATAATGCTACTTTATTTGACGGTATTCCATTATCGGTCAAGTATTTAAAAAAATAAAAGTATCAATGACTAATGAGAAAAAATCCATTGTTACTTTAAAAAGCGGAGTAGTGTAAAGAATATTAAAACACTAAAATTTGTGTTATGTTTTCAGAATTTACAATTTTATATCCCACATCTCCGGCTTTTTATCCAAACTCATAAATCCTTTTATTTTGAAACTGCTTTCGAATTAACACTCTTCTAATTAGACTTTCCACTTATAATTTATAATTAGGAACACAGACTGTATAAAAATTAAGTTTAAAGAGGAAAATAGAAGCTCCACTGTTTCAGTGAATCACTCTTTTTAATTTTTCCACATTAGAAAATGGATTTAAGAAATAATCAAGTCATACGCAATAAAGTTCAAGAAGTAATGAAGTATTATAAGAACCCTTTAAAAAGTATCATAAAAAGTTATACCCTACGTTTTTTAAAAGAAACGACGCATACTAAACACCTTTTCTTTTGATTCCACCACTCACAAAATAATGCATTCAATGAGTGGTAATAATTGGAAAACTGTAAATGAAATCCTATATTTTATTGCAATTTTTCTCTAACTCGTCACAACAGAACAATTAAGCCCCACATCAAAAACGGCACAATTTTTAATCTAATAATTAAAAAAAAAAGATCAGAACATTAAAACGCTCGCGAGAAAGAAAAAAAACCCAAAAGAATTCCAATACACGAAAAGAAGCGCATTTATTAAAACAAAAAACAGTTTATTCTTCATCGTTCCATATAAGGAACGGTTATTACTCTAATATCCAATTAAGTGGCGCAAATAATGAAGAGTACTTAAACGTTTCTTTATTGGAACGTTCTTATCGGGCCTAGGCGAAAAGAAACTGGTGTTATTTATTAAGCCGAACAATTGCAGCGACACAATTATTATTGTGTTTTTAAACCGGCCGCCATTTTTTTTCTCTTTTCTTTTTGGGAGGGTGTCATTATGCCCCCATAAAGTTACCGTATAATAGAGAGTAATGATACATTCCGGAGTGTTGTCCTAAGTCGTCGGGGTCGATTGACGTCGTGCCGGACCTTTTGTGATTTAGAGTCGTCTTTTGTCCCTGTGTTTTTGTCGGGTTCTATTAAGTGGTTAATTTATTGACTCGTGCTGGTTCTTTTGTATTTGGACGTTGGATATAAATAGAAGGTGTCCTGTGGTTTCATTGTTTGGTAGGTGGGTGTCGGAGAGTCAAAGGGTAAAGGGCATAGGTAAACATCATTTAGTTTTGGAAGGAAAGTCTGAGTTTTGTTTTATGTTTCATTGGTAAAAGCATTTATGATTATAAGTAATAATTTATAATTTAGCCACAAGTTTGAGACTATACTCCACAGCAACGTTTCCTGAACCCAGTACGTCACTACGCGGAAGGAGAAAATGGATAAACACAAAACCTGTTGGGTTGCTACGAGGAGTTTTGGTACTCAAATCGGGATAAAATGGCACAATATATTATACTTAGTACATGGGTTTAAGAAAATAATATTTTGAAATTAACGTTTTTCATTTCCCTCAAAATTCAGACACCACGATGGGAACTATACTTTGTTTGTTAGTAACGTCATAGGGTTAACTAACGTTGCTGTCTAGTATATTTAGTTTATTTTAATTCATTACTGTAAAAGTTTGACAAAATGCCAAAACTTTGTCGTAAATGCATAAAATTTTAATATTTTGCACATTTATTAAGCATTCCATAGAATACCAAATTAATGACAACTACATTATGAATAGCAAATTCTCATTTTTAAAGAATTAAGTGGAATGACATTCAAAATAAAATTTGAACCTTTCTTGGACCAAAAAGGTTTATCTTCATTTGTCTTTAGTAAAGAGAGACCTAAATTTCGTTTTCTACACCTTCATCTTGTACGTATATTTTGAGTAATGGTCATTATTAACAGAATATTTTCCAAAATAACAGTTTTGGTTTGACAATGGAAAATATATGATTCTATGCAATTGTTTTGATGAATGATTCTTAACTTAATTTATCATTTCACGACACTTTAAATAAAGTGCGACATAAATAATGTTTATTAAAAGTTAAGAAATATTTATTACTGATATTTTCTTTGCATTTCATAACCGTAATAAACTATTTTGACAAGAAAAATTGCAATCCTAGTATTTGACGATAAAAAGTGTAAATCTAGATTTCTTATCAATTTAAACTTCTTTGAAAGACAATATTTCACTGGCATATGAAAAAAAAATTGGCATTCCAAGAGTTTGAACAGAATCAATATTCGAACGTATATCTGATAAATGCGAGAAATCCCATCCACCCCACTGAACATTATTATTTTTTCTACATTCACCGCATTACACATGCATTTGGAAGTGGGGGAGGGGTGAAAACCCCCACTCCTAGACTCCCTTGCCAAAAATACCTCCCGGCTAAGAAAATGCTACAGAAGCCCCCAATGAAAAAGATAGAAGTTTCATTTTTAAGAGAGAGAGAGAGAGCAAAAAAAACTTCCCTCCTGCGCCGCATACCAATTTCTCCGCGAAAACTGTATTTTCGAGGTTGAAAAAATAACCTCCAAACCGAAAAGGAAATTCGTGCCATATTTTGAATATCGTCTGCTGGTAGATATGTGTGCTGAGTCGCCTCTCAACTCCTCTCTCTCTCGTCTTGGCGGGAAATGTATTCGATATCGGAATTTAATTTCTGTTGCCGAATGCGGGCAAAGAAAAACAAGAAGTTTCTCGAGACTTGGAGGTTTTTTCTTTTTTTGAGATGATAGACTGCGGTTCTCTTTGAAAATGAGGAGATAATGAGTAATATGTCAGTTTCTTATCGAAGATGGAGAGTAATTTTTCATTTTTGCTTGGGAGACATTCATTCATCTTTCAAAATTTTTTTATTTGGTGCAATGAATGAATAATTTGAGTTGAATGGAAAATTTCATTTCAAGATATCAGAAAATATTTAAATTATTACGTTTGTTCTGCTAGCAGTCATTATTTATTTAAGTAAAATTTATACCTAGGTAGCATAAATAATATGCCGTAAATGCGGTAAAGCATCAGATTCTATAGGTAATTTATTCATTAATATGGCGTTCATTTATACCAAAACAGTTTCATGTTACAGTAAAATTTCAATAATTCCACGTGGACCGCACCTCGACCATCGAAATCTCGAGTTATCGTAGTCATAAAATTTGATAAAAAATATTGTATATTTTAATGGACCTTCTAATGAAACCTTCAGTAAACATACAATTGACGTATGACCCGTCAAAAAACAATAAATTTTTTAATTGATGTGCATGTGTTGATAATTATTTTGTAGCTAAATTGATTATTTTTATTTGCTCAGGAAACTTATACAATCGAGATTACTGTGTTACGCTATGCTTGTTATCGCTGTGTTGTACCTATCATTAAACTTATTTAAATGCTTTTGAAATAAAAGTATAGTTTATAAAGATACCTTTTAAATGTGTATACATACAACTTCATAAAAATTCTATACCTATATATTTCTGTCTCATTAATTTATTTTATGATTATACTAATGATGTTTTATTTATTAAGTCATAATAACGTTCATATAAGGGGAGATTCAAAATTTATAGAAGTGAATAAAATAACTAAGTTAATGTTTATATACCTTATAAATATTTAATAAAATGAAATTGATCATAGCCCACTCTAAAATCTAATTCATTAGTACATATCTTAAATAAATTTTAATTACGTTTAAATATAAATTTGGGCTAAAAGTAATTTCTTAAATAATGCACTTTGTTAAAACAAGATCCGAAATTCATTAGATTTAATTTAAGTCTTGAATCACGTTAAATTTTTTTGTTTAATCCATAAATATAAGTGTTAAAACTTAATTTTTTTACTCTATAAAAGTTTAAAACACCCTTTTAAAAATCAACTGTCCTTTAAGTGCATTTATATTATAAACGTAGAATAAATTAAAGAAGCTTTACTTCAAAAATTAATTTAAGGCGGACTTGAAGCATTTTTAAAAAATACAGTAAGAAATAACTGGCCTTAAGCTCATAGATGGCCAACGTAAAAGATTTAATCCCTAATGACCTTATTATACTCATGAATAGTTAGAAAACTTTTTGAAAAGTTTATATAGAAAAGCAGGTTTCTTGATCATTAGTGTGAGGGGGATAAATTTAATCTTCTAAAACTAAAGATGTTTCTTGGAATCCAAGAAGTACTATTCACTGTTTTTGTTTGACTTAAAAATTACTAAAAAGGGACGGTTAAAGTTAGTTGAAAACAAACTACTCAAACTAAGCTGATTTCAGATTTGTGAGACATTTTCTCCAACACTTATAAGCTTTCATAATCTTGCATTCTTAAACTTTTCATAAAAATCTAGTTTTTAAGCTTACTATTTTTGAAAATAGGGTTCTCAATTTCCTTTCTATCAAATGATATGTACTTGTAAGAAGTTTTTATTTGAAGCATTACCCAATTAAAAGAAAATCTTCAGTGAAATTTGGGACAAGTTTCAAATGTAAGAAAGCATTATTCATATGCTTCATATAGTCAGGTCGGTAAAATGGTTATTGGGATTTTACAAACTTTGATAAAATATGAAAATTTATATCTAGATAGCTTTCCATAATATTGGCAACAATATTCGTACTGAAGTTTTCGCTCTATCCTTTTAGTTTTTAACTATTTTTTAAACTTTTTTTATATTCCCGTTAGGGACGCTGTAAATCATCGCAATAGATTCTCCATGTTCACTTACCTATTGGTAGACCTTACTTCCATGACCCTAGGAGACGTTGTTTCTAAATAAAAGCCGTAAAAGTGACTTTTGAAACACCCTGTAGTAAATTTATTTGTTGCGGTTAAGTTTTTACATAAAGAAGGAATCACGTCTAAATGAAGAAATAAAATTCCAAGAATTTAAACTTATTTACGGTATTAATTTGTAACCCATAGCTTTACAGAGTTAATCCTGAGTAAATAAGATTTTTAGAATGCACTTTGTACTACATTTTTAAATGGAAATGTAAGCTTATGAAATCATCATGCTTTATGGAAACATTAAAGAATTAAATATGCATGTTGCACAAATCATTTTAGAGCATGACATTTGATAAAACGATTAGGTAAATATTTCGTTTCAATCTGAGAAAACCAAAAAAACTAGTCTCACCCTCAAACGAATAAAATCTCTTGTTGCCATCCTTATCCGAAATGTTCCAAAAATAAATCCTTGGGAAGAATGGAAAATAAAAACTACGCAAAACATCATTTACCTCTTTAAACCTAAAACTATTTCGGGCGTTAATTACATTTTTCACGCCAAAATCAAATAATGTCGAGCAAAAAGATAGGCAGCGGCACGTTACGCCGTTCAGGACAGAATTATCACTAACTTTAATTGGACTGCTGGAGGTTGCGTGCCCAATGTTTCGCCCGCAGAGATAAAGATGCGTTCTTCCTTTAAGAAGAAGAGATCTGGTTTTAGAATTCGCATATTAGAGCTGTGAGTATTTTCAGAGAATGTAGGTAACCATTTTAATTTCCTTGGGGAATGGCGTTTTTATTTTTGTCCTTTGGAAATGGGTTGAAACACCTCTATATTTAGGGAAAATAATTTTTGAAGATTTATACTGAGTTACCTTTATGTTTTCGTAGTTCTTATTTTACTTATTTTTAATAGTACCTAGAAAATCTCTAACCAACCGGAAATTCTTATTACAGAGGGTCTTCTGTACAAGGTAGAGGGCAGCACGAGAAACTCAATGATTGACAGAGAGGTAGGTAGTACATTTGGGTGTGACGTGTTCATACAATTTGTATTTTCAAAATTCTATTAGATTATCAAGCTTTTTTCTCCGCCTCTCGTGGCGTGATCCCCTACCTTTTACAATATTTCGATTTACATTACCGCCTATGGCTGTGGACTCTGTTCTAGTACTCTGTGGTCAGAATGCCATTTCTGCTCTCTTCATTAGCACCGCCTACTGAGTAGTGAGTCGCCTGTATGTACTTGTCATGCATATTTCTAGGGTTACTCCGAAAAATTGTGGCAACCCTGTAGAAATTTAATATTTATCTATTCTATCAATAAAAGAACTGAATTTATTCATTAAGTTTAATATTATTTCTTTTATGCCGTTAAATACCTATACGTCAAGGTTTGTAGGGAGAGAAGGTTGGCTCATCCGTGACGTCACCACATGGGAAGAGGGTGCTCTGCCAATGGCAATGCTCGTAGAGCTCGGTACGAGCATTGCCATTGGCAGAGCACCCTCTTCTCATGTGGTGACATCACGGATGAGCCAACCTTCTCTCTCTACAAACCTTGCCTATACGTCACTACTAATATATCGTATGATCTCCTAAAGGACTATTCACGCACATGACGTGACGGCCAGTGACGTGACGTGACGTGAATGACGTGACGGATTTTCTTTTGACTACTGAAGGACAACGCACCTTTTGCTATACAGCATTTTCAATCACATGACTCGGACCTAACAATGGCCTTACCAACAAGTTCTTGTCCTCCAGTGACGTCATGTGTGAATGCTTCTATTGGAACACTTGCAATCACAAGACTCCACCCCTAACAACCGCTATAGCAACGGCCGCTGTAATCCCGCTTCTTATCCTCCAGTGATGTCACGTGATTGCAAATGCTCTATACTAATTAGGTAGTGGGCGGGGCTTATCAAATGCACCTCGAGACACGAATAAGAGTCTTGGGTCCTTGTCCACCCAATCCTCATTCGTCAAACGGATTAAAATTGATGACGAGGTTTCTTTTATTTTAGAACTTCAACCAATCACTGTACAGATGAGCATTGGCTTGACGAGGCCCACAGAAACCTGTCACATGACTCTGCCTAACAACGTTGTTTTATTCCTCCAGTAACATCATGTGTGCGAATGCTGCTATTGGATACTTCTATGTCCCGCCCCTAACAACAGCCTTAGCAACGTTGATTTTGTCCTCCAAGTGACGTCATGTGAGAATGCTCTATAGAAAGTGTCTATTTGGACGGCAAGAACGACAGCAGGCGGGGCTTATCAAGTGAACCTCGACCCACGATTAAGAGTCTTGAGTTCTCGTCGACCCAATCCTCATCTATAATCTCATTCGTCAAACGGATTAAATTGATGACGATGTTTCTTGTATTTTAGATTTTCAACCAATCACTGTACAGGTGAGCATTTGCTTGACGAGGACCACAGAAACTTCTGACACACGATACCTGTTTTCTACAGATTGTAATGTTACCTAAAATAAACGACATTAGTCATTACGTCACTTGCTTGTTTGGAAACGTTGATTCCATCCGTGATTGGTTCCGTACGGATTTACATCCAATCACGGATAGAATCAACGTTTCCAAACAAGCAAGTGACGTCACACTAATGTCGTCTATTAACTTCTAAAAATTGTTTAGGTTTCGCGTGTCAGGAATTTCCCATTATATAGAGCATTCGCCCATGACGTCACGACCAGTTATCTTTTTTTATAACTGTTAACTGCTGCAAGACTACCCATTTGTTGCTAGGTTCGGCGTCACGTGATTTTAAATGCACCAATAGAAGCATACGCACATGACAACATAACCAGTTGGAGGACAACACACCTGTTGCTAGAGGTGTGATTCAAGTGATTGCAAATGCTCTATACTTCTTAATAGTCCATATAGATAGATTATACCTTACGCCGCCAGTGTTTCCCAACCTTTTTAAATTTTCCATGCCCCCTATGTACTTTATTTTTTCTAAAACCTGGTGGTCCATGCCTCACCTGGAGGGGGGGGGGGCAATTTAATTGAAAATTTTCAAATTGCCCCCCGGTGATGTGTGCGCCCCACGTTGGGAAACACTGCCTTAAGCCCAACTTACACGATACCAGTATCTAGCATGCATAGAGAAACGCCAACTATTAAAAATGTACGAATGCTAAATAGAGCAAGAACTGAATTAATAGTAAAGTAATTCATACATGATTATGTATAATGTATGTTAATAATAAATATATTTGAGCTTATTGGAGAGTTCTACTAGCATGCCGACTGGTAGCGTCTAAATCAAGCCTTACCTTACACTTTTTTTCACATTAGGTAATAACATTGATATTAGTCATTTTTGCGATTTTCAAAAACTTCCATCTTCTAGAACAATGCTAAGCGTCAGTAATTATTCTAACGGCCTAGAGAACTGGGTGAAAGTTGATAAAGTTTTTTAAATTGAATTGGACATTTATGATTTAACTATAATGATTCTCAACAACTTGGACACAAAGTAGTCAACATTGTCCACAGACTTAAACAGAAACGAAATATACTTGTAGTTTTACCAGGGTACTTACTCAGTATGAGGCCAGTATTACTTCCAAAATCTTCAATTGAAATTCCTAGATTTTCTCAATTGGAATCGGAAGTATTTTCAATCCAGATTTCTCCAAGTCTAGTTTACATTTACACATGCTAGTACCTTTCTGCACAAGAACGAATGACAATACTATGTTTACAAGTGGAACAAATCACCATTCCGTCGGCTTACAGGAGAAAGGCATTAAGTCACTTTTGGCTCCCCCACTCTGTGAGAGGTTAGACCAAATATTTGAGATATCCTATCATTACCTTTTGGGCCTTGAAATTTCCCCTACATACTTTTTGCTTCACCTTGGAGAGATTTTGTGCATACACTCGTTTGTAGGCGTCGTTTTACGTCTTTCAAAAGATTCCCCTGAGTGCCTTTCTCCTGTAGGTTTTTCAATACAATCGTTTTACTTCGTGATTTAATAAATCGAATTAAGTAGAACACATAATTCAGAAATAACCTAGATAAAAAGTAAATTGAATAACATTACTCTCAACAGTTTCGATTCATCAAGGATCAACTACATTCTTATGCTTACCTTATTGCAACATGAAGATCTTATTTTAAAGATTTTTATATTACTTTATAAAATTGTAATACTGAAAACTCCTTTATACCACCTATCATCGTTCTAGATGGAAGTCTTTGGAGTATCGCAATCAATTTCTAAATAACCATGCCGACACCTACGAGGGAAGATTTCCTCTTCCCTCGGCTACTCAATTAGGTTTTATTTGAGTATCAAATTCTAAGATTATGAATAAAAATTGAATTAATATGCATGAAGAGACATAAATCATAAAGTATTGTGTGCTTGGTAGCAATCCTTGAAGGATCAATCCTCCTACAATGTCTATGCTATCTATATGCAATAAAATAATCTGGAAACACTCGAGGTCTGGTCCGTCCTGCAAAAAAAAAAATAAAAATTATTCCTTTTCATGAATCTGAATGATGGGCATTATACTCTAGACCAGGAGTTCTCAACTGGTGGGTACAATTCCCTGGAGAGTCAAAAAGCAGTAGGAAAGTAAAATATCAAAACATTTATCTGTTTTATTTTAAATAATTTTTAACCTTACTGTTATACAAGACTCCAATGCGCTACCATATATTGCATATATACCTCACCTCCAGTATAGTCAAACTATATTCCAATAGTGTCATACACCCTGTCCCCTATCACACATACAGCATACAATCCTCCATGTAATTCTCCTATACATGAATTACAAACCGATAACTTGTACATCATCCCTCTCTTTTACACTCATCTTACATCTCTTCCCATTCACTCACCATTCCCCTCAAGGCACTCATTTATCAGTCCCATACCCAAATTCTTCACTCTCACACATGAAATCCATATTATCATACGAGACCCCTGTACCAACCCTTATGCACTAACACACCGTCCTCATAAGATCATCCAACACCCTATGCCTAGGCTTACCATACGTCCTGGTTTACCCAGGACAATCCTGGGTTTCAGAGGCTGTCCTGGGAAATGTCCTGGGTCCCAAAATGTCCTGGGTTTTCATAATTTTAAGACTGGACAAATTTTTTTGTGAAATTTTCGATAAAAAGTTTCGAACTGCATTTTTTACCTACTTCTACGGCTTCACTTTATTCATAATTAGACTGCTGAAAGGGGGCAGACTCTCTATTTGTACTGTCAAACAACTTTTAAATGTGAAAATTAACTCTGAACTTAATTTTTGTGAATTTTATGATTTAATTAAATTTAAGAAAGAATTTTTGAAAAAAGTGATGTCAAGTGAAAAGTACGAATGATTAAATAAAGTATGTTATTTCAGTTTAAATGTTTAATTTTTTCAGTTAGGGTGTTTATTTAGTTTTTAATCTTTGATGAACCGATAGGTCGACAAAGTGTCCTGGGTCGAGCTCAAGAAAATATGGTAAGCCTACCTATGCCCTACCTATCTCTCTCATCATGCACTTATACTCCTTTCCCATATTCATCATCAAACACCCCCATACAATGCCTTTCATTCCCAAACACTCATTATCAGTCCCATGCACTCATTCCTCCCACTTGCACTCATAAATGAACGCCATACGGCGATGATAGAGTTTTATGGCCCTTAGTTTTATCGCCCCGATCTCTTTGTGAGTTTCCCCTCGCACTCCCGTCCGAGGAGGTGTTTTCTTTCGTTCGTTGCACACACAAAGGGCCACCGTAGACTTTCTGGATGTAATAAAACTTGGATGTAATAAAACAATTATCTCCAGGAAGAAACCTGAGTTTATGGCGCCGGTGTCTTCATGTGGTTAATTTTCGACAGCTCTCAGGCGCGAGTGCGAGGGGAGGTACAAAGAGATTGAGGGAGATAGGGGAGATAAACTGCTGGTGGTCCGGCCGCAAATTGTTTTATTACATCCAGACACTGGATGTAATAAAACTTTACGGTGGCCCAAAGAGACCGGGGGCACAAACGAAGGGCAGTAAAAGTCCAGCCTCGTCCATACTCTCATACAAGACCCCCGTGCCTAAATACACTTATTCACCGTCCGCATAAATTCATTTAAACCCCATGCTTTTCATCCAACCCTCTCTAATCATTCCCATCCAGTGCCCAGTCACTCATAAAATCAGACCCATGCAACCATTTCTAACTATTTTCTATAATTTGTTTCGTTAAATTTACTTTTGGTTGAATTTTGAAATTATTTTGCAAGAAACAAAAGATTTTTGAAAATGCTGTGTTTGTAATACCTTACGTAAGCACTACTCATAACCTCCTCTCTTCTGTCAGGTAAAATAAGCAAATAGCAAACCCCTCTCGCCCCATAGGTGCTTACGTAATACTTGAACGGCCCCTTACACCTCTATACCAAGATCGGCTCCTGCCCAGAGAATCTTTCCTATTCCTATATCCTTATACAAACCGCAAAGAATTAATATCTTACCACTCATGTACCACCCATACACCAACCTTAAACATGGTGTTTCAACATGTCCGTACAAACTCTCTCTTGGGCGGAGCAGATAAAATTGGCTCCAAGAACGACAAACCATAGCCGCCTTTTATTTTTGAAAAATATGAGTTCACATCTGGTAATAACTTACTTCATCCCACGGTGCGTGCATTCATGTGGACAGGATATTTTTAACATCTTAGTGTGCAAACTTATCCAAATACATAATCCTGTTTAAATTTTTCATTAACTTTTTTTAGTGTAAACTGGATTTCACGTCATGCCTTTTTCTGTCATGATTTTCTCGGAAACTATGGGTCATATAGTAGTTGTTTGGGCATTATGTTATTTACTCCACGCAAAGAGTCTGGATGAGCAGAGTTTTGGTAGACTTGTTGGAACACCCTATTTATTCTTACACCGCCATAACTACTAAATGGCCCCAAGAAACGAAAAGTGGGAAGATATTCATGTTCTCGAATAATATCAAGCGAAATTTTTTCCTGTTAATATTAGGTTTGAGGATTTACTTTCACGTATTTTTGTACTTCAAATCGAATATTCGGATAAAATCGGTCAGTATGGAAATAGGTCAACAAAATACAAATTTCTTTTTTTACCCCTCTTATTAAAGCTGATAATTTTGACTAGTCTTAGGGGAAATGTTGAACATTTTTATTATAGGTATTTACTTTTACTAAATGCAAAAAATGGGAATGTTTTTTTTCAAAAATATATTAAAATTTTATAAAAAACCTGCAACAGTCAATATTATAGAAATATCATTTACCTACCATGATACCTAAGGATATTATTTTGACATAATGTAACCTTTTCTCTATCTTTTAATTATTCATAATTCCTCTCAATGTCATGGGCATAATATTTTGAAACTTGATTGATCTTTGGCCCACAAGATCGCCCAGACATATTTTTTGGCCCGCGGCAAGCTGTTTAAATCTGACCAGCATTCCCCAACTAAAGTAATGCAAACATGGCTTAACTCATTACTCAAATTATGTTTTAAACAAAATATTGCTCCAATTTTTAGAATCAAAGTAAAAAAAACAAGGTTTCATTAAAATTATCGTTTTTTACATATCAAAATCCTTCCCAAAAAACAAAGTCTGGTTCTATGGCCCTGTAGACGACCTAAAATTGGTTTTTAGGGTCAAATTTTCCAAAATTCTTCTGGGGGAGAACTCCTCAACCTCCATAGAATCTGGTTGCCTCCCCGTAGGTCCAGGCTGGATCCGACACTGCTCCTGAAAGAGTAAGTCACACGAATGGCAGGAGTCCGACTTAAACTTCGGATGATAGATACCACCACCATCTATCGCCACCCCCAAAATTTTGCCATGTCTCTGAGGAAGAGGGAAATAATCTCCAAACAACCTGGACTCATTGTAAACTGCGCTATGTCTAACCACATTACTTTCACACCCAGAGATTTAAAGAGCACGTACTCTACATGTACTCGGTGGGTCTTGAGTGATGTTTTCACAATCCCGAAGCCCAAGTCTTAACCACTAGAAAGACTGATCTTTTGTTGACTATATATGACTATTATAACCCTATTAATGACCTAAAATTTAATCCAATATCATCTTAGCTCCATAGTTTTTTCAATAATTTCATTTGGCTAGAGAAATGCAGACTTTCCGTTTTCAACAACTGTTCCAAGGGGATGTCGTCTCAATATTGAACTTATAGAGTCACCTTGAAAGTGTATTTTGGCGATGAATCGCCTTTTGTTCTCAAATAGCAACCTTAATCTGATAAAATTGATAATAATACAATTACAATAATAAGTTTAAAAATTGTAAAAATATGAAAGACAAATGGAAACTTGTAAATGGAATTTGTAACATAACTAAACCTTCTAATCTACCTCAACTGGTAAACGACTCTGATACAGCATCTAAATTCAATGAATATTTTTCTAATTTAACTCTGAATTCATATCTACCACAAAATGACTACATCTCCTATATCCTACCAAGTTTAAATTCATTTGTATTTCTTCCTGTGTGTGACTACGATGTTATTAGTGTAATTAATTCTTTTTCAAATATAAACTCTACTGATTATGATGGTGTCAGCATAAAGCTGGTAAAGATGTTTTCTGTAAAAAATATTGGTTTTATAACAAATTTTATAAACTTATCAATTAGTTTATCCTATTTCCCAAATTCATTAAAAATAGCTACTATTACTCCAATCTTTAAATCCGGTAACAAAAACCTATTAACAAATTATCGTCCTATTTCTATTCTCCCTACTTTTTCTAAAATTATCGAAAAAGCATTATCTAATAAAATGTATAATTTTTTATTTCATACTAATTTCTTTGCTGAAAATCAGTATGGTTTTATTAAAGGTCGCAATACGGAAATCGCTCTCATAAAATTCACTAAATTTATATACAACAGTATCGATAAAAATAAGAAAACAGTGGCTATTTTTCTTGATATATCTAAGGCTTTTGACAGTGTGAATCATTATATATTAATAGATAAATTGCAATATGCCGGTTTTAGAGGAAACATTTTAGAATGGTTCATCTCATATCTCTCAAATAGGAAACAAAGAGTAAAAATAAAAGATTCCTACAGTGACTTTTCCACAACAAATCGTGGCGTTCCACAGGGCTCAATATTAGGACCATTATTATTTATAATTTTTATAAATGATTTTTGTAAATTAAATCTTTTTGGTGAAATGATAACTTATGCAGATGACTCAGTTCTATTATATTCTTGTCATGATTTAAATGAACTAAAAAGACAAATTGAATCTGATCTTATTTTAATTAGAAAATGGTTTTTGTCAAATGATGTAACTCTTAACTTAAATAAAACTAAATATATATATTTCACATTGCAGGAATGCTCTATTGACTTAAATTTCAAATTTCACAGTAACACCTGCAATGCTATTCAAAATTGTAACTGTTATTCCTTGCAACGCGTTAATACCATTAAATATTTGGGTATTCAAATAGATTTTAACTTGAAGTGGAAAACTCACATAGGTGATCTATGCAAAAAACTACGCTTTATTTTAATTAGATTTCATCACTTGAAGAATAAAGTGAATAAGTTGTTCTTAAATACATTATATTATTCTTGGTTTTATTCTCTATTAAACTACGGTATTATTGTCTGGGGAGGAGACTACAAAACTAACTTATCTCCATTAATCTCCCTTCAAAATAAATGCTTCAAAATTTTAAACTACAAACCTTCGACACCCAACCATTTAAAATCTATAAAACTTCTACCTATACGCTACATTGCTTTCTTTCGTATGATTTATTTTTTATATCGTAATAAAACAATATGTGAATATAAAAATCAAATTTCAGAACGGAGACCTAATGAAATATACCAAATACCGCGCTTCAATAAAGAAATCTTCCGCAAACATTTTTGTTATTTAGCACCTAAATTATTTAATGGATTAACTTTAGACCTACAAAACATCTCAAGTAATAAAAAATTTAAGAATTTGTTATTTGATTTCTTATTGGTCATTGATGATTTAGATGTTTTTTTTAAGTTATAGAAGCAACATGTAATTTTAATGCCTCTGCTGTTTTGCCATTTATCTCTTTGTATTTGTCATTTAAATTGTGTTATTATTTTTTTTTTATGTACATATGTATTTGTGTATTAGTTATATTTTAAGACACTTTTTTTTTTCGATTTTATTTCCTCATCTGTACTAAATTTGCTTGTAATAATTTTTTTGGTCAGCTAAATGGGCATGTGCCCCAGTCTGACTAATATGCCTTCCCCCTATTTTCGATTGTATCGCTTTGTACAAAAATGAAATAAATTATTATTATTATTAATATTATTTATAAAATTCTGGGTATTTTGTTTTGTTGACCGATTTCAATACTGACAGATTTCTTCGCGACGCCCATACAACAAGTTGTCGATTTGTTTCTAAGAGTTTCATTCCTAACTACCCGGAAGGAATTTCGAACTATGATCATAGTTTTCGGGGTTGATTACTCATATCAGTATGGTCCAACCCCTGGTCTGCGGGAAGCGGGTTTCTTAAAATTATTCCAACTGTTAGTTTTTGGCAGAAATGAGTTAATTGTCAGTCTTATGGTTCCAATTTGAACCCCCCCCCCTTCGAAGTATTTTTCTCTTAAAATTAACAAACAGGACAACATTAAAATGGTTTCTGTAAGAGACTCTTGTTTACAAGAGATGAGTAAAATAAGACTAGAGTAGTCTAGTGAGGTGCACTAGAATTTTTTTAAGTGGCGGCGAGAGTTTTATTTATTTAAAATCATACTGCTCTCGCTCTGTTCTGAATATTTTGTTTTTCTGATTCATAAGTGTTTTGCTTAAAGAAACATTGAAAGGAGCAATATCAAATCAATATAAGTGCTACTATGGAGTTATTAAAATTATTTCTACCAGTGAATTTTAGAAAAAAAAATAATCCAAAGAATCCATAAAAGTAATTTTCAAAATTTTGTCAAGGGTTTAATTACAAATTTTAAGAAAATTTTGTAAGTGTAATACGTCTTGCTTGAATGCTCATATAGTTGAACTAGTTGGTTATTTTTTTTTAAATAAGCATGAACGTCTGTATAAAAATATAGCAAATTAAAAGCAATTTTCCTTCTTATTGACTCTTTCCCTCGCTTTCTGATACTTAAAGTTTGTTTGGCCCTCCGCCCGAAGTTTGTTTGGCCCTCCGCCCTAAAGGTTAGACCACACTGACACATATCTTTGTTCCATGAATATAGTTCTCTAAGATCACAATTATTGATATGATTTAATTTATCGTTTTTATTCGCACTTTTCTTTAACAAAACTAGCCCTCTTTTAAAGTAGAAATGAAGGAAGTTCCATACCTATAACCAACTCCGGCTTATGAAGTTCCCACTCTTTAGTCGCCCATTCAGAGGTATGGAGCATCTCGCATATTCATGAGCCCTGGAGAAAAATAATACATTTTCAGAAATAGTTGAAACTTTTCTTTATTATGCATCGTTTTACTTTAGGCGGAGTAGTGATTCCTAATCGCTTGTCCGGGGACTTCTGTCGTCCGTGATGTAACAAATTTTATGGGTCTACGAGTTTATTTTCATTCTAAGATTAACATTATAAAGGAAGGTGTGTTTAGGTGAAGAGTGAATATGCCAGGCGTGCAGAATATGTTCGAACGAGGTTCGAGGGTAATTCAGGCAGCTGTGGGATGATTTTTGCCCAAGTTTGTAAGGAAAACTCTACAAATCCCAATTGTCATTAGTGACTAAAAAATATTTTGGCTAGTGACTGCTCCATAACATTCAACTTCTTTGGAAATTTGGTACAACCTACATGGTTACGGATGTGGAGTGGAAAAGTACGGCTCTACACTGAAAAAAAAGTTTCCTTAGTAAATACCTGAAAGTGGGCCTTTTCTTACGTTTCGATTGTATACAGGGAAAACAACGTATCTGTGACAAGATTGGTGATTTTCACGAAAAATCGCGTTCTTGTTTAATCACAGCTAAGTTTTTAACTTAAAAAGTTTTGTAAAAGAGGATAATTTCGGGCTCCCCCGTTTTTATTAGTTAGTAAAAGTAGTCTTGAGGAGGGTTTTTAATTACCGACTTTGTTCTTTAAACCTGCTTTAACTGAAATGAAAGTACGGCGAAGATTTTGGGGAAGTTTACAAATTGTGTTCTGGGGAAATATTTTTTCCTGAAACATTTTCTGCACCCCTTTAGAACACTAACTGCAAAAACAAATGCAACTTGCACAATACCCTAGTTCCACAGTGTAGTTACCTTTTGGAGAAAACATTAGTTAGTTTCCTAAAAATAAACATAGATGAAAATAATAGCTATTAACCAAAAGAGGGTTATACAGGGTGTTTCAACATGTCCGTCAAACTCACTTCTGCGGAGCAGATAAAATTGGCCCCACGAACTATAAACCAACGCCGACATTTATTTTTTGAAAATTATGACGTCGCATCCCGTAATAACTTACTTCATCCCACGGTGCGTGCATGCATGCGAATGGGGGTATTTTTAACCTCTCTTCATTTTAATCTTCAGTGTGTAAACATATCCAAATTACCAAATTCTTGTTTACCATTAACCTTTTTCTAGAGTAAAACGATTAGACTTCCCCCAACCTCTTTCTGTTATGATTTTCTCAAAAACTATGGGTCGTATGTACTCCATGCAAAGAATCTGGCTGTGCTGAGTTTTGGCAGACTTGTTAAAACGCCATGTATCATGTACTGGTACATCATCACAAGCCTACCCTTAGCTATTCAATAGCTTTCCCCATGCACTTTAAAAAATAAAAAGAGACAATATTCATATTCTCGCAAAGAAATTCTTCCCTGTTAGTATTTGGTTTGGGGATTTACTATCGTGTATTTTTGTACTCCAAACCGAACATACAGATAACATCAGTCAGTATCAAAATAGGCCAAAAGCAAACAAATTTCGTTTTTTATCCCTCTTATTAAAGCTGATAATTTTTGCCAACAGTCTTTGGGGGAAATATTGAACATTTTGGTCCATAATGCAAATAATGAGGAAAAAACTTTCAAAAGTACTATCAACATTTTATAAAAATCTGCAAAACCAAATTAATAAAAATATCATTTGAGATCTAATGGAATTATTTTGAAATATACATAATGATACTTATTCTCCATAATGCTTATTCTCCATACACATGATAAAAAGATATTTTGATTACTCTTTGGGGCGTGAATATTGTTTCTAATGCCCCTTGGAATACCCAAGTTTCAAGGAAAAGGGGGTGTTGCTCCTTTTGCCATGTCTCTGAAGGGGAGGTAATAGTCTCCATATAATCTGGACTCATGGTAAACTGCGCTATGACCGACCACAGGACTTTCGGACCCACAGATTTAACGAGCACGTAGCATATATACTCGGTGGGTTTTGAGTGATATTTTCGATACTGAAGCTGATGCCTTAACCACTAGGCTTCTCATGGCGAGTAGATAATAATGATTATGACCTTTTGTTGACTATGTATGACTATCATAACCCTATGATGACTCATTCTAAAATTTAATCCAATATCATCTTAACTCCACAGTTGCGGACTTTCCGTCGTCTTTTCCGGGATCGTCTCAATATTTAAACTCTTAAGAGTCACCTTGAAAGTTTATTTTGATGATAAATCGTCTTTTGTTCTCAAACAGCAACCTTAATCTGATAACATTGACTATGTTTGTAAAATAATGGGTATTTTGTTTTGTTGGCCAATTTCAATACTGACAGATTTCCTCGCAACGCCCATACAAGATGTCGATCTCTTGGCTCTTTATGGGAGTTTCGTTTTTAACTACCCTGTAGGAATTTAGAACTATGATCATAGTTTTCGGGGTTGTTTACTCATATCAGTATGGTCCAACCTGTGGTCCGCTGGACGCATGCGGTCCTCGATGAGATTGTTATGCCCCCCATTCGAAAAATTTTTCTTAAAATTAAATCCAATTATTTTTAGTATTAGATTTTGGCAAAAATAAGTTAAGAACCAGTCTTTATGGTTCCAATTTGAACCCCCTTCGAAGAATTTTTCTCTTAAAATTAACAAAAAGAACAGCATTAAAATGGTATCTGTAGACTCTAGTTCACAAGGGCTGAGTAAAGTAAGGTTATGTGAGGTGTGAAACTGAAGTGTTCTACAATTCTGTTTTTTTTTAAGTGGGCTAAAGAGTTTATTCATTTAAAATCATACCGCTATGCTTTGGCTTATTTGTTTTTCTGATTCATAAGTGTTTTGCTTAAAGAAGTATGCACCACATTGAAAGGAGCAATATCAAATCATTATAAGTGTTACTATGAGTTATTAAAATTATTTCTACCAATGAATTTTAGAAAAAAAAATAACCTCTTTCGTTTTCAAAATATTGTCAAGTGTTTAATTATAAATTTAGAGAAAATTTGCAAGTGTAGTATGGCTTGCCTGAATGTTTATAGTTGAACTAATTAGCTTGCAGTTGAAATAAGCTTCAACGCCTGGATAAAAAATCAAAAAATCAAAAGTAATTTACCTTCTAATTGTCTGTGGCCCTCGCTTTCTCATACTAAAGTTTGTTTAGCCCTCCGAGTAATAAAGGTTGGACCACACTGATTCATATCTTTGTTCAAGATATTTAGTTCCCTAAGAACACATTTATTGATTTGATTTAATTTACCGTTTTTATTCGCCTTTTTCGTTAACATAGCCATAGCCAGCCCTGTTTTAAAGTAGAAATGAAGGAAGTTCCATACCTATAACCAACTCCGGCTTATGAAGTTCCCACTCTTTAGTCGCCCATTCAGGGGGATGGGGCTTCTCGCATATTCAGAAGCCCTGGAGAAAAATAATACATTTTCAGAAATAGTTTAAACTTTTTATCATATGCATCATTTTACTTTAGGCAGAGTAGTGATTCCTAATCATTTGTCCGGGGACTTCTGGCGTCCGTGATGGAACAAATTTTATGGGTCTACGAGTTTATTTTCATTCTAAGATTAACATTATAAAGGAAGGTGTGTTTATTTGAAGAGTGAATATGCCAGGGGTGCAGAATATGTCCGAACGAGGAAAGGTTCAGTGGTAATTCAGGCAGCTGTGGGAAAATTTTTGCCCAAGTTTGTAAGGAAAACTCTACAAATCCCAGTTGTCATCAGTGACTAACAAATATTTTGGCTAGTGACTTCTCCATAACCTTCAACTTCTTTGGAAATTAGGTGCAACCTACATGGTTACGGATGTGAAGTGAAAAAGTACGGCTCTACACTGAAAAAAAGTTTCCTTAGTAAATACTACCTGAAAGTGGGCCTTTTCTTACGTTTCGATTGTATACAGGGAAAACAACGTATCTGTGACAAGATTGGTGATTTTCACGAAAAATCGCGTTCTTGTTTAATCACAGCTAAGTTTCTAACTTAAAAAGTTTTGTAAAAGAGGATAATTTCGGGCTCCCCCGTTTTTATTAGTTAGTAAAAGTAGTCTTGAGTAGGGTTTTTAATTTCCGACTTTGTTCTTTAAACCTGCTTTAACTGAAATGAAAGTACGGCGAAGATTTTGGGGAAGTTTACAAATTGTGTTCTGGGGAAATATTTTTTCCTGAAACATTTTCTGCACCCCTGGAGAATGCAAACTGCAAAAACAAATGAAACTTGCACTATATCCTAGTTCCACAGTGTAGTTAACTCTTTTGGAGAAAACATTACTTAGTTTCCTAAAAATAAACATAGATGCAAATAATAGCTATTAACCAAAAGAGGGTTATACAGGGTGTTTCAACATGTCCGTCAAACTCACTTCTGCGGAGCAGATAAAATTGGCCCCACGAACTATAAACCAAAGCCGACATTTATTTTTTGAAAATTATGACGTCACATTCCGTAATAACTTACTTCATCCCACGGTGCGTGCATGCATGCGGATGGGGGTATTTTTAACCTCTCTTCATTTTAATCTTCAGTGTGCAAACATATCCAAATTCATGTTTACCATTAAACTTTTTTTAGAGTAAATCGATTAGACTTCCCCCTACGTTTTTCTGTTATGATTTTCTCAAAAACTATGGGTCGTATAAATTTTTGGGCATTATTTTATGAACTCCATGCAAAGAATCTGGCTTTCCTGAGTTTTGGCAGACTTGGTAAAACACCATGTATCATGTACTGGTAAATCATCATAAGCCTACCCATAGCTACTTAATAGCTTTCCCCATGCACAAAAAAGGAATAAAACGTGAGAAAATATTCATATTCTCGAATAATAGCAAAATTCTTCCCTGTTAGTATTCGGTTTGGGGATTTACTATCGTGTATTTTCGTACTCCAAACCGATCATACGGATATATCGGTCAGTATCTAAATAGGCCAACAACAAACAAATTTCGATTTTTACCCCTCTTATTTAAACTGATAATTTTGCCAACAGTCTTTGGAGAAATGTTGAAAATTTAAGTCGATAATGCAAATAATGGGAAAAAATCTTATTCAAATATACGATTGAAATTTTATAAAAATCTGCAACAACCAAATGAATAAAAAAATATTTTGAGATCTAATGGAATTGTTTTGAAATACATAATGATACAAAGAGAGGCCATTTTGATTACTCTTTGGGGCGTGAATATTGTTTCTAATGGCCCTTGGAATACCCAAGTTTCAAGGCAAAGGGGGTGTTGCTCCTGAGAAAATCAAAATCAAGGGGGGATATTTGAGGGAGTACCTAGGTCGTTGGACCTTCAAACTCCAGTATAACTAGCCCCAATGGGTGAGGCTTGAGCTTAACTGTTACAGAACATGTGACTGAAAGTCACGGTCAGCTGAGGAGTGGCTAGCTTGATGCTAACCCCCTCTTGATTTCCCCAAGTAACCTTTGTACACATTTTATCGACCCCGGAGGGATGAAGGGCTGAGTCTGCCTTGCCCGTGGACCGGGATTTGAACCCCGGGCCAGTGGTGTGGGAGCGCAAAGCGCTGCTCCTGAGAAAGTGATGCCCATGAATGGCAGGAGTCCGACTTAAGCCTAGGATGGATGACCATCTATCGCCACCTCCACAATTTTGCCATGTCTCTGAAGGGGAGTGAAATAGTCTCCAGTCAACCTGGACTTATGGTAAACTACGCTATGACCGACCACAGGACTTTCGGACCCACAGATTTAACGAGCACGTAGCATATACTCGGTGGCTCTTGAGTGATATTTTCGATGCTGAAGCTCATGCCTTAACCACTAGGTTCCCACGGCACCCATGGGGATAACCCTATGATGACTCACTCTAAAATTTAATCCAATATCATCTTAACTCCATAGTTAATTTTCAATTTAATATGATTTGGCTTGTGATATGCGGACTTTCCGTTTTCACCTACTGTTCCAAGGGAGAGGATCGTCTCAATATTTAGACTCAACCTTTAAGAGTCACCTTGAAAGTTTATTTTGGCGATAAATCGCCTTTTGCTATCACACAGCAACCTTAATCTGACAAAATTAACTATGATAGTAAAATAATGGGTATTATGTTTTGTTGGCCGATTTCAATACTGACAGATTTCCTCGCGACGCCCATACAACAAATTGTCGATCTCTTTCTGGGAGTTTCGTTTTTAACTACCCTGTAGGAATTTCGAAATATGATCATAGTTTTCGGGGTTCTTTACTCATACCAGTATGGTCCAACCTGTGGTCCGCTGGACGCAAGCGTCCCTCGATGAGATTGTTATGCCCCCCCCATTCGAAAAATGTTTCTTAAAATTAAATCCAATTATGTATTAGTTTTTGGCAGAAATAAGTTAAAAACCAGTCTTTCTAGTTCCAATTTGAACCCACTTTGAAGAATTTTTCTCTTAAAATTAGCAAAAAGAACAGCTTTAAAATGGTATCTGTAGACTCTAGTTTACAAGGGCTGAGTAAAGTAAGGGCATGTGAGGTGTGAAGTGTTCTAGAATTCTGTTTTTTTTAAAGGGGTGGAAAGAGTTTATTCATTTAAAATCATACTGCTATGTTTTGGCTTATCTGTTATTCTGATTCATTGCACCACATTGAAAGGAGCAATATCAAGTCAGTATAATAGTATAGTGATATAGTGAGTCAGTATAGTGATACGATATGAGTTATTAAAATTATTTATACCAGTGAATTTTAGAAAAAAAATATAATTCCCTCTTCCGTTTTCAAAATGTTGCCAAGTGTTTTATTATAAATTTAGAGAAAATTTTCAAGTTTAATTATACGTCTTGCCCGATTGTTCACTGTTGAACTAATTAACTTCTGTTGAAATAAGCTTGAACGCCCGTATATAAAATAGTAAATTAAAAGTAACTTTCCTTCTTAATGACCCTTGCTTTCTTATACTAAAGTTTGTTTGGCCCACCAAGTACTAAAGGTTGGACCACACTGACTCATATCTTTGTTCAATGATTTTAGTTCTTTAAGACCATAATTAAATCGTCAGTTTGAATAAGGGAATAAGTCCAAAAAATGACAAATTGACTTTTTGTAGGGGGGAAATAACTACTCCCTATAGGGAGATATAGCCCCTTAAAGTTGCGAAATCCATGTCCATTCATTGTATTTTTTCAGTTAATTTGGAATTAAAGTTAATTTGTTTTACTGTTCTTATTCTTTGTGCTGCAAACTAAGCCAAAATAAAATGTAAAAGTTTTTTTTTAATTTTTTTTATCATCGAAATGATTGACACCATTCATATTCACTTACTCCATTGATACTGACTTAATGACCCAGTTTCATAATAATTTTAATCTGTCTATTTCTTATTTTTGTGCGTTGAACTAAGCAGAAATGTAATTTAAACGATGAATTTAAAAGGTTTTTAAGATTTTCCTTCACAAGGTTGAAAAAGTCCATCAACTTTTTTCAACTGTAAAATACCTTTGACTGCACTTATATATTTTTTTTTCCCGAACATTAACTTTTTCTAAATAAGTTCTTGAATTTACAGTAAAAATTTGGAGGTTATACAACAAAAATTCCATTATTTATACTATTTTTTTTCGATTTTCTCAAAATTTGGTTTTTGGACTTATTCCATTATTCTAACTGAAGATTCAATTATTTATATGATTTAATTTACCGTTTTTATTGCACTTTTGGTTAACAAAACTAGCCCTGTTTTAAAATAAAAATGAATGATGTTGTCTTACCTATATCCATTACCGACTTATAAGGTCCCCACTCTTTAGTCACACATCCATAAAGATGAGGAAATTCTTGCTCCTCATAAATAGGGACCCTGGAGAGATAAAAACATTTTAAACTTTTCTTATCTGCATCATTTTACATACGATTAAAGCAGTGGTTCCTAATCCATGGTTCCCACTCTTTGAAAACATTGAAAATCAAGGACTTTTAAGGACTTTTCAAGGCCCTCAACAAAATTTTTCAAGGACCTTTTTTTTTGCAGACATTTAAAAATTATAACCCTCGAGAACAGTTCTGTGCATTTCTCACTCAACCAGAAACTGGCTCTACCTTGTTGGTTCATTTGTGGAACCGATGTAGAGGGTGTTACTATCGTAATTTCATGATCGGAGTGTTTCAAAAATCGCCGTTAACTGCGGGAAGGAAATTTAGATGAATTAGTGAAAGGCGGCCGGAGTGGATTCAAAATTCAAGGACATAGGCTGTTTTTCAAGGACTTTCAAGGACCTAATTTTAGCAGAAAAAAATTCAAGGACTTTTAAGGACTTTCAAGGACCGTGGGAACCCTGTAATCGGTGGTCCGTGGAACACATTTTGGGGGTCCGCGAACTTTTTTTTTACAGTTTATAGATTGACAGTTAATCATAGGGCTGAATTTTATCTACAATTGGGGCTAAAATAAAAGGGCCATTTCATGGGCCTCCACTTTCTCAGGAACAACCCCCTTTGTTTTAAATTCGATACACTTTTCGGATGGAGGTTGGATATTCCATCAAGTGGCATAAGTCAACAACAACATTTTAAAATTGATGGGAAAGCAGAAAGCATTATTTTCAACAGGGTTATGAATAGATGTAATGGGTTGGCAGAAACGATAGTTAGTTACGCTGGAGTAAAGGAGTTTTAGAAAAACATTTACAAATTTTGGGAACTCGGTTAAATGGACCAACCTTGCTGAGTTTCATGCCTGTAGTTGGTCATCAATATTTGTATTAGTATTAACATTGATTTAAGTAGTACATCCAGTCATAAAGACAGGTTTGTTTAGGGTAAGAGTGTAAATTGCAAACTGTAAAAGCAAATGAAACTTAGACTTGTTCTATTTTGTAGAACATATCTTTATGAGCAAACATTCTACTCAGGGTTTTTTTTATTGGATATTAGAGAAGCAGGGACATAAATTAAAGGTATTTCGGGTTTCTTTAAACCAAAATAATTTATAAACAATTCCTCTGTATTAAGTTATAAGCAATTGTTGGTAATACTGCGTTAACCCCTGGCCACATTAAATGTTCTAGTTTTTTATATACCACAATTAATTATACCTATTCAGAAATATAAGATATGATATGTGCAAAGTGAGAAACCAGGAAGATACGAATTCATATATTTTACTCACAAATTTGAGCGTTAACGACTCGCTTCATTCTCTCAAGGCACCAGAAAGTTTAATATGACTAACTCTAAAATCTTGTACAGTGCTATCCTTTAAAAAACACATCAAAATTTATCCTAAAAACAACCCATATAGATATTTTAATTAAATAAGTTAAGTAAGTTATACTTATGGTATACCCTGTCTCCGTGCTATTTACAGTGGCAAGGATATAAAAACAAATAAAATAAATGTTTATTTATTTATTTTTAAAGAAGCAGATAATATATATTTTTGGAAAAAAAAAGCTTTAGTGTTAGTAACATCATCATCAGAGAATGCAAACTGTAAAAACAAATGAAACTTTCACTACACACTAGTTCCACTGTGTAGTTAATACCTTTAGAAAAAAACATTACTTAGTTTCCTAAAAATAAACGTATAATAGTGAATAGAAAGGATAAATATAAACCAAATTGTACTATTTATTACTTAAAACTCTACATTTTCAATTAACATCTAATGCGCGAATAATTAATAACTGTTAAAAAGTAACAAAAAAATATCTCCACATTGAAAAATTGATTGAAAAACTCCCCCCCCACAAAACTTCAGTCAACGTCTAGTGGAGGGCATTGAAATGTTATAAAGGTTAGCCGAAAAACATGGCGTGTTAAATGTTGAGAAACACTCGTCTCCATCATTCTAAGAGAGCATTAATTTATCCTCTAATTTATTCTTGGAGGTGTGAAGTAAATGTGGGCAGTGGCCACTTTTAAGGAGATTTCGTTTAAAATCTCGATTAGATAGGGCCAAAAATACGGCCTTTATAATAGCGCTTTTTAGAGCTTTTTGGAAAGTATTACAATAAGAAAGATTAGGTTAAGTAATGTGTAAAGATTAGGGGCTATTTTCGAGTAGTAAGGTTCTTGCAGACTATCAAAGAAATTTATTTAGTACCTGAAACAGGGAGCATCCACAACATTGCCACTTTGTTCATCTCAGTCACCATTTTAAACCTAGATATTCTTCAGGGTGCCTGCAAAACATTCAGATCGATGAAGCACAAAAAGGTTAATACTAGATTCCTTCCCCCTGTAAGTCCTCTATCAGTGGGGTATATAGAAATTTATTTCTTGAAGGGCCTTAATATAAAAAGGCCTAAAACATTTAATAATTATCAGGCCCCATGCTAGATTTTTGATATGAGGGAGAGAACCCAAAATTATCCCTTAGCCCCCTCCAATAAATATTTAATTAGTTCATGTAGCTTTTTAGAATATTTTTAGGTAGAATTTACATGTTGCTGGACTGAAATAATAAAAAAAAACCTGCGAATAATTAAGTTCCAAGTACAATAGGGGAGTTTTGGGGTCCTCTAGAGAAAATGTTTGGGAAATTTGACACTAGAGAATAGGGGTTTAACTCATCTTGGTGCACTTAGTAGAAATTTTGGGGGAGGCCCTCGCCCACCCCCTCCGCGAGCGCGCACGGGCGACTTTTGTCACGGTGACAAAGACAAAAACAACGTTGCTAAGGCTGTTGTTAGGGGCGGGACATAGAAGTATCCAATAGCAGCATTCGCACATGACATCACTGGAGGATAAAAACAACGTTGCTAAGGCCGTTGTTGGGTAAAGTCATGTGATTGAAAATGCTCTATTGTTTTCTAATGATATTTGTGATACTAGTAATCCTGGTCGCCGTGACTTTAGTCGCCCGTGCGCGCCCGGCCTTATATACGCCGCTGGTATCAACTTAGGAAAGAAGGTTCACAAATTATAGAAACACCTGTATATCTTGTAAAACTTTACAAAGACCTGCTCATTCAGAATTTTCATTTTTTGTGTTCATTTTGGAAGAATAATCGAAAGTGAAAAGTATGAATTGGCGTTTCACTCTGTACTCATACTCTTTTTCTATGCTAACTACCGATTAATATGAGTGAATCCCTCATGATGAACAGAGAAAGTGAATGAACCTTAACCTCAATGTAAAACCTAGAAAGGGGAAATTATTGCTACAGACTACTTGTCATGAATAGCTTTGACCTCGCAGGACCTAGAAAAATATTGTTTCTTCATGTTTTTATTCCCAGAACGGGGTTGACACTCTTTTAGTAGAACAAATATATAGCATTTATAGGACCTTAAAATGCATTATTAGGTCATGTTTGAAAAGTACTTTTACTATCTGGTCTAATTAATTTTAAAATGTTTCCATTTTAAAAGGCTTAGGTTTTTATGGCACCAAACATTTAGATGAGTTTTGAATTTTGAGTCAAATTCTGAATTGATTCTCAACATCAAGTAAAAATATTACTGATATAATTAACTTTTGTTTGAAATCTTTGTAATGCATGTGATAAAAATAAGCCCACCTAAAATAGTAAATATTAGAATAAGTATCAGACAATCAGTGATAGATCCAGCACGGCCCCAAGGAATGCCTCAACCTTAAACGCAAATGGGAAAATGTTGCTCTTTTCTGTACCGTGTCTCACAGCTACTACCTTTTTTGCTAAAAAAAAACGTTGTAATAAAATAATGTCAGAACCTTGTAGTTATCTTTGAAGATGATTAAATTTTTCCATATACCATCTAACACTAACACGGCCAGAAAAATTTTAGAAACTTGATCCTAAGTATCTTATGTTAGGTCATCCCATGGAGGACACTTTCCCGAGTGCTTCCGGTTATTAGAGATAAATAAGTCAAATGTTCAGAATAAAAATAAAACATTTTTAGGGCTTTAGAAAAACAGCATGGGCTTTTAGTAGCCCCTAAACACGAAAATAAAGTTGGGACCTTTATAGGGCTTAGCATGTGGGAAACCTGCACAGCAATGCTTCTCAAACTGTGCGCCCTAGGGGGGGGGGAGCTGAGAAGTTTTCCAAGGGGCACCGTAAACTCTACTGCAAATATTCAGATCTAATTTATGGCAATATCTCATTTAATCTAGTATAACCTTTTTACAGTTTTGGAGTCTTGTTTTCCAAAAAAAAAATATTCGAGAACTCTTATTGAAATCTAAATTTTTAGAAGATTGTGTTGTGTGGTTGTCCTCAAAATTTTGAAACCGCAAGATTTTTCTTTTTTAAATTTCATTCACTCTCTGAAAAGATGTCATTTACTTGCATGTATCTCTCCTTAAAAATTTGAGAGGAACATTTAGATTAAATTCTTGTAAATCGATTCTAAAATTTCCTTATAAATAAATTTAGTACAATATTAATAAAATATAGTTCAACCGACTATTACGTGAAATTTATTCAATTATGGTAACAAAAAAGTTTGAGAAAATTATGGTTCACCAAGTTAAAACAATGGATAAATCGTTTTGTGACTCAGTCAGTCCAAAATTTAAAACAAATTTCAAGTTTTCATATTTTTAAAGTTTGCTCTTTATAGTCAGTAGGGGAGTCGAAAAAGTTTGTGAACCACTGCTGTAGAAGAATAAAAAGGACGTGGAGATCAAGAGGGTAAGGGGTGAAGAGAGGGATAAATTGGAATGGGGGGGGTTTCAGGATAAGGGTTATATGTATGTATAACTAACTGTAAGAAGAATTAAGAGAAAGGGAGAGATGAAAAGTTGGTTGTTTGGGGTTTTATGGCGCATGACCCAAGACAAAGATAGATGAAAGGAGATAAAAGAGAAGAGGAGGTGGATTAAGATGATAGTAGGATTAAAAAGGATAGGAAGTGTCAAAAAGATGAGGATAAAAATGGAAGGAATGAGAAACTAAAGGGTCATTCATACTAGCCGCGTTCACAACAGACAACCTGTTCAACCGGAGAAAGAGCTAAAGAAGTAGGGGAAAAGGGATATCCGAAAACTAACCGTGAGGAAATAGAATAGCCCGTTCACAAGTGCACTCGTCTAACTCGTCCTACCGGTAGAAAGAATCACGTGACAAGCGAGCGAGATCGTAGAAATACATTACGGGAAGCGAGCGAGCGAGAGCGCCCCCCTCTACAGGCGGTTAGTCCAATTAAAACATTTCCTACTGCTATGGTCCAGGGGAGAATTTTCAATGGATGGTCCGGTGAGGTTTTCCCTAGCGTAGGGAGAGCGGTGGAAGAAGAACCGGTTTTCTCTGCCTTTCCCCGGTTAGAATGGTTGTTGTGAACGCGGCTACTGTTTCATTTCCACTGTTAACCCTTCAGTTTCACTGTTCATTTCGAATGATTCACTCCTGTCAATCGCTAGTTTCCATAGAAACGTGAACGACTATAGAGTGAACGCCAATTCACACGTTTCACTTTGGATGATTCCTCCAAAATATTAAGATAAAAGTGAAACAGTCATTTTTACTGTTCAACCTGTGATATTCACTCCTGTGAATCGAAAGTTTCCGTAAAAAAAAAGTGAAGGGGTAAAGAGTGAAACGCGAATTCACACTTTTCACTTAAGATGAGTCCTCCAAAATGAACACAAAAAGTGATAAGTCTGACTGAGTGAGGTGTGGAGAGAGGAATGAATAGAATGGGAGAGAGGTTAAAAGGATAAAGTGGGGAGGGATAAAGAGAGTGAGAGGATTGTGTGTGAAAAGGTATGTTTTTAAAATGGATTAATTCGGAAGTTCGAAGAGGCAATTAAGAAAACAGTGTATGGGAAGTGTAGAAAAAGTAAAGGCATTTGATTGAAAAGGAATATATACACAAAATATTTAGTACTACTCTAGCAAACTACACATTACTAAAGTAGTTTGCAGACCACTTAAGAGAAAAATTGAAGTAGTAGTTAGTTATTAACCGCTTTTTTACAATACATCACATCAATTGACCAAGATCAAATTTATCGAGATGGTGAGGATGAGGGAATAGTACACATATACTCATATCACCTATACCTACGTCACTCAATTCCGAGAGGATTCAGTTATTCGACATTAATGCGGGGAGCTGAAGTTATTATGTAGAATATTGTGTATACATCCTATATATGTGTAGTTGTGTATGTAGCTTCCAAACCGTTACGATTTTTTCCGTTTTTGTTCCGATTTGCAAGACTTGTTACAAACGAGCAATAGTTTATTAAAGTTTTCCGAATTTCAGCTCATTTACCACAATAATCTTCCTCATCAATTAAGCCAATCCTCATCTATCTTCTCATTGATAGAACGAAATCATTTGATGATGCTTTTATTTTTACTTGAGAACTAAGCTCAAGAAAGACTAATAACCCACCTACGAGTAAGACTACAGGAACTTTTTGATTTACCAGTTTAATGAAATTTGATTAACAAAATAAACTTTAACAATTAATAAAATATTGTGTTTTCGCTACAAGACTTGGATATTGGAACAAATTTGGAAAAATCGGAACGGTTGGCAGCATCCAATTATTTATTACTTATTTTATGGTGAAAGGCTGTAACATAATTTAAGTTTTCAGACGTCATATCAGTCATTAAAAAAGGTTTTAAAAAAATTCATTGTAGTATTGCGATTATAGAACCAAAATTATTTAAACAAAAAAAATAGTCATTATCGAGGTGTGAGGTTTTTGCTGAATAACAAGAGAATCAATTTACCTGAAACATGTCGATAAGCCGAAGTTCAAATAGATGTCCTTGGTAAATTATAAGATGTGCCTGTAAAATACTCAGAACAATAAGAAAGACTGAAAAATTTAAAATTCCATCACGTGGGTGCAATTTATACATACAATTTATGCAACATGAGAAATGGGAGGTTTTTAACTTAGAGACATTACACTGCTATAACAGGGTGGACCGGGCTAGTTGGTGCATGTTTTATTCTAAGTGCCTTAAAGAAGTTAGAATTCTTCATTTTAATATAATACTACCAATTATTAGTGTGATAACGAAGGCTCCTTCGTAAACTTAACAAATTAATTTTAAGTATTAATTTAATGCTTAAACTCACACCAAGTCAACTTGACCAACCTGTCCCGAAAGCGGGGTAGGTTGTCCCTAGTTGTAGTGTAGAAGCGAGTGAAACGTAAAATAACCAAGCATTGATTTAGATATGACACTGTCTTATGGGTTTAATTTTTAAAGACCATATGGTCATAAGGTTTTTAAAGCTTACTTTACTCTAACTTCTTCAATTCTAGTAAATTTATCTGATAAATAGTTCATAACATTAAACGGTATGAAGGTCTTTGAAAGACGGGTATAAAACATGCCCTTCAACTACACCGAACTAAAAAAATTCTTAATTTCTTTACTTTAATTTTTTTTAAAGTAATGAAATGATAGTAACTACAGTAAAATTATGTATCCGACACTGAAAGAATTTTCAAAACTTGGCAACACAGGGTTCCCACTCTCGTAGCAAAACCAAAAATAGGGCCTCAATAGGGATTTTATAGACATTTTTAAAAAGAGGTTTTACTTCTCGATCTATTTCATTGCAACTGTTTAAAATTAAAGTGTGGAATTCGGTCAAATTGGTCTCTTAAAATCAAGTAAATAATAAACAATTAATTTAGGTCTGAGGTCTACGTACTGCATACGACGAAATCTATCATAAAAGATGAAAAATCAAACTTTTAAATCGGGAATGAGACTGATAAGTCAACAGTGTATGAATTTATTGGAATGTATGGGTTAAAAATCCTTTTTAGGAATTAGACAAAAATATGTGGTCTTTCAGGGTCTTTTAAAAGTAAAATTAATGCCTTTATAACACCTTTTTAGAGACTAAAAGAACCAGGTATTACTAAATTTTGAATTTAAACAATAATAAAATAAATAAATCCCAAAATTAAAAATCAATTGTTATTTTACTTCCGTAAATGAATACAATTTCATTTAATTATAATTTAAGATCTCTTACACCAATTATTTAATAAAAAACTATTTTCGCCAAAAATAACACAATTAGTTACTTTAAAACGTAAATAAGTAAATGTTAATCCCATACATTGAGTAAAAAAGTTCAGGTAACAAAGTAATAACGAAATAAAAGTATCATTTAACTGTAAAGAGCATTAAAACTGCTCTGCTATAAGAGAGCTGTTAAAAGTTATTCGTGTCTATACTCGAACGCAACGTTTCTTGAACCCAGTACGTCACAAATGCGGAAGGAGAAATCTGTAAACACAACGCCTGTTGGGTTGCTAGGAGGAGTTTCGGTACGCAAATCGTGATTGAAAAGCACTTTATACTATACATGGGTTTAACAAACTAATCATAATTTGAAATTGACGTTCTTCATTTCACTCAAAATTCAGACACCGCGATGGCAACTACTTTGTTTGTTAGTGACGTTATAGGGTCAACTTAAGTTGCTGTCTAGTATAGCGTCCTCTTTAGGGGTAAAGTGAGAAACAAGGTCTAGATAAATCACTCATGGAAAATGTAAACACCTTAACTGAAAAAAAAAATGGTTATAACTACTCACTTGACGATGACTATTCTCAATTCCACCCACTCGCTCCTCCCCATCCACATGCTGGCATCGACGAAGGTTGACAAATACTAGATCCATGGATGTGACACCTCCCTTCCATGGGGGGACATCCGTTGCTCTTTGAAGTCCGGAGAAAAAGCTCATGCAAAGATACACAAACAAAAATATGTATAAAAAGGGGCAAAGGACGAAAAAATAGTATTAGTTCCCATACTTTTGTAGTAGGCCCTCTACTGAATGGAAACACGTCTCTGTGAATCATTTCAGAAAACCTATTCCAGATACTCAAACATACAGAGGCACAAGGGTGCAGAAAATTTTTTTTTTACTCCCGACATTTCTCCTTTGAGTGAGAATATCAAAGTTGAAGTCTTAGGTTTAAATCCCAGTTTGAACTTTTTTAAAACACATACCTAGAAGTAATCACTTATAGCGACATACATAGTATCCTCATAACTAACAATTTTCGATGAAGAAGCGCGCATCCTCATGGGATAACTATTCCATACAAAAAGTTAGAAATTACTCAGAAATCCCAGAATTTATAAAATAAAATTTCTTAGTTTACCATATTTTCTTTTAAAAGCTTTTTCATCAAACATTTTTTAAAGTACATTTTAATATAAATCAAAATGTGCATGGGTTGCTCTATAATGCTGATAGTTAATTTAAATAATATTTAGATAGTAAAGATGATACTAAATAGCGAAAAATTAATTACTTTTGATTTAACAGTAAAAAAAAATCTGAACAAATATTTGAGGTAAACCCATGTGGTTCTGTGTGACATTCATAAAAAGTTTCAGACTCTAATTACAATAAATGAAAAATCTTAAGGTTTCGAAAAACAGTATTTAAACAAATATCCTACAACACTGATTAAAATTAACTATCAGCATTATAGAACAACACATGCACGTTTTGATCTAGTATTTTTTTTCCTTTCATAGACCTAAACATACACTTTTTAAAATTAAAGTCTGAAACTTTGTAGCTACATCTTTAGAAAGGTACTAAGTACTCGTAAACCAACATTTTTTTTTATATTTTGATAATTTTTAGGGTATAATATCCCCTTAACAGATAAATACTCACAATAACTTTAGAAAACTAGGATAATTTCAAATATATTTGGTACTAAAAAAAGGCTTTTTAAATATTTTAGTGAAGTCTTTGGGATTATTGTATGTTATTAGTATAAAATAGACATTACAAACAAAACGGAACCACATTTACAAAATAGTAGTCTCACTAGTGAGATTTTGACAAGATTTATTTGGTTCTTATACTACCAATTGAAAGTCCATGAAAATGAATTAGATGTAAAGCATAATTTTGAGAAAAATTTTGACACAAGGTTCCAGGAAGAACCAAAAATATAGTAATTTTAGAGCTTTTACTTTAATATTGAAATTATTTTAAAGAGTGTTTAAAAATTATGAGTGAACTCTGTCAAACAAGTTAAATCAATACTTAACATTAAGAAAACAGTTATACAAAATGTAAACTTTAGTTTGACCTCTATAACTCTATATCTAATTTAATGCATTAAACAAAATAATACTAAAAAGCCTTAAAGTAAATTTTAAAATTGGGAACAAGATACATAAGTGAACTTTATGGATAGAAATATGGGGCCTTTTCAGAAGAACTTTAACAAAAATTATATATAGTCTTTTAGGAGCTACTAAAAGCAAATGTAAAATTAGGGCCGTTACTTTTTTTGGGGCTTATGGGAACCCTGTGATATATGGTTTCTGACATAAGCATGTAGTTCTTTTGCGTTTTGAGTACCTTAACCTTGTACCTGGCGCTAATTTTGAGGCCAAAGATATGTATAACTAGATAAACTTTATACATAAATATTCAGTGACATGACAAGAATCAGCAATGAATAGGAAATCTCTTAATTTAGCTATAATAGTGTGTTTTGCTACGTTACTCAAAACGAAAAAGTACCACACATCACACAGCAACTAATAAATGAGCTGCTCATAATGACAGTTTTCCAAGTACACAGAGCTCAATTTTGAGTATTTGAAGGGTTTTTTACTGACAGGGCCTGTGGTATTTCTATGGGGAAAATCATTTTTTAGCTTTTAATTACTGAATTTGGACAACTGGAAGAGATAAAAGTTGTAAAGATACCCAAACTAATGTTTATCTTAATTTTTTTTTAAATTTTTGGGTATAAACCACTGTTACTATGATCAGCTCAAGTGAGTAGTTCAACAGTTAAAAAATAACAATTTTTTAAAAGTGAATTAACTCTAAGTAAATTAACTGCATTTTTTTAATTGCTGAACCAACTCATTGAAAAAAAATACAATAAATGTACAATATAAGCCTGACTGCACCAATCCTGATCATCAAGTGCCAGTTTCTTAATACCTCAGTTATTTAAAATACCTATAGAATTCTTTCAACTCTGTAAATAATTGAGGTGGCCAGAAACTGAAACCATAGTTGGGCATAAGGGCACCAGCATTATGTGCATCATCCATATTTTCCCCTTCATGAAAGCACATGGGGGTATAGCAGTACACCAATCACCTCGTTCCTACCAGAAAAAAACACACGGGAAGTTGGTTTTCCCCGAGACACATCAGCCATTGCTTTTGACCACGAGCAAAGAGTGTACCGGCGTCGCGCACGGACGCTTTGTGGTTGCGATACCGACGGATTCTGTCTTTAGGGGGTACCAGAGGACAGAAATGGGCGCGAGGTTCGACACACAGGTGTCTGCGGAAACAGATGCGGGGTCTCAAGGGGGATGGAGAGGGAACCACGAGGACAATCGAGATGAAACGATTGAGTAACAGTCTCACGAAACCGGGAAGTCGGCGAAACTTAAAAGAGTTTAAGCAGTGAAATGATGCGGGTAAATGTAAAATTAGAGATTTTATTAGAAGAATTGATGATGTCGTGTCCACGACGAGTCTTGACTGTAACTAAGTTGTGCCATGGGCAGAAACCACAGCCCTAGCAATTTCTACAATATTGTGCTCTTACAGGTTTGGTTCCGAGGAAAGTGTCCCGATTTTTTGTAAATTTGCAATTATTGCTGGGCAGTCAAAAATGTGAGCTGGTGTTAACTCCATATCTGGGCAGTTGTTTCACTTTCAGTAGGATAAGCTAAGGTTTTGGTGATTAGTGGATTCTCATTGATGTTACAAAGCTGATGCTTAATTGGGATCAAAGACTCTCTCTCTCTCAAGAATTAAGACTTCTAATAGAATCTTAATTTTCCTTTTCCATTTACCCGCATCATGTCACTGCTTAAACTCTCTTAGACACAATGTTGAAAAAAATAAGTTTGACGTATTTTTGCTTGAGAAAAAAAAATATATGTGTGTGGTAGATTGAAACAAGAGTCAAGTGGGAAACAATATCAGACAGAGACCCTCTATGATGCAACTACAGGTGGTCAAAATGAAACCTGTTTTTAAAAAAGATTATTTTTTTTCAGGGAGGATATAGTGGGAAAGAGGCCTAAGGGTACAAGTGCCTATCAGTGAAAAGTTTTCCAAGCCTTGGAATAAAATACAGTGAATACTGAAAATTCACATAATAAACCTCTAGGGGTTTGGTTGTATGTTTTAAGATTAATAACACCTATAAATACATTTGTAATCCATGGGAAAGAGAAATCTCTTGTCAAGAACACGCATTTGGATTAAAAAACTTAGTGTGTCAATCCATCTCGGATACAGAAGTTATCCAGAATTGTCACTTGTACCCTTAGCTTTATTTGTGTCTAAAAACACAAAAATGCTTTCGAGGCGGAGATATTTTTAACTCCTCTGAGAGAGTATTTCACTCCTTGAAAATCGGAATTACTCTTTAAAAAACTAAACAGGAGTATTTTCACTCTTTGAATTTTTCACAAAGGTTTAGCTTAGACCTTCAGCCAATGATGCATCCTAACTATCATACTTTTTAATTGTGTTTTCATACAGCAATAGTAATCTTTTTTTCATTTATATTTCTGATGATTAGGGAGTTTGATTGATTGAGGACGATTGAAACCCAAAATAGCCATCCTCATTTTTTTCTTCAATTTCTTTTTGTCCATTTAAAGTAAGTGTTTTTAATCGAAATTTTGTCTCTGCATATGTAGTTTATGCTATTTCCGTATTTCACTCCTAAAAAAAGTCAAGGAGTATTATTTTTACTCCTCCAAAAAAATCCTAGGAATAACACTGTTTCCAGGATATATCAGTTTCTCCTAATTTATTACTAATAATTTGAATAACCAACACAAGTTAACTATATTAGAGGTTCCAAGCTCAGATTGATGTATTGACTTAAATCACAAGGTTTGTTTCGACTACGTTAATACCATTAATTCCAAATATTTGTTTCAAAAAGTAATTGATTTCAAACAGAAAATGGTAGTACTTTCTACGGAGCACTTTCTAGAATATAGATGGAAGACTTTTAGCAATTACCCTTTTAAAAGTATAACAGGTTGTTGCACAAAATTTGTATCTTTAAAAATTTATTCCTTTGAATAATTGAAGTCACTAATTGAACTTGTAAACCAAGAAAATGTTCATTGCCTTTTTAAATATTTAGCTATATTTACACCCTAAACGTTAAAAAAGTTTTATTAAATTATTCAGTAAATTAAGTGTTTGATGTAAAATCCAGGGCTAATTAATGATTGATACGAGAAAGCTATTTTACATATCATTTGCAGAATGTAGTACGACTGAAGCCCGTGAAAGATTTTGTGTTTTAAGATTTGTTTATAATTTCTTATTAATACTTAAAAGAGAAAATTCAAAGAAGCAAAATTTCATAGACAACTTCAAACTTTTAAGTTAAAGAAATCCTGCAAATTCCTTTGTGAAGATAATTCTTTAAATTCAATTTTTTTAAGTAGGGCCTTTGTTCACACATTTTTGTTATTTTTGAAAATTATTACAGGGTTGTTAGAATTTATTATTGTACATAAAGATAACAAGGTAAAAAAAGAACCCCAAAGATTTAATTTAGAAGCATTTACATAGAATAGTAAACAAAAACTGGGTTCGTTGCCCTCTTTATTGGTAAAATAAATTGGTAAAATGTGGGTGGTATCACCTAAAGTGAACTTCCCCATTGTTTCTAAGTTTATAAGTTTATCTGACAACTCTAGGGAGGCTAATTTGTAATCTCGCTTTTTCACTAGCTTTTCGTTCAATAAGGCTGATTTATTAACTAATGGCAGAAGTGCCACATATGAAGGTAAGATAAAAATATTTAAAATTTAAACAGATATTTGGAAAACAGATATTTATTAGGATATGTAGTGGGTTCCCGTAAAAGTTTAAAAGAAATCCATAATATGCACTTTCTTATTTTAAATTAGAATCAAACATTAACCACTTTATACTTTCTAAAATATAGAAATACTCCAGTTGTACGAAATTTTTATTTTACTGTTTTGAAATTTTTGGTTGAAACTCATGGTTTACACATGGTTAAATATTTCTTTAGATACTAAGAATGAATCTTTTATCACAATGTCACAATTTACCTGATTTCAAGCGAAAAAACCTGAAGCATATTTTTAATACTACTCCAAAATTTAATTTCTAACCACTTTCTGCGCTATTGCAATACGCTCCAATTTTTTTTATTCATTAAATTTAATTATTTTTCTCTTAATTGTTAAATTTTTTTAGTGTGCAACAAGAACTATAATTTTTAAAGTTATATGTGAAGATAAATTATATTTATCCAAACAATTATTCATTTGTAAATAATTCCAATACTTTCATTCACATTAGAAATTTTTATCCTCTTCTAAAGAACAAAAAACAAAGTTCTAAACAAGAGCTCTTCAGTTATCAAAGGTTTTTAACCAATCTAACAAAGGTTTTGTAAATTTTACTTATTTTGAAATCAAACTTGTTTCTATTTAAAAACTTGATAGACAGTAAACGTGTGTATCACTTTAAACATGTTAACTCATTAATTCACTCTGAACACAATCCAGATGTCCAGAAAATTTTTATGATTTCTCTTTTCAGTTGTGGCAAAACTTTAATCCCTTAAAACTTTGAAAAGTACGGTAGATTTCGTAGCTAAACTAAAAGAATCAGATTCATACGTAGTAATCTTATTTACTGAAGCTTCCCATAGCTGAACAAATTTGAGGAAGCGAGTAAATGTTCTTTATAAGAAATGCCTTTGATTTCTTTTCATTAGACGAAAACGTCTTGGTTTCATATTTCAATTTTTAAATTTATCATTTTTCCCTAATCGTAGTCGTTTCCTTTTATCATTGTGCTTTTTTTTTTCTTCAAGAGATACCGTTTACCCAAAAGGCTTTCAGTTTGAAAGAAACAGTATCAACTGTTTTCAGTTACAACATAGGTAACTCATTTTTCCTGACATTTTTTGTTTTACAACCCCGCATATTATCATCGCAATAAGGTTCCGAAGCATCGTAAGGTGAGGATGGGGCTCCGACGACGGGTCAGAGGCGCCTTCCGGATTTCGTTCAAAAAAAAAAGTTCGTCTACATAAGACATTTCGACTCCTCCGACCAAGTTGTCGAACGGAGTCGCACCATCCTCCAAACTCATATTACCTAGTTTTCTCCAGGGTACTACGTGCCGACTCCCCCGGAAGTAGAAGCCGGTCACTAACCATCCGGCGTTTAGAGTTAACATTAAAACCCGGAGGTGACCCGGAGGTGGTGTAGTGGTACTAGACACAGGCTTCTGTTAAGGAGTCTCCACCCCTTCGCAGTCGCCATCATCGCTAATCTTCGTGCTTGAAGGATTCTGAAAAAGAGTCTCCACCCTTTCGCAGTCTCCAAAGCATCGTTTTCACGAGAGCCCCCACTACACACATAAACACACTTAATCCATTTTCATACTTTGGTATCCTCATGGTTGGTTGGTCAGGGGTTCTCCCCACTGACCATTGTGCAACACTCAGTTACACTACACACAGAACACAAACTGCGAAGACTTTTGGGGGTTACAAGATGCCAGTTCATCTTACATGGCATATTTTTAATTTCCAAATATTTTTCACATCCAGCATTAAAGGTGGTGGTACTCTAACTTTCCACAATGATTTTCTTTAGAAACGCCCAGGATTAGGTAACCATTTAGTTTTCCCACATTAATCAAAAGTTTATTAGTTTCCCTCTTTACGTCGCTTCATCTAACTTTTATCTCTATGGAAAGTAATAAATTAAAATTTTGGTACTTAGGTTGATGCACTAACAATGTCAGGTCAGGCCTGTCATCGAATAACAATGCAGCATTGCTTAGTTAGTGCTAGGTGTTATAAATTCGTTTAACCACGAAATACGCCCATTTTTTCAAGGTTGAAAGTGATTAAACAATTATATGCCTTTTAAATATGTAATTAAGGCATTATCACAAAATTCCTTTTATTTGAGAAAGTTATCATCTTTGTTAATTAGTTAAATTTAATTTTTTATCAAAATTCTGGTTTTTAAAATCATAGACCAAAAAACGAATGTTGGAAGAATTTTTAATCCTTTATATAAATTAATAGAAACAATATTGATTCCTTTAAGTAAAATTCAAGTTTTTCAAAAAATTTAAGCTCTCTGATAATGGTATTTTTAAATGTTTAAAGCTTATAAACTTTTGTAAGTTTCAAAAGAGCGTCATCATCTTTGAAAAAGATAAAAAGTCTAAATAGAATGAAATATGGTTATTTACTGTTCTTCAAACATTTTCTAAAACTCTCAAATTAATGCAACTTAATCAGTGATTAGAGCAACGAATGTTAAATAAAACTTTTAGGATCATCTTGTTTTTATACGCGCTCTCTAATACTTTCCATATTAATATTACTGAAACTTCAATTGCACTTTTGCTTTTACAAGTGAATTAAATACATTTTTAAATGCTTAAAATGTTTCTCGGATTGCAATAACGCTACACTTCTTTCAAAAAAGTGTTTTGTGAAATTGTTGTTAATTAAGTAGGGAAAATATTGATACATAAATAAGGATTTATCCCCAAATGAAATTTTTACCCTCCACAAACCTCAGAGAGGTGGGTCTTATTTTACCATTACAATAGGTTGGGTTTAAGTGAGAACAATTTTAGATAGTTCTTCAGGTAAGTATTAATTCATAATCAGATCATTTAGCAGATAGTTTTGAAATCAGGCAAATGTGAAACTCCAAATTTTACTATTCAATAAGCTATGACCAAACATCTAATAGTGAAAATTTAAAAAGAAAATTAAAAATGTAACAAGATTTTGATTTTTCAACCAGAAGAGATATTAGAAAACAAACTAAATTCTTAACAAACTGACAGTTGGGTATTTTTTTCCAACAAAGTAGTACTAAATGGAACAGCAAGTTAGGTAATTCAGTTAGTATTTTCTTTTCATAAAAAATTCCATTAATCCCTTATTTTAAGAAGTTTAAGTAAACATCTTTTTTTTTGTAAAGGTCAGTTAAAATTGGGCTTTCGCTAACTGGAGTAATTTCTATAACTTGTGATAATTTAACCTTCTGTCTGTCTAATTTCCATTAGATATTATTTTTAATTTTAGAGTTTAAAATCAAGACTGATTTTTTTTACAATTCTATTTGATCATACACTAATAAATATGCATTTTTAATTTGAATACTTGAAACGTTTCCAAATTACAATAAATCAATAATATTTTAAATAATATTTTAGAGGGAAATTGCATTTAAATAAGCTATAGTGAAATTATATGATCTCTAAACGTATTTTAATTCCCTTTCACACAACCTAAAGAGGGAATTGGGCCCTAATTCTGCAAAATTTAATAGATATATATTTGTTTCAAATCTTAGAAGAAACAATTATTCACTGAAAATTACGAATTTTTTTCCACGAATTTAATAAAAAACTTGGCTTAAAGCCGTATCCTTCGATTAGCCATGAAATCAATCATGAATTCGTTTTTTTTCAAATCATCATGAATGCATTTGTATTTCCTCACAGCATGTAAGTGGAGAGGACATACAAGATTTGCTAATCTCTGCTGTTTCTGACATTTAAGGAATTTGCAGGCTTCTTTAACTTAAAAAAAAAAAAGATTTTTTTGATAAAACATAAATATGTTTTTTTTTGTATTAAAAATTTAAAGCGCCCGATTCTAATAAAAGAACTGAAGAAATCCGACCGTCATGTTACTCAACATAATTCAAGGCGAGCGAATTGAACATTCAGGGGGGGGGGCTTACTTCAAAAATGAAAGATTGTTTTTAATATAAATTACCAGAATTAAGTAATTATATAAGAAATGTTTTTTTAATTATATTTTTAAGGCTGACGAATTTTTTTCTTTTAAAATGTTGCGTCCAAATCAAGCTCGTAAAAGAATATGAACCTTACTTTAGAAGTCTTACTTTAATTTTTTAGTGATATGTGACAATTTCTAGGACATTAGCAATACTGTTTTGAGTAAATATAAGTATTATTATTTTGCAATTAAGTATAATTTTTTGTTTAAAAAGTTATTTTCTGTACACCCATTTACAGTATAAAAATTTTAATAAGTGTAAAACAGTGTCGAGAAGAAATTTGACTCTTGCTACTTACTATACCTTTACATAGACATTCCATGCCCTACTCTAATATTATTCAGAAATACAACCATAGTTAATTTTTTTTCTGAAGTAAAAGATATTAATATTAACCATCCATAATAATTCTGTGACTTCCCTTTAAAAGATTCTATTAAATAGCATTTTTAAGAAGCAAGAAAATTTCAAGTTATTTTTTAAAAGGAATATTTTCTTAGTTTTTCCCTCTGTATTCAGAAAATATCAAATATTTTTATAATTTCAACAAAGGCAATCCACCAAAAACTACATTTGATCATATCACAGAATTTTAAGTATTTTCAATAGAATTTAATTTTCTTTACTTTTAATTCAAAGATTTCATTTTGTAAACTACTAGTTTTATTTTTACATTATGGTGTGCAATGTATACTCAATCTGAACTTTGGAACCAACAAAACAGTTAGTTTTCAATGAAATAGAAATTCATGACCCAGAGCCCACATAGCAATACTCGAATGTTATTTCGACATACTGTTAAATTCTCAAGATTTATACTCTTCACTTATTGCCTTTAAAGTCAGAATTAAATGTCATACAGTCTTTAATACGCTTACCTTTTGCATTAGCCTTAAAACACCAATGCTGATAAGGAGAGATGGGGAGGACAGCGAAAATTTCACAATATTAACACGTTTTTTGGAAGTAAAAACCACTCCATATTACTCCATAGGGTGACTTCAACTCAAAATCCCGGAAAACTATCAAGTAACGAACCTATTATCCGGAATCCTGAATTCCGGAATGCTAAATAATGCGGATAGTTTTAAGATTAAATCATTTAATATTTGTTTGTACTGAAGGTAGTGTACCCTCAAAATTCAAGGCGCACCCAAACATTCAGAAATGTTAACTACAGGCACGTATTATATAATAATTAAAAAGCGATCGTGGCGGCTGTGGCGAAAATTTTCTTTCAGAATGTCGTACTATGTCATTGAGTACCAAGGGTTATGGTTGTACCAGATTTTTCACATACGATGTTATTCATGCTGCAGCCCTGCACTTATTTTTTTTATTGGACTACATTTTGCACTTTCTTGTTGAGCTCAAGATTTCAAAAAAAAAAAAAAAAAGTTATAAAAACACTGTCGCGAGACCTTTAAACTCCCAGCCCCACTGGGTGAGGCGGTCAATTTTGATAACATTATACGATTGATAACACATTAACCATGATCACAATAAGCGGAGTCAACTGTATACAAAAACATTTTGAAAGTGAGTAAGGAACCCATAGGCAATTATTCACAATTTTAACCTTAAATTTTAAAAGTGACTTATAAATTTAATTTTTATTTCCAATTAAGCGGATGGATATCATGAATTGAATTTGAAAATGTTTATATGGGATTTCATGACATTTTCTACAATCAGTAACGGCCAAAGTTAAATTTAGATTAAATTTATTTACCTGTTTTTAGCTATTTAGTATGGTTTATATGACAAATTCAACATAGGATGAGTTTGCAGTGAGTATTAGTTGTAGACAATATTAAAAAATTTTGACATCATGATAACATGCAGATTGATAGAAAGGATTAAATTTCCGTTTTAAATTATAACCTGTTAACTTTTCGTTTTTCGTGATTTTCATTTAGACCCAAAAACTGTAAAGCACAATCTTTCGGAAGAAGGGTGAATGAAAAGAAATCCAGGTTCAATATTGTGGATGTATCAACAAGTGCGTTTACAAAGCTCGAAAGTTCATAATGAATCGGCTGTGATTCCAAGATGGAATACTCCTGCCAACTCCTTTTCAGTTTGAAAAAAAAAAATTAAAACGCAGCTAAGCAGAGAAGAGAATTTCAAAACATTTTCAGCATCAGTATTGAAACGCACGAAAATAAATAATTATAATTATTTATTTTCGTCTTCTTCTTATAAGATTACCAATAAGGATGTATTTAAGAAATAGAAATACGAAAGACAGATAACTGTAATTAAAAGGTAAAAAATATTTTTAAAAAAATTAAAGAAAAACCTTAATAAAGAAAAACTCATAATGTACTCAAAGGAACCCATGATGTCAAAGAGGAACACTGGGAGATACCTCCATACATTTTTTTTCTTATGAATATAGGAGGTATTTAAGTGCGTAAAACATTTCTGGTGACATTTGATCATTATCTCGATTAATCTCTACATATTAGAGAAAAAATACTCAATCCTTCTCAACTGTTATTAGACAAACATTTTTAAAGTATACACGTATAACCTCTATTAAGATGAACTAGTTCCCATTTTATAAATATACTAAATATATGTCCTTGGATTTCTAAACAACTTGGCAGAAAACTTTAGTTTCAATTCACATTTAAAAATAATTTATAAAAAGAAATGGTTAGAAATCAATACAATAATACCATTCAGTCTTAACTATCAGATACAAATATTTCTTTAAAAAGTATATCAGAGGATCACTGGGATTACCTCCATTAAGAGGGATATTTTTCCACTTAATGAATTTCTCAGAGATAATTCTAAAAGGTGTAAAACACCTTTAAAGACAGTCCTTTATATGTTAACCCAGACTCTTTTACTGTATGTATTTGCCATTTTCAATGGATTAATATTTATTCCAATAAAGCCATATTTAAAAAAAACCTTTAAAGACAGACTACTCCAAAGAGTATCAATATCTAATACCTTAAATTGATCTAAAAACTCAATTATTCAGCAAGAAATTAATATAAAATACATACATAAACAGTCTCAAATTGTAGAGACGACTGATATTTCTAAAGAAAATATTTAATAAAAGGAGTGCATTGGACTAGATATGGTAAAACTGAATATTTCCTAAAAATTTTGAATAGTACCTTTTGAAGGTGATTTATAAAATTATAAAAGAAAGCTAACCTAACTTTAGTGAGAATATTTGATTGAATTTGGAATAGACCATTTTAATCCACTTCCTATGCACTCATGGAAGAACACTAAGGTTACCTCCATAAAAAGAGGGATATTCTTCCCTTTGACATGAATCTCAGATTCCTAAAGGTGCAAACAACTTTGCAGACAATTCCAAAGAGTGTTTTAAATTAATACTCACAATTATTTACAGAAACTCAAATAATGAGTAAGAAATTATAACAATAATACATATTTAGTCTAAAATATTACAGGGACTGATATTTCTTAAGAAATTATAAACTTGTAGAACTGGGTAAATCTCCATTAAAAGAGGGAATTTCTTCCCTTTGTAATAACACCTTGGAGATTCATATAAAAGTGTAAAACACATTTGCAAACAACTACATAGAGTGCCTTAAATTAACAATTACCATGAGTTACAAAAACTCTCAATTAATGAGTGAGAAATAAACATACAAAATTAGTATCAAATTTTAGAGACTGATATTTTTTAAGAAAATATTTAATTATAGGAGTGCACCGGACATGATATGGTCAAACTGAATATTTTTCCTAAAATTTTGAATACCTTTTTAAAGGTTATTAAAAAATTATAAAAGATAGCTAACCTAACCTTAGTGAAAATATTTGATTGAATTTGAAATAGACCATCATTTTACATTGGCATTCCACTTCCAATGCACTCAAGGAGGATCAATTTTTTTATATGATTACTTCTATTAAAAAAAAAGAGGGAAGTTCTTCCCTTTGTATGAATCTTCGAGATTAGATAACTCCTAAGAGTGTCTTAAATTAATATTTACAATGAATTACAAACATTCAATTAATGGGTAAGAAATTAATGCAAACATATAGAATTAGTGTTTTGACTGTCAAAGTAAATTTCTATTTTTTTTTTACAGGGAAGGGTGATTATCCCTTCGCCAAACCTCCCGAAAGAGGAGCCCGGATATACCCCCGGACACTGGGTATAAATTTAAGTCACCTTTTACGACATGCATAGACTAGATGGGGACAATTCTTCCCTGGACACACACGGGAAAATGAGTATAGTACATTGCATCTTCACACACTTTACAACATGATTGATCATACACGTTTGCAGACAATTTCAATGAGTTTCTTAAATAAATGAATTACAATAACTCAATGAGAAAGAAATAAGAACAAAAATGCATAATTAATCTCAAATTCTAGAGAATGATAAATTATACACTTATGGAGGATAACTGGGTTAATCTCCATAAAAAGAGGGTAATTAATCCCCTTGTATGAATCTCAGAGATTCCTACAAGTTCAAAAACACATTTGCGGACAACTCAAAAGCGTGTCTTAAATTAATATTTACAATAAATTACAAGAATTTAATTAATGGGTAAGAAATAAAAGTACAAAATTAGTCTCGAAATCTAGAGACTGATACTTTTTAAGAAAATATTGTATTAAATATTTCTCTCTAAATGTTTTTTTTTGTTTCATTATTTTTGTTTCTTTTTTGTTTCTTTTTTTTGTTTCTTTTTTTCTTTTTCTTTTTTTTCCATTTCTTTTTTTTTATTTATTTATTTATTTTTCATTTCTTTTTTTTTCTGATTTCTTTTTTTTTTGTTTCTTTTTTTTTGTTTTTGTTTCTTTTCTTTTCTGTTTTTTTTCCTTTTTTATAGTACCTTTTAAAGGTGTTTTAACACATTATAAAAGAAAGCATTATTCTAACCTTATTGGAAATCTTTGATTGAATTTAGAATAGACCAACATTTTACAATGAGTAATCCTACTAATGGACTCCAGGAAGGATAAATGTCATTATATCCATAAAAAGAGGAAGCTAATCTTCCATTTGTATGAAGTGTCTTAAAATAATATTTACACTGAAAAACAAAAACTCAATGCATGAGTTGGAAATCAATACAAAAATAAATGATTTGTCTTATTTCTAGAGAAAGATATTTCCTAAGAAAATAAAAACTTGTGGATAATCACAATTGAATTTGGAACAGACCCATCATTTTACACTGAGCAACCCACTTCCAATACACTCAGGAAGCATCTATGTCATAATCTCCCTAAAGAAAGGAATATTCTTCCCTTTTATTGAATCTCAGAGATTCCTGAAGGTACACAACACCTTTATATAGACAAATACATATTTAGAGTCAATTTTTATAGACTGATATTTCTTATGAACATATTTTTTTATAAGAGTGCACTGGAGTAGATATGGTCAAACTAATTAGATCCCTAAAATTTTGAATAGTACCTTTTGCTTTTATAGGTTATTTATAAAATTATAAAAAGAGCTATCCTAACCTTAGTGAACATATTTGATTGAATTTGGAATAGACCATCATTTTACACTGAGCAGAGCAACCCACTTCCAATACACTCAGGGAGCATCTATGTCATAATCTCCCAAAAGAAATGAATATCCTTCCCTTTCATTGAATCTTAGAGATTCCTGAAGGTGCAAAACACCTTTATAGGCAACTCCTAAGAGTGTCTTAAATTAATATTTACAATGAATTACAAGAACTTAATTCATGAGTTGGAAATCAACACAAAATAGATGATTAGTTCTAATTTCTAGATAAAAATATTTTTTTAAGAAAATATACACTTGTGGAGGATCACTAGGATTTACCTCTATAAAAGGATTTTCTCTTTTTTTGAATCACAGATAGATTATTTGACGTATAAAATATTACAGAGATAGTCTTGGAGTCAGAGAGAGATTACAGCAGGTCTTTTAAATTAAAACTTCTCATGAGTTGGAAATTAACTCAAAATATAAAATTAGTCTCAAATTCTAGAAACTGATATTTCTTAAGAAAATATATAAGAGTGCACTGGACTAGACATGGTCAAACTGTTTATATCCCTAAAAGTTTGAATAGTACCTTTTGAAGGTGTTTTATAAAATTTAAAAAGGGAGATAACCTAACCTTAATGGAAATGTTTACTTAATTTGGAATAGACCATCATTTTACATTAAACAATCCACTTCCAATGCACTCATGGAGGAACACTTTGGTTACCTCCATAAAAAAGAGATGTTTTTTCCTATTAAAGGTGCAAAACACCTTTGCAGACGATTCCTTTGAGTACCCTTTGAGATTGATTCAAGTTAGAATCATGAGATAGGTTCCTTTGAGTTTGAAATCAATGTTAACTTAATTTAAAATTTAAGTAAAAAGTAAGAAATCAATTAGAAACACACAAGTTCTCTCAGTTTATATAAAAATAAAATATTAATGAGAAGAGAGAAATGATATTAAAAATATATTAGGATGAAATATTTCTTTTAGTTTAACCATTTACTATTCTTACGGATTATTAATTTTAAATGTAAAGCTATTTCTTTTATATTACACAATGATGTTTACACCCTTAAAGTATCGAAATGAAAATACTAAACTTAAACCATTATTTATATTAATTGTAAACTCTTGCTTGTTTCGTGCATTGGAATACCGATGCTGACGAATTTTAATTGATAAAACTAGCTGAACAGCAACCCGATGCGTTGCGGCGAGTTAAGTTTTAATTCTAGTTTTCACGATGCATACTTTAATATTATATTTTTAGAGAAGAAAACGATACGAAAAAGAAAAATTCAATAAAAATTCTGTACCCACTTTTGCCACCTTTTCCAGCCTTGTACTTGTGGAGTAAATAAAAAAAATTTCAAAAAGGTTTTCTCAAAATACAAATCTAATTTTGTATATCAGCAATTACAATCCTCCCGGTATCCCAGGCGCCTTTTTCATATATTCCGGTGCTCCCAGTAATTTTTCCTTTCTCGGTTTTTACGATAGTTTACCTATCCCTTTGTGTCCGATATCTTTCCTATTCCGGTGTTCCCGGTAATTTTTCCTACACAGGTTTTTAAGATATTATACCTATCCCGGTGTTTCCGATATATTTCCTGTCCCGTTGTTCCCGGTAATCTTTCCTATCCCAGTGTTCCTTGTATTTATGAAAATTTCACTTTTCCATATATAGTACATATGTTATGGGCAAAGTGATTAATAGGGCATTATTAATAATGCCCGAAGTGGAGGCGGGCAAAGTGATAAATTTCATTCATAAATTCCACTGAATTTATCACACATTGCCCGGACATTATTAATAATGCCCGGATTTATCACATTGCCCGTAACATATATTTTGATTTTAAGGAAAAATCTTAAATAAAGGTAAATAATGTTAAAACAATTATTTTAATTTATTTTGGTGTTTTCATAACTGAAAATAGTTTTTAATAGACATTTATATGATTTTTCCCATTAAAATAATTAGTTTTTGAGGTTTTCATCTCATTTACAACAGTGAGTGAAGCAGATCTACTCTAGTAGAGAAAAATTAAAAATAATATAGAATAAAAATCCCTAGTAAATTTTTAAGTCTAGTAAACCGTATCTTTCCAATTTCCATATCTTCAGTCAATTTATGGAAGTTATTCCATAAATATTTTTATTTTAAAGGAATAAATCTTAAAATAAAGGAAAATAACGCTTGAAAATAAATTAATTGAATTTATTTTGGTATTTGCATAACTGATGGAGTTTTTAAATCGACAATTATCGAGTTTTTCCTGATGAAAATATTTAATTTTGTGGTTTTCATCTCATTTTTACAACAGTGAGTCAAGCAGATCTACTCTAGTAGAGAAATGGAGAAATAAGCGTAAAAGCAACACCCTCTATATACAAAGCCTGACAACTACGTCACTGTGACGTCAAAGGTGGCGGAAAATCGCTAAATTTCCCATGTTAAGTCTATGGAGCATAAAAACTTACTTTCTTAACTCCTCGCGTTATGTATGCCTTCAAGGCTGATAATACTGTTCTGGAAACTCAAAATCTTTCGTTTAGAATCAAAATTTTGTCCCTTTTGTACAGTTTTTTTGTATTTTCATTCAGTTTTTTAGCCTTAGGACTAACATGGCTTTTAGTTCAGTTTGCAAATAATGAATGCAAGTCATGTAGGTTTTTCTCACAATATTAAGTTTATCTAGGAAATTAAAAAAAAATTCACTAGTAAAATAAAAAGTAAAATTTATTAAAAATTAAAACAAATAATTGAATTTTCGAATTCTTCCAACAGTAAACAATTTATTTAATTACATTAAATTCTTTAATTTATTATAAGATTAAACTGATGAGAATCAAGCATTATATTTATTGTTGCGGGAAATGCACTAGTAGCACTAAGTTCTAGTTAATTCTTCTGATTTGTATTTTTACATTTTTCTCAGATGATGGCATCACGTTTTTGTTTGTTGTTCCGGTTGTTCCATCAATTTTGTTAAATTAAAAGACATTTTTGATACTTTATGCTTATTTCAGATTTCTACTTATTAAACTGTGATTTAAATAGCGATAACCATTAAAAATTAATATCACGGCGTTTGTTTTTACATCGTTACATTAATGTTAATAACAAAAACACGAATATTCCTTGTTCAGTGTTACATATAAATCATGGCGTCGTTTTGCATGTGACGTCAAAGGTGGCGGAAAGTGTGACGTCACCCATCCGAGTTGTGAGGCCATTATATAGAGGGTCTTGGTAAAAGAGCAGAAAAACGCAAATATCTCGAAAAGTATTTCGAATTTCGGAATGAAAATGGGCGCCTCGGCGTCCCTGGGTCATTTGCCGTCTTTTGGTACCTCGGGCGCCCTTCTGCGTTCAGTGGTTTCGGAGGAGATAGAGGGACATACGGACAAGCGGACATACGTTTGTTTACTCTCGGATTTTAATAGTATAGATAACACGTCATGGAATTTTATGGTTGATAAGTGGCATGTCTGCAGTCTGCACATACCAAATGCGGAAAAGGCATAATGTTCTATCTCGGATCTCCACCCAATTTCAAAAGGATCGTTCAAGCTTCGCAAACACACTTGCTGAATCATGACTTCTTGATGATCGAGCATTTGATTTTCCAAACACTTTTTTTATCAGTTTCGGAATCTTGGTACGAAATTGCGAAGGATGGAAATATTTTCACACATATATGAAAGTCTTAACCGGAATAAAAAAAAATATATAAATATAGTTAGCCTGCGGGGAACTTATGTTTACTACCAGGCTTCGCAAAATCTATGTCAAAGGCCGTCGTCATGACATCGTTACCACAACTCCATAAATTCCTATATTTTCACCGGAGTGAATTTTTGAAATCACCTTTTGATTCATTAATATTAATTCATTTTAAGTGTCCTTAAAGAGAAAGTTTACTTCACGGTCTAATTACTTTTAAGCGTGTCTATTAATGTGTGTAAAATTGTATCATAAGCTGGTGTTTAACATAAAAGTAGCGATATACTAACAAAAACGGGCTTTTCAGAGCCCTGGCAACGCTACCAGTAGATTTGAAGAAAACTGAGTAACCATCATAGCTTAATCTATCGTCGATAAACTTTGAAATAGTTTTTCACGAAATTAGAAAATTTTGTACTTGAGTTTCATGCTGGGTGGTTACCAGCATATTACTTCCATTAAACGATCGATACATTGAGAACCAACTGCAAATTCATCATATGTCCAATAGTCCAACATTCTAGTTAAAACTGTTTGATATTCAACCGAAATTTATACCTTTTAATTAATTGTTCAAGTGTCGAACTTTCACAAATCACTTATTTCTAAAGTATTTCTAAGTAGGTATTGTCTGTTTAGTAAAACCTGTAATAGCATTTAGTTTAACGCTTTGCTTCAAATTTTACTTTATGTTCTAACTTGGTAGGTTTTTGGTACACCCCAGGATATTATCTCCTGACCATAGTACGACAAACTAGACAGTAGAAAATCCTATTGAAATTTTACGTTTAACTGTAGTACTTATATGGTCCACGGCCCGCAACTATATTTTATTAAAATATAATATCATTTGATGTCATAACCGGCAAGATAAGGGCAGACAGATTCTTTGCCCATAACAAGTTACTCACTCAGTTAATAACTCAATAATTCATAGCTCAAAAAAATTTTGGGGAATTTACGTAACTGTAACAAGCCATACAAACTTAGAAGTAAGACTACAAAAAGGGAACTTATCTCCCATGGGTTAGTGCTGTCTGGAAAGGATGGCATTGTTTAGTCCACAGTACAGTTAAATGATTTACATCCTAGATAAAAATAATTTAAAACCTATCTAAATCAAAGGGTTGGGTTTACCAGGTGGATCTTTTTCTTGTTTAGAGCCAGGTGGTTTTTTTAATGTTCAATAATGAAGCTCATCTCTCTATGGCTCATCAAAAGATCCTTCCATTCTCCCCACCTGCACTAATGGAGAATCCTTATTACATTGGCAGGCCAAACAAGCTTATAGTAATCCAAATCTAGGGATTTATTTACTCGATATTAGCACTAGGAATTTATCTATTTTATTTTATACTATACTTTGAATTTTCTTATTATTTAATTCAATTTTCATTTATTTTTACTTAAATAAATTGAAAAAAAAAGTTTTATTAAAAACAGAGGGTATGATTTCATAGTAAGACAATTGAAGCACATGAGGGTCTCTGTCTGACATGTACTAAAGGTAAGCATATGATGAGCAATTATTAATAACATTGTGCTCAAAGCAGAGTTCAACTGTATATTTAGGTGTTTATAAAGTCATGTCACAAATGTAAGGATAGTCCTATTTTGGGGAAATTTTTCGAATGTTGATAGCCTTATTCCCCAAAAAGGTCATTTTAACCTCAAAGTAAAAAAAAGGAGTCTGTTGAAGAAAAAATTTGGTCCATTTAAAGACCCTTCCTTCACACAATGTTTCATCAGGAAAAATGACTTCACAAAAAAAACTATTTTAAGTTTTTCACAATATTTTTTACTCTAAAACAGATAATTTTATTACAATTTTACTAGGCCAGCGTGTCTTTTGAAATTATGCAATACCACTAAAAGAGGACCCTGTATTCACAAAAAAGGACACAGCAATTTAACGCCTACTATTTGGAAATTTACAAAATCATGAACAGGTTTTAACTATTTCAGAATAACAGTGAGCTTTTGTAAAAAAATCTGGACGGACCCCTGATGATAGTGGTCATTAAAAATTCAAGCGTTTACATAAAATTGCTTACTCATCATGAGTTTTTCTATTTTGCATGGTCTAGTGACTTTAGGCAGTGAACACACTATAACTGATTGACCAACAACTTTTTATCTCAAGCAAGTAACTACGAAAATATTTTTTCTTTTCAACATTGTTTTTTTTCCGATTTCACGATTTCGGGAGACTGTGACGCAATCGCTTCATCTCAACTACCCTCGTGATTTCCTCTCAACCTCCCTTCAGCCCCAACAACTGTTGGCGCAGACGATGAAACAGCCGAACCCCGTGTCCATTTCCCCCCTCCGGCGACCCCCGAAAGCCATACCACTCGATACCGAAACCCAAAAGCGCCCGTACACGATGCCGACAAGCTCTTAACCCACATCAAAAGCAACGGTTGATGGCCGAAGAAAACCAACTTCCTTCGGTGTTTCTCTGGTAGGAAAGATGATTATAATGCACTGGTGATAGCCCATGTATTTTCATTAGGAGAAAATATACATGACTAACACAAAATGGCGTTTTCAACCTCGATATAACACTGAAGGAGCATTTACACTTACTGGCGGTAGGGCAATACGGCGAAACCAATCGGACAAATCACAGCAAAGCAAGATTACTTTTCATTTGTCTCTCTGTCACGAGTCCAATTAGTGTCGTCGGATTGCACTACCGGACTGAGTAAGTGTAAACTCCCCTAATTATAAGAAGGGCAAAAAATCAAATGGCGCAGTGCGACTTGAAATGGGAACATACTGAGGTAATGTTCTTTCAAGTCTGGACTCTTAACAACCACTTTAATAACTAAAAGGTCAAAATTTTAGATTTTAAAAACAGATAGTCCAGGCTTGAAAGAAACATTTGACTTAAGAGCTAATATTCCAATTTACACGATACCAGTTAGGAGTGCCAGTCAGTGTTTCCATTTAGCTCAAAAATGGTTTTTGGTCATTAAGTTACAATTTAAAAAAAAAAAAAAATTTCTTTCACCTAGGTCAAAGAGCTCTAAGAATTTGCATGCATTAATTTTGTGCACCGGAAACTCTACTGGATCACCAACTGGTAACGTGTAAAATGTGCAAGTAAGTGTAAAAATGTGCACACCTTAACACTTGAAACAAGATAACACATGTTCAAATGAATCAAATACTCGTATTAGAGACGGAGAAAATATTACTAAAGTGAAAATTAGACAAGGGAGGTAGGTATGTGAACTAAAAAAGTCAAACTGGAATCCCTAAGACCCATACTTTAACAAACTACTACCAACCAACTACTAAAGAATTTGAACTTTAAGCACTCTGAAATAATTCACACTAACAAAATCTTACAAGTAAATAGAAGAATTCGATTTTTTGTAGTATTTTTATGCCACCTATGTAAAAGCTATTCATAATCACCTTTATAAAGATTTTTCTACCATTACTAAGTGAGTAGTAAGTTTAAAAAAAAAGGGAATAGGTCCAAAAAATGGCAAATTGACTTTTTATGCTCAAAACAAATCTTCTAAGTTTCACCCTACAGATGGGTGGGAAAAGAGTAAAAATAACTACACCCTATAGGCAGATATTAGCTTCTTGAATTTGATGAAATGGGTGTCCATTAAATTTTATATTTTTTGTTTAATTTGAAATTTAAGTCAATTTGTCTGTCGTTTTTATTTTTTGGGCTGTAAAGTAAGCCAAAATAAAATCGTTGTTTAATTTAAAGAGTTTTTATCCAGTGAATATTGGGGACCCCATTGATACTCATTAAACTGTCTTGATGACTGAGTTTCATAATCCTTCTAAATTTTATTTGTCTCAGTCTTTTTATTTCTCTCTTTTGTTCAGTAACTAAAGCATAAATATTATTTAATTGTCAATTAAGTGATTCTGAAGGTTTTTTCAGCTTCAGAAGGAAAAAGGAAATAATTCCATCAACTTTTTAACTATAGTTTTTGAATATGAACTTATATTTTTTTTAAATGATTTTTCTGTATTCTAAATAGGATCCTGAATTTCCAGTAAAAATTTGGGGATTATACAATGAATATTCCCATAGCATATACAATTTTTTTTTTTCAATTTTCTCAAAACTTGGTTTTTGGACTTACTCCCATTTTTGACTGTTCAAATACTGTGAATATTTATGCAACAATTTGAAAGGTAATAAAATATAAAGGTTATCAGATAAACAAAAATACCGTTTAAATAGAACTTTAGTCATTTCTTATCTATAATCAGAATTCGCTTTTTTACCAGGTGATTTGAAACTTGCGGCATTCATAGAATTATGAGTGAAAACACTAGGTTTTAATCATTAACATAAAGTAAACATAAGAGTAATTAATTTCAAGTATAGTATTTCGGCAGTTCAACTTGATTCTGAAGCAAAAATAAGTAGCATGGAATGCAAAAAAATTTGTAAATAACACATAACTAATATTCGTCCATAGTATGCCCAGTTCTTTGGATTTTAATAAAGCAAAAGTTCAAAGTTATTGCACTTTTGGAGATCATATATTAGTATTGAAAAACATGCACTTTTAACATGAAACGTCATACACTAAAAGCACTGAGAAAATACTGTATTAAAAGAATGTTTTCTGACGTGTTAAAATATTTTACAACAAAAAAGCACAATAATAAACTGAAAAGCAGTACAGTGGTTCTCAACCAGTGAAAATTTAGGCAAGTCTTCGAATACTTTTGCGTCGAGGAATCGACTTATTTTCAATAGACAAATTAACTAATAAGGTAAAAAGAAATCAGCAAAAATGTCGAGAACCACTGTTTTAAACCTTGCCTGAAATCCCGTGAAGCTTGAATTCCTTCTCCAGTAAATATCCAGTGAAGAACTTCAAGTGATACACAACATTCCAAAAAGTTCAATGTAGAAAGTCACGAAAACATGGCGATACATCCAGAAGACGCTATTCCATAAAGTAAATTTGCAGCTGTCAATCTCGTCTGTGGAACAGTAGGAGACCCCGTACTGGCGGGAGAATCTGCGGTTGGTGATTGGATACGGAAATCATGTGACGTCAGCATGACCGGAAAGATCCAGTTAAGCGTCCAATCAGCTTGCGAATTATTGGTGAATATTAAGTGAGTCACTCTGATTATCGTAGCAAATGAAAAATAAATATAAATTTCGGAAATCGTGTTCTAAAACTGAGAGAAAGTGTAATCAAATTTTAAATTACTTTCGTTTGATTAAAAATGGCGCTGAATGCCTTGAATCGTATAAAATAGACAATCAATAGCTCACACGAGGTTTAATTGGGTTGAATTAAATTCTAATGTTTTATTTCGTATTGAAAAATTGTAAATTAATTTAAATTTAGTCGCTACGGCAAGATTGAAAGTTTCCCAGTCTTCCATTTTTTTTAATTATCGATAACAATTCATTGTTTAGAAAAACATGGAGATAAAAAAAGTTTTCTGACACATGAACACTGAACTGTTTTCTGAACCATGACACAAATTTGAATTGGCTTTTTTATAATGATAAATTGTTATTCAATACAGATTGCGTAATTTTTATAAAAGGATTTAGGTGGCCTATGGCGCGTACTACAAAATTCCCGAAACCTGTAAGTTTTTTTTTTTTTGAAGTTGGATTGTTTTTAGTACTTGTATTTTTCTTTAAAATTTTGAAACTATTTGCAAATATTGTGATTTTGGAGGAGTTTTGAAACATTAACTCGCGTTTACATTTGCTCCAACTTATAGAAAGTAAACTTTTAGTTGAGATTTTCAGTAGAAATAACTTTTTAATTCTTTCACTATTAAAGTACAACCAACAAAAATAAAATAAAAAATGAAACAATTTGAAATCCTGCGGTAAATAAGAGAGTTTTAGAACTATACTAGACTGCAACGTTTCCTGACCCCATAACATTAGTACGCGGAAGGAAAAACTACGTAAACAGAAAGCCTATTGGGTTGCTTCGAGGAGTTTCGTTACTCAAATCGTGATAAAAAGACGCTATAGGGTTTAACAAACTAAGCGTATATTTCAAGTGACGTTCTTAATTTCCATCAAAATTCAAATACCGCTCTGGGAACTACTTTGTTTTGTTTCACCAGGGTCAAGTAACGTTGCAGTCTAGTTTAGCCTTCAATTTTTCAAGGTGTGATTACACTAAAATTGAGTTATCTACCATAATCTGTGACGATATTTAGAATAAGGCTTTCAAAATCTCTTTTTCCAATCGTATAGAGCTCTTCCAAGGGAATATTTTTAAACTAACATTTAGCCTAAAGCACATCATCATTCCAATACCAATGAGCGGAGTAAGTATCTGAAATAAATACAACCAACCCAAACGTTTCATTGAAATCCAAAATTGAAGCATAATCTCTACATCTGCTCATTTGGAATCTGCCAATCCTTTCTACTTTATGTTCTACTCGCATTACAATAATCATAACAGTCATACAGCGATCACATAAGAGACTGTTGCACTTTTAATTGATTGATTCTTGCAGTCGGTATTCGCTTAGGGACCCTTTAAAAATTACGTCACACGTTAAGATGGAGAAGATGTCTAGTTAGTGTGACATAATGTGGTAAAGAGGAGAAGGATTTACAAACTTTTTAATATCCAACATACTAAATTGCTTTTTCACTGGTGTTTCAATATTTTTTTACACCACTATTTTTAACTTAATATTGTGAGAAACAAAAATATCTAATTGAGTAGGTTAGAAAAGGTAAAAGACAATTTGGATACATATGATAATGCAAGATGTTATGTGTGTGAGGTGGGTTAGTATACTTGCCTAGTTATTTTGCATGTGTGTTCTTGATAAACAGTTTTAGGTGAAAGTGGGGACTAATTGGGCATTTTTTTTAATAAATGCTAGTGTTAAAGCATAAATGCTGTTATTACTATAACTTTTATGAATTTAAAACGATTTTACATTTAAGTTTATAAAATTATTCCTGGAAAGTAAAAAACATTCATACATGGTGTTTTATCAACTTTTGTAATTTAATTATACTGTTCCATTAAACTAAACCCATACATGGAGTCTATTGGGACACAGTGAAGGGCTAATGAGTCATGCTATAAAATTCAAAAATAAAAGTCATTTATGAATTTTAAATGCCTTTTTTATGAACATCTGCTACTATATTGAATGTGCAAAAATTGTTGGGGATGAAATTTCAGCTTTGACCATTTTAAGTCTACAATGTCTTCTGCAGTGTTTAGTTTCACTAATCCTAACTACTATTTCTCCACTAATTAAAGTTATCCTAATTGGATAATTCTAGGTAGGATTAGTATAAATTCATTCATAGGAAACAAATTTGAAGGGATATTTAAGAGTATGAATTGTTTGTCTAAAATGTTAAAATTTGTCCAATTTAAAAAACTATTTAGTTCTTTTTTAGATCTATATGTTGTTAATGACTGTCTAATTATGTTTCCATCCAACCTATTTAAGTGTGCAACAAAGTCTAATAAACACTACAATATAATATGTTTTTAAGGAAATATTCAGCACATTAAGTTGTCCTATTAAGCTTCCACAGCTTGAAAATTTACAATTCTAGAAATAGTTCTCTACATGTACAATTCAATACTTTTTCAGTAATATTTTTTTATTATCCAGTATTTGTAGAATCTAAAACTGGCTTTAAATAAGATTAAAGTATTCCTAAAAACTTACAAAATATAATCATTAACAAAATTTAATACTTTCTATGGCTTGTTGAAAACAAATTTTGCTTTTTTCTACTCAGCAAAAACCTGTCATGACAGTTATTCCAAGCTGTAAATGTTTGCTACACCTATTACCAATCATCAGTGATGCATAAATCTTTACTAAAATACATATAATTTGGAATAAAATCCATTTATCCCATTAGCCCTCTCTTTCCCCTACTTTTCCTTGTCTTTTAAAAGTAGTTTACAAATTACCCTTGAGGGCCGTCTGTAAATACGTAAAATAAAAACTACACTTTCCAGGTGGTTTTTTTTTTTCGTCTTGATTTCCAATGTGTCTGTCACAGTTCTTGTAACCTCTCTCCCCCCTTGTCACAAAATGTCAAAAACTGATAAACCTCCCCTCAAAGCATGGCATCAATTATGGACAGTACCTTGTTTTCTCACTTAATTTAATAAAAATATAAAATGTGGTAAATGTAGGTTCAAGTTTACAATTTTTAAAAATGTGACATCACAATAGGTTACTGAGATGGGGCAACTTGTGACATAGGGTAGATAGTAGTACTGATCCCTATAAAACTGCTTGATGTATTTATCGAATGGTCCCATATTGAATTGATTCAATGATCCCCAATAACAAGATACTGCTCATTGTTAAGCTGTTTGGTATAAAAACAGTAAACACCAGATGTTTCAGTTTGCATTTCATTAGTAGCCCTGAAATGATATAGAGACGACGCGATTGTAGAAGCATAGAGAATAGAAGGTGAAAGATTTAGCCGGAGCAGCAGCTGGAAATTTTAGCACCTGGCATTATGAATCAGACATATCGGTCCCATGATCGGTCCACTTCAATAGGCAACAAAATATTTAAGAACATTCCAGAGAGATCCATGGGGAGATAACTAATTAAATAAAATATCGCTTCGCTTAGTGTGATCACGGATAATGTTAAATAATAGGTAAATGTATCAAATTCACCAGGTATAATTAAATCCTATTTAACCCACTGCATAATGAATCTTTTTATGTGATCACCACTTCGTAAAAGTTCGTCTATATTCCCTACAAAACCCGACTTTTTTTTCGAGTTTCGAAGGTCAATTTTTACAAATAATAATCTGCGGCCCTTTTCTTCTTCCGAAAATAAGCTGCACTTCTATGATTCTAGGATAAATAAAGCATTGGATGTAGAAAGCTCTATGGTAGAAAGACGGGGGGGGGGTACTTAAATCCATGCTTGCGACTAAGGAAAGAGATTTTACCAGGTGCAGCGCTTTGCAGATGTGTTTGCTCTTGTTGTTTTTCATGTTGCAGTTTACCGAAATTGAAATACTTTAGGGTGATGTTCGTTACAAAACAAATGGAGAGCTATAGAGAAAAGATTTGAGCTTAAAAGCAAAGTGAATAATCCGAATTGCTTTTTAAAAGTAACCTAAAAATGGGCTAAAGAAAGTGATTATGTTTCAGTATTAATTTTACTGAAATATTTTTATATAAATATGTTTATAATACAGTAAAACTGTTTTCGTAGGTATGATTTTAAGACAAACACTGTAGTTGGACTATCGCTCATTATTATCAATAGGATTTTAACTAATTGAAAGCTTTTTAATTATTTAAATTTTGATCTCATTAAGATCTGTCTTTTTGACTTCACATGTGTTTTTTCCGTTATAGCACCTGGAATCGTACACAATTAAAAATGCCACTGCTCTGTGAAATTTTCAGATACAAAATATCTTAAGATGAAGTATAACTTACAATGAAGTATAATTACAATAACTGATGTCATATTTGAATTCAAGACACGGCATTCATAAAAAAACAAACACTAAAACACCCTTGTTGTTCTGTGTTATTCATGAAACATAGCAATATCGCTACATTATATTTTCAATAGAAATTCTCCCCTCTCTCAGTTCCGTCACTTAAATTAACTCAATTTAAACGTGGGAAGATGTTCATTAAAAAAATTCTTTTCAGTTATAGATGATCCTCAGAAGATGTAAACGCTGACTGGTGAGATACATTGGTGGGAGTACATTTATCACACAGCTAAACACATGTAGACATGTCAAAAATACATTCTCCCAAACAAGTCTTATCCGTCTTCACTGTGCCCCCCTTACTCATTTAAAACTCTGCAAAACGTAAAAATAATCTTCGCTGTCTACCCTTACCCCATGTGCCATAATTCAAACGCGACATTTCGTCAGTTCCTGAAACGATCGGGGAGACGTGGACGTCTTGGGGAAAACGGTCGAAAATTTCCCATCGCTTTAGAATCTGGTCCTGCCTTGGTTCGTGCTATGACGTAGTAGTTAGGTCATAATTTATAGGGAATTTGTAGGGAAGTTCTGACCAATCACGTCGCTCGAATCACTGCATGCTAACTCGCCCTCATCCGTTTCCATGCTGTGTCCATATCTCCCTATACAGAGTGAGCTTCCCAACTCTTTTAAAAGGAATTAAATGTGGAACATCAATCCGAAATTCTCTCTTTCTTTTCCTTTCTTACCTGTAAATAATATCTTTGAATAAATCCCACTACCGGCAGTTCAATTATTCACTAATGCATTCACAGTATACACTATTACAAAATATTTAAATGTTTTTTGTATTATGACCTTTAAATTTAGCTTTAGTGTTGGTGGTCTTACTCATACTGAGTATGGGTGGTTCGGAAATGATGCTATTTGAGACTTAAGTGGACCTCAACTCTATAGATCCGGAATTCACTGGTTAATTCTGGTTTCTGAGACTGGTGAAAACAAAAATTAACCATACCGAACAATAATGGAATCGTTGAACACAACAAGTCAATAAAGAAAATCTGCAGGCATAATACATTTATCCCACTAAAGTGACAAAATCAATCCCTACCTTTTGTTAGAAGAATAACCCCTTAAATACTAAAACAGGACCAAGTGTAAATGATAGCATTATAACAATACACTACCCACCTACACTACTCAAAAAATAAACGGCTTTCCCTACATCTAAACCCCATCTTTAAATAAACCCAAAAACCGGCAGTTAAATAAGAATCAAGCACATTCACAAATAAATCCCTCCACGCAAAAGAATTCCGAGGAAATAACCCCCAAAAGAGACTCACCCCCTCAAAAAAAACCCTCACACTATATTCGATCGGATTGAAATCCCCTCTTTATACACTTCGAAAACCGTCCCGACTTCACTCCCCAAAACCTTCGAAATTCATTTCCAGATCCATCATGCTTTTCTGAAGAAGCATAATCCCCTTGTACGAGTTAAGCCCCCTCTCCTTCCTTCCAGTAGAGGCTATCAGCACTTTATCACACGGGAGCAGGTCCATAAAAGCGGTGTTTGTTTTAGGATTTGCCCAATGCGAAACATTGGGATTTGTGACGTCCTTTTGGAACGGATTTAACTCTTGGAATGATTCGAGGGGGTAGATTTTGGGGGTGGATTGTATCATTTTGGGTGGGGGGAATCATCCCTCTTGGTGTGATCTGCTGAAGGTTCTGCTTTTTTCAGGAAAGTAACTGGACTTTAGTTTCCGGAAATTTTTTGAAGTATTCTCTCCTCCTCCCTCATGCTTAATAGGTTGAATGAAAGGATTTAGGAAGGTTTTTAACAAGTAATTTTATTCTTGTTTTGTCTTTATTTGAACAATATAAGGGTAATATTGAGTTCCAAGGAAGAGAAGCGGATCTTAAGGTCCTAACTATAATGTTTTATGGAACATAAATATTTGCATTTGTAACTACTTCACTTTCAATGGTTAACATCATTTTATATTATTACTAAAAAAACCATCTTAATTCTGTAGAGCAATGCTGTTCAATAAGAAATATTCAAAAGAATTGCCCTAATGTAAGGAAAATTATGAGATAGGTTCATACTTTCAAGTAGGTACTGATTTTGCTAACTATTTATCAGTAGGAAACTTGAGTTTAATTTCCATTGACGATTTATAAAATGTCATTTCAGTTTTTATAAATATCAATTTCTTTTACACTTAAAAATGATTAGTTAACGTTTGGAGAAAAAAAAATACACAATTAATCAAGGTGAATTCTTAAAAAACTATTGTTTACAGAACCTTTGATTTAACCAAATGTAATAATGCTACTAATAAACACAAACTGACACGAATTTCTTATAGCATTTTATTCTTATAGCATCTCTCTAACTTTGGTAGAAAAGTTCTACCATTTACATTTAAGAAAAATCATCACCAATTGAAAACTTGCCAATTCAACCATGCGATGCTCACTCGAAGAACTAATATGGCTAATATGCAACAAATTTACATATTTCTGTCCTTGAAAATACATCAGCATACAACTATTCAGAACAGAGTTTCAGAAACTTCATCGACTAAAAGCTTACCTAACAAAAAAATTCAAACGATAATCGAATATTCTTTAAAGGAAAAGAATAAACCAAAATCCACATCTTAAACCAACCTTTTCAAACTCTCCACTGGCATCAAGAATATCATACTTTAAACAATCGATAGGGTGTGTTCATAATCGATATCCCTCCTTGTTTCTAGAAAACAAAGGAACTTTTTGTTTCTTCTTTCTATGTTTTTAAACATTACTTCAGTAACAAAGCCAGCAGGAGCTGAAGAAGCGTAGTAAAAAATCGCAAGTTCAATAGAGTTATGTTTTCAGATTTTTACTTCCTCAGGCTATTGAAGTAAAAAGTTCTTTCCCGGCAAGAGCTAAAACCTCAAAATATCGATGTATATTTTATACTCAAGTCTTTTGAGAAATACGTTCTTTTCCTTTGTGTTTGCTCTCAGCTAGGAATTAACCAATGTTGGAAACAACTGTATTTCTAATGGAATGTTAAATTATTTTTAGCCAGTTTCCTTATAAAATGGTAGAAAATTTAAAACGAAGAACAATCTGTAACGAAAAGTTCTATTAAAATATGAAACTTCCTTCAAAATTATCTGAATTTGTTACTAGCAAGTTTATACCTTTCCGAGTTTTTTTATGGCAGATTAGAACTTAAATGGATGTTAAAAAATATTCGATTAGGCTTAAATGTTTTAAAGATTGTAGGTAGATACTTATTATCTACAAAAATAAATTAAAGGGTCATTTACGTTCCAACCAAACTGATGTAAAGAAATAAAGTGGTAATGTATTAAAAGCAAATAAGACATTATTTAATCTACCCAGCAGATATTTTAATGATATATTGGGCATTTAATAAATCTAATAGGAACTTCTAGAACTTACAAATTTACACATTACGAACCATTTGTAACAAGTATGGGGTCGTCCATAAATTACGTGATGAGTTTTTTCAAAATTTTAGACCCCTCCCTCCCCCGATTTTACTGGACCCACCCTCAAATTCTCGCGGGAGATTTTCTCAATAAATTTTTAGTAAATCAATTTCTTTGATATGTTCTAACCACATTTGTTTCATCTTATCATCATAACACTTAAGATACGCATTGCAAAAGCTTTGATACAAATCCATGTTGAAATCAAAAAAACTTGGTCTCAACTTGTAGTTATCATGACTAATGATTCGTTGTTTTGACAAATCTGTGCATTTTTCCTAAACTTGTGCTAAAAAGAAAAGAGAAAAAACGTATATTTTCTAATCTAAAAGTTGACATTAGATTTTAATTGACTCCCCCCTCTCCTCTGATGAGATTTTGCTGGACCCCCTACCCCGCTTTTCGACCTCACGTAATTTATGGATGTCCCCTATAGGAATTCAAGTAGAGTAATCGAGTAAGTATTTTTACTGTCATCATTTAACCCCTTTTACTTATTCAAGAACCGTATAATTTGATTTCTCGAGTATTAAAGGTTAAATTACGAAACATATCTCTGATTTCGTTCTGTGCAGTGGTGACTTTTAACAACAGCAGAGAACATCACATAATAAATTTAAGGTTCCCCAAACCCGAATCGCTCAACTTGAAATATTCATCCGTGAAACAACCACCCGAAATCCAATTTCAAAAGTCCCACATCCATTATGGAGCTCTCGCATAGAACCTATTAATCATGTTTCCGCATCCAACATTCATCCCGGCTTGACCAACACCAGAAAATTATTCCATCACGGCTTAATGGAATCACCAAACACAATCGCAATTAAACACCTCGAAAGTTCCAAACCGAATGCTGTTTGCACTTTCGTGTGTGTGCGTGGGTCGTAACAATGCATCGATTTGTTACTGGATTTCCCTGAGATTTGTTGTGGGGTTCCGTTTATCATATCGCTGTTGTAACTCTTAGTGTTCGGCAACTAGTGGTCAAAAAATAGTTAACTACCAACTACTAACTAGTCTGGGAAATTGTAGTTGCAACTAGTAGTTAACTATTTCCCAAAGTAGTTAACTACTAGTTAACTAGTCTATTTAGTTTCATAACCTACTTTTTGGTAAAATTATAATAATCTTTTTTTATCTATGTCACAAAAAACGTTTATACTTCGCGCAAAAATGGTCCTTATTTCTGGTTATGGTATTTGAGTACTCTACCTTTGATAAAAATTTTAAATATCTTTTTAAATTTTAGTTGAAAATTTGAAAGTAGTTTTAACTAGTAGTTAATTAAAAAAGTAGTTAAACTAATAGTTGAATTACTTTAAGGGGACTCAGTACCAAAAAATTTTTTTCCTCTGTATTTGGGATTTTTCTTTCTTTAAGAGTGCTAAATTATCTATTGCTACCTTATATTACAATATTAAGCAGAAAATCATCAAAAAAAAATTTATTTTTTGAAAAATTAAACAAAATGTCCAAAATTTTACATAATTTCAAAATGCTACTCCTCCGTTATTTTTAATTTTTTCTCATTCTGTTTTCACTAATACGTACTTTATATTATGTGTTATAATTCTATGAGGGGGATTAAGGATGTTCGTAGTAGTTTTTAAGAAAAAAAAATTTTTTGGTGTTTCTTCTTCAAAAACGAGAAAATCTTAAGATATTTGCTTTATTATGAAGTGTAAAAAATAACTCGGGCCAAAAATGCATAATTTCGCAAGTTACATTTAATATAACTACCCTATAGAACATAAATATCAAGTTTCATACCATTTGGTCTAATAGGAAAAAAGCTTTAGGGATTTGAATCTAATAAAACCATGTTTTGAGAAAAACCAATTCAAAAATTTCAAAACAATGAAAACAATTTTAAACACTAAAATAACGCCTCAATTATTTTTTTACTCTTTCTTATGATGCTTATTAACATTATTAAACATTAAAATGTACTGTTTTAATTAATATTTTGGAAATTTAAGCGAGAAGGAGATAAATATGAGTAACGGGAAAAAATGTATTTTTCTCTTCAAAAATTAATTTTCGGAACGTAACGCACAAATAATGTTAGTTACTTTATAACAGATAAATAAATTAATATAAAACACTTAAATAGGTGTCAAAATTGAATTATTTTTAAAAATACGCGAAAAATATGATATTTTCAGATTGCAACTGATGAAAAAAGTTCAAAAGTATAAAACAAGCGCTACATGTTTCTAAACAAGCATAAATTGTGATTAAAGTAACCACAAACAATTTTGATTCAGTTTATAAAAAAATATGTGTTATTAAACCATATAAACTGATATAAACTAAAAATTTCGAAACCAAAACTAAAAAAAAAGCTAAAAGTGCTTTTGAAAAACCCATTTTTTTAAACTTAGAATAAACCAATCGGTTTGAAATTTTGGATAATTAATTTTAGGAGTATAAACTATATTAATAACCAAAAATCTCAAAATCGATATTTTGGCCAAATTTTGGTATACTGAGTCCCCTTAAACTAAAGGTAGTTAAACTACTAGTTAACTAGTAGTTGATCGGTAGTTAACTACTAGTTGCACCTAGTTCTAGTTAACTAGTGCCGAACACTAGTAACTCTATAGCGACAAAAGCGTAAGTTATATTAATAACGACTATTTTAATGATATCGATGTTTTATTCTGATTCCGAGGTACTTTAACTTTGGAAGCAGGGAGTGTTTTCAGTATATTTAAATTGAATCTCCCGCCAGTTTGAAAAAGGAATAAGCCCAAAAAAATGGCGAATTTGAGTTCTCAAAAAAATCCAAGCTTCTTTCTGCACAGTGAAAAGAGAAAAAAAAATAACTACACACCTATAGGCAGATATAGCCCCTTGAATTTGGTGAAATCAATGTCCATTCATTGTATTTTTTCTTTAATTTAAAATTTAAGGTAACTTATCTTTCATTTTTTATTCCTTGTGTTAACTAAGCCAAAATAAAATTGGTATTTAAATTAAAGTGTTTCATTTTTTATCCAATGGATGTTTTACTCGATTGGTATTTATAAAACTGCCTTAATGACTGAGTTTCATAATGCTTTTAAATTTTATTCTTATTTTTTTCTATTCCACACTTATGTGCTGTGAATTAAGCAGAAATATAATTTAATTATCTATTAGAGTGGTTTAATGATTTCTTTAGCTAAAATTTCTAAGTTAAAGAAAATATTTTAACTCTACAATATTTTTGAATATTAAAATGTAATGGTTCTCCTATGAAAATTCCATTACGTATACAGTTCTGTTTTCGATTACCTCAAAATTTGGTTCTTGGACTTATTCCCTTTTTTAAACTGACGATGCAGTAATAAGAACAATGGTTGAAACAAAAAAAAAAAACACATGTACTGTACAGGGCAATAACTATACTTTAGTCAAGGAGTTTAACTCAAAATCTCTCTAAAGCATCTTTTTATGCTTAAATCCAGCTTTTTGCCAGCCTATTTTTGTTTTTTGTATTTTTTCCTTTTATTTTAAGTAGCATAATTAATGTATTAATTTCTACTACGCCTGGATGGGATTATTTTTTTATTTCCCCTTGGTATATCTCACATGTTTTTCTGTATTCATCATAATTTTTTACATTCCTCCAAAAAAACCCTTTTTGGGTAAACTTATGCCATCTCTGAAGTAATATATATCTCAAGCTTACTTCGCCTTTTAAGAAGTCTAGACTTAGTTGGCGAATGCACTTAAAACAACATCAAATAAAAGGGCACGGTGTCTAAATAATTCATCCCGTGTTATTTATCCGACGTTTGCACTCTGGACTTGGTGTCCGACCTTAGAGATTGTTTGCCGTGCTCTCAAGCCGGGTCATGGAAAGAAGTTGGCTCGGGCAAACATATACATCCATAAATACGGTCCTAAGGAGTCCGTTTAGCGTGTCGCCGAAGGACAGGAAAAGTCAGTATTTGTGCATTTGAAATACACGAGGAAGGTTTATTTTGATATTGTTTTAGCTAGTGGTAAAGTTTGGGAAGGGATGTTTGACTGAATAGAGGAAGTTTTGAGGTGTTTTTGTTGAAGTGTTTGGAAATTACGTCTTTCCCTTGCTTTGTGAGTACAAAGCCATCTGGATTTTTCCTGTTTGGCAAAAAGGTTTGGTTTTGAGGAAAAGGAACTGGCCTGAAAGATTTCTGTTACATCCCTAATAGGTACTTTAAACAGTGGATATTTGGGAAAAAAGTAGCATTTGGCGTTGGTAAGAAATTAAATATAGAAAAATGTATACATTTACTGAAAATGTGTAGGAAATACTATTTTGCTTCGCTTAAATCCGGACTTTGATTGAATAAAACTTTATTATTGTCAGACAAGTAAGTCAAAGTATAGTTAGTTCGTTAAAAAAAAGTTGGGTATAATTTTTTATGATATTTTTGTACACCTTTGACAAATTCTAACAGATTTAAATATTTTTATTTACCACTGGTGGGAGCAGTTAATAAATTTTCTCGATGGATTTTTACTTTCTTAGTGTTTATAGCCCTTAAAGCAAAACATTTTAGAATACCAAGTTTGATTTCTTGAAATTAATATTGAGTTTTAAATGTAGAAAAAACTATTAAGACAATAAAAACATTTCTAATCTATTGCAAAAAACCGCGTCCAAATCGGTCCAGTAGAACACACCAAAAGGGCGGGGCAAAGATTGCACATTTATATTCTACGAATTGATAACCGCCTCCTTTTTGAAGTCGGTAAAAAATACGTTAATTTATTACCTACTGAATTTTTTTTCTCTACTGCTGGTTTTGTTAGGGTTGCGAAGCGATGCAAAAGGACTTGCATAAGCAGTTAACGGGAGTTGGTAAGCGATAGCGATCAGGGGGCGGTAGCTCCCTAGTTGAAAAAAAAATGTTATTAGAAATATTTTTATAGAGCATTTTCAATCACATGACTCGGACCTAACAACGGCCTTAGCAACAGAAGATGTTACAGTTTTTTGCCCTACAGAGGTTAACAGTTACAGAAAATGACTAGCCGTGGAATTCTTCTATTGGAGCATTTGCAATCACGTGATCCCATTTCAAAAAACCGCCTTAGCAACAGATAAACAACGGCCTTAGCAACAGTTAAAAGCCCTACAGAAAGTACACAGTTAAAAGAAAATAACCGGTTGTGACGTCACCTGAAAACACTCTATGAAGCAAGAAATAATCATGTTTGGAACTTGCGAATCATGTGCAAGTTCTTGTACATTGAACCAATGTACAGTGGCGGATCCAGGATTTGGTTTTGGGGGGGGGGCTAAGAATTTTTATAATCCAATTGTATCTTCTTGATTATCTTAATATGGAAAAGGTAGTGAATTATCCTGCTCCAACCACTAAAAGGGGGGTCTGGGGGTTCTCCCCCAGAAATTTTTGGAAATTTAAGTAAAAAACCCCCACTTTTTCAACTTGTTTTGGTACACCTCATACGAATTTCGGACATAGATTTCATGATAGAATTTTTGTGTTTTTACAAACTTAATATAAAACAAAGTTGTAATAATAGAGTTACAAGTACTAAGGGGCTCTAGGGGTCCTCCCCTAGAAAATTTCAGAAAATTTAAGTAAAAAAAAACACTTTTTCAACTCGTTTTGGTACGCCTCATCCGAATTTCAGATATAGATGTTATGGCAGAATAGTTGCGTTTTGACAAACTTAATATAGAGTAGAATTGTAATAATAGATTTACAAGTACCAAGGGGGTCTGGGGGTCCTCCCCCAGAAAATTTTTGAAAATTCGACCTTGAAATAACATGGTTTTAACTTATTTTGGTGCATAAAATTCCATATTATATAGTGTAAAATTTTTTCATTTTGGGGGGGCTCAAGCCCCCTAGCCCCCCCCCCCTGGATCCGCCAGTGCCAATGTATCTGAACTTTCAAAACCCAATATTCAGAGCTCTGATTTCATCACAAAAAAGACCAATCTGCGTAATTAAATATCTTAAAAAACTCATAATTCTCCGAAAGTACTTTCTTGACCTCCATCTTTTCTATTAATCCCTCTGATAACTGAAAAAAACTCCATTCCCAGCAGTGTCAACTTTCATAACCCAGGACACTAACACCGCTATAACTCCAACACTTTCCTCTCGCTAATCCCTACACCAAAAACCCTCAACATAACAATAATAATAATAAAAAAAATCTTTCCTTCATGCCGGATTTAAATGCAGGGATTTGTGCGACGCGACTGGACGAAACTTCCCTAAAATTCCCCACAAATGATGACGTAACTCCTGCATCATAGCACTAAGGACCAATGGCAGGGCAAGATTCTAAATGGATGAGGAAAGCGATAGGTAATTTTCCCCAGTTTTCCCTATGAAGTCCCGATCGTGTCGCTCGAATCCCTACATGGAATTCCGCCTTCACTCTCGAGCCCAGCAGGTTATCGTTAAAAGACAAAAGGAAGATGAAGAAGAATAAGAAGAAAAGCTTCCTAGGAAGATAACTGCCGCTTCCCCGCAATAAAACTCTCCTTTGATTTATTTTTACGAACTCCGCTGGAAAACAAAGGGCCGGGTTTAATAGCCTTGAAAGGAATGAGGGTAAAGTTTTTACACCCCTCGCACGTCCCTCGGAGTGGAATGAAATTCAGATTGGAGGGCCTCGCGGGCATCAGATTACCCCCCTGAAAAACCGCCGGTGATGTTTGAAATGATAAAAGCGGGGATAAATCGCCGTACTACACTGTCGGGTAATTGGGTTTTTTATGGGTGTTTAGAGCTGAGAATCTGGGTTTTTTGTGGTTAATTATTAATGCTTTAGTTCGTTTCTTTCTTCTTTCGTTGAGAAATGATCGTTTTTTCGGAAAGCACATAAGAGAAACTTTTCGAAACATTATACCAACTATATTTGATAGTAAAAATTTAAAGTAGCACCGTTTGGGATTGAAAAATAATTTATGTATACAACTTTCTTGAGAAAAACTCAATAAATGTTCCCATCTCATTCGTTTCCCAGAGGGGAACTATCCCTCTTCGAAATTCCAGTATGCTTGTTCAGTATTTCTTTGACTTACACTTTGCAAAGCATTCATAAATCAGCAATGATAAATAGAACTATTAAACAATAATACTAACGTAGACAATAATCCATTAAAACGCATTTACACTGGATTTTTAAGCGCTATGTATCTATAAAGCACATTTCCCTAATCTCAATGCTTATTTTATAACTTAAATTTTCAGTTTTCGTATTCGGTATTTTTATAATTTTAATTCAATTTTAACACTGCTTTAGATATTAATTTTAAGTGAAAATATTGTCGAATATTGGCATTTTTTATAGTTACGTGTATTATCTTAATAATATTGACATGGGATAGATACAAATAGTCACAGTTTAAAGATGTAAAACGTTTTACAGACTCTTTCATATCTTGACAAGGGTAAGTGTAATTCATATTTTTAGATTTTTAAACTATAAAAGAACCCGAATTATTTATCATTCGAATAAAAGTTACTGTAGTTACTTCAATACCTTTTATGCTTATATATTTTCATTTCAAAAAGCAAACTGGAGGAGTTGGGAATTCTTTCATCCTCAGTGGTGTGTCTCAAAACAAAAAATTCAATATCTTCTGCGTTATAACAAACCCAACACACACAATGCATTTCCTCCAGCAATGTCGCTTATCCCCATATAAAACCATAGATAGAACCAACTTCTCTTGAGCGTCTCCCCAAAGGTCAAGCAGAAGGTCGGTCCCGTTCCCTATCTCTAATTACCCAATCAACGAGCAGGAAATTACACCTGCTGTGTTCTATGATTGCCCGCTTTTCAAGGAGGGGTCAGCGGCCAGATTAGATGCGATGGACACTTCCGGTGTCGTGGACAGTTTGGGGGAAATAATTCAAATGAGACTGACCTATCGGGAAAAATTGTCAAATACTGTAAGGAATTAATGTTGGTTATATGTATCTGACTAATCATTATGTCATGTATGTTGATTTGTTATAAGAGAAATGTATGGAGAGGTGTAATTTCCGACATCTCTAACTGAAATTTAAATATGGTATTACGTTAATTATATTGATATTTAGTGGGACTGATTTGATTTTTTTATATTGTTATATTTAAATTCTCATCGACTTGTTGTTGGATAGTTTCATGTATACGGTCTGTCTATCACAAGATAAGCTCTGGACTAGTTGCCTGGTTGTAGCGGTTGCTATAGAAACAACAAATGGATGTAAGAATCTTGTGATGGACAGACAGTAAATTATCTTTAATTATTGAGTGTCTTTTCTTCCATTTTTATAACTCTTTAAAAATAAAAAATTGGTTACTATTAATTATCATTGTAAACAAGTACTATGAATCAGTTTAAATTCACAATTTTTTTAATAGAGCATTTTCAATCACATGACTCGGACCTAACAACGGCCTTAGCAACGTTGTTATTCGTCCAAGTGACGTCATGTGCGAATGCTTCTATTGGATGCTTCTATTTCCCGCCCCCTAACAACAGCCCTAGCAACGTTGTTTATTCGTCTAAGTGACGTCATGTGCGAATGCTCTATTATCTGCATTCGGGATTGCTTTTTAGAGACACTTTGTCATAAAATCGCCCAAAGTTAATATACATAAAAATAAGGATATTTTATGCTACTGACACACGTGAGAAATTTAATAAAATCAGAGCAATTTAAATTTCAAGAAAGTATCTTCATGGAGTGGAAACCAAAACCTCTGTAAAGTATTTCTGTTTCGGTTGTTTCCAATTCCAACAAGTACTACATTTCCATGGTTAAGTTTTCAGCTATTTTAATGAAACTGAAAAAAAACCCTTTGAATACTATATCAAATAAATTATATTCGGATTAAACTACCCAAAGTAGTTACAAATATCTTTAGATTTGTTAATTAAAAATAGCATCAATTAGCTTAAGGTTATATGAACACTTACTTTTTTCTTTCGCATAAACCTAAAAATAAAATATTTATTTTTCACCAATCTTACATTAATTCCTTAATCAGAATACCCAAGTTATCAATATTGAAGTTATAATAAGAAATAATTGAAATAATTTCCCATAGCCTATTTCATTTTTGAAACTACCCTTCCTTAAAAATTTTACGGGTTTATTAATTTTAGAATATTTTTTAGACTCAGATTAAGTATTGAAAATTCGTAATTTTTAAATAGTATTGCTTTACTATTTTTATTGCTCAAGAACATGAATGAGTACTTACAGTTTGAAAAATAAGGTAAGACTCGCTATGCATTTTTAAATGTTGCCTATTAAATTTTCTCCAAAATAATCCACCAGTTTCCCTCATATTTTTTTTTCAAACCAATTTATGAAGACCAATTAAACTTTGGGAAAACTAAGATTCAAAACAAGTATCATTACATTTTTTTCCCTTTCTTTGTTATTAGGATAACACAACCGCGGATTGAATTAGCTTAGGAAAATACTTTACAAGAAGACGCAAAAATTCATAGAAACAGCCAGAGAAATTTTTCTAGGAATAATTAGGAAAAAAAGAGTAAACAAAGTTTGCTAATTACACAAGAATTCCGAGACTCAGTTTGAGTTTCATTTCGATTTTTTTTCGACAACGTTCGTAATTTTCTAAGCTTTTGACACCGAACAAAAATTAACAGGGCCCAATTTTAATTAGACTCCTCTTTGATTCGACTGCGTTTGCTTCTTCTTTTCCCAAATTACTTTCACAGCTATCGAAAACAGAGAGTCGAGAAAAAATTGATTTGCATGGAGCAAAAAAAAATGTTTATTGTGGTTGTAACGCATTCCTGTGCTTTTGAAATAGTGTCCGGTCAAATTGGAACATTAAAGTCGTTTAGAAAAAGGGTATCTCGTAATTGGTGAGAACAATTTTGTGGTTTTTTTTTAATTTGTTGCAAATTTTGGTTAATAAAAACGCTCAAGTTTACTAAGTATTTAGGTAATTTTAAATTGAAAATATATTTCTCATTAAAAGAGAAAAATTAGTAAATGAATATTTACAGCAAAACTTTCTCTTCATTGAGTCAAATACACAGCTATTTTATAAGAGTTAAAAGTTATTTAGTAACTTCATGTTATTGGCATATGTAAAGAAAATTATAAGAGAATTTATTGAATTAAGGTTCAAGTTCATAGCAATTTACTAATAACAATTATGAGAAGTTGAGGAAATCCTTTGGCCACCTTCTATAAAAATGCATATTTTTGGGGGGATAAAAGGCACAAGTTATAGAATAAGACGACACATGAAGAAGTTCACAAATTTAAACCAAGAATTATCGTATACTATTTCGGAATACAAACCCATCTCTGTGTAATCCATGGGTACAAATTTTCTTCGAAAAATTTAGATTAAATTCAAAAATTATCGTATACTATTTCGGAATACAAACCCATCTCTGTGTAATCCATGGGTACAAATTTTCTTCGAAAAATTTAGATTAAATTAAAAACCTGTATACAAACCGATGTTAAATTGTCCTATTTGGACCAACTGATGCGAAACTGAAGACCGTTTTTTAATCCGGTTATTTTTCTAAATTTTATGAACTTTTAAAATGTCTACTGACCTCTCGTTCACCCTGTATTTATAAACACAAAACTGTATTATTAAACAAAACAGTGAAGCATACATAAAAGCGATGCAATACTCATATTTCTTTTAAGTTTCAAAACATAAGAAAACGCATTAAAAACTCCACTAGAACTGCATATTACAATCTATATCAACCCAATGACTTCTCCATCTCAAACTCTCCTTGCTTTTATTGAGCACCAACTAACCTCCTCTTTTTTTTCCTCATCCCGATATTTACGAGTTCATCAATAAAGCGTTTTTCTATTGAGCACCTTTCAGCCCCGTTTCTTCTTAAAGAACCGTATCCACAGAACAATTAGCCGTAATTCCTCGATAATACGAATTTGTTGGGGAGAGTCACGAACGGAACGTTTTCTTGTTCTTTTTTTTCTTCGAAGGTCATCGGGGTCGAGAGTCTTTTGCAAATGAGGCAACAGAATGTGCGGTTATTAGCTAGGAGTCGTGACTGTTTTATGTGGCTTTTGCCAGCCTTGTGGTTTATTGCCACTTCATTATGGCATGCTGAGTGCTGTGCGTTCGACAGTTTTGAGTAATTACTACGGTGATTTCGTCATGGTATATGTAATGAATAAGTAACAATTATAAAATAATTATTGAAAATATTTTAATAAAGTCTCTTATGATGAGATTGGCTGTTCATATTAACTTTTATGCATTATAAAAAAATTATGAAGTATTATTACATTAATACATTATTAATTGAATTGAATAATTATTAATGCATTCAATTCACCAAAAGATGTCTAGATTTCTTTGCTAAACATTTAAAAATTTAAACTAGCCGTGTAAATTTGGAGATAGTGTAAATTTGGGGTTTGATAGCGTACTAATTCATAAACGCGATGAAAATTTCAGGATAAGATTTCACTAATTTATTTTCCCACGTTGCCTTGATTGCAGTTGGGGTATCTTTTGTTTCACAGAAATGCCCCAAACAGAAATGTTTGGTAAAAACACGTTAAAGGTTTGTATAATATAAAGGGATTTAATTGAAGCCGAGCTGAAAATATTTCATTTTTTCAACATTGAATTTTTCATCAAAGGGAAGAAAAATTTAAAATTTCTTTTAAAAAATATTACTTCTTTTTGAAACCAATGCAATTTCGAACAAACCAGAAGTTTTTAGGAAGTATTCCACCAATCCTTGTTTGTCTAAGCCAAAGCTGAAGCCCAAGCAGCACAGGTGTTCAAGAATCACCTATTTTTTCATGTAAGGCGAAATTTCGTTTACTTCTATACTAGGCAGTAACTTAAGTTGACCCTACGACGCCGACGTCACTAACAAACAAAGCAGTTCCCATCGCGGTATCTGAATTTTGAGTAAAATGAAGAACGTCAATTTAAATAGATGATTATTTTGTTAAACTCACGCAAATATAGAGATTTTTTATCACGATTTGCCTACCGAAACTCCTCCTAGCAACCCAACAGGCTTTGTGTTTACCGATTTCTCCTTCCGCGTTTGCAACGTACTGGGTTCAAGAAACGTTGCTGTCGAGTATAGTTGCAGTTACGTAAACTTGACAGATTTTGAATGAGCTGTACGGAGAAGAAGGAGAGAAGTTTTACGAAGTCTTAAATGACTTCAGTTATTACACTAGTGATTTTATTCCATGCATGTATAAGGTAATTTTTATCAGGGTTCTTAAGTCATGGAAGGGGAAATATACCCCATAGTGAATTTCATATATTAACTATAGCCCTGATATAAATTACTTGCATAACAGTTTTAACCGAATACATATCAAAACGAAACAATATCCTCAGTCAATTATTCCACTCCTAAGCCTTTTCCCATCACACCCTTTCTAAACCCCGTCAATCCGAGCCGGATGTTTCCCAGACACAAAAGTGAACCCCGGACAACACGCGATACATCCGGGAGAAAGGTTGTCAAATCCGGACGATAATAGGACGCTGTCCGAATCCTCCCCCCGCTATCCGGCAAAGTTATCGACGTCGGATCGAACCTTCATACCTAATTAAAATGGCGAGGCCGGACATTCTCTAATTAGCCGGACGTTGCCGGATATTGAACGGAAGAAAAGTTCCCGATCCTTCGTTCTTTGCGAGGGGGTTTGGTAATGTGGGTGTTGCGTAAATAGTAGTTTTGAGTCGGTTTGTTGGTGGTTATGGGATGGGTAAATATTGTAGATGTGGATGGTTGTTGTGTGTTAGGGAATTATTGTGTGGGTAATTTAGCGGGGTTTGGGTTAGGTTGTTGATTGGTTGGTTGTATGTTGTTATGGAGATTGGATTATGTGTTGGTGCTAGTAATTAATGATCGTGGATTTTGAGGAATTGTTTTAATTTATAATTCTTCTCAATGAAAGTACAAGGGACTGATATTTATTTTCTAACTTGAATGAACTGAACTATTTCAAACGCCTTTCGCCATGTTGTATTAATAATAAGCTGTCAACATGGAGATGATTTGAGATCAAGCCCACATACCGGAAAATAAATGTAACCAATACCAATACCAACATAGAGATGATTTGCATACGTTATTCAGACATTTTGTTTTGAATCACGTGCATGCACCATTCGAATGTTCCACCAAAACACTGTTTTTTTTTAATTAGTGAGTCGTGGTAGTCGTTTATAATAGAGTATCAAGATCCCTTGACGATATTTAAAATTAATAGTAAACTTATATAATAGTTTGGTTTGGTGTGGTTACATATATTTTCCGGTCGTGTGCTTGATATCAAGGATCCGCTTATAAACCTTCGTCAAGTAAGACAGACATAAACAGAATTTTTACTGACACAAAAGAGAGAGAAAATACACCCAGGCAAGGCCGAGAATTGAACTTTACGACAGGTACAGTCGTACAGTGCCCTGATATAGTGACTAGAATAAGGTAGTGTGTTTACCGGATTTAAAAAGTGTACCCAAAAAAGGCGAAAAATCCAGGTGGCGAACGATCGCTAGTTTCCACTCTCTATGAATACTATTATCTCTTTTTAACGAGATCCGCGCTTACGGGGCACGGCACCGCACAGATCAGAGATAATAGCATTCATAGAGAGTGGAAACTAGCGATCGTTCGCCACCTGGATTTTTCGCCTTTTTTGGACACACTTTTTTATAATGGTATCTATGGGCGGTAAACACACTACCTTATCTAGTCACTATAGCCCTGACTGCTAGCATATTATAGTGGGCAGCAGCACGTAATCACACTAAGCCGCCCCGTCTCTCCGAATTCATAGTTTTGGTATTAAATTTCCCGTTACCAAGAAAAGAAACTAGCTCCTAGCTTTCTTTCAAGAGTATTAGATGATTAAGTAAAGCAAATTTTCACCATGGGTTAATAAATATTTTGGCATCTTTCCATGCTTGTTACGTAGCTGACAAGTGACTAACTTATTTCACAGTATCAATCAGTGAATCAAACTATATTAATTTATTATTCTCAGACAATCACATCGGGTGGCAACAGTTTTAGTACAGGTCTGTTCGGAAGGAGAGCAGCTTAATTCCAGAAAGTTCGGATACCCCCTTTCGTCGTTTTCATCACAAAAAAGCAAAAGGTAATAGTATTTCTCAATTTAATTTATTTCTTATTTGACAATTTGATTTAAATTGTAGTAAAAGCTTTTTACGTAAATCTCAAACTCTTTCACTGAAACCAGTCTTTTATTATAAAAATTTACATCTTTCGAATATTCAGTTGAGTTTGAATTGTGATATGAAGCTCAGGAACTTCTATGAGAATTCATGACAGTGTCAAAGCATGGGTTTGTTCAAACTAATCTCTTAAAATTTCCTTAACTGAATTCCAGGGATGTTAAATATGAAAAAATCTAATTTTCTGTATTGTCTAATGTAAATAATATATCTATTATAAACCAAAAATAAAAAAAATAATGATTTGTACATTGCACAGAATTTTTGGCGATTGATTGCTGATTGGATCGATTTGTTTATAGATTTCGCATTTTCGTCGCAATCAAATTAAAGAACAAACTATCATCGTGATGATCTGGCGAGCTAAATGCATCCTAAACTTACCAATGAACAAAAATTTTCAACTAATTGTTGTTGAGCTACTAGAAGATCCGAGTGTTAGTCTTCATTAATAAATACTAGAATTTGAATTTGATTATTACAAAGACTAAAAAATCGGAATCCGATCAAAATTTTTACTTGCTACTTTTAATCGCGTTTTAATCGCGTAGCTTTTAATCGCTACTTTTGATAGCGTTTTTTTAATCAATAACGGAATATCAGTTTTGAAAACTACTAAAGAAAACATCTATTCTCGAAAAATAACATTAGCAGTTTTGGAAAGGTTTGAAATCCTTGAATTTCAAGCAAAACCGGAAAAAAATTCAAGATCGGATTTGATTTTTATACCACTCTCCAGGCCCAATTTTATAAATATGAATTAAAATTTTATATTTAAACTAGGCTTTTGCGATAAATGTGTGAACGCAAAATATATACACCTCACACAAATTGCTAATTTGTGAGCTTAAAATATTTTAATTTAGCCATGTAACAAGGAATAATAAGTTTTAATCTTTTTTTAATCATTTTAACATGACTGTTTACGGGGTTTTGTGCAAATTTGACTTGTGGAAAGATTTTGTACTTAATAATTTGGGAATCAAAGTTTGAATCCCTGCTCTATTTTCGATGAACATTGTCATATACAGCGTAATTTTTTCTCTCTTTGTGGTGAATTTTCAAACTTACTCCTTAGCAAATTTTCATAACCTATTTTGATGTGTGACCAAGTCTGCGAAAATTTGATCTAGTATTATTTTTATAGCCATCTCAAAGTGTAACCATAGCGTATATTTATTCTTTCTGTAATCTTAAAATGTTATGATAGCCGATTTGTTGCTCTTGGAATTGATCTAAAAATATTACGGAAGTATTTATTAGATAAGGTGAAGAAGAGAGGCTCAGACGTACTCAAAGGTTTTTACTAGTAAGTGGCAACAGTATAGAGTTTACCTCTGAAACTTTGAATTATTACGCGAGTTTTCTCTGCTGCGTCATTTAAAGAGAAGGTAAAATCTACCCTTTATTTCCCTTGAATTTTAACTGAAAATTTTATTTTTTTTTCGTATAATTGTCTTGAGAATGTGTTACTTAATTGTACTTAAGTAATCAAGTGAATGTTAGTAATAATCCCTTTTTTAAATATTAAACTTCCAGAACGTGTATCTTGTAGACTTCGTGTGTGGGAAAAACTAACTTAAATTTGTGTTTTTTAATGTTTAATCCAATCTTTAGATTAGCGAAGTTATAATCAGTAGGCTTCAGTTTCAAAATAAAGAACACGTAACTGTAGCGCGTATTTACTTTACTGAAAATTATCATATGTATCAGCGAACAGCAAATTGACTAATTTATCCAGTTAAATATTAAGTCTATTTAAATATTTCGCAAATTCACCATTTTAATGTACACAGAAATCATAAGTTTTAAATCGCATAATTTGAAAAATTTAGGCATAGTCTCGCTTGGTATTATATTGTGTTTACTATACACTGGATAAATCACTACTTATCTTTACCATGAATTCTTAAACTTCGTTTAAAGATTAACTATTGGGTGGGATGTTTTGCAATTGTTATATCCAATTATTAAACAATTCATGCAAGTTCTACTAAGCCTACAAACAAGGTTCACTAAAATTAGAATTAGAATAAGAAACTAAATGATATTTTTGAAACTTATTATTCGATCAATCATAATTGTCAAGAAGATATTCTTAAAAATCGGAACCTTTTCCGTCAGTTTATTTTTTCGTAAAACTTTTTTTTGTCGTATTCTTTTGTACTTATTTTGTCCAAATATTTCAACTACCTCACCCACTGAAGTTAGTTACTCCCAACTGTCCTGTCGATTTTTTTTTTTATTTTCAGGTTGTGTGTGAAATCCCAAGACATTCGTAGCAAAATTGGTTGCTACGATGCCTCTGCGGTCCTTTCCAGAAAGATTCTTTGGGATACACCCCCTTTTGGTTAAGTGAGTGACGCAAAAAAATGCGAAATGGATTATCGCATTCAAGGTGATGAAGCATCTCAACCCGAATAACTGATAAGTATCCATTTTTTATAATAATGAGTTTTCAAGTTTAAATTTCATAGAAGTAAATTAATATTAGATAATTTCCTAGAAAATAAGAGTATATAAAAAAATCCGGGTCTTGGAGACTTTTTGGCGAAGTGTTTGTTTTGCCAATGTCGTTTATTGGCGAGTAAACAATGGGGACTAACCGTCTGACGTCACACGGAACAAACACGTGACCTACTGAGCTTGCAATTGGTTACCACAGATACTACACTAGTAGATCTACTAGTGTAGTATCTGTGGTAACCAATTGCAAGCTCAGTTGTAGGTCACGTGTTGGTTCCATGAAGTCTCGAACCAGATAGGCGGTTAGAGTCCATTCAGTTTCTACAAATCTGGGTAGCCAGAATTCACTATATTTCATTTTCCCTTCCTCGAAATATTTGTATTACCCAAATTAAGAAAGTGTAAGAGCTATTCTGAAAATTAAATTGATAAAATGTTATTTTGCAACCTTTTAAAAACTGAAATATACCAGCAGAAATAGAAATATCTTTTAATCTTTAACGTGTTATAGTATTACAATGTTGGTATAGAGTGTTTTCAGGTGACGTCACAACCGGTTATTTTCTTTTAACTGTACCTTCTGTAGGGCTTTTAACTGTTGCTAAGGCGGTTTTTAGGTATGGGATCACGTGATTGCAAATGCTCCAATAGAAGAATTCCAAAGCTAGTCATTTTCTGTAACTGTTAACCTCTGTAGGGCAAAAAACTGTAACCTTTTCTGTTGCTAAGGCCGTTGTTAAGTCCGAGTCATGTGATTGAAAATGCTCTATAGTTAAGAACCGCCAAGACTTCAAATTACTAGTGTTTTATTAAACCAGTATTTTCTCTTTATAATGTTATTGACAATTATATTGCTTCAGACTGTATACCTTTAACTGAACTACCGTGTAATTTAATGGAATTCTGAAATTTCGCAAAATTTTAAATTTGAAAATACTGTCCTTAAATTAAAAATTTTATTTCAGACAAATTCAAGAATAATTGTTCTTTCATATATCTCAAAAATTATCTTGAAAATTTCTTATGTTTTTAAAAAGTTTGGTTTTTCAACAGTCTTCCCCTTTCTAACAAAATAGAGCATTCGCATGACGTCACTTGGACGAATAAACAACGTTGCTAAGGCTGTTGTTAGGTCCGAGTCATGTGATTGAAAATGCTCTATTAAGTTTACTTAAAGATCTTATTGCAACCCTTAACAAGTTGGGTTTTTGCAGATTTTTTTTTTAAATTGTGGCTTACGTACAGTGGACAAACTAGACGCGCTCTTAAATTCAGATTAAAAGAACATAACTATTACGTCAGAAAGCAATCAGCCATTGCTTAACATGTTTGGAAAAATTTTAATGTTTATCTGAAAAAAATTAAAACCTATTGGAGTATTTTTAATTTTGTAAAATTAGTTTTATGATCAAATATTTTCAAATCAAATTTACATCAAAATTAAATATATAAGTTTCGAAAAAATATTTTAGGATTTCCTTATCAATGTTTCAATGCTACGAAAATGATAAAAATTTCTCTAATTTTACAGTGTAATACAAGCATTTGAGTCTCAAAACCAGATACGTCACTTTTTCGTAATTTTTCAGGAACACCAAAAAAACTGAACTTACAAAACCCTTAGTTTTTATTTAAGACTAGCTGATATGCCCGCCGTTGCTCGGGGGACAAAAGGCTTATCAAACTGTGTGTTAAAATAAATAAGAATTATCGTTTAGATGCAATAGAGTCAGCAGTCTTCCCGCTAGGATTCTTTTTTGATGCCATACCACTTCGTTAAGATGTAAAAAAAACCTTTAAAAATACCACCTGTTTAGATTTAATGTGTGAAATCCCCATCCCCGTTTTTAAAGAGTAATTTTTCAAAATAGAAAAAAAAAGTCAGGGGACCTTCTGAACCCCATTATTTTTTTCTCTTTTGTCCTTTTCTCCCTCCATCCATTTCTGCAATTGGTATAAATGTATATTTGAGGCAAATTTCTCCGCCTTCGCTTCACAATAAAGATATATTATTGAACAGCAATGTCTATAGATAAAACTTATTTCCCCCTCATCCCGCTAAATTTTTATAAAATACAAAACAATTAAATATACTACATACTTTTGTAAGATGTTAAACAAAATCTTAAAAAACCGGTTTAGAATTAGTGTTTATAACCATTTTTTAATAATGATAATTTTTTTAAAATCAGGGGGAGACCCCCTGAACCCCCCTTTGCTGATTTATTACCAACTCATTCATTGAAAGAAATTTCAAACATGAAATAAAAGTAAACATCATTTGAATCGACATTGAAAATGCCTGTGATAAAATATTGTTTAATTTGAACTTTGCTGGAAATACTTAAATTTGATTAAATAGAAAAAAGAATAAAATTTTTCAGTGGAACGGTTTTTGGTTATCATAAAAAAAATTATTTAATCATTAAAAATTGTTTCTTTATCATATTTTTTAAAAATTCACCTGTTATAAAACATTTCAAAATAAATATTTCCAACAATAGAGGTTTTGCGTGTCATGGAAAGAGCAATAACCGCAATAAATTTAACATTGAAGGCTAAGCATAAGAATTTAGAAAAGGGACAAAAAAGGCTCCTTAGAATGCTTTGATTCAGAAAATTCTTTTTCGCAAACCTTCCTGGTTGTGTGAGGAACAACATGCTAAAATTTCATAACAATCACATTAATAATGTGGGTGCTAGGATCCAAAAACTAAAAACGGGAGTGAATATTCAAACCCCCGTGCACCCCGTCCAGAACGGAATATCGAAAAATCCAGAAATTACTTTCTTTGAAATTCTCTCAAGAAGGTATTACCAACAGTTCAATTCGTAATATCGATTTCTCGATATTGTTTTCTTCGAAAATATAAAACTTTGCTTATGCTCAGCAAAAACGGGTTTTTGGAATATTCAGACCTCTTAAAATTCGAATATCCAAGATCTGAAAAATGCCTTTCTAGATATTGTTGCTAGGTACCTTCCTGCGAAATAACAAAGATCTGGGGTCATTTGGGACGCTGCTGGGCTCAAAAACGTCAAAAACGCTCCGAACCCCCCTGTGGGTCAGAAAAAAGATATATCGAAAAATCCCTTCTTAGTGCGCGTATACGCCGTAAGGTCTTCGACCCTACCAAGTTTCGAGTCTTTAGCCCCGGTAGATTTTGCTGTGCGTTGGTAAGTGAGTGAGTGAGTGAGTGGTAAAGCTCTTTTATTATTATAGATTGTAAGGAGATGGTTACATTATAGATTTAGTAGGAGCACTTTTCAGCATAAAAGTTGTAAAAAACTCTGTTTTCTGTCACATAATTATAGATTTCCCTCAAAATTATTAGTGTTAGTCATGAAACATTAGATCTACATTTTTTTAAGCTTAAAACTTGGTTATTTGCTAGATCTGTATTTTAACAATTAGAACATAACATAAACTAAAAATTGATCTATCTGGTTTTGAAACTAGACAACTCATTTTACGTAAATCTCAAACTCTATCACTGAAATAGTCTTTTATTATTATAAAACTTCACATCTATTGAATCTTTAGTTCTTTAGTAGATGGGTTTGAATTGTGATATGACACTCAGGAACTTCAATGAGATAATTCATGACAGCAGTCGTAAAGCATGGGTTTGTTCAAACTAATCACTCAAAATTTCCTTAGCTGAATTCCAGAGATGTTAAATATTAAACATGCTGTCTAATATGAGCCAAAAATAAATACGAATTTTATTGAATTGGACTTTCAACAAACATTAGACTAAGAACATTGAATTCCTCTTTATAAATTGTAGATTTTAAATTTTAATACTTGAAAAAACATGAGTCTAAAAATAATCTAAATCATTTGTTCATTGAGTATTAAAATGATAGTGGTAGAAACCTTACTTGACAATATCTCGCTCACTTTTTTCAAGAACGTCATATCTCAAAAATCAGTGATTTTTAGTTAGAATGAAAGTTTTCAGAAAGCCCTGAAAGAGTAGTATAAACCTTGCAAAATCGTCATATCTTTATGGTGCATGGTAAAAAGTTCATTCGGATATTTAATATGTATTCAATACGTTTCAATCTACTTTTAAACTTTAAAATCACTCTCCTGAAAAATCAGGTTTTTAAGAAATGACGTTGAAAGGAGTGAGCGATTTGTGGGTGGGATTTGTTACCACCCACTGATAGTTATATAATCTTAATAAATTTATGCATTTCCCTTTTAATATGATAATATGTTCTCCTCAAATAATTATTTGAGGTTCTCCCAACTTTTGGAAAAACGTCTCAGAAAAGTGAATTCTCAATTATTTTGATTTTTTAATGGTTTCTTTATTAATAGCATCGGAAAAGTACCCGCCTTTTGACATCTATTGATGCATTCCAACATTTTCAATTGAAATATTTTAAAATAATGTACAGATGCTACAGTCTTTTAAACTTAGCTTTTAGCTTTTTGACTCAAAATAATGTTTTATGCGCTTTTCAGGTTTTTTTCAATTATATTTAGTAAAGAATATTTTCATAATACAGTAGACTCCGCTTATGGTGATCCCGGTTAATGTTATCAATCGGATAATATCAAAATTGACCGGTCTCGATCACTCCTATTTAAATTAACGCAAAGTGTTTAGTTTTATCTAATCAATGTATCGCTTAATGTTATCAAACTGGTGAAATACCCTATAAACCTCCTTTTCCTATTTGAACGCCAATTTTAATACATAATCATACTAAATGAGTCTTATAAGTGGTATATGTTCCACTCACAGGTTTTTTTAAGAAGGTAAAAGTTGAAAAATACATACTAGGTAATCGTTTTAAATAATTCAATTAAAACTACATAATTGTGATCTTTAAAGTAACACTTAAGTTATAGTCTAAGAGCCAGTAAACAGATGATGACACATATTTTAGGGAAGCCTTAAATTTTCTCAGTGAGTCAGTTGTACCTACCGTACATGAGGTGGGGGTTAGTTAAGCCCAGTCGCGGTAGGTTCAGCGTTGCGCAGGTGTGTCAGGTGTGTTAATTCGGTGAACTAAAAAAGTATTTTAGGAAGGCTGCCGTTTTGACATGTCAAAGTATATTATTATATGTACTCAAAAACAACATGGCAGACGATTCCCATGGTTATGACGTCATGGCAGATCATTTAAAAATTAAAAAAAACCGAAATGATGGTAAAACAGTCGTCATATACAGCATTTAAAGCACCATTTACACTAGTGTCTGGAAGACTAGTGCAAGGATCTTCAAGTTTCGTCTTACTTTCTTGCACTAGTCTTCCAGACACTAGTGTAAATGGTGCTTTAAATGCCGTATATGATGACTGTTTTACCATCATTTCGTTTTTTTTTAATTTTTAAATGATCTGCCATGACGTCATAACCATGGGAATCGTCTGCCATGTTGTTTTTGAGTACATATAATAATATACTTTGACATGTCAAAACGGCAGCCTTCCTAAAATACTTTTTTAGTTCACCAAATTTTCCCACCTTACACACCTACGCTACGCTGAACCTACCGCGACTGGGCTTAACTAACCCCCACCTCATGTACGGTAGGTACAACTGACTCACTGAGAAAATTTAAGGCTTTCCTAAAATATGTCATCATCTGTTTACTGGCTCTTTGACTATTACACTGTTTGAAACTTTCTAGTATCAAATCGCTTATTATCAATCGGATATTGTTATTCTACTCTTGGACGAAAGTGATCACATTAAGCGGAGTCGACTGTATAGTACGTCTACAAAAATAGTATAATCCTGAATCGGCTAATTTCTAAAAAAAACCTGACTTTTAAATTTTGGAGTTTTATCTCAGCTCTAAATCGCTTAGTTTTTTTTAAATAGAATTCAGGTATTGTATCAAATATTAATAATGTAAGTATGTATAATACGTCCTTTAAAATTTTCATCTGTTTATAATGTATTTTTAGGAGGAGTTAAGAAACTGTTGTAGTCCTAGATCCAGATTTCGGCTCCTGAGACCAAGATATACCTAAGATAAGATTAAGGAGCCTAAAAAGAAAATAGTCCCTTGCAAGACAGTCCATTGACTAAGGTGAATAAAACTGGAAACTTATTCGCGTTATATGTTCATTAATAAATCAGTCTCCAGAATTTAGCGTTAGGTTACATTTGGTAGATAGTTATAAAGGGTAGTCAAAGCAGTATTTGAAAATATCAGAATTTTTTTATAGAATGTTGGCAAGACTTTTCAGGTGCATCTGTTTAGTTTTTATTAAAAAGTTAAACTGGAGCAAAATACTTTTCGCGCATATTTAGTGCAAAAGTGTTGTATTTTTAACACAAAATTGTCACAAAGGGATATTTTAAATTATCTTGGAAATCATATTATAAATTCAAATAAATTGTCTTTATTTAGACTAAACTAATATGTTTTCCTGAATTTCCTACTTTTGAAAATAAATTTCACATGCCTAAATATCAAAATCCCGTAAATACCAATGCTTTAAAGCCACAAAAGTTATGAACCTAACGTCATCCATAAGCTTTTCCCTCTTATTATAATTTCTTTTGATCTCTGCTGAGGTTTTGTTCTAAAATAACTTGTCTACATTAATTTTTTTAAAAAAACCTATTAGGAAAATTGCATTATTTCTTTCAACAAAACATGAAACGTGGCCTCTACGTACACACAACTGATATAGAACTAAATTTAAAAATTATGCCCAAGCTGGACAAAGATTAAGATTCGACCATTTTTTGCCATGCATGACCAAATTTCGTTTACTTCTATGCTTTACTAGAGTGCAACGTTACTTGACCCTGCAGAAGAAGGCTGAGAGCAAACAAAGTAGTTCCCAGTGCGGTGTCTGAATTTTGAGTGAAATTAAGATCTTCAATTTAGAAATATGATTAGCTTGTTAAACCCATGTATATTATAAAGAGTCTTTTTATCACGATTTGCGTACCTTAAATCTCCTAGCAACCTAACAGGCTTTCTGTTTACGCAGTTCCTGCTTCCGCGTAGTGACGTCATAGGGCCAAGAAACAATGCAGTCTTGTATAGGCCAACTTTTCTTGGCAACGGAGAAATAAGCTGAGAGCATGCGAAGGAAGTAGTTCCCGGCTCGATGTCCGAATTTCGACTAAAATTAGGCAGGTGAGGAAATTAACACCCAAAAACGCCTAAGTATTTTCGATTTCGCAGCGTAATACATTCATTTAGAATTGTACGCGCTATAGCCAATGAGAACTCACAAACGATCTGTTAACTCAGTTTTTCTTCCTTTCTTAGTGACGCTATCGTCAAGAAAAGTTGTAATCTAGTATGTGTTACAATAATATGATTTTGCCTAAATGTGCTTTCAATGTTTTTCTTTTACAGGAGAGCAGATGGATGCATTTAGTGAAATAAGAGTCTAGTTCTTGTAGCAGTTCATGCTTGTCTCAATACAAGATTTTCTCTACTCTTGAATCAAGATGCTTTTGTAAAGTGCATATTGGGACTTGTGAGTACTTTGGTTCTTGTGAAAGCAGTAATCCCACTCTGTTTTATAGATAATTGGTGTAACCTTTTGGTGTGTAATAAAGATCGATGTCTCTAAATTTGAGTATTTACTTGCGTACTTTACGTTTTTAAGTTGGTGCTACTCGGCTCACGTCGCTCAGTTTGAACATGCGCGTGGACTTAGTATATAAAGGGCGCGCAGGTATGCTTTGAGCGCATGCGCAAATAGTTTAACCAGGGAAAGTAGAAGTTTCAGCCAAAAAGGTAGCCAGGCTAAGTTGAAGTTAGCCAAGAAGTAGGGGTTATCAGTTGAAAGGTGAGAGTAGAAGCAACCAAGGTAGGCAAGTTAAGTCCAAAAGCTAACTTTGGACTTGGTTGAAAAGATCAAGTTGGAGTTTGAGGTTGATCTTGGTTGACAAGTCTGAGTCGACTCTGAATTTTCCCAAGCCCAAGAATCGAATATGATTTTGAAACTTAAGTTCTCGATCTTGGACTTGGAGAATTCAAAGTCGACATTGACCTGTCAACCAAGATCAACCTCAAACTCCAACTTGATCTTTTCAACCAAGTCCAAAGTTAGCTTTTGGACTTAACTTGCCTACCTTGGTTGCTTCTACTCTCACCTTTCAACTGATAACCCCTACTTCTTGGCTAGCTTTTCAACTTAGCCTGGCTACCTTTTTGGCTGAAACTTCTACTTTCCCTGGTTAAACTATTTGCGCATGCGCTCTAAGCATACCTGCGCGCCCTGTATATACTAAGTCCACGCGCATGCTCAAACTGAGCGACGTGAACCGAGTAGAAGGTGTTTTGCAAACGAAAGAAAAACCAAATTGAAAGTCACAGGTTTTTATTAAAACAAATAAGGGGTTACATGCACTTTGAAGTTACATTAAATGACATCCGGGTCCAACATACCATTTGCTTTGCAATATCTAGGTAATTGAAAGAATGTTAGATAATGAGTTCCACGCATTGGAGATTGTTATAAGATTTGAGCTTATCTCCTAAACAGAACTTAGCTCCTCAGTAGCTCTCCACGCCGTTCCTGTAAGAATAAACACTTATTAGTATTCAGCAGAAAAAAATGGCATTGAAAACTATCAAAAATTTAAAGAGTTATAGATAAAATGCATGAGTTTTGTTTTACCCAGTGTACTTAGTACAAATACATTCTTATTTTAGAAAGAGCAACATTTTGGCAATTTTAGATTGCTTCTAAACTCATTAAAGACCTTATTCACCTGACTACTATTATAGATCTGACTACCAGTTAATCACCAATATAAAATGGAATCTTCCAATCAAAGTCTACGAAAAGAAAATATTTCGTCTTTGTTGGTTAACCACTGGTCATGTAGCAATGAATAGCTGTAAGAAAGTTTTATAAACTGAAAATAAATTCTTCCATAACTGTATAATTTAACAACCATTCTCATTTACTCCTAGATTAGATATCCCCTTTTTAAAGTGTCACTTTACTCTTATTTGATAGGTTTTCAAACGTGATTAAAACAGTCTACACAATTTTTTTTTAGTCAAGCATCAATGGGTAAACAAACCAGCAAAATATTTTGGGATTAAAGCGTTTCAAGCAAAATAAAAATCCATACGTAGATATTGTTAGACTGTCAAGTAACCCCACAGCTGAAGAATTTCCATTATTCAGTGTAGCTTACAGTGTTTTAAATTTCAGCTCTGTTTTTGTCACTAATCAAGCAGAAAGAAAACTACCTGCATGTAAAAGAACCTTGAATTTTCTATTAACAATTCTAAGAACGCAATGTAGTAGAAAATATCTTGCTGATAAATTATTCGTAGAGTTTAAAATTCTTTTGATGACATTAAAATCTCTCATTCTCAATATGTAGTTTTAGTTTTCCTAAAATAAAAATTTTTTGTATGCATGTTCTTCTAAAACACCTCTTAAGAATAACTATTTTTAAAGAAATTCTATGAATGTAAAACAACCTGCACTACATTCCTTTTCACTGAAAATATCAGCTTTTTTTCTGTAAAAAGGGGGTTTATTACATTTTTTATTCGATTAAATCGACTCCCATCATAAGTATTTCCCCCTTTTTGATTTGAATACCATATTAAAAACTTGTTATTCTTTTACACAGCACGCACTATAGAGTACAACCTTTTTTGGATCGACTTCACCATACGATGATTTACCAATTTTAGATTTGAATACCTCATTAAAAACTGACATTCTTCTACATAGTACTCTTAAATTTGCATCTATGACCATATTTCCAGCCTATGACATTACGAAATTATTTTTTAAAACATTTATATCGTGAAATAGTTTTAGAATTTGTAAAAGCAATACACTAAAATTAAGGAAATTCTGTTTTTTTTTTTAAAGGCAGTACAGTGGGAGCATTAAATTGGAATGAAAAACTTAGAGAAAACATTTCGTATAATTTTGAATAAATATAAAATATACATTTTTACGAGGTAACGATTACGAGGCAGTTTATTGGTCTAAATATAAATTAAGATAACGGGAAAATATTTTAGCTTTTTAAAATAAACTTTAGAGTTTTACAATTTTTTCTAAATTTTATTTCAAAATTGTGTTTGTAAATGTCGATTTTTTATCTAACAAGTAATTAAAAAATAAATTTACAACAAAACACATTACCTCGAGAATTTAATGTCCTGTTTCAGTATTTTTGTGAACCTTAAACTCGAAAAAATTACGTTTGTAAAAATAAGACTATAAATGAATAGTTGTCATTAAATTGTTTTAAAAAATTCCTTTGGATTTTAGGAAAATTTCAGTAAATCATCGATTTAATCAAAACTAAATGATTTAACAGTTCAAATAATTTAATTATAAACCATAAGAATCAAAATAAAAAGGTATATATGGATCTAAAAGTGTTTTTAAAATAACTTACATGGAATTTAAATAGATTAAATAATATTTAATGGAAAAAAACACTTTAATTCTCTGTAAAATTGTTCATAAGTGTTACATTAAAATATGTAACTGAAAGTTTGCATAGATTTTGTATTGAGAAGGGGTAACAAAATTTTAAAGTTTCACAAAATGACCGTAAAATTTGAAATTACTTCATTACTAAATTATTAAATCTTCGCTTTACTACTTTACTGAAATCTCACGAAAATTTTAGTCACTTTCAATCTGAAAACTACGTTGACTCAATATCATTAATTCGGAAATTCTTGAAAACAAAGTAAAATATATTCGCGAAGACAAATTCCAGAACTACGAACCATAAAACTGCAGTCATCTTTGACGTAAAAAAAAATCATGTGCTTTTAAACCAATGTTCCTACGGAAAGTATTGAAACCTACAGTAACTATTTTAAATTTGGTATAGTTATGTTTTTTTAACCAAACAGAATAAAATACATTCTTTTTAGATTTTAGAACTTCTCAATAAGTTGCAATACTTTAAAAAAAGAGATTTTTTCAAGCAAACACATGTTTATTAAATCCTTTGATTCACAGCGTATTAAAATATACTTACATTGATTCCAATGACTTTACAGGCAATCCCAAGACTATCGAGCATTTACTCTTCTTGACCCAAACAGCTCCAATATACAAGATTCGTCCAATGTCTGTCATGTGCGGTCAAATTTCATTTTCTTCTAGCTGCTGTTACGTAAACTGGACATATTTGGTATGAGCTGTGCAACTAGGGGATTTCATAACAACCTGAAAGAAATAATATTTATTTTACTTTTAAAACCGACCACCGAATATAGCGCAATTTACTTTTTTAATACAAGGTAATAAAAAAAAAATTCAAGGATATCGAAGCTCCTAGACTTATATGATGGTTTAGAAATAATGAAAATCTTACTACCATAGTTATTTTTTAATTTACGTGAAATAGTTCATTTATGAACAAAAGTAACAATTTGTATGATTTTCACCATAAATGTATTTTGATAAATTTCGTTTTATTTTTAAAATTTATCTAACTGAAAAATTCAGATCCCTTTTAAAAATTCCCCTTATTTCGATTACGTTTTAAATTTATAACCAATATTTAACATTAAAATTTCATTAGTAAATTTTGCATTGATTTTAAACCATATTTAGATGCAAATATCAAATGCATGCCTTTAAAAATTTTATTAGTATTATAACTTTTAATTTTTAGATAAGACGTTGGATTAACTTGTTTTTTAAAATTATATGTTATTTTATTTTGATTTTCAATTCTCCAATATTTTTACATTTACTTCACAATTTATAAGTTTTCTAAACATTCGACGTTTTTGAACAGGTTATTAGTTCTCCGATAGAACACTTAAAACATTAACGTCCTTTAATTTAAAATAAGAATTAAATAACCTTCAAGATTAAAAAAATAATGCGTATTAGTTATGCAATAAAATTCCCCTTTATCTTGTTTTTATAAATTTATGTTGGTAATTTAGAAAAAAATAACAAATATCAATACTAATTTTTCTTTAAAATACACAAATATTCTTAAAATTAAAAATCCTTTAACATTTTATTTATTTTCTGTAAAACAAAATGTGTTGGAAATTATTTTTTAAAGAAAACCAGAAAGGTTTTCCAACTGAATTCGTTAAAATGTAATTTTTTAGAAATATTTTACACTTGAACAAAAAAATCTTACAATGGTTCTCTTCAGATTAACAAACACGTGACTATTATTTAGTGTCATAATGTGTTACAATGAAAAAGTTCTGTATATTTTACTATCACTATTTCTACTCCTTTGGGAACACTTTGTAAAGTTAGTAATCTTATCCCATTATCCATTTTGCCAACTGATCAAGTTACAGTTAAGTAATACACTCGCCACAAAAAATTATGGATAATTAGATTCTTGGAGGATAACGACGCAAATATTAGTTACTGAAATGTAATATTCAGGGACTATGAACATAAGTTGAAACAAGTTTATATGAGAGCTTCAAAAAATATGGTTACCATTCGCCAATTAAAGGATCCAAGAACTAAAATCCGCCCAAAATGAAGATAGGAAGATCACTTAATATCAACTTAAAATAAAGTAATCCTAATTCCAATCGGTAAACATAATATATGATAAACGGAAAACAAAGTTACCGTGAATATAACAGGCAAAAATAAAAATACTGGAAAAGTAAAGTGGGATTAAGAAATCCAGATCGAAAGGAAAATGTGCACTGGACAAATCTTTAACTAGGTAATTGTAGAAATGATTAATATAATAACTTGCATACTGCACTTGATGGAACTTGATGGAACTGCATAACTTGATGGAACTGCAGAAGGAGTAACAGCAATGGTAGGAATCTTGTGTCTCTTGCTGATCGTGTTATGGTGGATGTAGTGGCTCCGGAGGAACCCACGCATTATACTAATAAGAGCAGTTCTGTTATTGACTTGGCAGTCGTCCGTAACCTACCTTTCAATATAAAATTAAAATCTTTACAAGAACTATCAAGTGATCATAACCCGGTTATGATAGAATCTGACTACATTTTACCAGCAGATACGGCACTAAATACATTAAAACCTAATTGGAATAGATTCAGGGAGTACTTGGGAGACATTCCTTATCTAAATACTGCTGGGAGAGTTATGGATATGGATGATGAAACAAGAATGGTAACAGATCAAATCTCTCAGGCATATAGGGATACAAGTAGACTGTCAGCAACAGCAAAAAAGGGAATCCTACCACCATCCGACATAAGAAAGTTACTTAAGTTAAAAAATGCAGCCAGAAAGTCTTATCAAAAATATCGAAATCCAGAGAGCAAGCGATTGATGAACCGATCCCAAAATGAATTTCAGAAAGCTATAGATAAATTCAAACAAGAGCGATGGAAGACCTACTTGGAGAAACTAAATCAGGAGGATGGTTCTATATGGAGAGCAATTAAAAAGATTAAAAATTCCAAATTTTATATGCCACCTCTGGAAATACCAAATGGCAGGGCATGGACGTCAGCTGACAAAGCAGAGACAATAGCAAATAGTTTGGAGCAGCAATTTAAACCTAACCATATGCCCCACTTGTCAACGGAGTTGGAGGTAAAAAGAACAATTGAAGACTTCTACCGAAGTAGTCAGATTGATGTAGAGGAACTTGAACTTGCCAAGCCATCTGAGATTTTAAGCTATATTCATAAAATAAAAGTTAAAAAATCCCCTGGAATAGATGGGATTACCAACCGAATCTTAAAAAACTTGCCGATAAAAACAATCTTTGTCATCACCAATTTAGTCAACAATATCCTTAAGACGAAATCCTTCCCTTCCGCCTGGAAGCAGGCTGTGGTGGTGCCGTTGCTAAAACCCGGCAAGGATCCGACTAAACCTGAAAACTACAGACCAATTAGTCTTCTACCGACATTAAGTAAACTTACGGAGTCAATCATCCTCAGTAGACTTGATACAATAGTTACCGAGAGGCAACTAATAATTCCACAGCAGTTTGGGTTTCGAAGGGGACTTTCGACCACTCACCAGTTACTGAGAATTTCCGAATTTGTGCTTGATGGTTTTTCAAAGAAAGAGTCTACAGGATCAATCATGTTGGATATTGCTAAGGCCTTCGACAGAGTCTGGACGGAAGGTCTGATATATAAGTTAATAAAATTAGAAATCAAACCAGCCCTAATAAAATTAATTCACTCTTACTTGAGTAATCGTGGTTTCCAAGTCAAAATTAATGAAACCACATTCTCAACACCGAGAAATATTCTTGCAGGCACTCCTCAGGGTTCTCTCCTGGGGCCAACATTATTTAATTTGTACATTAACGATATCCCCATAGATCAGAATATTTCACTCTGTCTGTTTGCAGACGATACAGCCGCAATTACAAAAAATGCTGATGTTCAATTGGTTGCTGACAACTTGTCGATCTGGATTAAAAAGTTAGAAATCTGGTTAATTAAATGGAAGATTCTGGTGAATGTTGAAAAATGTCAAGCTATTATTTTTACAAGAAAGATTAAACTACCTCCTCCAGTTGAGCTCTTCGAAAGACCGATCGCATGGACTAGAACAGTTCTATACTTGGGTGTGACCTTGGACTCAAGACTAACTTGGAAAAAGCATATAGAAGTTATTAAAAAGAAATTCAAATCAAGACTAAACCAATTATATCCACTCATTTGTAGAGATTCCTTTCTCTCCCTAAGTAATAAGGTACTAATCTATAAAACTATCTTCAGACCTACAATCACATATGCTTGCAGCGTTTGGGGTTATGCCGCCAGAACCAATATCAATAAACTAGAAGTCCTCCAGAACTCAATCCTCAGAATAATAACCAAAAGTCCATGGTTCTACAGAAATAAACACATCAGAGAAGAATTAAACATCCCAACAATAAAGCATTTTTCTCAGATACTAGCGATAAAATTTTTTAGGAGCATCGATACATCTGACAATCCAGCAATAACCTCAATTTCTGACTATGATCCACATGCTACAAAAAGACCAAGATCAATTTTGTACGATCCACCCTAGTTTTTTAAACTTTAATTTGAAAAACACATGTTAATTATTACTTAATTAATAATTGTTTAATTCAATATTTTTAATGATTTTAATTGTATATAGACCTTATAATATGTGAAATAATTATAAATACTTTTTATCTTGTATTTTATGTATGTACATAGAAATTATTTTTTAACTTATACTGGAGATTGAGGGCCCATGGGGCTCAGGTGCTCTAAATAAACTATTGTATTGTCAACTTGCATAAAAATCGAGGTCTAGGGTTAAAGTACAACTTTTAATGATATTTTAAATTTAAAACATGACCGTGTTTCCACACATGTTAAGCTATGGCTGATCGCTTATTGAAATAATAGTTATTTTCTTTTAATTTGAATTTAAGAGAGCGTCTAGTTTGAGCGATAAGCCACAATTTAAAAAAACAATTCTGTAAAAACCCCACTTGTTAAGTGTTGCAATAAGATCTTTAAGGTTTCTAAACTTAATTTTATTAGAAAGGGGAAAACGCGGTTGAAAAACAAACTTTTTTAGAACATCAGAAATTTTAAAGTTAATTTTAGAGATGTATGGAAGAACAATTATTCTTGAATTTATCTAAACTAAAATTTTTAATTTTAGGGCAACTTTTTTAAACTTAAAATTTTACGAAATTTCAGAATTCCATTAAATTGCACAGCAGTCCAATTAAAGGTACAAAAGAATAAAACAATAGTTGTCAATAACATTATAAAGAGAAAAAACTGGTTTAATAAAACACCAGTAATTTGAAGTGATGGCGGTTTTCTTAAGCCATACCAACATTGTAATACTATAACAAGTTAAAGATTAAAAGATATTTCTATTTCTGCTGGTATTTCAGTTTTTAAAAGGTTGCAAAGTAACACTTTATCCCATTGGATTTTCAGAATAGCTTTTACAATAACTTAATTTGGATAATACAAATATTTCGAGGAAGGGAAAATGAAATAGAGTGAATTCTGGCAACACAGATTTGTAGAAACTGGATTTTTTACTCGCCAATAAACGGCATTGGCAAAACAAACACTTTGCCAAAAAGGCTCCAAGACCCGGATTTCTTTAATATACCCTTATTTTCTCCGAAATAGTTAACTATTAATTTACTTCAATGAAATTTAAATTTGAAAACATATGATTATAAAAAAGTGGTAGATACTTAGCAGTTACCGGGTTAAGATGCTTCATCACCTTGAATACGAGAATCCATTTCGCATTTTTTTGCGTCACTCACTTAGCCAAAAGGGGGTGTATCCCAAAGGATCTTTCTGGAAGGGACCGCAGAGGCATCGTAGCAACCAATTTTCCAACGAATGTCTTGGGATTTCACACACAACCTGAAAAAAAAAACAATCGACAGTTGGGTGTAACTAATATAACTTCATGGGGTGAAGTAGCTAAAATATTCGGAACTAGAATATTCCGGGGAGGATCAGGGAACAGATTTGATGTGGGTCCTCCATTGCTAAAAGGTCGGTAGTCCCCAAGAGCTGGTCTCTGTGGAGGATCTACATCAAATCTGTTGTTCCAACTATAAATTTGATTTTAAAGTAGAATCGTTGGTCCCTTAAATGTTATCTTGTGATTTTTATAAAAATCATTTATGGTTTCATGATCTAGGAAAATGGTACATTTACAATGTAAAATTAGAATTTAATATTCAATACTAAAATTATTAAACTAATATATGGAACAGATTTAATGCAGATCCTCCACGGCAAAAAAGGTGTTAATCATCAAGATCTGGATACTGGATCAAATGGCCGCTGCTATAATAGACGACATTAGTGTGACGTCACTTGCTTGTTTGGAAACGTTGATTCTATCCGTGATTGGTTCCGTGATAGGAAGTAAATCCGTACGGATCCGTACGGAACCAATCACGGATGGAATCAACGTTTCCAAACAAGCAAGTGACGTAATGACTAATGTCGTCTATAGGGGTCACCAAGTTGGCGACTGGCAGTTGGCGGTCGCCGTAAAGGACCTATTTCTGATTTTCCTTTCTTGAAAACCAGAAAAAAATAGTTTGGAAAAGTAACCGTTTTATATAAAAATATTTAATTCACGACAAAAAGAAAGTTTGATTAAAAAATAAACTGAAGGCAAAGGTTCGGATTTTAAAGAATATATTGACAATTTGATTGATCGAATAATAAGATTATAAACATCATTTAGTCTCATTATAATTTTAGTGAACCTTGTTTATAGACTTAGTAAAACCCTTAAAAATGCTATTGCACGAGTTGTTTTAATATTTTAATATTACAATTACAAAAAGTCCTACTTAATAGTTAATCTTTAAACTAAGTTTAAGAATTCATGGTAAAGATAAGTAGTGATCAGCCTAGTGTATAGTAAACACAATATAATACCAAGCGATACTATGCCTAAATTTTTTAAATTATGCGATTTAAAACTTATGATTTCTGTGTACATTAAAATGGTGAATTTGCGAAATATTTAAATAGACTTAATATTTAACAGGATAAATTACAGTCAACTTGCTGTTCACTGATAAAATTATTATAATTTTCAGTAAAGTAAATATGCACTACAGTTACGTGATCTTTATTCTGAAACTAAAGCCAACTGTTTATAACTTTGTTAGTAGAAAAAGATTAGTTTTTCCCTACATACATAAGTACTTTCTGCAAGACTAATATTTAAAAAGTGATTTAATACTAACATTCATTTGAGTATAATTAAGTAACACATTCTCAGGACAATTATTTTTCAGTTAAAATTCAAGGGAAATAAAGGGTAGATTTTACCTCCTCATTAAACGATGCAGCAGAGAAAACTCGCGTACTAATTCAAACTTTTAGAGGTAAACTCTACTGTTGCCATTTACTAGTAAAAACCTTTGAGTACGTCTGAGCCTCTCTTCTTCACCTTATCTAATAAATACTTCCGTAATAGTTTTAGATAAATTCCAAGAGCAACAAATCAGCTATCATAACATTTTAAGATTACAGAAAGAATAAATATACGTAATGATTACACTTTGAGATGGCCATAAAAATAAAACTACTAGATCAAATTTTCGCAGACTTGGTCACAGATCAAAATATAGGTTATAAAATTTTTCTAAGAAGTTAGTTTGAAAGTTCACCACAAAGAGAGAAAAAATTACGCTGTATATGACGATGTTCATCGAAAATAGAGCAGGGATTCAAACTTTGATTCCCAAATTATTAAGTACAAAACCTTTCTGTAAGTCTATATTGGGCAAGACCCATACACAATTTCATGTTAAACAGATTAAAAAAGTTTTAAACGCAATTCCTTGTTATATGGCTGAATTAAAATATTTTAAGCTCACAAATTAGCAATTTGTGAGAGGTGCATACATTTTGTGATCACTTATTTGTGTTCAACAATTTAAGGATACACGTTCGAATCCTACGTATATTGTCATTGTGCGCAAGTTTTCTTCTTGTGGGGAATTTCCGAACTAAATATTTTTTACGGGAACTGAGATTTCATAACCTTTTCTGACCTGTGACAAAATTTGTAAACATTTGATCCTATCAAAAGGCGCTGCATGACACACCGCCCGACAAAATAATAGATAGGATTCGAATTTAAATCCCCAAATGGTTATCACATAATCTTGCCGTTTGTCTAATTCGTGTAAGATTTTGCACTGCCCGATAAACTTTTTTCCTTTTAACAAATTAAAAATGTTTTAAACTTATCATCATACCTAAAAGTTCAAAATTAAGGTTATAAACTCACGAGTTAGCAATTTACAGAATGTGCTTATGTGTGATCAAACATTTTGTGTTCCCCTAGTAGCACAGCTCGTACCAAACATGTAAAATTTACGTAGCTGCAACTAGAAGGAAACGAAATTTGGCCGTACATGAAAAAAATTGGACTAATCTTGAACATTTACGCTGCTTGGGTCCTCGGTTTGGATATTAAATTTCGAATCTTAGCTCTCCTTTTGTTAGACAACATGTTAAACAGCGCCATTTTCCTCTTATGGCGAATTTTTGAACTATTTTTTTTTTCATCGGAAATAAAATCATATCACCTCTTCCGACCTGTGACCGAGTTTCAGAATATAGTTCAGTAGTTTTCTATTTAGCCATCTCAAAGTGGACGTTTAATTATAACCACTCTGTACATCAATGGCAAGGCTTACATGGCAAGTAAAGATAGAAAAGAAACCACATAAGGAAAGAAAAAGTAATTTAAAAGAAGAGACGGTTATGAATACAAACCGAAACATCTACCCACTCTTGAGGATTCCAAATAAATCACTTCAAACAATATCCGGACTTATAACGAATCTGAAACAAAGAATTTTCAACCCCCCTCATTTTTAGGAGTGTCACACCAAATCTAACTTCAATGCATTTCAAATGACAGCCCTCAGATCTCATTACACGATTAGAATACAAACCCATACCCCCTATTGAGAATTGCTTGATTACGTACATTTTTTCGAGCCCTGCAAGATTGAAACAAAAGTATCATCACCCATCCAACAAATCCACTCTAACCCCCTCCAAAGTGCCTCTTCAATGATACTCACACCCTATGACGCATTTCACCCACCTTAATCTCATAAGGACTGCCCTAATCATGTGGGTAATATACAAAGATAGAGCATTGAACATCTGTTCCTGTTGTAGAAAGAGGGTCAGAGTGGTTCCATCAGTGTGTCTGTAAAGACGGTATCGCTTATGACAAAATAGTTAGTTTACACTGTGGAGAAATCTGCCAAATTTGGTATGGAGCCTTCTTTACACTCATTATAAACAAGCCCTTAAGGGGGTGCCTGATTTTAGACTCCCCTATCTCAATATATAGAGCAACCTGTCCAATTTTCTTCGTTATGCTAAATGACGTCAAAAATATTGGGTTTTGAAATACACATATAATTACATATTTTGTGAACGAACAAGTTACCTACATTTGAAGCCTATATTTACTTTGATAGCTTAATTAGTTTCCTAGGTATGCCATTTCGAAATTCAGATTTCTTGGTGATTTTTAGATAATCTTTCGTAAGGAGTAAGCAATAAAGTTTTAAATGTTGCTTCCTCTATAAAGAAACAAAAAAAAATGAACTTTGAAATGGCGTTTCTTGGAAACTAATTAAGATATCAAAGTAAACTTAGGCTTAAAATGTTGGTAATTTAACTGTGCAAAATATGTAAATGTATTAAATATATTATTATTTCAAACCGGAAATTTTAGACGTCATTTAGCAAAAAGAAAATAAAGGGAACGAAAGAGGAAAGACGATAGAGAGAGAAAGAAAAGAGAAATAAAGAGAAAAAATAATAAAGAAAGAGAGAGAAGAAAGAGAGTAAGAAGAATAAGAATAAAAAATAAAGAGAGGAAATATAAAAAAGAGATATAAGAAAAGAGAAATAAAGAGAGGAAATAGAAAAAAGAGATATAAGAAAAGAGAAATAAAGAGAGGAAAGAGGAAAAAGAGATATAAGAAAAGAGAAATAAAGAGAGGACATGGAAAAAAGAGATAAAAGAAAAGAGAAATAAAGAGAGGAAATAGAAAAAAGAGATATAAGAAAAGAGAACTAAAGAGATGAAATAGAAAAAAGAGAAAAAGAAAAAGACAAAGGATATATTTAGGTAAGAAAGAAAGAGTAATAAGAGAGAAATAGAGAAGGAAAGAATGAAAAGAAAGACTGAGATTGAGGGAGATCAACATTTCTACTCTCTCAACGGGACATTTCAAGTGACGTAACTTCTTTTTACCTCGGGGGGGATACCACACCAAAGCTTCCTCACCTCATATTACCTCTACGGCCCCAACCTCACCTCCGGAATGTTCCATTCGCCCCCCTGCTGCCGGGGCGATGATTAATGAGAAGGCCTAGCGATAATTCGATCCAGCGGATTAAGATACAGCCCTGGCCAAATATTTAGAGTGAACGTCACTTCCAAGGTGGTTAATAACTGATTGAGATAGTTTGGAAGAGGACAATCTCATGAATAGCGCATAAGGCTGAGGGATATAATGGATTTCGTGTGTTTGTGTTTGTGGGAAGTTAGTCTTTTAACAAGGTTGTTAAAAATTGATGGGAGACGAGGTTTCGAATGTAGTCGAGGTTTGGTGAGAGTTGGGAGTGTCGTTGTTTAACTAGATTGGCCAATTTTCGTTGAAATCAATGATGGATCTGTTCGTTCAACTTTTATAGAAATGTGGGGGATATTTTAAGTATAGAGTGTTTTCAGGTGACGTCACAACCGGTTATTTTCTTTTAACTGTGTACCTTCTGTAGGGCTTTTAACTGTTGTTAAGGCTTTTGTTTATCTGTTGCTAAGGCGGTTTTTAGGTATGGGATCACGTGATTTCAAATGCTCCAATAGAAGAATTCCACGGCCAGTTCATTTTCTGTAACTGTTAACCTCTGTAGGGCCAAAAACTGTAACATCTTCTGTTGCTAAGGCCGTTGTTAGGTCCGAGTCATGTGATTGAAAATGCTCTATTGGGGGAAAGATATTTTGAATCGTAATTTAAGGCGTTTCAGAAGAATAAAATACCCATGGAGTTATAATTATAATCCACTTTTGTGACGATATACAAAATAAAATTTACAATTTACAAAATTTAATTTACTCTTTACAAAATTTAATTTTCTATTTACAAAATTTAATTTACTATTTACAAAATATGTTAATTGTAAGCTTAGATATAACTCGATTTAGTTAGAAAATTTATTAAGGTTTGAATACAGTAAAAGTTAATGAGTTTGACATTCTATAAAGTTTCAACTAACCGTTTGAATTCAGCGGTTTTTTTTTCTCTCTGAAACATGTTAAAAAGTTAGTAAAAAAATGCAGATGGAAAAGAAGAGGTGTAAATGCAGCGATGCAGTTATATTTTTTTAGAGAAAAATGAAGAAATAGTAGGAAATAGGAAGACTGAAATTAGTATGTTATTGCCTTCCCAATATCAACCTTAAGAAAATACTTAAAAATTTAAAAGTCGTTATACATTTTTTTATTAAAATAAGAATTGAGGATAAAATGTAATAGTTAAAAGTAAAGTAAAGAGTAATTCTTTTGAGAGTTATAGACACAATTTTTATACTAAAGCAAAATTTTCTGGAAGTAAAACATTCATATATGTTTAAATCTTTATTAAATTCCATTCCTTATCATTTACGGATAAGTTACTTATTTTACTAATTAGACTCAATTCAGTGTCTCTGACAAAATTTCACCACAAAGAAAAACATTAAATAAGGAATACAATAGCATCTCATCCAGAAATTGATGCAAGAGTTGTAAAGCGGTACCGAGACACTACAGCCATCAGTACGAATTTACATCAGCAATCAACACAACATCCCAAATTACAGCAGCAGCAGGGGATCCAAAGTTTACCAGCAGACAGGATGACAAGAATCAGGAGATTCGGGGCAGTTAGTGTTCATAACAAAGGCTTAACACAGGGCCTCTCGCTTGGGGGGTGTCGGGCAAAATGACCGTCATTAGTTTTATGGCAGCGAATTAAGTTTAACGGTTGAAGCTGAGATCACGCTAGGCTTGTGTCGCAGTATGAAGATTATCAGCGTTGGATTTAGGGTAATTTTTAACATAATGTGGCGCTGGTTTGTGATGGAGGGAGTTTTTGAGGGGTAGGTCATTAATTTCCATTATTTAGGGAAGTTTTAGGGGTTTTTTTTCTTTTTGGTGCCACCATTTAATTGCCTATTTTGCGTGTAAGGAAGAATAACAAGTTGGTTGGTTTATGTAATCTGAGGGTGTGATAAGTTTTTGGAAATTGTTTGGATGATCCGTTTTGTTGGATTACTAAACCTTGAGGTATAGAACAATGGTTTTATACCGTTATGTTTTTGTCGCCAAATATTCAAATATTGCCAAATTTTTATTGTTGTTATTGATATGATCCTTTGTTTTGAACGGTTGGTATGAAATTTTGGCGGTTTTCCTAAAATTTGGTGATCAGCTTGGTGATATTAAACAGGGCAGATAACGGAATTGAACCCAGCATTTTTGTCCACCTCCAATTTTTATTGTTTTTATCAATATAACTGTATTATTTTAATCAATTAGTTTGCAACTATATTTCTAATCTTTGTCACTCAAAACTGCTTGGAGATATTTAACAGGACAGATAAGGAAAAGTGTCTAATAAAGACGTATATAAGTTATTGCTTTTTGATATGAAAGCATGACATGTGTTGTGTCCGATCTACAAACGGTAGATAAACAAGAGTATTGCATTCAAGAATTTATCTCCACATTCTGAAGTAAGATCATGTACTACTGGCTATATTAGCTGCAATTTCCAGAAAAAACTGAACAGTTTTGTAACAAAAAAGTAATTTCTACCAAATCATACAAATTAAAAGGTATACTGTACTACCACGGCTTACTAGATACTTATACAGGCTAGCCGAGTACAGAAATCATTGCAAATCCAGATGGCATTATTGGACAAACTGGCAAAGCATATTCACAGTGTTGAAGGCGGTGGGTGATATAGGTAGGTCTTGTAGCTTGTTGTCAAATGGTTTTCATTGTTTAAAACTCGGCTAGCCTGTAAAAGTATAAAGTATCTAGTAAGCCGTGGTACTACCAAAGAAGCTGTTTAAATAACTATACTCTTAGCTGGTTTATTTAAAAAAAATGTATTCCTTTCAATGCTTTGCAGAGATTTATTAAAGGGCCTTATCTAGGAAATGATATATTTTTCAACCAACAGGTAGTAGACCTTCCATAATAGCTATACATCAGAACCCCATTCGATGCCCTTCAACAATTCCCCTTCTAAAACATTCTAAACTCGAAACGATACAAAACGCCGATACATAATCCAAAAAGCGTCCCCCCTTTAGAATGTAAACAATACGAACAACCCACTTACTTCCAAAATAGCCTTTCCTGAAAAACATTCCAACTGCATCAATGGGGGCAATATTTCACACATCACGTTCCATAGGAATAAAAAAAAAAACGTTCTAGTAGAGCAACTACCACCCTTCCATTCTTCTCCATTATTTTAATACTGGGAAGCGAACTCGCCTATATGTACAACAACAACAACGGGAATTCCCAACAATAAGACAGATTATGGGAAATATGCCGAAAAGCAAAGCAAGCAAAAAAGCCTCTCGGTTCAAAAATTCATGATGTACGTATTTTTAGTATTCCGGACCAAGCTTTTTCGATAGATGGAGGGGAGAGTGTGCCCGGGTATTAGAAAAGAGGGTATCTCGGGCATGTTAGAAAAGTCGAACGGTATCTTTACGTGCATCCTTATTTCCGATTTCTGCCCTTAAGGATCATGAGGGGATGGATGGGGTGGGGTAGGGTAGGGTAGATTTATTCGAATGGACGTCACGTGATTTGATCTTGTGAGAATAGAGGGGATGAGGAGGTGGTTGGATTTTTATAAGGTCGTTTTTAATATTTAAGGCTGAGAAATGTATAGGAGGTGATAGTAAGCCGAATAGTTTTCCAAAGTTCTTTTGAATATGATATTTTAAGAGTGTATTTTTAGTCATATTTAGAATAGATAGGGATCTACCCAGGTTGAAATTTATGCTAGTATTTGTTTGCTAGACTAGCAACCATTGCTAGATACAAGCAAAAAAACTAGCAAAAACTAGCAAGTATCTTTGCTAGTACTACCAAAGCCACTAGCAACCCATGGTGTGTATTGACCCATACTTTTTGCTAGGCTAGCAAAAAAAAACTAGCAAGTGATGCTAGTTTCTATTGCTAGCCTAGCAGAATTTAAAAGCATAGTTTGCTAGCACTACTACCATCTGTTGCTTTTTTTCACTATTTCTAGTATAGATACTAGCACCCGTTGCTATTTTTCTGCTTTTACTAGCTTATTTTTCTAGCATGTGTTGCTTGTTACCAAAATTTCTAGCATGATTGCTAGCATCCATTGCTATTTTTCTGCTTTTACTAGCTTATTTTTCTAGCATGTGTTGCTTGTTACCAAAATTTCTAGCATGATTGCTAGCATCCATTGCTATTTTTTCTGCTTTTACTAGCTTATTTTTCTAGCATGTATTGCTTTTTACCACAATTTCTAGCATGATTGCTAGCACCCATTGCTATTTTTCTACAATCTTTTGCTTTATTACTGCTACTAGTATGATTACCAGCCCCCGTTGCTTTCCCCCAGCTAAAGTAGCTAGTTTTTTCTACCATAATATACAAGATTAACATTTAATATTCATATTCAGGCATATCTTTAACACTTAAAACAGTACTTTAATACTTCTTCTGCTGTTCTAGAATAAAATTTATTTTAATGTATACAGATTTTATTACTACACACTTTACTTTTTAATATATCTATAATTTTAACATTTTTAGAAAAATTACATATAGTACCATAAACTCATTTCTATACCATAAACTTAATCATTTAATTAAAAGTATATGCACTATGAGCAAAAAAACATTTAAATTAAAAATATCTATTAAAATTTTCTTTATACTTTAATTTTATAAAAAAGCTCCAAGTAATATTTAGTTTAATTAGAAAAATACAAATTAATTTAACTTGACATAAGATTTCTTCAAAAAATATTACCAAACAAAATTAACAACTTAATAATTCCTAATTTTGTATATACCTACTTTCTTTTACTAAAAGTAAAAATGCCTGCTTTTTTTCATAAAAGTTTATTATTGAAAGTAAGAAAATAATTTTGGTGAGAAAGAAAACATTATACACTTCCAGAGAAGGAACTTACTTTGTATTCAAAGATGAAGCTCATTCTTATTTCATGAATTCCAACAACGAATTTAACACATCTTTTTACCTTGGATTGGAATACTTAACAGTATATTTGATTTTTTTATTACTTATTATCAATCAAGTTTCATTAAATTAAATTCTCAAAGGAAATTGATACCAACAAAAATAAGACAAAAACTTTTAATTTGCACACATTTTACATAAAAAAAAACCAACTCTTTGCAGTTTAATTCATTTAAATGTCTTGACATATGATTTTTTCATTTTTATAAATTGCAAAACATTGGCATCATTACTTATAACAATGTATTATGTAATTCAAAAACCAATAAGAATATCATAATGTACCAAAATTACAGCAGCTATTATTGTCCTTTAAATAAAATAATTTTAGTGTAAAATTGACAAACAGATTTTGATGGATTGACTAAAGTTTTATAAAAATAATGTAGTCTCAATGTTAGGTACTGGCGAACTGTGCTTAGTAGGAGTCCATCTATCTCGACGTATAGCATTGGGCCAGAGCTTTCTACGCTTTTTATTCTTGTTGAAACTGGAATTTAAGAAACAACAAATTTACAAAATGCAAAAACTTTGTAGAGATCAGATATAAATATGAATACTTATAGTAACTTATACGTTATTTGGAACCAAATTTATGAGAAAAAAACACGAGAGCTATTACTTTATAGAAGGTAAAGCTATATTCTCTCTTATATTTTGATAAAAAAAAGACAAATTATTTTTTCCCAAGCAACATGAAAAATATTATTTAACCTAAGTCTCATAAAGGCTTGAGCGCCTATGAGACTTGAGAGGAGTATTTCAATGGGGGAATATAGGGACTAGAGCCCTTACAGCCCCTCGTAGAACTGTCACTTTTTTGAAAAAAAAAAAAAACAAGTTTCTTTGAATATAACTTAATTTCAACGGTACCAATATAATGTTACATAAAAGTCATTAATTTATCAAGGTTTGTAAAAACAAGATTATAGAGTATACTTAATTGTGGGTGAATAAGGAACAAAAGTATACTCTACTCTTGAAACATAAACAAGTCAAATCAAAGATATTATTGCGTAACATAATAGATCATTTGAAGTAAATTCATGAAGGGAATTTAAAACCCTGTGTCATATTTTTGTAGACTTAGTTGTTAAGTATTTAGTTTGTCGACTACCAAGAACAGTTTACACCCTATAGTACAATTTCTTAAACATAGTTAATTAATCAGAATACCAAACAATTCAGTGGTCTGTCTAGGATTTTTTAAGAGGTACCTATTTTGTGAAAATTTAGAGCTAATTTGTGAAAAAAAATTTTGAAATTTGTGAAAATTTAAGTGCAAAATAACATAAAACAAGCACACAATTTAGTAAACATTAAAAACAAAATAAAATTTAGTCTAGAATGGGTAAAAATTTAACAACTGAGAGAATATAGCTTAATAGGGAACTCACTTTCAAAAATGTATTATGTGAAGGTACTTTATCCTAAAACTGAATTTGTGAAAGTACCTATTTAACAAATTATGAATTTGTGAAGGTACCTATAAACAGTAGTAAAATTGTCCTGGACAGACCACTGCAATTACACCTTAATTAGGAAATTTAATTGTTAAGCATGTAGGCATGTTGTGTGGGGTTATAAGTAATCAATTTTCAATTTCAATTTCAAATTTATTAACAAGAACAAGAACAAGAAACAATAGAATAAAACAAAACTAATACATAAATACATACAACACAATAGATGTCCCAAATTAATTATGAATTTTATTTCCCAAAGGGGCAAACACCCGTCCATGGGGTCACAGAATATCAAATACTAAAAATATAAGATGGGACAAAAAAAGAGATAGTGGAAGAAAAAAAGAAACAAAAATAAGTACTTTTTAATATTAAATAAAAAAAATAATAATAATGGCTTGGCTGGCAATTAAGTACTAGTTTAAGATAATAAAAGTATGTGTATACCTGACAAATTTAAAATAGAGACTCGATATTATTAATATCCAAGATAAATGCAATGCAAAGCTTTTTAAAGTGGTTAATATTAGTTTCTGATTGTATTTCATTAGGCAGATTGTTAAAAAAAGTGACGGAGAGATACTGAAAGTGTTTTTTATAGATTTCTTTGTGAGGGAAAGGCACGTGATAATATTTATGATTACGAAGATTGTATGAAGGATTTTCGTTTTTCGTGGCCCAGTCAGGGAATTTCTTCAAGAACATGAGACTATTAAGTATAAATAACTGGCGCACATTTAAGAATTTGTTAGAAGGAAAGTAGCGTAAAATTTTTTTTTGTAAAGTCAATAAGGGTTTGATGTTAGAAAAATAGTCCCCACCCCAAATCAATATACCATATTGTATACGAGCTTGCACCCAAGCATAGTATAATTTTAGAAGTAGGTCGGAGTTGATATATTTTTTTAAGTGGTAGAACATAAATAAGATATATCTTAGTTTGCTGGAAATAGAATTAATGTGATCTTTGAATTTCCAGTTTTTATTGAATAGAATACCTAAATATTTTAGAGATGAGGAGTTATTTATTAGATGGTTTGAACAAGTTTTTATTTTACAATTGCATAAGTATAATTTAAGATTTTCCAAAGAGTTTGAACATAAAGAGAAAATAATATAACTAGTTTTGCTAACATTTACCTTTAGTTCATTGCATACAAACCAATTATATATTATATCTAGATCATGATTTATCATGCTTTCTAGCTGATTATATGAGCGAGCTGAATATATAATAATCGTATCGTCCGCAAAGGTTATCACTTTTCCCAAAAGGTCCAGTTTGCAAAAATCATTTATATAGATGTTAAATAATAGAGGACCCAAACGAGAGCCCTGGGGTACTCCTTTCTTTGAGGAAATAAACGGACTACAAAGGTTATTTACACTAACTCTTTGTTTACGGTTTAATATAAAAGAACGGAACCAATCCAAACAAACACCACGTATGCCAGCTGCATTTAACTTATATAGAAGAATTTCAAAATTGACACTATCAAATGCCTTGCTAATGTCTAAAGAGATCGCCGCAGTTTTTAGGTTATTGTTAAGATTATTAGTAATGGAAGCTGAAAATTCAATAAGAGCATTAGTAGTACTTAATTTGTCACGAAAACCAAATTGATTATCAGCGAAGAATTTATTCGTGTTTAGAAATTTTTTTACTCTAGTAGAAACGACTTCTTCCACTATCTTAGAAAATACGGGTAACAAAGATATTGGTCGATAATTTGAGAAAACATCGGGATTTCCAGACTTCAAAATTGGTACTATTGTTGAGTATTTAAGTGCTGAAAAGAATTTTCCCTCTCTAATTGATTGGTTTAGAAGAGATTGAATGAAAGGAGAGTGGTATTTGCAGACTAATTTAAAAACTTTGGAATTGATGTTGTCATAACCACACGTATTGGTATTTTTTAGTCTTAAAATGATTCCTCTAGTCAAAATTTTACTATAAATATAAAAAAATGAAAATTACTATTTATAGTAACAATAACATATTACATAAATAGTACACAAATGTCTCGAACTTTTAATACCTCAAATATCTTTCAAGTATGCAAAAATTTTCCCTTTTAAATAAAGGACTAGTTAATTTTATGGAAGAAATCTAGTTGTCACCAAAACAAACTTCATTTTTTTGTTTTAGAGGTTATACAAGTTAATTTAAATAAAATTCATAAATTGAATACAAGAATCATGCATGAAAAGAGAAACAATAGTTATTTTTCATTTAATTATAGTAAAAAACAAACATTTACGTTGAATAAGTTCTAAAAGTAACTTAGCACACATAACGAAGTAAAAATAACTTACTTGTGAAATGTTATCCCACGTAACTTCTTGGCAGAACTAATACTGCATCCGTATGCAACGCAGGATCCCATACTTCATTAATCACAATTCCATCTTTCAATTGTTCATTAAAACTTATTCTATCAGAGGAGAGAAATACAACAGCACACAATTGCACATAGAATGTTTTCGTCAAACCAAACCAATATGGCGGACCGGTTACAGTGAAGGCTTCAGTCAATCTCCGGCGCCGGCGTTTCCCCTCCTGTGTAAACAGTGACTCATACGCATACTCGCATACCACGCATAGCTCCATGTTCTGGAAAGCCTGGATCGTATCGTAGTGTGATCGTAGTTCGAAGGGTCGAATTTTTTAATATTAACTAACCGATATTTTGGCATATTGCTTATCAAGATAGAAATGAACGTAGTACGCGAACATTTTGAAATTGATTCGAAAAAAAAAATGTATTTTACTGCAAGAATATTCAATAGACATTTAACTTTTACTAATACCAGTAACTAAATTTAACAACCAATAATTACACACTATTTTTAGACCATGTTAAGGACCCCAAATTGGTTTTATACCTTCAGGGCCCCTTATATTTGATCGACCTAAGCTAGCAAACAACTACCATAAACTAGCAAATCAAGGTACCTAGCTTTCCATGCTATGAAAGTAGCAAGAACAGCTAAAAAGCGTAAGATGCTTGTAACATAGCATGGCATGCTGGCAAGCAGGACCGTATTTCTGGGAGGGCACATTTCAGGATACCAAAAACGCATTGAAGGATAATACTATGAAGAGTGAAAATAAATTTATCAAATAATGAACTGTTTAAAATCTATATTATTTAACTTATAAAGTTTTTATGTGAATTTTTGCTCAGACCACTTGGATGAAAGATTATTAAATTTTTAGACTCAAATAACAAATTATTATTTTATGACCATTATGGGACCCCCCAAATTGTTTTTTTTTCTGCCCCCTGGACCCCTTCTATTTGATCAACCCAAGCTAGCAAAAACTAGCATAAATTAGCAAATCAAGGTACCTAGCTTACCATGCTATGATACTAGCATGAAGTGCTAAAAAGCATAAGATGCTTGTTACATAGCATGGCATGCTGTTGAAACCTAAGCTAGTATACTAGCATCCCATGCTAGCTAGCAAAAACTAGCAAGAACTAGCTTAAAAACTAGCATACCTAGCAAAAACTAGCAAGAACTAGCATATTTTCTTTGCTTGTACTAGCATAAATTTTAACCTGGGTATAAATATGTCTCTAGATACAAAGAGGAAGTCTCTAAAGGCATTGAAAAAACATTGGATGTAATGTCTTCGGGTTATTTTTTAAGAGATATATGAGCAATGTCCATTTTCACATTTCATTTTTATACGTAGAGAAGTTGTATTTTTTAAAAATAATCAGTGTTTATATTTGATGCAAAATATTATAAGCATCATCATCATCAACATTGGTGCGACAGCACGGTGTGGGCCCTGGCCTTCTCGAGGACTCTCCTCCATCCTGATCTGTTAACGGCCACAGTTCGCCAGTTCCTACATTTTAGGACAAGGAAGTCCTTGTCTATGGAATCAGACCATCTGATTTTGGGTCTTCCCCTAGCTCTATTTCCAAATGGCTTAGACATAAAAATTCTTTTGGTGGTACATTGGTCTGGCAAACGGACTAGGTGGCCAGCCCATTTCATTCTTTGTATTTTGATGTACTTCACTATGTCAGGTTCTTTATATAGCCGGTAGAGCTCATGATTGTATCTTAATATTATAAGCAGTACATGGTATTTGCCTTGTTATTAGAAATGACGTGTCATTTTAAAATTGAATCTTGAATTAAATGGATCTAAAAGACCCCTTATCAACTTTATTTCATTCGTAAGAAACGAAAGGTTTTCCTTCAATCGGTTATAGGTCTGATTATAGAAATTACCCATACTTTCTTGAGGAATATATACAGAGAGTAAATATTCTGATATGATTATTAATTTATTACAACTAAAAGATGTATTCAAACTAATCATGTATAAACCGTAAGGGAAAATTCAAAATATACAATAACCACAAATTTTCATGGTCTGACAATAATAATAACCGACTTACTTTTAAATATAGTAAAGGGCTAGATATAATCAAATTAAAAAGCTTTACTAGTTTTTGAATCATCATCTCGACCAATATCCGTTAATTACTTTAACATTTATCATAAAATTTTCAAGTGTCACCATTAATAGGTGAAGCTGAATAAACATTTACACTGGATATAATACATAACTCATGGTGATATTCCACAAACTTGAACCCTTTTTAAACTATGAAAATCAACAGTTAAACTCTAATCAATTCTGAAGAGTATAATTGAATTTTCTTAGGAGAAAACTCCTAACTTTTATAGTTTCTCCGAAAGGGTTCTTTCAAAGAGATTATTAAAAGCTTGACATTTAAAGGAAAGACTGTCAAATTAAATTTAATGAGCATTTCACCTTACGGACAGTAAAAGATCATAATACCCGATTTGAATTCATTCGTTCCCGAACCCCTGAATATTTCAAGTAGGCAACATCGCTGTTAGTCTTTTTAAAAAAGATCCGGTCTACCTACTCATGCATTTTCGATAATTTCGTTAGCGAAGAAACCTCCCTCCTTCTTCTCAAAACATTTCATAACGAATTAAATCCTTAAACGCGTTGCGTAATCTTGAGCGAAAGTTCCAGCTTCGAATCATCGAACGAAAAAAAAAAGTGCACCTTTCAAATATTTCACCGTGTTTGACATTTCAATCCCCCGTACTTTTTAATATTCATGAGCTCCTCTGAAAATTTTTCCACACCAGTCAAACAATTTTGCCGGAACTTTTAGCCCCGATCAGTAACGCATGAAAAACCTATTTCTTTGCTTTGCATTAGCGAGTTCGACCGGTGGGTTGCGTATAAACAGTTCAATCAACGGATTTTACGTTGCGTTTGCAAGGGGAGTTTTACGACGTAAAGCAAATTTGTGGAGTGATGGACTACCTACCTTCCATATGGGCTGCTCAGAAGGCAAGCGGTGTAAGTCACGGCCAACTAGACTCGTAAGGCCATAGAAGCTCGGAATTTTGACGTGTGATTGTAGCCATGACATAAATTTTGATCACTATTTGGTCAGAACTTCACTCAGAACTAAGTTAAATTATTAAAATTTATTGTAAGGAAACTTTTGAGATATATGTGCAATAATGTTAGCAAAGTGATTTTCAATTAAAGAAAGGGATGAACAATCACTACTTTTATTGAAATTACTTGTATTGTTAGGTTCTCAGTAAAAATTTAATTAAAAAATTTCCTGCTCATATAGTCATGTTAAAAAATGAAATAACCAAGAGTTTAATTTAAAAAAAAAAGAAAAAAAATGCTTTATTAAAATAATTCTAAACTCACAAGTCACTGGTTTACACTCAAACAAGAATTCCTCTCTTTAGAACACCACATTTTATTTTTCTAATTTTCTACTGCTACCAAAAACCTAAATAAGAGTGCAACAAAGAAATTGTTCAGAGGAGTACAGGTTCAGAACTTAATCATTTACTAGTAACTTAAGATCTTCACATTATTATTTGAAATGCTTCCAAAGTTTCATTGGAATGCATTTTAATAATTTAAAATTAAATGCAGAGTGAAGTTGTGTTTCTATTGAGTGATTAAAAGTGACGTCACTTCTACCACACGTCACAATTCGGAGCTTCCCAAGCCTTACGGGTCAAGTTGGCCATGTTCGAAAACAAATTCAAAATTTAAGACAAGTAGATGTATTTGAAAATAATTTATAATGGGAGGTAGTTGGCTAAATCAAATGTTCAATAATTGGCTTATTAAATCCAACCTCATAAACGCCTTCTCCATAGGAACAAAGGAGCCTTCATAGAAAACCTTCAATTATTAAAAACTAAGCTTGAAGGAGTTATACCACTTTAATTCTTTGCAATTCGTATGTTAGATGCAGGTAGGAAAAGTCCTTATCTGTCCTCCAGTCTTAAAATGACGTCATCATAATAAGTCATCCTATCATGGAGGCTATTACGCGACCTAAGCGATCGCCCTTAGGCAAAGAGATTTGAAAAGTTTGATGATTTGTAAGGGATGTGAAACCTAAATTTTCTGGCGCTGAAAACTTATTAAACTTTTGGTTTTGAATTATAGGAAAATGCCTCAAAAATAAAAATTACTGTAACTCTTATACCGTATCTTCCCCACAGCAACTGGTCTACGAAAGCATCCATCGCCAATAACGAGATCTGATGTAATATCATCACTTTATGAGATAAAATAATAATGAGAGTTTGTATATTAATTTCATTGCTTTAAATTATACTTTTTCGATCCTATAAAACATACACCATGTGTTTCAATAAAGCGCATAATTGTGTCGTTTAACAGAGGTTTAAACAACTGAATATTTAATTTAACTCACAAATTAGATTAAATACATTCATATGTCTCTTTCTATTAACCTGGATTTAGCATACAGTTTCATAAAACAAATATAAATGTTTCATATCTGCAACTTAAAGTAAGATCAATCGAATGAAATTAATTTGAATATTACAGCAGAGAGATTAAAGTCAATTGGTTAGATAATCATATTTTATGAGTTCATAATGCTTATTAGCTCACCATCCCCCGAACTGCTACCGTAGTTCTGCTATCCTTCTTAAACCTAAAAAGGTATTTCACTTTTCTGATCAATAATTTAATAATTTAGTATAAATGATTTTCAACAAAGAGCCCGTTCAAATATTACGTAAGCACGGTTTTGGTAATTTTGACCCCCCCCCCTCCCTTAACAAAAGTTCATGTGTAATAACTCGAATGTTTTGTTAGATGAAATAACTCTAGATTGAAAGTATTTTTAGATGATTTAATGAATATAAAGTTTGAATAACACAAAGCCATAGAGTTAAACTTCTAAAAACATTAAAAAAATTGTTATTCCATTTTTGCTAAAGTATCAAATAAGTAATATGCATATAATTTTCGACTTTAAATGAGCTAAACTAGCATGTAAAAGCAGTAGTGTTCGGCAACTAGTGGTCAAAAACTAGTTAACTACCAACTACTAACTAGTCTGGGAAATTGCAGTTGCAACTAGTAGTTAACTATTTCCCAAAGTAGTTAAATACTAGTTAACTAGTCTATTTAATTTCATAACATACTTTTTGGTAAAATTCTAATACATCTTTCTAATCTATGTCACAAAAAAAGTTTATACTTCGCACAAAAATGGTCTTTATTTATGGTTATGGTATTTGAATACTCTACCTTTGATAAAAATTTTAAGTATCTTTTTAAACTTTAAATAAAAATTTTTTCAAGTAGTTGAAAATTTGAAAGTAGTTTTAACTAGTAGTTGATTAAAAAAGTAGTTAAACTAATAGTTGAACTACTTTAAACTAAAAGTAGTTAAACTACTAGTTAACTACTAGTTGATCGGTAGTTAACTACTAGCTGCAACTAGTTCTAGTTAACTAGTGCCGAACACTAAAAAGCAGCATATAACAGGAATAAAAAATAAAATTAAATATATAACAAGTGTTATAAGAATAAAAAACTGTAGAAAACTTATTGATTTAGTGTCTATTGCTGTATACTTTTATAATCCTTAGTAAGATTTGCTTTATTGAAAATAAAAAGGGAAAACCTACGAATACAACGGGCGTTTTATCATTTATTAATGACCATAAAGGTAACTTTCTATACAAATAATAGCGTCTGCCTCATTTTTCTTTCAGGTAGTACATCGATGTTTCTATGTTGCAGCCAAATGTAGCTTGGCTTGACATTAAATCAATCATGATAATAACCATCTTTAGCACTAAAGCCAACGTCCGTTTTTATGCCAAGAAAAAAAAATATTTTTTCACTGTCTAAATGCCAGTCTGTGTCATTGTTAAATGTCAGATATTATCGATTGTATCCTCATTTATTTTCAGGTTTTGTGTTCTTTCTTTATTGAATATTGAAAATCTTTGCATTGCTGAAAAAAAAATTCAAGAGGCTGCTTTTGTAACGAAAATAACAGGGACTTTGTGTTGCTCGTCTGATTCTTAACAATCTTTTTTCCTATTCATTGTTATTATAGGTTTTGTTGAGTTACCTGCTAACATTATTTGAAGAATTAGAACTCGTAAAACTGGTGTAGTTTTTACTTGCTTTCCAAAATGCTATACTTAGTAATTGTACCATCAAAAATATTTCAATCAACTACAGCAAATAAAAATAGTTGTTTTACAATTTTGGTTCTGACTACATCCAACTGTGTGGATGTCAGAAGATACCATACAACCTTAAATGAACTTCCTTTTTTAAAAAAATGGGAGGAAACTGAATCTATGATCCTTGACCACTGAATTGCCCTTAGAAGCACCTACTCAGCGTTACTTTGGTTTGGTTTGGTTTTTGGTTACATATATTTTCCGGTATGTGTGCTTGATCTCAAGGATCCGCTTATACACCTTCGTCAAGTAAGACAGACACAACAGAATTTTTACTGGCACAAAGAAGGAAAATACACCCAGGGGCGAGGTGAGAATCGAACTCACGACGGAGCAGTGCGCAGACTGCTGGCGTGAAAGGCAGAGGAGCAAACCGAACAGGCCATCCCGTCCCCCTCAGCGTTACCCAGTGGGCATCTGAGGACCGGAGCCACGGAGGTGAGGTACTGCTACCCGAGCCACAAACACACTCGCTCGCATAACCCCCATTTTATAGGGGGAGCCACAATCACATTCATCACGCACAAGGACAGAATCTAACATCCAGCCCCAGACGTACAGATGCAGATGCTTTAACCACTAGGCCAGTACGCCGGTTATTTCTAAAGATACGTAATTTATAAATTAAAAAAAAAAATTCTTATTGTGTACTTGTAAAGAAAGTACTAGATTTTCATATTCGACAGCCAACGTTTCCTGAACCCTGTATACGTCACTACGCGGTAGCAGAAACTGGGTAAACACAAAGCCTGTTGGGTTGCTAGGAGGAGTTTCGGGACGTAAATCGTGATAAAAAAACGCTATATATATGTTATGGGCAAAATGATTAATCGGGCATTATTAATAATGCCCGAAGTGGAGGCGGGCAAAGTGATAAATTTCATTCATAAATTCCACTGAATTTATCACATTGCCCGGGCATTATTAATAATGCCCGGATTTATCACATTGCCAGTAACATACTTATACATGGGTTTCACAAACTAATCATTTTTTTAAAATGACTATTTTAATTTTACTCAAAATTCAGACACCGCTCTGGGAACTACTCAGTTTGTTTTGTTTCTCCAGGGTCAACTAACGTTGCATTCTTGTATAGTAACTGGAACGCTACCACCGTTATCTTCAAACTAAATCTTTAACCGAAATAAACACTAACTTCTCGAAATAAATTTCCAGACCCCAAACAGGACACTAAATTGATTTCCCTTCAGAAAGTACTCGGTTAGATTTGGGGAGATATATCTAAGTTATGGCAGCATCTGTTTGCTATCACTCAGTTAAACTATCACATTCTCATGTTATAGTAACAAAATGTACATTTAACTATATTGAACGTTCTAAGGCTTTGAAGAATGTATGGTAGCTTCAATGAGACCTTAACTAGTGTTTACTTCGAGTATTAACTTTAACGTTATTTGGGGAATTGATAGTTAAGATAGAATATCGATAGCAGATTGTCGGACTGTATTGTGTTTTGGAGATTTACTACTTACTTGGGGAAATAGTTTTAAGTTGGATGGGGTATAGGAATAGGAGAATATCACAATACGGTTTAGTGACATCGTCGTTTAAGGTTCAGGTGCAACATGGCATATTACAATTTTTTACTTTTTTGAGACATGCGTCAATCTTTATTTAAATTTTGAAGCCAAATATTATATCACTCGTATCGCTGCTGTCACTAGTTTTACTATCGCTCTATTTATAGGAAATGCACATTAAAGCGAGTGGGTTTTTTTTCTCTCTTCTGAAAAGCTGATAAAATTGAGTTATGTCATATTGTGCCTTAAGCGACAATATGCATTAAATTTACTTGATTTGATGACTTATTACTGTAGAACCAAACACTCTGAAATCCATAAATTACTTTGATTTAAGATTAGCTCCATTAATTTGATCACTTTGCCTGTTACGTGTAAAATGATGCAAAAATAAATTCAATAAATAAAAAGTTCAACTATGTAGTTTTAGTATGGGGACTTTTTTTCAATATTTTGCAGCGTATTAACCCATTAGCGCCCATTGATCTATTTCTAGATCGCTAAACATAGCGTGGGAAACTCGCTTTTAAATTACCTTCTACCCACCCCACACATTCCAAACTGCCCAGGGGGCAAGATAAGGCATGCACCTGTTTTACAACACGTGTTTTTTTTTGTTTGGTTTGGTCATTGATCTACAGCGATAAGAGAAAGTTGGCATCGCCATTTCGTTCCGCAGTTTTTCGACGTTTCTTTGCATAAACCCTGGAAACAGCTAAGCGGTATCAGTAAGAAAAACTTATTTTGGTGTTTTAATATCTTCATAGATGTGGCTATTAGGATATAAAGCGGTGTTATGTTAAAATAAATTTAAGTGGTAAAAATTCTTGCCGAAATGTTGCTGATCTAAAATTAGATCACTGGGCGTTCGGGCATTTATTTTTCCTGTGTTGCTTACTATACGATTATTTAGTTTTTCCCAATTGAAACTAAAAAATGAGTCTGAGAATATTCAGTTATGTCCAGGATGAAGTCAAATATATATTTTCTGATGAAATTGAGAATTATATTGTTGGTAATTAAATTTTATAATTTCTTTTGGTCGATAAATGGAGGGTAGACAATCATGATTTATTGCTAGTAAAGCAAAGCATTGCAAATAGTGGCAAAAATTATCTGTGTTTATTCACATAAATTTATTAGTATAATACAAGTCAATTATCTTGTTTTGAAATAGTTCATGTTGGAAATTATAAGACAATAACATTTTTTCGAGGAGCTGGAGAAAATATCAAATGGAAAATTATAATTATTTAAAATTCTCCATAATACAACTTTTGCAACCTTAAAATTGACGCTGTGGTAAAATAAATTATTGGAATATGCAGGTAAAAAGCTCAAAGACGTAGCCTTTTTAAATGTTGGCTGAGTAAGACCAAGTTTCGTTTTATTTCATGAGCAATTTCATTTTATGGTAAAACAAATTCATAAAATTTACGCAACATTAAAACTAATGCATTTTAATTTACTTTGTGTTCAATTTTATGGCATATTTTTTTTTTTATCTATAACATACTCATCAATAAAGTTCTTGGTTTATTTTCCCATTTTTCCCACTAAATACTTCCAACATAAGCTATTTATGTAGTTTATCTTGGGTATATTATTTAATTTTATTATTATTTAATTATTTTTCCACATATTTATGAATAAATATGTGTTTCTTAAGGAGAAGTACTAAAGTTTCTACCTATTTTATATTTTTTAAGGATTTTTTGGAAGTTCTACTATTACTTTGCTCTGTGACAAAAATATCCCAGAACGCCCATTGATCTATTTTTAGATCAGCTATTTTTAAAGAAACTAATGATTGCTTTTACAAAATTTGTTTATAATATCCATATTGAAGGCAAAATACACCAGATTCTTGATTTTTATAAAATTTGGCCGAAAAAAAATAAATTGGGCGTTAATGGGTTAACGGGCATTTGAAAGAATAAGATTTTTAGCAAAAAGTTTTAAGATAATATATGTGACCGTAAGATATTGCTATTTTTATTATTATGTATTTTTAATTTTTGTTATCATAAGAAATTATCAAAATATATATTCTGTAATTGTTTTTATAAATTCAAAGTTCGAAATATAGAAGATATTTGGAGAAAAGGTAAACGTTACTCTTCGCAGTTTTTTATTATTATTTCATCGTTCGTTTGGAAGGTAAGGCGAAAAAAGCTTTGTCCGAACAAATATGTTACACTGGTCACTAACAATTTTTAAATTTTTCGGAAATCCCGGTATCCAGTAGGTGATCAGTTGACAAATGATGCATGCCGTTTCTAAATATGCAAACCGTTTGTTTCAAAACCATTTGCCTGCTAACCATCTTTTTATGAGTGACTTTCTGAGAACGAGGTCTTTTTACGCTTCTTGTTCTATTCCGAACATTTATGATTTGGTTTAAATTTACACCAAATGTTCACCAACGATTTTTTTAAAGAAAAAAATTGTCAAAGAGCTATGACTATAAATAGTTACCCTTTAGCTTTGCTGCAACAGATAGTAAAAAGATCAGTGCGATCAAACAAAACTCATTCCCCTCCCATTCCCCTTTGTCACAGTGCCACACTTCCAGTACCCCTTCATCTCCCATAAACGAGTATGACATCATTAGCGAACACCTCCCCTTTATCCGAAGCAATTTAAGCCCCCAAATTTTCTTCACATCAAAATCACATCCTCTCCTGTTGAACACCTTTTAGTGAACCCACACCTCCTCCCATAACATTCGAGAAGAAAAATGCCCTAATAACCCTCTCGCATGTATTACTTCCTTACCATCAATCACTTTCAACCCCCCCCCCCAAGTTCTAAAACCAACCATCCATCCATCCCTTAGGGAGTAACCCCCGAAAGCATCGGAGCAACCCTTAATGAAACTTGCGACAGACAGAAAGGCCATCGCGTTGTTTTCGGATAAAATCAATGACGATGCACTAGTATCCATCCGAAAATAGATCGTTCTCATTGGCGTAAATATTTTAACACCAACTTTTCGCGATGGATTGATGGATATGGTTGGATAATGAACTTCCAGTGTTGTGTGTATACCTCTCAATTTAGGGCAGGGATCGAGTTTTCAAGGGTAGATGTTTGTATTTTGGGTTTTATCCTGGGTAGTTTTATTATAGGTAAAATGGCTTTGTTTTGGTAAAATATTTGCGATTGGATACTCTGGATATTCGTTAAATATATAAAATAATTTGTTTTATTTTTTCGCGATAGTTTTTATTATGAAAGGTATCATCAAAGCTTGCATATCCATAAAAATATATCGTTTACGGTTCAGAAATAATGAAAATGGTTTCCCAAATCAGAATATAGAACAAGCAAAGCTACCAAATTGGTGCTACGGACGTTTTGCCAACTCTGAAATTTCCTACCCCCCCCCCTCTTTGACCTTACACTCACAAATCCCTAAATCGAAGAGGGGGGTAGGAAATAAGTTTATATATTTAAGGATACATTTTTAGTTTAAAAAAATTCCATTCGCATAAAATGATTACCCTATATTTACATCATCTATCAACAGATTACTTTATAAAATTAGAAACAATAAAAAAAAATCTTACCTTTTGGTAAACTTAATTCCTAATCAGCTATAATCTTCTTTTCTTCAAAACAAGAAATCCTCAAAAGTTGCTTATTCTAAACAGAAAGGCAGATAAAACTCACCTGGATTTGATCGCAAACATAAACAACAGCATCAAATGGAATCCATCTTCAAATACATGTTGAGTTGTTTTTCTCATGATTAAAACATATTATTCTTCATGTTATTTTTTTTCAACTTCCTAGAGTGAAATGACTTAGCAGTTCTTTTAAAAATAATGACATTATTTTTCAAGCACACACATCCCTACGCTGTATCACATTGTGATACATGTCTTAAACTACACTACAATTTAAATTAGGTATCCTTATTTTTATTTTTTGTCTCCAGCTTATTCTACTAGTTACTATGGTGGCTGAAAAGAGGTGAAATATTAACATGGATTTCTTTAAGATTTAGTAAATTTGTTGTTTTATTTTAGAATGGAGGCGCTTTCAGAAACAAAGAACTAACTCCAAAAGCTTTACAGCTTTACATTGGTTGCTCAATTGGTGCACATGGCCTCAAAACTCATTGAATTGAAATATAAATCTTATCAAGCTAAAAATTAAGGTAATCACTGCGATTCGAAGATATTTGCCAACACTCATCATACTCATTTATTCTACTGTCGAGGAAAATATTTTTAATAAATTGTTATCGCGATCTTGGTTTAAGCGTTTGAAATATTTAAGGCTATTCTAAGCTATTTCGTAAATAAAATACCCGACCTAACATTGAAAGGTTATATGAAAAACTTTAAGTGTTTTTACCTACTATTTTTTACAATGTTCTATTAGTTCTTTTAGAATGTTTTTTTTTAATCATTATTAGAGATATCATGCCCCCAAGGTAGGTCAGACAAAATGTTCGTACTCAAAGTCAATAAAGCATTTAATTTGGACTAAGTAACACACTGGGTCTTTGCTATCTCACATTTCTAATAGAAGACAGAACTATTAAAGTCTTAAAGCGGATCGGAGAACCCAGTAATTTTACAAAAATGGATTTAGCAAGCCAAATTGAAGACCACGTCCATAATATGAAAAATGTTCGTGGGAGTTGATCCTGATCTTACTTGAGTCAAGCTGGAGATGCTTCAGACTGCAATTTAATTTAGCTCTGGAGGTTTATGTTTTGAAGAAAACGAAACACTGAACAATCGTGAAATAGCGAGAAACTAAATGATAAAATTCATCATGAATAGTTTAAGAGGATCTATTGCAAGAGTGCTAACAAAGATCTCAACACATGATCACCACGGCTTTTGTTTGGATTCCATGGTTACCATCCAATCCTAAAATAGGGAGATTGCACGTGGATGTTCTGTGATCGTTCTGTCTTGTTTTCTGTGGTTAAAAAAACGTATTATACTAGAATCTTCAGTTTCTTGGGAATGAAATCAGCAAATTTATCATATCAGCAAATTTTAAAGGATGTATAAAATACCCTAAATCAAATAATAATTTACACAGCAACAAGCTGATTGAGGGTTTAACATACTCTCAGGTTACCCAAACAAAGCAACCACCCAGAACTGTTGATGTCCCAAGGGATCCTGAAGTTATAGAAGATAATCAGACTAATTTTGATTCAAATGATTTGGGTGCTTTATCTAAATTACTTTCTCTTATTAAAAACCTATTTAGAGGCATCCCGAACTTAATAGATACGCTTCAAAAGGCGGAGAAAGCTACTTTACCAATAGATAAACTATTTGTGTTAATTAATGCATTGTCTATAAATCAATGATGGATGCAAATATAATGGGTTTTAAAATTTGTTATTGGAACGCCCGTGGGCTGAAGAATAAAATAGAGGAATTTCGACTTTTCGTTAACTCACACAACCCCGATGCAGTTTTGATGCAAGAGACTTTTCTTAAACTAAACGAATCCCCTGAAATACCTAACTATACTTTATTCAGTAATCCCAGGTTAACAGGAAGAGGAGGTGGAACAGCGATCTACATCAAGGCTTCTATTCCAAACCGCAGAATTGCTCTCCACAATATCAAGCATATTGAAGCAACAGCAATCCAAGTGAAACCTAACTCATTCCCTATACTAACCTTGGTATCAGTCTATGTACCATGCAATGCTCCTAGTGCCTACATCTTTGATATTGAGGCTATCCTGAGAGTTGGATCATCGATATTGATTGCGGGGGATTACAACAGTCATCACCAAAGATGGAACTGCAGAAGGAGTAACAGCAATGGTAGGAATCTTGTGTCTCTTGCTGATCGTGTTATGGTGGATGTAGTGGCTCCGGAGGAACCCACGCATTATACTAATAAGAGCAGTTCTGTTATTGACTTGGCAGTCGTCCGTAACCTACCTTTCAATATAAAATTAAAATCTTTACAAGAACTATCAAGTGATCATAACCCGGTTATGATAGAATCTGACTACATTTTACCAGCAGATACGACACTAAATACATTAAAACCTAATTGGAATAGATTCAGGGAGTACTTGGGAGACATTCCTTATCTAAATACTGCTGGGAGAGTTATGGATATGGATGATGAAACAAGAATGGTAACAGATCAAATCTCTCAGGCATATAGGGATACAAGTAGACTGTCAGCAACAGCAAAAAAGGGAATCCTACCACCATCCGACATAAGAAAGTTACTTAAGTTAAAAAATGCAGCCAGAAAGTCTTATCAAAAATATCGAAATCCAGAGAGCAAGCGATTGATGAACCGATCCCAAAATGAATTTCAGAAAGCTATAGATAAATTCAAACAAGAGCGATGGAAGACCTACTTGGAGAAACTCAATCAGGAGGATGGTTCTATATGGAGAGCAATTAAAAATATTAAAAATTCCAAATTTTATATGCCACCTCTGGAAATACCAAATGGCAGGGCATGGACGTCAGCTGACAAAGCAGAGACAATAGCAAATAGTTTGGAGCAGCAATTTAAACCTAACCATATGCCCCACTTGTCAACGGAGTTGGAGGTAAAAAGAACAATTGAAGACTTCTACCGAAGTAGTCAGATTGATGTAGAGGAACTTGAACTTGCCAAGCCATCTGAGATTTTAAGCTATATTCATAAAATAAAAGTTAAAAAATCCCCTGGAATAGATGGGATTACCAACCGAATCTTAAAAAACTTGCCGATAAAAACAATCTTTGTCATCACCAATTTAGTCAACAATATCCTAAAGACGAAATCCTTCCCTTCCGCCTGGAAGCAGGCTGTGGTGGTGCCGTTGCTAAAACCCGGCAAGGATCCGACTAAACCTGAAAACTACAGACCAATTAGTCTTCTACCGACATTAAGTAAACTTACGGAGTCAATCATCCTCAGTAGACTTGATACAATAGTTACCGAGAGGCAACTAATAATTCCACAGCAGTTTGGGTTTCGAAGGGGACTTTCGACCACTCACCAGTTACTGAGAATTTCCGAATTTGTGCTTGATGGTTTTTCAAAGAAAGAGTCTACAGGATCAATCATGTTGGATATTGCTAAGGCCTTCGACAGAGTCTGGACGGAAGGTCTGATATATAAGTTAATAAAATTAGAAATCAAACCAGCCCTAATAAAAATTAATTCACTCTTACTTGAGTAATCGTGGTTTCCAAGTCAAACTTAATGAAACCACATTCTCAACACCGAGAAATATTCTTGCAGGCACTCCTCAGGGTTCTCTCCTGGGGCCAACATTATTTAATTTGTACATTAACGATATCCCCATAGATCAGAATATTTCACTCTGTCTGTTTGCAGATGATACAGCCGCAATTACAAAAAATGCTGATGTTCAATTGGTTGCTGACAACTTGTCGATCTGGATTAAAAAGTTAGAAATCTGGTTAATTAAATGGAAGATTCTGGTGAATGTTGAAAAATGTCAAGCTATTATTTTTACAAGAAAGATTAAACTACCTCCTCCAGTTGAGCTCTTCGAAAGACCGATCGCATGGACTAGAACAGTTCTATACTTGGGTGTGACCTTGGACTCAAGACTAACTTGGAAAAAGCATATAGAAGTTATTAAAAAGAAATTCAAATCAAGACTAAACCAATTATATCCACTCATTTGTAGAGATTCCTTTCTCTCCCTAAATAATAAGGTACTAATCTATAAAACTATCTTCAGACCTACAATCACATATGCTTGCAGCGTTTGGGGTTATGCCGCCAGAACCAATATCAATAAACTAGAAGTCCTCCAGAACTCAATCCTCAGAATAATAACCAAAAGTCCATGGTTCTACAGAAATAACACATCAGAAAAGAATTAAACATCCCAACAATAAAGCATTTTTCTCAGATACTAGCGATAAAATTTTTTAGGAGCATCGATACATCTGACAATCCAGCAATAACCTCAATTTCTGACTATGATCCACATGCTACAAAAAGACCAAGATCAATTTTGTACGATCCACCCTAGTTTTTTAAACTTTAATTTTAAAAACACATGTTGATTATTACTTAATTAATAATTGTTTAATTCAATATTTTTAATGATTTTAATTGTATATAGACCTTATAATATGTGAAATAATTATAAATACTTTTTATCTTGTATTTTATGTATGTACATAGAAATTATTTTTTAACTTATACTGGAGATTGAGGGCCCATGGGGCTCAGGTGCTCTAAATAAACTATTGTATTGTACTGGGAATGGAGAAATTAGCTGAGAGCAAGCGAAGGAAATAGTTCCCAGTCCAATGTCCGAATGCCAAGTGAAATAATATTATAATTAGTTTGTTAAATGTTAAATCCATATATATATATATATATATATATATATAACTCATCTTAGAATCTTTGAATTTAAACTAGATAAATAATGCAAACTTGAAGCAGCGCCAATGCTGCATGCAACAAGAGCATGAAAATAATTAAGGCAAAATAAATTTTTATAATTAAAATAACCACTCAAATGAGCCAGAAACAAAACCCACAACAATTAATAAAAATTAATAAAGTCCACCATACCTCTGTCACTTCATCAGGGGTACCAAACAGAAGCATGGTGGACGGGTCGTTTTCTGTTGGTTGTTGGAGAGTACATACATACAAAATTCCAACCAACCATGGTACCCAAACGACCCTTAACATATAAATGAAAATCAAATCCCATAATTAATTTGAACATCAAAAACAACATACCATAATCATAAAGTGAACGAACATAATGTATCAATACCGTGGTAGAGAGCTTATACCAAAAAACACTCTGATGCCATTTTAGGGAAGAGAAACTCCAACTGCCAGTTTGTCAAATATTGATCTCAAAAATCCCAATGGATATAAGTTAGATTCCAACAATTTATACAGCTCTTTTAAATGTTTAATTATGCCAAAATTTCCATTGCAAATAGTTTTAATTCTGTTAATTTGTCCAATAACTGTATTTCTATATATGTTTCTAGAGATATTGGAGTTCCAATATATAAGTTTAACGATATTAAAATTAAAATCATTTCGTTTATCATATATTTCAATATTCACTGCATCATCAACAGAAAAATCAATACTCAAATCCAGAAAGCTGACAATACTTCCATCACTGGTAAGAGCCAAACTTAATTCAACTGGATAGATAGTTTTCAATACTTCCAAAGTTATTGTGCCATTAAACACAATCAGATCATCAACATAGCGAAAAATTCCTTGATTAAAATGGTAATTCTCATAGTAGTGTAGAAAAAGGTTGGCTATCAGAGATGAAAAAGATGAACCCTGTGGAATACCACTAACCTGAACATAACAATTTTCTCCGTTCATATATATATATATCGTATATATCTCCGTATATCGTATATATATATCGTATATTTCTCCGTATATATATATATATATATATATATATATATATATATATATATATATATATATATATATATATATATATATATATATACTTTCTATTTTGCGGCGTAGTGCATTCATTTAGAATTGAGCTGGTTAGAATTAAAGTGGTATAAGTCCACTGAACGTACTAGTTTTGAGCAATCGAAGGTTTTCGGCGCCTGTATCGTTCATATGGAGAAGGCATTTTTAGGCGGCTCTTACGGGCCATTTATTAATCTTTTGAATTAGGCGACTACCTCCCTAGGCCTAGGTAAAGGATCTAAAAAGGAATCAGAGTCAATTCTTTTCACAAAATTTGGATTTTTGGACTTATCCCACTTTCATCCTGAGCAACTCAATTGAACACGCCTGTCAATGAGAGCTCACAGACGATCTATTAACTCAGTTTTTCTCCCGCACATTGTTAAAAAAGGTTGTAATCTAGTATAATTGACTATAAACGCTACTCAAAAGTAAAAACAACATTTTTTTTGGTTTCCCTGAGAAACTTTATTATAAACATCTTCCATTATGGACAGTCGAACGCATATAAAAATAAGTTGTGGGACTAGGGGAACACTTCCCCTTTTCAGACGCATCAGCATAAACTTCATATGTACAAAGGGAGTGCAGATAGCACCGCTGTCAACACGAGCGGAGCGGTCCACAACATACCGAAAAAATCTCATATGTACAACATAAAGATTTATACAATATATTAACAATCAGTCTTTTATATATAATAGCCATTTATAACACATCTCATCAGTTCATGATAGTTGTCAATGGTCAATAACTCTTCTCGACAATAAAAGCTGTATTATTTGTCATCGAATCACACAGATGATTTTTTTTCTATAGAAAAGGTTTGACATGGGGTGGTTAACATGGCGAGGGAGAAATAAAATGGTTCTATTAAATTGTATCAACACTTAACGATGTCCAGTTCTTTTGAAATTGTGCAATGAGTTAGTCCATGTAGAGTATGGGGTATGCAGTTTGTCCATAGCTTTCAGATGTAACCATGAAACAGCTCTGTTTGGAATATTGGGTTGTAAATCCACGGACTTCGACGTTTCTACTAGTCTATCAGCAATCATATTAATTGTGTATTAAAAGCAAGGATGCAGTATATTTGTGGTTTACCGTGAAGTAGCACGTACAGATATGTGAGCTGAAGCATATAAAAACTCATAAAATGATAGTTTGAGATTTTTCATAAATATTTAGAGTTGAAAAATAATAATTATGGAATTTTTTTTAAACAATGAACCAAAATTAGAAACTATAGGCTAAACTTTCTTCTGGAAGACTAGGTTTAAGAGTAAAGCTACAAAAAAGAAATATTCCGAATGAAATTTCCTACAGTTTTTGGTACGGAGCAAAAATTTGAAGGTATTCGTATTAAACTAAAAGTGAAAAAAAAATCATTTCACATTAGCTACAATTCAGTTCCTCATGAAAAATTGGAAATATATCTCCTTAAAATAATTAAACACTGTTTCACTGCAACCATTTCGACTAAACAAGTACACATTAAATAATATCGGAGAATAAATACTAATGTAATGAATAGTTATACACCGGAAAATTAAACACCCCCAATTTACTCGTAATTTAAGGAGATTTAAAACCTTGTAGAAATTAATTTTAATACCTTGAAATACTGTCAGCTTATGTGTGCTTCCAGAAAATTGCAACACATTATAAATAGGTATCGAAATAACTAACTAGGGATTACTCATAATACCTTATAACAAATCTGAAAATTCGTATAAAATTTCCAATTTTTTAACCTGTTTCAAAATAGATATAGTTAACGTGGTTAGAGGCGCTATCTCCGTAATTTTTCCGAGATGAAATTCAATTTAATCTGGTATTAGTGAGTTCAACATATTTCGTAAATGCTTTGTTGTTTACGTGAAAACTGTTTATTTTACCCGGATTTAATAATGTCTCTTCAACTCAACTCAACAACTAAAAGCAGACGGCGAGACTGGTGTAACAAAAAAAAATGCAGTCTAAGATAAGGGTGCATGAATTTAAAAGCCTCCTTGAATACTTTTTAAGGTATTCCCGTAGTTTAATGCTTAGATAAAACCTCTTAATAGTCAAAAGAAGTATTCAATATTGAAATTAACCAGAGGTAATTAGAATTCCAATTATAGAACTTGATTAAAACGCGTTAGGTAAAATTAAAAGCGGGTGCTATTTATACTTGGATATCTCTAAATTAATATGAATACATGCGATTTTATTTTAGAAGCGGTACTCTAAATATTTCTCTTGTCACACGCGCACGGAAATATTAGTTTATATGTTCAGGTCACATACAGATACGTACTTTCAATCATCATTGTAAAATAAATTGATTATATCTATTGGCCGGATTGGAGAGATCTTAGTTTGAAACGATATTCATGTTAACTTATGAATGAAAATAAAAGATAAATTTAAGATCATATTACCGATTTTTCTTCGAGATCGAAACAAAAATGATTGCCGTTATCCTCCGAACTGGCACTGGATGCCTTTTATTTAAAATCGCGAGTCAAGTCTCTGGTCGTGTTCTCGTTATTAAAAAGGAATGACAGTTACACAACAGGGCTGCCTTATTACTCTGCATCTCGGCAAAGATCACCACTAATCTCTTGTAGTCTGTCCAGTATGACAAAGTTAAAAACCTGTTCACCGGTCGGCATCAGGGAACCCCCAACAAGGAATGTATGACTCCATCAGCGGATCAGTGGATCCATTCCATCAGGGCATCACAGAATCCACACAGTCACAGTGGATCGAATAGTCACAGTGGAGTGTATGTCCATTGCGGTAATGGCAGAAACTCGTACCACACATACGTTTTTTTTTTAAACGTCCGTCTGTATGTTCTTGATGTAAGGCCTGTGCAAAGACCCGCACTCCTCCATTGGTAGTACCTTGACTCTTTTCTGCGGCGTGATATGAGAAAAGTCCCTCAGGCTAGCTTCGGGATCCAGTTCCATCTGAAAAGTGAAAAATAGCGTTAATTTTGAACCGGGAACTCGAGGCCGGTTTATATGGCTTGATAAATTCAACGCAATCGGAACAACTCAGAGAAATTTTCCTATTCGAGTACTTTGTCGTGCTATCAGTTCTAGGTGTTGCAACGTAGTAACTCTTTTATCATACGATCGAGTCACGTTTGCTGAACCATACGAAACCGCCTTTGCCCTTTTTAGAGATGCTTTTTGGTGCGATGAGAAAAGAATTGAAATGCACGCTCCAGGAAATTCGTAATATGTATTCATTTCTTGGTTTCACACGCATACGAGTTTCATGGGTTGACGTATGAAGCCATCTCGTATTCCATGTTGTGGAAAAATACGGTGGTAAATGGGTTAATATCTCGTTTTTTAGAGGAAATCTAGTTTTTTGGGGGGTTCTATATTGTGTAAAGGGACTTAAACCTTGTTCAGTTTCCGTTTTATAGTGACATACAATTTTTAAAAAAGGGGTGAGTTATATGGTGTTTAGATAGGGAGTACGGGACATTTTTCCGCATCCAAGTTCTTATACAGGAATGAGGATCCCAAGCTTCTTCTCTAAATTAACTTGTTTTGCCTATGATTCATGAGCTTATCTTTTTTAAAATGCACGGTTATGAGTTTTCCCATTTAGGATATATTTATTCGTACCAGGATTATTCGCTCAAGCTTTGTTTAGTGTTCATTTTTCAAGGGGGCACTTTCAATATTTAGAAAAAATTGAAATAGGAATGGAATATTTAGGGGAAAATTATCAAAGATAAAAATGGGGGAGATTTATTGTAAATGAATAATTTATTTATTTGAAAGAAAAAATCCCCACAGATTAGTTCAATTTGTTATTGCTTGAACATTTCCATGCATTCATTTGTTAAATGATATCCAACACTGTGAATGATGATTATTATAGCGTATTTTTCACTTCTTATATTTTTACCCTCATAAAAAAAACAAAGATAAAAAAAAACTAGCAACCAAAGTTTCAATAGTAACGCAATCCTTTCTGAACATGACTAGACCACGGATTATTTGATACAACACAGGCTAGACGAGGTACGGAAATCATCAAACATGTAGAGATGGCAATAGCTGACATCTGGCAAAGCACTAAATCTATATACAATACGTATAATACGTTATAGGTAAGGTATGGGGCGATCCTAGCGGGAAAAGTTGTCAAATGGTTTTCATTATTCAAAACTCGGCTAGCCTGTATAGTAAACAGTGACCAGGCATACCCATCATTACACTCACATGAGATTCCGCCGTTACCATAACAACCCACAAACGAGTCAAAGGGACACTAGTATGTACATATATTACATCCATATATAGTGTGTGCAAATAAACGTTGTCCATACCTGTCTGGGCGGCCTGCTGATGGTGGTTATTGTTTGCCCGTTGACTCCCATCAGCTGCAGACTTGCCGCGTCCGCCAGGAACTGTTTGTCCAGTCCCTCCTCCGCACTCTGCTCGGAAGGGATGCTCACGTCTGCGGGGACAGTCGGACACATTAGCGACGGCATTGACATTATTAGAACTTAGGGCCATATTCAGTAACTCAAACACTTAGAAGAAACGAGATGGAAACGATACGAAAACGGGGGATTTCCCACGGGAGCTCTGAACTTAACGTTTCTCTCTCACTGCGCTGCTGACGCCACCTGTCGCAAAGCCTTACAAGTAATTATACACTGATAATACAAAATTCTGCTAACACTAGATGTCCATTACTTCCATAATATATTAATGTCTGAGGCAGTGTTATTCCTAGGATTTTTTTAGAAGAGTAAAAATACTCCTTGACTTTTATAGGAGGAGTGAAATTGAATTATGAGGAGTAAAATACGGAAATTCAAAAAAATAACTACATAAACAGAGGCACAAAAACCGCAATCAAACTCCCTAAGCACCAGAACAATAAATGAAAAAAAAATTCTATGGGTGTATGAAAACACAATTAAAAAGTATGATAATTAGGGTACCATGACTTTTGGCAATTGGCTTTGGTCAGAAGTCGGGTGAAAAGGTTTTCGCTAAGAATTGAGATCAATCGATGTTTTGAGTAGAAAAATATTATTTTTTGATTTCTGTGCATTTTTTGACGCGGTGCATTTTTAAACTAAACCTTTGTGAAAAATTCAAAGAGTGAAAATACTCTTGGCTAGTTTTTTAAAGAGTATTTCCGATTTTTAAGGAGTGAAATATATACTCTTTCAGAGGAGTTAAAATTATCTCTGATCTGAGGACTTTTTTTGGTAATTAGTAGCTGTTCTAGATTTTTTTGGAACTATTTAACGGACCACAAAAGGTGTAAAAAGTAATCCGAATACGATTCGAATCTCGGAACAATATGGCGGACGAGTGCTCCGGAGTTCTCGTCGAGTCGAGAACTTTTTCCCCGTTTCCGAACCGTTCTCGTTTCTTCTACGTGTTTGTCTTTCAGAATATGGCCCTTACACGATCAAGACGAGACCAGTGGGTGAGGTGAGACAGCGTTCGAGGTGTAGGTCCGGGGGTCCCAAAAATTTTGGACATCGTGGCCCACTTTTTTATTTTCAGAATCTAACTCAACCCACTTCATATTCAGTACAGGTAGGTATATCATTAATTCTTGTCGTTGAAATTATAGATTGCTTATTTGGTAAATGCTAAAACACATTAAACAATTATGAAATTTTAAACTGAAGAACTTTTCAAATGCAGTTGATTTATCAAAACTCTATATAGAATAAATTAAATTCCGTCCAAAACTGATTACAGGAACTAATAAATATTTGACTGTATTTTAGTTATTAAATAATAAAGGGTAAACTTTGTTTCAATCTAACGATATTAGCAAAACAAAACGTACTAGTTTACTAAAATAAAATTCAAACAAGAATAAATTAAAAAAAAACCCATAAGATAGTACCACCATCTAATGTTAATCAAGTATAAAAAATAGTAGCATTTAAATACAAAATTTACACAAATAAATTCCCCAAAGGTGTAAGATTATGTTCATGACGAAGTAAAAAATGTTTACATTTTATTATACATTTATATCTCCTCCTGTATCATTCTGAAGCACAAATAAGGGATTTCGTTTATTTTACCTATAAACCTTTTTTCTTGAGTAAGTAAAGAAGCATATAAGCAAGACCCTCTATATAATGGCCTCACAACTCGGGTGGGTGACGTCACACTTTCCGCCACCTTTGACGTCACATGCAAAACGACGCCATGATTTATATGTAACACTGAACAAGGAATATTCGTGTTTTTGTTAGTAACATTAATGTAACGATGTAAAAACAAACGCCGTGATATTAATTTTTAATGGCTATCGCTATTTAAACCACAGTTAATAAGTAGAAATCTGAAATAAGCATAAAGTATCAAAAATGTCTTTTAATTTAACAAAATTGATGGAACAACAAACAAAAACGTGATGCCAAAAAAAATGTAAAAATACAAATCAGAAGAATTAACTAGAACTTTGCTACTAGTGCATTTCCCGCAACAATAAATATAATGCTTCATTCTCATCAGTTTAATCTCATAATAAATTAAAGAATTTAGTGTAATTAAATAAATTGTTTACTGTTGGAAGAATTCGAAAATTCAATTATTTGTTTTAATTTTTAATAGATTTTACTTTTTATTTTACTAGTGAATTTTTTTTTAATTTCCTAGATAAACTTGATATTGTGAGAAAAACCTACATGACATGCATTCATTATTTGCAAACTGTACTAAAAGCCATGTTAGTCCTAAGGCTAAAAAACTGAATGAAAATACAAAAAAACTGTACAAAAGGGACAAAATTTTGATTCTAAACGAAAGATTTTGAGTTTCCAGAACAGTATTATCAGCCTTGAAGGCATACATAACGCGAGGAGTTAAGAAAGTAAGTTTTTATGCCCCATAGACTTAACATGGGAAATTTGGCAATTTTCCGCCACCTTTGACGTCACAGTGACGTAGTTGTCAGGCTTTGTATATAGAGGGTGTTGATATAAGTCATTATTCTGCTACCATAATGAATATACCCTTAATCCAACGTCTACGTACTTTTACTTTTGCGATAGACTTAACGGTAATCAGATGCAGTTCCTCCCAAAAAAGCATGCGACTAAGTAAAACTATACCGCTAATCCCAGAAAAAGGAAAGCGTATATAGTAGACATTTTAGTAATCCGTATTTATATGGGTTCATTATTTTCTAAAGAAGTATCCAGTACTACTTCTTTTGAGCCATGTAAAAAGAAAATAGGTTTGGGCACTACAAAATTTGCTCGTTTTGAAGAAAGACTGCTAGTTTTGAAGAACTACTTTAAATTTCAATTTTTGGCAGTGCATATTTTTTACCAGATCATCCCTTGGATATCTCTGTAAATACATCAAGACGAAAACTTTTATTTTAAGAAAAGAGGGTTCTAATAGTTCATATCTTTATTCGTTATACACAGTATAACCTCTATACCTCAAAATCGAAAAGGCCTGAAAATAATTTCGAGTTATATTGAGTTTTCGAGATAACAAGGTTACTTCAATTTTTCGAGGTATAAAGGGGGTTTTGAGATATTTAAGTTCGAATAAACGAGGTTAATACTGTAACATTGAACCTGTTATCGTGCCTACAAATTTAGACTTTTTTACCTATGGAATTATTTTTTTCTTCAATGTTATGGACGATCAATGCACAAATAAAAATGCTCGATTTCAAATAATACTGGACTTTACTTTACGAACAAATATTTTCTGATAAACAAACGGTATTGAATTCAAACCCCATTATTTGATTTTAATTTTTTTTTTCGTAAATGGTTTTGGGAAAACAAGATAAAATGTTTCTTACCTGGAATGATGTCTGGGCCTTTTTCTTCACCAGGACTTTTACCAGCTTCGTTGCTTTCGTCCTCTTTACTCAACCCGGGTTGTAATCTAAAAAAGTTAATAAAATCATTAAACTTGATTGTAGGGGATTTTTTTATTTCTAATGATAATCTATATGGAAAAACTATACGCACTTGTATGCTTTTCTCGGTAAAATTTGACCTGCAAAAAAAAAAAAAATTCTAAGTATTGTAATTTTCTTAAAATCTCAATCAAAATTACATACAATATGATATCACGTTATTCATTTAAAGAGACCAAGAAGAGACACATAAGAGGAGAAAAAGTGGAAAATCTACTTAAAGTAGTCTATTTTAATAAAAAAATGTAAAAATCTAAGTTTTTCCCTTTTTAACATGGAATTGGAAAAGATTTAGTACTGAAGGTTTTCTTTTAAGTTTTTCACAGCCGGCAAGTCAAACATCGTACCTTAAAACTTTTAATTTTTTGTACTTTTTTTCTTACATCAATCATATACACTATCTACCAATAAGTATTTGGACACCTGTGATAGAAAAGAAAAACAAACTTATAATCAATAGTTGGTAGAACCTCCACAAGAGGCAACTACAGCATGAACCATCTGGGGCATACTTTCCACAAGTTTTTGTGTGACGGCTAATGGTATTTTCTTCCACTTGGCTTGGGAAAGACATGCAAGTTCCTCACCGATTTTGGACAGGTAGTGCACCCTCTAATTCAGCGATCCAACTCGTCCCAGAGGTTCTCGATAGGGTTCAGGTCTGGGCTCTGGGCAGGTCAGTCCATTCAATTAAACCCAATGGCACCATGCCAAGCCTTGGTGACCCTCGCAACGTGACAGTTGGCATTGTCGTTCTGGAAGTAACAGGGGTCCACCCCGTAAAACTGCCAAACCGTAGGAAGCACATTGTCATCCAAACTAGTGTAGTAGGCATCGGCGTTGAGATTACCATGAATGGGGACCACCAAGGTTCCCAATCTCAGGACCGCAGATAGTCATTTACATAGGTGTCCAAATACTTATTGGTAGATGGTGTATAATGACTTGAAATCATTATGTAAATAAATACCATATATTTGTACACTTAAATGAGCATAATGTTCATTTGGTTTTATGAAAAAGAATTAATTTTTGTACAAGTTTTTATGTAAAAACACTTGATTCTAAAATGCAACAGCTTAAAATTAAAAAAAATATATATTTGATGATCTTATCAAATATTAAGTGTGTATGACATGCATATCTACCACCCATTTTGTAAGTCTTTCAAAGTTCCTTAGCAAATGACACCTGAAAAGCTGTTATTTGCTTGACAGGGATTCTACCCAGTCCCCTTAAACACAATCAGTAAACTCTTCATTTACCCATATCACATGAAAATAAGCTTAGAGAATATCCCAAAATAAACCCTCAGGCAAGAACTTCGATATAAGATAGATGAATTAGATGAACAACATTGAAACATTAACTTAAAACTCCCTTGACGCGCTCATAGCACAAGATAAAATGCCCCAGAGCCAAGAACAGAATCTGAGATCCCCAAATAGGTATAAAAAAATTTGCGTCCTAGCCCCGTAGAGGTAATACAGGAAGCGAGAGCATCGGTGTGGTAATACCGTGGCCAAAGAAGTAAGTGGTAAAAGATAATTCCTAGCACGGGAAAGCCGGATGATGGGTGAATTTCGGAGTATCGGTAAAGGTGACTGAATTATCTGCACGAGAGATTACAAGGACGGATCATTAATAATTAAAATGAAGAAAAAAAACCTTGCGGTTATTTTTAAAACTCTATAGTTTGTAAACCGTGAAAGGGACTTTTGAAACACCCTGTAGATGGTAGTGGTAAAATCTTGGTTTCTTGAACGATTTTAAGTATGGGACATTAAAGAAAAAAAATCTCAAAACTCTAACAAATCCGATTTGTCGCCAGACCTGAAACACGGAAACACTTTCACATACACACCGCGGAAACACTTTAAACGCTCACAATGCATTTTAGAAGAACCCTTTAGTTGTGTTGTGGAACACTTTAAGTATTCTATCCAGAAATATGTTTAACAAAAATAGTGTTGTAAAACATGTTTGGATGAAAAAATGTTCTTAAAATAGTACTATTTAAAATTTGAATTTGTTCTGTAACACTTGACCCTTTCAACCCTAAAGCTCACGAGATTACCATTCGATTCTATGGAGAATTTTGGGCGGCTAGGACTGAATGGGTTAAAGAACTATTTCACAGCAAATTTCTGGAAAACAACCTTTTCAAACATACTCAGAACACTATTAGAACACAATAAAATGTTCTAGCTAACAACGCAATAAAGTGTTGTTAATTTAAGAAAAAAAAGTGTTGTTTTCTTTGTTGTGAGTGTTTCCCCTGAAGGTTACACTCATTCTTACGCTCAAAGTCCTCTCTTAGTATATTACCTCCATAATCCCTCCAAAGAAAAATGACCAAACCCGCACAGTGTTGACTTTTTCTCCGCCTATTTTTTCAACCCCATCAAGCCCATGACGACAGTGAAAAGCATCTCAATGGAAGTCGAGTCGTCGTAATGACAGAGCGTTTTTTAATCGCCTCCCTCCCCCACACGTTTTGTATACGCGGGGACAAATGACAAAATCGATGTCGGAGCAGAAGAGTAAACAGGGCAGTCAGTTGGCCGCGAGAGAACTTTCGAATTTATAGTCGGAGACAGCAGAGTCTTCCATCATACACACTGAGAGAGTGACTTTGTTGCAAATGGGGATATCACCCCCCCAGAGAAACAAATGACGTGCCGAGTTTACCCCCTTCTGCCCCGAAGCTTTGTAGGAAGTGCGAGAGGATTGATGTAGGGTGGTTGTAGTAAGTTGCGGAGTTCCCCTAATGGGAAAGAACTGGTGAATGGGTCCTGGGCGTTACTCATGCTTGTTATTGCGCGAAAGGACATAGACTATAAGTTCCAATAGTGAAAATTGAGATTTCTTATCCTTATTTTGTTACAACGTACAGAATTCTTAAGTTATATGATAAGAAAAGGAAGAATCTATATATATAATTCTCTTACGTACGTGGCTTACGAATTTGGTAGTATCTATATATATAATTCTCCTACGTACGTGGCTTACGAATTTGGCAGTATTTGTTTTCTCCCGTTGGCAACGGTTGGTTTGTTGTGGTTTTGTGTTTTTTTTTTACGTTTTGGCGAGCGTATGTACAATGTTCGTAATCACGAAACGCTCAATAACCTGGGTTCAAATCCAGGTAGTACACAATCTCAGCTAGGCTGTACCAGCGTATGGCGAGCGAGCGTAGCGAGCACAGGATTGCGAAGCAATCCTAGGGGAACTGCGTCAGCAGTTCCCGGGGGTTGGCGAGCGAAAGCGAGCAGGGGGCGAAGCCCCCTAGTAATATTTTAAAAGGAATTTATTTTAGAAAACCAGAAGTTTTTTGTTGCACATTGGATACGGTAGCTCAGAATGTAAAATATTCCAAACTAAACTCTAAATGTTTCAAACTGAAACATAAAGAGGGAACCTTCAATTCCAGAACATTCAAGGGACTAATAAAGGAAAATAACGGCATTTTAGGGAAAACGATAAATCAGGTTTTTTAGCACTATGGACAGAAAATCTCATTCTCTTCATTTCATTTTCTGTATGTTTCCTACAGTTTTGCATACAAAGTTCTTAAGATATGGAAAGATATATTCGGAAGGAATATATTTTAGAAAAACATAAATTCCTTTGTTGCATATAGGATACGGATAACATTAATATGCTCAGAATGTAAAAATACATTATGTGTTAATCGTTATGGATCCTACCAGTAAACTCCCCTCTTTTAGTGGCCTAGATAGGAACTGGTATAAACCAGTTTAAGCCATTGATTACATTTTAAACTGAAGCGTATACAGTTAAGCTCCGATTCAATGTCATTCAAGGGACTAACGGAAAAATAACGGTATTTTAGGGAAAACAATAAATCCGGAAATTTAGCACTATGATGGATAGAAAATTGTTTGGGACCAACGAACTTAAAAAGCGGGAAATCGTGAAACAATGGGATTTTATTTCATATTTAAATTAAGGAATAAATAGTTATTTGTCAAAAATAGATTGAATCATTTTTGTTCTTAGCAATATCAGTCAAAATAACAAATAAACTAATTTTAATATCTGTGGAATCAAACCACTTTGAAAAACAGCATATACAAATAAATATTCTTTTTTGTAGAATTACGAAAAAAACCCCCATTACTTTAAGATTTAAATTTTGAATTAAATCTCAATAATAAATTAAATGATTATATGCTTGGTCTTATACCCAAAAGACAATAAAGCAAATTACCTTTATGTCTGTTGTGTCTTCTTCTGCATTTGATTGCTACAACTATCAGCATACCTATGACGAGGAAACCCACGATGATTGAGATTAAAATGATGAGAATTGGACTGAAGGTGACTTGCCACGTATCATCTGAAAGAGAAATTGATCCTAAGTACTCTATGGATTTTTTTTAAACCTTTTGCTTAAAAGTTTGAAAACCATTTCATTATTTAGCAATAAAACTTTATTGCAGACAAATATTCCTGAATTACCAATCTGCGTTTTTTTTTATAGAATTATGTAGTCATTCTGTTAAACTTTTGGACTGAAAAAATTACGTATCGCCTTGAAATTGAAGATTTTAGAAGTCAAATAGATGGAACAAATGCCAAGCCAAGAATGCGAAAGAATATTAATGAAACATTCCTAACTCTTGATATGGTAAAGTCGAAAAGACGGGTAAAAAATATTCGAGATATTTTCAGCATAACAAGTTATATTAGAGGAATACCTAACGTCTATGGGGGGGAAATATTTTTACGAAATATAGAGGTTTTAAGCATAACAAAATTATAACTATCGAGAGTATAGATTAGTATATATTTTGTTCGTAAAAACCAAGAGGATAATAATTTGAATAAGAGGAGAAAATAATTGATTTTTAAAATAAAATCTTGATCTAAACAACTTTTACCCATAACCACAAAATCCCCACTTAATTCCTATCACATCTTTTTGGTGCAGTCTCAAATTAAAGTGTCCTCTGTAAAATACGAAATAATTTATGCAAATAATTGTAGTTAGATCTCCTCTAATTCATGTAGTATACTTTCTAAACTGCATTGTTCAGTTTCCTTTTGTTTTTAATATTGCCTACGTGTATAAGTGGTTACTATGACAACTAGTACAACCAGTAAATTACCAGCTACATTAATCTTCGTGTAAACAAGATAAAATATACGTCTCCAAATTCTAAACTACATAAAGTTAGTAAATTTTACCAGAATTCCTTTGAAATACAACAATTTCGCACAAAAAATACTACCGCATCAGCTCTATTAAAAGAGAATCAAACTAATCTAGGGAAGCGATTTCATTTCATTTTGTGAATCTATTCAAATTTCTGCCCCTTCACAACAGTCATGAATAATAGTACGATAAGAAAACGCATTTGCGAAAACTGCTATTAAAGTTATGTGAAAGCTTGGCGATAATAAGGCATTTTTACCATAATTTAGAAGATAGAGAGTATATACAGACACACGAAGAAAAAACTCTGTTTATCCATTTAAAAGCAGTCCAGTTAACATTATAATGAGATTTTATGTCGTAACCATCCAACATTTTTGTTATAATGGGAATAAAAGCATGGCATTTTAAAATTAGGTGGAGATAGTTTATGATACTTATCATTTTACTCCTGCCAAGAGACTTCTCATGCAGTATGGATTAAATTAACTGCTTTAGGGAATAAAGTTATGGATCCGTTATTTAAATTATCGTAAGAAATTAAATATGTTTGTCTTAACATGAAACTTAACATGAACGTTATTTTGTTAACATTATCTTTAGAATAGACCAATATTGAAAGAGCAAAAATTTGTCTTTTCTTTAGGGTCTACAAATATTTTTCTTTTCGAAATCCGCTTGTTCTTTGTGTTGATTTTTGGCCAAATTGCTTCAATAAACCGTATAAAAAATTTCAGCTCGATATGACAGTTTCTTCTCCTGACTTGGAAAAAACATTAAAAGATCAAAATAAAGGTTTTTTTTTAAATTTCTTGATCCTTAAATTGGTTAAAACTTTTTATACAATTTACAGAAACCATTTAGCAAAAATTCCACACTGATTACTAGAGGATTTTGAAAAAAAAATTATTTACCTAAAGTATCAGGTAAGAAAACTTGAGTTGTTTTATTAAAAACTGTGAAATGAAAATTAAACTTCACATATCAGTGATATATTTTGAAGTGTAAATCTAGTAAGTTTTAAGTAGAAAGATGCGACAGTCAAGGACTGCTTGTGAAAAGTTAAAAGGAAATTGACTTAATACTGATTATTTCCATTCAAAACTTTGTAATAATTTATGATTACAATTCAAAACATATGTATTAGTATTTAATACTGTCTTCGTAAAATATTCAAAAATAGAACTGAAATGAAACACTGCAAAGAACTAATTTGCATTTCTAACCGAAACATCACAAAAGTATAGTCTCGTTTCCGATTACAGAGAAACACATCTCTAGCTCTATGTTAAATAATGACAAACTTTCCCACCTTTCTTGCAACAGAGGAAACATAATATTTATTCAAAACCTTTCTGAGTAAGATGAGATCATTAGGACACCTATTTCAGAAAGTGTAAGAAACTGATACCACCCACACCTTTTAGCCTTGGAATGGGCGCTTCCTGCGGTGTAAAGCACACGGTAAAAAAAAAAGAGGCTCAATGAGTTTCTTAGTAAGGTGCCTCCTTTTGATATCAAGTTTAGAAGTGCTAATGACAAGTAGGGTGAAAAAAAGTGAGTGCATCAAACATAGTATTCCGGAAAAGAAATGGGATGGTATTGCATAATATTTTGTTTCTGACTCGATGAGGATTGCTTTGATCAGTTGGAATATTTATTTATTGAAAATGAAAGTTGAATTGTAATATAACTTCTTAACTACTTAGAGTGAATCGCAATTTTTCTGACATGTACTGTAGTTATTTACATAAATTGCTTAAAACATTACATATTCACAAGAGAGAAAAGTATTATTTAGAAGTTTTGAATGAAGAACTTTTACGTTTTAATTTACTCAAAAGCAATCTAGTTCAAATGAATTTTAAAAAATATACCACGACAAAGCACAAAGTGATTTTAGGTTGCAAAAAAGAACCACTGGTTGTTAGAATGTCTTTATATTTCTTTAGAGTATTTTTTAAAGAATCTATTTTTTGTTTTTTGGGGTGGAGTTAAAGAAATAATAGTTATGTTCTGAAGTTGATAAGATGAATCAGTAAAAAATTTAACCTGTTTTTATATTGGACTCAAGGGGTTATGACGAACACAACGCACCTTACGTTACCTTATTTAAGAGCTATTTTCTTTCATCCATAAAAAAATCACATTATTTCGAGTTTACACTGGTGAAATGATGTCATTCTACTAAACAGTGGTTCTTTATTTCAAACTTTTGAAAATGAAACTTTAATTATAATCACTTTGCATAGTACCAGGCATTATTCCTCTAACTAAACAATAGTACAATAAATTTTGTCATTAAAAATTAATGAAAGTTGATCTACACAACCCATTCATTTAACCTTTCTCTTACCATAATAAAGTAATGAAGCACATTAACGAAAGTAAATATTTACTTCCACGCAAATTGCATTTCAGGATCATTTAGTCACTAAAACCCTTCTAAAAACGATCTACCGTAATACTTATCTTTACACGCAATAAACAGACTCTTTAATGAAAACGATGATCTACTAAAAACATCCGATACGTCAACAATCCTTCATGGATTCTCTAATCGCCCTATCACCCCCATCAAGCCCCTGTCAACCCCCTCTCGGAGTCAACAAGTCCGTGGAGAACCCCTTCCCCAGAAAAAGAACTTCCGTGCGGAATGACCATTACCCTAAATGCCAATAAAATGCAGGCGTGTCCCAAGCTCATAACCGCAAAGCCAATATGCGAGCCGTAAACAAAGACAAAGATAATGGCCCCATCGGGATGGTAATACATCGCTGATGATATCGTCGTATATCTTCTCTCATCATCTCGTTGGAGAGACGGTTACTAAGCGATCTTCGATGAGCTTTGACCGAGTGAGTTATGTGAGGTGCCTCGTTGATGAGTGAGTCGTGAGGTGCTTCATTTGCTTGGTGAGTGCCTGCTATAAAGATTTTAACTATACTGACTATGGCTGACGAGACTAAATTAAAGGTTTAGGGAAAAATTTTGGAAAACTTTTCGTGGTTCTCATTTTTCATAAACCCTATTTTTAATTTTGTGTAAAGAGAAATAGTATCTTTTCTAGATAAAGAGAAGCACTTAAAACATGTATGAGAGTGAATAAAAGTGTTTTTACCGCTTTTTAATAAGGTCAATTGGTGTTGATGTACATTGTGTAATTGAGGTGTTTGTAGTAACAAAGAGCTAACTGCAATGTAAAAATGTTGGAGTTGGTTCGTTATTGCAGCACACACAAGCGCTTCAATGACATACCTAACGTTTCAAAGGCAATGTACATTAAAACCCACATATTTAAACCTTCTATATAAAAACAAAAAAGTATAAGGAAAAGTATTAAAAAATGCGTGCATGATCAGTTGATCAGTGATCACTACACAGCGCAATTTTGTCACTGCTGTATATTAGCGAAACTCTACTTTAGTGTTGAAAAATTGTATTTATTTTCAAACTACTGGTTGTTATTGAGTTACGTTTCCTTCAATTGTAGCAATATAAAGCATAATTCAGCAATCAACTATTATCGATTCCATATTATGTTTTCCAATCAATTATTAAATAATGATTGCAAATTTCACTGCGTTTCAGCTCGCGTTTAGGCAGTATTTCGAAGGGTTCTTAGCACAGGATAACTATTCCTCTCTCTCTATTTATTACGAAATCATAATGATCACTTAGCTCTTTTTGAATGCCTGCCACTCAAATTAGGACAACGACACAACTCAACGCGACTCACTCAACTCACATCTAACCCGTCACCAACCCAACCCCCAATCAGGGCCGAAAAGTCATTAAATCTCTTGGGTATCAAGACCCCCGGAACAGATGGCTCGGCACCAGAAGCAGTCGATTCCGGTTATGACAAATAGGTTTGTAACGACAACATGGCGTGCCTTCGATAATACCGTCATTAGAGCAGGGTCTTCCTTAAATCAACCGAATTTTTTTTCTCATCTTTTTGCTACCGCTGTGTGGCAACAGAAGTGACAGAGGAATTCCGGAAAAGAACAATCGAGTCCCTTTTGGTTGACTTGGGATGTATTCCTTTGTTTTTTTTATTCTCTTATCATTTCTCCCGCTATTAGATACATTCCCGTGAAGGCAATAGGTTATCTTCTTCTCCTCGAGTATATTTTCATACGGTCTGATTGCTATGGTAACAGTGTGGCCCTTTGTTGGTACAACAGAAGAAGTATGATTTGTTTTAGTGATTACTTTTTTTTATCGGAATCCTTTCTCTTAGATTGTATAATATTTTAGTGATTGTCCGCCTACTATGGCGAAGATTTTTCTTGCATCAGTGAAACCGGTAAATGTATAAAAACCAATATCGCAATAATATCCAGCTACTGGGTTTTTGTATTGACCGATACATACAAGAAAACTATTTTTGTCTGCTGGTAAAGCATAGTAGAATAAGAAACTACCTGCGCCATATTGTAAAATAATAAATATTTATTAAATTAGATAATAGTTTTTAAATTATTACCTACAATATTGTAAAGAATTACCGATGTAGTGGGCCAATCATTGTACCCTGTAACTCCAGCCCATGGATACAAAACCGAACCGTCTGGGTAAAAAAGGATGTATCCCCTTAAAAAACATGTTCCATGATTTTTTGTTCTTTGTAAAATAAAGATTTCATACTACTTTATGTCATACTTACAATAAATTTATGTATATTTTAGTAAAGGAAATTATCTTATTAAATACAAGCAGTGATCATATAAAAATTAATGCATCTATAAAATTAAACCCACATTTACATTAAAAAATATATATAATTTAAATTCAGAATACAATGCTATTCTTGATTTTAAATCTGTGAACTCATGGACGAGCTGTGGCTCCTTTGGGATGTATTTGCAATTGTCTTTTTTCTTTTCTTTTAATTATGTATAAACTTTTGTGATTCTGCTTTAAATTTTGTAAATTTTTGTTTTTGTGTTTGTTAATAAATTGATTGAAATTGAAAAAAAAAATATTCTTCATTCAAAGCAATTATTTGGAACTGCTCAGTAGACTTCTGGATAAACTCTGCTATTATATATATTGTTGAATAATCCATGTTTTTAAATGCCTTTTCCAGTAGAAGATATTGGTTTTTGCTTTTAGTACATAAGATTGTTTAATTTATTAATAAACTACCCTTTGAGGTAAATATTCCACTCAAATTTTGAATAAAGAAATACTATTAATTCATGGTAGTGATACATTATTCATTATCCATGTGTTTGTAAGCAAATGTTTATTAGATAATAACGGCTTGCTGATGAACGTTTTCATACATAGTTCGATGCTAATAAAAAATCTTTACATTTCCCAGAAATTCCCATTCTTTTCAAAAAGGTATAGGAAATAAATCATGCAAATGGTGCATTTCACTCGAGAAGTTTTATGGATGTAAAAAGAATAAGGAAAAGGAAGGATTCTATAGATTTATATAGGTAATGTTTGCTGTTAAAATCGGTATATACTTCGTAGCTGAATGTTTACGTGTTTAGAAATAGACGGAAATAATATCCAAAGAACAATAGCAGCACTTAGGTGTAAAGGAAAGAAGTATTGAAGAATATTATGTGAGAAGGATAACTTAATTCCATATACTATCTATCCCACCTAACTAAAGTCACTCTAACAAATAAGAAAAATGTCTTTCCAAATGAGTGCATTCTCCCATGCATTTCTTACTATATTATTAATTTTAATCTAAGGCATACATCAAATTATTACGCGGGAGCAATCCGTAGTTTTTTTAATGCTAATAAAAACATTTAACTTATTTTTTTTAATTCCGTCTAGGCAAGTCTACTCTATAAGTGCAACAGAAGCATTCGCGAAAAATTTAATTAAAGTCACTGAATCTCATAAAAAAAAACATCGCTAGTAATAAAAACATTAGCATATAAGCAATTTATTACAACACATCTCTTTTTTCTTGGGGATTTTAAAGATTATGATCATTAAATACTTGTAACATTATTTTCTTTGAATGATAATTAGAAACTGTTTAATGCCTGAATCTTTCGTAATGTTACTTTCTAACCGTCAAAGTTTAATTAGAATAAACCACTGTAAGGATATTCTATCAAACATTTTGAAATATTTTTATAGCTGTAAACTATTTTATTTTAGGAAAGTTATTAAAAACCATAAAAAACCTTTTAGTTTAACAAAGAAAAAACGCTTTAGACTTTAATGGGTTTTCTTTTGCTTAATCCCCATATTGTTATTCATGGAACTGCAGTAAAAAATTTTAGCTCTATTATTTATGTAAAGTATCTCAATTCCATACAAGAGATTTTGAGAAAACTTTTCCACTTATATAAAATAATTAAATGCAAATTCCTTACTAAATCTCATTAACACAACTAAAGCATACCCTTGAAAAAAGTCTAGTTTTAATAATAACAACATTTAATAACAACTTTGAAAACCCACGATAACATTTCTAACGTCCTGGAAAATAAATTCTTAACTATTCAACTGAAGCATCCCATTAATAACTTAACTATTATTTCCTTAAACAATACTCGAATTAATTTTTAGTCAAGCCACCCACAAAACCACCTGTACGTTTTCCTATTAAAATATAAAAGGCACTGTTGCCATTCTGACCTTTCCAAAAGCCCCGTTCCTCTATTCAAAGCCAAGACTTCGCATCATTCATACATCCTTATCGAAAGAGAAAAAATTCAGTAATTATATCCGATTCCAGAACAAGGGATATAACGCAGTGTTTAGCATGATTTAGGGCCCCCACTTCATCATGATAAGAAAGGACTGTTGAATAGAAGGTTCAGTGGAAGAGTGGCGTAAGTGCTTTTTCGGTACTAGTTTTCGTACTTTGGCTTGCAATTAACTTTATTGGTGAAATGTAACCTCACGAGGATTATGATGAGATATTGCAAAGCTGATAGCTCTATTGATTTCCAATTTTGTGAAATGTACTCCTATAATGTAATGGATATATCAATAAAAATATTGTTAATGGTTAAGAATTTAATTAGTTACATAAATATTTTACTTAATTTTAAGCGATATTTTTGAAATTAAAAAAAAAATTAGTTTTTAGGATTAAAAGCTTTTAATAAAAGGACCAATTTCTAACTTCTGTGGGGAGGAACCTGCAATATCCTGATTGTCTGTCTCCCTCTGGGGACGATGACAGTGGTAATAAATTTAGAATACCTCTTACTATTTTACCCCAATATTCGCCACCCAGTTAACATAACTTACAGGTAGAATGATATTTAAAAATATCCTTCTCATTCACCCTTCGCATTCCTGTAATTTAACCAGTATTCTCTCAAATCAGCAATACTTCTTCCAGTTAAAGCTTTTGATATCATTTGCCTAAAAATAACACCCCAGATATCTAAGCCTATGTTCTGCAAGAGAACTAAATTCCACAGATTACTGGTAATAATATTCACTAAAATGAAAATTATCTGCGAAAGAAACAATCTTGTATGAATCCAAACGAAATTGAGGAGCTTGCTCTTTTGCTGGAAGTGCTTCAATTGAAAAACAAATTATTATTGCTGTTTGCTCGTGATTTTTAGAGAAATTATAATTGAAGAGGACCACATATTATGAATATCTAATACCATATTGAAAGTTTGCGCATTAGCATCATTGGAAATCTGTGTATTTTTTGTTACTTACATGTTGTTACCTTTTTATCCAATTATTTTTTAAGTAAAATGCGTGATTTAAGCATTTTAACATCGTTCAATAGGCGATTCCATCTGCAAATTCATTAAGATTTGGGAAATTATTTCATCTTTAACTTAAATTTATTTACACCCACCCACATTAGGCTTGAGAGTAATAAATTTATAATTTAAAATTATACTATTAGAAACACCTCTACGTCTTACCCAGGCTCCCTGATAACGTACAGTTTTTTTTATCTCAAATTATTTATTATTTAACATCCTATTTCATTAATTATTAGAATCATTCAAGTCTAATTGGACCACATGCAGGCCACGGGCCATGTGTTGCACCATCCTGCTACAGAGTAACAAAACCTTTTAAACAAGACATGAAATTGCTACCTTTTTTAGTGGTGGAGCAATCACCGCATATAGTATAATATTCCCACAGGAAACAACGGACTTGCCTCACTCGCGTCCGCAACCCGATCTCTGTAATTACAGGCAATCCAAAAACTTCTCTCTCCCATTTCTTATTAATTAAATCATCTGGGTGTCGTTTGTCTGGTTTCCAATCCGCGCGCTCATTAGCGAGGGCGGTCCCCCGCAACCCCTAATCTTCTCCCGCTTGTGCGTCATTAGGGCAGCAGCGATTGTTGCATCTCAACTTCTTATTGCGACACTACCTTCGTTCTTGGTGTGAGAATGGAAAGGGAATTAATTGAATGTGAGAGTGGATGATGGGCACAACCTAAAATGGTACTTGGGGTACAGGGCCGCATACAAGGAGGGGTTAAGGAAACCCCTTCTCCAAAACCTTTGTAAATCCAAGGGCATGCATCGACCCCTTTAGAGAATTCACTAGAAATCACTAGAGAATTTAGAAAATCTTTATTTCTTTTTTATTAATTTTTGTTACTAAATGGCGCTTTCATTGAAAATTTGAGAAAGGCTAAATTTATTTCGGGGGTTTTCGACCCCAAGTAGTGTTTAGCCACGGCTTACTTAGATACTATACAGGCTAGCCGAGTACGGAAATAATTAAAAATCCAGATGGCAATACTGGACTAACTGGCAAAGCAGATCCACAGTGTTGAAGGCCGTGGGTGATATACTAGGTAGGTCATGTAGCGATCAGTGGCGGATCCAGGGGGGGGGGCCTGGGGGCCATGGCCCCCCCCCGAGAAACCCTAACAAATAGCTTAAAAAACACTTTCTTAATGCTAAAATTAAAAAAAAATTCTGGGGGAGAACCCCCAACCTCCCTTTAATATTTTGACATGTGACATCTGTTTTAGAGTGTTTTTCCCATGAAAATTCTTCCGCTTAAAAGAAGCTGTTCTCTTTTGGGAAGTTTTAAAATAGATGAATACTATAATTTGAAAGGGCGCATTTGCAAACATTTTCTGGGAGAGGACCCCCAGTCATTTTCAAAATTTGGCATCTATTTATAATTTCATCCTTGAAAATTCTGTGGTTCATGCTTTCAAAATGAGCTGAAACTTTATTTTTAGAGGCAAATGTTCAAACATTTTCTTGGGGGTTACCTCCCAGACCCCCTATTAATTTCTCATGGTTACTTATTTACTGTTTTCTACTTGAATTTGTTCTCTCCTCTCCTTTTAGGAGTACAAGAAGTTGCTCTCTGTAGGTGTTATCCAATGGGTACCAAATGTACAAAAATGAGTAAAAAAACTTCTTTTGGAAGCCAAATTTCACAAAATTTTCTGGGGGAGGACCCCCAGAACCCCCTTTTGCTTTCGAGATAGCATTATCTGATGAAACCTTTATAACTTTAACAAAGTTTCGTATTTTATTTATGTTATACTCGGAAAATTGGGAGCCAAACACCTCGCGAAACATAAGTATTGTTATGCCCCTACCAAAAAGGTTTCGCCCCCCCCCCACTTTCTAAAACAATGGCACGGGCCCTGGATATCCTCTAAGTTACTATAAACCCCTAAAAAGCTGCTTAAAAGCAAGCACTCTTCAAAAAAATTTCTGAGGCACTGAAAATTTCGAATGTAATACCCTCCGACTCTGACATGCCCCCCCCCCCCGAAAATCTGGTCTGGATCCGCCCTTGGTAGCGATCCAAGCGGGAAAAGTTGTCAAATGGTTTTCATTGTTGAAAACTCGGCTAGCCTGTATAGTATCTAGTAAGCCGTGGTTTAGCGTACAAAATAGATTTAATGTTACTTTTTAGCATAGGGCCAAGCACATCATCGACACAACAACAACAGTAGCAGAGGGCCTTTCAAATATTACGTAAGCAAGGTGATGGTTATTTTTGACCCGGCCGTAAAAACAAGCATACCGCAAATCCGCTCTCATATTTATGTAAGAAAACTGCCCGATACCCACCTTGTTCTTTTTTTGTACGAAATCTTTAGTAACGCTGATATTTCTGAAATTCATTGTTCTCCATAAACAATTTACCTATCGTTAAAACTTTCCTTGCGAAAAATGCTTAAAATGTTTTCCTAGTTGTTGTTTTTTAAATTTATTTTTGGTTGAATTTTGAAATTATTTATGCTTGAAACAAGATATTTTCAAAAATGCAGGGTTTGTAACATATTATGTAAGCATCACTCATACTCCCCCTCTTGTCAGGAAGAATAAGCAAATAGCAAACCCCCTCCCCCCTTAAGTGCTTACGTAATATTTGAACGGCCTCCAGGTTTAAAGGAAGGTTTTAAATCTCGGTGTGTATTTAATTTTAGAATGTTTTGGAATTTGGCTATTAAAATTAGGCTATTAAAATTAGGGTGTTAACTAATTCTAGGACATTTGGTACCCGTTGGTTGATCCCATCACCGGATGTCAACTGAGGGGTCGCAAAGAACGCCCCTTTCAAAACACAAAATTTTCAAGGGGAAACAACTACGTAAATACTCATCAAACAAATTTATAAATATTCAAAATATATCGTCTCAAATGTTAGATAACCTTAAAAATAGAATGACTTACCTTGATTTCTTTACTCTAATTCGTTTGGAAAATCATTTAATAGACGACATTAGTGTGACGTCACTTGCTTGTTTGGAAACGTTGATTCTATCCGTGATTGGTTCCGTGATTGGAGGTAAATCCGTACCAATCCGTACCGAACCAATCACGGATGGAATCTACGTTTCCAAACAAGCAAGTGACGTTTTGACTAATGTCGTCTATTAATTTATTCTTGTAAGAGTACGCAATTTCATACATTTCTGTAAACACACAGCTTTAAGGCGCGATTCATTAAGTACAATAAGGTATTTTAAGAGAAATCTCAAAACAAATCTTTATAAGACTTACCTATCATCTTCTATATGACTTATTTATTAATTAAATATTTATGATTTAATTAGAATAACAAGTTGTGGACTGTAGTGCAGTCATTTAAAAATATCTGTTGAAAATATTAGTTGAAAGTTGCATGACTTTTGTAAGAAAAAACTTTCCAAAAGAAATGTTTACTCCACGTCAAAGAGAAAAACAACAATTATTGAAATAATCAACAACTAATTAAAATTCTTTAAAGATCACGTATATTTTTAGAAATTATTTCCAACATCCATTGACGTTATAAAACAAGAGGAAACCGGAAGAAACACCACCTCAAGACACAACAGAAACAAAAGCAAAGAACCAAAGTGTTAACAAGCAAGAAAAAGAACGAGCAATTAGAACAGAACAAAGAGTAGAATAAGTAGAAGGGAGGAGTCAGGCAGAAAGTACAATACATCTAAAATCCTAAAGGAGAGCACTAAATTTAGTATCCTTTGACACAACATTTTCACAAAGTACTACTACCAGAAAGTTAAATGGTTAACAGAAGCTTCACACAATAAAAACACATTACCTTTAAAGGTTAGACAAATCGCTTTAGGGTTCAGAGGCACAGAGGCGTGGCAGTGTTTTATTTTTCAACCTGATTGATTTCAGATTGAAGGGTTAAAATATTCTAATTCTAAGCGGCTTAACTGGAGTAAGACAGCTTCACGAAACAACAATTAAGTGAACTTAACGATGAGTGTTTTTTAAGGACGATGTTCGTTGTGTTACCGATTTGTTTTAATCTATCTTTTCTGAGGTGAGGTTTAAGAGTGTATTATTATGTTTCATTTATCAAGCCAAAGGAATAATATGTTAGTAAAAGAAACACTGATAAGACCATAAGCTTGGATAAACGTAATAAATGATGAAGATGTTTTGTTAAATTCTTCGATGTTTTAAAAAAAGTTTTATGAAATAAAGAATATTGCAGGAGGGGTATTAGTTAAATTCATTGGTTGTAACAACAATTTCCTGCGTTATAACTTGCATTAAAACACAAATATGCATCATTAATCCAGTTAAGTCACACTTAAAAGTCGGGATTTAATCTAGAGGTTTCGTCAAGAACTCTTCGTCCCATGATAACTTTGCAACATTGGAAATTCAGCCACCATTTACAATAAATAATAAACAAAACAATTGGCTGAAACGATCTATTGCATATTACAACAGTATCTAATTTCAACATAAAAACCACTTTAATTGAAACACTTGCTGCATCGTTAGACTATATGTTTTGTTGTAATGACCAGTGACATAAAAAGATGATATAGCAGGAGTTTCTTCAAGAATAAATTGGGATCTGAGTGGAAAATGGATGATCAAACAAACGTCTGCATAAAAACTAGGTTTGCATCACTGGGAGCTATCTGGTTTGACATCCAATCGAAAGTTCCGATCTAGTTCCCAATGATTTTCTACTGCCTATATGAAAGAACCTAAGGATTTCACTTCTGATCATCCTTTCCTAACACGTAAATTAACTACACTCACCTGGACTATAAAAAATCCTCCCTCGGTCTAACAAGTTGTGTTTAGTTTCCGTTAAATCATTATGCTGAAAGTAGCTGTCATACTGCTGTATATTATGCGCGCAATATTTTTTCAGTTAATGTTTTGCTAATTTTCTTCGTGTCTTACTTTCTGTATAAAGAGTCATAAATTCTACTCAATAGTAAGTTTAAATTTCGATAGCATACATGCATAAATCAAGTTAAAATTAAATCGAGGATTTTTCTGGAAAATCATACACTCCGGAGTAAATTTTTGTGGTGGTACTATACTTTGTAGTATTGATAATTTCTTAAGTTTTTTATAGTATTAAGATTTTTAAAACAACAGTGTCCATAACAGTGTTTTTAGTCAAATACCCTTATGAACACTGGAATGCTTAGGGAGTGGACCTGCTGAACTGAATCCTGTAAGTTCTTTGGAAATTAATGCAGAAGCGATATTTGGAGGCCAACATACACCTCATAGAAAACTCATAGGAGCTTATAGGAAATGCCTCTTAACTAGACCGAGCACTATAGAATAAAGTGATCTGGATTGTGGACTCTTGTGGAGTTTTGTCTCCACCCACGTCCTTATAGTGAGACAACATTCTGGCCAATTAATCCCAGTTTACACGACTGCAGTCGGTGTTCCAGTACAAGCTCTAAAATGCTTACTAGCTAATGAAGTGCCAAATACTGTATTTTACTCTCCTATCCCTCATGATTTTTGTTTAATTTAATATTCATTCTTAGGCTCTGAACACACTCGGCTACTATAATCGCCGGTGACTTGAAAACCTTGGGGGAACTGGGAGAAGAGGAGTTGAGGGGCAGAGTGAACTAGACTACTCCTGTAGCAGGACAGCATTTCATGCTACTCGGGAAGTAGATTTCAGAGATATAAGGCAGAAACACTTTGCTACAGGAGTAGTCAAATGCACCACCACTCAACTCACCTTCTCTCTTCCCCCCGTTTCTTAAGGACCACGGGCGATTATAATCGCTGATTGTGTTCAGAGGTGCGGGCCACACTAAGCCAGAAACTCAGTCCAAAACGATTAAGATTGTTATCAAGAAAGAAGGGGACTCGAGGGGCGATGCACTAGACTACTCTTGTAGCAGAGCGGTCGAAATAATCCTCACAGATAGCGGTTGGAAGTGAAAGAATGACACCCGTTCTATTGGAGTAGTCTAGTGCATCGCCCCTGAAGTCCCATTCTCTCTCCCCTCCGTTTGATAACAATCTTAATCGTTTTGGGCCGTGTTTCTGGCCAAGTTTGGCCTCCACCTTAGGAGTTCTGGTGGATTCTAGATTAGTTTGGTGTAAGGTTTCCTGGTACTAGGCACCCCCACGAAGACATCAAGCAAAAGGTAAGCACTAGACAGCTAGCTCTCTTGGAACATCGACTGGGCATCGCATAAATCGGACAGGTGGTGGACAAACAAGGGCAAACAAATGGGACGAAGAGCTCTCTGCGAAACCTAGTATATGAGAAAGTCTTTTAACAACTCCTCAATTTTACCTCTCCTGGTCTGACTCTCCGGTCCTGGGAGGGTGTGCGTCCTGAGCACGACCGCCTGACTCCTCCCCTTGGCGTTGGCCGCGTAGACGAGCACGACGAAGGCGGTGCCCGGGCTGAGCCCGCCCACGAAGAAGGCGGGCTGCGGGCCGGAGGCGTTGCCGGCCAGCCGCCCGCCCGCCTCGCGCGCCTCTGCCACGAACGTCTGCTGCAGCCCGCCGTCGTAGCCCGCACTGCACTCGACGCGCAGCCACTCCGACGTCCGGTTGGACACGCTGCAGTTCTCCACGCTGTCCGGGGGACCTGCCGGATATCAGAATGTTCAATACTATGGTCGCTTATGTATTTAATGGTCTCTATGTATTTGGTTATATAATGGTATCTATGTATTGGTTATATAATGGTCTCTATGCATTAGTTAAAAGATGTCGAAAGTTAGATTTCAATATTGGTATCAGTAAGGTTGGTACCATGATAGTCAATGCTGTTATATAATGGTATCTATGTATTGGTTATATAATGGTCTCTATGCATTAGTTAAAAGATGTCGAAAGTTAGATTTTAATATCGGTATCAGTAAGGTTGGTACCATGATAGTCAATGCTGTTATATAATGGTCTCTATGTATTGGTTATATAATGGTCTCTATGTATGGGGAATATAATGGTCTCTATGTATTAGTTAAAAGATGTCGAAAGTTAGATTCTAATATTGGTAACGGTAAAATTGGTACCATGATTTCAGTGCTGTTATGTAATGGTCTCTATGTATTGGTGTTAAAAGATGTCGAAAGTTAGATTCTAATATTGGTACTACTGTTTAATGATACTGGACTAGTGAAAGTTACGTTATAATATTGATGGTTCCCTAATGATGCCGTAGTAGTTAAAGTTATCATTTGATATTGGTTTCATTGTTGGAATACGTTACAGTTTAATACTGGTACCGTTTGATGATACTGGACTGGAGAAAGTTATATTTTAATATTGCTTCAGTGAAATAGATACTGGAATAGTGAAAGTTATGCTGTAATTTGGTAGTAAGTAAAAGTTGCATTTTAATTTTTAATATTGATCATTAAAAGATGCTGGATTAATGAAACTTAATTTAAAACATTGATGCCTGTTAAAAGATGGTGGACTAGTAAAAGGTCCTTCTAATATTGGTTCCGTTGAAACCGATATTAAATTGAAATTCCAAGCGTTTTGAAGAGGTTCTGATAAAGTTTCTACGAGTTTTGAAAGAATGAAGTCTTCATTATTTTAAACAATTCTTATAATTAATAGAAACCATTCAAATAGGTTTTCTCTTGTTCAACACATTAAAAAGGAATTTAGAGCTTTTATTTTATAAGACACAAAACCAATCTATGTGTATAACTAAAACATAAAATTCACTTTATGTTTAGTTGGAGAGTACTAGATTGTTAAATTAATAGCTTGTAAAGGGAACCAATAAACTAATCATACTAGTTCCTTTTCAAAGAAGAAAATCGATTCAGACATTCGGGAAAACTTTTATTCCTTCGTTCAAAGGCAATGTCAAATTACTTTTCTCTCTCAATAGGAAACTCTCAACTTAACCTATCTTTTTCAACTTCCAGACAGGTTGAAAACCTCGACTTTAAGTCCCGTCTTGCGAAAAGACAAACCTATCTCTCAGCGAAAAAGCGACTCCGAGATAAATAAAAAAAAAACTCCATCCTGATCCTATTCTCCCGACGTTAGTTTTAGTGTCAGATAATAAGATTTTCTGACACAAATACTCTTTACCTTTCAGATAAATAACGTACAAATAAAAGAGAAGGGAAACATTGAAATAGCAGCCTGCTATTCGATCTCACGGTCCATCTTTTTTTTTCCTTTTCCTATTCGGACGGAGAAGAAAGAAAATATGCAAAGTCGAGTTGAGTTGCACTAAAGCAGATGGCGGGAAAAGCCTGAAAAGAGGTCCGGGTCTTCTTCAGTAAATGATTTGGCATCGGGAGTAAAAATGAATAAAAGCCATGAAAGTGGAGGGAAGATGTATGGGTAGGGAATACATATATTCGGAGTGATAGCAAATCGAGCGGATTCAGAAATCGAGTAGTTTATCACGAAAAGCAACATGGCGACATATTTCTGGTAGCCATGGCAACGTGTCGTCATTTCCGGACTCGGCCATTTTGGGAACAAACGCCGCGGAAATAATATTGCTGATTCGAGAAGGAACCCTTTTCTCCACCGGTGCAGGGAGGGAAAAACAAAAGGTGTTTTGATTTATGAAGTGCAGGTGGTAAAATGGCTCTATTTTGGAACGATTCATGCATTGCAAATGCTGCTTTTTTTTTCTTTCGAAAACGGGCGTTCGGAAAAGTACTATGAGGAATAACAAAAGAAAATGGCTTTTCGGAGGCCCGGCACGTTTGTGAGTCAGCTTTTGATGCTGAAATTTAGTTTAAAAAATCTCGAAGAGCAAATAATAACGCTTAGAATGCACTTGTAAAGGAATTTGTGCCGAGAGAAATATTTATGAATTGTATTCTTTTGACTAAATCCTCAGAAATATAATTCATCTATGGGCTTATTAGATATGCTTATGAGCAAAATGGATGGCAAATATTTCTTTCTAGATGCAAGATTTGAAAGACGTTCGTTTCTTAAAGTAGCTATCAATGCTTTTAAAGTTTATGAAAAGTCTGAATTGTTTTCATTAAACAGAAAATTATTTCACTTCATAATTATTTCTTTGTGTTTGGTTAGCTGTATATTAGGATTCGAAATAAACTGTTTTCTTTCAACTGTGAGCAGATTTAATCCCCCCACACAAGTTTTCAAATACTTTTAAAGAAGCAAATGATAATTTGTATTAATTTTAATCAAAAGTCTATAAAAATACTATAACCTAGTGATGTGGTTCCCCATCTGTGTATTATAAGCTTTTCTTAAGATTTAATGAACACTATTTCCTTTAAGTTTTGCGTAATATGGTTCATAACGAATATTTTTGTGGGATGCAATAATAATTCACGTAAAGAATATGAAAAAATAGGAGCATTTTTATACCTGGATTTTACTTAATTTTAACTTTTCAAAACAGTTAGAGAATCTAAAGGCATTTTATTAAATGTTTTAATTAGTACAACCAAGGTGGTCATTCCATTTCAGGCGATACGTGTGAAGTAATTTGGTATAAATCTCACTTTACAAATGGTAAAAAAAGAAATTACTCTTTTAAAATAACTTTATAATCAATATTATTAAATTAATCAATATGATTCAAGTTAATGCAAAATTAAAAAATCAAACAATGGAATTTCTAATCTTAACGCAAGCATCAGTACAACACGCCATTTTTCTGACATTTTGTCAATAACTGTTTTTCGACTTAAACTAAAGAAATATCTTAAATAGGTTGTCAATATACTGATTGCTTGTCCCCAAATAAAGATAATCACTAATGGAACACTTTGGCTTCTACGGCAATTCGTTCCATTCATTTTGGCCATTGCCTCAAGGTGTAAGATCAACAAAACATAATATTTCTCCGACATAATAGGTAGGTACTTTAGGCACTTCTTTAAGTGAATTAACCTCTATGCACCATAAAAGATCCCTTATGTAAGTACCGTATCAATTAAGTAAGTAAAAAAGAAACCTATAAGAGATTAGATAATACCACACATATTATATATAATAGAATGTAAAGATTATTTTACAAAAAACTTTTAAATAAATGCCAACGCTAAAAAATGGAAAGTTTACTCGTGGGGGAAATTGATAGTTTTTTCCAAGAGGAAAAATTCAAGAGATGATGAAATTATGTCACTTAAAATGGACATGAAAAGTGGAAAACAAGGGTGTGACTAAAAGCGTATATAACTACATATCTTGACATTTGAAATAATTTACTGATAATCTTTTAAAACTAAGCAGCATTGAATTGATTAATAAATTAATTAATTAATGAATAAAAATTATAAATTAAGTTTATGTTTAAATGAAACTATGTAGCTGTATGATATGACTTATAGGTGGGCAGCTTTACGGTAGGATAAATGCTAATATAGAAGTATGCCTTTTCCTAGGAAATCTGAAGAGGCCCCGGTTTATTAGAGATCCAGCGAAAGTTCTTCAGCAAATTGTAGAAGTATAGTAAGCTAAGTCACCCCATATCCTTTTTATTAGAAAATCAGAATATCCTAAAGGGAGATGATTCTTCGTACAGCACAAATTCATAGAAGGCGAAATACAACACAGAACAAATTAATCGCAATACGGGTAATCTACTGTCCTTTCAAACACATGTGTGAGTTGAATTCAAACATTTTACGGTTAACTATATAAAATTCTACGTATTTAGAGTAAATGCATCAAATTCAAGTCCTCAACTCGACATTTGAAAGAAAATTAAGATAAGCCTCAACTATACCTTCTGTATTTAGAATGGCCGTATCAAAGTTACATCTTCTACTCGCCAACTCGACATTGACAATTAAATTACTGTAAGCCTTAACTATAATATTTTTATTTGTTGTTGTTGTCCAAGAAATTGTTGCAGAGTAGTCAAATAGGACCGAAAGAATCTAGGACAGCCGCAGCAACATCAACAACCCTCGAAGAATAGAGGACTCTTTATTTAGAATAGACGTATCAAAGTCGTCTTCAAAACTAACTAACTCGATATTGTAAATCCTTTTAAATGATATTTACTGAAACGTACTGATGGCTTGGCGTAGAAGATTTGGAGGAAAAGTGTGGAGAGTAAGAAATTGAGTATAAAAACCCTCCTTTATATACTCACCGGCGGGCACGATGGTGTAGACGCAGGGCTCTACCTGCGCCCCGACGGCGTTGGAACCCCAGCAGAGCAGCGTGCCGTAGTCGAACTCTGTCCGGGGGATGTAAGTGGCTGTGGAGGCGGCGGCGTCGTTGACGAACGTCACCACCTCCAGGCTCTCGGCCGTGTTGTTGAACTGCCAGTGGAAGGTCACCTCGCGGGGGTCGGCGTCCACCTCGCACAGCACCCGCACCGCCTCGTGCCGCGCCGCCCCGTAGATGATCTTCTGCCCCGGCTTGCACAACGGCGCGACTGCAACGAAAGAAGACGGTGGAATACACAAAAGAGAAAAAAAAATCTTTCATGAACCGTAATGGTGTTAAGTTTTTAACATTGGATTCCTTGCGTGGAGTACACAAAAATTACCCACAGAACTATGGGCCGTATTCAGAAACTTAAAACACTATATGGGAACGATAGATTTGACACCAGAGATCCAGAGCTACCGTTTTTACTCCCGTGTCCACATTTCTTGTGATCCAAAATGATAACCATTTACCCTACCCATAAAAGTTATGCGAATCAAGAACAAAATTATTACATCCTTCCGTTTACAAAACTTAAATTGAGACATCAATAAAATATACAAATATCAACATAATACTACACGTTACTGGTTTGTCAATACGTCATATTTATTTTCCCCTTAAAATATTCGTGTATCAGAAAATCTATGGCCAAAAATAGTTTCATTTCGTCTTCCCATGCAGTTTTCTGATATTTGAATTTCTATGAGACGTCATAATGTTACCCAGCCTTTTTGCATGTTTCCCTTTTAGACATGTATAGATTTTTTTTAAAAGCGGAACAATCTATTTGCAATATTTCTTTCCTCTTAAAAATTCCTTTTAAACCATTTCTTTGCGTTTTGCTTCAAAAATGTATAGTGGTTGGTGATGGTTTGCTTGAGAGGCTGGTTGGAATATATTCTCGTATTATTTGTAATTTCAAATTTATTCAGGCTAAGTTGAAAACTTCATTACATTTACAAGAAAATCTAAATTTATCTATGAGTCACAATAATTTACGTGTGTTTTAAGGGATATACCATATCAATTCATTACTATCGTAACGACTAAACAAAAACATTTGCTTTGCTAATTTATCCACTGAAAACAGTTTGATGGGAATTTCTCTCCATAAAAACTTGGTTTATTACAATTGATGTAGTGTGTAGCCTGCCAATTTTGAAGTTGTCAGTTTTGGTTCAAAAAACTGGTTGAGAAATCGTTGGTTAGTTGATTGATTGAGAAAAAAACAAAATACACCGACACTGATGGCAATGTATATGGCTATTAGCAGGGTTCATAGCGAGAATATAGGACATTTGGGCATAAAATGCATGACATGTTTGAAAAATTTCAAAATTAAAATGGTCAGGTTTTCTCGTTTATAAATAAATACAGACGAATTAAAACAATGTAAATTAAGAAGTAGGGAAGAATAGTACAGGGGTCAAAAAATATAAGACAACTATATGAGCAATGCTATCAGTGTACGTGGTCCACAATTGATTTGATAAGGTATCTAGTGGTCCTTGGGTATGAAAAGGTTGATTCAGACCTTAAATTAAGAAGACAAATAAAGCATATCTTACACTGCACTCTGAGGAAGACGTCGTTGCTCTCCCCCGTCCCCTCGCTGTTGGTTCCAGTACAGGTGTACTTGCCCCTGCTGGAGCGCTGCACCTTTTGCAGGACCAGGCTCTGGTTGGACACAATCACCCCGTTGGTGGTGTTGGTGTGCAGCTCCTGGTCTTCGAACTTCCAGCCGATCTCCGAGACCCAGGGGGAGGCGCGGATGTTGCACTCGAAGTACACGTCGTTGTTCTCCTGGATGTGCGCGTGGCGCAGCTTGCTGCCCAGGCGCAACGTCAGCTGAGGGACGTCTGCAAGAACAATGTAATGGAGATGTTGAATCGTTTTTATTTCAGATTAAAAATGTCAAATGCAATTTGTTTCTAAAAATGAGTTGCTGGTGTTTTGGGATTCTGTAGGGGTAAACGAACATTTTATACTAGACTGCAACGTTTCCTGACCACGTCACTAACAAAGTAGTTCCCTGGACGGTGAATTATGAGTGAAATTGAAAACGTCAATTTAAGAATATGATTAGTTTTTTTAAACCCATGTATATGTTATGGGTAAAGCGATTAATAGGGCATCATTAATAATGCCCGAAGTGGAGGCGGACAAAGAGATTAATTTCATTGATAAATGCCATTGAATTTATCACATTGCCCGCCTCACATCGGGCAGTATTAACAATGTCCGATTAATCACTTTGCCCGTAACATATATACTATAGCGTCTTTTTATCACGATATGCGTACCGAAACCCCTCGTAGCAACCCAACAAGCTTTCTGTTTACGCAGTTTTTCTTTCCGCGTAGTGATGTCATAGGGTCAGGAAACGTTGAAGTCTAGTATAGTAATAATTACTTATTAGTATAGAAATAATTACTGTATTACTGCATACAACTTTAGTAATACTGGTAGTTAAGTTATATAAAGTAGATGTAAAGTAAAATGAAGTTAATACGAAAATTTCTGTTATCATTACTACTTAAAAATATATTCTAACTGAATAAACTTACTCTTTATTTCCTTTGTCTCATGTTAACAAATTAAAATAATTGCTCAATATTTGTTATTTTCACATGACACTCCCATTTGAATGACTCACGGGCATGCTATACTTTAATAGACGTTACTGATGATCATAAATATAATCTATGTTTCATACAAATTTACTTTCAAATCACTTGAGAGTTCAGTTACCATCTCTGAAGAAAAATCCCACTCTCACAGTTGTTGTAGTCTTTTTTCTTCATAAGTATTTAGGATTCCTTTTTAGGATTATCAGAAATAGCTTCTATATGCAGATTTATTTCCTTTCCTTCCATGTACACAATTGAATGAAAAAAAAAAACAATTTTTATTTTACAAAACAAAGTATTATTCTGGTTTTAAAGACTAGTCATGTTTTTCTTAAATCACTACGGCACAAAAATACCATAAGCCAGGGCAGAGTCTTAACAATAACCATTTATCTTAAAGGTATACTGAAATCCCATCCACTTTTTTCTTCAGTGTCTGAGAAAAGCAGACCGCGAGACAATAGAATTAGCTATTTTTTTTCTCCCAAAGTTTGTTTCTCACAAGGTTTGGTAACCATAAGCTGCCTTAATTAAAATACTGCTTCCTCCCCAGACTCCCAGGAAATAGATATAATAGAGTAGCAGAATTTTTACGACCCAGGCCGCGTATATCTGCACAAAAACAACCAGCCATACCGTCATTTCGCTAAGCCTAACGTGGCTTCTTTGTTTAATTTCCCGTGGTAATTCCGTTATGAAGCAGTGCAGAGACAACACAACTTTTTTTATTGTTTTGCCATTTCCGCTGAAGAGTGTTGCCACTCTCGGAATAGCAATGTCGGAATAATGATTCTCCAGAGAGGTTGAGGGCTTTCAAAAAATGAATAGAACGAATCTGGCACGCTTGTGTTGTTGCACACACGTGCTCTCTGCTAACAAGCGTAAAGATGGCTGCTTTTGAATTATAGCACGCCCCAGCACTTAAGTGGATTTTTTTTTGTTTATCTTTTGTTCCCTCCCTGCTATCAACGCAACTGCATTAATTCGTCGTTTTAGATTATGTTCCCCTTCTGATTCTCCTCTTAATTAGGCCAGGTGATAACAACGCGTGCCTGATGGTGGTTCTATTTTTGAGTCTTTTTGTGACGGTAAATCCACAGATTATTTGAAAAAAAAAAAGAGTGCCCCTTAATAATGGCATGGCTTCAGTCAGAGCTGCAATTCAATTTCATACCCGGTTACTCAACAACAACGGAATTGTTCGGGCATCGTTCGGCAAATTCACAAAGCCAATTAGAGAAAAAGAACTTTGTAAAAATGTTTCAAATAAATAAGGGCTTAGAATTTTTTTGTACATTCGTGTAGATTTAGATAAGCTGCTTGAAATGTAGAATCGAAAGATGATTTGTTCAACTAATGAATGGCCTAGTACAGAAAGAAAGAAATTTTTCTTACGGTTCAATTGATTAAGGTTCTCGGATTTCAAACAGAAGTATGTCAAAATTAATGGCGAGTAAAATCGATACTATTTATAAGTATCGAGTTCTTTCAGTATCGAATGTACAACTCCTATGTATTTTCATGAATCGGATGCATTTAATCATCTATAATGAGTATGTGAACCTTGACTTTTTGAAGAAGGTTGTTAAAGTATATTTACGTCAAATAGAAATCAATAGCCAAGTAGTGATCCTCAGAATGTTGTTTTTTACTCATTATTATCCCTTCACCATCTGATTGCCATAAAGGATAAATAATAGGATAAGTGGAAATTTAGCTTTAAAGTCTATTGACCTCCTACTGACCTCTGAAGCTTCATTGACCCTCAAAAGGTTGTTATAGGCCACTTTGGGGAAAGATCAATTGTAGTATGTAAAAGCCATCATGGAGTTCATAAAACACATAACAGAAAAAATATAAAATAACAACATAAATCCCTTCATCCATTAGATTGTATATCTAGTGTCTGGCAAAAGTAGAGAAGAGGACGAAGCGGCATTCTCATTGCTAGCAAATGTCCCTAAATATCATTTCATCTCAAAACGCAATCTATGAAAACCTCGCGGAAACTCTCCATCTTCAAAAACGCTGTCGATAAAACAACATCAATCGAGATTTTCCAAAAAACACCATAATAACATTACACAAACTTAAACTCAAACAAAAAAATCATCGTATGGGCTTAACAGTTAAGGTATTAGATCATCTCCTCCACATATCCTCTCTAAGAAAGTATCACACACACATCCCACTAAAAAAAAAAAAAACGCTCACATCCACATGCAAACCTACACTCCTCCGCGTCTATGTGTTGTGCATAGCGGTAAAACTCGGCGCCTTCGGAAAGGAAAGTAACAGCCGGCTCGCGTGCTAACAATGCAGGAATATAAACAGCAACGGCCAAACGTCTTTTTCTCCCGTAACAAAGCATAACGTAAGCTGCTTTTCGTGTAGGGTGCTCTACAGGAGTAGGTTTTTGCAGTTTTTTTTCTCTTGCCCCGGTGCCAAAAAGAAGAACGGGACGTTTTTCTTCCCGTTCTTCTCCTCGAAAAAGGGATTTTGGTGACGTGTTTTGTCGGGGGTCTTGTCCGGAGGGAAATTAAAGTCACGTTCTTTTTCTAGGGTGAATTCTCTTTTTTTGGAGTTCGCCCTCCCCCGTATGGATGCAATGCTGTTTTTAGGTTGTTTGATAGTGTTGATATTTTAACGCGTGTATTTGTAGTATTGAATAAGAAGGTATAGGGAAGGAACGTAAATTGTTAATTTGTTAGTTATTAATATCAGTTTATAAACTTTTTAATGCTTTTTAAGAACGGTGCCAGTACATAATACTTATAAGAATAGAATAATCTAATCGAAGCGGTTCTTTTTTCTTATATCTGCAAAACTATATGAAACATTCTAAAATGATAAAAAAAATTTACGTTTGGTGCTTAAGTCACTCAAGGGGTTTCAAGTTCTTCATGGTCAGTTTATTTTATGTTTCAGGGGTTTAATAACCCTCCCTATTCTGAGTTGTCACAATTCAGCCACATCCTTCCCCATTGGGATATCAAAATTTACAATTAAACTTACTTTTACATCTTAAATTTTATTTAATTAATACCATCTTAACTTGACTTAATAGTTTACTACATGCAGTTAAATAAAGACAAAAGTGATTCCAATGTGTCACGGGATCACAATGTGTAATTTGTGAATAACCCCTTATATTTTATGCCCTTTAAGTTCCCTCACTCTAATATCATTCACATTAATAATAACTTTCATACTCCTTATACTTTATTTAATAAAAGGATAAGTGCTTGTAAAATTCAAATTAAATTATTCTCAAGTAATATAGAATAGTTTAAAGGCATCCATTGAACCCTGTACAGCTCTTTAGAAAATTGCTTATTCAAATTCAAATCTGTCTCCAGCTTGACAACAGCTTTCATGAACATTGAATGTCACCCTATTTCCCATAGTGTTTAAATTGATTATTCCTGACAATGCATGGAGTGGAATATATTGCTGAGTGCATTAAGGTAATGGTTAAGTAACAATTTAAAGAGTTTTGGAATATATTATACAGTACAATAATATACGGTTTTTTTATTTTACCTGAACTTTGAAATAGATTTTTGAGGAAATTACCGATTAGTTTATTTGAATCCGAAAAATTCTCACACAATCAATTTTCTAGCTTTGAAAAGTCAAGGTTTTTTTTATGTATGAGTGTCTCGGATGCAGAGGAAAATTATTTGTTCATCTTATTTCTTTTATGTTCTTTTAAGTACTTTTCCTAATAAATGATTTTGCTTTTAATAACATCACTTATTTTCGCACAGTTAAATTATCTCTCACTGAGATATTTATAAAGAGAAATAACATATATTGTGTGAGTAAAACACACAGGAAGGATACCTCTATCTTTTATTTTAGTCACACTATGAAAAAGGATGTAAGGATGCGAGAAAATATGGTAAAAAACAGGCAAAGCTAAAATTTTAGGGGAAATTTTATAATTAGACAAAATTTATATGTAAAATCATAGCAGCCTTGTTTAGGCATACTTATTTGTGTAACATGCATCATTTTCTATGGTCATAGTTCAGGATGATAGAATTTTAGTAGACAGCTTAACCCACAGCCAGTAACAAATCTGTCATTTAATTTTTTATTATAAAATTTCATTTTGCAAGTCTATAGTTTAAATTCTCATTTCGATTTTTTAAAATCAGTATTGGTAACGAAATTACATAAATAGGTAATATAAGTTGATAATAAATAATGGGCATTTCATGTTAGAGTTAAAATTCATCTTTGAAGTAAAATACTGTTGAAAGAGTATGTAAAGCTTTAAAAGCACAAGGAAGGCAATATATGCAGAATAAGACAAAAAAAACCCCTGAATGATAGGTAGATGTTACTGTTAATAAACAACAACGGTAACATGCAACTTGTCTGATTAAATTACTTTGGCATGCATAACCCTATTAAGAAAATGCGGATTAGCATCGCTGGTCAAAAGAAGTCTCAAATGAAGACGAAGAGTACACATATTAAGATAATCCAAATGTACTGAAAAGAAGAAATTTACTGGGAAGACGAGTGGGGTGAAAAAAAACCACAGATTCTTCCTCCCTTGCCATCTTGTTACGTGGCTATAACAGCATTAAATTGCTAGGGACTTCGAAATTAGATTAAGAAGCGATAAAAATATTAGATTACGCATAAATTTCTTCCAGGAAATGAAAGAGCAGCTTTTATTAGATTGGAATTTAAGACCAATGGAATTAACATTCGTTTCGGAGAGGTAGTGAGATAAATTAGATGAGGGGAGTGAATCTTTTTACTGTTTATGATGACTATTTTTTTTCTCCTTCTTGAGTTGATTTAACCGAGGAGTCTGTATAGGATATGTGCCTTTAAATTGGGAATCTGACTTCGTTTCCCAAGTTTAAATGAATTATTTGTTGCCAGTTTCGGTATGAAAAAAGTTTGTGGAAGTAATTAAGTGCTTCAGGTAGGTAGGTCTTTTGGAATTTCTTGGAAATGAAGAATGTGGACGGGATGGAGAGTAATTTAAACGGGAGGGGAGTTTTGGCTAATTGTTGTTCCGGTTTTTAAATGAATAGCTAATTTTGATTTACGTCGTTCTTTTTGCTATTCTCACGTGAAGGAAATATGTTTATCTTTATTAAATGGGAGTTTAAATGTTAAAGGAAAATTCTGGGGAAGAATATTTAACCATACTTTTCTAAGCCTGAAAAGGATGTGAATTTTCCACTAAAAGCTGTCCACAATAAATTTATTCCCCAATGGAAAATTCCCACATTATTCGATAGAAATATCCAAGAGAGGAATATACGTGCATTTTTTTTAAAAAAATTACGGCTTATTCATTTTTAAATTTAATTCCCATGTTCAATTTATAAAAAAGGCACGAAGCCAGTATGTAGCGTCATTCAATCCTAAAAAAAAATATTAGTTTTTTAAACAATGGTTTATGATTCAAAGCGATTGTTTATTTTTACTTTAAAGCATTAAAAAAGGGCAGAAAAAAAGATGTAACGTCATTCTATCCGAAACAATGGTATGTCGATTTTTAAATTTGAAACAATTTTTCTTACTGGAAAAATGCACAAAAAAAAATTGCACGCAAAATCTATTACCAGAGTAAAACTGAAATTTTGGCTAAAATGAAATAAAATTAATAAAAGTTCTCTATTGTGCAAGATAATGTTTTTACATTATTTACCAATAGCAATACACCCTGTATTGTATAAAACGTTTAACCAATATGAAAACGGGGTTAAAACCTGGCTAAAATGATAATAAAAAAAAACATAAACCTTCTTTGTTTTTTAACATAACATTGTTTTTTAAACATAACCGTCTTTGTATATTTAAGTTATCAATAGTTTATATTTAAAATAACACATCGTCGGCACAATGACAAAAACACGAATCTTCTATTCATTAACATGGCAGATTCGCGTTTTTGTGCCGACGACATATTCACCAGGAAAATTTATTTTAATGTAAATCTGGTTTAAAGCTCAACGGTCAGGATTACTTCATGAAACAAAACTACACCCACAAAAAACAATGGAATTTATTTATAGCTGTCTATATTCATAATCACTTCACCAGTCTCCACATATAAGACTCTAACGATGATATACCTGAAACTTTCCAATGAAAATAAACAGCAACAAAAACTCTAACCGTCCAACAGTCTTTCGTCAACCGACCACAGACGACACTGACAACCCCTCTCTTCCATCCTTCGTCACCTTTCGAACACCCCCGCGAGAAAAAAAAACATCCCAGATGCCCATCCGGCCTCCCTGATGGATCGTAGATTTCCTGACCCCTCTAAAAAGAACCTTTTCATCAAGCCCCGCCCCCTTGGATTCCTGGACCGGGTCCAAGTTATCGCCTGGCCATAGCGGAAGGGGTCACTCCGTTTAATGTTTCACGGTCCCAGTTACGGAGGAAAAAGCAGATAAAATTAAATTAATGAAGCGGCTGCCGAAATCCTTTCAAACTGGACCCGGTTGACGGGGTATTGATCATTTTTTTTTTCGTTGGGGGTGGGAGGTGGTTGTTTCGTTCATAATGGGATCTTCGCATTTTTTTTTGGGGGGGTGTCATATCGGATAATGATTAATTGTGGTTTATTTGTGTTGGATTAGGGTTAGAAGGGTTAATTAGGCCAGTTGAGAAATATCCTATAACTAAAATCTTCGGCTTACAGGAGAAAGACACGAAATTACAATAGGTAAATCTTTTGTAAGTGGTAGAATTGCGCTAACTAACGAGTAGAACCCAAAATCTCTCTATATTGATATGCGATCATCTGATTCTTGAGATAATATGGCGTAAAATAAAGGTATCGGGTAACGCAAAATTTGTCGCAACCTCGTACATAGTAGTTAAGCAAGAAGTGACATAGTGCCTTTCTTCTGTGAACCAACAAAATCTCCTATATAGCAGTAGAGTTTAGTTAATCCTATATTTTTAGTTTACCTACTTTTTAGAAAAGAAGAGTCTTGTGTGTAAAATGGATGAACTGTACCCCTGTTGATCTCACCTATATTGCTTTGAAATACCTACATTACAAGACTTCGATTGCATAATGTTTAATAGGTTGAATAGGTTTGTCCTCATCCCATATCATTAAAAAATAGCCAAGGGGTGGAAATTTTGTGACAGGTCTAATTTAAACGGCCTTCACTTACAAATGGTATAAAGAAAGCTACGATACGTGTATGAATAACACAGTATGCAGTATGCGTTGTACGTCAGGGAGTAGTCTACTTCTTCAAGTTAAGATTTCAAGATTATCATTGATTTGATTACCTCTTGATCAAGGGATTGGTGTAAATTATTATCATAATCAATATTATTATTATTTATCATATGACAGAGAACTATCTCAGTTAGGAGAACTATCTCAGGTAGAGAGGGATAGAGAACTATCTCAAAAACTCCTAACTTGAATCATGTAAAACCTTTTTCCTTTAGCATGACAAATTTATACTGGGAAAAGTAGAGATTCAAAACAAAAGGACATGTTCCTAATCCTACTGCACTTGTTTAAAACAATAAAATAAAAAACCGACTTCCAACTCAATTCCCCGAAATCCCTCAGAAATCATCAATTTCCCCCAACGAAAAGGGAAAAAGGGACAATTTATTGAACAATAAGGTATTCAATATTGGAACACAAGGGAAACCAAATAAAAATGACTATTCTTAGCACCACAATTCCCATCCTTGCATCTGAATGAATATACATCACTCAAAATGCTCAACGGGGACCAGCACATTTTTCCATCGTTCTTATTCCCCCCTTTCCTCCCAAATGTTGACCAGTGCTGGCAACGGGCCACCGGTAGTAACTCACCGTCGGAGAAAAGCTGCAGTTCTAAGCATTTTATTCATTCCTTACATCTATGGAAGTACCTGTCTATAAATAGACTGTTCTGTAGAAAGTGCAGGGATCATCAGCATCAATCATGTTTTATATGTGGAGCAGGTCATGGAACCGTTGATAGTTTCGGGATGGCTATACGAATACTACGTCCTTGGAGAGTTATGGCCCTAAACTTTTCGGAGAGTTGTTTATTTGTTTGTGAAACGTCTGGTACTGTTTGTCATGAATATGGGGATATTCGTCAGGGAAATGCGTGCGTATATATGAGAAAGGGTTTCCCAAGATAAGCACACCTGGGTTAAAGAAATGACATCTTGAAAGTTCGAAGAGTTATATGTCGCCCCCCTTTCGATATTTCTCAGAATACGTTACTCGTATCTATCGATAAATCATTCAGATGTGAGCTTTTATGCGAGTTTATTCCCTGTTGGTTAGTTTAATTTTTTATGGATTTTGTATGATAACGGGTATTTTATGTAGGTAAATCATAGATGATAGACGCAACACAGCACTATAAATATTAACTATTTTTTCTTTATTTATGATCCTTAAGAACATTAAAAAGGAGGAGGATATGTAACTGGAATTACTGATTAGTGTAACGCATAGCCATTATTATTCTTAGATAATAAATATGAATAAAACCACCCGAACCTTGTCGAAGGAGAGTTGCTTATGTTCTTACCACCTTACTAACCTTGAAAAACTTTCGAAAAAAATCATAAACTATAACTGTCTAAGAAGGGAACGAACTTCTGTTCTAATCGATGAAATCACTTTTCAGACCCTTTAGCAGTAAAAACAGAAGTTTTCAAACTACTCGACAAGCCAGGAAATAGCAGTTTGGAAAGTTTTAGAGGAAGATGGATTTAAAACAGCATGGGAGGTGTAAAAACCAGTTCTTTGAATGTGGCTTTGGTTAGGAACCCTAGGAAGGTACTGGTAAAGTACAGAGGTCATTATTCATTTTAAGGGGTGGAAACTACCCATCGAAGTTCACTCGAGAACGTATGCCAGCAGCTAAGGGGCTGTTTAGGCTTTGGTTTTAACAATAAAAAGTAAGCCAGGGGGATGTCTCTGGGTCAAATAGCAAACAAAGAAAGGCCCTCCTTGCATTGGAGTGTTGGGGAAAACCCTCAAACCACCTTTTTCTTTGTTTGCCTTACCTACCCTTATTCTTAAGAGTGCTTTTGCACCATAAAATCAAGTGTTCAGGGATGAGATTGGCAAAAAAGCAAAAAGTCTGAAAACTGCGCGAACGACATTCGATCTCTTAAATTGAGAATAAATCGGAAAAACTAATAACAATTAGATAATATTTAATTGACTAAATATGAAAATTTACCTCATAAATGAGCCTCATAAGTCAAGAACATCAACTTGAATTTAGAAAAATGAAATTTCCAGTCAAAAATTTCGGTTCATAAGCTGATTTTTTTTAGAGTAAAAAGTCTGAAATTTTCATTATAATTTCAAAAAAGTCTGAAAATCCTCATCCCTGAAGTGTTGTATGACTATGGACGAGGATTGACTTTTACAGCCCTCAGTTTACGGGCCACCGTAAAGTTTTATTACATCCAGTGCTTGGATGTAATAAAACAATTTGCGGCCGGACCACCAGCAGTTTATCTCCCCTATCTCTCTCAATCTCTTTGTATCTCCCCTCGCACTCGCGCCTGAGAGCTGTCGAAAATTGACCACATGAAGACACCGGCGCCATAAACTCAGGTTTCTTTCTGGAGATAATTGTTTTATTACATCCAAGTTTTATTACATCCAGAAAGTCTACGGTGGCCCTATGGCCTCGGTCTCATAGTGTGGTCAATTAGCGAAACAAACCATAAAACTCTATCCTTGCCCTATTTACTACACTCACTACACTAAAATAAAAATCAAATATTACTACTCACAGTTGATATCGAGCTTCCACCCATCCTCAATCGCACTGCCCTGTATGAGGGGGTTCTCCGCCCTGCACGAGAGGTACTTTCCGCTGTCTTCGCTCGTGGGGGTGAAGATGAGGATGCTGGTGGTGACGTAACCGTCGATGGAGATGCGTTCCTTGGTACGTTTCATCTTGGTGTTCCCTTTCCACCACGTGATGGAGGCTGGGGGTCGAGACCCCGTTGCGCGGCACACCAGCTCCACGGGGTTGTTGGCAGACAGGGGGCGTCTGTTACCCTCGATGGACACTTCTATGGGCCGGACTGAAAAGAATGAAAGAATGGTGTTGTTAGTTTATAGATTTGTGGGAATATTTTTGGTGAGGGACTGTTTTTAGATCGCAGTCACCACTATAATAGTCAGTAATGAAGCTGTTTAGAAAAGGCATGGATTAGGATCGGGGTGGTGTGGTGGCTGATTTATATGCAGTGGGCATTTCTTTGATGGATTAGAATTGACGGGGATCACATTTTCCATAGCATAATAGTTATCACAATAGTTAGTAATGAAAGGGTTTAAAAGATCTGGTAATTATGATGGTATATCTCTTTGTGAGAGTTTGAACATAAATCTACTCAAATTATCCTTCAGAAAGAGATATATTAATCATTAATGCATGTCTTCTTTTTTAAATTGAAAATAAATTATATTAACTAATTTTAAATCGTCGGTTTACAGGAGAAAGGAACTTAATGGCCTTATTCACTGCTAACTGACCAGCGGTTAACCATCGGTTAAAGACAGATTCCACCAATCAGAGTCAGCGGAAAAATTAATTTTCTTTCTTTAGCTGCTGGTTAACCTCTGGTGAAATGGCAGTGAATAAGTCACTTCTGGCTCAACTACTACTATTAGAGGTTACGCCAAATTTGGCGATATCCGATCGATTTCTTTTGCGCCTTGTAATTTTTACACAGAATGATCACTATTCAGCTTGGCGAGATTTTTATTCAAAACCCTTAAAACTCCACCTAAATAACTGATATTTTTATTTGAGTTGCCGATAAAAACTGTACGTAAAAGCACCCAAAGACTCTGCAATTAAAACATTGTTGAAAGTTTAAAAACATCTATCCGCATTTGACTTGTTAAAACATTCAAAAATAAATTAACTTCCATCTGATAAATAAAATATTTTAAGCCATCAAATGGAAACGACCATAATGCGCCACAAATTCTATTTGAATTATTTATTAATCAATTACTAAGCAAGAAGAGATGTATTATACAAATGAAATAAACACATCCAAATATTCCCTTTTACCATACGTTTTTTTTATTTCAGCTCTTTTTATAGAGAAAAGATGTATTCAAGAACGAAAACAAATTCAGACTTTTTTCGGAAAGATAAAATGACACAAAGTGGAAGCAAGCGAAAAATAAATCAACTAAAATATTTATTCCAAAGAGCACTCAAATAGCCAAGAAATCCAACTGTTTCGTTTGAAGATATATGTTTTCTTAAATTTTTGTCAGAAGCATAAATGAATTTAAAATCACTGAACTAACTTGACTCGGATAAAGGCATTTAGTTCGACACGAGCGACTAAGCAAGTAAAATGTAAAAGTAAAAATTTTTACCAGGTTGAAATAAAATTGAATGTAAGAAGTTTATAAAGAAATATATTTCTGTTCCATTACTACTCCTAAAGTATAACAAATGCTTAAAGGAGACAGTGAACACTAAAATTGTTTACTTCATTTTTAAGGTGAACAGAACATAGACAGAAATATGGTAAAGTTACCGAATTTTATTTCACCAGTTTAAAACTTTAATTAAGTTGCATACAATGAAAGTGGTATATGTCCACCACTGAACGTAGTTTTGAGTAATTGAAGGTTTCCTTCAACGGCGCCTGTGATAATCCTATGGAGAAGGGAGAAGGCATTTTTAGGCCGCTCTTACGGGCTTCTTATTGAGCTTTTGACTTAGGCGACTAGCTAAAGGATCTTAAAAAGAAATTCAAATCCATGCTTTTCTCAAATTTGTATTTTTGGACTTATACCACTTTCATCGTGAGCAGCTCAATTCTTAATCTTTCGCAAGATTCCAAGAACTTGAAAATATTCAAATGGTTTTTGAGTTATAAGAGGTTTCAAAGCGCGTTAAAAAGTGAATTTTGTTGTGCTTATATATAGAACTTTGAACTCATTTTTATCGAGAACCATATTATTACGATACAACCCTTTGCTTGAACAGTTTATCTCTCTATATTTAAAAAAAGTAACAGTCGCCGCCGCTGCCGCTGCCGCCGCTGTTTCAGAAAATCTTCACTTTGACAATTTTGAACTGTCACTACGCAAAAACTGTTGAACGGAAATTTATAATATTTTGACCATTTGTAGACAAATGTATGAGGGTCCTTTTCGTTCCAATAGCTAATAATTGAGATAATTAGTTCTGGAGTTATTTAATGTCAAAGTCGAAAATTATTTTTTTCTGCTGCGAGTTCGCCCTCAGCAAAATCTATTCGCAGCAGAAATATGATTTTTTGTAGCCGCATACTCTTAGATATGAAGTTTTGCACCTCGTCGCCCTTTTTACGAATTTCGAATTAGTTTTGGAGTAATACAGTTTTAAAGTTTCGAAATTTTTGACGGTTTTTCGGTTTTTTCATTGTAAAAGAAAAACTAATTTCAGTAGAACTATGAAATTTTAAAAGCACATACAATTATTTTTTATAAAAAGATTGACGTTTTGTTTGTCAAAAAATTCTAATTAGTTTTGGAATTATTAAGATTCAAAGTTTTAATTTTTTCTTCTCTTTCTGTGGCCGTTCACTAGAGAAACAAACGAGTTTTATGATGGGTCTGATTTCTTTTATTTTCAACAATGTTTTTTCTACAAAATGATTGTTGATTATTAGTAGACTTGCTGGATATTTTTTTAACATTTCGATTAAATTATTGATAAGCTAGAAAAGTAATATATTTCAGCAACATTTTTGTTGTTAATTTAGGGGAATGATCCGAATTAAATTATTTATAAGCAAGAGAGAAGTTTTATAAGCAAGAGATGGGTATTTCCGGTATTACAAGAGTCTTAATTAAGCCGAGAAGAGGGTTGTGCTGGATTGTTGAGATGAACAAGCGAGCTCTGCTCGCTAAGATCGCGAAGCGATCTGTAAAGAACTGCGAAGCAGTTACGGGGGTTGGTGAGCGATAGCGAGCAGGGGGCAGGCCCCCTAGTTATGGAAAAGGAAAGTTCTCTATCACAGTAATTTCTTTGCTATAGTAAGTAATAATCTGCATGGAATAGCAGATGTTTTGCCCTTTTTCATATTATAATAAAAACCCAATTATAGTTTTAAATAAATTTTAAAACAAAACTGTCGAAAAAATTGTTAATTTTAGGCTCTCTGTTAGATACCAAATTTCTTAAAAATCACCTGTTTACTTTAAGTGTAAAAGCCAAAACGTACAGTTGAATTACCTTTCTAAAACAATTACATAAGAAGAGAAAAAAACTATTCGGAAAAAATGATAATTAGCTAATTAAATTTACTTAGTTACATAAATAATTAAAAATAATTAAGTATCTGCAGTTGTACCTTTTTTCCCCTTTCGAATTATTGAAACCTCATATCAGGTTTCAAAAAACATTTTATGAACTCGAATTTTTTTTAAAAACAAATACAGGATTTCAAGATGTTTTTAAAAAAAACTATGTTCAGAAAATAGAAATTTCCTTTTGATTTTAAATATGTTTTCAGTTGTGTGTATGTGTGTTTATAAATTCGCGAAAAAAAAAGTCATAATATACTTTAAAAGAAATGTTACAAAATATAAACAAATCCGTAAAATATTAAGAATATTTTATGCCATTCTTTGATTATACCTATTGATAAGTGTTTTAGACATCAATTTTAAAAATCCTGCTTTTACAATAAAATGAAACTATGAGACGATTGTATTACTGTTACTACATTTAAATTATAACTTCAATTGTTAAGTGTTATTAAAAAAGGTAGACAAAGTACAGTAGTAAATATTAAGAATATTTTATAATATTTTAATTATAATGATAAATGGTGTTGGTTTATTTACAAAAAATGAAATTAGGAGACAATTTTGTTGATACATAATTAAATTATCATTTCAAATGGGATAAAAATAATCAAATTTTCTTTAATGACCAAAATATACAGTTATCTTTATAACAGTTAAGTAAAAAGAAAACATACGAAATAATAATAAAAACATACGAGACTCGGGACATTGCGTGCAATGCTGTCACAGCCATGGGACCATTCTATGAAATAAAAAATAAAAAAGTCCATCCAAGATTTAATTAATATTTAAATTAGCCACTTGTACCTTCAAACGCAATCCTCTCTCATGATGAAAAAAAAAATTCTAATCAGTTTCTACTCCCGTGTTTACAACAGCAACGCTAAAGGAAAAACTCCAGGCGATTCATTTCACACACCCCGAAAACTAATCCAAGCTCCTAATTAGATATAAACAGAGACATGAGACAGGGTAGGAGTTTTCTCCCATACCCCACCGAAACAGGAAATCTGAACAGGGGCATCATCCCAGTTCATTAGCAAACGATAACAAATACGAACCCTCCCTTTGATAATCCGGCAAGTAAAAACTGGAGTAAGGATTCCTGTGCAGTCGGTTATTAATTCAGCATTGAGCCACTTGTCTGGAGATATCCCTCCCCCCTTCAGCTTTATACTTAATTAACAAAAAGTTTATAAGAAAAAAAACTCGTGAGCTTGAAAAAAAGGGAAATCTATCCTTTCCCCATCCACGCCTCACGTGCAAACACAAATTTAAATTATCTCCCTCGATTTTTTTTCTCCTACTACTCCGGGTATCCGCTCAACAAAAATGAATAAATACGGCCTGGGGATGGCAGGAAAAAAAAGAGAGGAAAACGATGAAAAAAAATAAGTGGAAAACGGAGTTTGCGTTTCGGCTGTGTAGTAGTACCTAAGCTAAACATTTGAAGAAAGATTAGTCGCTTTAATAAAAATTCCCCTCAGCTGGTGCCCTGGTCTAAAATTAGATATAGTACCCGACAAATTTTCCCTTTTTTTTTTCGTTATTTTTCCCTCATTGTGTTCCGCACGCATTCCAGAAAAGCGAAATCGTGTTCCGTTTTTGTTTCGTTCCCTCCCACGTTTTCTGACGAAAATCCCCGCGAAAGGAGGGATGAATTCATTCGAATATTCCCTCTACTGCGATGCAATCTGAAGTTATTAAAGACTCGATGTTTTTTTTTTTTTTTCATATTAAAGCTTTTATACAAGAGGTGTTTTAAATCCCGTCGTAAGTCGTCCGGATTGCCAAAGCTAATGCGAAAGAAAACTATAATCTCAGCAATCTTTTTCTCGAGCTTGATTTTTCGTTTTTCTTTTTCCTTTTTTTTTCTCACAGTGCTCAAGGGAAGGAGGATTTTTTTAACTTAAATTTTGATTTATACGTTTTGGTGTAAGAAGACATCGGCAGATTCCTTATATTAATTTTTCATTTTTCCATCTTCGGGCTTTAAACCGTTTTGTAAGGGAAATTCCCTTGAACGAGGTTTAATACTTGGTTATTTAAAATATGTTTTCTCAATTTATCGAATTTTAAGACTTTTTAAAAGATCAAAAGGTTTTCACGACTTCATCTGTTTCGCTTATATTCATGTTGAGGAATTTAGTTTTGGTATAAGTTGCATAATTTTTTTTAAAGAATAATTGGTAAATGTTTACATGATGTAAAGGAGCTTTACAAAAAATGAAATTATAATCGAAACAAAAGGTATAGAAAAATAAGTGTTTATTTAAAATGAAGCTTATACTTTTATACTATAATATGAGTACTTTTTTAATTTGAGTTCGAAGCATCTTTAAAAAGGAAATTTGAGAACATGGGAAAAATATCTTTCTAGTTAGTTCAAACAAGCTTTCATAATAATATTTTAATTTCCCATAAGTATGTGTGTTAGGAGACTATAATTTAAAAAAGTGGCTTATGTTTAGTAAAAAACTGGATGATACTGTGGCGGACTCGAGCCATTCTCCTCTTATAATCGATGCTTCTATGTGAGCCCTCAATGTGGCCACTCAATATGGTGGTTTTACTACTGGCAACACCTGGAGAGTCGATTGCTATTTTATTTAGTCTGCCAACTTGTTTACTACACTCTTCTTTTCGCTGGCTCTGCTGCAGCGAGCCCTTTTGGCTCTTGTTATCAGTTTTTAAAGTTTTTACATGTTAAAGGTTTTAATAAAGTTATTTTAGTAATTTCTGCGTTGATACCTGTTTAGGAACACATCACAGCTATAACTTTTAAATAACATTTAGATATAAATAATATTTAAAATACCTTCAATAACGAGAAACACTATCATATATTATTAAAGAAAGAACTATTGACAAATAATCTTAATTAATACGTTAATATTTTTAAATGTGACAATACTTAAATATCAGGGTTTTTTTTAGGATATATATTCAAAAACTTATTTTTTGTGATTTTCAATGCGCATTGTTACTACAGGATGGTATAAAAAGTAAAAGTTTTATAATGGAACAATAATCTAAATAAAGATATTAAAATACTTAGAAAACAGATCAAAAGAATCACGATTAAAAGCATTGAAAGAATCAATTGCATAACTATTTATTATTTTATCAGTTAAGTTTATATAAGTAGTAACCTATAAAGATGCTAAGGATAGATTAAGTTTCGAAACATATTTAGATTAAATATTATTTACACAGAACGGAAATTCAAATAAATTATGATTAAATTACCAAAACATTTTTGTTACCTTTTTATTATTTACAAACATTCAATAAACTGATATAAATTATATTAACTGAAAAATTTTAATTCCCAATTCAAAAGGAAGAATAAGTTACTAATTATTCGTACAAATATTTGATTCTATTAATCATCCAAAAGAAATCCACTTCAATTTAATCCAACCAATTGAATATGAATCCATTCTTCCGGTAAATTATATTTATTAGAGTTAATAAATGTTATTATTGGGGAAGAAAACTATAAAAATAACATTAAAAACCCAGAGCGTATTTTCCCGAAACACTGCTCTCCATCTTAAATGGAATCACCATTGAAAAATTAATTAATTAATTAAGGGTAAAGGAGAACTTATAGGATGAAAATATCGTTCCAAGAATTAATGAAAGAGATCCTATAAGAATTTATGTAATAAAATATTTTCCAACTCAATAAGCATCTATTTTGAAACTAGTACTTTCAATGTAAGTAATTTGGTTATGAAGCCTGATAATCCAATTTTCTCACGTATTTTTGATAATTGAAATTATTATACAAAATGTCCTCTTAGTTGCTTATTTAGAATTACTTTTGTTATCAAATATAAGATTCTATCTGAAACTCAATACGATTGGTTTAGTGTTGTTGCATATTTTGGGTGTCAATTATTATCCTTTTATACCACCCGAAATTAGAAATTAATTGTATTTAAGTAAAATAAAGCTTTTAGTCAGTGAAAGACATTTATCCTAGAATCATTATGGAATTATAATTAAATTTGCATGTTTTGCTAAAATTAACATTTGGCTTTTAACAAAGCAGGTCTGCACTCAACAAGTAGTAAAAACCAATATTTGATTGTTATAGAATTTTGGAAAATAGTGAACACATTTTATCACGTATTTTTTTTTAAATTGAGAATATTTACTTTCGATGGCACATAACTATCCATATACGTGAGATAGGTTAGCTCTTAAAATCTAAAAACATCCAATTATTCTAGTCAAATCATTTTAAATTAATTATCAAATCAATTATTTAGTTTTAAAATTTTCAAATATACATATAAATATTTTTCATTTTTAATAAAGAAATGGAAAAGGGCCAGTGACACTTGGTATGTACTAGCGAAATCTTGTACTCACTTGTGACAAAAAGTTTAATAATTTGACAAATAAAATAGAAGAAAAACATAAGTTCTAAAAAACTAAAAGATCCAAATCATGATTAATTTTGTTTTACCAAATATTTCTTTTTATGATTTGTGTTACTATCAACAGCTGTAACTTAATAGAAATTCTTAGACACCAGTATGTTATATCGAACATCACAAATGCAATTTTAGTTTTAAAAAACGTTCTAAAATTTTTTTCGCCTCAATTTTATAAAAAAGAATACATTCCGTCATCTACAAAGATAAAATTGCGCTCAGACGGCGAAAATTTCCCAACTCTATTGAAACTTTTTCCACACAGGAAAAAAAAAGGAGATAATCCCAGATCCCCATTTAAAAATGCAAAAATCCCATAGATCCCCCCAGAAAACGTGTAACAACCCTCAACCCCTCCATCTAACACGAAAGGCTTTTCAATTTATCTCCAATAAAAATCTGCCAAATTATGTCAAAACCCGAAGTCAAAATTTTTCTTCAGAAATAAAATAATAATTTTTTCTATCCATCTCACAGACTCCATGTAAGTGGATTTTTACACCCCGCTCCTCAAGGTGGGGGGGGGATGAACGGAATTTATTTCAGAATGTGATGAGAATGTGTAGAACCCCGGCGCTGGGGGTTTTTAATGGCCTTCTCCCTTATAGACGGGCCCGGTGTTGAAAGGAACGAAACAGCCCGGCTATTTCGCACAGAGAATATTAATGTGCGAAGCCGGGTTCATAAAAGATTCCTTCCGTGATGTATTTTTCTCAATTTTTGAGGAGTATTCCGAGTCGAAACCGTATTAAAAACTGACTTCCCCCCCTCTCTCGAGGTTGTTTTCATTGATCAGTTTCATTTTGTGGAAGTGGGGGAGTTATATACATGGTGGAAATAAGTTTTGAGACCTATTATAGTTATAAGATGGATTTGAAGGATTTCGAAAGAGTAAAATTTAATATAAAAATATGCGTGAAATATTTTATTTTCGGACTATGAATAATGTGTATTGCGTAAGTCTAGTATGTTAAATTTATTTTCAAGTCATATATTTACATTTTATTTCATCTCCAAGTTATATATTCAAAAAATTCAAGTCAAGTACTTTTTTTCTGGTTTTGAAATTTTTGTGTTCATATTGCTGTTCTTTCAGTGAAATATATGTATGTTGTCAAGATTAAAGACAAGAACTGTAGAATATCATAAGTTGTGCACATTGAACTTTTTTACTTTTTACTTTCAGTGTCCTTTGATGTTCAAATGTAACTCAAAATTCCCTGAAGATAACTTTTTGTACGAACAGGAAGATTAAAAGAAATAAAAATTCAATTGTTAGAAGTAAAAAAAAAGGTCGATTTAAAATATAAACTCAAAATAGAGGGAAACTGTAGTAGATATGGCCGTTCATGAATTTATAAGATGAAGTCAAATCGTTATCTTCGTATGTGACTTATTTTTATCAAAAGCAATAACTATAAATGTTGTAAAACTTTTTTGTATGAGTTTTTACATGTTTTAGTACATTCCTTTTTCATGTATACTTTTTGTTATATGTATTCAGTAATAGTCTATCATCCGAGGCTTAAGTCGGACACCTGCCATTTCATGGGCCTCACTTCCTCAGGAGCCGCACCCCCTTTACCTTAAATCCTATCCGCTTTGAGGATGGAGCTTGGATATTCCAAGTGGCATAAGACAACAACAATAGACCGACTCAGGTGTAATCACTAGTAAAACCTAATGCTTCTTCGAAGAACTGTTTATAGTAAGATAACACATATAAATAGAAAAGAAGCCAAGAGGTGCAAGAATATGGTGCGAGACTTTCCATTTTTTGGTGAAACTTAAAATTTTTTTTAGCTCAGTTGTATGAGGCAGCCTTTACAGTAAAAATGTAACAAATTTTATTGACCCGAATGACGATTCTGACGTCACCGGCAGATGATTTTTTTTGGGGGGGAGGGGGTTCAAAATCCCGACAATCAGTTGCCCGACATGTACGTTTGCCCGACATCATCATCATCATCATCTCCAATACAATATAGAAGAAGAATGAAGGATTGAGAATTGTCGGGCAAATGAATTGATCCCAATTTTTTTACAGAGTGGCCAAGGGGTACCAAGAAGTGATGATGTTTTTAGTGATATATTTAATATGCTTGGCGGATAAAATTTTGAAGTATGAAATAATTTTAATTCGGCAATTTTTTTTTTTTTTTTGGGGATTTAATACTGCATTTAAACTACTCTTAAGAGCAAAGAAATGTGAAACTTCTTATTAAAAACCCACAATGCACTCGGAAATCCAGCTTATACACCGAAGTTATTCCTGACTACATTGTAACTATGTATACAAAAGATACAACTTTGTATTATTTCAAATCAATTCATCAAAACTCCAAGATAAATCATAACAATTTACTCATCTCCCACAACAGCCACTCTAGCAAAAAAACATTCCACACCAATCATCACATAACCAACACAACCCCGCCGTAGTCAGCAATACACGTTAAACCAAACATTCCCATTAGCAGAAAGCACCCCCCAAAAAAAAAAAACAAATCATAACCTCATCAATCCCCTTGTTGAGCGTTATTTATGTTCTCCGACCGCACTTAATATGGACCTCGAGTCAGCACCTCTTTTGAAGCCCTGCTCCTCGGTTTGTAGAAATAGACCCCACAAAAGGGGAACGTATTAAAAATGATAAATTACCGACGAGACGAAGGCTGGCAACGGCCCAAACCAACGGTTGAATATGGTCAGGTTAAACTGGCAACGGAATTCGTATTGTTGCCCCACATCATAACGATCCGCTTTTCACCTCTGACTGAAGGTTAAACACTGCTGCCACCGCCAGGCGATAAATTTCGCTCTCCGAATAATAAGAAAGGAATCGAGCCGGACCATCACCTTCACAAAATGCATAATTTATGTCGTGCGCGTGCGGTTCTTTTGTCTAGTTTTGTGGTGTTGGGTTAATTATTTGAATGTGTGGTATTGTTTTAGATTCATGGATGGTACAATGTGTAGTATGAGGGAGAAATTGAAACTGAATGAGTACATTATATTTTTGATACTTCAAAGGAATATTTCAATATGAAAGTGTTCATTATTGTGCGTTCTTCCAACAAATACTTCAGCCTAACCCTTTCAGTCCTTGACCCCACCCTACAATATACATACAAACCTAAACAAGTAATTAAAAAGATAAATTTTGACACATGCAACCTCTGGATAACTTCATCAGGGGTGCAATATCCAACGGCTGCATATAAGGTAACCTTTCTGTTTGGGGCGGATCAGTAAATATGTACTAATCCACCCCAATTGCTAAAACGTTATCCAGAGGTTGCATATTTCAAAATTTAACTTTTTAATTACTTATTTAGGTTATTTGGTTTTTGGGTTATGTAGTTTTAAGCGCTAGCCCAAAGCTGATTTATTTAATTAATACATAAATTTTAAAAGATTTTTATCTTCTTGTAATGTACATACAAACATCTTTGACTACATAAAACTGCTAAACCGTAAGTCCTGAGGATCACTATTCGATTATAGGAGGTCCCACACAAGATTTCTGAAGTATGATCCAATTATATCTGAAATTTATGACCGATGAAAACCTTTAGAAATATTTTTCTCTTCAAACCTAAGCGAGGTAAAATTTTGGAAGAAGAACTAAAGAAAGGATTTATTACCAAGAGATATTCTTGTCTTCATGTAGCCAGAATATTGACATAGATAGCAATTTAATTTTTGTCGGCTAAGAAAAACAAACGTACCCGTTTCTAAAACCTTGATACAAAAATTTTAAATCATTAAATTTGTTCAGTAGTATAAAAATTATTTTTCCCTGTAAAAACTCATAATTAATAGTTGTATCTTCTTTAAAAATTTAACGAACCGAGTATATAAATTAGATTTTACTATTCTAAAATCAAATTACCAGTAACGGTTTAAATATCTAAACTAACTAAAGGGCATACATACAAGGAATCAGCCATTGCCTGAGGTTTTCCTAGAATTTTTCAACACATATTGAAATTTCTTTCACTATAAAAATTTATTTTAAAGAATACCTTTAAAGAAATATTCTATATAGCTTCGGTATAAATTTATCATACTTTAGGGATTTGTATAAGGGATCTTATCTTTTTATCAGTCTACGCGTATAGCGTAAATCTTAAAGCTTTAGAACATACTGAAATAGCATGTTTATCTATATAATGTGAAAAAAAACCTAAATAGTTTGGATAGAACTTATTGAAACCAACCGATATGTGGTCACAAAAGAAGATATTTTGCATTTCCCCTGCATTCCTTGTAAAAGAGAAATAATATATTTCTTAGAAAAGTGGAAGCATCCTGATATTTCTACATTCAAGTGAAATATTTAGTTTTTTTCTCATTTATTAAAATAGTTCCTGAAATTTAAATAGCCAAAGATAAATAGTAAACATCGTCTTTTAAGGAAAATGGAAGTATTTTCTACTGGGTTCTGGGAAGATTTTTTTAAAAATCAGTTAACAGAGAAGACTATTGCTATATGTAAATAACAGTGCGAAATATGTAAATTTTATTCTTAAACAACAACCGTTCAATAGGGTGTTTAAAATTTCATGTTGAATTTTTAGCTCACAACAACACCAAAGTTGACAAAATACGAGGGAAATGTTTTAACGATTGGATGATAAACGCATAAATTTTCCGAAATATCAACAACGGTAGACACAGGGATTTTTCGTTATTTTTTCCCAACAGTAAATGATATGTTGAAATTCAATTTAAGTATTCCCGGTATATTAAGTAACGGAAATTAATGCTGTGTTGTATATTTTTTAAAGGAATTACAATTTTACTTTTTCGTAACATTGGTCAATACTTAAACTATAACAATTAGGGCTTAATGTATTGGGTAATTGGGTTTATAACAGAATGTATAGTATACATATCATTGTTTGATTTCGAAAATGTATCTTTTTTCAGATATCTGTATTTATCAGTTCTTAAATTTAAAAATAAACGAATGAAACTAAATAATTTCATAATAAGTTACTATTCCATAAAACTATGTTTCGTACAAATTCCCTTTTTCCTGATCAAATTTTTCGAACATTTCACGATCAAACTTTTTCGATGATTCGTTTGTTTTCATACCTGAGTATAATTACCTGTGAATAATATTTAACACAGTAAAATTTCTTTAATACCATCCACTCTCCTTTCAAAAGATGCCCAGCAATTCAAATCAAATAAACATTTCATCAATGCAGACAATTTCTATTTCCTCAAAGAACAGGTAGTATTTAGAAACTACTTAAAATTCCTTTATAGGCCTGAAACGAACTTTAAAAGAACGAATGAATCTTCCGACGCAACTCTTCAAAGAAAAAGTTCCCTGACAATCCGAAATAAAGAACGGGCGCTCGGATATCGATTCCAGAACCAATCTAAAAAAGCAATAGCAGAATTTCAATTCTTCCATTTATCCCAAAAAGAACAGCGGAGCTCCGAAATGTATACGGGGGAACAAATTAATTTCTTTTTAAGACCATCTTTGATTAAAACAACGAAAGAAGGGGGCGGGTTGGACGGAAAAGGAACGGGACGGCAAAATTTAGCTTTTAATGGAATCTTTCAATTTTTTATTCTTCTTTTCGTTATTTCGAGCTTGGTATGAAAAATATTCGGTCGCAAAAAGGAAATAGAGTTGATGGATTCCCCCAGTAAACTCTTATCATGTCGTTTACGACAGTATCTTTGTAAGGAATTAATTTAGAAGCGTACGCTCTATTCTTTTGTTGTTTGCCTTTTTAATTCACTTGATTCGGGAAACTATTTCAATTAGGGAAAGTATATGCCACGCTGTTCTTATTGACGTCACTTCCCTTTTTGAATTCGAAATTTGTTTCTTCTGTTATCGGAATTCTCCAGCCCGGGGATTCATTCTATCTAGCAATAAATAGACTAACTGTCGGCTAATTGAACATTTCTTGAATGAAAGTTCGAGAACTTGTAATCAATCTAATGAATTCTCCTAATGTAATTAGCTGGTGATCATTGCTAATTGCTTTCAAATGGGTTGGGGAAGGTTAAAAAACGCGATATTGAATGTAAGTACTTGGGTTTTAATTAGCGCCAACGAGAAGTAACAAATGTCTCTGCAAACACTTTCATTTTATTGTCAAGTAGTTATTATGGCTGAAACTAGTGTTACATGAATTTTGAAGCTATTAAGCATGAAAGTTTTAAGGATTAGATAATTAGTTATTTAAATTTACACCCGGAAATATTTAAAGCAGTTTTAACAGACAGTTTTAATAGATAATAGAGCATTCGCACATGACGTCACTTGGAGGACAAAATCAACGTTGCTAAGGCTGTTGTTAGGGGCGGGACATAGAAGTATCCAATAGCAACATTCGCACATGACGTCACTTGGCGAATAAACAACGTTGCTAAGGCCGTTGTTAAGCAGAGTCATGTGATTGAAAATGCTCTATATATTTGGAAATCTTTTACAAACTATTCTGAAGTTTATTTAACGTTGCAGAGCTTCAATATTTTCTATAAACTCGGCTGACATTTTTTTAATAATTAATCTTAAATTGCACGCATGAGTATTTTGTTTGAAGCAATCTTAACTCAAAAAAAATGTTTTGGAAGTTAATCCTTAGATAATAATACTAATTTTTTCCAAAAAAAAAATTCACCTCAATACAATTCTCCAATTCTAGATTATTTTCAATTTTATTGCGATTAACCTTATTTTTCTATACTAGACTGCAACGTTTCTTGACCCTATGACGTCACTACGAAGAATGAAAAACTGCGTAAACAGAAAGCCTGTTGGGTTGCTAGGAGGAGTTTCTGTACGCAAATCGTGATAAAGCGACTCCATATATGCATGGCTTTAACAAACTAATCATATTTTTAAATTGACGTTCTAAATTTCACTCAAAATTCAAACACCGCGCTGGTAACTACTTTGTTTGTTAGTGACGTCATAGGGTCAGGAAACGTTGCTGTCGAGTGTAGTAACTACCAATTGGTTTTAAAATTTATGAGAAACTAAAAATTGACTACTGACCTAAACCATTACATATACATTACACCATGTCAATCACAGACCTTTATGTATCAAAAGTTGAAAAACATGAAAAGAACCATAAAATTTCACTTAAGCATCTCATCCACCCACAAAAAAAGACATCCAGTATATTAACTCCGACTAACTATGGCTCTCATAAAAAGCTTATACCTCTATACTTCAATCCAGCTATATGACCATCAGTGGCGAGTCAAACGGTAAGATTAGGTTATTAGTTACGGCTGACCGATCGAAAGAAGAGATAGATAGACGGCCATTTTTTTTTCTATCAGAAGCTTTTTCGGAAACGGCAAAGGATAAAAAAGCAGTTATGGTAATTGGGCACGTTTATCCAATACCTGACGTGGTGAGAGCTACCTACCGCCATTTGTCTTAGGGCATCTTGGGAAAAGTCAGGGATTCTGGGAGTAAAAGGGGTTTTGGATTGACGTTGGAATGGATGAGCTCGCGCTATGGGTTATTCATGAAAGTTGGTGGGGATTCAGTTTGTTGGGTTAGTTGTGTTTTGATGGTCGGCATCTAAACGAGGATTAAGAGGATAAATGCTGATTATTGGTTGTTTTGACTGATGGGAAATGGTTGCTATGGAGTTTTTTAAATTACAGATGTAGTAGGAACAAAATATTTTACACAATATGTGTTCTAATCATTCCATAAAATTGAAATAGCTGTTGTATACGTACTTTTTTATCCATGGAATTTACTAGCAATAAAGCTTAATTTTATTCTTTGGTTAAAATATTTTTTTAAAAATACGATAGTTAAGAAGTTATTCATCACAATACCTTTCTTTGTTTGTTTTTTATATCAATAAGTTACTGAAAATGGAGGAAAAAAATAAATACTGGGGCATTTCACAGTAATTGTATAGTTCGTAACACTTAATTTTGTCTTTTAAAGTCGTATAAATTACATTTTTTTTATAGTTTTTCTGTGTTAATCTGATGTTTACAGGCTATGTTAGTATGAGGACCGAAAATTTTGAAAAATGTGAAATTTACACAACTTTAAAAGACAAAATGAAATGTTAAGGACTATACAATTACCATGAAATAGGTGATATGGAAAGGATATCTCTGTTAAGGGTACTTGTGAAATTCTTGACCTTTTTTCGGTTATAATGTTAATTTCAATTACTTTTTTTTTGGAGATGCATAGTATTACGAGGTTTCTTCTCATATAAAATTCTTAAAAGTATTAGCATTTTACATTTTATAAATTACAAGTTTATAATTACTACCATATTTTGCTTTCTTATTCCAAAGTAAAAATTTATTTCCTTTAAATATTTTTTTTTATGATTTCCACTTGATATCTACATTCAAAAAGAAAGTCCCCCTAAAAAAATACATCCATAACATCATCTTTTAACAATTACATTAATCTTTGGAAATCAAAAACCCCATTCTTTATATTTTTATACTATGTTTACTTATGATACATAAAAATATCACTCAAATGTTTTTAAAATTACCACTACCATTTTGCCATCAGTAACTAGTATGATAAATAGTTAACGAAATTTATTTACTTCTTCAAAAATCAAAATACACTGCAACAAATTCTTAAATTAATCATACTGCTTTCTATAAGTAATAGTCCCCCTAACTCTGTCTGGACTCAAACAAATACATCTTTTTTTTTTTTAAAACACGCCCAAAATACGAACACATTATATTCAAAATGTAAAATAGCAGCACGAAATTTATCACAGACTTGGGTATCAATGCATCAGTTCCCAGTAATTTCATAAAACGACAAACACACGCGTTCCAAAACATACTACATACACATAAGCCATCCCACGCTTCTAAAACAACATTCATACGCAAAATATTTTTCTTTTCATAACCTGTACGTTGAAATTCCCCTCCACACATCATACGCATATCTCAAAATAAACATCACATCCTAACATCCTTTATGGAAATTTATTTACCATAGATGAATATTTATCCTCCGTATATGGCAGCCGTTGACTTCTCAGGTAAGGGGGCGTTAAAAGAAGCCCCCGCACTCGTAAAAACGCCCGGGCCCTGAAAAAAGGGCATTTAATGAGAGCCCGAGGAGTCGTAGGGACCCGGGCAAACAGTGGGGTTGCGCCCCGGGGCGCTGTAATTGCTCATAAATATTCCCGGGTATGGGCGTTATTGCTGGGGCGCACATATAGATGTTGTGTATCGGATGGAAATAGTTTTTTTGTTGTAGGTTGGTGTTTATGCACTAGGTGGATGTATTGTTGCGTTAGATGTTGGTGGAGAGTTAGTTAGTGGAAAAGAAGGGGTGTTGAAGGAAATGTCGTGGAAAAGGATTTTGCTACATGACAGAGGTGAATCTAATCTATTAGTTTATTATAGACTAGTTCGAATGTGGGGCGTCCCAAAGCCCCCGTAAACTTCCGGCTGTATAGTTAAGTACGATTTATCTCCAATGTTATGGAGTACACACCGGGGTCTTGGTTCAACTTCCGGTTGAACTTGCCTATGGTGTTTTTTGTAGCTTTTATTTTTTCAGTGCAATAATTGTTATTTTTCCAACTAAATATTTTTTTTTGTAACTGAATTGAGAGTAATATCTTGTCATAGGAATTCCAGAGCTTCATTTTAGAAAATAATTTTAATTCCAATGTATTTGGCCCTACCATTGCAATCAACTCGAAATTTAAAATTTTTGCGGTGCCGTTTCTTCTTAAAGGTGATATTGGTGGAAAAGGCAGCTAGCTCCGTGTTGGGGCCTATAATTTTCTCCAAACATCCTTATATTTTTTGTTTCGTATGTATGCATGTGTTTTTTTAATTAAAGAAAAACTATTTTTAACAGCTTGAGTCTCTTTCCATTTAGATTCTTGTTCATAACCATTTCTTAGTTAGACCCACTTAAGAAGATACCAGTTAGTGTGGCTTCCGATGTTTTCAGAACGATCTAAAACTGTTATTAGCCAGTAAATTGCATAATATTGTATTTCATTCTTCCATTATTCGTTATCTTTTGCTCTATATTGAATTTACTCTTTTTTTATCTGTTGGAGATCTGATACTGGAAAGCTTTACTGGATCGCCAAATGACATCTTGTAAATTCAGCATTAGTGGATTCTATCAAAGACAGAAGCAATGCTTCTAAACGTCCCCAAAGGCCCCCACAGAACCTGTATTTCCCCAAAATTAACGTCAATTTAGTCTAAAACAGGTCGGGTGTCAGCCACGTCACCTCAGTTTTCCACATCAGATCATTCACTGTTATACTCCGAAGTCAGCAACAACAAATCAACACTAGTACTTCTTTCCGGAATAAGTTAAAGACGACAACAACAGCCACGACAGTTGCAGTTACAAACGTCCCTTCAATCAATAAATCCTCCAACGTTAATTCCTCGTTCAGTTCACGTTTTCAGCCGCAATATTTCCCTTCTTTTAATGAAGATACTAGTCCACATATTAGGTGGCAGGTCCAATTCTGAACACGTAGCCTATCATGTCAAGAAATTTCAAAGATTCCCGATCATCTCCTCCAAAACGCTGACATGCTTCCCGATACGCCAGTGTGACCACGGGGTATATCGCTGGACTTTTTTTTTTATATACGCCTAAGTGTATTTTTATAAGTTCCCCACAGTTCTTCGAATTACGGGTGTGGTGAAGATTTAATGGGGGAAAACTCTCTGGATTTTTTTTTTTTTTTTTTGGTGGAGAATGATTTGATAAATTGGTTGAAAGAGAGGGGAAAAAGTGGAATTTGATCTGGCTGGAATTAGTGTGGGAAGTATCCGTTAATTTTTTTGGTGAGGAGTTCATGGCATTCTTTCGAAAAAGAAGTTTATCTCAGGCTTTGGTGCGAGGAAAGAAAATATGACAAGATTATGTGGTTAAAGAAAAACTACAAGACTACAGTAAATCAATCTTCTAAAATCGTATGGAATGAGTCGATGGTCAGTCGCTAACTCAATCATAAGATCAAAGGGATTATATGGTTACAGTTTATAACTATTTATTTAAGTGGTTCATGACAGGAATGTATTTAAGAAAACCCGATAAAGGCATAATATTACCTATCCATCTAGATTTTTTAAGTCTATAAGTATGATTCACTGGTTGATGTAACTCAATATGAACCTCAAAAATTAATTTTTGTTACACTTATTTACTTTTATAACATAAAACACTTTCTTTAAATTTTTGAGTTTTATAACCTTAAAAATTATTGCCTATCATACAAATTTCAGCAAATATCTATCTTAAATAGTTTCTATTTTAAAACTGTGACTTTAGTTTCTGAATTAGAATTGTGATTTTAATTTCTTTCGTATCCCTCTTGACTATATACATTGTAATATAGTGATATTTATTTCAACACTGAGTTTATGCACCAGAAAATTCTCATTACAGCTATTTTTTTTCCTAAAAATATGAAACCTATAGGATTAAAAAAAAAGCAATATGCATATTAGAATTTTGTTTTATATATTGTAGATTCCTTACTAACCAGATCAGTTCAATCATTTTAAAAAATATATATTTCTATTCATTAAAAGTATGCATGCGTGAAATGAAAACACTTTTGTTTGCATATTAAAACATTAAAATTAAAAAAAAAAATCCCAAATGGTGTAAAGAAATAAATACTTAGCATGAAAATACAATAAATAATTCTACATTCCGATGTTAATTCAATTGTTTTTGAACTTACACAATTTCTCAATGTAAATTAATTCTAAACGAATTTGAAAACAAACATCATTTTTGAAGGAAACTTTGGGGTTTTTTTCCACTATGTAATTTTGAGATTGATGAAAAACTAATAAGTCTAATAAAACAAACGTAACGATAACATATGTTTTTGAGAAAATATTTACTTTAAATAGATCTAGGATATGCTTTTTATAAGAGAGAAGCTATCCAAACAAAACTAAATTTCATGATTTCAATAAACATTAAATTGTTTTTTGACGGATATAAAGAACTAAAACTGGTTAAACAAATGTATCAAATACGGGTATAGAGATTAAAATTTTATTCGGAAATAAAACTAGAGTAAACACTGAAAGTTATTTAAATATTTATTCAAAACAGAAAAGATCGTCTTCTGTTAAACGGATAATCACATTACTTATAAAATAAATATTGAAGTAAACACACATGTAATTGAAATCTGCCTCAATTTATTTTCTGGGATTTTTTATAAGCTACCGAAAAATTGAGAGATTCTATAAATGTATTTGTTTATCAGGTGAAGCGAAAAATTTTCGACTCGTTGCTTTATCATACGAGTATTTTTCGGCATCATTTACCACCAAACAAGTTCCATCGGGAAAAAATCGATTTATAAAAAAAAAACCGCATTCACAACATCAACGACTCAAAATTCCATTTCGCCAACACCATCCATAAAAACCAACTCCCTGAAAAGAAACTTATTATAAACCTATTTACTTCGGTTAAAAAGCATCTGGCAACGGCTTTAAAATAGCCTGCCCGGGAATTTTATTCGGCTCCGAAAACCACAGACCGTTCCACAATGACCAACATACACCCGCCCACGTACCCCTTTTCCCGCAAATGACCCCCCATAAAGGACCGCAAATCGGCGATGGAAAAACTCTGGTTTACTCATCTAATGCAATTACTAGTACCAACCTGTGCGATACTCAAGCCACTACCTAATAACGAAAATTCGCCGGACTGGAGTCCGGCTGGGGGGGGGAAATAACAGTTATCGAGGCTTGCCGGATGGTCCGGGGGATATAGCGAGTGTCATATTTTGAAGCCGCAACGCTGTCATTTGCTGGAGATTGAACATGAATATTACATGTCCGGAGCGAAATTGAGAAACGCGAAAACAAGATGGAGGAAAGATACTTTTTTTTCGGAGGTGTGTTTTCGAAAGCTGTCAAACAGTACCTGACAAAGCACGTCGCAGGTGCACTGGCTGACCATGCTGCAGACGATAAATATGGGACGTAAAGTTTTATGTGGGATTCTCTCTCCGGTTTAATTCTATGGTTTTAGACAGAGAGGAAACCGGGATTGCGCTATTATTCTAGGGATATTCGTGGAGGGAATAGATATTTTTATGGGGATAGTTTTTGGGTGTTATGAAAGTGGTGTTATGAAATGTCTTTTGGGGGATTTGAAGTTGTTTGTGTTTTGGTATTTGATGTGCTTCGCGAGGTATTGTCAGTTTTAAAGTTTTTATGGTGTTTTAAAGACAAAAAGATGGAATACATCGTAAACTGTTTTGTTTTGATAGGGTATTTCTTAAAATGAATTCCTTTTCACTATCCGAAATTGCTTATTGAGCAAAAGTCTATTTGAATATTCGGTTAAACTCGTATGATTGCTGTTCGAAAAATCAGGAACTAAGTTCATTATTCTTTATATTTTATTCAATTTTTCACTTAAATTTAAATATAAAAATTTTCATGATATGCATCATGCAAAATTTCAGATTTATTATCTTTTTCAGTCTTAGCCGCTTCTTATTTTCTATGAGCTCAATGGTTTAGTTATAAAAAAAAACTCATACCGCGTAAAATCCATATTTTCTTCGTAATTATTCTTTTGGTCCTAATTACCTTGTAAAAATCCAATTTATAAACTTATTATCGTATGAAATAAATGCGCAGATAATTTAAAATTGAAAACAAAAAGATGAGCTGAAGGATCAGGGTCAAAAGAAACTACTACTATATTAAAGATATTTTCTGGATGATAGCTACGTTCTTCAAACATTTTCATCCCTTTTCTCTAATTAATTTTTCTTAATCAATGGTTTTATGGTAAAATATTCTTCAGTAATTTCTTCCACCTCAATTTTTAGATGTTATCATTTATACTTTATACTCAATATGAGTAAAAAATAACATTAATATGTCTTCATTGTTCTTACAAGGAAACGTTATCAGTCTAAACTCACAGAAATAAACGAAAATTATACAGGCATAAGAAGGTGACTCAAAACACGTATTGTGAACATTTAGCTGCGGAATTTCATTAGAGAAGAGGAGTAAATTAATATTAAAAATCGGGTGCCAAACCTATTTAGTTAGTACCAATTGGCGACTTGGCGTACATTTGATGAACCTTTTTTCATTGGACAAATTAAATTGCTTCAGAGAAAACGCTACTAGTTCATTTAAGCATTGGGCGCTTTCTTTGCATTTCTCACCTAGTATAGATGCATTTGGCGTTAAAAATTATTGTTTTTAAGAATTTTTTACAGCTTTTCTACTGTAATTCCGCAGCTAATTTTTTACAGTAAGTGTTTAGAGTAATAAACTAACCCCTGTAAAATTTTCATTCATTAATTTCTGTGAGTTTAGCCTGAGAATGTGTCCTTGTTAGAAGGAAAATAGTATGGATAGGGTATAACATACCCTGAAAAATATCATACTGTTGCATACTTTAATTTTCTGGTCAATTCATTTTTTTTTTGCAGTTCTACGTACAAGACAACACAGTAAAAAATGTACCTAATTGTACACTTTCTAAGATTAAACGATGAACAATAACATCAGAATTTCCTGCATAATCATCAATTTCAACTAACCGCAATGCATTTATCGAATTCTGCCCCTAACCATAACATTTTCCCTCACACATATTCACAGATCGATTCCCAATTTTCCTCCTCACCGCCCTCATACCCTCTCTCCGAGGGACGAGTTTCAAAAGTCCACGTGCGAATTCAGACATCCCGGTTCCATCCCGCACTGTATTTGCTTCGATTCTCCCCACCAACACTTCGTAAAAAAGCCGACCGAAAGCTCACCGATGCAGACCGAAGTCGCTTTCGGGTGCACCGTAGAGATATTTGTAACGAGAATACACATCGGATGTGACCCTGAGCGGCCAATAGGGAGAGTGGTGAGAAGATATGCCTTATATTGGGGGAATTTACCTCTCTTTAGACGGGATGAACTTTTCGAATAGAAAAAAAAGATCCAGGAAAATGAATACGGAATTATAAATTTTCAACATCGATTCCGCAATGCAGAAGAAATATTTTTTATCTCTCTCTAAGCTAGTCTTTAATTTGCGGTGATTTAAAAACACCTTTGAATAGGACCAAGGGTGTTTGCTGTGGACTGTTCAAAATTTGTAGTAAAATGAAACCTTATAATCATTTACTTTTAAATCACTGTAATTTGATTAAGCTACAGTGATGGAAGTGTGAAGTCCTAACCTGGAAACATGTATGTAAGAAGTGTACACTCAGTTTAAAAAAAACCAAGGGGGGATACTTGAGGGAGTACCTAGGTCATTAGACCTTCTAATTCCAGTATAACCATCGTGACAGACAACATTATACTTGATCACTAATCATTTCTGTATTGTAATGTAATTTTCGTGAACGGGCTACAGCCTGATACGAAATAAAAAAAAAAATATTTCTTTCTTTTCTTCTTTCTAATCTGTTTCGTCGAAGTCAACGTCGCTATTCGCCAATGGAAACAAACTTTGACACTATTTACCAGTTTTCAAAAATCTTTTTTTTTTAACGAAAAAGCTTACCCCCAGCCCAACAAACAAGAAAATTTATCTTCAACATTGATAATACTTCTAAACATTAAAAAAAATATCCTATGTAACTTCTAACTCAACAATTCTAGAAAGCAGGAGTAACAAGAGAGGTTCACATTCATCCTTCTATGGAAGATATCACCATGCACATTCAACTCCTTCTAACTCTACAGAGCACACACCACCCCCAGGGGATCGATCTGTGTGGTGAAGTGTCATTGTCGCATTTTTTGTCGCGGGAGAAAAATACCCGGCTCAACCACTCACACGTCAAGCCAAGCGAGCAAGCGTTCGCTCGGATCTTGATCCTTCCTTGCTCGAACCAAGACAATTCCTTTTCTTTTTTGAGGGACACGCGGAAGATCTCCCCTTTCTTATTCAGGTGTGTGGCTGGCTCCCTTTAACGTTGTTTATGACTACGGGGGGTGGTCCATCCCCAAAAATCGTCCGGGAGTGACAAACGATTGACGATGATTTTCAGGGAGGGATGAACGGATCTCGCGGAGTGGAACGGTGTCAGCAGATTCGGCGTGGTGGTCGTAAAAACGCGTACATATTTTATCGTATTTTGGAGTCATAAATCTATTCTTGAGAATCCCTTCGAAGTGATGCATCGTTCGTTTGTTTCACGGTTTTTTTTTTTTTTTGCAAGCCAAGTGGGCTGAGGGGGCGAAAAATGAACGAAAACTGTAATGTGATACATTTTGGAATGACAAATATTGTGCGAGAAGACGAAAATAAGCATTGTTTTTGGATGCAACCCCGATAGCAATGTAACCTTTCAAAAACCTTGCTTTAACCTTATGGGGTTACCAATTAAGGTTTTTGAAAGGTTGTCATAGGCAACCTGAGACTTTGTGATAAGGTAAAAACAACCTGCTCTAGTTGACGCCTATAAGCGGTAAACTTACAGAAAAACCTTAAAACAAAGTTAGAAGCTGATGTGACTGGTTTTGAGAAGGTTTTTCTATCTATTTTCTTTTTAGATCATCTTTTACTGCAATCTTTAATGCAAACCCTAATATAGTATTGCAGAAAGGTTGTTCGGCAAATTTTGTTTTGGGAATCCAGTGACAATGAAAAGAGAAATTTAACCGTAACGTTACATGCTATATGGAGTGTACACAATTATATCCATACGTTACGAGAACATTTTATGGGAAAATATTTTTAAGATATTTTTACGGATAGAGGTTTAAGCGAAAAAAATCCTTAACAACCTACAAAATTTTAAAGGCCTATTTTTTTTAAAATTCTAGCATGATTATCCATAATCTCTGATAGTTCCATTTTTATATCACATTTTGCGGTTTTTTGCACCTAATTCACTAAATACTAAACAGAAGGCGAAAATTAGTACTCAGAGCTGTTGTTATGTTAATCATTATTAAAGAGTTATTCATATGTTATTTAATCTCATGCAGGGGGAACGGAGACATTCATTTAATATTATGCATAACTCATAGACTGGTGTAGATAGACCAGAATCTTATAATTAAATTATAGTTTATTTGTATCAAGCATTGTGTTATTTCAATCATCAACTTTGAAAAGGTAGTTTCCAACTATTTTCTCACTGGCGGTAAATAAAGTTAATCTAATCAAATATTGGTTGATGTGGGAATACATTTTCATCATTATGAAAGGTCAATTTTTAAATACGATCTGTAGTATAGAGAAACATTTTTAAGAGTTTCTGTAAATACGTTTAAAGATCTCAAGAGACACGCATATCGTTTCAAAGTTTCAAATGCATATAAATAGATCAGAGTTTCAAAGCGTGGAAGATTGAATCCTCGTTGGTTTGTAATTGACAGGGATATTTAATCAAGCTGCCATCTATCTTTAAGTGAGCAGTTGGCTCGGTAAATAGGGTTATTTCATGAGACAACATTTGCTACAAAATATTTACGAATCAAGGGACAAATTTGTACACATTAAACATAAAAGCCCGTTAATGATACTTGAATGTATTTGGTGTAGGGACATACGGGTCGAAATCTTGTTTGTCTTAGGTTAAAGTGAGCATTCCCCCGATACCCTCATCAATAAGGGACATTTGATAATCAAATAGGAATTGCTTCAGAATTTACATTGATTTAAATTAGTATATTTATATAACTTTTAAGCAAATTTTGAGCTAAGAATTATATTTGTAGACCGATGCAAACCAAAATACTTTTATATTATACTTCCTTGCCACCATTTGATTCTTTGATTTCCACAATTACATTAAATGAATACGAAGTTTTACACTTTAAACCAAACTTTATCTTTGTATGAAGACTTTTTTTGATTGGGAATGAGAAAAGAACGAAAAAATAAACTTATTATAAAAACTCAAACGTTCACATGAACTGTGTTCATCAGTTGGTTGTATTCCGTAGCAATTCTCAATTGTGTTTTAGAGAAGCACAACTTTCACTCTAATGTAAGGGACGTTACTTATAGGGTCTGTTGTGGTACCGCAATCCGGTGGACCAAATGAGGAGCCCAGAAGCCAAGGTGTGCAAGTGCAGTTTTTTTAGCATTGAAGTTAAGTGTACTAAGTAGCATAAGTGCACTTAATTCCAATACTAAAATAACTGCATTTGTACCCCTTGGCTTCTGTCTCCTCAAATACTGTAACCCCAAAAAACAAAAAAGACTCTCCGGTTAAGGACCAAAATCAAAGGGAACGAGCAACGCACTCCATCACCTCTCGTACATAAGTCTCTACCATTTTCTCAATCAAGTATCTCCCCTCTAAAATATAATTGACTCGTCTTTCAAAAGCACGTGACCCTTTGGTGCACCGTAGACTTTTTCCACTGGATGTAATAAAACAATTTGCGGCTGGACCACCAGCAGTTTATCTCCCCCATCTACCTCAATCTCTTTGTATCTCCCCTCGCACTCGCGCCTATAGACAGTCGGTAATTGACCACACAAAGTCACCGGCGCCATAAACTCAGGTTTCTTCCTGGAGATAAGTGTTTTATTACATCCAGTGGGAAAAGTCTACGGTGCACCTTTTACTATCTTTGGGCTTGGCTCTACAGTAAATTTGCAAACTACTCGAGTGGTGACTGCTTTAGATAGATTTAGATGGCATATAGTAGACATAGAGAGAAGGTTGTGTACTTACAGTTCATGTCGACGGTGACGTACTTGGAGGCGGGCACGGTTAGATTGTTGTTGGCCGCCTGGCACGTGAACACTGCCATGAGGTCGTGGCGCTGCAGGGACGTGATCTCGATCTCGTTCCGAACCACCCCCTCCGAGCTCACCTCGAAGCTGTCGTCCAGTAGCACGCTCTCTCGCCACCACGTCAGCGTCGGGGGAGGACGCCCTGCAACAAGTTACACTTTGATTTATTTAAGTCTCTGAACGTTTATACTGCCGTCCTAAGCTAGAACGTCCTAAGTCCATTTTTTCACTTTTTAGACAAAGACGTGGTCTTGTAGATCTCGGTCAGGCGCATCTTTTGAGCTAGTCTAGAAAGTCCTGTGGCCATGAATAAGCCATAAAAATTTACTTTGTCCTTTGTCCATTTCACTATATTTAGTGGTCATCGTAAGCTAGAATGTCCTATGTCCACGAAATTCAGGGACATAGGACTATATAGCTTAGTAGAAGTGACAAGAGTTTCGTGGGTAGCACTAGGATATTCATGTGGTGTTCACTCGATGACGTCACGTAACAGTATAACGGAGGATACCAACCCGTACACGGCAGAGTACTTGGTATAAAAACTCGATTATCTCAAAACTTGAAAAACGGACTTAGGACGTTCTAGCTTAGGACGGCAGTATAGTACGGCCGTATTCACCTCTATAACCTGACCGGCGGTTTAAACAGGGAGTCAAGCCTTTGACTCACAGAAGCCACAGAGCTTTTGACTCAAGATTTACAGAAGTGAATCACTCAAGGTGAAAAGTGAACCAGTGTGAATGATCCTTAAGAGAATTGCCCTGATTAAACGCTCTTTAAGAACCATAGAATATCAAGCATAGGGCTACTAAATTGGTCAAGGGTGTATCTAGTTTTAGTTACGAGGAAAGACTAAAGAAGTTAAATATGTTCACTTTAGAGAAAAGAAGGGCTAGAGGGGATTTGTTTCAACTTTTTAAAATGGTAAAACAAGGGGACACAGAGGGACTAGATTTCTGTACGGGTAATAGAACGAGGAGTCACAGTTTAAAATTGAATAAGGCAAGTTAGTTTTAATAGGGATTGTAGGAAGCATTATTTTTTTAATAGAGTAGTGGATAAATGGAATGCATTACCTGAATCGATAGTTAACTCAAGTGGGGTGGACTGGACAAGTTTAAAAGAAAAGTAGACAAATGATGGAAATCGGGTGGGTTGAATTGAATGGACTGGATCAACCTTGCTGGGCTTTTAGCCTGTAGTTGATCGACTATATTTGTATTTGTATAAGAGATACCCCGATTAGTGTTTTTTATGTTATGTCTATACATACACATCATCACCTTAATATCACTACTATCTCCGTTCGGCAAACTTCGGGAATCTTTCTAACTCGATAATGTCCGCGCTTACGAACCAATCAAATGAGCCTCTCCGTTTGAAATTCCGAATTTTACCGAAGCAGACCCGAAGACAGTGCTATTTGACTCCAAGGTGACGACATATGCTCAAAGTTACAAGTATTGAAGGTTTCATTGAAAATGTATAAATGATATTATGGACAAAATTACTCGTATAATGAACTAACTATTTAATGAAAGCTGAAAAGCCAAACCATGACATAAACGAGTTAAATTAAGAATAAAAAAATTAAGTTAAAGAAATGACCAAAAAATAAACTTTTTTTTGTCTGGTTTTGCTGTTTGAAATAGTTGCCATATGCTTTAATGATGCACCTTTTTTTAATAATCCCTCTTAAAAAATAACAAAATGTATTTCCACTGTTTTTATATTTTTCATGGAAGAAATATGCAATTTTACAACATTATAATATCATTTGTTGCGAGACAGACTGAAAAATGAGTCTGGAAGCATTAAAATACTTTTTCATGCTTTGCTAATTTAAATGAGATTTTCGTAATTAAAAGTTATGAATCTTAAAAAACATGCTTAATAAGGTAGTAAAAGAAACATGAGTACTAAGTAAGTAATTTAAAACTTATATTTGAAACCTTGTTGAAAGATGATTTGAAGGTAATTAGCACAAGTGAATACCACCATATGGAGTAAATAATTATTCTAACTATTTTAAATTCATTTCATGAAATAAAAACAAACTGTTCGTTAAAAATTATTACTAGTTATATAAAACATTAATTACCTCCTTCTGTTTCACACACTAAAAAGAGCCTGTCTCCTTCGTTGTAAGGGCCAATCAGACTGTGGAACAGCTCCCCGTTCTGATCCATAATTACCGGCTTTTTGGGTGGTACTGCAATACAAAAAACTACATTAGCATATAAAAATATTTACTTAGTAGCAAATTATAGACTATTTATAAGTGTACTACTCAGAGAGCTTAAAAAGGTTATACTTTTAATAGATACCCCTATATCAATTATAAATGCACATAAAAACAAAATATTTAATGAAAAATTACATCTATGCTTCACATAACTTGCTTCTTACATTAACCGTACCACCTTTTTATATCATTTAGTTCTTAAGAGTACATTAAAATACATTAGCAAGGGATTGGATAGAGATACTTATTTATATAATTTATTAGCTTTGAATACTTTTTTATGTAATGTAATTAATACATACATGTATAAACATGTTTACTAGTGAGATACTTTAAAGGAAAAAACATATCGAGAAAAAATATAATCGAACAGTCGTCTATTTATTTTAATTAAAACGAATGAAAAGCTTTTGATTATTATGGTTTTACAACATTATAAAACATTCATAGAAATGGTTAAAAAACTATTTATCTAGATAACACATTATTACTTTAAGTTAAATATTTCTATTGAAATAGGTAGATATATTTTTTTTTATGTTGTGTTGCATACTACTATAACAGTATACTCTAAATGTTTTGGGGAAAAAGGCCAATAATAAAAATAATTAGATTTTAATATGGTTGAAATGTAGGATTAAAATAATCAAAAGAAGATATCAATTTTTAAATTAAAAGGAAATTACATGAGGAAAGTATGTTTTTGCTTTTTACAATATTATCATGTATCATTATAGTCCTCATTCTTTGGATTTTATTTTTTAGAATTGAGTACAGTCAGTGAAACATGCAACTCCAATATTTCCTAATGCTAATTTCGTCAAAACTGAGTGCGCCTCTCTACAAACGTGTCAAAACTGAAAAAGCTTTTCTATTGTTCTCTACATAGGACGTTTTTCTTTCGTTTGAGAGCAAGTGAAGTTGAAGTGACAAGTTCCATCTCAGACTCAGACAAGTTTTCTACACAAGAGACTAGTAAGCTCTAAAGGTAAACAAAATACACAGAACAAACGTGAATAAGTAAAATATTTTGAAAGGAACTGTTTTTTTATTCGGCTGTTTCTCGAAATATTATGACTACAATATTATGATACCCTCTAGATATCTTAGCTAAATGCAAATTTAAAGGCTTCATTTAGCTATCTATTATAAACTATTTTACATCACATCTTTATACACTATATATCCTTAGTCCATTACTTATTAAAATTACCTCAATACCCCTCATTTTAAAGTAACAAAATCAAAAGCTACTACAACTATCTTGTCTCATATATTACACATAATTTTAGTATCTGTTCATTAAACGCATGATAATTTCAATCTTTACCAGCAAGACTTAATCGACATCATCATTTCCCTCGATTAAAAACCTTTTGTCATTATTTCTCGACCAAATAATTAGCTTTCTTTCAAAAACTTTTCTCTCACCTTAATATTCACAAGTACACCCCTCACCCTTCACTTTTTCATCCTATCACACCCTGGCATACTGTACACAGTAACTTCAGAAAATGTATTTAGATACACGTACTCAGTGTCCTAGACAAAGTTTTTGCGAAGAAAACTCATTTATCTTACTATCGGGCAATTCTTTACTTGATTATACCTCCCAAAAGGAGTTAATGACTATGGACATTCTTTCTCGAGTCCTTTATATTTAAAACTTGTAGGGAATCGCAGCCCTGCAGCGTATTTTTAAGCGACGAAACTGAAAACCAATTTGTATCAAGAATCCATCAATTTCCTTTATCTTTTCATAATTATCACCTATTGAATAGTTAAATAGTATAATTATTAAAACTTAAATGGTTGAAAGGAATGAATTAGCATTATTTATCGCAGTTTTATAAACTAAGCAGTTCTTGTTTTAATCTGTCTGTAATTTTGAATTAGAATTAAATATTATAAAAATAAACCAGACGTACAAATTTTTAGCACCCTTTAAATAAGTAATATAATATGTAAAATAAACGAGTACATTTAAGTTCAAAATGTATTCGTTAAAAAACTTTATTTTCTTGCTGCCAAATAACAACAAGTCAACTTTAATTAGTTTATTAACTTTTACAATAAACTTAACTTCCACAAGAACTTAAGGTTAAAACATTAGTATCTCCAACTAAATTTCCGTATAAAATTAATTAAATGTTATTATTTGAATTATAATATAATTGAAATACTAATTGAATTGAAGAATTGAAATTTGAACATAATTATAAAAATACATTGTACGTTATAAATAATGTTTATTTTTATAAGTCACCAAGGAAAATATTTAGATTTATTAGATTACAATCTGAAAACTCTTAACATTTAACAAAGCTTAAAAGGATATTATAATATTAACATAAAATTTTAGTTAATATGATATTAGTTAATAGGATATTCAAACAAATGCATTTATTCATAATTATATTTTAATGTGTTTAAAGTGTATTTGAATATCGATTAATAACTCAATATAGAGCTTAAGCAATATCTAAATAAAAGACATTAATACGTTAATGGAAAGGAACTTTAAGTAGGTACGTCAATTTTAGTCCAGACAAATGGGATTAAATTTAATAAGAATACTACTAATTAAGTGACTTAAATTAATAATTTTAACAAGTAATTAAACATTCAATGAAAAATTTAGCTCTTGAAAAAATAATGCTTTGGGTAAAAGTTAAAAGACTTAACTTTTCAGTTGATGATCTAACTTTTTTTTACCAAAAATAATTTTCTAAAACATTAACATCTTATCTTATAATGATTTTCCTTAATTAAAAACATAACAAACTTATCAAACGCACGCCCAGAGCCCATTATTAATCTCAAGCTTGACCGAAACTTTTAAAAAATGCGTCATCAAATGCGCCCTAAACTCAAAAATTAAGAGTAAAAGTAAAGATTTAATTTGGATCGAAACGCAATTACAACACATTTTAAGTCTCTGTAATTCTTTAGCAACACTATATTTTCCTACATCTGCGCGCATTTGCAGTCAATTTTCTAGTGTTGAAATGCCTTGTAACAAAATACTTTCAATGACTTTTTTTTAGAGTAAGTACAAGTGAGTATTGTTCTTATTCTAAATAACATCCCTTTGCTCCACTCTATAAATAATGTTTCATATATTGCCTTCTTTTTAAAATATAATTTTGTATCAAGTCTCCATATCCATTTAAATGACAAATCTCACATTTTACAAAACTTCCCAAACAGTATACCTATATAGAGCATTGGACCTAACAACAGCCTTAGCAGCAGAAGGTTACAGTTTTTTGCCCTACAGAAGATTAACAGTTACAGAAAATGACTGGCCGTGGAATTCTTCTATTGGAGCATTTGAAATCACGTGACCCCATACCTAAAAACCGCCTTAACAACTGATACCTCGCTACCTAGTAACCGCCTTAGCAACAGTTAAAAGCCCTACAAAAGGTTAACAGTTAAAAGAAAATAGCTGGTCGTGACGTCACCTGAAGACACTCTATAAAAGCATTAAAACATCACATTCATCTCATATAATTCTAAAATACATCTAACCTTTATTACATACTAATACCTAAATTTTCATTCGCAAAATTCTTGAAAATAATCTTTCAAAAGACCCAAACAGCGCACCTTAACTCCTCTAAAAAAACCCGGGAAAACACATCCCTCAAACGGCAGCACTTTACAAGCAAAACCCAACAACAAGCCATCTCATACAAAATTCAAAAAAGCGAAGATTAATCCTCCTGAAATTCTTCACAACTCAACTCGCATTAAACATTCAAACCAATTTCGAATCCATTTCTCCACGCGTGTTTGTCGCAATGCAGTTAGTTTTCTTCGAGACTGCTCACCTGGCGGTATTAATAACTCCTGTCCACTGCTCCGACAGTTCTTTCAATCCTCCCCCCCATCATCACCGATGCTCGGATTTTGCCTCTTTTATACGATGTGAGGCTTTTGAATAATTGAGAGAGAGACGATGCGGCCATGTTGATGGTTTTCATATGAACGTTGTAAAGTGAAAGATCAGTGATGGAATTTGGGTTTGAAATTTTAATGGGGGAAATCTGGTTTGGTTGTTGGTTTTTTTTGGAGGGTTCGTCGTTGGGGGAGAGTAAAATGAAGCTATGGTTTGATTAGAGAGTCTGGGCACCGTTTTTCATATTTATTTTCATTGCTCTTTTTAATGTAATAGAATTTTTACAAGTTCCTAACGTAATTGGCTATTGGTAATTATAATGGGATCTAAAAATTTTGGACCATAGGGGGACACGGCCCCCCCCCTATGGTCCAGACGCAAATTTCATTGATTTTTTAGTTAAAATTTCTCTTTCTTTAACTAAAAAAACCAAAAAACCTATGTATAATATTGAAAAACATGCAAATTTGCAAACTTTTCTTTAATGAATCCTAAAAAATTGCTATTTTCACTTGCTAATATCTCCTTGTTTTTTATGATATTCCAACAAGTTTCTCATTAAAGTTTTTGTTCTATCTCCTTTAGAGTTTTTTATTTTTTTTTTAACTTTCTTACTTCGCTACTAGGGTTGCTGATGTCGTTTGCATTAGGTCGGGCATAGTCGCTTTACCAACTTGCATAGCTGTAGCTCTTTCAGTTCAAGAGTATTTTCTTATACTATACTCCGCTATAGAGTATTTTCAGGTGACGTCACGACCAGCTATTTTCTTTTAACTGATAACCTTTTGTAGGGCTTTTAACTGTTGCTAAGGCGGTTGCTAGGTATGGGGTCACGTGATTGCAAATGCTCCAATAGAATAATTCCATGGCCAGTCATTTTCTGTAACTGTTAACCTTCTGTAGGGCAAAAAACTGTAACCTTCTGTTGCTAAGGCCGTTGTTAGGTCCGAGATATGTGATTGAAAACACTCTATTTTAAATGTTTATGATGTTTAGTTTTATACAAAACTTGCTCTACCGTTTTTAAATTGATGCTATATTCAATATAAACTGTTTCTAATCGTCCATTCCCTACATTTCTTAAACCTTTCAGAAGTAAGTCCCGTTTATTTTATTTGGAGCTAAAGAAATTTTCAAAACACGCATCGTTACGAATGCAAATTAAGAAAATTTCGAAATCGAGTGAATATGAGTGCATCATAAGTCGAGAATTACTCATCACAACCTAACTCATTTGTGCGTTATTTGCATTCCAAAACATCACGAGCCACCCTCAAACAAATTGGCAACATCAATTTATTCTTTATCCCACCCCAATCCAATCTACTAGAAGGGGGAGCTGCAAACGATTTCAAGAGAGGGTTGATTATTTCGCTTCCGAGAGAAACTGCGCCCCTCCTAATTCGAACGAGATCGAAGCAGCCCAAAAGAGAGAACTACTCTTCCCGAAGCCCTATCATTAGCGGCTGTTGCCAAAAGAAGCCGAATAATAACGATGAAATCCTTTAGAATCGGAATGAAATTATCCCCAATTCACAAATGGAGAGATGCATCGCACAAAACAAAAGAACGGTTCGTTTTCTTAAAGAATATTGGTGTTCTGGAGATAATTATCATTCGTAACAAGTTGTAATTACCGCCACTTTTCAACCCCTTTTCGCCGGTCGATTCGTCTTTTGCTTTTTTTTCGCCATTTTTTTTATTTTTGTTACTCTTTTGTCGGGTTCGAACGTTTGCTTTATGAGGTAATTTGATTTTTTTCTCACCGAGTCTTAAAATCCTAGAGATTTTCTTGCTTTGTTTTTCTGCTTTTCGTCGGGAATTGTGTTGCTCATAAATATGCTTTAGATGTTTTTAACGAGTTTAGAACCGTAGAGGTTTCTTTTGTTCTTTGAGGCAGAGGGGCGACATTTTTTTTTTTGCATGCAGCATCTGTTATTGGTAAGTAAAAGAACCGTACTCCGACTTTTTTTTTGGATGTGAATGACTTTCAGTTAGTAAATGCCACATTGTTACTAGTTACTAAAATGCAGCAGGCATAACTCTAACATAATTAATTTATTTGCAATGTTTCTTAGCGTTACTTAACTCCAAGCGATGTTTTTCTTATTTTTAAATGTCAAAATTAACTATAGTTTATATACAATTTCAGTTTCTTGTATTTTCCAGTACCATTTCTATTCCATAAATCATACCAGTTTTCATGAATTTTAAAAATGTTTCACAAATTTGATACTTAAATTTATTTTTGTTCAGTAGTTATATTAGTTCACAGAGCTTTCTATTAAGTAAAAGTGCACCTTCTGCATTTTTAACTTGTATTTTCGAACGCGCATTTTTCTTATTCGTGTATTTTTTGATGACGATATCGATGCATACAAGGTCGCGTATTCACGATTGTAAAATTCATACTAACAGTTGTATATGAACAACTTAACTCTCTGGATACCTGTACCTATCCCATCACATAACACAAAGATATTTTTTTCGTGTGTGTTTTCCGGTAGAGGAGTGACTACCTCTCCAGAATTTTGAGTATTTTTAACCTGTCAACTATACTAGACGACAGCTACGTTAGTTGACCCTATTACGTCACTAACAAACAAAGTAGTTCCCATCGCGGTGTCTGAATTTTGAGTGAAATGAAGAACGTCAATTTAAAAAGATGATTATTTTGTTAAACCCATGTATACAATATGTCCTTTTATCACGATTTGCGTACCGAAACTCCTCCTAGCAACCCAACAGACTTTCTGTTTACGCAATTTCTGCTCCCGCGTAGTGACGTACTCGGTTCAAGAAACGTTGCAGTCTAGTATAACTCCTTCAGGATAAAGTTTTAATAGGAAGGGTTGAGATCAGAGCCCTGCATGCGCTCGATTTAGCGCGCCAAGCGCGTCTCTTTAAAATCAGATCGTCATACAAACTTTCAGCGCGCCGAGGCAACACGCTCTCCTTAAGATCGTGCCGATTTGAAGCAAATCGCCGATTTGAAAAAAACGCGCCGCGCTATGAAAAACGCGCCGCGCAATCAAAAACGCGACGCTCTCCACATAACCCGCCGATTTGAAGCTTGCGCGCTACACTTAAGTAGGAATCGCATGATATCATTGCATTACACCTTCATGAAACGAGAAAATATCGTGAATGAAATGAAAAATGATTTTGATAAAATTATCACTGATTTATAGATAAGTATACATTTCCAGATTCATCAGATTGAGAAGTTTCTTGATCTTGAATAAATCTTAGAATAAGAATTAATTAAAAAATTTATAAAAAAGTGCATCCCTTAAATTAAATTTAAATCCTTTTAAGTTGTAATAATCTTTGTAAATAGTTTTTTCTCCTCTTCTGTAGCTGTTAGTTTGGTTTATAAGGATAAATGAATTTTGAATTAAGATTTATATAGCCAGTTGTATCAACTCAGCCAAGCTGTGTTGTTTCGTAAATAGTATTCCTTTCTAACATTAAAGTTGTATTTTCTAACTTTTTTTTTTATCATTTCTACACATTGAAAAATTTCATAACTTTTAACTTAAATATGATTGGACTTGTGCTTAGAATGAAAGTGATCAAGTCTATACCAAATTCTGATGTAAATAAATGAGGGTTATCTATGCAGGTCCAAAAATTAGGACTACATATACTATCGTGAGGGATAATTTTCGCCGTGGATCAACTTTTACCAAAACTTAGCTAAAACGGGGATACAATTTACATGTGAACAATGATATCCTCAGATATTGATACTTAATTGCAGGAACGTGGTTTGGTTTCAACTTATAGCATGGACGTATATAAGGGGGGGGTTAGGGGGCCCAGACACCCCCCTTAGCCTAGACCTAATGTCAGCCAAACAGAAAGGTTCCTGTCCCAAATATTAAAAGAATGAGTGAAAATACAACTTTTTCGGGTCCAATTTCACAAAAATGTCTGGGGGAGGACCCCCCCAGATCCCCCTGTTTTGCTTGAGGGCATGTATTAACCACAAAAATTCACATTTGCCCTACATTTTACTCAGAATGGGAAACTATTAGAAACATTTGGGGGGCCAGAACCCCTTCGAAACAGTCTAGTAACGGCTCCCTTGGTCCTGAGGTCTTATGGCGGCTTTACACCACGCGGTTTGCGGGACGCGATTTGCGGCGAAAACGGGAACTGCAGAAACTCAGCGACCGCTCGAAAGAGGGCGCTAGAATCGATTTACGACACTAGCGGCTACCGCTAATGCCGCCGCGGAAGTTTTGGTTCCCGCGCGGCAGCCGCTAGTGTCGTAAATCGATTCTAGCGCCCTCTTTCGAGCGGTCGCTGAGTTTCTGCGGTTCCCGTTTTCGCCTCAAATCGCAAATCGCGTCCCGCAAACCGCGTGGTGTAAAGCCGCCATTACAGGTTCTGCCCCCCCCCCCTAGTCAAAAGTTGACCCTATGCCTATGATATTCCATTTTGTCCCTCCTCATGATAAAGGTTAACCTAAGCCTTTATAACCCCTTGCTACGCTCAGAGGGAAATTCAAGGTATACAACCTCTCTTTCGAAACCTCAATTTTTCTCCATAGAAAACGACCGACCAAAGCAAAGCTACTCCTTAATTTAATAAGGTATATAGGGGGGTTCGGGGGTCCTCCCCCAAAAATGCTTCAATTTTAGTATGCTAAAATGTCAGCTACTTTATAGGGGGGTTTCAGGGAGCTTCGCGGGCCGCATGCGTCCCGCCAGTTGGAAAACCCTGTTTTAGTTAAACTTTCAGTGTCCACTGTGACCCAAAGTTTCTTGAACACCCCCTTATAAAATCTATTGCTACGTCCGTGACTTATAGAGAAAAATACTATTTACAAAACGTTCGGCAAAACCCCTATAGGTTATTATATAATTTGGTTGAAGACAAGTGGTTAATATATGATACCATAATCGTCTATTAATCCAGATCCTTAATTGAGCATGATCTTCTGTTTGATTATCTCAGAATTTTTCCATAGAGAAACTATTTTTACCTGTTAAAACATTCTAAACAGTACTAGCTTACATATCCTTTAAAAATGTTAAATATATGCGTATAATTAAGTTTGTAAAAATTTATATTAGTGTTTACTTTGACTAAGAAATTAGAATGGAACCCTTCATCAATCCTTTGACCACTTCAATCCCAAATTAACATAAAATATTAGATACACTGGTGTAAAATAATTTCGAGTTAAATATCTGACTATTGAGAGCTAACATTTACTGCACGTTGACGATTCAAGAAAAAGTCGCCGCGCTTTTCACAGCGCGGCGCTTTTTCCAAGCGCGCCGCTTTTTCACCAGCGCGCGCGATTCTAAAGAAAATCGCCGCGTAAACAGAAGCCTGCCGATTTTTTCACGACTTGATCAAAATCGTACGCGCAAAATCTTAAGGACGCGCTTTTTTTTTAAATGGCGAGTTAGACGCGCTATAGCGAGCGCGTGCAGGGCTCTGGTTGAGATACGACTAGACACGGCTATGAATTGAACCATAGGCCACTATTGATCGCTGTAAGACACGGTTAATCCTCTTTCATTTAGTGAAATTCCAATCCTCAACCTTATGGATTCGTTCTGTACCTTCACTATGTCGGCTTGTAGTCGTAAAGACACCCCTCGTAGCTTCCTCCCGGACTGTACAACGCCAACATACACACAAAGCAGGCTTACCAGCACGAAACAATAATAAAGCTTCTACTAGGGAACTCTGTCTACTAGATCCGGTGCTTTGTGCGTTGCGGGCAGGTCCAGTGCGGCTTTCTCTAATTTCCGGGCCTTCTTCTTTCCATGCGGAAAACGCGCGAGTAGTTGGTAATGAGCTTAGGGGCCTGTGACGGCGAGGAAGCGAGTGTTGGCAGCTGTGAAATCGGTGAGCCGTTTTCGTAGAGGTGTTATTTTTAAGAGAGCACTTTGGTATGTCAACCCTAGGTGCTAACATGTTTGGTGGAAAAAAAAAGGAAAAGAAGTCCAGGATTTCGGAGTATAACTCGTTCACCCAGAATGTCATGCCATATTTACAATTAGGCCTGTGAGAGAAGTAGGTTTCCAAATACGAATAATCTTTTCACATTTTTTTTGGAATGTTATAGTGTTTTCAGGTGACGTCACGACCAGCTATTTTCTTTTAACTGTTAACCTCTTGTAGGGCTTTTTGATGTTGCTAAGGCGGTTGCTAGGTGACGAGTTATCTGTTGCTAAGGCGGTTTTTAGGTATGGGGTCACGTGATTGCAAATGGTCCAATAGAAGAATTCCACGGCCAGTCATTTTTCTGTAACTGTTAACCTTCTGTAGGGCAAAAAACTGTAACCTTCTGTTGCTAAGGCCGTTGTTAGGCCCGAGTCATGTGATTGAAAATGCTCTATTAAAATAAAATCTACATGTTTGCCCGTGTGCCTACAATAATTAATTTTACATATCGAGCATATCGATGTCATAAAATATACGAAATTTAGTAGCTTGCATTTAAAAAAAAACCATAATCAAATATAAAAAACAAAAAGTAGAACTAATTTAACCGAATAATAATAATAATCCTTCAGTTGTGATTTTAAAATTCAAATTTAGCTCATTTTAGTGAAATCTCACGCATGGAAGTCTCACCATACCTACACCGCCAGAGTGGTCAGATGATAGCTACGCTCATTACAGTAAAAGCGTATGTTCAAAGGACTCTCTTTGTACAGTATCTCTATGAGTTGTTTCCAATATGGACGTAGAGAAAGTTGTATACGGAAGTGTGCTTCGTGTGATGGAATTCATATTGCTACTGTGTGTGAGAGCTAATGGGACAGATGATATTGTGGCGGGAGTGTTTATGAAAGGGGTTGACAGTGTACAACCTGTTTCCTCTTGTCATACATGCTACATGTTATAACCTGTTTCCTCTAGTTTACCTCTCCGGAAGGAAATCGTTTGTTCGGGTGTATTAGATTGCGCATTATCACCATTACATTATCATCATTATTTTTGAAAATATCACCCTTGAAGTGATAATGCCTAATGATGTAGACAAATATGCTGATGTAAAAGGATTATAAATTACCTATATAGTGTTTTTAGGTGACGTCACACCCGGTTATTCTCTTTAACTGTGTATCTTCTGTAGGGCTTTTAACTGTTGCTAAGACCCTTGTTTATCTGTTCCTAAGGCGGTTTTTAGGTATGGGATCACGTGATTGCAAATGCTCCAATAGAAGAATTCCACGGCTAGTCATTTTCTGTAACTGTTAACCTCTGTTGTAGGGCAAAAAAACTGTAACCCTTCTGTTGCTAAGGCCGTTGATAGGTCCGAGTCATGTGATTGAAAATGCTCTATTACTTAAAAACTTGAGCATGGAATTGGAATTCTGATTCTGTCTCCCCCTGTTTGGGGTTTATTCAGTGAACATAGTATGATATCAGGAAATTTACTATTTACAATTTCTGTATGAGGAAACCAAAATTATGTTGTTGATATGTTTCATTATTATTTTTAGGAAATTAGTTTTTTTTTATGTTTCTTCTGCGATCTGTTTTTAAATGCATTAATAGTACCTTAAATGAAAATAAGGAAATCTTATCATAAACTAATGAAACTATTTACATCTGGTATGATCCAATTTATCCTGATATTTGGATTGATATTTCTCTCAAACATAACTTAATGTAAGTTTGTGTGTTTTGAATAATTAAATGAATTAATATTGATACAATTATTAATCTTAATTAATTAATGATTAATCTTGGAAGGTAGAGAATTACATTTATCTTTAAAGCAAAATTTGGAAAATCCCATGGATATTTCACAGCTATATCCACCACAGATACTAAAATATCATGCTCCCTCCTGTATTAGCTTTCTATTCCAAATATTTAATTATATTCGCATAAAACTTATGAAACCACCAAGTTTAAATAAAATTGATATGTATTCCTTATGATAACTTTCACATCACATGCATTTATATTGGGTATTCAATAAATCAACATACAAAGTTTTACAGCAGCGAACGAATTCTGAATGTTTAATACAAGAAAGTCAAGGCTAATACAATACTCCCCCAACCTTTCATCCTTCAAAACATTTCCACATCACATTTTGTTTTTACTCTATCTGAAAACTCCAGACAATAAATCCCCTCTCCTTACTGTAAACATCAAAAAGCATCAGACTCTTTAAAGAACAGTCGGAATTCAAAATTTATAGCACACACTCAAATAAAACCACGACAGTTCCTCGAAAAACAACTCCTAGTAGAAAAAGTGCTCCTCCTTGTCGCAGCTTACACGTACAAAACGAGTCGGTCAGATAATACCGCAAGATATCGAATTCGCTAAGAGGAATTCTTGATCCATTTTCTTTTGTATGGTGAATGGATCCCCGTTGTCTAGGCAACGGCTGGAAAAGCCGTCTTCTTCCATGCATCCTTTTATCATTCGGATGCTGTACTACTAGTCCCTGTACTAGTGTATGCAAGTCTGTTGCGGCATTAGTTGTTGCGGTCTTTACAAAATGGCGCTGCTGCTGAGTTCGGAAAAGCATTTGCTGGGGGGTTGCCTCGGTATTGGAAGAATCTAACTCTGCAAATTGTTTCCAACGCATACGAACGGAAGTGATGTGGGGGGGGGAGGGAGAATAAATAAGATGTTCGTAAAGAGGGGTCATCCACATATGTGTCATTTCTGATTTCGATATCCCGAATTTATTTTCGGGTCCGAGATATCGAATGTAAAATTAAACCAAGTAAAAGAGTTCTCACTAAATATTACAGTCGACTCTGCTTAATGTGATCACTTTTGTTCAAGAGTAGAATGGTAACGATAGACAATTGATAATAATAAGCGATTTAGGGCCGTATTCAGAAACTTTTAAAACGATTATGAACCAATACGATAACGATACGAGACCGAGAACGATCTATCGAAATGATCACGAAACGATCAATTTCAAACGAGTACTCCAGCTGTCTCGTCTCCTCAAAAACGAGTAATTCAGCGGACTCTGACTGGTAGAAAAGAAATTCGTGTCATCGTTGGGAGGTTTGTTTACTACCATTTGGATCGTCACTTTACTTTTCTTTTCAAGCAATCAGAGTCCCCTGAATTACTCGTTTTTGAGGAGACGAGTGAGCTGGATTACTCGTTTGAAATTGATCGTTTCGAGATCATTTCGATAGATCGTTCTCGGTCTCGTATCGTTATCGTATCGGTTCATAATCGTGTTAAATAAAAGTTTTTGAATACGACCCTTAATGCTAGAAAATTTCAAACAGTGTAATTAGAGAGTTTGCTCTAAAAGAACAACTATTTAGTTCTAATTGAAGTATTAAAAACGATTACCTGGTGTGCATTTTGAAACTTTTTGCATTCATAAAGAAAAATATGAGAGTGTAACATTAACACTAATAAATTAATGACTCATTTCGTATGATTAGGTATTAAAATTGGCCTTCAAACGGGAAAAACGGAGGTTTTTAGGGGATTTCGCCAGATTTTGATTACATTAAGCAATAGGGTGAACCGCCCAGTGAATGAACACTTAGCATTTGGGTTTGCGATTTTCCCACTTCAAAAATTTTTTTCAGGGCTTTTTCTTGGTCAATTTCTAAAAATAAGGTATGTTTCCATACTGCCTTTTTCTTGGCAATATGATCGAAGTATTTCCAGATCTCAGAAATCAATAGTTTTGAAGGAATCCTGATTTGAGTGAAAAAAGTGCGATAGACCCAGTGAATGAACAAAGTTTGCCCTAAGTATGAACAGTGTCTTCCAGTAAATGAACACTGAAAAATACCATGATTTTTTTTCAACTGATCAGCCTGCGTTACATAAAATAGAAAATGTTTTACTAAGAACTCTAAAATTTCTTCAATACACACACACACGCACGCACACACACAAAAAAGGTACTTAAGGATTAGGTGGGTGCAAATCTGGCCAGACATCGATTTCGACGTTATATTAACTGCATATGCCATCTTTTAACACAATTAATAATCAATACCTTCTAGCACGGACGTAGCTATAGCTTTTACAAGGGGGAGGGGGTTCAAGAAACTTCTTTCAGGGGTCACAATGGGCAATGAAAGTGTATCTAAAACAGGGTTTTCCAACTGGCGGGCCACATGCGGCCCGCGAAGCTCCCTGAAAACCCTAAAAAGTAGCTATATAGAAAACCTTTTAGCATACTAAAATTTAAACATTTTTGGAGGAGGACCCCCGAACCCTATTTACCCACTTTTTCATTAAGGAGTAACTTTGGTTGGTCGTTTTCTATGGGGAAAAATTTAAAGTTTGAGGTTTCTATAGTGGGGTTGTATACCTTGAAATTCCCTCTGAGCATAGCAAGGGGTTATAAAAGCTTAGGTTAACCTTTATCACGAGGGGGGACAAAATGGAGTGTCATAGACGTAAGTTCAACTTTTTTGATTGGGGGGGGGCAAAACCTATAAGACCTCAGGACCAAAGGAGCCCTTACTAAACTGTTTTGAAGGGATTCTGGAACCCAAAATGTTTCTAATAGTTTTCCCTTTCCGATTAAAATGTAGGGCAAATGTGAATTTTTGTGAACTTAATCACAAATTTTTGTGGTTAATACATGCCCTCAAGCAAAAGAGGGGTGTCTGGGTCCTCTCCCAGAAAATTTGATCCAAACAGTTGTATTTCCACTCATTTTTTGGTTATTTGGGACAGGGACCTTTTTGTTTGGCTGACATAAGGTTTAGGCTATTGGGGGGGGGGGTCTGGACCTTCTAACCCCCCTTATATACGTCTATGCCTGTCGTTTGGGACCATGGGTACCTATGCAATTCTGAACCCTTATGATGTCTACCTCCCCTAGAAGTTTTCCCATTCATAATGATACACCCTGTATAAACCTAGACTTTTAAATCAAAAATGTATTCTATGGAAAGACAATACGGATCTTTATTATAACCTAGTCCTAGTTTAAGCCGTCAAATAAGCCTATAGGTCTTTTGGTTCACGAGATAAGCAGTTTCCCAGAGTATGAAGGTTGTTCATTGACTGGTAAATCTTAGTTTAATTACTCTTTCCAGTATGTGAACACTTGTACTTTTTAATCAACATACCCCGTTCATTTACTGGAAGGACACAATTTTGATCATCGCGCATTTTTACATAGTTTAGCTTACATCATTATGAATCAAATAAAACTATAATCATGAGGTTTTACGAAATATGCATTTTCCCCAGTAAATGAACACCTGTTCATTCACTGGGAAATCTCAGTTTGCACTTCCAGTAAGTGAACACCCCCTTATCTATCGCAATTTCAAAAGTACAGCTTTCTGAATTATGCCATATCAAAGATTAAGTCTTTAACATTTGATAAAAAACAACAAAAATCATAATAAGCGCAATTATAAGTTAGAAAAATATGAATGAATCAAGTCAAATCTTAACTTACCGGAGACTTTTTTATGGGCCTGAAGCTCAAGTATCAGTAAAAAAATTTACACAGACTGAAATCGGAATATACGGTTAAATCAACGATTGCCTGGCCTCTAGGAGGTCTCATTGCAACTACTGAATTTTAGTAATAGTCTTTACAGAGTTCAAATAGCTTAATGATTGAAATTATACGACCATGTGTTCATTCACTTGGAGTGTTCATTCACTGGGCAACCCACCCTATATTGATCACATAAAGCGATACACTTGTTAAAAAGGAGCGATCGGGACAGGTCAATTTTGATAACATTATCCGATTCACAACATTAACCGTAATCACAATAAGCGGAGTCAACTAAATTACATTTGTATTATTATCCGAAATCATTACTTTTATACAACCCTCCTCATCGCTTCCTTCTAACTAAACGCGTAACCTACGAACGCCCCCTTAAGAAGAAAGGGGGTCGAAAAAGAACAATTGTCACGGGATCCTTCCCAAGGTCAAGGGATGGTCGACAATTTAATCTCGTCCCCCTTCGATCCGAGAAGAAGAATAAGAAAGAAAAAAAATACTCGAAAAGCGATCGGAAACGTCCCCTGTCACGATTCCGCGGATTGTGTCTTATTTGGGTTAGATCCCGTGTTTCGAGGAGGGGACCTTTCTTTTCTGGTGTAGTGGAAATAAATGGTGTCTTTCCCACCGCGTTGGAAAGAACATTTATATCAGCACTTGTGTGTTTTTAAATAGGTTTTTGAATGAAGCATGATGTTGGAGGATTTTTAACGCGTCAGCATACATAATTTCTACCTTTGGCTTGTACAGTCGACTCCGCTTAATCACTTGATCACATTTTGTCCAAGATCAGAATGATGGCAATATCCGACTGATAGTAAAAAGCGGTTCTATGATGAACAGTGGCAAACAGTGTAACTCGAGTGTTTGCATTAAAATGACGACTGTGTTGTCTTAATTGAGGCATTTAAAACGATATAAAGCATTTTCAATCTCATGACTCGAACTTAACAACGGCCATAGCAACAGAAGGTTGTTACAGTTTTTTGCCCTACAGAGGTTAACAGTTACACAAATGACTAGCCGTGGAATTCTTCTATTGGAGCATTTGCAATCACGTGACCCCATACCTAAAAACCGTCTTAGCAACAGATAAACAACGGTCTTAGCAACAGTTAAAAGCCCTACAGTAGATACACAGTTAAAAGAAAATAACCGGTTGTGACGTCACCTGAAAACACTCTATTCTAGTATGTATTTTGCAACTTAAATATTCTTAAAGAAAAATATGAGAGTGGGTCATACATAACTCTACTACATTAATGACTCATTTTGTATGTATTAAAATTGGCCTTCTAACGGGAATAAAAAGAGGTTTTTAAGAGATTTCCACCAAATTTTGATAACATAAAACAATATACTGATAACATAAAACGATACAAATGCAGGAAAATAAAACACCCTAAAATATCCCTCAACATTTTTTTCTCTGCCTTCTGTCTACATATCACCCCTCTCCCTTATTAACTCTAAGTATTTGAAATTTCTCGGTATTTAGTTACATTAATTTAGATAACATCTTCCGGCTCACAGGAAAGTTAAATCACTTTACCCCTTGCTCAGTGTAATTGGGACGTTAACTTCTACGTGCCTCCCAACCGCGTTTTCATCATACTACGCTTGTTACGCCGAAGCCGGGGATTTATGCGCAATTTCGGGCGGGCTTTACCGGTCATAATTGCTCTCAGTTTAAAATTCATCGTATATAATGCGGACCCTAAGCATTTCCTAAATGTTTCTGGGCTGGTGTCATTACAGCAGTATTCTTGGGACGATGTTCCGATTGTGATTGTCGGTTGCTGCTGCTGGGAGGAATAAATCTTCCGGACGTTTATAGAGGGTGTCGTAAATATTGTGACTGTGTTTGTTTGGGGGTTTATCCGTCCCCTTACAATGAGGGATGTGGGGTGATTAGGGGGTTGGGGAAATTGGAGGTGGGGTTTATGTTTGGTTGCAGGTTTGTGTGGGGACATTTATTGAAGATGATGAAACTTTGGTCTATTAGGGATGAACCGCACTAGGCGTCTAGAGTCACTTGAAGTCGTTAAGATCCTTATCAAACAGAGGGGAGAAAGGGCCCGCACAAACTTTTATAACGGCCGGAGAAACGCCCCTTCTCAGAGTAGCAGTCAATTAGCGAGCAATAGAAAACCCCTCCTCGAATCAGGGTACCCCTAACCACACAAAGAGATCGGGGGAGATAAGCTGAGGATCGGGGTGGTTACAAAGGTCGTAATGAAACTTTGTACGCAGGAGACTTGAAGGGAGATGAACTGGACTACTCTTGTAGCAGAGCTGTCGAAATACTCTCCGCTGACACGCCTCGCAAAATATTCAAATTTTCTTCGAATTACACATCAATCTAGGCTAAAATTTCCCTTAGATTCTAATTTTGTTTAAAAAATAGTTCTATCACAAGCGCGTCAAAAGATAGCGGTTGGACGGGAAAGGAGGACACCCATTTTCCTAAGCATAGTTATTTCAGTAAGCGGTGGCAACACTATCACCACTCAAATAATCAATCTCAAAAAATCAATAAGAAACTGTATCAAAGCCAACAGAACAAACTGAAACTTCATATGGATATACTTGGTTTTATTAACCAAATTGGTTTCTTTGTCTTTCAACTACTATCAAAGCATCTTATTAGAGCCATAGGAATGGACGACGTTATCGAGATAGTTATAAAAATTAAAATTCTAAAATTAAAGAAGGAAATTGTTTATGTAGGTAATTACAGTTTAAGCATTTCAAAACCATTATGATACAATAATTTTTTTTTTAATTTTTATCACTTGCTGGCTAATAAATGATTAAAATAAAAATTCAAAACTGAAATATTTTTTAAATATTTTAGCATTTTAAATAACATCTTTGAATAGAATTAATTAAGAATTTATGTTTTTCAAATTCAACCTATATTTAAAAATATATTAAACTATATTTAAAAATTTTAATGCTTAGTAAGAAGCAAAAAAAGTTAACTTTCATTTGAAAAGAAAACACAAATGTCATATGTTAGTTTGAAGAACCACTTAAGAACTATTTTATTAATAAGAAAAATCATTAAAATGAAACAACACGTATTTTTACATCATCATTTCATTACATTTACGTTTGAAATTATTCCAGATTCGGTTTTTGTAATTAAAATTGTTTACCAAGTCAGTATTTCGAGGAAATTGAAAGTTGTTATTTTACTATTCCATATGTTACCAAATGTTGTGTAGGTTGGTTAGATATTTTTTTCCTTTCAAAAGCGAATCAAATAAACAGAAAGTAGAAAAAAATTATGTTTTAACTGGCTATAATATGTATTTCATAGTGGGATGTATTTAAAAATATCACGCAACATTTATTTGCTAATAAAAACTTGTTTTGTTGAAGAAGTAATTATTTTTGCAGGTTTAAAATGACCGTATTATTGCTAATGAGCTTTAGTTTTTCCATTAGTTACTGCGCTTTTATTACAATTATTTACTTTATGTATCTTAATTATAAACCTGAAATGCAAGTTTATTTCCTTTAGTCGTTTATTACCCTTTTTAGACGATCGATTCTGTTAGTTATATACATATACATCAAAGAAAATAGACCGAATGAAAGCTTTCGCACACGTTTTAATTTAAAACGAATTTCAAGAAATTAAAAATTTAACACAAAATATTATTTGTGTATAAAACCAAATAGGAGAATTCACGATTAAAAAATTCATTAAACTTAACAATTAAAAATATTTACTGTCTACATAAAAAATAACTGCATTAACGAATCCATAAAAGTAACTCCTTTCAACATACTATTATTTTAATATGTTGATTAAAGAACACACTTACGAAAAATGTAATATAGAAATAATAAATATGCTGTTTTTATAATTTTTTGAGGGATTACAAATCGTTACATACATAATTATGTTTTATAAAAATGCCTAGAAATTCTTGTCGCATAACAAGTAGAGAGATAGAATCAGGAAGAAGCTTTTGCAACATTCCAAACTCTTATAGTACATGGTACAAAATAAAAAAGGAGAAACAACTAGAAAATTTCAAAATTTGCCACAGTTATCCATCCTTCTTGTAAAAATATCTTACGTTCTCTTTTATACTACAAAAGCTTGATAAAGCTTGATTCACTGAGATATAAAGAGTAACTACAACGCAGGAAACCTAATCTAAACTTTACGGATCCGTCATCATGGCTCGATAGAGTAAAAACAATAACAACACCTCGCTCTTCTCCATTCTATCATCCTCACGATCTTTACCCTTCCTCAAAAAGAATAAGCATTTGTGACTCCCATTCCAAAACAAACATCTCCAAAAAGGTAAATATAGCTTCATTCATTCAACAAAACAACTTTCACTCTCTAGAGAGTTTATCTACATCACCATAGCAACACACATACTGCTGCCATCGCACGATCAAGAAAAGTACCTACAAAAGATCGTTTGCCGTCGTTTCCATTCGATAAACCCGCACAGAAGTGTAATTAAAACTTCGCGATCCTCTGATTTATACCCAAAGGCCCAAAAATAGTCGCTTTATTTCTAGTGTTTCGATAGCACCTAAACAAAACGACAAAGGTTGCTATGTGCAAAGAGAAAAGGCGCTTAAATTAAAGCGCCTTTTAGTTTTGCGAGAGCGCTTTCAGCAGCATGTCACTTTGTGTTATCGGTGATAGGTGTTAATTAAGCAGAGAGCCGATAGCGCTGATTCGGCGTCGCTCGTATATCTCGCAGATAAATGCCCTGAATGCGTTATTCGGATTCCTGGTGGGGCTTAATGGACAAAATGGCGGCGAGGGAATGGGTGTAATGCGTTCTTAGATCTCTCCAGTTGGATTTTATGAGTTAGCATAGTTCCTTTAGAATAATTCAGTAGGAGAAGTAAATTCAATGTCGTATTTCATTGAATTTTGTGTGTAATTAAAACGTAGCTCATTTTGTTTCAAATGCCTTATCAATTCTGAAAATCTTTCAAAAACTATCATTGCCTATTCTTGAAATTATTCGTAAAAAGGAACTATATCTTTTAGACACGTAAAATACATTTCCGAGACGTTGATAGTATATTCAGGGTGATTCAAAAATCATGGTCGAAATTTCTAGAGGTTGTAGCATTTATTTATTTATTTATTTATTTATTTATTTACATATTGTCATACAGATATAAAGTATCCATTTACATGACAAGATAAAAACACCAAAAGGCAAAGAAAAATACAAATACACACACGAAACAGATAATATAAAGCAAGTGATTATAGCACTTTCTGAATTTTTTTAAAAGAGTCAAAAAAAATATCATAATTATTGGGAAGATTATTTACTATTTTTATGAATTGTATGAATGTTTGGTTCTGAAGATATTGATTAGTGTAAATAGGTTCATGGAGTACTGTTTTATTGCGAGTGATATGTTTAGGTACATGGAGTTTAAATTGTTGCAAGATAGAGGGACAATCAATTTTGTTATTTAATATGTTGTAAAAAAAATTTAAATACAGATATTCTTCTACGGAGTTCAAGGGTGAGATTGTTTGGGACATGCCTGTAAGAGGGATCCTTAGATTTAAAATAAATGTAACGAAAAAATTTGCTTTGGATTTTTTCTATAGTTATGATGAGAGATTTTTGGCATGGATTCCAAACTGCACAATTGTATTCAAGAAGGGGTCGAACCAAAGTATTGAACAGCAGAAAAAGGACTTTTACATCATTAAAATTTGAGGTAGTACGTTTTAAAAGACCGAGTTTCCTTGTAGCATTGAGAGTTATTTCTTGTATGTGTAATTTAAAACTGAAAATGGATTCATAAGTCACACCAAGATAACTTGTCATAATAATAAATTTTACTGTCGGATTATGAAAGATGACCTCTTAAGAACACACAGTTCAGTTTTTATTAGTAAGGTAAAACAATATAACTAGCACTGAAATTTTATTTCTACCCCCAAACCGTTTGCCCACAGTAAACCATCTTTAGTTGCTTTTGCCCGAACTTCAGAGTTTCGGAATTCTTCCAGAGCCTTCCTTTCCGAGGTCTCTTTTGAATTGTCTTTGGCTATTGTACAATCTCTAGCATTTTTATCATGAGTTTGAATGACGCATGTAAATGAACTCCATATAACAGTGTCCCAGTTAACAAATTTCAAAAGCCCCCACCACTTAAGCTCAAAACATGGCCTGATTTTCAAATTCCCCAGAAGAGGCAAGCAATTATAATTCACGATTATTTGTATCTCATGAGGGAATATTATAAATTATTTTGCACAGACACTATGTAATACGTATGATTTATTCTGCGGTAGTACTCACAGCTACCATAAATAAGTATGTATCTGGTAAATATTTACTAATACTGTGTTGTAATGGTACGGTTACGAACTGCATTCCTGAATTGTACCAGGTTGTATTGTATGAGTACCGAAAATAGTTCTTTCTTAAACTTCTATTCAAATGATTTTACTTCTGGCCACTGCAGAATCGGTGATACATCAATGAATTGAGGTGCTTGAAAAACTAAACTAAACTAAGAAGCCCTGTGGCGCAGTGGTAGCTTGCTGCAACAATGAGTTAACACCACTTTTAGGCTGGGCGCGCACGAGTGACTAAAGTCACGGCGACCAGGATTACTAGTATCAAAAATATCACTAGAAAACAATAGAGCATTTTCAATCACATGACTTTACCTAACAACGGCCTTAGCAACGTTGTTTTTATCCTCCAGTGATGTCATGTGCGAATGCTTCTATTGGATGCTTCTATATCCCGCCCTTAACAACAGCCTTAGCAACGTTGTTTTTGTCTTTGTCACCGTGACAAAAGTCGCCCGTGCGCGCTCGCCCTTAGAAAAATGAGTGAATCTTGGTAAAATCGTCGCCAAAGTGGCGCGTAGTTGCTAATGTGATGCTGAATTACGCTCTATAGAATTATAATAATTCGCAGACTTTTCGCGCTACTTTGGCGCTTGGATTGTACCAAAATTCACTCCTTTTTCTGAAATTGGAGTTTGCAGCAAACACTTCAATTGCAAAACATCAATGTCCTGGTTCAATGGTTACATTGGAATTTTTCCGATGCATCGGCAATTCCGATATAGCCGAGAAGATGCTTACGATGTTCCTCATCAAAGACATCAATGTCCGCACACACCACTAAAAGCATTGTCCCTCCCATGAGTAATTTACGGTGATAAAAGTACATAACAGGATCTCTGTGGTTTCCCAATACACTCCGCATTCCGAACCACATTATTCCGCCCAAAAAGGACAACCGACACCACGCAACACGACACAGGAAAAACAGCCCACCCCCGAAAATTCAATTACAGCATCTGTCGCCCCGGCCACAAAGCCCCACAACTTGTCCCAGCTTTATATATATGAAGCCGTAAAATAAGAAAAGATAAGAAGACTTCACAGTTTCGCTCAATTAACCCCCGAGACAACCATCATCAAGAGAAAGGGATACGCCATCATTTTAATTCCTGGCGCTTCCTTAATTTACAACTACTACTACGGCCACTTTCTTGGAATCCATCAAGGGGACCTCCCCCCCCTTTATAAAGGAGGGTCTTGGACTCGCCGAAAGGAGAGAGAGAGAGAGAGAGAGAGAGGGAATTGCTTTAACGAGATAGGGAAATTCGGTCGCGATAAAACTTTTGATTGCGCACCCTGGCGGAAGGGAATTGCGAATAAATTAAGCTGGTGTAACGATGTTTCTGTGGGGGGAGTGTAGATCGTTTGGGGTTAAGGGGAGTGTTGAGGGACAGTTTGCTCGTTGAGTGTTGTGTGTATAAAGTTTATTGGAGTAGCGATGGGGCGTCAAGGAATGCCGGAAACTATGACTCATGCAGGTTTGGTGTGTTGGAGTTTTATAAGCCATATTCACAGACATCAACATCGGTGTTAAATCCATGGTCTAAGAAGGATTCAACCAATCACAGTCAGCGAAGAGCTATTTTTCTTTCTTTAGCTGCTGGTTAACATCGATGCTGATTGTTCTGAATATGGCTCTTTTCTGCTTCTGTTAGCATCGCTTTTGGTAGATTGATCGAAAAGTCATTGAAAGAAGCGCAGCCTTATAAAAGTTTTGATATGTTGGGACTAAAACCACTAGAGTAGATCGAAAACCTTTTTTTTTTTTTTTCAAAATTCAAAAAGATATTGATGACAAAGGTTGTGTTTTGCAATGAAATGACAACCCCTCACGAATTTTTAAAGTCGACTTTTAACTTTCAATTCACGCAAGAAACTTGAAATTAAAAAAAAAAAACTTTCAAACATTTCTAGTGGTGAAAAGACAGACACAGTATGGTTTTATCTCTTACCAAATATTTCACAGAAGTATACATTTTTACGGAGCAAGAAGTCAGTTTTCAACAACGAGTAATAAAAATAACAATTATTAACCTCATGAAAATGAATGAAATCAGTGTTTTGATATTTTAACGTATTTCAAGAAAAACAAAGAGAAAATAGGGTGTAAAGCAATAAAATTTATAATAAAGTTTCAAAAACAAATACAACATTTCCATTTTATCGTAACAAACAAAAAAAAAAAAAAAACAAAAAAAAAATTAAAAAAAAAATGATCGGCATTCAAAGAAGTCATCACAAGAATCGTTTTCCTCAATGTTATCCATTTATTTAGTCAGTCTCAAAAGCAGTCAACCCAGAAATATTCAATCAACGCACAGCATACCCGGTCCATCTGGAACAATTTCCTCTTGAAGGAAGGAATAAACCGGAAGGAATAAAACCATCTCGAAAACTATATCCGCTGAATTTCACAAATCCCTTGACCCCAAACGCACTCGCATGAACTGAAGCCAGAGATCACGAACATCAAAAATCTTTTGGAGCAGTGCCCACATCTCAAAGTTCAGTGTATGAAGTGAAGTGCATGTTAGGGAAACTTTATTTGGTGTTATTAAAGGCAAGAGGCAGTTTGTTTTGAAGAAAAAAAAATGGCTTTGAATGAAAGTGACGGGTTTAGGATTTTTCAGTCTATTTTTGAGTTTTATGTGAATGGATTTAAGCGTTTGCAGTTGATGAAAACTATTTTTATTGTTGTTAAAGTTAACTGTTTAGTTTTATTTCAGTTTATTCTTGTTTAAGAGGGGACATATTATTTTATCAAAAGTATAATTATATGCTCATTAACAGCCGTATTCACTACTAACCTGAGGTTAACCTGGAATCAAGCTTTTTCGCCAACTCTGATTCGCTTAAAACTTGTTGTCCTTCTTCTTCAACTACCAATTAGAAGTTTTGATTACAGGTTAACCTTAAGTTAGTTTAGTGGTGAATACAGCCGTAAGTCCTCGTATATTTTAATTTCCATTGCTACTTGTTTAATTTCTAACCATAGCATTACCAAGAAAAGGAGGTAGCTAGAATTACATGAAAGTACCGTAGCATTATTTAAGGTTAATTGTTTAGATTGTTCAGGACTATTAGTAATAGATTATTGATAACTATTTAAATGGCTGTAACCATTACAGATAACTACATCCCTTGCACTATTTTCTAACTAGTTTTGGATGAGGTTCACAAAGAAACTTCATCATATACAATTTGTAAAATGTAACCAATGCAACTTTTTGAAATTCACATGAAAAGAAACATGGTATAAAATCAATGCAAAAAGCTTTCTACAGCTATATTAAATTCAAAAGTAAAGAATAAAATTCTACAATAAGAGATTATTCAGAAAACTGGAAATCAGTTTTCAGAATAAAGTTGAGGAACTTGCAGCAACAACGAGCTTTAACTCCAAACTTTTTGCATTGAACATCTCTAGTTGCTGATGCAAAAGCGTCTATTAAGAAGCGAGCTCTTTAACTGGAGAATGTTTCCTTATGAGGCATTAGTTACTAAAACCGATACTTTCTCGTTATGTATAACGTTAAAACTCGCCAAACTGTATTGGGCACCAAAGATTACAAATATCTCCACAAACTACACATCCCAACAGATTAAATTTACAAATGTTAATAACAGTTGCAAGCACGTCGTGATTTTTAAATACATAAATGGCACCCAAATCGTCTTTGCGATTTCAACGGGACAGATAACGGAATTACACCCAAAATTCATTTCCCCAAACCACTAGAAATCCACTACAAGTCACTCTCCAAAAACAATACAAATTCGTAATGACCAATGTCCATTCCCTTCTCAATCACGACCGGACCTGACCGGACCATCCCAAATCCCTTTTCAGTGCTGGAGCAACCCGATCATTAAACTTTAGCGATACACTCTCAGCCTTGCCGGACGCTTAAGAGCCTTCAATCCGGCAGGACCGAATAATTGATAAGGGCCGGATTCATCCTCCCGATGGATGACGGCTGTTGTCGCTGATGCCGGACTTTAATTAGCCGCCAAGCGCAGCAGGACTGTCCGGCAATTACAGGTCCGGATCTGTCGGGTCCACTTGGATGGCCCGTGTTGTTGGTCCGTCTCTGTCCATCCGGTCTTATTCGATTGGTTGGATTTTATTGTTGAAGGTGTGGCGGATTATGTTTGTATTGTGTTGATAGTTGGTTGATTGTGTTGATGAATGGTAGAAGATTTAATTTTGTTGATCTGAGTGTGTAATATAGTAGTGATTTTACCAAAATAGGAATAGAGTAGTTCTTTTTTAGCGACCGTTTTTTCTCAATCTTTCATTTTTGGTCACTATGTTTCCAAATGGATCACGTTATTAATATTAATTATACGGTGAATTAATATTTTTTTAAACACGGTTATCGAATGGATAAAGATAAGATAAAAAATAAATCCATTTTCAATTTAAAACTCATTTTTACTTTTATTTGGTAACTCATTCCAGTAGAAAATCTTATTTTTTTTATTTTCAAGAAGGAAATGTTATTAATCGGATAAATCTCACTACTTTGTCTACTTTTTCTCCCCGCATAAAGCTATTGCAAAAAATTAAACTACAGCAAATCCTTAAAAAACCAGAGATGTGTTTAGTTTCATATGTTACATGAAATCATCGCACTATTTACTGCACCACTTCTACAAAACAGAAGTAAAACTGAAAATAAACCAAGATTTAAATTTCCATTTGTAGAGGAGAAATAAAAGAGGTGTGAGCAAATTCCCATTGAATCAAGCCACCGAAAAAGAGTACCCGACATTAACAGGGTTTTGGAGCTTGGCGATAAAACGAGACCCCAAAGGTGTATGCTTTAGCAACACATCACGGCATAAAAGTTAGGCAGTGAAAACAATTTCCAATAAGACCGCCCTCCTTCGGCGGTCTTTCTAGAAATTTCCATCCACTCTTTAGGGTTGGCATTGCTCCCTCTACCACTATCTCTCCTTTATGCCTATATGGATCAAAAAATAAGAATTTGGCGATATATTTAAATATTTGGACAAACACTTTGACGATGTTTAACGGAGTTGCACCGGCGAGGATGTGAAGACAGGCACCAAATGCACTCCAAAAGCTACACATTACTCTTGAGCTTTGCATAAAACCTCCAAAAACGTCCATCGACAGACAAAAACAAAACAAAACAAAAAAGGCACAAAACAAAACCTACCTACAACACTGAGCACCACATCAAAATTCCGAGTCCTCGCCTTCCTGAAATCAACCCTACACCTATACTGCCCTTCGTCTTCTTCCAACAAAGGCTTCAGCCTCAGCGTAGAAGGGCGGTGGGTGATACTGAGGTAGGCCCGGCCTTCCAACTGGTCAGCGGCCGCGTGCCGGGCCTGGTCCAGCAAGCCTCGCCTCGCGTCCAGGCTGTATAGGGGGGTGGTGGACTCGTCCTTGTACCACAGGACCAGGGCCACAGAATCGTCTGCCGTAGGAGCGGTGATGTTGCAGGGAAGGTCGAAGGACGAACCGGCAACTCCCACCAGTGTCTGAGGGGGCTCTGGGAGAAAAAAAGAGGAGGTTTAGTTGCGGGTGGTAAAAGGATGGCTAGTTTTTAAAAATGATAATAACTAAATGGATTTTTTACTGTGTGTCAAGGTTGTGTTTGAGTCTTTATACTACTAATTTAAATCTAGAGCTCATGCTTTTAGGTATAGTCCAGTATTAAATCTAAGGTTGAGAAGATTTTAGGTGCTTGCGTCGTTTAACGGTCGTATTCACCCATAACCTGACCGGCGGTTAGCCAGCAGTCAAAGTCCTTCACTGTAAAAAATTCCCGTAATATTTACGGTTTTAAACTGGTAGCTGGGTTGTTTGTAGAAAACCGTAAAAATTACGAAGTATATCCGTAAAAACAACGGCGTTTTATAATTTTAATCCATGTTTTCTGTTTTACAAGGTAAAACACCGTTGCTTTTACGGATTTACTTCGTAATTTTTACGGTTTTCCACAACCAACCCAGCTGACAGTTTAAAACCGTAAATTTTACTGGAATTTTTTTAAAGTGAAGAAGGAAAGCTTGTTTTCCTCCAATCAGAACTTTGGCAGCCGGTTAAATGCCGGTCAGGTTATGGGTGAATATGGCCGTAAGACACAATAAAACTAATTTTTGTTTTTAATAATTTAAAATAAATACTTAAATTTAGAGAGAACTTAAATAAAATAATGTAACAAAATATCAAATTTCGTTGATTAAGTTAAAGTGGTATTAAACGTGTGCATAGAGAAATGTGCTGTGCATTTATTTATTGATTAGTACTTCAATTTGCAATTAAAGTGTATTTCTTAAAATTATCGAACGATTTTTGTATTTTCATTTCAGTAGTACGGCTTAAGATCTTAATTATGATTTTAACAGAAATTTAATCTTCATAAAACTTAAAAGAAATGTTTACATTTTAATTTGTACATTTCAGTTTATATCTGTCATATTTTTATAATAGAGATTTAGTTTATCCCATTACGTATTTTAAGAGTAACTTTTATATTTTTAATGCAAACAAATTATTTATAACATTAATTTTGTGGTTATATTTCATTCTAAAATACTAATTAAATTTTTAATTTTTACTTAAATTCAAAATTTTGTAAACATATTCAAACCTATCTGATGCACCGTATTAAAATGATTATTAAATACTTTGTTGAGATAAAATTTGATACAGAATCAAAAAAAAAATAATTAAGTATGCCAAAAAATATTCCAAGCCTAATTTCATCATTTACCTCAGAGATAAAATTACACTAGTTAACTTTTAGCAGCACAGCACAGATCTCACCGACAACTAACCTCCACAATTAACCTAAACTCCTCTATTAGTAAATCTACATTAGTGTTATTAAGCTAAAAGCAGTTAAGAAAAGTGATGATAAAGAGAAAAAATAGGAAAAGGTAGAGAGCAAGATAAGAAAATAGAAACTGGTGAGAGTTCTCAGTTCTTTTTTTTTTGTTTATTACAAGAGAGGCAAAACATGCCTCCCGTCACAAGAGAAGGAAACTCCTGAAAGAGGACATCACACACAGAAAGCATGCAAATAACACACACATAAGAAAAAGAAAGACACAGAGAGAAGAAAAATGTCCAGTTGAGAGCAGAGAGCGAGATCTTTATGTGTGCATTTAGAGCAGCACTTTCCGTAATTGCGTTAAGGTTCCGTTGGAAGGAGGTAGCGAATCAGATTTTCTGGTCTTTGCTTACGGTGAATACTGTCGAGAATATATTTAGTTTAACTGTTGTTGTGTGTAGTTTGGGTAGTAAGGGTTAGTTAAATTTTTAAGGAAAGGGGATTTAACGAATATTATGTTATTTTATGCAAATTTAGTAAAGGAATTTTTAATTTGAATTTCTTTTTTTTGTAATCAAACTTAAAAACTTTTAAGTATTCCAAGAACGTGTAATAAGATTGGTTGTTTAGTTTATGAATATATTCATGTTGGTTAAAATAATTTTTCATGAACCTTTATTAACTATCCATGTATTATAGTAAAAACACATAGCACATACAAATGGAAAATGGAAATCATCAATGAAATTAGCTTACAGGTTAAAATTTTGGGTTTGTATGTAAAACACACTCGTCAAACTGGTCATACACTGAATTATTCATACAGTACATACTGAACTTCAGTCCAAACACAGAAATTCAACATTTTAAAACACAACACGGAATAAATCCATTCATTCATTCCAATTTTATTACTCTCAAGTAAACCTATTTATAAATTCCATGGGTACATATTTTTACATCAACCAACAACATTACTTAATGTGTAAGCTGTGCCAGTTTTAAAGTAAATTCTAGTGAAATTCTAAAGTAACCGGAAAAATGTGGGCAAACCCGGGATAATACAACAACAATAACACTGTAATTTTGGGGGGGGGGTTTGGGGTTTCATGTATTGAATAGTGGACCAGGATAATACGTTAGTAATAAATTAACACATATTTAATGGCTTAATATTTACAAATTTAAAACATTATATTATGAAAATCATAAATTAAAACAATAATAAACGAATTAAACACTAGTTTCAAGTTTCAAAGTCAAAAGTCCATATTTTTGTAAGACTTACTAGCGAACGTAAATCATTCGGAAACTATGTATTTTCAACGACATCGACATACACTTATAAAGGCCTATATTATTCTTCAGTTATATTAGCTCTTAATAAATAGGTTTCCATAGTACCTAAGGGATACTTAAAGCAGAGAAATAAGCAGATAATTCTCCCCATAATCTAAACCTCTCACCACGACGCTTGGTACTCGCGCAGAACCCCGTCTAATTACCCAAACAAAAACGACATTATGCGAACGCGCAAGCCCATATCCTCCATTGTGTCACGAGCGCCCATTATGCGCAGCGTCGCACTTAAAGCAAACCCTTTTGTGAATGGGCTCTCTTTTCAATGGGAAGAGGAATCAATCGGACCCGCAACAGACAGTTCGCAATTTACATTCAATTAGCGAACGACGCGCTTGATAAACGAATAGCGAACGTAAGCGAAAGTAAGCGGCGCTTCCACAAAGAATGCGGCCGATGAGAGCGATTTGAATAAGTGTATGCGGACGGTTTGAATGGGGAGGAGGATGGAAGATCTTTACTTTAAGATTATCATCTTCGAGGAGGAGCCCCTTATACTGAAGGTCTAGAGAGTGTTGGAGAACGAATCGTGGGAGTTTTGCGTTGTTGTTGACGCAGATAATTACGCTATTATTCAGCGATGGCGGGTGTCTATAGAATGGTTAATGAAAGTGCTGGAACGTTATCTTTGAGGTAACTTAAATAGTTCGGTGAAAGTTCGGATGGTAGTGATGCGTTGCGTGTATGCATTAGAGATAAAAGTTAGGTACGGAGTGAAAATAGATATGTTGTTTAATGCTAACTAGGTAGCAATTCGAGTTGATTTCGAAGAATTGTACACAATGGCGATAAATTTAATTGATTTTATACAAAATGTAAAAGAATAGAACACTTTTATTCAAAAACTGCTTAACCCGTGACGACGACGCGCTTACTGCCTGGTTTCACCGGATAACGGGCCGGGCCTATCAGGTTCAGCATACAGTTCATCCCCTAAAGTAGCTGAAGTAATTTTTTCTATGAAAGCATGCAAACCCTAAAATTGATCATTTAAATACAATTTAGAAACAGTTTTAAGAGGAATGCGTTTTATAAAGAATAAACATTCGATCTGGAGGTAAATATTAGAGAAACTTTTTTGAACAACGAAAACAACAATTTTTGAGAAACATTAGAAATTGTCAGAAATAGAAATTAAAAAAAAATAATGTTATGGTATTATGGTACTAGTTAAGGTATAGTTAAGTATTTATATGGTAAAACTAAATTAATATGCATAGCAATGTCATGAAGTGGCTAAATAGCGTCGCGCGCCGATTTTTACAAGTTCAAAATTACAGAGGCAAAATGGTTGTCTCGGGCAAAAAGCTAATAGCATTCTAGAAATTTTTGGTGATTAAACAGTATAACAAGCAAATATGTTTATATTAAATAGAGGAGTTTCTGTGAATGTTTATATAAGTGTCCGGACCTCGAAGGTTTTTCGCATGTCCTTGTGAGTTAATTTGACAAAAAAGAGTGCTAGTGGATTTTTGTCTTGAAAATATTAGCATTTAATCTCATTAGTGAGATAGTTTTAAACATAATCCGATATTAGGGTTATGCAGATACGTAATTTTAAAAACGTCTACACCATTTCCTTACTCGAACTATCTTTTATTTCTCGAACCATTATCCCATCTCAGAAAGCAAAGAACCAGAGAACCATTTTAACCACAACCCGAACGAACAACATCAACAGTTATAAAACTACACTATTTCAAAATAAAACCTCCATCAATTCAAAACGATGCCGACATTTACTCCAATCCGAGCACCTTGTTTTCTTTTGTGCCGCAACCAGAGAGAAAGAGTAACAACAAAAGAGGAAGAAATCTGACATCCACCGTTAACAACTTACTAGAAAGACCATTAAGTCATTCTGCGTGAAGAGCCGAGGCATTACTGGATACTTGCGAGCGCATTTACCCGCTACTAGTGAACGCACATCATACTGTATAATACTGGCAGTAGCGAGCAACGCTAATGAGAGGACAAACCCCCAAGGCCGGATGAAAATAAAAGTACAGAGAGTGAGGCAGCAGGCAAACCGCACAACTTTCAAACACTCCTCGGGCAATCCGATAAACACGAGACGGGGTAATGATGCCATTTGTAAGAAGCGAAACTTTTCCTTCTTTTCATAAGAACTGGTGGTAGAGGGAAGAAAGAAGGCCGTGATTTGAATAAATAAAATGTTAAATATAAAGTGAAATGAAGTGAAAAAGATAAGAAGGGAGGAGAAGAGAATTTTCGCGAGGTGCGGTTACAGTTTCATTAGTGTTTTGTTCCGGTTCGTAAACCGCTGACATGCTTTGGGAGGGTTGAGATGTATTGCGCTGCTTTTAAGGAGTTTTTTTTTTTTGGGGGGGGGGAGTGGTGTTTAGTGTTGTTTATGGGGATTGTTTCTCAAGTGGAATAGTTAAAGTACGCAGTGATTTTCTGGAGATATTGCCCATGGTTGATGTTTGACGTAATCTATATGCCCGTTAATGTTGAATTAAAACTGGGTTTAATGTTTGGAAATGTTTTGTTTATAAATAATCATAAGTTTAACTATTTTACGAGCTTCTAAATGAGTATAATGGTTTGTATGATCAGGTTATTAGCTATATAAAGAATTTTTAATTACTGAAATCATAAAAAAAGGTAACACAATAAGTGTTTCTCTTTTAATTCTTTTTTTACGCAAATTTCAATACTTTTTTCACTTTAAAGAGCATGAACGGAATTTAAATCAACGAGCAACATTTTTTTCATTATCGATCTATATTTTTTATTGTATTTTACAAAACAACATATTATGGAATTATTGAAATATTTAAAATAAAATAATAACTACATGTATCCTAAATATTAAATTTACTAACAAATGAAAATTAAATAAAGTATTTTCTTTTCAGAACATTTAAGATTTGACTTAGAAAATATTTTTAAGAAGTGTCCATGAATCTTCAAATGATTTAATTTTTCCCATGAGAATAATAAAAAATATTCTAAAGTTTAGTTTACTTTTGCATTATGTTTTTTTTTTAAATCATGAGAGTGAAAGTGTTCTTATAAAGACATACAACCCAATCAAAAATAATATGAGGTTTTTACTCAATCAATTTTTTACTCTAACCAGTATAAATCCAATTTGGATAAACTTCATATAATTAAGGAATAAACTTTTATTTATGTTATTACATCAATAGGTTTTGAAGGGGGAGGGACCGGACATTGTCATTTATAGTAGTACACCACCAAATCTATCAACAGTCTATCTCAGCAAGTTTTCAAAGATATATCATGGAAAAGTTGGCTTCACTGCATACTAACTGCTATCAAGGAATAACAGTTTTACAGGAACCGAAGGCTTCTCAGCACTACTCTTTCGAATATCAGTTATACTATTTTCCCCCTTTTGAATTGATTTAGAAATATGAGCTAGTGTAAACGAAAGTGGTATAGGTCATCTAAATTTTAAGTGAAGGGTATTTTTTAAGCTGACTGTATTAGTCTTATTAGCAATTATTGTACCGTTCACCTAACAAACTACCACAGGGATAAAAAATGTACCCAAATCGTTGGTACCTTCATTTTCACTTCGTAACTTATAGCACTTTTATTCTAACCAGTCCGTAAGCAAATAACCCTATACTAGTTAAAAATATATTACTTCTAAACAAATTAAATTAAATAAAAAATATCCCATTTTGTTATGGCCTTTTCGTCAATTGAAAACCAAGTTATGCAATAAATAATAATATCGTAGAGAACCTAAAAGAAGTAGAAGTAAAACGATATTCATACATTGCATCTTCTCAAATAACTTCCTACGTTTTTCAAATTTTAAAGCGAATTGAAAAACAGATTACATACGGTCACTCCACTATCAACCTTAGAAAAGGGTAGATGTAGGCTGCTGAATATATTACCGGTCTCTCTTGCCCGAAATTCGAATAACTGATAGAACGGAACGAAAAAAAAACCCCTCTTAGTTTCGAATAAAATCTAATTCCGGGCAAAAGTAGATAGGGGAAACGCATGCGAATATTTCCCTTTTTTCCCTTATGAATCTCGCGTCATTTAGCGGCAAAAATTCCTTTCCTTCTTGAACCCAAAGATGATAGATGGAAAAAAAAATAAGAATATTATGCCCTGAAGAGTGTTAGGCCTTTAGGGATAGCTTCCATGAATAGTTTTACATTCGTCAACAAACTTCATCATAGGGCAAAAAAAGGGGGAAATACCGAGACGGATGAGAAGTAAGTAGGGAAATGAGTTTTTTTCCCCTTTTTCCAAAGTAGCCCGATATTCCAAAGGGGGAAAAGCCCGCGATGTGTGCTTTAGCTCTTCTATTTCTACGGAAATTAAACTTCACCGCGTTTCGCTACTTTTAAATGGTTTTGCTTCGCTTTTTGCTTTGAGAGAGAGAGGAAAAAAAATTGGCGTTGGCGTGTTTTAATCTACGACAGGAAAGGGTTTTGCGCCATGTTTGTGTTTAGATAAAGAAAAATCATTTAGGGATGTCGGTTTTTTTTGTTGGGAGCGAACGCGTTTTGTAACGCGGTTTTGTTAAAAAAAAAGTTGTTTTCCGATAGTTTTCAAAGGGAACGCTGTTTCTGATTTTTGGGAAAGCTGTTAAATATGCGAGTCTGAATTGCATGAGGTAAATCTTGGGTTCCGTCTAGTATTGAAAAAGGAAGAGTTTTACGAATGTCACAGATTAAAAAAAAATCATATCAAAGCTTAGAAAGATGCATAGCAAAATAGAACCAATTAAAAAGCTTTTAAAGTTTATCATCGGAAAAATGCTTCTTATATGCATTTTTTACTAGTGCTTTACAGAAAACTCAGAAACTTACTCTTTATAAGTTTGCTTAATAAATTTTTCTGTAGAATTCTCATAAAAGGTTACAATATATTTATTTCTATTTAATTTTTTATTGCTAATAAAATTAAAAGATATATTAAAGTAAGATAATTAAGATCATAAAGATTTAATATAAAATTAAAAGATGTCATTTATTGACAATAAATTTACATTTAAATTGCGTTTTAAGGAACGGTAATTAATTGACGTTGCTACAAAAACTGATATTTTCAGAGAGGATTCAAGATTTCTCAAAGAAAGAGATTTGTGAAATCACAAAGTATTTCAAAAAAGGTTTAAAAACCCAATATTGATAACTATTAACGACTGTTACTTTAATGTATTTCTCTACTTTGAAACCTTAAAAAAGGGAAGTATTTTCGAAAGAAAGCGTTGATTTTTTTTTATTTTCAGAATCTTTTCATCGAAGATTAATGCAAACACATCATAGATGGTTGTGCAAACTAGTTCAGACAAGTTTATCCTCATAGAACTCCTAAAGCAAGAAACTAACCAGAAAATTTTTCAAAAAACATTAAGCTCCCCCCAAAAGAAGAACTTCCCAAACAGCTTCAAGCCCATTTCACCCAAATCACCGAACCAGCGCTTTGATTTGTTAGAAGAAGAGAGGAGAGCATCGCTTGGCGTTAAATAAGAACCCCATTACTTCCGCCAGTCATCGCCAAATTACACCATTAACCAACCACAGCTGGCCGTGGTGTTCTCCAGGCTGGAAAAAAAGGCGCCTTGTTTACTCCCCGCTCGCCAAAAATGCAAAGAAAACGGACTCATAAATCATCATTATTGCCTGACAGTCGGGAAAATGGCGGACGAGGTTTCGAATTACGCAAAATGGCGGGAAAACACGGCGGGGGCGGGGCTTGCCACGTACAGAGGGTCATGTGATAGATGACGTACCACCTGAGGTGCATGAAAAAAGTACCTTGTTCTCGTGTTGAGCAAAATGCCGTTTTTTGAGGTACCTGAGTGAGTTTGTGAAAGGACCGTGAAAAATTCATGGGCATGTAAAGAATTTTGTAAAATGAGATCGTTAATAGGAATTTATATGAATATTACACCGCATCACGTTTGTTGGAAAGTTTTATGATTTAGGAGCATAGTTTTTCCAGAATTGCGTAAAAACGACATTTTTTGAAAACCAATTCAAAATTTAAAAAATGAGGATGATTCATGACTGGCCGAGCGAATTTCTTTCTATAGCAACTCTAACTTTAAATATAACCAAAGAAGAAGTTAGGGAAATTGTTCAACGTTTCTTAATTTATATTTTTCTCTCAAAATAAACAATAAATGATGAACAATAATAAATGACAAATTTATATAAAAGCACATTTTACATTTATATTTCAGTACGAGAGAGGTTTTGAAATAAAAATATTTTTGTTGTGATGCTTTATATATATTGTTTCAAACATCTTTTATTGCGACCATTGGATAATCGTCTTTCACCCATTGAATTATCACTTAATACTGCATCTGGATGTTCATAACGCAAATAAAAATAGCTATAAATGGATAATATGAGTAAATACTGTACCAAACAATTTTTATATGTATCAACTAACCGAACACTAGAATGACAAAGAATAATTAAAGAAATTGGCGTTTCTAAAACGTTAGAAACTGAAAAAATAGCTAAAAAATAGCTTAAAAAGAGCAGCTTTTTTCAAAGAATGCTTATAAAAGGTTTTTGTCAACAAAGAAAGCAGTAAAGTAAATTTGTTTACGAAATATTAGAAACCATTACGGTATCAATTAATTTATTACAGATTTTAAAAGTACTTTACATTGCATGCTTTGTGACGGCCATTTTTCTCTCAGAAGTTCGTACGAATAGACAAAAGGGAATCAAATCCAGCAAATCTATCCAAACAATGCTAAGTTGGGCAACAAAAAAAAAACCCTCTTTCCAAGCCACAAAAAGATCCCTAAAATCTCCCCCCAAACAATAAAACACGTGACACAAAACCCTCGACAATATCGGACAAAAACGAAAGCAATTTTTTCACTGGTTCAAGTTCACACGATACCAAAAAAATCATCAAAAAGGAACAACTGACGTGACATCTATCCCCGAGCACTTTACGATACCCTTTGTTTCACGGAATAAAACTTCAAAATCGATAGAGAAACATATCCGTCATCTTCATCGTAATAATGGGTTACAGTGTACTCGTGCTTTTCCCTACAGCCGAATCTCCCCTTTTATTGTATAGTTCTTTTTTTGTCCGTCCTATGGCCCAAATATCTGTGATTTCCCCCTTACTTTTTCATTCCCTCATGTTTTCCCCTTTTAGTGTCGGACTGTATACTTAAGCGTCCGAAGAGTTTTCGGAAACAAGCAAAAAAATATAGTTTTTTTTCTCTTTGTGCTTGCATTTATTGGACTGCTTTGTTCTTTGAAAGTATTTGTGCTACTGCGGTATGATTCCCAGTGTCCCTTTATTGTGTGTTGTGGACTAACAACCGAAAGAATTTTGTATTTATTGAAGAGACAAAAACTTGCCCGCCTTTTGTCCAACTGTTTGTCTTGTTGGCCCAAAAAGGACATTAAATCTCCCCCCCCCAGGGATTGTAACAGATATTATCAATACTGGAAATAAATGGGGCATCTTTATTTAGAAATCTGTAATTGGTGTTCTGCTGTATTTATTTAGAAGGGAAGGTTACGTTTACAAAAGAGGAATTGAAAGAAACACATACTAGATGTATTTTTCGGATTTCAGTTGTGTTCTGTAACCCTAACAACTCATATTCACTAGTCAATGTTTTTATAATGGATTTATTACATACATTTATTCATGCATTCATGCATTTATTACACATCTACTACTGTAATCATTGAAAATACCACTATATTAAAACTAAAAGGATAAGTAATGAAACTTTTTTTTATCATTTAATAATAAAAATATTCTCAATTTTACTGTAAAATAACTGAAAACTAAGCTTGAAAACAAGATAAAAAAAGAAACAATAGTGATTTCTTAGAGAAGTGAAGAAAAGTCACTTTTATTTAAGCATTTAAATCCTTCACGAAACTTATCGATACTTCTTCTTTCGCGAGTTTATCCAATAAAACTGCAAATGAAAATGTCAAACAGCGCAAGAGGCTAAAAGGGCGTAAAGAAAGCTACTGTAGTTTCAAGAAAGGATTACAAATTCTCTTAAAAACACGCTTCTCTCTAAATATTCTATCATTGCATGATAACGAAACTAACATTTTCTTCATAAAGAAGCAAAAACCGTTGAATTTAATATCATTACTGAGAGGTTTTTTTCTTCGGGAGTTGATTTTTTCACTCTTCCATGAATATTTTTTGCGCTCTCCTACTAGTTCGAGTATTTTTTGAATAAATTTCCCAAGCATCTGCATAATCAATGGCAAACGGAGCGTTATGTAGAGAGGAAATTTCGTGCAATGCAGGTAACGTACTTAAGAAGATAAGCAAGGGAACATTAAATAATAAAATGTGACAAGGACTTTTATTTTTATGAACACTGATAATGCTTTTGGTGTTTTACGTGAATTTGTAGGATGCGCTCGCCCAAATTACTCGATAGAAATCTTAAGTGGCTCATTTTGGCATGTTTTATAAAGACGTGGAGGGTTACCACCGGGGCAATATAATGATCACGGTTCTTTTATAACCACATTCACATCCAATCAATTTTTAATACTGGTTATCTAGTAGTAGCTTTTATTAACTTACATGATAGCGTAATATGTGCATATTTATGTCACATATTGAAGTATAGTAAAATATTGCTTAGCGTAAACGATGATAGTTTTTCCCATGAATATCATATAAATATCGTATCTTGGGGGAAAAACGCATTTTAGATTTTATAATTATTCATCCTATTTACACATGTTATCTTAGTTGTAAATTTGGACGAGGATGTAAACTGACATACGAGCATCTCAAAATTATAATGGTGTATGTTCACCTCATTTAGTTCCAAATAATATTTTTTTAGGTAATGTATTGGCCCTAAGGATAAGGCAATTTTGGAGCTGCTGTCACAAAATTATTGTTATTTTTGAGGTGATTACAGTCACACTAAATCTAGAGAATTTTCAAAGAAAACGAAACCCCTATCTTAACATCACATTTTATGACTTTTGACTTGCGATATTGTCAATTTGAGCAATTTATACAAGGATTGTTAGTAATTAAAAAAAAATAATATCTATTTATATAATTATCTTACTTGGCTCACGAATTTGGCTGTATTTGTTACCCGCCGTTGGCAACGATCGGTTTGTTTACACTTTGCGAATTCATGCTCTTATTATTGTTGCTTTTTATTCAAAAGAGGTTACTCAACTTTAACATTTAAATGTTCGTTGCATAATGCTTATAGTTACATTTTAACTTATAACGCGAGAATAAAAAATCATGAAGCACTGCAGATAAAATGTCCACAGGGAGTTTTGAAATTAATCTTTTCAAATCGAGGGTAAATCATAAAATTTGTGATTTCAGGAAATGCTGTTTTCAAAAGAATTTAAGCTAAATTACATTCTGGCAGTCAACAGTAGATAACTGGGGATTAACGTGTTTGTTTTATCACTAGGTATAAAAATAAAATTAACGACATTTAGAAACACATTCACTAATTATTTATCCAATTATCATGTTTACCAAACAACTCTTGAGGAAAACATAGCTATTTAAACTTTTGTAAAATAAAAATTTACTAGGTATTAAATTTTTAAAAGAGATGGATACATGAAAAGCAAACAGAAAATTCCAAGATAAAAAACGTTACGTTTCATACGTTACATCATTTAAGTTTTTTTTTCGTTCCTGATAAATGAAGAACTTAATAAAAAGAATGTTTCTCTTTAACTTTCAAACCAATTAAAAATTATTTAACTCAGATATACAAACAAAAATTACACAATCATGCCTTTAATTTATGCTTAGTTTTTCAAATATTTACAAAAAGTAAAATGCTAATCAAGGAATTCCATTCAATAGAGTTTTTATGTATTTTTTTTTCACGATTATCTCCATAGAGCTAATTTAGTTAAGCTGTTTTTTTAGCAAAATTTATTTTATCCAAAGAACATGCCAATACACCATATCCAAGAAAGCTGACATTGAATTTTCTCCCTCTATTTGTTTTCCCACGACATAATTTGACTTTTAGTCATAATCATTATGAAAAAAAGTTATTAAATAAATTTTATTGTTAAATCCTTCAGTTTTGAGTGTTAAGCCATCGGTTAAAGTGACGATATGAGATAAGTTTGCTACAGGTGGAGAATAAAAAATTATAAGTACCTACACAAGATTCACTTTAACAATATTCAGGGGGTTTTGCTATTCTAAACCTCTGAAATACAAATTAAGGTGAAACTTATTGTCAAGAAAACGACTAATTAAAATATATTTCGTTAAGTACCGCGGTACACCACATACAGATGTCATTCCGTAATGTTACTTGTACTCCATACCTTCTTTCCAACACACTTAAATGCTATTTTTAAATTCAACAACCGAAACTTTCAATTACATATTTTGTATTAATCTCATCAATGCTGTGACTAAAATTAATTTTTCAGTTTTGAAAAGTGATAGCATTCGATTAAAAATTGGATAGCATATTGCACTCATAAAAATAAAGGCATGTAAAAAATTCTTAACACAAATTAAATACTAAAAATGTATTTGGTGGTTCATTTCTACATTCTTTCGCTTTCCGTATGGCGGAAGAAAGAAAAAAAAAACCAAAACGTTGAAGTTACAATTAATGTTACAGTTACCGATAATATTCCACATTATATCATTATATCAAGTTCAATAAAAGGGCCGGTATATAAACATAAACAGCGTCACTTCTAAGAATAATCTCCTGTTATTTATTATTTTAGTAAGTCTTTGAAAAAGGCAAGAATTATTTATAATCCGAGTATAAATTCAAATTCCAAATCATCCGAAACCTCACGCCTCGGGTTTCAGAATCATCCACAGAGACCGAGAACGCGATATTTTTCGAAACATGCAAATAACTAATAAAAAAATCAAATTCTTCACTTTGAAACCTCTCGTCGTCGATTATGACAAAGAAGGTAATAAGTCTGCTAATTAACCAACACTAATTAAGAGTTCTGTCATTTCGACACAAAAGGAACATCTATGAAGGGGTTTTTTTTTGCGTAAAAACGTATAAAAGGCGAACTGCACAACACCAACTTCTCCGAAATATCTGGAGGGCAATTTTTCTCGATCACAAAGGAATATGGGTTCGGAATAACAATTAATTGAAGCATTCTTTAAAAATCACTACTCGAAAATCAGTCATCATTATCATAGTAATAAGAGAGTGCTCTTCCACAGGGGACTTTGAGAAGAAACGAACTTAGAAGAGATTTAATGAAGTTATAGCTAGGATTTTTGTTTGCTGTGGGTTTATTTTTAAAGGGGTTTTTAATAAAAAGGACGCGCTACTACAAGACGGTTAATAATGGTCGGTAAGCGTATTTGCGTATCGGTTTGGCGAAATGGGAGATGGGGGATTGTTAACGCAATTATGTGGAAGTGTTTTAGGTGTTGGGGTGGAATTATGCGAAGTTATTGTGAATGCGGAAGAAGGGGTTTTTGTGTGAGGGTTGAGATTTGATACGTTGGGGGGGGGGCGGTTGTAATGGAGTCTTGTTTCTCTTACTTCACTTACTAGATTGTTTAGGGGTTATCTGTATATAGAGAAATAAATAGGGGGGATGACCAAATTAAGATAAAGAGAGAACAGTCCATGCCATTAAGGTGGCATTCCACAAATAATAAAACCATAAGGATATTTTTAAAAACAATAATCTTGAAGGTTTTTTGCGTTTAATTAATGGTAATTGTTCCATGTGTTTCAAGATTTCGCAATATTTTTTACATTAATTTCAGATTAAAAAGATTAAATATGTTCCTAAATACTTGCAAATTTTCCTACACACCCTTATTTTTTAAAATTAATTTATATTAAAATACTTTTTTTTAAATTGTCTTTACTTTGAATGTTTTGATTAGTTAAATTTTAAAATCCTAGACAATTATATGAATGAATGAAAATGAAATGGACATTTTACTTGGCATTTAAAGTCATAGTGTTTGATCACAGTTAATTTTAATCTACTTACATTAACTAATGACACATAGATACATGATGATACTCAAAATAATTGGGATGAAACAAAGAAATTTACATAGAAACTACCTTACTTAAAAAGAAAATGCACTTTATCTGCACAAACAGACCTTAAACTTCTCTAAGAAAACCCAAGTCCTATCGAATCCCAATTACAAATTCTTCATTGCAGATAAACTCGGAATATCAGTGTACGCACTTAAATCCCAACCCTAAACCAATATAAGCCACAGTTAAGTTCTATTTTTAGAAGCTTATCTTCGATCGAGGTCACTAAAGTTTTCTCAAACACACATCATTTAACTCTAAACTATGCTTGAATCCACTAATAAATTCTCCATACAAACGCTTTACGGCACTATTAAACAGATGCGTTAACTTCGGGGCCTTTCTTGAAATAGGATTATCTCATATTACCATACGAAAACTTTTGAGTTTAATTTTGCAAAGTGCTTATTATTACGTAGTTTAAATTTAGCTTCTGTTTGCAGATGAGAATTTATGAAAATTATTAAATTTGAACTTTGTTACAAGGATTCTTATTTCAAAATATTATATATTTATTTTGGATAAAATGGATAAAAAATTATCATAAAAGTTCTTGAGAAGTTTATATAAACGCTGAGAAATTTATGTAAGAAAATATCATCCTTTAACCAAGTATTAGTAAGCTCTCACAGAAAAATATATTTTGGAGGGCCTGCTATAGTCCATTCTTTTTTAGAGATCTATAATAATACATTGAGTTAAATTTAGGTTTTATTTATTGCCTAGTTTATCTGGTTTTATTGTTATTTCTTAGGGAACACATAGAAGGTAAAATTAATATAAAATATTCACGTAAAAATTTAATTATGTATATTTTTAAATAGACGTGCATAAAAACTAAAAAAAGGTAAAACTCCGTTTCTACAAACTCCATTGAAGATATGTTAACCCTTTTAACAGTGAATGTTCGTGTGTTGTTGAAATATTCTGTAATAAATTGCATAAATGAGCCTTGGATGCCATTGTAACAAACCAGTTCTTTCCTCCTTTATTAAATTCAGATAAATTTCCACCAGCAGCCCTTTTTCCAACAAAACTATCACAAAACCACCAGCCAAAAACACCTCAACCCATTCCAACCCCTGATTGGACGGGACTCGCCCAATCACAGTTCGTTATCAGCTCTTCAAAATTCCGTTACACTAACTCAAATCGACCGTCCGCAATATGGCGGCCAAAACAAAACCAACTCACGGACATTGATGAGTGCTGGCAAGGGGGGCTTAGCTTTATTAGCTTAAGGCCGGAGGCCCCGGCTCATCACTCAAACCCCTTGCCCCCAGAGGGGGGTCGGCCTATTTCTCAGCAATCACGTGATGTCAACTTTCGTCTTGTCTACGGCGGTGTGGGTTTATATTTGTCTGTTCCGCTGAATTTCCCGCGGGGTTTGGATGAATATTAGCTGGGGTGGAAGGTGTATCTTTGGAGGAGAAGGTTGAATCTGTCGGTGTTGTTATTGTTTCTGGAGCGGGAATATTGTTGGATGGGGTATGGAGGGAAGGGTTGTTTACTTTTTTATGATGTAAGAGGAAGGTGTTTTATTATTTTATGCTGTATGAGTAATGTTGAAATGTTTTTGAATACATATATTTTGTAGTCTGTTTCCAGAAACATAAAAAAGCATTTTTATCCCAGAATAAAAATATTTATTTTCGTGATATCGATAAACTAATATAAATAAAGTACGTATGGAATACGTTTTATGCGTTCTATTCCAATAATGCTTTTTCTGTTGTGCTGTGTGAGAGTCGACAAACCATTCTATTACAGTATGTAATTGTAACGTATGTATTTATCTTATGTAAAGTCAGACCCTGAAAATAAATTCAAATTTAGAACTTTCACTACTCATAATTTTGGACCGGCACTACACTAAAACTTAAGAGTGAAACTATACAAAGATAATGTTATAAATCCGTTATTTTTGTTATTTTAAAGAATGATATACCTAATGATTATAAAGTTTTTAGACAAATATTTTTAGAATAAACAATTAGAAATAATTCTCTTTATGTTTGATGCATTTATTGTAAATAACAGACTTATACTTAGCATTAACCATTTCTATTCCAAGCCTGCCTAGAATACCATTGAATCCTATAGAAAATTTGCAGCGACTCGGACAGAAAGGGTAAAATGAACCGTGAAAAAACAAATGACTTTTAAGAATTGGACCATCGTAGAATAATTTCAATAGATCTGTAGTCAATTATATTATTCAATATAATATTAATTAACAATCATGTATTTTAAATAGAACAATAAAATTGTAAAGAATGACCAAATAAGAACACAGACAGTACATTAACTGATCAATTAAACAACTTAAACACACAAGACATAGTAAACATATTTGATTGTTGAATTATTAAATACCAAATTAGCAAATACGAAAGTACCTACGTTTTTTTAAAGCTAAATTTTTAATCATCATAAAATAAACAATCTTTAAATGGTAATGATACCCATACTTAAAAACTTATATAATAATAATTATTGAACGCATGTATAGAAAAGAACAATGCAAAGCAAATAATTATTCAACCTTTTAAACGTATTAAAAAAAGAAAACCTTCACTATAAAAGCTATACATATTAAGAAAAACAGCACATGCAAAAAGAGGCACAAAAAATAAATCGTAATGCATTCTTAATTCAGTACTTCACCGTATTTCATACGCAAATATTTCATTAGAGTATGCTAATATTATTTCTACTGCAATTAAATATATATTTATATGATAATTTACACTATAATAAAAAACTCCTTATTGATGATTCCAGGTAAATATCCTAGATTAAATTTAAAAAAGGAATGACAAGAAAAGCTCAACACTTAAATTTTAATTAGGATCCGAACTCAATCTGATTTTTTAAAAAAAAATCGGGATTAATTAAGATGAAAAAAATTACCTGGAAAAAATTAAATGAGGATTACATATGTATTCTTAATTAACAAGGATTTAACATGGCTCTGATAATTGGAAAAGGAGTTACGAAACAACGAAGATTCCCTAGAACCTTTTCTAACAATGGGTGTTAGGTAATCAGTCTTTGATGATAAAAAAAGCTTTAGAAATAAATCTAAAATTAAATGCATGCAATTATCATACAAAACGTCGGGAGGGTTTTGTAGATACGAATTTGGGAACAAAAGGAAAATGTGTACGGAAAAAAAATTAATCTTTTATTTATTAAATGTATGAGGATTTAAAGATTATATTAAGTACCTAATTTGTTTAAAGATAAATAGTTTCGCTTGGAATTCTACGACAATGGTGAATTATTCATAAGTTTTTCAAATTAATGCCATAAAAGGTATTTAAGTTGTCAGATTTTGATTTCCTACTTCGAGTATAGTACAGTGATTTCCATAGTTAATTAGAAACTTGCAAATGTCAGATTTGAGAACTGGGTGTTCTAAGAGTTTATCATGCTAATGCTAAAAATCTAAAATACTTTAGTATTTCGACTTCAATGTCGTACAAAACGCACGTGGTATGAAAAGGTGGGAAAATGTGGCGTCACAGTTCATAACATTCTATTTTTAATATATCCTTATTCATTATAGAGTTAGTTTCTTTCTAGTATAGCTTTAATTTCTTCTTCCCATTCTTAATTATTTATCTAAAATCTTAAATCAACCCCCCCCAAAAAAAAAAAGAAACATTTTACTGATATTTTGTTTATAGACAAATATCACGAATAGTGGCTTTAAATGATCTATCACAATATATATACGTATATAAAATAATATAAAATAAATAAAAAAATAAATTATCCAAAAAAGAAATGCTTTAAAAATATTATTAAACTAAAAGAATTGCTTAATAAACCTGAAATAATTCCCTCATGGCATAAATTGTAGAAAATTGAATGAAAATAATCATGCAAGTTTTTTTTAATGTCCCAATCGCCAGGGTCGTCATCAATGCCTATGGCAACATTTGATATTCTTATCTCAGAATTTGTATATGTATTTCATCATAGATAAGGCAAAAAAAAAATGATTCCGAAAATAACTCTTATTAGCATATTCCATTATTAACTTATATCCCTACTTATACCCCCCAGGCAGAGGGTTTGACCCAATCCCAATGAGTTTGCTTTCTTAATCCCAGCAGCATATGCTCGGATAGGCACTCAAAACACCACATTACCTTCCTACCCGACCCCGAAGAGATTATCGGGCATTATATCCTACACAGACCCCCAACCACAACCCAACAGCTTGCGTAATTCCCCTCTACCACCCCCTCTAAAAACCCTTAATCCGCCCCCGAGGGATTAATCCCTCTTCCAGGGAAGTCGGTCCATTTGATGGGTCATCCTCACTTCCATGGAGGTTGGTCCGATGAGTCACGTGCTCGCCAAACATCGATAGATCGGAAATCGGGATGGATGGTTAGTGTCTGTTTTTTTTTCTTCCGAATTAATCCGTCAGATGTGTGCCTTCCGGGGTTAGGGGGAGATGTTACATCATTGGATTATGCAATGAGTTGCCTTTTCTGGGGGGATGATGGGAAGTGGGTGGTATCAGGGGTTTGGGGAGACGGTAATGGTGATTTGAGAGTCTCACTGTATTGCATTAAGTGTATATCAGATGCAAACAAGTTGATTTTACTAAGTGCACCATTACTAGACCATGGTAACCGGATTCTAATATTTATATTTAATATAAACTAAATACACATAACAAATTAATCTAATTTTACAACATTAATTCATCATAGATTCATAGGAATTTGGTGTTCATGCATTTACTGTAAATTTGGTAAAGAATTCCTTAAATTTACTTCTTTCTCGAATAATAAGACGGGTTCAGTTCAATGTTTTAATATTAAATGCATTTCAGCAGAATATTTAACACCATAGGACATAAATTATATTAAAAAGTTCATAAAACAACGTCTTGTATTCTTAAAAAAAGAATCAAACCGCTATTTAAAAGTATTACTTTAAAGTTTGACTCCCTCGAGCTTGATCTTAAAATATAATCGAGCAACACCATAACATTTAAAATAAATTATAAACATTTGTATAGGGCAAAAGACACATTGCTTTACAACATTTTGAAACATTTTTTAACATTTTTTATTATAAATATGTCCCCAATCTTAAATTAATAAATTTAATTAAAATTAGTTGAAATTTCAGTCAGGAAAGATGTGTTGACCTGTTTATTTCAGCTCCCCCAGCGCTATCTAATCTATTAAAAGGGTTATCTGTCTAGACTGAATTCCAGACAACTCATGCATACGATTTGATAGTTTACTGGTATGATCAATAGTTGAATTTGACTAGTTCAACTACCCCTGTTTGACTGTTGAACGTGAGAATTTTTATATGAAATGTCAGTATTGAAAAAACTTTTAACAAATATGTATTTTCAGTTATTTAATTTTTTTTCCTGAATTTCGAATGCTAACTAGTAGCTATAAATGCTGAGCTGAAAGTGTGGTGTAATCTAGAAAATTTCGTGTTACTATGTAATTTGCAATGAGTTTTCATACTTAAAAACTGTAAACATTTTTTGAACGTAAGTGTGTATGTAGTCTGGGAATTTCAAAGCTTTTTACTTAGGTGATACTGAAACTAATTATTGATTTTTAAACTATATTAAATAGTATCAAAGGCGTTAAAATTTCAACCCTTTTTGAAATGGCTGAATTAATTAATTTAAGGCATCAGTTCAAAGTTGTTTTAGAGCAATATTTTAAACATTACAAAAAACATCAAATAGAATATTTTCAACATTTTCATTACAGTCTCTACTTATTATAATCGGATACTACCCTAATTAGTGCATAATTTAAAATTAGAATTAAATAAGTAGTGAAATTTATAATAATTTATTCATATTCTGAGAAAACTGAAAGAAACCCAAAAAAATACTTCGGGTGAAAATTTTAAAGAATAGGTACATACTTTTAAGAACCATTTAAATGACTATCTCTCCATTCTGTTATAAAAAAATAGTAGAATAAATCTTAATAATTCTACATGGGAAAATATTTTTGATAAAGAATACGCAGACAAACTATACGTAACTATACGGGCAAATATTTTTTGTTAAAAATACACACAAAAACTATACGTAAAAATATGGAAAAGATGTTTTTGTTAAAAATACACACAAAAACTACATATAACTATCTGTCAATATAACTCACACAGTTCACATTTCAATCAAAACCCCCTTCAACTTTACACACCATACATAAAACACCCACTTATACAGGATATGCAAACTATCAATAGAAGCCACGCAACCACTTCTATTACAAGTTACTCCATGCCAGCCTAGTTGTTCCACACTCTCCCATTCATAGAACCTAACAAAAGGACCATAGAGGCAAAGATTACCACCCATGCATATGCGCATAGCACAGCGAATTTAGCTGCATTTCATGGAAATCATCAGAGAACAAGTTCTACGAACGCTTTGAGTGTCTGGGATCATTAATAGATTTGGGTACCATTCAAAAACGACTTTAGAACGAGATTTTAGAGCAGGCTCCGTAGTGGGGTAGATGAAAACGCATAATAAGGGTTTTGATCCCCTTTTCAATAATGGGGTGTTGAGAGAAGGGGGGTTAGAAGGGTGGCGTGACGTTAAAACACTTTTCAAACTGTGTGACACTGATGTGGAGAAATTAGTAATTAAAGAAATAAAAACTTGGGGATCATGCATTAGGTATTTAATTCATCAGTGCCAATAGGAATCCTATCGGCACTCTTTTTAATGCAAAGTGCCTATGAATTTTAAAAAGGAGTTATTTTTTGCGTTTTAGTCTTATGTGTTTACAGTTAAATAAGTGCGTTTTAGTCAAATAAGGTGTTATTAGCAGCTGTTTTAAATCAAGTCAACATATTTTAAACTATAATTACAGTGACCGTATCGTACGCCATGGAAAAATTAGGAAAAATCAAGGCAATCCCGATTTATTTGCAGACAATATTTTTCTTTTATTTATTTATTTACAAAAAAATTGATGAATTGCCTAAACCAATATTTTTCTTTTTTAAACAATGAGTGTAATGCAGGTTTTGGCTATTATTTTATCATGTTTGCCTCAACTGTTTATAACAATTCACCAGTAAAATAAAATAATTTACTCTTCAAGAATGGAGTGACTAGTGTTTGAAAGCATAATATTTCTCAACAATGATAAGAATTCACTGTTCAAACTTTTTATTCAACTATCATACCTATTACAGTAGCCCCTCGGTGGTCTGAAAGTAACAAAGACCTTTTAAACCGAGGGGAACAGAAAGATTCGGGGTTCAAATCGAGCCCCGAACTACCAGGGGATCCGCTCGCACTGAAAGACAGACAGAGAGAGCGGGGGACCCCTTGAGGAGATGCCAGGAGGAAGAGGAAGACACGAGTGTCCGGTATTTAGTTGCAGTCGATTTGAGGAAATCGAACGTCGTTAAATGCCGGGCACAAAAATAACAGGAGGAAAAAAAAGTAGCCCGTCTGGTTAACCAGAGGGGCTACTTTTTTTGCAAAAATTTCTTTCAAAAATTTGTAGACAAAATTTATTTAAATAACTGTACCTCTTCGAAGACTTTTATTTTTGAAAAATGTTCCGTCATATTCGAAAAATAAAAAAAATATATTCCACGGTGTGCGCACGCATGCGCAATTGATATTTTTAACATCTTATTATGCAAACATAATCTAAACAACATGTTCACATTTTTCCTAATTTTATTTAGGGTAAACCCCATGTGACGTCATATCTTTTTCGGTACTTTAAGATTAGCCGGGCGCAAATATTTCCAATCAGACTATATTTTCAACGTTTTATTGTTTACAAATAAAAATGTAACAAAAAAAATAGAATTTTTTTGTAGGTTTTCACTTATATGTATTTTAAAGTAAGAATATCTTGTCATCTTTTCATATTAAAGTTGCAAATTACAAAGTGATACAGGTTTATTAATCTCATAAAAAAATATAAAACTAAGTTACATATTTTTAATATTTTTTTACACATAAATACTTAGTTCAAACAGAAATTTTGCAAATAATGTTAAATTAAATATACTATCAAAATAATAAACAAAATACCACATAAACGTATGATACAATAGTACTGTCATTTTTCGCAGATAAATTGGTAGCAGCTGTTTTAAATCAAGTGGCATATCTTTTAACACATAATTACAGTGGCCATACGTCCAGGAAAAATCAAAGCAATCATTATTTCAGGAACTTATTTATTACATAACTACTTTTATTTATTACATAACTACTTTTATTTATTACATCGCTGAGTTAGAAACATTTGCCGACCGGAACTAAACCATTTTTGTTTGTAAACAATGAGTGTAATGCAGGTTTTAGTTCTTATTATATCATATTTGCCTCGACAGTTTTTTATACCAACTTCATTCAGTGAAACAAAATAATTTACTTGCCTTGGAGTGTAGGAACTAGTGTTTAAAAGATGCTATTTCCCAACAATGACGTAGATCAATTGTTGAAAGTTTATATGAAACTTTCATCCTATAGTAAGTGGTTCCCCAGTCAAGAATGGGATCATAATGATTACCCAGACTGGGGAACAAGAAAGGTTTGGGGTTCAAATCGAGCCCCGAACCACCACGGGATCCGCTCGCACTGATAGGAAGCCAGAGGGAGCGGGACCCCTTTGAGGAGATGCCAGGAGGAAGACATAAGTGTTCGGCATTCAATTGCGATTAGATTAATCGAAAGTCGTTGAATTCCGGGCACAAAAATAAACGTAGGAAAAAAGTAGCCCGTCTGGTTGACCAGAGGGGCTACTTTTTTGCAAAATTTTTTCTTAAAAAATTAAATTAATCTGATTTGTTGTGCTTCAATTAAACCAAACAGTTTTAAAATATTTTAGTGAAGGAAGGTTTTTTGCAAAAATTTCTTTCAAAAAATTGTTGACAACAACTATACCAATGCGACGATTTTTATTTTCAAAAAATGTCCCGTCATATTCAAAAAATTAAAAAACTTAATTTATATCACGGTGTACCTACGCATGCACCCACAATCAATATTTTTAACATCTTAGTATGCAAACATATCAAACAACCATTTTAGCTGGGCGCAAATCTTTCTAATCAGACTATATTTTCAACGTTTTATTGTTTACAAATATAAAATGTAACAAAAAATAAAAGAAATTTTTCACCAAATAAATTGTTGGTAGCAGCTATTTCAAATCAAGTCAAATGTCGGTACAATTCCGTTAGAGTCCCCGCTAAATATCGCCAATATCCAAATCACTAAATATATCCAAATATCAACAAATTTTTCTGACTTTTATTAATAAACTGAATATTTATTGATCTAATTAAACATTTTAATTCAGGAGTTTGAAATTATTTATGAATATTTCTACTTTTTGTAGTCTAAAAGAACTGGGCGATATATAGCGGGAACTCTATTTTTATTTATTGTATCACTTAGTTAAAAACATTTGACGACCGGAACTAAACCATTTTTGTTTGTAAACAATGAGTGTAACGCAGGTTTTAGTTCTACTTATATCATGTTTTCCTCAACAGTTTTTTACATAGAGCATTTTCAATCACATGACTTTACCTAACAACGGCCTTAGCAACGTTGTTTTTATCCTCCAGTGATGTCATGTGCGAATGCTTCTATTGGATGCTTCTATATCCCGCCCCTAACAACGGCCTTAGCAACGTTGTTTTTGTCCTCCAAGTGACGTCATGTGCGAATGCTCTATTGTTGGAGTGTAGGGACTAGTGTTTGTATTTCCCAATAATGATGAAGATCAATTGTTGAAAGTTTATATGAAACTTTCATCCTATAGTAAGTGGTTCCCCAGTCAAGAATGGGATCATAATGATTACCCAGACTGGGGAACAAGAAAGATTCGGGGTTCAAATCGAGCCCCGAACCACCACGGGATCCGCTCGCACTGATAGGAAGCCAGAGGGAGCGGGACGCGTATTTCCAATCGCGCACGTGGAGGAAGCCGCCAGAGGCAGCACTAGCGCTCAAAGAGGATCCGGAGAATTTGGCTCAAATACGGTTTGATGCTTTAGGCTCTTTATCGCTCCATTTGCGGTTTTGGCGATAAGTCTTTTAAAGAGGTTTTACGGTATTCTTTTTATAAGGGGACAAACAAAAAATAATAAACAAGGATTTAAAAGGGCAACTAAAGGTGATGTAATGTAATTATTTTTTAACTTTAGTAATGTTAAATTTTCATCTGAAGTTGTAATTATTTAAATAAGAAAATGTGCAACATTCTGTTTGTGTGTTATATTTTGCCGTTATTAATCAAATTGTCTTCCTAATCTAATCTAATGTCTTTAATTGTCTTGAGCTTTCAAGTAATGCATTATAGCTGGATTTTAATTGTCTTTCAAGCGTCAATTTTTTAAATCGTTTTATCTTAAGTAGTTTCCGAGTAATAAAAACTTATGAAAATTTATAGCACGATTTATGTATAATAATATTTTATATAATACTTATTTTAAAATATAACAACTTTTAAATAAATATTAAATTTTACAGTTTATATTATTTTAAAATTCAGGTAAAGATGTAATAACATTTGTAAAAATTGACCTTCTAGCACTAAGAGCCGAAAAATATTTTGAGATTTGATATCACCATTATTTAAGCGTTTTAATCAACTATTGGCCCCTTTAAATTAAATTCTATGAGGATAAAAAATTTTCAATGAATAAACATATGCATGTGGATTGTGGAACTGAGAATAAAAAAAGAAAGAAAAGCTGGCTTCCTGTTCTATTTCATTTGTTCTGATGAGCATCATTTTGTTTCTTTTCCCTATCACGCGTTCTTCTATAATCGGCTGGGAAGAAATTTTGGCCCAGGCATTTTAAATCAAAGACTGAAAAGTACTTAATTTTTTATGATGGGGATCATGTTTTGGAAAGGATTTTCCTATGCTCGAGAGGGGAGAATAAATTTCTAAAATTTGTTGGTCTTGGAAAAACTTATGTAGCTGTCGGCCTTCGACGAACAGCTGCCCACAAGATCAGCCCTGTCTGATTGTTTATTTTATTTTTTTAATTTGTTCTTCGAAATTTCTTTTAACACTACATGCTTAAAAGCTATCAAAATTGCGTAAAGCTAATTCGGTGCCTTAATGGAATAAAACAATAAAATAAAATGTGTACTTAGCTCTGAAAGTTTTAAATTTTTCTTTACTACGTTTTGTCCAGTGTGTGTCTGTAATTAGCTGAAAAGCATCCATGAACCTTTTCACCTCTTCCTCATTCTTGATTGAGCCTCTGATGCATAGAATATTGTTATTGGTCTTCTTATCAAAGACCAAATTGAAATCTTTTGGCATATCTTTTAAAATAAAAGACAAATTTTCCTCCATCGTGCTTAAGTTATAAAAACAATGAAAGAAAGATTCATAAGAACGCAGATTCGTATTGAGCGCCAAATCGCCTAAGAACATAAACAAATGCAAACCTACAGTCTTCAATTCTTATTGGCTCCTCCACCGAACGTCACACTTCCGCGCTAGTGCTGCCTCTGACGGCTTCCTCCACGTGCGCGATTGGAAATACGCGAGCGGCGTCCCTTTGAGGAGATGCCAGGAAGACATAAGTGTTCGGCATTCAATTGCGATTAGATTCAGTCTATAAGATTAATCGAAAGTCGTTGAATACCGGGCACAAAAAATAAACGGAGGAAAAAAGTAGCCCGTCTGGTTGACCAGAGGGGCTACTTTTTTGCAAAAATTTTTGTTAAAAAATTAAATTAATCTAATTTGTTTTGCTTCGATTAAACCAAACAGTTTTAAAATATTTTAGTGAAGGAAAAGTTTTAAAAATATCAATTTTTTTTTTCATTTTATTTTACTTAATTTCTTTACATTAAGTTGTATCACTTTTTATCATTTTACCCATTATAGTAGTAAAATAGGTTACTTTTTGCAATTTTTCTTTGTAGTTTATTACAGAACAAGAATTCAATGTTATTTCATATATATTAGCAGAATACGTCAATAAATAGAATTTTAAACTACAGTGGAAAGATATTTCGAAGCTCAAGCCTAAGAATCTCTTAAGATTTTTATCTAAAACCTTACTAACGTAGGCTTTAAAAAGTCTCAAAATAATAAACTAAATATACAAAAAAACCTAATTTGTTAAGTCACAAAAACACCTTCCTAAAAACTAATTTATATAACCTTATAACAAACCTTATTTTAACTTTAACAAAAGCAGTAAATGATTTCACACTATGTTACAAAACGTATTAGATAACGAAAAACCTCTTATCTACGACACTTCTTTAGCACGATGCATCTTGTTCAAATATTTTGGAAACCCAATATTTCCCCGTTAATTACAGACTTGTTTTGGTAAACACTATTCACAAAACTTCAAGGCTCTCGAGTTTTTTTTTTTTATTTTCGCAACATAATCAAACAAACATTTACCGATGCTTCACCTAAAGAGCTCCGGAAACTATTTTTAAATCCTAACAAGTTACCACCTTCTCCTGAAACATGATTTTCTTACGAGTTTTATATTTCAAGGAAAATCAAGTAATCCGAAAGTAAACATTTCCCTTCTTTCTTCTTAGGAAACTTTTAGAGAGGAGATTTATTAGTTATTAATAATTCCATTTACTCTTTGAGTTTTTTTTCTTATTGGAAATCTTCCTCGGAACTCATCTTAATGTAATTACAATAATACATTAAGACTGAGGAAATATCCATCTTTTAACTATACTACATTATCTTTTAATGAAATATTTTATTTCTACTTCTTAATGTGCTGTACATATAATTTGTTAGGCTTTTATCGGGATAGTTCATTAATAATAATCGAATTTATCATTCGGAAGTAGTTTTTTTTTTTTTTAGATTGGAGGGACGAGTGTTAGTTGAGTTTCTATAAAAAGTACATTCAATCTACGTGTACTTGGCATAAATTTGCATTGAAGTGTAATTTAAGATGATATAGAAGTGCTACATAAAACCGTCATTACTTTTAAATGATAAATTTATGTATGTAGAATCATTAAAGCTAGATAGAGAGATATTATTAATAGAAGTTATATGTGATAAGGTGAGGCTACAAGTCTCATTGAAATTTCACTTCGCTGAAGAAATACTGTCTCTTAAATATTTTTCCCGAAGTATGAAAGAAATTTATATAAACGCTGTTGGATATAAAATTAGCAGTTTGCCAATTGAGAAATATCTCTAAATTGTGTGCCAGAAAATATCAAGGGAAATCCCAAATAATTTTTTTTGTGAGCACGACTCATGATAGTTTTCTAGGTTCAAAGCAAATTTCACATAAACTCAACTATTTAAATATCGATAAACGAATTAACTATTTTTATTAGGTAAGAAAAATAACTATTATTTTGAAGGTAATAACCCTATCGATTAGTAAGTAACGTTGATTTTTGGAATAAATAAATCTCTCTAAGATAGATCTAAATTTTACATCTAAATCAAGGGTGATTTTTAAAGTTATTTACCAAATTTACCCACAATGTTTCTAGAAAGTTTAAGTTTTAATCCACAATTTAATAACTTTTGTTAGAGTATTTTACTTACATTTTTGTACTACATAAAACCCCCTCAAAACAAAAACATTTACCCAAATTTTATTCATGCGAAAAAACCCTCAAAACGGCCTAAACATTCCACAACACATGATTTTCAACGCAAATACAAGAGACCCCCCCCTCACTTTCCATACTTCAACAACCACGACACACTGTTGCAGCTCCATATGACGAAACATCTTCAAAAATCACTTTCAGGAATCAAAAAGAACAAGCTAAAAAAAAAAACTATCCAAAACATACTTATCTTCCCCAAAGGAGGAAAAATACAAAAAAAAAAACTGTTGAAAGGATGGAAAAACTTTCTTTCAACAATAGGCGCAGACACGTTCACCATGGTGTATACCCCAAAGCGTTTTTGATGGACATTTTAATAATCAATTCTCTATTCCCCCTGAAAATTCGGGAGTATCCCCTTGAATAATGGATACCGTATCCATACCCGAATTGTTTGCTCTGTGAGTCTCCCGCGTTTTTTTTAATAAAATAGGCTTAGCAGCTGTTCTGGAATTTCATTACGCTTCGCTCGGGACGTATGTGAATCTGGTTTTGGTGCTTGGAATATGCGTACCTGGAGTTGGTTGGGTTTTCACTTTTTTGGGGGGATATGTAGTTATCATATGTGGAATCAAGGAACATTTAGCGTTGTTGAGATTTATTGGTTAAACAAATAGCATGGTATATCGTGATATTAAGAAATGTTTGAAAATAGATCCGTTAAAAATTATTTTTAAACATAGTGGAACCTCGATAAACTGTCGCTTTAGAGCATTTTCAATCACATGACTCGGATAAAACAACGGCCTTAGCAACAGTTAAAAGAACCCCTGCAAAAGGTTAACAGTTACAGAAAATAATAAGTGTTTGTGACGTCACCTGAAAACACTCTATATAGTGTTATTGTGAAATATTTGAAAATAGATCTGTAAAAATTTATTTTTAAACACAGTGTAACCTTGATAAACTGTCACTTTTGGAACCATGTGGAGGTTGGATAACTATATAAGAGTAAAACAGTCATTTAGAGCTCATAATTATGTACTAAATAACACTTAAGCAAATGAATTACATTTCTATTGTAATAAAGATAAGAGAACAAACCATGTTAGACATAATGTGGTCTAATAGGTAATTCAAGGAGTTGGTTTAACCACGGCTTACTAGATACTATACAAGCTAGCCCAGATACTGAAATCATTAAAAATATAGATGGCCATAGCTGAAATCTGGCGAAGCACTAAATCTATATATAATACCTATGGTACGTAATAGTCCCGATTTGTGGAGATCCTGTAGCGGGAAAAAATTATATGAATACTTTTCAGCGTTTTTATCATGCTATTTCACATTTTTATTTGCTTAAACCTTTTCGGGATGTACTAAATATTTAGTTTGCTTTTCAAACCCCTTGTTTCGTCGATAAGATCGCAATAAAAGCAGTCTCATTGGACTCATTGTATCGTCACTTCCCTTTAAGTTCACAATAGTTCCAATACTTTACAGTAGTGGTACCCAAAATGGGTTCCACGAAAAAATTTAGCGGTTCCGCGTGACAAATTTTATTTCCTTAAAGAAAATTAGAATGGTGTTTTTTATATTAAGTTCATCAAAATGCAAATCCTGCCAAAAATATGTAAAAAGGTATGTCCGAAATTCGGATTAGGTGTTCCAAAACAAGTTAAAACCCTCTTTTTATAGTCAAATTTCCAAAAGTTTTCTGGGGGAGGACCCCCCAGACCTCCCTGATGGTCCTTGGAACTTGCTTAATCACAACTTTTTTAACATTAAGTTGGCTTTTTTCATTTAATATCAGATATTAAATTTTGAAAAGTCGTTGATTAAAAAATATTCAGGTTCCGCAATCATTGGCAACAAATTGGGGGGGGGGGGTTCCACGAGCAAAATAGTTTGGTAACCACTGCTCTACAGATACTTTTATCAAATCTACAGTCCTATAATAGACTCTTCCCCCATAACACCAAAGATTCGAAAAGGAACCAATTGGTTCACCTTCTTCAAAACCTTCAAAAACACCCCAAAACACACCTCATCTCCGAATCCTTCAAAAATTGACTCCGAAATCTCCATCCGACAGTCGAAAAGACGGGCACTCCGAGAGAATTCCCGTCATGCCACACACTCTACGCGAAAGAAGACAGATCCGAGCGGAAGGCTGGACATTCCCATAACTCAGCAGGAAAGTGTTTCAGATAGTGTGACGGACGGCACTGTAAGAAATGTCTAGTCCCTCAGAAGAAAAGAAGAAAAAAATGGAGGAAAGGATAACTCAGGAGGTTTGACATCAGCAAAATTCCTCGTTCAGTGGGTACTTTTATCTGTCCTTTTTCAGAAAAAAAAAAGAGTTTAAAAGAAAGTACCTATATAAAATGGAGGACTTTTAAATATTCTTGGATATGTAAACCTTATGTCATGGTTTCTTGTCTACAACGTGTAGTGGGATGTTCTTATTTCAATTTTCTATAAAAAATAGCCGACTTTTGATGTTGATTTAGTTCCATCGGAAATATATTTTTTTTTTCGCTTCTAATTTTTTCATAACATATCGGGTTGTTTAATTTTCGTACAACCAGAGAGTGTTTTCAGGTGACGTCACGATCAGTTATTTTCTTTTAACTGTAACATGCGTACATAGGTACAATACAATAGGTCAAAGCGTCTATTGCTAGGTCCGAGTCATGTAATTGTAAATGCTCTATTGTATTTACTCTGCATGGAAAACTAGAGAAAATTTAAGCAAACCGATTGGAAAACTGAAATTTCTTAACGGAAAATTCGTTCATTTATGGATAAGCTGCGAATCTTTAGAGTTTTCTTTTAAAATATACGTAAATTAGAAGGATGATTTTTTTTTAAATATGCAATTTATATTTTAACGGAATAGTTCAGCTCTGTTAATAAATTGATTGAATAAAAAAATATTATTTCATGGTTTACAACTAAAAAGTGCAATATACTACACACATTCGAGTGTTTTTATTCTGACACAAGACCCAACAAACTTCTAAAACATTACTTCGACCGGCATATGAATTTTCCATATCCAATAACCCAAAATGACCTCATATCGATAAAAGCTTCAATAAATAATGCGATCCATCACAAGAAGGACAGAAACAACTCAACCTAATGCAAGGTTCGAATCTTGACGCCAAATATCGCGCCAGCCGGAGCATTCCAATGATCCAAAGTTAGTCTTGCAGTGAATATAATATTAAAAAAAAAAAAAAACTTCGTGCACTACCCGATATTAAAAAGACTCATCCACGGGGCTTGGATGGGTGATAACACGGTGTCTTGTCGGTATATAAATGAAGGACTGATTTTATTCGCGACTTTCCTTTCGACAAAGAAGAAGAAGACTTTATGCAGAGGGAAGATGAAGGGGATTGGATGTTACATCCCTTTCACATGCAAATGACGGGTCTTATTGAAATAACGGAGGGAAGTTTCGCGAAAGGGATTTTTATTCGGATATTTTTCCCTCTTTCTTTGATCTCTTTCGGTGATTTCACGTTTGACTTGAGTATTGGTTGGACGCCTATTTATTTCGCGCCAATGCAATGGGAGAGGATTTGATACTTTCGCTTTTGATAGGGAGGAGGGCAGGATAGGAACAACTTTTGGTTTCCGTGCGTTCCAAAGTGCAAATTGAAATTATTCGAAATTATTATTCTTATTCGAAATTATAATGAAATAACTATTCTTTCAGCTTAGGTTTTGTATAAAATCAATTACTTGAAAGAATCATAGGGTAAAATATATCACCTTATACTCTTGACTTATATTTTAATCTCAAAGGAAAGCGAATGGCAGTTTTGAGATTTAAAGCAAATAATGAAGGATAAAGATAATGTAACTATTTTTTGTGATTTGGTTATTTTTTGGAACTAAAAACAAAGTGAGAGAGAAATAACTAAATTTATTTGTAAAACAATAGCTTCTGTAAAGGACCTGCAAATTTAGAGTTTAATGCTTAATATTCATGCAGTTATATGAGTCTCAGCTGAGAATATTCTATCAGTACCTATTGGTGTATTTTAAAACGGAAATGATGTAAATAATAATTTATTTTAATGTGTAAATCTGGCTATAGGAATATATCAAAATATTTATAACATTTAAATCTTGATTTTTAACCAAAAGAAATGTTTGAACATGATTTTTCTTTCTTTTCTAAAAATTAAAAAATCAGTCTGAAAACTTTTTTTTTAGTTCCAATGGCAGAGCCCAAGTCTTTCAAAGACACGGATATTTTAGAACCCGTAAATTTTTTTTCTGGAATAAAATATCAATCAAAGTGCATTCTTTATTAGAATTTTCGATAGTAAGTTTTAACTCTCATCAATGGAACAAACCATCCAATAATAAGATGCCGAAATGTTGTTCGAAATTAACATTCCATGCTATTGAAAGTTAGCTTAAAACGATAAAAACAGGTAAAGAGAAAAATTTAATTCTTATGACGAATTAAAAAGTAAAACTATGTTTGGAAAATGCATTTCTTTTCGAAGTATAATGTGTCTATTAATATCATGAGTAATAATACCTGGATGCTACTAAGTATCAAAAAACTACGTTTGGATAAAATGCACGATAGCATTTTACAAGCTATACTAACAAAAACTTAATGCATTATGGATATGAGCTGCATTTGAAGCAAATCTCGAGCATGCAAATCAATATCAATCTTCTTACGTATTCAAATATAATCTTTTCGCAGTTTACAAGGTAGACATAATCTTTTAAACCTCCTTCCTACTATGCAAGCGAAAAAGAAGAGCTTTTTTCCGCCGCTACGCCATGAAACCTATAGTATCAGTTTTCGAACGGCAAAAATTTCCTCAGGTCTCGGAATACTCACCGGGTAAATAGCAATGCATAAAATTACCGCGTTTCAGAAGAATAAGAAAAAAAAATGGCGCAACACACAGCTCGAATAAAACTCTTGGAATGGAAGTTCTTTTCCGCGAGTATATAGGAAGAGTTCCGAAATTGAAGGTTCATAAAAGTGTTCTATTTTCGCGAAGTTTACGGCGCAAAGCGATCGCCGCCATTTTGAAAATGTGAACGGAGCAATATGGAGTTTTCCAGAATTCGGAATCGATTGTGAAAAGCATTCTTTTACGCACTTAGGGAAGGAAAAATAAATTGCGAAGCTCATTTTAGGGAATATACTTCTGGAGCAGGTAGAAAATTACCTTCTTTTGAAGAACGACGTTCCCGGTGTATGGGAAATGAAAATTCTCCTTTATTCAAAAGTAGGCTTAACATGTTCCTGTAAGTATACTATTTCGGCGTATGCCCCAAACAATGAAAAATCCTTCAATATCTTCCTTTCGAAGAATTTCGTTATTTCGACCATTTTTACAAGCTAGGGGATAAAAATTGAACTGCACCTATATTTTGAAGCCCAATTTTAGGATATGTTTTAAAAAAAAAACATTGTTTTACTATTTCAGAAAAAATATACTAAGTCTTCACATTAAATGTTTATGCAGCCGCTTTCGTTAAATTCATTTTTAACAACACAAAATATCTATTTATCAAACCATTTCAAGTTAAGATCCCGAATAAAACTTATTAGTACTATTACTATTAATAGTAATTTTTAGTTTGTTTACCAAAAATTAGTCTCTTCCATAAATCTATTTTTTAAAGAAATTTAATCAACACGTGAACGTTATTTTGATACATGAGCTAAAATTACAGGAATAAAAAAAGGATTAAATTTTATTCGCAAGTAAATTATTATTTTCCACTTAAATTTCCAAAATGTTGTGTAAGAACTGATTATTGGTTGGTTGACCCAACCAGGTTATACTGCACCAAGAACTGTTTATGCATGTCCAGATTCTAAAATATCAATTTCATTAGGTAAACAGTAAAACATACACATTTTTTGTCAACAATATTACCAATTATCATTAAAAATACGTTTTTTTATGTAACTTTCTACAACAACAAAAATTACGTCAATATTCAAAACTTCTCAAAGTCAATCTAAACTTAACCATGTTCCATCAAAAACATGAATAAATGGATATTAGTACTTATTAATATTAATACTTTTAATCGATTTTTATGATATGGGTCACTAAACACAAACACAATAGTCTCCACATTTTGTGAAAAATGTTTACCCAAATCAATTTGAGCTTATCAAGCTCACCGATCTCTTAAAAAGAAGATAAGACTAATGGCTTATAACCACAAAACTCGCGTGTTGAGTTTTAGAAAATAAAAAAACGGCGTTTAATAAAAGTCCCCGAGAATATTTCGTGACCAGAACAATTTAGAGCCCAACGTGATGGGAAGTAAGTCTTTTACCATCGAATATTTCGCCCAAAGTTCGAATATTCCTCGACATGACTTAATCAGCAATTCACGAATGTTTGCTGATGAAAAAAACTAAAAGTTCGTTTTTCCATTATCAAAAATTTCAATCTTTACCTTTTCCGCAATTAAGAAGGAGATCGCAGCATGTTTTTGGTGGAAGGATGTCTTCGTAAACATCGCTTTTAACGTTATTTCTCCCTGTCGGTCGTCATGCTGGGGGAAATTGAAATTTCATGTTAACTATCCGAAATCGAACGAGGACGCAAAAAAACCGCCATTCCGGAACGAAAATTGATCGATTGCGTCGAAGGGTTAATCGCGAATTTTGAATGCGAGTATTCATGAGGGACCATTCATTAATTAAGTAAGTGGGAATTCATATTTGTGTTGTGCAACTCTCGTTTTACAATAATTCTGTAGACCTCCCAAAAATGAACAAATTTAGTGACCTAAGGGTTAATTTTCCACTTTTCGCAAATTTTAAATGATTGAAAAATTGGAAGGGGAATATCAAAATATTAGATGATAAAGTGTAAGGTAATAAAATCATTAAAACTAATGGTTCTTACGTATTATCCCGTCGACCGAGCTGCTGAATCCGAAAACGGTATCAAAGCCCATTGACTGTATATCCTGTAGCTGTGCTGCTGAATTTTAAGGTCGTTGAACTATCAACAAGATAATACGTAAGTAAATTAACTGCAGGGGTGCTACAGACTTTAACACAAAATCCCTTAAAACTATTCGGATAATGAACCTTTTATCCAGAATCCCAAATTCCGGAATGATCCGAAATCCGGAACGTTTACGGATTTGATTTTAATAAACTATTGTGGTTGTATAAAATCACTGGATTTATTATAATAAATCCAGTGTGACAGTTAATTAACTGTCGCACTTAAAACGATTTGATCGATCGGTTGATATCATCTACATGATAAAAGTTTATTGGGATCATAGTATTAAAATATCAATATTAAAATTAGATTATTATATCATGGATAACCGAAAACCTAAAAGTAGAAATTGATAACCTTGAAATAAAAAGATGAATTAAAAATCAATATTTTATTGGAGTAATCCTTTGATCTTCGAATCATCAAATAAAGGAAATACATTAAGAATTAAAAATTGCCAGGGCTGCTTGTGGAGTTATCTCTAAAATTACCGAGAGAACTTTTGTCAGTGCTTCATTTCTTACAGCTGTTTCCACCAACTTGACTCAAGGTCAAACCTGGAATCAAGCTTTATCTACAACCCTGATTGGCTTAAAACTCGTTTCTTTTTTTTTTAATTGCAAATTAAAAGTTTTGATTCCAGGTTAACCTTAGGTTAGGTTAGTGGTGAATTCGACCGTCAGTATCAAACTTAACGATCTCTAACTTTTATTCCAATGTAACCATATCAAATTCGGAAAACGAATATCAAATCGAACGAAATATTTTTTCGATTAAACCTACTCTATTTTACATTTATTTAAAACTATTCATTTCAAATTACCCAATGTAAGAACGTTGTTACAATAACATTATCTACTCACACATTGTAGAGTAATTTCCTTTACACAAAACCAAAATGGCGTCAAAAAAGCGCGACGTTCGTCAACAACGCACAAGACGAGTTCAAAACGCTATAAACGCTTCCGTTGCCATTCACGGTTAATGAATTTCCCCCCGTCGTAATGGATTTTAACGCTCGCGTGCGACCGCTCATCGCTGTTTATAATGAAGGATGAGGTGTTGACCTTTTCCACTCCACTTAGGTTGGTGCCGTCTCTCTCTCTCGTGAACGCGTACGCGAGTTGGAATTATTGTTTTAACCTTTTTTGCCTCGTGCCAGGCCACAACTAGCATCCGCCATTTATAGCCACGGGGTTTGTTGTGAAGCGGTGAAAAAATTATTAGGTTCATTGAAATTGGTTGTTGATTTGGTTAGCTTAGTTTCGAGAATGCATTGGTTATTTCCCTAGTTTCTTAGTACCTCAGCTCAAACCAGATATGTCAAGTTTACGTAACTGCAGCTAGAAGAAAACGAGATTCGGCCATAAATGACAAATATTTAACAAATCTTGCTTTGGTTATTTATACATTTTTTTTTTTTGAAAGACCCAAAGAAGCTTCACAGTGTGTTTTATGTAGTACAATTTTATGCAAGTAAGAGAAATATATCAGTTCTAATATTGGTATAATACATAGAGGTAATGTATATCATGTGAGTATTCCAAAACAATGAGAAAAAGACCAGTTAACCTATAAATTGTTTTTCCAAAATATGATTTTAAACTTTATTTTAGGCATCATTAAAGCTTCTAACAATTATTTTAAATTTTCCAGTAAATAGATAGTTTGATTTATAAAAAAAGAGGATAATTAGAAAAGTGAAATATTCTTAGCCATGAAAAGTATAATCTTAAATATGTAACCCTAGTAACACAAGATATTAACTGATATTTCCAGAAATCGCGACGGTATTAAATGTACGATATAAATCAATAAATAGCAACGTTCTTCTTGAAAATAATAAGTAAAATCTTAAATATCATTATAATACCCGATACACCCTTGTACCCTCTTAAACCATCAATATTTATGAACCAATGATAATACTTAATTTATCACGAAAAAAAAAATAACTTGAATCATCCTATCACTCTCTGCATACGAAAAATTGAGCATACGTCCATACGGTCATGATCTAGGTCCCAAAGGAAAGCGATAAGCTCCCAGATGACATTCCACACACATATCTTCCAAAATCCATTCCATCCCCAGATACGATATCTTTCCATTTTTAGACATATCCCATATCACTGACACCAAAGAAGACCCACCCAAACGGTTCAAACCCCACAACCTTTTAAAGCGTCCCCTCCACTCCAAACCTTCCCCCAATAAAAACCCATTACAGATTTCAAAGTGGAAAGAGGGGAAACTGATACCCAAAACCCTCCCCCAAAAACTCACATATTTTTTACCCCAAGAATCGAACCCATCTTCCTCGACCCCTACTTCGACGTATCGAATTGTTTTCCAGAACCTCCACCACTTTTTTACGATCACCCCAAAACTATTCCAAGCACGAAAGGCGGGAATAAAATAAAATATAACTCAGGGAAGGACCCTTCCCCGTTTCTTGCACTTTTTTTTCTCCTGGATGGCCAATACTTCAAGGTAAGCGCAAAAAAGGCGCTATACCGTTTCAAGAAGAGCAAGATCGATACTTTTAGGTATCGAGTACTTATAAGAATCGAATGGATATATGCTGCAGGCTTTTCTAGAAATCCAACGCATATGGATTTTAAAGAACCAATTAGATTTTCTGCAGAGTGACTGACATTCCCATATTGGGAGTGTCCTCCTTTCGGCAAACCAATCAGAGTTTTCTATACTATCTATAAGAGTAGGATTTGTAAATACGTGGGTGGATGAAGGATTTGGAGTTTATACTTGACAGCAACGTTTCTTGAACCCAGTACGTCACAAATGCGGAAGGAGAAATCGTTAAACACAATTGTTAGGAGGAGTTTCGGTACGCAAATCGTGATTGAAAAGCTCTATAAATACATGGGTTTAACAAAATAATCCTATTTTTAAATTGACGTTCTTTATTTCACTCAAAATTCAGACACCGCGATGGGAACTACTTTGTTTATTAGTGACGTCGTAGGGTCAACTTAATGTGTTAAGATTTTTTTGTGGCAATAAGTCTTTTGAACAATACGTCGCAAGATTGTAATTTAATCCATGAAACACATTCGGTTGGAAAAAAATAAATAGTTTTATTATATAAGTAGATTAAAAATTTTAGATAGGTAGTTTATGTTAGAGTGAAAACTTTATGTCAGTAATGTGAATAGTAAAATAATTCCTATTTATATCTTAGTGTCTACATTTGGTTAACACTTTTTATGAGTAACATTTCATATGCAAAATGTCACAAATTTCTTCTGGGTCCTTGAAAGCTTGATACCGCTTAAAATAACTGGAAAATTTATAAAATATTCTTATGAAGTTTACTCACATTTTCAAGAGGTACTAATGAAAAGTTTTAACTACATTTTTATACATTAAGAAATGAAAAATATTTTACTATGCCACGTTTTAACAATCTAACTCAACTTTAGACCAATATTTAAAATTTTGTAGTCTTTGCAGTAATTACCACATTTAATAAGTTTTTAAACAAAACTACTGCTTATAAGCTCTTTTGAAAGTCCAAGAATAAATAATTTTAACGAGAGTATACAAACTAACGCAAGTGCAATACGAATTTAAAAAAAAAACCCTTGGGAAGTCAACACAACTCTTACACAGAATTTATCTCATATTTTGACATTTACTTCTTGGGTTCTATTGTAGTATTGTATTGAAAGTATCCCTAAATGCATTCGATACCTAAAAAGAATCGATACTTCCTCATCATGAGTTTGGAGAGGTATCTCGACTTGTCTTTCCCGTCACATTCCTGGGGTAGATGTATGGGGACAAGACGAAATAAAGTGGGTAAAGGGAAGAGGAGGAGGTCCCGTTGTGTAATCCATGTGTCGTTTCGCTTTTCCTCTTTGTTTTTGTCCTTCTCTCTTGCGACGAGAGGATATTTCGCGCTTTGGACTTCAAGTCGAGTTGAGTTGTGTTTTGGAGTCGGAGGAATAATTGAAGCTTTTCCGTGCGTTTCTGCGAAATGGTGCTAGTGTTCTGTTCGTTTTCAGGGAGTTGGTTGTTTATTCGCTTACGAAAAGTCTGTGTTTCTGGAAAACATAGTTTGGGTTTTAGTTTCCGAGAGAAGTTTTATAGACTGAGGATTTTCAGCCGGGAGTAGTTTTATAGTGCCAAGAGAGAGTGTGTACACTGTTTTCTAGTCCTTGTAAGATTCGTACCCCGTAGAGATATAGTTACTTTTGGTTAAGGTTTGACATTGGTTTGAACTGAATTCATTGTGTTAGCCAATGTTGGTTTGAGTTCTTGAGATATATGTTTGACTGCTTTGTTTATATGAAGAAACGAATTTGAATGTATAAAAAAGTATTCATGTAGTAAGGAATCTTACTTGATAAAATTGGATGTAGAGTGAGATTAGTGGATTGTTTAATGAAATTACTAACTAATCAAATGTACAGTCAAATGTCGACAGATTTTTCCTAAAACACATAAACGTAAATAAAGAAATGAATATTTTATACAATTAAAGAAAAATTACAAGAAAAGTCCCTAAGTGTTAAGTCTGGTATGACTGTGGTAGTTAAGTTTTTTAGTTCATTGAGTTTTGTATTATCTTAAACAAAACTACTTTATAACGGTACAGATGATGATTTTTTGAATTATAAATAAATATATCAAAACTTTTAAACGTTAAAACTATTTGAAAGGTGCTTAATATTTTCCATCAATCTTCACAAAGCGTTTATTATGTATTTATAAAACTAAATATTTTGCTGAATAAAGTTAACAGCATCTAATATTTTAGACAAGATTCAAAAGAATAGAAAATGCTAATATGAATTAAATCTATCATTTACATAAACTAAAAAGATCACTTTATATTTAATAATATTGTTCATGATATATAATAATATATTTTGATTAATATATGTTTTAGGAAGAACTTTCAATAATCAAATCTTCCAAAAATGAGGAGTAAAGTTGTATGCACGTAAAAATAGTATAAGCTACGCTCAAAAGAGTTCTATAACTAGACTAGATTGAAAATATTTACCCTTAGAGAATTTTATAAAAGTAATTGCCTCAAAACACTGGTCGGAGGCACTGCAATAGCGGTTAAACATCAATGCTGGAATTCAATTTTACTGGTACCGACTTAAATTTATTAATTCGGGTACCGACTTAAATATTATTATTCCTCGAAAAACATTCCTTTAGAATAAATTGATCAAATTTTCAGAACGCGAAGCCCTAGCACCAGTGAACGGCAACTCAACCGCTTCGCATTAACATTTAATAAAGAAACCTCTCTATTCCAAATTAGTTTCTACCTTCCGAAGGTTCTTTTTCTCGGTGAGAGAAATTATGCATCATTCGGCGAAGATCTGGGAGCGAGAATATAAGTCAAAATATGCCTTAATAACCATCAGTTCCTCGACAAAAGGTAAAGGAACTGGATCAATTATTCAGACCAGCCCGCGCGACCAAATTATTTCATTTCGGAGCTTTGGCAACGGTTTCTGGAAATTGAAATGCATAGCTCGCGAATAACATATGGAAGAGTAAAAAAAAAATTCCATTTAGTCCGGAATAATCTGGATTTTCTCTTAACAATTTCCTTTCGAATGCGTGCAATAAATTTAACGAGTTCCTCCAGGTTATTTGTTTTGGGGACGGTTGCAGTTAAGGAGCGAAAATGGCCGAAATGAATACGACCGACTTTTCCAAAAAGCATCGCCGTGAAATTGTGCGTGAAGTATTATTTCAAGGCAATTGAGTGGGATTTTTTTTCTCTCCTGAAATTTCGGAACCGGGTGTTTTTAGTTACGACGTTGATTGGGTCCTTCCTACGCCTTGTTAGCGTAAACTGAACTTACTTGTTCTCCCCCTTAGATATCTGAATTCCCCCGTTAATGAAAGGAATTCCGAATTGAATTCCGGTCCTTTTAACCCTTTGGCGTTTTCTGAAAGATAATTTATAATTTTAGAGACTTGATTAAAAATTTTTGAATTCCCCGTTTCCGCAATACCTTGCGCTCTGGTTCTGTTTTAAGTCTGGAGCATTTGGATTAATTGCTTGGACGTATGGAATTCATTATTTTAAATGCATGTGGTTTTGACAGGTGTCCCAGTAATTTCTAGAGATTTAAACATTTGCAAAATTTATTTTGGAAGTAATAAGTTTGACATTTTTTAAATATGTATATCGGTTATCATTCAATATGATTTTTCTATACTTAATCATATGAACTTTTGACAGAAAATTATTTACATAAAACGTGCTTTTTCCAAGAAGATAATTTTGAATGTAATGAAATTAATTAAAATTAATTAATTAATTAATGAAATTAATTAAAAGATACATCACATCAAATTATGTAGATTATTACCCTACAGTCACTTAAATACCAAAAAACTACAACCAACAAATTCAGTAATCTACGGAAAAACAGTTCCTTGCCAGTTTAAAATAATTATAATTTATAGTTAAAGATGTACCACTTAATATGAAAACTGATAACCCCATTAAAATTAAGTTTTTGTTTTATTGATTATGATTTTACATGTCAGTGATGTATGTTACGGGGAAGGTGATAAATACGGGCATTATTAATAATCGCCGCGTATTTCGGGCAAAGTGATAAATAGTCATTGGTAAATGCCTTTGAGTTCATTACCTCACTTTGGACATTATTAATAATGCCCGGTTTATCACTTTTCACGTAACATTTACATAAACGCTAGATTGATGACACAAGTAGTACGCCAAGTGACAGGAATAATTTTAAAAATTTGATGAATTAGAAGAGAATATTGTAAGAAAATAAGGTTAGTTTACAAGAGAAAGCGTCATAGTATTCAATCAATAGTATTAATATGCGAACATATTTTTGAAGAAAACAATAAATGATACCAATATTCTCTCTCCTATCCCTAAGAAATACTTTTAACTAAAATCTTCTACTATTTTATCAGCCAAAGTCAAAGCAAAAATGATTTTCTCCTTTGAAAATCGATATCACCTTTGATAGGGCGCGTATATTGCGTTTCGCCACAATAATTAGAGGCCTGGCCCTTATCACCCTAATTGCCCTCATTACGGTTTTCAGTTAAAAACTTTTCCGGCCGGTTTCTCTTTTCTAGCCGATATAACGCTGCGAGCGGTCTTACTACTAGTTTTCTGCACAATCATCATTACATCAAAATGAGACTTTGGAACTGATTATTTTTTATGGGATGGGAATTGATGATAAAAAAAAGAAGCAGATGTAATTGGGATATGGATGATGGAAATAATTTTGCCCCGACTGTCGGTTCTTTTTTGATTTATTGGTATGTTCGGAGAAATCTTGTGTTTGTTGATCGTTTCATGTTTTTCGCGTTATTTGAGGTTTCTGTGAGAAAAGCGGTCAAAAGATCGTTTGCACTTGTGAAATGAAAGATGAGTACATTAGAAATTATACCTGGGTGAAAATGCTTGTTAAAAAGCGGTAATAAATTAAGATGATCTACCCTGATAAAACTCAAGTAGACGAAATTATTTGAACGTCATATTCCAAACATCGACAAATTTTTATTTCCATCAATATAACGATATACTATTTTAAAAAGTTGGTATGCATTTTGAATTGAAAGTTCAAACCTTTTACATCGAAAAAATTTTGGCGATTTTTTTACGGGGTAGAAACGTAAAAGTACCTGAAATAATGCCTTCTTTAAATTTATAGTTTCTAAAAATTTTTGATAAATTTAGCCACATCTAAAATTGTATAAAAATTCAAAATTATATTCAGCTTAAATATTTTACTCAAACTAAAGAGAATAAGGACAATTGTACATTACATTTCATAGACATCATTAAATTATGTATAGGCATTTCTGCCATTTATTATTAGTATTATCTGCCCAGTTTACATGAAATAATACTACAACTAAAATATTTTTATCTTTAGGAGTACTTTTGAAAATAATCTTCCTCAAGAGAACTATTTATATTAATTTTCGAATATAGAGATTTAACTAACTATACTTCTTATAAAAGTTAATACTAAAAATTTATTAAATATTTCTTAACTTTTGAAACTTTTTTGTAATTGTTTTAAAGGTGTAAAGGTATATTGGTATAAAGTGATAAATTGAGGAAATCCCCTTGCCTATGCATACTCATAACATAAGAAAAAAATAGCAAAATATAGCTGGGAATTCAAATAACAAGGGATTTTAGTAACAAGAGCAATTAATTAGATTCCTAAGAACTATTCCCAAACATTTCCAACTGCAGATTCATTCCAAAAATAACAATCAGTTGCCGAAAGAAACGCACAAGAAACGTCTAATTTAGGAAATTATTACATCAACAGCATACTTCATCTAATAATACGCATTAATCTTATCAAAACCCATTTTTCAAACAACCAAAACAGCGCTCTCCTCACATACTTCTTTCTATCCTTACGTTCTACAACATCTCATTTTCTTTCCCTGATCTTACATACTTTCAACAACGGTATTCCAATTACACCTTTCCTCCAGTCAAGACTTTAATACCTACATTTATTTCTCCTCCGCAGAATGGCAACAGCGGGGGGGGGCATGAGTCAGCAAACGAACACGAGAAAAGAATTCGTCGGAATCGTTTGCTTAAGGGGGGAGGTGAGTCAACAAGTATTTATCCAGTGACTTCTTACTCGATGCTTTTCATTCATGGGAAAGATAAGATGATGAAAAATGCCCGGATGAAAAGAGGGTGGAGTATCGTAGAGATGGGAAAGAATAGAGGACACAGGGGTTGTGAACCTCTTATACCTACACCAATGACAGGCAGAAACGCTTTTTTATCTTTTGACAGGGGGATTCAAGAGGGATGATAGGGTTCAAGACAAACTTCAAGAATGTACTCTTTTAAGAAGTTTTTTTTTCTTGAAAATTCTACGGTGTTCATTGAGTGGTTATTTTCGGAGGACATTCTAAGTTTCCAAACGCAATGTCCAGAAATGTGTTAAAATACTACTCTTAAAGGAAGCCACTGACGGTTATGATTCATATCTATATGGAGACCATATACATCACATCACTTTCGTTTCTACGTCATATAAATTTACTTTTTAAATACTTATTTTAGGTTTAAAGTTACTCAATAATGACCGTATTCCCCACTAACCTAACCTAAGGTTAACCTGCTGGAATCAAAACCTTCAATTGGTAGTTGAAAAAGGGAAAGAAGTTTTTAGCCAATCAGAGTAGATGGTGATCAACTTCAGCCTTAGGTTCGGTTAGGGGTGAAAACAGACGTAAAAGTTACACAACGATTGAGGTTAGACTAGACTGTAACTTTACTTGACCCTCCCTGGAGAAACAAAAGAAAGAAAACAGTTCCCAGCGCACTGTCTGAATTTTGAGTAAAATTAAGAACTTCAATTTAGAAATATGATGAGTTTGTTTAACTCATGTATATGTTACGGGCAAAGTGATTAATCGGGCATTATTAATAATGCCCGAAGTAGAGGCGGGCAAAGTGATAAATTTCATTGATAAATTCCATTGAATTTATCACATTGCCCGGGCATTATTAATAATGCCCGATTTATCACATTACCCGTAACATATATAAAGCATCTTTTTATCACGATTTCCATACCGAAACTCCTCCTAGCATCCCAACAAGCTTCCTGTTCACTCTTCACTCAGTTTTTCCTCCCACGTAGTGACTTTATAGAGTCAAGAAACGTTGCAGTCTAGTATATACAGGATGTTTCAGATAAATGTTTCATAACTTCTAGGGGAGGTAAGGTACATCAAGACGAACAAGAATCGGTATAGAAAGGGGGGTCGCAATCACGGGTGAAAATCGATGGAATTTTCACCCGTGATTTTAACCCCTTAGACCCCACTTGCGACCCCCCTTTCTATACCGATTCTTGTTCGTGTACCCTACCTCCCCTAGAAGTTATGAAACATTTATCTGAAACACCCTGTATAGTACCAGAATTGTACTCTGTGTTTACTTCTTCTTTAAGCTTCTGAGCACTTCCATGCACAACTTCATCGCTAATTCTGGCAACAATATTGATCCAGTGCTATTTCATCAGTTTCACCCATGCTGGTCGATGCGTCCCCTATTCAATTCTACGTCTACGAGTGGAATACAGAGATCCATTACATTTGGTCGCGTGCTGAATGCCTGTTTTAGGTTCTGGGAGGGGAGAAGGATCTCTTATCTCTTTTTGAGGGGGTTGAAACTTCGGATAAAAGGTATGGAGGAGAGGGGATGTAGGGGGATGTTTGAGGGCGAACGATATTTGCATACGATAATATGAGGAAGGGGATTCGATGAAAGAGGGAACTTCACAAGGGTTGTGATATTCTGGAACCTAAAGGAAGAAAAGATGCATTGGAATTGGGAAATCGTAATAGTATTTTCTTTAAATGTTAAATGCACAAAAATAATGTGAAAAGTGGGTTTTGTTTGCAATTTTGTATGACTGTTGTATCAGATTTTGAAAATTGGAACCTGAACTGCTCTACCTTATTAAAAAGAAGTGAGGTAAATAAGTGTTATTTGTTTTAAATAACTAAAGACTACCTTCCTTTTCCTTGGAAGAGATAAAATAGTAAGAAAAAAAACGAGGATGTGTGCTGTTCAGATTTCAAGAATGTGGTTCATATATGCTATTTTTCCCCTTACAAATTTTCTTCTAATGGTGACGGAAGAAAAACCCTTTTGAGTGGAAATATACAAAGGTCACACAATACACACACAGAAATGGACTCATATCACTACAGATCACAGAATTAGACTTTTACTCAAGTTAAAAAATATTTACTAAAATATTAATAAAGCAAAACCATTCCTAGATTATTTTATAGCTTCATGTGTAGGTGTTAAATTGATGTTTTAAGATTGACGTTGAAGCAATGAAATTTTAGCCAAATAACCAAGTGTTTGATCAAAACGTATTACTGGTTAAGAATATTAACTATTCTTACCTAAATAAAATAAACTTCGTCCCACTAAATGATATTGAAAATAAACACACGACAGACATTCTACATAAGTTGTTGCAATATTCATAAATAGTTCAACCCTCTAATTTCCAAAAGACATAATAAGGCATACTCTATAGCCACCCATAGCTTACTTTAAACTACAAACCTCGTCCCACTAAATGATATAGAAAGACATTCTACAGAAGTTGCCAAAATATTCATAAATAGTTCAACCCTCTTAACTTCCAAAAGACTTCCGAGGCCTTATTAGTCTCAGTCCAGCAGTCATTAAGCCATTTCAACAGTTTAATTGCTCGAGAGTATTATTAATAGTTAATTTAAACCATGCACCCCCTAACTAGACCCACGAGTTACGCCGCCGGCTCCGTTCATCAGTAATTAAAAGTATTCCGGTGCTCATTAAGATAATTTAATTACCCTGAGTATTATCAATAAGTAATTTAGCGGAATATTATTAATAAGTCATTCAACCTATCGGTGGAGAACTTTTGAGTGAATCAAATAGGGCTTCCTTCAAGTTTTCTATTGATTTGTGGGGTAATGATCACTATAAAATTGGTGGAGAGTACTTTTAGATGAATCGCTTTTTAATTGTTGACAGATGTTAACCAATAGTTGAAGAGTTCATCAATAAGTGTGTTTTTATGAGGGTTCAAGTATTGGTTTTTTGAGCTTGTGTTTTGGATGATCTTAGAGCATTTAAGTCGCATCAAGAGGGATTTTTTTTTATTTTGAAGATAAATTTTATTTTCTACTCTAAGTTTTTATTGTTTTATAATCTGTTGTTTGTTGTCAGATCATTTTATTCCAATTATTTATAAGAAATGATAATGCTGCTATTTAAAAGAAGTTAATATTAAGAAGAAAGATAAAATAAATTAAAGGGAAATAAATATGAAGAAATAAGTTTTAGAGAAACATAAATATTGCTGAAATATTTCTACAAGTACGAAGAGTTAAATAAAAGTATATTAACCATTATGTTAATATATGTTATGGGCAAAGTGATAAACCGGAAATATTTAATAATGCCCGAAGTGAGGCATGCAATGTGATAAATTCAATGACATTTATCATTGGCTGTTATCACTTTGCCCGAAATACGCGGACATTATTAATAATGCCCGGATTTATCACACGCCCGAAACACACTAAAAACAAAAAAAAAGAAAATAAAGGCAATTGTAAAAACTATATTGAAATGCAATTTCTGTGTGTAAAGTTATTTTGAGACGCCTTAACTAAACCTTAAAACAATTCAACTACATACATCCTTTAAGAAAATTCAATACAGTATTTGTTTAGAATTCCCCATTTAAAATTGATTTAAATTCCAAAACCCCTTCAACTTGAATTGTCCCTCTGATTTATACATGAGCTCCCATCCTAGATATATACACAACCCCCAATCATCTCCCATGTTCCCCCTAACAATCCACCCCACCAGGGAGCCATATTTCTTCCCTACTCAACGCTACAACCCAGATAAAGATACCTACACGGAACTTTTTATTGGTTTTCCATACACCCTCCACCCCTACGGTAAACACCGATGCCGCAGAAATCCCAAGATGGCAACCCATCCCGATATCCCCAAAAATCTATCCGCGAAGAATTTTTGAAAAGAAACCAGCAAGAAAAATTTCCTCTTTCTTGGCGTTATCGGGGAGTTGGTCTTTTTAGGATTCCTTGTTCTTTTGTCGAGGATTAGGCCTGCTGTGATTGGCTGCCGACTGCCACTTGCCGAGTCAACAAGAAGGGTAATGACTCCTGGTTGGAGATTATTGTTTTTCCCGGAGATGGGGACGATCCCCGGGTGTTAGAGAGTAGAGGGGCAATCATCCCCGGGGCTAGTGGGGCGTAGAAGGGAAAAGGAAGTTTTTTAGGGAAGCTCGTGATCATGCTGTATGGAGAGTGTTATGGGTTGATGAAAGTTTTTTGCAGGAAGAAAAGGATAGGGATTCAGAATTTCGAAAGTTTTTGCCCGGTAGAGCATGTTAGTCTAAAAAAGTTCGCATAAAAAAATTCAGGCATGTATTATAGGGGGAAAAAATACGTACGCAATTGAACTATAAAACTTAAAATGCGAAAATTGGGCTTATAAAAGTAAAGATTCAAGCTGAATTTGAATTTTTATATGCTTGGGGATGTCTAGCTACATAACTATCGAGCTCTGAGTCAGAAAACCAAAAGCTAACGGCTATATTTACGGTTACCCGTCGTTTTTCATACCTGTGAAAATTCGAACGTTGTTTGGTTAGTAAATATAACAGTTTTGGATCGTGATTTTTTCAACAGTGAAGAGGGAGTAAATGCTGCTGAACAAATAAGAGTAGTTATTCTATTTTCCTAAAATTAGAGTTACTGTATCTGTTATAACACCCATTTAAAAAATATGGAATATCAAATAATTAAATAACGGTTTTTGAGTTAGAAATACCGGTAAGATCCTACGAATGATACATATTATTTAAACGTATTATCTCTAAAGACAACATTTGTTCTGTTCAAAACACAGAATATAAAAATAAAATTACAACTATTATTTTATAAACATTTTGAAAGTTATTTACCCCTAGATTATTCAAGAAGAATATATCTGTTTAAGTAATTACTTGCATCCTTTACAAAATAGAGCATATATTCCAAAATAGAGAAAATTTAACAAAAATATATAATGCGAAATTATTCGTATAAAAAGAGTTTTTATAAAGCAGAATATTATCCAAATAAGAAATTTCCTTGGAGTTTTTTTTTTTAAATTCTAACTCTAGTTGAACTACATCCAAGTATCTCAAAACTGCAGAGAAAAAAAAAAGGAATCAAGACAGAAAAAGCTAAGAAAAAAAACTTTCTTAAACGCACTAGACAAAGAAAATGCTACCGCAAATTGTACTTCTCAGCGCAGAAACTGGATATACTGAACTTAACATTTTCTTCCGTTTACTTTTTAATCTACGCATAGAGCACTAAAAAGATTTTAAACACTCGGTTAACCACTAACCAAGTAAAACTCAGAGAAGATTAGTTCTAAGAAAGAACCATTGTTTAGTAGTTAAGCGTGATGATTCTTTAGACACAGCAGGTGCATAGAATTTTCTCAGACGAAAATGGAGCAGAATAATATGTTTTTAACCAAATATTTTTTCGATATTATATTTCCCAGGGAAGTTTCTGAAGTTAGTCTTTAATATTTGCGTAGAATGTATGATGAATAATCTAGAAATATTTAAAGAACTGAAAAATGTATTCTGTTTACGATAAAAAAAAATGAGAAATAATTTTTCAAAGAACTAAGTACCTAACTCTTGATGTGAAGGATAAAAAATTGCAATTTAATTTAAAAAAGCTAGGATTTATAAATATCAGAAATCGGGATGTTTTACTGAATTATAAGAAAAATAAACTACATAAAAATATAAAATAAAAAACCATTTTTCAAAGAACACTGAGCACCTCTCTTCTGAAATAATGGTTAACAAAAAACTATTTCATAACTTTTAATAGAAATACTGTGCTTTACGCAATTTGGAATATTTCACTGAATTCGTAGAAAAATAAAATAAATAAAAATTAAAAACTACAGCAGTTTTCATATCTCGAGTTTAGATCGTTAAAAACTCCCATAAGTTCGATTTACTGAAAGGAACCAGGATAGCTCTCAAATAATGACCTATCAACAACACGTGAGATAATTATAATTTTGAAAATCAATTTGCTATTACCAGTAATGTAAAAGAGAATAATTACTTCTTTTCATTTTAATATACATAGACTTAAATTTGAAAGTGCTTTATTTCCATATCAATTTATCAATTATATTATTTTAATAATTTGATTTTAATAGTTCAATGTAGGTTATATACCATCCACTACTTAGAATAATCAAGACTCTATTGTATTCGTAAAAAAATAGTAAGTTTCTTATATCGTACACCATTTCTTAATTCATTCCATCCATTATTTTCAACGAGTTTTACAATTAGAAATTTTATTCGAGAAATTAGGTTGATTAAGTACTAGAACTTTACTTACTTTTTTTTATTAAATTCGTGGCATTTATTCAAATAGTGCTCATGCAAGAGCAAGTTGATCACTCGATAAGTTTGTTCAATTACACAAATTCAATCTAAAGTCTCAACTTTTACGATTCATGTGATAATCGACTTTTTTTCCCAAAAGAAAAACAATCACTTACCATAAGAAAAAAAATCAACTAAGAACAACGTTTTGATCCCTCCCACTACAACACACATTATCTCTTCAAGAAGAGTGCTTGCTCTTATAGTGGGGGAGAAGTACATGATCCGGGGATCAGACCCCTCAATCCTCCTTATCACTCATATCGCCAAGGGTCCCCAGAGTGGTGGTGACGTTTTCTGTGTCGCGTGTGGTGAGGTCATATTTTAGGTCACAGCGGTGTTTGCGTGATTACCGTGAGTGAATTTTCCTCGTTTCGTAAAATCACAGGGTCACGCCTCGGTTATTAAGAGTTTGAGTTAACATTTTTGTATGTAGAGAGGCATTTGTAATGATAATTACGTATTTAAAATTGAAACGTTGTATCTTTTGTGTATCTCTTGATTTCATTTTTTACTGAACTTTAAAGCAAAGTATTTTGAGTGGTATGTTTTGATATCATATACAGTAATAGGCTAGTTGTTATTAATTTTTCTTTCGTTATTATACATTTTAAGTTACAATTGCACAAAAAACGCGTAGGACTATGAAAAAATGTTGTAGTTTAACTATCTATCAAATCATGCATATTTATTAAATTAATACTTGCGTCAACTCTTCGGTAGCCCTGTTTTTATTTATATCGCTTCAAGTGTTTTTATCCGTAAATTAATACGAGTGTAGAAGTTTTAATACTTAAATACATAATTTTAATACGGATTAAACCAAGTTGTAATCAAAGTGTAAATATTTTTTTAAAAACAATAAAAAAATCAAAACATTTTATATATATGATAAAATATTTCATAGTTTTGGTAAATCGTTTTACCTTGATACCAATTTTCATTTTAAAAAAATATAGTATTTATAACCATTGTATAAAATATGCAAATTTAAATATATCTAATAAATTAATTTTTTAAATGTCTTTATATTACTAAACTAGCATTCTAACAAGCTAAATAATCTATCAAAAATATAAATAGCTAAATAATCAAACGAAAAATAATCTATGACTTAACCTAAAAAAAAACCCCTTAAGTATGTAAAAGAGTAGAAAACTGACACTACAATACAAACATAAACCCAACTAAATAATTGCAAGATTTAAAACCACACTCGTTTAACAAAAGATAACTGACATTAATAGCTGTGAAACGGCTACTCGCAAACAAACATGCTTGTCGGGGTTGTAAAACCAAATCTTGTAAAAAATGATTCGGTGTATTACCAGACATGTCTGACAAGTTTGCAGACATGTATAAACCTTAGGGAAGGAAACCTTAGGAATAAAATTATGCAAGCAGTAACATACTTGTTTTCTTTCCCAACAGATAATTAATGGTAATAATTCTAAAGATAACTGGAAGACAGGTAAGGATGTTTTTTATACATTGTTATTAAGTTAAAAAACATCAAAGGAATTGATTTGCTGAAGCTATGTCAAGCTTATGGATGATATATTTTTTCTTGTAGTAAATAAGTTAAAGAACCTGAAGTCATCGACTGATATAATTGCAAAAAATAAGTTCATATTTTTTGCTTGACTTGTCTTATTACCATGAATGTAAAGAATAAATTGATTTTCAAAAGTTTGCATATGAGTTCAACTTTATTTACCTTCTCTATAATTATTTTAGAAAAATGCTTTTTTTTTTTCAATTATATTAAATCAGAATGCGTCTGCTTAACTAGTTAGATAAATTGAATTTGGTGAACAGAATGAAAATAAAGATATAATTTAAAGATAGAAAAAATATTAATATACGGAAAAAGTTACGTAAGTGCTTACGAAATGAAATTACGTACATCGAATAATCTAATTGAGTTAAAACTCTGCAGTTTTATAATAAGTTGTAGAGTAGTTTTCTTCATATTATTACTATCAAATGCAAAATTAAAGAAAAAAACTGGTGCCGTTTCGATAGACATATCCCAATAAAAATTGACAAGCATAATTTTGGCTACCAAATATTCAAATACTATCTCCAAAATTTTATTGTTATAATCAATATAATTCTATATTTTAATGGATTGGTTAAGTAAGTTTAGAGAAAATTTTAATCTATAATGTTCAAAACGTTTTGACAATTTTTGCGGGGTAGATAACGGAAAATTACCAAAGAGAATTTCACTTTTGCAGAGAAAATGTCATCAGTCAAATGGTAAATGCATTTTTTTAAAAATATATTACTTTTAAATTTTTTCTAACTCTATATACCTAAAAACCTATTTTAAAGAGACAGAAACCCGTCAAACAACAGGAAAATTCTCAACTAGTAACTCCTGCTTGCATACAGCCGATCCCACCAAAGTACTCCATTCCAACATCCCATCAAGAACCCTACCAAACAAACAAAACAAAAAAAAACTCGATCTCAACCAACAAGAATCGATCTCGGATCGAGACCTTGTCAATTTCCAGCAGCTGGTCCGGGCCGATAGATAAACAAACAAGAAAAAGAAAGAGAGGGGCGATAGCATCCATTGCAATGACGATAAATAATCCGATGGGTTATTAGGAAGGTCCGCCACGATAAGGAGCTACGGAGAGACAATGGTAAAAGGAGGGATTGCCCCCATATCGCATCTTATTCATAGCTGGCGATGGGATTGATGCATGATGGGTAATTACGAGAGTGTATTATTATTATTGTTGTTTTCTGGATGGGGTGTTACGGATATTTTGATGGGACCAGATGGGGATGATATTGGTCAATAGTAGTTATAGCTGTGACTGTTTGTAACTGTATGTAGTGAATATAGTTAATTTAATCAAATTTAGTAGTGTAACATTTATTAAATAAGGTTTATATTTTTAAATGAATAATTTTTTCATTTATTGTAAGAAAATAGTAGGTGAAAGATTGTTATTTTGGAGTTTTATCATCATATCTATCATTTTGTACTCAGTGGCACAAAATACTTTTAGTCTAGACCAGAGGTTCTCAAAGTGGGTTCCGCGGAACCCTGGGGTTCCACGAAAACATTTAGGGGTTCCTCGTGACAAATTTTATTTCATTAAAAAATAAGAATGTTGTTTAATGTATTCACATTTTCCTCGGAAATTTTACAATCGACACCTTAAAATTTTTATATAAGGTGACTGAAAACCAAAACCAACTTCTCTCCTCGAAATTTGGACTACGAGTGTTCCAAAATGAGGAAAACCCCTGTTTTTAGGCTAAAAGTTTCAGCAATTATCTGGGGAGGACCTCTATACCCCCATTATTTTCAACTTTTTTAAAATAAGCTCATCATAATGCAAATCCTACCAAAAATATGTATTAAATTCTTAAAAATGCACGTCCAAAATTCAGAATTAGGTGTACCAAAACAAAGTTAAACCCCTCTTTTCGCAATCAAATTTCCAAAAATGTTTTGATTTAAAAAAAAATTGACCCCCTTGTTGGTTCTTGGAACTCGTTTGTTCACAACTTTTTTAACATTAAATTAGCTTGTTTCATATAATATTAGATATTAAATTTTGAAAATAAGTCTTTGATTAAAAAATATTAAGGGTTCCACGATCATTGGCAACAAATTTGGGGGTTCCACGACTAAAATATTTTGGGAACCACTGGTCTAGACTGACCTTCAATTCCTCCTGTTGGCTGCGGTAGTCTTCTTCCCACTTAATTTGCCCGAAAATGTCATTTTTAGAAAGCTAATTTTAAAGTTTTCATCTACTTAAAATTCACAATCAGTAGTCGTATCTTACAGTATGTTTTAAAATAAATGACACTGCATCAAATTTAACATTAGGTTTTTTCTTATAAAAGCTCTTCGGTAGGTAAAAAATATATAGTTCCAAAAACTTTTTTCACATTTTAAGCATTTTAATACTTATCTTTCTCGAATGAAGAGTAAATAGTCGTACCATTCATTGGTTTACTGGTTTGCACTACCCAATAGGGTGGGTCAAAAATATTTTTTTCACATTTTCCCAGGGGCACAGCGACAAAAAGGTGCCAAATGGTCTCAAACTAACATGTGTAAAATTTTATTCCATTATAATAACTCTTTTTGCCTCCGGATTGACTTCAAAGTTTCCAGCAATGTAGTAATTCCGTGTAAAAATGGAAAAATGAAAATCGAGGTTTTACCTTGATTGCACGAATCCTTCACGAATGTAAATGTTTACAATGGTATAAAAGTCATCATTGAAGGGTATTAAAATACTTAAAAATGAAATCAGAGGTGAAATACTTCAGTTGTATCACAAAATATTTTGAAATATCTCGATGAATAGAATAGGCAATCAAGGATTGCTTGCTAGAATTAAAAAAAAGGCGCGAAGACTTTATTTGCGGTTGAATAGGATAGTAAAAACATTTAATTTAATAAACCACATAAAAATTTATGTGTCAGAAGGGTGGTATCTATTATGGCATATACGTTCCCAGGGAAAATATCTATAATAGTTTAAATATTTGGGATTTCCTTGAAATTTCAGTGACATATAAGGGGAAGTCCACCACAATTGTCTCCAAACGAATCCCTATTGTCAAAAAATAAATTAAAAACCTGTTTTAAGAGTCAAATTTTGAAATATTTTCTTAAGGAGAGCGGTAGATCCCCGTTTTCAGCTTAAAGCTCCGTATTATCATCAGAATTTTGAAATTAGCTACAGTAATTTTCAAAACATACATGTGGTTGTTTTAACCAGCTAAATTTGCTATATTTAAACAATATACGCGTAAGGAACTATTTTGGGTAAATGATCCCTCCAAAAATCATGGCCCTGGGTTTCAGGCCATTGCTACAGAAAAAAAAAATTAGATAAATCATCAATGTGAAGAGACATTACTGATATTTGCTTATTGCCTATGAACGAAGTATCCATCCGACACTTGTTTCACATATTTATGTGGTCACATTTGGATCCCAAGACACTTTAAAGGAGTTTAGGCAAAAGTTTAGAAACATAATATAAAATCTCTATTTTCCTTCCCTAATTAAAAGTGTATGTCAGTCAATTACACATTTTTTTCATCAAAGCCTAAGCACAAACAAAAATTATATTTAAAAAGAATAGTGCCAACAAACCTAGTAGAATTGTGTATGCTTCAATAGAATCTGCTTCTGAAAAATCGATTATTAGGAAGAAAGTTCTCATGTGGTCCAACTTAGTAGATTGCAATCAAAATTCGCTCTTTATGTAAATATTGATTACTGCAACTCGATATTTTTTGCCACCGAGATGTGGAAGCTAAACTTTATCTAGTATTTTAAAGAAACAGTTACTTCGCACACTATCAAAATTGATCAACCAGTGAAATAACAGTCCGCTGAATTTTGAAATTCTATAATTTAAGAAAAATATACTATTTTCACTTTCTACTTTTAAAATTTAAAAGCATCGTTTTACAATGACAAGACTTGAGAGAGAATATATCTTTTCTATCAATATTTAAAATCTGTACCAGTGACACTGACAATCCATCCATTGTTTGTTGGCAAAAAAGCCTCCTATCCTATTCTATGCTTGTTTTGTTAATATGCTCATATTATATTGCCTTTTTATAAGTTGTTTTTGTATTAATAATGCTTTAATGTTACTAATATGATTCAAATTGGTTTTAAAGACCCATATTTGTAAGCTCTAAAACATTTTTAACACAAAAAAATTAAATTTCTAAAATTTAAAAAAATGAAAAAAATACATCATTTTGTTCCATTTGAGGCCAATCCGGAGGCAAAAAGAGTTATTATAATGGAATAATATTTTACACATGTTAGTTTCAGACCATTTGGCACCTTTTTCTTGCTGTGCCCGATAGAATTTGTAAAAAAAAATTTCGCCATAGGAAAATGACCCACCTTACTACCCAATGTAAATCGCTTTTTCCCTCAGAGCACAAATTCACGGCAATGTTGTTTCCCAGCGAGAAGACTATTCTCTCAAAGAAACAAACTTCCAGACTCATTTTTTTTCCCTCCTTCACACTATTGTAGATTCACGCTATTACGAATTCGGCTACAAAATGTCTATGTTCAATAACACTGGAACATAAAGTTCGTTTTGGATGCATGAGGGTGTCAATGATTAAACAAACTTTAATATATTCTCCACATATTTTAATATGTTCTCTACATATTTTAATATATTCTCTACATATTTTAATATATTCTCTACATATTTTAACATTTCATAACATTTTAATATTCTCTACAAGAAAAAACTTTTGGTAAAAGAATCCGAAATTTTTGGGCAAATATAATGAAGGGATGAAATTTTTTTTAAATGACGAAAATCAGCTGACTTATAAGTATTAAAATAAAAACTATTAGAAGATAAAAAGGCAGAAAATAAAATAATTAATACTTTCTTTACCTACATTTTGAATAAACAAATTCTTACTTGGAAATTTGGGTAAACAACTCTTTTAGGATCTACTGGTAAAGTCAGAAACAAATATGCGAGAATAAATATTACAGTTTTTGTGGACAAACAAATTGATGTTCCCTTCTAATGTCCTCAACAAAATTTAACTTTCGATCATCAGTTTCATTGGTATATTTATATATAGTTTTAAACAGTAGTTAAAATTTGAAAACTGTGTCTAGCCACGGCTTACTAGATATTATACACATAGTATCTAGTAAGCCGTCGTCTAGCATACGTACTGCAATGTCGTCCAATAAACAACAAGTGGTCTCACACACATCAAAATATGCAAATTACAAATCGATGGTTGTGTCACTGTTCCGTTTGGGGTTTGATTGTGAAGACAACTTTTATTGCCCTCACAATGGTCGAATGCATTAGTCCCTTTGAGAGTTCTGGCTGGAATTTATCGAAATTCAATGTAAACATAACAAAAAAATGTGTGTATTTCCAGTTAATAAAGTTTTGTAATAATGGAGAGGACAATGCTTTATTATTTCAATTAAAATAGATACCATATATATATATGCATAAAGGGTCTCTACCACTAAATTGAGACAGCTAGCTTCACCTTTAGAGGCAATAAAAATACATTATGCTTTTAAAATTTTACTTAGTCAAGTTATGCTCATGTTGATTAGGAAAAGTTCTGAAAAGTCTGAAAGAGAAGTTTGCAATCCCCATACAAAATTTTGCGTTCACTAGTTTTCTAATATTAACAGTGCAAAATTTATTTTGTCTTAAAATGAGAATATTTATGAACTAATAAACATACCAGCCTAATGCCCTATCAATTCATCAAAGCTAAAAAAATATAAGAGCTGAATTTGAAAAATGCAAAAAAATAATACTTCAGGTGCAGTTTTCCATGCATGCATATTTTAAATATCAGTCCAGACACTTTTTTAACTATCATAGGAAAAATTCAGAAGCTCCCCAAAACAACATCGACGTCAACGTTATTACTATAAAACACACCACTATTACCGTTGCCATGACTACAAAAGAACGCACTGTGCAACGTGGGAAATCACCACTTCTCACAAATGGAACTTCTCAGGGAAAAAATACGAAAAAAACCCCTACTCACTCACATAGATAAAACTTTATTATGATCGAACAGTCCAAGCTAAAGTTAGATTGGAAATAATTGCATATGTCACCCCCTCCCGCTGCAATCTCTATGAAATCCAATCATTGTTCTTGATAGAGCGATTTGCACTTTGCAGATTGTAAGCCCAGTGTCTTTAAAAAAGAGATCATGTAAAAACATGATGAATATCAAATACAGTAGTTATTAAGGTGGTATCTACGGCTTCAACAAATTCAAAATGTTATGAAGCAACATATTTTTAATGGACACGGGTGTAACTGTAACATGCATCATATGATATATTGCGATTTGGATTTACAGATGATGAAGGTTTGGTCAATTATGAATTTTTTATGCAATGTACAAACGTTCAGAAACCCTTGCTTTCAAACCCTACACACAAAATTAAACGTACCTATTATAATAAATATAAACACATTTAAATGTGTTGTTAGATAGAACAATTTAGCTCTGTTTCGATAATGCTCTGAAAATATTTGGGGAACTGTTAGAAATGTGTTCTATTCAGGAATATGTTGCGTCGTATTATATGGGCCATATATTATATGACTTCAAAATGATAACCCCATCTTCAAAATGATAAATTCCAGGAATATTTTCCTCTAAATTATGATGGAATTTAGTATTTTGAAATATCCAATTTAAGATCGCTCGTTTATGTTTAAAATGCAGCATATATACTTTAAGTACCTATTCCATGGTTGACTTTTTGTAATGTTTTTAGAGGTTTTTCTGCATTAAATCAAAGAACTTGGAAAACACATGTTCTGTTCTAATAAGTTCTAAGTTCTTCCAGTATCAAAGCAGCAGGAAAAGCTTTTTGATGTCAATTTCAATTCTACTAGCAATGTACAGTATAATATGCAAATACGGTGCATTTACAGTACAATAGAAATTGTTTAGTATATTATGTACGCTTGCAAACATATTTCAACTACTATATTACACTCCTTACTGGAATGAAATTATAATCCTTTTATATAAATCCAGTACGCTTCCATGGACGAAGTACGCAAACATAGATTAATTCGCTTTTCAGTATTCAATCTTTCCAAATTCAAAAGGCTGGACAGGAGCATCGAAGTTTAGTCGGATGTTTGTCTGAAAAGATTTGTTTTATAATAATACTGAGTGTTCTACACTACAAAAAGAGCTTTGCATATAAACTGAATCCTTTCGTTTAGTTTTGACTTAAAACTATGCTTGAGCTACCAAATAAATTGACTGAAATCGTACGTATAGGACTTAAAGTAAATGACCCAGAACATCCAGACTTGTGAAAAGAAACTAAAAAATACGCGAGAGACTTCCTTATGCGAACTCGCATTTTAGTCTAAGGAACAGATTTTATTCTATGGAACATTTTTCTCGAGATATTTTCTCTTGGCAATATATAAACGGACTCCGTAATTTATTGCATACAGTTAGTAAATTCTTATTTTTATTAAAAAAACATTCACGCAAATAAAGATAAAGTTCAAAGTAAACGAAAATTCCTTTTAATAAATACTTTTTTAAACGAATAAATTAATGTACGAAAAGCGTATATTTGGTTTCAGGATTGTAACTTCTTTTCAAAACGGACTGTTATTTACGAACATTAATAAACAGCATCATATCTTTCTTTAATGTGCATAAATCCATTTAAATTAATATACTTCGGAAAAAGTTCAAATCTTTACAAATATTTGCTGTTCAGACTCTACACAATTTCTTAAATTTAGATGTTTTACATACATATAGTCTCTTTTAGCATATTTAGTAAAATTGGTTTAAGGTCACTTTTATTTAATTTCATCTTACTATATGTGTGTTCCTGTTATAATTCATTTAATATTTTATACCATTTGACCTTGTACCTCTACTTATGATTACTTTGTAATCGTTTAGGCTGAGCGCGCACTAGCGATTTTTGTCACGGTGACAAAGACAAAATTGTCGCCATGGCTATTGAAACAATTGCGCGCACTAGGCGACGTGACATTTGGCCGATTGCCAAGAATTTCTTCACAGAGATCCATTGTTTTTGAGTAATATTTTTGATACTAGTGATACTGGTCGCCGTGACTTAAGTCGCTAGTGCGCGCACAGCCTTATTTTATATTATTCTTATCCAAGATGATCTTATAACACAAAATTGATGCTCTCTCAAATATATTTATGTGAATAATCTAAATGAAAAGGTAAATGATTTAAAATACTTAAAATACATAAAAAAAATTATTTTCATTTAATGAATGAAATGGTAGTACGTAATAAAAGTAAAAATAAAGTTAATTACCAAACTTTATGCAGCCTTAAAAGAAAATACAGTTTTTTTTTGTACCCTGGTTTCGACAATAGTATGCATTTATACTTGTTTACATAAAAGAACATGTTTTCCCTAAAATATAATGTTTTTTATGCGTCTAGAGTTTGCCCTTTTCAACCAAAAATGTTTACACACTTTTAAATAAAAGTTCTATGCCAAAAATAAAACAAACTACAAACGAATAGATTAATCTTTCGAATAATTTGCCATTTTAGACCTAAATGCATTTTCCTTTTCAGGGCTTTTCACGTTCATAGAACATTTTCATGTAAAAAAACTAAACTTATCACGAAAATGATAGTTCCCCAACTTGATAGCTACCCAAAAACTTTCGGATGTAAAATTCTCACTTTAAAAAGTAAGAATCGTATGAAATTCAAAAAAATAAAGTAGTTGTTATAAACATTCATCAAACTTCACTCCAAATCGATAGAAAATTGTTGTCATCGCAATCGATCTCAAAGCTTTTTATCGTGCTAAAGTTAAACAAACACGGACAGAAAACAGCAGAACCAACGGAAACAAGCTTTTTCCGTGTCTTTTTTTTTTCTTTGCTCCATCACAGAAACTCATAAGCAGCATTATGTCGGGTTATGAGAAACATTTTGTTGAATCTACGCATCCAGTGGACCCTTTCCATCATCTCAGCGTGATTGATTGCTGCTGTCGTTGCAGATAGGAGAAAAAACCTGTAGTTTTTTTTTCCAGTGGGGCTAATAGTAGATGTGGAATAGTGATTGGGTCAAGCAGGTATGGGAGACGTTACAGGGTTTTTCTGTTCCCCGGTTTTGGCAAAGGTGTATGCATTCATGTTTCTTTACTTGAAAGAAAGTTTTATGTTGAACTAGCAACTTTTTCTTTCATATTTGTAGAGATTTTTGCCTTTTTTTTTACCAAAAACAATGTTTACTTTATGTGCGTATAAGCACAATAAATGAATAAGGGGGGGGTCTTTTCCAAATTTAAAAACCTTCCCTCCCCTTTGGTGAGATTTGACTCAACCCCCTCCCCTCAAATTTTCACGTGAAATGTTCTCTGTGACTTTCAAATATATTTCTTTGATTCGCTCAATTTCATATGAAAAGAAAGCAGAATTCCCCAAGAAGGGGGTCATATAAAAAATAATCATAATAATGTGTTATGCGATGAAAGTCGGTCGTTACATATTTGATAAATTTTTATGACTTAAACCAGTCGCCCAAGACGAAGGAAACACGCCCTACCAGGGGAAATCGAGGAAACAAGATGACAATGAAACACTTTAAAAACTTTCTTAATAAATTTAGCACAGATTTACAATCACACAGATCAAATTTACACCAGATTATTGAAAACCAAGCGGAAGAAAAAAACGTGTTTTTTTTTTCTGAAATTTCAGTTGCAGTGTATTCATTTAAGTGTTTGTTTTCAAAACTGTATGAGTTAGTAATTGCCCGCAGAATTTAATATGTCAAAGCTAAAACAATATCCAAAGTCCCCCCATATGAAAAGTGTTGTTTTGCCATGTATTTTATTGGAAATTTATTATTACTTCCACAGGTAATAATACAGATACGATAAAGTTTGCGACATTGTAGTCTCATATTGGGAATTAAGTTTTCAAGAAAAATAAAACTGCGTTTCTCAGAAATTTCACATTAGTTTTATACTTATTTATCTTGAAGACACTAAATACTAAATATTTTCATCAGAAGTTTTCCCATTATAGTCTAGGGCACTGATCAGCGGTAATTGTCTATATTATTTCCAATTTTATTTCCATTTAAGTGAAAAATGAACAGTGAACAAAATGGACAAAACAATGGTAATTTAATATTTCACTATAAGTTTACTTGGTTTATATTTTAAGTGCTTTTTATTTTATTAGTATAAAGAAACTTTGTCATCCGATACAATTAAAGAGAAAAAATATACATAAATAAAAATTATTTATTTTTTCTACAAAAAACAGTCTGTACGTAAATTCTTTAGATTTACGTTGGGAAATAAAGAAACTGAAGGAGAAACCTTTTAAGAACAAAATAAATTCTACATTTACTTTGTTACAAATATTTCTCAAGCTGGGTGAATTCAAATGCCTAATTAAGTTAATCAGGTCCTATTTTAAACTCTACAATTTTACATGTAAGCTTAAAGCCATAATTTTTCTAAAGAAAATATTTAACGTTTAAATGCTACAACTTCTCGCTAGTAGCTTAATAAGTAATCCAGAAATACTTCAACCAATATGTAAACAAAGACAAAGAATCTGGGGATTAGAGTCTAGCATTAAAAAAAAGTAGTGGCCGAAAAGGGAAAAAAAAAGAAAAGATAATCTCTCTCTTTCTTTCTCAAAGTTTTTCTTCAGTTCTCTACTGTTTTTACTTTAAAGTAAATGAGTTAAAGAAGCAGTGATGAGGACTAAACTAGGAAGAAAAAAAAATATTTCTAAGGGGGTTTTCAGCATAAGAAAACGAGACTAATTGAGTTTGGTAATCCAATTATGTGTTGTTTTGAAAGTGTTTAACTCTGAGTTATGATCTTGATTTTAAACTGAATCCAATCTGCGGTGGCTTTTTTTAATTGCAGAGATACGAAAATGGATGTGTCTTTTAGGATTTAAAGAGCTGCAACGGGAAAAAAAACTTAACACATTTCCAAAAATTTTCTTTTAAAAATTTTTAAAATTTTTGACCCGAACAGGGTTATTTGTATATTTTTACTGACCAAGATGTGAAAATATACACTTAGCATGCCATGCGCACTACTAGGAATGAAATAATTAAGTTCTTATGAGATATGACGTCACATTTTACGAAAAATAAAAGTCATAATGGCAGAGGTATAGTTCTTTGGACAAATTTTAACTTCTTCCTTAGTAGAGTTTGTACGGACTTGTTGAAACACCCCGTATAATCCAACTATACTAGACTGCAAAGTTACTTGACCTTGGAGAAACATGTTGATAGTAACCGAAGAAAGTAGTTCCCATCGCGGTGTCTGAATTTTAAGTGAAATTGAAAATTTCTATTTAGAAATATGATTAGTTTGTTAAATCCATGTATATATAGTGTCTTTTTATCACTATCTGCGTACCGAAACTCCTCCTAGACACCCAACAGACTTTGTGTTTACTCAAAACTTTGTGTTACTGAGTGTTTACTCAGTTTTTCCTTCCGTGTAGTGACATCATAGGTTCAAGAAACGTTTCAGTCTATACTAGACAGCAACCTTAGTTGAACCTATGACATCACTAACAAATAAAGTAATAGTTTCCATTGCGGTGTCTGAATTTTGAGTGAAATGAAGAACGTCAATTTAAAAATATGATTATTTTGTTAAAACCCTTTTCATATAGTGCTTTTTTATCACGATTTGGGTACCGAAACTCCTCCTAGCAACCCAACAGACTTTGTGTTTACTCAGTTTCTCCTTCCGCGTAGTGACGTACTGGGTTCTGGAAACGTTGCTGTCGAATATAATATAATTACAACTGTTATTTATCTTAATAATAACTTTAATTATCCAATTTCTAAGTGATAGTGTTAAAATTGAAGCATCGAAGTTACATTTATTTTTCAATTTACCTCGTAACGAAAACATTTCTCAAGAGTTTCCCCATAACATTCCCCAAGACAAGTTAATTACATGCATCAGGAAGGGAGGAAATCCAAACAAAAGGAATGTAACATCCTCCCCCCCCTCCTCCTCGAGAAAAGAAAAGAAAACTTTCGTTCGAAACTCCCAAACAAACGAAACAACGGAGGACGGAGGATCCATCCATATTCAAATGCGAAAAAGAATATTCCAAGAACAACAACAACAAAAGCATCGGGAAAAGTCCTTTCCAATTCCAGAGAAGCGGAAAAGTTACGATTTGATTCAAAACAAATAGAATCGATACATCTCGAGGAGGAATTCGGAATCGAAAAATTTTAAAGGGATTAATGTGGCAACGAGGGGAAAAAGTTAGGGTGAAATCTCGGAGAGGGAATTTTTTTATATTTCTGTGTATGTTTCGGCGGCACACATTGAAGAGTGTTGTTGCTGGAGAAAAAAATATCCATCTGACATCGTAATTCCGTTTTAAATTGGTTAAGTGACTAGTTAGTTTCTAAAAATGGTTTAACTTATTCATTGATTAAGTAAGTGCATTCGGTTTGTAGTAAACAAAAGATTACTTTTGGAGAAAAATCGGTTACTTTTTGGCAGGAAACAGCATATTGTTGTTTATTGCTAAAATCTTTCATTCCAACACAGAAACTATGTAACAATTGAAAGGGATAAAACAGTGTATAATAAAGACATGGGTGAGAATCAAAATAAAATAATTTCCCCATCGCTAAACAATTCTACAATCAGTATTTTAATTTGAGTACAGCATATTTACTTCTAAAGTGCCTTTAAACTCAAAGGAAGAAAAAAAATGGTAGAAAGTTTTAACTTCCAAGTAACCAAAAATTAAAATTGTTCAGGAAACATTTTAGTCTTTAGTCATTTCATTTTAGTTTTAACACAAAGTCTGCACAAACCTTTTAGCATGATACAAAATGAATAACATCTAAATATATTTTTTGGGGTGATGTTAAAACATGGCTGGCTAGCCATACCTATATAAAAAATAAAAAATCGATTCTAATTTCGAATCTATTTCTGGAGTTCTTTTTTCATTCGGAAATCTGAACCGCTTTTAGGTACAGAGAGATATTTAAAAAATAATTAAAGAAATACACACTCCGCTCCAACCGGAAGTAACATGGCAGTGTGGTTTCTCCTAATTAACCCTTGTCTTCTTCATCTCCGTAAAAAAAAGAGGGGAAACACAAAGAGAGAATTTTTATTCCATTATTTCCTCTTTTTCTCTCCCTTTTTAGTCTCACTGCGGCGTAAAAATTTCAATTTGCGCCCTTAACTGCAAACGGAAAAAGAAAAAAAATGGCGTAGGTTTACGGCAAAAAAAAAAGATGGAGAAGTACAATAATTGCTTTTGTTTTTACCACCTTGTTTAGCTCGTGTCCAGGATTTGTAAAAATAATTTTTTTTTCTCATGATGCGATTTGGGGAGAAAAATGGTAAAACTCGCATCAGAAAAAGGAGTCATTTGACAGGCTGATAAACAACTGGAGTAGATAGTTTTGTTGTTAGTATTATTGCTCTGGTGATTTCCGGTAATGCCATGCGTGCGACTGGAGTTGTAGTAATTATTCCGATTTTTCTCTCTGTGAATATCGCTTGATGATTACAGTTCACGAAGTTGCGCGTCAAATTTATGAGTTATCTAGCGGCAGATAAAAAGTGGTGGTTTTTGGTTTTAAGCGTAAAAATAACGATTCATGCTTCATGTATTTCTATTCAAATATTCATTTAGTAATATGAAAATGTCGGGTTTTGTATGCCGCATAAAAACTAGTATTGCACAAAAACTACGATCAATACCTAGAGAAAATGAGGCAAGTTTAAAAAAGTATTTGCCTTTCCTTTGAAATTTGTTTTTACGTCGTCTTTCTGAATTTAATTTAATTGACAATGCATATATCTTTGTGAAAATTCTGACTTGTGAAATGGTTAATTTATTGATAATTTCTTAAAAATAAAAACATTAGTACAAAATTTTAAAATTTTAATAAAATTTATTCTAGATACCCTTGGGGTAACTAACTATGGAAACTTTCTAATAAATGCTAAATTTGATTATTTCTGGGAGGGGGGTTCGTATTTCATTACGTTTCTTAATTTTATTTCGAATTTTGAATGCAAAATCAGAAAGAATAAGATAAACTCGTGAAAACATCCAATTTGCTTGAATATTAAATTATGTACCATATTAGTCAAAATAGTTAACTAAATGGTTTAATAGCTATTCATGGACTTCTTGCTTCAAAACATAAATTAGGGCTTTAAGAACATTTTAATTATGTATTAGTTACTCTTCATGTTTTGAATACTTTGGTAACTTTTTCATAATAATCAAATATTTTATTATAATCCTCAGATATTTTATTATAATCCTCAGATATTTTGTACCAACCAGACCAACAAATATTGTTCTTGAATCATTTATTTTAAGTGTAATTTAGGGCTTAAGATAGAAAAATTAAGATTGGGTGACCATTAGACCTAAATAAAAAGATATTTTGTACCAACCAGACCAACAAATATTGTTCTTGAATCATTTATTTTAAGTGTAATTTAGGGCTTAAGATAGAAAAATTAAGATTGGGTGACCATTAGACCTAAATAAAAAGATATTTTGTACCAACCAGACCAACAAATATTGTTCTTGAATCATTTATTTTAAGTGTAATTTAGGGCTTAAGATAGAAAAATTAAGATTGGGTGACCATTAGACCTAAATAAAAAGATATTTTGTACCAACCAGACCAACAAATATTGTTCTTGAATAATTTATTTTAAGTGTAATTTAGGGCTTAAGATAGAAAAATTAAGATTGGGTGACCATTAGACCTAAATAAAAAGGTAAAATCTAAATTTTTGTGAATTCCTCACATAATTTAGTAAAGAGAAACTTCATGCTGGCCTGCTAATCCAGCCTAGGTCAATCGTAACCACGGGTTGGGTAAAGTAAAATACATAATATGAGTGTTACTTTAATAGACTAATAATGCAAAATTAGTTGGTTATTTAAATAAGATTTAATGATAAATCAGAGTCTCTAAACGTTGGGCTCTCCATCGAGGGGAGCAAGACAAATATTAAGAATTTTCTTAGGAAATAATGTAACTGATGCAACTTATCCCAGACCAGATTACTAAAAAACGAGTTGAAACCCTATTTTTTAGAGTCAAATTTTAAAAAAAAATTCAGGGGGACGACCCCCAGGTCCCCCTTTTTATTGTGGAGCTCATTGTTGCTCCCATAATTAAACAATTTTATACGTTCAGGTTAAAATATTTCCTCATAATTTTATAAAAAGTTAACTTAACATCTAATGCATGACATGTAATTTATTACTGTAACAAAATACAAAGTGGGGACCGAACCCAAACGGATGAAGCTAAAGTCTTGTAGGGGGATTTAGAATATTAACTGAAGATGAGGTGGGTGAGAACCACTGCTCTAGATAGGTAATTCCTGCCCCCCCCCCCTCCTTCCCAAACTTTAGTAAAGATAACCCACACTAAAACACCACCATTCCCACCTCACATACCTCAATGCAAGAACTCCCTCAATTCCATCATCCAACCAACAACCTGTTTCAACTCACACGCGAATGAATCAAACTCCCAAACCCAAGAGCAACTGCAGCATTATTAGCGTTTTCCTCCTCTCAATCCAAATGAACGAATGTATCAAACGGGGGTCCCTCGGACCCCGTTTATCGGTCCCGGGTACCATTCAATTTGCGAAGGCCCTCTCTCTCTCTCTCCATCACCCGTGATGAACGACGGAGGGGATCTGCTGCAGACGACGGAGAGAACAATTGATAACCGTTCCTTCGACTGCAGACGATTTGTCTTTTGTGCTGCCCCCGGTTTCGAATGGAGAGTAAATAAGGAGACCCCCTTTTGGAATCGGGGATTAATTGGGGGGATTTTGGAGTAGAGGGGAATGATCAGAATGGAGGATAACTGTGTGGTGGGAGCTCGTGCAAAGATGCGTGCTTATTGCAACCAGAAAACGTGCAAGGTAACCGCTCTTACTAGGTGACGTTCCCAGGCTAAACTCATAGAAGCGGACGAAAATTTTGCAGGCATAAAAAGAAGATAACTCAAAACACTGACTGTGAAAGAATTAGCTGCGGAATTACAGTAGAAAAGTTGTAAAAAATCTTAAAAATCATCATTTTTAACGCCAAATGCAACTTTACTAGGCGAGTAATGCAGAGAAACCGCCAAATTCTAAAAGCAAAGTTCATCAAATGCACACCAAGTTGCCAAGTGCTGATTAGTTGGGTTCAGTAACTAACTCATAGTCGAGAGCTAATTATCGGATTCTTTATACGAATATCTTAAAGTTTGTCTCCCGGCTAGGCACGAGTGGCGAACCTAAAGGCAGTACCCACAGCAGGAAAAGCAGTGGCGAGTGCACTAAAGCCATAAAGATGGTTATCTCACTTCTATTAGATACCCTGCACTCGCCACTGCTGTGGTACTGCCTTTATAGGTTTGCCACTCGTGCCTAGCCGGGGCAGACAAACAATAGCAAGACGTAGCGCAAATATTAACGATAAACTAGTCTTATATTTTGTTTCCTCCTGAAAAAAAAACAACTATCCTAAGCGCAAAACAATGTAAACTCAGACAATGAGCACATTAGAGTCATATAACGTGTATCTCCTGACTATCAGAGAAAAACGTTGAGTTATATTGCCCACTATACTACGGATAATATGCCCATTTTCTGTATAATACTTGCAACATATTATATTGCATAATAAGCTGAACCCTTAACCCTTAACCATTGATTTTTATGACGATACTCCAATACCATGTGGTTAAATCTAATAAATTATTACCTCCTATTTTTCACGAAACACAATGATGTTCATTGATATGTAGCATTGAGTTTTCGTTTGGAAAAATTACAAAAAAAGTAGTTATAAAAGTTAAGATTATCCAGAAATTTCATGAGAAAGTTCGAATAAAAGCGAAGTTAGAGGAGAAAAAAGCACTCAGTGTAAATATTTTTTTCTATGATTGACTTAAAGAAAAGTAATAGAATTACCTATTTGGTAATAATTTCACTATTTACAATTTAAGATAGCTCTTATCAAGAACTTTACAAAATATGAATTTAGCTTACGATTTTGAGAAAACATGTGCTGTTCATTAAGTGTGTTAAACATGCGCAAGTGTGTTAAACATGTGCGTGATTATTAAGCCATTTAAAGGACTTTAGGCACTCATTTAATCTGCATTATCACTGTACCTAGGTAAATAATGTGCATTAAGTCACAATTTAAAGGACTCGATGCACTTATTTAATCTGCAGAAAATATTTTAAGAAAATTTTGAGTGCTGACAGATTTTTTGTTTTATCCAAGTCTGTAGCACATCCAATCATAAATATCATTTTAAATACGCAACGTACTTTAATATAACTCAGCAACAATTGTATTTACAGATAATAAAACATGTTATCCTTTAGCATCTTAAAATTACTGAAAGAATACTTCAAACCTTTAACTTCGCTAGACTAAACTATATATATAACTGAAAGGAAGACAATGATCCATCATACCCTTACAACATATACCATTCTAATAGGATTTCCTCTCTGAGTAGTAGTAAAGAAACTTTTCCAATTTCGTTATATTTCTTTTCAAGCAGATAAATGGGGTAGCTTACCTGAAAAGAAGAAAATAAAATTCAATATTCGATGGGCAAATAATAACTCACTGAAATATATAAAGAAGCAATGTGGAAAAAGGAAAACAAGACATACGTTGTATTAGAGAAAATAACGTAATCCATTCCAAGAAACCTTAAATTTATACTTTCGTTGAAAAACTCTGTAGATAATTTCAAATTTATATGAATGATAAGTTTGCAACGGAAATATCTGAAAATGTATTGCTGAATAAATACTTTGAATTTGAATTTTTATTTTGGTGGAAACTTTGAAACGGTTTAGTATTCTCATTTATTTTATGTTTAATCATAGTGTATGCTATCTTTGAGTAGAAATGTTGTGTTAGTAAAATTAGATATAGAATTTGAAGGGAAATTTTATTTTATTTTCTTAAAACACGAATGTAAATTTATAATGTTGGTTTTAAAAGAGTAACTCGATTTTCTATAAGAGACTCATACCAGTTATGAAAGAAAGTAAACCATGTGCCTGACAGTGAATTTAGAAAAGTTCTTAATAACTCTAAAAGAAAGAACTAACATTCCTTACTACTTTCAAGAAATATAACTTACTTTAATTATTTCTTGGTTTATTTAAAATTATCTTAAGGTAGTTTTAAAAGGTAAACGCCACAACTTATACATATATATATATATATATTTTTTTTTTTTTGAAAATAAAGAAGCGCATCGTTTTGGTCTAATGAAATTCATATTTATGTTATTAGTTTACATTTAAATTTAGACAAATTATTTAGATTACTTTTTCTTTTGCTAAATATGCATTATTTACTGAAGAACGCTGGTGGGTCACATGGAGTATAATACAGCGAGATTAAGAAATGTATAATAATTAATAATATAGGTAATTTTTTAAATACTGATATGCGTAAGTTTTTTTCTAGTATTTTAATAAAAATTTATGAATTAAAAAATTAAACAGTGTTTCAAACTGATAAATGATTGATGAATTGATTGAATGAAGAATTGTTTAGAGTAATAAAGATTATATTCTTATTATAAACACCCAAAGACACGAAATAAAAATGCATAAGTTTTGCTGTTATCATAATATCCAACCGACGCACACAGTTACTCCACATTAAAGCACACTAAAATCTTGACTTCAATAAAAGAAACCCAAAACAAATTCCACAAAGTCTCTAATCTCTTTCCATCAGATCCACGAAATCGAGCGAGGCGAAAGTTAAAAATAACCACCAGAGCCCAAACGAATCCAATACTACATTCTCTAACCCTAACTTCGATTTTAATGGCCGCAAATACTTTCTACTATTTGACGACAGAAATCAAACAAATTGACTGAACGAACTCTCTCCTCCGGAAAAGCGAAGAAAATGATTTCTCACAAATTAAACCATAGACGTCTTTATATCCATCGGTCCCGTATCAACAAAAAAAAAATCCTGAATGTCATTAGTGTATTTCCACAAATTGTACTCGTTTTTTTTTCGAGTTCTTTTTCTCCCATTTCGTTGGACAAACAGAAGAACGATGAGTATAAAAGTGAAATACCGGTGCTATTTGCTCGGCGTAATGAGGTGGAATAGAGGAACAAAACATGCAGTGTGGTAGAACATCGCCCGGGATCGAGATTATTATTATTCGTTTCGGATTGATAACGCTTGAGGACGAGGGTTTTCTTTTGTTCAGTGGGATCAATAGAGGAGAATATGGGGCATAGGTATACTTTTTGACATAATTCGGGATTATTTCAAGTGACTTGACTTCAATGAAATGCTGAATGCAAAAACAAATGCCTCCGGGACTCTATGTCAATAATATCTATTTGATTTGTACCTCATTAAGTTTTGCAATCACGATTTATTTTTTAGTTTTAGTCTCCTAGTATTTAATTCTGACGTCATGTCGAAGGTTACTAAGTTGTTTATGTTATTCCAAGGGCATATTTTACTAAAATATTTTGAATGATACATGTTTTTGTTTCTCTATTGTCAGCACTGGAGTACAATACAAAAACATAAAATCTAGGTAATTTTAAAGAATTAAAGTCAAAATTACATTTTAAAAAATATACTAAACAGTGAGTTTATTATAAGCAGACGCGGAATGTTTTCTAACTTGTAAATGATTTGGAATACCCCCATACAAAGTTACGTTTTGGGCAATTCTATTTCTATACTCGACAGCAACATTTCTTGAACCCACTGCGTCACAAATGCGGAAGGAGAAATCGGTAAACACAAAGCCTGTCGGGTTGCTTGCTAGGAGGAGTTTCGGTACGCAAATCGTGATTGAAAAGCACTATATACATGGGTTTAACAAAATAATCATATTTTTAAATGAATGCTCTTCATTTCACTCAAAATTCAGACACCGCGATGGGAACTACTTTGTTTATTAGTGACGTAATAGGGTCAACTTAAGTTGCTGTCTAGTACAGATTTCGAACTCCAATACCAACCTAATAAAATAAACTACTTTATCAGAAAATAATAGGTAACACAATATGTATTTATATAGGGATAATGATGAACCATCTTTTAATATTTTAAACCATTAGTTTAATAAATAGTACCTAAGAAAACACAAAGCCCTTTTATCCATACAAGCTAAGATAACGATATCGTTACTTTAATATCCCAAGGCATTCAATAGAACTCATACTGACAGCAGCATTGAGAAAATATTGAACTTTGTAGGCGTTAACAAAACAAAACCAAAATCTTCCCCTAAACATTCAGTATCACATTTATTAACCTAAAAAAACACGTTAATTATTATAACCAAATTTATATCTAACAACCATCTTTACTCATCACATTAAGCGCGACACCTTTCCGGAAATTCCTGTGATTACACATGACGGGTAATCACACAAAATCAATAATGACGCAACCAAAACATTAATTAAATTCAAACTCACCCCGTCACAAAAAAAAAAAAAGAAAACATCATCCTCCCTAACACAAACATAAACAAAAATTTAATTGATTCCGTCTCCAAACTGAGACCCCTGTCGACGTTAAAAGTAATTAACATCTAATTACAAAGTCAATTTGCGCCAAAAATATATGACGAACTCCATCCGTGTGAAATTTCCCCTTTCATAACACGGTTTACTTTAACCGTGTTTAACCCTTAATAACCCCGCTCTGATGGGAAATCCCCACGGGGGAAAATCGAAAGGGAAAAAACTCTCAAGGTAAAAAATCACTTAGGTATTTTTCTCTGCCGTGTAAAACATGCCAGGGCCTCTAATTTTAAGTAATGACTCCCAAAGCTTGCTTGTTATCGAGATATTTCTTTTTCTGTCATTTAATAACTCTCACCTTGTGTTAGGGAAAAGGATGGAAAAAAAACGGGTTGTAGTTAATGACCGAACGCATTAGGTATAAACAAGGGAATCTAGATGGGGGATTTTTCCCCGACTTGATAAATTTCACTAGAAGATATATTTGTGGACTAGGTTAGGATGGGAATTTGTTGTTTGTTGGGTAAGATAATTCTTTGAAAAATTTATCAGGTGTTCTTAAGGGATCTTTAAGTATCCTGGCATCACAATTTAGGCTCTCATTTTGTGAGATTTATTCGCCTTTAGCTGATAAAAATGGGACCGATAAAGGGAGGATTTATAGGAGAGTTACTCTACCTTATTTTTTTATTATAGGTTTCCTCCGTGAAAAGTGAAACAACAGAGCTTTTAACTCGGATTTTAAAAATGGTAACTTTGTGAAAAAATATGGAGGCTTTCTTAAATTTTTGATTTAATGATAGTTAATTATAAGCAATCAAAGAACCCATTTTATTTGATGAACTTTTAATGATAGTACATATTTTTTAGTTTATTTATAAAGATAATTTGGAGTTTTATTAATTTTTATAAATAAACATTTTGTATATTAAAAAAACCTTGAGGTCTGTTTTTAAAAATTTTTTTAGCAATTTATTTAGTGCTTGTAATAGATTAAAGGTAGCTTTTTATAAAACAAAAAAAATTGTAGGGGTTTAGGTCTTTTTCTAAATTTTCTGAGCACTAATACTAAATTTAAGTCAAAAGAGGGTACATCAATAACAGTAATTCAACTAATTTTTGTGTTTAAAATGTCGTAAAAATGTTTGAATTGTTGGGGAATTGAGTTGGCCTAAGAATTCCAATTAAACACCAGCTCAGTAACATCAATAAGGAACACCTTTTAACAAAGACTATTGTTAGACTAAGGACAGGCCATCACAAGGGAATGAAGATCGACAGAGAAGGACATAGAACTCATAGTAACTGTGACAACTGCCTGGACACAGCTTTAATACCAGCACACATTTTCGATGGTTCAGCCATAGCTATTGACCTACTTAATATTGAGGTCCTATTCTCTGAAATAGACCTCCACAATGACAATATCAAGGATATTGCCAGGGCTGTCATCTCCGCCCATGGCTATATTTGATTTGGACTCGTCGTATCATCATGGCAAACAGAGTTTTTATTAGCAAAAAAAAAACAATCATCGGAAGTACCCGAATAAAACCAACACCCTACTACGCGATACAAAGTGCCGATAACTCTAACCGCGCCCCGCCCCTTTTGAAATATGTTCTTCTCACCCCCGACCCACCATCGTCGGAAGCACGTCGCCGCGACCACCGACACCTAAAAGTCGCCATTAAAAAGCGGCCGCGCAACAATAAGATTAATGGCAAAGCCGCACGCTATATCCGGAACCCTTAAGAGGGAAATAATTTGATCAACAGCGTTCGAAAATACGGAGGTGGGCTTAATTACCACGGTTTTGCAGGTTTTTCCTTCCCCTCGTGGAGGTGTTGCCAAAAAACAAAAGAGGAGATTGATGCGTTTTGTTTGTGGAGGTGCTATCGAAATGTACGCGATTGGCATTAAAAAGATTTTGTAGAGGAACTACAAGGGAGTAACAGGTTATAAAACAGGGTACAGGTCGATTTCGCTTAATGTGAGTTAGTGTTATCAATCGGATAATGTTATTGAAATTAATTGACTGGTCCCGATCAATACAATTTAAAATGACGCAAAATGTATCGTTTTATGTTATTATATCGTTTAATGTTAAATTTAAATTGAAAAAGTTTGTTTCGTTTTTTATTAGAATAATGACCAACGTTTTAGAAAGACCAAATAGAAATGCTTACCTACGAATTTCTGACTAAAATATATTTTAGTAATTCATTTATAACATTATAGATGACAAACTATGGAAAAAAATAACGTGAAAAAATCCAACCAAAAGAAATTTCACCGAACTTTTGAGTAAGTTGAAGAACGAAACTGATAAATTTAAAAATTGTTTTAGGGTTGATTTTAATTGAATTTAATATCAAGTGTGAGTGGTTAAAATAACACGGATTGGTAACATAATGTAACTCATTTATTTGCAAATTGAATCATGCATCTTATAGTGCCATGAACGAAATCGACCTCCAACTAACTATTAATCATGCATGCTTCAATCAAACTATTACCTATACCTTAGCACCTTACACACTTTCAGCACCTTATAAAAACACATTTCAGTATTAGAATAATGGAACAATTACTACAAAATATCCATATAACTTTTATGGCAAAGATATTTACTCATTTATACTCAACATCCAGTTTATGATCCATGTCTAGACAGTGTGTTTCCATCGCAAATAATAACGTGATTCCTAAGTCAATTTGCATAGATTAAGGAATTCTAGACACATCATTTTGAATAGGTGCCCGAATTTCTGTGACATGTTTAATCTACCTGGAGGAAACAAGAAAATATGGTATTTTTATGCAGTCATTTAGATAGGAAAGTGTAACTGAAGGGATTTGTTAGAGATTTGCGTTGCCACAACATATACTGGAAGTTAGTAGAAATATGTTTTGGAAGTATGAACTCAATGAGAGATACTTTGAGGTTAATTTACATAAATATGCTGCAAACTATAGTATAAGTTATTTAAAATACATATAGATTTAAGACGTATAGTTCAGAAGCAATTTTCATCCAAAGAATGTAACCAATTTTTGGTTTTATAATAATTCAAGGAATATACGTAGCATACATTTTCATATATTATTAGTTCAATTAAAAAGAACATAGTGTATTTAAATTTATGAAATCTTGAGAAATTTGCCAAAATTTTTATAGTAGTTTTGCTTTAATTACTTAGATTAAATTGAAAATTCTACATTAGAAAATAGAGATTAACTTGAATTTTTGAAAGCTCGATAAGGGATAAAAAATTACTTTCGATACTACGGAATAAATAACTATTTTCGTTACTGCTGATTGTTTGATTGTAAAATATATAATAGTAGCAATCCTAAAAAAATATTTGTAACAGTAGCAAGCATTGAAAAATAATGTAATAATGTTATTATTTGTATCATCATAATTATATCATTCTTAAATGACAATGAAGGAAATTGTAACTGACGGATAGGTTAAAAAAGAATCTCACTTCCTTCATATATATTGCAAAACTACTCTTGAAATATTCTTTAAGCACACATTACAGAATCAGTTTGAAATTGTGAAACACATTCGCAATAATATTACGGCATTTAATGTGGACGAACGAACTTGCAAAGCAAATATTCAATAGAAATATTCAAAATGGCGCATTTATTATGTGAACAACATTATTGTTCTGAATTTCAGGTAAAACAGTCGAAAGAAATTCTGACAAAGCCATAGAAACAATGCAACTCCCTTTATATATATATATCATTACTATTGGAAGACTCTTCAGATATTCTCTAATTACTTACTATACATTCAACTCGGAAATAGGGAAACAGCCTAAAGTAGACAAAATTACAACAAGCAGTAGCGAGAAAAGGAGAATTCTTTCAACTCCAAAATTAAACCTCAACGAACGACAACCGCTAATAGGGAATACCATCCACATAACCTTTCCCTCCTAATTATATATATAGCACACAACGGCTACACGAACCAACTATGCAGAAAGTCCAGAGAATAATTAAAAGCGATTGGCGAAACAAAGCGTTCGTGTCTTCGGTGATTAAAGGGCTCTAAAAATATTCAGGACCCGTCTTCAGAAATTAATAATCCCGAGATTCGGAATTAGGTGGTGGTCGCGCTCTGCAACCAGGTTCCTAATTAAACGAATCTAACGTATCCGTCTCTTCGAGATTCGGCGTCAAATAAGTGTAATTAAAGATTTAGGGGAGGTTATAGCGTTTTTAGCTTGTCAGCGGGGTTTAGTTGTCTTAAAGGGTATCAGCATTTCTCGAGAATCGGATTTGGTGGGGTTAATTATTTTGCGAGATGATGGCGGCGGTGGGAAATTGGATTTATGCGAATGAATGTGACCGATATGGAGACAGGCGTTTATTAGTGGATTAGGCGTAGAGGCAATAGGAAGAGAGGGGGCACTGGTGGGGTAACGCAGTGGTTGAAAGCAGTGAGTGGCTGAGAGAAATTTGTAACTTGGAGCAGAAACATCACTTTATTTCCCAGAAAAATAACCCAAAATAGGTACCGACAGTTTTCTATCAGATAAAGCATTGACGAATACATTAGAGAAAATAATTCCCATTAAAGCTGGTGTTTTATAAGACCTTTAGTTTTTTAGTTTACAAACAGATGACATATTTCATGGGGTAACACTAAAAAATACAATCAAAAATAAGACTATGAGTTGCCAAGGAGTCAAGTACCTAAATGGGCAACCGGTGGAGATTTTTGTAATAAAGACTAAAATGAAAACATGAAAAAAATGTCATGTAAAATACTAGTCAATATGCTGTGTCAATGCTAAGTCAATAGGCTGTTATCTTCCGTAGTTTTAATAGGAACGAAATCCATCTGTAATTTCATACTGTTATAAGGTATTGAATAATAATTCAAATTATTTTATTTTAACTCTACTAATTCGATGAACAATTTTGGATTCATTTAAACCAGTATTTACGAAAGAAATCGCTGTTTTAGTAACTCAGGTCGACAAACCTGCCCTCTGATTTCGTCTTTGAGAAGCATATTTTCTAATCCCACTAAGGGGGAGGTAAGTTTTCCACCCTCACATATGGACCAATCAGAGTGTTCTTAGAGTGACTGGCAACTCCATATTTGGTCCGAGAAACCAATCAAAATTCTGCAATCCAAGCGGGATTGTAAAATATGCGTTTGAGTGACACGCTCACTCAGGTGTTCAAAGCTCTCTCTATGTACTATATTCCCTCTATGGAATTAGGTAAACAGAGGTGCTGGAGAAGAATTGCAGAGCATTATGTTTATTATATGGGGAGAGTATGCCATGAGAGATAGGAGGCATTGCCAAAGCGAATTAGACTTATCTAAGGAGGTGTAAGTGGTCTTAGATGAGACTTAGCAACGCCTCTTAAGTGACATATATCATAATCTTCTAAGATTATGCATGCTCGGTGAACGTAAGTTGAAATCTCACTTGTCAGAGTTAAGGAACTGGAATAATCATTTCGGAAGCTTGAGGGGTATTATAGGTTTGTTAAAAGAGGGGTATCTGAACTGAATAATTCGCTCTTTAGAGAAGAGTTATGTCTGCTGAGTACTACAGCGAAATAAACTGATGTGATTACGCAAACCGATGAAATATGCTACCTAATCCATGACAGTATATTCCGCTTTTCAATTATTTTAAACGAAAATTGTAGTAATAAACACTAGCTTCGACACAAACGTTTCCTGAACCTATGACGTCACTACGCGGAAGCAGAAACTGCGTAAACAGAAAGTATGTTGGGTTGTTAGGAGGAGGGTACGCAAATCGTGATAAAAAGACGCTAATATATATATATATATACATGGGTTTAACAATGTAATCATATTTTTAAATTGACGTTCTTCATTTCACTCAAAATTCAGACACCGCGCTGGGAACTACTTTGTTTGTTAGTGACGTAATAGGGTCAGGAAACATAACGAAAAAAATTTCGACAGTACGAAGCAAGCAATGGGTTGTTTATTGAAACTTTTTGAGCGATTAAAATTTATTTTTTTTCAGTGGGAAACTTACTATACCAAAATCATTACAGTGGTACAGACATACAATGGAATGATAAGAACATTTGAATATAAACATAGTTTTTAATTCACAGTCTCAATACATTCCGTTAAAACAAAGAAATTTGAAAAAAGTTTCATAGCAGTTAGTGAAACTTATTAAAATTCACCTCAAAACTACCTTTAAAAATTACAATATTCCGGAAAATTTCCACCCAAACGACGAAACTTATTTACTCTCAAGTCACTCAGCAGAACAAATAATACTACACACTGCAAAAATTTATACCACTTCTGGGGTCCACCAACAAAAGACAAACGGCCGGCCTTCCACTCGATGACACCGGGTGCAATTATGTCATCGCGAAACTCGGAAGACAGCCGGGCTTATTTGTTACTCGAAGAGGCTCCAGCACAAAATGAACGCAGAGAGAGAATTTCCATCCTCTGGGAAGTATGAATCTTTCATTCTCTTTACAAAGAATGCGAAATGAGAACGAAAAGGCCGAGTGAGTTCCATGAGGAAGGGGGATATTTACGATTCCTCATTGCCAGCAGCTGTTACTTGATTCTCCGGTGGTGAAAACTTTGTACTATTTACTGGGGCCTGCTGTGTTTACTTTCGAATTTTGCTCTTTTAGGGTTAAAAAGTAGCCGAGAGATGGAAATTTATGTGTCTCAGACTCAGGCTGTCTTTTCTTTTGGAGAAATTTCTCTCACTAACAAATGGAGGGATTGCGAAGTCTAGACGCTAATCAAAGTTCGGAAGATGTTTTCTTTTTTTCTTTTCAGCGAAGGGGTTTCATGAATGCGAATTGGAAAATGTGTTTCAGTTTTAATTTAAAATTGATGCAGGTTCAAAGATATAAGCTTCAGTTTTATATGTTTGTTCTGACATCAAATGTAACAAAATTTCTGAACACCTCACTGTCACTTCTTTTTGTTTTCTTCCTTCCAAGAAAAAAGTCAAGAATTTAATTTTATGAACGATATAACACTTTTCTATTCAACTTTTTTATGAGTGCAGTTCCTGGATCCAGATCAGGTTCTGCCAAAAATTAAATGTATAGAGAAAAGGCTTCGTTTTTTTTTTTGATGAATACAAAATTATTTATCTCTCATTTTTTTTAAAAAAAATCATAGTTAAGGTATACAAATGAATAAACGTAAATAAACATTTTAAAATTAAATAAGCATCACATTAGCATCTTTACATTCATAAGTTCTGGTTGATTTTTCAATAACCCAGATGCCATAGATATATACATTTCTTTAAATGCAAAAGATAACATATTCTTTGTCAGTAATTATTAGTATGATACACATAAACTTTTATTTACTTTGGTTACTTATGTATAAGCCCGTCAGCCGTCCCGCTTAATGTTAAAGTCACTGAGTGGTCGAAGGTTTAATATACAAAAGTGCATTTTCCTTTGAGTAACAGTGAAGCTTCAACGATCAATAAGTGTATTATATTTAAACCTAAATTGTGGTTCATAAACGCATTAGAAGATATGGTTAATCTAAATATAAATATCCGTAAATCAATATGAGAAATGTAATAAAAACCATTAAGATCTCTAAATACCCAATCGACAGAAATGTATTCCATACATATCGCAAAAACCGTACACAATTTTCACCAGCGCAATTAACTTTTCTAAAAACGACATAAAAGGAGATATCACAGTTTCAAACAAAATAGTAACCAGGCTTCAAAATTATGTCTTTTATCTGCGTCATTATTACCTGCATTTTGAAAATGACACTTAACATATTACTTTAACTTTAACCGCCTAAACGCACACCCATATTTTTATTTTTTAACAACCAGAAAACCATTTGATAAATATTTCATCCCTGCCCTTTATTTCCATTCATAAATACCGAGCTTAACGATCGCACTGTTCCACCTTTTAAACATTGATAACCCATTCATTCAATAACCAATCTCCATTCGACCTTGAACTGTTGATGCCCGACCAAAATAGCCTTTCATCGATCGATGAGGGTTACTTTCGACCAAAAATAAAAAAAAGAACAAATAAAACTCATCATCAACTCTGAGAACGAATTCCGCCTTTCAACTTCAGGTAGATTATCAACCAATGATAAATCCCAGTGTCGCTAACCCTATAGATCAACGCAAAATGGCTGCGGGTTGAATGAAAACAAAGCCGAAACGATGACGATAACGACTATCGATTATTAATTTCCATTAGAACGAATAAATGCTTCTCCCATCAACCACCAGGGGGGGGGTTCTTCTCACAGTAGGGGGTCCCGGAATGTAAATGGCGAGGAATATCGATGAAGAGTTACTGATGCCAAACCCGGGGAAAGAAAAAGATAAGGTTTCCGAAACTTCTTTGAAGAGATAAATCAAAAGGAGCTAATAGCGGCGATTAGGCAAGACATTTGAGGTGGTTCTATTTCTCTCCCGAGTTCTTTTTGTTAAGGAGGTCTTTGGTTCCTTCGGAATTTTTGGGGTTGGAGTACCCTTCGGAAAAAGCCCGATTTTTCGTTTTTCTTTTCGGAGACGTTGTATAGTTCGGCTCCGTATTTGGTTTCAGAGGCAGCGTATTATTTTTCAAATGTCTGGGAAGAAGTAAGCGACAAACTCACAAAATATTCTACCCACTTCCCACTGGGAAGTGGGTAGAATATTTTGTGAGTTAGTAATCGACAAAAAAGGCTTATTGTAAAAAGTAAATACCCCTAAAAACAAGTTGCCATCTAGAATAGAAGCGCAAGACACAATTGAAAATATTTTTGCGATAAACCCAATAGCGTTGTCAATAATCACGAAAATATGGATTTTTTATATCATATACGAGCTATTGCTCTTATGATTACTCACAATTTAAAAAAATATTGTACTTTTATTTATTTATTAATTGGTATTTATTCGTTTGTTTTTCTTCTTATTTTTTATGTTGGTTTCGTTTCTCTGTGTGTGTCCTGTTGTTCTAATAATACACTATCATCTATCTACAGCCTCCCCTTTCCCCCAAAACGAACTTAACCCCCTCCCATTGAAAAATACCCGCCCGACAAATAAGACCTTAACCGTCTCATTCAGACTTAACAAGCGTCCCTAAATACGGCGGGCCCGGACAATCCGGGAAACCCATAGGTGGCGTTCGTCCTATTAGACCCTCACTGCGAACGTCAGGCCTTATTCTTTCTTGCCGGACGTTCTATCGAGCCCCGGATTTCACGATTCAACAGTTCCATTCACCGGTCCCTCGTTTTGGCGGATGAAATTAAGGAATGGCTGAGTCGGCAACCTTCCCCCCATTTGCATATACTCCGCTGAATTCAGACGACTTGGAATGTGTAAGACGCTTAAGGATGGGTCTGAAAGGAGGGTTTTCGTTGACTTTTAATGTCGCGTAACTGTAGTATTTGTTCTTATTGGGAAAGTGTAGAGATTAATCTGTGTGACCCTTTTTTAATCGATTGTTTTGTTGTGGTCAAATTCAGCACGCAAAAAGTTAGTCATTTCATCTTATGGTTTTTCACCGATAGAATCATAAGTTAATGGTATGTTTTAGCAAGTAAATATAAATGATGGGTATTTTAATTTCTCTCTTACTAATGCATTTTTTTCTACACTTAATACAAAAAAAAATATAATTTATTTAATTATATTCTTGTTCTGCTAGAAGCATTACTACTGAGTTACTTTACTTTTTAAATTAAGAAGTAAGAAGATTTTAAGCTTTTAAGAAGGTTTATAATTTGCTCTTAAACATGTAAGCATGTTTTGAGCCTCCTAAAAACACCTATTGGCAAGAGATATTGTTTTTTTGTGATATCAAACAGCATAAAAAAATAGCGTATTTACATGGGAACCGTTTCACAAATTTAATGGGTGACGTTTTCTAAGAAATCTGCATATCTCTATGGTTACGATGCGAATATGTTTAAAACACAATTATTACTTTTTGAGGAAAGTAATATAATTCTGCTCAAATAAAAGAGCTATATTAAGCATAAAAAGTGCAAAATAATTTATGTTAAATCCATTAAAAGATAAAAAGCTTGCTAACCATAATAATTATGTTTTCCTATTATAAAATTAGGATAAAAAAGAAGCACTGATAAAGTTAGCTGATGATTTTTAAATAAAATAAACATAATTATAATAAAAGTTTACAAATGGAACTCTTTTATTTGAAGAGAATGCTATTACCATACTTCAAGAATGATTGTATGTATGTTACGGGCAATTAAATCCGGGCATTATTAATAATGCCCGATGTGAGGCGGGCAATGTGATAAATTCAATGGCATTTATCAATGAAATGTATTACTTTGCCCACCTCAACTTCGGGCATTATTAATAATGCCCGATTAATCACTTTGTCCGTTATGTTTATCGATTGAAAGAAAAATGTTCTTAATCTATTCTTTAAAAAATTGCATTCTTAGTTGAGAGAATTAGTAAGAATTTTTAAGCAAAAATATTACTAATCTCAGCTTCTAGATGTCTAAAAACAATAACACAGAGATTTAAAATTTTATCATTTTATATTCGTAGAGAAGCATTGCGTTCATGATCCTTTACGTGAGGAAATGTAGTATTGCTAAATTCAGTTGTTTCCCCAAACAAGAGCGGTATGATATCATAGCATTTAGTCTCTAAAGCTCCAAGAGTATATAACAGTGATTAATGCCTATTATATTTGTAGATCATCATACATACTAATTCCGTTCATTAGTGAATAAAGCTATAAATATTCAGTAAATTCCTAATTTACGTTGAACAGTATAATTTGAGTATTTAATATAGTTTAAGAGACTAGATGAGAGGTCCTCGAACTTTTTGACTGGTTGAATCGAGTAGTTGAAAGAAAACATTTTGATTGGTTCTTTTTATGGCGTCAGGGCCTTCAGACTTTTGAACTGAAGAAGTCGGAAATAAGTTTTCTATAGAGTCTTGCATTTTTCAGACTAATTTCATATACTTAGTTACTTTATAAGTCTTATAGTACCTACTGTTAACTTAGGAAACATAAGCGGAATTCGAAAATATGGGAAATATTAATTAAATACCTAACATAATAAGGCAAGTATTGAATGAATCAGAAATGGAATGATAAAAATGTTTTTAGAGGCGAGGTATTTCAAAAATATTTATAACTTTCTGAGAAATTTATCAGAACTTCCATAAATCATAAAATATTTAAAGAAAGTAATAATGCAGAATGTATGTCTAGGTGTCTAGGGGACAAATTAAAGCTCTCGGAAGGTCGAATGTCTATGAATCCTAGACAAGAAATCATAAGTATTTCATATATTTCCACAATTTTTAAATCCTGCAATTCGTAAGAAACATTTGTTTTCTTCACTGTCAAATGTTTCAAAACTATTGTAGATGAATAATGGTTCGATTTGAATTTTTTTTTCAATTCATAAAGAAAAACTACTGGAAGATTGTAAAATTTCTCAAAATACGAAGTTTTGTTGCAAAATATCCGTACAGTTAAAAGGTAAAAGTAGGATACTTTATTATTTGTATTACTTTTTAGAAAGTTTCAAAAGGGAGTTAAATGCGTGAGTTTTGAAAGTAAATAAAGCAACACAGAGGAAAAACAACAAACAGTAAAAAGCGTTTTATTATTACCTTAAACCTTCCTCATGACTTATAAGAAACCATGCATATTCAAACTTGCATTTTCAAACTGTAACATTTTAGAGGTATACATTTTTAAGCTTGGATTATCCTAGTGAAAATTTCTCTTAGTTTATATGTATTTACTGCATTACAATGTAACTGCGAACTGTGAGAATGCAAATGTAAGCCCATTTGGTGTTTCTAACTCCCATATTTACCCTGCAAAAGTTGGAGACTGTTTACATTCAAACCATTTATACTACATGCTCAAATTCACTTCACCAACATTTGTTTCTACTACGTTTAATTTATACAAAACTATTTTCTAAAAGGGGTAAAATTCTAGAAACAAATAACTTCTTTGAAAACTTATTTTTTTATTACAAACCGTATTTAACAACAATGTGAATTAGAATTATCTAAAACAAGTCCTTTAACACGAAAGGCCTAGTTAATTTGGTAACGCTTTTTACTATCTTTTTTTTTCTTTGCAGATAGTTCTAGTAGGAATAGAAAAAGAATTTAATTATTCGAAATCGTTTAGAATCACCCTTAATCCCAATCAGCTTTATCGCTAAGAAATTTAAATCTAATTAAACTGGAGAGCATTACCTCTTATTCTATTTAACCACCTACAGTAATAGAAAACAAAAAAACGGATCAAACCACACTGATAGCAAAATTCTATCTAAAACAAAGAACTGAAAACGACGTACGATTTTTTTATTTTCAAATCATGGTAATGCGGTCAATTGTTTTCTCTGTCTCATTATTTAAAGTAATGGGGGTGATCCACTTATTACTTTAACACATGTTTAAGGAAGACTGGCGTGTTATTTTGTGTGACAAGAAAATAAAATTTTGAAAAATGTTCTCAAGTAATTCTTTGTAAGTCTAAGTTGAAATGAAAAAAAAAAATTATAGGTATTATAGAATTTAAATTGAGTAGGGTAATTATTATTCCAACTCTACTCCGGAGTTAGAAGTAATATTCTAAGGTTTTAAAAGCAGATATTCGTATTAATAAGTTTCATATTGAAAAAAATTTAAGCATTTGTTACGAAGCATAAGTATCTTATCTATACTTAGTAATAGTAATTTAAATTGCTTTTTTTAAACTTCAAAATACATTACAAACTTTGGAGAAGCTGGGACGATGAATAAAGAAATAATTTTTAGCTTTTTTAATTAATATCTGGGAGCGCTGCTGTTATCTGTCTCAATGGATTCAGCATGGTACTTACAAGGAAACGTTCTCTAGGGTGAACTCTCAGAATTGGACGAAAATTTTACAGGGGTTAGTATGACTCAAAACACCTTCTGTAAAAAAATTAGCTGCTAAATTACAGTAGAAAAGCTGCAAAAAATTATTAAAAATTATCATATTTAACGCCAAATGTAACCCTACTAGGCGAGGATGCTTCCTTTGGCTCTGTGTCAAAAAATTCTAGAATAAACTGGTCGCGTTTTCTCTGAAGTAGTTTAAATGAGCGAATAAAAAAAAGGTTCATCAAATGCAAAAAAGGATTAAAAATGAATTAAAGGAGGAAAATAAATTAAAGGAAAGGAAATTAATTAAAAAACTGTTGTTTTAATGGATATTCTGAAGTACTTTTAACAAAATATCTCAATTTCACGTTAAATACAAATTTAATCATCCCATCTGATAGAAAATTCGCCAAGTCGCCAAGTGGTGTTAACTGAATGTGGTTGGCATCTCAGAACCCAATTTTCAAAGTTAATTTACTCCTTTCCTAATGAAATTTAGCAGCTAATTTTTTCACAGTAAGTTTTTTTAGCCATCTTCTTATGTCTGTAAAATTTTCATCCAATTCTGTGAGTTCACCCTGAGAACGTTTCCTTGTTAGAGTGCATAATACATCCATGACACAACAAGTTGTTGCTTCAAATCTAAAGACGGGACACGGAGATACTTTTGAAACTTTCCTTATATTCCCAATTTCGAAAATAACTTTTATATGATACTGTTTTCTATTATTGCTTCTTATACCACCCCCTTTAAAAACCCCAATAAGTTAACATTTGAACTGGAAAGAAAAAAAGAATAGAAATTTCACTTCTTGTAACACAGGAACAATGGAATTTTTGCAACTTAATTTAAGGATGACCCCTGAATCAAGCAAACGCGTTAAACCCGAACATAAAACAAAAACAAACCGAATAATCGCAACAAAAAGGGGGCCGAAAATCCCTCCTCGTCGAGTCAATAAAGCATGGCAACGATTGTGCGGGGACGTCAAAAGTAATTAGACGGCTTTGGGAACCCTTTACCACTATACAAAGTCGTTTTCCACTTGGAAGATTGCAGTCCGATTCAATTACATACAATTATGGCTCATTTGGAAGAGGGTATAAAATAAAGGGATACATCTCTCAAAGTTTATTCACACTTGACTTAGGATCTACTACTAGAAAGATGCTTTTGGATGTAGTTTTTTCTCTGAGAATCGATCTTTTTGGAGGGATGTTTTCGGAACCGAGAAGGAATTAGTTGTTAGGTTCGGGAAAGATAAGACAGTGGAGAGGCGTGTAATTTATATGGATTAAAGGGTATTATGTCGGAGTCGGTGATTGGGCGTTTAGAACAGCAGCGGTGAGGGTGTAGAGTTGAAATTTACGAGGAGTTCCGTCCTTTCATGTTTGCTTGTTGACGTGGAATTATGAGTTTGTAGCGAAACAGGCTTAACTGCTTTCATTAAGAAAAAGATACTCTCGATAATTAAAAGTGTAAAAATATTATTGGCTTATCTTCCTTACATGAGACTCACAGTAAACTTAATTATACGTTTCAAATTATTAGTACAATGAAATGAGACTGGTGACTTTTTCCCCATTTTGGTGACTTTTTCCCCATTTTGGAGATATTTTATTTATATATTGCTAGCTTGTAAATTACATCTGTTTTATTGCGTATTCTATGCACATGTGGAAAGATCAGTTAAAACTCAATCACACAAAGCCTACTAGATACTATACAGGCTAGCCCAGATACGAAAATCATTAAAAATATAGATGTCAATAGCTGAAATCCTGGCAAAGCCTTAAATAATATCCTATGCAATACCTATTGTACGTTATAGACCATATATGTGACGATCCTAGCAAGAAAAGTTGTCAAATGTTTTTCATAATTCAAAATTCAGCTTGCCTGTTTAGTATCTAGTAAACCGTGACTTAATCTACATTAGAAAGAAAGGATATTATGTTATTTTGTAGTAATTATAAAAACTGTTGGTTCTTCCTCTGTTGACTTTAAAAAAAATTTAATGGTTGTAACTTGTAACAATAATTATTCAATTTCATATTACTTCAAGTTTATGGAAATATTTAGTTTATAGTTAATTTATAATATGTTTTATTATTTGTGATTCATAAAAGAAATGAATGCAATTAAAATTATAAATAAACCCCCAAAATACATGTCAATGTAACTCAATACAAAAATGTATTCAAATTAACTTTAATCCATAAGTCAATATTTCTTTAGAGTAAAATTGCAATATCTATCTCGTTAAAAACTTACAGTTTATCTTTTTAAACAAAGGGGGAAATGCCAAAAATAACAAATCAACCAATTTATAGTTACAGACAGTTTTATTGATGACAATCACAGTTATTTGGCAATAGCTCGGTAATTAATTTTCAGGGAAATATAAGGTAATTGTATCTTTCTTTAGGAAAAAAATAAAAACTAACTCAAAAAAAATCTTGTGTATGGTGTAATTTGGCATGCAATTAGCTTATTGTAAACAAAGATTCTATTTGTAAACACTGCGTACTCTGTAACTCAGAGAAACTGTGTTTAGAATTTTATTTGGCAACTTTTCAAAAGAAGAGAAAGTATCCATTTCATCACAGATAACACGTACTGTTTCATATCCGCCAAACTAAACAGAAATATTACTTTTAAGGATTAAATATTTCAAGTTCCTTCACACCATATATCCAATACTTGGCACCAGTACAATTTCGGAAACTATCTCCCGTGATAGTGAATAAGTATTGAAAAATAAAACTCAAGATAAGCTTACCCTTGAATGCACAGTATTGTGTTCAGTATCTGAGGTCGGACAATCCTGATGGTCATTAAGGTAGGTTCGAACTACATTACCGTAGCAGATAATTACTACAGTCTTGAGTGAATAGTTAACCTGATAGAACCGAATTCTAAATGGTGATTAGATTGGTTAAAGGGATTATATAGAGAATCGGTGAGGACTGAGGTTAAATCTACCATCGCATTAATTTTACTAAATTATGGGGAAAGATAAATGAATGGAGTTATATCATTATACATATTCACCAGTGATTAGTTTTACCGTTATAATATAAGTAAACAATATGGGCTTTAGTATAAGTGGTGGAATAATGAAGCATTAAAAGCCACAAAGCTGAATTAGCACTTTTAGATTCACTAACTACACATAAGTATAGTAAAATTAGAAATGAATTTTTTAGTTTTAACAGGTATATTTGTAAGTTTTGAAGAAAAATAGAAATTGGATTGAGATCATGAGATACTTTCGAATGAATCAAAAGTTTTAATCAATTATGTGCAGAATGAATAACAATTGCTAATTTTTAATCAGTGTTGTTATAAATATTCAAATTAAGATATTAGGATTGCAGCAAAAAAAATCCAAACTTGATTTAAAAATCAAGAAAAAATTAGTCTCAAAAGTTAACAAGTAAAGATGCTTTTTTAATATTTATTTAACACGCATTCCTAATTATTTTTAGGTAGAAATTTTGTAGCAAACATCATGAAAAACGGATAATTGAAAATACGGTAATGAAATCTGTGAAGCACGTAAAAATTGTTTTTAATTATTTATTTGGTAACTGAAAAGAATAATTTTTAATCTGGATTCAATTATGACTTGCCACGGAACGAATAATTTTGTTGGAAGGTAATTAGTAATATGAAACTAAATGCAAAACACCTCAATAAAGTTATTAAATAATAAAAACATGAGAATATTTGTGCAGTATACAAACAAACCTTATGTTATTCTTTCTAATATTGTTAAAAGTACTAAACTAAAGATGCGCCCACCATTAGGATAAAATTTGTGTCATAGATCAAATTAAAACTTTATTTTCCAGATACCTAACATTATTCAAATTGATAAGTTAATTTTATACAGGCAAAAGAAGACATTAGTGCAAGCGTTTCGAATTTATTTAAGTGTACATAGGGCTACATAAACAAAAATATCATTTCAACCATCAAGAGAATTCGGCCTCTTTTTTTTTGTATTGCTACCATCCTACTTTCCATTCTTGTTTTCTGGTTGAGTTTTAATTTACTAGCATATGAATTCAATCCCCAGTGGAACATTTTAGTAATTTAAATTACATAGAAATTGTCGAAATATTTATTTTAACTCTACAGAAAGTCCGTACGAAGGTACAGCAATAACTACTCTTCACATTTTCTATCTATTACATTTACTCTGAGAGATCCCTAACAGGATAGGATACGGGTCAAAGGTATAGCGTACTATAGTAGCACAGCTCGTAGTAAATATCTCAAGTTTACGTAACTTAAACTAGAAGTTAACGAAATTTGGCTATACATGACAAAAATTGGACGAATCTTGAACGTTTGTGCTCATTCGGGTAAAGCCTTAGGTCGCTTTTACACGCAGCGATTTGATCGACGCGACTGGTAAAACTTTCAAATTACCTCTAAATGATGACGTAACTAGTAAGTCACAGCGCTATGAACCAATGGCAAGCAATTGCTGCATGTAAACCCGGCCTCATTCGTCGTGACCTCAAAAACACTACACAACGCGATAAACAACAACTTAGATTCAACGTTAATTCACCACACAACGTTACAACAACGTTAATTTACCTCACAACGTTACAACAACGTTAATTTACCTCACAACTAGTTTACATCGATTGTTACCTCAAATAGAATCCACCCCCCCCCTAGAGAGCAAAAAGGGATGCTTCGTCCTCGCGCAAAATCGGAGTACGTGCCGAAGGACGAATTTCCAGAAAGCCACTCGATTTTTCGTTTTAAAGCGGACGATTCTTCTTGAGTTGAAAACGGAACTGAGGGGGAGGGATTAGAATATTTATTCCATTTTGCTCTCTCATTGAACGAACGCACGCCCAGACGAATCGGAAAAGGTTAAGTTATTCTTCTCTTGAAGTTTCTTCACCATTATTGCAATTACACTCGATTGAATTCGTCGTATTATATCACTATAAATATGTTTTTTTTAACTAAAAAAATAGGAAATGTAAGGGATTAAATATAGTCTGGAGTTAATCCCGATAAACTAATTTAAATTGAGAAATTTTTACGGAGGCGTGATTTTAACTCAAATAAGTAAAACTGGAGACGTGTCGAATCGTGAAATTAGTTTTAAATCGTACAAGTGGCGTTAATTTCTTTTTCAAAGGATTAAACTATAATTAATTTTGCATGAGTTCAGTTAGATTTCTTCGTATACACAGAATTTCTGGTTCTCATTCAGTTATACTAATTTCACAAACTCGTCTGCATGTAATGTAAATCTATGCACATCTCGACATATAGCCTTTATTAAAGTTTGATTCTTTGACATTTTACTAATGAGTTAGTATAATAGATATTATTTGAATGAATGGAGATAAATGAGTATGAATGTAAGTCTTCAATAATGGGTATGGTAAAGAAGTTATTTTAAATAGTAATTCACTAATACATAAAGGGATAACCGTTAAGGGACATTATGGTTTTTCGAAGTTAATGAATAGTAATAATAAATGTAAAACCTTTGTTCAATTTAAATTGTCCACAATAACGTTTATGTTTTGCTTTATCACATGAAGATGTTAAACACTCTATAATTTCCTTTAGGGAATTTTCATTCATATGATAATGTTTAAAAACTTTTTAACAACAAAAACAATCATTAAATTATAAGAAATAACTAAAGAGGATAAAAAAAAACGTTCAACTTATTTAAAACTACAATTGAGATGTTTACACCAATAAGGAGCTAAATGTAAAGAAAAACTTTTGGAGTTAGCTCATTGTTGCTGCAATCACATCAATTTATAAATTTCTTCTTAACTAATACTATACCAATTCGAAATTTTTATTTCTATGAAAGTGAATTAATATAACATAAAGTTCTTTAAATAAAATGTAAAATGATTCATTAAGAAAAGAAAATAAAACTTATTAATTTTACTGCTTTCAAACCTTTACGGAACACATTCAATAACTGCAAAAAGTAAAAGATCAGGTAAGTATCGTGTTATTGATAAAATATGATGTATGCATTTCTGTTGTTATTATTAGCCAAACACATTTTGAAAGCATTAAAATCGAAAATATTGAAGGATACTTCAGAACTACCTGATTCGATATGTGAAAACTAATGCATACTTTTGATGCATGCGTAGAATTTATTTAAATTATTCACAGATCCTTACACACACTACAAATAAACATCGAAAATCTCTTCTCAAACTGTCAACATTTCGCAGTCAAACATTCGAAACTGCCCCACCGTATAAAAGAACAAATCCGAAACAGCCGCTCCTCGCAAATCTGCAAACGAATATTACGTTTCCCCCGAACTGAACCGAATTAATATTCCTGTCAATTCTCTGTGGGCAAAGAAGAAAGAAAAAAAAGTCCTCCCCCAATAGAGTCTTTACTACGGCACAGCTGACAGCATACCAGATACCGCAGAACGAACGATCCGAAAGAACCCCGTTTTTCTCGTTCCCTTTTCGAATATTTCCTGGAATTCCTCTAAAAATATGGTTTGGCTTTCGCATTTCGCCCTGCTACCATTATACGCTCCGCTGCGTCTTATTTAATTGAATCGATATATCGTTCCTTAATAATCGAAGTGGTTCTAGTGTTTTTTTCCTTTCCTCTTCCTCTTTTAACCATTGTTGAAGTGAAGTGAATGGATTGTTAAGGGCTTGCTTTTCGAAAGTTTGAAGGGTATGGAAGAGAGGAAATCGATGGATTTATTACTGTGGAGACAATAATAAAAATACAAAATAGGGGAATAATTCAATAGTAGCGTGTTTTCTTCTTTTGCTCTATACTAGACAGCAACGTTAGTTGACCCTATGGCGTCACTAACAAACAATAAGTGCTTTTCAATCACGATTTGCGTACCGAAACTCCTCCTAGCAACCCAACAGGCTTTGTGTTTATTCATTTTTTCCTTCCGCATAGAGCTCTTAGCCTTTTTTCTTTGTAGGAGGGATATAGCAAGAACAAAAAATTACAATATAAAGAGTGCAGTTCAGGTAATCTGGGGAAACATAAATTTACTTTCAAAGCTTATTTTAGGAAATCCCTTTAAAACACGCAAAAATTAATATTAGAAATTCCTAAAACGAGGTAAAAAATATACTTGATTTCATAGTAATTAAACTGATAAAAAAATTTATTTATAATAAATTATTTTAATAACTTTAGTAGAAAATTTTAACAGTTTAAACAAATCAAAAAACAAAGAGTAAAAGAACTGTTTTTGTCTGTAATATAGATTTAAAGAAAATAAGTAATTTTCCCTTATGCATAAATTTTAAAAAACTCAAGCCCTTTCGTAATTTCTGCTAACAAAACAAAAAGGTTGAAAACAAAAGTTGTTACCTGACCTTATCAAGTTTAAAATATATTAGAAACAAGACAATGATTAGAGCTACAATGTAAAAATAATCCCTTTACTTAGTTGATCATGTCACGGAGCTTTAAGGCTCATCAGAGCAGTAAAGAAATACAAAAATACCGAATAACTTTAATCAGAGATTAACTAATTATTTTATAAAAAAAATTGCAAATATTTCGCCAATCAATAGAATCCAAAAATAAAGGTATAATGATAAGTATTTATAAAAGTCAAATTAGAAGAAAGACGCTAATAAGCATATAAATAATGCTATTGGATATTAAAAAGAAGGATTTTAATAATCACAAGCACATAAAGTTGTTTTGTACGTTGGTTCGGATGCCAGGTTTGGCAAATTATGTTTTACGAAATTTTAATTTTGGATGATTAATTTCACTTTTGGTCGATTAATTTTCATTACAGATATAAAAACGAAAGTTATAATTTCAGTTATTTTAAAATCAAATGTTACAAAAAATTCTGAACGCGAAATTAAACTGAAATTTTCATTTACATCTTACATCTTACTTACCATGTACTATCCAATCCATGTTACCATGTTACATCCAATATCTTTTAAGAGCGTTTTTATGAAATTGGGCTAAAAAAGTTTAAATTAATGTAATTCCATTCCTTATTTTTAAAGCATCAATATTCATATTATAAGTGATGTTTTGATCATGCTTGATTTAACATTTTGGTAAGAAAAATTAATATACATTTCATTTTTAAGTAAAGAGTAACAAAAAGGTTACATTTATTTTAAATGGCTAGTGGCTAGTGATTCAATTCATTTTTTGTGTACGTAGGAAGTATTATTTGTCGGTAATAAGGCTGGGCGCGCACGAGTGACTAAAGTCATGGCGACCAGGATTACTAGTATCAAAAATATCACTAGAAAACAATAGAGCATTTTCAATCACATGACTTTACCTAACAACGGCCTTAGCAACGTTGTTTTTATCCTCCAGTGATGTCATGTGCGAATGCTTCTATTGGATGCTTCTATTTCTCGCCCCTAACAACAGCCTTAGCAACGTTGTTTTTGTCTTTGTCACCGTGACAAAAGTCGCCCGTGCGCGCTCGCCCTAATGTAAAAGTAAACACTATAAGAAAGTAATTCGGGGATATTCCACGTAGATTCTAATAATTCCTTCGGATACACATTAAATTTAAACTTAAAAAAAAGAAATGAATTTAAAAGGAAAATTATTTAAAATAAAGAACCACACAAGTGGATTTAAATACAAACATGAAAATGTTTTTAAAGATTATAAAATTGAAAAAAAGCGAAAATTTCCATTGTCGCATAACCTAACGGTATAAAAATATCGTAATCCGTTACAGTGTATCTATCTCTCATTTTTAACAGTGTGTGTACTTCAAACACATTCTTAATATTTATTTTACATAATATGTATCACGGTTATTTCCCGACCATGTTCAAGTACAGGTAAAGCTTAGAAACAAAAAGGAAAGTTTCTAAAGAATCTCATCCATTCTTTACGATGACATCGATTTTTCTACGCAGTAAACATTTTTTCAGAAGAGGAAAATATATTCGTCAAAATTCTCCTCTGATATTGAAGAAGAAAACACCATCTCAAATCGGCGTTATAGAGCATTGTGAGAGAAAACAGAATTTTTTCCTTTGCTCTCGGCGCCATTTTCTTTTTCCCGCCATTTCTATCTTTTGTGTTCTTCTACCTGATCGAACATCTCTTAATGGTGTAAACTTTTTTCTTCTTCGCGGGCTAAAAATGAGACTCGATTGAAGCTTTATTTCTTTACTTTATCGAGAGAGAGAAAGTTTTAAAAGAAACTTTTTGAGGAGAAAATTTTTTAAGCAGTCTCTCTCTCTCTCGTGGGAAATTTATGCAGCCGAAACTGAGGTAAGCCGATCGAAGTTTGGATAATGAAGTTATCTGTGTGGTTATTTCTCAAGGAGACATTTGTCGTGTCGCACGTAATTATGATAGGCGTGACATCGGAGTCGCTTTCCGCTTTTAATCAGACCCGGATTCTGTTTCCCAGTTTTTACTGAAAACTTTTAATTTAAGCTGCTCGAAAATGAGATTTTGATGAAAACATAAAACGGGTAGAAATAATAATATGCTATGGGGACTTGTATTTTTTAATCGTAGCACTTTTTGATTTAGACAGGATTGTTGTATTTAAGGTATTGGATAACAAAATATTTTAATTTTTTTATCAGTATTTACACGGTATTAAAATTTATCTCTGTTTATGTATGTGCATATTTAAAAATACTTTAAATTTAAATATAATAGAGAGATGATTGATTATTTTTTTCAAAAGGTTAAAGCTTTTTGAAGTCAAATATAAAAGAAAATGGAATAAAATTTGTAAGCCAAATTATCAAGAACATTGTTATCTTTAAATTTTTACTGACGAAATAATTTTTTTATATTTCATTGAATTTATGAGGTTAAAGTACTCGCTTTTAACATAACAAAACAAAAAGGCTGGGGTAAAAGGGTAAAATTGTCACGGTACACATACTGCGAAGCCGTACGTCCGGGGTTCGAATCCCCGTTTGGCATGGATGTTAGTTTCTGTCCTTGTGTGTGAGGAATGAATGTGCCCCCCCCCCTGTAAAAAGGGGCTGTGCCTGTGTGAATGTGTGTGTGGCGTGGGCGAACAGTACTTCACCTCCGTGGCTTCGGTCCACAGGTGCTCACTGGGTAACGTGAAGAAAGTACTGATATCGGCATGACATGGGTTAATGAACTTAGTTCAAATTACCTGCCATTAAAAAAAAAAACATTTAAGAATAGCAAATATACATTCATTTTTTTATTATTATTATTGAAGATGTTTCTGGGACTAAATAATTTTTTCAATACAGCATAAAACGGTTTACACCCCATCTTCTGGATGTTATTAACTATTTTAATGTGGTAATGTTAAGAAAATAAAGCATCATTATACACCTATTCATAATAATATTTTAATCAAAAATAGTGTTATCCTAAAAAGTAAAGAAACTTTAATTCAGTTTTCAGGTATGGAAACGTTTACTGCTATCAACACGCAATATTTAATAACCTGTCTTATTGTATAATCTAACTATACTTATACGAAGAATGGTTAAAATCCAGATAAGTTTTATTTATCATGTTAATTTAATGATAGGAAAATAATTAGAGCAGAAATTGATAATATAAGACATACTCTTTCTCTAAAAAATCACAAGTTAGGAAAATCCTCATGAGGTATTAGTTAATTTAATGATTTCTTCAGTTAATTTAATTATTTCTTTAGTTAATTTATTGATTTCTTCAGTTAACTTAATGATTTCTTACAAGAAATATTTAATAAAAAAGGAGGAAAGTACACAAGTCCCAGATCCCATTTCATTGACGAAAATAACGAGAGCAGACGTTGATATAATTAAAGCCCTGGATGAAGACGTTACTTCTAACGTCTTCATCCAGGGCTTTAGATATAATAATACACCAGCTACTCTTTCTAAAAATCACAAGCTTGAAAAATTCTCACGAGGTATCAGTTAATTTAATGATTTCTTCAGTTAGTAATTTAATGATTTCGCACAAGATGTATTTATAATAATAAATGAGGCAACTGCACAAGTTCCCGATCCCATTTCATTGAGGAAAATAACGAGAACATACGTTGATAAAATAAGACATACTCTTTCTAAAAAATCATAAGTTAGGAAAATCCTCACGAGTTATCAGAGATGACCTTTGGGACATATGTCTGCCTTATCTGGAAAAGAGCCATCAAAGAAGCAGGAGGAAAAACACACATACGTGGAACAAAAAAAGTATTTGGGAAAGATGCTGCTTTTAATCCATCTCGCTTAATTCAGCAAGATTTTTCGACATCAGTCTTCGAAATCAAATTCAGTTTTTTCTCTGTATATGCGCTTGTTCCCAGCGCAGCAAGGCTGGAGGAAACATCCGATTCATGTTTTTTTTTTTTCACAACGTGAATCTTCATTCCGAAATGAAAGGGAAACTCACAGGATTAACTCGGGAAAAGGTCAAAATATGATCGAGTAGAACTCGGAACTGCTGAACTGGAATTATTTTCACTCGTTAAATTGAAGCCAGCCGTGAGAGAAGCGGGGGGGATGTTTTCGTCGCAGTGTGTAGTTTCAAATGTAAATTACTCGGCTTATCAAAGAAGGATTTGTATTCCTGTATTTTTGAGAGTAGCCTCTTCTAAGAAAAGATTTAGAAGAGGATTATTTTGGCGAATATTTTTAGCAGTAAATTAGCGCTCTCTATTAAATAAAAGGAGGGTATAAATTAAGAAAAAGGTGAGAACTGTCATTTACGTATGTAGCAAAGCACCTTACCTCAACTTTAAATTTATTTCATTTTAATCTGGTGAAACAACTTAAAAAAAAAACTTTTATTTTAATTTCTTGTCTTAAATTGTAAATTTAATTTTAACTGTTCCTTATTGACTTTTAAAAAACATGCGTTATTTTTTTTTTTTTTGTTGTTGTTGATATGTTTGGATGTGGAAATAAAACTTGAAACTATCTCTTGAAATAAAACAGGTTGAATTAGAATTTTAATTAGTCGTGATTATTTCTGTGTCATTACGATGAGTAATAAAAAGTTTTAAGGTAAAAGATTGTTTTCAGACTGCATCCTTTTGAAATAGTTTTCAAGTTCTATAGATTTTAATGTAATTCAAAATATAATTATTGACCATTTAATTATTGAAATTTCACTTAGAAACGTTATTTATGAAGTTCTGATGAAGCTTATAAGGGTTTTTTATTAATTTTAACGTAAATAATTTAATAATTAATTTAAAACTAGCTGGTTTGACCCGGCAAAGCCGCGTCTTACCAGCTAGATTATATACGCCTTTGGCCCTGATGTGAGCTTCGCTCGTTACTACCACACGCTTGCAGCGCAGTTAAATGTTTTACAATTTATTACTTTTTTAAGCTGCATCGTTAGCGCTAAACTGTTCAATATTTTCAAATTATAGGTTTTTCTAACCAAAACTAATTTATTCTAATGCGTCATCTGAAGAGAAAGAAGGGTACAATTCTAGTAAAACGTCAAAACATTGAAGTTTGATAATTTCAAAGTAGATTTTCTTCACGCTCTTTAAAAGACGTTTTGCCTGTGTTGGCAAAAATATTAACTGAAAACAATGGGACAAATAGAAATAAATTTCTAATTTAAAAATGGAATGCTTTGAAGGAACGTGACATATTATTGGCTCATCTAGGGTTGGAAATCTTTCGATCAAGACCGAGTTTGTCCAAATCGGTTCAGGGGTTCGGGCTGGCGGCCGGCCGAACGGAACCTCCCCATAGAGTTAACATGGGGGCAAAACGAAAAAAACGCATAATTTAAAAATGGAAGGTTTTGGTGGAACGTGTTATATTATTGGCTCATCTAGGGGTGGAAAGCTTTCGATCAAGATCGAGTTTGTCCAAATCGGAACGGGGGTGCGGCCTGGCGGTCGGCCGAAAGAAAAAACAAATTATTTTAATATATAAGATATTGTAATTTTAAATTAAAAGTTCGGATTCAAAGATTTTATAAAAGTTAAAAATCGTGTTTGCAACCTCAAATGAAAAATATTTCTATGTTACTACAAATAAAAACATAGAACATTAATAAAATTTAACAGTAATAAAATTAATAGCATTAAACATTATAAAATTTAACATTACTCCGCAAAATATTTGAGTTTGAAATTGGAAGCAAAATTAAAACAAATTGACAACACAAGGAAGACAAATGGATGTAAAATAGAAAAATATTAAAATCTTTAAATTAGCTTTTTAAATACGTTCCCTGAATTGTTATTTTTCAAAAAAATTAAAACCCTTGATCATACTACTAATAACATTATTATTCAACCTCTAGTTAATTAGTGTTTACATAAATCTATACATAGAATTAATAACTGTTTAAAATTTAATGTTCCTCAATTGTTGATTCTGTTGTAAAAAAGCAATAATCTAGTTGGGTTTTGCAATAAAAATTATTAACATGTTTATGCTTATGGTTATGAAACAGAAAATTAAAATTTATTTCAACGAGTTTTGATCATTGAGTACTGTTTATCTAATGTAAGATTGTAATAAAGTAATTCATTTATAAAATGGATGTATATTTGATCTATTTTAAGTATTAATTAAAATAAATATTTAAGTAAAAAGTTTTAAATGATAGCGGAAAAAATGATACTTTAAAAGCAAAATATATTTTTTGACAAAAAAAAATTAGAATGATTTTTTTTTTGGTAAAATTTATCCTTTTCAAAAATAAAAAACGGTAATAAAAGAATGCACTATACTTTTAATGTTTGTTGGTAATACTTTGCAAGGAAATTATAGATGATCAGACATTTTTCAATGCTGGAATGAAACACTACTAAAATTAATGATCATTACTCTTTCTTTTATATTTACCTCTTCTTTCAGAAAAAAATATTGTAAGTAACAACATTTAGGTAACAAAGAGAGGTGCCCTATTACATTTCCAAACCAGGTAATAAGTTTTTCCAATATTATCCTAACTATTACCTTCCTGCAATGTACACCCAAGAAAAATATAAATTAGGTAATATTTTATTTGCATCACCAAGGCTAGTAGATAGCTGTTAAAAGTATTCAAGGCTATTAAAATGAAAGTGCTGAAAGGCATCAATGGGATAACATGATTTATTAGTACTGTAACATAAAAACTTCGCATCTAAAAAATGTCTAACGCAAATTAAACTAAAATGATTTTGGCATCCCTGTAAATAAATAAATAACACCAAGAGCTGAATAACATGGGCAAGGAAAGAAATTTATTCAGAACAAAATAATTTATTTTGATCCCCAAGTCATGTTAAAGTTTTATGAGGACATTAAGCTCGGAGAGTGACATAATGCAATATACGTGGCTCCCTCATGGGAAAGATGAGTAACTAAATTAGGTAAAATTTATTTTAAAAAAAAAGTACATTGCTAAGAATTCAACAAAATTGTGCCCTGAAGTGTATTAGAGGTCGAAATATGATGTTGAGGTTTCGGGATATGTTGCTTTCGGTTACGTTTCATTCCATATTCAGAATATATAATCTTGTTATCTTCAAACTTGAGTTAAGACTTTATAAAATTTGCTTACTTTATAAATTTTGGGCAAAAATTAGGTATTTAAAACATAGTGCTAAATTGCGTGAATAGTAAATCATGATTTTATTTTATTAGAAGGATTTTTATAAAAAGAAATCTATACTTCATGAATACAAAATTGTTTTCGCAGGAGTGTTTTCAGGTGACGTCACAACCGGTTATTTTCTTTTAACTGTGTACCTTCTGTAGGGCTTTTAACTGTTGCTAAGGCCGTTGTTTATCTGTTGCTAAGGCGATTTTCAGGTATGGGATCACGTGATTGCAAATGCTCCAATAGAAGAATTTCACGGCTAGTCATTTTCTGTAACTGTTAACCTCTGTAGGGCAAAAAACTGTAACATCTTCTGTTGCTAAGGCCGTTGTTAGGTCCGAGTCATGTGATTGAAAATGCTCTATTAGCCAAATAATTGAAGTAGAACATTGGGATAATAAAGCTTTCATACTGCGTTTATTAACTGTTTTACTTAAAATATAAACATTTGATACTAATTAAACAAATATTGGTTAAATTCAATGACATGTATGGCCTTATTCACCGCTACCTAACCAGCAGTTATTCATCGGTTAAAGAAGGATTTCATTAATCATATTCAGCGGAAAAGCTAATTTTCTTTCTTTAACAAACTGCTAGTTATCTAATGGTCAAGTGGAAATGGATAAGGCCGTTAAACTGATCAAAAAAGTATAAAATTAAGCAAATCCCTCACTCATGAAAATACTTCATTGTAAATATTCAAAAAATTCAATATTCTTAAATAGTTCCCAATACATTTAGAAACAAAATGATCATCATACTCTAATTTATATTATTATCTTCTTCAAATTTCTTCAATTAACTTAATACGTTTCACGCAAGAAATTCAAAATATACTTTCCAAACATAGAAACGGCGCAAGGCGCGCAATTTCAATAAAAACGATTCGCCCATAACCTCTCTAAACTCCAGCCGGCACCAGACAAAACCAGTCAGATAAATATGCAGAAAGCCACAATTTCCAGATTCTAATCATCCCCTAACCAACTCAGCGACAGCCGCGAAAAAAAAATTACCCCACACACCGGAGAAAACGGAGTAATACTCTCAAATCGAATTACGCCAGAAATTTCCGCAACGGAAAATTAATTTCGGCGTCGGTATCACCATAGCCGAAGGCTTGATTTTTCTGCCGAATCGATATCCGGAGAGAATTGTAATCGATATGCCGCCGCCGCTGCGTTATACCCGTCCTGCATCATGTAAATAAATAAGAGGGACACCGCAAACTAAATAAAATCCCTTCGTAATGATGAAGCTTAATTGAATAAACGGGTTAATACGGTTTAGTGTTTGTTTTCCTAGGAAGGGGTTCGGCCTCCTCCCAAAGGTGCGGGGACTCGTGTTCTGTCAGAGCTGTTGCCACTCTTTAGAAACTAATTTGATATTAATATTATGTTTGAAGAGAAAACGTGATGAACGAATTACTAGTAACTGAGTTTCCGAGGAGAACGCTAGGGTTACAATTGCATGAAGTGTTCCAATGATTCACGAGCGGCACTAGCTCATATAACTCCACTTCGATAGAACGTATACATCAAATTAGATAATTCAATAAACTACATCTATGCGAAAAAGCGTTATTTTTAATGAATATAAAAACTTTGCAGGTATTTTTCCATTAGAAAAACTTATGCAACGATTCATGTAAACATTACCTATATTTATCAAGAGTGAAACTAAATTGTTTTTGATTCCCTAATGCTGTTGATAGATAAATAATTCGTATTACTTCAAGTCCTAAGTAATAATTATTAATCTTAATTATTTGTATTTCACTTACTATGGATGAAAACATATTAATGAGCTGATATAAGAATAATATTTTTGTTGCAATTTCAATAATAAACAGAAAACTTTTAGAAACCATTAGAAAAACTTATTCTACGAATCATGTAAACATTACCTATATTTATAAAGAGTGAAAATAAATTGTTTTTGATTCCCAATAGATATATAATTCTTATTACTTCAAGTCCTAAATAATAATTATTAATTAGGTATTTGTATTTCACTTACTATTAATGAAAACATGTAAATGAGCTGATATAAGAATAATATTTTTTGTTGGGGGAAAGTGTTATACCAGGAGGATAAGGGACATAATTTTTCAAATTCGTTCTATTAAAAGTAAAAGTTAAAACCCAAAGCCATTGCCAAAGTATTTTTCAAATCCTCAAAAAATTAATTACCACTGAAATTTTAAATATTTTGCTAAATTAGAACTTATATTCGTGAAATTATTTATTCTACACAACATTCGTTTTTACGGATTTAAAAAAAATGTCTTATCCATTCAATGTTTTATTTCACATTCCATTTTTCCTTTATATTTCCCTCAAAAAAATTAACTAACTCTTATAAACCATAGCGATATTTCCCAACAACAAAAAAATCGCAAGTTTCGCAAAGCTCGGGAAATTACAGACTTTCAAATACCAGAGTTGCAAGAAGTATAATTATCTCACAAAAATAACCGTAAAAAATCTCTTCGGGGTCATCGTAAATGTGTCCATAAATTTTATCTCCCATACGTTATTATTTTTAGATAAATATACTATACAGAAGGGAAATCGCTGGATGATAAATCTTTTAAATAAAGAAACACTGCAACCGTGATTCGCTTGCGTGTTGCCAAAATTGAAACAAAGCTTTCGTGCTACTAAAGCCATTCGCAAAGTATCAAATGGTCAGTTTACGCAGATCGGTGTTTTTTATGGACATTCGTTCTAGGTTTATTTTCTGCTACTGAAGTAAAATATATCCCTAAAGGAATTTGCTTCTACTAGGTTACAAGCAGATATATTATTTCGAAAACAAAAGTGAAATATATTACATTTGGCGTTTAAAAAATAAATGGTAACAGTTTTTTACACTTTCAAAACGATACCTATTTTAAGTCAGGAAGATACTTTTGGGAATTTAAGTGGCATTTTATTGAAAATATAGCCACTTTTCTCATTATTTGGGGGAAAATGACTATCCTTTCACTTTAATCTAATGTTAAAAGTGCACTTTTAACGTTAAATTATAGTAAAAAGTACCTTTTATATCTATAAAACAATTTAAATAAATTCTTTCAAATTTAAGTCTATACCAAATTTATTTCTCACTGATTATAGATAAAAATAACTTAAAGATACTACATTCTTACTTTCAGTTTTAAATTTGTATGTGATTAAGGCTACAGTGGACACTAAAATTTTTTTTTTGCAATTTTTTTCCTACATGTTCAAAATTTTGTGTGTTTGTTCAAAAGTGTTAACAAAAACCACATATAAATTTTGGTGAAAAAACAATGAGTAGTTTTCTTGTAATTTAAATTTTTTAAAAAATTTATTAACTTTTTAAAAACGCTCCAGGCGGCTTAAATTTTTTCATAACTTCAAATTTTCACCAGATATTATATGTTTATACAATTGCAAACAAATTGTAGGGAAAACATTTCTATTTTATTTGATGATTTAAAAAATATTGACAAAAATGTATTTATTCATTGAATATTTTGAAAATTTTATGGCTTTATCAATTAAAAACTTATATTTCTTTTTAAACATAGTTGCTTTTAGATTTTTGCTCCCAAGAAAGTTTAATAACATATTAGAGGAATATGTAAAAAAAATTTGGTAAAGATTGAATAAAAATTAAGCCGTATGGAACATTTTGAATTTTTGTGTCGGAGCAAATTTTTAGTTCTGAGAAAAAGGGATTTTTTCATTTTAAAAGGGTTTTAATTCTTTTTTATGAACATATTAATTCATAAAACCACACATTATCATAAAAGATCTCTATTATTAAACAAAGAAATTCTAATCAACTTTAAAAATTGAATTTAAGTTGAATTTTGAAGTATATAATGTTAATGGAAATCATCGATATGTAAGGTAAAAACCTTGTGTAAATGTCAATACTTTTAAAATTTTACTGTAATTAGGGTATCTGTGCAAAACATAATGATTATATACTTGTTAATTGTTAAAAGGAAGTTTCAAAAATGTGGCTAAAAATAAAAAGCACTAGAAAATCAACGAAATGTCGATAATATCGTTAAAGATTTCCGTTAGAGAAAACAAGAAAAATGTACTAATGATGTATAAACATAACAAAAATGTATGTAATTTATCTTATATTTATTAAAACATAAATAAGAATAAATATTAAATGTTTAAACAAGGTGATCATAAGTGAAATCCCATTTATACAATTATTTTTTATGACAACGCACAGTCGTAAAATTCACCAATTAGGCTTTTATTACAATATTGTTTACTTTGAGTCTAAAAGTTTTTCAATTGTCATAGTATAGTCTATAATAACCATATTCTTGCACACAAATATAAGGAGAAATGAATAATTTTTTATGACAATCCAAAGTTTGAATAAACTTGTAAATAATTCTTGACCATTCACTCATTGGAAAAAAAGTTAGTTCTGATGATCACAGAGAGGAAATTTGTGAAAAATAGCAATATAAAAATTCACAACAGATGTCAAATGCTGCAGTTCAGTCCTATGAAATGTCACAATAATTAATTTTCAAAAAATATAATACTATACACATACAGTCTATAGTTCTGTTCTATTACAGTCCCTAGTTCATTACTTTACAGTCCATAGTTCTGTGATCTGTGACACTTCCAATACAAGTGTATGAAAACAGTATTAACTTTTATTTAGATTTGAGATAAACTGTCGATTGTAAATAATGGTCAATAATTCCAATTATTTGGCATAAAAATAGTAAACTTGGTTCTTTGTGAGAAACTCACAAAAGAAACTTTCTTCAAAGACTTTTCATGATCATACCAAACACAAAGACATGAAAAAAAGAATCAAAACAAAGTAGAAGTAGAAAACTAAGTTGAAGTGAAAGTTTAGAACGTTCACCAACGAAGAACCACTAAAAAAAATTAAGTCTGAGGCTAAGTTGATAGCATAAACACTGAAAGAGCTGTCGTATTCTGAAGCTCGAAAACGTAAACAAATGGGTGTGGCCTCATAAAAAAGTCTATATTGAACGAACCAATAAAGATATCAATATAATTCTTTCACCAGACGATTCCTAAGGACATGTTTAGTATAAAAAGATAAAAATAAAAAATTCCAAATTTTTGTCCATTTTTCAGATTTTTAGTGTCCACTGTAGCCTTAAAAAGAAAGGAATAAAATTCTTTGAAAGTATTTTATCAGCCGTTTCGGTTCCCTTGCAAAGAAGTTCCAAAACAACCTTCTGGCTCATGCTTTTTATTCATAAGGCTACAGATACCTTAGATTTGAAATTCTAAAAAGCGTAGGGAACTTGCTCTGAGATTAAACTTTGTTTCTGAAACATTATTGTAAAAAGAAGGTTCTCTTTTATCTTCTTAAAGGAAATGAATGTTTTAAAATTTACTTTTAAGTTTTTAATATTTTTTGTGGTCTTATCTTTCCAAGTGAAATCTTGAAACTTTTCAACTAAACCGCACTTTTTTTTATTTTTGTAAGAAAAAAAAATATTAGGTTTGTTTTTATTGATACTTTAAATACTTTATATATTAATCAAAAGAAAAATTACATCAGAAAAATGGAAAATTTAAAATATATGTTACCTAGAAGCAAACGTGTATCATAATTGCTAGTTTTAATATGCCATGAAAGGACTTACCATTTAAAAAAGAATTTAGTCCAAGAACAACTTCACATGTATAACACACTTTGAGTAAGGGGAATCTTGTATTCTTACCTGAAAAATAAAATTCCTAATTAATTTTATAGGGTTTAAGAACAGGTACATATCGTCACCTTAAAATCAACTCTAACACTGTATTCTGGCCTGCTTCGGGAATATTCGGAATTACGAGCGGAAAACCTCGTTTGATTGGTTCGTAAACGCTGACATCATCGAGCTGCAAAGATCAAAACCAATCAAATGAGCTTAATCGCCAAGGATAGCGATTCCCGAAGTTAACCGAACGAAGATGGTAGTGTTTGATATTAAGGTGAAGAATAATACATATGACTAAACAAACTTAAGAATAGGATGCTTAAAGTTTAAATAGGTATTTGTGCAGTATGACGAAATCTTGTGCATTTTTTACCCAGTATGATATAATAAAATCATGATATACTTGAATCGTCTATGATAATAATTTCCTCAGTATAAAAGTTAATATTGTCGAAATTTAAAGACGACCACTTAATAACAAAAACTTTACACAGTTTTTATAAATATGTTAAAACATGATAATTAGCATTGAAATTTTATTCTAACCTCATACATTGATCATTGAAACTGTATGATCATTGAAAACTCCTTTCCCGATCATCATTTTTCTAAATACCATTAAGGGGAATTCAATCTTTGGCTATAAGATTAATATTGCGCGTTTTAAAACTCACCCCACACGCTTTAGCAAGTGGTACAATTTCTATTAAATATGTGGTGTAAGTAGTACGGATACTGCTGTAACTTCATGCAGTAATTTTTTTCATTTATTATGCTTTGTTTCGTTACACGGGCCTTGGCAAAACATCCTTCTGTAATGCTCTCGCACTACATTAGGTCCTAGCTCTTTTCCGGTGCATCGGCGCCCCTCCCCCCATTCCTGTTCGAAATATGCTTGTCTTGTCTAGGTCCGTTCTACCACCACACCAAATATTGATAATGAATTCTGAATCACCCTGTACAGTGCTTTTCAATCATGAAAGTAACCCAACAGGCTTTGTGTTTACCGATTTCTCCTTCCGCATTTGTGACGTACTGGGTTCAAGAAACGTTGCTGTCGAGTATACCTACCGCATAAACAGAACAGCGAGACCACAGGAACAGTACTACTCAACCCTCCCTCACCTGGCCTTCCCTCTCTTGGAAGGAGTTCAACTCCCCGCAACAAACAACAAAAAAACAACTCAACTCCCACAGAAAATCGAGAACAGACGTCCCATCAGAAACAAAACAACAGGAGCGAATTTTCTTCCGCCATTTGTCAGAAGAAGAAGCAAGAGTTTTTCTCGACGTCTCCGGGGCGATCGTGATTAATGAGCGAGTTGAATACGAAGCAAAAGTTAATCGAATTCGCCCAAAAACAACGGCTGCAAAATCCTAACGATGATAAATATTCATCCCAAGCCTCCCATAAGCGTTTAATACGGGAAAGTTATGGACGCATGTAATAGGAACGGACACTTTTTTCACGGATTCTACAAATAAAAAATAGATTTCAGTCTTATTATTTCTTAAAGTAGTATTATTTCTGACGATTGTTGTTAGAGGCATGCATGTTTTATCATTGAGATTAATCATGCGAATGTTTTATTGAATTTTGTCCGTTCGATCGTGTATGTAATGAAGGTATGCTGTTTCTGAAATATGCGCCGCGTTTTGAGGGATATAAATTAATGTTTACGAATTTGTTTGCTAACTATCATGTGACTTTTTGATGGCTTTCTATTGGTTGGAATGTATAAAAAAAGTTTTGTGTCCCGAAAGAACATGACGCGAATATCGATTATGTTGTAATTCGTAATTCATCATGCCGGGGTTGTTTGTTCTTTTATAGTTGTTTGACTTGAAAAGGCACCCGTTACAAGAGAAATAATGGTTAGAAGCATTATTTTATCGAAAAGGGTAATATCTCGGTCTGGATTTTGATGAATATTTTCTACTAACGATAAAAAATACAATCAAGTAACGATCGGAAACTTCAATACGTTATTTTGCTTTCACTTATTTATTCGGTAACTTAAGTAGTGAAAGGTCGGGATGATATTTGAACTTTTTCAATTGTTCACATAAATGTACGCAATATTAGGATTTCTCATTATCTTAAACAGTTAAAAATGAAAATTACGCTTTTGACGGCATACGTGTATAAGAGGGCTTGGTTTTTAAAAATAATAATAATTGCCAAAACAAGATAAAAACACGAAAGTTGAAAAATATCTAATCTTAATTTCAAAACATTTCCATGCACTTTGGAGTCGCTTCGACTGTTACCAATCTTAATTTTTTTTTTCGAAAGCTCACTAATTATTTTATATCAAAGCATTTTTTCCGAAATATTAGACGCTAATTAACGGAATACTTTCACTTTTCACAGCCCCCAAATAATCCATTATATGTAATTAAAGCTGAAGAGAAATTATGCCACTAAAATATCAACAGCATGTGTAAGGCTCTGTTTTTACCCCATTAAATGTGAATAAGTTCTACTATACAAAAAGTATCGACAGACATACAGTGCCAAATTAGTTAAACTACCTAAATAAGATGTCCAGTCTAATGACAAGTCCAATCTAACTACAAACGCGTAGGTATCAAAAAACTACCCAAAACAATCTCCAAATGCGCTATTTACCAACCCCAACAACGCAATCTTTCCTTAACAACTATCCCACCACCCTTACTTAAAGCTCGCACAAAATCCTGAAAAGCTTACATCTACTAAATCACAGCACCTATTCGCGTGCCCCTCGACATTTTGTCCAAAGCCTTACCCCTTCTACTAGTGTGCGTGCCACGAAATTTCGCCCACGGAATCCACCGTTTAAACAACCCATATAACATGCCCCAGCGTGTACATCGGCTAACTACAGCAATCACGAGAATTTTTTTATTTTATTCCTTTTTAACCTTTTCGCCGATTAATTGGATTCCGAAATATGTTTCCCGGAGGGACACGGACCATGTTCGGATGAAATTAGAATATTTAAAGAGACCCTCCTAGATTTTTATCACAGAGAGGTTACAAGGTGTGTAATTAGTCTTGGGAATATTCCGATACCTCCTCGTTCGTATTATTACAGATTCTGACTTTTCTTTAAAAGAGTGAAACCGTTACATTTATGTATGTAAAGTTATTCAGGCTGCGGTGATTCGGGGTAAAAAGCGGTTTTGATTCGCGGTAATGGTATTAATGAGGGCTTTATTCAGTTATTATCGGCCTAAAAACGATGTAGAGTCGAGGGTAGTGATTTAAAATGCAAGAAATTAATATGCGTATGTTATAATCTCTGGGGTTGAACCTTGTAAAAGGTATTTGCAAAGATCAAATATTCATAAGGTTTCTCAGCGGTGGTTTAAGTTAAAATGTGGTAAGAGATGATTACATTAAGGGAATAAATGCTGCCGTTTCAAACCTACAATTATGTTTTTATTCTGTTCGATTGAAGTGTTAGTTTTCCTCTTGAGTTTTAGTGTGGTTTTAGCCCTTATAAGATACTATTAATATTAAAATGTAAGTATGAGAAATAGAAAAAATGATAGTGGTGCTGTGCTATTTCAAAAAAATTGAGATAGCTACAATTTCTTTATTAAAGATTTTCTTGAAAAAAATATTCAGTATTCCTGCCTATTTTTATAATGGTCTTCAAACAATAATTAATACCATACTTTAGAAAATTAATTACATTATAAACCTATAGAAAATAGAATAATGTACTAGTCTTTTATTTTTAACATAAACAGATTGAGTCTATTTCTTAAAAAAGAAAATGACAATGTATAGAACAGTTTCAATCACATGACTCGGACCTAACAACGGCCTTAGCAACAGAAGAGTTACAGTTTTTTGCCCTACAGAGGTTAACAGTTACAGAAAATGACTAGACGTGGAATTCTTCTATTGGAGCATTTACAATCACGTGATCCCATACCTAAAAACCGCCTTAGCAACAGATAAACAACGGCCTTAGCAACAGTTAAAAGCCCTACAGAAGATTCACAGTTAAAAGAAAATAACCGGTTGTGACGTCACCGGAAAACACTCTATTGAAATTTTAAAATGATTAACTGGTATTTCATCAACTGATACGTAGTTCAGTGACCATTTTACTAAAACCTTCTGTAACCAATGCTAAGAAAAGTAAAACATTAATTCATAATATTATTTGAAATACACTACAGTGAATCACTTATACTTATCGAAAGCGAATTACTACTTGATCTCATTATTTCGCATGAATTCAATTCATTTATTCGTACACATCCCGGGACATTTAAACTCACTTTCGAGTACAGTCGAGAGCCCATAATAGGATCAAATTATTTGATTCCAAAGCACATCTTTAAACCGCGAAAGGAAATTCAAAACATAAAACGAAGTTAAGAAACACGAACTTTTCAAGTGTTTTCCACGAAGCAAAAACCCATGAAATCCTCTCAGATTCGAAAATAAGAGGCAAGCAAAAAAAACTTAAAAAAACAGGGCCAAATGAGCTACTTGTCCGACCACTGATGTGTTATGAAGATTTTCAAAAGACTAAGAATGAATAAATACAGCTATTTCCTACATACATGGAGGTTCCCACATGGCTAAGGGCGTAAGAGCACAAAAGATTTTTTTTAATACTCCCAGGAAATTAAAGATTACATTTTCAAAAAATGAAGCTTCTTTTTTTCATACTCATTTGGACAAAGCTTTTATGATGAAGTTCAGAAAGATGCGCATAATTAAATGTATTTTTCACAATTCGCTTAGCTTTCTGGAAATTAACCTTATTTTCCGGGCAGTTCTCGTAAATGCAAAAATTTAATTTAGGCTTACAGGGAGAGAGAGAGGCCTGGGTTTTATCCGGGGAAGTTTTATTCCTGTAAAAATTGTTTTTTGAAAAATGTAGTAGCCTGAATTTCATTTGAGGTCGGTTGCGTATCATCTGTTTCATCACTCGCAAAATTCTTGTTTGAAGAAAAAACCTCAAAACTCTCTCCGTCTCCTAACTAAATGGAATGGTTATAAATAAGATTAGGAAACTTTGCAACTGACATTTTCTAGACTTTCACAAATATTTAAATTTAAAACGCATATTTGTTTAGTGAAGCCAGTCACCCGTAAAATTGTTAATTTAAGTAAGTTTCAATGCAGAAACTTTATTCACTTATTTTAATAAATTGAGATAATAATTAATAAGAGAAATTATATCATAATGAATATGGATTGAGAAGTATGTAACTCCATAAGCGTTCTAAATATATTATGTGTAAATATAAAAACGTAAATATGTGTTGAGGAGGTATGTATATTTATGACAATTATGGGTGAAGTTTTAATAAGGATTATTAAATTAAGTGCAGAGTTAGTTAAAATTGCACTTAAGTTAATAAACGTACTCCACAGTTATGTAAATTGTAATTCAGTGGTTTAAATGCGAGTTTTAAACCAGAATAATTTCATGGTTCCGTGATTATTTCCAAGTACATAATCCCTTAAACAATGTATAATTTACCTTTAAATAGATAGGAAAGGCCAAACATAGTTGCAAAGAAATATAGAAACATAAATCGAAATTACGTTTAATTTAATACATAAATGTACAGTTTTTAAACTGATTTCATGTGTTTAAAATACATTTAAACGCAATCTGGATCTATTATTTATTAATGATTCCAATGAGGTATTTGCATAAGTGAGGGATTTGCTTAATTTTACACTTTTTTGATACGTTATAGTTTAAAACTATCAAATATCAGATTTTTAAGTTCAAAAATACGTTTTAAATAATTTAAAATTCAATTTTATTTTTGCCAAAACTCTAGTAAAGTCATGTGATCAAAACACGGAATTTGACGTCACAGCGCACTCGAAACTAGCGTTTTTACAGTTTTTCAATGATTGGAAAACGGGATTTTATTGGATGTGACGTCACAGGGCATGTAAACAACAGTGTTTCTGTTTCAGCGCCAAAACGCAAAATGAAATTTCAAAAATTTATATCTCAGAAACTAGGCTACGAAAATACTTAATTTAAAAGTTATTCCTCACGGTTTTGTGTACCCTACTATTTTAATAAAATTTAATATAAAAACGTGAAAATACCTCATTTTGGGTAACTTAATGCAACCTTCATATTATAAAATCAAAGAAGTTAACACAAAAGAATTCATTAGTGTAATAAGTTATTTTAAACCTTAACCCTTCCTAGATTTTCTCACAAATAACTCTTAATATTTTTCGACCCAAAAACTCTCACCCTAATTACAAAATTCATTCCAATAAATAAACCCCACCTCTAACTAACGAACGCAGATATTAATTCAAGCCACAACTCTCATTCATTCTGCTACACTAAAACTAAATTCGGACCAATCTCGAAGTTTCCGTGCCACCCAAAAATTCATCCCCATCAAAAATAAGCTCTTGTAAGAATTCTTCTCCTCGGAAGACAGCTAGCCATAAATCTGACGTGTTTGAGTTTGTTCCAGGCACAAAAGTTCCAATACTCCCCTCTCCTGATGTAAATATTGAACTTGATATGCTTCTATTGTTCATCATCAGTCTCCGGCAAACCTGGTTAAATTAGTCCCGAGGCTTTCTTAAGGAATAAGCTCGGTGGAAGTAGAATTAAGAAGGGGAACTATTAGGGCTTTTAAGACCTTTAGAGAAATTATTGATTCTTATAGTGCTGGGGGTTTGTTTTGAAAGGATACGTTAATTCTTTTATTAAGATGTATTTTTTTCATGTTTTGTCCTTTTACATGTATAATTTATCTATGCTTTGTTGTTTAATTGTGTTAATTGCTAATTAATTTGGTTTTTAATTGTGTTAATTGCTTATTGATTTGCTTTTTAATTGCTGTTTAATGTTACACAGCACTATAAGAATAGTTTTAAAAGTTAATTTTCAAAACGCTTTTTGTAAAAAAATTACTGCAATTCATTCACCTTTTCTACTTTTTGCATTTCCTATTATAAATTATTAAACTAAATGGTGCATAATTTATCTATGCATGTTTTTTTTAATTATGCTACAAACTATTGTAAGAATAATTTAAAATTCTTATTTTGTTTTAAATGAGCTAATTCTAACTTGGTAAAAAACTTAATAAAATAAAAGACTATATACGGTGAAAGTTTATTTAATTTTAAAGAGTATTAGAGTAGTTGTACTCCGAAAGCCAACCCTCATCCCTTTCAAATTAAAAAAACAAGTATTGATAGAGTATCATACTACATTAGTTTTTATTAAACAGTGTTTGATAGTGTATCAGAAATTCTATTCTTAGCAGAAATTTAAGAATACGAAAAATAATAACTAAACCATTAGAATAAAATAACTGAGAAATGGTATGTTATACTATCATATACTTAGTAACTAACAAGCAATTGTAATTTTACACTATAATAACGATAAATAAAATGTTACCACAATTTTAAAATATCAATATCGAAATTCACCATTTTAAAAAGAAGTAATATTTAAAGGAATTCTATACCTATGTACTGTACATAGTATACTAAAAGTACACCTTTTTTACTATTTTTAGTACTAAAAGTAGGATATACTATATTCATAGTATCCTAAAAGTACTAAAAGTTTTCTGTATTCAAGTATCAATATTTACTAATTCTGTAAAGGCTTGGTCTGTTTATCTAAGTCTGTTTTTAGTGGACACCATCTGAAAATAATTCATTGTAAATCGCATAATATAAATAAACCACATGACCAAATACGTTATCGAAAGATTTAAAGAACTATTAACTGCACTAACTTTTCTCATGAGGATTCATTCAACCTATAACACATTTAAAGAAAATAATCCCATCAAGAAGTTACAACGATAAGAAATCACCACTCCACGAAAATTCTCCGGAACTAACCCATTAAAGCCATGACAATCCTCTCAATACGTACAGGAAACATTCCACTCAACTTCATTAATAAAATTCATCAGCGCGAAGCTAAAATCATTTGTACCGAGCAGCATTTTCTGACTCGCGATATTTTTTGCCCGACATAAAAAAAAATGTTATTAACGGTCACAAACATTCGGGGCGTCGCTCTATTGTTTATCAGTAACTATTTCCCGTCTGTCTTCTTCGAAACATCGTTTGTCATAGAGTGCTAACAATAATCGCTTGCTGCCATTTTTTTTCTCGCCGCCATGTTGTTTCGTTTTCCTTCCCTTTTTTTCTCTACTCTTTCGAACCGTTATTCCCAGTTGTTTTCTTTCCCTAATAGAGCATTAACTTGCGGTGAAAGTTACGTTTTGTGTTGTGGTTGAGTGAGCTCGTGCAGCAAATTCAGTTGTTTTGAAGTTACATCGCGAATTTGATGGGACATAACAACTTTGTGAGGTGTTTGGATGACCATTAAAGGGTGTAATGCCTGAATTTTTATTGAAATGAAGAACGTCAATTTAAAAATATGATTATTTTGTTAAACCCATGTATATAGAGAGCCTTTTTATCACAATTTGCGTACCGAAACTCCTCCTAGCAACCCAACAGGATTTGTGTCTACCCACTTTCTCCTTCCGCATTAGTGACGTAGTGGGTTCAAGAAACGTTGCTGTAGAGTAGTCGCCAGACAATTTTTATATATTCTAACTGTTACATGGCACTGTTTAAGCAAAAACAATTTCAAGAACGTGAGCAAAGATCGCTGGCACCAAGTGCAAAATTCCAGCTATAGTTTTGGTATATAGGTAAACAAATTTATGCTATTGTTGTTCAATACGTTCTTAAAATCATAAAATAGGAGTTGTATGAAGATTTTCCGATAAATTTCTCAGGTTGTAATAGTTATAGTAGTTATCCTAAATCGATAACTTTTCCCAAAAACGTATTTAAAATATTCCCAAAATTGAGGCATCTCCCTTGCCGTATAGTTAAAAAGATACAAAAACTGCTTGTGTTCTTAAAATTTGTAATTAAAAATAGTCGGATTAAAAGATGTATTACTTAAAAAAAAGCACAGCCTTTACAAATTGAAACTTTGAAGTTTTTATATAAGAATAAGAAGTTTTTTAGAAGTAAACAATTGACGAAAAAGAGAATATAAATAAAATATTTCATGCTAATTAAAAAGAAGTTTGATGAAAGATTAAAAAGAATGATTTTTGTGTTCTTTTTTACAATTAAATAAGTTTTACATATATGAAATAAATTTCATTCACTAGTCTAATAATACGGAAGAATATTTTTATAAAAAGAAATTAAATTAAAAATTTTGAAAGAAAAGCAGTAATAACTAAAAAAATGCTTTTTCTGGGTAAATTGTACTCAAAATTAAAAATATTAGTAATAATATTTCTTTCTCACAAGCAAACTTTAAAAAAAAAACGCAGTTTCGATCTATTGGAATACGGACAATTTTATTACAATTCCAAACCTAAATAAAGTGTAAAACAAATTGTCTAAAAAATATATAGCAATTGAATGAAGAAATTGAAAATTAATCCTACAGTAATTTCTTCTGAAGGAATAGCATCTCAGTAATACAGTCGACTCCGCTAAATGTGATCACATTTGTCCATGACCAGAATATCCTATTGACAATAATAAGCGGTTCTATAGTAAAAAGGGGAAAAAAGTGTGACACGAGTGTTTGCATTAACATCACAACTGTGTAGTCCTAATTTAAGTATTTAAAACAATTTTCTGTTATGCATTTCGCAACTTAAATATTCTTAAAGAAAAATATGAGAGAGGATCATATATAACATAATGCATTAAAATTGGCCTTCCAACGGGAAAAAGAAGGTTTTTAAGATATTTTAACCAAATTTCGATAACATCAAACAATATACTGATCACATAAAACGATACATTTTTCATTAATTTAAATAGGAGTGATCGGTACCAGTCAAATTCGATATCATTATCCGATTGATAACATTAACCTTGCGGAGTCTACTGTAGTTAAATTGATCAGTGCTAAATTTCAGATAGACGCACATTGATAACTACACTTTTCCCAAACAATCCTTTAACTTTGTACCGAGCTTCATCCTTTAGAACCGCCTCCAATTCCTGAGATTATAAAGGACACTTGGCATCAGTGTCCTTTCCTTCCATCCCCAGACCACTATCGATTCCGTTTGACCTCCTTCTTCCCATCGGGGGGGGGGGGCTTAAGTCACGCGGGATAATTTTCCAAACACTTAAGCCACTTCCATAGGGGGATTAGATGTCCGGTATAGAGTGATGTACATCTATTGGGAAGCCAATAAGTTTTGAACTTTGTTCGGTTTTAGAAGATCCTCTTATGTTGAATATTTTGGAGATGGACGTTGCCTCTTTGGGGAGAGAGCTTTATGTTTTGGCACGAAACCGCAAACTTTGCTGAATTTGTTCGCAGGGAAGATATAAATTCTCGTTTAGGGTAGAGTTGGAAAATTAGTGCTCTCTAGCAAGATAAATTTCTGACCAGCTGTTATTCTTGGTACAGTTGGCTCCGCTTAATATGGTCACGGTTAATGATATCAATAGGATAATTTTATCAAAACTAACCGGTCTGATCATTCCTTAATTAATTTAATGTAAAATGAGCCGTTTTACATAATATATTATCAACATTTCGCTTAATATTATCAAAATGTGGTGAAATCCCCTAAAAACCTCCTTTTTCCCCTTTGAAGACCAATTTTACTACATAAACATACAAAATGAGTAATTAATTTGTTAGTAATATATGCTTCACCCTTATATTTTTTCTTTAAGAATGTATAATTTTCAAAATGCAAACTAAGAAACCGTTTTAAATACTACAATTAGGACTACATAGTTGTGATTTTAATGCAAAACTCCAGTTACGCTGTTTGAAACTTTCTAGTATCAAATCGCTTATTATTATCAATCGGATATTGTTATCATTCTACTCTTGGACAAAAGCGATCACATTAAGCGGAGTCGATTTTAGTTCATAATAAATGTTGTGTAAAGGTTGATACGAGGAAAAAAATGCTTGCTATAAATGCGTATGCGTTGCGGTATACGGACGAACCATAATAAACTTAAGATATAGTTTATTGTTAAAACAGTTAATTAATAACTTGTATGCAACATTTTGTTATGTTTCCTGATGCACATTTGAAATTTCATAGTCAAACAAAAATTTTATCCAATTAATCTATTTAACCAAACTGTAAAGAGCTTTCTTTATTTAATTTCAATACAAATATGTTATGATAAAGTAAGTATTAAGTGTTCATTAAAAACATATTAGTTTATATTGAGGAAATGACATCAAAGGGCCCTCGTAAAATTAAAAAGTTTGAGATAATTGCTATTAAAGTAGCTTTTAATTTTGTATATCGTCGGTGAGCATAAAATATCTATTAACTTACAAACCCAATATTTATTCTAAAACATTATGAAAGTCTAGATAAGAACAAGGTAGATCAAACAAATCACAACGGTAATAAAAAAAAGTTATTACATTAATTAAATATATGCACAATATAAAAACTGAATTTGAATTTTGAAAACTTGGGAAACATAACTATTAATTGAATTCAGCCAATCAAAAGTTTTGTAAATAATACTACTATCACAGAAAATTCAGTGACAAAAAGTATAATATAACAGTAGACAAAGTCAAATCAAGAAAAACGAAGTAATATTCCTTCTCTGCAACATACAGAGAGAGAAAATCCCCCAAACCAAAACAACAAAAATGATATATCACAGTTAACATCCTGATCGAGTCAAGAAAACTACTACAACAAAAAAAAAACTTTCGAAATATCCTCGGTAATCGTTAAAAAAAAGGGAAGAGAAAGAAACCAACACATGCAGTGCCAACTCTCAACGTCTCAGTCCATTCTCTACCTTTTTCTTCTAAAGGGTAAGTTTACACATGCAGCAACTAAGGCGACTCGATCGGAATTTGTAGGGAAAAGCGGTAAAAAAAATCAAATCGTTCTCCTCATTGATGGAGAATCAAACCTTTCCATTGGTTCTTGGCGCTACGACGTAATAGCTACGTAATGGTCGCGTGGTATGGCAGTAATGGTCATAAAGTTTACACATGCAGCAACATGAGCGACTCGATCGAGGGAAACACGGTAAAAAAATCCCTATCGTTCTCCTCATTGATGGAGAATCTGGTCATCCATTGGTTCTTGGTCCGCTGTGACGTAATAGCTACGTCAGGATTGCGTCGTTATGGTCGCTGCTTGTGAATCCACCCTAACGAGATCCATGGGAGAAAGATGCGCCTTGTCGAATGGACGAAAAAAAAAGAACCTGACGAAGTGGAATCATCGATTCTAGGACGTTTTCGAATCCAGAAGAGCCATTTGTCAGGTGGGAGATGAACATCCAAGAAAGCAAACGATATTCGGATTCTTCTATTTTTCTTTTTCTTCGATTCTTGCGCGTCCGGTGGTCATTTCGGTGACCACGCCACGTGCGTGCGGCTTTTGTTTAGGGGGAGGAAAATAATGGAAGTCACGGTTTTCAATGGTTGCGGTTTTGCGGAAATCTTATTTTTTCCCTTTCTGCAGAGGGAAGAAAGGGATTTTTTTTTATTCTCGGTTTAAGTTTTTTGGAGGGAGCTTTTGTGGTCAGAAGTGCCTTGATTCGGGTAATGTGACGTTTGAGGGGGAGCTTTACGGTTTTTCTTTGGAATGTGGGTGCTTTTGGTTCGGATTTTTTTGGATAATGGTTGGAATAAACTCACAGATTTTATTTTACAGTAGCTGGGAATGTAATGTGTGCACATACTATTAATTTGTTGATTTAAATTGTGACTGACGTACAGACGTAGCTTTGACTCTCGATGCCCCAAAGGCAAAATGAAGGCCATAAAAATAAGAAAAGTTCTACATAAATCAAAGAAATTCAAAGCAATGATGTATGATGAACAATAACCAATAAGGTTTTAAAGGTTAACAATAGTAAAAATCAAAACATATTGTGAAATACAATATTTAATTAGTTATAAGGTTCAATATCAAAAAATTTTCAGTTCATACACTACTATATGTCCTTCATTTTCAATGGGTGAAAAGTGAAACTCAAAAAAAATAGGGTTTTACTCAAATAATTTTTTTTTTACATTTATACAGGGTGCTTTAGCAATACCACAATTTCACATCCAAACTCATTCTTTAGAGAAAAATAAATGCTCAAAGAATTATACACCTTTATAACCCATACTTCCCGAGAAAATTGCGACAAGAAATGACATCAAATCCGGTTAACGCAAAAAGGCTTATGGAAAACAAAATTTATGGAAAAAAAAAACATTTTGCTATTTGCATACGTTGAATAAGGTACTAATAAGCTTTTACAGGACGTGACGACACATAAATACATTCTAAAATACATTCATAATACACGACACATTCTAAAAATAAATTAGTCGTAGAAGTACAGTTCTTTGATGATTTTTTTTATGTTCTCCACGAATGGGATATAGTTAAAGAGGGTTTGGGAGGTCTTTCTGGGGGGGAAACACCCTGTATAAAGATGGAAAATTTCCAGTAGTAATAAATACAACTTTTAATAAATGATGCGCGTAAATAATACGCTATGATCTGAAGTGCCTATAGTTTCATTCATCATTTTTAAGGAACTTTCAAAAATGCCGTAGTTTATCAGCTGCTATAAAGCTCGGTAGTCAGCAAAAAGCGAAGAAAGGAAAACCTCAGATGATGATACACCTCAAAAACTGCGTTTCCACTCAAATGCGATTCAAAAACTCGGCGGTTCGCAGTCAAGAAACGGAATATTCCGGGACAACGAGCATAAATTTATCACGTGATAAATATTTAGAGGCAATAAAAATTTGCGACTGCGATTCATTTCAACCCTGAGTAACGGGCAGTGATGAAAATTTATTTTATCGCTTTTGATTTTTCGCGAGCGTAAAAACCGGACAGCGGAACGTTAAATAAAAAAAAATCTGCGCATGCGCAGACCCGCATCCATTCCAGGGGAAGAAAATCCGCCATTTGCAACTTCCCAGAAAAGCCGAAGAATAAATAAAATGGGGAAGGATATACAGAAAGAACTTTTTCACTTACCCACAAAAGTTCGCGCAAGAAATATTTACGATATATAGGGAAAGAGATCCCTGGCTATCACTCTCAGGGATCTCAATTTTTCCCTATAATCAAAGTAGCCGTTTTTGAAATGGGGAAAGAACTTTATCCCCTCAATATTAGATGTCTTTGTAGGGTAGAATCCCGACCAAGCGGTGACTTTATGGAATATTGAATAACGACTTGGCGTTTAAGGGATAGGAAAGTATTGGACCTGGTTCGCTATACAATTTTGAGGATTTGGGAGTTTAAAGCCTTTTTTTATTTATTTATTTTTTAGAGGAGGGGGCATTTTTCGTTTGGTTTTTCATACCAATATCAGGGATCCCGTTGGACGCTTTGGGTTTTTTCTCCTGTTTGTCCGAGGAGGACTTCAATTGGGTCGAAAAAGTTTTCCAATTTTTGGGTTTGGCCGTTTTGACGAATGATTCCGAAGCACTGTGAGCGTTTTATGTTGCATATCTTGAAAAGAAAAGAGGTTGGTTTTATCCAAGTACACTTTACATGTCTTTTTTTTATCTGTTTAATTTTTTATGTGTTTTAATAAGCTTGCTTTAGAAAAGGATAATTTTAAAAACAAAACAAGGGACCCATCCAAAAAAATCTGCAAATTAGCTTTAAAAAAACTGAAAGGAAAGGAATTGTCTGCTGTTGCTTTCGAAATTCTGCAGGGTTTTTAAACCGCTAGTAATTGTTTTCAGGTAGGTTGCAAAATTCCTGCAGAAAAACTCCAGAATTCAACTCCAGCTTCAAAATCCTATTGCCACAAAAAAAATTGCAGGAATCTTTAAGGAAACTGATGGACTTGACATTTGTTTTTTTAAATAACTGTAGAACACACAGAATACGCAGTATAGAAATCAGAATAAGTTTGCTCTGGCAACAGGTAATAACCATATAAGTTATAAAAACATTCTCCTGTTTTGACTTCGAAGATTTTAATTGTTTTAGTACATTTTAAGCTGAACTAGTTTAAACTTACATCACTAGGTTTTATTAACCTACCAGAATCTTTATAATACTGCTTTCTCTAATCTCTTCCCTTAGGCATCACCTAATATTCTATTTTTTTATAGGAAAAGCTATGAAGGTATTATATGAATTTAAATTGGAATTCCCCTAGAATTTTATGGCATGTTTCAAAGTATTTTTGAAACTGAAGCCTACGACTGTCCTAATCCTAAAATCCTAAGCGAAATTTGACGTAACAAACCCCCAAACAAAATATTTGATTTCTGTTATTAAATGTGTTTCAGAACAGTTTTTATAATAATCCATAACTGAACGTTAAGACTTTTTTTGAAATTCTAAAGAGAAAGGTCGATTGTCATCCATCCTTCGTGATTTTGGGGTCAAAAATAATAGATTTTTGAATGAATTATTATTCGTGTGAAAAGTTCACTAAAGCATGGCCCCTAATACTCGTGAAAAACTACCTGCTATTTATAAATGCTTTGTGTCGAGTGTCATTAATATCTGAAGACATCAACTCGACGGAAACACAGGTGAAAAATGGCTGCATGAATAATCTACTAAAGAACTGATGTTATGGAAGATATTTTTAAGAACATTCAGTTATTTTGAGAGAATTTCAACTAAATTTATGAAGTGTTTTGACATGTTTTCCGGTAAAACTGCGAAAGTTTTCATCATTCATCTAGTAGTCTATTTCGGCCAGTTCACTTTTATATCTGAAGTTATGGTACTGTTAATCTAAAATATGTTTTTATTGTAATTTTTTTGTTTAAAACAACATCCTCAGTTTTCTGATGCATTCTTTTTACTTAAAAGTTTATAAATCATCCGTTAGTATTTGTATATCCTTTTTACAAAAAAAAGAATATAAAATTTTATTCAAAACGCCTTCTGTAGTTTCCAATATGCTCTTATTGTCAAAAAGAATATAAAATAGTACCATTAGTGTTTCGCATAATAGTATTTTTAATATAAAGAATCTGTGTTCTGATATATTTTCTCCACCAGAAAGAATATAAAGTATAAATCATCCGGATTTTCTGATATATTTTCTTCACCGAAAATAATATAAAATTCAAAACTAGCACTTTAAAAAAGGTTATAATTTTATATATCTAACATTTCAAAAACAAAACGAATATATGCCAAACTATTAATAAAATATATCACTTAAATCACTACAAATCCTACCACAAAAAGTATGTTTTCTGCCAAATTTAAACACCAAAATAAAACTAGTAAATACTTGTAAGATGATATGTCCCAAAATTTACATACGCTATTCAAAAAATCATAGGGTGTCAAAACGTAGATTCTCAAACTTTGTACGCATTCAAATAAAAATCATTTCATCTCCTAGAAATCCTGAAAAGTTGACAGTTTAATTTGACACCTCTGTCAAATGACCAGGGAATGAAATCGTGAAACTAGTGACGGCTCAACAAAGGGTCCTTTCCCCATTTATATTCATAATCATTCAAGAAATAAGCCAAGAAACGACATTGATTGGCATTTAAGTTCTTATTTAGCAGCTCCAAGTGATCGTTTCTTTATTGTAATGTCCACACAAAGGAAACCGGAATGTCATAACGTAAGTGTCGGCTTGCGCCGTTTTGAAAGACCTTTTTGACGTTATGTGTGGTTGGTGAATTCGTGAAAGAAAAATAACACTGCTGGTGGCCAATCAAAGAATGTGTTGTAAATACGCTTATATTTTTTTATTAAATGTTATGTTTTCTCAATCATAGTGATAAAAATAAGGAGGAAATTAAAAGATTGTTAATGAATTCAATAAAAATAAAAAAAATTGAACTATAAAAAATGCTGCAAATATGGTTAACTTCCCATTGAATAATATCTATAGAAAAAAAAGTGAAATTATTGAACTGGTAATAATGAATAAGATTGATTGGTTCATTGAAAAGGATATAATTATTAATTACTCAATAGATTTTAACCACAAATTATTGAAAATATGGTAAACTTGCAAAAAATGTATAAGAAAATAGTAAATATGTTATTTCTCTCTTTCATTGATTGAATTAATGAAAGGAAGTAATTGATTGATTGGTTATTTTTATATGATAATCAATAAACTTGACACACAAAAAAAATCGGCAACTACGATAAACATTCAATTGTATTAAGTTAATAAAAATTCCCTACGTAGTATTGGTCCAACTATAGAAAGGAAATTATTGGTAAGTTTGTTTTAAAGGTATATAATAATTTAATACTGTGTGTGTTAAAATTATTGTGTGACTCCCATATTAGATAAGTTTAGACTCAACAACAAATTTCCAGAAATCATCAATATCCCAATAGCCGGTAGTCATCTTTCTTCAATCATTATCCCAGTAAGTAAACTCTCACGAACTCCAGTACAATCTATACTGATCAAAGCAAGTTTCAAAAGTATCGAATATCACAATAACTCGACGTAAGAACTTTCCATATACACCGTATCCAATATACGTGGAGAAAAATGGTCCTCGAGAATAGAGTTTATCCATCAAATGGATATATAGAATCTAATGGCCTCCAGGTTATCAACCTCAAACATGCATGATAAATCACAAACCAGCACAGATCTCTCAATATTGAATGAAGCACCATGCACTAAAACAAAGACTTCCTATTCTGATTTATGTTGCCTTCGCCCCTATATGGCCTTCGTGATAACCCCCCATCCATAAACCCCGGGCCTAAATCAGAACCTCGGAAATTCATCACCTGCGAAGAAGACAATCACGTCACTCCTGGGGGAGGGGGGGGGGAAGAGCCTCCCCCGAATCCCCAAGGGGTGCGTATACGCTCTCCATATATATAGTAAATAAAACGCGAATCTGCCATTACTCTTCCCATTTCGCTGCTGTGAATTAATAATTATGACCATCGAGGGGTCAGTGGGGAACGCCCCGTTTTTGAGGGGGTGGCCCTCTGGGGTCCAGAGGGGTTTTTAGGGGGGTAAATGTTCTTTTTTTTTCGCGTGAGTGGTCAGTGGGCTGGGAGTTCGTCATCACACGGAATCGCGTGGTTTGATGGTTGGTATATTATCGTTATTATGGGGTGCGAGAAAATGAGTAGGAATTGAGGTGGGTTTGATGATTGGGTGGACTAATGGTGCTGAAATGGAATGTTTTAGGATCTTTGTAAGGATATTTTTGTTGCGTATCAAGGTGGAATTGTACTATATCAATCAACATATACAAAAAAAACATTGTTCTATGGCATTATGTGTCTTTCATCAATGTTTAATGGATCAAAATTTAATGTTTAATAAACTAATTAAAATATTTACCATATTTTAAAGGCTCATTCAGGCTTATCACTTTTGATATTCATTTTTGACTTACAATAAATTGGATATTATGTTTAATACAATTTAAGACACATTTCTAAACGTAATAATAACTACAGGGTGGTCTTAAATTCGTGGTACAAACTGGATAGGGTAGGTAGAGGAGACCTAGACAACCATATTTCAAATAGGAATGGGGGTCATTTTTTTGAAGTGGTCCGATTTCTATCAAATTTAAGATGTAGGTAGTATGGATACTGCTGTACCTCACGCAATAATTTTTTTTTCCATTTTATTCTGTTTTGTTTCGTTACACGGGCCTTGCCAAAGCGTACTTTTGTAACACCATCGCACTACATTAGGTCCTAGCTCTTTAACGGTGCGGCTGCGCCCCTCATTCCTATTCGAAATATGGTTGTCTAGGTCCTCTCTACCTACCCTACCCAGTTTGTACCACGGATTTAGGACCACCCTGTATAAAGAAATATTTGAAAAGAAAGATTAGCTCAGCCTAATAAAAAGCATCCTCTAGAGTCTAGGTCCAGGATATGAAACATGTATGTTCCTTTCTTTTGGATTTGCAATTTTGTAAATTTATATAGAACTCAATTTAGTTTTCTTCTTGATTTATTAAGTTCTACTACATAAACTTCTGAGATGCCTGGATTCATCGTGGATCCAGACGGAAAATTCTCAAGAAGTAGCATCAGCTTTTATTCAGTGGTTTTTCACCGTCGAAATAGTTCTAGTGAATCACTCAGTTTATGCAAGACTATCCAGACAAGCTCACCTGTCCTAAGATGCTGATACTGATCTTGTCCTTTAAAATAACCAGGCATGATTTCTCAAACCCCCACAAACTATTCATTGAACCCGATACGCTTCTTATCCAAACCAAAAAACTCAAAAAAACGAACATCTCATTTCATCCGACCACTGACTGAAACAGCATCCATCCAAAATCTTCCCTCCCATAAACCTAAACCAATAATCTCGAAACCAGATCCCCCATCCCGACCACTCACCGCAACCGGACATGTTTTCAGCCCGCATAAAAATCTCGGAGAAATAAAACTACACGCCACTCCAAACAGAAGAAGAAGATACCTGCGAGAGAGAAAGAGAGAGGGACCAATCAGCCTGAAAGCCTGCAGGGATTCATTCCGCCGCCATTTTTGCGTTCTCTCTCAAAACGACCATTTTCCCTTTGCATATATAAACCCAAATGCTTCAGGTTTGATGGACAGTTACCCTTGCAGCTGTCAGAGGTGTCCTCTAGCCCCATGCATCAACGGTATTGGCTATGGAACATCTGCCGTGGAGTTTTTTTTTTTTTCGTAATGGAATGAAAGTCATGATTTAGGTATATTGATAAAATGGTCGACTGCTTGTTAGGGTGATGAATTGGCGGGCCAGGGCGAGGATGAATATGTTATGATTTGGCCGACAAAAAAGGATAGATGGGGGCTTGCCTTAAGTGGGGTGCCGGAAGGTGTAATTTAGTTGTAGTTTGTGAATTATTTGTTAGAAGGGATTTTACTACGTATAACTACCGATCAAAATTTCAAAAGCCACAAGATATGGTATGAAAATATTTTAGGAAGATTATCTCGCTGAAAAGGAAAATGTAACAAAATTGATTTCCTCCTCAAGGCCGTGTTTAGAGGGGGGTAGGGGGCGCAGTATTCAGGTATTCAAGAGGAGCGCCAAATTTGTGCCCAAACTTTTTTTTGAAGTTTATTAATATTTCAGTATTTTGCAATTTAAATTATTTTAATATTGAACTTCGTAGATTCTTCAATACTTTCGAACGGAACCACGATGAACGTGTTCTGATGGGGGCTCCAAATTTGTGCCCAAACATTTTTTTAGCAATCAAAATTATTTTGGTATTGGACTTTGTAAAGGGAATTCTTCGATTACTTTCAAACGGCGATTACTTTCCTGGGCGCGATTTTTCCACAACACGGTCATGTTCCTCCTAAATATTCCTATACTTAGTGTATCACAAAAAATCGCTGTATACTCCCCCGTAGAGAAGCTAAATTTAACTTTGAATCGAAAGAGATATTCAAAGTTATCTCAGCTTATTTCATAAAAAAATAGTTTCAAAATTGAATTTCCTATATCCAATCAATTTATTTCTCTATACTATAGCGCTAAAATGGTAATAAATGCCACTTGTGCTAAAAATTGACAGACAAATTCAATCGTTCATCCGCGAGGTACTCATTATTTTTCCATATAAGAGAGAAACCCAGCGTAAATCATATCACCTTTAATTAAATTGTAGGAAGTTTCCAATTTATTTCCGTCCGAAATGACACCGGTTTTGAAATAAATGAGATCTGGATTTTATAATTGAATCATTGCAGGCGCATATTTAATTTAGCGGTTTTAATTCCTGGCTGGTTGACAGAGTGTCGGATAATTTTTAGGAAGAAACAATGAAGCTGTAAGACAGTGTGTCTAGATAAATTATTGAAGAAATATGTTTATTTTACTCGTGTATAATGAGAAAGCCCTGATAAAGAATGATGTAATGAAGTAGTTGTGTAATCAATTTTTCGGGAATATAAAATGTGATTCACAGTTTTTATGGTGGCTTAATTTAGATTTATAATTATGTACTTTATGTGGCGACTTTTCAGAATTCGAATTGATTTGTAGTGACTTGTCCCACACCAAAATCTGTTCAATTAATTTATTTAGGAATTAAATAGAAGCCATGAAATTTTTATTCATAAACGTCTTTGGCTAATCAGTAATTTTTCGTCTAAAGTGTTTCTTAAAACTTGAAACCGTTTTCACGATTGATAAATATATAAAAGTTAGATATTCTTCATCTAAAATATTTCTTAAAACATAGCTATTCTTCTTATAAAATATTTCTTAAAACATGAAACAGTTTTAACGATTGATAAATGTATAAAAGTTATATCTATTTTTCATCGATTAATAAGTTTATAAAAGATAGGTTGCTTTGATGATTTCAGAAGAAAAATTAAATGCAATGTAAAAGCACAAAACAGTACGTTTTAAAATAGAATTACAAATACTTCACTAAAAAGTATCAGCGTTTAGTAGTAGTTAACATAAGTAAAACGAATATACCTTATACTTAAGCAACGTAAGTATTCACCGGCATATTACTAAGAAAAGTAGGTATAGGTATATCAAAAAACGATAGGAGACACAGGGTTACAGTAAATGAAAAAATAAGTAAAATTAGTTGTTAATCCAAAATAAGTATAACAGCACTGGGAAATGATATAATTTAAAGGCACTCAATCATTATGGTACACATCATTGTAGTATATTCATCACATTTTTGTTCATTAAGTGATGTTTCCCACCATCCTAAGTTAATTACCAACTTGAGTTAAAGATAATCGAATTCACCCACCAAACACACTAGCTCCAATTCAATCCTCCAAACAATGTGCAACACCAACCCATCCTTGTCACCAACAAAAGAACCTCAAAAACCTCCCAATGATTTGATTTCCCCCAGGTAAAACTCTTCTTCAACACCCAACAAAAAAAGAACAACGCGTCCGAAATGACATCACAAAGGCACCCCACCCACCCACTCCCCCCCCTAAACGTCAATCTCTAGCCTCGCATCCTAATTAAAAAGAGTACCCCTACCTCACTCTCACTCTTTTCGTTATTCTTACCGCATCAAAATCGAATACCCCGAAACATTTCCTGAAAGGCAGCCCGATATTATCTAGAGGCAATTTTTATTCCGCTTTAATCGAAAATTGTTAAGCGTTACGGAATATTATTAGTTTGTAGCAGGATTAGGCAATGAGTATTTTTGTGCAGGCGTATGCATGGATGGTATTGAATTAGTGTTATGTTTTGTTGGTTTCAGTCTGGTGATATCCTTATTGAATAAGAGAAATAGTAGTTGTAACTGTCGACTCCGCTTAACCCGCGGAGACGCGCGTGGGGTCTAATAGACCCCGACGCTTAAATAAACCTTCATAAAAACTCTAATTTTTAATGAAAATGTATGAAACTCCGTGTAGCTGCCTAAACGGTTTCAACCTATCACCTCATGAAGTTTAAATAAAGTAGGTATGTAATTTTCCGAGTTAGGTTGTTGTTTTTATTGAAATGCTTCCAAAACTGTGAGGATTAGCGCGAGTTATAACCAAAGAGATGTCCAAAAGTACCTAGTATCTATATTTTTTCTTGCTCTAACAGGGAAATTTAAGGTAAACACCACAAAATTAAATTATTACACAATTTTTTCACATTTCTTATGAAAAATATGTAATATCATAGGGATTCGGTATGAAATGTGAAATAGTCTAATATTATGTCTCAATAAAATCAGTCAACTTAAAAATAAGTTATTATGCACTTTGAATGATTAAATTATATGTTTAAACTTTCCGTGATAAAATTTTTGCATAAACTGAACGATTATAACGGAAAACGGTTTGCGGGGTCTGATAGACCCCGCGCGCGTTCCCGTGTAACAGAAAGTAGCGCGCGTCCTCCCGAGTTAATTTGATCACTTTGTCTAAGAGTAGAAGGATAACAATATCTGATTTATATAATAACTAGCTAATATGCCCGGATTGCACGGGTTAAGTTGGAAATTTTTCTTCATTTTCAATACGTTCCATACCTTATTTTGTTGGGTGAAAGGTATTAAAATCCATCCAGTTGTCAAGAATTTTAATATTTGTTTGATTTATACATATTACCACAGGATCCCGATGAAAAACAACAAAAATATTGGAGAATATTCGCCCAAAAGTTACTTAAAATGCTTATTTAGAACCCTTGATAAATCATATCTTTGGGATTTCAATTAACGTTATGGTAAAATTCTATAACTAAGCCGAACTGAAGAATATTCCTGTAATTCAAGAAAAATCCAATATTTTCTAGTTGAGTTTTTCTATCAATACCAATCTTTTCTAGTTTCTGGTTTATCAGATATGTAATGTTAATGATGTCAAATAATGTTATCAGATATGTCTATAAGCATTATTTCATTCATAATAAGAATTTTAAAGTACCGGGAAACAAAAAAAATTAAGAAGATTAAAATTCTTTAGAAAGATTAAATTTAATATCTGCATTAAAAAGTTTACATAGTGCCTTTAAAATTTGAAGAAAATCTTAAAAATTTGTCAACACTTTGAGCAGAACTATTTTTCAACTACGCATTAAAAATATTAATATTGTTTATACGCTTCAAATGGTACTTAATATCTTTTTATAAATTAAATATTTTTTTTTTACTTTAACTTCACAAAACCAAAATACACAGAATATCACAAAGTGATACCACATAGCAAAATGCTACAACGGCATATAACTTCAAAAGGTATCCTAGGGACTTTGTCCCCCAGAGCTCCAAACATTCCACTTCCCTCATTAACAACGCAGCGATGTTTCCCCCTTCTTTAACTAGCAGAGGCCATCTTCAGACTGCAATGTCAAAGAACGCAAGCCGTGATTAAAGATTCATCCTCGGATGTAGGTACAGGTAAAGCGAGCCAGGATTTGAGCAGAGAGGTTATTAACTATAAGGGGAAGGGGAGAAGATAGGATGGGTAGGTGCGCTTCAATCAGGAAATTTCCGGAAGGGTTGGAAGTTCGGTAGGATTTTGAAGGGTTTTAGGGTAGTTTTGAAGAATATTTAGTTATGGTGGGGAAAATGAAGATGTAGTCAAATGAGTATCTAGTATCTTAATGTCTGTTAGCTCGCGTTTATTATTGAAAATGTATGGTATAGTTATGTTTTAGAGTGAAGAAGTACGTTAATTTTTGATATATTTGAGTTTTGTTTCATTTCTTTTTAAGGTTATAGAACTAATAAAAAATATATATTTCCAGAACGGTTTGTTTATGAAGTAATATCCACTTACCCCCTTTTAAGTTTTGCTCGATTTCAATCTAAATAAAAAGTGGTTAGCCCACTAACCCGTTCTTATGGGGTAAGTAGAACCCCCATCTAATTTTTAAAAAAAGACCAGTTAAGAAATGTGTAAAGCATTATTTTAGAAACTGATAATTAATTTTTGTTTATTAGTACAGTCTTAAATAAAATATGCCATTAAGTTCAAATTTAACAATTAAACATTTCAAAATTTTTCTATTAAGTTTCAGAAATGTAGTGCTCAAAAAAAAAAAGGTTCCACCTACCCCCAACCAACCCTAAATCTAAAATCTACCAAAAGATAGATAGATCCGGTAAATCCCAAATCCTCCAGAACAAATAATACCCCAGCGAAACGTAAACTAAGCCCGCTTTAAAATTCGAACATGATGGATGTCTCCTCCACCCCTTGACCGACAGCCACCTGACAGTGACAGATAGGACGTTCCCCTCGTCACTCAATTATTCACCGAAAGACGAAGCAGCAAGATACACTTCAACCCTCTCCCAGCCTACAGGTGTGAATTCCATCTTATATTCCATCCTACGGTATATCGCGCTTAACAAACTTACGGGCCTCATCTGTAAATGTCATGTGTGTCTATTAGACAAAGGGTGAGTTTTATCGAGGGATTAAAAGTTTGTATTCTGGGTGTTTGTTTGTTTGTTTGTTGAAAACTGATGGTCATTTTGGTGTGTTTGTATGGTCAGGAGGGGTTTAGAGGCTGATGCATCAAAGTTCGGATGGGTGTTGGTCTATTTTTGGGGAACGCCTCGTGGATTGAAGGTGGTATTAAGGGATTTGGAATTTTTGAGGTGCGATTACGAGATGAATTGATGGAAAGGTTTTACAAAGAGGTTGACATGTTATGGGATTTAACTTTCACATACCTGAGTTTATAAAATTTTTCAAATTACTAACACCCTTTTTAGGCTTAAATATGCTTTAAGAATTTTTTTTTCGTTAAATACTATCAGTGATTGATACAGTTAATTAATTATATTTAATGTTTTACCATTGAGTGCATAAAATACAATTATCGTAGTAAAGAGAATTAACAAAAAATTTCATTTTCTTAAAGTAATAGTGATACGTTTAGTTAGCTATGTAAATTTCCAAATACTGATTTGATTTGTTGAATGAAACGTAAAAAGCCTAATATATTATTCATGAAATAAATGTAAAAAATGTATGGAAAACAAAATTAATTGGAGTTAAAAATATGTCTATAATGCACGAATAAAACACATTTTTTTCCGGTATGTTCACAATACAAAAGTATAACAAATTTAAGGAATTCTCTAACAAATTTTATTTTCTGTAATATCCTAAGAGATTATTGTAATCCATTGCAATTAATGAGTAAATTGACAATGGAATGTTTCACCATTGTCAATAATCAAACATATGGAAGAACATACAATAATAATAATAATAAATTTATCAAAAAATCTTTATTTTTTTTTAAATAATATTTATATATAGTTTATTTAGTCTTTAAAATTTTCAAATACCGTTCATTCAATAACACTTTATAAAACATCCTTAAATAGCCATATTTTGTATTTTTTATAAAAAATAAATGCAAAAAAACTTGGAGAATAAACTTTACTAAAATAAAGAAATATGTTTGATGCAAGAATAAAACACATTTCTTACATATTTATATACCCTGCATAAAATATACCGTACTTTTCCGTATACCTCGTTAAAGTATCACCCAAAAATAAAAAGATATACTAAGAAAGAAAGAAAGAAAAAAATAAAAGTTTCGTAATATTTATAATTCATAACGTATAGCATGCATAAGTTAAAGGGAAGGATTCCAAAAGTTCTCTCAGCTTTACGGAAGAAGCGAACAGTAGAAGAGTACAACACAGCAAAAATCCTTAAAATTCTAGTACCTACGTATGAAAAATATCAGTTTACGTAATATGCTTGTTCTATGATAAAGAGCTTGGAAAATTGAAAAGCTTGTTATTTTCCATCTGTTTATTTTAAGGATATTGAATTTAGCTTTAGGATAATAATATCGGTTTCCTGTACTCAGTGTGGAAATCACTTAGACTTGTGTATTTTGTGTTTTACAAAGTTTAACATTGAAATTGATTTGCAATTGGTAGAATAAGTGACTTCCTAAGATATTTATAAAAATTACTTTATTATTTTTAATAAAACATAAGTTAATCTACTTGTTTGTGTACATTTTTTGTACACAATAACAAAACTTAATTATATTTTACAGTGTGGTTGATGTTTATAATGCCACTTGGAATATCCAAGCTCCATCCGCAAAGCTATTTTACAGCGTTCTCTACAAATATTAACAAGGTAATTATGAACTTTTTCTCCAAGTCCATGAACATCAAAAGGTATAAAAGGCAGAATGTATAAAATATATAATTATTTCATTTTACATGTTTTCTCGTTTCCTTTTATGGATAAAAGGAAATGAAAAAAAAAAAACATGTAAGATGTACCCTTAAATACTTAGGTAACTGAAAATATTTGTATTGTCAAATAATGTATACTTCGCAAACTGCAAACCCTTAGAAGTTTTTGATTAATGTAGCAGTGAACATAACATACATGTCTTCATTGAGAAAAAACAGAACTATAACGTCGGTTTTTCCCTGCTAACTTATTTTTATTTATTCGATTATATTTTTTTAGTCTTTGTTACACAAAATGATTCAATCATGTTAGTATTTCTTTATAACGGTTTTCAGATATGGTATTTATTTAAATTACCAAACAGAGTCAAATTTTAATATAACTAATTTTACGTCATTTAAAATAACTTATTAATTCTAATAATTCTGAACTTGTGTGTTTAGTCTATATTACTTCACAGAAAGAGAGTAGGATATTCTCATTTCACCTGAATATTAATACATTAGTAGCATTAAACGCGTTTTGCATTTTTTAAACATAGTAATTCTTTGCGTTTTAAAGATATCCCCCGAAGACGATATTCTCTCCATTAAACAACTTTTCAAGCCGCTCGAAAACAATAGCTGCGATCCACCAGGACAATTTATTACATCCCATACTCCAATTCATCCTTCTAAATCTTTCAGGATTGAATCGAAACCCCCTCCAACACAGAATAAAAACTTCGCATCGGGACCTAAAAACTAATTTCTCCCTATACTGTAAGAAGCTTCCCAGGAATTTTCATTTTATTGCCTTTAATTTTTATTATTTACTTACTTCCTCGGGATCTTTCTAAGGGCATCAGGATAGAGAAAAAAACTCTGATCCCAGCCGTTGTTAAAACGGCAAAGCCATTGTATTATGGTAGCAGCTTGTTAGGAAGATACTGTGAGTCTTAAACCCTTTCAGTTCTATCCGGCCTGGAATATCTATAGGATTTAATGGGAATCCCGGGCGGCCAGGTACGAGAGGGTTAAATCCGTCTAAAGGGACTGTGCCCATACGGGCCGTTTCTTTTCAATTCCTAAGTCCGCTTCTCTTTCTGTTGTGTTGGGGGGTCTTATGGGACCGGGTCCAAATTCGCTTATCACGTTAAAACAGGGAACGGTTTTCTATTTCGTTTTAGTTTCAATCCTTGTCTTTTTTTTCTTCTGGGATTATCCGTTTTTGGATGAAAGCCTAAGGAATTTTTGATTAAAGTTATCCAGGGAAGATTTTTATGGGGTTTCGAGGATACATTTATGTAGGTTCCCGTGCTTAATAGGGTTTAATAATGATCGTATACAGAAACACATTAAACGAATTAGATACTCTAACGTTTCTACTACAATAATAATATGAAGTCATTGGCTTTTGTTTAATTAGAGTTAAGGATCTTTAACTGGTATTACAAAACCGCACTTACTGTTCCTTACTATTACATACTGTCACTCCAGAAAGTATTCGCACACCCAACAAATGTGCAGTAGTATACCTATTACGGCCAAATTCCACATGCAAAATCCAAACAAAAATTATCATAACAATCTTGTATATGTTACCGCCGCCAGGCCTCACCCCCTTTCCGATTTGGACAAACTCGGTCTTGATTGAAAGCTCTCCACCCCTAGATGAGCCAATAATGTATCACGTTCCACCAAAAACATTCCATTTTTAAATTATGCGGTTTTTTCGTTTTTCCCCCATGTTAACTCTATGGGGAGGTTCCGTTCGGCCGGCCGCCAGCCCGAACCCCTGAACCGATTTTGACAAACTCGGTCTTGATCGAAAGATTTCCAACCCTAGATGAGCCAAAAATGTGTCACGTTCCTTCAAAGCATTCCATTTTTAAATTAGAAACTTTTTTCAATTTGCTCTATTGTTTTCAGTTAATATTTTTACCAACACAGGCAAAACGTCTTTTAAAGAGCGTGAAGAAAATCTACTTTGAAATTATCAAACTTCAATGTTTTGACGTTTAACTAGATTTATCGCAACAGGATAGAGCATTTTCGATCACATGACTCGGACCTAACAACGGCCTTAGCAACAGAAGATGTTACATTTTTTGCCCTACAGAGGTTAACAGTTACAGAAAATGACTAGCTGTGGAATTCTTCTATTGGAGCATTTGTAATCACGTGATCCCATACCTAGAAACCGCCTTAGCAACAGATAAACAACGGCCTTAGCAACAGTTAAAAGCCCTACAGAAGGTACACAGTTAAAAGAAAATAACCGGTTGTGACGTCACCTGAAAACACTCTATACTAGGCATATTGGATTTATAAAAAAAATACTGGTACAGGTTTAATTGAAGTATTACTTCTCTCTCTTCAGATGACGCATAAGAATAAGTTAGTTGTGATTAGAAAAACCTAAAATTTGATTGAAAATATTGAACAGTTTAGCGCTGACGATGCAGCTTAAAAAAGTAACAAATTGTAAAAAATTTAACTGCGCTGCAAGCGTGTGGTAGTAACGAGCGAAGCTCGCATCAGCGCCAAAGGCGCGTAATCTAGCTGGTAAGACGCGGCTTTGCCGGGTCAAACCAGCTAGTAGTTTGTTATTCTACATTATAATCTACAAAAAAAAGAGCAAAAAAAATATCAGAACAGTTAGAAAAAATATTATGAAGTGATTTTAAAGCCCAAATAAAATATTCGCACAGCCATAGACTTAACAAGGGACCATTGCATTAAAGTATATTTTGTTTCTAATCCTTATTTAAAAGCACGTGCATGCAATTTTTTTCTTGAGGTTCCTAATACCAATAGCTTTTAAATCACTTCAATTTTTTAAATAATTTTTTATCTAACTGTTTTGATATTTGTTTGCTCTTTTTTGGTAGAATGAAGAATAACATACTATGTTAGGATAATTTTTGTTTGGATTTTGTACGTGGAATTTAGCCGTAATAGGAGGTATACTAGTGCAAATTTGTTGGGTGTACGAATACAGTGACTGTATTTCCCCCTATATAGGTTCCTTGTCCTGCTTTAGTTCCCCTACTATCCTTACAATACTTCTTACCGAAAATTATCTGATAGTAAACTTAAACTAACAAGGTATGTAAAAACTAAACCATTAATTAAATGTAAAATCTCTTTCAAATTATATGTCGTTGAATAATTCGTTTGGCCTATGAGTAGTAACACAACTAATTGAATTTTACGAACAATTGTAAAGATAAACACAGTCGTTTTTTTTTCTTTTAAACATTGGCGGTAAGCATCTTGGGACATTTAGGTGTTACCCATTTTTAAAGAGTTAGTATTTACCAAATTTTTATTAAAATTATATAAATGAATAATTTATGAAAGGTTCTTAAAAACTAAAACACAAGTAAACATTAATTCTGTATTAAGAGTTGAGTTTTACGTAAACATTTATAACCCAGTGCATCCGTGTAAATAGAATAAGGAAATAAAAGCTTCCAGATACCGAAAATTAATTGTTTGGTACTGAAATCTGAAAAATAAATTTCACATTCCCGAATAATATATTTGAACCACATTGTTAGAATGAATTCATCATCCAACACTATACAGAAAATTTTGATAAATATATTGGATAAGATTTTTTTTAGTTATACACAGAGTGATAACATTCCAAGAACAAAAGGCAAAAAGAAACCCAAGTTAGGGCATTTCTCTAATGAATGTTCACGGTATTAATTAAAATATCACGTTGAGTAAATAATTAATTTCAAAACTTAGTTTGGCAAAATTTAAAAACCGAGGAGGGGGAATATTTACCGATTTCCCCCTGAAGAATTCGTTTTGATTGTTCTTTCTCGTCTGCGGAGTATTTTTCTCGACAAAACGTTGCACGTTCGATTATGATTAATTCCCTTTCATTTCAGCGAAAGAATCATCAAAAGAAGAAGAGAAGTGAAGAAGGTATTCCTCACTCGTCCTTAGCTATCAATCACTTTTCGGAGGAGGAAAAAACGCATGGAGGAGGCAATGAAGACTTTTAGATGAAGCAATTTGCAAGCGACGCATTCATCAAAATGGTAGAGCCGCGGGAGGCGAAACTGCTACAACCCCGTGCTGTGCGATCGGCATGTTGCAACGATGACGTCAAGATGAGCGATCGTTTTTAAAAGGGGGTTGAGAGGAGAGTCCCTCCTGTCTTTCGGAATTAATCCTTGCCTACCTGTGTGATGGGCGGGGCCGTATGACGTGGAGTTTTCAACGCCACCGTCGGATTAATTTGTCAGATCTGAACTGGTAATAGCGCCTTTTATGATAGGTACCCCGAAGGTTGTAGATTCGAGTAAACTGATAATGGTAGGTTTGGATGAGAAGATTCTTGATTCACGGCACGGATAGGTATGGGAGAGACAGGTATAACTATTGGTTTCTCTCTTTTATTATATGTTGAGAATTGACTTGTTAGAACAATGAAGTGTGCTTTGGCCGGTGAAAAATATCCGCCCATGTTTGAATATTTATATGGCCTTGAAAGTGATGTTGATATCACTATTAGACGTTTTTTTAAGAGTAAAGGATTGATCCGGTTTTAAATAAGGAAATTGGGAGGAATAAATCAAATAGTGTAGTAAATATAAATAAGAAAAACATGTATCGCATCTATCTCAGATGAGCATCTTACATTGAGACACATCTTTAAATGAGACTCTGTTTGTTTACCATTAAAGGTACAAGAAATATATTTTTTCATGCATAATATTTTAGTACTTCACTTCTTTCTGTAGAAGTTATTTCTTAATTTATCATCTCTCTATATATAATCAAGGTGTGCCTGCCTGCCTGCCTGGCTCCTTCCGAGGTTTGTACGGATCAGATGTGGCGCAATTTCTCCTAAACTACTCATCAGATTCGAACCAAACTTGGTACACATGCGTATGAGGACGGGGGAAAGGCAATGACATCAATTTCTAATTCATAAAACCACCCCTTCACCCCCTTTTAGGGCTTTTTGCAAAAATCTCCTTACTTCTCCACTAAAGAAGATCTGTTTAACTCGCATTGTTGCAAATAATACAACAAAAACAATTTTAAACATAAAACAAAGTATTTAAAGATAAAAGTGGACTAAAATTGCTTTAAAAAGGTTATTAATAATTTTAAAAATTGAAAACGGTTCTTATAAAAAACTTTATAACAGTATTTTCTTATTAAAAACTTTATTTTCCATGAAACTTTAAGCTGAAACAGAAAGTTTTAAGAATTAGACTGGTTTTTAAAGTAATAATGAAAGTAAAGTTTGCATACAGCCGTATCGACCACCACGGGTTTCCTTCCGCTTAAACCGCGGCTAGAGGAGTCCCTCGGTTTATCGCCAAAACGTTATCGACCAGTCCCTAATCCAAAGGAAATCTCCGTGCTAGTGAAGCCCCCAACTTTGGAGGCTTAAGCCGGGGATTTGATGCATTGTGGGATTGATTACGGATTTTGAGCGCCATCTTTTCTCGCTATAAAGGCCCATGCTTAACACTAAACGCAAACTTTTTATAATGAGACCGTAGAAGTATTTTTTCATTGTTAAAGTGTTATAATTAGAGAAAAAATAATTTTCCAACTGTATAAAAGTGAATTAACATTTAAAATTTTCTTAAATCACATCAATTAAAATACTCAAAACAGCTGTCTTCTAACGTGTACGTCCGCCGAGATAGAAATCTATTTCTTAACTAAGATCATTAAAAAATACATTCTCCAAAACAATATATTTAAATATTTTGTAAATCCATATAAACAACTAAGAAAACAGTTTTAGATATTCTTAAAACCTTAAAAGTAATCTAAACTGTTGGCACTATTTTCCATTTAATTCTTTGAAAAAGTTTTTATATTAAAACTTTCAAAATTTCGTTGAGATATCTAGCATGGTGGTCAAGACATTGGCAATCAGATCCAAAGGTTGCGCGATCGAGTCCAGCAACAGAATTTTTTTTTAAATTCTTTGAGAGCATTGAATTTTTTTTTTGTGTGTAGTAGAAAATTATTCTTAGAATTTTAGAAATATTTCTAGAGAAATAGAATAAATTCCAATTTAAAATAAATTTATTGAAAAGATTTTCCATTTTAATTAAAGTTATAATGATAATATGGATCATTATAATAATAGATAACAAAATAAAATAAAAGTAAAATTATTTATTTGATTTTAAAAAATAGTTTGGTTTGATAAAATAAATTAAGAGGTCTCAATTTATCAAATGATACTGCTATCAGGAGTAAGATAATTTGAAGGGTAATTTTAATTACCATTATTTTCAGCAGGTGATTGTCTGTTTTAATTTTAATTCGAAATCTTGCTGATTCCCTTTAAATAAATGGAAGGACACGCATATGATCTCCAATAACTCTTTTAATTCTTGGAATACAGAATATTCTTGAAACCTTATTTTGATGTTACACAAAACAAAACAAAAAGTTCTTATGTACTTACAATTATTTAAAACAGTATACTATTTAAAATTTAGAACTAATAAATTTAGTTGGCTCTAGCTCATAAATAATTTTTGGATTGAAATCACTGTAGAATATTAGGTCTATATTTCCCACATCATAATTTAATAAAGAATAAGAGGAGAGTGGAGCATCTTGGGACATGGCTTGATTTTAAATATCTTAAGTCATAAAAAGAAATTAAATTGCTAAATGTAAAAAAAAATTATAAATCATTAAACAAAAATTAGTACACACAAATAGAATATTACCCTTAATTATTTTACTTCCAAAAGCATTTAAATAGTTAAACTATCCATTTTAACATTAGCAGGATAATCAATCGAAAAAATTTTCATTTGATGAGCAATAGTGATTGTAAAAAACATTGGAGTTATTGTATGAAAACAATAATTTAATAAAAAGTGAACCATTCTCCCCTATAGTTGGGTACAAAGTTTTAAAAAGGACAAGAAGAAAAAGCTGAGAAAAAAATCCAAATCAGAACTGAGATGCCAGGTGATTGTTTTTTTTTATTGAGAATTCTTGTTCTTAACTTCCACCAAAAAATATTTTTATTGGGAGTTCTTGGACTAATTGCTACCAATTCGAAATTATCAGAATAACATTTTGAAGCGTTTTAACATATTCAAAAAATATAAACTACATGATAGTTATTAAAACTAAGGTTTATAAACCAAAGTAAAAAGAAAAATGTCAAAATTAAAATTTATAATTAGTTTTAAAAAAAAGACAAAGAAATTAATTCTCATTCTTATTTATTGTATAAAAACCAACAATTATTTATCGTAAATTATACTTAATGAAGTCTAAATAAAAAGAAAAATACTGATTGTATATTCTATGATTTGGTCACATATATTCTCCAAAACAAACAGAATTTTCACTGGCCAGAGAGAAAATACAACCAGTGCAAGGAGTTCCCGCGTTTTTGATGCAAAGATTGAAATTGTAAACACATTTATTTACATCATGTGATTCCTCTGACGAATCAGAGACGGGCTTAATTAATCTCGCTCCCAGGTTCTCTCACATAAACCTCCCGTCAAAGGAAACCCCGTGTGTTGAAAAATTCATTGTTGGTCGATAACGCTCGCAATTTAAGCCGAGGATTATCCTATCCGAGGATTTCCTTCGGATCGCGTCGGTTTGGTCGATACGGCTGTTAATGATGCAGTTTTTTTAGAAAGTTGATAGAAACACTAGATCAATTGTTATTTTAACCTTACAATTTGTGTCTTTGGGGTAGTTTAGCGGGATTTTTTTTTCAATTTAAACAGGGGGTATTTTCAAATGTTGGGATTTCACATGTCTGTAATAATTTTAATTGATTTTTTTTCACTTAGAATGGATAATTTGGTAACTGTCGTAATAAAATGTGCAACACCGGAACTGGATGGGTTTGGTTAGATTTACACAGTTGGAACCGGGAGGGAAAAGGCACCGGGAACACCGGAATATAAAAAAGTTACCGGGAACACCGGGATATGAAAAAATACCGGGATGATTGGTAATTACGGTTACAGAAAATTAGACATGTAACTTGAGTGAACATGAATTGATACACTCCACCCGTGCAAGGCCGGGCATATCAGCTAGTGGTACTATAAAGATAAAGTGCATCTGTATTATGAATAACAATTAATATTCAAATATTCACAATATGAAATAACATACACGATAAAAAAATAAATAACAAATTGATTAACTTGACACGTCATAAATAGTTATTGAGAAACTATTAAATAGTATCAATTCGGGTATCCGATATGTAGACATGTAGATCATAAATTAAAACATCTTAATAAATTTAAATAAACATTTAATGAACCATATGAGAGGACCTCCTCAGATCATACCACGTTATTTTTCCCAATATGATTCACGAGTTTGAAACGGTGCAGTTGGTTCGAAACGGTGAAAAAAAATACATTTTCACCTTGAAACAGGCAGCTATTCTGGACTTAAGATTAATGCTCCCCAAAAAATAAAGCAAAAGAAAAAAGAACATAATTTACATCAATGAGAGTACTTAATTATATGGTTGATATTTTTAATACGATTTTGTATCTTAATAGCGACCCTCCAATGGAAAGATACGTCATTTATTTAAATGTATAAGTTGACAGCTACATGCTGCGACAAGAAATGGACCTATCAATGATGATGATAATGAATGAAACTTCTTTCCATCAGTGAACTCCAATTAACAAAGTTAAACGCAATCAAGAGAGTCTTGGCTATCTTTAACAGCAAAATTAATGGATCCTCCCCTCAAAATATAAAGCGACTCCCCCATCATGAATATATATACATCCAATAAATTCAAGAGGAAATAATAATAATACGCGGTGAAATATTATTTCTTCCACCGGAATGGCAGCAGTCCCTTACGCCGCGCGACAGAACCCATCTCGAAAGTTCCGGACTTCAATCCTTCAACGTCAAAGGCCTTTTTTGGACCTTCGGGGGTGGACGAGGAGAAAAGGAGAACAATAGCAGACGATTTTTTTCTGCTTTAGTTCCAAACTTCGAAGAGGGGGGGGGTCTCTCGGATTTCCGAAACTCGGGATGCCCGCTGAGACAGGCCAGCGGAGCGTGGGGGGTCGAGAGTGAAAAATGATTTTTGAGCGATTTTTGCATCTGGGGCAGAACAATTAATGGGAGTGAGGATAGGTTCGGTGTTTCTATCAGGGGGGAAGGGTTGAGTGTGATGCATTATCGTCTGACAGGGAAAGGGCAGGGGTGTACGTCTTAATCGGTTAGATTTTTTTCCGTTTTGGGTATTTTTATTGTGAGGATATATCTTGAGATGAAGGTGATGAAATTTAAAAAAGGATCTCCTATTCGTTATTGGACATTGTTTAATGGCAGAATTAAACTTAAAGTGCCTTATGAATGTAATGCAATCAGTTTTTGCATTATTTTTATCTGCTTTTTTAAAAGTAAGTGATAAACTTCCACTCAAGAGTTCTACCGAAGCTTTGTTGAGGATATATCTTCGAGTACAGTTGAAAGTGAGGTAATTTATAAAAAGGATTCTATTCAATTATGGGGAATTAACGACAGTTGTCTAACTACTAGAATAGATTGACCTGAACAGATTGTCTGAGTACTTGAAAATAAAAATGTTTTACCTGATTTTGTAAAGCAAGGACAAACTTTTACTTAAGCTCTACATGTGTTTATTTAAGTTACATGCCCAGAAACTTAGATTGATACGTTTCCTTAGGAAGTTTTATTAAAAAATCCCCTTAGATTTAAACTATTTAACTAAATGACATATTCTCAACCATCAACGTCGGTGTTAAATCCTTGGTCAAAGAAGGATTTCACCAATCAGAGTCAGCGAAAAGCTAATTTTTCTTTCTTTAGCTGCTGGTTAACACCGACGCTGATGGCTGTGAATATGGCTGTAAATCTAGTAAAGTTTTGAGAAATCACTACTCAGTTTTAATTACAGTTTATTTAATGAACTACAACTTTTTAAAACTCTGAGGAAAGTTTAGATACTGTATTAAAATAAATTCAAAATAGATTCAAAAGTTAGAGGTTATATTACAAACTATTGATGTACTAAAGGATTTATTCTAGTTATGTTTTTGATTCTAAAATCAATGCGCCCAAAAAAAACCCAAAATGCTACTGGCAAGAAAAAAACACTATTACATTTATTGTGTAATGGTTATCCCCGTCATTAAAGCCAAATTTGAAGGCTTTCTAAAAGATTGATTCAGTAGTATTCCTGCTACATATTATATAGATAAGAATAATAACAGTGATGTAAAGTTTAAAAATATAACTTCATTCACACTACTGGAAATAATTATCCTTGCATTGTGCCCCTCCCTAAAGCATTCATTAGTTTAGAAGCAGACATAATAAGAAGAATAATGATCATTTGTCATTGTATGGGATATACTAGTAAAAAATTTAGATGAGAAATTTTGCATTTAAATGATGGAAAAGTTAACGGTCAACGCTAACGCTACTAAATTAAATTCATCTACTTTCGTTTACACTCACATAACTATTGAAACTTCCTCATCGATTCTCATCTCTCTTTTGGCTATTTTGTCTTTTTCTATAGAAATAGAAACTAGTTTAGAAATTTAGATGACCAATTCTGAATTTCAAACGAGGGATCACAGTTAATGGTCAGCGTTAACGGAACCGAATTGAATTCATTCTAGTCTCGTTCAAACCCACATAACTATTAAAACTTTCTCCCAAATGAGAGTAATCCCGAACTTAGATTAAGACTACACGAAAAAACTATAAAGCGTCCCAAAATAGCCATTCGGAGAGGCCTGCTCATCATACGAAAAGGACTTTCTATATAAAGAACGCCACAACATTGAAAACTGCCGCTAACTGGGCAGAAGGCGTAATTTCTCGCATTCCTTCCAAAAACACCTTCGAAACGTGTTCGAAAAGAACGTGCTCGTTCCGAAACCACCCCTCCGAAGGAGCTTTATGACCATCTTCCACTATTCATTACAGCTGGAACGATAAGTTTCGAAAAAAAAAACTCCATCAGTTTTTGGCCGCCATTTTTTTTTCGTACTTCGCAGAGTATCGCTCTCTTCACTTCACTTCAGTTAGCTTGCGTGGTGGAGATTAAATTTTTTTAATTATTTAGCGCGTTGTGTTAAGGCTGCGGGGCTGTTACGGAGATTAAAGTTGCTGGGGGTTTTTCGGACGGGTTTAGATGTTTGCGTTGCTGCTTGAGATGTTTTTTTTTCTTTTAGTGGGTTAACGCGGGGTTCTTTGCGCGGATAATGAGAAACGAGTTGAGATGGTTGTTTCGTGCTGCTAGTAGAAATAAATATTAGAAAAGAAAAGAATATCTTTTAAAGTCTCAAGGGAAGTTTAATTACCAAATTTATGATAACCAAAAGGGGCTTAGAAAAGTTGCATAATATGATTTTGTGGGATTTTTACCACAACTGTTTCTATTCATGAAATTTTATCTTTCAGGAATTTAAAACATTAAAATGCGGTTTTAAAATCTCCTGTGGAAGATAAAGTTTTTTGCACCAAAATCTCATTTAAGAAAACTAGAAAACCTATAGCGAAAATCAAACTTGTGCAATTTAATGAACTAATAGAAATCAACGTTTTTATTTGCACAATTTTAAAAGAATAAACAGCATACAATTGTTTCGGGGGTCACAGGACCCCCTTCGTCAGTGCTAAAAAGAACAATCATCAGCAATGAATCGGTATATATGCAGGGAAGGAAAAAGGTTACAGTTGAAGTGAACATACAACAAAAACTGTTGCAGTTGAAAGTGAAAATACTAAACCTAATTTAATAATTAATTAATTTAATAAATGGTAATTTAACCATTAGGTTTAGTATTTTCACTTTCAACTGCAACAGTTTTTGTTGTATGTTCACTTCAACTGTAACCTTTTTCCTTCCCTGCATATATACCGATTCATTGCTGATGATTGTTCTTTTTAGCACTGACAAAGGGGGTCCTGTGACCCCCGAAACAATTGTATGCTGTTTATTCTTTTAAAATTGTGCAAATAAAAACGTTGATTTCTATTAGTTTAGAAAACCTATATTTTTGGCTCAACCATATAGATTTAGCTAGAAAAGGTAAATAAAATAATTGATTGAATATCAAACAAAATGACACTTACATCATAATAAATACAATATTATACTTGCAATAGAAATATTATATTCTAGCAGGTAATTGAAGCAAATAATTTACTTTAAAAATCCATCCTAATAGGGAAATATATTCTTGTTGATAAAAAAATCAACCTTCTACAAGATTTACAAAAAGATTCACCCCTCAAATGTCCCGATTTTAATATTATCATCTTATATAACATGTTTTAACACTTTAAAAACCTAATTATTTTTACATTTTAACAGTTTCAAAAATCTAAAGTCTTACTTTAAAAGTTCGTGATATAATCAGATCCATCAGAAAGTAGAGGAGAGTTTTCTCTACCTCATTTGAATAAACACAGTAAAGAGAGAAACTTACCTAAAAGAAAAAGGGAGAACATTTAAGTATATTGGGATTTACATACAGTTATACATACAATAAAATTTGAGAAAAAAAAACAAGATAATACATAGTACAGGTATTGCAAAATTGTTTTCTATATTATTTCATTTTGCATCTAAACTTAAAAAAAATGCGTTTATATCGGTTTATATAGTTCTAAGTAATTAAATGACTCTCATTCAAATATTCTCATTTTTGAAACAGAATTTACTAGGAAAATATTCTTTAAACAGGATATTTTGTTCATTCTCAGTATAGTAAAAATTCTCTTCTGATAGCTTAGAAATGCTAACTAATATCTATATAGTATTTACCGAAAGAAGAACATTTATCTCAATCTAAGAGGCACTTCTCTTAAATTCTTTATAATTTCATTTTAAGCGTTAAATTTCCGCAGAAAAATTAAAAATGACTAAGGGGACATTTCAAATACACCCAGAATGTGTCCCTTAATATTTTCCCCCAGAGGAGTTCTTTAAAAATAAAAGCTCCAAATCAAACGTTGCTCGATTTCGACGAAATGCCCACCATTTAACAAGCCTATTTCACAAAAAAAAACAGCTTTCCTCCATTGTTTCACAACATCCGAAAACTACAGTCGCACAATATTTGCAGAGCAAAGCTTTAATGAAAACCTTTCCCAATCGAAGTATTGCACCAGAACAATCATCAGGAAAAGAAAAAAAAGGTCTGTCAACAGCCCCTCGACGAAATCTTTTCATTAACGGGGGCCTTTAAAACCTTATAGCGGAGATTGTGTGTGTGAGGACAAACTCCTGCACACAAAAAGCCGCCGTTAAATCCGTCCGGAGTTACGTTGTTGCCTTTTACTCTCATCTTCTCTTGAAGATCCAGAGGACAATGGACTGGAAAACTCCCGTTTCCTGGAAACGTCTTTTGTCGCGTTTTTACGTCCCAATTTGGTGAATGAGTAGTAATGCGGTGTAATTACTTTGGATGGGGATCTCTCAGACCCTTTCGTTCCTGACCGTCCGAAATGTTCCATAGGATTCCATGAAAAGTTAGGGCGGTTTAGGATTGGGAGGGTTAAGATAATGAGTGCCGTTTTTTATTCAGGTTCTCGGAGTAAGTGAATGAATGAGTTTGGTCGTTAATTGTGCGTTTGTTGAGAGGGTTGGTTAATTTTATCGAGAGTTGCCGCTAGAGATAGGAATTAGATTGTGCATTAGAGTCGTGCCATTAAGTTTGTTGTGAACTGCAAAAAAAAAAAGGGTTCGATTTACAGGTCGTAGACTGTGATGGAGAATTTTAGCTGTATCACATATTCAATAGACTTGATAAAATCAAATAGCTTCTAGCTTACTTATTATTTATCTTTTTTTTCAAACATAATAGTATCAGTAAATATAATCAATTTTGGTGAATGCATAATCTTGTAATTACAATCACGTTATTGTCGCTTACATCTGTACTAGGCAGGAACTTAAGTTGACCCTATGATGTCACTAACAAAGTAGTTCCCATCGCGGTGTCTGAATTTTGAGTTAAATGAAGAACGTCAATTTCAAAATATGATTAGTTTGTTAAATCCATACATATATGGTGCTTTTCACTCACGATTTGCGTCCCGAAACTCCACCTAGCAACCGGCTTTGTGTTTACCGATTTCTCCTTCCGCATTTGTGACGTACTGGGTTCAAGAAACGTTGCTGTCGAGTATAAATAAAACCAAATAACACCAACAAACTGTGATTTCGTCACACCAATAACATTTTACATCCTCCCTGGCGCTTTCTCTATAAATGATCCCTTTAAACATCCAACGCGTCTGCATCGTGCGTTCAAACTTCAATCAAATCATCCTTTCGAAGTGATTGCCTTTATAGAAAGTCCAAAGGAAGTTGGGCGGAATATCTTGAACAAACTCAGACCAGACGGTCGGTACAGAAGCTTGTTGAATATTCCGCTTAATCAATTCATGCTGACTTGGCAGTGCATACATGGCCTCTTCGATATGCAGTGTAAACCGAGGACTCATAAGCGCAGATGCTGAACTACGGTATGTAATAATTTACAGTTTGAGTCACAGTTATATTGAATTGTAAGGATATAGGCTTCAGACTAATATGATACATATTGTAGTAATACCTTATCTATATTCTAGTTCATTAAATTTAATAGATTAATGCATATTATTTAGAAAAAGGTATCTGTACATAATGGTTGCATTCGTTTAAAATACACTGCTGTCAAATAGTAAAGGACAATTGGTAAATTTGTGAATGGTGGCACAATAATTTTTTTTATAATCGATGATATTCATGTCATAGGATCTTTTAAGGATCATATAGTTCCAACCTTAAAAGATCTTATTACTTTTCATTAAGGTCATGGATATAGAACAAATTACTGGCTTTTAAAAAGATGGTTCAATTTTCAGTTTATCTACCTAATCAAAAACTTACCGTAAAAAATTTTATATTCTTTAAACTAATAAAATATTTTATAAATTAAAACGAAATAAATTTTAACTCCTAACAGTTTCCAAAGAAATATACATAAAAATAATGTATCTCCTCGGTAAAAAAAATAAACATTGCAATATGTACAACGGAATACTTCTAAATTAATGAAATAAAAAATCGACAACGAGATCCAAGTTTAAAAACAATATTATATCTGTTGTTAAGTGAATAAAGAAAGTTATTTCTGGAAAAGAATACTCATTCACTTGAATTTGATAATAATTCACGCAATGCTAAATAGAAGAATGATTGAAACACACTATTATGTTCAAAGCTATTTCTTACACTTTCACAATGGCTTAACTTTGGTAGTTCGAAGCATTAGCTTTTGAGTAAACTACATCTCCATTCTCTCTCTACTCGAGCACAAGCAACAATATTTACACAAGACTGATCCAAATGTAAATCAAATTTCGGGCCTAATTCCAGCTCTTACCCTTTCGCACATTCCATTAGCTTAATACAAATTAAACCTAACTTTTTTTTTTCATGCTCTCTAAGTAGTTAGAATTCTATTCAACAACCGGTTGAGATGAAAATGGACCAAGTCAAATGGGTTCTGGATTGTAGTACTGTACTGAGAAGAATAAACAGAAAAATTGAATACTTTCCTTGAGACTGATAAGTGTTTTCTTTTTTCTAGAAAGGGTTAGAACTTAGGGAAAAGGTGTTCAATTAACTCTTATTTGCCCTAAAAATAAGATATTTGGAGTATTTTTAATTTTGTAATACCTTAAATGCCTAGTCCCAACTGTTTTGAAATAAAATGTTTTAGTTTTCTACATTTAAGTGAAATGTTTTCGATAAACAATTGGGCCTTTAAATATAATTAATACATTGACTGTTATTAAAGTTTAAAAGAAAAAACACGCCCTAGAATATAAAAGAAAAACTACAATATTTTTCTTAAACTTTTGGTCTTGATGGTATAATTTAACTTTTGTAAACTTGTGACGACAATTTCAAGAACTCATAATTTCCTAAGCTTAACTATTTGGTTTTTTTTTTCATGTGATATCTTTGTTCCTCAATTTTTTTTCGAACTATTTAGTTTTTCTGACTATCAATTGGTCATTTTAAAAAAGGCTTAATTTCAAAGAACCTACAATGGCTAAAACTTAAAAGCTGTTATTCAATATGAAATAAATAGAATACGTTGTTTAAAATAAGTGGATTTAAACTGTTTTTAACTGTTATATTGGGTGCCACTGTGACGTGATTTTCACTGAACCGAACCAAAGAAACCATCTCCCATCTATACTCATACCGCCAGGAGAAAAACTTTCACAAAAAATCAAAACTTTTAAAGAAGTGCAAAGCCAAATTGTAGCCACACAGATATTGCACAAAATATTTGTTATATCGCTTAATATAAGTTACCATCACACCTGAAATTGAGTTTAAAAATCCGTTCCCATAACACTCGCAACAATATTGTAAGACATACAAAGTTTTTCTCCTGGCCGTATGACTATACCTCCAAGATTGTAAACTTTTTTTTACCATATTATCGATGTTTGAACAGTATCTTAACATATTTCAGTCCTCCGCTTATTTGTTTTCAAATAAAATATCGTTAACGATAGGGTTAAAGAATAAGATGCATCTACCTTAAGCCTCCCCTCAGACAATCTAATGCAACGTATCCCACTATTACCACTACCTCCTTTCATATTCAGCACACAAAGTAATACTCAACGTCTGGAAGAATTCCAGATCCCTTTCCTTTCGCATTTCATTTCCATTCCATTCCATTCTAACCACGAGCGGGGTCAAGCCACCCAGACTGACCATCCCAGACGATCATACATCAACCTCACAGTCCGACCAATAATATATATAGAATAATACAGTCTATATGTAGAGTAATAAAGTTTCCCATTTAAAGGAGATCATTCCGCATTCATAAATGTCGCTTCCGTGTTGGTATGATTAACACGGACGGATCATTAAGAGAGCCGCGAGAGTTCTTTTCTTGAGAGGGGAGAGAGAGGATCATTGATTTTCGTTCTCTTTTGTGAACTCGCTTGCGACAAAAGACTCGATGTTTAATGACGTGTGTGACTTCTCGAGACTGATTTTTGGGGGGAGTAATGAGTTGGGAAATTTAAATGGAAATGGTTGGTTGTACGTACGTAAGCTAGAGATGAAGGTCTATTAGGTATGGGGGAAGTCGTTTTTTAAATATGTCGTTTTTAGGGTGATTGCGGGTGTATTGTTTTCCACTTGGGGGTGATTTAGTTTGTGTTAAGTGACACTGGTAATTCGTGAAACACTCTTTATTGCAACGCCTAAGCGAAGGCAATAATTAACGCTTCTAACCATTGATTGTGTAGCGATTGGGTTACGATTGCGTTGTGTGAGATAAAGATAGTGTTGTAAACAGAGATATTTTTAACTCCTCTGGAGAGTATTTCACTCCTTGAATATCGGAAATACTCTTTAAAAAACTAGCCAGGAGTATTTTCACTCTTTGAATTTTTCAAAAAGGTTTAGCTTAAAAAATGCACCGTGCCCCACCGATTTTTTTTGCAGTGATTCAAATCAATTAGACTCAGCAAATACCAATGAAATTTAACTTTATATAGATGGTTTGTGGCCATAATTTGGAAATATTGGATCTACTTTTGGTCATTTTAGGAGAGGAATAGATTATAGTTTTTTCACTTATTGTTCTGATGCTTAGGGAGTTAGATTACGGTTTTCGTGTCTGTATATGTAGTTTATGCTATTTCCGTATTTCACAAATCATAATTGAATTTCACTCCTCCTAAAAAAGTCAAGGAGTATTTTTACTCCTCCAAAAAAATCCTAGGAATAACACTGGTTGTAAAAGTGCGACTCTAGAGGCAGAAAATGTGTTCTTCTCTATTTCTAACCAAATTTAAGAACACTTTCAGATTCTAAACCCATTTTACAACACTAGTTTTAGAACACATTTCTGGATAAAACACATTTTAACACTTTTCAAACATATCCAGAACACTATCACAACACAATTAGGTGTACATCTAAAGTGTTGTTAATTTGGAGGGAAAAAGTGTTATTAACTGTGTGTTATTTTTAATCTGCTCATTTTTGTGTGGAGGGTTGGGAAGTATTTTAACCCTTTCAGACCTAGGCCCCCACATTTTGCATAGGATCCAATGGTGATCTCAGGCGCCTTAGGATTTAAAGCGTTTAAGTAGGAATTTATATATGAGTAGATGAGAAGAGCTAAGAAGTTCAAATGACGATGTATGAAAGGTATACTATGCTTGGTTGAATATAATTTTAAATACTGACAGTTTAATTCAACAAATTTTAGTTTGATATCCTGTACTCTGATTAATTACTAATACAAAATTACCTTTAGAAGCTAAGGGAAACCTATTACAAACAAAAATGGTAAAAGATGCTCACAAAGATTTACAACACACATCGTAGACATACAAAAGTTATAAACCTTTGAGGGCTACCAATCCACTTAAATGAAGGTATGAGGAGCTTACGTGAGTCTTTTTAAGACTTTGTTACAATTTTTCTCCTACGATTCACCAATTATACAACATCTACTCTAGTAGCACAGATCATTCCAAATATGTCAAGTTTACGTAACTGCAACTAGAAGTAAACGAAATTTGGCCGTACATGACAAAAATTGGACGAATCTAGACCTTTTGTGCTACTTGGGTACGGAATCAATTTGATCGTCACGGTTTTGAGTGAAATTTAAGGACCTTCATGCAAGGTTATTGCTGGTTTCATTTGATTTGTTACTAAACAGTCATATTCCAATTCATGCATCATTCATTAGAAATATGAATGCGGGTGATGTCGAAATAAGAAAGAAAATTGCATGTGAAATATAAAATTTTAAATAAGCTAATTTTTAGACATACGCTACAGAAACATCAACTAAAATGGACCCCCGAATTTCAAGCCCGACTCAATTCTAATTAGGCAATAATTAATACTCATTTCCTACAGTCATTTACATCATCTTCAAAATGAAATTAGGAGATAACTGTTCAGATAAATGTCGTTGATCTACCCAAAAAAAAAAAGAACATCAGATTAAATCCCGAAACAAAATTTAATTAAGCGCTTTCAAGATAACCCACAAAACCTAATGAAGCGCCTTGAACTGACTTCGATTCAAATGAATAGCCTAATTACATATCATTAAAGTTTTAATGACAACAAGTACTTGAAAAAAAACTGTAACCGCAGCGCTCCGATAGTATTAAAAAATATCCACAAATCGCGATACCATCGTTTTAAGCCGATAAACAAACCAACCCATCCGAAAAAACCAGTCATCATCATCATTATACGGCCGCCATCATTAAAAATTCCGAACCATCATCAAATTAAACCTGGACATTCGTTGGTTGTTTTTGTGCATTTCGTGTCTCGTTAGAACGATGAGTGAGCAACTTATCGGTCGGAATGATGGATTTCATCTCAACAAAAAAATTTCAGGCGACAGGAAAGATTATGGCGCTGAAAGACGTCTTGGCGAGGGCCCGAAAGTCGCCAATTAATCATCGAAAGCGTTTATTAATAATAACATAAACGAAAGCATCGACCACAGAGAGGTCCGAAATTCGTTTCTGGGAATGGGAAAATTTTTTTTTTGAACGCACTCAAGGTGAAAGTAAGTGAAACTGGCATTCGCATGCTGTTGAACCTGTTTCTGAGGGGAAGTTTTTTTTTGCGAATTTAATTAGATGGTCGAAAGTCCGCGATTATTAATTTCGTTCTCGGTTATGTAAAAGTGTTCTTATACAGGAGGGAATTTTCCAACTGCTTTGATGTAGGAAAATATTTTAATTTTTTAACTTATTGGTGCATTAGTTGTGAGAATGTATTTTGGACCTATACTTGTGAGTGTGGACTAATTCTTTTTTTTTTATCAAAGTAGGGAATAAGCCTACAGCCTTTTACTTTGCTAAACGCATTAGTTAAATTTTAATAGCTTTCAGATTACGTTATATCTCAAAAGCAGAACGAATATTCAAGATTCGTCCAATTTTTGTCACGTATGGCAAAATTTCGTTTACTTCTATTTACAGTTACATAAACTTGACATTTGGTATGAGCTATGTAACTAGGGCGTATAAATGAAAATTGTTGTTTAAACAACCGCTTTCCCATATTCGATTGTTAGGCATGAAATGTATATTTAGATGTGAAGAAAAAAATAATAGTTGTATTCATTTGGAAGCTATTGAATATTTTACACTTTAATCTTCTTTTGTAAAAATAAAGATTTTAAATAATACAAATCATCCAATATATACGAATTTCCAATTACATGGCCAACCAATTCTTTCAACAACAAGCACAGATGGATAATACAATACTAGGCTACAAGCTGTCATTTTTTGTACCGCCAATCATAAAATAAAACCACACAAAATGGGCTCTAGCAAATTCACCCTACAAAAACAAAACTTGCATATTTCAACGGCAATTCATTCAAACTGAGTTAATAACCCATCTAAAACAACTGCATCTACCAACAAAGAAAACGCCAAACCGAAAACAAGCTCCATTCTGTTTAAAACTTTTTCACACCACACCAAAAAAAAAACTTAAAACTTCCGTGTACTATAAACACAACCTATATTTAGCACCAAAAACTTTACCATCCAATACATGTCCGAGTTTTCTTACAGCAAGGCGTGACTGGACAACATTAGCAAGAGCAGTTTTTTTTATAGACATGCACTCACAGCTGCTTCTCGACTCCATGAATCAAGAATGCAGGAATAGCACAGAGACAAAAGCTCACGCTAGATCACAAGCCACGGCTTACTTAACACCTCGTTTGTGACTCCCTACCGTACCGTGTTTAGATTAAAATCCATTGCGGCGTTTCTAATGATGGCCGGCACGAAAGGCGTATGAACCAATCCCACTATGGGTGGAATACAAACGCTCGCCAAACTTGGCACGAATTTCAGAGTTCAATAGTTAATTTGTTTGAACTTCGAATGAAGTTGATACAGAATGTTTCAACAAGTCTTCCCAAACTCTGCACAACAAGATTCCTTCCGCGGAGTACATAAAAAAATACCTAAGAACTATACCTCTCTGACCTATAGTTTTGGCAAAAATTGCGACGTAAAAAGGTATGACGTCATATCCGGTATACGCTTAAAAAGTTTAATGTAATGGAACACGTAAACATAGATACATAAGGACATGTTTGCACACTTTCGAAAAAAATATCATACGGTGTAGAGTTATAGTTATTTGGTCTTTTTTACCCATTCTACGTTTTAGTACGGATTCATATATTTTGATGTAGGTTTATATAGTTAATTTGTAGATTTTACTTTTAGCTAAATATTACTGAATATCATGTTTGAGATTAAATTATGAAAAAAGATGATTATTTTATGATTATGACGAAAGAGTAACCATTTAAACATCGACTTGAGGTTATGATTTACTGTTTCCAAGTCATATCTTTAAGGAAAAATAAGGATATTTCCGTAATTAGTATAAAAAAGTCTCCAGACTATCCAGCTAACATTTATACAGCTTCAAAAATAAGAAAAAGCAAACAGAAGTTATGAAACCTGAAATTTTATACTAACTTCTAGAATTCAACATGCTAACTTGGGTAAATACTCGTATGTCGGGCAAATATGTAAACAATAGTGAAAATTTCTATTTTCTAAAAAAGGAAACAATCTATGTATTTTCAACAGAAATTACGTGTTACTTCTCGCCAAATTAGCGAACAATTACCAAACACGTCTACTTGGCACGATTTTGCGTTCTACCCTACAGTGGGATTCATTCATATGCGCACGGAGCCTCGAGTTTCCGAATGACTTGTTATTAATAAGAGCGCGTGGTCCATATTCCATGGGCTTGTCCAAAGGTTGGTTCCTTTGATGGGGTGTTTTGAATGGAGGGTCAGTGATGAGTGGAGATTTGTGGCCAGGTGGGCAAGTTCTCGAAACGTATGAATGAATGGTTGGTTCTGTGTTCATGAGAATATTTGTGAATGGATTCCTTTCATGGTGGAATAGGAAACATGAATCTTTATCATTAGTGAATAAAGAGTAGGAACTCATGAGATATAATAGTTAAGGTTCCTTTCTCATTCAACTTGGTAAAGAATGTTATCTTTCGAAATCATGGTAAAAATAGAAAATAAAAATGTAGATCTTCTTTTCAGTCTTTTTGTTGGCCTTTATATCGCAGGAGGATATTAAGAGAAAATGCTCTTAAAAAAAGATTCCTTCCAACATTGATACTAAGTTCAACAGTAAAAAACGTAATTTTGAAGAATTAAAATATAATTAGATACTAGAGTTTAAAAAATATAGTATAGTAGTATTTTCTTAATATATAACCTGCTGTGTAATACTGTATTATTTTGGAGGTAGAAATTAAGAAAATACTCAATGAATACTTTTAATGGCATTTAAATAAGTAAGATTTTTTAATTTATCATCCTAAAGGATATTTCTAAGAATTTAACCCTCGATTTTGAAACTGACGATTAAATTACTTGCTTTAAAACTAAGATTTATCTTCAGGTATTTTAGAATAAAAATGGTTCAATTCCGTTATATCTCCCGTTAAATATCACCAAGTTAATTTAGACGCTATAAATTAGAAATACATTGCCAAAAATTGCGAATAGATTAAAATATGTAGTTATACCAATGAAAAACTATAAAAATCTGGCGATATTTAAATATTTTGGTGACTAAAACAACTTGGCGATATTTAACGGGACATTTAACGGAATTGAACCAAATAAAATGATAAATTAAAGTTAAAGATTAAATTATATGACGACTGGAAAATAAATTTCCAAAAGTTAAACTTCCTTTCAAAAGTACTTAACCTATTTAACTATATACAAAAATATCTCCCAAACGCCAAAGAAAACTCTGTTAGCCAAGAAATAATTCTAACAAACTTAATCACATCGCTTGTCAAAATAGCCAGACACAATACACACCGCACAAACTTTCAAAACACGGCAGAGCATTAAAAGCAATTCATCTCCATCGAAAAATACCCATAACCTCGGTCATTCATTATAGAGCCAAACACTATGTAGTAATAAGGAGTTAACTTCGACATTCCTAAGTAATTATGTACTACAAGCTTCCGATGCCTGTGCAAAATTGAATTTATTATTACGAGACCTCATTTTAGGCTTAGCGCTCGGCAAGGAAACAGACGGGGTTAATAGTGGTAGCCATAACCATGATAAATAGCCGTCTCCACCTTCGAGAAACTAAACTTTATTATGTCCCCTCGCCACTCCAAAAGATTGGATGGACTTGGGGAACAATAACGAATTAGGTAATTTTCCACGGGTTTACATGACGTTGAATAGAGTGTGTTAACTCTTGTGTGGTAAATTGTGATTAACAGAACAGTTTTTTTACCACGTTTTTACTCTTATACTAGACAGCAACGTTAGTTGACACTACGACGTCACTAACAAAGTAGTAGTGAATTTTGAGTGAAATGAAGAACGTCAATTTAACAATATGATTACTTTGTTAGTTAAACTAATGTATACTAGTGTCTTTTTATAACGAATTGTGTACCGAAACTCCTCCTAGCAATCCAACAGGCTTTGTTTTTACCCATTTTCTCCTTCCGCGTATTGAGGTACTGGTTTCAGGATACGTTGGGGACTGACGAGTATAGCTAGGTTTCTTGTTTTTCAGTTTGAATGGAATTTTGGGGAAATATAATTCAATAATATTATCTCTTCTTTTGTCTAAATATGCTTTTTTTGAATTTCAAGAATGTTTCTTCCATTTTAGGACCTACACAACACTAAAATCAGCAAAAATCTTCAAACATTTACGTCAAGGATATGTTCATGGCATCCTAAAATTTATAACAGATTATTTACAGCTAAAATTTTTAATGATCGTTTTTAGATCTTCTAATAACTTCTTCAGTAAATGATGACGATCCCTACACTAGTAGAATTTGTAGTGAGGCAGAGAAGAGTATATTGTGCTACTCCATCCATTTGCTATACTTGAATGTTGTTTGTTAAGTATTCGCAACAATTTGCTTAGTATTTACAAAGACATAATAATTACGAGAAAAATCTCAAGCAAAAATCAGTCCATCTTTCAATGGACTCTAACCGTCTGACGTCACACGGAACCAACACGTGACCTACTGAGCTTGCGATTGGTTACCACAGATACTACACTAGTAGATCTACTAGTGCAGTATCTGTGGTAACCAATTGCAAGCTCAGTTGTAGGTCACGTGTTGGTTCCGTGAAGTCTCGAACCAGATAGGCGGTTAGAGTCCATTATTCACTTCATTTTCTCGCGTCTCTAGTAAGTCATTGTTAACAGAGTGTTTTCAGGTGACGTCACGACCAGTTATTGTAAGGGCAATGCGTCTGTTGCTAAGGCGGTTGCTAGGTGACGAGGTATCTGTTGTTATGGCAGTTTTTAGGTGTGGGTCACGTGATTGCAAATGCTCCAATAGAAGAATTCCACGACCAGTTATTTTTTGTAACTGTTAACCGTCTGTAGGAAAAAGCGTCTGTTGCTTAGGCCGTTGTTAGGTCCGAGTCATGTGATTGAAAATGCTCTACATAATCATAACACCTAGTCACTAAATATACCATCATAACACTGGTTCTAACCTAATCCCTCAATAGATAAGTTTTCACTTTTAAAAACTAATTCCGGATTACCAGAACTCTGCTAATTCAAGTGAAATAAGTTAACTAACTCCACAAGGCAATAGAAGCACTTTGAATCTAAAGGGTCTTATCTATATTGGACTCAAAACCATATTTAGTAATTACATTTGCAACTTCTGGGTGGTTTATCCGGCTTAAAAGGAATACCCCCTACGTGGACAACGTGTCCTAATCGCTCTTGGGTAATTATTGCGGGCTTATGGTAATTATCAAGGCTTTAGCATTTTGCGAATAAAAATTAATCTTCGTGTATGTGATTCTCTGGCAAAGGAATTAATACATAGGCGCTGCAGCAATCGCCATTGTTCGCAATCCAGTTCAGCACCCAGAAAGTGCCTTCTAATTAGTAGGGGGTTGGGAAAATGCTGATTAGGTTTTGTGTTTGTATTACAATTGAGGACGACGATGTAACAATCCTGTAAACACAGATTGGGAGGTATGCTGCTTCAGATGTAGGCTTGTCTCTGCGGTGTTTCGAAATTTTCCTCCCCTCCTCTTCAACTCAGCGTGTTTGGAATATTTTCCTCCCGCGTTTTGAAATGATTGTTCGGTTCGATATGCCGTGATGTAGTGACGGTGTCGGTTTTAAAATTAAAATTATCGATTATTTTCGATGAAGAATACACACAAGTATGAAAGTGGGAACTGGATAAAAGGACTATGCTAGTATTTATTCATTCTGGCATTCCTATCATTTGGTATTCAACTTTGAGATAGTTTTATGTTATTTCGTTCAATTTTTCAGATAAAAGAAAATGGATGAAGAATTAAGGAAGTGTACTGAAATTAACCTGTAATGATCCAGTTCAAAATCAACTACAACTATTTTTCATACGTAACATTTATAAATATTATTATTTACATAAACAAAATTTCTCATACATAACATTTATTACAGTATTTACAACATATATGATACACATATGAATCCCCTAAAAATATCCCTTTCAAGTAAGAAAACAATTGGAAAGTTTAAAATTTAGGTAAAAAAATTAATATTTTTAAGGGCACACGGAACACCTCGATGGCCAAAACATGGCAAAAGTAAAGCATAGTTAAGGTGCGTGCGTTTCACTTTCAAATTTAGATTTTTTTAAAGTTTTCATACACAAGCTAAAACACATATTTTTTTATACAGTTATAACAAAATTTTTCAAAATAGTCAAAAATTTAATAAATTATAGCCATTTTAAAAAAATTGAAAATTTTTGAATGCTCGACACTATATGTCAGTTTGGTACACATTTTAAGAAAACTATTGAATATATCTTTCCAAAACTTGGTGTGATCATAAATAACATGTCAATGAACAATAATAAGAAGGGGTTTAATCATGGATCAAATAAAAAAAATTTAAAAAAAAAACTTGTGAGATGTTTAAAAAACAAGTAACTTTTACAACACATTTTGGTTAATAACATAAATTCTACAACAGGCATGTCTTATATCCTTCTTATTATTAAAGAAAATAGGTAGTTCAATAATTGTGGAAAGTTTGAAGAGTGTACCTGAAATAGTTTTTTAAAAATGTGTACCTAAAGGCATGAAAATCATGTTTCGAGAAAAATGGAAAAAACAGAAAAATGGCACAAACCTGCTATAAATGTTATTTTATAATACATCTCAGGACTAGAGTTTGCTTTATATCTTATTTCAGCATTACATTTAACATATTTAACAAGTTTTTATTTAATTTGTGTTGATATAGGGGGTTTGGAATGAGAAATACAACTTTTCGAAGACGAAGGCAGTCGTTGCATTACAGTACCAAAATGCAACTTAAAATAGCCTGTTATTATTATAAACACTAATTTATGTTATAAAATGTTAGATTGTTTAATGTTTGTCTTAGATTGTTAGAATTGAAGTTAAATAACATGAATTATTCTATATAAAATGGAAAATACTGCGTGACACTTCGAAGACGTAACATCCTGCGGTCAGTTATTTTCCCCTCTTTTGAAACTTTAAACAACCAAACATTACTAAAAACACAAAAAAACATTTAGAAAACATTATTTTATTACTTAAAAGGTGTAATTTAATTCTAGAATTAACTAAATCCAAAAATGTTTACCAAGATAGCCTTTACGAGTCGTTTCGCAGAATTTCGCATTTTTTCTCATTAAGTCAAAAAATATTAAACAAAATTAAAATTTGCAAAATATATTCATTGGATATTATATTTATGATTAACAAATAACTTAATTTTAATTCTTTGGATTGTTTTAGAGGGGAAAATATCGGCCACAAGTTCATTCTACAACAATAACACGACGTCAACAATGCATTCACATTCTTTAAACTAAAGTTACACAGCTTGGGAAAAAATAATGTTGCCACATAGGTGAAATAAGTATATATTTAGTCACAGAGTAAGAAAATCTAAAGTTTTAGTCCAGTTAATAAGGTTTAGATCGGTTTATTTGTAAACAGAAAGCATCTGGGCAAACGCGTGGTGGGCGTGTCATGCTTGTTAACAAACATTCAAACCGGATTTTAAGGTAATTAAATTTTTGAAACCTACACAAACTATATATTTTTGAAATCGTCTTAAATTGCTTTATTTTTTACGAACAAAATTGAAAAATCGAAAATTTGAACCGTTTTATGTTCTGTGTGCCCTTAAATTACAAAACGTAAATTTATTTTTAAACAAAAATATACCATTATTGAATTTTAAAACTTTACTTGTTCATTTTCATTACCAAAAGTCCTGAATTTATTTACCACAAAGTTAAATTATTTTACAATCAGGTTTCACTGATCTAAACAATCTTCTAGTTACAATTCAAAGTGCCGGAACTATATTTACTATTAGGTTGTTAAATCCAACAACTAGTGTTTAAAACCAATGGACTCTAACCGCCTATCTGGTTCGAGACTTCACGGAACCAACACGTGACCTACAACTGAGCTTGCGATTGGTTACCACAGATACTACACTAGTAGATCTACTAGTGTAGTATCTGTGGTAACCAATCGCAAGCTCAGTAGGTCACGTGTTGGTTCCGTGTGACGTCAGACGGTTAGAGTCCATTCTGGGAGTTTTAGAGTAGTCATCAAAAGTGGGTAAAATTTAAGAGTTTTCCATTTTATTTCCCCTGAAAACATTATCAAAAAGCTAAAAGAACTTCAATGACTCAGCTGAACTGAACATTTAGCTTCATTGCAATGGATATTTTAGCGCAGAGGGTAATACCACCGCCATTAAAATTTTATATGAATGTGGTGAAGTTTTGGTACTTATTGAAACTTTATTGTGGCCACCTTTGTTTACTATTTCATAAAACCTTTATTACGGGGTAAAAGATTCGTCTAGGCTAGGAGAAAGAACGTTCTTTTATTAGCTGTTAATTCTTTATAAATAACGAAGATGAACAGATTTAGAAGTATTTATTACAGCTTTTTAATAATCACTCACGTATATAAACTATGTATTATTTTTTATTAATTTACTGAGACTGATAAACACTCAATTGTTCCGAAAAACAGTTAAAATATTACCTTTTACCTACTAAAAAGAAATTTTTTTTAAGCATAGTGAAGTGTTAAAAAGGTAAGTTAAACTGTTTTTTAGTCAACTTATTGGAAAACAATAAAGACTTCATATAATGATTCGTAAAAAAGTAAAAAAAGGTAACAAAGGTATAAATCATATAGGAACAACTTTTCCTTTCATTGTTAAATTTTTGTTTTAAAGCAAAGAAATACGAGATCCCGGTAAGAATTAGTAACTATAAACCGATATTTTTATGCATTTTTAAAAAGAATTGTTTGTATCTCTTCTTGTACCCTTCTTTTTACGTTTAGAGAGAATAAAAAACGCTCAAGTACAAAAATTTACCATAAATAATCACAAACATAATATCAGTAGCTATTATACATTTGTTATAATTAGATTTTCTCAAATTTATATGACAAAGCAATCGGTTTAATTAGTAAAACGTAATTTAAAGCTGAACTTTTATGCGCAATAATAAAAATTTATATATAGCATTTAGAAATGTTTTAAAAAAACAACTAATGATTTTCTAGAAGCCTTTGATCTGCAAAAGGTATAATAGTGTTTATAATAATTATAATAATTAATATTAAGACAAATTACTACTGGAAATATCTTTCACTCGAACTACTACAAAGAACTATTTTTTTTTTGTCCAAATTAGTTTTGTTGTTTAATTTGGGTAATTAATATTCTCTCAAGTATAAAAGAATTACTACAAAAAGATTTGCTATGATTAATAATACAACATGATGTAAAAATAATTAAATAAATAGAATCTGATTGTTTTATAAAACATATTAATAACAAAAAAAGTTCATCCAGAGCGGAGAAAAAATATTTCATTAGACATAAGCAATTATACAAGTTCGAAAAGCATAGGTTTAATTACAATACTCAATACATGATAACAACTATAGAATTCCCGTAAGGGTAAATCAGTTCAATTAAACAAAATCATTGACTTATTTGCAGTTTCAAACAAAATCAAGCAAGCGTGTTTTTTGTTATACCTCTTCATAAAAAAATTGTATCCATGGGAACGTATTATTATATTTAATTACCTTTACACCAAAATAAGACTTATTAATATGGCAAATTCAAAGAAATCCCCACTCAAGAATCAACAATGTAAAAGAATGTCACAAAAACTGTATTTCACAGAAGAAAGAAGGTTTTTAATTACGTAAAAAATGTCTTTTGAAAAAAAAGCTCCCGATTTTTCCGGGATTTAATTACAAATTAATAACTCCTACATGTCAATCGATATTTATGACATTTTTTGCCTGAATAGACAATAATAAAAAATACAAGTTTGATAAATACCTGCGTGAGAAAACCATGGAAAAAGAAAAATTGCAATATTTTTCTTCCCCCTCCCCCCGCTCCCGAAATGGGGATGTCCCAGCAACAATTAGCGTGCCCGTACCAGCTACTAATGACATCTCAATACGTAACATACCTCATTTGAATAAATGCGATGTTCCGGAGTCAAAAAATGATGCATCGACGGAAGATCCCGAAACGAAGAAGCTCCGAAAGAAAATGGTGATTCGGATCAGAAATGAACACGATGATTCATGGTGATGATGCAGTTGAGAACGTGATTACTGCCACCCCTTTCTGAGAGACTAGTTATATGCATTTATATACATGGGTTCTCTTGGATGGAACGTACGAAGAAAAAAAAATTGCAAATGGCGGCGATGTTGCAAAAAGTAGGGTTAGGATCCAGAGCGATTTGTTCATCTAGTGATGCATATTTTTACTGGGTGTTATTTTTTTTTTATAAGATAGATGAACCGAGCCAGTGAGAAATAAAAGGGATACGGAAATTATGGTAAAAACGGCGAGCTTGGAGGGTTTTTTTTTCTCTTTTTGGGTGGGAAGCTTCAAGGTGTGGTCTTTATTCCGCTCGAAGGCAGAATTGTGAATTACTTGTGATGCTTTCATTTTCGCTATCTTTAAATCATTTGAAGATACATTGTCAAAAGAGTTGTTGCTTCATCATTATTTGGCAACACGTGATATTAATTTCATAATAGCAAATTAAATAAACTAATATTGTGACGATATAATATCGGTTGATATAAGAGTAACATTGGTTAATAGTTTTGTGCTTCAATATATTTTTTTTAATTTACAAAAATAGTCTAGTTAGTTCAGGTAAGTAAGTTTAGAACAAATGGAGTTGCTTAAAGAAATTATGTTTCATATCAAAATATCAAATCTTTGATTTATATTTCAGTACTAAGTTTTATAATATTCTTGTTAAATGATCGATAATCGTACTTTAATTTTGATTAATATCCTCAGTTAAAAGGAATAGTTAGGTATATGAAAAGAATACTATATCTCTAATAAGACATATTTTAATTAAAATCACTTTTAGATTCCTTCTAAAAATATCTTCCTTTTCAATTGTATTGTGAAATGAATATTTAAAAATAGGTGTAATGATCTCATTCTCCAAATACCTAGTAGGCGTTTACAAATACTACTTATACCAACCTAAAGATCGTATGAACCTCAGCGAGAAATTATGGTTTTTCTTAATATGCATTGGTAAAAGTTGGAATTGAAATGTCAAATAGGGTGAATATTTTATTTACAAAACAACAGTTTGAAAAATTCCTTCCTATGAGAGAAACTTAAAAGATATAAATATCTTCAAATAGAGTTATCTTGCATTAGTAAGATCAGTAATTTCTGTCCTTGAACCATCGTAAATATCTTTCACTTCTAGAGCATTAAAACCAGGCTCATTTTTAAAAAAGGAAAGCTTAAGAAATAAAATGCTTCCATAAACTAACAAGAACATGAACTAAACGAGGAAAATAAAAAGAGAGAAGAACATAATTTGCAGAAAACATGAACATTTCCTAAGCTGCATTTCGAAACTAAATACTCGCAGTTAAGAACCGCGGAAAACAAAACAAAAAACAGAAGAAGAAGAAAGTAACATTCCTTTCCGTATCTAGACAAGAATTCTCGCATTGCAAACCCCCCCAAAAAAAATAAAAACAAAATGAGATCGTCTTAACCGTTGTGCAACAATTACCAAAAGTGAGTACTTAGCATCGCCAAGAAAGGCCCAAGCACCCCCATCTTGCGAATTAAATTTATGCAGGAACATTCGAGAGAAAAGAATTCCGGGATACGAAGTGAAGTGGAGGGAAAAAAAGAAGAAACTTGAGTATCTTTTCGGAGAAAAAAAGTTCACAGTTTTTCTTAAAAGAAGATTTCTTTAGTTTGTTGGAAATCAATGCATAAACAAAAATTTTGGGTCGTGTAGATCTCATTAAGGAATTTCGGAAAGGTTGGAATACAATCTGTGAAGAGTTAACGCAGGGAATTTTGAACTACTGTATGTGGGGTGTCCAAAAAAATGTTGTTTTAAAAATTATACATTTCGATAGGAAAAGTTTAAGTTGTACGTATTATGAGTACTATAAATGTTAAGCACAATTATAAAAGAGTATTATTACTGTGTACTATTACTTTTCATATAAGCTTACAAAAATTAAAAAATATTACGCACTGATACATTATAAAAAATACTGAAAACGCTTGATAGACAACTTTTGTATGTTATTATCTAAATGTTTAACTATACTATAAGTTTCAAAAATGTAATGATGTTCTGATTTTTGTGACTAGTATGTAATACTAGCTAATACTACTAACTATGTAATACTTCCCTCAAACCAGAAGTGCATTAATATTTCTACTTAGAAATAATTGTGGAATATTCCAAAATTGATAATGAATGTAATTTAGGTTTCTTAAACACAGATTCAAAAAGAAATCGAAGGAAAAAATTTAGAAAAAAAAGTAAAGGAAGGATCTACCTGTTTTTAATTTTTTTCCTCTCTCTATCATCCTATAAGTTTTGGCATTTAAAATAAATGTATGAATTCCTAATATTATAACACAATTAAGGCTACAACTTGAAGAAATATAGCAAAAAATATGTGAGGAAATTTTGCTATTATGCTTCTTAAAACATGAGTTTCTTTTAATTGGGAACAAAAACCAGTGCCTGAAAAGTAACGGAAACTTTAAGAATATTTCTTTCAGAGAATTTAAACAAAAATTTCGCTAAACCAGAAACTTATTTACCAAACATTATGCTATCGGAATCCAATACGAATCGAAATCCACCAACACACCTTCTTAAATCGATACCCAACAAAAAACTCTTTTCAAAACAGACAGATAACTAAGCAGAACCGTCAAAAAGTCATTTTTTCCCACACACAGTCCCCTCAAAAAAAAGTCACAGACTTCCTTAAACTTGACACTCCCCACCCAGCAGTTCGACACCATTTTCATCAAAAGCTCATAAATCCTACATCTGTCCTCCCCTCCAAAAAAAAAATCCCATTTTCCTCGTACGTCACCCACCAGAACGGACAGTGTCCATCACCCCTTTCCTCCCTCCTGAAAAGAAAAACTTATTTCTCTCTTCCGAGAAAGCGAGACCGTCGCAGCAGAGAAAAAAGCTCCATTCCTTTCTATATCATCGCGGAAGTCCCATTCACAGGGACAAAAGGGATCTTCGGCGGCCATTTTCCCCGCACAAAAGGGATTTTTGCCGCAACGTCCATCTTCCCGCTTGTAATGTAAAGCGATCCTATCTAGGATGGACAGGGGCACGGTCACGCCCAGAGCTTTGCTCTGACCTCGAGTTTGCCCGGGTTGCAATTATCGTATGCGGGGGTGGGAGGGAGTGAAAGTTCGAATGAAGGAATGAATGTGAAACTCGAGTCACGATTGTCTGGAATTGCCTCTTGAGAGTTTTATATTCCGTCCCATGCTTTGTAATAATGTTGTTCGTTTTGTTGCTTGGGAAAGTGATACTCCTTTATTAATTCAAATATAGTTCGTTGAACTGAAAAGGGATAGGGTATTTTGATATGAAACGATTTTTCATTAAGGGGATTATAGAATTTCGTATTTTTGTGAAATCTAGACGACAACGAAAAGGGAAGAATATATTAGTAAACTCTTTATTTTTCCAATCATCATTCTTTCAAATCATTCGGTTATTTATATATTATTAGCATAGTGAGTTGTTTCAATCGGTAGAAATATTTAAACTCTATGGTGCCAATATTTAGGAATGGAAATAATTTTAAATTAGTGTTACGTAAGTATACTTTTAGATTCTGAAAATGCGTAGAAAAATCATGTTTACGTACTTAAAAGTATATAAGACTTAATTTCAACTATTCAGTACCTAAATATCGATATTTGAGTTAAAATCTATGCTGCTAATCACCAATATTGCCTTAGACTACACAATTAAGACACAATTATAAAATTGATACTAAAGGATAGAATTATGAGGTAAATACCTTGATTATTTTGATCGTGAAAATAAAATATGCATTTTAGGACTAGTTATACATTATGCTAAATGTCTGAGTAAACTTTCACACATTTTTATTGCTTGAAAAATAATTTAAAACAAGATGACAAAAATTAAAAAAAAAACTTTATGATACCTAAAATGTGAGGGTTGTCTTGTAACTACAAATTTTGTTTAAAGTAATACACGAAACATACAGTACATTACATTAGCTGGCTTTAATGTAAACTCTTTCATTTGATAAAATAATAATTATTATATTATTATTATCATCATTATTATTATATTATTATCATTATTATTATATTATTATCATTATTATTGCATTATTATCATTATTATTATATTATTATCATTATTATTAGTGCATCAGTTCTAAAACACGTTCTTCATCTAGATATGGTAAGATATTCTAGAATCAAATAAATAACACTATGTCGATAAGTGATAAAGTGAAGGAAAAATACAAAAGAAAAATTTTTCTCCACTTTATCGTGTTCTTCCCTCCCCCCAATCTGTTCTTTCTTCCACCACGGAATTAAAAATTCATTAAAAGGTCACGCAAAAGCTCTATCAAAAATAAAAAACCCACCCAAGAACTCGGAAGTAGACTTTCCTTCTTGAAAAAAAAAATATTTTCTACAAGATAAGCCCCGCCACTTCGGGAACGTACAAACGATTCTGCCAGAACGAATTCACGCAGCTTGGAGAAACCTTATCTAGATTGCATCTTTTATCGGGCATTCAGCCTCCCTTTTATCTCCATACATTTCAACGGCGGTGGCATCATCAGGATATATCTCGATGATTCGCTTTTTTCTTTTTTTAAATTTCGTCGGAGAAGCAGCAGGAGTGCTCCTCAAAGCCACTCCATCGGTCGTTCGTGTAATGGAGGTTTTTAATAAGTCTGTGCGATAATGGCCGTTAAGTGTTATGCGGAATGTCGAAGCTATTGAGAATGTGATGTTGACTGCGGTGACTGGATTTTTAAGGACAAAAATTGTGGATTCATTTGGGCACTGATGGCTAGAAAGTCATTTATGCCTGAGGAGAATGGAATGGCTGGACCTCATTTGATTTTTAAGAATCAAGAAAATAAGCATTAAGTCAGCGTCATAACAATTTATATATTTGTGCTAATATTTAGTAGATAGGTATAATCATACGTTTGAGTTTTAGCGTTATTAAAGTTTCGTTCGTAAGTTATGAGGGGAAGGAAACATTAATTTCAGGGTGGAAAAGGGGCCATTCAAATATTACGCAAGCTTATTTTTGGGCGCTTTTACATTACTTTTGGTCGGTCAGCAAAAATAAATTAATAACAAACCCCCAACCGTTCTGTTTTTTGTACAAAACTGAAAATTAAGTATTCAAAATATTAAACATTGTCCTGCATACATAAGTTTGTTTCAATAACGATTATACTCAAAACAATAAGTTTCATTCATCTTATTTAAAAACAAGCCTTTTATTCATAAACTGATATAGTAAATCTATGTTGCAAGAAACTTTAAAATCAAATGAAGTATTCTTCTCACAGTAATCCAATCATGTTAACTGTTGTGATACCCACAAATTAGTTTATATACAAAAAACATAGTTCACTTAAAATACAAAACTTTTGAAAAGGGATGAAAAAGATGAATATATTTGTATAATTTAAACTTTAGGTCGTTGCATTGAAACCATGCCAAGTAGTTTCCTTGAGGCTGTTTCTTTAGACATAATTTATCTGAAGGGTAAAATATTCAAACCTAATAAGAATGTGGAGAAGATTACAAAACTTAAAACTATGGACAAACTGAATTTTCTTCGTAAGATATAAGAATAAATTGTATTTCAAAATTACAGTAAACTTATACCTAAAATTCTAAGTTGAACTTTTAAAAAATATAAAATACATTTTAACCTAACAACATATGATTATTTTGTACAACGTGTTATGATACAAATAATTAACACTACTTTTATTTCATAAAGACACCATTTCCAAAGAGTATGAATAAAGAAAACTTGTTAAATAAAACGGTAACATATTTTTAAAAATATTTTATTAATCTTAATGATTTTCACTTTTTGAAATAAAAAAATCAAAATCTAATTACAGTTATCTTCATTTTTAGCACAATTTTGTCATTAACTTTAGACACATAAAATAGTTTTATAGCGAGCAAAACTTTAATAAAACATAATGGTATCGAATAATTTACTTTCATTTTACTATTTTGTTAAAATTTTCCGATATTTCTTTACAAAAAATTTATAACCATGTTTCATTTTTACTTAGAATAACAGTATTTTAGCTAACTTTTATGATTCAATGAAATGAACTTCTGTATAAATTAGTAATGTTTTTATCTTATATTACGTACTTATATTGCAATAAAAATTTCAATGTCTTTTATCTAAATTTCCAATGATATTTTATTTAGATCGATTCGATAAACACTTCAATAAGGGTTTATATAAACTTTCAATTCTTTTGCTCAGATCGATTAGATAAACACGTCAATATGTTTTATCTAAATATAACACTCAATTTTCAATTCTTTACTCAGATCGATCAAATAATTACCTCAATACGTTTAATCTAAATAAAATCTCCACCAAAACCGAATCCCCAAACCAAACCTCGAAAAATTTCCCACATAAAAATACCCTCATAACAAATCCCAAGGTCATCCCGCCATCCATCAAACCAGATTACACAGCATCACCACTTATCTCCACAAAAAATATTTAACAAAAAAAATCGATCTTTCCATTTATCCGATCCTGCACAAAACAAACCGATCCGGGTCGATTACCTGCGGGACATCATAATGGCCCAAAAGAGACTGATGACCTCCAAACACCCGATCCAATCTTCAAACACGTCGATTTCCGACCCCCGACTCAAGAAAAAGCCAGTCCTTGAATTAATCACTGCAATAAAAAAACTATAAAAAGATCTCACCGACAGAGCCCGAGGGTACGAGGTCTGCAGTCCAGATTGAATTATTTAAGTAATAAGGAGAGGAATATCAACTAGGTTTCCCTTGGTGGCGAGCGTGCTAAGGGAATAAGGGGACTTATCTCTTTAAAATGGTAATAGGGAGCCTAATTGAGGATTGAGAGGCCCCTTATTAGGGAAGGTGTTGTCGGGGAGATGGAGTAACAAAGGAAGGGCCATCTGATCCGAAAGAGTTAATATACCTAGTAGGTGGAGATAGATAAAACTGATTTCGACATATTTGACCACAGATTTTAGATTTGGTATATTGTACGTTAATATACGGTATATATTGGCATATAACTCATATATTGTCGTAGAGGGGATTTTGAAATTTAAGGATGATCCTTATATGCATGTTATAGATATTAATAAGCATAGTACACCCAAAAAAGTACTTAAAATAGCATGTAATTTATGGCAAACGTTATATAGTTGTATAGCATAGTTTCATAGGTAAACAGTCACAAAATTTACAGCAATATTGCGTGTTAAAGAAGTGAGATTCTAAGTAGGAAAGAGTTAAGAGGTGATAGAGTAAGATGGCCATTGTTCGTTGACAGTACATTTTTATATCGTTACCTCCACGCCAAACACACGAATCTGCTATTCTTATGCATAGCAGATTCGTGTTTTTGGCGTGGTGGTAACGAAATCATCTATTTTTTAACGAAAAAAAAATCCTTTTATGGGATTTTTTAGGCAAGTGCAGCAGATTATTAGATTTAAATCTAAAAATCTGCTACACAAGTTATTTATATTCTGAATCTCTCTATATTAAAAAAAAGTAACCGTCACCGCTGCCGCCGCTGTTTCAGAAATTTTTATTTTTGAACTCTTTGACTTCTCACAACGCAAAAACTACTTGACAGAAATTTATGAAATTTGAAAAGTTTGTAGAAGAATGTTTGGAGAACAATTTCGAATAAAAAGCTAATTGATGTGATTATTAGTTCTTAGTTGGTGAGCGATAGCGAGCGGGGGGCAGGCCCCCTAGTACTGTAAAAAAAGTGAAAAGAATGTAATGACCATATTACAAATAAAATGTGGCACTGAACCCATATTAAGTTGACAATTTATTTTATTTTTTAATAGAGAAACTTCAATGTTCAACTTAATTGTTTTTTATAATTTCGAAACTGCATACAAATACAGATATTTTGTGGGGTTATTATACAAAAACAGAATAAAGAACTAAACTAATAATAAAAAGTACTCGATAGTAAAAAGCAGCTTTGTATGCGATAAAAAAATCAAAACTGGGTTAAAAAGCTTTATAAAAACTAGGTTTTTAGGAAAGCTTTTAAGTGGCATGGAGAAGTCCAATCCACAAATCTTAATATATAAAACTCAAAGGCGCGAAAAAGCGTACGTTTGCTGTTTCGATAAAGCATATGATTGGCCGAAAAATCCGTTGTTCAATAAAAAAAGAAACCTTGCGGAAGTGACTGAATATAAGCGCTGATAAGGATAAAATAAAAAAAGAAACAAGCTGATATATTATTGAGAGAAGGAGTGATTCATTTTGAAACACATTCTTCATAACGCTCTTCAGAATAAAAAAAAACCCATAAAAATGTCAATCTTTGAATTAATGAGCTAAGAGCAGGCACTGAGCTGTGCGTTTAAATCACTCTGGCTTTTTATACATTTACTGACTTTTGTTTAATTCTTCGATTGTATTCATTCAACTGTTTGAATCCATTTTTATGCACGCTAATGCAGCGGACCTCTTTGTGTTGCAGTCTAGGTACTCTACTAAATCTGTTGCACCTTAAGTTTAAATATTTTTTAACAAATATGACTTCCCAACTATTTCAAAGTGTATGAGATTCTGTCCAAGGAACTTAGTACGGGCGCAGCCCGTCAATAATGGTTGAGCAACGCTATAGGTATTTATATAGAGTTTTACTGCGCCCGGGCAACGCCGGGTCTAGCGCTGAAAGCGCTAGTTATTCTATAAATACTTTTCCAAAAACCCATAACTACCAAGCTTTGAAATGAAAAACGAAACAAAACATTATTCATCACGCAATAAAGTCATTTTCATTAATAATATGGCTTGACAAACCCATAATTATTTTTCTTCCTTTGAGATTATTTGTTAAACAAATTAAATCAGGAAACTGAACGCCCTGGCGGTTTTAGAGAATACAGAGCGGTTTTAATTGAATCCTAAAATCGCTTAATATTCCATGCGTCATTTACTCTCCCAAAACTCTCAAACTTAATCCTGAACTTTAAATCTAGCAGAAAACGCGTTTAATTTTTACCAGCTAAGGACAAAAGTGAACTCGATTTTGACTGAAGCATGATAAATTGCCTTCTTTACTCGACGGAAACTCATCAGGAATCAAATCCGACATTAACGAAGCAAATAACGTTTTCAGAAGAATTGCAAATATATCCTCCTCACTTTTACCAATTACTGAAACAGAGTTCTTGAGAAAACCGCTTTAAATCAGAGAACAATAAATATTTCATTCTATTTGGATGGCTTTCCTAGACAAACTGCTTTAAACCATTCGATAATAAAAAACCTTCGAGAAAACCTAGTTATTGTATATGTTATGGGCAAAGTGATTAATCGGGGATTATTAATAATGCCCGAAGTGGAGGCGGGCAAAGTGATAAATTTCATTCATAAATTCCACTGAATTTATCACATTGCCCGTAACATACATACTGTTGTGACAACTGGAGTCGGTGACGGTAGTGTTTTTAGAGGAATTGAAAATTTTCTTAATATATATGTTTATTGTTTCATCCTAAGCTTAAGTTATGAGAGGTACATCAAAAACAAGTACATACAACAAATCAAGTACAATTTCATTCTCTATCATGAAATATAAATTTGAAATCTGTTCTGATCACCACATTCAAATACCGCCAGATTTTTATTTTTGTCTTTACTTTAAATAACTGATAATATACTGTGTTTAATCGATTGATTTGCAGTTTTTGGTGATATTTTTAAACTTTATCGTTCAAAAATGCTTGGGGATTTTTAGCGGAATGTAACGGAGACGTATTGAAAAATCTATTAGATCGAAATAGTTTTAAAAATACGAATTGATTACAATGGTTTATTGTAACTATATACATATAATCAACAGAGAACATAATTAAAAACTTGAATATCTTCAATACCTCTCTATATTCACAAAACATGTTTGGTCAAATGTTTCTAGTTTTAAAATATTACTGGTTCATAGAACACGACTTTGGTATCGACTTAAATTTCTATACTCGACAGCAACGTTTCTTGAACCCAGTAGGCGTCACAAATGAGGAAGGAGAAATCGGTAAACACAAAGCCTGTTGGGTTGATAGGAGGAGTTTCGGTACGCAAATCGTAATTGAAAAGCACTATATATACATGGGTTTAACAAAATAATCATATTTTTAAATTGACGTTCTTTATTTCATTCAAAATTCAGACATCCGTGATGGGAACTACTTTGTTTGTTAGTGACGTCGTAGGCGTAGGGTCAACTTAAGTAGTAAACATTCCTCAGAACTTAAGTGATAAACTCTTTTAAACATTTTCATTTTTCATTGATTTATTAATTTTCTTTTGGCTATAGAATTTGCAGTGACAGAAACCAAATGTTATAACAGTGACTCCTGAGTTCAACCCTATACAAACATTATCCATTCCAATTGCCATACTTCACTATTATTTTCATGCAATAATTCCCAAATCTCACACATATCATCAGAAAAATCCATCAAAGCAAAACAAAACGAGAATTCAAAATGTCCGGCTACAGGTTCAGCATTTCACACTTCGTTTCCTAATAATAGCCAGGAGCAAAACAACAAGCACGTGAGGCACATTCCTCAACTACCCCGTTCTGATTCATATCGCGGGGCCCTTATTCCAGTCCATTAAAAGTCGTTTGCATGCATAATACCGGTATTTAAGCCGGTCCCCGAGGAGGACGTACCAATACCAGTACCTTCTGCCCCTGAGTATAGTGGAACAAGAAGGGAGAAGATTTTCGCCCCGGAGCGATCCATAGAAGATTTTCGAGTCTGATGAACACGCTTTTGGATCTAATTGAAGGCAAAGAAAGCATTGACGGCGCCGTTTTAAAAGTCAAATGCAATTAGAACCTGATTGGAATGGTGGAAGGGGTCTTCCTTCGATGAGGGAGATTTGCGTGGTTGGAAGAGCACTTTCGAAGCAATTTTCGGGAAGTGGCGCTAAGCTTTAGTAGGAGTTGAAAGGTTAATACTTTTAGAAACTTCGTTCATCGGAAAGTCAAATAGTTAGCGCGGGGTGATTTTCTCCCTAGAGTAAAGGTTATTTAGTTATCTAGCTAGAGATTTTATAACACCTTTAGGTTTATATCAGATTTTAATATGTTTTTCCGAGAGCTTTGAAAATGATAATTATGTAAAAATATCAATAAATACCCTATAGTTTTGGATATTATTTTATAATTTACAACTTGTGATAAAAAATGCAACTTTGAGAAACATTTTGGATTTTATAAAATTGATATTGTTTATGTGGTTTAATACTGAAAACGGCTCCACACAGTAAAAACACTATTTTGCCCTCAAATAAACAACCCTTTAGTTGTATTGTTAGGTAGAATAATTTAACACCTTATTGTGTTGTTATAGTGTTCTAAATGTCTTTGAAAAGTGTTAGAAATGTGTTCCATCCAAGAAATATTTTTTAATGAAATAATGTTGTAAAATATGTTTATAATTTGAAAGTTTTCTTAAAGTTGAATGTGTACAATAAAGGAACACATTTTCTATCTCCATGACTCCAACAACACTTTTACAACACAATCGAACAAAATCTCAGTACAATCAAATCTATTTTGTTAAGAAGTGTTCATTATTGCGTTTACAACCTTTGACAGTAGTTTTATTCTGTGAACTTTTAGAAAAACAAATATTTAAACCTAACAATCATTGAAGTGTTAACAATCAGTACTCAAAGAAATCTCATAACAGTACGTGAATGACGCCTAATTTTTAATTAAATGTATTGATACAGAATTGATGATGGAGAAAAACTCTAAAAAGGAATAAATTTTAATTTATTTTAAAAAGAAGAACGTTCAATGTGTGTCTATCATGGCAGGACGAGAAAAGTTCACGTTAAATTTGTTGAATGCATTGAACTATGTTGATTTGTAAAGACTTTGGACAATAGTAGATGATTGAAAAAAGATGTTACTTAAATAAATCCAACAAGAATTTTCTTCTGCTATTAAATAAATTCATTTTAAAAGAATCGTTCTTTTTATCAAAACATCGTTACTACAAGTGTCTTAAAGTTCCACAATCAAATACTACTACTGAACATTCGAAATTCCTTACACCTTACTACTCTTTCTTCTGTTTTCTTCAACCAGAACTATTTTTTCCAACTCTTTTTCTCCAATTATCAACTCTGCCAAACCTTGTTTCATTAGACATTCCTTTATTGTCCTCTCATCCCTCAAGAAACTTCCCAAAACTAATTTCTCCCAAGATTGCATTCCGATTACAATTACAGTGAAATTAACTCCCCAACTTCTAAAATTTCATCTTATCAAACTCAAAGCGAAGTTTCCTTCCTTAATAGAAGTCGTCTTTCTAGAATTTATTTCGTTTCCATGGCGCAAAACAACTATACACTAAAGAGCAACTTCCAAGTTTTCCCACCAACAAATAAAACCAACTTCCCTCAAAAGCTCACGATAATTACAGATGGACTCAAACTGTAAAAATTTAATTAGGGGATAATTAATTGAATAGGATCTATCACTTTTCACTTGGTATTATCCGTCCTCGATGTGGTAGGTAGCGCTAATTATTACTTCTTTACTTTTAGTCTTTATTTTAATCGTCACAATAATGCTGAATTATACGGAATTAATCCGTCTGGAATATCCACAAACTCTTTGAAAGGGGAATTGTTTGTGTTTATTCTGTCAAAAGATTAGATTTAAAAATACGGTTCGAATATATATGAAAGTAATTAGGGGATATTGGTGTAATTAACGATTTCCGACCGTCGAAACCGTTTTGAATGTTTGATTAGTGAAGATTATACGATTTACTGGTAATTGGTTTTTGGGAGTGATTTTTGAATTAATTATTATTGAATGTTTGTTTTAACCTTTGAGAGTATTTAGATAAAGGCGTTAAGGAAAATCTGGATGAAAGTCATAGTTGCTTTGAAATGAAAGAGAATTTTCTGTTCCAATAACTCTGCCGATGGGGCCTATGCTTTATTCTTCAACGAGATTCAAATATTTGTCTTATAACCTCTTTCTCACAGCAGGAAATTCAAGGATATTTTAATGAATAGAAAACCAGCTACATTTGTGTTTTTCTTTAGATTCGATTTATCTGAAAGAGATGTTCAAATAAGCTTGAAAGGGAGATATTTATGTTCTAACCACCAAATCAGAGATATATTTGCCGTATTAATTAAACATCAATTCTACTTAGATACGAATTTCGCTTGAGATAAAGTATGAAAGGTAAAATACAGTTACATAAGTATTATAAAACCTTATTACTTTTTAAAGGAAATGGGGACCTTAAGCAGTTCTTAATGTGAAGTAAAAAAAGTTTTATCCTATTTTAAATAACAAGATGTAAAAACTTACTAAATTGCTAATCTGAAAAAAAATTATTTTTAACTTTTTAAACCCTGTTTTAATATCTATCTTAACTTTTATTAAAAAAAAAAGTGTTCACGATTTTAATTTTAATATTAATATTAAAAAGCACCAAGTAGTTTATGTAAAAGTATATTCCTAATTAAAATAGTCCCATAAAATTTTGAACATTTATGAAAGTAATAAGAGACAAGACTTGTCATTAAAACGCAATTTTTTAACTACATTATAAACACCAAAAACATAAAGAGTAGCTTTAAAAATATATTGCCCTCATCTCAACCTAACATTCCATAACTTTTCAACCAAACGTATGTATATGATCGCTTAAAAAACTCTACCTAAATCACTCTTTTGTTCATTAACATCCAAACGTACAAAAAGAAAAGTTTAAGCAAAAGAAAACCATAAACACCGTTTCAAAAAAAAATGATGAAAACTGAAGTTCCAATTTTAAGTCTGCCAGCAAACGCAACGCGTCATGATTCCCCAAAAATTCCCTTTTAAACAACTCTTTAAAACCCCATATCGACTTATTTTACGAGTTTTAAATCATCCACCCTGAGATAAAACCCCACCAAACCCCGCTCCACAAAACGATAATAAAATAAACCCGCACTCTCCAAATCTCAATTCGAACTTGTTGCCAACCATTCCAGCTACAGTTACACCCCTCTTCATCATTAAGCCTAAACAGGAGGACCTCATAAAAATTAATATCTCCTCATAGTTTGATGGGAGGTATACCCCCTCAAAAAAACGGCAGCAACAAAAACCCCCGTAATAAAATGGAATAAATTACCCCTTTTGGATAGGGAGCCCGGAGCGACCTATAAAATTCCAATGATTTCACTCTCGAGTTTATACAGAAGGGAGTTTATACAGAAGGATCGGATTTTATTTATTTTTGCGCGCTCCAGTCCCTTTTCCTGGATATTTAATAGCCCTGCATTCCGGGATAGAAGCTCTGTCATTTACAGAGTAGTATAACACATATCCGGGAGCCTTGAAAGGAGAGAGCTGGTAGGTCGTAATATTACTCCTTTGCACAGAGCGATGTTCTTTTTTTTTATCTTGTCTGTTTTATCTTTTGCTGTTGCATTCCTTTGAGTCTGGAGAAAGGTAATTTTCGGATAGTGTCTGAAGGATGCCGAATATGTTTCCTATGTGGAAAAGTTTGCGAAAAACTCCAGCCGCAGACTGTGTCGCTCTTTGACTGTTATTCAGAATAGAATGACGAATTTGAGAACCAAAAAAAAAAGATATCCGTTATATCTGTCCAGTTCAATATCGCCAAGCTCTTTGATTCAAATACGGCCAAATTGTTAAATTGTTGTCATTGATCAAACTTAATGTTTTTATCTTTTAGTTTGCAATTTTTGGTTCTTTTGTGACACATAAATATCACCAAGCTGTTTGATTCAAATATCGCCAAATTTTTATTGTTGTCGTTGATTAAACTTTAATGTTTTTATCAGTTAATTTGCAATTTTTGGTTCTTTTGCGACACTAACAGCTTGGACAATGTATAACGTTGCAGATAACGGCATTGAACCGAAAGGTTTACATTTATTGTATGATTCGGTAATTTATGGTTAAATGTAACAAAGAACAAATAAGGATACGTGATAATAATAATAATAAAGTGTAATATAGCCGTGGTTACACTAGTCTCATAGTATCCCGCTTCACCCTACTGTTTTATGGAACTTAAAACGCAAATAGTGAACAGACTAAAACATTAATACGGTGAAAGTCGGGATGCAACGAATTCTACCATCACATGTTCCAAGAACAGTATGAAAATTAAATGAAATTTAAAAACAAAGTTAATAAGATTTTCTAAGAAAGCGCTGGTTCTCAAAGGCTATTTCTTATGCACTTAGTCTACACCTTGAAAACTGCCAGTTTCTAAAAAAAAATGCTTTTAACACTAATTAAAAATCTAAAGCTGATTCCAAGAAAATGTTTTTATCCGGTACCAAAAAAAAAGGGACATAAGATTTTCTGGAAGTGCATCAACAACATTTAAAACCGAGGATTTTTCCTAGAAATTTCAATTTTAAGTAACTTTACTTTGTAATTATATTCAGGATAACGTAGCTTTCATTAAAAACATAAAGAAAATGTAACATTTTACTAGTTTTGACATTTTATATCCACGAGTAGCACTTAGGCAAACTGATAGTAACTCACAATTGCGTAAATCAACCCGTATCTCCACCATTAAAAGTGTTACCTGAATTTAAATATTTGAAGTCCTTTGTTCAGACAATTTATATTTCTATTTAGCTTTCAATTTCCACTTAGTTACATTTAGTGAAAAGATTTCCCTGTATGAGCATAAAAAAATACTTTCCAAATTTCCATAACAAAAAAAGTGTCCAAAGAAATTTGATTTGTACTCTTCAGTTTTTAATTAGACTTACATTACAGGTAGCATTACAGAGTACTTCGTTTAAACATTATTATGAATTAAGAAATAGAACCATTTAGGACTTTAACTTCAAATTTTGCTTTAAATGTCAAGATTTAGTAATTTACGTCTGTAAATATTTCTTCTTCATTTTTTTCATTGAAAATCTACAGACGTAAATGATTTACAATTTTTACTTTAGCTATCAGACACTTCAGAGCCCCAAAGCTACCAAAATAGGAAAAATATATTGAAATTTGTATTTCCTCCACATTACAAATAAATACCTTGCAACATTTCAAAAATGATAACATTTTTGGAGAATTCATAAATGGTTTCATACTCTACGGCTTCAAAATTTTGAGCCCTCAACTGAAATATTGAAGTTTCCATGCGTATATCCCAGTCGTGTATATGTTACGGGCAATGTGATAAATTCAATGGCATTTATCAATGAAATTTATCCCTTTGCCCGACTCCACTTTACACACCAAACACTCGGGCATTATTAATAATGCCCGATTAATCACTTTGCCCTTAACATATATACAGTTATACACCCGTTAATCAAAACCTATCTGGTAGTATTTGCTCCCGAACCCCTTCTCAAAATTCATAAAACCCTTGGTAAAAGTATTATATCCCCACACTAAATTCTAGTATTCATACAAACTATACTATAACGGTAAACACACGTGATCCAAAACACTGCAATCAATTTATGCAAATCGAAACACATGAATAAATCACGCTGTAGGTATCGGAGCCATCTGTAATAATACATAAATATCAGCAAACCCATCTATCACTCGACGATATATCTCGGAGGGAGAAAAATCCCTGGAAAAGGGAATCTTTCAATAAAGTGTAAATCGCATTTGGCCGATATATCGATCTTTCAAAACTCTTCTGCAGCAAAGCAATTTAAATTTTCGCTGCAAGATTTCCAGCATGCACTGCTGCAAAGTATCCAAATGATTCAATTCCGAGAAATCTCCCCAAGAGAATTCGGGAGTTTGGAGATCAGAGCATTAAGAATGTTGAAGTGGTAATTGGAAGCCTTGAAGAACTTTGTAGGAAACCTGTAGGAACGGTATAGAGCTGATGCTTAAGAGCAGAAAAATATGACGAAGGCGAATTTCGTATAAAAGGTATCACATTTCCATATTGAATTCCGAGTTACATAAAGGATTGGAATAAATTAGATTCAATCGTGAAGTGTTACGGAATTCAATTACTGAAATTTTTGAAATGAAGGCACTGCTGTTCTTTGATGTTTTGAAGGATTCGTGTATAGATCCGTGTAAAAATGATTGTTTTCTACTGCTAGGTTGAATAAAAATATTGTATGAATCGGAATTGAAATCTAGGATAACACAGCTCTGGAAAACGTATTATAACATTTAAGAATCAGCAAAACATTGGGAAAACTAACAAAAACTATAAGCAATAAGTTTTACTGAAAAGATGCAGATAATAAACTGAGATATAATGTAAACAGCATTTTTGATTGTATAAAAAATTATCTCTAATAAAGAACCATGTGGAAGGGTAAAATTAAAATATAAATTGATACGAAAATATTTTGATATAGCCTTAAAAACGTATTAGGGGCCATTCATTAATTACGCAAGGATGATTTTGGCAATTTTTGACCCCCCCTACCCCCATGTAAGGGTACGTAAGATTTTTCAAACCCCTCCCACCCTATTCATACGTAAGATTCCATTTCGTTTTTCTTAATTTTTTATCATAACTTAATGCTACTCCAATAAAAAAGATACATCTCATATATACCTTCATTTTTTTTTAAATTAAAGATTCGATAATATACCGAAATCTTCAGCATTTTAAAGTTTTTCTGGGCTTATTCAATAGTAATTTGATTAGAATAATTGGAATTTGTTTACATTAACTTGAAAAATCTTACGTAAGAATGAGTTTGACCCCCCCCCCACCCCACCCCCAAGTAAAAGTATGTAGAGATTTTTCCAACCCCCCTCCTCCTCGGGACCCTTACGTAATTAATGAATGGCCACTTATGGATTAAAATGTTTTTAAGAAAATTGAAAAACTACAGCAACTTTAAGCAATGTGGTTATTTTTAACATAGGATACAAATAATAAATCAGAAGTATACAATACAAATTCCATTTATAAATATTATAACCTTATAAAGTGTAAGGGAAATAAATGCTTGGAATTTCGAAAAAAAAATTAAATAGCTAGTTGGCATTATTTAATTGTCCAAACAATTGGGTATTTTTTTAGATTAAGAATCAAGCTATAGTTCTTTCCTTTTGGAGACCATTATTTTTTATATTTTGATATTGTGTATTATTTATAATGGGAAAAAGGTTATATTTATCAAAAATTCATTATAATAGCAAAAAACTGTTGCAATGAAGGTAAAAAAATATCACAAAAGAAACAAATTTGTTTGAATTTTGAAACATCCAAACTATTATATAAAACATTCCCAAATAAACAAAAAAACAAGTTAATTTTGAACAATTTTCAGTCTCATACCCCTTCTTCAAAAGAGAGAAACATGGATAAAAATAACACTTATTAGCATAAAATAAATTGCCCCGAATATCCCAAGAAATGTTGACAGGACATAAGGCGAGATATTAAAAATGTGGGTGATTTCCAGCAGATTTAGCTGATAGAAGTCGAATTTTGTTAGTCCTCTTTCTGGACAGGAGCCAAAACATTTCCAAGGGAGAAAAACTTCTACACTACTCTCTTGCTTCCTAAATACGAGAAAAACTTCTTGAGAACTTATTTCCCCCTTCTCCTCGAATTAGAAATGGCTTTTATTAAATACAGAGAGGTGCGCGCTGTTTCTGATACGTATTAATTCCAAGTTTTGACACGTGTTTCGCGATTTAAAAAAATATGGTTATTCTGGAACTAGAAGAATAATTTTCTTTTGTTGGATGTGGAAATTTTACAGTTTTTCTTTGTCCATTTTCTTTTGAAAACGGATCGGTAATTCAAGGTTGCAAGTGAGAAATAAGCTCAATTTCAATAATAAGATGTCAGAGTCAGAGTATTTTATATTTTTAATCTTATAGAATGAATACTTTTTGTTGTGTTCTACTAGAATTACTTAGCACTTTTCAAATTCATAAATTCCACATATTCGGTTTATTTTCTTGGTTCTTTAAAATACCTGTTGTAGAAAAACTTATCATTATGAATGATACATTAATCGTCAAACCGTTGTATTTAAATAGAGTTAAGATATCCGTCTTATGTGGCTTTTAATTTATTTCAATACTTGATTATATTAAATGATTTTATATGCTAAGACATTCCCATCCGGTGGGAAATGTTTCTTTAAAAAAAATAAGCTAAATGTAAAAATACTTTCATGGACTCCTTTAATTTTTATATGCATTTAACCCTTATTGTTGTAAATTTTAAGGGAGAATGTTGGGGAAATCGAAAATAATACTTTCAAGCCAAAATTATATACTTTTCCACATTTTTACTAGTTTTAATGGCAACTGTAAAATTGATAAAAATGATTTGGAGATATAAAATGTAACAAAATACTCTATTACCTATTTCCCAAGATAGAATTCAGTCGACTAGGCATTCCGTAACTAGATTTACCGGAAATATTTCCAAATCTTTTCAGCTTTTAAGATTAAATTTCTTTGCTATCCCTAGAGTCTCTCCTTGTCAAGGAAGATTCACCCCAGAGATTTTTTTTAAAAACGCTTGACTAACCATTTCGCATATTAGATAACCTAATATTCATCAATAGACACTTAGAAAATACTTTTTCCATAAAATAGAGTTTATTTTTCTGTTGGAACAATTTGTTCAACTTACTTCTGTTCAAGTAAAGTGTTTTATAATCTTACTTGATTCTATCGCTTTATCTAGTTAGATTTTCTCATTGCTACATAGTTTTGTTAAAAGAAAAGGCTTAATTTTGTTAGTGATACTGTGTTAAGAGAAATATGAGGTATCCATAGTAAATAAATCATAGGAGTTTTTTAGGTAGTAATATTGGTTTAAATACTCTTTGCTTCTTAAATGCAGTGCAACTTGGATAAAACTCACAAATGTTTCACATTTAAAGTCGTGGATAATTCAAAGATTTTCTTTTCCCCCTTGAACTTCTTATTCAATAAATCGACTTCTTTTCTTTTTCAATTCGAAGTTTTGAAAAATTCTAAAAGTTTATTTATTTGCAAGCCTTATATTTATTCTTTTTAAAAACCATTCCTTTTGAAATTGTTTCTAAAGCATCTAAAAATGATCATTAAGTTCTTTAGGGGCCATTCAAAAATTACGTAAGCATGTTTTTGGTCATTTTTGACCCCCTCCCTCCTTGTCAGCAAAGGTATGCGAACCGCAAACCCCCGCTCATAATTACGTCAGAAACCTGCCTGACCCCCCCCCCCTGAAAAGTCAAAATGCTTGCATTTTTTTCCTAGTTCAATTTTTTTGAAAACTTTATGTTTGGTTGAATTTTGAAATTAATTATGCAAAAAACAAGAGATTTTCGAAAATGCTGTGTTTGTAGCATCTTACGTAAGCATCATTCACCCCCCCCTTGTCAGGAAAAAATAAGTAAAGAGCAAACCCCCTCCCCCCTTAGGTGCTTACGTAATACCTGAACGGCCCCTTACTTGCTTTCATAATTTTATTTTACAATTACCACACATTTAGGAGGAAGGACTATCAATGATCATTCCTGTGTTACAACGTGGTTCACGCGTTTTCTCGGTAGGGTAGGGATGTCACGAATCTTTCGATTCGATTCCGGAATCGATTCCTTCGATTCTTGTACTCGATTCTGTGCCTTCAATTCTACCATGGGATCGATTCCAAGGTCTTGATTCCTAAGTAATTCGATTCTGGAATCGATTCCGTTACAAATCCAAGCCCTCGAGACACATCACCAAGCCTAATCAACCCTCAAATTCACCCTAAACGACACAAATACCCTCCCAAGAGCCAAAACCTCACAAACCATAAACACTATCCCCCGATCGGCATTTAATATACGGCCACCGGGATCGCCCCAACTAATTCGCCCTTCCATTTCCCAGTTCATTAAGTGCCCGTGCAGTGGTTATGCCCGATGCTGTATGTATATTCAAAGCCCCAGGGCTAATTTGGGCCCTGAATTGTACCAATGGTGGATGATTGGCAAGGGTTCATCCTGTGGGATGATTTGTCCTTTTGTGATGATGATGCGCAGGTTGAAACAAGGTTGCGGATGGATTATGCGGTGTCGCTGTGAATGGAGAGTAATGGGCCGTTGGACAGGGTTTATTGATGCCAGTTAGTTGTGAGGGTTGTTGTAAGGTTGTGGCCGTTGATTGGAAATACCGTGACCACTCAAGTGGTCAGCAACATCGTAAAAGGTAACAGAAACGTCAAGAACTTCACTACATTCGTTTATCCGGAAACGTGAAAAATCCACAAGCGAATTCTTTAAATACACTACAGGGTTACCGTTCATTACGATAGAAGGCTGTGTTTTTTCAACAAAATTGCATAGAATTAAAGGACGTTAAAAATATCGAGGTTATACTGTACATTGTCGAATCGGAGGGACCTAAAATGAATTCGAGATAACAAGATTATTCCAAATATAAATTAATTAGTTGTACTTTATTTCAAGGGGAGAAATACTTTTTCGAGATAACGAGTGTATAGTGCATAAATAACTTCACATAATTTCTTAAAAAAGAAAATGGCCCACTGTATTCTATTTCAAGCAATCTGAAAAAAAAGTGTCTGCAAATCTGATTTGGATATTCGAGATGAGGATTAACTTTATACTTTTGTATGGTATTATTTTTCTTGGTTTTTCTATCAAACTGGTTAAGAAGTTACACCAGAAAGAGCTTGCTTTACATTACATTACTGGACTAGGTATAAGGATTCAAGCGTCTTAATTTTAAGAAAGTATAGTTTAATTTCCTTTAAAATTTTAAGAAGGATTAGGGTTTGAGGAACAAAAATCGAGCCTTTCTCAGAAGCGGCAAAAGTACCAGGACCTTTTTTCGTCAAGTTCCTACTAAAAAACAAATAAAGCTAATAAAATTAAGCAAATAAATTTCAATATCATATCCTTGAGTTAGTAATCAAAAGAAACATCACGTCGATTTCTAACAGAGCTATCACAAAACCAGCATCAGCAACCTCCAGAAAATATTAATAACAATCGTGACGAACCAGCAACGCATCTCGTAGCCATAAACCACTATAACGGACCATCCGAGCTCCGCTTATCACGGATCATTATCTGCCCACAAACAAAAACACAAATCCTTCTCCCAACCATGGAGCTCCCAACACCTAGAACAGGTCAAGGGGGGTCGAGCAGGTGAAACGAACACCGAGAGTTGAAATCGGGAATGAAGCTCTGTTACTTATGGGTCTGTGTTAGTGACCCGTTATAAAGAAAGAAAAGGAATAGAGGGAATAATGATGTAATGCCTTGAGAGGTGTTTTTGTTTTGTATTGGGAAAGTTTTGGAGAAATGCCAGTTTCGGTCCATGTATCAAGCACTGTTGTTTTTAACGTGAATTGATAGAAAGGATGTGGCATGGAGTGAAACTTTGCAATATTGTCCAGAAAGGATCTCGAAAGAAGCAGAATCTATTTAATCCTTTGTGTAGTGTATTTAATCTCTGTTTTAATACGGATAGAATTCAATTTCAATTCATGGGAATCAAATATGCAACTTATATTTATTCAAAATTCAACACCCTGCTTTAAAATGAAATTTGAAAAATAATTTTCTAACTAATGTAGTGTAACTTCTTTTTAAGTCATTTAATTTAATTCATATTTTTTTACTTCTTGTTTTATCCTCAATAGGAGAGAGTTAAAGAGAACTCAGCACCTAAGTTTGAAAAAAAGAAAAACATTTTCTTTTTCTGGATTAAATATAATATTTTTTTAAAAGAAATATTTTTTGTTACATTATGTAGGATAGTATATTCCAAATATTCTAGGTGTAAAATTTTTTAAACTCATTAAACAAATCACATCCTTTTGGAATAAATGTGACTAATGCACAAAATTGACTATCTGACATTTTTTTAATTAATAAAAACTAAGTGTATAAAAATCCCAAATAGAATTATCACACTTTTTCATAAAATATGCTTTAAAAATTAATTTGAATATAATAGGAAAAATTTCTTAAACACAGAAACGTAATTTTACTCCATAACAATACCCATTAAACGCATACATCGCTGAGTCGTTTGATTCAACTTGTAAATAGCTAAGGTTTAACAAATATATTTCCAATTTCAACATAAGGACAAAGAAAAGGTATACTCGACGGTTGTCTTTCCACATAACATTTAAAACAAAAATATTTCTTTCCGTTGAAAAAATATACCATGTTAAAGTAACTTCGGTTTTCATGTCTTTACCACTTCTATTCAACAAACCTAAGATAAAAAAGAAACACCTTACAATTTTCTCCAAACTCTTACGCAACCATTCCATAAGCATTCTCATGCGGTAATAAAAGCGCATACGGTGGTCTCTCGACTCAACACTGATAAAAGCCCCCCTAAGCCATTCAATTCGTACTTCTCGAATGATGGACGTTAAAGTATGCAGTACCCCTCCCTAGTGTTCGGCACTAGTTAACTAGAACTAGTTGCAACTAGTAGTTAACTACCGATCAACTAGTAGTTAACTAGTAGTTTAACTACTTTTGGTTTAAACTAGTTTAACTAGTAGTTGAACTACTTTTTTTAATAACATACTAGTTGAAACTACTTTCAAATTTTCAACTACTTTTTTAAAAAATTTTGTTTAAAATTTCAAAATTATCAAAAAATGTTATCAAAATATACAAAAAATTACACTGCTATTTAGAACTACAGTGTCATGATAGAGTTCTCAAATACCATAACCAGAAATAAAGGCCCGTTTTGAGCGAAGCATAAAGTTTTTTGTGATATAGATAAGAAAGATGTTTGGAATTTGGGCAAAAAGTAGGTTATTAAATTAAATAGACTAGTTAACTAGTAGTTTACTATTTTGGGAAATAGTTAACTACTAGTTGCAACTAGTCCCAGGAAAAAATAGTTAACTACTAGTTGCAACTAGATTTTCCCAGACTAGTTAGTAGTTGGTAGTTAACTACTTTTTGACCACTAGTTGCCGAACACTACCCCTCCCTCTCTTCGAAACGTTCTGACAGTAGCGGTCGAAGCCGCCACCATGTATTGACTCGAAATGCCGTTAAAATATGCAGGCGAAAATCGCGAAATTCCGATTCAACTCGCGAGACGTCGCGAAATTTCGTCTCGCTCCTTCGACGGAAGTTGGTGTGTTTTCGTAGCCGGATGAAATTGGGTTTTGGAGGTTCTGTGACCTTTTTTTTATATTTTTTGAAGGGAAATGTTGGTGATCTTCCATCAGAGAGGCGCATGTTTGCGTTGTGAATTGAGGGGGAAGAACGTGAGAGGTGAAGAGGAAGAATTGGAAATGTGGGGAAATTCGCAAAAGGGGTAATTTCGTGAGAATGGTTATTTATAAATGTATGTTCAATGTATGGATTTCAGATATAAGAGGGAATTCTAATTTGGTATTAGTTGGGTGTTGGTTTGGTTTGGTTTGTTTATGTTGGTTCGGTGTTTGGTTTAATAATAAGGTTGCTAATTTATTGGACGCTCATAAAAATATAATCAGTTAAAAGTTTGTGCAGTATACTCGTTATCTCGAACTTTGATAACTCAAAAACCTTCTCGATGAAATATTTTCCCTAGAAACTAAGTTCTAATTAATTTTATGTTTGGGAGGAACCTTGTTATCTCGATACCTCGAATTTATTTTCGGGTCCTTTCGATTTCGAGATATCGAGGTAAAACTGTAATAGATTTTGTAATTGGAATAAAACTAAAAAGTCTGAATTCATATCTGCAGTGAAATAAAATAAGGATTTTCATATCCTACTGCGTAAGATTTCCTCCTCCACTTCCGAATTAATTGGAGAGTTCCCAGAGTGACTGACAATCCCATATTTGTGAATTACATCCACCAGAAAACCAATCAGGGTTCTTACGCTCCACATCTTACGATATGGGATTGGGAAAAATGGAGTAAAACAAAGAATATTTGTAAATTTTGGAACGAATCAGAGGTTTTCACATGAATGACACTCTGGCTATCATGTAGAAATTTAAAAGCCTATTGGTAGAAAGGTTGATTATAGGTTCCTTGACTAATTCTTCAACAATTTTAGGTAATTCACTCCCAAGTAAAATAAAATATGCGTCAATAAAACGTTTTAATTGTACGTATCTACTTAAATATTGCATCAAACAACCTTAAAAAGTCAAACTAAAAAATATACGGATACAACAAAGGTTCAATTTCTAGAAATACAGGTGCCGGAACTCTAAAATACAATGGAGAAGTAGCGGTTTTTCAATAGTAGGGTAATTGAGGTGCTTGAAGCAACAAGGAGCCAACTCCAATAAAAAGCTGCTGAAATAATGCTGAATAATAAAAATGAATAATAAATAATAAGCTGTGTCCAATAAAAGCTCATTGTTGCTACAAGCACCTCAATTCTAAAGGATATTCAGGGTACCATAAGGGCAGTCCCTGAGCGTCAAATCAAGTTCTGTAAACAACCACTAAATTGGCATACCTCTTTTTCCCTTTTATCCAACATTACAAAACATACAATAGTTCAATTAAGATTGCCTTCAAACAATCTATAAAAATAATTACACCAATCAACAAATCAAACACATACATCGAATCTGCACCTCTCGCCGAAAGCCCCTCCTACTCCAAAAAGATAACACGGACAGCACAAGCACCACACTCCATAATCAATCTAGCCGATCTAATTGATGAATCTACCGACAGCAGACCCTTGATAAAACTCACCCAATCGAGTGAGCTAGTAGATCTCTTTATTACTACCAGCCGAAGACCGTAAAAACCAGCCACCACTTTGACACGACATCCCAATCTGATAAGGAACAGCAGCAGGAGCTGGGCAAGGCGGCATCTGCTGGCAACATTTGTCCATGGAACACGGAGTCGATAAAATCGAAACAATGTACCCGATTCTTCCGGAAGTCTTAACACCGGATAGCAGAACGAAGAAAAAAATTACTGGAGAAGGTCTCTTGACTTGGAGGGGGGTCCAGGAGCCGTAAAATGGCGCAATCTGCCAAATTTATCGTGGCCACTGACATCCTGGTCTTGAAGAGAAAAAAAAAACGGGGGACGTATATTTGCTGTGATGGGAGGTCTTTTCGGGTTGTAGATCCTCTCTTGATCTTAGAACATACCTCCTCATCCATGTCTAAGACTAGTGAACTGATTCGGAGATTTAATAGCATGAAGTTTAACATGTTGTTATACATAAGACAACCAGCCAAGAAATAAAGCCTAACATTGTCATCAAAAGGAATGGAAAGAATCCCCTTTTTTGTGATATCGACATACTGGAAAATTTCTTAGTGTTTGAAAATCAAATGCTGTAAAAAAAGCAAAAGTATTCCCATACCTTAGTATTCAAATTCAATACCATGTCAACCTTTGAAGTTATTCTTTTAAGAACAACGTAAACAAGCTGAAGACGGAAATTTAGTACTGAAGCTATATTTCAGTCCTCTAAAAATCTACCATTCACTGCGATGTATAATATCATAATTCTGACTCTCTAGAGATGCAAATTTTTAATATAAGTCCAGATATGAAAAGATCTTTTAGAAACCAGTTAGTAACTAGTTTAATGGAAAAACACTTAACTAGATGTTAGGGAAAGTTATTGTTTTAAATTCTTTCATAAATGTTTCAGTCCACGGTGTTACTCGTAACTGTACGAAACATTTATGATACACTTTAAAAATTTTAATCCTTTTAACTTTTTATTTGGTTGAATAAATTTACAGTTACTCAATAGAAGTGCTTTTGTTTAGATTTATATTTCAAGTAGACAGACTCTAGAATAAGCAATCTATGAATTTATGTACTTTTCAACGCGAAATGCTACAGTATATCCAGACACTAATTCAAACGTAATGAATAAACGCCCCCTCAAAAAATTCACTTCAAGTCATAAAAGGTCAACCTTATCAAAAATAAAAAAGTGACACGAGAAGATAAGGATAAGGGTGGGAGAAGTGTGCAAGCAGTGGCGATGAGAGGAGATGCATTGACCTCTGACGTTGTATATTAGAGAAAGAAATGCGATAGGGATCAGACGATTGAGTGCCAAGAGTAGTTTCCTATCTGATGAGTGGGTGGAGATTTTTTTTGGGGGGAGGGGTGTAGCACTCGAGGGGGTTGTGAAGTGGGCAGGGCTGGGGTTTATCTGGGGTTTCGGCCCCTTTGTTCTTGGGTTTTGTTTAAGTGGAATATGCTCTCTTACATCCGGAAGGGATTTTTTTTTTGTTACCGTCATGTAAAATCCGCTATACTCGATCGTGATAAAAAGACACTTTATATACATGGGTTTAACAAAATAATCATATTTTTAAATTGTCGTTCTTCATTTCATTTAAAATTCAGAGACCACGCTGGGAACTACTTTGTTTGATTGGTATGTCAATTGGAATCGCAATTGCAAACAATCAGAAGTTTGGTGTATTAATTTTTTATTATGGTAGTATTTCATCTGTATTAAGCAGCAGTATTTTTTCTGTTGATAATTGGGGGAATGGTGAACTTTTATTGATGGGAACAAACACAAATTTATTTCATGAAATATATATATATATATATATATAAATCCAAGGGATTGTTCAAGAATAAAATTCTATGTATAGGCTAAGAGAGATGATAAAAAAATATTAAATAAAATGTTCCATAGAAATTTATGCGAAATATTCAAAGATTTATTGGCTTAAATCCAAGGGATTGTTCAAAGAGAAATAAAGTTCCTATTAACACATGTGTATCGGCTAAGAGAGATGCATTTTTTTTAAATGCATAAGCTTACGTGTTTTGAATAAATTACACCAAGGTAGTAAAAAGGGACGATTCAAAGAATACCACTTACTTACGTTAGCTAAAATATTTTAATAAATTAAATATTAAAAACATATTTACTTTTTTTTTAATTTTCAAACATAGAAAGAACTTCAAACTGTAAATAACAAATAGGAATATTTACAGATAATAAGAACGGAATCTTTAATTAATTTCATAATTAATTTCCTGTTAAGATATTTACATTACTTGTGTTTACATTGCTTAATAACCTAATTCCTATTATCATTTCAAAAATCTTTCCGTTGCCACTTTTTGTGTGTCCACTAGCAAAATAAATTAATTCTCCTCAACTCTACATACAGTTTCTTTTCGTCATTAGAAAGACAAACCAAATTCAATTTTCTTCATTTCCTTTGTTCAAATACCAGGGCCTTTCTTCCAAAATAACTAGGTTATTTTTGGCATTACGAAATAAATAATACATTAAACGAATAAAAACAAGTTTCTTTTCATCCTGTTCAATTTAATTACTCTGGAAACACATTTTCTACTGCTAAAGACTAATTTTCACAGTCCATGTCCCAAACACGGAATTCCAATGGCGTATCACGAAGACGAAATTTTACTAATTGAATTTTATTTAATTAAGTTTACGGTTTTTTTTCTCTCTTTTGAAGAATATGCCTTCAAAAATATCAATGGTTAATAGGATTACATATTTGTGCCTTTTATTAATCAGTTCGTCTATCAGAGAAAGAAAATGTGAAGAATTAATGTAATTTATTTTGACGGCACGCATGTTGATCTCATGCTAGTTGGTAATAAATATTCCCAGGATCATTTCCTAGGAATTAAATAAATTTTAATTTGAGATTCGCTTTTCAAATGTAAATTTAGGTTTTTTTCTCAATGTGTAAACATGAAATGTGACGAAACTTTACGTCAAAAATATACTGTTTTATGATACGCACAACGCACATTGATTTAAATTCATGAAGAATCTTTATTCTTACTGATTTTTCACCTGATTTAAAAGTTTCAGTTGGAATTATTGAAGTAAGTAGATCTGAATAGATATTAATTCATTTGTGTTGTTAGTTCCTCAAATTAGTTTTGCTTAATAAACTACTTTGCGTAAGCAATATAAATAAGCTCAATTTAAATCTTTAAATGTAACATCTACATAAAATATTTTACAAGCAACTATTCATATTTAAATTAAACTGAGTTTGAAAAATTAGTTCTGTTACAAAACTCTTAACTAACAAATTATTTTTCTAAAGGTAAAATTAGAATTTAAAAAATTTCTATCCATCATTGTTTTCAATTTTTTTACTTATTTTATTTAGTTATTCCCAGTTAATTTTGTGTGACTTCTGGTCTCCGTTTCGTATGTAGTTGCTTTTTTGGAAACAGGGAAACTTTAGGAAACCGTTAATTTACGAATATTCTCTTTATTCCCTATACTTCAGAAATTTTAAATTTTCAGTGTTTAAATACTATTAAAATCAAAATATTAAGATGTTCGTTTTTTCTCCACTTTATTATTCATTAACGAAGCTTTTCTCTAAATGACTTTTTCACTAAAACCCCACAGGTAAAAAAACTTTAAACCAACTAAGAACCTTAAAACAACAGAAAAGTCATTTTTCCGAAAGTATAAAAATAGCTCCTAAAATTTTCTTAAGTTAGCATTTTAAAAAAAAAATCACCCATCTGTGTTTTTTTTCCTGTTTTAATGTTCAACCACAAGCAATAAAGGATTTCAGACTGCTCCCATTCCTTTATTTTAAATTAATTAGTCTATTAGCTGATGGCAACACTTGAAGCAGACAACGCCATTTTGAAAGAAGAATGCATGCTTTTTATGAAATCTTCCACTAGTGCCCCTATTCATTTAATCCCAATATTTTCTGAAGCTTTGCGATTAGTCTCGAATCCTCTAAGAGTAAACAAACCTAATTGAATTCCCAGACTTTTTGAGTTAATATTTCTGAAGCTCTGGAATCCATTTAACAATTTTTTTTTCGTCTTTTGATGAAATTTATTCACCTCTGAAGAATATCCCTGTTTTTCAAAGATTTTGTGTCGGTACGTGGTGTTTCAGAAAAAAGGGGTTTGGCATACATTAAAATAACGCATTTTTCACAATAAGTGTTTTTATACTTATAATATCGTAGTAAAGTTTTATTTTTATAAAGGAAGAAGTAAATCCAAAATATATTTTGATTGAAAAGAACATTTGAAACCGAAGATAAAGCTAATATAAGGAGGATTGAAATAATTTGCCATAAAATAATTTGCCATTTGGATAAAACCATACATACAATATTAATTATTCTAGTATTACCTTCTATTATTATTACATTTATATTTAGTTTTCATTTAAAAATAATAATTAACATAAACATAGACAGTTTCTAAAATATCTTGAACATGAGACATTTTTACTGTACCTTCATTCACATCCAAGGGATACACAAAGAAAATATTCAACAGTGGAATCCATATAAAATTACCCTTACCTAAAAAAAAAAGAGGAAAATTAGTGTATGAGTAGAGGTATAACAAGCATAAAATTGTTATAGATACATATGTTTAAAATATGGTCTTTAAAAATATTCCAATAACCTCAAATATAAGTATCGCTTCTTTCAAATATTATACTTTTTTATACTGTGTTAAATATTTTAATAATAGACATACTATCAACGTTTCGTTTTTTCTTTAATTCTACAAAGTAAAAATGTCTAAAATCTTCACTAGTCATATGAAACTATGTTCTCCTTTAATGTTGAACTTTTATTATTCCTCAATTCTTCATTGCTATCAAACTGTTATTGAAGAATTCAAAATCTTCAAAAAAAACCTTATTATTGAATGCTTCAACAAAGCTTTCCGGAAAACACACACACACACACAAAAACTACCTCCACAAATCAAATTCCACCCTATCTCCGCAGCTCTCTTCGCCCCATTAAACTCCAACTAACCGAATTCCGTGTCCCGAAAAACCGTCTGGGACCTCCGAAAATTCACACAAAGGAAATTCCAGAAACCGGAATAATACCCCTCCCTAATTCGTTCGGAACGAAACGGAAAACGCTTTCCCTTTCCAGCACGTGCCTCGAATACTATCGCCAGAATTCGAAAACGGCAACAACAACAATCGCAATCCGTTTTATAAAAAAAAAAAAAGACTCTTTAATAAGCCCCAGATGAGGCAGGATCCCAACAACTCTGCTCGGCGGGACCCTTTGCGTGACCTCACTGTGGAGGCGGAAGAACTAGAGCGAGCATGAGGTGCTAACCCTGCGTAGCCAAGATAGCGAGTGGCACAGAAAATAACATGTATACCTAACATACCTACCGTAACATGGGAATACTTCCCGAAAAACAATAAGAGAAGGGGTTATTTCCTGCATGAATAGAAAGGAGATGAGAAGTTATTAAATTAAAGAAACTTTTTCGCTGTTCACTAGGTTCTTTTATTGGTCTGTCTTTAAAAACTACGGATTAAGCAAATCCACTTATGAGGGGAGTAGTTTTCAAATATTTCAAGACTATATTCCCATTCAAAGATCTTTTCTACAAATAAAATTATTGCTTTTCTTCTGAATCTTTTTATTCCATCTGAATAATTCACTATTCGTTGAATTTGTACTTTTGGTAAAGGTAAGGTTTCAGTAATTTAATTAGAAAATCAAGTTAATCAACTGCTGTCTTTACAACTGTTTTTTTAAAAACTACAAGTACTGTTAAGGATCAAATTTCACAAATATTTTTGAGGGAGGACCTTTAAACCCCTTGAAATTTTGAAATCAAACAACATAAACTGTTTTTTTCTTGAAAATTCGGCCGTTTACAAGAAGCGGCCCTCTTCAGGTGTATCCCAAAGTGTCTCAAAATTAATTAAAATACTACTCTGGATCATTCCCCTAACCATACCCGACCCATCTTTACTTAGGAGTTCATATTCTGGACAAAATTTTTACATTTGAGTTACAAAATTCAAACCTTTAATCAGAAACTTAATGTATAAAAGTACTCGTAAAGAGTTGCCTTACAAATATTTGAGTCAACCCCCCTGAAACCAAAGTCTAGTTTCTGCATACAGTAAAATTGGACCTGATATCCGACACAGGAATCCATAGTCCTCGTCAATCCAATCCTCACCTATCCTCTCACTGGTCGAACGAATTAATTTTATGTAATAATTATAAGACTTCAACCAATCACCGTACGAATGAGGAACGGCTCAACAAGGACTACAGAAATTTTTCATGCCCGACTCGCCCTCAATCCTCATCTCCACTCCACGCCGTGACGTCACGATTTCTTTACTTTTGTTTCCCACTCGAGAGTAGTCGGATGGATCGATACATTGCCTGCTCACCTCTGTGCCACTTTAAGAGCTTCTTCTTCAAAAGAATGAGTTTTCTTGAGGGAAGAACCGCAAATGAGAGAGACGCCGCTCCCTCGTGTTTTGTATGAACACTTCTCCCTCTCTCTCTCTCTCTAAATTACTGCAGCAGAGAGGATTCTGGGACGGATGGTTAGGTGATGCCACCGAGTTTCGGGATAAAGTAAGCGGAAAACTACGGCGGCTTTTCGTTTATGAGAGATTTGATAATCTTGAAGACGGGATGCGGGGGGGAGGGTAAATGAAGATGAAGAGTTTCTGCAGTTTTCTCAGCAGTGAATGAATGTGTTGAGATTGGGGTTTTGAGGGGTTTCGAGAAAGGGTGAAAACTTTTGTAATTAGTTGCCAATTTGGTAAATGAAAAATATTTTTAGTTGATGTTGTTGTGTGATTGTTTTTAACTAATATAGTAGACACTTGGTTATCTTTTATGGTCGGGATGTCTCCTCTTGGGTATAGTAATATCCAGTATAACCGAACTTATTTAGAGGAATGGTAAAAAAAGTTACACAAAAGATCATTACCAACTTAGCAACAGTAGCTTAGAATATTACTACAAATGAATAAGAATAAATCCAAATCCATACAAATTTGTATAAAAGAAAAGGAATATTAATTTTGAAAATTTAGATTTGTAGGTCTTGAAATGGACAAAAGTTCAATTTACAGTAGACACGGTTAAAAAAGAGATGCGGTCTGGCCGTACCAACATCTCCTGCTTCCATTATTATTACTTTTTTTGGGGGGGGGGATTGTTCATGCATGTAACTAGAATTTTGTTTCGGAGGGAGCGTTCGACTTAAATTTATTTCTAAGAATCCCCTCGCGTACATTCTGTAATGTAAGTATTTTAGAACAATTACCGATTAAGATTTTACCTCAGGTGAACTTAATATTAAGATTCTGGGTTTAATAGGGGAGAGTGGGGCACTTTGGTACATTTTTTATTAAATTATTTTTCTAATTTTTATACAATTATATTTATTCAAACACAGCTAATGTATTAAATATACTCCTTTAGGCATCAAGTAAAAAAAAAATTCCGACCAATTATATCTGTTTGGGAATTCTTACTAACAGATTTAAAAACCTCTTTTAGTGTCCCATGGTTGGAGAGTAGATTTTAGTGTCATTTATTAGCATCTATAAGCACGAGTTCATAACTATAAAATTGCGTCTGAAAAGTGGAGTCCTCATTTCAAACAAAAGAGAGGGTCCTCATTTTTAAGGAATGATTTGATAGAAGATTTATAGTTATAAGTTTAATCACTAAATTAAACCAATTTCAAGATAATTTTACGTTTATTTTTTTTAAATCAAAACAGGTAATAATTTTTGCATTATTTTCTATTTCATTTTTAAAGTTCCTATTGTTTCTAATTTTTTGTAAATTGTCCCTTTTCTTTATAATATATTTATCAAAGAAGCTAAATACTTAAAATTTAAATAATAGGAATGCGTATTTAATTCATAAATGTTATATATCAGAAATTAAAACATCTGTTTAAATGTAGCAAATATGCTTATCAAGAACCCTCTTTCAAATTGACAAAAAAGTCACACAAAACAAATTATTTTTAGAAACAAAGCTTTATAGCCTAAAATTTAAAAAGATTATCAATGTATATTTTACTAACTAAGTTAAATTGGAAGTTCAATAATTATAAATGAAATCACAAATACTTTAACACCACCCCTTTATCTATTTATATTTTATATTAACAGTAATTAACAAGAATACATTTTATAATAAAACCTCATTATAAAATTCTACTTAGAACCTTAATTGATACTTACCGATGAAAAAAAATTTCAAAGAAACGACAAAAACGATCTTTTGCCTCAGGTTCAAAACATTTTTTCGCATCAAACATATATCACCCAAATTAATTTAGCAGTAAATAATCCTCATTACTCTTTGTGCCAACTCAAACAAAAAATACTAGTGTCGGTTTCCAAGAGAGGCAAAGAAAAACAGATGACAAAAAAAAACAACAACTTGAAATCACCTTGTGTATAAAAAAGAAATTACAAAGGTACTTAATTTAAAATAGCAAGTCACACTGAAAGTTAACTGCTCTTTTTCTTACTTAATTTAGATAGAGTTAAAGAAAAAAAAACTATCACGTAAAAGCAAGTTGAATTAATTTCGCCCCTGTTTAGAGGCATCAACAATACCAAACAACCAGTTTAATTAGAAGGTTGAATTGTAACCCTTCAAATTTAAACTGTTATTTTTCCTTGTTGCCACAAGTTAAGAGAAAAGTATTGGATACTGTAAATAGTTTGAGGAATAGGGTAATTAAGAAATTTGACGTTTAAATCGTTTGTTATATCTAAAGTTAGGAATAAGACGATATTTCATCAGAAAGAAATGGTAGTTAAGTAATGATGTGTAAAAACAGTTAAAGTGTTTAATTAATATTCTCACAAATGAATACATGAATTAAATAAAATGGCAGAAGATTAAATGAATTATATATTTCATTCACTAAATCCTATTCATCATTTGAAAATGTGTTAAAAAATTATAACGTTGGAACTACATCTTACAAGGTTAGTTGAGTGGAGTTCTGGTATGATTTAAATTGTATGGGACCTGTCAAGAATTTCACCGTTTGAAAATTAATCAAACATTTCTCCAATTGATGGTGCAGGATTTTAAAAAAAAACTTTATGGGTTCATTTTCAGTTCAGTTTTTGAAGAAAATACGGACTTAATAATGAACTTAATAATTTAACGACTAAATAATGAACATGAAGAATCCACTGCAAATGCGTGAAGAAGATAGTGCTGTAAAAGTGTTGCTAAAAATTAGAGACAGAAAATGTGTTCTTTATGTGTTTTTATCCAAATTTAATAACACTTTAAGATTCTATACATATCTTAGAATACTTTTTTAGAACACAAGAACACATTTCTAACACTTTTTAAACATATTCCGAACACTATCACAACACAATGATGTGTTAAAGTATTCTACCTAACAAAAACACAACTAAAGTGTTGTTAATTTGACGACAAAAAAGTGTTATTAAATGTTTATTTTCAGTGTCACATTGAATATTGAACATTTAAAAATACTTAAATATTAATTACTTCGGGAGAAAGTGGTAATAATAATCCACTCTCATTTTTCTTGAAGTTTGGGTAGATAATAATTGTTTTTATCTTAATATTCTTATTAAAGAACTTGTAATTGATAAAAAACAAGTTGTTCTTTTATTATAAATTAATTTTACCGACCGAACGAATCAAATATTTGATAAAGGATATAGTTTTTAAGGGGAAATACAAAACAATCTTAAATCTCCCAATATTGTAGTAGAAATTCAAGTCCCCTATCTGTAAAATGAACATACCTATACATTGGTTAATTACACATGAGATTTATTTCTGTGTATGTGGGAATCCATTCCTTTCAAAGTTACAATATTCACCTACAACACAAGTGGTGCTTGGAGAGTCCCCGACATCAAAACAAGGATAAGCATTCCATTCCATCCCAACCACTTGTTCTAATTGGCAGACTCCCCTTTTCAAAAGAGAGAACACTCAGGGCCTTTCAGAACCCCATCCTTTCCCTTGGAATCCCGGTTTCAAAACGATATAAAATCGTTCATCCGCAAGGGTCCTCGAAATCTTCGTTCGAAGGAAAGGGGTGGTTTAAAACGTTCCGCTAATTCGAACCTCGCGAGCGAGCGAGATGTCAGCCTAATATTCCAAAAGAGAGAAAAAGTTCTCCAGAATGAAAATTAATTAGTAGGGCTTTTCACGAGAGAGAGAGGGCTGGTTGTATTGTTAAAACATAAATGTTCATTAAATCCCGGGGTGTGTTTTTTTTGTTCGAGAAAGGTTTTGTTCTTAAGGTGGGGGGGGGGGGAAGAAGGTGAAAAAAAGTTCGAAGAGGGTCAGGTAGTGGGTGAAGTGAGGTTGAAAATCTCGTAAAAGAGGTTGATGGTGATTGGAGAATGAATGCGTTTAAGAGATTGGAGGAGACAGGGAAAAAATGGAGGATTTTTCTTGTGATTAAACACTTGAAACGAAAATTTTCCTTTAATGAATTTGGAAAAAAAGTGTATTACATTTTAATTCATAACACACTTTAACGATTCTGAAGGACTGATTTTTTTGTCATGTCGCCCCCATTCTATTGATTTTTTTTTTGTCCTGTGAGGTTTTAAACATTGAATAGGAAAAGATTAATACGTCCATTAAATATACAAATTAGAGAAAAAGTGCACTGTAAATACATTTCATCTCTTTAATTAACAATCGTTAGGAACTTAATAGCTTATCAAGTCATAATTCCTTTTTACATACCATTTAATCGGTTGTAAATATGAAGGTTTAAAATCAAACTTTGAACTTGTATACTTTTAAATGAGCATGATAATGAAAGGAAATACAATTTGTTATAATTACGTAGCAAATATATTTATTAGCTTAATCTGAAAACATATTACTTAAGCTTTCAATTAACACAGAATACTTTAAATTTAAATAAATATTCGCTTCATTATTTCTTAAATATTTAACAACTTTAAATCTTATTGTGTTTTTGATACGTTAAATTGTTTGAATCTCAGACTTTTTATTCCAAACGTAAACGTATCTAATCCCTCTCCATACTTTTCAAAATACTTTTTAGCAATACATAAATAAAAGGTGAAAGGGTCTGGCAACGAATAAAGAGGTCACTAACTTCTTAAAGGTTACGCAACGTAAATTTATTTCCAATCCATTCATTTTTCCAAGCTTACTTATAAATTGAAAACCAATTCCATTTCTGCCATTACCTTAAAACTGACGGCACAGAAAATTCAGAACTAAACACAATCGAATGAATCTATTTTCGATAGTAATGAACCTTAAAAACATATTTACTCATAAAAAAAATCCCCATCCTTTCCAAATAACATTCCAAAACCCATTTCCCTCAAAAAACCAACATTTCATTAACTCCCAATGCCCTTTTAACTCCCACTGGCTATAAAATAAATCTCAGCACAGGTCTCCATCCAAATCGTGCATTTTATATCATATACCTAATAAAAAACGAAGCATCTTTTTCCCAAATTCGAAATGCAACGTCGAATCCATTTCTGCCATTGATCCTGTTAGAGAACCAGAATAATTTGCCAACAGCGCAGGCGGAGCCAGACGTATAAGACAACGCACATACCCTCTACCTCTCTGAAAGTGAATTTAAATCCCACCTTTAAAAAAAAACGTCGTAAATTCACTCTGTGCCGAAGCTCGGCATTAAACTCCTAACATTTGCATCTACCGAATGGGTTTTATGGTGCAACAAAAGACATTCCGTTATTTTCGTTCGTGCATCGGTTTAGGATCTGGATATTTGGCGTCGTCGTACCAGGGATGTATTTAATTTGAGTGCAGCGTGGTCCTTTGAGGTTCGTTACTGGTTTATTTTAGGGAGTTGAGTTTAGTTGTTTCTTTTTTGGGGATGTTGTTGAAATATTGGGGAAAATTTTGGGGTTGAATGAGGCCGTTAAATAAGGATGGGAGTATTATTCAGGACCGAATTCTAAATGGGTTGTCGTTAATGTATCGGAAAGGAGGGGGACACTTGCTACATTTTAGTTAAATGTGCTTACATGTTCCGAGATTAAAAAGATTTGTTTATGTAAAAGATTTGTATGTAGGAGATATTCTTATTTTTAGGAAAGATAATAGCTTTACTTTCTTTTAGCTCTGTACAAGCTAACATAATTTTAAATTTATACCATGTCTTTTATCATTGTATGTAATTTTCTATGCAAATATTTAGTAATAGTGAAAATGAAATCTTTACGTTGACGTGTGAATTTTCCTGGATAACGTTTTTCAGTTAGTTTTACATGATATATTAAACAATTTTTTTACTAATGAGTGATGATTCAATTATTTCCTAATAAAGTAGTTACAATTTTATTCATTGAATACGTATGCCGTACATACAGTAATGAGATTAGTGCAAAGAGTAAAGCAAAAGAAATAATTTGAATTAACTTTAACTTAGAAGTGTTAAACACTTTTAGGGGAATCCCTAATAAACGGGGTTCACGGATTGAAATCCCGCCAAATTGGCGAAGTTTTTCTCAAAGTCCTCAGAAAGTTGCTTAAAATAAACAAAATACAACACCAGTTGACGTCAAGCACCATCACATTTAATCATTTATCACCTTGGCAATATGTACGATTTGGCAAGAATCTCTTGAACCCCGCTTATTATAGGTAATCCCCACAATTATTTATCCACTCACAATTATAAAACCACAAATAAATATATTTTTCTTAAACTAAAGAAAATGGACTGTTAACCAAGAAACAATAACGTTAAATTACATAAATTTTCTGTACGTATAAAATAATACATATCAGTTTTCTTCGTTATTATATTAGGAATATTTTAGTTTTTAAAGAGCATTTCTTTAGATAAAAAATATAATACAGGGTGTTAAATTTCTAAAAGGCATAAGCACAAACATCCATGCAGCCTATTGTTCGTTTTCCAGAACTCGAAAATGTTACAAACAAACAACGGTTTATTCCAAAGCTACCGTGAAACCGGTCTTCTTTGCACTACACTCCCGAACCGCACCGGAAAAACAACCCACGCTGTTACATAAAACAGAACAAAAATCGAGTTACTTTTATCGCATTAACAAAATATTTACACTTCGACCCCGAGCCAAAACATTCCTGGGAGGAAGGGAATAAAACCATAGAAAGACTCCCTTGGTTGCTCCTAACGGCCTCTCCAGTTTTCCAGTTCCGTAATTCCTGTTTTCCCTGGGATCGCTTCGCCTACTAAACTAATAAAAGTTGCAAAAGAATCTAAATATCGCGGAAACTACACGCATGCGAGGCTGCTTGAAGAATTCCGGTCGGGGATGAAATTTTATAAGCTGAAAGCGGATTGTCTATTGGCCCTTTGCAGCAGCCATTTTGTTTTGCTAGTCAATGTTTATCGCTCCAAAACCCGCAGGCAGTGCCTTATTTGAGAGATATCTGATATAAAACCGTTATCTTACTGCGCCATTTTTCCCGAATAATATTCGAGAAACTAAATATGGAAGCGCGCGCTGTTTTTCTGGAGTTTATTTGGTCGTTTTTGGCAACCGCTTATTGCGCGATGCCAAAAAAAAAGTTTGAAATATTCAAACTTTCTCTGGAAATATCGAGAAAAGCGAAATATTAAAAGTGCGCAAAAAACCCTCTCATTTCCGTGTTGCTATTTAGATTTTAATAGAGCTGGATTCGGGGAGGTATATATTTAGCCTTATCTCGAATATCAAAAGAAGAAGTCGAAATTGAAAAGGGAGGTTTCGGTCTTTTAATTTTTTCATTGGTAGGGATCCAAAAGAGCCCTTCTATAAATAGCTACTTGTCACTCAAGTGTAATATCTCTAGGTCAGGGTCCTCGAGGGAAAATAGGATTTTTGGCGGAAATGCCGGTTGTTGATAAAAAATGGTGGTTTTCGTGTTTGGGGTCTTAGAGTAAACTTTAAATATGTTTTTTGATGCCAGGTTTCAAGCTTCTTTATTTGTTTAGCACGAATAAACTTTAGATTTTTGGAGACAGCTCGTATTATTTATTCCATTAAAAGGGAAGTGGTATGTTGTTCGTTGATTTCAGAGTCAAGTATATTCAGAAACTTACAAAATTTACTTTCGATAAAATTACCAAAATTTTATGTTTGTTCATGGTTTTTAAGCAACAACCAAACTAACACCTTTAAAAATAATAATTCATTTCTGGGAAGTTCAAAACTTATGGAACATACGTAGAAAACTAAGTCTTTATCATTTTTAAAAACTAACAGCAGTATAGGTATATGCATTTATAATTTTAAGGTGGGACAGAAAAGTTGATACTAGTTTAAACTACATGATCTCCACAATTTTATAATCATTACCTAATCATTTTAATGTAGTTTTTTATTAATTAATTATGCTCCTAAATAGTTGTCTATTTAGAAATGAAGAAATAGTAATGAGAAATAGTTTCTTTCATTAAAAATGAACCATATCGTAAAAATAAATTAATGGATAAATTTTTTAACAGTTTATGTGATAAATTTTAATGTTCTCAAGAATCTTAATAGAGGAGCTTATACTCTAATCTGATATAGCAACCCAATGATATATTACTAGACTGCAACGTTACTTGACCCTGGAGAAACAAAACGAACAAAGTAGTTCCTAGCACGATGTCTGAATTTTGAGTGAAATTAAGAACTTAAATTTAGAAATATGATTAAACCACGTCATTCATTAAGTTAAACCCCTGTGTATATATAGCGTCTTTTTATCACGATTTGCGTACCGAAACTCCTCTTAGCAACCCAATAAGCTTTCTGTTTACGCAGTTTTTCCTTCCACGATGTTACATCATAGGGTATCAGGAAACGTTGCAGTCTAGTGTAGCTCATTGTAAGCATTGAAAAAATTAAATACAATTTAAAAACTCTATAAAGTCGCAGCTATAAAATTATAATTAACACTACAGAGCTTACAAAAGAAATCTGACTAAGTCTGACATCACCAAAGTTCCTTACATTGACCGGGGGTCATTTTAGAATTCGCTGACCGTTCCCCGGATCGTATGTCCTGTTTTTTCATCCATTTGTTACCGGATCACGAAGCCCGGCCTCCGGACGAATGACCAAGCGGCAGGATATCTTAATCCCTGTTCAGGAACAGCATTAAATTTCGACCCTACAAATGGAGACGAGATCGTCCAAAGGCTGTGAGTTGAATTCGGCTTGGGGAGAAAAAAGTACGGCTTCTGCTCGAAAGATAGCTGGCTGACAAAAAGGGGCTTTTTTTTTCTTCTTGTTTTGTCTTTATAGAATTTTAAAGGAGAGTGATGGGGGATTTGAAATCTTTTTTTGACGTTTGTCAGAATCCACTCGAATGACCCTCGGTTATGCTTTGGGATTGAGATACTACGATTTCAGTTTTATAAAATAAGATTGAAGTTAATTTTTTTTTCTCGATTGTGTTGGATTAAACTTATTGCAATAGAATTTATTGCTGAAAATATGCAATAAATATTAGCCCCAAATTGCCTTGGAACATTTTTAATTTCGATAAAGATTAATAAACATAGATAAGTAAACAAACAATGAACTTCCTGTATTAATTAGTAAATTACATTATTGATTAGTAAATTACGCATGATATCAGTAAATGAAGAAGGTGATTTCCTAAGCGTGCTTATAAATTTTTTCGTTAGAATTATTTACAATGTGAAGTTTAGGTGGATCAACAATTATAATTTATGTAAGTAGACAATTCATAAAATTGTTTAATAGAATTTTTGTAGTTGTGTTCATTGATTTGCTCTTTTTTTTCTAAATTTAACCTTAAATATATTTCCCAAACTATACAGCATTTTCAATCACATGACTCTGCCTAACAACGGCCTTAGCAACGTTGTTTTATTCCTCCAGTGACATCATGTGCGAATGCTGCTATTGGATACTTCTATGTCCCGCCCCTAACAACAGCCTTAGCAACGTTGATTTTGTCCTCCAAGTGACGTCATGTGCGAATGCTCTATTAGCAAATTATGAAAACTGAGTATTTTAAGGTTTGAAAATGTGGAAGATATTTTGAATCATACTATATAGTAACAGTCTGTAACAAAGTGTAAGAAATTTACAAAAGAAATAACTACGGCCTGTTCTGTTTTAAAGAAAAGAAAAGAAAACATGTGCCATTTTGAATTGTGAAAAGATTTTGAAATATAAATAGGTGTATTTTGTAATGAGTTTTTCCACTCTACGACGTTACAATATCTATTCATATTTATGAATTTAAAGTTGGAGATATAATTCAAACCGTTTGAATTGATTTTAATTATTAAAGTAAAGCCATTTCCCATATTGCGTTTAATTTAACACTGAAAAAAGAATCACCGTGATGCTCATACTGAATCATTGTCACCCACACAACTCTTATCCAACCAAATATTACGGTACCAGAACTTCCCATACATAACTTTCGAACTCCATAGGGAAATGAATTAATAACAAAATACCCAAACTAGGTTCTCCCTTACTCCCAGACAGACAAACCTCAGCAACCCAGCCAAAAACCAAACCTATCGGCCAACAGAAAAGCCAACATCAATAGTACCTTCTCCTTTCTTCAATAGCCGTGGGCAGCGCCAATGCATTATTTTCTATTAGACCGTGACTTGGCTAATGAAGGAAAAATAAGTGCGTCCCTGGGTGGCCAATGACGAAGGGGTATTTATGTGACAGCAAATGCTCAATCGATGTCGTTTTCTAATGGGGAGGGATGAGGCGGCCTCTTTGGAACAAAGGCGTCTTTCTCGAGATCTTTGGATTTGTCTTTGATTGCTTTAACGCGACATGGTTGCTCGTGTTGTTACGTCGTTACTTTAGCAGAGTGATAATTTTGTGTGTGATTTGCGAGGTGGTTATTCAATGGTGTGCGTTTGTCGCATTTAAATGTCCTCGTTACGTGCCTAATGTTGTTTTGATTAGTTTTTGAGTTGTTTTGCTCTACTGAGGAACTTTTCCCTATAGAAGAGTTGGTATACTTGTTATTTATGTAGATATGTTTGGGGTAAATATGAAAGGGAGTAATTTTTTTGATTTATTAAAAATGTATATTTTCTGTTAAATTTTTATTACTTTTACCATCATGTTTTTCCCAGTTGTGAATTATTTCAGAAAGTTTGAAGCATTAAAAAACAACTTTTGTTTTTTAGGTTAAAAATAGATATTTTTATTCTTATTCATTACTTTAAACTTTAATTTGAAACACTGAAATCATTTTCAGCAATAAAGAGAGAGTTTAACAGGTAAAAATGCTTAATAATTATTTTGTACAGAATTAAAATGTAATTATTCAACACTATAGAGTCCTATTTGTGCATAGTAAAATTTTGAAAGGCGTTTTCTAAAATAAAATTACTAGAAATTATTTTTCAACATGAACACTTTATTTTTAATTTTTTACTCCATCATAAGCTTTAAAAATCTACCTATTCTTTAAATATAAATTAAAGAGTATTTTATTCTTTTATCTAAAAGCAATTTTCTTTTAAAGAGAAACGTAAAACTAAAATTCATGTTCTTCCTACTATATTGCAGGATATTTCTTTTTTACAAAAGCTCATTTGAAATTATACTTCCGCAGGGCACATATTCTGTTCTCTTAAATAAATATCAAATTAAATGGCGTATTACTAACGAAATCCGAACATACAAATACATTGCTAAACAACTATTAAAATTATTCAATAAAATTTATATAAAAACAGTTTTAATCAATAGGCTGCTCTGAATGATAATGGCGTGAGTCTAAAAATATAAAAATTGAGATCCGAAAGAATTTAAGTTTATATTTAGATCATTTATTGAGTGCAGTAATTCCTAAAACCGAAATTCAATAATTAGCCTATGAGATCAATTCCAAAAATTCCTCCCCCCATTTGAAAAACCCATACATTACAGAAAACCTTTAATTACTCCATACTAAAAATTCAGAGGACTTACACCATTGTAATTCTAATCGTCCCAATTGTCTCCACAGAAATCTTCATTTGATTAGAGGGTCCGTTTAATTATGACCTCATCAAATCGAATATTAACAGCACCCCCGATAAAAGTAAAACATCGGAAATCATAATTACATCTGTGAATCATCGCCCAATATTAACTCTGACAGAGAACAACAGTTTCATATTCATTAGCGAACTATCGGATTTTTCATTCGTAGTTTTTTCCCATCGGATAACATATTCATATCGGATTGACCAATCAATATAAAGACTACAACCTGCATTAACTATAATTAACCAATCGGAAAGCAGTTTACGCTATCATTACAATACTGATCCGACATAGCCATGACAATATCCTGTCTGAAATAAAGCAATCAGTGCAATTAATATCTGATAATGACACTGCCTTTCACCTGATTGCATCCCAGTCATGTTAGCTCATGTAATAATACACATTCGACCGGCTTCATTCAAAGACATTGCGATGACGATTCAAGCAGCAATCGATTGGGAGATGATCGATGAAAACGCGGTTTGCCGGTCTGGAAACTCCGAATTCAAATTAGAAGTCATTTATAGGTGGAGATTAATTGAAACTTCGCCTTCTCTCTCTCGCATAAATTAAATTATCCATCGATATATCGATTCGAAGTCTTGCGCTCGGAGAATGAAGTACATTCGAACAAAAAATATTATTAAATATAAAATAAAAAAAAAACGGAATTTAATCTTCGCTGATGGCATTCTTATCGCTGCAAACGACTTTTTGGAAGCACGAGGAGTTAATGAAAAAGCCATAACACGTTTTTCTCTCTGTTGGAGTTTCGAATTTTCTGATAAAATACGCTGTTTCCCCGATGCCTTTTTGGGAGTTTAAATGGCTCAAAATGAAAAATAATTAGTTTAAGAGTTTTTCGAAACAAGATAAAAATTATGAGCGTTTATTAATGACTATTAAACTAAAATGGAAAGCTTTGAAAGTGAGATAAAAATTGTCTCCTTAAAAGTACAATACTCTGTTCATATATTATTTCTTCTGGTTTATCACTTGATTAAACTAATATATATTTTAACTAAAATGTCATTTGGTATATTGAATTTGTTTTTAATGATGTACTTACAACCGTGGTTTTTAACTATAAGGTGCCATTATAAATAGATATATGATAATGAATATTTTTCTCATCTTAATTAAATATCACATACACTGTAAAAAATCCAGTAAAATTTACAAACCACCTACCCAACTGCAAGTTTAATACTGTAAATTTTACGGAGGAATTGTTTTTACACTGAATCAGTTACTAATTTCCTATTATGTTTTCGCAACGTTATTTTCATAAAAAGATTGATAAAAAATCCTAATTTCATATATTTTCACAAATAGATTTAACCGATTTTAAACATATTAAAAATTGTCTAGTTCTGGAGATTTTTCATAATAAGACTAAAGAAAAAAAATATAAAGCTATTATTTTAGAATTAGACTAAAATAATAACTTTCTTAACGTTTTCAAGCAACTTCCGTGATCTTAAAGCTATTTATATAACATCCGTTCTATGATAATTATTTTTACAGGGGAAATAAGATAAAAATAGCAAAGCTCTACCTCTCTTACTGTTGGTTCAAACCACAACTCCATTTCACATTATATTTTTAGCCTTCCAGTTAATTTATGCATATCCACATTGAATATATTTAAAAATAAACATGCTTCACTGCTCCGAAATATAAAGCTACTGAAATATCCTCATGGGGAAAAGTATGCATACTGTAATTGTATAAATTTATACTCAAAATGTTTTTTGAGAAAAGTAACGTTTTTGATCATTATCGGTAGGAATTTGGTATCTAACAAAAGTTTTTAAACATGATATCATGTAGAAATAAAACCATGGAATTCTAATATATAAAGAAGAAGTTTTTTAGAAGTTTTAGATAAATACCTTATTAATATAGTACTACTACAAAAAGTTTTATTTTTTTTAACAAAAAAATTTAAGTTTTTCCGCAATTAATGGTAATATTGTTTAGTTCCCCTGAAACAACTTTTACTTTAAACATAAAGAAGGATAACAAAACTTTTATACAGAAAAGTATAAAATCTCCTTTTTTAATTCATACAAATAAAATAAAATAAAATAAAAATAAATTGGAATACAAATTGATGTTTTTGTAATTTTTATTATGACAAATTAAACGCTACCAAATAAAGTAATTAAGCATCTGAACTTGATAAATATTTTTAAGTGGTTTAGGTGTCAAAATTGCTTCTTTTAACTTTCTTATATTATTTTCAATCGAAGGATTTAGTGCAAAACAAAGTTACCTCTACTTTCAATACAGTTTTACTCTAATAGAGTTTTGGCGATATCCTAAATGTTAGCTTGCTTTAGGCATGGTCTTAGAGTGTTGTTGTATATGATGGTTCCCATTAAGTACGGCATTTGAACCAGCTAAACTCGTACCAAGAACCCTCGGTGCATAAGGAAGTTTTGTTATACATTGCATCTTTAAATTTTCAAGAGTTAGATCAACTCTATGCTACAATAAATCGACAGTGTATCCCTAAATTGGTGAATATCTCTCTGTGAATAAACGTTTTGTGAATGCGGACGGCTGAGCTTGCGGCCTCATGCACCACATCGGTGTGACGAGTATCAAGTCAAGTAAAGAATGCGGAGATACCTGGTTTTTGCCCCAAAGTCATCAATTGCTTCTATTTATGACGCACTTAATGTACAATAAATATTATTACTATTATCAAACCACAAAATGCTATTTGAAGGTTTTGTATCAAAAAAAGAAATTACTTATACTATAGTACTTTATATTTCCCAACTTTATTTCTTCTTCCATAACTTTTCCACCACAGAATCACTTCACATCCTCTTAGATTGACCCAATAAAACACACTTCTCAAATGAAAGACTTCATTCCCCACTCTAGGTTTCATTTACAGATTACCATCAATAAATAAAATTCATATACAGCGCTCTTTAAATAGCGCTCTTCAACTATTGAAAGCACCGCCATACTCCAGTGCCCAAACACTTAGCACAAACGGGCAATTTTCCCCACATCAAAAAAGAAACCGAGTGAATCCCACCAAATAACGGGGTTTGCCCCGTCACCAGACCCAAACAGTCCCTGATTGATGACCCCGTCCCCCTTTTTTTTCTGCTCACCGAAGGGGGTTTCGGGGTCATCCTCGGACATTAAAATTACAGCGGACAGCCCCCTTACATGACTGCTATCCGCCAGATCGTCCATCTAGTCGCGAGGATGGTTATTTGCGTTGTGACTAGTGACGGGTGAATAAATGAGTCGTGAGGTGCTTCATTTGTCGCACTCTGGAAAATGAGTGAGTCGTTCCCCTAAAGGAATATATCAATTGAGTGAAACTATGTATTATATTGAGTGAGTCTATGAGTGAAAGGTTTAAAATAAACTCGAGTCCAAAAATTAAGGATTATCTTTTAGGAATAATGACACATATATCTATGTCCACGTAATGTATTTTTCAGGGTTACCAGTCATAAGTCGAAGCAAACAAACATGAGAGCTTCGAAAAATATGATTTTACCACCCGCCAATAAAAGATAGAAGATCTAAAATCCGCCCAAATGAAGATTGAGAAGGTGTCACTAGGTATCGCCTAAAAATCATGATTAAAAGTATTCCACGCACTTAAAATGATGAATGGAATTTATGAATATCATATCCTTTACAAATAACAGTAAATATTTTGCTATATGACTCTCACGGGGACGTTTCTGTTACCGTTCCAAAATAGTGATTTTTTTTAGTTGAGTAGCTAAAAAAAGCGATATTTTTAAATTTATCTCAAAAATTTGAAATTTTAAACATTTTTACTGCAAATCATTTGTATATATCAAAGATCTTCCCAAGTGAGTCATGTCCCACCTCAACATGAAAACGAGTGACTCACTCAAAACTCGTTCAAAAAACTCGACGTACCCATCACTGGCTCTTGACCGCTCGACCGTTGAGCTCTTTAATTAGAGATGCTAGGAGGAGTGGGTCCATTCGATATTGATGGAGCCTCCTGCTTTTAATCGATACGCACACCTAGTTCCACCGCTGTTAACTATTAAGTGGAGCGTCGTCAATTAGCGAGATCAGATGGGGATGGGTTTTAGAGGTGGGGGGAGGTGCTTTGATGGAACTTCGTCAAGCAAGTCGGGTTTAGTTGTACCCGTGTTACGGCTCTTTGGTGATGAATTTTGAGATGAAAAGGTCAGTCTGGGGCGAAAAGAATTTTCTGATGGTTAAATGAACATCAGCGTTGTTAGAGTGAATAAAGTATTTTTTCCTCTAACCAATATTTCAAACCAAGTCATCATGAAATTTATTTGAAATGAACTAATGAACATAGTGGAATAACAATATATTATTTTTAAAAAAATTAATATTGTTGTTCACTAATTTTGAAGGATATTTAGGACACTTTAAAGTTAAAAATGTTACTATTTTCTTAAAGGGGAAAAATTAAAACCAAAATATTGTGAGTAACTTTTTTAAACTATTAATGTTTTTAGATTTTTTTTTATTGAAAAGCAGAAACTGTGTAAACAGAAAGCCTGTTGGGTTGGGAGAAGTTTCGGTACGCAAATCGCGTTAAAAAGGCATTGTATATACATGAGTTTAACAAAATAATCATATTTTTAAATTGACGTTCTTCACTTCACTCAAAATTTAGGCACCACTATGGGAACTACTTTGTTTGTTGGTGACGTCATAGGGTCAACTTAACCCTGGCTGTCTATACTAAAAGAGAAAAAAATCACTTTTACCATTACCGAATGTTATCTACAGTGTATGATTGGATGTAACTTAAAATCGAATATTTTTTTCACACTTTGCTCTTCATATTTTGATTTGAAAAAACATAGCTGTACTTATAGAATTGGAAACAAATCTTATCTTGATCACCCCACTAATCTTGTTCATAGATTAATTATTAAGTGGGCATTGGATCTATAAAAAAAATACTTTGAATAGAAATGTAGGTGAACGACTGCATATAATAAAGTAACTACTACATCCAAAGCTTTCGAAACATAGTTTCAAAGGACACCGGCATACCCCCACAAACTGCTACCTCATAAACGAATCAGAATCTCGGGAAAACGATTTTTGACGCGAATAAACTACTCTATAACTATATAATCCCAAAAAGGGAGCGGAGAGGAGCTTTAATATCGAATAAAGGACCTTTCTAATGCGGAATCTGCCACGACATCCACTAATGGGAAATTAATGGCTCAAAAAACACACTCTTAAATAAAAAGCAGGCTCCGAAAAAATAGATTCAATAAATCATTCTTCATTTACGAAAACTACCTTCGAGCTTTCATCTTAATGGGACTCCCTGAGAAAAGATTAATAGGGGCCTTCTTTTGTGCACTCTTCTATGGAGGAGTTAAAGGAACTGGTGAAAGGGTTATTTTTTACCCTCAAATCTTTTAAGGATTGTATCAGAAATGATGGGAAGTGAGCTTAGTTGCCCATTTGAACATGCGGTTCTATTCATAAATGAGATCTGTATCGAATTTCGTTATGCAATCAGATAGAGTTTCTTTGAGAGAAAAAAATCTGGTTTTATGAAACATTTCGGCGTTGAGCAAGAGTGAGTTGCTTTATTTACCTCGTTATGCCTTGATAGAATGAACGGGATGAAGAGTAAAAAGGTTGAATCTATTTAAGTTGTGCATCCTCCTTTGATAGTTTCTTTGGAAAAAGTATGAGATTTTTTTTAAAAAATCTTATGGATTGAGGAATTTGTTAGTGTATTTTGTTGGTAGTGAAACCTCTAGAAGACTGTTTTTACATAATTTTGTATCCAGTAAAACATTTTTGCGTATTTGTTAAATGACGATAAATCTATTCTCGAATTACTACCAAAGTACATTCATTAACTTTTTTTTAAAATTTTGTAAGTTAGTTTTTCTGAAACGTAACTGATAAAAAACCTTTAAACAAATTTTTTTTAGTATTCGGTTATAGCAAAAAATAAAACCGAAAAGTAAGTCTTAGGCTGGGCGCGCACGAGTGACTAAAGTCACGGCGACCAGGATTACTAGTATCAAAAATATCATTAGAAAACAATAGAGCATTTTCAATCACATGACTTTACCTAACAACGGCCTCAGCAACGTTGTTTTGATCCTCCAGTGATGTCATGTGCGAATGCTGCAATTGGATACTTCTATGTTCCGCCCCTAACAACAGCCTTAGCAACGTTGTTTTTGTCTTTGTCACCGTGACAAAAGTCGCCCGTGCGCGCTCGCCCTTATTATCACTTAAAAGTTTCAAGATGTAGAAAATGGCATTATTCATTCATTTTATAACTACTATAAAAGTGTCAAAGTAGTTGAATCACATCATTAGAAGCAATGTTAAGAACAGCATAATAAGTTGAATTACATATGAATAATTAGAAAAATAAAAATTATTTTAAATGAAAACAAATTAAATGAGTTGAAATGAAATTAACTCAATTTATGTTGTAGGATGCTTCGAGTATAAATTTGTGTGTATTTGTTCAATTAAATAACTATTATATTTGAAAAAAAAATGTAACCTTATCGAATCATTAAGTAGTACGTATGTGCATATGTACAATCTTGCATGTATCATTAGTTGAACTATAAAATAATGCAACAAGCTCATACCACAATTAACAATGAACACAAACAGTAAAGTTCTAAAGTAATGTGAATAACTTTATTAGGTGTTGAACCTTAACGAAGAAATAGTGAATACCTGAAAATTACTTCAACAAACATAAAATATATACTGCAAAACATAATTAAATCAGTATTGTTCATCATGATGAAAAAAAAATCTATCTATTCTATATTTTTGCGGTAAAACCAGACTGTTTTATTACAATTCCTAACTAGCCATTTTATGTAGACATCAAAAATAGCCTTTCGCAGGCTCCCTTTAATAGAGACATTTTATTGTATTACATGGCTCGTAAAAATGGATTGTCCCACATATATCACTACAAATAGTTATATGGAGAAGAAATTTCCCCTCAGACAATTTTTTACATGGGAAGGCTGTATAACATCCATATAACTAATGCAACTACCCGAACAATATTCTTGGTTTATCATATCAGCTTTGTTTGTGAATCGCATGAAAGAATTTTGTTTAGGTATATGAGGTTTTTTTATCGAACCATAGCAACAATGCAAATAGTTACGGATACATGTCTAATACACCAGCGCCATAATGTTTTGGCGAGTACAATATTCCTATATGTAGTCAACATATATTACCGTTCATCACTTCTATTTTGTTGTGGTATAAGTTGTAAAAATGTTTCTACAATAAAAAAGCAAATTCTATGAGTTTTGTACAAGTTCTTCCTGTTTTTATTAACGGCGATTAAACGAGGGTAGAAACTGGATGAACTATTTTAAATAACAAACTTAACTTAAAGATTTAAAACTATGTCAAAATGTAAAAGAATGCGTAATAATAAATAACACACACATTTCTAAAAGTAAAGCATGGACCTAATATGATATAGTCAGCAAAAACAAACGCTAGTTGAAGAAAATATTGTTATACTTTTGAAATATTCCTAATTTTAAACGTAATTGAACAAAGAATTAATTGCCCATGTTTTATGCGTTTGTTATTTCTGGTACTAATCAAAGAGAATTATTTCCATTGGTTCAACAAATCTTTGATGAAGTCAAAAGAAGACAGAACATGTTTATACTAATCAAGCTAATGATTCTTTAGATTATAGAATCAACTAAAAATGATTAAACGTTAAGGTTTACATACAATGTGAGGTATTTGATTTTTCAACTAAAAGAAAACGTTTAAGAATCAAAACTTTATAAATTATTTTGTGTATACGAAAACTTAAAGAAAACGCTATACCATACGAAGAAATCTTAACGGAATCAATAGATATAGTTTTGTATTCTAAATTAAAGTTGTTATCATCACGAACGAGAAAGGAATTTCCAGACAGGATGAGTTCAATAGCTGGACTGTTAATCCATCAATGGAACCCTGCTGTTTAATTCAAGGAAACTGATTAAAACCGACGACACAAATTGTACACAATTTACGACTGTTCTTTGACTTATTCACCATACCCAACGAACCATGTCGACCATCCTCTCATAAAAAAAGAGCAATCCGCATTAACGACTACAGTATACATCTCATCGCGACGGTGTCGTTTTCATTATCAATTTCTTCTTTTCCCGCACGCGTTTCTTCCACCGCCAATCAGAGGGAGGGCCTAATTGTACCCGGAACCCAATCAATAAATTCTCCCCCACCCCGAGAAGAGAAAGAACCAGACAAAAAAAAATGGGAAACGTTTTTATCAGATACGAGCCGTCACTAATAAAGCTGTCATCGGAAAGAGTCATTAGTGATGCCACCGCTGGAAACTAAAAAAGCGTAAAAAATGTTAAAGACATTCTCGTCTTTAGCACGCGCCCTCATTGCTCTATTAGAGTTTGGGAGAGGGGGGGTGCCCCCCCCCTTCGTGAGGGGCTCTCTCAGGGAGGGTGGGGGAAAGTTCTGACACTGGAATTTCAATCGTTTGAGGTTTTATAATCTTGATTAACGAAGGAGAATAGGGGCACGGGTGACGCTTTTTTATCCTCTAATTGATGAGATTTTTGGTGGTGAGGCTTTTTGGTTGGATGTGGAGGTTTAAAATTTGCCGAGGTTATTAGTTCGTCGCTATTGGACAGTGATTTTAATCTGAATGAGGCTTCACACTTCTTTATGGTTTACTTTTTCTAGGCTATAAAAGTGAAAAATATTAGCGTTTCTGATTTTTATCAGATGCATAGGAGGTTCTTACGTTTATTTAGACTAGTTTATCACAATCCTGCTACTGTACAAAACAATTTCTGTATTTTATCACTAGTCAAAATTCTATGAAATGATTGTTGTAAAAAATTGAAAAGTTCAATAGAGCATAGAGCATTCGCACATGACGTCACTTGGAAGACAAAAATAACGTTGCTAAGGCTGTTGTTAGGGGCGGGAACTAGAAGCATCCAATGGAAGCATTCGCACATGATGTCACTGGCGGGCAAAAACAACGTTGCTAAGGCCGTTGTTAGGCCGAGTCATGTGATTGAAAACGCTCTATTTTCAATCACATGACTTTACCTAACAACGGCCTTAGCAACGTTGTTTTTATCCTCCAGTGATGTCATGTGCGAATGCTTCTATGAATGCTTCTATTTCCCGCCCCTAACAACAGCCTTAGCAACGTTGTTTTTGTCCTCCAAGTGACGTCATGTGCGAATGCTCTATGAAATGGGTAGAGTTTTGAATGTGTCAAACTTGACAGCGTTTATCAAAACAAAGTGAATCAAAATGAAATTCATAACTTCCTTCTGGAAATAAAAGTTATGATGTAGATACCTAAATGATTTTTCATCTTCAAAAGATAAACAAATAACCTTTTAGTCTTTTGAATTTGAAAATTTTGCTATAACAGGAAATTACAAAATTAATATTTTAAATAGTTAAAGAATTTATTAACAACAACCATTGAAATAAAGATGAAAAACTTCTTCATTCCTTTTATTCCTTAAACAAAAAAAATAATTTAACGAATCTGAGAGAACATAATAAAAAAAGAAACCTTTATTGAACATCTTGAATACATCCTTTTCAATTTTTATCAAAAATAAATACATTAAATGACTCAATTTTGTTAGGAACCTACTCAAACTCACATCCACAAAACTCACAATGCATAAAACTCATCTCCTTAGGAATCAAATAAAATCTTACAAAAAATCAAGATTAGCCCCAAGTGTGTCAAATCCAAACATTAAACAACATCTAATGATAAACAACTTAACAACTCCTACACAAGCTATATCACGGTTCAAAACATCCAAGAATACATTACTTCCAACTTAAAACCCTCATTACAAGGCTTTAAACCCTCCAATACCCCAACAACAACCACCCGACATTCTTCAAAACTTTTGCTCCCCAACTAACGATTTAAACACCCAACTACCCACACCCCTTCATGAACTCCTGCACAACAATATTACTTACCCTGAGCCGCCCATACATCACTCTTACCCGATACATTGATTCAGAACAAGAGCGGGCTTCTGTATATGATCGATTTCGACAATTATCAAATAAGCCGCGTTCCGGCCTCGTTCATTTATTAAGGCTTGCCGCCACATACTTCCCCGTCTTGACAACGGAGTACCGGCATTTGTTCCGCAACTCCATTATTACTTAGTGTGTGTGGCAACCGTGTAGGAATTAAAGCGATAAAACTGTGAGGGGTCTGTACGTAACACCCCTTTTAAAGGGTGAGGTGCGACCCCTGTGTTAATGAGTGGGTGGCAATTGCGGGCCTAAGGAAGTTGAGGTGTGGGGTTTTGGTGAGTTTTTGTGTGTATTTTGTGTTTATTAATTTAGTCTTATGTCATTTTCAATAGGACTTTTTTTTATTGAATCGAATTCTGTTAACTTAGGATGGAGTTTATTTATTGGCTTGTAATTTTTGTTCCTTTTACTCTTATGGTAATTGGAAATAAAATATTAATAGAACAATTCAATGAGTACATTTATACTAATTTCACCGTCAACACAGGTAACACGGAGAAATGGAAAGGTAATAACAATAACTTTTTTTGTACCTGCAACGGAACGAATATTATGACTCTACCACTTAATGACTGTAATCACCTATTTTAGTCAACACAATACAAAAAAATAAGCAAACCTCTTTTTTTTTAACTTAGCAACATTTTTTAACATTGATAGGATTTATTTATTTATACCTCCAAAGTGGGTTGAGTTGCTCAGCTGAAACTATTCAAGTCTCAAGAAGACAGTTATACTGTGGCTTCGGCCACCAGCCTCAAGATAAGTCAAGCATGCGCTCCGCGCAGCGGAGCGCAGTCAAGACAGGAGTTTGAAGTCCTTAGGGACTAGGTACTCCTTCGAGTTTATACCCCACGGTCATTATTTATTTATCAAATCTCATTTATTTACCTATTTATTTTATGCCATGCAAATTTAAAGTATTCTCAAATTGATGAACAGACTTAGATAAAACCAAAATCTTTCTGTGCACAAAAGTTTCTTTAAGTATTTCCTGCAAATTAATTCAGTGCCCCCAGTTCTTTACATTTTTACTTATGACATTATGACAGTCACATTGTTCACCTAAATATTGTGATAATGCTTTTTGATAAAAAACAGTAGGGATATATCAATTTATTTATCAAAAACATAAATTATTTCAAAAGATTTTCCGTGTGCGTTTATATTATCCAAGTGTGCAGATAAAAAGTTAAGATGTTATAACTTCTATGTGTGGTCAAGATACCCAACACTGTAGAATTGGCAAATTATAAAGCTAATAGTATCTTTCATGACTAAGTAATAATTTTATGTAAATATACCTATATGCAGTTTTTTGTAATGTCAGAACTTAATGATGATAGTTAATTCGCAGAACTGTAAATCAACGTAGCTAGCATTTCCCAATTCGTTTTCATGAATCAAATTCAACACAATAAAAACCAGCTTCTTATAACAAAAAAAAAATCCTTAAACCGCAACTGTCACCGACCGCAACTTCCACAATCGATGACAATGATAATAAAAGCAATAATCGATGGCGTGTATTCCAAACAGGAGATCCCCTCCGTAATAACGGCAGCGGTCATCAATTCATGTCGACGATCGAGTTACTGACCCTTATGTGTCCTGCCGTCCATAAATTAGGTCCGGCAAGTATTAGCGACGCCCGAGAGGGTTTGCTTCTGCTTCGGCATCGATCATTCCTGCCGGATAATCCGGCGGCTTGCAGTTGACCTGTGTCGTTGTCAATGGGTGAGGATCATTAGGGTCTGATGATGCAGTGAGGTTTTTCGGAATTAGGGTGGTGGAATTTCGTTATGTGTCCTATTAAAAATCGCCTACACTAGACAGCAACTTAAGTTGACCCTATGACGTCACTAACAAACAAAGTAGTTCCAATCGTGGTGTCTGAATTTTGAGTGAAATGAAGAACCACAATTTAATATTATGATTATTTTGTTAAACCCATGTATATACTATAGTGCTTTTCAATCACTATTCAAAACTCCTCGTAGCAACCCAACAGGTTTTGTGTTTACCGATTTCTCCTTCCGCATTCGTGACGTACTGGGTTCAAGAAACGTTGCTGTCGAGTATATACTATACTCTTCGACAGCCCCCCAACGTTTCATGAACCCCAGTACGTCACAATGCGGAAGGAGAAATTGAGTAAACACAAAGCCTGTTGGGTTGCTAGGAGGAGTTTCGGTACTCAAATCGTGATTGAAAAGACGCTATATATTACATGGGTTTAACAAATTAATCATATTTTTAAATGGACGTTCGTCATTTCACTCAAAATTCAGACACCGCGATGGGAACTACTTTGTTTGTGAGTGACGTCATAGGGTATTTGTACTTTATGGTATAAAAACTCCACAAAGTAAAACGATGATACCATTTTATCATATTTAAATTATATAAATTTGAATCTAAATATCGGTAATTCCAAAAGTTCAAATTATATATGTATAATTTTACAATTTATTCTTTCTCTTGAATATAAATTTATGTAACCTTACGAGATTCGAATTTTCTTACTGAACGCATGTAACGTACTTTAAGTTGTACAATAGAAGAAAACATTACACAGTTCATTAGATTTCAAATTACATTCTACTTTAACATACATAACTAGAAACTTCCTAATTCAAGACATTTTATCTGTAGACATTTATTTGACTTCAAAGATGCATGTCAAGTTTGCATGTTTGATCGAGTTCATCTCTGCACATTCCTTACCCCCTTCCACGAAACTAATCTAAAACATTCTTATTCCATATTATTCCCATGGCTTTCTCCCACACGTCTGAACAACGTGCAACAAATCACAACCCTCCTCCACGCTCGGCCTGTCGCACATTTCCCCGAACGACACGAGACCAACAACAACTTTCCCACGTCCAGAATTCGTCCCGAATACGTCCCCGGATATCGTAAATTACTCCGGCAAAACGGCGTTACAAAACGGTTCCTGCCATTATCGGTTATTGGGCTGCAGGAAAATAAATTCAGATTGCTCTCTGTCTTGTGCGGTACCTCTCTTTTTTTTTCCTACCTTCGTTTGGGCCGCACGCACAGGTGGAGAGGTCGGATGTGACGACGGGCGCCATTTTTGACCACCTCTACGGGAGTTTACACACTATCCCTCTCATATTTGTGTTTTGAGTGACACAATTTAAAGGTATTTTTTAATATTAGCTATTTTATAACAGCTAAAGTCACGTTTTTCTGAACGTAATGCTTTCCCTATTCACTTAAATATATAAACTTTTGTTTTCTTTTAAAAATTTTAATTATTATTTTTTTTAAATTTGTAATTATAAGATTTAATATTAAATAGAAACTCATAATATTTACTTCTCTTTAATTATAAAAATAAACGAAGAACTGTTAATTAAATGAAAAATTAGTAGATTAAAGAAAAAAAAAAGTTTCTACTTCAAAATTTAAAAAAACAATTCCGTATAATACCAAAAATATCAAGGATGGATTTTCAATCAGTAGGGAACATGAAATTTACGACTAATGGGAACAGTTCTAACTTTTCCTAGTTGGAACAAGTTTCAGTACTCTTTCTTTCCACGATATTAGATACTCAACTGTATATCAACCCCTCTTTGACAAGTTTCTTACAGAATTTTCAGTTATAAATCTACTCAGAGACCCATTCAAAAACAAAAAGCATGGTAGTCAGACTAACTTATTTCCAAACACTAGATTCATCAAACAGTTGATCAAAAATCGATAATAGTTCAATCGATAACTGCTTCAGAAATGCGTGTGGTCCTAACATCAATAATCGATTTTCATGTTACGAATATTCTCTTCAAAAAAGGGCAACAGAGTGAGATGCAACCCCCATGATGATAGTAAATAACCCCCAAGAGAACTTAACCGAAATTACAACTCTCAAATCAGGGTGGTCCAATTACCCTGTTTTAGCTGTCACTAGTTTCTTCAATCCTAGACGTCTAAATACCCTCGCCCAATAGCTAAACGACTGGTTGTAAAATGGGACTCGTGTGATTAAGTTGGTAAATAAGACAACATAATCATTTCAATTCTCCGTTGAGGGATCGGCCACAAGGGAACAGCAGGTTATCTGGTACCTGTACTAACTTTGTAAAGTATCTATCAGAATATACAATTTTAGCGATACCAGTAGCTGGTGAAAAATATCACGTGGATGCTGGCTCACTTACGGGAATTTCTCGATTTTATTTAGTGAATGTGTTTTTATTACATGATAGAAATTAGTAGTTCTTTATCTTTTGTTTTAGCTACAAAACACATTTTGTAATATCTTAATATTACTAATATATACAGGAGGAAAAAGTCACATAAAAAATACCAATACATTCATAAGGTGTTTTAATATTTCGGCCAAAACACTGCATTGGTAGACTTCTTCGATGGAGTACATAAAAAATGCCGAATAAATGTACTTCTGCAAATATTTCTACATTGAATATAATCCTATATAATATGACATACTGTATTTAAGCCCATATAACAAATTTATCTATCTTTATTCATCGTATGGTAACAATTTCATAGAAAAAATGAGATTTTCGTAATTGTTTTAATTTATTTATTGATTTCAGTAATCCATTCTCATGGTACTCTTGTGCATTAATATTTCCAGTGCATTTATATTAATATTTCTTTCCGAAAAATATTATTACATATCCGATAAAAACTTTATTACTTAATTCCACGGCGCGCGCTTGCATGCGCAGTGTTATTTAACATCTTAATTTAGTTATCCTAACATCTTAATCTACAATAATATCCAAAATAACTATTTTTACAGTCACCATGAACCTTTATAAACATCAGCCCGATATGTCTACCTTTTACTGTCGAAATTTTCTCGAAAACTTTGAGATACGCATCAAATTTAATTCTAAAAATGTAAACGTTATTTAGTTGTCTAATAAAAGACCTTAACTTCCTTCATTGAATACATGAGTGAAACCGGAGTTGTCGAAGAAAATCTCTGCTTAAGTTTCAGACCGAGTAGGTTTCGATTATATCAGTTTAATCCGTCATCTCGTTAAGATGGTTCTCGTTAAGCGTTTAAAAACAAGGACCTCTGGCTCCTCTTTCGAAGCCTTACTGTCACTTGTACGGCTTCTTAAGATTTTAAAGCGAAGCTTTGGAAGTGAGCTTCTCTCTTCTGGTGTCAACGGTGTTGACGCTTGGTTAAATGGTTCTCTAAAACGTGAGCGATATTATTTATTAAGATTTCAAAGATATCGCCTTCATAAATAACTGAAGAAGATATTTTTATCATCATTCACATACTGATTCATTATTTTATTAATTTATTTATTGACATTGAAACATATTTAATAAATATCAGAATTATATTACTATATAGTTGCAAGTATATTTTGTGGAGATGTTTTAAGGATGCTGTAATATAAACATAAATAGGCCAGGAAACATTAATGCAGGAGAGTACCACGAGAATGGATTACTGAAATAAATTAAAGCAATTACGAAGAATTAAAAATAGAACTGTTTAATCTAATAACTGGTAATCTAAATTTTTCTATGAAATTATTACTATACGAAGGATAAAGGTAGAGAAATTTTATATAGGGGCTTATATATACTTGTCCTTTTATTTGAAGTTATATTCAATGTAGAATATTCGACATTATATTTCAACTATATATAATAATTTCTATGTTATCCCTAAATTAGTATGATAAAGTAGGTATTGCATACTCTATCAACCTTGCACAATTATTGTACTAAGACAAAATAATTAATGCATAAAAAACAAAATTTGGGGGGGGAATATAAAAAACAAGAGTTGCACTTAATTGTTAATTAAATGAATATTATTGTATCTCAACGAAGTTTTTAATACACAAAATGATAAAATGTTTAGTTTTATAAACATTTAATTGACGTAAAAAACATTACATTAAGTTTACATGAAATATTCATGTGAATTATTTTGAAACAAACTATAAAACAAAACAAGGAAATGAAATAAAATTTTGCATTCATACATTAATTACACAATGCAATTCTAATGATAATATTCAAGGAAAATTTAAATTGCCTTCTCTGGTAATTTAACAGCAGCATAAACTAATGGGATACTTAAAAAGAAGATTCGAAAGACTGGAGAAGGAGAACCTAAAAATGTTTTTGCTGCTCTTAAAAATCAAGTGATGAATGAAATAAACTTCGTTTGAATAAATGAACAGAGCAGAAAAAATTTAATGAGACTTCAAATTACACGGTTGTATAAAAAAAAATGGCAAACAGACAGTGTTTATAAAAAAGCATTGATGGCATAAAATAAACAGAGTTCTTTCGATATTTCAAAAAGTCCTCCTCTTTTAAGCATATAATCAATGAATATAAAGGAATTGAAATTGTTGCTTTTGATTACAGTGAATCGTACTTCATGATTTTTTTTTTGCCAATCTATTGGAATTAAATTAAGCAACATTTTCGTTATTTATAACAAGCAATGCAAGCCTTATTTCTGTTTAGTTAGAACGTTTTAAGAAATATTTGATTTTCCAGACTGAAGGTCCTTAACCCAAAGCAGTCTCTACTTTTGACATCCATGTGATTAGATGAGGATTCAAAATTAGACTAACTACGTAGAAAAGGGTATCTACATTAAGGTCTACACACTTTACAGTTTCTAAAAAGCTGTATAGTGAATTCGTAAGTATTATTCAATCTAATATTGAATAAAGCTCCTACTTCTGATTTGTTATTAGTATTATTTTAAAGTAGATCAGGGTCACAACTTAAATATTCATAATTTGCGTCATACAAATATTCTGAGCCCTCCCAATTTCTTTTTTTTTTATTCCTCACAATTATTCATTCATGATAAATTTTAGTACTATATTTTTCTTATTTAGTTTTTATTTATCATCGTATCATATTAAAATTTTTCCTGAGTTACTTCGTGTAAATGCAACTGCCACTTGTAGAATTTTCACCGGGCACGTTTGCATCCGTGCTAATCTTTTTTCGTTTCAGTATATTCTCCACTCACAAGGGTATATTTTACCTTCAATAGTACAAGACATGTTCACATTGACAAATGCCCTGATTCATCTTATTTTAATGGCCATGTTTACAAATACTGGAGAGCCCATAGCCTTATAACCTAGGTGTGGACTGACCGGCTGGCATTAGTAAACATAATAATAATATTTGTTTTTGTATTTTCCATAGACTTGTAATATATTCTTAATATATGCTATTTTCTTAACTTCTTTTTGAAATTATATGAAATTAAAAAAGCCTTAATTTCAAAAATTCCATGATTTAGGTAAGCATACAAATAAATCTCAATTATGTGGGAAAATATCTAATAGTGTGAATTCTTTTATAAGGAGTATTGACCGGTATGGCTTCCCACCCAGCCACATGCGTCGTTGCCACGCAATTTCATCCCATCAATAAAATTAAAATTAACCTTCAAGCCACGTTTTCAAAAAAAAACCAACGAAGAATACCAGGGCAGACAACTCCAGTTTATGGACACCAAACTTCCAATCCGGGCTTATCAAATCCCAGACTGAAAAAAAAGGTAAAAAAAACTACCGCGAGTCCCATCCGAACAAGAAACATTTAGAACAGAAAAGTGTATCGTAAAAGACCGGTATATGGCGAGGTATAAAACTTTCATTGTCTTAAATTAAATTTTACGAGCGTCCAGCACTAGCGCCGTAAAAAGGGGGAACGTCCAAAAAAATGGCAACCCTACACACGATAAAAATCACGAGTGCGGGCGAACGGAACTAAAAATGCTAAATGTTCTCTCCACAAACGACTATTCTTTTTTAAGAAGTTCTTAAACCGTTCGGCATTTGCATGTGCGCTTGGCCCGATTCGAACGAATTTATAGAATGTTCGCTGCAGATAATCGTTTGAAGACAATGGATGTTAAACGACCCGGGTTTGCGGAAATTGTTCGGTTGTAACAAATGTGCCTTTCCGAATGGGTTCTGCTGTGGAGGTGGTTTCAGAGGAGTGTGGCAGCTACAGTTGGATATGCAATGAAGGTATTTACACGAACTGGGATGGGACTGGTTGTTTGAATGAATTAATAAGATACAAATTGAAATGCGGGGAGAAACTAGGGTATAGTTAATTTTGAACTAATGTTTATAATAATCTGTATCAACAGAATTTAAAGAAAAAAATTAACACAGGAAGAATATATTATACGCCAAAGGAAATTAGAAAAAATCCCGTCCAGAGACGTAATAAAAATTAATATATTAACTGAGTAACGAAAATAAAAGAAAAAAATTAACAAAAAGAACTACAAAAAAAAACACAAGAAAACTACAACAAAATCACACACAAATACAGACTGGCTGAGTAACATTTAGCATGAAAAACTTGCTTCAAAGAACAGGTAAATGCAGATCCAAAAGAAAAATTTTGAACAAAGAATAAAGTTTTCAACAGTTATGTTGGTATGTCGGACAATACTTATTTTATACGCCATTGTAGGATTCATGGACTTTAAATAAAATTAGAAATACTCATAATTCCGAAAATTGATCATTAACAAAATGACGAATGTAATTAAAAAATAAGTATTGATTTGATTTGTTAAACATCGTTTATATGCAGCTTAAATTATAGCTATATTGATAAAAATAGAGTACTAAAATTATTAGACGCAAAACATGATCAAAGGTAAACTATCCTTACCTTACCGTGTTGAAGCAAGAACAGTAGCCATAACATTTAAGTTTTACATTTTCAATAATACTTAACAAATTTGTTATATTATAAATTGTAAGTGTAAAGAATAAACTTAGAAATTATAGTTGTAAAACTTCGAATGCACTCTACTTATGTGCGTAAGAAAACATGTTCAGCTATTTCAATAAAACTTAAACAACCCCTAAACCTTTAAGAAAAATGTGTTGCACAAATTACAAAATAAAATTAATAAAACTTGCTGCCATTTTTTATTCCAAAAAAATTCAAACTCCAACTCCAAAACTATATTAAAAGATATTAAGACAAAAATGAAAACTATTAACAATATTAAATAAAATATACTTATATATCTAAGTAATATTAATAAATTGTTAATAAAACCAGTTATTTTTATTTACAATGAACGTAAGTTTTATCACTCGAAGTTTTATTGTTGTTCCTAAATGATAAAAAGTGCTAATATCATTATGTTAAGGTAAAACCTTTTTCAAAATCTAAACAAAGTATTATGCAATCTTCCTGGCTATAAATAAGCGAGGATGAGCAGTGAGTAATCAGTTACTAATCTACACTATCTTATGTGATTCAAAAACATAACGTGAGCGTTTATGTTATTTTAGCAGTGTAATCTGCTTTGAGATCAAAATAGCACCATACTTAAGAGGATCAAATTTCAACCCAAAAAAAATTCTTAAGCTACGTCTACCTCTCTTTAAGATGTAAATAATCTCTGGTTTATTTAATCGCAAACTTCACTTTGATGTCAATGGTAATACATAGAGCAAATAAAAAGAGTAAATTGCTCGAGAAAAGTTCAATAGGTATCCATTCCTAATGGGCTTGTACTTTATTCCCATTGTTCGTTTTATTCAAGTCAATTTATCGAAAGTGTGTGGCAATAGTACTTCCCCTTCGTGGTTTCGGTCCACAGGTGCCCACTGAGTAACGCGAAGAAAGTACTGATTTAGGCATGTTGTTGGTTAATAAACTTTGTTACACTAAACTAAACTCATTGGCACGACAACCCTTAGTGGGCCAAGGCCTACGATGCCCATCTTCGTTCTTTTGACCGTGGGGCCCTGGGGTGCAAGGCATATGTCCCGGTTAGGTGGTCAGTCTCACGCAAGACCCCCAGTTTTAAGTTCCCAAGCACGCTTGGTCCACAGTTTTATCGACCCACTAAAGACTAAAGGGATGAAAGGTAGAGTCGACCTTGCCCAGCCCGGGAATCGAACCCCGGACCTGTGTGTGGCGTGGAAGCACAATGCACTACCACTACGCCACCGAGCCTACCTTGTTACACTATAACTGTTTAATTACCTACCATTAGAAAAAAAAATGACTGAAAGTATTTTTATAAATAATGACATGTTAATGCACATTAGGAATGTTTTCCATAATCAGTAATTCCGTATTATCTATTCCATCAAAACGAAAATGCATAGCCAAAGCCCATTAAATATGCCGCTGAAACGGACGGTCGACGGGATGTTACGAATAATCCCAATAATCTCTATACGATTTTAAAATCTGTTTTTAAGGATAATAAACACAACAACAACCACATGAATCCTTCCCCGCCACTTAAAAGAAAGCCACCACCCAAGACGCAAAAAAAAAATCCCTAAAGCCATATAAATTTAAACAAAAACAGTTCTCCCTAACTTCTTCCTTTCAAAAAAAAAAAACATCAACACAATCACTCTAATAGAGAAACAAAGTAACCGGCTACTTTCCATTCCCTGATATAACGCCAAGCAGCATAAATCTTCTCACCCAACAAAGGGGTAAAAAAAATCCCGAAACATTTTCTTCAACTAGCACCATGGGAGCAAAGATAGAAAAAAAACACTCCGACGGGAGATCATCTCCCAATAGAATGACGAGAGTTGACAAGTCTCGGGATCCTCCACACTCCTCCTTCGGAAGAGGTGAGTTGAGCGGTACAGATGCTGCGGGAGAAAAGTTACGCCAACTTGGCTTCCGCCGGTGCGTTACATCACATTTTGGTAATTAGAGAAGGACTTTGCACCAGGCTGAATGTTTATGCCGCGGTGATTTCTGGAGGAAGGGTAGAAGGCCCCGGGGTGTTCTAAATATACTGTGGTAATTGATTGGGGAAGATGGTGTCTGAATTTCCCCAAGCTGCACAAACGTTCAAGATTTGTCCAATTTTCGTCATGTATGACCAAATTTCGTTTACTTCTAGTTGGAGATACGTAAACTTGATATTTTTGGTGTGAGATATGCTACTAGAGTTAAATGAAGTTTGGGTTTGTGTTGATGGTCAGGAGCGTTATTTACCGCGAAAAATCAGAAATTTTCCTTTTTTGACCACATTAGAAGAAAATTTAACCCATTCTACCCCAAAAAATGTTTTAATTTATATCGCTTAATTAATGTTTTCCTGATTGCGCCACAGTCGAAAGTCGTCGTTTACATTTGGTTGGTTGGATGTAATGGCAATAAGCCCATATCTACGTCGTTTACGTTTGATTTTACGGAGGTTAACGAACTTTTATCGAGTTACTACATAAAAAACATAGTAAATCTGTGGAGTGCAAAATTTTCTAGGCTCAGAAAGTAAGGCAAAACACTGTGTGTGCAGTTTACACAGTACGCATGATAATGCACAGTTGATCTATTCCTTTACTTTTCCGTACCTAATTGCCCTAGTAGCACAGCTCATACCAAATAATCAAGTTTACGGAACTGCGAATTAAAGTGAACGAAAATTTGGCCATACATGACAAAAAATGGACGTTAGTGCTGCTTGGGTCTGTGTCATATTTTAATTACAGGTTTTTTTCTAATAATATATTTAAAAATAAATAAAAAAAATTACTGTAATGATAAAAATTTATAAGAAATGTATTCTAAAAGAAATCAACTATGTTTGTCGAAAATGCAAATAAAAAACATGTTATTGACACATTCCAGTCCGTCCCGATTACCGCAAAGTTGTTTTGAGAAAAAATTATGTTTTTTGGTGTTCTGCATAAAATTACTTTTTATGCACCCCCTATCTATCTAAAAAAGATATTGATACAAACAATTTCATACCATGTATAAAGTTCCAGATAATTTTTACGCAATTATACTCACTATACTTTCAGTGTATGGTGCTTAAACAAAGACATAATTAACTATATATTTGACAACCGAATGTTATTTAAAAGATCCTTCATGAAATAAAATTTCATTTTGTTCGATATTAGGTAAAATGTTTGAATTTATGTCCAAATGGGGAGTGGGATTTTAGACGCTGAATATTAAAAGGTCAAAGAGCAGAAACTAGAGTTTAAATGAAATGGTGTCAAAAACATAAGTGTGTTATAAACAACGATTTGGCGTAATCAAGGAAAGAAGTCACTTAACTTCTAAAAGCAGTAATGCAATTAAACATAAAAATGCCTTTTACAATGTTTTTCTCTACTCTTCGATCGATTTTTATGCTTTTTTCCAAATAGTAGTCCAAGTTAATGCTATAAAATGGTACTTAAAGATAAAAAATGAGAGTTTTCTAATCAGAATAATGCTTTGAAACGTAACATGCGTCCGTTTTGAAGCTAACATACTTTTTTTTCCGATGTAAGCATAAAAACGCGAAACTTAGAAAATAAACAGTTTTATGAACTGAACAAATATGAAAATGTCAGTTGTGTTTAACAAGATTAACGATTTAAATAAAAGTTACCTTTATGTTTAAACCCAGTCATAAAAACTATTAAGCAATTTAAAATAAAGTTTTATAGTTTTAAGATTTTTACACAATCCAAATATTCAAAAAAAATTCCTTTCTAGCACTCAAATTTAGGAGTGCTAAAATAAGTGGATAAAATGAACTACCATGCAGTCACATTACATTAATTTTACCGGATTTAAAGCTGTTTTCACCGAGTTAAATTTTCTTAACTCAATTAATTCAATGATACAGTTATGGAGTATCAACTGTATCAACTATATCATACCTGTCTGTGAGTTTTCACTGTTATAACTTTCCTTTATCAACCTACACTAAAACCTACAGAAAACTAAGTCAAGTTTCCTAAAATTGGCCCTTTTTAATAACACGAGGAAGTAAAAATCAAAGGTACTTCCGTATTTTCCCTTCGACTACAGCTAAGTACGAAAATGCATAGCCCAAGTCCATTAACTGTTCGCCGAAACTGACGAACGACGGGATAATACGTAAGAACCAAATCAAATATCTTCAAAATAATCAATGCATTCATGTGTTACCAGTACTCTGTTTATTTTATAAGTATGTATTTAATTGAACATACACGCATCCACTTCGTAAAATGAACCGGGGATTTAATTTTAAATATTACCATTTTAAACATTAAGTTTTCAAGTTTTGGGATACTGCATAATGAAAAACATTCATTCAAAAGTAACGCTTTTCATAAACATCATACATAAAACCAGAATATGACTTCAATATCTGTACCTTAGAGTCGGAATGGCGATTTTTGAAGTTTACAAGACTATTGTTTCTGCTCCTTCTCATATTACGTCTTTAAAAAAGTGGTACCCTAACTATACGACCCGCGGACCGCATACGGTCTTTTGGAGTCACTATCCTTAAAACAATTTTTACATTTATTTATTTTAAAATTTCTTTCAAACGACCAAAAATATTTTTACGACCCTAATTTTTTTGTTGTTGTTCCTTATTCTCCCTGATCTAGAACAGACTAGACCAGGTCCAAAAGACATCTTGGATTTATAAGTCTGAATTTATACGGCACAAATGAGTATTTTCATACGATCATTCTGACTTGCAGTCAAACTTTAGGGGGCTCTATATAACTTTCGTTATTCAAATAAATTTTAAATACTATACTGAAGACATTATCGAGTTTATAATATTTCTTGATTTTTAAATTAGATACTGACCGATCCGATCGGAGTTGCACCGATCTGATTCAAAGGTACAGAGATACACAGTCAAAAATAAAAACATCGTATAATATTTATTGTCAAAAACCGTGCTTTCTCTATCGGGATTTTTTTTTTTTTGTATTTTATCCATTCAATTTCACGTAATCAGATTTTGGACATCTATTATTTTGAAAATTTGATAAATTAACACCAGTAGAAAACGAAGTTGTAAGCCATACCCTTTTACTATTTTTAATATCTTGGCGATTCATTCTCCTTTATAAAAAATATACGTTCTGTTTGTGTCTGTCTTACTTGACCAAGGTTTATAAAGGGATACTTGAGATCAAGCACGCAAGCCGAAGAATATGTGACCAATCCAAATAAAAATACAGGTCCAGGAATTCAAATTTTTTTTGATACTTAAATTATTGCACGTAGAATTTAATAGTCAACTATTGCACTGCTTTAAGAAAAGTATCTTTGCCAGTTTCGGGGGACTTTAATAACTCAAAGATGAGGAAAAAATTAGTCTGCAGAGCTTAATAGCTTTCCTCCTGAAAACTATAAAATTTCGATCAGGAACTGTAGTTTTTAAACGCTGTGAAGACTGGAGATGTCAAACTTATAAGGTTTTAAGAGGTTCAGTTTTATTTGTAACTAAACTTTAAGAAAGAGATGCAACGATTTAAATTAAATTAACCTAGATCCAATAAAACAACCCTCGCTTCGGGAAAAATAATAACGGATCTTGTAAAAAAAGAAACGTTTTAAAAAACCTTTCCCGAAGCGATCACGTATAAGGTGGTCATTTCTTTCGAAATACACCCCAAGATCCGTCCACTAACAATATCCAAGAATTTCAAGCTGAATAAAACTCGTTCAATATCGAAACTGTATAAAAAAAGATCCTCTCTGTTGTAAATACATCCATCAATTACATCCAGCTAAACCCAGATTGCCCAAAACACGTCCGAATTTCGTCTTTCACACGTTCACGATCATCTCCACTGCAAAACACATCGAAATATCCAATCCATCCAAACAAATTGGAATAAAACCCATCCGATTTTCGTCGCAATCACTTCCCCAAACAGCACAAACGTTCAATATTCGTCCAATTTCGATCATATACGGCCAAATTTCGTTTACTTCCAGTTGCACTCACATAAACTCGACACATTGTGCTACTAGTGTCCGCGATCGCCTCATTTAACACATCCATCAATCCGAACAAAAATCCTCACATAGAGAAAGCACGGTTTGAAGAAAAAAAACACCACACACAACACTACCGACCACTGACCTGTGATCTCGGAGACGTTGCTGCTGGCATTGGGACCCCCGATCGCCAGGGCCGCCGATGCCCCCTCCCCGGGGGCGGCGAGGGCGAATATCACGGCCGTGACCAGGCCCCCCAGCATCCCCAGCGACGATGTGGTATTCCTTTCCATGTGCACACCACCGACTAGTAACAAAAGCAACAGGACTATCCGTCTGGCGGCCACTGCTGCGCCGCGGATTGGATCGAGGGGCGCAGATTTTTTTGGATGAGGAGAACTTTTCTCCTTCTCGATTGGATTGAGGAAGATGATGAGGAGCACTTTCCTATAGCGAAGAGCACTGAGCGCTTCGTTCGGGCTGTCTGGCCGCACTGAGCGGGAGGAACGGGAGCGGAGGGAAGCGGGAGGGTGTGGGGAGGGAGGGAGAGCCGGCTGGATGGAGGTAAGTGGGCTTGGTAGCGCCATCTAGGGAGGCAATGAGGAACTGCGTGTCATGATCAGTTTGAGGGATTGATGAGCATTGATGGGTGAGAAGCAGGAGCGGATTCAAGGGGAGGGGCACTCCGGAAAGTGAAAAAGAAGGGAAAGAGAGGAAAAGGGGAAGAAAAGGTGTAAAAAAAAAGGAAAGAGGAAAGACACAACAATTATTCAGATATTTAAAAGCTTTCACCTTTTAAACCCTTTTTTCTCTCCCTTTCCCTTTTTTTTATAATTAAAGTTATTTGAATTTCACAGTCGTTTCAAATTATGATTTCTTTACCAGTCATAACATCGTTTATTTATTTACAGTCAATCAAATCAAATAGAACAAGAAAAAATATCTATATCACCTGGGATCGCAATGATCCATAGTAGGTGAAAGAAACATGCATAGATTTAATTACAAAAACTAAAACGTGATGAAGTTGTAAACTAAGGTGAACAATACATGAAAATAATATAGGAACAATGGTTTCTCAATTTTTTGGTCAGGGAGTCACTTTCCCCAGATTGTACAAACCTTTGCGTTCATAAAACGCTTGTACTAATCAAAATGGAGTTATAGGGTCAAACTCCCTACAAGTTTCTGGGGAAGGCCCCCCTAGACTCTTCTATCATCGTCTGAACAAAAATGCACTCTTGAAAGAAAATTGCAAGGTTCAGATAGCGATCATAGGTTAAAAAATATTATTTCGCTCATACTGTTTATCAAACATGGGGATACATTCGTAGGGGGGGATTTGGAGAGATCTATAGATTGAAAAGAAGTAAAATTTTGTCTATTTGCGTCCAAATAAAGTAGAGGTGATCGTCGGAAATTGCCCTCCCCTTGGAACCCTACTGGATCCGCGCCTGGTGCGAAGGGGGAGGCGTGTAAAGGCAAAAATGACTTTTTCAATCATCATCAAAACTTCTTAATTTAAGTTAAGTTACTTGAAGGAAATTGGTCGATTAAATTCGAATTGATGAATAAATATTTGCAATACAAATAATTATAAGACTCTGCAACCGCATAGTTCTTCTAATTCTTACTAGGGTGGTTATGAAGTAAACCCAATGACTAAACACTTAATAATATTAGAAACCCAACATAAACATAAAAAAAATCCTCTAAATCTAAATATATGATGCCAAAAATTTATACGAAACCGAAAATATTTAGAAATTTGATTTTAATAGATGAGAATAATAATATGAAAATTTAAAGTAAATATGTGTAGAAAAATATGTTTAAAATAATTTAAAAGCTGTAATAATTCAGCTAATAAGAAAAATATTAGATCGTCCATGACAAAATAAAAATTGACGAACCTCTGAAATAATATATTATAATTTTATATTAATTTAAGGAACCTCATTGTTCAGAAAAGAGAATGTTGCGTGAAACAAATAAAAATTAATTAGTATTTTTAAACCTAAGCCTGGGAGTAACATTTTCAGAATGATTTATCTACCAAACAAAATCTAAAACATTTATGTGGACTCCACATTTTGGAGCATAATCCCAAAATTATGGTACATTTTTAAATTTAATTAGAATTTAAACACCACAAATAAGTTTATATAGCAAGATAAAATCCCATTGACGGAAATTGAACAATTTAGTTTTCTTGTCACATCACATCAAATGTTACTTTTAAAATCGCGTTGTTAATAATAATAATAAGAACTAATTAAATACAATTTACTTCTTATTTAAAAAAGAATCTGATTGAAGTATGACAAAATACTTGTTTGGAAGTTATTCCTACATTTTCTCAATTTTAATATATTCACCGTTTTCCTTTATACAGGGTGTTTCAGATAAATGTTTCATAACTTCTAGGCGAGGTAGGGTACATCAAGACGAACAAGAATCGGTAGAGAAAGGGGGGTCGCAAGTGGGGTCTAAGGGGTTAAAATCACGGGTGAAAATTAGCAAAAAAACTCGTATATCTGGGCAGAAAGAGATACAATTGTTCGATTCCGGTATTTCATACATTCAACCAATTCAAATTTTTCATGTAAAAACGAGATGCAAGTGTTTATTCTAATAAAAACAGACCTCTAAATGAAACAGGCATGCTTTGTAAGTTGATAGACTGCAATAGAAAGTGTCACGGAAAAAAACATCTTAATACTAGAGTTTTGTTGGTTGTTTGGTTGGTTGGAGTTATATGGCACAAAGAACTAAAGTCTGATCAAGGGACAATTATAACTTACTCTACCAACAACGCATGCCTCATTCAATTATTGGTCTGTTTTTGATTAAAATAAACACTTGCATCTCGTTTTTACATGAAAAATTTTAATTGGTTGAATGTAAAAAATACCGGAATCGAACAATTGTATCTCTTTCTGCCCAGATATGTAAGTTTTTTTGCTAATTTTCACCCGTGATTTTAACCCGTTAGACCCCACTTGCGACCCCCCTTTCTATACCGATTCTTGTTCGTCTTGATGTACCCTACCTCCCCTAGAAGTTATGAAACATTTATCTGAAACACCCTTATTACTATCTGTGGACAAAATCCATTGAAGAAGAACCTTTTCAAAAGCCCCAAAATCTTGGGACACTTATTTGAATAAAAAATTTATTTTTTCGTAAAAAAGAATGGAAATTTTTAAAAAAATGAACGTATTTAACTTGTACTTCTTCCAAATTTTAAAATGCTATTATTTAGGTAATTTCTAAATTAAAACTGTTGGATTTACATCTTTTGATGTTTTTCTACGGATTTGAAGAATTTAAAAAATTTCACCTAGCTAATTATTCAAATTAATTTTAAAAATTGAAATTAATTTTTTTTATATTTAAACTCTATAGAAAATTTCCTCTTGGAGTGTTAATATTTAGTTTTATTTATTGTACAAATGAAATCATTGATTCGGCTTATATTTACTTATGAAAACACGTTTTTGTAATGATGCCGCCAAAAGGAAGTTGTTAACATAATAACATACAATGATAGTTTTTATTTAACACTTTAAATCTATTTCTACGCTGTCGTTAAGTCACTGGTCTGCGTTTTTTTTTCATTAATCCCATGAACTTTAGTCCATAACAAGGTTCTTAAATATTTCCTTTACCCATTATAAAATATTTTATATTTTCGCGTATTCATGCTTGTTATAATGAACAAGAAAGGAAGCAAATTCGAGAAGTTCCATTCCTAAAAATATAACGAGATCACATTCTTAGAACTGCGAGGTGGTTTTATAATGATTGTTAAAATTCAAAACTGTGGATTTATGCACCCAGTGTCTGGACTGAACTGGTCTTAAAATTAGTTTATCTTTTGAGTGAAGCTAGTATAATGAGTATAAAACTATTTATTTAAAAAGTTTTGAAACCGTAGATATTTTAGAATATATGGAAATAGTGTACTTCGTTTGAGAAAGACAAAAAACGAGGGTTAGTTAGAGAGTTGTTTACGGTTTTTTAAGTGAAATTTTATATTTTAAAAGAAAAATAACCTATTAAACGTTTTTTATATTTCCAAATCAAATCAAACTAACTGTGATAATTTGGAATGAATTACATAATTAGGTCACTTGCTGTTTTCGCGCCCCTTTTTTAAAAGTCAAACTTTGAAATTAAATTAAACAGTAAATAAGCATCGCAATTAAAACAAAACTCTCTTGGATAATTCTATCGAATAAAATAATATAAAATTCGGGAATTGCCCCTCTGAACCTCGTCTATGCTAACTTAAAAATATAGGTAAATTAAATATTTGTTTTGGATTTTTATATATTAAATTAAACTTATTTATTTATTTAAAATTCGAAATTTTGGATAATTAGTTTTTTCTTCACCTTAAAAAGTGGTAAAATAGTGTTAAGTCATGGCGAGCCATAAGCAAAAATATGGTTTGTGGTCTATCCAGCAAAGGAATTTAACTCTTAATTTTCGCATATTTTACTAAAAACTCACTAATGGATGTCAAAGACAAAAATACACATGGAATATCGACTTGGCCAAAAAGGCTTCATATTGTAGGATAAAATGGCAAAACTCTATTGGATGATAGGAAGAATAACAATGTCAGAACTCGAGATGGGGAAAAAAAAGAAGTATCACTTTTGGCGCGAAAAATAACCAATGAAAAGCCAGCAAGGGGGAGCCATTCTGTCGGTAACAGCCACAAAAAAACTAGAGGCAGACAAACACTAAACTGACGTTTCTTTTCCTTTTCGGAAAGAATTGATCCATTGATCGGATTGGCTGGCGATTGTGAAAGACTTTTTCTCCCATCTGAAGTCGAAGTAGTAGTAACTAACCAGAGTTGGAAAAGGAATTTATTCCTCTTCTTTTTTTTTCTCCTTTTTGAGTTCGAATTATTCCGGTTCTCGAGTTCTTTTATTATTTCACTTTTGGATAAAGGGAAAGGATTGAGTTCAGAGCAGTGGGGAAGAAAAAAAAAGGAGGAGATTTTGATGTTCTTTGGGGAGAACGGTGTGAAGGTTTTATAATGTCGATGTTCAGAAAATGCAAATAGTTTTGGGGAAGCTACGTGCCAGTAATTTTGATCATTATTTTGTGTGCATGTTTATACTTGAAAGTCTGATTTGAAGTGCCAGATAGAAACAGCTTTGTAAATTGTAAAGTTTTTTTTATATGTTCAGTGTTGCATCTGCAATTCCTTACAACAAATCTATACCGTCAACTTGGATAACTTTATCTCAAACACAAAACTTATTTCCTATTAAAATCAAATAAAAGTTTTTTTAACCAAAAAATGCTCTTAGGTTGGCGTTTTATATAACTTTTAAATGCATAACTATATTATAAACCATTATCAAAGTAAATATATGAATTTAAACATTTTAAAAATTTTTTAAAATATGTTTTCGAAATTTCGATTTAATATTATGTTTTAAAATGGAGTAACTTTATCCCGAAATCTTTTTAAACAAAATTTAAGGCGTTGAATTAGCATCACGTAGTACATATCTTGTCAAGTTTCCTACCAATAAATTGTTTCTATTCCAAAGTAATTTCAAACTTAATTTTTAAGAAAACCAATAACTCTACATGTTGCCTTATTCAAAACTGATTTCCTTTAAATTTCCAAGTAACCTTCTTAATTCCTTTTAAAATTACTAACCACTAAGTAAAATAAATAATGGCATTGAAAATAGTTGAGACAATTAATTATGCCCTAAAAAATATGACTTACCGCTTTTGCATCCCTTGCTTTGCAGCATTTATAAGGGGGGAAAAAGAAAGACAACAAATATCGATACTTTTAGTATTGCAACTTACTTATTCAACTTACCTTTATTCAGATAAAGCACATTAATATTCTTTCGTTGGTGGGTTAAAAGTATTAAGTTGCCCTAATTGAAGGTGCTTACTATTTCCATGAATTTTAGGTTTTGTAAAACATTTTTAATTATTAAATAGCTACTTTAGGATAAAATTTTTATAATGATCTTACTGCTACTTTGTTTTTAAAAAAAACTTTATAAATGTACTTAGAATCTAAGTAAAAAAATGCGTTTTTATATTATCTTAGATCTTATCTTTGGTGGTAAAGGACACCTTTTTGGCAAAAAATGCGGGTTTTTTTTATTATTTCAAAGAAAGCATTTAAAATAGTTCAGCTCCACATGCATTGACCTCCGGACTAGTGGTCATCCAAATATAGAGTGTTTTCAGGTGAAGTTACGACCAGTTTGCTGTAGGTCAACGCGTCTGTTGCTAAGGCGGTTGCTAGGTGAAGAGGTATCTGTTGCTATGGCGTTTGTTAACTGTGGGTTCACGTGATTGCAATTGCTCCAATAGAAGCATTTCACGACCACTTATTTTCTTTTAACTGTTAACCTTCTGTAGGTCAACGTGCATGTTGCTAAGGCCGTTACTAGGTCCAAATCATGTGATTTAAAATGCTTTATGCAACCTGACATGGGTTGCAGCCCTCCGGAAGGACCTGAACCTATCTGTCGACGAGTTCATATACTGCACAGTTTCGTGACTTCAAAGAATCATCGTCCATCGCATCAACACGTCAGCTGCATGACTACTCTCTACTCTTTGTGAGTTTGTCAATTGCTCATCGAACCATGAGAGGGTTTTTGCATACTGTGGAGGCTGAAGTTGATCCTCCTTCATTCACTTTAACCTGTTTAAGGTTCACTAGAGAAGGTGGTGATCACCCTTCCACCCACCTCGATCAGTATCACACGAATTGCTGGAGACAGTTTCGGTATACTGAGGTGGCTGAGGTTGATCCTCCTTCCTTTCGAGACTTTTCTGTTGTACATGGTCACTTTGACCAGGTTATGTTCCACTAGATAAGGTGGTGATACCCCACCCACCTCGACCACTACCACCATGGAATTCTGGAGCCAGTCTGTATACTGATCCTCCTTCCTTTCCAGACTTTGCTGTTATACTCGGTCATTTTGACCAGGTTATGTTCCACTTGATAAAGTGGTGATCACCCACCCACCTCGACCACTACCACCATCATGAATTTCTGGAGCCAGTTTCTGCATACTAAGGAGGCTGAGGTTGGTCTTCCTTCCTGTCGCGACTTTTCTGTTGTACATTGTCACTTTGACCTGTTTAAGTTCCACTAGAGAAGGTGGTGATAACCCACCCACCTCGACCACTACCACCACCATGAAATTGCTGGAGCCAGTTTCTGTGTATTGAGGAGGCTGAGGCTGATCCTCCTTCCTTTTGAGACTTTGCTGATGTTCATTTTGACCAAGTTATGTTCCAGTAGATAAGGTGGTGATCACCCACCCACCTCGACCACTACCACTGCCACGAATTGCTGGAGACATTTTCTGCATATCGAGGAGGCTGAAGCTGATCCTCCTTCCTTTCGAGACTTTGCTGTTGTACATGGTCACTTGGATCTGGTAAAGTTCCACTAAATAAGGTGGTGATCCCCCACCCACCTCGACCACTACCACCACCATGAAATTGCTGGAGCCAGTTTCTGTGTATTGAGGAGGCTGAGGCTGATCCTCCTTCCTTTTGAGACTTTGCTGATGTTCATTTTGACCAAGTTATGTTCCAGTAGATAAGGTGGTGATCACCCACCCACCTCGACCACTACCACTGCCACGAATTGCTGGAGACATTTTCTGCATATCGAGGAGGCTGAAGCTGATCCTCCTTCCTTTCGAGACTTTGCTGTTGTACATGGTCACTTGGATCTGGTAAAGTTCCACTAAATAAGGTGGTGATCCCCCACCCACCTCGACCACTACCACCACCATGAAATTGCTGGAGCCAGTTTCTGTGTATTGAGGAGACTGAGGCTGATCCTCCTTCCTTTTGAGACTTTGCTGATGTTCATTTTGACCAAGTTATGTTCCAGTAGATAAGGTGGTGATCCCCCTCCCACCTCGACCTCTACCACCATCATGAATTTCTGTAGCCAGTTTCTGCATACTAAGGAGGCTGAGGCTGGTCTTCCTTCCTGTCGAGACTTTTTTGTTGTACATGGTCACTTTGACCTGTTTAAGTTTATCTAGATAAGGTGGTGATCCCCCACCCACCTCGACCACTACCACCACCATGAATTGCTGGAGCCGGTTTCTTCACATTGAGGAGGCTGAGGCTGATCCTCCTTCCTTTGGAGACTTTTCAGTTTTGCAAGGTCTCTTGACCTAATTTAGTTTTACTAGACAATGTGGTGATCACCCTCCCACCCACCTCGACCACCACCACCATTTATCCGTATCTTTCCTGTCTATTGAATAGGATGTTTCGTTGGTTGATTTCCAATGTCGCTTGAAGACAATGAAAAGTCACTATATTCCATTTCCTCATCTGATAGGTTAGTCTCATCCTCTTCAGGGATGGTTTCCAGGGATGGAACCTTCATACAATGGATTCTCTTGTAAGAAAAGTGAAAGGGTGGACTTTTAGGGACATTTTTCAAAACAGGAATATTAGATCCGATCGTTTGAAGGGAAAGATGTTTAGATGAATCTTTTTCATTTTGCCGTAATGTACTTGAGACAGATGAATTTCTGTGACGACTTGTAATTTTAGTTGGTATTCTGCTAGAGACATTTTTTGGTATATTATCTGAGCCTGTTTCCGGATTGAGTTTTTCAGGATCTTTTTTCGATTGAGAGACGAGGTTTATTTTCTCTTTTACACTGGCATTTTCATTTATACTGAGAGTTTTCCCTAAATTACCTTCCACATTCTTTCCATTTGGTTCAGCGTTTCCAAGTTTCGTTAGATAAGTTTCAGATTTTGAATTTACATCAGTGACCGATGAATTACTATGAAGACTTGTAATTTTGGTTGGAATTCGACTAAAAGTTTTCTTTGGCATATTTTCGGTGCCTGTTTCCGGATTGAGTTTTTCAGTACCCTCTTTCAATGGATGGACAAGGTGTTTTGGACTTTTTACTTTCTTATCATTTCCTTCAATACGGATATCAGCATTTTCTAAATTTTCTTTCAGATTCTTTTTATTTAATTCATTGTTACCAAATTTTGTAAGATGAGTTTCCGACTTTTGAGGAATTGTAGAGACAGAGGAATAACATCCATGAAGACTGGGAATTTTACTTAGATTTCTACCTAAAATTTCTTTTGGCATATTTTCATGATGATCATTGGAATCTTTCACTTTTTCAACATATGTTTTTGTTTGCTTTATATTTCCTTCCTCTTTATTTTTACGTTGAAATCTGTCTCCAGAAGGACTTGTCAATAAAGGTATCTCTTCCAATTTTTTGTTAAATCCTTGAATTCTATTCGGTGAAACTTTTAAAGGATGGTTATACGAAATCTTTTTGGGTAAATGAGAAAGACTTTCATGTTTCTTTCCAGGTGTGGATGTTACTGTTTTGGTTTCAAGAGAAATTCCATTTTCGAAAGAGAGGAGGGAGAAGTCACTCTTAGATTCAAGCTCCTTGTCCGACAAGTTTGGCTCATCTAATACAGGGATATTTTCCAAAGACGGTATTTTAACACACTGGATTTTCTTGTTGGAAATATGTAAATGTGAATAGTTGTCTGGCTGATTTTCACTGAAAGTTTCCTGGACACTAGATGGAGGTTCGGCAGAGAAGTTATCATTTCTGTTTAAATCTGTTGTGGAACTTTCTTTGTTTGCCTTTAACTTCTCTGAGTTCGGATCATTTAGACGTGTAGATAACTCATTCACCAGTTTCTTGTACTGTTGTCTTTCTTTAAAGAGTAAATAAATCAATCCGCCTATTATGGTTAAGAATAAGGCATTTAAGGCTCCAAGTACTGTAATATATCCAATGTACCATTTTTTGTTTGCTTCACATTTTTCAAGGGTTATTACTAAATCCATTTCGTTATTGGGAATGCTGTATAGCAAGCTGGGAAGGTCGGAAATCCAAGTTACTATTTCGTTCAATAATTGAAGGCCATAAGGTCCTTCGTCAGCCAGACTTTTTGGTGTTTCCGAGGGTATGTTCAAAATCCAGTTCAAATATGGAATCTTTTCAGTAATTTCACTGAAAAACCAAGTCGCATACTCTCCGACCTAGGAATAAATCTCTGTTTTAACCGTCTTACTCTATTTTTATATCAACTAACTCAATTATTATACCGATTTATTAAATTAAAACGACGAAAATTCAAAAATGTTTTTGTAATTTTTTGGAATCTGGAGGAACAGTGTGCTTTTATTTAACTTTTTTTTATGATAAGTGGTTAAATTTTCTCCTTCATTTAATAGGCCTGTTTTTGTACTTACTTTTTCATTTTCCATAGGGTCAATATTAGTTGGAATATAGAAGAATCTACATTTTGCGTTTTAAATTATAAATTTTTTTAGTCGAAAATAGAAAAAGACTATTTGTAAAGTAGTACTTACTAAATTTACTAGTACTATTACTAGTAGTAGTACTTACTAGTATTTTAAAATACTTGATGAACATATTTTAACTATCATTAATAGCAAAAAGTGAGATACCTTTAAATTTTTAAATGTTCTCATTCTGACTTTACCAAAAGGTTTTAAGGAAAATATTTTCACATAATTATTATTTTACCATGTTGGACATCTCTTTTCACTGTCTATCTTTATTTAACAGGCATACAATTTACTGATTACCTTTGATACCTTTTTTAGTAAAATTTTATAGCTTGTAATACTCCTCAGCTTTTTATGAATTTATATCAGTGCATTTTTTCTGTTAATTCTACTATCTTTTTAAATATTCATCATTAAAACATAATTTTAATTGCAGTAGAATAAATATTAATTTTTTATAAAATTTATGCATTTACTTTTTAAACTTAATTCCTTTATGAACAGATTATTACTACAGTACTCGTATGACCCCTTTTAGGCGATATTTTTATTAGCTCTAAAACAAAGTAGCCAAAACTGATCACCGTATCTTATGTTTCAATGGTAATCTATAAAACCACTAAACTATTCCCCAATATGGGCTAATGAAGAAAGAAGATGCACTAGATATGAACCCATTTCTTTTCCAAGTAATTATGTAAGAACAGTTTTACGAAAAGTCTAAATTTAAATAGAGAATTGTGAAAAAAAGGTTCATGATCCAGTTCTCTTTAACTTTTTTTTGAATTTCTAGCCCAAAACGTATTTAAATAGTTATCAAATTAGAATGCTTTAGGAATTCGTACCTGTTCCTTGGCATAAAAAGTATGCGGAATCGGGGCTGAGTCAGCAATCCCTGCTAAGTTCAGCAGGACTAATACGGCGAGAGAAAGTCGCGCCATCACATAGAAAAAAAGAATATAAGATCGCATTCTGATTAACGTTAAATACTCGCTTGTCAGAACAAAAGTGATTTTAAAAGACGGGTGCTACAATTGAGGTACTTTTTATTGCATTGTTGTAGAGTGATTGTTAAAAAATAATCAATGGCATTGTTGAGTACCGGTGAAAAAAAGCGTAGCTGGGATTTTCTTCATATTCTGAAAGGGATAGTAGGTCCACCTTCTACACTGTGCAGTACATAAAATCGGAAAGCAAAGGGGGAAAACGTTGATAACTTGAAGTTATATGTGGAAAAAAGACGCATGTGTTCATGGTAAAATGAAGACGTGGGAAGAAATTCATTAACTTACTCTATTTTCAATAATGGAAACTGCACAAATTGTTTAGAGGTTTATCAGAGAACCTTTATAAAAATCTCGCTTCCCGGGTCTTTTTCCATTCGGTTTTTGTCTTAATATATTGGGGAAGTCTATGGTTTGGCTGTAAACCCAAATATGTGAAAACAATCAGAAAAAAAAATTTAGAATTATTTTTAAAATTTCGAAGTTTCTGACCTGATAAAAATGAATAAAAAAAACTAAACTGAGAAAAGAAAGCCATAGACATAAAGGTTTTACTCAAATAGATTTAAAATCCACTAGTGGGGTCAAAATTAATTAAATTCATGCAACCAATATGGAAATTCCTAGCATGATATCATTTGGTGTGAAATTTATATTTAATTTTTTTAAATTACAATAATTTTTTAATTAATTTTAGCCCCCAAATTTTCTATACGAATTAATGGCAGTATCAGGCATTCTTGGGATTAAAAGGGTTAAAAAGCCCTTTTCCACAAAAATTGCTTTTAAATTAGTTATCATCCTCATATCGCTAGACGATATTAGTGTGACGTCACTTGCTTGTTTGGAAACGTTGATTCCATCCGTGATTGGAAGTAATTCCGTACGGAACCAATCACGGATGAAATCAATGTTTCCAAACAAGCAAGTGACGTCATGACTAATGTCGTCTATTTCACCAACTTTTCAGGAGAGAAACTAATTCGCTCTAACATGCATCTATGAATGGGGCGATAGCTTTTCACAATTTCGACCTTCTCCGGCCCTTACGAGTCTACTAGGTTGCCATGCTTAAAATCTTTCCGCCACAAAAATAAAATCCCGCATCCTCAAGAGAATATTTTCCAACTCTTCATTTCCGGCCACGAGAAGAGCATCCCCATCTCTCTCCCCGACAAGACGTCGCTTGTCATCTCCTGTCACCGGGATCAAGCGTCCCGCCTCCCCAGGAGTCCATTCGAAATCGTCTTGGCTCGCTCTCAAGAAACGAACAGTTGGAGAAAGCGCCACAGCTGATGTAGTACTCGGATTATGGGTTTGAACTATAGAGGTGTGTTGAAATTTCTTAAAAAAAAAACCGATGGTGTTTTTCTAGGGGTTTTTTTGGTGTGACGCCTGGTCATATTCAAGAGGGAGTTTGGAGTCTAGATATTTTCTTGAGAAGAAATTTTCAGAGAAATGTGTTGAATAGAACCCATAAAAACGCACGCTCAATTGGGTAAAATTTCTCAGGTTTTTACCTCCTGAAACACTCCTCATAACGTGAGAATGAGAAATTTTTATTTTTATGACTTAGATAAATGAGTATGCTCGACAGCAACGTTTCCTGAAACCAGTACGCGGAAGGAGAAAATGGGTAAACACGAAGCCTGTTGGGTTGCTTGAAGTTTCGGTTCGCAAATCGTGATAAAAAGACGCTATCTATAAATGGGTTTAACCGAATAATTATATTTTAAATTGACGTGCTTCATTTTACTCAAAGTTCAGACATCGATCTGGGAACTACTTCGTTTATTAGTGACGTCGTCATAGGGTCTAACGTTGCTGTTGAGTAGAAAAGTATTATTAGATCATAAAAAAGTAAATTTATTATTTCCGCGTTATGAGGAACGTTTTAGGAAATAAAAACCTAGGAAATTCTACCTAATATAGCCTGTTTTAGGGATTTTATTCAAGGTATTTCTCTGCACAAGGTGTCTTTTCATACTAAATCAATGCTGCTCTACAACTTTAAAATTGATTAATTTAGCAAATCTCTAAAAAAAAAATTAAATTACCTTAAATTTATCCTAAAATAATACACATATATTTTTTTTATTTAAACAGGTTAACTATGTAAACTTGAAGGCTTTCACGGTTTGTGCCAAGAATAAAATAAAATAGGTTTCTGGGATGATGGACCTTGGTCTAGTTAAAGTTAAACTAATGATGTTGTTCACAGTGAGTGACAAAACATTTGTAACAACTTTAACTGGACCACCTTATCATCCTGGAAACTTATTTTTATTTTATTATGACCATTTAATGGTTTATTTTAATTCAAATAGTCTCATTCAAACTTTTACTAAAGTTTAGTTATTTTACTAGCGCTACTGTTAAAACTTTTACTAAAGAAATAAGCATTGAAAATATTTTTCTCGCACTATCTCATACTTTTACAACCACCAGCTAAATTATCAATACATTTATATACTTAACAAAACTCTAAACACTTTTTAGTCCTGGTCGAAGGAAATTGTCACTTTCCATGTTATAAATCCCACATATTTTTCTTTCAGAAAAAAGCTGTCTAGACTGAAGTCCATTAGCTTAGCAATCCTCTTACTTAGTAGATAGTACTTTTATCTGATTCATTTATAAATAATGTATCACCCTGAATCAAATTCAAGTCAACGTCTTACTAAAGCCCATACCTGATGGTATTAGATGAAGTCATAAAAGTAACTGGTAAATCTGAACTGTCAACATTATATTCCGTGGATGGAACACCATGTCTATATATGTCCCTTGAGAACACAGTCCAAAAATTATGATATGAATATTGATAACCTCAACATTTAATTAGAGTTGTGCATTCCTTTTCAAATATCGACAAAGAGAATTTAGTTTCAATTCCACAGTGATACAATTTACATATACAAGACAGATCATGATATACCTTCGACAAATATGAAATTAGTACTGTCACATAGTACAAGGTGCACTTCAGGAAGCATGTGTACTTGGTTCATTGGAACATCATTCCGAGATTTGAATCACAAGATAATGTTCGTATAGAATCGGAAATTATTGAAATATTTCTCCCAAAAGGTCTAGCTTAGGGAATCATTCATTAAAATCAGTTAATGAGGTTGCATCAGAATCCGTAATTTGACTTTATGTTCCGGCATGAAGGAGATTAGGTGACATGCAGGTGGCATAACCTAATGTTTATGGTTTAAGGTTTTAATGTGATGTTTAGAAAGTAATGTGAACATTATACGTTGGAAGTAGTAGATATTCTTGAGTTTTGAAATGGGCAACAAGGGAAATGATGAATATAATATTGTGAAATGATAATACATTATTTGTCTTTGAGAACTGTCAACTTATTTTGTGATTAAAATATGATTCAGATGTTTCAGGAGAACTATTCTGATTTCTTCTACTGGATATTCATATTATTGTACCTAAGAATCTAAGGAAAGTGCTTCTAAGCATCCATTTCAAAAATCCATATGCTTAGGCAGGTATTATTATTATTATTCGAACTGCATTTAATTAAAAGTAAATTTAAAAACTAATCAATATAATGAAACGTTTTTAAGGAAAGTTATACAGTTATGTCAGAGAAATCATAGGATTAAGAGAAGTTTTTTGATAGATTGAGGGTTTTTAATTTAACTTCATCATCGAAGTGTTGGTTATTTCAAAATATATACTCGGTAGCAGATAAATAATCATGAAGCATGCAGCCTACCTGGGGAAGCGTAGATCTATGTTTCATCTAGTAGACATCAAAATAATTGTCCGCTGCTGTTATTAGATGTGGAAAAATGAAAAGGAGCTTCTTTAATTACTAGAAATTAGATTTAATTAGATACTTCTATCATTTACATAACATATTAAAAGAGTGATAAAAACACGCGGCAATTTCGAAAGGTAGCTTTTCATAATAAACAAAAGTAAGAAGGAGAGTTCTTAGAGTTCCGGGTTTGGCGCTTTATCGCCCAGGAGGGAGAGAAATGTTAAATAGACAGTTCATATCTAACACCCCCGCTGAATGTCTATTCTGACATGATCTGTAATGAGTTCCTAAAGCGTTCGAATTGGGGTTTAGGAAGAGGTTTTGTGAAAGTGTCTGCGACCATGTCGTGGCTGGGTAGATATTCTATTTCTATTATGGACTTTTCTTGCAGGTCACGTAGGAAATGATACTTAATGTCTATCGCTTTGGTTCTTGCGTTGTTCTTCTCTGTTTGTGACAGCTTTATGCATGATTTATTATCTTCAAACAGGGTGATAGGTAGTTGTTGAGGTAGACCTAAGTCGTTGGTTAGTTGGATTAACCACTGAATTTCCTGTGCGGCATTTGCTGCTGAGATGTATTCAGCTTCTGTCGATGACATGGCGACACAGTTTTGCTTTCTAGAGCTCCAGGATATGGTGTTCTTCCCAATTTGAAATAGGTTTCCTCCTGTTGATTTTCTTGTTGTTCGGTCATTTGCCCAATCTGCATCTGCGTAAGCCCTGAGTGTGGGATCTCCTTTTCTAAACATCAGCTTGAGATCTTTGGTCGTCTTTAGGTATCGAATGACCCTTTCCACGGCTTTCCAATCACTTTTCTTGGGGTTTTCTAATTTTCTACTCAGGAGATTTACAGCAGCTGAGATGTCGGGTCTTGTGACATTTGCTAGGTACAATAAGGCTCCTATGGCTTGTCTATAAACCGTGTTGTTTGACATTGGCTCGTCTTCTTCTGATTTGCAGAAGTTTGTCTCCATAGGTGTATAGGTTGGTTTACTGTCAGTAAGATCGAACTTCCGTATTATATCTTCTATTTTTCCTTTTTGACTGATTCCTATACTTCCATCTTTTTCTTTAGTTATCTCCATTCCCAAATAGTGCTTGGGTTCTCCAAGATCTTTAATATCATATTCCTTCTTCAGTTTTGAGATGATATTCGCAGCTTCATCTTCATTCTTACTTGCTATCAGGATGTCGTCTACGTATACAATAATAAACATGGAATCTTCCTTCGTAAACAGGCAAGGATCTGTTTTGCTTTGTTTAAATTCGTTCTTGAGAAGACTTTCAGCAATCCTTTCATTCCACGCTCTTGCTGCTTGTTTCAAACCATAAATGGCTTTCTTCAACTTGCATACTTTGTTTTCTTCTCCTGGTTTCTCGTATCCTTCAGGTTGATCCATGTATATTTCTTCTTCCAGTTTTCCATAGAGGAAGGCAGTTTTTACATCTATGTGACGTATTTTCATGTCGTAGTGCACTGCGCTAGCTAGGAATGTTCTGATTGTTGTGTGCTTCACTACGGGAGCAAATGTTTCATCGTAGTCTGTTCCAAATTTCTGGCTAAAACCCTTTGCTACGAGTCTGGCTTTATATCGGTAGACTTCGCCTTTTTCGTTTCGTTTTGCTTTAAATGTCCACTTGCATCCTATGGATTTTCTGTCCTTTGGTAGATTTACGAGTTCCCAAGTTTGATTTTCTTCAAGACTCTTCATTTCTTCTTTTGTGGCTTGTATCCATCTTTCTCTTTCTTCCATCTTTATCGTCTGTATTTCCTTCCAGTCTTTAGGTTCAAATTCGTCTGGATTTTCGGCATGATAACCATATCTTTCTGGTGGTTGGCCCTTTGTTGATCTGTTGGATCTTCTTACTTGGTTATCCGATTCGGGATCTTCGGTTTCTTCATTTTCCTTTTCTTGATCTTTGTGAGTTATCGGAGTGACTTCAGATATTTCTTTTGCTTCAATAAATTTGACCGTTCTGCATACTTCTATTTTGTCGTCAGGGAGCAGGATCCTGTATCCTTTTCTTCTGCTGTCATACCCAACTAGTATGCCTTCAGTTGCGGTGTTTGAGAGTTTTCCTCTTTTTGCTTTGTGGATGTATGCAAAGGCTTTGGATCCGAATGTCCTCAGGTAGGAGAGGTCAGGTTTCCTTTTATTCCATAACTCATATGGCGTCTTCTTGTTGGCTTTAGTAGGAATTCTGTTCTGAAGATAGTTTGCCGTAATAACTGCTTCGGCCCAATACCTCTTCGGTAAGTTTGAGTCGGCTAGAAGACATTTGACCATTTCTATGAGGGTTCTATTCTTCCTCTCACTAACTCCATTTTGAGCTGGACAATATGGAACTGTGAATTCGTGTTGAATTCCATGATGTTCAAAGTAGCTTGATAGCTCTTTGTTGAGGTATTCGCCTCCATTGTCGCTTCTTAGCGTTTTCAACTTTGTTCCAAATTTGTTACTGGTTAAGGCAACATATTGCTTCAGCTTTTCCGTCACTTCGCTTTTCTTCTTCATTAGGTAAATCATTGTGAATCTGCTGTAATCATCTATAAAGGTTACGAAGTACAGATTTCCACTCACGGATGGAGTTTCAATTGGTCCGCATACGTCTGAATGAACGAGTTGAAGGGGTTTCGTGGCTCTAAATGTTGATTCTTTAGGATATGGATTATCTGTGAGCTTGCATTTTATGCAGTCTGTACATGTAGTATCGTGCTTGCAGTTATCTAGTGAGATTCCGTCTGCTAAATTCTCTCTTACTAGTTCTTTGATTGCATCATTATTTTTGTGTCCTAGGCGTCTGTGCCATAGTTGGACGCAGTTCTTGTTTGTGCACAGTAAAGCGGTGGTAGCATGTGACTGACTTGCTTGTGACTGGGTTGCTTGTAACTGGTATAGCCCGTTAGTAGCTTTGCATTTTAAGAGTATTTCATCCTTTCTTTTAATTTTGCATTCATTTTCTTCAAAAATGATCGTTAGGCCTTTTTCGGTCATCTTCTTAACGGATATTAAGTTAGTTTCTAGATCGGGAACGTACAGTGCTTGTGTTATTTTTACGTCAGTGGTGCCCTTAGAATCTTGGGTTTTAAAATTGACATTTCCTATTCCTTTTATGTCAATCGCAGATCCGTCCGCTATTTTTATATTCGAGAGTGGGACATCCTTTAATTCGCTGAAATACTTTTTGTTGTTAAAGTAGTGATTTGAGGCTCCACTGTCAATTACAAAAATTTCATTCGTTCTGTGTTCTTTTTCCCAGTTTCGATTTGTGCTCAGCGCTACTTCTTTATTCATTTCTTGGGTGCGCCTTTCTTCGGAAATATCATCGGTAGGCTGTTTTTTCTCTTTTTCACATTCCGGCGCCGCGAGGTTACACGATTTGCTTTCGCTGTACTGGCGGTAATTCCCCTTGGCTTTTTGAGCGTCATTGTAGGTTCCTTGGCGAGATTCGCCCCTCACGGGCACACTCTAAGAAGAGCGTGAACGGGGGTTGCGATCCCGGGGTTTCCCGAGCAGAACAGTGTGCTCGACGTAAGACATCGCTTTTACGGTAAATCGAGCACACGGAGACGGGGCCACACGTCTCAAGTTAGCAAACCAAAGTGCTCCTCCACTTTATGTTGCATGCGAAACTTAAGCGAGCGGCCGGGGCTCTTAGCGAGCAATTCGAGGTTGGGCTCGATGACGGTCGCTCGATTTGCTAAGCTCGGCGCGTCGGGAACCGTAATGCGGCGCAAACGCGTCCCCCGACCAACGCAAAATGCTTTCCGCTCGTCGGAAATCTTTTGTGCGGTGCCTTTCAAATGGCCGGCTGCGGGTACGGGCGCGTCGAGGACCGTCAAGAAGGAGTCGGAATCGGCTCCGGCGGTTAGAAGAAACGCGAAGGATCCTCACTAGATGAGCACCGGCACTCTTTTGAGGATTCCCGCGAGGGCGCTCTTAGCGAATTATAAATGCATGAGGGTCCTTAGCGGGCCTGAGCGTAAGCTCCATGCCGGCGCAGAGGCCGTGCGCTGCGACCCGTGCGCAAGGATGAAGAGATCCTGGAATTGACTTTCGTCGCCCCGGGTCCTAAACTTGGAATCAACCTCGGGCGGCGGATGCTCGTTCTTTGGCTCTGATTTCGGGCAAGACGGGGGCGCGGAGACTAAGGCGCTCCGTGAGCGTGACCGCTGCACTTCGGTGTCCAATCGGCCGGTGGTCCCGGATGTTTCGATGAGCCCAGTCGGAAGCCGGGGCTGCTCTAGCCTGAGGCCGCCCCTTTGAATAGGGTGCGGTTCTATAGCGCCCACCACTCACCCCGGAGAACCCTCCGGACCAATATGGGGAGTCGCGGGAGGCTGGTGAGGGTAGGGCGTGGAAGAATATGGCAATTCACTATGGCAGACTTACTTTTTTATTCCTACCCCTTGGGCTCGTCCCAACCACAGACCAATCAGGTCGGCGCTCCTATCGCCGCCATAGGCTCGCAAGAGCCCCCTCGAACGCACCGAGCGGAAGACTTTGTCGACTGCCTAGGAGAGGGATCCGATCCCGCTCCTAGTCGAACGCACGACGCGGAAGACCGAGGCTTCTTCGAAGCGAGCGACGTTGTCGCGAGCGCAGAAGCCGAAGTCGACTGCCTGGGCAAGGATGAAAATCCGAAGCCCAGTGATCGAACGCATTGCGCGGGCAATTGCACAGCCTGCCTAGACGAGAATGATAAACCTCTGTCTAGTATACCGCTTGGTAGGATAACCTTCCTCCAAGCGAACCTACGACATTGCAGGGCTGCATCCGCGGAGATCAGCCAGTGTGAGGCTTTTAAAGCGGACGTGTGCCTGCTGCAGGAACCTCAGACCAGCAAAGGTCTTGTCGTAGGCTTACCTTTATCTTGGCGAGTCGTCCATGACGAACAAGATGGTAGGGCCGCAATAGCGGTCTGCTCTAGAAAGGCGACAGTCACCCGCATTTATGCAAACAAGAGACTGTCGGCCGCTGAGATTGTGCTGAACGGCGCGAGACTCGTCGCGATCTCAGTCTACTTCAGCTCCGGGGATCCTATCGAAGAGAGCCTGTCAGACTTAGAGTCAATCCTCAACCGAGTTAGCGATGCACAGATCATCGTTGGAGGAGACTTTAACGCGTGGCACCACATGTGGGGTATCCCGAGGTGTAACAATGCCAGAGGTGAAAGCGTCGCAGAGTTTTTATGCGACAAACGCCTAGATTTATTGAATTCACCTGAGTCCCCACCCACCTTCGAAGGAGAGCAAGGAAGTAGCTGGATCGATCTAACGGCGGGGAATCGCGCCGCGAGACCTTTCCTTGGCGGCTGGACGGTTCTCCAACACACGGCGAGTGATCATAACTATATCACATTCCACTTTGATTCGGAAACGGCGCCAAGTGCAGAACCAATTCGCTTCACACGCAACCCAATGCGTCTGCGGAGAGCTCTGAAAAGAGTCTCGGGTTTTCTGACTAACCTTGAAGGCCGCATCGAAAGAATTCGATCCGAAAGAGAATTGGAAGCAGTTATGACAAGACTCTATGCTGTAATAACTCGAGAGCTCGAGTTAAAAGCTGTAGCCAGGCAGCGTAAGGTGGCCAACTCTTGGTGGAGCGACGACCTACGCGTCTTGCGTAAAGAAATAAGGGCGCTCAAGAGAAGGTCCGATAAGGCGGTAGATCCAAATGAAAGGATGAAATTCCGCGAACGATATGGGAAACGACTTGCCGAGTATAGACGTACCATCTGTCAAAGGAAACTGGAAGCCTGGGTTCGGCTTTGCGACTCGCTCTCGCGTACTAATCCGTGGACCCTTCCCTATAAGTTGGCCAGTAAGATTAGACGCAAAACACACTTGAGTACGATCAGAAGGTCGGATGGAACCAGGACGGTGACCGGTGAAGAATCGGCAAGAGAAATCTTGCAAAAGATATTCTCGGAAGAAATACCGGACACCCCAACGCAGACCACGTTGAGGGAAGCCACTATGAGTCACGTTGGCAAGGCAGATGATATATTATTCACTGCGACTGAGGTGAACTCTGCTATTATGAGAGCTAAGCTCCGTAAAGCCCCAGGTCCGGATCGATTACACACAGAGGTAATTCGAGAAATTCACCGTCTAAGACCCGAGCTCTTCATGAAGCTTTTCAATAGCTGCCTCGTACTGGGCAAAACACCTAGTGCTTGGAAAGAAGCTCGGCTAGTCTTAATCCCGAAACCTGGTCGGGATCTTTCGAACGCCGGTTCGTACCGACCCATCTGTCTACTCAATGCAATGGGTAAAACATATGATAGGTTGCTTTCGGACAGAATAAAACATTTGATGGTCAAAGGGAAGAAACTTCACCCGAATCAATTCGGCTTTGTGAAGGGACGATCCTGCGACCTGGCGATGTATAGCGTTCGAAAGCGAATTCAAATGGCCAAGGAAGTGCGTTTGGGCCTATCTATTACCTCGTTAGATATAAAAGGTGCCTTCGATAATGCTTGGTGGCCGGCAATCTTAGACGGCCTGATCCGAGCGGACTGCCCTGCAAACATCTACGCAGCGGTGCGGGATTACTTGCGCGACCGTACAATGAAGTATGTGACCCCAGAGGGGTGCATCGAAATCGCACCTAATAGGGGATGTCCGCAAGGATCCTGCATCGGACCGACTCTGTGGAACGTTGTATGTGATAATTTTCTCCGGGCGTCTTTGCCCAGAGGCAGCGAAGTAATAGCCTTCGCAGACGACTTGCTTTTAATTACCTATGGTAAGACTGCAAGCGCCATTGAGTGCGGGGCTAATAGTTCTCTAAAGATCTTAGCAGACGTAGCTAGGAGCGTCAAGCTCCAGTTCAGTGTTGATAAGTCTAAGAGTCTTTTTATACGTAATGGTGGGAGAAGGTACCAGGATCCGCCGAAGCTACGCTTGGGTGACTCCGAAATCGAACAGGTCGAGCGTCTCAGGTATTTGGGAGTGACTTTCGATGGCACTTTGAATTTCAAAGCCCATATCGCCGAACGTACTGGCAAAGCGATGTGGTTGTTCAACGCCGTTCGATCGTCAGCTCCAACACATTTCGTAAACAATCCCGTTCTTTTAAAACGGATATACCTGAGCGCCATAGAGCCGATGCTCCTATATGGTATCGGTGCATGGGGCGATAGAGCTGAGTTCAAATATGTACGAATGGAACTTGATAAAGCTCAGAGACCGTTCCTTAAATCGATAACCAGAGCTTTTCATTCAGTATCCACACCGGCATTGCAAATCCTAGCCGGAATAATGGGACTCGGACTCAAGACGCAGGTTCGATGGGCGAGTTTCCTGACGAAGTCAGTAGGCGGTGTCCATAAGGTTGGTCCGTTTTCCTTCGGTGCCGAAGACTTAGAGACGATGATCAAAATCGACTCAATCCACCCCGGTAAGAGGGTGAGTATCCCTTTCGACCGTCAAATGCCAGTACAGGGAGAGCTTGATGTCTATACGGACGGGAGCTGTATAGATGGAAAAGGTACGTTAGGCGCAGCTTACGTGGTGTATTACCATGGAAGCAAAATTGCCGAAGGGCTCCGGCAATTGCCTGAAGGCTCAACTGTCTTTCAGGCGGAGATGATAGCTATTCAGCATGCCATGATTTGGTGCTACAATAAAGCTGCTCCCCATAGGCGCCAAGTGACTATTCACTCTGATTCACTAGCGGCGTTGCTAGCTCTCAGTGATCCGAACTCATGTTCGGATCAGGTGATTTGTACTAAAAGCTCGTACGCACGGCTGACCGAAAGGGATAACGTGACAATGCGATGGGTAAAAGCCCACGTAGGCCACGAAGGCAACGAGGAAGCAGACCGACTTGCAAAACTAGCCACGGACGGAGGAGACGAGGTAATCAAAATCGGCCTCTTTCGACCGTACTCAAACATTCGGCGTTCCATAAGAGAATCGTTCCACGATCTTTGGAGCACAGAATGGGCTCTTGAAGATCGAAGTAGATGGACCTACGAGCTTATCCAAACGCCTGATGAGAAATTCCTATCCGGCCATTCGGCTCAGACCCAACTCTTGAGCGGACACGGCTGGTTCAGGAAGCACTCCAAGAATATCGGGAAAGGTATTACGGAGGAGTGCGTGTGCGGTGACATTGCAGACGCTAAACACTTTCTCGTCAAATGTCCAATGACGAAGGCGCAGAGGATAGCACTAGGATTCGTAGAGAGCAATGCAAATGCAAGGGTCATAACTGATCCGAGGAGGTTAAGCCAGGTAAAGGCACTCATGAAGGTAGTGGAGTTAATCCACATGAGTGGATGCCAGCCAAACGTCTAATGACGTTACCAAATGAGTCCCTTGGCCTGGAACTGACCTACCCTTAAAAAACTTTAAAGGATTTAGCACACCCGGCTCTCGGCGACCGTGCGCTAGCACTCTCGCGGTGACTTGAGGCCGGAAGGGTATCGTCCGCAGTGTCAGCGCTGTTTACGATACGCAAACCTAAAGGAATGACGGACACACCCGACACGTTACGGCTTAGACGAGGTCGGAAGAGGGCGACATGTGAGATCTCTGCACACGACACACCCGGGGACGGCCTTGGGAGCCTCAGGCTCTCTAGACCGCCGCACCGGAAGAGAGATCAACTACCATGTTGCACTAAACTTTAGAGCCTTGTCGCGAAAGCGGGCCACTCTAAAGAGCGCCACCTGACGCACATATCAGGGAGGCGAGTTGCCGACGGGTTCCCGCCGTAAACAGGGTTTTAGTAAAGATTCGAAATAGAAAGCAAAGCAACTCGTCTAAAGCTAAAAGCAAAGAGGAACGGATTGCAACCTTCGGGAAGACGTCATGACTTAAGTTCATGAATAAATGCATGTGAGATGAGGTTAAGACTCAATAGTGATAATTGAGAGAGTTCAGAATGGAAATGGCTAAAGCCATAAACGACTGCTTAGGCGGTAATCGAGAAAACGAGAGTGAGGGATAACAAACGGACAAAAATGAGGAGCAGCCTAACTATGTAGGGAGAAATGAGCTGGGAAGTGTCTTTCGAAACCAGCCGGCTTCGCCGGCTGGTGCCTGTTCGAGCTTTGTCTTCACAAGGGGCGGTAACGCAGAACGTGTTATTCAAACTGCAATGCGCTTCGGCGCAGTCGGGGCACGTTTCTGCAATTCTTGACCTTGACCTTTGGCGAGATTCGTTTTTCTGCTTTTGTTTTGGTTTTAGGTGAAAACATTCTGACCTAAAGTGGTTGTTTTTATGGCAATACGTGCAGAATTTATCCCTTTTTGGTTTGTTTCTGTAGGATACCTTTAGTGCCTTAGATTCCGATGTGTCGTTCTCAACTCTTCTGTTATGTTCGTCAATTAATTTCCCCTTAATGAATTCCGGAGTTAATTCGTTTTCGGGTCTTGCTTCCAGCGCGGTTATTAAAGTATCGTAAGAGCTAGGTACTGAACAGAGTAGAAGGGCGGATACATGGTTTTCTTTTATCTCTTCTCCTATAGCTTTGAGTTTATCAATTAGCTCTAAGAGGGAGTTTATGTGTAGTTGCATATCCCCATCTTCACTTAGTTTCAGACTGTAAAGCTTTCTTAGAAGATACAGTTTACTTGAGAGATTAGCTCTTTCGTGGATTGTTTTCAGTTTATCCCAGGTGGCTTTTGCACTGCTTTCATATTTTACATGAATGATTTGATTATCCTCAATATACAAGTTAATCAGCGCTCGACATTGTCGGTCACGCTTAGTCCATTTGGCATCAACAGGTCTGGGGGGATCATCTTCAATAACATCAAATAGATCTTCTTTTATTAAAAACATTTCCATCTTAAATTTCCAAGTTGAGTAATTGTCAGTGTTTAGTTTAACAATTTGGTTTTGGTTAGACATAGTTATTACTTTCGTTTTTGAGGATAACTTCGTAATTAATCACTTTGCTTGATAAGTTACACCACTTGTTTACACTTATTTCACGCTACTTATCAGTCTCATAATCTGTTGGTTATTTCAAAATATATACTCGGTAGCAGATAAATAATCATGAAGCATGCAGCCTACCTGGGGAAGCGTAGATCTATGTTTCATCTAGTAGACATCAAAATAATTGTCCGCTGCTGTTATTAGATGTGGAAAAATGAAAAGGAGCTTCTTTAATTACTAGAAATTAGATTTAATTAGATACTTCTATCATTTACATAACATATTAAAAGAGTGATAAAAACACGCGGCAATTTCGAAAGGTAGCTTTTCATAATAAACAAAAGTAAGAAGGAGAGTTCTTAGAGTTCCGGGTTTGGCGCTTTATCGCCCAGGAGGGAGAGAAATGTTAAATAGACAGTTCATATCTAACACGAAGTTGTCTTTATAAACGTTAACATGAAAAAATTATGCACTGTGTTTGTGGGCTTCTATTCGGTTTAAGATAAGTAAAGTACCCTTTTATAGTCTGTGTAAATAGAATAGGCGGTTTGACGTCATTTTTTACCATGGCAACGCAGAAGAAATACATTGAGAAAAAAGTCAAGGTTCTATTTACACAGACTATAACAACATACAAAAATTATTAAGTGCTTGCTTATGGATATAGACACTCAAAAAGTTAACAATTGAACAATTCGTAAATGAACCATGAAATCTCTCAAACTCCACTTCTTTAATCGGTCTAAGCTACTCAGATCTTTCCCTCCAGAGTGATTCAGCGATATCACTGAAGTTACAGCTCACACACTTTACTTTAATAGTTTTATTTTTCGATAAAATCTTCAAGAATCAAATGGGACAGAATACAGATTGGATGGATACCACAAATCCAATTTAAATCACCGAACTCTTCCAACATTTCACAAAAGGAATTACCATCGACCAACCTATCAACGTATTTTAGTCTTCTCCTCGAGAATCTCAATTCACTAGTAAGTCTTCCCAATGCCCACAGCATGTTGCCACCGGACAAAAAAAAACTTAGATCCAACTCAATCTCAAACTAAATCTGGGCTCTCTGTTGACTGATGGGGACGAAGGATGGCGAAGCGTTAATGAGCAAACATGGCGTCGACCCAACGAAATCGAATTAACTTTCCTACACCTTTCCAAAATGGCGGGTGGTCGCTAACGAATCCTTTCCCCCCGCCCCTCTCGTTATATTAGTGAACCCCGTGGCACCAGGTGTTGTGTTTTTGGACGAGATCTTGCACATTGTCGCGATCCCTAGATGTTTTAATTACGGGATTATTACAGGGCTCCCTAATTGGGCGGATAAATGGATTACAGGGCCCTGTAACGGAGTTCCCATTGAAGGCATGGAGTGATTAGGGATGGTAATATGTGTGATTAAGTATGCAGAAAAGGTCGCTCCGAAGTTCAGGTTTGCGGATTGAGAAGAAGGCTTGTGGCATTGATGAGGGGAAGAATGCGAAATTGTGTCGGAATTGTTCCAATTTTTCCTTTAATTTGATCATAAATAATAGGTTACTGCTCTGAAATTGGTGATAAATTTTCAGGAGCAAGGAAGAGTATTTAAGGCAGTAGAATAGCAAAGTGGAAAATATTCTATTGAAATTTCTGGGGCTTTTACAGAATTACCTTCGCTCTCAAAACCTTGTGTAAATTGAAGTTGACTTATCAAATACTGTTAAATATCTATTTAGAATTTAAATAGTTGCTTGAATACTAAATATCGATTCTTAAAAAAATACTTTGACTTCCATAAAATAGTTTATATTGCTGTTTATTTAGTTACAATTTAATTTTGGACTACTATTAGCCATAAGTGGTCGCACCTTCCTAGAGTTTAGATATTTGGGTCGTTTTATAAAAAACACCACAAAACAAATTTAAATTTACGTAAATGCATGCCTCTCATTTTCATTCAAATTATATTGACCCATAAACCACGCATTAAATCACTTAAAAAGCCAAACACAACACAATTAAAAGCAAGCTTCAAAACTGACAGTGCAATAAGAAAGAAAAAACTCACTTCAAAAAAAAAAACTCAATGACTTCTTGACCCTCCCTTAAAAAAAGTCTCGAACCCAAAACTTTCAAACGAGCACCCAACTCGATTACAAGCAACCAACACCCGTAACTCGCTTAACCCTTTTATTTCTAACCGCTCAAGATTTTCCATAGGATGCAATATTAATCTCGGGCGGCTTAGGATTCTAAGGGTTAAAGCCACCTTAAACAAGGCCTTCAAGAGACACCGATGCGGGCAGAATCGAGTTTCAAAGGCCGTGGTAATGACGGCCGTGGTCAAATGGCCGGGCTTTCTCACAAGGAAACGTTCTCAGGGTGAACTCACAGAATTGGATGAAAATTTTACAGGCATAAGAAGATGGCTAAAAAAACTTACTGTGAAAAAATTAGCTGCTAAATTTCATTAGGAAAGGAGTAAATTAACTTTAAAAATTGGGTTCTGAGATGCTAACAACATTCAGTTAACACCACTTGGCGACTTGGCGAATTTTCTATCAGATGGAATGATTAAATTTGTATTTAACGTGAAATTGAGATATTTTGTTATAAGTTTACTTCAGAATATCCATTAAAAAACAGTTTTTTAATTAATTTCCTTTCCTTTAATTTAATTTTCCTCCTTTAATTCATTTTTAATCCTTTTTTGCATTTGATGAACCTTTTTTTTTATTCGCTCAGTTAAACTACTTCAGAGAAAACGCGGCCAGTTTATTCTAAAAGCTTTTGGCCCAGAGCCAAAAGAAGCATCCACGCCTAGTAGGGTTACATTTGGCGTTAAATATGATAATGTTTAATAATTTTTTACAGCTTTTCTACTGTAATTTAGCAGCTAATTTTTTTACAGAAGGTGTTTTGAGTCATATACTAACCCCTGTAAAATTTTCGTCCAATTCTGTGAGTTCACCCTAGAGAACGTTTCCTTGTCAGACAAGGCTGGAAATTACCCCGGGAAAAACTTTGCGTAAATGAACGAAGGTGTGTGGGGAGATCCGAAGAGAGAGAGCGATTGAATTAGGGGAAGAAGTGGCAGTGATTGCTCATTGGTGGGCTTTGTGGGGATGAAGTCGATTTTTGAGGTATGGAGGAGAGAGGTTTTTTGCTGAATCACTACGTCGTTGATTTGTCAGGAATGTCTGAACTGCATCACCTTTTGTTATTTTTATGTTATAGGTATTTCCCCCTCCCAACAAAAAAAGGTTAATATTTTAGTTTCGTAAATGATAAAACTTGTATACAAACCCGTATGCTTACTAGACCATCAATTTCGAAGCATTGTATTTGACTCGTATGTTTGAAAAGGGATAAATCCGAGAACTAAATTATTTTGAGGGAATAGAAAAAAAATGTATGAATATTATTATATTTACTTTAAAACCACCGAATATTAATCGTCTAATTTAGAGTTCTCTTAAGAGTACATATCATTAAGTTGAGAAGAATATCAGTCTATTTAAAAGTTTTGTAGAGTTGATGCAAGTTGATGGAATTATACTCCCTTACTCAGCCGTACGATGTTTCAACTGGATAAGTATGAAAAAATCCTTGTCAGTTGAAATTAAATTACATTTTCGCTTTGTTTAATGCATAAATTTAATGTGGGAAATAGAATGCCTATGCCTAACTAACTGTTAGCTTTTGTTCGAACTCACTTGCATGACCCTTAAATGTAAATGCGCGCAGTATTTCAAATACCCTAGTATTTAAAAAGTTATCACTCAAAAAAGTGCTCTAAATTTATAACTGGAAAATACCTGAGACATTTAGTAAGGGCGTGTTTTTTTTTTTTTTTTTGCTTAAAATTTAAGATTCGGTTGTGTAGTTAGTTCCAGGAAAACCCACCACCAGTTTGTAACAGAAAATAAATCTCAGAAGTGTTTAGTAATTAATATAAGCTGGTTTTATTAATTAAATAGTAACGAATAAATGCGTAATATTTCTGCATAATGTAATAAAACTTCCTTATTTAGTTCATCTTTATCAAACACATGTATTTAGCTTAACCTAGAGTGCATCCAAGAAAAATATAATGCATGAAATTCCTACAGTAACTCCAAACATTCCAGCTTCAAAACACCTACTGTCCAATGTTCCTAATTTTAAAATTTATAGTACATATATTTTGCATAAACCTTGAATAATTGTAGTATCACAAAATTCTTTGTTTAAGGGTTTTAACTAAGCTATTGAAAATTTGTGACAAAAAATAAAACTGCCCTTAAATCCCTGAGAATGATATGGCTTATTTTATTTCTTAAAATTAAAAAAAATAAATATTTTAGAACTCTAAAAGTTACATTTTTTAGTTTGTAAGAAGATATAAAAATGGTTTTACTCTCTCAGCTAATTATGAAAAGTCAACGACCCTGGCATAAAGAAAAATCAATAACTTATTATTTTTATACAGGGGTCTTAATTAGGATTAAAAAAGGAATCAAGATTATTTCAAGACGTATGGTTTTTAGTAAAATTCTCGGTAAACGGAAAAAGCTTCACAACGCGATTAAAACCACAAACTGCTGTGAATATTTATAAATTTTCTACAAATAAATAAATAAAAAAGGTACCAATGTCGTAAAAAACCTCACATATTCTTATTCGTATTATGAGTGTTTACTTCCATCCAATGTTTTATTTTAGAGCACGAACAAAACCACGGCGATTCGTTAAGTACTTTTAAGATTCCCTTGAAAAGTTCTGAAACAATAGGATATTTAATACATCTTCCTAGTGTGAGAGTACTCTAATATCCGCACCAGACGGAAATTACGGTGGGGTGAATTCTTAATAACAACAGATAATGAGAAAAAAAGGTTGAAAGGAATTAAATTTAGCAATTTGGTATTAATACCTTCTATTTTCGTCACTCTAATCCACATCTGTACACTTCTTCGTCATTCGATATGATATCAGTGATGTAAAGAGTGAAAAAATGCACTGCAGTTAGTTTAATTTAAATCGTAAGAGTATCATCATATGACTTTCCGGTGCTATCTTAAAAGCTAGCGAATAGCATTTCAAAGAAAAACTACATTAAAATCCCTATATATAGCTGGTAGTAAAAAAGTTTTTATTACAATAACCCCTTTGCATAAGAAAAATAGTGATTTGTGAAATTCATTTTTAAATAATCATGAATTAAAAATGGTTTCCAATGTTATCCTTACATAAACCTTGTTTAGTATTTATTTCTAGGATTGGAATACAACTTTTAAAATTTATAAATGAGGAAGATTGTCGTACACATCAATGCTAAACATTAAATGCAAGTCTTTGTCATCATTTACTTTAGAAACAAACATTCAATTACAGAAAAAAACAATTTTGTAGGTTATTTTAGAGACATAAGTAATTATGGTGATGACTTTAACAAACACTAAACACAGTTGTCCTTCAATATTAATATCTTTACCAAAAATTTTATAAACGTTTTATCATTAAACTAAAGTTTTTACAACATTCGTATTTCTGTAACGTAGAAAAAAGTATAAAATTAAACATTAACTTAAAACTAAGATGCTCTTTCAAATGGTATATGATTTTATCAGTATTTTATTACTCTAAAAATACCAGCAGAATTTCTAAGAGAAATAGTGATAAATAAGATGAAAAAGAGTAAGACTAAAACCAGTAATGCGTAAGATTCTTATAAAACTGATATAATAAAGCACCATGAAGTTGAATTTTTCAAAAATATCCTTAGTAATTTAAAAGTTATGCATTTCCATAATCACATTAACCACGGTTTTCATCTAATGAGTCTCCAAGTTTAAGTTTTTTCAGCTTAAAGGGTATACAGTACACAGGTTCACAAATATTTAGGTACTTTTCTTTAATCATTTCACAAATTTCCGCTTCGCAAAATATTAACTATTAAAAATGCAAGAAAAACAACTTTACACAAGTTTTTTTTTACATTAAAAAATTAGTACTACTACCAAAAGAGAGGTGATAAAAAAATGAAATCTGGAACATTATATCTATAACAATATTAGTTCTTCATAAAAAAATCATGAACAAAATGTGAGGGTTTAATCTTTGGTTTTTTAGTTATTTTGTAAAAAAGTCAGCACTTATTTTTGAAACTTATGCGCCTTTGCGGCACGTGTTATCATTGTCCAAAAGGGCTTAAATTTTGCATACATTATTATTTTCTATAGTGACACAAAACTAGGGGGCTTCACTTATTGAATTCCCCAGAAAAAATTTTACCATGTAAATAAGGACAACCCTAATATACACACTCTCAAACTAACGAGTTACTAGGCGGTACAATATTAAATTTAAAAGATTCAGTCGTGTTTTTTTTTTAGAATATTTATAGAGCATTTTCAATCACGTGTCTTCGATCACGTGATCAAGCTGGCTTGGAGGATAGACAACTTTTCTTTAACATTAGGCTCCCATAGAGAATACGCGCTGCATTTAGTTTTTATAAAATAATTTCATTAAAAAAGATTCTTTAGGCTCGGTTAAAGACCGGAACGAAAGAATAATAGTTATTGAAGGTAAGTGCATAAGTTTTTGTGTTTTAGTGGTAAGCTAAATTTAGAAAAAGACTTATTACGAGGTGACATGTTTTTGTTTACATTTGTTAGAACAATATGCGAGTCCGATACATCTGTAAAATACTTATAATATGCTACTGAAACTAAATATTGAATAATTAATAAATAATTAAGAATTTTAAAATATGTTAGTAGCATTGCGAATAGTACTTGCAATAAGAACATTGGCAGAAATGGTTTCAGCAATCAGAACACTGCTAAATATAAAATGTAGTATTATTGAATGACTTATAATATGCAGAGATGCCATTTTAGAGTAAATAAAGGTTACTTTAAAGTAAACTTTGGAGAAAAACATAAAACATCCTTATTTTTCAAAATTCACATCAAAAGTAAACAAATAAACGATGTGCATCCTATAGTTTTCCATCATACTGTCTGTCATCCAAGCCTCTGACGTCACAAGCCTGTGACGTCAAGTGCGAATGCTCTATAGTAGGGGAGCCCATGATGCTAAATGTGGATTTACTCGAGCGCGTCAGATAATCAAAGGGGAGATACCTTGCATGCTTTTGAGTAACTCCACCAAATATAAGCTATCAATGTTGGTGGGTTTGTTTAGAACAGCCCGTCAAAATTTGAAAGAAAACTAGTTACATGGACATACTCGAGCGCGTCAGATTGGCTACCAAGACAGTTTACAACTAGTTGAGCCTAGTTTCCTGGCAACTAGTCTATAAACATTTTGTTTCGTACATTTTTCTCAAAAAGAGCGATAGCGTCTTACCGGTCTTGGCTTATTTACTTTGCAACTTTGTAACCCTCCCGCTCCCTTACCCACCGCTCAAATCGGCAGATTTTAGAAAATTTACACTTTTTAGCTGGTAACTAACCTACCTTATCATTTCTGACGCGCTCGAGTATGTCCATTTGACTAATTTTTTTTTACAAATCTGACGGGCTGTTCTAGACAAACCCCCCTAACATAGAGAGCTTATATTTGGTGGAGTTACTCAAAAGCATGCAAGGTATCCCTCTTATGATTATCTGACGCGCTCGAGTTACTACCCAAAAACACTCTGGGCTCAACTACTATTATCAATATTAGTTGTTAACAGACGTGATGGATATTTTTTAGGAAAACATTTTCATTAAAAAACCTTTAAAGGAAAGAGTTATTCATGGAGATCACTTCACTGTGATCTGTAATCACTTCACAAATTTCTGCTTCGCACACTGATGGACAACAATCTCCAAACCCAAGCACAAAACCGAAAGCGACATCCCGCACAACCAAATGAACAGGGCTCCGGACACATCCTCCACGGTCAACACTCTTTCCAACACGGTCGGCGAGGAATTGACCTTCACCTTGATCACATTCAGAGCCGACTGCCGATCCAGGATCCTCTGATACAGCCCCGCTTCCTTCAGTCTCACGATGGCCCTATCCAATGTCGGCTTGCAGCAGAACCTCTTGTTCAAAGCGACTGCAATGTTGCTGTAGAGCTCGAAAGAACCGTCCGAAGTGTCTTGAGAGAGATCACCACGAGCCAGAAAGAACACGGTGCTGTACTCAATCAGCGCAGTCTTCCTTCCTGAAGGGGTTTTCCCCATCAGACCACCCCCTTGGAGAACTCTCCACAAGTGGGGAGGGAAGTCCTGTGATTGGTCGGCTATGTAGGGGTGCCCGCTTTCTCGGAGCCGGTGAGGGGTGGCGGCCCCTTTTCGATGGAACACTTCGTACTGGCCAGTCTTGACTGCTTCAGTCAGTTCGTGGAAACTCCTCAAAGGCGATTCGTAGACAGGGACGGTCAGGAACGAGAACACCAGGCACGAGTAGCTGTGGCTCAGAACGAACGCCGCCATCAGCCACGTTCCGATGAACCAACCTTTCTCGACGTACTTCTGCAACAACTCCTGGTACAGCAGATGTCCCAGAACTATCATGAATCTACTGCTGTAGTCTAACTTCTTCTTCTTGTAGAAGAACCTCATGAGTACGGGTAGGGCGAAAAGAACGAGTAATATTCCCATCCAAGTCGGGGTGTCGAAAGGGTACAGATACACCAAAGATTTCGGCTTGGGTTGGGGGGGATCAGTGACAAGTATGAGCTTTGGATCCGAATACGGTTCACTAAAGTCGACGACTTCTTTTCTCTGGTCTGTGATTGTGACGTAGCTTACGGCCATGTCAGCCTCGTCTCTCTGAAGTACTCCAATGATTCCAGACCAGTTCCCGTTCTTGTCCATTATTCCCCATTGGTTGTCCATCGGAACAACTAGCTGGAACTGGAACTTCAAGGTTTCGGACAGAAGGCTTAACCATTTTCCTTCGAACCCTTCTAAGGTTGATTCGTTTTTTATTTCCACTATCTCAGGTTTCAGTACGCTTGTCACAGTCAAAAACTTGGGAAATCCAGGCATTATTATCAGCCTTTTTCTAACAAACTCGATTGTAAAAGTGAAATTTGAACAGTTCAATGTTTCTCTTGATTCTTTTTTTCATCAGTTATATCTTAAGTTAAGTGAATCGTAACTTTTTTACCTATGGATACTGCGCTACTAAATATACGGAATTGTTCAAAGCATACAGTTAAACAATGATACTGAGAACTAACTTGAGTCTTTTAGATGAAGCTCATTTTTTTAGTCACATAAGAAAAATTATAGTTCACGCTTCACTTTCTAATTTGTAACTCGCGGAAACATGTCCCTTTAGAAACTCATCTAATTTCAAATTAGAATATAGTTATGGAGCTATAAACATGATACACCGAACCGAACATGATACACTTATACAAAACTCAAGGATAACCAAAATTTTAAATGACTTTTCCCAAAAGTTTCATACATTTTATTTTGTTAGATTGCTATAATTACATACTTATTGATAAAGAATATTCCATATTTATTCCAAAAGAATACATAATCAACACCGCTATGACAATTTATGTTCAAATAATAAAAATAATGAGAGAAGATGTGAATACTATACATGTGAATACCGGCATGAATTTGAATTGTGTCCCATTGATTTGTTTTGAATAACATCTAATGTGCCTAATTATTCAACTCATTACATATTAATGTAATTTTATTCAAAGCTTGAATACAATTATAGAGGCCTGAAAGCAGAATATATGAAGATTAAATAGAGGTGAGCTATTAAACTCCTATATCTTGAGTGTTATGAGAAATTATTTTACTTTAAGTTAAAAATATTAATATAATATAAGCTGTTACTTGAATTTAAAATTAAATTTTCCCAGTAAAGTGCAAATTATTAACTGCATTTATTACTAAGACGCCTGTAGTTTATCTGCTTTAATTGCACTGGGCTACAGCAAAAATGTAAAATTGATGAAAATATCAATGTGTAATTCAGCCTGTTAAAAGTCAATTTGTGTCCTGAACATATGACCTTCGATTTACTCTGATCGAACACTCTGAAAATAGTTTTTAAAAACCTTATAGATGACATTTTATGTGTTGAACTGATAAGATTACATTTCTTAAATATGTGGAGGGGTATTCAGAGTCTTTACCATACTTGGATAATATAGAAGCACATGCGCACGCTGAACGCAGCTAGTTTTAGAATTTTGCAGAAAATATTTTCAAATAATTTAAATTTTTTGGTAAATAAATTGTTCTTTTCATACTGTTGCTTATGAAGCATTATTACAGTATTTAGGTAAACAATGGGACTATCATTATGTTTTTAAGTCAAAATTCCAACGACTATGGGCACTTAATTAGTTTGCAGAAAATATTTGAAGGAATTTTTGTGCGCAGAGAGTTTTTTGTTTTATCCAACTATGGTCTTTACAATGTTCGTGTCATTTATGTTTTCAAAAGTGGAACGTATATTGGTTTTATTGGAATATTGTGAACAGACACTCAAACCATATTTCATAAATTAAATACGGAGCTTCTCAATATGTTTTTAAGTATATCGTTCACGCGCGCAGCCTGTTCAATGGAAATGGTTGGCAGCTTACGACTATTGCGAAGCAAAATCATTATTAGACTTAAATTTGAATTTTTTTGCAAAGATTCTACTTGCTTACATCGTTTGAGTCCATTTTTATAGTGTCAAACCTTCTGTATCTAAACGAAATACAATGTTATAATTTCGAAAGATAATTTTTTTTATGATAGCGACGAAATATTTGCATTATAACATGTTTATCTATGTGTACCATGCTTGAAGGCATTATAAATAAATATTACTTGATCTCATCCCTAAATTTATTGTGAGTAATATTTTAAAGATTGCAATATTTTAACACTAAGCACAGTATATAACGACCCCTCTGTATTTCTGAAACAAGAACTAACACTGAATTTTTTATGGTAATATTCATGTTTAGGACGACAAAATCAATAGGAAATGGCTATTTTTATTACTTTTACACGAACATCGTCAAAATTTGTTGCCCTGTGTTATCGATTATTTTTTAGCATGAAATATTTCATACATATGAATAACTGAATTGTGAATAGGCTATAGAATGACATGAAAAATTCCCAAATTTTTAAGAACTTTGATAATCAACGAAATGCTTTTTTATGTAAATGGAGCAACAATAACACACGACAACGTAATTCTTTGAGAAAATTTGGATCTAATTTAAAAGTAAACGGATCCAGGAGGATCATTTACCTTTAAATGGGACTTTAACCATACAATAATCTAATAAAGTTTCCTGTGTGTATTCATTAGGGTGGCCCTTAACAGTATGGGGATTTTTAAAAGTTAAAAATATGCTGCTCCCACCCCCTAACTTTGTGCCAATGGACAAAATAATGATAATTGCAAAATTTTAGCCAAATCCGATAATATTAAGGCGACCCTCAAACGCCTTAAAGTTTTGAGTTTTTAGCCATTTTTTTGAAAAACAGACAAAAAAACAAATATAAAATCTTCACAATTTTTTACCAATTTTTATATGATGAACTACTATTGTTAGAGATATAATGACACAGGTTTGGTTTTTTTGTCACGTCTCATTTTGGAGTAGTAATTTTTTTAGTGTTTTGCAATTGCTGTAAAGTTGTTTTTCCTGCATTTTGAAAAAAACACTGCTACTCTACAACCACTTAACTTAAACACATAAAATAGGGCTCATTTTGTTCGTTATTTTATTCTCTTCATATTTAGGGGCATTATGACCAACTTCCTTTTATTTAAAATTAAAAAATTTTGGAAAAAAGTGCAAAAAAAATCAAAAAATTTAAAAAAATAAAAATTTTGGGAAATTTTTGAAACAAAAAATTTTACTGCTTTTTACCTTCTAATATATACATTTTTACCAATTATCAAGACATAATTTGAATTTGATCACATTGGAAAAAAATGAAACTCACCGTACATTTGGTAGGTCCCTTACTAACCCCCTAATCAATAGTAAAAAATAATGAAAAACTCAAGAAAAGTTGGTAAGATCTTTGAAAGGGTTCATATGATTCAAAGGCATGCAAAATTTGACACACATTATCTAAAGCACATTTTTAAGCTAATTTTCCATAAAAATATTAGAACCTCCAGAATAGAGATGGGACCTTTTTAAAGGAATTACTATTTCTATTTAAAATTCCTAAATATTGTTCTCAAATTTTCAACTCTTATTTTGTTACAATCATTAAAAAATGGCAAGTGCAAAATTGCAGTATAATCAGACAATTTAAAGGTTCAAAAGACTTGAAATGTTGTGATTTTGATCGAAAATTCATTCTTTTGGGTTAAAAAAAACTATTTACAATATTTTTCTCTGGTAGATCTGTGTTGTTATGATCTTATTTCTATTAATAGAGCATTTTTGTTGAAAATTTTAGTTTCTTCAACCTTGATAACCTTTCTTACTGGATATTACTTCATGATTTTAATAATAACATTCTTACAAAAAATGAAATTGATAAACAGTTTGTTTTGCAAATTGTTGTTTAAGACAGAAAAATATATCCATCGGCAACTAAATCCTATCTAAGAAAATAGTAATGCGAAATAGATTCGTTGTTTCACAGAATGTTTTAAAACTTATGGATATTCATTTTCGGAATAAAAATTAAATTTTCATAAAAATAGTTTGTTACTGAAACTTCAAGGCGTTTTAGGATCGCCTTGTAATTCTCCTATTCAACTGAAATTTTGCCTAATCAGTCTTTCGCTGATTGGAACAATATTAAAGGTAAGTGTGCGACATATTTTTAACTTTTTGAAAATCTCACGTAGCTAAAGGCCGCCCTTAAAAAGCAACCCTAAAAGTAGAATTGATTAAAGAAACGGCCTTTAGAGAAATAGTATCTTAATTGCCTTAACCGTCAACTTAGTATTAGCTATGAGAATTTTTTAAAGAAATATAAATTAAAATCACTTGAATTATTCGAAAATCTTCTCCCAATAACACTTCAATCTCCAATAAAATACTTCATTCAATAACAACACTATTTTTTAGAAAAACTAATTTTCGTTAATTTTGTATTAATATTTTAAGGATCAAAAATATTCTATAAAACAACTAATTTAGTATTAAACATAAATTAATAAGTAGGATTAAGGTTTTAAATGTTAAGAAGAGTTATATGAAAATAATTATCACTTTGGAATTTTAGATAGAAATAATTCCTTTAATAAGGTCCCATCTCTATTGAGGTTCTAATATTTTTATGGAATATTAGCTTAAAAATGTGCTTTAGATAATGTGTGTCAAATTTTTTGCATGTATTTGAATCATATGAACCCTTTCAAAGATCTTACCAACTTTTCTTGAGTTTACCATTATTTTACTATTGATTATCGGGGGTTAGTAAGGGACCTACCAAATGTACGGCGAGTTTCATTTTTTTCCAATGTGATCAAATTCAATTTCTGTCTTGATATTTGGTAAAAATGTATATATTAGAAGGTAAAAAGCAATAAAATTTTTTGTTTCAAAAATTTCCCAAACTTTTTATTTTTTTTAATTTTTTGATTTTTTTTCGCACTTTTTTCCAAAAATTTTTAATTTTAAATAAAAGGAAGTTGGTCATAATGCCCCTAAATATGAAGAGAATAAAATTACGAACAAAATGAGCCCAATTTTATGTGTTTAAGTTAAGTGGTTGTTGAGTAGCAGTTGTTTTCAAAATGCAGAAAAAACCACTTTACAATAATTGCAAAACACTAAAAAAATTACTACTCCAAACTGAGACTTGACAAAAAAACCAAACCTGTGCCATTATATCTCTAACAATAGTAGTTCATCATATAAAAATTGGTAAAAAATTGTGAAGATTTTATATTTGTTTTTTTGTCTGTTTTTCAAAAAAATGGCTAAAAACTCAAAACTTTAAGGCGTTTGAGGGTCGCCTTAATATTATCGTATTTGGCTAAAATTTTGCAATTATCATTATTTTGTCCATTGGTACAAAGTTAGGGGGTGGGAGCTAAACATTTCGAAAGATCGTAAATAAGGGCCACCCTAGTATTCATACTGTGGTAAGTAAAACAAGTAGGTAAAGTAGATAAGTTGGGTAAAAAAAAGTAGGACGACAAGCAAAAAAATATAATATATATAATATGAAACGTATGCACAACGAAAACGTATACACATCATTCCTGAAAATATAAGTACCTATTGATTCACTTCCTTATTAATGTTAGAAAATGTATAAATACAAAGGATTGCATTTGCAAAAGATTTTGTAAAATTTAATCAATGAAGTAAAGTATATCCCTAACTCCTTTTAGTTCAATGAAATATTAAATCTTCTAAAATGTTTTGTCCTTTTACTTTTCTGAATTCTTAGTTCATATCTATGCTATACATCCTATACTTTACTGGACTAGAAAAATTAGAGTAACAGACTTATTTTAAAAGAGTATATCCTCTATATTAAATTACTTATGCGATACAAACTAAACTTGTTAGTCCACGTACAATAGCTCTATTATAAAACTTTATTGACAATTTCAATTCTCTATAGTAAAATACCAAATCCTTAAAAAATGTTATATGCTTAATACTATATTTCAATAAAATTTCCTTGTCGAGAAATTGCACTTTCTTTAATTAAATTATGAGTTTGTTTCTGTAACAATTGTAAAATGAATTATGATTTTTTAACAGTTGATATCAATAATAAATTGCTATACATATTTGACAGCAAAACTTAATGGAATTTTTAAAGGTATTCTGCAAAACCTAGACAAAAACTATACGTACTACTAATCAATGGGAAAAGTTCCTATAAATCATGAATGGGAAATAGAGATTTTTGCATTATTGCGTATTCTGGTATTATTTAATTTAGAATTTAAAAAAAAATATCTCTTCTTACACAGTTTAGCAACTTAACATGATATTGATTTTTTACCCTAAATCTCAGAAACACTAATCGCACAAGAAATTCCAACATTCTTTATCTGTTTTTGTTATAAAATTATATTTTTCCTGGAACTACACACCGATCAATATTAAATGACATAATGAAAAAGGGGGGAAAACTATTACTTTTTAATGTTACATTTATTTCTCAGTAAGCTGATGCATTTCTTATTTAGAGAAATTAAATGCAAGGGGAAAAACATTTCGTTCTACCTATACCCTAATTACATTTGGAACTGATACAAATCTAATAAATCCCCCTAAATAAATTGGAATAGTAAAAACTATCCCTTTATTTCCTTTCCCCTACATGTTTTCTCACCAAAAAAGAACCAAAGGTTCAATTAGAAAATGATTAGTGGCGCCATTTTTTTAATCTCGCGACCAGTGTACATCCACTTATTCGAGAAAATCAAATAATTCCGATGTTCCCACTCCATTTACCAGAAAAAAAACACGGATGGCAACACTTAAATCAACAGAATTCATTAAGTGTAAATGAATAGGCGATTAGTTGCCTGGACAAAGAACAAAACAAATAAATAATTTTTTTTCAGGGTTTACTCTGCGCACAGGCTCGAAAAACTGCAAGCGAATCCGTTTTTGATCGTATACAAAAATAAAGAACTGCAAAAAGCGAAGGTTTATTGCGTTGCTAACGTTATTAAAATTTCGGTTCTAAAAACGAGAGCGTTGGCAATAACGCGCAGCTGGTGCTCTGGGCTCGAGGCTAGCCGTCGACTTAACACATGTACACAAGAAGCAACAACGGCGAGTAATAGCTGTTTGGGTCGTTACCAGTACTAGTAAGCTCTTAAGTAATTAAATATTTTAATCTTTTCTCCAGCCTGTTACATCAATGGGGCATGCATAGAAATCGAAGAATTTTCATCAATGAGGGGTCATTTTGTTTTCAGACTATTCATACAAAGCTTTATGAACAATAAATCGGATATCTAAGTTGTATTTGGCTGCCAATATCTTTGTTAAATGCTTTTAATTTTTTTTCCTTCGGTAGAACAACGAATCACTTAGCTACAAAGAATAATTAGTTAAACAATTTTGACAATTCATTTTTGTAGGAACCCCAAAAAAAGTTCGAGCGATCCAAAATTTCAAATTAAAAAGTAAATTTCAATTAAAAAGAATATAAAGGAACCAGAAAAAAATCTTCGAGTAACCAACGATTTCGTATTAAAAGAGTTTGATTTTTTTTCCGAGTTACACTGTCTAATGGTACCGTTATTGAAGCACTGTATGAAATTTAGTAAATTTAATGATAAACAACCCTGGTTTAGTTTTTCCTTGATTTTAGTAATTACTTATGCTAATTTCATATTTATAAAACTAAAACTTAATACGTATTTAGATCTTCTCGTTAAGTTAAATCTTTTTTTAAGTTTCCCCCACATAAGTTAATGTATTTTGGTTCATCTTTCAAACAAAGATATTTCCCTTCTAAAAGTGATCCGTAACCCAAAAAATCATGGAGGTAAAGTATGCCACTTTAATCAAAACTAAATTCACCAACTATCTCTAACACTTAAAATTATATTTTACAACCATTTTACACTCTACCGTAGCCACCTTAACCAAATTTTAACAGCCTCTAAACTACAAACGCGTTGCTAAAATCCATACTTATTAGCAAGAATCGCCTAATCTCCCAGCATATAAAACCATACCCCTTATTAAAGAATCTCCTCATACCCATCCACACCTCACCGAAAAACTTCGTCGGGATAGAAAATCCAGAGGGCCCATGTAATACAACCCGACAATGCCAACATTCACAGAGTGGCCAAAAGAAATCCAGGATAACTTTCTTTTTCATAAATACCGGGAGTTTCAACAAATCCACATAAACTTTGCACATCCAGATTTATTTTTTGCTTGGACTACATAAATAATGACCAGAGAACTTATACACCTACGACACAAAATGTTCGAGAAAATTGCGAGTTATGACTTTTCATAACCGATTTACACTAAAAAGATTTATGTATAACGATAGCATAGTCATTTGGATAAATTTACAGTCTAAGAAGTTAAAAATATGCTTTGCACATGCATGCGTGCACCATGGAATGAGATATTAAAGGTTTTTATCCTATATGAGGTCACATTTTTAGGAAAAAAAGTCGTTGTAGAGTTGCAGTTCTTTGGGCGTTTTTTATGTACTACTCCAAGCAAAGAATCTTTTTTTGTGCATAAGTTTGGGTAGACTTAGTAAGTATACTAGACTGCAACGTTTCTTGAACCCAGTACGTCACAAATGCAGAAGGAGATATCGGTAAACACACAGCCTGTAAGGTTCTTAGGAGGAGTTTCGGTACGCAAATCGTGATTGAAAAGCACTATATATACGTTGGTTTAACAAAATAATTATATTTTTAAATTGACGTTCTTTATTTCACTCAAAATTCAGACACCGCGATGGGAACTACTTTGTTTATTAGTGACGTCGTAGTGTCACCTTAAGTTGCAGTCTAGTATAGTAATCCTTTAGTAAGATGGGAAAAGGCAAAGATGCTATATAACTGAGAGAGGGTACGGTTGTATCCTATAGTGGAAGGAAGACATATACTTGACTGACCTAAGGGCAAAAACATTGTAAGGGCAACGTTTCGAGACAAGACACTAATTAGTTGTAAATCTTTAAATTCTTCATTAAGAAACTTTGTAAGAGTAAACAACTTGGTAATGAACTTTTCCAGAAGAAAAAAAAGGCAGCGAAATCCCGATATAGAAAACTCTAGATAAAATGAACTCTATGCTGTGGGGAACTTTTCAGTCGGTCCATATACTGGCCTAATACTTAACTAAAAATTGTACTTACCCTTTTTATGGTAAAATAAGAATGAACTAATGTCTGAAGGTATGCTGGAAGAAACTCACACCATAAATCCTGCAGGGAAGCACAAACCCACAGAGGAGATGGGATGCAAGAGAGTTGAAATATAGCGTCTCCAAGACGTAATAGAGAGCTAAAATTTTGATAAATAGAGCTAATTGGTCATCAATGCGTAAAGGAATTTCATTAGTAAAAACTTATTCCTATCATTTTATGCACTTAGTCTTTTATTGGTTACCGTCAAATAAAAAACAGCCATCAACTTTGGCCAGTAGAAAGAGGCACAAAAACAAAGAAACAAGTCAAAATACTTAAATAGAGGGTTAGTTAAAACCAAGATTAAAATTAGCTTTAAAAGGAAAATAATTTCAGAATTTAAGGTTGTCTTGATAGGTGTTTTAAACTTCCTCTATGGTTCCAAGAAAACAATGATAAACTTTTTGTTGTTCAACACCAATCCTGTTCATTACATAACTCGAGACATATCATATTGAACTCTACAGTAACCCCTTGTGGGGAAATAAAAGTTCTCGTCTCACTCTATACCTTCCAACTCTACGCAAAACCCAAAGATGCGAGGGGTGAAAAAACCTCCAAATCGCCCCTCATTTTACAACCTGCTCTCATTTACAGCGTCCTCATAAAACGCTAGGGGAAGAGAATAGTAGAGGGAATACCCTTTTATTAATCGTCAATGCCGGATAATTTCCTAATTGTGATGGTGAGGGCAATAAATCGGTAAGGGCCTTTTAAAAGGGGCTTAATCCCCCACCCGATTGCCGGGCGCGTAAAAATGGGGGACCGCGGCTTAATTGGGGCAGGAGGCCTAATTTATGTCCCGGAATGCAAATTTATGGGACCGGGACACGTTAATGGGTGGGGTGGGCTTTAGGGACGTCCAGGGATTAATCGGGACCGACTCCTTAGAGACGATGGATGTCGTTTATGGGCAAACGATTTTTGATCGGGACTCTGATTGAGGTGGAATTGGTCGGGGAATAGTCTTGCCTGTGATTCTGAATATTTTGTCGAGATTTCATCGGTAGAAAAAAATCACACGCTTAAATTAAGTGTCAAAACACAGTCGACTCCGCTCAATGTGATCATATTTGTCCAAGAGTAGAACGACAACAATATCCGTTTGATAATAATAATAAGCGCTTCTATAGTAAAAAGTGGCAAAGATTGTAACACGAGTGTTTGCATTAAAACCACAACTTTGAAGTCCTAATTGAAATATTTAAAGGCACTGTCTATTTGGCCGGCAAATATACAACTAAACTCTACTCTTATTAACACGGCAACGGTTCTGATTGGAGATCACACTAAGCGCCGGGACTGCTACGTAACCGCGAGACCTACGGCGGATGCGCCAACTTTTGCCGTCCAAATAGACACTTCCATATTTAAAACTATTTTCTAGACTGAATTTTGAAACTTAAGCATTCTTAAAGAAAAATATAAGAGTGGATCATATTACATTAATATGACTCATTTTGTATGCTTAAAATTTGGCTCATTTATTGCTCATTTTGTATGTATTAAAATTGGCCTTCCAACGGGGAAATAGGAGGTTTTTAGTGGATTTCACTAAATTATGATAATATTAAACGATATATTGATCACATAAAACGACACATTTTGCGTTAGTTTCAATATAAGGGGTCGGGTCGGGACCAGTCAATTTCAATAACATTATCCGATTGATAACATTAACCGTGATCACTTTAAGCGGAGTCAAATATAACATAAATGATTAAATACAGGCGCACAGAACCAACAGACTACATCGCAATCAATGGGAAAATCTCAAATCAAATCACTCATAATCTATACCTGTGCGTGATATTCCAGAGCTAGATTTTTTTTTAGAAATAGAGGTGCCGGGACTGTAACTTTCTGGGTGTGGGTCTATTTCTCAAAGTAGGATAATTTTATGAGTAATTCCAATCCTTTAGGATTGGAGAACTAACTATTCTTCTATTGGAGTCTAACTAGTAATACGGGCGTTAATCCTGTGTGGGAACACGCCTGTCATAATTTTGAAGATATTTTGTGAAAAAAAAGAACGTAATTCCCCACTGTAAAAGTGATAAGTCCCCCTTCTATCTTTTTACTGTTGACAATGTCACTCACAATGCTGTTTACTATGGTTACTATCAACTGTTTGCAAATAAATTATAGTTTAAACTTTACATTAGACTTACCACCAGAGGGTTAAAACCAAACTAGTAAAGATAATCCACTAATTAATCCGTCATTCATTAATAAAACATCCTCTTGAATAAAATTCAATAGCTAATTAAACAATAAATTTATCATTTTTCTTATTTTTTCGTAAAACAACACAATAAAAATCATGAGAGACGATTTTCTCCATGACACAAAATTAAATTCCTTATATTATAATACCTTTCTAAAGCACAAAGAATTGTGAAGGAAAGTCAAGTTCATCAAGAACATTGATTTTTAACAAGCATTCTCGTTTTAGTCACCATTTCGGTCGAGAACTTGAAAACCTTTTTAAACCAAATCACTTTCAGCAATAACAATCAAATAAACAAGGTTTAAATATCCCAATATTCAAAATTAAAAGCCTGTTAGCTCCGACGTAAAAATAAAAAAGCAATGCCACCCACTGATGGGACTTTTAAGACAACCATCAAAAGGAACATTATCGCAGCACTTTATAGGGATTTAATGTACTTGGCTTGAGAAAATATATTACTCTTAATTCTGTTTTGTTTTCCCATTAGTAGTTTGATTAACAAACGCAAAAAGGAAGCCATTACGTTGCCAATAACGAGGTACAAATAGGTAAAAAAAATAAAAGAAATAGCAGTTAAAAATTTCTTAACGAGAAAATTTAAGACTAATAGGTTCCTAAAAACAACAATTCGAATTTTCATCTTAAATTTCCATTTAAAGAGGAAGTATTAGTTTTTTTCTCGACTTTATAATGCATTAATATTAAAATATTTATGTGAAACATTAATTTTTCAAATGTGCATAAAACGTCATTAGCTGTCGAGAATATGTAAAAATATGAGTGAAGTCCATTAACTTGATGTGTTGAAACGGGCTTATGAAATATTGGAATGTAAATAAATGGTGTTTTTATATCTTTATGGCTCTCTCCCTAACTATTATAAGAAATTTCCACTTATTTCAGAGTTGTGAATTCCGCCCAATGCCAGTGCGTAAAATATTGAGAATGATAACCTGAGATTACTAACAGGCAAATAATGAAAAAATTATTTGGTAACTAATAGTTTGAGCAAATTTGCGTTAGATAAAAGTTATGAAGGTTTGAAAATGTGAGTATTTCTTAACGTAAAAAAGTGTTTGAATTTTCATTATCATTTTTATTGAGTAAGACATGTTATTTACATAATTATTTTAGCTGCTAAGAACGGCAATAGTGTGCATCTACTTAAATGTTGTTCCTATGGAAAAGTCATTTCAGGCCACTAATTAAAGAATTAAAAGAGAAACTTTAAAAAATTTCTTTCTCAAATTTGGTATATATAGACTTAAACCACTATTTAGACTGTTCAAAGTAGCTCATTTGTTGTAATCATTTTTAAGGTTAAATTAGGAGTTATTTCTTTAGAAATTTATCTTAGAAATAGTTATCAAATGTTAAGGGTAAGTTAAGTTTTATAATGCAAATAACTGTAACTAGGTTGCCAGAGGAGCCAACTGTATACCAGTCCTCGAAAACAATAGAGGTCAGATATTTATCTATTCATTAAATTATAACGTAAGCAAATTATAGGAACTTGAAAGAAATTATTTGACACCACGGTATTAAAGAGATTAAGCCTATTGTTCAGATTTTAGTTTAAAAACATTTATTTCCTTTTTAAATGTGTAAAGCATAGACATTGATATTAAACTGTAATTTGAAGCGTATTTTCTTTGCATTTTGTTGCATTGCATTTTTAACTGTGTCTCAAATTCTTTCTGAAATACCCTCAGAGTATCCTTTACATCATCTACTAGGTTCAGTAAGAAGACAACGTTTTACCGAGTCCTCCAAACCAATATTATACGAGTAACTCCATGTCCTTTAAAAAGCATAGGTAATTTATATTTCTAAACCTCTCACGAGAAGCAATAACACTGTTACTCTAATAGTTATCAGTTACACCGTTCAGGTTCTATCAGGTGAAGTACCAAATATATTAAAGGGATTTGTCACGTAACGAATCTCTTAAAAGCTTCAACATTGGTAAATACTCACTCAGTAATAAGATTCTACGTTAAGTATTTTACTCCGTATTGAATTCACTTCGAATCTGATACGTTTCTCTAACACCCCCTTAAATGACTCGTTTCTGCTCGAAATCCTTATCCAAACGATCACTTTCGAATTATTACTTTCAAAAAAAATATTCCAACTTTTCGCCACATTCAGGTTACTTCCCTAACGACTCGAGTAACTTTCCACCGCGCTTTCATACATATAAAAATATATCCATTAAATTTTCCCCAAACCTTACTCAACCCAGAGCTTCTTCAACGGGGGCGTTAGTTTAAGAAAAAAAATTCAGTCGAGATGAGTTGAGTTGATATGAGCTGCACCCATTCGTTTTCATTTCATTTCATTTCTGGAGCCTGCATGGAGAATTTTCATAATGTTGCGGAGTGAAGTGAAGTGAGAAGACTGGGATTATTGACTTTATGTGAGGACGAAGCCCCCAAGTCCGTATTCACTCACACACTCTACGGTTTGTTTACGTTCGCTAATAAAGACCTGAGGAAGATATTCGGGCAGGGTCGAGTCCGGGAGACATGTTTGGTCACATGAAGATTCTTCAACGTCAAAATGCAGTCATTTTGAGTAATCGGTGATTCAGTTAAATCTGACACCGTATCTATTCAGTTGAGATTTTCTGAACAATATAAGTAGTAGTAAGACAACATTATGCAGGCATATCGTCCCTTAGGGCACATCATAATATACCAATTTAATTTTTCTCAACTTCTCTGAAGATAAAAAATAAATACTTCTCTCTCATGTAGTACACTTCTATGCATGCCTCAACTGACAATAGACGCGAAAAAAAAAGTATTCCGCAAAACCGTTTATACGTTACAAATGGCGTTTTTTGCTTGAAAAGTTTTTTTACTGCTAGAAGAGGTGTTTAGGATTAATTTTAGGAAACTTACACAACGATATAGGATACTAGGTTACAGGAAACAAATAATCCTTCAATATATCATTCATTTAAAGGGAACCTTTGAGGCATAAAACTTATCCCATCCATTTTCACATCCATCTGTTTTGCTTCTGTAATTCAAATCTTTATCAAATTGTTTCCTCAGCGCTAAACTTAATCCTAAACATATATTCTAGTAATAAAAAACTCCATCTATCAGTCACTAATGTAACTATTTTTTTTTTTTTGCGTATTTCGACTGAATTTCTCATCGACACCTGACAGCTAGAACCAGAGGTACTAGGTGTTTCAAACAGGATAGCTTACTTTATAACCACTCTGTACATAACTGGAGTATATGATAATGTAATTTGCTAGCTTCTTTTAGCCTTGCTTTGGAAGAAAAAGCAAGGTAATGTAAAAAAGGATGGAAGAGAATGAGAAAAATTAGAAAAAGTGAAGAAGAGAAGAGGACGGAAAAATGAGAGAGAATGGATGTATGGAAAAACGCGATGGAGCCACAGAGTAAAAATGTCAAAATACCCAAATATCCATATGTAGGGAGCTTTTCTCTACTCTAAGTAGAAAACCTTTTAAGCTACTGCAAACAATTATATGAATAGTGTATTTGCAAAAAAGAATAAGTCTAAAATAGAAGTTATTCCTTCGAAAATAATAATTTAAACAATTTTAGAATTATTTTGAATTAAAAATTCAGACATACAGTTAAAAATTAAGAAATGAAACAATGAGAACAAAAAAATACACGCTTATTTCTGAATATAAATATGCATAAAACATCTAAACCCGACTTTTATTATTTATTTCATAATGATAACACACATTAAATTCTTCGAATTTAGTATAATTGAATCATATTCTTCAAATGTTTGAATGAAAAAAAAGTACCGAACGCCTTTGATATAGATAACCAAAAGAGAAGTAGTCTCTTTACCCAACCTAATTTTATCCTACAAATTAATCTCACTTAAATATTTAATTACCCATATAGGATCTACCCACACATATTTAAACTTGATGAACACTAAAAAGTCAATACAAAATTAAATAAACGATTAAAAAGAATATCATTAATATATTTCCTTCTCCCTTACTCCCCACTTACGTCAATCGCTTAATTTTTAATATATTATTCAAAATGCGGTTGAGAGCCCTGCACAGTGCGGTTAAAATAAAATTATCCCCCCACCACACCCCCTTTCTATTGGGAAATCTAATTACGAAGAAAAGAGCCCAAGCCCTTTTTGTCCAGTTCCACCCCTCTAACCTTTAACGTCTGCAACAAGAAATGGTTCCAAAGTGCTTTTACTAAGTTTCTGGGAAGCGTTAGGAGGGTAAAGACTCTTGCTTTGTGGAGAAATTTAATTTTCAGAGGGGGTTTTTAGAAGGATTAGCTTCTTTTCCAAGCGGGAATAAAGGTCATTATTAAATGTCAATGTGAGTAGGTCTGGGTGCCGACTACACAATCATCCATAATGAACGTTTATATTTTTTTACTGAAGGATCATTGATGACATTCTGAGGAGGCAAATTTGCAACTTCATTCATATGAGTGCACCGGAATCCGGAGGGTACAAATGAAAATGCAGGATAGCATATTAACGAATATTTTAACGATAGGATTACATGGAGAACAATGAAGTTCAGAAATCTAAGCATTACTAAAGATTTTGTACAAAAAAAAAGAATAAAGGAGGGTTAGGCATTTTTCTTACGTAATTATGAGAGGAGAGTTTGCGGTTTTCTTATCTTTATTGACAAAGAGGGGGGGGTCATAAATAACTAAAAACTTGCTAACGTAATATTTGAATGGCCCCTTACGTATGGAGGAAATTCGTTCACACGGCTGCAAGAGCCCAAACATGGCGTCCCCGTACCCTTTTCAGTCAGTCGGGCACTTCTGACTTCCCCATAGCAGGAATTATCTCATTTCGGTGCAGATGGGAGAAGGATTACCATTAAATGAGAGAGCCACAGAGAGAGAAAAGGAAAAGGACTCTGTCAACGTCTCTTCCCTCTCCGGTTTGATTGAAAAATATATAAAGCTCCCCCTCCTCAGATCACTCTAACAAAGGGAGTGTGCTTATATGCATTTCGCACTGAATAATTTTTGAATTCATCATCGGAATGCGAGAAGAGGCCATTCGCTTGACGCCATGTTGCTAATTGCATCTCGTACTAGTGTTTCTCTGCTCTATCTGATTTCATTGTTGGGGTGTGTTGAATTAATGTCAAGAGGAAATAGGCAAATGTTGGTGTTGGAAACCGTAGAAGCGAGGCTAAAGTGGAGATGTTTACTGCAAGTGGTGTTATTGGTTATTTGGGAGTGGGGGAGAATATTTATACTTGCCCCAAAGAGAGTGATATGTTTGTTGGGGATTTAGTCAAAGTTGGCATGATGGGGGGTGCAATGGTTGATTTGTATAGTTTTACTCGTATTAAAAGACTTATTTGCTTTAAAATGCGTAGAAAACAGCCTTAAATATTTACTTTCGTTAATTTGTGAAATCTCATACCGAGGATGCCCACTGTATAGTGAACTAGAGTTATAATTAGCTCTGTAAATATAATAAATTTTTACATCTCTTGTAAATAAAAAAACTCGCCTTTAACCTGCTGTAGTAGTGAACTATTTGTTTATAATTTGTTCCCATGGCGGTTCACTGTAAATTTCGGCTGAATTTATTTTAAAATTAATGAAAAAAAATTATAATTTGTCGAAAATAAGTTTTTAATGTTATGTAGTCATCCAATTTTTAACTAGATGTTTTCCAATTGAAAGTGTATTCAGAAATAAATGAGAATTGGCATTTATTGTTATTAAGAATTTTTTAAGAAACTTTTTAACATAAAATGACTCAGCTGTGTAATGGATTTATAAAAAAAAACCTCCAACTGAGAGAGACTGAGAATATAATACTAGAAAATAATTCGGGGTTTAAAAAGTATTTGATTCTTGTTCTTTCATATTTCGTGTCTTTTCAATATTTGGACCAAAAAGCTATTATATGATCACCTAAAAGCCCCTAAATATACATTGTACTAAGTTTACTTTGTAAAATACTATCCAAATTCCCATTCTTATACACATTGTACAGTTACTAATGAGCACAAAAAACCCTTAAGTAGTCTATTTGGGGTCATTAATACTTTCATTATGTAAACACCCATATCATTACTCAATTATTCATCCAATTTATCCATAAAAATAAAAAAATTCCTATGACAATTTCATGCATTATAATTTACACGTCACTTCTACATCAATATTCCAAGAAAGTAAACCTTAGTTAGTCCATCTACGCTACACTGACTTTGCGCAAATGACCTGTGAGCGTGAGATAGGAAGAATCGATACTTTTAAGTATCGAGTACTTTTAGGTATCGAAAAGATATCCGTTCGAAAACCATAATCCAAAACAATGGTTCCCAACCGAGGGTACACTGACCAAGGGTGGTCTGGGAGAGCTTCTAAAGTGATCCACGGACATTCACCCTTCTAACATCACATCTCTTCATCCCTCTCATACCCCTGATCTTCTTATCATCTTCCTCCTTCTCATCCTCTTCCTCCTTCTCATCCTCTTTATTTCTCTTATCCTCATCCTCTCTGTCATCCTATTCACCTCTATCATCCCCTTGATCATCTTCAAATTCATTCCCCACATTCTCTTAATTTTATCCCCCATCATCATTACCCTCATCTTTATCTATCGTCTCAACTCATCTTCATCCCTTTCCTCTCATCACCTCCTTATCCTTATCCGCAACTTCTTCCGTATCATCTTTATTCCTCTCACCTCTTTCATCCATCTCATCCCAATTATTTTACACTAGTTATCTCTTTTTACCCTCATACTATTTATTCCTCGCATCCCCACATAAAAATATACTCCAAAATTGAGTATTCGATATCTAAAGACACTCGACACTAAAATATCGATACCTGAAAGAATCGATTCAACCAATCATTACAAAAATGACACCACCGATTTGGGCGTAAATCATATAACCGCCAGCACACACGTGCAAACGACGCGAGAAAATGAGGCCTATTACGCGCCCCTCCGTTCACGTGTGTGGCCCCAATTTTCAATTTGCGATCGTTTGCAAATCGGTTCCTAATGAGAGGAAATCGAACATGTGGGGAATGTCGAACGAGCTCGCTGATGTTCCATCTGACGTTCGAAAAGCAAAAAAAGCAAAGGGAAAACGATCGCTCGATTTGCTCTGGAAGGGAATTTACCTGGGGCGTCTCGAATATATATGCAAATGACAAAATGGAACAATATTTCGCAGGGAGAATGAAGCAAAAAAAAAAAAAATAGGGTTCTGAGTGACAAGAGAAATATGTCAATGATGTCATGTTGAGGTAATGGTGTAGAAAATATGATTTATTATTTACAAGTAGAGTAAATTTATGGTTCTGAAAACAGGTTATTTATTACGGATGAACTATAGTGGGTTACAGTTAAGCAACTAAAATGAGGTAGCAGAATTTTTTTTTAAGTGGAGGAATTTCGTATTTAGTTAATTGAATAAAATTATGGTGCATATTATTAGATTTTAGTATTTGGTTATTTGATGCTTTTTAAGAAACAAAAGAGGTGTTTAACGCGGCCTTACGATGAGACTTTTAATAGTTTGTCTGAGACAAAAAAAAGACATAAAACATATTAATCCAGAATGTGTGGAAAATAATATTCTTTTTTTCATATTTGAAAATAATATTGGATTTTACATACTTAAAAAATAATATTCATTTTTCATATTTGAAAATAATATTTGACATAATAATATTTTACATATTTAGAAAATAATATTCATTCATTTTTTACATTTGGTTATTTGATGCTATTTAAGAAACAAAAGAGGTGTTTAACTCGGCCCCCTCGATGAGATTTTTAATAGTTTGTCTGAGACAAAAAAAAGACATAAAACATATTAATCTAGAATGTGTAGAAAATAAAATTCAAAAATGTGTGTAAAACTTATTTTTAAAGGTTGAATTTTCAAACATTTTTAGGGAGTGAACTCTCAAAATATTTCAAGGCAATAACTCATTTCTTTTACTGTTTCACACTCTGTTGCTCTAAAACTTAAAAGAAGCATTGTATAATAAAATAAGAAACTTCACCTCACATGACACCAGAATCAATTTATTCATAATAAGAGAAAACAGTTTCTGTTATTGCATATTTTAAGTTATTATCTCTACTTATTGTACTACCTATTGTTTTGTAGTTAGTATTGGTTGGGGATAACAGAAATAGATCATTGTTAGTCTTATTCTTCAACTGAGGAGTCACAAAATCAAATTACAACCCCATAAGTACACTAAAAATAGGCACCGAAACTCAATAATAAATAAGAAAGGAAAATAACTGCATTTTCAAACCATAATACATACTACCGGGCCAGTCTGTCTACCAAAATCCGTTACCTCTTCCACCCACCAGTGACAGATTACACCAGGGCCCTCCCGTCAGCCCACTGACACCCTTCCCTTCCCACCAGGGCATCTTAACAGCTGTATTTATTCGCAAGCGTTCCGCAGCGGCGAGTGCGCTAAAGAGCTAATCAGTCAAAGGAAGAGAGCCGTCCATAAACTGCTGTAGCTGTTGTGGACTCTCGTCTGTTGTGTACGGAGGGGTGTTAACAGAATTACTTGATTAAGTCGTTTCATTGATTGAGTGAAACGTTTCCCAAGCATTGGCAAACAGTTTAGTGGATGCGAGTTGATGGATTTGATTGTCTTGGATGTGTCTGTTAGTGCGAATTTGTTGTTTGAGTGTAAATGCAGGTAGAAGCGTGGCTGTAATGAAGGATTATCTGATTCTTCAAATAGTACAAGAGTACGTTTACCGGCAGCCAGACCGCCCCCACGCTGTTCGAAAAAGCATAGGGAAAAATATATTAAAGAACCAGCCTACCTAAAATTCTATGTCGAAAACGTTGCTAGCTCTTAGACTAAAAAGATATTTGCCTTATTTGAGTCTCTAGTTCGGGTTAGTCATGGGTGATAGCTATGTTTCTCAGTAAAGAATAATAAAGCATCGTGTGATTTTACAAGTGAAATTTAATTTCAGAACCACTTACATACAGAGTATTTCAAAAGTCCGTTTCAAGGCTTTTATATGGAACCAACGTCTCTTAAGGTCTTCAAAGTTAGTGTAACCCTAAGTAAGTGACCATACAAAATCCCTTAAGACGGCGTACAGTGACCCTAGCTTCAAAAGAAAAAGAAATTTTTAAAAATTAATTAAAAATAAAGGAGATAGAATGAAATCTTTTATGAGAATTTTTTTGCCATATATCATGAAAAATGCTCAAAATTTTTTTATGGAAAATATCTTAAATATTCGAGAACATATAAGCATGTTAAAATAGCACTTTTTCAGGCCTCAAAAAAAGAAAAAGTTCGCAAATTCGCAAGTTTTTCAGTGTTAGCATGTGGATTTGTTGGGTTTTTTTTAGTTAAAACAAGACTAATTTTAATTTAAAAAATAAAAACAAAGAAACTTAAAAATTTGCGAACTTTTTTCTTTTCTTTTCGGAGGCCTGAAATAGTGCAGGGACATGAGCAATCCTTTCTGCTTGGAAGAAACAAACTTAATAACCGAGTTATCATGAACTAAAAACTTTCGATTGTCAAGTCTGAAGAGAAAACTTCGTGGCATTTTTAGGATAAAAAAAAACAAATCGGAGTACTTTACAAGAAACTTAATGAAAAGGGACTTGCAGAAGAAGTTAAAAAGAGTCCTAAATAAAGTCCTTCCTTTCATAAAGTACTATTCTCTTAACTATAAGACATCAATAACTTGAGTTCCTTGTTTCCTACCAAACAGATTCAACTTTCTCTTTCATCTTAAGCGAGGATGCTCGTTTCGGAAAAACTGAAAGTCTCGCAGAATCTGATAGTACTTGAAATGAAATATCTTCGAATAGCAATTACTGAAAGCTTTTTATTGCAATACACATGAAAAGTAGTTATCTTATTATTTTGTTCCTCGAGAAGCCTCTCTGTCCCTCTTTTACGAGTATATCGAAACATTTGCCGGATGAAATTTTTATGGTTGCTCCATGCACTAAAGAGAATCCATATCCCAAGTCTAGTTAATTTTCGTATAGTTTTCAGATACATGTGATTAAATAGAATGATGAAAAAGTTGTGTTCGTTACTTTGGTTTGGTCGAGTAGTATGTGCAATACAATTTTTGGTACTCGGCCTCTAACTAGGTATGAGCCAAAAATATTTTTGTACATTGAATATTTATAGGTTAATGAAAGTAAATATTGGTTTCTGTGGTACACCTTCTTACGTTGGCATAAAAATGCAAAAGAGATCAAAGAGAGCTATTAAAAATACATTAGATACCATAAAGAACAAATATTTAATACTCCCAGCATGCAGGATTCCTAACTATTTAAAAGTATACAAAAGTAGGGGAAAGGATGTTAAGAGTAAACCTAGTGTGGTTTTTTGTACCCAAATGAAACTTTAAAAATGTACGAATTTATTACTTATTAACTTTAGAGAGAAGTGTGCAAAAATTAAATCATATCTTAAAAAAATATGTATTACAAATCACAAGGTAAAAAATTCCAAATGCATACTCATACCCATTTCGATGGTTAAGAGTATGTGATCTAATATAAAAAGTAACCAGTATTGGTGTACAATTGCTCTATTGATTTCACAACTGAAACTTACAACAAATCAAACATTCCTTACGTGATCAACTCTTCCAATCGTCTTTAAAAAGTCGTAACAATTCGTACAGTGTTCTTAATTTTTATAGATTTTGTACGAGCTATTTTCAGTTTTAAATGAATATAAATCTATCAAAAGATCAACTAAACATTAATCCAACCCTGTAGCACATACTTCACTAGGAATAGCAATTTTATCATTAAATGAATCTGGCAAAGCCTACTTTGAGGTTAGATCTTACTTTCATAATAATGTAACATGGTATTAATTATGAAAAACATTTTAACAATTACTTCAAACAAATGTGTTTTTGTATCATAAATTCATTCGTTCACTGTAAATTTGAATTCTTCGTTAAAAACAAATTAAAAACGATTTTATTATACTCCATTGTAAAATATACAGTATAATTAATGGCTTTATTTTTTATAATTCAAAACCTACCGTTCATCATATTTCTACTTTCTTAAGTAACAAAATCAATGCTCTTCATTTGATATTTGAAGGAACACATTCATGTAAGGAATTAATATTCCTTAATTATTATTACTAATTATTTATGTAGTTAAGATTGAAGTTTCATAGCTATTGATTCATGGTTAAGTATAATGGATGTATTTATAAATTCCGTATAGTTACGTTGACCAATAACGTTTAATTAGTATGAATTGCTAGTTAAGTATTCTGTTTGTTAAGGTATTTAATGGGAGAAATTTCATGCTCCAAAAGTTTCTTTTAATTGGTATAAAAAGGAACTTCAAAAGACTTAAGAGAAAACTTAAAAGAGATTGTTTCGAAATTGTATTAAGAAACATGAAAAGCACCTACCTTTTTATTATGGAACAAAGCAATTCATATGAACCAAATAAACTCTCGTGTTTCACAATCACTATCAGACATCTTTTATCGATTAGCTCTTGTCCTAGAAAAAAGGGTGAAAATTTGGCGTCGTCAAAACAGTTGTGTTTTTATAAAATCATGTTGTTTTGTAAAAGTATTGTTTTGTTTTTAGAAATATTGCATGGAGAGTTCGGAGAAATATAAGCTGGTTCGTTAAAATTATCAGTTTATTAATTGCTGTTTAGACATAATCAGCTTTGTACTACATTATTAAAACCGTCATTATTTTCTTCGCACTATTCTGTATCTTAAATCTATATATCTCTTCCATTATTCTAATAATTATTTATCTCTTTTTAATTCTACTAGGGGGCCTGCCACCTGCTCGCTATCGCTCACCAACCCCCGTAACTGCTTCGCAGTTCTTTTCAGATCGCTTCGCGATCTTAGCGAGCAGAGCTCGCTAGTTCATCTCAACAATCCAGCCTAATCCTCTTCTCGACTTAGTTAAGCCTCTTGTAATACCGAAAATACCTCTCTTTTGCTTATAAATAATTTAATTCGTATCATTCCCCTAAATTAACAACAAAAATGTTGCTGAAATATATTCCTTTTTTAGCTTATCAATAATTTAATCAAAATGTTAAAAAATATCCAGCAAGTCTACTAATAATCATAAACAATTTTGTAGAAAAAACATTGTTGAAAATAAAAGAAATCAGACTCATCATAAATCTCGGCTGTTTCTCTAGTGAACGGCCACAGAAAGAGAAGAAAAAATTAAAACTTTGAATCTTAATAACTCCAAAACTAATTAGAATTTTTTGAAAAACAAAACGCCAATATTTTTATAAAAAATAATTGTATGTGTGTTTAAAATATCATAGTTCTACTGTGATTAGTTTTTCTTTTATAACGAAAAAACCGAAAACCCGTCAAAAATTTCGAAACTTTAAAACTTAATTACTCCAAAACTAATTCGAAATTCGAAAAAAGGGCAACGAGGTGCAAAACTTCACATCTAAGAGATTGCGGCTGCAAAAAATCATATTTCTGCTGCGAATAGATTTTGCTGGGGGCGAACTCGCAGCAGAAAAAAATAATTTTCAACTTTGACATTAAATAATTCCAGAACTAATTATCTCATTAATTAGCTATTGGAACGAAAAGGACCCTTAGACATTTGTCTACAAATGGTCAAAATTTCAATAATTTCCGTTCCATAGTTTTTGCATAGTGACAGTTCAAAATTGTCAAAGTGAAGATTTTCTGAAACAGCGGCAGCGGCGGCGGCGGAGACTGTTACTTTTTTTTAATATAGAGAGATATCTCTTTCTAGTTCTAATAATTCTATATCTTTTTCTAGTTTTAATAATATTATACCTCTTTCTAGTTCTAATAATTCTATATCGTCTTTCTAATAATTCTATATCTTTCCAATAATTTTCTACGAGTATATCATCTTTTTTTTCTTGCTGGCGTAAAAAGGCGTGTTAAAATATCGTTCCCACATTTGCGTGTTTTTGCGGTTTGTCAATCCAGCAAGACCGACGAAAACGAATCACAGCGAGACAAAAATGACATCATTTGCGCCTAATAAAATGAAAATTTCTTATAAGGTAAAATGGTGTCATTTTTGCATCTATGTGATTCGTCCATTGGCCTTATTGTATCGCAACAAAACTCAAAAATGGAAACGGTCCTTTAGAGTATCTGACTACAAACCATACGCCCGGTGTAGAAGTGACTATCACCTGAAAAGAGGGGTTGTGCATGCGTATGTGTGTGTGTGGCGTGCGCAACATATTTCACCACCGTGAATTCAGTCCACCGGATCCTGCTACATATGGGGATAAAAAGGTACTAATCTCCGTATTTAATTAATATATCCGTAAGTATCCCTTCGAAAAAAAATGACTTCCTCTTTCTCACCTCGAATACGCAACTTTTTCTGTCCCCGCCATTGAAGGTACGCTACAATATCATCTCTGAACTTACCAACAGAAAAAATCCCTCCCCATATCGGACCATGTTCACAAAAAAAAAAAAAAAAAACTCCCAGAAAACCCCGAACAGCTGTAAGGTATAGAGGACCCTACCCTCTTATAAGCACAAAAATCAATTTATATATCTCCGAACCCTTCTAAACTATGAAGCTGCAGGTAGAACAGGAATCGATAGCAAATGTCTTTTTGCCCAGGCTTCGCCAAAACAACCTCGTGGGAGAGAAACAAAAAAAAAACAAAAATAACCCTCGACAAAACATGCTACGATTTCTTCTTCCCTACTATTTTTTTATTTATATATTGTTCTGAATCCTTCCTTCGCTTTTATTTCTCTGTAACTCATGAAATAGGAATGTTTCAAAGGGTAGAAAGCTCCCCCTTTAAAAGCTCCATTAACTTCAAAGCTGGGGATGAGAATTTTTCGCGAGAGGGAGGTTCATTTATAAGGCTTTGGTATAGGCGTAAATCATAGACGTGTTGGGAGCTGTTTATCACTTTCTCTGACGAAACAGTTTTAAGGGTTGTGTTTATCACTCGATTTGTTTCGACTTGCTTTCACCCGTTCTGTTGTCGGAAGTGGAATTGAGGTTTAAATCGTACGTGTGAGTGGGTTTTTTTTTTTTTTTTAGTTTATAAAATGTCTTTTTCCGGGAGAGTATTTATAATCTCTACTGAGGCTTCTGTTACTTGTTATTTACTGTGGAGGAGTTTCCTATACTAGACAGCAACGTTAGTTGACCCTACGACGACGTCACTAACAAACAAAGTAGTTCCCATCGCGGTGTCTGAATTTTGAGTGAAATGTAGAACGTCAATTTAAGAATATAATTATTTTGTTAAACCCATGTATATATAGGGTCTTTTTATCCCGATTTGCGTAACGAAACTCCTCCTAGCAACCCCACAGGCTATGTTTTTACCCATTTTCTCTTTCCACGTAGTGACGTACTGTACGGACACGTTCTTGTGGGTGGCTGTAGCTAATCGTTGCTTTTAAAAATCAGGTTTTCATTAAAGTGAATACATTTTAATGCATCTTTAATTAATTCTAAAGGGTTATCTACTTGTCGGCGATTAGAATAGTAGATTTTAAGATGAAAAATCAAATATTTTGTGTTCTAAACTACTTTTTTAAATTTTTTATTCTACTTTGCATTTAATGTAAAATATAATGTAAAATCGTAAGCCCCAAATGCTTGCACAACTAAGTGTCGATCGAATTGATTTTTTGGACCAGTGAAGTGATCAGATCAATCAGCACGATTGATGAAACTATTACCTTAAATTTGGATCTGAAAATCCCATGTGATTTATGTATTTTTGGTAAAAAATAAAGACTTTTATCAATCAACTTCTTTTTAATGATCATTTACGATCTAAAACTACATTACTTTAAAAAATGTATTTCCAATTTTAAAAATGCTTGAAATAGTTTATTAAAAGGTAAAGCATCAATAAAAATGTTCATTTTTAGCTCTTTTCAATTAAAACCTCCCTTTTAAAGGGTGTCCACAAGTACAACCGGGTCTGCCCATTAGGGTGTTTCGAAAGTCTATGGTAATTTTTTTTTTTTCGAATTTCCCAGATGCCCCCCCCCCTCAAGTTGTTACAAATACTAAAACATTATTACCTGCAACTTTTCAGGTCCCTAGGACGATTTTTGACCCCCGCGCCCCTTCAAAAGTAGGTTTCCCATGTTAAAGTATAGGGAAAATATTGAAAATATCGTCATTTTTGGTTCTTTTCAATTTTACGAGCCTGAACGCAGTCAATATCGAATTAAAACCTATACATCATCTTTGGGACATCAGTGCCTCAAGATCCTATCGGAAAAATATTCCATGGCACCTATTGGGGGGTAATTACACGGGGGTGAAAAGCGAGATTTCACCGAAAAACGAGGATGCTTGCCGCGGGTGCTGGTTATGCTCGCCGGCATTTGCGAAGGGACCTGGATAAAAGCCTATTTAAGTGTTTATTGAACCTTTTTCCTAAGGTACCTGGTCATTTGGAACGGGTTCCGTTCAAAATCCCGACAGTCAGAATCCCGACAGAACAGGTTCCCGACGACGAAATCCCGACTGGGTCAGAATCCCGACAGATCAAAATCCCGACAGGGTCAAAATCCCGACAGGTCAGAATCCCGACAGATCAAAATCCCGACAGGGTCAGAATCCCGACAGGGTCAAAATCCCGACAAGTCAAAATCCCGACAGGGTCAGAATCCCGACAGGTCAAAATCCCGACAGGGTCAGAATCCCGACAGGTCAGAATCCCGACAGGTCGAAATCCCGACAGGGTCAGAATCCCGACAGGTCAAAATCCCGACAGGGTCAAAATCCCGACAGGTCGAAATCCCGACAGTGTAAAATCACTCTTAAGCCGTGAGAGCATGAACTATTGAATTTTTTTGAAATTTTAAATTTTTTAAAATTGATTAAAAATGGTTTAATACTACACTCCTGCGCGTGCAAGACTTTTTCTGGGCTGTTTTTCAGTGCTGATTACAGATATTTCATCAAAACTGACTTTTGAAAGATTTTAAAATTTAAATTTTTTTAAAATTGATTAAAAATTGTTTAATACTACGCTTCTGCGCGTGCAAGACTTTTTTCTGGGCTGTTTTTCAGTGCTGATTACAGATATTTCATCAAAACTGACGTTTGAAAGATTTTAAAATTTTAATTTTTTTTAAAATTGATTAAAAAATGGTTTAATACTACACTCCTGCGCGTACAAGACTTTTTTCCGGGCTTTTTTTCAGTGCTGATTACAGATATTTCATCAAAATTGACGTTTGAAAGATTTTAAAATTTTAAACCAACTTTTAATCAATTTTAAAAAAATTTAAAATTTTAAAATCATTCAAACTACACTATCGAAGAAACATCTGTAATCAGCACTGAAAAACAGCCCAGAAAAAGTGTTGCACGCGCAGGAGTGTAGTATTAAACCAACTTTTAATAAATTTTAAAAAAATCTAAAATTTTAAAATCTTTCAAACTACACTATCGAAGAAACATCTGTAATCAGCACTGAAAAACAGCCCAGAAAAAGTGTTGCACGCGCAGGAGTGTAGTATTAAACCATTTTTTAATCAATTTTAAAAAATTTAAAATTTTAAAATCATTCAAACTACACTATCGAAGAAACATCTGTAATCAGCACTGAAAAACAGCCCAGAAAAAGGGTTGCACGCGCAGGAGTGTAGTATTAAACCATTTTTTAATCAATTTTAAAAAATTTAAAATTTTAAAATCATTCAAACTACACTATCGAAGAAACATCTGTAATCAGCACTGAAAAACAGCCCAGAAAAAGTGTTGCACGCACAGGAGTGTAGTATTAAACCATTTTTTAATCAATTTTAAAAAATTTAAATTTTCAAAAAAATTCAATAATTCGTGCTCTCACGGCTTAAGAATGACATTACACTGTCGGGATTTTGACCCTGTCGGGATTTCGACCTGTCGAGATTTTGACCCTGTCGGGATTTCGACCTGTCGGGATTTTGACCCTGTCGGGATTTTGACCCTGTCGGGATTTTGACCCTGTCGGGATTTTGAACTGTCGGGATTGTGATCCTGTCGGGATTCTGAACTGTCGGGATTTCGACCGTCGGGAACCTGATCTGTCGGGATTCTGAGTGTCGGGATTTTGACCCACACCCATTTGGAACCCATCTGGCGGGAGTTGTGTCTGGACCCCCTATGAGAGGCCTTCATCCAGCTCCCGCCGCAAGCGCCGGCAAGCATCCTCGTTTTTCGGTGAAAGCTCGCTTTTCACCCCCGTGTAACTACCCCCCAGTAGGTGTCATGGAATATTTTTCCGATAGGATCTTGAAGCAATAATGTCCCAAAGATGATGTATAGGTTTTAATTCGATATTGACTGCGTTCAGGCTCGTAAAATTGAAAAGAACCAAAAATGACGATATTTTCAATATTTTCCCTATACTTTAACATGGGAAACCTACTTCTGAAGGGCGCGGGGGTCAAAAATCGTCCTAGAGACCTGAAAATTTGCAGGTAATAATGTTTTAGTATTTGTAACAACTTGAGGGGGGGGGCATCTGGGAAATTCAAAAAAAAATTTTTTTGAAACACCCTACTGTCCATAGGGAGAGCCGGTGGTTGTACCTATGGACAAAAATTTCGTCAAGCTATTAAAATTAATAAAAAATCCAATTTTCAAGATTTTAGCTAATAAAAAATATTCTCCAACTCACAAAGGTTAGGACTATAGGTTGGGCAATTTAAATAATCAAAATATGATTTTTCCTGTCTTAGAAAAATCCAAACGTGATTTTTGTCCGAAGGTACAACACTCTCCCCTATACACGGGCTTAACAAAATGATATTTTTAAATTGACGAAATAAAGAAGGTCAATTTAAAAATATCATTATTTTGTTAACCCCGTGTATATAGTGTCTATCACGATCACGATTTGCGTATCTTAACTCATCGTAGCAACCCAACAGGCTTTCTGTTTACGCAGATTTTCCTTTCGCGTAGTGAAGTCATAAGGGTCCGGGAACATTGCTGTCGAGTATAAGCGAAACCGAGAAAATACTGTGCCCTGAGGTGCAGAATTATGGAATTCAGAATTATGGAATTATGCATCAATTTATTCTAAAAAATATTATGCCGGATCACCTGAAATGCGTATGAACCCCAATTGTGTGTATAGCGTTTTGTTAACCCCGTGTATATAGTGTCTTTTTATCACGATCACGATTTGCGTATCTTAACTCATCGTAGCAACCCAGCAGGCTTTCTGTTTACGCAGATTTTCCTTCCGCGTAGTGAAGTCATAAGGGTCCGAGAACATTGCTGTCGAGTATAAGCGAAACCGAGAAAATACTGTGTTCTGAGGTGTAGAATTATGGAATTATGCATCAATTTGTTCTAAAAAATATTATGCCGGATCACCTGAAATGCGTATGAACCCCAATTGTGTGTATAGCGTTTTGTTAACCCCGTGTATATAGTGTCTTTTTATCACGATTTGCGTATCTTAACTCATCGTAGCAACCCAACAGGCTTTCTGTTTACGCAGATTTTCCTTTCGCGTAGTGTAGTCATTAGGGTCCAAGAACATTGCTGTCGAGTAATATAAGCGAAACCGAGAAAATACTGTGCCCTGAGGTGCAGAATTTTAGAATTATGCATCAATTTATTCTAAAAAATATTATGCCGGATCACCTGAAATGCGTATGAACCCCAATTGTGTGTATAGCGTTAATCACTAATGAGTTATGCTCCTTAAACGAAGTATTTCCTTTCCAAAAAATTTCACAATCTGTGTAACAAATCGCAATTTGTCATAATTAAGAAGGCAGTTCGAATTTGTGTCGTGGTTCAGCTAGAAAATCTTCAATGATCTCTATGTTTTACTTTACACGATTAATGAATTGTGATCAAAATCATCGAGAAACCTTCAATTATGCGTAACGACTAAATTTAACTTTTGAAATTTGAATGAGTAAAGAAACCCTAGCTTGTTTAAAATATTCTAAAGATTAAAAAGTATAGCGATCAACAGTTCTTATTGTGGAATAAATTTATTAAAACTTAATTCAACTAAATTAAACCCGATGCGAACTATTAATTGTAACTTGTTTTACAAGATCCTAATCTTCTAACGCCATTTAAAATCAACCGAAAATATAAAGTCGTTAGATTATTTCCTCTCTGTTTTAGAAAACGATTACCCAAATTATGATGCTTTTTTTAGCATGATCCATAATCCACGAGCTAATTGGACGCTTAAACTGGATCCATCTGGTCATTATTACATCACCTGATTTCCGCATCCAATCAAAATCGCGGATTCTCCCGCCGTTGCAAAATCGTCTACGGGTCCACAGACGAGATTGAAAAACCTGCGTATTTCTTTTTTTTTAGAACGTTGTCGACTTGTGCATTTTTTTTACATCTCGGATTACTGTGTTTCAACGAAAGCTTCACGGGAATTCAGGTAAAATTTAAAGCAGTAGTTCTCATGCTTTTTTGATTATTTGTTTTAATTTAGTGAACTTAATTTAGTTTTTGTTCTTTTGGTAAAATGTTTTTTTGTCATCGTACAATTTTATATTGCCATAGTATTTTTGGGTTATAAAGTGATATTCCCATAATTTGTGAGCTCTTTTGGCCTGCCAATATAATATCCAAGTCTGGTCTTAGTTATGGCCTTTGTATATTTGTTATCTTATATAACTTACGATAGTTATGTGTGTTCTGCGATATAATTGTTATGTTATCTATTTATAGTATAGTACTAATTGCAAGTAGTTGTGTAAATATTTAGTTTGCAATTATTCTTTAATAATTGTAGTTAAGAAAATTACAATTCAATAGTTTCGTGTAAAATGACCCTAGTTTAAACTGTTCGAAGTATCATATTCTAATGTTTGCTAGCTGTCTGTATTGAAATAATCATTCTGATATTTCTCGTCATACCTCAACTGCATTCCTTGCTTCCTTTTATTTAAATACTTTTGAGTCACTAACTTAATAAATCATAGAGTTGCCCATAGTAGGATGAATAACTAATGTAAACATACTTAAACTGTTTTAAGTACTAGATATTCATGTTCGAACTCTTTGAGTGCACATAAACCTCACGTCTGATTTACACCTTGCTATTTTTATCTCAAGGTATCCAATACCTACCTATTTGTGATTCCAGAGAGCATTCATGCGTTCTACTGTTATATTTATGTGTTGAGGTGTCATATTTTGCATGATACCAGTTGGTTGTTGGCCAGTTGAGATTTTCGTTACCTAAAATTACAAATTCTTAGAGCTAATTTGTATTGTGATTGAGAAATAAAATTAAATGAATGAGATTGAAAAACCTGCGTATTTCTCTTTTCAGAACGATTTTCACCGTCGTAGTCAGACATGTTGTGCCTATTATCTTTTGGATTACTACTAAGTATTTTCAACGCAAGCTGCACGGGAATTCAGGTAAGATAGATTTAAAGCAGTGTTTCTCATGATTTTTGATATATTGTTTAACTTAGGTTTTTTTATGCATAAAAGTTCTTCAAGACTAATCGAAATATTCGAATTTTGTTGTTATATTTTTTAGAGTACTATAGTACTAATTGCAAGAAGTTGTGTAAATATTTCGGTTGCAATTATTCTTTAAATATATTGTAGTTAATAAAATGACAATTAATAATAGTGTCGTGTAAAATGACCCTAGTTGAAACTGTTCGAAGTATCATATTCTAATGTTTGTTAGCTGTCTGTATTGAAAAAGATGACTAATCATTCTGATATTTCTCGCCATACCTCAACTGCATTCCTTGCTTCCTGTTATTTAAATACTTTTGAGTCACTAACTTAATAAATCATAGTTGCCCATAGTAGGATGAATTACTAATATAAACATACTTAAACTGTTTTTATGTTCTAGATATTCATGTTCGAACTCTTTTAGTGCACATAACCTCCCTTGTCTGATTTACAAATTGATAATTTTATCTCAAGGTACTATCCAATACCTAGGTATTTATGATTTGTGATTCCAAAGAGCATTCATGCGTTCTATTGTTATATTTATGTGTTAAGGTGTAGTATTTAAGGTTTAAAGTGTGCACAATTTACATGATACCAGTCAGCGGTTGGGCAGTTGAGCTTTTCGTTATCTAAAATTAAAAAAGTGCAAATTCTTAGATTTAATTTGTATAAGTGATTGAGAAATAAAATGAGTTTACTTGTAACTTAATGCCCGAAAATCATTTTTGAGCTTAACGCAGGGATGAGATTTTTCAAATTTTTGGACGATACTTAAAAGTAACCTTAAGGTTGCTTTTAGTTAGTTTGCATCTTGGAATAATCAGTTTAAAATTTTCGACGTTATATTCAGAGATTCTAAAAATACTTATTTTAGTTATTACTTTTTATTTAATATGAAAAATCTTCTTGATAAGACAGTATGGGGTTTTTTCAGTGATTTCAGTAGAATATGCAAACATTAGTCAGAATATTTTGTCTTTGTACTTAGGGATCATTAACTAAGTTACATTTTCTCCATTTAAATTATGCTTTCTGAAGGATAGGTTTTATTTCTTTCAGATCAAAATTACAACTCAGTAAAATTTTAAGCAAAAGAACTTGTTAAAATTAATGTTAACTTGTGTTAGTTCTTTCAAACTTATTCTAAATTTAGGCTTAAAGCTAAATGCTGTGCATAAATATAAATACTCTTTTGATAAAATGTTTTGTCAGTTTTCAGACTTTTTGCTTTAAAGCAGGTATGGGCAACCTTTTCGAATCCGCGGGCCGGACTCAAAGATTATAATGTCGTGGAGGGCCAAAGAGTAGATAATAGTTAATATTCTTTAAGTAAAAAAATGAGGCCTTTTATTATATATATTTATGAAGTTTAATTATAAAGTTAAAAATTAATCTGGACTTGTACAATATCTAGATTACATAGACTAATTATAATGAAGTTACATTAATCTGGACCAGGCGCGGATCCAGCACGGCTCCAATGTGGGGCTTCTTCAGACCATCATCTTTATCTTTTGAAAAAAATGCCAAAATTTTGGGAATTCTCTAAAAAGTATCACTCAAGGTCCATTGGTACCGTACATTGGTACCGCTGGGGGGTCTGGGGGTCCTCCCCCAGAAAAATTTTGGAAATTTGACCTGTAAAAGTAGGTTTTTAACTCATTTTGAGTACTTTTTGGGACTTTTTTTCGTACTTATGAATGATTTTTGGGTCCAAGGGGGGCACTTTCCAGAATGTCACCCCCCTGTATCCGCCACTGATCTGGACTAGAATAATATTACGTACAATAATTATAAAGTTAGTTACAATTATCTACAATAGATTAATATTTTGATTAGAAACAAAAATTATGTTAAAGTTACAAAAATCTGGACTAGAATAATATGTGATTTTTGAGTACAATTTTTAAAATGTTCCGCGGGCCGGACCAAATGACGTGGCGGGCCGGATCCGGCCCGCGGGCCGGAGGTTGCCCACCGTTGCTTTAAAGTCAATCTCATCCCTGTTAATGGAAGCATCTACTGGTATCGTGTAGATTTGAAAATTAGTTTAGACCAAATGTTTCTTTCAAGCCTGGATTCCCTTTTTATAGAGTCTGAAGGCTCCCACAGACGATCAACTCGGTTGCAAATCTAGGTTGTCAACCAGGTTGAAGATTTTGACAACCAAATCGTTAACATAAAATTTAAATTATCAAATGAATATATTTTTTATGTTTAGTGCTCTTTAATTGTAAAATTACCTTTAATTAAATTTTCTCGCGAGCTAAAATTATATATATATATATATATTCATTTTTAATTATGATCATCTGTAGGAGCTTTTTGGTGTCAACCATTTTGTAATAAGACATCCACCCTTTTTGAAAAAACAGTTTTGAGTCCAGGCTTGAAAGAATATTACCACATTACCATATGATATTTTGCCCTTGATCGGACTTGATATTTTGCCCTTGTTAATGGGGAGTTTCCACTTTCTCAGTCTTACGCGATAGGGCAATCCGACGATACCAATTGCACTTGTCACAGAAAGAAAAAAAATGGTCATCTTGAGAGGTTTCGCTGTGATTTGTCCTATTGGTTTCGCCGTATTGCCCCACCGCAAGTAAGTCACCTTAATATCGAATACTAGGTACTATCTCCGTTAAACAAACTGGTGATCCTGGGTAATCAGATCGTTGGAGAAGCTCATTTGATTGGTTCGTTGACATCATCAAGCTGCAAAAATCAAAACCAATCAAATGAGCTTCTCCAACGATCCGATCTCCAAGAATCGGAATTGCCGAAGTTTACCGAAGGGAGATGGTAGTGTTTGATATTAAGGTGAAGAAGTGTGAACGCTCCTTGAGTGATTTATTGAGGTTGAAACTGCATTGTTAGTCACTCATATTTTCTCCTAATGAAAGTATATGAGTGTATACCAATGCATTGGATATCCTCTTTCCTACCAGAGAAACCCCGCGAGAAATTGATTTTCTTCGGGCTTCAGTCGTTGCTTTTTTTCCGCGGGTTAAGAGCTTGTCGGCATCGTGCACGGGCGTTTTGGGTTTCGGTATCGAGGGTCCTTTCTTTCGGAGGTCGCTGGAGGGGGAAATGGACACGGGGTTCGACTGTTTCCTCGTCTGCGCCAACAGTTGTGGGGCTGAAGGGGGGTTGAGAGGGAATCACGAGAACAGTCGAGATGAAACGCTTGAGTCACATCCTTCCGAAATCGGGAAATCGCCAAAAAAAAAAATGTTGAAAAGGGTTGTCATAGTTACTTGCTTGAGAGAAATATATATGCATTGTTGACCAATCAAATATATTGTGTCCACAGGGTGGCCTAAAGCAAGACCCTCTATATAATGGCCTCACAACTCGGACGGGTGACGTCACACTTTCCGCCACCTTTGACGTCACATGCAAAACGACGCCATGTTTTATATTTTTTGACTTCTTAACACTGAACAAGGAATATTCGTGTTTTTGTTATTAACATTAATGTATCGATGTAAAAACATACGCCGTGATACTAATTTTTAATGGCTATCGCTATTCAAACCAGAGTTTAATAAGTAGAAATCTGAAGTAAGCATAAAGCATCAAAAATGTCTTTTATTTAACAAAATTGATGGAACAACAAACAAAAACGTGATGCCATCTGAGAAAAATGTAAAAATACAAATCAGAAGAATTAACTAGAACTTAGTGCTACTAGTGCATTTCCCGCAACAATAAATATAATGCTTGATTATCATCAGTTTAATCTTATAATAAATTACAGAATTTAGTGTAATTAAATAAATTGTTTACTGTTGGAAGAATTCGAAAATTCAATGATTTGTTTTAATTTTTAATAGATTTTACTTTTTATTTTACTAGTGATTTTTTTTTATTTTCCTAGATAAACTTAATATTGTGAGAAAAACCTACATGACATGCATTCATTATTTGCAAACTGAACTAAAAGCCATGTTAGTCCTAAGCTAAAAAACTGAATGAAAATACAAAAAAACTGTACAAAAGGGACAAAATTTTGATTCTAAACGAAAGATTTTGAGTTTCCAGAACAGTATTATCAGCCTTGAAGGCATACATAACGCGAGGAGTTAAGAAAGTAAGTTTTTATGCTCCATAGACTTAACATGGGAAATTTAGCGATTTTCCGCCACCTTTGACGTCACAGTGACGTAGTTGTCAGGCTTTGTATATAGAGGGTTTTGCCTAAAGTCACTAGACCTTGTAGATTGGAAAATCTCGTGATAATGGATGATTCACTTCCTAGTTTTTAAAATTTAAAATTAATGTTAAATTCGGTTCCTTCAACCAAGGTCCAACTTTTGTAAAAACATGGTCCTCCTGCTTTGGTGATATTGTGAAATTTAAATTCATATTTCGACACATTTCTTTAACAGTTTTAATTTTAAGAAATAATTCAATGTTTGTTAAAAGTATCTCATAATTTAAATTCTGAATTCTAGTGCAGTTAAATCAATTATTATGGTTTGCAAGTCAATTTGTGAATGCTATCAATGAGAACTTAATTAAAATTCTGCCATTGAAAGGCAGTTGAAAGAGCTTCTCAATGAAATGAAAATACAGTTTTAAAACTTTACATTTGTTAAAAAACTATTTTTTTTTGAGGGTGTGGAATTTTTTGGACCTGGTCTAGTCTAATTTTTATCTAGATCAGGGAGAATAAGTAACAACAACAACAACAACAACAAAAACTATTTTATGTGCGTATGATCACGAGATTTTGCTTATATTGATCACATTCAAGAATTACCTACATTTACATCAAATACCTGTCTTAACTAAAGCGATCTACTAAAGCAAAATGTATCGTAAGAGATCAAGAGTCTAGTGACTTTCAGGCCATCTCTATATAATTAGTGCAATCACTATAAGCGAATGTGTCTTTATACACACAAAAAAAGACCATTTTGGGAGAAAAAAATAATTTCAATTAATCACATTTCACAAGTTACAACTTGTGAAAAGCAAAACATAAAACTAGTTCTTTTATGCATCGATGCAATATTCTGAAACAAAAAATTAAATTAACTGGATGAAAAAATCATATTTAAGTACTAAATGACTAATCATATAAAGGGAAAATAACTTCATTTAGTAAACGAACAGTTCAATAAGCATGTTATAAGTTTTTAACTCTAACCTTCAACATGTCACATACTTTTTGAATACTAGTGATTTTTAGGCCATCTCTATAATTAGTGCAATCACTATAAACGAATGTGTCTTGATTTACAACATCGTTGGCATAGAATGGCTTAATCTGTCCCTTATGCCATAAAAATCTAAGCAACCAATCTTCTATACATCGATGCAATATTCTGAAAAAAAAAATTCTCCAAGTTTTATTTAACTGAAAGAAAAAATCCTATTTATGTACTGAATCATAAAGGGAGAATTACTTCAATTAGTAAACGAACATTTTAATAAGCATGTTATGAGTTTTTAACTCTAACTTTCAACATATCGCATACAGATACATTGTAAATAGCTGCTTTACAGTTAACAAGCTTCTTGTTTTTTTAAACACAGTACTTAATATTTGATAATTTTGTGGGTGATCTTAAAACACGACAAAGACCCTCATATGTGCTTTAGTTTTCATAGTTATAAAATTCATTATACCCTCTATTTTAAATAAAGCTTAAAATTTCTTTCAAAGTATCAAAAATTGATGAGAAATTAAATAGTTAGAAATATCGAGTAATAATTTAAAATATAATAAGTCCCTAAATTTGGATTAATTTAAATAAATCATCCCAAAAGTACATAAAACTATATTTAAATAGATTTAAGTTTAATTTAATCTTCTATATTTCAGCAAATAGTAGAATTTTTCTTATTATAAGTAATTTTTATTGTGGAGAGATGTGTGATCTCATGCTTAGAAAGAAATTCTTCTCTATAAGGGTTTAATGTAAATTACTTTTCAATAGAGCATTTTCAATCACATGACTCGGACCTAAAAACGGCCTTAGCAACGTTGTTATTCGTCCAAGTGACGTCATGTGCGAATGCTTCTATTGGATGCTTCTATTTCCCGCCCCTAACAACGGCCTTAGCAACGTTGTTTATTCGTGCGAATGCTCTATAAGCCAAATCCGAAACCTGATTAAAGCTAATTTCTTATGGAGTAATAATGGAGTGGGTTTTACTTTCCATGAATGATTTAAAATATAAGAAATTGTATTTTTTCCTGTTATTAACCATAAAGGTTTTTAGGGAAATGGAAAATTCAGTGTTTTAGTCTGCATAACATTTAATCAATGATGCTGTGATGTGTCCTTAAATTTTATAAGTAAACAGTAAAAAAGTCTGAAAATTTTACAGTTATTTCTAACAGCCCGCGTGAATTCTGGTTTGAGGTTAAGTTTTTATTGCCTTGAAAATTGCGTTGATAATTCCAAGCTTGGATTAAGTTCTTTGCGCTTTTTAACTTAGAAATATAAAATGAAGTTTACTGAAAGAAATCTTATAAATTTAAGTATAAAATTGTATTGAACAGATAACATGCTTTTTGTTTTTGTTATTTTAAAAAGGTGCTAAAATATTTTGATATGGTATTGGGGAGTTAATATCGCCATTGTTAAAATCATAAAAATAAAGAAATTTTTTATTAAAAGAGGTTAACAATTACAAAAATATTTTTTTGTGAAATCGTGCAAAACATTTTTTGGCTTTGAAATGCTATTTGATGCCCCAAGGGGTGTCACATAATCAAATTGTACAGATTGTGATCAGAATATTTTTAAGTAATGGGTTTGCTTGTATGTTTCCTAAATTAGGGGGATTAGAGTACTTCATGATATTTCTGATTTACAGCTATAGTAATAGCCTGAATAAATTTTAATTCCTACAATTTTACATTAATGAAAATTTTTAGAGTGAACACTTTGTGGTATGATAAAGAATTTGGTGAACCAAAGAATTTTAAAAAAAATTTAAATAATTTTGGTAACTCAAATTAATGACTCAGAAATTGTCACTAAAAAGTTAGAAGTGAGATTAAAGAAAAGATTGTACTTTTTCTTTAAGACAAAAGTTACTAATTGTACCTTTTAAAAAGGAACTTAATGTTGCATTCTGCTTAATTTTGGTCACTTATATTTAAGTTACACACACTTCTATTTAAGTTACACACACTTCTATTTTTAAGTAATAAGCTCATATGTTTAATTTGACCATTTTGGTTTTATGTTGATTTAGATTGGATTTCTTTATTATTTTTAATTGACAGAGCTTTTTTAAATTTAAAGCATTCAATGTGTACTTAAAGATTTTATGAGTTAAAAAAGTCTGCAAATTCCTTTAAGGTTATAAATAGATTTGATCAACAAACCTGTTTTTATAGCCCCTTCTCTAAATTTTATGGTGGTTTGCTTTGAGAAAATACAAATGCCTTCATTGTTGATTTAATGTATTGAATTGTGAAGAAAATTAAATGGCTAATAGATGTCAAAACCTTTATGCCAAACTTCAACACTTTATTTCTTAGAAAAAATCCTTAAGGGTGATTCTCTAGAAATGTGAAAATTTGCTGTCCACGGCTCAGAAAACCATGAAATGCCATAAAATTAATTTTTCTTTCCAATATTCTGATAAATAGCCTTATGATAAGTATTGCTCATAGTTATAACGATTTTTAGAAGCAAAAATTAAGGAATTAAAAAACTTCAAAGTTCAAAATTTCATCATTTTGGCTTGTCCCACTACTGACATAAGCTCAAATAGCGGGCTTTTTAGTACACTAAAAGCATATTTTTTAAAGATTTTTTTACCTAATATTATTAATCTTATCTTATATAGTATATGTATTTGTGGATAAATTTTTTTTTGAAATTTTTAAATAACATTTTAGAAGTGAAACATGGTTGTCCCAGGAAATATCGTTATTTCGCCTAACATGAACGTTTTAGTTCATTATGAGGCATATAAAAATGACAGAATAACGCAATTCTTCTTGTTATTAATTAATTACAATCAGAATAAGTGAATATTCACTTTTAGTGCAATTATAAAGTGTTTTACTTAGAAAATTTTGAGTTTGAACTGTTCATTACAGAGCGTATGCTTTTAAAAAGTCATTATCCTGGCATCCATATCTCCTAAACTAAACAGAGTTAAAAATTGAAATTTGGATATGTTAGAGGTATTGGGATTTTATGGTGAACGTGAAATTTGTAGCCCAAAATATGAAAAAATAAAAAAATGGCGAGAGAATTATTATAAAAACGCCATTTTCCTGGCGCGTCATTATCCTGGCATCCATATTTCCTAAACGAAACGGAGTAAAAAATTGAAATTTGGATATGTTAGAGATATCGTGATTTTATGGTGAACGTGAAGTTTGTAGCCCAAAATATGAAAAAATAAAAAAATGGCGAAGTACTGAAAAACAGCATTTTACTGGCACGTCATTATCCTGGCATCCATATCTCCTAAACGAAACGGTCTTAAAAATTGAAATTTGGATATGTTAGAGGTATTGGGATTCTATGGTGAACGTGAAGTTTGTAGCCCAAAATATGAAAAAATAAAAAAATGGCGTAGTACTGAAAAACAACATTTTACTGGCACGTCATTATCCTGGCATCCATATCTCCTGAACGAAACGGAGTAAAAAATTGAAATTTGGATATGTTGGAGGTATTAGGATTTTATGGTGAACGTGAAGTTTGTAGCCCAAAATATGAAAAAATAAAAAAATGGCGAAGTACTGAAAAACAACATTTTACTGGCACGTCATTATCCTGGCATCCATATCTCTTAAATGAAACGGTGTAAAAAATTGAAATTTGGATATGTTAGAGATATTATGATTTTATGGTGAATGTGAAATTTTCAGGCTTAAATATGAAAAAATAAAGAAATGGCGAAGTACTGAAAAACATTAATTCACTGGCGCGTCATTCTCCTGGCATCCATATCTCCTAAACAAAACGGAGGGTATTATTGAAATTTGGATATGTTAGAGGTATCATGATTTCAAAGTAAATGTGAAATTAGAAAATATTTTTTTTTTTTAAGAAATTTTTTTTTTTTTTTATTTTTTTTTGAAACTTTTGTAGATATTAAAATTTCCATACGGTAGCACAAGTAACAAAATATGTTTGATTTATGTTGAGAATAAAAACAAATGTAAAAGAGAATATGTTAAAAGGGAGGTTTAGCGTTTTTAAGTTAGGATAATTTTGGGTGTATTTTTTTGAAGTTTCTTGTAATTTTTTTAAAAAATAAATTTTTGAATTTGCTTTTTATACGAAATATGAATTAGCATGAAGTAAATACATAATTTAAAACCTAAAAAGATAGTAAATTCTGTTATTTGAGAAAAAAAAATTTTTTGGTACTGAGTCCCCTTAAAAAAAATTTTTTTTTTCTATCTAAATGTTTTTAAACTTCACTGCTGGTCATTGGATATCAACTAGGAGCTCTTCAACTAACATTTAAAAAAAAATCAGAAGTTTTAAAAGACTTTTAATTTTCCAAACTTTATGCTCTCAATTTTTCACATTTCTAGAGAATCACCCTTAAATATATTGTGGCTGATTGAGTTACAAAAACATTTTAAAAGTTCGGAATGGATATTTTTTAGGATATGTGAAAATATGATTTTAAAAAGACCAAAATATGGTTTGATTTTAATGTCATGATGAATTTTTAAAATTATTGAAAGTTTTCTTCAAGATGAAATGATCACTAATTATAGAAATTACTCCAGTTATCAAAACACCATTTGTAACTTAATCTTAACAACAGGAATGTTTACTTAAACTTCTTAAAATTAAAGAGCTATTAGAGTTTTATTAGACAAAAAGATGTTTCTAACTGAATAAAAACTCGATCAATTTGCTATTCTAATGATTAAGATAAACAAATCTGTAACTGTTAGCTTTTAAAGAGTTTAGAAACCAAAACAATGTCTCTTCTGGTTGAAAAATCTAAAATTGATAGAAATGGCTAAAAAAGTGATTTTTCACTTTTAAAATATTCACTCTTTGATGTTTGATCGTAGTTCATTGAATAATAAAATTTGAAGTTGCATAGTTACCTGATTTTAAAAAAAACCTGTTAGACTTGACTATGATGTAATACTCATTTGACTAACTGTCTGAAATTTTTCTCCAGACTCTCTTAATTTCCATACTTAATACCAACCTAGAGTATTGTTAAAAAAAAGACCCACATGTATGTTCAACTAGTTCAGAGTGAGATAATATCTCAATTGGAGATAAATCATTGTATAACAATGTTGTCCTAAAAAATTATCAATTGCACTTTTGAAGAGTTGTACCGTTATTGCAGTGTGCCGAACATTTTAAAGTTAAAAATATATTTGATAGACATATAGAAGCAAAATTTTCAATCAATGAACTGTAATTATAATATTGAAAGTATTTGAGAGCACATAAAAAAAAAGATGGCGTTTGAGTCGTTTAAACAAATTCACAAATTGCTGCTCTGATCAAGTTAAATTTTATTGTGAGATTTAAAAAATATTTACAGAATTATAGACAATATTTCATTCTCTTAAGACCTTTTATCCTTTTCAAAGATGAAGACTCATTTGGAACTTTTAAAATTTATAGCTAAAAAACATAAATTAGCTTTAACTATACATAAAAAATTAATGCATCATCAAAGCTTTAATTTTGTTGAAAAATTGTAATTTTACTTGATGAATCAATATTGTTTCTATTACTTGAAAAAAACCTACATAAATTGGAGATTTGAGAAAATGACTTAAAAGCTGTCAATATTCCATTTAGGAATGTATTTTAAAAATTAAAATTATGAAAGATCATTAAATTTCACTTTGTTGAAAAGAAAAAGTGACAATTTAAAATATTTTTCTGCTGATGCCTAAATTTGAAGGCATATAAATGTTTTAATCACTTTCAACTTTGAAGAATGTGGGCTTATTTCGTGGTTAAATATATTTATAATATCTGGCACTAACAAAGCAATGTACGTGGATCGTTATTCCATAACAGGCATGACCTGAATACTGTTAGTGCATAAGCTTAAGTATCAAAATTTTAATGACTTCCTTTCCATAGAGATAAAATTTAGATGAAGCGACGTAAAGAGGGAAACTAGTAAACTTTTGAATAATATGGGAAAATTAAATAGTTACCTAATCCTAGCCGTTTCTAAAGAAAATGATTGTGGAAAGTTAGAGTACCACCACCTTTAATGCTGGATGTAATTTTATTTGGAAATTAATGAAATTCTGCCATATAAGATGAACTGGCATCTTGAAACCCCCAAAAGTCTTCGCAGTTTGTGTTCTGTGTGTAGTGTAACTGAGTGTTGCACAATGGTCAGTGGGGAGAACCCCTGACCAACCAACCATGAGGATACCAACGTATGAAAATGGTTTATGTGTGTAGTGGGGGCTCTCGTGAAAACGATGCTTTGGAGACTGCGAAAGGGTGGAGACTCTTTTTCAGAATCCTTCAAGCACGAAGATTAGCGATGATGGCGACTGCGAAGGGGTGGAGACTCCTTAACAGAAGCCTGTGTCTAGTACCACTACACCACCTCCGGGTCACCTCCGGGTTTTAATGTTAACTCTTAACGCCGGATGGTTAGTGACCGGCTTCTACTTCCGGGGGAGTCGGCACGTAGTACCCTGGAGACAACTAGGTAATATGAGTTTGGAGGATGGTGAGACTCCGTTCGACAACTTGGTCGGAGGAGTCGAAATGTCTTATATAGACGAACTTTTTTTTTTGAACGAAATCCGGAAGGCGCCTCTGACCCGTCGTCGGAGCCCCATCCTCAACTTCAGAACCTTATTGCGATGATAATTAATATGAGGGGTTGAAAAAACAAAAAATGTCAGGAAAAATGAGTTACCTTTGTTGTAACTGATAACTGAAAACAATTGTTACTATTGGTATGTTTAAACTGAAAGCATTTAGGGTAAACGGTATCTCTTGAAGAAAAAAAACCACAATCTGATACAAGAAAACGACTACGATTAGTGCAAAATTATAAAACCAAGGCGTAATTGTCTTATGAAAAAAGACATTCTTTGAACAAAATAGTCGCTTCCTCTAATTTTTCTGTTATGGGAAGCTGTGTTAAGATTAATTTGGCATTATAAATATGATTGTGAATGTATTGAACACATTCTTTAAGTTTAACTACGAAATCTAACGTAATTTTCAAAGTTTTAAGTGATTAAAGTTTTGCTTTAATATTCTTATAAACTTGAATAAATCATATAAACTATTCTGAACTGTGTTCAGAGTTAATTTAAGATTAATCTGTAAAAAATAATCCACTTTTCAGATTATTAAGTTTGGAAATAGAAACAAGCTTGATTTTCTAATTAAGTAAAATTTGCATAATCTTTGATACGGTGGGTTATAATTCTTTCCACCAGTTATCTCTAAAGAATATTTTAAAACACCTTTTTTCTGTTCTTCAGAAAAGGATAAAATATCTAATGTGAATGAAATATTGAAATTAATTACAAATGTACATATTATTGTCATATAAAATATTATATCAACCTTCAAATGTTATTTGAAGAATACAATTTTCTTTTTTCACCCTTAAAAAAAAAAGAAAAAATCAGAAGCAGCAGAATCTTATTAAAAATAAGTTTGCTAAATAAAAAATGATTCGGTCGTTATTGCAATAACGCATCAAATAAAGTGATCATAAAATTTTGTAGTAGTATTGAAAGTTGGATATAAATATTCTATAGGTTGTTTTACTCGAAATCAGGTAACTTGTGACGAAAATTTAGAAAAGTCTTGTAAAAAATTTATTAGTGTAGTATCTAAAGAAATAACTGTTAACCAAAAGTTTCAACCACTATCTCCAAAGCAATAAAGGAAATTTTGGAACTGGAGTATTTCTATACTTTAAAAAGTATTAAGCAGTTAAAGTTAATGGCTATGTTAAGATAAGAAAGGACTATAATATGCATTCCTTTTTTAACTTTTACGATGGACATACTAACATATCCTAAAAACTATACATCTTCAATTTCAATTATCTTTTTTTTTAATCCTAATAAACCCTGTCATAAGTAGACCATCGTCCCCCAAAAAAGAAGAGAAAGTTTAAGCAAAGGGAGTTCAATAATTAACCACTTAAGTGTCAGAAATAAACTTAAAAACACTATTCAGTTTTATTTAGGTGGCTACAAAGGGCGACAAGCTCAGTTCTTGAATCCCTATGCTATGTAATTGTTTCTAGCTTAAACCTTACTGGCCATTTTTTCAATTTTGTGTCTAATAAATTCATACAGCCCTATTATATTTTCAACAATAAAAAGTGTGAAGCACAAAAGCAATATTCAAAAAATTGGGTTCAAAATCTTTTAAGGAATTTGCAAGATTACTTTAATTTAAAAGTTTTAAGTGACCAATTATGTTAAGCATAAGTAAATCTTAGGGTTTAATCTTTCATGTTCATAATTTTGACTGCATTCTAGGAAAGATATGCAAAGTAGCTCTCTTGTATCCATCATCAAACTAGCATTAAATATTTCATCAAATGATAAATTCATTGAATAATTTAATTCAATTATTCAAATTAAAGTTTTTAACTCATTGATAAAGATAATCAAATATGTATAATGGCATTTGTGCGATTTAATGTAAAATTTCTTGGTTCACCAGTTCTTACTCTATCAATTTGTGATTTTAATTATTCACAGATGAATTGAGCTAAATTTTATGCAACAACTGCAACACTTTTAATATGTATTCTAGAAAGTACACCATAGAAGGTATTACATTTTCTGTTTGAAGAAACAGACTATCAGATTCAGTGTTATTACTAGGATTTTTTTGGAGGAGTAAAATACTCCTCGACTTTTTTAGGAGTGAATTACGGAAATAGCATGAACTACATATACAGAGACACGAAAACCGCAATCAAACTCCGTAAGCATCAGAACAATAAATTGGAAAAAAATACTATGGCTGTATGAAAACTCAATTAAAAAGTATGATAATTAGGGTGCCGTGGCTTTTGGCAATTGGCTTTGGCCAGAAGTCGAGCGGAAATGTCTCCGCTGAAATCAGTTGGTGTTTTGAGTAGAAAAATATTATTTGTTGACTTCGGTGGGGCCCCCACGCGGAGCATGTTTTAAGTTAAACCTTTGGGAAAAATTCAGAGAGTGAAAATACTCCCGGCTAGTTTTTCAAAGAGTATTTCCGATTTTCAAGGAGTGAAATACTCTCTCAGAGGAGTTAAAAAAAATCTCTGATCATATTCATTAATATTTTCAAAATCAAATTTCTTTTTTGAGACAAATATTCGGAATTAAAGAAATTTAGTTGTAATAAACTTTGAGTGTAAAATAAACAGATCAATCCAAGCTTGGAACTCTCACAATTATATCATGGTGGTTATTCAAATTATAGACATTGATAAATTAAGTATAATTTGATGTATCTTGGAAAGAGAATTGTTTTTAGACACAAGGTATCACGAAAACTTTCTGAATTATTAAAAATTAGTTCGTCTCATTTTTTAAAAATACTTTTTAGTAAAAGATCAAATCAAATCAGCATAAATATTATTACAGTTTTTTTCGCTAACCAAATATTATTTGATAGTTTTTAAAGCCATGGGTGACAGATGACAATGCCGGATAACTTTCTTTTGTATACGAGATGGGTGATAAACAAACTTGCAGAGATTTATTCTACGCTTTTGACGAGAATTTTCCCCTTTCTCCTCTTCCAAGGGTGTATTCAGAGCATTCATAAACCTGAGTACAAATAATCAAACCCTGGAGGTTAATCACATTAAGTTTTCAGTATTTAAATCAAAGGCATCTTTTCACTCATCATTGACTGTATCCCTTGGTTTCTCTCCCACTCCAATGTTCTCCATAAAAAAAGTACTTTTTAAAATCAGTGGCATATTGTCCTGTAGTTGAATCGTAGAGGGTCTTTGTCTGTTATCGTTCCCACTTGACACTTGTTATTGAATGTCCTTATGGGAGTCTTGTGCCATAAAACTCCAAATAACCAACCAACCGACCGACACTTGTTATTCTCTGTCACATGCATATGTTTTCTCTCAAGCAAAATACGTCGACAACTTCTCTTTTTAACAAGAGTTTAAGCAGTGAAATGATGCGTGTAAGTGTAAAATTAGATTTCACTAAGTAGAAGAATTTAGTTGACTGGTGTGATATTCTTTAAATCTAAATTCTTCTCATAAAATCTAATTTCACATTTACACACATCATTTCACTGCCTAAACTCTAATAGTTTCGCCGACTTCCCGGTTTCGCGAGGCTGCGACTCAATCGTTTCATCTCGATCGTTCTCGTGGTTCCCTCTCCATCCCCCTTGAGACCCCGCATCTGTTTCCGCAGACACCTGTGTTTCGAACCTCGTGCCCATTTCTGCCCTTCGCCACCCCCTAAAGACTGAATCCGTCGGTATCTAAACCTAAAACGTCCGTGCGCGACGCCGGTACACTCTTTTGCTCGTGGTCAAAAGCAACGACGGCTTTTGTGTCTCGGGGAAAACCAACTTCCCGTGGGGTATTTTTTTTCTGGTAGGAATGAGGTGACTAATGCACTGTTATACCCCCATGCACTTTCATGAAGGAGAAAATACGAAGGACTCGCATAATGTTGATGCCCCTTATACACAACAATGATAATGATGTTTAACAACCCAACAAGTTAACCTTGTAACAACCCAACAAGTTTTTGACCATCTCAATTAGTGTTCTAAGAAAGATTGACACATTTTAAAAATCACTAAGTCAAAAACTATAAAAAAAAATAATTACTCGGTTTATTGCATCCTATTTCTGAGATTCTTAGGAGGAGGATGCAATAAACTGCGTATCTTTATCTTTTTTAGTTTTCGAGTTATTAATTTTTAAAATGTCAGTCTTTTTTGGGATACCCTGTACTAACATATACATCGTTGGTAGAATATTTAAGAACTCAAAACTAATTGAGGTTTTTAGAAACTGGTACATAATCAGGATTGGTGCACTCAGCCCGTTGAACATTTATTTTATATTTTGCAATCAGTTTGTTCAGCAGTTAAGATAGAAATTTATAAGTATGCAAGGAACTCATCTTTAACTCTATTTGCAATTTATTAGTATGTTACTAGCTTATTTTTTACTCTATTACAATATTTTAATTGTTGAATCAATGGATTGATATGGACTCACTTGAGCTGCCCAGAATGACAGTACTGTGTCTGTAATGAGTTAAAAGTCTAAAATATAAAAATTTGAGATAAGAATGAATATACATATCCATTAGCACCTTCATATCATCTAGTAATTGTCCAAATTTAGTAATTGGTCAAAAAATGCTGGTTCTCCATAGGAATAACACAAGCCCTGTTAGTAAAAACCTTCAAATACTAAATTATGTACCGTGAACTTATAAGTACTGTCATTATGAGCAGCTCATGTTTTAAACACTTTGGTGTAATTTTTTGTACTTTTTCCTTTTGAGTGCCATAATTTTATTTATATATTATTAAAAGCTCTAGTCAATTCATTGCTGTTACTTGCAATGCCTCTGTATATTCAAATAGACAATTTTTTTAAGTTTTGCTAATTTACGCATAACTATCAAAATTGTCCAAGTCTAAGGTACTCAAAACAAAAACGAATGTCAGAAACCAGACAGACATCAAGATTTTTTTTTTCAAAATCAAGCTTTGCATCTAATAATTTTAAATTGGTTAAAAAAATAAATCTTGTAGAAATCCCTCCCCGGTAAATACGCAATTTGTTATAAAGACCTCATGACGCCATTAAGATAAATGTAGTTTTATTTTCTACTTTAAAATTGCATGTTGAAAGTTCAATTCTAAATTTTAATGGGATTTTTTCATCCTACACCAGTCTATAGAAGTACATTGCAAAAATTGTTTAGCTAAAAAGATCTGGTTTCTGCTATTCACAAATTCAATTAATTTTTTTAATAAAATGTAATCAAGATTCAGCTAAACTGTGTTGCAAACTCCAAATTTAAGGTTTTACCCATTTATAAATGTTATTTTTAGAATTAAAATAATGAATGAAATTATCTCAATTTTCTTACGTTAATGTCAGTATTATTTAAGGTGACTTAGTACTATAAAAGTTGTCAAAATATTAAGAGAAATTAATTGCTCATTTGAAGTCTAAATGTTACTAAATGTGTCAACAAAGTTTCTGAACTCAAGGTATTTGTTTAAAAGTTTCAAACTTTTTTATTAAAGAGTTTGCTAGTGTAAATAATAATAATAATAAATACTATTTATTGAAACCTTAAGATATTTTTAATTCTAATTGTAATAGGGGGATTCAAAACTTTTTATGAATGTGCAGAAATGTTACAAAAATATATAAATTTCGAAGCAAAAATAATGGTTCATTTAATGCTTTGAATCTTTCTAAATGTGTTTGTTAAGTTTCATAGCTCTATCTTATTTACTTATTACAAAGGGTTCAAACTTTTATGTAAAAGTGTACGTGCTTGTCTATTAAGGAGAGAAAATGCATTTTTCTCACAAGTGGCATATTTTTACTTAAATTCTATTTTTTGAAATTATTAAAACTTTTTTTTAACTAATTTATGGTAATAGGGTTCAGAAACTTTATGTATGAGCTGAAATGTCATAAAAATGTGTAGGGTTATAAAATGTATTTGAAAATGATTAAAAAAAAATATGCATAATTATAGAAGTTTAAAAGAGGGGATGAAATGTATTTTTGAAATACTGGGAATTAAATTCTAACTTTCTTGTGAGAGTTATTTGTCTCGTAAGGCCACATGCTTTTTCCAGAAAAAAAAAACACTTTTAGTTTTAAAAAATGTCAAAAAGATAACATTTTTTAACTAGTAAGTAATTTAATAATTTATTAGTAGTAAGTAATTAGTAAGTTATGTCACCTTAAGTAATTAATTAGAGGTATGTGCAACTAAAAAGTTCAAACCAGAATATAAACTATGGCTTAAAAAGTGAATTTCTCAATTAAAAAAAAATTGATATAGAGCATTTTATCATTATTAGTACTAATCTTTTTTACATCTCAAATGATCATTCGGTTTTCAGCTGAGAACTACATTTCGTCGCTTAAGATGTCACGTGGGCTATATAAAACTGAAAATTAAAACTAGGTCGTTCTCAATTGTATACTTGAGTCGCTAAGTAACCAAGCCTGACGATTCTGTAAAGCTGTTTTCGTTGTCACTGTGTGCACTTATATAATCTGTTGATCAGGAAACAGTATTTAAACTTATTATAACTTAATTATGAATGCATTTCTCTATAATTGAGAGTAACGGTAAGATTACAACTGTTTGATTGGCTCTTAAAGCATGGAAGCACATACTTGCCAACTCTCCGGATTTTGGCGGGAGACTCCGGATTTTCGCTCTCTCCTCCCGCCCTCCGGATTTTCCCCGAAAATCTCCCGCTTTCTCGGTTTTCTCCCGCTTTTTTTCGGAATTCCTGGTTTTTTCGAAATATGCATAAGGAAAATGCGAAATGTGTGGAAAATAACCAAAAGATTTTTGTAATACAGAGTGATCAGACGGTAAGTAATGCTGAAGGCCTTTTTACAGCATTCTTATTGGAGCATAATTTACCGATCAGTGTGGAGGACCATTCCGGAGCTCTCTTCAGAAAAATGTTCCCGGACAGTGCGATTGCGAAAAAGTATGGTTGTATGGTTTTAAAACGGTTAAATTATTATTTTGAGCACATATTATCTCTTTATAATTGGTTTGCGATGGGCTATACATCGATAAAAATTCCTCCTGATTTCTATAGAAAATCTCCTGATTTTTGACTTTCAGAGGTTGGCAAGTCTGGAAGCATCTTTGAAACACCAATTTCATACGCATTTAAATCAGATTCACTCCAATCCAAAACGTCGTAAAAATGACTTAGCACTATCAACTAAACTATCGTATTGAATTTGAAATGTATCTCAGGCCTATAGAACTCTCCAGATTTACTTGCTTTATACATTTTTATCAAAAATATGTATTGGCATTATTTTTTTAAATTCCATTTAGTTTTTAAATTGTGCTAATGAGGTAAGATTATTGGTCTGACTAGTTAGACATAAGGGGATTTTTTTATATGGCACATTTTCAGACTCCTTGAAAATTTTTAGAACACTCCTTGAAAACTCCCTTTGATCTCTCCTCTTTTGGTCTTCAAAACGAAATGGCGACGTAGAGAGGAGTTCCTAAAATGCACTCTGCATTATCATTTCAGTGTTTTTGTTTCCCCCAACAGAGAAAAAGCCTAACAGATGGTCTGAAACGCTTTTTTCACTGCAAATTTCTGATTGAAAATTTTCTGATTTTCTGATTGATTAACAATTTCTGATTGTTAGGTAGTACGATTTGGAGATCACAGATATGATTGGCTGTGACGTGTTCATTCAATCTGTCTCTCTCGAAGGGGTATTAGAGGATAAGGCGATTGGGACTCTATTTTCCTGCCTCGTGACGTGACAAGGGAGGCATAAGTGGGAGCGCCAACAGGGCCCCTTTCACAAGGAATACCCCGTGCTTTTTTCGATTTCCATTATCGTTTAAGGTCATGGACTCATTTCTAGTACTCTATAGTTTCCCACTTCCAAGAAAATTATTAAGATTTTAGTTATATTTTAATAGATAAATTGTTCCTCACTTTTACATTTTTTTAATCGACTTAGGTTTAGTTCAACCTCTTAGATTGGGTGGCAGTAAACTGGAAACATTTTTTCAACAATTTGATGTCTTTTACCCTTTGGTATTTTGTGCTGACTTCCAAAGAATTAGGGAAAGACTGATATGACATACCGGTTCTAGCCGGTATTGATAAACAGGAACCTTATTAACGCAAACTTGGTCCTAGGTCTTTCATGTTTGCCATCGGCAACTTGAACACCTCTGTGAAATTGTTAACTTGAATTGTTTGAACTTCCTTGCTATTTGAATTTTCTCTAGTTGTCAACTTCAGGAGAAATACCTGCCTTATGCATTTGGGAACCTCTGCCTTTTTCGCAAGTGAACGTTTGTGCAGTGAATTTTTTTCTTGTCTTATGGCCTAGAATGCATGCTAATTTGCTTTTAAAAAAACGAATAATCCGTAATCCTAGATTCGTACCCGGAAAATTTCTTTGTAGCAAATTCTGTTGTGGTTACTTGATGTTGTAGGAAAACAATTACTTTCTACTCAATATCGAGAAAAATCTACAAACCGAGTTATTTAAAAGACAACTCTTCCTAAGTGTCCTGAATGAAACTAAACTAGCTGCGATATAAGTTATACTATAGCACATTTGACATCTTAAGCGACGATTTGAAGTAATTTCATGTATTTCCCAAATTTAAATCCATAAGATTAAGAAAAGGGGTTGAAAACCTCCCCTTAAATTTTACTTCGGTGAACATGTGGTTTCTATAGTTTTCACAGTTCTGGTATGAACGGAAGGAAATCAGAACTAACATTTCTCTGTTATTAATTTATAAATGTATTTTTTTTGTAGTTTGAGTTGAATGGTTCTCAACGTTAGTATAAAAAGGTGTTTTTCCTCAACAAAACCGAAATTTAATCTTCATTTCTCTTACAGCCATATTCATAGCAATTAGTCTTTTTAAATTCTTGGGCAACGAAGGATTCCACCAATCAGAGTCAGCGAAAAGCTAATTTTTCTTTCTTTGGCTATGAATCCTGTTAGTTAGATGAACAAAGGTGTTCAAAGGTTTGACGTAAAAGTTCCCTAAGCTGAGAAATCACGTACCTCATAAACTGATGAGAAATTCTCAGACAAACTTGTAGATCAATTTCAATTATCACAGTTTTGGTTTATGGCAAAAACTATGTATTTGTGTTAGAAAGTTCAAGGAAACAGTTAAAAAAATATGTGTATGAAAATTTTAAGACTTTCAAGAAAATTGATTACTAGGTAGGGTTTAAAAAGTTCCCGGAATTGGTCTATTACAAATCATTAAAAAATAGAAAAATAATTTATCTTTTTTGGCCTTCTAAGTACTTTCCTCCCGCATCCACACAATTCTCCTAGCTTTCGTATAACTGTTTAAAACACTCCTGAGATCCATTTTTCGAGAGGTCCTCCAGATGCTTTGTCGCATTTTCGATCACCTAGTCCAGCGGCGCCCAATCCAACCGAGGATGATCTTGGATGTCCGTGCGGCCTTCACAAAAACGTTTGTACCGCTCGTATTTTTTCCCCATGCCATCGTTTCCCTTTGTTTCCTTCAGCATCTCGAGCACCTCAGAAGGTGATTACTCAAAGAAAGCGCAGAATTTTATGTTTTCGCGCTGCTCCAAAAACAACATTTAAAAATCGGACGATTGAAAAATTCGCTTTATCAAAAATGATCTGCAGCTAACACCGACAGCACCGGAAATGAATTCCAGATGGCTCGGCTGCAAACCTCCAAAAGAGATATTTACCCTCCAACAAACACCTGCGTGAATGTAGACGACCATTCCGGGAACTTTTGGGCTCTACCCATGGTATCTAAAACAATGATCTGAATCTGAGTATGTTGCATCTCAATATGCATCGAATTGGCACTTCCCACATTTTTTTTCTGTAGAGGTATCCAAGAGAGGAATACACGTCCATTTTTAGCTATTGTAGTTTTTACCTTGTATGTCTTTTGAAATTGTTCAGAAACGAATTGAGTACTTTGGGACAAGAACCGGGTATATCTCCACTGTCAAACCAAGTTTGTCCACAGTTAGATTTCCCAATTTAACGCTACAATTCCTATCATAGTTGCCTTAAAATGCAGAACTTTTATATTAACAAACATGGGTTTTAAACTGCACACAAGTCTGACAAAAAAAAAATCTGAACCACATATGATCTCTCATAGACTAAGCTGAGTGAAAAATAAAAATTCAAAAATAATTTAATGAGTTTTGTGAAAATGTTCTAAAAATTCAAAAATAATTTATTTGGTTTTGTGAAATATTTTATTGGGGAGTACAAAATACCTTTTCGGCAAGTAAAAAATAACTGATTTTCTGATCACTAAAAATAAAAGCGTGGGCGCTAGTAATTTATAATTTTACATAAAAGAAAATGCGAATAGATAATATAGAACTAATAGTGAATTACTAGCGCCCACGCTTTTATTTTTAGTGATCAGAAAATCAGTTATTTTTTACTTGCCGAAAAGGTATTTTGTACTCCCCAATAAAATATTTCACAAAACCAAATAAATTATTTTTGAATTTTTAGAACATTTTCACAAAACTCACTAAATTATTTTTGAATTTTTAGAACACCTTAATAAAAGCGTTTTTTTAAAAAGCTTTTTTTTACTTATTTTATTTTCTACTTTTTAGTCATTAAGATTTGCCTAAAATCTTAAATTTTATTCCAATTGTTGGTATGTGATCAGTAGAATCCCCAAATACGCTAATGCTAAAGAATTTAAAACATTACCCCTTTTATTTTATTTTCTTAAAATTATTTTCAAAAAATTAATTTGTAAAGAATAATCATTTAAAAAAAACCAGAGATGCGTATTACTGGGGAAAATATTCCAAAATGAAGAGATTTTATCTTGAGAAACTCATTCATTAAGATTCAAATTAAATTAAACAATCCGAAAAAAAACCACTTAATTTCATTTTTACGGAACGCGTAACCTATGTATCACAATACGCGAAGGTTATATAATCGCTCGGAAATCATTCAAACATTGTTAATTCCCAGGAAAATACAAAATAATTTATGTATTTCCGTCCCCATTTCTACTTTCAAAAATTTCTGTTTGAGCAATAAATAATTCCATCTGAATGAAAGGGAAATCTAGAAGAAATAAATAGCCATAACTGTCTGTCATAATAAAAATATCAAAACTACCATTCCTCCATCAAATGAAAAAAGAATGAAAGTGTTTCCAAGCTTTTCCAAACACTCTAAATTCTCATTAATAACTTCGTTAATAATCTTAATTTAAATATAATAATTCCCGTTTTGAAGATTGAATATGGTTCAAATATATATAATACGCTATTGTACAAGTTTTGGAAGCCATAGTCTTTTTGGAGTGTCTTAAATTCGAGTTAATCGGATAATCAAGAATACTCGTTAATTACCGTAATTAGAGAGTTATTGACTCGGTGATAATGGAATATTGCATTGTCATGAATATTACACCATGCTGCAAAATTTCAAGGCTTAATATCGTTTAGAAGTACCTGAAATTTTATGTACAAGAATCTAAATTTTTTGCTATAATTTGCCGTTAATTAATTTAATTGAGAATTGTCGTTTTGATGGTTGAATATAATAGTACTATGCCTATTACAGTATTGTTCTTTTTTTGGGAGCTAAAATCTCTTTGGAAGGGCCTCAAATTTCAGTTTTTCTGATAATTAAAAAAACTCGTTAATTAACTTAATCCTTTGGTTATTGATTAGATAATAATTGGATATTGGAGTGTCATGAGGGTTACATCAATGTGTAAAGTTTCAGGGTCCTGGAATATCAGGAAGTGACCGAAAATCGAGTTTTAAGTTTTCACCGGTGACCTTGGCCCAGAGCAAGTCTAATAAAAGCGTTTAAAAAACCCAGTGTGGTAATACATCTTTAAGGTTGATCGAATTCAATAAGAACCTGCGCTTTTCAAAAATCCTAAGGTGGTTGATATCGTCCGCTTGAATCTTTTAAAAGGCAATAAAAAATTTAAACTTTATTATTCACTGAAGGCTCATAGTACAAATACAAGGGTTGCTGTTTTGACTCCCATAATTATCCTAACTTACGCAAAGTTAATACACTTACCCTAAGGTGCACGCCAACATTTAAGATAGCTCCAAAGGGTTCCTAAGGGCTGAAAAAATAAACTAAAGTAAATTTGTATTTAAAGTGGAGATACCTTGTTCTTGCAACAAAGGCCTCAGTTTCTCTTCTGTAAAGTACTCGTAAGTTAAGGTATTGGTGTTGTAGAGAATATTTTTATGTGCATTTTCATTCCTTTAAACATATTTGTTTGTGTTTCTTTGCATGAGCTTTATACTGCGGACTTCAAATACGATAGGATGTCTAGTGAAGGGAGGTGTACGAACGATGAGCCAATCTTTTGGAAAGAAAGAAAATAGATGGCAAATCTATAGAGAATCGTCAGCAGCGAGTAAGTACATATATGTATATTCTCTATCTGAGAAACAATTAGTGTTTTAACTTCGATGTGGAAGAAATAAAGAATGCTTATTATTATTTTTTAAGATTATAAACATTTTCTGTATTCCTTAGGAAATTTAAATACAGTAATCGATTTTTTTTGTCGAAGAGTTGGGTCCTATGACCCCTTAAATTAGGATTTGCATCTTGATTAACTAGAATTATTAAAAATTGTGGGTGAGAAACAGAGTTAGAAGTACATTGATTGAATTTGATTTTAATTTAAGAATGTTTTTTCTTTTTTTTAACCAATGAATGCTGATTTTCCATTGATATTCACTTACTCCATTGATAGTACCTTAACCCTTTCGCGACGGGCACCTCAACCACTAAGCCGCTCTCACAGGACGGCAGACGAGTAGAAAGAACTTTCCCCAGGGGACGGGCACTTTGCGCTCTAAATCGCTCTTCAGAAAAAAAAAATCGTAGAAATTAAAATTGTGGTCCAAAATATCTAATTTTTGCCATATGATCAGCAAAACCCCTTTGAAGTAAATGCTAAAAAATTTAGAACGTTATACCTATATTTTCCTTGAAAATTTTATAAAACATATAACATTTAAATAATAAACATTTTCTCATATCTAAGATGAATAAAACTGGGGAAAATATCATAAAATGAAGAGATTATATCTTAATAAACTTACTCATGAAGATATATTAAGTATATTTGAATCAAAACCTACTTTATTTCCTTTTTATTTGAAACGCGCAAAGCGCGCATCCAATATAACCCATCGGAAGTCGTTGAAACATTGCTAATTCTGAGATAAATATCAAATAATTTATCCATTTCGATATTAGAATGTTTAGACACTCAAAAATATGGATTATTTCTAACTAAGCCATAAATAATTACATCAGAACACAAGCGAAATCTAAAAGAAATAAAAAAAAATCCCTCATCATAAATACATCAAATCTCCTATTTATCCTTCAAAAGAAAATAAAAAAGTATATTGAAGCCAATAAAACATGTGTGTAAGTTAGTATTAGCTAAGAAAGTGAAAGAGAACACTATAAATTCACATTACTTATGTTTTCAATGCATAATACATAAATCTCGCGAATCCTCCGAAACAACTTATCAAAAAAATAAAATACTTTATGGGAATGGAGGTCAAGATGTTCGCCTTCGAATAATTTCGTTGTAACTGATAAAGAGCGATATCTAATGAGAATAAAAATTACTAATATAAAGTTTTAAGCGTGTATCATATATGAGACGCCCGTCCCCTGGTCCTTTCAAAGCAGGCGTCTCACCCGTGAGACGGTAGGCCGGTGGAAGCACTACGCTGGCGTCTCACCCGTGAGACAGTAGTCCCGAAAGGGTTAATGACTAAGTTTCATGATAATTTTTAATTTTCATAATAATTTTCAATTTTATTCGTCTTAGTATTTTTTTGCTGTGAACTAAGCAGAAATATAATTTAGTTGTCGATTAAAGTGGTTTTTAAGATTTTTTCCTATCTGAAATTTTATGAGGTTGAAAAAGGGAATAAGTCCATAAACTTTTTTCCAACTGTAAAATACTTTTGACTATAGTTATATTTTTTCGATGATTATTCTATACTCTAAATATGATCCTGAATTCCAGTTCAAAATTTCTGGTTATGCAATGAAAATTCCATTACTTATACAGTTTTTTTCCCCAATTTTCTCGAGACTTAAGATTTTGGACTTATTCCCTTTTTCAAACTGACTCAATTAAATGACACTAAGTTAAAACACTCTCATTCATTGAGAAAGAATTACTGAAGGAATCAAGTGTTTTACTTTCTAGTGGTACTACATTTGTCTGAATGTTTTACAGGTACGACATCGGTGATTTTGTTGACTTCAGCTTCTCGACCTGTTTTAGGTAAATAATGTTTTATTTTTTTATTTTCAGCAAGAACCTCACAGCTTAAAATCCCTAGTTTTAATAAACTAACCTTCTTTTAAAGCATCTTGGTTGAAATAGGTATTGTAGAAGTTAACTTTTTTTAATTACTATAAGACAGTGTCTGAAAACAAGGGGTCATACTACTATTAAAGTTTCTTTGAAAAAATGAATGTTAGGCTAAAATATTTTCTACTTACTACAAAACAAATCTCTATTTAAAGTTATTTACTAACCAATTTATTGTATCTCGTGAACTTTAAAGTAATTTATCTCTAAATGTTAATTTTTGATGTTTAGAACATGATTACTAAAATATTGATTTGATTTTATTCAAGAATTTTTCACACTATCTTCAGTATAATTAAGCACAACATCCCTAACATTTTGGTGTCAAATTATTGAATTTTAAATTTTTTATCTTGTAAAATTTATCATAATTTAGGAACAACTAAGTTAAATTATGCTTTAAAGATATTAATTTTTCTGCATCACTTTTATTTTTGTAAGGGCTATTTATTTAACATTATGTACATTTATCTACTAAAATTTTGAATTATAATGTTTTAGTTAGGAAAAACCATTAAAATGAAAATTTGTCTCAGATACATGCCTTCATAAAACTTTACTATTCATAATTATTTTCTGTTTCCACATACTAAGATAGATTAATTCCTAATAAACAGAGAAAAGGGCTTCTGAAATATATGAAAGAAATCATTAGTCGAGATAAATTGGATCGTGCTTATTTAATTTGTTAAACTATGTAAAGCTGTTTTCACCAAAACTTTAACAGTCCTATGATGCCTTAACTTATGTTACAGCCCATTACCTTATCATATTCTGGATCACTTAAGATCTCATCACCTCTCTCGATATGTCACTGTACTAGACAGCAACGTTAGTTGACCCTATGACGTCACTAACAAAGTAGTTCCCATCGTGGTGTCTGAATTTTGAGTGAATTGAAGAACGTCAATATAAAAATATGATTATTTTGTTAAACCCATGTATATATAGTGCCTTTTTTTATCACGATTTGCTTACCGAAACTCATCCTAGCAACCCAACAGGCTTTGTGTTAACCCATTTTCTTCTTCCTGGTAGTGACGTACTGGGCTCAGGAAACGTTGCTGTCGAGTACAGAAAAGGTCTTGTGTTTTGTGTCATAGAGAGAGGTATAAGAGTTTTGTAGTGGGCCTCCCCAGAGAAAAGTTTCAATGAGCCAGGTTCAAAAAGTTTTTCTGGTTACTTTAAGAGACTCTCGTAGGCCCACGTCCCCTGCTCTGGAACCTCCAGTGATTTACATAGAGTAGAATAATTATACAGAGTATTTTGGTACCTAAAATTTTTAATTCTTAAAAAGTAAGCCTTAAAAATTTGGAGTTAATTGCTGTTTTTAACAAATTCGAGCGATTTCTTTTTATTACTAAATCGCTGACCACTTTCGAAGCTCTCAATGACTGCTTGTGATCCGAAGAACACCGGTTGGGTCCCAGTCTGGGGGTCCTCCCCCGGAAAATGTTTGAGTTTTGGCGTGGAAAGAAGTAATTCTGCGCTATTACTTGGAGATGACTCCTTTGGACCCTCCAGGTTTAAATATTGAGATTTTTCGATATGCTTGCGCCATGGACTTACATCAAAAATATTTTTCTGAAGAGAGACAAATATCAGAATCTTGAGACCCATAGAGCTATATTTCTGTTTCTTAGGTATAAGAAATTTCCCTAAGCCCCCCCTAAGCTAAGCTAAGATGGATGAAAATGGTCCTTCATTAGGTTAAAAAAAGTTAGCTATTTAGAAATGGTAAGGTGGTAGGATTTGCCTCTTGCTGATTAACTTTAATTAAAAGAAACTTGGGGTTGATACAAAAGTAGAAGTAAAAAGGTGGTCTGTGGGAGTACCCACAGGAAAATTTGGAAATTTGACACTTAAAAACAATATTTTAATTAGTTTTTGTACACTTTGTCCAAATTTCTTAGAGGGGGGCTTTGCCCCTGTCTTGCACCCTACAGAATTATCTACAATTAATCCCATAAAATTAGTTTATTTGAGAAATTTTTTAAGTAATACAAAGATAATACGTATGTTGTATTCAGAGAAGATCTGTATTAGGGTGGCCCAATTAAGTTTTTTCAGGACACTCTCTACTTTTTTCGAATAGTTAATAGAAACTCACAGCCAAAGTTTCAGTTCTGAATAAGAATTCGATAACCCTAAAGGAAATAAAAATTCTAATTCGAAAATTAATGTTTTGGAAATGGATGTTTTGGAATTGCTTGAGATCAATCATTTTCGGCATTTCAGTGCATCTGATGACTTGAGTTTTAATTAAGAAATAAATTATTTTCAACATTATGAATTCATTTGCTTATGTAATTATGTAGTTAACATTGCTAAAAATTTTTCGAACACAAATGATATAAATTTCATTTGAACCCTTTACGCTAATTTATATCATTGTAATCCAATATACCTGAAAATTCTATTTAAAATAAGTTGGTATGGACTGTTTATAGTTTGCTAATTTACTAAAGGTTTTTTTTTTCATTTGTTCATCGCTTTCCAATCGATATACAAACCCTAAACTTTCCCAGAAGAGATTTCTCTGCAAGTCTAAAAAATTGAGTGGTCCTGGCGATTTCAAGACACTATTTTTTCTCATAAAAAAAGTGGGCCACCCTCTCTGTATTACAATACGACGGGATTTCTCTGCAAAACCTGGTGTTTTCTTGTAACAAATTTTACAGTATTTTCTGTAAAGTCAACAGGTTTTTTTTATAGTGTACGTATCCTTTAATCCCCTCCTATTCTTGATTTTCTCCTTTCATCTTCTTCATTCCTTTCATATCCATACGCATCACCCTTACCTTAACGTAGTGGTTATTTCCACGACAGTTGAAGCATGCGCAGTAATAAGTTTGTATTGACCGTACTTATAACATTAAAATTATATTATTGATCAATCTTGGCATCAGCACCGATGGCCTAGTGGTAGAGTGTACGGCCAGTAACCCAATAGTCTCCGGTTCGATTTCTGGCTGCTACTTTTGATTACTATGCTTTTATTTAACTTGTAATTTTTCAGAAGTAGCGAGATTATTTCGCGTTTAGTTGTTACTTTCGTGGAAATAACCAGTGCCTTACCTTAATCCCCCAACCACAATTTAGCCCTCTTCACCCTTTCCCCTCTTGATCTACTCGTCCTTTTTTTTTTAATTCCTCCTCTACAGCTGTGGTTCCCAACCGGTGTTCCGTGAGATCTTTGGAAATGGCTCGAGAGGGTGTCAGGTAGCACACAGAAAAGTTTCCAATACAAAGAATTTGACATTATGAACGATTTAGGATGAATTTTACTCGTGTTAATGGCTTCTTCATCTGTTTACATTGTAGGTATAAGTCAACATTTATAACAATACTTTCTGTTACTAATCAAACTCCAGTAAACAGGTTTTCAATATCCAGCGCCATGTTTTAGTGTTGCACAAAAATTATTGGGGCACATTAACTCGGCATCTTACAATTTTGTGAGGGTGAAAGTTTTAAAAGAAGAGGGTTGGTCCGTTATGGTTTGAAATTCAGTCTAAGCTAAGTGGTCCGTGGAAATGGAGTTGGAAAGTCCTAACTTTTTTATTATTGAAACAAACAATATCTCCGTGTATCAGTTTGTGTTACAGGGGGCTTACAGATGTACGAGTAAGTAACCAAAATTTTAAACGATAAAAACACCACAATACATATAAAATTATAGTTTAAATTGCTAGGAGACATCAGACTAAGGTTGGAGGAATAAGAGTTTCTGAAGGGCCCTAATTTAACTTTTGTTTTTAGGAGTCTTTAAAAAGGCGTGTATTTTTGTACTAGCCTTAAAAATTCTTTTTAACTGAGCCCTGAGCTTTAAGATATATGTAAGCATCGTATATAAAATAGCTTTATTTTCACCCTTTGTTTTAAGGTTGAGGGACCCTTGGGCCAGCTCTGAAAATCTCAAAAAAAAAAAAAGTTTGATTAGTTATCTCAATTTATCTTGAAAATCCATACAGAGTTTTACTCGTTATTTTAAATTAGTGGTTCCTAACTCAGAGAAGTCCGCGGACCATTAAGTCTAAAATTTTAACCTTCACGGACCACCCTATGTAGCTTAAAATCCTTATCTTCATAAAATTGAAGCATGTTCCGAAATATAACTACATTTTAAGGAAAAACTTTAATTACATGTAATGAGAATTAGTGATTGTTGATTTTTTTTTTGTTGTGATATAAGTACATCTTCGGGACTCACAAAATTGTGGTAGAGTTTTTATTTCAGCACTCCTAATAAATGTCACTTTAAATATTTATACTAGAAGAAATTATTGTTAACAATTTAGTGTTGACTGTTATCCCCACAAATTACACAGCCGAAAGTATAATTCAATCTTTTCTTGTTTAATACATTCAAATTTATATTTTTGGAATTTTTTGTGTTCTTCCACGAATCACTTCCAAGACTCTCACGAACCACCAATGATCCGTGGACCACCGGTTGGGAACCACTGTTTTAGTGTATGGAATCACATTCCCGATGTAAAACCCTTAAACCCTCTTAAATTAGACAGGAGAACAAAAGCGTTTTTTAATGACCCTAAAATTGAATTTTAAAGGTCCTATAAGTATATCCTATTTTTAGTCTACTGAAATTGCGGAAATCCTGTTATATTAAACATGATACAACTATGTTATGCATTACCATGTCTCTGTCCCTACTAGGTTAATGGTGTTAATACAAAATCGTCAAAAAATATTTACTCCTCTACATTATAGTTATATACAAGTTGTACTGCAGTTAGTTAATTGCCTTTACTATTTTTAAGTCTGCTTTTCTAAGTTGATATTCATTGAGGTAGATATACGATAAGAATAAGAATTTTTTATGTTTCATTGAACTGAATGGTTTGCAGGTGGTGTAAAAGTGGTGACACTGAGATAGTCACGGTTGCAATGCTGAGGAGGTTTTAATAGAATTTGGATTCTCAACTTGTGTTTCAGGTAAATAAAATTCCCTAATATTCTGCTAGAACACTACAACTCAAAAATTGGCCCTAATCTTTCCTTATAGGAAAATTCCCATATTTATAGCTACTGTATACTAATAAGTATTTTTTACATTTTTCCCTTATGGTGTCGCTAAAATATCAGTCAGCGTTAAAATCGGTCAACAAAGTAATTCAGAAAATTATCCTTATAAATTTTCTGAAATTGATTTTTGTTATCATTTGTGATAGAAAGGACATTTATCGTTAAAATAAACTTTTAAGGTAAAGAAAAGGTTATGAAAATACAACATTCCCCTCGGCCCCCCCCTCAAAAAAAAAGTTTTACTGCGGTTTTGGACTCAGGTTTCAGGTTTACACACGTGGTAAAAATAGCACCTTCCAAAAAGTGGGCATTTCCTCTCAAAAAAGCAAGGAATATGAGTAATTTTCAATGGAAAGTGAGTGTCTACTCAATTTTTTTATCAACATGGATATAGCTGAGAAAGTCACGGATGTTTTCAATACTTATTACAGAACAGTTTCCCACTGTGTACTTTCAAAGCCAATATTTTAATTTGAAAATAATATAAATCAACGACAATGACAAAAAATTGATTATGAGGTTAAAGACGAAGTTTGGTTTTCGTTGATCGCTTTTTTGACTGACTGATTTTTGAGCCTCAAGAAACTATTAATGAACCTATATTTAGATTTTAAACAAAATATCTTCCTTAAACTAGCCCTTCTACACACATTTACTAAACTTCTCCAAGAACAAATTGGAGGATACAGTGGAAGCTCTTATAACGTAATTAATCCGTACCGAGTTTTTTGTCGTTATAAGAGCAAACTTCGAGTGATGCACTCGAGTGTAGAATATCACTCGTTTAAAAGTAATAAACTCGTTAAACTAAACTATCAATTTTGATGCTTTTCGGGAAGGTGGACTCGATTCTCTCAAAGATATATTTTTAGTAGATTAGTTTATAAACTTTGGAGGAAATCTAAACCTGAAAACGATCACCAACCTTCAATCGTCAAAGGCAAAGGGATGGATTATGGAAATTGCAGTTATCCCTTACACGTTTTTTTAATCAACTAACTGAAACCCTGGGTTGTATATTTTACCATTATATTCAAACAGTAGGATACTAGATCGTTGGGATTTAGAACACAGTTCGAATCACCCAATTATTTTTCCTCATTTTAAGCAATTATTTATTATTTTATGAATTCTTGATACTTTCAATTTAATGTTATATTACCTTATTTTTTGCTATGAAATTTAAGATCAATATTTTACAAAGTATAAATATTTGTGTTTGCTATTAAATTTTTATTTTGATATTAATTTATTGCGTAGCTTAGCTTCCTCAGAATGTTCGGATGCTTACATAAAACTAAAACGCTAATAATAATAATAATAAATAAGTCTCAAATCAACAAAGGCATTGGGTAGCGCAAGATTTCGTTTTGGGATTGTAGCTGGTTACCCTGGGCGAAAGCAAGCGAGAAGAAGATGCGATGGTTAATTGGTGCTGTTTGTCATACTCTGATATTCGTTTATTGGCTAATTCATGTGTGACGCAAACAAACCGATCCAGAAAAGTATTTGATAAGCTGAATCGATTCGAAGATTAGTCTTTATAAGAGCACTTTTGTGCTCTTATAGAGACTAATTTTTGGGTCTTTATAAGAGAGGATTTTTATAAGAGCAGGTCGTTATAAGAGCTTCCACTGTATATGAATAATATCCTCGTCAAACGATGGACACCAGTGTTTTTGCTCAACTTTTTACACCTCATGTCCACCTTAAGATCTCCACAAGACATTAACTAGAGTTTTGTGGAGGGTTCTTTGTCGGTTTTTTTTATTTTATGCACGTTTTGGATGTTAAATGTAGAAATTTAGAAAAAAAAGTAAGAAGAAAATAAGTGAATGGTAGATCAGTATATCAGGGCAAGCCAGAGAACTTAATGAGTCAGGGCACAGTAGAGGAAAGGTAACGGATTTTGGGAGGGGCTTAGGAGTAGGTAAGGGTACATAAAGGAACGGTAGAGGACAGAAAGTGGTTGGTGGGGGGAGTTATAGTTGGTAACGGAAGGTCAGAACATTAAGTGGAAGTAAGAGTTTTAAGTAGGTAATGAGAGTAAGTGAGGGGGTACAATAGTCGAAGGTAAGTGTTGGTAGAAGGGTTGTAGTCCGTTTTGGGGCACGCCAGAGTGAAAACTTAGTGATGTGCCAAGGCACAGTAGAGGAAAGGTAACAATTAGTTGAGGCTTTGGAGTAGGTAGGGGTAGCGGTAGATTAAGGCATGCTAGAGGACAAAGTGGTATGTGAAGGAGCAGTAGTTGGTAGCGGTATGTCAGGATGCATATGCGGAAGTAAGTGTTTAAGTAAGGAGAAGGAGATTAAGTGAGTAAAGTAAGCGGAAGTAAGGAGATTAAGTGAGTATACGATAGTTGGGGGGGGAGTGTTGGTGGACGAGTTGCAGTTGTTAGTGGGAGATCCCGAAACTTAGTGATGGCGACTCGGTAGAGGAAGGGTAACGGTTGGAGTATTTAAGTAAGGGTACTGTAGAGAAAAGAAAGTGAGTCGAGGGGAAGTAGTACTAGGTAGCAGTAGATCAGGACAAGGAGACTTGGTAAGGAAAGTATGTGAGGGTTCAATAGTCGGTGGAAAGTGGTTGTACGAGTTGTAGTCGGTGGTTGAAGAACAGGACACGCCATTAAACTCAGTGGTGAGTCAGGTCAAAGTAGAAGAAAGTTGACGATTAGTGGGGGTTTGCAGCAGGTATGGTTAGATTAAGGCATGGTAGAGGTTAGAAAGAGGTTGGTGGGAAAGTAGTAGTTGGTAGCGGAATTAAGCGATTTAGTAGGTAAGAAGGGGTAAGTGAGGGTGCAATAGTCGTAGGGATGTGGTTGATGGAGAAGTTGCAGTAGGTGGTAGGAGATTAGGGCACGCCAGGAAAGCGAATGGTGTCAGGGCACAGTAGAGGAAATATAATGATTTGTGAGTACTTTGGAGTATCTAAGGGTACATAAAGGCACGGTAGAGGACAGAAAGTGATTAGTGTGGGGGAGTAGTAGTTAGTAGTGGAAGGTCATGACATAAAGCGGAATTTAGTGATTTAGTATGCAAGGAGAGTGTGTGAGGTAGTTAGAGATTAGTGAAAGCCAGGGAGTTCCTCAAGGGCCCTAATTTAACTTGTTTTTAGGAGTCCCTAAAAAGTCGTGTATTTTTGTCCTAGCATTAAAAATTCTCCTTAACTAAACCCTTCTCCTTAAATCCATAGGAGGTCGCTGGGGAAGACCAAAAATGAGTTATTTAAAGTCAAATTTCTAAAAAATTTTTGGTGGAAGTCCCTCAGACTAATTTTTAATTTATTGTTACAGATTGTATGGGAAAAAAGTAAACTTCTAAGATAACTCTGAGGTTTTGATATCGAATTCAGAAATAGACGACATTAGTCATTACGTCACTTGCTTGTTTGGAAACGTTGATTCCATCCGTGATTGGTTCCGTACGGATCCGTACGGATTTACTTCCAATCACGGAACCAATCACGAATAGAATCAACGTTTCCAAACAAGCAAGTGACGTCACACTAATGTCGTCTATTAAGGGTCAGCTTTAAGAGGCATCGTATATAAAAGAGCTTTATTTTCACCCTTTGTTTTAAGGTTGAGGTAGCCCTTGGGGCAGCTCTGAAAATCTCAAACAAAAGTTTGATTAGTTATCTCAATTTATCTTGAAAATCAATACAGAACTTGTTATTTTAAAGTAGTGTTTTCTAATTCAGAGAAGTCCGCGGGTAAGTCTAAAATTTGAATCTTCACGGACTACCCTTTGTAGCTTAATATCCTTATCTTCATAAAATTGAAAGATGAAAATTTATTATCCCTAATTAAGCATGGAAATTTTTATAATGCTCTGAAATATAACTATATTTTAGGGGGAAAAAAAGTTTAATTACATCTCATGAGAATTAGTGATTGTTGATTTTTTTTGTTGTAATATAAAAAAAATCATCGGGACTCACAAAATTGTGGTAGAGTTTTTATTTCAGAACTCCTAATGTCACTTTAAATATTTATACTAGAAGAAATTGTTAATAATTTAGTGGTGACTGTTATCCCCACAAGTTACACAGCCGAAAGTATAATTCAATCTTTTCTTGTTTAATTCATTCAAATTTATGGAATTTTTTTGTGTTCTTCCACGGATCCCTTCCAAGACTGACGAACCACCAATGGTCCGCGGACCACCGGTTGGAAACCACTGTTTTAGTGTATGGATTCACATGCCCTATGTTCACCTGGTGCCATGTAAGACCCTAAATCCTCTTAAATAAGACCAGAGAACAAAAGCGTTTTTAAATGGCCCTAAAATTGTATTTTAAAGGTCCTATAAGTTCCCTATCTTTAGTCTACTGAAAGTTTGGAAATCCTGTTACATTAAAAAGATATAACTCTGTTATGCATTACCATGTCCCTGTTCCTACGAGGTTAATGATTGTCAAAAAATATTTCCTCCTCTACGTTATGGTTACATACAAGTATTACTGCAGTTATTTAATTGCCTTTACTACGAGGGTTGTTTTTTTTTCAACTTCCGTTTTCCTCCTGAAAAAAAAGTAGTAGGAATTTCGAAATAATTTTGGTACTGGTAGTTAGGTACATCCTTCAGGATCAATTTTCATCTTTACTGCATAAAAATCGGACATTTTTTCTGTTAGTTATCGAATTTACAAGCGCGCTCCTCGAACTTTTTTTCCCGCCAACCCATAGAGAATTCAGCTTTCTTCTTCGCGCGACCGCTCCTTTCGCCCAGCATTTAACATTAAACAATGGGTGAGCAGGTGAAAATTGCAGGAGGGGAAAGCGAAATTCTCTATGGGCTGGCGGGAAATAAGTTCGTGGAGCGTGCTTGTAAATTCGATAACTAACAGAAAAAATGTCCGATTTTTATGTAGTAAAGATGCAAATTTATCCTGAAGGATGTACCTAACTACCAGTACCAAAATTATTTCGCAATTCCTACTATTTTTTTCAGGAGGTAAACGGCAGTTGAAGAAAAAACAACCCTCGTATTTTTTTTAAGTCTGCTTTTCTAAGTTGATATTCACAGAGGTAGATATACGATAAGAATAATAATCCAAAGTTTCTTTTTTTATGTTTCATCGAACTGAATATTTTGCAGGCACAAGGTTAAAAAGTGTGACTCAATCAGCCATGCTGAGTACGTTTCAATAGAATTTGGATTCTCAACTTGTGTTTCAGGTAAAAAAATTCCCTGATATTCTGCTAGAACACTCAACTCGAAAATTGGCCCTAATCTTCCTCAAAGGAAAACTCCCAAATTTATAGTTACTGTATTCTGATTAGTATTTTTTACATTTTTCCCTTATATGGTGTCGCTAAAAAATCAGTCAGCGTTAAAATCGGTCAACAAAGCAATTCAGAATTTTATCCTTATAAATTTTCTGAAATTGATTTAATCATTTGTGTTAGAAAGGACATTAATCGCTAAAATAAACTTTTAAGGTTATGAAAATACCACATCCTCCCTCGACCCCCCCCCGCCAAAAAAAAAAACACGTGGTAAAAATAGCACCTTCCAAAAGTGGGCATTTCCTCTCAAAAAAGCAAGGAATATGATTAATTTTCAATGGAAAGTGAGTGTTTATTCAACTTTTACTTTTCTGCGTGGTTATTCCCCTTGAAGAAACTAATCTTTTTAGGAATTTATTTCTCGGTTAATTTATAAACATGTATATAGCAGAGAAAGTCACGGATATTTTCAATACTTATTACAAAATATTTTCCCACTATGTACAATCAAAGCCAGTATTTTGATTTGAAAATAATATAAATCAACGACAATGACAAAAAAAATGTATTTTGAGGTTAAAGACGAAGTTTGGTTTTCGTTGACCGCTTTTTTCACTGACTGATTTTTGAGCGTCAAGAAACTATTATTGACCCTATTTAGATCTTAAACAAAATATCTTCCTTAAACTAGCTATTCTACACACATTTACTAAACATCTCCAAGAATAAATTGGAGGATATATGAATAATATCCTCGTCAAACGATGGACACTAGTGTTTTCCCTCAACTTTTTACACTTCATGTCCACATTAAGATCTCCACACAGGACCTTATAACTAGAGTTTGGTGGAGGGTTCATTATCGATTTTTTATTTTATGCACGTTTTGGATGCTAAATGTAGAAATTTAGAAAAAAAAGTAAGAAGAAAAGTGGTAGATCAGGCCAAGCCAGAGAACTTAGTGATGTCAGGGCACATTAGAGGAAAGGTAACGGATTGTGGGGGCTTAGGAGTAGGTAAGGGTACATAAAGGAACGGTAGGAGACAGAAAGTGGTTGGTGGTGGGAGTAGTAGTTGGTAAAGGAAAGTGGAAGTAAGAGAGTTTTAAGTAGTAAGGAGAGTAAGTGAGGGGGTACAATAGTCGAAGGGAAGTGTTGGTAGAAGAGTTGGTAAACCGTGGTGGGAGATCAGGGCAAGCCAGAAAACTTAGTGATGTGCCAGGGAACAGTAGAAGAAAGGTAATGATTAGTTGAGACCTTGGAGTAGATAGGGGTAGCGGTAGATTATGGCATGCTAGAGAACAAAGTGATATGTGGGGGAGCAGTAGTTGATAGCGGTATGTCAGGATGCAGACGCGGAAGTAAGCGTTTTTCTAAGGAAGGAGATTAAGTGAGTGTACGATAGTTGAAAAACAGTGGTTGGGGGACGTGTTGCAGTAGGTATAGTTGGAGATCACGGAACTTAGTGATGGTGGCTCAGTAGAGGAAGGGTAACGGTTGGAGTAGGTAAGAAAGAAAGTGAGTCGAGGGGAATAGTACTAGGTAGCAGTAGATCAGGACACGGAAACTAGGGAAGGACAGTAAAGCCGCGTTCACAACAGCCAACCTGTTCAACCGGAGAAAGAGCTGAAGAAGTAGGGGAAAAGGGATCTTTGAAAACCAGCCGTGAGGAAATTGCACAAGAGCCCTCGTCCTACTAGTAGAAAGAATCACGTGACAAGCGAGCTAGCTCGTAGAAATGCATTACGGGAAGCGAGCGAGAGCGCTCTCTACAGGAGGTTGATCCAATTAAAACATTTCCTACTGCTATTGCCCAGGAGAGAATTTCCAACTGATAGTCAGGTGATTTTTTCCCTGCGTAGGGAGAGCGGTGGAAGAAGAACCGGTTTTCTCTGCCTTTCCTCCGGTAGAATGGCAGTTGTGGACGCAGTTTACGTGAGGATTCAATAGTCGGTGGGAAGTGGTTGTAAGAGTTGTAGTCGGTGGTGGGAGAACAGGACGGTTGCAGCAGGTAGGGGTATAGTAGAGGACAGAAAGAGGTTTGTGGGGGAGTAGTAATGGGTCAAGAAGGATACAGAAGCGCCTTAATAGGTAAGGAGAGTGACAGCCGTATTCACAGCCATCAGCGTCGGAGTTAACTAGCAGCTAAAGAAAGAAAAACTAGATTTTCGCTGACTCTGATTGGTGGAATTCTTCTTTGACCAGAATTTAACACCGACGCTGATGACTGTGAATATGACTGTTAGTGTACGATAGGCAATGGGAAGTGGATAATGGACGATATGTAGTTGGTGGTGGTAGATCAGGGCACGGCACAGAGAACAAAATGATGTGTCAGGTCAAAGTAGAGAAAAGGTGACGATTAGTGGGGGCTTTGGAGAAGGTAGGGTTAGAGTAAGGCATGTAGGGGTCCGAAATAGGTTGGTGGGAAAGTAGTAGTTGGTAGCGGAAGTAAGTGATTTTTTTAGTAGGTAAGTAGAGTAAGTGAGGGTGCAATAGGTCGTAGAGATGTAGTTGATGGTGAAGTTGCTGTAGGTGGTAGATCAGGGCACCCCAGGAAAGCGAATGGTTTCAGGGTAGAGGAAAGATAACGATTTATGGGGATTTTGGAGTAGGTAAGGGCACATAAAGGCACGGTAGAGGACAGAAAGTGGTTAGTGTGGGGGAGGAGTAGTTAGTAGTGGAAGGTCAAGACATAAAGCGGAATTTAGCGATTTAGTATGCAAGGAAAGTGTGTGAGGGCACAAATATTGAAGGGAAGTAGTTGGTTGATTCGTTTAATCGGTGGCGGGAGAACAAGGCACTCAAGAGATAAAAGTGAAGTGATAGGTCACAGTAGAGGAAAGGTGACGATTAGTGGGGGCTTTGGAGTAGGTAGAGGTAGATTAAGGCATAGGGTGTTTCGAAAGTCTGGTAAAAATTTTTTTTTTCGAATTTCCCAGATGCATCCCCCCTCAAGTTGTTACAAATACTAAAACATTATTACCTGCAAATTTTCAGATCTCTAGGCCGATTTTTGACCCCCGCGCCCTTCAAAAGTAGGTTTCCCATGTTAAAGTATAGGGAAAATATTGAAAATATCGTCATTTTTGGTTCTTTTCAATTTTACGAGCCTGAACGCAGTCAATATCGAATTAAAACCTATACATCATCTTTGGGACATCCTTACCTCAAGATCCTATCGGAAAAACATTCCATGGCACCTACTGGGGGTAGTTACACGGGGGTGAAAAGCGAGCGAAAAAAAGAGGCTGCCAGCCGCCGCTTGCAGCGGGTGCTGGTTATGCTCGCCGGCGTTTGCGGAGGGACCTGGATAAAAGCCTATTCAAGTGTTTATTGAACCTTTTTCCTAAGGTACCTCGTTCTATTCTGTTTCTATTAGTCTGGACACCCCATGAGAGGCCTTTTTCCAGCTCTCGCCGCAAGCGCCGGCAAGCATCCTCGTTTTTCGGTGAAAGCTCGCTTTTCACCCCCGTGTATATAACTACCCCCCAGTAGGTGCCATGGAATATTTTTCCGATAGGATCTTGAGATGATGTAGGGTTAAGATGATATATAGGTTTTAATTCGATATTGACTGCGTTCAGGCTCGTAAAATTGAAAAGAACCAAAAAGGACGACATTTTCAATATTTTCCCTATACTTTAACATGGGAAACCTACTTTTGAAGGGCGCGGGGGTCAAAAATCGTCCTAGAGATCTGAAAATTTGCAGGTAATAAAGTTTTACGGTCGTATTCTGAACCTCTGGCAACCTCTAACAAACATTGATTTGCTTGATTTGGTATTCTGACCACCGTTAATCCACTTCAATTAACAAATATTTGTTACTTAACAAATCAGCCAACAAACGAGTGATTTAAGTTGAACTACCAATCAGAATCGAGAATAGAAAAAATGGCGTCCTCTCATCAGTCTATTCCTAGGCCTATGAAAAATCGTGAACATTTCATTTTGAGACTCTGGAAGTATTTTTTCATTGTTAAAGTGTTATCAATAGAGAAAAAATAGTTTTACAATTGTATAACAGTGAATTAACATTTAAAATATTCTTAAATCACATCAATTAAAATCCGCAGAACAGCTCTCTTCTAACGTGTAAGTCCGCCCAGATAGAAGAACTATTTCATAACTAAGATCACTAAAAAATACATTCTCCAAAACGATATATTTAAATGTTTTGGAAATCCATATAAACAACTAAGGAAACACTCTCAGATGTTCTTAAAACCTTAAAAGTAATCTAAACTCTTGGCACTACTTTTCCCTTCAATGTTTTTTTACTAAAACTTTCACCCTTGACATAGATTAATGTGGTATGGTGGTGATGGTATTGGACTACGGACCCGAAGGTTGTGCGATCGGGTCCAGCAAATGATGTTTTTTTTTAATTCTTTCAGAGCATTGAAATTTTTTTTGTGTGTAGTAGAAAATGATCTTGGAATTTTACAAATATTTCTAGAGAAATAAGACACAAAAATATATATTTTTTTTATCGTAAACCTTTTTTCTTTCTTAGAATTAAACTACCCTCATCAAAAAATTTGCATCAAAGTATTGAATCAGAATAATAAATTCCAATTAAAAATAAATTTATTGAAAATATTTTCCTTTTTAATTAAATTTATAATGATAGCTAAGCGATCATTATAATCAGTTAACAAAATATAATAAAAGCAAATTAATTTTTTCAGGCTGTTTTAATTTTATTTCGAAATCTTTCTGATCACCTTTAAATAAATTTCTTGAGATTTCTGATTTTTCAAATGATTTTAAGTGTTGAGTTCTTTTATTATACATATTATTTTTTAAATGTAAAAAGTGAATCCAATAGAGTAAATTTATTCTTCAATTGAAGAACTAATTATTATTTTGAGAATTCGTTTCAATTCAGTAACGTTTTATAAAAGATATGAAATTATTTCTATAATTTAAGACATTTCCATATTGAGATAATAAAAATATTTTATATTTCTTTCTTGTATAGGTAGTTTAATAATAATAATTAAGTTTAATATTAAAAGAAAATGTTATTTTTTAAGCTATAAAAGATTATAAAACAATAAAAAATTAATTAATCTTCATTAAAAATCATCGACTTTTAAAGTAATACAGTCAAAAACGCTTTTATTTCCTGCTTTTTCGCGAATTTCTTTCCTATCCTATTCACAACTGAAAGATCTCCACCAATCACGATTGAGCTTTTTTTTATCGCCAACGGTTTCGCTTGTTCGCCAGCTCTGGTGCCACTGACAAACGTAACAAACGTTTGTTAGTTGATCATTGCGCTCAGAATGCCGAATCAAGCAAACATGAATTTAACAAATTTTTGTTGATTTGTTGATCGGGCGATTTATCAGAAAGCACAGAATACGGCAGTTAGTATTTGTAACAACTTGAGGGGGGTGGGGGCATTTGGGAAATTCTTAAAAAAAAAAATTTCGAAACACCCTATTAAGGCATGGTAGTGAAAAGAAAGGTGTTGGTGGGGTAGGAGTAGGTAGTGGTAGGTCAGGACACGGGAGGGGAAGTAAGCAAAGTACATTTTAAGGGTAAGTGAGGATATGATAAATTAAGGGAATGGTGGTGGAGTAGTTGTAGGTAGTGGGAGATTAGGGAAAGCCAGGGAGCTTGGTAGAAGATAGAAAGTGGCATGCGGGGGAGAAGTAGTAGGTAGCGGTTTGTCTAGATGCAGACGCGGGAGTAAGTTTTTCTGAGTAAGGAAATTAAGTGAGTGTACGACAGTTTAAAAAAGTGGTTGGTGGACGAGTTGCCGTAGGTGTAGTGTGAGATCACGGAACTTTGTGATGCTGGCTCGGTAGAGGAAAGGTAACGGTTGGAGTAGGTAAGTAAGGGTACTGTAGAGAAAAGAAAGTGAGCCGAGGGAGAGTAGCAGTAGGTCAGAACAAGGAAACTAAGTGAGGGTTCAATAGTTGGTGGGAAGTGATTGTACGAGTTGTAGGCGGTGGTGGGAGAAAAGGACACGCCAGAAAATTTAGTGGTGGGTCAGGTAGATGAATGTTGACGATTAGTGAGGGGTTGCAGCAGGTAGGGGTAGAGTAGAGGACAGAAAAAGGTATGTGGGGGAGTAGTAATGGGTAGCTGAAGGTCAGGATACATACGCCCTTTAATAGGTAAGGAGGGTGAGTGTACGATAGTCGATGGGAAGTGGATAATGGAAGATTTGTAGTTGGTGATCAGGGCACGCCAGAGAACAAAATGGTGTGTAAGGTCAAAGTAGAGGAAAGGTGACGATTAGTGGGGGCTTTGGAGAAAGTAGGGCTAGATTAAGGCATTATAGAGGCAAGGCTTACTAGATACTATACAGGCTAGCCGAGTTCGTAAATCATTAAAAACCAGATGGCAATACTGGACAAACTGGCTAAGCATATCCACAGTGTTGAAGGCGGTGGGTGATATAGGTAGGACTTGTGGTGAACCAAGCGGGAAAAGTTGTCAAATGGTTTTCATTGTTCAAAACTCGGCTAGCCCGTGTAGCACCTAGTAAGTCGTGGTAGAGGTCATAAAGAGGTAGGTGGGAAAGTAGTAGTTGGTAGCGGAAGTAAGTGATTTTTTTAATAGGTAAGAAGAGTAAGTGAGGGTGCAATAGTCGTAGGGATGTGTAGTCGTAGAAGATAGTGTGGCGAGCGCGGCATTACCGAGCTTAACCTCAATCCACAATAGAAAGTGGTTGGTGGGGGAGTAGTAGTTAGTAGTGGAAGGTCAGGACATAAAGCGGTATTAAGTGATTTATTATGTAAGGAGAGTGTGTGAGGGCACAAATATTGAAGGGAAGTAGTTGGTTGATTAGTCGGTGGCGGGAGAACAAGGCACTCAAGAGAACAAAGTTGAGTGTTGGGTCACAGTAGAGGAAAGATGACGACTAGTGGGGGTTTTGGAGTAGATAAGGGCACGGTAGTGAAAATAAAGGTGTTGGTGGGGTAGTAGTAGGTAGCGGTAGGTCAGGACACGGGAGGGGAAGTAAACGAATTAGTATTTAAGGGTAAGATATTGGTAGACCCCCTCCTCCCCCTTTTTGACCACACCTAATTTATGGACGTCCCCTCAGGACCCGTATATTAGCGATTTAGTAGGTAAGGAGAGTGTGTGAGGGTATAATTTTCGAAGGGAAGTAATTGGCTTAAGAGTTTTAGTCGTTGGCGGGAGATCAAAGCACTCACACACAGTAGAGGTCACAGTAGAGGAAAGGTGACGATTAGTGGGGGCTTTGGAGTAGGTAGGGGTAGTTTAAGGCATGGTAGATGCCAGAGAGTGGTTGGTGGGGATGTACTAGTTGGTAGGGGAAGGTGAGGATGTGGAAGTAAGTTATTTAGTAGGTAATAAGGGGAGGGGAGTGAGTAAGAGTGCAATAGTGCACAGGTCCTTAACTAGAGTTTTGTGAGTGGTTCATTCTCGATTTTTTTTTATTTCATGAAATTTCGTGGCTAGCATTCAATCTTGTATTAAAGAGGGGGTTTAAAGGCTCCATTCACTACTAACCTGACCTAAGGTTAACCTTGAAGCAAGCTTTTTCAACACCTCAGATTGGCTTAAAACTGAGGACTTAAAACTTTCAAGGAGGTCAGGGTGAAATATCCTTAGATATAAAGGGTAAGGGTGAATAAATCAGGGGTTCCCAAAGTGATCGATACCAACCCCTTGCGGGTCGCTGAGGTTCGCAAATTTGATCCCTTTGAAATCTCCTGAAGGAAGTTCCTTCAAAACCTTATTTGTGCTCCAAGTTATCAGAGCATTTATTTCACCTCCCAGTTTGATAATGTTCAAAAAAATAATTCTCAATTTTCCGAATGAGTCTTTACCGAATTTGCGATAGTGTCTTTGGGAATTCCCATGCTAAAAATTGCTGCATTACGGTACAGCTGAGGAAAAAAAAACGTTACAGTAGACTTTGCGGGAGAACGGGTGGGGTTAGAAAGATGCTTTTGGTGTCATTTTTCAGGATTTAGTGTATGTTTGAAAAAATTAATTGATTTTTTTTCTCTCAGAGGTCGTCTTCTGGTGCAGCGCAATAAAAACTGCATCTTTTTTCATAGCGACCCTCAATTTTTATTCGATTTTATGAAAGATCATAGTAATTTAACCCTCATCACCGAGTTTCATTTAATTTGGACGTTAAACAAACCCATGGCAGACCGTCAAAATCTGAAAAATTCGTATTAAAAGCCTGAAATTAGTCGCCAACACCCGACTGCCAAACAAGGATTTCTGACAACCTACCAGTACTAGTGAACCGATTTTCATTAATATTTCAGATTGTCGAAACATGAGATAAGGTTATTTTGAAAATTTTTAAGCTTTAATAAGCATATAAATATTATGATTAAATTATTTTAATTTTGTTTATTTGTATTAGTTTATTAGTAATTTCAAAGTCAAAAATCGCACTGAGCTAATTTTCGTGTTGTTTGAAAACGCGTAAATAAAAACAAAATCGCAAGAAGCGCCAAATCATCGATAAATTGCCAAGCCTAAAAAATAACTGTAACGTTTTTTTTTTCCTCAGCTGTACATGTAAGTGCTTCCGTCTGCTATTCATTGGGGTAAACTCAAAATTGGAAAACATTGAGTTAATCTGCGCGTGTTCCCCAAATTTTCACCTAATAGTGTCCTCTACCCCCAGTGGTTTCCATTTGGTCTATACACGCATTCCTTTTTTTCAATTTTACGTGCAGCCAAAGACGCCCCTCTTCATGAATATTGATGTATGAGAGTATTTAAGCACTATTTGTATAAATTTTAAGTACTTTTACAAAACATTAAATCATTAATAAGGTTTATTTCTGCTTAGGAATCGTTCGTTTAAAAAATACAAATCTAAATTTTTTAGGGAAGAATTTACACCTCTCTTTGTTTGCGATTTTCCTTTGCATTTAAGAAACAAATCGACAAAAGTATTTGTTTACAAAGATATCCTCAGCTTACAGGCGAAATGTAGTAAGCCACTTTTGGCTCAATTACTGTACACGGTTACGCAAAACTGATCGCTTTTCAGCTGGGCGAGATTTTAGAAATTTGATCGCTCGTGGAAGTCATTCTTCCGCTTTCGAAAGATTCTCTAAAAGTGACTTTGTGCATTTCTCCTGTAAGCCGACGATGTGTAGAACTACAAAATTAAACAGGGGGAGAGCAAGTTTCCATTGGTTTTTACATTTTCCAATTGGGACATTTCTTAAACGAATCCGTCTTCATGATCGAACTTAAATCATTGAGAAAAAAAAATTTCGAGGACCTCCAAAATTCGTTAAATGAACCCTAGAGTCCATGGTTGACCCATTGGGAACCACTGCTCTAACCTATAATGATGCAAATGGGAATGTTTAACTTTTTCTGAAATTTGTTTATTTTCTCCAGCGCCCCTAGGATATTTGTGAGGAGCAAGAAGAGTAAGTTAAAGCTGCATAGGATATATCTCTGGATGAACGACGAAAGAGGTTTAGTAGTTGATAAAGACCTTATCAGTCTGCGTGTGATATAGGTATGGATACCTCATTTTTGCCTAAAACATGGCTAGTTAAGTTAACGAAAAGTGGGAACAAAAATTGTAAATGAAATAATAACAATTATTTTTGTTCTGTAAGAACAAAATTTATTTAACACAGATAAGAGTTAACGAAACCGAGAATTTAGATCGGAGATGAAAATTCCTTCAAGGTAGTAGTTGGAAACATAATTTTGAGAACGAAATTGATTTTTCTCTCAATTAAAATTTTTAGTTATCTCTCAGTATTAAAATCGGTCAAAAAATAATACAAAAAGTTATTCCCTTGCAAGAATAGTTAAAAACAAAAGTAACGTAAAAAGGGGTGAATTGGACTACTTTTGAACTGCTGCAAAATATTTCCTAATAAAGATATTTATGCTTTTCAAAGCATAAATATCGAGTCCCAATCTATACTTTTTAAACCCGCAATGCGGGATCAATGGGTTCACTACCAGGTTTAAACCAAAGAATGAAAGTTTGAAGTCCTTAAAAGGTACAGGATCATAAAATGAGACTTAATAATTTAATAAGGTGAAATGAATAAATTTTATTCAAAATAATGATTAAGTTGTTTCTCTTATACAAAATGCGATATAAATTAGGGAAAAAGGATAGTGTTAATATTTATCTGTTGTCTTCCCGGTTAATCTGATGCTCACCTTTTGGAAGTAAAATGTCCCTTAATGCTCTTTAAAGATCATTTGCCTTTAAAAAAACTTCAAAAAAATCCACCTTTTCTGAAAAATGAAGGGTAATTATGGTCTCTCACGATCCCTATTAATCGACCCATGGCTGTATAGGTGTTGATAATAACCAATAGAAACTAGAAAAATGACTAAAGGTAGAAAACCAAGCATTTTTATCACTGATTCAATTCATCACGAATCAGTTTTCGGAATGTACTTGCGGAATGTACTTGTTTTACGACAAACTTCATAATAAATCGTAATTACCTCTTACTTGAAATTAAATTTTAAAAAAGAATTTGTAAGAATTGGGCGAACATGGAAGATACAAAAATTGAATACAAAAACTGTCACAAAAACTTGGCTGTCACAGCTGCTAGTTTCACCCAAAAATAACTTTATCTCAACTTCAAAGACGTGGTGGACTCAAGATAAGATCGTAAAATATTTTTTGATGTTTGAAACATCTTCTATATAATGCGCAGAATCAGTCAGTTTTTAACCTAATTCCATAATTTACACAACTGAAATTATAGAGTATTTGCAATCATGTGACTCGCACCTAGCAACAGATGCATGTCCTCCAGCAGTTAAAAGAAAATAACTGGTCGTGACATGTGTGAATGCACTTTCATGGTTTAAAAAACTTCCCCAACAGTGATCCGATTCACCCCGTTTTATGATACTCATTTCGCAAATCAAAACAAATAAATTGAAAACAAAATTGACTTCAAATGATACTAGATAAAGTTTAATAATAAAAATTTTCAAGCCGTCATAATTTTTAGTATTCTTGCTCTAAAGTGTGATCAAAACGGGAAAACCGGTGGCGTAGAGGAAGCGCTTTACGCTCCCACACCACAGGCCCGGGGTTCAAATCTCGGTCCACGGGCAAGGCAGACTCAGCCCTTCATCCCTCCGGGGTCGATAAAATGAGTACCAAGGTTACTTGGGGAAATCAAGAGGGGGTTAGCATCAAGCTAGCTACTCCTCAGCTGACTGTGACTTTCAAGTCACACGTTCTGTAACAGTTCAGCTCATGGCCTCACCCAGTAAGGCTAGTTATACTGGAGTTTGAAGGTCCAACGACCTAGGTACTCCCTCAAAAATCCCCCTTGAAAACGAGAAAATACTGTAATTCCATTTCGGAATTGGAGAGTTTTCCCTTGAATGCCCTCATCTTTGTATGCTTCTCTGCCAAAATGATATTAGAAAAATATTAATTGCTTTATTTTGTTATAGTTTCTTTTCCTAAATTAAATTATTTTTATCAAGCAGTCTTAGATTTTTTTTTTCATTTGATTGAAAAAAATATGTTAAACATAGTAGTTTGAGCATTGAATTAAGACAGGATTCCAAAACTTAGACGGGGATGAAGGCCAAATTTCTCTAACTTAAAAAAAAAGGGTAAAAAAAAAGGTCTTGCGAGACAATGATCAATAATTCACAACATTTTGCTCATAGCATTGAGGGAAAATATGAATAGTTTAATATAATAGCGAAGAAAAAATATCACATAATGAATGTATATTTAAAATAATCTGCAAACATTTACTAGAACACCAATAACAGTTCTATAGTTTTGTGTGCTATAGGTTTTCATGAAATTAAAATATTTTTGAAGAATTTTCCCCCGAAGATTTTCGTTATTTGTTGACTAAAATAGTTTTACACAAGGAGTAGTTTGGCAAAACTATCTGCTATAATATGAGGCAAAAATTCACTTAATTTTGATGACCGATTTTGATACTGACCGATACCGATTTTTCTTCGTTATTTTCGTTTCAAGCTAACAAATGGTACGGTGGCGATGGTAATCTCCAAACCGGTTCTCAAATATTAGAGAATACTTATCTTATGAATGTGATCTCACTTTTCGTTCCTTCGTTTTTTAGTTCATAACAGGTAAAATTTCACTCTTTGTACTTTAAGGTAAATGATTGAGTACTTATGGGTAAGTGTATGATCGTGTATGAGTATATTGGGTTAGTGTACACACATATATGAGGTTACTATTGGTAACTAATAATTGGTACTACTTAGGGTAAATGATTGTGTACTTATGGGTAAGTGTATGATGGTGTATGAGTATATTGGGTTAGTGTACACACATATATGAGGTTACTATTGGTAACTAATTATTGGTACTACTTAAGTTAAATGATTGAGTACTAATGGGTAAGTGTATGTATGATAGTGTATGAGTATGTTGGGTTAGTGTACACATATATGAGGGTATTATTGGAAAACATGGGGTAGAGTATAAAATTTGAGGGAGGGGTATCAATTGAATAGAGGTTTGAGTTAGAGTATAGAATAGTGAGGGGCAGTGAATGGGGATAGTGAATGAGTTAATAGGAGTGATTTAGTGCGTAAAGGCTCTTTAACACAGTTAGTTTTCACTGTTCATCCTGAGGGATTTACTCCTGTGAATCGCTAGAAGGCCAAATTGTAGTAGTAGGTCAGGGAACAAGGAAGGTGAGGTTTGTAGAGGAAGAGCAGAGCATGCCAGAGGAATGTAGTGGTGGGTAAGATCTCGGTAGAAGAAAAGGTAAATGCTAATAGGGACGTTTAGTAGGAAAGGGTAAGTCGGGGTACGGGAAAAGAAAGGAAGTGGTTGGTGGAGGCACGGCTTACACGATACTATACAGGGTAGCTGAGATACGGAAATCATTATAAATGTAAATGGTAATAGCTGACTACTGGCAAAGCAAATCCAGAGTTTAAGGTGGGGCTTAATGGCTCAAAAATGTCTTTGGCGATAAAGTGGAACAGGAGATCTACTAAAAAAATTACTTACTATTACCCAGATGTAATAGGTTGTCATGGTAACAAAGTCATTTATTTTTCCCTATTTGACAGGGTGTTAACCTATTGGTTGGTCGGTATAGGTAGGAAGGACTTGTGGCGATCATAGCGGGAAAAGTTGTCAAATGGTTCTCATTATTCAAAATTCGGCTATTCTGTATAGTACTATCTAGTAAGCCGTTGTGGAGGAAATGTATTATGAGATCAGGGCAAGCCAGGAACTTAGTGGGATGTCAGGGCTGAGTAGAAGAAAGGAAACGGTTGGTGGGGGTTTTGGAGTAGGGAGAGGAAAGAAAGTGGTTGGTAGGGGAGTATTATTAGGTAGGGACAGGTGATAGGTCAGGACGCGGAAGTCAGCGTTTTAGTAGCCAAGTGAGGATACGATAGCGGAAGGAAAGTGGTTAGTGGACAGGGTAAAGGATGACGGGAGGTTTAAAGTAGGTAGGGGTAGGTAAAGGCAAGGTACAAAAAAGGAAGTAGGTGATAAGGGAGTAGTTGTAGGTAACAGTAGGTTGGAAGCGGAAGTAAGCGCTTTTGTTTGTGAGGAGAGTAATAAGGCTTAATTAAATAGGGGTAGGTTAGGGCAGGGTAGAGGAAAGAAAGTAGTTGGTGGGGAAGTAGTCTTAGGTGGAGATAGGTCAGGACGTGAAATTAAGCGTTTTAGTATAGTGACTAGAATAAGGTAGTGTGTTTACCGGATTTAAAAAGTGTACCCAAAAAAGGCGAAAAATCCAGGTGGCGAACGATCGCTAGTTTCCACTCTCTATGAATACTATTATCTCTTTTTAACGAGATCCGCGCTTACGGGGCACGGCACCGCACAGATCAGAGATAATAGCATTCATAGAGAGTGGAAACTAGCGATCGTTCGCCACCTGGATTTTTCGCCTTTTTTGGGCACACTTTTTTATAATGGTATCTATGGGCGGTAAGCACACTACCTTATCTAGTCACTATAGTTTTAGTATGTAAATAAGTGTGGAAAGAAGTAATTGGTGGAGTTGTAGTAGGTAATGGGAGATTAGGGCATGTCAGGGAACCTAGGGGTTTGTCAGGGCTCGGTAGAGGAAGGGTAATGGCTAGAGGAGGTGTCTTAGTAGGTAATGTTAGACGGTTTAAGATCGTTGAAAGGAAGGGGTTAGTGGAGTTGAAGTGGAATTGTAACAGAGGTCAGGGCACCCTAGGGAACTGGAGGTGTTTTAGTAGGTAAAGCTGTCGGGGTACGGTCTGGAAAAGGATATGGTTTGTGGAGTAGTAGGGAATTTGTATTAGGTAGTGGGATATTAGGAAATCGAGCGGTATGTCAGGGAACGGTAGAGGAAGGGTCACAGCTAGTGGAGGTGTTTTAGTTGGTCAAGGTAAGTCAGGGTACGTTAGTAGAAACGAAGGGGTTAGTGGAGTTGCAATAGGTAGTGGGAGATTAGGGTACGTCAGGAAACCTAGTTGTATATCAGGGCTCGGTAGAGGAAGGATAATGGTCAGTGGAGGTGTTTTAGAAGGTAAAGTAAGTCGGGAAAAGGAAAAGATTGGTGGAGTAATTGTAATAGGGAGAGGGATATGTCAAATTTTAGTATGTTAGGACACAGGAATAAGAGGTTTTGTAGAGGAAGAACAGAACATATATGCCAGAGAAATGCAGTGGTGGGTAAGGGCTCGATAGAAGAAAAGGTAAATGCTAGTAGGAGCGTTTGAGTAGGAAAGGGTAAGTCGGGTACGGTATTGGAAAGGAAGTGGTGTGTGGAGTAAATGTATTAAGAGATCAGGGCAAGTCAGGAACTTAGTGGGGTGTTAGGGCTCAGTAGAGGAAAGGAAACGGTTGGGGGGAGGCTTTGGAGTACGTAGAGGAAAGAAAGTGGTTATGAGTGAGGGTATGATAGCTGAAGGGAAGTGGTTGGTGGAATTGTAGTAGGTAGTGGGAGATCAGGGAACTTATGGTGTGTCAGGGCTTGGTAACGGAAGGGTAAAGGATGGTTGGAGGGTTTGAAGTAGGTAGGGGAGGTAAAGGCACGGTAGAGGAAAAAGTGGGTGATGAGGTGGTAATAGTAGTAGGTTAGGACACGGAAGCGGAAATAAGTGTTTTAGTTGGTGAAGAGAGTAAGTGAGTGTGCGATAGTGGAAGGCAAATGTTCGGTGAAGAAGTTGTATGGTGTGACAGGGCTTGGAAGAGGAAAAAAAAGTAGGTGGTGGGGGGAGCAGTGATATTTTAACTCCTCTGAGAGAGTATTTCACTCCTCGAAAATCGAAAATACTCTTTAAAAAACTAGACAGGAGTATTTTCACTCTTTGAATTTTTCACAAAGGAATACTCTAAAAAACTAGACAGGAGTATTTTCACTCTTTGAATTTTTCACAAAGGTTTAGGTTCACACCGTGCCCTCACCGAAATTTTTTTTGCAACGATTCCAATCAATTAGACTTAGCAAATACCAATGAAATTTAACTTTATATAAATGGTTTGTGGCCATAATGGCGTAGCCGGAAAAAAAAATTTGGAAAGATTGTATCTACTTTTGGTCATTTTAGGAGAGGAATAGATTATATTTTTCCACTTATTGTTCTGATGCTTAGGGAGTTGGATTGCGATATTCGTGTCTCTGTATATGTTGTTTATGCTATTTCCGTTTTTCACTCCTCATAATTGAATTTCACTCCTCCTAAAAAAAGTCAATAAGGAATGAAAAGTCAAATGGAATTGGAATAGCTAGTGGGAGATTAGGGCACGCCAGGGAACCTAGTGTTGTGTCAGGGCTAGGTAGAAGAAGGTTAATTACTAGTGGAGTGTTTAGTAGGTAAAGTAAGTCAGGGAAAGGAAGCGGTTAGTGGAGTTGCAGTGGAATTGGAATAGCTAGTGGGAAATTTGTGCTCACCAGGGAACCTAGTGGTGTGGCTAGGTAGAAGAAGGTTAACGGCTAGTGGAGGTGTTTAGTAGGTAAAGTAAGTCAGGGAAAGGAAGCGGAATAGGTATTAGTAGATCAGGCAACCTAGTAGTGTGTCATGGCTCGGTAGAAGAAAGTTAATAGCTAGTAGAGGTGTTTAGTAGGTAAAGTAAGTCAGGCAAAGGAAGTGGTTAGTGGAGTTGCAGTGGAATTGGAATAGCTAGTGGGAAATTTGTGCTCACCAGGGAACCTAGTGGTGTGGCTAGGTAGAAGAAGGTTAACGGCTAGTGGAGGTGTTTAGTAGGTAAAGTAAGTCAGGGAAAGGAAGCGGTTAGTGGAGTTGTAGTGGAATCGGAATTGGTATTAGTAGATCAGGCAACCTAGTAGTGTGTCATGGCTCGGTAGAAGAAAGTTAATAGCTAGTAGAGGTGTTTAGTAGGTAAAGTAAGTCAGGCAAAGGAAGTGGTTAGTGGAGTTGCAGTGGAATTGGAATAGCTAGTGGGAAATTTGTGCTCGCCAGGGAACCTAGTGGTGTGGCTAGGTAGAAGAAGGTTAATGGCTAGTGGAGGTGTTTAGTAGGTAAAGTAAGTCAGGGAAAGGAAGCGGTGGTTAGTGAAGTTGAATAGGTATTAGGAGATTAGGGCACGCCAGGGAACCTAGTGGTGAGTCAGGCTCGGTAGAGGAAGGTTAATCGCTAAGGGAGGCGTTCTAGTTAATCGGGGAAACGAAGTGGTTGTTGGAGTTGTGGGCTCGGCAAAGAAAGGTTAATGGCTAATAAAGGTGTTTTAGTAGGTAAAGAAGGTGGGGTTCGGAAAATGAAGTGAAGTGGAACTGTAATAGGTAGTCGGAGGTCTGGGCACGCCAGGAAACCTAGTGGTATGTCAGAACTCAGTAGGGGAAGGGTAAGGCGTAGTGGAGGTGGTTTAGTAGGTAAAGGTACGTCGGGGAATGGTAGTGGAAACAAAGTGGTTAGTGGAGTTGTAATGGGAAGTGGAAGATCAGGGCACTGCAGGGAACCTAGTTGTGTGTCAGGGTTTTGTAGAGAAATGTTAATGGCTAGTGGAGGTGTTTTAGTTGGTAAAGGTGAGTTGGGGTACGATAGTGGAAGGGAAGAGAATGGAGGAGTAATTGTAATTACTAGTAGAGAGATCAGGGAGCTTAGTGGTGTGTCAGGCTAGGTAGAAAAAGGTTAATGGTTAGTGCAGGTGTTTTAGTAGAGTAGGGAAAGGTAAGTTGGGGTACGAACGGAGAAATGAAGCGGTTAGTGGAGTTGTAGTGAATTTGTATTCCGTAGTGGGAGATTAGGGAACCTGGTGTATATCAGGGGTCGGTAGAGGAAGGCTAATGGCTAGTGGAGGTGCTTTAGTAGGGAAAGCAAGTCGGGGATACGAAGTGGTTGTTGGAGTGTAATAGTTAGTGGGAGATTAAGGCACGCCAGGGAACCCAAGGGTGGGTCAGGGCTTGGTAGAGGAAGGTAAACGGCAAGCAAAGGTGGTCTAGTAGGTAAAGTATGTCGGGGTACGAACGGAGAAAGGAAGTGGTTAGTTGAGTGAAATTGTATTTTAGTGGGTGATCAGGTAACCTACTGGTATGTCAGGTGTCGTTAGATGAAGGTTAAAGTCTAGTGGAGGTGTTTTAGTATATAAAGTAGGACGGGGAAAGGAAGTGGTTAGTGGAGTTGTAGGGGAATAGTAATAAGTAGTGGGAGTACAGGGCATGCTAGGAACTGGAGGTGTTTTAGTAGGTAAAGTAAGTCGGGCACGGTGGTGTTCACGAAGTGGTTAGTGGAGTTGTAATAGGTATTGGGAGATTAGAGCACGCAGGTAACTTAGTGGTAAGTCAGGGCTTGTTAGAGGAAGGGTATCTGTTGGTAAAGTATTTGGAGTAAGTAGGAGTACGTTAGGGCATGGTAGAGGAGATAAAGTTGTTAGAGGGGAGTTGTAGTAGGTAGTGGTAGGTCAGGACATGTGAGCGGAAAATTAATATATTGAAGGTGGAAATAGGAGGCAATGGCACGATGAGATGATGGAAGTGGGAGCGTTGAAGTAGGAAGGGGTAGGTGTGGTTGGGGTAAAAATGGGGAAGTTTTAGTGGTTAATTACTTGACGATTTGATTGATAGAGGTGGGTGTGCTGTAATGGATTCGCAGGGCAGGGTGTTCCAATGCGATTCGTTGGTAGAATAAGGGTTATTTGACTGTAGTAAGTAGGATAAATGTAGTTGGTGATGTAGAAAAAAAATTATGGAATGATAGTGGCAGGTAGGCCGTTGGAGTAGTAGGTCAGAGAAGGAAAAATTTTGGCGGGTAATGGTAGTGGTTGGGTTATTGTTGATGGAGTGTTGTAGTTGGTAAGTTGTAGCTTCTTCAGGGCACGGTATTATTTGGGGGTGTTGTAGGTGAAGGTAGGTTATTGTTGGTCAGGGTACGGCATAGGAAGGGGAATGGTTGGTAGGCAAGAGAAATTATCGTAGGGGGCTTAGTTAAACGTAGTGGTAGGTCGGGGGACGGTAGTTTTTGATGGTAAGTTGGAGTAGGTAGTTGTGGGACTGGGTCAGTGGTAGAGTATTTGGTTAGTGGTGGCTTTGGAGTAGGTTTGGGTGCTCTATTGGTAGGATGGGACATGGTGGTTGGGTAGGTGTTTTAGTGGGTTCAGGTAGACTTGTTTTGATGTGGGTTTTCTTTATACTTCGCTTCTCGAAGAAGGATTACGACCTGCCGGTTGAGAACCCTTGGTCTAAAATAAAATGTAGATTATTCACTTTCATAAAGGAATGTACTTTTTTTGCAGGCTCAGAACCTTCGAATTTTCTCCTAAGACTTATTGAAGAAGATGGACAGTGTTTTTTGGACTGTTAGAAGGTTTTCTACCAAGCTCCCAAGACTTTTGCTTAGTGTTACTCTGATTTCATAAGAACTTCTTAATTTTTATTCATATTCTAAAAAAAATATTCAAATAAAACCTGATTGAGTAGCCGAGGGAGGAGGATATCTTCCCTCGGTTGTGTCGGCATGGTTATTTAGAAACGCAACATGATACAACAAGGTAAAAGTGCACTTTCAATATAGTGTTCTTTAGAGTACTTTGATAATTACTCTTTAAAGTAAGTGCATTAGAGAGGAGAAAGGTAAGAACACAGTCGAACCTAGGTAAGTGGAAACAATGGAAGACATGTTTAGAATTTATTTAAGGTATGATAAATGTAGAAAGGAGGACTAATAGTTAAATAGTAGAACGTAAGGCAAAATTTACTTGCAAAATTTTAAAGCTTTCCCCAAATAATAGTAGCCCCTTACCCAGGTACGACTGTGAAAATAAATCGAATTAATTGGCCCCTACAAGGAAATGTCGCCATGCTAAACTCACAGAAAAGGAGAAAAATTGGACAAGGTAATACTTAAGACACTGCGAAAAATTTGCTACGTTCTTCAAAATCATCATTTTTACCACCATATGCAAATCTACTAGGCGAGAAATGCAGAGGAACTGCAAATTCTCTGAAGCAGCCAGAATTCGCCTATTAAAAAGGTGCTTATAGTGAAAGGATTCAGCAACTTCTTTCCTAATGAATTCTGCAGTTAGTCTGTTTCTGTGAGTTTAGCTTGAGCACGTTTCCTTGTTAGATGGAAGTGTCTATTTGGACGGCAGTTGGCCCATGCGCAGTAGGTCTTGCGGTTACATAGCAGTTCCAGTGCCTAGTTGCCGTGTAAATATAAGTATAGTTTTCGTTCAAATATACAGTTCCCAGAGATATATATTCTAATAGAAAGTTCACAAAGCTATTTTCACATTCTGTGCATGTGTGTGGATAGCACGAGAAACACTTATTAACAGAGAGGTTGGGTCACAAAACGGTGATATATACTTCGGAGAGCTATTGGAGGACCAAAGTTTTTTCTTCGCCTCTCGTGACGTGACCCGATTCCAGCGCCAAAATTTCCCCCACCCTGTACAATTTTTCATGCTATTTCCATTACGGCCTATGGTCGTGGACTATCTGTTATAACTTTAGATAGGTATCCTACCGGTCGGGGAAGGCCGAGCGCGCCCTAGCGACTAAAGTCACGGCGACCAGGATTACTAGTATCAAAAATATCATTAGAAAACAATGGACTCTAACCGTCTGACGTCATACGGAACCAACACGTGACCTACTACCACAGATACTACACTAGTAGATCTACTAGTGTAGTATCTGTGGTAACCAATTGCAAGCTCAGTTGTAGGTCACGTGTTGGTTCCGTGAAGTCTCGAACCAGATAGGCGGTTAGAGTCCATAGAGCATTTTCAATCACATGACATTACCTAACAACGGCCTTAGCAACGTTGTTTTTATCCTCCAGTGAAGTCATGTGCGAATGCTTCTATTGGATGCTTATATATCCCGCCCCTAACAACAGCCTTAGCAACGTGGTTTTTTTCTTTGTCACCGTGACAAAAGTCCCCAGTGCGCGCTCGCCCGAATTGGGTATATTGTTAGAAATTTGTTTTTACAACCCTGCTTCGGACTATGGAGCCGCTCCTTCAGTTGGTCAAAGAAAGATTCTACCAATCAGTGAAAAGCTAAATATGATCGGAAGCTTGAAAAATTGATTAGTTAAAATTCTTTAATCATAGAGAAGAAATGGTGTATGTGGGAGCACTAAAGTGTGGTAGGGATAGGGATATTACCAGAAATTTTTTCACTCCCTAACATTTATTTCCTGCAAAGTACCTAGGCAATAAGGGTAATCGGATCGCAGTCACTACTCACGCCTCTTTCGTCACGTCATGAGAGGCGGAGAAAAAAAAGCTGGATTCTCCAATCGCTCTCCGAAAGGACAGATTGGATGAACAGGTAGGGACGACAAATTTTGTGACGGAAACAGCTTCGAAAAAATTGAACCGCGGGAATCGAATCGAAATAATCGTGACATCCTATGAACAGGTAACATTCAATCACAGCTAATGAGCACCAAAATGTACAGCCTACCTCTCTGTCAATCATTGAATTACCAGTCCTGACCTCTACATCATGAAGAGATTGGAAAATAGAGTCTCGGATTCGGACTGCCGACCAGTCCAAGCTTCAGCGGTCAGAGACCCTCCCATTGTCAGGTACTCTTTTACAGAGTAAGGCAATAGCACAAGTAAGGACAGCCAAAAAAAAAATCATTAAAAACACGGTCTGCCGAATAGAACATTTGCAATCACCCTAGCAACAGGTATGCGTTATCCACCAGCAGTTAAAAGAAAATAACTAGGCGTCACGGACGTAGCTACAGCTTTTATAAGGGGGTGTTCAAGAAACTTCTTTAAGGGTCACAGTGGACACTGAAAGTTTAACTAAAACAGGGTTTTCCAACTGGCGGGCCGCATGCGGCCCGCAGGGTCATTTTGTGCGGCCCGCGAAGCTCCCTGAAAACCCCCTAAAAGGTAGCATTAGAAAACATTTTAACATACTAAAATTTAAACATTTTTTGGGGAGGATTCCTGAATTCCCCCTATTTACCTTATTGCATTAAGGAATATTTTTGCTTTGGTCGGTCGTTTTCTATGGAGAAAAATTAAAAGTTTGAGGTTTCGAAAGGGAGGTTGTATACCTTGAAATTACCCCTGAGCGTAGGTTAACCTTTATCATGAAGAGGGACAAAATGGAGTATTGTAATTGTAAGTTCAACTTTTTGACTACGGGGGCAGAACCTATAAGACCTCAGGACCAAGGGTCCTACTAGACTGTTTTTAAGAGGTTCTATATCTCCAAATGTTTCTAATAATTTTCCCTTTCCGAGTAAAATGTAGGGCAAATGTGAAATTTTGTGAACATAATCACAAATAATTTTGGTGGTTAATACATGCCCTCAAGCAAAAAAGGGGGGGTCTGGGGTTCCTCCCCCAGAAAATTTTGTGAAATTGGACCCCAAAAAGTTGTATTTTCACTCATTTTTTGGATATTTGGGGCAGGAACCTTTCTGTTTGGCTAACATAAGGTCTAGGCTAAGGGGGTGTCTGGACCCCCTAAACCCCCCCTTATATACGTCCATGCTAGTCGTGACGTTATGTGCGAATGCTCTATTGGCATCGATTAGTCAAGGATATTCAAAATGAATACATTTTCAACACAAGACCCTAATCCACATAGAAATAACCTAACAGAGGGTCCACAAGGCTATTTTCAGCGAACGATCCAGACACTAGTGAGTTTGGTGCGATCCCACCGCCCAAAATTCCCCCAAACTGTAAAATATTTCCTGCTTTTTCGGCTTCCATTACGGCCTATGGCCGGAACTCTGTTCTAGTACTTTGTGACCAAAACACCCTTTACTTAAAATATGACTTGAAATGTCCCGAAAAGGTTGGGAATTTTTATGGCTAGATCTTATGCCAAAATCGAACCCATACGATATACTACCCCGCAGGAAAAGATTTAGCCTACAATCTACCTTGGAGGCGGTATTTATATTTTCCGCTCTGTGTGCTTGATACTAAAATCCTCTTATAACCCTTCCTCAAGTAAGGCAGACACAAACAGACATTTTACTGTCACAAAGAGAGAGAAAATACGCCCAGGTAAGGTACAGTCTGCAGACAGCTAGCGTGGTTGGTTTACACGTAAAATCCAACCTGGCCCCTTCTTATTAGACTGTTTTAATCAGATCATGCATCACAAACAGAATGACCCACAATATACATTTAAAAAAATGGCATTACAATAGAACACCCTTTACTTAAAATGCCAAAAAGAGGTTGGGAATTATAATACTCCAGGACTGTCCGAAAAATGTGCCAGATCTAAAGTCGAAATCGAACCCCTTCCGCATAAAGAGATTATGCCCACAGAAAAATCCTAACAGAGGGTCCACAAGGATATTTTTAAATTTCTGTCTAAGGTAGGGGGCAGCACGGAAAATTCAATGATTGAGAGAGAGGTCAAGGTTTGTAGAGAGGGAAGGTTGGCTCATCCGTGACGTCACCCAATGGGAAGAGGGGTCCCTGCCAATGGCAATGCTCGTACAGCCTTGTACGAGCATAGACGACATTAGTCAAAACGTCACTTGCTTGTTTGGAAACGTAGATTCCATCCGTGATTGGTCCGTACGGATTGGTACGGATTTACCTCCAATCACGGAACCAATCACGGATAGAATTAACGTTTCCAAACAAGCAAGTGACGTCACACTAATGTCGTCTATTGCTGCTCGTACAGCCTTGTACGAGCATTGCCATAGACGACATTAGTGTGACGTCACTTGCTTGTTTGGAAACGTTGATTCTATCCGTGATTGGAAGTAAATCCGTACGGAACCGATCACGGATGGAATCAACGTTTCCAAACAAGCAAGTGACGTAATGACTAATGTCGTCTATTGGCAGAGACCCCTCTTCCCATTGGTTCCCATACAAACCTTGGAGAGAGGTAAGCAATACATTTGGTGGTTAAAGCTGTGATTGGCTGTGACGTGTTCATTCAATCTGTCCTTTAGGATAGGGCTATTGGAGGACCAAGTTTTTCAAGTTTTTTCTCCGCCTCTTGTACGTGACGCGATTCCAGCGCCAAATTGGCCCCAAAACTAAACAATATCCCATGCTTTTTTCGATTTCCATTAGGCACTGTCTATTTGGCCGGCAGATATACAACTAAACTCTATTCTTTTTACCCGGCAGATGCCCAGGAACGGTTCTGATTGCAGCGCCGGGACTGCTACGTAACCGCCAGACCTACGGCGCATGGGCCCACTGCCGGTTTTGCCGTCCAAATAGACACTTCCTTTCCATTATCGCCTATGGTCGTGGACTCTCTGTTCTAGTACTCTGCGATTTAGCCTACATCCCATCTTGGAGGCAGTATTTATCTGATGGTCTGATTTATCCTTTTTTAAAAAATCTCCAACAACCTGATGCTGACACTGGAAACTAATTTTTATGGACTCTTCAGTCTCCCTGTATGCTGACGGAATGTATTAAGATCTTTATGGGGAATTAAATTTTTTGGTTAAAAAAAAAACGTGGCATTGCGATCGATAGTAAGTCTGGGAAGTGTTATTTATTCCGACTTTTATTTGCCTCAATTTTTATGACATATTAAATAAGAGAAAGATAACATATTTACCAAGGATGAAAATGTATATAAAGCGTCCATAATTACACCACCTATTCCAACTCAAGAGCAAAGACCTTGATGTGCCAAGTTGGCGTTTTCTTTAAATTAAAATTTTTCAAAAATATAAGAAATAAAATAACACCAGCATCAAATTTAAAACATCAAAAGAATTGTTTGTACCCATAAGTTGTGTAAGTCAATGGCCCAGTGAATACACAAGCGGCAAATACATTAAAATTCAGATTAATTAATTGCATCCGTAGTGGTATGAGACAATGGCCCAGTGGATGCGCAAGCGTCTGGAGTGCACCAGTCCTGGGGGCCTACCACGAGCCTCTCGACAAAAATAACGACACCCTTACTTCTTCCGTGTCGAGAACGCTGAAGAAGCAAGCAAGTTGTCGACACCGCACTGTCGCGGAAGGTTATCCATAGGAAATAGCATTAGTGATCGCAAGTGAGGTCTAGAGTATGGGCTCACTTAACAAGAGGGTCTACCATCAGACTGTCGGGAAGTTTTTAACTGTCGTTAAGTGGTATCGAGAAAGTGAAAAACTCAACGACACCTCAAGAGGTGTCTATATCTTGTTAACGACACGAGAACAAGCTCTTTTATACGCTATAAATTATGTGAATTGTTTACCCTGTTATCATTGCACATTTTTTGAGATACTTAAAGGTATTTTTAAAGTAAAATTGGCTTGCATTACATCTTTTTTTTTAAATTATCGACTTAAAAATCGGGCCGGTTTTATGTACTAAAAATTAAAGTCGATTTGTGGGTTTTATTTATTAAGAGAATTGAGGATTACTCATACGTTTTTTTCAGATAATATATAAACAATCGTGCATCCAAAAAGCAGCTTTAAAATGATTATCTGATTTAAAAAATTTTAATCAGAAATAATCACCGTGGTGATGGGAAAAAATTTTGTTCTCTATCCAAAACTTATTTTTTTGCGATTAAAAAATTGTAATCAATTGATAACACAAATTTCCTGAATTTAAGTTTGTCCTCCGTTATATGTTCGTAAAGGTATTCGTTTTAAGCGTCTTAATCTTATTACGATCATCCCTTGTTTAGAGTGGCGAGAATTTTGCTCATGAAAAAACGAGTTCCTTCCCTTGCGTTGGTGATCATTTCAAATTACGCCAGTGTAACTTAACTCCCCGCCTATTTCTGACGTACAATATGACGAAAACTTTTTACACCAATCAAAAGCGTTATTTCTTCTCGACACCTATACTCTCGAACTCAGTTGCAATCGGTAAAAGCTTGCATTTGTCGACATTCAAAAACTACATCGTCGTGGTAGGCCATCGAGAATTTGATCTTGATTTTTCAGAATTCCCAACACCATCGTGCTGCCATCTATAAATCGAAGGATGAAATCCACATGAAATCACTTCTGTGGTTATTCTACCTCCAGACTCTTTTTACTGTATTAATATAAACTTGAACCTTGTAAAAATATATTTTAAAAATGAAAGAAAAAATATTCCATCATAAATAAGTACCCAATGACGTGTATTTTTATGAATAGAATTTTCATCTATTTCATACAAAGCAAATAATGGCGGCGATTTGGGCTATTTGCAATGGAAGATCTGATGACTACGCAGAGAAAACATAGTTCCTACGCAAAATAAAAATATTGTTTCATCTATAGGTTGAAAAGTAATTCCTAAGAGCGCTTTTTAATGTACAATAGCTATTAATTTGAAAATAATGCTACAGCCCTCGATAAGAGGTGTCGTAGAGCTTTTTCGCCTCTCTGTCGTTTTCTCCTCTTGGTTTCTCCTCTCATGGTAGGACCTGTAGTTAAGTTTGAGGCGCATCACGTGACTGTCGATAATTTCGGCAATATTAACGATAACGACACGCTGGTGGTAGAGCCCCTGGGTTCGAATCCAGTGTTTTTCTATTTAAATTTAATATATTAAAATTCAGATTAATTAATTGCATCCGTAGTGGTATGAGTCAATGGCTCAGTGGATGCACAAGCGTCTGGAGTGCACCAGTCCTGGGTTCGAATCCAGTGTTTTTCTATTTAAATTTAATATATTAAAATTCAGATTAATTAATTGCATCCGTAGTGGTATGAGTCAATGGCTCAGTGGATGCACAAGCGGCTGGAGTGCACCAGTCCTGGGTTCGAATCCAGTGTTTTTCTATTTAAATTTAATATATTAAAATTCAGATTAATTAATTGCATCCGTAGTGGTATGAGTCAATGGCTCAGTGGATGCACAAGCGGCTGGAGTGCACCAGTCCTGCGTTCGAATCCCAGTAGCCTGGTTGACATAGTGACTGCTTTCAGAGCAGAAGGTCCCTGGTTTGAATCTCATCGAAATACCGAATTTGTTTTTACAAAAATAAGTAAGGTTTCTTTAACTTTGAAGGACGCGCCAAAATAAAATTCATTTCAACAACCGCCTAGGTGTTGGTGTAGACCCAGTAGCCTGGTTGGCAGGGCATCTGCTTTCAGAGCGGAAGGTCCCCGGTTCGAATCTCAGCGAAGTACCGAGTTTGTTTTTACAAAAATAAGTAAGGTTTCTTTAACTTTGAAGGACGCGCCAAAATAGAATTCATTTCAACAACCGCTTAGGTGTTGGTGTAGACCCAGTAGCCTGGTTGGCAGGGCATCTGCTTTCAGAGCGGAAGGTCCCCGGTTCGAATCTCAGCGAAGTACCGAGTTTGTTTTTACAAAAATAAGTAAGGTTTCTTTAACTTTGAAGGACGCGCCAAAATAGAATTCATTTCAACAACCGCTTAGGTGTTGGTGTAGACCCAGTAGCCTGGTCGGCAGGGCACCTGCTTTAGCGGAAGGTCCCCGGTTTGAAACTCAGCGAAGTACCGAGTTGGTGTGGAGTTAATAGCCTAGTGGTATGGTGTGCTGCTGCTGGGGTATAAGTTGGGAGTTCAATCCTCGACGCAGCCTGAACACTTTTATTTTGAATGGTCCGAAGTGTCACAGTTAATTATTTGGGTACGGTTACAGTTAATTATTAAGTTACGGTTATAGTTAATTATCTAGTTACGGTTACACGTTTGCATCCAAAATTTTTCCACAGGCGTAGGTTGCCAAAGACGGGTAATGGAGCAAAAAAATTGCAATCTCATAACTTAGGGGGGTCGTCCACAAATTGCAATTCGTAACCTAGGGTTAAAATTTTTTTGCAAAACCGGTTTCCCGACGGACCTTTCTCCGCTGGCCCCCAGGGCGAAGGGGCTTTCGGGGGTTATCCGAAGAACCCCCTAGGCCCGCGACCCCCCGGGGAGCAGATCAGGTCCGCCGAGACGACCTCCTCTCGTCCGAACCCCGACATCTTCGACGGGTGAACGGACTCGACTCGGTCACCAGTTTCAGTCCCCTAGGTCAGCTATGACATCAGGTACTCGAAGAAATTAAACTAATAATTTTAATATTAATTTTAGTATTAAATGAACTTATATTAATTTATATAATTTACTATTAAGAGGAAGATATTATATTAGAAGAGGATAGATAGAACGTTAGGTTAGTAAGTTTCGAACTGAGCACCTTCTGCACAGCAGGACCACGACTCTACCAACTGAGCCATCAGGGTACAGATACCCTCGATATATTTGTTACTTTGTGGTTACATCAGACTATTTTATTTCAAATAGTTTTATCTATTTCGGCAAAAGTTATCGTCGAAACCGGGAACTGAACCCCCGAACACTGTCACACCAACAACACGCATTAGCTATAAGCCACACTCTACCAACTGAGCCATCAGATCACAGATACTCTCGATTTATTTGTTAATTTTTGGTTGCATCAGATTATTTTATTTTAAATACTTTTATTCATTTGTGTAAAAATAATCTTCAAGAATTGAACCCCTGAACATTATTTTGGCCACTTTGTATTACCTAGGATCGAACTCGGGAACTTCCCAACCACAAAGCTAATGCCTTAACCATTGAGCCACAACCTGCTCGACAGACCTGAATTAAATAATGTAGCGGATCCTAACTCTGGAATAAATTTAAAAAAAAAATAGTGGTGAGTGTCTAAGTTTCTGGATTCTTACAATATGTGAAAAATCCAAAACCTTAGACACTTAACCACTATTTTTTAAACTGTTATACTGTTAACATTAGATTACTGTTAAAATTTAAATTAAAACTTTTTTTTTTAGATTCCTTAGAACTTTTTGACACTAAATTTTTATTATATATCGATGGTGAAGACGAGAAACCTCGTATGTCCAATTTTTCCGAAATTTAGTTTTTTTATTGCTACCTACCTATTACAAACTACTCCACCGATATTAGCGCTCGCAGCGCTGACAAAGTGAGTTTTTAGCCTTAAAATCGATTGTAGAGGTTCCTTTACAATCCCAACAATCACAATACAATGTATACAATCTACAAGGTAGAGAGAGAGTGAGAGAGAAAGAGAGAATCAAAAACTTGGAAATTGGCGTCGTAACGAGGCACCCAAAAACAGTTTTTTTGCTCTCCTGAAAAGTTGGGATTTTGGAGATACGAGGTTTCTCGTCTTCGCCGTCGATATTTTATTTTTAAAAGTAGGATGTTTATATTATCCGACTCGAAGCATTACGATCTAGCACACTAGGCCATAGGGTCATATCTTGCAGAGAATTCGAACACATAGTGAATACTTTAAATTTTGAAATTTTAATCTATTCTCAACGAGGGCCTTTTTTCTTTCATCACAAATTTTATTTTTCATAACTCACCACTTTCAAAAAAACATTTAATTTTTTACATTCATTCCAAAGTAGAAACCATTGACAGTGGATTCCTACCCCGAAACTGTATTTCACGCTGTTCCAAGTACTTTGAAACGAGAAATTACCGTATTTGATTTTTTGCAAAATATAACACGCAAGGCAGCAATACGTTTAGACAAGGACTTTTAATCAGGACAACGGACAGTTATTTACAATTAACACAAAGAAATAAAAGGACAGGCCCCGCGCACACCCGACCTCCATGGGGTCGGGGCGGGAAGAGAGAAGAATCTTATCACACTTCACTACATCTACATTACTCATTACGTAAATTAAAACCACAGACACACAGTGATGCCCTCCATAGGCGTAACGAGGGGGGGGGTTATTGGGGTTGTAACCCCCCCCCCATTACATCCACGGTTTCTAAAACATGAAAAACTGAAAAAAATTTCCATTACAAGGTAGGCGGTTCACAAGGAACTGTTCTTCTAGGACGTAACCCAAAAGGGCCTTAAAATGAATTTAAAATACTACATTGAGAGACTTAAAAAATTTCTGGGGGAGAACCCCCAAACCCCCCTCTAAAATTTTTATGTCTGTTATACTGTGTTTTTCCCTTGAAAGTTAAGCCTCTTAGATGAAGTTTTCCGTTCGGAAATTTTGCAAAAAAAAATATATTATACCTATATTATAAGACACTTTTCAAAAGGGAGTAATATGTTGGAGGGGGTTGACTGGTGGTAGTAACACCCCCCATGGGTCATCTCTAGTTACGCCACTGCACACTTCACTACATCTACATTACTCATTACGTAAATCAAAACCACAGACACACAGTGCCCTCAAGGGAGAAAGGATATAACTAACAAATAAAATGATCTGCTACAGACTCCCCCTCTGGTTGTGCCGGCGTCCCGACAAGCAACCAGAAAAGTTGAAAGAAAGCTATCCCAAAAACTAAAAGAATAAACAAGAATAATTTTCCTAATCACATTAAAACAGAACTCTACACATCCTACACATCCTCTCCCCCTACATCATAAGTTTCAAGGTAATACAAAACCCAAAAGATAACTAAAACGAAACAAATAACATTTTAAAATCTTATCAAAAGAAAACACACTAAAGATGAAAAACAAAAGAAACATTCATAATTCACAAGTTGCAACATCAAAACAATAAACTCCCGAGAAAAACAAAATTAACCCCCAGTTTAAGTTTGGCCAAACGAAAACGTTAAACAACAAAGCAAAATCAATACACTTTAGAAAACAAAACTTCAAGCAATCAAAAATCTTTTTATCACAATTAACTTAAGTGTGCTCATAATTACAATATTAAACTTAAGGTGTTACTTGTTAACCAAAACCTTTTAATTGATCCACAACTTAAACAAAACAATTCAAAATTACAATCTTCAAGATCTTTTTCTAAAACATACAAATTACACAAAATAACAAAATTAATTCAACTTAGCTTGAACACTATCAAATTACAACTTAATCACTCTCTTAGAAGAACATACTGGTAGATGCTTTAACCACGGCTTACTAGATACTTATACAGGCTAGCCGAGTACGGAAATCATTGCAAATCTAGATGGCATTATTGGACAAACTGGCAAAGCATATTCACAGTGTTGAAGGCGGTGGGTGATATAGGTAGGTCTTGTAGCGCTCCAAGCGGGAAAAGTTGTCAAACGGTTTTCATTGTTTAAAACTCGGCTAGCCTGTATAAGTATCTAGTAAGCCGTGCTTTAACACAAATTGGAGGACAGGAATGTCCTTTCACGTTGAGCCGAAAACGAAAGCGAGCCGGACAGGCATGTCCGCTCGGCAAACTTGCACGCTACAGCAATCAGCTGTAGGACCACAGTGGTCAGAACATGAGAACAGGGGTGTTCTCACAAAGGCACACATGGCCTGACCGTCGGGGCGACCGTATAAACTGGACAGGGTGTCCATCAAAACAAGAGGTAAGGTCTCTTTCACGACCGGAAAACACATCGGTCTCCAGAAAAGGCTCAGATAGCCTGATGGGTCCAGGAAACGTTGATGTCGAGTATAGAGTATAGATATATTTCGAACAAGCGCAACACATAAGATTTAAAAAAAAAAGACTGTAAAATCACTGATTTATCCTGTTTTACCAAAACAAAATATTTCCAGACACTTTTTCTGTAAATAGTTTACTCGAATAGTTTTGATATTGATATCCAGGGCCGTAACCAGACTTTTGTTTCGGGGGGGGGGGTTGACTCAAATATTTTCTGAGGTACCGCAAAAGGGGGGTCTAGGGGGTCCTCCCCCAGAAAAATTTTGGAAATTTGCCACTCAAAAGAGTGTTGTAGCTCATTTTGAAATCCTTCAGATTACACCCAAAGAGAACTACTCATAAAAAGCGGCCGAATTTTCAAGGTAAAAAGAAGGTAGGTATATTGTCATAAATGGCAAAATGTTTAGGGGGTTTTTGGGTTCCTACTCCGGAAAATTTTTTGAATTTTGCCCCTAAAAGTTGCATTTTAACTCATTTTGAGACACCAGACACTAAGTTACATCAAAGAGGACCACTCCCTGTAAATCACATAAATTTGAAGGAAAAACCATACTTAATAGATTTCAAAATTTCGAGGGGGTTGGGGGTCCTCCCCCAGAAAAATTTTGGAATTTACCCGAAGAGGATCGCTCCTTGCGAGACATAATTTTCAAGAAAAATAGCAGTATAAAAATTGATGTCAAAATTTCGGGGGGGGGGTTGAACCCCTAACCCCCCCCCCTTGGATACGGCCCTGTTGATATCTTTTTTCAGTAATGAAAATTTTTTACCGTTTTCTACCGGCTTAAAAACGCCAAGCTGTTTTGAAAAGCCAAGTATTAGAAACATCGTTAAAATTAGCAGTCCAACCGAATAAAATATACATTTATATTTGTGGCACCATCAATAACTATGGTGATATTTGAATATTTGGAATCAAAAATATTTTGGAAATTTTTAACGAGATAACGGAAAACGATATGGTATCCAATAATGGGATTTACTTTGCAGTGGAGAAGGGAACCAAAAGGTTGGAAAACTTTATATAATATATAAATATATTATTGTTCGACTTTTTGGAGTGACTCAAGTTTTTGAGTTAATGCTTCGACGATGATGATGATGTTGTGTCAATGGGTTTGATTTTTCTTGATCTATATATTGTTACCATGGGTATCTTGCTATTAGTGAATACTTTAAAGTACTTTTAGGATTAAGTTTTTTAGGATATATCTTTTTTCTACATGTTAATCAGACACCTAAGTAAAAAAAAGACACCGTAAGTTGACTTCCTTTGTTTATATATAGTGGGAAAAGTAACTTTAACTTTTCACAAATTTACCTAGATCATTATACAAAGGTGCAGTAGAACTCCCATTATCCGAATCAATTGGGACCGGACTCCGTACCATCGAATGATCAAAATTTCGGATAATTTTATTTTTTCTGAAAATGGTCTATTTGAATAAATTACTTCATGTATGTTGAAAATGGGAGTGACAAAAAAAACTATTTTTGAAATGCAACATTCGCGTAATCGGTGTTCAGATAATTGGAGTTCTACTGTAATGTGGTATAACTTGATCAACATCAACCTTAATATCTACCTATTGAATAATATTTGTAAAACTGAAGTATTCAAATCCTTACAAAATCGAACTAAACAATCGCCAATTCCCCTAAAACACCCCCAAAGTGAAGTTGAAACTGCACTTTTAACCTAACTGATAAATGTGCTCCGAGAGACTCGATTGAATCGCGGGAAGATAAATGATAAGGATTTACGAGAAATTCCACGGTTTGAATTACCTTACCCTTATCGCATAGCCAAGGGTTGGATTACCTTTCCTTTCTTTTCACATAATTACTGAATGGGTATATATGCTTAATGGGGGCATTTGTTGCGAAAGTAAACCTGCTGAAAGTGTAAGGGACCGTTTACATGGAGCGATTTTGGAGCGACGCGATCGTCGCTACTGACTTCCCTATAAAATAGTGGGTCTGTCCCGAAAGTAACTGATTCAGTAAAAGTAGTTGAATTTTTTACGCGAAGCAGAAAGACAATGGAACATATTTTTTTGGTGGTAATGGTTGTTTGGTATCTCAGCTACAATGTTTGGCAGGTGGTTTCAAGCCTATGGAGCCTTTGTATGCACAAGCGGGCTCAAAAAGCAGGTGCATGTTTGAAAACGGCGTTACGTTTTCAGAATGCAGCAAAGTTTCGAGTACCAATACACCATAATTTTTTCATGCCAAACTGAACAAATCAGTTTCTGAGAGACTTTTTCCAGGTCATAAGAAGCCTAAATGAAGGATTTTGCGTCCAATGCTCAAGTGTGTAGGTGGCACAATAGCTTTAAGGACTAATCAGAATACTACCCAATCTCACCATCGAAAGAAGGTTCAAATGAGCAAATAAAAACTGAAGTCCATACTCATTGCTCTTTTGACACCAGGGTTAGAGAGCATGTAGAGTTTGTGTCCCGAGATAGACAATTAATTCAATCTTTTTTTCATCAAAATGGTTCAAATATAGAGGAAATTCAGCGTAAAGAGTTCACAAACTGACTCTTGAATGAGTTCCTGGTAAATTACAGCATTGGAATGCTTACTAAACCACTCTACAACCCTGTTGTGTTCCCGCCAGACATATTTCCAGTCCCTCGGTTAAAATTCAGCTTAAAATTAGTCGTTTTGACAGCTCAAAGACTTTGCAGAAAAACGTAACGCGCGTTCTGAACATCTTATGGAAACCGTCTCATTACTTTTGGAACAGACCCTGTAGTACCTGTAAATGATGATGTAACCAGGGCCGTAACCAGACTTTTGCTTCGAGGGGAGATTTGACTCAACATTTTTCAGAGGTACCTCCTTACGAGTACTTATATTCGTTAAGTTTTAGCAGACTTACGCATAGGATTTTAATTTCGGTGCACTAAATTTCCAAATAATTTTGTAAACAGTGGGAAACCCAAGTAAAATCGTGGTTCTAGGGGTCTTACCTCATAAATATTTTGGAAATTTGCCCCTCAAAATAGTGTTTAAGCTCATTTTGAGACCCTTTAGATTGCACCCAAAGAGCACCGCTTATTGCAAACAGCAGAATTTTTTAGGAAAATAGGTATGAAATCCTATTATGAATGGTAAAATTTTGAGGGGGTTTTGGAGTTCCTACTCCAGAAAATTTTGGTCCCCCTAAGAGTGGTGTTTTAACTCATTTTGAGACACTTTAAGGGTAACAAGAGGACAACTCCCTGTAAATCACAACAGATTCAAAGAAAACCGTACTTAATAGATTTCTAAATTTCGACGAGGGGGGATTGTGTTCCCCTCCAGAAAAAAATTTGAAATTTTCACCCTTAAAGGTAAGGTTCAGACTAAATTTGAGACCCTTTGGGCTTTGGGTAACACTCGAAGAGAACCTCTTCTTGTAAATCACATATTATTTTTTACAGAAAATTACAGTACAAAAATTGATGTCCAAATTTCAGGAGGGGTAAACCCCTAACCTCCCCCTTGGATTCGGCCATGGACTAATACGTCATAGTGCTAAGCACCAATGGCAGGACCGGATTCTACATCGATGAGTCAAACGATAGGGAATTTTCGACAGTTTTCCCCAGTTTTCCCCATGACGTCACGATCGCATCTGCATGTACACCCGCCTTAAGATGGATGGAGTGTTCCTTTTTTCCGAAAAGTCTTTGCTTTGTTGCCTTACATTCATTATTATTATCGTAGTGTTTGTACAAGGGAGCTTAATGGTGGTGTTAAACATAAACTTGGAATATTTAAGAGGGGAAGTGATTTATCGATAGGAGCAGAATCAACAAGAGCCTGATAACAGAAATGTAGAAAATGCAGATAAGGTTTTAAGTGTTGTAACTTTTATTTATGGGATCCATTATCGTCGTTTAAATTCACTTGGGGAATTTCTGTCCGATTTTTTTAGGGAAAAAGTTACAAGATTGTGAATTCGGCCACAGTTCAATTCTGTTATCTGTCCCGTTAAATATCGCCAAGCTGTTTTAAACGCCCAAGGTTTGAAGTATCACCCCAAATTGCAAAGTTATAGCAATGGCAACAGTAAAAATTTGCCGATCTTTGAATACTTGGCGTCACAAATATTTTGGCGATTTTTAACGGAGCGAATAATGTAATTGAACCCACAAAAACAAACTGTGCTTCATAAGAAAATCATTAAAAACGTATTAGTTTATTTTTTAATCAATTCAAGGAGTGACTACATATACGGAATTAATAAAAAGAAAATCTAAATGAGGAGAATAAAAAGTAGAATTCATTTCAATTCTAAAGAAAAAAAAAATATTTTTTTTATTAATTTTCATTCTCACTCACAGTGTGTGTTCTCTACCCAACACATAAATATGGCGTTGATTTCAAAGTATTATAACCCCAAAAACTTAATGAGTTCATATTTTATTACAATTTTCAATGTATTTAAACGTAATCAAAAGAAAATATTTGAACCTATCGCAAATTGTTTGGAAATTGAATTAACTATCAAATTCGAAATCCCCAACAGCCTAAACAACAATTGAAAAACAAATACTGAATTTTAAACAGAATTTTTAAAATAATATTTTTACAAATGTTAATTCATGTTTCGTACTCCTAACACATTAAATCCAAGATAATTGCCATACTACAAAATGAAAATCAAATTGTTTTATAAAGAGTTTATAAAAAATATTAGTTTTTCTGAATAATTTTTCTTATAAAACTGTAATTAACTGTATTTAAAAAAGAAATTCAAAATATAATAAGAGCTGAGACTTTCATAGAATTGAGAGAAAATCAACTATGGAACTTCAGATTTTAAATCCACGTGAATTATATGCATCTAAAAGTAATTAGATTCTATCCGTCTCAAATTTAAAATCCAAGGATAATTTATTACTAGAGAAAATTTGTGCAACGTTATTTCATGCATGATAAACTTCAAAAAACAAATTCTGAAGTCTAGTGTATTAATTAAATACGTATTTATAAAGCCTTGTATCGAAGCCTCACATACAAATTAGCAAGTGGTTTGTTTTAAACATCTTAACAAAGTATTACTCATAAATTTATAGTTATCTCACTTTTAGGTGTTGTCACAAATCATAAAAGTACAGTGGACTCAGAAAGGTCAAACACTTTAATTGAGTTAAAAGCATTAAAAAACTATTAAAATGTAAATGGCTTTGAAGATATTTGCACAAATTTAGCAAAATTTAATTAAATAATTTTCTATATGTTAATTTAGATATTTCAGATTTAAGTAAGTTTTTTCTTCTTTTCAGTAAAACGTATAATTTATGTCATAAAATTCTCATTAAGGCTAACTAATCATTATAACGAGAGTTAAAATATATATTTTCGAAGATACGCTACTTAAGAGTATATAACTGACTCGTTAATTTTTTTTTTAAAGAAGTGTAAGATCACACTATATGCAACTAAGAATTAGGTAATTTAATGAGCCTAATTTTTTTTAATCATGTATTCATACAATTTATTCGCAATTTTATGTCCACGTATTTTAAATTGAAAAGTAACCTATTTATCTGAATTTTACTAGAAAGTTTCGTCACAAATAAGTTGACATCTAATGAATGAATTTATTACATTAGTTAAAAGCAAAATGTTCTATTTGTACATTTAAATTAACTTTAAGAATCAAATATAAAATATTAGTTAAATACGCTTTTTATTATTTCTTGAAAGATTGTACGAAATAAGATAGACCATTTTGCTATACTTGTAGTATTATCGAGCTAAAAAATGTTAACTAAAGATTTTAAAATTTAACTCTGAAAGAAAAAGAAGCATATTTTATTACTTGGGGAATGTTTAAAAATTTCATATGGTGAAAATTAAATTCCAGAAATACTAGTATAAGTGAAAATTTCCGTGGGGTAAAGAACTGTACCATAAAAACTAATTCATATAAGATGTAATAACTTTGAATTCCATACCTAATTATATACGCTGAAAAAAGATCACTTTCAAAAATATTTAACTAGAAAATTATTTCATAACACTAAAAACGATGCTAAGAGTAACTTTTTCAGAGAATCATACAAGTAAAAACCCTTCAAGGAATAGTTAAGGAACGCAAAGCTACCCGTTCATTTAACCCTCCCTCTGAAAGGGATTTTAAGCGAATAAAGAGCTATTCCATATAAATCTCCCTCTTTTATTTATAAAGTACATTGCCACTCTATAACAAACAAAAAAGGGATCTTTGTCATCGTAAAGTACACCACCATTCACGATCAAAAAGCTTCAGATGGAAAAAAGAAAGATGCATTTTCGTCTAGGCCAGAAATTTTCTAATAAGGCAACTGAAAAATCCGAGAGGTCCAAGTTATTCCTTTCTTAGATGGTAAAAAAAAACTTCATTACAGCATTGGGACGTCTCTGCTATACCCTCTTCAAAAGAAAATTTAAAGCTCCTTTTCAAAAAAAAAAAAGAAGAAGAAACTTTTCGTGTACTTCAGCGCCATACTTTAAAAAGCCGCGCCGCGGACGAAAAAAGTTATAAATTACCGTCCATAAATATCAAAGCACCGGGAGGGCAAAATTGGATCGGAATGATATTTCATTTCCGTTGAAAATTTGTCCCTTCTTTTTATAAAAGGGGGAGAATCTGCTTTCATAAATAAAGGTAACCGAATATTGCATTCGCGGGGAAAGGGAAAATAACCATGGGAATGGGGATAAAGTACGGAGGGTTTTTAAGTAGAGAGTTTTAAGCGTGAGGATTTATTTCTTTGTGGCTGTGTAATAATTTAAGACGAACCTAGTTTTGAGCATATACATGCGTTTCTGGAGGCTGGGATGGCAAATTATGATTAATAACAGTCTTTTTCCCCCTCTCAAAATCTTGTTCAGCAAGTCATTTGAAAAGGGAAAATACTGCATGTAAAAGAGGTTCTTTCATTTAAACCTCTTTTAGAGTTTTAAATTTTAAACAGCATTTTTCAATGATGAATTCCTGGAAATGTGTATGCATTTTTAAAGTCCGCCCAACAGAGAACGAAACTTTTGAAAATAATTCGAAAGTTATTGACCTTTTTCTTCGACGTGAATCTTAGATTGTTATTAAATAATAATTTTTAAAGTGTGTTTAATACGTATTCCACTATTTAACACCTTTAAAGTTGTCCATACTGATTTGGTTGAACATGGACCATCTTTTATTGTGATTATTCAAGTTCAAAGTTTCGGCAGATGATTTCATTTATATTTTACACTTGAGGTAAATTAAAACTCGTAACTTTTATAATACATTTTCAGTTTCTTACCCGATTTTAAGAAAATGTAATTTATTTCTTTGAAAATCTTTTTATTCGCCTTATTTTAAATTGTTCTTCAAATTCCATTCCTTTTTAAACTAAACCTATTCTTCAAAACGAATACCATAATTCAAAAAAAGTTGAGTATCGTAGTTTTAGAAAAATGCGATAAATTTTTATAACTGCGATACTTTATAATATTTCTTAAACTCTATTATATCACTCTGTTTTGTATAGCTTTTTGATACCTGAAACCTTTTTCAGAAATGTTATATTAAGACGTCATATATTTTTCCATAGGCATACCTAGTGAGGTTTTTTTTTGTTAAGAAAGCTACCCATAAAATTATATTTATATTTAAAGCAGTTAAATTACATAACATGTCTAACACTATAATTAATATTGAACAGTAACGTATACTGGACAGGGAATAATTCAGAAATAGCACTAATAAAAATTACATTTATTAATATATAAATAATAAATGTAACAGTATACAATCTGCAGCTCATAAACAGCATGACAGTCGTAACAGCACGACTAACAATATGGTGAAATACAAATGATAATGAAAGGGACTAACAATATGGTGAAATGAAAATGAAATATGGTGAACTAACAATGTGGTGAAATACAAATGATTATGAAATATGGTGAAATACAAATGATCATGAAATATGGTAAAATACAAATGATTATGAAATATGGTAAAATACAAATGATTATGAAATATGGTGAAATACAAATGATAATGAAATGCATGTGAAAAACATATTTACACTCACAATACAGATAAGAAATCAGGGCTCCCAGTAGCTATCAATGCAGAAATTAAGTGCTTAAAATTGCGCCTTAAAAATTGAAAATATCCACACAAAAAATCTCCTCAAATATTAAAATTAGTAACCTAAAAAATCTCCTAAAGTATAAAAGTTAGTAACTGGAGTATAAAAAAAAAATATCTTTGAGTTAAAAAAGTTTCTGCTTAAAAAATTTACCAAGGACTAAAATAAAAAGCCGAAATTCTCCAAGTTACAAATATTTCTATTTACTGACTTTGACCCCTGCCTATGTATAAAAACGTGTTATTTATAAACGTACATGAGCAAAAACAAATTAAACAAGAATATATTTCTCGACTCTTTAATGGAACTGTTTTACCTTAATTTTTTATTAGTAATTCCATATTTTAAGGATAATTAATGAGCTTCGTTATTAATAAAATTTGGGATTTTTATAGTGTCTCTAAAATGAATTCTACTTTTAAGTTCATTCAGAAGTCTACCTGTATGACGTATGAAAAAATTAATCCATAATTGGAGAAAATGCATCTAGTAGGTTTTATTAATCCTGTTGCACATTTAGGATTCCACGCTCTAATATCTAATATAACGGGGTCTGCAGTCACCCTGAGAGATAATATTTGAAAATTAGACTTCATTATGAAATTAGGGTTTCAACTCATTTTTAACATTTAAAAATCACACCTTCTTGATAAAAACATTTTAAAAAAGAAAAAGATAGAATTTTAAAGAAATAGATAGATTTTTTTTAAATATTTTTACGGTCTTCAGCAACAAAAAAATTATCTTGAGTCTAAACTTGAAACTTTTTCAAAGATTATGCCCTATTCCAAGCAAACAAAATTTAGTTAAGAAATACCAATTTGTAACTAAAATATTTCCACACATTTTTCTTCTTCAGTATCACATGTTTAGTTAGTTTTTTTTAAATAGTAGGATATTAAAAATTTTAAACTGGTCATAATCTATTTGGAATAATACCCCATTCCGTAATTTAATTTACTACTTGCAGTATAGGATAGAAACCCCTCTTTGATCATCCAGTGAAAATTTTCTATAATTTACAACTCAAGTCGAGAATATCAATTTTGAGCGTAACTCTGTCACAGCTTCAGACTCAAAGAACTTCTCGTTTCGACTGCAGTTAAGTTGTTTATCCTGCATTGCAATCGGAACGTAGGAACAAGCGACTTTTCACCGACTCACGACGCAATACTCTATTGAGATTTTGTTTTCACCAACAAACAGCGCCATACAAAAGTCGGGGGGGGGGTTCAATTGCAACAGAATTTCTACAGAAACCTTAAATAAACCTACTATAAATAACATGAGGGAAAAAAACAGAAAATAATCGCCAAAAGCAAAAAAAAAAAATAGTTGGTTTCACTGAAAATAGTCGCTTTTGGCCCAATTTCCTAAAAATAGTTGTAGGCGAATTCCCCAAACTTCGAAAATAGTCGCTTTAGTAGTCTTATTTATAGTCACCTATGGGAGCCCGGATATATGAATAAGCAATTTCACAACGATTTCACCTGATATGTTCAGTTTCATCACCTCCTCAGAGGGATCCCAAGCTTCAAAAAAGAGTGGAGGGTTCGAGGAATCTCCAGGCCGTCTATGGTTTCCTCGTTGATGCTATTGGCCTCCCTCAGACATTTTCTAACATAGACCATCGCTAGTTGCTTCAGCGAACGAATTTGCATGGTCTCGGGAACCTCTTCTATAACGTTGCTTTTCACGTATTCATTACAGGCCTCATGGAGCTTGAGGGGTTCTTTGAAAAAAGGCTCCAGCAACTCGAACATCTCTTTTCGGGTTACTAACGGAAAAGGCAACGATTTCCACAGCAACTTGAGCACGTCCTTGGCTCTGTCAGTACGGTGGAAGAGAGCAACCAGAATCTCAACCACTAGTTGCATCCTTAAGTTTCCTTTGCTGAGGATGTCGTCACTGATACTTCCAAGCTTGGATCTGAAAATAAAAGGAAAGTTTAATAAATTACAGCTAGTTGATAACTCAGCAACGTTTTAAATTGGTAACTACTTAAAACTAAAAGACTTAAAACCCAATCGAAATATTTTTCTGGCTTTATTTAATACTTTAACTGGCCGTTTTTATCGACCTGTATTATTTATTTACATATTGCCATACAGATATAAACTATCCATTTACATGACAAGAGAGAATAAAAACACCAAAAGGCAAAGCGAATTTAAGGGGGTCATTGGGAGGCAATGCGGCCCCAACTTTTTGAGGAAATTCCTTTTTAATAAGGGAAATTCATATATGATATAACGTGAGGCGGAAAGCGAAAAGGGACCTCTTGTCGGCAAAGTTGATTTCGAGAAAAAGCCCAAAAACCGGAAAAAGGTCAAAACTATCGAAAAAAAAAATTCTCTCGATTATCGATCCTTGGACCCTTTAGAACCGAATAGTATTGGGTTTTAAACAATAAATTTTATCTAATAAATTTTAAAAAAAAGCATATAATAATAGTTTTAGAATGTAAAATGTACATTGGTATTTACGGTACATAAGACCCGAACTAAGTACAATGATAAAATAAACCATTAAAACAGAAGAGAAAGTTAAAATATTGGAACTTTAAACGTTACAAATTAAAAAGCACTATCGTACCCAGTAACACTCCCCACACACATTAATAATACAGTCGACACCGCTTAATGTGATCATTTTTGTCCAAGAGTAGTAGTAGGGGAGCCCAGAGTGTTTTGGGGTAGTAACTCGAGCGCGTCAGATAATCATAAAGGGGATACCTTTGCATGCTTTTGAGTAACTCCACCAAATATAAGCTCTCTATGTAGGGGGGTTTGTCTAGAACAGCCCGTCAGATTTGTAAAAAAAAAATTAGTTAAATGGACATACTCGAGCGCGTCAGATAATGATAAGGTAAGTTAGTTACCAGCTAAAAAGTGTACATTTTCTAAAATCTGCCGATTTGAGCGGTGGGTAAGGGAGCGGGAGGGTTACAAAGTTGCAAAGTAAAGCCAAGACCGGTAAGACGCTATCGCTCTTTTCGAGAAAAATGTACGAAACAAAATGTTTATAGACTAGTAGCCAGGAAACTAGGCTCAACTAGTTGTAAACTGTCTTGGTAGCCAATCTGACACGCTCGAGTTTGTCCATGTAACTAGTTTTCTTTCAAATTTTGACGGGCTGTTCTAAACAAACCCACCAACATTGAGAGCTTATATTTGGTGGAGTTACTCAAAAGCATGCAAGGTATCTCCCCTATGATTATCTGACGCGCTTGAGTAAATCCACATTTTTCATCATGGGCTCCCCTACTATAGAAAGATAACAGTATTCGATTGATAATAATAAGCGATTTGATTTGATACCAGAAAGTTTCAAACAGTGTATCGCGAGTGTTTGCTTTAAAATAACAACTATGTAGTCCTAATGGACTCTAACCGCCTATCTGGTTCGAGACTTCACGGAACCAACACGTGACCTACAACTGAGCTTGCAATTGGTTACCACAGGTTCTACTAGTGTAGTAGTGTTCTACTAGTCTACTATGTAGTAGATCTACTAGTGTAGTATCTGTGGTAACCAATCGCAAGCTCAGTAGGTCACGTGTTGGTTCCGTGTGACGTCAGATGGTTAGAGTCCATTGAAGTATTAAAAACGATTACCTAGAATCAAGGGCGGATCCAGACCAGATTTTCGGGGGGGCCATGTCAGAGTCGGAGGGTATTACATTTGAAATTTTCAGAGCCTCAGAATTTTTTTGAAGAGTGCGCTTGCTTTTAAGCAGCTTTTTAGGGGTTTATAGTAACTTAGAGGATATCCAGGGCCCGTGCCATTGTTTTAGAAAGTGGGGGGGATGAAACCTTTTTGTAGGGTCATAGCAATACTTATGTTTCGCAAGGTGTTAGGCTCCCAATTTTCCGAGTATAACATAAATAAAAAACGAAACTTTGTTAAAGTTAAAAAGACTTCATCAGGTAATACTAACTCGAAAACAAAAGAGGGGTCTGGGGGTTCACCCCCAGAAAATTTTGTGAAATTTGGCTACAAATAGAATTTTGTTTACTCATTTTTGTACATTTGGTACCCATTGGATAATACCTAAAGAGGGCAACTCTCTTGTACTCCTAAAAGGAGAGGAGAGAAATAAGTTCAAGGAGAAAAGAGTAAATAAGCAACCATGAGAAATTGATAGGGGGTCTGGGGGGTAACCCCCGAGAAAAATTTTGAAACTTTGCCTCCAAAAATAAAGTTTCAGCTCATTTTGAAAGCATGTAAACCACAGAATTTTCAAGGATGAAATTATAGATGCCAAATTTTGAAAAGGGCTGGGGGTCCTCTCCCAGAAAATTTTTGCAAAAGCGCCCTTTTAAACTATGGTATTCATCTATTTTAAAACTTCCCAATAGAGAACAGCTTCTTTTAGGAGGAAGAGTTTTCAAGGAAAAAACACTCTAAAACAGATGTCACATGTCAAAATATTAAAGGGGGGATTGGGGGTTCTCCCCTAGAAAATTTATGAATTTTAGCAGTGGCAATTAGTGTTTTTTAAGCTATTTGTTAGGGTTTCTCGGGGGGGGCCATTTGCACATTTATCTAATATTTTTTTAAAAAACAAGCAAATAATTAATAATAGTGATAGAATGTAAAATGTATATTGGTATTTACGGTATATAAGACACGAACTAAGTACAAATATAAAATAAATCATTAAAACAGGAAAGAAACAAAATATTGGAACTTTAAACGTTGCAAATTAAAAAGCGCGATAACAATATCCGATTGATAATAATAAGCGATTTGATACTAGAAAGTTTCAAACAGTGTATCTCGAATGTTTGCATTAAAATAACAACTATGTAGTCTTAATTGAAGTCATCCGATAGATAACATTAACTGTAATCACAAAAAGAAGTGGAGTCGACTGTAACAATGAAAATTTTAACTACTGTAAGAACTGGACTGAAATATAAAGCTTCTTACCTCAGACACTGAAGCTTGTTGCAGCACATCTTGTAATAATCCTCATCGTACACATATGGTATTCCATATTTAATTAATATATGGAAGCGGGGTTTTTCAAACAGGGCGTCTTCTTTCAGCTCCTTCATGAGAAGACGACTGTCTTTGAAGAGTTGGTCTCTCGGCCGTTCCACGGAGAAACTCCAGATGACAAATTCCAACAAGTCCATCGGAAGTTGGAAAAAGAATTTCTCCACTAATTCCACACCTAGTTCGTCTCTACACACACTGATGAACAGGACAACTTGTTGGCATTCCTTCGAAAAAGCATCCATAACCACGCACAGCAAATCTTTAATGGCCCCGACAAGAAGGGACGTTGCGTAATCTCCATTAGATGCACCACGGAAGTATTTCGACAGAATTTGTCGCAAGAGATTCAGCCATGAGTCGAAGTGGGTTTTCAACTCCTGGGCTGTCATTCTCTTCGACATTTCCATAAGGATCTTCAGGGCTGCCACGCGTGCGTTAACCTCGTGAAAACAAATGGCATTTAATGAAGCACGGCTGACGATACTTCTTGGAAGCCCAGCGTCCCAGAAATCTTTCTTGACGTAGCTCAAGGGTCCCTTGCCCCTCATCTCGTTTTTAATACGTTTGAAATGGGTTGACGACATACTGATAAGACCACAAAATCACAACGAAAGACACTGCGACAGAGCAAGGCTACTACTACACACAGCACAGAGTGGTCTACCTACAACTAACTAAAGTTTGCGTTATTGAGCATGGATGGTCATTGGTCACCCAGGAATGTCGCCAAAACCACTCCCACTGGCAACCCCTACCCCTAGATTTTGCACTCACCTGGGAACAGGGTTGCCAGGTGAGAGAGCCCATCCAAGATCAAATCGGGTTCGAAAAAAGGCCAAAAAAAACCCCAAACTTTTTCAGAAGCGAAAAATAGCTTACAAATACGTCTATTTCAATTTGTTTTAATTATAATCCTTAAAAAAATTTATATCATGTTCTAGTTAATAAGGATATGAACTAAAATGGGATACATTACTTTTAATAGCATAATAAAGACCTAAAATTTTTTTAAAAAAATTAAGAGTCATGATGAAAAAGAAACTTTAGCAGGCCAAAAGATTTTTTTGCCCCAAATAATTGTAAAATTGTATTTTATATGTCACTTATAATGTCGAAAAAAGTGTCCTAAACTCTAAACAGTTTTTGGAGTTTTCATTATTAATTTATTAAATACAAGTTGAAATTTTAAGATAAAAATGCTAAACGCTCCTATCAAACATGTGGTGGTATTATAAGACCGTAATCAAACGTTCTCTGAGCTCAAAAAATGAAAATATTTATTAAAAATTTCCATGCTTGTTCTGAATCTGAAATTTTATTTGAAGCCCTCACAAAGAGAATTAGGAACCAAAACGTTTCTCAGAAAATTAATATTAACGTTATTTTGAACTACTAATGCCTATGAACTATTGTGGGAAATGGGGAAAACTGCTAAAAAAGAATCAAATTTTTAGGGTTAACAAAAAAAGCCAAAGTCAAACGTGTTTGAAAAAAGCCAAATTTCTCGAATTTGGCCTTAAAAACGCCAAATCGGCAACCCTGCCTGGGAAAGTTAGTTAACGCTGCAATAGATACACCCCTCTGAACACGCCCCTCAGGTAACAATGATTGACAGCTCAAAAGCGATGGTTGACTCTTTCTATTGAACAACGGTTCATCCCCTTTTTTTCAAGGTTTTCAAATGCTATCCAGTTCCGAAAGAAAAACACGTGGTTTTCTTATTATTCAAAATCTTGTAATGTGAGTCAGTAAGAAAAAAGGTAAATTGGAAAAATGGCAGTACAGAGTTTATATAAAAACGTAATAAAATCATAGATAGTCATGCAAGCACCACCAAAGTCTTCACCAAAACTGCAGTTTTTTGTTAAGATAAAATAATGAATATTTTGAACTTCATTTTAACTAAACGAAACTACAGTTTTAATGAAGTTTAAACAATGAAACTACAGTTGAAGTTAATGAAGTTTAAACAATGAAGAATTTGAACTTCCTTTAAATATCCTAAGCCTTGTTCATGCCTCTTTCCGATTGAAACAACTTAAACGAATTTGTTTACATGTGCAACTAATTAATATTTTTATAAAAACTATAGTTCATTGGCAAAAGATCAGGTTTAACACAATTTTATTCGATTAAGAATTCATTGATAAGATTTACTAGTTAAAGATCAACCGGTAAACCTTTTCTTTTAAAACAAACTGCTCGATGCCATATCCCAGTCCCTGAATCCGTAATCGAAATTCCTCTTTACTAAATCTAAATACCCAACACATGTGTTTCAAACAATCTAATCTGGCTTAATATATTGCAATAAACTGTGCAAATGTATACTCGATCGGTACTTTTAGAGCAAAGTGGCGAAAACAGTAGTGTTTTTCGGGAACAGACCCCTCGTGGTGCGTTAAGCCTAACACCTGTTAACTTTTACAATGAATAGCTGCGAATCTAAGATGATCACATCTTAGTGATTTATATTTTATTATAGCATTTAAAGTGGGGCCTCGAACAGTATGACTCACTAAGAAGTGTTGTAAAATTTGCGTGATCCAGACAATTCAATTCATTATTTGGGTTTCCGAGACGGTGTTTCACTGATTTCTTTAGAAATAATTGTCGGAAAGCTTAGCAGTAACCAGATTCTTGAAGAACTCTTAAAGACCTTTAAGAATCATGTTAGAAAAACCGGGAAAAAGAACCAGGTGCGTAAGGAAGTGAAAATTAGAACGAGCACATGGACCCGAAACCTCGAAATATGGGTACCACCCCGTAGTGTGTTACATAGTTCTAAAGGGAATTTTAAGGAAGTAAAAATACTAAAATTTTAGACCTTTATCTCTAAAACTCTGGGCATGACGCCCAAATTCAATTTTTCAGTAAAACCGGGGGGAAAACTCCCAAAATATGGCACCAACCCCCCTCATACTTTACATATTCTGTGAAATATGCAAATTATATTGAATTTAGGGTTTAATTTTTTACTAATGTGAAACACATTTTAAGAACTTTTCTTATTAAGAAAAATACATGGATAAATTAGTGTTTCCATTACTAATATCTTTTTGAGAGAAATCAAGAATTTCAGTAGAGATTTGATAATTACATAATAAAATTACACCTTATTTATTGTTTTCTTCAATTTTCTGGTTTTTAGACTCATCCCCTTCTAGTAGACCTAAATCTGACGGCTGACGGGGTTTTTTATTCTTGGTGTAATATACTTTGAGATTGTGTGAGGGACTCAAGTTAAAATTACGCAAAGAAATTTTTTAAAAGTGTTTATATGTTCGACTGAAACTTTTTTATACCCAACCCAATTCTGAAATATTTGTTTTTGTCTTTATAATTTGTATTTTCCAGTTTCTTAACAAAGGATCAAGAAGTGTTTTTTGTTCTACGTCCGCATAAAAAATACTACTTTTATTTTCATCAATTTCAGTAATTTTTGGGGCCTAGAGCAAAAGACCCATTTGGGCCCTCGAGATGTCTTAAAATAAAACTTAAATTTATTTGAAGTAAAATAACAAAATCAATCATCTTTAAACCAAGTGTAAACATTGCGTAAAAATTGTTTGTTCAAAAGCTTTATAAGCTTAGTAAGTTTATTTTATACACTTATTTCACATTTTCTTAGCTTTTTAATTATTTCGGGGCCCCTTTAAAATGGGGGCCTTGGGCAACTGCCCCGAAAGCCCTCCCAGAAATCAGGCTCTGTGAAAGGATTATGGGTAAGTGCAAAGGAAACACGTGTACTGTGTTTACTATTTTCCCACAAGAATGGTCATGTCGAGCCACACCTTTTGAGAGCTTTGTTATCTCCTATATTGTGTGGGAATGTTTACTTTTTCCTTTATAATTCTTCCACGGGGGGGGGATAATATTCCGCTCCTTCGAAGGAGAGGGAAGGGAGGGAGTACTTGGCGAGAATTAACCAGTTAGGCGCTCTCTCCATACCTATCCAACCCTGGAAAGGGTCATCCTTTTGGCGAACATTCCATATTTCCAGTGCATCCATATTGGAGAGAAATTGCCTTTTTGGTCCAGTCTCACACCCAATTTTATGTAACATATTTATTTCTATCCTTTTTTTTCGCTGCTTCTTAATTAAATATTTAAAACAGAAAAGTGTACTTTATCGTGCGATATGAAATTAGTTTCTATGTTGCTTATTATTCTATGAGCAAATACTATCATCAAGGATAAAGATTTTTTAGGACATACTATTTGTTTTTTTTTTCTATAATATGATGTAGAAACTGTGAACTCATACTCATTCATAGTTCCAAATCACAAAAGTACTTAAGATTCCAACATTTTCGCCTACTCACTGTTACTCTTTGATTTCACTAGTCATTCCAAACAACAGAAACTTGTATTTTACTGACGACATTTCTGCGATAGTTCCTAAAGCTAAAATGATCACGCATGCATAACCATTCCAGTACTTTAAATAAGAGGAATAATCCCAGTTCATTCCACACTCTAATAAATGTTGAATGAAAACCAAGGTTTTTGAAATCGAAGTTATCGGGATTTCTGCCCGAATTCGGAAATTTTGGCGGTGTTTTCCTACATTGCGTTCAAAACGCGATAAACCCATTATTTTAATACAATAAGCTATTATATTTCTACATTTACATGGTTTATTTAAACTACTTTCGTTACTATCTGTGAAGAACGAGATTTTTAATGACTGCAAGATTCAATATGATTCTGCACATAGAATGAAATCTGTCAATAAGTCCAACAATAACCCGTAGTCACCTAATAGGGGTTGGGAGAAATTCATTAATTACGTAAGGATGATTTTGGCAATTTTTGACCATCCCCCCTACCTCCATGTAAGGGTACGTAAGATTTCTCAAACCCCTCCCCCCTATTCTTACGTAAGATTCAATGTCCATTTATTTTTTATCTTAACTTAATGCTACTCCAATAAAAAAGATACATCTGATATATACCTTCATTTTTTTTCCAAAAAAATTAAAGCTTCGATAATATTCCGAGATCGTCAGCATTTTTAAGTTTTTCTGTGGTTATTCAATAGTAATTTGATTAGAATAATTGGAATTTGTTTACATTAAATTGGAAAATCTTACGTAAGAATGATTTTGACCCCCCACCCCCCAAGTAAGGGTATGTAGATATTTTTCCAACCCCCCCCCTCCCCCTCGAGACCCTTACGTAATTAATGAATAGCCCCTTGACAGACTGATTGGTTTTTAGCAGTGTTTCGAAGAAGAAAATGATAGTTCATAAAAGTACATACTTTCGTAAGAGTATGAGCAAAAAAAACGCGAGTCATAGTAAATATTCGCCCAAAAACAGTCCCACGTGGTCAACAGATTCTTCAACGGTCGTTGACCTCGATACCACTAGTTCAACCCCCAACTGTCCACTCACAATTGGTTCGAGGTAAGATCATTCAGAAAAGGGGTGACTCGTCTTCAGGGAAGGGTTTCCAGATTGGCTCCCACCGCGCACACTGAAATGTTCCCCAATCCCCACCCCACGCAACAAACTTTGACTTCAATTCCATTCAGCCTCTTGGTAAAAATATTAAGGGTTTTAAACGATTAAAGCCTTACATTATACACAAATAAAAAAAACAATGAAGTTAAATAATAATTACTTAAAATCATCAGCGTTTAATTACTTCAATTCTTCATTAAGATATAAAAATACGTAAACATTTAAAAATTTCTTGAACTTTCTTTATAATTTACAGTCATTCTTATACCATTCCTCATACACTCTATTCTGCTCACCCAGTATCTTCATCTGTCTCAAAACTGAACGCACTGCATTCCGTTCACAAGACAGACAATAAAAACTAACCTCGAGCTCTCGATTTTAAATAATTAATGATAAAAAAATCATCCCATATCTTTTTAAGTTAGATGGGAGGGAAATTTTTTGAAAACTTTCAAAGGTGTTGGTTTACATTCAATCAAAATGAGTCACAATATTCTCAAATGTTCTCGGTTTTTCAATGATCCTGTTCTGAGTCAAATGTTCTCATATTCTTGAGATCAGGGGTAACCAACGTACGGGCAAGACACCCTAACAGAAAAAAAATTATGTTAAACTTTAATTTGACCTTAAATATTCGTTTCTAAAACGGTTTGAATCATACTAATCCATTTTTTAATTGTAAGCTAACAGCTAACTCTAAAACAAAATATAAATTATTTCTAAAATTTCATACAGTGTAAAAAACGGTTACAAAAAACGTTCCAATACAATGCGTAGTGAAGAATTCGTATGGTTCCATTCCTTTTGTAAACATTGCACTGTTGCTTGAAACTTGAAAGATGGTGGGAAAGGGGGCATGTTTGGACATGGCTTGGCAAGACAGCTGGCCAGAGCCAGGGGTGGGGTCCATCTACTATAATCGAGGACGAGGGAATTCAGATGGGGCTTCCTTGCTTCCTTCCATTCTACAGAAGTGTTTCCATATTCTTCGCAGGGCCGCCGAGAGCCAAGCCGGGCCCCGGGTACAAGGTTGAGAACCGGGCCCCCAATGACATACTCTCATTTCGAGGTAGGGGGTGAAATTTTCTGAAGTACCTCCACCCATCCATTCATAGGCTTAATGTAGTTTTTAGAATATTTCTAGGCAAGATCTGAATTTCACTCCACTGAAAAGTATCGTTTTCTTGATAATACAATGAGTAACAAGTAATAAAGGGGGTCTGGGGGTCTTCGGTCTTCCCCCAGACAATTTTTGAAAATATGCCCTAGAAAACTGGGAATTTACTCATTTTTGGACCTTTACGTGAACAAATTAATTTCCAAAATATTCAAAATGATACCCGTCTTAGTACTCAATATGAAAAGCTTTGGGTACCGGGCCCGGGCGGGGGTATCGTACCCCCTCTCTCGTCAGGCCTGATTCTTCGTAAAATCGTTGATTCCTACAACTTTCGGTAACAGCAATTGAATCGTCAGTTTAAAAAATGGAATAAGTCCAAAATCCAAGTTTTGAGAAAATAAAAGAAACTGTATACCTAAGTAATGGAATTTTCATTCCAAACCACAAAATTTGTACTGGAAATTCAAGCCCCTATTCAGAGTACAGAATAATCATTGAAAAAAGTGTAAGTATATTCAAAAATATTTTACAGTTGAAAAAAGTTAATGGACTTATTCCCTTTTTCAACCTTATGAAATTTCAGAAGGAAAAAAATATCAAATAGGTATACCACTTTAATTGACAATTAAATTATATTTTTGCTTAGTTTACTGCACAAATACTTTTAAATTAAAATAATTTTTTTGCCTAAGTTTACAGTACAAAGAATAAGAACATAAAGACAAATTAACTTAAGTTTCAAATTTTAAAACAAAAAATACAATGAATGGACTTGCCAAATGAATGAATGAAAAAGGAATCTCCAAATTCAAGGGGCATCTGCCAATAGGGAGTGGTTATTTTTTTTTTCCTCTTTAGACTCAAGTGTAGAACGAAGCTTGAATATTTTTTCGTTAACCAAAAGTCAATTCGCATTCTTTGGACTTGATACCTTTTTAAACTGGTGATTCGATTAGGGAGAGTAAAATTTGTTAGCAATGTAGCAAGAAATGAGTAGTACATGTTCAGTTAACTAATGAAAACTAAATTGTTTTCATAAAAATTAGTTTGTTATGTTTCTCTTTTAGTGACTCAGTATATTTTTGTTAACATACATAAAGGAATATGGGTTTTTTCTTGTGTATTATTTCTTATGTCTTCCATTATTTGACTAAATATTGCCTCAGAGCGATATGATTTTTTAAATTTAATTTCGGGTGTTGAAAAATATCGAAATTTCGGGGATCGAAAAGAAATATTCGAAAACTAAAAGATAACCATGTGATAAAATTGCCTTGTGAATAAAAGATGAAAACACCCGCAAGAATTTTTAAAATCAGTTTTTTATTTTTACTTTCTGTATCAAGCTGAATATTTTCGAAAAATTCCTGTAAAACTAAATTTTATTCATATAATAATGAAGATATTCAATATTATATTGAGTGCAAATATTGACATTTAATGACTTAAAATGACATGATTAATTGATCAATTAAATTTTTAAAACTTTGTTTCAATGATTTTCTTTTGTAAAACGTTTTCTTCAAAGCCTGTAAAGTAGTTTTTTTGTATACGTTATAGCAGTTATTAAACATACACTTACTTAAGAGCTTTCTTATATCTTTAAAACATTACGTTTTCCATTTCAAAATAAATAAATAAGCCTATTCTAAGAAAGATATGTGTGTAAATGGTAAAAGAGGCAGATTTTGTATAAAAGTGTTATTTAATGTTTTTTTACTTTCTGAAGACCATAATTTGAAATATTATCTAATAATTATATGATTTTCTATAACGATTTAAAAATTAAAAGATTTAGGTATCGTTTAGTTTAAATTCATCCTATTTTCCACAAGTCGAACGTTGTTAAAATTGCACATTCTACGCCTTTTAATACATATATTTACCCAAAAATAAATATATTTTATAAGTATAGCACATTTTACTTAGTAATTTTAATACAGAGAAATCGTAGCCGTAAGAAAACTACCGCATTCTCTTCTTGGCGACAGACATTCCAGTACGACCGGAGTGGGTCATTCAGGAATATCGCCAAACCCCCTGGAACACCTTGCCTCTGCATGACACGACCAGACACGACACGAATTCCAAACTCTCGAGACAATTCCGAGAAGTAGGGAAGCAGACCTGGTTTTTGAAAGGAAAGGCTTTTGAATTTGAAGAAGCCAAATCGGGTTCGAAAAAAGGCCAAAAAAAGCCAAATTTTTTCTCAAGCGAAAAATAGCTTAAAAATACGTCTATTTCAATTTTTGGTGCAAGTTCAGACTTGCGTGTGCGCCAAAAATGAAAATATTTATTAAAAAATAATAATTTCCATGCTTGCTCTGAATCTGAAATTCACTTGAAGCCCTCACAAAGGGAAGTAGGAACCAAGGTAACAAAACGTTAGTCTAAAAAAATTAATAAAAACGTTATTTTGAACTGCTAATGACTATGAACTTCAGAAAAAAATTGTGGAAAATGGGGAAAACTGCTAAAAAAGTCCAATTTTCAGGATTTAACAAAAAAAAAGCCAAAAAGCCAAACGAAAATTTCAAAGCCAAACGAGTTTGAAAAAAGCCAAATTTCTCGAATTTGGCCTTAAAAAAGCCAAGCTGGCAACCCTGAGTTAGGCTCTCTCTCTCTATGCCTCCCCTACCCAATGGCATTGCTCGTTTGGGGTTACACTAACCCCGCCTAGCGAGGAAATACACAAGCAAGCAGTACTCACTCTCATTTCTTGTGTTTGCTTAGCTCTACCCTTTGACTACCCTGGAAAGTGCGTTTCGTGGGACTTTTTTCCTTCCCGGTCAACGAGCACGTGGAACTGTTTTTTCGATATCTTGAGCTTTGTTTTCTAACGAAGAGAAACCATGAGCAGAACCCGACCCGCGCACTGGTGGCGCGTCTTCGCCCGTAATGAGGATTTTGCTGAATCTAAACTTCCGGAACATTACCTGGATCTAGCTGTCCCAAGTGAAATCCTGTACAAGAACTGTAAGATTGAATACTATGCCAAAATCAGACAGCAGCAGTTTAACCAGGACGACTGTATTAACGTCCGGAAAGGAAAGAAAATCTACTCTTACGCACGGCCCAAAAAGATGGACTGGATAGGAAGGCAGCTATTCGATTTGTTCTTCAATGAAAAGGTGGTCAAAAACTGGTTGTGCCTGGAGTCTGGGGAATCGGCAGTGCGGTTCTTGAACATGGCTACAGTTTTCGGTGTCGGGAAATGGAAGGACACAGCCTTTTATTCGAATGACATTCTTCCGATCAGCGTCGGCGACGGACACTTTTTTTGGTCCATCTACCCTTCTATTCTCAGAGGTCTCTACAAAAAGAAGAACGAGTACCCTCTCCTGGTCAGTAAATTATGGGAAGTGTTTTGCTCAACGGCCGAAACCAGACTCAGTTTGTTCGAGTGGGTACCTGACGCCGACCATCTAGAGTTCATGTTGCAAGTGGCCGAGAGGACAAACTTTGATTTTTGGGGCATGCGACACGGGAGTGAAGGATTCACGCAACGTGTCGTACTTGACTACATAAAACTAAAGAGGTTCAAATTGGTAGAAATACTGCTGAAGTATGGATTCGCACTTGACAAGGGAATTAACTATGAGGATAGCTTTGAGGAGCAATTACATTTTACGTAAGTAAATATTTATTGCATTTTAATTATTGCATAATTTCTTTTTAATAAAACCGAATTTGGAGAAAAGGTAATTAATTCATTTCAGAACGAGGCTGAAAAGCTTTTTCTTTTAAAAAAAACATTGTAAAAAATTCTAGAAGCAATTTCTCGACTGTTACTCCATAAATTATTTCTAAGTGTCTATTTTTAGTGTATTTTTATTGTTTTTGATGTTGTTTATAAGTTGAAAGTTTCTCATTAATTAGAATCTAAAACTAGATGAAAAAGTCAAAAGTTTACATATCCATATCTCTACAATTTTTAAATACTTTTCGATTTTACTGTAAACGATACAGCAATAAAAAAAAGGATTTTTCGAAGGATGGGGTATTTCTGAATTCCATGCGTGATTTTAAGACCGTGGAATACCTATAAGTATGATTTTTAGGTGAAATCAAGTGATAACTCCTAAAACTTCATTTTGGGCGGATTTTGCCTCTTGGATATACATCATAGGCGGGTGGTAACCATATTATTTTTTGAAGCTCTCATATGTGTTTGTTTCGACTTATGTCTGAGGTGAGGACCCTGAAAATTACATTATTACGATAAGTGGCTTTTTAGGAACTCTGAGATGGTGACAATAAGATTTGGCGGAGCATATTTATTCATCCATAAAGAGAAAATCTGGCCCCGAATCACCCTTAAAAGGAGACAAGAGAATCATGGTACACGATTGCAGACAACAGGGAAAATCTCTGTGGTTTATAGGAGATAGGAGGTGTTGAAAAGGTTCATAAAGAAAGTACATTTTCAAAAGTGGAATTTGATCTTCTTGAAACTTATCTTTGAGAGAATGGATGTATTTTTATTGATATTTGTTTCTTTTCAGATATGTATACATCCATAAACACTAATGGATGTATACATATCTGAACATTAGGAACATCTGAACATTTCCTAACATTAAGAGCAGTTGTCTCTACTTTGAAACTGTACTACCCTCATAAGCCATTTCAACACCCCATATAAACCACAGAGATTATTCATTGATGGTATCTCACCTGGTTTGAAGGTGATTCGGTTCCAGATTTTCTCTTTATGGAAGAATATGATGCGTCAAATCTTATTGTCACCATCTCAAGAGTTCCAAAAAAAATCACTTATTGAGCGAATAATGTAATTTTCAGGGTCCTCAGAGCACTCGAAACACTTACGAGAGCTTCAAAAAATATGGTTACCACCCACCTATGATGAATCCAAGAGCCAAAATCCACCCAAAATGAAGTTTTAGGAGTTGTCCCTTCATTTCAACTAAAATTCATACTTATAGGTATTCTACGGTCTTAAAATCATGCATGGAGCAGAAATATCGCATCCTTCAAGAATAAAAAGGAATTCTTTACTAAATGACATTCACATAGACGTTTCTGCTACCGTTCCGAATGTGTATGGAACTTAACGATGGAGGGCCTCTGTACCCTAAGTCAAATTATCCTTAATTTTTGGACATAGTGTAGTTGGCCTGAGCTACAACATCGACTCTGATCTTGTCTATCTTTTGTTACTATCTTTTAGGCATCCGTATTTGTTTTTCGCTTGGGACGAACTCATCTCCAACAACTTCTTGGTGTGGCTCATCGCTAACGTCTACGCCATGGATGCCGATCTCGTCAAACACCCGCAGTTCATCGAGCTGTACCGGAAGCTTCACCAATCGCTCTCTCTGCCGACCGAACCCCCGAGCGTCGTCAGGGCCAATCTTCAGCTGGTGTGCTCATACGAGAATTTTGGCATTAAAAAGAGAGTTCCTATTGAGTCCCTCCAATCAACAATAGAAGAAATAGTCGAAGCATACGTGGAATGCAACGTATATTCCCCCATACAGCAGCGGGTTGACTCCGCGGAAACCGAGCTACCTCAGTCGGCGGAAACTGAGCTACCTCAGTCGGAGGAAACTGAGCTACCTCAGTCGGCGGAAAGTGAGTTACCTCAGTCGGCGGAAACAACTACCTCAGTCGGAGGAAGCTGAGCTACCTCAGTCGGCGGATACCGAGCTACCTCAGTCTGTGGAAACTGAGCTACCTCAGTCGGAGTGGTCGGCGTGGTGTTCTATTCAATGAGAGTTTGGGAGAGAATCATCAACTGCCCACAGCAATCGACGTAAATCATATTTTTCTCTCGACTTTTGTTTAAATATTTCTCTCCAGCTTTGTAAAAAGATGTCAATAAAAAGAAGTAGCTCAATAATGAAGAGTTTTTAATGAATTATTCAAAAAAGCATTAGAAAAATGTTAAAAAAAAATAAAGCATGGTATAATTAAAATACTCGTCAAAAGGTATCTTACAAACTTTGGTCACGTATTTGTACAATGATATTCTACTTTTGCATATAACCTCTTTTATTTATATAATAGCGTAGATTGAAAATGGTACACTGAAGAAATCAGATTTTAAGAATGCTATCTTAAAAGAACATATATCGCTACCTTCATATAAATAACTAAAAACTACAGTTCTAGTGAGAAAATCCTTAATAAAAGATTGAATGCTACGTAAAAATCCCAAATGCAACAGTAGACAACATTATTATAATGACAGCCAATATTGTAAATTTCTTAGTTCCCCCCCCCCACAACATATTTTAAGATTCCACCCACAATACATGACAGTTTTCAGACGTATTTACTAATTGGGAGTAAATTAATAGTAAATTTCCTTTAGACGAGGTTTCTTCAGTCAATATTTAGTTTTGATAAGCTTTGATTTAATTAGTCAATATCTTCCTATCTTATACGTTGGGCTGGTCTCTTATACTAAATAAATTGTTTTTTTTTTTTATTAGTAATACATACTTCTGATGAATGTGATATGAAAACTTTGCTGTCAAAATTTATTTGAAAACGATTAAAATTTGAATTTATTTAATTATTCAAATCTCAAAAGCCAGATGTATCATACAAGGTCATTTTTTTGCATCAAAAATCGGTTTTTCTTTCTGATTCATTGAAATAGATCAACATTCCTTCAATATTAAAAACTTTTTAATAAAACAATAAATCATGGGGGAAAATTAAACCAGGAACTTGACTATTTAAATAATCAAAATATTTACCCCATTTCTTTATTGATTGAAATTACAAATAGAATATTTAACATTTGATAAGGTTAAATATATTTTTGTAATTTATGAATACGTTCAAACCTAGTACAAATATTCAATAAATGATGAATGAGTATAAAACCTTGTATCTTTCGAAACAAATTAAATTTATTATTGAAATTCCTTTCTTATGAAAAAAAAAAGATTAATTTAAGCTGACTCCATCAGTGAAAATGATTATATTTTAACTTGCAAGTCATCCTTAAAAGAAAACGATAAAAAGAATAGCGAACAAAACTAACCCTAAACGCTAAAGTTATCCTCTAACTATTTTTAAAGAACTTCACTAACACACTGTTTAAAAAGTACTCTCGAACTCAATGAAATCTAGACGCTACTCTAACTGTAACCTGCAGAAACTAAGCGATCCAATCCGAGCTCGTCTGACGAAAATGAAGGATTTCTGGAGAGATTACCAGTGCTTGACGCCTACCACGTGATTGATGCCCTGCTCCCGAGTCCAGTCAAGAGATATCGCCAGTTTCGAAGCTTTTATATTCTTTTATCAGATCTTAAACGGCTTTGAAAGTGGTGTTGGAGTGGGGTGGTCACTTTTTATATCTTGTGATTACAAGGCCTACTTTTAATGAGTGGGGAAATAGACCCGTATTTGTATATTATGCCAAAAGATTTCAAATGGAGAACAGTTTCTTCATTTCTTATCCATATATATATAATAGAGGTGTGGCTGCCTGCCTGGGTTCCTGGGTTCCTGGGTGTGTACGGATCAGCTTTGGCGCAATTTCTCCTAGACTACCAGTCCGAATCAAACCAAACTTGGTACACATACGTATCGGGAAGGGGGAAAAGCAATGGAACCAGTTTCGAATTTCTAAAACCTCCCCTTCACCTCCTTTTTAGGCCTTTTTGTAAAAATCTCCTTACTTCTCCACTAAAGAAGATCTGTTTAACTCGCATTGTTGCAAATAATACAACAAAAACGATTTTACACGTAAAACAAAGTATTTAAAGATAAAACCGGACTAAAATTGTTTTAAAAAGGTTATTAATAATTTAAAAAATTAAAAACGGTCCTTATAAAAAACTTAATGACAGTATTTTCTTATTTAAGACTTAATTTTCCATGAAACTTTAAGTTGAAACAGAAAGTTTTAAGAATTAGACTGGCTAATAATGTAGACTAGTAATAATGAAAGTAAAGTTTGCAGGTTTTTTTTAGAAAGTTGATGATAGAAACACTAGATCAATTGTTATTTAACCTTATAATTTGTTTCTCTGGGGTAGTTTAGCGGGATTTTTTTTTCAATTTAAACAGGCGGTATTTAAAAATTTAGGGATTTCAAATGTCTGTAATAATTTTAATTGATTTTTTTCACTTAGATTGATAATTTGGTAACTGTCGTAATAAAATGTGCAACATCGTAACTGGATGGATTAGGTTAGATTTACACAGTTGGAACCGGGAGGGAAAAGGCACCGGGAACACCGGGATATGAAAAAATACCGGGATTATTGGTTATTACGGTTACAGAAAATTAGACATGTAACTTGAGAAAACTTTAAAAAAATAAATTGATACACTCCACCCGTGCAAGGCCGGGCATATCAGCTAATATTATATATTTGTACTCTAAGAGCATTGGCATCCAAGGGGCCGTTCAAATATTACGTAAGCACCTAAGGGGGAGGGGGTTTGCTTATTTTTCCTGACAAGGGGGAAGAGGGAGTATGAGCGATGCTTACGTAAGATTTACAAACACTGCATTTTCAAAAATCTCCTTTTTCTTTCATAAATAATTTCAAAATTCAACCAGAAATAAATGAAAAAGAATGAACTAGGAAAATTTTTTTTAAGCATTTTTCGCAAGGGAAGTTTTAATGATAGGTTGTGTGCATAGAGAACAATGAATTTCAGAAATCTAAGCATTAAAGATTTTGAAGAACAAAAAAAAGAACAAAGAGGGGGTTCGGAGAGTTTTCTTACGTAATTATGGTAGGGGGTTTGCGGTTTGCTTATTTTTGCTGACAAGGGGGGGTCAAAAATGACCAAAAACTTGCTTACGTAATATTTGAACGGCCCCTAACAACCTATATAAGAATATTGGCATCGGCTTCCAGCAACTTAATAATGAGGGGACGGCCTAGGAATTCGGGATTTCTCCCCAGAATCGAAAAAAAACCCTATTAATTATTAACGATCCAAGAATTATTTTTGCGTTTCAATGCCCCTCCTTCAATTACTATTTTAAAGTTCTGAATCATCTAATTAACTTTTATTCAAAGGTTTTGAAATTCGAACCTAAAAACAGGGTCAAACTCATTTTCAAATGAGATGAGTTGGTACTTTACATTTTCAGTGTTATATAAATACCTACACATTTTCAAAACATTCAAATTTTCTATGCTTTAAGCAGTGCTTTATTTGGAAGAAAATATTTTGGGCACTCGCCTTTTTTTACTAAATATGTTTATAAAGTAATAAAAATTATAATAGGAAATTTATTTACTTTTGTAATAAATTAAAATTAATTTTTTTTCGTATTTCACTCACCATATCTTTAACTCAATGTTATGTATGATGTCTGTTTCAATACTGCCATTAGACAAAGGCCATTATTAAGAATTTAAAACTTTTAGTTCATTATAGTTTGTTCTTAGAAATAGCAAATATCCCAAGGTTCGATCCATATAGAGATTCTACTCTTCCCATTAGAGATTTTATTGACGTTTGTAATATTTTAATTTCTAGGCCTGCTGAGGTCAGAATAAATTTTTGTTCGATACTTTTGTGATAGTTTTTTAACCTAATAAATACGTCAATCCTTTATTAAGCATAGGAATTTTAAAACTCCAATTTCTAGAGAAAGTTTCTGGGACAAAGATGGCTCCCCACCAGATTCGGCACTTTTCGAGTGTCCACCACACAGGGAACAACCGCGGTCCGGAAGCCTCTGAATTCGATTTTTATACCGGTCACTCTTTTCTGTCCCCTCTTACTTTCCGGTCCTCTTCCGGACGAAAACCGTCCCGGAGAGAAAGTGGAAAGAAAGAATATTTCCCGATTATTTATGAGGGAGAGTCTGCATGAGGGCTCCAGACTCTGTAAAGCCTGAGGATTTGCAGGGTTTAGTCTATAATTTAGGGATGGAAGAAGTTTCCATGTATAAAGGGGTTTATGCTAAAGCTTCCGAAACCTGCAATAATGTTCGATAGAAAGTTGAGTCATTTAAACTGCTCGCCCCAGATAATTTTTCGTTTAAAGTTTTTTTTTTTAGTTCTCCATTATTTTCTGTTTTTTATTATAAAGGTTAAAAGAAATCGTACATTTCTTCGGTAAAAGTTGTTCAAACTATTATAGTTAAATGGTGGCCTAGTTAATGCACTTGTATAGTTACTCTCATCACTACCTTTAGCCTTTTAAGACAAAAAATAAGACATAAAATGTATTAAATTTACAATTTTGTCCATCAAGATTGTACAAATTACTTTCTTTTAAGTTATTTTAAGTCTAAATTATCTCAACCATAAACAAGGGGCAAACAAATTTATCTTTATTATGCTACTACTAATAATTTTATCAACAGCATTAAATTTACTTATATTTCATGCATAATTCCCAATATATTTTTACGTTAATTCAAATAATTGCAGTGAAGAACAGTATAATTTTAAATATTACATAGAAAAATTCTTGTAATCAAGATTATTAAATTTTTATTTGTAAAATATTTTCCAAGTATCACATTATTAAATTTTTATTTCTTATTACGAATATAGGTTTTTATTTATTCACTTACTAATCCCAAATGTATAAAAATTGAAGAATTTGTAAAATTTTTGCAATCTTATTAATTCAGCTGAACGAAAAATACATTTTTAGTTACTACCTGAAACTATTTTACATTCGTTTAAGTTAAGATTCCTTTATACATTTTTCTATGCAAATTTTTGTTTACCAGTGTATAAACGCGCTAATGAAATGGAACAAAAATCCACGTGTTCAAATACGATCGATTATTGTATTCATAAAGAGATCCAGAAGTAATGAAACGCACTCAATAAATAATGCATAAAGTTGTTGCTAAATTTAATTACATTCTTTTGTGACCATTCCTCTTCAGTTTTGCATTGTAGTTAGTAATCACGATTCCATATCAATAAATTTAGCTTGTTAATTTAGAATTCAGTTTGGCAACAGTTCTTTTATTCATAATCACTTATTTATGCACTCGTGCGTAATTGTTTGTGTGGCTTAAACTCCCTTAAGTGAAATATGGAATCAATATTATTAATCTTTCAAAAGCTCTTACAATTCATTTCTAAGCATCAAAATGCATTGTTGACCATTTGATCTCTTGTAATAAGGTAGTGGAGCCTTCTCCTCAATACTTTATGATTGAAACAGAAGTATTGTTTATTTTAAGGGCATTCAGTTGGAATAATTAGTGGAATGTAATGAAAAAATGCATTAATAACGTGTTGCAAATGATAAGTTTCGAAAATATTATTGTATACTATTAATGCATTGTTAATTACGGTTTATTAAATTACTTTTAAACTTCGAGATATAGTTAAAGAAATGACATACATTAAAAATTATTTCAAGGCTTGAGATACATAGTTTGTTCTATTAAAATAAATACCTTTTCATTACTTTTTTTAGATGTAAAATATTTGTTTTTTCTTATTTATATAGATAAACTAATTGAAACTGTAAAAAATATGCGATTTTTCCTATTTTCGCCTATTTTTGTTATATGGTTCATACAAAAACTTTCAATTTAACTAATTAGAAAGCTTTTCTGTAAAATAAGCCATTATCTTATTTTAATGTTTTCAAAAAGCTCTAAATCACCATATTTAATTAACTTTTGTATTAATATAGTACTCATTTGTATTTCATCGTTATTTTAATGGAGTAGAGGCCCCAAAGCGTTTTAACTACAGGGGTGGAAGAATGAATAAAATTTGCTTTTTTTCGCTTTTATCTTACTTGAGGCGATAGAAATTAACTATCAGAAAAGCATTTTTAATTCAGATAAACTCAAATTCAGGTATACATCATCTCCAAGAAAACACTCATGATCCAGTGTTACAACTTCATGAACTTAAATTTTTTAAAAACTTAGTATGTAGTATAAATTTGTTTAAAATACTTTCGCATCCTAAAAATCTTCTGTTTAAAATACTTTCGCATCCTAAAAATCTTCTGTTTAAAATCATTATGATAATTTCAATTCCACAGTTTGAGGATTTCACACTTGGAATTACAAAAAAAAAAAAAAAATAATTAACCAATTGAATCAGTGGCTCGGAGTACGAATACAACCCGAAATAACCAAATTAACTAATTTCGAAAACCGAGTTTTAATGTACTATAACTTCACACACAGTTCACACAGTTTTCAACTCTTGTCTAGTTAGTTATGATATTCATAAGCTGCAACTTCTCCCAACACAATCTGCATAGAGCACATTCAGAATTGAAGACGCTACTTACTTAACTCAAAGCAGGCGTTTTCATTAAAGGAAGCTTTTATAATGAAGACATTAAATTCTCATCATCTTTAGCGCGTTCCCAGTTAATACTTCGAGGCACCGGTACAAAGAAGATCATCCGAAAATCCCGAAAGAAAATTGAAAGATTTTAATTAATTTCTGTTTGCTCGCAGTGGGCCAAATGTTATTATACACGCGCGCATACAAAATGAATTAAAACAGCCGAAAATTTGTTGGTAAAGCCGGTGAGAGCAAACTACACGTACTGGAGACTGTATCCTCTATCTAACTAAGCCTTGGAAAATTTGTCCTAGGGTCCGGTAAGTTGTTTATCTAGTGGTAGATGCAATTATCTCTCTATACAAAGGACGAGTTTGGTAATTTATTTACGTTTTTCTAAAAAGGGGCATTATTAACACAACCTGATGAATATACAAATTGCTTCTAACTTTATTGATATTGAGCTCTTTTACGGAGGGAGTTTTGGAGTGAATAGGTTGTTGATTTCGCACATTATTTTCAAAGACACAAGTTGTTTCGCTATTATTTTATCCTTTAAATTTGCCGTAACGCTTGAAGATTTGAAAGAAATTATAATTTATAATCAATCTTATATTTTCAGAAGACCAATTAAAATCTTAAATTGTTTTTATTGTTTTTTATAAACAATCTGCTCACAGAAGCTGAGTTTATATTAGGTAGAGTGGTGTAGTTCCTTTTTTTTTTCAAAAATAAACTATTTAAACACAAGAAAATATTAATAAGGATTTGATAAAGAGATAGATATTCAGACTAATTTAGCAATGCTAAAAATTAAACTTTAGTTATTCTTCCCCCCAGAGAATGAGCAAGAAAATAAATTCATGGTTTTTCCCTCTTTCCATCAAAAGGATTAACTTTGTAGCGTTTCAATGATTTTTCATTGTTGTTGGTTTTGGAAAAGTTGATCCATCTGTAAAAAAGCTAGAACTGTGAAGATTTTTACACCTCTCTTGTTTATTCTTTTTAAGACAAAATACATAAACCACCGTTTTGATAATTTATTTATGTTGAAAATAATGAAATTTGAAGTCATAAAATTAAAATTGCATTCCTAGCGGCTTGGATGAGTTTAAAAAAACTCCACGGGCTCCAAAAACTATAGCTTACGGAAATAAACTGATTGCCAATTTGAAATTAGTGATGCAAAAATATCCAAGATCAGTTAAAATATCTCAAATTCAAAGAACATTTTTAAAAATGTCTTCCCAATGCAATTAATTCCTTTTTTTAAAAAAAACTACACATTCTAGCATCTTTTCCATCTAGCTTAGAATCCTTATGTTCTTTATAAGTTTGTACTTACATCTAGACAAAAATGAATATAATTGGACTAAAAACGCCAATTTGCGAAAACACTATAGCTCGATGAGAGAAACTGATTGCTGAATTGAAATCAGTGATACGAAAATATATAAGATCAGTTAAAATATCTCATGCAACAGAAAAATTTCTAACGCAACTTTATTCTCACCGACACTTATTAGGGAACATCCATAAATTACGTGAGTTGTTATTTCCAAATTTTGGACCCCTCTCCCTTGGTGCGATTTCGTAAGATTGTACAGGACTCCCCCCCCCCTCCCCCTCAAGATCTCATGTGATATTTTCTCTATAACTTTTAAATAAATTAAATTAAAAATTTCTTTGATACCTTCTTGGCACGTTTTGTTTCGTGTTGTTTGGCATGATGCTTACATCGAAAGTAAAGTTTCGATATAAATCGATGTTGTAATAAAAAAAACATGGTGTAGTAATTATCACGATAGACTGCCTAATAACTAAAAGTTGACGTGAGGTTTTGCTGGACTCCCTCTTTTTCCCCTCACGTAATTTATGGACGTTCCCTAGTTAACTATTTCCGATAATGGAGTTGCGCTAAACTCAACCCCCACAGAAATCTCTTTCCTTAAATAAGAAATAAATCTTACTTTTCTCAAGTACTCTTTTCCTTTGTTTGAATTTACTACACTAGTGACCTCTACAGCCCCACAGGGAGAGAAATACTATTAAAGAGAATTAATTCTTAATGAAAACATTGTCTCTCTTTCCGTCAACTTAGGGTCTCATCTGGTACAAGATTGGTTTGGATGAGGTGACCCAGAGGACAGTTGGAGCATTTCAATTCCTAAATGTCGCCCTTTGTGACCATTTCTGACCCCATGAAAGCAGTGGGAACCGAAGGACCAATTTGGGACTGGCCTTTTGAATCCCTTAATGGGTAGGTAGTAAATTGTTTCAAGAGAGAGAGGGCATTTAAAAGACGATATATTTTTTTAGACGCCTTTCATTGGGGTTTGGGTTTTCTGTCTTGTGAAGTTTAGGATTGTTCAAGTTGAAACTGACGATTTTTGGTGGATCTCTCAGATGAAATAAACTGTGGTTTTGTCTTTAAAAGAAAAAACACGAATGATTTTTATTAAATTTTGAAAATGTGCACAACCTGTAGTTATAGTTCAGATCTTCTTTAAAAGAAAACTCATATTTTAAACAGATTGCCAAAACACATAATTTTTCATCACGAAATTTTAAGACTGTTATGACCTGATATCGCCAACAAATTCATCTTGATCATTAAATAATTCAAACGTTTGGAACTATGGCATCCTGTATATTGTATTAACTTGAATCGATCCAAAAAACCCATATTCGTTATGTTTTTAATTTTATCTACCTATAATTTTATAACGATGTTTTATGAAAGAGAATTTAGCTCAGTTAATTTCAGAAATACAGATGAATCCGCTTAATATGATCACTTTCATCCAAGAGCAGAATGATAACAATATCCGATTGATTGATAACAATAAGCGATTTGATACTAGAAAGTTTCAAACAGTTTAACTCGAGTGCTTGCTATAATATCCCAACTTTATAGTCATAATGGACTCTAACCGCCTATCTGGTTCGAGACTTCACGGAACCAACACGTGACCTACAACTGAGCTTGCAATTGGTTACCACAGATACTACACTAGTAGATCTACTAGTGTAGTATCTGTGGTAACCAATGGCAAGCTCAGTAGGTCACGTGTTGGTTCCGTGTGACGTCAGACGGTTAGAGTCCATTGAAGTATTCAAAACGATTACCTAGTATGTATTTTGCATTTTTTACATTCTTAAAGAAAAATATGAGAGTGGAACACATAACACTAATAAATTAATGACTCATCATTATGTATTAAAATTGGCCTTCATTAATTTTAGGGGAGTTTTTTTAGGGAATTTGACTAGATTTTGATAACATTAAGCGATATATTGATCTCATAAAGCGATACATTTTACGTTAAGTTAAATAGGAGTGATCGGGACCGGCCAATTTTGATAGCATTATCCGATTGATAACATTAACCGTGATCACAATAAGCGGAGTCTACTGTATTTCTTTAGTTTGTTTTGGAAGCTGAGCTTTTTGTCCTCAAATAAAGAAATTTTTTTTTGTTCAATATAACTAGGTACTTACCTTTATTTTTGTGTTAACACAGATTGCGGAGACCACCTCGCAAGTCAGCTGAGCTGTGGGGTACTCCGACCTCCGACGCATTTTCTCCTGCCTTTCCCTTCTGATCTTTCTTCCAGTCGAAGAACACTCGCGTTTCTAGTTCTACCAAAAGGAACAAGACGTTCCTCCAGATTTTTTCCCCCGGTAGTCTGTTTTCAGTTGCGTTCTTGCAGAAGCAGCGAGAGATAGCTCATTGAACTTGTTGTTATTGACTGAAAGGGTGTTAGAAAGACAGTCAATTTTTTCTAGACCAACACAGTGCAAGATGTGATCTGGAGAAGCCTGTACTGAGTTACACCAGGTACACGTGAGATAGGTCTTCTGCCCGTGTTCAAAAGAGACACCTGATGTGCCTGCTGATGATTGTCTGCGTGGCTCTATCAGCCTTGATGGCAAGGGCACCACCAGGAGTCTGTCTATCACACCAAGGGTGGGTAGGAGGAACACTCCATTGTCTCAGGTTTGAGGCTCTGATTTTTGGAGCAAATCTCAGAAAAGGTCAAAGACTGACTTGAAATTGCCCGATCAGAAGCGCCTTTCCTGGCCAAATGGTCAGCGTTTTCATTGCCGTGAGAGTGCACTCATTGGATGAAGTTTTTATGCAGATAAGATAGTTGTTTGTTGCGATAGTTGATATTCCAGTTACGTAAGTGCTGGATGGCACTACGGCTATCGGACAAGATCCAGATGTTAGCGAATGATGTTAGAGACCCAATAGCGTTGAGTGCCTCATCAATGGCAATTAGCTCCGATCTAAAAACAGAGCAGAAATCTGGATTCCTGGTCTGCATGAAAAGTCAGGGGCCTTACTGAACATTCCGCTACCACAAGATCAAGAGCCGTCAAATTTTTTGAACTTGATAACATTGTTTTATAATCGCCATTTTCATTTCTCCTGACTGAACTACTTGTGTCCAACTTCACCTGCCTCTTCTATGCCATTGAAGACAGCTAACAACTGGTGATTTCCGGCCAACAACATTGAGGATGAACTTCTGAAGACGGAGCCATCGGAGCAACGCATACTTTTGGTGAGGCGTTCATTGTTCTATTGAATTTCGAAGTGGTTAATGCGCAGTTTTAGGAATTTGTTTATAGTAACGTGTTTTATAGCATTAAAATTATATTATTGAATAATCCTGGCGTCAGCACCGATGACCTAGTGGTAGAGTGTGCGTCTAGTAACCTAAGGGTCCCCGGTTCGATTCCAGGCTGCTACTTTTGAGTATTTTGCTTTTATTTAACTTGTAATTTTTCAGAAGTTTCCATTTCTTCAAAAACCACGATCACCACACTATTTGGGCTGTTCGAATTCCCCTTTTTACCTTTTGGGTTGTGCAATGCCGCACAAACCTTCCAGAGATTTATTTCTGAAGTTTTGCAGGGAGGGATTAAATTTCACTTTAGCGTATCTGGACGACATTTTAGTCGCAAGTTCATCACAGATAGCAAACATTATTCCCACTTAGAAACTGTATTTCGCAGACTTTCACAGTATGGCATTAGGATAAATTTAGCCAAGTGTGGTTTTGGTGTTAAGGAATTGTCCTTTCTTGTTAAGTAAATTGTAAGTAAATTAACTGTGTAATTTTTAAATGTTTCTAATGTTTTGATAGTGTCAATTCAAATCTGCAATTCAAATAATGAAACTTTTTCGTGTTTTTAATGTTTTGGTGTTAAATTCTCAGTTTTAATCTTGTAATGTTTTCTGGTGAGTGGCCTTAAGTAAATGAATTGAATACTGATTTTGATTTTCCCATAAAAAAATATTATCCCCTAAAATTATTTATTCGTCATTAAACTTTTAGAGTATGCACCCAGGTGTATATGTACATTTGTAGGGGTTCTCTTTTTGTTCATTTGTAAACAATCATACAAATTTTTTTCTCAAGAATGACCTATAATAGACGACATTAGTGTGACGTCACTTGCTTGTTTGGAAACGTTGATTCTATCCGTGATTGGTTCCGTGATTGGAGGTAAATCCGTACCAATCCGTACGGAACCAATCACGGATGGAATCTATCGTGTACCAGAACACTAATTAAACTAACAGCCAATCTTACTATAATCTTTATTCTTACAATCCATTAACCTCCTACTTGGTGGCTTCATATAAACTGATTTTGAATTTCAAATGCAATACCAAACGTGAGTGCACATGCACACGTTGTATTAAACATTATTTGTGGTGCACTAGTAATTATTTTAGATACTAGTACACTACATTATCCCCTCTTTAGCTGACATCTAGGTCATCATCAGTCTATCAGGTTTTTTCCTGGTTCTGAGTGGATAATGTCTTTTTTCTTCGGCTCCACTGTAACTTGGTGTTGTTGGATCTTCAGGTATCGGAGACTGACTTCTTCTTTGGTAGTCTTCTGTACCCGACAAGACAATGGGCGTTGACGGACTTGAAATGTCACAGTCCATAAAGGTAGATTCATCGGAAATGACGGGAACCTCAGAACTTGCCAGACGCAGTTGATCCAGGTGTGCCAAATATGTTTTTTCGTTAATGGTGACCACCCACGTGTTAGATCCTTTTTTGCTCACCAGCGTACCTTGAACCCATTTCATGGACGGATCCCGATGAGATCTAACCCATACATTTTGACCGGGTTCAAAACTTCTTTTGCTGGTATGGTTTCGGTCAAAATACTTTTTCTGCTCTTGTTGCTTTTTCTCCACATGCCTAGCTGTACATGGATGTAGTAATGCAAGAACAGTCCGAATCGACCGACCCAAGAACAACTCTGCTGGAGACAGTCCTGTAGTGGAATGAGGTGATGACCTGTATTTAAGTAGTATTCTATTCACCTTATTCATGCGACTAGATTGGTCATCTCGATCCCCAAGCATCTTGCTGAGGTGTGACTTAAACGTCTGGATGGTCCTCTCAGCCTGACCATTCGACTGTGGATGATACGCAGGAGTTAGTGTTTGCAGGATACCCATGGATTTCAAAAATGCTTGGAACTCTCTTGAACTAAATTGAGGTCCATTGTCTGAGACAACCTCTAACGGTAAACCGTACCTGGCAAACAGTTTTTCTAACACTCCTATTGTGCTTGCAGATGTCGTAGATTTCATCTCAGCAACTTCCAACCACTTGGAGTAGCTGTCCACAATTATGAGATACTCAATACGGTCTTTTTGAGCAAAGTCTAAATGAATGCGGTCCCATGGTGCCTTGGGCCATACCCATGATTGCATTGGTGAAGCTGGTGGAGATTTAGCAACCAGTTGACATGCTTCACAATTAGAAGACATGGTTTCTATATCTTTATCTAAGTTTGGCCACCAAAAATGACTTCTAGCCACCGCTTTCATTTTGACTATTCCAGGGTGAGTGTCGTGAAGTAACTCTAACAGGTGTTTTCTGTAGATCGTTGGTATTATTACTCTCATTCCCCATAGTAGACAATTCCTGTCGACGGACAACTCATTTTTCCTGAGAAAATATGGTTTTAATTCAGGATTATCCGTTTTAGATGGAAAACCACTCTGGACATATTTGATAACAATCCCTAGGATCTTATCTGTTCTGGATGCCCTTGATATGTTTTCCGAAGTAATTGGTAAGTCCGAAAGATGAGAAACTTTGTATATGTCAGATGGTTGAATGTCTTCTTTACAGTCATCATTTGGTAGTCTCGAAAGAGAATCTGCATTTTGATGAGTCGCACCCCTTTTATACTTAATGGTGTATGCGTACGAAGACAAAAGTATCGCCCATCTCTGTAAACGAGCAGCAGCCATGGTTGGTACGGCTTTCGACGGAGAGAAAATGGTGACAAGCGGTTGATGATCCGTATACAGGACAAACTTCCTTCCATATAGATACTGGTGAAACTTCTTACAAGCAAAGACTATTGCTAAAGCCTCTTTTTCGGTTTGAGAGTAGTTGGCTTCAGCTTTAGACAACGTTCTTGATGCATAGGCTACTGGTTTTTCTTCACCATTTACAATGTGTGATAACACAGCACCTACCCCAACTGGTGAGGCATCACAAGATACTTGTAGAGGTAATCTTTCATCGTAATGAGCTAACACAGCATCAGACGTAAGAAGTTGTTTACACTTCTCAAATACGCTTTCACACTCTGTAGACCATGACCAAGGTACATTTTTGTTCAAAAGGTTATACAAAGGAGAGAGTAAAGTAGATGAGTTTTTTATAAACTTTGAATAATAATTTAGTAATCCTAGAAATGATTTGAGCTGTGTCACATTTTCAGGAGTTTTAATTTTTCGAATGGCCTCTATTTTCTCCTGAGTAGGATGTATCCCATTTTCATCAATTATGTGACCTAGGAATTCAACACTTTTCTGGAAAAATTTACATTTTTCAACATTTAGCTTAGCATTATATTTTAACAACCTATTCATTACTAACTCTATGGTCTTTAAGTGTTCTTGTTCTGTTGCAGAAGAAATCAAAATATCATCTTGAAAACATATTACTCTGTCTATGCCTTGCAGTATTTGTTCTACAATTGACTGGAAAATGGCTGCAGCAGCAGAAATTCCAAACATGAGTCTACTTGGACGAACCAACCCCATTATTGTATTTAGAGTCAATAATTCTTGAGACTCGGCATCCAGCTCGATTTGTTGATATGCGTGAGACATGTCCAATTTAGTAAAATACTTGCCCCCTCTTAAGGTAGCAAAAAGATCTTGTTGTGTTGGCAGTGGATATTGGTTCGGGTCAAGAAACTTATTAACAGTTACCTTGAAATCCCCGCATAGCCTTACAGCGTTATTTTTTTTTGGTACGACTACTACAGGTGTAGCCCATTTGGAATGTTCAACAAACTGCCAAATATTATTACTAACGGATTTTTTTATCTCGTCAGTTACTGCAGGTTTCAAAGAATAAGGAACAGGCCTTGACTTACAAAATACAGGCTGACAGTTACGATCAATTTTGAGAATTGCTTTAAAATGTTTAATTGGTTTATCACTTACTTGAAAAACATCGGCATACTTTTTCAAAAGTGCTTCCTTATTGGTACTGACATCAGAAGATATTGAGAATATTTGCGACCAATTTAACTTAAACACCGCCAACCAGTCCTTCCCGAAAAGAGCAGGTCTATCTCCTTTCACAATGGTAAGAGTTAGCTTGTGACGTTGGTTGTTACACAGCACATCCACAAGAATTTCTCCTAATACTGGGATTATCCCCCCATTGTAATCTTTCAACATGATTGATGATGGTCTGATTTTAATGTTGGCTAAATTGTTTTTTACCCATACTTCTGAAACTATTGAAACATCAGCAGCTGTATCAAGTTCCATGTCCAACTTTTGGTGGTTTAAAAACACAGGAATAACGTATTTCTTCATACTGGAAACTTGATTAACAGATTTTACAGCATACATTGAAGCTTCAGAGACAGTAGATTCATACTCTACTGCTTCAACTTTCTTCGTAGATCCTCTTGATTTGCTTATACAAGCTGGTGAAATGTGCCCTTTTTTCCCACATGAATGGCATGTAGCATCTTTATATTTGCATGTAGAAGGGTCATGAGCAGCTCCACACCGATAACACTTAGAAAACTGTTGTTTACTCTTAGTATTATTTGGATTATTACTTTTCCGGGTGTTAGAGGATGAACTCTGACGTACTTTGTTTACAACGGGTGTAAATGACTTCATATTAGCAGCATCCTTTTCTGCTATCTCTATAGCAACGGCAGTATCTACTGCATCAGATAACTTTAGGTCTTTCTTAGCTAAGAGTCTTTTCTGGATGTTTTCATTACACAACCCACATACGAAACGATCTCTCAGTGCGTCATCAAGAAAAGAACCGAAGTCGCAGGTTGATGCTAACCGTCTGAGTTCCACCAAATACTGGGATACACCCTCCTCCATTGCTTGGTTTCTTTTATGAAAGCGGAAACGTTCAGCAATTATTATCGGAGAAGGTTTAAAATGATGCTTAAGGGTATCTTTCAACTCCTCGTACGTGCAATCACTAGGAACTCTGGGAGATAGTAAATTTCTGAGCAGTTTATAAGTATTCGTTCCTATAACCGACACAAATACCGCAACTTTTTTAGTATTCTGGACATCATTTGCAATGAAAAATTGCTCCAGTTGTTCAATATAAAGATTGATATCATCTTGACATGAGTCAAATGCATGAAGACTGCCAATTAATCCTAATTTACTCATTATTCAGCTTTATTAGATTTAAATAACAAATAAAAGTGAGTTTTTTACTAACCTCGTCGCCACTATCGTGTACCAGAACACTAATTAAACTAACAGCCAATCTTACTATAATCTTTATTCTTACAATCCATTAACCTCCTACTTGGTGGCTTCATATAAACTGATTTTGAATTTCAAATGCAATACCAAACGTGAGTGCACATGCACACGTTGTATTAAACATTATTTGTGGTGCACTAGTAATTATTTTAGATACTAGTACACTACAGAATCTACGTTTCCAAACAAGCAAGTGACGTTTTGACTAATGTCGTCTATAACCCCCCCCAGCATACTCTTTGAAGAAAATTCTCGGTATTGGAGCCTCGTCAACCCACCAAACGAAAAAAAAACAACAGATAAATCCCACAGAAACCTTATAAAACAATTGATTAAGATCAAAGGGTGGCCTAAAATAAACGAGCTTAAAAGAAACATGGAGCCTACCAACATTTCCCATCACAAGTTTTTTCCATTAAAACCGAAATGAAAGAGAAATAAAGACAAAGAAAACGAGTAAAATTGGTAAAAACATAATAATTCTCCCCACATCGCCCTCACAAACCAGACCTCTTGTCGGAACAAGAATTCTATTTGCAGGGTACATTCCCCAAAAATGATCTCCAATGGAATAACCTCTGTGTGGGAAACGAACCCAAAGCGGAATTCTTTTGATGACTTCTGTGTTCCGGCTGTCCCTAGGGGGTTGAGAACGCCCCCCAGAAGAAGGGGAGAGCAATTATCGAGAAAAAGCCAGAGCTCTGTTAACGAGGCTTCATTTCTGGCCAGATTTGCATTCAATTAACGCCGGAAAGGTGAGTTGCAGTGGTCCTGATTCTTGTGGTGAGGTGGGAAGGAAAATGGTCATTGACTGTTGTAACCGCAAGAGAGAGAGAAGGTGTAATTTTCGGTCGGTTTCTTGTCGGTTTTCCATTTGGTTTGGAGAAATATTTGATGATGGGTGGGATATTGGTTGAAGTATGTGTTTTTGCGGGTGGGAACCCACTCATTCCATCTGATTCCATATTGATAAATTTTAACGTAACTAACGTAGTACGTAAGTTTTTGATGAGTCAAAAGAATTATTAATTTACTGTTAGATCAAATGGGTGTGAAGAGACGGTGATGTTATGTCCAAAAAGATTACGTGTAAAAATATCTATCAACTCCATTATTTATAATGCGTATCAATCTTACTGAAATTTGTAGACTTTTTAATGTTTTAAGTAATTTTTCTTTTTTAGATTCAGTAATTTTTCTTTTTTAGATTAAGTATATTTTTATGATAACTTGTGTCATCAAATTAACTAATATTTTCTGATATACTAGTTACATACTATGCTCAAGTCATTTCAAATTACAAACCTGCTATTTCATTTAATGAAAAAAAAAACAAATATTGCCCTTTTACAGTTATTGATAGTAATATGAAATTAAGAAACTTTAAATAATTGTTTTCAGTTTTATAAGACTTAAATTTTAAATTAAACTAAAACCCTCCATCCCTGATTTTTTTTTAAATGTTTTTCTATTGCTCAGGAGAGTAAAACAAGTATTTTTAATAAATCCAACTTTTTATAATTTGTTATTTTTCTAGATGGTTTAATAAGGTTTTATTTTGTTTATTAACTTCTAAATCACATAAGATAAAAAAAATAGTTGTAGGTAACTGTAACTTTTATATCAAACATACACTGAAATCAAAAAGATATAGTTTAAATATCAAAATAAACAAAACTTTTAAAAGCCAACTATTTCAGTTGAAACTTATGGCCTTTTTCATAAATAAACTTATACTAACAAGATTTTCCATTCATACTTTTTACAAAGTCTTAGTTTTTGAACAAAAAAAAACATAAAAAACCTCAAAGATAGATAAAAATAAACTGTCAACAAACGGCATTCTTAATTAGTGCTTTTAACCTCTTTTAAAGAATTCTTTAGTTACTCATCGGATTAAAACCGATAAAAATTCTCCAGCATTCGCGCCGAAAACGCCCTTATTAAAAAGTAGCAATTATATAACCGAAATAACTCCAAAAGGATTATTGAAATTCGATTAAACTAATTACCAAACGAAAAGAAACCAACTTCAAAGAAAATTAGCCTATTAGAAAAGTAATAGGAAACCTCATTTCCAAGTTAAGGTAATTATGCCGAAGTATCTTCTGCAACTAGTGGAAATGTGCGATAGAACTCGGTCCCAAATGACCTAAAATGAGCTTGGGGTTTTTACTAATGTTGTTAGTACTGCTTGAGCCCGAATCGTAACTTGTGGCACTGAATCCCATGCAGTTGTAATTCAAGTCGCTTATCGCTTGCTGTCTTTTGATCTTTTGAGTTCGAGAGTTATTTTCTTTGATCCAAATGCATAGATCAAATTAGCTTGATTTGAGTTTTTGGTTTGTTTCGTTTGTTGACTGTTTTATGTTGATTTTCGAGTGATGAATTTTAATTTTTAGTATCGAAACCCTCCATGTGAATGTTCTTAAAATGTTCCTAACATGTGTTAGAATTGTGTAGTTTTTCTTATTGTTAGTTAAAATAACAATTTAAACTTACTGTGTTTTATGGTTGTTCAGAATATAGAAGTAATTCAAGGGGGTATAACAGAACTAAAGCATTTTTTGTAATTTATTTAACCATTTTCCAGGATTGTAGGCCGTGTCTTTCGGACATCATATGGGGTTTAATATCCTAAAGACACGGCCTACAATCCTGGAAAATGGTTCGAAAATTGTTATTCAGGCCGTGGAAGTTTCCATGATTTTATTTTTGATTATGATTCTAGTTAAACCATACGTAAAATTTATATTTTTATATAAATTATTCTTTTTAATAAGTAAAAAACTGATACTTTTGAAGTTTTTTAAAAGGTTCAAAGAGGGATTGAATTTTTATATAGATTTGTCTCTTTTATAAATTTTTTAGGTAATAGGGTAAATAAATATAGTTATAAACTTTACTTCTATACAATTTTTTGAAGTATTTCCCAATTTTTTAATGGTTATATGTATATTTTTTGCAAAATTGTTTTATTTGTTTTGGACAAAAGATTTATAGGGTTATTTTCCACCTATGTTGTTAAAGTAAAATTATAACCGATTGAAAACTGATTTTTTTTAATAATAAACGGTCGGGGTTTATAAAATAATTACTCTTTGGAATGTAAATTAAGACCATAAATCTACACCTAAAGTATTACACCCAGTATTATTTCTTCAAAAACCCAATCCCACTGAAATCTGAAATCATATCCTTTTTTAACTACATTCTATAACCCTCAATCAACTAAAGCAGTTTTATAGAGAAACTTAAAAATTGCAAAGAAAACAACAATGTTACTGTAACCGGTAAATGCTGCTTCTCCTTTAAACCGTAGTAATTGCCGTGAAAGAAACTTTACATTTTTAAATAGAATTTTATATCTAACCTGTAATACACTAAATTTAATGATACATGGTTGTATTTTTAGGGTCTATGAATAGGATCTAAAATTTTTTATTAAGCTACTTCGCTGTTTTTTACCGTAATTAAAAAAACAACGGGGATTAGTAATAATTTTTGTGTGGAAATTTCACCGTAGGTAACTAAAGCTTTAGTCTTACGAATACAAAGCCATGTCCCTCAGACAACTCCATTGAGTTGTGGGTAGCCAAACCTGATATAAAATGAAGTTGGCAAAATTAGTTGAAATCAAAAATTACACCTATATTCCGTAAATTAAAAATATATTTTAGTTTTTAAAAATCCGAAAATTTAATTTTTTGTGTAAAAAATTAATTTAACTAATTAATATAACGACTAATTTTATTTAAACTAGCTCCGAACCCTTTTATTGGGATTTCCCATCCTGCCATTCTTAAAACCAGTAATACTTTAAAGTTGACACTGTCTAGACACTGTCAACCGTTTTTGAAAATATCGAAGATAGAAAGACTCATCCCTTTGTCAACTGAACAAAATCTCATAACTGGTTATTTTTTCCCCTTTCCCTCTCATTTTGACACCGCCCATGACAAAGCGTTAATCTTACGAGCAATCTCTCCGAACTCAGTTGTTTCATGTTATGTAATGTCATCTACCAAATGGAATACCATAAAAGTGGACAAACGCTACTGAAAACAACACAGAAAGATATTTGTAACTGTCGAGATTTTTGGGGAAACAAGATGTAAAGTTCAAATTTTTGTTTTAATATTAAAAAAAAGTTTTGGGGGTGCTCGAATTCATTTGACTTATGTCAAGATTTCCAAAGAAACCTTTTCAACATTTCCAAGTTTTTCCTGGCTTCAATCCAACTACCAACTTAACCAGTACTATGTTAGGGAACAGTTATGAATAAATTAATGATATTTTATCTTCCAGTACAGTTACCTAACCGGATAAAGGTATGAGAAACAATAATACTTTATCGTAAAGCAATCGTGCACAAATTACATTGTGAATTGCAAGACAGACATAACTTGACATGGACTAAAATAAAAATCTGAAAATTCCAAATTACTTAATATTAATTAAATAATATATATTGAGGAGAGGAGGGCATTATGGGAATAGTCGAGGAATATGGAATACCGAAGTTTCAGCCCTCTCCGCACTGCCATCACGCGGGAATACTGTGAAAGACTTCTGAAAGACTCCCGTGATGCAATGCATAAAGAGTTAACTTGTTGTTGTTGTTGTTGTCGTAACAGTCGCTGCAAAACAAAGTGTGTTTTGGGATTTTCGAAAGATTTTGCTGGGAAGTGTTCAAACATTTAACCTACCAGTAATTAATTTTGTTGTTAAGCATAATGTACACTAAAATAATTTTTTTATTATACTGTAGTCATATTTTAGCTATCAATATTTTATCCGTCAGTAAAATGGTTTATAATCCTAGATGACGTTTCGGGTATTATGGAATAGGAATACTAGGTATTCCATAATAATCCACTTCATGCCATCAACTAAAGAACCGGAAAACACAGATGCTGAATGTACCTTTTGTAACGGTACTACCTTTCCCTCAGTGTTTAAAACAAAATAATTCAATTTTTTAGTATAATGAGCCGTACGATTGCCTTTTTAAATAAAGTAAAAAGTGCTATAATAATAGAAGCATCTAAATAAAAATGACAAGAAAAGATTTGGCAATTATTTCCCAAGAGTCGCTAGTTTTTATACAAAATCTCATGTGCTACTAAAGAGAAAATTAAATTCGTTCCCTTCTTCTCAAATTGGTTATTCCAATAGGATTTTTTTTCTCTAACTATATGCTTGAATATTTATTTGTAACAAACATGTATCATACAACGCAATCCCCCCCTCAAATTGGTTTTACCAATCACATTCTTACATAATAACAATAATCGATATTCTCGATAACTTATTCCCCTACCTAAATACCCATTATTCCAACAAATCTCGGTTTTCCTTTGGGCATCCTTCCCATAAAAATGCATCCGCCAATAGGAAAGGAATCCAACGGATTTTGCCTTTTGAAGTGGCCAATTAGAATTCAGCATGGAAGAACCATTACGAACAAAGGAAATGAAGTCATTAGTCGCTGAAACGACTTTTCCCGTTGCTTTGATGATGAAAATTTCTTTCGATGGTTGCAAATCAAAGATTTTCCCTATTTTTGATCGGGAATTTCCATCCATTTTAATGGCAACGTTATACGTTTTGTTTCCGTTGCAACATAGATAAATATGGCGCCCGTCTTTAAAAAAAAATGGCTTCCTGTACAATTACTGTCGAAGATGATTTCAATCAGCCGTTTTTTTAAAGGTAAAAAAAAAAATTATCGGTTATGATGTTCTGATGAAAATCGCGGAACACGCGTTCCTTTTGAGGCTGTTATTGCTCTTTTTTTGGGGGGTAATTTACGGCGGAAATTGTGAAAAGTCTGACGCAAAATGCGATAATGCGGTGAAAATTGAAATGGAATGGAAAACAATGGCGGAAGAAGAAATGGGATTTTTTTCTGTGCCATATGAAAATATCTTTTCATCTTCCAGCCATGTCTCTCATTGCTTTCCCCCTAACAAGTAAATAGAAAAAAAGGAGGATAAGAGATATTTTAATATTTTATTTGGGTACCCCTTATTCTGACGAGGAGATTATGCTTTTTTATAATATTTTTCTCATAGAATACTACTTTGGGTAAGTGTATGCGCCTATATTAGTGTAATATCATTAATATCAGTGGCGTAACTAGAGTTGACTCATGGGAGGTGTTACTACGACCAGTAAACCCCCCCCAACATATTACTCCCTTTTAAAAAATGTCTCATAATATAATTAAAATGTAAAAAAATTTTTTTGCAAAAATTCCGAAGGGAAAAGTTCATTTAAGAGGCTTAACTTTCAAGGGAAAAACACAGTATAACAGTCGTAAAAATTTTAGAGGGGGGGGGTTGGGGGTTCTCCCCCAAAATTGTTTTTAAAAATATTCGTCTCTCAATGTAGTGTTTAAATTCATTTTGTGGCCCTTTGGGTTAGCTCCTAAAAGAACAGTTCCTTGTGAACCGCCTTTCTTGTAAAGGGAAAATTTTTCAGTTTTTCATATTTTAGAAACCGTCAATGCAATGGGGGGGGTTACAACCCCAATAACCCCCCCCCCTCGTTACGCCTATGATTAATATAGAACAGGCGTGGGCCTAAAGAAGACCCAGCACGATTTAATGACATTATTTCAAGCACATTCAAAATTCAATCTGAACAGTATATACTAGTGACCCTAATTTTTACTATGGAATGTCTTAAATTATTTTACTACATCCATTTTCCCTAATTCCATCCCAGTTTACCATTATATTCTTTATTATATTAAATTTGCTGCAAATAAATAATTTTTCAAAAGTTTCCTGAGGTCTCATATCAGTTTTTTATTTGTTACTGCTACAGAATGTTTATTAATATGACTTACTACAACTTTGGTTGGGTAAGTAAATAAAGTAGTGTTTTACTTTTACTTAACGGTAGCAGCCATATTCACAGCGACGGTGTTAAATCCTTGGTCAAAGAAGGATTCCATCAATAAAAATCAACGGAAAGCTAATTTTTTTTCTTTCTTTAGCTGCTGCTTAACACCGACGCTGATGGCTGCGAATATGGCTGTAAGTTTTTCTTTCATCTTTCTCATGTGTTGTTCTCTGAATAATTAGAAATTTTCTCGAGCAAATATTGCATTGAGAAGTAAAAAATTCATACAAATTATTCAAACATACAGTCTATAATTCAATAAAACAAGTATAATAAGTTACTGATACACCGAATGAGAGACACTTTAGAACTCTAACAATTCCCTAACGAATATAGGAAGATGTTTAAAAGTCTGTACTTGAATCTTATGGGAATACACACAGACTAAGTGGAAAAGTTAGATGTGGATAAATGTTAAACGGTTTCTTTTTTTTTAATGTAAACTTCAGAATACATCCCCCATCCGTGAAAAATTTAAAATAAGTAAACAGCAAAATCAATCACAATACCCTCGGATATTTTTCATCCCAGATGGCAACAGATACCAGATCACTCAACTAGGCATTTTTCAAAAAATTTGTATCCTTTTCACACAACCCTGTAAGAAATAAGCAAAAAAGCAAAACATCCCAACTTTCAACAGAAGACCCCTCTCCAGCGTGATACATCCCTCTTCCAAAATCACCAAATCATCCCGCGGTTAAAGTGAAAAATAAGGAAAGAAAGAAAGCATCAAATTGAAAATTTCCCACCGCCAATTTCTCTCCCGCAACCCCCCTCTGGAAAACTTGAAAAGTGTTTCCAAGCCCCCCCCCCCAAATAACACACCCCTCGAAAAATACAGATCCAGTTTCTCCCTCCCCATCCTCATCCCTTTAATTCCGAGCTCATATTTCTCCACCAGCAGAAAATCGTCTGCAAAAAAAAGAAGCAGCACGCCGATCTCTCAACTCCAAAATTGAAAACTCTCGCAAACAAAGGGGGTCTTTTACTCACACCGACAGCGTTCTTTAGAAGCTTCTTTCTGGTGGGGAAATCCCGTGTTTCCTTCACAATAGGCCGGTGGAGTGTGTACGAGAACGTTCGATTTTAGAAGTTGGTGTCATTCTAAAAGGGTTTGAAAGCCCATTGGAGGATATATGATGGATGGAAGACGGAAGGCTGTTTATATATATAGGAATTTTCGGAGCTGTGGATTGTATGGCTATTATTGCGGTGAAACTTAACTCCCAAACGTGATACCTCAGTTTGGTGTTTTGGGTACCTCCAGGCTGGATATGAATCGTCAGTTAGAGGAAGGGAATAAATCCAAAAACCAAGTTTTGAGAAAATCAGGAAATAAAAACTGTATAAATAATGGAATTTTTGTTGTATAAACACTTAATTTTTACTGAAAATTCAGGAACTTAATTAGAACAAAGGGTAATCTTCGGAAAAAATATAAGTGAATTCAAAAGTAATTTACAGTTGAAAAAAGCTGATGGACTTCTTCAATCTTGTGAAGGAAAATCTTAAAAACCTCTTAAATTCATCGTTTAAATTATATTTCTGCTTAGTTCACAGCACAAAAGTGAGAAATAGACAGACCAAGACAAATAAAATCCAAAATTATTATGAAACTGGGTCATAAAGGCAGTATCAATGGAGTAAGAGAATATCAATGGTAAGAGTTTTCAGCATCTTCTAACCTATCTGAGATCAGAACCCAAACTCTTCTGTTAATCGCTCGCTAGAGGGTCTTTAATTATCCACTATAGAACAATTCTAAGAATATTCTCTTCCTATAGCTAAAAGAGGACAACTCGAACGAGTTCGAAAACATCACGTCGCAACGAGTACTATCCATTCATACGCGTCTAACTAATATAACAGCTTCCTTTTTGAAGTGCTTCCAACAACACCTATTTCATCTCCCCTAAAGAATATTCTCAAACTGACAAAAGAAAAACCATTCGGATTACTTAGTTTGAAACATTATTATATAACTAAACGGAAGGAGGAGACAAAACTTTAAATTTAAAGGAAGACTACCCACACAAAACGGAATAGTAACAAATACTACAGTACTAAGCCATCTGAAATTAAGATGACTTAAACCTCTACCCAACTTAATTCCTCCCTCTTTTAATGACAGTCCTTTCTTTGGTATACCTTCTTCCTCTGTGAACTTGATCCCCCAGAGGACCATTATACTGATGGTAAAGGCCTCGTTTTAAGTACCGTATGCAGTGAAAGACGCCCCAGGGTATTGCTGCGGCATTAAACCTTCGTTTAAAATCTAAAACTGATCCGCTCATTCATTAATGGTTAAATAAAAGTTATTTGAATAATGTAATGAGTTAGTACATAATTTGTATTTTGTTTTTTCAACAAAGAGAAAATTAAAATAATACATAGAATTTTCTCTTTTTTTACACTTCTCTATTTTTCCACTCTCTACCTACCTTCTTTTTTTTATTATTTTGTTTTTCTTTTTTTACTACCTCTCTATTGAACTATCTACTTTTACCTCTCTCCCTGTCTTTTATAGGGGAAACCGCGGGGCTAGTTTTCCAACCTAAATGAATTTTGCTTCCTTACATTTTATTTTTACTTATTTTTGGGTAAACAAAATTTCATCATGTTCCTCGTATTGTTCTCTACAAAATGTAGCATTCAATTTTCATCAACAATATTAGTTTTTTACGAAAAAGGCTTAAAGGTGACCATGTCACGTTGGAAAATGTGCCCCGTATATGCGGGGCAAGTTTTCCTATAATAAAAAAAAAATATAAGTAAAACTCTTTTACTTTTACACATGATAATTTACGCTCGCTAACTCGACATTGGCAAGTAAATTTTTGACTTTTAAAATCTTGTGGTTCATACTGAAACGTACTGGCTTGACGTGTGAAGAAATAAATTATAATTTTTACAAACCTTGGTATGAGAGTAGGAAAACGTAGGGAGGATTCGATGGGCATTATAATTACAATGAGTATAAGGATATAGGGAGTATAATACTTAGCTTCTAATAACGAAAAAAAAACTATCGATAACCAGACACCATCACACAATCCCAGCAATGCTTTTTATTGTGCTCCATCATAATAAAAACCATCCACATAAAAAAAAACCCGGCCTTCTTCCCATTACAAGAGCACGTCGTCGCCATCTTCCTTTTGTTTGCGCAGCGACGGGGATCGGAATTTTAATGAGGGGCCTCGGGGAAGCAGGCTGAAAACTCAATTAATTGGAAAGGCTTCGTTAGCCTTCAAAAATGGTAATCGAGTTAGACAGACTTCTACTTGATTAGCTTACCTAATCGAATTCATTTTTGCCCCCTTTACACGAAGGGAAGGACTTTTGTTTCGTGAGAGAGGATTTAGAGCGATCTCTCCTCTCCCCTCGTTTTGCAAGGAGGAGAACGGGAAAAAAACGTCCACGGCTTAATTTTGTTAACGAATTTTGTGAATGAACTTGGAACTGGTGATGATGGTGGATTAGGGCTTTGCTGTTGTTGAAGGGGTTGTGTTGTATGGTTATGAATAGTTATTGTTGGAGGATTTGAAACTGTAGTGGTGTTTATGGGATAGGATTATATTATATAGTGTTTTCAGGTGACGTCACAACCAGTTATTTTCTTTTAACTGTGTATCTTCTGTAGGACTTTTAACTGTTGATAAGGCCGTTGTTTATCTGTTGCTAAGGCGGTTATTAGGTATGGAATCACGTGATTGCAAATGCTCCAATAGAAGAATTTCACGGCTAGTCATTTTCTGTAACTGTTAACCTCTGTAGGGCAAAAAACTGTAACTCTTCTGTTGCTAGGGCCGAGTCATGTGATTGAAAATGCTCTATGAGTATTATTTTCATATAAAAATAAGGGAGTGTCAGACATTTTTAATGAAAGGTAAAAAGACAGGACAGCCTATATAAAACGGATGTGTCTTGACAACCGTCCTATTGCTTTGTTTATTTACATATTGCCATGTCTATTACGTGTTGTAAACTTTAAAATTATTTATTGAGCAATCCTGGCATCAGCATCGATGGCTTAGTGGTAGAGTGTGCGGCTAGTAACCAATGGTCCCCGGTTCGAAACCTAGCTAATGCTTTTGATTATTTTGCTTTAAATTAACTTGTAATTGTTCAGAAGTAAACATATAGGACGGTCACGTAGCCACAGCCATATAAAACAGTTTCTTAATCAAAATACTAAAATGAATGTCTGTTCTATGAGGTTGAAGAACTGCTGGCTAATGTTGGGATATAAACTCATTACAATAAAACATGTCATAATTTTTTTATAGGGGAAATGTAAAAAACAAAAATAAATCACATTTATTTTAAATGGAGAAAAGTATAAAAAAAACTTTCTAATGAAACCAAAATATCCTTATATAAAATGTAAATGAGCAACAGAAACTTTAAAAGGGATTATTAAAAAAAATTAAAAGGGATATTGTTGGAAAAAATAGGGAAATGATAAAAATGCGTGAAAAAACAATAAATATAATATTTAAATGTCATAAAATCACAACAATCAAACATCATAAGTATTTGAAATAAATGTAACACTTGGTTGTTTTCATTAAGATCCTGAAATCATAGAGGTCAGATTTTACCATCAATTATAGCAGAGTCCATATCTAAAACTTAAATATCAATAGATTTTTAATTAAGAGAAGCACTTAAAGGTTTCTCAATAAAATTTGATTAAAACTTTCTGAAAACCAAATAGCATCAACCAAAGAAATTACTTATCAGGATAAAAATCTAGGTACATTGATAATAGATTGGAAACAAGGGAATCTATACTTATATTTAAACACAACAGAAGTATAGAATTTTTTGAGAAATTGTTGTTTTACTATTCAGATTTTCTACGTGAAAGATACCAGTGGCATTGAAATATGTTTCACAGTAAAACTCCACGTTTCCACCATCGATTAAATCATCTTTTACAGCTCACACAAAAAAAGAGCCATCATCCCAGGTGCTATCTCTCAACCACCCGTATATTTTCCCAACCATATCAAAACAGATCGGAACGGATTTGAAAATTCTATGCTGCCCAGATCCTATTTCGGGAGAAAATTCCATATTTCCATAAACTTCTTATTTCCTCTCGGTCCTCGTCCATTTCGTAAACAAAACCCTCCTCTTCTTTCCTGCCCCCTAGATGGACAACTTATTCATTTCCTTTCCCCCCCCCCTTGAAAAAGTTCGAATCGTCGGCAACAATGTCCGAAGCCTGTCAGAATCGTCCGCAGAGACGGCGTTGCCGAAACGTGAAAAGTAATCGTTTTGCTTATATAAATATGGAATTCGATGGAAGAAAGGGATGTGTTTGATTCCAGAAAAAAACAATGTTGTATAAGATGAAGATAATGTGTAAGAGAACGGGGGGTCTTTGACGGGACCGATGATGTCAGGAAACGTCTTACGGTTTTACGATTGTTGGGTTTCATACTATACAACAGGGTGCCAATTGATTTTTTGGTGCCGCCAACTAGGGCGATAATTTTTTTTCTAGCAACCCGGCGGATATACCAGATAGAGAATTATGGTGCCAAGATAATGCCAAAAACGTTGCCAAGAAGAGTGGCACCCGGTTGTAATATAGCATCTGATTTTTTAACCTATATTGGGAGAGTTTCTGAAGAGAAATTGGTTATAAAAAGTGGAAATATTTCATTTGAGTTCTTCAGTTCATTACAACAGGGTTTCCAGTTTCCACAGTCCTTTAAGTCTTAATATTTTTTTATAAGGTAATGTATTTCAGATCAAAACATTTTTCATTTAATTCAATTACCACCCTCCAACTCAATGTCACCAACCCATGTACCATGGCACAGTTGTCCTCCAACTTGTAAAACCCCAAATTTTAATGTTTTAATCAAAAGATTTTTTTTGTATTAAAGTAGCTGTAAAAAGGTGAAGTTTTCCATCTAATAATGAGAAAAAAAATTGTTGTGAAGATTATAATGAGTTCAATGAGTTTAGAATGTCTGTTTTTCATAAACTTTTTGTTTTCATATTATTTGATGTAACATTATAATGGCAAACATTAAGAAGCATAGTAAATTTATTTCTATCAACTTTATAATATACATCTAAACTTACATTTCCTTTATAAATTATACATACTTCATTTCTTTCCTTAATAGCCTTTGAATACAAAAAGATACTCCTAAAAAATGCTCCCTTACTTTCATCAACAAACTTTAGTCACTAATAAGCTAAATTTGTTAAAGGGGTTTTTTTTCAACAAAACGGTAAAAAAGTTGCACTGTCAACAAATTATGAAAAATACCTTCCCAAAAATTAACTATTCCTGTTTATATTTTTTACGAAATAAACAAGAACGTTATGAATGGCGTATAATCACATAATTTTATTTAGCTTCGAGAATTTTTCTGCGAGAGCCTTTTCAGAAAAAAATTAAGTATCCAAGCTAGCAGTCATTCCAAAAAAAAATATCCTTTTTTTATAGCCTATCTAACAAGTAAATATGCAATCTTTTCATAATGATACTAACTAAGCCAGAAACGATCCAAGGCTTAAGCGAACAATTTTTTTTTCACATAATAAGATTATATTTCGTTTAACTGTTTGATACAGCCCTCAGCGTCCATTCATTATATCTTATCTTGCAATTAAGATCCAATTAAGGCATAATACCCTCTATGCATTCCCACTCCTGGGGTTTCTTCATTTTAAGCATGCTCTTTAATTGTTGTGAGCAATTAATTAAGAAAAATTCCTCTCTTTAACTTGGGTGCCATGATTTAGGCTTAGTTTTATCATTATTATTTCAAGCTTGTGTGATTCAAATCTTTTTAAGTAAGAATCTGCTGTACTTGGAGATTTTATAAGGTTCTTATTTTATAACGACAATTATCATTTTGATTTAGTTATTGGATTCAGACAGAATTGTATATTTGAATGAGGTAGAGGATATTTTTGGAATATAGATGTTTTCGATACAAATTGTTTTTTGTTTTCCGAGAAGTATGCTGTTGAGAAATATTTTCAATAAACTTAAAAAAAAAACAGTAAAAAGTATTTGTTCATCAAAACTGGATAACTTTACATTCAGTGCTTTTGTTTTAATTTAAAACATATAAAATATATTTATATGCATAATATATAAAATATACCTATATATAATAGGATTTTTTTAAAAGAACATTTGTAAATAAATAAATTAAAATTGTTCTGTTCCAAAATACACATATTAAACCTATCCGTAAGAAAATATTATTGGAAAAATTTTCCTTGAATATTTTTTTATTCAGTCTTCTTTCAAAATGAAGATATGTCCTTATCATTAAAAAGTTAAAATTTTTATTTTGAAATTTTTAAGCTAATTAATTTTATAATTTCTTTCAATAAACACCCCATCCCAAATGGAAATATTATATTATACCCTTTTATATTTGAGTGGAGTTGTTTAAGTGTTTATGGACAAGAATTACTCAATAATATTTTTTAGTTGGGGTATTGCAAGTTAAATCTAAAAATTATTTAGTGCCAAAAATTATTGTTAATGCTTTTCAACTACTATTTAATCCAATAACACATACTAGTACTTATAGACATTTTGACAAATCTAATTGCTTTTTATAAATGATAAATAACTATGTAAAATATTTTTTAATATGTTTATGCTTAATTATGCAACGTTTCTTTATGCGTTTTTAAAGATTACCAGATGTGTGTGAAGTATTTGTGTTAAAAAGAAAAAGACATTTAGTATAGAATTATTTTGTTACATTCTTCTTCAAACATAACAATTCATTCATTTAATACATTTTCTCACTTATTATACATTTTTACAACTCCATTTATTATTACGGAATAAATTTCTCTATCCAGACAATATTTATCACCATTGTTTTGTTCTATCAATTTAAGACATGTTTCTTTTGATACTTTTATGAAAAAAGCGGCTAGACAAACATAAAAACCAGATTTTATCCTTTAAGACTCATTTTAAACACTAACAATTACTTAAACTTCTTGACCTTTGTTATTACCAAATCGCCCATGTAAAATCTATTCAAAAAAAAGTTAAGCTAGAGCAGAGTTTTGATAAAAAAAAATTATCCAAATAGCAAAAACAGTTTTCTTAACAGTTAAGAAATTCAAATTACTCCTGAAAATACACCAGAGGATCGGTTAAAAAAAGTCCCTCTCCGATTAAACTTTAAAAAAAAAAAAGTTTAAAAAAGAACGTCAAACACTAAAAAAAGCTTCTTTTTACTCTAAATACCCAATATCTCATCTTCGAGAACAGCTGGGTAATTTATGCGCGAAGAAAAATTTGCATTTAGAAAACTTTTGACTCCCCGCGAAGTAATCTGGAACTGCCATACGATCCGATCCTTCATTAAAACGATTACGTGCGGTATTACGCGGCCATTAGAATGCAGGGGTTCGAGATTATGCTTCGGTTGGTGAGAGAGAAACGTCGTGAAAGAATTTTTTTATATTTATGAATATTAAACCCTCTTAAGGGGGTCTATTGTGGGGACCTCCCCCTCCGGGTTGAAAAAGGAAACGCGGGGGGATTGAGTTGGAATGGGGGGGGGTCAGATCGTATGTTCGAAAAAGAATAAGAGCTCGAGGAGGATTCGTTTGTCTATGAAGATTCATAACTATTAAAAAGGATTTGGTGATAGCTTAAGATTATAGTTAAACTGTATTAATTTCCTGTCAAGAGGAAATTACATGATAAAAACGTTAAAACTGGTAATAAAAACGTCTTTTTAAATGTCTAGATATTTTACATCTTCCTCTCATTTTATTTGAAAATCCATATTTAATTCAAATTAAGAAAAATTGAGCAGCATACTTAAAACCTAGATGTTACCTTTCGGACTCGTGGGGTTTTGGAATAGAATAAATATCTGCAAAATATCTTGAGCTACCACTTTAATAAACACATACTATTTCCTTTTTAAAATATTCAAATGTTTTTAAATAATGCAAGATACGTTTTTTACATACCATTACCAACAAACATTAAACGGGTTGCTAAATAATATTTGACGGGTTGCATTTCCTTTTGAGAATCTGATATAATTTAAAATTAACACTATACTAGCTTTAATTTAAATTTTATTAAAGCAAAAAAAGTGGACTACAGCATATCCTTTATTCATTTCTTCAAATTATTCAAGTGCCTTATCCAATTTATGCATGCTTTAATCAATGGAGTTTCTTACTTACTGATCTTACAAGTTTTTACAGGGAGAATTTTTCAAGTGTTGGGAATTAAAGTTTTATTACAAGGAAATTATATAATTTTCACGAAAAGGCACAAAGTTCAATTTTTCGACATCAAACAGTAGTTGATAAACATTTTCATGCCAAAATAAACTGTAATTTAAAGATGTTTAAAGTATTTATACTTTAACTTGATTAAAGATAACACATTCTTACGTCCTACTAAAACATTTAAACCTAACAGACTTTTTCTACTTGCATTTTAACTTTGAAAAGGACTTTTAATAAGATTTTATTCGAATTCACAGTAGATAAAGTTGTTCCCTTTAGATATTTTTAATGATCGTTTAAGATCATTTACTCGTATATGTGATATTAACATTTCTTTCCTTTGATTGTAAAGTGGTATATAATAGTATGTTAAGTTTAAGGGGTCACACCATTTTATATCGTGATACCATTTTGCCTTTTCATTGCTTGTTTTTTAAGAAAAATAAGTAAATACAAATTACGTGAAGATAATGATGCTTTGATAGGAAGCTTTGCGAGAAAACAAGTGTCCCATGGTGGTTAGATTACGTTTAGTGTCAAATAATTGAGCAATATTTTATCTAAAATTCGAAATAAAGGCACAAAAGCCACTATAAATGAAAATTTAAAGAGCTTTTACCTTTGCATAACTATCCAAAGAAAACACTATACATTATTAAAAGGAAATTCATACTTAAAATCACGATGGCAATATTTTCCTCAGGAGATTATGAAGAAGAAACTTATAACTCATTTTCATCTTATCTTTAAAACATGGCTTGCCCTTTTTAGAGATTATTTAGCTATATTCTTCCAATAGGGAGAATTAACAAATATTAATGTTACTACTTTTAAAGTAATTTGGAAAGTATATCTTTAAACTTTTCCCTACGTTATTAGTACTTTTTTTGTCAATATTACCTAAAAGATAGTTCTGTACAATATAATGGGCAAATATGCTGTTCATTGTATAGTATACCTTATGGTGCATTATTAATAAATGTTCTAAATGCAAACACCGGATTACTAAATATCAACATTTTTTTGAGTAACATATAATTTACAAATGTTTAAATATTTTAAAGACACACAACCTTGTTAAAATATATTTTTGGTTCGACAGTTTCAGAGAAATAAAAGCTTTTCAGAAATTGCACCCTTTTTTTTCTATGAAAATTTCAGAAAAGTTTTTATTACTCTGAAACTGTCAAAGATAGGATCACCTAATACCTTTCTAACCAATACGATAATACACTGACAAAAAAGGAAAATTAAAGGCGTGTTTTCATGGCGTTACTGCTGACTGTTGGCGATAGTGAGCCTATCTTGGCACACTTTGTTACCATGACAACCTATTACATCTAGGTAACAATAAATACTTTTTTTCAGTTGACATTTTCTCGCCAAAGACATATTTTCGAGCAATAAAGACCCGCCTTCAAATCTGTGAAATTATGGTTTGCCAGAAAGTAGCTACGTATTAACCTGTATAGTATCCAGCCAGTCGTGTTTATACAATAAAAGGAGATAATAATATGTTTTTAAGAAGATGATTATTCATGAATTTAAGATGCGAATTATTGACGGGCATGTAAATTAAAGCATCACATTCCAAAGAAATTATTCTTTTCTAGCCCATTCCAAACCGTTATTTTTATACCCAAATCACTGAATTAATATATACTTTGTACGCAACAAGTACTCTAACTAAAGTCTCTGATTTGGAAATGAAATGGAAATTTAAGTCAGTTTTAAATGGAATGGATTTGGTCTCTCTTTTAATGTTCTTTGACAATCAATTCAAGAATCCAACTTCAAGCGTAATGGTGCCATTTTCTTCTAAATCCCACTTCATCTCATTGTTGTTTTTATCCTCAGAATGCTTCAGAAATCACTCCTAACAACGAATAATCACCCAGAAAATCCTCTCTTTCTTCTCTCAAAAACCCTCTTTCCCATTCCATGCATAAAATCGAACATTAGCGATAGAGATGTTTACTCAAGGAAGTATAAACAGCGAGAGATCCGCGCAACGAAGCTCCGAAAGACGTTCGAAATGCTTAAAAATAGAAGGATCAGAAAAGCAGCATAAGTAATTCCCCTCATCAGAACACTACACGTGTGAAAATAAGTGACTTTATAAGAACGCCATGTTCTACGCTTCAAACGATAACAAAAAAAAGAGGACGATATTCCGTCACAATGGAATCTTTTAACCATTGTATTATGTACTTTTAGTTGGATGAGTTTAAAGAATAAGCTACGACGACGCCACACTAGTGCTTTTCAAAAGCAACATTCTTTCTGGATGGAAAGTGGGATTAATTCTTAAAATATTTGTTCGGATTATTATCGTTTGCAAATATTTTTAACACTGAATCGAATTTGTTAGAAAATCGAGGAGGGTTCTTTTGTGTTTGCTGTTCTGGTGATGGTGACAGTGTTTGATTTCTTTTTGTGCAACAATTTCTGCTCTGATGGCGGCCAGCGGAGTTATAATCTGCGGGGATCTTTTCTTGTTGTTGCTTTTGCAGCGCTTATGAAGAAAACTAATGGCGTATAAGAACTATCTCTTCATGGAGTCTTGATGCAGAATAAGCTTTGTTTTGAAGTCTTGAAGGGTTTTTGGAAAGAAACAAGGTGGCGAAGACACGCAGTGAAAACAATTTTATGTTATGCAAGAAGCATGTAGTCTTTTGTGGTATACGAAATGCGGAAATTGTCTTTTGGGGGGCAGGTGTAAAAATATGAACCGTTATATGTCTGAAGTTGATAATACCGATGTGCTCAATCCATGAAAAAAATCACTAATCCAATTTCACTGTTGATCGCTCTCTATTTTCTATTCCATGTTACAGTTAAACCAACAGGGGAGTTCTAAAACAATTTTATCGCTCAGATTACCAGAGGCTGTTTATTCAAAGGTTTACGTTAACTTCTGGTACAGTTCCTATTTTCAATAGTTTGGAATAGACAAATTATAAATTTTTAAATTCTATGGGAATCAAGGCAATAAGCTTTTGAGAGCGAACGAACTGAAAGTTATACTATTCAAAAACATATTCTATATTCATGATCAAGCCAAGAAATTTCAACTTTAAATTTAAACATACCGTATAGAATAGTGCAAACTGTGCAAATGCTGCAAGTAAGCCAAAATTCCATCAAATATGAATTCACGATATGTTTATTTTTCTAGTTTAACTGTAATTTCAACCTTTCTATTATTTTAAATATAGCTTTGTTTTGATTCCATCTGGCTGTTTGGGTGTTGGGGCTTGATATTATTTGCCCATCTTGACGGATGACATTGAGAAACTCTCTCTCTGTCCGTGTTCAAACTCCTGATGAAGAGGAAAGAACTGAGTTATTGGTTCGTATTATCGTGAATTCATATTCCATATTCATATTATCAACTAGATATTATACAACCTTCCTTGACAATGACGTAACGACGAGCGGAAGAAGAACTGATTTAACAGATCGTCGGTGAGCTCTCATTGGCTGGCGCATTTAATTCTAAATAAATGTACCGAAAAATCGAAAATAACATTTTACGAAAATTATGACTCAAAAACGCGATTTATGCACGGTTTTAACGAACTAATCATATTTCTTAAGTAAAGTGCCTAATTTTACACAGCATTCGGACAATGCGCTGGGAACTACCATGGTCATCCAGACACATAAGGCCAGATAAGCTCGAAATCTTGAGTGACGTTCTGCCTACTATTTCGCGTCATCATCGCTTTTTGGACAACAGCGCAACTCCAGTCTGAAATCTTGCACGCTCCCTTCAGACTGGAGCTGTGCTGTTGTCCAAAAAGCGATGACGACGCGAAATAGTATTTGCTCTCAGCTTGTTTCTCCACTGTCAAGAAACGTTGGACTCTAGTGCAGCTTCTTCAGACGATAATTATGCATCATTTAAGTTAGTTGACTATTTGACTGGTGAGTTTGGTCTAAAAAGTAGTTAAAAGTGTAAGTAATGTGTTGGCAAGGGGTTGGAATTTTAGTGGTTAGTTACATATCCACATTCCCTAATCTTAAATTAAATATGCAGATAACGCTGCATGACATGGTGGTAGTCCGGCCTTTTTTTTAATAATCTGCATTTCATTCCGAAAAAATACATTACAAAAAAGTCGGCGGTTCACCCCCAACCCACCACATTTATTTCTCTGCCCCTGCACGCGTCAAAATTTCATTCACCTATGCGAAATAAAAATGAGTTACGAGCTCCCCCCGTGCAAAAGGGCTTTTCAACTAAAGTGAGGGGATAAGACCAAATATGCAGGAACAAAAACACGAAAAACCGCTAAACTCAACCCCTCCACTCGACTGACTTCATTTAGAACATTCCATCCCTCCCCCTTTTCGAACACGCGAAAACGTTCCATTCTCTCCCCATCCCCTCCCATACATATTTATTCATTCCTCTTACTCACGACTTTAATTGGCTGATTCTCGAAATTCTGCGCGCGAGGATTGGTGTTGATTCCGAAAGCTTTTTTTTGTAGGGAATTTTTTTCGAAAAGGTGGCAACATTGAGGTTAGCGGACGATATTGCTCTCTGGGGTGGGGAATTGTTAATAGGAGTCGCAACGTTCGTTCGTTGCTCATTCGGTAATTGAATATGGAATAATTTATAGAAGGGTTGGAGTCACCTCTATGGGAGTCACAGAGTTGTTATTTAAATTGACGTTTTGTTAGTTTTATAAATGGATTTTGTGATGTGTGTATTTTGAAAATGTCAAGAGTTCGAATACACATTCATACAAATTGAGAGAACACTCTAAATTATATGGTTTTTCGTTTGACTCATGCCAACTGAGTGAACCGGGAATTATTTTGCTGGATTTATTTTAGAAGCACTTACATAACTAACAATTTATCATTCGAAGCAATTCATCAAATAACGGTTCATAAAGTAGCATGCTTTAAGTATTTGACAAATAAAAATCATAATGTGCCTAAAAATTTTATTATTGTCCAAATCAAGCACAATTTTAGCAAGACACTTTTAACAAATGAAAAGATTAGAAAACCGCTGATATTCCTTGTTTAATATGAAAAATACAACTGATACTCTATCCAAGATATCTTAAAAATAGTAATTTCAAAAATTTCTTCACTCATAAACGCTGATTGACCACACTTTGACATTTACTATAACTACCTAAAGCTAAACGCAAAGCATTGCAGTTCATTTATTTGTACTTATTTTCTTTCAAAAAGTACCTTTTTATATCAATTTTCCATAATTCTCAGTTTCACAAAAACGCGCACTTTGCCCGTGAATTCTATTCCTCAAAAATTATAAGTATACGAGTAAAAATAGCTTTAAAAATTTGGCAATGAAGAGGAATAATCAAAGACATTTTATGACAAAATCTATTTTCAAGCTCATAATAATTTAAAACCTATTAAACTTTCACTTTTGGTTGTGGATATCAAACTTAGAGTATACTGAAACTGTGCCTGGTCATATATATTCTTTTATAATTTTTAATAAAAACTAAAATTTAGATGTATGGATGATTTTTTTTTTATCTTAAATCTCACATAATGGATGGTAAATGCTTTCTTCGTACTTTCTTTTAAAAAAACCCCACTTAAGTATTCCACTTAAGTATTTTTAATATTAGCCTACCATAGAAATCTATGAAATTAAGATGACTGCCTTTGGCTATCATAATTCATCCTAATCTTTATTTAATGTAAAAATACCTTTATGAAAGGTTTTGAAATTTCATCAAGGGCTATTTTATTTTTGCTTTATTATTCAATACTGTAATATCCCGTTTTTCTATGCAATATTGTTTTTTTCTTCTTTTTCAATACGAGAAAGACAAATATTTAGTAATATCTAAAATCTATAAATTGTTTTGATTTTCAAAAAAATCTACCAAGGATAATATAAAGGTTTCATTAAAGCAATGATATTTTCGTAAGCTTAATAACTAGAATCCTTCAACATAAGTTTGCCAAAATTTAAAGACTTTTTAAACGAATTTTAGTTTTTAGTACTAGCCTAAATCCAAACAGATAGCATATAAAAATCTCCAAGAATGTCACTTTTTAATTCTACAGAAAGTGATAAAAATGCAGTTGAGAACACGAAATTTAAAAAAAAAATCACACAGTGTTATTGGTTTTACTCATTGTATCTCAATAATTAAATCAATCGAAAATCTCAAGTCAGGAAAAAATGTCGGCTCCAATTTAATCCTGAATCAAAGGAAGTGAAATGAAGAGAGGAAGAAGAAAATTTATTCTCCCCTTTTTTTTTCGGTATCTGTTCGGAGGGATAAAAAGCCGGTAAGACCCTTTGCAGTTTTTCTGAAATAATTGCTGCAAAAACTGCTTTTAACCCTCAAAATTACTTTGATGTTTTAAATGCATTAGCAGAAACCAAGTTTAAAGAAAAGCAGCGGAGAGAACACACAAATTAAAAAGTGACTCGCGGGTTTAAAAGGCAGGGACGACGGAAAGCCAACAGAAAGTGACTCGAGAAAAAAAAAACTAAAAATATAATTTTAATTATATTTCTTAGACGTTGCTTGAAAGTTTTAGAATTTGTTTTGCGAAAAAAGGTTATATATTCAATTAAATTGCAAGAAGATGTTTTTTTTTCCTCTAAAATTACCGATATGCTTGGATTTGTGTCTTTCTTTCAGGAAGAAAACCGCATTATAGTTATAAAGTATTTCTCTACTTTCAGTTTTTGTCGAGGTGACTGTTGTAATCATTACGTTTTTAATCCAAGTAAAAATTGTTAAAAAGTAAAGATGATAAGGTTGTGAAATATATTTTTTGCTCTTATAGAAAAAAAAGTTAGTTATGACGTTACCCTTGTCATCAGTAATTTTTCACAGGGGAACAAAAAAATATTAAGGCAAAAGGCTGTGTACTTGTCAAAAGCTCGGTAAATTGTGTCAATAATTAAATACCCCTATTTCAAAACAGCTAACAAAAATTGCAAAAAGTCATAACTTTTTAAGATTTTTAAGAGTATGAACTGATAAATCACTACGTAGAATAATCATCAACTGCTAGTGAAACCTGGAATCTTTGTAAGGGTTAACGTTTTAAAATTATTTTTATTGACCACTGGATTTTTTTTATTGTAGCAATCGTTTACTGTCAAAAACTGAAATACCTGCACCCCCGAAACCTACAAAAGCAATAGAGCATTTTCAATCACATGACTCGGACCTTAACAACGGCCTTAGCAACAGTTAAAAGCCCTGCAAAAGGTTACATTAACAGTTCAGAAAATAACTGGTCGTGCAATTCCTTTATTGGAGCATTTGCAATCACGTGACCCCACACCTAACAACCGCCGTAACAACAGATACCTCGTCAAAAAGCAACCGCCTTAGCAACACTTAAAAGCCCTGCAAAAGGTTAACAGTTAAAAGAAAATAACTGGTCGTGACGTCACCTGAAAACACTCTATTACTCTTATTTCAAACGATCTTTCAAACACCAGTACAAACATGTGTTCCCTTCCAAATCTGCCTAGTCCACCACTTTTCAATTCAAGAGTTCCTGACACCCTAGCAACTGTTAACAATTAGATGAAAGACTCAACTTAACCCGACAGGAAAACTCAGCTATTCATGGACAAATAATTCACTTTGCAAAGAGGATACACCTCCCTCAGCCTCCATCCAATCCAACCTCCGGTTTCGAATTTGCATATCTTGTCCCGGATTAATTTGTCTGGCACAAATTGCTACAAATGGAATCAATCTCGCACAAACTTCGTGAACGAATTCCGAGAAGTTCTTTAAACAGGAACCTTAAGAACAGAATACAAGAATGATTCCGGTTCCGTCTGGGTTCTAATTGGTCCATATTGTAGTTTCCCGCGCAAAAAAAGAACGTGGATTAGAATAGTGGGTGATTGATTCCCGTCTTATTCATCAAAGTCCCCCTGTCTCATTTGCTGCTTCCCTTTTTTAATTGAACAGTATTAATCCGCCGCGCTATCTACAGAGCCACACTCTAATTTGAAAACGGCGGAGAGAAGAAGAAGACCGCCTAATCAGCAAACCAGATAAAACTTTTCTCGTCCGACGCCATTTTCCCGTAATGAGCGGCAGCTTAATTTTCGAACAATTGAGTGATATTACGCGAGCCGTCAAATAAAATCGTCATTTTTGTGGAATAAAAAGGCTTCAGGGAGAAACTTTCGCTGTAGTGGTGCATTAATTGGGAAAAAGTTTCTCGCGAGTCTTTTTATGTTCTCTATTTTAAAAAAAAGAACACAGCAAAGGTGACAAATCAACCATGCACTTGTTAACAGTCGCCATTAAAGTTTTTAAGTTCGCGTGTTGTTAAAAAGAATGTATGAGCTTTTCTCGCTCTTATATAAATTAAATACTTATGGAGGTTCCATTTTTGATGATCATCTTTTCTGTTTGGCTCTTGTTTCATTCTCATCGAACATTGAAAGTATTCTCTTTTAATTCATATTTTGTAGATCTTTTGTGAGAGGGATACGATTGAAGACGCAGTGCCAAAAACTAATTGTTAACTAACGTAAATTATTTTTGAAAAATTGCAACTGAATCGAAAAAATGTGTACAATCTCAAATTAGTATTTCCTGAACTTTTACTGTCAATTATAAAAGATTTGCACGTTTTCAATTGATTCATGTCATTTCAAAAAGAAATTATCTTCCACAGATAGAAAGGTAAAACGGCACTAAATACGGCTACACTAAAGAAATATATTTTCAAAACAAAAAGAGCAAACCTTATGGAATCAATAATTTAAGCCTTGAAACCTGCTTCTTCTAGTACTAAATGTAAGACTCAATATGCCTTCAGTAAATATACAGATAGCGTACATTAAGGCTGAGCGCGCACGAGTGACTAAAGTCACGGCGACCAGTATCACTAGTATCAAAAATATCACTAGAAAACAATGGATCTCTATGCAGAAATTCTTGGCAATCGGCCAAGAGTCACGTAGAGTCACGTCACCTAGTGCGCGGACTCTTCAATACTTGCAACTTGTTTCAATAGCCATGGCGACAATTTTGTCTTTGTCACCGTGACAAAAGTCGCCCGTGCGCGCTCGCCCTAATCTGTTAAAAAATTTACTATTAAACGCAATAGGTTTTTTAAATGCATGCGTATATAACTTTACTCACTAGACGTTATTATATATCCCTCGAACTATAAATATATTCTTAAAAGTTATTTAAGTATATTTTCCGAAACTGTAAGTTTCAAGATTTAGTTCTATAAATTTTGAGAATACGTAATTTTAATTATCGAATCTTCAAAAATTTAGGATGTTTAACTTCACTGTGAGCATTATTTCTGGTATCTAATTGAGAATTAGTGTTTTTTTTTAATTCTTTCCCGGAGCAAAATATATTTTTTCTCTGGAAGGAAAATTTATTTGGCTTCCATTTTCGAATATTAATTTTCGTCGCTTATAAAGTACTTTTCAAACGCCAAGCATTGTTTGAAATTTTTAATTAAATAAAGCATTAAGCTTCGTAAAAAAAAACATTTCTTTCAGCGTCTCTTTAGTTTAAAACATTGTATTAATCGTAAATTTAGTCAAACTAATGGATCTTTTAAAGTATCCAGAGATTCTATTAGACTTTTTTTTAAACTATCTAAAGCAGACGGAAATTTTTCCAAGACTGCACTTCGCCATATGTCTTGAACGAATCTATTATCGAATAGAAAAAACCGTTAAGTAAAATAATATTTAGCCGTCGAGGGCAGCCATTTTGCTTTCAAAAATAATTCTTCTGAAGTAAACAGGAGAAAGATGTTTAAAAAAAAAACACATTTTTTTTTCTTAGGCGTCTGTGCAGATGCATAAATGACTGGTTTCCTATTTAGAAACGCCTTTTTCGCTTTTCTTAAAAGCATTTGGAGTAAACGGTTTAATTATTCCAATGGGACAAGTAATAAGTATATCTAAATGAAACTGAAGGAATTTTCTGGGGAAAGAAAACAAAATGGAGTTGAAGAAATTGTGTTTTTGGTCTTCTGAAACTCAAAAGTGCGTATTTCCGAATCTCTGAGCTTGGGCGAATTAATTTATCAGTACAGAAAGTTACAGAAATAACAGTTTTTGTTTACAAAAGGGGATTGAGAGTTAAACAAAAAATGAAAAGTCCATTTATCTTTTTGAATTAATATAAAACTTCCCAAGAGAATAATTTTCATTAAAACTAAGATTTATTTCTTCATATGGAATCAGTGAAAGTAAATTCAAATTATTTTTTGTAATACGCATAGGAATACGTAATACTTTGCATAATTGAATTAGAATAAACACCAACAAATATGCGACTACATTAAAAAATCTTAATAAATAATCGTGTTTTTAAAAATATATATTTATTTTATTTGTATAGATAGTTTAAGTACAGTAATTAAAATACCTATATAAAATGATTACATTACTTTAAGGGAATCACGAAGTATAAAGAATTTCCCGATAGCCATTTTTTTAAGACAAATATTTTCATTCTTTTTTTTTTTTTTGCTTCTCAAGACAAGTTTATAGGAGAAAGAGTGACTATATATTCTAAAGTTTTATTCACAAAAGACTAAAAAAAATTTTAATGAAATTTGAAAAAGCTTGTTATAAAATCTCTCTTTGATAAGAGTTCTTTGTGTCGTCAGAAGTTTGATATTGTAAGTAAATATTAAAAATGTTTTTTGTGGGGATAAAACATTTTATTTTCTATGCTTTCATACAAATTTTAAGATAGAATTTTAGCATAAAAAACACTTCAAAGAAGTTTAGATTTTTCTGGTTACAAGAAAAATAGTCACTCTCTACGGCTTATTTTTCATTTGAACATTTTCGAAGCTTTCACAAAATCAAAGTTTACATTAAAATGGCCTGTTAAGAGAAGTATTTCTTTGAAAACCATACCTTTTAAAATTAAATTTATCAAGAGCAAATTAAGTTTTTTAAAAGAACAGTTTCTATTTATGTTTTTAAGTAGTATTATATTACTTTGTGATCAAATAAAATCGAATAAACAATCTAAAGGGTATTTTCTCTCTTTTAGACTTAAAAGTAAAAGGCAAGAACAATGGATTTCACACTTTTGATTTTATGTAAGTAAAAGTAAGGCATTTATTTTTTTATACAGTTTATTTTCTTTTCTTCGAAGTAATTTTCCAAAAATAATATACCACTGCACAAAGATACTTTATTTCAAAAATTAGACGCTTGTTAATAGGTACTTTCATTTTTTTCTTTGAACAAAACTTGAAAGACGTTTTATAATTTCTTGGAAGTTCTCTTTATAAATTTCTTATAATAATCCCATTTATTTTTGGTATTTTGTCTATTTTTTTATGGATAAAAGTGTGACATACCTTATGGACGCCCCCTCATCCCTTTTTTATAACTTTTAGTTCTCCAGGTAAAACTATAAATCGAATCGTCAGTTTAAAAAAGGGAATAAGTCCAAAAAATGGCTAATTGACTTTTTGTGCTCAAAAAAATCTCCAAGCTTCGCTCAACACATGAGTGGGTGGAGAAAAAAATAAATACCCCTATAAGCAGATATAGCCTCTTAAATTTGTCGAAATCAATGTCCATTGTCCATTCATTGCATTTATTTTTCATTTATTTTGAAATTTAAGTCTTTCTTTTCTTATCCATTGTGCTGTAAACTAAGCCATTTTTTTTTTTTTAATTTAAAAGTGCTTTTACTTTTTTTTATCCAGCAAATGTTGGACTCCATTGATATCCATTAAACTACCTTAATGACTCAGTTTCATAATACTTTTGAATTTTACTCGTCTTAATCTATTTGTTTCTCACTTTTGAGTTAGTGAACTAATAAGCTTAAATATAATTTAAAAGTCAATTTTTTCTACTGAAATTCCAAAAGTTTGAAAAATGGAACAAGTTCATTAAAATATTCAACTGTAGGGTCACTTGGGGTAAGTGGGGCCCCTTTTTGGAACAGTACATTTTTGAAGCTTCATAAAAATTTTTTGAAGAGGTTCAATTTGAACTTAATGGCATATTTTATTTAAGACACTATTAATAAACAAAAATTTATAATTAGGTTCTAAAATAATGTTCTACATTTTTCTTAGCTGGTCTTTTTGTAAAAAATGAGACGGGTATCTCACTTACCCCATAGGAAAGGGGTAAGTGGGTCACCCCCTCTTTATTTTGATTGAAAGCAAGCAAAACTTAAGAGGGAGTAAGTGGGTCTTACTTGATAAAGTATAGAAGTTTTAGGTACAAAATATTTTATTGTAACTTAATCCATGTACGAGATATCTACTCACATTTAAATAATTAGGGTTGGTTGGGGTAAGTGGGACCCCTTTTTGGAACACTACAATTACAGAATGTTTTTTTCAGGTTCGAATGGTTCGGGAGACTTGTAAAGAAACCCTCGAAACTATTCCCCCACCCCACTGTGTGTTTTAATTAATTTCTCGGCACCGTGAATAAAAAAAACCCAACTCAATAGCTTTACTTACCACAGCTTATATTAAAACGCAAAATTAATATAAAATTTCAATAAATTACTTATAAATGTTTCAATAAACATTAAAATGGTGAGTCTAGGGTGTCCCACTTACCCCATAATGAGGGCACTTACCCCTACTATGCTTAAATTACGGGGTAAGTGGGACCCCCCTCTTAAAAATTTTTAAATAAGAGATTTTGTGAAAATTCAAATTGCAGTATGTATTTTAAGTCAAACCTGGCACAACAGTTGAAAAAACATTAAAATATAGTGAAAACTTTCCTGGAAACACTTCTTGGAAAAATGCATCTTGAACTCTTCAAAAAAAAATTATGGAAATTTTTTTTACAATTGTTCTATAATCTTAAAAAGAAATGACACAAAACTCTAATAAATGCAAAACCCATAAGTGTGACAAAATGTAACATGATCAATGTGAATAAGTATGAAATGTCCTTTACATAGTTTAGTTTGAGGGGGGTGACCCATTTACCCCAAGTGACCCTATAATATTTTTTAATGTATTTATATTTTTTGGATGATTGTTTCGTATTCTAAATAGGGATTTGAATTTTCAGTAATAATTTAGTGGTTATGCAATGAAAATTCCATTACTTATACGGGGATTTTTTCGACTTGGTTTTTGGACTTATTCTTTGAACTTTCAAATAAAAGTTATCAAACTGAAAAGATATTTAAGCTTTAAAGTATAGAACAGGCAAATATTTACATATTAGTCTTACATTTCGTTTTAAGAATCTTCAACTTATGTTATGTTTGCCACCACCTCTTCCAATATACACGAATGTCCTTAAAAGAAATACTGAGCTAGTAATTCAATTCCCTATCTGATATTTTCCCTACTATTCCAAGGAAAATACACCAAAATATCGCCAATGACCCAAGAAACGTATTATCATAAACTCAAACGTATTTCTTCCGTGCTTCGAACGAAATCCTCAGATGAAACTGTTCTGAAGGCATCGTTAACTCTAAATAGGCTTTTCTATTCTCTAAGCAAATTACAGCTCTGAGAACGAGATTATCCCTATTTGAAAGAAAAAGCGAGTCCCCGTATATGATGCACTCTTAACTCCATTATTTTAAGGGGAGGAAAAAGACAAGCTCCGCGGAAAAATAAAATTAGTTTTAATGTCGGAAAATTGAGTTTGTTTTCTATGGGGTATGGGAGGTTTTCTTTTAATACACGGACTAGCTCAAGTTTGGACTTTTTCTAGAGCGGTTATTTGTAAATATATAAGAAATATTGTAGTATAAAGATTTTGCGCAGAAAGTGTCATTGATGATTTTATTGTCTTAACTCACTAGCTTTGTCCCCTTCTATATTAATCTAATACAGCCGACTCCGCTTATTATTGTGATCACGGTTAATGTTATCAATCGGATGTGTTATCAAAATTGACCGGTTCCGATCACTCCTATTTAATTTAATATAAGATGTTCTGCTTTATGTGATCAATATTTCGCTTAATGTTAGCAATATTTGTGGAATTCCCTAAAAACCTCCTTTTTTCCGTTTGAAAGTCAATTTAAGACATAAACATACAAAATGAGTTATTAATTTATTATTAATATATGTTCCACTCTCATATTTTTCTTGAAGAATGTAAATTTGCAAAATACAAACTACGGAATTCTTTTAAATATTCCAAATAGGATTACATAATTGTGATTTTAATATAAAACTCCAGTTACACTTTTTTTAGTTTTTTTAGTGTCAATCAAATCGCTTATTGTTATCAATCGGATATTGTTATCATTCTACTCTTGGACAAAGGTGATCACATTAGGCGGAGTCAACTGTAGTATACATAGTATCAAATACCATCTCATATACTAATTGAGATATTAAATGTTTCAAAAAAGAGATTTATCCCTTTGTAGCTATCTAATATGGTAAAAATCTCGACTATATTGACATCTCTCTTAAATTCTTATGAAAATCTTTGTGTTGTATGTAAAGCTAATTTTGACTGTAGAGTATTTGATAATTAATTCTTTGGAAATCCTACAAAAATAGCATTTCATTATTTCATTCTTTCCCTACTGATGGTTCACAAACTCCCTGAGATGTGTAAAAATTGTTTGTGAAAATAATGTTTTAATAGTGGAGTTCAGAGAAAAAAATATGTTAAAAAGTAAAGAAATAGAAATTTACGTATTGTTAATAATACGGGTACGTTTGAAGATAGGAATAAAAAACTTAAGTATATTATTAACAACTACTCAAGGGGTTTCCAATTTCTAACGGATTTCATGAGGAGTTAAGAGTTAGTGATAAACTAAATCGAATTCCTAAGCATCCTTAAGCATTCTATGTAAGCAGTCAATACAGAAGATAGATATACAATGCAACTTGGGTTACGCTAACGTGTCAAATTCAAAGTAGTTGAAAATAGAATATCTCCCTCCCTTAAACTTTCTATTAAATGAACTTTGCTTTTTCGAACTCATCTCTTTATCTCTTTTTCTATCTCTTTCTCTAACTCTTTTTCTATATCTTTCTCTCTCTTTTTCTTTCTCTCTCTTTCTTTCTCTTTCTCTTTATTTCTCTCTTTCTATATCTTCCTCTCTCTCTTTCTTTCTCTCACTCTCTCTTTTCCAACCCTAGGGAGCGAACAAACTTCATCCTCCTTCCGATGTCTTCTTTTTTAGACCCATACCCATTTCCCTTTCAGAATTTTTTTCCGGCAACGCCTCTGCTAACTAAACAGCACTTTTGTGATAATATTTAACTGCATCTCGAAGGTTAATGAATTGCCACATCGATTTAAGTGCCTATCGAAAACAAACCAGCCCAATGCAATGACGCACTGATCCATAAGAGAGAAATAGAGTTCCCATCCATTAGACAAAACAACGAAGTACTCACATTTCGCTGCTGCACAATTAAATCCGCGACACGGAAATCCAAGCGAAAGAAGCTGCGGATCATAGGGGTAATATGCAAAGATGGAGCTTATGTAGGGTAACCCCGTGGCAAAAAGGAAGTGAGTGGCAAAAATAGTTCGTAACATAGAAAGTCCCATAGACTAAAAAAAGGACCGACAATTTTATACGTGAGAGAGAGAAATGATAGTTCATTCAGTAGGGAAAAGAAAATCCCCGTTCAAGTTTGTTTTTCATTTGAAATTGTTTTAAAACACCGTGGTTTTGGAAGAAACAACGTCTAACTCTAATTTAGTGTTGTGATGAGAGAAGTTTTTGAAAATACGCCTGACAATATGCTAGGGGCCGTCCATGAATGATGTCGCAGTAAGTGATTATAAATGAAGTCAAACATTCCCTGGGTAAAAAGAAAAAAAAAGTTTTTAAAAAAATTTTGAATTAAAAGCAAATTTTACTTTTACTATAGTTTAGAGCACAAAGAATAAGAAAAGAAAGACAAATTAATTTTAATTCTTAATTAAATTAAAAAATACCATGAATGGACAATCGTCATTTATATTCTCCGTTAAAAACCGAAAAATAAATAAGAATCTTCCTCAAACTTGGTACTTAAAAATAAATTCAAAGCTATATTTACTTCGAAAATTTTAATATTTAATTTTATCATTCCTATATGGACGTAATTTTATTAATTCTATTTTAATTCATATTTTTTTGGAGCTCAAAATGGGTTTTCCAATCGTAATAATTTGTCACATTAACATTGCTTAAAATCTTATAGTACATTTTAAGACATTTATCATTAAATAAAACTATCTCTCTATATATAATGAAGGTGTCCCTGGGTTCCTGCCTGGGTTCCTGGGTTCCTGGGTTCCTGCCTGGGTTTGTCCGGAACAGATTTGGCTCAATTTCTCCAAAACTACCCGTCCGAATCGAACCAAACTTGGTACACATACGTATGGGGACGGGGGAAAGACAATGACATCATTTCCAAATTTCTAAAACCACCCCTTCACCCCCTTTTAGGCCTTTTTGTAAAAATCGCCTTACTTCTCCACTAAAGAAGATCTGTTTAACTCGCATTGTTGCAAATAATACAACAAAAACAATTTTAAACATAAAACAAAGTATTTAAAGATAAAACTTGGCTAAAATTGTTTTAAATGTTTTAAAAAGGTTATTAATAATTTAAAAAATTAAAAACGGCCCTTATAAAAAACTTTATAACAGTATTTTCTTATTAAAATCTTCATTTTCCATGAAACTTTAAGTTGAAATAGAAAGTTTTAAGAATGGACTCTAACCGCCTATCTGGTTCGAGACTTCACGGAACCAACACGTGACCTACAACTGAGCTTGCAATTGGTTACCACAGATACTACACTAGTAGATCTACTAGTGTAGTATCTGTGGTAACCAATCGCAAGCTCAGTAGGTCACGTGTTGGTTCCGTGTGACGTCAGACGGTTAGAGTCCATTAGACTGGTTAAAGTAAAGATTACATCATGCAGTTTTTTTAGAAAGTTGATGATAGAAACACTAGATCAATTTGTTATTTAACCTTATAATTTGTTTCTTTGGTGTAGTTTAACGGGATTTTTTTTTTCAATTTAAACAGGGGGTATTTACAAATTTTGGGATTTCAAAAGTCTGTAATAATTTTAATGGATTTTTTTCACTTAGAATGGATAATTGGGTAACTGTCGTAATTAAATGTGCAACACCGGAACTGGATGGTTAGGTTAGATTTACACAGTTGGAACCGGGAGGGAAAAGGCACAGGGAGCACGGTGATGAAAATGCACCGGGAACACCGAGATGAAAAGGCACCGGGGACACCAAGATGAAAAAGGCACCGGGATATGAAAAAATACTGGGAACACCGGGATATGAAAAAATACTGGGAACACCGGGATATGAAAAACTACCAGGATGATTGGTAATTATGGTTACAGAAAATTAGGCATGTAACTTGAGAAAATTTTAATAAATTGATACACTCCACCCGTGCAAGGCCGGGCATATCAGCTAGTATGAAAATAAATTTGAAACATTAATTCAAAATAAATATCAAGTGTAGCCTATTCTAAAAGAAAACCAAATTCAAAATTTTTAAATTCGTATATATTTTTATTAAAGAAATAATAACACAATCCAGTCTATGGGACTGTATCTTCGTTAAGTCACTTCCTGTTGCAGATTAATAAGACGAAATAAACCTAGAATTTGCCCAGGTTAAGATAAATCCAGGTAATTCAAAAAGAATTGTAACCTTCAGCAACATGGACGTTGTGCGAGTAAAAAACTCAGCTTCTTCTTGTTGTGCGTCTTTGAATCTAAAAAGAGGGATTAATTTATAAAACAGAACTGTTTATCAAAAGTATCTCTCTTTCAACATTATGTTTACAATAATTATTTAAAATTCAACTTACCTCTGGAACAACTGAAAAAAATGCATAGTTAGTAAGTGTAAGTGTTTGTGTTGTTTGGTGTTTGCATAAAATACACTTTATAAAACACTTTATTTACTTATATAACGAACAATTCATAAATTCTAACCCTAATCGAGATCCACTCTCAATAGGCAATCATCCACAAGTCGGAGATTGTCTTATAAGTATTAACTAACCATTAAACGTTAATAGCCAGTCGACCTGTATAAAAGTTCTTTAAATCACTAAATTAGTAATTCATATTGAATCATTAAATCACTAAGGTGAGTACTAATTTATTAAATCACTAATATAAGAGAAAAATATTTAAATCACTAAAATAAATATAGATATAGGATATAGTATTTAAATCACTAAAATAAATATAGATATAGGATATAGTATTTAAATCACTAAAGCGGCCTTATATACTGGACTATATGAATCTAAGTGGTATCTCGATTTATAAAATTAAAATTCTCTTAGACTAAATCTCGACCCAAAATGATGTCTTCCAGCCGTAAATATAACCTAGTGTCAAAAGTACATAATATGATTTAATAAAATAGAAAAGAAACTCAAGTTTTAATAATACTTTGTAAATACTGTAATAATTTTCTTTTAAATTTAGTGCTTTAATTATATTTTCATTCTGCTTTTCTACTAATTCTCGGGTCTCTTGCAAAAGAGCTAAAGAGACAGCTGATATTATCTGAAAGTAGTATAAAATTGTATTTATTCTAAAATAATGAAAACGTATCATTCTCTTTTCTAAAGCATAATATATCCTGCCACACAATCCTTGCAAATAACCTTTTTAAATATTGCAACATTGTAAGAAATTTTGCAATTATTTTCTTTTAAATTTAGTGCTTGAATTATGTTTTCATTCTGCTTTTTTACTAATTCCGGGGTCTCTTGCAAAAGAGCTAAAGAGACAGTTGATATTATCTGAAAGTATAAAATTGTATTTATACTAAAATAATGAAAACTTATCATTCTCTTCTCTAAGGCATAATATTATACTATGTATATCCCGAGACACAATCTTTGCAAATAGCCTTTTTGAATCTTGCAACATTCAAATATCTTACTAATAAATGGTTTTTGACATAATATATTTAAAAAGAAAACTTATCTTAAAATTCTCCTCGGGTGGTCCTAGCATTTCTTTTGATATGTTTTCCGATCTCAAAACTGGGATCATATAGCACCCATATGTTAATTTCAGCTGATTTTAAAGGAATGGTTCCTTGAGCGGTTCTACTTTTGAAAGCTGAGTGAAAACTGACCAAATTTATTGTTGAAGCTTGCACTAATTTATCAAACACATTGTTGTGATAATACTTCATTGTTAAGTTTTTAACAAAGCTCACAAGACTGATTGTTAAAAATTTAATTAGTAACTTAAATATCCGCCATTGGTTCAAATATTTTTTCGTTATTTTATTTCAAAAATTTAAAAAACGTTTGAAGAGTAAAATAGTGGAAATAGGGGGAGTGGAACACATTGGGTCGGGAAATTTAAATTATTTTTTATGCCACTAGGGAGCTGCCGCCCCCTGCTCGCTAACGCTCATCAACCCCCGTAAACTGCTTACGTAGGGCCTTTGGATTGCTTCCTCTCAAAATCCAGCTCACTAAACTTAACTTACTTTAAAAAAAAACCAGTTAGCAGAAGAAACTTCAACCAACTTTTCAAAAATGCGTCACAGGTCATCTCCATGAATAACACTCTCTAAAAAGTTAGAATATTTATTCACTCTGACTTATCAATAATTTAACCAAAATGTTTTCCTTATAAAATATTCAGCACGTCTATTAATAACTAGCACATATATTTCGCAACTTCAAGGGGCTATATCATATCTGCCTATTGGAAGTAGTTATTTTCCCCCTCCTTCCACTCATGTGTAGAGCAAAGTTCGGAGATATTTTTGAGCACAAAAAGTCAATTTGTCATTTTTTGGACTTATTCCCTTTTTCAAACTTGCGGTTCAATTATACCCGTGTGTGAACTACATTTTCAAAAAATAATATCTTATTTGGTGTTTTGTTAATTCGCAGAGTGATATAACCTCCCCTTTCCCCCTTGTCACAAACAAATAAACCCCCTCCAAATGTGACATTATTAGGGACGGACCCTAATATAAACCCTCTTAATTCGGTTTGAGCTATTCTCCTCCCCTGATTCATTTATACCACAGTAATTACAGAAGAAATCATTGTTATTATTAGTGATCGAGATAGAAAAAGTAAGTTGATAATTGGATAAATATTTTGTAACTACAGGATGAAGTTTGAGTGGCAATATGGTTCTATTGAGAGATGAGAGCAGATGTTCAAAACTCTCCCTTCTCTTTTTACCTCCACGGACGGTCGAGATCAATCGTAAGGGGAGTGAGTGAAAAAGAATTTGCGGAGCGATCTCCGTGAAACGAGGAACGTCGATTTGTCTTGATTAACTGCGTTGTCTGATGAACGGATTGAAATCGGAGCCTTCTGCTGATCTGCGCGTTTTGAGCCCCGGGAGGTTTGAATTGAATGTTAAGTGAAAGTCAATGTAGTTTTATTATTATAATACCCTCCTTCGCGCCGTATTGTGTTCTTCTTTTCGTAAGAGTAGAATTGTAACATTCGTGAGGATAATGATATAGTGATGATTGGAGAAATCAGTTTTTTAAATTAATTCTTAAGCCTTCTTATTTCACCACTAGGGGCACTGTAAGCCGTCTCAATGGATTCTGCATGATGGACACTTACATAGGGGCAGAGATATTTTTAACTCCTCTGAGAGAGTATTTCACTCCTTGAAAATTGGAAATACTCCTTAAAAAACTATCCAGGAGTATTTTCACTGTTTGAATTTTTCACAAAGGTTTAGCTTAAAAAACGCACCTAGCTCCCACCGAAATCAACAAATAATATTTTTCTACTCAAAACACTGTGTGTTTTCATACAACCATAGTACTTATTTTTACATTCATTGTTCTGCAGCTTAGGGAGTTTGATTGCGGTTTTCGTGTCTCTGTATGTGTAGTTCATGCTATTTCCGTATTTCACTCCTCATAATTCAATTTCACTCCTCCTAAAAAAGTCAAGGAGTATTTTTACTCTTCCAAAAATCTCCTAGGAATAACACTGCATAGGGGTACCGGTACACTTTACTCTTATGACCCTATGAGAAAAATAAATGCCGTTAAACTTATTAATGTAGTGTGCGGCCTATCATTATAGATGAATTTTGCTTGGATGGGTACACAGAAATCCAAACATACTTCCTTTCAATGTAGAACACTTACTTAACTCATCCCATTATCATAGTAACTAACTACACTACTTGATAATGTTGGGTAACATGTTCATCATAACTTGAGATAGCGAATTTAATCATGGTATGAAATGAAAATTCAAATGTTCGTGTGTTGCTCGATTCTATCAACTTTTCTATGCTTGAGATATTTTTCGTAAATAATTTCTTTTATTTTTATAGGCTATGGCTATTTTGCTTGCCCCAATCTTGGATGTGAGACGCTTGAGAAAGCCAATCTGGTGCTGGCTTGATAGAATCAGAACAACTGATTTTTAAAGGGAGAAGGATTATAAAGAATAATCTGAAATGAATAAATAAAATAAAATGGTTATATCTTGTTTTACTTTTATTATTGTCGCGTGTGTACTACACTGTTCAAAACAATTAAAGGATTATATTTGACATTTGAATAGTGTAGTATAGGTTTTTAAATCAAAATTAATATAATTTACCTATTAAATTATTAATATAATTACCTATTAAATTATTAATATAATTACCTTTTACCTTATTAAAATTAATATAATATAATTATATTTAACGAATAATGTCAAAATTAAAGTAATAAATCTGATCAAAAAGCTTTTAATACCACAACTTCAATTGTAGCGCTCAGCTGTGGATCGAAAGGCTATTAGATCAAACACCAGTCTCCAAATTTATAATAGAAATTTAAAATTAAAGAACAAATTTTAATTTGGAACAGAAAAGTATTTTGCTTAGTTACAAAGAATCTAGTGGTAATTGGCTATTTCCTCTTTGAAAATTTACTTTTACTCTAAGGTCTAAGGTGTGTTCTCTAATAGCTCAGTTGGTAGAGTGCTCCTTCCCGACAGAGTATCTGATAGTGTTTGAAGGTGTCTTAGGTTCTATTCCACTTGTGGAAATACACTTTTGCTCAAATATTATACTAATTCTAAATTGAAGAAAAATATCCAGTAACCATGAGTAAACAAATAAATTCAGTGCGTTTGTTCCCTGATGGCTCAGTTGGTAGAGTGCTACTTGCCAACAGAGTACCTGATAGTGTCAGAAGGTGTCTTAGGTTCTATTCCACTTGTGGGAATACACTTTTGCTCAAATATTATACTAATTCTAAATTGAAGAAAAATATCTCCCAACCAAGAGTAAACAAATAAATTCAGTGCTTTTGTGCCCTGATGGCTCAGTTGGTAGAGTGTTCTTTGCCGACAGAGTATCTGATAGTGTCAGAAGGTGTTTTAGGTTCTATTCCACTTGTGGGAATACACTTTTGCTCAAATATTATACTAATTCTAAATTGAAGAAAAATATCTCCCAACCAAGAGTAAACAAATAAATTCAGCGCTTTTGTGCCCTGATGGCTCAGTTGGTAGAGTGTTCTTTGCCGACAGAGTATCTGATAGTGTCAGAAGGTGTTTTAGGTTCTATTCCACTTGTGGGAATACACTTTTATTCAAATATTATATTATTCTAAATTGAAGAAAATATTCTGTAACCATGAATAAACAAATAAATTCATTACGTTTGTGCCCTGATGGCTCAGTTGGTAGAGTCGTGGCAACTGTACTGATGGTACTCAGTTCAAACCCCACTAACCTAACCTCTTTTCTCACTACTCTATTATTAATGCTCTAATAAATAAACTAAACTTGTAATTTATAAATAAATATATTAATTTATTTATTTCCTGAGTACCTGATGTACACTGCCTAGGGGAGGAATCCGGTGACCAGTTGGGGTCGCCTCGACGGACCTTATCTGCTCCCCCTGGACGAATTGGTGGCCTTGGGGGTTTGGGATGGACGCCCCCAAGTCGCCAAGGGCTCCAGGGGCATAGCAGAGAAGGGTTCGTCGGGGATGCGGTTTTGCTATTTTAAGTTTTGAAAAAAAAAACTTGGTAACTGTGACCGTAACGGTCAGAGTTATGAGGTTGCGTTTTTTTACTAAGCCTAACCCTTTTTTCACACCTGAAAAATTGTTTCAAATAGTAATGTCAAACGCTTAACTGTGACCGTAACTGTTAGCATGTATATTTATAAAAATACTTCACCACTGTTCAACTGCACCCATCTACAGGAATCGAACCCACGCCAGGCCCACGCAAGCCGCACAGTCCTAGGTGGAATCGAACCTAAGACTGGAGCACGCCAGCCAGACATGCATCCACTGAGCCACTGACTCACACAACTGTGGGCGCAATTAATAGCTGTGTATTTTAATTTTTAAAATTTAAATAGCAAAACAGTGGAACCGAACCTAGGACTGGAGTTCGCCAGCCTCTCATGCAACCACTCAGCCACTAACTCACACAACATCGGGAGCAATTAATAGCTGTGTATTTTAATTTCTTAAATTTAAATAGCAAAACAGTGGAGTCGAACCTAGGACTGGAGGTCGCCAGCCTAACATGCAACCACTGAGCCACTGACTCACATAGCAGGGGAAGCAATTAATAGTTGTGTACTTTAATTTCTTAAATTTAAATAGCAAAACAGTGGAATCGAACCTAGGACTGGAGCTCGCCAGCCCCGCATGCATCCCTTGAACCACTGACTCACACAACAGCGAAAGCAATTAATAGTTGTGTACTTTAATTTCTGATATTTAAATAGCAAAACAGTGAAATCCAATCTAGGACTGGAGCTCGCCAGACTCACATGCATCCCCTGAGCAACTGACTCACACAACAGCGGAAGCAATTAATAGTTGTGTACTTTAATTTCTGATATTTAAATAGCAAAACAGTGGAATCGAACCTAGGATTGGAGCTCGCCAGACTCACATGCATCCCCTGAGCCACTGACTCACACAACAGCGGAAGCAATTAATAGTTGTGTACTTTAATTTCTGATATTTAAATAGCAAAACAGTGGAATCGAACCTAGGACTGGAGCTCGCCAGACTCACATGCATCCCCTGAGCCACTGACTCACACAACAACTGGAGCAATTAAAATAGTTGTGTATTTTAATTTCTGATATTTAAATAGCAAAACATGGGAATCGAACCTAGGACAGGAGCTCGCCAGACTCACATGCATCCCCTGAGCCACTGACTCACACAACAGCGGAAGCAATTAATAGTTGTCTACTTTAATTTCTGATATTTAAATAAAATAAAAGTGGAATCGAACCCAGGACTGAAGCTTTCCAGCCTCACATGTAACCACCGAGCCACTGACTCACACAATAGTGGGAGCAATTAATAGTTGCGTATTTTAATTTTTTAAATTTAAATAGAATAAAAGTGGAATCGAACCCAGGACTGAAGCTTTCCAGCCTCACATGTAACCACCGAGCCACTGACTCACACAATAGTGGGAGCAATTAATAGTTGTGTATTTTAATTTTTTAAATTTAAATAGCAAAACAGTGGAATCGAACCTAGGACTAGCGCTCGCCAGCCTCACATGCAACCACTGAGCCACTGATTCACACAACAGTGGGAGCATTTAAAGTTTTGTATTTTAATTTATTAAATTTAAATAGCAAAACATGTTAATCGAACCAAGGACTGGAACTCGCCAGACTCACATGCAACCACTGAGCCACTGATTCACACAACAGTGGGAGCAATTAAAAGTTGTGTATTTTAATTTATTAAATTTAAATAGCAAAACATGGGAATCGAACCTAGGACTGGAGCTTGCCAGCCTCACATGTAACCTCTGAGCCACTGACTCACACAACAGCTGGAGCAATTAAAAGTTGTGTATTTTAATTTATTAAATTTAAATAGCAAAACATGTTAATCGAACCAAGGACTGGAACTCGCCAGACTCACATGCAACCACTGAGCCACTGATTCACACAACAGTGGGAGCAATTAAAAGTTGTGTATTTTAATTTATTAAATTTAAATAGCAAAACATGGTAATCGAACCAAGGACTGGAACTCGCTAGACTCACATGCAACCACTGAGCCACTGATTCACACAACAGTGGGAGCAATTAAAAGTTGTGTATTTTAATTTTTTAAATTTAAATAGCAAAACATGGGAATCGATCCTAGGACTGGAGTTTTCCAGCCTCTCATGTTACCACCGAGCCACTGTCTCATACAATACTGGTAGAAATTAATAGCTGTATATTTTAATTTTAAAATATAAATTTGAAAAACAGTGGAATCGAACCTAGGACTGGGGTTTCCAGTCTCACATGTAACCACCAATCCACTGACTCATACAGTACTGGGAGAAATTAATAGTTAGGTATTTTAATTTTAAAATTTAAATATAGAAAAACAGTGGAATGGAACTTAGGACTAGAGCACGCCAGTCTCACATTCATCCATAAGCTACTAACTCAAACAACAGGGGGAGATATTGATAGCTGTGTATTTTAATTTTTTAAATTAAAATAGAAAATTAGCGGGATCGAACCTAAGACTGTAGCACGCCAGCCACACATGCATCCACAGAGCCACTGACTCACACAACTGCAGGAGAAATTAATAGATGTGTATTTCATTTTTAAAATTTAAATAGGAAAAGAGTGGAATTGAACTATTACTGAAAAGGCCTCTTACAACTTTATTTTAGTTGTAAGACTTTTTCAAGCGACTTTTGACCACAGAAATATAAGCCTAACATATGGTCAAAAACGCCCTTTTACTATTTAGCTGATGTGGTAAGCCACCACTATGAAGTGATGAGTTTTCGCATGCTCTTGAAAGCTTTTTTACGAGCCCAGGCTTCCAACATTGAAATCGTATTCCATCCTAGTTATTTCAGCAAGAGTTTCGATTAACGACTCATTCCACATTTATGGGAAAAGCATGAACTTAGAATAATGTGTTACTTTCTCTGCGGTGGGATAATTTCCGGAGTTTTTGCCAGGTTTTTTTTCTTTTAGTTTCCATAGTTTAAAAGTGGTTCTTCTCTTCAAGACCTTCTATAGAGATTTCGATGCTTAAACCACTTATTCGTTAATTTCATATTACAATTTATTGAAGGTGTAAGTAAATATGTAAACAGTGCTAGTTAGTACCATTTACGTAGTTAAGTTAACTTTAAAATAAGGTGTGAGAACTCATTCAGTTAAGAAGAAAAGGAAGGAATTTTTACGTGGTAATCCTCTTACAGTCTGAATAAGTTGAGAATTCAATTAACTAATTGAGAAAATGTCTGAAAACATAGTATCAACCTGCTGCTCTACCTAAACCACTTGGTGTTTAAAATTTTAATTTATTGTTAATTTTTCATTCTGAAAACTCATAGTAATTACACATCCTCTACTAACTCCCTGTAACTAAACAGTAAAAGCTTTTTATGCCAAAATCTTTCTTTATTTTACTTCTAGCTTATTTATTTGAATCGGGCACACAAACACGTAATTAACTGTAATTTAAGTTTTATCCATAGCAAAATAAACAAGAAATACCGATAAAATAACTGTAATAAAATTTGGAAAACCAAGAAAAAGGATGTTATAATGCAAATCAAGTTACTCCTAACCAGGGTTGGCTTGATTGGACCCAATTGGGTTGGACCCAATGGGTTTTTTCAAAAAAACCCATCTGAAAAAACCCTCATTTTGGACCCATTTTTGGGTTTTTTCAAGAAAAATCAAGATTTTGGCAGTTTTAATATTGAAGAAAAACATTTAACGAAATAACATACCCAGAGCTACAGTTGAGTGGGTTTTTCCAAAATTTAAACCATGTTTCAAAAATTATGGGTATTTTTTTCATTACTGAATGGGTTTTTTTTCAAAATTTAGGACGTTTAAAGTTTAAACTTATAGTTAGTTATAAAAAATTAAGGAGACCTTTTTTTTAAATTTCAGAGTGTTTTTTTTAAGTTAAATAGATTTCTTTTATATTGAATGGGTTTTTTCAAAGCTGAGGATATTTTTAAAATTTAAGTGGGTTTTTTTAAAGCTTAGGAAGTTTTTAAAATTTCAGTGGGTTTTTTCAAAGTTAGATAAATTGCTTTCAATATTGAATGGGTTTTTTCAAAGTTTAGGATATTTTTAAAATTTAAGTGGATTTTTTTTCAAAGTAAATAGTTTCTTTTATAATTCAGTGGGTTTTTTCATTATTGAATGTTTTCCCCCAAAAAATAAGGTGGATTTTAAAAATATGAGTGGGTTTTTTCAAAGTTAAATAGGTTCTTTCATGATTGAATACTTTTTCTTGGTTTAGAACGTTTTCTTTTAATTAAGTGCTTTTAAAAATTAAACGGATTTTTCCCAAAATGAAGGAACGGTTTTATAGGATGAAATCCAAATTGCTTAATTATAAAGTGCATTTTGTTGAGGTTTCCCTGAGAACATCAATGACACTGCGAGTAGTAATCCTTTTACTCTCATGTTATCAAAATAAAAATTATTTTCATTACTGAGAGAAAATATTCTGTTACAACCACACCTGCTGCATTGGCTGTGAGCTAAGGGTAGAGCGGTAGAGCGAGTGGAGCACTTCTCAAGTTTCTCTTGATGTTGATAGCATTAGAGTAAAATAATAAAAAAATACATATAAGTCTTCTTGTGAGTAGTCTTCGGAACACCTGCTGTTTTCTCTAACAGCTTATTAAAATGCAATGTTAATGGTCGTCTTGTACTGTATATTCCTCAAATCAAAGATAGGTTATTGGATGATGCCAGCGAACTGCATAAATGACAATATTTTAGAACGGAAATGCCTTAATTAACCAACAAATTTCAGTTTGGGCCATCTGGATTGACAGCTGGAATGTTTCCATAACCTTTACCGAGCATTTCTATGTTCAACGGTTTGAGATGACGGAAATTTTGATTTTTATGCAGATGATTTTAGTAATGTTAGACAAGACATGTGATTTTTTTTTACTGTCAATTTCTTTTCTTCTTCTTTGTGACTGTAAATTAAATATTCAGCTCATTGAACTACCGATCAACCTTGATCTATTCTACTACTTCATTATAAGGGAAAAAATACAAGCAGTTGTTAATCCATGAAACCTTTCTTTCAGTCTTAGTAAAAATATTAACAGCTTTTGGCGCCGTTCTTTCCCATTTGAAATGCGAACTGTGAAGACTTTCCATTCTTTTTTTACTCCCAATGATATAGATGGTGTTTGATTTTATCAAATAAATACCCATTAATTAATTTTTATCGTTATGTAATGATTAATGTTCTGAATGAAATTGAATTATTTTCTAACGTACCGTCAGAACACGAAAGGAAAATAAAAACTGTAAAATAGAGTCATTAAATCAAGGGTTACCGATATAAGGTTTATGAACCTCCTTTTACAAAAAAAACCTCCTTGCAGCTAAAAATTAACATAACTAAATTAAAAAGAATTTTTGTCTGTTCTGTTTGGAGAAAAGCTTAAATATAAATTACTATAATTAGTAATTTATATTTTCAGAATTATTTTGAAAAGGAGTGGATGGTATAAAAATTGCGCGATCCAGAAAATCCAAAGTTTTGTTTTTCCAAGACTTTTTTAAAGATATCTCCCGAACTAATCGTCGCATCGCTTAATGCAAACTATATCCGTAAACTAGTCGTACTTATGTATTAGAAAACATGGTTTTTCAGAACCGGAAAATAATTTATTTTGGGCGGGAAAAATAAATTTCAAACGCCCCCTCCAAAATTAATGTCTTTTTGTAACGCACCTATAGGAGGCAAACATAGTGAAAAATCACGAAAGTGATATCAAAACTTTGGTAGAAATAAAAGAAATTCCCTTTCTTCTTTGTCTGCCCAACTTATAGCCAAAAAGCAGAGTTATTCTCAACAAGAACCAGTAGGCTTCTTTTGTGTTTATAAATTCCTGGAAGACGTAAGAATCACCATGGCTACCAGAATTTCAGGAAAAAGCTTACCCTATTGGTCAAATACAATATAAAAATTTCAGAAAAAATTTACCTGAATAATTAATATCAGTTAACATGCTTTTATTAGACTTGTGTTTTTGACTCGATATCCAAACTTTTTTCAACAACTCGAATAACCCACTTAATATGCATGAAATGGCACGAAAATTTTTATGGATGTATATTTTTAAGTCCTCTTTAAGAATATGTCACCGAAAAAATTATTTAATTTAGATAAAGGGGTCTAAAATGAAAAATACGGAAATATTACGCACGGCTATAGACCCCTTAATTATTCTTCAACCATCTTCAAATTCCATATTCTATAATATGAAAAGATATACTTAAAGGAAAAGGTCGTTGACCCGGTGAAAATCGTTTAAAGCTAACCATTATGCTACCTTTATGCTTAAAGCACCCAATGCGTAACCCCCCCTAATACACAAGCGAGGTCAATAAAAGCCCTGCAGATCCCATACGGCATTCGAGACTAAAATTTTTATAGGGTTCTGGTTCTGGTGACACTAGTTTCCTATTAGAATGCAACGTCGAAATAATTTAAAAAATTGTTGCAAAATTGGCCTTAAATTTAACATTAGCACTAAAAATTTAGCCAGTTCAAATCGATTACTCAGATAAAGTTAAGTTTTCAGGAAATATTTTTACTGTGGGGCTGTTCAAATATTTCGTAAGCAAGTTTTTGGTTATTTTTTACCCCCTCCCACCTTGTCAGCAAAAATAAGCAAACCGCAAACCCCCTCTCATAATTACATAAGAAACCTGCCCGACCCTCCCTCTTTGTTCTTTTTTTGTACGAAATCTTTAGTAATGCTTAGATTTCTGTAATTCATTGTTCTCCATGAACACTAACCTATCGCTGAAACTTTCCTTGTGAAAAATGATGCTTTTAATTTTTTTCTTAGTTCAGTTTTTCTTTGAGAAATTTATTTTTGGTTGAATTTTGAAATTATTTATCCACGAGAAACACGAGATTTTAAAAAATGCAGTCTACCAGAAAAAAATAGTTGTGATTTGGCTTTGCTATTATTGAAATAAAAGCGGGAAAACATCTGCTGTTTCTTATTTCTTTTCTTTCCAATCCTTTAAAAGTTTGTGATTGGTCTGAGTCATGGAGGGTGGGGTGACCATGTGACCAGTTTCGTAGAAGTAGGGAAGGAAAGATATCAGATGCCTCAAGGGCAGATGAGGTTCGCTCTTTTTTTTAAATTTTGATATGGTTTTCAATCGTTCAAGTTCATAGTAAAGTAACTAAATATCAATGCTAGTTTCTTCAACTACGAGGACCCAAATGTGATCAGGTAGGGTGATATTTATAATTTATATTACAATTATCATCCAGTTAAATTGAATAGTTTGTAATTAAATTTAAAAATTATAAATCTTAATTTTACTATTTATACTCTTTTTATTAACATATGTAAAGAATATAAATCATAATTAAAAAAGAAACTTTAATAAAAGTGAAACTTTACATAATAAGAAAAATTTGAGAAAAAATTACTCCTAAGCTTATTGTTACATTTGATCTCATAGCATTGGTAAATGAACACTTTAAAATAAAAATAAAAACATTATTTTTTAGAAAACTGACGAACTTTGAAAAAACCCACTTAACTATGGAAAAACTGATACTATTTTGACAGAAAACATTTAACATAGAAACAACTCACTAAAATTTGAAAAAACCCACTTACGATATAGAAGAAAACCACTTAATTTTGAAAAAAACCCACACTTTTTCTGAAAAAACCCAGTTTTATATGGGTTTTTTCAGGGTTTTATTGAAAAAACCCGAAAAAACCCAACCCACTTGGGTTTTTTCAAAAAAAACCCGGGTTTTTGCCAACCCTGCTCCTAACCCTCCCTAAAGAACCAGTCTTTACTTTCTCAGTATAGTAAGTGCTGTTATAATTAATGTGTTTACTTTCTTATAACTGTGTTCCTTCTTAACTATACTTTAATAAGATGTACTTTATTCAACTGTGGTCTCTTAACTATTTTCAGTTAAAATGTTATCACATTAACTTATTTATATTTATAGGTATTATACTATCCGGTATTTTTACTCTTACTGGGAAAAACGTGATTATGAATTCCAAGATGCTCCCGACTTTTTCAAAGAGTTCGTTCATATTAAAATAAATCTCAAAAAATGAATCATATTATGCTAACTAACCCGGTGTACATTTTCTTCATTAATTATCAACTTACTTTGTATAATTTTAAGACTGCCTAGAATTCTAATTGCAAATGGTGCGTAAAAGGGACTTAGCGAGGTCTCTTCGGTAGAATAATCGCATCTACATGCAAATGAAAGCATCCTCAAATCCCTATAGCAATTCCTCTTAAATATTTCATTAAACACTTACATCATACTGTAATAACTCCTCTAGCTACTTTGCTACAAACACAAAAAGCAAATATTTAACATTAGGCTTAACACTTCCTATAAATCTCCTTCTAACGCTTTTTTCTTCTTCACATTTTTCTCTAAGCCTACTTTTAGTCAAATCTCTGCTGGCGCAGCTATCTGGGGAACACCCGGAACATAGAATTTCTCGCTGTTATGTGAAAAAAGGTCCACCCCAGGGACTACCTCCATTAGCACTTGTTTTCGCCTTTTATTTCTTGTTTAAATCAAATCTTGTGGCAACGGTTCTTTATTTATCTGCAGTAATGGCGGTTTTGATGCTCTCAGCTACGATTCTCCAGTGGTTAGAGAAATCAATACTTAAGCGAATCAGATATTGATACTTGGGTATCAAATTTGTTAAATTAACGTTCAATTAATTACTAAAGTAACTAAAGAACATTGATTTTTAAGAGCACTTATGAAATACAGTGTGGACTCCCTCTTATTTGAACCCTGTACTGTAATTGAATCGTCAGTTTAAGAAAAGGAATAAGCCCATAAACCAAGTTTTGGGAAAATCTAAAAAAAAATATAAGTAATGTAATTTTCATTGTATAACCACCAAATTTTTACTGGAAATTCAGGACACTATTTAGAATACAGTACAATCATTGAAAAAGTATAAGTAAGATTCAAAAATAGTGTCTTGCCTTATATGCTTGTAAATATAGACCTTACCTTCATGACACTAGGAGACGTTGGTTCCAAATAAAAGTCGTAAAATGGACTTTTGAAGCTTTTTTGTTCAGACCAAACACATGAATTTCAGATTGCTGAGTTCCCTTGTTTCTCCTCCTTAATCTGAAATAAGAATGTATACTCCACACTGGAAAAGTGTCATCCTAGACGATAATTCGTTGCGCGTTTGTACATTTATTTCAATTTTTCCTTCTTTGATGCCAAACATTCGGTAAATAACATCTGCCAAGTTTCAGAATGTACGTGAGTATCTCAAAACTTGCTGTGGCAATCTTTAAACAAAGCGGAAAGTATTTTAGAAAAATGACTTTCGCTCAAGATAGACCATCGTCTTCATAGTATTAGAAGTATTAAAATAAGACATGGATAATGGAACATTATAGACTTGACAAAGAACTAAGGACATCATAATACTTCTCCAGAGACAATAAACGTATTCTTCTTCTATAGGGTTTCGTAAAATATATCTCTTTGACAGCAATTCTAGAACTTTGATTATTTTGAACGAAAGATTCAGTACCTTATTTTTTATAGTTTTATAGATAGTAAGTTGCGGAGTTTTTCTATCTTTTCTTTTTCTCTACCAATTCGTGATAACTATGCGGTTGGTACTCGCTCCTTTCGAAAAAAAAATTAACCATTCTTATGGCTAAACGAAAATTCTTGACTTTTGAAAAATATTTTCACAACTTTTTTTAATCGCCTCAGTGCAGTTAGTTATTTGTGCTCAAAAGTATACTTAGTAGGAAATATTTAAGGTAGTTTTGATTTCTTTCACTCTGTTTGTTTTTGAGGGCGCTGAATCTGAATATGTGGTTTTCTAATTAAATTTCGCAAAATTTTTAAAATCTAAAATTGGACCCTATTTACTGCTTTCAAAATGTTAATTGTGCGTTTATCAAGAAAATAGCTAATACGAATACTTTGAATAATAGAGCATTCGCACTTGACGTCACTTGGAGGACAAAACAACGTTACTAAGGCTGTTGTTAGGGGCGGGATATAAAAGCATCCAATAAAAGCATTCGCACATGACATCACTGGAGGATAAAAACAACGTTACTAAGGCCGTTGTTAGGTAAAGTCATGTGATTGAAAATGCTCTATAAGTAGAGAAAACCTAAAAATCACATGTTATAAAAATGCCGCATTTCGCAGAGAAAAACATAGCAATACATCCCTTTTAAACACTAACACGAACGATAAAATAGTTAACACAAAGGATTTTTTTAACCAAAAAACCATGCATAGGTATTCTACCTAGAACCACACAAACATCCTGAATATAACCCTTCTGTAACTCAATTTCTATCAGTCCGATCTGAGTAGCAGCGACAAAACTGCTCCGAAAAACAGATGGTATCAATCCTTTAAACCCACCCTTTTATTAATAACCAGCGTCCAACAATGAAAGATGAGGGGTTCCGGATAGCCCCCTCATAATTTAAGGGGTCTCGCTGGGGGGACGGAGGGAATCAATCAGGTTATTGATGCCCCGGCCCACTTTTCAGTGGAGCCGGTGACAAACGATGGGGCGTCCAGGGGCGTTTGTCAAAAAAAAAAAAAAAAAAAAGGAGCCCCTGGGAACCATCCGTTCCGTCGGGACTGTTCATTTCGTTTCTTATTTTCAGTCGGTATGAATATAAGAGGGGATTTTTATGCTTTAGTAATCGCGACGCGATTGTAGCAACACTGAAAAATATTCTTGTAGTTTTCCTCGGCAACGAGAGCGACAAGAGTATTCGATGCTGCTATTGGTTTTAACTGTTGTTACACGAAGTACTACACTCAAGTCCAAAAATTAAGGATATTTTGATTTTTTGGGATAATAATGACATAAATCTTTGTTCCTGCTATCTAATTTTCAGGGTCCCCAGGCATATATGTGGAAACAAAGTCATATGTGCTTCAAACAATATAGTTACCACACACCAAAAGGATCCAAGAGATAAAATCTGCCAAAATTAATGATAAGGAGGTGTCTAAATATCATGCTTAAAGATATTTCATGCACTTAAAATCATGCATGGAGTTTAGGAATATTATATCCTTTACAAATAACAGGGCTAAATGACTCTCAAATGAATGTTTCTGCTACCGTTTCGAGTGTGTATGAAACAGTATTATCAATGGAGGGCCTTTGTATTATACCCCCTCTTAAACTATTGTCAACTTAATTTGACCCCAGAACACATATTTACACTCTAAGAATATCTTATATAGAATAAATTACATTAATAAGGAACTAATATTTTTGTCATTATTTCAAAAGTAAAATTATCCTTAATTTTCGGCCACGAGTGTAGCTATGTAAAGGAATAAATATTTTTTAAAGTTTTATGTGCTATTTATTATATTTTATCTTATTAGATTTGGAGTTGTACTGTGTAACCATAAGAAGTAAGTAGCAAATGAAAGGAAGTCCAATAGACGGGTGTATTTCATTTCGGAGTATCGTCCTTTCGCAGAAAAATAGAGACCGACAATTTCTTGCAAGGTAGAAAACTATGACAAACCCTTAAAAACAGGACTGCCAACTGCAGTGGCGGCTCGTGGGTAGTTCAAATTGGGGGCTCACAATTAAATTTTGTAAATACAATTAAGTAAATGTATCACAATTAGAACAGAAGAGGGGATGGAAGCTCATCCTGAATTAGGAACAAGTTAGTTGGAATAGATTTTTATTAGCTTTTAATTTATGTTATTATCGACTTATTTCATTTTTATTGGGGGTTCAAGTGCTCGTAAACTCCTGTTGTAACAGTTGCTGCCACTGGCCATCTGTAATTTCATACTGCAAATAAATTCCTACAACATTCTTAGAAATCCCGATAGAGAGAGAGAGCTTATCACTTATAGTACCTGAATCAAAACAACCTCAGTCAGTTCAATCCGACAATAAATTTCCATCCGGACTCGGCTGCGGAGCACTTCTATTAAGATCGAGCCGCGAGATACATCTCCCCGAGTGGCAAGCGCGACGAATTTATGGGTTGTTTACGCAACAAATTTCCCGCCGCCCGATACACATCGCATCGACCTCCCTCGACCGACAAATTTATGAGAAGAGAAAAACGGTAGCTTTTTGGATCGGCCGTGATTCAAAGTGTGACGGGACTTTATCTCCGTAGCATCCTATATGCGTAGAGGAATTGCTACTATACACATAGAGAGCGCTTTGAACCAGGCCCATATGCCTGGACTTTAGTTGCAGAGGTGTGGATCCATCTTAAAATTATTTCTAAGAAACCTCCCCTCTTCATATTGTAGATTAGTTGTAACTACAGTCTACTCCGCTTAATGTGATAAATTTTGTTCAAGAGTAGAATGATAACAATATCCGATTGATAACAATAGGCGATTCAATATACTATAGTCTGTTCATTTAGAATTGGCGCCTGAAACAGGATCAAAAACGCTCAATAATGCTTCATAACGGTCATCACACAACTTCAGTGACCGATTTTTTTTACAGTATTTTAACTACTTCTGTTTTGGCTGCCTTGTCATTGCAGAAGAAAATGCTTTCGATGATAATTACAATATAGTAACTGCTTCTAATACATTTCGTCTCAGGCGCCAGTTCTAAATGAACAGACTATAGAAAGTTACAAACAGCATAACTAGAGTTTTAGAATAAAATTATAATTATACTTTCTTAAATAAAAATACGAGAGCGAGAAACATACATTACTAATAAATTAATGACTCATTTTATATGTTTATGTAGTAAAATTTGCCTTCATAGGGGGGAAAAGATGTTTTTAGGGAATTTCACGAAATTTTGGTAATATTAAACGAAATGCTGATCATATAAAACGGCGCATTTTACATTAAATTAGTTAGGAGTGATCGGGACAGGTCAATTTTGATAACATTAACCGTGATCACATTAAGCGAAGTCGACTGTATTTAGAATTCTAATAGATAGGATTTGAATTTTAGTGTACTTAATGTTAAAATGTTCTGGATATCAGTTCCAAGTAAAGTGGGGGAGTGGGGGTATTGGAGTTGAGTTCTCCCTCAGAAGGTTTTTTTTTTAAATTTGACTCTTTGAAGGTGTTTTAACTCAGTTTTGGAATTTTTAAGGAAAAAAACAGTGCATATAAACAGTCATGAAAATTTCGGGAGTGTGAATGTGAACTCCCTAAATCTAGAGAACTTCAGGCTCTCAACCTTAACTCCCCTATTGATGCGGCCCTTGTTTTGAACATTTGTTTCGTTAGTATACAGTGATGAAAACCTTCATGGCAGAAATCGATATTTATTTAATAAATTTCCGGGATTATAGTCCGTGGCCTGCGGCCATTATTCCCAGAAGTTTAAAAAAAACGTCTTGGGAACCAACCGACGTGTTTTTTCACTGAGGATGCCCTCCGAAGTCCAGGATGAAATGTCTGGGGATAATATGTCCACAGGCTACGGCCTATAATCCCGGAAATGTTTTTAATAAATATTTTTTTCATTGTAGCAAACGTGTGGCCATCATTTCTTATAGAGGGTGAAGTATCGGTTGACAGAACTGCTTCAATGAGATTTTCATACCTTATATCCCAAAGTCATTTATTAAACCAGCTACGCTATGTTCTGACCACCAAGCTTCGCGAACTGCATTTTCTACCTTGACCATGCAAACAACGGTTTTTTCCGTAAATACTAGTTGAAACGAACTGTTAAGGTTAAGGGCATATTACATAGTACCAAGAATTTCTGCAGAAATTTTCTACCGTCGTCGCCTAGCAAACCGAAATATCCCCCGCGTTTTAAAAACATCGCAAAAAAAGAACCCAATTTGCTCGAAGAATTTTTTTTAATCTATGATTCGAAACTGTTTTCTTCTAGTGTACGAAACTGTTTCTCCCCATCAGTGTTATGTTTCTGGAAAAAGAGCACGAGAAAGAGGAAGAAATAAAGGAGGGAGAAAGCGGGGAGCGAGAAACACAGAGACGAAAAAAGAGAAAGTGATGGGGAAAGAAAGAGAGAAAGAGTGAGAGTGTAAAGAGAGAAGGTGAAGATAGAGGAGAAAGAAGGAGTAAGATAGAGCAAAAAAGAACAGCGAAAAAGAGAGATGAAAAGGGAAGAAAGAGAGAGATTATTCAACCCCGTCTATGGGGTTCCCACCAGCCACGGTTAGCATACCAAAACGCTCCCTATTTATACTACCTCGATGACATCTCTGTTCAGAAGAACTAGGGATAATTTATTTACAGAAGTGGCCGCTAGATGGCGACAGGGGATCGTGTTGAGGTTTTTTCCTTTGCAAGACTCGCTGATGCTGCAAGATAAGCATCGTGTGTGGGCGGAGAAGGGAAAATATCGGGTTCTATATTTTCTTCATGTTCTATTTTTCGCTTGAAAAAAGAATAGTTTGACTCAGCACTGTATTATTCTGTATGCATGAGTGGGGTAATATGTCAGTATCAATGACTATTTAATGTAAATTGTCGTAGGAAGAGCACAGTAATGTGCTGAAATTTTAAATAAGACTATAAAAGTAGTAAATGTTTATGACATCATGCCAATCGATAATATGTAGTAGTAATCTATGGTAGTAATAGTATAACAATTTATTAAAGTATTTTTATTCGGCTTAATAAAATGTTCTGTTCTGTTAATTTCGTTTATGTATTTTTTCTTTGTAGTTAGTAGTTGGTAACTTTTTTAACTTGGTATATTATTAACTTTGTTAAGGCTAATATTGAAGATAAATTTGCCTTTCCACATTTGAAAATTTATTTCTATTTTGCACAATTTTTAGTTAAAAAATTTTTTTACATTTTGAAAAGAAATTAAGTAATAGAAAGGAAATAAAAGGTATGTCCCTTTAAAGTTTTTAAACGTCTCTTTTTAACTACTATCTTTTATTTCTTTATACAGAAATTTTCAAGGATTTTAAGATTTCTTAAGAATTTTACAAAATAAGGCATTTTTATAAAAAGAATAATAATAGAATTAAAAATATATAGCTGAACCTTCAAGGGGAAATTTTGAAATAGAGTGTTTGTTTACAATTTCTGAAATATCATACGTAGATTTTTGTTATTAAAGTATGTTTTCCATTAAAGTTCTTCAAACCAATTAAAGTTGTAAAAAAAGGGAAAACATTAATATATTTATTTTCAATCTTTTTAATATTTTGTTATCTTTGGAAAGTAATTTCACAGACGCTTTATTTGATCCAGAAAAAAAAACTATTTAAAACAGGAATTAGAAAAGAGGCTTAAAAGTAGGTTAATTGAAAATAGTCTGCAAATCCTATAATTTATTAACGTAATAGTTTAAATAATAGTTTACTAAATAGAGCAAAACACAAAAAAATCCAGTAAAAATATCTTTGTGAAAGCCAGGAGCTACGTATATCTCAATTGGTCTTATTTCGAAAATAAGTCTTATCAGATAACAAATATTTTTTATAAAGCGGTATAAAAAGAAAAAAGTACAAGTTAACGAAAAGATAGATTCTTATTTTGAATGGAGGAAATTGGATTTGGAGATTGAAATTTTAAACATTTATTCTGTATTGAAGTTGAAGTAAGTAAAATAGTTTTTAATCCACTTCCTTAAACTGTGATTCCATAATTAATTAAATAGAACTTCGATTATTAAATATGTTTAAGTATGAGTTAGCTATAGGCTTTATTTTAAAATTAAGAACATTTAGTTAAGATAAAGCGAAGCTTTTTACATAATTAATTTATATGATTTTAATTTTCGATTCGAGTCTTCGCAAATAAAAACTATTGGCTAGTTTTAACAAAGGAAAGTTAAAATTTGAAAAATTAAAATGAAGTTAGAATAGAATTAAATATTTAGATCCTGCTTTAATATTTAGGTCAATTTTTGTAACTTTGAAAAATGAAATATACGCCATGACTTAAAATTGAAAAGAATTTATATTTTTTACTACTTTTTTAATGTGGTACGGGGGTATATTCATATAAGGGGTGGGGGGACTAGAGAACTCTTCATTCTTTTTACGAGGATTTAAACTTTAAGAAACAGTTCTCAGCTACCTGTTTAAGCTCTATATTTCTATATGGTTTATCCCTACATTATCTCCAAAACACCATCACATTTTGTTGCGTTTTAATAATATTTCGCCCCCGAACTTCCAGATGTTGCCGTATACGTAACCCCCCCCCCAATTAATCCCCAGTAAAAGACCCCTTTGATTCCGTTTTATACGAGCAACAGCGGGTTCATGTAGCGGAACTAAGTTTAATTAATACCTAAAGCAAAGAAAGCAACAGCAGCAGCAGGTGCGAAAAGCCGTCATATGCAAATAGTTCCGGGGCTAATTCGAACACAATGTTTACCTAGCGATAAAATCTGCTAATTACTGCTGCTAGCCTCGTTATTTCCTAAGGAAACCCCCGCCCCCTAATGAGATGCATTGGAGTAAGTGAATGCATGATCTATTAAACGGTAGTATAATCTCTGAAAGTCTGATGATGGCCAACGGGGCGCGAATTAGGAGTAAAAATCCGCTGATGGTGCGAGGTGTTTTGTAATTCGAACTTCCGGCGCTATGCTTCGAATATATCAGTTTTCGATTCCGGTGTGGATTATAAATTGGGTATTAAGTTGAGGAATAATTGGGGATATGTTTCGAGCTTGGAGGTTAAACCGATCATAAAGATATTGTGATTAAAAGGAAATACTCCACCCATAGTTCCTTTCGCTCCAGTTATATAGTTCTTGGCAGATTAACGGGGTTTACTATTATAGGGGAGCAATCCCTCAAGTATGTTTTATTTTTAATGGTAAAGGATGTTTTCAAGCAATTAGGAACATCCTGCCCTCCTAACGTCTCTAACTTCACACCCCCAGGGTCCTCCCCAAAATCCTTCCACGGTTCTTGGTGTTTTGAAATTGATTACTTCTTAAAGATTAGGTGAACAGTGATTTTTAAAACGTGACCTTATACTAGCAATAAACAAAAAAAAAAGCAACAAAATAAAAAGTTTCTTAAATTTTCGCTGATTCAGCAATTTACCGTTAAAAAGTATCGTAGGAAACCTAAAATATTATTTTTCAGTAAAAATAAATTAAATATTCTTTTTTTTTGGGGGGGGGGCGGGGCGATTAATCATCGATTGTCGATTGAAATAAAATACACCTTGAAAAAAAAAACTAGAAAAGTATTAAAAGTATTTAGGCAGTAGGGTTTTTTTTTTCAGAAAATTAGCGGGATCTTATATCTATTTTAACCCAGCTATTCTATATATTTTATACATTCTTTTATTTTATACATTTCTTTCTATAATTTTACTACAGAGCAAACCTGTAAAACCACGTATAAATACTGTGTGTCAGTGTCAAATGTTACATTTCAAAGCGTGTGTGTCGCCATCTATACAGTAAGTTAGTAACTAATATTAGACTATTTATTCCTTAATTTTAAGAGTAAAATGCATGATTAATAAATTCAATTTAAAAATTGAGAGAAAAATTTAGAATTAAATAAGATATTGAGTGACAAGGTATTTATAATTAAATTATTTAATTAATTTAAATTAAGTATTATGTTTCTGTGCAATGTAATGTGAATGGGGACAATTAATCATCGTTTGAAATAAAATACACCTTAAAAAACCTAGGATAGAATTTAAGCAGTACGTTTTTTTCCAGAAAATTATTTTTATTTTATTTCTTATTTCTATTTTAACTCTCCTATTCTATCTGTATAAAAATTTTACAACAGAGCAGCCTGTAAAACAACGTATAAATACTGTTTGTCTGTCAAATGTTACATTGCAAACCGTGTCGCCATCTATACAGATAAAGAGTAACTAATATTAGACTATTTATTCTTTTTATGTATGATTAATAAATTCATTTTAAAAATTGAATGAAAAATTTTGAATTTAATGAGATATTCAGTGAGAAGGGATTTTGAATTATTTTTAATTTTTGAGAGATCTTTAGAAATGAATGACCTAAATAATAACATACTAAAATTTGAAAAAAGTTTAAAAAAGTTTAATTTTTTAAAATTTCCTTTTTTTTTTTCTTTTTTTTTTCCCAAATTAGTGTCCCAAAATTTTAAGGCTTTTGTAAAGGTTGTTTTTCAATGGATCTTATTTACAGAGTTAAATGGAAACTGGTGGAATTTACACTTAATTAGTTAATTAATTTAATAAATTGAAATTGGTAAAATGTAAGACTAACTTCCAAACAAGCAACAGCATGTAATATTTTGACATACTTCCAATCAGAATTTTAAAAATATTAAGTAAATTCTATTTAAAACGAAAAATTTAAAAAAAAATTGAAAAATTTAACGTTTTAATAAATTTTAATGTTACGATATTAATCTGAGATGCATGTTCATAGGTTAATTTTTGTTGTGATGCAGAAATATTTAATATTTTTGAAATAAAATTGAAAGAGAGTTGAAAATTTAAAAGCAGTATTTTTAAAAATCTTAATTTTGTAATAATATTTTAATTAATGAATAATTAATATTCACTTTCCTTACAACCATTAAACCTGGAATCGCAGGGAAAATACAAGCTAAAATAATTTAGATATTTAAGTTGAAATAAAATTTTGCAAACAAAAGTTTTATGATCACTTTATTGAAATCCCTTTTGAACATTTCCTTATAATAATTTAGTCATGTTTTTTCATGATAAGGTTTTTTTTATTAAATATTTTTATAATACAAATAAGGGGGGAAAATTGACTTTTTTATTAAAAAAAAGTCACCTTGAAATGAAAGTTTCCATTGTGGTAAATGAAATTATCAATTTCTTTTCATCATGAACTTCTATGAATTATGATATATCATTATAAATTCATGAGATTTGATGTGCAGTTAAATTTTAGTTTAATACTTTTCAAGGATAATATTGTGTAGTTCATTCTTTGATCTGTGGAAAAGTTTGGAAAATATGACTTATGTTAGTAACAAAAAAAAACTAGATATAAGCTCATTTTTGGATATTGGGATCGCCTTGAGCGTGTCAACCTCCTATCAAATCCAAAGTAAAAAGTGTAAATTGTCTTCACTCTATTCAGATTTCCTATGCAAATGTGTGATCGCCTCGGTGAGGATCTTTCAATCCTGATGAACATTGAAAGTGAAACAGTGTAAATGCATGGCCATCTAGACTCATAAAGCCATAGAAGCTCGAAATCATGACGCGAAATAATATAGGTAAGTCGTCACTTTTCAACAGCACAAGGTACAAGATTTCAGACTGGAGTTGCACTGTTGTCCAAAAAAGCTATGAAGAGTGATGTCTTGCCTACTATTTCACGTCACGATTTCGAGCTTCTATGGCCTTATGAGTCTACTTGGCCATGGTAAATGAGCCTTTAAGGAGGTAATGGAAAAGTATTCCTCCCCATTTTTACACTTATAACCCTTATTTTCTCACTTGTATACACAGATCCTCCAACACAGGAACAGCCTGCTCCCCAGGATCTACAATTTAAATCCACCCATGGTCCACTGATGAGGTCTTTTCCCAAGCCAACTAAACTGATGATCATCATTAAACAAAGCAGATCCACATCAATATTTCACAGTGCTCGTGCATGTCCCTCATTGATGTCAGAATCATCGACTACCGACTCTTTCGTGAAGAAGTGGAAACGTTGGGAAGCAAAGCCTGATAGTGTTCTCCAGGAGGTCCCGAAGTGCCGTGCTCAGTCACAATACGCGAGGTGATGTTCAGACTTCTCATCTCGGCGTAGAAAATGGCATCGCAGATCAGTTTCTGGCAATAAGGTACCATCTCGGGAGGCATGTCGCGCAACTTTTCGGTCACGTGTTCGCCAAAAGAACCGTATTTTTCGCTGGACCTCCTGATTGGTAGACCCTCTGAGCAACCAGAAGATGGGGATCTTTTCGATAGGGGGTCGTCAGTACTTTGGTCCGGATTGAGTCCAACAGACGTACGCCTTTTGTAAGGTCTTTTGGACTGGGTCGTTATTGCGTCCATCAAAGCAGCGTGGTCCACAGAGTTTCCATCTTTGTTAGGTTCGTTCCGTTTTTCACCCTCTAGGTACACAACGGCAGGTTTCTTATTTTTGTTAGAGACTAGCATCTTACGATCTTCGATCGCGAATTCGTTATTCGTGATGGATCTTTCCGAGTCTTTGCTGATCTCGATCCCGTAGAAAATGTCTCCCTCCATGCAATCCACCCCGGCGTAAACGTCGTTAGGAGCGGGTCTTTTCGAGGGTGGGTTGGAATTCCCATCGTTCGAATCCGCAGCTTCTACTTTGCAGCGAGATCGTTTGAGACTTTTGATAGGTGAAGAGGGCCTACTGTTCGGAGCAGAGGGAGTTTCCTCGTCAGTTTCAGATTCTTCGTCCCCTTCACCCTAAAAAATATTTAAAAGAATAACTCACCAAATATGGATATGAGAGCACAAGTATAGTTCTTGTAATTAGAATAGGAGTATCAAGGCCCCTCGTTAAACCCCACTCTAATGCCCTCGTTTCCAAGGCAACAAGGTAAAAAATATAGGTCTGGTTCGAAATCCCGACAATCAGTTGCCCGACATCATCATCATCATCATCATCATCATCGCCAATGCGATACAAAACGGGAAGGAAGGAGAATTGTCGGGCAAATGAACGGATCCCAAAAAATATGATCTTGATATGCCTATTCTAATTACAAGGAACATAGTATACGAATCGAATTCCATCGTACATTCCAGTGGCGTAGCCAGAAGAAAATTTACGGGGGAATATGGGATAAATTTAGTTATTTTCTATGGCCAAAAAACGAAAACTCCTGAGCTCCTGACTTGTTTTAAGGGAGAGATATATCCCCCATACCCAATACCCTCCTCACTCCTTTGCTTTTAGATACACATAAGTCCCATTCACAAGCTACGGCAAACGTTAAAGAGGTAGACAAGTCCCTTATGTGTGACAAAATGTGACAACGGGAAGTTCAAACATTTGTGGCATAACGTTTCAAAACTGTTAAGAATGACAGTTAAATAAATATCAAGTAACGAAGTAAGATGTTAAATTTGGGTTTAATTTCAGTTTCTAAAGTTTGAAATCACAATGAGGAAGGGGGATAAAAAAATTATACAACTTGTGACATCATGGGGGAGGGATAGGTTTAAGTAGGATGGGTTGGGCATAGTTTAAAAACCGCTGCTTCTTATACTCACCTCACAAATATCCATGTCATACAAATGCATGTCATCGAACACAGATTTCGATGGTGTGGCGGGTTCCTGATCTACTAGGAATCGAAGATGGTCGTAGTACCAAAGCTTGGGTACATGGAGTTTATCTGGGCGACCCTCTTCTTTGGATACACGAACCTACAATAAAAATAAAATGAAAAATTAATTCTACTGTCTGAGAGTTAGTCATTAAATTGAAGTAAAAAGTCGTAAAATTGTGCTTAGTTTATAAACTATAAGGAACAAATTAACTTCAACATTTTCACGGGGGAAAACGCAGAACTGTGTTTACTGTAACTAAGGGGGAAAATAAAAATTATAATAAAATCTTAAATATAAACCTACACCTTGCACTCCTAGAGATCAGTGGCGGATCCAGGATTTTGTTTTGGGGGGGCTAAGAATTTTCATAATCCAATTGTATCTTCATGATTATCTTAATATGCAAAAGGTATTGAATTATCCTGCTCCTACCACTAAAAGGGGGGTCTGGGGGCAGTAGCGTAGCCAGAAAAATTTTTTGGAGGGGGGATATTGATATTTGGGGAGGGGATATGGGGTATATTTTAAGTGGTTTTCTATGGTAAAAAAAAAGAAAATTTCCAAGTTTCGGGGGGGGATATATATCCCCAAATCCCCCCCTCTGGCTACGCGCCTGGCTGGGGGTCCCCCAGAAATTTTTTGGAAATTTAAGTAAAACAAACCCCACTTTTCGTTCTGTTTTGGTACGCCTCATCCGATTTCGGATATAGATTTCATGGTAGAATTTTTGTGTTCTTACAAACTTAATATAAAAAAAAGTTGTAATAATAGAGTTACAAGAACTAATGGGCTCTAGGGGTCCTCCCCTAGAACATTTCTAAAAATTTAAGTAAAAAAAACCCACTTTTTCAACTTGTTTTGGTACACCTCATACGAATTTCGGATATAGATTTTATGGTAGAATTTTTGCGTTTTGACAAACTTAATATAAAGTAGAGTTGTAATAATAGAGTTACAAGTACCAAAGGGGTCTGTGGGTCCTCCCCCAGAAAATTTTTGAAAATTTGACCTTAAAATAACATGGTTTTAACTCATTTTGATTATATATAGTGTAAAACAGTGGCGGATCTAGAACATGAGCAGGGGGGGGCTAACTTTATCTGATTGAGGATGATAATGAAGTAACAAGCCGTGCTTTTTACAATATTCATAAATGTCTTAAATATTGAGGGCAGTGTTGATTGTAAATGACTAGCATTATTAAATATAACTAATTAATTAGTAATTAAATTAGTTAATCATTAAATATATCAAAATAATAAGGGTGTGTAACCGGGAGGGGTTTTTAACGATGATTTGAGTCAAATATTTTTTTCCAAGAATATAGATCAAATGTGAATTTTCGTGCACTTAATTTCAATGTTTAGTGAATAATACATCCATCCCGAGGCATAAGGGGGGTTTGGGGGAACCTCCCCCAAGAAAATTTTTGAAAATTTGACCCTAAGAAGTTGTGTTTTGACTCATTTTTGGTCATTTGGGACTCTTTGAGTGTCACACGAAAAAGATGATTTCTTGTACTCGTTTTCAAAGGAAAAAAACTGTTAGATGTAAGAATTTCATGGGGGTGGTTTGAACCCCCTAACCCCGTCTCTATTTTAACAGAGTAAATGTTTTGTAAGAGACTTAGTGCATTAGACCCTTTTAAAAAGTGAATCTTATAAAAACCAGGGAGTTAGACCAGAGGGGCTAAAGATAGATGTGAAATAAATCAATAAAAATGTAAGGGGCTGTAAAAAATGTAAGTATTTCGGAGGTTATGCTATGTTAGGCTTAGAAAGCTCATTGGAATCTACAAGTTCTGAATCGCATTTATATTAAAGTGCTGAAAGCTAAAGATCTTGGAGGGGGCAAACGCTTTTAGGCTAAAGCTCATTAAATTGCGAACTAAATATATATTTAAAAACGCAAGAGGGCTAAAAGCTTTGTAAAGGCTATTAAAGAGCATGGAGGGGGCTAATGTTTCATAGGGCTAACGCTCATTAATTTGTGTAACAAACATAAAAACGCAAGGAGGCTAATGCTTTTAGGGGCTAAGCTCATTGGATAGACCCTTTAAATTACGAATCAAACCTTCAAACATGCAAGGGGCTAATAATTTGTAAGGGCTAAAACCTCTAGAAATCCTGAAATAGTGAATGGAGTTTATAAAAATGCAGGGGGCTAAAGATCTTGGAAGGGGCTTAATGCTTTGTAGACCCTTTGAATTGTAAAAAAGGCTACAAAAAACTGAAAAATGTTTACAATTTTGAAAATTCAAACAAAATTTTCTAAAAACTTAAATTTTTTTTCGAAAAAGTTCAATTTTATGTAGTGTAAACTTAAGTCCCAAGGGGAGGGGGCTATAGCCCCTATAGCCCCCCCCCATAGATCCGCCACTGGTGTAAAATTTTTCATTTTGGGGGGGGGCTCAAGCCCCCTAGCCCCCCCCCCCCTGGATCCGCTAGTGCTAGAGGTGATGCTGAAGAGCAAGAGATCTCGGAGTGAGAGTTTGTTTAAAAAAATTATTTCAAGAGCAGTGGTGGATCCAAGGGGAAGCCTTAGCCCCAAAGGAAAGTCCTAGATTCACAACCGATTGTAAAGATTAAAAAAAATCATATTTACCTTGTTGAGTTCTTTCCTGAATGATCCTCTCATGCTATTCAATTTCTTTGTCACCAGGCTTTTCGTCGCATTCGGGTCATATTTTCTAAAAACTTCAAGAAGTTGTTCTAATGCCGCATTCCTGGCATGTTTGTCCCTGTAGTAGGGATCTGTCACTTTCCATAAGCATGGCAGCTCTCTGAATGCATCAATCATCGACATCATTAAATCGCGACTAGAATAAAACATCTCCAATTTGACAAACTAGTGTTAAAATATTCTTAAATTGCCAACGAAAAAAAAAACACAGAATTTTGCAAGGAAAAGACTGATTATCCCTCTAATAATCCCCAATAGATATAATCCTCAGTAGAAAAAATAATCCTCAAATAACCGAAAAACCAACTAGAATTCCAATTACTAAGGCTCGATCAGAACAGAACGACAGAACTACGCATCGGAACACCTGCTTTTTTCGCTTATCAAAAGCCGTCTGACTCGGCGGGCTCTTCCATTCTCGGAAAATAGGAGCGGTGGAGTTTCGTGGAGCGGTTCGGTGATTTCGAATTCCACGTCACGCCGCGCCGCAGCTCTTCCAGGAAGTCTCTCCGCTTACGCAATCCGCTCCAGTTTTCCATTTGGCGCGGTGCCAGCCAGCTCTTTTGGAGCGATGGAGCGTCAGTGATTGGAACGGAGAACTAGAGAGAGGGTACGTGGGTACGGTACGGAGAGTTGTGGAGTCGGTTCGTTCGATATCCTGGTTTTCTTTAATGAAAGCAGCTCGGGCTGTTTTTTAAAGGACTAGGAGAGGGAATCATAAAGAAATTACGAACAAAATTCTCTTTCTTTTACAAGACGTTTTTCTCCTTCTTGTTAATATAGCAGTAAAATAGAAATAGAATGTAACAATACAATAAGTATTTCATAAGTATTTAGCCCAAACATATACTTTTAATTGCAAATTTTTATTTTAAGAATTGAAATTATGAATATTATGGGAATTTTAAGAAATTTGTGAAAAATTCGGTGAAATTAGTTTCTACTATATGGGGGGGGGTCTACTTAAGAAAATGCAGAAAATAAATTTTTAATTGGCCCCCATAGTTTAAAATTTCCAATTACCAAAATTTTCTTTATTATTTTCTGAATAAGACACAAAATGTTTTTAAAAAATAACTTCAAAACTCACTGAGATATTAAAAATTTAAAATTGGTGACTTACACCACTCTATAACATCCTTTTTAAGAGCAAAAAAGGCGATTAATCCACAAATATTTGTTGAACCTGTTTTTATGCGATGATAGGAATAACTTCAAACAATTTGTGACGATCCCAAAATAAATTAAACGCGCTTATCTCAGTGGGTTTTAAAGATATTTATTGAGATAGATTTTTTTTGTGTCGTATTCAGGAATTAAGAAAATTTTAATTATAAAAGTTCTTTTCCGGGCAAGTGGTCGAATGGATGATGGTAACCATTGAACCTTCGAATGGATGAGCATGATGATTATCTCATCATCACATCATCCATTCGACCACGGCCTACTTGCCCGGAAAATAACTTTTATCATTATCCTAACTCCGGTCGTGAAAGCCTTCATCATTGTTATAAAGAAAATTTTGCTAATTGGAAATTTTAAACTACGGGGTTCGAATAAAAATTTATTTTCTGCATTTTCTTAAATAGACCCCCCATGGAGTTGAGACTAATCTCATTTAATTTTTCACCTCTTAAAATTAAAATTTACAAGTGGAAGTATGTGTCTAGGGTAAATATACTATTTTAGGAAATAGCCTATTGAAACACCCTGTAACTATAGCTCAATGATGAGGACTGATAACGTCCCAATTTATGATTATTTTTAACAAACCAGATAGCAATAAACTTTTTCGATCATTATGCGTTGATAATTATTTTACAAAGATCTGATAAGATTATAAGTTCGAATTATGTTTCGCGTTCCCCCATTCCATGGTTCAAAAAAGTGAAAGAGGCGCTAAACAAAAAAAGGGGAAAACAACCTCACCTAGATCAGGGGTCGGCAACCTGCGGCTCGCGAGCCGCATGCGGCTCTTTTGATGTAAAGTTGCGGCTCTCCAGTTCTATACGAAAAAATTAATAATTTACTATCAAAACTCTTAAAAATAAGAAAATATATTTTTAAGTACCTAATTTTTCCAATAGCTTTTATTTCCATAATCTTTAATTACGAATCGCTTGTGTGAAATAAAAACATTCCACAATCAGGGCCCTATTAAGGCAAGTCCGGGCCCAAGGTCCAGGAGCTTTTAGGGGCCCCCTTCACGAAAAAAATGTATAAGAAACTGCGTCCTTGGGTTACTATTGCTACATCCTACATATAACACAATGCTAACCTAGAAAAAAAATTATACACCGCCCTTTTTTTATTTTAGTTTTAATGCACTTCTAGAAAAAAAAACTTCCTTATAATTTTTAAGTATAAAATTTTATCACATGAAATTTAATGTTTCGTGAAAAAAAAAATTATTTTCAGACTATTTGGGGGCCCCCAAAAATCATGGGCCCAAGGCCCGGGCCTTGCAGGCCTAGGCAGTAATCAGGGCCTGTCCACAATGAAAAAAAGCACTGATTATCCAGAATTGGCAAATGGCTTACAAATGGCTGCAAAAATTCAACTTCATGGTATACATCACAATGAAACAAATTAACTAATTCTAAAACTGCTAGGAAAGGGCCTAGCCTACGCCTTGCTTGAAGAAGTAGTTTATTTGAAAAAAGAAAAAAAAAACTTTTTCGTTGAAGATATGGAGAGGGATAAATTACTTAATTTTAAAAATTTGAAGCAATATTGCGATGAGACCAATGCAACAATTGACACAAATTTCTTCCGCATAGCTTTAAAAAACATGAAGGATGGATTCGCAGAGAGATTCAAGCAATTCAAAACAAACAAAAGTTCTTTCTAAAGTTTTTCATTGTAAATCCTCTCAACACCAATACAAATGAGATCAACATTGAGCCATTTGGAATGGATGCTGGATCGCTTCAAATCAGCGGCTGATCCAGGGGGTGGCACTCTGGAAAGTGCCCCCCCTTGGACCCAAAAAAATTACTCATAAGTACGAAAAAAAGTCCGAAAAAGTACTCAAAATGAGTTAAAACCCTACTTTTACAGGTCAAATTTCAAAATTTTTTCTGGTGGAGGACCCCCAGACCCCCCTTTTGTGTTTATAACAATATTATTTACTACTTTTTATATCATTTATATTATTACGTATTAAAAGCTGTTTATTTCAAATCACAAATCAAATATATTTATAAGCAAATACTATAAAATTGGGAAACGAAAACTTTTAGTGCGGCTCTTTAAAAACTGGGAAATTTTGTAAATTGTAACTTTTGGCTCTTCCGCTTCAAAAGGTTTCCGACCCCTGACCTAGATGGATGTGAGCAGTGATTCTCGCTCATCAACGGATTTATCTGGGTGATCTTCACGGGCCAAATGCAATGTAAACTTTCCATTGCCTGTTTAATAATATTGAGAGAAAGTACGAAGAGTTAAATAGGAAAGGATTACCTATGGATGGTTAGCAGCCATCAAACTCAGTATAGAGGGCGGTAGTGAAAATGAGTCTTTAAGCATTTCCAGGTTACACTTTGGCATCTTTTCAGAGCGCCAGCAACCGCCAATGTGCGCCAGTGTTTATTATTTACATATGTAAAAACTTATTTCTTGGATATATACTGAGATATTTGCAAGATATTTTACTTCGGTCAGCATATATTTCAAGTTAAAAATCAAGATATCAACTAAATAACCAAAAAAACTTGTGAAACGAACCTACAGAAACAAAACGTAAATACCGCCAAATCGAGCGATAATCGTAAAATCTAGCAACCTATTCTTGTTAAAGTTAATTTAATAATACTTTTTGTGATTTAGTTGATGGATAGAAAGCTGAACGAAATTACTTAGCTCATCATTATCCTATGGATGGTACTATTCGTGAAACATTTAAAACTGTGCTTTATTTAAAAATCATTTGAGGAAATGAGCCTGTTTTTACACCTATTCTACATAACACAACATAAGCGGAAGGATACACCGAAAGTGGCACTAGAGTTAAAAATGTCGGACTGTTTGTTGTTGTTTACATCGGTTAACCGTCCATAATGTGTGTAATTTTAATGAAATTTTTGTATTTTATTGGTAGAAAAGTATTTTAACAGTTTCCTTTGGCAAATTCTTTTGAAAACCTTAAAAAATATAGAAATTTTTCCTAAACCTTAAAAAAATTATAATCGTTCAAGATTTGAAGGCCCGCACAAAGGAGGGGTTACAGTTATTCAAAAATACGCATCTCTTTCAAAATTGCATTTTTCTTAATTTGTGTAGAAGTTTTTATCCTATAGACCTATAAACGCTTTTCATAAGGGAATTTAAACTGACATCATCTTAAAAGAGAGTTATTTATATTTAAAATAAAATAATAAATAATTATGATAGAGGAGTTGTTTTAAATCTTCAAATATTTTTATAAATTTTCTTTAGAGGTGATAATGTTTAGTTTTTTGGAACATTCAAATATATGTAGAAATAAAAAATTAATTCAGATTCAAAGTAAAAATCTTCTCAATCCATAGGCAAACATAATTTTTCTTTTTTTGGCTTTAAAACTGGATTTCATCTTTTCTGACGAAAAGTAATTATTTCAAATTGTTCAATGCAATTTTTACCATCGACCTTTATACCATCGGCATAGGCCTCGCCTAGTCGAGAGTGGAGTGACCCTACTGCCTGCCCATTTTACAACACTTTTTCCCCATGAGCAAGAGATTTTTGTATTTTTATTTTCCCCCTTGTGTTGATGTCAAAAGCTTCCACCAGAGTGCGAATTCCATACTGGAAGCTCACAGATTAGTAGATTGGTTGGATTGTTGCCATCTAAATATAATTTTAAAGATCCGTTTCTAGACATTCAAAGATACTCTTACTTTGTCTAAACACGTTTCCTGTCTGTGTCTGTTGTCAAACACAACACACACAACTGATGGAAAATTCAATAAATTGAAACAACGGGGTGAATAAAATTTAAAATCAACATGCAGAACGACGATGTAAGTCTATAAATGTCCATTAAGATTAATTATTGTATTCCTCTTTAATTATTAATTTCTTTCCTGCATATTTTAGTTTTGCCGTCATTCACGTGTTTTTCGATTTATTGATCAACAAATTGTTCTATTAAAAATTAAATAACCTATTTCGATTGAAATTAAACATTATGAGGGAAATCGGTAGCTTGAATAAGTTATCGACTTTTATGAAAATGTTTTTAAAAAAGGGATTTGTTAATGCGTATTAGTCTTTTTATGCAAATTTGCAAAAGCGGGACGCAACTTTGGCAAAATATTTTCATTAAGTTGGTTTCTAATTTAAAAACCAATCTTCGGGCATATAATCAACAAATTGTGTACTATCTAGCAAACTAGTATTGAATTTTTGTATACTTATATAAGTAATTAATCTATTTTGTTTTCAAAATGTCTGAAGTATAAGCTGAGTATAATGTGTGAATTGTTTTTATTGAAGTTATTCTAAAATGCATTGTAAACTAGCATTGATTTATAGAATAAAAAGCCAACAGCTTTAGAAAGAGTCCTCCAGTTGCTATCATCTGTTACCACAGCAACATGCTGAAGTGTTGTTAAGGGCCCCATTCACGGTCTATCCACTCCACTCCGCACGGCGTGGTGCGGAGCAGAGCGATGAAAAATCGGTAATAAGACCATCGCTCCGCTCCACTCCGCACCATTCCATTCAAAGCTCGTTTGACCGCCATTACTACTTTCAACCAAAACTGTAGATTTTGTTTGGGTGTCAGCGGCTGTTTTCTTAATTAAAAAAAATTAAAAAGCCCTAAAGAAAAGAAAATAAGAAACCTAGAACGAAGATTCGGCCAATTTTAATGCAAAAAAAGAAGCACATGCAAATCTCTCTCTTCAATTCAGTCGAAATGGGCCTGTACACTAAAAAAATAGTGTAGTCTTGGAAACCAATAAATGTCATGGCCCATTGGTTAGCGTTCTTGGTTACCATACGGTGTGTACCTGGGTTCGATTCCCAGTGTGGAACTTGATTTAATTTTTTTTAATTTCAAAAATCATGAAAGCTTTTGTTTACAACTTCAAAAAAATTATTTTTTTTATGAATTAATTTTTTCCAGTGGCCTGTATCTAACTGATTAAGCTAAATTTAATCCGATAAAATTAATTTATCTGAGAAATTATTTTAGTATTGTTCAAAACATGCTATAGTGATGCAAGGGGTTTATGAAATAAAAATTAGGTAGGTATGCTAGATAATGCATTTTACTTATAGGTTACTATTTTATTCGTTTTTACACAACTACAGTTGAGTCTGTTTCTGTTTTTATAAAGCAAATACGGAAAAAATGGGTACGATTTCCACTATTTTTCCCATTTAGGATTTTTTCTATTGAAATCAATTTCTGAATTCCGAGTTTTTTTCCACATTCACATATGCAAATCTTCAAATAAATTGCTTTTGTTTTGATAAATATGGATTATTTTTCGAAAGTTCAGCTAAAATGTAACCACTGAAAACGAGATATTCTTTTTTACTTTTTTTAATAACTTTAAATGTTACTTCAAAATTAAGTAAAAACCTATTAGTTCAATATTAAATTAATTTCTAAATATAAATAAAAAATTTAAATAAAAAATTAAATTTCTGCCACTTGAAATTTACAAGAAAATTTTTAAATAAACTTTGGCTTTTTTTTAAATTTCATGAGATTTATTGCATTTATTTATAGTTTATAAAAGAAAACATTAATTTTTCAGTAATATAGTTTAATAATTCATTAATTGTTTGAATCTTTTAAAAAAAAAAACATATATTATATAATATATGTTTCTTTAAAAAAAATGTAACTAAATAAAACTAAATATTTAGTTAATCAATCTTCATGCAACACTACTTTTGAAAATTATACGTTCTTTTTTCTTCAAAAGCAAATTTTTATTTTCTCGTTTAAAGTAATTTCTTATTAGTATTTCTATAGATTTTTATTGCGATACCCCAGGTTTTAATGTTGAATTCCTCTGGGTGAACTATTTATAAAAAAAAACATACTTTTGAGTAGTAAGAAATAAAAAAAAAATCCGGTAACAAAACGATTAAAATCATTGGAGGGTTTTTAAAGGGGTATCTGGTCACTACTATCCAAAACAATTTTTCATGATGCTTGCGATCATTTGAACCCTTCCATGATTACCAAAAAAAATCGATATCAGATAGAAAATCTTGCGAAAAAGAAGTTTTGTAGCATAAAAATTGAGCATGAGATCTAGCCTGGGCGCAATTCACTCTGTGCTGACTGGGATACCTCCTTGGGTATCACTACTTCAAATAGATTTTAAATTTTGGGATTTGCATTGGAAATTTTAAGTTCTAATTATGAGGAGTTAAATCATAGGTAATATTCTTGAAGATTTTTCATAATTAATTTAAATCGTTTAATTGGACCCGGTTGGAATGATTTGAACTATTGGATTTCCGAAAATTCGGAAATCCATCGCTCCACAAAACTGGAGAGATGACACGGTGCCACGTCATGAATTACATCACTCATGACGTCAAAAATCAAACCACGTGACTCTCGATCTGATCGCATTTGGAATAATTGGAATGATTGGATTGCGATTTCGGACAATTTTGGACTCCTGTCACTCCACATCATGTGACGTCAATCACTCCAAAAAGCACGTGTTTTCATGGAGTGTAGCGGAGCGGAGCGATCGTGAATGGGGCCCTTTAGGGTTCGTGTCAAGGCGCTATAGCAGGTTATTTATGCAAATTTTGCGAAAGCAGGACGCAACTTTGGCAAAATATTTTCATTAAACTGGTTTCTAATTTAAAAACCAATCTTCGGGCGTATGATCAACAAATTTTGTACTATCTAGCAAACTAGTATTGAGTTTATGTATTACTTTTAAGTAATTAATCAATTTTGTTTTCAAAATGTCTGAAGTATAAGCTAAGTATAATGTGTAGATTGTTTTTATTGAAGTTATTCTAAAATGTATTGTAAGCTAGCTATGATATATAGAATAATAAGGAACAACTTTAGAAAGAGTCCTCCAGTTTCCATCTGTAACCACAGCTCCCACAGCAACATGCTGAAGTGTTGTCAGGGTTCGAATCTACGTGCTATAGCAGGTTTTTTATGCAAATTTGAGAAAGCGGGACGCAACTTTGGCAAAATATTTTCATTAAATTGGCTTCTAATTTAAAAACTAATTTTAAAGTTAAGAGGTTTTTGACTAAAAGTTTAATCTTGGAGAATGTCAAAAGTATTTTTTTTAAAAAAAACCCCTCTTATTATCTGAGTGGTAAAGTCTAAGGTGAAATTGACTGATAGGTGACCAGCATTTGTTGTTTTCTAATTTTTATTATCTGACATTTTTGGTTTTATTGCAGATAGTTTGGAGTATCATCAAAACAACTTTCTGCTCCCACAAAGTAAAGTAAGTTTATGGTTTTGAACACATCATACTAAAATAATGCAAGAGATTTGTATGTTTACACAGATGCATGAAATATAAATTTTTCATTTTTTGTTCTTAGAAAAAAAATATTTGATATTAGCTATCAGACCTCTCTGTATGTATACTGAATAAAAACACATCTAACTACAGTAGAGTCCAAGTTATATAATCTCTCATATAAAAGCCCACGTCACTCACTGACTCACTGACTCACTGATTCTGGAACGCTCGCACACTATGATGCCATCTCGCAATAATAATCATAATCATCAGAAAAATATAAAAGCCCACGTCACTCACTGACTCGATGCCATCTCGCAATAATCAGAAAAATAAATAAATAAAAGTAATTAAAATTTTAAAATAATATAATAGCTTTTAAATAAATATCTTTCAAGAAAGTTGGTTTACTTAATAAAGGTTAAAAAGTTACTTTTAGGGAAGTTGGTTTCTAATTCAACAATAATAAATTATTAAAGTTAAACTTCTTATTTAATGTATAATTAATAGGAACTTGAAGTAGTAACGAGCGAAGCTCGCATAAAAGGCTAGCCTAGCTGTAAGACCCGGCTTTGCCGGGTCGTAACAGCTAGTTCAACTATGTTGAGACTATTACTAACTCAAAATCAGACCTGAAAAAGTTGTATACTTCCCCCAAACCTAATATATTGCTCCTATGGAGCTGGCAGGGGCTTCCCCTGAACCAGGTTCGTAGGTGCGAGCACTTTTTCCAGGTCCGGTTAAAATATTAAAATAATATAATTGTGCAAATTTCAATGTATATTTAACATAAAACAGTTATAAAAGTTATACAGGTACACCCCAAGCAATTCATGTTATTACGATAAACGAGGTTTTACTACTGTGTAGAATAATTTATCTTTGGTATAAAATTGATTTACTACCTACTTTTGAATAATTATGTTTGAATCTTCTTAAAGCTTCCAGTTACTTAAAACTCCTTTTTAGCCATCATACCTCATCAAAATTTGTAGTTTTTTTAAGAAGGATATGATAAGTTTGGCTATTTATTTACCTGTAAAAAATATTTTCAGCACAAAAACACAGCAGTTCTGTCGGAATGAGTATAATTTGACTGGTTTATGCAACAGAAGTGCCTGCCCTTTGGCCAACAGTAATTATGCTACCATTAGAGAAGAAAAAGGTAATTTTCTTTTTTAATTTTGATATTTTACATTATAAGGTATTGTATAATTAGTATTATGTGTTTAGTAACAGAAACACAGAAAATTTCATACTTATATTCTGTGTATAAATAAATCTTCTATGACTTTTAATTTCTTAGTCGAACTTTAGATATGTACTCAGCAATTAACCTTACTACCCTTAAAATACTTGCAGACCTAATCTAAATTGCATCAACCCAACCTGCATGTTTGTAAAATTTGTAATTAGAAATTAGTATTGCATAGCTGCCAACTCTTCCGTTTTTTTAAGAGAATCTTCCGTCATCCGTTTTTCAATCGTGTTCTTCCGTTTTTTGTCCGAATAATTTAAGCAGCCTATTTTTGCAAAGGACAGATAACAATTTTCTAAAAAAGGCTGAATCTTGCGCTTATCAGGCCTCAAAAAATTAACATTAATAATATTTAAAAAGAAATAAAATAAAATAAATTTGTATGGATCTGAAATTAGTTTTTTTAATGTGTGTGTAAAATTAAGTAGGTCAGTGTGCTCATTTGATATTAAATTTGTTTTTCTTTGATTTTTGAACTGAAGGATATCCATTCACATACCTGCCAACTTTTACGGATTGTCCGTAAAATTTACGAATTTCTGTCTAGTTTTACGGTTGTACGGATGGATCAGAAAATTTTCCGGATTTTACATTTCTTTCCACTTAACTATCCATGAAAATGCAAAACAGTCGCTACCTAAACGATTTTCTCTAATTAATATATTTTTACTTCAAAACCATCTCCTAATCCCTGCTCTTACGATTTTATCAATTTTGATTCTTTTATTGAGTGAAATTTAAATTTTTTTGCAAATCTTTTTCGGATTCGTCCGCGAGTCTTGGCGCTCGCTCACCCGGTAAGTTTGCTTCCCCCGTGTTCCGATCGCAGTGCGGAAAAAACAACTTTACCGAGATCGGACCTGTGGTTCATCATCGCATCTCCGTCAGTTAGAATTGAGGCTTGTTAACGCGGAAAAGTTTCTCCTCGCTTTCTAATCGTAGCAACTCAAGCTTATTTAAATTCATCTTTATCACATGCTGCTGAAAATGTTGATGGAAATTTAGAAAAAAAATTTATAAAAGCTAATATCATAACATTAGATCTGAAATTGATTCCAAACAGAAATTTAAATCAAAGGGTTTGGGAAAAGGGTACAAGATATTCATGTAACCAAATTGGTTTGTAGTATGAATTTTGTGAAGGGGGATAAGTCAGTTGGTTATCAGATAAGGTAGTTTTGTAATGTTATGCAAAAAGTTTTACTGATGCAAGTTTTCAAAAGTTGGCAGGTATGCATTCATGCTACCTATTAACTTAGGTTTAGTAACTATGGTAGATAGTCTGGACTTAGATTGAGAAAAAATGCCATGGGTACCTTGATTTTTAAAATCCTCCTTTTTTATAATCCCAATGTTGGCAGGTATGTTATTGTCTTTTAGTCTGTATAAGTATTCTTTTCTTTTAGGCCTTTGCTATTTGTATATTAAAACTGCTGAAAGAGCTGCATACCCTGAACGGATGTGGGAGAAAATAAAATTGTCAAAGAATTATGAAAAAGCTCTGGCACAGATTGATGAAAACCTACTCTATTGGCCTAGTTTTATAAGACACAAATGTAAGCAGAGGTTTACCAAAGTTGTCCAATATCTTATTCGAATGAGAAAACTGAAACTCGGGCGAACGTAAGTGTTGATTTATTTTACACATTTTTTTAAAAATCCAAACTAAAGTACTTTGGTATTAGCTCGTCAACCTTGCCGCTATAAACAAAAATGTATAGTCAAAGCCCTTTAACTGTCCCGCTGAAACTGACAGTCAATGAGCTAGTTTGTAACAACCTTAAAGTTTAAGAGGGTTTGCTGAATCTTGGTTTTCTGCATTTAAATATTTTCAAACTATTTTTGTTACTAATTTTAAACCTTAGTACTTCTTCTTTAAACTTAGTAATCATAGCATTTTTTTATCTCATTTTCTTTTAGATTCTTTTTATAAAATATCTATTGGGTGATGCTTGTGTAAATAATGCAAAGTTAGTAGGGAATAAAACAACATTATTCATTGAACAATGAGTTTAAAATTAAAAAAAAAACCATACATTTCGGGGATCTTTGGATCCCTTTTGCCAGAGATAAAAGGATCCAAAGATCCTCTTAACAATTGTATGTTTTTTAATTTTAAACTCATTGTGCAATAAATATTGTTTTGTTTCCTACATTACTATTGATTGATATTTTAATTATGTACAGTGGGGGAAAAAAAAATGGGACACCTCTCATTGTGGGCGAACCGCTCGTGGTAAAGGGACAACCAAGGTACCGTTCTTCAAGGTTTAACGAATTCTATTTAAGGGAATATACAAAATGTTCTTAGGGGGTCATCTACATATTAAATTCAATACCAAGTTCAGATTTTTCTATGGACACCCCCAAATTTTATTCGCTTTTTGGAGAGGGCATACCTCATTTGCCCTAAATACCAAGTTTTTTGTCAATATCTCCCCAATTAGCGGAACGGGGGTGGTCGGAATATCGAGAATTTTGATGTAAAAATGGGGTTTGAACTTTTCTATCCTACTCTAAAACTACCTTTCGTATCAACACGAAATTTGGAGGATATATCAATGAAATGTTTCCAAAGACAAATAAAATTATTTTATTAAGATATTCCATGTCTAATTATAAAATAATTAGCAATTAATTAAGGGATGAAAAATTAATTTTTATTAATTTTAAAATCGTTTATGCCATTCAATTAAGAATAATTATTTAAACGGAAAACCAGAATTTAGTGAAATTCTAATGTATAGTTATGGAGAAAATTAAATATTTATAAATTTAATTACTTTAAGGGACCGTATATTACTGCAGAAATTTCACCCTTTTATTTTCATTTAATCTGTTGCATTGTTGTATGAAATGGTTACAACAATGTGCTTATTTCTTTATCTGATAGCATGTGAGTGTATTAAAATAATATGAATAAAAATTAAAGGTTTATCCTGCTTTAAGGAATAAAAGAATAACTGCATTCCATCACTTTAAAAATTATAATTTATATGATAAATATGTGAGTTCAAAATGTTTTTTCAGGATCCGCATTTGATGTGCTTTTTTATTTTACTTTGTCCCCTTTCTTTTCATTTAACTGAAGAATTCCGAAGAATTGAAAACAAACCGGAACATAAAGTCGAATTCTTAAATTAAAATATTGTAATTTATAAAAAATCCTATTAAAAATTAATTAGAATATAAAATCGCTGAAAAACTTTATCGAGTAGAGCGCGACATATTCTTGTAGGATATAATCCCACATTATATCCTTTTTTTTTAAATCTAAATACGATTTTTAGAATAGTGCATTGTAATTTAAAAATAAGTAGCATTCATAATTTTTAATTTTATCACATAAAAAGCTTAAAGGAAATCCGATTACCGATACCGGCTTAGAACAATTGGGTTGTATGATGATCTTTCTCATCGTTGCTACAGTCGTTTCGTCAACTCTGAAATTTCCTACCCCCACTGGTTGGCCTTACACAATACAAATAGCTAAAGCGATGATTAAACAGAAGCCAGGGGGTAGGAAATTTCAGAGTTGGTGAAACGTCAGAGACACCTTCTCATCCATGCTCTTTTTTGTATCTTCCTGGGTTTTTTTGTATTGTAAATTTTTAAAAACTTTTTTTTTATAAAACTATTTTACTACTAAAAAATAAAGAATTAAAACTTTTAAGTAATATTCTATTTTAATTTATCTTTCTGAACTTTATATTGTAAATATTTTCAAACCTTTTTTATAGTATAAATAACTAATGAATTTTATACAAAATTGTATGTAACTTTTATTTATTTATTTGAAATTTTAAATTCATAAATTTAAATTAAAGAGAAGATTTAGGAAAAGGAAGATAGGATTTTTTAATAATAAATTAAATTTTATTCTTGAGAAAGAAATGGTAAACCATTTTCTGTGATTTTCTGAGAAGGAATCTTATTTGTTTTAAAAATAAAGAATAATGATGCTTTCAAAGTGAATACCAATGTGAGGTATACCTTCTTCTGAACATCTTGGCATCGTTGGAAGCAGTGAATTTAAGGGTTGATTCAAGGACAACTTATGTAATTAATACATTGACGTCTAAGAGTACGCGCATACAAGATAATTGAAATTTAAGTAGCAAAAATCATATAATTCAGTATACTCTTTAGCACATGAGAGTTATATGTGCTACAATTTATTAATAAATGCTTAAACATTTGAAAACTTACAACCCCTTTAAAGCTGATAACTAGCTCATCTTGGAAAATTAACATTATGATTCTTGGAAAAGTAACATTGTGTTTTTTTTTTCATGGATTTTTCAAAACTATTTAAGCCTGTTTAGATCATATACCGAAAGAGAGGTGACATGAGGGAGAAATCTTCCAATTAAGAACGTTGTGGGACATTTTTTTTTTTTTTTTTTTTTGGCAATTTCTACCAACTTTTCAATGCGCGTACTTTTGCCCTAACGTCTGCGTACTTTTAGCCGGCACGTCGGATAAAAGTACGCATTCAAAATTTTATTTTCTTCGTGATTTTTAACAAACTTTCAAAGCCAAAACTTTAATTTTTTGAAGGTTGATTTGTGTCAAGCTTTTGAAGCTCTAGCTTTTAAATTCTCGAATTTATAGCCCAAAATCATTTTAGTGCGTTCTCTTACCCTTCTTTCCCCTCCCTAGAAAAAATATTAAATTGCTTAAACCCTTTTATTTTTTAATTCCTGTAGAAAAAAAAAAACAATTGATTTTTAAACATGATATTCAAAACCAACTGTCAAGTCGACCAAAAAGAAGAACTTTTTACTTTAAGAGAGTGAAAAGTTCAAAATACTATCAACATAAGTTAATTTTTTTTTTTAAATGCCATAGCAAAGATCCTTTGTGTGAAATTTCGAGGAATTTTAAGAATTTTTGACTGTGGCAGGCCCTGAAACCGGTATACCATTTAAGCCCTCCCCCCTGAGAAAACACTAAAATACATTTTATCCCAACTTGAGGCATCTAGTTCATTGGGAAGTTTAAAACTGATTTCGAAATCCCACAGTACTAATCAAGAAAGAAAGCCATTTAAAAAAATGTGGTAATAATAATTAAGTTGTGACTTTAAGTTGACTGTAACCCAGAAAAAAAAAGTTCCAAAATCCTACAGCAAGAATAATCGAGATATAAAGGTTTTTAACTTTCGGGGGTCCTACACTAATTAAAGATAAAAATTATTCTTAAATTACAACGGTATAAAAAGTATATCCACAGTAACCACAGTTTTAAAATATTTTTCATTTTATAGATGGTCCCTGAGAGAATTTAGTACAAAGTCAAAAAATTAGAGTGGAGCTTTTTGCTCCAAAATCTCGAAATTCAAGGTTATATTATTCTGCTAATTCTTTTCGTTGATCGTCGTTCATGATTCTAGTCGTTGGGAAGGTTTTCCCATTCGACTTTAAAAATGATGAATATCTCTTTACTAGTATGATTGATAGGACCAAAATCATATGAAAATTTAACTTTCATACTTTTTATGTGCGTCTGTTTTGAACAAAAAACCTTCGAACATGATCATTTACTTCAATTTACAAATTTTGGTTATTATATAGATGCATCTATAACACATTTTAGAAGTTAGCTATTGGTTCACTTTAAGAGTAGATAGTAGATACCCTGTATAAAAAAGACCAACAACAAAAGTTTCTAAGAATGTGAAATGGATAAAAAAAAGCAGATAAAGCAAACTACTAAAAAAGGGGGAGAAATAAAAAAAAAATGGCTTTAGCTTTAACATCATTTCGAAAAAAACTTTGTAAATTTATCAAGATTTAAACTGAAATCATTTACTACAATCAAAAATCAAAGACTACAAAGTATAATTTCCAAATTATATTTTTCTACGCCTCTCTTCATCCCCCCAATCACAAATACTTTCCCTTAACTCAAAATTTCACGTCCTTTTTCATTTTTGTTAGAGTAAAGTAAAATTATTAACACCATTCACTAGTCCTTGCAGTTAAAAAGCACATATAATAATGGAAAAGCTGAAACAATACGATTTACAACAATGTCCTGAAAATAAAATTATTTATCTTGGAGACGGCCCCCTAATGCTTAATTGCTTGCCATCCTTCTAATTGGGGAGATATTGACACAAAACTTTGTATTTAGAGCAAATGAGGTATGCCCTCTCCAAAAAGCGAATAAAATTTGGGGGTGTCCATAGAAAAATCTGGACTTGGTATTGAATTTAATATGTAGATGACCCCCTAAGAAAATTTTTTATATTCCCTTAAATAGAATTCGTTAAACCTTGAAGAACGGTACCTTGGTTGTCCCTTTACCACGAGCGGTTCGCCCACAATGAGAGGTGTCCCATTTTTTTTTTCCCCCACTGTACATATCTATTTAGCTTATCTAGGGATTTCAAATCATTATTTTTCCCCTAAGTGCTTTTAAAAATGGTTTATCTTTTTTTTTCTACATACTTAAAACTATAGTAGGCAAAAAAATTTTAATAACTCCAGCCCCTTTATCTGGATTTGTCTATGGTATTCAGTATCAAAAAAGAATTAATTGACATGGATTATTAGGCTTGTGTCAAAGTCATATCAATTTAACTTTACAAGAATAACTGTTTTTTTTATATTGTCCCTTTTTTTAATGTATTTAATTGTATTACTCCTCAGGAAAGAACTGGTTCCCAAGCAGCGTAAGATTGAAAGACGAGAAAGGAGAAGGGAAGAAAAGGCCCTGGTTGCCGCTCAGTTAGATAATGAAATTGAAAAGCAACTCGTGGAGCGTCTGAAAAGTGGACTGGTAAAAATTCAATACTTCAGTAATGAAAATTAGTAGTGAATATGATAAACTTAATCCATTCTTTTTTAAAACATAATATGTTGTAATTTTGTCTAAACAGTTTTTTTAAAAAAATGTTGTTTAATTGATTGTAGTATACTTTAATTTCCATGTTCTTATTTATATGTAATTAGTCTTGCAGTAAGTAAGTAACTTCTTTTAATTTTCAGTATGGGGATATTTATAATTTCCCGCAAAAAGCTTTTGACAAAGCCCTTGATGGTGAAGAAGTTGAAAGTGAATCAGATGAAGATGAAGAGGAGTATGAAGTAAGATAATTTGCATAATTTAACTTGTGTTAGTAACTAATTGACTGGGGCATAAAATTTTATTTGTTTGTCTATTTTATTGGCTATCAGTGAGTATCTAACAAAAATATATTTGTTCACAGTTTCTAAACCTTTCTACTCAAGTTCTGTGGCTGTAAATGCCCCATTTTACATGATTTCAAAAATAACTTGCTTTAAGCTATTGTATTTATTAAAAGTACTGTGGATGTTCCATGTATAAAATTTCTCCTAACATTATAAACATTATTATTTTTTAATTTTCATTTTAGGACATTTTTAATTATAAATTTTTAGACTGTTTTCTTGATAGGTTTTTACTTGTATGACTTACTCTGAGTAAAATGAATGCATTTTGTTTATTGTTTGTTAAAAATTGTGTGACAACAACACATTGTGAGAAATTACTTTTACAGCATTGATTTTATGATTATTGAGGTAAATCTTTTCAATTTAAAAATAATTTTTGAAAGTTTTAGTTGCCAAACAGTTAGCAGAAAATTATCATAGTGGGGGAAAATTGTATTTACTTGGAAACAAAAAGAATCTGTCACCAATTATAGTTTTTAGACTATTTGTTCAGTTATAAAATATTAAGTTCAGAAGTTGTTTCAAATATTTAAAGTATCTTTGAATAATATTTTGCTGCTTAACTGAAGTACCCTTTATTTTAAAATTAGTGATGAGTTGCAGCAGCTTATAAACTTCCTCATCTCTATTCCTACCAGTACTGTTTCAATTGAAGAAAAGTTGACTCCTCTTTTAAATTTGCCCACTTTAGAGCCTAATCACATGTACTATTTTGAGTTTAATCTGTTTAAGTGAATAACAAATTCTCTATATGTGGTATATTTCTGCACCTCTTGTCTGTTTGTGGGTTTTTAGGTCTTGAATCAAGTTTTTGATTTAGTAAAATTTCTAGATGAATTGATAAGGGCTGTCTTGTGTTTTGCAGAAATCTAAAGTGTATGTGCCTGTGATGATAATTTTGAAAGATATTGTCATTGTGATTATATTTTAAGTGATTAAGTTATGCTTGCTTATCATATTTTTCTTCCTGTCATAGGATGAGGAAGAAGGGGAAAGGGAATATGTTGCTGATGTTGATTTTGAGGAATCTGACGTTTCAGACATGGAGGTATGTGATATTTAAACAATAGTATTAACTTATGGTTTCAACTTCACAGTACACCAAACCAGGCCCATAACTTTTTTGCCTTAATTCTTATTCGAAATCAAAGTTCTTGATTGTACTGATTTTACACCAAAAAGTTAATTTTCTACAAAATAAGCAGGAATACAGGCTATAATTTTTCATATGTTCCAAATCTATTTAGGGAAAAAAAACCCATCTTTTTCCACACCTTAATACATGATTGATTATGCGAAAGAAAATTGTTCAATAAAGATTGCAAAACCAAACGTTTTTGCAAATGTTCAATTCAATACGGATTTTTTCAAACTGCTGCTATTTTGCTGCCCTGTGCTGAACTAAATAAGCTCTTCCATCACCACGGCAACTCAGTATTCTAAATCAACTGCTTTGTATATGTATTTTATTTTCTTCTCAAACCATCCCTTTTGTTGAAATCCATATTGTGTTTAATTTGCATAATTTCAATCAATTATTCTATATTTAGTTTTTAAAATTCCTGTCTTCAAATTATGTGATGTGCATTCTTTACACATTTCATATATTATATATCGTATTTTCTTCTCAAACCAGCCCTTTTGTTGAGATCCATAGTATGTTTAATTTGCATAATTTCAATCAATTATTCTATATTTAATTTTAAAATGTCCTGTCTTCTAATTATGTGATGTGCATTCTTTACACTATTTCATACCTAAGATAACTTCTTTTTTCCCTGTCCCCATGTTTTAGGCCTACTGTCATAACAAATAACCATTTTACTATACCTAAACACTACATTTATTTAGCTGTAGGAACTTGTAAGAGATTGAGACAGGACATTGTGTGATAGTAATAATTTTTTTTTAATATGACTCTCCTGGTGTCTATGCCAAATATGTAATCCACCAGTCAAAAGTTCTTAAGAACCCGGTCTAAAGTATATGGAAATTATCTTAAAATTGCAATCATGTTCCTTAAATTTCAATATTAAAACTCTCTTTGCTTTACATTCTAGGACCTGGGCAAAGCCTTAGCTGATGGTGGATCCAGTTCATCAGATGAAGAACCTGCTAAGAAACGCAAGGGAATACTCAAGAGGAAAGCTTATGTACAAATTGAATATGAAGGGGAAAGGAAATCCACTGCTGAAAAAATTAAAATGTAAAATTTGCATTAAATGTGTTTTATTTAAGAAGGCTGTTTCTTTAATGCAAATGTTGCTGTTTTTAATCCTCCAACCCTCCTCTGACAGAAGTCAGAGCAGAGGAGTTCCATAAGGTTGTTTACTGATAAAACATCTATTACATTGATATTACATCCCCCTTGTAAGTCCGAGACACTACAGACATTCTCAGGCAATACCTGATCCACATTACACTTCCTACAGGTCTGATAGATCCATCCACAAAAGAAAGGCATTTTATATGTCCACTTGCAAGTCTGGCCTAGGAGGTTTGCGAACTTCTGTCCCATTTCATGTTTAGTAGAGTGCCTAGACTTCTTCTGCAATACCAGTCATGTTTGGGTGGAATGCACCATGATGTAATGAGTTACTGTCTTTCATTTTAGTAGACTTCTTGATAGGTCAGAAAGGTGGTGTCTTGAAATGGCAACTTGATATACAGTCGCTTAATGTTGATCATTTTTAGTAAAGATTAGACAGATTATATGATTAATAAACAGCTAATAATGTAACCAGAGTGTTTAATTAAATGTTTAAAACTATTTTATACTATCTATTTTGGTAACTTTTTTTTTTCACAAATATATTAATATATTTTTACCTATAATGAAAAATTAATTACTCACTATGTAAAAATTAACCCTCAAAACTGAAAAAGAGCAGGGTTTATTTGTAATGTCATGGATACATTTTGATAACTAAAAAAAATGTTGATAACGTATTAATTATGTGGGTAAGTTAAATATTAGTGATAGGGGGACCTCTGTCAATTTTGATGACATTAACCATGATCACAATAAGTCAACTGTATTAACAATTAATGAATACCGATTGTTAATATATTAATTGTACATCAATGACTACTGGGTTTTTAAAAGAAATTTTCGGTTTAACAGAAATGAATTTTCTGAAAATATATTTGTGCAAGAAATATTTTTTAAAAAATCCAGATTTTCATACACATTATAAAAGGGGACTTTTTTTTCCAAAACTTTGTAAACGACTTTTTTATATCATTCAAGAGGAAGAGTGGCTGTATGTGCAGAAGCTCAATCATACTGACCAGTACATCACTATACTGGTTGGCTACTTATAGTGTTTCAAAAATGTAAAAAGATAACATCAAAGAATTTATAATGTCAGACAGTGGTATAGCCAGAAGTTTATTTTGGGGAGGTAAGGGTCATTTCAGCCAATTTTACTATGAAAAAGGAGATGGAATATACAAGAATCACAAATCTAATCAATGCATTTATGCAATTTTTATTTCACAAAAATAAATTTTAGACCCCTAATACCTGCAGGTCAGGGTAAAGGTCTTTTTGATGCCTGCTTTTGCTAGTTCTCCATCCTAGATTTAAGCCTTCTAATATATTGGCTTGAGTTTTAATTTATTGTTTCCAAGTTCTTTCCTCCATATCCTTTGTACATTGCATTTAAACAAAAACACCATTAATTATAAACTAATTATTTATTTCTCTTTTTCCCTTCTTTTGACGTTTTTTAGGGTCAAATCGATGGGGTTTTTAGGGTCGATCGAGAAACCCAAAAACCACGAAAAAAACCCCCCTGCTATTTTCAAATACCATCTCATGGTGGAGGGCAGCACTGCAAATATCAATCTTGATTGAGAGAGGGGGGTAGTCAGTACATGTACAATTAATTTGGTGGCCACTGGCCACAGCTGTGATTGACTGCGAAGCATGGGCGCCCATACATAAAGGCAAAGGAGGGCCTGGCCCCCCCCCCTTGCACCGGAAAAGTTACGTAAAATCTTCCTTTTAGTTTCAGACTTGAAATTTTGCAGCTCTGTGAAGGAGCGATCCTATTTTAGAAGTTACCCAAATGAGTTAAAACACTACTTTTAAGAATAAATCTTCAAAACTTTTTCTGGGGAGGACTTAGACACCCCTTTTTGCTTGAAACTCTCAGTATATTTTTACAAAATATTTTGCATTAAGAACTCGTGAGGGATCCCTTTGAAATAATTATCAACCAACCCCTTGAAAAAGAAACTTGGCGGGCTTGACTGGCTGACTTGCAAAAATTTGTCTTGGGCCATGATTTAACTAGTTTATTTTAATTTTATGTAGTTTTATTTAACTATTACCAGCATTGATATATGGTGCTATTTTTTTTATTAATTTATAATTTTTTTCCAAAGATTCAAGTGATGCAAACATCTAAAAAACTTGCTCTTTGGGGTTTTGGGTCAAGATTTTGATGCTTAATTATTAGTATGCAAATTAAGACTGAGATTTTTTAATAGCTTTTTGACAATTTAGGATATTAACTCCCAATTAATTGCTGAAGATTATAATTCTTCATTTTACACTTCTGTGATGTCAGCAAGTATAACAAAAAATAAAACATTAATGATCTTTTAGAGGATATTTCATAAAATTGAAAACAGTAACTGAAGAACTTTGGTAGCACATTTTAATACACTGCAAAACAGAAATCATTTCAATCTGGGATTGTTGTAAATCAGGACTAGTGTATAAGCAACATTGAATGTAGTGGGATGTACTCGAAATATAACGTGCAATTTCCATGTCTCCAATCTCTATGAGAATGTTCAATTGAATAAATATAAAAAATGCACTTATCTTGCTGTGTTACTTAAATACACTATTTAAATTATGTAGTGTTCATCCTAAACTTACAATTGTTTTCTTATTAAATAAGTAACTTCTTTTAATGTAGTTACATTAAATACAATTAGTTTGCATATAAAAGAATCATATAATACATACTATTCCCCATTCAAACCATAACTGCATTTTTTAATAGTTTATTTCCAAACCTGCATTTATTAACATCAGGTATAATTTTAAGCAATTCAAACAAGATTTGATTAAAAACAATCTTTGGGATAAAAAAACCCAGTCAAATAGAAATTTTTAGAGAAGGTAATGTTTTTTGAACCAAAATATTAAATTGTGTATTATGTGTGAGAAAATTACAGAATGATACACAATATACAATTTTATTTACCATCATTTATTTTCTGACAGAGAGGATGGATTGTGTTCCATGATTGGATTTGATACTTGGGAAGCAAGATTTGAAGGACGATTATTCCTGGTAAAGGGATTTCCATTCACAACAGCATTCAAAGGACGACTATTCCTGGTAAAGGGATTTCCATTCACAACAGCATTCAAAGGTTGTCTAACTCCTAAAAATAAAAATGAGCCTTATTTATTATGAAACACCAGGGTTGGAAAAAAAACCGTTTTTTTTTCTTAAAACAAAAAACAAAAAAAAAAAACATGTTTTTTTTTTTTTGTTTTAAACGTGTTTTTTTTTTTGTTTAAAACGTTTTTTATTTGTTTTTTTTTTTACCCTCGACATAGAAATTCTAAGAAAACCCCCATGATTTAAAAAAATTAAATTAAGTTTTTAAAATTGAAAATGGATTAACAAAGCTACCCCTGACATCAGATGGCATCTTGAGCTTTTTAGCACCTGTTTCTTGGATCTTGGCCGAAGTAAAATTTTTGGAAATATGTTACAATGTCAACAACTTCAGCTTTAACATTAGAAATGTCAATATATTTTGCTAAAAGGTTTAAGATACGAGCTGAACATTTATAAGTTATTATATGCATATTCATTTCAGTCCTTTTTAGTTCATTGCATATTTTGACGACTTTAGCAGCATTGATCGTTTAAAATATTAAAATAAAACATAAAGAACAGGTCAATTATAAAAAAATATGATTTTCAAACAAGTTTATTTGTATTTTTTATTAAAAAACTTTCTAGAAAAAAATCAAATAAAGTCAATCAAATAAAAATCAAAATCAGTTTTATATACTAATGCCATCTGTTCATAGAAAAAGAATTACTAAAAAAGTACATGTGTTTTAAACAATGTTTTTTTTTTTCTTTGTTTTAAATGTAACAACCCTGTGTAACACTATAGATATCTGTAACAAATTGAAGGATTTTAACATAGAATTTAATGGCCAAATAAAACATAACAATAAGCAATATTTAGTACTAAGGAAGTAGAATGTCTTAACATATTCCTCTGCTTTGTTTTAATTAACCTCTATTTTATAAACAAAAAGCTATCCATTAAATTTTAATTTTTTAAAAACTTTGTTGACTGTGTAAGGCTAAGTGAACAATAGCAGTGGTCTGTCCAGGACAATTTTACTACCATTTTGAGGTGCTTTTAGAAATTCAGTTCCTTCACAAAATTCATTTTTGAAATAAAGTTCCCTAGTAAGCTATATTCTCTCAATAGTTAAATTTTTAGCCATTCTAGACTAAATTTTCTTTTCTTTTTTACGATTAAATAATTATGTACATGTTTTTAAGTTGATTTTGCACTACAATTTTCAGAAAAGTTTTCACAAAATTTCTAAATTTTCACAAAATAGGTACCTTTAAAAAAAAACCTCGACAGACCCCTGAATAGTGACATGAAACATAGTACTTGCAGACAAAGTGACTAATCTAATCAGAAAAGAGGCTCTAGGTCCAGATATAAAAGGGCTGAAAGGAAAGTGTTCCAAGTCTCTTTCACTCTACTCAGAAGGAACCTAAGGCAATTTGTAAGCCTAACAATCAAGTTACTACTTTGTCAAAACAAGAGTCTTCTAAAAAACCTCATGAATTATCATCCTTAAGAAAGCTACTAGAGTACTTTATCTTACAAGGAACATTACATGCATGTGTACTTAGCCTAAATACAGCAGTGTTGAAATATATACAGGGTGTTTTAAAAATCTGTTTCATAGCTTTTATTTGGAACCAATGTCTCCTAGGGTCATGAAAGCAAAGAGTATCCAGAGTTGCCCATAAGAGGGGACTGGCCTTGCTGTAAAAATTTCCTTCAAAATGCTATTTCATATGAATGATGCCCTACCCAATTGAGACCACTAGGAAAAAATTCAAACTCGGAAAAGATTTAATGTTAGAACTTTTATTTTTTGTTTTGTAATTGAAGCTGGTTGTGATCCCTAAATTAGTGTAAGAAAAATAGAAGATAATCTTACTTCTATGGACATCTGAGTTAACACGAAAAGTATTTAGTACGTCGGTAACATTACGTATGGGGCACGTAGGAAAATCCTCTATGGCTTTGTTTGAATCACTGGCACTTGAGAGAATCTGTGTGAAAACAAAAATATTAACTCATTTTTTTGAAAAATTAACATTTAAACATTTTTTTTTCTAATGGCAGGTAATTTGAACAGTTTCAGCCGTAACAAAGTTCATTAACCAGGGTTGGCAAGTTTCTTCCGAAGTGGAAAAAACCGCGGAAAAAACCATGGAAAAAACCGGCCGGAAGAAATAGGTTTCTTCCAGATGGAAGAAACCTTTTTATTCAAAAAAATTTGACAAATAAGCTCTAATTTATAAGTTATAATGTTTTACTAATAAAATTATACCATTAAAAATATAATTATATGCAAGAACTGTACTGAGTTAGTAATTACACCAATGTTTTTACTAGGAGGTTTCTTCCACTGGAAGAAATCTTTTTTTTTTAATCTTTTAATATAATATTTAAATAAAGAATGGTTAGGTAACATTTATACAGAAATAGTAGAAACCATTCTAGCCAACATCCCCTTTAAAAACATAAGTAACCTGAAATTTAGTGTTAAAAGTAACTTCTTTTTCAAAAATAAATTATTTTAATTAATTAATAGTAATTAAATTAACTTTTACTTTTTAGATAGTGGTTTAAATTGTTCATTTATGTAGTCAATAAATTTAAAAATGTGGAGCATTTGTTTGGCTTTTGGTGGGTTTTTTCCACTTTCTTCCGTTTCTTCCATTTTTTTCTAGTTTCTTCCGGTTTTTTCCAGTTTCTTCCACTGTCCTGGAAGAAACTAGTTTCTTCCGGAAGAAACCCAACCCTGTCATTAACCCATATAAAGCTGAACCAGTACTTACTTTGTGTTACCCAGTGGGCACCTGTGGACCGAAGCCACATAGGTGAACTACTGTTGCTTCGCCACACACACATTCACACAGGCTCAGCCCCTTTTTAAAGGGGACCACATTCATTCATCCCACACAAGGACAGAAACTAACATCCATGCCAAACGGGGATTTGAACCCCAGACGTACAGCTTCGCAATGAGATGCTCTAACCACTAGGCGAGTATGTCGGCTACGTATTTAAACATTTAACTAGAAATCGGAGATAAATTGACACGGAAACTTTCAAAATACCACTTGAAGAGAATAAAGGAGAAAAAGACCAACATTTACTAACTACGTATAAAAGTATGAATGCCCTTGGGCTTCAAAAGAGAAATAGGAAGGGAGTGATTTTTTACTGTATTTTAAAAGGCACTGCTGCAGCGTTACGTGAGCAACAAGATAAAGACTACAACTAAGAATTGCAGACGTTTGAGCTATCCAAGTTGTATATGTCATATGACATAATGATTGTGACGTCACAGATGGCACAACATTTTCCTCCCCTTCCCCCTACCACATGCTGGGTCAAATTGAATAGAATTTTTTCCTAGCTTCCCCTTTCGTGACCTTTGCACTGACCCCTTCTTATCAGCAGGTTTTTAACAGGTGCATCCGTTCATAATCCACAAATTATTTCCCAGCGGTCCAGGAGACCTCACGTCCCCCTCATTGTAACAGTTTTCATCCAGACTTTTGAAGCTCGGTCCGCAGAGATTAATTTATCCTTCGGATCCAGGTTACGTGGAAGAATTGAAAAAAATTATATGAAGTTGCGAGTGATTTTAGAATTATAAAGATAACTGTGAATAAGATTTCTGTGAAAAATTCTAAATTTTTTGCTTCTAAAACACTGGTGAAAAACTGATACTTCATGAAGTGTCAAAATTTTTTGAATTGTTCTATAATGAGTTTTCTCCTATTAAAACTTGCATTACATATTAAATAATAAAAACAAAACAGTTGTTAATTCACAATAGATGCGTTTTATTTTAAATTATAAAGAATTTACTGCACCATGTGGTTTCTATTGAAAAATTTAAGGCTATTGGAAAATTGTCTGGGAAAACTTTTAAATTATCATAAAGTTAAAAAATATTTTTCTATGAAGAAATAAATGTTCCAAGAACAATGTACTGAAATATCAGAATCATATCTTAATTTGAAATTTTTTAAAAAAATATAATGTTGCGCGGTCTGTGAGACTGCACGTCTGGTATGGTTCATTTTTTCACCTCGCCAGTTACAGGTTAATCAAAGGGACAGTTTTATAGTTGGTGGTTCAATTCCGTTAGAGTCCCCGCTAAATATCGCCCGGTTCTTTTGGACTCATTATATCCGAATTTCAACAAATTTTTCTGACTTTTATTATTGAACTGAATAGTTATTGATCTAATTAAACATTTAAATTCAGGAGTTTGAAATTATTTATGAATATTTCTAATTTTTATGCTACAATAGAACCTGGCGATATTTAGCGGGGACTCTAACGGAATTGAACCTAGTTGGTATAGCCAGAATGGTCATAGGAGTTAAAAAGTCTGTAATACACTTTTAAAATAGGTTTGATAAGCAACACAGAACTTGAATTAGCAGGGGCATGATTTCAGTTTTTGGTTGGGGGGGGGCAAGGATTTTCTTAAGTGGGGCTGAACCACGACGTAACCAGACTTGTTTTTTTTTTTGGGGGGGGGAGGGTGACTCAACATCTTGAGCTCGAAGTAAAAATAGGGGGTCTGGTCCCTTGTAAACCACATCATTTTCTAGAGAAAAAAAGTTACAAATAAACATCAAAGTTTCAAGGGGAGCCAGAGGTCTTTCCCTCAGAAATTTTTTTGAAAATTTCCCTTTAACCTAGTGTTTTATCTCCTTTGCAACCTCATTGGGGAACACCCAGAGGGAACTGCTTGTTGTAAGCGGCAGAATTTTCAAGGGAAATATATTGTATCTGTATACACTAGCGGATCCGGGGGGGGGGGGCTAGGGGGCTTGAGCCCCCCCCCCCCCAAAATGAAGAATTTTACACTATATTTCATGCACCAAAATGAGTTAAAAACATGTTATTTTAAGGTCAAATTTTCAAAAATTTTCTGGGGGAGGACCCCCAGACCCCCTTGGTACTTGTAACTCTATTATTACAACTCTACTTTATATTAAGATTGTCAAAACGCAAAAATTCTACCATAAAATCTATATCCGAAATTCGGATGAGGCGTACGTACCAAAACAAGTTGAAAAAGTTGTTGCTTTTTTTTTACTTAAATTTTCAAAATTTTCTAGGGGAGGACCATCAGACCCCCTTAGCACTTATAACTCGATTATTACAATTCTATTTTATATTAAATTTGTTAAAACGCAAAAATTCTACCATATAAAATCTATATCCGAAATCGGATGAGGCGTACCAAAACAAAATGAAAAGTGGGGTTTTTTGACTTAAATTTCCAAAAAATTTCTGGGGGAGAACCCCCAGACCCCTCTTTTAGTGGTTGGAGCAGGATAATTCACTACCTTTTCCATATTAAGATAATCAAGAAGATACAATTGAATTATGAAAATTCTTAAATAGCCCCCCCCAAACCAAATCCTGGATCCGCCACTGTCTGTATGATATTTATATGAATTTTAAAGGGGGTCTGGGGGTTTTCCCCCATAAAATTTTTAGAAATTTGCCTCTTAAAGTAGTGTTTTAGCTCATTTTGAGGCCCTTTGGGTTACATCCAAAAAGAACAGTTCCTTGTAAAGCATAGAATTTTCTAGGGAAAAAAAGTTATAACTAAATGTCAAATTTTCAAGGGTTTTTCTCCTCAGTAAAAATTTTTGAAAATTCCCCTTTAAACCAGACTCCTAGGGGCTTCAAACTGCAAACTCTTTGGTTCCCAAAAGGAACTGCTTCTTGTAACCGGCAGAATTTTCAAGGGAGACACATTGCATAACAGACATCAAAGGTCAGGAGGGGGTTTGGGGGTTCTCCCCCAGAAAATTTTGAAATTTGACCCTCAAATTGGGACGTTTTGAGTTAAATCTGATGCTCCTTGAGGAAGATACAAAGTTTTCAAGGGACTCTCAGCAATTTATCACTTAAGAGTGGAAACCTTGGGGGGGAGGAAATTGCCCCCCCCCCCCTGCCCCCCTAAATGACGCCCATGTGAGTTAGGAAGGAATGAAAAATTGTGATCATTATACTTCAAGAATTGTTGACACATTATGTTAATCCCAGATATTAATCTGAACACATTAACATTTGAAACCCACGTTCAAAAATATTAACAAAAATACAAACATATAAATAAAAATATTAAATTAAAAGAAAGTAGGTATATCTTGGAACACACAACTTTGATTAAATGGTGTAGTATTATTGATGATACGCTTACAAAAAACAAAACACAGCATCTTATGCTTACTTCAAACTGCATACGTATTTCTACAGTACGTCAAATTAAAATCATGATTTAAATATTTGAGAAATAAAATGTAATTAACAATACATACCTCCATCTGAGTTGAGTTAGTTGGGTCGCTTTCGTCTACCTCCATCTTCGATGCATTCATGCACTGCTACAAAACATAAACAAGTGAACACGCTCTCGCGCTTGGCTTGGACTGGCCGTTGGTTGGTTGGTTTAGCCGGTTTCGGTTGGTTGGTTTTGGATCCCGATTTTGGTATTTGGTTGACTCGTATTCCGTAAGCTCTGGTTGTCCACAGTATCTGGCAACAAAAAACTTCAGAAGCGGGAAGGGGCAAAAACAAAAAATAAACGGCTGGTGTTTATGTTTATAAAATTTAACGGTAATTCTATGGTCTTTTTAAGATATGGTTTGCTAATTTTGTTTGAAAATTATCGAAACCATGAAGCGAATGAATGTAAGTTGAATTACTTGTTGGTCTTAAATCGATTTGATTTCTGATTATGTTCTTAAATGAATGTGAAGTTTAGGTTCATAAGGTATCAATAAGTGGTTATAATTTTTTTATGTCTCTTGAAAATACTAGTAGAAAACTACATAGTATTCCTTGAATTCTCCTAAACTATTTCAGGGAAATTCTTTTTTCAAGTTTAAGATTCTGACTAGATGGTTTTATTTTATTTATCTACTTATTCTCTGGTCCCCATTAAGTAAAGTAAACATACCTATTGCTACTACTGACAGTTCATTTATTAAGTTTTCTTAAATCCAGTTTTATTTATATAATTTGTTCGAGCTTTTTAACTGAACAATTGAACTGATTTTTTTTTTACATTTTGTCCATCATCCATAGCAGAGAGGTTCCCAAACTTTTTTTTCACTATGGACCCCCTAGTGCAGGGGTTCTCAATTTGTTTTCACCGCGGCACCCTTGGCAGGCTAAAAAAATTTCGAGGCACCCCTAAAAAGTTTGATTGAGGGATCGGCAGAATCTATACTAGATTTTTAAGTCAGTGGTCAAATACTCTACTACTCTACTCACATAAACGTATTTTCTTAAAAGTACTTGGAACTATGAGTACTCTAAACCGGAGCATCGATATAAAAAAAATGGATTTATTTCGTCTTATAATAGGAGTATCTATAGGGGCCGACTTCAGTAAAATATTGAGGGGGCCCAATATTAGACTATTAAGAACATAAATTGAAAGAAATGCAACCATAAAGTTTTACAAGCCAAAGTTTTAAAAAAATAATTTTTTATCACATGTATGTATAAATATTCAAATTTAGCCTTATTTTTAAGGTTTTAATTAATATTATTATATTTTTAATCGATTAAAATGCAATTTCTGACAGTATTTGTAAGCAGAACATAATTGAAAAAAAATCTGCAATGAACTTAATTTTAAAATAGGCAATATTATACTATGGTAATTAAATTCGAAACCAGCCTCATGTTAGCATGTTTCTTGTTATCCTTAAGCTAATTAAATTACTAATTAATTATATCAAAGGGTATATTATAATCATCCTTTTTTCCAATTCTGATTTTCATCGAAAATGTTTCAATTTAAAGGATGAAAGTTATAAAAACTCTTTATACATTGATATAAAATTTAAAAAAAAAAGAGAGAATTATGTATTTATTATCATTTTTGGAATTAACTAAAAATTACTTTAAGGATATACCACAGTTTTTTTAAATAAGGTCCTAACAACTAATAACAACTCCAAAAATAGAACATATTCTGAAAGGAAAACTAAATGAAATTTTGAAAAAAAAGGAAGGGAGAAATAAAGATTTAATTTTACATAGTACTTTAAACATAGAATCATAAAAACATGCTGCATAAATGTAGTATGTTTGTGAGTAGGAAGCATTTTTTAAATTAAAAGCGTTTAACCCTTTTGGACCGAAATGGGAAAGTTTATAAGTGACATAAAAATTTATAAACATCCAAGATAATTATTTCTATAAAAATAGAAAGGATTAATTATTGCTCCCTTCACTTTTTCAAATAAATAGCTAAAATCATTTTTACCTTTAGGAAATTTTAAAAAAATATGGATATAAACCAGCAATAGCGCAGTACGATAGCAGGAAACGCACAACGGTCAACAGTATATCACGGTCAACAGTACCACGACAAAAAATTTTGACAACTTTTTGATTATTGGCGCGGCACCCCTGGCAAAGGCTCGCGGCACCCAATTTGAGAACTGCTGCCCTAGTGTGTTCATGTGTAGTGTGTTCAATATGTGCTATGATTATATGTGTCAAACATGGAAACACATTTAAAGATCTATGGGGAAGAATGGTTTTTGTCCATTTCAACACATCTCTAGTATAGGTTGACGATAGCCATGTTTGACCACCACTTAAACTTTAGACCCGGTGCACTGGCCTAAGGCAGGGGTCAGCAACCTTTTTGAAGCGGAAGAGCCAAAAGTTACAACTTACTAAATTTCCCAGTTTTTAAAGAGCCGCACTAAAAGTTTTCGTTTCCCAATTTTATAGTATTTGCTTATAAATATATTTGATTTGTGATTTAAAATAAACGGCTTTAAATACGTAATAATATAAATGATATAAAAAGTAGTAAATAATATTGTTATAAACACAAAAGGGGGGGGTCTAAGGGTCCTCCCCCAGAAAAAATTTTGAAATTTGACCTGTAAAAGTAGGGTTTTAACTCATTTTGAGTACTTTTTCGGACTTTTTTTTCGTACTTATAAGTAAATTTTTTGGGTCCAAGGGGGGGGGTGCACTTTCCAGAGTGCCACCCCCTGGATCCGCCACTGATTTGAAGCGATCCAGCATCCATTCCAAATGGCTCAATGTTGATCTCATTTGTAGAGGTGTTGAGAGGATTTACAATGAACGCGAAAGAACTTTTGTTTGTTTTGAATTGTTTGAATCTCTCTGCGAATCCATCCTTCATGTTTTTTAAAGCTATGCGGAAGAAATTTGTGTCAATTGTTGCATTGGTCTCATCGCAATATTGCTTCAGATTTTTAAAATTAAGTAATTTATCCCTCTCCATCTCTTCAACGAAAAAGTTTTTTTTTCTTTTTTCAAATAAACTACTTTTTCAAGCAAGGCGTAGACTAGGCCCTTTTCCTAGCAGTTTTAGATTTAGTTAATTTGTTTCATTGTGATGTAATACCATGAAGTTGAATTTTTGCAGCCATTTGTAAGCCATTTGCCAATTCTGGATAATCAGTGCTTTTTTCATTGTGGAATGTTTTTATTTCACACAAGCGATTTGTAATTAAAGATTATGGAAATAAAAGCTATTGGAAAAATTAGGTACTTAAAAATATATCTTCTTATTTTTAAGGGTTTTGATAGTAAATTATTAATTTTATCGTATAGAACTGGAGAGCCGCAACTTTACATCAATAGAGCCGCAGGTTGCCGACCTCTGGCCTAAGGGGACATTCATAAATTACATGAGGTCAAAAAGGGGGGAGGGGTTTGGAAAAATCTCACCGAGGGGGGAGGGGGGTCAAGAAAATCTCACGTCACCTTTTTAAGTTAGAAATTATATGATTTTCTTTGTTTTTTAAGTATGAGAAAGGAAAATCATTTTTAAAAACTTGTAGGTAAATCTCACGTTGGGGGAGGGGGGGCGGACCTGGAAAAAGTTGTAACCTTCCCCCGAACCTAATAAAATTTCCCTGAACCTTATGTATTGCTCCTATGGAGCTGGCAGGGGCTTCCCCCGAACCAGGTTCGTAGGTTCGGGCACTTTTTCCAGGTCTGAGGGGGGGTCCAGCAAAATCTCACCAAGGGGGGAGGGGGGGGGTCTAGATTTTGGAAAAAACCTCACGTAATTTATGGATGTCCCCTAAAGGGAAAAAATTTAAACTTTGAATCTTAATAATTCTAAAATTAATTCGAATTTTTTTTAAAAACGAAATAAAAATCTTTTTGTAAAAAATAATTAGTATGTGTAAAATATTGTATTTCCACCATGATTAGTTTTTCTTTTGTGAGAAAAAAGTGTTCCAATTATTTCATTGGCTGCCGCAACACAAGTTAGATCATGAAATATTTTTTGATTTAGTAGTATTTAATTGACGTCGGGCCAAAAGTTTAAGCTGTGGTCAAACATGATGACTGACAACCTATACTAAAGATGAGCTCAAATGGACAAAAACAATTCTTCCCCATAGGTCTTCATGTGATCTTAAAATTTTAAATACTTGGTAAATCCTTAGAAACTGGGCCTGGGCCACATTTTTGGCGAAATTTGGGTAAATGAAGCAAATCTGGCTTGGAGCTGAATTAAGCGATTTTTTTTATGCCATCATAGTACAACCAAACCAAGTATGACAATCGGTCGTGATGAAAATCGCTTCATTAGCTAAAATTTGGTGTTGCCAGTGCCGTTTATTGGCGAGTAAGCGATTCAACTTTTGTAGAACTGGGTTGCCAGAATCCACTATTTTATTGCCATTTTTGGCCCCAGGCCTGAAACTTTTCCCAAACACTTATTTTTTGTCGAATCAACTTTGAAATTTTAAGAACATTCTAAAATAAATATCTTCAAAATATCATTACATAAAAAATATTTTAAAGCATATAGATTTCTAATTTTATCAATAAAGGTTTTTGTAAAAGACTTAGGTATTAGAAAAAATACTAAACCTTAAGAGCAAGTTCAGACAAAAAACAAAAACCATCTATAAGCAAAAATTCTTTTGTACAAAAGAAATAAATGGAAATAGTTTTCATTTTGGAACACTGTTATAAGTAGGTAATGTACTTTAGGTTGCACTGACCACTCCTTGTAAGCGGCTGAATTTTCAAGTAAAAGAGACTATAAGTAGGCATGAAAATTTCGCAGGGGTTCTCCCCGAGAGAAAATTCTTGTAATTTGACCTCTAAAAGCAGCGTTAGAAATTGGGAAAAAAATCACTGGTCCGACAAATTAAAAAGGACCGGTTTAAATAATACAGTAACTATTGCACAATTGCACTGAATGTGTGTACCAAATAGTAATGTTAAAAATTATACATATTCAATGGGCAATACCACTATTTTTTAAATTTGAATAATAAATATCGTTACCCTATGAAGAAAACTGTTCTGAATTCGATTTTCTGCATGAAAACAACCAAAAAAAAATTATTTTATTAATTATTTAAGATTTAAAAGCGCGGAATTTGAGCCGTACTCAAATCGTTCTCCCATTGGCTGATGCGATTGTGACGTACTTCCATCCTATACAAACAACCTCGTTTTGACTGCTTGGGCTTGTCTTTGTTTACTGTTGGGTTGTTGATATTCTTTGTTTCTATCAAAAAGGCACAAAAATGCATTTAAAAGTTTCCCAGCTGAAATATCCCTTAAAGACCGACGGAAATGCAAAAAGGACCAAAAAATACATCTTATAACATCAAAACTACATACCTTTCGTGCAGTTTTCTTGGTTTTTCATCCCGATTTGTGTTTTATTTATTTATGGAAGAAGTCATTATTATGCAGATTTTGCCTCTTGTTAATTAGAATGGCTCCAAAAGTGTTTTTTAAAACACTAGTAAAATGAAAATAAATAAGAATAAAAGTAACACTTTATGTAAGTTTCGTCTCTTTTTATACATCTAAGGAATTTAATTTAATTAAATGTTAAGTTTGTCTGTAAAATATTCTTAAATTCTTATTCTTAAAATACTGTTATATTTTTATTTCTACTAGTGTTTTAAAATATCAAAATCTGCATAACAATGATTTCTTAGTTTCGCCAGTCGGTGGCAATAGAGCATTTTCAATCACATGACTTGGACTTAACAACGGCCTTAGCAACAGAAATGTTACAGTTTTTTGCCCTACAGAGGTTAACAGTTACAGAAAATGACTGGCCGTGGAATTCTTCTATTGGAGCATTTGCAATCACGTGACCCCATTTTTAAAAACCGCCTTAGCAACAGATAAACAACGGCCTTAGCAACAGTTAAAAGCCCTACAGAAGGTACACAGTTAAAGGAAAATAACCGGTTGTGACGTCACCTGAAAACACTCTATGCGACTGGTTTGTATAGGATGGAAGTACGTCACAACTTTTCCCCGCGAAAATTTTGATTTCGCGCTCAAAAAAAAAACGCAAACTTTGAATTTAATTTTAAAAAAAGTATGCATTGCAGAGCAAAAATTTTTGAAGGTATATTTATGTTTATGCAATCTGAACCAAATAAAAAAATAAAAAAAAAATAGTGGTATTGTCCATTATATTTTTTCTTTTTTGCCGGAGACTCCCATATTGCCACATTTTGGGTTCTGTCAAAAATATCTTGCTTCACCAAATGCAATCATCAAAAGCACTTAAAATACCGCTATCACTGAACAACTTGTTTAAATGATTTTACAAACACGCTGCTAGAACTGGAGGGTGGGATGTTTTTTCACCACACACACACTGGTCCGGAGGACCAGTGATTTTCTGATTCCACTGGTCCGAGCCGTTTTTTAGTTGTCCCGGACCAGCAAAACACCCCAATTTCGAACGCTGTTTAAAAGTAATATCTTAACTCTTAAATCATTTTTAAACTCCTTTCATAAAAATTAAAGATAGAAAACATCAAGTTTTTTAAATTCCTTCTATTTTTATAATATTTATGATGATAGTGAGTCTTGTGGACCCCCAATTTTAGTTTTCGTGCTCATGGACCCCCTGAAAGTCGCTGTGTACCCCAGGGGGTCCAGATAACCCACTTAGGGAACCAGTGATCTATTATCCTTTCCATGGGCTAAAAACATTCCAGCTGTGGTCTTCCATGCTGTTATCAAAACATATCGATGGCGTCAGGAGAAAACCTCGTATTATCGAAAATCCAGATGGCTACCAATAGATACAGTATAAGTGAGCGAGATTCGTTTCCTTGCCAAAGACCATTTTTAACGGTAAACAAGGGGAGGGTGAATTTTAATGAGCTGTTAAAGCAAAAAGTAGGTGTAATAATCTCTCACAAGGAGACTAATTTTATTTTCCATCTGGCTTTTTTCTGATAACCTCGTCAATCAAAGGGCTTGGGAAAAAATGAGTCAAGCCAAAAATCAGCGCCAAAAAATTAGTACTAGTTCAAAGCACTAAATATTTTAAGTAGAAATTTAGTTTTTTATTAGATAAGCCAGGAACACATGACGGTTAAAGTTTGTCTGTGCTTGCTAGGCACGGGTGGCAAACCTAATATCAGTACCCACAGCAGAAAAAACAGTGGCGAGTGCACTAAAAAAGCCATAAAGATGGTTATCTCACTTCTATTAGATACCCGATACCCTGCACTCACCACTGCTTTTTCTGCTGTGGGTACTGATTTTAGGTTTGCCACTCATGCCTTGCTAGGGCAGACAGACTTTACTACTGAAACAAATAAAAATTAAAGGTATGTAGAACGTGTAAAATTTAATCCAGAATTAATATCTCATTAGTATAATTAATTTAATCGTCATTTGTAAAATGTATTGTAACTCTAGACAGAAATAGAAAATTATAGGGCATTTAACCACGAACTTCAAAAATTTTGTGATGAATTGTAATATTAACCACTATTTCAAGAGCTCATTAAACTTTATTAATTCTTCTAAATTATTATTCGTTTGATAGAAAAGTATGTGGAATCTTAAGAAGTGGAAAAAATTCTAATAAGCTGAATATTTCTAAATAATAACATTTATTAATACAAACAATATGAACACATACAATATGAATGTCGGAATCGTATAATAAACTAAACAACTTGCAAAATGTACAAATATGAAAACAAATATTAATTTTTTTTTTTTTTAATTTCTGTAATATTCAAGCATAACCAAGCCTTTTAATGGAAAAATATCACACTACAAGAAATATTTAAGAAAATGTATCGCTCTCAGATTATAAAAAAGGTTAAAGTTCACTTTTAAAATCAACAGCATTTTCAATTCTTTTCAAGCATGCGTGTAAACAATTCCCTTTGAAAATACCGTAAAACCACATGTTAATAAATCATGTGAACCATACCAATTAGAATAAAAGACATGAAATCATTAAGTTTAATAAGTTCTTGCTTTGGCAAATTGCATATTTCTAAAGGACTCATTTTTATCACTGTTTCAAATTAACATTTCAAATTCAAATTTTCAAAGTTGTCAAATTTTGTGTTCGGTTTTGTTGACTTTTTAACATCCTGAACACCCAAAAAAATCAACCCCTTCCAGGCTGCTGAGTTATAAAAAATAATTTTTAAAATCCTGTCCTGGAGCTAAATTAATTAGCTCCTTTAGATGGGAGCATGTATAACTTTGTACCATGTGACACCTCAACTTAAACCTAATTTAGGTTAAACTTCGGCTCAATTTTTAATAAACTTTTGAATCATTTTTTTTTTCTAAATCAAAAAATTAAGATTAAAAATCCAGAATATTTTTCTACCCACAACTGTAGTAGATATTTGATTTCCTCTGGGAACCCTAACCACGACCAAGGGAGAACTGTTTTGTTATTTTTATTATGTGAAGAAAAGTTTTAGTTAAATTGCAGGTGTGAAATCAAAGCAAAAGCTTCACTGCTCCTAGGGTTACAGGATGATTACTGGTGTTCCCAGTGGAATTGATTTAACCCTTGTTTTGGCGTTTATGACTTGACACTCACAAATAAATTTGGGTGTAATTCCCCATTGGCACCTTTGGCGCAAAAACACACACTCGCCAATCTAGAATACAGCATCTGTCCCAACTGCGATTTTACGGGATTATACGAGGTTTTCTCCTGATGCCATCGATATGATTCTTGCCAAATGTAGTGTACAAGGCCAAATTTATTTTAAAACATTAATAATTATAGAAATTTCTCAGTTAAAAATATTGGGTACTTTTCTAGTAAAGGGGCGCAAATCTCACCAAGCGATAAAGTTGCCAATATGATGCAAACAGCGCCAAACGGAATATCACCGCTGGTAACCCTCGGAAACCCTTTGCCTCCACATTCCACAATTTCAACGGGGAAATTTCTTTATCGGCCAATCTCTCGCCAAAAAATCTGCTTGGCGAGATTTGTGCCCCTTTTCTAGAAAAGTACCAAATATTGTTACACTACTGTTGTTGGAATTATGGTAGTATGAATATAAAATCATTACAAAACTTTTCATTCAATCATAATTTTGTCCCAGAATCTGCAATAATCATTTTCACAATATTTTCTATTAATTTTTACAGAATATACATTTACCAATTAATTAATATTTGGAGGCTTCTTTACCTGTTTTCCCCATTTATAATCTTTATGCTTAATGTTCTAGGTCAACATACCTCAAATTCTGTCCGAATTATCTGAAAAGTCTGATAAATTGATTATTGACATTAAAAGAGGAGCACCTGAGAAAGAAAGAGAATGGATCGAGAAGATCAGGGAAATGGTCAATAACATTGTGAATGGAACAAATGATGATGAAGAGTAAGTTTAAACTTGGCACAAGTGCCAAGTATTCCGATAAATCCTTCAAATAATTAACAACAGCTAAAATATCACAACTGTAGTGTTGCTTTTAATTGTTTTATATAGTTATGTGTAATTTGTAAAATGTCTCAAAAATGTGATTGGTAAGATTTGTGCCTGCTAATCCTAAAGTACCCATACCCCATATTTTCTTTGTTTTGCATTTCACTATTTAAAAAAAGGGGGCCTGGTAACACTATGTTTCTATGAATGAACCCATACGTCTGGGGGTTTGAATCTCTCTGCTCGGGTATGTGGGTCGAGTTTTTTCATTGAGTTAATGAATGAATGTGACCCCTTGTAACTTGTAAAAAGGGAATGTGTGAGCAAGTATGTGTGTGCCGCAGGTAATAGACTTTGTCACCTCACTTTTGGTTCACAGTAGCCTGCTGCGTAATGGTAAGTGGGTAATTAAGGGATTGATCTTACCATTGCATGAATCAAAGATCAATAATATATCCTAGTATTTGCCACACATTGGAAATAAACTTTTTTTAAATACAGTGAAATCCTAGTTTAACATTATTCAAGGGATCAATGACAAATATTGTTATAGATTGATCAAGTAATAGTAGTTAATGAGATTTTTTTTAGCGTTCAGGAATTTATTTAATACCAACAAGTTTTCCATATGGGAAAGCAGTCATAAATGCAGATTTTCACTGTTTTCACCTCTATGGCTACTGAAAGATTAAAATCAGTTCAACAATAATCGGACCTGGAAAAAGTGCCCGAACCTACGAACCTGGTTCGGGGGAAGCTCCTGCCAGCTCCATAGGAGCAATACATTAGGTTCGGGTAAATTGTATTAGGTTCGGGGGAAGGTTACAACTTTTTCCAGGTCTGACAATAATGGCTTTAGTATCTAGATTCAACCTATGATCTTTAAACTCTTTGTATTTTTAAACAAAATGTTTAAAAAAAACTGACTGCTTATACTAAGTCAATTTTCATACTTCTCAACTATCAATTAAAAATAATTGATGTATGTTAAATTAAGTTAAGTTAAGAAAGGTTGTGTGTTATTAGGTCTTCATTTTACACCATCAGTGGCCTCTGGGTGGTCCAATTTTTAAAAATCCTTTCTTAGTGTGTATTTGCATTACATTACATTAGTAGAAAATTTATAATTTGGATTTTAATTTTTTTACTTAAATTTGTTTTTGTATTTTAACATGTAATTCACTAATGCTCACAGCTATAACTTTTTTTATAGAAATGATGATGAGGTCTCAGATTCCTTGAAGTTTACTTCCCAACGCTTTCCCTACTGCCTAAGTTACATTCAAGGAGGAATCGCCAAACCCATTTCTTGCATGTCATCTGCTTTTCCTGATCAAGAACGACACCATTTGCACAAGAAATCGCTGAAGGGCAGAAAGAGCACTTTAAAAGTAAAGAGTCGACCTAGCTCTAGAATCAGTAATCAGGCCCCTCCAAGAAGCTCAAGAAGTAGTAGAAATGCAACTCTCGTTGCAGAAACAAGTGAACATGCGGGCCATGAGGAAGCTGCAAATTCTTCAATGAATAGAACATTTGTCAAACAGAATGATCTTTCTGTACAAGTGCTGGAGAGGGAGAATACTCCTTCTACACCTATGAATATAAGGAAGTCGTCAAAAATGACGTTGGAAAAAGAATTATTCCATAAGAAACTTAAAATGGCTGGAACCAATGCGTTGGAGCCACCACATTTAGTAGTTCGGACTTCAAGATTTTCTACTGGAAAGAAGGTAAGAGATATTACTGCAATCTTTTCAGAAGTTATGATGGAAAGCAGTGCAAATGTTGTAAGGACTTCCACAAAAACTTACTGCAAATTACTGTGATGTAAATGTAATTTCGAATTACACTTACAAAGCAATGTTTGCTAATTTCATTATTGATTTACTTTGTTGAATGAAATTTTGGTCCTTGCATATTATCCCATTCACCACCAGTTTCAGAGGCACAGTTAATGGGCTTTGGCTATAGATTTTCATATTTAATCAGCACGGTCAACAGGATAATATAATATGGAAGTAAGTACCGAAATTTTAATTAAAATAACATACAAGCAGCACTACTCAAAGTAAAGAAAAAATAGTGTTTTAAATTTGTTTTTAAGGAATAACACATAATGGATAAGTTTAGTTTTACAAGTGAATTTTGACTTGTGATTTAACAATGTTTTATCAATATATAAAAAAACCTAATAATTCTTATTTTTAAATTATTTCTCTAATGTAAACTGTTGCATAAAGAAAGTTCAGTTATTATTATAGTGATCTTCTTTCATCTTTGGTTTATTTTCCAAAATTTCTTGTGAAATTCAACTGAATAAAACCACAAAAGGTTATTAGGTATAAAATTATTTACCAATTTAGTTTTATCATTCATTGGCCAAAAAAGTCCATCCAGTCTTAGATTGTGTAAATGCTAAATGTTTTAAAATTTGAATTAAAGGGAAGATTTCCATGTTGCTTGGAGAACAGTGGGTTTTACAAGTTTAATGAGCCAATTTTAATATGAAAATTTCAATTAATTTGAATTTTAAGAACAAGTTTAAGATTTATTCAAGCATCCTTAGAATATTCTAAATTACTCCTTAGAAACTCTACTCTAATTATTTACTTAGAAACTCTTTTCTGGTAACTTAGGCAGCCACAAGTTTTGACCCTTTATTTTTCTGAAAATGTTTCTTTAACCAGAAAAATTGTTTATGATAATTTTTAAAAACTGCAAAAAATAGTCTGTATTGGCTCTAACCAACCATTTTTACCCATGCCCTGGTCAACTAGATCAAATTCTAGTATTACTACAAAGTAAAAATAATCAGAAAGAGTTCTCTCAGCATCCCTTTTTTTGGGGTTTATAAATATTTATTGTTAATTATATTTAATGTTTCGAATATTTATTGTTAGTTTTTTCTATTAGATATCTGGTTCATCCGAAACTGCCAAGTTGTCAGTCTATGGTGCTCGAATCAGCACCAAGACATCTACCTTTGAGAAGAAGACTAGGGTAAAGGCAAGTGCCTGCAAGGAAGGAGTGGTTGCTGAAAATATCAAGAAAATGAAAGATGCCAAGATTAAGATGATTGAAGAAAAAAAGAGGTAATAAACATACCCATGTTTTGAAAATTTTATTTGATTCATGTTATATATAACTTAATAACTGGGTTTGTGTTATTTATAACTTCTACTCAATCTTTAAAAATCATTATTTGACCAACCAAATAGAGAGTTTCTGTAAATTTTCAGATAAAAAACAAGGGAGGGGATACTTGAAGGTGTACCTAGGTCGTTAGACCTTCAAACTCTGGTATAACCAACTTCACTGGGTGAGGCCATGAGCAGACCTGATACAGAACATGTGACTGAAAGTCATAGTCAGCTGAAGCAAAGCCCTTTATTTCCCCAAGTCAACTTGGCCCTCATTTATCGACCCCAGAGGGATGAAAATCTAAGTGTGCCTTGCCCAACCAGGGAAGAGAAAGGGGTTGTGCAAGAAATAAAATACAGTGAAATATTGTAAGATGCTTATCCAAATACTTAAGTTTCACTGGTTACAAAATTGGCTTTTTTCATATTGCATTTAAATTTTTTGTGTGATTTCAACAACTGCAAAGCTTTAAGTTTGTTTAACTTGGGGTATTTCTGTAATTATTTTTATGGTCGTATTCTATTCCTTTGAAAACGTCTCACCGATCATTGAATGTTTATTCTCTCAGGTTGAGGGATGAAAAGATGGAGAGAACTAAAGAAAAAAGATTGCAGATTGAGACTGCTAAAACAGAGTGTGTAAAACAGAAAATTAAAGAAACCAATTCACGCTCCTCTAGAGCTAAAGAAAGATCAGAGGCTAAGAGAACCAGGTATATATTTTGCACAATATTTAATCTTAGGGTCATTCCACAGTATTTGTGCGTTACGTACGGGACAATTCACAGCAAAATTTTAAGACATTTGCAGTGTTTTCAATATCAAAACATAAATGAGGAAGTTTGCAATTATTTTTTATTTAATATATACCACTTCAGCTTAATTTCTGCAAAATTTCTTTTTGTTTGGGACAATAGTTTTTTTTCTAAAAATCAATTAATTTGCGTTACGTACGGGACATCACAAAAACCTTTTTTTTTTAAAAGTACCTTCAGCAATTCCTATTTTGCTCTGAAGTTATTATATATTTTCACAAATTTTTTTTTTGAGTTGAAGCAGAAATATACATTTTATTAATTACCTTTTAAATCATATTTTTAAATTGTGTCATTAATTGATGAGGGCTAATTATCTCCGTTACGTACGGGACAAGGCTGTTTGTTACGTACGGGACATGTGAATTGAAGTAACAGTAACCAGGATTTGTGAACTTAAATGTAATACAAATGTTTATTTTATGAATTTAATAGCTATATTAACATTCAAACTTATTTTTAATTATAGAAATTATAACAATTAATGATTTTTTTAAGTATTTTAATTGGTATTATGTTAATTAAGATTTTCCTTATGTAGCTCCATTTAAAAAAAGTATAAACATTCAAAAATGAAATGCATGTTTTATTCAAGTCCCAAGAACATAAATTATATCTTCTCTTTCATCTAATTGGTAAAAAAAAATTTCCCGGCTTTTATCCCATTAAGGACGGTTGGTAAGAAAAGCTGCCACGGGACATTTCATTTTTAACTGACCCTAATAGAGGCATTAAAAGTTTAAATGAATGATAACTGTTTCTAAAGAATGTATTTGTTCAGATAAAAATAGAAATTTATACATTCCATGGTGCTTTAGTGGTGGAATCGCTGTTCAAATTAGAACGTTTTACCACGTTTTGGAGATTGCAGGTAGATCATTTAGAAATTAGAAAACGCTAAAATAATCCTTTCTGTAGTTTTTGTTATTTTTTTTTTATTGTGGCATTATTAATTATTATTACAAGATTCCTTTCTAAATATTGTTACCAATTATTGTTAAAATGATAGTAGTATTTAAATTGTCAATAATAAGGCTTTTTATCTACTGGCAGCTTTTCCTGCCAACCGTGAAATATCTAGTTTTTAACGAGGAGATGGGTAATCTTCAAAATTTTCTGTGGGGAATATATCTGGATATGGGGATGATGATATATAGTAATTCTGATGACTTAGATACATAATTAATAGCAAGGAACAATAAGAGAAATTAGCTTCTTTTCAGTTAATGAAATAAGCTTCTGAGGTCAAAAAATCTACCCAAAGGTATCCAAAAAAGTGAAAGTTGAGATCAGATAAGACTCCTGAGGCTAAAAAAATATAAACATGGTTTTAAAATAAAATTTTTTCCAAGTTTTAATTGAAACTTCTGCAATTTTGTCCCGTACGTAACAGATTTGTCCCGTACGTAACACTTTTTATTTATCATGCCCACCATCTAAATTAAAAGATAAAATATGTTAATTGAATTATTTAAGAAGCTAGTAACCCAGTTGAAGAGAAAACAAAAAATTGTTCAGTTGTCATCAGTTTTACTGGTTAAAAAATTAAAAATAAACTTAAAATTGTTACGTACGGGACAATATGAAATTAATGATTGAAAATTTTTAATTAAATATTTTTAAAACTTTTTTCTTAATATTTCATTTAATGCAACTATCAAAAAGATTTAATAAAACATATAAATTTTGAAACAAAATAAAATATTTTTTCATTTAAAAATTAAAATGTAATGTCCCGTACGTAACGCATTATTTCCACTTTGTTTTAAACAAAATGCTTTATTTTTTGTTAGGTTAAAAATGGAGATATTCTGTTGATAAACTTAAATAGAAGATATTTCAAGCTTTAATTTGATGTATAACACTTAATTGTTTTCTTAAATTTTTTTTCCAAGCTTGTGAATCCAAATACTGTGGAATGACCCCTTAATATAATTTAATTCTAATCCTTACCTTTAGCTTGGCAAAATATCATCAATAAATTTAATTGTTTTCACACATTGTTATAGAATTTATTTTACTATTAATGCTACTTAGATAGAGGTAAAAGGGCCTAAGCTGTCTTAAATATTTTTAAAAATTGAATAAACACTCTTATATTAATTATTCATCCTATAATTTACCAATACTCTTGTTCTTTTCACAATTTACCCATTGCTTTTGTCACCCAAAAAAAATTATACCTTTTAGCTAGGCACTTGTGTTTACAATCAAATAGCTGTAACATTGTACACTGCTGATAAACTCACTTATGACTGGGATGCTAGAAATTATTTATAAAAAATATTTTTTTTAGATCAAAAGACACAAAAGGATCAACTGCTTCTAAAACATCAGTAAGCAATGTTTTTAGCTTTATCAGTTCAATTGAACAATGTTTTATAAGTTTTTTTCTTACTTAAATCAACTATCAAGTCTGGAAATAATCTGAGACTTGAATAAGAAACATTTAAAGCTACTTTGAACTTTTTTTTTGTTTTAAGAATTAATATAATCATTATAACTTTGTGTTTCTTAAATGTCACACACTTAAGAAATCAATTCCAACATTATGATAATTTTACCAGTAAGAAGTTGTTTATTTTACTATCATGACCTTCTAGGTTAAAGTAGCAACAGCAAGCACCCAAAAACCTGGTCCAAAATCCAGCAAAAAACCTAGAATTGAATTTTCTGATGGTGAAGAAACTCCTGCCAGAGTCACAGTTACTTCAGTCAAGAAAAAGGCTGCAAGATTTGAATCCTCTAAGGTTTCAGGAACCCCTGTGAAAGGAAAGCGATTTACTCCTATATCCCAAACTCCAAAAGCAGTGGAAACTCCAAAACAAAGAAGGCCTACTCCTACTTATAAAACTCCTAAGGTTACCGCAACTCCCGCTAAAGCAAAGAGGCCTACTCCTCCTTTTAAAACTCCTAAGGATACAGACACTCCTGCTAAGGGAAAAAGGCCTACACCTCCATATAAAACTCCTAGTGTTACAGAAACTCCTAAACCGCAGGAAGTGGAATCTTCAACCAAAAGGAGGGCTACACCTCCTATGAAATCTCAGCCTCTCAAAGTAACTCCTACTATAGTAAGGCTCCATGCCTCAGGTGAAGCAACTGTGGTTACGAAAGATAGCACTAAAAAGTGAGTAGTTTTCACTTGGAACACATTTTCCTGATTTAATTTGTAGACTTAAATGAAATCATATTTTTCTGTGAAGTTTCAGTACAAAGAAATTATTTTTGATACTTATGTATTATCCTGTTGTAGAGATGTGAGTCGAGAATATTCTCCGGAGAATATTCTCGGAGAACGAGAATATTCTGAGAATATTCTCCAGGAGGGAGAATTTTGAGAATAATCGAGAATATTCTATTTTTTGATTGATAAATGGAAATAAATGTAAAAATTTTTTAAAATATGAAATGGTCATGTAGTATTAGTGTTAGAAACCTGAAAATAATAACAAATTCAATGAAACTTACCATTTAAAAGTCACCCTACAGTTCAGAGAATATTCTCTGAACTGTAATTTCATTATTTCGCAATTTTTTTTTTAAATAAGTTAATTTTATTTAATAGAATATAAAATATTTTTTAAAATATTAGAAGCAAGTTTTACTGGGAGAAAATACTCATACAATTAAAAGAGGAGTCTAAATTATTTTTATATAGTTGTTAAAAGCAAATGTAATAATACCAATAGTTGTCAAACTGAAGGACCTTTTGAACCTGACATTTAGTTAATTTTGATAGAACTTTGTAAAATTAGGAGACGAGAATATTCTTAAAAGAAGGAATATCACATTAGAATTATCTGTAATAATTACTTTATCAAACATGTTGTCATATCAATTAAGTAGTGATTTTAAAATATTTTTCAATTTAATTTGGCTTTCTTTTATTTATGATAACTTCTCATTGTAAAACCTTTAATATTCTTCTAATTTGAAGTTGATATATCCCTTATAATTTTTTTCTCAAAAAAAAAAAAAAAAAAAAAAATATTTTAGTATTTAGTAGCTTCTAGGAAAATATTCTCGAAAATTCTCCTCTTGGAGAATATTCTCCAAAAGATTATTACCGAGAATTTTACATCTCTAACCTGTTGACTGTTCAGCGGCCATCAAATTCAGCTGCATGCAGTGCTATAGTTGGAACAAAATATTTGAGGGGGGGGGCTCATCTTTTATTTTTTCACTTTTTTAAACAAAAAATTTATATTTTTGGGGACAGCGTCCCCCCTTGTGTGTTATCAGCACTCTGCACAGCTAAAAAAAAATAGAACTGTCAATGGGCTTTGATTTGAACAATTTCGAATTTAGCAGCACAGTTGTTGGGATAACGCATACGAACCTTATTTTTAAATGTGAAAGGTAATAAAAAATAGAAGATCTTAATTTAAATTCTTGTTTTTTGTATTAGCAAATATGAACCTAGGTTAATTGTGTTTTTTAATCAATCATCTCGTATAGGTGTGGAAAAATTTAAATTAATAAATGTTTTCTTTAAAAATATCCTTGCTTTGTTTAGTTGTGTAAGATTGCTTATTCGTGTAATAAATAATTCGTAATTTTTATAGTGATTCTCTGAAAAGGTTACCTTCTTCACCACCATCTGGTAAAGTAAGTGAATAATTGATTTGATTTAACTGATATATTGATACACTTAAACTTTTGAAATTTACACTATGAAATTTGTGAAAGTGAAACTCCTATATTTAATATTCATCCTACAATTTTGCTGAGAAACTAATACTCCTGTTCCTTTCACAATTTACCCATTTCATTTAAATTAAAATGACCATTTCATTCTTTCTACTTCATCCCCCTGAAAAATTGTCTTCTGGCTAGGAACCTGTGTTTTCAATCAAATAACTGTAACATTATTATTTGCCAATTGGTGATTCACAAACCCCCCTAGGGGTTCAGGGAAATATTATTGTAATGGATAATTTAAAAATTGATGTAAAGTATAAAACTAATTAATTTTCATACATGAACTAACTATATTTTTAATAATTAAAAAACAAAAACTTTTATTAGCTACCTACCCAAGGAGTTCATCAATTCATTTGAATTTTATAAGAGGTTTAATAAGAGAAAAAAAATGTTTGTGTATCTCTGGTTTATATTATGTTAAAAATTATGTGATACACATGTTTTTATCACTGTTAGGAAGTTTTAATTAATTCAAATATCTCATTGAACTTTGTTTCTAAAGGGTTCTGAAAATGCAGCAAAGAAATTAAAAAGTGGAAATTCAGTTTCTAAAGATGAGTCTTCCAAAATGAGTGGAAAAGGCAAATCAAAACCTGAAAGGTAAGTTCATTAGCTATGTCATCCATCATTTGACTATCTGAGCTGGCACTTGTTACACCTCTCCAATCATAGTGACCCCACTCATCTTTTTAAATAACATTCTAAAGCTAAAATATTTTGTTACGCTACCTCCTCAATGATTTCATCTAAAATTTTTCACTTAATAAATCACAAGCTAATACTAATAAATATCAATCATTACATAATACATAATATAAGCCTCCTGAAAAATACATACTTACACAATTTTAAAATTTAATATGACTTGTGACCCTAAACACAGTCAACATACTAACTGTCAAAAAATCTTTAAAGTTTAATAATTTAAAATTAATTTGAATTTTAAAAAAGGTTCATTTCCCTACATATAAGCATATGACTGAAAAAAGACTTCATTATATGCTGCTAGTAACTTTTGCTGGACTGGATTGAGCTGTTAATAAAATAAACTTACTTTCAAAATAACTGCAAAACTATAATGTCCTCTTAAGTAATAATTTTGTTTATCAAAATTTTCTTAAGCATTTCTCTACCTATAAAATTTTTTATTTACTATTACCATTGTTGTTGTATTGTCCACATTGAATAGAAGGATGCCAGAGCCTCCAAAGAAGTTGGACTTCTGTAATATGTGTTTTTTTAAGGGGATGAGTGATTGGCCCATCACCCACTCTTCCAAAGGAGGGACCGGATTATACGCCTGGGAACTGGGTACCCATTTTAGTCGCTTTTTATGACATGCATGGGCTACAGTGGGACAATTCTACCCAAAATTTCCATTCAATAGTTTTTATGCTAAATATTTGAAGTGCGCTATACTTGGTTGCAATGTTTCTTGACCCTATCATGTCACTACATGAAAGGAAAACTGAGGAAACAGAAAGCTGGTTGAGTTGCTAAGAAGAGTTTTGGTATGCAAATCAGGATAAAAAATATGCTATATATACGTGAGTTTAACATACTAATCATATTTCTAAATTGAGGTTCACTCAAAATTCAGACACAACGCTGGGAACTACTTTCTTTGTTTGCTCTCAGCTTGTTTCTCCAAGGTCAAGTAGCATTGCAGTCTAGTATAGGTAAAAGTTTTGCAGTGACTATTTTTTATGCAGATTGCCACCACATAAAATGGTTGTGTAACAGTGTATTCTTATTTGCTTTTTCAGCTACGACATGACACCTGACCGCTCTTCCTTCACGAGCTATGACATGAGCGAGATCGTGAGCGATGACGACGACGATGATACCAGCCACCAAAAACCGATCCCCAGCTGGGCCGTCGGCCTACGTCTGCGCAATGCCCTCATCCACCAGTTCTACAACCCGCCCAATACCGACGAGCTGTTTGGCACCTACTTGGAACCACCGAACCTCGAGGTGATATTCGAAGTCCAGAAGAAAGGTTACCACAAGAGGACCAGCTCGGCAGTGTGGAGTTCGCCCGGTATGTTCAAATGAGAGAGACTCCACTTTTGCCGAGTGAGAGAAAGGATCGGGACTTGCGCGTTAACCTTAAATCTGTTATCTGTGTACTACTGCAGCAGAGTTTTAAATGAAGAACTCAGTTCTTGCATGTTTGTTTTCTCTCCAAGAACACTGAAACCAACCATGATGATCAATTGATCATGTGTTAATGAAGATTGTCGGGTTATTTATTTCTCTAAGGTCAATGTGCTGGTCCCTACCAAAGTCAAGTTATGTTTGTTCACACTGGAGAAAGACTGCAATATATGCCTTAATGAAGTCCTAGTGTTTGTAAATTAGTGGGATGTGCTTGTATGTCCATTTTATGTGAATTTTCAATCAATTCCGCCACTTACTGTGGGACGATTGTGTCCTTGAAGATCAGGGTTGATTGTGTTTTGGAGTACCAGGTTTTTCAATATGACATATCGGGGTTTCTCATCATATAATATCCAGATATTTTTGTTTCCATAATAGTATTTTAAAAGGCATCATATACACACTTTGAAAACTTATTGTTCAAAAAAGTTTTGCTTTGCTATAGAAATTACAGAATGAGCAATGTATGAATAATGTATTTGTAATTTCTTGAGGTGTGTTCAGCTTCACACCCCAGTTTTAAGGCATCATCATCAGCGACCTTATCATGAAATCAGCTTCTTACATTCCGATTGCCACATTTAACATGCTTCATTCTGTATTAGTTGTGTGTTTATTGCAATTTTCTATATTTTGTCAATACTTTGGGTGATTTTCCAGGTTTTTCCTTTCTTGATCACAATCATCCCTGTGTATAGTTAGTAACAAGAAGCTATGACTTGTAATTTGTAAAATATGCTTATATTTCCCGACATAATGCATCATTGGTAATAGATGTGCAACTCAATTTCAAGGAAATTGGATGTTATTTTCATACCAAGTGTGAATATATGAGCCATAACTCCCTTGTATAACTCATGACTTTCTTAAGGGTTTAAAAGGTAATCTTTTTTATAGTTATTTCTGTTCAGTTTATTAAGAAGCCTTTTTTTTATTTTTGGTGATATTCGTAAACAATTTTAGACTGATACAACTTAGTTGGCATGTTTTTTGTTTGTCAAAAAAATTTTAACTGCTTGCTAATTCTAATAAAAAACAATCTAATGTTGAAAGAAGTTACTTATTTAGATATTATGTTGCATTGTATTTGCTTTCCTCTAAAAATTTCAAGTCATAATGCTTCTTACGAACTATTCCTTTATAAATCCTTCTTTTATGCTGCAACAAAATTCAAGAACATTTTTATGTATTTTAAAAACCTGTACTTAGAATATTTTCAGTGTATGTGAGACGATCATGATTTCTTTAAACTCAAGCAAAGCGATATTTTTACTATGCTTAACCTTAATGATTTTTAAATACTTTTAATGGTTAGCTCGATTTCAAGCCTAAGGGTTTCTTTGAGGAAGTTACATTAATTGCAGTTAACCAATGATGTAATTAATGTTTTGTAGGATTGAACATTAAAGAGATGGAATAACAGAACATAAATTATAAAAATATTATCCTTAAGACAATTAGAAATATCTCAACTGGAATCCAACTTTTTTGAAGCAAATGAGGACATACTAGTGGCAAGAATTCTCAACAATTTTACCCTTAAAATCAGTTACATTATTTCTTCCAAAATTTTATCAAATCAATTCTGTTAGACACTGGTGTGTCACACTTTGGGAATCCCTGGTTTATGGTTTTGTGGTTTATGGGCTGGTTTGGGTGTGAAACTTTTTTTTAAACCCTGAAATATCTTAAAAGTATATGCACATTTATGAGGCCTATATCCCCTTGAAAAATCTTTCGTGTTTACGTATTTATTTCTAGTTCATGTATCTTCACATAATTTTTTGAAAATCTTATTGCTGTGCTAATACTTTTAATGTTGTGTTATAAATATCACAAGAACCAACATCATAGTTAAACTAAGTAACTTAAGAATGTAAAAGTATTTAAATAAACCCATTTTAAAAATTAATCATGATCACCTCAATTTTTATTTGTTTTTAGATTAAAATACCAGTCTAGGATTGTTTCTGAACAACCAGTGTAATTTTATCTGATCATTGATTCCTAAAATTTGTCCTCCCTGTCTTAACTAAAAATGTGAAATTAGTTAGATAGACATAGATGTCTATCTATGTTAACACCAAATTGGTAAATCTAAGGTTTCACATGTAAATTTTTAAACTGTTGCAGTAATAAGTTCTATTGATTTCTTAATTTACAACACTGATACAAAATTTACATGATATAGTATGAATTAACATAAAGAGTTTATGTAGCTTAACTAGATTGATTATTTTATTTAAGCAGTCTTTTTATGTATAAATTTTATATAGATTTATACTGAGAAATCACTATTATTTTACTTATTTTTATCTTTTTCTTTTAATTATTAAATCCCTTAACATTGTTAAAGCCTAAAGTTGTTCTGAAATTAATGTAATTTCCCTTTCATTGTTTGCCTTTTCTTGAAGTTATTACTGTTTTTTAAAAAATATATTTTTATCTAAATTCATGGGATTGACAAATGTATATATTTCAATATGTACAAGTTCTTGTATACTCACGAGTAAAAAAATATTTTAATATTAAAATAAATAAACTCAGACACCCTTAGTCATCATTTAAATTAGAGGGTTTTGGTTGTAAACTTGTTTATTTTTGTAAAGAAAAAAGCCTTTTACATACTAGAGATTTTTACAACTCTTGAAAATCAAGAACTACTGAGTACATTACATGTAAAAAAGTACAGTAAAACCTCCGGGAGTGACCACCCCTATACAACAACCACCTCCTTTAATGACCCATTTTTGAAGGCACCGTTTTCCCCTATTCTTCTAACGTTAAAGTACCTCAAAAGCACAGCCAGCAACACCCAGACACCCCTCCCCAGTGATCTGTTTTCCCAATTCACAGAAAAAATTTCCAGCTGATTTAAAGCTGGGAAAGAAAGGAAACGGTATTCCATTCAATAGACCCATCATTTTCAAACTTTGTGCTGTCTGTGCATTACTGTGTTTTTCTTTCTATGAAAAATTAAAAAAGTACCAGTCAAATCAATTTTTTGTACATTTAATATAGTGGATATTAAACATCTATATATATAATTCTCTTACGTACGTTCGTACGTGGCTTACGAATTTGGCAGTATTTGTTTTCTCCCGTTGGCAACGGTTGGTATGTTGTGGTTTTGTGTTTTGTTTACGTTTTGGTGAGTGTATGTACAATGTTCGTAATCACGAAACGCTCAATAACCTGGGTTCAAATCCAGGTAGTACACAATCTCAGCTAGGCTGTACCAGCGTATGGCGAGCGAGCGTAGCGAGCACAGGATTGCGAAGCAATTTTTACCGAAGCAATCCTAGGGGAACTGCGTCAGCAGTTCCCGGGGGTTGGCGAGCGATAGCGAGCAGGGGGCGAAGCCCCCTAGTTATTATTAATTTTGTTTGTATTTCTTTCATCTTTTTTATTCAAATTCAAAAGTGATAAATAACTGAATTCAAGAAACACATTTTATTATTTCAACTCTTTTTATAAGTGGAAAATGTGATTACTTTACTAGCTTCAGGAATGTGTTGACCACTATTTATACTGGTTTCTTCCTTGGAAATTCTGGAGCATAGTAGTTGTGATTCTATTCAGATGTCACCCAAAAGGATCCCTTATGAGTTACAACACTACTTTTAAGAGAAAAATTTTCTGAGGGAGGATCCCCTTTTTGTTTGGAACTCCAGTATTGTACGCAAAATTTTTACATTAACCCTTTCAGACCTAGCCACTCTAAATTTCTTATAGGATTCAATGGCAATCTCTGACAGGGTTTGAAAGGGTTATAAAGTAACTCATAAAGGGTGCTTTAGAAATAATTTTGATCCAACCCCCTCGAAACAAGTCTCGAAAAAAATTCTTAGCCCCTCCCTAAATTCAAACATATGGGCACCATTTCACATCACAGCAACACTAAATAAAAAATTGATAAGTCTAATCTGCTCAAACGAATGTCAGCCAATTCAGGATTCCTCCTAGGAAGGATTTACAAAATCTTTATTGATTAACTACAAAGAAATAAACTTTTGCATTTCAGCATCCCATTTAAATTATATTTTTTAGACAATTTTTTGTATTTGTTTTTCTATTAACTTAGTGAAAAAAGCTTGGGTGATATAGAAGTCCAAGTACAAATGGGGGTCTGGGCGTCCTGCACTATGAAAGTTTTGGAAATTTTAGTATTTTAATCTTCTTATTCACCTAGTCCTAATTTTTGAGGGGGCCTTCGCCCCCCCCACTATTTACGCCCCTGCAAAAAAAAAAGACTTATAAATTAGTACTACTATAAATGTATTAATAAATCATTCTTTAAAATTGACAATTTTCGGCAGTCCTGGAAATAACCTTTCGCAATCCGGATGTGGACCGCGGCATGCCAGTTGTCGCGACCCTTGAGCCAAAATGTCATTCCTTATGTGCGAAAGTTATGGTAGCTAGAGGCTCTGGAAAAGGTGAAGTTATAATATAATCACTTTGTATGTTCTACAACTTTAAAAAAAAACAACTTAAAACTCAATTTTTTTCCCCCAATTTAATCCGTCCGGTTTAAAACTGGGTTATTGAGGCCAATCTAGGTATTTCAAAATGGCGATCTGTATGCACTTAAATGTGTAAATACTCCAATATTAAGCAACCAAAACCTTCGAACAGTGCTGAGGTTGGAGGGGGACGCTGTCTCCCCAAACTTAGTGATTTTTGATCGAAAAAATGAAAGAAAAAAAAAGGGTGTGTATGAAAATAGTGCGTCCAAAACCAAATATTTTTTCAAACCGCAAACAAAGGCTTCTATAATTATATTTTAATCTTCAAATTATAGTTAACTTTGATCCTCTTAAGAAAGTAATAGTGAGAAAAAGGAGAAAAGAAAACACTAAGTACATTTTTGAATTGGCGAAATTTTTTTCGATTATTCAAAATATATACTAGTGCAGGGGTTCCCAATAGGGGGTCCGCGGGCTGTGTCCAAGGGGTCCGCGAAATGTCACCGAGAAATTAAGTATTTTTTTTTATTTTCCTTAATTCGAAGTAACCACCATGCTACTCAGCAGTTCATTCGTTAGTTTTGTTAGTTAATTGTCACTGTTCAAAAAAAAAACTGTACACTGTAAAATTGTACAGTTATAAATTATATTGATTGAATTGTATTTTTCATTTAACTTGTGTTGTATAAAATTTCCTTTGCATATAAACATTTTCCACATCATTCTTCACCATTATACTTACACCATAAGTTACTTTATAATTTAACTCAAATTATAATGAGTGTAATATTCATGTAATGATTTGAATAGTAATTTGTAGTAGATTCTATATAATCTACATTTTTGAAAAAAATTAAGCCTTTAAGTTCAAGGGGTCCTCGTCAGTAAATTAATTGCAAAAGGGGTCCTCGGCAAAATTTTATTGGGAACCCCTGTACTAGTGTATACTTTTTCTCTTCTCCCCCTATTTCTTTCTCTCCCGTTTCTTTTTTTTTTCTCTCTTTTTTTTTTGCCCACTTTCCAGAGTGCCCCCCCCCTATGGATCAGCGCCTGGCTTTTACCTGCACTGGAAAATATCGGAAAATTCTATAGACACTAGTTAAGACGCGTTTATCTTATAGATTAGTAACATTTGAACAGGAGTTTTTGCGTTGTTGTACCAATCACAGGAATCACAAAATCTATTTCTAAAATTGTCTCTTAAAGTCTGATCAATGTATAGACTTGTTCATCCTACTAATATAATCGGCTTTTATCATTTAGGCCGAAAAGAGGATTACTGGACTTCTTGCAAATAGTAAATTAAAGAGATTAAACGTTGAAGAATTTCCGTTAAAAGAAATGAAACTTTAATTAATTATTTTGAGTGCTAAGAGAAGAGCCTACTCTCAAAAGTAAAGATTATTATTTTACTTCATAATAAAAATAAAAATGATAAAACAGTGATTACAAATGAATCGTCAGTTACAAGAAGGGAATAAGTCCAAAAACGAAGTTTTGAGAAAATCGGGGGGAAAACTGTATAAGTAATGGAATTTTCATCCTATAGCCACCAAATTTTTACAGGAAATTCATGGCACTGTTAAGAATACAGAACAATCATCGAAAAAATTATAAGTGTATTTAAAAAGGTTTTGCAGTTAAAAAAAGAGGATGGACTTATTCTCTTCTTAAACCTTATTGAAATATATCAGCTGAACAAAAATCTTAAAAACCACTGAAATTGACAATTAAATTATATTTCTGCTTAGTTCACGGTACAAAAGTGAAAGACTAAGACGAATAAAATTAAAAATTACTATAAAACTGGGTCATTAAGGCGCTATCAATGAGTGAATATCAATGGAGTTAAGTATCCATTGGTTAAAAAAAAAGAAAAAAAAACGCTTTTAAATTCAAATGAAATTTTATTTTGGGTAAGTTTGCAGGCCAAAGAATAAGAAAAGAAAGACAAATTAAGTTAAATTTCAAATTTAATAATAAAAAAAATACAATGAATGGACATCAATTTTGCATATTCAAGGGGCTATATCTGCCGATAGGGGGTAGTTATTTTTCCCCTCTTTGCACTCATGTGTAGAGCGGAGCCTGGAGATATTTTTGAGAAAAAGTCAATTTGTCATTTTTTGGACTTATTCCCTTTTTAAAACTGACAATTCAAATGAAAACTCACAAAAATGGATGAATATGTAGCAAAGACATGTATTTATAGCTTAAATATCTAAATAAGCAGAAATACATAAAATTAAATTGGTCTAAATCGATCCAAAATCCCTCGAAACGTGTAGTACTTTAGAGAACTCTGCATTATCAGGTTTCTGAAAAGATATGTAATTACCATAGGTAATTACATGGATAAATAAAAGCCCTATTTATGACCAAACAATTCTCACGAGTGACACAGTGAAATATTTGTTGAAAGGAATAAATTACATTTCCTTATGATGAAGCAAATCTTAGTGGTGAAAAACATGATATAAAATTTAAAAAGTATCACACGCTTCGCTTGGTGACTGCTGTGTCATTTTCTTTATTATTTATAATCTGGGATGTATAATACACCCTTCCCCTCAGAAATTCGGACATAGTTGATTTAATTTTTTATTTCGAAAATTAGTTTGTGTTTCGTGGGTCAAAAATGAATAAATTCCCTGTTTTTAAGGATAAAATTTCCTGAGAATTTCTTAAGATATTTTCGAAAGGGAAAAGCCAAATAAAAAGATCTTTTCGCAGCGTTATCTGAATCTGAGGAATATGAATACTAGAAGGAGATGCAGTTTTTTTAACCATCACTTTATATACATTATCTACACTATTTTTCTTCCCTAACTCCTTCGTAACTTTCAACTAACTTCGTAGAGCTTCAATAGATTTTTTTAAACAAGATTTAGTCATGACCATCATTTATTACCCTTTCTTAATCCAAACGGATTACCTGAAAGCAGGTTCCCCTCTTTTAAGATAAAGCATTATGTACTTTTTCTTTTTCTGAAAAGTTTCAAAAATCTTACAAATGACTGATGCTAAACCTGGATGAATTTTGGTCTCTTCTTAAAGCTTAAAGTAATATGTTACATTAGCTGATTTCCAATCCATTGGTACCAAACCCAAGTTGTAAGTTGATTTAAAAGTTGCGCAAACTACATCCCATAATATACTCTGCCCGTTCCACAAGTACTTAATGGTGCAAGTAAAGAAATTAAATATTCATACAATCATAAAGTATTTTTGTATTTACAAACTTAGGGGACATCCATAAATTACGTGAGGTCAAAAGGGGGAGGGGGGGTCCTGGAAAATCTCACCAAATCTCACCAGGGGGGAGTCAATTAAAATCTCACGCAAACTTTTAGCTTAGAAAATATACGTTTTTTCTTTAATATTTTTTAGCACAAGTTCAGAAAAAACGCTCAGATTAGTCAAAACAGCAAATCATTAGCCAGTCAGTCGTGATAATTAAAGTTAGAACCATATGTTTTTGATTTCAACGTGTTTTTGTATCAAAAGTTTGCAATCTGGATGGTAATTTTTATGCCGTTAAAACAAAACTAGTGGTTGAGAAAATATCACGTGGGGGAGGGGGGTCCAGCAAAATCTCACCAAGGGGGGGGGTCCAGATTTTGGAAAAAACACCTCACGTAATTTATGGATGTCCCCTTATCAGATATATAAATGGAAATAAATTTGTGTCAACTAAAATTAAAGATGATGACTTAGGAAAGTGCAATAAGAACAAAAATAAATATGTTTTGAGAGTAAAACAATCAGATCCTCCATGACATCGTGACACCGCATTTGCATTTCCTTTTATTTTTGACACACTTTACGACTTTCTGATCGGATAATCTTAACTCGCATTTAAGACTGATGATGTTTGAGTAAAAATTGCTCAAGAGTTCGCTATAAAGAAGCTAATCCGAAACTTGTTCAATCCTTAACTTGACAAATCTCTGGCGCTGGTTTCGCTACGTTTAGTTTTGTTATTCGAGCGAAACGAAACTATTTCACGGAGAAAACTGTAACCGCTGTTTTCTATTTTGAAAGCAGAAGCAGACAGATTGTTCGGTAGGTTGGATATTCGTATTTCTTCACTATTCTAAGATATTTACGTGATTATTTTACTGTGTCGGCTAATATTTTCTTGTAGTTATGGGAGACCCATCTGCCTTGCGTAGACTTTTCATTATGAGGCACTGTGAAAGAGTAGATTTCACTTTCGGCGCGACGGCTTGGATAAAGACAAGCTTTGATAAAAAAGGTGACGTGATTGGATTGTTTACTATTTTCTATCTAATTTTGAATCTTTCGAATGTGTTTCAGTTATGAATTCTTATCTTGTAATGGATGAAATATATCTTGTAACGGAAAAGAATCGCTACGGACTCTTCCACTTCTAATCCGAAATGTTATGATAACAAAGGGGATGGTGTTTTGTTTACAGTTCTAATCCAGTGAAACCTAAAAAATGCATGTTAATCTTTTGTGATAGTTATAATTTAGGATTAATGAAAAGCTTTGTATATTAATTAAACCTTGATTTTAAAAGGTTTTGTTTCGGGTAAATAATATTTGATTAAAGATCTGAGATTTAAGGATTACTGGGGTGCAAGCAGCATCAACTTTTTTGCCAAAAATAAACAAATATCAAAATATAATGATTTCAATTACGTTAACTGTCCCGTTCTATGTCGGCAAGTTTTTTGGTCCCCAAATATTGAAATATTGCCAAATTTTTATGGTTGTCATTGATACATTTAGGGTCATTCCTCAGTGACTGACGGTACATTTAGACTCTGTTTTGACCTTATAAATTCAGCTGTCTAAAAATTTAAAGACTTATTTTTGAAATTGATGTTTTTAATCGAATACATTTATGCTATCCATACCTGCTTTTATAAATAATAAGGTTTTTTTTAAGGTCAATAGAAAAAGTGACTGATGTTATGTAAAAGTGACATCAGAGAAAAGTTGTTTTCATTATTTCAAATTTATCTTTAAACTTATTACTTACAGCCTAAAATTATTTTTCCAGTAAAAAGGATATTTTAATTTTTATGAAAAGGCTTTGTTTCATTTAAAAAAATGAAAATTGTAGTTGTAGAAATTATGGAATCCTTGTGACTGATGTTACATTGACATAAATTTAATGTTTAATTAATGATTAAACTTAATACTGACATTAAATTTGATAAAAAAGGTGTTCCTAACATTTGAGTACAATTTTATATAAAAATTCATTCTTTTTTACTTTATTGGGGAAAAAACTGAGTAAGAAAACAAATTTTTGCATCTGTGTCCCTGTTTTCATGGAATGACCCTTTAACTAAATTACTTATTTTGGATAGTGTTTCTAATAATTGGGTTCTAAAACAGCTTAGCAATATAATCCTAAAACTGCATTAAAATATCTCAACAAGCAGTGTTTCTTTGGATTTGTGTTATATTTTTGTGTAGGTAATTTGTAAAATGTTGCTTATATAGTCCAATTGGCGATTGACAGGATTTTACTCTCCTAATCAAAAAGCACTAAAGATCTTTATAGTAAAAATTTTCTAAATATACTAACATCCAAAATAGTTCGGAATATGTCAATAAAATATCTTTGATGCTAATTATTTATCTCTGTATCATGACTAATTTTAATCGCATTTTCTGTAAAAATAAACCAGATAGATTAGCTGTTAAACAGACACTATTTCTTCCAAAAGCTGTATGTAGAGTTTAGGACTAAGACAGGTTTTTAAATTTAAATTTTCCAATCTAATATAGCAACCATTTTCATGAATGAAAGTGTATTGTTGTCTTTGTAGGTAACTACATTCGTAAAAACTTGAATATGCCTGTAACCGTTCCTAAGAGGAAAGGAGGGCCAGAGGACTTCCTGAAAGACTGTCCTCTTACTCGGATCGGCTTGCATCAAGCTACTCTTACTGGTAATCAACTGTTAAGTGTGTTTTAAAAATCTCAATTTGGTTAAAATCTAAGTGTGAAAATTCAGTATATTTTTGTTATCCGCGAGTCAAATGGCATAAAAAGTTAAGATGTTAAATTATTTAGTGGGAAAAAAACTAGGTACTATACTAAATATTCTATTAGCTGGGCATAAACACCAAATTGTCTGATAAATCCAAAAATAAAAAAAAACAGTTAAAATATTTTAATTTTTTCAGCTAATGACTTTTAAAATGTTGTGTAATTTTATAACATCACTAATAAAGTTCAATTAGCAAGATTTGTGCTGATAATTGAAAAATAATAACCAAGTTCAACAACAATAACCATATGCCACTGGCCATTTCAATGCAAGAAAGGCAAAAAATTAACTTCAGCAATATTCAACACTTTAGATTTTTTATTTTAACACGAGCTTTAGTTTAGGAAAAATGATTATTAACACTTTTAATACATAAATACCCCATAAAATATCAAACCGGGTAAAATACTTTTGCTATAATCATGGTTTTTAAAGCTTATAATTCAAGATATTGAGAGTGTACTGTTGCAAATCTGAATCTTAAGTTTAAAAATGGAATAAATATTAATTTTTAGGAAGTTAAAATTTTTAATTTGCAAATTTAGATAGGAAAAAGGGCCTGGTGAGGTAGTGTTGTGCTTCCATGCTTGTCTGGGGTAAAATTCCCATACAGTTCAAGGTATCAGTGCCTCAACTTGTCAATAAATGCACATTAAGTTTGCTTGGAAAATAAATTGGGGGTCAAGCAACTGGGTAGCCAGTCAGCCTTTAACTCTCCACGCTTAAAGCTAATCAATTAAGATGGGCATGCCTAATTTGGCATTTGAGCAAAATTTATACTTGATCTTGATCTAATGAAGAAATTTATTTGTCTCCGGCTGAAACCCACTTACTAGAGATTAATATATTAATTAACCTAAGTACAATATCAGAAACATACTAATCCAATTTGCAAAAAATTTTGACAATAAACTGAAAGTATTAAATTTAAAAATTATGAATCTTGTTTAAATATTCAATAAATACAGTAATTTTTACTCTAAATAAAGATTTCTCATGAAAGAAAAGGGCACTGAAAGAGGAGGCATAATTCTGGGTTGATTATTATAATTAGTATTTTGTTTCATTGAAAAACATATATTTTAAATTCTGAAAGGATTCAAAAGTAAGCACAAAACATGAATTTATTACTAAATTTTATTATAAATCTTCCTATAATTTTGTTCTGACTGATGTAAGAAATGCTCTAAAATAATTTTTTTTCAATTGACATCGTTAGGAAATAGTTTCAATTTAAAGTAAGCTGAATAAAATTGTTTCATATTTCTATATATATCTTAAATTAACTTAACTATTATTTTGCCCTGAATAAACTTCAATCATATATACTTATTTAAATGAGAGGATAATCACATATTAAGGAATAGTGAAATAATAGCAGTTAAAATAAAGTGAATTATACCTAATTGTTTTTGTATTGTTAAGAAATGTAATTGAACAAGACATTAAAAATTATTTTGCCCTTATTAAATCTCAATCATATACTCAATTGAGAGGGTGATATGGAAAATCAGTAAAATCATAAGTTTAATGAAGTGAATTGCATAATTGTTTTTATTAATGACTCAACTAATTTCTAAGATTAAAAGCAACGAAGTAGATTTTCTACAGTGCTAAATTTAAAAGAATAGTACTTTTTCTTTGTTATTTAGTTATCTTTGTGTTTTGTATAAATTAGGTGAAGCCATGAAAGCAAGTGGTGTGAAGTTTTCCCATGTTTTCTGCTCTCCATCCCTAAGGTGCTTAGAAACGTGTACAAATGTTTTGACAGGTAAAACTGAATTTTAATTTTTTTGTGATAGAATCCTGTTACAAACATTTAAACAATGTCTTTTAGGATTTAGATTTGAAAAGTTCTATAAATATCAGCAGCATGTAGTGTTACAGTTCTATATTTGAAAGGATTACTTACTTCTATGTCATCATTAATTAGAATCTGGTTTGAGTTGTCAGCTTTGAGTAACATTTTGTTGCCAGGTGCTGCTTTCAAAGTGAACCCACATCTATACTACAAACTTTCTTACCTTATGTAACTTGAAGACATTGAAATAGTCACTAGAGTTGATGATAAATTGCTTTGCTTGGAGCCTAATCCATATTGTAAAATTCATAATGTAAAATTTGTAAAGAAAGTTACATGTGTATTGACGAAAGGGCCACAGTCTGTGCAAAAACTTATAAGTTTAAAAAGAACAAACGAAAAATATATATGCACATGAATTTATTAAAATTTATTAAAAGCCATACGGCGTTTCGGGGATTCCTTGGATTCCTTCACCATTGACAAAGGGGATCCAAGGAATCCCCGAAACGCCGTATGGCTTTTAATAAATTTTAATAAATTCATGTGCATATATATTTTTCGTTTGTTCTTTTTAAACTTATACATGTGTATTGTGTATACTTATCAACCTACAGATTTTTCTTGAGATTTAGCATGAGGCTTATAATACTTTGATTGTTAGATCACGGCTTACTAGATACTTATACAGGCTAGCCGAGTTTTAAACAATGAAAACCATTTGACAACTTTTCCCGCTTGGAGCGCTACAAGACCTACCTATATAACCCACCGCCTTCAACACTGTGAATATGCTTTACCAGTTTGTTCAATAATGCCATCTGTATTTGCAGTGGCGGATCTAGAACATGAGCAAGGGGGGGGCTAACTTAATCTGATTGAGGATGATAATGAAGTAAAAAGCCGCACTTTTTACAATATTCATTAATGTCTTAAATATTGAGGGCAGTGTTGATTGTAAATGACTAGTATTGTTAAATATAATTAATTAATTAGTAATTAAATTAGTTAATCATTAAATATATCAAAATAATAAGGGTTAACCGGGAGGGTTTTTTACGATGATTTGAGTCAAATATTTTTTTCCAAGAATATAGATCAAATGTGAATTTTCGTGCACTTAATTTCAATGTTTAGTGAATCATACATCCATCCCGAGGCATAAGGGGGGTTTGGGGGAACCTCCCCCAAGAAAATTTTTGAAAATTTGACCCTAAAAAGTTGTGTTTTTACTCATTTTTGGTCATTTGGGACTCTGAGTGTCACACGAAAAAGATGATTTTTTGTACTCGTTTTCAAAGGAAAAAAAACAAACTGTAAGATATAAGAATTTCATGGGGGTGGTTTGAACCCCCTAACCCCGTCTCTATTTTAACAGAGTAAATGTTTTGTAAGAGACATAGCACATTAGACCCTTTTAAAAGGTGAATCTTATAAAAACCAGGGAGTTAAAGATCTTGCAGAGGGGCTAAAGCTCATAACCTTTAAGATGTGAAACAAATCTATAAAAATGTAAGGGGCTAAGTATTTTGGAGGTTATGCTTTGTAAGGCTTAGAAAGCTCATTGGAATCTACAAGTTCTGAATCGCATTTATATTAAAGTGCTGAAAACTAAAGATCTTGGAGGGGGCTAACGCTTTTAGGCTAAAGCTCATTAAATTGCGAACTAAACACTATAAAACATCTCAAGGAGGCTAATTCTTTATGGGGGCTAAAACTCATTGGCCCCTTTAAATTGTGAATTGAATCTACAAAAACTCAGGGCTAAAAGCCTTGTAGGAGCTAAAGATCATGGAAGGATTCATAAGGGTTAAAGCTCATTAAATAGTGAACCAAATATATTTAAAAACGCAAGAGGGCTAAAAGCTTTGTAGAGGCTATTAAAGAGCATGGAGGGGGCTAATATTTCATAGGGCTAAAGCTCATAAATTTGTGAAACAAACATAAAAACGCAAGGAGGCTAATGCTTTTAGGGGCTAAGCTCATTGGATTGGATAGATCCTTTAAATTACGAATCAAACCTTCAAACATGCAGGGGGCTAATAATTTGTAAGGGCTAAAACCTCTAGAAATCCTTAAATAGTGAATGGAGTTTATAAAAATGCAGGGGGCTAAAGATCTTGGAAGGGGCTTAATGCTTTGTAGACCCTTTGAATTGTAAAAAAAGGCTACAAAAAACTGAAAAAAGTTTAAAATTTTGAAAATTTAAACAAAATTTTCTAAAAACTTAATTTTTTTTTCGAAAAAGTTCAATTTTATGTAGTGTAAACTTAAGTCCCAAGGGGGGGGCTATAGCCCCTATAGCCCCCCCCATAGATCCGCCACTGTGTATTTGCAATGATTTCCGTACTCGGCTAGCCTGTATAAGTATCTAGTAAGCCGTGGTTAGATAATATAATTATGTACAGGCTTGTATTTCAGTAATTTTGTAAAATAATTAATCTTATACTGATTTTATTTAAATGAATTTAATGGTTAATTTTTTTTGAAACTTTTCTTGAGAAACCTAATTTTTTAATGTAACATGTTATTAACTTGGCTCTTAACTTTTTGAACCTTCAAATAAATTGTGTATTTGCTTCTAATGGAATCTAATAAGGAGGACACTTTCTGAAATACCAATAAATCCTATTTCATTATAATTCTTTTACTATAATTTTACAATGATAAGCCTGTTTATGATACATGTTAAATGGTGTTCCTCTACTTTAACTCTAAAAATTTTTATTGCTTCATATTTTGAGAATTTATGAAAAAATTCTTCAATTTTTTTTTATACTTCCTAACTACTGAAGAAAGTGTTACTTCTTTTAAAACACAAATGTATCTTATAACTATGTCATTTCTTGCAAAGCACTTAAAAATTATATATTAGACATAAAATTTCTTTCTACAACATTAGAACCAATTTAATACTTATAATAAATTGTGTGTATTTTCTTGTTAATGGCTCTTTTATGAACAATCAGGAATTATTTGTATTTATTTTATGTTCTCTTGCAACAGGGAGCAATAACTGAATTCTTAGTTTATCATAAATTGAAATACTATTTTCTATTTCTTTAGCATCTGATCAAACCCATCTGCCCATTAATGTAGAACCTGGTCTTTTTGAATGGCTGTTTTGGTATAAGGATAGTATGCCTAAATGGATGACTCCCGAAGAAGACAAAGAATATGGGTTTAATGTGAACACAGACTATCAACCTATAATCAAAACTAGTGATTATTCTGGTGTTGAAGAAACCAGTGAACAGTATTACAAAAGGAACTTTCTAGTGACATCTAAGATATTAGAAGAGTATTCTGGTAAATATTTTTTTGTTTTCAATCGGACAGTTTATTTTTATGTTGATGGAAATCTTTCCCAGTTAGGTAAAAAAATCAAAAAAGCATTCCTTTTACTAATTTTTATGGCGTTATTTGCTCTAATGTATTTGAAATTTTTTCCACATTGTATTCAGCTTTGCTTAAGCTTACAAGTTTCCATTGTAGGTACCTGTTCTTTAGGTCAACTTCTCCCATTGCAATATCAATACACTAGAAACAACTTGAATCTTCTCAATAGCTTATGATTTCACTCTGAAATCTGTCTTCTAGATTCAATACCAAATTCAAAGATTCAAAACTTACACTTTTTAAGTTTAAATGTATGGAATTGTTTGTGAAATTTTGAGCCGTAGCTTTTTTTAATCATTACATGAAAATGGATAAAATACTTTTCCACTTTTCAATTTTTTTTAATAATTCAATAGAATTACAATAACTGCTCTAACATCCTTTTCAAATATTGTTTGTTATTATGTGTGCTGTTAGAAATGATAGTAATTCTGAATCTGGTCATATTGACCTTGACATTGCTCACAGAAGAACCTTGATTATCAGTCACCTTTTAGGACCAAACAAAGGTAAAAAAAAGTCAGATTATTAAGGGAGAGTGAAAGAAAGTCATTTACAGAGCTCAAAACTATGTAATAAAACAAAATTATGAATAAAAACATTTCTTAATGGGGAAAAACATTTTGAAACACTAAAAATTTAATGAAAATAGACTTAAATTTAAATTAAAATTTACTGACTGTGTCCCTTTGTCATGTCTTTACAGGAATTTTAGGTTCTGCTCACCTTGTTTCCTTTATAAATTTTTAGCCATTTTAATTAGTCTTTCAGAACCCCTTAAACTTCTCAATCACAACCAAATAAGCTGTATAAAACTACACTTTAGTTTAGACGCAGAAGGAAAACAAGAGTAAAATTGATCCATAAAAGTAGCACACTGATGGTTGGAGGGATGATAGGATGAGTCAGTTAATCAAGGTCCTACTGTAATTTTAATTTCAAACTCAACAGTTAGGTGAGAAGTCCTCTGATTTTTTACAATCTGATTAACTATGATTTTTTTATTTGGATAGGAAACCTTCTCTTTGTGGCTCATGCAGCCTCTCCGGACACCTGTACCCGGCAGTTGTTAGGCAAGTCTCCGAGGAATGAAGTAGATTTTTCTATTCTGTTCCCCAAGGTCTCTTACGCCAGCGTTGCTGTTGTTGAACAGAAATCAGACTTAAGTTGGAATCTAGTGGAGCCCCCGTTCCCACCCCTTCTACATACCAGTAATGCTAATTTTGATTGGACCGTGCTGTTGGACAAGTTTTAAGTTTATTTTAGCTTAGATATTTTTCTGTACTTCATAGTCCGACTAGCCAAATTAAACTAAGTAGAACCCTTTAAAGAATAAACAAAAAGGATTGGGCTTATTGATATAATCTTAAGTTCTTTCTGTAATCAATTAATCTTAAGTTCATTTTAAAAGAAAAATGGTGATGGAGCATTTTTTGTTACAAGATGAAAAGTTAAGTTACCAACCTTTTAAAGGGCACCATTTTTGAATTCAAGCTCTCTAGGTTTATGAAGTACAGATTTACTAGTTGTCTTTCATGTAAGCATTTTTATTTTAATGATCTTATTAAGAGTTACCGATTTTAGAAGTGGGGTTAAAGGTCCATTTACACTTTTGCTTTCAATGTTCATTTGAAGTGATCCTTTCCAATGAATGAATGACTCATTTGTGAAGGGAATTGGATGAGTAGAAAGACATATATGATGAACACTGAGAATGGAGTCTAAATGAGCTTTAAATTATTTTGTGGTTGGTTTAGTCTTAGTAGTTTTAAATTGGGGAGCATTCAAAAGCTGATTGTTCAGTTTCTAGTTTTTAAGAATTATTTATTGTCTCTTGTTGCAGTCAACTGTGCATTTGTTCATTTTATAAAATTATATTTCAAGCTGATTCTATCAGTTACTCTTTTAGAGATTACTTCTTCACCCTTTACTTTACATAAAAATATGGGTTTAAAGCGCTTTATGATAGACATGCAAGGATGTTTTTAGCTGTAAAAAAGTATTTTTCTTTATATTGTCTTTTTTTGTATTCGATTAAGGAACTTGTACCTCTTTTTCAAATGAAGTGGATTCCGCTTAGTAGACACACTGGTTAATTGGGAAAACAGCTTAATATACAGAAATTCACAGGAAGAGAAACCAAATTATTCAAATAATGCTTGTTTTGACCACTTAATAGACACAAAAGGACACATCTGAACAGGAAATGTTAGAAATAAGCAATAAATTGATGCATTCATAGAAAAATGATTTTTCCTTTTGCTTAAATAGTTGAACTATATAGCACCAGAAGGAAAAAAAAATTGCCAACATTGTCTAAAAAAATTGTGAGTTTTTTTTTTATGAGAAAATAGTAAGTTGTATGAGTTATTGCATGACTTTTAAAAAGTTTCTTTATGATTGATAGGCTACTACCGTGGCATGTTACATTTCTTTCCTAACATTTGTATTAGGGAGGTAGTTAATATTGATTATTTGAACTTATCTTCATTTTAAAACTGACAACACAGATTGTTACATGGTTTTAAGTTTTAGATGTTTGCTATACACAGCCAAAGAATAGACTAACACATACATTTATGTACTTTTAAAAAATATTTTCTACTTTATTAAATGTTTGTTTGTTATTTTAAGTCTACTGTTTCCTATTAAAACAAATGTCAATTTAATAAAAGAAAATATTTGCAAAAATTTCCACATGTTGTTTGATATCATGAGCACTTTGCTTGTTTGGGAAATCAACTTAATTGGCACAAAATGTCTTGGTCCCAATGTGTTTCTATTAAACAGAATCCACTGTATTTGTATTTCTTTGAATATAAGCTAAGCATTTTCAAAAATATTTATTCTTACGTGGTGGTGTTGGCTTATAAATTTGGATCTGGCAGTATGGTATTTTTTGGTTGAAGAAGTGTTATAAATGTATAGTATTAAAAATTAACTGAAGTGTATATTTTTAAGAGCTGTGGCATTGATAGTAAAAAGTTAATGCTTAAAAGAAATAGGCGATTAATGCAAGTAATGATGAGCAGTTTTTAAATCAGCTTTTAAACAGGTTCTGAGTTTAAGGTGAAATTTTTGGATGATACACCTTACTTTCAACTTATAAATATATGAGCTTTTGTTAGGAAAAATTCAGTAATGTTAATATGAAAGTTATTTATTGCTTTATGGAAATTTTTCATGGGATTGTTATCTATTATGTGTTAATGATATTAAAGTTAATGGATGAGAAATATACTATATAATTTAAAAACTTTTGGACCAATTCCTAAATAGCCTTTTTAATACATAAGTAATTGAATTGTATGTATATATTTTTATTAAGTAACAAAAAAAAAAACTTTCTTAGCTTTGATTTGATGAAATCTAGAATGTGACTGTAAAGGTTAAAAACCAAAGCCTTTTTATATCTGCTCCTTGAAAAGAACTTTAGTGAAGAATAGTGTTGGATATTTCTAACAACTATTTCTTAATTGTTTGACATTTTCAAATTTATCAAATTATAATGAAAATGTCTTAACCTTACCTATCACTTTTATTTACTGTATTTTAAAATATTTTGTTATAGAGTTTTAGATGTATTCAGACATTTTACCAAGTTGTGAGCACATTCTTATATTATGTGCTAATTTTGTTTCATTATTTGTAACATTAAAAGGTTATTAGGATTAAATTTATGTACAGTATTGTTTAAATGCTTCTTAAAATAAGTAATGACTTCCAACATTTTACTTTACACTACTTATTAACTCAGATTTTGAAATTAAATTAATGTATAAGAAACATAAATAATTTCTTTTTATATCGATATGCTTTCATGAAGTTTTTCTTTCAATTTGCATAAATAGTAAAAGGCAACCAATTAGTCACAAATATTTAAATGATGAATAAAACTGTTGCATTAACATGAGAAATTTTTGTATGGAATAAAATTGATATAATGCTTAACCAAGAAGATATATCACTATAAAAAATGTAATAAAAATATTTGAATGAGACCCTACAGATTTTTTATAGGTTTAATTGGTGATTGTTGTAGATTCAGCTTGTACTTCAATAGAAATGTTATTGCTGTTTGTTCAATTTGCTCTACAAATATTTTAAATAAATTATTGTATTAAACTTGTTGAATAAAAACGGTTTCATGTTAAAATGACTTTGAAATACTGTATGCACAGGATCTCTTCAAAAAATTTAAACCTTACTGGTCTAATATTTTAAGAATTTTTGACAAGCATCACTTAGTTTAAATCTTTCAAATAAAACAGACTTTTAACTCAATTCATGTTTTTCCAAGATACTGGTTTTTACAATCAGTTTTGTTTATTTCTCAAGGTTTTTATAAGGAAGTAAAAATCTTATTACACACAGAACTTTGATTTAGAATAGCAACCTTTCATCAAGTCATAATTGTTGTACCAGCAATTGTGTTGAAGCTCAACCTTAATTTAATGTTTTTTGTGCCACCTATCTACCACATAGGTTTCCAAACTTTTTGTATAATTTTCTGAAGTTATTGATTATGTAAATTTCTAATTAGTGTTGCAAAATGCGTTAAAAATGCATTATGAGGGCGAATTCCAAACCCCCTTCTATTAATTTTTAAATCTTCTTTTATTCATACATGTATGAAAAACAATGTTTGTAGCATCAGTCTATGAATAATATTTTGCATTTTTTGTTATAGATAGAAAAAGTGGAAGTTACATGCTAAGTTTTGTTTCCCAAATAGTGGAAATCTTTCCAAAAAGGTTAGCCATCCCTGTATTGATGAATAAATATTTTACAACTTACACGTACATTCTCAAAACATGCTTTATTTATACTGATCAATAAATTATAATTTGATTTTTAGGAATAAATGCATACATGATTGTTTTTTCATGTTTGCTGGTACATAAGAAAAATATGGAAATATGAGGTCTACATATAAACTAAGAAAACACTAGAGTATTCTGTCAAATGTTATGAATAAAGCCTGAATTTATGACTCACAGTAAAACTTTAAAAAATGTACTTGACACAAACTCATGACTAGTTTGGCATGCATACACTGAACATTACATAGATAGTGGTAATCAATAACGCTTCTGTGGTAAGGGTTTATTGATAAAAATATTTTTGGTTTTAACTCACTAAAAAAAACGGGCAAAATAAACTAAAAAGATATTTGAAGTATAAGCTTGAAACCTTCTGTTAGCCTCCAAATTGATGAAGGAGCCTGCAAAATTTTGAGTAACGTGCATTATAGAATAAATTTGTTTAAGGTATATTGGCTTAAATACGACAAAACAGCTGAAAAACTGAACCAACAACCAAGAAAATTTAAAAACCAGTTAAAAGCTGCCTCAAAAGCTTAGCATTTAAAGAGAAGGCTTAGTTCCATTAACTGTCCTGTTAAACATCGCCTAATTTTTATGGTTTTAATAGATTTAACTATATTTTTATAGGTTAATTTGATATTTTTGGCAATATTTCTAATGTTTGGCATCCAAAACAACTTGGTGATATTTTAACAGTACAGTTAGTTGAATTGAACCAAAGAGAGTAGACTGAGATTAGGAAAAGCAACTTAAGTCCTGTAAATGAAATGTTGAAAAAAGGAATTGCTTTTGCAATTAGATAAAAATAAAATTTAAATCAATAGATCTTTAAGAGAATTATTTAGTTAACATTCTAAAGTTACTTTAGCTAACTATGCAATCAGGCTAAAACTTTAGCACTAATTTCACAATGCTCATGAGTGAAAGTCACAAAATTCCATAAATTGCTGATTTAAATTTCTAAAAACAGACGCTAGTAAATCTACCAGGACAAAAATAGCACAGAAAATATTTGTATATATAAAAACTTTCAAACGAGTAAAATATTTATCACCTTAATTCACAACCTTTTGAAATTTCATGAAAACAGAAATCGAATAAAAAATATAATTTATACAAGAAAGATAAAAAAATTAAAAGAAAAATAATGCTAATAATCTATCAAGAATATGAACAAGCTAAAATTAAAATTTTTCTTATGAAAAGTAAACAAACATGCAATCTACTCCTAGAGGAAAATGAACACATTGCACTTAGTTTCTTAAATTAAACTCGCCATGTGTAAATACAATTACAAAATTAGAACCAGGCAAAGCACCTTTAAAGGTATAAGAAAAATTTAAAAAGTGTACATCAAATTTGAGATTCAATCACTAAGTCCACCAATGAAGAGTAAAATAGTAAAAGTGCCCGTGCCCTCTTAATATTATCTATTCCCATTGCCACACAGTGCAGTAAAACAGAAAGCATATATAAAAATATGCTTTGTTCAGATTTCAAATTAAAAATCTTTACCAGACTCGTATAAGGTATATGCTTAAGGTTCGTCATCACTACTGTCATCAGAAGGTAAAATCACCGACATCTGAATCGGTTTGGGTTCTGTTTCATTATTCTTAACAGTTATCTTGAGCAGTTGTTCTATGGCAACATTGCGAGCATCAGTTTCTTGTTGTAGGGAGTCATTTTCTAGAAGGAGTTGCACCAGTTCACTTGAAACAGCTGCAAAGAGGGGGAGAAATTCTTAAAATTTGGATTTGATTGTACTTTCAAATTCTTTAAATTGTATGATTGTGACATGTAAAAATGTTTTAAAATCATTAAAATTTCTTGGATATTCTAAGTTATAATAGTTAATTTAAATGTAATGAAATGTTAAGCTTAAAAATTAAGAAAAAAGTAATGAATGTTTTGACAGACTTATTGTATATTAAAAGTTTTAACATTGTTTTAGAGAAAAAACTGAGGGATATAAGTTTTACTCATATTTTAAGGGGATAAAATTAAAAAGTAAAGAAAATTAAAATTCCAAAATAAATTTATCACTTCAAAAACTCTAGATTACATAAGCTTCAACACAAGTTACTAATTAAAAGATTTGCTGTCCACAAAATTTATGTAATCAATGATTTATGTAATCAATAAATTTTGTGAAATGAATAATGCATTTTTGCCTGCTTTTTCTTTGTTGTGTTTGTCTTCTTCCTTGTCTGGGGCAGAATGTCCCAATAGGGACCTTGTGCCAATAAACCCTAAACAACCAACCAGCCCAAATTGTGCAACGCAGTATCCTGATGTTTTTTCAAGGGTTCAGTGGACCACTCAATTTTTATCTCTTTTATTCATACAATGCTTAATTTAAGTCCACAACTCCAGATTCAAAGTTAGATTTGTCAAAATTTTCAAGTGGTTACCCTTGAATCTCTTTTAGATATTTTTTCATTAACATCTTATAGATATGTTCATTTTGGTTCATTTGTAAATGTACCACATTCTTCACTAAATTTGCTGATTGAATATGAAAATATTTTTTTTACTTAAAGATATTTCCTCTCTTTATTATATTCAGCTGATTACCTATAGTTACTATAATTTCAATTTTTAAATTCCAGCTAAACTTAATTTTATAGTGGTGGATTCATTACAGAGAAAAACAAATTCAGTAGGAATATAAGAAAACAATGCTGTGGTTCACTTTTCAGTAGTTAATTTCATATTTAAAAATAGGGAAACAATCAATGATGAAATTGAAGGGTTTTTTCTTTTTGAAAAAATATGCTTGGAGAAATCCTTTTTTCAAAAAGGTGCAGCGACATGAGATAGTTTGGGAAGCACTGAGGTAATATATTTAAATGACTTTCTAAGGGGTACCCTCCACACTGAACTTTTAGAAGCTAGGTTTCTGCCTTTTTATTACATACAGTAAACTCTCGTTAGTACGCCCCCGCTTAGTGCGACGCCCCGCATATTCCGACGTTTTTCTCCGGTCCCTGGTACCAATAGGCCTTTTATCATTAAAAACTATCCGCTTATAGCGCCCCCGCTTATAACGACTTCCCGCATATTTTGACGCTTTTCTCCGGTCCCCCGAAGAAAAATCCCGGTTATAGCGTCGTCGAGTTCCTTTCAAATAATGTATGAGCTACAGAAACCGTTGAAAACGCGAGTAGAACAACGAGAAATTGCTAAAAGTTTGAATGTAACAGACTTTAGTGGAACTGCCGGTTGGCTGGATAGATTCAGGGAAAAAATAGTTTTTTGGGGGGAATAACTTTTTAGTTTCACAAAATGAAATAAGAGAGACCATTTTATTTGTTTTGTCATGATTTTCAAGTGTTATATTTAAATAGTCTCTGTTTTTAGACATTGTTCTTTTCGTTTCTATTTTAGTGATAAAATCCCACTTAAAAAGGTGTCTAGGTAAGATTAGGTATTACGGGTATTAGGTATATCGCCAAAACGGTGTTTTATGGAATTCCGCATATAGCGTCGTACCGCTTATTACGACGTTTTCACAAATCCCCTTGAACGGCGTACTAACGGGAGTTTACTGTATTTAGCAGGGGTCTGTCTAGGATTTTTTAAAAGGTACCTATTTTGTGAAAATTTAGTGCTAATTTGTGAAAATTTAAGTGCAAAATCAACTTAAAAACATGTACATATAATTTTAGCATTAGAAACAAAAGAAAATTTAGTCTAGAATGACTAATAATTTACTATTGAGAATATAGCTTACTAAAAGAACTTTCTTTTAAAAATGTATTTTGTGAAGGTACCTTTTTCCTAAAACTGAATTTGTGAAAGTACCTAATTATCAAATGTTAAATTTGTGAAGGTACCACAAAATGGTAGTAAAATTATCCTGGACAGGCCACTGTTTAGTAACCAAGAACAAGAGGTTCTTTCAGAATTCAAGGAAATACTTTTAAATATGAAGCACTTAGATAGAAAAAAACTTCAAAGCTTAAATCAAAAAGAGATAATTTTAGAGAACAGAGGAATCACCATGTATGAAAAAATGCAAGGAACTTACTTTCAATGGTACTAGTTAAATCTTCAAGTACTTTTTGTAGCTCTTTCAAAGAATTTTCTTCTACTGCAAGAAAAATTGATATTTGATACTAAGATAATTGATAAAGTTTCATGAAATTTCTACTACGAATCAAAAGTTATACTTAAAAACAATTAGCACAAGTGCACAAAAATAATCATATAATATAAATTTAATTGAACTACCTTTTAATGATTGAATAACGGGTAGCAAATTACCATAATTTCAGGTAGACAAACCACTGCTTTATATGTTTTTAAAAATCTGTGGCTTATGAGGAAATTTAATTTTTTATGTTAACTATTAAATGTTACAGTATAGTTTAGAATTAGCCTGGCAAATCTTGCCAATTGGACTTTATTGGCAATGTTATCAAATTACACATAAAAATACAACGAAAATTAAAAAGAACACTGCTAGTGAAGATATTTTTATACTTAACTATTTATTTTTTGCTATTTGGCATAAATTGTGGCAATTGCACCTAGCTAATCTTAAAGTACCAATGTTTCATATCTTCCTGACATTTTTGTATAAAAATATTCAATGAAGATTTGGTAAAAAAAATTTTCCCACTTAAAAAATTTCTTAGATGATGATTCAGTTAAGTTGTTGCAACTATAGACAAAGAGCATAAAAAGGTTTTTTAGCATCTTATGATTCAAACTCAAGAACATGTTTATAACAATTCTTCAAAGACAATTAAATCTACAAATAACCTTAGGTTCTTTCCTACCATCCTGTTAAATAAGCAGCCAGCTGTATTAGAAGCCAAAGATTTATATTGGCAAAAATATCAAACCAATTAAAACATACAAACACAAATGTCAAAGAGAAATTTAGGTTTTTTCTTAACAAGATGAATAATGAAATTGTACTGAATTATACCACAATAAAAAATTTAAATGAAATTAAATTTGAACTACTTACACTCCAATACTGTTTTCTTTGCATATTGAGAATGGTGGATAAAATTGCCAGTTTTCAAAGCTTTATCACTAAACATTGGCACCTTAGTGTTCATAATACTATTGGAAAAATCACAACTTTCTTCACAAGACCCAGAACATAAACTGTTTAAGACTTCAGCTTCCTTACATAAGGATGTTGCACAAACTTCACTAGCCTTTCCAGTGTCTTGCGCTTCAGCAGATAATATCTGTTTTATCTGCTTATATGAGTCTTTACTTTTTGTATCTTCAATTTTCAATTCAAAGGCAGAAATCTTATTTACATCTAGATGCATACTTGGAAATTGAGCTGTATCAGAAGTTACAGTTTCATGTGGCATCATAAATCTTTATCAAACGACTTGAACTGAAAAAATATAAATGCTATGAATAGTTATAAACATAAACAGTGTGCTGAGACAATAAATTTTAACAAGGAGATACAAAATAGCTGAAAAAAAACCCGAACAAGACATCTTAAATTCTTCCTTTTATAAATATTTAGTACCAAAGCTACTATAATTAGTTAAAAATAAATGAAAATCTATCATTCATATAAATTATATAAAGATTCAACCGGTTGGCAAATTGATAGATATTGCTTAAACCCCGATAAGAAAACCAAATAAACGATTTCGTAATATTTCTAGAAAACAATGTTCAGAATCTATAAATAGATAGCCCAAAAAGTAATACATATTTCTCTATGAAAATCAAAATTTTAAAAGTGCTCAATTACTAGACACTAGACTTCAAAATAATTGTATGAAAAGCGTACTTTCAAAAGGGTGCTATGAGACATGTCATTCATAAATGTATGTGGATAATTTCTAAGAAAGCTCTGACCCTCTGACACACACAATAACAAAGAAATAGCAGAAACATCTGTTTCTATATTTCCACTTGAAGGATTTTTGAGATCGGATGGATTGATTACGAAACAAATGTTTGGATTTCACCAGTTTATTTAGAATTATTGGTCACTAACGAACGCAGAAATCACAATATTTTAGAACTGTGCGCAAGCGCATTAGTCAAAGAATAAATACTTTTCACATCCACAGAGAAAATATAATTATTAATTGTTTTAAAAATTTATTAAAATATTTTTTGGATTAAATTTTGATAAATAACTATAGATATAAGTGAAAATTTATTTTCTATTATTTATTTCAAAATTAGAGTTAAGAGACTGGTGGAGATAGTTGTAAACTAAAGTTATAATCCCTGAATATTTCTATGTACTCTCTTTATTGTTTGAAATAGATCTTTGATTGCGTAGAGCGCATATTACGGCTACGGCAGTATTATTATTCTTTCAAGAAATCATTATCTGTGTCACTGAATAAAGTAGCATACGGAATAAAAGTTAATATTTTTCAAAATTACTCAGTTTAGTTGAGATAACAATATGCCCAAGAATAAAGGTAAGCCTCTAGTTACTCATTCTCACCCATGTACGCATTTATACGTAGCCTAAAATTGTGAGTAGTGTTAATACATAATCAAAAGAGTATTTCTCGTGTTACTTTAAAATTTTGAGCATAATTATGTGGTAGCAAAGGTAAAGTCTCCTCTGTGTCATCCTAACCTCTTCAAAAAACTATTTAACCTGAAACATGTGGTCATAAATTTATTTTGTTTGATTTCTAATGTTGATCTGTAGTTGTTGATACACCTGTATTATTGTTTATTAGTTCGCACCATGGCAATGTTTGGGATATTTCTTGAATTTTCCTTTCGTGAAAATACTATCTACCTTTGAAGAAGTATTTTGACGTTTTTATCTCATTTTTGTGTAATCACATGTTTTTCACTGAAAAAGTTAGTTTATTTTCATTGCTTTTTGTTTTCCTATTAAGCACCATATTAGCATAAGTTTAACATTAGTAAAACTATACAATAAGAAGCTTCCTGGCAGCTTTTTAAAAATCAAACATTAAGATGCAGTAAATTGTGATTCTGTTTATTTATTAAGCTATTCACTGGCATGTGGCATGTACTATGTAGCATACTTATTCATTCTTATTACAGGAAAGGGAGGTAAAAATCGCAGGAGAGGAAAGAATGAGAATGAAGCTGAAAAGAGGGAGTTGGTTTTCAAGGAAGATGGACAGGGTAACTTGTTTTATTCATTTTAAAAAGTTGTATGGCATCACTTTGATAATGTGCCTACCAAACCATGGGCATCGTTCCCAAGGGGATGCGTCCCCCCAATATTTAGTCATTGTTAAAACAATCTTTATTTTTAACTTTTGAGGGAGACCAAAATTTTGCTGAAGGTGTGTTTCTCCAACTTTTAATAATATAAAGTATGGTGCCAATTTACCAATGGCACCTAACATAAGAGGCGTTGATAAGAGGGGGACAGACATCCTATGATTTGGAACGCAATTTAATTTAGAATAGGTTGGAGCCAGTTCATCCCTACGAAATATTTTGTTTCTTGCCAAGAACAAAAAAGGAAAGCTCCCCACGAAAAATACATTCTCCTACTATAGCACTGGTTAAGGCATAGAAAATTTGATTTTGAAATTGCGTAATCAAATAACACTGAAAATGAGTTTGACCCATCTTTGAAGGGTCAAGTTTTGAAAACTTTCTAGGGGAGTGGACCCTAGACCCCCATTCTAGTAAAATGTTGCGGGCAATGGACTCTAACCGCCTATCTGGTTCGAGACTATTAAAAGTCACGTGATGGTGGTAAAAAACTCTCACTATCAAATCATATCTCACTACTACTACAAACTCTACTAGTGTAGTATCTGTGGTAACCAATTGCAAGCTCAGTAGGGCACGTGTTGGTTCTGTGTGACGTCAGACGGTTTGAGTCCATTCACAAAAATTTGGGACCAAAGTTAATTAGTTGATTCAGAACCTTAAAATTTTTGAATGGGAGTGAACAATAAAGATTGTTTTTGGGGGTAGATAATCAGAGTTTTGTAAAATCCTTCTGGGGAGGAATCATGAATCCATAGGTTGTCCTCAATTTTTAGGAGCGGACGCTGCCAATGTACCAAACATTCCCAGTTGATATTGTTTCACGGGGGTCAAGCCTAATCTAAGGACCTATTCTCTCTGGGTGTTACCCAAAGGGTTTCAAAACAAGAAAACTCTATTTTCGGTGGCAACATTTTCTAGGCATGACCCATTAGATCCTCCATTTTTACTTACAGCTCATGTTGTATACAAAACATGGAATAAATGGCTCCAAGATTCAAACACTACTTGTTAATGATCTAAAACTTATAATTTAAATGTACTTTTTAGGACTATCGTTAAATCATACCCCCCCCCCCCGAAACAAGTCTGATTACTGCCCTGTTACTCACTATACCTGGTGTTTACAATTTGGCTTATTTGAACTTGATAGTGTGGTCTTTCCTTTAATGAAAAGAAAAGCCATAATTGTAGGTGAGGAAAAAATGTTAGGTGTTGAGTGAGAGAAGTGAGAAAAAAATACTAATGAGTAAAAGTATTTCTATTTCAGTGGGGAAATAGTGATAGTTTGCTTCTTATAAAACTAGATGATGAGGGGAATTTATACTGACACTTTAAAAAGAAAACTATTTTAACATTTAAATACTAATACCTTTATTTTCCTAGACCCAAGTTTTATTGAATTGAAGTTGTATCATTACAAGCTCCTGCTTGAATCATGGAATTAATTGAAATATCAGTATTTCTCCTGTTTTTTAGGTAGAAGAGTTTGGAAAACTCAAACTTAACATTCAAGCTGCAATAATTTTTTTTGCTGAATTTTACTCTTTAAGTTTTATATTTTAGTTTTAAAAACATAATTTTTTGTGTCCACAGACATTTTCTCACCCTTCTAGGCCAAACAAATGCAGGTTACTTTTAATGTAACACTTTAGGTAATGTAACAAATGCAGGTTACTTTAAGGTGTAATACTTTTATAATTTCTTAGAATAATCAGAAATATTATCTATGAACAATTTAAATAGATGGTTTTAAAAACAACCTTTCTAAAATCTAGATTGGTACAATGTTTACACTACAGTTATTTTGATGGAGAAAAATATCAAAGTTAAGCTAAATTGTCAAAGCATCCAAGGCAATCCAAACTCTTTTCTACCAAAATCTTGTAATTTAGTCTGAAATTTTTTTTATAGAAGAGAGTATCGCAATGCATCTAAATGTGTTAATGACGCTTTTTTAAAAAAATCTAATTAAAACAATGCTTTCAATTGCTATAAGTTAATTTTCCTTCTGTAAAACTTTGGAATCTAAAAACTCCTGCTGTCCTTGTACAAAACATTTTTATATATTGTTTTGTAAAGATATGTTAACTTAAAAAGATTAAAAGTAATTGAAGTTAGGATGTTAAATGAACAATAAACTCTTTTTGAGATGAAGGGTTTCAAGTTACCAAAATAATTTTTTTGCACATTAGATTGATGACAGAAATGATATTTAGAGAATGATGGAATCTCTGGAGTTTGGGGTTCCTTTTCTCTAGTTCATTCTTATTTATTTTGTAATTATACAATTTACTGGTTTATATTAATTTTATGTATTATGGAATCTTTCATTGAACTAATGTTGATTTTATTTGTCATAGAATATGCACAAGTTGTGAAAATGCTTGGTAATGGAAGACTGGAAGCAATGTGCTTTGACGGAGTAAAGCGATTGTGTCATATTCGAGGAAAGTTAAGAAAGAAGGTAATGTATAAAAACTTTTTTGTAAAATTAGTAATGGTTTACTTTTATCTGTTGCAGAAATAGTCTTATTTGTGATGATAAAATTATTATATTGGTGGTCATAACATACCTGCCAACTTTTACGGATTGTCCGTAAAATTTACGGATTTCTGTCTAGTTTTACGGTTGTACGGATGGATCAGAAAATTTTCCGGATTTTGCACTTTCCACTTAACTATCCATGAAAATGCAAAACATTCGCAACCTAAACGATTTTCTCTAATTAATATCTTTTTACTTCAAAACCATCTCCTAATCCCTGCTCTTACGATTTTATCAATTTTGATTCTTTTATTAAGTGAAATTTAATTTTTTTTTCAAATCTTTTTCGGATTCTTCCGCGAGTCTTGGCGCGCGCTCACCCGGTAAGTTTGCTTCCCCCGTGTTCCGATCGCAATGCGGGAAAAACAACTTTACCGAGATCGGACCTGTGGTTCATCATCGCGTCTCCCTCATTAGCATTGAGGCTTGTTTTCTCGGAAAAGTTTCTCCTCACTTTCTAATCGTAGCAATTCAAGCTTATTTAAATTCATCTTTATCACATGCTGCTTGCTGAAAATGTTGATGGAAATTTAGAAAAAATTTTATAAAAGCTATAATCATAACATTTGATCTGAAATTGATTCCAAACAGAAATTTAAATCAAATGGTTTGGGAAAAAGGGTACAAGATATTCATGAAACCAAATTGGTTTGTAATATGAATTTTGTGAAGGGGGATAAGTCAGTTTGTTATCAGATTAGTACTATGCAATTGAAGTAAGCTGATTATAAGCTTGTAAAAATTTAACTTAACATACTTATAAATTTAAGCAAAGAAATTTCACAGTTTTCTTCAATTATGTGAAAATTTTAAATACTTAATAAAAATAATTTAGGTAATAAACTAATAATGCATCAATCTGTTATCTGTACCTTTTTTTGTTTGAAGCAATTCAAATTGTAGTTTTGTAACGTTATGCAAAAAGTTTTACTGATGCAAGTTTTCAAAAGTTGGCAGGTATGTCATAATATACTTTGGTTGTATTATACTACTTTTGTAAACTCAACAACTATAACTACAGCACTGGCAAAGTAAAAAATGTATTTCATTTCAAAAGAGTTTAAAAGTAATCCACATATTGTAACTGCAATGTATACTGTTACTATGAGTAAAATATGTAAATAAGATAAAGCTTAGGTACACAGCCCAATTTCAACTGATATGATTACGTACCAAATTAACAATAAAATATTTTTTGCGACTTAATAGCTGGTGTAGTAACAAAGACTGATTAAAAAGATTGAGAGATCTGAGAGATTAGGAAATAAAGACTTTATTCCTTTTAGTTCATTAATTTTTTCTAATTCTTTAGTAATTTTTGTTTCCTCTAAAAATATGCATATTATTTTCATACCTGCTGTGCTTACTTTGATGGTGTTTTTAATTATCTTTTGGCCTTTCACGATCACAAAATTCGTAATGCAGATTTCAAGGTTTGGGTGATCTATTTTAAGCAATTATGTACATTCTTTAGATTGTAAAAAAGTTATTTCCGTAAGTATTCTTAGGTGTCTGAAACTTAAACAGATTTTACATTTTTTTCTTCTGGGTAGATGTCTGAAAACATCACTACATACTATTATAAAAAAACTTTCACACATTCCTTAGCATCATTTGAAAGGCATTCTTATTTGAAGCTTTAGTAAATGGAATTATGAGGTCCAAGGTTCTTGGGTACAGTTTGACCAGCCCTGCTTTTACTTTTCTTTTTTTTAAGTAGTATAAAATGCATCTAGACAGAAACATAATGTGTGTGACTACATAACAAGCATTTGTTTTGATAGAAACACCACACTTGTAAAGCTATGTTTGTCACACCTCATAATACCACCGATGTTAATATAAATTTAACATTTCAACTAGTTAACATAATTTGGGTAACAAGTGAAGAGTTTTTAAAAGTAATCTAGCAAGGTTTCTTTATACTGTGAGATTGGAATGTTTTGTGGTAACAAAATGTAGTTTCATAAATATGGTATAAAATTTATATTTACCTTTTGAGATATCAGATAAATTGTATTCTCAACAAGCAGTTGACTATGCAGTCATCCAAAAAATTTATTCAATTAACAGGAAAACTTTAGTAAAAAAGTAAGCTTAGAAATTTTAACACTTATACTTGTGTTGTATTCTCAAAATAATTATAGTGTAATGTAATAATAAAAAATAGTGTTTTGAGTGAGTGTTGGCCAGATCCTAAAACTTGAAATTTCCCAGAAAATAGTAATACAAAACAGTTATAGTAATCAAGAAATTTTTCTGTGTTTGGTTATCATTTTCATGGAATGACCCTGGCATTATATAACAATATTCCTGGTAGTATTAGAATTCCTGTGATAAAAACAACCATTGACTAATTGTGGAATCTACTTTTTGAATGTGCACAACATAAATGAGAAATGCTGCGTTTTAGCACAGTGTGTAGTACTTTAAAGGGTGGAAGTTATTGTTTTCCAATATCGTTAAACTGGTAAAAAGAATCTACATTAGTGAAAAATACATGGATGTGTTAATGTAAGAGAACAATGAATATTGCCATATGACTGATAAGATTTGTGAAGAACCAATTTTTATTGTGATTTTGAATGTTGAAGTAAAGGTTAAGCATTTTATTTAAATGTTTTGTTATTAGGTTTGGATAAACCAAGGTGACATTATCCTTGTGGGCTTGAGAGATTATCAAGATGCTAAAGCTGATGTAATACAAAAATATAATCCTGATGAGGCCAGAAATCTTAAGACATATGGAGAACTTCCTGAACATGGTAATTACCTTTGGAAGCTCTTTTTCCTGCCATGTAATTATAAAGCTCTGTTACTTAATTTCCTGTGTTTTTTTTTCAGCTAAAATCAATGATACTACCAACTTTGGAGAAGAAGAGGAAGATGACAACATCATTGAGTTCGATGAAGTCAGTGGTGATGAAGATATTGAAAATGTAAGTGACTTTTTACAGTATTAAATTTTTAATGATCATTACTTTCAATAAACTAGCTACTAGGCTTGTTTACCTTCAAGTATGCAAACAAACCTACTTAATTAGGATGCATAATCTTTAGAAGTAAATTGGAAATTAATGTAAAAAAATGAAGATAATGTAAAATTATGAAGAAGTTGTATAATAAATTTAGTGTTTGATTGTAAATTTAGTTGTGGTAGGTATTTGGATAGGTATGCAAGATGTACTTTTACTCGCAACTCAGTTTCCTTTTATTTGTGTTGGCTCCAACAAAGATACAGAAAAATCTCTGGTTTCCTACTATTAAAACAGAATGGCTTTTCTGAACATTTACAAGAAGTGTTTATTTTTAAATTGTTAACAATCTATTAAATTTGGGAGTTTTGTGATGTATTAACATTAAGTTTTAAATTAATATATTATATTTTTGCTTATTATTTCTTAAAACTTCTCAAATCACTCGAGGTTGTTGGGGCTGGTAAAAAATGCTAAATACATGAGAGGATGATAAAAAAATATCTTCCTTTGGCAAATACTCAAGACAATCTATTCGTGATAATTTTAATGAAAAGTTTTTATACGAAAAGATAGAAAATTAAAGTTATTACACAGTGGGGTATTTTTAATAGACTTTTCTTTATAGAGATAAATTTTAATGTTTTTTAGATTTACAATAACTGGAAATACACAAATATACGATACTGTAGATGTTGAGACTTAAAAACGTATTCTAGATATACTTGTGTGCATTTACTGAGCACAGAGAGATTCCAAGCAAGGAGAAGGAGTACATGAAAAATATTCTTAAGAACTATACCTCTAACAAGATATCTAATTTTTTTGCAAGTTTTCCATAAGCCTAGCAAACCGAATGACGTCACACCTTTTTCTGTCGCAATAATTTTCTCAAAAATATGGACAGTAGAGGTATAGTTCTTTGGTTGCAGAGTTGAAAGGACTTACTGAAGCACCCCTTGCAGGGTTGGATTTCTAAAAATGCAGAAGAATAATTTTTAATTGATTATTCTCTCTGGATTAAAAAAATTAATGTCATTCTAGTAACTATTTTGAATTACCATACGAGACATTTATAAGTTCTTGGAGATAAGAAATAAAGAAGAATAACTTTTCATTTAGTGATAATGTTATAAAATGGGTTTTGATTTAAATGATTTCTATTTTCTGATAGATGAAGATGAATTAATGTAAAAACTTAGTTCTAAAGAAGTTGCAAGGAAAATTAAGTGTTTAATTGCTTCCTTTGTCAAACTTCTACTTAACATTAGTATTTTAAATTTAAAACTGCACTTTAATATGCTATCTAGTGCAAATATTTTATAGAACTTCATTTATGTTTAAACACTAATTAATACAACCTTTTTATTTTACAGATTTAGAGATCAAGCTGCAGAGTTTTTAATTGAATTCATCTATGAATCAAAAGTTCTGTAAAAACCTCAATTTTTTTATTCACCAATTATAAAGCTTTACTTACCCCAACTTGTTTTCAATATATGCTGACCTTTTTAGTATTATTTAAGATATTGTATTGGTGTTCTCATTTGAAAAGATTTTGCACCTTAAGTTTGTATTGGTGGTTCTAAAAATTCCTTAATGTTGGTACAAAATTAAAGATTTTAAAATGTTATTCATTCACATAACATGACTTTGTAATAATTGGTCTCTTTTAGCCTCCAGTTTTCATATTTTACTGAAATTGTTGTTGATATTTTCACACTATTTATCAATTGCATACCTTAAATTTCATCTATTTAAACTTTACATTTTTGAAAACCCATAACAAAACACTATTTTATAGTAAATTCATCTAGAATGTTATAATTTTTATATCATTCTTGGAATGGTGTAGTGATGGACTATATTTTACATTAGATTAATTGTACATATGTGGTAAACATTCTACAATTTGGTGTTATTGTGTGCTTGTGTGAAGTTTACTGGAATAAAGCTGTAAACAACCATTCTTGGTTTTTGTAGTCTATTACGAGGCTTTCAGGGAGATTGGATTACATTCTTGATCTTGTAAATATAACCACATATTAATGTGTTATGAAATATATATAACACAATGACCGTTTAACTGCTGATGCTTTTTAAAGTTTATTACAAGCCTTAAAATTTTCTGATTTTTTAAGTGATTTTTCTGTTTTTGAAGTAAAGTATCTCATAATTCATTTAAATCTTTTCTTAAATTAAGTTGTCTAAAAGTAATAGCAGATTAAGAAAAGTTCTCTTGAGTTTTTATGCTTATTTAGCTCAATGTATGCAGATTCCTTAGCTAACAATTCTAGTGTTTAAGAATTTGAATGCCATTTTTATTAGCATTAAAACTTTTCTGGCTTCAGCAAATGAACTTATTAAAAGTAATTGAAGAGATTTTCAGCAAAAACAAGATAACTATCTGTACCTTTTGTGAAAGCCTTTAAAAACCTTAATTTTATATCCTTTTAGTTCTAAGGAACTTTCTTGCATTTATAAAAAGTTTTTGAAATAGCATTACCTTTTTTGTGTAATGGTTAGATTTTTAAATGGAATAATAAAAATATCAGTGACCATATTTATAAAAACAAGATAACTAATAACTTTTCATTAGGATATAAAATTAATACAGTAGATATGTTTGAAGGAATCTTTCAATCTTATAAATCTTATCATCAATGAAAGAAAATTCTTGCACAACAGGGGAACTGATATTAACATTGTTTTCAGTTTCACATCTTTATTTCTTTAATAATTATTCTATTATTCAGTCCCATTTATTCAACTGACCAACTTGATTATTTTATAATTGAATGGGCTACTCAGCTTGAAATTTAGTAATATTAATAGAATCCATTAGAAAGTATTAAGGCATTTATAAACCAGATTTCAAAAACTTAAAATCAAAATTCCAGCATAACTCATACTAAAATTGTGGAAAACAAAGGAATTGAAAACAGACATTACTTTGTAAACACTTAACTAATTCTAAAGATTTAATTTATTGATTTTTCAATAAATGTAAAGCATTTAATTTTAGAGTACTTTATATAATAGGTTTTATTTATAAGAAGATTGATTGGAAGGAATTTAGTCTGTTGTACAGGGTTCCCACGGTCCTTGAAAGTCCTTGAATTTTTTTCTGCTAAAATTAGGTCCTTGAAAAATGGCCTAGGTCCTTGAAAGTCCTTAAATTTTGAATCCACTCCAGCCGTCTTTTGCTAATTTATCTAAATTTCCTTTCCGCATTTAATGGCAATGTTTGAAACCATAAAATTATGATAGTAACGCCCTCTACATCAGTTCCGCAAGTGAACAAACTAGGTATAAAATTAAGTTGGAGTCAGTAGGCATTTTAAAAACAACTCCAATTTCTCTAGAAAGATTATAATCTTTAATTGTCTGCGTAAAAAGGTCCTTGAAAAATTTTGTTCAGGTCCTTGAAAGTCCTTGATTTTCAATGTTTTCAAAGAGTGGGAACCATGTATGTATAAATGGGACTGAATAATTAAAGAAATAAAGATGTGAAACTGAAAACAATGTTAATGTTCTCCTGTTGTGCATGAATTTTATTTTCATTGTTAAATTAAATACTTTTAATTATAATTTTTATAAACTTAAATAATATTTAATAATTAATATTAATAAAGAATTAAATAATAATTTCATAATTTAAATACTTTTCTATTAAAATTTTGTTCTTGTAACAATCAGCCTATGGAAAAATGAATCGTAATTTTCAATGACCTACCGGAAATAATTTTGGTGCAAGTTTAGAACTGCTGATGCGCCAATTTTAAGCGATAAAAGCAACCCTAATACAATGGTAAAAGTGCCGTTAAATAGCAAAATTTGCCGGTGAAAAGCCAAATCTCGCCAACCATCAGCAGTTGTGAACTTGCGCCATAATTTCAAGTAGGATTGTCAAGGATTTATTTATATATCTTTTGAACTTGAAATTTTCTTTTGTGACCTGACCATTTAGTACAAATAAGCTTGCATCCAGTTGATTTTAGGCTGGCATGATAAACAACAACATAACAGCAGCTTTTTATTTTTTAATACCCTCTCCCTATTTCACAATTTATCATTTAAAACTAAAAAAGTTGAAAGTTCAACTTAAAAAATAATTTAATTATTTTTAATTTTAAACAAGAAAGGGACAAGCTTTTTTTTTGCCAAGCTTTATATGTATTTTAAAACATTTGTCTTTAAAATTTTAATGCTTTTTATTCATTAAATGCAAGAAATGAATCAGTTGGTCTCCAGAATGAAGCAGAATAAAGTAACTTTAATGGGCGGAATGGAACCTGAAAATCCATCTTGTTCGTTTTTTTTTTAATCCCATATTTTTTTTTTTGGAAATTTGATCCTAAAAAACAGGGTTTTAACTTGTTTGGGTACACTTATTCGAACACTTCTTATGCATACCTCTGGTGTATGAAGGATGGAGATGAGATAGTGAATGTGTGGGCGTGTCAGGCGCGGATCCAGCACGGCTCCAAGGGGGCATTTTTCCAGACTCACCCCTTTACCTTTTGAGAAAAATGTAAAAATTTTGGGGATTTTCTAAAAAGTATCACTCAAGATCCCCTTTTGGTACCGCTGGGTGGGGGGTATGAGGGTCCTCCCCAGAAAAAAATTTGAAATTTGACCTGTAAAAGTAGGGTTTTAACTCATTTTGAGTACTTTTTGGGACTTTTTTTGGGTCCAAGGGGGGCACTTTCCAGAGTGTCACCCCCCTGAATCCGCCACTGGGGCGTGTTGTGGGCCTCCTGTAAAAAGTGGATGAGCTCGCGAATGATGTGTGTGGCGGGGGGGGGGGCGCAGTGGGCGGGGGTGACAGTACTTCAGTACTTCTGTTACTGTGAAGCATCTTGTGCAAAGTTTCTTGTTTGCTAAGATAAATAAGAACTCGATTTTTTTTATCTTTGACTAATATACATTAATAGGTTGTTTTAGGATTTATTTGGGGTTCTGAAGATTTTTAGAACCCTTTAGGCCTGGAATATTTTCAATCAATAATTTTGTAGTAGAGATAAAAATTCAACAGGATTTAAGAGCAAAATGCTACATTACCCCAACATTTTTGTTTGGCAACAATATTCAAAACATTTTGAGAAGTAAAGGTATTTATTTGTTGATGAAGGTGCTGAAAATTCTGGGTTTATTTTTTTAATAATCTAACACGATGAGATAAAACTGCAAGTGGAAATGGCCTACTATTACAAGTTTGTTTTTTTATTTGATATCCTCAATTACTACAGCTAAAAAATTGTTAGATATTTGTATTCTGAACCATTTTTAAAACATCGCTTTGATGATACCCATAAGTTTATTCTTGATCATTTAGAAAACAATTATTTATTTTTCATGTTGTGTAAATTAAACTTGCAAAAGTCCTTGATCGTTGATACTGTGAGGAGTAACGTAGCGTTTTAAAATATTAGATTATAAGCTAAACTTATTATACAAAAACTGATTAACGAAATACTTGATGTGTCGTTAATTATCTTTTTTATATTTAAATTGTGGGTAAGACGCTAGGATTCCATTATTCGTGACGTGACAACACATTCAACAATGGGCTACATCTTGACTAGAGTTGTAAAGCGAGAATATTATCGGAGAACGAATTTTGAGAATAATCGAGAATATTCTGTTTTATGACTGATAACTGGAAATAAATGTAAATATGTTTGATAATATCAAATGGTCATGTAGTATTAGTGTTAAAAACCTGAAAATAATGATAAATTTGATGAAACTAACCATTAAAAAGTCACCTTTTGTTCAGAGAATATTCTGTAAGTAAGTTTCATTATCAAGTAAGTAATATTCTGTAATAGTAATATTCTGTAAGTAAGTAAGTTTCATTATCAAGTATTTTATTAAGTAAGTTTCATTGAATAAAAAATATTTTTTAAAGTATTAGAAGCAAGTTTTACTGGTAAAAAATGTTCATACAATTAAAAGAGGAGTCTAAATTCTTTTCATGTAATTTAGTTGTTGAAAGTTGTTAGTTGAAAGATAGTTGTCAAACTGAAGGACCTCTTAAATCTTAATTTAGCTAATTTTAATAGAACTTTGTAAAATTAGGAGAATATTCTTATAATTATCTTTAAAGAAAAATATTTGAAATAATGGTACTTTTGTATTAGCCCATCGACCATTTTCGCCAACTTGGCAAAATTTTGCCAGTGTAGTGGGGCAGGGTTTACCATACTTGGCAACGGATCGCTCCTGTGGGTGGGTCGACGGGCTAATGCGAAAGTACCTAATTTTTTAATATTTATTTTATGGAGAATAAATTTATTGTGAGAATATTATCAAAGAGAACTCTAAGTTACAAGTGTTATTTTTTATGATTTTCAAACAGAAAGCAAGATTATAAATTGATTGAATGATTCAATAAAAATTAATCTTTTTCAGGATTCGACAAGATGAGACGGAGGACCTTTCTACTCCTAAGAGCATCAAAGTGTTCAGTGAAAAAAAATCCCCTACTGAACCATTAATTAAATTTGACTTCACGAAGCATGTTCTGATCGAACTGCTCGATGATGTGACTCCAGAAAGAGAACTGTGGGAGGCTCTAGGAGTTTCAAAGAATAAGAGTGTTTGCCACAAAAAACTGATGACTGACTGTCACCGCACGAACTGCCGCAGGGCTGTAGTTGTTTGCACTAGCTCTGACGAGGCCAAACAATTGGCCAAACAGCTATCACAGGCTACAGTTCGAAACAGATGCATCTGCGCCATTGTAATTCATGAACTCTTGTCGGACATGTGTCTGTTCGAAAAGCAAATAAGGCAGCATGGAGATACCAGGCCCCACCACCAACTTTTGTACATTTCTGACCTCAGTCAGTCTTTGAGTTCTGCAAGGTTAGCCGCGTTCCTGAAGGAAAAGTTTTGTTCTTTGGGAACCGTCCTTTCTGTGTTTGTTTCCGAAAAGAAAGACGGATTTGCTGCTCCAGAAGCGGTTATAAAATTTGCTTTCTTGTCGGAAGCCTGTGCAGCTGAATTGGCTTTAGATCAATCAGTTCTTGGCATGCATAGAATTTCAGCAGTTGTCAATCAAAATATTTTATTGTCACAATGTGATCTCAAGGCCCGTTTGCGAGAAGCAGCTTTTAAGAACGCTAATGATTCATTTCATGTTCCTGCTAACGAAGCAAGTTTAGTTGGATTGCCAACTAACCAGGATAACTTCAGTTGCTCATCGTTCAGGACAGCTGCCGCTTCCAGTTCAAGTGCATTTGACTTGGCAGAAAAGAGTACTTCTTTGCTGCAAGACAGTTCAGAATCTTTGAAAAATGTAACTGCTCCCATTGTTTCCTCAGAAATGAATGGAGGTTGTAGCTCGAAAAGTGTCGACCCTCATAGTAGCTTAGGTTCGGTTCGGCAGTACAGCACAATCTCTTCTTCAGCGGATGACCACGTCGTTATGGAGGAGGTTTCTGCAGACGTTCACCTGTCGTTAAAGTCTACGGAAGTTGAAAGGCTTTCGGCCGTCTCTACGTGGTCTTCTCGGGTAAATGAATGGATTTCAGAACTTCCTCCTGTCAAGGGTGAACTGCTCGACACTCCACAGCTCAAAAGTGAACTTTTTGAAAAAATCTGCGAGAATGGCGAGCAAGACATAATTACAGAAGCTAACCCTTCTAGTCCCTCTGCTTCTGTGGCTTCAAGTTTTGTCACTTGCAAAGAAATGGGTGGCGATTTTAAGTCTATATCTAGTCGACATAGTGACATCACATCCACCAATCTGAGCTTTGCAACATGTAAAGATGCTTTGAATGAAACGCCTTCTGATTCAAACTCTGTGAATACAGTTTGGGATGATAATGGTGATGATATTGAATTGGATAACACCATAGTTCCTCTCGAAGATGAGGATGTAGACATAACTGTTCCTTTAAGTGAAAGAATCAGAGCACACTCTGCTCAAAAAGTTTCAAATTCTATGGATATAACTGTACCTTTAAAAAGTGGTGTGCAGACTAAATATTTGAAAAGCTTGGCAAATGACAGTACTGGGGATTCTATGGATATGACTGTTCCTTTAAATGGTGCCTTACAGACAGAATCTTTTAAAAGATGTTCTGCAGAGATGGATATAACTGTACCTTTAAAAAGTGGTATGCAGACTAAATATTTGAAAAGCTTGGCAAATGACAATACTGGGGATTCTATGGATGTGACTGTTCCTTTAAATGGTGCCTTACAGACAGAATCTTTTAAAAGATGTTCTGCAGAGATGGATATAACTGTACCTTTAAAAAGTGGTATGCAGACTAAATATTTGAAAAGCTTGGCAAATGACAATACTGGGGATTCTATGGATATGACTGTTCCTTTAAATGGTGCCTTACAAACAGAATCTTTTAAGAGATGTTCCGTGTACAATACTAGAGATTCAGTCAGTCTCGCGAAATCGTCAGCATCTGTAAATTATCATAACTCAACATTGAATTCATCCATATCAACCAAGGAGAAAGAAGATTCTCTATTTTCTCAAAAATTGTCTGTAAAGGAAAACAAATTTAACCATTTCATAGAAATTCAAAATTGTTGCAATCCTCATATTGCTGCTTGTTATCTGTCTGAGCCAAGGGTAGTTTTAAAAAGTGATCCAGAATTGAATGCTATTGCCAAGCAATTTTCCGCTTCTCCTCCAATTATTAAATTAGGTAGCATAAATTTATTTTCTGAAAACAGTGTGAAAGATGCTTCTATGGGGTATAAAGAAACAGTCAACATGGTTGAACAGAAAAATCAAGCTAGTGATTCTGTGCGTGCAACTATCGCTTTAAATGGGGTTTTGCAGGTTCAGTGCTCTTCTGTTGAAAATACTAGTGATTTCTCAAAATCATCAGTGCCTAGTTATGATCATGACTCGACATTGAATTCATCCCTATCAAGCAAGAGAAGTGTCTCTTTGTTATCCCAAAAACTGTCTTTAAAGAGACAGAAAGTGAGTCATTCAAAGGAAAATAAAAAATTGGTTAATTCACCTATTCCTACGTCTTGTCTTTCTGATCTATGGGTGGTTTTAAAAACCGATCCAGAATTAGATGCTATTGCCAAGCAGTTTCAATTTTTTGATCCTCCAGTGTTTAAGCTGAATGCCAGTTATGAGAACAGTGTGCACGGAGAAGAAACAGGCAAAGTAGAAAAGGCAAAGGGTCGAAAATTTAAAATTTTTCCACGGTCACCTGAACCGGAAACCTCTTCTGAGAAGTCAAGTCGAGATGGCAGTGTTTTGCGTCGTAGCACCAGACTTGCTTCTCGGAATTCCAAAAAGTCGTTAGACAAATCGAACTTTCATGGTGAGAAAGACAAAAGCCAACTCAGAACATGGTTGAAGGAGGTGTTGAGCACATCGACAAACAATTCTCTGCTCAGTTGCCAGGAAGGGACTAAAAGCATCGTGTGTGCCACAATGAATAAAGACGTGCTCATCTCTGTCGGTTGCAGTCACATGACTTGTGATGTTTGCTATCCAGGTTCAATTAATTTGTTACTGGGTTATGATTAAGGACATTCTGTATCCTGTTCATTACTTAACTACAAGATGGACTGTAAAAAACTGCACATTTTCTTCTGTTTTTACCTGTTTTTAAGATAATTGATTTCTTATGACATACATACCTTTAATACATATTGAGGAGTACTTTTAGAGGTTGAATGAATATTTATGCTCAGTGACAAAAAATACTGGATATAATGTTGCTGTTGATGGTAAACTCTTGTCAGATTATGTTTTTAAAAATGCATGTTTAGCTGTCCAAATTAACTGCTAAGCTTTCTATTTTCATACTGTTATATCTAGAGGAAAAAACTTAAATTTACAAACTGGACAAACTAAATGCTTCTATGATATTTAAACTAACACATCAAAGTTAATTTATAAAACTTTGTTTATTACCATAATATTGGTAAATAAAAACTGTTTTATAGCAGAGAGTTTTGGTAAAAAATAATTTGCTTGCATTATTCTTTTGTTTGCCCCTTTGGGTTTCATTTAAAGTAACCCACTAAATTCAAAATTTTGTTACAGTTACCTTTGGAAGGTAAAAAAGTTTAGTCAAATTTTATTTCCTCGTGGTATTTTTTTCATATCCTAATATCATGCTTTGCTTTATAATATGTTCTAAGTTTTTAAATATTAGGTGTATTAGTATAGTGCCTTATACAGTGGAAGCTCTTATAGCGTAATTAATCCGTACCGAGTTTTTTGTCGCTATAAGAGCAAACTTCGAGTGATACACTTGAGTGTAGAATTAGAATATCACTCGTTTAAAAGCAATAAACTCGTTAAGCTAAACTATTAATTTTAATGTTTTTCGGGAAGGTGGACTCGATTCCCTCAATGATGTATTTTTAGTAGACTAATTTATAAAGTCTGGAGGAAATCTCAACCTGAAAACGATATCATTGGGATTTGGAACACAGTTCGAATCATCCAATTGATCTTTCCTCACTTTAAACAATTATTTCTTATTTTATGAAGTCTTGATACTTTCAATTTCATGTTATATTACCTTATTTTTTGCTTTTATTTTAATTTATATAAAGTTTAAGATCAATATTTTACAGAGTATAAATATTTGCTTTTTAAATTTTGATTTTGATATTAATTTATTGCGTAGCTTAGCAAGGTCTGATGCTTAACAAAATTTATTACATCAATTTCACCTGCATCTGCATGCAATTTGAAAAATTTATGTCTTAAATATATAAGTAAAAAAATTGGAAATAAAGTAAGATAAAGGAATACGCTAATAAATTTAAAGTCTAAAATCAACAAGGACATTAGTTAGCGAAAGGTTTCGTTTGGGATTGTAGCCGGTTACCCCGGGCGAAAGCAAGCGAGAAGAAGATGCGATCGTTACTTGGTGCTGTTTGTCATACTCTGATATTTGTTTATTGGCTAATTCTGGTGTGACGCACACAAACCGATCCAGAAAAGTATTCGATAAGCTGAATCGATTCGAAGATTAGTCTTTAACTTATACAGACTTATTTTTGGGTCTTTATAAGAGAGTATTTTTATAAGAGCAGGTCGCTATAAGAGCTTCACTGTATATTGAACTATTTTTGCAGCACTAAACAAATTGACTCTTAACATTTAAAAATATTTTTAATGTTTTTTGTTCATTTAGATGGAATTTTTTTTTCAAAGCTTGGGGCTTGCCTCATAATATCTGAATTTATTCCTGTGTTTGAAGCTTTAAAATTTTAACTGTCTAATTTTTTGTGACTATAAGTGTACCATACCACAGTTCAGTCAAACCCTGTCATTAACGAACCATCTTGAGAATGAAAAATAGCTAATTAGTGTCAGGGGTTCATTGTATCCAAATGCTTTTAGTTTATTTGGGACATTTGAAAGGTATGTTTTAAAGAAAAATTACCTTATGAAACCTATTATATAAAGTTACTGATAAAACTTTTTAATAAAAGGTTAAAATATACCTAAATAAAATTTTATATTGGTATATTTTAATCAGAATGTTTCCTATAGTGAGGTGTGAGACTGAATTTATGTCATGTATTGTTTTATAATATATGATTTATTTTCTATTTTAGTCTTGAGTGATATTGCTCAATGAACTGAAGTCACATTGAAATATTTTGCTAAAGTTTTTAACTAGCCCCTCTAGAAAAATACCAACATTTGCCTTAAGGGAGTACATATTTTTCATTTAAACCAGTGAATTTTTATTACAATCGTTCAATTTTAAAGTTTTTGCAAGTTTGAAGCAAGTATAAGCTTTTCTGTTTCAATTTTTGTTTGCAACTGTTAAAAGACTTTTAGTGTGTTGTAAAAAAGTAATATTTTTTATACTGTCTTTTTGGCTTTAGAGAATAAAAAAGATGTGATTCTGGAAAAGAAACTATTAGTCTTGAGAATTTTGGATTTTACATAAAATGTTTACACCCTCTTTTTACCTACAATAAAGGTACTTTTTCTACTATCCTAGTTTGTATTTTTTAAGATGTTTTCAATCTTGAACTTCCTTTAAAGTAGAAAAGAAATGTGAGTAGTTATGTTCTTATAATTCGAAATCCCATGTCTTTTAAGTGAAAATACCTTCATAATTTTTAATATTGGTAATAAAAGAATAAGTTTTAATCAATTGCTGTTAGTAATGCAACTATATTTCGATTTTATAAATTTAAAAAATATAATCTGTAAAAAATTTTTTTAAAATTTTTACCCGACTTAAGTTAACAAACTACTAATGTATTTACTTATTTAGAAATGCATTTTATTGTCTGCCATTTTTTAAAAATCTGCCATATTTTAAAAATTACTTTTTTTCTTACTGAAATGCTTATTTTCTAGGGCCTATCTTCGAGTTCTTAATATTTTTTGGATTGAGTGATTGAAAAGTACATACATAGATTTAAAATCCATGAATGTTAAAATCTAAAATTTTATCAAGCTTCTTAATATGTATTTTAAAAGTCTAGTCATAATGAAAAACATAGGTTAAAGAAGAATTAATTTTCATTAAAGAATTTTTATTAACTTGGTAAAAAAATATAATTTCCTTTATCATTTATCTCGTTAGGTTTAGTAAAACAAATATCCTTTTTGCTAACTATTTTTAGTACCTTATTATAATTAATCTATAAGCTTGGATTGGTATTTAATCATTTTGATGTCATTGGAAAATGTGACTGAATGCAAATTTAGTTATGGAACCTTTTGAGAATTTTTTGTTAGGCAGTTTACATAAATGGAAAGAAAATTTAGGTTTTGGACAAATTCAAACAGGGGCATTCCAGATTTGTTTTATTTTGCTTAATTATTAATTAGGTAAAATCAAGTTTGTGTGTGAAAGAGTGCTTTTGAATATAATAAATTTAGAGGAACTACTTTTCTAAGAGAATACATTCTTAAGAAAAAGAAAAGTGAATGATTTAATCTTAAAATACATTTGACCCTCTTTGAGATATTATTCCACAATTCAATTAATTATTGATTTTTTTATTGTTTTATGTTCTAATACTTCTATCCTGATTTTCACCACATCTTCAAATCTTTGTTTTTTTAATTTAGCACTCATTGGAAATTGAGCTCTTTATTTGATAAATTATAAGAGTGCAATATGCTTGACATTTTATTCAATGTTTGTAACAACAATGCTAATTTGTGTATTTGCACTTAAAAATAATGTTTTTCTTGGAGTAGCTGTGTGATACTCAGCCTAATGGGTTAAAGTCGGTACAAGTGTAAACCGGATAGCCCGCTCTGAAGTTTCGGCAGGAGAGACCTTTGCAACACTTGGGACTGCCTTCACACATGCTTCCTTTGGGAAGGCATTGCCTGTAAGAAACATTTTCAAAGCATTTCATATCAGGGTATTAAATCAGAAAAAATAGGCACTAAGAGGCTTTAAAGGAATCTGGAATTCTGTAATATGCGTAAAACCAGTGGTTTTTAAAAAAAGGCGTAGACAGATCACATTTTCAGATATTTTTCCGTTATATGTCCTGCAAAAAATCGCAAAGCAATTTTGAGTGCCAAAGATTATAAATGTCGCAAAAAATTGTGTAATTATATTGATGGCAACAAAATGAATTAGTCGATATTTGAATATTTGGGGTCTAAAACGGCTTTGCGGTTTTTAGCCGAACATTAAAACGAAGTTGTACCCATTTTTCTCATTTGACAACTGAAACAATCATCATGACTGCTTCCCCCTTTCCACTCCGATAGTTCTCACATGTGATGTACAACATACTGTTAGGTAGTTATATTGGTAATAGCGAAGAGTAGTAAGTATAAGCTAATTTTCGTATTTTGTGCCAGAAATAAAGATATGTTAATTTTTAACCTGCTTGTTGAGTTCAAAGACTACTTAAGCTAGCAAACCCCTTATAAGTACTAGATCATGGTTACTAGAGTACATTGTGTTTTGTCAGACGAGTCTGTCTACCTGTCTCATGATTAACTTGTCAGATGCGACAGTTCAAAGTCTATTTAAAAAAAAAGGAAAGCATGATTGATTGAATTGTGGAGTATTAATCTAAATATCCAATTTTACTGGATAGGCAAAATGTCATTTTCCACCCAGTCATTTTCTTCAAGTCGAAATGCAGCTGTTGAGAAAACATACCAAGGAAAAAAAAAGTTGGTATTTTTTTCTTTGTCACTTTAGTAAGTTTTGGTGCCAATATCAAGAGACTTCAATCATTAAAGACCTGAGTGAGCTAGTGAATGGGTAAAAATTAATGGTCGTCTTCGAATTTTCTGAGGCTAAGAAAGAATTTATTGTATGGATGGCAAAGAGAAATATAAGTTTTATTCTCAATACCTTAAAAGTCCATTTTCAACACTTTAAATTTTTTTTTCTTTGACGCATAATTTATAATAGTAGTTTCGTTACCTTACGTGTACTTTAGCTAATTGCTTTTGTGCCCATTTTCGTTACGGAAAGGGCAATGTTTAAGTTAAGAGTTGTAAGAACTTTTATTAATTGGCTTAGAAGTAGATTAAGTGACTATTAAGTACAAACTATTAATTTTTACTAATCTTTTGTTAGTTTTAGTATAATTCTGGAATGCCACATATGCTTTCTCGGAGTTTACGAGCTAAATTGTTCTTAACATTAGATGTTATCAATCACTTTATACATATATTGCGTTGAGTTTAGTTATTTTAAATCCTACATTTAATTTCATGACTGTTTTTTTCATTTAAAGTCAACTTTCACAGTTGTATATTAATACTCACTCCCTTTCAGTTTCTTGATCAAAATTTTCAAGCATAATTTCTGTGTCTGAAACTGTAATAAAATTAATATAATCATTGATGAAATTAAATTTAACACTAATGATTTAAAATTCAATTGCACACAGCTAAAAAATTTTATTTTACAATTTATTCCTTTACTTTATAGTATTAAGAGAGAGATTTTGTATCTCTCTCTTATAATACTTGATGATTATAATACTTATAATAATGAGAATAAAGTTAATTTAATACAGATTAAAACCAAAAATATTTATTTCATATAGTTATTTTATACAACCTCAAACAATACCTATAGTAAACACATTTTTACTGTTGATTTGTCAAAATTTAAGCTTCATGGGGTAATTCTAGAATTAATAAAAATTATCTATATGTCGTAGTCGTGTCGCAATTATTTTATAACAGGAAAGAAATTATATATTGAGTTGCAACCGTGAAGAAGATACACATCTTTTTTCATGCTAGATTTTGTGTTATATCTATAAGTTTAAGTTTTGCACAAATTCACATTTCCTATAAAACTTTTTAAAAGGTTCGTATTATACTTACTAGAGAAACTAAAAATTGTACTGAAGTTTATTATCAGTAATAATAAGAGCATGAAACTGAACTTTCCCCTCATTTTTTTCTTGTAAGTTTTCCTAAGGAACAAATAAATATTTTAAGAAGTTTTATTTGTGTTTAAACGGGAAGATATCGGTGTTTTAAATTCTAAAGCATTTTGTTAAGATTAACAATAATGCTACTTTAAAATTGATTCGCTTGGAGTGGATAACTAATAAAATCCCCATCGAAACAAATTATTTTAAGGAAAGGGTTGGCAATTGTTTTCACAGTTCGATTGCATTATGAAAGTTTTGAAATTAAGAAATTAATAGTAATTCTTAAATGATTTTTAAATTGAAAAATATCTCAAATGATGGTAGCATAATAACTTAAAGTTAAAATGATACTAGTCGTTTAATTAAAAAATAGCATTTTAGAAAAAGAATAAAACTTAGAGACATTCAGTACAGTAAAAAAATAATATTAAAGAAAACATAATGTACTTAAATAAAAGTCTTTCGTCTGTATCAATGGATTTTATGGAAAACACCACTGTTAACATTAAAATTAGATTTTTGGTGATTTTTTATAGATTTTATTGCAACCACAAGTGACAGTGAAACTATTCTCTTTTTGTAGGTTACAGGTGTTCGTGTATCCTCAAAACTTAGTATTTAAAACGTTTGTGACTGCTCTATTGATAAAATTTCAGAAACATGCCACATTATTAGCCTAGAATATTTCCAAAATTGATATGAATTGATGTAGAAAAATCAATAGTGAAAGAATGACGGATTTTTAATGAACAGAAAGAGATATGCTTACCACGTGTCTTTTTGATGCGAAATCAAGTATCCTCCAAACAAAGTATATATTCAGCAATTAATTTTCATTTAATAAGTACAGACATGTGAAATGTCAATAGAATTTTAAAAAATAAAGCAACAAAGTTAAAATTAGTGTTAGGTAAGATTTTTGGGACGCATTTAAGTTTCTTAGGTATATTTTAGCACAGTATTCAACTGCTCACAGTGTTATTTAAAATTAGAAATATGCTGGTTTTATTTAGATGTACTAAATTTAGTTATTAAAAGTTAGGCATACCTGTATGTTTTTAAAACATGATAATATTATGAAGTGGGAAGAGTAAATAATTTACTTACTTCTGTTTTCTCTACATTTTTTATCGTTATAATATCTCCCTAATTGGAATATAGGTACTATAAGCAAAAGTATTTATACCTAAAATTTTGAATGTAGAGGCGGATTTTATAAATAAATAAATATTTCAATTGGTTTGAGGATTTTATGGTCTGATAAACCTATTGAATATCATCCTTTCTATCCCTTGTTTGAAATCTGTCATTATTTTCAAGATTTAACGTTAATATTTAAATTTATTCGACAGTTTTTGACAGATATTTGTTGGTAAGCACCTGGTTGGGTATTTATTTATATAAAAGTGAAGCGGTTGTCACATGTTGATAGTTGATCACATTATTTGGATAAAAAAAAGGGAAAACCTTAATATAAAAACATTTTTAGAGAATATCTTTTGGCACAAACGATTGAAGTCAAGTTTTCTGTGAGGTGAAGTTTTTGTAAGGTGAGTGTATAATAATTTATTAATTAAAAATAGAAAATTCAAGCTAATTGCATTATTTTCACTTTTGAAATTATAAAGCTGGTTTTTAAAATATCCTTCAAAAAATATCGGGGATAAAAATTGGTTATAAGATTGAAAGGATGACCTATGGATAAAAAATATCCCCATAAATTTTTTAGTCCTATAACACTTTTGAAATTAAGAAGACTTAGGCATGATAAAGATGATTTATAAATTAAGAATTAAGTTAAATACACTTTAAAATGAATGGTTAAGCGTTGAATAATATTTTTGAATAAACAGTTGTCTGTCAATTTATAAATAATTAATTTAATAATTAATACCAATAAAACGGAAGAATCTTTTAGTTGGCTTTTCAACATCGTATTTGACATACGATATTGTTTTTCCTCTTATTAGTAATTTAGTTGTGTAAAGTTGCTTCATTTCATTATATTTCAGTACTTATTCTTTTCAAACGAATTTATTTCCAGGAAGAATTTTCCACAGAAAAATAATGGATAAGTTTACAGCCATGTTTCTTTTATTGGTATCCTCAAGCTCTTTGTCTACGATACAAAGTGAACCTTTGTTTCCATCCAGTTAGTAATTCAGTAGATTACATCTCTCCATTTTGTGTTTGTAACTACTTCTATACAGAGTATACCAACCAGTTCGCCCAAACTCAAAAAATTAGACGTCGTATCCGATTTACTTAAATTATTTCATTCCACGGTACGCGTATGCATGCGCACTGGATACTTTTAACATCTTAGACCTACGTAACATATTTTTAGCTATTTCATTAGCAGTATTCGGGCATGTAGCTGCCGTATTCATTACTAACCTGTCACCTCTAACTAACTTCTCTTCTTGATGGAAAAGGTTAATTTGAAGTTTTTAAACCAGTTATCTTTTTCATATCGTCTAGCCTTAATTTGAAAATTTAATAGATTGTTGTGTAATACCTGCATGACTTTAAAGCACAATTTCCTTATTTTCTACAGATTTAATTTTAAATCTAAGCTTGTAGAATATTTATATTAATATCACTTTAAATACAATGAAGACCATAGGTTAGGTTAAACTTTGGCTACTTAAAAACTTATAAAAGTAAAAAAATATTTTCGGTCCTCGGTAATTCGTTGATTTAGGACACGTTCTTTCGTGTTCTCTGCAACACTTTCATTGAATCTAATAGTTTAAATAATTAAAATTTGACATGTTAATGACATTAATATGAAACTGATTCAAACCATATTTTGCATACAGTGGCTGAAGAAAACGGGAAAATAAACATAGATGATGACGATGCTTTGGATAAGTAAGGAAATTATTTCACTTGAATTTGTTAGATAAATTTATTACTTTCACTAACGTTTTGATGGTAAATTTATATTTAGTATTTAATCATATGTTTTAAAGCAGGGGTTCTCAAACTTTCCAACATCACGACCCACTTTTTATAAACAAACTCTAACGCGACCCACCTCATATCTTTAGTTAATTTTCCCCCATTTCCCCTACAAGTGCGCTCTCCGTGCGCGTGGGGTTTCGTCATCAACTATTTTGTTACTATAATAAATAACATGTAATTATTAGAGATTATATTAACTTTTTAGAAATTTAAGAAGAAACATTTGAATCTAAGCATATCAAATTGTTTGATTGTGGGAGCAACATTGAGGTCCACAATCAAAAGGGGGTCTGGGGTCCCTCCCCAAGAGAAATTTTTGAAATTTGACTCTCAAACACAGGGTTTTAACTAGTTTTTTTGTTAATCTGGGATAAATTGCAATTACAACATCATTTCCTAAGGAAATTCTTAAATTCAAACAATTTTCGTGACCCACCAAAAACTGACTGGCGACCCACCAGTGGGTCGCGACCCACAGTTTGAGAACTTCTGTTTTAAAGGAATATAATGATTAAGTCTGTTTTCATAGCAAAAAGGTCAACGCATTTGACAACTTTTTTTTATATAAAGAGAGAAAAAAGAAGAGAAAGACAATTTGATATGAAAAAAAAAATGAGGGATGAAAGAAAAATATAAAAGAAAATGAATGAACGATAAATGGAGAAGAAAATGATAGAAGGAATATATTAAAAAAAGAAAGTGAATGAGAATTAATTTTAGGGTTTGTTTTATGAGATTTAAGGTATAAAATTTGTTTAGGTATACATAAATTTTAAGTTAATATATATCAAACAAACTCTTTTACTAGGCAAACGTGATTCATTTACACATGATAAAATTAAAAATTTAAACTTACATTTTTTAAATTTTTATCAGGTGTAAATAAGTCACGTTTGCCTCCTAAAAGAGTATATATAGTTTTTGCGCAGCCAGTTCTTCTTTACTATCTATAAAACTACTTTACTACTATAATTTCTTTTGTGAATTATGACCCGCATGCAAAAATTTGATTGCAAAAAGTTGGGGATTGGGGTCCTCCTTACCGCCTGAAAAGTTTTGTACATGTGACCTTTAAAAATCGAATTTCGTCTCGGAACCCAGGCTCCCCTTATTACGAGCTTTAAAAATTGCACCTTTTAAATACATAATGAAGAACCACCTAAACCACTAAACAACCTTATTTTTAGTTTTTTTTTTTAAATACATTTTATATTTTTTTTTGTTACTTACTAAGAATTTTATTTAGGAATTACGGCGTTAATAGTCAAGCTTACGATGACAAAGATGACTATGAGGAAATTAGTGCTGACACAAATACTATAAAGGAGCTGCTGAAGGATATAGGTAAAGGGTACTTCTATTATTTTATTTAATTTTACTTTTCATTAATATTTTGTCTTCATGTATGCTTTATAACTCATAGTTTTTAATTTTGATTTTTACCTATTTAACTAGATTGGGACACTTTTTCGCTAGATGAAGAACGAAAAAAGTAAGCAAACGCATTTTGTCCAAATTTGCTTAAGATAGATTACTCCGTTTAAACACATTGAAAGTTATAAAATTATATAAGCTGTATATATTAGGTCTTTGAGGATTGATTAGGTCATCTTAGATTTTGATATTTTTTTTTAGTTTGATTAAATCTGGCCACATTAATAAAGAGCAATATGGAGGTAAAGAGAGAAAATAGAAAAAGAAAGAATAAGAAATAAAAGAGAGAAAGAGTCATCGTATATTCCTTATTCCAGCTACATTCACCTCTTCATTTAGTTTTATTTATTCACTCTAAGCCTCAAAATAATCATCCTAACAATTACGTACCATTAAAAAAAATATATTAAACTTGGAAATACATCCAATGTATCAAGTACCAATCACATAGTACACAATTCAAAAAAAGGTTTTAAAATTCATTGCATTATTATGTAGTACGTTTCTAAAAAAATCTATAAACACAGCAAACATTCCAGTAACCTATCCTCTGCATTATTTATAAGATCTATCATAGCTTTCAGAATGGAAAAGTGGTAGTAGTAGATTATTGGTGTTTTGAAGTAAATTGCTTTCAAATGACATGTCTGATTAGCGTTTCTAATGTTTCCCTTACTAAAAAGTTAATACAAAAACAATGCTACGAGACAGAAGCGGTTGAGCTGGCAAGAATAAAATGAGTGTAAGTCACAAAAATTGAAAATGTGATTTAAGCGTGGATTCTCTCGAAAGTAACAAAAACAACCGGTACCGTTTCAAAATAAAAAACCTCAATTAAGACGTGAAACAAATTTGGATGACTTTCACCATTTTCACTCAAACCTGTTTCTTAGAAGTTTAAAGGCTCATTTTCTCTAAAGAATCGTTCCATTATCTTTATTAGAGGTTTAGTCAGACAAACTACAAGTACACTTGGGATATATTCTCCGGCATGTGCGCTTGATCTCAATGATCCGCTTATAAACCTTCGTCAAGTAAGGTAGACACAAACAGAACTTTTACTGACACAGAGAGAAAGTACAACCAGGGCAAGGCTGAGAATCGAACTCAACGCCAGAAGCGTGGTGGGTAATCCCCCTAGGCCACCCCAGCCCCTACAAGTACACTTTCCCATACTCGGTGTAAAGATACATTTGCAGAACATCTTATTTTGTGGATTTTCTGAATTCTTCTTACTGTCTGTCTATGTGAATTAAGAAATTTTATAAATTCTACCTCATCAAATTAAACAAATTAAACGAAGATTATTACTTTTCCACTCAAAGGAAAATGAAGATAAATCGAGTGGATGGTTCGACAGGTGTCATATTACCGCATAAACTCATGTCCTGGATTGGATTGCTCGACCCAACAAGCAATGGTAGAATGCAAAGAGTAGTGCAGTACATTTGCGTATTTTATCTTCATTTCGCCATGATAAACGGCATATACTTAGGTTTCTCCCTAGGTAGGTATAAGCACATCGATTGGAAAGTGTATGGGGCTTTCGGTATAACTATGGCTACGAGTCTCACCCCTTGGTACGTGCTTTTTTTCAAAAAAAGAAGCTTGGCGATGTTGTTAAGCGCTGTAACGAGCATGCGCAGTGCAGAAAAAAGGAAGATTAACATCGTTACTGGGATTGTTCTTTCGCTGTTCGTCTGTTACCCATTCGTGCAAATGTTGACCAACGATAAGAGGGATGTGGAGATTTATTTCCACGAAAAATTCAACGTGTTCGAATGCGACGTCTACGCGATCAAACAGGCCTTCGTATTTTCCCAGTTCGTAATTTTATACTCCTTGGACATATATTCGCTCGTGTATCTAGTAACGCACGCCGCAGTCTGCCGCTACGCAGCGTTGGAACTCGAAGACTTGAAGAACTGTATGCTCGAGACTTCACCGACGGGGTTCGCTCGCAACCAAGAGAAGTACGCCAAGAAATACTTGAAGACACTGACCACTATCAACGCGATTCAATCCGTGTTCTCGGCTCCGACCTTTTGCCTTTGCGTATCGTACATCACATTGGCATTCATTTCTTTGTCTGTCATCTGCCTGCCCAAGGACTCTCTCTTTTACAGAAGCGAGATGAAACTCGAGCTATCACATGACGTCGTACTCAGCACGGGCTTTCTCTTCTCGATGTTCTATTTCGCCGGTCAGATCCCGCTCAAGATGGCGGAGGTGAGGTCCGCTTTCCACGTACGGCATGCCTCCTACGCCCCTTGTTTTTTTGACCCTTCCGAACAGGCCAGGTTCTACGTTCTCAAGAGTCTGATGGACATTCCGGATATCGTGTTGTCCGGGTGCGACATTGTGCATTACAGAGTGCGGACAATCGTCACAACATTGGGAAGTTTCATCACCTATGGGTTGCTTCTGATTAACTTTAAGTAGTCATATATGAGCTGTGTTATTCCTAGGATTTTTTTTTGGAGGAGTAAAACTACTCCTTGACTTTTTTTTAGGATGAGTAAAATTGAATTATGAGGAGTGAAATACGGAACTAGCATTAACTACATACAGAGACACGAAAACCGCAATCAAACTCCCTAAGCATCAGAACATTAAATGAAGAAAAGTTACTATGGCTGTATGGAATAGCATACTATGTTGGGATAATTTTTGTTTGGATTTTGCACGTGTAATTTAATCGTTATAGAGCATTTTCAATCACATGACTCGGACTTAACAACGGCCTTAGCAACAGAAATGTTACAGTTTTTTGCCCTACAGCGAGGTTAACAGTTACAGAAAATGACTGGCCGTGGAATTCTTCTATTGGAGCATTTGCAATCACGTGATCCCATACTTAAAAACCGCCTTAGCAACAGATAAACAACGGCCTTAGCAACAGTTAAAAGCCCTACAGAAGGTACACAGTTAAAAGAAAATAACCGGTTGTGACGTCACCTGAAAACACTCTATAGGAGGTATACTAGAGCAAATTTGTTGGGTGAACGAATACTTTCTGGAGTGACTGTATAATATATAAACATAATATTCAGTTTTTAATCTTCTTTTAGGTCTCTACTTCGTTCCTTAGAAGAGTTTATGCAAAAACAAGAGGGTTGAAAACATCTGCTATGGAAGGAAAGATGTATTAAAAATATACACCCGAACAAGATTGAATCAACGTTTATCGTGCGAATAAAAATATATATTTAAGATGATGTGTCGAAATTTCTTATTATGATGACTTTCAGTAATTAAAAATATCATTCTAATATTTGTGTGTTTCTCAATAAAAATTATAAAAAATCTTAAAAATGTAAGTTGCAAGTGAACAAAACAAAATTAAATTGAATAAACACTTTTTAAATATTTGAAAATTGAAAAATAAAGAATAATTTCAAATTTAAGTAGACAGAATAGGGGGGGGGTATCATGGCCTAATAAAATTTTATTTGTATAAAAATGTAAACACTATAATTAATTGAGTGTGTTTTCCCAAAGAAATAGTCTTGATCCTATAACACTTTTTTTTTCTCTAAATAACAAACACATTTAATTCTTAAAGTCGACTGTTTAAAGATAGTTTTAAATTCTCCTAAATGTGGGCAATTAAATATCTTTAAATATCCATATACCACATTTGAATACTTTTATTGGTTACTTATTAAATTAATGCAAAATGTCATGTTAGAGTTATTTTAATGTTGCATTCTAAGTTGGAATGATGTTTTTATAAGATTATTCTCAAAACAAAACTTTACTAAACAGGTTGATAGATTTTCCCATTTTTGGCTCAAACATAAAATTGAAAACAGATGTTCTTTTATAGAATTTCAGAGTTTTTTGTATTATCCTTATTATTTGTCATCTTGACGAGTGGTTACATTATGAATTGGTTCAACTTGTGAAACAGCTACTTTCAGTGGTTTAGTGCCGATTCATCCGTTCTCAACTGATCCGTTAATGAAATATTCTCCCAACTCACCCGGTGAGGGTTATATGAATTCTTATCTTGTGTCAACTCATCCGGTGGGTTCCCAAGTTACCCCAATTGGCTTAAAAGCGCGTTCGACGGCGATTTAATCTCCCTTTAAGCCCCCCAAAAATGTGGATTTTTAGAAATTATAAACAAGGATCCGCACATGGACGTATATAAGGGGGGGGTTTAAGGGGTCCAGACCCCCCCCCTTAGCCCAAACCTTAACACACATTTTAAAACTAAAAACAAAAAAAATATTGTTGTTTCTATAATTGTAATACATATCAATTGTAGTAGCCAATTGTACAAATCAAAAAATATGCACATTTATCTTACAAAAAAATCATAAATTTGTAAAGTCAGAGACAAGGATTTTATTTTTAACAGTAAAATAAGTTTATTAAACTTAAACTTAAGGAACCTAAAGGTTAAAATCTTAAAAATAAAAGTATTTGATGAACAGTTTTTTCAGCGAAATTGGGTGGTATACCCGACTAAGAGCCAACAAATTTATTTTAACGCCAAACTTAGTTTGTACCGCCAAACAATAACTCACCGGATCAGGTGGGAGTACCAAACCATCATAAATCATCACACCGGATGAGTTGGCACAATTTTTGACAACCGGATCAGTTGACACCGGACGAGTTGGCACATCACCCTTTCGGTTACGTTATAAAGCACAGACTGAAGGCTTAGGAAAGGGATTTTTTTTTCTCTTGAACTGTTGGTATGTAGTTGTAGGTACCTAATACATAGTAGTTACCTATATATATTTCCTCTTTATATAATTTCAATAGATCTTCACTTAATCCAATTATATATTTTCTTTTATCGTTTACTCATATTTTTTCGATTCAAAGTGCTTATTGATAAATTTATTAATAACAAGATAATGAATATAATAAACTATTTATATGCTGAGAGGTTATTGATATTTAAACCATTTTGGGAATGTTTCTACTCCTTTGGATATTTTTTTATTTCTAGGAGCAGAATAAAAATGAAGATACTTTCTACTTTTCTGCTGCTTTTAATTGTATTTGAATCAGTATTGTGTACATCAACTTCCTTTGTTCAAGAAAAAAGTAAGCAGTATTTATACATAGATATTGAGTAAAAAAAATATAAAAAAGACCTACAACTGTCGGCAATTATATTTCTCCGTATGTCATTGTATAATTGCTATAATATGTAAGACTCACAACGGTAAATAAGTTAGTAATTTTCCTATATAAAAATACTTAATGAAAGGTTTACTTGTATTTAATTTGAAATAATGTATTTCAATACATGTTTATTTGTATAAATCGAATTGAAAATTTTTTTCCCATCCTTATCTATTAAAAACTAAAAGAAAAAGTCGTAAAATTTTCATATAACCATATAGTAAGAATGAAATAATTTTATTACAAGGATTCATTGCTAATAAGTTTTCTTCTGCTACAGTTGCAATAATAAGAAAAAATGTAAAGAAAATTTTAGGTAAAGAGCATAATTAAAAAATATAAAAAAAGCTTTTGTTTAGCGTAAGAGAAGCTATAACTGATCCAGCGTTTCCACCGGATTTGTTTGGAATTTCAGATAGAAAAAAATAATGCCGAAATTTTAATTAATCAAAATATTCTTAGATAGCAGTTAAAAATTGTAATGAGTTCCAATAACTTAAACCATGTGTTTACTTTTAAGTACGTATTTTCTACTTACGAAGTTAGAATAATTAAAAATTGTAGAGTTTTTAATCTTGAATTTTAATTTGAATAAAGGGTTTCCTTGAATTATCTTTTAACTGGCATTATAAGAGCTAAGATAAAATAAGAAAGCTGTAGCTTTATAAATAAATGTATTTAAATACTGAAAACAAACCCACTTTTTCAGGCTTGGATAACATAGATCATATTAGAAACAGTGAAATTGCTAGAGAGTAAGTATCGATTAAATTAAATTAAATTTTTTAAACCACAGTTACTGTTAAATTTTGTAACATCCTACATTTTACCCATCGTAATTCTGCTTAAACGTTTTGCTCTTACAGGGAATGTGGTAAAAATGGTGACAGGTGCCACAGTGGTAAACCATGCTGTAAAGGATATGCCTGCGCTCTCAAATTTGGACTTGGCATAAGCTACCTGCGATGCGTTGGTCCCAGCGGATAATATTTGCTGTTGACTTTTGAATATACTATTAGAGTTGGAAATGCCAATAAAAGATATTTTGCCTGCTGTATTATAGATAAGCGTTGATTTATTGTATCTGTGACAAAAAGTTTTGATTTTGAAATGAAAAAAAAAAAATGTTTGACTGCTCTAATAGTAATGTTACTCATCCAAAAAATTTGACAACTTCCGTGGAATAATAAAAGGTTTCATATTTGTTAACAACATTGCGCTTTTATTTTAATTGATTTTTTTATTTATTCTTATTATTTAAACTTTATTACCGTTTTAAGCAGTTTTATAACTATTGATTAAAAATCAAAATTACATTACTTATTCGAAATAAAAACGATGGATTAGTATGTTATTTTTCTTACTTCAAAAAAAAAAAAAAAGAAAGAGATGTGTATTATTCTCTGAATAAAAAAAACACATTGATCTGAGAATTTTACTGACCAGCCTATCTCTTCTTAAAATTTAGTGTGATATTTTAAAAGACCCCTCTCCATATTTTGAGTTCACGTAATTAATGGACGCCCCCTAAGAATGAATTTGACAGCTCCAAATCCAAATGATAAAGAAAAGATCTCACAATGGAATCCATTCCAGGCATAAGGAAAGACTTCATAAATATGATTGATGGGTTTTCGACATAGACGCTAAAATATGGTTTTGCGTTCTCTGACAGATGAATTAAAATATTTTTTTTTGAACATATCATTCATTTTTCTTTAAATTTAAAAGAAATCACTGTCATACGTTGTAAGACCAGGGACGCATTTTTGATCTGGATATATGATATAAAAGAAGAGTATATTTTTTTTTTCGCAAGAGTAAGTACTAGAAGAGAGTACTATTAAATTCCTAAAAGTCTCTTCCTTAGGTATGATATAAGTTACTCAATAACTTAGATAGAAGAAAATAATTAGTTATTACTCGAATAGAATATTAATGCAAATAAATATGAGATGATTAGAAGCCGAAGACAGTTTTTAAATCAAGTTAATAGCTGCAATACAATTATTTGTGTAATTTTTAAATAACTGTTTTTAAAGTTATCATTATACTAGTTTCATGCACAGTAAAATGTAATTTAATAGCATACCTTTTCGAACGTTATATATCTGTTAATTAATTTACAATTTTCATAACCTGAATGAAAAGGGTTTTCTGGACAAACACAAGAAAAATAGTTTTCATCGTAAAACTAAAACAATGACCCTATTATAACTGAAAAATCTAACGGATCCTTTTATAGTAAATACAGAAAGAATTTTCTTAAATATTTCTGAAGTGTCTATAAATTTCTAGGTTTCATTTAGGTACTAGTTTAGTCGAGATGCAATTTCAATACACTCTTTTGCTCTTGATCATTGGTTTGGCCCTAGTTTCAGCTACTCCATTGGTTGAAGATGGTATGAAGAATTTTTATTTAGTTTTATGTAGAGTATGTATATAGATTTTCTTGCATACTAGAGTGGCTTTAATAATTTAATGATAAAATATAACTATTTCAGCGGTTGAAAGCGCCTTAGCTGAAGAAGAAACACTGTAAGTGCTTTTTTCCCCAATTATAACAATAAAAGTGATATTTCTTACTTTCCATTCATAAAGTTAAACTTTAATTTATTTTTACCCTAATGTTGTGAAAAAAAGAATAATACATTTTGTAACTATGTAGTAATTTGTTCATTTCAGTTAAAATTATTATTTATCCCATTTGTAATTTAAATAACAGTAATTTTAAACTGGATCTCAGAAACTTAAAGTACCAAGTTATTGCCAACAAAAGAAAAATTCATAAATCTTTCTCATATTCAAACGATTTCTTCTCGAACAGGAGGGCGTGTATCCCGAGGGGTCGCGACTGCACTAGTCGCAAGAACGGATGCTGTGACGAGGCCCCCTGCAGATGCACTATCTTAGGTGCCAGCAGATGCGAATGTTTCAGAAGGGGATTGTTCCAAGGATAGGCAAAGAAGACGTCTCTTACGTCCTGAAAAATCTTCATTGATGTAATTCGCTAGTACTTAAATTGTCCAACCATGCTTGAGCAAAGTGGAGTTCCGAGAATATTTTTGTGAGAAATAAATATTTTTATTAGGAAAACCTTTTTATTTTGTGTTACGTTCGTCTTATACATATTAGTAGTCCATTTTGATTTACTATAGATAGAGGATCACAAACATAGTATTTCAATATGAAGGTAGACTGGATGTTTTAACATTAAGGGCAAAATATATTTAATTTTTCATAAATGACTGAAAGGTAAAAGAGAAATAAATCTTAAACTGAGTGAAAATTACATTCGAAAACAATATTTATGAACATTATGAAATTATTCTTTTAAAAATTAAAAATACAGTAAAATACCCTTTTATTATTAGGTATTAGGATTATTAGGGTAGGTAAAATAATTCAATTTTCGTAATGAAACCCATGGCTTTAAGGTTAACTTATCCTTTGTTATACGAAGAAAAACTACCTGAGAAAAGTTTTGGAATTGATTTATATCTTTACTTTGCCCACCAAGAGCTTAGAGTTGTTGAGAATTCTTAAAAAATGTTAACTTACTTTTAAAAAAAGTTATATACTTGCCAACTTACATTTTTTAAAGTTTGAAATTTAATTTTAATGGTTAAAATAGTATATCGTATAAATTTAAAAGACATTTTCTTTTCAATATTTTTCCTTTTGCTCAGATGGAAAAACACTTGAGTATTCAACGTCTGTAAAATTGTTTTTTTTTCATCACATTGCCACTGTTTTGTTACAAAAAAACCTAGAATCCACCTCTAAAAAGGGGGAAATGCTTTGAGTTCTATCTATATTTTACACATCTAACTACTTTGGTGGTGTGTTTACGGGATCATGAAATGAAATGAACCCCATATATTTTAATTTCTTAAAAGACGCAAAATTGGTTAAAAACGTTTTTTATAGATAAATATTTCGTAATATTATCTAACTATCTCAACTCATTTTAGATAGGGTGGTACTTCACCTCCACTCAGATGCTTGAAATAGTGTAAAATAACTGATTCTCAATCTCCTATTTATTTTCACACTTTTAAAAAGATTAATGAGAAAATTGTTTTTATTTCAATTTACATAACTAACCACAAAAGTAATTCTACGATTCCACGGTGCTGCACGAATAATTGAATCGCCAGTTCGAACTAGGGAATACGAGTAAGTCCAAAAAATGACAAATTGACCTTTACTGCTTAAAAATATCTCAATGCTTTGCTCTATACGTAAGTAGAAAGAGGGTAAAAATAACTACCCCTTATAGGCAGATATTAGCCCTTTGAATTTGCGAAATCGATGTCCATTCATTGTAAATTTTAATTTAATTAGGAATTAAAGTTAAATTTCCTTTCTTTTCTTATTCTTCGTGCAGTAAACAAAGCCAAAATAAAATTAGCTTTCAATTTAAAAGTGTTTTTAACTTTTTTTTTATCATCCTGGGAATGTTTGACTTCATTCATATTTACTTACATTCCATTGATATTGCCTTAATGACCCAGTTTCATATCTATATGTCTTAGTACTTCTATTTCTCACTTTTGTATTCTGAACTAACAGAAACATATTCCATCGGGGCATTCTTCGGGGAGTAGCGACCACCGTGGAGGAAATACTCAAAGATAAAAAATTTTGGACCCTCGCCTGCCTTTCATATCAGGGACATCGAGCTATCGGCTACAATTAGCCGGACGCTCGTAGCAAGAAGTAAGTAAGAACTAACAGAAATATAATTTAAATGTCAATTTAAGTGATTTTTTAAGACTTTTACTTAGTTGGAATTTTATAAGGTTGCAAAATGGATTTCTTTACTTTTACACAGTTTTTTTTTTCGATTTTCTCAAAACTTGTTTCTTTTTTAAACTGACAATTCAATTAAGAATGGATAATTTTTATATCCTACAGCGTATGGTTTTGAGAACCTATAGAGTGTTTTCAGGTGACGTCACAATCGGTTATTTTCTTTTAACTGTGTACCTTCTGTATTGCTTTTAACTTTTGTTAAGGCCGTTGTTTATCTGTTGCTAAGGTGGTTTTTAGGTATGGGATCACGTGATTGCAAATGCTCCAATAGAAGAATTCCACGGCCAGTAGGGTGTCCCTTAAAATCGAAGGTCGGGGAAACTTTTGCGACACCCCCCAATTTTTTTCCTTTTGCTATCCTAAGATAGTGTGCAAAATCTTAAATCGATCAGATAATATTAACACGTGCCCCAAACGGCCTAAAGTTTGAAAATTTGGACATTTTTTTCATTTTTTCAAAAAATTTTAAAAAATTATTTGAATATTGTATGGTTGAATATTTGATTTTTAATGCACCTAAAAGGACCCATTTGACCCATTTTCACTCGCAGTTGGGTCTTAATGGCCAGATTTTAGTCTTGACGTCACTTAGAAAATCGTTAAAATTCGTCGTTTTCTTTGAAAACACGTACAATTTAAAAATGCAATACCTATACTTAAAGGGTTTTTATTTCTTGGTAGCCCCTCTTGTAGTTCAAGGTTATGATATTAAACATTTTTGCAGGTGTTTTTTATGACATCTGGTGGGTTATTGCCATTTAAAACGTTGGGGTGGGAAAGAGAGAAAGAAGGGTTAATGAGTAATAAGTGATTATAAAGCAGTAGAGCACAGCAAAGGAACTGTGTCAGATGTACGATTGAATCGGAGATTTTACATATTTTGAGTATGCCTCCTAAAAATTTTAGGAATTCTATTTACCTCATTGACCATACAGATGAGGAGTTACGGGGTTCTAAACTACCATCTAATATTCAAGTACTGAGGTACTTATTCTTCAGAATTCGCAATCTTAAAGAAACGGCGGCGGTTGCTAGCATTGTAGTTGCAGAGTCTGTGATGGTTTTTTGGCAGAAAGCTAGAATTCCCATTAGAGAAAAATGTCACATAGTTAAAAAAATATTAGATTATTACAGTCAATGGAAATCCCTTCAAAAACACAGTAATCTACGATCCGAGCGACAAGTGCTCCATTAAGATGCTTTTTCTCAAGTATTCGAAGATCTTTTCGATATTGCTCATCAAAATGCTTTAGAAATGATTAATATAGATGAGGACCGAGAGTTCTTAAAACTTCAAAGACAAAAAGGTAGGCCGGGTAGTATGTCATCAGTTGATTTAAATTTACATAAAAAAGAAAGACGCAGACAAGAGAGAATCAGATCAGAAGAAAACAGGCGGAAACGTGCTGAATCTGATGCATTTAAAGGTAAGAAATTAATGATTTTACAACCCAATTAACTAAACTTAATTGATCGTAATTATTATATATCAGCCCATAGAGAGAAATTTTAAATTAATTTAACTTTATTTTTTTTATCAGAGAGTGTTCCGAGTATTGATGAATTCCCTCAAGAATCAACAAGCTAGACTTGCTTTTCCTGAAAAAGTTACACGAATACAGAAATGTAAATGAAAAAGTGTCTGAAGTAGCTGTTAAAAAGTTTGCCAACCATTTATGGTATCTTGTTCCTGAATGGGCAGGCTTAGCACTTTTGGATGAGTCTGTTCCATTGGAAGAAAAGAGGAAAATTGTAGCTGTAATTTTCAATGAAAGGGATGCTACAAATGACGTACAACCTTTTGTAAAAAGACGGGGCCTGCGGCTGTCTGTTTCATTAACGGATGTATCACAAGTTGTATCCAAATCAATAAGTGACTTTGTGAATCAAAGCTCTTTAAAAATTTTTGAAATTTATGGCCTACGAATGGATTTTCTAAAAGAAAATCCCCTTGATTGGGAAAATTCGATAGATTTTAAACTTGCAAAAACCTTTTTCACGGATTTGCAGGTAGTGAACGATGCTGCTGAGCGAGGAGTCGTTTTGACTCAAAAGTACTACATTGGTCAAGTTCAAAAGGAGGAACATTTTCAAAATCTCTTACTCGTTTCCCAATATACACTTAGAGCCAAAAAAACATGTACAAAAGAAATACTGATTAAAAATGTGTTCTAAGAATTTTATTCATTTGCACATTTTGTTAGTAAATAAATAAGATACTAAGATAATATGTATGTATAGTATATAAAATGTATATGTATATGATGTATATAAGATGTATGATATGATATAAAATAAGGAATTAAACAGCTTAATTGTCTTTATAAACATGATTTTCTTTGAGTTTTATAAATATAAGATTCTTGAGGGGAGATTAGGTACGGGTAATTTAATCCAATATGGCGTCCGCAAATATACAATATTTATAATAAATACGATCATTTAAGTTTTTATACACTTTTATATCATTTTCGTAACCAATAATGTATGAAATTATGCCTTACAAAGATATTTTAATTCCCTCTTACTTTCCTGCTATATGGCCAAAATGTGCAAAATCAATGATTTTCTAATTGACGTCCAGACTAAAATATGGGCATTAAGACCCAACTGCGAGTGAAAATGGGTCAAATGTGTCCTTTTAGGTGCATTAAAAATCAAATATTCAACCATACAATATTCAAATAATTTTTTAAAATTTTTTGAAAAAATGAAAAAAATGTCCAAATTTTCAAACTTTAGGCCGTTTGGGGCACGTGTTAATATCATCTGATCGATTTAAGATTTTGCACACTATCTTAGGATAGCAAAAGGAAAAAAATTGGGGGGTGTCGCAAAAGTTCCCCCGACTTTTTAAAAAAACGCCCAAATAAGGGACACCCTAACGGCCAGTCATTTTCTGTAACTGTTAACGTCTGTAGGGCAAAAAACTGTAACATATTCTGTTGCTAAGGCCGTTGTTAGGTCCGAGTCATGTGATTGAAAATGCTCTATTCTGTAACTGCTGAAAGAAGTGAACAAGAAACATCAACAGCATTGACGAACCATAATTATTTATTGTCATTTTCCATCACTTCTTTTCATCATACATTTATAATCGTACATTCAGGTTCACAAATCTTTCTGATACATACATCTAAAATTTTAAATTCAGGTACGAGAATTCCTCAACACTTCCTAAAGAGGAGACTAGGGACACAGTACCCTCTTCTTGATATTGGTGTAGATCATGGCTCTCATGCACCTGCAGACCCCCTGTTCGTTGGGGTTGTTGCAGTCGCACTTGTCCCAGACTCCGCAACAACTGCAGTCATCGTCCTTGATGCACTTTTCCTTGGTGCCGACACACCCTCTGAAATAGTAGAAGAATCCTTAAGTTACGGATTGTTCCTTAATCTGTACTCGTGTCCGATAATTAAGGATAATTTGATTTTTGGAATAATGTAATTTAATGTCTTTTATGTAATTTTCAGGGTCCCCAGCCATAAGACGAGAAAAACACGTATTAGATATTCAAAAAATGTTACCACCCGCCAATAAAGGATCCAGGAGCTAAAATCCGCCTAAAATGAAGATTGAGGAGTTGTCACTTAATACCGTCAAAAATCCTACTTTAAGATATCCCACGCATTTAAAATCACATCACGCATGTAGTTCGGAAATATCATATCCTTCACAAATAACAGGGATTTTTTTGTTAAATTGGATTAAGTTCAAGAAGGAATATGCATAGATTGATTGTTTTTTTTGAAGCTTATTTATGACAAAATATTAATATCATGCAATAAACATTACATGACAACGATGGTTGATCGTAGGTATAAATAATATCTACTTCTTCATTAAAAAAGTGTAGGCCTAGAAAATAAATATGATTAAACTGTAATAAGACATGAAATTTACAAACCTTGCTTGTTCAGGAGCAAACAAAGGGTTTTCTGCAAAGAAAAATAAAACAATTGACGTTTATAGTGTTTATCTTTAAATGAAGCTCTTTGTGATATTTTTTCATTCAGAATATTGAATTTTAAGAATATTTTTCTCCAATGAGACAGTAGCGGTTACAATTAAAAGAAAAGAACTGAACAATTTTATATTTATAAAAAATTCACATTTTATGCATTTCAAACAACATTTTCTCTCTAGCAGTATTAGCAAACGGCATCTTTTAGTTAAATAGTGTATTTCTATTGGCTTACCTTCTTTTTCTTCGAGACCAACAACGAAAGTCACAGCAATAGTGAAGAAAAGGAGAATGACCATGGAAGAATTCATTTTTGATCTCTATAAGTAAGGAAATAGTAAAATTTTCATGTTCACTTATTATACTCATATTTTTACAAAAATGCTCTCTATTATCTAAATTATTCTAAAAGAAATTGAAATAAGGGTTATTAAGTCTCCTTTTTTAAATGTGCACTTTAGGAACACATAGCCGGTAGTATTTAAGTCTATTCAATACAATTTAGTTTTTAATTAACTGCATGATTTCACTTCAGTTTGCGTAAAAATAAAAAAGAAATAGACAACTATTTGCTAGAATTTAAAAAATATATTTACTTTGACCAATGTAAGCGAATGTACCAATACATTGACATTACCATCAATAAAAGATTGCAGCGGAAAATTTTTGCATTCATCTTCAAAGACTCTTGGGAGGATTTAAATTCTTATTATTATCATCATAGTTACAAAAACAATCTCAATATCCTATTTATTTATTGTAATTCAATTAAGATTTCTAATTAAATGTATTACGTTATCACTAAATACCAAAAATAAAAGTTAAAAAAAAAATTCTTCACAAATTATGGGGTTCATTAGCTACTAATTATAAATAATAGAAGCAAATGAAAAAGTTTACAGTAACCAGATATATAGTGATAGTGATAATGCTATAACCCATGTTTGAAGGAAAAGATTTTAAATATTTTAATCTAGAAAGAAACTAAAAATCTATTTTCATAATATTGCAAGCGATACCTAACTAATTTAATTTCTTGGAAAATAAATTTTAAGTAAATTTGGAATCCTCTTACACAATTACAAAAGTTCTGCCATTGAAGGACTAATCTTTTAAAGCCTAGTTAAACAGTACAAAAATATTTGAACTATGCATTTTTTGAATAAAATTTGATTGATTTTGATAAAAACTAGATAATTGAATAAGAGTAATAAGATAATTGATTCTTTTTTATTGAATCTCCTCCCCGGTCGTAAAGCCCCATCATAGTATAAAGAATAGCTATTAGTTTACATTAAATAACCGAAATAATGTTTGGTGTTAACGGTAATATTTATGAACTATAATTATAACTAAACTATATCAAAAAACAATATTCCATTGAATAACAATTTCAAGAATTTATAATTAAGAAAAATTAATATTTAAACAATTGATAATAATACTTCATATTGCATTAGGTATGAGAAAAACATATGGAGCATGAAACTTACTGTGGGGTTTCTGATACGAAGGTGAGGTCTACCTCCTGTATTTATATCGATAACTACACAACTGGTAACAGCTTCGAATCAATTGAAAATATTGATAAAAACTTTACACCTGTCTGAGTGTTGACAACTCAAACAGCTTGAATCTTGAATGGGAAAATTTTGTCAGAATCTATCAAATGCCACCAGTTGTCACCAAATAACATTGCTTTTTGAACTTCAGTTCATGTGGAGTTTTCCATTGAAGTAACAACCTATCAAGCGTGTTTGTAACTACTTTTAAAGTTTTTTGACACAAAAAGAAAAGTTAAAAGAAATTTACAGACAATTTATTTAAAGTAGGGTCACTTGGGGTAAGTGGGTCCCTAGGGTAAGTGGGTAACCCCCCTCAAACTAAACTATGTAAAGGACATTTCACACTTATTCACATTGATCATGTTACATTTTGTCACACTGATGGGTTTTGCATATATTAGAGTTTTGTGTCATTTCTTTTTAAGATTATAGAACTATTGTAAAAAAATTTCCATAATTTTTTTTTTGGAGAGTTCAAGATGCATTTTTCCAAGAAGTGTTTCCAGGAAAGTTTTCACTATATTTTAATGTTTTTTCAACTGTTGTGCCAGGTTTGACTTAAAATACATACTGCAATTTGAATTTTCACAAAATCTCTTATTTAAAAATTTTTAAGAGGGGGTCCCACTTACCCCGTAATTTAAGCATAGTAGGGGTAAGTGGGTCCCCTCATTATGGGGTAAGTGGGACACCCTAGACTCACCATTTTAATGTTTATTGAAACATTTATAAGTAATTTATTGAAATTTTATATTAATTTTGCGTTTTAATATAAGCTCTAGTAAGTAAAGTAAACTAATAAGTTGGGTTTTTTTTATTCACGTTGCCGAGAAATTAATTAAAACACACAGTGGGGTGGGGGAATAGTTTCGAGGGTTTCTTTATAAGTCTCCCGAACCATTCGAACCTGAAGAAAACATTCTTTAATTGTAGTGTTCCAAAAAGGGGTCCCACTTACCCCAACCAACCCTATTAATTTAAATGTGAGTAGATATCTCGTACATGGATTAAGTTACAATAAAATATTTTGTACCTAAAACTTCTATACTTTATCAAGTAAGACCCACTTACTCCCTCTTAAGTTTTGCTTGCTTTCAATCAAAATAAAGAGGGGGTGACCCACTTACCCCTTCCTATGGGGTAAGTGGGACACCCGTCTAATTTTTTACAAAAAGACCAGTTAAGAAAAATATAGAACATTATTTTAGAACCTAATTATAAATTTTTGTTTATTAATAGTGTCTTAAATAAAATACGTCATTAAGTTCAAATTGAACCTCTTAAAAATTTTTTTTATGAAGCTTCAAAAATGTACTGTTCCAAAAAGGGATCCCACTTACCCCAAGTGACCCTATTTCATTTATAGTATAGTTTTCATCTGCTATATAAATCTGAATGCATGATAGCATATTTTAGTTATGCAGCAAAATTTACAAATTAATACATTAATATGATACAAAATATTTGAGAACAAGAAACTGTCTGTTTTTATGAAGAATCATTTTATTGGGAAAAAAAGCTTTGGAGAACCGTACTCTATTACTCCTTGAGGGGACTCAATACCAAAATTTGGTCAAGATTTTACAAGAAAAAGTAAATACCTTTTGAATCATTATGATCTGTGACTTCTAAGTTTAAATTTTTTTTAGTTTTTAGAAGCATAGTTAAGGTTACTGAAGCATAGTTTTAATCTTAAAAAGGCTTTTTCAGAAAAAAATAAAGGTTTTTATCATTTAAAATAATAATACTTTTTTCTATTGGTTTAAATCAATTCAAACTTGGTATTCATCATTAGTTGGTATAATATGTAAAATAACTCTCTATGTATAAGATTTCAAAATATATCTATTTATTACAAATTCTTTTACAAAGAAAGAAAGGGGAAACGAGGTATTTACATGAAAAAACCCCCCCCCGCGAAGTTTCAGAATTTTTTTTCAAAAAAATGGCTAGATATTCAAATTTGCATATGAAAAATAACAAGATATGGTTTGATTTATGTAAGGTATATAAGGTATCTTTATATTAAGTAATTAAGTAGTAGTATTATGTTAACCCATTAGAGCCCAGTGATCTATTTCTAGATCACTAAACATAGCGTGGGAAACTCGCTTTTAAATGACCTTCTACCCACCCCACACATTCCAAAACTGCCCAGGGGGCAAGATAAGGCATGCACCTGTTTTACAACACGTGGATTTTTTTGTTTTGTTTGGTCATTGATCTACAGCGATAAGAGAAAGTTGGTATTGCCAATTCGTTGCGCAGTTTTTCGACGTTTCTTAGCATAAACCCAGGAAATAGCTAAGCGGTACCTGTAAGCTAAACTTATTTTGGTGTTTTAATATCTTCATAGATGTGGCTATTAGGATATAAAGCGGTGTTATCTTAAAATAAATTTAAGTGGTAAAAATTCATGCCGAAATGTTGCTGATCTAAAATTAGATCACTGGGTGTTCGGGCGTTCATTTTTTCTGTGTTGCTTACTCTACGATTACTTAGTTTTTTCTACTTAAAACTAAAACATGAATCTGAAAATATTCAGTTATGTCCAGGATGAAGTCAAATATCTATTTTCTTATGAAATTGAATATTATATTGTTGGTAATTAAATTTTATAATTTCTTTTGGTCGATAAATGGAGGGTAGACGATCATGGTTGATTGCTAGTAAAGCAAAGCATTGCAAATAGTGGTAAAAATTATCTGTGTTTATTCACATAAATTTATTGATACAAGTCAATTATCTTGTTTTGAAATAGTAGTTCATGTTAGAAATTATAAGACAATAAAATTTTTTCGATGAGCTGGTGAAAATATCAAATAGAAAATTATAATTTTTTTCAAAATTCGCCATAATACAGCTTTTGCAACCTTAAAATTGACGTTTTGGCAAAATAAATTATTGGAATATGCAGGTAAAAAGCTCAGACGCAGCAATTTTAAATGTTGGCTGAGTAAGACCAAGTTTCGTTTTATTTCATGAACAATTTCACTTCATGGTAAAACAAATTTATAAAATTTATGTTATGGCATATTTTTTTCTATAACATTCTTAACAATTTAAAGTTCGTGGTTTATTTTCCTATTTTTCCCTCCATAAATACTTCCAACATAAGCTATTCATGTAGTTTATCTTGGGTACGTTATTTAATTTTATTATTGAATTATTTTTCCACATATCTATGAATACATACGAGTTTCTTAAAGAGAAGTACTAATATCTCTACCTGTTTTATAATTTTTAAGAATTTTTTTGAAGTCCTACTATTACTTAGCTCAGTGACACAAAATATCCCCCGAACGCCCAGTGATCTATTTTTAGATCAGCCATTTTTAAAGAAACTATAGACTGTTTTGACAAAATTTGTTTATAATATCCACATTGAAGGCAAAATACACCAGATTCATGATTTTTATAAAATTTGCACGAAAAATAAATAAATTGGGCGTTAATGGGTTAAGTAAATATTAAGGGAGGAGTATCGTAAGTTAGGGTAATTTCGGGCATTTTAAAAAAGTTTTTTTATTAATTTTTTAAAATCATTTTTGAATTTGCCTTTGGTGCGTTATAATTAGTATGAAGTAAACACATAATGTAACTATTAAAATAACATAATATCCTGTTAATTGAGAGAAATTTTTAGAAAAAAGTTTAGTACACCCAAATCTTTCCAGCAATTGTGCATTTAATTTTATTTCTTCCCTGATTTCATATGCACGAATTTTTGTTAATTAATTTGATGCTTAATATTCTTAATGAACGTCCATTCTGAAAATGCCAATTTACGATTTAATCATAAAGTGGTTCCCAAACTGTGTGCTGCGAGGTTCTTACAAGAATACGTGTGCATATATACCTTTTTGAATTCCTTATTTTTGAAACCATTTATGATTTATATATTTTTATTCAGAGAAGATTGTATTTATCTATATTGTGTGTATGTTACTATTTTTTTAATGGGCTACGGCCTAAAGCAAAATAAATTTCTTCTTCTTCTTCTTACAAGGGCAACACAAATAATTAAAAAATTACACCGACTCACCTCTTTTTCTAAGCAGAACAATATTTTATTTAAGTTCAAAAACTTATTTAAAACCGAGTTTTTTAGGGTTTGGTTTTTCAAAATATTTTTCATTCTATGAATAATATAATACACAATTTTTTTCTTGTTCTGTTTTCAAATCAACCCGTATCCCGATTTCATTGACTTCCACTGTCGTGCGTGTGGATTTGAAAATAGTCCCCCCTGTTTTCTTTAAATGTAGTAGCATAATGTAGTGTTTGAATTTATTGGAAAGGATACAATTCAAGTTTATACACAATGTGTTTATTAATAAATCTTACTTGCTGGAAGAACTTTAGAAACGTGAATACATGCTATATCATTTTCAGATAGAATTGAATGTTGGAAACGCATAACCTTAACCAAACATAAACGCTAACATAAAAAAATCACTAGTTTCTCTCACATTACTTCATAGTAGACAATATTGTGCCAATGCCTGTTCCACTTGCAGTTACTACCGAACAGATTGCAACCATAGCGCAGGCGGTGTGGTAGAAACATTTCGGCATGGGTGCAGGTTTTACCCGGCACCGGCAAACAGTTGACCCCAGTCAACGCATCCTTCCCTGTTTTAAAAGAAATTACTTGAAATTTTAAAGAGAAATACAGGTTAATTATAATTAAAATTGTGATTTTAAATGCTATAAAAAGATAACCACTGGTCAAAATAACCTCATATAAGTATTCCTGAAACCGGGAGAAGTTTTTTTGGGGTAGGAAAAATAGTACCAAAATTTATCTACAGGGACGCTCTACTCGTCATTACTCCTAGAGACAAAACTGATAACGTCCAAAACGGATCTGGAACTATCTTACATGTATTTAGTTAAAGTCTCTAGGAGTACGCCATCCCCTATCGGTCAATTTTGGTATTAGTCAGGTTGTGGTTTTGAGCGGCGTTTTATTTTTTTCAAATATCCAATTTTTCAAATAATTTTTAAAAATTGAAATTTTAAATTTTTTAAATTTTAATTGGAATATTCGTATTCAGCACTGATACGAATTCGTACTGATCGTATTCAGCACCATTTTTAAAATTTTTTAATTTTTAAAAATTCCTCAACAATTGCAGAGTAGCATCAACCGGTTTTGAAATCTACACTATTAACTCTATCAGAAACCATCAAAACATTTAAGCCATACGCGATTTCGCACTTTTTGACTTGGCACCCTGACTATATCTTCCTCGGTAGATAAATATATAGTTTTGGTAGGTGTAAAATAAAATTTTCTTCATTGTGTACAGAATTTTATACAAAAAGTATAAAAAAGTGCGCGGGAAAAGTTCCATTATAAAAAATCCGTTGTATTAATTGCCATTTATATTTTGCTGAGTAGTAAAATATTAGAGTTAGATAATAAAAAAGGGATTTTTTTTAAATGCATTAAAAATCGTGTTAATTATACACATACCCTTTTCCTACACAGTCCTCTCTGTTCAGCTCTTCTTCAGGTACAGAATCAAACCTTTCCTCGCTTCTAAAATATTTAAGGAATTATAAAATGCATGCATGAAGAAATAAAGATATATGCGATCTATTTTACGTAAATTTTCAGGGAGTAAAAATTGTAGATTAAATACGGTATAAGTTTTATTACATATTAAAATACGCTAATTTCACTTTAAACTTCAATATTTAAGTGTCAGACAACAGTTGTAGAAATATAGTATAGTTCTGCATTCACTTACTTAATCATTTCATCAGGAATTTCCCTATAATATCTTTCAATATCAACTACATCTGTAAATAATTATGTCTGTGATTATTCTATGTTTTTAAGATGTATTATAAAGTTCCGAAACTCTTTTATTTACTTCCGGTGAAGTACTAAATTATTTATATAATCTTTCTTCATAACACTGAAGAATTTTAGATGAAATAATGGTTCAAGATGTCTGATATTGCTATCAATAATAATAAAAAAGAATTAGGAAGATTTTTCATGCCTTTTATTAAAATATCAAACCAAATTTACAAAATTAAATAATTAATGGTTCTACACTACTGGATGAAGTTGATGTTATACTTAGAATATTTAAGAAAATCTGAAATTTATAGTTTTCTGATCAGAGATAAAATTGATACACATTTTCAAAACAAAGAAAATGCAATCCATGGTATGTTTAAACTAAAAAATTTGCAAGACTATTTTATTTCTAAAGAAATAAAACTTCAGAAACATAAAACTTAACCATTCACTATACATAATTATAATTAAAATCTCACCCTCTTGAAATTCTGCTTTAGTTATTGTTACTACAACCAATAATCCAACCAAACACAGTATAGCGTTCATTTCTGATGGTAGTTTTAACTGCATTAAAAAATATTTATTAATATCATTAATGACGGTTTCCAAAAATATAAATGAATACACACATAAGTTAAGGTCACTAATATGAAATATTTAAAAATGCAGTTCACGTGCTAAAATTATCAGCATAAAAGGCTTAATAACAACATAAAAAAACCTTAAGTATTCGTAGCAACTGAAAAATAATAGTAGAAATTGAAAACATCACCAAAATTACTTACAAATCTTACAACTTTACTTTACAACTTACTTACAAATTTAGTAATAATACATTTGATGTTGTAAGCTTAACCTTTATATAGCTAGATTTATTTTCTTAAATTTGTAGTACATGGGTGTCAGAAGCTTTAGATCAACACATGTTAAAATTTATTTATTCATCATGATCTTTAAAGTCAATTGAAACATAATTGACGGCTGAAAGAATATTCAATCAATTTTATTGGCATTTGAAAAAGCTCAATAGATCTTTTGATGAGAAATAAATAGAGTTAAGAAACCACTCATCAACAAGAAGTAGTTTTTGTTGTCTTATAGTTTTAATTCTTTTTTCTTTTCGCTTCCATTATGAGCCTTCCATTTGAGCTATATAAGTTCTTCTGAATAGACACTAAGGCTGAGCGCGCACGAGCGACTTTTGTCACGGTGACAAAGACAAAATTGTTGCCTAGGCTATTGAAACAAAGAAAAATTGAAGGAGAGTGCGCGCACTAGGTGACGTGACGGTTGGCCGATTGCCAAGAATTTCTTCATAGAGATCCATTGTTTTCTAGTGATATTTTTGATACTAGTAATCCTGGTCGCCGTGACTTCAATCACTCATGCGCGCCCAGCCTAACAGCCATATTCACAGCCATCTGACACTGCTACCAGTGACTTCACTGGCAGCGGAAGTGACGAGCCAAAGCTTACACTGGCCAATCAGGCTTGTTAAGGTGGAGCGTAAAGTTTCCATGCCACCAGTATCTTTCCCTTATTCCGCTGAAACTGAAAGTGATTGGTTGTTCAAACAGTTAGGAGGCGTTACATATGACGTCACTGGCAGCGGAAACGAGACGTCAGGAGCTTTTTCCACGTCTATGTGAAGAGCCAACCTTATATTCTATAAACCTTGATTCACAGCCATCAGTGTCGGCGTTAAGCAGCAGCTAAAGAGAAAAAAAAAATTAGCTTTTCCTTGATTCTGATTGGTGGAATACTTTTTTGACCAGGGATTTAACACCGACGCTGAAGGTTGTGAATATGGCTGTAAGTCTCTTTCCCTTCTTCAAGTCTCTATTTAAGAGTTTTTAATTTCTTTAAGAGGCTTGTGGGATCTTTTTAATAAGTTCTTACAACCCATGTTTTATACTTATGATTCTCCATCAAATTTTTCCTATTTCTTCAATAGACACAAAATGGGTTGATACCACTTTTTGTAGATAAAATTTTCATTATTATAAATGTAACTATCCCTCAACCCATTTAGATAGAATATTTTATAACCTCAGGAGTTTGTAATATGAAATAACTGAGTCTCCATTAAGATTTTTCAAAATTTTTTAAAATGATGATAGTAAAGAATTTTAAACTTTAAGGAAGCAAGAGGAAGAACCGTTAGTTAGTCTGATTCTGAAAACGGATTTAAAGTAAGGTTTGAGAACCTTCGTTTTCCCCCAGCCCATCTTCACAGCGTATTAATAACTCTCAGGAAGAACTGAATTTCCTAGTTAAAAGATTCGTCACTGCCTGCTTAGTTTTTCTAAAAAATGCTACAGATGGCGATACAATTGCGCTTTTGGTTGGAAATGGACAAAAAACACTCTTCGACCTTGATCTTCGTTAATTTTCATTTTATTCACAGGCCACATGCAATTTTAAGTTTTTGTTATAGTACTTTCTATATTACATAAAACTTTTTTCGTATGAAACTAATAAGATGATGATAGAGCTACCCATCTCTATTTATATTGATAACTACAAAATGTGGTAACAGCTTTGAATCCATAGAAGATATTGATAAAAACTTTACAACTGACAGTTCTAATAGTTTGTGTCATCTATGATAGAATTTAAACAGAAACTGTCCAATATTACAGTTAACTAGCAGTTTTTACTGAATCAACTTAGACTTTTTAACTTTCTAGCGAATATTCCATTAAAGTATCATCAACTAAACTTAAGTCATTTGTATCAAAAATAGTTGAGCTCTTCAAAACATTCTTTAGAATTTTTGAGACAGAAGTTTATTTGATAATAGTTAATTTCAAACTTTCATTGCAGGTTTTCATCTGATTTGGTGTCTCTGTATAATCAACATTAACGGCTCGGCTATATAAACCTACCTAATTGCATACTCATGTATTTCAGTTATGTAGGAATTTTTTTTAAATAAACACACAGAAACATTAAATGATTTAACATTATTGACTTTTAGTATATAATTTTCAACCTTTTCCTCTTGAGTTTTTTTTTTCATTGAACAGATAAAATATTTCCTTTCTTATAATAAAAAGTATGTTTTTTATTTATAGGAAAAAGCACAGTGAATAAGATATTTTCACTCAAAATATCATCTATGTATATAGTACTTATAAAATTATAATCAAACTGATATTTTTAGAAATTTCATCAATGTTTCAATCATTCTGATATTTTTTACTGTGGTGGGTAATTATGAAGGATTTTTTATTCTTATTTTCTTAAAAGAATGTATAGTACGTATTCAATGATGAGATTTAATAAAATTGGTGTCTTTATGCTGTGCTGAACTGAATTTTGTTTTTAAAAGATCTTTATTTCTGGTGACTTATTTGATTTATTGGTGACTACTTTTAATTTTTTACGTAATATGTGATAGGCAGGACTTTCTGGGCTATATAATAAGCATTTAGGCACTGGTTATTGCTACGAAAGTAACAACTCAACTATACTCTAATAGCTCTATTGTTTGAAAAATTACAAGTTAAATTAATAACATTCTATCATCATGTGATCGGAAAGGGAATCATTTTCAGAGAGACACCAGCGTGATACATGTAACATCTTTTAGTAATGCAGTAAAATTTGCAAATTAAGACATTAGTATTTCAAAACAAGATTACACCTAATTGAATGTGTAAATTTGGAGCGAGAGGATGCTAAAAGAAGACCCTCTTTTGTCCTCGATATTTTTAAGGTGAACAACCTCATGGATCTGATCTGATTCAGATCAGAGAGATAAGTAAGAAGAAGAAGAACAAGGTATTCTGATTTTATGAAGACTCATTTTGTTGGTATTGAAACTTGGAGACATGTAGTATTATTTCTCCTTAAGAGGACTCAGTACCAAAATTTTACAATAGTATAAGATATTACAATAAAATGTTAAGTAGTAATAGAAGTTTATACCCTAAGAATTATTCCTACATAGTTTCATAATGATATGTGAGTTTTAAGTTTAAAAATTTTGAGGTTTTAGGAAGTTAGTTTTATTCTTCAAAGGGCTTTTATTTCAAAACGAGGTTTTTATAATTTAGAAGTGTAAGGATTTTTTTTATTGGTTAAAATAACATCCAATTTGGTAGTCGTCATTAGTATAATAATATGTTTAGTGACCCTACGAGGGGGATTTTAAAATATATTTTTATAAAACTTTTTCCAAAGCAAGAAAGTGGAAACTTAAGGTACTAACATGGGAAAAAAATGTAAATTTTCAGATTTTTTTTTAATTTTTTAAAAAATTTTCTAAATAGTCAAATTTCCATTTTTCAAATTTTTCTTTTCTAATAATAATATAATATGGATTATCCTTGCTCGATTTTAAAATAAACTCGTATTCAGATTTCAGTATCGTGAGTGTGGATTTGAAAATAGTTCTCCCCTGTTTACTGTTAATGTAGTAGCATATAGTGTTTGAATTTATTGGAAAGAATACAATTCAAGTTTATACACAGTTTATTGATAAATCTTGCGTGCTGGAAGAACTTTAGAAACGTGAATACATACTATCACTTTCAGATAGAATTGAATGTTAGAAACGTATAACCTTAACCAAACATATACGCTAACATAAAAAATCACTTGTTTCTCTCACATCACATCATAGTAGACAATATTGTGGCAATGCCTGTTCCACGTGCAGTTACTACCGAACAGATTGCAACCGCAGGCGGTGTGGTAGCAACATTTCGGTATGGGTGCAGGTTTTACCCGGCAAGGGATTGAAGCAACTTAGTGCTTATTCCTTTCCTGTTTTAAAAGAAATTCCCTTAAATATTACAGGGAAAAAGAGTCCTTATAATATCAAATGATTCAAAGTATAAAAAAAATGTTCGGGCTTTATATTATGGTTATAAATAAAATGAAGTGTTTTTACTGTCATTGAAATATTTTAATACATAAAATAGGCTAAGAATAAAGTTTATTGAAATTATACTTAAAAACTGTGCATTTAAAAGCTACATACTAACTTCCTGGATAGATAAAAATACTTTAACTGTATTGTACCTACATTGCAGTAAAAGATACAGTTTTTGTAGGTGTGAAATAAAATTTGCTTCAATGTGTACAGAATTTTATACAAAAAGTATAAAAAGTGCGCGGGAAAAGTTCCATTATAAAAAAATCCGTCGTATTAATTGATTTTTATGTTTTGCTGACTAGTAAAATATTAGAGTTAGATACAAAAATAGGGATTTTTTTAAATGCATTAAAAATCGTGTTAATTATACACATACTCTTTTCCTACACTTACTTTCCTTCCTTTTCCTTTCTGTTCAACTCTTCTTCAGGTGCAGAATCAAACCTTTCCTCGCTTCTAAAATATTTAAGGAATTATAAAATGAATTATATAAGATCTACTAGCGCTTTCAGCGCTAGCCCGGCGTTGCCCGGGCGCAGTGTAGTATGCATGTACAGTACTGGAAAAAAAAATCGACTCAGATTTTTTATCTCTGGAACGGCTCGAGATACAAAGACAAATAATGTACCATTTTTCATCATTTTAAGTTCTCTTTAAACAAAAAAAAATTCGAGTCCTTAAGGGGTCGTCTTCATATCGAACGAAGCACCAACTTTCTTTTTTCCTATGGAAGGCCTCAAATATTATATTTTATTCTGAAAGATCACCCTCCATAACCCCTAAATACCAAGTTTCATATCTCTGCGTCAACAAATAGACCCCCCAAAAATTCTTAAAATTTGGAAAAAATCCAGTAAGTTATCTCTTGATAGCAAAAGATTTGTATCGGTCAGAGCTCAAAATTGAATTTGGCTTAAATACATTTGGCGACTTATCTCTGAATTGGCGCATTTTTTTTCAAATATTTATGTGTTTTTAATTGTTTGCTTTGTTTAGGGGATTTTCTAACTATACATTTCGTGCGCTTTTTAGTGAAGAAGCTTAGTGAAACCATTAGGAACAATTTTGCTCCTTAGAATCTGTAGATTCCGAATTACAATGATGGACACTTCCGGTCTGGGTCTGGGGATGGTAAGAGGCTCAGAAGAGGAAAATTTACCAGTTTTGATGTTGTGTTTTAAAGTCAAAATGGTTCCTTTTATTCATTTAATTTGCTCAAATGCGCCATAATACAAGAGAGGTGAGAGAGGACTAACAGAATATAGAGTTTGGAAAGGATCAGTTCCCTCCAGTCAAAGGGGTGAAAGGATGAAGTCGAATGCAAAAATTTGTATGCTTTTTTTCTCTGAGGATCATGTTTATAGTCTTAAATTAACTTAATGAGAGGTAACATTCTTTTCCTTACTCTCAGGCGAGAAAGTATTGCGATGGTAGAAGTCTGGCAACGCTCACTAGGGATAGGGGAGGGGCAGGAAAAAACTCGAAATTCTGTGATAACTAAATAAAAACAATTTCTTTTTGGCACCAAACTGCGGTTGAATGTTTTGTAAATTGACACCAAAGATGGGAAAAATCCATAAAACCGATTTTCGAATGGTTCTCTATTTCAAATAGGGGCGAAATGGTGTAGAAAACAATTAAGTCAAATTCTTAACTTTTAGGCCGTTAAAAACTTATTTTTCTTCATGAAGGAGCACACATTTCAAACTAATTTTTCTCTTTATACACTTAACATTACAAAATACTATGGTAGATATCTGGGACCTGCGATTAGGGAGGTTGAGAGGGACAGAAAAAATATTCCAGTTTTGATACTGTTAGTGGAAGAAGAAATTCAAAATTTTCTGCTTTTAGTAGAGTCAAATGTGGTGCAAATAAAGGAGACCGATGGTTGACATGCAGAACACTCATTTAGAAAAGCGTTCCTTACATTGGAAGGTGGGATAGAAGGGTTATATGGAATAATTGAAGTTCTTTCCAATATTTTTAGACAAAATAGTGTCTATTTTAGTGAAATAACATAGAAATCAATGTGAATTGGTTCCATGTATAATATAGAACTGGAAATGTGAAAGTAAATATCTTTCACCATCGACCGGGGATAATGAGTGGGGCAGAAAAAAGTTGAAATTATATTTTATTGAGAGAAAGAGTAATTATCCAGTTTATAAGCTTTTCAGAACTAAAAAAAAATGTGATTGGGGACACTCGGGACTTCTATCTTGAGAAGCATACCTCAGCTTTGGAAGTTGGAAGGATGAAACAGAACATTATTTTTTGAATAATGGCATGAAAAGGTTTTAAGGAGTTAGATTAAACAATGACAGTTTTCCTTCTCATACTCCCCAGAATGGGTCAACCGATTGTGTGATTTGGGACCCGAGACTGGGGAAGGTGGACGGCGCAGAAAAATGCGGAACATTCTATTTTAGTTTAATTAATAATCTTATTAAGATTATATATTCCTAAATTGAGAAAAATGTATAGCGGCCCGGCCATGCATGAGACCCATTTTGAAAAGCGTTTATTGGAGGGTAGAAGGATGAAATAGAATACTATTAGGGAGTAATACATATTTTGCTTTTTCTCAAAACAGTGGGAATTTTTTCGGAAAATTGTATTAAAAAGAGTTGTTTTTCCCTTTTAACTAACTCCATGTAATATGACATGTATAGGCGGAATCTGTATTCTGACTTAGGGGAAAGTGTGTGGAGCAGAAAAAAAATATTTCCTTATTATTTTTTTCGTCTATTTGATAGTTCGTCTTTAATTAATAGTTTCGTCTGTAGATATTTTTAAAGTAGAGTAGTTATTTTATGACCACCCTGAATCTCCCGACGGTGTCACGGACGTTTCGCCAGCTCTAAAATTTCCTACCCCCTGCTTTCCTGTTAAATCTTCACTTTAGAAATTTGTATGGGCCCAGCAAGTGGGGGTAAGAAAATTATGAGTTGGCGAAACGTTCGTAGAGCACCCCCCCCCCGACTGCTCTCGGGCAGCATGATTCAGAAACCAATCAGAACACTATTTTCAGATGACATCCTTTTCCCATGTGCTTTCATTCTTTGAAAGATTTGTATTCTTATTTTAATTAAAAATTTTTACTGAGAATATTTTAACAAACTTTTAAACAAAAATAATTTAGTATTTTAATAGAAGTTTTGAACGTTATCATTCAGATTTATTCATCTTTTAAAAATCAATTCATCAACTTACTTTCAGAATTATATTCCTGTCATTTTAAGTAATAAAACTAATTAATTTTGCAGTAAAAAGTTTTGAATTCTGTTTTTTATTAGTATCATTTTAATAAATAGTATGATTTATTTCATTATTTCGGTTACAAACTGAAATAGTGAAATAAAAAAGTAATATTCAGAACCCCCCATTTGAACAATAAGATTCTTTTGTAATAAAATTTAAATCATGAAGGAAACAAGAAAGTCTACGTGTAATTTGATGTAATTAAACACCGAGCACAAACAAATCTGGTAAAAAGAGACTATAAGGCAGAGAAATAACCTCCATTACTGAAAATATCAACAAATCCGTCACGATTCAAGAACTGTAGAAAGCTGATTAGAAAATAATGCAACAAATATAAAATTATAAGCAAACTGGAATATAAAATTAAAATAATGGAAGATAATTTGTTGATCCCTGCTAGTAGTTTCATTAATGCATCGGCAAGTAGCTCGGGATGGTTCTCTCACTTTCACCAGTCATATGAGTTTGGCTCGATGGTTGGCGACCGTTTAAGACATAGTTGTTTCCTGCAGAGTGCACAGAAATATCCTGGCCTACTAGGGAAGATTCAAAAAAAGTTTAAATAGGAAATTAACATGGGATGTTTCAAATTTTAAAATTTTTTGGGGGGTCTGTTTCTTGACGCAGAGATGTGAAACTTGGTATTTAGGGGTTATGGAGGGTGATCTTTCAGAATAAAATATAATATTCGAGGTCTTCTATTGGAAAAAAGAAAGTTGGTGCTTCGTTCGATATGAAGACGACCCCTTAAGGACTCAATTTTTTTTTTGTTTAAAGAGTACTTCAAATGATGAAAAATGGTACCTTATTTGTCTTTGTATCTCGAGCCGTTCCGGAGATAAAAAATCTGAGTCGATTTTTTTTTCCAGTACTGTACCTATACGCATTTAAAAGTTAACGTGCTTTTCTGGTTGGGAAATTTGTGCAGGCTTCGCCTGCACAATGCATCTGAAGAAATCTAAATTTTCCTCTGCCCCCTCTCTCGTGAAATCCATAAAAGTAATTACTTAAGAAACTAACTGCGATAACTTGCTAGTGGAAGAAATGCAAAACTATGTTTATGCAAAAGTACTAAACAAACTGCATAAGATTGCTTTGTGTGAGAAATGCACAAACAAATGCAAGCCTGAAGTACTTGAAAGAATTAAATGAAACTATTTTGATTGGAAGAATAAAAACAAAAATCAGTAAGAGTATGAAAATTGTATAAATGTACAAACAATACTGAAAAAAAAAGTAAGCCTGCGCTACCACAAAAACAAAGCAGTTCAATTGTTATCTGTCCCGTTAAATATTGCCAAGTTGTTTTGAACTAAAATTCAACTATGGTAACAGTGGTATCAAACTACGTAAACTAACACACTAATACCAAACATCAGTATAATCGTAAAATGCAACCTTCAGTGCAGCAACTAAAATTCAAGTTCTGTGACAGTGGTATCGAACCACGTAAACTAACACACTAATACGAAACATTAGTAATCGTAAAAATGCAGCCTTCAGGTCACTAACTAAAATCCACAACTACAGTGAAGGTGGTATCTAACCATGTAAAGAAAGTTCAGTGAAGCTGGTATATAACCACGAACACAAACAACACTTGGATTCAAAGAATAAAGAACTAAAAGAAAATCAGGAACTGTGTAAAAAGCCACTAATGTAATATGTAATAACTTAAATTATGTAACTAAACATAAACAATTATGAAACAAAAGTAAGACTAACTTCAAAAACAAAAGCAAGTATATGTTGAATTTGAAAGTGTGGAAGAAATGCACAACTGTATTGAAACAAAAGTAAACAGCTACATAGATTTTCTTAAGTGTTAAAAATGCACACACAAAAGTAAGCCTAAGTAGTAAGATTGAAAGAATAAAATGAAAATCAGTAAAAGGATAGCACAAAGAAGCACTTAACGAACTTCAGCAAGATCATAGATCGCATTGCCGTAAACCTAAACAAAGTGAAACATAACATTACAGACGGCGTTAAATAGAATAAATACGAAATCTAAATTTCCCTCTGCCCCCTCTCTTGTGATTGGCACTGCAAGGAAACCCATAAAATGAATTAAGAAACTAACCGCGATAACTTGCTAGTGGAAGAAATGCAAAACTAAGTTTATACAAAAGTAAACAAACTGCATAAGATTGCTGTTAGAGTTATAAATGCAAGCCTGAAGTACTTGGACTCAAAGAATTAAATGAAACTATTTTGATTCGAAGAATTAAAACAAAAATCAGTTAGTGTATGAAAAGTGTACAAATGTACAAATAATACTGAAACCAAAGTAAGCCTGAGCTGCCTCAAAAACCAAACAGTTGAATTGTTATCTGTCCCGTTAAATATTGCCAAGCTGTTTTCAAGTATGGTGACAGTGGTATAGAACCACGTAAAACTAACTCAATAATACCAAAAATCAGTAATTGCAAAAATGCAGCCTTCAGCTTCAGTGCACTAAATAAAATTCACAACTGCAGTGAAAGTGGTATCTAACGACGTAAACAAAGTTATGAATACACAAACAACAGTAAGAGAAACCACGTAAACTCAACTCACTAATAGCGAAAATCAGTAAACGTAAATAAGCAACCTTCGGTGCACTAACTAAAATTCACAACTACAGTGAAGCTCAGGAAGTGTATAAAAAGCCACTGATATAATATGTAATAACGGTAATAACTTAAATTAAATTATGTAACTAAACATAAACAATTCTCAAACAAAAGTAAGACTTAACTACTTCAAAACAAAAGCAAGTAATGTTGAATTTGAAAGTGTGGAAGAAATGCACAACTGTATTGAAACAAAAGTAAACAGCTACATAGATTTTCTTAAGTGTTAAAAATGCACACACAAAAGTAAGACTAAAGTACTAAGATTCAAAGAATGAAATAAAAATCAGTAACAGGATAGCGAAAGCGATAGCATAACACAAAGAAGCGACGAACATCAGCAAGATCATGCACCGGCGCGTCGCAATGCCGTAAATCTAAACAAAGTGAAATATAACATTACAGACGGCGTTAAACAGAATAAATAAAACCTATGAACAAAACCGCAGAATGAAATTATCAATCATTGCAAGAGTAAGAATGAGTAAGAAGCACTCAAACAAAATAAACACGAAATGACGAAATAACACCGTTCGCCGAGTAAACCGGATGTAAACAACAGCCGCTACAGGCAGGATTATTCTTAACATAAGGCAATTCTGAGAGGACAAATCTTTCAAGGAACAACCAATCGCGGGGAGTAGGAAAGAGATCTTTCGACCAATGAAATGCTCAAACGATAGACCACCGTCGTATTTCAAATTTCATTTCCGGTATTTCTATTTTATATATTAAGATTTTATGTAAATTTTTAGGGAGTAAAAATTGTAGATTAAATATGGTATAAGTTTCATTACATATTAAAATAAGCTAATTTCACTTTAACCTTCAATATTTATGTGCCAGACAACAGTTATTGAAATATAGTATAGATCCGCAATAACTTACTTAATCATTTCATCAGGAATTTCCCTATAATTTCTTTCAATATCAACAACATCTGAAAAATAATTCGTCTATGTTTATTCCATGTTTTTAAGATGTATTTAGTAACTTTGTTTTTAATGTTGTCAAATAATGTATAAATTACTGTTATATGAAAGTATTAATAAATTATTCATTCAATTAGAAAATTTGTGGTGGTCCAGGAAGTAATCTATTTCGGACCGCGGTCTGCCTCTTGCTGGTGTATAGAAGATCACAACTTAGTATTTCAGTATGTAGTGCAGATAGACTGGATGTTTTCACAGTAAGGGCAAATTAAATTAAATTTATCTTTAACCTGAGTAAATTTTACATTCAAAAGCAATATTTATGAACATTATGAGCTTATTCTTTCATAAGTGAAACACATAGGGTTGAAATACTCTTTTAACCATTATCAGGATAGGTAAAATGTTTCAATTTTCGAAATGAAACCCATGGCTTAGGTTATCTTTTGTAATAAGAAGAAAAACTATCTGAGTGAAAAGTTTTGGATTTAGTTAATATCTATATTTTGCTTACCGAGATAAAGTTGATGAGAATTCTTAAAAAATGTTAACTTACTCCACTTAAAAGACTTACATATAAAAGTTTGAAATGTACGTTTAATGGTTAAAATATATCATATAAATTTAAAAGAAATTTTCTTCGCAATGTTTACTCCTTTGCTCTATATGATAAGAAAAACACTTCCATATTCAGCGTCTCTAAAATTGTTTTTCTTTTATCATATTGTCACTGTTTTGCTAAAAAAAGATTAAGTATTAAGCAAACTACATCTTTTAGTTAAGTGTGGTGTTAGTTAAATACTGTGTTTCCATTGGCTTACCTTCTTTTTCTTCGAAACCAACAACGAAGGTCACAGCAATAGTGAAGAAAAGAAGAATGACCATGGAAGAATTCATTTTTGATCTCTATAAGTAAGGAAGTAGTAAAATTTTCATGTTCACTTATTATACTCATATTTTTACAAAAATGTTCTCTATTATCTAAATTATTCCAAAAGAAATTGAAATAAGGGTGATTAAGTCTCCTTTTTTAAATGTGTACTTTAGGAACACATAGCCGGTAGTATTTATGTCTATTCAATACAATTTAGTTTTTAGTTAACTGAAAGATTTCACTTCAGTTAGCGTAAAAAGAGAAAAGAAATAGACAACTATTTGCTAGAATTAAAAAAATATATTTACTTTAACCAATGTAAGCGAATGTACGAATACATTGATATTACCACCAATAAAAGATTGCAGCGGAAAATTTTTGCATTCATCTTCAAAGACTCTTGGGAGGATTTAAATTCTTATTATTATCATCATGGTTACAAAAACAATCTCAATATACTATTTATTTACCTTAATTTAATTAAGATTTCTAATTAAATGTATTACTTTATCCCTAAAACAAACTTAAAAGTATAAAAAAATTACTTCAGAAATTATGGGGTTCATAGTTACTAATATTATAAATAATAGAAGAAAATGGAAAAAAGTTTACAGTAACCAGAAATATCGTGATAGTGATAATGCTTTAACCCTTGTTTGTAGGAAAATATTTTAAATACTTTAATTATAGAAAGAAACTAAAAATCTACCTAACGAATTTAATTTCTTGGAAAATAAATTTTAAGTAAATTTGGAATCCTCTTACACAATTTAAAAAGTTCTGCCAATTGAAGGACTAATCTTTTAAAGCATAGTTAGACAGTACAAAAATATTTGAACTATGCATTTTTTGAATAAAATTTGATTGATTTTGAATAAAACTAGATAATTGAATAAGAGTAATAAGATAATTGATACTTTTTGATTCAATCTCCTCCCCGGTCTTAAAGCCCCAACATAGTAAAAAGAATAGCTATTAGTTTACATTAAATAATTATTAAATAATATTTGGTGTTAACGGTAATATTTATGAACTATAATTATAACTAAACTATATCAAAACGCAATTAATCCCTTGATAATAAAGGTATAAAATTTCTACCATTAAATAACAATTTCAAGAATTTATAATTAAGAAGAATTAATATTTAAACAAATGATAATACATCATATTACATTAAGTATGAGAAAAACATGGCGTATGAAACTTACTGTGGGGTTTCTGATACGAAGGTGAGGCTACCTCCTGTATTTATATCGATAACTACACAACTGGTAACAGCTTTGAATCAATTGAAAATATTGATAAAAACTTAACACTTGTCTGAGTGTTGACAACTCAAACAGCTTGAATCTTGAATGGGGGAATTTCGTCAGAATCTGTCAACCACCAGCTGTCACCGAATAACATTGCCTTTTGAACTTACGTTTATGTGGAGCTTTCCATTGAAATAACAACCTATCAAGCCTTTGTAACTACTTTAAAGTTCTTTGACAAATTTTTTTAAAAAGAAATTTCCTGACATAGAAGATATTTAGTACCACATTTTATTTAAAGTATTATTTTTTTCATAGTATGTTTTCATCTGCTATTTAAATCCGATTGCATGATAGCAGCATCTTTTAGTTTTATGCAGTAAAATTTACAAATTATTATATTAATATGTTACAAAATATTTGAGAACGAGAAACTATCTGTTTTTATGATATTCATTTATTGATATTACAATAAAATGTTAAGTAGTAATAAAAGTTAATACCCTAAGAATTATCCCTACATAGTTTCATAATGATATGTGAGTTTTAAGTTTAAAAATTTTGAGGTTTTAGGAAGTTAGTTTTATTCTTCAAAGATTTTTTTTTTCAAAACAAGGTTTTTATAATTTAAAACTGTAAGGATTTTTTCTATTGGGTAAAATCACATCCAACTTGGTAGTCATCATTAGTATAATATGTTTAGTGACCCTACGAGTGGGATTTAAAATATATTTACTTTAAAACTTTTTCCAAAGCAAGAAAGTGGAAACTTACGGTACTAACATAGGAAAAAAATGTAAATTTTCAGATTTTTTTTATTTTCCCAAAATTTTTCTAAATAGTCAAATTTCCATTTTTCAAAACTTTGCTTTTCTAAAAATAATACAATATGAATTTTCCGTGCTAGGATTTAAAATCAACTCGCATTCAGATTTCTTTGACTTCCACTGTCATGCGTGTGGATTTGAAAATAGTTCTCCCCTGTTTACTGTAAATGTAGTAGCATAATGTAGTGTTTGAATTTATTGGAAAGAATACAATTCAAGTTTATACACAGTTTATTGATAAATCTTGCGTGCTGGAAGAACTTTAGAAACGTGAATACATACTATCACTTTCAGATAGAATGGAATGTTAGAAACGTATAACTTTAACCAAACATAAAGGCTAACATAAAAAATTACTAGTTTCTCTCACATCTCATCATAGTAAACAATATTGTGGCAATGCCTGTTCCACTTGCAGTTACTATCGAACAGATTGAAACCGCAGGCGGTGTGGTAGCAACATTTCGGCATGGGTGCAGGTTTTACCCGGCAAGCGATTTAAGAGCGTTACTGCTTAATCCTTTCCTGTTTTAAAAGAAATTCCTTGAAATATTACAGGGAAAAATACAGTTTAACTATAATTAAAATTGTGATTTTAAAAGGCTATAAAAAGAGAACCACTGGTCAAGTGACCTCATATAAGTATTCCTGAAACCAGGGGAAGGTTTTTTTTTGGGGTGGGAAAAATAGTACCAAAATTTATCTACAAGGGCGCAATACTTGTCATTACTCCTAGAGACAAAACTGATAAAGTCCAAAACGGATCTGGAACTATCTTGCATGTTTTTAGTTAAAGTCTCTAGGAGTACACCATCCCCTATCAATCAATTTTGGTACTATTTTTCTTCCCTTCAAAAAAAATTTTATTCCGAAAATTCCTATGGCTTCAGGAATACTTGTTTGAGGTCATTTTGACCAGTGGATCTCATAGCCTTTTAAAATGAAAACTTTAATTTTTATATCACCATTTACAAATGAATTACGCATATAAATTTCTATAAAGGAAAAATAGTGCGAAAACTTTGAGTTGGAAATGCAAGAATGGATTTAAAACATACCTCACTTGTTTTTATCACCAATTATACTGACATAAGAGTCCTTATAATATCAAATGATTCAAAGTACAAAAAAAATATTCCGGCTTTATAATATGGTTATAAATAAAATGAAGTGTTTTTACTGTCATTGAAATATTTTAATACATAAAAAAGGCAAAGAATAAAGTTTATTGAAATTATACTTAAAAACCGTGTATTTAAAAGCCACATACTAACTTCCTGGATAGATAAAAATACTTTAACTGTATTGTACCTACATTGCAGTAAAAGATACAGTGTTGGTAGGTGTAAAATAAAATTTGCTTCATTGTATACAGAATTTTATGCAAAAAGTATAAATAGTGCGCGGGAAAAGTTCAATTAAGAAAAATCCGTTGTATTAATTGACATTTATATTTTGCTGAGTAGTAAAATATTAGATACAAAAAAAAGGGATTTTTTTAAAATGCATTAAGAATCGTGTTAATTATACACATACTCTTTTCCTACACTTACTTTCCTTCCTTTTCCTTCCTGTTCAATTCTTCTTCAGGTACAGAATCAAAACTTTCCTCGCTTCTAAAATATTTAAGGAATTATAAAACGCATGCATGAAGAAATAAAGATATATAACATCTATTTTATGTAAATTTTTTTAGAGAGTAAAAATTGTAGATTAAATATGGTATAAGTTTCATTACATATTCAAATAAGCTAATTTCCCTTTAACCTTCAATATTTAAGTGTCAGACAACAGTTGTAGAAAAATAGTATAGTTCTGCATTCACTTACTTAATCATTTCATCAGGAATTTCCCGATAATATCTTTCAATATCAACTACATCTGTAAATAATTATGTCTGTGATTATTCTATGTTTTTAAGATGTATTATAAAGTTCCGAAACTGTTTTATTTACTTCCAGTGAAGTACTAAATTATTTATATACTCTTTCTTCATAAGACTGAAGAATTTTAGTTGTAAGTAGTAAATAAGAAACTTTTCCTAGAATGAAATAATGGTTCAAGATGTCTGATATTGTTATCAATAATAATAAAAAAGAATTATAAAGATTTTTCATACCTTTTATTAAAATATCAAACCAAATTTACAAAATTAAATAATTAATGATTCTACACTACTGGATGAAGTTGATGTTATACTTAGAGGAAAAAACCCCAATTTTTTTCTCAAGCAGTAAGAAGCAAACATCTTTTAGTTAAGTGTGTTGTTAGTTAATAGTGTGTTTCTATTGGCTTACCTTCTTTTTCTTCGAGACCAACAACGAAGGTCACAGCAATAGTGAAGAAAAGAAGAATGACCATGGAAGAATTCATTTTTGATCTCTATAAGTGAGGAAATGGTAAAACTATGGAATAAATAGGAATAAAATGTTTATCTTTCTATTCTATAGTCACTTATTATACTCATATTTTTACAAAAATTTCTCTTTTATCTAAATTATTCGAAAAGAAATTGAAATAAGGGTTATTAAGTCTCCTTTTTTAAATGTGTACTTTAAGAAAATAGCCGGTAGTATTTAAGTCTATTCAATACAATTTAATTTTTAATTAACTGCAAGATTTCACTTCAGTTTGCGTAAAAATAAAAAAGAAATAGACAACAATTTGCTAGAATTTAAGAAATATATTTACTTTGACCAATGTAAGCGAATGTACCAATACATTTACATTACCATCAATAAAAGATTGCAGCGGAAAATTTTTGCATTCATCTTCAAAGACTCTTGGGAGGATTTAAATTCTTATTATTATCATCATGGTTACATAAACAATATCAATGTACTATTTATAAATCGTAATTTAATTAAGATTTCTAATTAAATGTATCACTTTATCACTAATACAAACTTAAAAGTATAAAAAATTACTTCAGAAATTATGGGGTTCATAGCTACTAATATTATAAATAATCGAAGAAAATGGAAAAAGTTTACAGTAACCAGATATATCGTGATAGTGATAATGCTATAACTCATGTTTGAAGGAAAATATTTTAAATACTTTAATCTAGAAAGAAACTAAAAATCTATTTTCATGAAATTGCAAGCGCTACCTAACTAATTTAATTTCTTGGTATATAAAATTTTAAGTAAATTTGGAATCCTCTTACACAATTAAAAATGTTCTGCCATTGAAAGACTAATCTTTTAAAGCCTAGTTAGACAATATAAGAATATTTGAACTATACATTTTTTTGAATAAAATTTGATTGATTTTGATTAAAACTAGATATAATTGAATAAGAGATATATTCTACTTTTTATTCAATCTCCTCCTCGATCTTAAAGCCCCAACATAGTGAGAGGAATAGCTATTAGTTTATATTAACCGAAATAATGTTAGGTGTTAACTGTAATATTTACGAACTATAATTATAACTGAACTATATCCCTTGATAATAAAGGTATAAAATTTCTACCATTAAATAACAAATTCAAGATTTTATAATTTAGAAAAATTAATATTTATACAAATGATAATAATACTTCATATTACATTAGGTATGAGAAAAACATGGCATATGAAACTTACTTTGGGGTTTCTGATACGAAGGTGAGGTCCTCCTGTATTTATATCGATAACTACGCAACTGATATCAGCTTTGAGCTTTGAATCAATTGAAAAAATACTGATAAAAACTTAACACTTGTCTGAGTGTTGACAACTCAAACAGCATGAATCTTGAATTAGGAAATTTCGTCAGAATCTGTCAACCACCAGTTGTCACCGAATAACATTGCCTTTTGAACTTCAGTTTATGTGGAGTTTTCCATTGAAATAACAACCTATTAAGCCTAATTTAAGTCTACTAGACTAAGTTAGTAGACCTGTATTAAGTCTACTAGACTAAGATTAAGCCTTTGTAACTACTTTTTAAGTTCTTTGACACATTTTTAAAAAGAAATTTCCAGACATAGAAGATATTTAGTACCACATTTTATTTAAAGTATTTTATTCATAGTATGTTTTTATCTGCTATTTAAATCCGATTGCATGATAGCAGCATCTTTTAGTTATATGCAGTAAAATTTACAAATTGTTATATTAATATGTTACAAAATATTTGAGAACGAGAAACTATCTGTTTTTATGAAGAATCATTTTATTGAGTTTTGAGCCTTAGAGACTCCTATATATTTATCCTTCAATCAAGGGGATTCAATACCAAAATTTGGTGAAGATTTTGCAAAGAAAGTAAATACCTTTTGAATCATTATGATGTGTGAGTTCTAATTTAAAAATTTTTAGGTTTTCAGAAGCATAGTTAAGGTTACTGAAGCATGATTTTAATCTCAAAGGGGCTTTTAAGAAAACAAGGTTTTTATCATTAAAAATAATAAGACTTTTTTCTATTGGTTTAAATCAAATCAAACTTAGTAGTCATCATTAGTTAGTATAATATGTCGCCACTGTCGTGCGTGTGGATTTGAAAATAGTCCCCCTTGTTTACTTTAAATGTATAGTAGCATAATGTAGTGTTTGAATTTATTGGAAAGGATGCAATCCAAGTTTATAAGCAATGTGTTTATTAATAAATCTTACTTGCTGCGGAAGGAATTTATAAACGTGAATACATGCTATTACTTTCACAAAAATCGAGTGCTAAAAACGCATTAGCTTGGCTTAACTAAACATAAACGCTAACATAAAAAATCACTAGTTCCTCTCACATCACATCACAGTAGACAATATTGTGCCAATGCCTGTTTATCAGCTTCTCAAGACCGCCCATTGGCTGACACTTGCAGTTACTACCGAACAGATTGCAACCGCAGGCGGTGTGGTAGCAACAATTCGCTGGGGCATGGGAACAGGTTTTACCCCAGGCAATGCATCCTTGCCTGTTTTAAAAGAAATTCCTTAAAATTTTACAGAGAAATACAGGTTTGATATGATTAAATTTGCGATTTTAAAAGTCTATAAAAAGAAAACCACTGCTCAAAATGACCGCATATAAGTATTCCTGAAACCGGGGTAATTTTTAGGGGGTGTGAAAAATAGTACCAAAATTTCCCGTCAGGGGCGCTATACTTGTCATTACTTCTAGAGACAAAACTGATAACGTCCAAAATGGATCTGGAACTATCTTGAATGTTTTTCATTAAGTCTCAAGGAGTATACCATCCCCTATCGGTCAATTTTGTCACTATTTTTCTTCACTTCAAAAAACTTTCTTTTCTTCCAAAAATTCCCCTGGCTTCAGGAATACTTGTCTTAGGTCATTTCGACCAGTGGATCTTATAGCCTTTTAAAATGAAAACTTTTAATATCACCCTGTACAAATAAATTATGTATATAAATATAACTTTTTTTCTGTTAAGGAAAAATAGTACGAAACCTGAGTTGGAAATACTAGAATGGATTGAAAACATACCTTACTTGTTTTAATCACCAATTATACTGAATTAAGAGTCCTTAGAATATCAAATGATTCAAAGTATAAAGAAATATTTGGGCTTTATATTATGGTTATAAATAAAATGAAGTGTTTTTACTGTCATTAAAATAGTTTATACGTAAATTAGACACAGAATAAAGTTTAATGAGAGGACAATTAAAAACTGTGAATTAAAAAGCTACATACTAACTTCCTTAATAGATAGAAATACTTTAACTCTTTGGTACACAGCAGTAAAAGAAAAAATACTGCTTGATGCAAAAAAAAAATTTCCTTCATTGTGTACATTATTTAATACAAAAAGTATAAAAAGTGCACGTGAAAAGTTCAATTATAAAAAATCCGTTGCATTAACTGACATTTATATTTTGCTGAGTAGTAAAACATTAGAGTTAGATACGAAAAAGGGAATAACAATTTTTAAATGCATTAAAAATCCTGTTAACTATACACATACTCTTTTTCTACACAGTCCCTTCTGTTCAACTCTTCTTCAGGTGCAGGATCAAACCTTTCCTCACTTCTAAAAGTTTAAGGGAATTATAAAATAATGCATACATCAAGAAATAAAGATTTCTTTATTAGGTGTATTTTACGTAAATTTTTAGAGAGAAAAATTGTAGGTTAAATATGCTATATAAGTTTCATTACATATTCAAATAAGTTAATTTCATTTTAACCTTCAATATTAATTTATGTGTCAGACAACAGTTGTTGAAATATAGTATAGATCTGCATTCACTTACTCAATCATTTCTTCAGGCATTTCTCTATAATATCTTTCAATATCAACAACATCTGTAAATAAGTTTTCTATGATTATTGAATGTTTTTAAGATGTATTCCTTTTGTAATTAAGTTCACAAACTTTTTATTTACTTCCGGTGAAGTAATAAATTATTTATACACTCTTTCTTCATAAGACTGAAGAATTTTAGTTGCTTAGAAAATAAGAAAATTTTCCTAGTATGAAATAATGGTTCCAGATGTCTGATAGCGCTATCAATAATAATATAAAAGAATTATAAAGATATTTCACGCTTTTTATTAAAATATCAAACCAAAATTACAAAATCAAATAATTAATGGTTCTACACTACTGGATGAAGTTGATATTATACTTAAAAGTATTTAAGAAAATGTGTAATTTATAGTTTTCTGATCTGAGATAAAATTGATGCACATTTTCAAAACAAAGAAAATGCAATCCATGGTATGTTTAAACTAAAAAATTTGCAAGATTATTTTATTTCTATAGAAATAAAACTTCAGAAACATGAAACTTAACCGTTCACTGCATATAATTATAAGCAAAATCTCACCCTCATGAAGTTCTGCCTTAGTAATTGTTACTACAACCAGTATTCCAAATAAACACAGTATAGCGTTCATTTCTGATGGTAATTTTAACTGTAGTAAAATATATTATTAGTATATTAGTATATTAGTAGTATATTAATATCATAAATGACTGCATCCAAAAATGTAAAAATATAAATGAATAAACATATAAGTTAATGTCACTAATATGAAATATTTAAAAACGGATTAAAAATGCTAAAATTATCAGCATAAAAGGCTTTATAACAACATGAAAACAAAAAAGAACTTAAGTATTCGTAGCAACTGAAAAATAAGAGTAGAAATTGAAAACATCATCAAAATTACTTACAAAAATATTCATTCGTAATAATACATTTGATGTTTTAAGCTTAACCTTTATATATAACTAGATTTATTTTCTAAAATTTGTACAAGGGTGTTTGTTAGAAGCTTTAGATCAACACATGTTAAAATTTATTTATTCATGATGATCTTAAAAGTCAATTGAAACATGCTTGACGGCAGAAAGAATATTCAATCAATTTTATTGGCATTTGAAAAAGCTCAACAGATCTTTTGATGAGAAATAAATAGAGATAAGAAACCACTCATCAGCAAGAAGTAGTTTTTCTTGTCTTATAGTTTTTATTCTTTTTACTTTTAGCTTCCATTATAATCAATTTGAGCTATAGAAGTTCCTCTGGCGGGAATTTGTGTTAGTAAATGACTCTCACACAGACGTTTCTGTTACCGTTGCAAATGCGTATGGAACTCCATTATCAATGGAAGGCCTATGTACCCCCTTTGAAATATTGATAGCGTAATTAGATTCCGGATTACTTGCTACCACTTTTAGAAAATCCCAGGGCACGAATTTCATTGATAAAGAACTAGATTTATGTCATTATTCACAAAAAACCTAATTATCCTTAATTTTAGGACACAAGTGTATTACATAATGTATGAGAAAAACATGAAATATGAAACTTAATTGGTATTAACTGATATGATGATGATAGAGTAACCTCCTCTATTTATATCGATAGTTACCAAACTGGTAACAAGTTTTGAATCCATTGAAAATAAAACTAAACGACAACTTTAATAGATTGTTTGTGTCGTCTATAACAAAATTTAATCAAAATTTGTCTAATATAACAATTGTCTAGCAGTTTTATTAAATCACTTTGTTTTTTTGAACTTTCTATTGAATATTCCATTGAAGTATCATAAACTTAAGCATTTGTATCGAAAATAGTTAAACTCTTCGAAACATTTTTTAGAAATTTTCAGACAGAAGTTTTTATATAATAGTTAATTTGAAACTTTCATTGCATGTTTTCATTTGATTTGGTGTCTCTGTATAATCGACATCAACTGCTATACAAACCTACCTAATTGCATACTCATGTATTTCAGTTATGTAGGAAATTTTTTTTAATAAACACAGAGAAACATTAAATGATTTAACATTATTGACTTTTAGTACATAATTTTCAACCTTTTCCTCATATTGAACAGATAAAAAATTACCTTTTTTATAACAAAAAGTACGTTTTTTATTTAGAGGAAAAAGCACAGTGAATAAGATATTTTCGAGCAAAATATCTACTATGTAAAGGCATTTAACCTGGACAATGTTCTGAAATGTAAAAGTCATGTCATGCAAGGAAACTGAACAAATGCCATAACAAACACTTTATTAAAGAAACCTAACGACTTTTAGTAGTACTAAGCATTGAGAAAATTAATATTTTTTCTATATCAGGTATTAGACTATCATTATCTATCATTATAGTAGACTATTAGAGCACTACAGTATGTCTTTCACATGACATCACAGTACACAATTCCGTGGTAATGCCTGTTGATGAGTGCTTCGAGAGATCCCATTTGCTGACACTTGCAGTTGGAGCCGAAAAGATTGCATCGACATCCGGTGTGATAGCAACAGTTGTTGGGAGAATGAGTGCAGTCGCTACCCCAAGCAATGCAACCTTTCCTGAAGAAAAAATATTTCACTTCAGAAAATGATGTATGAAACTCTTTATTGGAATTTCCTAACTTCATGTGTCACAATTCATCAATTATAATATCAATCATTATTGAAACAATGAATTTCATAGTCATAAAATAGGATAAATTTAGGGACACCTACACTATTTCTGCTGTTTGAACTTTGCCCCTGCTGTTTCTACTGATATAAAATATTTTACTCTTTAAAATATTTATTAAGATAGCTGCTTGATGCCTATATTTGTAAACGGATCTTAACATACTTTTTGCTGGTTTTTAAAAACTAATTATTATGTAAAGTGTAAATGTTTTTATGAAAAGAAGCATTTAAGGAATGATATAATTGATTGAATAAATTAGGATTTTTATCATACAAAGAAAGAGGAAAAAAAAACAGGTAAAAGTGGTTGCAATGCAAATTTTTTATGAAGGAAAACAAACTAGAAATACTTTTATCCGTAGTAGATAAATTATTTTATTAATGTGGAAATAGATGTTATGAAGATCTATTGAAAAACTTCTTCACACATTATAAAAATTCAAAAATTTCAAATTATGCGATACGAAGAAAGAAAATATGCGTATGAATTTAAGTCAAAATAATAGTGAAGGCTTTTTCATATGAAAATATTTAACGAAAATTCAAATACTGTTTTTGTAGGTTCGTATTTAAGAAACAATAAATAAAACATTACTCTTTTTCGACACAGTCTCTCCTGTTCAATTCTTGGTTAGGCCCAAAATCGAGTTCTATTTCATCATTTCTGAAAAAATTAGAGAAATTTAACTAGGTAAAACTTAATTATTAAAAGTTAATTCAATTTTCATGTTAACTTTAAACTATTTTGTAAAAGTATAAAAATGAACTTTTTATGTAAATTTCATTTCTTACTTGAATTGTTCCTTTTCGTTTTCTACATCAAAACCGTTTGTAGTAGCAGCTTCAAAGGAAACAATTTTTATTTTATGTGCATTTTACACACTATTTTTCTCATAAAACTTGTGTTTGAGTATTTTTTTCCAAATTTTACAAAATTTACTTATAGTTACAGTAAATCCATTTTATTCTTTTTTTAAAAATTCAAATTAGTTTTATTAAAAAAAGAATTTAAACAATAGTTAATTATAGAAATGAAGTAGCAAATTTATAATACTCATTACATAGAGAATATAACTATCCTTCGGTCTTCCTAATAACATTTTTAGGAATTCTATCACGTTTGTAATTGTATTGTTATCTTCATAAAAAAAGTCAAAATTTCGATTTTAAAACTGTATTAAATACATAAAAGAACTAAAAAACTCGTAATTAAAACTACGCTTACCGTTAGCTACATACAAAAACTGAAGTAATAAGAAAACAGCAACACAAACTTTTGGAAGGAAAATAGCTTGCTTTGCCATGTTGAATCATCAATGATTGAAGAGTTTGAAACTCATATTTATAAAAATAGAAATTTTTTCAATCTTCATGAATTGACAAGGGAAAAATTGTAACAAACAATAAAGATTTTTTTTCGAAGTATCACAAATGCCAAACTTAACTGACATTTATATTAATGGAAAAATATTTTTTCCTCAAATTGAAATATTTTGTTGAAGTCGCCTTACTGAATATGTTTCATTGTAAATGCATTTACGTTTCGTTTTCAAGAAACATAGAAAGTTTTCTTTCTTGTTAAAAATACGTTTTAATATTAAATGTTTCTTATAAACTTATTCAATATCTCTCATCATCTTTTTGACAAGTTATATTTCTCTATGAAAATATTTTGGATTTTAATATAAATTTTTGAATAGAGCATTTTCAATCACATGACTCGGACCTAACAACGGCCTTAGCAACAGAAATGTTACAGTTTTTTGCCCTACAGAGGTTAACAGTTACAGAAAATGACTGGCCGTGGAATTCTTATATTGGAGCATTTGTAATCACGTGACCCCCCACCTAACAACCGCCATAACAACAGACACCTCGTTACCTAGCAACCGTCTTAGCAACAGTTAAAAGCCCTACAAAGGTTAACAGTTAAAAGAAATTAGCTGGTCGTGACGTCACCTGAAAACACTCTATATAAAAAAAAACTAGATACGTATTTGGATTGACGTAATATAAAAAACAATCTCGTAGAGTCAACGTATATTAACGTTATGCATTGCTCCTACAGTAAAGTGATATTTGCTTTACTATGGACGGTAAAAGAAAGTTAAAATAATAAAAATTAACGGAGATAGGATGAAAACTTCAACTGAAATGTATATGTTACGGGCAAAGTGATTAATTGGGCATTATTAATAATCCCCGAAGTGAAGGCGGGCAAAGTGATAAATTTCATTCATAAATACCATTGAATTTATCACATTGCCCGCCTCCACTTCGAGCATTATTAATAATGCCCGATTTATCACATTGCCCATAGCATATATATTATAACAAAAGAACAAAAAAGTTTCTATAACATGTATTCAAAACATTGAAACTTTTTCCTTTTTCAGATCTTAAGTCCAGCAATTTATTTTCTGAAATTTTAATACGTCTTCATTTGTAACTAAAACCCCCCAAAAACTTGTAAATTTATGGACGATTCTCTCTCTCTCTTTTTCTTAATTTCATGAAAATGTTGACCATCATATTAAACCTCACAGATTTTCTACACAAAGCTGTTGTGAAAAGGACACACATAATAATACGCAATATTGTATTTAACAATTTAAAAGTCAATTATGACACCAGAAAAAAAATCTTATCAATTTTATTTAAATAAATACAAATTAGCATTGCAACACCATAATAGTAGGTTATCCAATCCAGTGTACTTCAAATAATATCTGATAACTCTAGCAAAAAGCCTCCTTTGGAACACTTATTGGAGGCATTGGAGTACACTCGCAGTCCTTTGGATCCTCGACGTCACAGATGCATAAATTATTCCCGCAACAGCTGCAGCGATTTGATCCATCGCACCTTTCGTCTTCTTCGTAGCATCTCGACCTAGAAAAATAATTTAAGAATTAACTTTTTGAAATACATTGCATTAACTAGTATAACGCTATTTCAACCAACATGTTAGAATTCGCAAACAGTGAATTAAATTCCCTAAGAGATGTAACACATTAATCGAGTTTTACAGTCTTCTAATGTAACTTTATAATAATTTGGTTTATATTTTACACACCATTCCCCCAAATTTTTAAATTTCAAACATAAAAAATAAATTTATGTTCCATTTTCCATTTTCTTTTTTAACACACTTTATTTGGTTTTTAAATATATGTCAATAATTTGTATTACCTATGATAAATTTTACTATTGGAACAGTTGTATAATGAAGAAAATTTTATATTTTATTTTAACATATTAAAATACTTACATAAGATTTTTTAAAAAGTTTGGTACAAAAAGAAGATATAAGAAAACGTTATACGTTTTCAGAAATGGAATTAAAGCGAATTTTTCCTGCTTACCTTACTTCTTCCAGGTCTGTGAGAAGATCTAAAATAAAAAAAAATTCAGTGACAAAAATTTCATGTGATTTAGAAGTCAAACATATAGAAGTAAAAAAGAAGTAGAAAAAGCAACAAATGGTAACTTTTTATTTAGATAATTTGCTTTTAATCACTAAGATATTATTTTAATAACATAGAAGTTACCTATTTATTGTCTACTAATACTTAAGGTTGAAAAATGATAAAACTTTTTAAAAATAAAATGAATTTAAATTTAGATATATTTAATACTTTTGAGATCTGACAACATTTAAACTTTAGGATGATAAAGTTTAATTGTTAAGAATTTACGTGTATTTAATGTTAAAAACATAAATATTCATAGAGAAAGAGCAATGTATAAATTACTTTCTAATCAATACATTATTTGGAATATTACTGGAAAAATTGCACCATAACTCAAAAATTAGAGAAGGTTCTTACCATTTTTAGGTGCAGCATACACAATAGTCATAACAACCAAAATGCACAGACAAATCGTCAACTTTTCCATTTCTATTCTATTCTATTTCCACAACCTATGTTAAATATTTGTTTTATTTCAAGTAAAAGACGACTACCTAAAATGGTCTTATTTCCAGATAATCACACAATATTGATACGAAATTTAAAAAAATATAAACACCCCATCAAACGAAAAAAACAATAGGACTAGTAACTTACACAGAACTTTAAAGGTCGCAACCAAATTATAGATAAAATTGTTACATATAAATGAATTTAACCGTTACATTTAGAGAATTTAAAGCAATGAAAACACAAAAATTGTATCCTACTTGGTAAAATGTTATACGAAATACTTAAAATACTATTTTAAAAAGCATAAGAATATGCATAAATTTGAAAAATACAAGCTACTTAAACTACAAAAAAACAAGTACTGAATTTAACTTGGTAAAATGCAAGACAATTTATTAAACAAAGAATATTTGAAAGTGTAAAAATACGAATAATTTTACAAAATACAGACCAGTTTTCTTTTAACTACGAAACTCAATACCATACAACTTCTTATGATTCTATCTTCTTATATATAATCGTGATTTACTAAACTGTGCGACTATTGAGAGCTATAAACAGGTGTACAAATACATCAAGATCAAAATGTATGAAAAGAACTTAAAAGCAATAACATTCTCATGACAGCTTAACGAAAGTTTCAATCATTTTGTTGGGGTTTCATAAAAAAAAATTGAAAGCTCAAAGATATTTTCAATCATTCACTGATATTTCACAAAGAATAACCATTGAAAAGAACATTTATCGCACATATCACGCAACCAAATAGTTAAGTACACTAGGAAGCGCAGTTAAGCTTTAATTTCTACTCTTCTCTTTTTTAAGGAAGATTCCAGCTCTAAAATGGCACTTAGGTTGAATATAACAAGGTTGTATCCAAGAGGGGGTTGGGAGGTTTTAAATATCCCCTGATATTTGACCTTTTATTTTTTCCTTGAAAATTCTGGGGTATCACCGAAAGGATATCAAAATGAGTAAAAATACTACTTTTAAATGTCAATATAGACCTCAAATGTCCTTAAAAACCTTTAGATTTGACCCGGAAGTCATGCTAAATGTGTCTAAGGTAATCAGAACTATCTTAATTCAAATATTTTCGTCAATAAAGCAATTATTCCGACATTCCGTCCCCTAATGATAGGTGTGGTTTGGCCCATTTCAAAAGAGCTTCTTTGTGAAGTTGTTTCAACCTTTTTAATCATCTAACTTTATGGATTATAGTGTATACCTGTTCTATGACTCTAATATAAATAGTTTTATAATATTTATCCTTTAATTTCATTTCAAATTTGAGATCGAAAGTCATTTCTTCCCGAAGCTCACTTTTTAAAGAGGTATTTCTGAACATATTCTCTGAAAAAATATTCCCCATGAGACAAAACCTGATAATTAAATGTGGTTTTATTTTTTATAATGCAACTGCAATTGTAGAAATGAACGAGATTGGATTTCATTCTTTAGATTAGGATACCACATCTTCCCGGAAGAATTCTGATGACTTAGGCATCCTATTATGTATTGAGGTTGAAATGTGAGTTTTAGTTTCTTATTTACTCAAATATAATTTTTATGAGAAATTATTTTGGTTCGATTGTAAAATTTATAAAAAAAATACTTCCGTGCTTAAAAATTTAAGCACGGAAGTATTTTTTAACACAACACAGGTATTTTGGAAGCATTTTGAAAATTTTTAATTTAAAGCAGTAAAAATAAATAAACTGTATCAAAAATGGTCTTAGGATTCAAACTTTTTAAAGGAATACACTAATAGCGTCTGAAAATAAAATCAGTATTAAACACTTAATTCAAGAATTTTTGTTGTGCTTTAACTTATGACAAGCAATGTATATGGTGATTTTTAACTTGACAGATGCCAAAAATTGTGAACTATCTTTTTAATTTCTTATTATGAATATGTAATCTATTTGTCTAAACATTTTTTTTTTAGCTTTTATCCTTCAACCTAGTTATTGACACAAACATAAAGTAAAGCTGAAATAAAATTTCAACGGTAAAAAATTTTGCGTATTTTATTTAATTTAAATGGAACTAACTGTATTTAAACTTTTTTTATAATAATATTCAACGGAAATAGTTCCAATTTCTCCAATGCTGTTCGTTTTATACAAACCACTACATAAAATTATTTTAATTTGAATAAAAAATAATAATGATAGAAGGCAGATGCAGCATCCTCTAGCTGTCAATTCCAGAAGAATATACAATGAAAACTTTAATAGTTGACATATGAAGAGTCTGAAATCCCGAATAAAGTAAAATAAACTGTCATTTAAAGTTTTGTTACTTTAAGAAAGTGATTTTCTAAGTTCCTTATAATGTGTTACCTCGTGATTAATTTAAGAAGACTCTCAAGTCTTCTGGATTCTAAAATAACATCATTTCATTGTTTGATTTCAAAATATCAAACCTTCAATAAAGTAGGATTTTAAAATAATTAAAAATTATATTGTATTGAGAATTAAGAATTTTCTGAACTTATTTTAAGATTTTTGTACGTAGCAACATTATTTCACACTTAGAAAATATTTAAATCGATTCGAATGCCTGTTTTTTAAAGTTTACTTTGTTTCTCGTAAAGAATTACAGTAAAAATGGATAAATGCCTGAAAAAATTTTGCAATTTTGGAAGGAAACTTTTTTATTGTCATATTTTGAAAACGGCTTCTTAAGGACAAAAGTCGTACCCAGTTTTTTTTAAATATGTTAAAATATGATGTGTAGAAAAAATTCGTATTATTACTTATGAATTTCAAGAATGATTTTTTAAGTATTAAAAACTACATTTTAAAGGACCGAATTATGGGTCCTATATCACATTTAACATTTATTAACCTAAAAAAAATTGCATGATAATGAAAAACTTGCAAGTTTGCGAACAGTTTCTTTTTTGAGGTCTGATAAAGTGCTATTACACTTGCTAATTCCTCCTCGAATACTAAAGATATTTTCATGAAATGTTTTTCAGTGTGTTTTTCACTCATTAGTAGTATATTCCCATTGAATATTTTGTTCTATCTACTTTAGTTTTTTAATTAATTTTTAAACTCTTTTATTTCGCCACTGGGGGCGCTGCGGTATCGGGCATATATTGCATTATATCGGGCGTAGTCACTTTACTTTACCGTTACCTCACTTGCATAGTTGTAGCTTCTAGTGTAGCTCTCTCCGTTTGAGAGTATTTTCAGGTTAAGGGGACTTTCCTATGCACCCTGCATATTAGTTGGTCATCTCCTTTGATTCATCTTTTGATAAACTATTTTAATAAGTATTCTAAAACTTTGCACGAAAATGTAATTTTATAGAATGGCTTACTGGTGTATAAAATTTACAAAATTAAATAGTTAGTGTATCACAATGCTCTTAGAATATAAAGTTTTGTTTCCTAATTATGTCCGCTTTCATATCTTCCCTGAAGTTCTAATTGAATATATTAGTAATAACATTAAATTTTTTTTAAAAATACATTTAATAAAAGAAAATCGCTACTTTAAAATGATTTTATACCCCAACTTCAATTTTCCGTAATATTTTTACATTAATTGTTTTCGTGACAACTTTTGAGGGACATTTTAAAAAATACTTAAAATAAACAACTAGCCTTTTCTTCAAAAATAAACGTTCGTTAGACGAACAACATTTTATTGATATCCATTTTAAAATAATTACAGATAGTAAGAAAAAGGACTCCCAAAATGCAAATGGGCATGCTGAGATTCACATCTTCGACTTCCCAGCGCAGTTGAACTTTTCTAGAATGGTTTTCATGCTCTTGTGTCCTTTTTTGCACTTGCACTCATTGGAGTCGCTGCAGACGCAACTGCTTTGAAAATTGCAACAGCTGCAGTGGTTGCCTTTGGTGCAATTATCATTGATTGCGACGCACTTCGCTCTGAAATTATTAAGAACACTTTTTTTCATAACACTGTAAACGCTCTCACACAAAAATAAACACATTGTAAAAACATTTAAGAACACTTTTTGTCCTCGAATTAACAACAATGATGTATTTGCATCAGTGAGGGATATTCTTAATTTTACACTCTTTTGACACGTTATAGTTTAAAACTATCAAACATCAGATTTTTAAGTTCAAAAATATGTTTTAAATAATTTAAAATTCAATTTTATTTTTGCCAAAACACTAGTAAAGTCACGTGATCAAAAAACAGGATTTGACATTACAGCGCACTCGAAACTAGTGTTTCTACTGTTTTTCAAAGATCGAAAAACGGGATTCTATTGGATGTGACGTCACAGCGCATAACAACAACAGTGTTTCTGTTTTCACCCCAAAACACAAAACGAACTTTCCAAAATTTATATATCAGAAACTAGGCTACGAAAATACCTCATTTAGTTGTGTTTTAGCTAGAACAGTTTATTGTGTTGTGATAGAAGTGTTCTGAATATGCTTAAAAAAGTTGCTATTCAGAATGTTATCTGAATGAATATGAATATTAGAATTTGAATTTAGATCAAAACACTATAAGAACACATTTTCAAAGATTTTAGCAACACTTGTTTTTTGAAAATTGAAAACATGGATTATTTCATAGAAATGGAAAAATTTCGAGGAATAAAGATCTAACATAATCATAACTAAACTGCAGAAAAGTTTGTAAAGTTATGTAATACAACAATACAAGATAAAAATAAAAAAAAGGTATAGTACAACAAAATCCCCTGGTTTAGCTAGATTACAAAGTAGAGAATTTAAACTTCCAGGGACGTATCGACTCTAATAAATGATGTTTGATTTTGTGTAATAATAACCTCTTACTCACCTTTCTTGTTCTACAGCCGAGGATATATCTGAAAACATTTAAAGTGTATTACAATTTTTAAATCACATTTTAATCCACACTTGTTAAGTTTAATAAGTTTTCTATAAATAATAAGAAGAGAACAACAATATTGTTCTCTTAAGAACTGCGACCCTTGAAATGTAAAGTGTTTCATTTAAAAGAATAAAATTTTACAAAAACTCTTTATTTGATTATGGAAAACTAATTTTATTTCAAATCTATTTATTTTATATTTATTCTGGATCTATTCAGTTTTTATTGTTGTTATATTCAATCATCGGTTAGAGAAGTGATTTAAAAATTATTAAGGTTAGTTTATGCAAAATATTTTTAATGAATATTATGGCATGCTTTCTTAAACAGGGAAATAATCTACTGCTAATAGGATTTTCATAAACGAATAAACTCTCTTACCATCTTCGGGGACAGCATTAACAATTACAACTGCAACCAAAAAGCATAGAAATGGCAACAAGGTAGTATTCATTTCCTGGTTGTATTTATTTGAACCTGCGGTTGAAAGATTTTTTAAGTGTATATTTTGGAAAAAACCTTTAACCGTTTAAATTACATTTTACCATTCTTGATAATTATTTGCAATCAATAAAATTATGCAGCATTGAGAGCTAAAATTTAAAATTTGAAAACAGTCAGAAAAGTAAAGGACTATTTTTAAAAATATTAACTGATAGATAAACTTGTATTTGACCTTAGTGCATTTGAAAAAAGATATTTTAGCTAAAATCTTCTTGGCTGTTTAGGTGATCCATAATTAAATTTATCTTAATACCAAATGGGATGGGAAATAAATAAGAAGATAAGTAACACAAAATAATTAATTAGTTTTTTAGAAATTCAAACAGATAAGAAGAGAAAATATTAAAAAATAATTTCAGTTAAAGTATAGAATTCTGAAAAAAAAAACCCTTTACTAAATAGTAGACCAGTTAAAATAAATGCTAAATATATTTGGGGAAATGCAAGAATAAAAATAAAGAGAAATTTGGTCTCCAGTTATACTTGCCTACTTATTATACACAAGTATTTGCTCTCTCACCTGTATTGAGATGTTAACTACATGTAGACAAAGCTTTAAACTAACAGATGTATAAATATTTAAAGGTAACGGTCGAAAATAAAATTCCATAAAACAATTTGACATCTCAAAGAAAGTTTCAATCACTTATTACGCATAATAAGATTTTGACAGTGAAAAAAAAATTGTAGCTCAATCACTTTTAGTTAATAAATACATCTTCCCAGTGTGACACGGGTTAAAAAGAAACAATTTTTAACTGATGTTTCTTCTGTCTTGCATTCTTCCAACCACCTGTCATTATGTTAGTTCTACTCTCTACATTTTTCGTATTGAATTTTAAACTACAAAGTGATCCTTTGCAACAAGTGTCTTTTATAAAAGCCCTATGGTTGCATAAAATTCTTCTCTGGATCAAAGAAATAAACATTAAATTTAAGATTATGTTATAGTAGCTAATTAATTACATTTTATCATCTCCTATTTATCGTATTTGAGAAACTGTCGCATCTACTAAAAAACTACTGAAATCTCTAAGAGATCTGTAAGAAGACCACCAAGAATTAACTTTGATAGTGTTATCAAGATTATACGATATTATAAAACTTCAGACCCCTATATCACACTAAGAAGTGTTAAAAAAATCAATATAAATACCGAATGGGTAAACTTAAGGCCTTAAACAGACTATTGATTTGGGGGTTGACTCAAAATTATTTCTGAGGTACTTCTTTATGAGTAGGTACTCAAGCACTCCAAACGTCTATACGTAGTTATCTAGTTTAAATATTGCCAGCTGGTTATGACCTATTGACTATATGACCTGAGCTGGTTATGACCTATAACTTGGTTCAATATGATTAGTTCCAATCCTGAGTGTTGTAGCCGCAATAATATTTCTTTAGTTTGATTAGCTTTTAAAAATTTGCAAGATAAAAAATTCTCTGAATTATATCCATTTATACTAGATTACAATAACGTTTCTTGTCAGTGACATCATGGGTTGGAGGGAGGACAACCCCACTTTCTAGCTACCTAATTGGCGAAAAAAACAAGGCGAACGAGAGTTGACTCGCCAATTAGGTAGCTAAAAAGTGTGGCGTCTCCTCTCTTCAACCCGTGACGTCACTGGCATGAAACGTTGTAATCTAGTATAGTTTAATTTTCACATACATATAACCCATAATAAAAGCTGTGACTAATCTTATTCAAAGTGCATAAACATAACTCAGGTGAAAGGGAATTTCAAATTTATTTCAGATGAATTCGACTCCCTATATCAAACATAGCACTTGTTTTTTCTCAAGTAGCTCAACTTCTTCTGAAAGATAAGGTTCTGGTGACACTACTTTGAAGTTAACCCGTAAATGAAATAAAAACTAAACATGGAATTTCAATATTTTATTACACGAATGTGTAAAATAAAAATTATATAACAAGAGTAAAGAAAATTTCATTAAAACATCCCATCTCTCAAAACAATCTCATAAACAATGTGTGCCAGTTTCTTTTGAATGTCTTCATAAAAATATTAAGCATTTTTAATTTATTGATACAACTTTTTATAATCAGTTACATTACTTCACAGAAATTAATCATTACTAGCTGAACAGCAACCCGATGCGTTGCGGCGAGTTAAGTTTTAATTCTAGAGTTTTCACGATGCATACTTTAATATTATATTTTTAGAGAAGAAAACGATATGAGAAAGAGAAATTCAATAAAAATTATGTACCCACTTTTGCCACCTTTTCCAGCCTTGCACTTGTGGAGTAAATAAAAAAATATTCAAAAAAGTTTTCTCAAAATACATTTCTAATATTGTATATCAGCAATTACAATCCTCCCGGTATCCCAGGCGCCTTTTTCATATTTCGGTGCTCCCGGTAATTTTTCCTACACAGGTTTTTAAGATATTATACCTATCCCGGTGTTTCCTATATATTTCCTATCCCAGTGTTCCTTGTATGTATGAAATTTTCACTTTTCCATATAGTACATATGTTATGGGGGCAAAGTGATTAATCGGGCATTATTAATAATGCCGGAAGTGGAGGTGGGCAAAGTGATAAATTTCATTCATAAATTCCACTGAATTTATCATATCGTCCGGGCATTATTATTAATAATGCCCGGATTTATCACATTGCCCGTAACATATATTTTAATTTTAAGGAAAAATCTTAAATAAAGGTAAATAATGTTAAAACAATTATTTTAATTTATTTTGGTGTTTTCATAACTGAAAATAGTTTTTAATAGACATTAATAGGATTTTTCCCATTAAAATAATTAGTTTTGAGCTTTTCATCTCATTTACAACAGTGAGTGAAGCAGATCTACTCTAGTAGAGAAAAATTAAAAATAATATATAATAAAAAGCCCTAGTAAATTTTTAAGTCTAGTAAACCGTATATTTCCAATTTCCATATCTCCAGTCAATTTATGAAAATTATTCCATAAATATTTTTATTTTATAGGAATAAATCTTAAAACGAAGGAAAATAACGCTTGAAAATAAATTATTTGAATTTATTTTGGCGTTTTTATAGCTGATGGAGTTTTTAAATCGACAATTATCGAGTTTTTCCTGTTAAAAATATTTAATTTAGTGGTTTTCATCTCATTTTTACAACAGTGAGTCAAGCAGATCTACTCTAGTAGAGATATGGAGAAATAAGCGTAAAAGAGCAGAAAAACTCAAATATCTCGAAAAGTATTTCGAATTTCGGAATGAAAATGGGCGACTCGGCGTCCCTGGGTCATTTGCCGTCTTTTGGCACCTCGGGCGCCCTTCTGCGTTCAGTGGTTTGGGAGGAGATAGAGGGACATACGGACAAGCAAACGGACATACGTTTGTTTACTCTCGGATTTTAATAGTATAGATACTAGCTGAACAGCAACCCGATGCGTTGCGGCGAGTAAAGTTTTAATTCTAGTTTTCACGATGCATACTTTAATATTATATTTTTAGAAAAGAAAACGATATGGAAAAAGAGAAATTCCATAAAAATTATGTAGCCCCTTGTGCCACCTTTTCCAGCTTTGCACCTGTGGAGTATATAAAAAAATTTCGAAACATTTTTCTCAAAATACATTTCTAATTTTGTATATCAGGAATTACCACATTCCTCCCGGTATCCCAGGCGCCTTTTTCATATTCCGGTGCTCCCGTTAATTTTTCCTTTCACGATTTTTACGATATTTTACCTATCCCTGTGATGTGTTCAATATCTTTCCTATTCCGGTGTTCCCGGTAATTTTTCCTACACAGGTTTTTAAGATATTTTATCTATCCCGGTGTTTCCGATATATTTCCTGTCCCGGTGTTCCCGGTAATCTTTCCTATCCCAGCGTTCCTTGATTTATGGAATTTTCACTTTTCCATAAATATATTTTAATTTTAAGGAAAAAATCTTAATGTTCCCGGTAATCTTTCCTATCCCAGTGTTCCTTGTATTTATGAAATTTTCACTTTTCCATATAGTACATATGTTATGGGCAAAGTTATTAATCGGGTATTAATTAATAATGCCCGAAGTGGAGGCGGGCAAAGTGATAAATTTCATTCATAAATTCACTGAATTTATCACATTGCCCGTAACATATATTTTAATTTTAAGGAAAAATCTTAAATAAAGGTAAATAATGTTAAAACAATTATTTTAATTTATTTTGGTGTTTTCATAACTGAAAATAGTTTTTAATAGACATTTACCTATATGATTTTTCCCATTAAAATAATAAGTTTTGAGGTTTTCATCTCATTTAAAACAGTGAGTGAAGCAGATCTACTCTATTAGAGAAAAATTAAAAATAATATATAATAAAATGCCCTAGTAAATTTTTAAGTCTAGTGAACCGTATCTTTCCAATTTCCATATCTCCAGTCAATTTATGGAAGTTATTCCATAAATATTTTTATTTTAAAGGAATAAATCTTAAAATAAAGGAAAATAACGCTTGAAAATAAATTATTTGAATTTATTTTGGTATTTGCATAACTGATGGAGTTTTTAAATCGACAATTATTGAGTTTTTCCTGTTAAAAATGTTTAATTTTGTGGCTTTCATCTCATTTTTACAATAGTGAGTCAAGCAGATCTACTCTAGTAGAGAAATGGAGAAATAAGCGTAAAAGAGCAGAAAAACGCAAATATCTTGAAAAGTATTTCGAATTTCGGAATGAAAATGGGCGACTCGGCGTCCCTGGGTCATTTGCCGTCTTTTGGTACCTCGGGCGCCCTTCTGCGTTCAGTGGTTTCGGAGGAGATAGAAGGACATACAAACGGACATACGTTTGTTTACTCTCGGATTTTAATAGTATAGATACTACTAATGATTACTTTGTGTAAAAATGCTACTTAATATAAAATCCTTCGATTTTAAAATGCGTATAAAAGAGGAACACGACCTTTTTTTGCTTACTTATTACCAATGTAACAAACTTCAAAAATTTTTCTGGAGGGGAACCCCTAAACCCCCCTCTAAAATTTTGACGTCTTTTATTAGGTGTCTTCCTTAGAAAATTCTGGCGATTACAAGAAATGGTTTCCTTTGAGTGTTTCCCAAAGAGTTTCAAAATGAGATAAAACACTAGTTTGAGGTCAACTTTATCTGGAGAAAGACCCCAAACCTTTTTTGAAAACTTTTTCTGCGGGAGGATCCCCCGATACACCAAAACTCTACTTAGGATTCGCATTGTTTGCAAAATTTTGAAAATACGTGCACTAAAATTAAAATTATAAGACGCGTAAGTTATCTAACACTTAACGTATAACAGTAGGAGAATGAGAAAAGAGCTTTATGTATGAAGGAAAAAAATAAAAAAACGATTTAAGGAGTACAATTTATTTCATATATAAAATGACTATAGCATCTCAATAATACTACATTACATTCAGTCATGACCACTTTTGTGGTTTTATTTTTTACACCACTCTTTCTTGTTTAGTGGAAGAGGAAACTTTTCACAGTGGCAGCTATCAGGGTACCTACGACTACAAACACACACTAAGCCCTTGCAACAACTGCAGTGATCGTCTTTCTTGCAATCTGCAAAGGCTTTGGTGCAACCTGCTCTGAAAAATTAAGGTAAGAAACGCACATTATAGAACCAGCAAAACATCATTCGAGTCGAAGGGAAATGTAAAAACATACGAGCAGGAAAAAGAATGAAAGAATATTATATAGTATTGCCCTATTTTTAAAAATAACTAACAAAACACTAAAATAGATAAAAATACGCCATTCACTGCATCCTTCTAGGTGACTCATAAATTTTCGAACACACATATTTTAAAAATCAGTAGTTCACGAAATTTTAGATAAATGGCTCCACAATATTATAAAAAAATCTGATTTCCCTACGATTTCCTACTTAAGGATTGCTTTTCCTTAAAGCTCTTTAAATATCGTGGCGCCATCTATCTATTTTGTGAACTCGAATTCAACGAACGGCGTATTTTTCTATCTTCTTATTTTTTCCTTACTTGTTGTTCACTAGGGTAGATTGCATTTTCTGCACTACTTATTCAGAGTTACTAAATATTTCTTTTGCAAAGTTCATGAAAAATAATTTAAAATATTACCAGCTGCCGGTCGTTTATATTTACCTTTCTTCTTCCAGGGCGGTGGGGACATCTAAAGTAAAAAAAGGTCATAACTCAATCTTTGAGACTCATCGATACATTAGTTATACAAAGCAACGTAAATTTAGTTGCACATGATAAAATTAAATTCTGACAAGGGTAACCACGTATATATATTTTTTAAAATTTTACATGAGTAGAGTTTTGCACATCAGTTATATATTATTGCTGTTTTTTTTTGTTCTGTTCTGTTCATAATTTCCATTTTTATTCTATAATTAAAGTTGAATCAAGAATGTTTTTTTTTTAGAAAGCGACAGAATATTCTTTTAATTAGAAAAAATACTGAGCAATAATAGTCTGAAAGAAACGATTGGATGGGAAGTTAATTCCAAAAATTGTCTTGTTTTCGTAACGAAAAAAAATCAACGCTACTGCTGCAAAATATACATTAAAACAAATTATTACATTAGAACATACAATAATCAGTTTTAATATGAAAGGTATTTAATTTGAATTTTATGTTTCAAAATATTTTATGTTTTGTTTCTAAAACATTTGTTTCATATATTTCTTAATTTCTGTTAACAAATTTCGAATACATTAAATTGGTCTATTACCGAATCATTTTCAGAACGTAAGTTTAAATATTAAAGAACTCTTAACTTAGTTAGAAAATTGTTAGGAAATATCAAGTTTCTCCAGTTATAATATTCAAAACTTGCTTACTTTCTTCAGGTTCAGCCGCAACAATGGTTATTGCTACTAAAAAGCAGAATACAGGCAACAAGAATTTCATTTTCAGATGTTTATTTTGACCTGTGGTAAAATAAGTATATATAATAAAAAAACTATCATGAGTCATGAATCCATATTCTGCTACAGCATAGACTTTTCTTAAGTAGTACAATATTTTGCTTCGCCACTTAACTTATACCAATACCTAAAGAACCTTAGGTAGAACTGAGGATAGCCTAAAATGTGAGACATTCACGTAATAGCAAGCTTGTTTACAGCTAATAAAAATTTCTAGTCAGTAGTAAATATTGTAAATGTAAAGTGGATCTTTTTAAATTCAATTTAATATTTTTAACCCTAGTTGTTTTATTTAGGTTTTGGCACCTTCTAAAAACTTCACTGTTTTCAAATTTTATACATTGCATTTCAATTTATTTTAATGATTTTTCTTTTTTAAGCAAACGACTGTTTCATGGTTTTAAGTACTTTTAGGAATAAACTAGTTTCAGCCACAGCTTTTAAAAGAACTCGAATGAAAAATGTAACCTAAATAATTGAAAAAGAAATTTATAAAACCATTAGTTACTGCAGATAATGTTATCTTCTTCGGAAGGTAAAGATTACTCTTGTTGTATCTTGTAATCTACATGCTCTTTTATAGTATGAAAAGTTTATTATTATTTGTATTTTTAAAAGTAACATCTGTAAGAATCTTAACCGATTACAATGCATGGATGTTTTATATCAATAAAAAATGGATGACAGTTGAATAAATTTTTGTTTGATTATTCATATTTGATAAAATGGGTTTGACAGCAGAAAAAAGTTGTTTCAATAACCCATTGATAGTATAATATTTTGTTATCATAACTGGACTTTTTAGGTGAAGAAAAATATATACTTAGAAAATTTATTCAATTTTAACCCAGAAATACGTACTTGTTTAAAAACAGAATGAACTGTTTGAGTGCGTTTGGAAAATAATTTGAATTTATTTCACAATTATTAAATTAATAGATCTTAAAAGATTGTTCCATATTAAGTTACTATTAAATATGTAATATAACACTTTTTCATTTCTCATTCAACTCATAATAAGTTGAGAAAAACTTATTTTTAGGTTTTTTATGTTTATTATATCTGCTTATTCATAAAGTAAAAATCACAACATTTTTCTCTTTTTTAAAGTTAAAAATCAATAAAATTCAATGTAATATTGCATCTAGTTAAAAATGAGATTGAACTACGCTGTGTAAAACTTTTCCTGTTTCCGATATCTTTAGCTTCGCTGTACAAAACAAATTATCCTCTATTCCCTTAAATAAACTACAAAAAACTAAACGCAAACAAAAAATCTTTTTCAAAATATTTATTCACATCGTGCCTTATTCTTTTAATTTAAGAGAACAACTACTGAAAATCAGTCTTTCAATAAGACCGTAAAAATGTTGGTGATAAAAACTATAATTGGCATTCATAAAGATGGTTGACGTTTCTATCAACAGAACACTTTCTTCTTAATGAAAGTGTACTGAAGTCCTCTGGTGCACCGGCAGACACCTGGTTCGTTGAGGTTGTTGCAATCACACCTGTCGTATGGACTACAGCAACTGCAATCGTTGTCTTTGGTGCATTTATCTTTATTTCCTACGCAAGATCTGAGAAGATATAATTGAATTTACAAATAGTTCATGATTAGATAAATATTTGTAAGATGTGAAAAGTTTTGTGAGATGTTTAGGGTGTTTTTAGAACATTGTATACCTATTTGTATTTTTCTCATTTGGAATTGAAACAACGTCCAAAGTTTAGCGGAATTGCAAATAAAATTAAGGTTTATATGATAAGTTATAATTTTTTAAAGGAGAGTAATATTTTATGTTGAATAACATTTAAGTTTCGGGGAAAAAAAGAAATAGTTTTTTTAACTCTACGTTTCTTATAAATTTGAGAATTTTAAAACATTTTTTCTTTAGTTTGGAGAGATTTGCATTCTGTTGCATAGTATAAGCGTTTTGAATAAACTTAAAACTTAATGCAATTTATTGGGGTTAGAAGTCTGTCCTAATCTTTTTCTTTTATATTGCATAGAATTATAAAAATTGAATTAAAATTTCAAGGGATAGTCATTAAAGAAGATAAATTTCAGAGTACTTAGGGGAAGAAGTTATGCATTTAAAAATATATTAATTTTGATTTATTAAGTTATGCAATAAAACACACGTTTGATTGCATTTTTTACTATGTACTAGATAGAAAGTATAATCTTATATGGTCAGTTTGGAAATAATTTGAGTCTTACTTGGGAAACTGAGCCCATTTTAATATTTCCATCAAATAATAAAGTAAGGAACTAAAAATCTGTTCACGTGAAGCTTTAAATTAATGTAACAAAATATAAAGTAGAAGTTTACTTAAACTACATGTCAGGTGTACTGGATTACCACTACATTAAAAGAAGAAACATTTTTTTTATAAAAGATTAAACTACTTACGGTGGTTTGGTTGCTGTTAAAATAAAACAAACAAAATTACTTGGAACAAACTTGCTCTTTTATGTTTTCCTTGTAATATAATAGTCTTTTAGTGTTTGTTAAAAAAAATCGGTTACTTTTTTGAGCTTCAACTAAGTATGCAGCTATTGCAAGGAAGGCAAATACAATCAGAAGGGTTCGCATTTTCTATTGAAGCACTGAAATATAAATTTCAAATGAATTGAAGTAACCAATTCAGTTCAACACAATATTAACAATGCGTAAGAAATTTTGGGGTTTGCCTTTACTTTAAACGGGGGAGGGTAATAGTAGGTAATATTTTATTCAAAATTAAAATAAATCCTAATATTGCTAGAAAATGTGATTAAAACTTAAGTTAGACTTTATATTTATTAAAATTTAAAACAAAAGAATAAATAGCAGTAAAATCAAAACCATAACGAAAATTTAGAAAGTTCTATTAAAATACCGAAACTTAATTTGGAAAATTTTTGAGCCATGCTTTAATATCCTATTATTTCTAGAAATAAATTATTTAAAAAAGTCTTTGGAATGATTTGAGTTAAAAGTAGTTATATAGAATGCTTTTTATAGATAAAGAATATTTGAAATAAACAAATCTAATGACTGTGCATATAATACTTTTCTTTAATTACTAATATTTTTTTATCTTTCAGATATCTTAATGCACATACCTACCTTAAAAACTTTTAAACTAATTACATACCTCTATGCTTGAAGTATAAAACAAAATTTCCAAAGTGAAAAATATTCCAATGGGGTAAGTTATATTTCGTGCTTGAAGATTTTTTGAGAGCGAAGTTGAAGTTGATTTCCTTTATATAACTCCACCTCTGGTGTAGGTATAGTTAACATGAATCATAAAGCTGGTTTATTGGAAAGCACCTGGTGACTGTGTTAACAGAACTTCTTTATATTGGTTACATTGAACATCTGTATAATTAAAATCACCAAGTGATTTCACATTTGATTTTTTTACGATACCAGTTTTATGAAACTTAATAAATATTTATAGTGTGTTTTGAAAACAAATACATACACAAAGGTTTACGAGCTAGTTATGGTATTTCTGATTTATATTATACTTTATATTTATTGTTTATTACAATCGTAACCTTTAAGGTAGATCTTGGGGTTAAGCAACTGCTTTAAGCAAAACCGATTTTGAACACTCTTCTATACTAGACTGTAGCGTTTCTTGACCCTATGACGTCACTACACATAAGGAAAAACTGAGTAAACAGAAACCCTGTTGGGTTGCTAAGAGGAGTTTCGGTACGTAAATCGTGATAAAAAGACGCTATGTAGATACATTGTTTTAACAAACTAATAATATTTCTAAATTGAAGTTCTCAATTTCACTCAAATTTCAGACACCGCGCTGGGAACTACTTTCTTTGTTTTGTTTCTCCAGGGAAGCTTTAAGAGTGGGTGGAGGGTCAAACATGCAAATTTTAAGTAAAAAATCGTTAAATCAAAAAGTTATGTAACAATGAAAGTCTATACTAGCTTGTCTTCCGTTGAAAACCGTTTTTCTCTGCCTTCCACAAAGTATAATAAACACAACAACGAAATACTATTTTACAATAATTCAAATCACATAATGTCTTACTTGTCAAAATTTAGAGTAAATAAGCAAAAAAAAAAAAAATCAAGGGAAGAAAAATAAACTTGATTTTTATTTTAAAATTAAAAGCGTAGTGTATCATTTTACCTTCAGTTTAGAAATTGTGAAAGAGTATAATAATTAGTGACCGTAATTAACCATTAATTAAACAAAACTGATATAGGTAATCTAAAGTAAAATTAATTCATGATTCTTGTAGCAGAGAAAATTTCGTGTACATTCCCAAGTGTTGAACTACTCTACCAAAACTTGTATCCAATGACTGTGGCTTATTTTTTCATTCAACTTGAAAGAGCCATGTCATTCATTAGCAGCTTATTAAAAGTCAGTAAAATCGATGGAAACAACTTTAATTCTAACATTATGTTCCTTAAAGTAGTGCAGACATGATTAAACATTTCAATAAATAACATAAAGGACCTTTCATGCACGAAAATAATTACCAATTTTAGATAATGGAGTTCTTAAAAATTTTTATTCAAAAATTTATCCTTTAGAATTTTAATGATGCAGATTAAATGAAAGTTGAAAAGATCTCAAATTTACGCGTATTTTAATACATGATAACAGTTTATGTACCATCGAAATCATAATTTTACGAAATGCGGAAAGTAATAAGCAGCGGAAAATAAAGAGATCCAGGTAAGCTTTCTATAGTAAGTACTAACTATGGAATCAAGAAACTTAAACGAAAGTATATATCCTTTCTATAAAATTAAAAGGCATTTTTGCTCCATTGCTTAGTTAATTTTTGATGATGTAGTATAAAAAGAAACACGCAAAATATTTTAAATTGAAAGTTTCTTAATGAGTCTTGTGGAAAAGAAGTAAAAGTCTTTCTGTTTTATACCTTGACATTTTACTCTATAACTTGACAACGAGCAAATATATATTCTAAGATTTACGAGCTAGTCAGGTTCTAGAATATAATGCGATTTAGATCTAGAGTTTAAGAGCTAACTATTATCGTTTTAAAACTTAATGTGTCTCTGCGGTTAGGTAAAGGTTAACTTCAGGTTATGTGTACTTCGGTAAAAGGAATTACGGTTGATATTGTAACAAAGGTTTCCAAATTTTTTGATGTTAACCAAAGTATTTGACTGGCGTAGAAAATTGCATCTTTACAGTAAATGGAACATTTATTGCAGTAAATTGAACAGAGTTTTAGGCTAGAGATAATAATGAGTGAATAAAAATAAGTTTGGGTTTTAAGAAAGGTCCATTGTTATCAGGCTTTATATTTTACGAAAAAGCTTCTTAAAAAGAGGAGAATAGCCTCAAAGGATATTAAATATTTTCAATTTTCAATCCTACTTACGCTACTTTATATTAAAGTTTCAAAAATTTCAATTTCAACATAAATGAAGTTAATATTCTGCTTTAACATTTTCCTATTAGTGGAAGGGCAGTACCACTTTTTAAAAATAACTTCCCCCTCAAATAGTGTTTTAGCTCATTTCGAGACTCTTTAAACCTAAAAATCAATTCTCATTGTTATCTTAGGAATTTTCAAGGAAAAACCGTATAGTAAACAGTATAAAAAAATTAAAATTTCAAAGGGGGTATTAAGGTTATACTCTAGAAAAATTTCGGAATTTTGCCCCAAAAGAAGTGTTTTAACTCATTTCGAGATATTTTATGTTACACCCGAAGAGGACCTCTCCTTGTAAGGCTCATAACTTTAAAGGAGAAAAACCTTATAAAAATAACAATGGACAATTCCCGAATTTTATTATTTTTTATTCGATAGAGATGGTTGAAAAAGAAATTTTGGCTCAAAATTTTTTTGATTCTGATACTTAATTATTTTTAAAAAACACTAGTAACAGCCAATAAAGAAAATAAAACATGCCTTTCAAAACATCAACAAATTTTATTAGAATTAAAATCTCATGATAATATTCATCTATTTTTTACATCTTACAGACCGGTAAATAGATTGATATCATAGTTTCAATACTACTTATTATTTAGGGGCAAGTGGCCCTCTTCCATAAGTTGGTGAAGCGCGTGCCCTTCAAGCACTCACATTTTCCTGGTTTGTTAATGTTGTTGCAATCGCACTTGTCCCATGGGTCGCAGCAACTGCAGTCGTCACCTTTAGTGCACTCAGCTTTATTGCCCACACAACCTCTGAAATAGTGGATAGAAATATCCTGTTAGACCACCGCTTACTAGATTCATACAGGCTAGCCGAGTCTTGAATTATGAAAAACATTTGAAAAATTTTCCCGCTAGGATCGCCACAGTTTTTCGGTTTACAGTCGTTTACAGTTTTATACATTTTTAGCCACTTTAATGTTTTGGATAAAAGGATAAAAATCAACTCGATTCTTAATTGCATATTTTATATTAATATATATTGGATAAAATAACCTTATGAGTATACCACATACCTTGCTTGCTCAGGAGCTAGTAAAGGATTTTCTTGAAGTTCTAAAATGAAAATTGATAAATTAATTAATATTTAAGTAAGGCAAATGGATTTTTGTACAATAAGAAACGAACAACTTTTTTAGAAAGACAATTTTATAAGGATGTATGCTGAATATTTTTGATGTAGAATTAAATAGAATGAAATAATTAAGTTATTAGAATCGGATATGACGTCACATTTTTCGAAAAATAGAAGTTGTCGAAAGAATAGTTCTCTGAGTATTATTTAATGTACTCCACGTAAGAAATAATTCTGTTTAAAGTTTAGGAGGACTTGTTAAAACACCCTGTATGAAGTGTGATTTTTTAAAATATAAATGAACTTAATTAACATTTAATTTTTTAGTTCCAAATTGAATAATTTTTTACAATGATTTTATTTCAAAATTCCTTATTCAATTTTTGATTAAATTAATGTTTTTCCCCGTTAATCGTAATTTAGAAAACAACGTTCATACCTTCCTCTTCAGCCACTACGTAAGCTACTGCAACGCACAGAAAAGCCAATGCAACGACAAACTTCATTTTTTTTATCTGCGAAAAATATCAAAGAGACTATTTATAAAAGAGATTGATAATGATAAAGTATGCAAACTATACAACTATGAACTTTTCAACAAAAGAGTAATATCCATGTTTAAATGGCATTATAAAAAGGGTTAGGCGATGAAAAAAACCATCTACAATGAAACTAGAAAAGTTTCTGAGGAATTGTTATGCTATACTTACTTTTGTGAAAGATACGATGATATGACGAGATAATAGACTCTCATATATATAGTATATAACTAAGTAAGTCATAAGCTACAATTTGTTACATAACGGTTGAAAATGTCATATAAATAAATGTCCGTCACTCAAACAGACAAGACAATATGTATATCATGAAAAAAATTGACGACGATATAAGTCATTTATTTACCTCTTTTTTGTCTTTTTATTTCATTATGAAAAAAATTACTATTCTAAATTTTAAAGGTTACGCTATTTTTAGATTCATACATAATTCAGTTATGTAAGTCTTTCTGTTAAAAAAACTGATACATTGACACATTGTTACATAATCTTTACTTTTGGGACATGAAATTTTGGTACTTTAGGATTAGCTGGACGCAGCTCTCCCTAATTGGACTTCATTGGCAACGTTTTACAAATTACACAAAAAAATATTAAAAGCAACATTGCTGGATGAGATATTTTAATTGTTATTTATTTTGATATTTGCGTATTTTTGGAGATTTATCAGAGCACTTGGCACTTGCACTAGGCTAATCCTAAAGTACCGAAAATTTTTTTAGTGTAGTTATGATTATTTATTTATATCATCGATAACTGGCAAAGCCTTGACCAAATCTTATTTTTTTATTTTCTATTTCTAAATGCTTTTACCTCAGAGATACTGTTACTGTAATGCAGGACTCTAAACCTTTTAGAACACTGCGACCCGGTTTTTAAGTTAAGTGTTTTGCCGTCCTCCTATGAATTATTATGTTAAAAAATATTGAAAATCTACAATAGTTTTAATTTTTACTTTCAACAACCATGTAATAACTTATCAAAAACATATTACTACGCATTTATTTAGGAAGACAAGTAATAAGTCCAGTGATCACAACATATTGACAGTCACAATACTTTTATAAATTTTTTCCAACTAATTAATTTTTTATTACTTATTTCATCAGTCATACTTCAACGACCCCTTTGGGGACGCGTAATGTAATCTTTCAAAAGGGTAATAAGAGATTACAAATGTATCAAAACTATAAATTTTCAGACGTTTATATGTAAAAAAATTAAACTTCAAAGGGAAGAGAGATGTACTGTATTCAACATCAATTGTTTATACAGGGTGTTTCAAAAGTCCGTTTCACGGCTTTTATTTGGAACCAAGGTATCCTAGGTTCCTGGAAGTAAGGTTTACCCCTAGGTAAGTGACCTTGGAAAATCCATTGAAAGGACATACAGCGCCCCTAGCGGCGAAATAAAAAAGTTAAAAAAATTAATTAAAAAACTAAAGGAGATAGAGCAAATACCTCAATGAGTGTATTGTTGCCACTGTTATAAGTAACTCACTGAAAAAAAATTCATGAAAATATCGTGAATATTCGCGGAGATATTAGCATGTGAAAATAGCACTTTTTCAGTCATCAAAAAGGAAAAAGTTCACAAATTTACAAGTTTTTTTGATTTTTTGATTAAAATTTTACTTCATTTAACTAAAAAGATACAAAACTACATAATAACTCTGAAAAACTTTCAAATTTCCGAACTTTTCCTTTTTTGAAGCCCGAAAAACGGCTATTTTCACATGCTAATATCTCCGCGAATATTCACGATATTTTCATGAAATTTTTTTCAGTGAGTTACATATAACAGTGGCAACAATACTCTCACTGAGATGTTTGCTCTATCTCCTTTAGTTTTTTAATTAATTTTTTTAACTTTTTTATTTCGCCGCCAGGGGCGCTGTATGTCCTTTCAATGGATTCTCCAGGGTCACTTACCTAGGGGTAGACCTTACTTCCAGAACCCTAGGAGACGTTGGTTCCAAATAAAAGCCGTGAAACGGACTTTTGAAACACCCTGTATATTAATAGATAAACATATTCGTTCAGCAGTCAGATTATTTGTTTCTTTTAAAACATGCACGTCAACGAACTAAATCAGGTAACATTGAATTTAAATAGTACTTAGTCATAAGAAAAACTTCTAATTTTTAAAAAATATTTTTCCTAATGATTTGTTTGTATCTAATTAACGCATTTTATAAATACGTACTTCTTTCAACTTCAAAGGGCATTTCTATAAATTATAGTATAGTTTTTATTATACGTCTTAACTAAAATATCGCTAAACCCATATCCTCTGATTCTTTTAGACTGGTTAGGGAGACGTTTACTGCGTCTGAGTACTTTAAATCGTACAAAGATGTGGTTTCCATTTTTTCAGGAATTAAAATGGTTACCAGTGTCTTTGAACACATGTACTTTCATTTTTCCTCTCCTTTAAGGGTCCTACTACCGGACCCATTCAATAAATCGTCTTTAGTTCTTTTTTTATATGAACCTCAGTTCAATGTATCATACTATAGGAATAGTTTTAAAATTTTAATAAAACAAAAGGAAAATTACGCAAGTTTAGATTAGAAAATTATTTAATAATTTGTCTACATTTTAACGATTTCAGGTAACTACACGAATAATATTTAAGGAAATAATTAGTTATTCATCGCTTGAATTAAAGCTCTCCCAAAACGGCATAAGACTTAAAGTTAAAAATATAATACACAAAATTGATGGAAAATATCCTTTAAATTATTGAATGATAATATAAAAAACGGTCTATTATTGGTAAAAAATTCCTTATTTGATCTCAAAACTTTCAAATAGCGACTTACAGATGGTGCATACAGGTTTTCATTAGTGTTTACTTGACATATGAATGTAATTTGAAAATAAAATGATTCGGTGATACATTTTGGATATTTTTTTCCAAATTCCTTCCTTTACTTTTCTATAAACCAGAAACAGCTTGTGAAGGCTCCTAAAAGATTTTACGGTACTCTAAGGTAAATAATATTAATATGATCCATTTGATAATTCTTTATATTTTGTAAATGTCTAAGGCTTAATGTTTGAACATTTATTTAAATTTGGTTGCTTTACAGTTATTAAAATATATTTATTCAAAAATATTTCTTTTAGAATAAAATAAAATTTAAAGTTTTCGTGTGATTAAAGCGGTTTAATATTTTTATTATTTTGGAGAATCATATATTCTTACATTCAACATAATTTTTCTTTGCTTCTTTACGTTTTAGTTTAAACTAATACCTGTTTGGTATAAACTATAACCTCATATGTTATTTAGATTGAGAGTATTTCAAATCAACCTTAAAATTAAATTATTTTCCAGTTTTAGTATAACTTCGAGAATTCCTTGAGGTGTAGATCTACCATTAAGTGATACAAAGTTTAAATTCAATTTATTACGAGAACATTTACTGATAATTAAATCTTACTCAACCTTTGAGATGTGTTAATTAAATAGAAACCAAGATTTATTTGTAACTATCGACGGAGTTAGTTCTGAGGGCTAAGTACTAATTTAAAAACATGTATTTCCTTTGAGAGAAATATTAAAATATTTTAAGTATAATATATTGCATTGAAAACCTCAAATATCTCAGAAAGTTGATTTAGTTTGGTATAAATAAGTTATGAAACGTTATGTTTTGTTAGGGATAGTCTTTAGTACATATGTAATGGTAAACGTGATTAATCCGGAAATTACGAATAATAACCGGTAATCCATAATCCCCCGGTTAATCACATTTACGGTAACTCATATTGTCCTCTAAAAAGTGATCCTTAAACTTTTTCATCCCGTTTATGAAATAATTAAAAGTTTCAATCTTTGAGTAATTTACTGATGTCTTAAATTTACAGGTACTTAATACGGATTAGTCGGGCGCAAACGTCAAGTGTTGGGAAAAATCACCAAAATTAAGCAAACATCAAATTAAAAAACAATTAAAATATCTCAACTATCACTCTTGCTGTTATTTTTATAAAAATGTTTAATGTGTAATTTGTTGCGATCCAAATTTAAGAAAACTTTCCCCAGATTCTAAACATATTTTACAACACTATTTTTTATAACGCTACTGTACAATGTAAGAAATTCTTTCCTCAAATAATGTAAATTAATCGGTGGCAGCACTTTTGCTGGTGAATTTCTGTACTTGGGTTTTTCTTTTTCTCTGTCAAAGTGAGAAACTTTCCGCTTTTTTTTACAAACTTTTATAGCTCAGTTATAGGTTGCAGTCTTTACAACAATCGATATCAAATATAAATCATTTTAGAGATTGGCTTCGTTTTAAATAAACGATCTCGAATCATTCTAGATATACAGCTGTTTCTAAAATTTACTTTTAGTGAGGATTTAACTAGATCTAAATTTATTTCGCGGAAGAATTCACGCCAAAAACACGCTTTAAAGGCCTACGGAAAAATTTCCCCCCAAATATAACTGAAAAAATAATGTAACTTTTTACAGTGTATATAGAAAGTTTTATGAAAGAAAAAGAAACATGTCTTTAAAAATATCTACCAATTTTATTAATATAAAGAATATTCATCTGTTTTTATACATGTTACAGACCGGTGAATAGATCTAACAAGTGGCCCTTTTCCATAAGTTGGTGAAGCGCGTGCCCCTCATGCACGTGCATTTTCCTGGTTTGTGAATGTTGTTGCAGTCGCACTTGTCCCATGGGTCGCAGCAACTACAATCGTCATCTCTTTTGCACTCTTCTCTCCTTGCCACACAACCTCTGAAATAGTGGATAGAAATATCCTGTTAGACGGCTTACTATAGAGACCCTTTATATAGAGAGACTGGACATTAACCTACTGGACTGGATATATAGGGTCTCTAGCTTACTAGATTCATACAGGCTAGCCGAGTCTTGAATTATGAAAAAACATTATACAACTTTTCCCGCTAGGTTCGCCACATACCCTACCCATATCGCCCAACCAATAGGTATTCGTTAAAAATCCGATGTGATGAAAGAGTTTGCTCTGATTCAGTGCAGACTTATTTTTTTTTTATAAATGATAACAGTGGCAGCTCGTCCATAGAGTGTTTTCAGGTGACGTCACGACCAGCTATTTTCTTTTAACTGTTAACCTTTTGAAGGGCTTTTAACTGTTGCTAAGGCGGTTGCTAGGTAATGAGGTATCTGTTGCTAAAGCGGTTTTTAGGTATGGGGTCATGTGATTGCAAATGCTCCAATAGACCATTCGCACATGACGACCCTTGGAGGACGAACACACTCTGCGCACGCGCCGCTGGTAGGCGCTACGAACTGCGCGTGCGCAGAGCGTGTTCGCAGCTGTTCGCTTTCGGCGCTCGGCTCTAATTTGTGTCTACCTTTAGGTCCGAGTCATGTGATTGAAAATGCTCTATAGGAGCACATGAGCACGCGAACCCCCAGTAAAATTGAAAAAAAGTCTAAATAAGTCAATAATAACATAAATTAAATGCTAATAAAAATATATTCCAACTTGCAGCTTATTAAGGATACGCTTCTACCACCTCTTTAACTTAATTGTATATTGAAAATTTAATTGTGAACCCCCTTTTTAGCTACCCACGAGCCGCCACTGAATGGTAATGTTTAAGGAAATTAAAGTTGACATATTTTTAGTCTACCACTTACTTTTACTACCAAAATTTAGATTATGTTTTATTGTAAGTAAAACAAATTTTAATATTCAGTGTATCAGACTTTTATGAACAGAATTGTATGAATTAATATGGACAAGGAATTAAACCTTCATACATTAATATAAGTAAAAAGAGCTTGTCATTAAAATATATTACGCTGAGACTTATACTGAAATATATTGAATTTTAAGGGTAATAGTGTTTCACACATTTATATGGTTTGTTTGAATTTGAATTGTTAGAATTTTTATACATTTCTAACCTCTTTAATGTTTTGGATAAAAGGATATGCCAACTCGATTCTTAATTTTATATTAATGTAAATTGGATTAAATAATGTTATGAATATACCCCATACCTTGCTTGCTCAGGAGCTAGTAAAGGATTCTCTTGAAGTTCTAAAATAAAAATAATTAATAAATTTTTGAGTACAGAAAATGAATTTTTGTACAAAACGTATATCCCTTATCTTTAAAGAAAATTTTCTGAGGATGTGGAATAATTTGACGTAGAATTATATGGAAAAAAAGAACTGCGGGCAACCGAGTATTTAAACATTTATTATGAAAATCGAGTATGCAATTGAAGACTGGACTTCAAAAACGGACTAATTGCCAAAAAGTATATTTCCCGTAATTCATCATTTAAAATTTGATTCTCCATAGAAATACACATAATAAGTCATCGTTCAGGCCGTTTTTGACCTACTAATCATGGTCGTGGCTGGATGTATAGGGTGTTGGTGATTGCACTTAGATTGTTTTTTTCGGGTCTAACTAATTTTTTTTTTAGTTTTGGCAATTAGCTCGTTTTTGAAGTTCAGCCTTCAATTTTTGATAAAATAAAAATTTTCAAAAGAAACAAAAAAAAATGCTTATAAGTAACACAAAGTTTTTTAATTTACATGTTTAAATAAAACAACTTGCCTCTTTTAGCGTTTACGGGAACACGTGTGTAAGATAAAAATTGACATTACCGCCAAAGGCATAACGGCGTGATCACATTTTGAGTCTTTCAAAGGCAGTAAAATGTTTATAGTGGATTTATTTCAAACAAAATGTATACTCAGGTTAAGTATACTAAACCAGGAGAGTTAGTACTTTTAAAGCTTCTCTCAAATGTGAAGGGAAAATATATGTTGGTTATGTGTCTATGTTATAAATTACAATGCCTATTCTATTCGATCAAATAGTTCCTTTATTAAGCAATAATATCATATAAATTTTATCTACTCAATGTCAGGAATCTTCATGAGCAGGGATGATTTTATTCTTAACTTCCCAATCCCAATTTTCGGATAAATTAAACAATCGCTTGTTTCTGTTGTTAATTATGGTTTAGCCAAAAGCGTTCATACCTTCTTCTTCAGCTACTACGTAAGCTACTGCAACGCACAGAAAAGCCAATGCAACGACAAACTTCATTTCTTTTTATCTGCGAAAATTTCAAATGCAATATTTATAAAAGATAATGACAAAGTATGCAAACTATACAACTATGAACTTTTCAACAAAAGAGTAATATTAATGTTTAAATTTAAATAGCATTAGAAAAAATAAAGGTTGGACGATGAAAATACCATTTGCAAGTAAACTAGAAAAGTGTCTGAGGAATGGTTAGGTTATACTTACTTTCGTGAATGATACGATGATATGACCATATTAGGTTCTCATATATATACCTAAGTAAGTTATAAGCTACAATTTGTTACAAAACGTTTGAAAATGTCAGAAAGAAATGTCTGTCACTCAAACAGACAAGACAATCTGCATATTACGAAAATAAAAATTTATTAATATGTCATTTATTTCTCTCCTTCATGTCTTTTTACTTTATTATGAAAAAGTGCTATTACAAATTTTGAAGCATACGCTACTTTTAGAGTCCTAAAACCTGACGAATAGTTAGATAACATTTGCTTTTAAGATATGAAATATTGGTAGTTATAAAGATTAGCTGGGCGCAAATCTCCCTAAAATGTGTCAACTATCATTGTTGCTGTTATTTTTAAACATTTTAATCCTAAGCCACCGAGATTACTATTGAATCCTATGGAAAATTTGGGGCGCCTAGGAATGATAGAGTAAAAGAAATGTTTTTATGTGTAATTTGTAAAATACTCACCTCTAAAGTTCTATTGGAGGAAAGATTTGTGCCCTGACTGATCTTAAAGTAATATTTACAATTATGATTTCGTTTCGTTATTAGATTCTCTGGCCAGCACAAAAATGAGAAAAACGGAGGTTTACTTACTGGTGTTGGGTATTACTATGAACACATGGTTCATCTTTTGTGCTCACGATGGAAATGGTAAGTTAATTCATATAAATAGTGATGAGAAAGTGTAGGGGGATCAAATGCCTTTATAACACTTAAAAATTCCTTTGACTGATTGCTTTCCCTACACGATAAAAATTTTAAGAAAATTGAAATACTAGGAACTATATTCATGAGAATAATCAACAATCCCTAATAAGTAAAAAAACAAACAAACAAATGTATCATCAATAGGAAGAGGATTTTAATTTATTTTTAAATTTACTTCTTTAACAGATCTCGCTTCCTCAAAATTGGATTTACTTCATGAAGGTGAAAAGGTTCATCTTTTTCTTTTTTAATGCTTTATTTCAAAACTTGTACAAATGAATTTGAAAATTTTTGGGGAAAATGTTTCTATGTGTAAGAATCTAAGTAAACCATATCTAGGGAAATCAAATCCATTTTCTAATTATAGATGGCGCCCTGAAAATCTTTTGTTAGAAATTGCCTAAGATAAAAGGAGTTATAGGACATTTTTAATTACCTTAATATCTCTTTCGTAACATAAGCTAAAACTATATTTTTAAAATTCTGAGGAACTGATTCTGGAATTTTAAAAATTCTCAAGTGTTTTGGCAATTGGTGAATTTATAACATTTCTAATTTATATTCTTATTCATGACCAGTGTTATTCCTAGGATTTTTTTGGAGGAGTAAAAATACTCCTCCAATCTCCCTAACAATCAGAACAATAAATGACAAAAAAATACTATGGCTGTATGAAAACACAATTAAAAAATATGATAATTAGGGTGCCGATGCCGTGGCTTTTGGCAATTGGCTTTGGCCAGACGTCGTCGGGCGAAAATGTCTCCGCTGAGATCAGTTAGTGTTTTGAATAGAAAAATATTATTTGTTGAATTCGGTGGGGCCAAGCGGTGCATTTTTTAAGTTAAACCTTTGTGAAAAATTCAAAGAGTGAAAATACTCCTGGCTAGTTTTTTAAAGAGTATTCCCGATTTTCAAGGAGTGAAATACCCTCTCAGAGGAGTTAAAAATAACTCTGTTCATGACCATAATTTTTTTCCGAAACCCAAACGCAGTTTTATTTAAATTACGATTTTGTGATATTTGCTCTTCCTGAAATATCTTTTAGATATGCACTGTGTATTAAATTAAAAAATTAAATAATTTTTAGCTTTGCCTCTAGGTGTGCTGCATCTATAGATTAAGTATAGTCCCTTTACTATAGGTCCACATTTCTTCCTCTAGAGACGATGTTTTAAATCTAAATCTATGATATGGGCTACCGAAACATCCGGTATACTCTATTTATATCCCTGTTTTATATCAGTGAAATAACATGGAAATTTTTTCTTCATTTTTTTACGATTATCTTTCTGATAAGAGTGTAAAATGAAAGTCTTAATTTCTTTTTGTTTCAATAATTTTCGTTTTATCTGGATAAGTGGGATGAAAATTTCGGTCTCGAGAGAGCGATTCAACTTATCCAGGTCCTACAGATGCTTGAACATGCTCAGGATGAAAGTGGTATAAGTCCAAAAAATGCATGGATTTATAATTTCTTTTAAGATCTTTTACCCAGGGTGGTAGTTGCCTAACTCAAAAGCTCGATAAATGTCTCGTAAGAGATGCCTAAAAAGGCCTTTTCCATAAGAACAACACAGGGGCCGTTAGAGAAAATCTTCAATTACTCCAAACTTTATTCAGTGGACTTATGCCACTTTCATTTTAAACCTGCTCATATTCTTACACATGTAGTTTTTGTTCTTCTTCAGCGACTGTATGTGTATACCCGAAGGAGGCGAATGCAGTTTTTTCGGTAAGAGGTGCTGTGGCATTAGGCTCAAATGCAACTACATGGAAAAATACGGGGTAGTTAAAGGAAAACCACCAAAGCACATTTCTATTTGCAGGGATTACAATTTGGGGAATGCTCTTCATTGGCTTGGAGAGAAATTGGGGAAGTAATTAAAGGTTGTTTTAAAATAATCACAAAGTAGCTTTGTTTTTTTCTCAGTACAACTGAGTATTATGTATTTGAATTTCAAAGATTAGGCGAAAGTTCATGATGCTTATTGAGAGACAGCAGCTTACCTTCTCTTTTATGAGTTGGTCTTTGTGATATTGAACATTTATATCAATCAGCAAAGGAATCAAGCTCATAACTCATAAAACATCCAACTGCCTTTATTCTATTAGCCGATGATATGGACTTTCTCTATTTAAACGCATAACAATAACTCAATTATGGTAACTTTGAAGCTTTTTATTATAACTACCTGTTAAATGAAATAAAATAGTGTGTGTTTTAGAACCTCCAAGGCCAAAAAATAAAATAAACGATTTTATTTACTTCAATTTAATGAAATAAAAGAACTTAAATTTATATTTCTACACATATCATAAATATCACCAAGAATTACAAATAAACTGTTTATAAAATCTAGGTTAGGTAATGTAAGCTTTTAGAAGGACTATCACCTAACAATATTTACAATTTAACACTGATCTATGGTTTTACTTCACAATCCATCATAGCCTTTCTTACACACAAAAAAAATAGGTATTATTCCGTAAAAAATATCCAAAATACTTTAGATAACATAACACACGTAAATAAGCAAACTGAAGGATTATAAAATATACTGTTACATTGATAGCAGTAACACTAATTTGGTGATTTTTAAACACCTACAAATCCACCAAACAAATTGTTCCTATGGTGTCATTCATGAGACCATATTTTAAGCATCTCGAAAATAGTCATTTCGTGAAAAAACAGCTGAAAATAAGAGAAAATGCTTAGATTTGGGGTATAAAAATAACATCAAGTGTGTCTGTGTTCTGCGAAAAGACCAATCTGAATTCGCAAGAAGACATACGGAAAATATTCTGCAACTTGAAAACCAGCTAACCCTCCAGGAATGTCCTCCAAGAGACCCGATGTAAGTTGCGTGTCCAGGCTGGAAAACTGCTTCTTCAGCACGTCTCGCAACTTTTCTTCTTTCAAGGGCATCAGCAATATAAAGTGGAAGTCGGCTGGAAGGCCGTACCTCAGTACCGATTCGACGAAGAGACGTATGGCTTTGATATGCATCCACGTCGAGAAACACTCACTGAAGGTCACTTTGATCCAACGGTACATGATCATGATCTGAGTTTTTCTCATGTTGCTCAATTTCATCATGAGTTCTTCTTCTTCGTCATGTTTCCCTTCTTCGAATTCGAACTCTCGGACGGTGAAGTTCTTCGCCGATGCCTTCCTGACGAAGACCCCTACCTGTTTCTTGCAGACGGCCACGGCGAACAGAGCGTACCTTTCGTCCCGTTTCAACTCCACAGCGGATTTCGGAACGACCATATCGCACAGGGTTTCGTAGGTCTTCATCCACTCCTTCAGGGAATGCAGGTCCACGACGACGAACAAGGTGGTCAGGAAGGCGGAGTCGGTGATGACGTCATCGGCCTTGACGATCCCGTGCAGAGATCTGGTCTTCAGGGTGCCGGTCAGCTGCCGATGGATCTTCTCCAAGTCCCGGTCCAGATCGTTGTAGTCTTTCATCCTGCGCAGGAGCTGGGTGTTGGTCGAGTCGATGTTCTCCTTCATCCTCCCGTACAGAACGGGGATGGGTTTCTTGTAGGGGTACCTGGCCGAGTTCCAGGCAAACCGGGTGATGTAGGTGGGGATGTCGAGGTTGTAGACGTCGAAGTACTCGCTGACGTCATCGACTTCGTCCAGGACGGCGTACATGAAGTTGGCCACCTTCTTGATGACCTTTTCGGTCTCGAGGTCCATTTTGGCGAAGGCGTCCGTCAGGTTCATCAGCTGGTTGAGGTTGCCCGTTCGCAGAGGGGGGATATGGAACTTGTAGTTTATGGACAGGTGGTGAGGGGCGGTGGCATCCTTCAGCGATCCCGGGGAGACGAACGGTTCGCGGTTCCGAGGGGCCGACAAGAGCCAGAACTCGGTGATGGGACGGGTCCTGCCGTTGCCGTTCATCAGCGAACACATACCCCAGCAACAGGGCGTTTCGCCGGCGTGGTGAGGGTCCAGGAACTCGCAGCTGTTGCAAGGTCGCAAAAGAGAGGTCCTGTCGTGTTCGCCTTCGGTTTTGATCACCTTTTGCAGTAAGTATTCTTGCGTCAGGATCATTTTTTTGTGCTCGTCGACTTCCGTTGCCGGTGGTTCTTCAGGTGATGACACAGAGCTAGCTGATGACACGGGGCTAATTGATGAACTGCTTTTGATAGGAGTTTCCTTTTCATCGGTTACCATATCTGGCAATGCATTAAAATTACTCATTGATTCTGATGAATCTGATAAATGATGGGAAGGAGGGATCAGCAGATTTTGTAAGTGCGTTGAAAATGATACTCGTTTACTCATTTTAACTTAAATGTTACAAGCTTTCCCTGAAAAAATGAAATATCCTCGAAGCCTCTTATTCCTACGAATTCCAACTCGGTAGACCTATAAATCTATAACTCCAAACAAAATGACGTACTTCTAAATGCTTTAAAAGTATTTTAAAGTTTGTTTGCTTAACAACGTTTGTTGTTTTTACTTTTCCTAAATTTTTCTTGGTTTTTATGATGCCAAAATATAATTTATGAATAATCCTACCATAAAAATAAATCAGTTTTGTTTATTTCATCCACGGGCTACTAGATACAACCATACACGCCTAGTAAACCTTATTTCATATTTCATAAGCGAAAAGAAAGGATCCTTTTTTATTACAGGATATACTAATTTTAACGATAAAAATATTTTTTCTTTTCATCAAAACAACACATATTTTATGCACTGAATGGTACATAGATATTTTAATTAATTTTCGAAATCTATTTACAATTTTGCTTACTAACAAAAAACCACGTAGATTTAAAAAAAATTATGTACATTTAAAAAAGTTGGTAGGTTTAAGTGCTTAAGATTTCACTATAGAGTGTTTTTAGGTGACGTCACAACCGGTTATTTTATTTTAACTGTGTACCTTCTGTAGGGCTTTTAACTGTTGCTAAGGCCGTTGTTTATCTGTTGCTAAGGAAGTTTTTAGGTATGGGATCACATGATTGCAAATGGTCCAATAGAAGAATTCCACGGCTAGTCATTTTTTGTAACTGTTAACCTCTGTAGGGCAAAAAACTGTAACTTTTCTGTTGCTAAGGCCGTTGTTAGGTCCGAGTCATGTGATTGAAAATGCTCTATAGAAGAATTCCACGGCTAGTCATTTTCTGTAACTGTTAACCTCTGTAGGGCAAAAAACTGTAACATCTTCTGTCGCTAAGGCCGTTGTTAGGTCCGAGTCATGTGATTGAAAATGCTCTATAGTTATTTCTTTTTAACAATAATTTATAGTGGTGCACTTTAATCTAATCCTGCTGTTTTTATGGAATAAATATCAGTGGGATTGCTGCATAAAAAGCAATGATTTTATTAATTCATCAATTTATCATATCTCAATTTTATCAATGACTGAAATCATTCAAAACATTGAAAATTTGTTACCACTCTTTGGAGTTATTGATATTAGAACTGAAGCGTCCTGTTTGGAGGGAAATATTGCAGGGAAATGGAGGGAAATATTGCTTAATTTGAGAATCAATTATTCACCATTAATTTACGGGAACATTCGATACATGTTTTTTTTTTTTTTTTTTATAAATTCTTCCTAATGTTTAACCCAGACAAACATATTTTAAATGCGTGATATAAAAATCAGCCAGAAAAGTACTTAAGCCATTCTAATAATGTAAAACAGACACGAGATGTTGACTCGGAATACTTTGACTGATGATTTGTATATCGATGATATTAAACTTGATTTGTATTGACTTGATTTGTATATTTTATGAAAATGATATTAAAATCAAGTGTAATTGTCGTCAGTTTGAAAAATGGAATAGGTCCAAAAACCAAGTTTTGAGAAATGGAAAACAACTGTATAAGTAATGGAATTTTCATTGTATAATCACCAAGAACCCAATTTAGATTAGAGGACAATCATAGAAAAAATATAAGTGTATTCAAAAATATTGTAGAGTTGAAAAACGTTGATGGGGGACTTGTATTCCCTTTTTCAAACTTATGAAATTACAGCTGAAAACAAAGTCTCAAAAACCCCTTAAATTGACAATTAAATTATATTTCTGGTTAGTTCACAGCACAAAAGGGAAAAATAGAAAGACTAAAGCAAATAAAATTAAAAAGTATCATAAAAATGAGTCATTATAAGGCAGTGTAGTGAATATCGCAATGTAGTATCAATGACGTTGAATATTTATGGGATAAAAAAGGTAAGAACACTTTCAAATTAAAAAAAACAACAAGAAGTACTATTTTGGCTTAGTTTAACAGCCCAAAGAATAAGAAAAGAAAGACAAATTAACTGATACTTCAATAAAATAAAAAAATGCACCTTACGCTCAATTTCGTCAAATTCAAGAAGCTATATTTATTATATATCTACTTATAGGGGGTAGTTATTTTTCCCTCATACCACTCATGTATAAAGCGAAGTTTGGATTTTTGTTTGTTGACGCAAAGTAGATGGCGCCACGAAAAACTGTTCTAGTGTTCTCTCTTTGAATGTTTTCTTGAAGTTCGTAAAAGTACTTCATTACAAGGTAATTCCCTGCCTTTATTTTCAATGTAACTTAAAAATAATGAGAATTTTACATTTGGGGGAGATTTTAAAGAAAAATAATGTAATAAAAAGATAAATAATTTAGTTTAAAATTTTATTTTCAAAATTTTGTCTCCAGATATAGTAGTATGGGTTGCTGAAAGTATCTATTAGAAAGAATAGAATCTCATTGGAGTGAATGTAGAAAAAAATAGAGAGGAGTTAATCCAGAATTTAATAGTCCCTTTATAGTAAAAATCATACAATTTATGAAGATAAGAGAAATTATAAAAATTATTTACAGAGTAAAAACCTTTCTTTTTATGGTTTTCTATATAGAATGGGATGTGAATTTTAAAGTTCTGAAGTACATTTCCCAAAAACATTTTAATTTTTACAATTTTTGAAAATAAATTTCCTAAGAGAGATGCATTATTAATCAGTGTTTTATATTAAAGAAAACAGTAGTATTCAAGCAAAATTATTATTATTATCAGAAAGGTTAAAAGATGTTTATTAAAGTTTAACAAAGACTCAAATAAGAATCCTTAAATCAATAACCGTGGTGAGCCAAATCCTCTTTAAAATACTTTGAGATAATTCAAAAATAAGATATTTCCTTCCCTAAAAGAGAATTTCTTAATGAACATAGGTATCGTAAAAATAATGATGATGTTCATCATCTTGGTTAATCATCATCAAGGGAGGAAATTTGATTTGAACTCTTTCATTGACTTATCCCATCATTTGAAGGAATTTCAGTCCAGAAAGATTTTAAAGTAAGAAGTTTTATCTTATAAATTACACAAAACTCCGTATTACGTTTCCTTAATTCTATCTCTAATAATTTACTTATTATTAATTAATAAATAATAATTTCCTAATGAACTCTACTTAATTTAATTAAATAAAATATTTTTTAAGTAAAGAGATAAACTATTTGCTGAAACTATGAAATGTTTATATTTACAGGAAGGAGTATTTAATCAATAGTTTAAGGTTTTATTATTTCTAATTATTAACAAATAACTAATATTTTCCTAAAGAACTCTACTTAATTTAATTAAATAAAATAATTTTCTAAGTAAAGAGATAAACTATTTACTGAAACTATGAAATGTTTATATTTACTGGAGGGAGTTTTTAATTAATAGTTTAAGGTTTTTTATCATTTAAAAACCCTATAAAGAAATTACTTTTTTGGGACTAATAATTCACTACTGAAAACACATGATTTTTTTAAAATCTTTATGAATAGCTATGAAATATATATTGTTTGCAACACGTTTGAAATAGGTTTTTATACAATAAATAGGGACCATATAAAAAATAACCGCATTAAAAAATTACTTTTTGACGCAGTATTATTATATTTTAGAATGAGTTTATTATAAATCAACATCACCCTTTTCTGAAACGTTTTATGAGAGCCGAAAAACGTGATATAGAGCTAGCTGTGTTAGCTTATAAAATCAAACTCTATCAGTAAGTTCCTTTCATCACTCCTTACTTTGACCCTTAATTGCAATTTTGCATCAGTAAAACTGTCCCAGTTATGAGAAAAAATATTTTGAAGATTTACATGAAGATGTTTAGTTTTGCTAGTACCTAAATAAAACTTTTTTTCTAGTACCTATCTAAAATTTTTTCTTTGGAAGCAGAAAAAAAACAAGCAAAACAAAATCACTATGCTTTTACAAACATGTAAAATGAACCAAAACCGCCAAAAAAAGATATTTGGTCAGGGGTGGATATGCTAAGTTTTGATAAAAACTCACCTTTATTTTTTATCTTCAAACTTTTATTATGAATTTTCTTCCAGAAAAAGCGATAAAATTTGTTTCTCCTAAAGAGGCTAATGTCTGAAAAATACATTTGTTTTGGCATTTTTAGTTCTAATTTATAAAGAAAACATGAATTTCATATTAAGATGAGATCTTTTTGACTTTTCATAATACCTTAAATATACTTATGAAAATTGAGGGAAATATCACTCTTAAACTGATATTCATTCTTATTATAAAAAATACTTATTCAAAGAAATTTCTTAATAATTCTTACAAAACATTCACATAACTGATTGCGTATTTTATGAAGTAGTTCCAATGCTATAAAAATTACCAGAAAGCATAAATATCTCTCTGAATTGTCACATTTATTTTCCTTAGGGTTCGCCACCCAAATAAGCTATCTTTCTGCACCATTCTTAAAAGTACGAAGTCTTCTTTGGGAAAGAAAACAACGGGTTGTTCGCAAACTATTGAAAGTGTAGGTATATTCATCTTTATTCAGCTTTTCTCTTTACAAAGGAAAATGCTATTTAGTGTCGAAAGAATATCAAATAAACTATTCGAAAAAGAGCTCACAAGGTGCTAGAGTTTTAAAGCGGATTTTACAGTAATTCAGAGGTGCTTTGGGGAAAAAAATTCTATTATATTTTCTAGTCAATGTTGAAGGATGGAGAATAGTTTTGTAATTCTCGGAAAAGTGTTTCTTTTAAGTTCCTTGAATACTAAATCATATTCCTGGTGCCGATTTTTCTGAGTTTTATTTTTTTTACTTAAAATGTTTAAGAAAACTATCATTCTCTTTTGAATGCAATTTGTAATTCAATTATTTTTTTGGTTCTTTTTTATTATTTTTAAAATGTCATTTTACAGTATTTTTAAACAATTGTTTTTAATTGCCTTTTTATTTAGTTTTAGTTTGATAGAAAAAGATTAAATTGATGTATATTTTTCATATCAAACCGTTTATTAACTCTGGAAATTATTTTAATAAATGAAATTTTCTCAGTTTTCATATAAGAAAAATGACAAGACCAAGAAATAAAGAACTAAAATGAGAAAATAATTTTACATAATTTATTCTTCATCAGCAAAATATAAAAATTATCTTTCATAAGCAAAAACAAGTAAAATTTAATTAAATTTAAAAATTAATTAAATTGTTGGGCTTTGAGCCTGTAGCTGGTCGTCAGTTTTTGTATTTGTATTTGTATATTGTATGAGTTTTCAAATATATTACTGAATATCTCTCATTGGAAAATAAAATAATATAATCTTTAGTCATAATTCTTGATAAATAAGTATGTAAACGTATGGTAACTTTTGTTCTTGAAGTTCAATTAAAAGCATAAAAATGTATAGTAAAAGAAATTAATAAAATAATAATGACTATAACTAATCATTCAAGGAAGACCGACATTTTTAAAAGTTTTATCAATTTATGCTTAGCAAATTTTTCGCTAAGGAATCAACCATATTAAAAATTATGATTTTGGAATGTATATTACATTGTTCTGTCGCTAAGGTACAGAACATTAAAAATTACTCAAAGTTACTGCAAATACGCTTGCATAGTTTGCTCTTAAAAATTCGTACCCCAAACACGATAGTTTTGCCAGCTACTTAAGTTCATCACAAAGAGAGACCCAACAATAAAAAAAATAATAAATTCCTCGAAAGGAAAAAAAAGAACTTTAATCCTAAGCTTGTTTGTCATTTTTATTTTCGGTTGTGAATACAATTTTTGCAGCGTTAATGCATATTCCTAATCCTATTTTTCAGTTTTGGCGAAGCATTTCCCATACACAGATTCAATTTTGGCCCTCAGAAGCTTTTAACATTATTTGTTTAAGCAAAGTGAGGAGCACCTATGCGATAGAACAAAGGGGGCTTTACTCTTTGGATGATTAAATTCCTCTTGATCTTTCAGCACAAAAAGTTGTGCCGAGAACAAAGTTTGGAATAACCCTGTCTTCGAAAAAAAAAACCCTGTCTATCCAGTTGACTAAGTGTTGCTAAGCCCCGCTTTTGTCTATGAGTATTCTTTTGGAAATTCTTCACCGGTAAAGTATACCTTATACGAAGCGAGTCTGAAAAGTTTTATTTTTTTTTTCCGGCTAAAATATTTTTCTTAGAAGAACTAAATGTTGCTTAGCAACAGTTAAATTTATTTTTCATTTTTAAAAATATCGGGTGATTTTACTGAACTGACACTACCCACAGATTCTTCTGTAGTGGAATCAATCAACCGAAATTTCGTCAAAATCGGTAAGGATATTCAGGGTTCAGTATAAAAAAGTGTTTCCATGGGAAAATAGCTCTAAACTGCAACTATAGGTTACATATTGAATATTAATTCACATAGATTTTTCGTTTCCCATCGTTTTTTTTAGCTGTGAGTTACCTTACCTTAGATTTTCTAGAATACTCATGCGGTGTAATGTCGATTATAGATACAAAAGTTTTTAATCTACATAAAAAGAACTTTGTTTGCTTAACTGACTGTGTTTAATAAGTTGTATATCCCAGGTAGCACAAGAACATTGTAGAATGTTGTATAAATGTTGTCCTATTTGTGAATCTCGATAAATGTTGCACGTTGCAACTACAATATTCAACTTTAAAGACAAATGTTGAGCAAATTTTTGTAATAAGATATTCAATAAATGACCCATAAAGTAACATAATTGGAACAAAATATTGCTGTTAAGAATGAATTTTAACGTTTTTTATTATCCTTTTTCAAGAAAATTGTTAAAATAATGTCGTAAACACAATGATGATCAATATTGATCATTGTTGTAAAATCTATAATAGTGTAGCGACTATATCATACAACCTTATTCTACGTGGGGTGTATTTCAAATTTGTCAATTAGTTCTCTTATAAGTTTATTCACAAATTCCTCCTCTTAACAATATAAAGTCCCCATGTTGAAAAACATTAGTTTCAATGTTTTTACTCAATGAGTAATACAAAGAACAAGAAATATTTTAACTTGAAAATAATGAAGAGTATAATTGGGGTATTTTCTTCATTGGAACTTAAAGGGAACAATAAATGTTATTAAATAAACGATGCTTTTGTGGAAAAAAAAATGTTGAAGCTTGGTAAAAACACACCAACCTTCTAAATGGATCAAAAGTAATAGAAAACGTGATGTCTGGTCTAGAAAGTACCAATTCTTACGTTTTTATTGATAAATCATAGAAAGAGGTTAAGATAGTTAGGGAACTATAAATTTCTATTATTCTTTCTGCTGGAATAATGCCTCTACTCATTTCATTTAATGTATTTTTAGTGTAACCAATAAAATATCATCTAATAGATATGCAATAAAACATATATGCAAACTTCCCTGTATAAAAATAATGTATATGTTATGGGCAAAGTGATTAATCGGGCATTATTAATAATGCCCGAAGTGGAGGCGGGCAAAGTGATAAATTTCATTCATAAATTCCACTTAATTTATCACATTGCCCGGGCATTATTAATAATGCCCGGATTTATCACATTGCCCGTAACATATATATTAAACTTATGGTTTAACTTTTTTCAAACTAAAGGGAATGTTTTTCTCCAGTTCTTTAACCATTTAATGTAAAAATTGAAGTAGCGTAAATATAGACAATTTTTATCAATACTAGCATTGTCAATTAAATAAATTAAAATTTGGAAATACAACAAAAGATAACTCAAAATTACCTCTCCCAATTTTTTGTTAATATTAATTGAAGTCAGTAAAAGCCCTGAACACTTAACGTTCTTAGTCACTAAAGTATTAATATGGGAAAGAATCTGTATTATTTCTATCGGTTAAAAAACAGTAATTTGAAATTATGAATGGATCCCTAATGCTAATTTTAACTCATATCTTACTTAGTTTATGAAACAATCTAAATTTGGATCTAGGCAATAATACAAATGCATATTTTAAATATCCATTCATACCGTTTCTAAGATAGTCTAAATGTGCCAAAATCTTTGCATAAAGGGAAGTACAAAATCAATTTAAATCGTAGTTAATTTTAACACCCTTAATTAGTGTCAAAAGGCGTATTGTCTGGTAGGATTCAAATAGTGGAAGTGATTGCAACACTTATCAACTATTATGTGTTAACCAGTTTCACAAAGCCCAAATAGTTCTCAACGAAACTTCACTTATTATTACATTCATAGTTAAATGAATGTCCCTTTGAAATAAATGAAGTCTTATGTTGTAACTATTTAAAGGTAAGTTGTATTTAATAATGGAAGATGATATTGTTTGAAAGTGGAACGTTATATGTCAATGGAATTCAGTAATAAATAACTTTTTTTTAATCTGGTTATGTACCAATAATTAATTTGTCTTACAGAGTAGGTAAATTTAATTTGAAAGATAAATTAGAGGGCATATTGAAATTACAGAGAGTCTATTGAACATTACGAGTGAAATGATTAAAGATAGAAACGTAAAAATAAAACATATAGGGCATCACCAGAGAAATAGGTAAAAAAATAAAGAGAAATTTTAATACTTTCATTCTTTATCATAATAAAAATATGAAGACACTTTCTGTAAAGAAAGAGAACGTATATAAAGAGAGAATTAAGATTAAAAACCAAAACTCTGAAACAAAATAAATACTATTTTTATTTTTCAATCTAATTGCTGAAAAGGGAATAATCCGATTTCATTTTGTCAATCTTATTTACAATTAACTCGTTTTTAAAACGCAGACAAAATAATCTAATTTCATAATAACAACGCTGTTTTAAGCTTCAGGGAGATTGATCAAAAATGTACAGGTGCTATTCAATTAAGAAAATAATTTCTTCGCTAATTATTCAAATTTTCTGCTCCTTTTTTATACACACATTACAGGAAACGGGCTCATTCGGTTCAAAACATTTTACCAAATAATAAAAAATTAACGCTTCATTGCAAAATTAGCTCTTTATAAAACCCGAGAGGAATGTCAATGTCTGGCACTTTTTTTTTGTAAAGAACACTTTTCTTAAAGGATGATAGTTCTCACTTAATAGCGACGCCGATGCAGTATAATTACTTCTATTTATTTTTACATTTTATTACCTGTTAATAAATGCGGCAGAGTTTCCTTACATTGATGTGTGCGTGACATTAAAATTCCGACACTCTCAAGTCTTTGTCTTCGTTTTATTGACTGTTACAGCAGCAAAGAATATCCCCGAGCCGTTATGTTAATTTCAGCAATAAAGAGGTCGTGAAGACGGGACATGTAGGGTGATAATGTGCAACGGTTTGTTAGGAGGGTAGTAAAGCTTAATACTCGTTTTGATTGCTTTTTAACGTATGGGTATAACTTCCAATTGGAAAGTCATTCAAGTTAAACAAAAGCAATCAAATTTTACGGTTCGTTGATGTTTGTTTATGCACAACATACTTGAAAGCTTATTGATTTGTAATATCATGGAGTTCCTCTTATGTTCATTCAGATATTAATAATTCAGTAGGTTTTTTTTTAGATTTTCTCAAAACTCGGTGTATAGATTTATTCCCTTTATAAAACTGACAATTCAATTGATTTTTACTTGATATAAAATTAAATTTTCTTTTGTTTAGGTGTTATTTTAGTTTGAAACACATACCTATACCCTAGACTAGACCTACTGTCTTTGTTAAGTTACAGAAGCTTAACGTGGTTCAAAATTGTAAAATAATAACAACTTAAATACTAATCAGTATTCCACGTCATTCCTCGCCCTATTTGCAGTGTTTATTATCAAAAGAAAGTTAAATTCTTAAAACCATCAGTTTCTACTTTAAAATACATATACAGGGTGTTTCAAAAGTCCCTTTAAAGGCATTTATTTGGAAACAACGTCTCCTAGGGTCATGGAAGTAAGGTCTACCCCTAAGTAAGTGACCATGGACAATCCATTGAGATGACTTAAAAAACCCCTAGTGGCAAAATAAAAAAAATTCAGTACAAAGCAAGTTTTTTAAAAAAATTATGTGATTAAATTTTGTCTTTATCTAACTAAAACTACATAACACTCAAATACTTGCTAACTTGCAAACTTTTTATTTTTTGAGGCCTGAAAAAGTGCTATTTTTATATGTTTATATCTCTTTTTTATTTTGCCCCTAGGGGCGCTTTAAGTCATCTCAATGGATTCGCCATGGTCACTTACCTAGGAGTAGACTTTACTTAACTATGACCGTAGGAGACGTTGATTCCAAATAAAAGCCGTGAAAGGGACTTTTGGGGGACGGGATGACCTGTTCGGTTTGCTCCTCTGCCTTTCACGCCAGCAGTCTGCGCACTGCTCCGTCGTGAGTTCGATTCTCACCTCGCCCCTGGGTGTATTTTCCTTCTTTGTGCCAGTAAAAATTCTGTTGTGTCTGTCTTACTTGACGAAGGTGTATAAGCGGATCCTTGAGATCAAGCACACATACCGGAAAATATATGTAACCAAAAACCAAACCAAACCAAAGGGACTTTTGAAACACCTTGTACAGGGTTTTTCAGATAAATGTTTCATAACTTCTAGGGGAGAAGACGAACAAGAATCGGTATCGGGGGGTCGCAAGTGGGGTCTAAGGGGTGAAAATCACGGGTGAAAATTAGCAAAAAACCTCGCATATCTGGACAGAAAGCGATACAATTGTTCGATTCCGGTATTTTTTACATTCAACCAATTCAAAATTTTCATGTAAAAACGAGATGCAAGTGTTTATTCTAATCAAAAACAGACCAATAAATGAAACAAGCATGCGTTGTAAGTTGATAGACTGCAGTAGAAAGTGTCACGACAAAAACATCTTAATACTAGAGTTTTGTTGGTTGTTTGGAGTTATATGGCGCAAAGAACTAAAGTCTGACCAAGGAACAATTGTAACTTTAATCTACCTACAACGCATGCCTCATTCAATTATTGGTCTGTTTTTGATTAAAATAAACACTTGCATCTCGTTTTTATATGAAAATTTTGAATTGGATGAACGTAAAAAATACCGGAATCGAACAATTGTATCGCTTTCTGCCCAGATATGCGAGGTTTTTTGCTAATTTTCACCCGTGATTTTCACCCTTTAGACCCCACTTGCGACCCCCCTTTCTATACCGATTCTTGTTCGTCTTGATGTACCCTACCTCCCCTAGAAGTTATGAAACATTTATCTAAATTTATAAATAATAATTCAAATAAAATTATGCTACTAGATTAAAGAGAAGAAAAATAACTGATCCTCTTTAACTGACCCAAACAAGGCGTGCACTTATTTCTCTCGAGTTTTATGCTATTCATGGCCCTCTCTCTGGGTGGAAAAGGTGCATTTTGAGATAGTGGATAATTTTGCTCTCAGCTCAAAAAGCCATAAATTATTTTACGATTACTTAAAAGATAAATCCAGTTTCCTCCATTTAAATTTTTATGAATGACTCCCGAAGGCCCGATCAAGAGGGAATGAAATTAGTGGATACGGCTCTACGGGGATTTGGAGATCAGCGGTCGAACCGATGCTTCGGATCTACTTGTGTTAAAAGGAAATGGCTTTTTAAAAATAGGATTTTATAAATGTGTTGTGGAGGAATCTATCATGGCCCCCATCTCTCATTTAGTTAAATGCTGTATCTGCCCAGATGTTTCCTGTCGTTTTTTTAAGTGCTAAAACTGTGCATTGTTTACTTTTATTTTTATTCAATCTTAATTAATTAATTACAGAGTGTTTTCAGGTGACGTCACAACCAGTTATTTTCTTTTAACTGTTAACCTTTTGCAGGGCAAAACGTCTGTTGCTAAGGCCGTTGATAGGTGACGAGGTATCTGTTGTTATGGCGGTTGTTAGGTGTGGGGTCACGTGATTGCTAATGCTCCAATAGAAGAATTCTATGACCAGTTATTTTATGTAACTGTTAACCTTCTGCAGGACAAAGCGCCTGTTGCTAAGGCCGTTATTAGGTCCGAGTCATGTGATTGAAAATGCTCTATTCAACGGACTAATTTGAAAAGAACTTAACTGAGGTGACTTTAAATTCATTATTCTAGATCTAGATTACCGAAATATTATTTTTCTTATGATATAAATACTTATTACGATTAATATAGTTTTATTCTATTCTCGTTACTATTCAAGTCTATTCTTATTTATTCTGGAGTATTCAATTATGAATTACAAAATATTCTGACATCATTAATTTCTACTGACTGGTTAAAGAAATAATCATAAAGCGAAGAAGCATTTTCTCCGAACATATCCTAATAATGATAAGTGACTGGCACAAAGTTTAAATTAATTCACTAAAATTTATTCATTTAATTCTCACAAATAGTAATAGTAATTTTATTCGACACAAGATCTGAAAATATAATTCAAAACCCTTTTTAACCCCATATTTCCCTTCTCTTTAACGCTGCATTGGAAAGTTAAAAGTTTGGGCTTGCATCAAAGCGTTTAAAACACTCTCCCAATCAAGAAAGGAAAGGTGAAATTTGAAATAGACCTCTTAAAGCAGTTATTGAAAAGGTCAAAACTAATTACTTATTACCGGGTAATTTGCAGTAACATAATTTCATCCTTATAGAATCAAAAAGATCCTCACTTTCTCCCAACTTTAGTCCCCTTAACAAGATAATTACAACCCTGGTTCAAAAGCCTCCTCAACTAATATTTTTTACGATTTCTCTCAACAACTCTTTTAACCCTAATTAAGACTCTTCGCTGTTATTCAAAAACGAATTCACTTGGCTTTTTATATGCAAAGTGAGCACTGGATTTATATAGAACGGAATGAAACTTTTAAATTTAACGATGCAGTCAAAGCATTCGAAATATTTCCGACGAGATATATTCCGGGTTTGAAAAGGTGGCGTTCTTTTGTTCCCTTTGCCCGAGGTAATCATTAAATGGCGATCAATTATATCCCTCGCTTGGTGTTTCTCAGGTAACCATAACTGAGCAATCAGCGGAAAATCATCTGACTTTTGTGTTCTTTTCGGTGGCATCGATTGGATTGGGCTATTGCCGAGAAAACTACAATTAAGTGCTTGCGTTTTGATCAACCTTTTAGGAATGGATCTTATCAGATTCCAAAAAGTGGATTTTTTTTCTTCGCTTGAGAAAATTTGTTTGCTTGAGTAGAAATGGTTGACAGCTTACGAGAGTTTATTTTACTAGTAACTTTTTAACTTTTATAAACTCTGTGTGTGGCAACCAGTTTTATTATTGAGATCTTTTCTTTTCTTTTGAGTTGTGATATGAGAATTCGTATTTGTTGTAGATGTTCTTAAATGTAAGTATGTGTAATTAAAGTAATTTAATTATTATTTTACTGCGTTTCAATTGAGTTTTACATTCTACATTATATGAGTATTAGAAAGTTAGGAGTATCGGTCCATTATAGAGTTTAGAGACTGGTATCCGACAAATGGGGTCAAAATAAAACGTTATGAATTCTCCTTGTATAGTTTCACATTTTATTTTTCTACCAAGGTTCATGTTAGAGAACAACTTCCTTTCGAAAAAAAAGCTAAAATGGAGAAAAAAATAGCTTTATAAAAATGATTAACTAACTAATTGGTTAGTTTTTTAGCTGGGAAAAATGTAATTAATAGAAAATACATGAAGAAAAAACTCTATATACACTGAATATTTACATAAAATTTATACATTATATTTAAACTAATTGAAGTATTTATATTCTACAAGTTTTTATAGCGTTAAGATTTTTCATACAGAGTTTTGCCGAAAAGGGTCTAAAATGTTTTAGCACTACTACTTTTCTTTCGTGGAAAAAGTCACCATAGAGGATTTTCTGTTTTGTTCCAATATAAGTAGGTATGTGTGGAAGTACTATTCTCCAATTTATTTTTTCCTTTAAAAGAATTTTTGATATAAAATATTTAGGGGAAAACACGATAAAATTCCAACGTAATGTTTATGAGTTACAGTAAAATCAGTGATATAAAGATGTTGTATTAGACAATATTCTCGAACAAAAGTTTTGATACAACAGAATTCCTTTGAGACTAAAGAAAACATCATTGGCAGGTTTTATAGTCCAAAAAGATTTAACTTAGTGCACTCCTTTTCTTTTAAAAGTTTGTACGGATGAGACAAATTAAAACCTGTATTCAACTGCTCTTTTATTAATTGAATAAAAATAAAAGTTAATAACACAATTTGTGTTAAAATAAATTATGAAATTTACTGACGAAGAAAAAAATGCATTGAAGCTATTTTGAACAATCCTTCAAAAGCAAAGTAAAATATAGTTTCAAAAGTTACATATCTCATTATATGATCTCTTAAGCACCAAAAAAACGAGTTAAGTTACCATCAACAATACGCCCAGAAAAATATATCTTCCATACAATGTACTTTTCCGGAAAGAAATGGAATTTCATCCCCAAACTCATAAACTTCGTCTTCCGTAATTTACATAGACTTGATATTTTTCCTTGGCGTTGGAAACACATAAGATGCGCCAAAAGTTTAGTTCGTTTCATGTGGCAACCGTCTTAGACTTCCGCAATGAGACCTTCCGTTCCAGTTTCCATGGAAACACAGGAAGAAACTCTTTGAAGACGGAACTTGAGGAATAGTTTTCGTAAATCAAGGAAGTATTTGTTTCAAGTAGGGTATCTATCCATTTTGGGGGTTGGATTTGTTTTTAGAGTAATAGAATAGGTTACTTTAAACATGAGAAAATGAGTTATACCATGTTATAACCAGAGCCCTGCATGCGCTCGATTTAGCGCGCCAAGCGCGTCTCTTTAAAATCAGATCGTCATACAAACTTTCAGCGCGCCGAGGCAACACGCTCTCCTTAAGATCGTGCCGATTTGAAGCTAATCGCCGATTTGAAAAAAACGCGCCGCGCTATGAAAAACGCGCCGCGCAATCAAAAACGCGACGCTCTCCACATAACCCGCCGATTTGAAGCTTGCGCGCTACACTTAAGTAGGAATCGCATGATATCATTGCATTACACCTTCATGAAACGAGAAAATATCGTGAATGAAATGAAAAATCATTTTGATAAAATTATCACTGATTTATAGATAAGTATACATTTCCAGATTCATCAGATTGAGAAGTTTCTTGATCTTGAATAAATCTTAGAATAAGAATTAATTAAAAAATTTATAAAAAAGTGCATCCCTTAAATTAAATTTAAATCCTTTTAAGTTGTAATGATCTTTGTAAATAGTTTTTTCTCCTCTTCTGTAGATGTTAGTTTGGTTTATAAGGATAAATGAACTTTGAATTAAGATTTATATAACCAGTTGTATCAACTCAGCCAAGCTGTGTTGTTTCGTAAATAGTATTCCTTTCTAACATTAAAGTTGTATTTTCTAACTTTTTTTTTATCATTTCTACACATTGAAAAATTTCATAACTTTTAACTTAAATATGATTGGACTTGTGCTTAGAATGAAAGTGATCAAGTCTATACCAAATTCTGATGTAAATAAATGAGGGTTATCTATACAGGTCCAAAAATTAGGACTACATATACTATCGTGAGGGATAATTTTCGCCGTGGATAAACTTTTACCAAAACTTAGCTAAAACGGGGATACAATTTACATGTGAACAATGATATCCTCAGATATTGATACTTAATTGCAGGAACGTGGTTTGGTTTCAACTTATAGCATGGACGTATATAAGGGGGGGGTTAGGGGGTCCAGACACCCCCCTTAGCCTAGACCTAATGTCAGCCAAACAGAAAGGTTCCTGTCCCAAATATTAAAAGAATGAGTGAAAATACAACTTTTTCGGGTCCAATTTCACAAAAATTTTTGGGGGAGGACCCCCCAGATCCCCCTGTTTTGCTTGAGGGCATGTATTAACCACAAGAATTCACATTTGCCCTACATTTTACTCAGAATGGGAAACTATTAGAAACATTTGGGGGGCCAGAACCCCTTCGAAACAGTCTAGTAACGGCTCCCTTGGTCCTGAGGTCTTATGGCGGCTTTACACCACGCGGTTTGCGGGACGCGATTTGCGGTGAAAACGGGAACTGCAGAAACTCAGCGACCGCTCGAAAGAGGGCGCTAGAATCGATTTACGACACTAGCGGCTACCGCTAATGCCGCCGCGGAAGTTTTGGTTCCCGCGCGGCAGCCGCTAGTGTCGTAAATCGATTCTAGCGCCCTCTTTCGAGCGGTCGCTGAGTTTCTGAGGTTCCCGTTTTCGCCTCAAATCGCAAATCGCGTCCCGCAAACCGCGTGGTGTAAAGCCGCCATTACAGGTTCTGTCCCCCCCTAGTCAAAAGTTGACCCTATGCCTATGATATTCCATTTTGTCCCTCCTCATGATAAAGGTTAACCTAAGCCTTTATAACCCCTTGCTACGCTCAGAGGGAAATTCAAGGTATACAACCTCTCTTTCGAAACCTCAATTTTTCTCCATAGAAAACGACCGACCAAAGCAAAGCTACTCCTAAATTAAATAAGGTATATATGGGGGTTCGGGGGTCCTCCCCCAAAAATGTTTAAATTTTAGTATGCTAAAATGTCTTCTAAAGCTACTTTTTAGGGAGGTTTCAGGGAGCTTCGCGGGCCGCATGCGTTCCGCCAGTTGGAAAACCCTGTTTTAGTTAAACTTTCAGTGTCCACTGTGACCCAAAGTTTCTTGAACACCCCCTTATAAAATCTATAGCTACGTCCGTGACTTATAGAGAAAAATACTATTTACAAAACGTTCGGCAAAACCCCTATAGGTTATTATATAATTTGGTTGAAGACAAGTGGTTAATATATGATACCATAATCGTCTATTAATCCAGATCCCTAATTGAGCAAGATCTCCTGTTTGATTATCTCAGAATTTTTCCATAGAGAAACTATTTTTACCTGTTAAAACATTCTAAACAGTACTAGCTTACATATCCTTTAAAAATGTTAAATATATGCGTATGATTAAGTTTGTAAAAATTTATATTAGTGTTTACTTTGACTAAGAAATTAGAGTGGAACCCTTCATCAATCCTTTGACCACTTCAATCCCAAATTAACATAAAATATTAGATACACTGGTGTATCATTTCGAGTTAAATATCTGACTATTGAGAGCTAACATTTACTGCACGTTGACGATTCAAGAAAAAGTCGCCGCGCTTTTCACAGCGCGCCGAATTTTTCTCAGCACGGCGCTTTTTTCCAAGCGCGCCGCTTTTTCACCAGCGCGTGCGATTCTAAAGTAAATCGCCGCGTAAACAGAAGCCTGCCGATTTTTTCACGACTTGATCAAAATCGTACGCGCAAAATCTTAAGGACGCGCTTTTTTTTTAAATGGCGAGTTAGACGCGCTATAGCGAGCGCGTGCAGGGCTCTGGTTATAACAACACATATACTTAGGTTCGTGAGTGTTTATCAACAAAAAGTTCAATTAAAAATATTTCATTGCCTTTCCTTTGAAATATTTAACGTGACAACAATTTCGGAATGGTAAATATAATTAATTTTCGTTGAATTTTCAAAATTTCTGTAAATAATACTATTTGAAAATCATTATAAAGTTTTATTATAGTGCATTAAAACACTTTGTATCTACTTCTAAATGCTAGAGGTTAGAATGGGACTAACTACTCTTTATTCGTAATGAAAAGTAAAAATTTAAGGTAATATTTGTCTCATCTTTCTTTTAGAAATATTTTTTTTTAATTTTCACTATTTAAAAATTAAAACCCATGAAAATATTACTGTATTTTTAAGGTATGATATTTTGAGTTTTAAAGCTGAACAAATTTTATTTTTCCTTAATTAAGATTTTAAGTACAATATTGTCTAAGAAAATTTCATCTATTTACATAGACTGCTTTCTATTTGTTGGTTATAAAATATTTTGTTCAAAAATTAATAGGAAAATATATGGAACTGAACTGAACTGAACTGCTTCATCGTAATAATCTCGGCAACTGTACGACTTTTATCACTACCCATTTAAATCTTTCGGTGCAACTGTCCAACTCAGATGTTTCGCATTTCACTATATAGCAATAACAGTAAATCCTATAATCAGATAATGCAAACAACTTTATAGTTAAAAAGTGAGTTGATTACATGGAGTGATATTATATTAGTTACATAAGAGAAACAGTCTCTATTTAACGAAATTATCCCCTGCATTTAAACTAAAAGATTCCGTAAATGTTTTAAGCTGTATGTAAACACAATTTGTGGGTAAATGCTTCTGAGCACGAATTTGTAGGTTGAAATATTGTAAATTATATCGGGGAGAAGAAATTCCCAGACATTAGGTAACTAACTTTAAACTAATCCCTGCAAATATTGTACAAATAAGGTAATTTTAATGTGGCGATTACCTTAAACTCACTAACAAAACTGATGAGTCTAATGAGTACACAATTTCAAAACACCCTAGTATGGATAACTGAATTATTGATGAAGAAATTAAAAGAGATTCTAACTACGTTTGAATAGTAATAGGATAAATATAAATCTATATCAGTAAATAGGAAGCAAGTAAGCAGTAACTAAGATGGGGGAAGCGTTTGAGCTTCTCAGGATGAAAGTGGCATTAGTCCAAAAATATAAAATTTGAGATAAGTGGGGATTTGGATTTCTTTTAAAGTCATTTACCTAGTGTGGTAGGTACCTAAATCAAAAGCTCTATGATTGGTCCGTAAGAGTTGCTTAAAAATTCCTTCTCCATAAGAACAACATAGGCGCCATTAGAGAAAATTTTCAATTACTGAAAACTACGTTCAGTCACTGTACTGAAGTGCTCGGTCGTGGAAAAGGGTTAGGATTTTATTTAAATTGAAGTTTTTCAATTCACTCAATATTCAGACACCGCGATGGGAACTACTTTGTTTGTTAGTGACGTCATAGGGTCAACTTTGATTTTGTATTATCAGTGTATAATTACTTGTAAGGGATGCTTGCAGGATGCGCCAGCAGCACACGGTAGGAAAAACGTCATCTCTAGACCTCCCGTGTCAAATCTATCGTTTTCCTATCGTTTCATCAACGTGTTTTATTTTGAATTTGAATTAGAAATTATTGTCACAAACACAGTATTACATAAAATACAATGAAATGACAACACAAAAGAAAACATTAAACATAAAAAGACAAATAAAAAATAATAATTATTATTTATGTGATACCAAAAAGGCAAAATTATGCCCGTATATAGTATCAACAATGATTTCTACTACAATATTATCTCTGGCAACAGTTGCTTATTACTTAGCTATTGTAAAGAGAATTTCTATTGATTCTTGCGCCTCAATAAATTTATATATATCATATTTAAATTCTGTAAAATTATAAGTTTGTTTAGTAGTTTCGTTTAATTTATTAAATATATATGGACCCAAAAAAGCATGTGATTTGTGAATAATCTCCTTAGATGATTTTGGTACAAAATAATTACCTTTTGATCCTCTAGTTGTATATTTTATTTGTCTAATTTCATAAAAACTTTTGTTTTTAAATATAAATATTAATAGCCTAAAAACAAAAAGATGACGTACATTAAAGAAAGTGATTGACTGCCGAAAATTTCTGAAGTGGGAAAATATTTTGTTTTGCATACGGAGAAGTGGTTTAATATTATTTATGTAATCAGATGCGTATACAGTAATACCATAATTTAGACGTAACTTTATAATAAACATATATAGACATAATTAGACATATTAGACATAATATTAGACCTCTTAGACATAATTTTATGTTTCTAAATACGGCCCTATAGATAAAAACGCTGACCCTCTGAGCGGAGAATGATCATCACCAGAACATGAAGAATAGGGCCCCAGCTCTGAAAATTTCATCAAAACCGGTCACCGACGAGACTTGGCACGCATCCTTTAATAATAAAAACACCCATCCGCATGTCACCATCACGCTTTTCATAACGCTCTCCATAGGATCATAAATCCTCTTTCCTCTCGCATATTGAATTCTCATGCAAAAGGACGAGGACGCAATTACAGTGTTTGCAACACACGCCATTTTTCATCTCTCCCTCCCCATTATGCCCGGATTAGGCCCCTTTCCCGGATTTGGTGCCCGGATCCCTTTTTCCGGGATGACGGATGGGGATTTCGATCCCGGATTGATGCGGGTGACGGTTTGTTGGGATTGCGGATTGCTGTGTGAGGGGGGTGTCGGTTTTTAGGGAGGAAATGAGGATTGATTTCGGTTTGATTTCGTAGTTTTTGTTTTGAAAGTTTAATTGGTTTATGTTTGTGTTGAGGCCAATTACGTCAGAATGGACAACTTGCACCTGTTAGGAAAAAGCCCAATTTTGTACTATATAGACAGATTGTCTTCCCAAATGTTGGAGAACATTAATTTTTACTTACTTTATTTTTTAAATATTTTATCATTTAAGTTTAAAGTTGCCTAAAAATCACGTGACCCCAAAACGCTATTTGACGTCTCTGGGTACGATGCATCAAAAAAAAAAAAAAATTAGGAGTATCTGTGACTCGTATATTGAAAGAAATATCAATCTTGAAATTGCAAACATATTAATTTTATTAGGACTAATGAAAAAGTGAAAAAATTAAGATGTAGTTTTTATTAATTGGAAGAGGATTAACAAAAACTAAAATGATCACTTTCAAAACTAAAAAGAAGCTTTTTAAAGATTATAGCTGTTATAAACTATTATCTAAAGTTTAGATAATATTATAATTTATAATTAGTTTAAATTCCAAACTATTAAACTAATATCTGCAAAAAATTAATAAATGACTTAAAATTGATAAAGAAATGTATTTTTATCAGAATCATGTACATGAAGGAAAAATTTTAAGAAAGGGGAACTCTTCGAATTATTTCAAAATATTTGAAAACGTAATGAATAAATATTTAATCTTTAGTTTTTTTCATTCCCTTGTGGGAAATTATTTTTTTAACTTCAAATTTAAAAATTGGAATTACCACATACAAATGAGCTGCCCAGGATGAAAGTGGATTAAGTCCAAAAATGCAAAATTTGAGAAAAGCATGGATTTGGATTCCTTTTAAGACCCTTTACATAGTGTGATAGTCGCCTAAGTCAATGATTGCCGGTAAGAACTGCCTAAAATGTCTTCTCCATAGGATTAACACAGGCACTGTTAGAGAAAACCTTCAACTACGTTCAGTGGACTTATACCACTTTTATTCTAACCAGCTCAACTATTACCTTACTTCATCATACAATATTCTTTATACACTGGTTAAGAAACTGTGGCAAGGGGATTATTTTTCAAAAAAATTAGTTAACCCCCCTTGAACAAATGAAACATTTTCCCCCCACATGTAATACGTTAACAGCAAAAAACGCCACTTAAAAGAATCATGAATATATATTAAAAACAAAACAGCCCATTTCATACTAACGATACACACGATTCCAATCAAGGCCAGCGCGCAAAATTAACAAAACCAGAAATTGCGTTAAAAAGCGATGTTTTGATTAGGACCAACTATTTGCATAAACTTGGGAAAAGACGTTGATAAAAAAAAAACAAGCCTGCAAATGGCGCAACGTTTTACCGGACGAGCGTGATTTCAACGTTAACTTAATTAAGTTCCCAGATTGATGCATCATTATACAGGGCCTAGCTTATCATTTTTTTTTACATCGGGATCGATAGTTGCATACATTAAAAGTTCCTTCGGAGTTACGAAATGTGTGACGCAAATGTCTTTTTCTTCGGGGGATCCGCAGGAATCGATGAAGGTAGATAAAGAAAGTTAAACGTTTTTCTTCGAATATTTGTACTATCGAGAAATCGGAATAGTTTGTTCTTGAGGTGAGTTGAGTTGTTTTTGAAGTTGGAATGCAGATGAAAAATGGATGTTGGTGGTACTAAAAGCATTTTTAAAAGGAAGATTGTTTGATTAATTGTTCTGTGAACTCCTTTTGAGGTTTGCGTTGTTTTTATCATCATATCAAGCTTTAATGATCTGTTGAAGATACAACTATTTATTTCGGTTATAATTTATTGAAATTTCGATAAAGGGTTTTCTTTTAAACCTTTGTGGCAACATTTTCAAAAGCATGACTATTATTTAAAAGGTATTTTTTTGACATAATAAATGTATTAATTATACTTTTTGGGGTTAGACCCATTATTTAATAGTCTACTAGCCTGTATTACAAAAGTTCTATATGTAGCTTAAAAAGTTATATTTCTTTAATTACGCCTGAGTTTTTACGTATTTTAATTAATAAAAATACCATTACAGGTTTAAGTCGGCAGATAATATTAATTTTATGTATAGACTGCTTAGAAATTAAAAAAACTCCATAAAACCATTATCTTGTGAGCAGTGACACCGGAGTACTGTATCAACAACTAGTAAAATATACTATGGATAAACAAAGTAATTAAAATAACCATTAAATTATTTTCCTTTCATCATGATGGGAATAATAATCTGAACTCAGAATCTAAAAAAAATCTAAAATAATTTTTTTTTTTGTAAAGTCTAACTTTTCTGGAAAAATCATAACACGATTCGAATTCTTTCAAATGCATCCGAAACGGTTACTAACAGTTAACACAATGTACTAAAACAGTTAAAAAATATAAGTAGTAGCTCGAATGATATATACCTAGACTAAACTTCTATTTTCGCACTGGGGACTACATTTCCAACAACCGTAATTAACACTGGAATTTTGAAGCATATTATTATAATTTAAAAGAGAATAGATGGAGACAAACGCCATTCATTTACAAATACATTAAACCCCAAATAGGTCTAAAAATTAAAACACAATCATTTCATGAGAAAAAGAATCTTCAATGCAATCCCAATGGTAGAAAATTATAAATAAAAATTTAAATGCAAACAAACAGTTAGTTTACTTATATAGTAGGGGAGCCCATGATGCTAAATGTGGATTTACTCGAGCGCGTCAGATAATCATAGGGGAGATACCTTGCATGCTTTTGAGTAACTCCACCAAATATAAGCTCTCCATGTTGGTGGGTTTGTTTAGAACAGCCCGTCAAAATTTGAAAGAAAACTAGTTACATGGACATACTCGAGCGCATCAGATTGGCTACCAAGACAGTTTACAACTAGTTGAGCCTAGTTTCCTGGCTACTAGTCTATAAACATTTTGTTTCGTACATTTTTCTCAAAAAGAGCGATAGCGTCTTACCGGTCTTGGCTTTACTTTACAACTTTGTAACCCTCCCGCTCCCTTACCCACCGCTCAAATCGGCAGATTTTAGAAAATGTACACTTTTTAGCAGGTAACTGACCTACCTTATCATTATCTGACGCGCTCGAGTATGTCCATTTAACTAATTTTTTTTTTACAAATCTGACGGGCTGTTCTAGACAAACCCCCCTACATAGAGAGCTTATATTTGGTGGAGTTACTCAAAAGCATGCACGGTATCCCCCTTATGATTATGTGACGCGCTCGAGTTACTACCCAAAAACACTCTGGGCTCCCCTACTATATATTTTGCTTTAAATTTACGAGTATTGATCTGTTTTTAAGCATGTAAGCCTTTTGACTTAATATCGATATCGAGTGTTGGAAACATTTTATCCACTTGATGCATTATTTCCCTCAAACATATGCACTCCGTTCTCGTGGCACGAAAGCATAGGTGCTTTGGGATTCGACGAAAGCCAATATAATGGTATAGAGAAGAAAACAAACCTTTCTGTTTTCGGCAGAGGTAATACTACCTCCTTTTCAAAGTAGATTCATTAGTTAGTTTGCTTCCACTTTTCCTTGCTGCATATGAAACTTTTGAAAAGACGATAAAATGGCTCTATAGGATCCCTTTGTGCAAACAAATACGCTTGTTTACCGAAAAGCAATATGTTACTACAACGAAACGAGCTTAAATGAACATTTTCTGATAGTTCTCCTTCAAATGGAGGGTGTATTTCAGAAACATAATAGTTGAAGCTATTTTATTATTATTATAATACACGTCTTTAGGGGGGTTATACATAAAGTACTTATATCCAGAAACCTATCTTTAGGTATCTCTTGAGATTCCATTTTAAATTATGATTCAGATAGAAAAGTCTATTGTAGCTACTGGATTTAAAAGAAATATTTTAGTTTTTTTTTATTATTATTATTATAGTACACGTCTTTAGGGGGTTATACATAAAGTGTTAATATTCAGATTCCTATCTTAAGGTATCTATTGAGATTCCATTTTGAATTATGATTCAGAGGAAAGTATATAGCTACTGAATTTAAAAGAAATATTTTAGTTTTTTTTATTATTATTCTAATACATGTCTTTAGGGGTTTATACATAAAGTATCTTTATCCAGAAACCTATCTTTAGGTATCTCTTGAGATTCCATTTTGAATTATGATTTAGTGAAAAGTCTGTTATAGCTACTGGATTTAAAAGAGATATTTTAAGTCGTATAAAAAATGAAAAATGTGTTTCGTACGTTGAAAAGAACTGAAAGCACAAGGCAAACAACACGAGCGTAAATGTAAACAGGGATTTTTCTGGAAAAAGCTTTTAAATATACGAAATCAAATGAATAGCAGCTATTACGACGATGACAGTCGCATTTGCACGTAAGTAATTTTAAGTGCGTTGTTTGTTCACGGAGATAAATTCGCCATTTAGATCATAAGACTTTTATTCGGAGAACAAAGAAAAAAAATGAAAAGGTATTTGGAAAAATATGATGATGAATTACTACTGAAAGGCGTTGTTTAAGGCTTATAACAGTAGGATTCCGAACATAAAAGAATTGTCTTACAGAAAAAAGTCAACTTTACTTGTTCTAAAAAAGATTTACAACAACGAAAGATTGTTCGAATGCATTTCATTTGATTATTTTCCCATTAAAGAAATCTTCACAGTGATTTCACTCTCCACTCATGTGCGACTTTTTCTTTGATAATATCACAGAAATAAATAAATAAAATGAATCATTGACTGTTTTTCTTCTTGAGAAATCGTAAATATTTGAAAGGACTTTTCCACTTGGATAATAACTTCTTCTCCCTGAAAATAGATGTTTTTTTACCGGTTATAAATAAAACACGAATCTCTCATTTTCTAAAGTGCCCGGTGATTTAATAAATAACGCTATAAGGTTAACTTTTCACTTATCTCATTTATAAAAAGGTGAGTGATTGACACTTGTTTTTATAGCCCATTCGGTTCTAAAGGTAAATATTTATGTTTACTCACTCAGGGAAAGTCGGTTGGAGTAGGAAAGACAACATTCCAATAGACAGCATTGGGTTATAGTCGGCACTTTTTCAAAATACCTACATCTTCAATATATTATTTATGCATTCCAATTTAATTTTTTCTAAAGCACAAATAAATAAGTGATAATACTACATACATAATTATCTAAACTGATTTTACTGCTTACTCTAGTTTACCTAATTTTGAAGCACTTTTTAATAGGAAATTTGATATAACTATGTTAAACATTGTATTAAAAGTAACATTCCGTTTTTACTTTAACACTTCACTTTTTACTTTAACACTTTAACACTAAAAAGTTTCTTTCCTATGTAAAAAATTTTTAAGATCATGAAATTTGCGAGATTTCCATTCTACATATGTTTATTTGCGTGAACATTTGAAGAATATTTGTTTATTTTATTGGAAATCCCTACGAGGAGAATTAATTCTTTGGGGTGAAATAAAATAGGAACTTTACTCAAACCACCCTTTCAGGTTTTATAAAAAAAAATTAAATTGCAAGATAGACAGCATATTAATAATAAACTTAACCTGCTCTGAAAACTTAGCAAAACTGTCTTAATCGGTATCTGTTTTCTCAAGGTATAATAACAAAAATTTATGAAAATCAAAATATGATCCAGTTTTAGTCGTGTCATTATGAAAAAGGCGAAAATAATTAAGACCATTATTCTTTTACACTCTGCAACGTAGTATTTCATTTCATCGAAAATAAAAGTATGTTTGACTATTGATTTTATCCACAAGTATACCACCGGTATTAGACGGACTAAGAATAGGAAGTTAAGTCCGGTTATCTACTGGAACATTGCCAAGGTCATCAAGACGTGTGTTATCAGAGATGACGATAAAGGCCATAAAAACTCTACAGATAGAGGGTGGGAAAAGATTCGTTGACATTACATTAAAATCCGAACTTTTTCTTTCTAAGGGACACAGCAGCTACTTGGAGCTTTGGGAACAAAAGTCGCCAAGTCTCATGAAGTGGTAGCATCTTCCTTAAGATTGGAAAAGTAGTATCTTAAATCAGCTGATAAGTCCCCCTTACTTTAATAAAATAGTTAAAGGGAAATATATCTTCCAATAACCTAGTTTTTTTTTAACGATGGTAGTTTCGGTTTATTTTCAGAGTTCAGTTGAAAAGGCTTTGCAATTTTAGTAACCTAATTTCAAAAGTAGTAAAGATTAAAATATTTATTTATTCATTTACATATACAGGACCAACAAACAAATGAAGAGAAAAAAATAATTGTACACTTCGGGGATTTACATCCCGTTCAAGTGCATTTTAAATCTGTTTACTTAATACATATAATGAAGAAAAACAAGGAAAAAATACAAAAATATTATATTAATTAAAATACAAGATACATAGAAAATAATTAATTACAAGAAAATAAAATATAAATAAATAATTACAAATTATAAGGACTGGCAAATGTGTCGATTGCAATATAAATATAAATATAGGCCCTAAGTAGAAAAAAAAACATATTGACAATATTGAAGAAGTCCAATGAATTATAAATAGAGCATTTTGTATTAAATTATATGAAGAGCAATAAGTTTAAAGAATTACTAAAATTTCTGAATTAAATAAAAATTGCTTAAGTTTTTTTTTTGAATAAAGTAATTTTAGGTATTATTTGAACATCAATTGGCAAACTATTGTAGTGTTTGGGTGCTAAGTAGGAAAAACATTTGTGAAAAATCTCTTTGTTTGATTTAGGCACACAGTAAATCATACCAGGGCGTCTAAGATTAACAGTTGTTCTTTTTATACATATATTCGGATTTAAAAATAGATTATAACAATTCTTGTAGAAAAACAGATGTTTAAGAGGAAGTATATCAATGGATTTGTAGGAAAAGAATGTTATACTTTGGTTAGTGGAATTTAACATAACTTTTAAAAATTTGTTTTGAAGGTTTTCTATTATTTGAATATTAGTTATGTAGTCACCACCCCATACAGATAAACCATAGTATATCCTAGGATGAACCCAAGCATAGTACAAGTTTCTTAGAAATTTCAAATTTACAAAGTTTTTTAAATGATAAAACTTATACAAAAGAAATCTTAGTGAATTAGATAAATAAAAATGTTCATTCATAAGGTATCAACTAAGTTATTAGTCCGATTTTACTTTAAAGAGAGTAAAATTTTATTCTTGAAAGTTTTATCGAAGTCCCTACCTCTTATATTTTATATAAGAGTATTAATCCATATGACAACAGCAATACATTTTCTCCATAAAAAAACTTCGGGAAAAATAAATTAGATTAAAATCATTACTCTTATTTACTTTAAAACGATACCGCATCAAGTTAAAGTTTCTTTTAAGAAAACATACAAAACTTTTAACAGTTGTAAATTTGAGGAATTTTGTCGACAACCACGACAAAAAAAAAAAAACCACTCAAAAGTTATGTTTTTATTAAAATGACCGATATTATCGTATTTAAATTATTTCAAACGCAATAAACTGCTTGATATATTTTAGTGTACCCAATAAATTTGCTCCTTGATGTCAAATTGATATATCTTATTCATTACATTTTATTGAATTTAATTCTTTGAGTGACCGTTAATATGATCAGGTTCGGCTTTTCCTGGAAAAACAAATGGAAGACCTTTAAATTACCGCTTACTATTAAATTTAAAAAAAATAAATTTAAAATTTTCCCATTAAATTTGATTAAAACTACTTAACTTAAAAAGGCAATTGTTTGCCTGTTGTCAACTGGCTGACACCCCCCGCAAATTTTAAACACCGAGAAGTTCCTTTCAGTGTGAGAAATTTCTCTAATCCTTCTCTTTCCTCTCTGAACGCTTTCCGAGGTGTTAACCTTTGACTGTTTGATCGAAGTGTCAAGAGTGGAGAAAGAATAGCTGGGAGATTTTTCTCTCTGGTGAGAGAGAAGAGAAATGGAGAACTGGGAATATCTTCTGCAGGATTATGTGACACCAACTGACTCAATACAAGATGGATGAGTTTTTTCTTTTTGGATCACCGCTTCCCAGGTTTATATCGGATATAAAAAAGAGTAGCTTAGACTCGTTATCAACTGAATACTGTAATTAGATGGGAAGGTTTACTGAAAAAATCTTTAAATACACTTGAGTGAACATATGAAAATTATTTGTGTCATATTAATTTAATGACATTCCCATTACGAATACATTATATCAGTCCATTAAGCAGTAGGTAGATAATTATTTTACTAAAGGTGAAGTGTTTTGTTGCTTTTAGAACTAAACTCAAACTAATCACTTTCTTAATCTTTCTCAATTGAATAATTTTTACAGAATTTTGTATTGGTATGATAATTTATTTTTAAATGCTAGATTTTTAAAACAAACAAAAGGGCCAATTTAAAGTTTTGAATAACTATTCCTTGATTTTTTCTAACTCTCTGCTGGACACAAACAAGGTGAAGAAGTAAATGACTCCACTATATAAATTAAAGTTTCAAATAGTCGTAGAGGATAAATTGAGGGACCGTAAGGACTGATAGAAATTGTATCTTCTTCATGCATATTTCCCAATTCTACTTTGTAAGATTTCGACCTCCACTCAAGGACCAATCAGAGTGGAATGAAAACAATCTCATTTATATTACAAACCAATCAGAACTCTCGACCACATCTTACGAAGTAGAATTGAGGAATATGCATGAAGATACAATTTCTATCAGCCCTTAAGGTTTAAGCCGACAATTTTAAAAAGCTTCACAAGACAGGGTTAAAAACAACCATATTTTATTTCATCCTAAGAAATTATACTTACACTTGCTTCACACGCACGCCACAAGTCACAAACACATCAGCGATGCAAATAAATAACATTCAATCAATCAATCAACACTTCCACACCACCGATGGCAACACCATCAGAAGCACTGACGTCATCGCGGTGATGTAATAATAATAACAACAAGGAATCATCGAGTTCACTGCACCACTGACGGCGATGTTACAGTCCACGTCCGATTTCCTTAGGTCTATGAGAGCGAGGGTAACGTTGGTGCCCATGACATTACAGGTGGCCCTTCTGGACATGCTATTGACGTAAAGGGTGGCTTCCACGGTGAGCATGTGCACGTGGAACGTTTCTCTGAGCCAGCGTCTGAGCCACCTTCCGAGCCACAGTAACTCGCAGGTGCAGCTCCATGGGTTCTCTTCAAGTAAGACACCACCTAGAAATGTAAGAAAAGAGGCATAAGATTTGGAAGGAATTAATTTAACTGTTTAGAACAGGCCTGCACAACTTTAACTGGGATGTGGGACAAATTTTGACATCTTGACATACCGAGGGGCAAAAAATCAATCTGGTTAGATCTTCACGGGGCAAATTCTAGACATTGAGAGCCATTAAAAACAGTGAAATTAAGAAAAAAGGGCCATTTATAATGTATATGTTCTTTTAAGTCGTAATTTTAATGAAATGTCTATTATTGACAATTTTAGGTTCCTATTAAACTTTCGAAAGCTGTCTCTTCATACGTATGATTGGAAGAAACAGCTCAACATTTTCCTTTTACGAATTCTTTGGAAAACGTTACAAAATATTGATCTTTTTAATTAAATTTTTATTTAATTTTAAAATTAAGAATCTTTAAGTCTTGTCGGGCCACAAAGAAGAGGGTTCGTGGGATACATGCGGCCCGTGGGCCATATGTTGTGCAGGCCTGGTTAAAATGCTAGTGGCTTTAATTTTTGTAGAACACCTAGTTTAAAATGATTTCAAATAACACATCCTACCCGTGATATGCTGCGTCTGCTTCGGATCAGACCCCTCCTTGGTGACCGCAGCAAGCACCCCAGGCCCCATAGTGGTCAACCGATTATTCCTCAAGTCCAGCGTGAGGAACCGGACGTCCGGCAGATACCTCAGCAGACCGTCCGGGAACCTGCTGACCAGAGTTCCGCTGATCCGGATGGTCAGTTCGTGAGTGGTGAGCCCCGCAAAGGCGTCCGGCAGGATCCGGACCAGGTTGGGTCCGGTGATGACCAGTTCCCGGAGCTTGGTCCCGAAGGCCCGCTGGACCTGGTGAGAGAGGGTGGACTCTTCCACGTGGACTGTGACCTTTCGGAGGGCGGGGGCTTGGGAAAGGAGGTCTTGGAGGCGGAATGACCGGACAGAGGCGTAGGAGTCTGTTTTTAAGGAGAGGAGGAATCTGAAACGGAATGGAGTAATTAAGTTTTTTTAGTTAGGGAAGGATTGTGTACCTTGGACCTATAGTCACTCCAGAAATTATTCGTACAGCCAACAAATTTGCACTAGTATACCTCCTATTGCGGCTAAATACCACGGGCAAAATCCAAAAAAAAAAATGAAATCCTAATATAGTATGTTATTCTTCATTATAATATACCAAAAAGAACAAAAATATATTAGAACAGTTCTAAAAAAATATTTAAAAAAAAAATGAAGCGATTTGAAAGCTATTGGTATTATGAACCTCAAGAAAAAAAAAATTGCATGCACGTGCTTTTAAATTAGGATTAGGAACAAAATATGCTTTTCAGAAATGCAATGATCCTATGTTAAGTCTATGGCTTTACAAATATTTGTTTGGGCTTTCAAATCACTTCATCTCTTTTAAATAATTTTTTTCTAACTGTTCTGATATTTTTTTTTGGTACATTATAATAAAGAATAACATACTATGTAAGGATATTTTTTGTTTGGATTTTGCACTTGGAATTTAGCCGTAATAGTTAGTGCAAATTTGTTGGGTGTACGAATACTTTCTGGAGTGACTGTACGTGTACCTCGTCCTCGGTCCTACATTGTTTTCAGCTTAACTTTTTGTAGTATGCAACACAACACATGAAGTTAGCATCCTTGCAACAAGAGCTTGCTATCTAGCTAATTACCTTTAAAAATCTAACAATTAAAGACAGGTTAAAAATTGATTTCACTCATCAAAAGTTAATTTTCTAAGTTTGGATTTTATGTTATAGTTAAAAAAAATACTATTTCTGTTTTGCAGTGAATTTTAAAATTTAAAGTGTTTTATTTTACCTATAATAGGCGCTATAATATAGCATCTTTTAAGAAACTTAAGAAAATGCTTTTATCCATTAAATATGAAATAAGCTAAGATTTTTTTTTACATAGGTCCAAGGTTAAAGTTTCACTAATTATGTATTAAAATACTTCAATTAAAATTAAGAAAAAAATATATGTTATGTATGAAAGTCTAAAGTACTGGGGGAAAATTGTTACAACAGTTTAATTTCAATGAATAAAAAATTACAGAGTAAATTATCTTCCCCTACAGTAAAAACTCTTTGAAACGATCACATTCGTTTTACGAAAAAAATTGGCCGCTAGGAAGGTTGGTCGCTCAGAGAAGAATACACATTGGAATGATTTACAGTAGTAGCTCCTTTCTGATTAGCCTTAAGCTTAATCATTCATTAACATCAATACTTTCCGTCTCACATGTAATATAGATCCAAATTTAAACTGTAAAAAGTATTAAAAGTTGTTTAAATTACAAAGCGTAAGGAGGGGAGAAATCACTTGCCGTTACAAGAAAAATTGGTTGATTACAGACAATCAACTTGGTTGTCAACCAAGTTGTTAACATCTCTAAAATAATTAATTGATGTTTTGATTAATAATAAATTTGATATTTTTTGTCCATTTTAAGTATAAAAGTTATATTTTCTTTAGTTTTTTTGCGTTCTAAAATTACTTTATTTTTCAATTTAAAATTGTAGTTTTTTACTTTCATCTTCATTTAAAAGTTTCGTTTTAAAGTTTTATTTAGTTTCCTGGAGGAACTAAGCGATAGAACCTTTTGAATTAGGACATCAGGAGTAAACTTTCGTGACATTTCAAATATGCGGGGTGACATGGTGACAGGGGAATTTTTATTAAATCAAAACATAAATAATTGCTACTTTAATTAGAATGTTGGTAACCTCGCAACAATTTAATGAAAAAGCATATTGCCCTAAACCTAATATGAACTGACCTAATTTTTGAAGCTATAAATTTTAAAACTACTTAAAGTTAACGAAATAATTACTTCAAAAATTCGAACTTAAACCCCAAAACTTCAGTTTTTCTTCTCTCGTGCAGAAACTAAGCAATAAATCTTTTTTGGTTTTGAGGAGTTCTGCGGTACAGAATTTAATTCAGAGTGGAGTTGGATTGTTGCCAAAGAGCAAAATTGTGCAAAATTTACGTCAGGACACTCGTTACAATTTCGAGATTTTCTGGCGTTATGATAGTTTGCCATTTCGCCAGTCGTTTTGCGAACGCTTTGATCGTTACTTAAGTGATGGTGGAAATCTTACGAAGTGGGATTTGAAAAGACTTTGTTGGCGATCCATGGCGTTATAAAACGATCAACTTGAAAGAGGTGAAACTGCTCATCTGTTGAGTTTTTTGTGACTAATCCATGCTTACTATGATACTGACTTTATAAAGCGTTCGAGGATTATTATCATTAACAGCTTGAGTAGAATGAAGATATCTCTGTTGAAAAAGTAAGTTTGTATAATCATTAATTTTTGTCTTACTTTGTCCAACTTTTGGGAGGGGCCAGAGCTTTGGCTCGCGCCCCTGGGCTAGCCCCACAGGTTGAGAACATCTGCTTTACTTACTATGCAAGTTTTATTTTTAATTTTTGATTCATCACATAATGCTTATTGTCACATACATCACTAATCACTTCTCTCAGAATAATTTTCATTATAACAATAGAGTGTTTTCGGGTGACGTCACGACCAGCTATTTTCTTTTAACTGTTAACCTTTTGTAGGGCTTTTAACTGTTGCTAAGGCGGTTGCTAGGTAACGAGGTATCTGTTGCTAAGGCGGTTTTTAGGTATGGGGTCACGTGATTGCAAATGCTCCAATAGAAGAATTCCACGGCCAGTCATTTTCTGTAACTGTTAACCTCTGTAGGGCAAAAAACTGTAACCTTCTGTTGCTGAGGCCGTTGTTAGGTCCGAGTCATGTGATTGAAAATGCTCTACATGTGTATACGCATAGAAATTAATAGTTGTATGTTTTTGTTAAGATTTTTTAAAATAATTTCTTTGAAAAACTTTTGAGAATTAATATAAAATCCCGAAACTTTCAACACACGGGTTTTGAATGAATGGGATTTTTTTTTTAATTTTAAACTTTTCATTAATTTTTTCTTTAATTTATTTTTTCAAATAGGTAGATACTATAATTATAAAAACCCTGATATTATAATTATTGCTTCTAAGATTTTTTTTTAACGTGTTCTAAATTTAGTTCTTTGCCATTAATTTTGTCAGGGATAATATTTTTTTTTCTTTAAAAATCATTCAAAAGCTTAGAAATTCAAGTCAAAACTTAAAGTCAAGCTCAAAAGTTAAAATGTACGACTTCAAAATAGGTTTGGATACATCTAACAGAAAACGTCAGACTGAAAGTTAGATAAAAGTTTTTAATGGTAATTGGCGGGAGATTACCTGGTGCAAAGCTAGACGGTGAAAAATAGAAGAATAGTAATTTTGTAATAATGAAATGTATTTACGAAAAATGCTATCATTTTCTTAAGAAAATTCTTTTGTTTTGTTATAAGTTAAAAACTCATAACCTGAAAATCTGTGAACTCATGGACGAGCTGTGGCTCCTTTGGGATGTATTTGCAATTGTCTTTTTTTCTTTTATTTTTGTGTAAACTATTGTGATTTTTCTTTAGATTTTGTAATTTGTTTTTGTGTTTGTTGTTAATAAATAGTTTAATAGTTAAAAAAAAATAAAAAAAAAATAAATAAATAATAGTTTAATAGTTAAAAAAATAGTTTAATAGTTAAAATAATAGTTTAATAGTTAAAAAAAAAGGAAAATAGAGAAAACCACTTATTGTTTCCAAGGTCCTTGATATTCAAGAGAAGTAGTAGTACAAAACATAGATAATGTAATATTTACCCAAGAATTTACTTATTCTGTGCAAAAAGCATGAATTTATTTAAAGGAGAATAAGAGATGTTTTAGCCTAAGAAAATTATGAAAACCTCCCCATACATAGTAAACAAATATCCTTGAAAATCCTCTCTATCATGTGAAACCTCCTACAAATTTTTTTTCGCGCTAAATGAAGGATTATTAAATTAATTCTCTGAATAATCTCTGGTTTGGATGACTAAAACAAGATCGGAAAAAGGGTGAGATTCCCCAGAATAGGAAATTGCTCTTCAAAGAAATAATTAGTTTTAGGAAAATTCAGAAGATTAAACGTCAAAAGATCCTTGCTTTTCTATAAATTTTAAATTGCAAAAACTAAAGTATTCTGACAACGCAATGAATTACTGCTAGCCTAGTTAAAATTTTAGGCAGGAACGCCGAAGAACTTCAAGAGCATTGATCGTAATTATGACCATAAAACCATCATAATTTCAGTGTTTCATGGGAATTGATGATAAATTTATTCATGAGTGAACTTCTTGAAATTTTTTATCGTACTCTTTAGTTATATTTGGGTTTTAGAAGGCATATTTAGGCGCATTAGAGTTGGATAATTTTCATTTTATTTTCATGGTAGAAAAGTTAAAAATACTGCTTATTGCATAAGTTAAAAATGTACATTTGAAGTTCATACTACTTAAAAAGTTATTTGTTTTTAAAGGATAAATACATTAGATAGATAACTTAAGTGATATTACACTTATGATTAGTATATTAAAGTTAAATGTCAGATTTGAGTTTATTTAAACTTTGTTTTTGTGTGAACTCATGTATGAAAAATTTATGCTGAAGTACATCTTCTGTTTTTTATCGATGTGTTTAGCTTGAGGATAAGAAGTTAGATAAATTTGATAGCGAAATATCTTTAAATAACTTATTATTAAGGAATGTCGTGCTAAAAAAAGAATATGAGTTTGTTTTTCCCCCTCTTGAATAAATTCCATTAGGCTACTAATGAGGTATACTTGACAGCAACGTTAGTTGACCCTATGACGTCACTAACAAGCAAAGTAGTTCCCTGCGCGGAGTCTGAATAATGAGTGAAATAAAGAACGTCCATTTAAAATTATGATTATTTTGTTAAACCCATCTATACAGGGTGGTCCTTAATTCATGGTACAAACTTCTAGGGGTGTTAGAGTACACCTAGACGAACAAGAATTGGTATAGGAAGGGGGGTCGCAGATACGCCGTTAAAGAGCTAGGACCTAATGTAGTGCGAGTGCGTTTCAACTGGCCGTTTTTAGAAGGCCCGTGTGACGAAACAAATCATAATAAAATGAAAAACATTATTGCATGAGGCACAGGAATATCCGTACTACTTAAATCCTCAATGTGATAGAAATTGGACCACTTGCTAAACCGTGGGGTGAGTTTTAAAACGTGCAATATTCATCTTTTAGCCAAAGAATGAAGTTCCCTTAATGGTACTTAGAAAAAATGATGATCGGGGAAGGAATTTTCAATGATCATACAGTTCCAATGATCAATGTATGATCATTGAAAATTCCTTCCCCGATCATCATTTTTCTAAGTACCATTACACTAATGTAAGGGAACTCCATTCTTTGGCTAAAAGATGAATATTGCACGTTTTAAAACTCACCCCACGCCACGGTTTAGCAATTGGTCCAATTTCGATCACATTGAGGATTTAAGTAGTACGGATATTCCTGTGCCTCATGCAATAATGTTTTTCATTTTATTATGATTTGTTTCGTCACACGGGCCTTCTAAAAACGGCCTTTTGAAACGCATTAACATTAGGTCCTAGCTCTTTAACGGCGTATCTGCGACCCCCCTTCCTATACCAATTCTTGTTCGTCTAGGTGTACTCTAACACCCCTAGAAGTTTGTACCATGAATTAAGGACCACCCTGTATATGGCGTCTTTTTATCACGATTTGAGAACCAAAATTCTTCCTAACAACCCAACAGGCTTTCTCTTTACGCAGTTTCTGCTTCCTCGTAGTGACGTCATAGGGTCAAGAAACGTTACTGTTGAGTACACCGCGATATCCCAATCAAAATCCTGACTCCCCTTTTCAAATTTGAAACTTTGATCGGAAGTTTAATTCATATTTAACATACGTTTCCTTTTGGTAAAGGGAGTAATCTTCAAGTATCGTGTGTTCATAACTTGCTTTAAAGTAGAAATTTCTATGGTTTCGATCCCAGAAAACACAGCTTTGATAGATTTTTGATTAAAGTTACACGATTCTGCACACTTTTCATCTCTAAACCGTTCGTTTTTACCTATTTCAAAAATATTAAATAAGAGTAAATATTATGTTTTCGGTGAAAAAGTTTTAAAATGCGTAATTTGAATTTTTATACAGTGTCTTTACTATAGTTTTTGCACGACCTATACAATCTCCTGTACTCTCTGAGGTTCTGATTATCCAATTAGAAAAACACTACTTTATCACTTGAATCCAATCACTTGAATACAATTAAATTAGGGAGTTAGTTATGCTTAACTACAAATTCAACCTAAGCCCTACTGTGCTCAACATAAGTTAATTTTCACTTTATACCAAAACCAGTTTCATTGAAAATAAACATATTTTATAATTTATTACCAACTTAAAATTTTATAAGTATTTTTAATAATAGTAGCATGATGGCGTACATGTTTTTTTATATCAAGAATTGAATTAGTATTTGCTGTCGGTTTAAGGTATGAAATTGATCATTGTTTTATATTTAAAAGTTAAGCAGTCCTAAACTATTAATTGAAATCAAATAATCATTGGTACACACAAAATAATCTCATACAAAGAAAATTAATGTCACATATTCCCAAGATAAATATCTTTAATACTTCTTATCCACGTTAAAATAGTTATTTTGACATTCTTTATAAGTATATGTGTATCTCGAATTTATCTCTTTGTCAGTTCATTTATTAACCAGTGCCATTGGAAGATCAAGGGACTGAGAAGATAAATTTCACAAGAAAATAACTTAACATTTTATAAATGGAAACCGGCATTATAGCAAACAAAACGCATCACATATCTATTTCTCATAAGATAAATACATTTATTTATTTTTGAAGGTAGAATTCTCAGGTATGAGTAATGAGAATCGAATCTACTGTAGGAAAAAAGTGACTTTAAAAGAATTTTTCATCGATTATTTATGAAGCTCCCGATATTATATCGTATTCCCGATTCCTGTTATAGTTATAGCATCATCGTTCTCTTTGTTAAAACTTAATACTTTAGTGCGTTCAAAAATATACAAGAGGATTAGTTTAATCCATTAATTTGAAGTTTTAAAAATATTTTGTCAGCACGAAAATTTTCTTTAGAATGTTCTCGAATTTCTTTTATGAAATTAAAGATTAGATTAGATTAGATTTAGATTTAGATTAGATTTTAATTTATGTTTAAATTATTTTTTGATATAAATTAAAAGGGAATAAAAAATGGCACACAAAGAGACCTTAAAAATAGCATAATTGAAAAAAATCTTGGAAATTGTTATAAAAGCACATTTATGAATTAAAAGAGAATATAAAACGGTACACAAAGAAAACTTAAAGGTTGCATAATTGAAACAAATCTTTGGTTGAAAAAGCACATTTATGAATGAATTCAAATACCCTGAAATTTCTCTTAAACTCTTATAGTATTTTTACCAAAGATACCTAGTTATCATGTAATAAGTAATGTATGTAGATTCTTATTAAACAGCTTAAAACATTTATTTACCAATTTCTTTTGGAGATTTAATAGGAAGAAATTTTGCAAAACAGTTTATGAATAGAAGTTTAAAAGTTTAAACTGACTTAGAAACGTTCTTGTACCAACTCTAACTTAAGTAGGTTTTTTTTTTTTTTGTACAGCCCAATAGTGAATTTTTGCATCCAATTTGCACTTTGATAGTTATAATACTTCATACTTACAAGGAGAGGATCCCAACGTGTCATCACCGATTTGGTTTATTTTTGGTGTGGAAGTAGTGCATGACTAGGACATCAATTTGTGAAAATATTAAGAAGCAACTTTCAGAAGTTTTGGAGAAAATCGCGATTAAAAATCTTAACATGTACTTATATATCTGATAAGATTCTCGTCTTGGAAGCGGATCGTGGTGTAGCGGTAAGAGCTGTGATTCCCAACCCAAAGGTCCCGGGATCGAGTCTCGCTGCATACCATATTTTTTATTTTCATTTTCCACACAATTAAGAGCACAGATATGAAATAAACTTATAATACTATTTAATTATAAATTTTAAAATATTTTTTCTTGTGCGTAAAAAAATATTTGGTAAATATATAATATTTACAATAGGATCATAAAAAATTGGATTAAATAATTTATATTTTTGGGAAACAAGGAATGAAAAGATTTTTTCAAAAAAAAAAAAAAAAAAAAAAAAAAAAAAAAAATAATAATAATAATAATAATAATAATTTATATTTTTATAAATGAAGTTTTACCTTAATTTATCCCTAACTATTCGAAAGTACGCAATTTTGTTATGCTAAAAGGATTTATGTGTCTGATTTGATAGTTAAAATAAACATTTTTGTAGGTAAACATATAATATTTACAATAGGATCATAAAAATTGGATTTAATAACTATTTTTTTGGGAAACAAGGAATGAAGACTTCAAAAACAAAAAAAAATATTTAAGGAATGTTTCAAAATTGATAATTATAAATATAAATATGTACTACTTTATTTCATATCTGTGCTTTTAATTGCGTGGAAAACAAAAATAAAAATTACGGTATGCAGCGAGACTCGATCCTGAGACCTTTGGGTTGGGAATCACAGCTCTTACCGCTACACCACGATCCGCTTGCTAGACTAGAATCTTATCAGATATATAAGTACAAGTTAAGATTTTTAATCGCGATTTTCTCCAAAATTTCTGAAAGTTGCTTCTTAATATTTTCACAAATTGATGTCCTAGTCATGCACTACTTCCACACCAAAAATGAACCAAATCGGTGATGACACGTTGGGATCCTCTCCTTGTTAGTAAAAACTGTATAAAATTTCATTTACTCGAATAATACAACTAATTTTGTAACACCTTGTGATAATGTGAATAATATTCTATTGTACTGGACGCGGACATGAACAATGTTTTTTACATTGAAATTTCGATATACAGTTTGAAATATTCTGCTTTAATTGTTTTCTTATACTGAAGAAAAAATACATACTATTACATATATTATGTTTTTAAATTACCTTACTTATGTATTTATGTTTTTCAGTAGTTTAGTATACATTAGTAAAATAATGTGTTACTATACTAAATAAATTCTGTTTCATTATAGTTCAGAGTGGACTTGTTAATAATTATCCCCTTTTATACACCAAAAAAGACTAATAACAAAAGGAAGTTACATAAGTCATTACCCGAGCTGAGACACACGCACACCGATATTAGTAGTTTTTACTTCGCGTTACCCAGTGGGAAACTTTGAACCAAAATAAGGGGGGATACTTGAGGGAGGACCTACGTCTTTAGACCTACAAATCCCGGTACAACAAGTCTCACTTGTTGTGGCCATAAGCAAAGCTCTTACATAAAGCATGACTAAAAGTCACGATCAGCTAAAGGGCTTAGCCCTTAGTTTCCCAAAGTGAACTTGGCCCTCCTTTTATTTTGAGGGATGAAAGTCTGAGTCTGCCTTGCCCAACCGGCCTGTGGCGTGGCAGCGAGAAGCACTACCACTCGCCACTGCTGTTATACGAATACTATGAGGGTCAAGTACTGTTGTTCAAAAATTATTTCCCTTTTAAATATGTGTTAAATATAAAACCATGAAAATTTTTATAAACTAAATCAACGACATTTTTTACAGCACACACATCAATACCTTTATATTTTTCTTCTAACTCACCTCTTTGAAATTTTCAACGAAGCATAGAGCGATTTTTGAGAATCATTGGTTCAGAAAATATAAAATGGCTTTATAAGGTTCATTTAAAATATTAATAAAGCAATATAATGTATAGTATGACTTACTTTAACCCATGAAGCGCTCTAGTGTCGAGTCGTTTCAAGAGTAATCCACTGATATCCAGCGTCTGCAGCTTGCTCAGCCCGGAAAAGCTGTTAATCCCGAGAACCTCCACTGGATTGGTCGACACGTCGAGACTCTTCAAACGTCTCAATTTCGTCCACAGGTGGATGGGCACGTCCTGCAGCTGGTTCCCGGACAAATCCAGGACCCGCAGCTGCTCACACCGGTCGAACACATCTTGGGACACGTTGACCAACAGGTTGCCTTTCAAGCTCAACACTCTCAGCCGCGGTAAGGGCAGGGCATTGACGGAAGTCAAGCTTGAGTTGCACAGCCTGAGAGACTGGAGGTTGCTCAAGCTCGACAAAGGCGTGTCCACGGATATGACCTTGAGGGGGTTGCCGGACAAGTCCAAGTCCAGCAGGTGGTTCAGACCGTGGAAGCTCTCCCCCGGGAGGGAGGAGATGCGATTGGAAGACAGATTTAAGGCCAGAAGACTGGTGAGGTTGGACAACGGAGGTATGTGCTCGATGCTGTTATACGACAGGTCCAGCACTTTAACGTGCTTTGATGATATTGCCGGGAGCTCTGCGAGGTGGTTGCTGGAGAGGTTGAGCCTTTCGACGAAGGTGGAATCGAACAGGTGTGGAATGGAGGGGAGGGAGTTGTGGCTGAGGTCCAGCACCCTCAAATTCGGAAGCGAGTCGAAAGCACCGTCTGGTAGAGATGATATATTGTTGTGGTTCAAGAGGAGGATCTGCAGGGTCGGACAGCACCGGAGGTCGTCTATGCTGACCAGCCTGTTGCAGGACAAGTCCAGCAGCTGCAGGATGGGCAGGACGACAGGGAAAGACGCGTTCTCGATCCGGTTTTTGGACAGAAACAGATAGAGAAGATGGTTCGAAATGGCAGTCATGAACGTCGGAGGTATCACAGATAGCTGGTTGTTCGTCAGATCCAGAGTTCTTACTTTCAAGGACTGGGTAGAGGAGGAGTTGGTGACTTTCAGCTCTTTCAGTGCGTTGCTGGATAGGTTTAAATACAACTGGGCCGTCTCGCCTTCTATAACGTCCGTAGAAAATGTTTCTAAGCGGTTGTCTTGAAGAAAGAGGTTGGATAACCTCGTAATGTTATGGAAAGTGGAGGGAGCAATGGTTGTTATATTGTTTTTGGATAAGACTATCGTGTGTAAATATGTACAGTGAGCAAATGCGTAATCTTCAATGACTGATATCTTGTTCGCAAATAAAACTACTGTTGTCATGTGCTGAATTTCCCAGAACGTTCCACTTTTTACAGTTGTGATTTCATTGTTACTCAAAATCAGAGTGTTGAGATAAACGTGCCTGGAACTGATGAAGTTTATTGGAATTTCCCTAACTGCGTTATAACTCAAATCTAAGTGTCTCAATTTTGGCACTGTGGCTAAAGTCACTGAGGATACTTTAGAAATGTTATTGTGATCTAGCTGCAACCATTCTAGACTTTTTAAGTTCTTAAGCAGAAACTCCACCTTGAGTGCTGACGTAAATACGGCAGAGCTTAGATCAAGAACTTCCAAAGTCTTTTGCAAGGGTTCGAACACATTCGAATCTATGACTAAAATATTGTTAAAAGATAGTTTCAGCTCTTTCAGTTTCACTAAGTGTTCGAAGCTACCCTCCAACAACCGCGTTATACCGTTGTTGGCTAAGCTCAGAGTGGTCAGACTCTCCCCCCATTTCTCGAAGTCCTCTTTGCAGACCTGGCGGATCTGGTTGTCTTGCAGACTCAACCTCACCAGCTTCTTCATGTACCTCAGCGCCAACCTTGGCACCTGTTGGAGCTTGTTCCCGGACAGGTCCAGCACCTCCAGCGTTTTTCTGAAACCCTGCAGATCGTCTCTGTCGATGTTCTCCAAGAGATTCCCTTTGAGCGACAGGTACAGGAGCACCTTGAGGTTGTTAACGGCGACCGGGAACTCCTCCATCAAGTTGAAGCTCATGTCCAAGGTCTTGAGGGTCATCTCGACCCCTTCGAAAGCGTCCGAGTGCAGTTTCATGATCCGGTTGTTGGCCAGAACCAGCCTCTCCAGACCTGTTCCTTTGAAGCACCTTGCCGACACGTACCGTACGAAGTTGAAGTCCAAATGCATCTCCTTGATGGAGAAGGACCCGTTGAACATGCACGAATCCAGCTTGGTGATGAGATTGTTGCTCACCTCCAGCCGTTCCAAACGTTGCGTGTGCAGATAAAAAGGGCACGGGAGCTCCTTGAACAAGTTCCCGGAAAAGTAAAGGTACCTCAGGTTCTTCAGACTGTAGATGGCATGCAATGGCACTTTCTTCAGGATATTATTCGACAAGGACAAGGATCTTAAGGACCCAGGGAGGGAGTGGCTGTCCACGTCATGCAGAAGATTCCCCTCGACGTCCAGAAAGTTGAGGTTCTCGAAAGGGGTGAAGGTCCCCTCCGGAATGTGCGTGACGTGGTTGGAGCCGAGGAAGAGACTGGTGAGGGTGCCTCTGCAACCCATTGTCGACCACTTTGCGACGTCTTCGAGGTGGTTGCCTTCCATGTTGAGCCACTGGAGGGTAGAGAGGGGGAGCAGGGAGGGGAGGGAGGAGTCGTCCAGCGCGTTGTGGCTGAGGTCGAGGGTGGTGAGGATGTTCTTGAGCCCCGAGAAGGCGCGGGGTGAGATGTGGAGCAGGTGGTTCTGCATGAGGTGGAGAGATGCGACACTCGAGCCTTCCAGGAAGTTGTGAGGGAGGGATTCCAGGCCGGAGCGGATTACGGTAACCTACAAACGATATATCAATTCTGTAGTTTGATGTTTGTAAAAGCAGGATATTTTATACAGCATTGACAATTTTTTAAAACTCTTTCTCGAGAGTAAAGAGTAGCTTCTCGAAAAGAGTAGCTTCTCGGTTCATATGTAAACCCAGGGCAAAGAGTTATTCACAAATTACATTTTTTATGGAGAGGAGGGGGGGGGTTCTGTGACCCAACAGGTAAGACAAGTAGAGGGAAGGGGAGTTTAAACTTTGTGACACCAAAATTTTAAACTATTTCTCTTAATAAAGAGTAGCTTCTCGGTTCATAAGTAAACCCAGGGTAAGGAGTTATTCACAAATTACATTTTTATGGGAAGGAGGGGGTTATGCGACTCAACAGACAAGAAAAGTACAGGGAAGGGGAGTTTAAGCTTTGTGACATCAAAATTTCAAATAATTTTTAACTGTTACAATGCTATATATTGCTTGTTATTAGAATAAGAACATCAAGGTCACGTGTTTTGCCACCTTTTACCATTTTCTTTTCCCCCTATTGCCTCTATTGTTAGAACGTGACCTTGAAACGCCTATTCTAACAACAAGGGATATAAAGAAGAAGTACCTCTCATCCCACTGTTAGTTTAATGAAGAGTAGGTTACTTATTTCTAATTACATTTTTGAATGATGCATCTGGGTATAGTTTTATCTTTAAAATGGTAATTTCCCAATGGGAGGAGGAGGTGAGAGCTCAATGCAATGTAACAACTTGACCCCTAAAAATTCCTTGACGTCATTTGTGAATGGTCCCCTACTAAGGTATACAAGTTTATAAGGCGAATCCATCTACAAGAAGAATAAATGAACTTGCCTGGTAAATCCCTTCGTGGGGCAGCTGAGGGAACTCGGAGAAGGGCACCCCCCGGCATATGACCTCGTGGTGGGAGCGTCGGCACGTGCACAGGGGGTTGAAGCTGCACATCTCACTCGCTTCGGAAAGCCCGAGGATCATGACTGTCAGGGTGGACAGCAGAACGGCCATCTGGAAATATTAGTTTCGAATCCTGTCATATTTGGAAAAGACCCCACCCTTCCCCACAGGCAGGGAATTTCAATTATGCATTGCAACATAGAGTGGATTAAGTTATGGGTATTGTCCAGTTACCGTAATTCACGAATATTATTACGAATGCAGATTAATAATTCTTCAGATTATTATTTGAAGCGTCAGACACTCCGTGGATTGTCTCTTTAAAACAGCCAAAGCTTTTGGAACCGAATGAAATCATGTTCGAAATTAAAAGACATACTTTATTATGTATCCATTTCTGTATATGTACTTTCTTTTCTTTTTGGCTTTCCTACTTTTCCTTTAAAACACGATTGTACATTATTCTATTTTAAAATAAGACTTATGATTTGTTTCTAAATATTTCAGGTGCTTTATTTAAAGAAAGGACCTGACAAAGTACAAATAATGACAAGGACCAAAGTTGTGTGATGCTACGAGAGTCGGTATGTACTGAAATATTTTTATGACAAACCTTTTTTAATAGAACATATCGTGTCGGTTTACAAGAGAAAGGCCCTAAGTCACCAATGGCTTTGTACGAGGTTACTACAAATTTTTTAACGATGTCATTCTAGTTTAACTTGTTGAGATTTTGAGAGTGCTTCAAGGCTCCACTCGTTTGTGGCTTTTAAAAGAATTGCCGAAAAAGACTTAGCGCCTTTCGACTTTGTAAGACGACCACATGTGAATTCACTCGGTTTTTTATCTTTTTTTTTAGTGCCTATGCTCTCAAAAATGTTTGCCATTTCTTAAATTACAATATCAAATCATGGGTTAATAACAATATAAAATTACCACAAGAGAAAAGTGTGTACCTAAAAAATTTCAATATGAATGGTGACTAAAATCTGAAAAATCTTACCTTTTAAAGGAGCCTGAGAGTCCACCCACAACTATGCATATCACTATTGGTTCCATACTTCATAGTTTTCGCAACGATACAACATAGCACCTGAAATGATATCGGTAAAGGGGAAATTGAGAAAAATAACATATGTTAATTTAAAAATCAACATGTGAATCTTTAAAAGATGTGACAAAACTGAAAAAGATGTTCTTACAAGGACAAAATATTTTTAATGCATTATTCAAATTTAAATGTGGCCAACCGGATATCTAAACATCGGGTAGATAAATTTATTTTCCACATAGACCCTTTATAGTAGAGAATTTACAGGTTTATTTTCTTTTTGAAATTTCTCTCGTTTCTCTTTCAAAATACACATTGTTATAGTGATCGATCAAAAAATAATTTCTAATGGGTTCTATTTGAGTTCCCCTTCGAAATTCAGAGGGCATCAGTATCTAGCATATGATATATTTATTGCGTAGATATATTGAAATAATTTTTTGAAATATGATATCCTCTTATCTTCAGAAATCTTCTTTATAATCTTGACACTAAATCATTGTTTTGAATAGGATCCTAAATTCATAGGCATCACAAGAGAACACGTAGAACATAGTTTAGATGAAAAAATTGTTTCATAGAGGCAATTTGAAAACAATCTATAATAATAAAAGAGCTTTACCACTCACTCACTCACTCACTCACTCACTCAGCAACGCACAGCAAAATCTACCGGGGCTAAAGACTCGAAACTTGGTAGGGTCGAAGACCTTACGGTGTATACGCGCACTAAGAAGGGATTTTTCGAAATTTCTTTTTTCTGACCCACAGGGGGGTTTGGAGCGTTTTCGACGTTTTTGAGACCAGCGGCGTCCCAAATGACCCCAGATCTTCGTTATTTCGCAGGAAGGTACATAGCAACAATATCTAGAATGGCATTTTTCAGATTTTGAATATTCGAATTTTAAGGGGTCTGAATATTCCAAAAACCCGTTTTTGCTGAGCATAAACCAAGTTTTACATTTTCGAAGAAAACAGTACCGAGAAATCGATATTACGAAGTTAACTGTTGGTAATACCTTCTTGAGAGTATTTCAAAGAAAGTAATTTCTGGATTTTTCGATATTCGATTTTGGAGGGTGTGCACGGGGGTTTGAATATTTACTCCCGTTTATAGTTCTTGCATTCTAGCATCCACATTATTAATGTGATTGTTATGAAATTTTAGCATATTGTTCTTCACACAACAAGGAAGGTTAGCGAAAAAGAATTTTTAAAATCAATGCATTCCAAGCAGCATTTTTCGGCTCTTTTCTAAATCCTTATGCACATCCTTCAATTTTAAATTGATAACGGTTATTGCTCCTTTCAGGTGACGCAATACCTATATTGTTGTAAATATTTATTTAAAAATGTTTTTATAACAGGTTAATTTTTTTAAAATCTTATAAAGAAATAATTTTTGGATGATTGAAGACATTGTTTTATTATAACCAAAAACCATTCCACTGAGAAATTTTATTTTTTTTCTATTTAATCAAATTTAAGTTTTTTTTTAGCAAAGCTCAAACTATCATTGATCAAATTTCATTCAAAGGCATTTCAGCAGGCAATGGCAGAGGCATTTCCAAAAGTTGGTGTCGATTCAAATGATGTCTTTATTTATTTGATGTTTGAAATATCTTGTAGTGAATGAGTTGGTGATAAATCAACAAAGGGGGGTTCAGGGGGTCTCCCCCTGATCTTTTTTTTAAAAAAAAAAACTGGTTATTATAGTTTAACTCTAAACCGTTTTTTTTTATTGTATTTTCATTTTTTTTATGTTTTGTTTAAGATCTTAGAAAAGATTGTATTTTTAACTGGTTTGTATTTTATGAAAACTTATGTGGGATGAGGGGTTTTATCTATAGAAATTGTTGTTCAATAACTTTTTGTGACATTTGCATCAATTATACCTTTATACCAATTTCAGAATGGATGAGAGAACAAAGGACAATTAACCTTTTACCTGCCGATGTTCCCAAATGGGAACATCACTTTAGGGAATTTTTTCACCACTTAATTTTTCATGCAGGAATTTGATACTTTGTAGTAAGAAACTCAAAGATATGAAGTTATTTTACATGCAAAAGTTTTTCCCGTGCAATTTAATCCTTTTTGTGGAATTTATATCAAAATAACAGATTTTTGGCTCTTCCAAAAGTTGCACAAGTTTCAATTTATGATAAATTTAAATAAATTTTGTTTTAAATAATTATGCTGTGTTTAGATAGCTTAAGTACACATCTTTTCAATTGGCTTGGCAGAATAGCTCCATATTTTAATTTTGGAGAGTAATTACCAGTTCAACATATATGTTCCCAAATGGGAACATCGGCGTTTGGGGTATAGTTTTTGAGGGGATTTTTATAACATGTAAAAATTCAAGCTATTTCTTATTTTCTTTAATTTTTTGAACCTTTTCTGTCTCAAAGGATCTAAACAGGTTAATAATGATGTTTTAAATTTCTAAATCTATAATTTTAATTTTTTTTCACCTGATTTATGGAGGAATAAATGCCAAATCTTTATAGCAGATTCCTACTTTTGTATATTTTTCTAACTCTGACCGATTAATTTTCAGTAATTATTATTATGGGTTATGCAAAGGGCATATTTGGAGTACTTCTGAGGACTTGGGTACTTATTTTGTTCAAGTGCTCTTTTTTACATAAAATTTTAGGTATAAATTTGAAGAATTTTGAAAATAATGAAAAGTGTGTACATCTAAAAACACTCTTCTAACTTAAGTTGGATGTAAGAGATATGTTGTTTAGTTTGGAATCTTCCATGAGAAACACAGCTTTAACAAATCAATGGAGATAGTTATGATTATCACTTTTGAAAGCTAATTAAATTTGAATGCAATTCATAGACTTTATGCTAGATATATGGATAAAACAGTAATTAAAACTAATTTTTCACGCAGAAAAATAACTGTTTAGCTTTGAAACGCATGGGAACTTTCTTTCGTATTTTTTATACCGAAAAATTACCCATTGTGCAATAAAAATGTACGGAAAAGTGTCACGCATGTAATAAATATGTAAATTTTTTCTTATCAAAATCTATAAAATTTTACACAATCGTCCAACCATGGGAATTAAATTTGAAGAAACAGTCCAATATCTTAAAAATGTTCAAAATTATTGAGCAGAAACCTATTTCAGTAGTTTTACTTGAATTAATTTTGAAATATATGCCTTTTGGAAATCCCCCTAAAAACTTCACTCCAAACGCCGATGTTCCCAAATGGGAACATCCTCAAAATCCTACTTAGGATTTTTTTTCTGCCAAAAAATGTCAAGATTGGTTTTAGTAATGATGAAAGAAGCCATTTAAGCCAAAAATCAGAACCTTTAATTTGAAATTTGAATTGCGGCGTTTAAAAGGTTAAGAGAAAAAAGAAATAGCACCCCAAAAATAAGGGGGTTAGAAAGTCTCCCTAACTTTTTCTATTTCGAAAACAATTACTCGAAAACAATTACTAAGCAGGTGGTATTTTAATTTTTTTTTACATCTTAAAGAGGTACTATGGCATCAAAAAATAATCCTAGCGAGAAGGCAGTGGAATAACGCCTTAGAAAGGAATACTGTGAAGAAAATAATAACTTATTTTGAAACACAGTTTGAAAGCCTTTTTTACCCGAGAAACGGCGGGCATATCAGCTAGTAAGAGATATTTATGCATATTATTGTAAAAATCCCTATTTAAATTATAATCGCTCAAAAACCTAATTAGTTATCTCTCTACCATCTTGCATGTAAAAAATGTTATCCAGCAAAATTACGTATTAGGTATAATAATGGCTTCGTAAATATAATAATAATTAGATTTTTCAAATTAAGTGAACTAATTACACACTTAGGTATTTAATTGATGAAATAATCTCCTAAGAATTTTAATTCTCAATCATTTAAAGATTCCCATAACAATTAACCCCTTTAAAATTTCAATCACTTGATTAAAAAAAAAACAAAGTTGAAAACAATTGTTTTAATTTCCTTAATTCCCATCAGCTCTGTTTCAAATATCCGAGTCTCTTATCGAATTACAATCGGACCTTTAAGCACCCCACAAAATCAATGAAAGCAATAATAATAATAATAATAATACCGGGTCAAATTAAATTAAACTCAATTGTGTGTTTTCTCCTCATTCATTCAGTAACATAATTACTACCTGCTTATGAACGAAACAGTAATTTCATCTCCCGAATTCCATTTCATTACCGGATTAATTCATACGACCCCTTTTATTAAATACGACCGATTCTTATCACAGAGTTAATTAATAGTGATTATGGGATTCGAAAGCTCTATCTCACAATATCTAGGTACTCTGCTTTCGACGAATTATTGTCCCACAGTGTCGTGATTTGAGTGGTATTTTGTCCACGCGATTTTCGCATATATTTATATGGCTACGTGTAGTTCGTATTTTAAGCGAAAAAAGGCTTTGAGGTTTATTTGCGTAATGGTCGTGTATATAGGGTGTTGTAATTCTGATAGAGTGCCTCCCCGTGGTTTGTACCAGGTGTAAAAAATAAAAATTAAGAGGTAAGGATGTGCTTAAACGTTTTGTACTGATGGATAAATAGATATAAATAAAATGAGTTTATTGGAAGATATGAGAATGACTGTTTTGCTGTTTACCTGTATAAGACAAATTAACTCGTTTATTTGAGGTTAAGACCAGAAATTTCAAACTAGTAGTTACAATGTCCTGAACATTAAGTTTATTACACCGTTTGCAAAAAAAAAAACCGAATTTAGTTTTAAGTATAATTTTGTGAAGAGTATTAGATCAGAGTAACTTTTAAACAAAAATTTATTTAGTATTACTATGTAAAATGAAACCACGTGAAGTTTTATAGACGTTGTATATGAAATTTTATAGTTATACGAAAGTTCAAAGTTATTAATAACTAAGTTATACCTATGTAAGAAAGATAAAATTGAAATTATCTTTTTTTGTGAAATTATTAACATAAAAACTGCTAATTCTTTAACTTAGAAAATAATTAATGTATTATTATATACTTATCTGAGAATTAAAACTATCAATATTTTTGAATTTGGGGGAACACAATTTTAATAAAAAATAAAATGAACAAGTAACCCCAAAACTATTACTATTTATTTTAAATTTATAAATTTATACTTTAATTTCTACCATGTTTTTATGTTAAATTTTGAAGAACAAGTCATGTAACATAAATTATACTTCTTAGGAGGGTTATTTGCAGTCTCAGTTGAAAAAATGTAATGTCAAGAATGTTTTTTTTTTATCTATAAACGCAAGTTATATCATGGCACATTCTGCTTCCTTATCTTAAAGAATATTTCCCCTCCAAATATGTGAGTTATAAAACTTAAGTATGTGGCAAATTACCATCTATTAACTTAAAAACAAGTTAAATCTCGCTTCATCAACCCAACATCATCCTTTCAAATCCCTCCATTGTTACCTAATCCACCTTTCAAACCATCCATCCTCATCCTTATCGCATAACAATTCCGATAAAAATATCCCCCTCCTCCACCGCAAAATCAACCCGCCCCCTCCTCGATAAACAATAATCAACTCTCCCTTAACACGCCGTTAACATGCAAAAATCAAAAGAGGAGCGTGCCATCACCATCATCAAAAAGGGGAGGGGTGTTGTTCATGATTAAATGTTATTAGTCCCGCAATTATCCCGTGATCTCCATAAGTATGCGGTCGTCAGCGCCGCCGTTACGCCGCAAGAAGTCGCAACATAATGGAGACAAAGTGGCCGGAATCGGGCGGGATTCTGAGATAACGTTGTCCAGATGCAAGGGATATGATGAGGACGATACTGGCGTAAGTCATACGGACTTATTTTTAGAGCAGGTATGGCGGGGAAAAAAAACCCGAATTGTACGCAGTAGAGAGGGAAATTATGTGAGGAACACAGAATTATGTATTCGCTGAATAAAACATTAAAATAAACGAAATTCGATACTTTTACTACTAGAGTTAAGTTTTATTCTCTGAAACAAAATTAAAATCTCGAAGAGCATTGAGTTTCGTTCCAGAACACAAGCGAAGTTGTCCTGGTAACACAGATTTTGGTCTTAATTTAGGGTATTTAGTCAGGCAAAAGGAACAAAATAATCCTGTAGGGCTCTTTTTGGAACACTATATGTGGAACAAAATTACTCAGCAAAAAAACATTTAATTTGTTCCGGAATAAAATTTAATGTTTCTGCTATACTTAAATTTCGTTGCGGAACAAAATTAAACTTTCGAGGAGCCGAAGTTATGTTTCGGAACAATCAATATACTTCTAACACGCAAATATTTATTTTTTTTCGAAAAGAAATTTTACGCTACCGCTAGAAATTAATTTCGTTTCTGAATAAAATTAAACTTTCGAGGAACACTGAGTTCTGTTCTGAAACGAACAAGATATTTTTAATACCCCTTTCCTTACTTAAGTCCATTTGCAGGTCCAAAATTTTATATTAATTGAAGGTTTTCTATACCGACACCTGTGTTGTTCCATTTTTAGAACTTCTCTTACAAAAATTTTTTAAAACTATTAACGAAGGCAAGTAACACCAACAGATAGGTAATAGATCAGAAAAGAAACCAAAATCCCTGCTTATCTCAACTTTTGTAATTTCATGACTTACACCATTGTCATTCTGAACTGCTATGTTGATAATGGGGCGATAAATTGGGGAGGTGTATTATTCGTGTATAGCGTGGATTGAATTAGTTTTTTTTTGTTGGTGTACATTGATGATTTGGTTGAATTGGAATTGTATTGGGGAGGTTTATGAGGGTCGTTTAAGGTGGTTTTTATTGTGGGGTAATAGTATTAATAGTTATTAATATCCTTTTGATGTTGGGAAGTTAGTTGGATAAGTGCCGTTACCTTATTAAGGTAGTAGGTGGGAGGGAATCTTATAAATAGGTTAGTTTGTTTTCATATGGATGATTTAAAGACATCTTTTTAATTGAGATACAGTAGAAGCTCTTATAAAAACACCAGATGTCTCACCTTTTGAAAGAGTTCGCTTTGGAGAAAGTCACTAGTGGTTGCCAATTTGTCATTGTTTTATTACCAATAAGTATTTGAGATTTGTTTTGCTAGAACAACGTATCGGCTCCAAAATAACGACAACTTGGCACCATTAAGGACTTTCACCAGAATTAAATCTTTCAATTGGTGTTACAGCCGGTTTTTATAAGAGCTTCTACTGTATAGGAAGAGTTCTATAAAAAAGTGTCAAAACCATTAACTCACTAAGACTTATGCCACCACTGATATTATTTCAAATTCTTAAACCTATACTCTTTCTTAATCTCTATATCAGATTCATTCGATTATTTTCAAATAAATTAAGATGACAAACCTTGTATCAATGAATTGAATATTTGGTTATTTTAAAAGAAGATTTCTTACTAATAAAGTTCCAAGACATGCTTTGATTGATACTAGGTTACTAGGGCAGATTGCAGGATGTGAATTAATCGGTTAGGCTTATTATAGAAAACATAAATATCGTGTACCATTGTACAGCTGAGGAAAAAAAACGTTACAGTAGACTTTGCGGGAGAACGGGTGGGGTTAGAAAGATGCTTTTGGTGTCATTTTTCAGGATTTAGTGTATGCTTGAAAAAATTAATTGACTATTTTTCTCTCAGAGGTCGCCTTCTGGTGCAGCGCAATAAAAACTGCATTTTTTTTCATGGCGATCCTCAATTTTTATTCGATTTTATGAAAGATTATAGTAATTTAACCCTCGTCACCGAGTTTCATTTAATTTGGACGTTAAACAAACCCATGGCAGACCGTCAAAATCTGAAAAATTCATATTAAAAGCCTGAAATTAGTTGTTATGATTAAATTTGAATTTGGAGGAGGCCGATTGAACGTTAATGGTAAGTATCAAAACGTTGGTGCACAACCCAATATATATAGGTTCCCACTGACTCTGATAAAATAATTGGACCAAGACACAAGTTCAATGACTACAAAGAGTTTAGGTTTTTTTGAAGGCTAACGTTTAATTATATAATCATTCTAATGATACAGCCTAACATACAACAAATATTTCTTAAACCCAACTCTATATTGACAATCACAGCAATGGATAGAAATCAAAATTAAACCCTCCCCTTAAGACACAGACAAGAAATCATTCAATATCAAAGAAACACACAACACAAAATATTAAGCAAGAATACATTTAAATAAGTAAAACCGAGAGTGTGGCCGAAAAGGGAAAGAGAAAAATGGCTTATCTTTATCAGAAGGGATGAGAGAATCAGTTCATCCAAAGCCGGGGCGTCTCCTCTGGGCAAGCACAGTAAGTGGATGTTGTCAGAATCGGAAACGGCGTCGGGAGAGGCAGGGGCGCCGCGGTCAAGAAAATCAGGTGAACGCCGGGGCGTCTTAGGGCTCCACCGCTCGGGAACCACACGGGAGATGGCAGGGGAATCACGCTCAACGAAGCTGGGGCGTCTCGTTCAGGGCTCCTCTTCAGAACCAGCGTGAAGGTGTCCGGCAGGGGCTCCACGGTCAAGAAAACCAGGTGAATGCCGGGGCGTCTTAGGGCTCCACCGCTCGGGAACTACACGGGAGATGGCCGGGGAATCACGCTCAACGAAGCTGGGGCGTCTCGTTCAGGGCTCCTCTTCAGAACCAGCGTGAAGGTGTCCGGCAGGGGCTCCACGGTCAAGAAAACCAGGTGAATGCCGGGGCGTCTTAGGGCTCCACCGCTCGGGAACTACACGGGAGATGGCCGGGGAATCACGCTCAACGAAGCTGGGGCGTCTCATTCAGGGCTCCTCTTCAGAACCAGCGTGAAGGTGACCGGTGTCGCACTCGGGAGGACAATGGGATGTCAGGGCGTCACAGGGCGTCTCGCTCAGGGTTCCGCTTCAGAATCAACCCGGACGGGAGGTGGTCAGGGATTCACGTTTGAGGTCGATACAGGGGAGTATCGCACAGGACTCCACTTCAATATCAGCGTACAGGTGACTGGCGTCGCGCACGAGAAACTCACGGGTGCGGATCCTCGCCTCTCTGAAATCTGCCAACCAACCCTGCCTCGGACTCGGGCTCCGTTCCTTATATCACCTTCTCTTCCACCCCTTCACTTCACTCCGAAGCATCTCCGTTAATTTTTTCGAGAAAACCCCTCTTAATTTTCTTATTGGTTTCTCATCTTTTTGGGGGTGGATCCTCCTCTCTTCGTTGTCTTAAGTGGCAACGATCCCCCGACACATTAGCAGGTCGTACACCCCAGGTACCTCTACGATCTGTCACGATTGGTTCAATCTCCCCCTTTCTCGACCTCTTGACCCGGCCAGCGCGGGAGAGTTACGGTTCCCACGGAATCCGAACATCCGAAAATTCCGCGCCACACTCTCTTGGTTATACATCTTTACCGTAATTACATAAAAAACACAATTAATACACTGTTTGTACAACATAGTCGCCAACACCCGACTGCCAAACACGGATTTCTGACAACCTACCAGTACTGTGAACCGATTTTCATTAATATTTCAGTTTTAAACTGTCGAAACATGAGATAAAGGCTATTTTTAAAATTTTTAAGCTTTAATAAGCATATAAATATTATGATTAAATTATTTTAATTTTGTTTATTTATATTAGTTTATTAGTAATTTCAAAGTCAAAAATCGCACTGAGCTAATTTTCGTGTTGTTTGAAAACGCGTAAATAAAAACAAAAACGCAAGAAGCGCCAAATCATCGATAAATTGCCAAGCCTAAAAAATAACTGTAACGTTTTTTTTTTCCTCAGCTGTACCAAAAAGAATTAAAGATGCTAGTGGGAAAATAATCTTTGAATCAATAAAATACACGACTTGATTTTGAAATGTATGTAAATATTACAAAACATGTTTTAACGCCTACTAAGAAAATTTTAAAGAGGCTCTAGAGCTCTCAAGGTTAGTTGAAAAACTGTGATGAGGTATTTTCTAAAATTGTGCGACAAAAAAGTCTTATAGAAGTATTTCCTCTGACTGGAATGACCATATCAAATTATAACGAGTAAGAATAAGGATATTTCTTGGATTTGAATGATTGTGGATGGTTATTTCCAGGTATAAAAAGGATCCATTTTTTATGTTTCCAAAAGAAATTATCTTATGCATCGACTTATTCAAAATTGTTGGCTGACAAAACTATTGCATAATTTTGTAAAGTGAATTGGATCAATATATTTTTTTCAAACATATCGTGTTATAAAGTTTTTTTTATCAAAATACTTTCATCCCATCGCAATAAAATTTTATGCCATAGTTGATTATAAAGAGTAAATAAATTTCCCGTACGATTTTAACAGAAAATTATATAAGAACTAATATAACGTAAAACGTTGAACTTAAACATGCCATTTACATTTTCATGTTTATATTTGAAACGTACACCAGTGCCTTTAATATTGTTACCTTATCATAAAATGTCGCTGTTAAAATTTTATAGAGTTTACATTTGTTTTACGATATGGTAACCAAGAACCCCATAAAATCGACGGCAATCTCCCCCCTACACATCAAAACCGTAGCTTTAGCATTTAAAAGGAGTACTATTACATTATTCAATACACCTACGGCCATTTTTTTTACTATACGCTGCCATTCGAAACCATTAGTTTACATTCACGGCGCGGCCAACTATTTTAAACTGCTTTACAAAAATCACACGTGCCGGGAATATTTTAGGTCATTAAATAATCCTGGATCGCACTAGGGAAAGTAAATAATCACAGAGCAGCTCTGGTCCGACACAGAGGGAATTTATAGGGCAATAAAAGGTGCCGTAAAATGCCCGCATATGAATACAAATATTAACTTAGGCGCGTGATTTCTGACGAAAATTAGTTCTGAGGTGGAACGGATCTAGAGCGTCAATAAAACACGGGTTTTTATGTATCGGTTGGGAGGTAAGCGTCTTTAGATGGACGTGGGAATAATGCAAGTTGGGGTCTTGTTTTTAGGGTTATGAGGTAAACGGTGTTTTGATATTGATTTTTTTTGTTGTTGAATCAGAATGTGGGTATGGATGTTTTTTTTATGGAAGGGAACTCTTCTGCGTTTGTATTGAGAGTTGTTACTTGAGGTTCAGTGGTTGTGGAATTTTCTTTGGAAAAATAAATGTTATTTTGGGTTTGATATAAACTTCTTTTTTAGAAATTTCAGCGAAAATAATTAATTTAGATACAATAAACAGGCATCAAAAATATTAATTTAACAAAAAAAGAAAATCCATTTTTATTGTTGTAATAATCAGTTCAGTGATCATCCCGTTCTAAATATGGAAATAATGATACCAAGCCAATTGAGATAACTCCAATGGAATAATTCCCAAACCTTTTCTTATCACCCTGCCATGTTTAGAAAAAATACACGCTGTACTAATAAAAAATACATTTTATTGATTATTAAGAAAGATTTCTTTAAAAAAAACACTTGAATAAGGTTTAAAATTTTTAATTTCTGAAATATTAAATCGATAGTTGATAGATTAAATAACTGACCAAACAGCTGTATCACACTTGTTTTTTAATCATTTTGTATTAATTCCTACTTCTTTATATTAATTTTTGAGCAAAAACCTGATATCCAGATCTAAGAGTTCCACAAATTGAAAAAAAAAATTAAATCCGCGAAAAACCTTAAATGGAGAAAAAAAAAGGGATTAGGGTAGAGAGTTCTTCCATCGAAAAACTTTCGAGAAAGACGAATTAAAAAAATGAAATTTAGAATTTGAATTTAATACAACATTGTTTTGCTTCTGGATAAGGATAAGAGATAATTTATGGTATTTCCTTTGACAGTTAATAGTTTTTTTTGCGTTTAAATCGCCCTTTGAATCCGGAACACCTCAAATCTTCTTTCACAAATGTTCATTCATGGAAAAGTCGATTTAGAAGAAACCGAAAAATTACCACCTAGCAACTAACTCTTCATGAACGCATTTTTCGACACCTTAAGAAGTTTATTCCTAATAATTATAGGTACGTTATTAACGAATATTGTTGCACTAACAAACATTTAGGGGTGACGTCTTAGTGTTCGTTTGGCTCTCTAAGTTATGGTTGTTGAATAAAATAAGGGTAAAGACAAAACTTTAATAGGAAAGAGTAATGGTAAAAATGTATATAAATTATATGAATTGCCTGAATACACAAAGAAAACATCTTACTATGTAAAATTAATACAAAGGAAAAACATATTTCAAGGTATGAAAAACTAAATTTGAGATAACGAATATTAAATCTTAAAAAAAAAACAATGACAAATTAACATTGAAATAGTTAAATTACTCGAATAACAATAAAAACTTTAGAAATTATCATACATATTTGAGAATTTAAACGCACAATCTTTAATAGATTTCTAAAATAGAAAAATAACATTAAATTTTTTTGATAACCTAATCAATGGTATTTGTCTTTTAATCAATATCATTCTTTTAAATATGATTAATACCAATAAAACCACTTGATATCATGATAAATTAAAACCTTATTTCACCATAAAGATTTTGTAAATACTGTTAAGAAATAATTTAAAAGTTGTTTCATACTTATAAAAATACTAAGCAATATATCACCAATTCATTGTCGTTGCCTTAAGTTAAGAGGTATGAAATATAAAGTCATTAAGTATAGGAATAAAATAAAACATTAAAAATATTCAATGAAATTAAGTACTATATTTTAGTAGTATCTTAAGAAGAGTTTACAATTTCAAGAAAATGAAATTATATGAAACAGAATGTAAAATACGTTTTAAATATTTTGCCAAAGAAAATTTAATTTGGTGTTAAAAAATATTTGTATTTAGTTCATAAAGTTTCACTTATTAATTTTTTAAAACTTGAAATCCAGTACCCCACAAAACAAAAGAACTCGGAATTTCTTAATAGAAATCCAATCACCACGTCAAAATATAAAAGTCAAACTCACCCGCAAACTCTTTTTCCTTCGCAATCAATTCACTGCGGTCCCTAAAAAACAACACTCGCACACAAGAAACGTCGCCTTCTAAAAAATAAAAAAAATGAAAAAGCAACAACAAAAATATCCGAAAACTCGAACCACGGCGAAGAAAGAAAGACGCAACTTTCCGAGTCGCGCAGGGAAGCCAGCTATCAGAAACCGACTCGGCGCCTCGCGGAGAAGCCAACTACCGGCCTGGAGGCAGCACTTCGCACTTTTCAATTCCCCGTTTTTGCGCATGCGCGTGGTAAACTAAGCCCGCAAGCGTGTTGTGTTTTCCCGAAATTCGATTACACATTTGTGCTGTTTTTTCACATGAGGGATGTTACTTTTTGAGAGGTCTTTTTAGTAGAGGCTGGTTTTTTTGTTTTTGTTTTGAGAGGTGTCGATTATTGCGGTTGGTTTGGTTTATGCGTCTAAAAATAGACGCGACGTTTTCGGAATGAGTTTCCGATTTGTTGTTCTTGTTTGTGATGTGTGGAGGCTGTAATGGGTTTTGTTAACTCTGAGAGATTCGAAAATCACAATTTTCTGAATAGCTAATGGGTGTTTGCGATATGCTGTAAGATTTGGTGAGGTTTTTAAGGTTTATCTTAAGGTGAAGAAATATGTAATTGCTTTCAAGATTGAAGATAGTTTGTTTTAGTTTTATAAAAGGATTTCTTATAAAAATGTATTGTAACTTTAAAATCAAAGGCTTTTACAAAAGGAATTCTTTATAACATTTAGAAAATTGTGATATTTTTTTTATTTTAAAAGCGTAGGTGTTTTTTAGTCCTAAAATAAGGTATTTTTATAACTTATGAAGATATTGTGTTTCTTACAAATAATCTTTTTAAAAGAAATAGAATTATACTTATGATTTTCATGAACTTCTTTAAAAAAATTATCGATAAGATTGGTATCTATACATACAGTTTTGTTTTTAACTACGTAGATAGAATTCTTTACATTTTGGGGAAACCTGAATAAATAATTTGTCCTAAAAATAGATCAAGGAAGGTACAAAACTGAGACGTTCAATGATGTAATTAGAGTTAAAATATTTTATTTGTATTATGTGCCTTAAAAAACAACATCATGCTACAAGACTAACGTTAGTGTAAAAATTCTGAAATTTTTTAGTAAGATTTTGTATTTTGAATAATAGTAAAAACAATACAGAGTAAACTCATTTACTCAAAAACATATTTTCCTCCATTTTTCCTTGTTTTTTCCAAATGTATCTCGAAATTTTTTCGGGTCCCTTCGATTTCTAGCTATCAAGTTTAAACTGTACTAGATAGTTTAACAATAAACTTTACAGATTTAATATTTTTTTTGCATTTCATAATCAAATCAAATAATAATTCTAATTTTTAATGTTTTTATCTTCACTATCAATTATTTTAAAATATTCTCCACTGATTCCATTCCATCTTCTTTTTCATTTTAAGAATTTTGAAGCAAGAAAAAAATAAAGGTTATGTGGACATTTCTAAGAAAAAACCATAAAAAAGCTAGAAAATTTTACAGTTTTTCTTTTATTCCCAAAGTTGATAAAGGCCAGAACGGGTAACCTCTACAAATCTTCGAAACTTACCCCAAAAAAGTAACTCTCTAGTACAAGCATGTTTATCAACACGTATTGACGGATATTCTCTTTAAAGTTACATTTATGCTAAAATTATACAGCATTTTAAAAATTAAAGAGTCAAGATCCACCCAAATTTCACTAATTAAAACAGCACATCAACTTCTTCTAAAACTTTTCCCCAAAACCGCCACACTGGGTAAAACAGCCACCTTATCTTCCCCTGCGGAAATATCCGCTTATGTCCAAAATTAATTATGATTTACTAGCACCGCCAGATAGCCACGTGTGAACGTGCCGCCGCAAGCTTAACCACCCGTCGCGGTGATAGGCTGTAATTGCTTTAGGTCTGGGGTGACCTCTAGTGGCTACTATGATGGCCTTTTCAGTAAACATTGTTAATACGATGCCTCGAGGATTTATTGATTTTATCAATGGGGCCTTTAGAGATGTGTTTGTTTGTTTAACAATGAATGGATTTGATCCTACAAACTATTGCGGTTTGAATCAGCATTAGAGGGTATATGGTAAATACTGTTTGGGTGGATTTATTGTCAAACTTTTTTTTAGGAAAGGTGGAAACAGTAACAAAGTATCAAAAACCCATATACAATATTGCTCATAAATATTTTGACATAAGTAGCACACAAATACTTGCCAACATTCTACTGGTATTGAACAACATTAAAAATTCCGTGGAATACCAGATACCTAGATATTGGTATGTGGTGTTGGTCAATGTTTCTGAATATGGTGTAATTTTAAAATATTAGAAACAGTTTAAATGACAATCTAAATAATAATAAATTTATTAACACTAGGACGATGGGCCGTATACCCAGAATACGAAACGGGCCTGTGTGGCCCCTCTCAGATTTTTTTGTGCACATCATTATATCATAAAATGAGTTGAACCTGCATCTTACTTTTACTTTAGTTCATATAATTTAATTCTAGGTAAATATATCAATTATATTAATTACATTCAGATATAATGCACAAAAATACACTTTCACAGTCAATGGATACATATTATTTTACAAAATGCCTTTGTTCATTCGCATTTCGTACAATTTCGAGAATATTGAATTGAATTCAAAGCCCTCTGAGTGCATTTTCCACAAACTGCTTTCAAATATCCGAAATGCACTAAATTGTTTCTTATGTTAACATAAACTTGCCCGTTAAAATCCTTCCAAAATCCCGTTACTAACTACTTAAATACTTAACTTGCAAAGTTAAAGTCTAATAGAAAAAATAATCTAGTTCTAGATACTTTATTTTCAGGTAAAATTAAAGCAAATGAAAGTTTGAATAGATAAAGGCAAATACTCAAGTTTCAAGTGAATGAATTCACAAAAAAAAATTATTGTTCTCCAACGTAAAATCCGATAGTTTCATTTATCTTCTTTCTGGTTCATAGAAATTCAAACAGTTTCTTCTCAATTTCAGATTCATTTTCCTTTCTCTAGTATTTTTTTGGATTTGTGTGTGTTACTTTAATTAAAACTTGAACCAAAGTTTCACAGGGCTGAATTGTTTGAGTCTCGGCTATGAAAGAAGTGCAGAGATTTAAAAGTTATGTTAAAATTATTATAAAAATTCCTCGGAATTTTACTCATTTTGTTAGTTATTCTAGTTAAACATTGTGCTTCCCAGAATTTAATGTTAAGTTCTTTGATGATGTAGTTAAAAGTTTTATCTTTTGTAAAATGTTTGAAGCTTTTATGAGCGTGAAATTAGTTGTTTTTGAAACTTACAGGTACAGAGGAAGCTTGAATTACCTTAATTGCAGTAGTTGTTATTATTGATTGCTTTTAAAATATTTATTTTTAATAAGAAGTTTCATTTTGCTTTTGTAACATACTTGACTATGAATTGTCTTCATTATTGAAGAAATTTTAAGTTTCATGTTTGAAGTTTTTCAAATGCCAGTATTTCATACAGTCGACCCGTGATGTGATAACTTTTGTCCAAGAGTGGAATGATAACAATATCCGAGTGATGATAATAATATGCGATTTGATACTAGAAAATTTTTACTCGAGTGTTTGCTTTAAAATCACAACTATGTAGACCTAATTAAAGTATTATTTAAAACGATTACCTAGTATGTTATGTATTTTGCAACTTTTACATTCTTATGAGAGTAGAACATAAAACACTAATACATTAATGACTAATTTTGTATAATTATGTATAAAATTTGGCCTTCAAACGGAAAAAAATTAAGGTATTTAGGGGATTTCACCAGATTTTGATAACATTAAGCGATACATTGATCACATAAGATGATGCATTTTGCAGAACACAAAAATAACCTTATTTAACTCTAGCCCAGGTTTAAGTTGCCGATACTAACTTAATACTATCTTAACGTGATTAAAAGTATAAACTTTTCCGCATCTTATCCAAAATAGAAGAGAGAGAGAGAGCACTTACAAAATTTATCATAACATTGATAAATAACCAGGAAAGTATCGAGCCACTTGAACGCTAAACTGGCAATCGATTTTCATTCATCGGCTATCGTAATCGATTACAGCAGACACCAGGTTTAGAAAGTAGACAATCAAAATTCGTTGATAGATGGTTTGGAAGATGGGAAATAACAGAGTTCGAGATTGATCGTTGGAAAGCGTTGGTTTGAAAAATAGCTTTTCAAATACCACCAACGAGAATGCACAGTTCAATGTCTTTATTGTTTGACAGATTTTTGTGCCGAGTTTTTGTAGTCGCTCAGTAATGTGTTGTTTTATTAAGTAACGTAACCTTCAACGACTTTGGTTCACGAATCCATAATACTGTCCAAACTCTTTGAAATAGGGCGTATTTTTGAAAATAAAGTATCTTCCATATTTATCGACGCGAGGCACCTTGTAAGATAATGAAATGCTGTAGAAGTAGGGATATCTTTCTGTTTTTATTATAAAAATTATTAAACACACTTTTACCGCTGTAATTGACTTTTTAATAATAGAACTACTAATGATTTTACTTAATTTATTCAGCTTCAAACTTTCTTAGTTATAAAATGTAAAAATAAACTCTTGTGGATACCATTTGGTCTACATTACAGAAAATCCATTTAATCGAAAATGTATAAAATTTTTTGAATAAACATTGATTAGATTAAATTTTATTAGAAAAACAATGGAAAAATCATACTTAAGCACATTTTTTATCATATTGAAAATAATAACCTCCAAAGTTTGTACAAGTAATTGAGATGTACTGGCGTGTTTTCTCAAAAAATAAATTGAATTTTAAATGTTTTTCATCTTGAATGAATTTTATATTGTTGTTTATAGGGCTTTCTCATACTATATATAGTCATTGATTTGAAACCTTTTCAAAAAGAAAACTTTTTATCAAATAAATATTCATCATCCATAAATTACTTAGTTTACATACGTATTTAAAACCAAAGATGTTTACGAAAAAACTTCCAGGTAAAAAGTACAAAAAAGTCGGTGCTCATAGAATAATGATTTTACAGTAAATATTTTAACTGTTAACCTTTGATTTGATACGGAAGACCTTTTCATCTATGCATCCAATCACTTGGCTTTTATTCTGAATAAGTTGTGATCTATCTCCATTAGCTTTCTCGTTAATGTCAGCCCGGATTTTTCCATTATGGAGATGTAAGGCTCAGCTTCTCAGCTAAGTAAATACAGTTGCTTTGGGGGACATGTTTTGAAATATATTTAGATTTTTGTGGGTGCCCGGTCAAGGGTTTATTGCACAAAAGTTGTTATCTAACAAAGACCTTTAATTTTATCATTGAAATGTGCCGATAGTAGTAATTACTCTTTAGCTTCTATAAAAAAGTGTAATATTTATAAGGACCCAGTTGATAGTTTAAATAGGGTCATTTTAGACGACGTTTGTTAAAAAATTACTGCTCGATATTTAGAATTTTTTTTGTTTGAAAGATTTTACTTAAAATGTTTACTGAAGAAAATAGGTTAATGTCTAAAACAAAATTTGAGTAGTACCTACTACTCTGTTGTTAAAGATACGGAATATTACCTTCAAAGTTATTTTATCTAAAGAAGTACACAATTTTGAACAGCTTCCTTTGAATTCAATAAGTCAGCCAAAGTATCTTAGAGTGTTTTTAAAGATGAAGAACAATGTTTTGCATCACTTATTATAAAAGAGGTTGTTTTTGCTGCGTGTAAAATTTTGTAACGAATTATGCTCTTCATGATTCAATCGTTTTTGTGATATTAAGAGATGAGGTCTGTTTTTTAAGTATAATAACTATACCATTTTTCTTCTGAAAAAACCCCCTTAAGAAATGATTTAATAATAATAGTGGTCTTGTGAATGAAGTAGTACATTTCATACAAACATCTGTCTTAATCCCTGGGAAATACAATTATTCTAATACATCGAAGTAAAAAGTATGCTCCAAATATTCGCTTCATGATGCATTGCTAGGAGACCCTAGTTTTGTCTATTTGGGGGTGGAAAGGTTCCCATTTTAAAAGTCATAATTTAAGTTATATATTCTTTCAAAAAACCATCAACTTGCTCCAGATAGTTTTTTTTCGAACATATAATCACTGATTTTCGGCAAAGTTCAAAAGAAAGTACCCACTCAACATCCTAATGACCAAAAGACCTTTCTCCCTGACAAACACTCCCTTTTAGAACCCAAATCGAATTCTCTGCACAGTTCCTATTAATCACTACAGCCTTAGATCTGATAAAGGGCCGATAAGTCTAATAAGGCGCTAATGGTGGCCCAGTCAGCACATCTTCCACCTTTAATCTTTTGCTCTCTCTCTGATCGATGAGGGTGGAGAGGGCAACAGATGGGGTTCTCGACCCCCCGGGAAGCCCCGATCGTTTGCGCGGGGGGTTCGAAACGAGAGTTAATTGAGTTAGGGGTTTGTGTTAGTAGCGGGATTTATTCAACTGCTGAGTGAGGAATCGCACTGTAGTAATTTGGGTGACAGCAGGTGAATCTGGTTTGAGGATGTTTGGAATTTGCAGAACCGCTCTCGGATCCCTTTTAAGGACCGTTTCCACTTATGCGTTTGGTTTTGGTACGTCAATCCGGATGTGCCAAGTAACGAATCCCAAGAAGACAAAAATGACGTCACTTTATCTGGTCAAGAACCAAAACCAAATGCAAAAGTGGATTAGAAGGTATTATGTTGCTTAAGATACTTTTGGACTCTCGATTAATTGACGTGGACGTAACTAACGCCTAAGTTGATAATGGATAAACGGATAAGTGAAAATTCTTCCTTAGAATCCACGATACAACCAACGAATTGGATTAAGGTATCGGACGGGGTTAAACAACATTAAAGTAAAATCTTCAAATGAAATTTTTTTTATATTATTTTGAGTTTTATGGTATAATAATACTAAATAGTAAAATTTTCCACAGAAATGTTTAGCATAAAAAGTCAAAAATAGGGCTGTACAATTTTAAAAAGTTAAAATTGATCATTTTTAAAAATTTATAATACATTAATACACTTATTTAGAGCCTGAACAAAACTTTTTAATGTTTAAAAACATATAATTATAAGCAGCTTATAGAAAAATTAACTACGTTGACAGTTTACAAAATCAAAATACTTGTGTGTGCATTAATTTTCAGTTTTTGAAAGTTAGTAACATTAATTTGGTAAAATGTTTTTCAGTGGCCCATAAAATAAGTTAATTGCAGTAATAGAAATAATAGATAGTTACAATAGTCTTATTTTCTCGTTTAAGTTTATTCCTAATACCCGATAAAAAATCAAATACCCTAAGTAACTTTTGAACTAAACAATTCTGTATTCTTTTAAAGAGAGTTGATATTAGTCTTTTATCAAAGGAAAATAATGAAAAATCATTGACCAAATTAAGAAGGTTTCTCTGAAATTTATGGATTTTAGTTTCTTGTCTTTAAAGGTGAATATATCAAGTTAATTATTTTCTTCAGCAGATTTAGAGCATAACCTTTCATAATGAGCAATAAAGCAGTCTATAAATTATAACAATTCCATTAAAAAAAAGAGCTTAATCAACTATAACTAGTGGATTAAGGGATTTTTTTTCTCTCTTGCAATGCAAAAAGTACTGAAAGATGTAACAGATGTGTTAATAATTTTTTATAACTCTCTCAGTCTGATTGAATTTGTACATTCCTAATTTCAACACCTCTCAACAGATTAATTCGTTTAATTATCCAACAACATTGGTGCACTTTTTGCAACGTAAAAAAAATAGATAACTTGATAAGATTCAATTACGCGTGTGTTGGATAATTTCGAATAAAAAAAAATATTCCTTAATGAGGATGAATGTTCCTTTCTTTTTCTTGAGGGATCATATTTATCCCAGATAAAAAAGTCTTGACGTAGCGAAGAGTTATAAAACCTACCGCATAGTGAGATTAAAAAGGATTACAGTGTCAGAAATTTGTTAATAGTGTCGTTAAATAAATTGAGTGGTAAAATATTACCATTAATTGAGAAGTTTAGTCCTTTAATATATTCATTCTTATACAATCCAGATAGTTTAATATCATTAAATAAATGACGATTACAATTATTTTAAGTGCAACTTGAATAACTTGAACGTCTCTATTTGAAGTTGCTTACAATTCGGTATTTACCTTTGAGCTTTTAGTCGGATCAACACTCTTTTAATTCTAAGTTTTGAATAATTCAAGAGTTTTTTTAGGCGGGAGCTCTTCAGCTTTAAATTATTCAAGTTACTCAATATCAAATTAAACAGCATGGCCTTTATAAGCGAAATCTACATAAGTGATAACTACTTAAAATCACTGTAGTGTTTATTTTTTGGTCGAAACTCTTTAACTCTTAAGTTAATGATCGGCTAAATCACCATAATGTTCAATATTTTTATATTCTAAATGTTAAAATCTAACACCTTACCACGATGCTGTTTCTTGCAATTTTTTTTGTGTGGAAATTTTACACTTAATAAATTTAGTTTAATTTTTAAGTTACGTAGAAAAAAATATTTGAGATGAAAATTTGGAAAATGATCTTATGTTTAATATTTCTCTGATGTTTAATATTAAAAAGAGAAAAATATTTTTAAATTGTTTTTTACAATGTTAATATTAACTGACATTTTAATTGCATTGAGCATAACGACTTTCATGTGATTGTTTCCTGTTCCTTTCAAATAAAAGAATTGTAGAAAATTTACCTACAAACACAATTTCAATGTTTTTCTGTATCCATCGAAAGCTGCATGTGCATAACACATAATAAAAATTATTTATTCAAATAAAAATACTCATAATTATTAAATTTCTTCTTAAGATTTTTCACGGTAGATCTCGGATTGATTTTACTTGATACCTAAAGCTAAAAAAAAATGTAGCAAACGTATTTCTTTCCACTTCAACTTCTTTGCTGCTTCTTTCTCCTATTTATTAAATGCAAGAATGCATCTTAGGAAATGCTCGAAGACATTAGTCTGAGGAGATATTTCACATTTTAAATAGTTTAAAAACAATTCTTTGTTTTAGATTTGAACAAAGTGTCTTTTCAAAGACATAAAAAGTAGTGAGATGGTTTTTGTATGAAGTATAACCTTCACACGGGACTGAAAAACGTTACAAAAAATGGAGGGAAAAAAACAAATTCCCTGGGATCTGCAATTTTTGGACGGATATAATTGGTTAAATTTTCTTCATTACTCAACTTATTTCTTACCGTTGCTTTATATTTCTTATTAAAATGCAAATAAGCTTTACTGGAACTCAAATTCCTTCAGCCAGCATTTAGCATCGCTTCAGGCAGTTTTCGACAAATTATTTTCATTTTCATGAATATTCATTATTTTTTGTCGCATACTGGATTTTGACATCCTGTAACATAAACTACATTTTTTTTTTTTGAACTCAAGAAAAAGCTTTTTTAATTTTGATAGTTTCAAATTTAAGTATTTTGTCACCTTACTTCGTCTGGAATCTGTCATGAGAGTTTATATTATACAGAACGCGAATGTTTAGCAAAATAATGTCACTACAGTTTTTTTTCAGGTTGTCTTGCCAATTTAACAGCGTAGTAGAAGAGAGATAGGTACTGTGAACAAAATTTAAACCCGTTAATAATGCAGTTTACTCCAAAATTATTTAAAAACAACCAATATTTTTTACATTAAAACCATTATGAAATATTCTGAAGAGAAATATAACTGCTGTGATGCTAAGATAAATACTTAAATAAGGATTACTTTCTGTGTATCAACACTTTTAAGTATCGATAGTGCTTTTAAAAATCTTAGCTGTTTACTAACTCCCATTTTTTAATTTAAAGTTTAATAGATACCTAAAAATATTTAATTCATTAAAGTATACTTTGAATACGGATATTCGATACTTTAGAGTATTCGAAGTCTAAGTAATAATTATGATTATAGCTAGTATATTAACTAGTAAATTTATAAAATGTATACATATAAACTTCCCCTATAAAATAGTAATTCAACTAAATAATTTTTATTGCGATGAATATCTATATCGTTGTAACTTCATTATTTTTGTTTCCTATCAGAATAAGAATCTTAGTACAACAAATACTAAATATTTGAGCAAGCAATCCAGTGAATAGTATATGGAAGGCTGTAAGCAAACATAAAATATTTTGGAATTCAGCGATGATTGAATAAATATTTGCTGATTCCTAAATACTATATACTAAGTGATATTTTATTTTGCCATTGAAATCCTCTGTAAACGAAGATTTCCATTATAACCATTCACAGAAGTCATAATACAGACAAACAAATGTTCCATCTTGTGACAGATTAAACAGGGAAAACTTTTCAATGTCCTTTTCAATCATATGCCAGAATCGTGATTAATAATCCATTCCGTTTTAAACGAAACCATCTTCGTTTACGATATCTTTCTAAGCAAAATACTCATCCTTGCATTATGCATATTTTTGGTGGAATGTGTGAATTCTGGGGAAGCGATCTTTTAATGCTGTGAATAGTTTAGCAGATAAGTGTAATTTTGCCAGCTTCTCTTATTAGTCCGTTGAGAAAAGGAATTTCTTGAAGATTTTAAATAATAATAATATGTTTGAATTTTAGAGAAAGCCGTGCCATTCAGTTGTTGTTGAGGTGGTTGGGGGTACATTTTATACTTTATTCATGATTGCTCAAATGTGCATTGTTTAGTTTCAGTTGAATTCGTTACGGTCCATTCCTCTTGAATATTCTACGATGAGTAAATATTTAGGTATTTTCTGAGTGTTATTGATGTTTAAATACACAACTGGGAGACGAGAAAGTCCAGACTAAAACGCTTGTCAGTTTAGTAGTTTTAATGGAAAATAATTATAACTTAAGTTTCTTTTGGTTGTCATCAAATCTGTTGCTTATTTATTATTTGTCACTATACTATATATACTTGACAGCAACGTTTCCTGCCCCTATGACGTCACTAACAAACGAAGTACTGTCTGTCTATCACAAGATGAGCTCTCGTTTACATTTCTTACATAGATAAATTTAATATTGTTTCGATAGCAACCGCCACAACCAGCAACTAGTCCAGAGCTCATCTTGTGATATACAGACTGTAGTTCCCAGCGCGGTGTTTGAATTTTGAGTGAATGAAGAACATCAATTTAAAAATATGATTATTTTGTTAAACCCATGCATATACGGCGTCTTTTTATCACGATTTGCGTACCGAAACTCCACCTAGCAACCCAACAGGCTTTCTGTTTACGCAGTTTCTACTTCCGCGTAATGGACTCGTCAACTTGGAGATTCTACTGTTAGTATTAGAATTACAAAGATAAACCTACAAACCACCCGTTGTTTGTTAAGTAACAAAACATAAGATCGTTGAATTATAATGCTTAAAGGTACACTACTGATAATCTTTATTATTTATTATAATTATTATTTTCCTTACCTCATTAAATATTTAAAAAGACTGAGATAAGTTTCATTATAAAAGTAAACTTATTTTCTCCACTTTTTTTTTTAGTTCGGGGAATGCCGTTAAGTTAACCCACTCGAACCGCTTTTAGAACTAAACTGCACATGAGATAGCACTTGTTTCAATTTGATAAGTACTTAGGTTTGTTTAAAAAAATTAAAACAACCCAACCAAAACATTCCTCCAAACTTCAAAAGTCACAAAATATCCAAAAAAGAAAGAGCCGCCAAAACTTTTCATTACATTTCACCAACATTCAAAAACAACCCCACTCCAAAAGAGCAAAATTAAACCCAAACAGCGGCGGCGAAACTTCTTCAAAAGAGAGAAAGAGCCCCTCTGACAAGCGACGAGATTTAAAATCCTATGAAATTCCCGGTAACAGATTTAGACATACCTGAATTTATGTGTCGACGAGAGGGGCAAATGGAATTTTAAACTCATTTAGGGCAAACATACATTCTTTTAGCGCCCCGCATTATTTATTTACCCGATGGAATTGTTGGGGAAAGTTGTTGGCCCGAGCCGGGAAGAAGTATTTTCCCCCTTCCAGTTGCAACGCCTCGGAATGGCCCTGAGATTCCGAGATATTTCTTAAGAATATATTTCGGCCTTCACTTTTGAAAGTTTGACTAATGTCGGACCCTATTACGCTCGTACCTAGCCTGGTTTTGTTTGGGAGTGTGTGATAAGAAATTTTGCGAGTCCCTCGAAATTCGCCATTTTGTTGTTTGGAAAGAGAGTTGATGGAGAAGAGTTTGTGAGATCTGGAAGATAGATATGACATTTTCAATAGTTTAGTAGAAAATTTCATTACATTGAAAAGTAACCGATTTTCCATCTCGGATAGTTTTGTCACTGTGAATTTTTTAGTTTTTCAGAAAACTATTAGAGATGATTCATTTGAATTCTGGAATTAAATTCCATTTTCTGTTTACAAGACATCAATACTTCAAGAGACTTATGCAGTCCCAAATTACTATAAATGGTAAATTTTTCATAAACCTGTACTTAGTAGTGTTTGAGTAATATTTTACAATTTTTTAAACGTAATAATTAAATAGGTGAACCGAAATCCAAAAGAGAAAATGCAATAATGTTATTTACTTAAAAAATATAGAGTAATTGTTTTTTAGAATATTGAATTTTTTTAGCGTTTATGACGTTTATCTTTTCAAATCTACTTTAATTTATAATATTGTGATTTATTTAGTAGTTTTTGAATTCGATTTTAAATTTTATGTCGTTTTCAAAGGCTTAATATGAGTTTCTATTAATACAATTTTTCAACACTGCTTACCTAATTTCTTTATAATTGTTTTTTATTTGGTCATTTGGATATCCCAATCCAATCTATTGTAAATTTCTTTTTTGGTATTTTAATGTGAGGAATATTAAATATATATTCTCCATTGGATAAAGGGGGAAATTTGTTAAAGGGTTTTCAATTGAAGTAGAATAGGAACTTTTTGGGAAAAAAAATTAACTGAATTATTTATAATATGTACCTCTGTAAACATCTACGACATAAGTAAATAAATGTAAACCTTCTTAAAATTCTTTTTATCAAGCTTTAATATGCACACGCGGAATCGACAAATATTACATCCCAGATAATATTATTAAGTCCCATAAAAACCCAAAAACCATAGGATTCCTCTCGTAAAACTATAAATTCCCTGACATTTCATACAGCTTTATTATGATACATTTAGTAGACGCTTCTCAATCTCTTAATACCTTCCCTTTAGATGGAATTTCAGTAAAGACGGATCAAATCCATCCCGCAGCATTACTCGGCTCCGCGAAAACGGGGTTAAAGCCGTACGTACAAAATATCGGGAGAGCTCAGGTAACATTTCGCTGATGATTACTATTATTCTTTCCGTGCAAAAGACACACAAATAATGAAAATCCATCCATCGCCAGCAACCCGATCCTATTCATCTTCCTACAAAAGCCCGAATCGGATTTTAATCAGAGCTGCTCAACTGTCTGCAAACATTTGCCTTCTCTCTGTACTACTAGGTCATTTGGTTGGTTTCGGGGGAAAAGTGGGTTATGTTTGAGATGCTTTGGTACGGCGGCTTCAGTTGAAAATGTGTGGGGAAATTAAATTTTTTTGTGAATTAGGTCGTGTTTGTCTTTTTGACCAACAATGATTTAAATTAAATACTTTTATCATTTTTAAAAACATGACATTTTTTAAATGTTTATTAGTAATTAAAATTACCCAATTTTTTTATTAAATGTATGGTTTAATTTTACTCTTTTATATCTTTAAATCTTTTATCTGTAAATACTCTTCTTTTATACCTAAAATTGTTTTTGTTGTTTTCTTTGCAACAATAAGATCTTCGCAAGGAGATTTTTGAAAAAGGCCTAAAAAAGAGGGTGAAGGGGTGGTTTTCGTCCCGATTCGTGGGTATACCAAGTTTGATCTGAATCGGTCAGGTAGTTTAAGAGTAATTACACCACATTTGATCCGTACACACCCACCCAGACAGACAGACATGCAGACAGATCTTTATTTAATAGATATAAATAAAACTGTTGCGATTTCTTTTGAAGAAAGTATCTGCTTGTTTATTTAAAAAGAAACATCTAAACACACAGTACCTTCCTTTAGTCCACATCTTTCCCGACCAAAGCAATCTTGCAATCTCGAACCCTCCCGTTATCCGTCATCTTCGGCTTCTTCTGTGAGCGGGATTTAATTAAAAGCGCCGTCTCTCGGAATTACTGGATAAATACCTGCACAGCGCCCGGACACACGGTTATTAATCTGCACTCGGATGTCACCGGGCAAGGCGCGGTTGCCCGGGGAAAGTTGTCGGGATTTGAAAACAGGGGTTTGAAGGGATATGTTTTGGAGGGGGGAGCGGAAGAAGTCGCGTGGAATCAATACGTTAGAATCGATAAAGGTGTTTTGGGAAGAAATTTTGATGGGTATCCTTATTTCTGTACGCAAAATTAGTGAGCACTTACTCTGTAATTATTTACGTAAGAGATTTTTTTTGTCTTCAAATTTACAACGTTTCCGTTGATGTAGTTAGGTAGAACTATATTTGGTAGAACTCTATCACACCTTATTATGATGTTGTTACTCATCCCCCTGGTGTAACATCAGTAACATTAGTAATATAGTGACTCTGATAAACCCAACATAGGTTACATATAGGGTATCCCCAAAAAGACTGACACATTTTAAAAATCAATAACTAATAACTCTAAAACTAAAAAATATAAAAATACGCGGTTTGTTGCATACTACTCCTGAGACACTCATGAGTAAGATGCAACAAACAGCGTATTTTTATCTTGTATAGTTGTCAAGTTATTAGTTGTTGATTTTTTAAAAATGTGCCAGTCTTTTTTGAGACAGATACCCTAGCAGGTAATACTTACCACATTTTTCTAGGAAAGGAACCTGGGGGGCAGTAAAATACAGCAAAAGCTTTTTAGCATATCGTAAAATCTGTATCCATACATATACATTGTCATGATAAACGGCCCCACTCCGTTTAGAGAGGATACACCCCATTCGGGTCCAACAGGTCAATAAATACCCCGTTTTTAGCCCCAGATCCCCGTTTCCTCTGCTCAGGAGAGAGATCAGAAAGCACTACAGTCAAACACCCCCCAAAAAACGAATGCACCGCATTTGTGTGTTTTATGTACCAGAAACCCCTCCGCCCCATAAGAAGGAGAGCAAACTGAATCGCTGGCGTAGAGTGAGGAAGGCATAGACTGCGAATAGAGCGTATTTTCCCTATTTAGTACTTGTAAGGATGTGTCAGAAGTGATTTTGTTTTAGCGTTAGTTTTAAAGAGAAACAGTGTTATTTTTAGAGTGAGGTTTAATTAACTGAAGAAGATGTTGATGAAAATAGTCAAATTAGCTAAATAATAGCCAATTAAAGAAAACCAATACGGGAAATTATTCACATCCCCCAAGACTTATCAACTATATATATATATATATATATATATATATATTTTAATTTTTAAAAATTTTTATATATCTTTTTAAAAAAAATACAATTTACAAAATAAAAATTGGTCACCAAGAGGCAACAGAGCCAGTATTGGTGACTACTTGCATGACATAGGAAAAAAATATAGTTTACAAAAATCAAAACGCAAATGATAAAAAACAAATAAGGATTTAGAACTAGGAAATGAACACAAGACATAAATTTATAAAAGTATACATAATTAAACATTCTGGACAAACTGGAAAATATAAAGTAAATTCGCTTCTAAATGTGGAAAAATAAATCGATATCGTCAATTTCAATTAAAAATGTAAATAAAATTTTCTTGAAATGATAATAATTGTTTTCCGACTGCAACTCAAATGGTAAACTATTGTATAACTTAGGAGCTAAATAAAGAAAATGCTTGCGATAGATTTCTTTACGTATTATTGGTAATTCAAAAATTATATTTGGACGTCTATCTGAAATATTTTCTTTTAATTTACATTGTGATTTTACATTAGTTTGGAGAGTTCACATACATTTTTGCGTGCCCCTGTCTAAAAAATGCATAGTACCCTCCTTTAGACTTCCATAAATCCATATGAGAGGTAAATGCATTCCCGATTGAAATCTTTATTTCACAGAAATGGAATATGTTAGGTAAAATTGAATGTCCCCATCTCTTATTTTCTACAGCAACAGCTAAAATGACTCTTTATTATAAAAACCTGGCTAAAAAATAATAGTATGTGATAAAGATTAATATTATCAGTGACAGTTTTTTTTTATTTTAAATTAATTCAACTTTTTCTACCAAGCAGAGAAACATCTTTTCAGTTGTTCTATTCAAATACGAGGTTTGGTTTTTGAATACCAAAGAACACCTAGCCAAGAATGTAGAAATGTTTCATTTTATGACTCGACTAGCTGTTTTTCATTCTCATTCAGAATAGTTCCTCTCATTTTACAAATTGTTTTTTTCTCTTACACAGAAAAACTATAAAATTCCAGATGTCTCCTACTGGACTTTCAATGTCACGGGATCTTTGATTTTCCCCACTCTTCCCAGGCAGGTTATCAAAAGACGTGCCCCCTAGCCCACACCACATCTACGCTCGTAGGTATAGACCGAGCCTGCGTGCACCCACGTAGGCGGAAAACGGAACCCCTCGCTTCATGAAATATGCATCATGCTTGGCAACTGCTCGCTTGGCTCTTCCGGTTAGGTACTAGTGCTCGGTCGGTATCCTGTAACGGAATCAATGTTTCGAGAAGAAGAAAAAAAAAATATCATTTTCGTGGGATTTTTTTTTGTTACCCTCCCCGAGGTGTGTGTATGGGAAATTTGGGAGTAAAAAGTGGGAGAGATTTACATTTTCGTGGGTGTGTAAAAGGTGGATTGGGGGCATTTTCGAGAGGAAAGGAGTAGGTTTTTTTGCAATCGTATTTTTCGGAATGAAAATGTATACGATGCGTTTCATTCTAACGGTTATGATTGCAGTCAGCACGTTTTCAATGCGTAATTGTTTCTTTAGAGGGAGCTTAACGTTGTGAAACACGAAAAGCTAGCAGCAGTCTCCTCTTGATAAATTTGAAGAAAGTAATTACATTGCAAATATTTTGCTCGGTTAAATGAGATAAATCTTTTTGCAGTATTTTCTATAAGAAATATGAGTTTAAACTTTTCAACAATTTATCTCTAATCTTTCTTATCTATGTACGGAGAGTCAGTGTAATGCATCTTGAGAGATTTTATATCATTTTAATAATAGAAGGTAACATTTAAATAAAGAAATTTATACACAAATTTGTAGTTATGAATTGGATTAACAGGTAATGAAGATCAAATAATATCTTAAGAATAATATATTAATGCTGTTAAAGTAATATTCTATTGTAGAGACCTTTCCCAAGTATTAACAATTTTGTTTGAAAAATCGTTCAGCTTTATGTCACAATTCACTGAAATCAACCTTAAAATATTTTGAATAATGTAAACCTGTTAACGAATAATTTCAAGTTAATAAACCTATATATCTTACAAATATTAGAACAGGTGGCATTTAATAAATTTCACAATGAGGTACTATTGAGGAAACAAATTTAAACTATACAGTTAAATTTACAATATTTTTTCTTACAGTCTTATTTAAGATTCTTACAGTCACATAATTGTTATTAAAAAAGAAAATATATTTTTTTTTTAAATTTGCAATAGGCATAAACAGCAATTGTTTAACGATAAAAACTGAACAAATTTCTTAAAATATGAGCAGATTTTATCAAGGAATTTAAAGAAATTCATTTAACAATTTAAATAAAAGGTTAAATTTGGCATAAAAAATTCTTGTATAGAAAAAACTGAACGAATTCTTTAAAATGTGTGCGAGTGCGTCTAAACTTTGTATCCTTGAATATCTGCAGAAATGGGCGGAGGAAACTGTCAAAGTCTTATGATTTATGATACGTTCCTCAGCATAAGTATTCACATCAAATAATCAGCCCTTACAAAATGTGAGATATTTTAAAAAAAAACCTATACACCACAGCACCCATTAACTGGTAACTTATTTAAATAGGAACCTCTTAAAAATGTGGGAGCCATGTTAATGTTAACTTTGAAAGTAAGTTTTCGTTGTTATTAAACTTATAGCTGAATCAATGCGTGTAAAAATAGTTTATGCATTCAGTTTCAGAAGAATTTTTTCTTTAATATCAGACGGATATAAAGTATAATAGTTTTCAATTTGGGAAACATTTTCATATATACTATAAATTTCGAATGAAAACTGTTCTTAAAACTATAGTAAAGTCAATGAATAATTTGAATTTATTAATTTAAAACTTTCTTTCTTTTATAGATCATTCTATTATTTCCGTATTCCATCCTATCAATTTACTTTTGGTAAAAAATTAGTTTTTTTACATTGTCATTACAGGAAGTTACACTGACCTAAAACGCCATGTTACTCCAACACAATAAATATTTATTAGATAAAAAAAGAAACACAAAAATGACTTTAAATTAGTTAAAGTATACTTTAATTTATGAACTAAAAATATGACTTAACCAAAAGTGTTTTGTTTTGAAGTTCATTATCGTTTTTACCTTGGAAGGTAAAAGAGACTTACCCCGTAAATTAGCTAATCCACCCCTTTGATTATACTATATTTCTTTAAGAATATCAATATTACATGAAAAGAATTTAACAAATTCTTCGCGTCTATTCATACAACAGCTGCAATAGTCTTGTGCTTTGCGCAGAAGAGAGGTATAAAGGACAGCTGAGGCTCAACTGAAGAACCAAATTCTTTATAGAACAGCCGCTAAAAACTTTCAGTTGTGCTTCTAAACGCATAGTCTTATTTTCCCTGGAAAAGTTTAACTAGAAAAGGTGGTGATCACCCGCCCACCCACCGCGACCACCACCACCACCGTTTATCCGTATCTTTCCTGTCTATTGATGAGGATGGTTCGTTGGTAGATTTCCAATTTTGTTTGAAGACAATGAAAAGTCACTATGTTCCAATTCCTCATCAGATAGGTTTGTCTCATCTATCTCAGGGATCGTTTCCAAAGTTGGAACCTTTATGCAATGGATTCTTCGGTAAGAACTCTGTAAGGGTGGACTTTTAGGTACATTTTTCAAAACAGGTATTTTAGGTGACAGATCTTTTTTATTTGGCCGAAATGTACCAGTAGCCGAGTAATTTCTATGGAGACTTGGAATTTTCGTTGGAATTTTGCTGAAAAATTTTCTTGTTATGTTTATTGGGCCTGTTTCTGTTTCATCCGAACTGTCGCCATCAAAAGGATTGACTGTTTCAGTATAATTTTTCATTGAATGGATAATGTTTTCTGGGATTACATCTTTCATACTAACATTAGCCTTTTGTAAATTATCATTCAAATTTTGTCCGCTTGATTTGATGTTTACAAGTTCCGTCTGCAGAATTATATCACTGACCAAATAATTAACTCGAAGACTCGGAATTTTGCTGGGAGTCCTACTTAAATCCTTTTTTTATTGCATATTTGTATTTTCATTCTGAGATATTTCTACTTTTTCATTATACTTTGGAGACTGTGGCATTATATCAATGACTGATGAATTATCGTGAAGGCTCGTTATTTTACTGGGAATTTTGCTCAAAACTGTTTTCTGTGTATTTTTCGTTTCCTTTTGGGAATTTTCTACTGTTTCATCATCTGTTGGAGCCTGTAGAGATGTATCACTAACCGCTTTATTACATGGTTAAGATTTTGCTGTTATACATGGTCAGTTCAATTATCCTTGTTTAAGAGTAACTAGTAAACTAGACGATGTGGTGATCACCCGCCCACCCGCCTCGACCACCACCACCATGAATCCGTATCTTTCTCACCTATTGAAGGTACGGTTTGCTGATCATACTCTTCCCAAAAGCATATTATGAAACGTGGTAAACAATGCTGAATGACATCGAGAAAACATTAGTAGCCATGTCTCAAAGTTTTCGACTGATTTTACGCGTTAACTTTCTCCTTTTTGCACCTTTTGAAGTAGTATGAAATATTTTTTTTATCAGGTTGTTATTCAAACTCTTTTCCGGCAACAATTAGAATAAGGTAATGTCTGTAGTGCTAAGAAACTTCCTCCAATCATTGTTCGGATATGGTTTTCTTTCTTTTCTACATCATCGTTATACTAACACTAGCCTTTCCCAATTATTCGGTTGATTTTCAGTATCGTATGAAAGCGGTGAAATCCAATTTCCGCATCAGGTAGGTTTCTCTCATCTACCTCCGGAATCGTTTCCAAAGACGGAACCTTTATACAATGGATTCTCCGGTAAGAACTCTGTAATGGTGAACTTTTAGGGACATTTTTAAAACAGGATTACAGATGAATGATGGTTTTTATTTTGCCGTAGCTGAAATATACCAGAAACTGAATCCATGAATCCTGAACTCGGGTTCTACATACTGAAAAGGCTGAGGCTAATTCTTTTTGTTTTAGATTTAGAGTCTTGCATGGTCACTTTGAACTGGATAGGTTCCACTAAACGAAACGGTGATCAACCGCCCACCCACCTCGACCACTACCACCGACACCATGAATCCTTTCTTCTTTTCCATATCTTTATTGGCCATTAAAAGGATAGTCTGCGGATTATACTCACAAGAAACGCATTCGAAATGTGCGAACAATGCTGGATGACACCAGGAAAACATAAGTAGCTATGTCTCAATTTTACCCCTTATTTCTTTTTGCATCTTTTTGAAGTAGTATGATAATTTTATATCAGGTTATTATTAAGACTAGTCTTTCTTACAACAATTGAAATAAAGAAAGGCTTCCTTTCATTTCACGGATAAAGTTTGACATTTTAGTCTTTCCCAAACTACATTTGAGGATTGCTTTCCTTTCGGTTGATTTTCAGTATCGTATAAACACAAAGAAAATTCACTGCTAGATCCAAGTTCAGACTTTTCAGTTAGGCATGGTCTCTTTGACCTGCTTGAGACCTTGGTTGACAATTAGGTGATCCCCCTCCCACCCACCGCGACCACCACCACCACTATTTATCCGTATCTTCCTGTATATTGAAGAGGTTGGTTTGTTAGTTGATTTCTAATGTTGTTTGAAAACAGTGAAAAGTCACTATAATCCAGTTTCTCATCTGATAGGTTGGTCTCATCCTCTTCTGGGATGGTTTCCAAAGATGGGACCTTCATGCAATGGATTCGCCGGTAAGAATTCTGTAACGGTGGACTTTTGGGTACATTTTTTAAAACAGGTATTTTAGGTTAAAGATCTTTTTTATTTGGCCGAAATGTACCATCAGTAGCCGAGTAATTTCCAAGGAGACTTAGAATTTTGGTTGGTATTTACTGAAAATTTTTCTTGTTATGTTTACTGAGCCTGTTTCGGTTTCATCCGAACTGTCGCCATCAGTCGACTTTTCAGCTATGCATGGTCTCTTTGACCTGGTTGAGACCATGGTTGACAATTTGGTGATCACCCTCCCACCCACCGCGACCACCACCACCACTATTTATCAGTATCTTTCCTGGCTATTGAAGAGGATGGTTCGTTGGTTGATTTCCTATGTCGTTTGAAGGCAATGAAAAGTCACTGTTATCCAGTTCCTCATCAGATAGGTTGGTCTCATCCTCTTCAGGGATGGTTTCCAAAGACGGAACCTTCATACAATGGATTCTCCGGTAATAATTCTGTGGTGGACTTTTAGGGACATTTTTGAAAACAGGGATTTTAGGTGAAGGATCCTTTTTATTTTGCCGAAATATGTCAGAAACACCATGAATATTTGGAAGTTTTGTTGGAATTTTACTGAAAAATTTTCTAGTTGCGTTATCTGATCCAGTGTCCATATCATCAGCCGAATTGTCTTCATCAAAATAATTGCTTATTTCAGGATCTTTTTTCATTAAATGGATGAGGAGGTTTTCTGGACTTCTATCTTTTATACTAACATTGGCCTTTTTTAAATTATCATTCAGATTGTTTACAATAGATTCAATATTTCCGAGTTTTGATACTTGAGTGGAAACTGAAGAGTGCAGACTTATTTCACTGACCGACGAATTACCTTTAAAACTTGGAATTTTACTGCGAATCCTTTTTTCCATCTTTATAATTTCGTTCTGGGAGTTTTCTGTTTTTCCATTATAAGCTGGAGATTTCGGCATTATGTCAGTAACTGATGAATTATCACGAAGGCTCGGAATTTTGCTCGGAATTCTACTGAAAACATTTTTTTGCGTATTTATCTTTTCATTTTGGGAATTTTCTACTATTTCATTATCCGTTGGAGACTGCGGAGTTGTATTACCGTCCAATGAATTACCATGAAGACTCTGAATTTTGATGGGGATTCTGCTTTTTTCTGTATTTTTCTCTTTAGGTTCATGGGAAATAGTTTTCTGTTTCCTCTCAGGCGTCGATTCCTTACTACTAATACCTCCACATGTTTCTGTATTGGCTTCAAGAGAAATATCTGTTTTGTGAGAAAAGTCAGATTTAGATTCAAGTTCCTGGTCTTCTATGTCATCTGAATTCATCATTATCGGGGAGTTATCATTTGCATTCAGGTCGGTTGTAGAGCTTGCTTTATTTTCCTTCTTCTTCTCTAATAAGTTCAAATTCTTGATAACAGCAAATTCTATGGCCAGTTTTTTATACTGTTGGCTTTGTTTGAAAATTATATAAATCAACCCAGCGACTATAGATAAAAGTATGGCATTTAAAGATCCGAGTACTGTAATATACCATTCTGTGTTTAAATCGCATTCTTTAACTGTTATCACTGCCTCTTTTTGGTCAAAATAGTTGAGAAGGTTCAATGTCAAGGTTATTATTTTGTTGTAAAAGAATTCAAGACCGGATGGTTTTTCGTCAGAGAGAATTTCAGGAATTTCCGAGGGCATGTTCAAAAACCAGTTGAAATAAGGAACTTTTTCGAAAATGATATTGAAGAATCCGGGTTCATAACCGACGACCTAGGAATAAATCACAATATTTTAAGCCTTTAAATACCGACTTACATAATTAAAACGATTTAAATTATAAAGGTTTTGCAAAAGTTTTTTATAATCTTTAAAAATAGTATGCTAAACCTTCTGTTTAGTTTTAGATGTTAAATATTAATTTTCATTTTATAAGCCTATTTTCAAAGCTTTAGATGAGCATTTATTTAATTTTTATTTTATGTGATTATTTTAAAAGGTATGTATAGTGCCAAATTGTAGAATGAATTTATATCTTAATTTACAATGATTTACCCTGATTTATTTTTTCTTCCTTTAAAGAAACGTGAGTAGGTACATTTTCTTGGGTATTTTCCTCAATTTTTATAACCTTTTCGGTAGAAAATTTTATCTAATGCCTTACGTATCCTTCCTACCCCTTGACAGCAAAAGTAAGCAAATGGTGTAATATTTGAATGGTCCTCTAAAATAGCTCGATGATATTTAACGGGATAAATAACGGAATTGGACCCAAGCATAGACTTCTGCGATTTGTTCAATATTTAGTGACTAAAAAGTGTGGCGATAGGGAGACAGATAACTGAATTTGAACCCCTTGCATATAAGAAACTACCAATCTGAAAAACTACCTAACTACTTAAAATACCTATTATCTTAAAATAATAATTTTAGTTGCCGTACAACAATTGAGTTAGTTAGAATGAATGTGGTATAAGTTCACAGAATGTAGATTTATGTAATCTAAGGTTTTATCTAACCGCACTTGTGTTGTTCCTGTGGAGAAGTCATTTTTTTGGGCAGCTCTTTCGAGCCACCTATTGAGGTTTCGACTTGGTTGACTACCATACTAGGTAAAGAATAATCTAAATCCAGGATTTTCTCAAATTTTGCATTTTTGGACTTAAACAACCATTTTCATCTTGCGTAGCTCAAATGTTCTTCCTTTTTTTGGATCGTATACGAATATTTTTTAACAAAAATGCTTAGAAATATAAATAATTGATTTCATAAAATGATTTTTGAAGCCTAGTTTTGTCATTAGAAATAAACATTTTCAGAGTTTCGTATGGTGATAGACAAATATTTCTTTTCGGTCAAGACTGATATCCAACTATTTAGTGGTGTAAAGATTTTTTGTTTATCTGTTCTTTCCACTTTTATATTAGAAGTAAAAAAGAATAGGTAAAAAGAAATTAAAAAAAAAAAAAGCAATAAAACATTCCCTGAACAGTACTGTGACAACAAGAAAAGGAAAGAAAGAAATTTACACTAGTACAGTTTTGATTTTTGATCCTAAAACGTATTTTTAAAAAAACCATAGTATTAGATTGGATTAGATTAGAAGTTCATACCTGTTCCATCAAATAAGTATCCGGGATCGGGGCAGAATCAACTTGGAGTGCTGAGTATAGCACGACAAGAGAAAGACGTACTATAACGTCCAAAGTCAGGGAAATCATCCCTAAAATTATGCGCATTCTGATATACGTGTTTAATTCACTAGCATCAGAACAAAAGTGATTTTAAAAGCCCAGTTGCCCATTTAGGAACTCTTTATTGCATTGTTGTAGAGCATTGTTAAAAATAATCAACGACATTGTTGTACATCTATGAAAAAAAAGTATGTGATCTCGACAGTTTTATAACTTAAAATTATTAGTGAAAAAATATTTATATTCATTATAAGTAAAGTTATTCTGGTTTTAACAATGAGAATTTCACACAACACAGTAATTTTATACGAAAATATTGTTTAAAAAATAAAGTTTAACTGTTTTTTGTAAGGATATCTTAAAAATAGAACTTTTTTTTTAAATAACTCCCCCAGACCTTTTCTCCTTTTTCGTCCCTGTAGATAGCATATGAAATTTCAGCCTTTATAAAAGGTTAAAGTAAAGGGTTTAACCGTATAACACTCAAGTTTGAATTTATATTTTTCAAATTGAAAAATATTTTTGGACATTTAAAATACTTTGAAGTATCTAATGTAATAAAAATATGATTTTAAAGTTTTTTTAGATGGGTTATAAACATGTTCCTATTAGTTGTATCACATTATGTGATTTAAACACTCTCTCAATTATATTTGGGCTATTTCTGAAGGAAATAAACCAGAGTTTCTCAACCTTTGCACGAACCCTTAACTTTTTAAAATTTAATTTAATGACCACGCCTCAACTCAATTTTTTTTTGTGTGGATATTGTTTCTAACTAAAAAATTTTGGGGGTTTCTCAAATTTTATACAACATCAATGTAACCCTTGCCCCAACTAAGTACCTATAGTCAGGGTGCCAAATTAATGGCAAAAAAGGGGTCAACCTCGAAATCGCGTATGGCTTAAATGTTTTGATGGTTTCTGATAGAGTTAATAGTGTAGATTTCAAAACCGGTTGATGCCACTCTGCAATTGTTGAGGAATTTTTAAAAATTAAAAAATTTTAAAAATGGCCCAAAACAAATTTCAAAAAATCAAATTATAGTAATCGGGACTTATAATACAAGTTTATAGGCTATTTTTCAGTGCTGAATACGAATATTCCAATTAAAATTTAAAAAATATAAAATTTCAATTTTTAAAAATTATTTGAAAAATTGGATATTCGAAAAAAATAAAACACCGCTCAAAACCACAAAATAAATGCAAAAGAAGTAATTCAAACGGTTATCCCTTAGAAATGACTTAAATAATGACATACTAAAATTAAAAGAAAATCGGACAATAAAAAGTTTAATTTATTTCAAATTTTCAATTTTTCTGGCCTCAAAAATCGACCTTTTTAAAAATTCTTGTTAAAAAGCATTTGCCAAGGTCATTTTTCCATGGATATTGTAGTTAGATAGCTATATAACATAAAAAACCACAATTCATGATTAAATCATTAGTTAATTAATTAATTTATTAAAATGAACATTAAAAATACAGGTAAAATCATTCAATCAAATATAACAGAAAATATTTTATTAATATTCAGTGACAAATCATCTAATAAATAATTAAATTAAAAATAGACAAAATTTAATTTAAAAAAATTAAACTTTTAACAAATTTAAAATTTTTAATTTTTTTTTAAATTTTAAAATTTTAATTTTTTTTAAATTTTAAAATTTCGTTGTATAGGCATGTGATACATGTCTGTAGGCTATATTTTAGTGCTGTTTACGAATATCAGGCCAACTTTTCAATAAAATTTAAAATAAGTGTGGAAAAATTAAAGCATTTATCTTAATACTTTTGTTTTAAATGTTTCAATTTTTCCACACTTATTCTAAACTTTATTTAAAAGTTAGCCTGATATTCGTAAACAGCACTAAAATATAGCCTACAGACATGTATCACATGCCTATACAACGAAATTTTAAAATTTAAAAAAAATTAAAATTTTTAAATTTGTTAAAAATTTAATTTTTTTAAATTAAATTTTGTCTATTTTTAATTTAATTATTTATTAGATGATTTGTCACTGAATATTAATAAAATATTTTCTGTTATATTTGATTGAATGATTTTACCTGTATTTTTAATGTTCATTTTAATAAATTAATTAATTAACTAATGATTTAATCATGAATTGTGGTTTTTTATGTTATATAGCTATCTAACTACAATATCCATGGAAAAATGACCTTGGCAAATTCTTTTTAACAAGAATTTTTAAAAAGGTCGATTTTTGAGGCCAGAAAAATTGAAAATTTGAAATAAATTAAATTTTTTATTGTCCGATTTTCTTTTAATTTTAGTATGTCATTATTTAAGTCATTTCTAAGGGATAACCGTTTGAATTACTTCTTTTGCATTTATTTTGTGGTTTTGAGCGGTGTTTTATTTTTTTCGAATATCCAATTTTTCAAATAATTTTTAAAAATTGAAATTTTAAATTTTTAAATTTTAATTGGAATATTCGTATTCAGCACTGAAAAATAGCCTATAAACTTGTATTATAAGTCCCGATTACTATAATTTGATTTTTTGAAATTTGTTTTGGGCCATTTTTAAAATTTTTTAATTTTTAAAAATTCCTCAACAATTGCAGAGTGGCATCAACCGGTTTTGAAATCTACACTATTAACTCTATCAGAAACCATCAAAACATTTAAGCCATACGCGATTTCGCACTTTTTGACTTGGCACCCTGACTACTAATACCCAGTACCCTAGTACAAAGTACCCTAATACTAGTACCTTAAAACAAATCTTTAAACCATCACACTTTCCACACACATAGTTTAAAACTAAGTCATCCCAACCTCCAAACACCCCCTCCCCATCGGAACCCAAACCTGCGAAACTCATTAAAATTCCACCCCGCTCCTCTTAAAGACACCCTTCAAAGATCGAATGCCGATGACTGATCCCAACACACGGTGGGCCTGCTGATCCCGACCATAGAGGTACTATAGAAAGGGAGAGCTTTGAATAACAAACCCCGTGACCAAAATAATGGGTGGCAAAAAGAAATCCGTAGCATGAGAAGTCCGAAGTCCCATAGACGGTTGGATTTCAGAGTAGAAGAATAGCTCTTTCTCCCATAAAAATGATCGGAAAAAGATACCGATATTTTTTTACGGTTACGGGTGGTTTTAGTATGTTCAACGAAACTCTACACAGCCAGAATTCTTGGTATGATGCACTTAAAGAAGAACCAGAGAACTGTACGTCTAAGAACAATATCTTTTTTAGAAAAATTTGACGTATTTTGTTTCTTTATTCCTTGGTATGCGCATTCAAGCCTTGATAATTCGCAATGGATATTTTAATGTCTTAGTCTTCAAATGCTATTAGTAAATTACCATTTTTTCGTTAAATTTGAATTTAAACAAAAACAAAAGAAATTTTAAATGTATAGTAACTATATTTTTGCTTTTTGCTGCAGAATTTTAGAGAATTCTGTATAGCATAGCACCCCGTTTAAACACTTCGATATGAGCTATTTTTTATTCGTTTAACCAGTTAGTTACCAATCACAAAAAAAATCCGTTGCTTTAATAATTGAGGTAGTAATTAAGTTGGAAGTAGGATCCGGTTTCCTGAATGGCTCTGACTCTCGAAACGGCCAAGGAAGCGATTTTGTCACCAGACCTGCAAGTCAAGACCCAAGAGAAGAAGCCGAACACAGGGTCCAGAACGCTATTTTCAAACGCCGTCTTATGGTAGAGGGCAGCACTGCAAATGTCTGTGATTGGTAGAGGGTAGGGTAGGCAGTACAATTAGGTGGTCACAACTGTGATTGCCTGTGACGTGTTCATTCAATACGTCACATTCGAGGGGTGTTAAGGTGGACACAAATTAGAGCCGAGCGCCGTAAGCGAACAAGCCGCGAACGCGCTCTGCGCAAGCGCAGCTCGTAGCGCGGTGCAAGTGCGGGTGCGCTGAGCGTGTTCGCGGCTGTTCGCTTACGGCGCTCGGCTCTAATTTGTGTCCACCTTTAGAGGATTCGAGGATTGAGATTCTTTTTCTCTGCCTCTCGTGACGTGACAAGGAAGGCGTGAGCATTAGATACGATCACAGTGCCACCAGGACCCCTATCACAAGGCATACCCAATATTTTTTTTTCGATTTCCATTATCACCTATGGACTCTTTTAATATAATAAGGGCCACCGTTTACTACTATGGGGGCATTCGTTCAAAGCTCTGTCTCCACATATTACCTCTATGATATCCCAACCCCATTATTACAACAGTTCCTTCCGAAATCTCACTCTGCGACAAAAGTGAACTCTAACTTCTCTCTAGCGTGTAAGGAATACCGAATATCGCTATTGATTCGTCGGATTGGCCCCGGTTATTTCTGGTTTTCGAAGGGATCGGATGGGAGATGGAATATTATTACTACAATGCTAAAAATAACGAGGCAACGTCTCAGTCAGTGTTTTTGTAGTTGTCATCGATTGAATGTTTGAGATTCTTTCGCAATGGAGTTTTCCTGGTGTTATTCGTTTTTAAATATAGAATTATTGAAGGCATGTTATGTGGGGGCAAGACCATGCATGTAGAAGGCGTTAAATTTCATATAACGTCATCGAACTGCGCTTATGACGTCATGATTTTCAAATTTAGAATATAAGTACATGGAGTATTCATTAACTAGTATAGCGTCATTTAAATGTTTCATTATAAAACAAAGAATTTTGAAATATATATTTTACTTGTAATTGGAAAATTTTTATTATTGAATAATTGCAATTACAATGTAATTAAATTTATGATAAATTTATTACATAAATGTTTGAAGGTTCGAGTTTTTAAGTATAATTTTAGCTGTAATAATGTAAAATATTTTTAATTTGTGTTAAAAGCATTGTTAGATTTGCATTCTTAAAACTATGTTATTATTTTTTTTTAAATGCAAGTCGTCTGAAGTAATGAGAAAAACTTCTTGGCATTTAATTTTAAATAAATATCTCCATTAGATTTGAGAATGTGGAAACTTTTAGAGAAAATGCAAGAAAACTTCGTAAGAGGAATTTTTTTTTATTAAATATTAATGATGTCAGTTATTTTATTTCAATTAAGATTATTTTAGGAAAAAATAAGTAACACATTGCAATTTTACTTCATATACGCTTGAAGATGATAATTCAATTTTTTAAATGAACTTTGGGCGAGGGAGTTTCCGATTAAATATTGAAAACCAATTCAAAAATATCAATTGTGTTTTAATCCAAGTTCCATGCTGTTAATTTTTTTTAATTCCAAGGGATACTCAATATTAGGAATACAATTTCTTTAAAAATTTTTTAAATGCATTAATAGTGGAGATAATTGATGTATTTGCTGTAGCTAGAGGGTAGAGGGTTTTAAATAATTTTTTTCTCATCTATTATACGAACTTGCTTCTAAAATTTCGAGCAATAAAATTCACATGGAAAATTTAGTAGTCTTACATTTTTAATGACAAAAAAACTCTTTTGAATGTAGTACAAATATTTCCAAAAGATATAACTCAGCTGTCCCGACAAAGCAATGTTTAATTTACAACGACTTTCATAAAACCTCCAAAAATCTATGTAATACTGATAATAACCGTCTTGAATACACATTTCAAGTCTAAATTATGAAGACTGATATATAAGGAACTCCGAAATTGAGCACACTGCATTCATCTTTTAGGGTGCATTCCGTCCGCTTTTCATAATATCGAGACCTAAAATTATAGAGCCTAAAATCCATATCAGGGGCCGTTCAAATATTATGTAAGCACTTAAGGGGGGAGGGGGTTTGCTCTTTGCTTATTTTTCCTGACAAGGGGGGGTATGAGTAATGCTTACGTAAGATGTTACAAACACTGCATTTTCCAAAAATATCTTTTCGTTTCTTGCAGAAAAAAAAATTTCAAAATTCATTAAAAAAAAATTACGAAAACAATTGTAGAAAAATAATTTCAAACATTCCAAAAACATGCTTACATAATATTAGAACGGCCCCTAACGCACGAATATTTTCAGCATAATAATCTATTCGACATCACAAAGCAAAAGATTCAGCTAAACATACACACAACCCATCTTAAATACGCTTCCCACGCAAACAAAAAATAAACAAATAGGAAAATACACACCAAAGCGCAAATTAAAACCGAAATATTCTCGAACATCGAACTCAGACACGACAACTACCCATTGTTTTTCACCATTTCGTGAATCCATTGTTCCATTTACAAATACATAGCTATCGAAGCGCCGCAATCCCATCTGCGAAAACCCCCTGTCTATGATTAAAACCATTTTTAATAACGTTTTCTCGAAACTAGAAGAAAAAAAAAGCGAACCGTAACTGCAACCGTTCGGGCACGAAGAGTCGATGATGAGCAGACATTCTCTTTCTCAGCGAATGCGTTCGGAAAGTAGAGGTAAAATGTATAAAGAGAGAGCTTTGAATGTTTATCGTAATGGCTTTTTCATAAAATCTTTGATAAAAAAAAAACATTATATAGTGAACTTTATGAGTGAAATACTGGAGATAAAGGAGTACACTATTAACGGTCAATTTTCACGTATTCATGAAAACCATATTTGACAATTTTTCTCTAAGAGGCCCTCTTCATATGTAACACTATGCAACATGTTCTTTTTTTTCTATGATGGTCTCCATTTTTTATTCCATGTTCTGAAACAGCACATGGAAAAACCACCGAGACACCAAGTGACCTTTTTCTGTAAGACATTATACAAAACAAGTTATAAGCCTTAGAGATTACAAAATTTAATAAAGGAAGTGGGGAAATATGTTTAGTTTGGTGAACCAGAAATTTAAAGTGTTTGTTGCAACAAGGAGTTAATTCCAAATGCAGAAGCACATTAAAAGGAGCCATCTTTGCGTCAGAAAGCGTTAGTCGCCAAGTTAGTGCTATTTTATGACAATTTACAACTGGGTTGGTGACTATGGTCACCATTTTTTACCGCAAAACAAAGTATACGATTAGAAAAGTAATGACTTTACAAATAGTACTCATTCTAGTTGCAGCAAACACCTGAATTGTAAAAACATCAATAGTTTTGTTTTAGTTATATAATTGTAAAACATCACTACTTTTACTCGTGACGGTTGACAGTAGACCGACACAGATTTTTCTGCACCGAAATCCACCCATCTATGGAACTTACCCATGTTACGGATTTATTTTTTGTCACTCGTACATTTGGGCCACGGTTTTACCATACCAATGGTCTCTCTTTTCATACTACCTCTATGGTTCAGAAATTGAGACGTGAAAAATAGTGAATCGATGGCGGGAAGGCGGAGAGTTCTTCCCCCAATAAAATCGTCAACTTTCGTGGCTTTAGGGGGTTTCTTCCACGTTTGGAGATGGCTTTGCGATGTTTTGTATTCTGATTTGGGTTCGAGCAAGCGCTGAATGAGCTTGTTTTTAAACGAATGGCGGAAGAGTTTCGTTTGACGTTAGTGTTAAGAAGACCTTTTTAGGGGGTCGTGACGTTAGAGTTGAGAAGTAATGTTTCTGCTTCGATTGTTTTGTTGTGAGGGGGTGAGATTTGAAATGTCACGCAGAGTTTTAGTGCGAGTTTATTGACTACGAAATGTTCGGCTTGCATGTTGTCATAAATGTCATTGTGTAAAGGGAAATGTAAAAAAAATAGAGATTGAAGAAAACAGACAGTTATATTTAAATGTTTATTAAAATGCATCCTTCTGTAAGTTTTACCTCAAAACCGCCTCATAAGCAAAAGGTAAAATCATATTAACTCAGAATATTGCTACTGCATTGTTTTAACCACTCATACTAAATTATAAAGTAAATATTTTATATCATTTTATTTTTTTTAAAAGTATTGAGTATGAGTTTAACAGGTATTTTACAATACTGCTTTATAAAAAAAAATTGCTTTCGATTAAAAGTCATCTTACTCTTTTAAAAATCAATTTTACTTACTATTAAAAGGTAATTTTAGAATTAGTTAAATACGATGCTTACATACTGGAAAGCTATCAATTTTATAGGTTTTTATTAATTCTCCTACAATATGAAGGTGGATCTTTTCAAGTTACTTCCATTTAAACTTTTTAGTATTCAGTTCAGTTATTCTAAGAGTCCTTCAAAAGTATAAATTCTATAAATATGTAAGTATCAACATTTAAAAAAATTAACTCCAAGGGTTTAGAAGATACTTAAATATGAGAACTATATTTATAACTATTATTTACTTTGAATGTTAGTGCAAATCTATTTTAACTGAATTTTTTTTGCATGGCTTACAGAACTTATTATGTTAAATCAATGAAGTTGGGATAAAAATAACGCACATATTCGCACAGATAACATGGAATTGAAATGTCAGTAAACAACATACAAATACAGAAGATACTCTCATCGGGATCAAATCACTGCAGTCTCATTTCTATCCGAAGCCAGCTACTTCTCGTGATTACATTTATCGACAAAATGCGTTCGGATGCCACTGAATCCAAACAACGAATTTCTTTAATGGAATAGGAGCGGTGCTCAGACAATGGAAAAAATCCATTCGACATTCTCTTCAGCAATGCTGGCATTGCAGATCCACTTTGGATGATCCATGGAAAGTCACTTGGTAAAGTTACTGTTCCTCTTGCGTTAGAAAGGCAGAAGCTCTGGTTCTTAAAGAATACCAATTGCTTGTAAAGTTCACGACTAGAAAATTTACTACGGAAGCGAAAATCTACGAAAACAATATAAAGTGTTGTTTTATATTTCTTGAGAATGAGAATCCGTACTTTTTCTGGTCGTGGTCATAAATATGTGGGTATACTTTTATATAAAAAAGTCTTAAATACAGTTTTAATGTTTATTAGAATTTATTATTCAATTGAATTACCTGTTTTTAAAGGGGAAAGAAGAAATTTATTGTCAAAATCAATTTTTTAAACTAATTAAACTACATAATACGTAATCGTAAATTTCGTTTAAATTCTTATGTTAATGTATGAATGTGCAATTTTTTAAACCAGAAAAAAGTAAATTCCTTCGAGTATGTTTCACGAAACATTTACTATCTTTTTGAATCTATAAAGAAAATAATATTTATTCAATGTAGTTCTATATAGTTTAACTCTTCTACTAAAATTAATTTCCTAATTGCAACAGTGTTTAGAGAGTAAAAGTGTAAACGCTTAGATGCTTCAATAAAAAAAAAAAACCTATAACGCATTAAAAGTAGATTACATCTGGTTATTAATTAACATCACAAGTTCGAATTGTTTATAAAGTTTAAATTAGTTCCTCATCAGTTGTTAATGGTACTACATATTTTAATACTTGCACCTGAGACTATCCATAAATCCACACGAAAGTAAAAATCCATAGAAGTTAGAAATAAATAATAGTTTTAATGCATTAATTTATGGAGATACGCCAGAAACCAAATTTACGATTTCCCTCTCACACAACACCAAAAAATATTTTCTAAATGAATAAAAATACCCCCACACAAACAAAACTAGGCTGCACAGCAAAACTCGGAAAGCAATAATGTTTGAGTGCATTTGAATAATTGACTCTCAGGTTCAATTTCCCACTTAACTTGTCGAAATGAATTCAGAGTTGAATTAATGATACTCTATTTATATTTGCTTCCGTCCGCATTAAAAATCAACGTCTCCAGACAGAATGAATTTTTTTGGGGGGTCCAAGAGCACTTAGGGCCCAACAAATCGCTTGTCTCCAATCCGAAAAGAGGCAAACGACTTTTTTTTCCGTTCATTAAGGAAAACGTATGTGTTCTATTTCAGGACTGTCAGGTGTAAACACTCCGCTATCTTTTTGTTTCTCTGAGGATGATTTTTTTTCCCACCAATCAACCTAAACTTCTTTTCTCTCTTCTTCTTTTACCGTGGAGATAACTTTCAAACAGAGTGCGCAAGAGATTCAACCCTACGTGACAGCATGGAGAGTAGCGAAAGGAAGCTCAAGAGAAGAGCAGATACATGCGTCCAAAACTGTAACACTCTTCCTCATTCCCTTGTCTCTCTTTTTCTCTACCCTCTATCATTCCCTCTTACAATCTTTCTAGCAAAATTTTCCCTTTTCTGTCACTCTCTTTCTCATTCCTTGTCTCTCTTTCTCTCTACCCTCCATCAATCTCTCTTAGTCTTTCTTTAGCAATATCTTCCTTTCTCTCTCTGACCAATAGTATCTCTTTCTCACCATCTCTTTTCTTCTCTCTCTTTCTCTCTGTCGCTCTTTATGTCTTACTTTGTCTTTATGTCTTACTTACTCTTACTTTCATTATCTCATCTCACTTTTTCAATTTCTTAGACTATCTTTTGCTCTCTGTCCGTTTATCTCTCATTTTACTCTCACTCTCTTTCTTTATCTCTATTTATCTAAATCTCAATTTCTCCTTCTTATAAAGAAAAAGAGAACCGATTAAAAGAGACGAACCATTTCTTATTCGAGGTAGATTTATTGACTAATCGTACAACAAAAAGAAATTCGTCATTTAATATGATATTTTTAATTTACGATTATTTTCGAAGATGCCAGTCTTAGAAGGAACTCTCTTCGAGGGTATTTTTCCAAGAATTTAAGATTTAAATTTCAAGAAAATCAATTCCGTGAAAATGTTTCTTTTTTATAAGCCTTACGAAACAGATTTAAACCTCTTTTGGATTGTTACCCAGTATTTACCAAAGAAAAAAAAGGTAGCTTCATTTATCCATATAAAAAGACTAAGTTGTTAAACTCGACAGCAACATTTCTTGAACCCAGTACGTCACAAATGCGGAAGGAGAAATCGATAAACACAAAGCCTGTTGGGTTGCTAGGAGGAGTTTCGGTACGCAAATCGTGATTGAAAAGCACTATATATACATGGGTTTAACAAAATAATCATATTTTTAAATTGACGTTCTTCATTTCACTCAAAATTCAGAGACCGCGATGGGAACTAATTTCTTTGTTAGTGACGTCATAGGGTCAACTTAAGTTGCTGTCTGGTATAGTCTCAAATATTTCTGCTTGGAATCGTTCTTCCCAACAGGTAAAACCTCAAAAATGCAAGGGAAAATCAAAAACAAGGAAAAGTAATTTTAACCCTTTTTATTGTAAATAAAAATTGCTTTGAGTGGCAGGGAACTAGGCATCATGGCTTCAATTGAAAAGAATAGCCGATGGGGGGCCTAGTTAATGTTGCACATATGGTTTTAACTCTACTCAATGACTTCTCTTTTGCTCTAGGGAGGAGCAAGTCCCGTTTTGCTTCACGAGACTTCGACGGATTTCGTTCCTTTTTTTTCTTTTCTTCTAAGACTCCTCCCTTTCTTTTCATCCCTCTGTTGCCACCAACCCGGAGTTAATTTAATTTCGCGCTCCAAATGTAAAATTTCGCCCGGAAAAGACGCAAGCGGAAGATCTTTTCCCATTCTTTTTTTTTTTAGATTTCTTCTAAAATTTACTCTAGGATTATTTTAGAACGAAGGGACGCGTGAGGATTTGAAGAAATTTTTATACAGTGATGACATAATTGAGGATACTGTTAAAAAATATAGTGAATGTTCATTTTATGAGAATTTAAGGAAAACTGAAGAATTTTACAATTTCAGTTAACATTGATTTACAGTAGAACTCCAATTATCCGAATTGATCCGAATGTTGCCTTTTCATTTAAATAATTAAAAGCTCTCTTTCTTTAAAAATAGTTTTTTCTCCTATTTTCAACATGCATGCAGTAATTATTTAAAATGAACCTTTTTCAGAAGAAAAATCCAATTATCCGAATTATTGATCATACGTATGGAGTCCGATCCCAATTGATTCGGATAATTGGAGTCCTACTGTAGTATATTTTATAATTTCTATAGAACAAAAACTTATCAACCCTTTCTTTAAGGTTTTATTGCAAAAAAAAAAAAAAAATGAGATGATTATTTTCTACATATGAATCAAAATATTAAAAACTATTATTTCCTAAATGTGTAGACATAAAACTAAAAAATTAGGTAAATATTTAATTTCTTTAGAATTTAAAAGAATTGGATGAAATGAGCTCTAAAGTTTCCAAATAGACACGAAGCTCAAAAAGCTTTCTTAACTACAAATAAAGTAACTTGACTTGACTCTCTTCACACCGATGTGGTGTATGAAGCTCAGCCCTCCACTCCCGCCGGTTAAGTGCCGCAGCCCTGGCAGCCCCCCAGCTGGGCCAACCCAGGGAGTTTCTTTCTGTTATGGCCATCCTGCCTGGGTCTTCCTCTTTTTCGCCTTCCTTCAGGTGCACAGGTCAAACAAATAAAGTAAGCACAACAAAAAAAAACCATTTGGTATTTCATATTCATATTCTCTTTTATGGGACACCATAACACATATTTATAACGAATTCATTTTGCTAAAAAACAAATATAAAAAGCTAAACAAAATAAAAAACTAACTTACGTATCCATATAAAAAAAATTGAGTTTATTTCCCTATATAATCTCTGTTATATATTGACATAGGCTTTTATGAGTGAGAAATATTTAAAAACTACTTCAAATATTCATTAAGATGATAAAATACTTTTATCTTAAAAATTATCAACCATAACCTAAGATCGAATAGTAGAAAATTCTAACCTTCTGCTTAATTTTTGTAAAGATATAACTTCATTTTAAAATAAAGTGCACTTAAAGTTAAAGAACCGGTTAATTTCCACTGATTATTTAAAAAAAAAAAGGCTTCCAGCTAAAAAAAAAAAATTCCACAAAAAGTAAAGTGTAAAAGTGTACATCTAAAAATCTCTCTTTGCTCCTGAAAGTTTCTGAGAAATCAACCGAGAATTTCTAATTAAAAATTAAACTCGTTCCACCGCTTGGGTGAATTAAGCTTAATGTTATGAAAAAATTAAGTGAAGGTTAATTTGAATAATTAACTTTTTTAAGGCTAATTGCCTAACTAGGAAGTTGACCGGAATTTCGTTTTCCAGATAAGGTGATAGCAATTTGCAAACTGTCCCTATTAGAATTTCTTCATTAAATTAGAACCTTGACAAGCAAAAGTTGCACCGGAGTTTTTGTTACACACTACTAATTATAGTTTTGCTAAAATGTGTTTCGGTAATTTTAAATACCTCTAATTCATGCATAGTAAAAACCAGTACCTGTTATTCAAACTTATTTTTATAACAGCAATTTCATACCTCTATTAAGGAGTAGGGTAATTATATAATTTATAGTCATAGTACTCTAAAATTTTTAAAAATATTCTTGATTCAAATGTTCTTGAAATATACTTTCAAAAGTTGAAATCTTAAAGTAGAAATCAAGCGAAAAGTTTAGTCTCTAACTCTTGAAATTTAAATGGTTTTCCTAATTACTGTGAGCTTTAGAGATTAAAGGCTTCAGAATGTTGGCTTCCACGCTGGGTTGGTGTGTTCATAGCAAAATATCGGAATTAAATTAACCAACGGGTACGAAGAACTAACCTTCTAAATTAACAAATTTGGCACTTTTTTGAACTCAAATTAAGAACACTTTAGTTTGTGTTAGCTAGATGAATTTCAGCACTTTATGGTGTTGTGAGGATGTTCTACATATTTTTGAAAAGTGTTGCTATCCAGTAACGGTGTTCTTAAAATAAAAGTAAAGGGTCTGGTTCAAAATCCCGACAACCAGTTGCCCGACAGGCACGTTTACCCGACATCATCATCATAATAGCCAATGCGATACAAGGGGAACAAAGGAAGTCGAAATGTCGGGCAGTTTAGTGTAGGGCAAATGAACGGATCCCAAAAGTAAATTATGTTAGGATTAAAACACGTTCTTAAAATAGTGTATAGTGTCTGGATGTGTGCCTAAAATTGGATTAAAAGAACAGGTTTCATATCTCTGTAACAACGTAATACTTATCTCTGTAACACTTAACGTTATAACTCTGTATCAACACTTTACAACATTGTTTTAGAACACATTTGTGGATGGATAGGATTTTCAAAGCACATTCAGAACACTATTATAATTAAGTATAAAGTGTTCGAGCTAATAACACAAACTAAATTGTTAATTCGTGGACGAAAAAAAAGCGTTCTTAAATGTGCAGTGTAGAAAGTGTGCTTCAAGAAATATCAGAACGGGTCACGAAAATGTCAACCACGGCACAGCCCCAACATTCTAATCCAGAGGCCGGTATTCAATCAGTATCATTGATTCCCCCAACCCCGCGATCAAAATTCAGAACTTTTCGCGAAAGTTAATACCGAGACGTCGTCGCCGACTTTTCATGCATATTTCCATCTCGCCCGTTCCCTTGATGAAATATTATTTCTCGCGAGCCGTTTATCCTCGTGGGGAAAGTTCATTTTTAAAGGGGTGAGGGGTGAGATTTATGCTTTATAGCTCCAAGAGAGCATTTTTCTGAGGGATAGGGTGTTATTTTTAGGGGGTGTGACACGAAAAAGAATGTTCCAAAGCTTAATTAAGGTGTTCTTTTTTTGTTTGAATGGTGACAGATGTTCGGTTGTTTATTATGTTAAAAGAAGGTTGAGGAACCTAATATCATTGTAATTATAGAAGATGATGATTCTTTTATTCAATGATATGATCATCAATGTTTACAGCTCAAATAATGACACTTGTCTAGAAGAATAGTGTCGTGTGGATTCTAACTTTTAAACAAGCATAAAGTACAAAAAAAATGTTAAGACGACAAATTTGGTTGTTTTAAATCTTAAATGAAGACCGGAAAGCAAATAATTTTTCATTGGCATTATACTATTAATATTATAGGCACTTTAAATGCAAACCCCTGAAGTAAGGTAGCAATTTGGTTATAAATTGTGAGAGAAGTATGCATTTAGAATTTCTAGTTGAAAGGGGATCTTTATAATACAATCGTAACTACAATGAGAATGTGGACAAAGCACTCAAGTGTCAGCGAGACTATGAGCATGCTCGCTTTTGCTTAAAAGTTTCTGAACATGATCGAAGTCATGCACTGAAACTTATAACTAAAAACGAGTACGTCCCTCTACCTGATATCATTTCTACAGCATACAAGTGCTATACGAAATAATCTGTCAGTGTAAAAACCGGTCAATAAGAAACAAATTTATTTCATGGGTAAAACTGACCGATTTTTACATTGACTGGTTTTTTCGCGACACCGGTGCTATTACATATCTAGATGGTCGTGATGTAATATTCACTCACTCTAATTACCTTAACTTGCACACATCATTTAAATGAAAATGAAATTGAAAGGACATAGGTCATTCGATCGAAGTGCATGACTTTTAACTCTCCGTGGAATTCTATTATTATTCAAAGGAAAAACTTAGGTAACCATCTTTATGGCTTTTTTATTGCACTTGCCACTGGTGGCGGCTAGTGTGGCTTGTCTCTATCCCTCCTCTAGAAGTTCTGAAACATTTATTTGAAAAAATCAATTTTAGATTTTTGCTCAAATAGGAAGTGTCTATTTGAACGGCAAAAACGGCAGTTGGTCTCACGGTTACGTAGCAGTCCCGGCGCTCCAATCAGAACCGTTGCCGGGTAAAAGGAGTAGAGTTTAGTTGTATATTTGCCGGCCAAATAGACAGTGCCTTAAGTAAGTCCCAAGCAGCATTCTGTGGCGAATCCCCAAAAGGGAGATAAAATCCTCACCACCACAAACACAAACGTTCCGAATTCGTACAATTTTTGTCATGTATGACCAAATTTCGTTGACTTCTAGTAGCAGTTACGTTAACTTGACATATTTGGTATGAGCTGTGTTAATAGGGGCTTGATATAGCCCGAGAAAGGCTATTAACTTTTAATCAGTCAGTCAGTCGTACTTCTAGTATCAGTTACGTAAACTTGACATACTTGGTATGAGCTGTGTTAATAGGAGCTTGATATAGCCCGAGAAAGGCTCTTAACTTTCAATCAGTCAGTCAGTCAGTCGTACTTCTAGTATCAGTTACGTAAAAAAGCCCGGTGGCGTAGAGGAAGCGCTTTGCGCTCCCACACCACAGGCCCGGGGTTCAAATCCCGGTCCACGGGCAAGACAGACTCAGCCCTTCATCCCTCCGGGGTCGATAAAATGAGTACCAAGGTTACTTGGGGAAATCAAGAGGGGGTTAGCATCAAGCTAGCCACCCCTCAGCTGACTGTGACTTTCAAGTCACACGTTCTGTAACAATTCAGCTCATGGCCTCACCCAGTGAAGCTAAGTTATACTGGAGTTTGAAGGTCCAACGACCTAGGTACTCCCTCAAATACCCCCCCTTGATTGAGTTACGTAAACTTGACATATTTGGTATGAGTTGTGTTAATAGGGGCTTGATATAGCCCGAGAAAGGATCTTAACTTTCAATCAGTCAGTCAGTCGTACTTCTAGTATCAGTTACGTAAACTTGACATATTTGGTATGAGCTGTGTTAATAGGGGCTTGATATAGCCCATGGAACATAGCCCGAGAAAGGCTTAGGGAATAGCCAAAATCCCCTAATCTCTCTAAACCTCCTCATCCCGATCAAAATCAATCCGATACTCCTCCTCACGATCCGACAGTAACGGACAATAATTCGGTAAATAAATCGAACGCTCGCCCCCCTGCAATAAAGCCCCTCCCCTTTTCGAGATCCCCAGCGCCCCATGAGCGGTGGGGGGCATTAGGTTCCAGATTGGGTCCGCATCACTCTAGAAAACCCACCTACGTGTAATGACTCGGTGATTACCCACACTAATTCACCGGGGTAAAATATCCCGTGGAAAACCCGGGCAGATATTGTTATTCTTGGCTACGCCGCTAAATCCCCGGGAGTGGGGTTACGATTTTTTTCCTCTTTCGTTTCTCTTACAGACTGGGAATCGAATGCTGTTCTTTATTGTGTGCGTCTGGGGTTTTTGGCTGGTGCTGCAGGTTGTTTTTGCTTCTTCTTGGGTCGAAAGTCGGGGTGGAAGAAGAGTGTTGGGAGTTGCTTTTTCTTCAGCGGTGGAGGTTTTAGTTAAGGGTGTTTTGTTTTCCTTATGCGTTAAGAGTGGTTATACTTTGGATTATCTTAAAGGGGCAATCAAAACTCATAGGGGTAACCTTCCATAAGACAATTCAGAAGATTAGCCCTGGAAAGGGGGAGGGGTCCCAGACGCAACCCTGAGGTGCTGACACAAGTTTCCAAAAGAAATGGGGTTATAGTGGGGAAAATGTTGGTGGTAAAAATATCCTAATATCGATTGAATCGTTAGTTTAAAAAAGGGAACAGGTCCAAATGATGCCGAATTGACTTATTGTGCCTAAATCTCTATACACGAGTGGAAAGAGGGGAAAAAATAAATACCCCTGCAGGCAGATATAGATAGATATAGCCTCTTAAATTTGGCTTTACGAGTTATCGAGTTCGAAGATTTACGAAATAAAAAAACCCCTGGTTAACTCTTAAATTGAATTAAAAGCATTGTTGATGACATGTAAATAACATTTCTTTGCATCGGTTATTGTTTCATGTAAGATAATAAATGTTTTTTTTTTCCCTAACCACTTCCTTCTTACGTGTTCTTTCCATCATTAAACTGGGGTCATTTTGCCCTACTAGTACATGAGATATGCGCACATGCTTTCCTATGTAAAATTTCCTTCTTTTCCTATTCCCTACCTCCCCACCAAATACTGATGATGAATTCTGAATCACTCTGTATAATATATGTAATCCAGGTAATGTTTAAATCACCATATAATAAAACCATGCAAAAAGAATCCTTTTGTTAGGATAAAAATTGGGAAAAAGGGAAAAGTATGAAAATAAAAAAAAAAAATGTCGATTTGCCGAATCAACAGTCCCTCAGGGGCATCAACAAATAACACATACAAAAACTTTTGCCCCAGTGGAAATAAAATTCCGAGTATGGACACTGAATTTTAAATTCGGTGTAAAAGGGTGATAGAGTTTCAGAAAGCTTTCTGGCGGTAGTACTACGGAAAAATGAGGAAAGACTTTTAGTTTAAGGTATAGCTGTTGTTTGTAAGTAAGAAATGTGCTTTAAAAATGCATTAGCTATTTTTTATTTTTGTTTTTTAATTTAAATACATTTTTGACCTCTTAGCGCCCTTTCTTTCACTAGTTTTAGTTAATATTCATTGATTTATATTACTGTAGAAGCTCTTTGTTTTGCTGTACTTTATTATTGTTAATAAATTTGTTTTGTCCTATTAAAGAAAAAAAAATCAAGTGAATTTTTTAATAGAATTTTTGGGGGGCCATTTAAATAATACGTAAGCAGGTTTTTGGTTATTTTGACCCTTTTTCTTCTTGTCATAAAAAATAAGCAAATCACAAACGCACCTCTTGTAAAAACATTAGCAAATTGAAAACTCCTTATCACCGTTCCATTTCTTCACCACTTTCTGAATTGTCGGAAATTACGTTTTTCTAGTAGACTAATGCAGAAGAGAATAACAATTAAATGAGATGAAAACCCGCGATATAGTAAACTCTTGTTTGCTTTGGATCACTTTCAATTTTTGGAATTTTCAATTAATGGGAACAGAGTATTTTTCATCCTAAGATGATTCAGTCTACTGAGGTTTTTGTCTATTCAGGTGATTTATAATTAAATTTTCTATTTTAAAAAGCTGTAAATGAGATTCATTGGCCAGAATGACTTGATATTCCACCTGAGTATTCCTGAAGCTACGGGTATTTTTTGCGTAAGGAGAAATAGTTCCAAAATTACCCGATAGAAGGGACTAAACTTGTCAAATCCCCTTTATACTTAACTAAAAACAAGCAAGATAGTTTGGTTGAACTGATTCAGTTAGAAGGGATTTTGACAAAGAATATACAGTGCTCTCTATTGGTAAAATTTTAATTTTTGTTTCACTCCAAACCAAATTTTCCTGCCCAAATCATTTTAACCAATGATTCTCTTTATAAAGCCTTTTAAAATCGAAAGTTTAAATATGTATTTATATTAAATACAGTGGTCAAGGATGAAAAATCCAGTACCCGCCCATTGGAAATAAAAAAAAATTATATTAACTTGTAACGTTGTACTTTGTAACATTGTACCTTCAACATCAATCCGAATTCACACAGCGATTCCTCCATTATATCGAAATGTTCTCACGTACCTCACACTCCCCCATTTCCTAAACAGACTCAATTCCCCCCAAATCCCTTTGAGAGTTCAACAAAACTGTCTCTTCCCCACCCTGAAAACCACCAATCCCCCCCCCCTTAAAAGACCCCCTACAATTTTTATAATGGGACGTAGAACTACAAGATTTCGCAAAGGGATCACGTTGGCCAAAGCCATCGTTAATAAATTGATTTGTCACCCAAACTGACCCAATCTAACACCCACCCGTCCCCCCAGGACCCCTGACCCTTCCCGGGGGTCCTCCCCTCCCCCATTTAATCTCCGTTACCGGATCTCCTCATCAAAATGCACTCTTCAGATTGCGCCAGAACCTTTGCGTAGGGGGAGAAGCTCTAGCGAGCACGTCAATCCCATTTCACCATCAAAAGCAATCGTGTTCATGTCCGTATTGTCCCCTTAAGGTTGTTTTTCCTCCATGGTTCACAATCACTAATATCCTAAGATTGGACCCTCCTTCATTATTTCACTATCACAAATTGCAATGTGAAAGATTATTTCCCCGATTTTTTTAAGCAAGGGAATTTATATGATGCTCTTAAATATAACTTTATATTGAATAGACAGGATTGGGGTTGATTTGAATAGACTGGATCAACCTTGCTGGGCTTTTAGCCTGTAGTTGATCGACTATATTTGTATTTGTATTTATTTAAAGAAAACCTTGATTTTATCTAGTCCCATAGTTTTTTATCTAGTTTTTTTTAGTCCCATAGAGAAGAGATAGTGGCGGAGGAAAAATGGTAACTCTATAGAGTTTTTAAGATAATTTCTACTAAAAGACCTTTAAAATATTTTTAATGCCCAAAAATATTTTTTTTCACCGTTCAACTTTATAAAAGCTAAAATTTCAATTGCCATTTTCTGGGATCAAAAAGTAGGAGAAAAACCCCGGGGAAGGTATTTAAAAAGTACTATTTTTAAGGCATCCTAACAAAAAAAAGTTTAATTTTATTTGTTAACAATATTTTCGTATATTATTACTGTGTTGTGTGAAATTATCATTGTTTAAAACCGAATAACTTTATTCAATTTTGCCCACGTATTCGTTACATAATGAATATAAAAATCTTTTTCAATTATAAATTAAGTTACAATTATTATGTACTCCCTATGCCTTCTTATTTTGTGTATTGCGTCATGTCAAGCTGGACCTATTCCTCTCGAATATAAAGTAGAGAAAAATTTTCAAGATCACCTAAGCTTTTTTTCATAGATGTGCAACAATGCCGTTGGTTATTTTTAACAATGGCTCTACAACAATGCAAAAAAAAAAAGTTCTAAAACGAGCTATTGGCTTTTAAAAATCACTTTTGTTCTGATGCTAGTGATATTTAACACGATTTATCAGAATGCTCTCTATACGAATGATTTTTCGTTCTTTGGACGTTATAATACGTCTTTTTCTTGTCGTGCTATACTCAGCACTCCAAGTTGATTCAGCTCCGATCCCGGATATGATGGAACAGGTACGAACTTCTAATCCAATCTAATTTGGTGACTTTTTAAATACGTTTTAGGATCAAAAATCAAATCTGTGTTGGTTGAAACTTCATTTTTTCCCTTTTCTTGATTGTCATATTACCTACTATTCAGGATTTTTTATTGCTTTTATTATTTATTTTCTTATTACCCATTAGGTTCAATTCCGTTAGAGTCCCCGCTAAATATTACCCGGTTCTTTTGGACACATTATATCCAAATATCAACAAATTTTTCTGACTTTTATTAATAAACTGAATAGATAGTGATATTATTAAACATTTTGATTCAGTAGTTGGAAGTTATTTATGAATATTTCTACTTTTTATACTACTATAGAACCGAGCGTTATTTAACGGGGACTCTAACGGAATTGAACCACCCATTCTTTTTACTTATAATATAAAAGTGGGGATAACAGATCACCAACAAAAAAACCTTAACACCAATAATTAGTTGGGAATCTTAGTTTTGAGCCTAAAATTAATTGTCTATACCACCTATGGGAAACTGAAACTGTTTATTTCTATTCATAGACTTGGCCTCATAAATCATTTGATGAAATCAATTAGGTATTTAAATTTCTAAGCATTTGTGTTGAACAAAATGTCTGTACCGTAAAACGGGATGAATCGGAACACTTTTTAACCTCCAATGTAAAAATAAGCTATAAAACATTATTATGGTGAAATTTTTCAATTGGCATATTCAGTATTGTTCGGTTTTTATTAATTTGTGTTCCGATTCAACCCGCAGATAGGGGTGAATACTGAATAGGGAGCATTTTCCTTTTTATCTTACATTTCAGTGTTATTTTCATAATTTGAATGAATAAAAAAATCATAATGTTGAGAAAAACTTATCCACTCACATATTCAGCTTATTTAAAGGATGTTAAAGAAATTTGTGTAAATTATTGTAATATACGCTATAAACTCCTTCTACAATTTGACATTTTACATAGCTTTTAAAATAAACACTTAACAATAAAAGCTTATCTGCAGCTTAGAAAATAGTCTTACTAAAGGAAAGCTGACTTTTAGCATTTACTAGCCAAACAGAAAGTTTATCATGTTGTTTTTACAATTCTTAAAAATATATTTCGCAAAAGCTTTTGAATTTATGTCGCTTTAATTGTGTAAGTCCGTATAATTTAAAATAAAATTATATTTATTCCTAGGTGGTCGGTTATGAATCCGGATTTTTCGGTATAGTTTTCGAAAAAATACCGTACTTTAACTGGTTTTTGAACATGCCCTCGGAAATACCTAAAAGTTTGACTGACGAAAAAACATCTGGTCTTGAATTCTTTAACAAAATAATAACCTTGATATTGAACCTTCCCAACTATTTTGACCAAAAAGAGGCAGTGATAACAGTTAAAGAATGCGAATTAAACACAGAATGGTACATTGCAGTTCTCGGATCCTTAAATGCAATACTTTTATCTATAGTCGCAGGGTTGATTTATATAATTTTCAAACAAAGCCAACAGTATAAGAAACTGGCCATAGAGTTTGACGTTTTGAAGAATTTGACCTTAGAGAAGTTGAAGGAAAATAAAGAAAGTTCCACTACCGACCTGAATGCAAATGATAACGTACAGATGATGATGGATCCAGATGAAATAGATGACCAGGAACTTGAACCTAAATCTGAATTTTCACACGAAACTGATATTTCTCTTGAAACCAATACAGAAACATGCGGAGGTATTAGTAGTAAAGAATGGACGCCTGAGAGGAAACCGAAAACTATTTCTTATGAACCCAAAGAGAAAAATACTCAAAAAATTATTTTAAGCAGGATCCCCAGCATAATTCCAAGTATTAATGGTAATTCATCAGATATAACTCCGCCGCAGTCCCCAACAGATGATGGAAAAGTAGAAAACTCTAAGAAGGAAAATATCAATAAGCAAAAAAGAATTCGCAGTAAAATTCCGAGTTTTCACGGTAATTCGTCGGTTAGTGATACATCTCTACAGGCTCCAACAGATGATGAAACAGGAGAAAATTCCCAAAATGAAAAGAAAAATATACAGAAAACAGGTTTGAGCAGAATCCCCAGCAAAATAACGAGCGTTCAAAATAATTCATCAGTCATTGATATAATGCCAAAGTCTCCAACTTATAATGGAAAAGTAGAAAACTCCCAGAAAGAAAATATAAAGATGGAAAAAAGGATTCGCAGTAAAATTCCAAGTTTTCAAGGTAATTCGTCGGTCAGTGAAACAAGTCTGCACTCTCCAGTTTCCACTCAAGTATCGAAACTCGGAAATATTGAATCCATTATAAATAATTTGAATTATAATTTAAAAAAGTCTAATGTTAGTAAAGAAGATAGAAGTCCAGAACACCTCCTCATCCATTTAATGAAAAAAGATCCCGAAATAGGCAATTATTTTGATGAAGACATTTCGGCTGATATGGATACTACTGGATCAGAAAACGCAACTAGAAAATTATGCAGTAAAATTCCGACGAAACTTCCAAATATTCATAGTGGTTCTGGCATATTTCGGAAAAATAAAAAAGATCTTTCACCTAAAATCCCTGTTTTCAAAAATGTCCCTAAAAGTCCACCACAGAATTATTACCGGAGAATCCATTGTATGAAGGTTCCGTCTTTGGAAACCATCCCTGAAGAGGATGAGACCAACCTATCTGATGAGGAACTGGAATTTAGTGACTTTTCATTGCCTTCAAACGAAATTGGAAATCAACCAACGAATCATCCTCTTCAATAGCCAGGAAAGATAAGATACGGATAATAGTGGTGGTGGTGGTGGTCGCGGTGGGTGGGAGGGTGATCACCAAATTTTCAACCAAGGTCTCAACCAGGTCAAAGAGACCAAGCATAGCTGAAAAGTCGACTGATGGCGACAGTTCGGATGAAACAGAAACAGGCTCAGTAAACATAACAAGAAAATTTTTCAGTAAAATACCAACCAAAATTCCAAGTCTCCATGGAAATTACTCGGCTACTGATGGTACATTTCGGCAAAATAAAAAAGATCCTTCACCTAAAATACCTGTTTTAAAAAATGTACCCAAAAGTCCACCGTTACAGAATTCTTACCGGAGAATCCATTGCATGAAGGTCCCATCTTTGGAAACCATCCCAGAAGAGGATGAGACCAACCTATCTGAGGAGGAACTGGAATATAGTGACTTTTCATTGTCTTCCAACGACATTGTAAATCAACCAATAAACCATCCTCTTCAATATACAGGAAGATACGGATAAACGGTGGTGGTGGTGGTCGCGGTGGGTGGGAGGGTGATCACCATCTTTTCTAGTGAAACTCATCCAGGTCAAAGAGCATAGCTTAAAAGTCTGAACTTGGATCTAGCAGTGCATTTTCTTTGCCTTCATACGATACTGAAAATCAACCGAATGGGATAGAAAACAATCCTCAAATGTAGTTTGGGAAAGGCTAATGAGAAAACCATATCCGAACAATGCTTGGAAGAAGTTTCTTAGCACTACAGACATTACCTAATTGTTGTAGGAGACGAGTTTGAATAACAACCTGATAAATGATATTTCATACTACTTCAGAAGGTGCAAAAAGGAGTCAGTTAACGCGTAAAATCAGTCAACAACTTTGAGACCATGACTACTAATAAGAAAACTGCCCTTTTATTGGCTGAGAAAGATACGGATTCATGGTGGTGGTGGTCGAGGCGGGTGGGTGGGTGGGTGATTACCACCTTGTCTAGTGAAAACTAACCAGGTCAAAGTGACCATGTCTCGATAGCAAGGAGTGTTAGCCTCAGCCTCCATGCAGTCTTCATGACGGTGGTTGAGGTGGGTGGGCGGTTGATCACCACCCTTTGAGTGAAACCTAATCTGGACAAAGTTACCATGCAAAGACTCTAAAGCGAAGAGGATTATCCTCAGCCTCCTCAACATGCTGAGTCCGACTTCAAGCTATTCATAGCAGTGGTGGTGGTGGGCGGGCGGTTGAATACCACATTTTTTGTAAAACCTAACCAGATTGAAGTTACCATGCAAAGATTGTAAAGCAAGGAGGATTAGCCTCAGCCTCCTCATCATGCAGAATCTGACTTTAAATTATTCATGATAGTGGTAGTTGAGATGGGCGGATGGGTGATCACCACATCGTCTAGTGGAACTTATCCAGTTCAAAGTGACCATGCAAAGACTCTAATCTAAAGCAAGGAGGATCAGCCTCAGCCTCCTCAATATGAAGAATCCGGCTTAAGGCTATATTCATGGAGGTGGTGGTCGAGGTGGGCGGGCGGGTGATCACCATATTGTTTAATGAAACCTAACTCCTTCAAAGTGACCATGCAAAGACTCTAAAACAAGGAGAATTATCCTCAGCCTCCTCATCATGCAGAATCTGACTTCAAATTATTGGTTGAGAAGGGCTGATAGGTGATCACCACATCGTCTAGTGGAACTTATCCAGTTCAAAGTGACCATGCAAAGACTCTAATCTAAAGCAAGGAGGATCAGCCTCAGCCTCCTCAGAAAGCTGAATTCGACTTCAATGTATTCACGGTGATGGTCGAGGTGGGCTGGTGGGTGAATCACCACCTAATCTGCTGGAACTATACCAGATCAAACTGACCATGTATAACAGTAAAATCTCGAAAATAAGAGGGTCGGAAATAGCACAGGATGAAGAACCACTTCTCTAGAAAAACCGAACCAAATTCCACTTTCAGCGCAATTGAACTATTCATGCGGTTCATGCAGTTGAGGCCCAAAAAGGTTGATTGGTAAAGTTTTATGCACCATTGGCCATATTCGGTTATTTTTCGCCTAACAAAAGACTATTGCAGTTCGTATATGATAAACGTGAGGAATATGTTAAATGTTTTCATTGTGTTTATGCTGTTAAAATGGTATATTGAAGGAGATAAATCAAAAAGCCGATTATCTAAATTATGAATAAATCTATAATTGTTTTTCTAGGTATAATCAATGAAGTTCTTTCATAATTGCAATAAAGAGCTTGATTCAAAGCAAGTAAGTCCTATTTTTCAGTTTCTAATTAAGTACTTTAACTTATTCCAAAGTCCTTATTGTATTTCACTTTGTATTTTTTAAGAAATAAATATTTATTACGTTGGAGTAACACAACTTTTTACGCTAGGGTAACTTTCGCTTAATGGTAATCTATTAAAACCCCTAATATCAAGTGAAATGATATTAGTTCAGAAATAATGGAAGAATCTGGAGGAGAAAGTTAAATTATGCTTATCTGAAAATAACTTTAACTTTGAGAACAGTCTTCATTCGAAATCAATATAAAACCTTTATGTTTTTATTCACTTAAGACTTAATTATTTCCTTTTTTACTCCAAAAGTTTCCCTCTTGTTAATTTTTGCAACTAACTTTCACTTCTAAGAATACCAACTTTACGGATTTCTCTTTGGCCACACACTATACAATCCACGCAGGGCTGAGCTGGAAGTCCGCTCTAGTTACTACTCACTCTACCGACTTTTCTCTTCCATTATGGGTGATCTCTCTGGTGACAAAATTAAGAGAAACAGTCGGGAGTGATGGATTAGGTACCCTTTTCTCTCTCTCTCCGCCACCCCCGCACCCGATGAGGGAGGGAACTTCTGGGGGTGTTATTGTTGGGGATCAGAGGGGGTGGGAGTTCTTTTTGTCGGGTTCGGGTATCTGGAAGTCTGTGGAGTGGATAAGAGGGGACGACAATTGACTTGGATGGGTCGTATTGTTTTGGTTTTTGTTGTCAGTTGAGTGTGGCTATGAATAAAAGAATCTGAGTGTCCGACTAGAATAGATCCCTCAATCTATCCCAGAGGTATCAGAGTTCGAACATCTTCGATGGGGTCCTCAATTTTTTTCAAGCATATGAGCCGTTACAGTTTTTTTTATTTTTATTTTTCGTGCAACTTTTTGATAGACGCATAAGGTGTGATAACAGTCAGTGTTTGAAAAGAGTTAATACTTTTTTTTGTTGAAATTTTTATTAATTTTGTACCGTCATTTTATAATAGTTATTGGCATTGTTTTGAAGCGTAAATTTACATGCCTTTTACATTGCTTTTTATAGGGAGGTAGTTAATAAATATTCCGAGGCTCATGGGATTTGGAAAAAATAAATGTGCCTCGTAGGTTGAAGTATCCTGCCTTTTTATATTCTTTTACTGTTTTTTTCTAATTATTTATCTCAAATTTGGTAATATTTGGGTTGAACTTTTATTACAAGTATTTTTAAAGGAATATCAATAAGTAAGAACTGGGTAGAGTATAAGCAACTTTATCTTATCTATTCGGAAATTATTAGGTATACTAAAATTCTTGCGTCTCTTAGGAATACCTGTGATACATGCTTTCAAATTAATAGGCATATCTAATATGCTGTATCATTAGAATATCATCTAATGTGTTGTATCATTGAAGGACATTAGGGACTTTTCAAGGTATATCTACCAATCCACCATTGGTCGCGGTGTTAGGGCTCCTGTGGCCCCTACCATAAGTCGTCTACTAATCCAAGTGGTAGAGATAGAATTAGAAAGATTTTCGACTAGAAAAGAGTGGATTTAGAAGAAATATTTGTGACTTCCATTACTAAAGGGACATTTTACCTTAAAATATAAGTCTAAATACTCAAAAAATGTTAAAAATAAAAAGGGTAATACCAACACATCCATCTTCTTATGATCCCCACTGACCCATAACACTATATGGATAGAAGATTATCCATCCAGGGATAGCATTATATTATGAAATACGTGAACTTTAAACTTCCATAACGTCATCATAAAATACGAACAGAACACCCCGGAACCAACTCCCATTGTGAAGCGACTTCCTCACTTGTTAATGAACGACCGCTTTTCATTTATTTAATCTGTCCCCCTTCATTAGCACAGGGAATACCGGGCGTGCGCCTGACAGCTATTATATGAGGGGAGCAAGTGCTCTCTTTAGACCCACAACATACTAATGAGTCGGAACGGCAATTAAACGTTGCTTGTGCGCGCACAATGCGGTTTTCTCTGTAACCGCGCGGCGGTCCGGCCTTTTGAATCATCCGTCATGAAAGGATGGGGTGGAAATGGTTTCTTCAAAGTATCGGAGGGGGTGTTTATGGATGTGGGGGAGGGTTTTCTGAGGGGGAGGGTGTGGGTGTTTTGTGTGATCTGATAATTGGGGTGTGGGGAGAGAGATCTCATGATCATTAGGGGTTGTGTTGTCATTAATGCTGTTGTGAATAAAATGTTTGGAATGTGGGTTTGAGAGTAATTTAAGTCGGTGGTGATTATTTTCCAGGTAGAAAAAAAAAAGTTTTATTGCGATTAGCTTTAAGCTTTATTGAGGAATTCATTCATTCAATTGTTTCAGGCTTAAAATATCAAGCCTGTGATTTTTATGTAGGCTTGTATAGGATTTATTCAAGATCTCTTGAATGTTTAAGCAAATAAGGTACATATTTGTATGTTTTTTTTTATTGTAAAGTCCAGCTTGTTCAGAAATGTAAGATTTAAATATGCTTCAAGCGAAATCATCTTTCTTTATAAACTTTTAATATCTATCTTCCGAACTTTATCCCGACTTAAATTGGCGAATATTCTGGTGTCTCAGTACTTCAAAGAGATTTTGACTGCAAAAACTTTTGCTGAAAGAAGCTACTAAGCATGAATAGATACGCAAAATATTTAATTGGGATAGTATGAATTTAAACGACAGAGAACAGGGCGTTTCAAAGTGAAATAAGTGGGTAAAAAGCAACGGGGTGTGAGAGAAAGTGAATGAAAGTTTCACTATGTGTGTCGAATAAAATATAAAATTGTTACTTAATTTTACAAACTTCTGAGAAGTTTGATGCTTTGATAGTTGATTATCACTGCTTTTAAACCACTTTGGAAGCCAAGGGAAGTGAAAATTCCCTCTAATATTAACAACCCACTTCATTTTGCAGAAGGTATACAGCATTTTCACTTTACCCCTGAGCTTTAATACCTCAAATAGAGCATTTTCAATCACATGACTCGGACCTAACAACGGCCTTTGCAACAGAAGATGTTACAGTTTTTTGCCCTACAGAGGTTAACAGAAAATGACTAGCCGTGGAATTCTTCTATTGGAGCATTTGCAATCACGTGATCCCATACCTAAAAACCGCCTTAGCAACAGATAAACAACGGCCTTAGCAACAGTTAAAAGCCCTACAGAAAGTACACAGTTAAAAGAAAATAACCGGTTGTGACGTCACCTGAAAACACTCTATATAGTTTTGTACTAGTGAGAAATACATTTTAAAATTACCAAACAGCTAGCCTAATGGTGATAAACTTTAATTTTTAGCTAAATACAGCCACACACATTAAATCTCTCTATAAAAAAAATCAGAGAACATTTCCCCCTCATAGCAAAATTAAAGCAAACCTCACTTCCCCTATTCCCCACTCATCAGACGACGCAACGTCAACGACTACCGACACCACATCCTTTAATAGGATTTAAACAATAATCCAAATTCCCGGAATAATTGAGAACCATTATTGATTAACTTAGAGAAGAGAGAGAGGCAGTTGTTAGTTAATTACAGTTCCATTTAATTGGGAGAGACGCACTCTTGTCGTTTAACCACCCTCCCCCCAATTATTGGCCAGAGGTGGATTTGTTACTCAGGGTTAAATGCATTACAGGAACGCAATTATATATTGGGACCAAATCATGCCTAATAAGTCGGAGGTCCGAGTTGGTGCCATCCATAGAGGTGGAATAAGATAGGTGGATAGAGGATTGCAACCCTGCGTTCCCAACATCTATGCCAGGGGAAAATAATTACTGTATATTTCCATATACAGTCACTCCAGAAAGTATTCGTGCACCCAACAAATTTGCACTAGTATACCTATTACGGTTAAATTCCACGTTCAAAATCCAAACAAAAATTATTCTAACATGGTAATGTTATTCTTCATTACAATCTACCAAAAAAAGAGCAAAAAAAATATCAGAACAGTTCGAAAAAAATTATTTTAAAAAATGAAGCGATTTGAAAGCCGAAACAAATATTCGTACAGCCATAGACTTAAAATGAGATCATTGCATTTCTGTAAAGCATATTTTGTTCCTAATCCTAATTTAAAAGCGCGTGCATGCAATTTTTTTCCTTGTGGTTCATAATACCAATAGCTTTCAAATCACTTAATTTTTTAAATAAATTTTTTCTATCGGTTTTGACATTTTTTGCTCTTTTTTTGGTAGATTATAATGGAAGAATGACATACTATGTTAGGAAAATAGAAACGGGATTTGGCGACTCTTGGCATTTATTTGCTTTGTATTTTCTCCCTCGTGGGCATTGCCAAATCTGGTAACCACGAGCTCCAATGCCAGTCAGTCTTGGCAATAACAGCTGCCTCCATTGACTTCGGACCCGATGCGCGCTCTATTATTTTCTCTCCTGACTCTATAGTAAGTTGGTGAGATCTGGGCAAACCGTATAACATGTTTATTAACCTTCTGCTAATTAGGGAATTATCCCTCTGCGCGTGTGGTGTTGTTTTGTCGGGTTTGTGCCGTGTGTCGCGGATATGCGGGGTGGGATTGTGAGGTTTACTGGTGGTTCGTTAATTAGTATTTGATGTGCGAGGATATTGTTAAATAATCAATAAATGGGGTTGGGTTAAGGTAGTATACACACACACCCTTACGTTGAGCATAGAGGTATGTCTGACCCTGACAGTGGTGTCTAAAGATTGTATGTTGAATTGGTCTATTTCTCTTTTCGATGGTTATTTTATCTGGTAAATTGTGAAGACATAATAGCAAATCTACATTTTTATAGTTACCATACCAATATATCTGAAAAAAAAATGTGTACAATCCCGAACTTAAGAATTTAATTTTAGGAACAAAACCCTATAGGTACCTACATATACCTCGTTATGTAAAATTTTTTTCCAATTTATGATTAAACTATTTAACAATAGGAATAATGACCTTGATCTATAGGTAAAAAAACAAATAAATGAAAAATGTAAAACTTATTATAAGTTCACTCTTGTAACGCAAAGTGTGTTTAAAACCTGGAGTGGCATAAACTGTAAAGGAGATGGAAATAAATGAGGCTGTCGATCGGATTCCTTATAATTGATTTTAAAACACACCCTCTGATAAACGTAAAAAAAGTAGCATTTTATTAGAATAGAATCGTTTATTTTTACCACCTTTATGTAAAACGTATTATGTCTTTCAGTCATTGAATTTTTTTAGTAAAACATTTATTTCAAACGAAGGAATTTAACATTTTCCACACCCAGTCTATATCTTATTAAGATTATCGTATAAACTTGCTAATTAAAAAATTCTCTAAACGTTAGTCACGACGGTATCTTATTCACTTAAGTTTTAAAACATAATAAACGACTCTCACCATTCCATTAATAATAATAATAATAATAATTTCACAACTCAACATACCATACATTTTCAATTCACACCATTTCCTATCCTTTAACCAAACACATTAAGTCTACATTCTTCCCCCAAAACTGTTTTATCTTCATTCAAGAATGGGTTTGTAGTTACTTGAAACCTAAAGCACTGCGAATATCTAAAGCACCCCGGTCCACCATGACGGAAGAGATAAGCTTATACTTCCCCATCTTAAAGAATTCTCCCTTGAAATAATGGACAGTCAAAAGAACCGGTTCCAGTGGTCGAGAACTTAATGACTTTTATGATTCTGGAACTGGAAATGTGCCCCGCAGTAGTTCACAAATTCGGTTCCATTCAGGCAAGGGAGTGTTGTATAACAGAATGAAATTGGATTGTTTGCTGTAGAGTTTTAAGTTTTGTGTAAGCTGTTTGTCTGGAGTAAAAGGCAGGGTTAACGTGTAATTTTGAAAGGAAGCTTTTCGTGTAAATTGAAACGTCTTGTTCTGAAGTTTACTTTTGAGAGTAAATGTATTTTTATGAAAGGCTGAGTGAATAATGTTGCTTTTCTAGAGGGAATAACGTAATGATGATGAATATGATGTTATATCAAAGAAAATTTCCTTCCTTAGTTATTAATATATGATGATACCTTTTATTACAAAATAATGTTACTTGTATGTTTTTTAAGGTAGACATGTATGCTTTATGAATGTCGTTGTTAATTTTAAAATTAAAAAATATATATTAATAGGATAAAGTTTTAAGAAAGATAGTGGTTTAAATAATTTTGCATAATGGTTAACGTTTTAAATTACATAAATGTAATTTTTTTATTTAACTTAATGAAAAATAATATTCCAATAGTTAAAATAATCTTGATTGAGTAATATTACCAATTCCAGATTTGTTGTTTCAGTAGTTTTCCATAACATCTAAAAATACTATTTTCTTGCATATTCGTAAAAATATATATCTATGGGATAAATAAAAGTTTTAAGAAATATTATTGCATTAATAAATTATCAGTTTTTAACGTTTAAAAGCTTATAAATGTTTTTACATTTAATAAAGGTAAAAAAAATAAGTAGTAGTTTGTAATTACTTTTATAGAGTAAAACTAGAGTAATAACACCATAAAGGTAGCTTTCTATAACTGAATATACGCATTGACCAATAGAAAAACGATTGTGAAATAATTAAATTAATTTTCATTCTTCATAGTAAGTCTACAATTATTTCCATACTTTCTATAAAAACATATTTTATGTGTGTGGTTGAAAGATTTTAAATATAAATATCACTCCCATGTCAACATCACGAAATCATCCTACATCTTACTAAATTTTAAAATAAAAGTCGAAAACCCTAAAATAATTTTAACCTAAACATAATAAACTATCCCCCCACACAAGTTCAAAACTCAAACCGAGCTTTATACTGGCACAATAATTCGTAGCTAAAACTCCACAGACTCCTGTTGACACAGACTTTCATTGGATCTCCTAAATTATAAATATTTGGGGAAGTAAAAAAACACTAGGTAAGTATAGCACGTGTAGGCCGAAAACTTTTACGACAGAGGTTTTAAAAAGTGTCTCACGTAGCCGAACTGGTGGATAAAGGCTCCCTTAACTGTTAGTCTGATTAAAATCTAAATATTTAAGCAGTCTCGCTTGAGTTTTGAATGCAGTTTATTTAATGGTTTTGGTTTTCATCTGATCACTTATGATCTATTCGTCAATATTTGTGTTAAAATTATTAATAGAGAGGCATACATTTTTGAGCATATTAGATCACTTAAATGTGAAAAAAACCTTTCGAGCGGGAATTTTTGATGCATTTCAGTTTTTATTCCTGTTTTTATCTACCCTTAAATGTTGAAAGTGATATGGTTTTAGCTATCGTCTCAAATTTTAAAAGTTCAGCTATGTAATAATCAAATTAAGGTATCTTAATATGAATAAATTCACTTTATTGTAAATAAAGTTTTTTAACAACTTTCTTCATGGCAATATTTGGTAGAATAAAAATACCAATTATTCTTAGAAATACATTTTTAAAACATACGTAGGTTTTAAACTAAAATTAATATTTCACACTAACAAGATGTAATTTATTTTAGTAACTAATTTGCGTTTCAAATTATAAATAAATTTGATAAAAATGGTAAAAGTTGATTAATTATTTCGAAAAAGATTAAAAGAGCACTACTATAATCCTAGAAGAACTTTCTTTTTGATATGATAACTGAAACACGAGAAGTAATATTCCTAACTTAATTATTGTTTATGTGTAAAATTATTTGATAATATTTATTTTAAAGTATAATAGTTCAAAAATTACAACATTCTTTTATTACGATTATCGTCTAAAGAACGGGATATATAAAGAGAAATCTAGATATATAGAAACATATTACAAAAGAGAAATCTAGATAATAGGTGTTTATAACAACTTTCTCCCATATTTTTTTACAAAGCTGTTTAAATTCCAATCAGTTATCCATTGAAAAATTCTTCGAGATGTTAAAATAAGAGACCTTAAAACCAACAATTACAATGTTAATTCTGTGTATATGTAGTTAGTTATGCTAAAACAAAAAATATATAAATTGTAAACGAATTTTTACAATTTATAAAATAAATAAAACAATATTTGATGAAAAAATTTAATAGCTTAATGTTTGTGGTATGAAATATGCTTTAGTTATTAAGTTACTTTTGGTTGAATGTATTCATAAAATTCCAAAATTTAAAAATAATTATCAGAAACCCCACGTTTACGAAAAAACTCACAATTCTCAATTTCTGTAAGTAAATTTGAAATTTCAATAAAATCCCAGAGTTTAAATAATATTATAATAAATTCAGAACTCAGTTTCTTTATCATTTTTTCAAAGAAAAAAAAAGCTGCAGTGCAAAATCAAGACATTTCACATTGAATTATTCACGAAAAATGCATAAAAAGACACTTCTTAAAAAGTGCGCATCTCTATGTCCTTAAAAGAACATGGGCGTGAAAAGAGCTTTAAACACAGACAATAACACTTTTTTTGCCATATAGAGATAAAAGGTAGACATTTTATTTAAAAACTTCTCTTAAGAGACGACCTAAACAAAAGATAAACGCCCATCAATAGAGGAAGAGTTTTTTCTGCAGGTTCCAAAAAAGACGGAAAAAATGTCAGTTGAAGAGTTAAAATTTTCAGGCGTAAAGGCATGTGAAGACCAAATCCACTTATCTAAGTTCAACAGAATGTGGATTTTGTGCCCAAATCCTCAAAATTTTAACAGCCTGTTTCTATTTAGTTGTAAAAACAGTAATTAATGCTCGTAAAAACTTTTTACCTTTTTTTTGCGGTAAGAGGATTTTGTTAATTTTTCAATAATGGGTTTACTTGAGGGGTTTTACTTGTATTATTTTACACTGTTGTCTACTAAACTATTTTGTTTCGCATTACCTATTTTTTGATATATGTGCTGAAAGAGTTAATAGTAATTTTTATTAGTTTCTTTGAAATGATGATGAACGTTTTTTTTTTAAATAAGGGTCTATGAGGTAAAACATAAATATGTTTGATAAAAATACACCAAACACCTAACTATTTTACGACTGTATTAAACAAATATATTTTTTTGTACATGATGCTTTTATGTTTCTAATACTTGTTTATTTTATTTTACCTAATTTTATTTTATTTTATGATTATTACAAATTTTTATTTCATTAAAATTAAATACCTAAAATTCAAGGTTCTTTTTTCCATGAAAGAAGTGCAACATCTAAAAAATCCCCTCCCTATGAGATATTTATATTAATAACAAAAGAAAAAAAACGTAAACACAACGCCGTGTGTTTCTGTGTTATGCAGTTCCTTGGAGTCGTGGAAAATACTCTAAAAATTTTCCTTTGGTAAAAATTCTGAATTGATTAATGGTGACCTATATAAAACCAGAAAACGCTATAACTTAATAATTTTAGGTCCGAATCAAACTAACAACAAAATATCTACACTAAATGTTGTAAAATCAATCGTAAGGACCTCAAACTGCAGATTCTTCCACACTCCAAAACATCCCCATTCCACATCGATTAATTCTCAACCCGTCCTACCAAATCGTTTGGGACAGAAAAAAAAAATTCGGACCAACCAACCACCAAAAACTCAGGTCCCCACAAGAGACTCCTCGTTTGTCCCGTATCCCGACCCAGAACACAAAGCAATTTATTTTCTTCTGTTTGGAAACGAAAACAACAATGGACGGCATTGAACCCTGGACAAATACACGGGATGCCGCCGCTGCTTTTTGAACCGGTGGAGAATTAGATGCTCTTTTCAAGGAAAAGTTTCTTCGAGTATTTTCTTTGGCAGGGCCGGATTAACCATGTCGGGGACACTAGGCAGTGCATGTCTCGGGGCCCCTTTTCCCCTTGAAATATTTTTTCCCACCACAACGAACTTTTACTGATAATCACTACGTTGTAGATACGAAATAGAGACGTTTATTTTCATTTGTTTCAATGTTTTGCAATAAACGCTAGTTAAACCAGATCAAGAAAAATTGAAACAAATGAAAATATATTTTTTATTAAATTATTTAGTTTGAATATAACTTAAGGAAAAGTTTGTAACAAGTGCAAACGTGCAAAAAATATGCAGATATCATTATTTAAAAATAATGCACCAACCCCAGCCAGAAAAGTCTGCATAAAATCTGCAATAAAAGGCCTAAAATGGGAAAACTGCCTCAAAATACTTAAAAGTTATTCGGCACATTGTTCCGCAGTTTTTTCGCAGAAATTTTAAAGAATTTACACCGATTCTGCAGACAGACTGTAGATTTATTCTGCAGACTAAAATTTAAGGCAAAAGGTTTCAATTCCCTTCAGTTTTTGAGGTTATTCTGTAGTTTTCCTTCATTTTTCTGTGCAGATTTCTTGCAGACTTTTTATAAACTTAAAAGAAATTATTAACTTATTACCCTTTACTCTATGAGGGGTAGTAAGAAACAAGGTATTTTGCCAAATTTAGTCATGAAAACAAATATAAATACTCAGTCAGTTAAAAGTTAAGCAAAAAAAAAATACAAGTGTAAAGTTTCACACAACTCAATATTTTTATTTATAACAACTAGGGGGCCTGCCCCCTGCTCGCTATCGCTCACCAACCCCCGTAACTGCCTCGCAGTTCTTTTCAGATCGCTTCGCGATCTTAGCGAGCAGAGCTCGCTTGTTCATCTCAACAATCCAGCCTAACACTCTTCTCGACTTAATTAAGCCTCTTGTAATACCGAAAATACATCTCTCTTGCTTATAAATAATTTAATTTGTATCATTCCCCTAAATTAACAACAAAAATGTTGCTGAAATACATTCCTTTTTTAGCTTATCAATAATTTAATCGAAATGTTAAAAAATATCCAGCAAGTCTACTAATAATCATCAACCATTTTGTAGAAAAAACATTGTTGAAAATAAAAGAAATTAGGCTCATCATAAAACTCGCCTGTTTCTCTAGTGAACGGCCACAGAAAGAGAAGAAAAAATTAAAACTTTGAATCTTAATAACTCCAAAACTAATTAGAATTTTTTGAAAAACAAAACGCCAATATTTTTATAAAAAATAATTGTATGTGTGTTTAAAATATCATAGTTCTACTGTGATTAGTTTTTCTTTCATAACGAAAAAATCGAAAACTCGTCAAAAATTTCGAAACTTTAAAACTTAATTACTCCAAAACTAATTCGAAAAAACGAGGTGCAAAAACGAGGAGCGACGAGGTGCAAAACTTCACATCTAAGAGAATGCGGCTGCAAAAAATCATATTTCTGCTGCGAATAGATTTTGCTGGGGGCGAACTCGCAGCAGAAAAAAATAATTTTCGACTTTGACATTAATAATTCCAGAACTAATTATCTCATTAATTAGCTATAGGAACGGAAAGGACCCTCATACATTTGTCTACAAATGGTCAAAATTTCAATAATTTCCGTTCCATTGTTTTTGCATAGTGACAGTTCAAAATTGTCAAAGTGAAGATTTTCTGAAACAGCGGCGGCGGCAGCGGCGACTGTTACTTTTTTTTAATATAGAGAATAGAGAGATTAAAAAAATATGAGACGTTACAAATAAAATTCTTCTCTGTTTTCATTTGGTGAGATTAATTGATTTATTTTATTCACAATACTTGAAATTAAAATGAGCTATTTTGATGAATTATTTTACAAAAATGCATATTAAATTTTAAGTGCAAGAATTTCAGACTTCTACCCCCCATAATAAACGAAAGGCGAACGAAAATGTATGAGGTGTGCCAAAAGTTACCATTGCGACCGACGGACGGAGGGTCTATTAAACATTTAGTTCAAATTCCCTATCTAGTCCAGTCATTACGATCTATCATCTTGATGTTTAAAACAAAAAAAATCACCTTAACTTTATTTGTGCCTTGTATTTTAAGGTTTTAATTAAAAGCTATATTTAAATCTATTAAATTGTATTTTTCAGAAAATTTGGGAAAATGGCTTGATAATTAAATGGAATTGAATAGTTGCATATCAAAAACTGCAATGAACTTGAATTTTAAAAAATCAATATTTACTGATAAGTTTTTATGTACAAATGAAATAGTACTTATAAAAAGGCAAGGAAGAAAGAAAGGTGTCACTGTTTTGTGAATAAGAAGGTTAATTAAAGGAAAAATATTTAATACTCTTGGTTTGAAATTTATAAGAAAATTTCACAAGTCATACAAATACAGTGGAGTCCAAGACATTTCACATTGAATTATTCACGAAAAATGCATAAAAAGACACTTCTTAAAAAGTGCGCATCTCTATGTCCTTAAAAGAACATGGGCGTGAAAAGAGCTTTAAACACAGACAATAACACTTTTTTTGCCATATAGAGATAAAAGGTAGACATTTTATTTAAAAACTTCTCTTAAGAGACGACCTAAACAAAAGATAAACGCCCATCAATAGAGGAAGAGTTTTTTCTGCAGGTTCCAAAAAAGACGGAAAAAATGTCAGTTGAAGAGTTAAAATTTTCAGGCGTAAAGGCATGTGAAGACCAAATCCACTTATCTAAGTTCAACAGAATGTGGATTTTGTGCCCAAATCCTCAAAATTTTAACAGCCTGTTTCTATTTAGTTGTAAAAACAGTAATTAATGCTCGTAAAAACTTTTTACCTTTTTTTTGCGGTAAGAGGATTTTGTTAATTTTTCAATAATGGGTTTACTTGAGGGGTTTTACTTGTATTATTTTACACTGTTGTCTACTAAACTATTTTGTTTCGCATTACCTATTTTTTGATATATGTGCTGAAAGAGTTAATAGTAATTTTTATTAGTTTCTTTGAAATGATGATGAACGTTTTTTTTTTAAATAAGGGTCTATGAGGTAAAACATAAATATGTTTGATAAAAATACACCAAACACCTAACTATTTTACGACTGTATTAAACAAATATATTTTTTTGTACATGATGCTTTTATGTTTCTAATACTTGTTTATTTTATTTTACCTAATTTTATTTTATTTTATGATTATTACAAATTTTTATTTCATTAAAATTAAATACCTAAAATTCAAGGTTCTTTTTTCCATGAAAGAAGTGCAACATCTAAAAAATCCCCTCCCTATGAGATATTTATATTAATAACAAAAGAAAAAAAACGTAAACACAACGCCGTGTGTTTCTGTGTTATGCAGTTCCTTGGAGTCGTGGAAAATACTCTAAAAATTTTCCTTTGGTAAAAATTCTGAATTGATTAATGGTGACCTATATAAAACCAGAAAACGCTATAACTTAATAATTTTAGGTCCGAATCAAACTAACAACAAAATATCTACACTAAATGTTGTAAAATCAATCGTAAGGACCTCAAACTGCAGATTCTTCCACACTCCAAAACATCCCCATTCCACATCGATTAATTCTCAACCCGTCCTACCAAATCGTTTGGGACAGAAAAAAAAAATTCGGACCAACCAACCACCAAAAACTCAGGTCCCCACAAGAGACTCCTCGTTTGTCCCGTATCCCGACCCAGAACACAAAGCAATTTATTTTCTTCTGTTTGGAAACGAAAACAACAATGGACGGCATTGAACCCTGGACAAATACACGGGATGCCGCCGCTGCTTTTTGAACCGGTGGAGAATTAGATGCTCTTTTCAAGGAAAAGTTTCTTCGAGTATTTTCTTTGGTCTTGATAGACGTTTACTTTGAGGTTAAGGATGTGACGTTATGTGAACGGAATCAATCGTCCTCGGCGTTTTGAATTGTTCTTGAAATGACGGTTGAGTTTGTTGAAAAGGCTTTTGAAGTCGATGGTTTCGTTGATTATCTCTTTTATGTACATTTATTTAAGAACCTTTATTTTCTCTCCTTTGTTAGCTCATGCTTATTGAAATAACCTCGTTTTAATTATCGATATTGTTGGAAAACAATGAGGAAAAGATGAGTTTCGTATTGGGTTGACATATTTATCAAGAATTGAATTTCTTTGAAGATGTAACCCCTATAGTATATAAAATCCACGACATTATTTTAAAATATCCTTTATTAGTTTCACTGAGTAATTCTTATTATTTTGGCTGAACTATATGTATGTAGTTGTATGGTATGTTTTGTGGATTTGGAGGTTTCTATATTATAATATATATGTTATGGGCAAAGTGATTAATCGGGCATTATTAATAATGCCCGAAGTGGAGGCGGGCAAAGTGATAAATTTAATTCATAAATTCCACTGAATTTATCACATTGCCCGGGCATTATTAATAATGCCCGGATTTATCACATTGCCCGTAACATATATATTAATAATATATTAACAGTTAATATATTAACTTATATAAATATTTATTTTTAATTGATTTTAATTTATTTATAATTTTTCCGGTTTATAATTATTTCGTGTAGTTAGTGTGATTTTCCGATATTGCCAATAAGCCATAGATAACCAAACATTTTAACGGCCATTTAAATACATTCTGTACTAGGGTTTTCCGCCGGGTTTCAAATTCTAACATCCAATTGAAACGACGGATAAAAGTGGAATGTTATCTTAAAACTTCTAATATTTTCCTCCCCAAATAAGGCAAAGGTGAGTTAACTGTGAATGTTCACTCTTTGGCATTTTGCTAGACAAAATGTAAAAACAAGAGTGTACACTGTACACTTGATGGATAAAATAAGATTCATTAAATTTACATAAATGTTTTTTATTTTCCTTACCCTTTCTTGCTACCTAAATGTGTATAGTAAGTTTCAAACTTCATTTGTACAAAGACGTTAAAAGCTTTCATAATAGAAACACGAAGTAGTTAATGTTACGACAGTTGAAGCATGCGCAGTAATAGGATTTTGTTATTACGTGTTTTATAACATTAAAATTACGTTATTGATCAACTCTGGCATCAGCACCGATAGCCCACCCAGGTAGCACACCTACTATATCATTTTATATCAATTTACAACTGATGACTTAAGTAATCGGTTGATATCGTAGGGATATCAATTGCTATAGCGTGCTACCAGTAGTAAAGGCCCCGTTTACATGCGCCACTCTTATACCCGGGTATAATGCTGGGGAAAGGGAAATTGAAAACCGTGCTATAAACCCGTTTACATGACCAGTCCTCAAATCCCGGGTATAGACATCACTGGTCCCATCATTCATTGCGATTTGTGTTTGTTTACATTCTGTTATCTGTTTTCGTCTTGGAATTTTGCGTTCATAATGAATTATTTTCAAGTTGTTTCGACAATACAATCTAATCCATCCAATCGATCCAATTGAAATAAAAAGGAACAACTTACTTTCCAACAAGTTACTAACTAAAGCCTAACGTGGATGACTTTTGCTTTGAGTGAGACCGAAATGCATCATGGGAAAGCCGGGTATTCAAATTTACGAGTAAATAGGTGGATTTATTTATACCCTGCATTTTTCCACTTATACCCGGGTATATGGTCCATGTAAACGGAGCCATAGAGTGCGGCTAATAACCCAATGGTCCCTGATTCAATTCCTGGCTTCTACTTTTGTTATTATGCTTTAATTTAACTTGTAATTTTTCAAAAACTAGAGAGATTAGAGTAGAGCTGAGTTGTTACTTTCGTAAGCAATAATCACTGCCATAGCAACACCATTTCTTTCATAAGTTAATCTACTTTAGTTTCTCAGAACTTAATTTCAATACCTGGAATACTGCAGATAATTTGCCATATTACTTATCGATACTACTTCCAGGAAAAGTTCTAATATTTAAATCAACCCGCCAAAACTATATTCCCATTAAACATACTCTAATAAAAAAACATCAACCCAAACCTCCCTCAAAGACCACACTACAAACTATTCCCACCTTTTCCTAAAACGAGAGAAAACCAAACCCAACCAACCAACCTTTTCCTAATACAAGAGTCCCTCCAACATTTCTCCCTTATCAAACGAGAGCAATCTTCGCTTATCTCGCCCCTCGCAGCCGCTGCTGAAAAATGCTCGCGAATTAGAAACTGTGAGAATTATTTCGTTATTGTATCGCAACCCGTTAATTGCCCGGGCACAGAGAGATTTTGTGCCCCGAAGGAATCTCCATTTCGACCCCGGTCGCAATTAAAAGCTTTCGGGTAATATCGCGCTCTCTGAGAGAAATTGAGATTTCTTTTTTTTTTAAGAGTTTGTTGCCTTTGCAATTACTACTGAGGGAGAACTGCGAGGGTTAGGGTGTAATTGAAATTTCGGTGTGCTTATTATAAGGAAGTTTCCTTAGGGGTGGGTAATTTTGGATGGATTTCGGTGACCGCACAGATGTTCACAGTTAATCCCTTAATAGCACAGCTCATACCAAATACGTCCAGTTTACGTAACTGCAACTAGAAGTAAATGTAATTTGGCCATAGATTACAAAAATTGGACGAATTTTGAATATTTGTACTGCTGGGGTGTATAAAGGGATGGCTCGTTTGCTACTACAGCTACTTTAGTTTTAAAAATATTCAACTAACTTTGTTTCTTTTAAAATTGCTATTTTCTTTTGGTTATTTTTGCGGAGAAATTTTTTTCTTACACGACGAACATAATTTAACCTTGAATTCATTTCTTTTGTTTTAAATTACATTTCTTAACGAATTGTTCAAGTTCTTTTAAGTGAAATCATATCTAGTTGAGTGAATAATTTTTGCTTTTCTGTTTCAAGCGAATTCATAAAATATTTCTCTCTTTAAACTTTGGTCTTGGTTTAAAATAAATAAGGAGATTATAAACATAGTACAATAAATGCCAAAAACTAAAACACGGAAAAGTACCCAAAAGAAATTAAACACATCCTTTAAAAATCATCTAAAAAAATAATCAAAATCAACAACATCGAATCTGTTGAAAAAAATATGAAAGAGATCTCGAATTCAATCAGACAAAACCCCAACCCATAACAGACTCAAACTTACTGTTAGAGAAAAAAAAATATCCTAATTACTCGTGATTCTTTGTCAGATAAGCTAACTCAGATCTTCACGTCTTCGGAAAAGAGCTCCATTTTTTAATGTGATCCGCTCTTAATGTAATTAGCGAATAATCCTCCAGAGTAGGAGGTAAACTGTTTTATTCGATTACCTTCTTCCTGGGGGGTGCTAAAAGACATTCAGATTTCGAGACCGGTCTCCTGGGAAGGCTTTTTGTAATGCAGGTTGTTTTCTAATCAGGGAATCTGCTAAAGAGATTCTCTATACTATAGAGTGCAACGTTACTCGACCCTGGAGGAACGAAACAAAGAAATTTTAGTTCCCAGCGCGGGGTCTAAATTTTGAGTGAAATTAAGAACTTTAATTTATAAATAGTACTAGGGGGCTATAGCCCCCTGCTCGCTATCGCCCGCCAACCCCCGGGAACTGCTGACGCAGTTCTCCTAGGATTGCTTCGCAATCCTGTGCTCTCTACGCTCGCTCGCCATACGCTGGTACAGCCTAACTGAGATTGTGTACTACCTGGATTTGAACCCAGGTTATTGAGAGTTTCGTGATTACGAACATTGTACATACACTCGCCAAAACGTAAACAAAACACAAAACCACAACAAACCAACCGTTGCCAACGGGAGAAAACAAATACCGCCAAATTCGTGAGCCACGTACGTAAGAGAATTATATATATATAGATGATTAGTTTGTTAAACCCTTCTGTATATAGCGTCTTTTTATCACGATTTTTGTACCGGAACCCCTCCTAGTAATAGAGTGTTTTCAGGTGACGTCACAACCGGTTATTTTCTTTTAACTGTGTACCTTCTGTAGGGCTTTAAACTGTTGCTAAGGCCGTTGTTTATCTGTTGCTAAGGCGGTTTTTAGGTATGGGATCACGTGATTGCAAATGCTCCAATATAAGAATTCTACGGCTAGTCATTTTCTGTAACTGTTAACCTCTGTAGGGCAAAAAACTGTGACATTTTCTGTTGCTAAGGCCGTTGTTAGGTCCGAGTCATGTGATTGAAAATACTCTATCCAACAGGCTTTCTGTTGGATAGAAATAGAAGCGTAAATTGATTTCTTAGCCTAGTGGTTTATAAACAATTTCATGAGCTGGTTTAACTGAATATTTTGGGTTCAAATGCACTCTATCTGTATTGTAGAGGGCAATTAGTTAGGTGTGGAGTAGGTTATAATGTGGGAACACATCAAAATTTTTTTGGGCCAGTAAACAAGCATATGCTTAATACTTCTTAGCCTAGTGGTTTATAAACAATATCATAAGCTGGTTTAACTAAATATTTTGGGTTCAAATGCACTCTATCTGTATTGTAGGGGGCAGTTAGTTAGGTTTGGAGTAGGTTATAATGTGGGAACGCATCATAATTTTTTTGAGCCAGTAAACAAGCAAATGCTTATGACAAGTATATGCTTAATTTTTCTTAGCCTAGTGGTTTCTCAACAATTTCATAAGCTGGTTTAACTGAATATTTTGGGTTCAAATGCATTCTATATGTATAGTAGGTGGTAGTTAGTTAGGTGTGGAGTAGGTTATAGTGTGGGAACACATTATAATTAGGTATGGGTTATGACTGCCTTTTTTCGAAATGTTTTTATGCGACTTGTAACCCTATTATGTAAAAGACACTCTAGAACGGTGATTAGCAATACACTACATAAACTGTTGTAACAGTGTTTTTCTGGGTTCAAATGAAGGTCCATGGGACTTTTAACACTATTATGTATAAAGGCACTTTAGAATGGTGGTTGGCAAAACACTACATAAGCCTTTCTAACAGTGCTTATGAGTTCAAAAGCGCTCCCGCTCTACAGCGTGCGGGAGTTTTCTAGAAGCGAAGTAGATCGGCAGCGTTGACCTTGGGGTCTGTTTGTGGATTTTCACCTTAGATACTTATATCTGATCTATGAATTGATCTGAGGTTTACGAAGCAGGGAGTGCTCTTGAACTCTCAAGGACGTTGAGAGGATAAGGTCTTACAAATGACCGGTCCTCTGCTGGAGTTGAGGTGTGAAAATATCTTCAGCCACGTTTCTTGAATTCTTGTGGAAGTTCGGGGGATTACGTTTATGCCAATGAATGTCCAGTTCTCTTGAACTTTCATGGACGTTGAGAGGAAATCGTCTGTTCAAATGGCCTGTCCTCTTGAGCCCTCATGGACGTTAAGAAGATAACGTTTATTCAAATGTCTTGTCCTCTACCTAAGGTATGAGAGTATCTTCGGCACGTTTCTTGAGTTCTCATGGAGGTTTAGATGATTACGCTTATTCAAATATCTTGCCTCTTGATGTCAAACTCCCACAAGGCCATTGGATTTTTTTTTTTAATTTCCCAAGAGCCCCAATCTTATGTATTACAATTACAAAAACATTAGCACCAGCAAACTTTTTTTTAACAACGACAAGCATATGCTTAATATTTCTTAGCCTAGTGGTTTATAAACAATTTCATAAGCTGGTTTAACTAAATATTTTGGGTTCAAATGCACTCTATCTGTATAGTAGGTGGCAGTTAGTTAGGTGTGGAGTAGGATATAGTGTGGGAACACATTATAATTAAGTAAAAGGGGGCTATCGCCCCCTGCTCGCTATCGCTCGCCAACCCCCGGGAACTGCTGACGCAGTTCCCCTAGGAATGCTTTGCAATCCTGTGCTCGCTACGCTCGCTCGCCTTACGCTGGTACAGCCTAGCTGAGATTGTGTACTACCTGGATTTGAACCCAGGTTATTGAGCGTTTCGTGATTACGAACATTGTACATACACTCACCAAAACGTAAACAAAACACAAAACCACAACAAACCAACCGTTGCCAACGGAGAAAACAAATACTGCCAAATTCGTAAGCCACGTAAGAGAATTATATATATAGATAGATGGGTTATGACTGCTTTTTTTCGAAATGTTTTTATGCGACTTGTAACCCTATTATGTAAAAGACACTCTAGAACGGTGATTAGCAATACACTACATAAACTGTTGTAACAGTGTTTTTCTGGGTTCAAATGAAGGTCCATGGGACTTTTAACACTATTATGTATAAAGGCAATTTAGAATGGTGGTTGGCAAAACACTACATAAGCCTTTCTAACAGTGCTTATGGGTTCAAAAGCACTCCCGCTCTACAGCGCGCGGGAGTTTTCTAGAAGCGAAGTAGATCGGCAGCGTTGACCTTGGGGTCTGTTTGTGGATTTTCACCTTAGATACTTATATCTGATCTATGAATTGATCTGAGGTTTGCGAAGCAGGGAGTGCTCTTGAACTCTCAAGGACGTTGAGAGGATAAGGTCTTACAAATGACCGGTCCTCTGCTGGAGTTGAGGTGTGAAAATATCTTCAGCCACGTTTCTTGAATTCTTGTGGAAGTTCGGGGGATTACGTTTATGCCAATGAATGTCCAGTTCTCTTGAACTTTCATGGACGTTGAGAGGAAATCGTCTGTTCAAATGGCCTGTCCTCTTGAGCCCTCATGGACGTTAAGAAGATAACGTTTATTCAAATGTCTTGTCCTCTACCTAAGGTATGAGAGTATCTTCGGCACGTTTCTTGAGTTCTCATGGAGGTTTAGATGATTACGCTTATTCAAATATCCTGTCCTCTTGATGTCAAACTCCCACAAGGCCATTGGATTTTTTTTTTAATTTCTCAAGAGCCCCAATCTTATGTATTACAATTACAAAAACATTAGTACCAGCAAACTTTTTTTTAACAACGACAAGCATATCCTTAATATTTCTTAGCCTAGTGGTTTATAAACAATTTCATAAGCTGGTTTAACTGAATATTTTGGGTTCAAATGCACTCTATCTGTATAGTAGGTGGCAGTTAGTTAGGTGTGGAATAGGATATAGTGTGGGAACACATTATAATTAAGTACAAGGGGGCTATCGCTCCCTGCTCGCTATCGCTCGCCAACCCCCGGGAACTGCTGACGCAGTTCCCCTAGGAATACTTTGCAATCCTGTGCTCGCTACGCTCGCTCGCCTTACGCTGGTACAGCCTAGCTGAGATTGTGTAATACCTGGATTTGAACCCAGGTTATTGAGCGTTTCGTGATTACGAACATTGTACATACACTCACCAAAACGTAAACAAAACACAAAACCACAACAAACCAACCGTTGCCAACGGGAGAAAACAAATACAGCCAAATTCGTAAGCCACGTAAGAGAATTATATTTATAGATAGATGGGTTATGACTGCCTTTTTTCGAAATGTTTTTATGAGACTTGTAACCCTATTATGTAAAAGACACTCTAGAACGGTGGTTAGCAATACACTACATAAACTGTTATAACACAGTGTTTTTCTGGGTTCAAATGAAGGTCCATGGGACTTTTAACACTATTATGTATAAAGGCACTTTAGAATGGTGGTTGGCAAAACACTACATAAGCCTTTCTAACAGTGCTTATGAGTTCAAAAGCGCTCCCGCTCTACAGCGTGCGGGAGTTTTCCAGAAGCGAAGTAGATCGGCAGCGTTGACCTTGAGGTCTGTTTGTGGATTTCACCTTAGATACTTAACATCTGATCTATGAATTGATCTGAGGTTTACGAAGCAGGGAGTGCTCTTGAACTCTCAAGGACGTTGAGAGGATAAGGTCTTACAAATGACCGGTCCTCTGCTGGAGGTGAGGTATGAAAATATCTTCAGCCACGTTTCTTGAATTCTTGTGGAAGTTCGGGGGATTACGTTTATGCCAATGAATGTCCAGTCCTCTTGAACTTTCATGGACGTTGAGAGGAAATCGTCTGTTCAAATGGCCTGTCCTCTAGAGCTCTCATGGACGTTAAGAGGATAACGTTTATTCAAATGTCTTGTCCTCTACCGAAGGTTATGAGGGTATCTTCGGCACGTTTCTTGAGTTCTCATGGAGATTTAGATGATTACGTTTTTTCAAATATCCTGTCCTCTTGATGTTGAACTCCCACAAGGCCATCGAATTTTTTTTAAATTTTCTCTTATGTTGCTACAATTACAGAAACATTACAACGACAAGCACATGCTTAATGTTTCTTAGCCTAGAGGTTTATAAACAATTTCATAAGCTGGTTTAACTGAATATTTTGGGTTCAAATCAGGGTTGGTAGAGTTGGACCCAATTGGGTTGGACCCAATGGGTTTTACCAAAAAAAAAAACATTTGAAAAAACCCACTTTTTGGACCCATTTTTGTTTTTCTTCCCAGAAAAATCATAATTTTGCCCAACTTTCAAAAGTAAACACAACTATTAATGAAATAACCTATCTAAAATTGTAGTTGCCATTTAGTGACCCCCTAATGTAGTCCTCCCAGCTTTAAAAAACAACTAATTTTAATTAATAACTCATAGAGAAACTAATAACCCATGGAGCTTTGAAAAAACTCACTTGATTCTTAAAACGCGCATGGATCTTTAAAAAACACACACTTAAAATTTAAATATTCCACCGAGCTTTGAAAAACCCAACTAATTTTTGAACAACCCAAGGATCAATTGCGAAGAAAACCCAAGGAGCTTTGAAGAAACTCAACTAATTTTTAAACAACCCAAGGAGCAATTGCGAAGAAAACCCAAGGAGCTTTGAAGAAACTCAACTAATTTTTAAACAACCCAAGGAGCAATTGCGAAGAAAACCCAAGGAGGTTTGAAGGAACCCAACTAATTTTTGAACAACCCAAGGAGCAATTGTGAAGAAAACCCAAAGAGGGGATTTGGATTATTCCCCATTTTGGGATTATTCTAATATTTCTATTATTTAATGCTAAAAAGTTTTCGGCAAGTTTAGTGGGATTGAAATTTTTTCTCCTTAAGGTTTAGTTTAAACAAACTTTTAAATTTTAATTAACAAAAAATCAACTATTCGCGTAGTATTCTAATTAAACTGATAGTCAACTTCTATCCTTTCGTCATAAGAGTAAGTAAAATACATTAATTTCTGTAATTTATAACCATTCTGTTAAAGTAAACCTAAATTATTTACTTTAACTTTATTACTCAAACCCTATCATTTTTATCACTAACTTTATCATCACAAACTTTAGAATCAATTATCACTAACTTTATATAAGCCTTTACTTTTACATTCAATACCTCTCTGTTGTAACCACGCAGAAAGTTAAAAGACTATCTCTTTGAACCTATGTTCCTAAAAACATTTTATACATATAATGGTTCTATCAAACCGTCTCCTACTCAAACCGTCTATTATATCCACTTACATTCACAAGAAGCGTGGGATTCTGTATAAAATGCTCCTTCAATCTCTCCTGCTTAAAAGAATATAAAATTCCTCGGCAATCCAGACACTCTCAGAAACCGAAAAAATTGACAAAGACGATTCCTTAGAGATCCAGACAACTAAATATAAATTCAAAAGCCAGAAACATCGCTTTGGCGTTGCAGAACTATATATAAAAAAAAGGTGGAGTATTTTTAACTCGAAAACAATTTTGATAATGTACCACTACGCGAATTTCGTCTGTTCCTGGGAAGGAATATGGTGGTTTCGGGCAATGAGGTTATTGACTTGCATCTTCGAAAGATTCATAGGCTATAAAAGACAGCGAAAGAAAAAAGGTATGAGTAGAAATGAAACCATGAATTTTTCATAGCCATACGCCTTGCGTTTATAGCATAAAATGTTACCCGACTGGGGTAAAATATTAGCTTATTATGCGATCATTTCTAGTTCTCCATGTCAAAAATATATTATAAAGAGGTTCGCGAATGTGTTTTGTGACTCAAATAATAATGTATTTTTTTAGATGCTCGTCTCAATCATTTTATATTGAAGAAGAGTGTGTTTCTTTCAGATCTGATCTACCTTAAGTTTTAAAAATTCAACCACATAAATAGAATTTTTTAATGGAAATTTATAGTAAATTAAATTAAAATAAATATCTTTTTTACATATATTGAGTGTATCTGCTTGTTTTTGTATTTTAACTCCAGTTTTGTGATGCATAGATATTTTTCCATGACTTAGATACTTTTTTTTTACTTTTATGATAAAACATTATAAACCATGAGATCCATAGTGGTCATGTTTAAAATCGTCGTTTCTTACTGTGAATTCTTTCTTATTAAAATGTAAAAGTACTTTACTTTATAAGCAGAGATATTTTTAACCCCTCTGGGAGGGTATTTCACTCCTTGAAAATTGGAAATACTCCTTAAAAAAACTAGCCTGGATTATTTTCACTCTTTGAATTTTTCAAACCATTTCTAGCTTAAAAAATGCACTGTGCCCCACCGAAATCAACAAATAATATTTTTCTATTCAAAACACCAACTTATCTCAGCAGAGACATTCATTGTTATGATGCTTAGGGAGTTAGATTGCGGTTTTCGTGTATGTAGTTTATTATAATTCTATATTTCACTCCTCCTAAATTAGTCAAGAAGTATTTTTATTCCTCCAAAAAAAATCCTAGGAATAACACTGTTTATAAGTAAAACACAGAAATGAGGAAAATGATAATGACAGTCTTTTAAGATAACCTAAAGCCAGAGATGGGCGCAATCAGATTACTTTTGTAATCAGATTAATAATCTGATTGAAGTAATCAGATTACATTTGTAATCTGATTACATTTGTAATCATCAATCTGATTACATTTGTAATCTGATTGAAAGTAATCAGATTACATTTGTAATCTGATTACATTTGTAACCATCAATCTGATTACATTTGTAATCTGACAGAAAGTAATCTGATTACATTTGTAATCTGATTGATGTAATCTGATTACATTTGTCAATCAGATTACTTTTGAAATCAGATTGACACAACTTAATTACAGTGGTCCGCAATTCACCGGAAGTGGTTCTTAGCTAACCGGAAGTGGTTCTTATAGCTAACCGGAAGTGGTTCTTAGATAACCGGAAGTGATCCGAAACTTACCGGAAGTGAACCATACCTTACCGGAAGTGGTCCAAAACTTATCGGAAGTGGTCCAAAACTTACCGGAAGTGAACCATAACTTAATGGAAGTGGTCAGTAACTTACCGGAAGTGGTTCGCAACTTACCGGAAGTGGTTCACAACTTACCGGAAGTGGTTCACAACTTACCGGAAGTGGTCCACAACTTACCGGAAGTGGTCCACAACTTACCGGAAGTGGTCCACAACCTACCGGAAGTGATCCTTAATCTACCGGAAGTGGGTCACAACTTACCGGAAGTGGTTCGCAACTTACCGGAAGTGGTTCACAACTTACCGGAAGTGGTCCACAACCTACCGGAAGTGATCCTTAATCTACCGGAAGTGGTTCGCAACTCACTTCCGGTACGTTAAGGACCACTTCCGGTAAGTTGTGAACCACTTCCGGTTAGTTGAGAACCACTTCCGGTAAGTTATGGTTCACTTCCGGTATGTTTTGGACAATTTCCGCTAAGTTTCGGACCACTTCCGGTAAGTTGTGAACCATTTCTGATAAGTTTTGGACCACTTCCGGTAAGTTTTGGACCACTTTCGGTAAGTTTTGGACCATTTCCGCTAAGTTTCAGACCACTTCCGGTAAGTTTTGGACCACTTCCGGAAAGTTTTGGACCACTTCCGGCACGATGCGAACCAACAAGTACCAACAAGAACCAACAACTGTGTGCCTTCACATTATCAATCAAAAAGTAATCAAGATTTATTATGATTACTTATTGTAATCTGTAATCAGATTACAGATTACATATGTAATCAGTAATCAGATTACAGATTACAATTGTAATCATTAATCTCCATGTGATTACTTTCGTGATTACAATTGTAATCATTAATCTCCATGTGATTACTTTCTTGATTACATTTGTAATCAGATTACAAATGTAATCAGATTACAATTGTAATCGTAATCATCAATCATTAATCTGATTACATTTTGCCCAACTCTGCCTAAAGCTCATGTGGTCATATAATCACATTTGCTTCAGCCTACACTGTTGTCAACAAGGAGAAAAAAAAAACTCTGCGTACTTTTATCCTACTGCAGACTCTTAACCTTCTTTCATAATACATATTTAATAAAATAATACTTCATACATATTTTTAATAAAAAAAAAGTTTTCCACTATGATTTACCATAAATTTTCGTTCATTACATACTTCAAAAGTTAAAGTACAGTCGAAATTAAGTAATCGAACGCAACTAAATTAGGTTACACCACCGTGACAAAAGCAGGTATTGAAAATTGAAAAATTACTTCACCAGTCGCGGTTTTGGAAATGAATTCATTAATTCCCTTAGTCCATAGGCGTTTTAAGTCTCATTTCGTCAGGTCATAAATCACGGTCGTGTCTCACAACGCTCGCATTAAGGAACTTGTGAGCGCGTTGGTCCACACCTGGTACTAGTTTCCTAAGACGAAAATAATGAGTTATATGACGTAAACACAGCGAAAATATATGAATGCGGGATACGTGATGTGGTATAGATTTATTAGTTTGTTGAGTTAGTTTTCCTCAAAAGGTTCCAATTCCAAAATAACGTTTGCTTTATAAATGCACCTTTACTATTTATCTAATACTAACTCTACTTTTACTATTGGGGGTATTTTGTAGAAAGAAATATTTAAATAAAACGGTTTTTTTTTTTCATATAAAATTGTGTTTGATTTCTAAATGCTGTTAAAACCAAAATTTTATAATGTGAGTGTAGTTTCATGAGAAAATTTTTCCCAGTTTGGAAAATATTAAATTATCTTTAAATATGATGTTTTACAAGCTACATTAGTTGAAAGCTCATGAGATGTATATCTTACCAAATGAATATTGTGTGAAATAATACAGGAGTTCTAATAATTTTACTTTTTCTAAAAAAAAATTTATTTTTTCTTCATAAAATGGTCATTGCAATGTAAATTGTGACACTATTATAAAAATCCTTCAAAATTTAAACTATCGAAAAATGTGATAAGATCACTTTTCACACATAGCTATAACTATAAAATAACATTTTTATAATTTAATAATAGAGTGTTTTCAGGTGACGTCACAACCGGTTATTTTCTTTAAACTGTGTATCTACTGTAGGGCTTTTAACTGTTGCTAAGGCCATTGTTTATCTGTTGCTAAGGCGGTTTTTAAGTATGGGGTCACGTGATTGCAAATGCTCCAATAGAAGAATTCCACGGCCAGTCATTTTCTGTAACTCTTAACCTCTGTAGGGCAAAAAACTGTAACAATTATGTTGCTAAGGCCGTTGTTAGGTCCAAGTCATGTGATTGAAAATGCTCTATAAGTATCTTTCTCTGAAAGAAATATTAGATATAAAAACAAGACAGATAAAAAATGTCTGCTATTTAAAAATATAACTATACTAGACAGCAACGTTAGTTGACCCTATGACGTCACTAACAAACAAAGTAGAACCCCTCGCAGTGTCTGAATTTTGAATGAAATGAAAAATGTCAATTTAAATATATGATTATTTTGTTAAACTCATGTACTAGTGTCTTTTTATCACGATTTGCGTACCGAAACTCCTCCTAGCAACCCAACAGGCTTTGTGTCTACCCATTTTCTCCTTCCGCGTAGTGAGGTACTGGGTTCAGAAAACGTTGCTGTCGAGATAGAAGTTCGCTAGAAACAAGCACCTAAAACACCTTTACAGGCCTAAAACATTGATAACTCAGGTTTTTATGTATAAATAGAGTAAAACTAAGTGTTTGTATTATTTTGATGATTCCAGGCATATTTTCTAAGAATGGAAATAAATTCGGAAGTAGGATGTAAAAATTGAGAAATAATAACTGGGAAGTATCATGAATTATGCAAATATGAAGCTAGTTAATCTATCATACATGTTTCATAACTTCATAAAACTTTCCTAACCTTTTTAATCTACGTGTTGTGCTTTGATCTAAAAATATTTCCACTTATGGAGAAGCTTATAATTTTGCACTTATGGCTGAAGCTGTTACGGGTTAACCTGAAAATCGATTGCTTTAATATTTTCATTATCTGTACTGACTAACCAAAGTATTGGAGAATATTGGTTCTCTTCGATGCCGATGATAATGAGAAAGTTATTTGAAGATTAAAAATACCAAAATATCGTTACGATGTATTCTAAAAACCATTTTTTGCTCTAATTTCTCTGTTTATCTTGTACTTATTCAAAATAATTTAACTACATGCAAACTTTTCTCTTAAACACGGAATTTCAATATAATGTACTACATTATTATTGCATGTATAGTAGAAAGATACATGTAGTATACTCTACCGGGAAAAATAGATTTTGTTAACAGATTAATTTTTCAACAATATGCAATTTTCGTTGTATGCAAAACTACTCAACCATTTTATTGGTAGACAACAAATCCCAAAAGGTTTAGTAAAGAATTTCAATTCAATTAGTAATATTCATACGGGACCTTATAAATTGAAGTAAAAGTAAAAAAAAATTAATGGGCGAAAAACACGCATAGTTTTATTTTAAAATATTACATTACTATTCTAAGTATAGAATTACTAACTACAAAGTGGGGAATACCAATGGGGGGAAATATAAACAAGTTGACAAATGTGTATGCCACCTTTCAAAAGCCTTAAAAATATTGAACACTTTCAAATATTGGTTCTTATTTGAATACATTATCTTTATAATTATAATAATGATATTAATTTTTTTAAGGTATCCTCAGATTAATGATTGTTCAGAAGTTTTTACAGTTACCTATGATCTTGCTGGCTTCCTAATTAAAATTCGTTATGTTTACTTGAACCATATATCAACGGCCTTACTCCTTATTGGTCCACCAATTCAAAACTCAATTAACCCACCAATCAAATGCACCCAACTTTACCAGACCAAATGTGAAGTTTTCTCTCCCTAAGGTTATAATTAAAACATCAGACTAACGAATCTTCGACGGATGTTGCTCGTTTCTGCAGAAGTTAAATGTGAATCTTCAGACAGTGAAAAGCTCTCTGAAGAATGAATTCACTCAGAGTGAATCGGTCCTTTCTTCCTTTTTGTAAGGGATCAATCCTCAGGATCTCTCGTTCTTCTTCTTGAATCATTCATTGTAAAGTTAAAAATTCTAATCAGTCATGAGATGTTATCGATGCAGTCGGAATCGATTTTCTTTTCAGATGGTAAATCGATTCGATGGCTTTTTTTTGTGCCTGTTTTGTGAAAGAGGGATTTATACTTTTGGAATTGAATTGAGGATGGGAAGTTATTTTTGGAGGGGAGTTTCTGTTTACCTGAATCGTACATTTTGAGATAAGATTTAGAAATAGTATCGATCTACTTTTGTTTAAAAAGTCTGTTGACCTAGATTCTAAACCAATAATTGATTGTGCGATGCTATTATGCCAGAAGAGGGGGTTATCTCATAGTAATAAAAATGGTGTAGTATTTGAAAGTCTGGAAAAATGTCAGTGTCATTAATGTCAGTTGCATTTTTTATCCTTATGTTGAAGCACCTATTCTTCCTTATCACTGGTTAATTCAGAGCAAACATTGAAAATTATTGCGTTTTTTATATTGAAGTATTGTAAGTGGAATATATGTATATTGTATGCATTATATTGTGTATGGAAAATCCATTTTTAGATCCGAAAAACTTCGTTAAAATAGGGGATCTTGTGAGAAGTATTTGCCATAAGAATGGTAATTAACATCAGAGAAATATATCTTATATCTAGGGGACAAATATTTTTGTTAAAAAGAGGTTTTAAATATAGCAAAGTTTGTAATATTGATATCGATACTATTCGCAAACTTAATTGGCAAAACAATAAAATTTCGAAACTAATAAGCAATTTTTCATTAAACGAATTATAAGAATATACTTAAAATCTGAAGATTTTAAGATTTTTGCAATACATTAGGGTTGAAATTATGCAAAATTGATTATTAACATTATGTCAAACGAAACTTCCTATAGATAAAATTCGCACTTTTGACGTCACGACCAGTTATTTTCTTTTAACTGTTAACTGCTGGAGGACAAGAACATGGTGATAGGGCGGTTTCTAGGTTCGAGTCACGTGATTGCAAATGCTCTATAACATTTTGCTACCTCTTTCTTAAAAACTTATTTTCCATTTTCTTACTTACACAAGAAAAAAAAAATAACCTCCTTTATTTTGTTCTTTCAGTTTATTTAACAGAAATTAATTCAGAATTATTATTGCATGAATTAGATAAATTTCAATTATGGAAATGATAAAGCTACGGATTCAAGTTTATAATTTTCAATGTCAACCACAACTATATAACAGTCGCATTGTTCACCTAAATACTGTCATAATGCAACAATAATAAGCAACAACAGTAAGAAAAAATCAATTTATTTATCAAAAAATTTAATTATTTAAAAGTATTTTCTGCAAAAATTTAAAACTCTCTGCGCTCGGCGTGCACTTGTACTTTTACATTATCCATGTCTGTTGTCGAGTATAATCGATTTACCGAAAGATAAAATAACAAACCTTATCCCCAGCAATACCAATTTTAATAACGAATCGAAAACAAATTACAACAGTACCCGACCTCAAATTAAGATCACAAATACAAAAATCGATTCTTCTAATTCTAATTTCAATTCTCTAAGAGAGTGATGAACGAGTGATGCCTGTTCTTAAATTAATGAAATGTATTCTCTCTCCAATATATCGCATACTCTTAGCATCAAGGATTTCTCGCATGGCGGGGTTTAATCATTCGCCATGAAGAAAAGTCTCTGATGAACTCGTCGTAAGATTTGTGTAATTACTTTTTTTTTTTAATTTCACCCAATGTCCCTCTAGTTTGTGGAAGTTTTCTTGATGTTTTTTTTGTTCCTTTCGTGAATGATTAAAATTCGCTCCCTTTTGCTGTCGTGATGATTGGATTAAAGTTATTTGATTGGAAAAACTGATATGGAACGTAATTATTCAATGTTGAGGGTGGTTATGATGTAATTTCACTAAATTTTGATCAAGTTTACTATAATAAATTAAATAAGACAAATGGAGTTTCGAGTATCAAGCGGTTATATGGTAAACTAGAGGGTGTGGAACAAAATTCAGAGGGGGATATTGGTATTTCGAGGGGATATCGGGTAGTTGTAGTAATTTTCTATTGTCAAAAAGTGACAATTTCGAGGGGGATGTAACCCTAATGCTTGAACTTTATGGAATTAAGATTTTTCGACAGCTCTGTTTGGTTTAAAACTTGTTCTTCTTTTTCACCTACCGAGATTTTAATCCAGGTTAATTTTAGGTTAGGTTAGTAGTAAATATACGGTTAATTTCTATCCCTTCGATAAACCACTGGGGTAAACGAACTCCCTATAGAGAAAATCATAAGTGATGATTTAGGTAGAACGTGCTAAGAATAATATAAACAGGTTATTATACCTCTTTATTACACCATAAAAAGTCTCCAGATGAAATTTCTCTTCGATTAAGTCTTAGCTTTAGAAAAATATGTAAATCATTTTACGGGATATTTTCTATATACTAATGCATTTAATATTTTGACTCGACTGAGAGATGCAGTTGGGTTTTGGGAAAATCGTTTTGAGTCGTAAGTTGAATGTTTTTGCATTTGGAAACATCTAACTTCAAAATATTTTCTACAGACCGTAATGATTTTATGGAAACTAATTTTTTCCTCATGTTGTTTTGGTTTTTAATCCTTTATATCCTATTATTCTTCAACATGTTTTAAGTTTTGCTTGTTTGTCAATATAGAAAATCTTTATGAAAGCATTTTTCTGTACAAATTATATTACATCAGATTACCATTAAAACCTAGTTTTATTTTATTTTATTGATAATATTTCAATACCGTAACTAATAACTTCGGGTGTATCTTTTGAATTTGAAAAAAAAAAAAACTTAGTTATTAAAACAAAATGGTACCTCTAAGAAGCATAATTTATAATATCTCTATTGCTTTATTTATAATGTTTACTTTGCTTGATGATGTTTGATGTCCTTTTTTGATTATATGTTACGGGTTTCCTTTAATATAAATTAAATAAGAATACTTAAAAATTAGTAAAGTTAATTAAATTAAATTAAATTAGTAAAATATCTTACTATTTTCTTTATACTGGTTATAATCAATCAGATTTCAAATCTCTGTAAAAATAATTCTAAAGAAATTTTTAAGGTTTTTTTTTATCTTGGTCGAAAAGTAATTTCAGAATTTTAGTAATGAAGGAGATTAAATTAATTCCAAATTAGTTTCATCATAATTTTAGAATAGTTTAGAAAATGTGGAATTTATTTGAAGGGCTTGTGGTGCCATCTAATAAAATATCTGTAATTTTTAAATGGAGAAAATATAAGAATTCCTATTTAAAACATTTTTTTTTCTGATATTTCATCCACAATCACAATCTCTCTTTCATTTTTGAAGTACTTAACTAATTTTGGTTGTAATTATGAATTCAAAGGATTTTTATTGATTTTCGTCGGTATAAAAGTAAATGTGCTTTTAAAAATCTTGTTCGTATAAAGAAATAATATTACTTTGAAAAGAGAATTTGGAATGTAAAATCAAGAAATTTCATTTAGTAAAAACACCTCTCTGATAAACGAAAGAAAAATAAGATATTTATTTTTTCACAAGCTAATATTTATTAAATGATTTACCACAAAAATTGCATTAAGCATATGAAGTGGAGTAAAAATGTGTTTTATACCTTAAATGTTTTGTATGTGCTTCCGACTCTGATTTTCTACCGTTTTTATAATTCATTTTCTTTAACCTTTATTTATTTCCCTCTATGATAAAATCCCTTTCCTTGATTTGTGAATTGTTCCATCCCATGGCTCCATCTCTTTAAAAACAACTAAACTTTGCTTCAGAAATTTAGCGCCATCTATTGTTTTCATTTCAAAGATAATTGTGGCTCCCAAAATGTAATAGAAAAAGTTTAAAGAAATATTCTGCTTTCAGTTTTTAACATACTATATCACATTATTTCCATGATAAGCCCATTTTACCACGAAAAATAGTACTTTCTTGGTTCTTCAAATGGAATATAGTATTAAATTTTAAGTCTGCCTGTAAATGTGCCTACACTGCAATGCTACTAAAGAGAAGTACATGAGTAAACTCTCACCCTTTTCTTAGGGAAGAAAATAATCCACTAGAATGCTCAAAAAATATCTGTAGGTGCACTAATTAAAAAATAAATCACATTTTTACGATTGGCAAAGATATATTTATGATAATTTTGTAAAGGGGATGCGTAGAAATATTAAATTTCATACCTGTACGTGAAATATATATATATATATATATATATATATATATATATATGTATATATAACATATGTTATTGCATCCAATCGATATTTTTCAAAGAGAAATAACAGTTCCTTTTAACTTTACAGTTTAGAATAAGTATAAATTGCCTTTAATTCGAATATTTGCCACGAAGTAAGCCAATCTACTTAAATTTCATTTAAAATAACTCCGAAAGAGGGCAACATGATCTAAAGAGAAAATATAAAATGCTGAGGTCGGCGGAGACATGGAATTTTCTCAAAACCATGCAAACCTTGAAAGAAATACTATTTATTTCACGAGAGAGATATGAGAGAAGCTTTAAGGGGAGGTTACTTGGGAGATCTCAATATCATCTCACAGATATTACGTAAAAATTAAGGATTTAGTAGAAGATTTGAATGATTATTTACTAGAGCAAAATTTTCAAAACGCTTAATAGCGGCAAGTTATCAACGTAATTTCGTCATAAAAGTCCCCTATAAATATGCTACTTTAAGTTTTCGACTTACTAGTATTACAATATAAAGGTTTTTTTTAACCATATTGATCCTAGTTGATGCAGTTAGAATTATTTATGTAAATTCGATATTTTCTTTTGTTTAAAAATTCATTCTTCTTTTGAACTTATTAAAGCATAATATAAAATTAAGTTTTAAAAACTGAATTCCTATTGACTAATTTAATTGGGATGTATAAGGGATGAAATCGTTGTACTGCTTCGATTTCATTCCGATGATTCCGAGTTTTTTATATAAAAAAAATTGTGCATATAACTTATCGCATAATTTTTTAATTGACAAACTGAATCACTTTTACATGGGTTGCGATAGTTTAAATGGTTATATGTGGAAAAATACAGTTCGTATTTCCATATTCTCCCTCTAACAGTTCACAAGATGACGCCACAGATAGCTTTTGTAGGTTGTTTTCGGCGAATGTTAAATTATGGTTTGGAACTCTACGGAAAATTTTACAAGGAGCGCTTTCTCAGATACTCATTAAAAAATGCTTAAAATCTTTTACTCATATCAATAGTGTTAAAAATGATGAAAACGTGACTAATTCCTTAAAAAAATTAGTAAGCTAAAAATCTCCATTGAATGGAAGAAACTGATTAACTATTATTATGTAATTAAACTTTTTCTGAGATAATTTTTAAAAGGCTTAAAGATTAATAAATAAATATTATCTTATATTTGCTGTTAGAAAAAGAAGAGAAAAAGAAACTATAAATTGATATAAAGTTTTATTGGAGTGCATTAAGAAAAAAATTAAATTAAAGAAATACAATAATTCTGCATTAAATGGCAAAATATACCTTATGTTATTGTAAAACTAAATTTGCGGTTTTTCTTTTAGGCAAAAGAAAGGCTTATATTTCTGAGAAAAATAAGTGATCTTGGTAAGATATTTTTTTTCTTGTTGTTCGTTACCAAAATTTTTCATGTAAAGATATTTTTAAAATGCTATTCTTTGAAATATTTTTAATTTAAGGTACTTACAACATATTATAGCATCCATTATTCGAGTATTGAAATGTATATGCAAACCTGTTTTTATATTATCATTTTATTAAAATGTTAAATCTGTTACAAAATTATTAGTTGCTTTCTTGAGAAGATTGTACAATACTGTATGCACAATTGCTTTTCCTTATTACTTTGAAAATTCTGAATGTACGCATATGGGGGAAATGGTCCCTATATTAAAAACCTAATTTGTAATTATAAATTTAATTTATTAGTTATGTAGACTACCTGATGAAATTGCTATCATACAAATTCTTAAAAATATAAAAGTTTGTGTATTAAAATAGCTATGATGAACCTCCTTTAAAATGATTTATTTTGGGATCTGGAGGATGATCGTAACCGGATTCTAAATTGGACCCAACCTGAGTTCTACTTTTTCTGCCGCGGCCGAAAGTGTGGAGTAAAGCTGGTTGACAAAACACGATGCCAAGAATACCCCGCGTTAGAAACAGTGTACGGCATAGAAGTTCGGAAGTGAAAATAATTTCCAGTATGAACGCCTTTACAAGACGGTGGTCTTAGGCGGTCTTTCTGGAAATTATAATTATCTGGGCCACTCTTTGGTTTTACACAATTGCTTTATCCACCACTATCTTTCCTCTATGGCCAAAAGGATTTCCGGTAACATCATCGATTTTGATAATACTAGTTGTATTCTTTTTTTGAGTTATGTCTGGTTGTAACGGCCTTGTAGACAACCTAGGGTCAAATTTTCCCAACCTTCTTAAAATGTGGTTGCCCCCCGTAGGTCCAGGCTGGATCCACCACTGCTATCTTCTTTTCGCACAACACATTCGTCACACAGTCGCAATACAATCAAGTGTTCATTAGGCTGGGCACGCACGAGTGACTAAAGTCACGGCGACCAGGATTACTAGTATCAAAAATATTATTAGAAAACAATAGAGCATTTTCAATCACATGACTTTACCTAACAACGGCCTTAGCAACGTTTTTTTTATCCTCCAGTGATGTCATGTGCGAATGCTGCTATTGGATACTTCTATGTCCCGCCCCTAACAACAGCCTTAGCAACTTTGTTTTTGTCTTTGTCACCGTGACAAAAGTCGCCCGTGCGCGCTCGCCCTTATTGTGTTTACTTAGCGTTTTAGCGTTTCAAAAGTGTTTCACGCATTTGAAGGAAAAACAAACTTCTGCGGTCCAGACATCTACAAATTTCCAATAGGTTTTATTGTCAACTATCAGGCCGTAAGGTTTCGGTTTTTACCACGCATCCTCCTGGGGAGAGAAACAACTCGTTTAAAGTGTTTAAAAAATTCTTATTTTAAGGGTTTGAAGCGAAAGGGGGCACAAGTGACATGAGAACTATAAAGGATCCAACACCTTCCCATCCTGAATCCAACTCCGTATCTGATTTGAAGACCAATCACGGTTTTTAGACCGTGCCGCAGGCAACGGAATATAGTTAGTTGATTTGATATGTTATTTTTTGTTATGCAATTTTTTTTTACCGGTCCTTATTTGCCTTAATATTTTTTTTCAAACTCTTGGCATACAATATAATATTTTATGCTTAAATTGAAAGTTCTGGAATCTTTTTTTTTTAGCATTTAAACTTTGTTGTATTTAAAACTCGCTCAATATCGAGAGTCTAAGTGAAAGTGAAAGCTTTTATTGAGAACACATGACAAAGAAAGAATTCGCCAACTCAAAGTTCCTATATACGAACAAAATTCCTATACGAAATCAATATGAAATGTCATTTTGCCCCTCCTTCTCCAAACCCTACATTTGAATTATGTTATTGACCTCACCCAATTGAATATAGAAACTACACATACATCTTAGAATCCTTTAGAAAACCCTTTAGCACCTTTCTACAAATTATAAACCTACTAATATGTTTGTATTATTTTTGCTTTCCGGTGTGGAAAAAAAGTGAAAATAGTTGTATTGTTATTTACACTTGTATTTTAAATTGTAATGTTAATATTATACCCTTAACTTTTATACAAACATAGGTAGAAATTCCCTTCTTATTAACTCGTGAGCAACCGCTGATATGGTTAGGATACAGTCCCTATAATATCCAATGCATAACTCAAACATTTGCTTGGATAAATTCCACAGGATTTTTTTGTGATTTTCTTTGCAGACAAAAATCTACTTTTTCTCTACCACAGACTTGATAAAACGTCTTCGAACCAAATTACAGAATCGATCAACTGGAAATTTAATTGGATAAAAATAAATAACCAGAGACTACATAAAGCGAATCCGACTTAATTAGCAAAAAATCGGGGGTGAAAAACGTAATTGAATATTAATCGGGGAAAAATAACCTTTAAATGGTTATACCTCTCTTTTCATACAGACACGCTAATAATTCGCCTAAAAAAGCGAAGTTTTTTCATAAAAGTTGATCTCCAATTAATTTCAAATATTTTTTTTTATCGGCGATCATCAGAACCGGTTTAATGAAATGATACGGTTTGAATGTTTCGAAGATTTTACGGTTTTTCTGTGCCCTTTGATGATAGTAGTACGTGCCTGAGAAATAAAAAACGGCGGAAAAAAAACCTGCATCGCCTTTTATATATAAAAAAAAAGTAATCGGCCGCTTGATTTCTATCCCCAATCATTTCAAAAACTGCGACTGCTTTGAAAAAGAAGTGCGGGTAAATGGGCTTAAAAGCCGAGGCTATTCGATTTCAAGTTCGGCTAATTACTCAAGTTGGACTAAAAGGTAATTTCTAGTCTCGGTGTATTTTTTTTTCTGTAACCTTTATATCATTCCTCGATTTTCCCTTTTTTTTATTTAGGTCTCTAGTTCAAGCGTGAGTTTTGGGTTTTAGTTAATTTCCCGATGTTTCTTTCAGAGAGCTCTATTGAAGTAATAGTTTAAGATGGATTTTTCTCAACGAAATAAAATTTTTAAGTCGTGAAATAAGTTTTTGAGGGGTTGCTTATATTTTAACTATTTTAATTACATTAAATATTTTTTTTTACGATACTGGGTTTACTAATTACGATCATGCTAATTACTGATATTGGGGAACAAAAAAGTTTAGATAAAGTTTTTAGATAAATGTATAAATATGAAGGAGATCTCTATTATAAATACAGACCCTTAGACAAAACTATTTTTATGCCTGGTTAAAAGGAACCTGAGCATGTAAATATATCTTTCCTTTAGAACCATATGCATACGTGTTTGGCATAATATAACTAGCTCTCTCCCATTAAAAATATATTTAAAATATGTTTTCTTCTTTAGAAAATGTGTGTAAAATCATAACGAAGCGTAGAACAATATCGGTAACGTTTGTATAGACGACATTAGTCATTACGTCACTTGCTTGTTTGGAAACGTTGATTCCATCCGTGATTGGTTCCGTACGGATTTAGTCCCAATCACGGAACCAATCACGGATAGAATCAACGTTTCCAAACAAGCAAGTGACGTCACACTAATGTCGTCTATTGAAGAGGTATTTTCGACTGAAGTTTGAACATTGCCTTGTGGCCAAAAATTTAAAAATTATGTGATGCACAATAAGTTTTTTTGTTTTAATGACAACTTGTTTGAGTTCAACCATCTAAGATTCTAAAAATTCGAAATTCTATCATTGGAAATTTCGGGGAGGTTGGTTGCCCTTGTGGTTCCTATAAAGTTATATTTTGTGGCTAGACAACTTTGGAAACTAGACAAGACAGGATATAACTCCATTGTTATACGCATTTCCATTGTTAGACAAAAAGTATTAATATAAATACACGTTTACACAAAAAGAGAAGAAAAATATAATATCGATCATGTATTTTTTTCTGCGTGTCTTTATAACACTAAATTGTGGGTTTAAAAACCGGTTTTTAAATTGAATAATTGTGGAAAAGGAGAAAAAACTCGAAAACAGATCCCAATTTTATTTCCTATCTTTTAAAAATCAGGCAGTGTTTTTCATATAAAACGGATCATCGTTTGGCGATCAGAAAAAAAAAACTCGCGTGGTAGTCATCACACATATGCTGATCATAATTTTAATGATTGCTAAATGCGATCATTATTTTGTGAGTAATACCTAAATATAAAAATAATTTTTGTCACATGAAAGATCGCCAAATCTCTATCAGAGGGGATATGCCTAACCTCGAATACTTAGATTGGTGGTTTTGGCGAGGTGTGGATGGTTTATTTTGGAGCTGTTTGAGTTTTATTATTTTGATCGAAATATTTTTCATCGTACATTAATCATTATTATCTGAGTAAAACCGCATCGCTCAAAGTAATCGTTATTTTTAATTAAAACCAATGGCGATCGAAATCTGATCATGAGTTTAACATATCAAACTCGGACCGATGGTGATCAAGCGTGATCATTAAATTCAAACCCTGTTTAGAAAGAGCCGAAATCCTTTCTCGCCAAAGAAATTTCTAATTTAATTTTAAAACTTACTCCACTGTTGCTCCAATCATCTCAAGTGTTACTACCAGTGTTTGAAATTAATGATCACACTTGATTGCCAAAATCTAGTTTCATAATTAAATTTTAAAAGTAAAATCGCAAAAATCGGGCCTGATTTAAGGCAAAAAGCACATGATATGATTTTTAGTTTTATTAGTTTCGGGTAAAAATCATGATTACTTTTGAGCGATATATGGTTTTACTCAGATAATAATCATTTGGATCAAAAAAATAAAACTCAAACAGAGCTAAAACATATCTTTCTCACCTCTCCAAAACCGCTAATCTTATTTTTAGAAGATTGCCTTTCTCTTCAGTATTTTTCAGAATAATAATCGAGATCTCCCCATTGTTGATTTGGCGACCTTTCGTGCGAAAAAAAGGATTTTTATTTTCTGGTTTGCGAAAAGTAAAAGTAAAAAATGATGAGGGGCCGTTCAAATATTACGTAAGCATGTTTTTGGTCATATTTGACCCCCCTCCCCCCTTGTAAGCAAACACCAAACCCCTTCTCATAATTACGTAAGAAAACTGCCTGACCCCCCCCCCTTAGTTATTTTTTTGTAAAAAATCTTTATTAATGCTTAAATTTCTGAAATTCTTTGTTCTCCATGAATACTTAACCTATCGTTCAAAATTTCCTTGTGAAAATTTTTTTCCTAGTTGATTTTTTTTTGTGAAACTTATTTTTGATTTAATTTTGAAATCCTTTATGCACGAAACAAGAAATCCCCCAAATTGCAGTGTTTGTAACATCTCACGTAAGCATCACTCATACTCCCCCTCCCCCTTGTCAGGAAAAATAAGCAAATATTAAGCCCCCTCCCCCTTTGATGCTTACGTAATATTTGAACGGCCCCTGATCACAGATAATCATTAAAATTATGATCACCAGTAGTAATGATTACAAAGCCCGAGTTTTTCTTTTCTTATCTCCAAACAATGATCTGATTAAAAATCTCTACCTGATTTTCAAAGTCGCTATAAAAATTTTTGATCCGATTCTGTAGTTGTTTTCTCCGCGTTATCCGAATTCACATCTCACCTCTCCCTTTCCTCACCAGATGGCGCAACGAGCCTCCCGCTATCTCTCCCTAAACTCCGAGAGTGATAAAATTCTCCCGATCGCCCACTGCGGCGGACTTTGCGAACGAGCGGACGGACTCAGTCACAGCAAGGTCCCGCATCCGGATGTCACATCGCGGATAATGTGCCCTGGAATACCGTGACCCAACGACAGTCCGTGACTTTATTGAGCAGTCCGTGACTTTGCTGAGACTTTTGAGGAGTTTGGATTTCGGGAAAAGATTTGAAGGGAAAGGTGAGTCGAGTTTGTTTTTTTAAGTGTGGGCTGAATTGAGACTTTAACAGATTTATCTTGTTGTAACACAGTCAAATCCGGTTAAATGCCGTGAACTCTCTGTTGTAATGGACTTATTACTGATAATAACTGGGCAGACACCATTTTATATATAGGACCAATTAGCAATTTTAGTGAACCTCTGGGTAGAATGAACACAGATATTTTCATTTGGAAAAGGAAAATGATGAGTAGGTACTGGTTTATTACTGCTAAAATGTACTAGTGCACCACAACCAAAGTGTACAACACAACTTGCGCATGATGTGAAGCATTTGACTCTTTGAATATAAAAATTCAATTTGATAGAAATAGGAGTGTTGGAATGTAAATAATGAAGAGTAGTTTGTATACTTCTTTTTCAGATTTATCAGTGTTCTGTGACATTTAACATAGCCTATAAAATATGACTTTTATCCTTATCGAATTTTTATATAAGCTTCCGCTTCAAATGTTGTATCAGGTTGAAAATAATGGAAATTTAAATCTGCAGTTTAGATCGCTTTATTCGAAAAGAAATGTAGCCTACAAAGTAATATTTTTTTAGTTTACAAATTTTCTGCTCAGATAATTACTTAGTTTTGCAAGTTTTGTTGATTTGAAGGAATCATCGTTTTCCCCTACGGGGTTTTAAATGTGAAAACAAAATCTTCACTGGTCACTTTAGCTCCTGTGATTTTCAGTTTACTTCCATCTTTAGAATAAAAGACGTGTACTACAGAATTTTTTTTTTCGTTTAGTAATGGTAGTTGGCTACCTGGCCTTATTTCAAAACGCAAAATCCGTATAGTATTAAAAGATAAAAGAAAATCATTACAGAAAAATAAGTCTTTCTAAGAAACTGTAAAAGCCTAAAAGGATAATTGGCTATAACTCAGGGTTTCTTTTTTTTACCAAGTTTCAGTTTTAAGAGAATAGATTTTTATGACAGGGAGGAAGTAAAACTGGTTTCAACTGGTAGTTGAACAAAAATATAGGGTGGTTCGAACTATTGGGTCGTTAAGTTCGAAAAGAGATTGTAAGTCGATTATGAGATATTGTGGGAGTTGTTCTGTTGGACTGTTTTAGAAAGAGGTGTTTTATAAAGTTGTTTGAGTTAAAAACTTAGTTTGAAGTTAAGTTGTATAAACTTAAAAGGTTATATGTTTTATTTAATGTGTAGTAATCATTAGTAGTCCGAGTCTCCATAACTTCCGTTACGATAAAATCGTAGTAAGTGTCAAATCAGGAGATGACTGCATTGACTTTTTTTCTTTTTTTTCTCAAAGAGAAAACTTTAATAATACCTAATATTAGGCTTTGATAAACGTTACAACACGTTTAAAAATTAAGATTATTTGTAATACTATATTGGTTCAATTCAACTTTCTAATATAACTAATTCTATAATATTTTTGAATTAAAGTGGATATTAGCATACTGTGACTTCTATACTTATAAAATCATTAAATTAACCAATTCGAATATCGAATTTAGATTGAATATTGACCCCTTTTACACAAAAGTTCAACATCCTCTCTAATACTTTATCTTGCCACTATCCCCTTTTCATAAGCTCGTATAAGCTATATTCACTCTAAACCTATCTCAAATCACCTTTACGACCAAAATAAATATATAATGTCAATCAAACTGCATAAATATTCAACGAAGTTAAAACACTTTTCCCTAAAAAAAAAATCCAAAATAAACACCGTTCAGTATTCTGACACCGAGCCAAGAGAAAAAAAACATCTTTAAATAAAAACTATCTCAGCAGCATTCAGGTTCATTACCATCTCGAAACACACAAACCCCATCATACTAACTAAAACGTATCAACATCAAACAAACTCGAGTCACTCCAACGTGCCAAAAAGAAAATTCATTCTCATGCGTGACATTTCCAAAAAAGAAAAGAAATTAAAAGACAGAATTTTTTTTTCTATCTTCGTCTCCTTCACCCCCATTACTTTGTACTCATCTTCTTCTACATCTTGAACCGTTAATGATTCCGCCGCCACGTTAATGGCTCCGGAGTGAAACCTCACGAGGATTCATTCACGTGTACCTCTAGTGTGCCGTATTTTCTTGTTCATTCATTCATTAACGACAAAGTTAACGAAGAGCCACGCCATCCAGCCATAAAAGGGATAAAATAGACCACCGGGGTGCTTTTTTCTCCCTGATAGGTTTATTTTGAATCTTTATTCCGAGTTTTTAATTGCCGGGTGGCAGCAAGTAAACAAAGTTAAACCTTATAATTGGCCTTTTTTTTTTCTTGATGCTGCAGCGTTCCAATTATTGGGTAATTCTTGGTTAATTATTTTAATATCCATTCGGAGATTTTTTTTTTGGTTATTTTTATGTCCCTTTATCGGTTGGAGGGTTCACTAATTGAATAACTATAAAAAAAATAAATAAATTGAAATTAACTTATTTGTTTTGTTACTCATTCCAATTAAGTTAGTATTAATTATTTTAAAAGCAAAGCTGCATTCATTTGTTTTATCCTTTAGATTATTGAATTTATTTAAGACGATTTTGCTAGTTATTTCAGAGAAAAAAAATGTATCTTCTTGTTGAGAGATAATTTAACGGTTTTTAAAAAACGATAGTGAAAAAAAATTTTAAAGACGCATAAATTTTATTTGCTTTTCATTAATTTTTATGGCTTTAAACTAATTTTCTAGATATTTATAACAAAGTATGATAATAAGTTTAAAGGGTCTTTAACTATTTCGGCTCAGTAACAGCCGGGAGAATTCCTTAAATAATTTAGCAAGGCTTTTTATGAATAATTTATACGCTTATTCATGAATATGAAATTACTTCGCATAAAGCTAGTTCCTTTTTTTCTGCTATACGAAAATCTGTTATGATGGGCTTCAAGAGTCAAATTGCTTTGTGGAGTTAAGGGTCTCTAAAATCATGATTTTGTCAGTGAACTAATGGCATATTCTTCACAATGTTAACAGAAATATGCAAAGTTGTCAGATAAAGACGAAACTGTGCTTGATGATAAAAGATTAGTTGTCTTCAGGAGAGACTTTTACTTAAGACTATAAGTTTTATTCTGATACATTCATTTAATTGAATCGTCAGTTTTTGTTGTCGTCGTTGTGTCCACGTACTACTACTTTAAATGTCCTCAAAGGCACTGATGACAGCGGCTGCTAGCTCTGGTGCTTCAGGGCTGTATAAGTCATCAATTGTCAGTTTAAAAAAGGAAATAAGTTGAAAAACGAAGTTTTGAGAAAATCGGGGGGAAAATATAAATGATGGAATCTATACTCGGATACAGTGTTATTCCTAAGATTTTTTGGAGGAGCAAAAATACTCCTTGACTTTTTTAGGAGGAATGAAATTGAATTATGAGGATTGAAATACGGAAATAGCATGAACTGCATATACAGAGACACGAAAACCGCAATCAAACTCCCTAAGCACCTAAGCATCAGAACAATAAGTGAAAAAAATTACTATGTCTGTATGAAAACACAATTAAAAAGTATGATAATTAGGGTGCCGTGGCAATTGGCTTTGGCCAGAAGTCGGGCTAAAATATCTCCGCTGAGATCAGTTGGTGTTTTGAGTAGAAAAATATTATTTGTTGATTTCGGTAGGGCACGCGGTGCATTTTTAAGCTAAACTTTTGTGAAAAATTCAAAGAGTGAAAACACTCCTGTCTAGATTTTTTTCCGATTTTCAAGTAGTCGGTACATTTCCGATTTTCAAGGAGTGAAATACTCTCTCAGAGGAGTTAAAAATATCTCTGCCTGGATAAATAAGTAGGATAAAAACATCTTTTCTATTCTCGAATGCAACGTTTCCTGAACCCAGCACGTCACTACGCGGAAGGAAAAACTGCGTAAACAGAAATCCTGTTGGATTGCTACGAGGAGTTTTGGTACGAAAATCATGATAAAAAGACGCTATATATTCATGGGTTTAACAAACTAATCATATTTTTAAATAGACGATCTTAATTTCACTCAAAATTCAGACACCGCGCTGGAAACTATTTGGTTTGTTTTGTTTCTCCAGGATCAACTAATGTTGCAGTCTATAAGAGACTCACTTATATCCATGTTCGTCTTTATAAATGAAATTAGAATTCCTAATTTTAGATGCAAACTTTAAATGTTCACAGTTTTCATTCGTTTATATTTTCATGCCGGTAGTAATATTTTTACAAAACACATGCGTTAAATAACTTTCAATTCAATAACGTTCACGTTTTGAAGTAAAATAAAAGCGGAACTGTGAAAACACACAACTCGGAGATAGGGAGAAGTTTATCTCCAACTTTTCCCCCTTCCCCAGAAATCGAAATCGGGATCTAAAGATAAACAGTTCTTCGCATCGATTTAGGGAACTGTTCAGTGTTTATTAGGTCCGGGAACTTTTATCAAAAGTGGTTCCAGGCGGTTTGTCATAAAGCAAGAAGTTCTCAAAAACGGATTTTAAAGTTTTTTTTACGATTTCTTTATTGGAGGGATACTTAGAAATGAGATAGGATAATAAAATTTACTATCAATAAAAGAGCGTAAGTAATTATCTTTTTGTATTCTTTCACTAGAACTTGCTAGTTATTTTTTTTATTCTGAGAGTAAATTTGGCTAGATCTATTCATTTACCAATGCCTTTTTTATTATACATACTAAGAAAACTTATTCAGAGCTATTCTTTTACATATACACTTTTTTAACTGTGAAACAAATAACCCTTAAGGCTAGTTCTTTAAAATTATGTATTATAAATAAAATATTTACAGCAAAGGTACTAAATAGCCTGGCTAGTTCTTTCTCTTAATCAAATAGTCCAAATTTAAACAGTTTTACTTTTTTTTATAACGGTCACTTGAAATTTCATCAGAAGCTTGCATTATCTTAAGATCAATGAGAATAGTTAAATATGTAGTTTGAAGAATGATAATCATTTTTTGTAAATATTTATACTTAAATTGTGAATATAGAATAAAATAATTACCTATAAAAGGTATTTTAAAGAATTAGAGTAGTAGTTTTAGTAATTTATAAAAACAAAAAAATCGTAATATTATTTATAAAATTTAGAATAATGCATTAAAGTTCTTCCAGTTAGGTTCTTTTTCAAGAGTAGCAAGTTCAGAATAAATAGTTTAGATTAATTAAATTAATCTTATCCAGAATTTCTTTATTAAAAAATTATTCAATCTTTCAAAATATACTCCAGGTTATATTCTCAGACTTGAACTGGGTCAAACTAATATTTCCATTATACTCATAAAATTAATTTTGAGATTCTGGATTAGAATATTAGAGATGGATGACCGTAGGTTTACCAAAATTGCATACACACATTGTTTTTATGGCCGTTCGAGCCCAATAAAATTTAATTGGACTTTAAAAATTAAATCTATAATCGAAAGCTCCGGCTTTTCTTATGTTTGGCTATCACAAGATCCCGAAGTTGCAATGAAGTTTCTGCCCCAAATCCTTATAAGCTACATTGATCAATACAAACAGTTAGATATGATAAGTATGGAAAAAAGTCAACATTACCCTCACTATAAATTTATAAAACTAACCCCTTTCATAGAAGACTATATTACCTCAAGAATTGATGTTTCAATGAAGAGAATTCTTTTCCAACTGAGATTAAATCAGGAGACCATTTTTTTCGAGGGAAAACTCTTTAAAATAAACCCCAAAGACAAATGCAAATATTGTAATATGGACGAACCAGAATCATGGGAACACGTATTTTTATATTGTCCTATGTATCGTTTTTACAGATTAAAGTATCTTTCCCCTTTTATTGGGTATCAAAATAACTTTAATGGTTTCCTCACTTACAATCATAAGAATTTTTTTGCAATAATAAATTTTATTAAATCAGCTCAAAAGTTGAACCAGTTCCTGTTGGCAAATTGTTCTTTAGACTCCTGAGGTTTTTTTTCTCTTTTTTTGGTAATTGTATTTTGGTTCTATTTATTCTTTTTATATGCTTTGTTTTTGTCTTGCATTTATTTGTATGCCTGATATTTTTGTATTTTGGTGTATGGGCCAGCTGTCCTTTTTTGCCAATAAACTTATTATTATTATTAATTAAATTAATCTTAATGAATAAAAAGTCACAGATTCTGTACTTACCTGGATCACTGGACGAAAATGCGAAACATTCTACTCGTTAAAAACAATTAAGAACTCTTTTTCCAACTCAAATTTATTTACTAATGTATCAAAATAATTTATAACTACGTATTAAAATTTAGCTCTAAAAACATATTTGTAAAACACCAGTCAGACAGTAAATTCTAGCGTAGTTATATTATTTAAACTCTTAAAGCTCACACTTTTTCTTTAGTAACATAAAAAGATATCCCATTAAAAACGGGGAAAATATAAATAATGGAAGTCAATTCTTTTATTACATGTGTTTCTGTATACTTAATATTTCCGTCTACTCCTAATTGTGTATCATAGAAAAACACTTAGTAATTTTAATCCTGATACATAAAAAATTAAACTTCAGTGCCCTTTTAATGTTTGATGTTTTATATTAATGCTGCTTATTTTTTTCCTATAAAACCGATGATGTTATCTAATGCTCATTTATATAAATACTTGTTTTTACAGCTGAATTAGTTTTATATATTTTAAAAAATAATGTACAGTAATGATGTTTAAACTAAAAGTGTAACCTCCTTTTACATCCAAGGATTTTTGAATGTATAAAAGATATTGTTATGAAAGAAATTCTAGCCATATTTAAAAGATGAAATAACTAATATGGCTAGATTTCTTTTAGAATTAAAAAATGTTCTGCTAAAGATTATTGAAAAAGTATTAGAAATAAAATGATTGAAAACAAAGTTATGCTATCTTTTTTAGTCATATTTTAGATCGTGTGCATATTTTAATGGATAATAATGAGGAAAAAATGGTTTATTTTAGTACGATGATATTTTATACACCTAAGCCAATATTTAAATTTATAAATTGAATAGCAAATGTTTTAATAGGGTTTTTACTTCTTTGTCTTTACTTGTTAATAGGGTTTTTTTACTTCTTTGAAGAATTTTATACCTTAGAAAAAATGTTTCGTAAGCTTAAGTAATTTTTACATTAGTAGTTTATATTTTTATTAAGTAATTTGAAAAGGTCGTAAAATTTATTTCCTAAAGAGTAGTTATTTTTTGTCTCCGCTTTTAATAAAGCACCGAAATTAAGGCAAAAAAAAATCATATAGATTTTACTTTGAAAACTGCACATTCTGAAAAACGTTTATCAAGTTTTTGAGAACAAGTTAAATCATGAAAATCCAAAGTGTGCTTGATTTCTATCCAAGCCGGTTTGCCAAACAAAAGAGCTACTATATTTATTTATTTTTACAGAAAGAGACTGTCAAATGAGACTTAAACTTCAAAAAGCTCAACTATACCTAAAAAATCACACATTTACATTCGTGTTCAAAAATTAAGGATAATTTCATTTTTTGGGAATAATGACTCGGATCTTTGTTCCTGCAATGTAATTTTGCGCAATGTAATTGGTGAAAGCTTTGGCTTTCCCACAATCACCTAGACTTATTTTGTCACAAACACATACGAGAGCTTCTAGAATTATAATTACCACCTGCCAATAAAGGATCAAAGAGCTTAAATCCGCCCAAAGTGAAGATTGAGGAGATGCCACTTATTATCGTTAAAAATCATAGTTAAAGATATTTATTACACTCTCCTAAAATCACGCATGAAGTTCAGGAATACTTTAATATCCTTTACAAATCACTTGAAAATTCTCGCCAAATGATTCACATTTACGTTACTGCTAACTTTCCAAATGTGTAAGGAATTCAATTATCAATGAAGTTATTTTATAGATAGTTATGCCACCAGAACCAATATCAATAAACTAGAAGTCCTACAGAACTCGATACTCAGAATAATAACCAAAAGTCCATGGTTTTACAGAAATAAACACATCAGAGAAGAATTAAACATCCGAACAATAAAGCATTTTTCTCAGATACTTGCGATAAAATTTTTCAGGAGCATCGATACAACGGACAATCCAGCAATAGCCTCAATTTCTGACTATGATCCTCATGCTTCAAAATGACCAAGATCAATTTTGTATGATCCACCCTAGTTTTGAAGAACTTTAATTTTAATAGTACATGTTAATTATTACTTAATTAATACTTGTTTAATTCAATATTTTTAATGATTTTAATTGTATATAGACCTTATAATATGTGAAATAATTATAAATAACTTTTTATCTTGTATTTTATGTATGTACATAGAAATTATTTTTAACTTATACTGGAGATTGAGGGCCCATAGGGCTCAGGTGCTCTAAATAAACTATTGTATTGTATTATCAATGGAGGGCCTCTTTACCCCCTCTAAAACTATCGTTTGGATAATTTGATCCCGGACGACATATTTCTGCTCTTTGAAGATCCCAAGGAATATATTTTATTGATAAAGAACTAAGATTTGTGTCATTTCCCCCCCCCCCCCCCAGAAAATAAAATTATCCTTAATTTTGAACAAGAGTGTAAAAATGACTACACAATATAACAAAGTGCTCGATCCTCATCGAACTACTAGAAGTAACTGCGACTTTATTTCCTCTATCGGAATAAATTCCACGACACATGCGTATTTTAATTAAAGCTGTCCGCGACACCGATCAATACATAATCGCATTCGGACGGCGGAGGGTCGCTTGTTTAGAGAACATTGTCCACTCTACGCGCCATTGATTACGCCTGGGAATTCCGCCGCGAGAACGATGAAGATTAAAATTTCATTATCGATGCACGAGTGTAAGAATGCGGCAGATGACACGTTTCGTTGGCGGAATTGATTTAATGAATTGAATAACTCTTTTATGATAAATAATATGTGTTATCGTGTCCTTTTAGCTTTAAGTGAATTCTTGTTGTCGACGGTCTTTGAGATTTGTATTTGAAAACTGCTGTTGATGATGAACGAGATAGGGACCATCGATTTGTGAAGAATTGATTTTTGAGGTGATATATTTGGGGTCCCTAAGTTGCTTATAGATAATAAATGCTCAACATATCCCAAGTACTTCTATGAATCGAATACAATCGAATCTGATTAATGGAATTAGTGGGATAGAAGTGATTTGGTCTCTAGAGGGGCGAAAATCATCTTAGTATATTTTGAGAACTTAATAAATGGAATTAAAAATTTGTCAGGTGTTTTTTTAAAAAAGCAATTGATTGAAAAACTATTTATCAATGCTAAATAAAAGGCAAAAAAATTAAATTCTTGGAATCTGTACATTGGCTTAATGACTCAATTTCCCTAAATTGTAAGCTGTATTGGACAATTTAGAAGGGATAATCAATTAAATGCCTCTCACTTTTTCCTTCATATATTAGTTTTATCATAAAACTAAATAGTTAATCTAGTTTCATTTCATTAATTTGTTTATTTATTTTCTAATACTGAAAGAGCGGAACGAAATCACAAAATAACTGTTTACGTGGAATACCGAATAGGTGGAATACACCTGGATAAGGGGAACTAAACGATGATCCCTAATTCTTCCACTCATTCAGGTTGGATTGAATATATTTAAGTATAAAAAATAATTACACCTTGATTTAAAGAAAAACATAGAGACATATTTTCGATACCTACAAATACTGGAATTATCGAGTCAAATTAACACTAGTGTGGATATTGTATTAACCTAAGGGCAGCTTAAATTTTCAAGATTCGTCCTGTTTTTGTCATGAATGGCCAAATTTTATTTACTTCTAGTTTTGCAATTACGAAAACTCGATATATTTGGTTTGAGATGTGATGTTAAGGAATAAAATGATCAAAACCAATATAAATTCAACGTATCAAGTAGTACTAGACTTGAACTTGAAGTCTGCTCTCGTAGTAGCTTAACTTTGTGACACCCTCTATTTTAACAACACGCCTTCCTCATTGAAAAGCGGGCAATTCCGCTGTTTAATTTTTTCCGTCTTAACCGCAACCGTGATTGCAGGGGGGTCATTAAGGATGCAGACTTCCACGGAATGCAATTTCGAATAAATTATTCATGAGCCCATAGATTAACTTAAAAAGAATGCTAATTCCTTGATTCATAGCAAAGGAGGCCCCCTTTCCTTAAGACGGTAATAAAAGTTTATTTATCAGGGGATGGAGGGGTTTCTTTTATTTGAGAGGGACGACATCGGTTGGAGAGAAGAAAACAAAGTAAAATTTCGAATGGAATTTTTCCTGTCTTGCAATGTAAACCTAAATGTTCATAAAGGTTGTGGAGTAAATAAGCAGTGGGTTTTTCCGACATTGATAACGATATTTATTTATTTATTTGTCTTTCGTTGTTTCTGTTGTTTTTATTATAATAAAGGAGTTCATTTGGATTGTGTTATCTGCACTCGGAGCGATTTCTCAAGAAGAAAAGCGCTGCTTATTAAATATGCATGTGCTCCTCTGGCGAAATGACTTACTCATTTCAAATAACATTCGCTCTAGGGGAGACATTTGAAAGCATTAATGAAATTATGTTGCGTCGTGTTTAGCATTAGGAATTCAAAAACTTAATACCTTCAACAACTGGTTTTAAATATTTTGAGATTGTTTGATAAGCAATTTTCATGCATTGTAATTTTTTGTTGATTAACATTTTCAGTACTTCTTAATATGTCATATTTATAGTTGATGCTACGGTAGTGTTTACAAACGCGGAGTTTGCTTATAAACTTTATCTTTACTAGACTGCAACGTTTCCTGACCCTATTACGTCACTACGCGAAAGGAAAAACTGCGTTAGCAGAATGCCTTTTGGGTTGCTACGAGGAGTTTCGGTACGCAAATCGTGATAAAAAGACGCTATTATACATGGGTTTAACGAACTAGTCATATATTTAAATTGACGTTCTTAATTTCATTCAAAATTAGGACGCCACCGCGCTGGGAACTACTTTGTTTGTTTTGTTCATCCAGGGTCCAGTAACGTTGCAGTCTAGTATTATAGAGTATGTGTAGATTAATCTAAAAACGCAGAGGAAATATTTATTTCGGAATTTTTATGGAATAATTTACCACCATAAGCAACCTTGCTGAAACTTGCTTTATCAAGTGATCTACTTTAGATGAAAGTTTATTTAAGATTAATTTTAATTTATAAACAGTGGTTGAATACATATATTTTTTATTATTTTCCAAGAATAATTCAAGTTAAATTTTGTTAGATGTTATTTTTCATATTACCGAAAGTTTAACCATGCTTATCTTTTCCGCAATACCTGTATGCCTGTAAAACTTGCTTTTCCTTTAGAGCGGTTTTAGTGCAGAAAGACCCACTTTACAATGATATTTGATTAATCATTGGGGTCATTCCACGTCAAATCAACACACTTTTTGGCATGACCATCTCGGATTTTCTTGAAATTTGGTACATATGTTCTATTTATAGAAACTCTGAAAAGTACCAACTTTCATCAAAAAATATTAATTGGTTCTGGAATTACAGGTGCGCAAAGTGGTCAAAAATGGGCCAAAAATGAACCAACATAAGTTCTTTAAATTGCTCTAGAGGATCTTCTAATTAGGTTAGACAGATGAGGGTGGTGTCATTTTAAAGTATTTTAAATGTTCTCTTTAATGGTGTAAAATGTTTTGCAAAATTTTTAAAAACAATATATTTTACAAAACAAAATACAATTAAAAGTTCGATTTCTATCAAATGTACCACTTTTAAAATTTTGAAAAAAAATCCAGGAATAGGTAATATTATTCTAAATAATCTGGTAAAATTATAGGATGGGACAAGAATGGGATCAGTGTCAAAACCTATTTAAACCAAAGTTCGATTTTTCTTATATCCCCTTAAAAATTTTTAAAGCTAATTTTTTTCATGAATTGGATGCAAATTGAGTTGTATTTAATTGCTGTTGGCAATTAGGGCCCCTGCACACACTTGGTGTAGCCCGGGCTTCATATTTACTTTATGTGCATTGTTACAATACAATGGACTGAATTACCATACAGGTTGTAAAAATGAAGCCCAGGCAACACCAAGTTTGTGCAGGGGCCATAATTGCCAACAGCAATTAAATACAACTCAATTCGCATCCAATTCATGAAAAAAAATTAGCTTTAAAAATTTTTAAGGGGATATAAGAAAAATCGAACTTTGGTTTAAATAGGTTTTGACACTGATCCCATTCTTGTCCCATCCTATAATTTTACCAGATTATTTAGAATAATATTACCTATTCCTGGAATTTTTTTCAAAATTTTAAAAGTGGTACATTTGATAGAAATCGAACTTTTAATTCTATTTTGTTTTGTAAAATATATTGTTTATAAAAATTTTGCAGAACATTTTACACCATTAAAGAGAACATTTAAAATACTTTAAAATGACACCACCCTCATCTGTCTAACCTAACTAGAAGATCCTCTAGAGCAATTTAAAGAACTTATGTTGGGTTCATTTTTGGCCCATTTTTGACCACTTTGCACACCTGTAATTCCAGAACCAATTAATATTTTTTGATGAAAGTTGGTACTTTTCAGAGTTTCTATAAGTAGAACATATGTACCAAATTTCAAGAAAATCCGAGATGGTCATGCCAAAAAGTGTGTTGATTTGACGTGGAATGGCCCATTACAATTTTAGTGGGAAAAACATGCATCCACAAAAACCCTTAAGATTTATTATATACACCCTACAAATGTAAAAAAAAATTCATAATTGTCCATCGAATAGTTTTTGCGTGTTGAGAGTTCGAATATTTTTTACGATATTCTTTAATATTTGCTATTATTAAAGTTTGTCTTAGGCAATTCATAGATTTTTATTGTTTCATGAAAGTTGAAATTAGAAAAAATTTCGTATTTAACCCTTAAGTGCGGGCATTTTTTCCTAAATATTTTGCACAAATGTGGTAAAAAACGTGTAGAAATCGCCCCAAAATGTAAAAAAATATCATTAAAATTTTAAACTAAGGAACCCTGTATTACAATATTTAAATGTATCCAATATAAAAGCTTTGTTTCTTAGCGCTTTATCTCAATCTCATAAATTTTTAATTTAAATGCTTTAAAATTATTAATTAAATTTTCTTTACAGTCATTTGATTTCAGTCAAGGTTTGTAGAGAGAGAAGGTTGGCTCATCCGTGACGTCACCCAATGGGAAGAGGGGTCTCTGCCAATGGCAATGCTCGTACAGAGCTGTACGAGCATTGCCATTGGCAGAGACCCCTCTTCCCATTGGGTGACGTCACGTGGATTTCAGTGTACCTTCATATTTTTATCAACATGTGAGTATGTTGGTAGTATATTAGTGTTGCCACAACAACAATACAGAGTATAATTTAAAATTATTTAAATAACTACCTTAATTTTAAATAATAAAGTTTGTAAAACTATTTTAAATAATCATAAAAAGTACAAATATATTTTAAAACTAATAAAATAATACAAATCCAATCATATAAATTTAAAGTGGTAAACATTTTTGGTTACAAATGTCTATCTATATCTATAAAAGCCAAATACCACTGACTGACTGACTGACTGACTCACTGACTCACTGGTAAGTGACAAACACTCAACACGGAATCTCCGAAACTACTGGACCCAAAGCTTTGAAATTTGACAGAGACGTTCCTCTCAGCTATGCGACGCGCATTAAGAAACGATTTTAAAATCGAACGACTCCTTCCCTGTTTTTCGGCGCTTTTTCGACTCCGTTTTTCCCATTGAAATAGCATTGTGCATTGTTGAAATGCATAAATTGCAGTAGGTTTATTTATCCCTTTATGTTTCGTCTGGCCTCATTTGTTAAAATATAATTTCAAAAATTTCTTAATTCATAACAAATTAAGACGAAAAACAGTGATATTTCAATTTAAAAATTATAACAATTTTCAGGAAACATATAAATTCAAATAATTAATTTTGAAACAACATTTTCCTTTATTTGTAATTTTAATTTTTTTCTAAAATAAATATATTTGTGCAAAAGCTAAAATAAAGGGTTTCCATAGAAACATAGCTGAAATTATTTCATTGTTTCATGGGGTATGTTTTACTAGACTTACATTCATTAAATTTTTATTATTACTAGAAAACCGTTTTTAATTTCTCAAAGTAGCTTTAAAACAAGTTGGTTATCATAACTAAATGAAAATGAGATTTAACAATATTTTATTATTTTGATAAAAATGTTTTTATTTTTGGAGATGTGGGATCATACAAATAAAAAGTGGATTCTTTATCTTTTTTTAATATACTAGGGGGCCTGCCCCCTGCTCGCTATCGCTCACCAACCCCCGGAACTACTTCGCAGTTCTTTTTAGATCGCTTCGCGATCTCAGCGAGCAAAGCTCGCTTGTTCCATCTTACCAATCACCCCGCTGGTCGGCTTAATTAATGCTCCTTTACAACCGAAACTACTTATCACTCTTGCTGATAAATAATTTAATCCAAATCATCCCGAAAAAAACTATTGCTGAAATATTACTTTCCTAACTTAAATTGAAAATAAAAGAAATCACACATAGTGAGCTATCGCTCACCAACCCTCTGAACTGCTTCGCAGTTCTTCTCAGATCGCTTCGCGATCTTAGCGAGCAGAGCTCGCTTGTTCATCTCAACAATCCAGCAGAAGCCTTTTCTCCGAATAATTTAATTGAAATGTTAAAAAAATATTCAGCAAGTCTACTAATAACCATCAACCACTTTGTAGAAAAAAGCATTGTTGAAAATAAAAGAAATCAGACTCATCAATAAAACACGCATAAAACTCGTCTGTTTCTCTAGTGAACGGCGAGAAAGAGAAGAAAAAATTGACACTTTGAATCTTAATAATTCTAAAACTAATTAGAATTTTTGAAAAAACAAAAAGCCAATATTTTTATAAAAATTATTTCTATGTGTCTTTAAAATATCATAGTTCTACTGTGATTAGTTTTGCTTTTATAACGAAAAAACAGAAAAATCTTCAAAATTTTCGAAACTTTAAAACTTAATTACTCCAAAACTAATTCGAAATTCGAAAAAAGGGCGACGTGGTGCAAAACTGCACATCTAAGAGTATGTGTCTGCAAAAAATCATATTTCTGCTGCTAATAGATTTTGCTGGGGGCGAACTCGCAGCAGAAAAAAATAATTTTCGACTTTGACATTAAATAACTCTAGAACTAATTATCTCATCTATTAGCTTTTAGAACGAAAACGATCCTCATACACTTGAATAGAAATGTTTAAAATTTCACAAATTTCCGTGGAATAGTTTTTGCGTAGTGAGAGTTCAAAGTGTTCAAAAATAAAATTTTCAAAAGCAGCGGCAGCGGCGGCAGCGGCGGCGGCGGCGGCGGCGGCGGCAGCGGCGGCGGTCACTGTTACTTTTTTTTAATATAGAGAGAAATTAACTTAGGTAATGTTAAATATTTTGCTTTAGCGGCGGGAGTTGTTGACTGAATTACACATCGGGATTATTTTTTGATTAAATTAATATCATTTTTGGAAAACGATATAAATTTCATAAAATACGGTTTGTAACATCCTGTAAGAAATTATTCCCAAGGGACTCAAAGAGGGTTGTGATTTTTACTTCCCAAGTTTTTATCAAGTGATTTATAAAAACTGGTGCGGAATTTTAAAAGGACATCGGAAATACTTCATAGAAATTTTGTTTGAGATTTTAAAAGACTGATGATTTCAATTGGATTGTTCTTTTACAGCCAAAGTTAAAAGCGGGACGGGATGAGTTAAGGTATATTTTCACAGTAAGGAACCGGGATGAAAAAAAGACGACGGGGACGACGGGATGATAAGTGATTGCTAACCAGGAAAAGAAAAACCATATAACTCAATAAACCTGATGATTTAAATTGGATTGTTCTTTAACAGCCAAAGTTAAAAGCGGGGCGGGATGAGTTAGGGTATATTTTCAAAGTAAGGAACCGGGAAGAAAAACACGACGGGGATGACGGGATGATAAGTGACTGCTAATCCAGAAAAAGAAAAGACATATAACTTGATAAACCTGATGATTTCAATTTGATTGTTCTTTACAGCGAAGGTAACAGCCAAATTTAAATGCGGGACGGGATGAGTTAGGGCATTTTTTTACAGTTAAGAACTGGGATGAAAAAGACGACGGGGATGACGGGATGATAAGTTCCAGAAAAAGAAATCCAGAAAAAGAAAAGACATAACTTGAAAAACTTTTTAAAATATTTATGAATTAACTCAACCCGTGCAAGGCCGGGTAAGTCAGCTAGTAAAAGATAAATTTGTATTATTGTGTAAGAAATTATGAAAAGTGGCAACATGGAATTAAAAGATGACGATGAAAACATCCACGACGTTTAAATGCATAGTATAGAACGCAGTTCTAAAAACTCTAAAAACTAATCCAGACTTAAAAAGAATTTGAACAATTGAATAAATACCAAAAATATCGCATTAGAAGGATGGACACTAACTGATTTGGAACTCCGGTATGCCAATTTCAAGTTATACGTAATATTATAAATAAACGAAGTAAGATACTATTCTAAGTAATAAAGACAGTATGAGATTGTGCAATTTTATTCAACTTGAAAATTATAAAAATAAAAGTGATTGTTTCTATAAAAAATATCCAGCTGGAGTAGTTATCATCAAGAAATGATTTCCGTTATCTAAAGGTTAACTCTTTTTAAAATTGAAGGAAAAAGAAAATACTATATTATGGGAACAATAATAAAAATTTATTTCGGAAATTTGACCCCTCAACATTTTTAATACAAATTCCGACAAAACTGAAAAATTCCAAATCTTAAAATATTCTGAAAGTTAGAGTACTTTTCAGGGATCCGATACTTAAATATTCCCTTCCCTAACCTGTTTGAAAAATTTTGGTAATTTATGCTACTTCTAGCTGTAATATAAATAAGGATAGAAACTAATTATAGAAATTAATAGAAACTGTAGTCTGAAACTTAAATCTCATCAGAAGGAAATTTCAAAGTGGTAGCTTGAGGTTTTCATAATATGTTGTCACTTAAGAGAGGTTTATGACAAAGGAAAAAAAAAGAAATAAAAAATCTTACGGAAATAAATGTGAGGTATTGTGTGTAAGATTTTAATGAATAAGTTTGCCCACATTTCTCTCATATAAAAAAAACCTTTCAAAATCTCAAAGCATAAAAGAAAAACCAAAAATGTTTTTTAATAAAAATAAAGTTATAATCCTTGTTAATGAGAGATAATCCTTTGGTCTTAGATACCGAAGAAAGTATTTGTTTACTGTCATGATCTGTTTTATACAGATAACTTTTTTCCCCATTGAAAATCCCAAGTCCCCAAGGATTTGGAAAACAAAACATTTCCAAATAAGTTTTTTTTACTCAAGGGTTTTTCGGCTTATTCTTTTTTATAGTTGAGAGTTTATCTTGGTTCTACACAAGAAAGCTTTTAATGATCCGTTCTTAAAATAAATATGGGATGGTAAATATTTCAACTTCAATATTTATTTTTTAAGAAGTTGCTTCTAAATTTTCTGAGCATTTTGTTGAGACAATTATAAAAAAGAAATAAAATAGTTTCTTAATGAAGGAAAAATATTCAGTAAAAATACACTTAAAAACAAAATTTGATTGCTATAATAATGAGCAGAATTATTTAAAATTACCGGTGTGTAACATATTGTTTTTTTTTTAATTATCCTACAAATCATTAATCATTAAGTAATTAAAATACGATAATTTTAAATTTGATTTTTTAGAAATTTGATAACTAAAATGCAAAAAGTTGTTACCTAAATAAATTCGAAAAGGTTTTAGTAAATATGTGTGTTTGTGAAGTGAAAACTTATTTTATGCTGTCAACAATAATTAATTTCATTATTGAGATTTTTGTGATGAAAAACACATGCTTGGATAGATTTCTCAATTGGATTCTAGTCATTGCCGATCTTTATGTTTTACGCTGGTATTGAACATTTTTATTAGGCTTCAGGTTTTTTGCTCTGATAACCTTTTGTCTGTAATTTTTTTATCCGCCTCAACTCTTCATGCCTTTATACTGTAAAAAAATCGTCTTTTTTACCCTAATTTTTCCATTGTATTTAGTCGAATTGTTTCCGTATAAAATAATCACCTAAAGAGTAAATTTCAAAATAAGAATGTACAAGTCAAAATGACTCGTGTTCGTTTTCCTAAAACGTATGCTATTTTCTTTTATGGTCCACAGCAACGTTACCAGACCCTATGACGTCACAAAGTGAAAGAAGAAACTGTCTAAACTGAAAACCTCTTGGGTTCATTGGCGGCTTTTGGGTAGTTCAAATGGGGGTTCATAATTAAATTTTTGAAATACAATTAAGTGAAATATCACATTTAGAACAAAAAAGGGGGTGGAACTCATCCTGAATAAGGTACAAGTTGGCATTGATTTTTATTAGTTTTTTTTTTATTTATGTTACTATTGACTTATTTCATTTTTATTGGGGGTACACGTGCTCAAGTGCTCCTATGGACGAGCCGCCACTGGTTGGGTTGCTATAGGAGGAGTTTTGTTACGCAAATCGTGATAAAAAGACGCTATATATAAACGGGTTTAACAAATTAATCATATTTTTAAATTGGCGTTCTTCATTTCACTTAAAGTTCAGACACCGATATGGGAACTACTTTGTTAGTGACGTCAAAGGGTCAATAAACGTTGCTCTGTTGAGTATAGTTATAGTTATATTGATTGTTAGAAAGGCCTGCTCATGTAACTAATCTAAAAGAACTCTGAAGTGTCTTCGAAATAACGGAAAGTTTATCCCATTTGACAAAAAAAAAGACAGAATCTAAATCTCAGACAGAAATCCTCAAAGTACAGAAATTAACTGGCAACGGAGTGCTACCGTTAATTTCCGTTACTAACTTTTTACAGCGCACAAAGTGTTGTAATTCTTGCGCGTTCTCATGCCTCAACACCATCCCTATATATAAGCCCAAACACTCCGCCCCTGAATCTCTAGCAACAGAATGAATCTCGGTAACTTTATACGGCGCATAACCCAATTATTTCGGCGCAAGAACAGCGCAATTACGAGCACCGTTACGCACACTCGAAACTTGAAAAGCCGCTTATATGCAGATGGAGGATGAAATTTCGCCGCACTCCATTGGCTAACGAGATTGTTGCCAACCTTAACTACCTTAATACCGGCAGCTGGCGGTGGTAATTTCGTTTACACTTCGCCCCGTCTTAGGAGACCAATTACTCCCGGGGTAGGAAAGTTTTCGGGAGGGAGTTATCAAGCGTTTGACCCCGGGATACATGATGGAGTATGTGATTTGTTTTGGAAAGTCTTCAATTGAAAGTGAGCAGGTAAGATTCGGAAAGAACTTGTTTCGTAGGTTACGAATGCGAGGATTGACTCGGAGGTTTTAGTACGTAGATTCAGAATTAGCATTCTCGGGAGGTACTCAATTTTCATTTCTGATGCACGAGGTTACATTTTACCTTGGGCATTATTATTATAAAAATTAAGGTGTTACCTTCTTTAATTTAGGGTTTTTCTTGATATTTTAGCAATGTTGCTTTTCTTTCGTTATTTGTAGAGACAGTATTGATTTATGTTGGTAACATCATATCCGAAATATTTTTCCCAACCTAAACGCGTAATAGTTGTAGTTGGTTTTTCAACATAGTTTGCGTGTATATCAGAATTAATGTTTTGAAATGTAATTTAATGTAAGAAAAATATAAAATTCCTCATCATATGCCGATCTTTTACTCCATAGCTAAAGCAAATAAAAGATACGTAGGTATTTCCGATTTTTATCACACAAGGGGTCATATTAGAACATTACGCTTCAAACAATATACTAAAAAGATTAAAAAATATCAATAAGTTAATGCCTTTTATACAGCCTTAAGTAGTCAAATTTAATTACTATATCCATCCAGTATTTTTCTGATTTTTCGTTTAAATTGAGGTTAACCATGGCGTTTTTGTGTACTTTGTTATTGTCTTAGACAAATTTTGTTGGGGCTTGACGCCATTAAAAATACAAAAATCCGAACCAAATTTATGCGATAAAAATTTTTGTATTAATTATTCTTTAATACTATAGAGTGTTTTCAGGTGACGTCACAACCGTTTATTTTCATTTAACTGTGTATCTACTGTAGGGCTTTTAACTGTTGCTAAGGCCGTTGTTTATCTGTTGCTAAGGTGGTTTTTAGGTATGGGATCACGTGATTGCAAATGATCCAATAGAAGAATTCCACGGCTAGTCATTTTTTGTAACTGTTAACCTCTGTAGGGCAAAAAACTGTAACATCTTCTGTTGCTAAGGCCGTTGTTAGGTCCGAGTCATGTGATTGAAAATGCTCTATTACAGTAACTTTTATTTATATTAATTTTGAGTAACTCTCTCTTCATCAATTTAATAAACTGAGTAACAAGTAGTTTCTTTTCAAATTTTGATATAGCTTTTCAAGCAAAGTTTTGAAAAATTATTAATTACGTTTATGCTTTGAACTGTTAGAATAGTTAGTAAACATATTTAAAATTTCAACACATTATTCCACGTTATTTTAATCAATTTTATCAACATCTATTTAACGTTCTAGTATTCAAACAAATGTAATTTACCTTCTCCAAAATAATTATGAACATAAGCTCTTTATACACGATTTTTTACTCTCAAAATTCTGAAAAAGAACCGAAATATGTTAATAAAATTAGAATCTTCCTTAAATTAATTACTTAAAAAAAGGTCTCTAACCCGACGAAATTGTCTCCTCTAAGCTCCACTTCATGTTTAATCTAGTTCAGTTTTCGCTTCTGGCAGCAAACCGGTACTTTCTATAAAACATATCATCTAATTAATTCTGACTGTAACTGGGGATGTTTATTCTACCATCACATTCACTTCAGTTTAAACAGCAAACATATTCATAATTAGCATCCAGTTTAATTTCTCACCGACTAGACCGGAAAGGCTTATGGGGAGTCATACTTACACAATAACGGTATTTACATATTTATTGTTTTTGTTGGGGGAATATGTGACGTGAAAAGGGATTTCAAAAGTATTTTTCAAAAGTCTCATCGAGAAGATTGAAAGGATTGAAGTGAACTAATTGGTTTTCTAAAGCCTCGTAGGATGGATTATTTTAATGTTTATTTTAAGTCTGCGAAAACTGGGATGTTATGCTAAATTGTCAAACTTCTGCTTTACTCTTGTACTATAATTAGAACGAATCTTTTTTAATACAATTTATTTTTGATCGGATATGAATGCTTAAATTTAATTGACATTTTATTAAATATTTATCTCTATGAAAAATGCATGCATGTAATTATTGATGACGATTTAAAAATGTAAAGTTTTAAATATATTACTTTAATTAAGTAATTTTTCACTTTTATTTATTTTGAATTTATTATTAGCATAACATTTTCTAATATGCCGACGTACTGGCCTAGTGGTTAGAGCATCTGACTGCGAAGCCGTACGTCCGGGGTTCGAATCCCCGTTTGTCATGGATGTTAGTTTCTGTCCTTGTGTGTGATGAATGAATGTGTGGCCCCCCTGTAAAAAGGGGTTGTGCCTGCGAATGTGTGTGTGTGGCGTGGGCAACAGTACTTCACCTCCGTGGCTTCGGTCCACAGGTGCCCACTGGGTAACGAGAAGAAAGTACTGATATCGGCATGACATGGGTTAATGAACAATGTTCAAATTACCTGCCATTACAAAAAAAAAAATTCTAGTATTTCTGTGGGTATTTTTAAGTGTTATTTTATGCTACGAATACTTAAGTTTTATTGACTTATATTTTATAGAGTGCTTTCAGGTGACGTCACGACCAGCTGATTTCTTTTAACTGTTAACCTTTGTAGGGCTTTTAACTGTTGCTAAGGAGGTTTCTAGGTAACGAGGTATATGTTGCTAAGGCGGTTTTTAAGTACAGGGTCACGTGATTGCAAATACTCCAATAGAAGAATTCCACGGCCAGTCATTTTCTGTAACTGTTAACCTCTGTAGAGCAAAAAACTGTAACATTTCTGTTGCTAAGGCCGTTGTTAGGTCCGAGTCATGTGATTGAAAATGCTCTATTAGTCAGGCTATATTTGAACAAAACTTCATACAAAAACGTGTTTTTGTTGTTTTTTCTGCCTGATGTTAATGGTTAAGACTCTTCAGAATTACATCTCTTTTAGCCAAATATTTCCAATTAAAGTTTCAATTAAAAATTGGATATAATTCTATTTTTGTAATTAACTTTAAGTTACTTTATAAGAACTAACAAATTTGTTTATTTAACATTAAAGCAAAACTTTATTCAAAAATATGTGCTTTAGTTGTTTTTTTTTCTGTATATTTGTTGGAAACACTTCAAAATTACATCTCTTCTACACTTTATCACTTTAGATTGTTGTGATAGTATGTTCTGAATATGTTTTAAAAGTGTTGGAAATATCAAAAGTGTTGTTGTATCTAAAGGAGTTGTGTTATAAAAATAGATTTGTAAAAAATATGTTTCAAATCTGAAAAGTGTTCTTAAATTTGAATCGTATCACCGTAAGAACATATTTTCTGTCTCTAGCAACACTTTTACAACACTATCTTTATCTCTCGCAACACAATCAAAACACTTTTGAGTAGAAGTGTTAATTATTGCGTTTACTTAGTGTTACACGCATTTACAGTCAGTGTTATTCCTAAGATTTTTTTTGGAGGAATAAAAATACTCCTTGACTATTTTAGGAGGAGTGAAATTCAATTATGAGGAGTGAAATAAGGAAATAGCATGAACTACATATACAGAGACACGAAAACCGCAATCAAAATCCCTAAGTATCAGAACAATAAATGAAAAGAAATTACTATGGCTGTATGAAAACACAATTAAAAAGGTATGATAATGAGGGTGCAGTGGCTTTTGGCAATTGGCTTTGGCCAGAAGTCGGGCAAAAATGTCTCCGTTGAGATCAGTTGGTGTTTTGAGTAGAAAAATATTATTTGTTGATTTCGGTGGGGCCACGCGGTGCATTTTTTAAGCTAAACCTTTGTGAAAAAAAAAAGAGTGAAAATACTCCTGGCTAGTTTTTTAAAGAGTATTTCCGATTTTCAAGGAGTGAAATACTCTCTCAGAGGAGTTAAAAATATCTCTGAGCACAGTGTATTCAGAACACTATCCCAACACAAAAAGAGTGTACACTTGTTCTAGCTAACAACACAAACAAAAGTGTTAAATTCCGAGTACAAAAAAAAAGCGTTCTTCAAAGTGTTACCAGCGTTCTCAGTGTACCAGAAATGGCAAACACCCCATCAGTCTCCATATTAATATCCGCATTCAAACCTTACCGTCTCCCATCACTCAACAAGTCTCCATCCACCCAGCGCAAATAATATACCCCACTCAATTTTAATATTCCTCCCTCTCAAACTCCACTCTTAAACTTCCGACGTTTCTTCCAGAGGAAGAATCCTTCTGGGGGCAGTTGAAACGTTCTGAATGCGAGTGATGAAAAGGAACTGAATCTTTCGAATGGGGAGAGATCCATTTTTCGATTTCGAGAAGCCCGTTCTAATAACCCGAGTGGCCCCGTTCTCTCTCCCTCTCTTTGGAAGTGTATTTGTCAATTTGACAGGAAGACGCGACTAATTTGCTGCCTGATGGATTATTGCTTCCTCCCATCGACGTGTTTTTGAACAAATTTATTGTTCCTTTGACTTCTCTCGCTTTTTTTTTTGCGAAGGTTGGTTTGGGATGTCAGGGTGAGTGGGACAATTGTCGAAATATTTTGAAACCCAAGTATTTGTTGTTTGTAAAGCTGTATGTTTTTTTTGACAATTCCTAATCTATATTTCTAATTAATGGGAGTGGGATTAGAGTTTTTGGTACTAGTGTTCCGTTATAAATCTCTTTTAAATAATATTAAAGGGAAAAGTATAAAATCCCAATGAATTCGGCTGACCTTCTAAAGTTAATAATATAAACTTTTTACAACCACACCTTGATATAGTGGATCCTGCGTTACAACAATTGGTAAGCAAATTACGGATTGTTTTTCTTCGATATAACATCCTTTCGTTAAAATGACCGTAAATTGTTGTCCCCATGATGGCTCGCTCTAACAAGGTTCTACTACTAACAATGTAGCTATACATATTAAAAAGAAGTTCGGGTCAAAAATGACTAATTCAGTGGAATCTCTTATAGCGATTTTAATATGTTCCACAATTTGGTTCAACTAACTGGAATGTACCACTCGATTAAAAAGCTTACTTTTTACTCCATGTATATAATTTTTAAAAAATTCTTACATTTATTTTACATTTAATTTTATTGCTTTATTATTTATTTAATAATTTTCTTTCTTTCAATTATTTGAAGACGTTCTTTTCAGCCCTGGCATGGATCGTCATTTTTTTTACCCACTACACTGCATAAACAGATTTACTAACACTTTTTTGTCACTAAATTAACAACCCTTAAGATTGTGGTTTTGGCTAGAACACTTTATTGCCTTATCGTGTTGTTATAGTGTTCTGAATATATTTGAAAAGTGTTCGAAATATGTTCTATCTAGTTGTAAAATATGTTAAGAATCTGAAAGTGTTCTTAAATTTGAATCGAAAACAGTATAAGAACTCATTTTATGACTGATTTTTTTTACCCCTTTATTCTTACTTTTTCTCATACAACACATTCGCAACTAAATCGAAACTATTTTGATTAGAAGCGTTCATAACTGTGTTTATACCTAGCGTTGCAAAAGTGTTTACGCATTCTCAGTGTATCATCAAGGAACTCCCCTCACAAAAATTCAAAACATCCAAACTCAACCTACATCATTTTCAATTTCGACTCTCGCACCATATCTCTCCGAAACCCCCCAAATACTCCATCAAGCACCGCCCACAACCCCTCATAATAGCTCAATCCGATCTTTCGGGGGGTCAAGTGCCCTCGCGTTCCCTTTGATCTCCATTCAGGCGTCGGTAACGGGATGAGCGGGTCTAATTAACTTTGCCGATATAGAGAAGATACCCGTTCAATTAATCGATCAAAAACGGTAAAGTTCTGCTGAATGTAGCAGTAACTTCCGAAGGTATATCGGGTATTGGAGAGGGATGGGAGTTGAGTAATTATTCAACTGTCTCCCCGATGGATATATTTATAAAAATTTTGATCTTCATTGGGTCTTATATGAGATTTGAGATTTGGTTCGGAACTTTGTGGTAATTTCTTTTTATCGGAGTGGTTTTAATTGATTTAAGTGTAGTACGTTTTTGAGCTTCTAAGTTTTATTTGGGAATGTAAGATTAGAAGCTTAGTGCAAATCTCATCTGTTTTTATTTGGGATGAAATCGTTGTGTAAGTAAAGAAGAATATCGCATTGCACTCCTTGTATTATCGAATAAGTTTTAGATTTTAATATGAATTTATTTTAGGTTACTCATTTAAATTGAAGTATTTAACAGTTAACACTCTACTTTTATTTTTTACGAATTCCAATTATGTAAGTCGATGGAGGTTCTTGAATTGATCTTGTTAGTGAATATGTATACGTTTCTTTTTTAAAATAAAATTTGAATTTTAAGCAAAAAATATTTTTTTTTTAAATTTATTTTTGGGAAGATAAATTACAAAATACTTATGGTTTTCCTTTAAAAATGTCAGTCAGTTATCCGTGGAATTGCCCATAAACTTATAAGGCAAGTAAATATATTAATACCAGCAAAATTTACTAAAATTTTACAAAATTACATGAGTCACAACTCAGAATAAGTGAAATTTAGTAGATTGTTATATTAACCAAACATCAACAAAAGGAAAACAAAAGATACATCTAATTTAGTCAAATAATAATTATTTTAGTTGTGATTTTAAGATTCAAATTTAGCTCATTTTTAGAGTGAGACACGCATGGAATTAGTCTAAAATAAAGTGGTCGTGCTATCTCACGTAACCCTTTCAATAACTCAATAAGCTGATTTAAAAAAAAATTATTGAACATATTAGCCTTATCTTTGAAGCATTTAATAACAGATCTTTTAACTTTTCCCCATCAAAAAACATTATCTTCTTTTTCCAATAATAAACTGGTTCATTGATCCGTTTACGTATTGTTATCGAGAAAAAACCTCACAACAACGTCTTTTAAACTAAAAAAAAAAACGCTTTTCAAGACATAAATTATATTTATTTTCGGCAATAAAGCTTTCTTTCTTAACTGCGATTTAATGGTTTGATCGACAGTATGAAACACTTTAGCACTTAATGGAGGAAATCCATTGTAACGAAGTAACGGGACCCTTGGGGAAACAAGGACCATTGTTTTACACTGTTCTTCATCGTTTCTTTAATGAATACGTGGGCTTCACTTTATTTCTTTGCTGAAGGAAAGGCGTTTTAATGGTCTATGAAACAAAATTATCGCTTTTTGAAGAAGTTTTGGAAAGATTAATATAAGAGTCTTTGATGTATTTTGTGGAGATTCCTGTTGATTTTTTAATGTAGTGTTTGAAACTTTTTAAATTCTTTAACTCCAACCTATTTATGAATTCCTGTTTATTTAAAAGCAACCATATTTACAGGTGGAAAAATATTAAAAAATAATCGTACGAAAATGCTTATGAATATTAACAACCTGATATACGAGTTTTCTCTTTTTTAATGTTGCTTTTCGAGGCTATAATCTTTTGACCAGAAGTGAAAAAGGAGTGTCCACACTTTTTAAGTAATTGTTTATGATAAACTGTTTTTTAAATGATGCCAATGAACTGAAATTTGTGTTATCTTCCTTTCTATTGTTTCTTGCTGAACTTGTTGGTTTTCTAAAAAGCGGCCATTTAAAACCAACATAAAAACCCTAAAACTTTTGAAATTTTAAATCTTACTTTAGTTTATATTTTTTCTTTACTTTTGTTTATTTTACTCAATTTAAGGAGTTTTAATTATCCGTTTCTTAACTTGTTACCAATCTTTATTCCGAAAAAAAAATGCATTTTAACAGTTAATTGTCCTTTTCATACATATATTATCTTTACGAACAATTTCTTTCAAATTGATATCAGTTATAAAATTTTGATTTTAAAAACATTTCAGGCGAGTAATTTCTCTGTCTCGGTGTGACCACACCCTCGTTGCCACAAACACGTTCAATTTATCGTAAATGAGGCGTCAACCACTTCGCGAATCGTAAGAGCATGACGTCACAGATCATTTATTTTCATTCCCTCAACCCATTTCAACCGTCTCTTTTTCAGTAATATCTCACAGACATTGTTGGACTATAGAGTGTTTTCAGGTGACGTCACGACCAGCTAATTTCTTTTAACTGTTAACCTTTGTAGGGCTTTTAACTGTTGCTAAGGCGGTTGCTAGGTAACGAGGAATATGTTGCTAAGGCGGTTTTTAAGCATAGGGTCACGTGATTGCAAATACTCCAATAGAAGAATTCCGAGGCCAGTCATTTTCTGTAACTGTTAACCTCTGTAGGGCAGAAAACTGTAACATTTCTGTTGCTAAGGCCGTTGTTAGGTCCGAGCCATGTGATTGAAAATGCTCTATTCACCCGTAAGATTCCAATGAATTAAACTAGTAAGAATAGTTAATATACCTGGAGTTGAGTTCGACCTAAATTTTTCCTCATGACGTTGTTCAACGTAATTAATTACAACGTTTTTAGGATTAATTTTAATTTGCTATGTAGTTCAGTCAAAAGAAAACCTCAATCCTCCAAGAAATTTCTTCATAAATTGTAATTTTTATGCATAGAATCAAAGACTAGAACGTGTACTTTCATTTTTTAGTGTTTGATTGCACCATAAAGAGACTATTCTATTACCCGCTATCACCAGTTCGGTACTTACGTATTAACGCCACCGCAGCTATTTTGAAAGTGTTTTGATTTTAAATAAAACACTTTATTTAAAACTTTATCTGTAAAATAACAATTTATCTAAATAACACTTTATCTGTAAAATAAAACACTTTATTTAAAATCAAAACATTTTCAAAATAGCTACGGTGCCGTTAATACGTAAGTACCTTTAGTTCTTAAGTTTAGTTTTTTTTTTGTACCCAGTCTTTTATGAATCATCAAATACATTGGTTTTCTTGTCATTGGTAAAAGAGCAATAAACCAATGTATTTGATAATTCATATAATACACCAAAAAGTTCATGTAATAAACATAAAGTACACCAAATGGTATTGAAGCCATTTGGCCAAATATCCATCATACTAGCTGCAAGTAAATTTCAAAAGAACTATTTTTATAAGAAAAATATTTAAAAGGGCGTTTTTCCACACTTGGGGAGTAATGTGCAAGCAGAAGGAATTGTCATATCGAGCTGAAGTTTTTACACGTTTTATTGAAGCTATTTAGCTAAAAATCAGAGCTACCTGTAAACGGATTTCGAAAAAAAAATTTTTTTGACCTACCTTAATTCTTCTGAGAGAACATATGAAATATTATCAAAATAGTAAGAAAATAGAGCACAATTACACACATAAGAGGGGAAATGGGTGCTCTTTTAAACGTTATTTGTGTAGCCCACTTTTAAGTTTTTATGATATAAATGAAATATCACATTCAATAAAAATATCTTTGTAATTTATATTTAAATTTATTGACATTTTTACAAGGGTGAAATATTTACGAGTGAGAAATATTTACAAAACAAGAAGCAGATAAAAATTCGTTCAGTTCTTAAAAATAGTGATTTCTTCTACGTTCATTTGAAAAATATTTTATAAGTTCTGCGATTGGTTATGTCCATTGGTTATATTCAATTCTATCAATTACGAAACGATGACTTCAACTAATCATAAAAGCGATAAAAAAGAGAAATCTTGAGATCACGGATATCAAATCATTAATTGGGAGTCATTAAATAAAGTTACCTAAAGGGTTCAAGTTTTAATGTACCAAAAAAGATGAGCTAAAGATTTGTGATATGGGGCAAGGAATTGGTAATAAATGTTGAGAACATGACTGACAAAATTTATGGACGGCCTCTGTATAGTAAGACTACCGATTCAGTTTCAATATAACAGGACAAACATTAATTAAAATCAACAAATGCACTACAGAACAAAAAAAAATCACAAAAGATTACAACAGTTTCAGGTAAAACCAACACACAATAATTCAAGTAAAGGAGTATCAAATGAGTTTAAAAACTAAATGCGTGTGGAATATCACAGGGGTGTTCTGGAAGCATAGCAGACAGAGTAGCTTTGTTCAATCAACCCGGTTGTTTTTATATCACACTCAGAAATGGGTCATGTCTAGTCTCAGAAAGGGTTTTAGGGTGGCAGGTATGTCAAAATCTCCGATCGCGGTTGGCAATTGATAGTTTTCGGCTAATCGCTTCCTAATAACACACCTACTGAGGTGTTTCAAAGAATGCGGAGCTATAACACTGCTGTCCCCAGAGGGATACACATCACATGCCTCGTAGATTGAGGTAAATCCTTCTACCTCAGGGGCAGTGATCACTTGTTCTAGAGACTTCTGGAGAATTTTTCTGACGATCCTTGGTGGGAGGGAAGGCAGAGTGGTCGTTCTGGACAGCGTTTGGTACAACTGTATAAATCCCGGCACTTTGGTTATTTGGCTCGAGATGTTGTAGCAGTTTTCGAGGAGCCACAGCATGGAACGGTTGGGCATGAAATTTTCACCGGTGTAGTGCAGAACTGATTTCGTCAGAGGAATGTGGCAGCTAAAAAGTAGAAAAATTCCGGATTAGTTTTCGTCATAATATGGTTTGATCTTATCAGCAATGGTTTATTAGGGAGAGAGCTGGGTACATGAGAAATCAACAAGAAAGACGTAGTTCTTAAATTATTCCAGTCTGAAACACCCTGAAGTAAAATTTAATTGGTATGCCGATGCAGCGTGGTTTCATAAACTAGTAATGGAAGATGAAGTTCATCATGATATAGCATCCAAACGATAATATTTTTTTTATCATAGATGCACATTTACATGTTTTTTTTTTATAAAAGTAATTTATCTAGTATTTTTTTTTACTTCAATGTTCGTGTTAAGTTTTCATGTTACACAATTATAATGAACTTACAAATCTCATTGTTACGACGGATTTTTATTTTTAATGGAGGCTATTTCAAAATAATATGATTTTCCGATTTACTTTCTTATTGCATACTCATGTAGTCAGCTTTCAGACAATAAGAATGAGGAGATAATGTTTTTTTGAAAATTTACTGCTAATGAAGTAACTTACTGGTAAATGGGAAAAAAAACACCTTTTCCTAAATATTTCTGCAAGAAAAAGTATTTTTCAAAAATCCGCTTGGGTTAGTCTGGATTTCAAGGCAAATAGCTTCAATACACAATGTAAAAAATGTCAGCGCTGTACAACAATTTTTTTATGCTGTTGACCAGCGCCCGCCTATAACTATTTTTCATCCATGTCCCATTTTGTGTAACACGTATATCACCTATTATGAAATAACAATTGCGCTTAAAAAATATAGAGATAAAACGACTCTGTAGGTGCACTCCTGTTTACAAACACTTCAATGAACCCGTTCTTTCCCTTTCCCCGGGTTTCGACCTGGGAGGTCGACTATAGGAAAAGGGGGACACCTGTGGATCTTTTGAAGAACATGGGGATAATGCACGTGATACCTCCTATAGAAGATAGAAACACCTTCTGTTGGAGGAGTGGCAAGCATTCATTCTTCTGTTGGATTTGGCAGGGGGCTTATTTTTGTTTGAAGGGAGCTAGGAATACAAACTAATCGGAATTTTAACCATACGGGAGTCAGATATGAAGGTGGAGGAGTGATGGTATAGAGCAGCATCTCAATGGAATAAAATTAACCCGTAACAGGGGAGGTGAAAAAATTATTTTTTAAAAAAATTTCTAATTAAGATATGATTCTGATATTTCAGTACATTGTTCTAGGAACATTTATCTCTCCATAGAAAAATATTTGTTAACTTTATGATAAAATAAAGGTTTTCACAGACAATTTTCCAACAGCCTTAAATTTTTCGATAGAAACCACATAGTGCAGTAAATTCTTTATAATTTAAAATAAAACGCATCTATTATGAATTAACTGTTTTGTTTTTATTATTTAATATGTAATGCAAGTTTTAATTGGAAAAAATTCATTGTAGAACAATACAAAAAATTTTGACACTGCCTGAAGTATCAGTTTTTCACCAGTGTTTTAGAAGCTAAAAATTTAGAATTTTTCACAGAAATCTTATTCACAGTTACCTTTACCACTCTAAAATCACTGTCAACTTCATTTAATTTTTTTCAACTCTTCCGTATAACCAGGATCAGAAGGATAAATTAATCTCCGCGGACCGAGCTTCAAAGCCATGCGTACTAACCCTGGACGAAAACCGTTACACTGAGTGGGACCTGAGGTCTGCTGGACCGCGTGGGAAAGAATTTGTGGAATTTCGAACGGATGCACTTGGAAAAACTTGCTGATAAGAAGGGGTCAGTCTCAAGGTCACGTAAGGGGAAGGTACGAGAAAATTCTATTCAATTCGACCCAGCATGTGGTAGGGGGAAGGGGAGGAAAATGTTGCGCGGTCTGTGAGACGTCACGTCCCCTGCTATACGGGTTAAACCAGTACATCTTATAGGAAATTTTATGTACTTTAATTTGGAGTACTGTTTTTTTTTTTTTTTGAAAAAAAAAACGAGTAGTTTTTTTCTTAAAAAAGGTGAAAAGGGGGGAAATTTCGAGGGTTTCGTTTTTTATTTTTTAAGTGCAGGTGACTTTTTTAGATGGAAATAAACGTGAAATAATAAGCACTGCAAAAACCATATAAATCAGTTCATTAATATCAGTTAATATTTTATAAGTAAATTTTAAAAATTACTTTTTATACATGCTTTGCTTAGTCATCAATTTATCCAGAAAAATCAATCATCAATCTATTTTATTAGCAATACTAGAGGTAAAGCGCAGATTGGAAACTAACAACTGCGAAAGTTTGTTTTGGCTGTAAGGCGCGAAAGTTTTATTCGAGATTTTCGCTATGCTCCCTCCCCCTTCACAGAAAATGATAATATAAGGTACGTTTTCGATAGAAAATTAAATGTTCTTTCCCTTGGTATAAAATTTTTGCAGATAACATGAATATTTTTTTTTATTTTGTAAAGGGTGCAGAAGCGTGCGTTTATACTTTTTGCGGAAAAGCTAAAAAAATCCCTGTTTTACAGTTTTCTCTAATGGCAAAACCACTCTTCCGAAATCTAAATTGAGTACTGCATTTTGTATAAAACTTTGTTTACTTTAACTTTGTAATTGAGAAACTTATAGTTCAAAGAAAGAGCAAAAACTTTTGCGGTTTTTCGCCCACATCCCACACATACAATACGCATATAGAAAGTAATACATATTTGTAAGATAATTAAAAATAAGAGTTCCCGTAAAAAGTAAATTTAAATAGGAAAATATTAATAGGGGGAAATGCAGGATATTCTTCATATTTCTTACAAAGAGAAATGTGGGATTCTGGTTAAGTAAAATTACCATTTCCGGAAAAAGCAGACCAAAGTACTTTTTCAGAGTTGAACAATATAATTTTAGGTAAGCAGTTCAAAGCAAAATATGTTTTGAATTAGGTCATAGAAGGTGTTTAATAATGAGTCCATTGGAAAAGGATGAATGAATAAAATTGACTTTTAACAAATATACAACTATTCTACACAAAATCCACCATTAGCTGCGGGTGTCCCAAAAAAGGCTAGCAATCAACAACTTATAACTCAAAAACTAAAAAAGATAAAAATAGGCGGTTTGCTGCACCTTTACAGACTTTCTGGAGTAGGATGCGTTAAATCACGTATTTTTATCTTTTTTAGTTTTCAAGTTATTATTTATTGATTTTTAAAATATGTCAGTCTTTTTTGGAACACCCTGTATCTCCCGAAAAGCCTACTGCACTGACAAAATCACTTTTTTAAATATGATTCCCTAGATCCGCCACTGCATAGAATACAGTTGAAACGAAAAACGAATGTATTTACTTACTTGAAGTTGGCTGTTTCAATGGGATCCATCACAAAAAGGGAAAACCCGTAGTCCAACATTACTGATACAAGATCATAACGTTCGTCTTCGATGTAACACATTACCACTTTATGGAAATCTTGGCCGCCTTGTCTCATTCCCCAAAAATCAAACCTAGTTCTATTAGCAACATCCAGAATAAACTTGAGGCATTCTGCGTCCGGCACGTTTCCGAACAACATCAGTTGTGTATCTTCTGTCACACAAAAAAGGTCCCACATTCTCTTAACGAGTAGAGGATGCTCTGATTTCTTCTCGTAAATGCCCTTAAGTATATAAGGATAAACATTATGGAAGATCATTGAGAAGTAGGGAAGAGTGTCGTCGGAGACAGTTTCAGCCCATTTCTGGTACCCGCAGGTCGTTAAGAAATTTATAAACCGGACTGCAGACTTTCCACACATAAGAGACGTCACGTTCATACCTTCCACAAAAATCAACAACATCCTCATTCCGACGATGTCCCTATCTCTGTCGTGCGGCGGAACGTAGCGATGGAACACGTTTGAAGACATTTTCAAACCGACGGTGATATCATCTGGATGAAATCGTCGCTCCTTACTTGCGATTTCCCAGTGTTCGCAGTTGGATTTCTCGATGTCTCCATCACTACCACCACAAAATACTCTGTAATTGTGCACTTGGAACAGATACTCGTCGGGGTCCGCCAAGTCAAGGTAATAGCAGGGAGTGCGGGTCGTGGTCCAAAATTCTTCATTGACGAGCAAACTGTGCCTAAATGCGCTTACAGTCCTAGGCGAAATTGACAAAGGCATTGCTAATTAGTTACTAAAACAGCTAAGCAGCTACAGACAAAACAGCAAAACAAAACAGTTACTAAGTGAAACTCAAGGAGATTTCTCACGGAGACGGAACACACTTGTATGGAGCGGACGAAGGCTGAAATGGTCACTGAACTAAATATACTGAGACTGGAATGCGTACCGCGCGGTCCGAAACCGCATCACTCCCTTTCCGTAGTGTGTGAATGCATAGAGGCAAAAGAGGAACTACTTTCCCTTTCTCGCTTCGCTCGGACAAGGGAAACATTGTTTTTTTTAATAATATTGAAGGAATAAAGTGGAGATTTTTTAGTTTAAATCTAGTGGGAACATAGGCGTCATTTAGAGGGGGCAGGGGGGGGGCAATTGCCCCCCCCAAGGTTTCCACTCTTAAGTGAAAAATTGCGGAGAGTCCCTGGAAAATTTTGTAACTTCCACAAGGAGCAACAGATTTAACTCAAAACATCCCAAAAGCAGTTAAAGCACTACTTTTGATGGTCTAATTTCAAAATTTTCTGGGGGAGAACCCCCAATCCCCCTCCTGACCTTTGATGTCTGTTATAAAATTTGCCTCCCTTGAAAATTCTGCCGCTTACAAGAAGCAGTTCCCTTTGGGAACCAAAGAGTTTGAAGCCCCTAGGAGTCTGGTTTAAAGGGGAATTTTCAAAAATTTTTACTGGGGGAGGATCTCCACCCCCCCTTGAAAATTTTACGTTTATTTATAACTTTTTTTCCCCTAGAAAATTCTATGCTTTACAAGGAACTGTTCTTTTTGAATGTAACCCAAAGGACCTCAAAATGAGCTGAAACACTACTTTAAAGAGGCAAATTTCAAAAAATTTTATGGGGGAGGACCCCCAGACCCCCCTTTAAAATTTTTAAATATATATTATGTTATACAGTATATTTTCCTTGAAAATTCTGCCACTCACAACAAGCAGTTCCCTCTGGGTGCTCCCCAACGAGGGTCCTCCCTTGAAACTTTGACGTTTATTTGTAACTTTTTTCTCTAGAAATTATGTGGTTTACAAGGGGCTGTTCTCTTCGGATGTAACTTAAATGTTGTAAAAATGAAGCAAAATTTAAAAATTTTTCTGGGGGTGACCCCCAGACCCCCCATTTTTACTTAGAACTTATGATGTTGAGTCACCCCCCCCCCAAAAAAAAACAAGTCTGGTTACGGCGTGGCTCAGCCCCACTTAAAAAAAATCCTTGCCCCCCCAACCAGAAACTGAAATGACGCCCCTGAGTGGGAAGTACCATTTCCATTTAGAGGGAGTATTTGCATACTTTTAGTACTTGTCACACAATAAACAGCTTTAGATTAAAACATGCTCTAGGAGTCTAGGATTAAAAAAGCAATTTTGTGTTTAAGCCAGTTAGCTAGGTACATTTAGCCGGGATTTAAGTGCAGCAAAAAACAAGCAAGATTTTTATCTTTTCATTTTGTTAACATACTAGTTCTCAGCTGGGCCTTAGGGTACGGTCAGCCAGAAAACCAGCATGGTATCTCTTCAAAAAAATCTGCCCTATCTCCCCATTCATGACCCCTCCAACAATAGCAAAGGAGTCCGAAGTCACCCCCCCCCAGTCAATTAGCAGACACCCGATAGTGACTTCTCGCTCCTCCCCGAGGGCTGTCTTCTGTTGGAGGGACCATTGAAGGGGGTTGATTGCGGTTTTCCTATTGTCCGATAACCAGATACTGCAGATTTTTTGAACAGATACCATACTGATTTTCTGGCTGGCCGGGCCCTTAATGTATCCTGGATACTCACACTCAGATAATTTCTGTCAGGAGAGAAATATTTTGACATTTCTGTTAATATTTAATTTACCTGTACTCAAAGAATTTGAAGAAAATTAAAGAAGCAAGTCAATATGTATACATTACACTAAAATTATCAATCATAAGTGCCTATTAAAAAAGTAGTAAAATTAAATTACAATAAAAATTTCTGTAAATCTTCTTAATTGAACCTGTTATTTGCTGTTTATATTACTCAAGATTTTCAATGAACATAATATATTTTGCTTAACAATTTATTTATTGCAGCATTTTAAAGCAACTTAAACTTCCTAGATATCACAAGTTCATTCTTTTATATAGCAAAATTTTAAGATAAAATCTAGTGTTAAGCATGATTGAACTTAAAAGGAATATTTGTATACTCTTACTACAATAAATTTTAATCCATTTTAGGTATTTAAGCCAGTTAACCGATTCCAAGGCAACAAGTATATAAGTACGATAACAAACTAATCTGGTATTTTCATTTTCACTACAATTTAGTCCTCCTCTACTTAATCCACTCCTCATGTACTCAGTTCAGTGACTTAAGCTGTCACTGTATGAATAATTGATACTCAAACAACATCAGCGTGAGAGTTTAGAAAATATTTCAACAATTATTTTAAGAACTTACCTGTATTTAAAAAGAAAACCTTTAAAAATCATTACCTAAATGTTAATAAACAAAGCAAACAAGGTAGTTTTCAAAACATTTATTTACATAACAGGGCTCCAACGAAATGCGAGCATGTACTCACTGATGAAATTGCAGTTTTTTGCCATTTTCTCGGAGTTTTCCGAATCTATTTGTGCAATTGTATGCACTACAAGATCTAACCATCTTATATCTATAAATAAAACAACGATATAGACTAAAATTATTTTAAAAAAGTACCGGTAAGACCACGAAAACACTCGATAACCATGTGAATAACACTACTTCCCAGCATCGAGGCACGTTTGTTTTGCCTGTTTGAGTGGGATCCTCCTTGCCTTTCTTGTATTCATACGCGGACCGCCGGCGCCAATGGTTCCGTATAGGAACTCGTCATTCCAGTCTCAGTATATTTAGTTCAGTGGAAATGGTCAAATGTAGTTATTTCACTGACTGGTGACTGCCCCCTTCCGTATTGGTTCGAGAGGACAATGACAACCCCTCTTCCTTTGTTGAAAAAGGGTGACTCCTCTTCAGTGGAGCGTTGCCAGATTAGGCTTCTCAAGGTCGAATTCAAAAGGAATTTACGGGTTTTTCTTTGCTTTTTTTTTAAAACATTGATTATAGTATAAAATGAATCGCAATAATATTCTCTAATGTCTCCATTTGTCAAAATTTTCTTATTCTTGAGTGGCGAAGGACCAAGCTTCTTGGCTTTCGAAAACGTAGTGAAAAGAAATAGGTATATCAAAACGTGTGAAGGAACCGTTTTGGTATCCACGTGGTTATAAATTGTTGGCTTTTTAAAACTATAATTTTAGTTTTTTTTTATTTTTAAAAAATTGCGTGCTATTTACATACGAAACTCTACATTTTATACTATTTACGGGACCATCTCAATGTATTTCGCTGCAATTTGGGCAACATTTATCAACATTTTGCGTTTTAAACATTATCATGAATTAACCGTAATAATATTCTCTAATGTCTCCATTTGTCAAAATTTTCTTATTCTTGAGTGGCGAAGGACCAAGCTTCTTGGCTTTCGAAAACGTAGTGAAAAGAAATAGGTATATCAAAACGTGTGAAGGAACCGTTTTGGTATCCACGTGGTTACAAATTGTTGGCTTTTTAAAACTATAATTTTAGTTTTTTTTTATTTTTAAAAAATTGCGTGCTATTTACATACGAAACTCTACATTTTATACTATTTACGGGACCATCTCAATGTATTTCGCTGCAATTTGGGAAACATTTATCAATATTTTGCGTTTTAAAGACTATCATGAATTAACCGTAATAATATTCTCTAATGTCTCCATTTGTCAAAATTTTCTTATTCTTGAGTGGCGAAGGACCAAGCTTCTTGGCTTTCGAAAACGTAGTGAAAAGAAATAGGTATATCAAAACGTGTGAAGGAACCGTTTTGGTATCCACGTGGTTACAAATTGTTGGCTTTTTAAAACTATAATTTTAGTTTTTTTTTATTTTTAAAAAATTGCGTGCTATTTACATACGAAACTCTACATTTTATACTATTTACGGGACCATCTCAATGTATTTCGCTGCAATTTGGGCAACATTTATCAACATTTTGCGTTTTAAACATTATCATGAATTAACCGTAATAATATTCTCTAATGTCTCCATTTGTCAAAATTTTCTTATTCTTGAGTGGCGAAGGACCAAGCTTCTTGGCTTTCGAAAACGTAGTGAAAAGAAATAGGTATATCAAAACGTGTGAAGGAACCGTTTTGGTATCCACGTGGTTACAAATTGTTGGCTTTTTAAAACTATAATTTTAGTTTTTTTTTATTTTTAAAAAATTGCGTGCTATTTACATACGAAACTCTACATTTTATACTATTTACGGGACCATCTCAATGTATTTCGCTGCAATTTGGGAAACATTTATCAATATTTTGCGTTTTAAAGACTATCATGAATTAACCTTAATAATATTCTCTAATGTCTCCATTTGTCAAAATTTTCTTATTCTTGAGTGGCGAAGGACCAAGCTTCTTGGCTTTCGAAAACGTAGTGAAAAGAAATAGGTATATCAAAACGTGTGAAGGAACCGTTTTGGTATCCACGTGGTTACAAATTGTTGGCTTTTTAAAACTATAATTTTAGTTTTTTTTTATTTTTAAAAAATTGCGTGCTATTTACATACGAAACTCTACATTTTATACTATTTACGGGACCATCTCAATGTATTTCGCTGCAATTTGGGAAACATTTATCAATATTTTGCGTTTTAAAGACTATCATGAATTAACCGTAATAATATTCTCTAATGTCTCCATTTGTCAAAATTTTCTTATTCTTGAGTGGCGAAGGACCAAGCTTCTTGGCTTTCGAAAACGTAGTGAAAAGAAATAGGTATATCAAAACGTGTGAAGGAACCGTTTTGGTATCCACGTGGTTACAAATTGTTGGCTTTTTAAAACTATAATTTTAGTTTTTTTTTATTTTTAAAAAATTGCGTGCTATTTACATACGAAACTCTACATTTTATACTATTTACGGGACCATCTCAATGTATTTCGCTGCAATTTGGGAAACATTTATCAATATTTTGCGTTTTAAAGACTATCATGAATTAACCGTAATAATATTCTCTAATGTCTCCATTTGTCAAAATTTTCTTATTCTTGAGTGGCGAAGGACCAAGCTTCTTGGCTTTCGAAAACGTAGTGAAAAGAAATAGGTATATCAAAACGTGTGAAGGAACCGTTTTGGTATCCACGTGGTTATAAATTGTTGGCTTTTTAAAACTATAATTTTAGTTTTTTTTTATTTTTAAAAAATTGCGTGCTATTTACATACGAAACTCTACATTTTATACTATTTACGGGACCATCTCAATGTATTTCGCTGCAATTTGGGAAACATTTATCAATATTTTGCGTTTTAAAGACTATCATGAATTAACCGTAATAATATTCTCTAATGTCTCCATTTGTCAAAATTTTCTTATTCTTGAGTGGCGAAGGACCAAGCTTCTTGGCTTTCGAAAACGTAGTGAAAAGAAATAGGTATATCAAAACGTGTGAAGGAACCGTTTTGGTATCCACGTGGTTACAAATTGTTGGTTTTTTAAAACCATAATTTTAGTTTTTTTTTTATTTTTAAAAAATTGCGTGCTATTATTTACATACGAAACTCTACATTTCATACTATTTACGGGACCATCTCAATGTATTTCGCTGCAATTTGGGCAACATTTATCAACATTTTGCGTTTTAAACACTATCATGAATTAACCGTAATAATATTCTCTAATGTCTCCATTTGTCAAAATTTTCTTATTCTTGAGTGGCGAAGGACCAAGCTTCTTGGCTTTCGAAAACGTAGTGAAAAGAAATAGGTATATCAAAACGTGTGAAGGAACCGTTTTGGTATCCACGTGGTTACAAATTGTTGGTTTTTTAAAACCATAATTTTAGTTTTTTTTTTATTTTTAAAAAATTGCGTGCTATTATTTACATACAAAACTCTACATTTCATACTATTTACGGGACCATCTCAATGTATTTCGCTGCACTTTGGGAAACATTTATCAAACTTTTGGGTTTTAAACGTTAGTAGCATGAATAATTCGTTCATGATTTTGAGATGAACGAATTCCAGGTTCTAGGTTCTTAATAAACTTTCTCTACCTATTTTAGAACGATATGTAAATGGACTAATAGAAAAAAGTTGTTAAACTATAATAATTTGTTTGTTAAAATGTCTTTTTGTTGTTAAGTTTCGAGCATTTTCAAGGTCCTTTGATATAAAGAGTTTCTCAACATCCTGAACGATTTTTTCCGGATAACTTTAACATAGCATTTTTAAAAGTGTATGTATTAAGTTCATTTTAATTAGTAAAAAAAACATGAAAATATGAGACTTTTAAAAATTTGGAATACCGTAATATGAGGGTAACTTCATTTAAATGGAATGTTTCTTTCACATTAAGGTACACGTGCACACTTGGCAAAAAAATGATCAATTTTGTACCTAAAAATCTTAATAAAAGCTTCTAACAAAAAAACATTGACATGGCCAGTGGTTTATATTATTATATTATTTTTAACAAAACGTTGAACTGTAATATATAAACCATTATCAAAGTGTGGATTCAAGTTTAGAATATGTTTTGAAATTTGTATCAGACTAACATTCCCCTCTTCGCGAAGGAAACTCTTTGTTCATTCTGAAATGTCGCCAAAGCCTTGCCTCTAACCCCTCAGTAGGGGGGACAGTTGACTGGAAATGATGTGACGATTCCGACAAGTCCACGCCCCCAGCAGCCTTTTCCCGTTAACTTGCATTTCTCCGAACTGGTATAACTTAAATTCATGCAGCAAAAGCCATTTTACTCTTAAAGACACAGCCTTCATTATGTATGGTAAAAATTTAAGGAGAATTTTGTTCAAAAATCACACTTAACAGTTGAACTTCAAAAAAAGATTATTTTTTTTCCAATTTTCGAAAGTATAGTATTCCCAACAGATCTATATTTTCCAAATGTTTTTGTACTGAATATTTAGCTACCTTGCTGCACTCACTGTGTATTATGGAAAAATATACGCCATGATATTTTGATCTTTTTTTTGTATTCTGATTTTCGTAAGCAATTAATTTGGAACCTTTTGCTTCATTTGTTGTTTTTTATTCGATGTTTACGTGAATACGAAACATAATTTTTGAATGTAATAATGTTAAATTTCTTATTAAAAACTCTAAGAATTTATCTTTGGTTAATCTCATAAATATTACCATTACTCTTAGGATATTATTCCAATTGCTAGTTAGTTCTATTGGAGAAAATTTAGCCAACTATTCAAGCTATAAGCGAAGCATAAAAATCTTAAATTAAAAATTTCCCTCTTTTGAATACTTTGAAGAAATCTCTAAAGTGCGAACTTTTACCCCCACCTACCTTATAACAATATTTTTTTATTGAAATGTAATACTATACTCGACGGCATCGTTTCCTGACCCTATGACGTCACTAACAAACAACGCGTTTGATCAGCGCAAATAATATACCCCACTCAATTTTAATATTCCCTCCCTCTCAAACTCCACTCTTAAACTTCCGACGTTTCTTCCAGGAAAGAATCCTTCTGGGGGCAGTTGAGACGTTCTGAATGCGAGTGATGAAAAGGAACTGAATCTTTCGAATGGGGAGAGATCCATTTTTCGATTTCGAGAAGCCCGTTCTAATAACCCGAGTGGCCCCGTTCTCTCTCCCTCTCTTTGGAAGTGTATTTGTCAATTTGACAGGTCCATTCGGGAGAGGAAGACGCGACTAATTTGCTGCCTGATGGATTATTGCTTCCTCCCATCGACGTGTTTTTGAACAAATTTATTGTTCCTTTGACTTCTCTCGCTTTTTTTTTTGCGAAGGTTGGTTTGGGATGTCAGGGTGAGTGGGACAATCGTCGAAATGTTTTGAAACCCAAGTATTTGTTGTTTGTAAACCTCTATGTTTTTTTTTTTTTTTTTGACAATTCCTAATCTATATTTCTAATTAATGGGAGTGGGATTAGAGTTTTTGGTACTAGTGTTCCGTTATAAATCTCTTTTAAATAATATTAAAGGGAAAAGTATAAAATCCCAATGAATTCGGCTGACCTTCTAAAGTTAATAATATAAACTTTTTACAACGACACCTTGATATAGTGGATCCTGCGTTACAACAATTGGTAAGCAAATTACGGATTGTTTTTCTTCGATATAACATCCTTTCGTTAAAATGACCGTAAATTGTTGTCCCCATGATGGCTCGCTCTAAAAACGTTCTACTACTAACAATGTAGCTTTACATATTAAAAAGAAGTTAGGATCAAAAATTACCAATTCGGTGAATTTATATTATAGCGATATCAATATGTTCCACAATTTGGTTCAACCCATTGGAATGTACCACTCGATTAAAAAGCTTACTTTTTACCTTATTATATAAAAATTTTCAAACGTTTTTAGATACTTAAATTGGTAGTATATTATTTATTTAATTTCTTTTTATTTTTTTATTTATTTCAAGAACTTGTTCTTTACCTAAAATAATTTTAAGCCCTGGCGTGGACGGACATTTTTTACCCACTACACTGCATGCAAACTCTATATAATAAAATAAACACATTTACCAACACTTTTTTGTTCATAAATTAACAATACTTAGGTTGTGTTACTAAGTAGAACGATCTACACCTTTTTGTGTTATAGTGTTCGGAATATGTTTGAAAAGTGTTAGAAATATTCTCTATCCAAAGAATAGTGTTCCTAAAAATAGTTTTGTGCAATAAATGTTAAGAATCTGAAATTGTTCTTAAATTTGAATCGAAAACAGAACTCAATTTCTGATTCTGAAATTTTTTAATATATCCCTTTTACAACACTATCTTTTCCTCACACAACACATTCGTTACACAATCAAAACGCTTTTGATAAGAAGTGTTCATGACTGTGTTTATACCTAGCGTTGCAAAAGTGTTTACGCATTCTCCGTGTATCATCAAGGAACTCCCCTCACAAAAATTCAAAACATCCAAACTCAACCTACATCATTTTCAATTTCGACTCTCGCACCATATCTCTCCGAAACCCCCCAAATACTCCATCAAGCACCGCCCACAACCCCTCATAATAGCTCAATCCGATCTTTCGGGGGGTCAAGTGCCCTCGCGTTCCCTTTGATCTCCATTCAGGCGTCGGTAACGGGATGAGCGGGTCTAATTAACTTTGCCGATATAGAGAAGATACCCGTTCAATTAATCGATCAAAAACGGTAAAGTTCTGCTGAATGTAGCAGTAACTTCCGAAGGTATATCGGGTATTGGAGAGGGATGGGAGTTGAGTAATTATTCAACTGTCTCCCCGATGGATATATTTATAAAAATTTTGATCTTCATTGGGTCTTATATGAGATTTGATATTTGGTTCGGAACTTTGTGGTAATTTCTTTTTATCGGAGTGGTTTTAATTGATTTAAGTGAAAAGAGTGGGGTACGTTAAGTTTGGTTTCGGAATGTAACATTAGAAGTGTAGTGTCTGGCAGTGGGCCACAGGGGTCGCTACCTCTGCCCAGGGTCCGTATTCCTGATAACCCCTCTGACCCAACCGGTATAGGGGGAGGAACGGAACTGAGCAGAGGAGCAACGAGTTTATAAAAGGGGACGGCCCCTGATAACAGGGAAGAACCTGTTAAGACACGCTGGGGAACGCGTGTGGTTCAGGAGTGTAGTGTGTGTCGCGTGATTTTGGTAGTGTGTTTTTTTCGGAAGTGGATATTGTCTTATTATAATCCAGAGTGTAGTGAAGAAAGAAGTCTCCCAATAAAATTTATTTATTTGGGACTTGTGTGGTAGTTCTTCTGTGGTGTTGTGGTGCATTCAAGTCTCTACACGCTCTCAAGAGAACCAGAGCATCGACGGGAATCGACTGGATTGATAATCGGAAAACATCGGCACTGGAGGTGAGTTTTCCTTTGGTTTTTTTATCTCTTTGGTGACTGGGGTCAGGAGTCGTTTAATTCTATAGGTTAGGTTTTTTTGCATTGTGTATTTTTGTATGTTGAGATGGCTTTCTTGGGTCTGGGAAAGCGGGCCGACCTTATTGAATTGGCGGAGGAATTAACTATTGAAATCCCCGAGGAGTCTACGAACACAGAAATTAGAAATATATTAAAAGCGCATAAAAATTTTAAGGCCGAAGAGGCAGAGGTAATCCTTCGGAGGATTGTGTCCGATAGGAAAGAGCAACAGCGGGAGAAAGAGCGCAGGGAATATGAGAGAAAAGAGAGGGAACGGGATAGAGAACTTGAGAATGTGTTAAAAGCGATGGAATTAGAATATGGGAGGCTTCCGGAGATTCCTTATAGAACGGAAGACATGGACGCTAAGGAATGTGGCTCTAAGCATGACCCGCACACCCGGGAGGGAGAGAGCACATGCGAGGTATTTGAGGTGGCGTCGGAGGAAATAAGAGGGGATTTAGATGATAAAAATCAGTGTACTGAAAAGGATGAGTCGGAAATAGAAAATGGGAATGAAGAACAGAAAGATGAGGAAATAATAGGGGATGTAGATGATAAAAATCAGTGTACTGAAAAGGATGAGTCGGAAATAGAAAATGGGAATGAAGAACAGAAAGATGAGGAAATAATAAGGGATGTAGATGATAAAAATCAGTGTACTGAAAAGGATGAGTCGGAAATAGAAAATGGGAATGAAGAACAGAAAGATGAGGAAATAATAGGGGATTTAGATGATAAAAATCAGTCTACTGGAAAGGTTGAATCGGAAATGGAGAAGAGGAAGGGAGAACAGAAAGAGGAGGAAAGAAGAGGGGAAAAAGAGGATGAAAATAAGGGTACTGAAGGAGACGAATCAGGATTGGATAAGGGAAGAGCCGAGCAGAGGAGTGATGGGGAACAGAAGGGATACTCAGAGTACCTTAGTGGTGGTACAGTGATGAAGTTTAAGGAAGGGGACAAGACTGAAGTGTATGAGGGGTCACCTAATAAGATATTGGGGAATACTGACTACCTAGGGAGAGAGAAAGGGGAGGAGTCCCGGCAATTACTGTCACAGCATACCATAGTATCCTCGGGTCAGGTAGAGGGTGGTACGCGAGTATGCGTAGGTGATGGACTCCTGAGCGCAGTCACCAGGAGGGATGATTTTCCATGGGAGAACGCATTTGACCCCCCGGAAGTGGCGGTTAGGCGATTGAAATCAGCTTTGTACGATGCTCCCAGGCTGTATACTCCACAGCCAGGGCAGCCCTTCACGATCCAGACCGACGCAAGGGCAACGGGTATTGTTGCTGGTCCCAGCGGGACAAAGAGGGGAAGCTGCATTCCATCAGCTGCGTCAGCCAGAAGCTGACGAAGGCTCAACAGGCCTGGGCTACCATGGAGCGGGAGGTTTACGCCATGGTTTGGGCCCTCAAGAAGGTGGACAGCCTCTCTAGACTGTCAGGATTATATGGAGAGCTCCTATCCGTCTGTCTGATTTTTTTTTGTGTTGTTTGTGATTGTTCCAGTATTATAACCAGGCGGCTTTACTTCTGTTCTTGATTAGTAATGTGATTAATTTTGATGTAGGTATGTGTATGTTTTAGCCTGTAATTTGAATGTGATTTTTTTTTTGGGAAGTGAGGGTTTCTTGAACTGCCAGACTAATTGTCAGATCGATAATTATAGAAGGATAATTATAATCTTGCCTGGGGGGTGTAGTGTCTGGCAGTGGGCCACAGGGGTCGCTACCTCTGCCCAGGGTCCGTATTCCTGATAACCCCTCTGACCCAACCGGTATAGGGGGAGGAACGGAACTGAGCAGAGGAGCAACGAGTTTATAAAAGGGGACGGCCCCTGATAACAGGGAAGAACCTGTTAAGACACGCTGGGGAACGCGTGTGGTTCAGGAGTGTAGTGTGTGTCGCGTGATTTTGGTAGTGTGTTTTTTTCGGAAGTGGATATTGTCTTATTATAATCCAGAGTGTAGTGAAGAAAGAAGTCTCCCAATAAAATTTATTTATTTGGGACTTGTGTGGTAGTTCTTCTGTGGTGTTGTGGTGCATTCAAGTCTCTACAAGAAGATTAGTGCAAATCTTAACTGTTTTATTTGGAATGAAATCGTTGTGTAAGTGAAAAATAATACCGTGTAATACTCTTCGAAAAATGAAATTTCATTCCTTGTATTATCGAATAAGTTTTAGATTTTGCTATGCATTTACTTTGGGTTACTCATTTAAATTGAAGTATTTAACAGTTAATACTCCACTTATATTTTTAACGAATTCCAATTATGTTTCTTTTTTTTAAAAAAATTCATAAAATTTGAATTTTTAGCAAAATATATTCTCTATGTAAGTACAATTCCACGGGTAACTGACTGACATTTTTAAAGGAAAACCTTAAGTATTTTGTAATTTTAAAATTAAAAAAAAAATAAATAAAAATAGTTTTTGCAAATTTAATTATGCTATTAGATTTAGCTAAAAAGAAAGCAATAAACTGGACAGAAAATATTTTAAAAATCATTTTTTGCAGAATATAGAGAAGATAGTTGGGAAGAAGGACAAAATACTTATGGTTTTCCTTTAAAAAATGTCAGTTAGTTATACGTGGAATCGCCCATAAGCTTATAAGGCAAGTAAATATATTACCAGCAAAATTTACTAAAATTTTACAAAATTATATGAGTCACAACTCAGAATAAGTGAAATTTAGTAGATTGTTATATTAACCAAACATCAACAAAAGGAAAACAAAAGATATATCTAATTTAGTCAAATAATAATTATTTTAGTTGTGATTTTAAGATTCAAATTTAGCTCATTTTTAGAGTGAGACACGCATGGAATTAGTCTAAAATAAAGTGGTCGTGCTAACTCACGTAACCCTTTCAATAACTCAATAAGCTGATTTTTAAAAAAAATTATTGAACATATTAGCCTTATCTTTGAAGCATTTAATAACAGATCTTTTAACTTTTCCCCATCAAAAAACATTATCTTCTTTTTCCAATAAACTGGTTCATTGATCCGTTTACGTATTGTTATCGAGAAAAAAACCTCAACAACAACGTCTTTTAAACTAAAAAAAAACGCTTTTCAAGACATAAATTATATTTATTTTCGGCAATAAAGCTTTCTTTCTTAACTGCGATTTAATGGTTTGATCGACAGTATGAAACACTTTAGCACTTAATGGAGGAAATCCATTGTAACGAAGTAACGGGACCCTTGGGGAAACAAGGACCATTGTTTTACACTGTTCTTCATCGTTTCTTTAATGAATACGTGGGCTTCACTTTATTTCTTTGCTGAAGGAAAGGCGTTTTAATGGTCTATGAAAAAAATTATCGCTTTTTGAAGAAGTTTTGGAAAAATTAATATAGGAGTCTTTGATGTATTTTGTGGAGATTCCTGTTGATTTTTTAATGTAGTGTTTGAAACTTTTTAAATTCTTTAACTCCAACCTACTTATGAATTCCTGTTTATTTAAAAGCAACCATATTTACAGGTGGAAAAATATTAAAAAATAATCTTACGAAAAGGCTTATGAATATTAACAACCTGATATACGAGTTTTCTCTTTTTGTATGTTTCTTTTCGAGGCTATAACCCTTTGACCAAAGTGAAAAAGGAGTGTCCACACTTTTTAAGTAATTGTTTATGATAAACTGTTTTTTAAATGATGCCAATGTACTGAAATTTGTGTTATCTTCCTTTCTATTGTTTCTTGCTGAACTTGTTGGTTTTCTAAAAAGCGGCCATTTAAAACCAACATAAAAGCCCTAAAACTTTTGAAATTTTAAATCTTACTTTCGTTTATATTTTTTCTTTACTTTTGTTTATTTTACTCAATTTAAGGAGTTTTAATTATCCGTTCTTTAACTTGCTACCAATCTTTATTCCCAAAAAAAAATTGCAATTAAACAGTTAATTGTCCTTTTCATACATATTATTTTTTACGAACAATTTCTTTCAAATTGATATCAGTTATAAAATTTTGATTTTAAAAACATTTCAGGCGAGTAATTTCTGTGCCTCGGTGTGACCACACCCTCGTTGCCACAAACACGTTCAATTTATCGTAAATGAGGCGTCAACCACTTCGCGAATCGTAAGAGCATGACGTCACAGATCATTTATTTTCATTCCCTCAACCCATTTCAACCGTCTCTTTTTCAGTAATATCTCACAGACATTGTTGGACATAGAGTGTTTTCAGGTGACGTCACGACCAGCTAATTTCTTTTAACTGTTAACCATTGTAGGGCTTTTAACTGTTGCTAAGGAGGTTTCTAGGTAACAAGGTATATGTTGCTAAGGCGGTTTTTTAGTACAGGGTCACGTGATTGCAAATACTCCAATAGAAGAATTCCACGGCCAGTCATTTTCTGTAACTGTTAACCTCTGTAGGGCAAAAAACTGTAACATTTCTGTTGCTAAGGCCGTTGTTAGGTCCGAGCCATGTGATTGAAAATGCTCTATTCACCCGTAAGATTGCAATGAATTAAACTAGTAAGAATAGTTAATATACCTGGAGTTGAGTTCGACCTAAATTTTTCCTCATGACGTTGTTCAACGTAATTAATTACAACGTTTTTAGGATTAATTTTCATTTACTATTTAGTTCAGTCAAAAGAAAACCTCAATCCTCCAAGAAATTTCTTCATAAATTGCAATTTTTATGCATAGAATCAAAGACTAGAACGTGTACTTTCATTTTTTAGTGTTTGATTGCACCATATAGAGACTATTCTATTACCCGCTATCACCAGTTCGGTACTTACGTATTAACGCCACCGCAGCTATTTTGAAAGTGTTTTGATTTTAAATAAAACACTTTATTTAAAACTTTATCTGTAAAATAACAATTTATCTAAATAACACTTTATCTGTAAAATAAAACACTTTATTTAAAATCAAAACATTTTCAAAATAGCTACGGTGGCGTTAATACGTTAAGTACCTTTAGTTCTTAGGTTCAGTGGCGGATCCAGAGGGGGGGCCCTGGGGGCCATGGCCCCCCCCCCGAGAAACCCTAACAAATAGCTTAAAAAACACTTTCTTAATGCTAAAATTCAAAAATTTTCTGGGGGAGAACCCCCAATCCCCCCTTTAATATTTTGACATGTGACATCTGTTTTAGAGTGTTTTTTCCTTGAAAATTCTTCCGCTTAAAAGAAGCTGTTCTCTTTTGGGAAGTTTTAAAATAGATGAATACTATAGTTTAAAAGGGCGCATTTGCAAAAATTTTCTGGGAGAGGACCCCCAGCCCTTTTCAAAATTTAGCATCTATTTATAATTTCATCCTTGAAAATTCTGTGGTTTACATGCTTTCAAAATGAGCTAAAACTTTATTTTTGGAGGCAAAGTTTCAAAATTTTTCTCGGGGGTTACCCCCCAGACCCCCTATCAGTTTCTCATGGTTACTTATTTACTGTTTTCTCCTTGAACTTATTTCTCTCCTCTCCTTTTAGGAGTACAAGAAAGTTGCCCTCTTTAGGTGTTATCCAATGGGTACCAAATGTACAAAAATTGAGTAATAAAAGTTACTATTTGTAGCCAAATTTCAAAAATTTTCTGGGGGAGGACCCCCAGACCCCCCTTTTGCTTTCGAGCTAGTATTACCTTATGAAATCTTTTTAACTTTAACAAAGTTTCGCATTTTATTTATGTTATACTCGGAAAATTGGGAGCCAAACACCTCGCGAAACTTAAGTATTGTTATGCCCCTACAAAAAGGTTTCATCCCCCACCCACTTTCTAAAACAATGGCACGGGCCCTGGATATCCTCTAAGTTACTATAAACCCCTAAAAAGCTGCTTAAAAGCAAGCACTCTTCAAAAAAAATTCTGAGGCTCTGAAATTTCGAATGTAATACCCTCCGACTCTGACATGGCCCCCCCCCGAAAATCTGGTCTGGATCCGCCCTTGCTTAGGTTTAGGTTTTTTTTGTACCCAGTCTTTTATGAATCATCAAATACATTGGTTTTCTTGTCATTGGTAAAAGAGCAATAAATCAATGTATTTGATAATTCATATAATACACCAAAAAGTTCATGTAATACACATAAAATACAACAAATGGTATTGAAGCCATTTGGCAAAATATCCATCAGACTAGCCGCAAGTAGATTTCTAAAGAACTATTTTTATAAGAAAAATATTTAAAAGGGCGTTTTTCCACACTTGGGGAGCAAAGTGCAAGCAGAAGGAGTTGTCATATCGAGCTGAAGTTTTTACACGTTTTATTGAAGCTATTTAGCTAAAAATCAGCGCTACCTGTAAACGGATTTCGAAAAAAAAAAATTTTGACCTACCTTAATTCTTCTGAGAGAACATATGAAATATTATCAAAATAGTAGGAAAATAGAGCACAATTACACTCATAGGAGGGGAAATGGGTGCTCTTTTAAACGTTATTTGTGTAGCTCACTTTTAAGTAGTTTTTATGATATAAATGAAGTATCACATTCAATAAAAATATCATTGTAATTTATATTTAAATTTATTGACATTTTTACAAGGGTGAAATATTTACAAGTGAGAAATATTTACAAAACAAGAAGCAGATAAAAATTCGTTCAGTTCTTAAAAATAGTGATTTCCTCTAAGTTTATTTGAAAAATATTTTATAAGTTCTGCGATTGGTTATGTCCATTGGTTATATTCAATTCCATCAATTACGAAACGATGACTTCAACTAATCATAAAAGCGATAAAAAAGAGAAATCTTGAGATCACGGATATCAAATCATTAATTGGGAGTCATTAAATAAAGTTACCTAAAGGGTTCAAGTTTTAATGTACCAAGAAAGATGAGCTAAAGATTTGTGATATGGGGCAAGGAATTGGTAATAAATGTTGAGAACATGACTGACAAAATTTATGGACGGCCTCTGTATAGTAAGACTACCGATTCAGTTTCAATATAACAGGACAAACATTAATTAAAATCAACAAATGCACTACAGAACAAAAAAAAATCACAAAAGATTACAACAGTTTCAGGTAAAACCAACACACAATAATTCAAGTAAAGGAGTATCAAATGAGTTTAAAAACTAAATGCGTGTGGAATATCACAGGGGTGTTCTGGAAGCATAGCAGACAGAGTAGCTTTTGTTCAATCAACCCGGTTGTTTTTATATCACACTCAGAAATGGGTCATGTCTAGTCTCAGAAAGGGTTTTAGGGTGGCAGGTATGTCAAAATCTCCGATCGCGGTTGGCAATTGATAGTTTTCGGCTAATCGCTTCCTAATAACACACCTACTGAGGTGTTTCAAAGAATGCGGAGCTATAACACTGCTGTCCCCAGAGGGATACACATCACATGCCTCGTAGATTGAGGTAAATCCTTCTACCTCAGGGGCAGTGATCACTTGTTCTAGAGACTTCTGGAGAATTTTTCTGACGATCCTTGGTGGGAGGGAAGGCAGAGTGGTCGTTCTGGACAGCGTTTGGTACAACTGTATAAATCCCGGCACTTTGGTTATTTGGCTCGAGATGTTGTAGCAGTTTTCGAGGAGCCACAGCATGGAACGGTTGGGCATGAAATTTTCACCGGTGTAGTGCAGAACTGATTTCGTCAGAGGAATGTGGCAGCTAAAAAGTAGAAAAATTCCGGATTAGTTTTCGTCATAATATGGTTTGATCTTATCAGCAATGGTTTATTAGGGAGAGAGCTGGGTACATGAGAAATCAACAAGAAAGACGTAGTTCTTAAATTATTCCAGTCTGAAACACCCTGAAGTAAAATTTAATTGGTATGCCGATGCAGCGTGGTTCCATAAACTAGTAATGGAAGATGAAGTTCATGATATAGCATCCAAACGATAATATTTTTTTATCATAGATGCACATTTACATGTTTTTTTTTTATAAAAGTAATTTATCTAGTATTTTTTTTTACTTCAATGTTCGTGTTAAGTTTTCATGTTACACAATTATAATGAACTTACAAATCTCATTGTTACGACGGATTTTTATTTTTTATGGAGGCTATTTCAAAATAATATGATTTTCCGATTTACTTTCTTATTGCATACTCATGTAGTCAGCTTTCAGACAATAAGAATGAGGAGATAATGTTTTTTTGAAAATTTACTGCTAATGAAGTAACTTACTGGTAAATGGGAAAAAAAAACACCTTTTCCTAAATATTTCTGCAAGAAAAAGTATTTTTCAAAAATCCGCTTGGGTTAGTCTGGATTTCAAGGCAAATAGCTTCAATACACAATGTAAAAAATGTCAGCGCTGTACAACAATTTTTTTATGCTGTTGACCAGCGCCCGCCTATAACTATTTTTCATCCATGTCCCATTTTGTGTAACACGTATATCACCTATTATGAAATAACAATTGCGCTTAAAAAATACAGAGATAAAACGACTCTGTAGGTGCACTCCTGTTTACAAACACTTCAATGAACCCGTTCTTTCCCTTTCCCCGGGTTTCGACCTGGGAGGTCGACTATAGGAAAAGGGGGACCCCTGTGGATCTTTTGAAGAACATGGGGATAATACACGTGATACCTCCTATAGAAGATAGAAACACCTTCTGTTGGAGGAGTGGCAAGCATTCATTCTTCTGTTGGATTTGGCAGGGGGCTTATTTTTGTTTGAAGGGAGCTAGGAATACAAACTAATCGGAATTTTAACCATACGGGAGTCAGATATGAAGGTGGAGGAGTGATGGTATAGAGCAGCATCTCAATGGAATAAAATTAACCCGTTTACAGTGGAGGTGAAAAAATTATTTTTTAAAAAAATTTCTAATTAAGATATGATTCTGATATTTCAGTACATTGTTCTAGGAACATTTATCTCTTCATAGAAAAATATTTGTTAACTTTATGATAAAATAAAAGTTTTCACAGACAATTTTCCAACAGCCTTAAATTTTTCGATAGAAACCACATAGTGCAGTAAATTCTTTATAATTTAAAATAAAACGCATCTATTATGAATTAACTGTTTTGTTTTTATTATTTAATATGTAATGCAAGTTTTAATTGGAAAAAATTCATTGTAGAACAATACAAAAAATTTTGACACTGCCTGAAGTATCAGTTTTTCACCAGTGTTTTAGAAGCTAAAAATTTAGAATTTTTCACAGAAATCTTATTCACAGTTACCTTTACCACTCTAAAATCACTCTCAACTTCATTTAATTTTTTTCAACTCTTCCGTATAACCAGGATCAGAAGGATAAATTAATCTCCGCGGACCGAGCTTCAAAGCCATGCGTACTAACCCTGGACGAAAACCGTTACACTGAGTGGGACCTGAGGTCTGCTGGACCGCGTGGGAAAGAATTTGTGGAATTTCGAACGGATGCACTTGGAAAAACTTGCTGATAAGAAGGGGTCAGTCTCAAGGTCACGTAAGGGGAAGGTACGAGAAAATTCTATTCAATTCGACCCAGCATGTGGTAGGGGGAAGGGGAGGAAAATGTTGCGCGGTCTGTGAGACGTCACGTCCCCTGCTATACGGGTTAAACCAGTACATCTTATAGGAAATTTTATGTACTTTAATTTGGAGTACTGTTTTTTTTTTTTTTGAAAAAAAAAACGAGTAGTTTTTTTCTTAAAAAAGGTGAAAAGGGGGGAAATTTCGAGGGTTTCGTTTTTTATTTTTTAAGTGCAGGTGACTTTTTTAGATGGAAATAAACATGAAATAATAAGCACTGCAAAAACCATATAAATCAGTTCATTAATATCAGTTAATATTTTATAAGTAAATTTTAAAAATTACTTTTTATACATGCTTTGCTTAGTCATCAATTTATCCAGAAAAATCAATCATCAATCTATTTTATTAGCAATACTAGAGGTAAAGCGCAGATTGGAAACTAACAACTGCGAAAGTTTGTTTTGGCTGTAAGGCGCGAAAGTTTTATTCGAGATTTTCGCTATGCTCCCTCCCCCTTCACAGAAAATGATAATATAAGGTACGTTTTCGATAGAAAATTAAATGTTCTTTCCCTTGGTATAAAATTTTTGCAGATAACATGAATATTTTTTTTTATTTTGTAAAGGGTGCAGAAGCGTGCGTTTATACTTTTTGCGGAAAAGCTAAAAAAATCCCTGTTTTACTGTTTTCTCTAATGGCAAAACCACTCTTCCGAAATCTAAATTGAGTACTGCATTTTGTATAAAACTTTGTTTACTTTAACTTTGTAATTGAGAAACTTATAGTTTTTGAAGTATAAACAAAAGATCAGAGAATGAGCAAAAACTTTTGCGGTTTTTCGCCCACATCCCACACATACAATACGCATATAGAAAGTAATACATATTTGTAAGATAATTAAAAATAAGAGTTCCCGTAAAAAGTAAATTTAAATAGGAAAATATTAATAGGGGGAAATGCAGGATATTCTTCATATTTCTTACAAAGAGAAATGTGGGATTCTGGTTAAGTAAAATTACCATTTCCGGAAAAAGCAGACCAAAGTACTTTTTCAGAGTTGAACAATATAATTTTAGGTAAGCAGTTCAAAGCAAAATATGTTTTGAATTTGGTCATAGAAGGTGTTTAATAATGAGTCCATTGGAAAAGGATGAATGAATAAAATTGACTTTTAACAAATATACAACTATTCTACACAAAATCCACCATTAGCTGCGGGTGTCCAAAAAAGGCTAGCAATCAACAACTTATAACTCAAAAACTAAAAAAGATAAAAATAGGCGGTTTGCTGCACCTTTACAGACTTTCTGGAGTAGGATGCGTTAAATCACGTATTTTTATCTTTTTTAGTTTTCAAGTTATTATTTATTGATTTTTAAAATATGTCAGTCTTTTTTGGAACACCCTGTATCTCCCGAAAAGCCTACTGCACTGACAAAATCACTTTTTTAAATATGATTCCCTAGATCCGCCACTGCATAGAATACAGTTGAAACGAAAAACGAATGTATTTACTTACTTGAAGTTGGCTGTTTCACTGGGATCCATCACAAAAAGGGAAAACCCGTAGTCCAACATTACTGATACAAGATCATAACGTTCGTCTTCGATATAACACATTACCACTTTATGGAAATCTTGGCCGCCTTGTCTCATTCCCCAAAAATCAAACCTAGTTCTATTAGCAACATCCAGAATAAACTTGAGGCATTCTGCGTCCGGCACGTTTCCGAACAACATCAGTTGTGTATCTTCTGTCACACAAAAAAGGTCCCACATTCTCTTAACGAGTAGAGGATGCTCTGATTTCTTCTCGTAAATGCCCTTAAGTATATAAGGATAAACATTATGGAAGATCATTGAGAAGTAGGGAAGAGTGTCGTCGGAGACAGTTTGAGCCCATTTCTGGTACCCGCAGGTCGTTAAGAAATTTATAAACCGGACTGCAGACTTTCCACACATAAGAGACGTCACGTTCATACCTTCCACAAAAATCAACAACATCCTCATTCCGACGATGTCCCTATCTCTGTCGTGCGGCGGAACGTAGCGATGGAACACGTTTGAAGACATTTTCAAACCGACGGTGATATCATCTGGATGAAATCGTCGCTCTTTACTTGCGATTTCCCAGTGTTCGCAGTTGGATTTCTCGATGTCTCCATCACTACCACCACAAAATACTCTGTAATTGTGCACTTGGAACAGATACTCGTCGGGGTCCGCCAAGTCAAGGTAATAGCAGGGAGTGCGGGTCGTGGTCCAAAATTCTTCATTGACGAGCAAACTGTGCCTAAATGCGCTTACAGTCCTAGGCGAAATTGACAAAGGCATTGCTAATTAGTTACTAAAACAGCACTAACAAAACAGTTACTAAGCAGCTACAGACAAAACAGCAAAACAAAACAGTTACTAAGTGAAACTCAAGGAGATTCCTCACGGAGACGGAACACACTTGTATGGAGCGGACGAAGGCTGAAGTGGTCACTGAACTAAATATACTGAGACTGGAATGCGTACCGCGCGGTCCGAAACCGCATCACTCCCTTTCCGTAGTGTGTGAATGCATAGAGGCAAGAGAGGAACTACTTTCCCTTTCTCGCTTCGCTCGGACAAGGGAAACATGGTTTTTTTTAATAATATTGAAGGAATAAAGTGGAGATTTTTTAGTTTAAATCTAGTGGGAACATGGGCGTCATTTAGGAGGGGCAGGGGGGGGGCAATTGCCCCCCCCAAGGTTTCCACTCTTAAGTGAAAAATTGCTGAGAGTCCCTGGAAAATTGTGTAACTTCCACAAGGAGCAACAGATTTAATTCAAAACATCCCAAAAGCAGTTAAAGCACTACTTTTGATGGTCTAATTTCAAAATTTTCTGGGGGAGAACCCCCAATCCCCCTCCTGACCTTTGATGTCTGTTATACAATTTGTCTCCCTTGAAAATTCTGCCGCTTACAAGAAGCAGTTCCCTTTGGGAACCAAAGAGTTTGAAGCCCCTAGGAGTCTGGTTTAAAGGGGAATTTTCAAAAATTTTTACTGGGGGAGGATCTCCACCCCCCCCTTGAAAATTTTACGTTTATTTATAACTTTTTTTCCCCTAGAAAATTCTATGCTTTACAAGGAACTGTTCTTTTTGAATGTACCCCAAAGGACCTCAAAATGAGCTGAAACACTACTTTAAAGAGGCAAATTTCAAAAAATTTTATGGGGGAGGACCCCCAGACCCCCCTTTAAAATTTTTAAATATATATTATGTTATACAGTATATTTTCCTTGAAAATTCTGCCACTCACAACAAGCAGTTCCCTCTGGGTGCTCCCCAACGAGGGTCCTCCCTTGAAACTTTGACGTTTATTTGTAACTTTTTTCTCTAGAAATTATGTGGTTTACAAGGGGCTGTTCTCTTCGGATGTAACTTAAATGTTGTAAAAATGAAGCAAAATTTAAAAATTTTTCTGGGGGTGACCCCCAGACCCCCCATTTTTACTTAGAACTTATGATGTTGAGTCACCCCCCCCCCAAAAAAAAAACAAGTCTGGTTACGGCGTGGCTCAGCCCCACTTAAAAAAAATCCTTGCCCCCCCAACCAAAAACTGAAATGACGCCCCTGAGTGGGAAGTACCATTTCCATTTAGAGGGAGTATTTGCATACTTTTAGTACTTGTCACACAATAAACAGCTTTAGATTAAAACATGCTCTAGGAGTCTAGGATTAAAAAAGCAATTTTGTGTTTAAGCCAGTTAGCTAGGTACATTTAGCCGGGATTTAAGTGCAGGAAAAAACAAGCAAGATTTTTATCTTTTCATTTTGTTAACATACTAGTTCTCAGCTGGGCCTTAGGGTACGGTCAGCCAGAAAACCAGCATGGTATCTCTTCAAAAAAATCTGCCCTATCTCCCCATTCATGACCCCTCCAACAATAGCAAAGGAGTCCGAAGTCACCCCCCCCAGTCAATTAGCAGACACCCGATAGTGACTTCTCGCTCCTCCCCGAGGGCTGTCTTTTGTTGGAGGGACCATTGAAGGGGGTTGATTGCGGTTTTCCTATTGTCCGATAACCAGATACTGCAGATTTTTTGAACAGATACCATACTGATTTTCTGGCTGGCCGGGCCCTTAATGTATCCTGGATACTCACACTCAGATAATTTCTGTCAGGAGAGAAATATTTTGACATTTCTGTTAATATTTAATTTACCTGTACTCAAAGAATTTGAAGAAAATTAAAGAAGCAAGTCAATATGTATACATTACACTAAAATTATCAATCATAAGTGCCTATTAAAAAAGTAGTAAAATTAAATTACAATAAAAATTTCTGTAAATCTTCTTAATTGAACCTGTTATTTTCTGTTTATATTACTCAAGATGTCAAGATTTTCAATGAACATAATATATTTTGCTTAACAATTTATTTATTGCAGCATTTTAAAGCAACTTAAACTTCCTAGATATCACAAGTTCATTCTTTTATATAGCAAAATTTTAAGATAAAATCTAGTGTTAAGCATGATTGAACTTAAAAGGAATATTTGTATACTCTTACTACAATAAATTTTAATCCATTTTAGGTATTTAAGCCAGTTAACCGATTCCAAGGCAACAAGTATATAAGTACGATAACAAACTAATCTGGTATTTTCATTTTCACTACAGTTTAGTCCTCCTCTACTTAATCCACTCCTACTGTACTTAGTTCAGTGACTTAAGCTGTCACTGTATGAATAATTGATACTCAAACAACATCAGCGTGAGAGTTTAGAAAATATTTCAACAATTATTTTAAGAACTTACCTGTATTTAAAAAGAAAACCTTTAAAAATCATTACCTAAATGTTAATAAACAAAGCAAACAAGGTAGTTTTCAAAACATTTATTTACAAAACAGGGCTCCAACGAAATGCGAACATCTACTCACTGATGAAATTGCAGTTTTCTGCCATTTTCTCGGAGTTTTCCGAATCTATTTGTGCAATTGTATGCACTACAAAATCTAACCATCTTATATCTATAAATAAAACAACGATATAGACTAAAATTATTTTAAAAAAGTACCGGTAAGACCACGAAAACACTCGATAACCATGTGAATAACACTACTTCCCAGCATATCGAGGCACGTTTGTTTTGCCTCTTTGAGTGGGATCCTCCTTGCCTTTCTTGTATTCATACGCGGACCGCCGGCGCCAATGGTTCCGTATAGGAACTCGTCATTCCAGTCTCAGTATATTTAGTTCAGTGGAAATGGTCAAATGTAGTTATTTCACTGACTGGTGACTGCCCCCTTCCCTATTGGTTCGAGAGGACAATGACAACCCCTCTTCCTTTGTTGAAAAAGGGTGACTCCTCTTCAGTGGAGCGTTGCCAGATTAGGCTTCTCAAGCTCGAATTCAAAAGGAATTTACGGGTTTTTCTTTGCTTTTTTTTGAAAACATTGATTATAGTATAAAATGAATCGCAATAATATTCTCTAATGTCTCCATTTGTCAAAATTTTTTTATTCTTGAGTGGCAAAGGACCAAGCTTCTTGGCTTTCGAAAACGTAGGAAAAAGAAATAGGTATCAAAACGTGTGAAGGAACCGTTTTGGTATCCACGTGGTTATAAATTGTTGGCTTTTTAAAACTATAATTTTAGTTTTTTTTTATTTTTAAAAAATTGCGTGCTATTTACATACGAACCTCTACATTTTATACTATTTACGGGACCATCTCAATGTATTTCGCTGCACTTTGGGCAACATTTATCAACATTTTGCGTTTTAAACACTATCATGAATTAACCGCAATAATATTCTCTAATGTCTCCATTTGTCCAAATTTTCTTATTCTTGAGTGGCGAAGGACCAAGCTTCTTGGCTTTCGAAAACGTAGGAAAAAGAAATAGGTATCAAAACGTGTGAAGGAACCGTTTTGGTATCCACGTGGTTATAAATTGTTGGCTTTTTAAAACTATAATTTTAGTTTTTTTTTATTTTTAAAAAATTGCGTGCTATTTACATACGAAACTCTACATTTTATACTATTTACGGGACCATCTCAATGTATTTCGCTGCACTTTGGGCAACATTTATCAACATTTTGCGTTTTAAACACTATCATGAATTAACCGCAATAATATTCTCTAATGTCTCCATTTGTCCAAATTTTCTTATTCTTGAGTGGCGAAGGACCAAGCTTCTTGGCTTTCGAAAACGTAGGAAAAAGAAATAGGTATCAAAACGTGTGAAGGAACCGTTTTGGTATCCACGTGGTTATAAATTGTTGGCTTTTTAAAACTATAATTTTAGTTTTTTTTTATTTTTAAAAAATTGCGTGCTATTTACATACGAAACTCTACATTTTATACTATTTACGGGACCATCTCAATGTATTTCGCTGCAATTTGGGCAACATTTATCAACATTTTGCATTTTAAACACTATCATGAATTAACCGTAATAATATTCTCTATTGTCTCCATTTGTCAAAATTTTCTTATTCTTGAGTGGCAAAGGACCGAGCTTCTTGGCTTTCGAAAACGTAGGAAAAAGAAATAGGTATCAAAACGTGTGAAGGAACCGTTTTGGTATCCACGTGGTTATAAATTGTTGGCTTTTTAAAACTATAATTTTAGTTTTTTTTTTATTTTTAAAAAATTGCGTGCTATTTACATACGAAACTCTACATTTTATACCATTTACGGGACCATCTCAATGTATTTCGCTGCAATTTGGGCAACATTTTGCGTTTTAAACACTATCATGAATTAACCGTAATAATATTCTCTATTGTCTCCATTTGTCAAAATTTTCTTATTCTTGAGTGGCAAAGGACCGAGCTTCTTGGCTTTCGAAAACGTAGGAAAAAGAAATAGGTATCAAAACGTGTGAAAGAACCGTTTTGGTATCCACGTGGTTATAAATTGTTGGCTTTTTAAAACTATAATTTTAGTTTTTTTTATTTTTTAAAAATTGCGTGCTATTTACATACGAAACTCTACATTTTATACTATTTACGGGACCATCTCAATGTATTTCGCTGCAATTTGGGCAACATTTATCAACATTTTGCATTTTAAACACTATCATGAATTAACCGTAATAATATTCTCTATTGTCTCCATTTGTCAAAATTTTCTTATTCTTGAGTGGCAAAGGACCGAGCTTCTTGGCTTTCGAAAACGTAGGAAAAAGAAATAGGTATCAAAACGTGTGAAGGAACCGTTTTGGTATCCACGTGGTTATAAATTGTTGGCTTTTTAAAACTATAATTTTAGTTTTTTTTTTATTTTTAAAAAATTGCGTGCTATTTACATACGAAACTCTACATTTTATACCATTTACGGGACCATCTCAATGTATTTCGCTGCAATTTGGGCAACATTTTGCGTTTTAAACACTATCATGAATTAACCGTAATAATATTCTCTATTGTCTCCATTTGTCAAAATTTTCTTATTCTTGAGTGGCAAAGGACCGAGCTTCTTGGCTTTCGAAAACGTAGGAAAAAGAAATAGGTATCAAAACGTGTGAAAGAACCGTTTTGGTATCCACGTGGTTATAAATTGTTGGCTTTTTAAAACTATAATTTTAGTTTTTTTTATTTTTTAAAAATTGCGTGCTATTTACATACGAAACTCTACATTTTATACTATTTACGGGACCATCTCAATGTATTTCGCTGCAATTTGGGCAACATTTATCAACATTTTGCATTTTAAACACTATCATGAATTAACCGTAATAATATTCTCTATTGTCTCCATTTGTCAAAATTTTCTTATTCTTGAGTGGCAAAGGACCGAGCTTCTTGGCTTTCGAAAACGTAGGAAAAAGAAATAGGTATCAAAACGTGTGAAGGAACCGTTTTGGTATCCACGTGGTTATAAATTGTTGGTTTTTTAAAACCATAATTTTAGTATTTTTTTATTTAAAAAATTGTGTGTCCTTTACATACAAAACTATACATTTTATACTATTTACGGGACCATCTCAATGTATTTCGCTGCACTTTGGGAAACATTTATCAAACTTTTGGGTTTTAAACGTTAGTAGCATGAATAATTCGTTCATGATTTTGAGATGAACGAATTCCAGGTTCTAGGTTCTTAATAAACTTTCTCTACCTATTTTAGAACGATATGTAAATGGACTAATAGAAAAAAGTTGTTAAACTATAATAATTTGTTTGTTAAAATGTCTTTTTGTTGTTAAGTTTCGAGCATTTTCAAGGTCCTTTGATATAAAGAGTTTCTCATCAACATCCTGAACGATTTTTTCCGGATAACTTTAACATAGCATTTTTAAAAATGTATGTATTAAGTTCATTATAATTAGTAAAAAAAACCATGAAAATATGAGACTTTTAAAAATTTGGAATACCGTAATATGAGGGTAACTTCATTTAAATGGAATGTTTCTTTCACATTAAGGTACACGTGCACAATTGGCAAAAAAATGATCAATTTTGTACCTAAAAATCTTAATAAAAGCTTCTAACAAAAAAACATTGACATGGCCAGTGGTTTATATTATTATATTATTTTTAACAACACGTTGAACTGTAATATATAAACCATTATCAAAGTGTGGATTCAAGTTTAGAATATATTTGTAAAAATTTTGAAATTTGTATCAGACTAACATTCCCCTCTTCGCGAAGGAAACTCTTTGTTCTTTCTGGAATGTCGCCAAAGCCTTGCCTCTAACCCCTCAGTAGGGGGGACAGTTGAATGGAAATGATGTGACGATTCCGACAAGTCCACGCCCCCAGCAGCTTTTTCCCGTTAACTTGCATTTCTCCGAACTGGTATAACTTAAATTCATGCAGCAAAAGCCATTTTACTCATAAAGACACAGCCTTCATTATGTATGGTAAAAATTTAAGGAGAATTTTGTTCAAAAATCACACTTAACAGTTGAACTTCAAAAAATACGATTTTTTTTCCAATTTTCAAAAGTATAGTATTCCCAACAGATCTATATTTTCCAAATGTTTTTGTACTGAATAATTAGCTACCTTGCTGCACTCACTGTGTATTATGGAAAAATATACGCCATGATATTTTGTTCTTTTTTTGTATTCTGATTTTCTTAAGCAATTAATTTTGAACCTTTTGCTTTATTTGTTGGTTTTTATTCGATGTTTACGTGAATACGAAACATAATTTTTGAATGTAATAATGTTAAATTTCTTATTAAAAACTCTAAGAATTAATTTTGGGTAAATCTCATAAATATTACCATTACTCTTAGGATATTATTCCAATTGCTAGTTAGTTCTATTGGAAATCCATTGGAGGAAATCCATTGTAACGAAGTAACGGGACCCTTGGGGAAACAAGGACCATTGTTTTACACTGTTCTTCATCGTTTCTTTAATGAATACGATGGGCTTCACTTTATTTCTTTGCTGAAGGAAAGGCGTTTTAATGGTCTATGAAAAAAAAAAATTATCGCTTTTTGAAGAAGTTCTGGAAAGATTAATATAAGAATCTTTGATGTATTTTGTGGAGATTCCTGTTGATTTTTTAATGCAGTGTTTGAAACTTTTTAAATTCTTTAACTCCAACCTATTTATGAATTCCTGTTTATTTAAAAGCTACCATATTTACAGGTGGAAAAATATTAAAAAATAATCTTACGAAAAGGCTTATGAATATTAACAACCTGATATACGAGTTTTCTCTTTTTGTATGTTGCTTTTCGAGGCTATAATCTTTTGACCAAAGTGAAAAAAGCGTGTCCACAGTTTTAAGTAATTGTTTATGGTAAACTGTTTTTAAAGTGATGCCAATGTACTGAAATTTGTGTTCTCCTCTTTCTTTCTATTATTTCTTGCTGAACTTGTTGGTTTTCTAGTAAGCGGCCATTTAAAACCAACATAAAAACCCTAAAACTTTTGAAATTTTAAATCTTACTTTCGTTTATATTTTTTCTTTACTTTTGTTTATTTTACTCAATTTAAGGAGTTTTAATTATCCGTTCCTTAACTTGCTACCAATCTTTATTCCAAAAAAAAAATTGCAATTAAACAGTTAATTGTCCTTTTCATACATATTATTTTTTACGAACAATTTTCTTCAAATTGATAGCAGTTGTAAAATTTTGATTTCAAAAACATTTCAGGCGAGTAATTTTTCTGTCTTGGTGGGACCACACCCTCGTTGCCACAAACACGTTCAATTTATCGTAAATGAGGCGTCAACCACTTCGCGAATCGTAAGAGCATGACGTCACAGATCATTTAATTTCATTCCCTCAACCCATTTCAACCGTCTCTTTTTCAGTAATATCTCACAGACATTGTTGGACTATAGAGTGTTTTCAGGTGACGTCACGACCAGCTATTTTCTATTAACTGTTAACCTTTGTAGGGCTTTTAACTGTTGCTAAGGAGGTTTCTAGGTAACGAGGTATATGTTGCTAAGGCGGTTTTTAAGCATAGGGGCACGTGATTGCAAATACTCCAATAGAAGAATTCCGAGGCCAGTCATTTTCTGTAACTGTTAACCTCTGTAGGGCAAAAAACTGTAACATTTCTGTTGCTAAGGCCGTTGTTAGGTCCGAGCCATGTGATTGAAAATGCTCTATTCACCCGTAAGATTGCAATGAATTAAACTAGTAAGATAGAATAGTTAATATACCTGGAGTTGAGTTCGACTGAATTTTTCCTCATGACGTAGTTCAACCTAATTACAATGTTTTTAGGATTAATTTTCATTTACTATTTAGTTCAGTCAAAAGAAAACCTCAATCCTCCAAGAAATTTCTTCATAAATTGCAATTTTTATGCATAGAATCAAAGACTAGAACGTGTACTTTCATTTTTTAGTGTTTGATTGCACCATAAAGAGACTATTCTATTACCCGCTATCACCAGTTCGGTACTTACGTATTAACGCCACAGCAGCTATTTTGAAAGTGTTTTGATTTTAAATAAAACACTTTATTTAAAACTTTATCTGTAAAATAACAATTTATCTAAATAACACTGTATCTGTAAAATAAAACACTTTATTTAAAATCAAAACATTTTCAAAATAGCTACGGTGGCGTTAATACGTAAGTACCTTTAGTTCTTAAGTTTAGTTTTTTTTTGTACCCAGTCTTTTATGAATCATCAAATACATTGGTTTTCTTGCCATTGGTAAAAGAGCAATAAACCAATGTATTTGATAATTCATATAATACACCAAAAAGTTCATGTAATAAACATAAAGTACACCAAATGGTATTGAAGCCATTTGGCCAAATATCCATCATACTAGCTGCAAGTAAATTTCAAAAGAACTATTTTTATAAGAAAAATATTTAAAAGGGCGTTTTTCCACACTTGGGGAGTAATGTGCAAGCAGAAGGAATTGTCATATCGAGCTGAAGTTTTTACACGTTTTATTGAAGCTATTTAGCTAAAAATCAGAACTACCTGTAAACGGATTTCGAAAAAAAAATTTTTTTGACCTACCTTAATTCTTCTGAGAGAACATATGAAATATTATTAAAATAGTAAGAAAATAGAGCACAATTACACACATAAGAGGGGAAATGGGTGCTCTTTTAAACGTTATTTGTGTAGCTCACTTTTAAGTTTTTATGATATAAATGAAATATCACATTCAATAAAAATATCATTGTAATTTATATTTAAATTTATTGACATTTTTACAAGGGTGAAATATTTACAAGTGAGAAATATTTACAGAACAAGAAGCAGATAAAAATTCGTTCAGTTCTTAAAAATAGTGATTTCTTCTACGTTCATTTGAAAAATATTTTATAAGTTCTGCGATTGGTTATGTCCATTGGTTATATTCAATTCCATCAATTACGAAACGATGACTTCAACTAATCATAAAAGCGATAAAAAAGAGAAATCTTGAGATCACGGATATCAAATCATTCATTGGGAGTTATTAAATAAAGTTACCTAAAGGGTTCAAGTTTTAATGTACCAAAAAAGATGAGCTAAAGATTTGTGATATGGGGCAAGGAATTGGTAATAAATGTTGAGAACATGACTGACAAAATTTATGGACGGCCTCTGTATAGTAAGACTACCGATTCAGTTTCAATATAACAGGACAAACATTAATTAAAATCAACAAATGCACTACAGAACAAAAAAAAATCACAAAAGATTACAACAGTTTCAGGTAAAACCAACACACAATAATTCAAGTAAAGGAGTATCAAATGAGTTTAAAAACTAAATGCGTGTGGAATATCACAGGGGTGTTCTGGAAGCATAGCAGACAGAGTAGCTTTGTTCAATCAACCCGGTTGTTTTTATATCACACTCAGAAATGGGTCATGTCTAGTCTCAGAAAGGGTTTTAGGGTGGCAGGTATGTCAAAATCTCCGATCGCGGTTGGCAATTGATAGTTTTCGGCTAATCGCTTCCTAATAACACACCTACTGAGGTGTTTCAAAGAATGCGGAGCTATAACACTGCTGTCCCCAGAGGGATACACATCACATGCCTCGTAGATTGAGGTAAATCCTTCTACCTCAGGGGCAGTGATCACTTGTTCTAGAGACTTCTGGAGAATTTTTCTGACGATCCTTGGTGGGAGGGAAGGCAGAGTGGTCGTTCTGGACAGCGTTTGGTACAACTGTATAAATCCCGGCACTTTGGTTATTTGGCTCGAGATGTTGTAGCAGTTTTTGAGGAGCCACAGCATGGAACGGTTGGGCATGAAATTTTCACCGGTGTAGTGCAGAACTGATTTCGTCAGAGGAATGTGGCAGCTAAAAAGTAGAAAAATTCCGGATTAGTTTTCGTCATAATATGGTTTGATCTTATCAGCAATGGTTTATTAGGGAGAGAGCTGGGTACATGAGAAATCAACAAGAAAGACGTAGTTCTTAAATTATTCCAGTCTGAAACACCCTGAAGTAAAATTTAATTGGTATGCCGATGCAGCGTGGTTTCATAAACTAGTAATGGAAGATGAAGTTCATGATATAGCATCCAAACGATAATATTTTTTTATCATAGATGCACATTTACATGTTTTTTTTTATAAAAGTAATTTATCTAGTATTTTTTTTTACTTCAATGTTCGTGTTAAGTTTTCATGTTACACAATTATAATGAACTTACAAATCTCATTGTTACGACGAATTTTTATTTTTTATGGAGGCTATTTCAAAATAATATGATTTTCCGATTTACTTTCTTATTGCATACTCATGTAGTCAGCTTTCAGTAGTGTTGCAAAGGCTGGAAAAAACCCGGTTTAAACCCGGGAATAAACCGGGTTTTTTGGGAAGGGAATTTTGAAAATTTCCGGGAGTTTTCGGGAATTTTGACTTTTGACACGGGAGAAGGAAAAAACATCTGAACTCGCTTAAGAAATCGTGTTTATGTTGATTTTCTCTTCAATGTGGAGTATCATAAATTCCCGGGAGTTAGAAAAATTTAAGACACGGGTAGTAAAATATCAAAATTATGCTTAATATGATGACTAAAATTTATTTTGAACTTCATATCATAAACAGGGAAAATCTGCGTTGTGACCTTTAGAAAATATATTCAAATTTAAACAATTGAAATAATTATCTGACAAATACCAAATCACCGATCTACATACATTTTTTTTTCTGTTTTTGTCATGGTTTGGTGCCCACATGGACATGAATGATTCGATTTTATGTTCGCTTCGAATCGCTTGAACTAATGTTAAAGTTACAGACACTAATAAGTTAAAAATAAGTTTTGAGAAAAAATAGTTTGAAATAACGAAATAACTCTTAGCTACGAGAATTCTTGAAGTGAAAATTTTAACCTTAAGCCTAAAGATGGCCGTCTTTGTTTATATTCAAAACTTCCTCAAAATTCCCAATATTCCCCAAAATTCCGGGTTTATTCCCCAAAATTCCCGGGTTTTTTCCCATGTTTCAAAAACTGCGGGAATTTTGCATCTCTAGCTTTCAGACAATAAGAATGAGGAGATAATGTTTTTTTGAAAATTTACTGCTAATGAAGTAACTTACTGGTAAATGGGAAAAAAAAACACCTTTTTCTAAATATTTCTGCAAGAAAAAGTATTTTTCAAAAATCCGCTTGGGTTAGTCTGGATTTCAAGGCAAATAGCTTCAATACACAATGTAAAAAATGTCAGCGCTGTACAACAATTTTTTTATGCTGTTGACCAGCGCCCGCCTATAACTATTTTTCATCCATGTCCCATTTTGTGTAACACGTATATCACCTATTATGAAATAACAATTGCGCTTAAAAAATATAGAGATAAAACGACTCTGTAGGTGCACTCCTGTTTACAAACACTTCAATGAACCCGTTCTTTCCCTTTCCCCGGGTTTCGACCTGGGAGGTCGACTATAGGAAAAGGGGGACACCTGTGGATCTTTTGAAGAACATGGGGATAATGCACGTGATACCTCCTATAGAAGATAGAAACACCTTCTGTTGGAGGAGTGGCAAGCATTCATTCTTCTGTTGGATTTGGCAGGGGGCTTATTTTTGTTTGAAGGGAGCTAGGAATACAAACTAATCGGAATTTTAACCATACGGGAGTCAGATATGAAGGTGGAGGAGTGATGGTATAGAGCAGCATCTCAATGGAATAAAATTAACCCGTAACAGGGGAGGTGAAAAAATTATTTTTTTAAAAAATTTCTAATTAAGATATGATTCTGATATTTCAGTACATTGTTCTAGGAACATTTATCTCTCCATAGAAAAATATTTGTTAACTTTATGATAAAATAAAGGTTTTCACAGACAATTTTCCAACAGCCTTAAATTTTTCGATAGAAACCACATAGTGCAGTAAATTCTTTATAATTTAAAATAAAACGCATCTATTATGAATTAACTGTTTTGTTTTTATTATTTAATATGTAATGCAAGTTTTAATTGGAAAAAATTCATTGTAGAACAATACAAAAAATTTTGACACTGCCTGAAGTATCAGTTTTTCACCAGTGTTTTAGAAGCTAAAAATTTAGAATTTTTCACAGAAATCTTATTCACAGTTACCTTTACCACTCTAAAATCACTGTCAACTTCATTTAATTTTTTTCAACTCTTCCGTATAACCAGGATCAGAAGGATAAATTAATCTCCGCGGACCGAGCTTCAAAGCCATGCGTACTAACCCTGGACGAAAACCGTTACACTGAGTGGGACCTGAGGTCTGCTGGACCGCGTGGGAAAGAATTTGTGGAATTTCGAACGGATGCACTTGGAAAAACTTGCTGATAAGAAGGGGTCAGTCTCAAGGTCACGTAAGGGGAAGGTACGAGAAAATTCTATTCAATTCGACCCAGCATGTGGTAGGGGGAAGGGGAGGAAAATGTTGCGCGGTCTGTGAGACGTCACGTCCCCTGCTATACGGGTTAACTCTTTAACGACGGCTCTCCAAAACCCAAATCTTCGACAAACAGCGAGAGCCGTCGGCCGGCTATTTCCTTCCCCCTCAGAACGGAAAAAGTTGTCATGGGGGGCGGGAGCCCCCGACAGTTAATGGGTTTTTTATCTCCCCTCCAAGGAGAGACGGATCTTGTTCTAGGAATGTCGGCTCCCTTCACCAGGCTCTCTTGCCTCTGGACCTCTGGACTGCTGTGTTGTCTTGCGATGTTTTTTTTTTGCTTTACTTAGTTTGATTTTATGAATAACGAATAATCTCAAATTACCTTTAATTTCGAAATATTAAGAAATTTATCATTGAAGTCAAAAAATGGCAACAGTAAATAACATCTCAATTTATAGAATTTTCTTAAATTATGTTTTAGAACATAAATTTTATTTTCTACAGGAAAAATAGTTTGATGCGTTAGAGATAAATGTGACATTCATAAAAAGATTACTTCTATTAATTAAAAAAATTAAAATAAAACCTGTGAATAATCATCAGGGTTTGTAATTTACAAAGTAAGGGTTGAAATCTTGAAAAAAAATTAAAGAAGTTTCATAATTATGATTAGTTGAGTTAAGGATACTTAAAATAAGAGAACATTTATACTCTTTTCTATTAGCATAATATTCGATTGAGATGCTGGATTAATTAAATCCTATCAATTATTCATTGGTATGCTCCGACTGAAGAATTCTGTAGTTTAGTCTCTTAGACTGGCTCTTACACCATAAAATTCCCCCAATAAACGCATTTCTCATTGTGCTTTCAACATTTTACTTTTCTATCAGCATAATATTCGATTGAGATGCTGGATTAATTAAATTCTATCAATTATTCAATGGGCTCCGACTGAAGAATTTTGTAGTTTAGCCTCTTAGATATAGGCTGTTACACCGTAAAAAATCCCCAAAACAACTTGCTTTGACGAATAAATGGATGTTATTTAATTTACTCAAAATGTCTGGGTTGGGTAATATTAAAAATTGTGTAGTATAGCCTCTTAGACAGGCTCTCACACCATACAAATCCCCAATAAACGCATTTTCTCATTGTGCTTTCAACAGTTTACTTTTCTATCAGCATAATATTCGCGATTGAGATGCTGGATTAATAAAATCCTATCAACTATTCATTGATATGCTCCGACTGAAAAATTTTGTAGTTTAGCCTCTTAGATAGGCTGTTACACCGTAAAAATCCCCCTATAAAATGCATTTTCTCCTTGTGCTTTGAACAGTTTACTTTTCTATTAGAATAATATTCGATTGAGATATTGGATTAATTAAATCCTATCAATTAGTATTCTTCTTACGGACTTAATTGAAGTATTGAAATCTTTGAATTTAGGTCTTCTACACTCATCTGAGAATATCGTCCTATTAGACAAGATTGGTGCATACCTATGGCCAAAATTCTCTTTCAAAAATTAATGCATTCGATGCACATGTACGAATACGAATCTGTTCGTAATTATTGAATAGAGACGATTGCAAGATGTCCATTTTCAAAATACTCCGAATTAGATATCAGATCAGTTCTTTGATATAAGATAAATTTTAACGTTTATCCTTTACAAAAACGCTTTAGAAGTGTTTTCCTTTGTCATAAAAATAATATAAACCGTCCGAAAATCTGTATGAAAGCTATTTCTCTTGCCTTTTGTTTATCTTAATAGTTCTGTGCGTATGGATTTTCTGCATTGAAAGATGTATAAAAGATCTATACTACACTAAAACGCTAGAAATTTCCAAAAGCCTAAAATATTCTGAATCATCCATAATATTTGACAATATTAAATCTTTATGTCCCTGATGTACAATGACATTTTAGTTCCAGGAGGTCATATTTTGGAAATAAATTCTGATCAAAACAAATATTTATATTGAGATACAAAAAACAATCTTGGTAATTTAAAAAACACAACACATATTTTATTAAGTATCCCAAAATACCATGATGTCAATTATATGATTAATTTTGTTAATAAATATTATTTCTTCATCGAGAAGATTCCCTTGAAAGAGCTGTGAGAAAATACAAATTTTCGGGCCCCACACCCGTAATCAGTCAAATCTCGAAAATGGACACTTCCGCGCCGGGCGAAAGCGACTCCCCAGTCCCCACCCCACTGCCCACTGAGATAACGAAACGACATTCTCTCGGAGCGCGGGGGGAAGGCAAAGCAGGATTTTTTCCCGCTGTTAAAGGAGGTTGGTGTTTGGGCCGTAAAACGGCCGAACCGTCTACATAGGGTTAAACCAGTACATCTTATAGGAAATTTTATGTACTTTAATTTGGAGTACTGTTTTTTTTTTTTTTTGAAAAAAAAAAACCGAGTAGTTTTTTTCTTAAAAAAGGTGAAAAGGGGGGAAATTTCGAGGGTTTCGTTTTTTATTTTTTAAGTGCAGGTGACTTTTTTAGATGGAAATAAACATGAAATAATAAGCACTGCAAAAACCATATAAATCAGTTCATTAATATCAGTTAATATTTTATAAGTAAATTTTAAAAATTACTTTTTATACATGCTTTGCTTAGTCATCAATTTATCCAGAAAAATCAATCATCAATCTATTTTATTAGCAATACTAGAGGTAAAGCGCAGATTGGAAACTAACAACTGCGAAAGTTTGTTTTGGCTGTAAGGCGCGAAAGTTTTATTCGAGATTTTCGTTATGCTCCCTCCCCCTTCACAGAAAATGATAATATAAGGTACGTTTTCGATAGAAAATTAAATGTTCTTTCCCTTGGTATAAAATTTTTGCAGATAACATGAATATTTTTTTTTATTTTGTAAAGGGTGCAGAAGCGTGCGTTTATACTTTTTGCGGAAAAGCTAAAAAAATCCCTGTTTTACAGTTTTCTCTAATTGGCAAAACCACTCTTCCGAAATCTAAATTGAGTACTGCATTTTGTATGAAACTTTGTTTACTTTAACTTTGTAATTGAGAAACTTATAGTTTTTGAAGTATAAACAAAAGATCAGAGAAAGAGCAAAAACTTTTGCGGTTTTTCGCCCACATCCCACACATACAATACGCATATAGAAAGTAATACATATTTGTAAGATAATTAAAAATAAGAGTTCCCGTAAAAAGTAAATTTAAATAGGAAAATATTAATAGGGGGAAATGCAGGATATTCTTCATATTTCTTACAAAGAGAAATGTGGGATTCTGGTTAAGTAAAATTACCATTTCCGGAAAAAGCAGACCAAAGTACTTTTTCAGAGTTGAACAATATAATTTTAGGTAAGCAGTTCAAAGCAAAATATGTTTTGAATTAGGTCATAGAAGGTGTTTAATAATGAGTCCATTGGAAAAGGATGAATGAATAAAATTGACTTTTAACAAATATAACAGATCTACACAAAATCCACCATTAGCTGCGGGTGTCCCAAAAAAGGCTAGCAATCAACAACTTATAACTCAAAAACTAAAAAAGATAAAAATAGGCGGTTTGCTGCACCTTTACAGACTCTCTGGAGTAGGATGCGTTAAATCACGTATTTTTATCTTTTTTAGTTTTCAAGTTATTATTTATTGATTTTTAAAATATGTCAGTCTTTTTTGGAACACCCTGTATCTCCCGAAAAGCCTACTGCACTGACAAAATCACTTTTTTAAATATGATTCCCTAGATCCGCCACTGCATAGAATACAGTTGAAACGAAAAACGAATGTATTTACTTACTTGAAGTTGGCTGTTTCACTGGGATCCATCACAAAAAGGGAAAACCCGTAGTCCAACATTACTGATACAAGATCATAACGTTCGTCTTCGATATAACACATTACCACTTTATGGAAATCTTGGCCGCCTTGTCTCATTCCCCAAAAATCAAACCTAGTTCTATTAGCAACATCCAGAATAAACTTGAGGCATTCTGCGTCCGGCACGTTTCCGAACAACATCAGTTGTGTTTCTTCTGTCACACAAAAAAGGTCCCACATTCTCTTAACGAGTAGAGGATGCTCTGATTTCTTCTCGTAAATGCCCTTAAGTATATAAGGATAAACATTATGGAAGATCATTGAGAAGTAGGGAAGAGTGTCGTCGGAGACAGTTTCAGCCCATATCTGGTACCCGCAGGTCGTTAAGAAATTTATGAACCGGACTGCAGACTTTCCACACATAAGAGACGTCACGTTCATACCTTCCACAAAAATCAACAACATCCTCATTCCGACGATGTCCCTATCTCTGTCGTGCGGCGGAACGTAGCGATGGAACACGTTTGAAGACATTTTCAAACCGACGGTGATATCATCTGGATGAAATCGTCGCTCTTTACTTGCGATTTCCCAGTGTTCGCAGTTGGATTTCTCGATGTCTCCATCACTACCACCACAAAATACTCTGTAATTGTGCACTTGGAACAGATACTCGTCGGGGTCCGCCAAGTCAAGGTAATAGCAGGGAGTGCGGGTCGTGGTCCAAAATTCTTCATTGACGAGCAAACTGTGCCTAAATGCGCTTACAGTCCTAGGCGAAATTGACAAAGGCATTGCTAATTAGTTACTAAAACAGCACTAACAAAACAGTTACTAAGCAGCTACAGACAAAACAGCAAAACAAAACAGTTACTAAGTGAAACTCAAGGAGATTCCTCACGGAGACGGAACACACTTGTATGGAGCGGACGAAGGCTGAAATGGTCACTCAACTAAATATACTGAGACTGGAATGCGTACCGCGCGGTCCGAAACCGCATCACTCCCTTTCCGTAGTGTGTGAATGCATAGAGGCAAAAGAGGAACTACTTTCCCTTTCTCGCTTCGCTCGGACAAGGGAAACATTGTTTTTTTTTAATAATATTGAAGGAATAAAGTGGAGATTTTTTAGTTTAAATCTAGTGGGAACATGGGCGTCATTTAGGGGGGGCAATTGCCCCCCCCCCAAGGTTTCCACTCTTAAGTGAAAAATTGCTGAGAGTCCCTGGAAAATTGTGTAACTTCCACAAGGAGCAACAGATTTAACTCAAAACATCCCAAAAGCAGTTAAAGCACTACTTTTGATGGTCTAATTTCAAAATTTTCTGGGGGAGAACCCCCAATCCCCCTCCTGACCTTTGATGTCTGTTATACAATTTGTCTCCCTTGAAAATTCTGCCGCTTACAAGAAGCAGTTCCCTTTGGGAACCAAAGAGTTTGAAGCCCCTAGGAGTCTGGTTTAAAGGGGAATTTTCAAAAAATTTTACTGGGGGAGGATCTCCACCCCCCCTTGAAAATTTTACGTTTATTTATAACTTTTTTTCCCCTAGAAAATTCTATGCTTTACAAGGAACTGTTCTTTTTGAATGTAACCCAAAGGACCTCAAAATGAGCTGAAACACTACTTTAAAGAGGGAAATTTCAAAAAATTTTATGGGGGAGGACCCCCAGACCCCCCTTTAAAATTTTTAAATATATATTATGTTATACAGTATATTTTCCTTGAAAATTCTGCCACTCACAACAAGCAGTTCCCTCTGGGTGCTCCCCAACGAGGGTCCTCCCTTGAAACTTTGACGTTTATTTGTAACTTTTTTCTCTAGAAATTATGTGGTTTACAAGGGGCTGTTCTCTTCGGATGTAACTTAAATGTTGTAAAAATGAAGCAAAATTTAAAAATTTTTCTGGGGGTGACCCCCAGACCCCCCATTTTTACTTAAAACTTATGATGTTGAGTCACCCCCCCCAAAAAAAACAAGTCTGGTTACGGCGTGGCTCAGCCCCACTTAAAAAAAATCCTTGCCCCCCCAACCAAAAACTGAAATGACGCCCCTGAGTGGGAAGTACCATTTCCATTTAGAGGGAGTATTTGCATACTTTTAGTACTTGTCACACAATAAACAGCTTTAGATTAAAACATGCTCTAGGAGTCTAGGATTAAAAAAGCAATTTTGTGTTTAAGCCAGTTAGCTAGGTACATTTAGCCGGGATTTAAGTGCAGGAAAAAACAAGCAAGATTTTTATCTTTTCATTTTGTTAACATACTAGTTCTCAGCTGGGCCTTAGGGTACGGTCAGCCAGAAAACCAGCATGGTATCTCTTCAAAAAAATCTGCCCTATCTCCCCATTCATGACCCCTCCAACAATAGCGAAGGGGTCCGAAGTCAACCCCCCAGTCAATTAGCAGACACCCGATAGTGACTTCTCGCTCCTCCCCGAGGGCTGTCTTTTGTTGGAGGGACAATTGAAGGGGGTTGATTGCGGTTTTCCTATTGTCCGATAACCAGATACTGCAGATTTTTTGAACAGATACCATACTGATTTTCTGGCTGACCGGGCCCTTAATGTATCCTGGATACTCACACTCAGATAATTTCTGTCAGGAGAGAAATATTTTGACATTTCTGTTAATATTTAATTTACCTGTACTCAAAGAATTTGAAGAAAATTAAAGAAGCAAGTCAATATGTATACATTACACTAAAATTATCAATCATAAGTGCCTATTAAAAAAGTAGTAAAATTAAATTACAATAAAAATTTCTGTAAATCTTCTTAATTGAACCTGTTATTTTCTGTTTATATTACTCAAGATGTCAAGATTTTCAATGAACATAATATATTTTGCTTAACAATTTATTTATTGCAGCATTTTAAAGCAACTTAAACTTCCTAGATATCACAAGTTCATTCTTTTATATAGCAAAATTTTAAGATAAAATCTAGTGTTAAGCATGATTGAACTTAAAAGGAATATTTGTATACTCTTACTACAATAAATTTTAATCCATTTTAGGTATTTAAGCCAGTTAACCGATTCCAAGGCAACAAGTATATAAGTACGATAACAAACTAATCTGGTATTTTCATTTTCACTACAATTTAGTCCTCCTCTACTTAATCCACTCCTCATGTACTTAGTTCAGTGACTTAAGCTGTCACTGTATGAATAATTGATACTCAAACAACATCAGCGTGAGAGTTTAGAAAATATTTAAACAATTATTTTAAGAACTTACCTGTATTTAAAAAGAAAACCTTTAAAAATCATTACCTAAATGTTAATAAACAAAGCAAACAAGGTAGTTTTCAAAACATTTATTTACATAACAGGGCTCCAACGAAATGCGAGCATGTACTCACTGATGAAATTGCAGTTTTCTGCCATTTTCTCGGAGTTTTCCGAATCTATTTGTGCAATTGTATGCACTACAAGATCTAACCATCTTATATCTATAAATAAAACAACGATATAGACTAAAATTATTTTAAAAAAGTACCGGTAAGTAAGACCACGAAAACACTCGATAACCATGTGAATAACACTACTTCCCAGCATCGAGGCACGTTTGTTTTGCCTGTTTGAGTGGGATCCTCCTTGCCTTTCTTGTATTCATACGCGGACCGCCGGCGCCAATGGTTCCGTATAGGAACTCGTCATTCCAGTCTCAGTATATTTAGTTCAGTGGAAATGGTCAAATGTAGTTATTTCACTGACTGGTGACTTCCCCCTTCCCTATTGGTTCGAGAGGACAATGACAACCCCTCTTCCTTTGTTGAAAAAGGGTGACTCCTCTTCAGTGGAGCGTTGCCAGATTAGGCTTCTCAAGGTCGAATTCAAAAGGAATTTACGGGTTTTTCTTTGCTTTTTTTTTTAAAACATTGATTATAGTATAAAATGAATCGCAATAATATTCTCTTATGTCTCTATTTGTCAAAGTTTTCTTATTCTTGAGTGGCAAAGGACCAAGCTTCTTGGCTTTCGAAAACGTAGGAAAAAGAAATAGGTATCAAAACGTGTGAAGGAACCGTTTTGGTATCCACGTGGTTATAAATTGTTGGCTTTTTAAAACTATAATTTTAGTTTTTTTTTATTTTTAAAAAATTGCGTGCTATTTACATACGAAACTCTACATTTTATACTATTTACGGGACCATCTCAATGTATTTCGCTGCAATTTGGGAAACATTCATCAAACTTTTGGGTTTTAAACGTTAGTAGCATGAATAATTCGTTCATGATTTGTAGATGAACGAATTCCAGGTTCTAGGTTCTTAATAAACTTTCTCTACCTATTTTAGAACGATATGTAAATGGACTAATAGAAAAAGTTGTATAACTATAATAATTTGTTTGTTAAAATGTCTTTTTGTTGTTAAGTTTCGAGCATTTTCAAGGTCCTTTGATGTAAAGAGTTTCTCAACATCCTGAACGATTTTTTCCGGATAACTTTAACATAGCATTTTTAAAAGTGTATGTATTAAGTTCATTTTAATTAGTAAAAAAACCATGAAAATATGAGACTTTTAAAAATTTGGAATACCGTAATATGAGGGTAACTTCATTTAAATGGAATGTTTCTTTCACATTAAGGTACACGTGCACACTTGGCAAAAAAATGATCAATTTTGTACCTAAAAATCTTAATAAAAGCTTCTAACAAAAAAACATTGACATGGCCAGTGGTTTATATTATTATATTATTTTTAACAAAACGTTGAACTGTAATATATAAACCATTATCAAAGTGTGGATTCAAGTTTAGAATATATTTTTAAAAATTTTGAAATTTGTATCAGACTAACATTCCCCTCTTCGCGAAGGAAACTGTTCATTCTGGAATGTCGCCAAAGCCTTGCCTCTAACCCCTCAGTAGGGGGGACAGTTGAATGGAAATGATGTGACGATTCCGACAAGTCCACGCCCCCAGCAGCTTTTTTCCCGTTAACTTGCATTTCTCCGAACTGGTATAACTTAAATTCATGCAGCAAAAGCCATTTAACTCATAAAGACACAGCCTTCATTATGTATGGTAAAAATTTAAGGAGAATTTTGTTCAAAAATCACACTTAACAGTTGAACTTGAAAGTTGAAAAAAAGATTATTTTCTTTCCAATTTTCGAAAGTATAGTATTCCCAACAGATCTATATTTTCCAAATGTTTTTGTACTGAATATTTAGCTACCTTGCTGCACTCATTGTATTATGGAAAAATATACGCCATGATATTTTGTTCTTTTTTTTGTATTCTGATTTTCGTAAGCAATTAATTTTGAACCCTTTGCTTCATTTGTTGTTTTTTATTCGAAGTTTACGTGAATACGAAACATAATTTTTGAATGTAATAATGTTAAATTTCTTATTAAAAACTCTAAGAATTAATTTTGGGTAAATCTCATAAATATTACCATTACTCTTAGGATATTATTCCAATTGCTAGTTAGTTCTATTGGAGAAAATTTTGCCAACTATTCAAGCTATAAGCGAAGCATAAAAATCTTAAATTTAAAATTTCCCTCTTTTGAATACTTTGAAGAAATCTATAAAGTGCTAACTTTTACCCCCACCTACCTTATAACAATATTTTTTTATTGAAATGTAATACTATACTCGACGGCATCGTTTCCTGACCCTATGACGTCACTAACAAACAACGCAGTTCCCAGCGCGGTGTCTGAATTTTGAGTGAAATAAAGAAAGTCAATTTAAAAATATGATTATTTTGTTAAACCCATGTGTATATAGCGTCTTTTTAACACGATTGGCGTGCTGAAACTCCTCCTAGCGACCCAACAAGCTTTCTGTTTACTCATTTTCTACTTCCGAGTAGTCACGTCATAGGGTCAGGAAACGTTGTTGTTGAGTACAGGTGCATACTCTTATTTTCAAACATACTCTGAACTGTTCCCTTCCATACATAATACCCCACCCCATTTTTAATTTTTTCTTTTCATAGAAAATAATAATTTTTTTTTTCAGTTAAAAAAAACAGTTCAAAAAATGTTTCATATTAGCCGAGGTCTTTTTATGAACGTCAGTGGAAAATTAACGTTGTAGAGCATGTAAGCATCTAACGGAAACAAGTACCTAATATCTCTATTCGAGGTACATGAATTAATCTGCGTATACATGCAAAAATATAAATTTCAGAACAGAAATCCCAGCAAATCCAACAGCTTAACCAGCAAAAAGATAAAACTACATCCTTTTACAATAAAACCCCATTCCCTTACACATTCTCCTAACTCAACCAGCTCCATATGCGAGTCCCAGCTCACACAAAGGTTAAAAGATGACATGAAACTGCTTTTTCACTTCCCATGTCATTTATCAACTTCCCATCCCTCCCATATCAACACAAAAAAAGTCATTTCTCTGCTGAAACAACCTAGGAGAGAAAAAAAAAACTCCCAACACTTTTTTTCCCGGCCTAACGAAGCGAACGAACGTTCTGAGTGGTGGAAGAAGAATATATATTTGCGTTTCTTATACGTAGCACTAGGGAGCTTTCTACTAGTAGTATCTGCCGGTCATTCATGAATATGGATTCACTCTTAGACTAGTGTTTACTTTGAGCCCGGGTGGACATGGTAGCTAATTTTGGGGAATTTGCATGGCTTGGGAGATTCGCTGATGTATCGAGTTTCAAAATGTTAATGTTTGAAGTGGGAGGATATATTTATCGGGTGTTTCATCGTGCCGTGTTTCTCTTTTGGATTGTGATGGATTAATTCAAATATTGGTTACATTTAAGGTTACTACATGGTTTTCTTTTAATTTTTAAAATTTATAATTTTAATTAGGATGTTGATATATGTAGTTTTTATTCCGTTAACCAAAGGTGATCTCTATCTGATAGAATCATCTTTATGTGTCAAATCTAGTTATGTATCTAGAGCTGTAGAGTGTTTTCAGGTGACGTCACGAAAAGTTATTTTCTTTTAACTGTTAACCTATTGCAAGGCAAAGCGTCTGTTGCTAAGCTAAGGCCATTGTTAGGTGCGGCGGTAGCTGTTGCTAAGGTGGTTGTTAGGGTATGGGGTCACGTGACTGCAAATTCTCCAATAGAAGAATTTCACGACCAGTTATTTTCTGTAACTGTTAACCTTCTGCAGGGCAAAACGTATGTTTCTAAGGCTGTTGTTAGATCAAAGTCATGTGATTGAAAATGCTCTCTTGTTTCATTAATAAACATTGCCTTATGCAATTTCTGTTCTTATCAGAAATTTGAAATTTTTAACAAAATATTTTGTTTTAAATGCGAGAAAAATTACAAAAGGAATTCGAATAAGTTCTGTTATGAAATATTGTGTTCATATTTACAATTAACGCTAATGATATCTTAAATCCTACCATGTGAGGAAGGAACAAATCTATAAAATATAAAATAATGATCACATGACGGGTATTTTACCAGCATATTTATTATAACCATAAACTAAAAGCAACCAAAACATCCTATAAAATAAACAATACATAGCCCTATTTGTTTTCATCAAATAATGAGCATAATACATATTATCTTTCATAACAAACAATGCACACAAAGAAACATTTGAAATGAGGCAACTAAAAAGACAAACCTAATTGTGCGAACGAATCCGTTGTTTTTACTGCTTCTTTTGACGCCATTTTCTTTTGATTTCAGTTCATTTGATTACACGCAAACAATGGTTTTGATACAACAACCGTACGCAAACTGGAGAAGACAAATACTGTTCCCTTCATCAAATAGAAGGGAATTCTATCTTTGGTGCACTCACATGATTTTATTTATTTATTTGTTTAATGACGAGAACAAAAGGAAATGTGAAAAATTAGTCTCTTGAAACAATCAATGACGTTGCGCATGGTGAGAATTTATAGATTTAGGGGAGGTTTATAGAAAATTTGAAGGGGTTTATGAAAATTATGAATAAATGAGTTTTGCTTTGAATGACGTTGGGGTTAGTCCGAAATATTAGAATTTGAGAGGATTCGATTTGGATTCGTATAAGGTGTTTTACTTACGGTGGAACTAGTTGCATAAGTCAAAAGTTCAAAAATTTGGGTGTAAAAGTAGCAACAAAAATACCTTCTTCATAGGAACAAAACAGTTTGCATTGCAGAAAACCTTGAATTATACAAGCCCCTTTTTTTCAATCTGAGTATAGTTCAAAAATTCCCTGAAGTTGCACTGGATGTCTTCGAAATCCGAATTTTTTTCTGTTTAGATAGCTAATAGAGTGTTTTCAGGTGACGTCACAGCCGGTTATTTTCTTTTAACTGTGTACCTTCTGTAGGGCTTTTAACTGTTGCTAAGGCCGTTGTTTAAGGCGGTTTTTAGGTATGGGGTCACGTGATTGCAAATGCTCCAATAGAGGAATTCCACGGCCAGTCATTTTCTGTAACTGTTAACCTCTGTAGGGCAAAAAACTAACATTTTCTGTTGCCAAGGCCGTTGTTAGGTCCGAGTCCTGTGATTGAAAATGCTCTATTATGTTTAAGTACTATAATGCATTGGATTAAGTAAAAAGGAGATTGTAAAGATACCAAAAATTGAATTTACTTGAATGATTCTAAAATGATTGGTTGCATGTTAAATACAAAGTTTTGGTGTTTTCGGTTTGAAAGAATGTGCGAGAAGGCATGAAATGAAATCACCGATTAACAGAACGTATATCTATGTACAGGGTGTTTTAAAAAGTCTGTCCAATCTCTAAATACAGCCAGATTTTTCAATGAGTTAGATAAAAAAAAAATGCCTCAAGAACTTCTTCACTTCTTTTCCCGTTTTCTTATTCTCGCTCCTCAGAAGATGTCTTGTCCTTGGTCTAAAATGAGAAGTTTCACGAGACGTGAAAATATTCACCAGTTAAGATATTTTGAACAACTTTCATGTGAGTTTGGTTGAAAAATTTTAAATCAGGCTTGACTCTGTGATTGCATCGTCTCGATTACTAAAACCTATGTACCCTCCATTTTAACTCCCAGCTCCTAGAAGGCAGTTAATCTCACCGTAATTTCCGATTTTATCTATTCCTTAGTAAAAAAAAAATTAAAAAGGTAAAACTGAAGTCTTTTTCTTAAAACTTTACTAAATGATGTGCTGATAATTATATAATCTAATGCATTAGTTTAATCTCACCAAAACTTATTTTTAAAAACTCTCTTCCCAACTCATTTTTCCAACTCTTTCCCCATCATCGGAAGATTGATTGTCTTAAGCGGCAATCAATTTCAATGGGAAAAAGAAAGTCACCATTTTTCACCTTCTGTTTATATCAGCTGGGAATTTTGCGGTAAACCGACCTCATAAGAGGATTAAGGATAAATACTTAGGATACCCTCTAGATCCGAGAAAAGCAGGTTTATTAGCCTCCGTTTATTTTTAGTTTAGACAGACAATTTATTTTTATTTTGGGATTATTTAGAGTTGTAACTTTGATTAGTTATAATTAGGTATTATCATTCCTGGAAAGTTTTTATGTGGCGAAAAATCATTAAATGCTAATGTAAGATTATTTTGAAATAAAACTGTTTCGTTTAAGTAATTTAAATTGAGGTGAAGCATAAAATATATGAGTAAGTAAGAGAAAATAGTCAAGCCAAAAAAATCTGAACTTTAATTTTGAATTTTAAGTTTAAACATAATTAATTTTAAGTTAGGATTGATAGATAAGCATTTGTATTTAAAACTTTTGAAATCGCTTACAATGAACTTTGGAATCTCTTCAATATTCAGTAATTAAATAAATTGTATGGTTTAAAGGAACGGAATTTATCCCTGACTATGTTTTGAGTGAATCCATACTAGACAGCAACGTTTCTTGACCTTAGAGAAACAAGCAGAGAGCAAACAAAGAAAGTAGTTCCTAACGCGGCGTCTGAATTTTGAATGAAATTAAGAACTTCAATTTAGAAATATGATTAGTTTGTTAAATCCAGGTGTATATAGTATTTAATTATACATAATACTATTTCGTTCTCTTAGTTAAAAATATTACTTGGATTCATAGGAGATGATGCTGTTACTTGACAAAATTAAACGCAATTTAGTGGAAAGTTCAGTTGATAATTCTGAAAACGTTGTTAAATAGAATTTTTAGTATGAATTGATATCAAAACTTTATGATAAACTATTTGTTTTGTTAGTATGTACTTTTGTAGTTTTTTTTTCTCAAAACTAAAACTTTACGCAACTCTTCGAAATTCGACTGTTGACATTTCATTAAACAAAAAATAAAGAGAGAAGAGAGGAAAATATCTAAAATACCTAAAGGATTATCTTGTCTTTTAAAACCGAAAAACATCTCAATCATTTTTTTTTACGTAAGACTACCTCAGTAACTGCCCTAAAAACACCACCCAAATCTGACACATCTCCAACTTTTTTTTACCTATATTAATCCTCTCGGCAAAAAAAAACCGGGGAATTATACATTGTAACCATAAGCTTACAAATCCCTCACTGCATTAACACAAGCGATTATAGCTCTTCTATTAATCTTTTTGATTGATGACACGAGTACTTCCATTCGTATGCGCCGTGATTTTTAATTAATATGCTAATGAGAAAGCATTAGGATGGCTTGTAAAGATTGAAAGCTTTACCAAGTGTAGGCTTCAACTCCTGCCACTAATGGTTGGAAGTGATGTTTTTAAAATCATCCAACTCATTAGGGTTAGACTCATTAACCAATCAGAAAGAACGCGTTTTTTAATCAAAGTAATGAAGAGGCTCGTGGTGCTACATAGTTTGAGTAACAAAGTTATTAGTTTTTGAGATTTCGTTTGATGGAAAAATAAAAAATGGCTGTTGAGAAAAACGTTTTTCCCTGATTAAAAATGTGTTGTATGTATTTAATATGTATAATCAGGGGAATTGAAAGTTATAATTAATTATTTCGAACTGTTGTTATTGTTCTGAATTAACTTTTGCTTTAGTACCCGATAAAATAAATTAACAATTGGTAATATTGTGTTAAATTAAAATACATACATTGTATAGACATATTGTTAATAGGCTTAAATGAAAAGAGTTTTTAAGTAATACTATTTCTAAACACACATATACATTTTTTATTGCATATGCAATTTAATATTCTTTGATGTTTGGAAAAATAACGTTTCAAAATCAGCTTGTTGAGAAAGCCTTATCGTAAATTCTACTATTCTACTTCGAATGATTTCTATTTTAATTACTGCTGTATTAAAATTTTAGAAATTCTATTAGTACCTCCTATATACTCTTTATAACTTTCACAGCCACATTCCCCACGAAATAAACATTGTTTACCATACGATTCTAAACTTCCTTTGTGAAAATAGTAATGTTTCATAAAACTACTAAAAGTCTTTAAGTCGTAGCATATGTCTAATCATGACCCTACTTAAAACACTTAAAATTTGCATTCAACTACTTTAATAAATAAACAAAAATATTTTGAAATATTTTCCCGGTGCATAACAATTTAATTATCTACAAAGATCCAATAACAAATAGACAAACAAATTACTACATTGAATTACATAATTTAATTTAAAACCTCACAGAAAATCATTAGTAATTATATGAGTTACGACCCCACGTCAATTACTAGGAATACAATCTAATTTCCTCTACAGCACACAATACAAATCACTAACTACCCTTTCGAAGATACGCCAATTTTAAACTAGACCCGCTATTGATTACTTTCGAATGAAACCATACGTGACGTCTCTGTGAGCCTTCTTCCCTTTTAGACACCATAAGAATCCAATCACCCCATAACATTTCCTCGGGAAAACTAACTGCCGAAACTCAAATAAGAAAAGGGATCTCATTTGTAAATCCAGGCTGCCACACTCGACTGAAGGGACTTTTGAATGGGTAATAGGGACTTTCCATTATTGAATTCCCCTATCGAATGAGACCGTTAGAAACAGAGAGCTCCGAGTTGTAAAATGCTTCGGAAATGTATCCCGGGGACTAGTATTATACGTATTTTCTTTTGTTCTCTGTGTTGAGTTAAATGCTGCGTATAGTTAGGGGTGACTTGTGCCATTTTGAAAAGTGAATGCGCATTATTATTATTATTTGGCGAATCGTGTTGAAATGAATGCTTGCTTGCTTTCCCTATAGTATTTGTGTCTGGGAAGTTTTGTTGGGTAAATAGTATTAAACGGGATTCACCGACCTGAAGTTCGAAGCATTCTATTCTGTTGAAATATTCACCGAACTAAAGGTCACTGGACTTTTATTTGCTGTTGTTCTGAGGGAAAATGTCGACTCTGTCCCCATCACTTTATGTAAATATTCAATTCTTTGTTTCTGGTTTAAAGATTTTTTATTACGTCTCTATTTGAAAAACATATTTTAGTTCAAAAATACTCGAATATAGTGTTCTTACATAGAGTTTCTTCCATATAGATTTTATAATTTTATTAAATAAGTTAAATAATTCGTTTTTTAATAGTTATATTTTTTGTATAAAGGTAGAAATGGCATTGAGATGAATTTTGTCACCACTTTTCTCGTTCGAATGCTCGTTTGAATGTTTATTGTAATTTGTTTTAAAGTTTTCATATTAGGTTTTGTTATGATTGAGTGAACAGATGCATTGTCTTTAATAATAATAATTTATTTCTAACGTAATAAATATCTATATAAAATGTATTTATTTTCATACAGGTAGTTAAACTATATTTTTGATAAAGTTTATATGAATTTAAATAACTTAAGAAATTTTACATAATAAAGCTACGACCGGCTTTAAATTCTAAAAGCCATGCAAAGTTTCCCTCAATTAAATTTTGATTATTTTGTAGTTACTCCAAACATCATAATTATCATCGAAAATAGTTAAAAGGGATAAGCTTTCCCTTTGTTTAGATTAAAAATTGAATTGCATACTTTCATTCAATATCCATTAATACTAAAATCAACGACAAAATGCTCTGCTTAAAAATTATGTTTGCTCAATTCATAATAATAATACACGCTTAAACATTCATTAAAAGCACAAAATAGTTTAAAGGTAAATCGTGTAATTGAGTGAAACTGAAGTGAAGCCATCATTATAAAAGCTATTAATAGGCAAATCTGGACTAGTGGATCCTTTCTGCTTAGACTAATTTCATGTGCTATGTGAACCGTAGCTAATAGGTGCATAAATATAAGCGCTTTTTAATGGCCGTTCCTTTTTTCCCCTTTTTGGAGGGAAATTAATCAGCTAGGAGGGAGAGTAGGGATAAAAAAAAAATCCAGCGTACGCGTTAGACACTATTACATGGATTTAATTATGATAAAATTATATTTTAATTTCCTGAAAAATTCAAACTACGTTCGGAAAAAATGTCGGGGTATTAAGTTTAATAATTAATGAATTCTAATTAGGAAATTTATGAAGCTGGGGTCTCGGTTTAAGTTATTTTTATTGGTTTGGAAATTTGTTTTATAGCCCTTAGGGTACAATAACCGTAAAAACTTTAAAAGACATATTAAAAAGTATTTGTAAAATTGTGTTAGCTTAATTTTGTATTAGATGTTCCTTTAATTTTTAATCATTTGCAGCGGGAATAGGAAAACTTATTGTAAGGGGAAATGAGGGTAATACAAAAAAGAGAAACTATTTATTATAGGAATTACATTTTTTGATTTAGCGACTTTGAGATAACTTTAGGAGGAACATATTGTTCACCAGTATTTTTTGTACACTTTATTTCTAATGTTCTATTTTTATCAATGGATGAAGTTAAGCTAGCACCCAACTCGTACACTTCTTATTCCAATAGACGTAACTTTATAGTATAGAAGATGTTTAAATAGGGTCTTTTGTTTTCTAAAAATAATTTTATAAATTTTTGGCAATCATTTTTGAAATTTATTCAGCTTTTAGGTAGATTTCCTTCTATTTAGGAAACAAAAAAATATTTGTTATAAAAAAAAATATTACACTTTAAATGCTTTTTTTCGTGTCTCTGACTTATTTAACATGTTTACAGTTTAACATGTCTCTGTTTTAACTTTTTTATAAAAGAAGAAACTATTATTAAAATTTATGTAGTTTAAATTTAAAAAAATTCAAGAAGATGGTTCATGTCAACTCATAAATAGTTCTTTATTTATGCCTACAGGTACGTACGTATATTTTTAGTTTCTGGATATATCAATCCTATGATGTATCCAGAAAATTGGGTTGCCTACAACAACGTTTAAGATTTGTCTTCAGATAAACCCATAGAATTATAACTCATATCATCTGATAACCGAGTACTAAACGATATTTAATGCAATCCGTTATATTTTTATCTTTTAAGCATAACCTTTGATATACCAAAATAAGTCAAAACAAAACGTGATGTCTGATACTGATTCCATAGATACCTATCTTCGCAACACCCGTACATTTCCACCACCTTTCAAAAGCCCAATCTAACCCTTCCCCTGGCAGAAATAATTGGCATCGTAACAAAGCAAGGAGAAAAAAAAATCACTCTCAACGGTGCTACTCTAGCGAGAAATCTACCTCTATCCAATGCAAATGACGGAAGATACAAATGACGCGTAACACCAGTTTTTGATGGGACGGCCTGTATCTAGGATACCGTGTATTCCCATATATCATACGGTGTCAAGCTGACAATCAGTGTTGGAGCATTACGCTCTGTTAATTCTGCCACTTTCTCCCCCTGCTGAATGACAACGTCTTGTATGGGATATATGGATTCCAGATGTGGTAAATAGATGTGTTTGGGTTTGATGTGACTTGGAATACCATCATCGTCTATTGCAGTAGAGATGTATCCGTTATTTAGTATCGTATGCTTGTGCAGTGGTGTTACCTAGTTCGGGAAATAGATTTTTGTCATTTTATTACCAGTTTTTTCGATAAAATGGAAAGACCAAACAACAAAAACTGAACAAAACTTTCGCAAAAAATACGAACAGTAATTAATTATAAAGTTTCAAAAAATTACCAATCACTTAACAGTATTATTTCCTTTAATGCAATTGCATGCACGTATTTAATTTAGAATAGATTCCCCATTTGGGATGTTTGCATAATAATTCTATCAAGATTAGTTAGACTGCATTTTAATAAGTAATGGAAAAGTACTGTTTCTACAATCATTATTTTAGTAACCTTCGAATCTCGTCGAAGGTTTATCCATTACATAAACAAACAAAAATTGTTCATTTGGAAATTTAAAATTTAAGAATTAATTATTTTAATTGCAATCCTGAATAAAGTATGACAAAATGTATTTCACTAAGTACTTCCAGCTAAATTAAATTCTACGTTTGTTAATTTTTGTTTGATCCTTGTATATACATTTATTAAGAATGACAGAAAAAGTAGTGTCTTTCCGCGCATACCCACAACACCCACTACCTACAAAAGACGCGCTACACTTTAAATTCAAATATTTAAAAATTAATCAGTTACTAACTATTAACAAATCATTTTTCGGAGGGAAAGGTTCTTTCCAAATCATCTTTTAATACACCGATAGAATGTTTCAATATAGTATCTATTAGATAAAACAAGTTTATGTCAATGCCCTCTATGGAGAATGACCGAAATAACCAACTAAAATAAATGACTGTCAAAAGAAAGCTATTTCAATCAAGGGTTGATTGAATGAGCTATCAAAAATAAGTAATGATTGTAGAGAGGGTTCTCTGAAGACAAAAAAATGGGATATACTCTAGAATTCTGGGGAACTAATGTTTTCTGTCATAGAGATAGTTAACGGTAGCTATTGCATTGGAGAGTATTTTAGTTGTGGCATTAAAACACCTTATTATTAGTAATTCACTAAATGATAGAATGAAGGTATATGTTTTCAAACCATCTGGAATCTTTTTGTAAGATGAATTTAAATATTAAACGGCCAGTTTTAAAATACCAAACTTAAATGACACCAAACCTAGATACCAGTATCATTTAAAAACTTTAACAATAAAATCGACATTGATTGCAACATGGACACTCTGTACTTAAACAAGGCAGGGGATTTTGCCAACACAGTGATGCACACCTTTGGCGCAATCTAAGTTCCTTCTTACCTTTTAATAGGGTCTTTTCTTTTGTGCGATTTATTCTGTGTCCGTGTTATTTGTATGTTTTATTGTGAGCTCTGTGTGTTTTATTGAGATTTGCATGTACTTTGTAATAACACGACAACAACAACAACAATAATGAGTTTAGTTTATAAAAATCGGAACATGCTCTTTTAGTATAACCCTTTCAATCCTTAACCGTCCGAGATTGTCATTGAATCCTAAGGAAAATTTGGAGCGGCTAGGACTGAAAGGTTTAAATTCTTCTTACATTACGTGTCTGTTCGGTCTTATGAGCTGTAACTGCAGAAAAAAATGAAATTATCTGTACAGCCACAAGATATACATTATTAAAATCCGAAAACATTAACTTAAAAAAAATCGTGGGAAAAAAACATATGATATTTATTTATTACTTTAATTCACATGAGAGCATTCATTCTCACAAACAATATTTGCTTTTTGTGATATAATATGCACACACACACAAAAGTCATGCACAAACTATATGCAAATGCAAACAATACAACACAGACTTCAAACCCACACAAGCATATCACGCAATAAAACCTCACCAAAACTCAACTTCAAAAGCGAAACACTTGTGTACACACACTGGCACTTAAAACAACTAACGCAACCGATACTCGGTAGTGCCTAGCACCGAATGCAAAAGGCTTTAACGATTCTCGCCTATTCAAATTAGACCGGCGGAGTGTTGTGTGAATCTTACCGAAACCATCTGCTGTGGGCCTTTTGGGACACCATTTACTGAAGTCCCGGTTGAATTAAATGCGAGTTGACAAACGGTTTTGGAGAAGTTTAAGCTCTCTCGAATTTGAGAGCGTTTAAAACCTCCATGTTTAAAACGCTCCTGGTTCTTACATGAAGTGGTTGTTGGGTTTATAGTGTAATGGTTTGTTTGCCGTGAGAGTATAATGTGATAATTGGTAGAGTTGAGTGGTGTGTTAGCCGAGGACCTTAAATATTAACGCGTTTGTTCGTAAATTTGTATCGCAGGCGGTTCGTTTTAATGAAATGGTTTAGGATGGATAGGGCGTTACAACAAGTCCGTTCAAACTCTGCACAGAAAGTTTCTTTGCGTGGAATAGATGAAACTAGGGGGCTATCGCCCCCTGCTCGCTATCGCTCGCCAACCCCCGGGAACTGCTGACGCAGTTTCCCTAGGATTGCTTCGCAATCCTGTGCTCGCTACGCTCGCTCGCCATACGCTGGTACAGCCTAGCTGAGATTGTGTACTACCTGGATTTGAACCCAGGTTATTGAGCGTTTCGTGATTACGAACATTGTACATACACTTGCCAAAACGTAAACAAAACACAAAACCAAAACAAACCAACCGTTGCCAACGGGAGAAAACAAATACCGCCAAATTCGTAAGCCACGTAAGAGAATTATATATATAGATTTTCACCAAGAATTACACCTCTAACACAATTTTTATTATTCGAAAAATGTGACGTAATGGATTCCACGGTATGCGCATGCATGGGATATTTTTAGCATATTATTGAGCATACTTATCCAAATAGTCATGTTCACATATACCTTTTCAACACAAACCGTCGTGATTTTCTCGAAAACTATGGGTCGTATATGAAAAATATGGTTTTTTCTACTTCATGCACGGAATCTTTCTGTGCAGAGCTTGGGCGAACTATTCGAAGCACCCTCAATGAGCTATATGTAAGTGATTTACTATTATTGGGATTCAAGATTACTTCGTAAGTTATAAAAATAATTCACTGTGCAGAGGAATTTTTTGTTTTTACATCTTTAAGCAAAAACCTCGACTACAAATTATATCGTTAGAGTTTTTTAGTTTAAAGTGTTGTTTAACGGCCGTATTCACCACTCAAACCTAAAAATATAAGGTTAACCTGGAATCAAAACTAAAAATTGGTAGTTGAAAAAAGAAAACAAGTTTTAAGCCAATCAGAGTTGTCTAAACAGCTTGATTCCAGGTTAACCTTAGGTCAATTTAGTGGTGAAAACAGCAGCCGTTAATTGAGAAAAACTGTTTTTGAAAATTTTTTTTTAATTAAGTGGAAAATCTTAAAAAAAAAAAAAAAAAAAAAACGAAATTCATGCACAAATGGAATTTTACTGGATTGCTCAAATGTTGTAAGGAAACTTTTATCTTATGAAAACCAAATAAACCTTCACAATTGAGGCTTTAAAAAATGTTTTGAATAGTTTCTTAGAAAAACATAAATCGACCAAATAAATATTAGTACCTGCATTGGATACTCAAACTAAAGTCAAGCTTTTGTGGATGCTAAAATAACTTCCCCTATAACGATATTTATATTTTAGAGAAGTAAAACCTACAACCTGAGTCACGAAAACTTACTTTGTACTCTGCAAAATGATTGGAAACATAAGAAAAGCAAAATCATATTACAGAATGAAATTCTGGGAAATTCACGGAACTCCGGTTCCGTAATACTACTTCAAACAAAGTCATGAAAAATTTATACTGGGGGAAAACGCTATATATACCTATACTATAATCCATATTACATTATTTCATGATATTTTCCCGAAGGTTTAAAGACTTCTAAGACCTTTATGAGATATTGTTATTTCCTCCTGAAATACTTTCTCAGGCTTAATGGGGCATATTTGCAGAAAACCCGAGTTTAAGTTATGCATGTATTCTGAAAATATCGAGGGCAAAGAGGCAATATAAACTTTCCTAATAAACATTTATTACGCGGGGGGAACTGAATTAAGAACTTTGGTGTTTTTGCTAGTTGTTACCGCAGGTGACCGTTATGGTATGCCATTAACCGTATCTAATAAGTATAATTATATATTCATATTCTTTACAGACTATAACTTATAGGCTTATTTTGTAGAGGGAATGTTGAATGTGATTTTGAAATTTGTGGATGGGAAGTTATTTAGGCTTAATTAATATTTGGTGTTCTTACAGTATGCGATCTAACAGTATAGTTAGCTGTATTTAGGGTTGATGGTGACATCGCAAATGATATTTTTTAAATCCTAAAGAGCTAACTAAGCAAACTAAAAACTAACTAAACCTGCTTAAGCTTACCTTATCATCTTTAACTAACTAAACCTCTTAAGCTAACTAATAATCTTAAACTAACCAATCCTAATGAACTAACTAAACTGTAGATCGCATACTGCAAGAATACCTAATATTTTATACATGTTTTTTTTCTAAACTTTTTAAATCATTTATTTTTTATAGTTGTGGTTATTTGGAAAATCATATTAGTTTTTGAAAAAAAAAGGATATAGAGAACTGGCTGAAATGTTAATACGGCGAGGAAAGTTCTTAAAATTTTTCATTTTTAAAAAGACATATTTATAAATTTTTTCCATAATTAAAATATAATTTTTATTTGAGTTTTAATTTGGAAGTTTTTTTGTCATTGTTTCAAATGAATCACCTTATCAAGATATTTTATTTCCAAATATAATACCTCACAGAATTTATCTTCTAAATTATTTCTTTTTTAGTGATTTATTCATTAAAAAAATGTTACTTCACCATGCATAAATAAAACAAACAAGTTAACTGATCATATTTCACACTTTGAGCCTCATAGAGCATTTTCAATCACATGGCTCGGACCTAACAACGGTCTTAGCAACAGAAATGTTACAGTTTTTTGTCCTACAGAGGTTAACAGTTACAGAAAATGACTGGCCGTGGAATTCTTCTATTGGAGTATTTGCAATCACGTGACCCTATACTTAAAAACCGCCTTAGCAAAATATACCTCGTTACCTAGCAACCGCCTTAGCAACAGTTAAAAGCCCTACAAAGGTTAACAGTTAAAAGAAATTAGCTGGTCGTGACGTCACCTGAAAACACTCTATAGGTAAGCAGTAACTAGTATATCAAGAAAAGTTTTAAAATAACAAGAAATTCGCACTATTTTACAACCAAAATAACATTCATCCATGGCTGAGTTATTTTAAACAACTCCTTATATTTATTAACGCAATTAGTTAAGCATCCACTCAAATGTTTTGATAACACTACGTACTTCTCGCAAAAGTTGGGTGTCGAGTTCAACTTTTACTAGTGCTTCCGCATTACTCAAACTTTTTCTTTTGCAAATGCCATCTAAAGTATCCCCACGAGAGAAAGCAAACGCCACCTGCTATCTTTCGAAATGGAAACCATCAAGTTCACTGAAGCATTAGATTCTTTTCTCTTTTGGCAATCCATTCTACTGGAATCGAATAACTTGAGAGTCAAAAGTTCAAAAGACAAAATTATGACGAATACCTTTGATCCTTATAAACATTTTCTTAGTTATAAAATACCGGTCGGTCAATTTATTTTTTTATACGATGATTGCTTTAAATATACAAATAAAAGCCTTTTTACGATCGATAAAAAAGTTAAAAATATTTTGATTGCATTAAAGAAGATGTATAAAGCTTAATTTTTATAGTTACTTCCCGTTTGTTATATTGTAATGATTGATTTCTTACGGAAAAGTTTGTTGAATCTTTTTTTACTTAAACTGTTGTTTTTTTTTTAAACTATGTGGCAAGAGTATAGGTTACGAATTGTGCTTTTTTGTTACTAAAATTTACATTAGATAAATTGAATCGTTACTACTATAAATAAACAATGTTTTTCAGAGCGTCCTCGATAGAAACAAAACTACAAAGTATTTCTTTTTCATTTAAGTTTGAAACCAAAATTATTCTTGTTCATTACCCACAAACAGTGAAAACCCAAAATATTATTAACCTTTCCACAGTTTTTTATTTCAAATAAAATAATTGACATTCAGTGAAAATTTACGAAAGTATAAAGATGGCGATTAAAGTATAAAGGGGATTTCTCTGAGAAAACCCCAACTTCTCCTTTTATAACCGTTATCTTTAAAAACGGTTTTTTTAATCCATTTGAAAAGATCTATTGCGTTATATTTTACTTTACCACAATCCATTTAATCTCGACTTGGTTTTCTTACCGAACTGAATTTGAGAAAAATATGTACTCTCCTACTACGAAATAACCATCCTCCAGAAAATTTTCAACACCCCAGTACCACAACACCCCAGTACACGTAACATATATCTTTAATAACGAAAATCCCGCATAGAAAATTCAGAAAATTTTCGGAACTTGACCGAACTCGCTTTCAAAACACTCCTTTCAAACTCTCTTAAAGCTAAAATATTCATGCAGAGCCAACCCCGTTTCACAAGCATCGCAAAATGCGTTTACGAAGCTCGCAATAATTCCACGTGAATAGCCTGAACTAGTGACGAAATTATTGCTCTTAGGGCAGAACTTTCTTTGCATATGAGTATAACAAAACCTATGTAGTATATAACAGGACCAACTGATGCCTGTCATATTATTATTAATGATTCTGGTGGATCCTGCCCCGGAGCTTTTTAACATAGACTCATTACGGATTGAAATCAAGGCCGAGTCCTAGTGGCAATTAGTCCTTATTAACTTTTCCTGGTGATGTCACAGTATTTGAATAATGGATATTATTCCTAGTAGTTTTGATATACAGATGAATGGTATCGAGGGTATGTGTTGGAATAATGGTATTTTCCTCATGAAAATTTCAAGGCTGAATTATGTAGCTTTGAGGGGTTGCGTGGAAGTTATGGTTTGGATTTGCAGGTATGCAAACAAAGTATAAGTTTATTTTAGGGAATGCGTATATTTAAATGTGTGAAAAGCCATTCACACAAATATAATCATACACCTCAACACTCTCTTAACCCCTTCAGACATAGCTGCCCGAAGTTCTCTATAGGTTTTAATGGCTATCTCGGACGGTTTAGGTCTGAAAGGGTTAATTTAGTAATGCACTTTATTTTTATGCAAAATAAAGAATTTATTTTCTCTTATCATACACGAAAAATATAACGTTATTTTGATAAGTATATTGGCAGATTTTTTTTTACAATTAATTTTCGATCAATATCTATATGTCTTCGATACTTTTTTCAAAATTAATGCGAGAACTTATTTGAAAAAGAAAAAAAATATAGCATATTGCCGTCTAAACAAAATGATCTGTAATTAAAAAGTTCGTTTACTAAAATACATCATCTGCTTAAGTGATTTTTTAATTCAAAAACAAAATTTTCCCATAATAATTAATAGCTCTGCTTACTTTTATGATGCAACAGCTTTCGGATGAATTAAAATGTATTGTTATTATTATAATGAAAATCCGAACGCTAATTTAGGAAGTATTCTTTATTTAAAAAACATAGAATATATGAAAAACAGTTCTTAAAATTTTCATTTAATGAAGATGTGATCTACATGTAATACATTTTATAAACTTTAATATTAGTAAGATATTAGCATTTTAGGAAAAACTGCATCTTGTTTTAAGCGGGGAAACAATTTTTAATACAATCTATTAACAGTGTACACGTATATTGGATATAAGCACTATAAATACTTAATGTTTTAGATGTTTTTAAGAATTTGTAACCTATAATTGTCATTCGAAAACAGTTTGTTTCCCTTCTCAAACTAAGTAGAACGTTTTCCAATGTTAGTTCGCAATGTAAAAAAGTGAAAAGAAACAGCAAACACACACGTGTAAAGAATTTAATGGCACGAAATAAAACGTTTTCTGTCTACATGATAAGATTATTCGAACACAAATTGAAGAAGTTAGGAACTGTCCAGACGTTTTACGGTAATAAACACTGCATCTAAACTAAATTCTTCTTTCTTCGAAGGCGAAACGAAAAGCTATCTGATGTCGAATTTCAACATGGCTGCCGCTTAAAACCTAGATTTGTCTCCGGCGCAAATGGGAGGGAAAAAGAAAGGGAAAAACCTCGCACGTATAGGGGCTTTCTTATGATGGATTATCCCTTTTGATTAATTGCAGCTTAGTTTGCTTTTGTTGAACTCCCCCTGCTTATTTTAAAGGAACTGATTTATTTGACTGGGATTTTTAGGTTTCCTGACTAAAGTGATACATCATGAGCTTGGTTACAAAAGTACTTAAAATAGTTATACATGAGTTAGAAACACACACTGTAGCGTACTTTATCATTTTACCAAGTACTGCAGAACAGTAGTAGTTAGTCAGAATACTAGTAAGATATATTTAATGCAGACAAAGGGATAAAAAACAAAGTAGCGCAGTCCCTTGTAACATTTCAATGCGCATGTATTTCAATTGAAGCACTGAGTGATTATTCTTAGGATAAGGTAAAAGGTTATTAGTATTTAGTAGGCAAACCTTTCAGTGTGATTGATTGTTTTAGTTTTGTGATTATGTGAAAGATATTTAGGCCGGATTAGCTTACTATAAACATGTTTGTCCCCCCCCCAAAAAAAAAACTTGAGCTTTTTTATTTTTATTGCTGTGATGAAATTAATAGACAAAATTAGGGTTTGGAAAAGTATTCACAAAATCTTTATGTACTTATTTTTTATTAATTTAACGGTTAAAAATTTTTATAAAATAAAAAAGGGTTAATTTTTATGTAAAAAAACTTGCTAATATTTATAGTAAAAATAAATCTTATTGTTTTTTTTTCTTTTACAGAATTCATTTGGACCAATCTTCGTATTCTGACCAGTACTATAATAATACCAGCTACTTTATATGAACTCAAGAGCCTATATTTTTTATCTCTTGGAAACGAACTTTAGATTTTAAAACAAGTCTTTCCAATATACTTCCAGTCCATTACAGAAACTTTTGATCTTCCAGATGCTCTTCTGTCGTCAGTATATTACTGAATCGGTGAGTTATACCTCTTCATTTACTGTATTTTTTCTTGATAATGTGAAAATATTTTCTTGTATTATTGATTTTATGTTTTTATCATCAAACGGCAGTTGATTTTTATCTAAAATTCTAAAACAAGGAATTAAAAGGGGTGAGATGGAGGTATACCTTTTTAGCTTCGAATTCGTTACATAGTTAGAGTTATTTACTTGAAATGAATATGTGCAGAATCAAATTCTAGGTGCAAAACAAGAAAATCATTTTTACGATTTTGATTCTTTTTGATCACAGGCTCATAATTTCATATTTATAACTAAAAATCACAATTTTAAATAAAATAGAGTTTATTGAGGTTAATAAGCTTAAAATTTTACATTTATGGATGATGGAACGTTCAGAATGGATTCATATTTATAATCAAACAGTAGTAAAATGCTTTATGAAGTATACTAATTTTTATTTAACTAATTTGTTGTCATTTTGTAAAACGACTAACCTATTTCTACAATGGGTATTTTTTATACTAGACAATTGCTTAAATAAGACTCTTAAAATGTTAAGAGTTTACATTTGAATATGCTATCGCATCTTGTGCGTATAAAACATGTAGCTTTTTTTAGTAGCATGATACTTTTTTTAAAGCAACATAGATACCCATTTTTTGCAGCTTTTAAAATCAGAGTGTTAATTTCCAACTATGTAACTTTAATATTCGACTCCCTTTTTTGATAAAAGAGAGCATATAAACCAATCACAAATTTTTAACATTTGTTTATAAATTCAAGTATTAGCAGTAAATACTGACAATGCTTTCATTGGAAATTTAAAAAATAAATTAAAATTAGATTAAGCTTTGACATAATGTCATCCATATAGGTTCCTTTCCCTCTAATCCCCTTTCACCGACCAAAAAAAAATCGCAATAACAGAAACGCATCGCTCAAAATGCCGCTCCCACTTTAATCCGAAGAAAGCAACATCTGCAACATTTTTGCAACCCAAAACAACGACGGCATTTCCATAGATTACTCTCCAAGGAACACGAAACAAACGCAACAAAAAAAAAAAACTACTGCCACCGCAAAACCGAAGAAAACAATCGATCTGATGATTTTCGACAATCCCCCCTCCCCTCCTCCAACCTGAGCCCTATGCGATGATTGATATATGGTTGCAGTTATCCCGTGGTTGAGGACGCAGCTTCTCTGTTTTATTATGAAGATGGGATGTGATAGAAGACTCTCTGAAAGTGCAAACCGTCGTTTCGAAGAGTTACAACTTTTTGGAGCTTGTATTTCTTTTATTTTGTTTCGAAATATCTGCGTGAATACTTGTATGGGAGCACATAAATGTAGTATAAGGGGTTCAACTTTTGAATTTTAAATATAAGGGTGAGGCTATAAGATATTTAAAATGATTTGATTACTATCCCAACTGAACATCGTTCAATAAGACACCTATAGAAATAACGTTTTAGAAGGAAAAATCGTTAAATTAACGTCTTTTTTTTATTTTGTTCAATGAAACTTTAGGTCAGGAAAATAGCTAAATACTGGAAATGTTAAATCAGGGTGGTCATTATATACTACGGGGAATTAAAAAAAAAGTTGATATTCAAGTAAAAGCATTATGTTGTTTCAGGATGGAAGAATTTGCATAGATCATTAAAAAATGAAGAAACGGTGATTTCAATGCCTTTTAAACATTTCTTTATAAGCAGATAACTCGATATATATTTTTATTTCTACCTCAAATTTATAAAAAACCAAATCAAACCATTCCTGTATTTTCATGTATACATTCATGTATCCCTATCCTCAATGTTTTTTTTTTTCATTGCACTTTTTTTCCACCTGTGTTGTCATACACAATCTCCTTTCCTTTATTTTGGCTTAAAGCCTAAGAAATGTCTGAAGAAAAGCATGGACACGACACTTGGAGGGTGAGATTTATCCAATTACAGTAAGGATTCCCTCGTATAAGAACTGACACGCAATGCGGTCTGCGGCATCCCCGGCGTGTCTTCTTGTGTAATCCCATTTAGTTCAAATGATACTTAAGGAATCCAAGAAATCTACTTCTCAAGAAACATTTTTGGGTCTTCAGTGTGATTTTCTAAGATCAGCCGTTTTTAAACTTATTGAATGATGGTTTGCTTTTTTTTTTTTTTTTTTGAAAAATAAGTCTGTGGAGAAAAACTGTGCATGGAAAGTTTTTGGCGTGATGTGAGAACGTTTTTAGAGAAAAATTTGAGGAAACAAATAGTTTTGTGTAGCACTGGATGTTGAGAAACGCCCTTTTTTTTGACAAAATGTGTCACTTTTAGTGGTTAAGTAAGTTATGTAAAACTACTAGACTACTAAAAATATTTATTTAAAAACTAACAATTAAACTAACTACTAAACTATTTATATATAAACTGAACCACTCCCTTTAATCAAAAATTACACATTCTCTAATGGGTTTCAAGTTAGGAATGGATGATAAATCTGACTACTCGTCGCTAGGATTTCAAATACATATATATATCTTGCTGTAAAATCGGAGAAACTTTTAAAATACTGGGAATATTAGTTAATACTTTTTTAAGTTCGTTTTTCACATATTTTTCACACAAAAAGCTATACAACGAAGCATCTGATTTTGTGCTTAAGGTGCTTTATTGTTCAAAACTTCAACAAGCAAAATTAGTGACACAATACCACTACCAGTCAGGTTTCCCCCCCCCCTTATTTTCTCATCCAAACACTTTCTATCAGCATTCTATGTCCTTCCTCTCGAAGGAAATTCGGCCAGCGCAGCAAATAGCGCGAAAAAAACGTCGCAAAAACTCCCGGGGCCAAGAAAAGACGAGACGATTCTTATCTCTGGTCTTTTCGCAGTCGGGTAGCGTCTGGAAAATAAGAGATAATATTAGATGGAGCGAAAAACAAATCTTATCCGACCTTCTTCATAGTGTATTTTCTTTTAAAACTCCATGTTGATATTTCTAATCTTTACCGCAGGATATCTTAGGCCCAATTTACACGATGTCAGTTGGTGTTGCGGTAGAACTTTTCTGTCGTACCAAGACGCCAGCGAATAAAAGGTGTGAAAGTTAAATTGAGCAAGTAATCGTGAATTATAGGAGAATGGAGTTCAATATTATGGAATTTATTGGCTTATAAGTCTCGTTTAAGGACGTAAATAGCCGAGCTAAGGAGCCAAGTGATCTGATAAATTGACAAAATAAGCAAATATCCAAAATTAAAACAATCAACATATCTCAACTAACAGTGTTGCTTTTGAATTTTGTTATGTTTTAATTATTTGTGAAACATCAGCAATACAGTCCGATTGATAATAACTGCGCCTGGCTAAATCCTTAAGTTACTGAGTGCTGAAAATCATGAAAAAAATGCTTTAGTACAAAATGAGCCATGAAGGGCAAAGGGGTGCTAAAAAGCAAATAGATACCGAGGAGAAAAGAGAAGCTGAAGAGCAAAGAAAAGTTAAAGAACAAAGAGTTGTAAAAGAGTAAAGAGAGTATCTAAAGATCTAACTAGCAGATAGAAATGCTCAAAAGAAGAGGATGCTTGAGACCACAAAGATGATAAAGAGAAAAGGGGTGCTGAGGAGCAAATATATGATGTGGAGTATAAAGATGCTAAAGAGAAGATAGAGGCTCAAGAGAAAGGAGAGATGCTAGGGAGCATAGATATACATGGTAAAAGCGGTCTGTGAGTGAAGGGATAATTAAGAATAGGTGTTCTGCTAATACTTTGGGAATGAGAACTAATGTTTTTGAGTTATCTGTTTAGAATGGAAATGAAAGTGATTTCATTAAATATTGCTCCTCTTATACTTTTGATTCCTTACAAGAAGTGACAATGGGGAATATTTTATAGTACGATAAATCAACGAGTACGAAATAGTTAATGATTAAATGTTTGATTTTTCATAGGTTAAAAGACATTTTATCTTTTAACCCTTCATCCCGTAAGTAAATTAACATTCGCTTTTTATTTCATAAATTAAGCATAGCTAAAACAATAAAGCCTTTTAAAAGTAGCCTTATGTGATTCAACTTTATCTGTACAGTAATCTAATCCTAAATCTAGTCCTAAAAAACCATTTGCACTATTATCAATTAAAGATCCTGCATTACGTGCAGCATTTTCTTATAGAGTACCAATTAAACTGATAAATTAACTCACTATAGAATGTCTCTAGAATGTCAAGATACAAAAAAGTCCTAACACAATATGCTTTAATCCAAGATGCAAAAGTTTCCGCGGATATAAAATTTACTTACCCTTTCCATTTGCAACTCCCACATCCCCGCTCAAACCAGCAATTTAAAAAGCCATCACGCCGTTCCACATAATTACATAAAACTTTGTTTATAGAAAAGAACTAAATGACAGAATGATTGCTCCCCCACATAAGAAAACACGTCGAACCCTCTCTCCCTCTAACGGAAATTGCTCCTCAAACACAATTTACCGTAGCGTTTTTTTCTCCGCCGCCGCTACTTTAATTCCCTGTATGGCACGCTTCCCTGCAACAAAAAAAGAGGCTTTATTTGAGATAAGTTGGTCCAGAGAAAGCATTAAAAGGCGAATGCGGTCTTCTCAAATCCGTTAATTAGCGCAGTTTTATTTCCTGCGCTGCTTCATTTGGAGCTATTTTTTACCGGAAATGTTTTTTTTTTCCGTTGGAGATAGATGTGTTTTGAAGCTACTGGGGGAGTCTTAGTGAACGTATACATCAAAGCGTGTTTTTGAGGATTCCTCCTATACTGGTTTTAAATTGTTCTTCAGGGCTTAGTTTTATTGGGTTTTTACCGGCCAATTAAGTGACAATTGTATTTAAGTGCCTTTTTTATGCAGCTTTTGTTTTAATTCGTATTTATTTCTCTGTGGAGGGACATAAATTGTTGAAAGCAGCCGCTAATTTTCTTATATTTTTTTTGGCACGAACATTCCTTAAAATATTTAAAAGATTACGAAGGGAAAATTAAACACATAGCGAAGAATAAAATATGTTTACCGAAAGTGTATTCATTAGTTTTGGAGCAATTACCTTAGTTATCTTTTATTGATAAAAACACTAACCTGCAACAAACTGTCTGTTATTTTTTCTAGTAAAATAATCTTTATGGTTGTTTTTTTGTAATAACCTACTTCTTGCTATTTTTTCAGTGAAAGTTGGAAGATTCAATGGTCAATTAATTATTCTCCTTCTCTTAGATAGTTCAAACAGATGTTATTTTTATGACTATCAAACTAGAAAAACAAATCCGTTAAAAACTAATAGTTTTCCAGAACATGCATTATGGTCATGGAATTTATGTCCAGGTTTTGTGATGAGGTTTGCTTGTTATATAGAGTGTTTTCAGGTGACGTCACAACCGGTTATTTTCTTTTAATTGTGTACCTCCTGTAGGGCTTTTAACTGTTGCTAAGGCCGTTGTTTATCTGTTGCTAAGGCGGTTTTTAGGTATGGGATCACGTGATTGCAAATGCTCCAATAGAAGAATTCCACGGCTAGTCATTTTCTGTAACTGTTAACCTCTGTAGGGCAAAAAACTGTAACATTTTCTGTTGCTAAGGCCGTTGTTAGGTCCGAGTCATGTGATTGAAAATGCTCTATAGATAACCCAACGCAAAAATATTTCCCTGGCTTCTGCAACTGATCAATCTGTTTTTTTGTGCTTAAAGGGATATTATATGAACATCCAATCCCAACTATGATGAGTTCTGAATTTGACTTAAAAGGTTCTCAACATAAAGTTTAGAGAGGAAGTGTTTGGATTATATGAGTTACGAAGCATATTTTAGTTAAGTGGTTTTCAAGAAGAATGTTAAGAAACAAATGTTGACCCTTTTATTTCCATTGCATTAATTCAATTACTGTCGATTCCGCTTATTGTGATCACAGGTAATGTTTTCAATCGGATAATGTTATCAAAATTGACCTGTCCCAATCACTCACTATTTAACTTAACGCAAAACTTATAGTTTTATGTGATCAATACATCGTCTAATATTTTCAAAATCTGGTGAAACCCCCTAAAAAGCTCCTTTATTCCCCCGTTTGAAGGCCAGTTTTGTTAAATAATCATTCAAAATTAATAATTTATTTATTAGTGTTATATGTATATGTTCCACTTTCATATTTTCCTTTAAGAATGTAAAAGTTGCAAAATACATACTAGGTAATCGTTTTAAATGCATCAATTAGGTCTACATAGTTGTGATTTTAAAGCAACTCGAGTTACACTGTTTAAAATTTCGCTTATTATTATTATCAATCGGGTTTTTTTTTTTGGTTTGGTTTTTTTTGGTTACATATATTTTCCGGTATGTGTGCTTGATCTCAAGGATCCGCTTATACACCTTCGTCAAGTAAGACAGACACAACAGAATTTTTACTGACACAAAGAAGGAAAATACACCCAGGGGCGAGGTGAGAATCGAACTCACGACGGAGCAGTGCGCAGACTGCTGGCGTGAAAGGCAGAGGAGCAAACCGAACAGGCCATCCGTCCCCGCATATCAATCGGATATTCTTATTCTTCTCTTAGACAAAAGTGCTCACATTAAGCGGAGTCGACTAGTATAGACGAGCCCATCTGTGTGATCTTACAAATCCCTCTACCATTTTAGAATGATTTAAACGTAATGTTTTGAAATACATAGGAAGTACTCCAGAGACTTCCGGTCAAAGTAAAATGGTGTTCCGATAAAACTCGATCTTCATTATTGCTGTTGGATACTTTACATCCACTAGATAGCTGGTTAGTGTTGAAAAAGATCCAAAACAGATAGGACTAGGCCAATGAAAGGATATTGTGATGGATAGTCAGTGGGATAAACTTGGAGTGGCATAGTTCCATCCTTTAACAGGGTTGTAGTCAAATTCTTCTAAATTTGTTCGGTATTACCTTTTCGCTCAATACACTCACCAGTATTTTTTATGCGTTCCTCTAAAAGAGCTCTTTTTATTCTTACCATCCGCTCTAGTCGTTGAAACTCAAAACTGCAGAACCTTTCAACACCATAAATCACGGAGCATAAATCTCAAAAACATAAATCTCCCATTTTAATTGAGAAACTCTAAAATCTGAAAAAAAAAAACCCTCTCAAATCACACGGAAAAATCCCCCTCCTTCAGGGAACAGAGGAGGCGAAGGGGTTAACAACAAAACAGAAAGAATAAAAAAAAATCTTTGAGAGAGAAAAGATAAATTACCCGATCTGAGATTGATCAATGGGGCGGTGGCAATCACTCAAAGGCTAAGAACAGAGTGGAAAGATTGACTACAGCAGCCGGGGAAAGGGTAGCGCTAATGATCCGCCTGCAGCAGCAGCTTTTCTTTTCGCCAGGTGGCAACACCGAGTGCAGCAGACGATTTCCAAAGTTTTTTTTTTCTATAGGATACGTGTGGAGTTAGCTACTGGTTCTTGCTCTGATTAAGGAGAATTTTTCTGGGGGTGTTGTTGGTGCTTGGTGTGTGATGCACTGTCTCTTTTTTTTTTTTCGGAAAGGGATTTTTGGAATAGTTTCGGAGCAGTTTAAAGTGTACTGTAAAAAGGTGTGTTGAAAGAAGAAACTGGGTTTTCACACCATGAAAGGTGTTTTGTAGCTCAATTGTAGGAGTGAGTGGGAAATGAGGTATGTGGCATTTTCAAGAAAAGGGAGTTATCGTAGCGGATGAATGGAGTTCATTTATAGTTCAGGTTGGAGTTCATTTTAGTTCAGACACCATATACACCATTAATAGCAGATATATCAGTGTCATTAAGGTGGTTTATGACCATGAAGAAACAACTTAAAGGTCAAATATCTCAAAACAAGTTACTTGTTAAATAACTTTTTTTTTCCACTCGCCCTTTTAATTCATTATTGTTCTGTTGAATACAAGAGATATTTCGTTTAACTAAGTCATTTTCCCCTTTCATAAATCATAATTAAGAAACATCTTCCTTCAGATCTGAAAAGCCACACCCTCTTTGAGATTTCAACTTTTCACACTCCATACATTGTTTTGCATATGCTCAAATACACTCAATGCAATTAACTTTAAAAAATGTATTAAACAATAAAGCAGTCAAATGATATCTACTTAGCCTTATGGTTGCTAAAGGATGGACTCTACTGATCTAGAGCTACTCCCCAAATGCATAGAAACAATTAAAAATCGTCAGTGTAAAAGAGGCCCGACAGTACTCGAAACTAAAGTGGAATTAGGATGCATTTAGAAGGGCAATTAGATGTTAAAGAGTTAAGGAATCGTATTAGCAATCAAGAATGATCAACCGTAGTGATTGTTTTTCATCTCTATTCCATTACTCGAAACTTAGGTAGATATAAGTGGCATTTACAATGGTAACCGCAGACAATAACTTTATCAGACAGCAACTTAAGTTGACCCTATGACGTCACTAACAAACAAAGTAGTTCCCATCGTGGTGTCTGAATTTTGAGTGAAACGAAGAACGTCAATTTAAAAATATGATTATTTTGTTAAACCCATGTATTTATAGTGCTTTTTCGTCACGGTTTGCGTACCGAAACGCCTCCTAGCAACCCAACAGGCTTTGTGTTTACGCAGTTTCTGCTTCCGCGTTTGTGACGTACTGGGTTCAAGAAACGTTGCTGTCGAGTGTTGACGTCAGCGTTGACGAATCAGATTAAAATAGTGAACAATCGACAATAGTGACTGCTTACGTTTTCGATCACTTATCTGATATGTCGACGCTGAAGCGTGTTAATGGAAACGCACCCTTACGTCGCTTTTACTCATTACTGCTCATATGTCCATTCATAAAAAAAAATCACGCGCATACGACTTTCCAAAACTAAAAGCACGACACAATAAATACATACACAGGAAATAAAATCGAATCCATCCATATATAAAAGAAATGTTTCGTTAAGAGGCGTCATTCTTCCTATACGTTCGACAGTTCGTTACGTTTCTCTTGTCGCGTAATTACGCGGTGCAAAAAAAAAGTGCCTCCGGAGTGCGTAATTTGGGAGAGAGAGAAAGAGCGCAAAAGAGGGGCTGTCATTTTCCCCGGGAAAAAACGGGAGTCCGTGCTTCGGTTATTATTGTTATTATTATTATTTTCTCTCCCGAAAGAGAGGGAAAGCTCGTCCTTTTTTTCGGGAAGCTAAACCGTCATTCATATTATGCGCTCTGGATGGCAAAAAGTCTATGGCCGTGTTTTTCCCTGCCGCCGCCGGTCGATAATGATTATTATGCTTTGAGAGGGAAAATAATGAGGAATTTTCGTTGAGTTTTTCAAGGGTGGGAATAATGTTGTGATTTTGGATTTAAAAACTGACGTTTTATGGAGGGTGTGGAATACTCAGTTTGAATATTTAATACGTTTTATCAGATGTCCCTTGTAAAACTGGTTTATGTTTTAGGCTGATCGCGCACGAGCGACTTTTGTCACGGTGACAAAGACAAAATTGTTGTCTTGGCTATTGAAACAAGTTCAAGTATTGGTAGAGTGCGCGCACTAGGCGACGTGACAGTTGGCCGATTGCCAAGAATTTCTTCATAGAGATCCATTGTTTTCTAGTGATATTTTTGATACTAGTAATCCTGGTCGCCGTGACTTTAATCACTCGTGCACGCCCAGCCTTAATCTATTGATAAATACTATTTTGACACTTCCCTAATACTATACTCGACAGCAACGTTTCTTTGAATCCAGTACGTCACAAATGCGGAAGGAGAAATCGGTAAACACAAAGCCTGTTGGGTTGCTAGGAGGAGTTTTGGTACGCAAATCGTGATTGAAAAGCACTATATGTACATGGGTTTAACAAAATAATCATGTTTTTAAATTGACGTTCTTCATTTCACTCAAAATTTAGACCCCGCGATGGGATTACTACTTTGTTTGTAAGTGACGTCATAGGGTCAACTTAAGTTGCTGTAAGTATAAAAACTATGGTTGGTTCTAATCACAGAGCAAAATCTGATGATTAAGGGCATCACTGCAAAAGTCAATCATAGCTGTAATTTGCAGATGGGTACATGGGCGTAGTCAGGGGGGTGCAGGGAGGGGCAGCTGCCCCCCCTAAATTCTCAGTTTGTTAAATCTTTTTTAAAAACTTTTCTGAAATCTACAAATTAAAATTACTTTTCTTGCACTTTGTGTTGCTTTAAAGTTAACTGAATAATGTCTGAATCTTGAGCTATAGAACACTACTTTGAGGGGCGAATTTTAAAGAAAATTCTGGGGGAGGACCCCCAGAACCCCCATTTTTAAGCTCACATTCATTACACATATTTTTAAGTTGTACAAAAGTTCAAATCCTTTGTATAAGTACTCTAAAATTTAACGCGTAAAATTGCTCGCCATGGGAGGTGGGGACATGTGGAATAATGTTGAGTCGCAACATCAAGAGCAATGTTAAGTATCCTTGCCCCCCCCCAACATAAAACCTGGCTACGCCCATGGATGGGTAGGCTATAAAGTTTGCTGGCCACAGTTGTGATTGACTGTGACGTGTTCATTGAATCTGTCACTTTGGAAAAGTGTAACTCCGACCACACTCTAGCAGATTCTTTAACCCCGCCTCGTGTGACCTGCAAAGGAGGTGTGAGTTTTATGAGAAGGGGGTGGATCCCAGGGCAGATAAATCGCAAGACATACCCCATGTTTCCTCTACTTCCATTATCACCTTTCTGATTCTTTCCTTATAGTAATGGGAGATGAACTGTATGAAATTGTGAAAGAAGCATAAATCTACAGATGTGGTGACTTATGTGGTACAATTTGTGCTACTTATGTGGTGCAATTTGTGAAAAGCTTATAAGACATTCAAGTATAAAATCCTTCTAAAGTCCAAATTAATGCCAGAAAAGAAAAGAAATATAATCTGACTTAAATTTCCAAAGACTTTCAAGAATTGCTACAAATGCCCAACAGCATTATCCTGTAATTTCGCGACTGTCTTGGCGGTCATAAAAAGAAGTAATTGTGCTCTTTAATGCAACGTGCGTTCTCTTTTTTTTTTCTCTCTCGGACTGAAATAGCTGAACGTCACGAAAGAGCGTTTATTGCAAATCTTTGTTCCACTGAACGTATTTCTGAATGCTTTTATAAAAGTTTTGAAAGGCGAGGTTAAGATTGGATTTGGAAGCACTGTCTGTACAAAGAGAGTGAGAAAAGCTTAAGAAAAATTTTTAAACTTATTCTTTACTAATGACTTGTAAGTATAGCTATTTGACAATAGGTTTACTTCAATGTATAGGCTTTCTTTAATTATGAATTTTAATGTCTTTATTCATGTCCATTCATTTAGCCTTTGACTTGAACATTTTACGTAATAAAAAAGTTAATACCTCAGCAAAAACACACATGAAAAAGAAGTGTTTCCAGTTATTGATTAATTCCTAAGTTTTGAACTTTGGACTTAAAACGGATTCACTAAGAATTCATTACCAAACTGTACTTGATAACGATGTATCTCTGTCACTAGATATCCTATTCGGTTAGGTATTAACGAGAGCTCTGATTGGTTTACTGGAAAGTTGTCATTCGCAATATGGAATTGCCAGCCGCTTTGATTGGTCCTTAAGAATCTTACCTACTAGGAAATATGATTGTGCAAATCTCTTGAGTAAACTATTACTCTTTTTTCATTTCCGTTAAAAATTTCGATTCCTGTTAAATATTTCCAAACTGTTTTGAAGCCAAATATTCAAATATCGCAGTATTTTTATGGTTATCTATATCTACTAGCTGACTTACCCGGCCTTGCACGGGTTGAAATAATTCATAAATATTTTAAAAAGTTTTTCAAGTTATGTCTTTTCTTTTTCTGGAACTTATCATCCCGTCGTCCCCGTCGTCTTTTTCATCACTGTTCTTAACTGTAAAAATATACCCTAACTCATCCCGTCCCGCATTTAAATTTGGCTGTTACCTTCGCTGTAAAGAACAATCAAATTGAAATCATCAGGTTTATCAAGTTATATGTCTTTTCTTTTCCTGGTTAGCAATCACTTATCATCCCGTCGTCCCCGTCGTCTTTTTCATCCCGGTATCTTACTGTGAAAATATACCCTAACGTATCCCGTCCCGCATTTTACTGTGGCTGTAAAAGAACAATCCAATTGAAATCATCAGTCTTTTGAAATTTATAGTTTAAAATCTTAAACAAAATTTCTATGAAGTATTTCCGATGTCCTTTTCAAAAATTACGCTTCGGTTTTTATAAATCCCTTGATAAAAACTTAGGAAGTAAAAATCACAACCCTCTTTGAGCCCCTTGGGAATTATTTTCCTACAGGATGTTACAAACCGTATATGTCGTTTCTATCGTTTTCCAAAAATGATATTAATTTAATCAAAAAATAATCCCTATGTGTAATTCAGTCAACAACTCCCGCCGCCAAAGCAAAATATTTAACTATACCTAATTTAATTTATAATATTCAAAAATGATAAAGAATCCATTTTTATATGCATGATCCTACATCTCCAAAAATAAAAACATTTTTTAAAATGTTTTTTTTTTTCATTTTTTTTATTTTATTATCAAAATAATAAAATGCTTGATAAATCTCATTTTCCTTTTATCATGATAGCCCAACTTCTTAGTAAAAACGGTTTTCTAGTACTTAACAATAAAAATTTAGTGAATGTATAGAGCATTTTCAATCACATGACTCTGCCTAACAACGGCCTTAGCAACGTTGTTTTATTCCTCCAGTGACATCATGTGCGAATGCTGCTATTGGATACTTCTATGTCCCGCCCCTAACAACAGCCTTAGCAACGTTGATTTTGTCCTCCAAGTGACGTCATGTGCGAATGCTCTATAAGTCTAGTAAACCATGCCCCATGAAACAATGAAATAATTTCAGCTCTGTTTCCATGGAAACCATTTATTTTAGCCTTTCCATAAATATATTTATTTTAGAAAAAAATTAAAATTACAAATAAAGGAAAATGTTGTTCCAAAATTAATTATTTGAATTTATATGTTTCCTGAAAATTGTTATAATTTTGAAAAAGAAATTTACACTGTGTTTTTCGTCTTAATTTGTTATAAATTATGAAATTTTTGAAATTATATTTTATCACATGAGGCCAGACGAAACCTCAAGAGAGAAATAAACCTACTGCAATTTACGCATTTCAACAATGCACAATGTTATTTCAATGGGAAAAACGGAGTAGAAAAAGCGCCGAAAAACAGGGAAGGAGTCGTTGGATTTTAAAATCGTTTCTTAGTGCGCGTCGCATAGCTGAGAGGAACGTCTCTGTCAAATTTCAAGCCTCTGGGTCCAGTAGTTTCGGAGATTCCGTGTTGAGTGTTTGTCACTTACCAGTGAGTCAGTCAGTCAGTCAGTCAGTCAGTGGTATTTCGCTTTTATAGATATAGATAAAAGCGAAATACCACTGACTGACTCACTGACTCACTGACTCACTGGTAAGTGACAAACACTCAACACGGAATCTCCGAAACTACTGGACCCAGAGGCTTGAAATTTGACAGAGACGTTCCTCTCAGCTATGCGACGCGCACTAAGAACGGATTTTATAATCGAACGACTCCTTCCCTGTTTTTCGGCGCTTTTTCGACTCCGTTTTTCCCATTGAAATAGCATTGTGCATTGTTGAAATGCGTAAATTGCAGTAGGTTTATTTCTCTCTTGAGGTTTCGTCTGGCCTCATGTGATAAAATATAATTTCATAATTTATAACAAATTAAGACGAAAAACACAGTGTAAATTTCTATTTCAAAATTATAACAATTTTCAGGAAACATATAAATTCAAATAATTAATTTTGAAACAATTTTTTCCTTTATTTGTAATTTTAATTTTTTTCTAAAATAAATATATTTATGGAAAGGCTAAAATAAATGGTTTCCATGGAAACAGAGCTGAAATTATTTCATTGTTTCATGGGGCATGGTTTACTAGACTTATACATTCACTAAATTTTTATTGTTAAGTACTAGATAACAGTTTTTACTAAGAAGTTGGCTATCATGATAAAAGGAAAATGAGATTTATCAAGCATTTTATTATTTTGATAAAAATGTTTTTATTTTTGGAGATGTAGGATCATGCAAATAAAAATGGATTCTTTATCATTTTTGAATATAAATTAAATTAGGTATAGTTAAATATTTTGCTTTGGCGGCGGGAGTTGTTGACTGAATTACACATAGGGATTATTTTTTGATTAAATTAATATAATTTTTGGAAAACGATAGAAACTTCATATACGGTGTGTAACATCCTGTAGGAAATTATTCCCAAGGGGTTCAAAGAGGGTTGTGATTTTTACTTCCTAAGTTTTTATCAAGTGATTTATAAAAACCGAAGCGTAATTTTTGAAAAGGACATCGGAAATACTTCAGAGAAATTTTGTTTAAGATTTTAAACTATAAATTTCAAAAGACTGATGATTTCAATTGGATTGTTCTTTTACAGCCACAGTAAAATGCGGGACGGGATACGTTAGGGTATATTTTCACAGTAAGAAACCGGGATGAAAAAGACGACGGGGATGACGGGATGATAAGTGATTGCTAACCAGGAAAAGAAAAACCATATAACTCAATAAACCTGATGATTTAAATTGGATTGTTCTTTAACAGCCAAAGTTAAAAGCGGGGCGGGATGAGTTAGGGTATATTTTTACAGTTAAGAACTGGGATGAAAAAGACGACGGGATGATAAGTTCCAGAAAAAGAAATCCAGAAAAAGAAAAGACATAACTTGAAAAACTTTTTAAAATATTTATGAATTAACTCAACCCGTGCAAGGCCGGGTAAGTCAGCTAGTCTATATTATAAAAGCCAAATACCACTGACTGACTCACTGACTCACTGGTAAGTGACAAACACTCAACACGAAATCTCCGAAACTACTGGACCCAAAGCTTTGAAATTTGACAGAGACGTTCCTCTCAACTATGCGACGCGCACTAAGAAAGGATTTAAAAATCGAACGACTCCTTCCCTGTTTTTCGGCTCTTTTTCTACTCCGTTTTTCCCATTGAAATAGCATTATGCATTGTTGAAATGCGTAAATTGCAGTAGGTTTATTTCTCTCTTGAGGTTTCGTCTGGCCTCATGTGATAAAATATAATTTCATAATTTATAACAAATTAAGACGAAAAACACAGTGTAAATTTCTATTTCAAAATTATAACAATTTTCAGGAAACATATAAATTCAAATAATTAATTTTAAAACAACATTTTCCTTTATTTGTAATTTTAATTTTTTTCTAAAATAAATATATTTATGGAAAGGCTAAAATAAATGGTTTCCATGGAAACAGAGCCTGAACTCGTGTTCTACTAGAAGTACTAGAAAACCGTTTTTACTAAGAAGTTGGCTATCATGATAAAAGGAAAATGAGATTTATCAAGCATTTTATTATTTTGATAAAAATGTTTTTATTTTTGGAGATGTAGGATCATTCAAATAAAAATGGATTCTTTATCATTTTTGAATATAAAATAAATTAGGTATAGTTAAATATTTTGATTTGGCGGCGGGAGTGTTGTTGACTGAATTACACATAGGGATTATTTTTTGATTAAATTAATATCATTTTTGGAAAACGATAGAAACTTCATATTACGGTTTGTAACATCCTGTAGGAAATTATTCCCAAGGGGTTCAAAAAGGGTTGTGATTTTTACTTCCTGAGTTTTTATCAATGGATTTATAAAAACCGAAGCGTAATTTTTGAAAAGGACATCGGAAATTCTTCATAGAAATTTTGTTTAAGATTTTAAACTATAAATTTCAAAAGACTGATGATTTCAATTGGATTGTTCTTTTACAGCCACAGTAAAATGCGGGACGGGATACGTTAGGGTATATTTTCACAGTAAGAAACCGGGATGAAAAAGACGACGGGGACGACGGGATGATAAGTGATTGCTAACCAGGAAAAGAAAAACCATGTAACTCAATAAACCTGATGATTTAAATTGGATTGTTCTTTAACAGCCAAAGTTAAAAGCGGGGCGGGATGAATTAGGGTATATTTTCAAAGTAAGGAACCGGGAAGAAAAACACGACGGGGGTGACGGGATGATAAGTGACTGCTAATCCAGAAAAAGGAAAGACATAACTTGATAAACCTGATGATTTCAATTTGATTGTTCTTTACAGCGAAGGTAACAGCCAAATTTAAATGCGGGACGGGATGAGTTAGGGTATATTTTTACAGTTAAGAACTGGGATGAAAAAGACGACGGGGACGACGGGATGATAAGTTCCAGAAAAAGAAAAGACATAACTTGAAAAACTTTTTAAAATATTTATGAATTAACTCAACCCGTGAAAGGCCGGGTAAGTCAGCTAGTCATTGATATAACTGTACATTAGTTTGGAATTTTTGGTGATTTTTCAAATTTTTGACATTCAAAACAGCCTAGCGATATTTAACGGAATAGTTAACGAATAATTGAACCCTACTCTTTGAAAAAAAAATACTGCTTTCAAAGATATCAAAAAGTGCTCTAACAAGTCCATTACGTCTAACAACCCAAAAACAAACAAATCACGTGGAACAACATTAAAAAAAACAGCAACACAATATCCATTACATCCTACAATATCCATAAACGAACGCATCAAAAATCCCAACCAATCAAAAACGCATCTCGACAATCAAATTTCCCTATCAAACAGCCCCGAAATTCGTCCTCGGATAGCCGAACTGAGGTCTCCATTTCCTATCGTTCGTAAAAATAAAAAAAAACGCGATGCATGGGATAACAATGCAGAAAAATATCCTAACAATGCCAGTGCATCGAAAATAAGACACCGGGGATAAGGAACTGGGGTCTTATGAATAATAATGGGGCATCTCGCCAAATAGGAAATGGAAAGTTTTCACTGTGTGCGGGGATCCAAACACATATCGTGAGATAATTTTTTTTTCGCCCATTTTGCTGTTGTAATATGGTGTGTGTGTATAATAGATTTGTTTTCTACGTGTGTTTTTTGGAGGTGAGTTTTTTTGTGGTGTGTTTTTATCATTAGATTTGGAAAGAGGGTGTTATTTTATATTTAAGGGACATGTGAGAATTGTTTTCTTTTCTAAACATCTTTCTATTCACTTGTAAATATCTTACGTACGAAGAAAATTTAGTAACTAACAAATCTGTGTTAAATCTGATTTTCTTTACCGGAAATCTAAAAAAACTTTTGTGTTAACTTTCATTTTAAAGGTATCGGTTTTTTTTATTTAAACATTTTCCAATCACCATGTATGTATACATCTAAACGTTATCATGGCGTTTTACAAGCTGTAAAGTTTTTTTTTATTTTTGCCGCAGTACGCAAATCGTGATAAAAAGACACTATATGGTATACATGGGTATAACAAACTAAACATATTTTTAAAATTGACGTTCTTCATGTCACTCAAAATTCAGACACCGAGATGGGAACTACTTTATTTGTTAGTGACGTCATAGGGTCAACTAACGTTGATGTCTAGTATAGCTCAGCTCATACCAAATATATCAAGTTTACAAAAATGCTGTGCTAGAAGTAAACAAAATTTGGCCATCTATGACAAAATTTGGACGAAATCTTGAAAAATTTACACCACCGTTTGGAAAGGGATGTAGCAAATCACCACCCAAGTCTCTATATATTACGATACAAAAAGTAATTATATTTTTAAGCATGGAAGCTGATTTCTTTTACCAAATTTCTTAAAAGTTAAAATTTTTAACAACACTGAAGTTGTCCTTTATTTTGAAAATATAACTTGATTTCAAAGCAAAGTTGCTATGTCACACAGAAAAGCTCAAAATAAGACTTAGATATGAATTAATATTCCTCTCAGTGTTTCATTACACTAATATCAGAGTTTCTCAACCTTTTTACTCCCACGGAACCCTTTTGACAATGCCCAAGTTCCGCGGAACCCTAAAGTCCATCGTCCATGTAACAATATTTTTCTTATTATTTTTTAAATTATTAAATAAAACGGAAAATAAGTAACAAAGAAATCGTTTATTTATTATATTTATTTTTTAGAATCATTAGAATACAGCAGTGGCATATATAGGAATTTATTTCGGGAGGGGCCCAAAAGTACTCCCCAGCCCCTCCGCCACATATTTAATAGGTCCGATGTAGCGTTTTAGGTGATAATTTAGGTCCTAAAAACTTAATATAGGAAAAGTTGTTAGTAATAAAAAGTACAAGTACCAAAGGGGGTCTGGGGGTCCTCCCCCAGAAAATTTTTGGAAGTTTGACTAAAAAACCAGGTTTTTAACTATAGTTTTGGTACACTAAGTCCGAATTTTGGATGCACATTTTTATGAACTTAATATTTAAAAAGTTATTAAAATAGAGTTATTTTTGGAACTTTACCCCTAAAAACAGGGTTCTATCTTGTTTTTGGTACACTTGTTAGTCCGAATTTTGGGCATATATTTTTTGGTAGGATTTGGATTTTGATGAACTTATTATAATAAAGTTGTTAATAATAAAATTCCAAGTACAAGAGGGGGGCTTGGGGGTCCTCCCCCAGAAATTTTTTGAAATTTGACCCTAAAACACAGGGTTTTAACTTGTTTTGGTACACCTAGTCCGAATTTCGGGGGGGCCTTATATATTTTTGTTCTAGATTCTAGAACAACAAAAAAAAAATTGTTTCGAATTTCTCGCGGAACCCTTGAGGAGGCCTCGCGGAACCCCAGGGTTCCGCGGAACCCCGGTTGAGAAACGCTGCACTAATTGATGTAAAACAGTAGTTCTCTCGGGGATGTAGATTAAACTTTTAAATTTTATCGGCAATATGGAAACCTTTTCAAAAAGTTAATAAATAAAAACTTTATACAAGTATAAATACGAAATAGTTCATTGAGTCTTGGAGTTTTTGACCTGAGCTCTTGGATATAAATGATAATTGTAAAGCTATAATTATACTGAAGGGAGCTAACTAACAGTCACCAGTAATTTAATTTAAAATGATACTACATATTTCTAAAATTCAGTTATCTGGTTAAACGAATTCACTATGATTAATGATCTGGAAAGCACCGTGGCTGGAGAAAAAGCCGCGTGTTGTAAAATAATAAAAAAGAAAGCTTGAGATGTAATGTGAGTATAGTGGCTACTTTAAGGAATCAATCAATATCAATCGATTTGCTTGGAAACGGTTATCATCCTATTTTTAGGTTAATTAAATATTTTCTTACTTCGATTTCAGCAATAAAAATCATAATTTAATCGAAGAAAGTACTTTTAATTTTTTGTTTAAGGTTTTCCACCAAAACTTCTGAATTATAACAGCTTTTAATAAGACTTAACTTTCTTATACCGTCCCGAGGCCTGCTGGCCCCACTCGGCTCTAATGAAAATGTTGTTTGTATGTGTAATGTATATGTTACAGGCTAAGTGACAAACCTGGCATAATTAATAATGCCCGAAATGAGGCGGGCAATGTCACAAGTTCAATAACATTTATCAATAAGGATTTATCACTTTCCCGAAATACTTGGGTATTATTAATAATATCCGGCTTTTATCACATTGCCTGTAACATACATATAAATTGATTTTATACAATTGTTTAGTGAACTGTAGTAAAAATTAGTATAATTTAAAAAAGAAATGAAAGAGTGCATGAGGTAAATTCCAAGGGAATGAGTGTATTTTTTTTGTCTTCTTAAATTCACTTAAAAGCAACAAATCTTACTTTTTAAAAGACATCCTGATTTTTTTTTTATTTTCCAATAATTCTTGAAATATATATGTTACGGGCAATGTGATAAATTCAGTGGAATTTATGAATGAAATTTATCACTTTGCCCGCCTTCACTTCTGGCATTATTAATAATGCCCGTTTAATCACTTTGCCCATAACATATACACCATGGTTTGAAATTTAAAATTATGGAGACGGAGAAGAAACTAAAAACCAGATCAAAAATTTTATTTGCCACTTTTAGTTATCAGACTACGGTTTTCACCAAAAACGGATAATTAAATACTAAAAGTATATGGAAGCACGCTTCATAATTATTATTACTGGTGATCATTATTTTAATGATTATATGTGATCATTATTTTTTTATTTTTATTTTTGGTGCCCAAAATTAAAAATCATTTTAGTAGAACGAATGATCGCCAAATTGCCAACGAAGAGATACCTCGATTATTCTGAAAAATACTGAAGAGAACACCTATCCTCGAAAAGTTAATTGGCCGTATGGCGAGGTGTGAACAATGTGTTTTAGCGATGTTTAATTTGATCGAAATGTTTTAAACAACAATTAATGATTATATTGTCTGAGTAATATTCATACCGCTCAAAAGTAATCGTGACTTTAATCGTGATTTTTACGATTTTACTCAAAATTTAATCTTTAAACCAGGTTTTGGTGATCAATCGTGATCATTGAATTCGAACTCTGATACACAAACTTTCTCACTTGCACTTTTATTGAAATGTTTCAAAAGTTTAGGCTGTCTTTATGCCCTTAGGCTGGGCGCGCACTAGCGACTAAAGTCACGGCGACCAGGATTACTAGTATCAAAAATATCACTAGAAAACAATGGATCTCTATGAAGAAATTCTTGGCAATCGGCCAAGTGTCACGTCGCCTAGTGCGCGCACTCTACAACTTGTTTCAATAGCCATGGCGACAATTTTGTCTTTGTCACCGTGACAAAAGTCGCCCGTGCGCGCTCGCCCTTACTCGAAAAGTTTTACTAACTGATTATCAATATCCCTTTAAGAAATATAAAATTATTTAACAACTTTTGACAAGTAAATTTAAAATAACGTGTACTCCCTCCTAGGTTTAAGGGAATCTCTTCTAGCTACCAGTAGATTATTTAAGAATTATGTTAGGTATTTGAAGCGAAGTTTTTCTGTAGTGTGGGTGGTTGATTACTGTATAGGAACTTCTGGAAAACGCCATGACTGGTAAAACAGTCGTGAGGAGTGAGAAAAAAATAAAGAGATGCAATCCTCCTGCGTACCGGGCATGAGTTAGAAATTCTGCAAGTATAATTAAATACTTTGGATGTTGGTGGTATAATTTTGCAAGACGTACGATGTAAACGATTCAGGGAAATCCCGAAATTTTCTGGGTATTTTTTATCATAAACATATTTTCTTAATCTTGGAAAACTCAAACATTATTTATAAAACTTTCGCTTTCGAGAAAGCAATGAATGCCCAATAAATTACCGTGTATAGCTCATTTTTCAACCGAAAAACTTAAACATTAACCGGTTAAAGTCAGGGAATCTATTTTTCCAAAATTGTGAGCGGGAATCCTTAAAAAGGGTGACTTTTCCACAGGTTGTAAGAAATTAAGGGGTAATTAATTATACAGTTCAACCGATTTTGCTAGTTTAAGAAAGTGACTCAATTTCTTTAGTAACTGCACTGTCAAAAAATCCGTCTTTCTACAAGTAAATACGAAATAATTCATTGACGGCTTTATTCACTGCCACTTGACCAGTGGTTAACCAGCAGCTAAAGAAAAGAAATGAGCTTTTCGCTGATTGGTGGAATCCTTCTTCAACTGATGGTTAACCGCTGGTCAGGTAGCAGTGAATAAGTTAGTTAAATAATATTAGTTTTTGGCTTCTGGAACTGGACACTAGGAGCTTTTGGATGTAAAAAGTTAAAAAAAATTCTGCTTTGGTACCGGAAGGGAACTAACAGCCACCAGTAAGTTATTTGAAAATGATATTGGTTATTTATGAGTTACCCTGTTATATTTGAAATTAAATATATCTGGATCTGGAAAGCACCGTGGCTGGACAAAGGCCGTGTGGTGTGAAAGAATGAAAAAAAATGCTCGAGTTGTCGGTAGCTGTCATGGAGCTAGGAGTAAATGGAGGGGAAATGATCGGACAGCAATGAAGTTAAAGAAAGGCCAACTTAACTGTGGTAATGCATTAAAGATTTATCAAACTTAAAAACTTTTCTCTTAAACTATACCTGGTGAATAACTTCATGTTCCATGAATCTTTTGCCTGTTTAGACGTCTTACCTCTGAATAAAACATGAAAAAATAAGATGGACTGTAGAACAATAATTTAAAAGGGATGTAAATATTTTATTTGAAAAATTAGTTTAGTGCATAATTTTATATTTTAATCTAAAATAAAAAGTTTCAAGGAGCATAGTAACACTCACCGGTCAAATCATTTCATTTTTTAAATATTTTTTTTTTCTTTTTTTGGTAGATTATAATGAAGAGGATATGTTAGTATAATTTTTGTCTGGATTTTTCCCCTGTAGTTTAGCCGTAATAGGAGGTATACTAGTGCAAATTTGTTGGGTTTAGGAATACTTACTGGAGTGACTGCATATCAATGATATCTTTAAAAACCGATAGCACACAACCTGTATCAGTTTCCACAAAAGCCCCAATTCGTCTTTCTCTTAAAAAGCGATTGTTTCCCTTTATTCATTCATTGTGGATAGCGTGAGGAAGCAAAGCGTGTGTGCATCGGGGAAGGAATCACTACAGCGCTGTGAAAACGGATATGTAACGTTTCTCTTCTCGTGTCCTCGTATTGCAATCACGTCGCCGCGGTGGTCGGTTCCGAGTCACGCAGTCCTGCCCTTTTAAAGTGACGCGATTATTTCCAGTTGTTCCTATTTATTTATTGCACCCATCGGGATATTATTGCGTCCAATTTTCTTATTATTTCGAACGCTATTATGCTGAGTGCGGTGTGGAGTTCAACCTAATGGACGGCGTTTGGAAATAAAACTCTTGATTCCACTCTTGATCATGCTTTTCGTTCTTAATTGAGTTATGTTTTGATACCTTGTTTGTTGAGGAGTAAGTGTGCAGTTTAGGTTTTAGTAGAATAAGTAGGGGTTCTTTGGTAATTATTGGCCAAAACCATTAATTTCACTGCCCGTATTATCTTCGAATAATAGTTAGTTCTTTTTAAAATAGCCTTGAGGGATAAACTGATTTACTCAGTTTAAGAGGTTTGTTCGTATTTTATTATTATATGTAATTGAGTTGTGTTTTCGTTTTAATAGTCAGTTACCTGAGAGCATCGGTTGTTAAGGTATTTGTGTAGTTTAAGTTTAATATATTCAGCATATTTTTTTTAAACTACCCTCACAAAGAAAGTATTTTCTAATTATTGACCAAAAAAGGATTAGTTTCACTGTCTGTACTCTATCAATTATATTTAATTCGATTTTTAGCTATAATAACCATTGATAACTGTAAAATATAGTTGGGAACTTTCCCGCAAATAACTTACAATCGATTTTCGTTCATACGTGCCAAACCATATAAGCACGCTCATTTTTATATAATTAGGGAAAATATCTTTTGGCTCTTTTAAAATACTATTAAATGCCAATAGCTGTCGAAAATTTTTCTCTGTATTTTTTAAATGTAGTTTATATTATTAATTCATACATTTAATCTAGGTTTTATACTTGGCTTTTAGCTTTACCTATTTATTAAATCTTAAAATGGTCTGTTAACAAAAATCCAAATTATCTAATCTTTCAAAAAAAAAAAGGCATTCCCATGAATCAAATTTTACTTTAACAGCTATTGTGTCACTTTTTGAAAGGTATAGCCTAGATTTGTTTCATATTTATCTTCATTTCATTTTTATGAAAGAGTTTAGAGAAATATCATTTTTTAAGAAAATGGAAAGTTATTTTTTATTATAAATGCGCCTGATACTCATTTAAATACTCTCATATAGTACGTCTTTTTTCTTTAAATTTAGACGTTTTGATAATAATCATTACATTTATCAAAAAGTTAGCTCAAATTTTTCTTGAATATGCATTTTTGAGTAACAAGCCCATTTTATGCTAATTTCTCTGGCAAATAATAATGTTTGTCTCGTTTAAAAGTAGAATAATTAACTTTCTTGAATTTATTTTTCGCGCTCACAGGACAAACTTTAATTAAACTTGTCAAAGCTAATTAGTAATTTATGAAGGTCACTTCTCTATGGAATAAGTAAAAAAAAAATTAGTTTAAAGAAGCCGCTTGATTTTTAAATCCGAAATTAGACAAAAACTCTTGAATAATTTATGGACTTCCAAAAAATGAGCTAATTTGTCCATGTTTTAGAAATCCTTCTTGTCAAAGTGATTTTTGTAAGATTCTGTCTGTAAATTTTAAATGTATAGAATGCAAAAAATGGGATTTAGGATAAAATTATTTTGTTTCAAAGCATATCATTCGAAGAAAAGATTTGTTAATCATATAATATTTCTATTTTTAAAAATAGAAACATATTTTAGCATCTATAACTCTACAAAAGACCAATCTTTACGTTTTTGACCTCCTTACCTCCTTTTTAATATAAAAATCCGTGTCGCATCAAAAATTAAAACATTTATAACAGTTCAAAAAATTATCTCTTAACGTTATATAAATCTAAATTTAACTGCATCTAATAAATCTAAATTTATTGCACGTAGTTGGTATTTCTCTATCCACAACTACCTTATCTCCAGTATAAAAACAACGAGATCCGTTCATTTATCCGACAACTCTAATTCCCGACACCGTTTACCCGACAACTCTTTAGTCCTAGATATGAACCTATTACATTGTTGAAATATGAGGGGGCCAAATATTTTAGGTTTGGATGGTTGTATGAAGCCGCGTCCCAAGATTCCTGGGAGGTAGCTTCATACAACATACAATCACAAAAACCAACAATATTAAGCCCCTTGATATTTAAATTGCTTAAACTTGATTGCTTAAAAAATGCAGTCGGTATATAGGAGTTGTCGGGCAAACGTACCAGTCGGACAACTGAATTGTAGGAAAAAGGTACCTGTTGGGCAGCTGAGCAAACGGCGCGGCGTTGGGAATATGATCTGTCGGGCAACTGAGTGTCGGGAAATTAAAAAAAAACCTGACCCTCATCAACTCTATAGAGCATTTTCAATCACATGACTCGGGCCTAACAACGGCCTTAGCCACAGAAGATGATGTTACAGTTTTTTGCCCTACAGAGGTTAACAGTTACAGAAAATGACTAGCCGTGGAATTCTTCTATTGGAGCATTTGCAATCACGTGATCCCATACCTAAAAACCGCCTTATTAGCAACAAATAAACAACAGCCTTAGTAACAGTTAAAAGCCCTACAGAAGATACACAGTTAACAGAAAATAACCGGTTGTGACGTCACCTGAAAACACTCTATACTTTCATCATCATCATCATCCACGAACAGTACCTCAGTGCCTCCGAATGATTAACCACCATCCTATAACACCATAAAACAAACAAATCTCCCCCGCTAACAAAGATATGCCGATCAAACGTCTGAGTCAATCAGGAAAAGAAACTCCCCATGAGCCGTGTCCACGTCTCCTCCAATAACGATGTACTAATTTCTACATAATTTACTAGTATACCCCATACAGAACTATTACCATACCTTATACTAGTACAGACATCCTCCATGAAAAGCACCTCAATACCTCCAACTGATTTACCACCATCCCATTACTCCAAAACAAACAAATCCCCACCGACTCGCTAAGAAAGACATGCCGATCAAATGTCCAGATCCACCTGATCAATCAGGGAGAGGAATTCCCCTGCTATTCCTACCACCACCGAGTCCACGTCTCCTCTAATTCAGCAGAATGAGCCCACCAACGCGATCGGATGCCAGCTTTCAATGGGCATTATATCCGAAGACGACCTCTATACAACAATTGATTTATATCCTCCCCCCTCTTTGCTCTCTGGAGAGATGGGGTTGTTTAGCTCGGAACCACCTGAAACAAAGTGACGTTTCTATAATAAAGGAGTTTCGGATTGGCCGTATTTGGAGGGATGCTATGTCTGGTGTTTTGGTTTTTGAAATGATTTTTTTGTTGTGTAATTTAAGGCTTTTGAGTTGCTATTATTTTCTTGTGGGTTTTTTTTATCTTTTTGTTAACAGGTTGTCTAGTGAAAAACCGATTTATAGGCGCTCCAATAAATAAATTATGTGACCTTTTGTACCTAAAAGTACCACTGCAATTCTACGCAGATATTTTTTAAATGAATGTACCCTTTGTAACTGTATATAGATTTTTTTAAATCACTGATCTTAGTCTAACTCAAATTTCTATACCATTCTCATATATTACTGTAATAAGATAATGGTATTTCTATTATTATTGAAAAGGGAAAACATACTAAAAAAACAAAAATCACACTAATAATAATTATTTAACTCCATGTTTAACTCAAATTTGTATACCGTATTCATATATTACTGTAATAAGATCATGATATTTTCTTTATTGTTAAAGAGGGGATATACTTTAAAAAAACTTAAATCACACTTATAATAATTATTTAACTCCATGCTAAACTCAAATTTCTGTAACATATTCATATTTTACTGTAATAAGATCATGATATTTTCTTTATTATTAAAAGGGGGATATACAACTGTTCTAAAATAGTTTTATGAAATGGTAAGATAGTTTTATCTACTAAAAAGTAAATTAACACTCGTTTTTGGTCTAAGGGCCGTATTCAGAAACTTTTAACCGAGTCGTTAACGAGTCGAAAACGAGTCGATAACGATTCGAGACCGAGAAGATCGAAAACGATCATTTTCGAAACGAGTACTTCAGCTCTCTCGTTTCCTCAAAAACGAGTAATATAGCGGACTCTGATTGGTTGAAAAGAAATTTTGGGAGGTCCAGCGATGACGCGAATTTCTTTTCAACCAATCAGAGTCCGCTATATTACTCGTTTTTGAGGAAACGAGAGAGCTGAAGTACTCGTTTCGAAAATGATCGTTTTCGATCTTCTCGGTCTCGAATCGTTATCGACTCGTTAACGACTCGGTTAAAAGTTTCTGAATACGGCCCTAAGTCACTTTAAATTTTTTCTGCAACTTCCCACAAATCTAGAGTGACAGAAATAATACCTTATAAATTACCATTAAATGTAGGAACCATTACATCGATATCACTGTCATTTAAATAACGATTATTTAACCTTCGTATAGCTTTAAACCATAACTTCCAACACGTATTTCACTCCAACATACTAAACACATTCACTTAATTTTCTCAAAAACTTTCCAACACACATGTCAAACATTTCTCCAACCTTCCCACACCCATCACAGGTTATTTATGCCTCATTACGCCAAGAAAAACGCCGACGCTCAGAAATTTACGAACTTCACCGTCCAAGTTCGAAGACTAAATGATAAGTAATATGTGAAAATAACTCTCCAGCCCCGCCCCCTAATTTATTGAAACAACTAAGCAATGCTACTGTCTCGGCACCCCTCCATTAGACCCTAAGTAGGTCTCTATAAGAAAAATAGAGCGCAGCAGCACTTAAGACCCTCGCGTCTTGCGTGAGTGGAAGCCCTGCGCAATATTTCAGCAGAGTGGTTGCTTATCATCGTTGCTGATAAGTTATTTCGATACACCCTTTTTCGCGAGGAATGCGTGGTGTTTGCGGTCACTGCGTCGCAGTTTTGGTCGATGACAATTGCGGTCAGGAAGTGGTTCATGGCATTTTTTTGTGTAGATATTTTCGATATTATTGTAGTTTTTAGTAGGTACTAGCTGCTTCAATTTACCTATATGTTATGCAGGGTGTTTCAAAGTCTATTTCACGGCTTTTATTTGGAATCAACGTCTCCTAGGGGTCATGAAAGTAAGGTGGATTCCTAGATAAGTGAGAATGGAGAATCCATTAAGATGACTTACAGTGTCTCTAGAGGAGAAAAAAACAGTTAAAAAAAATTAAAATACTAAAGGAGATGGATCAAAAACGTTCAAGAGAAAATTATTGTCAAAATCATAAACAATGCGAAGAAAAACTTTGCATGAAAATATCTTGAATATTCAAGATGATAACGATCAAAGTTAGCATTTTTTTGAACTTTGAAAAAGGGACTGTCCCAAATTAAAAATCCTCTCCAGATCAAAAATGGGATTTCTTGTATGTTTGAATTCAAAATCGTTGATATTCCCCCCTTTTTGTAGGCTAAAAAAAGTGCTAACTTTGGTCGTTAAAATCTCCTTGAATATTTAAGATAGTTTCATGAAACTTTTTTCTGTGCGTTTTTTATGATATTGCCAACAATTTTCTCATTGATGTTTTGATCCATCTCCTTTAGTTTTTTAATTAATTTTATAACATTCTTATTTCTCCTCTAGGAACACTGTAAATCATCTCAATAGATTCTCCATGGTCTTTTATCTAGGGTTACACCTTACTTCCATGACCCTAGGAGATGTTTGTTCCAAATAAAAGCCGTGAAACGGACTTTTGAAACACCCAGTATATGAAAATGACACTTGAAGGTCTTATTCACTGCTGCCTGACCACTTGACCAGTGTTTATCTAGAGTCTAGAGGTCAAGGGCTACCGTAAGCTTTTCCACTCGCTGTAATAAAACAATTACGGCCGGGCCACCCGCAGTCGCGGTCACACTTATCTCCCCCAATCTCTTTGTATGTCCCCTCGCACTCGCGCCCGAGGAGGGGTCGGTAATTGACCACACAAAGAAACTGGCGCCATAAACTGAGGTTTCTTCCTGGAGTTAAGTGTTTAATTACAGCCATTGGAAAACTCTACGGTGACCCTAAAGAAGAATCACACCAATCATGAGTCAGGTTTTTACTGCTCATTCTCAAAATAGACGGAACCTTCAATAGATATTTCTTTTCTTGGATTAATTACTGTGAAACTAAAAACGGGTACACGAGTCTAAAATAATGGAAACTACTCTTACTATGCTACATTACACCTCATCCAAAATGACCACAACTGCCACAACACCAACATTCGCTAATCGATGCCACCCTGAAAGCCGCTATTTCACTCCACCATGAGATAATAAATGCGGACCTGTCCACTTGAATAATTGCAATGGGGGCCGACTGATAAAAATACTGCTCTATCAGAAGGACAGAATGAATACGGTCTGGACCGCTTGGGACCCTCGTTAAAGACCCTTGCAGTGGGAATAAGCATTATAAATCTTTTCCTCCTCCTGGAAAGATGTAGACTTTCGTTTTCTTTCGATGATTTAAGTGCTATGCAAATAATCCAGTGATTAATCTTTAATAGTCCCGAAATTGCGTTTTTATGCAGATTTTCGTGCGATTAATTGTGCCGTTGGAGTTGGCTTCGGTAATATAATATTTCATTCAGGATGATCGGTGATGTCTGGAGTCGTTTTGATTGTTGTATTCTTTGCGATGTATGGGTGTAATTGCTTTTATGTGAGTTTAAAATTAGGTTTTTTTGTTTTCTCTTTTCACTTATTTGTAATCTTGGGGTGATTGCCCATTAAGTATACTTTGGCGTGAATGCTTTTTTGAGGTGGGTATTTTAGGGTAAGTTAAGTAATGATGTTTAAGATTACGTATAAAGGTGATTATTAACTTTTAGGAAACTGAAAGAGCTGGGTTAACTGAGGGATTTTGTTTTACGAGTGAAATCTGAAATGTGCGAGTTTACGTGATAAAATAATATGGTTGGTTTCGTGAAATACCTTCACAGCTTAAAAATCCTTCATCTTTATTATAAATAAGGGTATATTAAATAGTTTATAGCAATAGTTTCGAGGTGACTTGAATCGGTAAATTTAATGTTCCTAAAAAAGAAAGAGAAGATAATAGAAATAGAGAAGGGAAAGAAAGATAAAGCGATGAGGGAGAAAAGATGATTATCGCATTTCTCATTCATCTTCCCTTTCCTATCTATTTCTATTCCTTTCTCTTATTTTATCCCAACTTCTTTTCTCTTTTTAAATTCATATTTCTTCTCTATCCTTCTTTTTCCTCTGGCTTTCTCTTTTTCAGGCACACTAACCTTAAAAAATTAAGTCATCTCAATGCCTTAATAGAAACCTTAATTCTAAATCCCTCGAGATATCCTTATACTACATTCATCTTTAGTGAGGCTACTAAAGATAAAGGATTTTCGATGTGTAACATTATTGCACGAAACTAGTGGTGTTGATAAGGGAAAAAACTTGCATCATAGGTTAAAAAAAGGTATTTTGCATAATTAAGGCTGGGCGCGCACGAGTGACTAAAGTCACGGCGACCAGGATTACTAGTAACAAAAATATCACAAGAAAACAATAGAGCATTTTCAATCACATGACTTTACCTAACAACGGCTTTAGCAACGTTGTTTTTATCGTCCAGTGATGTCATGTGCGAATGCTTCTATTGGATGCTTATATGTCCCGCCCCTAACAACAGCCTTAGCAACGTTGTTTTTGTCTTTGTCACCGTGACAAAAGTCGCCCGTGCGCGCTCGCCCTAAGACTGAAAAATAAAATATTATGCTAATTATGTTGATATAGTACTTAAATTTTAAAGTTTGAAAAATATCATAATTAGGAGTAAAAAAGCTAAACTTTTGCCCTGCAATTTTTTTTTTTTAATTTTGAAATTAATTTTGCTCACATTCAAAGTATACCTGTAATTTCGCACATTTTAGTTGACTAAACATTTAACATACTATTTTTAATTGTAGTTTTTTTTCTTGTTTCAATATCACTCGACTCACATATAAACATGATCCAAATTTAGATGTATTAACGACGATTTTGAAAAAAAAATGCAAAACTGACTAAACAAACTAAACATATGAAAAATCTTTTTTAATCAATTTTAAGCAAATATTGTTTTAATCATGATATACTAGCTTTTTATCTTTGAATGCTTCAAATATCTTTTTATGAAAAATAAATTCAAAATAGATATTCTGAAAGGGGTTCCAAGAAATATTTTGTATTCTAACAAAAATAGCCACACGCTTCACCTTACTATAACAAATAAAATGCTAAAATAAGTCACCCTAAATCATGTTTATCAGTTACTAAGATCCAAGCAGAAACCTATTTATAGGAACCATAATAAGTAGTTTTAAAAAGATTACACTAATATAATTAAATACATGATATGTAACCGTATTTTGAAGCTATACAAGTTATTCTCTGTAAATGGTGTACTTAAAAATAGCATCTCCTCGAAATAGTCACTCTTCTAATAGTTCTAATTCTACCACGTTTCTATAGTGATAGCAGAGGGAAACATAGAATTAAAATTCAACATATTAAATTTTATACAAATAACAAGTTTCTTCTCAGAACCACATGTATGTTGAAAGAGGAACATATTACTTAAAAACAATATTATTTTCAAGACATGTCTTTGAAATTGAATTCAGTCGAAAAATATTACGAGAGATATTTTTATGAAAGGAAATTGTGTAGAGGGAACTTTCTGAACACGGTTTTATCAACATGAAAAATCATAAAATATTGATGGATTTATTGCATGCTTCTGGTAGTGATTTCTGTAAAGATTCATTTCAATCTCTTACAATTTTCCGGAGATATAAAAATTGTGGGTACGCAAATCGTGATAAAAAGACGTTATATATATGTACGGGCAAGGGGATTAATCGAGCATTGTTAATAATGCCCGGAGTGGAGGCGGGCACAGTGATAAATTTCATTGATAAATGACATTGAGTTTATCACATAGCCCGTAACATATACAATATACATGGGTTCAACAAACTAATCATATTCCTAAATTGAAGTTTTTAATTTCTCTCAAAATTCAGACACCACGATGGGAACTACTTTCTTTGTTTTGTTTCTCCAGAGTTAAGTAACGTTGCAGTATAGTACTTTAGGGAGAGGAAGACCATGCTGAAAAGTTACTGCTATTAAGTACTTAAGTGCTGCTATTTGATTAAAAAAATCACCTTATAAGTGATTTTAACAGGCTCAGTAGAGTGTTTTCAGGTGACGTCACAACCGGGTGTTTTCTTTTAACTGTGTACCTTCTGTAGGGCTTTTAACTGTTGCTAAGGCCTTTGTTTATCTGTTGCTAAGCCGGTTTTTAGGTATGGGATAGCGTGATTGCAAATGCTCCAATAGAAGAATTCCACGGCTAGTAATTTTCTGTAACTGTTAACCTCTGTAGGCCAAAAAGCTGTAACGCTTCTGTTGCTAAGGCCGTTGTTAGGTCCGAATCATGTGATTGAAAATGCTCTGTTGGTTCCCTGCATAGTTCACTAGTATTAGAGCATGCTTAAAGGTTACTACTAAGTACTTGTGCTATTTGATTAAAAAAAACACCTTATAAGTGATTTTATAGAAGCTCAGTTGGTTTCCTGCATAGTTCACTAGTATTAGAGCATGCTGAAAGGTTACTGCTAAGTACCCGAGTGCAGCTATTTGACGCAGGGCGTTATCGCCCGGCTAATATCCCCTGTTTGGCGAGATTATAACACGACTGGCAGCGCCTGATTATACAGAATGCTAATGCGGGAGGTGTTACATTTCATGGTGGTATGAACCACAATCGGAGTTATCACCTAACGTGGGAGAACTGCTATACGGGAGGGCATGTATTACCGATATTACAAAGCGGTGGGGTTTCAGCCGTGTAGGGTTCAGCTTGGGTTATGGATATTTCTGGGAATATATTCAGGTGGAAAGGTGTGGAAAGAGTTTCAAATTTGGATGTAGGTTATGGTTGTGAATTATTCAAAGAAATCAGTGATTTGAAATATAGTATCAACTGTTAATATTTTTTTTGTTTAGGTAAATAGTTTCGTATTTCGTTTTGGATGGGAAAAATTTAAGCTCCATATTTTTGTTTGGAATGATGAAAGTTCAACATTAATGTTTCTCTCTAATCTTAAAAAAATGAATTTCTAACTTGTGTGACACACTGCGTATAAAAACAGTAATTTTGTCTTCTTGAGTATAAGCGTTATTCTTAAAAGTTTAGAAAATGCGACTTAATTTTCCTGTTTCAAAATTTAGTACGCATGTATTTTTTGTTCATAATATGCATTTTAATTTATGAATGAATGTTAACTTATAGTAAGTGAATATGCGTTCTAAAGTCAAACATAATTCACAGGGACTGCTTTTGCAATTTTTTGAGCTTATTGTTTTACAACGTTATCTCATTTAGAGAATATGTTTAATACTTTTAAAGGCTAGACGCTTTAGTGCAATATAAAAAATTATACACAAAAACCCATTGTATTTTTATGTTTACTCTCTAATAATAAAAAAGGCGATGCATACTGCACGTTACTTAACTGATTTTATCTACCAAACAAATCCCTCTCTTTGAAAAAAATCCAACCTCAGACACTATTTAGATTTAAAAGATACAGCTGCGCTTTTAATCGTCCAGAAAGCTTTCTCCAACAAAACTAAACTGCTTCCGAAACTAAATCGTAACGTGGGGGCCTCAGAAGAAACCCAACGACGCACTAAAGAGCAAAGTACGAACGATAAGTTTTGATATCTGCTTCCTCCCTCCAGACGCTATAAAAGAGACTTGGACCTTTTCACTAGTCCTCCTTAGTTTGACAACAAAGCTGCACTCACACTCAGTCTGGTAGCCCTGTTATGGCGGCCAGACGCACAAATGGCCTTTTTGGACACACGTAACTGTGACTGTATCTGTGAACTGTCGTGTGTGGTTGGACTATAAAAGAAACTTTCTCCCTAACGTGATCATTAGGCGGTTGTAATTTCTTGGGTTTTTTTTGGGGGGGGAAGTTTAGATTGAATGGGGTATGCCGAAACTGGTGTCGTAACACTTGCTGTAGTAGTGAGTTTTGTCCTTTGTTTTTGACATTGTGTTTAGTGTCTTTATTGCGAAGGAAAGTTAGAGTAACCGGCTTTTATTCTTTGAAGCAATTATGTCTTCTTATTCTAATGTTCAACTATTACTAAAAGAATAAGAAAGCGGCCTCAGCAGATTTTATAGCGAATATTTAGGAAAAATACTTTGTATACCGAAATTTGCAACATTCTCTTTTCTTTTTTAATTATCTTTATTTTCTTTCTTTATCATTTCTAGTTTAAACCCTAAAAAAATTACAAAGTTTATTGTAACTAAAAATATGCATGCAGTTAATTTAAAACGGGCAGGCCGTAATTTTAGTTTACTTTAAAACGTTTCTTAAAATTTCTAAGAGTTGCAGTCTACAACCATTTGCTTGTCGCCTATCGTATTCGTATGATATTTGTTAATTTTAACGTATCCGAAAAAAGAAGAAGACTTCACTTCAAACGCTCCACACCAAAATAAACACATTCAAGCACACTTTTTTGTCTTCGAATTAACAACACTTTAGTTGTTTTGTTAGGTAGAACCACGGCTTACTAGATACTATACAGGCTAGCCGAGTTTTAAACAATGAAAACCATTTGACAACTTTTCCCGCTTGGATCGCCACAAGTCTTACCTATATCGACCAACTAATATGATATCACACTGACAAATAAGGAAAAATAAAGGCGTGTTTTCATGACGTAAACTGCTGATTGTTGACCGTTAGTGGCTGATTTGAATTTTTGAGCCATTAAGCCCCGCCTTCAACTCTGTGGATTTGCTTTGCCACTTTGTCAGCAATTGCCCTATGGGATATTTAATGATTTCCGTATCTTTGGTTGCCTGTATAGTTAGTATCTAGTAAGCCGTGGTAGAACACACCTTATGTGTTGTGATAACTTTCTGAATATGTTTGAAAAGTGTTACAAATTTGTTATACCCAGAAACATGTTCTAAAATAGTTTAGAATTTGAAAGTGTTCTCAAATTTGCATCGAAACACCATAAGAACACATTTTCTGTCTCTGCAACTTTTAACAACGCTTTTTCAGCACCATCTTTTTCTCACACAACACAACCGCAATACACAATCAAAACACTTTCGGTTGGAAGAAGTCTTCATTATTCCGTTTACTCAGCGTTGCAAAAGTGTTTCACACAAACTTTCCCCGCCAAGCAAAAACAAACCAACGTCAACAAACAATACGGAGTTTTGCCGGCAATTTCAGCACTCCCCATCTATTGATCTTTTCCCTCTTCACGTTGATATGGTCCGCCATTAATCATTCGAATAAATCTTAATTCCCCTTCACGGATCCATCCTATCAATTCGATTCGGGCTCATCCGGCAAATATTAGTCCGGCTTCACGTTCCTCACATCGCCCGGAGCAGCCGGACTAATTAAATGATTTATTGGACCGTTTCAACGCAGCTTCTCTTATGTATTTTTGGACGCTCATCGGTGACTGAGCTTCTATCTTTCCAAGGATGAATTTTGGGCCACTATGAGAGATAACTTTATGTGTAGCTTTTTGGAAAAATTATGTGTTAATTAATTTATTGAAACGGGGTGTTTATTGCAACCCTGGTTTAACTGCAACCACTTCTGTTTTCTCCCTTTTTTGGGTTTCGGTTCCTGTATTGTGGTGGAATCCCCTTCCAGGCCCTGTCGGTTCACTGAAACATGTGTAGCAGTTTACGGTTCTTCAACTGAAAATGTTGTGTTGCATTATCCCGATGCAGAAATTATTTTATATGCTTAAGCATTCCTCGTCCTCAGTGACTTTAGGGGATACAGTTATGAATTTACGTTAATTATTTAATTTTACTACTCATTTAAAGTAACTAACCCAAAAAGATAGATAAAGGTAGCATTTCAATTGAATTAAAGGAATACCGTTTTACACAATTTAGATATAAATGATTTTAATTAATTTATATGTAAATAATTTTTAGCCATATTCACAGCCATCGGCTTCGATGTTAACCAGCTGCTAAATAAAGAAATATATTAGTTTTCGGTGACTCTGATTAGTGGAATCCTTCTTTGACTTAGGATTTAGCACCGACACTGATGATTGTGAATATGGCTATTAGTCTACTTATATAAACCAAAAAGGTTCTTTAAAATTGGATAAAGGAAAATATTTTCTGTGTTTGTATGAAGAAATAGCAAACTTCTGAGATTTTAAAGACACGTAGTTTTTTAAAAGATCCACACACATGCAAATGTTTTTGTTCTTTTCCTATTTTCTATTAAAAAGGAGATGTCTATTTAGAATCTAACTCTGGCTAAAACACTGCTATTGAACTAAAACTTTATTATTCAAAACATAACAATACTCAAATTTTTAAAACTGTAATAAAACTGTTACGTACAATTAACACAATGAACTAAAACAATCACAAGCAAAACAATATCAGGACTAGTAGCTAGATTCACCCCCCCCCCCCCCACCTCTCAGAACACAAAGTAAATCACTCAATATCCTAACAACAAACAGCAAAACTAATTTCCCAATCGGAAAAAATTCAATTCCTAAAAAACTACGTCTTCACCACACCAAAACTGATAAGTCATCCTCTCTAATCCACTCAGAGAGAGCATTTTTCCGGAAAGCAAAAAAAAAAGTTGTTGGAAAGGAAAACGTGACAGAGCCTCGCACATTCGATCCCCGGTCACGTCCGCACCGGGAAAACGCCATAGGTGCGAAATTCGAACCCATTCTCTTGCCAGAATGAAAGTCGATTGCGGGGGAGGTGGTGCCTCGGATGGAATACTTTCCAGAGGGTCGGAATTTCGGTACTTTGGAGAGGGAAGTTTCGCTTTTCCCGTTTCCTTTATTTGCTTCTTATCTTTGCTTGATATCAATCGTTGGGCTTTTAATCCGGTGATCTGAAATTGCTGGTATCGGGTTATTGCTGCTATAGAGATGCATGTGGAGGAAGGTTCTTTGTGCACTTTAGAGAGAACATTAGGTAGTGTAAAGGGCGTATATAGACGTAATCTAATAGGCAGTATCTTTTATAACCTTAAGTCGAAGCGAAGGACGGTAAATTTTGAGATAGCGAGTTTTACTACTTCTTGTAGAAGTTACGTAAACTTAATAACTATATGCTTCTATAGGGTATTGTATTATAAAAAATGTTGCATTGGGGTGACTGAATTCAATAATAATTTGATTCGTATAACAGTTAATAAAATATCCGAAAATAATTCAATTTAGTTGGAACTAAATTATTTTAAGAATTCTTGAAACTACTTTATGTCTTTAAATTTTTTTTGGTTATATTGACAGTACTAAATAAAAAAAACGTATATTTTGTTTTCAAAAATGATTATCATCAGGAAGTGATGTCAGACAAGATGTTCCTGTAAAACTTCTTCACCACGTGAATATATGGAAAATTCCTATTGGTATAAAAATATATCGGCATACCAAAACTTTTAACAAAAAGTCTGCCATATAAGAATATAAATTTGAGATAATACCTAATGTCAGGTTTTTTCGTTTAACGAAGTTAGTGATATTATTGTTTTAACTATGAGGTGTCAATTGAATGCTGGCATACTTAATTATTTCGCCATAAAACAATAACTTATCGAATACTGAAGTTATCAATTAAAAAGGGAATGAAAAAATGCCTGCAGAAACAGTTTTAGTCATCCTGTTTAAGCTCGATAGATACTAAGTTCAATGGAGTAGCTATGATCTAGTTTAGTGTCGTATGCCTATGAGTGTCTCTGAATTATTAAATAGAAAACATAAGGGAACCGATGACAAGCTTCCTATACTTCCATCGATTTTCACAGCCTGAAATATCCCACACCTTGCCACTTCCTTTCATTACTCTTCATTTCTTATACCCATAAAGAAGAGTCATCAATTGCTTATTCATCTTTATGGCCAACTTCCGTCAAAAAAAACACCTTAAAACCGACAACAAGCACATTCGGAGAAAAATCCTCAAAACGCAATTGCAGAAACTGCACTGCAACACAATAGCCCAGAAGGTGAATATGACTGCCACCATGAAAGATTCAGATTCGCGAAATAAGAGGATATTGGACGTTAAATAAAAAAAGACACCATCGATTTTTAGAGTCATGACAGAAGAGAGACCACCAGAAAATATAAAACGACTCATAAAGGAATACGTTGAAGGGGGAAAAGGCTTTGGTACTTTGCCAATATTAGAGAAATGAGACTTCTTTCTCTCTCTCTTTCTTTCTTTTTATTATTTATTTTCTCTTAACTCCATTTTTTTTATCGTGTGACTAGAAATGGGAAAAAGTGGCAAGTCATATATTCAGCAGCCAAGAATTCGCGTGAAGTGTCCGAGTGAGAAGTAATAAGAAATGGGAAGAATTGTGTCTTTTTTTTTTGAAAGGGGGAAATCTAAATTTCGTTTCTGCCATTCTTCTCCTAAGTTGCTTTTATACGCCTTTTTATTGTCGCTTAAAGCCCTCCTCGTCGGATGAAATATATTTCTCTGAGATTCGTAAGTACGAACAGGTGATGGGGTGTTTCCATGCCGTTCCTCTTTTTTTTTTACGTTGTTTTAGAACTGAAGTGATCGGGTTTTATTGGTGTTAGGGGGAACCAGATTCGTCTTTCGCATATGTGAATGCAGTTAAAGAAGACCAAGAATGTAGTTTTATGATGTCGATTTTTATTTTTTTGTTATCTGTAGGCTTGAGATCTTTAAAAAAATTGAAGTGCTCCACATGGGATTTAGAAAAGAGTGGGTATTCTTGCAGTATACGATCTACCAGATTAGCTTGCTTATGAGGATTAGTTATTAGTTTATTAGGATTTATTAGTTAGTTTTTAGTTAGTTTATGAACTTTATAATTTATGTATATTATTTATATATAATTTATGATTGGTAAATCAATCTCGAGAAAATCTGCCATAAAAGATCTTGGTGTGACTTATGAATCCATTTTCAGTTTTAAATTACACATACAGGAAATAACTCTCAATGCTACAAGGAAACTAGGTCTTTTAAAAAGTACTACCTCAAATTTTAATGATGTAAAAGTCCTTTTTCTGCTGTTCAATACTTTGGTTCGACCCCTTCTTGAATACAATTGTGCAGTTTGGAATCCATGCCAAAAATCTCTCATCATAACTATAGAAAAAATCCAAAGCAAATTTTTTCGTTACATTTATTTTAAATCTAAGGATCCCTCTTACATGCATGTCCCAAACAATCTCACCCTTGAACTCCGTAGAAGAATATCTGTATTTTAATTTTTTTACAACATATTAAATAACAAAATTGATTGTCCCTCTATCTTGCAACAATTTAAACTCCATGTCCCTAAACATATCACTCGCAATAAAACAGTACTTCATGAACCTATTTACACTAATCAATATCTTCAGAACCAAACATTCATACAATTCATAAAAATAGTAAATAATCTTCCCAATAATTATGATATTTTTTTGACTCTTTTAAAAAAATTCAGAAGGTGCTATAATACTTGCTTTTTATTATCTGTTTCGTGTGTGTATTTGTATTTTTCTTTGTCTTTTGGTGTTTTTATCTTGTCATGTAAATGGATACTTTATATCTGTATGACAATATGTAAATAAATAAATAAAGCATTGTAAATAAATAAATATAGTTAGCTCATTAGGATTTTTTAAAAAAAATCAGTTTTGGTGTCACCTTCTACCCTAAATCCAGCTAACTAATCAGGTAAATAGCAAACTGCAAGAATACCAAAGAGTTTAGGAGCTAATGAAAATCGTTTCCTCCCAAGTATTTTAAAATACCGTGTGGTTCTTTTTTTTCAATTAAACTGTCTAACTTTCTTTCAAAGATTTTTTTTCTGTCAAAGTTTTTCTCCGAGGCGGCCGGACTACAAGTCCCTCCCTTAAAAAAAACACCAAATAAAATTTCTAATAGCTCTGTGATCAAAATCCAACATAAAGGAAGAGTAGCTAAGTAAGAAGAAGCTCTGAAACGACATCACGTGATAACAACAAAAGGCTATTACGGCAAAAATTGAAAGTTATTCCATACAACTTGGCCATAAGCATTTCTCACTACTATTTATAAATTCAATGAAAAATAACTCCGGTCCTCTCTTACGAGTCAGGTGTATCCCTTCCTTTTACAACGAGTGACTGCTGTCAGATACAAGGCACATTCCCTAACTACAATTAAGCGGGGTTATTAATGGCTATAAGGACCCTGTGTACTACTCCCTTTGATCTAGCTGGCGTGGCGCCCGAATCTAACTAACTAGCTCACGCGAGCTAGTAAGTGCTGCAATTTGCGAGGCAGTTAGGCCTAGGAGTACACATTATGGGCGTATATGGCTTGTTGTAGATTGATGAAGGGATGGAAGCATTAGTTGTCAGTCAAAAGAGGGTTGTATTAGCGCTTCTTTGTTAATGCTAGGCTATCAAGAACTGAAGAGGGATGGTAACGTGATTACTCAAATGGTGGTGTGATTAAGGTTGTCTGTTTACCGGTTTGGAAAAGTCGGTGTTCTGAACGTGAGAATGAAGTGAAAGTTCTGGTTGGTAGTGTAATTTTATAAAGAACATTGGAGTTCATCTCGGTTGCTTGTAATAACAAAACACTTATATGTAATAGTTTTTCTTTGTTAATGCTAAGCTATCAAGAACTGAAGAGGGATGGTAACGTGATTAGTCAAATAGTGGTGTGATTAAGGTTGTCTGTTTACCGGTTGGAAAAGTCGGTGTTCTCCTAACCTGAGAATGGGTTGTGAAGTGAAAGTTCTGGTTGGTAGTGTAATTTTATGAAGAACATTGGAGTTTATCTCGGTTGCTTGTAATAACAAAACACTTATATGTAATAGTTAATGAGATGCTGTAAAGGTAATTATTCATTGACTCTTACGGCCGTATTCACCGGTAACTTGACCGGTTGTTAACCAGGAGTCAAACCTCTGATTGGTGGAGATCTAGTTACCCTTCTTTAACAACCAATCAGAAGTTTGACTGTCGTTTAACCACCGGTCAAGTTGCCGGTGAATACGGTCGTTAAAGGCATACCTGCACTAAAACGCTACTTTTAAAAAAACATCATTTTGTATAGTAAATCCTGATTTTTCAATAATATAATTGTGAGAAGCCTAAGTTATCGTTGAAAACTCATGAGCCCGTTATGAACGTACTATTACGCTCGGAATACTTTTAAAAATTTAATCAACTTGCATATTTTAATCCAATAATTCTTTTAAATTTAAGACATGAAGAAATAATAACAGCTCGCAACATCCTGTTCAAAAATTGCATTTCGAAACACATACCTAATCATTTTTGGGAATTAGGTCATTGGTAATAAATTGCATCCCATGGCACTTTTGTTTGAAAGTAGCATCCCTAAACTTTAATCCTATGAGCCATATTTAAAGGCATAATCCAGGATTATTAGTTAGAAAATGTATTGGTTAGAGCTGAACTTAAAAAAAAGTATTTCATAATAAAAAAAAACTTATGGCTTATCTACTTAATGTTTTGATAAACCCAGCTGATACTTAACAGGAGAAGAGATGCAGTAAGGGGCTAATTACAGTTCTATCTGTAACCGAACTTTTAAACACACGATTACATTTCCAATACACTTTTCTATCGCTGGTAGTTTTTCAGAAACTGGCCGGTTTAATTAAAGGCAGGTTCCCCAGTTCACGCCATTTGTTGTGTATTAACCTGCAGCAGTTGGGGAGAAAAAATTCACGCAAAAAAAAATCCCATCACGGTCTGAAAAATGTGTGAGGATATAAAAACAAAAGGGCGCGAAAAAATCGATAAAAAACGGCATAAAAAGATTATTATCACGAAAAACAACGATTACCGAAGAACAGAATATTGTTAGCAAACGCGGAATAGGAGGAAGAGATAGAAAAAAACACATAAATAACATTAAACGAGAGAGAGAGAGGAGAATGCGAACATCTCAACTCGACTGGGGATGATAAAGTACCGAGTTGAAGGTAGCCCCGCCCAATTCCGCGCACGGACCAATCAAAGTGTGAGCTTTTCTTTTAACGCGTTTTCTGCCTTAATGGGCTTTATCTTTTAAATTCTCTTTAGACTCGGAATGGCATCAGACTCATTTTACTGTTGAAAGTTGAGAACGATCCGCCAGAGATGCAATCTTTCAACAGTTGGCGAAAGTAGTTTTTTAGGGCCATTGATTTCGCTGCGTTTTCGTTACCTTTGAAAATTACTCTTAATTACGATTTCAGTCTGGGAGCAATTAAGTTTAATTGAGAAGGTTTTGAAGTTTTAATAGCACTCTTTCCTACTTTAATTACATTGCAGATTTTTTTTTATCTATAGTATTACCTTACCATGTTGTCTCTCAATGATTCGATGAACCAGAATTTCACAAGAACCATTTTCTGCCATTATTTACAACTTATACTGATTTGTAGTTAGAACAAAAACTATTTAGTAAAGGAAATAATCCCATCTCACACGGACTCTTCGCGATCACAGTCTTGAAAATAATTTATCTAGAATGGAAAGTAACACTCATTTTTCTCTCATTATAAATTTCACCGGCACACAAAAAAAATTAAGTAGAATGTTCATTTGACCGGACCTACCTACGGGTACGTATTTTGGTCCGCTGAATCCGAATTCGAGGTCAGTTTGACCCCTACACCCTCGAAATTTTGAGAAAACTTCGAAAAACCGTAAAAATGATGAAAATCGGCAGTTTTAATGATAAATTTTTTTTTTGGAACTAAACTAAGCGTGATTTTCATGTATTTCGATCCGCTGAATATGAATCGAAACTTTATTGAGACCACGAGCTATTTTAAATGTGAAAAAATCACACAAAACTCTCAAAAATTCCGAAAAAATATAGTTTTCATGATAAAAAAAACTTCTTCTGGTCCAATTCAGATAAAATTTTATATCTTTTGATGTCTTCAATTCGCATCTTAATTTTTTTAGTCTATTCACCCTCTAAAGCTGGAAAAATTCGAAAAAATTGTAAAAATGACCAAAAAAATTGATTGAACATGATTTAATGCCTAAAATAAATACGCATTTATTTTAGGCATTAAATCATGCTACCCGTAGGTAATACGTACCCGTAGGTAGGTCCGGTCAAATGCACATTCTACTTAATTTTTTTGTGTGCCGGTGTTTTTAACAAACTCCACTTCACCAGAAACCTACAATGAATCGTATTCAGATATTTCTATCAAACGGTAAATCAAATCAAATTTTCAACAAAAATGAAATCTGTTAAATTTTCACAGCTAACTGCACTTTTTGTAATAGTACTGAAGAACATGAAATCTGTAATCATATATTCAACTCCTGCCCTATCCGGTATTATCCGGTTTAAAACCGTTTCCTCTCACGTCTCATTTTAACTCAAAGTCATTACTCAAGAATTTTTTGTTTTACAACGTCTATCCTAAACACCACATGATGTCACAAACACTACATTTTCGAAAATGTCTTTTTCTTGCATAATAATTTTAAAATTCCACCAAAATAAAATTTGTAAAAAAATTTAATCTTAATTTTTTTCTTACGTAATTATGAGAGGGGTTGAAATGACTAGGCTGGAGAGGGGTCAAAAATGACTAAAAACATGATTACGTAATATTTGAACGGCCCCTTAGTACGCAATACATCATACACAAAATCTTTCCTATTGAATCGCCTTTCTGGGTATGTGCTACTGATACACATATTAGCGTAGTTAGCAACAATTCTGTGTCCATCGGTATTCAAAATTCCAATACCCTATTTCAAATACGCTACACGGGCGCAATCTCAATGAATGGGAATAACCAACAACGACACGGTCACCTTTCATATCGACGACACCATAATCCCCCTGTCTTTTCGAACACCCCCCTTCTCACCAGCCAAGACAACAAAAGCCACCGTTTCAATAAACACAACAACACGACGGAGATGATAATTTGGCCACCACCGCTCATAATTAAAATGCATATTATAATCTCGCCACCCTTTGCTAATTTTAATTAATGTCACAGCCGTGTCCAGTCGTGTCGTCGAACAACGCGGGAGATTATTAGGAATGAGAATCGAATTGAGCTGTCGGGGGTCGGACGACTCTGGATTAAGGGATTTGGAGTGGTGAAGTGGAAAAGATTAGTGGGGAGGATGTAGAGGTTTAGTGCTGCGGGATGATTCGAAATTTTAGCATTTTGTTGTCACAGGGATGGAGTGACTGCGCAAAGTTAGTCTGATATTTGATACAGTTTAAGTAATGGATTGGATATTTTTGATAATCTTATATTGATTTATGATCTACATACACTATAGTGGTTTGTGTTTATAAAATGTTTATATTCATAATTTAAAACTAAAGTAAAAGTATAACTTATAATTTAGGGAGTGCTAAAATTATTATTATGTTTAAAAAGTGTACTAATGTTATGTAGGTAATGTGTGTAAAGTTTTATTAATTTTAAAGTTGTTTCAGAGTCTACACTGATTAATTTGAACTGTGAAATAAAACACTTCTTTTCAAGTCAGCTCAACAAGGATGTTTCCCATTATACGATTAAATATGAAAATTAATTAACCAATTTATACACATCAGGCCGAAACCTCGACGGACCAAAACACATATATATTCTATCCTTGTAATATATTCAGAAAAAAAAATTAAATAGGTACAAATTCAAACTACACTTTGAGTATTCTTTTTTAGAAAAAAACTCGTATATCAACTGTCTGGATTGTATAATTAAATCCAAACAGGTTAGAATTAAATCCAAATGGGCAAGTATTATGAATAGATTTTGTTTCATTTTCTTATCGCTTAAAATGTAGCAAGATGTGAAATGTCTTCTTGTGTTTTGATGATGTTTATTATGTGTATTAATTTCCATTTTTAATTAATTTAATTTCCATACAAATTTCATCTAAAAGTCATATGTACTTAAAATTCTCTTAAAATTCAGAAAAAAAGTACAGTTTCCTTATCTGTTCCGTAAGTAAAGAGCGGTTTTGGGTCCAAAATAACAAATTGTGGCCAAGAATTGCAAATCTACTTAATAAAACATGATGTTTTATTGATGACAAGAATAAAAAAATTTATCCGTGATAAAATATTTGGCGTTTTAAACCTTTCGGCAATTTTTAACGGTACAGATAATGGAACTGTACCCCTCAAAATGTCAAACATCAGAAAAATAATTCAATTCTACACAATTTTCATACCGAAACGGTCACGAATAGTCCAACCCATGTCGATTTTCTCGGAACCAAAGACGTTTTTTCGCACCTGCCAAGCCATTCGCTCTGCCAACCCTTCAAATATTTGCATGAGGGTTGTTGAATATAAAACATCTAAACTCTACTCCATTCCTTCCTGGGTATATAACCTTTCCACGGCCGGCTCACCAGTATATATATTTCAAAACTCTTTTTGCCGAAGAGAGCTACTCCCTCCGAAATCAGATTTCACCAGCTCAAGAGAATAAGGAATAAAATAAGAAGGAATGGGGAAAAAGAGTCACAGGCTTCCAGTCGACGAAAATGGTTACATTAAGAATTGAGATTTTCGATTTGGAATGTATGACATTCTGCGGGTGAGGTGTTTGACAGTTATTTTTTTCGAACTTGACTGTCCAGGTGTCGAGTTTTGGGGACCTTTTTTTAAAATGGAGTTCTGTGCTGGAAATGGGTTTCGTTTTCAATGAAGTTTTATTCGGGATCTGAGAAATAGTGTGGGAGTTGCTTGGAAAGGAACATATGGTTACAGGTTTTTAGGTTTAGGACATCATATAGAATATAAATTCTGAAGGCAAAAAGTTATTGACACTTTGCAATTTGAATGCAATGTTACAAGTTAGTAATGTAACATCGTAATGTAATAGAATTGGATTTTTACTGTAAATAGGATGTAAGATTTTGTGGAAATGCATGAAATATTAAAATGACACCAGTTTTTCAATTTCATGAAAAATTATCTCATGAATCTTCTTTTAACTAACATTCATTTCAAATATTCTTCTTTCTTTATTGACTTTTTGATAGGTATCCCGTATTTAAAGCATTTTTTTACAAATTGCTCTAAAAAATGCAAACTGACACTGAAGAAACAATGATCTTATTTTGCTGCTAAGAACACTGTAAGATAATGTATTCAGCATATTCGCTCTACTAAGGGCACACCTTACTTCCTCGTCTTACAAAAAGTTGTTATAAAATTAAACCTGTGAAACAGCAGACATTCGAAATAATCTGTGGTGATAATTTATATCTTAGGATTGTCTAAATTAAATATTGATTCTTAATAATATTTCCAAAGGAATAATATCTCCTTAAAAGTTGTTCTCCTAATTTCAACTTCTATTGCATTTTTTTGTGATTTATCCACTCATAAATATGATTGACATATACCTAAGAGTATTTTAGATGCATTAAAGTGTTTCCATTTTAGTAAATAAATGCTTTTAAATTGCATAATATTGGAGGGTTTTTTTATTGTTATTCTAAAAAGGAGGTGTTTTTTTTCCTTCTTGGAGAAAAAGCATTTAAATCTTCATAACATCGCTCTTTCTTTGTACATTTAAACTCTTATAGGATTTTCCTTCAAGTCTCTTGCCAATCCTTTTATAAAAGTAACACTACTTCTTTTCCTTTTCCTTTTGTCTTTGTTTTCGATTTTAAAGTCGTACTTTTTTCCTTAAAAAAATGCTGCATTGATATTAGATACTTTTTTAATCGCCATTATGTAATGTTGTTTTAAGAGACTTCTTTGAAACGCGTAGCTTAAAAATGAACTTAAAATGAAAAACAAAATGAGTTTTCTCAGATAATATACTTAATTTACATTTTCTTCAAATTTATAGCTTTAATAAAGTAAATTACTTTAAGTAATACTGTTTGAAGTGCTGAATGAAAGAAAAAAATAATTCCAAAACCAGTTAAAATATTCTAATTGTGATTAATTTTGACTGTAAAAGCTCATAAAAAGATTCAAAAATTTTCTTTGACTAAATCAAAACAAACAAATTTATTTTTATGTAACGTTAATATGTATTATGAATCTTTGGAACTTTTTTAATGTTTTAAAAACTTACGTCATTTGCATGAAACGTTAGAATAAAGATTATGCTGAATTTATCAAAGGTTTTCAAACATAAATGATTATAAGAGTTTTTGATTTATAAATAATAATAAATTATTTATAAGAGTGCTGCACTGAAAAATAACTTTAAAATATAATTCATCCAAATCTCTTAGATGTACACAAATAAAATTTTAAATTAAATTTGATATGTTTTCTGAATTAAACAGTCTTTATTATTTTTATAAATATTTTACTTTCTCTTGACATAATATTCAGAGTTTTCATATAAAATTTGTTGCTTGTATCGAAAATTTTATTCTGGTTTACGCAATACGCATTTCCTAAGTTGTTTTATTAATACAATCTCACGTTTTGTAATACTTTCTATTCGAAATATGTGATTACAATTAAATTTATTTCTGAATATAGTGCATTTATCCCCTATTGAAAAAGTTGATATCTTCTTACTTATTTGTAAAGAGAACAGATTAAATAAAATCTCTAAAAGTAAACATTTCCTAGCTAGACTACTGATTAATACGTTGGAAATGTATATAAACAAAATCACAACATGTTGAAATTTATGTCAAACCTATAGAATATTATACTGGGGAGACTACATACTAAATAAAAAGGCATTTATTTCATTGACCGTAAACATAGGATATCAATTCTATATTTTTGAAATCATTGTAAAAATAATATGTCCTGAATGACATACTAGTCCCAAATTAAAGTTGAAGTAAATATTTTTATTTTCTTTGTAAAGATAAATAAACTTAAACTGATACATTCTGGTGGAAACAAATATCCAAAAACACCATTCCATATCTCCCTCCCCTAACCCCCTTAAAAATTCACTGGTCCCTTTCTGCTTACCACGCTCAGCATCCGAGTCAAAAGAACCGGCTATAACGACAAAATGATGCAAAAGGGGTACTAGTACACAAAACAGTCCAGGCGAAGAAGAAAAAAAGAGCAAAGATTAGGGGAGAGACTGGAGACAAATGAGGAAGAAGTGAAAGAAATAGGGAAAAAACAGGGAAAAGAGAGAAAAGAAGTTATTTTCTAATTAGCCGTACGGGGGAGTGCTCCCCTGGGAATCCATCCGGGTTCTTTTGAATTTACCATTTTGTGTTCTAAATGGACGCGGCATTGGGTCCGGATCGAACAAAAGGTCATTCGATCTGAATAAACAAAAGGTCTTTTCTTTTGCCTGTTTTCGGGATAAGTTCTCTCAAGGTTCCCTCCCGGAATGGGGAATGTTCGATCTAATGGTATTCGCTTTGTTGCCAGATCTGATAAGGTGGCTCCTTCTTTTTCCGCCGAATAGATACTCTGTTTCTGTTTTGGACGAGTTTTTCTCGTGCATGATTTAGTTTGTGAATGAAAATGCAAAAGGATTTGCTAATAATAGATGAGTAGTAGTATGGACGTATTTCTATTATTCGCTATTCAAATATCCTTGAGTTTCATGAGATTCGTAATATCGTTAAGTGTCACTGAAAAACTCAAGAATAATCGAGCCTACTTATAGCTTGCCCAATGGAACTAATCTCGGCCAACGAAAAAAGACCAGGGAAGATCGAAATTGAGTAATGGTAAATATCCTAATAACGTCACGATTAATATTTCTTCCTCAACAGCTCAAAAGGTAACGTTCTCAGGCTAAACTCACAGAAATGGACGAAAATTTATTTACATAACCAAGGTTGACATAACCATATTGGTTGATGGAGGGGCGATTCTAGCGGGAAGAGTAGTCAAATGCTTCCCCTAATTCAAGAAAAGGCTAGCCTGTATAAATCTAGTAATCCGAGCCCACACATAATCCTCCCCATCATTTGACCTTTCGAGATATCTCACCCAAATCAATTAAGTCCATAAGCTCTTACTACTTTTACCACCACTTAAAGTCTTAGTATAAATGGATTACCAATTATACTAATTCCCACCCAACGCAAAAATTACTCCTTAAGTGGATTACTTCATATATCAATTCCACTGCAATGTTAATTCATCGACAATTCCTCCCTTAAGATCTACTAACCACATTAAAGTAGATCTTAAGTTTCTGTCCGAAAGGGGCGATTATTTGGCATCAGTAGAATGTAGCGAACTGCTACTAATGAGTGCCCGACCGAATCCGCTTTGCTCGCCCGGAGGCTGCTTGGAATTAATTTGTGTCGGGGCGTATGTGGACAGTTGGGACAGGCCGTTATGTTTAAGCCGTACAAATGAGAGATTAGGATCAGAGACCGATAAGTGTGGGGAAGTTTGTTTTCTTTTGAGAGGAGTGTTTTAAAGAGATCGCGAATATATAAATGACAGGGTTGATTTTTGAGTTTATGTTGAACGAATGGGTTTACATTTTGTATCAAAGGAAAGAGGGAAGTTACGAAAGAGATAGATTCCGTTATTTGTTCAGTTAAATATCCCCAAGCTATTTGTTCACCAAATATGCAAATATCGACAAAATTTTAATGCTGCCATTGATGAAGTAACTCTATGTTTTAATTGGTTGGTTTACAATTTGTGGCGATATTTCTAATATTTTTGACGAAAAAGAGCTTTGTGGTACTTAATGGGATCGAAAACTGAAATGAACCATAAGCTATGTATTGTGACCTCAGAACTGAGAAAGTCTATCATACGTCATAATTTGAAGCTTCCTTGTCCTAATCGTAACGAGTCGTTAATTCTGCCCCGGTTTCGTTTTATTGCGCATTCGAGTGGACTTAACTTTAGCTGTTTTTTTTTATTTATTTATTATTTTTTTTGTGAAATTTTAATAAAATAATAACTGAGGATAGAACCCACGAGCTGCCGCAGGCATCCTACTACTGCTCCAGCGGGATTCCGTAACTTCAAAACTTATTATTACAAAGCGGGGCCGATTTATGGCCGTATCCACATCGCGTATTCACTGTGAATTCGCCTGCGCGAATCAGCCGAATTTGTATATACCAATCAGTACTAATTGGACTGATTCGCGCAGGCGAATTCACCGTGAATACGGCCCTAACGGCTTCACTAATCGTGTAGTTAGCCATGGAAAATCCCACTAGTTTTTTATCCTGTTATCCATTTCCATAAAAGAAAATGACACACTGTTTTGGACGCCAAATATCGGCAAGTTTTGTTTTCAACATTAATTTTAATTGTATATTAAAATTTGGCGACATTTAAAATGTTTAACGTTCCTTGGTGATTTATAGCGGGATAGATAACGGAATAGCAGGTGTTTTTCAAACGATACTAAACTCCATTCTATTTTCCAGGTGAGGTGAAGACGATGTCGCCGTCAGGGTCATGCCGGACCGCGCTCGCATGAGTCTGGCGGCACCCCTCCTCATGACGGCGGCCGCAGCCATGTGCATCATCGCCCCCAGCCGGCAACAACAGCAACACCACCACTTCGACTGCCCCCTCGCGCAGCACCTGAGCCCCTGCAACTGCACCTCGCGCAGCCGCGGCCTCGACGTCACCTGCCACCGCGTCCCCCCTCTGCAACTGCGCGAGGTGCTGGACGTGCTCGCGCTCACCCGCACCACCCTCTGGTTCCTCAGCATCGCCCACACCGATCTATCCCATTTCCCCAAGCGGCTCTTCGAAGGGCTCGACCTCAGGAACCTGATACTCGTGAGCTGCAATGCGAGCGCGCTGGCCCCTTCGGCTTTCCATGGGGACGTGGCGAGCCGGGTCGAGTCCGTGGATCTCTCTCGGAACTGTCTCGGGCGCGTCCCCACGAAAGCCTTCTCGGGGCTTTCGTCCCTGGCCGCACTGAGCCTGGACTACAACTGCATCGAGACGCTCGAGGCGCACGTGTTCAGCGATCTGGTGTCCCTGCTGTGGCTCTCCCTCTACGGTAACCGGATCAGGCTGATAGACAGCCGGGCCTTCTTGGGGACGGAGGCCAGCCTGACCAGGCTGAACCTAGGGGGCAACAGACTGGGGAAGGTCCCCAGGTACGCCCTCCAGAGACTGGGGTGCCTGCAGGGGTTGAGACTGCACGACAATAACGTGTCGGAGATCCTGGTCGAGAACTTGCCGACGTCCTTGTGTGAACTGGACCTCTCCGGGAACGATATTGTGAAGCTGGAGGCTGAAGCGTTTGTGACTTTGAGCCGGCTTTCTGCGTTAGATCTGGAGGATAATAAGATACTAACTATTCATGAGGATGCATTTAGCGGGATATACGGTAAGTACCCCATCAATTTTCAGTTTTGAATCTGGTAATTCTTGATTCTGGCTAAAAGTGGTTCCGTTTGAGCGTGTAAAGTTATTCTGCAAAAATTCTGGAATGCTATGAAAGGCAACCCCCGATTTCTCATAGTTTTGGGCCACTCTTGGCGTCAAAATCAAGAAGTTCCAGATTTGAAGGAAAATGTTATTTTGCAACATGTTTTGTCGTAATTAGTATGTGTTTTTCAGGATATTTTAAGTTGAAGTTGGATTAAATACTATTTATAGTTATAACATATTGATCATCAGAACTTGATAATTATGTTTAGTATTTCGAGACCAGTTGAATTTTTTCTGTAGAGGTTCTTTTTGCGCTTTTATATAGAGGGTATCACTTTCATTAAATTGAGGTAAAAATGAAAGTATTAAGTAAAATACCTCCTCTTTTGACTTTTTTTTGTGTTTTTCCATAAACACAGATGAGAAGAGATTTTCAAATAAGCTTGAAGAATATTAAGGAATTTAAAATATTTGTCTTCTATTTTGTTTTTTTAATATTCTTTTGTAAATTTTCAAAAAAAAAAGCATGTTAAAGCAGACTGAGTACCTTAAATCGGACAATACACTTCAATTTACTTACGTTTGGGGAGATTTAAGTATTAAAGCATTCGGGAATTTTAAATATATCCACTAATATTCTCATCCACTCTAAATGGGACAGGGTGTCAAACTATTAGTTAAACAAAATATCGATCGAAAGGTTTTTTAAAAAATAATAGCCGGCCAAAGTGCGCATCCAATCCATTCAAACGGGAGTTTACTGTTACATCACAATACATAAAATATCTCTTATCAATAAATTATTTTAGGTATTATACGATAAAAAGAACTATAAAAATGTATCAAGCAGCTCGGATAAAGAAGTGTACCGAGCACAAATATCGCAGATCAAACACCATCTTTTAACCTTTTCCTTATCGCCAACTCCCATTAGGATTCTCATTGAACTGATACATTCCTCCATCTCTCCAAGGATGCCATCCTATATAATCCGAAAGTAACTGAAAAACGCATCGATAAATCGTTTGAAGGAACGGCACAGATTATTTCTCTCTCTCTCTGGCTGTAAAAGATCCATCCCCACATTTCAAAATAAGAATTATTGTGTTTCCAGACCGGATCCCTGGCGATTAACATTTCGACTCGAGAGACATTACTGTGTTCGTCTGCTGATATATCGATGAAAAATTATTGATATCAGTCCGCTTTGAATTGAGAGAATGTCATTAACGATTATCCAAATATGCCGGGGTATTTTGGGAAGCGTGTTTTGGATTTATTTTTGGGGAGGTGTATTGGGAACTGAAGTGAGGTAATCACTGGGGATTGTTAAAAGAGGAGAGGAAAAAAAGAGGGGATACTTTTGAGAGGGTTCACTTTGGTTTGCGCATTTGATTGTAACAATTTGAATAGTTTTGGGATGATTTGCTTCGTTCTTGAAATTTTAAATACGTTTTTTTATGCAGGTTGGTTTTTTAATGCATGCAGAATGATGTATACATGTTGTCAGATATTTTTAACTCCTCTGAGAGAGTATTTCACTCCTTGAAATTCGGAATTACTCTTTAAAAAACTAGCCAGGAGTATTTTCACTCTTTGAATTTCTCATAAAGGTTTAAAGCTTAAAATAATAATTAGTCCCACGAAAATCAACAAATAATATTTTTCTTCTCAAAACACCAACTGATCTCAGTCAGTGGAGACATTTTCGCCCGACTTCTGGCCAAAGCCAATTGCCAAAAGCCACGACACCCTAATTATCATACTTTTTAATTGTGTTTTCATACGGCCATAGTGATTTTTTCACTTATTGTTCTGATGCTTAGGGAGTTAGACTGCGGTTTTCATGTCTCTGTATGTGTAGTTCATGCTATTTCCACATTTCACTCCTCATAATTCAATTTCACTCCTTTTAAAAAAGTCAAGGAGTATTTTTACTCCTACAAAAAAATCCTAGGAATAACACTGCTTGTTGTGCTATATGACAAAAGTAATGCTGGATAACCGATCCTTGAAAATTGATCTCAAATTGCTAGGTTGAATTTTTTTCCATACATGATCGAAATGATCCAAAAGTAAACTACTGAAGGCATTTTTATGCAAAATCATATAAAAATTCGATGAAATAGGCAAAAGGGCCTTTTAACGACTCCTCTTAATTTTTCCCAAAAATTTCGTAATGTAACTTTGTAACTTTAACTGTTACAGTATAACTTTATAAATGTAGTTGTGGATTCACAATTCTTGTAGAAAACTTAGGTACGAAAGTAGTGATAGCGTGCTGCCAGTATCGAATTAAGAGCTAGTACTTTCGATTTTTTTGGGGTAATATTTTATTTCTGCGAAAATAAAAATCCCTCTGGTCATGACAAAAAGAACTTCTGACGTCTTACAATATTGTTGCGATTGTTATGAAAAAGGATTTTTCCACTCAATTTCAAGGGTTATGGTAATTCATAAACGATGAACAAACGTTTTGTCCAAAATTTGCGTGGCTATCATTTGACCTCGTACTTCTTTTCAGAGTTCCGATTTTTCTTTCAAAGTTTTTCTCCTTATTCTTACTTATTCTCATGGTAATGGAACATATCAGCAGCCAAAGGTTTGGACGTTCTGTCATAAATAAATGTCATTTCTTTTCTTACTAGTTTAGTGGTGATCATGATTATCTCAAAATCTCTACCATATGGTAATTCCTACAGTTTATTTCTGAGAGGTTCATATACAGTTTATGTGACGGGACTGGATTCTTAACGTTCCGTAATTGATTCCCTGCAATCGCGTGACCAAGGCGATTTCATACAGAGTCACACCTCCTACAATGGGTTCCCATTACACCATTTCCGCTTTTCCGGCATTTGCAACAAAGCAGTTCCATTTTCCTTTTTCCCCAATCCTCAATTCCTTTTGTCTGGATGGATTGGTTTTCGGACATTTCTCTCTAAAAGGGAGGTGGCACAGTCGTTCTTTTGACAGAAGCGTCGTAGAATGTCAGAAGCTGAAAGTTTTGTGACTTTTATAATGTATCTGAAGTCGTGAAAATAAGTACCACTTTGTTTTGGGTCTTTTCCTATCCATACTAAGTATTTAATTATCGGTCAGAATGAATATTTCATAGATCCAGGGGATTGTAATAATAGTTTTGATATTTAAAAACACTGTAAAAAAAGAACCTACGGGTGAGATTGATCTGATATTTCATCTGAGAGTGTTCCTGAAGCGATTGTACTACTTTTTTGGAAAAAAATTAAAGTAATAAATTTGACAGATCTCTTCGAAACTCATAGATACCAAACTAAAAACAAGAAACATAGTTCCAATGATCAATTTTGCTTATTATTAGTTCGATCTTAAGGGTCCATTCAAATATTACATAAGCACCTAAGGGGGGAGGTGGGTTTGCTCTTTCCTTATTTTTCCTGACAAGGGGAGGGGGTATGAGCGATGCTTACGTAAGATGTTACAAAAACACTGAATTTTCGAAAAATAATTTCAAAATTCAACCAAAATAAATTTCACACAAAATATTGAACTAGGAAAAAAAAATCAAACATTTTTTGACTTTACAAGGAACATTTTAACGATAGGTTAAGTGTTCATGGAGCACAATGTATTTCTGGAATCTAGACACTGCTTAACATTTTGTACAAAAAAATCAAAGGGGGTTAGGGCAGTTTTCTTAAGTAATAATGAAGGGGGCGGTTTGCTTATATTTGCTGATAAGGGTCATAAATGACCTAACACATGCTTACGTAATATTTGAACGGCCCCTAATGGCCGGTATCGGCAAAAAAAAAATCCCATTGCACCAGGAACACTCAGTCAGATGAAGTATCAGATAAATCTGACAAGTAGGTCTTTTTTTAAGTCTCTTTTATAATCGAAACTTTAATTACATTGTATACTTAAAACCTGATCAATATACAGTACTCCCGATATTAACATAGCGTGTAAGAGACGTAAGAACATAACCAAAGCTAACGTGAGCCTTATTTTGTAAATGGACATCATTGATTTGACCCTTGAATTCGTCAAAGTAAGTTAAGATTTGAACAACAGCAAACATGATATTTTCAAAACAGAGTAACGAGCGAACGGTAATGTTTAGAAAAACATTCCGTGTGCTTAGGTTCTAACACGCAAATTCGTTTTGCAATAAAAAAAAACAGATCTCCCTTTATATAGCTGCAATAAGTCTTATACATGGAATTAGAATACTCAGTGAGTTAGTATTTATAACAACACAACAAAAAACACGTACTTTTTGCATTAAAAAAAAGGAAGTTAAACTTGGCTTGGTTGTATAATTGGCTGTGATGCCTAGCACTGTTTCTGACCTTTTCCACACGAGTTGGCTTTGAAATATTTTGGTGCTATAAATATGTAGAATAACTCTATTATTTAAAGAGCTAAATAACCTCAAAATGACGCGAGCTTTAGGCGAAACATTGGAAAATTTCTAAAGGGAAGGAAAAGGGTAGGAAGATTTAATAACTAAAATATTGAATTTGTTCGTTGAATAATAATGGATAGTTATGCACCTAATATGTTCATAATTTTATACATTAATTTCTAACGCAGACTATACTAGACTGCAACGTTACTTGACCCATGAGAAACAAAAAAGTAGCTCCCGGCGCAATGTCTGAATTTTGATTGAAATTAAGAACGTCAATTTAAAATATGATTAGATTGTTAAACCCATGTGTATATAGCGTCTTTTATCACAATTTTCTTATAGAAACTCTTCGTCCCAACAGGCTTTCTTTTTACTCAGTTTTTCCTTCCGTTTAGTGACGTCATAGGGTCAAGAAACGTTGCAGTCTACTATAGTGTTAAAAGTTTTTAAAATTTTCTATGGACATCAGGCTTGTATGCCGTGGATATTTTTTAATCATTAAATTTCATGATGGCATTAATATCAATTTTAAAAGTAACGTATCGTTTTTATTTCAAACTACTGTCTCAAAAAAATGTGTAACTTATTCCAAATAAAAATGCAAAACTTAACTTGAACAAAATAACGCTACACATTCCTCAGATGATACATAACAGAAGAACATGTAAACATATTTTCTTTAATGCGGAAGAAAACCCAGGAGCATGTTTTTCAATACATAATGCCAAATGATACCCATGCATTTTCATTTAGAACCGAAACTTAATTAAGAATTCATGGCGGGAGGATCTTGACCTGAAAGAACATTCGGATTTCGAAGGCATCGAATGTTTCAATTAAATGAGGCATAAGGATTTTTCGTCGGAAATCCATTCACCCTTGCTTCTAATTCGTCGAAAGCGAATTGAAAAGCTAATGGCCGCATGTTGGAATCTCCGGTTTCGTTATTAAATTATAAAGTCGAGATTCGGTGGAGCCAAACATGCATAAATAAGCAGCGTAAACACAAATGAATAAGGGGATATCAAAAGGATGGTGAGCTGGGAACAAATTGATAGGAATGAAATGCATTTTGTTAGAGGCGGTTTTTAACGAAAAATAGATCAATGACGGGAATAAAATTTTTCTTTTTAGATTGAATATTTTTCATTCAAATGTGTTGTTACAATAAAACTTCGTTTATCCGAACCTCCGTATTATTTGGATCGGATTTGTAGGTTACTATAACAATGCTTCACTTAAAACATGTGTTTATGTAACAGAAGCAGTGGACCAATAAATAGCAAAGAGTTATTTTTATATATTTCTTGTATTTTTAAGAAATTTTATAATAAAAATTCCTTTAATATACCAGTTATATTACGTGTTTATTGTAATTAAGTAGATATATTTAAAGATTCGATTTGCTTATTACCAGGATTATCCGGATTTTTGATTTTCCGGAATGTTTTTATTCCATGTTAATCCTGATAAAAACAAGATTAAACAGTGATAAATTTTATTGGGTGATTAAAAATAACTAGGCCGATAGGTTTTATTTGACACAACTAAACTCTGTAAAAAATACATATTCTTCTTTTTTAAATTAAACTTTTCATTGTATTTTGACGAAAGTTTTCCGTTTGCCTAAGGAAAGGGCTTTTTTCTGAGAATTCTTCCACAAAAATAGTTTAAATGTAGTAAAATCACCACTAAAAGAATAATATTTGAAAACAAATGTGTACAATTGGTTAGAATTGTATTGATAGTTATTGAAGCTGCCTTTAGCCGGCAAATTTAAAAGAAAACCCTAAAGTTTCTCTTGTATGACAGAAGAAGAAAAAAAGATATTTCCTCAAAGATCATATATTAACTGGTAAACGAGCTGCTGGTTGATTACCATTATTTGAAGAAAGGATTTTTTTACAGTTTACAGTGTGGTTGGGCGCGATTTCTTTAAAAGGGGACAGATGCTCTTACTTTATTATATTTAGTTAAAAACTAAACTCTTTGGAGTAAATGTGCTAAAACTAAATTTTGATACGTCTTTCGTGTAAATCAAAATGACCAGAAAAAACTTATAATGCTTTTGATGAAACTAAATCTATCGTCTCTCACTACATTTAAAATTCACTGATATACGTATATACGCGTTCCGTTTCATTTTATCAAGCAATTAGGAATTGTACTGTATTGTTGAAAATACGGATAAAGTGTTTTACTATATGCGCATTATTATCCTGAAAAAATTCATTGTTGTAAAACTGGAAGGAATAAAGTTATGAAATAAAAGAGACAATCCTTTAAAAAATGATTCGTTGAATAACCTCAATTCTATGAATGCATCTGACAACCATTTGGAATAAATTGAACTTACGACATATTACTGGTCGATTTTTTTGTTGTTTTTCTTTTCAATATTTACTTCCTTTCATCTTTGACATGTGAGGGAGTGGGAGGAGAATCGAGCCAAGATAAAAACTGAAGTGTCAGTTCCAGAAGAAAAAATAAATAAAAAAAAGTGGGAGTTTAATGCTATTTTTAACATCCTGTCCCTCAAAACGTTGTTTCGTCCAAATAACCCCGCTCACTGGAGCAATTCCAAAAGACCTATGGATCCTATGTACTACCTAAGGCTGTCTTTTCTTTCGAATAAAAACTGTAACGGCTGTTTGTAAAAACTTTTCAATTCATGGGGTGCCAAGCCAACTGCCTACGAAGGTAATCTAAAATTTTATACAACAAAAAACACTGCGGATTGCGAAAGTTTTTCTTTTTCATAAGATTTTTTTTGTTGTTGTTGAGGTGAGTATTGCTGATTTCTAGAGGGCCGTAGCTTCAGATAAAAGTGCAGACATTTTCACCAGCAATCACTGATACCAACACCTTTTTGATGCTTCAGCTCTGCTGTATTATTCGAAATGTTTATATTTTCGTTTGCTGCGGATTCTTTTTCCTGTATAGGGCCGAGAGCGGAGTGATATCATTTATTTCTTTTTTTTCTTTCTAACTTACAGTTTCTGAAAAGAGTGCCGAGCTTTCTTTTTTTTTTGTTCTTCCTTTTTTCTCTGGAAGGGAAATCTTTCCACTCTGGTAGAACGTTGGAAGTTCTTCCTTTGTTCCACGAAGTTCCCTATCTTTTTTTTTTTTTTTGGTTCGGAATTTATTTTTCTCTTCTTTTGTAAGAAAAATCCGCGCCGTCAGCAAGTTTGTCTTAGAATGCAATAGGGATGGTGAAAAAAGATTAAAAGTTTGTACTAGTGAGATTTCTTCAGCTTTTTATTTTCTATAGTAAAAGACAGCGGCAAGAAGTTTCTTTGGATAACTGAAATCCTTACGCATTTAAATATTCCTCCCTTTGCACTTCTTTTTAATCCTTTTTACATTTAAAGAATATCAAAAATCAATGCTGTTTTTTCCCCCTGCTGTAAAGATTTATTCCTTACTTTTATTTAATCAATATTCTTATTACAAAAACTGACGATTCAATTCTAACTTTGGGTAGAATTTTTAATACCTAAAATAAGTATAAAACATTATATAAGTTAAGAGAAGTTGAAGAATCTATGAAAAAGTACGATCTATTAATAAACATCCGTTTAAATTCCCTTTTTACTTACTGATGAATAATTTATCTTTTCTTAATCTTTTTTACCTGACTAAATTGCTTTACAATAAAATACCAGATTATTATCACCATTTTTTAGTTGTATATGTGAATGAATGTAATGAATCATTTTGAAAAATATTATTTTATTCTTAAATTTTTATTTACTGAGAAACTCAGTATAAAAATCAGTGCTTTTATACTAAGCGTTCAGTGCTGTATGAGTGCTGAGTGCTTTATATCAGTGGTCAGTAGTATATCAGTGCTGTTCCCTAGAAGACTTTTGATCAAATACGTATTTCATGAAATTTAAAAAACTCTTTTGATCGTTGAATTGGCCGTTCACAAGTATTACTTCAGAACCTAAAGGGGGATAGTGGATATGCTATTTGCTTTTTTATTGCTGGCAAGAGAAAAGGGATACTCAAAGATGCTTACATAACACATTAATGAATTGTCTTATGTAAGCATCTTTGATAGTATGCTTTTAAAAGCATGGTATATTCATGAATCTCACGTTCGTAGAAAAATTATCTTAACTTGAAAACTTTAATTTAAATAATTACTTATATATGAAGCATATATGTTTGTTTCAAGGTAGGTTAGTATTTTATTAAAATTTAAGTTACAATTTTTTAAAAAATTATATCATTTTTGAAATTTATGTTTAAAAAGACTATGGGGATCAGGCAGTTTTTTACGTTATTATAAAATGGGGTTCAACAGTTCTCTTACTTTTTCGGAGAGAGGGAGGGGTTTAAAAACAGCAAGAACATGCTTAGGTAACATTTGCATGACGCTAAAAGAGTAAGTAATTAACCAGGAGATACAAAACCTCTTTAAAACATAGATTATTTACAATTTTAGCGTGGTTAATGTGAAGTATAAATATTAAGAGCTAATGAAAAAATCTCTTGTATCTTTACAAATCATGCATTAAATTTAAAAAAAAACCTCTCGGTAAAAATAATACATCTTTAATAATATATCTATAAGCTTGAACAATCAGTTAAATGCAATATTAAATTACATCAAAAAGAACTATAGGATAAACTAGCGCTAAAGCAGCTGATGAATAATCCTAATTTAAATATAAAATATTTGTTAAAAGATATTTAAAGAAGCAACTAAAGAGGGAACTCTTCAGTGGCAGCCCCAAAAATTCAACAAAACAAAGGTGTTTCGTTCTTGCAATGTGGCAATCGCCGTTCAAAAGGCAGAAAGCCACACTGCAACTGCCAGACACCGAAAAAAAAACTTTTTGAAACAAGAAAGGAAACAAAATAAACATACCATTCCGTAGTTGAAGTCAAAATCAAAAGACAATCCAAAATCTATAATAATATACATATAATTTGTTTTACACGATTAAAAATGTTTATTTAAATGATAATTGATTAAGATCAGTAGATAAGCTACTTTTCCCCCAAGTATAAGATTTAAAACACGATAGTTGAATCCGTGGGATTTTCCTTCGAGTTTTTAAAAAAAAGCCCACATAAAGTCAAGTATATAAAGTCAACAAATCGAAGTTGTCGGACCGTAAAAAAAAGGACATGCGGGCCCGCAATAACTTAAAACCGCAACCACGAAACCTCCAGTATCTCATAAAACATCCCAAAGACGGAGAAACAAAAGAAAAGTCGTAATCGATTCTTTATTCTCCGAAGCTTTTGCAAAGGAAAAATCACTCCCACGCATAGAGAGGATCACGTGACGAAGAAGGACAAAATAAACGGGGCTCGCTAAAAGAAGAGCAGGGGTTCGTGCAAAATACGAGGAGGCCTCTCTGAGAAAAATAAGGGAGATCTGTTTTCCATAAGAGAGACTTTCCATCATACCTCTTTACTCTTTCACTTCGATTCAATGACTCCCCTTTTCTTCTTTTGCTGGAGGGATCTGGCAACTTCGAAAGTGTCGTTCGTTTTTTTCTTTTTTGTTCTGGGTTCGAGATTTTTTTTTTTTTTGATGGGATGATTCTGATTGGGGAGTTGTATTCGTTTGAATGAATGGAGTATGAAGGTTTGTATGAAGGTTTTGGTGAGTCGAGGATATTTTATTAGTGAAGAAAAGAATAGTGAGTAGTGAAATTTTATTGTAGTGTTGTGTGGATTTGTTTTATTCAATTGGAATGCTGTAAGAGCTTTAGCAGGGCCCGATTTAGAAAATTTGGGACACTATAGGCCCAACTTGCAGGAAGGAGGCTCCCAACGTTAAGCGGAACTTCTATGTTATCGCAACCAAAATTCATTATTTTCATGGTCAGACACGTTCTCGGTTATCTTTTATTTCTTCTTCTATCTTTATTTCTTCTTGTTTCTTCTATTTTTACTTTTTAAAATTAGGGACCGCCAAATTGTGGGGCCCCGGCTTAGTGGGCCTAATGGTAAATCAGGGCCTGAGCTTGAGGACTTCTCCAACTGAGAAGATCCTTTAAGCGCAATTCTTCTACAAATAGAAAAATCTTCAAACTATTTATACTCTAATATACTAATATGCATGTTTAAATTACGAATTTTACAATTAACTTCCATGTATGATCTATATAAATGCTGTTTTTAGTAATATCTGACTGAAAAGGTTCTCTTAGCATAACATAACACTTTAGCATCCTCTTTCTAGCCTGTGAAATACTCTCTAGTACTGAGACGGTTTTCTTATAATTTTTAATTACTATATCTGAAGTTATTTATATTCACCGCTTTTAAAATTAGGAAAAAACTTTATTAAGTTCACCATCCTTGTACGGCTTCAGGCTGATAGCAATTCTGGTGTTAAAATTGAGTTATTTATTATGTTCATCATAACAGTTTAGCTTCTTAAATTTGTTTGATTGGTCGATGAAATTACAACTTGCATTCATAAATGATATAACTGTGTAGTGTAGCATTGTGGAGATAGAATTGAGTCGTCTAGTTTCAAAACCAGATAGATAGTTAACTTTTACGAATAACATCAGTATTTGTTTTAAAAACATTTTACAAGCTTATCTTTTCTACTTTCAAAATAAAGTTAATTGTCTCCAGTATAAATTTATTTTGTAAAAAATCAAGTACGGTAATTTCTTGTTTCAAAGTAGTACTTGGAACAGCGTGAAATCCCGGGGAAATACAGTTTCGGGGTAGGAATCCACTGTCAATGGTTTCTACTTTGGAAAGAATGTAAAAAATTAAACGTTTTTTTGAAAGTGGTGAGTTATGAAAAATAATATTTGTGATGAAAGAAAAAGGCCCTCGTTGAGAATAGAGTCGGATAATATAATCATCCTACTTTTAAAATAAAATATGTAATAAAAATTTAGAATCAAAAAGTTCTAAGGAATCTAAAAAAAAGTTTTAATTTAAATTTTAACAGTAATCTAATGTTAAATAATAGTGGTTGAGTGTCTAAGGTTTTGGATTTTTCACTTATTGTAAGAATCCAGAAACTTAGACACTCACCACTATTTTTTTTAAAATTTATTCTCGAGTTAGTATCCGCTACATTATTTAATTCAATCTTGTCGAGCTGGTTGTGGCTCAATGGTTAAGGCATTGGCTTTGTGGTTGGGAAGTTTCCGAGTTCGATCCTAGGTAATGCAAAGTGGCCAAAATAATGTTAAGGGGTTCAATTCCCGCTTTTGAAGATTATTTTTACACAAATGAATAAAATTATTTAAAATAAAATAATCTGATGTAACCATGAATTAACAAATAAATCGGGAGTGTCTGTGCCCTGACGGCTCAGTTGATAGAGTGTGTGGCTTATAGCTGATGCGTGTTGTTGGTGTGACAGTGTTCGGGGGTTCAATTCCCGCTTTCGACAATCAGTTTTGCCCAAATGAATTAAAAGTTTTTGAAATAAAATAGTCTGATGTAACCACAAAGTAACAAATGTATCGAGGGTATTTGTACCCTGATGGCTCAGTTGGTAGAGTCGTGGTCCTGCTGTGCAGAAGGTGCTCAGTTCGAAACTTACTAACCTAACTTTCTCTCTATCTATCCTCTTCTAATATAATTCATATAATATCTTCCTCGTAGTAGTAAATTAAATTAATATAAATTAATTTAATATTAAAATTATTAATTTAATTTCTTCGAGTACCTGATGTCACAGCTGACCTAGGGGACTGAAACTGGTGACCGAGTCGAGTCCGTTCACCCGTCGAAGATGTCGGGGTTCGGACGAGAGGAGGTCGTCTCGGCGGACCTGATCTGCTCCCCGGGGGGTCGCGGGCCTAGGGGGTTCTTCGGATAACCCCCGAAAGCCCCTTCGCCCTGGGGGCCAGCGGAGAAAGGTCCGTCGAGAAACCGGTTTTGCCAAAAATTTTAACCCTAGGTTACAAATTGCAATTTGTGGACGGCCCCCTAACAATATGCAATATGGAGACGACCCCCCTAAGTTATGAGATTGCAATTTTTTGGCTCCATTACCCGTCTTTAACCTTCAACGATTTCCGCAAAGATTTTGAATGCAACTTGTAACCGTGACCGTAACTAGCTAATTAACTGTAACCGTAACTAAATAATTAACGGTAACCGTAAATTTATAATTAACTGTAACCATACCAAAAAAATTAACTGTAACCGTAACTGTGACACTTTGGACAATTCAAAATAAAAGTGTTCAGGCTTCGTCGAGGATTGAACTCCCAACCTATACCCCAGCAGCAGCAGCACACCATACCACTAGGCTATTAACTCCACACCAACTCGCTATTTCGCTGAGATTCGAACCGGGAGCCTTCCGCTCTGAAAGCAGATGCCCTGCAAACCAGGCTACTGGGTCTACACCAACACGTAGGGGGTTGTTGAAATTAATTTTATTTTGACGCGTCCTTCAAAGTTAAAGAAACCTTACTTATTTTTGTAAAAACAAACTCGGTATTTCGCTGAGATTCCAACCGGGGACCATCTGCTCTGAAAGCAGATGCCCTGCCGACCAGGCTACTGGGTCTACACCAACACCTAGGCGGTTGTTGATATGAATTTTATTTTGGCGCGTCCTTCAAAGTTAAAGAAACCTTACTTATTTTTGTAAAAACAAACTCGGTATTTCGCTGAGTTTCGAACCGGGGACCATCTGCTCTGAATGCAGATGCCCTGCCAACCAGGCTACTGGGTCTACACCAACACCTAGGCGGTTGTTGAAATGAATTTTATTTTGGCACGTCTTTCAAAGTTAAAGAAACCTTACTTAATTTTGTAAAAACAAACTCGGTATTTCGCTGAGTTTCGAACCGGGGTTCTTCTGCTCTGAAAGCAGATGCCCTGCCAACCAGGCTACTGTGTCTACACCAACACCTAGGCGGTTGTTGATATGAATTTTATTTTGGCGTGTCCTTCAATGTTAAAGAAACCTTACTTATTTTTGTAAAAACAAACTCGGTATTTCGCTGAGATTCGAACCGGGGACCTTCTGCTCTGAAAGCAGATGCCCTGCCAACCAGGCTACTGGGTCTACAGCAACACCTAGGCGGTTGTTGATATTAATTTTATTTTGGCGCGTCCTTCAAAGTTAAAGAAACCTTACTTATTTTTGTAAAAACAAACTCGGTATTTCGCTGAGATTCGAACCGGGGACCTTCTGCTCTGAATGCAGATGCCCTGCCAACCAGGCTACTGGGTCTACACTAACACCTAGGCGGTTGTTGAAATGAATTTTATTTTGGCGCGTCCTTCAAAGAAACCTTACTTATTTTTGTTAAAACAAACTCGGTATTTCGCTGAAATTCGAACCGGGGACCTTCTGCTCTGAATGCAGATGCCCTGCCAACCAGGCTACTGGGTCTACACCAACACCTAGGCTGTTGTTGATATGAATTTTATTTTGGCGCGTCCTTCAAAGTTAAAGAACCCTTACTCATTTTTGTAAAACAAACTCGGTATTTAGCTGAGATTCGAACCGGGGACCTTCCGCTCTGAAAGCAGATGTCCTGCCAACCAGGCTACTGGGTCTACACCAACTCCTAGGCGGTTGTTGAAATGACGCGTCCTTCAAAGTTAAAGAAACCTTACTTATTTTTATAAAAAGAAATTCGGTATTTCGCTGAGATTCAAACGAGGGACCTTCTGCTCTGAAAGCAGTTACTATGTCAACCAGGCTACTGGGATTCGAACCCAGGACTGGTGCACTCCAGCCGCTTGTGCATCCACTGAGCCATTGACTCATACAACTACGGAAGCAAATAATTCATCTGAATTTTAATTTATTAAATTTAAATAGTAAAACACAGGGTTCGAACCTAAGACTAGTGCACCCCAGCCGCTTGTGAATCCACTGAGCCATTGACTCATTCAACTACGGAAGCAAATAATTAATCTGAATTTTAATATATTAAATTTAAATAGTAAAACACTGGGTTCGAACCTAAGACTAGTGCACCCCAGCCGCTTGTGAATCCACTGAGCCATTGACTCATTCAACTACGGAAGCAAATAATTAATCTGAATTTTGATTTTTTGAAATTTAAATAGAAAACTGGATTCGAACCCAGGACTGGTGCACTCCAGCCGCTTGAGCATCCACTGGACCATTGACTTACACAACTATGGGTACAAACAATTCATTTGATGTTTAAATTTAATGCTGGTGTTATTTTATTTCTTATATTTTTGAAAAATTTTAATTTTAAGAAAACAACACCAACTTGTCACATCAAGGTTTTTGCTCTTGAGTCGGAATAGGTGGTGTAATTATGGTTGGTTGGTGTTACATATATTTTCAGGTATGTGTGCTTAATCTCAAGGATCCGCTTATACACCTTCGTCAAGTAAGACAGACACAACAGAATTTTTACTGACACAAAGAAGGAAAATACAGACAACCACGCTAGCAGTGTGTGCACTGTATTGGCCGTCGGTTCGATTCCGGCCTTTGCCCTGGGTGTATTTTCTCTCTCTTGTGTCAGTAAAAATATTCTGTTGTGTCTGTCTTACTTAACGAAGGTTTATAAGCGGATCCTAGAGATCAAGCACACAGACCGGAAAATATAAGTACCAAAAACCAAACCAAGAAGGAAAATACACCAAGGGGCGAGATGAGAATCGAACTCACAACGGAGCAGTGCGCAGACTGCTGGCGTGTAAGGCAGAGAGCAAACCGAACAGGCCATCCGTCCCCCATGTGTAATTATGGACGCTTTATACATTTTCATCCTTGGTAAATATATTATCTTTCTCTTATACATTCCGTCAGCATACAGGGAGACTGAAAAGTTCATAAAATTAGTTTCCAGTTTCAGCATCAGGTTGTTGGGGATTTTTTAAGAGGATAAAAACATTTAGTTCAAAAAGATGTTAATATAAAGGACTGGTCCGAATTCACAGGGTTTCATGTTCGATTCCATAAGAGGACCTCGTGAATCAGATAAATACTACCTCCAAGAGGGGGCCAAGTGGCCTGGTTGTGTTACGTGCAGACAACCACGCTAGCAGTGTGAGCACGGTATTGGCCGTCGGTTCGATTCCGGCCTTTGCCCTGGGTGTATTTTCTCTCTCTTGTGTCAGTAGAAATATTCTGTTGTGTCTGTCTTACTTGACGAAGGTTTATAAGCGGATCCTAGAGATCAAGCACACAGACCGGAAAATATATGTACCAAAAACCAAACCAACTAAAGGACTTGTCCGAATTCACAGGGTTTCATGTTCGATTCCATAAGAGGACCTCGTGAATCAGATAAATACTACCTCCAAGATGGGATGTAGGCTAAATCACAGAGTACTAGAACAGAGAATCCACGACCATAGGCGATAATGGAAATCGAAAAAGCATGGAATATTGTATAGTTTTGGGGCTAATTTGGCGCTGGGATCGCGTCACGTCACGAGAGGCGGAGAAAAAGCTTGATCTTCTCCAATAGGAGAGATTGAATGAACACGTCGCAGCTTTGACCACCAAAATGTATTGCCTACCTCTCTCAATCATTGAATTTCCCGTGCTGCCCTCTACCTTAGAAAGATATTTAAAGAAAGTATCTATTTGGACGGCAGAAACGGCAGTTGGCCCATGCGCCGTAGGTCTCACGGTTACGTGGCAGTCCCGGCGCTCCAATCAGAACCGTTGCCGGGGAAATAAGAGTAGAGTTTAGTTGTATATTTACCGTCCAAATAGACAGTGCCATATTTAAATATAACCTTGTGACCCTCTGTTAGAATGTTTCTCTGTGGGCTATATCTCTTTATGCGGAAGGGGTTCGATTTCGGCATAAGATCTGGCCATGGAGATTTGATAATTCTCAACCTCTTCGGGACATTTTCAAGTTATATTTTAAGTAAAGAGTGTTTTAGTGTAATCAGTAATTTTTTCAATGTTATTTGTGATGCATGATCTGATTAAGAAGCAAGTCTGTAAGAAGGGGCCAGGTTGGATTACGTGTAGACCAACTACGCTAGCTGTCTGCGCACTGTACCATACCTGGTGCCGAGTTCGATTCTCGGCCTTGCCCTGAGTGTATTTTCTCTCCCATTGTGGCAGTAAAAATTCTGTTTATACCCGCCTTACTTTACGAAGGTTTATAAACGGATCCTATAGTATCAAGCACACAAATCGGAAAATATATGTAATCCAAATCCATCAGATGAATACCGCCACAAAGATGGGATGTAGGCTAAATATTTTTATACGGAAGTATGGGTTCAGAGTCCTGGAGAATTATAATTCCCAACGTTTTCGGGGCATTTTAAGTTATATTTTCTCTCTCTCTCAGTAAAGGGTGTTTTATAGTGTGATCAGACATTCTTTTAATGCATATTGTGGGTCATTTTGTTTTTGATGCATGATCTGATTAAAACTGTCTAAGAAATTTGTTTCTGTATCTTTAAACCCAGAAACGCCGGGAGCCCAGGGAGGAAAAGTAAAGACTAAGAAAGGGAATTTTCAGTTCTCAAAATGAAGCGCATATCAGCTAAGGCCAGTGGTGGCAGGCAGTAGTAGGATGCTTGCTCGTCAGTTCCTGGGCTTATCCCCAATTATAATTTTATTAATAAAAAACATTTTGCAAAAGAAATTTCAACCAAACAGAGTTGACTCGGCATAATGTGACAGCCTACGATTAAAGTCTTGTGTTGAAAATGTACTCATTTTGAATATTCTTGACTAATCGATGCCAATAGAGCATTCGCACATACGACTGGTTATTTTCTTTTAACTGCTGGTGGACGATACACTTACTGCTAGGAGTGGGGTACGAACAGTTTCTGTTAACTGTAGATATTGTGTTGGTGTGATTGCAAATGCTCTATTCGGCAAACCGTGTTTTTAATGATTTTTTGGCTGCCTTTAACTGTATTACCTTCCCTTACTTGTGCTATTGCCTATTCAGTTGACAAGTTTATATTATAATTCTATTTCTAATTTCTTGATCAGATATATTAGTAATATAGTTGAGAAATAGAAATAGAGTGGCAAGCATTTCTATTGAATCACTCTATAAAAGTGTACCTGACTATGGGAAGGCTTCTGGCCGCTGAGCTTGGACTGGTTGACAAGTCCACAGAGGTAAAATCCTAACAGGGAGTCCGAAACTATTTTCTAATCTAATCATGATGGAGGGCAGAACTGGTAATTCAATGATTGACAGAGAGGGCAATACATTTTGGTGCTCATTACCTGTTCATAGGATGTATCGATTATTTCAATTCGGTCCCGAAATCGATTTCCGCGGTTCAATTTTTTTGATTCCGTGCAATCGATTCTACCATGGGATCTATTTTCAAGCTGTTGATTCCTAATTAGATTCCGTCACAAAATTTGTCTTCCCTACCTGTTCATCCAATCTGTCATTTCGGAGAGCGATTGGAGAATCCAGCTTTTTTTCTCCACCTCTCATGACGTGACGAAAGAGGCGTGAGTAGTGATTGCAATCCGATTACCATTATTGCCTAGGTACTTTCACTTGCAGGACATAAATGTTAGGGAGTGAAAAAATTTCTAATATTATCCCTATCCCTACCACACTTTAGTGCTCCCACATCTACCATTTCTCAGCCGTAATGGAAATGGCATGAAATTTTGTACAGGTTGGAGATATCGCGTCACGTCACGAGAGGCGAAGAAATAACTTGATCCTCAAATAACCCTCCGAAGTACATATCACCGTTTTGTAACCACCAAACTATACTGCCAACCACACACATATACAGAATGTGAAAATAGTTTTGTAAACCTTCTATTAGGATATATCTCTGTGCACAGTCTATTTGAACGAATACTATACATTTATTTACACGGCAACTAGGCGCTGGAAATACTACACCGCAAAACCTACTGCGCATAAACCCTTCCATTTCTCTGTGGTTCTAACAAGGAAACTGTTCAAGGAAACTGTGGTTCTAACAATCACTGTTCAAGCTAAACTCACAGAAACAGAGTCATAATTACTGCCTAATTTAGCTGCGGATTTCATTAGGAAAGAAGTTGCCGAATCCATTCACTAGGCACCTTTTGGTATACATTTGTTTACCCTTTTTGATGGCCCAATTCTGGCTGCTTCAGAAAATTTGACAGTTCCTCTGCATTTCTCGCCTAGTATTTGTATATGGTGGTAAGTATGATTTAGAAGAACGTAGCAGACTTTTCGCAGGGTCTTATGTCTTACCTTGTCCAATTTTTCTCCATTGCTGTGAGTTTAGCATGGCAACATTTCCTTGTAGAGGCCAATTAAATTTGATTTATTTTTACAGTCATACCTGGGCAAGGGGCTAAAATTTAATCAAATTTTGCACGTAACATTTTGTCTTACGTTCGCCTATTTAACTATTAATCCTCCTTTCAAATTTATCTTACCTTAAGTAAATTCTAAACATGTCTTCCTTTGTTTCCACTTACCTTTCTCCACTCTAATGTACTTACTTTAAAGAGTAATTATCAAAGTACTCTAAAGAACACTCTATACTAAAAGTGCACTTTTACCTTGTTGTATTGTGTTGCGTTTCTAAATAACCATGCCGACACATCCGAGGAAGGATATCCTCCTCCCTCGGCTACTCAATCAAGTTTTATTTGAATATTTTTTTTTTAAATTATGAATAAAAATTAAGAAATTCTATTGGAAGAAGAGTAACATTGAGCTAAAGTCTTGAGAGCTTGGTAGGAAACCTTCTAACAGTCCAAAAAACACTGTCCATCTTCTTCAAAAAGTCTTAGGAGGAGAAGATTCGAAGGCTCTGAGCCTGCAAAAAAAAGTACATTCCTTTATGAAGGTGAATAATCTACATTTTATTTTAGACCAAGGGTTCTCAACCGGCAGGTCGTAATCCTTCTTTGAGAAGCGAAGTATAAAGAAAACCCACATCAAAACAAGTCTATACCTGTACCCACTAAAACACCTACCCAACCACCATGTCCCATTCTACCAATAGAGCACCCGGACCTACTCCAAAGCCACCACTAACCAATACTCTAACACTGGCCCAGTCCCACCACTACCTACTCCAACTTACTTTTAAAAACTACCGTCCCCCAACCTACCACTACGTTTAACTAAGCCCCCTACGATAATTTCTCTTGCCTACCAACCGCACTCCATCAACAATAACCCAACCACTACCATTCCAAGCCAAACTTTATCCTTCTCTGATCTACTACTCCAACAGACTACCTGCCACAATCATTCCCTAATTTTTTTTCTACATCACCAACTATATTTATCCTACTTACTACAGTCCCCTAACCCTTATTCTACCAACGAATCGCATTGGAACACCATGCCCTGCGAATCCATTACTGCACACCCACCTATATCAATAAAATCGTCAAGTAATTAACCACTAAAACTTCCCCATTTTTACCCCAACCACACCTACCCCTTCCTACTTCAGCGCTCCTACTCACCTACTAAACCACCTTTGCTTGCCATTAACCTTCCTCTACCGAGCCCTGACCCACCCTTAGGTTCCCTGGCGTGCCTTAATCTCCCACTAACTATTACACTCCAACAACCACTTCGTATTCCCGACTTACTTTCCCTACTAAAGCACCTCCACTAGCCTTCCTCTACCGACCCCTGACATACACCAGGTTCCCTAATCTCCCACTACGGAATAAAAATTCCCTACAACTCCACTAACCGCTTCATTTCTCCGTTCGTACCCCAACTTACCTTTCCCTACTACAATACCTCCACTAGTCATTAACCTTTTTCTACCGAGCCTGACACACCACTAGGCTCCCTGATCTCTCTACTAATAATTCCAATTACTCCACCATTCACTTCCCTTCCACTATCGTACCCCAACTCACCTCTTTACCAACTAAAACTCCTCCACTATCCATTAAACTTTCTCTACCAGACCCTGACACACAACTATATTCCCTGTCATGCCCTGATCTTCCACTTCCCATTGCAACTCCACTAACCACTTCGTTTCCACTACCATTCCCCGACGTACCTTTACCTACTAAACCACCTCCACTACGCCTTACCCTTCCCCTACTGAGTTCTGACATACCACTAGGTTTCCTGGCGTGCCCAGACCTCCGACTACTTATTAAAGTTCCCCTTCACATCATTTTCCGAACCCCACCTTCTTTCCCTACTAAAACACCTTTATTAGTCATTAACCTTTCTTTGCCGAGCCCACAACTCCAACAACCACTTCGTTTCCCCGATTAACTAGAACGCCTCCCTTACCAGTTAACCTTCCTCTACCGAGCCTGACACACCACTAGGTTCCCTTGCTTACCCTAATCTCCTACTACCTATTCCACTACAACTCCACTAACCGCTTCCTTTCCCTGACTTACTTTACCTACTTACTAAACTCCTCCACCAGCCATTTCTCTTCTACCCATCCCTGACACACCACAAGGTTTCCAGGCGTGCCCTAATCTCCCTCCTACTACCTATTCAACTTCAACTCCACTAACCGCTTCCTTTCCCTGACTTACTTTACCTACTAAACTCCTCCACTAGCCATTATACTTCCTCTACCGCAACCTGAATTACCATTATATAAGATTGCACGCCCCAATCTCCCTCTATCTATTACCAATTTCACTGCAACTCCACTAACAGTTTCCTTTGCCTGACTTGCTTTACCTACTAAACACATCCACTAGCCATTAACCTTCTTCTACCGAGCCTTGACACACCATTAGGTTCCCTCTGGCGTGCCATAATCTCATAGAACGTATTCGAATTTCACTACAACTCCACTAACCGCTTACTTTACCTATTATACACCCCACTAGTAATTAGCCTTCTTCTACCTGGCCCTGACACACTACTAGGTAGCCTGATCTACTAATACCTATTCCAATTCCACTAACAGCTTCCTTTCCCTGACTTACTTTACCTACTAAACACCTCTACTAACTATTAACTTTCTTCTACCGAGCCATGACACACTACTAAGTTGCCTGATCTACTAATATCTATTCCGATTCCGATTCCACTACAACTCCACTAACCGCTTCCTTTACCTGACTCACTTTACCTACTAAACACCTCCACTAGCCATTAACCTGCTTCTACCGAGCCACACCACTAGATTCTCTGGCGAGCCCGAATTTCCCACTAGCTATTCCAATTCCACTACAACTCCACTAACCGCTTCTTTTCCCTGACTTACTTTACCTACTAAACACCTCCACTAGCCGTTAACCTGCTTCTACCGAGCCACACCACTAGATTCTCTGGCGAGCCCGAATTTCCCACTAGCTATTCCAATTCCACTACAACTCCACTAACCGCTTCTTTTCCCTGACTTACTTTACCTACTAAACACCTCCACTAGCCGTTAGCCTTCTTCTACCAAGCCTTGACACACCACTAGGTTTCCTGGTGTGCCTTGATCTCATAGCCCCTATTCCAATTGCACTACAACTCCACTAACCGCTTCCTTTCCCTGACTTACTTTACCTACTAAACACCTCTACTAACTATTAACTTCCTTCTACCGAGCCTTACACAACAATAGGTTCCTTGGCGTGCCCTTATCTCTCACTGCCTAGTACAATTCCTCCATTTAACAACACACTTATGAGTTCTGCCCTATCACTTCCTAATAGTACTCCCCCACCACCTACTTTTTTTCCTCTTCCAAGCCCTGACACACCACTACTACAACTTCTTCACCGAACATTTGCCTTCCACTATCGCACACTCACTTACTCTCTTCACTAACTAAAACACTTACTTCCCCGCTTCCGTGTCCTATCCTACTACTACCTACTACTATTACCACCTCTTCACCCACTTTTTCCTCTACCGTGCCTTTACCTCCCCTACATACTTCAAACCCTCCGACCATCCTTTACCCTTCCATTACCAAGCCCTGACACACCATAAGTTCCCTGATCTCCCACTACCTACTACAATTCCACCAACCACTTCCCTTCAGCTATCATACCCTCACTCTTAACCACTTTCTTTCCTCTACGTACTCCAAAGCCTCCCCCCAACCGTTTCCTTTCCTCTACTGAGCCCTAACACCCCACTAAGTTCCTGACTTGCCCTGATCTCTTAATACATTTACTCCACACACCACTTCCTTACCAATACCATACACCGACTTACCCTTTCCTACTAAAACGCTCCTACTAGCATTTACCTTTTCTTCTATCGAGCCCTTACCCACCACTGCATTTCTCTGGCATATATGTTCTGTTCTTCCTCTACAAAACCTCTTATACCTGTGTCCTAACCTACTAAAATTTGGCATATCCCTCTCCCTATTACAATTACTCCACCAATCTTTTCCTTTTCCCGACTTACTTTACCTACTAAAACACCTCCACTAACCATTATCCTTCCTCTACCGAGCCCTGATATACAACTAGGTTTCCTGACGTACCCTAATCTCCCACTACCTATTGCAACTCCACTAACCCCTTCGTTTCTACTAACGTACCCTGACTTACCTTGACCAACTAAAACACCTCCACTAGCTGTGACCCTTCCTCTACCGTTCCCTGACATACCGCTCGATTTCCTAATATCCCACTACCTAATACAAATTCCCTACTACTCCACAAACCATATCCTTTTCCAGACCGTACCCCGACAGCTTTGCCTACTAAAACACCTCCAGTTCCCTAGGGTGCCCTGACCTCTGTTACAATTCCACTTCAACTCCACTAACCCCTTCCTTTCAACGATCTTAAACCGTCTAACATACCTACTAAGACACCTCCTCTAGCCATTACCCTTCCTCTACCGAGCCCTGACAAACCCCTAGGTTCCCTGGCATGCCCTAATCTCCCATTACCTACTACAACTCCACCAATTACTTCTTTTCACACTTATTTACATACTAAAACGCTTAATTTCGCATCCTGACCTATCTCCACCTAAGACTACTTCCCCACCAACTACTTTCTTTCCTCTACCCTGCCCTAACCTACCCCTATTTAATTAAGCCTTATTACTCTCCTCACAAACAAAAGCGCTTACTTCCGCTTCCAACCTCCTGTTATCTACAACTACTCCCTTATCACCTACTTCTTTTTTTGTACCTTGCCTTTACCTACCCCTACCTACTTTAAACCTCCCGCTATCCTTTACCCTGTCCACTAACCACTTTCCTTCCGCTATCGTATCCTCACTTGGCTACTAAAACGCTGACTTCCGCGTCCTGACCTATCACCTGTCCCTACCTAATAATACTCCCCTACCAACCACTTTCTTTCCTCTCCCTACTCCAAAGCCCCCACCAACCGTTTCCTTTCTTCTACTCAGCCCTGACATCCCACTGTTCCTGGCTTGCCCTGATCTCATAATACATTTCCTCCACAACGGCTTACTAGATAGTACTATACAGGATAGCCGAATTTTGAATAATGAGAACCATTTGACAACTTTTCCCGCTAGGATCGCCACAAGTCCTTCCTACCTATACCGACCAACCAATAGGATAACACCCTGTCAAATAGGGAAAAATAAATGACTGTTACCATGACAACCTATTACATCTGGGTAATAGTAAGTAATTTTTTTAGTAGATCTCCTGTTCCACTTTATCGTCAAAGACATTTTTGAGCCATTAAGCCCCACCTTAAACTCTTCGGATTTGCTTTGCCAGTAGTCAGCTGTTACCATTTACATTTTTAATGATTTCCGTATCTCAGCTACCCTGTATAGTATCGAGTAAGCCATGCCTCCACCAACCACTTCCTTTCTTTTTCCGTACCCCGACTTACCCTTCCCTACTAGCATTTACCTTTTCTTCTACCGAGACCTTACCCACCACAACATTCCTCTGGCATGCTCTCTTCTTCCTCTACAAACCTCACCTTCCATGTGCCCTGACCTACTACTACAATTTGGCATTCTCTCGATTCACAGGAGTAAATCCCTCAGGATGAACAGTGAAAACTAACTGTGTTAAAGAGCCTTTACGCACTAAATCACTCCTATTAACTCTTTCGCTATCCCCATGCACTGCGTCCCCTCACTATTCTATACTCTAACTCAAACCTCCATTCAATTGATACCCCTCCCTCAGATTTTATACTCTACCCCATGTTTTCCAATAGTACCCTCATATATGTGTATACACTAACCCAACATACTCATACCACCATCATACACTTACCCATAAGTACTAAATCATTTACCCTAAATAGTACCAATTATTAGTTACCAATAGTAACCTCATATATGTGTGTACACTAACCCAATATACTCATACACCATCATACACTTACCCATAAGTACTCATACACCATCATACATTTACCCATAAGTACTCAATCATTTACCCTAAAGTACAAAGAGTGGAATTTTACCTGTTATGAACTAAAAAACGAAGGAACGAAAAGTGAAAACACATTCATAAGATAAGTATTCTCAAGTAATTGAGAACCGGTTACCATCAGATTTGGAGATTACCATCGCATATTTATGTTAGCTTAAAACGAAAATAACGAAGAAAATCGGTATCGGTCAGTATCAAAATCGGTCATCAAAATTAAGTGATTTTTCCCCTCTTATTATAGCAGATAGTTTTGCCAAACTACCCCTTGTGTAAAACTTTTATAGTCAACAAATAACGAAGATATTCGGGGGAAAATTCTTCAAAAATATTTTAATTTTATGAAAACCTATAGCACACAAAACTAAAGAACTGTTATTGGTGTTCCAGTAAACGTTAGCAGATTATTTTAAATATACATTCATTGCGTGATATTTTTTCTTCGCTATTATATTTAACTATTCATATTTTCCCTCAATGCTATTGAGCAAAATGTTGTGAATTATTAATCATTGTTTCGCAAGACCTTTTTTTTTGGCCCGCTGCAAGTCAAGTTAGGGAAATTTGGCCTTCATCCCCGTCTAAGTTTTGTAATCCTGTCTTAATTCAATGCTCCAACTACTATGTTTAACATATTTTTTTTCAATCAAATGAAAAAAAAATCTAGGATTGCTTGATAAAAATAATTTAATTTAGGAAAAGAAACTATAACAAAATAAATTAATATTTTTCTAATATCATTTTGGCGTCTATTTAGAGAAGCATACAAAGATGAGGGCATTCAAGGAAAACTCTCTAATTCCGAAATGGTATTACAGTATTTTCCAGTTTTGATCACACTTTAGAGCAAGAATACTAAAAAATATGACGGCTTGAAAATTTTTATTATTAAACTTTATCTAGTACTAGCTGATATGCCCGGCCTTGCACGGGTGGAGTGTATCAATTTATTAAAATTTTCTCAAGTTACATGCCTAATTTTCTGTAACCATAATTACCAATCATCCTGGTAGTTTTTCATATCCCGGTGTTCCCAGTATTTTTTCATATCCCGGTGTTCCCAGTATTTTTTCATATCCCGGTGCCTTTTTCATCTTGGTGTCCCCGGTGCCTTTTCATCTCGGTGTTCCCGGTGCATTTTCATCACCGTGCTCCCTGTGCCTTTTCCCTCCCGGTTCCAACTGTGTAAATCTAACCTAACCATCCAGTTCCGGTGTTGCACATTTAATTACGACAGTTACCCAATTATCCATTCTAAGTGAAAAAAATCCATTAAAATTATTACAGACTTTTGAAATCCCAAAATTTGTAAATACCCCCTGTTTAAATTGAAAAAAAAAATCCCGTTAAACTACACCAAAGAAACAAATTATAAGGTTAAATAACAAATTGATCTAGTGTTTCTATCATCAACTTTCTAAAAAAACTGCATGATGTAATCTTTACTTTAACCAGTCTAATTCTTAAAACTTTCTATTTCAACTTAAAGTTTCATGGAAAATGAAGTTTTTAATAAGAAAATACTGTTATAAAGTTTTTTATAAGGGCCGTTTTTAATTTTTTAAATTATTAATAACCTTTTTAAAACATTTAAAACAATTTTAGCCAAGTTTTATCTTTAAATACTTTGTTTTATGTTTAAAATTGTTTTTGTTTTATTATTTGCAACAATGCGAGTTAAACAGATCTTCTTTAGTGGAGAAGTAAGGCGATTTTTACAAAAAGGCCTAAAAGGGGATGAAGGGGTGGTTTTAGAAATTTGGAAATGATGTCATTGTCTTTCCCCCGTCCCCATACGTATGTGTACCAAGTTTGGTTCGATTCGGACGGGTAGTTTTGGAGAAATTGAGCCAAATCTGTTCCGGACAAACCCAGGAACCCAGGAACCCAGGCACGGACACCTTCATTATATATAGAGAGATCATTTAAAGTCAATTTTGTTTTCAATTTATTTGTTTTGATTTGCGAAATGAGTATCATAAAACGGGGTGAATCGGATCACTGTTGGGAAAGTTTTTTAAACCATAAAAGTGCATTCACACATGTCACGACCAGTTATTTTCTTTTAGCTGTTAACTGCTGGAGGACAAGCATCTGTTGCTAGGTGCGAGTCACGTGATTGCAAATACTCTATAACTTCAGTTGTGTAAATTATGGAATAAGGTTGAAAACTGACTGATTGTGCGCATTATTTAGAAGATGTTTCAAACATCAAAAAATATTTTACGGTCTTATTTTGTGTCTTTGAAGTTGAGATAAAATTATTTTTGGGTGAAACTAGGAGCTGTGACTGCCAAGTCACAATTTAGAGTCCTTCTAGGGAGTTAGAGTCCTTCTAGGAAATTAGAGTCCTTATAGAAAAAAAAAGAGAGTTTTTTTCAAATTCTTACTTAAGTGGCTGCCAATTTGTAATGGATAGTTGGAATTAAAAATGCTAAGCACTAAAATGTTAGGGAGGATGAGCCGCTAGTAGTTTTTTGTTCGATTTAATTATCCTTTTTATTAAGCTTTTAATAAAGAAAATATGAAACAGTGGGTTGTTTGTTAAGGACAGCACACTATACATTCCGAAAACTGATTCGTGATGAATTGAATCAGTGATAAAAATGCTTGGTTTTCTACCTTTAGTCATTTTTCTAGTTTCTATTGGTTATTATCAACACCTACAGCCATGGGTGGATTAATAGGGATCGTGAGAGACCATAATTACCCTTCATTTTTCAAAAAAGGACGATTTTTTTTAAAGTTTTTTTTTAAGTTTTTCTTTAAAGGCAATTGATCTTTACAGAGCATTAAGGGACATTTTACTGCCAAAAGGTTGGCATCAGATAAACCAATTGTTTTTCAAAACCTATGGAATTAAATAACAGGGAAGGCAACAGATAAATTAATACTATCCTTTCTCCCTAATTTATATTACATTTTGTATAGGTGAAACATCATTCTTATCATGTAAATATTTTAAATTAACTTAATTATTTTGAATAAATTTATTCATTTCACCGTATTAAATTATTAAAAGTCTCATTTTATGATCCTATACCTTTTAAGGACTTCAAACTTTCATTCTTTGGTCTAAACCTGGTATTGATCCCATTCATCCCGCATTGCGGGTTTAAAAAGTATAGATTGGGCCTCGATATTTATGCTTTTCAAAGCATTCCAAAATATTCATTAGGAAATATTTTGCAGCAGTTCAAAAGTAGTCCAATTCACCCCTTTTTACGTTACTTTTGTTTTTAACTACTCTTGTAAGGGAATAACTTTTTGTATTGTTTTTTGACCGATTTTAATACTGACAGATAACTAAAAATTTTAATTGAGAGAAAAATCAATTTTTTCGTTCACAGAATTCTTTTTCCAACTATCTTGAAAGAATTTTCATCTCCGATCAAAGTTCTCGGTTTCATTAACACTAATCTGTGTTAAATAAATTTTGTTTTACAGAACAAAAATTATTGTAATAATTTCATTTCCAATTTTTGTTCCCACTTTTCGTTAACTTAACTAGCCAAGTTTTAAGCAAATATGAAGTTTCCATACCTATATCACACGCAGACTGATAAGGTCATTATCAACTACTAAACCTCTTTAGTCGTTCATCCAGAGATATATATGCAGCTTTACCTAGGGTCGCTAGAGAAAAATAAACAAATTTCAGAAAAAGTTAAACATTCCCATTTGCATCATTTTAGGTTAGAGCAGTGGTTCTCAATGGGTCAACCATGGACTCTAGGGTTCATTTAACGAATTTTGGGGGTCCTCGAAGTTTTTTTCATCTTATAGTTAACATTGATTTAAGTTCGATCATGTATCCAGGTGCGTTTAAGAAATGGTGGCAATTGGAAACTGTAAAACCAAATGAAACTTGCTCTCCCCTTGTTCAATTTTGTAGTGCTACACATCGTCGGATTACAAGAGAAATGCACTAAGTCACTTTAAGAGAATCTTTCGAAAGCGAAAGAATGACTCCCACGAACGAGCAAATTTCCAAAATCTCGCCCAGCTGAAAAGCGATCAGTTTTGCGTAACCTTGTACAGAATAGCTGAGCCAAAAGTCACTTACTACACATTTCGCCTGCAAGCTGAGGATATCTTTGTAAACAAACAATTTTGTCGATTTGTTTCTTAATCACAAAGGAAAGTCGCAAGCAAAGAGATGTGAAAATTCTTCCCTACAAAATTTAGATTTGTATATTTTAAACGAACGATTCCTAAGCAGAAATAAACCTTTTTATTGATTTAATGTTTAGTAAAAGTACTGAACATTTTTACAAATAGTGCTTAAACACTCACATACATCAATATTCATGAAGTGGGGCGTATTTGGCTCGGCGTAAAATTGAATAAAAAAAGATATGCGTGTATAGACTAAATTTGAATCACTGGGGGGTAGAGGACACTATTACGTGAATCGTTGGGGAACAAGAAGTGTAACTCAATGTTTTCCCAATTTTGAGTTTACCCCATTAAATAGAAAACGGAATGAGCACTTCTATATACCGTAATGCAGCAATTTTTAACATGAGAATTTCCAAATCGCAAATTCGGTAAACACACATTTGGGAAAAAATTAGAAAACTTTTTTGTACATTATCAAACTGGGAGGTGAAAAAAAATGCTCTGGTAACTTCGAGCAGAAATAAGGTTTTATAGAAGGAACTTCCTTCAGGAGATTTAAGGGGTCAAATTTGCGAACCTGAGCGACCCGCAAGGGGTTGGTATCGATCATTTTGGGAACCCCTGATTTAATCATTACCCTTTATATCTAAGGATATTTCACCCTGACCTCATTGAAAAATTTAAGTCCTCAGTTTTAAGCCAATCTGAGTTGTTGAAAAAGCTTGATTCAAGGTTAACCATTGGTCAGGTAAGTAGTAAATGGAGCCGTTGCCGTTAATCCCCCTCTTTAATACAAGATTGAATGTTAGCCACGAAATTTAAAAACTTGATGTGACAAGGTTCAATTCTTCCATTTTTTCTAAATACAGTAGATTCTCCTATAACGCGCATTCCTATAACGTGAATTCCTATAAATCCAGAGAAATTTGGCTACCTTTTTTTCCTATAGCGCGAAAAAACTTGCGTTATACGAGAACCACGCCATCCAGTTATCTGATGTTAAGCTTAAAAATTGTGCGTGGTAATCGAACCGTGTTATCCCTACCACAGTGTTTGTTTTATAATATATTTAAGTTATTTGGTTGGTTAGACGATAAATTTTAACATGTTTACAATTATTCTAGCCCTTAACACCGAGAAACTGCGACTGTGAAACAATTATTTAGGTATAAAAACTTTGGAATCGAACAATTGTGTCGCTTAAGGTAGCATACTTGAGGTTATTATTCTTACCTAGAATTCGCGTTGTAGGAGAGGTTTCTTCATACAACGCGAATTCCTATAACGCGTGACACATATTAATCGCGTTATAGGAGAACCTACTGTACTTACATTTAGCATCTAGTGCATGCATAAAATAAAATAAAAATCAAAAATGAACCCGCTGACAAAACACTAGTTAAGGACCTGTAAAGAGCTGGGAATGTTATAGGACTAATTGCACTCAGGGCCCGATTAAGGCAAGTCCGGGCCCAAGGCCCAGGAGCTTTAAAGGGCCCCCTTCACGAAAAAAATGTATAAGAAACTGCGTCCTTGGGTTACTATTGCTACATCCTACGTATAATACAATGCTAACCTAGAAAAAAATTATACACCGCCCTTTTTTTATTTTAGTTTTAATGCACTTCTAGAAAAAAAACTTCCTTATAATTTTTAAGTATAAAATTTTATCACATGAAATTTAATGTGTTTCGTGAAAAAAAATTATTTTCAGACTATTTGGGGGCCCCCAAAAATCATGGGCCCAAGGCCCGGGCCTTGCAGGCCTAGGCAGTAATCAGGGCCTGATTGTACTATTGCACTCTCCTTACCTACTAAATAACTTCCTTCCGCATCCTCACCTTCCGCTACCAACTAGTACTTCCCCACCAACCATTTTCTGGCATCTCCCATACCTTAATGTACCCCTACCTACTCCAAAGCACCCACTAATCATCCCCTTTCCTCTATTGTGCCCTGACATTCCACTTTATTCTCTGGAGTGTCTTGATCTCCCGCCACCGACTAAAACTCTTAAGTCAACAACTTCCCTTCGACTATTGTACCCTCACACACTCTCCTTACCTACTAAATCTCTAATATACGGGTCCTGAGGGGACGTCGATAAATTACGTCAGGTCAAAAAGGGAGTCTAGCAATATTTCTCCAAATCTCACCAAGGGGGAGGGGGAGTCAATTAAAATCTCATGTCAACTTTTAGTTTAGAAAATATACGTTTTTCTTTAGCACAAGTTAAATAAAAATGCGCAAAACAGCGAATCATTAGCCACTCAGACGTGATAAATTCAAGTTAAGACCCATTTTAATTTCTACATGTAGTTATTTACATCAAATTAAGACGAAACAAACATGGCTAAAACATACCAACGAAATTAATTTCTTTAAAATTATGGAGAAAATCTCAAGTGAGAATTAGCGGGGGATTCCAGCAAAATCTCACCAAGGGGGAGGGAGGGTCCAAAATTTGGAAAAAATACCTCACGTAATTTAGGGATGACCCTGACCTTCCACTACCAACTACTATTCCTCCACGGTGGAGGAGAAGTAGTTGGTGGAGGCTCCACCAACAACTTTCTGTCCCCTACCTACTCCAAAGCCCCCCAAAATCGTTACCTTTCCTCTACAGTGCCCTGACACTACTCGTTTTCCTGGCGTTCCCTGATCTCCCACTACCTACGGAAACCCGTGTATATCCCAATCGTCAACTTTTCTCTTCTTTGACCTGACATACCACTAAGTTCTCCGGCGTGTTTTATACTCCAACCACCGACTACAACTCCCACAACCACTTTCCATCGACTATTGAACCCTCACTTACTCTACTTACTTTCCGTGTCCTGACCTACTGCTACTCCCCCTCGCCTCACTTTCTTTACCCTACAGTGCTCTTACTTTCCTACTCCAACCCTCCACAAACAGTTACCCTTAGTCTACCGAGCCGTTTATCTCCCACTACCTACTGCAACTCGAGCACCAACCACTTTCCATCAACTACCGCACACTCACTTACTCTCCTTACTTACTAAAACGCCTACTTCCGCTTAGGCATCCTGACATACCGCTACCAGTTACTGCTCCCCCGCATGCCACTTTCTATCCTCCACCAAGCTCCATGGCTTGCCCTAATCTCCCACTACCTACAACTACTCAACCACCATTCCCTTCTATCATACACTCACTTACCCTTAATAAACTATACTAATTCGCTTACTTCCACTTCCTGTCCTGACCTACCACTACCTACTCCAAAGCCCCCACTAATTGTCACCTTTCCTCTACTGTGACCTAACACTCCACTTTGTTCTTTTGAGTACCTTGATCCCCCGCCACCGATTACAACTAATCAACCAACTACTTCCCTTCAATTATTGTACCCTCACACACTCTCCTTACATACTCAATCGCTAAATTCCGCTTTATGTCTTGACCTTCCACTACTAACTACTGATCCCCCACACTAACCACACTTTCAGTCCTCTACCGTGCCTTTATATACTCTTACCTACTCCTAAGTCCCCACAAATCGTTATATTTCCTCTACTGTGCCCTTACACCGTTCACTTTCCTGGCGTGCCCTTATCTCCATCCAGCATTCTCTCTACTCTTCTTACACAGTAAATCACTTTCTTCCGCTACCAACTACTACTTTCCCACAACCTCTTTCTGACCTCTACCATTCCTTAATTAATCTAACCCTGCCTTCTCCAAAGCCTCCACTATTCGTCACCTTTCCTCTACTTTGACGTGACACACCACTTTCTGTTCTCTGGCATCCCACAACCGACTACAAATCATCCATTATCCACTTCCCATCGCCTATCCTACACTCACTCTCCTTACCTATTAAAGCGCTTCTGTATTCTCACCTTCAGCTAACCATTCCTACTCCCCCACATACCTCTTTCTGTCATCTACTCTACTCCTACCTGCTGCAAACCCCCACTAATCGTCAACTTTCTTTTACTTTGACCTGGCACACCACTGAGTTTTATGGCGTACTGTTCTCCCACCACCGCCTACAACACGTATAACCACTTCCCACCGACTATTGAACCCTCACTTACTGTCCTTACTTAGTTTCCTTGTTCTGATCTACAGCTACCTAGCACTACTCTCCCTCGGCTCACTTTCTTTTCTCTACAGTACCCTTATTTACCTACTCCAACCGTTACCCTTCCTCTACCGAACCACCATCACTACGTTCCGTGATCTCCCACTCTACCTACTGCAACTCGTCCTCCAACCACTTTTTTTCAACTATCGTACACTCACTTAATCTCCTTACTTCACTCACATAATCTCCTTCCTTAAACGCTTACATCCGCGTCTGCATCCTGACATACCGCTACCAACTACTGCTCCCCCACATACCACTTTGTCCTCTAGCATGCCATGCACCGCTACCCCTACCTCCTCCAAAGCCTCAACTAATCGTTATCTTTCCTCTACTGTGCCCCGGGACTTCACTAAGTTTTCTGGCGTGCCCCAAAACGGAATAAAACCCTTTTTCCAACACTTACCTTCGACTCTTCTGCCGTCCTTAGCAAGAAGGGCGCATCTCCGAAAATCAAGATTTTCAGTACAAGCAATTTTTGCCTATGGATTTCAAGAAATTTCATTGTTTCGCCTTTTTTCACTAGCGTTTTTGTGTACCTTTTCGTACCCATAGGTACATGAATGAGGTATCATAAGGTGCAGAAGACTCCAAAGATTCTAGATATGCAAAAACCTGAAAATCGCCAAAATCCGAGATACACCCTTCTTGCTAAGGACGGCAGTATTGTACCCCCTCACTTACTTTCCTTACCTACTTAAAACTCTTACTTCCACTTTCCGTTACCAACTACTACTCCCCCCACCAGCCACTTTCTGTCCTCCCTTTATGTACCCTTACCTACTCCAAAGTCCCCATGATCCGTTACCTTTCCTCTACTTTGACCTGACATCACTAAATTATCTGGCTTGCCCTGATCTACCACTACCTTCTTTTCTTCTTACTTTTTTTTCTAAATTTAACATCCAAAACGTGCATAAATTTAAAAAAAAAATCGATAATGAACCCTCCACAAAACTCTAGTTAAGGTCTAGTTAAGTTTAGTAAATGTGTGTAGAATGGCTAGTTTAAGGATATTTTGTTTAAAATCAATCTAAATAGGGCCAATAATAGTTTCTTGACGCTCAAAAATCAGTCAGTCAAAAAAGCGGTCAACGAAACTTTTCTTCAACGAAACAACGGTCTTTAACCTCATAATACATTTTTTTTTGTCATTGTCTTTGATTTAGGGTCACTTGGGGTAAGTGGGACCCCTTTTTGGAACAGTACATTTTTGAAGGTTCATAAAATTTTTTTGAAGAGGTTCAATTTGAACTTGATGACATATTCTATTTAAGACACTATTAATAAACAAAAATTTATAATTAGGTTCTAAAATAATGTTCTACATTTTTCTTAACTGGTCTTTTTGTAAAAAATGAGACAGGGGTCCCACTTACCCCATAGGAAGGGGTAAATGGGTCACCCCCTTTTTATTTTGATTGAAAGCAAGCAAAACTTAAGAGGGAGTAAGTGGGTCTTACTTGATAAAGTATAGAAGTTTTAGGTACAAAATATTTTATTGTAACTTAATCCATGTACGAGATATCTACTCACATTTAAATTAATAGGGTTGGTTGGGGTAAGTGGGACCCCTTTTTGGATCACTGCAATTACAGAATGTTTTCTTCAGGTTTGAATGGTTCGGGAGACTTATAAAGAAACCCTCGAAACTATTCCCCCACCACACTGTGTGTTTTAATTAATTTCTCGGCAACGTGAATAAAAAAACCCCAACTTAATAGTTTTCTTTACTTACCACAGCTTATATTAAAACGCAAAATTAATATAAAATTTCAATAAATTACTTATAAATGTTTCAATAAACATTAAAATGGTGAGTCTAGGGTGTCCCACTTACCCCATAATGAGGGGACCCACTTACCCCTACTTTGCTTAAATTACGGGGTAAGTGGGACCCCCCTCTTAAAAATTTTTAAATAAGAGATTTTGTGAAAATTCAAATTGCAGTATGTATTTTAAGTCAAACCTGGCACAACAGTTGAAAAAACATTAAAATATAGTGAAAACTTTCCTGGAAACACTTCTTGGAAAAATGCATCTTGAACTCTCCAAAAAAAAAATTATGGAAATTTTTTTACAATAGTTCTATAATCTTAAAAAGAAATGACACAAAACTCTAACATATGCAAAACCCATCAGTGTGACAAAATGTAACTTGATCAATGTGAATAAGTGTGAAATATCCTTTACATAGTTTAGTTTGAGGGGGGTGACCCACTTACCCCAGGGACCCACTTACCCCAAGTGACCCTATATTATTTTCAAATTAAAATATTGGCTTTGAAAGTACACAGTGGGAAAATGTTTTGTAATAGGTATTGAAAACATCCGTAACCTTCTCAGCTATACCCATGTTTATAAATTAACCGAGAAATAAATTCCTAAAAATATTAGTTTCTTCACAAGTAACAACTGCGCAAAAAAGTAAAAATTGAGTGAACACTCACTTTCCATTGAAAATTACTCATATTCCTTGCTGTTTTGAGAGGAAATGCCCACTTTTTGGAAAGTGCTATTTTTCCCACGTGTGTAAACTTGAAACCTCAGTCCAAAACCGCAATAAAACTTTTTTTTTGAGGGGGGGGTCGAGGGGGATGTGGTATCTTCATAACCTTTTCATTTCCTTAAAAGTTTATTTTAGCAATAAATTTCCATTCTAACTCAAATGATAACAAAAATCAATTTCAGAAAATTTATAGTGTAAGGATAAAATTCAAATTGCTTTGCTGACCGATTTTAACGCTGACTGATATTTTAGCGACACCATAAGGTAAAAATTTAAAAAATACTTATTAGAATACAGTAGCTATACATTTGGGAGTTTTCCTATGAGGAAAAGTTAGGGCCAATTTTCGAGTTGTAGTGTTCTAGCAGAATATCAGGGAATTTTATTTACCTGAAACACAAGTTGAGAATCCAAATTCTATTGAAACGTCTTCAGCATTGCCACCGTGACTATCTCAGTCACCACTCCACCAGAGTCACTGTGCCTGCAAAACATTCAGTTCAATAAAACATGAAAAATGAAACTTTAGATTCTTATTTTATATCTACCTCTATGAATATCAACTTAAGAAAGCAGACTTAAAAATAGTAAAGGCATTTAACTAACTGCAGTAAAACTAGTATATAACCATAATGTAGAGGAGTAAATATTTTTTTGACGATTTTGTATTAACACCGTTTAACCTCGTAGGGACAGGGACATAGTAATGCATAACCAGAGTTATATTATGTTTAATATAACAGGATTTCCACACTTTCAGTAGACTAAAAATAGGGAACTTACAGGACCTTTAATATTCAATTTTAGGGCCATTTAAAAACGCTTTTGTTCTCTGGTCTTATTTAAGAGGGTTTAAGGGTTTTACATCGGACATGTGACTCCATATACTAAAACATTGGTTCCCAACCAGTGATCCGCGGACCATTGGTGTTTCGTCAGAGTCTTGGAAGTGATTCGTGGAAGAACACAAAAAAATTCCAAAAATATAAATTTGAATGAATTGAACAAGAAAAGATTGAATTATACTTTCGGCTGTGTAATTTGTGGGGATAACAGTCAACACTAAATTGTTAACAATAATTTCTTCTAGTATAAATATTTAAAGTGACATTTATTAAGAGTTCTGAAATAAAATATCACCACAAGCACCTTCCGTCAACAGCTTCAAACTTTTGAATATCTTACCCATTCGCTACCTCTTTTTCTTTAAAACAAGTCTCTATCTTTACTTAAACTCAGAAATATGCAAAAGGCGATACGTAATAAACCCTCGAAGACCCAATATAGTATATGATATACCTAAACCTAAAAAAACTATTTTTTGTAAACATTTCTTTTATTTAGCTCCTAAATTCTTTAATTTAATACCTTTAGAAATACAAGATAGTTCATCCAAACATGTATTTAAAAAGAAATTAAAAGAGTTTTTGTTTTCTATAGAAAATATTGAAATTTTTCTTGCTTAAATTTTATATTATTGTATAATATCAACTATCCTCATTTTTTTATGCACCACCCCCTTATGACAGATATTGAACCCGTAAATTAAGACACCCTGTTTGCCACCCCTGTTAATACATTTATATTTATACTGTTCCTATATTATTTTTATGTATTGTTCTCTTTAGTTCATAACTTCACGTTTTAGTTTTTTGTAATTATTCTATGCATGTTTTGTTCACCTACATGGATCGCTGCGATCCCAGGTGATATGGATATTTTTCTTGTTTTGTTCGTTTTGACTGTAATTTTTTGAAATAAATAATAAATGATGTAAAAAAAAAACTCTACCACAATTTTGTGAGTCCCGAAGATTTACTTATATTATAACAAAAAAAATCAACAATCACTAATTCTCATTACATGTAATTAAAGTTTTTCCTTAAAATATAGTTATATTTCAGAGCATTATATAAATTTCCATGCTTAATTAGGGATAATTAATTTTCAGCTTTAAATTTTATGAAGATAAGGATTTTAAGCTCCGTGAAGGTTCACATTTTAGACTTAATAGTCCGCGGACTTCTCTGAGTTAGGAACCACTACTTTAAAATAACGAGTAAAACTCTGAATTGATTTTCAAGATAAATTGAGATAACTAATCAAACTTTTGTTTGAGATTTTCAGAGCTTTCCCAAGGGCTACCTCAATCTTAAACAAAGGGTGAAAATAAAAAAAGCTCTTTTATATACGATACCTCTTAAAGCTTACCCTTAATTTCTGAATAGGTATCAAAACTAAGAAGAGTTATAACTACTAACTAAGAGTTATCTAAGTTTATTTTTCCCAATACAATCTGTAACAATATGTTTAAAATTAGCCTGAAGGACTTCCACCTAAATAACTCGTTTTTGGTCTCCCAGTTTTTCTCATTTTTGGTCTTTCCCACGGATAAAGCCAAGGGTTTAAAAGGGGAATTTTTTAGGCTAGGACAAAAATACATGACTTTTTAAGGACTCCTAAAAACAATTATGGCCCTTGAAGAACTCTTATTCCTCCAACCTAAGCCTGATGTCTCCTAGAAATTTAAACTGTAATTTTATATGTATTGTGATGTTTTTATCGTGTCAAATTTTGGTTACTTATTCGTACATCTATAAGCACCGTGTAACACAAATTGGTACACGGAGAGATTTTGTTTGTTTTAATGATAAAAAAAGACAGGACTAATTAGGAGGAATGGAAACCGTACGGTTCCCAACTCGTAGATGCCCGCGGACCACTTAGTTTAGACTGAATTTGGAACCATAATGGACCACCTCTCTTCTTTTAAAACTTTCACCCTCACAAAATTGTAAGATGCCGAGTTTATAAGCCCCAATAATTTTTGTGCAACACTCAAACATGGCGCTGGATATTGAAAACCTGTTGACTGGAGTTTGATTAGTTAAGTAGTAGAAAATGTCATAAATGTAACAGTGACTGTTATCCCTACAATTTAGACAGATGGACAAGTCATTAAGACGAGTAAAAATTCATCCTAAATCGTTCCTATAGGAAAATTTCTATTTTTTTGTGGAAACCTTTCTGTGTGCTACCGGACACCTTCACGAGTACCGGGTACCTTTGCGGATGGAGCTTGGATATTCCAAGTGGCATAAGAAACAAAACAACACGGGCCATTTCCAAAGCTCTCACGGAACACCGGTTGGGAGTCGCACTGCTGTAGAGGAGGTACAAAAAATCCTGAGTACTACTAAGCATGAGTAAAAGAAAATAGAGTGCCCTAAACTCTACCCGAATAAGTAATCCTCATCATTCTACGTTATGTAAATCACTGGAGGTTCCAGAGCAGGGGACATTATGGGCCCACGTTACCATTCCCATAAGTAACAAAAATAAACCTTTTTAGACCTGCTAATATTAAAAACTTTTCTCGTGGGGCACCACAAAACTCGTATGATACCGTTCTCTCTCTGACACAAAACAATATTTTTTTCTATACTCGACAGCAAACGTTCCCTGAACCCAGTACGTCACTATGCGGAAGGAGAAAAAGGGTAAACACAAAGCCGGTTGGGTTGCTGGAAGGAGTTTCGGTACGCAAATCGTGATAAAAAGACGCTATATATACAAAGGGTTTAACCACGGCTTACTAGATACTTATACAGGCTAGCCGAGTTTTAAACAATGAAAACCATTTGACAACTTTTCCCGCTTGGAGCGCTACAAGACCTACATATATCACCCACCGCCTTCAACACTGTGGATATGCTTTGCCAGTTGGTCCAGTATTGCCATCTGGATTTGCAATAGAACATTCGCACATGACGTCACTTGGAGGACAAAATCAACGTTGCTAAGACTGTTGTTAGGGGCGGGACATAGAAGTATCCAATAGACGACATTTGTCATTACGACACTTGCTTATTTGGAAACGTTGATTCCATCCGTGATTGGTTCCGTACGGATTTACATCCAATCACGGATAGAATCAACGTTTCCAAACAAGCAAGTGACGTCACACTAATGTCGTCTAAAGCAGCATTCGCACATTACGTCACTTGGCGAATAAACAACGTTGCTAAGGCCGTTGTTAGGCAGAGTCATGTGATTGAAAATACTCTATGATTTCCGTACACGGCTAGCCTGTATAAGTATCTAGTAAGCCGTGGTTTAACAAAATAATTATATTTTTACCGACTTCAAAAAGGAGGAGGTTATCAATTCGTCGAATATAAATGTTGAATCTTTGCCAGGCCCTTTTGGTATGTTCTACTGGACCGATTTGGACGTGGTTTGTTGCATTAGATTAGAATTGTTTTCAAGTTGGTCCCATATAAATTTAAACGCCCTCTAGCGGATACCAGAGGAGGTATGATAAATAAATCAAAAACTTGTGGCGAGCTTACTCACCACTATAGTCAGATTATTGAAACCGGGAATAAATACCGACTGAACCTTACAAAACTCTGAAGTAAAGAATATATTTTCTTAAAAAGAAAACTTCATTTAAACTACGCCGAAGGCGTCGTGGGTCGGGCGGATAACTTTTTTTTTCTTTTGGCATGAAATTTCTGGAGCCGCAGGCGACTTGATATAAAAAGAATGAAATAAATTAATTTTTAACAAAAAAGATACCGACTTCAAAAATGCGCCTAAAAGTGAGAAATAATTTTTATCCAAAAACAACAATACTACTTTTTAACATAATTTTTGAAGTCGAAACACTTTTGATAGTAATTCTAAATACAATATATATTACTAGTAGAGAGGTCTTAACTGCACTCTTTTTGTCATGTCATTCGTCAAACAGAAAATAATATATTGTGCCTTTAATTGTAAATCTTCTTTTATCTTATGTTATATGCCAGTGGTTCCCAAACTATTTTGCTCGTTGAACCCCCGAATTTGTGTCCAATGATCGCGGAACCCGGAATATTTTTTAATCAAAGACTTTTCAAAATTTAATATCTGATATTAAATGAAACAAGCCAACTTAATGCTAAAAAAGTTGTGATTAAGCGTGTTCCAAGAACCTTTAAGAAGAAGAAGAAGAAGTTTAAGAACAAGAAGAACGTGCAGAAAATTTTTGGAAATTTGATGATAAAAAGAGGGGTTTAACTTGTTTTGGTACACCTAATCCGAATTTCGGACATACATTTTTAAAAATTTAATACATATTTTTCTAGGATTTGCATTTTGATGAACTTAATATAAAAAAACACCATTCTTATTTTCTTTAAGGAAATAAAATTTGTCACGCGGAACCCCTAAATTTTTTCGTGGAACCCCTGGGTTCCGCGGAACCCACTTTGGGAACCACTGTTATATGCTAATAACGTGTTCTTTTTTTTAATGTTAGCTAAGAATGTTAATTTATTGTGAAAGTGTTTCGACTTCAAAAATTATGTTAAAAAGTAGTATTGTTGTTTTTGGATAAAAATTATTTCTCACTTTTAGGCGCATTTTTGAAGTCGGTCTCTTTTTTGTTAAAAATTAATTTATTAAACTGACGTTCACTGTGAAAATTCAGACACCACGATGGGAACTACTTTGTTTGTTAATGACGTCATGGGGTCAACTAACGTTGCTGCCTAGTATAGTGACATATCGAGAGAGGTGATGAGAAATATCGCAAATATTCCCATACAGGTTAGGTTATTTGGCGTTTTATGGCACTATGTCCCTTGCAGAACATTTTATTCCCATACAGTCACTGAATTGGACAAATTCATACATTTGACATTTATACGTGGACCTGAAGTGATCGAGAATATGATTGATTACTCTTTAACTTAAGGTAATGGGCTGTAACATAACTTAAGGGGTCATAGGACTGTTAAGGTTTTAGTGAAAACTTTACATAATTTAACAAATTAAATATACACGATCCAATTTATCTCGACTAATGCTTTCTTTCATATTTCAGAAGTCCTTTTCTCTGTTTATTAGGAACTAATCTATCTTAATGTGTGGAAGCAGAAAATAATTATGAATAGTAAGATTTATCCAGGCTGATCTGAGACAAATTTTCATTATCGTTACCTTTCGTGCATGATTTTCCCTAAACTAAATCCTTATAATTCAAAATTTTAGTGGATTAATATACTTTACGTTATATAAGTAGCCCATACCAAAATAAAAGTGGCACAGAAAAATTAATATTCTTAATCGCTAATTGAACTTCTTTGTTCCTAAATTATAATAAATTTACAATTATAATACATTCATTTACTTCCCCTCCCGTGTCCTGTCTTAACGCTACCTACACCGTTTTTTTTTCACTACCGTGCCCTTATCTACCCCTACCTACTCCAAAGCACCCACTAATCGTCACCTTTCCTCTACTGTGACCTAACACTCCACTTTGTTCTCTGGAGTGCCTTGATCTCCCGCCACCGATTACAACTAATCAACCAACTACTTCCCTTCAATTATTGTGCCCTCGCACACTCTCCTTACATACTAAATCACTAAATTCCGCTTTGTGTCCTGACCTTCCACTACTAACTACTACTCCCCCACCCTACCGTGCCTTTATGTACTCTTACCTACTCTCCAAAGTCTCCACAAATCGTTATCTCTCCTCTACTGTGCCCTGCCAACATTCGCTTTCCTGGTGTACCCTTATCTCCTACCACCTTCAGCAGCTTCTCCATCAACCACATCCCTACGACTATTGCACCCTCACTTACTCTTCTTAACTACTAAAAATATTACTTACTTCCGCTATAAACTACTACTTTCCCACCTACCTCTTTATGACCTCTACCACGGCTTACTAGATACTACACAGGCTAGACGAGTTTAAAACAACGAAAACCATTTGACAACTTTTCCCGCTTGGATCGCCACAAGTCCTACCTATATCACCCACCGCCTTCAACACTGTTGATATGCTTTGCCAATTTGTCCAGTATTGCCATCTGGATTTTTAATGATTTCCGTACTCGGCTAGCCTGTATAGTATCTAGTAAGCCGTGCCTCTAACCATGCCTTAATCTAACCCTACTTTCTCCAAAACCCCCATTAATCATCACCTTTCCTCTACTTTGACGTGACACACCACTTTGTTCTCTGGCCCTGATCTCCAACCACCGACTACAAATCGTCCAATATCCACTTCCCATCGACTATCGTACACTCACTCTACTTACTTATTAAAGAGCTTCTGTATCCTGACTTTCAGCTACCCATCCCTACTCCCCCACATACCTCTTTCTGTCCTCTACTCTACTCCTACCTGCTACAACCCCCCACTAATCGTCAACTTTCTTCTACTTTGCCCTGACACACCACTAAGTTTTCTGGCGTGTCCTGTTCTCCCATCACCGACTACAACTCGTATAACCACTTCCCACCGACTATTGAACCCTCACTTACTGTCCTTACCTAGTTTCCGTGTCCTGATCTACTGCTACCTAGTACTACTTCCCCTCGACTCACTTTCTTTTCTGTACAGTGCCCTTACTTCCCTACTCCAACTACCCCCCAACTTAACTCTCCCGGTACCGAGCCGACACACAACTAAGTTCCGTCATCTCCCACTACCTACTGCACCAACCACTTTCCTTCAACTACCGTACATTCACTTACTCTCCTTACTTACTAAAGCGCTTACTACCGCTTCTGTATCCTGACATACCACTACCAACTACTGCTCCCCCGTGTACCACTTTATATCCTCTACCATATCTTATTCTACCCCTACCTACTGCAAAGCCCCCACTGTTCGTCACCTTTCCTCTACTGTGAACTACCACTCCACTTTGTTCTTTTGAGTGCCTTGATCTCCCGCCACCGACTACAACTCGTCTACCAACACTTCCCTTCGATTATTGTACCCCCTCACTTATTCTCCTTACCTATTTAGAACTCTTACTTCCGCTTTATGTTCTAAACTTCCGTTACTAACTACTACTCCCCCCACCTACCACTTTGTCCTCTACCGTGCCTTTATGTACCCTTACCTACTCCAAAACCCCCACATATCGTTACCTTTCCTCCCGTGCCCTGACACGACAAAGTTCCCTGGCTGATCCTGATCTACCACTACCTTCTTACTTTTCTTTTTCTAAATTTCTACATTTACCATCTAATACGTGCATAAAATAAAAATAGATAATGAACCCTCCCCAAAACTCTAGTTAAGGTCCTGTGGAGATCTTAAGGTAGACATGAAGTGTAAAAATATGAAGGAAAACACTGGTGTCCATCGTTTCACGAGGATATTATTCATATATCCTCCAATTTATTCTTGGAGAAGTTTAGTAAATGTGTGTAGAATGGCTAGTTTAAAGAGATATTTTGTTTAAAATCTAAATAGAGTCAATAATAGTTTCTTGACGCTCAAAAATCAGTCAGTGAAAAAAGCGGTCAACGAAAACCAAACTTCGTCTTTAACCTCATAATACATTTTTTTTTTTGTCATTGTCGTTGATTTATATTATTTTCAAATTAAAATATTGGCTTTGAAAGTACACAGTGGAAAAATGTTTTGTAATAAGTATTGAAAATATCCGTGACTTTCTCAGCTATATACATTAGGGTGTCCCAAAAAAACGCGACTTTTGAAATGTTTAACTCTCACCCCCCAAAAATGTTCTTTATGTGAATATAAGACACTGTGAATTTTTTTAGAATTTTTGAAAAATATTTAGAGGTCCCCCAAGGTCATTGAATTTTCAAAAAATGGCCAAAAAAAAGGGTAAAAATTAAAACTTTTTCTAATTTTTTTAAAATAACCATTAATGTTCAAATGGCATTATTTTCATTTATTAGAGCTATTTATATTGTTTTAAACCAATTCTGTATTAATTATTTGGGTAAGAAATAATACGCATTATTATTAAAATAAAAAAACATGCGATATTTTTCGATATTTTTACCTTATGTAATACACTATGCGACAAAAAAATGGGTCAAAATGCCACAGAAACTTTGAAAGCAGATTCTTATGTGAAATGACCCCCTGAATCCGAATCCGGCCCCCGTTAGCCTCAGTTTTTATGGGAACAGCCCCTCCCCCTTTTTACGTTTTTCGACTTTATAACTTTGAACTCTATTTTCAGGATCAAAAAGCATTGTTTTAGTCTTCAAATTGCCCCCCAAGACACAAGAAAGGTCCAAATTAATAAAATATGAAAATTTGGAACAAATGGATAGGTTTAAGGGATACTTAACCCCCTAAAAACTCAAAAAAAAAATAACTAAAGATAGTAGGATTTGTTATACCGTATTTATTTAACTTATTCTTTAAGAAATTAATTTTTAAACGGTCCTAACCGTTCCCCAAGAACCCAAATTTAATAATGATATGCAGTAATGATTTTTAGGAAAAGCGGTTGAGGAGTTATCGCCCCCGAAGCACCCGCGGAAGGGTTCGGAAGACTCTCTGAATCACGCTGGCGCAAGCGTGCTCAAGAAACATGGAATACCTCCATAAAAATGGCCAGTTACTAACGAACCAAAGAATTTCTACTTAGGAAAGACTTATAATATACGAAAAATGTCATTTTTAAAATTTTCAAAGCATGAATATAATTTCTTGAGCACGCGCGCGCCAGCGCGATTCAGAGAGTCTTCCGAACCCTTTCGCGGGTGCTTCGGGGGGCGATAACTCCTCAACCGCTTTTCCAAAAAATCATTACTGCATATCATTATTAAATTTGGGTTTTTGGGGAACGGTTAGGACCGTTTAAAAATTAATTTCTTAAAAAATAAGTTAAATAAATACGGTATAACAAATCCTACTATCTTTAGCTATTTTTTGAGTTTTTAGGGGGTTAATTACCCCTTAAACCTATCCATTTGTTCCAAATTTTCATATTTTATTAATTTGAACCTTTCTTGTCTCCTGGGGGGAAATTTAAAGACTTAAATAATGCTTTTTGATCCTGAAAATCGAGTTCAAAGTTATAAAGTCGTCGAAAAACGTAAAAAGGGGGAGGGGCTGTTCCCCGAAAATTTGAGGCTAACGGGGGACGGATTCGGATTCAGGGGGTCATTTTACATAAGAATCTGCTTTCTAAGTTTCTGTGGCATTTTGACCCATTTTTTGTCGCATAGAGGTAAAAATATCGAAAAATATGGCATGTTTCTTGATTTTAATAATAATGCGTATTATTTCTTACCCAAATAATTAATACAGAATTGGTTTAAAACAATATAAATAGCTCTAATAAATGAAAATAATGCCATTTGAACATTAATGGTTATTTTAAAAAAATTAGAAAAAATGTTAATTTTTACCCTTTTTTGGCCATTTTTTGAAAATTCAATGACCTTGGGGGACCTCTATACATTTTTCAAAAATTCTAAAACAATTCACAGTGTCTTATATTCACATAAAGAACATTTTTGGGGGGTGAGACTTAAACATTTCAAAAGTCGCGTTTTTTTTAGACACCCTAATATACATGTTTATAAATGAACCAAGAAATACCTAAAAAGATGAAATTCTTCACGGGTAATAACTACGCAGAAAAGTAAAAATTGAGTCAACACTCACTTTCAATTGAAAATTACTCATATTCCTTGCTGTTTTGAGAGGAAATGCCCACTTTTTGGAAGCTGCTATTTTTACCTCGTGTGTAAGCCTCAGTCCACAACCGCAATAAAACTTTTTTTTTTTTTGGGGGGGGGGTTGAGGGGGTATGTGGTATTTTCTCATTACCTTAAAAGTTTATATTAGCGATGAATGTCCTTTCTAACACAAATGATAACAAAAATCAATTTCAGAAAATTTATATAAGGATAAAATTCTAAATTACTTTGTTGACCGATTTTAACGCTGACTGATATTTTAGCGACACCACAAGGGAAAAATGTAAAACATTCTCATTAGAATACAGTAGCTACAGTCCTATGAGAAAAGGTTAGGGCCAATTTTCGGGTTGCAGTGTTCTAGCAGAATATCAGGGAATTTTATTTACCTGAAACATAAGTTGAGAATCCAAATTCTATTGAAACGTCTTCAGCATTGCAACCGTGACTATCTCAGAGTCACCACTTTACACCACCTGCAAAACATTCAGTTCAATGAAACATAAAAAATGAAACTTCGGATAGTTATTCTTATCGTATATCTACTTCTATGAATATCAATTTAGAAAAGCACACTTAAAAATAGTAAAGGCAATTAACTAACTGCAGTAAAACTTGTATACAACCATCATGTAGAGGAGTAAATATTTTTTGACGATTTTGTATTAACACCATTAACCTCGTAGGGACAGGGACTTGGTAATGCATAACAGAGTTATATTATGTTTAAGATAACAGGATTTCAACACTTTAAGTAGACTTAAAATAGGATATACTTATAGGACCTTTAAAATTCAGTTTTAGGGTAATTTAAAAACGCTTTTGTTCTCTGGTCTAATTTAAGAGGGTTTAAGGGTTTTACATGGCACGAGGTGAACATCGGCATGCGATTCCATACTCTAAAACAGTGGTTCCCAACCGGTGGTCCGCGGACCATTGGTGGTTCGTCAGTCTTGGAAGGGATCCGTAGAAGAACACAAAAAAAAAAATCCAAAAATATAAATTTGAATGAATTGAACAAGAAAAGATTGAATTATACTTTCGGCCGTGTAATTTGTGGGGATAACAGTCACCACTAAATTGTTAACAATAATTTCTTCTAGTATAAATATTTAAAGTGATATTTATTAGAAATTCTGAAATAAAAACTCTACCACAATTTTGTGAGTCTTGAAGATTTACTTATACTACAACAGAAAAAAAATAACAATCACTAATTCTCATGATGTAATTAAACTTTTTTCCCTTAAAGTTATATTTCAGAGCATTGTAAAAATTTCCATGCTTAATTAGGGATAATTAATTTTCATCTTTCAATTTTATGAAGATAAGGATTTTAAGCTACAAAGGGTGGTCCGTGAAGATTCAAATTTTAAACTTAACGGTCCGCGGACTTCTCTGAATTAGGAACCACTACTTTAAAATAACGAGTTCTGCATTTCAGGATTTGACCCCTTTGAGGAGATTTCAAAGGGGTCAAATTTGCGAACCTCAGTGACCCGCAGGGGCTTGGCACTTGGCATCCATCACTTTGGGAACCCCTGATTTATTCACCCTTACCCTTTATATCTAAAGATATTTCACCCTGACCTCCTTGTGTGTAGAATGGCTAGTTAAAAGACATATTTTGTTTAAAATCTAAATAATAATAGTTTCTTGATGCTCAAAAATCAGTCAGTCAAAAAAGCGGTCAACGAAAACCAAACTTCGTCTTTAACCTCATAATACATTTTTTTTTTGTCATCATCGTTGATTTATATTATTTTCAAATTAAAATATTGGCTTTGAAAGTACACAGTGGGAAAATGTTTTGTAATAAGTATTGAAAACATCCGTGACTTTCTCAGCTATATACATGTTTATAAATGAACCGAGAAATAAATTCCTAAAAAGATGAGTTTCTTCACGGGTAATAACTAAGCAGAAAAGTAAATATTGAGTCAACCCTCACTTTCAATTGAAAATTACTCATATTTCTTGCTGTTTTGAGAGGAAATGCCCACTTTTTGGAAGGTGGCTATTCTTACCTCGTGTGTAAACCTGAAACCTCAGTCCAAAACCGCAATAAAACTTTTTTTTTTTTTGGGGGGGGGGTCGAGGGGGAATGTGGCATTTTCTCATAAACTTTTCACTACCTTAAAAGTTATTTTAGCAATGAATGTCCTTTCTAACACAAATGATAGCAAAAATCAATTTCAGAAATTTATAAGGATAAAATTCTAAATTGCTTTGTTGACCGATTTTAACACTGACTGATATTTTAGCGACACCATAAGGGAAAAATGTAAAAAATTCTCATTAAAATACAGTATCTACAGTCCCATGAGGAAAGGTTAGGGCCAATTTTCGAGTTGTAGTTGTCTATCAGGGAATTTTATTTACCTGAAACACAAGTTGAGAATCTAAATTCAATTGAAACTTCTTCAGCATTGCAACCGTGACTATCTCAGAGTCACCACTTTTACACCACCTGCAAAACATTCAGTTCAATGAAACATAAAAAATGAAACTTTGGATTCTTATTCTTATCGTATATCTACCTCTATGAATATCAATTTAGAAAAGCACACTTAAAAATAGTAAAGGCAATTAACTAACTGCAGTACAACTTGTATATAACCATCATGTAGAGGAGTAAATATTTTTTGACGATTTTGTATTAACACCATTGGACAGGGACATGGTAATGCATAACAGAGTTATATCATGTTTAAGATAACATGATTTCCACACTTTAAGTAGACTTAAAATAGGATATACTTATAGGACCTTTAAAATTCAATTTTAGGGCTATTTAAAAACGATTTTGTTCTCTGGTCTAATTTAAGAGGGTTTAAGGGTTTTACATGGCACGAGGTTAACATCGGGCATGCGATTCCATACACTAAAACAGTGGTTCCCAACCAGTGATCCGCGGACCATTGGTGGTTCGTGAGATTCTTGGAAGTGATCCGTAGAAGAACACAAAAAAAAAATCCAAAATATAAATTTGAATGAATTGAACAAGAAAAGATTGAATTATACTTTCGGCTGTGTAATTTGTGGGGATTACAGTCAACACTAAATTGTTAACAATAATTTCTTCTAGTATAAATATTTAAAGTGACATTTATTAGGAGTTCTGAAATAAAAACTCTACCACAATTTTGTGAGTCCCGAAGATTTACTTATATTAAAACAAAAAAAATCAACAATCACTAATTCTCATTACATGTAATTAAAGTTTTTCCTTAAAATATAGTTATATTTCAGAGCATTATAAAAATTTCCATGCCTAACTAGGGATAATTAATTTTCATCTTTCAATTTTATGAAGATAAGGATTTTAAGCTACAAAGGGTAGTCCGTGAAGATTCAAATTTTAAACGCGGACCATCCTTTGACCGTTCCATTCCGCGGACTTCTCTGAATTAGGAACCACTACTTTAAAATAACGAGTTCTGCATTTCAAGATTTGACTCCTTTGAGATTTCAAAGGGGTCAAATTAGCGAACCTCAGTGACCCGCAGGGGCTTGGCACTTGGCATCCATCACTTTGGGAACCCCTGATTTATTCACCCTTACCCTTTATGTCTATGGAAATTTCACCCTGACGTCATTGAAAGTTTTAAGTCCTCAGTTTTAAGCCAATCTGAGTTGTTGAAAAAGCTTGCTTCACGGTTAACCTTAGATCAGGTAAGTAGTAAATGGAGCCGTTAAACCCCCTCTTTAATACAACATTGAATGCTAGCCACGAAATTTCATGAAATAAGAGAAATCGAGAATGAACCCCCCTTACAAAACTAGTTAAGGACCTGTGGAGTCCTGGGAATGTTATAGGACTAATTGCACTATTGCACTCACCCTTACTCTCCTTACCTACTAAATAACTTACTTCCGCATCCTCACCTTCTGCTACCAACTAGTGTACTTCCCCACCAACCACTTTCTGGCATCTACCATACCTTAATCTACCCCTACCTACTCCAAAGCCCCCACTAATCATCACCTTTCCTCTACTGTGACCTAACACTCCACTTTATTCTCTGGAGTGTGTTGATCTCTATCCACCGACTAAAACTCTTAAGTCAACAACTTCCCTTCGACTATAATTCTACCCTTACACACTCTCCTTACCTACTAAATCGCTAATATACGGGTCCTGAGGGGACGTCGATAAATTACGTCAGGTCAAAAAGGGAGAGAAGGGGGTCTAGCAATATCTCTCCAAATCTCACCAAGGGAGAGGGAGAGTCAATTAAAATCTCATGTCAACTTTTAGTTTAGAAAATATACTTTTTTCTTTAGCAAAAGTTAAGGAGAAATGCGCAAAACAGCGAATCATTAGCCACTTTGTCGTGATAAATTCAAGTTAAGACCCATTTTAATTTCTACATGTAGTTATTTACATAAAAATAAGACGAAACAAACATGGCTAGAACATACCAACAAAATTAATTTCTTTAAAATCATGGAGAAAATCTCAAGAGAGGATCAGAGGGGGAGGGGGGGGGGGATCCAGCAAATCTCATCAAAGGGGAGGGAGGGGTCCAAAATTTGGAAAAAATACCTCACGTAATTTATGGATGTCCCCTAACGTTCCACTACCAACCACTACTCCTCCGCCAACAACTTTCTGTCCTCTACCGTACTCTTATGTACCCCTACCTACTTCAAAGCCCCCCCCCCAAAAAAAAAATCGTTTCCTGTCCTCTACTGTGCCCTAACACTACTCGATTTCCTGGCGTGGCTTGATCTCCTCACTACCTACGTCAACCCGTGAATATCCCAATTGTCAAATTTTCTCTACTTTGACCTGACATACCACTAAGTTTTCCGGCATGTTCTATACTCCCACCACCTACTACAACTCGTACGACCACCCACTATGTATCACCTATTGAACCCTCACTTACTCTCCTTACCTACTTTCCGTGTCCTAACCTACTGCTACTCCCCCTAGCCTCACTTTCTTTTCTCTACCAGTGCCCTTACTTTACCTACTCCAACCCCCACCAACCTTAACCCTTCTTGTACCGAGCCGACACACCACTAACTTCCGTGATCTTCCACTACCTACTGAACTCGTACACCAACCACTTTTCTTCAACTTTGGTTCACTGACTTACTCTCCTTCCGTACTAAAACGCTTACTTCCGCTTCTGCATTTTGACATACCGCTACCAACTACTGCTCCCCCGCGTACCACTTTATATCCTCTACCATATCTTCATCTACCCCTACCTACTGCAAAGCCCCCACTGTTCGTCACCTTTCCTCTACTGTGAACTAATACTCCACTTTATTCTCTTGAGTGCCTTGATCTCCCGCCACCAACTCGTCTACCACCACTTCCCTTCGACTATTGTACCCCCTCACTTACTCTCCTTACCTATTTAAAACTTTTACTTCCGCTTTATGTTCTAAACTTCCGTTACTAACTACTACTCCCCCCACCAACCACTTTGTCCTCTACCGTGCCTTTATGTACCCTTACCTACTCCAAAACCCCCACATATCGTTACCTTTCCTCCTGTGCCCTGACACGACAAAGTTCCCTGGCTGATCCTGATCTACCACAACCTTCTTACTTTTCTTTTTCTAAATTTCTACATTTACCATCTAATACGTGCATAAAATACAAATAGATAATGAACCCTCCCCAAAACTCTAGTTAAGGTCCTGTGGAGATCTTAAGGTAGACATGAAGTGTAAAAATATGAAGGAAAACACTAGTGTCCATCGTTTCACGAGGATATTATTCATATATCCTCCAATTTATTCTTGGAGATGTTTAGTAAATGTGTGTAGAATGGCTAGTTTAAAGAGATATTTTGTTTAAAATCTAAATAGGGTCAATAATAGTTTCTTGAGGCTCACAAAATCAGTCAGTCAAAAAAGCGGTCAACGAAAACCAAACTTCGTCTTTAACCTCATAATACATTTTTTTTTGTCATCGTCGTTGATTTATATCATATTCAAATTAAAATATTGGCTTTGAAAGTACACAGTGGGAAAATGTTTTGTAATAAGTATTGAAAATATCCGTGACTTTCTCAGCTGTATACATGTTTATAAATGAACCGGGAAATAAATTCCTAAAAAGATGAGTTTCTTCACGGGTAATAACTACGCAGAAAAGTAAATATTGAGTCAACACTCACTTTCAATTGAAAATTACTCATATTTCTTGCTGTTTTGAGAGGAAATGCCCACTTTTTGGAAGGTGGCTATTCTTACCTCGTGTGTAAACCTGAAACCTCAGTCCAAAACAGCAATAATATTTTTTTTTTTGGGGGGGGGGGCAGGGGAAATGTGGTATTTTCTCTTAACCTTTCCACTACCTTAAAAGTTTATTTTAGCGATGAATGTCCTTTCTAACACAAATGATAACAAAAATCGATTTCAGAAAATTTATAAGGATACAATTCTAAATTGCTTTGTTGACCGATTTTAACGCTGACTGATATTTTAGCGACACCACAAGGGAAAAATGTAAAAAATTCTCATTAGAATACAGTAGCTACAGTCCTATGAGGAAAGGTTAGGGCCAAGTTTCGAGTTGTAGTGTTCTATCAGGGAATTTTATTTACCTGAAACACAAGTTGAGAATCCAAATTCTATTGAAACGTCTTCAGCATTGCAACCGTGACTATCTCAGAGTCACCTTTTTTACACCACCTGCAAAACATTCAGTTCAATGAAACATAAAAAATGAAACTTCGGATTCTTATTCTTATCGTATATCTACCTCTATGAATATCAACTTAGGAAAGCAGACTTAAAAATAGTAAAGGCAATTAACTAACTGCAGTAAAACTTGTATGTAACCATAATGTAGAGGAGTAAATATTTTTTGACGGTTTTGTATTAACACCATTTAACCTCGTAGGGACAGGGACATGGTAATGCATAACAGAGTTATATTATGTTTAAGATAACAGAATTTCCTCACTTTAAGTAGACTTAAAATAGGATATACTTATAGGACCTTTAAAATTCAATTTTAGGGCCATTTAAAAACGCTTTTGTTCTCTGGTCTAATTTAAGAGGGTTTAAGGGTTTTACATGGCACGAGGTGAACATCGGGAATGTGATTCCATACACTAAAACAGTGGTTCCCAACCGGAACTCCGCTCCGGATGGTCCGCGGACCATTGGTGGTTCGTGGGATTCTTGAAAGTGATCCGTAGAAGAACACAAAAAAAAATCCAAAAATATAAATTTGATTGAATTGAACATGAAAAGATTGAATTATACTTTCGGCTGTGTAATTTGTGGAGATATAACAGTCACCACTAAATTGTTAACAATAATTTCTTCTAGTATAAATATTTAAAGTGACATTTATTAGGAGGTCTGAAATAAAAACTCTACCACAATTTTGTGAGTCCCGAAGATGTACTTATATTATAACAAAAAAAATCAACAATCACTAATTCTCATTACATGTAATAAAAGTTTTTCCTTAAAATATAGTTATATTTCAGAGCATTATATAAATTTCCAAGCTTAATTAGGGATAATTAATTTTCATCTTTCAATTTTATGAAGATAAGGATTTTAAGCTACAAAGGTTGGTCCGTGAAGGTTCAAATTATAGACTCAATGGTCCGCGGACTTCTCTGAGTTAGGAACCACTACTTTAAAATAACGAGTAAAACTCAATTGATTTTCAAGATAAATTGAGTTAACTAATCAAACTTTTGTTTGAGATTTTAAGAGCTGCCGCAAGGGCTACCTCAACCTTAAAACAAAGGGTGAAAATAAAGTTCTTTTATATACGATGCCTCTTAAAGCTGATTCTTAATTTCTGAATTAGGTATCAAAACCTCAGAGTCATCTTAAAAGTTTATTTTTCCCATACAATCTGTAACAGTATGTTAAAAATTAGTCTACTTCCACCCAAAAATTGATAGATATTTGACTCTAAATAACTCATTTTTGGTCTTCCCCAGTGACCTCCTATGGATAAGCCAAGGGTCGAATTAAGAAGGAGAATTTTTAAGACTAGGATAAAAATGCACGACTTTTTAGAGACTCCTAAAAACAAAAGTTAAATTAGGGCCCTTCAGAAACTCTTATTCCTCCAACCTTAGCCTGATGTCTCCTAAAAATTTAAACTATAATTTTAAATGTATTGTGGTGTTTTTATAGTTTCAAATTTTGGTTACTTACTCGTACATCTGTAATTCCCGTACAAATTGGTACATGGAGATATTGTTTGTTTTAATAATAAAAAAGTTAGGACTTATTTAGGGGAAATGGGAACCAACTCGTAGTTGTCCGCGGACCACTTAGCTTAGACTGAATTTGGAACCATAACGCACCACCCCTCTTCTTTTAAAACTTTCACCCTCACAAAATTGTAAAATGCAGAGTTTATATGCCCCAATAATTTTTGTGCAACACTAAGGCTGGGCGCGCACGAGTGACTAAAGTCACGGCGACCAGGATTACTAGTATCAAAAATATCACTAGAAAACAATGGATCTCTATGAAGAAATTCTTGGCAATCGGCCAACTGTCACGTCGCCTGGTGCGCGCACTCTTCAAGTGTTTCAATAGCCAAAGCAACAATTTTGTCTTTGTCACCGTGACAAAAGTCGCCCGTGCGCGCTGGCCCTAAAACATGGCGCTGGATATTGAAAACCTGTTTACTGGAGTTTGATTAGTACCAGAAAGTATTGTTATAAATGTTGACTTATACCTACAATGTAAACAGATGAACAAGCCATTAACACGAGTAAAATTCATCCTAAATCGTTCATATTGTCAAATTCTTTGTATTGGAAACTTTTCTGTGTGCTACCTGACACCCTCTCGAGCCATTTCCAAAGCTCTCACGGAACACCGGTTGGGAACCACAGCTGTAGAGGAGGAATTAAAAAAAAAAAGGACGAGTAGATCAAGAGGGGAAGGGGTGAAGAGGGCTAAATTGTGGTTGGGGGATTAAGGTAAGGCTCTGGTTATTTCCACGAAAGTAACAACTAAACTCGAACTAATCTCGCTACTTCTGAAAAATTACAAGTTAAATAAAAGCATAGTAATCAAAAGTAGCAGCCAGAAATAGAACTGGAGACTATTGGGTTACTGGCCGTACACTCTACCACTAGGCCATCGGTGCTGATGCCAAGATTGATCAATAATATAATTTTAATGGTCAATACAAACTTATTACTGCGCATGCTTCAACTGTCGTGGAAATAACCACTACGTTAAGGTAAGGGTGATACGTATGGATATGAAAGGAATGAAGAAGATAAAAGGAGAATATCAAGAATAGGAGGGGATTAAAGGACACGTACACTATAAAAAAACCTGTTGACTTAACAGAAAATACTGTAAAATTTGTTACAAGAAAACATCTGTAGTTTGCAGCAGAGAAATCCCGTCGTATTGTAATACAGAGAGGGTGGCCCACTTTTTTTATAAGAAAAAATAGTGTCTTAAAATCGCCAGGACCACTCTCTTAATTTTTCAGAATTAAAAATTTTAGGTACCAAAATACTCTGTATAATTATTCTACTCTATGTAAATCACTAGAGGTTCCAGAGCTGGGGACGTGGGCCTACGAGAATCTCTTAAAGTAACCAGAAAAACTTTTTGAACCTGGCTCATTAAAACTTTTTTCTGGGGAGGCCCACTACAAAACTCTTATACCTCTTTCTATGACACAAAACACAAGACTTTTTCTGTACTCGACAGCAACGTTTCCTGAGCCCAGTACGTCACTACGAGGAAGAAGAAAATGGGTAAACACAAAGCCTGTTGGGTTGCTAAGATGAGTTTCGGTACGCAAATCGTGATAAAAAAAGGCACTATATATACATGGGTTTAACAAAATAATCATATTTTTAAATTGATGTTCTTCAATTCACTCAAAATTCAGACACCACGATGGGAACTACTTTGTTAGTGACGTCATAGGGTCAACTAACGTCGCTGTCTAGTACAGTGACATATCGAGAGAGGTGATGAGATCTTAAGTGATCCAGAATATGATAAGGTAATGGGCTGTAACATAAGTTAAGGCATCATAGGACTGTTAAAGTTTTAGTGAAAACAGCTTTACAAAGTTTAACAAATTAAATAAGCACGATCCAATTTATCTCGACTAATGATTTTTTCATATATTTCAGAAGGCCTTTTTTTCTGTTCATTAGGAATTAATCTATCTTAGTAAGTGGAAACAGAAAATAATTATGAATAGTAAAGTTTTATGAAGGCATGTATCTGAGACAAATTTTCATTTTAATAGTTTTTCCTAACTAAAACATTATAATTCAAAATTTTAGTAGATAAATGTACATAATGTTAAATAAATAGCCCTTACAAAAATAAAAGTGATACAGAAAAATTTTAATATCTTTAAAGCATAATTTAACTTAACTTAGTTGTTCCTAAATTATGATAAATTTTACAAGTTAAAAATCAGTTAAAAAATTTAAAATTCAATAATTTGACGCCCAAATGTTAGGGATGTTGTTCTTAATTATACTGAAGATAGTCTGAAAAATTCTTGAATAAAATCAAATCAGTATTTTAGTAATCATGTTCTAAACATCAAAAATTAACATTTAGAGATAAATTACTTTAAAGTTCACGAGATACAATAAATTGGTTAATGCATAACTTTAAATAGAGATTTGTTTTGTAGTAAGCAGAAAATATTTTAGCCTAACATTCATTTTTTTTTCAAAGAAACTTTAAGAGTAGTATGACCCCTTGTTTTCAGACACTGTCTCAGTAATTAAAAAAAAGTTAACTTCTACAATACCTATTTCAATTGTAACCAAGATGCTTTAAAAGAAGGTTAGTTTATTAAAATAGGGATTTTAAGCTGTGAGGTTCTTGCTGAAAATAAAAAAATAAAACATAATTTACCTAAAACAGGTCGAGAAGCTGAAGTCAACCAAATTAACCGATGGCGTACCTGTAAAACAATCAGACGAATGTAGTACCACTAGAAAGTAAAACACTTGATTCCTTCAGTAATTATTTCTCAATGAATGAGAGTGTTTTAACTTAGATGTTGGACTTATTTCTTTTTCAAACTGACTCAATTAAATGACACTAAGTCTCGAGAAAATTGGGGGGGGGAAGAACTTTATGAATAAGTAACTAAATTTTAATTGCATAACAACAAATTTTGAATTGGAAATTCAGGATCATATTTAGAATTCGAAAAAAATATAACTATAGTCAAAAGTATTTTACAGTTGAAAAAAGTTGATGGACTTATTCCCTTTTTCAACCTCATAAAATTTCAGATAGGAAAAAAAAATATTAAAAACAACTTTAATCGACAACTAAATTATATTTCTGCTTAGTTCACATCAAGAAATACTAAGACGAATAATATTTAAAGTTATTATGAAAATTAAAAATTATTATGAAACTTAGTCATTCAGGTACTATCAATGGAGTAAGTGAATATCAATGGAAAATCAAAATTCATTGGGTAAAAAAAACATTCTTAAATTAAAATCAAATTCAATCAATTTGCTTCTAACTCTGTTTCTCACCCACAATTTTTAATAATTCTAGTTAATCAAGATGCAAATCTTAATTTAAGGGGTCATAGGACCCAAATCTTCGACAAAAAAAATCGATTACTGTATTTATGTATTTAAATTTCCTAAGGAATACAGAAAATGTTTATAATCTTAAAAAATAATAATAAGCATTCTTTATTTCTTCCACATCGAAGCTAAAACACTAATTGTTTCGCAGATAGAGTATATACATAAATGTACTTACTCGCTGCTGACGATTCTCTATAGATTTGCCATCTATTTTCTTTCTTTCCAAAAGATTGGCTCATCGTTCGTACACCTCCCTTCCCTAGACATCCTATCGTATTTGAAGTCCGGAGTAAAAAGCTCATGCAAAGAAACACAAACAAATATGTTTAAAGGAATGAAAATGCACATAAAAATATTCTCTGCAACACCAATACCTTAACTTACGAGTACTTTACAGAAGAGAAATTGAGGCCTTTGTTGCAAGAACAAGTTATCTCCACTTTAAATTTAAATTTACTTTAGTTTATTTTTTCAGCCCTTAAGAGCTCTTTGGAGCCATCTTATATGTTGGAGTGCACCTTAGGGTTACTGTATAAATTTTGAGTAGGTTAGGATAAATATGGGAGTCAAAACAGCAACCCTTGTATTTGTACTATGACCCCTCTGTGTATAATAAAGTTGAAGACAAGTGGACGATATCGAACACCATAAATTTTTCGAAAAACGTGGCTTCTTATTGATTACATACAATCTTTAAGATCTATTTCCAGTACCACACAGTTTTTTTCCCTCAGCTAAGTCTATGAGAGTTGCAATGTGGTTCAGAATTTTTTTTTGTCAGACTTACAGTTTAAAAACCCATTATTGGCAACATTCAAAGAATTGCATTTTAAGTAAACTATGATGAGAAGTGTATCGCTAAATTGGCTAATCTAACTGTGAACAAACTTGGTTTGGCTGTGGAGATACCTCGTTTTTGCCCCAAAGTACACAATTCGTTTCTGAACAATTTCAAAAGAGACATAAGTTAAAAACTACAAGAATAGCAAAAAATGGACGTGCATTCCTCTAATGGATACAGAAGAGGCTACAGAATAAAAAAGTGGGAAGTGCCTATTCTAAGTGCCTATCCTATTCCTTCCTCACAATGCACCTTTAGAAGAGAAATTTAGATAAATATTTTAACGATGCATATTGAAATGCAACATACTCAGATCATTGTGTTAGATACTCCGCCTTATACGAGATAGAGTCAAAAAGTTCCCGGAACGGTCGTCTACATTCACGCCATTCACGCAGGTGTTTGTTGGAAGGGAAATATCTCTTTTGGAGGTTTGCACATGGGTTTGCAGCCGAGCCATCTGGAATTCATTTCCGGTATTGTCGGTGTTAGATGCAGACCATTTTTGATAAAGTGAATTTTTCATTCCTCGGATTTTGAAATGTTGTCTTAAGAGCAGCGCGAAAACAAAATTCTGCGCTTTCTTTGAGCAATCGCCTTCTGAGGCGCTCGAGATCATGAAGGAAGCAAAGGGAAACGATGGCATGGGGAAAAAATACGAGCGGTATAAACGTTTTTGTCAAGGCCACACGAACATCGATCATCCAAGACTGTTCACCTCTGGATTAGGTGATCGAAAATGCGACAAAGCAACTGAAAGACCTCTCGAAAAATGGATCTCAGGAGTGTTTTAAACAGTTATACGAACTCTGGATGAAGTGTGTGGATGCAAGAGGAAAGTACTTAGAAGTCCAAAAACGATAACTTATTAAAGAATATAATAATTTGTAATAGACCAATTCCGGAAACTTTTTGACCCTACCTCGTAGTCACTTTTTGTAAAAATCTTAAACACATTTTTTAACTGTTTCCTTGAACTTTCTAACTCAAACACAGTTTTTACCATAAACAAAACTGTGATAATTGAAATTGATCTACAAGTTAGTCTGAGAATTTCTCTTATCAGCTTATGAGGTACGGGATTTCTCAGCTTATTAGTGCACTTTTAGGTCAAACCGTTGATCACCTTTGTTCATCTAACAGCTGTATTTACAGCATCAATGTCACGGCTAACATAGTACAGCTAAAGAGAGAAAAATTAGCTTTTCGCTGACTCTGATTGTAGGAATCCTTCTTTGACCAATGATTTAAAAACAGACTAATGGCTATGGATATGGCTGTTAAAGTAATGAAGGTTAAATTTCGGTTCAATGACTATAATTGATAAAGAACGCCTCGTTGAAAAAAATACCTCTTTATACTTACGTTAAGAACCATTCAACTCATACTACAAAAAAATACATTTATAAATTAATAACAGAGAAATGTTAAGAGTTCTGATTTCACAGTTCTGGTATGAACGGAAGGAAAACTATAAAAACCACATGTTCATCGAAGTAAAACTAAAAGGGGAGGTTTGCAACCCCTTTTCTTAATCTTATGGATTGTTTTTTTTTGGAAAATCTATATACTTAAATTTATATTTTGGGAGCTATGAATAGTATTAGAGTAGCGCTAACCCATAGAGAATTACGCTTCCTCCTTCGCCCAGCATTTAACATTAAACAAATGGGTGAGCAGGTGAAAATCGCAGGAGGGGAAAGAGTGATTCTCTATGGGTTGGCGGGAAATAAGTTCGAGCAGCGTGCTTGTAAATTCGATAACTCATAGAAAAAATTACCGATTTTTTTCCAGTGAAGATGCAAATTGATCCTGAAAGATGTACCTAACTACCAGTACCAAAATTATTTCGAAATTTCTACTACCTTTTTTTCAAGAGCAAAACGGAGGTTGAAAAAAAAACAACCCTCGTACTTCAAATCGTCGCTTAAGATGTCAAATGTGCTACAGTAAAACCTATCGCAACTAGTTCAGCATTATTCAGGTGGCTTAGGAGAAGTGTTGGCTTTTAAATCTTTCGTTTTGAAGATTTTTCTAGAGTAAGAACACTTTTTAATAAGATTTCTTGATTACAATTAACGCGCTATTGAGTGGAAAATAATTTTTTTCACACACCATCAAGTAACCACAAACGAAATCAAAGAAATTTTCCGGGTACGATTCTAGGATTTCGGCTTATTCGTTTTCTTTTTAAAGCAAATTACCATGCATTCTAGGCCAGACAAAAAAAAAAAAAAAATCACTACACAAACGTTCACTTGCGAAAATGGCAGATGTTCCCAAATGCATAAGGCAGACATTTCTCCTGACTTTGACGACTAGGAAAATTCAAATAGCAAGGAAGTTCAAACAATTCAAGTGTAACAATTTCACAAAGGTGTTCAAGTTGCCGATGGCAAACATGAAAGACATAGGACCAAGTTTGCGTTAATATGGTTCCTGGTTATCATTACTGGCTAAAACCGGTATGTCATATCAATCTTTCACTTACTATTTGGAAGTCAGCTCAAAATACCAAAGAACACATTAAAAGACATCAAATTGTAGAAAAATTGTTTCCAGTTTACTGCCACCCAATCTAAGAGGTTGAACTAAACCTAAGTTGACTAAAAAAATGAAAAAGTGAGGAACAATTTATCTATTAAAATATAACTAAAATCTTAATCGTTTTCTTGGAAGTGGGAAACTATAGAGTACTAGAACAGAGTCCATGACCTTAAGCGATAATGGAAATCGAAAAAAGCACGGGGTATTCCTTGTGAAAGGAGCCCTGTTGGCGCTCATACATATGCCTCCCTTGTCACGTCACGAGGCAGGAAAATAGAGTCCCAATCGCCTTATCCTCTAATACCCCTTCGAGAGAGAGACAGATTGAATGAACACGTCACAGCCAATCATATATGTGTTCTCCAAATCGTACTACCTAACCTCCTGTAAATCAGAAATTTGCAGTGAAAGTAGCGTTTCGGACCTTCTGTTAGGCTTTTTCTCCGTTGGGGGAAACAAAAACACTGAAATGATAATGCAGAGTGCATTTTAGGAACTTCTCTCTACGTCACCATTTCGTTTGGAAGACCAAAAGAGGAGAGATCAAAGGGAGTATCTTAGGAGTTTTCAAGGAGTGTTCTAAAAATTTTCAAGGAGTCTGAAAATGTGCATATAAAAAAATCCCCTTATGTCTAACTAGAAGGAACAAAAATCTTTCCTCATTAGCACAATTTAAAAACTAAATGGAATTTAAAAACTAAATGAAATTTAAAAAAATAATAGCTGAAACATATTTTTGATAAAAATATATAAAGCAAGTAAATTTGGAGAGTTCTAAAGGCCTGAGATACATTTCAAATTAAATACGATAGTTTAGTTGATAGTGCTAAGTCATTTTTACGACGTTTTGGATTGGAGTGAATCTGATTTAAATGCGTATGAAATTGGTGTTTCAAAGATGCTTCCATGCTTTAAGAGCCAATCAAACAGTTGTAATCTTACCTTTACGCTCAATTATAGAGAAATTCATTTATAATTAAATTATAATAAGTTTAAATACTGTTTCCTGATCAACAGATTATATAAGTGCACAGTGACAACGAAAACAGCTTTAGAGAATCGTCAGGCTTGGTTTCTTAGCGACTCAAGTATACATTTGAGAACGACCTAGCTTCAATTTCCAGTTTTAATTAGCCCACGTGACATCTTAAGCGACGAAATGTAGTTCTCAACTGAAAACCGATTGATCATTTGAGATGTAAAAAAGATTAGTACTAATAATGATAAAATGCTCTATATCAAAATTTTTTTAATTGAGAAATTCACTTTTTAAGCCATAGTTTATATTCGTGTTTGAACTTTTTAGTAGCACATACCTCTAATTAATTACTTAAGGTGACATAACTTACTAATTACTTATTACTAATAAATTAGTAAATTACTTACTAGTTAAAGAATGTTATCTTTTTGACATTTTTTAAAACTACAAGTGGTTTTTTTTCTGGAAAAAGCATGTGTCCTTACGAGACAAATAACTCTCACAAGAAATTTAGAATTTAATTCGCAGTATTTCAAAAATTTAGTTCATCCCCTCCTTTAAACTTCTATAATTATGCATATTTTGTTTAATCATTTTCTAATACATTTTATAACCCTACACATTTTAATGACTTTTCAGCTCATACATAAAGTTTCTGAACCCTATTGCAATAAATTAGTTTAAAAATTTTTTTAATAGTTTCAAAAAATAGAATTTAAATAAAAATATGACACTTGTGAGAAAATGCATTTTCTCTCCTTAATAGACAAGCACATACACTTTAAAAGTTTGAACCCTTTTATAATTTAACACTTTTATAACCCTCTATTTGTAATAGGTAAATAAGATAGAGCTATGAAACTTAACAAACACATTTAGAAAGATTCAAAGCATTAAATGAACCATTATTTTTGCTTCGAAATTTACATATTTTTGTAACATTTCTGCACATTCATAAAAAGTTTTAAATCCCCCAATTACAATTAGAATTAAAAATATCTTAAGGTTTCAATAAATAGTATTTAAAAAAACATAAAATCCCCCCTGCATACACAACACTAGTATGAATCTTGATTACATTTTATTAAAAAAATTAATTGAATTTGTGAATAGCAGAAACCAGATCTTTTTAGCTAAACAATTTTTGCATTTCCACAATGTACTACTTCTATAGACTGTTTGGTGTAGGATGAAAAAATCCCATTAAAATTTAGAATTAAATTTTCAACATGCAATTTTAAAGTAGAAGATAAAATTACATTTATCTTAATGGCGGCATGGGGTCTTTATAACAAATTGTGTATTTACTGGGGAGGGATTTCTACAATATTTATTTTTTTAACCAGTTTAAAATTATTAGATGCAAAGCTTGATTTTGAAAAAAAAAATCTTGATGGCTGTCTGGTTTCTGACATTCGTATTTGTTTTGAGTACCTTAGACTTGGACAATTTAGATAATTATGCGTAAATTAGTAAAACTTAATAAAATTGTCTATTTGAATATACAGAGGCATTGCAAGTAACAGCAATGAATTGACTAGAGCTTTTAATAATATATAAATAAAATTATGGCACTCAAAAGGAAAAAGTACAAAAAATCACACCAAAGTGTTTAAAACATGAGCTGCTCATAATGACATTACTTATAAGTCCACGGTACATAATTTAGTATTTGAAGGTTTTTAATTACAGGGCTTGTGTTATTCCTATGGAGAACCAGCATTTTTTGACCAATTACTAAATTTGGACAATTACTAGATGATATGAAGGTGCTAATGGATATGTCTATATTCATTCTTATTTCAAATTTTTATATTTAAGACTTTTAACTCTTTACAGACTGTCACAGCACTGTCATTCTGGGCAGCTCAAATGACCCCAATCAATCTATTGATTCAACAATTAAAATATTGTAAAAGAGAAAAAAATAAGCTAGTTACAAACTAATAAATTGCAAATAGAGTTGAAGATGAGTTCCTTGCATACTTATAAATTTCTATCTTAATTGCTGAACAAACTGATTGCAAAATATATAATAAATGTTCAACATAGGGGCTGAGTGCACCAATCCTGATTATGTACCAGTTTCTAAAAACCTCAATTAGTGTTCTTAAATATTCTACCAACGATGTATATGTTAGTACAGGGTATCCCAAAAAAGACTGTGACACATTTTAAAAATTAATAACTCGAAAACTAAAAAAGATAAAGATACGCTGTTTATTGCATACTACTCCTAAGAATCTCAGAAATAGGATGCAATAAACCGAGTAATTATTATTATTTTTTTTTAGTTTTTGACTAAGTGATTTTTAAAATGTGTCAGTCTTTCTTAGGACACTAATTGAGATGGTCAAAAACTTGCTGGGTTGTCCCCTTATACCCAACATCATTACCATTGTTGTGTATAAGGGGCATCAACATTATGCGAGTCCTTCGTATCTTCTCCTTCATGAAAGTGCATGGGGGTATAACAGTGCATTAGTCACCTCTTTTCTACCAGAAAAAAAAACACCACGGGAAGTTGGTTTTCCCCGAGACACAAAAGCCGTCGTTGCTTTTGACCGCGAGCAAAAGAGTGTACCGGCGTCGCGCACGGACGTTTTAGGTTTCGATATCGACGGATTCAGTCTTTAGGGGGTGGCGAAGGGCAGAAATGGGCACGAGGTTCGACACACAGGTGTCTGCGGAAACAGATGCGGGGTCTCAAGGGGGATGGAGAGGGAACCACGAGAACGATCGAGATGAAACGATTGAGTCGCAGCCTCGCGAAACCGGGAAGTCGGCGAAACTATTAATTAGAGTTTAGGCAGTGAAATGATGCGTGCAAATGTGAAATTAGATTTATAAGAAGAATTTAGATTTATGCAATATTTATTACATCAGCTAACTAAATTCTTCTACTTGGTAAAATCTAATTTTACATTTACCCGCATCATTTCACTACTTAAACTCTTAAAAAATGTTAAAAAGAGAAGTTGACGACGTACTTGCTTGAGAGAATAGATATGCACGTGACCGAGAATAACAAGTTTCGGATGGTTGGTTATTTGGGGCTTTATGGCACAAGACTCCCATTAGGGCATTCAATAACAAGTGTCAAGTGGGGAACGATAACAGACAAAGACCCTCTGCGATGCAACTACAGAACAATATGCCACTGATTTTAAAAAGTACTTTTTTTATGGAGAACATTGGAGTGGGAGAGAAACCAAGGGATACAGTCAATGGTGAGTGAAAAGATGCCTTTGATTTAAACACTGAAAACTTAATGTGATTAACCTCTGGGGTTTGATTATTTGTACTCAGGTTTATGAATGCTCTGAACACACCCTTGGAAGAGGAGAAAGGGAAAATTCTCGTCAAAAGCGTAGAATAAATCTCTGCAAGTTTGTTTATCACCCATCTCGTATACAAAAGAAAGTTATCCGGCATTGTCATCTGTACCCCATGGCTTTAAAAACTATCCAATAAGATTTGGTTAGCGAAAAAAATTGTAATAATATTTATGCTGATTTGATTTGATCTAATACTAAAAAGTAATTTTTAAAAAATGAGACGAACTAATTTTTATAAATTCAGAAAGTCTTCGTGATACCTTGTGTCTAAAAACAATTCTCTTTCCAAGATACATCAAATTATACTTAATTTATCAATGTCTATAATTTGAATAACCACCATGATGCACCATGATATAATTGTGAGAGTTCCAAGCTTGGATTGATCTGTTTATTTTACACTCAATGTTTATTACAACGAAATTTCTTTAATTCCGAATATTTGTCTCAAAAAATAAATTTGATTTTGAAAATATTAATGAATATGATCAGAGATATTTTTAACTCCTCTGAGAGAGTATTTCACTCCTTAAAAATCGGAAATACTCTTTGAAAAACTAGCCGGGAGTATTTTCACTCTTAGAATTTTTCCCAAAGGTTTAACTTAAAAAATGCACCGCGTGGGGGCCCCACCGAAATCAACAAATAATATTTTTCTACTCAAAACACCAACTGATCTCAGCGGAGACATTTCCGCCCGACTTCTGGCCAAAGCCAATTGCCAAAAGCCACGGCACCCTAATTATCTAAGTTTAATTAAGGTATTTACGTTTTCTATAATAGATTCTTTTTTTTCTATATATTATGTGTAGGTTTAATTTTTTTCTTTGAGAAAAAGATGTAGTTCGAGAAAGAACTTTTCAAGGGTCCATAGTATTTTTTTTTTCAATTTATTGTTCTGATGCTTACGGAGTTTGATTGCGGTTTTCGTGTCTCTGTATATGTAGTTCATGCTATTTCCGTAATTCACTAAACTCCTAAAAAAGTCTAGGAGTATTTTTACTCCTCCAAAAAAATCCTAGTAATAACACTGAATATGATAGTCTGTTTCTTCAAACAGAAAATTCAATAACTTCTAAGGTGTACTTTCTAGAATACATATTAAAAGTGTTGCAGTTGTTGCATAAAATTTAGCTCAATTCATCTGTGAATAATTAAAATCACAAATTGATAGAGAAAGAACTGGTGAACCAAGAAATTTTACATTAAATCGCACAAATGCCATTATACATATTTAATTATCTTTATCAATGAGTTAAGAACTTTAATTTGAATAATTGAATTAAATTATTCAATGAATTTATCATTTGATGAAATATTTAAATGCTAGTTTGATGATTGATACAAGAAAGCTACTTTGCATATCTTTCCTAGAATGCAGTCAAAATTAGGAACATGAAAGATTAAACCCTAAGATTTACTTATGTTAAATGTTTAACATAATTGGTCACTTAAAACTTTTAAATTAAAGTAATCTTGCAAATTCCTTAAAAGATTTTAAACCCAATTTTTTGAATATTGCTTTTGTGCTTCACACTTTTTATTGTTGAAAATATAATAGGGCTGTATGAATTTATTAGACACAAAATTGAAAAAATGGCCAGTAAGGTTTAAGCTAGAAACAATTACATAGCATAGGGATTCAAGAACTGAGCTTGTCGCCCTTTGTAGCACCTAAATAAAACTGAATAGTGTTTTTAAGTTTACACTTAAGTGGTTAATTATTGAACTCCCTTTGTTTAAACTTTCTCTTCTTTTTGGGGGGATGATGGTCTACTTATTACAGGGTTTAGGATTAAAAAAAAAAGATAATTGAAATTGAAGATGTATAGATTTTAGGATATGTTAGTATGTCCATCGTAGAAGTTAAAAAAGGAATGCATATTATAGTCCGTTCTTATCTTAACATAGCCATTAACTTTAACTGCTTAATACTTTTTAAAGTATAGAAATACTCCAGTTCCAAAATTTCTTTGGAGATAGTGGTTGAAACTTTTGGTTAACAGTATATTTCTTTAGATACTACACTAATAAATTTTTTACAAGACTTTTCTAAATTTTCGCCACAAGTTACCTGATTTCAAGTAAAACAACCTATAGAATATTTATATCCAACTTTCAATACTACTACAAAATTTAGTTTTATGATCACTTTATTTGATGCGTTATTGCAATACGACCGAATCATTTTTTATTTAGTAAACTTATTTTTAATAAGATTCTGCTGCTTCTGATTTTTTCTTTTTTTTAAGGGTGAAAAAAGAAAATTGTATTCATATTTTCAAATAATATTTGAAGATTGATATAATATTTTATATGACAATAATATGTACATTTGTGATTAATTTCAATATTTTCATTCACATTAGATATTTTATCCTTTTCTGAAGAACAGAAAAAAAGGTGTTTAAAAGTATTCTTTAGAGATAACTGGTGGAAAGAATTATAACCCACCGTATCAAAGATTATGCAAATTTTACTTAACTAGAAAATCAAGCTTGTTTCTATTTCCAAACTTAATAATCTGAAAAGCGGATTTTTTTTACATATTAATCTTAAATTAACTCTGAACACAGTTCAGAATAGTTTATATGATTTATTCAAGTTTATAAGAATATTTTAGCAAAACTTTAATCACTTAAAACTTTGAAAATTATGTTAGATTTCGTAGTTAAACTTAAAGAATGTGTTCAATACATTCACAATCATATTTATAATGCCAAATTAATCTTAATACAGCTTCCCATAACAGAAAAATTAGAGGAAGCGACTATTTTGTTCAAAGAATGTCTTTTTTCATAAGACAATTACGCCTTGGTTTTATAATTTTGCACTAATCGTAGTCGTTTTCTTGTATCAGATTGTGGTTTTTTTTTTCCTTCAAGAGATACCGTTTACCCTAAATGCTTTCAGTTTTTACATACAAATAGTAACAATTGTTTTCAGTTACAACAAAGGTAACTCATTTTCCCTGACATTTTTTGTTTGTTCAACCCCTCATATTATCATCGCAATAAGGTTCTGAAGCATCGTAAGGTGAGGATGGGGCTCCGACGACGGGTCAGAGGCGCCTTCCGGATTTCGTTCAAAAAAAAAAGTTCGTCTATATAAGACATTTCGACTCCTCCGACCAAGTTGTCGAACGGAGTCGCACCATCCTCCAAACTCATATTACCTAGTTGTCTCCAGGGTACTGCGTGCCGACTCCCCCGGAAGTAGAAGCCGGTCACTAACCATCCGGCGTTAAGAGTTAACATTAAAACCCGGAGGTGACCCGGAGGTGGTGTAGTGGTACTAGACACAGGCTTCTGTTAAGGAATCTCCACCCCTTCGCAGTCGCCATCATCGCTAATCTTCGTGCTTGAAGGATTCTGAAAAAGAGTCTCCACCCTTTCGCAGTCTCCAAAGCATCGTTTTCACGAGAGCCCCCACTACACACTTAAACAAAATAAAATACATTAAAAAAGTTGAAGAAGTCAGGGGTTCTCCCCACTGACCATTGTGCAACACTCAGTTACAATACACACAGAACACAAACTGCGATGACTTTTGGGGGGTTTCAAGATGCCAGTTCATCTTATATGGCAGAATTTCATTAATTTCCAAATAAAATTACATCCAGCATTAAAGGTGGTGGTACTCTAACTTTCCACAATCATTTTCTTTAGAAACGGCTAGGATTAGGTAACTATTTAATTTTCCCATATTATTCAAAAGTTTACTAGTTTCACTCTTTACGTCGCTTCATCTAAATTTTATCTCTATGGAAAGGAAGTCATTAAAATTTTGATACTTAAGCTTATGCACTAACAGTATTCAGGTCATGCCTGTCATGGAATAACGATCCACGTACATTGCTTTGTTAGTGCCAGATATTATAAATATATTTAACCACGAAATAAGTCCATATTCTTCAAAGTTGAAAGTGATTAAAACATTTATATGCCTTCAAATTTAGGCATCAGCAGAAAAATATTTTAAATTGTCACTTTTTCTTTTCAACAAAGTGAAATTTAATGATCTTTCATAATTTTAATTTTTAAAAATATATTCCTAAATGGAATATTGACAGCTTTTAAGTCATTTTCTCAAATCTCCAATTTATGTAAGGTTTTTTTTTTCAAGTAATAGAAACAATATTGATTCATCAAGTAAAATTACAATTTTTCAACAAAATTAAAGCTTTGATGATGCATTAATTTTTTATGTATAGTTAAAGCTAATTTATGTTTTTAGCTATAAATTTTAAAAGTTTCAAATGAGTCTTCATCTTTGAAAAGGATAAAAGGTCTTAAGAGAATGAAATATTGTCTATAATTCTGTAAATATTTTTTAAATCTCACAATAAAATTTAACTTGATCAGAGCAGCAAATTGTGAATTTGTGTAAACGACTCAAACTTAATCTTTTTTTTATATGCTCTCAAATACTTTCAATATTAATATTACAGTTCATTGATTGAAATTTTGCTTCTATATGCCTATCAAACATATTTTTAACTTTAAAATGTTCGGCACACTGCAATACGGTACAGTTCTTCAAAAGTGCAATTGTTAATTTTGTAGGACAACATTGTTATACAATGATTTATTTCCAATTGAGATATTATCTTACTCTAAACCAGCTGAACATATATGTGGGTCTTTTTTTTAACAATATTTTAGGTTGGTATTAAGTATGGAAATTAAGAGTCAGGAGAAAAATTTCAGACAGTTGGTCAAATGAGTATTACATCATAGTCAAGTCTAACAGGTTTTTTTAAAATCAGGTAACTATGCAACTTCAAATTTTATTATTCAATGAACTACGATCAAACATCAAAGAGTGAATATTTTAAAAGTGAAAAATCACTTTTTTAGCCATTTCTAACAATTTTAGATTTTTCAACCAGAAGAGACATTGTTTTGGTTTCGAAACTCTTTAAAAGCTAACAGTTACAGATTTGTTTTTCTTACACAAAATCATTAGAATAGCAAATTGATCGAGTTTTTATTCAGTTAGAAACATCTTTTGTCTAAAACTCTAATGGCTCTTTAATTTTAAGAAGTTTAAGTAAACATTCCTGTTATTAAGATTAAGTTATAAATGGTGTTTTGATAACTGGAGTAATTTCTATGCTTAGTGATCATTTCATCTTGAAGAAAACTTTCAATAATTTTAAAAATTCATCATGACATTAAAATCAAACCATATTTTGGAGTCTTTTTAAAATCATACTTCAACATATCCTAAAAAATATCCATTCCGAACTTTTAAAATGTTTTTGTAACTCAATTTCAGGGTTTATAAAGATATTTTTTGCTTTTAATCTTTGAAAATTAATCAGCCACAATATATTTAAGGATTTTTTCTACGAAATAAAGTGTTGAAGTTTGGCATAAAGCTTTTGACATCTATTAGCCATTTAATTTTCTTCACAATTCAATACATCAAATCAACAATGAAGGCATTTGTATTTTCTCAAAGCAAACCACCATAAAATTTAGAGAAGGGGCTATAAAAACAGGTTTGCTGATCAAATCTATTTATAACCTTTAAGGAATTTGCAGACTTTTTTAACTCATAAAATTTTGAAAATATATTAAAATACACATTTAATGCTTTAAATTTAAAGAAGCTCTGTCAATTAAAAATAATAAAGAAATCCAATGTAAATCAACATAAAACCAAAATGGTCAAAATAAACATATGAGCTTATTACTTAAAAATAGAAGTGTGTGTAACTTAAATATAAGTGACCAAAATTAAGTAGAATGCAACATTAAGTTACTCTTTTAAAGGTACAATTAGTAAGTTTTGTCTTAAAGAAAAAGCACAATATTTTCTTTAGTCTCACTTCTAACTTTTTAGTGACAATTTCTGAGTCATTAATTTGAGTTACCAAAATAATTATTTAAAATGTTTTTTAAATTCTTTGGTTCACCAAATTCTTTATCATACCACAAAGTGTTCACTCTAAAAATTTTCATTAATGTAAAATAGTAGGAATTAAAATTTATTCAGGCTATTACTAGCTATAAATCAGAAATGTCAGAAGTACTCTAGTCCCCCTAATTTAGAAAACATACAAGCAAACTCATTACTTAAAAATATTCTGATCACAATCTGTACAATTTGATTATGTGACACCCCTTGGGGCATCAAATAGCATTTTCACAAAAGACTATTTTTGTAGTTGTTAACCTCTTAATAAAAAGTTTATTTCTATGATTTTAACAATGGCAATATTAACTCCCCAATACCATATCAAAATATTTTAGCACCTTTTTAAAATAACAAATACAGAAAGTATGTTATCTGTTCAATACAATTTTATATTTAAATTCAACGATTTCTTTCAGTAAACAACATTTTATATTTCTAAGTTAAAAAGCGCAAAGAACTTAATCCAAGCTTGGAATTATCAACGCAATTTTCAAGGCAATAAAAACTTAACCTCAAACCAGAATTCACACGGGTCGTTAGAACAAACTGTAAAATTTTCAGACTTTTTTACTGTTTACTTATAAACTTTAAGGACACATAAATTGCATTATTGATTAAATGTTATGCAGACTAAAACACGGAATTTTCCATATCCCTAAAAACCTTTATGGTTAATTACAGGAAAAACTACAATTTCTTATATTTTAAATCATTCATGGGAAGTAAAATCCACTCCATATTACTCCATAAGAAAATTTATTGCATTCCCTTTAATCAGGTTTCGGATTTGGCTTATTGAAAAGTAATTTCGATTAAACCCTTACAGAGAAAATTTTCATTTTAAGCATGAGATCAACTCTGCACAGTAAATTACTAATAAGAAGAAAAATTCTACTATTTGCAGAAATATAGAAGATTAAATTAAACTTAAATCCCTTCAAATATAGTTTTATGTTCTTTTGGGATGATTTATTTGAATTAATCCAAATTTAGGGACTTATTTTATTTTAATTTAATTTCTCATCAATTTTTGATATTTTGAAAGAAATTTTAAGTTTTATTTAAAATAGAGGATATAATGAATTTTATTGCTATGAAAACTAAAGCACATATGAGGGTCTTTGTCGTGTTTTAAGATCACCCACAAAATTATCAAATATTAAGTACTGTGTTCAAAAAACAAGAAGCTTGTTAACTGTAAAGCAGCTATTTACAATGTATCTGTATGCGGCATGTTGAAAGTTAGAGTTAAAAACTCATAACATGCTTATTAAAATGTTCGTTTACTAATTGAAGTAATTCTCCCTTTATGATTCAGTACATAAATAGGATTTTTTCTTCCAGTTAAATAAAACTTGGAGAATTTTTTTTTTCATAATATTGCATCGATGTATAGAAGATTGGTTGCTTAGATTTTTATGGCATAAGGGACAGATTAAGCCATTCTATGCCAACGATGTTGTAAATCAAGACACATTCGTTTATAGTGATTGCACTAATTATTATAGAGATGGCCTAAAAGTCACTAGTATTCAAAAAGTATGTGACATGTTGAAGGTTAGAGTTTAAAACTTATAACATGCTTATTGAACTGTTCGTTTACTAAATGAAGTAATTTTCCCTTTATATGATTAGTCATTTAGTACTTAAATACGATTTTTTCATCCAGTTAAATAAAACTTGGAGAAAATTTAATTTTTTGTTTCAGAATATTGCATCGATGCATAGAAGAACTAGTTTTATGTTTTGCATTTCACAAATTGTAACTTGTGAAATGCGATTAATTGAAATTATTTTTTTCCCCAAAATGGTCTTTTTTGTGTATAAAGACACATTCGCTTATAGTGATTGCACTAATTATATAGAGATGGCCTGAAAGTCACTAGACTCTTGATCTTACAACGTCTTACAACGATACATTTTGCTTTGGTAGATCGCTTTAGTTATAAGACAGGTATTTGATGTAAATGTGGGTAATTCTTGAATGTGATCAATATAAGCAAAATCTCGTGATCATACGCACGTAAAATAGTTTTTAACAAACGTAAAGTTTTAAAACGGTATTTTCATTTCATTGAGAAGCTCTTTCAATGGTAGAATTTTCATTAAGATCTCATTGATAGCATTCACAAATTGACTTGCAAACCATAATCATTGATTTAACTGCACCAAAATTCAGAATTTAAATTATGAGATACTTTTAACAAACATTGAATTATTTCTTAAAATTAAAACTGTTAAAGAAATATGTCGAAATATGAATTTAAATTTCACAATATCACCAAAGCAGGAGGACAATGTTTTACAAAAGTAGGACTTGGTAGAAGGAACCGAATTTAATACCAATTTATAATTTAAAAAAAAATAGGAAATGAATCATCCATAATCACGAGATTTTCAATTCTACAAGGTCTAGTGACTTCAGGCCACCCTGTGGACACAATATACTTGATTAGTCAACAATGCATATATTTCTCTCAAGCAAGTAACTATGACAACCCTTTTCAACATTTTTTTTTGGCGATTTCCCGATTTCGGAAGGATGTGACTCAAGCGTTTCATCTCGACTGTTCTCGTGATTCCCTCTCAACCCCCCTTCAGCCCCACAACTGTTGGCGCAGACGATGAAACTGCCGAACCCCGTGTCCATTTCCCCCTCTAGCGACCTCCGAAAGAAAAGACCCCTCGATACCGAAACCCAAAACGCCCGTTCACGATGCCGACAAGCTCTTAACCCGCGGAAAAAAGCAACGACTGAAGCCCGAAGAAAATCAATATCTCGCGGGGTTTCTCTGGTAGGAACGAGGATATCCAATGCATTGGTATACACTCATATACTTTCATTAGAGGAGAAAATATGAGTGACTAACATAATGCAGTTTCAACCTCAATAAATCACTGAAGGAGCGTTCACACTTCTTCACCTTAATATCAAACACTACCATCTCCCTTCGGTAAACTTCGGCAATTCCGATCCTTGGCGATCGGATCGTTGGAGAAGCTCATTTGATTGGTTTTGATTTTTGCAGCTTGATGATGTCAACGATCCAATCAAATGAGCTTCTCCAACGATCTTATCACCCAGGATCACCAGTTTGTTGAACGGAGATAGTATTCGATATTAAGGTGACTTACTTGCGGTAGGGCAATACGGCGAAACCAATAGGACAAATCACAGCGAAACCTCTCAAGATGACCATTTTTTTTCTTTCTGTGACAAGTGCAATTGGTATCGTCGGATTGCCCTATCGCGTAAGACTGAGAAAGTGGAAACTCCCCATTAACAAGGGCAAAATATCAAGTCCGATCAAGGGCAAAATATCATATGGCTTAATTTGGGTAATGTGGTAATATTCTTTCAAGCCTGGACTCAAAACTGTTTTTTTAAAAGGGTGGATGTCTTATTACAAAATGGTTGACACCAAAAAGCTCCTACAGATGATCATAAGAATTAAAAATGAAAAAAAAAAAAATATATAATTTTAGCTCGCGAGAAAATTTAATTAAAGGTAATTTTACAATTAAAGAGCACTAAACATAAAAAATATATTCATTTGATCATTTCAATTTTATGTTAACGATTTGGTTGGCAAAATTTTCAACCTGGTTGACAACCTAGATTTGCAACCGAGTTGATCGTCTGTGGGAGCCTTCAGACTCTATAAAAAAGGAATCCAAATCCAGGCTTGAAAGAAACATTTGGTCTAAGTTAATTTTCAAATCTACACGATACCAGTAGATGCTTTCATTAACAGGGATGAGATTGACTTTAAAGCAAAAAGTCTGAAAACTGACAAAACATTTGATCAAAAGCGTATTTATATTTATACACAGCATTTAGCTTTAAGCCTAAATTTAGAATAAGTTTGAAAGAACTAACACTCTTTTGCTTAAAATTTTACTGAGTTGTAATTTTGATCTGAAAGAAATAAAACCTATCCTTTAGAAATCATAATTTAAATGGAGAAAATGTAACTTGGTTAATGATCCCTAAGTACAAAGACAAAATATTCTGACTAATGTTTGCATATTCTACTGAAATCACTGAAAAAACCCCATAGTGTCTCATCAAGAAGATTTTTCATATTAAATAAAAAGTAATAACTAAAAAAAAAGTATTTTTAGAATCTCTGAATATGACGTCGAAAATTTTAAACTGATTATTGCAAGATGCAAAGTAACTAAAAGCAACCTTAAGCTTTTAAGTCTATCGTCCAAAAATCTGAAAAATCTCATCCCTGCGTTAAGCTCAAAAATGATTTTCGGGCATTAAGTTACAAGTAAACTCATTTTATTTCTCAATCACTTATACAAATTAAATCTAAGAATTTGCACTTTTTTAATTTTAGATAACGAAAAGCTCAACTGGCCAACATCCGACTGGTATCATGTAAATTGGGCACACCTTAAACACTACACCTTAACACATAAATATAACAATAGAACGCATGAATGCTCTCTGGAATCACAAATACCTAGGTATTAGATACCTTGAGATAAAATTACCAATTTGTAAATCAGACAAGTGAGGTTATGTGCACTAAAAGAGTTCGAACATGAATATCTAGAACTTAAAAACAGTTTAAGTATGTTTACATTAATTATTCATCCTACTATGTGCAACTCTATGATTTATTAAGTTAGTGACTCAAAAGTATTTAAATAAAAGGAAGCAAGGAATGCAGTTGAGGTGTGACGAGAAATATCAGAATGATTATTTCAATACAGACAGCTAACAAACATTAGAATATGATACTTCGAACAGTTTCAACTAGGGTCATTTTACACGACACTATTGAATTGTCATTTTCTTAACTACAATATATTTAAAGATAAAAGAATAATTGCAACCGAAATATTTACACAACTTCTTGCAATTAGTACTATAGTACTCTAAAAAATATAACAACAAAATTCGAATAGTCTTGAAGAACTTTTATGCATAAAAAAAACTAAATTAGTTAAACGATATATCAAAAATCATGAGAAATACTGCTTTAAGTCTATCTTACCTGAATTCCCGTGCAGCTTGCGTTGAAAATACTTTGTAGTAATCCAAAAGATAATAGGCACAACATGTCGGACTACGACGGTGAAAATCGTTCTAAAAAGAGAAATACGCATGTTTTTCAATCTCATTCATTTAATTTTATTTCTCAATCACAATACGAATAATTAGCTCTAAGAATTTGTAATTTTAGGTAACGAAAAGCTCAACTGGCCAACAACCAACTGGTATCATGCAAAATATGACACCTTAACACATAAATATAACAGTAGAACGCATGAATGCTCTCAGGAATCACAAATATGTATTGGATACCTTGAGATAAAAATAGCAAGGTGTAAATCAGACTTGAGGTTATGTGCACTCAAAGAGTTCGAACATGAATATCTAGTAATTAAAACAGTTTAAGTATGTTTACATTAGTTATTCATCCTACTATGGGCAACTCTATGATTTATTAAGTTAGTGACTCAAAAGTATTTAAATAAAAGGAAGCAAGGAATGCAGTTGAGGTATGACGAGAAATATCAGAATGATTATTTCTATACAGACAGCTAGCAAACATTAGAATATGACACTTCGAACAGTTTCAACTAGGGTCATTTTACACGACACTATTGAATTGTCATTTTCTTAACTACAATTATTAAAAAATAATTGCAAACTAAATATTTACACAACTACTTGCAATTAGTACTATACTATAAATAGATAACATAACAATTATATCGAAAAACACACTTAACTATCGTAAGTTATATAAGATAACAAATATACAAAGGCCATAACGAAGAGCAGACTTGGATATTATATTTGCAGGCCAAAAGAGCGTACAAATTATGGGAATATCACTTTATAACCCAAACATACTATGGCAATATAAAATTGTACGATGACATAAAAACATTTTACCAAAAGAACAAAAACTGGAAAGTAGCAGTGGTTCTACTTCAGCGAATATTTAGACAAGTCTTTAAGAACTTCAAAACTCAAACTTCAAAACTTAACACTTCAAAACAATCACTAAATTAGTTAAAAACAAATAATCAAAAAGCATGAGAACTACTGCTTTAAATTTTACCTGAAGTGAGCTTTCGTTGAAACACTTATCCAAGATTTAAAAATGCACATATCAGACGACGACGACGTTCTAAAAAAGAAATACGCAGGTTTTTCAATTTCGTCTGTGGACCCGTAGCTGATTTTCCCAACGGCGGGAGAATCCGCGATTTTGATTGGATGCGGAAATCAGGTGATGTAATTATGACCAGATGGATCCAGTTTAAGCGTCCAATTAGCTCGTGGATTATGGATCATGCTAAAAAAAGCATTATAATTTGGGTAATCGTTTTCTAAAACAGAGAGGAAATAATCTAACGAATTAATAGATTATTTTCGGTTGATTTTAAATGGCGTTAGAGGATTTGGATCATGTAAAAACAAGTTACAATAGTTCGCACCAGGTTTAATTTGGTTGAATTAAATTTTAATTCATTTATTCCACAATAAGAACTATTGATCGCGATATTTTTTAATCTTTAGAAGATTTTAATTAAAGCTAGGATTTTTTTTACTCATTCAAATTTTAAAAGTTAAATTTAGTCGTTACGCATAATTGAAGGTTTCTCGATGATTTTGATCACAATTCATTAATCGTGTAAAGTGAAACATAGAGATCAATAAAGATTTTCTAGCTGAACCACGACATAAATTTGAATTGCCTTCTTAATTATGACAAATTGCGATTTGTTATACAGATTGTGAAATTTTTGGAAAAGAAACACTTCGTTTAGGGAGCATAGCTCATTTGATTAACGCTATACACACAATTGGGGTTCATACGCATTTCAGGTGATCCGGCATAATATTAATTTTTTAGAACAAATTGATGCATAATTCCATAATTCTGCACCTCAGAACACAGTATTTTCTCGGTTTCGCTTATACGCAATGTTCTCGGACCCTTATTACTTCACTACGCCGAAGTAAAAACTGCGTTAACAGAAAGCCTGTTGGGTTGATAGGAGGAGTTTCGGTACGCATTTAAATTTTATTTTTAAATTGACGTTCTTTATTTGGTCAATTTAAAAATATCACTTGTTAAGCCCGTGTATATAGTGTCTTTTTATCACGATTTGCGTACCGAAACTCCTAGCAACCCGACATGCTTTCTGTTTACGCAGTTTTTCCTTCCGCGTAGTGAAGTCATAAGGGTCCGAGAACATTGCTGTCGGGTATAAGCGAAACAGAGAAAAAACTGAGCTCTAAGGTGCAAAATTATGGAATTGTGCATCAAATTTTTCAACTTATACTGCAATTTTGATCCCTTATGAAATCCGGATAGTTGAGTTGGAGTTAAACAATCTATAGCTGCGATAAAATCATCACGATTCTTCAAAGACTTTAAAAAAAACAATGAAACTTTCTGAAAAAAAAGGTCTGTGTAAACGGGAAGGTAAATAAAAAAATCACAAAATCTGAAAATCTTAATTCAATTGGATTTCCTCAGCCAGAGAGGTTTATTCTCTTCCAGCATTTTTTAAAAATCTTGATGTTTAAGGATTTTTTTTCAGTTTTCTCTTACATATACCCTATGTGGGTTTCTTTTTAATTCAGAATTTCTGTTTTAATGATTTTAAATTATTTCCATCAACAAAATACAATCAATGATAAAAAGGAACCAACTTTAAAATATGATTAAAATTATAATAGTTGTACAATTTAATTTACATCTAGTAGTTCTTTTAAGTTTTTCAAAGCGTGAACTCTAAATTCGAGTTACTAATGTGCCTTATTTTTGAGGAACATGTTTATTGCTCAGTGCCTACCACCTGCTAAAACAATTAGCAAAGGCTCCGAAATCTGAACCAATCTAAACGTGTTATTGAAATCCGAAATGAAAACTAAAATGCAATAGGTATACTTCCCATCTGCTCATGCGGCATCTGCAATCCTGTCTGTGTTCGTCTCATAGAGGTCAAAAAGATCACTCAAGGGATTACGCTTTTACAAGATCGAAAAGAAATCAAAGGGAATGCTGATTCTCGCAGCCAATAGACGCTCTTAGGGGTCATTTACAAATTGCGTCTTTGAGGGTCGGGAAGGAGAAGAGGGTATTTCAAAATTTGTGACTACGCACTTTTTATTATGGGTATTGTTCAAAAATACAGGTATTCTTGCAGTATGCAATCTACCAGTTTAGTTCGATGGAATTAGGGTAGATATACTCGACAGCAACGTTTCCTGAACCCAGTAGTACGTCACTACGTGGAAGGAGAAAATGGGTAATCACAAAGCTTGTTGGGTTGCTAGGAGAAATTTCGGTACGCAAATCGTGATAAAAATACACCATAATGTACATGGATTTAACAAAACAATCATTTTTTAAATTGACGTTCTTCATATCACTAAAAATTCAGACACCGCGATGGGAACTACTTTGTTTGTTAGTGACATCATAGTCTCAACTAACGTTGATGTCTAGTATAGCGACACCGCAACTTATGTTTTTAGAATCCGTGTGTTTATGGCCTTCATAATTAAGAATTCAAATAACATCAGTTGCGTAGTCGCCATTTACCTTATATCCAGCCAACTATACTGGTAGATCGCATACTGCAAGAATACAAATACTATTCATTTTTCCTACGCTTTAAAAGTAGTTTATAAATCAGAGTACATAAAAAACCCAAAAAATTGTTTTATTAAATTTTTCAGTACTTTAATTTTCATCCGCCACGCTTAGTGAACTTATTTCATCATCATCATCACACCTTGTTTCTCAACAATTTAATTAAAATCTGAAACATGTTGACTCTTAATATAGGGTTATTTTTTTTTGCTTCAAAAATGAGACTTATCAATAGGGGTGGATGTTGCTGAAATGTGACAACTTGTTACATGAGGTTGTGGGACTGGAATAAAACCCCTGGAAAATTAGGAAAACGGAGTGGTTATTTCCACGAAAGTTGAAGCATGCGCAGTAATAGGAGTTTGTTTTATTACGTGTTTTATAACATCAAAATTATGTTATTGATCAATCCTGGGATCAGCACCGATGGCCTAGTGGTAGAGTGTGCGACTAGTAACCTAATGGTCCTCGGTTCAATTCCAGGATGCTACTTTTGAGTGTTTTGTTTTAATTTAACAACTTGCAATTTTTCAGAAGTAGCGAGATCAGTTAGAGTTGAGTTGTTACTTTCGTGGAAAAAACCATTGCCATTAGAAAAAAATATATTTTGAATGACCCCTCACCGAATGGATTTGATAAGGAGAAGCACCATTTGTAAGCTGCTATGCTTGGTATAAAAATACCAGATGTTTCTCAGTTTGCATTTCATTATAAACAGCCATGAAATAATATAAATACGACCTTGAAAAGGGAAACATTCAGTGGAAGCCAGCGAGAATCATGGCGAGAACATCTGGAACGTATAGCACCTGGCATTGGATGTCAGACCCATAGAGGTCAGACCTACTTCATCTCCAACAAAACCGTTTGGAGCTATGGTTTGTAGCGTGGTTTGGAGCATTCAAGAGAAAACCATGAACTCTAATTATAACAGATAAATTTTTACTCAGCATGTTATTTTGAATTATAGAAACTAAGGTGTTAAACGTTTTTGAAAGCTTTTTTAGGATTTAAAATTTTAATTATATTTAGAACAGTCTTTGGCATCACATGAACTGATTTTTTTTGTGTGTTTTTCTGTTGTACCTGAATAGGCACACATTTTTCAAAGAAAACTAAATGCCACGATTTTGTGAAATTCTCAAAGTTAATAAAAAAATATGTTAATATAAATTAAAATTTACTCTATCTGAGTGTTATTTAATTGCTACTTATTAGATATCTTAAAATTGATTTTGAACAATCAACTTATCCAAAACCATCTGGTTAATTTTAATGAATTTAGGTATCTTCTTTTTAGTCAAAACGTTGGGAAACTAATGACTGTTGTGCAATAGTTTTTGAGCTTTTATTTTTATGCCAAAACTAAACAATTAAACTCCCTCTTGTCTTATTTTTTTTATTATACGTAGAAATCAATATCCTTCTGTAAGTCACGCGAACTTTCGATTATCACGAGCACTTAATGGGTATTGTGGGAATATTTTCTGTTTTGCCTTCAAAAAAGGATCACGGAAGCTGGACAAAGTGACACTTTCGAAATGTCCTCCGCTTGACATATAAGCCCTATTTTGAAAAAAAAATTATTTCGTAATCGTATTTTAAGAGACGTCATAGTTTTAAAGAAAATATTTAAGTAGGACAGGATTTGTTTGTGTAAAAAAAAACAGGATGGAGGGTTGTAATATCATAAGCAAGTTTTTAGTCATTTTTGACTCCCCTTGTGTCAACAAAAATAAGCAAACCGATAACCCCCTCTCATAATTATGTAAGAAAACTGCCCGCCCCCCCCCCCCTACTTTCTTTCTTTGTACAAAATCTTTAGTAATGCTCAGATTTCTGAAATTCGTTGTTTTTCATGAACACTTAACCTATAGTAAAAACTTTCCTTGTGAAATTCAGTTTTTGGTGAAATTTATTTTTGGTTGAATTTGGAAATTATTTATACAAGAAACAAGAGATTTTCGAAAATGCAGCGTTTGTAACATTTTACGAAAGCATCACTCATACTCCCCCTCCCCCTTGTCAGGTAAAAATAAGCAAATATCAAACCCCCTCCCCCCTTAGGTGCTTACGTACTATTTGAACTGCCCCTTATTCTCAAGTATAAATTACTCTTTCTAACTCAAAATTTTACTTATAACAATGTCCATCCATTATTTTTTACCATACGGGAAAATAACTTTTTAAAAAGGGATATCCTACATAACAAGATACAAAAAAGTAATTAAGTAACCATAATTTAACTAAATAGTTATGCCGAGTCTTATCTGCATAGCTCTGAACAACCTCTCACTTTATTTTCAACAGTTTTTTTTCTGTAATTTGACGCGATTTTCCTCTCTGTAGTAAACGCAACTACCAAAAGTAATTGTTCTGAATATTCAGTTTCACCTTTACCACTCATATTTAAACACCGCAAAAGAAGAAAAAAAAGAGATTCGAACAAAATGCTTTTAATTTAATAAATGGAAATACCAAACAAACACAATGCACAAAAACGGTCCTAATTAAAACAAATCTAATTAGTTCGTCCTCACAGAAAACGTGGATGCAGTAATTAGAAGGAAAAGTAACTGGAAGAGAAATAAGATGTTTCTCGGGATGTCTTTTTGTATACTTAGAGCCCGAAACGCCGCCTTTGATTATTACGCATTGTTGCCTTTTGACTCTTTCTGGTTATTAAAAGAACGTAATTGCACGGGCGCATACAGAACGTTAAAAGATATAGCTAACAGTTTTCCTTCATTTAGAATATGGCGTGAGTTTAGTTTTTGTTCGAAGTGTTAAGCCTTGTTCAAAGCCCTGATTCGTGTTTGGTGTGATTTGTTTAAATGCTTTTTAGAAAGGAAACTTTTGATATTTTTACAAATAAGCGGATTTTAAAACTGAATCTGACTTTAGTAGCGAATCGAAAATGTTTTTAAGTTTTATTGCGAGAAATTCTTCAATGAATAATTATTTAAAGTGTGGTGTAAAAATGTTATTTCACTTTGAAATAGAAATCAAGCGATGTAGGTTTTTGGAAGAATTGGTTCTAGAGTGTTGTTTAATCAAGAAATTACATTTAAGGCGTTTTACGGTTAAACGCATTTGTAAATAAATTTCACGCCTAGCCGATTTCTTTTGAAAAATATTTTTCCTTTACAACCGGTGATTTGAATTTAGAGAGCTATTTATTCTATTATTCGGTAGGTGTATCAAATATCATACCCGATGCAGGAATGTAGACAATGTGAGGGAGATTTCAAATTATCGGGCACCAAATATATCCCTTGTTGGCCATGAAAACTCGTAACTCTATGCCCAAATGAAATATTGTGAATATAGAACATTCCTAAAGTTTTAAGTTTCCTGTGATTGCTATGAATAAACCTGATGATTACACGTTGGTTATTTCCACGAAAGTTTAAGTATGCGCAGTAATAGGAGTTTGTTTACCTATTCTATTACTTGTTTTATATTTATAGCATTAAAATTATGTTATTGAACAATCTTGGCATCAGCACCGATGGCCTAGTAGTAGAGTGGGCGGCTAGTAACCTAAGGGTCCCCGGGTTGATTCCTGGCTGCTACTTTTGAGTATTTTTCTTTTATTTAACATGTAATTCTTCAGAAGTAGCGAGATTAGTTAGAGTTGAGTTGTTACTTTCGTGGAAATAACCAGTGCCTTGATTATAAAACACTTGTTGGATATTTCGAGGTCTCCTTCCACCCAAAAGTTTATTTCCAGCCCAATTTCCAAATAAATATGTAAAAGCAGCACGCGTTTACAGTTTCAATAAAAAAAATTTCAGCATCGTCACCTTTCAACTTTCCAAAACCAACGCAATCTTTTCTTTCCTAAAACACTCAAGCTGTTAATAAACAAAACACGCCTATTACCGAGAAAAAAAATTAGTTAACCTACATCGACCAACATAAAGTGAAGAGTGCCACTTTTCTTCTCTCGATCATCGGGGTTGTTAAGAAAGAGTTAGTGCACCCTCAAGAGCAGTAAACAGAGAATGCAAGAACGGGGCACGGAGCAGGAATTTTCCCTCCTTATCATGAATCTCATTTTCTCTTGCGTACTTTGGCTGTTGCTTGCTTCACCGGCCTTGATCAACTTCGATTCCCATGGATGAAGAAAAAAAAAATCACGTGGGCTCGCGGAAAGCATTTCTCTCGTGCCTCGCGGCCATTTTTCATTTTTGGATGGCAGATTATCAGTTTTTGGGAGTTCGAAAATTTCTTGGAAGGGTGTTTTTGGGGGGTTATTAAAAGTAATGTGGATGTTGAGGTTGGTTTAGGGTGTTTTTTACGGAGTTAGTTTTTGTCTTATGGTGTCGTGTCAGGGGTTTTTTCATTAGTTTAGTGTAAACTTTTTTTTTGCTTGAGAGAATTCATTAAGGTATAAATTACAGCCGACTCGTGATCACTTTTGTCCAAGACAAGAATGATAACAATATCTGATTGATAATAATGAGAGATTTGCTACTAGAAATTTTCAAACAGGATAACTCGAGTGTTTGCCTTAAAATCACAATGGACTCTAACCGTCTGACGTCACTCGGAATCAACACACGTGACCTACTGAGCTTGCAATTGGTTACCACAGATACTACACTAGTAGATCTACTAGTGTAGTATCTGTGCAAGGCTAAACTGGATCGGTTAACTGTGTTATATCAGGCTTGGACAATGAGTGAAAAGCGATGTTACGGATTATGTCTCTAGTGAGCCATACGTGGCCAGAGCCATCTATCTGTCATTCATGGCATTTTTTAATAAAATTGCCGACTTGTCACGCTAGAATTGAGACTCGCGCATGACCAACGATGTGGCAGTGCATTGTGACTAGTGGAAAATGACTAGTAGTGAACCTCCAATTTTATTTACACAGACTATAGATCATTAGAAACCTACAAAAAATTAGCGATCAAACAGAGCTGACAAATCGAATTTGTTTCCCTCTTCAAACCGAAAGATTCCTTCTCTCCCAAGATTTTATCTCCGGGTGGCTGATTCTCAACTCTCATCCATGCGAGGTATATGCCGGCCAAAGAGCCGAGGCAAAAAGCACCAAGAACCCAACCCAATCAATCAACCAAATTTCCTTATACGTGGCCAGCGCTCTCAAGCGGTAAAATCTGAAAACTTCCAGTAACGTCGGCTTCTTTGATCTTTTGGGAAGTGACCAAGCCTGATATAACACAGTTAACAGATCCAGTTTAGCCTTGATCTGTGGTAACCAATTGGAAGCTCAGTAGGTCACGTGTTGGTTCCGTGTGACGTCAGACGGTTAGAGTCCATTGCAAGCTCAGTAGGTCACGTGTTGGTTCCGTGTGACGTCAGAAGGTTATAGTCCATTGAAATATTCAAAACGATTCCCTAGAATACAACTTATTTTGCAACTTTTACAATCTTAAAAAATATGAGCGAAACATATAACAGTAATAAATTAATGATTGATTTTGTATGATTATGTATTAAAATTGGGCTTCAAACGTGAAAAAAGGAGGTTTTTAAGGGATTTCACCAGATTTTGATAACATTAAGCAATAAATTGATAACATAAAACGATACATTTTGGGTTAATTTGAATAGGAGTGATCGGGACCGGTCAATTTTGATGACATTATTCGATTGATAACATTAACCGTAATCACATTAAGCGGAGTCGACTGTATTTACATTTTAATGTTTCCAAACATTTTACCTTTCTTAAGAATACATAATAACATTTAAGAAGAGCGAAGGAAAATACAGTTTGTAATTATACCCGAATGAATTAATTAATGATTCTGCACTGCGTTTAAGACTGATCGTTGTCTGTATGTATTGTTATATCCTGATCACTTTCAATTGCTATGGAAGTGCTTAGTGCGCATCGTCACCTTAATATCAAACACTACTCTCCCCGTTCGGCTAACTTCGGGAATCTCGATCCTTGGCGATCGGATCGTTGGGGAAGCTCATTTGATTGGTTCGTAAGCGCTTACATCATCGAGCCCTTGAAAGATCAAAACCGATCAATTGAGCTTCTTCAACGAACCGATCGCCAAGGATTGGGATTTCCGAAGTTTGCCTAACGGAGATAGTAGTTTTTGATATTAACGTGACGACATGCTCCAAAACTTAAGAGTTGGAAGTAATTCCAATTAAAAATGTTAATAGCGTGAAGTTGTGGAGCAAACACACTAAGCATTTAATAACAATTGAAAGTGATCAGGAGATAAGAGTTACTTAAAGTAGTGGTAATAGTTGATTGTGATTCTAATAAAAGAGTGGAGACAGTAATCTCCAAAAATAAAAGAGATGACACTACTCACATTTATTGTTGAGAAGTTCGTTTTCTGCCAAATCTTTACTGGAGTGATATCTGAACGTCTTACCGCAATAAAGGGAGAATAAAACAGAACTGTGCGCTTGAATTGTAATATTTTTTATTATAAATTATTTAGTGGTGACTTTAAACCTCGGGATTTTTTTTTAATCTTTTGCATTAGGCTTTTTCTCTGAAAGATTATCGGAAATAAAGGGACCGACAATTTTCCACAAACACGAAAAATAACGTATCATACAGTGATAAAAAAAACTTTCTCCATCCAAATAATTTTTTACTGTTTGAGATAGTTAATGGACAGTGGTTTTCGAAGCAGCGACTTTCAACTGTAATTTCGTATTATTAAGAAGGAAATTCCGAATGATTTAAACAAGTACTAAAGTAGGAAATCCGATCATTTGCTTTTATAACATCCAGCTGTCTCACCTTTTGAAAGAGTTAACTTTGACGAAAGTCCTTAATGAGATAGCCAAGTTGGTGTTATTTTATAGCCGATCTATTGTTTAAAAAAAAATCTTAATTACTCATTGCTAATGAAACAATGCCGAATTGGCGACTACTATTAGTCGCCAATTCGTATACGAATTGGCGACTAACCTTACCTGACACTGAAGAAACAAAACAAAGTATTTCCCATCGCAGTGTCTGAATTTTGAGTGAAATTAAGAACGCCAATTTAAAAATATGATTAGTTTGTTAAACCACGGCTTACTAGATACTTATACAGGCTAGCCGAGTTTTAAACAATGAAAACCATTTGACAACTTTTCCCGCTTGGAGCGCTACAAGACCTACCTATATCACCCACCGCCTTCAACACTGTGGATATGCTTTGCCAGTTGGTCCAGTATTGCCATCTGGATTTGCAATGATTTCCGTACTCGACTAGCCTGTATAAGTATCTAGTAAGCCGTGGTTACACCCATGTATACATAACATCTTTTTATCACGATTTGTGTACCGAAACTTCTCGTATCAACCCATCAGGCTTTCTACTTACGCAGTTTATCCTTCTGCTTAGTGGCGTCATAGGGTCAGGAAACGTTGCAGTCTTAGTAGTACAGGAACTTTCACCAAAGCGAACACTTTCTAAATGTAAGACAGCTGGATTTTATAAGAGCTTTTACTGTAATATTTACGGGAGAAAATATCTGCTACAGTGATCCAGATAGAAAATTAAGCTGTAGGGTCTTAGCAGTCTGGTTTCCTAAACGGCTTTAGATATGCGAAGCGGTTGTGAAAATCTCAAAATGCCAACAAAACAATTTTTGTCACAAAACCATTGCCACGCCCAGTACAATGGGAGATAACTTTCAACGCTCACTCCTTGTATATTACCTCTACGACCGAAACCCCTTCTCATACAACTCTCACTTCCCTTTGTCTCAATCGCCGCCACAGAGAGAGTAATTAGAAAACTCATCCCACCCCTCCACCACGAAGTCGACCGGTCTCTGGAGACTGCACTGTGGGTAATTAGACATCACTTGTTCCCACTCGAGATGCGAAGGGGGGGGAGGGGAGTTAAAAATGGAGCATGCGATTGAAGGAGTTTTCAATTTCAGCTGGAGGGATTGTCGAAACGTCTCTCGGTGCCTTTGTTTTGTAGGGGAAAAGGGATTATGTGTGTGATACTCTTGGGGATTATTAGCCTCAGGGGAATTCTGTATGTCGCATTCAATGAAAAGACACCTTGGATTTGAGATGTGGCAGGGAAAGGTTCACTCTCTTTGCCATTTACCTTTACTTTTAAATGAGATACCTTTGCCTCATAATCTTTACTTTTAAATACGATACCTTTTTATCTTAACACATAAGTATGATAAATAACTAGGGCAAGTGTGGATGTTTGAATAAAAAAATAAATGCTAGTGAGATTATATTTTTTGTGAGGACTAAAAACTGACATTTTTAATTTTCTCATAGTTAAATAATATTTTAATTTGTGTAGACAGTTTTCCGGTCCCTGTTTCATTTGTAAATTTGAATGAAACTGTATATTAACATGATTTTATGTTCCTGAAATAGGATTCCAAGCAGTATTGCCACTTTTTTGCAATATTTTTTTTATTTCGAGATTTTTATCTCTCCGAGGTTTGCTATTTCAATCATGATTTCAACAGCAAAATGACCTGAATTGAGGAAAATGTGAACTAATCCAAGGTTAAATGTTAATAAGTAGAAAACGATTTCAAAGTTGCATGCGTATCAATAAAACATATAATAAGAGCATTTGTTACTACTAATACGAATATTTTCTTTTATTCTAAAAGGGAAATTAAATTAGCAAAATGACGGGAAGCTATTATCGGAGAAAAAATATAAAGCAAAAAAAATATAATTACAGAGAGCAGAGTTATGGGTTTTATATTTTTTTTAATTTAAAACAAATGATTTCCTTTTAAAAACAATTTCCTTCCCATGAAATTCTACCCTTTTTGAAATGTTCCGAAATAAGTTTGAAGGCTTTTACATAAATATGATTAAAGAATAAGATTCCATGAAAAATAATAAGTAATATTAGCTACTCACATTACTATAATGATTATTCTTTCTTATTCAAAGACATAAATTTTTATGGCTGCTAACTATTAACTTTAATGTAAACAAGACCGAAAAATATATAAACTCACATTATCTGCAAAAAAACACCTTCATTAAAGTAGAAAAAGTTGATATTTCCGTAAAAAACAATGTAATTTAATGATCTTTGTCAAATAATGATTGTTCTCGATGGTAAAATTTTATTCCTTGAATAAATGACTTAAAAACTGAAAACACAAATCATTCTGCTTGTTTTAAAGCCATGAGTTACAGAATATTTAGTAGTCGTTTATCTTTTATAAAAGTGTAAACAATGTGTTTTCTTAGAATATATTTATTTCCTATGCAATTAGGTTGGCCAAAGCATAATTTTTCAAAAATGTATTCCGCTTTTGCCATATGTAAGCTAATAAAAATGTGCATAAAATATTTTTGTGCAGTAAAATACGCATCTGGAATTTATTTGTAAAAATAAAAGGCCTCTATTTGAATAAGAAAAATGTTATTATGAATAAAAAATTGCATACCTGATATATTTTATTGTCTAACTGTTGAAAAGGGCATTGAAGCAAGGGTTTACTTGTAAAAAATGTTACAAAACTATTGTTATTATTTTTGTAAGTGGATTTAAAGGTTAAGTCATAGTGAATCAGTTTAACACAGAGTGTTTCAACCAGATTCTTTGATTGAAGAACACAAAAATTCTCAAGGAATTATACCTCCAAGACCCAAAATTTTACAGAAAATCGCTACAGAAAAGGGTATAACGAATAACGACACATCCAGTTAACGCTAAAAAAAAGGAAATGCAGGACTCTATTTAGAATACATAACAATCATCGAATAAAATACGAGTTCATTAAAAAATAGTGTACAGTAAAAAAAATCTTTAAAACTACTTGAATTGGCAATTAAGTTACAGTTCTGCTTAGTTAACAGCACAAAAGTGAGAAATAGAAAGATAAGACGAATAAAAATCAAAAGTATTATGAAACTGAGTCATTAAGGCAGTTTAATGAATATCAATGATGTCCTAGATTCACTGAATAAAAAAGGTAAAAAAACTTTTAAATTAAAGAAGTTTACATCACAATGAATAAGAAAAGAAAGTCAAAATAACTCTAAAATTACAAATTGAATAACAATGGACAATAGAGTGTTTTCAGGTGACGTCACAACCGGTTATTTTCTTTTAACTGTGTACCTACTGTAGGGCTTTTAACTGTTGCTAAGGCCGTTGTTTATCTGTTGCTAAGGCGGTTTTTAGGTATGGGGTCACGTGATTGCAAATGCTCCAATAGAAGAATTCCACGGCCAGTCATTTTCTGTAACTGTTAACCTCTGTAGGGCAAAAAACTGTAACATTTTCTGTTGCTAAGGCCGTTGTTAGGTCCGAGACATGTGATTGAAAATGCTCTATGGACACATGGGGTAGTTATTTTCCCCTCTTTCCACTCATGTGTAAAGCGAAGCTTGCAGATTGTTTTGAGCACAAAAAGTAAATTTTCCATTTTTTGGACTTATTCCCTTTTTTAAACTGACGACTCAATTTCGTGTGAAAGTATCAATTAAAGAAGAAGCTAAAATGTATATTGAAATTAGTAAAAAATTAAAAATTTACTCCTATAATATTCAAGAACGTTATTACAGTTGTTTACCATTTTCATAAAAAACCATAACTAGTTGAGATATATAATGCAAAAATGGATATGCAGAATTTAAATTATTTTTCCACTAAGCAGATAATTTAATTGCTTTTTCTACCGAAATTATTTGGAAGCAAATTGAATTGCCATTTTTAATGACCAATTATTTTAACTCTCTTCTTTCATTTTTCACTAATGACAAATCATTACTTGTCTACACCCTTTTGAATTTTGTACTTATAGCTGCTAATTTTAGTCCTAATTGCGCATATCAGGAATGAAATTACTAGTTATCAATAACGAACTTCATTTGTTTTTTATTGAAATTCATCCCAATAAAAAAAACATGCTTAATACTTCCTATTTTCGGGTCATAACAACATTTTATTTTATGATTTCACTTTATATTTCGGTATTTTTCTCTAAATCGATGGAATTCTGAGTTAAAAGTTAAAAAAATATCAACTAGAATATGATTTTTTAAAGTAGATGTTGATAAAATATTTGTGGGGGATATCAGTAATAGTTTCTTTAAAAAAATATTATCACGATATGCACTTTTTATTTAGGTCTTTTTATCATAAAAGTTGGAAAAATAATTTATCATAACTGAATATGTGACTACTAAAAATTTTAACGCTATGTGAGTGTTTTTAAAATATTTCAGTAAGGTATTTAAACTGTAGATAAGTGGTTTATCCCGCCTTTTTGGTTTGGTTGAAAAAATATTTGTTCTCCATATTGAATGTAGAGTATGAATATAAGTCTTGTATCAGTTCTTTTTAAATGCGATTTAAATTTAAAAGCTAAAATTATATAGTTTACAAATATTTTATACACTTAAACTCAGGGCGAAAATACAGATTTCCAGATGCTTTACCATTGAATCTTTTGGCGTAATTTCAGAAAATCTATAGCAACTATAGTTAATTAGGGTTATAGTTTACTTTTCTTTAGCCTAAAACACGCTACCAACTTAGATAAAACTAAACTTCCACCAAATTGACTCCTAAAGGGATCACAATCTACCAATACTTCTTGAAAATTAAGAAATCTGCGTCTTCTCTATTAATCTTCATCAATTACAAAAAAAAAACGAGTTTTCAAAACCACTGGATTTACTAAAATAGCAAATAAAAACTTCAGTAAAGGTTATAAAAGCAACTTCCAAAGTTAGTAAAACAAATATAACAGCAATACCTTGACTTATACGCCTAATAGGCTTCATCTATAACAGCCAACAGCCAACCATTTATAACGTTAACACGCACATTGTAGCACGTTATCCAATGATCAAAATCTACCAATATTTCTTGCAAAGTACCATATCTGCGTCTTTATTAATTTTCGTTAATTTTTTTAAAAAAAAAAGTGTCATCAATTTCTAAAGCCAGTTTTCAAAACTGCTGAATTTACTAAAGCAGCAAATAAAAACTTCAGTAAAGGTTACAAAAGCAACTTCCGAAGTTAATAAAACAAATATAACACCAATACCTTGACTTACACGCCTAATAGGCTATCTATCCCACCATCATCATCTATAACAAGCCAGCCATTTATAACGCTAACACGCACATTGTAGCACGTTATCCAAAGCCTTCCAGACTTGCAGTAACTCCTGGTAAGACAGCATCCAGACAAGCCTCCGCGTCAACGGGGATGACAAACGACGCTTGTTACCTCTATTATCCGTGTAGGACGACAGAGAAATATTCTTCTCGGGGAAGAAAAGTCGTCCAATTGTGGGGAAGAGGGATGGCGGGGGAGAATATTTCGATCCTCTGGTTTTCTCCTCTTCTGTCCCGGAGCGGAGTTTTGAATTAGAAATGATCCCGCGTGGAGAGAGGTTGGGTATAAATAATAAGGATGGTGATGATGTGTGTTTGGAGTTTTCTGATGTCTTTTCCTGGGGGTGAGAGTGGATTTTACAATTATCCTTCGTAGAACGGGGTGACGAGTTTTCCTTGGGAAGTTGCTCTGTTTGGGGTAGTTTGTTAGGGGATGGGAGTAACTGAATTCAGGTAAACGGTTTCTATGTAATGAAATTTTTTCTTAAACTATGATACTTGAAGGATTTTCAGTTTTAAATGTAAGCGCAAAACATTTTGTAGAAAAACTGCATTGAAACACGCTTTTATGGAGCTTGATAAAAACAATTACTACTTCTTATCAGAAAAAATTAACCAATAATGTAAAAACATTCATGTCTTGACCGTGCCATGAGCTTGCCGTTTTTTCTCACCATGTCAATTTCCTCAAAAACGGCGTTTTCAATGTAAGCAGTTGTGGTACCGTTTAAATATTACGTAAGCATGTTTTTGGTAATTTTTAACCCCCCCCCTCCCCCTTGTCAGCAAAGATAAGCAAACCGCAAACCCCATTTCATAATTACGTAAGAAAACTGCCTGACATCCTAATTGATTTTTTTCGTAAAAAATGTGTAGCAGTGCCTAGATTCCAGATTGGGCTCCATGAACACTTAACCTAGAGTTAAAATTTTCCTTGTGAAGTCAAAATGCTTGAATTTTTTTTCCTACTTCCTTTGTTTGCTCTCAGCTTGTTTGTCCAAGGTCAAGTAACGATAAAGTCTAGTATAAATAGATGAGTTTGCTTGTAAACATCATATGTTATATTCAATCAACTCCTGATGGCCTTACTTATACATTCGAAAGAAACGAGAAAGAATTCTTCTTGTTTTCTGTTCACAGTATTGTCTTAAAAATAACTCAAAAACCACATAGAAGCCTCTTGGTTCCCTAAAACTTGAAAGCTGTCACAAGAGTTTTGTTGGAGTAAAAAGTTTTGAGAAACTCTGCATTAATTTATATTAAATAGGTAAGCTTGCTTGTAAACATCATGTTACACTCAATCAACTCCTGATGGCCTTACTTATACATTCGAAAGAAACTAGAAAGAATTCTTCTGTTCTTAAATGCAAATCACTGCACTCCTCTTGAACTCGGAATTACTCACTGTCAAAGAAACAATTTTAACGTTGCCATCAAACAGCAGTTTTGGGGAAAAAAAACAACTTTACTCTACTATTTCCTACTTGATGGCTCGACAAAAAAAATATGCAACGTTCGAGCATCAAACACTAATAGGTTACAAATTACAGCAACTGGAGAAAAAGTCCCGGATTTAACTAGAGTTTTAATTAAAAGCCGAAGTTCTTTCCCTCGTGGGGACTGTTGCAGTACCAACCTTCGAGAGAAACAATTAAAACACCATCAGCTCATTCGGGTAATTACCAGAGGAGGAAGAAGAAAAACGCTTTCCGGATGTGAGCAACTAAGTGGGGAGTTGGCAACGTGATGCTTAATGAATGGCTAACGAATCGGTGCTCTCTGTTGTAGTAATTGAGATGCTGTTCGGGAAGCCAGAGGGTTTCGAAGGAGGGAAATTAGGCTTAGGTGGTTGAGAGTTGTGGAATTTTTACGACTTCCATCGACCTAATTTCTCCCCGTAACCGATTTATGACTGTCACGCGTGCGTTGCTGATGGGGTGAAATGAAATGGATGATTTTTGGTCGTTGTTGGAGTGTTTGGGAAATGGGATTCTGTAGTGTGGGGGTGGATTAAATAAATGCAAAGTTAATGCGTGGTTCAATAAATGTATGGATTTAAATTCATTTCAGCTTAATTCAGCGGCGGCTCATGAGTTAATTAATAGGGTGTTCACACTTATTATATAAGAATTAAAATTTACAAAATATCTAGAAAGAGAAGGGATGGTGGATCAATATACATAAATCTAACTTCTTTTAGCAGAAACATCTCTTTCTTGGTTAATTCACACCCTCACATCCATTTATATTTGTCATAAATGTCATCTTTAAATTCTCTTTTAAAGTCCCTATATTTTCCTTTTGTAATTTGGACAATGGTCAGATGAGCATGAGGTGTTGGATTTAAGTTCTTTATTTCAACTTGTTTTTTCTAGCGGCAATTGGGAGAAATGAAGATGCTTTATTTCAAACACGGAAATTTTACTTAACGCCATTACATCCTAAAAAAAACATCCTAATTAATAACAAAAGTATAAAAAATATTTTAATGAAAATATTTAAATTATATTGAAAAAGTGCTCTTACTCCTACTTTTCAATTAGCCGAAAAAATCAATTCCAGAACTCAAAAAAAGTAAAGCTGTGCCTCAAAAGTGAAAGCCTCGGCACACGAAATCTGTGCGTACGGGAATCTAAAATGCGAGGACGTAAGCTCAATATTCTCTCGGCAAGCAGTCGGGGTTTCTTCGGAATCTCATATTTTTTACGCTCACACGTGCGGAAAAGGAAAGAAAAATAAGAGTTCATTCTTTTTTCGATTTCTTTCGCGTTTCCGGTAGTAAATTTTTGTTATTGAGTAGAGAAGGGAGGGGGGAAGCATAATTCTGAGTTTAAAAAAAGAAATTGAAAATATATTTCCATTGATATTTATTTATCTTTATATTCGATTTTTGTTCTACTTTTTCTGTGGGTGTTCACGTGCTCCTGTGCTCCTATGGACGAGCCGCCACTGGCTTAATTGTCATTAACTTGTATCTATTTGGGTTTGTTTAAAGGAGTATACCATTGCGCTCTCACAAGCGTGAAAAATATTCTTCTATTTGCAGTTACGTAAACTTGACATATTTAGAATGAGCTGTACTCACTAGGGCTACTATAGTAAACCTACTTCACTAGTACGAGTGCCGGAAATTTTTCCAAAAATTCTCAGCTTATACTCGGAAATATACAGTCACTCATTCGTACACCTAAGAAATTTGCACTTGTATACCTCCTATTAAAACTAAATTCCACGGGCAAAATCCAAAGAAAAATTATCCTAACATAGTATGTTATTCTTCATTACAGTGGCGAATCCAGTAGGGGGGGCTGTGGGGCTGCAGCCCCCCCCAGAACCAAGACGTCCAAGTTTTGGTATAGTTAAAAATTGCAATAACGTTTCATTTTTTTAAAAAAATTTTGGTAGTAGGTATTATTTTAGGGAGGCTGATTTCCTTTTCCGAGATATTTTTTAGCAGAATCATTATTGTTCAGGGTCTGTAATAGCGGCTTTACACCGCGCGATTTGCGACAAATTTTGACAACCGCGATTCGAAAGAACTAATAGGAAACCTTGAAAACTGTCGCTGTTGCAGCAAATCGCGTGTTGTTAAACCGCCATAACCCTAGTCATTAGGTAGGTTTTTTTTTCAAAACATTTATATAGTTAGAAGGTTTTTGTCGACGGTTTTATGTTTTTGAGGGCGCTGATTACGAATGTCAAATTTGTCCCATTGGGAAGGTCGACTTCATATTTAAAAATCGCAACATTTTTCGATTTCTTGCTTATATTTCAAAAACTACAAGTTTCTCGATCATAATCTCAATTACAGAGTTGAAGTAAACAAAATTTCACTGCTTAAATTTGATTTTCTGAAGAGTGGTTCTGCCGCTAGAGTGTGCTGAAAAACGACGATTTTTTCGTCTTTATACGCAAAAAAAAGTGAAAAACATGCGCTTCTACCCTCTACAAAAGGAAGTTACCATGCTATGGGCCAGCGGCGTATATAAGGGGGTTAAAGGAAGGGGCCCAGCCTCCCCTTCTAAAGTCGGACGAAGTGGATAAAAACGTGTTAATTCGTTAATTGCTGTTTTTAAGGGTCAAATTTTCTAAAATTTTATGGGGGAGGAACCCCCAGACCCCCTTTTTACTTGGATTTCTATACTGCCCACAGATTTTTTACGTCCGAATTTTCAAACTTATTTCATATCAGTTTTAAATCATAACAGCTTAAGCTTAACAGTACTAGTTTTAAAGATATTATTTTTTAAAAATTTATATCCCAGGGAGGACCTACTTTAAATTGAATATTCCATCTAACCTCCCTCACCCACAAAATTGCATTAATCCGCCACTGAACCCGAACTAAATTGGCAAAAATTTGAGTGGGTTTTTTTTTTTTTTTTTTTTTTTGCATTTTTTGATGTGAAGGTGTCCTAAATAAACTTGAAATTTCCATAATTTAATCTATGAATTTAAAAATTGATTAAATTTCCGAATATTTTATTATGGTGTTGATATAAATATTAATGAAGTGCAGGACAAATTAAGCCAAAAGGAGCCGAGAATTAAATTTTGTCGTAATGATTTCAAAATTAAAATTTTAATAATGATCATGTAAGTAAAAATTTAAAAAAAATTCTGTAAAAAATGTGTACCTTATTTATTATTGATAGGTTTTTAAGGTCACAGTTTCTTTGCAGTATATTTTAGTACCATATAAAAAGTCTATATAATAGGAGTTACGACATATGAAACTCAGCCCCCCCCAGACAAAAATCCTGGATTCGCCACTGACTTCATTATAATCTACAACTACAGTTAGAAAACATTATTTAAAAAAAATGAAGTGATTTGAAAGCTATTGGTATTATGAACCTCACGATAAATAATTGCATGCACGTGCTTTTAAATTATGATTAGGAACAAAATATGCATTTCAGCAATGCAAAGATCCCATGTGAAGTCCATGGCTGTACTAATATTTGTTTGGGTTTTCAAATTGCTTCATTTTTTTAAATATTTTTTTTCTAACTGATCTGATATTTTTTTGCTCTTTTTTCGGTAGATTATAATGAAGAATAGCATACTATGTTAGGATAATTTTTGTTTGGATTTTACACAATTTAACCGTAATAAGAGGTATACTAGTGCAAATTTGTTGGATGCACGAATACTTCCTGTAGTGACTTTCTGGATATAGTGTCTTTTTATCACGATTTGCGTACCAAAACTTTTTCTAGCAACCCAACCGGCTTTCTGTTTATGCAGTTTCTGCTTCCGCTTAGTGACGTCATAGGGTCAACTTAAGTTGCTGTCTAGTATAGTATAGTTTTTGTAATCAGTAATAAATAAAGAGCATTACCTTACGTTGTGTATTTCTCTTTGTAGATTCGTTGGAGTGGCTGAAGCTAGGGGGCAACCAGCTGACGTCGGTGCCGCACGGGGCGCTGAGGAATCTTAGCCGACTGCGACAGCTCGACCTCCGTTCCAACCGCATCGCGGCCCTCGACCACCACTCCTTCCACTCCTTCGGCAGGAGCCTCAAGTTCATCTTTCTGCAGAAGAACAGGTAATATGCATTGTAGTGTTACAGTCGACTCCGCTTAATGTGATCGCATTTGTTCAAGAGTAGAATGATAACAGTATCCGAGTGATAATAATAAGCGATTTGATTGATATTAGAAAGTTTCAAACAGTGAAACTCTAGGGTTTGCCTAATTGTAGTATTTAAAATGATTACTTAGTAGGTATTTTGCAACTTTTACATTCGTACAGAAAAATATTAGATTGGAATAGTAACATTTATAAATTAATGACTTATTTTGTATGATTATGTATAAAAATTGGCCTTCAAACATGAATAATAAAGGAAGTTTTTAAGGGATTTCTCTAGACTTTGATAACATTAAGTTATATATTGATAGTGTTCGGCACTAGTTAACTAGAACTAGTTGCAACTAGTAGTTTAACTACTTTTAGTTTAAAGTAGTTCAACTATTAGTTTAACTACTTTTTTAATCAACTACTAGTTAAAACTACTTTCAAATTTTCAACAACTTCAAAAAAAATTTATTTAAAATTTAAAAAGATATTTAAAATTTTTATCAAAGGTAGAGTACTCAAATACCATTAGCAGAAATAAAGACCATTTTTGCGCGAAGTATAAACGTTTTTTGGGACATAGATAAGAAAGATGTATTAGAATAGAATTTTTCCAAAAAGTAGGTTATGAAATTAAATAGACTAGTTAACTAGTAGTTAACTACTTTGGGAAATAAATAACTACTAGTTGCAACTAGTCCCAGGAAAAAATAGTTAACTACTAGTTACAACTACAATTTCCCAGACTAGTTATATTAGTAGTTGGTACTTAACTATTTTTTGACCACTAGTTGCCGAACACTATACGAGTATATTGACCACATGAAACGATACATCTTGCGTTAGTTTAAATTGGAGTGATCGGGACCAGTCGACTTCGATAACATTATCCGATTGATAACATATGAACCGTGATCACTATCAGTGGAGTCGACTGTATTATTAAAAGCGGCCTATAGACAGTTAACATTGTTGCCAATTTATGGTGTGCTAAGGGGTCCCAAAGTGGCCTGACGAAGGGCCTTGTAACAAAACATTTGGCTTAGCTTTTAATACGGCTCTTTATCATTGAATAACAGTGGTGCCCAACCTTTTCTTTCAAGCGGGCCGCACTTCACCTTAAGAAAACGCGCGCGAGCCAGAACAGATGCCAAATTCAAAACTTAATTGCTATTGAACATTTTTCTAGTCCTTCAGTAGCTTCAAAAGAAGTGAACAAACATATAAACGGGCCACAAAAATCACCTTTGCTTGCCACACAAGGCCGGCGCCGGCGGGCCGTAGGTTGGGAACCAGTAAGACATAAGTTAGGTTAATAAGAAATAAGGTTGAGTAAGACATAAATTAATAATATCTGTCCCAAAAAAAATGACTTAATATAAGTCTTCTTAAACTCCATCTCACCCATTTTATTATTTTATTTATATGAAAGAAGGGTAGGCAGTACAATTTGGAGGCCTCAGCTGTGACGTGTTCATTCAATCTGTTACTTTCGGAGGGGTACCAGAGGATTCGAGTATTGAGATTCTATATCACCACCCCTCGTGACGTGCAAGGGAGGCTTGAGGTTGATGCGATCCCAGCGCCACTAGGGCCCCTATCACAAAGCCTACCCCATATTATTTTTTATTTCGATTATCGCCTAGCCTAAGACCATGGACTCTCATGTGGCTGCATCAACTCCAAATTTTATCTTCCACTACCTTAAAGACGATCACCCAAAGTCGTTAACGTCACATCTATATCTAGATTAGCAACCAAGTTATCCGTATGTGGGCCGTTTTATGTATGGAGAGCTCTAAAAGTATTCCAAAACCTTGCAAACCCCAATAAAATGAGAGACTAAAAAACATCCCTGCCCGACTAAAAAATATCCCTGCCCGACTAAAAAATATCCATGTCCGACTAAAAAATGCCCATGGTTGATTTCGAAGTAAAAAAATAGCTATCTTTCTCCCCCTGAAAAAAAACCTGGAAAAGGGATTTTTCTATTAACTCAAATCAATATTCTTTTCCAGCATCCAGACGATAGCAGAAGGCTCTCTCGACGTTCTAGAATCTTTGGAGTGGCTTTACCTTCATTCGAACGGCCTGACAGAGCTCAACCGCGACACCTTCAAACCCATCTTGGATCGCCTGCACGTGCTCGATCTTCATGGTATGTACCCCCTTTAATAATATATCATCCCTGTATATGTGTCGGATTCCAATAGTATTATGACTAAATACGGATATACAGATCAATAAGTACACCATAAAGCCTATGTTGCGTAAATCCCTCTTGACGATGATTGATGTTTTATTAGGGGAAAGATAAGTACAAAGTGGTGTGGTTGTAATTAAACTTACTTTTTTTTTGGAATGGTCATTGAAAGATATAGTAATTAATATTGAGGATGATGTTTTTAATTTTAAATTTCACCTAAAATTGGTGAAAGTATGTTCCATTACTGATGAGAAAGGGTGCTAAATGTAATATTGTTAACCGGAATAAGACATAAAGTAAAGACATGGGTCTAAAATAACATAATTAATTTTTATACATTTCAGCTGTGTCAAAAAACAGTACAGTAGAAACTCTTATAAAAACTAGATGTATCATCTTTTGAAAGAGTTCTCTTTGGCGGAAGTCCCTAGTGGTCGCCAATTTGGCATTGTTTTTTACCAATAAGTGATGTTTCGTTTAAGCAACAGATCGGCTCTAAAATAGAACCAATTTGGCTACAGTTAAGAACTTTCACCAAAGTTAACTCTTTTTAAAGGTGAGACAGCTGGCTTTTCTAAGAGCTTCTACTGTAAAAGTCATTTAAAAAAATTGTTAACTTGTTGCTTCACAGCAGATTTCTAACATACTAAAAATTATTCCATCAAAAAATAACCTAGAATGAATAACAAGTATGTTCATCTTCGAATCATTACTCGAAATCAAAGAAACTCATATTTTAGAAAGTTTGTTCTTTGAAGTTGTACTTTCAATTTATAGCGAACATGCCTACCAAAATTTTACAAAACCTCAAAAAAAAAAAAAAGAAGTAAAAACTGGTGAAGTTATTCATCTATCATTTGATTATTGCAAAATCTACACGAACCTTAGCTTCAGCCGGTATTAAACAACAATCAAAATATGCACGCCAAATGAAAAAAAAATCCAATAATCTTTATTAAGAAAACATTTTCAAAAACAAAAAAATAAGCCATATTAGCCTTCAACCTCACGCACTTCTCGAAGGTTAGAATAAGAACGCACAGCACACACAAAAAAAAATATCAGAATCCAATGATCGAAGCTATTTCTAATTAACTCGGAGAATCTGTCACTCTCACCACCACTGCTGAAGAACCAATGCTCAGCCATTCCATTTGTGTCAAAAACAAAAGTTCTGAAGCTTCTTTCAGAGTAGATCGATTTCTAGTAATAGGGTAGGAAAATTTCGCAAAGTTGCTGTGTTGGGCCTCTTTTCCCCAGCTATTTACGTTTCGTAGCTTCCTTTCATTCAACTTTGTTCAGCGTGGAATAAAACCGTGCATTTAAAATTGGATTTATATTTTATTCAGTGATGCCACAGCTTTGGACGTGCGGGTATCGACGTGGAAAAGTTATTACGTAATTTTTTTCGTGTTATTGTTTCGTTGATGGAAATGGTCTCTGGATGTTCAATGTAGTGAATTTCGACAGATTCATTCAGAGTTGTAATCATTTCTTTATTATTTTAATGATTGCAGAAAAGTTTATTGCAATACAAGAGGCACTGTTTTCTGATTTTTTATAATTTTTTCCACTTAAAACTAAAACATAAATCTGTATTCATATTTTAGGCTCTTTTTTGTATGTTATGCAATTGGTAATAGAGAATATAGTTGTCTAATCGATATTTGCCAACCAAGTTTTGAGGTAATGGTATATTAATGTACGATAATGCCTTTATTTTAATAAAAATATCTAAAATATGAAACATTTCGAAAATATTAGGGCTATTAGAACTAATGACTTGTATCCTTGACATTGAGTTCAGTATTGATCTCTCTATTCTTACTTAAAAATAAAACGAGGTACAAAATATTCATGAACGACAGTTCTCAATAGTACATAAATAAATCTCCATAGATCTATAACTTATTCAAAATAAGATATACTAGTATTAGGTACTATTTAAAATTTAAATATAACTGTTTTGCTAACTATTCCCTCTTTTCCCGTTTTTAAAAGGGCACTTTAAAACTCATGTCTCCCAACCACTATCAAGGGTTATCGAACTGCTTTTGGCGTATGTTCCAGAACTCACATATGGGAATACATACTTTTAATGGGATTTACTATCAGCTCTTAGTTCTGGAGCATACGCAAAAAGCAGCTCGATAACCCTTGAAAGTGCTTAACAGTTATGAGTCTCTTTTTAACCCTTTCAGTCCTATACTGCCCGATATTACCATTTAATTCTATGGTAAATTTGGGGCGGATAGAACTGAAAGGGTTAATACTCTGAAAACGCTCACATGCAAAACTAAACTCTATAAAAACACATTTAAAACACTTTTGTTTCCTCAATATTCGAGTTGTCTTTTTAGATAGAACAGTTTAAATTGTATTGTGATAGTGTGTGTTCTGAATATGTTTAAAAAGTGTTTCTATTCCAGAATGTGTTCTAAAAAGTTGTGGTAAAGTATGTTTCATATCTGAATGCAATCTAAACTTAAAACCAAATAGAAACAGAAGAATTTCAGAAAAATTCACAATTTGGTTTCCTACCTACACTGCAAATGCTCCCCACAAAAATAAAAACAGTATAAACACATTTTTAACACTTTTTTGTCCTCAAATTCACAATACTTTAGTTGCGTTGTCAGGTAGAACACTTTAACGCCTTATTGCGTTGTGACAGTGTTCTGAATATGTTTGGGAAGTGTTAGAAACGGTGTTCTCTCCAGAAATGGTGCTGTTAAGATAATGTTGTAAAATGTGTTTGGAATCTGAAAGTGTTCTCTTAAATTTGGATCGAAACGCTATATTAACACATTTTCTGACTCTGAAATTTTTTAACGACAATTTTACAACAAAACCTTTTCTCACGCAATACAATCAAAACGCTTTTGATTATACTAGACTGCAATGTTTCTTGACCCTATGGCGTCACTACGAGGAAGAAAAAACTGAGTAAACACAAAGCCTGTTGGGATGCTATATTAGGAGGAGTTTCGGTACGCAAATCGTAATAAAAAAAGATGGTATGTATCTACATGGGTGTAACAAACTAATAATATTTCTAAATTGAAGTTCTTAATTTCATTCAAAATTCAGACACCACGGTGGGAACTACTTTGTTTGTTTCTCCAGGGTCAAGTGACGTTGCAATCTAATATATACTATAGATAGCAACTTAAAATGACCCTATGACGTCACTAACAAACAAAGTAGTTCCCATCGCGGTGTCTGAATTTTGAGTGAAATGAAGAACGTCAATTTAAAAATATGATTACTTGTTATATATATATAGTGCTTTTCAATCACGATTTGCGTACCGAAACTCCTCGTATCAACCCAACAGACTTTCTGTTTACACAGTTTCTGCTTCCGCGTTTTGACGTCATAGGGTCACGAAACGTTGCAGTCTATACTCGACAGCAACGTTTCTTGAACCCATTACGTCACAAATGCGGAAGGAGAAATCGGTAAACACAAAGCCTGTTGGGTTGCCAGGAGGAGTTTCGGTACGCAAATCGTAATTGGAAAGCACTATATAAATACATGGGTTTAACAATATAATCATATTTTTAAGTTGACGTTCTTCATTTCACTCAAAATTCAGACACCGCGATGGGAACTACTTTGTTAGTATCGTCATAGGGTCAACTAACGTTGCTGTTTTCTATAGAATAGAAGTGTTGTTGTGTTTACTACGTGTTTCAAAATCGTTTGACGCATTTGTTTCCTTCTTCCAGACAACCCGTACCGGTGCGACTGCAACATCATGTGGCTGCGCGACTGGCTGCGGTCCAAAGGGCAGAACGTGGCCAACCTGCCGAACGAGACCCGCTGCAACTCCACCGTCACCCACCAACCCATCGTGAAACTGGCCAACGACAGCGTCGTCTGCTCGGCCGCCAACCCCCTTCTCGACCCTCCTCCCCTTGTCCTCCTCTTCACCGTCGTTCTCTTCTTCTGGATGTGTAGCTAGTACCCAGAGAACCTCCCGTTCTTTGGATCATGATGATGACCATGACCAGCATTTTTTATTAATTTCTGTTCGTTGTCGTTGTTCTCGGATGTTGAAGGTGTTTTTTGTACGTATATGGCAGGGCGGTAGTTGTGGGATACATATCAAAATGTTGCATTTTTTGTTGAGGGGCCGTTCGAATGTTACGAAACATGTTTTTGGCCATTTCCGATACCCCTTCTCTCTTTGTCAGCAAATATAAGCTAACCGCAAACCCCCTTCATAATGAGGTATTTTCGCTTTTTGAGATTAAATTTTATTAAAAGAGTAGATAAAAAACCATGAAGAATGATGTTTAAATGAAGTATTTTCGTAGCCTAGTTTTTGAGGTATAAATTTTTGAAATTTCGTTTTGCGTTTTGGAGCGAAAATAGAAACACTGTTGTTTACATGCGCTGTGACGTCACATCCAATAGATTCCCGTTTTCGGATCATTGAGAAACAGTAAAAACACTAGTTTCGAGTGCGCTGTGGCGTCAAATCCCTTTTTTTGATCACTTGACTTTACTAGTGTTTTAGCAAAAATAAAATTGAATTTTAAATTATTTAAAACATATTTTTGAACTTAAAAATCTGATATTAGAGAGTTTAACTATAATGTATCAAAAAAGTGTAAAATAAAGCAAATCCCTCACTTATGCAAATACCTCATTACGTAAGAAAACTGCCCGACCCCCCCCCTTTGTTAATTTTTTTTTGTACAAAATGTTTAGCAGAGCCTAGATTCCAAAATTCATTTTGCTGAATGAACCTATCGTTAAAATTTTCCTTGTCAAGTCAAAATGCTTGATTTTTTTTTTACCTAGTTCAATTTTCATATTTGGTCGAATTTTGAAAATATTTATACAAGAAACAAGATATTTTCGAAAATGCAGTGTTTGTAACATCTTACGTAAGCATCAATCATACCTCCTCCCACCCTTGTCAGGAGAAATAAGCAAAGAGAAATCCCCCTCCCCCCCTTAGGTGCTTACGTAATATTTGAACGGTCCCTAAGGTATGTGACGTGATTTCATGTAAATTAACATTTCCAAACGTATGAAAGTCATTTTCAATAATTTACCACACATAATTTAAAGACGTCATTGAAAATGATACACATAAACCAGTGAAAATTATCATTGCAAATGTATTTAAAAACGTTTTTTTTTAACTAAAATTTTCCGTTTGTTAGCATTCATTTCATGGTTTAAATTTAAATACTATAAAAGTTTGAATACAAAAAAAAAAATGTTTCGAGGGATTTTTAAAGTATGAATTGGGGATCCAAATTTCAAAATTGACTCTCTTATTTTAATATAGAAAAGTATAAAACTTTTTAATATAATAAAAGACAAAGCATACATCCTACTACCTTGCCATATATTATATTTAATGGTATTCTTTTTGTGATGATAAATGCAATATTTTGGAAACTATAATCAAAACACCATTACTCTCTTGAGAAGATAACTTCCTGTTTGTTTATACAGCTCATAACATTCTGCTTGGACTATACGAGACAAAACATTAAAGAACTATATACGTCACGAGAGAAAAATGTGCAAGAACTTTATAAAACATAAATTAATATTTATTCTGTATGTGTGGTGTACTTTTTTGTATGGAAAGTAATAAAAATTATGACTACATGAATAACAAGAGTTGTTTGAATGATAAAAATAGTATATGTTATTAACAATTAATAAAACTTTATATAATGAGTGTTTTAAAAGTGAATTGAAAAATTCACATAAATGTATCGTTAAAATTGTTGAATGCCATCTGTAAATTACTCTTTAAATATTAAATTATGTTTAAAACAATAATAAATAATATTAGTAAAAGAACTTGGTCACATCAAGTTTCTAAAAATAGAGCAATTCCTTTTGAAATTAATTGCTTAACTTTGGATCCATTCAAAAAGATAAAAAATGAAATTTCAAGTTAAATTGCAACCGGACAATTCCCCCGCCCCTTATTATATGTAAGAAGATATAATTTCAATAACCTGATGCAGATATAAAATTTGTAAGTTGGATAAAAAAAAGTTATGATAACCTAGACTCTTGAAATCATTACTTCCATCATCAATAGCTTTCTTCTGGCCAACTCCAACTGAAGAATTACCAGAAAGAGCACACGTGGAAAAAAAAAAGCCCACACTGAGAACAAACCGCGAAGCCCCATGGAAACACGTGCCCCATTTTACAAAACACCACAAAATAAACCTCTGCATACTTCAATATACACATAAGTCACTTGTTTACTCATAGCTCACAAAGAACCCCTCAGACCCATTTTCTCTCTATTTGTACGCTACTCACAACAGAAAACGCTTTCAGAAAGAGAGAAACAAGTTTTTTTGTTACATCAAAACTTTGAGCTTTCGATGCACAACATCAATTTTCGGTAGAGAGGTGAGTGTATTTGTGTATTTTCATCAGTGTGGTATTTGTTTTGCATATCTGAGGAGAGATGGAAATTTTTTTTCCAACTTTGTGTACATATCTCGGTGGACCGCGACACGCACGGGGAGGAGCGTGCTGTTGCAAGTGTGTGAAGTGTTTTATATATTATATCGTTTTTATGTATATGTAAATGAATATGATTATATACATATATATGAATCATTAGCAATAAAAAAAAATCTGCTATTCAAGGTCTAAATTTTTTTCCTGAACGTGATTAACATAATTTTAAATGCACAATAATTGGTTTTACAGGTCTTGGAACAATTCATTTTACCTATGAAACAGTACCCATCATTCTAGGAAAAAATATACCTATGAGTCATTCGCAATGTAAAAAAAATCTTCTATTCAAAAATTTACTGTCGTTTTTTCATGAATATGATAAAAATAGTATTTTTAATTGGAAAATAATAATCTTTACTTGTTTTATTTTACTAAATTTTACCTCTGAAAAAGTATCCGGTGACTGGCCTAGTGTAGAGAGTCTGACTATACGAAGCCGTACTTCTGGGATTCGAATCCTCCCTGGGCCCCCCAAAAAAATATTGACATCAATTTTTATACTGTTTTTCCCTTGAAATGTCTGCAGCTTACAAGGAGCAATCCTCAAAATGAGTTAAGACACGACTTTTGAAGGTCAAATTTCAAAATTTTTCTGAGGGAGAACCCCCCTCGAAAATTTTGACGTCTGTTATACAGTGTTATCCCCTTGGTCCAAAAGTTTCCTGGGGGTGACCCCAGATCCCCATTTTTACTTTGATCCCAAATTGTTAAATTTTGATATTATGTTCATCTATACGAATATTTCCTACTTTTAAGTGATTAAAACTTAACACATAAACATACTCGTCAGGGGGTACCTTAGATATAACGTTGAGTCCCCCCCCCGAAAAAAAAAGTGTGGTTACCCTGGGATATACAATGCTGACTCTCAACCCCAGTAAAACTGCAATTCCAGGGAATACTATACATAGTCGTTCAATATAGAGCATTATATTGGAAACAGAGCAGCAGGTAAGGAGAGGCGTGACACCGAGGCAGACGCTCCAATCAGCCGCGTGTCCAGAGCACGCTCTCACGAGATTGGGGCTGCGTTTAGCGGTGATTGCTGGCAGACAGGCCCGTTATTTGAGTAATAATAACTAGAGCGAGGTTGCTCTATCGAGTGACTCTTGGGGTTTGGGTTTGGATTTATGGATTGTTAATGGATGGTTGTTTGTTGATCAGGGCCAGTCGTCTGTCCAGGGAAATTTTACTACAGTTTTTAGGTACCTTCACAAATTCATAATTTGATAAAGGTACTTTCACAAATTCAGTTTTAGGAAAAAAAAAGGTACCTTCTCAAAATACATATTTGAAAGAAAGTTCTCTAGTAAGATATATTCTCTCAATAGTTCAATCTTTAGCCATTTTAGAGAAAATTTTATTTTGTTTTTAATGTTTTAAAAATTATGTCATGTTTTTACACTTAAGTGTTAAGAAATTTTCAGAAAAGGTTTCACAAAATTGCTAAATTTTCACAAATTAGCCCTAACATTTTTCACAAAATAACATTTTTCACCTCTTCAAAAAACCTAGACAGCACCCTTGAGGGCCGTAACCAGACTTATGTTTCTGGGGGAAGGGGTATGTTCTTACGTGTACTTTTATACGTTAAGTTTTAGACCACTTTACCAAACGGGATTTTAATTTTGGTGCACTAAACTTCAAAATTGTTGTAAACATTGTAAATCCTAAGTAAAATTGGGGTCTGGGGGGGGGTCGTCTCCCAGAAAATTTTGGAGATTTGTTCCTCAAGATTGTGTTTTAGCTCATTTCGAGACCCTTTAGATTACACCCAAAGAGAACCGCTTATTGTAAGCGGCAGAATTTTCAAGGAGAAATAGTATATTATACAGTAATTGGAAAAATTTCGAGGGAGGTTTGGGTTACCTATTGCGGAAATTCGTTTTTTAATTTTTACCCTTAATTAAAAATAGGGTTGACTCATTTTGATTCCCTTTGGGTCACACCCAAAGAGGAACAATATTCTTAGCAAGTCGCATAATTTTCAAGGAAAAAACAGCATAAAATTTGATGTCAAAATTTCGTGGAAGGGGATTTGAACCCCCAACCCTCCCCTTAGATACGGCCCTGTGGTTGATGCTTTATCAGGAGGGTAATACAATCAGTTTAGTAGCCACTCAGTGTTAGCAACTAATAGCCAGTGAAGTATACTGTACAAGGAAGGAGATTTTAATATTTATTGAAGAAATATCTCCTACATAATGTTGTTAGAGGTTATGATAGTTAGAGGGAATACTATTCAGATTATTTTTCTCATAGAAGATCAATTAGGTTTGTTACTTCCATGTCCAAGGGTATTTTTCTTTCAATTTGTTTATAAAAATGTTTTTTTTAAATGACTTTGGAATCTATGACAAAAATATATAGCCTTGAATCAATGCAATCAAGAACATTGACTTATGGTATAATTATGATAAAAAAGTTTCTTTTAATAAAAAGGATAGTTGAAGTAAACGGGTGAGCAAAAAGTTATACTACAGGGCGACTAAACAAGGACCTGACAATGGTTGCAGAATAAAAGAGTGTTTTCAGGTGACGTCCACAACCGGTTATTTTCTTTTAACTGTGAACCTTCTGTAGGGCTTTTAACTGTTGCTAAGGCCGTTGTTTATGTGTTGCTAAGGCGGTTTTAAATGGGATCACGTGATTGCAAATGCTCCAATAGGAGAATTCCACGGCTAGTCATTTTCTTTAGCTGTTAACCTCTGTAGGGCAAAAAACTGTAACTTTTCTGTTGCTAAGGCCGTTGTTAGGTCCGAGTCATGTGATTGAAAATGCTCTATAACTTAAATTAATTTCAGAAACTAGTCAAATTTGTTGTTTCGAGGAAAACGAAAAAAAAACCACTGTGATTTTTCTGCTCAAAGTTCTGTGGTTTATATCTATTGTAAACTTACCACTAAGTTATTGGTAATTCTTAAGAGAGAAAGAGTGACAAAAAAGAGAAAAAAAAGAATGAGAAAGATAAAGGGGAGAGAGAGGAAGAGATCACAAGGGGGAAAACAGGAAGATAGGGAAAAAAGAGAGAGAGAGAGAGAGAGAGAGAGAGAGAGAGAGAGATAAAGGGAGAGATTTCCTCGCAGACATTTTTCGGAATGAAAAATATTAATTTTATTGGGTCGAAATTATGTTTGGCGGCCAAGGTATAAGCAATAACCAAAGAACAGCTGCAATGCTGTAAAGACCAACAAATAGTTAATCCTTTTTTATGTATGCATCGACAAAGGTGAAAGGAAGAAACGAAAACATAAACGATGTATGCAACCAGCATAGAAGCAATTTCATTTTGCATGAACACAAATATGTACTCGCCCATGCGAAATTACTCGGTTTGTGCCAAGCACTCTAACGAGTGAACAGTAAGTAAACGACAAGTGTATGTCGGTAATTCCGCACATCCTGAAGAACTTCTCCGTCGAAAGACTTAACTAAGCACATTTACGCTCCCCGAAAAAAAAGCAAAACGGAACAGACAAAAAATGTCGCATCTCCATTCCTCGCTAGGGGACGTCCATTTATTACGTGAGGTGTATTTTCGAAAAGTCGTCACCCTCGCGGTGTGATTGGGGGAAAGGGTCACCCGTCCATTCATTGTATATTTTGATTAAATTTAAAGTTTAAGTTAATTTTCCTTCCTTTTCCTATTTTTCATACGTAAACTTAGCCAAAACAAAATTTTACCATTTTTTTTATCCATTGAATATTTACTCCATTGTTATTCCCGTACTCCACTGACTCAGTTCCATAATGATTTTTAATTTTATTCGTCTTAGTCTTTCCGTTTTCCACTTTTGTGCTGTGAATTAAGCAGAAATAAAATTTTTTGTCAATTAAAGTGGTTTTTAAGATATTTTTCATCCGAGACTCCATAAGATTGAAAAAGGAAATAAGTTGCATAAAATTTTATTAGCCGTAAAAATTTTTAATACACTTATATTTTTTTTGATGATTATTCTCTATTTAAAATAGGGTCCTGAATTTACAATACAAATTTGATGGTTATACGATGAAAATCCCCTTACTTATACAGTTATTCCGATTTTCTCAAAACTTGGTTTTTTGACTTATTCCCTTTTTCAAACTAACGATTCATTATGGTGTCACATTTTTATCACTTTTCATAACACTCCACCAATGGGCTTTTATTGTTTTATTTCTTACACCCACAGATGGGTGGTCTATACCGACCCCTGGACACTAAAGATGTCAGCTATTAAAGGGTTTTAGAGGACTGGTTTAGGCGGTACCTTAAGGATTTTCATTTCTTTTCCAAAGGTTTTTACTCGGCATCGATTTCGCCCCGATGCTAGGTGATAAAAATAATCCATTATCAAAAACCAAGCATAATTTATGAAACATGTAAAATTATGTTTAATTTTGGTTCAAAATGTGTTTCATATCACAATGGGGGTAACTGCACTTAGGACTAATGTTTGGCAACTAGTGGTAAAAAAACAGTTAACTACTAACTAGTCTGGGAAATTGTAGTTGTAACTAGTAGTTAACTATTTTTTCCTGGGACTAGTTGCAACTAGTAGTTAACTATTTCCCAAAGCAGTTAACTACTAGTTAACTAGTCTATTTAATTTCATAACATACTTTTTGGCAAAATTCTAATACATCTTTATTATCTATATCACAAAAAACATTCATACTTTGCGCAAAAATGGTCTGTATTTCTGGTTATGATATTTGAAGTACTCTACCTTTGATAAAAATTCTAAAGATCTTTTTAAATTTTAAATAAAAATTTTTTTCAAGTAGTTAAAAATTTGAAAGTAGTTTTAACTAGTAGTTAATTAAAAAAGTAGTTAAACTAATAGTTGAACTACTTTAAACTACTAGTTAACTACTAGTTGATCGGTAGTTAACTACTATTTGCAACTAGTTCTAGTTAACTAGTGCCGAACACTACTTAGGACACATGGGAGGTAGGAGTATAAAACCTCAAAAAATAGTCTGTCGTAATTACCGGACAGCCCCTTACACCCGCATGAAAAAAAAACACGCAGCTCTACAAAAATAAACTCGCCGGGAGAAAGAAACGGCGGCGGCAAAATAAAACCCATGATATTCCAATCCGAAAGGCCCAATTTGAAATTCAAATCCGCCCCGCGCGTTTCTATTATGCAAAACGGTTGTTGTTTCGTCCCCTCGCGCGGTGGATTCTCTTCCGAATTAAACAACCGTAACCGTGACTGGAGAGAGATGTTTTAATGGGAGGTTGCGACTTTTCGCTTCATTGTTCTGTTGGAATCATCGAAAGGTCGAAATCGTTTGCATGCATGTCATTGGTTGGATTGTTATTTTTCTGAACGGGTTGATAAGCGAATGCATAGAAGGATTTATAGGTGCCCTGGAATCTTTAAATTCTAGAGTTCCTTTCTTTTTAGCTGATAAGATGGAATTGAGAGTTATTCCTGATATTACACAATATACAATATTACGTATCAGTTATAAGCAGCGTTCGAAATTGGCAGTGGTCTGAAACTACTGAAAAACGGGTCAGAAAGTCACTGGTCCGGCGGCCCCCCCCAATGGCAAAAAATATCCCATAAATATGTTCTAGCCGCGTCTTTTTGCTGCAAAAATAATTAGAAGTTTTATGTCGATTAGTGCAAGAAAAGTACTAAATAAATTAGAGATATTTTCAAACTTGTTTGTTTATTTAGTTAGTTTGTTGTTTTGTTTTTTAAAATTAATAATTGGTATTCACTTGCAGTGCAATAGTTAATTTAAAAAAAAAAATTAAAACCTTTTTTTTTTTTAATTTGGCGGACCAGTAAGATTGGCAAAGTAGTGGTCAACAGGACCAGTGGGTTTTCTTTGTAATTTCTAACGCTGTGGTGACAAGATATAGTAAATGGTGTTTATGGCAAATTTCATGAACCCCAAACTTCCTGGGATTGTCTTCAATTCAGCAGTAATAACAGTTACAGTAATTCACCTTTTGATTACAAATTCGATATTTAATGACACATAGTACCACAGGTATAAAAAAATTAGTTTTCATTTGGAAGGTTTTCATAGGAATTATCATTTTTACTTAATATTTAAGTGATTAATGATGTTTTTTATTGAATATACGTTTGATATTCTTTAAAGTGACATTTGTGCATCCAATTTATTTACATGCAAACCTTATCTCTTTCCATTTTATAATTATAAATATTCAATCAAGAATATACCAAGCAGTTGTCTTGAAGATACTGACAAGGCAAAAGCATCTCTTGTTGAGAAATTCGTCTACTATAGAATTCAACAACATACACCGTTCTAAATAAATAGAATGGCCTAAACTGTAGATTCAGTGTGAGGAAATAATTACATTTTTTTACTCTTGAAAGTAAAATAACAGAAATAAAAACAATTTTTAAATGAAAAATACATACAAAATACCTCTTGAAAAGGAACGGCATAAACTAGAGATACGTTGCCTTGTGATATCAATGGAATTTTTGCCCCAATGAAAACATAAAATAAATACATTTACTTTTTAAATTCAGTATCTTACGGTATGAAGACTATCTCGCCATGCCCCCAAATTATTACCAGATCTTATTTTCTAGACTTTTGCTTCTGCTCGATTCCACACATAAATAGAATTCCCGGGAAGAGCACAGTTAATTATTCTTAATCTCTAGAGATAGTTTTAAAATAATTTACAAAACTAATTACCATATAAAACAATTGTTGTAATTAAATTCGGAGAGAAAGTGCCGAGTAGACAGGGAAAAAAAACTTAACAAAGTATCTCGCCGGATCTCCCAACACACAAAAAAAATGTAATTCTTTAGTATAACCCAATTAATTAAAGTTTCTGGAATAATTAGGTTCAACTGTGGTAACTAAAAATAGGCTGCTGAGATTCTTTCATGGTTTTCTCTACTGCTTCCATTCATATTCTAATTTAAGTTTGTTTTTCTTTTTCTTCTCGATTCTTTACAACTGTGAGTTTGAGAAAAAAAAATATATGCGAGTTAATGAAAAACAAATAAGGGAATTATATTTAGTTTCATGTTTATGGTATCTTGGAATATGTAAACTTGTGTATTGTTACTGTAGCTGAGAATAAAAGCTGTTTGAATTTGAATTCGGGGAATTTTTTAAATTAAAAATGTGGCTTTTATAAAACTTTAACTTTTTATCTTACAGTTGAATCTTATTTATAAGTTGTTAGAAGAATATTTTTGTTATCAAATCTTTGTTAGGAAAAATGGATTTTTCTCGATAATTTTCAAGTCACAAAACTACTGCAATAATAATTTAAATTGAAATTTTTTCGAGTATGCTATGTACGAGCATTTATAAACGAATATAGAGTAACTTACATTATTCAGAACTGCACAAACTGCCACAAAACTGCAATAATAATTTAAACTGATTTTTTTAGTATGCTATGAAAGAGCATTCATAAACGAATATAGAGTAACTTACAATAATATTCAAAGCTGCAGAAACTGCCACAAAACTGCAATTATAATTAAAACTGAAATTTCTTTGAGTATGCTATTAAAGAGCATTCACAAACGAATATCGAATACAGAGTAACTTACATTATTCAAAAGGCCAGATAAATGAATACTAAAGGAAAAACTTTAAGATCTGAACTCAATCAAAGGGAACGAAGTCTTAAGCCATTAAACATATTGATAGGTAAACACGTACTAAAAGAATCAATGAAACCCTTTTTATAGGACTGTAAACCCGAACACTGCATAAACCCTCAACACTTTGTAGTAAACCCATTCCAACGACCAGTCACAAAAACTACACGTTGCAGCAAAACCTGTTAAATCCCAGAGAATATGTGTTCAAGAAGTCGATCTAAAATCGACCAAATTTATCATACCCCCGAACAACCCTCCAAATTGCGCTGACAGAGCCGTCAATAAACGCGTTATCGCGCCTTAAAAATCTTTATTAACACCAGAAGAGAAAGACGCTTACTTTTGTTGTTAACATTATTAAAGCTTTTACGCCCTCAACACTTTACTAGTCTGGTTTGCGTTATTTCCACGAAGCGGGGGATTTCACAATATAATAATGATGCTGTAAATTTTTAAGGCTTTCAATTCCCGCCACCAGAACTTATTCAACGATTCTGTGTGGGAATATGTCTGAGGCGCCGGCCGTAAATCAAGGGTGTTAAACGTGTTCGGAGCTTTAAATCGTGTTTTCTCAACGTGTATATTTTATAAAGCCGTAATTTAAAGAGTTGAATGCACGGGTTTTTCTGCACGGGTTTAAGGGTTTCATGATGCTGAAGTCCTCTCTGTAATAACTCAGAGTTGGGAGTGATTTATTTTTTGGTTAAGTGCGTACGTCCACGAGTTGGAGTTTATGCAAATTCTCAATGTTTTAGGAAACAAATTAAATACCCTTCTTGAAATTATAATTTGAGTGCCAAAAGACTTGGATTAGTTACTATAGAGTGCATGCGGGAGAAAAAGTACGCACTTTGGAGCAAGGACTAGTGATACACTACCCACACGCACTAAATTTAAGGGAAAAATGCCTTTTTTATAGGTAGAACAGGTTATGGTCATCAAAGATAAAATTTCAGAGTGATATCTCGATTTTCAAATGAGAATAAAAAATTAAAGTAATTTTATAGAAGACTAGCGCTGTTCCCGGCATTGTCCGGCTGTATAAAGTTGAAAAAGTTGAAACAAAGTTCAATTTGCCCTACTGTAGACGGGCTTCAACCATACAAAAACCCCTTTGGGTTCAAATTAACCTTACAGCCCCCCCCCTGTCCAAACGAAGAGTTATAAAAATAATGCAAAAAAAAAAATCTGCTAATAATAAATTGAATGCAAATGCTTTAAAAAGGAGACCCAAGAAATTCCAGGGAAAAAGCAATACTTCCGTGTCATCCCTTTATAGAAAACGTAAGCATGGTTAATTGTATATGTTTGAATATTAAGGACAAAATAATCTGCTAGCAAGCGCAAGCCATGGAATGAAATGTAATTAAGTTTTTATCGAATATGACGCTAATTTTTTCGAAAAAGAGCTCTCGTAAAGGTAATATAGTGTTTTGGGCATTTTTAAGTTCTCCACACAGGAATCTTTCTGTGAAGAGTTTGGGTGGACTTGTTCAAACACTCTTGTTTATGAAGAAATTTATATGCCACCAGAGAGAATGGTAGATATAATTTTCTCCTTACTGATGAATATGATTTTTCCCACATCTACGGTTTGTAATTACGATATAGATTAATGAAGTTTTGTATTATTTTTATTAAAAATCTAATTCTAAGAAGAGAGTTTTACGTTCAGGAGTAAAATGCATCTTTAACGCGGTTCGGCGCTCCCCACAGTCAGTTAGTTAATCGAAAGTCAGACACTCAAGGTTGTACTAGTATATCGAATTATAAAGCTATTATCTTCTCCGCAAAAGATACCTGAATCTAGGCTGCTAATTACAAAAGTATCCGATTCTCTCATCACATAAGTCCAAGTTTGCACTGAATAAGTTACACCCCCGATACCGGAGAGGCGTTAATTCAATAACGCTATCTTTCGCATCAGGGCTGGGTAAGAAGAAAAAAAACAAGACCAAGAATAGAGTTGTAAAAGTTGTGGAAGGAAGGAGAGGAGGTGAAAACACTCCTTAATGCAGCCAGGGGATGGTGAATAAGAGATGATCTTTTGGCTCTCGGGTCAGCAATAAATAATAATAAGAGGGATAATAAAGTTCTAAGTGCTTTCGCGTGTTTCTTTTTTTTCTCATTCGATATCTCGGCTATGTTTAGAAGCGGGATCAGAGAGTTTGCGCAACTTTCGATGGCTTAGTAGTAGGCTGAGTGAGTGGATTTGGTACGAGATGGCGAGAGCTCTATTTCACTGTGTTGTTTTACTGTTTCGAAATGAAAGCTTGTTATGAGTTAAGTCATTGTGTGTGGGTTGTAAATAGCAGTAAGGTTTTATGGGTAGTGTGAGTGTTAGTTTGGAACTGTTATAGAGAACTGGTTAGGTAGTTATAATTGAGTTATAGTAGTTATAATAATATTGTTACCAGCCGGTCTACTGAACCAGTTGTGTAATTATAATATTATTGAAATTTCCAACCTTACCTTCGACATATTATACAGGGTATCCAGCATATAGAGCTCCCTTATTTCAAAATTAGATATCTCGTGAACAAAAATAGATAAAAATATGAAACAAACAGTATAGTTATTGTGAGGAGCTGAAATTTTATATGCCAGAAAAATAGTTCCCAAAATTATTATCAGATGGCGCCATTCTAATAATATCTCAATGTTATATCAGAACTACTAAATTAATTAATATTTGAAGTGAAAAAATATTCACAAGTGTAAAATTCCACTCTTTTTTTTGGGGGGGGTTAAAAAGTCAAACTGCTAGTGTAAAGGGATCAATATTTTAAATTTTACAGGACAATATTGTCTTACTTTATTAAGTCTCGATATTATTTTAAATGCAATTCCTATACAAAATTTTAACTTTCTGGGTTAACTGATAGCAACAACAACTGATTGGCTTAAAACTTGTTTTCCTTCTTCTTTAACTGCCAATCAGAGGCTTTGATTCCAGGTCAACCTTAGGTTAGGTTAGTGTTGAATACGGCCGTTAAAAAGAATCTTTACGTTGCATCCCACATAAGTCCCAAACCAGTTAACAATCAAATCTTGCCTTTTCCTTCATCAACACAATAACGCATACATAAACTTCCTCAAAATCCAAGGACCGTCCCAAAAACCCCGCACCAAATAAGTAAATCTCATTCCGAGTACGTCTTTAAGGATCCCTCGAAACCTCGTCTCCTGCACGTGACAATGGCCGCTACGTGAGTCCAAAGCAAAAAGCCTTCCCTACAGATGCATATGTATGCAGAAAACTCTGCCCTCCCCTCCCTTAGAAGAAACATTAACGAGCAGCGTTCTCTTTTCCAAAAACGCAGCCCCTATAAACGTCTCCGGCATAAAAGATAAGATTTACCTGATGTTCGCCCAATAAATTTATGCCAGCAATCTTCGCAAAGTGTCTCCCCTGATGTGTGTGAAATGGGGTATTGCTTTTACGAGTATTGTTGTGCGCCGCTTTATTATTATTATTATAGGCTGGAGTATTAAGAAATGACTGTTTGGAGATTTGGGATTTTTGAGTTGCTGCTGTATTGGAGGATAGGTTTTTTTTTGGTGGGGTTGATAACTGATATGAAATGTTAAACTTTGAAAAGGTCTTTAGGTTTGCCAGAGAATGCGAGAAGGAATGTTTCAGTTCGAGGTAGAAGGTTAGAACCCTAAAAGTACAGCTCGTACCAATTATGTCAAGTTTAGGTAACTGCAATACTACAAACACAACAAGGAAGAACTATACATCCAAAACACAACGATACCAACGTAAAAGTTACAAAAACAGTGCTGAAAAACTTCTCTCCAGCGTGGGCGCTCCACTCAGACACCGCATCGCCACAAGTCCACGGCCATAAGCGGTAATGGAAATCGAAAAAGCATGGAATATAGTTTAAGTTAGGGGCTATTTTGGCGCTGGGATCGCTTCACGTTACGAGAGGCGGAGAAAAAAGCTCGATTCTCCAATACTGCCGTCCTTAGCAAGAAGGGCGCATCTCCGAAAATCAAGATTTTCAGTAACAAGCACTTTTCGTTTTTTAAGTTTCGCGTCCAGTTAATTATACTTTTACCCCATTTTCGGGACATCATACGGTAGGTCCAATCATTCTCCAACTTACTACGGCCTTTTTTTCATGGGAATTCACGTCATAACCAATTTAGAGGAGATACGCCCTTTCCGCTTAGTAAATGAGGGTGATATTCGAGATATACGCCTTTTTTGTGAAGCATTCCAAGCACTTCAAGCGGTTTCCTGGCAAATTTTAGCCGGGGTTTTTAACATGATTCGTTAGTTGTTTCTACACTACTTCTTTTTTTACGCAGATTATTAAATTTAATCATATGGAAAAGTTCGGTGACGAGCCTCCAGCCCAGTTTGTTTGGTGACTTATTTCGAACATATTTCGAATTTTTGCTGAGCAAAAAAGCCGTATCTCAGGAGATGCGGCTTTCTTGCTTAGTAGAGAAAGGTATATTCGGCATGATATCCGCCTTTTAGGCTTAGGAAAAACGACATACGGCTAATCGCCTAAGGATTTCAAGAAATTTCAGAGATACGCCCTTTTTCATTAACGTTTTTGTGTACCTTTTCGTACCCATAGGTACATGAATGAGGTATCATAAGGTGCAGAAGACTCCAAAGATTCTAGATATGCAAAAACCTGAAAATCGCCAAAATCCGAGATACGCCCTTCTTGCTAAGGACGGCAGAATAGCCCTCCGAAAAGACAGATCGAATGAAGACGTCACAGCCAATCACAACAAGCTTTGACCACCAAAATGTACTGCCTACTTCTCTGTCAATCATTGAATTTCCCGTGCTGCCCTCTATATTATACAGAAATTTGAAAATATCCTTGTGGACCCTCTGTTAGGATTTTCTCTGTGGTGGAAACCTCCTCATTACCACCCATCAGCTTCGACAACGCTTTTCAACATTCAATAATTTTCCGGTCATTCATTACCAAAAATGAGCAGATATCCTTCTCATCACAACGCTAATCCAGCCATCCAACACCGTCAGCACAACCAAAAGCTGTCAAATAAACGCCACATAAGCAAAAATCAAGCTTGCTTCAAACGACACAAAGCCCAGCTTATACAGCTACAGACAGGCTCCCGTCTCTCATTATCTCCAATATTTCTCACCAATAAGCAGACGACATCAGGGTCACGTGACAAGGCATTAATTGGCTGTGGCATCTTCCGTCAGTTCGTGTCACTAATCCCGACGGATGGTAACAAGTCTTTTGTGGACACAACGGACTTGAGCTGTTTGTAACGATAGTGGCACAAGTCCGAATTTACTGAATTTGAGAAGACTGGGTTTCTGTTTAGATTCTTGGGCTAATGAGGTATTTTCGTGAGTGAGGAATTTGCTTAATTTTACACTTTTTTTCATACGGTTTAAATCGCTCAAATTTATGGTTTTCTAAGTTTAAAAATGTGATTTAAAAAATTTAAAATTTTATTTTATTTTTTTTGCCAAAACGCCAGAAAAGTCACGTGATCAGAAAACGGGCTTCTGTTGGATGTGACGTCACAGCACACCAAAACAAGCGTGTGTTTACTGTTTTCACGCCCAAACAAAAAACGAAATTACAAAAATTTATGTATCAGAAACTAGGCTGCGAAAATACTTGATGTACACGTCATTCTTAATGGCATTTTATCTGCTATTTTACTAAAATTTAATCTCAAAACGTGAAAATACCCCATTCAAAAATTCAATAACTAATTGACCGTTTGGCGGGACGGTCCTACTTTTCGTCTCTCTCTGTCCGAATGTTACCACTGATTACGATTGTTTTTACTTGTACGACGTAGTTAAGCCAAGACCTAAAACCGCATTCCTATTGGTCAATTTTAGTAACCAAAAATATCCATCAACTGCCATAACAGAAAACTTGCAATTTCTCTGAGTATGTTCTGTTGACTTAATTCACTGTCACTCTGACCAGTTCATCTTATCTCGACTATAAATTAATTGTTCTGGGATCAGAAAAGTTAGGACAACCTGTGCGTTTGGAATTTTGCAGCGTCGTGTCCGTTTTGGGGTGGACATTGGGGGTATTTTAAGTGCGGTAATGTCCGTTACCGGTTTTGGTCTGAATTATGAGTAATTTAAATGGTTAGGAATTGTTTGGTTGAAAATGTGCGTGATGACTCCAGAATAGGAAATTTCACAATTAGAGAGATTAGATTAACAATTTCTGTATAGTTTAATTTAGGAAAATCGTTCAGTGAAATCTATCCGTATAAGTAATAATGTTTACGGTGTTTCTTAAAAGTATGGTAAAATTGCTTTGTGGTATCGTTTAAAAGGAGAGCAAGGGGTTATTAATAAAGAGTAGTGTTCGGCAACTAGTGGTCAAAAAGTAGTTAACTACCAACTACTAACTAGTCTGGGAAAATCTAGTTGCAACTAGTAGTTAACTATTTTTTCCTGGGACTAGTTGCAACTAGTAGTTAACTATTTCCCAAAGTAGTTAACTACTAGTAAACTAGTCTATTTAATTTCATAACCTATTTTTTGCCCAAATTCCTAATACATCTTTCTTATCTATACCACAAAAAACTTAATGCTTCGCTCAAAACGGTGCTTTATTTCTGGTTATGGTTTTTGAGTACTCTACCATGACATTGTAGTTATAAATAGCAGTGTAATTTTTGTATATTTTGATAAAAATTTTAAATATTTTTGAAATTTTAAGCAAAAAAATTTTTTAAAGTAGTTGAAAATTTGAAAGTAGTTTCAACTAGTAGTTATTAAAAAAAGTAGTTCAACTACTAGTTAAACTAGTTTAAACCAAAAGTAGTTAAACTACTAGTTAACTACTAGTTGATCGGTAGTTAACTACTAGTTGCAACTAGTTCTAGTTAACTAGTGCCGAACACTAATAAAGAGTAAAATTATGTGAAGTTAAATATAATCGAAGTTAATGTTTTGAAGTACTTTATTACAGATATATTTATATTCATTTTGGTAGAAGGATAACGTGGAACTTTGAAGTTATGGGAAAGAAATCTGCAATAAGAAAAATACTAGAAGAGGATGAATAGAAATTTAGAGAAGAGGAGAGGAGGTTAGAAGATAATCCCTAAGAAAAAGAAATATATTTTTTAAATATCATCACACAAAGTTATACAGTAAAAAAACTTAGACTAAACCGTAAATTAAAAACAGATGAAATACTCTTTCAACCAATCAACACAATTTAAACGCTATTATAAATAAAAAAATTAATTAAGCTAAGTAGGAAAAACGAAAAAGGGTAGTCCAATACAAAAAGTACATGCTTATAAAATCTGTTTTGTTGCAGTAATAGCTAAACACTTTTTAAAATCGCATTTATTTTTAAGATTAGAAAGCATAATACTAATGTGCAGTACTACTCCAGTAGAAATTTCCTAAAAAGCTGAACGACAAACTGCTATTCATGCAAAATTTAAAAAACAAACCCTGCTACAATCCAGGCTCAATGCGCAACTTTTAAAGCCCACAGTGACAGTCGAAAGTAAGAAGTGAATACTCATAATCCCCTTAAAAACATATTCTTAGAGAGATTAAAATAGAATTCATTTTAATTAAAACTTTTTTTTCAACGACGAAGGTTTTCATCCCTATTGCACGAAAATAATGACTTTCTTCTGGTCTCGAAACTTAACTTGGATTAAAAAGTTTTAGTTTTATTTCACTTATCTTCCTCGCCTCTTTGATTTTTAGGGAAAAAGTTTTCGGATTATTAAGATGTTTCGGTACATTGTTAGAGCTGCAGCAGTTCTCTGCCAATTATCAAAAATGTTCCCAATTAAAAGCGTCTGACTGTTTTCGATCGTTATTTTTAAAATTCTTCAGTCGCAACTAATTTTGAAACTTTTTTTTTTCTGATAACTCGTGGATGTTTTGTTTTAATTAGTGCAGACAGTTTTTTGATTGAGTAGTTTAGAATAAGTTATATGATATTGTTTGATGCTAGTTTAATCACATACCGGATATGATTAAAATAACTATATGATAAACTTTAAAAATATTAAACATTGAAAAATGTCTTTGAGATAGTATAACAATCTTGAGGTAAATATGTAACAAGATATACATAAAGGAATACAGAATATATTAATTTAGGTTTGCACCATCTTATATAACAACAAAACACAGAAAGCGCCATTTTACAGAAAGAAAATACAAGTTTGTGCAAGTTAGTCAGTAAAGTTGACACTAATGTACACAAATACCATATTACAAAGCAAATTATTTTGAATGAAGTTATCTGAAATCAAAGTACATATCAGTACTTCAGAAAAAATTATAAAAATACCTTTTAAATATAGTACTCTGGTATCTCAGGATAATCATTGTTTATCACGAATATCAATTTAAATAATAAAATATTTTTAGACTGATATAAATAAATGCCATTTGTAAAATGTCTAAATAGTGAAAAGACATATTTTATATTTACTATCTCTATTTTTGATGAATTAAATTAAAACAGTAATAAGTCTGTAACAGTCTTGTTGTCTAATAATTTTGTTAACTCTGCATTTTCTATGAAACATGAATGAAAATCAGGAAAATCTATAATAATAAAAGAGCTTTACCACTCACTCACTCACACACTCACTCACTCACTTACCAACGCACAGCAAAATCTACCGGGGCTAAAGACTCGAAACTTGGTAGGGTCGAAGACCTTACGGCGTATACGCGCACTAAGAAGGGATTTTTCGATATATCTTTTTTCTGACCCACAGGGGGGTTCGGAGCGTTTTCGACGTTTTTGAGCCCAGCAGCGTCCCAAATGACCCCAGATCTTTGTTATTTCGCAGGAAGGTACCTAGCAACAATATCTAGAAAGGCATTTTTCAGATTTTGGATATTCGAATTTTAAGAGGTCTGAATATTCCAAAAACCCGTTTTTGCTGAGCATAAGCAAAGTTTTATATTTTCGAAGAAAACAATATCGAGAAATCGATATTACGAATTGAACTGTTGGTAATACCTTCTTGAGAGAATTTCAAAGAAAGTAATTTCTGGATTTTTTGATATTCCATTCTGGAGGGGGTGCACGGGGGTTTGAATATTCACTCCCGTTTTTAGTTTTTGGATCCTAGCACCCACATTATTAATGTGATTGTTATGAAATTTTAGCATGTTGTTCCTCACACAACCAGGAAGGTTTGCGAAAAAGAATTTTCTGAATCAAAGCATTCTAAGGAGCCTTTTTTGTCCCTTTTCTAAATTCTTAAGCTTAGCCTTCAATATTAAATTTATTGCGGTTATTGCTCTTTCCATGACACGCAAAACCTCTATTGTTGGAAATATTTATTTTGGAATGTTTTATAACAGGTGAATTTTTAAAAAATATGATAAGGAAATAATTTTTAATGATTAAATACTTTTTTTATGATAACCAAAAACCGTTCCACTGAAAAATTTTATTCTTTTTTCTATTTAATCAAATTTAAGTATTTCCAGCAAAGTTCAAATTAAACAATATTTTATCACAGGCATTTTCAGTGTCGATTCAAATGATGTTTACTTTTATTTCATGTTTGAAATTTCTTTCAATGAATGAGTTGGTAATAAATCAGCAAAGGGGGGTTCAGGGGGTCTCCCCCTGATTTTAAAAAAAATATCATTATTAAAAAAGTAGTTATAAACACTAATTCTAAACCGGTTTTTTAAGATTTTGTTTAACATCTTATAAAAGTATGTAGTATATTTAATTGTTTTGTGTTTTATAAAAATTTAGCGGGATGAGGGGGAAATAAGTTTTATCTATAGACATTGCTGTTCAATAATATATCTTTATTGTGAAGCGAAGGCGGAGAAATTTGCCTCAAATATACATTTATACCAATTGCAGAAATGGATGGAGGGAGAAAAGGACAAAAGAGAAAAAAAATAATGGGGTTCAGAAGGTCCCCTGACTTTTTTTTCTATTTTGAAAAATTACTCTTTAAAAACGGGGATGGGGATTTCACACATTAAATCTAAACAGGTGGTATTTTTAAAGGTTTTTTTTACATCTTAACGAAGTGGTATGGCATCAAAAAAGAATCCTAGCGGGAAGACTGCTGACTCTATTGCATCTAAACGATAATTCTTATTTATTTTAACACACAGTTTGATAAGCCTTTTGTCCCCCGAGCAACGGCGGGCATATCAGCTAGTTATGAATAAAAGAAAGTGTGTTTCTACTTCTGTCGAATACATTATTATAATCGTTACAGGTTATAATAATATTTGGTATAGTTTATGTATTAATTACTTTAGTTTTATAATTCCTCTTTTCACATTTTTAATAATATCACGGGTTAACTAAAATGATAATATCATCTCATCTGAGCTGTTTTAAAGTAAATGATTTAGTTGAAACAAATTTGTATGTGCATTTTTCTCAAATCATGCAAAAAAAAATATTTATTCTTCAGAGTTATTTCGAAGCAAATAAACTCACTTGATTAATTTTTCAAATGATTACAATAAACAGATCCTTCTCCAAAAAACGTTACACACAATTTTCCAAAAGCGCATTTGGAGTTCTTCATCTCCACGTTAACGTCCAATAAATAAATAAATTCCCCTAACAACAAGAGAAAAAAAACATTCGCGGCATAACGCGAGGGAATAAAAAAAAATCATCGCCGTATATTACTTTATATCCGCACAATTGAATGAATAAAAAGCTACCGAACAAAACATCACTTTACGCTCTGCTTAACGTCAGCATTGCTTTACCACATCAAAAAACAGAGGCAAAAAATTTTCATATTATTCGCTCAGTCTATTTACCCTAATCATATTGGTTTTTTTTTCCAGCCGACCAGCTCCTCGGAAATAAACAACAATAAGGAACATGTCCCGCCGAAATTAGACGGACATTAAAAGAATTCTTTAATTCCGCTCCAGCGGCATGCGGTAAATACTTATTCGATAAAAAGAACATTACATTTAACCCCTGGAGTTCTTACGGATGTGTGTGTGGGCCTTCCCCAACTAATGTTCTCAATCAAATCACATACGGCAGAAGCCATTTGCATAATTGGCTTCTTACGGCAACCCGAAATTAGCTCCCTTTCAATCCTGGCCGCCCAAATTTCCTGTGGGATATATGGCGATCTTCGGGCGGTCTAGGATCGAGGGAGTTAAGATGAAATCGATATATGTTCAGCTTTCTTTCATGGCTGATGCCAGATGAGTTATTTGAAAATTAGGAGCGGCTAACAACATTAGGGGCAATCGTGACGTCTTATTCGTGAAGTCGTGAAGTCGGTCGCCTCGAGTTCCGTTTCGGTGGGGATTTCGGGATTTTGTGGGTGTGATGATGTTTGCAGCTTCTTCTTGAAACTTTTGTAGGGCCGTAGGATTTTTCGGGTTTTATGTGTGATTAAATAGGGCGGATGGGAAGGTGAATAAATATACAGGGTGTTTCAAAAGTCCGTTACGCGGCTTTTATTTGGAATCAACGTCTCCCAGGGTCGTGGAAGTTGGGTATCTTTTCCTCTAGGAAAATGACCATATCATTGATATGGCCTACAGCGCCCATAGAAGCGAATCAAGAAAGTGATAAATTTAATTAAAGAAACTATAGAGAAGGTAGAACGAAAATTACGATTAGGAAATTGATTGCAATATGATGACAAACGTGCAGAAAAAAAAGTTTCACGGAAATATCTTAAATGTTTAAGGAGATATTAGAATATAAAAAAAAAATTAAGGCCTCAAACAAGAAAAAGTTTGCATACTATTAGCATTATTTGTTTCAATACATCAACGTTTTATGAGTTTGAAAAATAATTATGAACAACTGAACAACTTCATTAAAAGCAATCCAATTTTTTCCATATAATGACCATGACCATATAAACGGCTCACTCAACGGAATGTCAAACGGTTTAGACTATGAATATGAATACCAAGTCCACAATCCCAAAATAAAGTCCAAAACTATTCGATTAATAGAGAGTTTCAGTGTCCGCACAGAACATACTTTCGTAAATAATAGTCCACTCTTTCAAAGTCACCCAACCGTTGCCACTCATCCCTGTGAAAAGATGAAGAAAAATTCCTTAATGAGATTCCTTTTTAGCTTTCATCGCTCCCATAAAGTCTTAATAATAAAGAAGAGGGTAAAAAGATGCACTAATTACTTTGATAAATACCCCTTTTGTTTTATTACTCTCTCCCTTGTCATGAATATTTATTGCTTATTTACGTGTGATTGAAAACTTCATCCTCTGGATTCAGTAATAAAGATGGTATTAAACCTAGACGAGATTTTTTTTTACTAAGCTGCGTGAATTTAAAGAGACTACATGTGTCGTGTGTTACCACCAGATGAGGAGATTATTTTTTGTCCACCTTTTTTAATGGCAGTTTTAACGGGGCCGGAATTTTTCGCGAGGAAATCTATTTGATTTTATTTTCTTGGGTTTGGGATGGAATAATGTATCATCACGAAAGTTATATTATTTAATTTGTAGAGTTTGTAAACCTTACTATCTTATAGTAATTTGAAAAAAGTGTTCAGATTTTAAAAATTTTGGATTCAAAATTTTCAAAAATTTTGGTTGTGAAAGTTAGGTTATATTTTAATTTTATACTGAAATCATGTTAATTTTGAAACAAAATAAAAGCTTATTAATTTTTTTAAGTATTATCAAATAAGAATGCAGAAACAAAAATAAACTAATTTGTGACTTTTGAGTAAATTTACTAAATAGATATTTAAGATCTGATTTTTCCAGTTTTCCAAAAACTAAATAGTGTAAAATAAGAACCTAAATTTTGAAGTTTTCATAAAAGCTGTTTAATTCAAAAATCTTTAAAAAAATATTTTTTCCATTTATTCTATTCAAAGTAAGCATTGCTACAACATACAAAATAAACATTATAATTTAGGAAAAAATATTTTTGTTTTAGGGAGGCTGATGTTTTGAGTTTACACAAGAAGCCAAAATACACCTTCCAAAAGAGAATAGGTTCCTTTTGAAAAAGCATAGCAAAAATGTGTGTTCTTGTCAGGTTATATCACGTTTTTTGGCTCTCCTGATTTACTGAAAATGTAAAGTTTTTATAAATACATTCTCCTATTTATGTACCAATATTTTTCTCATTCAAATTGCTATTTCAACTACATGAAAAAAATAAGTTCCCTTCGAGCATTTAAAAAATACTCAAATGTATTTTCACAATCTTAATTGCATAAACTACTCCCGTAAAAAAGCTTATAGTATCTCAATCTACGAAACAATGTATCAAAGGTTTTCTCTTTTCCTTATTTATGCTTCACTTGCAAATAAAGGTCAATCCTGAAAGATAGAGTGGTTCTCTTTAAGAAAAGTTCAAAGACTTAATAAGGCATTGGACAGCGTCTTAATGCATCCTACTACTAGTCACGAAAGAAAAAAAAATAAAGCAAGAAAAAAAGAGAGACTCCTGTTACAAAGGTGTTGAACATTCTCCCTCAAGATCTCGGCCTCTTTTAAGCAGTTATCGATCACGCTAGCGTTTTAATGCATTTCAAAAAGGTTTTGAGAAAAAGAGTTCCGAGTTCAATTATGTGCCTTAGTTTTCTTTCAAGTGTATAGTCAGATGAGCGGAGGGGTTGTTTTTAAAGCGTTTTAATTCGAAAAATGTGTTATGGATTTTTAAGGCAACCCGAGAGCAATTGAAGTAGGGTTGATGTATCAGATTCCATCGATATAAAGTTTCAGCTGTAACTAAAAAAATATTTATCGTTTGGTTAAACGAATAAGGAAAACTGTATGTTGAGTATTAATTCAGTTCTTTTTGATGGTGGGTCGTGGAATCCAAAACCGCTTTTAATTTTGTTGTAATCATCTGGTTTGAATGTAGAATAATCGTTTTGCAAATAATAATGTTCTTCAAAGGAAAACCGAAATTTATTTGGTGCATTATCAAATAGAAGATTCTTAGTGAAGTGTTTTGATTTACTTTGTCCAAATACAGGGTATTTCAAATGTCTTTTATTTGAAAACAACGTCTCCTAGGGTTATGGAAGTAAGTAAGGTCTATCCCTAGGTAAGTAACCATGGAGAATCTATTGGGAGGACGGACCTACAGCGCCCCTAGCGGCAAAATAAAAAAAGTTTAAAAAATTCATTAAAAAACTAAATGAGGTAGAGTAAAACCTTCAGTACGAATATTGTTGCCAGTGTAATGAAAAACTCACTTGAAAAAAATTATGATATATCGTAATATTTGAGAGATATTAGGATGTGAAAATAAAACTTTTTCTGGCCTCAAAAAATATTCAGAGCTAATATTTAGTTTTGGGGTTTTTTTAGTTAGATATAAAGAAAAAATGTAATAAAATAATAAAAAAACCGGCAAAATTGCGAACTTTTTCTTTTTCGAGGCCTGAAAAAGCGCTATTTTCACATTCTAATATCTCCGCGAATATGCACGATATTTTCATTATTTTTTCCAGTGCGTTTTTCATAATATTGGCAACAATATTCGTACTGGAGTTATCACTCTATCACCTTTAGTTTTTTAACTAATATTTTAAACATTTTTATTTAACCGTTAGGGGCGCTGTAGGCCATCTTCTCAATGGATTCTCCATGGTCACTTACCTAGGGATAAACCTTACTTCCATGACCCTAGGAGACGTTGTTTCCTAATAAAAACAGTGAAAGGGACTTTTAAAACACCCTGTATAAAACAAACCTACTAAAAGGGAAGAAAATTAATCAAACTAGAAAACGCATCAAGAGTTAGAATATAAAGCTGCTATAAATGACGTCATGTTCGTCTTTCTTTTATTAGTCCATTAGCTTCACTACATCTTTTTACCGCACCAGATCGGACCAGTGAAAACATACCCTAACTTTCAGGCTAATAATAACTAACGGCGGAGGTTTTTGACTTCCAGCCTTGTCGAACTGTGCTCAAAAATCTACACAACTACGAATAAACACCCCAATTTCACTGAAATATGATTGTACTAAGTAAATGTGTGGTCACTGTAGTAATATTCCACTTTAGTAAATGAACTAAAATGAAACAAACCACAGAAAATTCTAATACATTGCTTTAAAACTGTCCTATCTATACATTAAAATGCATTGACTGACCGTTCCATTGGGTCTCTACACAGCAAATGTTCTTTTGGTTCTTTGTTGGTTGTTTAAATTCAGAGAACTAAATCAACAACTGTTTCGTCACCATTGTTTGGAGGATACCAATAGGACACAGCTGCATTGATTTGTCTTACATTCAGTCATTAGTTTGAAAGAGTTGCTATAGAAACGATTAAATAAACAAGTTTTATCACCGAACACCAATATTATAATGTACTCATAACTTTTGTGTGTTAAAATAGAGAATCGTTGTTTGATTATCATCACTAATAAGTTATTCGACAGCCCATTATAAGCTCGTGACATTGATAATTTACGTTGTTATTTTTTGGAAAAGAAAGAACCATCGAACTGAATTAGAGCGTTTGAAAAACAAGCAATCAATTTTTATTTTACTGAAAAATCATTAAAAAACTGCATTTGTAACACACAGCATTAGCGAGTTATTCATAGTAGGGGAGCCCAGAGTGTTTTTGGGTAGTAACTCGAGCGCGTCAGATAATCATAGGGGGGATACCTTGCATGCTTTTGAGTAACTCCACCAAATATAAGCTCTCTATGTAGGGGGGTTTGTCTGGAACAGCCCGTCAGATTTGTAAAAAAAAATTAGTTAAATGGACATACTCGAGCGCGTCAGATAATGATAAGGTAGGTTAGTTACCAGCTAAAAAGTGTACATTTTCTAAAATCTGCCGATTTGAGCGGTGGGTAAGGGAGCGGGAGGGTTACAAAGTTGCAAAGTAAAGCCAAGACCGGTAAGACACTATCGCTCTTTTTGAGAAAAATGTACGAAACAAAATGTTTTTAGACTAGTAACCAGGAAACTAGGCTCAACTAGTTGTAAACTGTCTTGGTAGCCAATCTGACGCGCTCGAGTATGTCCATGTAACTAGTTTTCTTTCAAATTTTGACAGGCTGTTCTAAACAAACCCACCAACATGGAGAGCTTATATTTGGTGGAGTTACTCAAAAGCATGCAAGGTATCTCCCCTATGATTATCTGACGCGCTCGAGTAAATCCGCATTTAGCATCATGGGCTCCCCTTGCCATCTTGTTTTCATGAACATGTGTTTGTTTTATGCTTTACACAGCAAGGACAAAGTAAAGAAATATACATAAAAAGATGTTTCCAACCGGATCAAATGGGAAAAGCTCCAGAATTTATCAACCACTGCATGTATTTATTCTGTACTGTATGTGTACTGTCAGTGAGAGAACATGAGTTTGGTGTTACCGGCCGGCCTCATCCTTTAAGAATGTAATGATTTTACTGATTTTAATCTTTTTGATACTAACTTAATAAATACATCGATTTGGAATGCCTGTGTCGTCTGGAGTTAGCGAAACCTTACATATACTTTCATTTATTACCATCCATACTAAATTGCTTAATGTGGTTTTAAGAATCACATTTAAGGTTTTTAAAATGACAATTGATAGATTTGATTTACGAATTTTATGACACAACTTCTTATTTTTTTCTGTAGCCCTACTTTTCATCGGTACTGATATGCCATCCTATTTCTAACCCAACATATTTAATTATCTTCGATTGATTTCTTTTATTTCTTTAAAATCCCAACTACCCTTATGCTATCATTATCTCAAAGTGAAACGAGAAATTTTTAAATGGAATCTCACTTAACAGGCTAATTGAAAAATGTTGCATTAAAAATTACAAGTTTAAGTAACTAGCATTTAAATTCACAAGTTGTTAAAAGAAATAAATTTTCAGAAACACATTTAACAACCCGATTTAAATTCAAACATAGCCAAAACTTAATAAAACGCAAAAAAATAACAACAAACTACAGACCTCCCTTCCCAACGCTCACGAAAACCTTATCCTTTTTACCCCAGATGATTTTTTCCACACGGCTTTTAGTTTTATGCCCTCACTCCCGTTGCAGCACGGACCTCAAGTGATGGCAGTTTAAATTTTTAAAGCCTGGATTCCGCGCCTTGCAAAAAAGAATGGGCTCATAAAACGGAATGTTACGGATGAACCTCTATCTTTGGCGAAATGGGGAACCAACTTGCGTCAAAAGATGTTATTGCTTTCCGCGAGAACCTGCTATGTTGTAAGTAATTCAGCGAGAAGAAACAACGAGCGGCCAGAATTGAAAAAAAATATATATATTAAAATACCTCGAGGTGGTTATAAGGGGACGGGTTTCTATAGAAAGTTAAAATTTTCATTTCCGTCTTCTCTGCAAATCGGTCTTGTGATAGTTAAATGCTCCCATTTCGCAAGTTTTTAGGTGAGTATACGTATAATAGTGAAAGGAATATTGTTTTTAGTTAAGAAAAGGTCATAAAAGTACTCATAGAGTATTTTCAATCACATGACTCTGCCTAACAACGGCCTTAGCAACGTAGTTTTATTCCTCCAGTGACATCATATGCGAATGCTGCTATTGGATACTTCTATGTCCCGCCCCTAACAACAGCCTTAGCAACGTTGATTTTGTCCTCCAAGTGACGTCATGTGCGAATGCTCTATAGATGATGAATTTATGGAGTTGCAACTTGTATCATCAATCTTGTCACTCTTCTTATAAAGAAAATTTGTAATTTGATAACTGTTCTTGTGTGTCTAGGAAAAATATGTAAATAATTTTAAACACCCTGTTTAAGGAAATGAAAATTACGGAATTAAATTCTTTAGGCAACATTAGATTTCAATGATTATAAATAACAGAATGTTAGTTAATGAAAAATCTTATTGTAAATATACTTAAAAGAGATAGGTTTTGAATACGAACAAAGAAAATGAACGTAACCCTCGTCTACAAAGGTCAAACGGAGGGCCTAATTCTTCATCCAACCATCAACTAAGAAAGCTCCTTCTCATTTCGTCCATCTCTGTTCTAAACCAACCTCCGATGAATATTCATCAAGCTCGAGCAGAATACTTTCCTTTCGCTTCCCTGCCTCTTGCAACAGCGGTGTTGCCACCGGGCTGACACAAATGCACTCGTGAAATGGAGGCCGTAGAGGATGATGCGACGGAATAATTCAAGAGGCCGATATCTGGCTGGTTTACGGCGATTGACGTTATCCAAGGTAAAACGACCGATCTATATACACCAGTTCATCGTCGTATCAATCTTGTATAAAGTTTGAAGTTTTCAGAATTCAGTGGGGAAATACAGGGTGTATCTGAGAAATCGTGCAACGAACTTTGACACATTAAGACGAACAAGAATTTGTATGGAACAGGGAGTTGTAAATGGGGTTTAAGGGGTGAAATTCACGAAAATAATAAAAGAATTGAATCTTTGCAAATACGGGCCTTGGGCCTATGATTTTGAGGCCTCCTGAAAATCATAAATTTTGATTTATAAATCATAAGTTTTGTTTTGTTTATTTGTTTATCAGAAAAATATTTTTGTAGCATCTGTTTAAAATTATTTTCACATAAAAAACAATTGGAATTTATCACAGGTTAGTAGTTTGATTGTAGTAGTTTCTAAAGACCCGGTAGTTCCCCCAAAGTACAATTATTTTTTCTTAATCTTTTGTTGTAAAAGGGGCCTTTTAATGAATCCTGGCTTTGCGCCCCACCTTATCATGATCGGGCCCAGAAGATACTCATTAATTGGAACTAAAAATTTACCAGAAAATATGGACAAAAGGCATGTACTATATAAAAGATATATGATGGAAAATAAATTAAGCGAAGAAATATTAATATCGTTATTAATATCTTTGTATTAACTATTCTTTAATATGTTTCTTTTTATGAGTGTGGAGAATGAATAATAGTCTTAGAGTATCAAAAAATTAATACTTATCATTTCTATGTAGACATTTCTCTTTTTATTTCTACACAAAAAATACTTAGCCTCCTTCATTACGTAATAAGCAGCTTATTTCAAATAAAAATGCATATCTTGAATAGATTCTCATTAAAAAACAATGGTGTAGTACAAGATATTCAGTCTGATTAATGTTATCAGATCTAAGAAACAGTTAATGCTCTTTACTAGTATAATATCAATTACCACATAAAAATGATAGGACTGAATTCGTTTGAAATATAGTAAAGATTACAATTAATTATTTCTATTCAAATCTGTTTTGCTTGAAAAATGTATCAAATAAAGGCATTAAGGCTCCAGGAGAAAACAACGAAATAACACTTAAATTTTTCAAACCAAATTCAAAATTGAATATTTCATTTCAATAAGATGAATTTAGTAGATAGAAAATTAATTGGGTATATTTACTCCAGTGTGTTACATAATAAATATTTGTTTGCAAATACAAGTGAATAATATAGAATTATAGGATGTTGTAAATATTTATTGTTTACTGCTTAACGAAATTTTATTCTACTATTAATTAATTATTAAACTTTCACTAAAACATTTATGAGGATGATTTAAAACGCTCCAAATATTAATCTATCGAGTAATATGTAAAACAAAAAGTAATTTGCACATTTTAATGCAATGGTTTCCATCCTTTATATTATTCAATGAACTCTTTCTAAAATCCGAAATAATTTTGTGAACCTCAAAGTAAGAAAGTAATTAATCATGAGAGCAAGAAAGTATCACAATTTGATTAATATATTTATAATTTTGAAAAAAGAGTTCTAATTAGAAGTGAAAATTTTTTCAAATATATACAAAGTTAAAAAAAAATGTAAAATAGCAACTAAAGAGGATAATTTAAAATAATAATAAAAATATTGTGCACAACGTTGTGATTATATTGAACTAGATCAGACAATAAATGTTCCCATAAATATTTTTGTTCATTGATAATACTGTGAAATAGTATTATAATTAGATTATACAATTTCAAGTACTCAAAGCATAAACGGAATATTAGCTACTATTAATTATCAGAACTCGTGTGTAAAAAGAGATTAAAAAATTGTTTTAACATTTTCTAACAGGGTTAAAAACTACAAGTTTCCAGCATAGAGTTAAATGTAGTCTCAATCATATTGGCGTACTTTAGAATTCTTCAAAATCTAGAGACATCTGTATCCCTGCACTATTCTTAATTTTCTACGCCCTAAAAAGTAACAATAACTCTAAAGCATCATATTAACTAAGTACTATATTTAAAGGGTTCCATATCCAAAGAATTGTGAAGTTTTTAAACCTTCATAAAAACGTACCTCACATTCTTCAGTGAAAAGTTCCAACTTTTTTTTACGATGAAATTATGTTTTCTTTAAATTAGAAGATATGAAAACAATATTCTGTTTTCTTTTCATCACATACCTTTAATTAAATCCCCAGGGGAGAGATACGACATTATTAAACCAATTTTCTTAAGCTCATGCTTCTTATAATGTGTGGATAGGATGTTATTTTTTTATATTAAGAATTTTTAGGGCTTTTGTAGGAAATAAGTTTTTGTAACCAGATCGGTACCTAGGAGAAAACTTTATTTTCTGAATATTCTTAATCCTTTTAGAGAAATGGTTAAAACTGGATGAGAGGGTGAGGAGTTGACATAGTTTAAAATAATTAGTTCTGTATAACTTATGAATAATAATTTATGTAAAAAAGTGTAATGGTTAAAAACAGCTTTTTAATAAAATCCAATGAAACTATAATATGAGCTTCATACGAACACATTTATCTGACAGATAATTACTTTTTTTTTAATTTGGGCTATACATGTTAACATTTACTAAACCAGTTTCCTATTAATACAACAAATACAAAACAATATTAAGGGCTGTGTCCTTAGGAAATTATATCAAGAATCCTAAGTGTAAACTGGTTTAATAAATTTTAATGATTCAAACCATGGAAGTTTTCTTGATTTTATAAACAAGTTTAGCTACTTATTAATTTATTTATATATGATTTAGCTCTGTCTCTCTAGTGTATTTTCTATAAATCTAAAAAACAAATATCTTTTCACTTGAAGGACCTTGAATTAGTTATAAATTTAACCAAGAGTTGTTTTTTTAAATTGAAATTTATTTAAATCGAAAGAATTATTTCTTAAATGTATTTAAAACGGAAGTTGTGTAATCCTATCGTATTTAAAATGCAATTTGATTTGCAATTTTAATGCTTAAAAGCCTGTGGTTTAAAATGAAAAACTATATTAAATTAAATGTTTTATTTTCAATTAATTATTCATAAACATTTCGTCTCTCTTATACAAAACCAGAACTAACTCTCAGATCCTTCTTGTAGATATTTCTTATTCAGACATAATTACGAAAGGAAAAATTTATTTATTACTATTTTACTATTACGCAATATTACGTATAAGGTAAAAAAGTTAACGTTAAAAATGTAAAATTTTCTGGAAAGGTAATCAAAGAAAAAAATTAGCATTGAAAGATAATTTATTAATGAAAAATAAAAAGCAATAACTCACGATTAAAATCAATAGAATAAATTGTAATTTCTCTAAATATTTTAAGTAGTTTTAATAGTTAGTATTATTAAAATTATGATGATTATTAAAAAACTTCATCAACACAAACTATTTCATTTATAATTGATTGTACGATGAAAAAGTCAATTCCAGACATAAATACCATACATAAATACTAGCTCATTTCCATGTATCGAACACGAACATGTTATGTACTTTTAAAACCCCTAGCTTGGAAACATTTAAATACTCTCTGTTTTCTCTTGGTCTTAAAAGATCTTCCTAAAGCATTGAAAGGCACAATAAAACCAAACGACTTTCATACATGACTATTTATTTTAGTGATTACAATCGTAACTATTGGAGGTCCTTCGCGTGCTATTGCCTCATAAAGTATAGTTTATGATACATTTACGGTCATAATAAGCAGTGTTCCTGGGCTTTAGTACGATATTGGAGCGATCTTTATTTTTCATTTTGTTTGAGTCAAAAGTTGCGCGCATTTATGGTAGCTATTAAAAGCAGAATGACATGAACCCCGTGTAAGTTTCATCAATAACTCATAAAATATTGAAAAGTCAAGGCAGTGAAGTTATTCATAACGTCGTTCCTCAGTAATAATTGTAGATGGTATTCAAAAGTTGCTTGAATTTATGCTCCTTAAATGGTATTTTATAAGAATTCGGAATATGTTAGAATTATATGTGACGCTGTCTTATTTTCCAGTATCGATACTCACCAAAGAACTTCTTTTAATTATTTACAAAAACAATATGAATAAAAACGCAAAACGTATTTATTCATATACTAAGTCAAATATATATTTAAATGCAACAAAATGTGTGATGATCATTTTAAATGTTAACTTGTGTAGAATATGTTTTAATATAAAGTGGTTCAGTGATTTAGCTACGTATCTATTTTCTAAAGAAGTAAAATTGTTATCACGTTCCATTACTAAATTTATTTATTTCATTCATATCCATTCATACAGTTTTATCAATAACAGATAATACTATCTCAGTAGCATTTCTAATGGACGCCAACCAAACCTAAGAATACGTTTCTTAAAAATCTGGATTTTTTTTACCCCAATTCCTCACAAAAACACACATCCACCAGAACAAAATGTATTCATATCCATTCACAAAGTTTTATCACAACATATAATTATACCTCATCCGCACTTCTAATGAACCAAACCTAAGAATACGTTTCTTACCCCCAAATCGGACTTTTACACCAATCCTTCACGAAAACACACATTCACCAGACCAAAATAAATGCTTCCCATTGGCTAATTGCCACGTTGAGATTTCCTCTCCCGACGAGCTTCACATAAAACCGCATCTGAAGGTATTAATAAAGGATGACCCGTCCATTTTGGGCGGTGCCGATGCCCAAGAATTGGAGGTAATCAGTATTTCCGATGATGTCTGGATTAGGCCTCGTTTTCGATTGTCTTTCGCCCCCCCCCTCTCTTTCTTTTTCTCGTTGGAGTGGAATAAGTGAGGTCTATAAAAGAAATTACTTCTGTGTTATCGGCCCACTAAGTAGATACGGGGTATTATGTGGTAGAAATATCGTATATAAATGTTTAGGAAAATGGATAAGAGTTTTGGTTAATTTAGGCTTTGATATAAATGAGAATGGTTAGTAATCATATGATGTTGAAAATTTTAAGACACCATGATCAAATTATGAGTTCATGATGATGGAGTTTTATTGGCCATGTGTTGAGGATGAATGGAAATGACACCCCGAGTGTTGCTCTAGAGTGATGGACACCAGAGGGAAGGCGAAGAAGAGGACGCAAAACAATGGAGAGAGAAATATAGTTTGTCTTTTCTCGCTTGGCGGCTGAGACAGCATTGTGGAAGGCAGAGAAAACCGGTTTTCACTATGGTTTTCACCGCCAAGCGGCGGAAGAAAAACTATAGAAGATTCTGAATGGAACAGGAGGCGAGGGTGGCTGCAGCGGACAGGACAAAGTGAAAGGCGGGAGGGACTAAGGGGCTTTTTAGCCACTGGGCACCACAAGATATGATTATGATGCTGAGGATGATAATTGAACTATGGGAATGTTCTTCTTTTCTTCCCTTATACAGTGTGTTTCAACAAGCCCGTCCAAATTCTGCACTGAAAGAGTCCTTGTGTGGTGTTGTACATAAAACCTTTCCAAAGAATTACACATCTGCGACACATAGCTTTCGAGAAAATTGCGACAGAATAGAGCATTTTCAATCACATGACTCGGACCTAACAACGGCCTTAGCAACAGAAATGTTACAGTTTTTTGCCCTACAGAGGTTAACAGTTACAGAAAATGACTGGCCGTGGAATTCTTCTATTGGAGCTTTTGAAATCACGTGACCCTATACGTAAAAACCGCCTTAGCAACATATACCTCGTTACCTAGCAACCGCCATAGCAACAGTTAAAAGCCCTACAAAGGTTAACAGTTAAAAGAAATTAGCTGGTCGTGACGTCACCTGAAAACACTCTATTATGTATGACGTCATATTCGGTTCGCGTTAAAAAATGTTTATGGAAAAACTTGAACATGGTTATTTGGATATGTTTGCAGTCTGAGATGTTAAAAATGTTACGTTAAAAATATGATTTTTTTTTAATTTTAGAAAGTTTTATTGAAATAAATAATGAATAATCTTCAGACTACATAGAATAATAATACTCAAATCATAGTAAAAGAAGTATATTAATAATCAAACTATTATTTTATATTTGTTTTTTGTATAGTAAACCTCAAATAAACAATTCTCAAACAAAAAGAAAAATATAAAGAAATATTCACCAATAAAAAAAATACAGCTTCCTTAATTGTCGGCTCTTCCACCCATCACCTAAAAAAAATAGCCAAAATCACGAAGTCCACAAGAAATGTCTTGGTCATCGATGGAAAAAATAGGAAAACGTTAATAACCCTCCAGATCCTTATCCCTTCTTTTCCCTCTTTTCGTGGAAGATATGAAAAATTCCCTCCTGGCCCCAAAGGGAATAATCGACTTTCGCTCAATGTCTCAATTAAGTCTGCGTCTTAAGACAGGATCCGCGTCTTTCCTTGTTGGTCTTTCCTTTTGGCTTTTGTCGGAGGCCTTTTTTTATGGAAGGGTGTGGGGTTTGTGTGAGTTGGAGACTCTATAGTTCGTTTTATTTGCTGCTATTGCTTTATGTTTTTTGTTATATGGGATGTTTCTTAGGTGGAGTATGCTTTTGTGTTGCTTAGGTGGAATAATGGGGTGGGGTTTGTGGAGCTAGTTGTGGAGATGTTGCGCCTAAATTTCGGATATTTGTGAATGGTTTACTCATTTGTGTTGCGTGTAGTGTTGTTCTCTATAAACTGTAAAATTTACTTTACTAGACAGGAACTTAAGATGACCCTATGACGTCACTAACAAACAAAGGAAGTTCCCATCGGGGTGTCTGAATTTTGAGTGAAATGAAGAACGTCAATTTAAAAATATGATTATTTTGTTACACCCATGTATTTATAGTGCCTTTTTATCACGATTTGCGTACCGAAACTCCTCCTAGCAACCTAACAGGCTTTGTGTTTACTGATTTCTCTTTCCACATTTGTGACGTACAAGGTTCAAAAAACGTTGCTGTCGAGTATACAAAATATTACACTTCCATTAGAAAAAAAAATATTTATTAGGAAGCTAAGTAAAACTTTCAACTAAACATTCTCTAGCAATTCATTTTTTAACCCTTTCAACCCTAAGGCGCCCGAGATTACCATTGGGTTATATGGAAAATTTGGGGCGGCTAAAATTGAAAGGGTAAAAAATTTCATTTCTTTTTTTAAACAGTTTCCAACATCGTACGTTCCCTCCTCATGAACCCCCCTCTGTTTCAAACAACATACAAAATTCACTCGCACTAACTCTAATAGCTGTATTCACCAATAACTTGACCTTAGGTTAAACTAAAATCATTATTTTTCGACAACTCTGATTGGCTTACAACTTGTTTCCCTTTTTCAACTACCAATTAGAAGTTTAGAATACAGGTTAACCTTAGATTAGTTGTAGGTGAATACGGCCATTACAGAGAAAATCCCCAAAAAGTTAATGTTAAATAGGGAGGTTGTATCAGAGCTTAAATGATACACCTATCATATTATTAAAGTATGAGTTAAACGTAAAAGACTGATTTTTATTTCATAAAGTTTTTTTTTGTCCCCTTACTGGAAAAAGGCACTAAGTCACATTTGAAGAAAAAAGAATTGAAACGGTGCCAACTAACGAGTGAAATTTTGGAGAACTCTCAAAATCTCACCCGGCTAAACTAAAATAGCGATGAAAACGCTAAGAAAAATGTCCAAGTTCGGCATTTCACAAAAACAATACAAAATAATGAACAAATATTCACAAAAATAAGATTTTTTTGTACTAATGAATGTAAATTAAGTAAAATAATAACCTTCACACACATCACATGTTGATGAAGAACATTTCAATAATTCACATTTCTTTTTATTAGTTTTTTTCCAAGCAGCAAAGTTTTCTTCATTTGAACTAATCTTATCCTTTCACAAAGAAGTAGAACAAACTCTTCAAAGCAAAACAAACCAACCTTCAAGGGAAAAAAAACTCCCGAAATCCCCACCAAGAAAGAAATTTCCCCTTCCGTCTTAAGTGTGCTTCTAAAAGATACCGAAAAAGATGTTTCCTTAACTTTTATTTCTCCTTCCATTTATTTCTCTGCCGGATTTGAGACCTTTGACACAAAATCCCGTAACACGGGATAAATTTAAACACAACACAGAGGAAAAAAATAAATCTTGATTTTAGCGAGATCCCCCCTTTGGAAAATGTGCGCTGCTTCCAAAAATCCCTTCAAAACAAAGTGGATTATCGGAGGAATAGATAAATTTCGTTCCGTTTTTTTGCGCCGTGACGAAACATTCTCATCCAAACGTGTTTTTTATGGATCAAGGGATGAAGGAGGGAATTGTTTGATTGCAACTCTTCGGTTCTTTTCACGAGATGGGTGCGTGTGTTTCTAAGTATCTTTTACACTTAAATCTTCTATCAGATTGATTTAAAAGTAGGAAAGAGAGACACACTGTAAATGGATACAGGGATTTTTAAAAGTTATTCCCACTTTAAAGCTTTCGATACCATTAGATTGAGCGGGCACAAGCTTTAATAGTTGTGATAATATTCACAATAAGTAGTTGCAATAAGTATAATAAGTTGAATATTGGCGTAAAATTTCTCTCACTTATATTTATTTGATATTAAATATTGAAATTAAATTGCATATATTATAGTCTTGAGCTTATGAACCACTTTACATATCAAATGTGAAAATTATTCAAAATTTTTATCTAGTGAATATTGGACTCCATTGATATTTATTAAACTACTTTAATGACTCAGTTTCATAATACTTTTTAATTTTATATATCTTAGTCTTTCTATTTTTCACTTTTGTGCAGTTAACTAAGCAGAAATATAATTTAATTGCCGATCAAAGTGTTAAGATTTTTTTCCAGTTGAGATTTTATAAGTTTGAAATAGGGAACAATTCCATCTACTTTTTTCAACTGTACAAAACTTTTAAACATACTTATACGTTCTTCGATAATTGGAGGGTTCAGAATAGAAGTGAACCAAGTCCACTTTAGCTACTTTTGAGCTACAGAGGTTTAAAGTTCATGCTACATAGGAAAATTAATGTTAACATTTTTTAAAATTAACATTTTTTTGCGGATATTATCAGAACTAGGACTTGGTTCTTTGTTGCACCGAAATTTTACATAGTTGGTGCATGTTATAGCGTTGCCGACTCAAAAATGACAAAAAGTGGACTTGGTCCACTTTAATTCTGAGCCCTCCAATTGTTCTGTATTCTAAATAGTATTCTGAATTTCCAACAAAAATTGAATGATCATACAATGGAAATTCCATTACTTATACACTTTTTCTTTTGATTTTATCAAAACTTGGTTTTTGGACTTATTCCCTTTCTTAAACTGTCAATTCAATTGTACTAGTACCTGCACCTCCTCTTACCTTACATCTTCATTTAACCAGAAACTCCTTATCTTAAACAGAACTTCCACATCACATACAAACTCGAATCATCCAACCCCCCCAACCCTCCCCAAGAGCGTCCATCCACCCAATGGCCCCTATAGAATCCCTTCCAATCCTCAGTCACCCCTCTATTTTTCTTCCGATACTTTCATATATAAGATGGAGACCCTATAAAATCCAACAATCTCTCCTTTGAGCTCAGAGACGAAAAGGCTGCACAAAAGTATGATATATTATCCACGGGGAGGGGTATGACAGATCCACGAGATCTGGGAGACTTTTTTTTCCTCCCGTTATCACTCCTGGAAGAGGGGTAGGGAGTATCCTGGACACTCCTTCTTTTTGGTCTTCTTTTCTACGTTTTTCATTCCCTTTTCTGCGTTTTTCTGTTTTGCTATGAAAATTGTGGATGGGCGTTTGAATTTCTCTGGGTAATGCGGAGGAAGGAGATGCAAGATTTGTTTTCGGGCAGGGTTTTGAATGTCTTTCTTCGGTAGTATTCAATGCAGCGTTTGTATGAGAGAACTATTAGAAATTAAAGTATTATTTCAAAGAAACTATAGATCATTCTCACATGACGTCACTGGAGGACAAGAACACGTTGCTAAGGCTGTTGTTAGGTGTGGGGGCGCCCGTTGCTACAGCGGTTGTTAGGGGTGGAGTCTTGTGATTGAAAATGCTCTAATAGAAGCATTCGCACATGGCGTCACTGGAAGACAAGAAACCGTTGCTAAGGTCGTTGTTAGGTCCGAGTCACGTGAATGAAAATGCTCTATTGAAGATTTTTCTTTATTTAAATATACAGGGTGAACCAAAAGACTAGCCCCCATTATAAAAATCAATAAAAAAGAGAAAAGTACGCCGTTTGTTGCATCCTTCTGGGAAACTCAAAAATTTTCGTACACAATTTTTTGAAAATCAATAATTCACAAAATAATTTTAGATATATCACGACACGACTAAAAATCAATACCCAAAACACAAAAAAAGATAAAACACGCCGTTCCTTAAATCCTACTTGGGTGATTCATTAATTTTCGTACATTAATTTTGAAAATCAGTATATTTCATGAAATTATAGACAGAGTATCGACGCCTTAGTGTTTCGCATAAATATAAATACCGCTTCACATACCGAGCAGATTAAGTAAATTAAGTTTCGCATTACTCTAAAACTATTAACTTTATGGAACGGCTTACTTTACGAACCACTCAGAGAAAACTCGCGTACTTTATACTAAATTGAAAAGCAGCAAAAAGCCCCTCCTAACAGTGCTATCTGGATCCCCATCAACCCCCTCCCTCGCTCTAAAAGGATTTTTATACCTCCAGAACTCGTTTCGAAAGCTTTCCTTTTTCCTTCCCTCGATACGAATCTTAAACTCCCTCGACTTCTCTCAGGGACACCCTCCTCCTCCAGAAAACTACATCGTAAACAATCGCAGCCCGCTTAACCAAATGCGCTACGGGATAAAGAAAAAAAAAATAAGAGGATATGTTGGGTAGAGAGAGATGTAATAGAGTTCGCATCGAGCGGCGTAATCTATAATAATAAAAGAGCTTTACCACTCACTCACTCACTCATCAACCCACAGCAAAATCTACCGGGGCTAAGGACTCGAAACTTGGTAGGGTCAAAGACCTTACGGTGTATACGCGCACTAAGAAGGGATTTTTCGAAATATCTTTTTTCTGACCCACAGGGGGGGTTTGGAGCGTTTTTGACGTTTTCGAGCCCAGCGGCGTCCCAAATGACCCCAGATCTTTGTTATTTCGCAGGAAGGTACCTAGCAACAATTTCTAGAAAGGCATTTTTCAGATTTTGGATATTCGAATTTTAAGAGGTCTGAATATTCCAAAAACCCGTTTTTGATGAGCATAAACCAAGTTTTATATTTTCGAAGAAAACAATACCGAAAAATCGATATTACGAATTGAACTGTTGGTAATACCTTCTTGAGAGAATTTCAAAGAAAGTAATTTCTGGATTTTTCGATATTCCATTCTGTAGGGGGGTGCACAGGGGTTTGAATATTCACTCCCGCTTTTAGTTTTTGGATCCTAGCACCCACATTATTAGTATGATTGTTATGAAATTATAGCATGTTGTTGCTCTTTCCAGGACACGCAAAACCTCTATTGTTGGAAATATTTATTTTGAAATGTTTTATAACAGGTGAATTTTTAAAATATATGATAAAGAAACAATTTTTAGTGATTAAATAATTTTTTTTATGAGAACCAAAAACCGTTCCACTTAAAAATGTTATTCTTTTTTCTATTTAATCAAATTTAAGTATTTCCAGCAAAGTTCAAATTAAACAATATTTTATCACAGGCATTTTCAGTGTCGATTCAAATGATGTTTACTTTTATTTCATGTTTGAAATTTCTTTCAATGAATGAGTTGGTGATAAATCAGCAAAGGGGGGTTCAGGGGGTCTCCCCCTGATTTTTTAAAAAAAATATCGTTATTAAAAAATGATTATAAACACTAATTCTAAACCGATTTTTAAGATCTTAAAAAAGTATAAAAGTATGTAGTATATTTAATTGTTTTGTATTTCATAAAAATTTAGCGGGATGAGGGGGAAATAAGTTTTATCTATATAAACATTGCTGTTCAATAATATATCTTTATTGTGAGCGAAGGTGGAGAAATTTGCCTCAAATATACATTTATACAAATTGCAGAAATGGATGGAGGGAGAAAAGGACAAAAGAGAAAAAAATAATGGGGGTCAGAAGGTCCCCTGACTTTTTTTCTATTTTGAAAAATTACTCTTTAAAAACTGGGATGGGGATTTCACACATTAAATCTAAACAGGTGGTATTTTTAAAGGGTTTTTTTACATCTTAACGAAGTGGTATGACATCAAAAAAGAATCCTAGTGGGAAGACTGTTGACTTTATTGCATCTAAACGATAATTCTTATTTATTTTAACACACAGTTTGATAAGCCTTTTATCCCCCGAGCAACGGCGGGCATATCAGCTAGTCTAATATAAAGGTGGACACACAAGTTAGAGCCGACCGCCGCAAGCGAATAGCCGCGAACATGCTCTGCGCACGCGCAGCTCGTAGCGCCTACTAGCTGCGCGTGCGCAGAGCATGTTCGCGGCTGTTCGCTTGTGGCGCTCGGCTCTAATTTGTGTCCACCTTAACACTAGAACCGCGGCATTTTCGGTATAACTAAAACCGCGGGCCTGGGTCAAATTGACCCCGGCTTATAAAACTGAGCTTTTAATGGAATATATCATATTATTTGAGGGAAATTACTTTAATTTACTTCTTTGTTCTATATTAAGGTCAATAAAGGTAGACATTATTATAATTAAAGTATTAAAATGCCAAAAACGTGTAAAAGACTTAGAACTTTTCAGGGGATGATTATATTTCTGAGGCTAAAAATTTCAGTAAACCCAGATAACAATAATTTAATATAAATTTACTGTAAACATCACCGGCATTCCATAATTTAATGCCAAATATAGCCTTAAATTCATAATTTCAATTCAATTTTCAGGCTTTTCTGCCAAATATCGTGTAAAACTACTGCTGGTCAATTTTCAAAAAAATTCGTTTCTTTTTAAAAACTAATAAAATTCCCTATACTTTTATTTTAAGTTTCAGAAATTATTAAAATAGTATCGGTTTGAGGCAATTTTTATCGTATTTATTTTTATAATTTCAAATTCTCATTTTTCCACAAAAATAGGCTTTTGAGCAATGAAGCGCAATAGATCGGTGGTTCCAAAAATCATGATTACCCTGAAATTACTAAGTTCTAAATTTCTTCTGCTGTAGCTACCTCTAGATTATGAAATTGTGTGTTCAGAGCTTCAAAAAAGATAAATTTATGATTTTTTGCAACATTGTCTTCAAATAAAAAAATTAGACTGCTTTCAGGGGAAATTTGGAGGAAAACTAACAGGATGTGTATCTAAATTGCATTTAAAACATATTTTCCCTTTGAAAAATGAATTACCCTCAAAAAATAGGGAATGGACAAAGCTCTTCCATGATTTTTTACCGATCCACCCATGTGTATTCAGAGGAATGCAATTTGCAACTTATCTGCTCGAAAAACCTGTTTCAAGCATTCTTTATTACCCCAAACTGGTCTAGTGACCTTGACCTTTGTGAGAAAAGAGGGTAAAACTGATAAAACAAGATTCTTCAAATTTTTGGCAGCACTTTACTGTGATTTCATAAGGGTAGAACGCTTTGGGTCAGGATGACCCGCCCCGCGGTATTAGGTATACAAGTTTTTTACAAAAAAATGGTAAAAGCTAGAATCCTCATTTTTTCACAGTTTACTATTAACAATGATTCAGAAAAAGTCACAAAATTATTTAAGTCTGCGTTTGTAACTTTTTGAGAAAAACGAAATCAAAACTCGTTTTGGGTCAAATTGACCCACTCCGCGGTTCTAGTGTTAATAAAAGTCAAATATTGTGGCTGGCTGGGTGTGTTTGTCCTTTATACAAATCTACAGTTTCCTTCCGATCTGCACCAAACTTGGTATACATACGTAAAAACGCCCCATTTGAAATTTAGGCGATGTTTCGAAGTTCTAGAACGACCCCTTGACCCTCTTTTGACCGTTTTTATGTTGTTAAAACGCTTATTTTTCTCCATTTTTAAACTTTTGGCCCGAAGCCAATTAAATTAAATACCGTCACTAAATAAAAAAAAAATGATTTCATGATCCAACTCGTGTCTCGGCAGCCAATGAAATAATCGAAACACTTTTTTCATTATAAAAGAAAAACTAATGATGGTAAAAGTACAATATTATACACACATATACAACTATTTTTTACAAAAAGATTGTCGTTTCGTTTTTTAAAAAATTCGAATTAGTTTTAGAATTATTAAGATTCAAAGTTTCAATTTTTTCCCTGGTCAAACATGGCTACCGTCAACCTATACTTTCATTTGTTTTGTTCTGTTAAGGATTTAGTCCATATACACAGTTGGAACCGGGATGAAAAAAGCGTTAGGAACACCGGGATATGAAAAATTACCGGGGACACAGGAGTAATTAAAAATTACCGGGAAAACCGGGATATGAAAAATAACCGGGAACACCGGGAAATGAAAAAATACCGGGAACATCGGGATATGAAAAACTACCGGGAACATCGGGATGATTGGTAATTGCGGTTACAGAAAATTATACTTGTAACTTGAGATTATTGAAGAAATTGATACACTCCACCCGTGCAAGGCCGGGCATTTCAGCTAGTGCCAGATAAACGTTAGTTGCAAAATCTTGAAAATGGCGGCTTTACATTCACTGTAAAAATATATAGTCGTGGAAGAAGCAATGCCGCACATCTCAACATTTGAAACTGATACAGAACATTAATCTCTCTTAGGCGATGTATTTCATTGTCGCCAAAAAAAATCGCCAGAAACGGCTATAAAGCTTAATCTTAAAGCTTAAAATAAATAATTAATATAATTATAAAGCTTAAGCTTAAATCATGGCTTAACCAGCATCTCACATCTAATCTAACTAATATTCATTTCGCAATATAAGCACTTTCAGGCGCGGTCAGTACTTGGGAGGGTGACCACCATCATCATATCGGTGCGTTCTTATCACTTTTTCAACTACTGATATGCATACAACGACAAGATCAACTAAAGGTAATTTTTGTAGCACTTGACATTTCAGGATATTCTGTACTATCATATTAATTTCAATAATTGTTTAGTTAAAAGTTTCTACAAAATAGGTAAATGCATTTGGACGGTTTCCGACACGATGGTAACATTTTCGGTATGATTTGTGTATTTTCTAGGAAAAGTTACTTACCCAAATTGGTCTTGGAAAACACTTGTGTTTCTTCGTTCTAAATCAAAAGAGAAAGGATCATTTTTTTTATCGAATTTAAATTCGAAATACTGTTCAAAAACAACAATTTGAATAAGTTCATTCCCGTAACTTTAAAATTAATTATAAAAAATAAGTAACCTATGTTTTAATTGCGGTAAAACTTTTTCATCATTTCCTACTTCTTAGAGATATTTTCTACGTTTATCTTACAGTTTTCTAATATTTTAAGCGATATTTCCCCTCTTAATCGTTTATCAAAAAGATTTACATGTTATGTCATCCCCGCATGGTCACCACAAATGCGCATACTAGTTAATTCCGACTCCACGGAACCAACCTACAAGAAAGGAGGCCCGCTTTCTTCGTTTGTAAAGGGGGAAAAAGAAAAGGTAAAAATGACTCCATGTTGCTTTTCCCTACAGTAAGAAGGGAAACTTTTCCTTTGCATGTTAAATAAAGATAGATGTCTCCCCGGCATGGGTGGGAAAGAACCTCGTAAATCATAGGACTTTATATTCCGTCTTATTCTTTCTTCCGGGCTCTCGAGACGCTTTTGTCGTTTCCGAGGGGGTGTAGGGTTTATGGGACGGAAAAGATGCAGTTTAATTTCGATGGTTTTGTAGATTCGAAGAAGTTTGGTTTTGCGTGAATTGGACCGTCGATTTCCTGGGTATCTCCAGGGGGAAATGACGGAGAAGGATGAGTTTTTTACTTTTTGTGTGTGTTTAGATGATGGTTTAACTTTCGAGAGTTTTGGTGCGGTATTGTATGTTTTTTGGGAGATTTTTTTTTGTGTGTGTAACAAGTGCATAGCTGGGAAATGAGTTTATGGTATGAAGTATCAAGTTTGAATTTTTTGTATGTAGGGAAAAACGTGTTGAAAACTAGGAGTGATTTTATACAAATATGGATCAAGAGTTACTTCACATAGAATATAAACAAAACTTGATAGACAATATGTATTAATATTTATTTATTTTCTCTAAGCATAGTCAAGGTCAAAATATTATGTAATTTTAAGTTCTTTATCCTTAGAGAGAAGGAAGAAGGGGGTAAAGGCTTTATTCACACTGTTTAATTACTATTCATCCAGAGTGATTCACTCCTGAGAATCGCTAGTTTGTAGTAAAGGAGTTTAAAAGTAAGGAGTAGTAAAGGAGAAGGAGTTTGTAGTAAAGAGTTCAACACAATTCGAATTTTCCATTTTGGTTTAGTAAAGTAAACTAGTAAAGGAAAAGGAGTTTGTAGTAAAGAGTTGAACAAAATTCACATTTTCTATTTTGGTTTATTCCTCCAAAATGAATATCAAAATTGATAAGTCTGATTGAACCTTAGATGTTCTAAGAATGATAAGTGCAAAATAAGAGTTTAAAGAACGGATCCTCCAAACTCAAACTCACTGAAACAGCCAAAGAAAACATATGATCTAAAAACTAGATCATAAATACTTTTAAACTTATTGACTATCATACAGATTTAACTATCATAATCTGAGTAATATTGTTATTAAGACCGGTAAGTCTATTGAAAACCTTTATAGAGCATGAATAAAGGTTTAACAAAATGCTTATTTTAATCATAATTTTCCGTTTCTGAATTGAAATTGATCTGCCGTGCTCAAAATCAATTTTTAATTTCAGTTATATGGCGGAAAATTATTTGATCGTTAATTTTTATTCTCCTTATTTTTTTTATCCACGCACCCTTATTACACTGTAATTGAAATATAAATTTTACCAATCTTTTTTTCTTCAAAATCATAATTACTTTTACTGAGAAATCATCATACTCCATATCACTGTAGAACCCCATTTTGGTACATGTATTCCAATCATTGGAACTATAATTATTGTTTCTTTTAAGTAATTCTTTCAATTTCAAGTCACACTTTTTAGTATTTCTTCCTTTCCACCTTAAATTATTTTCCGAATTTTAAGGAAACACTGATTTGATAAGAGGGAAGAAAAGTATGACAAAAATAAATGAGATTCTAAAATGTCAGAAATTTTAATCTTTTTCGAGAAAGACAATTTTTTGAGGGAGAAAGCAAGTATTGTAATTACGTGATGCTCCAAACATCAAAAGTTACGAAAAACATTGATTAATTTACTTTTGTAATTAATTTCGTGAATTCTTGCAAATGGAGGTTTTGGCATAGCAGAAACTTTTATCTATGATTTTCATTAGGTATTTTGTTTGACTGTTAGTGATTGAAAAACTTACATAAGTTGCATTCTCATTTTGACTTTTTAGTTTTTAATTTAAATTGAATTCCCAATTAATTAAGACGTAAACCCAAGTTTTAGTGAAAACTTTTTAGTCTAATCTTTTATTTTTACAGTAAAAGAGCATATATGAATGTAACTCCATGCTACCTAAGAATGAAGCAACTACCAATTTCAAACACATCTTGGTTCAATTCCGTTAGAGTCCCCGCTAAATATCGCCCGGTTCTTTTAGACAACAAAAAGTAGAAATATTCATAAATAATTTCAAACTTCTGAATTAAAATGTTTATTTAGATCAATAACTATTCAGTTTATTAATAAAAGTCAGAAAAAATTGTTGATATTTGGATATATTTAGCGATTTTGATATTGGCGATATTTAGCGGGGACTCTAACGGAATTGTACCCAAATCTTTACTACATACTACCCTCTGTCTAAAAAAAAGACCTCAGATTAATTCTTTTCTAAATGGTTCTACTCAAAATCTACGGCACTGTTATATGAAATCCACAATAACATTTACTAGAGGGTATCGTTTCAAAAATTAATACACGTCTAGTTTCATTGCAATAAATACCAATATCACGGCATATTGAAATTATATTATTTTAAACAATCTAATACTTTCCAAACATTAAAGAATCTAATGTCTGATATTCTTAATCTGGGCGAACATTACACAGAGTTTAAAACTATTTTGAAAGACGAACGAACTGAAATTAACTGAATATGATTTCTCAGAAAATAACTCGTTAACATCTTCAAAACACATCATCACAAGGTTTAATGTATTTTTCAAACTTTATGCACTCAGAATATATACAGCCTTTAAAAATTTATTCCAGAACGGTAATTATGTCTTATAAAAGAGTTATACAGTTATACTTTGCAGTAACACGGATACATACCTTGTTATACAACTTTAAAAGACAAAATTGTATCTTTAAAAGCTATTGAACAGTTTGCATTTGATGAAATGTGTTTCATAGGATTACTAATTAATTATTTAACTCTTTAATTCTTTAATAGATTATCGTACCATGTTTACACTTTCAAGATGAATATTTCCTTTAAGAAAAAAGAAAACAAAATGAATTCTCATTTAAAATTACCATTTGTGTTTTTTAAAATTTCTGATAGTCTTTAATAGACCCCCCCCCCCCACAATAGAGATTCTCTATTCCAAAGATTCCAGATTTGCTATATTCCTTACACAAAATAAATTTGACAGATATGTTTCTCTTTTCATGAGACAATTTTATAACTATTGCATTATTGAATCATAAAAATACTTCATATAAAAATATTGCACTGCTTATTAAATGGTTAAAAAACTATCCGGTTAAATATACTTTACTTACAAAGCAAAATAAAGCTTTTTCACTAAAACCATCTAGTGACTTTAAACATTAACAAGCAATACCCCCACATTATCAGATTCCACAACGGATTACCAAAACACACGGCGTACGTTAACTCACGTTTCGTACTTATACGAGCATTAATATAGTTACAATACTAGTTTGCACACGCGAAAAGCCTTCCGTTACGAACTAGTAATTCCAAACAATGCGAACGTTCCGAGAACACGCTGAAAAGATATAGGTGATGGTATCACATATTTTAAAGGGTTATCTGCATCTGACGCGCCTCAGCCAGCGGAGGTAGTACGCTGCATTCCCCAGAACACAATGAATAATTGTGCGACCATTAATCCAGAGGACATTATTATTAATATCCTCGAGCGAGACTCTGCTGTTTGTGATGCTGACAAACTGGTTTGGCGGGCGCGTGTCCGTTCCCCTTCGGGAAGTTGATGCTTTGTTGTCCTGTATCCGCCGTTCCGTTTGTTTTGTGTTGATGAATCGTGGAGGTTTTGAGCTTCAGAGTTTGTCGAGAGTTGGTGGGTGTATTTTGTTACGAATTATGTAGTATAGTTCGTACCAAATATGTTAAATTTACGTAACTGGGACTTGAAAAAGCGTGATTTGGTCGTAAATGACAAAAATTGGACGAATGTTGAACGTATGTGCTGTTGTTTGGGTAGGAGATATAAAGGGAAGGGAGTATGGGATGTTTAAAGTGTTTTGAGTTAAAAAGAACTGTTAAATTTGAACATGTTCCAATGAAATATTTGAATTATCAAATTGCTGTCCACTCAAATATTGCATTTTTTAATTTTCATGATTTAATGTAAAATAAGACAATTTTCTAATTTCTTTGTAATTGTTTTGTACAGGAATTTAATTTAGTTAAATTTAAACATATCAAATATGAAAAGCATCATTAACTTAAAGTTTTAGAAACATTACTCGAATTCAACTTTCTTTTTTAGACTACAGTTTTTACTTTCTATGATCATTACAAGTAAATAAATTTTAATCTAATGTACTTATCTAAAGGTACGGATTATATTATAATAATATCAATCGTATAACAGCATTCTACTACTATGGGATAAATCCACTGAAAAAACATTAAACTAAACTATATTGTTCTAAAAGGTCAAGCCCTTAAACCCCACTAGGTGTCTGGTCACACACATTTTAAATGCATTTCTACTATATTTAGTTAGAATTGTGTTCTCCAAACAGTAAATCGTTTTCTGAAAGTAAAGGACTTGCAACTCCAAAGCCTAAAAGTTTTTTTTGCCGAACAAGATCATAAATTCTGTTCTCATAAATATATAAATTCTAGTCATTTTAAAAATCCACTTTAAACAGAATTTTACTCATATATCCTTATCAACAATTTTTATATAGGTTTTATATAAGTATCAATCATTCCAGAGAACAAACATAACAGCATCCCTAAATATTGACTCCTCTTTTCTTCAACAAACTTTTCATTGTTTACAAACTTAGAGGGGATAATTCCGCTCAATAAGTAAGCAAGCAAAAAAACAAAACTTTGCACACACAGAGTAAGAAGAAAAGTAAACACAGAGCAAGCAAAAGACGGTGGCGGCACAAAATTATTGTCTTGTCTCTGCTGGCAACGGCGAGAGAGGATAACATCGTTTGCATAAATTATGACCTCACACTCTCTGCTCGCGGAGTAAAGACATCAAGTTTGTTTTGGAGTGTTTGTTTTTAGATTGACTCTCTCGCCCTTTCATTGTTCTCCAGAGGAGGGTTGAGATGGTTTGATGCTGCTGCTTATGAAGTAGAATAGAATGGAAGGGGTGGAGGAGGAGGAGAGGTTGAGTTGGTGTTTTGCTTGGTGTGGAGTATTTTGTTATTGTATTTTGTGGGTTAGGGTTGAGTAAAATGAACCTCAAATGTGTTACCTTTTATGTTTACTTCTTATGTAAGCCGTTAATTTTGAGTTGAATGGTATTTTATAATTTTTTTACAATTAATTATTATTTTAACGGCCGTATTCTGTGATACTTGACTAGCGGTTAACCAGCAGTCAAAGAAGGATTCCACCAGTCACAGTCGGCGATTCCTTACGGCCGTTAGTCTAGTTAAACTATAATCTTTCTGCAATCTTAATCAAATTTTTATTTCAGTCTTTTAAAAAAAATCAAGTATGACATTTTTATGAAGCTTATCGTAAGCTTAAGCCCTTTAAGTCCAGCCACCCAGGATTGAAAAGATTGAGGATTTAATTACATTTTTCGGACTCATGTTCACCTTATTTTATTTATATGTGTAAATAAAATACATTGAAACAAATCAAGTAAAAATAATTTAACAGTTTTATGGTATGGAATAAGTATGAAAATTTTATTACAGGTACATGTTGATAATATTGATAATAATAACTTATTAATAATAAATATTATAGGTGTCTTATATTATTATATCTTTATATTCATGTAATAAAAGGCATTGATTCCCAGATGGTATTTTATTTTAAGCAAGATTTCAAGAAATTTATTACTGAAGAAAATATATTCTTATGTTTAAATGATAAATACCTATCATTAGTTATATGACATGAGTACAGCAAAGTAAGAACCTACAATTTATGTTTAAAACATTCTTTGCTTCAAATAACTTCACTTGAACGAATAAAAAATTGAAATGAAAAAAATTTTCAATTTCGAAACTAATAAGCTTCATTAAAGTATTTCAAGCGTGCAGGAGTTTTAAACTTAAGACTTATGAGTATCTTAAAGAGTAGGGTTTAACAGATTAAAAAAATAAAATAAAAAAATATCAAAGCATTAACGAGTAACAACTGCCCACTAAGAGCTAAACCAACTTCTTAAAGAATGTTTTAAAAAAGGAACTGAAATATATGGTCAGTTAAGTTAAGATTTCTCCTCCAAAAGTACTTGAAACTATCGGGTAAGGAAAGGTGTGATAGTAGCAAGATTTTGAAGAAAAATGCTCTCCTAAAATACGGTCAAGAATAATAGGATAGAAACTTGAAGCATCTGTTGTGAAAAATGCACGAAGTCTAAAAGATGTATTTTTCTAGAGTAAGGCCGTTGAAACGTTTAAAGCGCAAGAAAAAAATACTTTTGATACAAAAAAGTGGAAAGAAAATGCAGTTTTGTAAAAAAAAAGAGAAACGGAAAACAGCTTGAACCTAAAAGTGCCTCTTAAAGTTTTCAGGTATTAAAAGTTTAATATTTGATGTTATTTTTTTAATGTTCAGTTTTACAGGATTTCTGAAAGGCTTCATGTATTGATTGGGGAGGGGGTCTAAAGTTTAGGTTTGATAGATAGATAAATTTGATCGGTTTAAAGTTCAACGGTAAGCTATTTTGAATTCCCTTTTAACTTTGAATCAAATTGTGTTAATAATAATAAATAATCCATCATACTTAAATAGGATATTCAAATAAGTAAGTTCTTGCACTTTTAAAATTTCATTTAATATTAATGTGAATGATATTTTAATTTGGTTACGTTATTGAATATTCAGAATATTTTTAATTTTTAGTATACTTATACTTAAAAAAAATCTAAATTCCCTGCTTTGGAACAAATTCCTTATAAAGGTATAGTTACTAGTTTCAGAAATGTTTAGTTCATTTAGTTTTATAAGACAAAATAGAGCATGCTTTTCTTAAAAAGAAGACTGTTTTGATTGTGTAGAAGAAGACATTCAGGTTGAGCCAACTTTTATACGCGGATAGCTGACATTTTTTGAGGTATTTCTTTCTTAGATTTTACATTATCAGAGAAATAAATTAACATAACTTAAAAAGGATAACATAAAAAACATTCATTACATTTTCATAACTTTATTACATGTTACGAGTATAAAATTATTCCGTTCTAAAAATTCTTTCTATGTAACCCACATAGAAGTATTTTTAATGTTACTTTCGAAATAATAATTCATGGTTTCCATACGAAAAGTTTCAATATTATGGTACCTCAAAAATCATACATTATTTTTTAAATATGTAACAACTTATGATCATGATGCATTTTCTAGCACAGAGAATCATAAAACTTCAAGGGTATTTCCTTTTGATTACGAAACTATCTCAATTTTCCAATAGTTCGTGCTGCATTTTAGACTGCATACGTTTTACAGTCGAAAATATTATCCATTAATCAATAAAATCTTTCAGTTTCTCTCTGTGATATGAAGTACCATTTTCTTACAACATCCCTAGCAACATTTTACGAGCGAATGGAAACGGTTAGACTCATTGGTTCAAGGAGGAAGCGGACAATTTTACAACCCATTAAATTTTTTTTTATCTGATAAGAAATGGGACGTTTGCTAGCTTGTTAAACATCGAGATTGCTTCGAGTTTCTCGCAGTTTACGATCCCCTTATTATTGTGGTTTTCAAAACGCGATGTAACCGAAACATTAAATATTTATAGCCAAAATGTTTTTAGTATGTATTGTCAGAATGAATTTCCATTGTCTTTTTCAAAACGGGTTTCAAAGAGTCCTCATTTACCTATGCTCGTTATTTTCATCTAACGTTTTGCAAATTTTATTGAAGCTAAAGTAAATGTCAATAAGGTCGTATTAAGTTAGTATTTATTAGTATGAAGATATGCTGCTCGTAAGACTAATGGAAGAAGAACATGAATGACATTGATTAAGTTATTGCTAAATAACACAGAATGATTGTAATTAAAGTTTATAATTTAAAAGGCTATAAAACAGAACCATTGGTTTAATGGATAACCGATAACTTGATATTTCACCTGAGTATTCCTGAAGCAATAGGAATTACAAATAAAGAAACAACGATAGTTTCAAAAGTTCCCTATAGGGGGCTGTTCTCGTCATAATCACCTGAGCTGGCAATATCGGCTTAAAACTGGCAGTATCGATAAGTAGAAAAATCTCGTCTGTTTTAAAATTGGTCTCTTGTGGTTATTATGATTACAGCGCACCCTATCGTCAAATTTTAGGTAAGTTTGCTCTAAAATTTTCAAGTTTTTCTCAAAGTAACGTTTGATTGAACGTATTTGTATTTCTTATTTGAAACGCTTCAACAATATTAGTCTTCAAATTTCACAACACTCATTTTTGTAAACTAATTATAGTAGGGGAGCCCAGAGTGTTTTTGGGTAGTAACTCGAGTGCGTCAGATAATCATAAGGGGGATACCTTGCATGCTTTTGAGTAACTCCACCAAATATAAGCTCTCTATGTAGGGGGGTTTGTCTAGAACAGCCCGTCAGATTTGTAAAAAAAATTAGTTAAATGGACATACTCGAGCGTGTCAGATAATGATAAGGTAGGTTAGTTACCAGCTAAAAAGTGTACATTTTCTAAAATCTTCCGATTTGAGCGGTGGGTAAGGGAGCGGGAGGGTTACAAAGTTGCAAAGTTAAAGCAAAGACCGGTAAGCCGCTATCGCTCTTTTTGAGAAAAATGTACGAAACAAAATGTTTATAGGCTAGTAGCCAGGAAACTAGGCTCAACTAGTTGTAAACTGTCTTTGTAGCCAATCTGACGCGCTCGAGTATGTCCATGTAACTAGTTTTCTTTCAAATTTTGACGGGCTGTTCTAAACAAACCCACCAACATAGAGAGCTTATATTTGGTGGAGTAACTCAAAAGCATGCAAGGTATCCCCCTTATGATTATCTGACGCGCTCGAGCAAATCCACATTTAGCATCATGGGCTCCCCTACTAATATGTTTGCATAATCATCGCATAGTGTAACAATAAAAACGCTCTTATTATGAATTATAACTAGATGATCAGTTTAGGGATATGAGAAAACTGCAGTTATTCACTTTTGAGTTACTTTAAATATTTTTGAAAATTGCCAAACGTTGCGTTTGATCTTACTAATCTAAGTAAGTAAAATTGCGTTTCAACTTATTCCTGTTTTGAAAAAAAAATCATAACAGATTTAACATATAGAGAGTAGCGCGATAACTTTTGAAGAAAATGCGATTTTAACTACCACTGAGATCCTTTAAGTTTAAGAAAATGCTTACACTAACATAAATTTACTTAAACGAGAAACAGATCAGAAACCGTCGCAAATATACCTCAGAAAAAACGACTTGAAAGAGTTTCTTAATAAAATTCAGATAACCAAGCCCTAATGGGTTTCACCAATGGTAATCCTTCAGTTGTCATAATAATCTCTGTGGTTTACATAGCTCATAATATACACTTTTGAAAGCTAATGGCAGTTGTGGTGGCTAGGGATGTCACGATTCTTTCGATTCGATCCCGGAATCGATTCCTGAGGTTCAACTCCTTCGATTCTTGTGTTCGATTCCGTGCCTTCGATTCTAACATGGGATCGATTCCATGCTGTTGATTCCCAATTCGATTCCGTCACAAAATTTGACGTCCCTATTTGTGGCTATCTGTAAAGAATCGAATGGGGGGGTTGGTGTTTCTAGAACTCTTCTTCCGGCCATTTTCTTTGGCTTAAAGATTTAAATAAAATTTTCACGATACATTTTTATTTTAACTGAAACGACTCGAGTGCTTCTACTAAAACAACCGGAACAAATGTCGGATACTTTTACTTTGTAGGATATCTTTTTAAATTCGTTCTCTCTTCAAAGTTCCTTTTTTTATCCTTTTACATCCGCAGTTAAGCACCGAAGACAGTTTGAAGGGAATAAAAATTCGAATAAGCATAAGGCGTTAAATTTTATTCTTTCGGGCTCTTAGAAAACGAATTGTTTAGAATATGGAAGTAATAACTTTTCAGAATCCTTGAAATGTGTCACACCTAAAAAAAAAGGAGTTTAAAGTTTTTGGACAGTTTTGATATTCATTTCAAACAGGAATAATTTATTAAGGGGATTAAAAATTAGATTGCTCCAAGAACATTCGTATTTTGGAATGCGTTTATTTGGTCGGCATGAAAATGTGTTTCAATAAAGGATTTTGTATTTTACTCCAGATATTGCAATGAATATTAATACCCTAGCTAGAAGGAATTTCTTATCAACGATGTATATAAAAATTCAGTGATAGGAGATTATTTATTAAATCGTAGGTCGTATTACTGAGATATTTGATTTATTTTAATATCAATTTTAAATTTTTACACTTAATTCATAAACTTTTATTCTTTGTTTTAATAGAATTTCAATTTGGTTGCAAGTATCATGTTACATATTTTAGATAAAAAGTGAATTATTTTCTTTTCCTAAAATTGTTTGTTTTCAACCTAAAACAATAATGTGAAAAGAAACTTTAAAGTAATTGATAAATTTGAAACCCATTTTGTATTCTTCATACAGTCCACTTTTTAGTGCTTATGGGTACCAAGAAATGAAATTAAAATCTACTCTTCAACGTTTCTTTGAATCTTTTGTGGGGCTAGATAAAATTACTTAAATCAGATTTCTTGTTTTGCGTGATTCAAAGTTACAATCACTTGTAGTTTTAAGAACATTTTTAAATTAATGAAGTGTTTTTACATTATAATTATGTAGATATTAAAATACGTGAATCCATTAATATTTTAGAAGAGAAAAATAAGACTTTTTGTTAAACCCAAAAGAGTAATTAAGTTTAATATACAAAGCGTCAAGTGGAGCACCTGGGAATATGTCCAAAGATAAAAATTTAAAGGATTATAATTTAGAAATTTATGGAAAATGTATCTGGAAGGAAACAAATACAAGTGCTTTTTGTCATGAGGAAATCAAGGAAGAATTTTATACGTAAAATACGTTTAAAGTTCAATTTAAGATTATTAAACATAGTTTATTAATCTTATGTTAAACATAGTTAATTAATCACATATTAATTAATGTATTATTTATAATCTTTCAAAATAACCCTCAATTTTTATATTATAATTTAATTTATTTCAAGTATCCCAAGGTGGGCTACTCTCCCCTACGAGAAGTTATTACTTAAATTTTCATAGTAAAGGGGAGTTTTTAAAAACAGTTGGAAGAGAGAGAGAGCATTTGAATCATACTTCCAAAGTGAACCTTGCACTGCTGTTATTTCTTTAACTGTGACTGAAGTGAAGATACTTAAAATTTAGGATCCTAAATCAAAGCCTTTTTGAAAAGTTAGAACATTTTCACTTGATTTAAGTATAAAAACCTACGATAGGGTATGAAAACCATCCCATTACTCCCCATCTCTCCGAGGATATCAACTGCTGGGTTAGTTCCCTGATCCCCCTCAGGTCGATTAGCAGTGAATGTCAATGAAATCCAATTACAAGAGGCCTGCGCTCGTCTCTCTTCCGGTCGGGCCGTGGGGATTTGCGACGTCGTAACATAAACAATTTAGGCCCTCCTGATCATTCATTACAAGGGGGGATTCCTGATGCCAAGAACAGGTACGGTCTGCGTAGATTTCCACTGTTGCTTTTGTGGTTGGGGGATGGAGATTTCAACTGGTTTTGGAGGGGTTTTAAAGAAGATGCTCTTATTTTCGTTGTTGGTGTCTCTGATTACGTACTTGCAAAACAAATTTGTGGGTTCTTTTCATGTCGCTGGCATCATCGTATCTTGGATTTGAGGAATATACAGTATAAGCCTGCGAAATTTGTTTCTTTGCCGAACAGATTTCCATGAACGACATAGAATTGCATTTTAATGATTTTAATAAGTTGTTAGAGAAAACAACAGGTGTGCCAATAGCTCACAAGATGACCGATATGTATTTTATTATTATTTTACTCTAATGCTATCACCACTATTGGGAAAAATTTGAGAAGTGCTCCACTTGCTCTACTCCCGGCTCACAGTCAATTCAGCAGGTGTGGTTGTAGCAGAATATTTTCACTCAATAATGAAATGTATTTTTCTTGTATAGAGCATTTTAAGTCACATGACTCGGACCTAACAACGGCCTTAGCAACAGAAGATGTTACAGTTTTTTGCCCTACAGAGGTTGACAGTTACAGAAAATGACTAGCCGTGGAATTCTTCTATTGGAGCATTTGCAATCACGTGACCCCATACCTAAAAACCGCCTTAGCAACAGATACCACGTTACCTAGCAACCGCCTTAGCAACAGTTAAAAGCCCTACAAAGGTTAACAGTTAAAAGAAAATAGCTGGTCGTGACGTCACCTGAAAAAGCTCTATGTACTCCCACCTTGAAAACGGGCACGCGCCCAATACAATAAAAAAAGTGACTAGATTTTAAATGATCATTTGTTCAAACAGGATTCTCAAGTTTTACCTTACGAAACATTCCCCCTACCTCAAAAATCATAAATTTTGTTTTTTTTTTTATAATCTGAGAAAACAACCAAAATTATTCCAAAGCCCCGAAAAATCCCAACATGTCCCTCCGAAATTATTTCCGTCATGTACTACGTAGCCACAGCAATGGTATGGATTAATACACGTACTACGGCAAACAGCTAGTGTGACATGCAAATAGGTAGGAAACATAATACAGTTGTTAAATGTGCCTTTCGAAAACTCAATGATTGAAGTTATCGCTCATGGTATGTTATTATCAAAACAAACAGCTCCGTTTCATAGCATAAAACGATTCATTATAACGTCCTTGGGAACGTAAATTTTATAATCGAAATTATTAAAACTTATGCGAAAAAAATATAAAATAAACTAATACTTTATCATCCATCTAGATATGTGGAATGTATTCTAAAAGAAACAACTCGTGGTTTTTTAAGAAGCATTTGAATAAATAATTCCTTATCGTGTATAAATGTATTATGTAGTATTAGGAAAACGTTTTCTTTGTTTAGTAAGTTGCTACTTATTTAAATATGATCCCACAATTGGAAAATATATCGTATTTTCAAACAAATAATGTAAATTTAGCTAAAGCACAAAAGCACTTAAATATTTATTGTTTTCATAAAAATTGACCCAAAGTCAATGAAGCACATTACCTTAATTGCATAAAGATAAATTCTGGTAAAATCGTTATTTTAAACAGTTTTATGGGTTTTCATTACGACAAGCCTTTTGCAGAACTGAAGTCAGTTAAATATTTCGAATAAGTTTAGGTTATTTTATTATAAGAAAACTAGCTGGTTTGACCCGGCAAAGCCGCGTCTTACCAGCTAGATTACGCGCCTTTGGCGCTGATGCGAGCTTCGCTCGTTACTATTTATCGCTTGCAGCGCAGTTAAATTTTTTAAGCTGCATCGTCATCGCTAAACTATTCAATATATTCAATCAAATTATAGGTCTTTCTAACCACAATGAATTTATTCTTATGCGTCATCTGAAAAGAAAGAAGTAATACTTTAATTAAACCTGTACCAGTAATTTTTCTTATAAATCCAATATGCCTAGTAGGTATCCTGTTGCGATAAGTCTAGTAAAACGTCAAAAAATATAAGCTTTATAATTTCAAAGTAGATTTTCTTCAAGCTCTTTAAAAGACGTTTTGCCTGTGTTGGTAAAAATATTAACTGAAAACAATGGGGCAAATTGAAAAAAGTTTCTAATTTAAAAATGGAATGCTTTGAAGGAACGTGGCACATTTTTGGCTCATCTAGGGTTGGAAATCTTTCGATCAAGACCGAGTTTGTCAAAATCGGTTCAGGGGTTCGGGCTGGCGGCCGGCCGAACGGAACCTCCCCATAGAGTTAACATGGGGGCAAAACGAAAAAATCGTATAATTTAAAAATGGAAGGTTTTAGAGGAACGTGTTATATTATTGGCTCATCTAGGGGTGGAAAGCTTTCGATCAAGACCGAGTTTGTCGAAATCGATACAGGGATGCGGCCTGGCGGCCGGCCGAAAGAAAAACCAAATTATTTTAATATATAAGATAATAAGGCACAGAAAAGAATATTTATAAAATAATTTTTTTACTTAATTTATAAAACGAACTAAGAAGAGTGTACAGCCAGATTAAGTGATTATGATACATACTTATATTTATTGTAGACCTCACCTCACGTTTCATGTATTTTTGTAAATAGTACGAGTTATTTTTTATTTTTAGATATTGGTTTCAGTTGCATACCAACACTAAACTTAGTTTAAAAAGTTTAAAGATTTCTAAGTTTAGAATTTTTTTTTTACCTAATTTATTCTCATAAAAAAACATTAGTGAACAAATGAAATACTGTGGAAATTTTTACACTACTCTTACACCAAGCTTTTAAGGATAGATGTGTTTATGATTTCAAAATCCAAGGGTCATAGCTTGGAATACTAAAACACACCAACAAAAACTTCAGGAATCCAGCAAATTTCACCGTACAGGAAAAAAATACATTAAAACCCCGTACCTAATAGATTATTAGATTAATCCATCCATTACAACCACAACCCATGCATCACCTAGTAGCCGATGCATTTCCATAGGATTTACGAGGGAATTATTTTAAATACCAGTCCGGTGAATGCATACGCGAAAACGACGGGAGATTTCCATCAGGAAATGAATAAATCGCGGGAATGACGTTTTCCGCAGACCGGGTGAAATATTGGACCGGGGCTTTTTCGGCTAGTGAGGAATGGGGTAAAATATATGGGCGAGTCGCAATGTCTGCCCCCCCGTGTGAAATATGGGACTGGTATTGAACTGGAGATGAAGAGATGTAATAAGTGCTTCCAGGGCTCTCAGAAGTTCGGGGATTTGATTGGAGAATGGAGTATCCAGCTGATGATTGATTGGTTGGATGGATGCCGATAAGGATATCTGGTGCAAGTTGAATTGGATTGGATTGGACACTGGGAATGTGAACGGAGCTGACGTCACGAACGCATGATATCACGAGTTTTACATTTAGAATTATTAATATTGACGTTTTGAATTCTTAAAATAAATAAAAGAAATTAATGTATTTAAATATTTATTATTCACCAGAAATATTGCTAAATTTTATTTTTTAAAAATTCACATATTTTCTTTTTGTCAGGTTTTTACAATTCTATTTTATCAATTTATTAAAATGAGAGAAATAACCTACATGACACTCATTTTGCAAAAATATAACTTCCATTTTATATATCTTGTTTATATATCGTTCTTGTTCGATTATATATCTTGTTTGTGTATTTTTCTTGCCAAGTAATTGGAATTCACTTCTGTTTGGCAATGTATTTTTAAAATAAATAAATAAAATATTTGAGGTTATAAAAACAAAAACAAAAAAAATTAAAGGAAATTGCCATAAATAAAAATATAGCACCAAATTAAAGATTTTGAGTTTTCAGAGCCCTTTTAACCATCCTGGAAAATTTATTTGAACCAAACTTGACCAAATTGACAGATAACAAAATTCATATAAGAGAATTTAAAATACATATAATACAAAACTTTGACCAGTCTTGAGTGCAAAATGTGGACACTGGTGTTTAGAAGTTCGATAATCTAATGTAATGTGCAAATATACACAGCTGAAAAGAATATAGCAAGAAATAGAAGTTTTAAGACTGACAAGACATGAAGTCACATTACAGACATCCAATAAGAACATAGCGAACTAGTCAAATATCATTTCATTGTTCAAGATATACCGAAAAAAGTTAAATCCTGTATTCGCATTGCGTTATTTTAGTCCGTTTCTTTTGTAAAAATATGATGATTAATGCATTTGCTTCATTTCTCTCTTTCCTTTTTAATTAATGGACAACATTATTTCTATATTACGTACAGAAAGTGGCAAAACCTGCGTGCAAAAGTATTTGGTTGATATATTTATTAAAGATAGTATCTAAATACAATTTTGCTTATTTTTTATTTAAAAGTAAACTTTGGGTGTCTAGACATTCTAAATTAAACAGCTGGGAGCTTTTTCATTTTGTTTAAGTTTAACTTAACTTATCTTTGTCATAAAACCTATTGTAACAAGGCTTTGAAACAAAAATGTATTTACACAAAAAGTGTTTCTCTGCAAAAACCCCTTTCTTTATATTATGTTCTAAAATAATTGATTTTGAAGGAAAAAAAATAAACCTGACGGATAGGGAACCACTGCATAGTTAGAGTAGCGTTACAAAAAGTGAATCTAATATGGTGATTTCTGAACACAGTTTTCATAGCATTAAGGATAGTTTCGGATGTATTTTAGCATAAGTATCAACGGATAAATTATCATAATGCAAACAAATATTTCTCTATAAAAGATATTTATAAGAGACATTTTAATTATTAACATTTAAATCCTTTTTCTAGCTTATTAGTATTGGAATACGTCACAAACAATCAAATATTCAACTGGTTAATACATTTCTACCAAGCAAATTTAATTAATTTCTGTTTCATCAGTAATTATTATTACTGACTAATATCTGTGTATGTTTAGAATTATATTTAATAATTTTCCTACAGGCTTATTGAACAAGCTAGCTACATAAAGATCAAAGTGTCTCAGAACACTGGGAAGAGCATATAATCCGATACAATTCGTAACATCCAATTCAAAACGCTACACTTTAAATAACATCCCTAAACTTTACAAAATGACACCTAAACAATTGGGATGAGACTAATGACAAACCAATCTATTTCGTAAATTGCACACAACAATCATCATCCCACAAAACAGACCTCACGCTTTAATGTACTACCTTCAGCCTGATTGAAGCAATCTAAGCTCAACCCCCCCCCCACGCTCGTAAATGAAAGGTTCCACCTCCAATCAGCAGCCAGTAATTAGAAAAGCAGGAAGAAGGCAACACAACTCGACACAGCGCACGAACTGAAGTGAATGGGGAGCTCTAATGAAGCCAGCCCACCTTGTTTCGTTCGGACTGCTGGAAAAGAAGGTTTTCTCGACTGGGGTTTTGAAGAAGGGGCCTTGTGGCGGAATAATTAGAAATGTTTTCCGGGGATTACCCGTTACCATACAGGGGTGGTTAAATGGGAACCGGTGACAGGATTTTCCTGTCAGGGGTGAGAGTAATCAGTTGAGGAGTATTTTTGTCGTTTAAAAAGGAGCAATTAGTGTGCGGAGGTTATTTAAAGATAGATTGACTTTTGTGGCTGCTCAGTTTAGAAATTTTCATTGTTAGGAAGTTTTTTGTTTTCATACTTTTGGTTGCAACTGAATCAAATAGAATGAATAGAAACGGTCAAGTTGAGCAATCAAACGGTACTTACTCCAAATCATATAGTAAGCAAACGATGAGGTTTTTGACTAGGCCTGTGCCTTATATCGATTTAATAAGATAAATCGGTTTAATGATAACATCGGTATACCGGTTTAAAGTCCATACCGAACCTATTATATCGGAATCCGAATTCCAATCCGATATAACTCGGACCGATATAATCTCAGACCGATATAACTTGGAGATTCGTGAATAGCTGTGAATGAATGATTTCAGAGGGCAAGATATCAATCTTAAATTGAGCAACTAGTCCGGACTAGATTTCGCCATTTCAACAGATATTTCTGACCTGTGTGTGACTAGCTTGAATAGCTAGTGACTATTCCTAACCAAAAATTAAAAAATTGTAGGTTTTTTTTTAACCAACCAAATTACTGTACTTTAAATGACTTTTTGCTCAACTTTGTTGATATTTTATTAAAAGAAAGTAATAAGTTACTTAAGAACAAACTGTTTAATTTTATCAACCTCATTCAAGTATTAAATTTCAAACTGTAAGAATTAAACACTAAATGTCCAGGGGTTTTCCTTTGGACTAGAACAGTTTTTATTTCCATCAAATTTGACTGTCTAGTGAAAAAATGATAAAAAAATCATTGAAAATAAGATAATATTTGTAAAAGTAATGTTGTAAGTTGTAATTGTAATGTTCTTATATCTAGAGTAATTTTAAAATGAGAGAAAACAAGTGGTTTCAATGGCAATGGTATAAGTAATATGCTTTTTATTTATTTATTTAAAAAAATATTTTGTACCCGAGTTAAATCGATTTAATCATTAAATCGGATTTTATGATTAACTATAAATCGATTTAATGAATTATTATATCGCCCAGTCCTATTTTTGACCATACACGCAATTGTATGTTTTTAATGAATAAATAACCTACATTTTAAGCCTAAGTTTACTTAAATAGCTTGAGTAGTTTTTGAAACATTCGACTTTAAAATTCCTGGGGTTTTTTTCGGCTACAACAATGCGTTTTGAGGAAATTTCATTGATGGGGAAAAAGACAGAGCAGAAAAATTTAGGAACTGTGAAGTTACATATCACATAAACCAATTGAGCCACACGAATAAACTTGGGCTTTAAAGGTAGATAATTTATTCCGGAAAAAAATATATAAATAGATGTTTATTCGAAAATTTAACCGTTTGGTTGCTATTTCACAATTTATGAAAAAAGGCCGAAAATTCGATTTTCAATTGGCTGCCATTCTATAACGCAACCGCTTTGCACAGGCTGACCAACAGAATCTTACTTCCCTATATACCTTGGAGGATATTTTCCTCATTATGAAAACTCTTAAAAACTATAAATATTAAGTAAATCCAACTCAATTAATACTTTACCAAAAACGTTCAATCTAGATTAATTTGATAATATTAAAGTATAAATCATGATGCAATCAATACGTATTCAAATACAAAGGTCAAACAAAAAGTAAAACAACAACAATGCTGCTTTGAATTTATCTGAATTTTGTAGATAATGCGTACAAATAAATGTCATCGTTGAATAGTTGTAAAGAAGATTGTAGTTTCAATATTTTAACCACAGATTTCTTAAGGCCCATTCACACTGTTTCACTTTTATCTTCATTTTCGAGGAATCATCCAAAGTGAAAAGTGTGAATTGGCGTTTCACTCTATACTCCTTCATTTTTCTATGGAAACTAGCGATTCACAGGAGTTAATCACTCGGAATGAACAGTGAAAATGAAGGATGAACAGTGAAAATGAAGGATGAACAGTGAAAATGAAAAAGTGTGAATGAGCCTTTAACTTTCTCTTCTACTATTAGACAGGTTGGTAATAAATGAGTCTTCTACAAGACCAGGGTAAGTTAAAATTAGATATTTATATTAAAAGCAGGTTTTTGAGTTTTATATTGCTTTCAGTCTTATACCACTCCAAAGATTCTATATGCCCCCAAACCTAAAACCACTTCAATTCACTGAAACACAGGCAGATATTTCTTAAAAATATCGATCCTTTCTTCGTCATACAAAACATTTAATGAAATATTTTCTTAATGCTAATAATAATTCGTCTGTTTGGTTAGTAGATCCATCAAATGAATATTCATGAAAGGAGAAATTCAAATAAAGAAATTTCCTTCGCATACAAAGGATCAAATTTATTGAGTAAATTGCCAACACAAGAGAAAAGTATTAGCTGTATAGAATCAAAGACATCTAAATATCATGATTCAAAGAACCTCCCTCTCTTTGTAGTAATTATAGCCATTTTAGTGCTATCTTTATATTCAATCACGATCACAAAGAACATCGAGGGAGCTTAAGGAGCCGTCGTAATTCCTTCCCTTTTAATTGAATAATTTCTTTCATACGCAATTTGCATTTCTATGTGCGTAATCTTTGCGAACTTGGTTTCGATTTATTACGGTGAGTAGTTAGCGTATGCAAATGAGGCGCATGTACAAACGAAACGAATTTTTATGTCATTAACGTAAAAACTTTTCAGACGATTTAATTTGTCTTCCGTTTGTTTTAAAGGAGAAAGAAATTTAAGTCATACTGTATTCATTTTTTTAATACTATGTGGTGAATTTTAAATAGTTTTTGATACATTTTCTATTAGTTTTACGTTACCATGAGTAAATATGTCCTTTTACTCTCTGTTTTTAATTCTCCAAAGTCCCGCATCAAATATGCGGAATTCATAATAGTTAAAAGCTTAGAAAATTTCGATGTAGTTCATGCGGAGAATGTTTTAAATATGAATAATTAGAATATTTTAGTTGATAAAATTTTTTGATTATTAATAATGATAAAAAATGTCCGAAAATGCATACATAAAACTACTCTTTAGAAGTTTCCTTTTTTAACTAATATGAATACCATAATATCATTCATATTAATGCATACTATTTTTGACATGAAATTTTGCTAAGTCGTGCATGTGAAAAAAGTTAAAATATGAAAAACATTATTCCAAATTTTTAATTTGCATAATAAGTTGCCATTTAATAATTTTATTCAAAACCCTATTGAGAATAACATTATCAATCTATAATTCAATACAAATTATGTGAAGTACACAGAACACCTGGGTTTTAAAGTTGGAAATTTGTTATGAAAAGTTTACCCTTCCCCAAGATTATTATGTAAAACAATAAATAAATCAGTTACTTCAGAGGGTGCTTATGTTAATGTAAATAACTTCCCTTTTTTAAAAGACTCGTCCTACCATCAACTTAAAAAAAAATTAATTGATTGCCCAGAGTAAAATGTTTTCACCTTTTTTCATCAATCCAAAAATATCACCAAGACAAGAAAAAAACGGCTTTCAATTTCCTAAAGCAATCCTTGCGTACACACATAAAACATTTCTAACACTAACAACACCTTCACCTCTGAAAAACAAAATTAATTGCCCTCAGACCAATCTCCTCAAACAAAGCAGGCTTTTTAAATGAAACACAATGCAGCAAGAAACCGTGTTGACCGAGAGCACTATTTACCTAATCGCTAGTGATTATTTTGGCTAGAGGTTAATCATATCTCGGCTGTGTTAACGATCCCTCCAAGCTTTCATTTGGGAAGCCATTTTTCCCCAACTAATGAAGCAGAAATTAGCAGGGCCCAATGTAAATAAGCGGTTTTTCTTAATCATCAGAAGCCACGGGCTAATTAAGAGAGGGAGATGTCTGCCCTTTACATTTTCTTTATAACGATTTTTTTGGTTCGTTGGTTGGTTGGTTGGTTGGTTGGTTGGTTGGTTGATTTATCGCGATCTTAACCGAATTAATTTTTTTTAGAAAATAAATTTTGAACTTCAATTTAGTGCAGTTAATTCCTGATGTGTAAAATAAACACATAGCTTTCTGCTATTTTGAAAGAAATTTATTGAAAGTTAGTTTTACTTGTGGAATTAAATTCTGGGAACCCCTATATGTCATACGCAGATTTCGAATAAAACTTATTAAGAATTAGTTGAATGAAATTAATTAACTATGTAACAAAACTTCTTTGAAACAAAATTATTTCTTTAATGCAGGTAAAATTTATTTAGTTAGATTAATAGTTAGAATAAATAAATGAGTAATTATTCTACTAGGGAAGGTTTTGCAGATTAAGACATTCTTAAACTGTTAGAATAATAATAAGGTTACATTTTAATTAATTGTGCAATCTTTTCTATTTATGAATATGTTTGTTTGTCTTCTTAATAGTAATAAAAAATTTAAGTACTCTTATAAGATTTCGGTTTTATTTTCAAGTTTTCAGGAACCTATTTATACTATTGTTAAATTGTTTAATTGCTTTTCTTCATTTATTAACTACATTAAAATAACGCTAAAACAGACAAAGTGACAAATAAAACATGTATTTCTATAGTTACCCAAGACTTTAATGTTCAGACAAGCTGAAAATTGCAAACATTGTTGGACCATGTCTAATACGATTTAACAGCAAAAATAGAGCTCAAAACTAACATTGGAAAAGATTCAAGTATAAAGTAGTAACATGCAGTTAAAACCAGCCAAGCATTTATTTCACTATACAAACATGTTATATCCTTGTAATGCGCAATATATTTAAGCTACAGAAAACGTTTTTTACAAGTCTGGTTATTCGTGAAAATAAAATATTTATCCCCGTTTCTACATCAACTTTGAAAATTCCTTACGCGATACAATGGCAAGTAAAGATGAATTGAATTCAGTTTCAAATCTTGTTCAGCGGGAGGAGGTTTTGTTATCGCTCGCACAGAACACGAATTTCGAGAGAGGAAGAAATCAAATTAAGAGGCGTTGGAACGGATTTTGCGTTAGTCATATATTCAAGAGAGTACGTCTTCCCTTTGTGGTGCAGATTCACGGTTCGTTATGTATATTGTACACGGAAGAATAAAATGTACAAAGAGTGTTTCAACGCGTCCTCTATGGAAATTGCATGGTATGAGCAGTTAATGCTTAAATGAAACGGATGGGAGAAGATTTTAGAGCTTTGTTGTCAATATCGGAGTTTATATTTTTAAGCAACGTGTGTCTTATTATTGAGTTTTTCCCCGTCATCTTTGAAACTAATGTTGGATTTTCAAAAGCTTGATGATTGCTTCGAAAACTGGGATATTGTTTGATACCGTACGGGAATTTGTTCAATTCATTGCAAAGGGTATGATACTGAAGTGAAGATGTTTATATAAGGCTATTAGCTATGATCCTCGATTTGACTTTTATGCTTTACGTGCAATTTGCAAATCAGTGTCAGTTAGCTCCACTTTATTAACGAATTTATATTTACTAAGAATGTATTAGGATATTCATTTATCATTGTATTCTGTAAGCGTCAGTAATATATTTTTCTTAGTACCGAATCCATCAAATAGTTTGTAACACATAAAGTGAATCGATGTCCATAGCTTTGAAAGCTAAATTTCGTCTAGTTGTACTGTTATTAGGATACAGTTAGGATTAAAAAAAAGTTCAGTGTAGTAAACTGTTTGTTATATTAACTTTCGGTAGCTCGTTCTAAATAAAACTTGATGGACTGTATTTAAATTGAAGTTAGATTTATTGGCCTCGACTGCTGCGAAGAGAAAAATTACATGAGTTCTCTCTTGTTGAGAGTTAGATTGCATCTCATACAAATACAATGACTTATTAGCATTACACAGAAGAGTTTCTCAAATCTGATAAAAGGCGACTTCAGCGCCCTCCTAAGCAACACAGCGGTAGCTCCAACACTATCTACTCATGTTTTTGTTTTATTCCCTTCCATTTAGCAAGTTTTTTATTGCAGTTTGCACCACTATCTTTAATATTCATAGCTCAAAAATCAAAGGGCTGCCTAAGTGCACTATTTAAAAAGTTTGGATGATGTAGTAAACATTTCATAAATTAACCATTCCTACATTAATTTTATTTAACTCATTTTGAAAAGTATCTTATAATGTAGTTTGCAACACTTTTAAGTAACCAACAATATTCATAACTCCAAAGAGCAAAGAGTTTTCATGTAATTTTACTATTTGTGTAAAAAAGGCTGAACGCAACTATTTCTGAAACTTCCCCATTCATGGTCGTGTTCACTACTAAACTGACCGGCGCGGCGGTTAATCGGTTGTCAAACTTCTGATTGGTTGTTAAAGAAGGAAAACTAGATTTCTGCCAATCAGATGTTTAGATCCTGATTAACCGTCGGTTAGGTTAGCGTTGTGAATACGGCCGTTAAAAACCTACAATCTTAAAATTTGCATAAAAACAACAGATATGTAACTAAAACTCTTCGAAAAAAAATTTCGATAACTTTACTAAAACTCCTCCCACTTTCCCGAAACACACAAATTACTCTAAAAACCACGAATATACATCCAGTTTAACCCCCCAAAACCAAACTCCGTTCTCCTCCACAGAACTATCCCGAAAACGACAGCGCACTAGTCCCAATAACAGCCATTCCACCCCTCTGTTCGGAACAAAAAAAAGTATGTTTGACATCTTTTTGTTCCGAAACAAAACGCTATTTATTTGAACATCCCGGGGAAGGACAGGAAACAGCAGTGTCCTTCATGTGTCGCTTCAATATCCTGAAGATTTCGGACGGATCCTTCCCTAAAACCTTCCACGACGTGACTTCCGCGCAAGACGTGAGGGGAGTCGGTGACATCGGCTCGGGACGCTGGGGGAAGTGACCAGGTGACATGTTTGGTAACGCTCTCTTCTAGGACATTTGGACATCCACTGGATTTATACTGCTTTGTTTTTGAATGATAAGTACTTCCATCAAGTATACGTTAGATATAGCTTTTTTTACATAAAATATATTAATAAATATTATCACGATGATCAAATACAATCACTCCAAAAAGTATTCTTACACTCAACAAATTTGCACTGGTATAACTCTTATTGCGGCTAAAATACACGTGCAAAATACAAACAAAAATTATCCTAACATAGTATGGTATTCTTCATAATAATCTACCAAAAAAAGAGAGAAAAATTATAAAAACAGTTAGAAAATAAAATATTTAAAAAATGAAATGATTTGAAAGCTATTGGTCTTAATAAACCTTAAGAAAAAAATCGCATGCAAGTGCTTTTAAATTAGGAATAGAATCAAAATATGGTTTTCAGAAATACGATGATCCCATGTTAAGTCTATGGCTGTTCAAATCGCTTCATTTTTTTTATTTCAATAAATTTTTTTCTAAGTGTTCTGATATTTTTTGCTCTTTTTTTTTATAGATTATAATGAAGAATATCATACTATGTTAGGATAATTTTTGTTTGGATTTTGCACGTGGAATTTGGCCGTAATAGGTATACTAGTGCAAATTTGTTGGGTGTACGAATACTTTCTGGAGTGACTATATTTGCTTATGTTTCTTTTACAATTGAAGGGATTAGTAGAAGAAGGGTGTATGATGTATGTGATATTTAAAAAAATTAACTATTGCAAGGAATGGATAAGGTATGTTTGACTTAGAGTTCAGACACCCTCTTTAAAGGATTTCAACTTAAACATCTTCTTGACCAAATTTTCAAGAGTCATAAAGAAGTTATTTGACCGAAGTATAGAGTGTTTTCAGGTGACGTCACAACCGGTTATTTTCTTTTAACTGTGTACCTTCTGTAGGGCTTTTAACTGTTGCTAAGGCCATTGTTTATCTGTTGCTAAGGCGTTTTTTAGGTATGGGATCACGTGATTACAAATGCTCCAATAGAGGAATTCCACGGCTAGTCATTTTCTGTAACTGTTAACCTCTGTAGGGCAAAAAACTGTAACCTTTTCTGTTGCTAAGGCCGTTGTTAGGTCCGAGTCATGTGATTGAAAATACTCTATCTCAAAACAAGCTTTTTGTTATTTATATCCTTCTTCCATTTATACCTCTTTAATGTGCACGATGTACTTTTTCTTAATGATACATTAAGATAAAAAGGAATTCTTACCCCATAAAATCACCAGTGCGATATCTGCTGAACTCACCGAATAGAGAGTAATAAACATCAAAATGCCCCCCTAAAAAAACCAGTTGCTACATAGAGAAGTAAAAATTCATAATGAATCGTGAAGAAATAACTAGTACTAAAAGAATTAAAAGCTTGTCAGTGTTGCTGCATTCAAGGGTTTGAAATGCATGTAGCAGTTGCTTCTAGAGATGGGCAAAAAACGAGTAGCAGTTAAAATAAACAGCTGCTATAGGAAAATAAATAATGTAGCTGCTAAACGTGTTAAGAAATAGCAGCTAATATTTAGCAGCATTTGTAGGCTCTCTATTGGTCAAAAATATCGCATCTATGCTGCTACGCGTTGACTAATGAGAATCGTCTAAATTTAGCAGCAGCAGTTAACGAAGGAAACGAAAGGAAAACGTGATCATGTCCCTTATCAGTAGCAGCTACTGTAGCTGCTAAGAAATAACAGGTACTTTTAGCTGGTAAAAATAGCAGCTACTTTTAGCTGTTATTTTTCCTTAACGAACGTAACTGCTACGTTTTCCAAAAGTAGCAGATTTGCCCACCTCTAGTTGCTTCAAGATCGAAATTAAGGTAAAACTGATTGAAAGTTGTTTTCACTGTATACTAACGATTATAAAGGAAAAAGAAGTTCTACAGGAACAGAAAGCTTGGCAGTGATGCTGCATTTAAGGGTTTGTAATGACTGCTACCTGAACATCGAAAACGCAAAAGTTGTTTTTGCTGTATACTTATTATTATAAAGGAAAAAAGAGTTCTACAGGGAAAAAAAGCTTGGCAGTGTTGCTGCATATAAGGGTTTGAAATGCCTGCTACCGGAACATCGAAAAGGCAAAAACGATGACAAGTTAATTTTTCTGGATACTAATGATTATGAAGGAAAAGCACGTTTTACAGGAATCCAAAGCTTGGCAGTGTTGCAGTAATGCAGGGTATGAAATGAGTACAGTGCATGATTGGATAAGTCAACGGCAGTTGACTTGTGTAACTTTTTTAATTACGAAAAAAAAACTTAATAGTAATTAAAATGATGAAAACTTTTAAATCATTCATGGAAAAATTGATCAAGGTAATTGACATAAAGTCAGATTCTCTTTTAAATTACTATATTTTACTATATTTAATAAAAGGGATAAAATTAAAGTTCAATGTGAGTCAACGAGGAATTATGGAAATTGAAACTCAAGGAAATATTTTTGTAGTGTACAAAATTTAGTGCTGATTCAATTTTTTTTAATTGGGGTTGTATTGGTTAGTTTTTAAGGTAACTTTTTTTTTGGAATTAGACTATGATTCTAGGTAAAAAAAAACCTTTAGTATTTTTTTTTAATTCCTCTGATATCTTTATTTAAACAATATGAAATTTAAATTGCACAAAGAAAAGCAAATTATTTTTGTGTAAATTTCAAATATTTGTTTTGTTTATTTGATTTAAATACCATTATTAAGTAAACTGAACGGTAACGTAAAGTAAAAAGAATTACAATTATGATCAAGCAATCATAGAAGACCTTGGTGGTAAAAAGTGATAACCCATATTATTTTAGTTTTAAAAAAACCTTAACTACATTTTTGTGAATTCTTTTGACTAGTACGATATTCAACTCAAAAATATCCTTGCTAATCATTTATTGTACGTAACACCTGCTCTGACTTGAGTATGATAATTGCTTTTGTTCGATAAAATTATTCATGGTATAAATTCGATTTTTTATAGGATGTGGGTTAAATTTTACCCTGAAGGTCTTAAAAATTCTTAAATCCATAACATTAAAGAAATCTACAAATAAAATACATAAAGTTTCGTAATTTTCTCAACAAAAAAAATCTTCCAGTAATAACTATAGTAATGACCAAACATGTCTGTCGCTCCACCCCGATCTCACCCCTTCACGTGAAGTAATCGGATCACGTGTGTCTCTTGTTCTGATCCAGTAGCTTTGTGACCATACATCACGGTCGGAGGACGGGACAGGTTACAAAATATGAAAGATTAGATAAGCCGGCCAATTTGGAGGGAAACACAATTTCGCAAACTTGGCGACTTTAAGGAATTGCCAAAGCCTAAAAGGATTTATGACTTTCTCTCAGATATGGAAGTGGATACCCGATTGCAAAGTTTTTTTGGGGGGAGGGAGATAAAAGTATCGGGACTAATGGAGACTAATACTGTGGTGTCTTCGGTCTTTTTTCGATGTCACCAGATACCTCGGGGGCAAGGTTTGCTGATAAGAAGTTTTTTTCGTATGTGTGTGATGAGGGGTTACTTGGTGACATGCAAGAGGATGCTGTGATGTTGTAAATGAGTCTGGTGTCCTCGAAATTGTGTGGTGACACGTTATTGATGCCAATAATGGTGTTAAAGAAAATGCTGCACAGCGTTATAAATAAGTTGATATGAATACTAAAGACTACACTAGACAGCAACTTAAGTTGACCCTATGACGTCACTAACAAACAAAGTAGTTCCAATCGGGGTGTCCGAATTTTGAGTGAAATGAAGAACGTCAATTGAAAAATATGATTATTAGTTTGTTAAACCCAGGTATATATAGTAGGGTGGAGCGAAAAAAACTTTTTTTCGAAATTCAAAAAGATACCTATGGCAAAAGTGGTCTTATGTAATAAAATGAAAAACCGCGCAAAAATTTTTGAAATCGGTTAATATCTCAGTTCGCGCATCGAGCTCAAAGCTTATAAAAATGCTTAAAAATGAACATTTTCCGAAATTTTTAAGATAATATTTAAATAAAATTTATAGAAATATTCTCGCTTGTAACCTCTTTATAAAAGCTCAAAAAAGTAAAAAAAGAAAATTTAATGTTTATTTTTAAAATATTTGGGTGCACAATTTTGCTTGAAAAATGCAAAATTTTCGAATAACACTTTGCGACAAAAAAATGGGTCAAAATGCCACAGAAACTTTGAAAGCAGATTCTTATGTAAAATTACCCCCTGAATCCGAATCCGACCCCCGTTTTTCTCCATCAGCCTCAAATTTTCGGGGAACAGTGCCTCCCACTTTTTACGTTTTTCGACGACTTTATAACTTTGAACTCGATTTTCAGGGTCAAAGAGCATTGCTTTAGTCTTCAAATTGCCCCCCAGGAGACAAGAAAGGTTCAAATTAATAAAATATGAAAATTTGTAAAAAATGGATAGGTTTAAGGGGTAATTAACCCCCTAAAAACGTAAAAAATCGCTAAAAATAGCAGGACTTGTTATACCCCATTTATTTCACTTATTTTTGAAGCAATTCATTTTTAAAGGGTACTAACCGTTTCCCAAGGACCCAAATTTAATAATGATATGCAGCAAAGATTTTTAGGAAAAGCGGTTGAGGAATTATCACCCCCGAAGCACCCGCGGAAGGGTTCGGAAGACTCTCTGAATCGCACTGGCGCACGCGCGCTCAAGAAACATGGAACACCTCCATAAAACCGGCCAGTTACTTTCGAACCAAAGAATTTCTACTTAGGAAAAAAGTATAATATACTAAAAATGTCATTTTTAAAATTTTCAAAGCATGAATATAATTTCTTGAGCACGCGTGCTTCGGGGGCGATAACTCCTCAACCGCTTTTCCTAAAAATCATTGCTGCATATCATTATTAAATTTGGGTCCTTGGGGAACGGTTAGGACCCTTTAAAAATGAATTGCTTCAAAAATAAGTGAAATAAATGGGGTCTAACAAATCCTACTATTTTTAGCGATTTTTTTACGTTTTTAGGGGGTTAATTACCCCTTAAACCTATCCATTTGTTAAAAATTTTCATATTTTATTAATTTGAACCTTTCTTGTCTCCTGGAGGACAATTTGAAGACTAAAGCAATGCTCTTTGACCCTGAAAATCGAGTTCAAAGTTATAAAGTCGTCGAAAAACGTAAAAAGTGGGAGGGGCTGTTCCCCTAAAATCTGAGGCTGATGGAGAAAAACGGGGGTCGGATTCGGATTCAGGGGGTAATTTTACATAAGAATCTGCTTTCAAAGTTTCTGTGGCATTTTGACCCATTTTTTTTGTCGCATAGTGTTATTCGAAAATTTTGCATTTTTCAAGCAAAATTGCGCACCCAAATATTTTAAAAATAAACATTAAATTTTCTTTTTTTATTTTTTTGAGCTTTTATAAAGAGGTTACAAGCGAGAATATTTCTATAAATTTTATTTAATATTATCTTAAAAATTTCGGAAAATGTTCATTTTTAAGCATTTTTATAAACTTTGAGCTCGATGCGCGAACTGAGATATTAACCGATTTCAAAAATTTTTGCGCGGTTTTTCATTTTATTACATAAGACCACTTTTGCCATAGGTATCTTTTTGAATTTCGAAAAAAAGTTTTTTTCGCTCCACCCTAATATATAGTGCTTTTCAATCCGTATTTGCGTATACCGAAACTCCTCCTAGCAACCCAACAGGCTTTGTGTTTACCGATTTCTCCTTCCGCATTTATGACGTACTGGGTTCAAGAAACGTTGCTGTCTAGTATACACTAATTGTTCTCCAGTGCCCCCGATAGCACACGATATTATCCTTTATCATAGGAAATGTTGATGATATTAAAGTGACATATGAGAGCAATGGTGGTCAATCCAGGGGTGCTACTGGCTTCAACTCAAAATCCCGGAAAACTATTAAATTATCAAACCTTTTATTTGGAATCCCTATTTCCGGAATGCTCCAAAATTCAGAACGTTAACAGAAACGAAAATTTCTTGTTCTGAAGGTATTTTTCCCGTAAAACCTACGGTGCGCTTAATGAATCGATGAGACAGATTGGTCGGGATGTTTTCATTAGTTTAAAAACTTGTACTGAATCACAGTGAACCGATTTCTTCAATAAAATATAACATTTCAAGATTTATTTATAAAAGCCTAAAGTTGTACTTGAATAAGACCATACAACTTGAACTTCCTCATAATTTGTATTCGAAGAAGAACGCGTACAACACATAAAATTGTAAACTCCTGCTAGACGCAATTTCCAACAAGGATTACCTAAACTAGGAAATTTTCCAAATTAGTTAGCATTCCCTAAAATAAGTTACTTGGTAATTAAAAACATAAAATATCGTATTAAAAACAAGTACTTATCAAAATATAAGTGTCATTCTTCTCCTCTCATTTTTATTCAATTTCACTCACTTAACGCCAAAAGTCATTATTAACTTTAACGCAGTTGGCAAGTACCGGACTGAATAATGTGCTCTAAAAATTGGAACTTACTCAAAATCAGCATTTTATACAAATTAAAATTTTAGGTGTGTGCATTATAGATAGAGCCAAAAATACTAATTAATAAAAAGCATTTTTTCACCGAAGACTTCTACACTCGTAGCCCCCAGGCTATACCGTTCTTCAGTAGTAGTTGGGAGTAATATCCCGAACAACCTACTGGAACTTATTCAAAACCCGAATTTTTAAACAATTAACGTAATAAGTAAGGTTTCTCGAGACCTTCTCTAGTGCCTTAAAAAGGCAAAAGTTGAGCATTCAATTAATTAATTGGAGTGGATCCAGTAGTAGCATTTACTTAATCATAATCGTTTTTAATTTGAGCTCCGCAGGAACAAAGATGGCGATGTGAAGGGTTTTAAAGTATACCATAAATACGCAAAATAAAAAAAAATATGACGATGATGATGAAAAAACTCCGGCCATAATTAATTTCTGAGAAGTAGTCACTTAGGAAAAGGACGATAATAAATGATGGAGTAATTGCTTCTCATTAGAAGGTCTTTTGTTGATGTTGTTGTGTTTCTTTTCTTTCTATTTTGGCTTGTTTTTTTTTGGAGGGAATTTGCTTGCGTCGTTGTAATAATGCTTTATCATTTTTTTCGATTTTTATCGCCTTCGATGCTTTGATGCAGCTTGGTTTAAAGTGTGGTCTTGTAATGTTTAAGGTTTTTCTTAAGCGAAAGTTTTAATGTTTGTTATTAGAGTTTGGTGCGTTGGAAAAGTATGTAGTTGATTTCTTAGCTGGAGAAGTTTGAACTTAAATAGTAGGAAATGTACACTGTAAAAAAATCCCGTAAAATTTACGGTTTTAAACTGGCAGCTAGGTTGGTTGTGGAAACCGTAAAAATTACGGAGTAAATCTGTAAAACAACGGTGTTTTACCCTGCAAAACAAAAATCATGAGTTAAAATGGTAAAAAGCCTTTGCTTTTATGGATTTACATGGATTAAAATGGTAAAACGCCGTTGTTTTTACGGATTTACTTCGTAATTTTTACGGTTTTCCACAACCAACCTAAGATGCCAGTTTAAAACCGTAAATTTTACGGGAATTTTACAGTGTAGTTAAAAATAGTTTATATGTTTTCTATATGGTAAAAAAAAGTAGTTTTTCAATAATGTACAGTAAACAACTTCACTGAGCTGATACCGTATGAGTTGGTTCGAATGAAAGTGGTATAAGTCCACTAAACGTAGAGTAATTGAAGATTTTCTTTAACGGCACATGTGTTGTTCCTATGGAGAAGGCATTTTTAGGCGGCTTTTTCGGGCCATTTATTGAGCTTTTGACTTAGGCGACTACCACACTGGGTAAAGAATTTTAAATGAAATCCAAATCCATGCTTTTCTCAAATTTGTATTTTCGGTCTTATACCTTCTTCATTCTGAGAAGCTCATATTATAAGGAGAGTTCTTAGTGTAAATGTGAACTATTGACTCCTTTTAATTCTTAATAGAATAATCATTTTAGTGAAGTTTTTATTTACCTTGATATGAAGCGTTTCGAATAAAATAACATCTTAAAAAAATATATAGTTAAGTTATTTTACTCAGAGTATAACAAGATTACAATTACTGTTCATAATTCATAGTGATTTTAGGAGGACATGTATATTTTATTCATTCTCAAAATTTTAAAATTCCTCTTTTACATTTGGATTTTTTTCTTTTCTTTGACAATTTTACATAAGGATTCAAGAACGTGTTTCGTGTTATACTATTTAATTTATAAATAATTTTATTTCCAATTCTGTTCTATTTTACTATTTAAACGTTTTATTGTTTTTAAAGTAAAATAACGATGAAATATCTGAATTAATGAAAGATATTTCAGTAATTAATAAAATTTTCAACAGTAAATTTGTGAGCTTCGTTAAAATTCAACAATGACTTAATGCAACACTGTATTCCCCAAATTAGTACAAACTGCAACAATAAATTTGGTCAGTTTTTTCTCAGCTTTCAAAAATGAAACAGCTTAAAAAATCATGTCTTCAAAATCGCTACTTTAATCTGAAATAATCCCAGTTTTGTGGTCTGAATACATTTTAAATAGGATAGTATCTATAAATGTAAGTAAATTATAGTTATTTGTGAAAAGTATGTTACGATAGAAACAGCAAAAAAAAAAGTAAATTTTAAATCCTTTTTTAGATCTACAGATGAAGGAAAGAAACAAGATGTTGATTTCTTCACTGATTTTGGATTACCCAAAACCAGGAAGCAATGCCATAAGAAAGATAATTTTCAGATAAGTTTACTTTTTTAATACAGTGTCTTAAGTATAAAGATTAAAGTGTTGAAAGATTTCAAAATTGATAAATTATAAGTTTCTATACTAACTTGTATTCGCAAGAAAAGTTGGACAAGGATAGATTATTCCTTAGAAAAGAGATTCATGATAAATTTTAAATATTTAAAAAAAATATATTACACTTTCAACTATTATTGAAAATACTACCCCAGGAGCTATATATTTAACATCATAATTTAAAGCAATAAACTTAAGAGAAAATAATTAAATATTTTTTGGATGAATTACCATAATTTAAGATTATTTTGTACAGATAATTTTATTGATTGTATTTTAACATTCATATTATGTACTTTCGACACTATAGGTTATATTAACTGCTGGCGGAAATAATTTTGAGTCAAGATCTAGCTTAATTCTATAAATCGAGATACCACTTAGAGTTCATATAGTCCAGTATATAAGGCCACCTTAATGATTTAATTGTTCTATTTATTCTGTAACTTTATTGATTTTAGTGATTTAAATATTTTTTCTTTCATATTAGTGATTTAAATGTGTTTCCTTCATATTAGTGATTTAACTATGTATTACTAATTTTGGTGATTCAATAGGAGTTTTTATTTAGTGATTTAATGAACTTTTATACAGGTCGACTGGCTATTAACGTTTAATAGTTAGTTAACAATTATAAGACAATCTCCGACTTGTGGATGATTGCCTATTGAGAGTGGATCTCGATTAGGGTTAGGATTTATTAATTGTTCGTTATGTAAGTAAATAAAGTATTTTATAAAGTGTGCTTTATGCAAAGCAGCGAACAACACGAACACTTACACATATTAACGTTAAATTATTTTCCATCTGTTCCAGCGGTAAGATGAATTTTAAGTTATCCTTTTTGCTGTCAGTGTAGCCTCTTTTTACTTATGTTTCCTAAACAGGAAGGATAGTTAAAAAACAAAACAGGATAGTTAATTACAGTACACAATGGATAGAAAAGGAAACTCTGAACCAATGATGGAGAGAGAATTGAAATTGCAATAATTTTTTTAATTAATACTGCTCTAATAAATGAATTCCCTTTTTTAGATTCAAAGACGCAGAAAAGGGAGCCGATTCTTTCGACGACAGGATGTGTGGCACGAATGGAAGATCCGGTTTCATAGATGTAAATGTTTCTGTTATAATAAATAAGGCTTATTTTAAACTTTGGAAAATTTTCTTTTGGAACTTAAGTTACACTTGATATTAATCGAAGTTAACACTTTCTTTTTATCAGGGTTGTTACGTTTAAAACACTTTGTTTAAAACACTTTGTTTAAAACACTTGTTTTAAACATGTTTAAAACAAAGCAAAAAAAAACATTGTTTAAAACACATGTACTTTTTTAGCAATTTTTTTTCTATGAACAGATGGCATTAGTATATAAAACTTAATATTTAATTCCAACTGTTTTATTTGACTTTTTTCTAAAAGGTTATTTAATAAAAAATACAAATAAACTTGTTTAAAAAATCATATTTTTTATAATTGACCTGTTCTTTGTTTGATTTTAATATTTTAAACGATCAATGCTGCTAATGTCGTCAAAATACGCAATGAACTGAAAAGGACTGAAAGGAATATGAATATAATAGGTAACTTATGACTGTTCAGCTCATATCTTGAACCTTTTAGCAAAATATATCAAAATTCTAATGATAAAGCTGAAGTTGTTGACATAGTAAGATATTTTGAAAACAATCATTTTGCTTCAGCCAAGCTTCAAGAAAAAGGTGCTAAAAAGCTCAAGATGCCGTTAATGCCGTCAGAATGCTTTGTTAATCCATTTTCAATTTTAAAAACTTAATTTTTTTTTTTTAAATCATTGGGTTTTGTTAAAATTTCTGTGTCGAGGATAAAAAAAAAACAAATAAAACGTTTTAAACAAAAATAAACATGTTTAAAACAAAAAAAAACACGTTTTTTGTTTTTTTTTAGAAAAAAACATGTTTTTTTCCAACCCTGCTTTTTATAAAGTTTTACATGATAAATGTCTTAAATATGATATAAAAAATTTAAGCTATTATAATGTGACAAATAATAAGTGTACACTAACTATCTTCAAATAAAAATAATTATACAAACTTTGAGCACTAAACGTAGATTTCGTAAAAAAGTACTTTTTCTTTCGCTCCCCCTAGTGCCTAGTATGACAATTTTAATTAAAATAAAATTAAAAAAGTTTAAATAAGATGAAAAAGTATACAAATAAATTTTGCTTTTAATAAAATGGCTAAAGTTTACACTTTTTGTGTAACTAATTCAAGAAAGTAGGTATTCAGCTTTCTATTTCAAAACAGAAATATTTTAAATGATAAAATTAAGAAATAGGAAGAAAAAGTATGGGTCCATTTTCGTTATACACATTTCCATATTTTGACTCATTATTGCTATTAGTATGCATTTATGCTACGGTAATAACGATAAATAGACATTCTTGAAATAATAATAATAATATTAAACATAGCTTGCTATATTTTAAAATAATTTCAAAACAAAATTAATTTCAAACCGATCCCTTTTTCAGTAAAATACAAAATTGTTCACAATTAATCTCTAAGTGCATTTTTCCTAATGATGAAATATTCATCAATCTTCACTTAAAAACGTAAATTTTTAGTATCGCAACACTAATTAATTACACTCTTTGAACAACTTCAACTAAATAGTGTTGATTAATAGCTCTACGAAAGGCAGATGGTGACCTCTTTTCGGGAACTCTTCCTCAGTTTATGCGATAACTACAGATGGTGAAGTTAATTATAACTCAAGGAATATGCACCTTAAAATTTGAGCCAGGTGGCTCTAGAGAGCCTGAATTTATTACAAAGTTTCAGATTAAATTTTAGAAACCTCTTTTCACCAAGGAGCACAGGAATGTTTAAAAAAATTAATATAAAATCTAATCAGCGGTTGGGGAAAAGGTTAGGTATATAGTCCGACCGCCACGAGAAAACTTTTGACAAGCAAACAAAATTTAAAAAATACGATCAAATCTAAATGATAGTCACACAGATTCGGCACAAAGCGTTAGGCGTTTATTAATTACCACCACCCCCAAACTTGAGGGGAATACCCGAAGCTAGAGCATTAATTACTAAATTAGAGCTTTGATTGAATTTTAATTCATTTTTAAAATTATATTGAGCATTTTTTTCATGTTCATTGACTCTGAAAACACAATATTTGACTGAAAAATGAGGGAATTGCATAGGAGAGGGATTTGCTTAATTTTACACTTTTTTGATGCGTTATAGTTTAAAACTCTCAAATATCAGATTTTAAAGTTCAAAAATATGTTTTAAATAACTTAAAATTCGATTTTATTTTTGCCAAAACACTAGTAAAGTCATGTGATCTAAAAACGGGATTTGACGTCACAGCGCAGTCGAAACTAGTGAATTGTTGAAAATATAAGAAATCAGACTTATCATAAAACCAAAACACGCATAAAACTCGTCTGTTTCTCTAGTGAACGGCCAGAAAAAGAAAAAAATTAAAACTTTGAATCCTAATAATTCCAAAACCAATTATTATTTTTTGAAAAATAAAACGCCAATCTTTTTATAAAAAATATTTGTATGTGTCTTTAAAATATCATAGTTTTTTAGTAAAAACTTTATGAAGAATAGCAGAATGAAGCAAGCTAAGCATACAATAACATGGCGAAACCAGTGGGTCCAAGCGCTGTGACGTCACACAGCAGCCATAACGAAATTACTGTTTTTCCCGCCAATACAGGAAACGAGGTTTTAAAAATTAATATCTTGGGGAATAGTTTTCCGATTTCAATAATTTTTACGTCATTTTTCATGGATTTTCATCCTCTATCATAATAAAATTAAAACAAAAAACGTGCAATTCCCTCATTGTCTTTTTATCATTAAAACAACGAAAATAGGCCCGGGGGGCCATTTTGTTCTGGTCGATTTTGGATTCAGCAGGTTTTAAACTATACCTCCAGCAATTTTGGTGCTTTTATCACAATCTGGACAATTTGGGTGGTTTTTTCCCTTTACCGGCCCTGCTAGAATAACCCGTATATGTAACAATCACCACAATATTGTTGATGTCAAAAGTTTTTCTCATAGCGGTCGGATTATATTTTAGTCTTAGTAAAACTTAGAAACATCCAAATATTTGTCACGTGTATATCTAAAGCATAAAGGTACACTATAATAAAGTATTCATTTTCGAAAGAGAACGAGAGTAAATTGAGGGATTACAAAACATTATTAAAGATGAGTTTAAGTAGAAATCGATCAACATGCATTAATTTTTTCTCGAAAATCTTTTAAACATAAATACCTAATCGTTTACTTGATTAAGAAAGAGGCATTGCTGTTATTGTTATTTTAGCCCTTAAAATAGTAACAGCTAATAAACCAGCGCTAGTAAGTTGATGGATTAGAGAAATGTATTTACTGGTATTAAGAATCTCTTTTAAAAGAAATTAACTCTGTTGACGCGACTAGTGATTATGCAACTTTATGATTGAGCATTAGAGAATTTTGTTTACTCCTTTTCTAAAACTCCTCTGAGTAAATTACTTTTAGTTAATGATGATGTATTGTTGTACCAGGTTGTACTTTGTAAACGTATTGTAGGGTGATGTATTACCAAAACATCATTGTTCGTAGGAAAAAGTTTTAATTCAAGCGTGAAAGAAAACTTTAATCACTACAGATAATGAAAATATTGTTATAATTTATTTTTTGAATGGTTTATTTTCTCTACGAAAATTACTGATGCACATCTCAAATTTGTTGCTAATTTGAATATATTAGTAATCCCCGAATTCTCCTAATAGGAGGTGAGATTGCTGGGGAGTAAGAAAACGCCATAATTTAAATAAGAAACGGAATGTTTTGCTAAAAGATAGACTACTACAGTGTTTTGAAAATGAAAAAATATTTTCTTATTATTCATTTAACTACCTACTTATAAAATAATACTGTAAATACAGGGTGTTCAAAAAAATACTGATACACTACATTTTATAAATCAATAACTCAAAAACTAAAAAAGATAAAAATACGCGGTTTCTTGCATCCTACTCTAAATACCAAAGAATTTTATGACACAAATTTTCGTAAATTAAAGTTCTCAAAACCCCCGATACGTGGCAGCACGATGTTTCATTATCTCATAGGGAAGATTGATCCTTTTATTCCCTGTCGGGGGATTTGGGAACAACGATTTACAACATTTGATTTGTGTCATAAAATTCATTGGTCTTCAGAGTAGGATGCAAGTAACCTCGTATATTTATCTTTTTTTTTTTTTCGTTTTTGAGTTATTAATTTTTAAAATGCGTCAGTCTTTTTTGGGACAACCTGTATAAGCACGTATTAGTCAATATAAGGAAAAGTCAGACATTGATTTGTGATTTAAATTATTCAAGAACAAAGTAATCTCTAAGAACATACTATCATCAGTATATTTGTGATTACGAAAGAATTTGTTGATTGAATATTAAATTTATTGCTAATAAAACCAGTAGCAAATATCATTTTCAATACAACAAAACAACAACATTTCTACTACATTTAATAGTTTAAAAATCTCACTCCTTCATTACTAAAAAAAAAATTATATTCTTCACACATTCCCCCTTCACCGATTAGGTACTTCTCCGATTAGGACGAGCAGCGATCCGCCCCCTTCACTCTTATCAGTCATCCGTGAAGAACCAATTGGTCATGCATTCCTTACTGCTTTGGTGAGCGATATCTCCCCTTTCCCTTCTAAGAAACAGGGGTCGGGGGAGCATGTTCCTACAACCTACAACCAGTTTATTGCTATCATGGTGTGCAATTTCGGCTGCAGCTGTTTTATTGCTCAAAAACCATGCTCCCTCGAAATAAGGGGGAGCTTATAAGGGGATTGACTTTCACCTTCGTATTTTCATGTTTTTTTTTTGTTAAATAAAATGAAATTAGGACATTGAAATTAAAGAACTCTATAATCAAGTTGTTTGGAACAAAAAATCCATATCGTTCAGGATGTTAAGAAACATTTTTATAGCAAATGACCATGAAAATACTCGAAACTTAACCACAGGATGACATTTAAAAGAACAAATTTAGTTTAAACACTTTTTTCAGTAGTTCCTTTTTACATCATTCTGAAATTGGTTGAGAATGTGTATTAACATCCCGGATTCACTTATCACGATTAATTCATATTATTAGTGTTTAAAAAGCAAAGGTTTGATAAATATTTCCCAAAGTGCCGCGAAATATAATGAGATGGTCCATAAACAGTATAAAATGTTTAGTTTCGTATGTAAACGACACAAAATTTTTAAAAATGAAAAAAAACCCCTAACATTATGGTTTTAAAAAGCCAAAAATTTGTATTCACGTGGGTACCAAATTGGTTCCTTCTCCATCTTCACTCGTTTTGATGCCTATTTCTTTTTACTACGATTTCAAAAGCTAAGACTCTTGGTAATTCATTACTTAAGAAAAAGAAAGTTTGACAAATGGAGAAATGGAGATTCATTTTGAATCATCTATTTCTTCAAGAACCTCTAGACTAGGACTAACCCTAACTAGAACCTCTAGGTCAAGCGGCTTACATTTTTAATTACTTTTTTAAACACAAGAAATAACTGCATTTATGTAAAAAATGGCGGTAAATAGTACCTACCTTATAAGCTCTTCTTCTTTAGGTTTTTCGTCACAAATGCTGCAATGGATCCCACCATATTCCTGGGTATTTGCCCGCTTTTCCTTCAAGCTTTCGTCGCGAAAACTGTAAAGAAATAATTTCTCTTAACCTTCTAAATCGCCAACAACTACAGCTCAGTTATACTTAATTCTTACAGTTATACAACAGCTAATATTAGATGTTAATGAAAAACCTTTAGGACATTAAAACAAACATTGAATAAAAACATGGATATTCCTCAATGAGGTATTTTCACTAGTGAGGGATTCGCTTAATTTCACACTTTTTCGATGCGTTATGGTTTAAAACTATCAAATTTCAAATTTTTTAGTTGAAAAATGATTTTAAATAATTTAAAATGCTATTTTACTTTCGCGAAAACGGCAGAAAAGTCACGTGATCAGAAAACGGGCTTCTATTGGATGTGACGTCACGGTCCGCCAAATCAAGTGTGTTTACTGTGCTTCGAATGGTATTCTCGCTTCGTTCTTGAGCAACAGTAGCGGAGCTAGGCGTCGGCGGTGTCGGCGACCGCCGACGGCCTCGCACCTCGGAAAGGCCTCGCGCCCAAGAAAGAAAACCTAAAAATCAATGATTTTTTCTCCCCATTTTTTAAAAAGTAGATTTTTCTTAGAAAAATTTAGAAATTCGGACTAGGTGTACCAAAACAAGTAAAACCCTGTTTTTTTTGGGTCAAATTACAGAAAAATTTCTGGGGGAGGACCCCCAAACCCCCTTTTGTACTTGGAACTTATTATTAACAACTTTATTATAATTAGTTCATCCAAATCCTACCTAAAATTCTATGTCCAAAATTCGGACTAAGTATACAGAAACAAGTTGAAACCCTGTTTTTAGAGTAGTTTTCAAAACCTTTTATAGGGAAGAACTCCCAGATCCCCTTTTGTACTTGGAACTGTATTACTACTTATAACTTTTTAATATTATGTTTATAAAAATGCAAATCCTATATAAAAATATATATCCAATATTCGAACTAATTGTACCAAAACTAATTAAAAACCTGTTTTTTGAGTGAAATTTCGAAAATTTTTCTGGGGAAGACCCCCAAACAAGCGCGGATCCAGGGGGGGGGGCACCTGGTCAATTCCCCCCCCCCCGTGGACTTGGACTAGGTGTACCAAAAAACGAGTTAAAAACCTGTTTTTTGGGGGTCAAATTTTCAAAACTTTCTGGGGGAGGACCCCCAGACCCCCCTTTAGAATTTATAACATTATTATGTACTACTTTTTATATTAAGTTCTTCAAAAGATGCAAGTATGTCACATGGGGGGGCAAAATTAGGCAAAAAAAAGTACATCAATGGATGGCCCCTTAAATATGCATGGGGGTCCTTAGGTATAATTTTGAGTCCTCTCTCGCGGTGCAAGAATCTAGATTTGGGCCTGATAATGACTAAATTTTTTAGAGGATATTTGGGTCCAAATATATCATCAGTACTCAAATACAGGGGGATTCAGATAAGTGTTTCATAGCTTCTAGGGGAGGCAGTGGCGGATCTACGGGGGGGGGGCTTTCGGGCTGGAGCCCCCCCCCCACAAAATGAAAAGTTCTACACTATATAATATGGAATTTTATGCACCAAAACAGTGGCGTATATAAGGGGGGGGCCGAGGGGGCCCTGCCCCCCCCCCCGAAATTCGAACTAGGTGTACCAAAACAAGTTAAAACCCTGTATTTTAGGGTCAAATTTCAAAAAATTTTCTGGGGGAGGGCCCCCAGACCCCCCTTTTGTACTTGGAATTTTATTATTAACGACTTTAAGTTCAGCAAAATCAAAATCCTACCTAAAAATAATATCCAAATCCAAAAATTTGGACTAAGTGTACCAAAAACAAGATAAAATCCTGTTTTTACGGGTGAAATTCAAAAATTTTATGGGGAAGGACCCCCAGATCCCCTTTTGTACTTGGAACTCTATTTTAATAACTTTTCAAACATTAAGTTCATAAAAATGTACATCCAAAATTCGGACTTAGTGTACCAAAAGTAGTTAAAAACCTGGTTTTTAAAGTCAAACTTCCAAAAATTTTTTGGGGGAGGACCCCCAGACCCCCCTTTGGTATTTCTAGTTTTTTTTATTACTAACAACTTTTCCTATATTGAGTTTTTAGGACCTAAATTATCACCTTAAAAGGTGCATTGGACCTATTAAATATGTGGGGGAGGGGCTGGGGACTAATTTTAGACCCCTCCCGAAATAAATTCCTATATACGCCACTGCACCAAAATGAGTTAAAACCTTGTTATTTTAAGGTCAAATTTTCAAAATTTCCTGGGGGAGGACCCCCAGACCCCCTTGGTACATGTAACTATTATTACGACTCTATTTTAAATTAAGTTTGTCAAAACGCAAAAATTCTACCATAAAATCTGTCCGAATTTCGGATGAGGTGTACCAAAACAAAATGAAAAGTGGGTTTTTTAACTTAAATTTGCAAAAAAATTCTGGGGAAGGACCCCCAGACCCCCTTTTAGTGGTTGGAGCAGGATAATTCACTACCTTTTCAATATAAAGATACAAAATCCTGGATCCGCCACTGCCCCCATACCCCCCTTGGTTACTTGTAATTTGTAAAAACAAGTAACCCCTTGGTTACTTGTTACTTAAGTTTTTCAGAGCCTAAATAATCACCTAAAAATGTATAAAAAAGCTACATTGGACTAAGTGAATATGTGTGGGATGGGCTGAAGAGTAATTTTGGGCCCCTCCCGAAATAAATTTCTATATTATTTTACATTATATTTTTTTACAAAATGTATCAATAACTATATTAAAATACAAGTGCCCTTTTAAAAAATTTTGATATGAAGGGCCTCGCAAGAATATTTCGCCGACGCCTTCTTAAGGTCTTGCTCCGCCACTGTTGAGCAAGTGCTATTATAATTCATTTTTATTCAAAATTTTTTAACATTTTTGAAATGCCTCTTCTACCTGGTGCTTGTGCTTTTGCATTTAGGTTCTAAACAGTACTTATAGGATGAATAGAAATCATTCATTGTTTCAATTAATAACGAGAGACAGCAAACAAAGCGGGGGGAAATACACTGGTAGAAACGTGTAGTAAACAAGCGCAAACAAGCTTAGCAACGCATGACGCAGCTGTTACTACGGACCGTGACGTCACAGATCGGCCATTGGAAAAACGGGTGTTTTTCGCGCCGTAAGAAAAACAAAATTTCAAAAATTTATACCTCAGAAACTAGGCCACGGAAATACTTGATGTAAACGTCATTCTTCATGGTTTTCGATCTACTATTTGAATAAAATTAAATCTCAAAACGTGAAAATACCTCATTGAAGTATTAATATAACCTTCCTTTTTCCCAAGAAAGCAGTTTTTCAAGTATATTGCGATTAGCCGCATTTAGTCATAATTCTCCCTTTTAGTTAAATTCCTCTTTAAACTTAGAACAAAACCGTTCTATTGTTTTAGCTCTTCGGAACTGCTGACTGACAGTTTTTAAGAAAGAGGTTGAGAACAGCATCAAAGAGATTAGCTTGCCGATATTTTGTGAGCAAAGGAGTGAAATTAGATTCGAAGATACAGATTAAAATTCAATTCAACGGACTCGTATTATTTACATACGGGGGATACTTTTACGTTATCCGTTCATAATCACCATAGAGTTTTGAATATTACAGATTAGAAATGATAATAAAAAACTATAAACCAATCAATAATTATTTGTAGTTTATTTAACCCAGGAGGACGCGAGCACCTTTATGTTACACGGGAACGCGCGTCACCGTTTTCCGTTCTAAACGTTCAGTAAATGCAAAACCTCTATCAGAGAATGTTTAAATACATCGTGTAATCATTATTGTTTAAACACTTACTTTTAAGTTGACAGATTTTGGTAAAAAGATAATATTGGACGATTTCACAAAGTAATTTTTTGATAATTTTTTCGTGAATAAAATTTTTATGAAAAAAAAAATTAGTAACAGCTTAACTAAGTGGTGTGTGTCTATTATTTCCTTTTTTAAGAAAAGAGTAATAAGAATGGTCAATTTTTGGAATCTCTTTAGTCATAACTAAACCTAGAGCCAATAGCACTAGGTTTAACAAAAAGCTTCAATAAAAACGTTGTCCTAAGACGGAAAATAATGCAGCTACTTTATTTAAACTCCAGGAGTTCATTGGTGGGAGTCTTTTAGTTAGCTACACCACACCGGGTTTCTTTTGTTTCAAAATGAAATTTCTTTCTGTGAAAGCTTATTTGAGCGCTGGGGTTTGTCAGACCCTCCTCCCAGGTTAATAAACATTTGGAAATATTTGTTTATTTAGCGTCCAAAATATTTGGAATTCATAAAGGTATAAGTAATGGAAATGCACCAAATATATAATGAAATAGAATAAAACTTTTTCCTATACGCATTTTATAAGTTGATAACATTATAAATTTTGTTTCGAACCCTTTTCATTTCGTTAAAAACTATTCTCCTTAAAATCGGGTAGAATTTTTAGATTTGAATAAAACTAGCGTATCTTATCGCCTTTTTTTTTCGAATGGGAATAGAGGGCGCAGATGCTACGTGGGCAATACAAAAATAAACTTTCCAAAGGCCCGTTTAACTAAATTCATAGCTGAGTGAAATGAAATATTGCACAAGCTAACAGTCATTTTACTTTATACTATTTTGATCGAAAGTGGAGCACTTGGCTAACAGATGGATGGTTTCTAAAAAGTGCAATATGAATTCAAACAATAAGCAGAAATAACATCAACCAACTTTCCAAAATAACGTCGCAGTATACATTCTGGCATAAAATTATATTATCTGCTAGGAAAATTATAATTCAAGTATCGATGCTGGTACGGGGTATACCTTTCATATGAAAATGTCGAAATGGTATTAATTAAAAATATTTCGATTCCCTTTAGGTATTAAAAGTATAAAAAGTGATATTGAAATGCTATGCGACACTGTATCGAATAAATGAGTATCCAACAAGCAATCGATAACTTAAGACCGATATTTAATTGGTATCGATACCAAAGATTTCAATTCGTATCGTTACTAAACACCAATTCTTTGCCCGATTTTGTCCACTCCTACCGCTTACCCATTTTCAAAAGCCAGGGTTGCCAGGTGAGAGAGCCCACTCAAAGCCAAATCGGGTTCGAAAAAAGGCCAAACTTTTTCAGAAGCGAAAAATAGCTTAAAAAATACGTTTATTTCAATTATTAGTAAAATTGGCGCAAGTTGCGCTCAAAAAATGAAAATATTTACTAAAAAATAAAAATTTTCATGCTTGTTCTGAATCTGAAATTCACTTGAAGCCCTCACAAAGCGAATTAGGAGCCAAAGTAACAAAACGTTTGTCTCAGAAAATTAATAAAAACGTTATTTTGAACTACTAATGCCTATGAACTACAGAAAAATTGTGGCAAAATGGGGAAAACTGCTAAAAAAAGTCAAATTTTCAGGATTTAACAAAAAAAGCCAGAAAAAAGCCAAAAAGCCAAACGAAAATTTCGAAGCCAAACGAGTTTGAAAAAAGCCAAATTTCTCGAATTTGGCCTTAAAAAAGCCAAACTGGCAACCCTGTCAAAAGCTGCCGATGGGGGCGTGGACCTCTTCCCGGATTCGTCGCCAAGGGCAAGGCTTTGGCGATGTTCAAGAATGGACAAGAGTTTCCTTCGCCAAGAAGGGAACTTTGGGTGGATTGGAATTTCAAACTTAAAAAAGAAACGTATTTTGAATCCACACTTTGTAACGGTTTATATCACAGCATCTCCCACGAAATAAGGGGGAGCTTATAAGGGGATTGTCTTTCATCCTCGCATTTTCCTGGCTCTTTGTTTATTAATTAAAATGAAATTAGGACATTGAATTTAAAAAAAATCTATAATAAATTTGTTCGGAACAAAAATATCAATATCGTTCAGGGTGTTAAGAAAGATTTTATAGCAAAGGACCATGAAAATACTCGAAACTTATTCACAAGAAGACGTTTAAAAGAACAAATTTATTACACTTTAAACACTTTTTTCAGCAGTCCCTTTTTACATCATTCTGAAATTGGGTTGAGAATGCGTATTAACATCCCGGATTCACTTTTCACAAAATCATGGAACGATTAATTCATATTAATAGTGTTTAAAATGCAAAAGTTTCATAAATATTTCCCAAAGTGCAGCGAAATAGATTGAGATGGTCCATAAACGGTATAAAATGTTTAGTTTCGTATGTAAACGGCACAAAATTTTTAACAATAAAAAAAAACCCTAACATTATGGTTTTAAAAAGCCAACAGTTTGTATCCACGTGGGTACCAAATTGGTTCCTTCTCCATTCTTCACTCGATTTCATATCTATTTCGTTTTACTACGTTTTCACAATCTAAGAATATTGGTTCTTCATTACTGAAGAATAAGAAAATTTGACAAATGGAGAAATGGAGATTCATTTTGAATCATCTATATCTTTAAGAACCTCTAGAAAAAAAACGTAAATACCTCTAAAATTCGGCTATAAGAAGCCAATCTGGGAACTCCCTCTATAGGGGCGTCACCCCTATTCATCGGAAAAGGGGTTGCTATCTGGAACCATTCGTATAAAGGGGACAGGCGAGTCAGGGGTCAACTACATTTGGGCCTCTCGCTCGCTACACACAGGTGTGCTCTCCGAGAAATCTCAACCCGGTGATAGCGTTGGAATTTTCGGTGAATGTGCCGCGCGGACCACGTCGCAAATTATTAACAATGGATTTGTTTATTTCTCCCAAAACTCTGCCTGCGTCCCGCCACAGTTTCGTCGTCAATGAAGAATCTTGGATCCCGATTCGAACTCCATTGAACTTCTTGGACTTGGCTGTCTCGAACAAAAGTATCGTAACAAAACAAAGCCCTTGGTTCTGGCTAAATGTTGGCCCTATGCAGCAGGAGTTTCATCATCATCGGGACGACCCTAGCATCTTGTCCAACGCGTTCTCTCTTAATTTTACGACCTCTGACCGAACATGGGATACGATTGGAATGAGGCATTTTCGGATGTTTGTAAAAGATATCGACCGGACGTATCTTACGGACGGAGATTCTGCTGTTCGGTTTATAAATGCGGCCAATCTCTGCGGCTTTAAGCTATGGAGTAAAAGCATCTCGGAAGACTCTGATTCATTCTTTTACGAAGAAGACTCTGATTCATTCTTCTACGAAGAAGACTGTTATTCCTTTACTCGTGTTTACCCTGCGATCTTGAAGGGCATTTATGAGAAGAAGTCTGAGCACCCTCTGCTTATAAAGCAGTTTTGGGACGTGTTTTGTACAACACAATTCCAACAACTGGCGTTGTTGGAGGATGCGCCAGATCCCGAACACCTCAGGTTCATGTTGGATGTTGCTAACAAAACGAAGTTTGATTTTTGGGGAATTAGATATGGGAGGGAAATTTTCCATAGCCTTTTCAGGATTAATGAATTCAGCCGTTTCGACCTGCTATCAGAAATGGTGGATTACGGTTTTAACATGTTAGAGATGGATCCCATAGACCCGGCCTACTACGAGTAAGTAATGCACTCTTTTTTTTTCGTTTAAACTGTATCTAGAGACCCAACTTTAAAAAGGCGATTTTGTCAGTGTAGTAAGCTTTTCGGGAGATATACTCATATTTATTTCGGGTACGTTATAGGAACGTGTACAAGGCTTTTAATGCAATAACATTTATGTATAATGTTGGATAAGGTCTGAAGTCTTACCTGATAATAATGTAAATAGAGAATCGAAGTGGCGTAACTTTTTTTCTTCTTAGCAAAAACAATATTAAATCTTTTGTACTTAACAGGTTTTTGCCACAAACAAAGAGTTCAAGCCTATTTTCATACCTCCACATTTTTTATGGATTCGGAAATAAAAATGAGAATGCTAGTTAAGAATAATAATTATAATTATATATTACTCGATAAAATTTTTACATAGTTTTAATACTTCCATCATTATTACATACGCCGTATGTCACTCCGAAGGTATGAAAGCAATGAAAGGGCTTCACGCTTTCAAGACATTTTTGGTTGAAATAGAGCAGTAATGAGTAATATAACCGAAAACACGTGGGTACAATATGCCAGGGTTGCCAGGTGAGAGAGCCCACTCAAAGCCAAATCGGGTTCGAAAAAAGGCCAAAAAAAAGCCAAACTTTTTCAGAAGCGAAAAATAGCTTAAAAATACGTTTAATTCAATTATTAGTAAAATTGGCGCAAGTTGCGCTCAAAAAATGAAAATATTTACTAAAAAATAAAAATTTTCATGCTTGTTCTGAATCTGAAATTCACTTGAAGCCCTCACAAAGCGAATTAGGAGCCAAAGTAACAAAACGTTTGTCTCAGAAAATTAATAAAAACGTTATTTTGAACTACTAATGCCTATGAACTACAGAAAAATTGTGGCAAAATGGGGAAAACTGCTAAAAAAAGTCAAATTTTCAGGATTTAACAAAAAAAGCCAAACAAAAATTTCGAAGCCAAACGAGTTTGAAAAAAGCCAAATTTCTCGAATTTGGCCTTAAAAAAGCCAAACTGGCAACCCTGCGAATATGCAAAGACAAGAACTGAATGACGTGTCAAAGCTGAAATCTTTATCAGTTAAACGAATTGCCCCTGCACTCACCATTGGTCATCCCTCCCCCCCCCACAACAGCCAAGGAATGCAGTTCTTCAACCCTCCTCACATCCTTTCGATCCGGGGAAATTTTCCCCTAGGAAGTGGGTTGCCAGTTTGGCTTTTTTAAGGCCAAATTCGAGAAATTTGGCTTTTTTCAAACTCGTTTGGCTTTGAAATTTTCGTTTGGCTTTTTGGCCTTTTTTTGTTAAATCCTGAAAATTTGACTTTTTTTTAGCAGTTTTCCCCATTTTCCACAATTTTGTCTCAAGTTCATAGTCATTAGAAGTTCAAAATAACGTTTTTATTAATTTTCTTAGACAAACGTTTTGTTACTTTGGTTCCTACTTCCCTTTGTGAGGGCTTCAAGTGAATTTCAGATTCAGAGCAAGCATGGAAATTATTATTTTTTAATAAAAATTTTCATTTTTTCACGGTTAATGATTAAAAAAATTGAAATAGACGTATTTTTAAGCTATTATTCGCTTGAGAAAAATTTTGGCTTTTTTTTGGCCTTTTTTCGAACCCGATTTGGCTTTGAGTGGGCTCTCTCACCTTGCAACCCTGATACTGATACTGAATATTTTCAGACAGTGGGAAGCGACGTAAAACCGATACTGCGCGTCTTACAAACGAAATAATTTAGCATTAAAATGAATAGGAAGGAATTGGGACTTAAGGAAAACGACGTATAAATGGAAAAATCGTATAAGCGGTGCTCAAAACAAGCATTAGTGAGAGAAGTTTCAGTCAGAGATAGCAAATCCAACAGAAGAATGATCGCTTGCAACGTCTCCAAAAGAAGGTGTTGCAATCTTCTATATGAGGTACCAGGCGCATTACCTTCATGTTCTACAAAAGATCAACGTTTTCGTATTGTCATCCCCGGTCGAAACTCGGGGAAAGGGAAAGAACGGGTTCAGTGACATCTGCGGTCAGTTTACAACCTTATCATAAAAATTTCAATCACAGATAACAAAGGCACAAAATATGTCAGAATACCGGGTTCAGTGTGGTATTTGAATCGTCAGTTAGTTTGTAAGGGTACGGGCAGCCAGAAGATCAGCATGGTATCTCTTCAAAAAACCTGCCGTATCTCCCCATTCATGACCCCTCCAACAATAGCGAAGGAGTCCGAAGTCACCCCCCCAGTCAATTAGCAGACCCCCGATAGTGACTTTTCGCTCCTACCCGAGGGCTGTCTTTTGTTGGAGGGACCAATGAAGGGGGTTGATTGCGGTTTTCCTATTGTCCGATAACCAGAAACAGCAGGTTTTTTGAAGAGATACCATGCTGATTTTCTGGCTGACAGTACCCTAAAAGGGAATAAGTCCAAAAAATGCTAAATTGTCTTTTTGCGCTCAAAACAATCTCTAAGCTTAGCTCTACACATGAGTGGTATCGACCTTAGAACACAGATAGACGGAGCATGCACGCGCATGCTCATAGCGGTATGCCGGTGCCTGGGACGAAAGATCTCTGGCTCGGAGAGCATTCGAGAGTCACGTGGTGTTGGCCTCACTCTGCTTTTCTCCCATTGAAAACAAGGGGAGAGGAGCGATCTGCTGGGTCACGTGCGAGGTTTGTAGAGAGAGAGAAGGTTGGCTACTAACCTTGGGTCACGTGGAGTAGGGCCAAGTTGGGCCTGGCAAAACTGGGCGGAACGGCCGTACATGTTTCGTCCACGGCCTCGCGCGCTTGCTCTGTCTATTAGTATTCCAAGGTCTATGATGAGTGGATAGAGGGGGAAAATAACTACCCCCTTAAATTTGCGAAATCGATGTCCATTCATTGTACTTTTCCAGTTAATTTGGATTTAAAGTTAATTTGTCTTTCTGTTCTTATTCTTTGTTCTACAAACTAGGCCAAAATAAAATTTAAAAGTGCTTTTAATTTTTTTTATGAATGGAATGTTTGACCCCATTCATATTCACTTACTCCATTGATACTGCCTTAATGACCCAGTTTCATAATAATTTTGAATTTTATTTGTCTTGGTCTGCCTATTTCTCACTTTTTGCTGTGAACTAAGCAGAAATATAATTTAAACGATGAATTTAGGAAGTTTTTAAGATTTTCCTTCACAAGGTTCAAAAAGTCCATTAACTGTTTTCAACTGTAAAATACTTTTAAATGCACTTATATTTCTTCCGAAGAAGAAGATTGCCCTTTTTTTTAAATATGTTCCGGAATTTCCAGTAAAAATTTGGTGGTTACATAAAAAAAAATTCCATTATTTATTCAGTTTTTTTCTCCGATTTTCTCAAAATTTTATTTTTGATCTTATTCCCTTCTTCTAACTGACAAAACTTGTAAACAGGAATAGACCTACAGAGTCGTTTTGTCTCTTTATTCCTTGAATGTAATTACTAGTTCATAATAGGAGGATTCATAATTTCGATTAATTCATAATAATAGGATTTCATGATAGGCTTAACTTGTTACGCAAACTGGGGAATGCACGAAAAATATAGTCAGGTCAACAGCATCAAAAATGATCGTATAGCACTGAAAGTTTGTTAACGTTTTATTGAAGCTATTTGACTCAAAACTTTGACTTTTTTTTCATCTCGCAATACGTTTTGGGCGTAAGTTGATGTAAGAGGTAATTTTCTAATGAGCAGAAACAATTTACCGGTTTTATAGAAGCCATTCGGCGAATGTGAACAGATTTTTCAAACGAAGAATGAGAACATTTTACTGACTAGGAGGGGAGGAGGTATTTTTTTCATGGCAGAGGTCTGTCCAGACTTTTTGTGAAGGGTCCTGTTTTTGTAAAAATCCACTCATAGTTATATGAATTTGAAATTAGCGTTACATTAGGGTTTTTTTTTCAGCCAGGAGCCTGTTTATGTGAAAATAGAGTCCCATATTTGTTGTATTGTGAAAAATCACAAAGCTATGTTATTCAAATTTTACTATCTGATGCCTTCAAATTATTCGATAAAAAAAAGATGATACCTTGCGGCAACTCAATAAGTATAAAAGAAACAAGTTGATATTGAGAGAAGTGATTCATTTTGAAACAAACTCTGCAGAAAAAAAACAATATGTCAATCTTTGAATTAATGAACTAAGAGCAGGTGGCTGGAGGAGAACTGGAGAAAAGATTTGATAATCTAGGGTTGCTGTAAAAGGTATTGTAAAGTAAATTAGGGAGAATCATTTATCGCCGAACTTTCGCCAACCCTTAGCCCGGATTGTTAAAATTAACCAAAATATTTGGCGAAGGGTACGTTTTTTAGGTAACATATTTTGTGAAGGGTCCGAAAATGGACCCAAATTTCTTCTAAACTCGCCCCTGCATGGGTTCAATAAATCACAGCATGAAAAATAATTTTAATCTTTCATTAATTTTGAAACCACACTAAAGCGTTAGGTTCAACTGATAAAATTTTACTTAAGGGTGTTTCCAAATAGAGTAATTAAAGAACTACATCTTTCTTGTTGATTTCTCATGTACACAGCTCTCGCCATAATAAACCATTGCTAATTAGAGCAAAACAGATAATGATTTTAAAACTACTTCGCTCCCAGTACTAATAATGAACTTTTGTATTTCTTTGCAGTCACATGCCTCTGAGTCAATCATTTTTGGTCTACGCCAGAACCGAATTCATCCACAACACTCCCATCTTGTGGAGGCTTTTATTGTTCTACGAAAAGCGGGGCGATCTAATAGAACTGCCGTGTTTTAAAGAGTTGTACCAAAAGCTGTCCAGATCTCTCCCTCTGCCTTCCCTGCCAACCAGCCAAGTTCGGACTCATCTGCGGAAAGCACTCTCCCCCCACCATGCAGCTGAGGCGGAAGAGATCTCGACCATATACGAGGCATGCAACATCCATCCTTCACATAGTAGCGTGGTGGCACCCCAGACGTTGTGCCACCTCGCTCGATGTGTTGTAAGAAAGAGATTAGCAGAAAACTATCAACTCCCCTCAGGTATTGACGATTTGCACATACCTACTACCCTAAAGAGGTTCCTCAAACTATATTTCTAAGCGGAAAATGGCCCATTTCCCAATGGAATCTCAAAATTTCCGGTTGATTTATCATAGAAACACTATCAGCTATACTACCAGGAAACCCCTCTAATTAGGGCACGGTCAGCCAGAAAACCATCATGGTATCTCTTCAAAAAATCTGCCCTATCTCCCCATTCATGACCCCTCCAACAATAGCAAAGGAGTCTGAAGTCACCCCCCCAGTCAATAAGCAGACACCCGATAGTGACTTCTCGCTCCTCCCCGAGGGCTATCTTTTGTTGGAGGGACCATTGAAGGGGTTGATTGCGGTTTTCCTATTGTCCGATAACCAGATACTGCAGATTTTTTTGAACAGATACCATACTGATTTTCTGGCTGACCGCAGCCTTAGTGCAGAAAAATCCTGTTACATGAACATCGGATTTGTAGTCACACTACTGGGGCCATCATTAATTAAATTAGTCGATCATGTTCTCAACATTTTTCTACCCCTTCCTCATTCACAAAGTATCACACTTCACCATACCCCTCCCCCCTAATGCCACTATGTCAAGACCTAAGTATTTAACAATCTTGGCCAACTTTAAGTTTTATTCAAACAGAAAAGTACACTACCTTATTATATCATAGCCAACTTAGTCGTAGTATATCTTTGGTTCTGGTTGTAATATCATTTATACCTCTGAGTACGGTATTTTTTCAAAAAAAGAAAATTTTTCTTAACTAAACGTAATGTGACTCTTATATAATTTATTTTGATGCATTAAAACTTTGACCTCTCCCCTTAGGTGATATATTTACTTAATGACTCCCAAATACATAAATTCTTTAGTACCTTCTCAATTTCTTATTATTATGATCAATATTTTAAAATTTAACAATTAAATTTTAAAGTATTTCTATTACAAATAAAGACGCAATGAATGTTCCCTATTTTTTTAATTTAAAATAATCAAAGAAGAAATGTAAATTTACGAATTAAAATTGGACATGAAATTTTTTTTTTCTTTTCTCTCGCTTAAAAGACGTCTCCAAATAAATGATTAACTCCCTTTTTCTAATGATGTCTATTTTGGTTAGTGAATCTTACGTCAGTTATCTATGAAATATTGCCCGACCCCTACCCCATTTAAGTTTACATAATTCATGAAGTCTACTGTATTGCAAGCACATAGCATATCTGTAGTCTTTTGAAATAAATACTATCACTATTTACAGTTCCACGTGTATTATTTCTTACTTTTATTTTGCATGACATGTGGTGTTTCAAAAGTTGCTTTTACTGCTGTTATTTGGAAAAAAGGTGTCATAGGATCATGGATGCAAGGTCTAACCCTAGGTAAATGACCATGGAAAATCCATTGATATGAATAAAAGAGCCTTTAGCAGCAAAATAAAAAAGTTAATTAAAAAATAAAGTAAGATAGAGCAAAAATTTAAATATGAGTATTGATGCCAATATTATGAAAACCTCACCGGAAGAAATTAATGAAAATATCATGATTTATCATATCATTATTTAAGATGACCAAAAAACGAAATATTATAACTCATTATTGCTTCTAAACTCAGTAGGTGGTCTTTGGTGGTAACGAAGCAATTTGAGCATTTTTCATATATGTACTAAATTATTTAATTATTCTAAAGCTTAATTAAACCTCAGAAACTTTTGTATTGACATATCTCAGCAGTTATGAAACGCTAATTAGAAGACAAACAATTTTACTATTTGTTATACGATTGGGACAAACGGTTCAATGATATACATATCGCCCCACTATCCTATTTAGAGGACAAGTACAAACCAATGAGCTTAAACTTACCCAATTGAAATAAAGTTTTCATTAACCAACAGTTTGATGAATAAATAGTATGTTCATTTTAGAAATTTCCATCCAAGATTATTTAATTAAGCTGGAGTTAAAAATTCTGACGTTCCAAAAAGAAAGATGCAAATCACGGTAGCTAAAACAATATTCTCAACACATTCGCCCTATGAACTCTTCCAAAAATTAAAGAACGCTCGCTGCACCTGCCAGCCCTAACCAACGGTAAAGAGAAAAACTTTTCCATTTTTACAGAAGTCTGAGTGCGATCGTAAAAGGTGGGGTTGCGAGGTCTATCTCTCCTTGAAGATGATTGCCGACCAATCGGGTTTTCCGATAACCAGAGGAGAGGCGGCACCAGTGGCGGATCCACCGAGAAAATTTCAAAAATAGTTAAAAAAAAAAACTTTTTCAGAGCTAAAATTCAAAAGAATTGTCATTGTACTTCATGCGATGTCTGACAAGAATAAAAACAGCGCAAGGGGGGCCATGCCCATGCCCATCCTGAGAAAAATCCCAACATTCCAGCATACTCTTTTCGCATGTTCGGGGGGAGAGATAAGGCCCACCGGAGGCTGTCAGTTAAGGTGGACACAAATTAGAGCCGAGCGCTGTAAGCGAACAACCGCGAACACGCTCTGCGCAAGCACCGCTCTTAGCACCTACGAGCTGCGCGTGCGCAGAGCGTGTTCGCGGCTATTCGCTTCGGGCGCTCGGCTCTAATTTGTGTCCACCTTAAACCAGTGCTCGTATCACATCCTTTATGACCCTTTTATCTTCAACGATCGTTGCTGAAACGCCCCTTCTGTTTTGACACCATATCTTACGACGGGGGAGATACTTGGGGCTGCTAAAAATGGAGTGTCCAATTTCGTTCAGGTCCAGTTTCAAATTGTTGTATTGCCCCTTTCCTGTTTTCGCTTCCCACGTGAGTCACGTGACTTGACCAGGGGACGACTCAAAATCTGCCGATGGGGGCGTGGACCTCTTCCCGGATTCGTCACCATTTCCACTGTTCCCCCTATGGAGGGGCAAGGCTTTGGCGATATTCAAGAATGGACAAGAGTTTCCTTCGCCAAGAAGGGAACTTTAGGCGGATTCGAATTTCAAAATAAAAAAAAAAACATATTTTGAATCCACACTTTGTAACGGTTTATATATCACAGTATCTCACACGAATTATGGGGAAGCTTATAATGGGATTGTCTTTCATCCTCGTATTTTCCTGGCTTTTTGTTTATTAATTAAAATGAAATTAGGACATTGAATTTTAAAATAATCTATAATAAAGTTGTTCGGAACAAAAATATCAATATCGTTCAGGGTGTTAAGAAACATTTTATTGCAAAGTACCATGAAAATACTTGAAACTTATTCACAAGAAGACGTTTAAAAGAACAAATTTATTACTGTTTGAACACTTTTTTCAGCAGTCCCTTTTTACATCATTCTGAAATTGGTTGAGAATGTCTCTTTAATTTACATCCGGGATTCATTTATCTCAAAATCATGAAACGATTAATTCATATTATTAATGAAAAAAACCTAAAATTATAGTTTTAAAAAGCCAACCATCTGTATCCATGTGGGTACCAAATTGGTTCCTTTACCATTCTTCACTCGTTTTGATGTCTATTTCGTTTCACTACGTTTTCACAAGCTAAGAATCTTGGTCCTTCATTACTTAAGAATAAGGAAGTTTGACAAATGGAGAAATGGAGATTCATTTTGAATCATCTATTTCTTCAAAAACCTCAAGAAAAACCCCGCAAATTCCTCTAAAATTCGGCTATAAGAAGCCAATCTGGGAACCCCCTCTAAAGGGGAGTAGACCCCTATTCATAGGAAAAGGGGTTATCTCGAACCATTCATAATGGGGTTAGGCGGGGGGTCAGTGGTTCAACTACATTTCGCTTTCCCAGTGAAAGCGTTCGAATTTTAGGTGAATGTGCTGTTGACCACGTGGAAGTATTTTCGCAAAATATAAACAATGGATTTGTTTGTTTCTCTCAGACCTGCATCAGCTTTCCAAAACAGTTTTCTCGTGCATGAAGAATTTTGGATCCCGACTCGAATTCCACTGCATGTCCTGGTTCCACTGCTGTTCCTGGTTCCACTGCTGCCCATGTTCCACTGCTGCCTGTCCCGAACAAACGCATCTTCCAGATGTGCGAAAGGCTCGGCTTCGACCGCGACTTTACAAATAATGAGAACCGGCGGTGTCATTCCGACGACGTGTTCTCTCTTTCTCTTACAAGCCCTGACAAGAGTAGAATGAGGCTTTTTTGGAAGTATTTTGCGAAAAGTATCGACGCGAAATCTCTTACGTCCGGGGAAAATGCCATTCACTTGCTAAATGTTGCCAGGCTCTGCGGCTTTCAGCAATGGAGTGAAAGTCTCTTTCAAGACTTATATGATGACTTCTTTGATCTTATTTACTCTTCGATCTTGAAAGGCATTTACCAGAAGAGGTTCGAGCACCCTCTGCTTGTAAAAACATTTTGGGACATGTTTTGTATAACAGAATATTCAAAATGGGTGTTGTTTTATGATGTGCCGGATGCCGAACACCTGAAGTTCATGTTGGATGTGGGGAATAAAACACGGTTTGATTTTTGGGGAATGAGGCATGGGAGAGAAATGTTCCATGAGTATTTCCCGGAAATGGGATTCGATAAAATCGAATATCTACCAATGATGTTGGATTACGGTTTTCCCATTTCAGAGATGGATCTCAGAGGCTTGCCCACAAAGTAAGTAAATATAATATCTTTTTTTTTTCGTTTCAACTGTATCCAATCAGTGGCGGATCTAGAGAAAAAAGGCGATTTTGTCAGTGCAGTAGGCTTATCGGGAGAAATACTCATATTTATTTCTGGTACGTTATAGAAACGTGTACGTGGCTTTATGAGCACTTAGTAGTATAAAATTGTAGCTTAGTAGTATAAAACTGTAGCTCTTAAATTGAATGTTTTTTCTTATTGTTATTAAAGATATTCAATTTCTTTTATCAAATGAACTGTTTAAGAAAATATTGAAAACAATTTCGCCATGTGTTTATATTCATGTAGTTGTCTCCAGACATGCTCCAGGATCCGCTATTTTATACCTCTTAAATCTGACGATTTTAACTCACGCGCATGCGTGTGTATGATTGTTGAATGATTACACTGGGCAACAATTTCAGACGAAGTTCGTGTAAAAATAATAAAAGTAGCCATTTCCTAATGATTTTGACCTGCTAAAAACGAATATCACCATAAAAATTATGGGTTGGCTCTTGTTTCATAAATACAGAGGGGGCATGGTATGCTTCGCTTAGTGCAAAAATATTTACAACACATGCAGAAAACATGTTATAATACAAATTTTTTTGTCGCTGTCATACAAAACTTTATAGTTATTTTGATGGAAATTATAGCATTGTGTTTCGCATGGATACAGAAGGTTTGATGGTACAAAAATGAACTCAGACCATGTAAACAAGTTGCATCTTCCCAAAAATATTGTCCAAATTAAGTCTTATAATTATTTTGCTTCGCAATAGTCGTTAACTGCCTTTCATTCCCATTAAACAGGTTGCGCGCATGAAAGATACTTATAAATACATTCAGAAGCTCCTAAACCGTTTTTAGTTTATGAAATATGATTTAAGTGCCTGCGCTCACTTCAAGGAGTACTTAAACTGGTACTTTCAACAGAAATTTAAAAAATTTGGAAGTTATGTTTCTTTGACAATGGAACAGTTGGCTAACTCTGTATTCAATAAAACAAATATGCGTTCAACTAATGAAAATATAAATGACATGCACATAGGTAAACAATCTAAATACCCCCTCTACACACTTAAGATATCTTATCCCACCAGCTCAACACATTAAATGTCATTTATAAGGATTTTAACAAATATTTTGGGAGCATTTGATCAGCTTCTAAAGAATGTGCTACTTCTAAAAAATGCTACAACTTCTAAAGAATGTGCTACTTCTAAAAAATGCTAGAACTTCTAAAGAATGTGTAGAATCAGTCAGTTTTTATCCTGATTCTATAACTGTAACACAACCGGAGTTATGATTATTTAAAAAACTTTTCCCAACAGTGATCCGATTTCCCCGGTTTCACGGTACGTCTTTCTTGTTGATTTTTCATGTACCCAGCTCTCTTCCGAATAAAACATCGCTAATTAGAGCAATAATAACTTCCTTCTCACTTCTTCGTACTAACTATGATTTTTTTTTCTATTTCTTTGCAGTTTTATGCCTATTACTAGATTATTTTTGGGCTACAATAGTTTTAAAACTTCCTTCCCAATATTAATTATGATTTTTTTTTCTATTTCTTTTCAGTTTCATGCCTCTGTCTGAAACATTTCTGGGCTATGCCAGTAGGGAAATCGTCCACAACACTCCCGTGTTGCGTTTTCTCGTATTGTTCTTCGATAGAAAGGGCAGATCGGAGAATCCTATCCACCGCCAGGGATTCATAAAGTCGTGCCAAAAACTGTCCAGATCGCTTCCTCTGCCCTCTCTGCCAACCAGCCATGTTCGAAAGCACCTGCAGGAGGCCTTTGAAAACTCATCCTTTACAAACCATGTGGAAACTATCACAGCCATCTACGAGGCATGCAACATCCTCCCTCCTGACTGCACCATTGTGGAACCGCAGACATTATGCCATCTTGCACGGTGCGTCATAAGAGAGAGATTAGCAGAAAACTATCAACTCCCGACGGGTATCGACGATTTGCCCCTACCTACTCGCCTAAAACGATTCCTCAAACTGGATTTCTAAGCGGAACGTGGCCCATTTCCCAATAGAATATAAAAATATCCGGTTGATTTATCGTAGAAATTCTATCAGCTATGCTACCAGGAAACCCCTCGAATTAGTGCTGAAAAATCCTGATCGTATATGAACATTGAATTTGTAGTCACACTACAGGAGCCATCATTAAATTAGTCAGTCATGTTCTCAACATTTTTTACTCCTTCGTCACCCCATATCACAAAGTATCACACTTCACTATATCCCTCCCCCCTAATGCCACTATGCCAAAAAATGTGACTATGTCTAATGTCTATTCTAAACTAATCACTTAAACTATTTCTATTACAAGTAAAGACGCAATGAATGTTTTTTATTTTTTTTAATTTAAAATAATCAAAGCAGAAATGTAAATTTTCAAATTAAAATTTGCCATGAGAATTTTATTTACTTTTAACTCCCTTAAAAGACGTCTCCAAATAAATGATTAACTCCCTTTTTGTACATTTTGGTTAGTGAAACTTACGTCAGTTATCTATGAAATATTGCCCGACCCCTACCCCATTTAAGTTTCTACTGTATTGCAAACTTATTACATACCTGTAGTCTTTTGAAATAAATACTATCACTATTTACAGTTCCACATGTATTATTTCTTACTTTTATTTTACATGACATGTGGTGTTTCAAAAGTTGCTTTTACTGCTGTTATTTGAAAAAAAAACGTCTCATAGGATCATGGAAGCAAGGTCTAAACCAGGGTTTCCCAAAGTGGTCGGTACCGACCCCCTGGGGGGTCGATGAAGGTTCAAAGGGGGTCGATGGGGAGTCGACGAGGTTTTAGGGGTCGGTAGGGGGTCGATGAAAGTAAAACAGTCATAAAAAAAGAAAAGTGCAGAAAAGACAAAAAAACAGCTTGTGTGTTACTAATAAAATCTTTAACTACAGTAAACTCCCGTTAGTACGCCGTTCGAAGGGAATTGTGAAAACGTCGTAATAAGCGGTACGACGCTATATGCGGAATTCCATAAAACACCGTTTCGGCGATATTCCTAATACCCGTAATATCTAATCTTACCTAGACACCTTTTTAAGCGAGATTTTATCTTTAAAATAGAAACGAAAGAACAATGTCTAAAAACAGAACAAACATTCTTACCTTTACAACTTTTATTGGTATACTATTTAAATATAACACTTGAAAATCATGACAAAACAAATAAAATGGTGTCTCTTATTTCATTTGTAAGACTAAAAAGTTATTCCCTCCAAAAACTCCATTTTTTCCTTGAATCTATCCAGCCAACCCGCAGTTCCACTAAAGTCTGTTACATTCAAGCTTTTAGCAATTTCTCGTTGTTCTACTCGCGTTTTCAACGGTTTCTGTAGGTCATACATTATTTGAAAGGAACTCGACGACGCAATAAACGGGATTTTTCTTCGGGAGACCGGAGAAAAGCGTCGAAATATGCGGGAAGTCGTTATAAGCGGGGGCGCTATAAGCGGATAGTTTTTAATGATAAAAGGCCTATTGGTACCAGGGACCGGAGAAAAACGTCGTAATATGCGGGACGTCGCACTAAGCGGGGGCGTACTAACGAGAGTTTACTGTAATAATGTGAAAAAATTGGAAAATCAAATTTTTTATGTGGTGTAAAAAGACTTGGTTTTTAAACTTGAATGTAACATTTTCAATAAGGTCGATAATTCTGCCAGACAGGTATTTTTATGTAATAAAAATTCAAATATGAATCGTATGTGCAAGATAGGGATATTATTTGATAATTTCATTGATTGTTTCCTTTTTAACAGATATATCTGTCTTTTATAAAAAGAAGTTTAAAGATTATGATTATGGGTCAAAAATACTTGCTGGCAAAAATCTAATTTTTTTCATTACTGCGTTTTTCTACTTGCGGCCAAAACTTGCCAACCCTGTGGTTTTTATACATAATACTGTTTTAGAAATTGTTATAACAGTTAAAAAGTTTTTTAAAACAAAAAATTAAATTTTTAATAAATCATCAGCAGACGTTTCAAAGCATTATAGCCACATTTTGTTTTGTCATTTTTTTGCGGAAACGTGGTAATCCCGAGTATAACATCAGAATGTTATTTTAAAAAGCTATAAAGCAGTTTAAACTTAGTGAATCTTTTTTAAAGCAAAGAAAATTGCAATTTGTAGATTAAATTATCTCAACTGCGAAAAAGAACAATAATAAGTAATTTTAAACCAAATACCCTCTTTGGCAGTCCAGCATCAGGCACACCCTTCCCATTGAATCTATTCGTAATTACCCATAATTGCATTGTAATAATGACAATTTTTATAAATTTGTTTCTGAATTTAGTAATTAAAATTATTTACTTTTATTGTAATTTAGTTTATTTCGAGTGTTTCAAAATTTTTTTCTTCTTTGCAGTGTTTTTTTTTTATTTTGATAAAATTTTGCTATCTTATTGTAAAATACAATGCTGTGGATGATTCAAAGATTTTTCCTGATCCTTTGAACTTTCTTTACATACTTATTTTTATATAAAAGTTTTGAGTGATTAATGCTTTTTGGTGGTCTTATATTGTTCACCAATGAATTTTCCAGGTTGAACAGTACATTACTAGTGAATGATACCGGCTGTTAAATTTTAGTTAAATTTTCATTTTTAATTTATTTTCATAAAAAATTTAGTCGGATTTTTGAAAGGGGGTCGATGGCTTGGGTGAACTACTTCCAAGGGGTCGATGCATGAAAAAGTTTGGGAAACCCTGGTCTAAACCCTAGGTAAATGACCATGGAAAGTCCATTGATATGACTAACAGAGCCTCTAACAGCAAAATAAAAAAGTTAATTAAAAAATAAAGTAAGAGAGCAAAAAGTTCAATATGAATATTGATGCCAATATTATGAAAATCTCACCGGAAAAAAATTAATGAAAATATTATGTCATGACTATTCGTGGAGATATTAGCATGTGAAAATAGCTAAGAATTTAATAAGAAAAGAAATGTTTTCAAAAGTTGAACAGTTGATATCAGTACAGTAATAATAGAAAAGACAACGTTTGCTTTTGCACATTTGAAAATCTAAAAGACAGACATGTTTCGAGGATAACATGGACCCTCTTCGTCAGTGTGAAGATGTAAATAACGTTGGTTTGGTTAAGAATAAGAATTTGGTTATTTATTACATCGTCACCCTGACGAAGAGGGTCCATGTTATCCTCGAAGCATGTCTGTCTTTTAGATTTTCAAATGTGCAAAAGCAAACGTTGTCTTTTCTATTATTACTTACTTTGCACAGCTTGCCCTCAATACTTCATCAGTACAGTGTATGGAAAATTAAATAATCGTTTGTTATTATTCATCTAGGTAAATACTGAGAAAAGAATACTGTAAATATGAATATGCATTGGTCATTAGGGTGTATCGAAAAAAACTTTTTTTTGATTTTGATAAAGTCTTAGAGCAAAAAAAAGTTGTCTAAGGTGGCAGAGAATACCTATGAATTTTTTCAGAATTTTCGGATAATATCTAGGGGTGCCGCAAAGCCCCCGAAGGCCCCCATGTTAATCCTATGGAGCGGCAAGCCAAAAAGGCCGAAAATCGGTTTTTCGCCCCTCATTTCTACCCTAATCACACGACGAATGTCTTCACTCGAGTTATGGACCCCATATGATCTAGTCTAGGCTATCCGACAAAACTTGAATAATAGCCTAAATATCTATATTTCGTTGATTGTGGGCTCTTGGAAATACGCGATTTTCAACGAAATTTGAGCACACAAAAAAACGTAATATAGATATTTAAGCTGTTATTCAAGTTTTTTCGGGTAGCATACGACCCTATATGAAGTAATGAAGTATTCTGTTCACGACGAAACGAGCGATTCGAATCGATTCGCGATCAAACCGATGTCAATATTCGATTTCGCCGGTGTCAGACACGGAGCGCCATTCGCGAATCGGGGCCGAGCGAACGATTCCATGAATCAAATTCAGTAAATAGAACCGGTTTTTCGTTCCGGGTACCGGATCTTTTAAATCGGAGTACAGATCGATTTAACAAAAAATCGAAACTTCAAGTTATATCGGTCCGAGTTTTATCGGATCGGAATTCGGATTCCGATATAATAGGTTCAGTATGGACTTTAAACCGGTATACCGATGTTATCGTTAAACCGATTTATCTTGTTAAATCGATATAAGGCACAGGCCTATTGAGAACAGCCAAAGAGATTAGCTTGCCGGTATTTTGTCAGCAAAAGAGTGAAATTAGATTCGAAGATACAGATTAAAATTCAATTCAACGGACTAGAGACATAGAGTTTTGAATATTACAGATTAGAAATAACAAAAAAAAAAAAAAAACTTTAATCCAATCAATAATTATTTATAGTTTATTTAACGCGGGAAGACGCGAGCACTTTTCTGTCACGGGAACGCGCGTCACCTTTTTTCCGTTCTAAACATTCAGTAAATGCAAAAATATATTTTTGTGTTGACAGATTTGGTAAAAAACATTGGACAGTTTGACAAAGAGGTGGTGTGTGTGTCTATAATTTCCTTTTTGTAAGAAAATAATAATAACAATAATAATAATAATAATAATAACTTTTTGGAATATCTTACGTTATAACTCGAGCCTTTATCACTCACTCGGTTTGAGACAAAGCTTCAATAAAAATATTGCCCTAACACGAAAAATAATACAGCTACTTTATTTAAACTTCAGGAGGTTATTGATGGGAGTCGGGGTTCACGTTTATTGGTTGAAAATGAGTTTCTGTGAAAGCTTATTTGACACAGTACAGTATACTCCTCCCAGGTTAAATTACAACGATCTTAAAATTTGGCAATATTTGTATACTTAGCGTCCAAGGTATTGGGAATTCAAAACGGTATAAGTAATGGAAATGCACCAAATATATAATAAAATAGAATAAAACTTTTTCCTATACTCATTTTATAAGTTGAAAACATTATAAATTTTGTTTCCAGCCTTTTTCATTTTGTTAAAAACCATTCCCTTTAAAATCGGGTAGAACTTTTAGATTTGAATAAAACTAGCGTATGGGCAATACAAAAAAAACTTTCCAAAGGCCCGTTTAACTAAATTCATAGCTGAGTGAAATGAAATATTGCACAAGTTAACAGTCATTTTACTTTATACTATTTTGATCGAAAGTGGAGCACTTGGCTAACAGTTGGAGGATTTCTAAAAAGTGCAATTTGAATTCAAACAATAAGCTGAAATAACATCAACAAACTTTCCAAAAATACGTCGCAGTATACATTCTGGCATAAAATTATATTATCTGCTAGGAAAATTATAATTCAAGTATCGATGTAACGGGCAAAGTCATTAATCGGGCATTATTAATAATGCCCGTAGTGGAGGCGGGCAAAGTGATAAATGTCATTGAATTTATCACATTGCCCGGGCATTATTAATAATGCCCGATTTATCACATTGCCCGTAACATCGTTACTGGTTCAAGATATACCATTCATATAAAAGTGTTGAAACGGTATTAAAAATATTTCGATCCCCTTTTGGTATTAAAAGTATTAAAATCGGTATTAAAATGCTATGCGACACTGTATCGAAAAACCCCTTGTGCCCGGAAAAATGTATTGCTTGGTTCCTTTAATACTAATTCATCAAAAAAAAATTAAAACCGCAAAAACCGTTTCAAAATTCATCCATGTGTCAAGCATTTTAAAGCTATTTACAAATAACTTATTACCCATGAAAAAAATGCTATTCGAAAGCTAAGGGAGGAAATACTCACCTAAGATCTACATAAAAATGCTTGTATTTAACCTTTGATTAATGGCATTTAATTAATCATACCTTATAAATTTTAATTGAAATTTATTGAGAAATTATTCGATACTTTTACTGGTTCTAAAATAAAAAAATTTCTACGAAACTAAAAGCAAGAGTTTTCATAAATATTAAAATCCTACAAATTGTTTTTAATTAATTATTAAGGATAAATAAAATCTAGAAATGTACAAATAAAATATTTATTTGCAATACTTCAGGAACTAAGGTGTAGTATTATATTAATTATGAATTATAATTAATTATTAAATTAGATAAATTGTTAATATTAATGATGTAATGGACAAGCAAGTAGGATCTATTTCAGATTTAACGATTTAAAATCTTTCAAAAGAATGTAAGTTTTTGCATACTTTTTTTAAAAAAGAGTTGAACCAATCAGGTACAACGGACCTTTACATCTGGTTTAACCCATATTGGACCGCTGTCCTATTTATAGGACAGTTGAATTAAATGTGAATAAAATAGAAAAATCGATAGATACCCATATAAAAGTTGTTGAAAGTTATTATAAAGAGACTAAATTTAATAAATATCTGAGAAAACATATAATTTAAAAAAAAAAATATTAAAAAATAGCTTTAAATTCGCCCCTAAAAAATGTCATATTTTTAACTCAATAAACAAGAATAAAAATCTGATTTTTTCTTAAGCAAATACATTAAATTTTTAAGTAGAGTGTCTGTTTATTCCAAAACATTAAAAGTATCCATAAAAAAAGTCAATAGGACAGGTATTTGACGCGTGTTTTCTAACTGTCCTATAAATAGGACAACGGTCCGATACCTACCGTTTCTTTTCAAATCAGTCTTAGATGGAATTTCGCGAGGGAAACACCCATTGTTGTGGAAAACACTCTTCGCGTGGGAAAATTTTTCTTATCTCAATTTTATGGTCCCGATATCTGGTTTTGGGGGTGTGGTTTGGGGGTTCCTCTCACACTACCGACAGAGAAGGGGGTTTCTTTCTTTCGCTAATTGACCCCTCAAAGAAACCGGTACCATAAAACTTTCAGTTGTAAATCTCTATCCTCAGCCTATGGGACACCGTAAAGTTTTATTACAGCCAGTGCCTGGATGTAATAAAACAATTTGCGGCCGGACCACCAGCAGTTTATCTGCCCTATCTCCCTCAATCTCTTTGTATCTCCCCTCTCCGGTCGAAAATTGACCACACCCAGACACCGCCGCCATAAACTCAGGTTTCTTCCTGGAGATAAGTGTTTTATTACATCCAGTGGAAAAAGTCTACGGTGCACCTATAGGGCCACCGTAGCCTTTCTGGATGTAATAAAACTTGGATGTAATAAAACAATTATCTCCAGGAAGAAACCTGAGTTTATGGCGGCGGTGTCTTGCAGTGGTGAATTTTCGACAGCTCTCAGGCGCGAGTGCGAGGGGAGATACAAAGAGATTGAGGGAGATAGGGGAGATAACCTGCTGGTGCACACTTCACAACTGCACCTGCGATTCGCAACCGGGGGAGGTACTAAGAATTTTGACCTATCAGAACACTGAAATAGCTCTCTCTCTCTCTCATCTTCATGACGCAATACTTAGCAACACGCGCAAGTAGCTTATTGTGTTAGTTTGTTCCGATTGTTTAGTCCATCGGTTTAGTCATGGCTCTTGTTGATGTTCTCCCAGCAAATTTTAATTATGAAGTTATTGAAAGTGATTTTAAAAGTATATATGAATATCATAATGTGGATCATTATACTAAATTAATCATTAGAAGTCAAGTTCTTAAGTTTTATTCTGAATGGAGGTTCAACTAATGTTCTTAATATTATTTCAAAAAGTCAACCTCAGTAATATATTTAAAACAAGGAAATACCTTCTTCTAATACGATAAATATAATTATGAAAACTAATAAATTAATGGATCATTGCTAATTTTCAACTCTAATGTATCTTTTAAATTTTAGGTTGTGTAAAATAACTGAACGCAAAAATTCAAAGCCACCTTTGAATAAAAAATATAAATATCTTTGACCCTTTTTTAAAATAAATTAAGTGTTGCTTACAATGAGAAATGCATGTGTACTTTTCCTTTATTATCTATTACTTATGTTCATAATGTTTTCAAACCATATCCATTTTAATGTCTAATAATTTAAAATATACTGATCCCACTTTAATAAAAAAAATTAGTTAGAAATATTAAGGATAAAATAGATAAGTTAATTGAAATTTCATTTTATGAAAAATAATTTACAAAAAGAAGAAAGTAGTGATATTATACAATACTAATAAAATTACCTATAAGTTCTGCTATTCAATCTTAGAACTTATTTTGTAAAGGTAAAATAAAATTTAATTAAGCAATAAAGGTAGCAAAAGGCTAAAAGGGATATTATTTATAATGAGCTAAAGGTTTAATGTTGGGGGATAAAATTTATTTGTAGTTTTTCTAATATTCGGCAGTAGTTAACTAGTTAAACTACTTTAAAAATTTCAATTTTATTTTTACAAAAATTTATTTTTAAAGTAATTTAAAACCTTAAAATACCACTAAATATATTATTAACTTATTTAAACCCTTTTCCATTGAATTTACACATTTACCGTTCCTTAGCGCTAAGTACTAATTGGATAGATTATAAATTGTATTTGTTATAATTATTAATTAACACAGAACATATGTTACGGTGAAAGACCGAAATCTGGAGAATGTCGACTTTCACCGGTGAATGTCGACATTCACATAGTCGCTTGGTGTATGTCCGAAATATTTGCTAAATATCTTTATTTCGGACTTACACCAGTGAATGTTGACATTCACCATGCACTAATGGTGAATGTTGAACAAGTCCGATATTTATATTTTCTTCTCCGTAATTCAGTCGCGATAAAATTTTCGCCTCTCTTTCTGAGAGGAATGACTAAGAACTTAAAACACACAGTGCATTCAAAATGAGAAAGGAAAATAATAGAAGTTAAAAACTTACTTAATTATACAGTACGTTCTAAATGAGAAAATAGAATAATAGTAATAAAAAACTTACTAAATTATGAGATTCAAATCTTATTTATTGCAACAACTTAAACTATTATGACACTTTGAATTGCACAAGAGGCCCTTGCTTTTACAACTGCATTTATTAATGGAACACTTCCTTTTGCAATGACAGTGTGTAGGGGAAAGGAGGGTAAGAGTACGCACAAAAATGATTTTGGGCTATAAAGTCGAGAATTTAAAAGCTAGAGCCTCAAAAATTTACTGAACGTAAGTTTATTGACTCACAAATCAACAATCAAAAAAAGAAAGTCTTGGCTTTTTCGAAAGTATGTTAAAAATCAAAAAGAAAATGAAAAATTGAATGCCTACTTTCACCCTACGTGTCGGCAAAAAGTACGCAGGACGTGAGGCCAAGAGTACGCGCCCTGAAAGCTTGTCAGAAATCACAAAAAAAAATGAACAACTAACTTCGTCATTGGAAGATCCTTCCCTTATCTCACCACTCTTTAAGTTTAATCCACATTGGAATCAATCTTTTTGAAAATCCATGAAAGATCACGCTTTTAATTTTCCAGGATTTTAAAAGAGCTAGTTTTCACCTTCTGAGGTATTGTAAGCTTTAAAAGTTTAATTTAAGCATTTATTCATCAATTGTAGCACATAACTCTCATGTGGTAAAGAGTAAGATGAATTATATGATTCTCGCTACAAAAATTCCAACTATCTTGTCTGTGCGTACTCTAAGACGCCATTGTATTAATTCTCTAAAAGTCCTTGAATCAATCCTAAAATTAAACTGCCTGCAGTTAAAATCTAACGATGCCAAGTTGTTCAGAAGTTGTTCTCACATTAGTATTCACTTTGGAAGCAATCATTAGTTCTTTATTTACAAAAAAATTAAGATTCCTTCGCAGAAAAATTAAATGCTAACTCAAAGAAACCATATTTTACCTGATAAATAAAATACAGAATGTACGAAAATAATAGTGACAGTCATTTAGGATAGCTTATGATGCATTTTTCCATGTGATCATACTTGCTCCCCCTTATACTGTTGGCAACAGGGAAAAATACCGCTGCGCACTCTTTCCCTCCTTTCCCCTATAGAACTTAAAACACACAGTACATTCAAAATTAGAAAGGAAAATAATAGAAGTTAAAAACTTACTTAATTATACAATACATTCAAAATGAGAAAGGAAAATAATAGAAGTTAAAAACTTACTTAATTATACAGTACGTTCTAAATGAGAAAATAAAATAATAGTAATAAAAAACTTACTAAATTATGTGATTCAAATCTTATTTGTTTATTATTATTTATATTTTATTATTTATTTATTGTTATTTTCGACATCCACCAGAGCATATCTGTGATTGTCGACATACACCGGTGAGGGTCCGAATGTAATGAAATATTCGATCTTTCACCGACGTATTTGGTGTTTGTTGACATTCACCGGTGAATGTCGACATTCACCGATTTCGGTCTTTCACGGTAACATATGTTCTACAAATAAATAAAATTAATTAATATTTTAAATTAATTAAATTATCTAGTTTACTTTTGGTGAGTATTTAACTATAGTAGTTGCAACTCATTTTGGTAAAAACAGGAAAGTGTTTATTATTTTTTGTTTTGATAAATATCTAAAAAAAGAAACAGAATCTATAAAAATAAAAATAAAAAAAAAACATTGTTTACATTCTCTCAACGAGGGAAGCCAAAATGATCTGGAAATAGTGTTCTGATTGGTTCAAATTCTAAGTACCGCCCCCGGTTGAGAATCCCAGGTGCACTTGTGAATTACGCGTCCGGCCGCAAATTGTTTTATTACATCCAGGCACTGGATGTATAAAAACTTTACGGTGACCCTAAAGGTGTCCAGGACGTTTCGCCACCACCATTGTATACGACCCCGACGGTCCTCCCCTTCTCATCCATCACAGCTGTCAATTAACGAAGGGTTTGGGCGGGAGTTTTTCTCCGTCACCGTTTGGCGAAATGGATGTTGCGCCTGGTTCGCCAATTTTAAAATGAATTGCAGGAGGGGTTCATCCCTTTTCTTTAGGGGATGGTCCCCTAAGAAAAAAGGGGTGTTGCTGTTTCTTATCTCCCGCACGATCTGACGAAGTTTGACCATTTCCACGAATCCGTTTTTAGTAACATTTAAGTGGTATGGGAACAAACAGCGTATAAGAAAACAGAGCAATCACCAAAACAAATATAAGTACATTAAAAAAATTTAACGGTTAAAAAAAGTTGATGGACCTTTCTTGCATCTTACGAAATTTTTCTGAAGAAAAATCTAAAAAAAACCCTTAAAATTGACATTTAAATTATATTTATTCTTAGTTCACACCACAAAAGGGAGAAATACGAAGAATAAGACAAATAAAATAATGGAATAAAAGAATATGAATGAAGTCAAACATTCCCTACATAAAAAAAGTTTGAAAATACTTCTAAATTAAGAGAAGATTTCATTTTGGTTTAGTTTGCATTATAAATAATAGGAAAAGAAAGAAAAATTAACTTTAATTCCAAATGAAATATAAAGAATACAATGAGAACACATCTATTTCCCAAATTCAGAGGGATATCTGCTGATAGGGGGTAGATTATTTTCACCCTCTTTTCACTCATGTGTAGAGCAAAGCTTGGAGATGTTTTTAAGCACAAAAATCAATTTACTGACGATTTAATTATAAACTGACAAAATCACTATTTTTAAGTGTAATCAAAAATGTAATTTGTTGTTCAAATTCAATACAATTTTTTTATTCAGTAGATTTTTCTTAAAAAGGGGCTATAACTGGTACATCTACCGTACTTTTTTAACAAAAGCTTCCTTCCCTTAAAATATTTTTGAAGTAAAAAATGTATAAAAGATTTTATAAGTTTAGAGAAAATTTATTACATTTGAATTTAATTTTTTACCTTTAATACATTTAAAAATTAGGTATCATCTGTACCCAAACAAGGTCGTTCATAAACTCTAAAAGTTTGTAAACTTATTGTTTGTAATTAGATTTAAAACAAAAATGCTACACAAAAACCTAGCACTCCTCTACTTATTTCGTTCTTTTTAAACAGTATTTAAATTCAATATATTTTTAGAATTATTTCTTCTCTATTTCATTTTTACCAGTTTCCCAAAGTCATTTTTTTTTCTAAAAAGTCTATTAATTTTTTTGTCTACTGCGTCAAATCTAGTTGGGTGTAAAATTGCTGCCGTTGTGATGTAAAATTAATATGACGCTACATTGAGAAGCAGAATATTAAAGCTTTAAATAAATAAATTGGGAAAATCCCCCGTGCAAGGCTAGGTATATCTGTTAGTACACTTATTGTGTTAAACATAATAAAATATAATTATAAACAAACAAATGTTATTTAACTTTTACTTTCAACCTTTCAAAATTTAATAGACAAAATATTTACTTTTCCCCCGCACTTAACACCTTTTGCTCTTATAGAGGAAAGAATACTGACCATTGCATTATCAAATGTGTTCCTATAAAGGTAGCGTCAGAGATATAACCAAAGGAAATTAACCATTTATTAAACACATATATTTAAAACATAAAATTTTTATTTGCATTATAAATAGTTTTATCTGTTTATAATTTGCATTATAAACAGATTTATAATGCAAACTAAACCAAAATGAAATCTTCTCTTAATTTAGAAGTATTTTCAAACTTTTTTTATGTAGGGAATGTTTGACTTCATTCATATTCTTTAATTCCATTATTTTATTTGTCTTATTTTTCGTATTTCTCCCTTTTGTGGTGTGAACTAAGAATAAATATAATTTAAATGTCAATTTTAAGGGGTTTTTTTTTAGATTTTTCTTCAGAAAAATTTCGTAAGATGCAAGAAAGGAATAAGTCCATCAACTTTTTTTTAACTGTTAATTTTTTTAATGTACTTATATTTGTTTTGGTGATTGTTCTGTTTTCTAAATAGGTTCCGTATTTCTTGTAACCAATTTGGTGGTTATACAATGAAAATTCCAATACTTATACAGGGGTTTTTTTTCGATTTTCTCAAAACATGGTTTATGGACTTATTCCCTTCTTGCAGTTGACCGACCATTTAATTGTACTTATGAGTAACTCATAAAAAGAGAAGTTTCAGTTCATAAGAAATTTAAAACAGAACAGTTTTTTATGGATTGTTTACAATGATTAATTCCTCGCATATAGTAAATTAGAAATCAATTGTTTAAAGAAATTATTTCTGGACCGTAAATACTCCTTTAAAGGAACTTAATAAATAAATGTCTTGATATCACACTAAAAATATACAAAACACAGAATTTAATCACATATAACAAAGTTACATCTAAACACTATCTAATTGACTTTGAAAATTTCTATATTAACATTTTGAATTGGCTGGTCAGTAATTTTGAGTCTAGAGTTTAAATCAGTTTTTAAACCATTCAAAAAAATATAATTTATACAGCTACTAACCAAAAGAAAAAAATAAGATTTCTGTAATAATTTTAAGGGTTAGTGTTAAAAAATAAATTATATTTTCAACTCATATACCCATTTTTATTGACGAATCCTCAAAAAAAGTAGAGTTAATTCATGAAATTAGGCTCGAACATACTTTAACTTAGAGAAGCTTATCACAGCTTAATTCATATTTAATTTAATTTTACTCTATTTTTTGTTTATTTATTTTTTTCTGAACAATTGTTTTTATTTGAACTACAAATAAATGAAAAAAAAATACAAGTATCATAGTCACTTTGGAACACTTGGTCCATGTAGGTGACCGTATGTATGAATAACAAAAATTATTTAAAGTATACAAGAAAAGAAAAAAATATAGTACAAAAAATAAAAGATACAAGAAATACAAACATAAGATGACAGTGGGAAACAGGGCGCCAATCAATATTTTGCTATAATGAATTAGAGTGCTTAAAAATAATTCTAAATCATACACTAAATAGTACAAAAGAAATCATCAATATTGTCAATAGCAAACAGGCATTCCATTAATTGTTTTTTGAATATATGTGTGGAAGGTCTATTGTGAATATATATCGGTAACTTATTAAAACACTTAGGGGCTATATAACAAAATTTTTTACAGAATATGGACTTATTTAGTTTAGGTACAAAGTATAATATGTTAGGCCTTCGTAAATTTATGATGTTACGTTTTTGAAAAATGTTGGGGTTTAGATAGAGATGGAGGCAAATTTTAAAATAAAACAGATGGCTAACTGGAAGAATATTCAAGGATTTGAAATAGTTTATATTATTTGTGTGTAAGTGTGCTCCATTTTTTAAGAACCTCAGAAATCTTTTTTGAAGCCTTTCAATTCTTTTTAAGTTGATCATGTAATCCCCTCCCCATACCACTAAACCGTAATTAAGTTGCGAATGAACCCAAGAATAATACAAATTGATTAGTAATTTATTGTTTAACTTATGTATTAGATAATAAAAGTTACACAGTAGATACCTTAGTTTGTCTGATATATATTTTGTATGGGATTTCCATTTTAAATTTGAGTCTATGTGAAGTCTGAGGTATTTTATTGTGGATACGTTTTCCAAGGGTTTACTGGCTCAATTGTCATGAGTATTGCAGTATTTTTCGAATAATATTTCTTATTATTATTTCGACTTATTTCTAGTATTTGTCTATTCTGAAATGACTTAGTACTTTACATGTTTATTTATAATCTATATTTCCATAATACTGTAACTATGGTTAAGTTTCTTTTCAATTTTAATATAAACACGTGGTTACTAAGTCCTTACACACGTGGTTAAAAATCGTTGGACGATGTTACTGCAAGAAATGAGATGTTAATCAGGCGTGACCCCCTTTACAACCGTCGATGTCAAAGACTATTCAGTAGTGCTACAGATATACAACCGAATCCAATTAGAGGGACATTTTCCACGAGGGTCACAAGGGGTCGCGTAGAAAATAACATTGGAATAGTTCATTATCTCGCCAAATAGGGCAATCATTTTGTGAGTCTTGCAACCCGTTTCTCAAAGGAGAGAGGAGGGGGTACTAAACAGCAGTGGTCACCGGGGAGGCGGACCGCACCTGTCAAGATACCCATCGATCACGTTGGCGAGATGTCGGGTGAACCGACCCTAAATCTCTATCCTCAGCCCATAGGTGGGCCGTAGACTTTCTAGATGTAATAAAACTTGGATGTAATAAAACAATTATCTCCAGGAAGAAACCTGAGTTTATGGCGCCGGTGTCTTCATGTGGTGAATTTTCGACAGCTCTTAGCGCGAGTGCGAGGGGAGATACAAAGAGATTGAGGGAGATAGGGGAGATAAACTGCTGGTGGTCCGGCCGCAAATTGTTTTATTACATCCAAGCACTGGATGTAATAAAACTTTACGGTGGCCCATAGGGGGTAAGGGGGCAATAAAAGGGTGGAATGTTCAAGATTCCCTTTGAATCTTATCAGTGACTGACAGTTTGATGATGGGGATGGAAACTGACTGCATTCCGCATGTTATTCGCTGAAGGGGGCTTGGACTTCTTCCCGGAATTGTCACCAGTTCCATTCAACTGTCCCCTCTATTGGCGATATTCCAGAATATTTCCTTCGCCAAGAAGTGAACGTTAGGCGGAGTCAAATTTCAAAACTTAAAAAATATATTCTAAACTTGAATCTACACTTAGTAACGGTTTATATCACAGTTCAATGTGTTAAAAATAATACTAACCCCTGGTCACTTCAAATTGTTTTTTTTTTGTTAGAAGCTTTTATTTGCTTTAAGTTTTACATACACACATAAAATCATTGGAACTCATTTTCTGGAGGACCATATTTTTGCGATACAACCTTTTTTTTTAATCAGCTTTTACGGAAATGGAAAATCTTTCACATTACATCATTCAAAGGAAACACATTAAATTTTATACTATAGTAAGCTGCATAGTACAGCGGATGTTTTGGCTTTTTCAGATTGTCAAAATTAAATTTAATTATATATTAAATATTATAAAATATTAATTATTAGTGTTTAAAATAAAACATAAGAACACATTTATTATAGTTTAAAGACTTTTTTCAAGTCCCTTTTTACATCATTCTGAAATTGGTTGAGAACGTGTATTGTATCAACATCAGGGATTCAATTATCACAAAATCATGGAACGATTAATTCATATTATTAGTGTTTAAAACACAAAAGTTCGCATATTTCCCAAAGTGCAGCGAAACACATTGAGATGGTCCGTAGACAGTATAAAATGTTTAGTTTCGTATGTAAACGGCACAAAATTTTTAAAAACGAAACCCCCCCCCCTAAAATTATGGTTTTAAAAAGCCAACAAAGCATATCCATGAGGATACCAAATTGGTTCTTCCGACATTGTTCTCTCGTTTTGATACGGATATCTTTTTTCGACGTTTTGCCGAGCTATGAAACTTGGTACTTCACCACTAAAGAATAAGAAAATTTGACAAATGGAATGGAGAAATGGAGATTCATTTTGAATCATCTATTTCTTCAAAAAGCTCGAGAAAAAAAAACCCGTAAATTCCTCTGAAATTCGGCAATAAGAAGCCAATCTGGGAACCCCCTCTAAAGGGGAGTCAATCCCTATTCATAGGAAAAGGGGTTATCTTGAACCATTCATAAAGTACATAAAGGGGTCAGGGGTTCAACTACATTTGTGCCTCTCGGCTCGCTACATACCGGTTTGCAACGCATAAGTGTGATAAATATTTCCCAAAGTGCATTGAAATATATTGAGATGGTCCGTAAGCAGTACAAAATGTTTAGTTTCGTACCGTACGTAAACGACAAAAAATTTTTAAAAATGAACCCCCCCCCCCTAAAATAATGGTTTTAAATAGCCAACAATGTGTATCGATGTGGATACCAAATTGGTTCTTTCAACATTCTTCTCTCGTTTTGATACTTCTTTCTTGATTCTTTTTACAACGTTTAGCCGAGCTACGAAACTTGGTTCTTCATTACTTAAGAATAAGAAAATTTAACAAATGGAGAGAATTGAGAATATTGCGATTCATTTTGACTAATGTATTTTTTTTAAAAAGCTCGAGAAAAAAACCGTAAATTCCTCTAAAATTCGGCTATAAGAAGCCAATCTGGGAACCCCCTCTAAAGGGGAGTCTCCCCTATTCATAGGAAAAGGGGTGCTATCTTGAACCATTCATAATGGGAAGCGAGTCACGAGTCAGTGGTTCAACTACGACCGTCTCGCTGGTGTAAGCAGCATGCCAAATGCGCATGCGTGTGGACAGGAGGGGAGTGCCAATATTTGGCCACTTATCGCTTTTAACGGGTTTTGTTTCCTTACACTACTGTTTGTTTACATCTCGTTGCGCTTAGCTTAGGAAACATTAACGAACGTTTTATTATCAAGAAAAAAAAATCTGAAGTATTTTAAGCAACAGTATTTGTTAAGTTTGTCCAGTTTACTTATTTTTCATCAATACTTTTTAATTAATAGATTAACAAGCCTGAAAATTGATCAAAACCATAATTGTTGTCGTTTTTTTTTTATTGGATCACATATTTTCCGCCTTGTTATAAAGTCACTAAATTGTCACCTAATTGTCTTAAAAAGATCACTATTTACTCTTTTATAGTCTACTAAACATAAATTTTAGATTTCAGGAATAGTACCTGTTCTACTACTGTTAACTTAATGAGTAAAGTAGCGTACATAAAATATACATTTCTTGAGAATCATATCTTTGGTTATGAAATGGTATCTTTATGAATTAATTATATATTTGCTTTAAGTTTAATCTACCATAGGGGAACGTGCCCCTTTCCTTATTTAAATTACTTAAAGAATAGCAATTTTTTCTTAAAATAATTTTATTCTAACTTATTGTGTTAACACAAAACAGATAAATACACAAAATAATACACGGATCACGACAGTAACTCAACCACGTGTTGTGTTCGATCAAGTGGAGACGTTTATCCGGTCGCCAAATCTGTGCCTGAAAAGCATCACTATAATAGGGTTGCAAAAGAAGAGAAACAGCCACGCATGCGCATTTGGCTATACTTCTTACACCGGCGAGACGGTAGTGTTCAACGACATTTCGCTTTCCCACTGAAAGCGTTGGAATTTTAGGTGAATGTGCAACAGACCACGTGGAAGTTTTTTCGCAAAATATAAACAATGGATTTGTTTGTTTCTCTCAGATCTCTTCCCGCATTCAGGTACAAATTTCTCGTTATCGATGAACTTTGGATCCCGACTACTCGAAGTGCAATAAATTCCTTGGACTTGGCTGTCCCGAACGAACGTATCTTCAAGACGTACTACGACGCTTTCGACTCGATAAACATAAACAATGAGCAGCCGGGGTTTTATCCGGTGGACACCGGCGTCTTTTCCAACACGTTCTCTCTTTATTACACGAGCCCTGACACGAAATGGGACAAGAGTGGAATGAGGATATTTTGGATGTATTTTGCGAAAGGTATCGACGCCAAGTCTCTTAGGTGCGGGGAAAATGCCGTTCGGTTCCTGAATGTTGCCAGACTCTGCGGCTTTCGGCAATGGAGTAGTGAAAGTTTCGACTTGACGGAAGCCGATGACGCCTTCTATTGTTTCAACTTCTTTGATCTTATTTATCCTGCGATGCTGAAGGGCCTTTATGAGAAAAAGTCCGAGTACCCTGTGCTTGCGAGGACGTTCTGGGAAGTGTTTTGTGCGACACCCATGGCAAAATGGGGTATGTTTTATGATGTGCGAGATCCCGAACACCTGAAGTTCATGTTGAGTGTGGCTAATAAAACAAGGTTTGGTTTTTGGGGAATGAGGCATGGGAGAGAAATTTTCCATGAGTATTTCCCGGAAATGGCATTCGATAAAATCGAAGATCTACCAATGATGTTGGATTACGGTTTTCCCATTTCAGAGATGGATCTCAGAAGCTTGCCCATAAAGTAAGTAAATATAATATCTTTTTTTTTTCGTTTTAACTGTATCCAATGCAGGGGCGGATCTAGAGAAAAAAGGCGATTTTGTCAGTGCAGTAGGCTTTTCGGGAGAAATTGCCGGGTAGTACCCTCCTTTCCCATGATGCATTTCGTGTCCCATCCCACACTACCTTGCGTGTTGTGTAGTCCGCCATTTAATTGTTTGTGTGTGCTCTGTTGATTGTTTTGATATAATTTGTAATGGACATCAATAATGTAGAAAGTAGCAAATGCAGTTTGAAATGTGAAGATAAAACGTTAAGTTTAATTAACATCCATTTATTTTTTAAGACAAGCACAACTTACAAACATGATGAAAAACGGAAATCAAAACAATAAACATTGATGGAATTGAAACAATGTTGCCAACACAATTTTGTATAATTGTATAAGTGTTACGTGTTACTAGTAAATAAACAAAATATTCAACAAATAATACAAGATTGCTTTCATACATCTTCGCAGGTCTTCGGTAAGCAAATCTGCTATCATCCGTTGATTTTTTGCATATATCGCCAACGCTCTTTTAAAATTCATTCTGATGCTCTCTTTCAAAAACAAAAATGAGATATTTGTTAACAAACTTGGAAACCATGGAAACAGGCAGATCACTTCTTACCACGTGACCGAGAAAAAGCCGGGTTAGATCATGTCTCATGTAAACGCTTTCAAATTTCGTTACCCGGGTAGAGTTGGAAATTCCCTTCAACCCACTTTTTACCCGGGTAGCATTTTTCCCATGTAAACGGCACTTTAATCAGCTAACAAAATAAAATAAAAGTAAAATTATTTATTTGTTTTTAAAAAATCGTTTGGTTTGATAAAATAAATTAAGAGGCCTCAATTTATCAAACGATACTGCTGCTATCAGGAGTAAGATAATTTGAAGGGTAATTTAAACCGACCATTATTTTCAGCAGGTTATTGCCTGTTTTAATTTTAGTTCGAAATATTTCCTGATCATCTTTAAATAAATGAAGGACACGCATATGATCTCCAATAACTCTTTTAATTCTTTAATTTAACCTTGGAATACAACATTTATATCTTAATTCCATAAAAATATTATTACTTCAATTATACATATTAAAACTAATATCTTAAACCGAGATGTTCATATTTTAAACAACTGATGAAGATGAACGAGTATGATTTGAGTGAAACTGAAAAAAGGCTCATTCACACTGTTTCACTTTCACTGTTCATCCCGGTGATTCACTCCTGTCAACCACTCATTCAGGGGTGGAAAATCTGCTCCAACTGTGCCAAACTGCTCCAAAATGGATGCCTTGCTCCAATCTGCTCCAAAACCAGCAAAATTCGCATTTTTGCGCCAAACTTCACCAAAAACATGATTTTCCGTTCAATTTGATTCAAATTTTGAATATCCTACCAACAGGGAAAGAGACAATCTTCAGCCATCATGATTACCATCCGCGGAATCGCGATTTTCCGCTTTTTCTCTACAAAATATGAGCCTCCATCTAAAATAGGGATGCACAACCTGCGATTTTTCCAGATAATCCCAACTATTTTTTACCTTCCAGACTATTTCCAAGAAAAATCACGAGTTATTGTGGGAAAATCGTGACTTTCGCGAAAGTTTCGTTTTGCTCTGGGAATTAAAATGAAAGTGTAATGCTACAAAAATGCTTGATACAAAATCACCAAAAGGTGCTGCAAAAATGCAAATCATACCCTGATACGAAAACACTAATAGGTGCTCCAAAACTGCTCCAAAATTGATTAGCCTTGCTCCAAAACTGCTCCAAAAATTGATTAGCCTTGCTCCAAAACTGCTCTAAAGATGCTCCAAAAATAAATTTTTGGTTTTCCACCCCTGCTCATTCAGTGAACAGCTTTTTTTTAAGAAATACTCGCTCAGATGGTGACAGCGGCTTCTCAGTAAAGATTATTCACAAGTCAAGTTTATCGCTATGTTATCGGGGATGTGATTTTCGGCCGGAAATTCGGCGAGGTCACTTTGTTGGGGGGGGGGTGATCACCCCAATCACCCCCCCCCGTGGATCCGCCACTGGTATATAGGTGGTTCGGGGGGTCCTCCCCCAAAAATGTTTAAATTTTAGTATGCTAAAATGTCTTCTAAAGCTACTTTTTAGGGGGTTTTCAGGGAGTTTCGCGGGCCGCCAGTTGGAAAACCTTGTTTTAGTTAAACTTTCAGTGTCCACTGTGACCCTAAGTTTCTTGAACACCCCCTTATAATATCTATAGCTACGACCGTGCCAATATTAATTATGCTTTTTTTTCTATTTCTTTTCAGTTTCATGCCTCTGTCTAGAACATTTCTGGGCTATGCCAGTAGAGAAGTCATCCACAACACTCCCGTGTTGCGTTTTCTCGTAATGTTCTTCGATAGAAAGGGCAGATCGGGGAATCCTATCCACCGCCAGGGATTCATAGAGTCGTGCCCAAAACTGTCCAGATCGCTTCCTCTGCCCTCTCTGCCAACCAGCCATGTTCGAAAGCACCTGCAGGAGGCCTTTGAAAACTCATCCTTTACAAACCATGTGGAAACTATCACAGCCATCTACGAGGCATGCAACATCCTCCCTCCTGACTGCACCATTGTGGAACCGCAGACATTATGCCATCTTGCACGGTGCGTCATAAGAGAGAGATTAGCAGAAAACTATCAACTCCCGACGGGTATCGACGATTTGCCCCTACCTACTCGCCTAAAACGCTTCCTCAAACTGGATTTCTAAGCGGAACGTGGCCCATTTCCCAATAGAATATAAAAATATCCGGTTGATTTATCGTAGAAATTCTATCAGCTATGCTACCAGGAAACCCCTCGAATTAGTGCTGAAAAATCCTGATCGTATATGAACATTGAATTTGTAGTTACACTACAGGGGCCATCATTACCCCTTCCTTACCCCAAATCCCAAAGTGTCACGCTTCACTATACCCCTCCCCCTAATGCCACTATGTCAAGACCTATAAGTATTCAAGAAACTTGGACTTTTTTTTGCAGAAGAGTACCCGACCGTGTAATATCATAGTGAATTTGTTTGTAGTATATCTTTTGTTGTAATATCATTTATACCTCTGGGGTATCTTTTCGAAAAAGAAAATTGTTGTTAAATTTCTATTGATTTGGCTCGTGTGATGTGACGATCCTTTTAGCCTTCCCTCTGCCCCCACCCCCGGTCACAAATTATCCCATGAACCCTTTTCCTCCCCTTCAAGTGTGTTTTCACTAATGGACAGCCCCACGGAGAAATCTTTTCACCACATTCCCTGTCGGTTATTATAGTATTTCTCTGTAGCCTGACTGCAGATTCTGTATCAGAACAGGGGATGCTTAATTTACTGGGGTTTTCTGGTAGCATAGCTGACAGGATTTCTTTATTAAAACAGCGGGAGTTCAAAAGTGCAATAAGCAATATAAGTCTCTACATTAAGATGATCCAGGATCTATTTCTATTAGCAACGTTCCTCCGAATTCACTGAGAAAGAGAGCAATCAAGTAACGCACAAACTAGGCTTTTGCCCAAATGCAACGGAATGAGACTAAATATTTTGATGCATTAAAACTTGGACCCCTCCCTTTAGGTGATATTTACTTGAAGACTCCCAAATAAATAAATCCTTTGGTACCTTCTCGACTTTTTATTATTAGGATCATTATTTTAAAATTTAAGAATTAAAATTTCAAATAATCACTCAAAATATTTCTATTACAAGTAAAGACGCAATAGTTTATTTTTTTTTCAATTTAAAATAATCGAAGAAGAAATGTGAACTTTCAAATGAAAATTTGACATGATAATTTTATTTACTTCTCTCGCTTAAAATAGGTTTCCAAATAAATGATTAACTCCCTTTTTGTTAATGGTGTCTATTTTGGTTGGTGAAACTCACCTAAGTTTTCTATTAAATATTGCCCGACCGCTACCCCATTTAAGTGTACATAATGAAGTGTAAAAATAAAATAATTAAGTGTACATAATGTATTCACGAAGTCCACTGTATTTCAAGGACATTACATACCTGTTGGCGTTTGAAATAAATGTTATCACTATTAACAGTTCCACTAGTATTTTTTCTTACTTTACAAGACCAGAGTTTATCCAATTGAATCGTTTATTTCAGAAACAAGTTAAAGCCCATTGGATTAACACATCGTTTAACTTGTTAGAATTAGAATTTTAGAATTAGAATTTATTAACACAAATATACATAAAGAACAAAAGACAAAAATGGGGAGAAAAACACAGACATACATACAAAAAAAAAATATATAGTTATGAGTACCAAAAGAGCTCATAGCTCGTCCATGGTACTACACTTATAATTTATTTGCCTTGGCAACGAAACTGCGCTGACTCTATTTGATTAAATTAAATAAATTCTCGATGTTGTTATGTCTTGCTATAAAATCATAAAGACCATTTTTAAATTCAGTTCTATTATTAGATGATTTAAGAGTTACGTTTAATTTATTAAATAGAAAGGGACCTAGAAAGACATGAGACTTATGAAAAATTTCTTTGCTAGACTTTGGAATAAAATAATTTCCTTGAATGTTTCTAAGAGAATAGTTACTAGTTTATAATTGATAGAAGGACCTATTATTGAAAATGAAAAGTAATAGTCGAAAAATATAGAGTTCTCTTACAGTCAAAATAGGTTTTGTTAAAGAATTACCTTTTATGTGAGATAAGATTTTATTTTGAAGGTGGTTTAGAGGTTTTATGTTGTTATAATAATCAGAAGGCATAGCAAGTTATTCCATAGTTTATTGAAGATTGAACCCAGGAAAAATATAGAGAAGTTAGAAATTTATGATCAATAATAAGTTTCAGCCTAAAAAATTTCAAATTAATAAACCTTAGCTTGTTTAACAAAGAATTTATATGAGTCTTCCATTTTAAATTGATATCAAACTGGAGTCCTAAGTATTTAATAGAGTCAACGCGCATAATTTTATTACATGTAGATGATGCATTATCACATTTTAGATCGCAGGAGGGGTTGTGAATTCTTAGACTGTCAATAGTGGTTTCACTAACTCTTTGACTGAAAATCATAAATTTAGTTTTTAAAACGTTTAGCTTTAATAAATTGTTATTAAACCAGATATTAGCTTTTTGTAGTGCAAGTTCAATTTTTTTATAAAGATCTAGATAATTGTCAGCCGAAAATACTAAAACAGTATCGTCAGCAAATGTTATAATGTCACAATTTAAATTTAATTGACAAAAATCATTGATAAAAATAAGAAACAGAAGAGGTCCTAAAATAGAACCTTGAGGGACACCACCATTAACAGGAATATTTCACAACTATATACATCATCAACTTTGACAAATTGCGTTCTATCACTCAAATAAGATTCAAACCAGGAGTAGATATTACCCCTTATTCGGATACAGTATAATTTACTTAAAAACAACTTATGATTTACGGTATCAAAAGCTTTGCTTATGTCCAAAAAGACAGCAGCAGATTTTAGGTTATTATTTTCATTTGAGCAGATTATTTTTGTAAACTTCATCAAAGCTAATTCTGTACTTTTACTTTTTCTAAAACCGTATTGGTTTTCTGCTAATATGGAATTCTTACCTAAAAATTTTGTTAAACGGGTATGCATTATTTTTTCGATAACTTTCGAAAATATACTTAATAGAGAAATTGGTCTATAATTATTCAGGTCATTTTTACTGCCCTGCTTAAATATCGGTACAACTAAAGATTTTTTTAAGGTAGAAAAGAAAATACCTTGATCAAAGGAAGTATTGAACAATTTTGTTAAGAAATCTGAAAAGTGGTTGAAAATTATGATTAACATACTTTTGTTAATTCCGTCTAACCCAGTAGATTTTTTATTTGGAAGGGAGTTTATGATATTAGCTATTTCAGTAACAGTAGCAGGTTCAAGAAACATACTTCTGAGGTTAGTTGGTATGCTTGGATTATGAAAACCAGGGTTAATATCAGTACTACACGAGTTAAAAACCGATGAAAAATAATTATTAAAATTGTTGGCCAATTCTTTTAAATTATTAGAGGAGGGTAAACAAGTTAGCTGTTTTTCGTTAAGGACTTCTTTTATTATCTTCCATTGATCTTTTATGTTATTTGTTGCCGTTAAGAATTTATTGTGGAAATATTCAGATTTCGCCCTTCTTAACCTTACTTGTACTGAATACTTGTTTCTGAAATAAACGATTCAATTGATGGTTCATGTCACTGATCGCAAGATCTATTGCTTTTATGATAAGGCGAAGTCAACGTCTCGTAATCAATGGAAGTGTAAAAATAAGAACAAAAAATTACAAAGGTTTTAAAATGAAGGTGGGAAAAATAATAAGTGGAAATATTTCTTACTATCCTTGTAGAAAATGTAAATGAAATGGAATTCATATTTTTCGCATGTGGTGTTTCAAAAGTCCCTTTCACAGCTTTTATTTGGAAAAAAACTCCTATGATTATGGAAGCAAGGTAAATGAATGAAAATCCATTGAAATGACTAAAAGCGCCTCTAGTGGCGAAATAAAAAGAGTTAAATAAAGAAAGAGAATAGAGAAAAAGTACGCAAAATTGAGTGATAATTTTAGTGATAAGTAGTTTTATACGGTTATATAAATATCAAATTTATTGCTTATAAACTCAGTAGCCATTTTCATCCACAAAAAGAAACAATATTTAACATATCTAATTACATTAAATACATAGTTTAACGATCTCACACCCTTCATTACAAAACAAAAACAGAATATTATTCTTCACACATACACCCTATGAACTCTTCCAATCATCACGCATCAAAATAAAAGTTAAAGAACGTTTCATCTGCCAACCCCAACCAACAACGAACTGTAAAGAGAAAACTTTTCCATTTCTTCAGAAGTCCGAGTGCGATCATAAACCATTTGGAGGGGCACCTGAAACACCCCATAAACAACTCAACTCTTAGCCCCGTCTCAAATCGAACATCTCTTCTCTTTGAAGATGACTGCCAATCAACCGAGTTTTCCAACAGCCAGAGAGGAGGAGGCACGAGAAACTTTCCCGTTATTGATTCTCAGAGTCCAAATGGAAGGTTTTATCATCATTTTTTTTTACGCCCTGTGAAATTCTTAAACAGTACAATACAGTCTCCCTCCAAAAAAATCTTCCTGTTAACAAGCTCTCCGATTTAACCAGCCGTAGGTATAAAAATAAAGCAGACACATTCCAGAAAGTTGTTGAATTTTGAGTTTTTAGAAGTTTTTCTACAAAATACTAGTACAGTACATTGTAAGACTTTCTCTTGACCTTATAACATCCCTGACATAACCAACCGGTAGTATAAAACGATAATTTTGGAAAATTTCAAAGAATTTTCACGAAGTCTGAAATTTGACACTTCAGCAGAAAAAAAAACTGATTTCTTATTTGCTCTTCACAATGAAGCATTTAGTAAATGATAGTTTTCAGTCTATAAAACATTTCAGGAATTACAATGCTAGATGTAACCACAATTTAGGTCAAGCTGCTTTTATATTTAATTATTTTTTTAAACACAAGAAATTAGGGTTCGTGTAAAAAATGGCGGAAAATAGTACCTACCTTATTAGATCTTCTTCAAGTTTTTGGTCACAAATGTTGAAATGCCATTCCAGCCGATTCTGGGGGTTTTATCTACTTATTCTTCAAACTGTCGTCTTAAGAAACTGTAAAAAAATATTTTCTGTTAACTTTCTAAATCACCAAAAACTACAGCTCAGTTATACTTAATACTTACAGACTTACAGTTAAACAACAACTAATATTAGATGTTAATGAAAAACCTTTACAAGAAAATATAAGAAAAATAAAATATAAAGAAACATAAAATAAAATCATAGGTATTCCTGACTAATAGTTCCCTTTTAAAGCAGTTTTTCAAGTATCTCGCGATCAGCCGTATTTAGTCATAATTCCCCCTAGTTAAATCTCTTTAAACTTTATTAACGAAAGACAAAACCTTTCTTCATTTCCATTGTTTTAGCTCTTCGAAACTGCTGACGGAGGGTTTTTACGAAAACGGTTGAGAACAGCATAAAAGAGATTAGCTTGCCGCATATTTTGTCAGCAAAGGTTAAAATTCAGTTCTAGGAACTCGTATTATTTAAATATCGGATATTTTTCCGTTACTCCTTCATAATCAACATGGAGTTTTTCTTTGTATATCAAAGATTAGAAATACCACAAAAAAACTTTAAAAAAAAATCAATAAATATTTATAGTTTATATTTATTACCTCAAAATTTGGAAATATTTAGCGTCCTAAATATTTGGAATTCATAGCTTTAAATGCAATGGAAATGTACCAAATACAGGGTGTCTCACAAAGAGCTCCTTGGTTTTAAAATTAAATATATTTTTAACAAAAATAGATAAAAATATAAAACCAACGGTATCCTTCTAGTTATGGCTTGGAAATTTTTGTGTCATAATTTGAAAAATCACACTTCACTATAACCCTCCCCCCTAATGCCACTATGTCAAGACCTAAGTATTTAACAATCTTGACAAACTTTAAGTTTTATTCAAACAGAAAAGTACACTACCTTTTAATATCATAGCCAACTTAGTCATTATATCTTTGGTTCTGGTTGTAATACCATTTATACCTCTGAGTACGGTATTTTTTCAAAAAAAGACAATTTTTCTTAACTAAACGTAATGTGACTCTTATATAATTTATTTTGATGCATTAAAACTTGGACCCCTCCCCTTAGGTGACATACAGGGTGTCCCAAAACTAACTGAACGATTTCAAAAATTAATAAAAAATAAACTAAGAGCGATAAAAATATGCGGTCTGCTGCTACCTACTTAGCTGGTCAAAGAATTTTTTCTCACAAAATTTCGAAAATTCGTAGTTCACAAATATTTTAACAGATGGCAGCTCTAAAAATTCGAACATTAGGGAATTTCAATACTCCAGATCCTTATTTTAAGTAGTCTTAGGGATATTAAATTTTGTGATGAATCGGATTTTAGAATCGAATAAAGCATCTTTTAATACGTACTTCTTGGAATCAAACCTTTATTCCAGTCGAAAGGTCCGGTTTTTTAAGAAAGTTTGACCTATCAAACTTCAAATGGATTTTTGAATAAAGTAATTTCTAGAATAATTTAATTTCTTTTTTTTAATTCTTTTTAGCTATTGAAACGATCGTTCATTTATTATCTAAAATTGAACTTCGCATCTATTAAAGGATCGCTATGATAACTTAAACTTTTTGATAATCCTGAAACCAACTTATTTAACATTTTATCCAGATTGCCTCATACTGTTTATTTTAGATTTTACCCTCTATTTCAAAACTTGATTTAAAAAAAACAGATTTAGCCACATAATAATGTAATACCTTGATATTTCTATAATATGGGATCATTGCAACGAAATCCCCTAAACTTCGAGGATCGAATCACGATGCATTCAGTTTCGGTACTTTTACGGTACGCGGTAAAAGGAAGCTATTATACTCGACTGCAACGTTTTCGGACCCTATGACATCACTAACAAACAAAATAGTTCCCAGTGCGGTGTCTGAATTTGGAGAACTATGAAGAATGTTCTTTGAAGAACTTTAAAAGAAGAAGAAGAATGAAGAACTTTAAAGATGTTATTATTTTGTTAAACCCTTGTAGTATATAGCGTCTTTTTATCACGACTTGCGTACCGAACCTACTCCTAGCAACCCAACAGGCTTTCTGTTTACGCAGTTTTTGCTTCCACGTATTGACGTCATGCGGTCAGGAAACGTTGGTGTCGGTGTCGAGTATATCTATCATTTAGGGACAATATTTTTTTTTTTTATATGGGAGGTTGTGACATTCTTACCGAATACCAAAAAATTAAAGTTATCCTAAAAAAAATTAATAAATAAAAAACAAAGAGAACTCTTGTGATTTAAAATGAAAATCGGAGTCCTTTTATTAATCGGTCATATTAATCATACACAGGGGTGTTAACTTCCGATCAAGTAAAAGGAGAATACAACTGTCTAATGCAATTAGAAGTTTATAAGTCAACAAAACAAACTGAAACTGGAAATGAGGTATACTTTAGAAAAAAGAATATTTTTTTGTGTTAAAATACCACAGACTAAAGAAATCTTGATTCCATTAAACGATAGTTTGATCACATAAAACGATACATTTTAGGTTGATTTAAATTGAGTGATCGGGGCCAGATCAGTCAATTTCGATAACATTATCCGATTGATAACATTAACTGGGTGGAATGTCGATCATGTTATGTTTTAAGCGACACGATATGTGACAAACACATTCGGACCCTACCATTGATTTTTATTCTTTAAATATACTATAATCTATGTCAGGAATCAACACATATTAGGGAAATAATTTTGAATTTTATCAAGTAGCATTCTGTCCTGAAATCCCCAATTATCGACAGAAATGCAGAGGAAAACATTTTATTTTATGTTCTACACTTAAATTTAATCGCATCTATTGATAAAACCAAGCTCTGCAAATTAAAATCAAGGTACAATCTCAAGTATTTTTATTACCATTCGATTCTAGAATCGATTTGCCACAAATTTAATATCCCTAAAATAGGGAATTGGTGTACTGAGATTCCCTAATGTTCGAATTTTCAGAGCTGCCATCTGTTAAAATATTTGTGAACTACGAATTTTTGAAATTTTGTGAGAAAAAATTATTTGAACTGCCAAGAAGGTAGCAGCAGACCGTGTATTTTTATCTGTTTTAGTTTATTTTTTATTAATTTTGAAATCGTTCAGTTAGTTTTGGGACACCCTGTATTTACTTAATGACTCCCAAACACATAAATTCTTTGGTACCTTCTCTATTTTTTATTATTATGATCAATATTTTAAAATTTAACAATTAAATTTTAAAGTATTTCTATTACAAATAAAGACGCAATGAATGTTCCCTATTTTTTTAAATTTAAAATAATCAAAGAATGTAAATTTTCAAATTAAAATTTGCTACGAGAATTTTATTTTCTTTTCTCTTGCTTAAAAGACGTCTCCAAATAAATGATTAACTCCCTTTTTGTAATGATGTATACATTTTGACCCCATGTAAGTTTACATAATTCATGAAGTCTACTTCATATTGCAAGCTCATAACATCATGGCCACCTAAACTAATAAGGCCGTAGAAGCTGGAAATCTTGAGTGATGTCAGCCTTCTATTTCACTTCATCGACGCGTTTAAGACAACAGCGCAACTCCAGACTGGAATCTTGATCACCCCACCCTTTACAGCCTGATTGGTCTACTCAACTACGGTGAAAACGTCACTTGAATTAGCCACACCGACACACGTGCCGAATATTTCAGAAGTGAGAAAGTGAATTAGAGATCGCGAACCTCAAGTTGATTCCGTGCTCTATTATAAACAATTTTATGTTGTGTAGTTTCGTTTTGCAGATCGAAAAAGAGGTTTCCCTTAAGACCTGAAAATGGTTTTCAGCAGAGTTAATTTTAATGATCATATTTGATCACTAAAATCTGGTTTAATGATTAAATTTTGAGTAAAATTGTAAAAATCGGGCCTGGTTTAAAACTCATGATCAGACATATTTTAAGCCTTCAAATTTACGATTACAATGGAGGGGGGTTAAATATTAACTGGTGTTTCCTCTTTTCGATCAGTTTTATGTTATCATCAACAGAAAGATTTCGCTGTTTTTTAGGTCCAATCTTAGGTGTACAATCCAAGGATTGGGTGCAAATTTCAGATCAGGATTTATTCTGCTCTTTAACCCCCTCTGTCATTAAGAGAGTAATTCTTAGCGATCCTAAGTCAAATCAATCCTAATTCAGATCAAACGTTTTTCCCATCTTAAATATTCGGCACGTGTGTCGGTGTGGCTAATTCAAGTGACGTTTTCACCGTAGTTGAGTAGACCAATCAGAGACTGTAAAGGGTGGGGCGATCAAGATTCCAGACTGGAGTTGCGCTGTTGTCTTAAACGCGTCGATGACGTGAAATAGAAGGGATGACGTCACTCAAGATTTCAAGCTTCTACGGCCTTATTAGTTTAGGTGGCCATGATAACATACCTGTATTCTTTTGAAATAAATGTTATCACTATTTACAGTTCCATATGTATTATTTCTTATTTTTATTTTACAGGACATGCGGTGTTTCAAAAGTCGCTTTTACTGCTGTTATTTGGAAAAAAAAACTTCTCTTAGGATTATGGAAGCAAGGTCTAACTAACCATAGGTTATGGACCAAATGACCATGGAAAAGCCATTAATGTGACTAAAAGAGCCTCTAGCGGCAAAATAAAAAAAGTTAATTAAGAAATTAAGCAAGATAGAGCAAAAAATACTAATATGTGAATATTGTTGCCAATATTATGAAAATATCACCGGAAAAAATTAATGAAAATATCGTGAATATCCGTGGAGATATTAGACTGTGAAAATAGCTAAGAATTTAATAAGAAAAGAAATGTTTCCCAAATTGATATCAGTACTTTAATAATAGAAAAGCCAACGTTTGCTTTCGCATATTTGAAAATCTAAAAGACAGACATGCTTCGAGGATAACATGGACCCTCTTCGTCAGTGTGAAGAGAGATGTAAATAACGTTGGTTTGGTTAAGAGCCATTATGTTGAAATTCGGACAAAGCTGATAGTTGTATTTTTTGATTGCTCTGATTTTTTTTATATGTTAAAGTAGACCATAACATATGATTATTGTGCAATTTACAGCCCCCAAAAAATTTTCCCTTCCCCCTAGAAATTCTTGAAGTTGAGTTCAAGGCATTTTCATGAGAAGAAAAATTTTCGTATCTTTTTGGTGCTGTATCTCTTGAAAACAACGATATCCCGAAAATCTGTTTGCATGTATTGATAGCATACATATGCCTGATTATAAAAATTCAAACGTTTCCGTGGGGGGTCGTTGCTTTCTCTTTTTATGCTGCGACAAAAAACGCAAAAAATTCAGTTTTTGCCCACTTTTAAAGCTCATTATTCTGAAAAAGCAATGATACCCCCAAAATGTTTTCCCTCTACATGGTACTTCACCATTAGGACAACCTTAATTACAAAACAAATTACTGGGGCAGTGATGCTTTTGGCAGTTATAACCGGTTAAAAGTGTAACATTTTCGAAAAGTGTCATTTTTAACAAAGCATTTCTAAAAACAGCATCGCGTTAAAAAATATCTGAATGTCTTATCTTGTAGCTTAGTAGGTCTCCTAACCCATGGGAAAGAAAAATCGGTGGGGTCTACCGCCGTTTTAACGAAAATAATTTTACAAAAGTCATAAATAATCAAAGTCAGTGCCATACCTCTTTTCCCATTAAAAAAGGAATTACTTTATCTCTTACCATTTTCTTTAGTTTTGAATGTTACATGCAATGTTTTTTGAAATTTTTTTTAAAATGGGGACACATGGGGAAAAAAGAGTGGGGTCTACCACCGTTTTAATGAAAAAGGAAGGAGAAGATACCCTATTTGTGTATAAAATATTATTTAATAGACAATAAGATATTTTTTTGGATGGGAGGATTCAAGAGGGTTGGCCCAGGACAGGGGTGCTTGGAGAAAGAGACTCGATGCCTGATGTGCCAGCTGGCGCGAAGAGGATAAGTAAGTAAGTAAGATATTTTTAACGCGATGCTGTTTTTAGAAATGCTTTGTTAAAAATGACATTTTTTGAAAATGTTACACTTTTAACCGGTTATAACTGCCAAAAGCATCACTGCCCCAGTAATTTGTTTTGCAATTAAGGTTGTCCTAATAGTGAGGTACCATGTAGAGGGAAAACATTTTGGGGGTTCATTGCTTTTTCAGAATAATGAGCTTTAAAAGTGGGCAAAAACTGAATTTTTTGCGTTTTTTGTCGCAGCATAAAAAGGGAAAGCAACGACCCCCACGGAAACGTTTAAATTATTATAATCAGGCATATGTATGCTATCAATACATGCAAACAGATTTTCGGGATATCGTTGTTTTCAAGAGATACAGCACCAAAAAGATACGAAAATTTTTCTTCTCATGAAAATGCCTTGAACTCAACTTCAAGAATTTCTAGGGGGAAGGGAAAATTTTTTGAGGGCTGTAAATTGCACAATAATGATATGTTATGGTCTACTTTAACATATAAAAAAAATCAGAGCAATCAAAAAATACAACTATCAGCTTAGTCCGAATTTCAACATAATGGCTCTTAACCAAACCAACGTTATTTACATCTCTCTTCACAATGACGAAGAGGGCAGGGCTTAAATTGCACCGGAGCGCACCGGAGCTGAGCTCCGTACTTCTTGGTTTTTAGTAAATATTTACTGATATTTATTCATTAATCAGTAAATATTTGTAATGAAATGCTGAAATAGTAGCGCTCCGGTACTTCTTTGGTTAGAATTTAAGCTCTGGAAGAGGGTCCATGTTATCCTCGAAGCATGTCTGTCTTTTAGATTTTCAAATGTGCAAAAGCAAACGTTGTCTTTTCTATTATTACTTACTTTGCACAGCTTGCCCTCAATACTTCATCAGTACAGTGTATTGAAAATTAAATAATCGTTTGTTATTATTCATCTAGGTAAATACTGAGAAAAGAATACTGTAAATATGAATATGCATTGGTCATACTAGGGAAAATTTAGATACTGACATGTAATTTAAATTCAAGAACAAAATATCCTCTGAGAGCATATTAGTATATTTAAGATAACCAAAAACGAAGTATTATAACTTATTATTGCTTCTAAACTCAGTAGGTGGTCTTAATTAATTTAATTAATTATTAAATTATATTAATTGTTAATATTAATGATGTAATGGACAAGCAAGTAGGATCTATTTCAGATTTAGCGATTCAAAGTCTTTCAAAAGAATGCAAGTTTTTGCATACTTTTTTTAAAAAGGAGTTGAACCAATCAGGTACAGCGGACCTTTACATCTGGTTTAAGATACCGCAAAAAGGGGGCATCTCCACATTTAGGATGGAAAAAGGGTTGCCAAGTATTGGGCGCCTTTCTTATCAGTGATTGACAGTTTGATAGTAGGGATGGAAACTGACCGCATGTGTCAGGTATTCGCTGAAGGGCGCTTGGCCTTCTTCCCGGAATCGTCACCAGTTCCATTCAACTGTCCCCTCTATTGACGATATTCCAGAATATTTCCTTCGCCAAGAAATGAACGTTAGGCGGAATCAAATTTCAAAACTTAAAAAATATATTCTAAACTTGAATCTACACTTAGTAACGGTTTATATAACTGTTCAATGTGTTAAAAATAATACTCTCCCCTGGTCACTTCAAATTGTGGTTTTTTTTTTGTTAGAAGCTTTTATTTGCTTTAAGTTTTACATACACACACAAATTCATTGGATTTTATTTTATAGCAAGGGTCGGCAACTGGCGGACCGCATCCGGACAGCGAGAGGTTATTTCCGGGACCGCCAACCATTTTCAATTTGAATGAATAACTTGTTAATATTCTCATTTGAAAATCATTAATATGTATTCATAAAATCATGCATGGAGTTCAGAAATATCACATCCTTCAAAAATAAAAAGGAAATTTTTGCTAAATGACCTTCACATAGACGTTTCTGCTACCGTTCCGAATGTGTATGAAACTCCATTATTGATGGAGGGCCTCTGTATCCCCCTTAAATTATTGTTTGGATCATTTGATCGCGAGCCACATATTCATACTCTTAGATGATGCTACAGCATTAATTTCATTGATAAGGATAAAAAATGTGTGTCAACGTCAACCCCTGTTTTATAGGTTCAAAACCGACTTTTTTCCTATGCCTTTTTTAAAAGATACCAAGTACTTGTAGTTATTCCAAAGGTTTCTTGATTTATAAGGTTTCAAATCGCGTCTCAAAGCGCGTTTTGGTATAATTTCAGAACTTTGAACTAATTTTCTGGAGGACCATATTTTTGCGATACAGCCTTTTTTTAACAGCTTGGACGGAAATGGAGAATTTTTCACATTACATCATTCAAAGGAATCACATTAAATTTTATACTATAGTAAGCTACATAGTACAGCAGATGTTTTGGCTTTTTCAAATTGTCACAATTAAATTTAATTATATATTAAATATTAATTATTAGTGTTTAAAATAAAACATAAGAACACATTTATTATAGTTTAAACACTTTTTTCAGTAGTCCCTTCTTACATCATTCTGAAATTGGTTGAGAACGTGTATTGTATTAACATTCGGGATTCAATTATCACAAAATCATGGAACGATTAATTCATATTATTAGCGTTTAAAACACAAAAGTTCGATAAATATTTCCCAAAGTGCAGCGAAATACATTGAGATGGTCCGTAGACAGTATAAAATGTTTAGTTTCGTATGTAAACGGCACAAAATTTTTAAAAACGAAAAAAAACCCCTAAAATTAAGGTTTTAAAAAGCCAACAAAGCATATCCATGTGGATACCAAATTGGTTCTTTCGACATTGTTCTCTCGTTTTGATACGGATATCTTTTTTCGACGTTTTGCCGAGCTAAGAAACTTGATCCTTCACCACTAAAGAATAAGAAAATTTGACAAATGGAATGGAGAAATGGAGATTCATTTTGAATCATCTATTTCTTCAAAAACCTCTAGAAAAAAACCCCGCAAATTCCTCTAAAATTCGGCTATAAGAAGCCAATCTGGGAACCCCCTCTAAAGGGGAGTCAACCCCTATTCACAGGAAAAGGGGTTATCTCGAACCAATCATAGTGGGGTTAGGCGGGGGGTCAGTGGTTCAACTACATTTCGCTTTCCCACTGAAAGCGTTGGAATTTTAGGTGAATGTGCAACAGACCACGTGGAAGTTTTTTCGCAAAATATGAACAATGGATTTGTTTGTTTCGTTCAGATCTCTTCCAGCTTTTAGATACAATTTTCTCGTTATCGAAGAACTTTGGATCCCAACTCGTCAAAGTGCACTAAATTTCTTGGACTTGGCTGTTCCGAACGAACGTATCTTCAAGAAGTACTACGACCCTCTCGACTCGATAAACATAAACAACGAGCAGCCGGGGTTTTATCCGGTGGACACCGGCGTCTTTTCCAACACGTTCTCTCTTTATTACACGAGCCCTGACACGAAATGGGACAAGAGTGGAATGAGGATTTTTTGGAAGTATTTTGCGAAAGGTATCGACGCCAAGTCTCTAACGTGCGGGGAAAATGCCGTTCGGTTCCTGAATGTTGCCAGACTCTGCGGATTTCGGCAATGGAGTAGTGAAAGTTTCGACTTGACGGAAGACGATGACGCCTTCTATTGTTTCAACTTCTTCGATCTTATTTATCCTTCGATCCTGAAGGGCCTTTACGAGAAAAAGTCCGAGTACCCTCTGCTTGCGAGGACGTTCTGGGAAGTGTTTTGTACGACACCCATGGCAAAATGGGGGTTGTTCTATGTTGTGAAGGATGCCGAACACCTGAAGTTCATGTTGAGTGTGGCTAATAAAACAAGGTTTGATTTTTGGGGAATGAGGCATGGGAGAGAAATTTTCCATGAGTATTTCCCGGAAATGGGACTCGAAAATTGCGAACATCTACCAATAATGTTGGATTTCGGTTTTTCTCTTTCAGAGATAGATCTCACAGGCTTGCCCAAAAAGTAAGTAAATATACTCTTTTTTTTTTCGTTTTAACTGTATCCAATGCAGGGGCGGATCTAGAGAAAAAAGGCGATTTTGTCAGCGAAGTAGGCTTGTATGATGATTGTTGAATGATTATTTTTGGGGTATTAGTATGTCAACCTATGTTCATACCAAATTTCATTCAAATATGTGCAGTAGATCTGGAGAAAATCAACAAATGCTCAATTGTTCTTAATTTTAAACACCAGTTTATTTAAGTCATTTAAATAATCTGGATAGTTCCTTTTATAAAAAAAAAAACACAGAAAAATATACGTACATCTATGATCGAAAATCTTACCGTTTGGATGCCAGGGATGCAGAAAATGTTTTTATTTCCAAGATTTCCCCCAATCCATACAAAAATTTCCCTAAAATTTTAAAAAGTGATAAAGACCTAGAAAATTCTAAATTATCGTCGGTATCAAAAATATGTTAAAAATTTCTATTTTTAAAATTTCCTTGAATGGTTGAGTTCACCAATTTCTGCATCATTTAATTGATTTTAGCTTAAGAGTCTCTCGAAAAACTTGCCACCCTTACCTTCTTTGATAGCTATGTGGGCAGTCCTCCCTACCCTGAGCCCAATCTTTTCATACTCTTCATTTATTTTCTTATCCTTAATTTTTAATGCTCTGCTGAAATCACTGCACCATTTGAGAGCACTAGATTTCAGATGATCAATTAAATGGCCTTTGAAATTTCCAAATTTTTGCTTTGATTTTCCTGAATTAATTGTGGCTTCTCAGGTAAGGAAAACTGACCAAATAAACTACTTTTCAAAATTGCTATATCTTTGGAAACATTTTTATGGTGAGCTGAGCAATACAAGAAATGCACATAATCATTCCTGCTTCTTCTAGTGTAGTTACGCCTTTCATCGTAGCTTCCGACATTTTATTACTGTACTGAAATTGAATTCAATAGTATATTTTTCCACAAAATTTCCCCACATGGCTAAAATTTCCCCCGATCCTAGATCGCCGGATCGGACATATTCTGCATCCCTGTTGGATGCTATTTCACAAACTCATATTTCATTAATTTTGAAACCATACTGCACCGTCAGACTGATTGAATTTTAATTCAGGGTGTTTCCAAATGAAATGATTAAAGAACTACGTCTTTCTTGTCGATTTTTCATGTACCCAGCTCTCTTCCTAATAAACCATTGCTAATTAGCCCTGCTGTTCTGCTTCCGCTTCCACTCGCTATACGCGCATGTAGTGTTGGGGTAAATATGTCCCCATTCAAAATATTATCATTTCTACCATTAAATGAACGGTCAAATTTTGGAAATAATCATATCTTAAGTTGTATAAATATATTTTAAATGATATTTAATAAAATAGTACATGAATAAAGCAATTAATTAAACATACAAATAAAAAAAATGACCAACTCAAAAATATTTAAAATTAAAACTTACGTTTATTTGCAGCTTGGACAATTATATGTTGCATGAGATTTGCATATGTGTTTCTTACAATCATGACACAACAAATTAGTTTTGTTTATATTGCTTGACGGGCAGAACTTGCATCTTGCACGTTAGATACACGGTGTTCACATCAGGGGCTGAAGGAGGAGTCACATCTTCCTTTTTTCTCTTTATTCTTTTCACAATTTTAATTGCATCCTCACTCCTTCTAGACGTTGCCTTGCTTCTATGTATGGATATACGAAGGATTTACCTAATTCTTCTAAAGTAACAATCCTATACATGGGCGTAGCCAGGTTTCATGTTAGGGGGGGGGGCAAGGCAAGGATACTTACCTTTGCCCCATGACATGGTCTCAGGTACCCCTATAGGGGGTACTTTTACACGTTAAATTTTAGAGTAATTATACGAAGGGTTTGAACTTTTGCACTTTGCACACTTAACGTAGATAATAGTGTAATTAATATGTGCTCTAATAAAAATGGGGGGGGGTCCGGGGGTCCTCCCCCAGAAAACTTTTTAAAATTTGCACCTTAAAGTAGTGTTTTAGCTCATTTTTAGACTCTTTGGCCAGAACAGAACCACCTCTTGTAAGTACTAAGCCACATACTTTTCTAGGAAATTTATGTGGCTAATGTCTAAAAGTATAATTTGTAGAATCTAATCGAGTTGAGTTAAATTCAATAAATTTTATCTATTTTATTTTATGTTACCGGGTGAAACTTTCGTATGTTTGGACATTAAAAAAAACATCAAGCTTTAGGAAAATACGCAACTGCTTTAATTACATAATAATTTAGAAGAGAATAAAGAAGAATACAAAGTTACAGTTAGTCTGAAAATAGTCCAAGCAACTTTGTATCAACTGTTCAAGTTCTTGCAGTTACTCGAATAACCATGATTATAAGATATAACATTTAACAATAACCTTAAAATGTAAAAGTAAAACCGTCCTGCTTTCTCAAATATTATTTAGCTTTTTTTTCACTCTAAAGAATAAATTCTGTTATTAGATATTTTAAAACAAATAGTTTATCCCCCAAAACTAAGATCCAATACTAAATTCAACTTACTTTAATTGCTGGTGATGGTGCTGGATTAAGGGTTTACATAATACGTCTAGATATCAATATGGAGGACTGAAATACGTACTCTTTTTAAGTTCAATGCTTGAAAACTAAATCACATATCTTATAGACTAAAGGGTATTTTCTGCAGGAATAGCCAATGACCACACGGCTTTCTTTCTATTCGTTGAAAGGTCAGCCGAAGCTTCGAAATAATAATAGCTGGGTTCACAAAAGACCCCTCTGTTTTGTGTAAACACTTGAGAAACACGTTGAAACAATTTCCTGACACACCCAGACACCTGAAGCCCCCTTGCTTGTTTGAGTCGTTGAGTGCCGAAGATTTATGATACCCTTTCACACCCCAATCCATTGTCAAAGGCAGAGGTGTACGTATAATTGGATTTTGTGGTTTGGGAAGAGCATTTCCCCCTCACCCCTATTTCTTCTCCAATTAGAACAGTAGAGGACAACATAGGAAAGAGGTAGCGTTCACCCCCCGCTGGCTCCTGTACGTGAACAACAGGTGTGACCACGAGTTTACTTTACCCTTATCTTATCTTGGGGCTGATATCTTCTCTTCACACTCAGATACATCTTCCTTTTCACTACCTGAAGCCTCCATAAGCACAGCTATCTCAGAAGCATTCAAACCTCTACGTCTCGCCATTTTAACCACTCTTACTCAAAAACCAGATTGAATAAAACTGAAACACCATTTCAGACTAAAAACAAACGTCCCAAATACATCGGCTCTCCCGCCAACTGTATCAATTTTTGACCTTGAACCTTGCTCGTTTATCAACAAGGTTCGCAGTTTCATGACAATATCTCGGAGGCAGTGTTATTCCTAGGAATTTTTTGGAGGATTAAAAATACTCCTTGACTTTTTTAGGAGAAGTGAAATTCAATTATGAGGAGTGAAATACGGTAATAGCATATACTACATGTACAGAGACACGAAAACCGCAATCAAACTCCCTAAGCATCAGAACAATGAATGTCTCCACTGAGATGATTTGGCGTTTTGAGTAGAAAAATATTATTTGCGGATTTAGGTGGGGCACGGTGCATTTTTCAGCTAAACCTTTGTGAAAAATTCAAAGAGTGAAAATACTCCTGGCTAATTTTTTAAGGAGTATTTCCTATTTTAGAGGAGAGAAATACCCTCTCAGAGGAGTTAAAAATATCTCTGCTCCGGGGGTTTCCTTTTTATGAGCAAATGAAAACAAAATTGGGTCAAATAGACCCCAAACGAACAACAGGGTTAGAACAATAGTTTTAAAACTTCTATCCCAATATTAATTATGATTTTTTTTCTATTTCTTTTCAGTTTCATGCCTCTGTCTGAAACATTTCTGGGCTATGGCAGTAGGGAAATCATCCACAACACTCCTATGTTGCGTTTCCTCGTATTGTTCTTCGAGAGAGAGGGCAGAGTGGAAAATCCAATCCATCGCCCGGGTTTCAAAGAGTTGTGCCAAAAACTGTCCAGATCGCTTCCTCTGCCTTCTCTGCCAACCAGCCAAGTTCGAAAGCACCTGCAGAAGGCCTTTGAAAACTCATCCTTTACAAACCATGCGGAAACTATCACAGCCATCTACGAGGCATGCAACATCCATTATTCCGGCAGCAGCGTTGTGGAACCGCCGACATTAAGCCATCTTGCACGGTGCGTCATAAGAGAGCGATTAGCTGAAAACTATCAACTCCCGACGGGTATCGACGATTTGCCCCTACCTACTCGCATAAAACGGTTCCTAGAATGAATTTTCCATAGAATTTCCTCCATTTCCCAATAGAATATAAAAATATCCGGTTGATTTATCGTAGAAATTCTATCAGCTATGCTACCAGGAAACTCCTCGAATTAGTGCTGAAAAATTCTGCTAGTATATGATCATCGAATTTGTAATCACACTACAGGGGCCATCATGCCATCAGTACTCCTTCTTTACCCCATATCCCAAAGTGTCAGGCTTCACTATACCCGTCCCCCTAATGCCACTATGTCAAGACCTAAGTATTCAAGAAACTTTTGCAGAAGAGTACCCGACCGTGTAATATCATAGTGAATTTATTTGTAGTATATCTTTTGTTGTAATATCATTTATACCTCTGGGGTATTTTTTCGAAAAAGAAAATTGTTGTTAAATCCCTCTGCCCCCCAAAGTATCCCTTCAAGTGTGGTTTAACTAATGGACAGCCCCACGGAGAAATCTTTTCACCACATTCCCTGTCGGTTATTATAGTATTTCTCTGTAGCCTGACTGCAGATTCTGTATCAGAACAGGGGATGCAGTGGCGGCTCGTCCATAGGAGCACAGGAGCACGTGAACACCCACAGAAAAGTAGAACAAAAATCGAATATAAAGATAAATAAATATCAATGGAAATATATTCTCAATTTCTTTTTTACTCAGAATTATGTTTCTCCCCCCCCCCTTCTCTACTCAATAAGAAAAATTTACTACCGGAAACGCGAAAGCAATCGAAAAAAGAATGAACTCTTGCACGTGTGAGCGTAAAAAATAGGAGATTCCGAAGAAACCTCGACTGCTTGCCGGGGGAATTTTAAGCTTACGGCCACGCAATTTGGATTCCCGCTAGCACAGATTTTGTGTGCCGAGGCTTGCGTTTTTGAAGCTCAGCTTGGTTTTTTTGTGGTCTGGGTTTTCGGCTGGTTAGAAAATGAGATAAGTACTTTTTGTAAAGAAAATTATAATCTTCATGTCAACTAATTTTTAATAATTATAAAAGGTGTTTGAGAGGTATTATGTTATGTATAAGTATTATGACTTCCCCTCAATGGTATTATAAAAAATGAAAGGAGTATTTTATATTCATAAGTGCTTGTTTATTTCCATTAAATGCATATTTTTTCAAAATGAAAGCGCATGCAGTGAAGAATTTAAGCATTTAAAACTACTCTCCTAAGAGAATTTTTTTATGCATTGGTCCAACTCCTTCTATTTCTAGATCTTGTGTAAATTTTAATTTTTATAAAATGGGTGTGAACCCCCAGTTTATCAACTCACGAGCCGCCACTGAGGGGATGCTTAATTTACTGGGGTTTTCTGGTTGCATAGCTGACAGGATTTCTTTATTAAAACAGTAGGAGTTTAATAGTGCAAAAATCAATAGTATAAGTCCCTACTTAAGATGATCCAGGATCCAATTCTATTAGCAACGTTTCTCCGAATTCACTGAGCAAGAGAGCAATCAAGTAACGCACAAACTAGGCTTTTGCTCAAATGCAACGGAATGTGACTCTAATATAATTTATTTTGATGCATTAAAACTTGAACCCCTCCCCTTAGGTGATATTTACTTGAAGACTCCCAAATAAATAAATCCTTTGGTACCTTCTCGACTTTTTATTATTAGGATCATTATTTTAAAATTTAAGAATTAAAATTTTAAATAAATCACTTATAGTATTTGTATTACAAGTAATGACGCAATAGTTTTTTTCCTATTTTTTTTTTCAATTTAAAATAATAGAAGAAGAAATATAAGTTTTCAAATTAAAATTTGACATGAGAATTTTATTTACCGCTTAAAATATGTTTCCAAATAAATAGCAAAGTTAAAATTATTAACTTCCTTTTTGTAATGGTATCTATTTTCGTTTGTGAAACTCACCAAAGTTATCAATTAAATATTGCCCGACTGCTACCCCATTTAAGTGTACATAATGAAGTGTAAAAATAAAATAATTAAGTGTACATAATGTATTCATGAAGTCCACTGTATTTTAAGGAAATTACAGGCCTGTTGGCGTTTGAAATAAATGCTATCACTATTCACAGTTCCACTTGTATTTTTTCGTACTTTACAAGACCAGAGTTATCCGATTGATGGTTTGGGGACATCCATAAATTACGTAAGGTGTTTTTTCCAAAATCTGGACCCCCTTCCCCCCTTGGTGAGATTTAGTGAGATTTTGCTGGCCCCCCCCCACGTGAGATTTACCTACAACTTTTTAAAAATTATTTTCCTTTCTCAAACTTAAAAAACAAAGAAAATCGTATAATTTCTAACTTAAAAATTTGATTTGAGATTTTAATCGACCCACCCTTCTCCCTTGGTGAGATTTTTCCAAACCCCTCCCCCCCTTTTTTTTTTGACCTGACGTAATTTATGGATGTCCCCTTTCATGTCACTGATCGCAAGATTTATTGCTTTTATGATAAGGCGAAGTCAACGTCTCGTAATCAATGGAAGTGTAAGAATAAAAACATAACCAATTACAGAGGTTTTAAAATGAAGGTGGGAAAAATCATTGTTTTTAAATAAAGCAAATGAACGTATCCCCCCTCTACTTGTGTGGAAACATTTCTTACTATCCTTGTAGGAAATGTTAATGAAATGGAATTCATATTTTTCGCATGTGGTGTTTCATGTACAGGGTGTTTCTAAAGTTTCTTTCTCGGCTTTTATTTGGAAAAAAAAACTCCTGGGATTATGGAAGCAAGGTAAATGAATGAAAATCCATTGAAATGACTAAAAGCGCCTCTAGTGGCAAAATAAAAAATTATATCAATATTAATATTCTTCCCAATATTATGAAAATCTAACTGGAAAAAAAATAATAAAAATATCGTGAATTTTTCTTGGAGATAATATCGTGTAAAAATAGTAATTTTCTAGGCCTCAAAAAAGAAAAAGTTCGCAAAATTGCAAGTTTTTCAGTGATTACGTTGTTTTTTACGTTAATATAAATATCACATTTATTGCTTATAAACTCAGTAGCAAATACCATTTTCATCCACAAAAAGAAACAATACTTAACATATCTATTACATTTAGTTCAACGATCTCACACCTTCATTACAAAAAAAACCCTATATTCTTCACAAATTCCCCCTATGAGCTCTTCCAATCATCACGCAAGTAAAATAAAAATTAAAGAACGCTTCATCTGCCAACCCCAACCAACTGTAAAGAGAAAAACTTTTCCATTTCTTCAGAAGTCCGAGTGCGATCATAAACCATTTGGAGGGGCACCTGAAACACCCCATAAACAACTCAACTCTTAGCCCCGTCTCAAATCGAACATCTCTTTGAAGATGACTGCCAACCAACCGAGTTTTCCAACAGCCAGAGAGGAGGAGGCACGAGAAACTTTCCCGTTATTGATTCTCAAGAGTCCGAATGGAAGGTTTTATCATCATTTTTTTTTCTACGCCCTGTGAAATTCTTAAACAGTACAATACAGTCTCCCTCCGAAAAAATCTTCCTGATAAAGCAAACGCATTCCAGAAAGTTGTTGAATTTTGAGTTTTTAGAAGTTTTTCTACAAAATACTAGTACAGTACATTGTAAGACTTTCTCTTGACCTTATAACATCCTTGACATAACCAACCGGTAGTATAAAACGATAATTTTTGAAAACTTCAAAGAATTTTCAGGAAGTCTGAAATTTGACACTTCAGCAGAAAAAAAACTGATTAGTAGGGGGAAAATACGGTTTGACCTCAAACAAATTCCAACAAAATGTTTTTCAACGGTTTTGGACTCTACTAGGTGTCCTTATTGACAGAAAAAAAGTCTACCACAATCTGATGACCGGAAGTTTGTTTTTTTTTAAATTTTTTAAAAAACTTTAAAATCCTCCAAAAACGATAATAAAGGCGAAAAAAAATTTTTTTTTCGGTGTTAAATTATATATTAGGTGGTTCTTGACTTTTATTGTAGAAGTAATTTATAAAAATTTTATTTATAAGGATCTGGCAACAAGAAAAGTGCTTTTTTTCAAGATGGCGGCCTAAGTTTTCAAAAAGTGACAGTAAGCTTGTTTTTCTCGAGTAAATTCCATTAATTAAGATGAAAAGTGACGTAAATTAAGTCATGAACTTCAGATAATGCTGTAAATTTGGTCTATCCCATTAAAATAAGGAAAAAAAAAACGAGCGGAAATACGCGCGTATCCGCGCAGTTTATGAGTCCCGATTTCACTGGGTATAGTCACTATAAAAGTTCACTAAAACTAAGAAAAAATTCCAACAAACATTTTTCTCAACGGTTTTAGACAGTAATAAGTGTATTTATTGTCATTAAGAATCTGACAACCGGAAGGGTTTTTTTTTTTCAAAATGGCCGCCGATGATTAAAGAAAAGAGATATTCGGGAAAAAACCCTAATTTAAGTGTTATGAAAGCTTTTTATGGGTTCTAAAATCAAATATTAGGTTATAGTTAACTTTTCTTATCATTGTAATTCATATAAATTCCGTTTACAAAATCTAGTAACAAGAACAGGGCTTATTTCCAAGATGGCGGCTTAGGATTCTTTCGGAATTGCCGGCGTATACTGGATAATTTGAAAGGTTCATTAAATTGAAGAAAAAATTCCAACAAGCATTTTTTCAATGGTTTTAGGCTGTAATAAGTCTATTTATTATCATAAAAAAAGTCTACCGGAATCTGACAACCGGAAGGGAGTTTTTTTTTTCATGATGGCCGCCGCTGCTTAAAGAAAAGAGAAATTCGTGAAAAAGAGGTAATTTAAGTGTTATGAAATTTTTTGGGGGATTCTAAAATTAAATATCACGTTACAGTTAGCTTTTCTTAGCATTTTAATAATAAAAATCTGGTGACACTTAAATTTAGCGCTTTTTCACGAATTTCTCTTTTCTTTAGGCAGCGGCTGCCTTCTTGAAAAAAAAACTCTCTTCCGGTTGTCAGATTCCGGTAGACTTTTTTTATGACATTAAATAGACTTTTTACTGACTAAATCTGCTGGGAAAATGCTTCTTGGAATTTTATTTTTGATTTAATAAACGTTTAAAAATAGCCAGTATGCGCTGGCATTTCCGAATATAACGTAAGCCGCCATCTTGGAAATTAGCTCTATTCTGGATGCCAGATTTTTAGAAAAGGAATTTATATTAATTACAATGTTAAGAAAAGCTGACTATAACGTAATTTTTAATTTTAGAAACCCAAAAAATAATTTATAACACTTAAATTAGCGCTTTTTCACGAATTTCTCTTTTCTGTAAGCAGCGGCGGCCATTTTAAAAAAAAAAAACTCTCTTCCGGTTGTCAGATTCCGGTAGACTTTTTTTATGATAATAAATAGACTTATTACAGCCTAAAACCATTGAAAAAATGCTTGTTGGAATTTTTTCTTCAATTTAATGAACCTTTCAAATTATCCAGTATACGCCGGCAATTCGGAAAGAATCCTAAGCCGCCATCTTGGAAATAAGCCCTGTTCTTGTTACTAGATTTTGTAAACGGAATTTATATGAATTACTATGATAAGAAAAGTTAACTATAACCTAATATTTGATTTTAGAACCCTCATAACACTTAAATTAGGGTTTTTTCCCGAATATATCTTTTCTTTAATCATCGGTGGCCATTTTGAAAAAAAAAAAACCCCTTCCGGTTGTCAGATTCTGGTAGACTTTTTTAATGACAATAAATACACTTATTACTGTCTAAAACCGTTGAGAAAAATGCTTGTTGGAATTTTTTCCTAGTTTTAGTGAACTTTTATAGTGACTATACCCAGTGAAATCGGGACTCATAAACTGCGCGGATACGCGTGTATTTCCGCTCGTTTTTTTTTTCCTTATTTTAATGGGATAGACCAAATTTACAGCATTATCTGAAGTTCATGACTTAATTTACGTCACTTTTCATCTTAATTAATGGAATTTACTCGAGAAAAACAAGCTTACTGTCACTTTTTGAAAACTTAGGCCGCCATCTTGAAAAAAGCACTTTTCTTGTTGCCAGATCCTTATAAATAAAATTTTTATAAATTACTTCGTCAATAAAAGTCAAGAACCACCTAATATATAATTTAACACCGAAAAAAAATTTTTTTTCGCCTTTATTATCGTTTTTGGAGGATTTTAAAGTTTTTTAAAAAATTAAAAAAAAAAAAAAACTTCCGGTCATCAGATTGTGGTAGACTTTTTTTCTGTCAATAAGGACACCTAGTAGAGTCCAAAACCGTTGAAAAACCTTTTGTTGGAATTTGTTTGAGGTTCGGCCCTTTTTTGAGCTATTTTCCCCCTACTAGATTTCTTATTTGTTCTTCACAATGAAGCATTTAGTAAATGATAGTTTTCAGTCTATAAAACATTTCAGGAATTACAATGCTAGATGTAACCACAATTTAGGTCAAGCTGCTTATGTATTTAATTACTTTTTTAAACACAAGAAATAACTACGTTTGTGTAAAAAATGGCTGAAATAGTACCTTCCTTATAAGCTCTTCTTTACGTTTTTCGTCACAAGTGTTGCAATGCATCCCAGCCTATTCCAGGGGTTTTATCCACTTCTTAATCAAGCTTTTTCGTCGCGAAGAACTGTAAAAAATATTTTTTGTTAACTTTCTAAATCGCCAACAACTACAGCTCTGTTATACTTAATACTTACAGTTACACAACAGCTAATATTAGATGTTAATGAAAAACCTTTACAAGATTAAAAGAAACGTAAAATAAATCATGGATATTCCTGACTAATAGTTCCCTTTTAAAGCAGTTTTTAAGTATCTCGCGATCAGCCATATTTAGTGATAATTCCCACTAGCGTAAATATGCCGATAAATCATGTATAAATATGCCGAAAGATCATTGACATAGACAACGGCAAAATCGAAAAACAAACAAAATGTCGTCCTTGTGCAATGCTTGCAATGAGAAAATCACCGCTCCCGAGGATGTTGTTACTTGTTCCGGTCCATGTAAACAAGCGTTTCACTTTTTTTGTGCTGGCTATTCTGAGAAGTCCTTTCGTGCTATAAAATGTGCTATAAAATCCAAAAGCAAGAAACATTTTTGTATTAAATGTCAACCAAGTGTCCTCCCTAAGTCGAAGCCCAGCAATCTAGATCATATCTCCAACGATCCAGTCAGTGATCAAGAAATCGAGTCTGAATCCTCAAATTCAGGACAGTCCAACCTGACTTCTATCGAAAACGTGAATCCAATGTGTTTAACCAAAGTAGATGAGCCAAAAGATCAATATTCTGATTTAAAATCGTTTATCTCTACCAAATTCTCTGAGTATACGGCTAATTTGGAATATCACAACGGCGTTGTGAGTGATCTTGTATCCAACATCCAGGAACTCAGAACTGAAATCTTGAATCTTAAGAAAAATCAATCAAGAATTGAAGCGGAAAACACCCAATTAAAATCTGATTTATCCCAAATAAAATGTGAACTTATGGAACTCCAACAATATAGTAGACGTCTGAACGTGGAAATATCTGACTTACCAGAGGCATCAGGTGAAGATATTCAAGTGATCACAAAGAATATGATGAAATCTTTGGACATAAATCCACCAAGCCAAATCTCAGTAGTCCACAGAGTTCCGACGATGAAAAAGGATAAAATAAAGCCAATTATAATGCAGTTTAACTCAGTAGAGGAAAAAACAAGGTTTATGACGGCTGCGAAACAGAAGAGAATCACAGCAGATTTAATTAATCCTGATTTTAAAAATGTTCCTGTTTATATTAACGATCATCTATGTCCAGATTTGAAAAGACTACTGTCTCAGTGTAAAACTTTCAAACGGGAAAATGACTACAGTTTCTGTTGGTGCAAAAACGGCAAAATATTTCTAAGGAAATCGGAGGGATCCAAAATTTACAGAATCAAGAATGTAAGTGATCTTCTCAACATAACAAATGGCTAGTTTAGATGAAAATGATCTTAATTTGATCATCAAGGATCTCAGGAATTTCCCATATTTCTTTTCAACACCAATCAAAACTGATTTTCAAATTCTTAGTGATGTAAATATTTTTCATGTAAATATCAGAAGCATGAGACAAAACTTTGACGAATTTATAGCAGTGTTTGATAAGTGTTTGTTTACGTTTGATATTATTATTATGAGTGAAATTTGGATAGATTCATTTGAGACTAGCTTGTATAATTTACATGGTTACCGTCTATTTTCTAACTGTAGACCAAATAATAGATCTGGTGGGATAATTATTTATGTTAAAGAAAATCTTGATTTCTCTTTAAGTAATAGCGATACAATTAGTTCTGCTGAATATTTGTGTATGTATAGTAAAATATTAGATTTATACATTTTAGCCTGTTACAGGTCACATTCTTTCACACCTAGTTTTTTTATAACAGAACTCAATACTTTGCTAAAAAATTGTAAATCTAAAAATATCGTATTAATTGGAGATCTAAATATAGACATTCTAAAAAATGACCCAGATTCGAATGTTTATATGGATTTTATGTATGACAAGAGTTTCAAATCATGTTTAAATATTCCAACTAGAATAACAGAAAAATCAAAAAGTTGTATTGACCACATTTTTATCAGAACCAAAACATTTCTTGTTAAAACTGGTTGTCTTTTAAACAGCTTAACTGATCATTATCCAATTGTTTACAAATTAAGTACTGCTAAGTCAATAAATTCTGAAGAAAATAATGTAGGTAAATCAAAATACTGTATAGACCATGGAAAATTTGAGGCCCTTGTCAGCAGTGTTGATTTTAAAAATTCTTTGGGATGTATTGATGATTATGTGTCTTTTGAAAATTTAGTGCTTGATGTTTTTAAAAATTCAACTCATAATATTTCTTATCCTAAAGCAAAAAAGAAGAAAAATGGTTGGATAACAACAGAGATTATAAGTCTGATAAATGAAAAAGAAAAATTGTACCGTAAATTTAGAAAAAATATTTATGATGTAAATATAAAAAATCGTTACAAGGAGGCTCAAAATAAATTAAAAAGACAAATTAAATTAGCTAAAACAAGTTATTATTGTAATGAGTTTTCAAAATGTAGTAAAAACAGGCAAAAGGAATGGAATCTTATAAATAATATTTTTGGCAAAAATAGCAAAAAAAGGATCATTCCTAACACTATAAATTATAAAATTTTGGCAGATAACTTCAATCATTTTTTCGTTAATGTTGCAGACTCCAAACGAGATCATCATGCTCTCTCAATTACTACTACTTATTCAAATGTCAATTCCTTTTATCTTTATGATACAAGTATACAAGAAATAAATAATGTCCTAAATTCAATATGTGAAAATAAAGCTGTTGGTTATGATAAAATCCCAATTAAACTGTATAAAATGATATTTAAGCATAATCCCCATGAGTTTACGAGATTAATAAACAGCTTGTTAAAGGATGGAAATTTCCCAGACAGTTTGAAAATGGCAGTTGTTACTCCCATTTTTAAATCTGGAGATAAAGAAAATTTAACAAACTATAGACCAATATCTGTTTTACCAATTTTTTCAAAAATTATAGAAAAGATTATGAGGGACAAATTTACTTGCTTTTTGGACTCATCTAATTTCATTGCTAAAAATCAATACGGATTTAAAAAGGGATTTAGCACTGAAAATGCTTTGCATAAATTTTTTACCTTAATTTACAATAACATAAATAATAACTTAAAAACTGTTGCAATTTTCATAGATATATCAAAGGCTTTTGACTCAATAAACCATGATCTGTTAATTCAAAAATTATCAAGGGCAGGTATTAGAGGAGAGCAGCTACTGTGGTTTAGATCTTATTTAAAAAATAGAAAACAATGTGTAAAACTAGGGGATAATTTAAGTGATTTCGAATTTATAAAGAAGGGAGTACCTCAGGGATCCATTTTGGGCCCTTTGCTGTTTTTAATTTTCATAAATGATCTATGTGAGTTAAGACTTTTTGGAAAAATTATATCATACGCAGATGATACTGTATTGGTTTACTCTGCTCAAAATTATACTACTTTAGAAAAAAATATAAACACAGATTTAATTAAGCTAAAGGATTGGTTTCAAAAAAATGATATCTCAATAAACAGTAATAAAACAAAGTACATAAATTTTAGTTTAATTCAGAGGACTAGTTTAGATCTTAATATAACATATCATGATTGTTTCAATATCGTTAATTGTAATTGTTTGAATCTTGAACGAGTAAATAGCTTTAAATATTTAGGTTTACACATCGACCAAAACTTAAAATATGCATCTCACATTGAATTTTTGAAAAATAAACTCCGTTATTATTTATTTATATTTTTTCATTTGAAAAATTATGTAGATAGATCCTTTTTAAAAATCCTATACTATTCATGGATACAATCTATTTTACAATATGGAATTATTTTCTGGGGGGGTGATTATTTGTCAAATCTGTTACCTTTAATAAACTTACAAAAACGATTACTTAAGTATATAAACGATGACCATCTTTTATCTATAAAGAAACTTTTTTACTTCAGAACATTACTTTATATACATAACAACTTTATCTTGTTTGATAGCTCTAATACCTATTATGATCTCAGAAAACCACCTCTTCTAGATACTCCTAAACCCAACAAAGAAATTTTACGTAAAAGTTTTGTCTACCAGGGTCCTTTCTACTACAATAAACTACCTATGCAATTAACTACAAATTCCAATAAATTTTCTTTTAAAAGGGAATTATTTAATTTTTTATTGAACTCGGATGATTATGTATTTTCTTGATAAATATTCACATTTTGCTCATTTAGTTCTCAGTTTATGATCTTCATCTAACGTCGTTTGTTTTTATATCATATATATTTGTCTTTGTCCATATGGTCTAGTGTGTTCTTATCTTTTATTTAAATTGGGTTGTATTTTTGTATAGAGCCACAAAGTAACTGTAATATTTTTCTGTGCTGTCCATTGCCATGTCTTGTAATTATTTCTATTTTTATATTTATGTACTTAATTTCTTTTTATTTATATATGTTTAAATCGAAAAACTTTTTGTTTCACTTGGAAGGGCCAATTTCGGCCCCTTAGTGAACAATATAATGTCGCTTTTTTTTTTTTTCTCTCTCTCTCTTTCATTGGATGTAAAGGTTGAAATTTTCATAATAAAAATTATTATTATTATTATTATTATTAGTTAAACCTCTTTAAAATTTAACGAAAGACAAAACCGTTCTTCATTTCCATTGTTTTAGCTCTTCCAAACTGCTGACTGAGGGTTTTTACGAAAAAGGTTGAGAACAGCATAAAAGAGATTAGCTTGCCGCTATTTTGTCAGCAAAGGTTAAAATTCATTTCTAGGAACTCGTATCATTTAAATATCTAATATTTTTCCATTACTCGTTCATAATCATCAATAGTTTTGTATATCAAAGATCAGAAATACCACAAAAAACTTTAAAAAAAATAATAATTATTTATAGTTTATATTTATTACCTCAAAATTTGGAAATATTTGCATACTTAGCTTCCAAAATATTGTGAATTCATAAAGGTAAATGCAATGGAAATGTACCAAATATAACACTCAAACATTTAAGAAACACTAATCACTTAATTAATTCATGTGTGTGTATGAATAAAAATAGAATATAACTTTCTCCTTAACGTATTTTATAGGTTAATAATTAAATTTTGTTTCTAATTTTTCTATTTCGTTAAGAACTAATCACTTTAAAATTGGGCAGAATATTTTGATTTGAAAAAAAAATATTATGTATTCTAACACCAATGTTTTCTTCGAATGATAATAGGGGACCCAGATGCATTGTTAGTTTTATATCCTAATACTCAGAGTTAAATAGAGTTCTAATAAAGCCTCCCCCCCAAGGCATGATGTTCAAACCAGATAAAGTACTCACTTATCAGATTCACTTTCACACTTCTAGCGTATGTCGGTATTTCATCCTTTAAGTCACCTCTAGAAATTTTCAGTAAGGGAGGATTTAAACGGTACCAGTAGGCTAGCATAGTAGAGATCACGTGGGTGCACGTTCTTCCGTGGTGTAAAGAAGTTCATTCTTATTCTGTCGGCTTACCTATAAAAAACATTTTAAAAATTAACAGAAATGTAAAAAGTCATATCGATACTTAATCGAGTGAATTAAATTAAGGTAATAATTCGTCCCATCTCACTTTAAATACATGCCCAACTTAATGCATCTATTACGGGTAATGTCGAGGTAATGTAATCGGGCATTATTAATAATGCCCGGGCAATGTGATAAATTCAATGGAATTTATCAATGAAATTTATCACTTTGCCCGCCTCTACTTCGGGCATTATTAATAATGCCCAACTAATCACTTTGCCCATAACACATCTATTATTATAAACCACAGAGTATAACAAGAGAGATCCCATGGCCATAAGTGATAATGAAAAAAAATCCTGGGAATGCCTTGTTATAGGGGCCCTGGTGGTTCTGGGATCGCATCTTCTACTCATGAAACTCACGCTTGCTTGTCACGTAACTAGAGGCGGAGAAAAAGAATCTCAATCCGCGAATCCCCCCTCCGAAAGTGACAGATTGAATAAACATGTCACAGCCAAACACAGGTGTGACCACCAAATCGTACTAGCTACCCCTCTGTCTATCACATACATTTACAGTGTTTACTCATGTTCTCCTTCCGCTTAGTGACATACTGGGTTCAGGCAACGTTGCTGTCGAGTGTAGTATACTTACGGACGTCAAATTTTGTAACGGAATCGAATTAGGAATCAACAGTTTGGAATCGATCCCATGTTGGAATCGAAGGTACGGAATCAAATACAAGAATCGAAGGAATCAGTGGCGTATATAAGGGGGGGGGGGGGCGAGGTGGCCCTGCCCCCCCCGAAAGTTGGACTAGGTGTACCAAAACAAGTTAAAACACTGTATTTTAGGGTCAAATTTCAAAAAATTTTCTGGGGGAGGACCCCCAGGCCCCCCTTTTGTACTTGGAATTTTATTATTAACAATTTTATCAGGGCCGTATCCAAGGGGGGGGTTTAGGGGTTCAAACCCACCCCAAAATTTTGACATCAATTTTTATACTGCTATTTTTCTTGAAAATTATGTCTCACAAGGAGCGATACCCTCTTCGGGTATAACCCAAAGGGTCTCAAAATGAGTCAAAACCCTGCTTTTAAGGGTAAAATTTCCAAAATTTTTCTGGGATTAAGTATAAGGTTTTTCCTTCAAACTTGTGTGATTTACAAGGAGTGGTCCTCTTTAAAGTAACCTAAAGTGTCTCAAAGTGAGTTAAAATGCCAGTGAGTTAAAAAACCCCGCAAATTCCTCTACAATTCGGCTATAAGAAGCCAATCTGGGAACCCCCTCTAAAGGGGAGTCAACCCCTATTCATAGGAAAAGGGGTTATCTCTAACCATTCATAATGAGGTTAGGTGGGTCGCGTATTTCCAATCGCGCACGTGGAGGAAGCCGCCAGAGGCAGCACTAGCGCTCAAAGAGGATCCGGAGAATTTGGCGCAAATACGGTTTGATGCTTAAGGCTCTTTATTGCTCCATTTGCGGTTTTGGCGATAAGTCTTTGAAAGAGGTTTTACGGTATTCTTTTTATAAAGGGGCGAACAAAAAATAATAAACAAGGATTTAAAAGGGCAACTAAAGGTGATTTAATGTAATTATTATTTTTTAACTTTAGTAATGTTCAATTTTCATCTGAAGTTGTAATTATTTAAATAAGAAAATGTGTAACATTCTGTTTGTGTGTTATATTTTGCCGTTATTAATCTAATTGTCTTCCTAATCTAATCTAATCTGTCTTTAATTGTCTTGAGCTTTCAAGTAATACATTTTAGCTGGATTTTAATTGTCTTTCAAGCGTCAATTTTTTAAATCTTTTTTATCTTAAGTAGTTTCCGAGTAATAAAAACTTATGAAAATTTATAGCACGATTTTTGTATAATAATATTTTATATAATACTTATTTTAAAATATAACAACTTTTAAATAAATATTAAAATTTACAGTTTATATTATTTTAAAATTCAGGTAAAGATGTAATAACATTTGTAAAAATTTGACCTTCTAACACTAAGAGCCGAAAAATATTTTGAGATTTGATATCACCATTATTTAAGCGTTTTGATCAACTATTGGCCCCTTTAAGTTAAATTCTATGAGGACAAAAAATTTTCAATGAATAAACATATGCATGTGGAACTGAGAATAAAAAAATAAAGAAAAGCTGTCTTCCTCTTCTATTTCATTTGTTCTGAGCATCATTTTGTTTCTTTTCCCTTTCACGCGTTCTTCTATAATCGGCTGGGAAGAAATTTTGGCCCAGGCATTTTAAATGAAAGACGGAAAAGCACTTAATTTTTTATGATGGGGATCATGTTGGAAAGGATTTTCCTATGCTCGAGAGGGGAGAATAAATTTCTAAAATTTGTTGGTCTTGAAAAACTTATGTATCTGTCGGCGCTGCAGCTCAAAAAACGGCCTTCGACGAACAGCTGCCCACCACAAGATCAGCCCTGTCTGATTATTTATTTAAATTTTTTAATTTGTTCTTCAAAATTTCTTTTAACACCACATGCTTAAAAGCTATCAAAATTGCGTAAAGCTAATTCGGTGCCTAAATGGAATAAAACAATAAAATAAAATGTGTACTCAACTCTGAAAGTTTTAAATTTTTCTTTACTACATTTTGTCCAGTGTGTGTCTGTAATTAGCTGAAAAGCATCCATGAACCTTCCGGGTCACCCGAACCTTCCATCCTGCTTAAGTTATAAAAACAATGAAAGAAAGATTCATAAGAACGCAGATTCGTATTGAGCGCCAAATCGCCTAATAACATAAACAAATGCAAACCTACAGTCTTCAATTCTTATTGGCTCTCCACCGAACGTCACACTTCCGCGCTAGTGCTGTTGCGGCTTCCTCCACGTGCGCCATTGGAAATACGCAGCAGGGTTGCCAATTTGGCTCTTTTAAGGCCAAATTCGAGATATTTGGCTTTTTTCAAACTCGTTTGGCTTTGAAATTTTCGTTTGGCTTTTTGGCTTTTTCTGGCTCTTTTTTGTTAAATCCTGAAAATTTGACTATTTTTAGCAGTTTTCCCCATTTTCCACATATTTTTCTGTAGTTCTTAGTCATTAGTAGTTCAAAATAACGTTTTTATTAATTTTCTTAGACAAACGTTTTGTTACTTTGGTTCCTACTTCCCTTTGTGAGGGCTTCAAGTCAATTTCAGATTCAGAGCAAGCATGGAAATTATTATTTTTTAATAAATATTTTCATTTTTGGCGCATACTCAAGTCTGAACTTGCGCCAAAAATTGAAATAGACGTATTTTTAATCTATTTTTCGCTGGAGAAAAAATTTGGCTTTTTTTGGCCTTTTTTGGAACCCGATTTGGCTTTGAGTGGGCTCTCTGACCTGGCAACCCTGGGAAATACGCAGGCGGGTCAAGTCAAGGTTTGTAGAGAGAGAAAAATGGCAATGCTCGTACCAAACGGTACGAGCATTGCCATTGGCAGAGACCCCTCTTTCCATTGGGTGACGTCACGGATGAGCCAACCTTCTCTCTCTACAAACCTTGGGGTCGTAGTTCAACCACATGGTGTGTTCCGTGACGAGAAATCTCTTTCCCAGTGAAAGCGTTGGAATTTAGGTGAATGTGCTGTTGACCACGTGGAAGTGTTTTCGCAAAATATTAACAATGGATTTGTTTGTTTCTCTCAGATCTCTTCCCGCATTCAGGTACAAATTTCTCGTTATCGATGAACTTTGGATCCCGACTACTCGAAGTGCAATAAATTCCTTGGACTTGGCTGTCCCGAACGAACGTATCTTCAAGGAGTACTACGACCCTGATCCCGACTCGATATACATAAACGATGAGCAGCCGGGGTTTTATCCGGTGGACACCGGCGTCTTTTCCAACACGTTCTCTCTTTATTTCACGAGCCCTGACAACAAATGGGACAAGAGTGGAATGAGGATTTTTTGGAAGTATTTTGCGAAAGGTATCGACGCCGAGTCTCTTACGTGCGGGGAAAATGCCGTGCGGTTGCTGAATGTTGCCAGACTCTGCGGCTTTCAGCGATGGAGTAGTGAAAGTTTCGAAGCCGATGATGCCTTCTATTGTTTTAACTTCTTCGATCTTATTTATCCTTCGATCCTGAAGGGCCTTTATGAGAAAAAGTCCGAGTACCCTCTGCTTGCGAGGACGTTCTGGGAAGTGTTTTGTACAACACCCACGGTAAAATGGGGTATGTTTTATGATGTGCGAGATACCGAACACCTGAAGTTCCTGTTGTGTGTTGCTAATAAAACTAAGTTTGAATTTTGGGGAATGAGGCATGGGAGAGAAATTTTCCATGAGTATTTCCCGTCAATGGGATTCGAAAATTGCGAACATCTACCAATAATGTTGGATTACGGTTTTTCTCTTTCAGAGATGGATCTCAGAGGCTTGCCCAAGAAGTAAGTAAATATACTCTTTTTTTTGTTTTAACTGTAACCAATGCAGGGGCGGATCTAGGAAAAAAAAGGCGATTTTGTCAGTGCAGCAGGCTTTTCGGGAGAAATACTCATATTTATATTGGGTACATTATAGAAACGTGTACGTGGCTTATAGCACTTAGTAGTACAAAATTATATCTCTTAAATTGAATATGTTTTTTTTTATTATTGTTATTAAAGATATTCAGTTTCTTTTATAAAATGAACTGTTTAAGAAAGTATTCAAAACAATTTCGATATGCGTTTATATTCTTGTAATTATCTCCAGACATGCTCCAGGAACCGCTATTTTATACCTTTTAACTCTGACGATTGTTACACACGCGCATGCTTGTGTATGATGATTGTTGAATGATTATTTTTGGGGTATTAGTATGTCAGCCTATTTTCATACCAAATTTCATTCAAATATGTGCAGTAGATCTGGAGAAAATCAAACAAATGTTCAATTGTTCTTAATTTTAAACACCAGTTTATTTAAGTCATTTAAATAATCTGGATATTTATGTGTGGATAGATCCTTTTATAAAAAAACCCCAGAAAAATATACATCTATGATCGAAATCGAAAATCTTACCGTTTGGATGCTATTTCACGAACTTAATATTTCATTAATTTTGAAACCTCACTGCACCGTCAGACTGATTTAATTTTACTTCAGGGTGTTTCCAAATCAAATGATTAATGAACTACGTCTTTCTTGTAGATTTTTCATGTACAGTTGGGAAAAAAACCCGACTCAGTTGAGATTTCTGACGAACCACTTGGGTTAGGAAGACAAACAAGGTGTCATTTTTTATGTCATGAAGTATTCTTTAAATGAGAAAAATTTCGAGCCCTTATGGGGTCGTCTTCATATTAAACGAAACCCTAACTTTTTTTTTCCTATGGGGACCCTCAATTATTATGCGTTTTTCTGAAAGAGCATCCCCATAAACCCCCAAATACCAAGTCTCATCCATGTAAGTATCCAAATAGAAGCATAATAAATTGTGAAGTTTGTCAAAATATATTTTTTTTTAATAATAATAATAATAATTTATTATGAAAAATTTTTCAACCTTTACATCCAATGAAAGAGAGAGAGAAAAAAAAGCGACATTATATTGTTCACTAAGGGGCCGAAATTGGCCCTTCCAAGTGAAACAAAAAGTTTTTCGATTTAAACATATATAAATAAAAAGAAATTAAGTATATAAATATAAAAATAGAAATAATTACAAGACATGACAATGGACAGCACAGAAAAATATTACAGTTACTTTGTGGCTCTATACAAAAATACAACCCAATTTAAATAAAAGATAAGAACACACTAGACCATATGGACAAAGACAAATATATATGATAAAGATAAAAAAGAAAATAATATAACAGTACATTTTGGCAGGGACATAGCACAAATATTTAGCTAAAGTATAGGGCTCATCAATTTAAACTAACATGTAAAAAAAAACACATCAAGATGCATATACCTTCATACAAAGAAGTATAAAGAAAAAAAAATACATTCATAAAGATAAATTAACTTCATTAATGTTTAATAGAAACTTAAACAATTCCCTTTTAAATGAAAATTTATTTGAGATTGAAGACAAGTTATAAGGTAATTTATTGTAAAAGAGAGTACCCTGATATAAAAAACTTAAACGAGAAATCTCTTTATTAGGTTTTGGAATATTTAAAAGTGGTGATTTTCTTTTTTTTTCTTTTTTTTTCGGTGTAAAAGTATGAAACTTTGAATTTAGATCAAATTTGTGTCCCCAAACAAAATAATTATGCTTTTATAGCGATATTTAATGGTTAATAGATAGATAATTAACATCTAATTTTGACCCAAAAAATTAAATTTTAAAATGTTTTAATATTTTTATGGAAATCGATTCTGGTAGTAATTTTATTTGGAAAACCAAAATTTCAGTCGATTTCATTTAATAGTTTTTGAAAAAACCGAATTAAACTAAATTCCCACTCGTTAAGGGACCATATACCGCTGCCAAATGTATACCGGCGAATGCTTTTTCTGGAAACAGTCGCCTTATTTTAATCACCATAACTTAAATCAAAACTTAAATTTGATATAAAATTTCAATATTACTTTTAACTTTTCAATAAACATTAAAGTGGTGAGTAAAAGTCTTACTATCCCACCGTTTTTCAGAAATAGTGTTTACAGAAAATTAACCCTTCTCACTCTGGAGACGACCCCCAAAACGTAAAAGCTTCATTTACCGCACGATTTGAATGAAACTTGGTATTTGGGGGTTTATGAGGATGCTCTTTCAGAAAATCGTATAATAATTGGGGGTCCCTATAGGAAAAAAAAGTTAGTGTTTCGTTTAATATGAAGACGACCCCCTAAGGACTCGAAATTTTTCTCATTTAAAGAATACTTCATGACATGAAAAATGACACCTTGTTTGTCTTCCTAACCCAAGTAGTTCGTCAGAAATCTCAACTGAGTCGTTTTTTTTCCCCAACTGTACCCAGCCCTCTTCCTAATAAACCATTGCTAATTAAATGCAAAATTAAAAAAACATTTAAAATTATATTTACTAACAATAACTGATATTGAACAACTTTTTTAAACTGACTGAAATTGATTGATAACTCCTCGACACCGTACCGTTTCGCCAACGCTTAGTACACCTTTTTTTAAACACATATTTATTCGGTTTTTTGTTTTCCTTTCACATTTTTATTATTTCGTATTTCAATTCTAAGTAATAATTTTGTCAGTAATTTTATGTTATATCTCATTGTATTTCTATTATACCTGCACAGGATTATTTCCTCCAGGTTATGTATGTTCAACTGTAAAAATCCTTCTTTCTTTGTGAATAAATAAGTAAATAAATAATTAGCCCTGCTGCTCTGCTCCGACTTGCTACGCGCATGTAGTGTTGGGGTCAATATGACTCCATTCAAAATATTATCATTTCTACCATTAAATGAAAAGTCAAATTTTGGAAATAATCATATCTTAAGTTGTATAAATATATTTAAAATGATATTTAATAAAATAGTATATGAATAAAGCAATAAATTAAACATACAAATAAAAAATAAATGACCAACTCAAAAATATTTAAAATTAAAACTTAATATTAAATATTTTGCATGAGATTTGCATATGTGTTCCTTACAATCATGACCATTGCTGGACGGGCATTGCATCTTGCACGTTTGATACACGATTAAGCGTTCGCTGAAGGAGGAGGCATATCTTCATTTTTTCTCTTTATTCTTTTCACAATTTTAATTGCATCCTCACTCCTTGGTAGACGTTGCCTTGCTTCTATGTATGGATATACGAGGGATTTACCTAATTCTTCTAAAGTAACAATCCTATATATGCTTGAAAAGTATCACTATCAATATTTCTCCACTCTTTTCCGTAGACTCTTTCCCCTTCAAAATTTGTCACTTTTATGATTTCATTTGAAATGGTTTCATTGAATACGGTATGAAATGAACTTTTCACATCTATAATTCTTGATGTTGTATATCTTGTGACACCTGGAGTGGAGTAGTTTTTATAACATTAGCAGCTGTGAATCAACCAGATCTTGGAAGTGGATCTAGTTTCCACTCTATTTTCCCATTTTTAGACTGAATACTTTGTGCAGCATTATTTGGTTGAATTGAATACCATCAGAGTCATCAGCAGAGTTATTATCAGAACTTTCACTTTCAATTCCCTCACTTATATGATCTTCTCTTCACACTCAGATACATCTTCCTTTTCACTACCTGAAGCCTACATAAGCACAGCTATCTCAGAAGCATTCAAACCTCTACGTCTCGCCATTTTAACCACTCTTACTCAAAAACCAGATTGAATAAAACTGAAACACCATTTCAGACTAAAAACAAACGTCCCAAATACATCGGCTCTCCCGCCAACTGTATCAATTTTTGACCTTGAACCTTGCTCGTTTATCAACAAGGTTCGCAGTTTCATGACAATATCTCGGGGGCAGTGTTATTCCTAGGAATTTTTTGGAGGAGTAAAAATACTCCTTGACTTTTTTAGGAGGAGTGAAATTCAATTATATGAGGAGTGAAATACGGTAATAGCATAAACTACATGCACAGAGACACGAAAACCGCAATCAAGCTCCCTAAGCATCAGAACAATGAATGTCTCCACTGAGATGATTTGGCGTTTTGAGTAGAAAAATATTATTTACGGATTTCGGTGGGGCACGGTGCATTTTTAAACTAAACCTTTGTGAAAAATTCAAAGAGTGAAAATACTCCTGGCTAATTTTTTAAGGAGTATTTCCTATTTTAGAGGAGTGAAATATCCTCTCAGAGGAGTTAAAAATATCTCTGCTCCGGGGGTTTCCTTTTTATGAGCAAATGAAAAAAAAATGGGTCAAATAGACCCCAAACGGGTTAGAGCAACAACAGGGTTAGAGCAATAGTTTTAAAACTTCCATCCCAATATTAATTATGATTTTTTTTTCTATTTCTTTTCAGTTTCATGCCTCTGTCTGAAACATTTCTGGGGTATGCCAGTAGAGAAATCATCCACAACACTCCCATGTTGCGTTTCCTCGTATTGTTCTTCGAGAAAGAGGGCAGAGTGGGAAATCCAATCCATCGCCCGGGTTTCATAGAGTTGTGCCAAAAACTGTCCAGATCGCTTCCTCTGCCTTCTCTGCCAACCAGCCAAGTTCGAAAGCACCTGCAGGAGGCCTTTGAAAACTCATCCTTTACAAACCATGCGGAAACTATCACAGCCATCTACGAGGCATGCAACATCCTCCCTCCTGACTGCACCATTGTGGAACCGCAGACATTATGCCATCTTGCACGGTGCGTCATAAGAGAGAGATTAGCAGAAAACTATCAACTCCCGACGGGTATCGACGATTTGCCCCTACCTACTCGCCTAAAACGCTTCCTCAAACTGGATTTCTAAGCGGAACGTGGCCCATTTCCCAATAGAATATAAAAATATCCGGTGTATTTGTCGTAGAAATTCTATCAGCTATGCTACCAGGAAACCCCTCGAATTAGTTCTGAAAAATCCTGATCGTATATGAACATTGAATTTGTAGTCACACTACAGGGGTCGGTTATTGTAGTATTTCTCTGTAGCCTGACTGCAGATTCTGTATCAGAACAGGGGATGCTTAATTTACTGGGGTTTTCTGGTAGCATAGCTGACAGGATTTCTTTATTAAAACAGCAGGAGTTTAATAGTACAATAATCAATATAAGTCTCTACCCATTAAGATGATCCAGGATTCATTTCTATTAGCAACGTTTTTCCAAATTCACTGAGCAAGAGAGCAATCAAGTAACGCACAAACTAGGCTTTTGCCCAAATGCAACGGAATGTGACTCTAATATAATTTATTTTGATGCATTAAAACTTGGACTCCTCCCCTTAGGTGATATTTACTTGAAGACTCCCAAATAAATAAATCCTTTGGTACCTTCTCGACTTTTTATTATTAGGATCATTATTTTAAAATTTAAGAATTAAAATTTTAAATAAATCACTCAAAGTATTTCTATTACAAGTAAAGACGCAATAGTTTTTTTCTTTTTTTTTTCAATTTAAAATAATCGAAGAAGAAATGTGAATTTTCAAATCAAAATTTGACATGATAATTTTATTTACTTCTCTCGCTTAAAAGAGGTTTCCAAATAAATGATTAACTCCCTTTTTGTTAATGGTGTCTATTTTCGTTGGTGAAACTCACCTAAGTCATCAATTAAATATTGCCCGACCGCTACCCCATTTAAGTGTACATAATGAAGTGTAAAAATAAAATAATTAAGTGTACATAATGTATTCACGAAGTCCACTGTATTTCAAAGACATTACATACCTGTTGGCGTTTTAAATAAATGTTATCGCTATTTACAGTTCCACGTGTATTTTTTCTTACTTTACAAGACCAGAGTTATCCGATTGATGGTTTGGGGACATCCATAAATCACGTAAGGTGTTTTTTCCAAAATCTGGACCCCCTTCCCCCCTTGGTGAGATTTTGCTGGACCTCCCTCCCTCCCACGTGAGATTTACCTACAACTTTTTAAAAATTATTTTCCTTTCTCAAACTTAAAAAACAAAGAAAATCGTATAATTTCTAACTTAAAAAGTTGACGTGAGATTTTAATCGACCCTCCCTTCCCCCTTGGTGAGATTTTTCCACACCCCTCCCCCCCTTTTTGACCTCACGTTATTTATGGATGTCCCCTTTCATGTCACTGATCGCAAGATTTATTGCTTTTATGATAAGGTGAAGTCAACGTCTCGTAATCAATGGAAGTGTAAGAATAAAAACATAACCAATTACAGAGGTTTTAAAATGAAGGTGGGAAAAATCATTGTTTTTAAATAAAACAAATGAACGTATCCCCCCCTCTACTTGTGTGGAAACATTTCTTACTATCCTTGTAGGGTAGGAAATGTTAATGAAATGGAATTCATATTTTTCGCATGTGGTGTTTCATGTACAGGGTGTTTCAAAAGTTTCTTTCACGGCTTTTATTTGGAAAAAAAACTCCTGGGATTATGGAAGCAAGGTAAATAAATGAAAATCCATTGAAATGACTAAAAGCGCCTCTAGTGGCAAAATAAAAAATTATATCAATATTAATATTCTTGCCAATATTATGAAAATCTAACTGGAAAAAAATTAATAAAAATATCGTGAATATTCTTGGAGATATCATGTAAAAATAGTAATTTTCTAGGCCTCAAAAAAGGAAAAGTTCGCAAAATTGCAAGTTTTTCAGTGATTACGTTGTTTTTTACGGTAATATAAATATCACATTTATTGCTTATAAACTCAGTAGCAAATACCATTTTCATCCACAAAAAGAAACAATACTTAACATATCTATTACATGTAGTTCAACGATCTCACACCTTCATTACAAAAAAAACAGAATATTCTTCACACAAGAACACCCTATATGAGCTCTTCCAATCATCACGCAAGTAAAATAAAAATTAAGGAAATCTTCATCTGCCAACCTCAACCAACTGTAAAGAGAAAACTTTTCCATTTCTTCAGAAGTCCGAGTGCGATCATAAACCATTTGGAGGGGCACCTGAAACACCCCATAAACAACTCAACTCTTAGCCCCGTCTCAAATCGAACATCTCTTTGAAGATGACTGCCAACCAACCGAGTTTTCCAATAGCCAGAGAGGAGGAGGCACGAGAAACTTTCCCGTTATTGATTCTCAAGAGTCCGAATGGAAGGTTTTATCATCATTTTTTTTTCTACGCCCTGTGAAATTCTTAAACAGTACAATACAGCCTCCCTCCGAAAAAATCTTCCCTTTAACAGGCTCTACAATTTAACCAGCCGTAGGTATAAAAATAAAGCAAACGCATTGCAGAAAGTTGTTGAATTTTGAGTTTTTAGAAGTTTTTCTACAAAGTACTAGTACAGTACATTGTAAGACTTTCTCTTGACCTTATAACATCCCTGACATAACCAACCGGTAGTATAAAACGATAATTTTGGAAAATTTCAAAGAATTTTCACGAAGTCTGAAATTTGACACTTCAGCAGAAAAATAAACTGATTTCTTATTTGTTATTCACAATGAAGCATTTAGTAAATGATAGTTTTCAGTCTATAAAACATTTCAGGAATTACAATGCTAGATGTAACCACAATTTAGGTCAAGCTGCTTTTATATTTAACTAGCTGACTTACCCGGCCTTGCACGGGTTGAGTTAATTCATAAATATTTTAAAAAGTTTTTCAAGTTATGTCTTTTCTTATTCTGGATTTCTTTTTCTGGAACTTATCATCCCGTCGTCCCCGTCGTCTTTTTCATCACAGTTCTTAACTGCAAAAATATACCCTCACTCATCCCGTCCCGCATTTAAATTTGGCTGTTACCTTCGCTGTAAAGAACAATCAAATTGAAATCATCAGGTTTATCAAGTTATATGTCTTTTCTTTTTCTGGATTAGCAGTCACTTATCATCCCGTCACCCCCGTCGTGTTTTTCTTCCCGGTTCCTTACTTTGAAAATATACCCTAACTCATCCCACCCCGCTTTTAACTTTGGCAGTTAAAGAACAATCCAATTTAAATAATCAGGTTTATTGAGTTATATGGTTTTTCTTTTCCTGGTTAGCAATCACTTATCATCCCGTCGTCCCCGTCGTCTTTTTCATCCCGGTTTCTTACTGTGAAAATATACCCTAACGTATCCCGTCCCGCATTTTACTGTGGCTGTAAAAAAACAATCCAATTGAAATCATCAGTCTTTTGAAATTTATAGTTTAAAATCTTAAACAAAATTTCTATGAAGTATTTCCGATATCCTTTTCAAAAATTACGCTTCGGTTTTTATAAATCACTTGATAAAAACTTAGGAAGTAAAAATCACAACCCTCTTTGAGCCCCTTGGGAATAATTTCCTATACAGGATGTTACAAACCGTATATGAAGTTTCTATCGTTTTCCAAAAATGATATTAATTGAATCAAAAAATAATCCCTATGTGTAATTCAGTCAACAACTCCCGCCGCCAAAGCAAAATGTTTAACTATACCTAATTTAATTTATATTCAAAAATTATAAAGAATCCATTTTTATTTACATGATCCTACATCTCCAAAAATAAAAACATTTTTATCAAAATAATAAAATGCTTGATAAATCTCATTTTCCTTTTATCATGATAGCCAACTTCTTAGTAAAAACGGTTATCTAGTACTTAACAATAAAAATTTAGTGAAAGTCTAGTAAACCATGCCCCGTGAAACAATGAAATAATTTCAGCTCTGTTTCCATGGAAACCATTTATTTTAGTCTTTCCATAAATATATTTATTTTAGAAAAAAATTAAAATTACAAATAAAGGAAAATGTTGTTTCAAAATTAATTATTTGAATTTATATGTTTCCTGAAAATTGTTATAATTTTGAAATAGAAATTTACTCTGTGTTTTTCGTCTTAATTTGTTATAAATTATGAAATTTTTGAAATTATATTTTATCACATGAGGCCAGACGAAACCTCAAGAGAGAAATTAACCTACTGCAATTTACGCATTTCAACAATGCATAATGCTATTTCAATGGGCAAAACGGAGTAGAAAAAGCGCCGAAAAACAGGGAAGGAGTCGTTCGATTTTTAATTCCGTTCTTAGTGCGCGTCGCATAGCTGAGAGGAACGTCTCTGTCAAATTTCAAGCCTCTGGGTCCAGTAGTTTCGGAGATTCCGTGTTGAGTGTTTGTCACTTACCAGTGAGTCAGTCAGTGGTATTTGGCTTTTATAGATATAGATTATTTTTTTAACACAAGAAATTAGGGTTCGTGTAAAAAATGGCGGAAAATAGTACCTACCTTATTAGATCTTTTTCAAGTTTTTGGTCAAAAATGTTGAAATGCCATCCCAGCCGATTCTGGGGGTTTTATCTACTTATTCTTCAAACTGTCGTCTTAAGCAACTGTAAAAAAATATTTTCTGTTAACTTTCTAAATCACCAACAACTACAGCTCACTTATACTTAATACTTACAGATAAACAACAACTAATATTAGATGTTAGTGAAAAACCTTTACAAGAAAATATAAGAAAATAAAATATAAAGAAAACATAAAATAAAATCATAGGTATTCCTGACTAATAGTTCCCTTTTAAAGCAGTTTTTCAAGTATCTCGCGATCAGCCGTATTTAGTCATAATTCCCCCTAGTTAAATCTCTTTAAACTTTATTAACGAAAGACAAAACCTTTCTTCATTTCCATTGTTTTAGCTCTTCGAAACTGCTGACGGAGGGTTTTTACGAAAAGAAAAATCAATAATTATTTATAGTTTATAATTATTACCTCAAAATTTGGAAATATTTAGCGTCCTAAATATTTGGAATTCATAGCTTGAAATGCAATGGAAATGTACCAAATATAACACTCAAATCTTTAAGAAAAACTAATCACTTAATTAATTCCTTTGTACGAATAAATATAATATATTACTTTCTCCTTTACGTATTTTATAGGTTAATACTTTAAATTTACTTCCAATTTCTTTTCATACGTTAAGAACTAGTCACTTTAAAATTGGGCAGAATATTTAGGTTTGAAAAAAAATATATACATAGTATATTATATCACCAATTTTTTTTTTCGAATGAGAATAGGGGGCCAAGATGCACCGTTAGTTTTATATCCTAATACTCAGTGTTAAGTAGAGTTTTAATAAAGCCCCTCCCCAAGGCATGATGTTCAAACCAGATAAAGTAGACTCACTTTCACACTGCTAGCGCTTGCCAGTATTTAATCCTTGAAGTCACTACTAGAAATTTTCAGTAAGGGATGATTTACACGGTACAAGAAGCTAGCATGGTAGAGATCACATGGGTGCACGTTCTTCCGTGTGTAAAGAAGTTCGTTCTTATTCTGTCGGTTTACCTGTAAAAAAAAACATTTTAAAAATTAACAGAAATGTAAAGAGTCATATCGATACTTAATCGAGTGTTTAATAACCCTCAAACCTAAGAAATTAAATTAAGGTAATTATTTGTTCCATTTCACTTTCGTTTCAATACGTACCCAACTCAATGCATCCATTAATCTAAACCACAGAGTACAACAAGAGAGATCCCATGGCCATAAGCGATAATGAAAAAAAAATATTGGTTATGCCTTGTTATAGGGGCCCTGGTGGCTCTGGGATCGCATCTTCTACTCATGAAAATCACGCTCCCTTGTCACGTAACTAGAGGCGGAGAAAAAGAACCTCAATCCGCGAATCCCCCCTCCGAAAGTGACAGATTGAATAAACACGTCACAGCCAATCACAGCTATGACCACCCAATCGTAGTGGCTACCCCTCTGTCTATCACATACATTTACAGTGTTTACTCATTTTCTCTAGTGTTCGGCAACTAGTGGTAAAAAAATAGTTAACTACCAACTACTAACTAGTCTGGGAAAATCTAGTTGCAACTAGTAGTTAACTATTTTTTCCTGGGACTAGTTACAACTAGTAGTTAACTGTTTCCCAAAGTAGTTAACTACTAGTTAACTATAGTCTATTTATTTTCATAACCTATTTTTTGCCCAAATTCTAATACATCTTTATTATCTATATTACAAAAAACTAGCAAAAAGGGCCTTTAATTCTGGTTATGGTATTTTGAGTACTCTACCATCTTAATTAATTTGTTAGAGTACAATTTTTTCTATATTTTGATAAAAATTTTAATAAGAATTTTTTTGAAAGTAGTTGAAACTTTGAAAGTAGTTTCAACTAGTAGTTATTAAAAAAAGTAGTTCAACTAATAGTTGAACTAGTTTAAACCAAAAGTAGTTTAACTACTAGTTAACTACTAGTTGCAACTAGTTCTAGTTAACTTGTGCCGAACATTAATTTTCTCCTTCCGCTTAGTGACGTACTGGGTTCAGGCAACGTTGCTGTCGAGTGTAGTATACTTACGGACGTCAAATTTTGTGACGGAATCGAATTAGGAATCAACAGCTTGGAATCGATCCCGTGTTGGAATCGAAGGCACGGAATCGAATTCAAGAATCGAAGAAATCGAACCTCAGGAATCAATTCCAGGATCGAATCGAAAGAATCATGACATCCCGATTAGGGCAAGACTAAACTGGATCGCAATAGGTAGTTAGTTATAAAAAATTTTGTGGCGGAATCGATTTCGGAATCGAATTAGGAATCAAAAGCTTGGAATCGATCCCATGTTGGAATCTAGTGATGGGCGATTTTTTGAGGAGTTAACTCATTGAACTAACTCCTTAAACTGAGTGAAGGATCAAGGAGCGAGAAAAAAAGAGTGGTAACTCAGTTGCAATTTTAAAAAATTCCTTTCAAAAGTTTTAATTTGTGATACTGCCCCTTGAAAAGCGCAAAGAAACACGAGAGCACTAGTGATGGGCGATCCAACTCTTTTTTGGGATCAGATCAATGCAACTCACTCATCAAAATGAGTTAACTCTTTTATATAACTCACTAACTCACTTACCTCCAAAATGTGTAGAAAAACCATGAAATCAATCCTATCGTAATAATTATGTGGTCCAGAATTATTTTGAATAGTGCGATAGTACGACTACGTTGGAACAGAAAAAGCTATGTCTTAACCGGCGACAGAGAGGAGGAAAGCATGGGAGTGTTGATCGAATTATTGACAAACGGCCGAAGAAACAGTATAATTTCGATTGAGAAAAATTTATGAGATGCGCGTGATGCAAAAAGCCTACGGTGCGGTGAACGTGTGAAAGAATGAGGAAGGGTTTAGGCCTGAAATTCACAGGGGAATTTTGAAATTAAGATAGAATAAGTTAAAGTACACAAAAATATGGGGTGGCGTGAAACATCATCACAAATCCTTTTTAATCGTAAAAGTTTTTAATGTAAATCTTAACTATTACAGATTTTGAACTGAAGGATTGAAAAAATATAAATTTGATAATATTTTTCCAAAAGCGTAAGCATAAGTTAATTCCCGATTGTTTTCTATTATAAAAACCTATTTCCTATAATAAACTATCCTTTCCTATTATAAAAACAGCGAATTCCACTTCATTACACATAAAATTCACTCCAAATCTCGAAGCAGAAAAGTGTTCACACAAAAACTTCCAAGAGAATCCAAATTTATCATCTTATTAATTCTTAAGAACATCTATCCAAAACAATTTTTCAAATACAATTAAAAATTTTAACGAAATCATCCATTTTATAAAATAGCTAATACAACGCCATCATAGCTGCTAGACTCGCGTTTCAATTCTCAAAATCAGTTTAAAAGAGACTTTTCAAATCCAAATCCATCGCCTCATTAATTATGTAAAACACTGCTAAATCATAAATGACCAGGCGACCAGGCAGAAATAACTACATGCCTTTCAAAGCGTGTTCCCGTATTCCGCACGGTTTTATTCTTATTCTCTCAATCTTTTTTAATCGTCGAAATTTTTAATTGAGTTTCTAAATATTCAAGGATTACTTGAACCTAAGGTTCATAAGAATATAAAATCACACAAATTTTTTAATTATGAGCTGTAGATTTTATTAATCATCATCATAAACGTAGTGATTAAGACAATGTGTAAACTTGCTCAGTTTCGTACAAATTTAAAAGCTACACCTAGACCTATTTTACCCCATTAGACCCATTTTCCCCCACCCTACCCTACAATTTTTCAAGTACAATTAAAAATTTTTTAACGAAATCGTCCATTTTTTAAAACAGCTAATGCTAATACAACGCCATCGTAGCTGGATTCTCAAAATTATTTGAAAAGAGACATTTCAAATCCAAATCCATCGCCTCATTAATTATGTAAAACACTGCTAAACCATTAAAATATAAATCTATAAAGTATACCTTTTGCTCAAGATCAAGTATTTTTTTATTATCAACAAGTAAGTATTTAAATAATAATAGTGCCTCGTCAGAAATAACTACGTTCCTTTCAATCCTGGAAGCTCATCAAACGAAATTCTCATTTTCGCAATCTGTTTTAATCGTCGAAAATTTTAATGGAATTTCTAAATATTCAAGGATTATTTGAACTTGAGTATAGAAAGAATGTAAAATCATTAAAATTTTTTAATTATGTGCTTTAGATTTTATTAGCCATCTTCGTAAACATAGAATTAAGACAATGTAAATCTCGCTCACGCTTGCATTCTACACAATTGAGTTAACCGCAAGGTAAATGAAACCCTGTGAGACTGAGTTTCAGACAGAGTGAAAAATCGATATTCTACTTCCCATATTCAACTGAGTTTCACTTACTCTGGTGGTAACTTGTGCGACCACATGCGATTGGCTACTCAGCCAAGTGACGTAACAAACAAGATCAGATCTATTCCAAGCGCGGCAGCGGACATTTTAAAAATTGTTCAAAATCAAAATAAAGAATGGCTAGCAACAACGTACAGAAGAGAAAACAAATCGGAAAATCTTTAAGGATTATGAGCGACATTTTTTGATAGAATGTGTCGACAGATGGAAGAATGTTGAATCTTTCAAATCGCCTGGCTGGAAAAGTCTAGACTAGAAAGGATCTTCAACTTTGAAAATTCGTAGGTCCCGAACGGAGCGAAATAAAATTACGAAACAAGTCTCTAAAAATAGCTTGGTTACCATATAATAGCAAATTAAAAGGAATAATTCGTACAAATTCGTTAACTATTCAAAAAAAGAGATTTAAATAGTCTAAAGACGAAATAGCGAAACCGTGCTGCCATCTATCAAATAAAATACGAACATGATTGTCAACCTATTTTTTGGAAAAACTAATTGGCATTTCTTTAATAATTATCGCAACGACTCCATTTTTGGATATAAAATGAATCATTGAACCCTCTTTAAGGGGGAATAGTCGAAAAAGATTCTTAAAGGGTTCAAAAACACTTCGTTCTGCATGCCCGAGAACTGAGTAATAGGACTGAGTTCGACTTACCACCCAAATTTGGAGGGTTACATTTTACTACATGAAACATGGTCTTATGGAGGAGTAGAATACGAAAAAGTCCAAAAAACAGGGTAACTCACATGGTAATGAGTTACGACTTTTGTGTAGAATACAAGCGTCAGTGTCGTACAAGAGTTGAACATTCATGGCCACCGAACAACTCCCCAATCTCTGTAATTCACTCCCCATCCAGTCGCTCACCAGCTCCTTCCACTCTTTGATCCCAAAAAGAGTGACCAAAAGAGTTATATAGTTCTTTTCAACTCAGGAGCTATCTACTCCGAATGAGTGAACAACTGAACTATCAAGAGAGCTCTCCGGATCGAAGGAGTGGTGGGATCGGGTGAGTTAACTCATCTGATCCGACCACACCGCAAACAACTCCGTTAACCACTCCCAACGCTCTTTTGATCCCAGCCAAAAGAGTGAGTAACTCTCTTTTCATCGTAATCGTTTCAACGTTCGTCATTCACTTCGCGCAACTTGCGGAGAGCAATGTCTATGGCGGAGAGGAACATAGAGAAAGGAAAGGCCTGAGTGAGCGTTGATGCTGAACGGTAGTGGCAGTCGTGCTCTCGTGTTTCTTTGCGCTTTTCAAGGGGCAGTATCACAAATTAAAACTTTTGAAAGGAATTTTTTAAAATTGCAACTGAGTTACCACTCTTTTTTTCTCGCTCCTTGATCCTTCACTCAGTTTAAGGAGTTAGTTCAATGAGTTAACTCCTCAAAAAATCGCCCATCACTAGAGAGCACGCCTGCCACTACCGTTCAGCATCAACGCTCACTCAGGCCTTTCCTTTCTCTATGTTCCTCTCCGCCATAGACATTGCTCTCCGCAAGTTGCGCGAAGTGAATGACGAACGTTGAAACGATTACGATGAAAAGAGAGTTACTCACTCTTTTGGCTGGGATCAAAAGAGCGTTGGGAGTGGTTAACGGAGTTGTTTGCGGTGTGGTCGGATCAGATGAGTTAACTCACCCGATCCCACCACTCCTTCGATCCGGAGAGCTCTCTTGATAGTTCAGTTGTTCACTCATTCGGAGTAGATAGCTCCTGAGTTGAAAAGAACTATATAACTCTTTTGGTCACTCTTTTTGGGATCAAAGAGTGGAAGGAGCTGGTGAGCGACTGGATGGGGAGTGAATTACAGAGATTGGGGAGTTGTTCGGTGGCCATGAATGTTCAACTCTTGTACGACACTGAGCGAGATTTACATTGTCTTAATTCTATGTTTACGAAGATGGCTAATAAAATCTAAAGCACATAATTAAAAAATTTTAATGATTTTACATTCTTTCTATACTCAAGTTCAAATAATCCTTGAATATTTAGAAATTCCATTAAAATTTTCGACGATTAAAACAGATTGCGAAAATGAGAATTTCGTTTGATGAGCTTCCAGGATTGAAAGGAACGTAGTTATTTCTGACGAGGCACTATTATTATTTAAATACTTACTTGTTGATAATAAAAAAATACTTGATCTTGAGCAAAAGGTATACTTTATAGATTTATATTTTAATGGTTTAGCAGTGTTTTACATAATTAATGAGGCGATGGATTTGGATTTGAAATGTCTCTTTTCAAATAATTTTGAGAATCCAGCTACGATGGCGTTGTATTAGCATTAGCTGTTTTAAAAAATGGACGATTTCGTTAAAAAATTTTTAATTGTACTTGAAAAATTGTAGGGTAGGGTGGGGGAAAATGGGTCTAATGGGGTAAAATAGGTCTAGGTGTAGCTTTTAAATTTGTACGAAACTGAGCAAGTTTACACATTGTCTTAATCACTACGTTTATGATGATGATTAATAAAATCTACAGCTCATAATTAAAAAATTTGTGTGATTTTATATTCTTATGAACCTTAGGTTCAAGTAATCCTTGAATATTTAGAAACTCAATTAAAAATTTCGACGATTAAAAAAGATTGAGAGAATAAGAATAAAACCGTGCGGAATACGGGAACACGCTTTGAAAGGCATGTAGTTATTTCTGCCTGGTCGCCTGGTCATTTATGATTTAGCAGTGTTTTACATAATTAATGAGGCGATGGATTTGGATTTGAAAAGTCTCTTTTAAACTGATTTTGAGAATTGAAACGCGAGTCTAGCAGCTATGATGGCGTTGTATTAGCTATTTTATAAAATGGATGATTTCGTTAAAATTTTTAATTGTATTTGAAAAATTGTTTTGGATAGATGTTCTTAAGAATTAATAAGATGATAAATTTGGATTCTCTTGGAAGTTTTTGTGTGAACACTTTTCTGCTTCGAGATTTGGAGTGAATTTTATGTGTAATGAAGTGGAATTCGCTGTTTTTATAATAGGAAAGGATAGTTTATTATAGGAAATAGGTTTTTATAATAGAAAACAATCGGGAATTAACTTATGCTTACGCTTTTGGAAAAATATTATCAAATTTATATTTTTTCAATCCTTCAGTTCAAAATCTGTAATAGTTAAGATTTACATTAAAAACTTTTACGATTAAAAAGGATTTGTGATGATGTTTCACGCCACCCCATATTTTTGTGTACTTTAACTTATTCTATCTTAATTTCAAAATTCCCCTGTGAATTTCAGGCCTAAACCCTTCCTCATTCTTTCACACGTTCACCGCACCGTAGGCTTTTTGCATCACGCGCATCTCATAAATTTTTCTCAATCGAAATTATACTGTTTCTTCGGCCGTTTGTCAATAATTCGATCAACACTCCCATGCTTTCCTCCTCTCTGTCGCCGGTTAAGACATAGCTTTTTCTGTTCCAACGTAGTCGTACTATCGCACTATTCAAAATAATTCTGGACCACATAATTATTACGATAGGATTGATTTCATGGCTTTTCTACACATTTTGGAGGTAAGTGAGTTAGTGAGTTATATAAAAGAGTTAACTCATTTTGATGAGTGAGTTGCATTGATCTGATCCCAAAAAAGAGTTGGATCGCCCATCACTATTGGAATCGAAGGCACGGAATCGAATACAAGAATCGAAGGAATTAAACCTCAGGAATCGATTCCGGGATCGAATCGAAAGAATCGTGACATACCCAAGTATAATAAAAGCCGTGAACAAAACGATTTCACCAAAATAAAGTAATAAACACCTCAATAAATTACGCAAACAAATAAAATTAGGATCCGCTTATAAACCTTCGTCAAGTAAGACAGACACAAACAGATTTTTTACTTACCCTGCATGCGATATCAAACGAGGAGCTGTAACCTCTTTCCCATTGGTCAAACTTGCACAAGTCAGGCTGAATCCTAAACATGCACTTCACAGCCCCAACATTTATTAGAACTCAAAACGCGAGTATACAGTAACACCACAGCAAAACCGCCAGCACAAACTCTCCAAGATTCGTTCAATTTTTGTCATGTATGGCCAAGTTCCGTTTACTTCTTCTAGTCTATGCTATGTAAACTTGACATACTGTGTTACTATATAGGGCAGCCGATGACTGTTGTTTGCTCGAGCACATCAGGGAAGAGCTTCCGCCGAAAATAGGATAACAAGCCGAACTACCTCGTCGTAGGTGTTGATTCAACCGCGCGATTCTGAAGTCCCCGAGAATATTGAAATTGCGGAACCTGTTTTTGTAGGAGGGGGTGGGGAGGGATTCGGATGTCTTTGGATATTGTGGTGGGATCTTTGCGTTTTCTCGAGGTTATTAAAGGGAGATGGAATGTAAACATTGTGGGATTTGAGGTGTGAGTTTCGCACTTTCGTTCAAATGTGAGGCGAGTACACTCAAACCTGTTTTTGGGCGGTGTATTTTTGTACGATTTTTTTATCGAAGTGGTTATTTCCACGACGATTGAATCATGCGCAGTAACAGAAGTTTGTTATTACGTGTTTTAAAGCATTAAAATTACGTTATTTATCAATCTTGGCATCAGCACCGATGGCCTAGTGGTAGAGTGTGCGTCTAGTAACCTAATGGCCCCCGGTTAAATTCCAGGCTGCTTCTTTTTAGTTTTTGTTTTCTCTCTATATTAAAAAAAAGTAACAGTCGCCGCCGCCGCTGCCGCCGCTGTTTCAGAAAATCTTCACTTTGACAATTTTAAATTGTCACTATGCAAAAACTAAGGAACGGAAATTATTGAAATTTTGACCATTTGTAGACAAATGTATGAGGGTCCTTTTAGTTCCAATAGCTAATTAATGAGATAATTAGTTCTGGAATTATTTAATGTCAAAGTCGAAAATTATTTTTTTCTGCTGCGAGTTCGCCCCCAGCAAAATCTATTCGCAGCATAAATATGATTTTTTGCAGCCGCATTCTCTTAGATGTGAAGTTTTGCACCTCGTCACCCTTTTTTCGAATTTCGAATTAGTTTTGGAGTAATTAAGTTTTAAAGTTTCGAAATTTTTGACGGGTTTTCGGTTTTTTCGTTATAAAAGAAAAACTAATCACAGTAGAACTATGATATTTTAAACACACATACAATTATTTTTTATAAAAATATTGGCGTTTTGTTTTTCAAAAAATTCTAATTAGTTTTAGAGTAATTAAGATTCAAAGTTTTAATTTTTTCTTCTCTTTCTGTTGCCGTTCACTAGAGAAACAGGCGAGTTTTATGATGAGTCTAATTTCTTTTATTTTCAACAATGTTTTTTCTACAAAATGGTTGATGATTATTAGTAGACTTGCTGGATATTTCTTAACATTTCGATTAAATTATTGATAAGCTAAAAAAGGAATGTATTTCAGCAACATTTTTGTTGTTAATTTAGGGGAATGATACGAATTAAATTATGTATAAGCAAGAGAGGTATTTTCGGTATTACAAGAGGCCTAATTAAGTCGAGAAGAGTGTTAGGCTGGATTGTTGAGATGAACAAGCGAGCTCTGCTCGCTAAGATCGCGAAGCGATCTGAAAAGAACTGCGAAGCAGTTACGGGGGTTGGTGAGCGATAGCGAGCAGGGGGCAGGCCCCCTAGTAATTTAAATAGTAGTTCTACAGAAATAGCGAGATTAGAGTAGAGTTTAGTTGTTACTTTCGTGGAAATAACCAGTGCCTTCCCTGAATAATTGGAAATATTACTTTCTATCTTTCAACCTTGTAATTTTTTTTTTCACAGGTTTACAGAAAGACAATGCTCATTCTGAAACTTTTATAAAATAGCGTGTTAATAAAAATGCGCTGCACACGCCACACGGACACATTCGCTGGCACAACCCCTTTTTACAGGGGGACCATATTCTTTCATCACACACACAAGGACAGAAACTAACATCCATGCCAAAGCAGTGGCGGATCCAGAGACTTGGTTTGGGGGGGGTGATTTTACCTACATGCGCATTCGACATTACAATCAATTTTCACTTTTACATTCAATTCGTAAGAGGAAGACACAAAATATATTTGGTGGAAAGTTCCACTTTCTACTGATTTAATTGTAAACCATTAAATGCATGATTAAAATAATTCATTTTCCCTTTTTAAAATGGAACTTCTACTTAAATGCATAAAGTATACACTAATATATAACAAGACAGACCAAAATAAAGAAAAATTAGAGAAACAGAAAAGTCACTAAAAGTAAAATTACCGCAAAGCCACGAATGCCTTTTTGCTGTTTATAATTATTTCTTTTAGCTTTTTCACAATTTAAAATTTAGTAAACCGGATTAAATCATTAGAACCTTGAAATGATAAGTAATAATGACATTGAAAGCTGCCCTGTTAAGTTCTCAAAATAATAATAAAAACTTAATAAATGTACATACAAAATATTAAATCTATTACTAAATGATAAAAACAATTTTCTTTTGTATATGTATTCCGAATTTAGCAACCAAGAAGAAAATTTAAAATAGCAATTTTTCTTAATAATTGATACAGTGATATACTTGAGTTTAAAAAATTATAAAACATCGAAACATAGTTTAAAAAAAAGAAAAGTTGCAGAAAATGGCAAAACTACCTCAGCTTTATCTTTAAAAAAATCATTTCTTGGCTTTTTCTTAAAAAACGAAAGCTGAGTTCCACTGTTCGTTTCTGAGCACGACCATGTTCACTATTTCCGGAATCCATTTTTTGAGATAGTAAAACGCCAAATTTTAATAAAACAGCAAATTTACTAGTACAGCTTGGCATATGTACGACATGCTCCGCCCACAAGTTTTGACTATCCCACTGCCAACAAATAGCTGTTATCCCCTCCCAATATAGGATTGCCAATCGCTCTGAAAAAGTTTTGATTGGCCCTTAAATAGATGTTGAAAAACAGTGAGATTAGAAAATATACAAACAAGCCGCCCGCTCTGGTTTTTGTGTGCAATTATACCAGTAATCAGCCTCGATATGGTTCAATTCACCCCGATACAGATTTCTAACACCGGCTGAAATTTCCGGTGACCAAAGAGTACCGAACCCCACTCTGTCAACCCTTTTATTAGGGCTCGGGAAGGGAGCCCTCTGAAAAGTGATCGATGCATTGAAGTTATCATTTAACGAGTTGCTACTATTGCCGAAAAGGGGCACTGCGAGAAACCGGAAAAAATACTCGCTCAGATGGTGACAGCGGTTTCTCAGTAGAGATTATTCACAAGTCAAGTTTATCGCTATGTTATCGGAGATGTGATTTTCTGCCGGAAATTCGGCGAGGTCACTTTGTTGGGGGGGGGGGTGATCACCCCAATCACCCCCCCCGTGGATCCGCCACTGGGCCCGGGTTCGATTCCCGGTGTCGGAAGAACAATTTTTTTTAAACTTACAAATCAGGTTTAAAATAAATATACAGTAGGTGTAGTTTGTAATGATGAACAAAATATTTTAAACCTCCAAAGATATTTTTGCTTTGACATTAATAACGTGTCAATTTATGTTTAGAGTAATATTTGTCTTACTTTATTATCTGATGGAAGTTAAATTCGAGGCGTGTAAATTTTTAAGATAAATGTAGTTTATGTATCCGGCATGGTCTAGTGGTTAGGATATCTGGCTCTCACCCAGGTGGCCCGGGTTCGATTCCCGGTGTCGGAAGAATATTTTTTCTTTGCCAAATTTCTAAACTATTGGAAAAGAAAAAAAAATTAGATATTCTAGGAGAAATATTAAAATTAAAGTATAGCTAACAATAGTTTAAAATTATTATTTAAAATAATAATAGTAAACTATTGTTAGCTATATATTAATTTTAATATAATTTTTAATATTTCTCCTAGATTATCAATTTTTTTTTCTTTTCCAATAGTTAAGAAATTTGGCACAAAAATAATAAAGTAATTTATTTTACGAATGATGGAAGAATGTTGTTGAAAACAATCGTAGAATCGTGCCTGACTAGAAGGAAAAAGTCTAGAAAGCATCTTCCAACTTTGAAAATTCGTAGGTCCCGAACGGTGCGAGGTAAAATTACGAAACAGGTCTCTAAAAATAGCCCGGTTACCATATAATAGCATTTTAAAAGGAATAATTCGTAAAAATTCGTTAACTATTAAAAAAAAGAGATTTAAATAGTCGAGTAATTCAAAAGATGGTAGCGGTACACCGTGCTGCCATCTTTCAAATAAAGTACAACACGCACTTTGACAAAGAACTAATCCGCATTTCTTTAGTAATTATCGTAACGACTCCATTTTTGGATATAAAATGCATCATTAAACTCTCTTTAAGGGAGAATCGTCGAAAACCCGAAAATGATGGCTTAAGGGGTTCCCAAACACTTTGCTCTGCAACGTTTGAAGTGAAGGCTTCAACCAATATGGCGTCATTTTCGCCAAATAAAGTCTCTATCACGCATGCCCGAGAACTGAGTAATTCGACTGAGTTCGGCTTACTACCCAAATTTAGCGGATTACATTTTACTACATGAAACATGGTCTTATGGAGGAGTAGAATACGAAAAAGTCCAAAAAAACAGGGTAAATCACATGATAATGAGTTACGACGTTTGTGTAGAATACAGCCGTAAGCGGTAGGGAACGGGGGAAATACCAGTTCGAGTAGGGGCATTTATTTATAGAGAGAGGGGTAGTTATTAGCGGCGAGAAATAACCAGTTTGGCGCTCTCTCTCTCAATGCCTCCCTAACCCAATGGCATTGCTCGTTTGGGGTTACACTAACCCCGCCTAGCGAGGAAATACACAAGCAGTACTGCATTTTTGGGTTTGCTTTGCTTTTGCTCTCTCTCCCCCCTGGACGAGTGCCGCGGAGCGTTTCGTGGGACTTCTTTCCTTCCCGGTCAACGAGCACGTGGAACTGTTTTTTCGATACCTTGAGCTTTGTTTTCGAACGAAAGGAAACCATGAGCAGTAACCTATCCGCGTACAGGAGGCGCTTCTTCGTCCATAATGAGAATTTGACTGAATCCAGAATTACGCAAAATTACCTGGACCTAGCTGTCCCAAATAAGAAGGTTCTTCCGATCTGTACGATTGAAACGCTTGGAGACTATGTCGAAATCAGACAGCAGCACTCCAAGGACTGGATAGTAAGGCAGCTTTTCGATTTGTTCTATGAAAAGGTAGTCAACGACAGGTTGTACCTGGAGTCTGGGGAATCGGCAGTGCGGTTCCTGAACATGGTTACGGTCTTCGGTGTCGGGAAGTTTCAGGAAACATCCATTTATTTGAATGATATGCATCCGGTCATCGACAATCTGGTCGTCGACAGGCTCTTTCGGTCCATCTACCCTTCTATTCTCAAAGGTCTCTACAAAAAGAAGAACGAGTACCCTCTCCTGGTCAGTAAATTATGGAAAGTGTTTTGCTTGACGGACGCAACCAGACTCGATTTGTTCAAGTTGGTACCGGACGCAGACCATCTTGAGTTCTTACTGCAAGTGGCCAACAGGACAAGGTTTGATTTTTGGGGAATGCGATACGGCAGCAAAGGATTCACGCAACGTATTGTACTTGACTACATAAAACTAAAGAAATTCGAATTGGTAGAAATACTGCTAAAGTATGGATTCGCACTTGAAAAGGGAATTAGCATTGAGACGAATAGGATACACTGGTCGTAAGTAAATATTTATTGCATTCACGGCCGTATCAAATGGAGTAACGGCCCGGCCACAATGACTCGGATCGCCGAAACGGAGGGAAGAGAGAAGGGAAGTAGAGGGACAGTGAACTGTGCTACACTTTTTTCTAGTGCACGGTCCCTCGACTCCGTATCTCTCTTTCCCCCATTTCGGAGATTCGAGTTGCCCGGCCGGGTCGCTCTCTAGCCGGGTCCTATATATAGCTAGCTTCCTTTAGTATTTTAAGAAATTTCAGACGCTTTTTTTTTATTTTCCTGAAAATTTATCCTTTAAAATTACTTTTTCTAAAGTTCCCACAACGAGTAATTCTTTTTGATAAAACCGAATTATTTGAGAAAAGTTAAGATGGTAATTCACTTCAAAACGAGAGACTGAAAAGCTTTTTCTTTTAAAAAAACATTGTAAAAAATTTTAAAAACAATTTCTCGACTGCTTTTTTATCAATAATAATTTAGTATATATATATTATTAGTGTATTTTTATTGTTTTTGATGTTGTTTATAGGTTGAAAGTTTCTTATTAATTAGTCTGAAATTAGATGAAAAAGTCAAAATTTACACATATCTAAAATTTTTAAATACTTTTCGATTTTACTGCTAAACGCTACGGAAACGATAAAAAACCACTCGAAAAGAGAGATTTCAGGAGCTGTAGTCCGTCCGTCATATTGTTCCGAGATTCGAATCTCTGCGGATTGCTTTTACACTTTTATGGTCCGTTAAATAGTCCCATAGTAGAACAGCTACTAATTAACAAAAAAAATCTTCCGACATTAATATATTACGAAAGTAATGGACATCTAAGGCTATGCGACAGGAGGCTCAGGAGCACACGAGAGGGAGAGAACGAGAGCTTTGAACATGCCTCCTCAAATCTGTCGTTTCCGTATCGTTCTCGTCTCGTTTATTCTACGTGTTTTAGGGTACGGTCAGCCAGAAAATCAGTATGGTATCTGTTCAAAAAATCTGCAGTATCTGGTTATCGGACAATAGGAAAACCGCAATCAACCCCCTTCAATGGTCCTTCCAACAAAAGACAGCCCTCGGGGAGGAGCGAGAAGTCAGTATCGGGTGTCTGCTAATTGACTGGGGGGGGTGACTTCGGACTCCTTCGCTATTGTTGGAGGGGTCATGAATGGGGAGATAGGGCAGATTTTTTGAAGAGATGTTGTATAAAATTTCCTTTGCATATAAACTTTTTCCACATCATTCTTCACCATTATACTTACACCATAAGTTTCTTCATAATTTAACTCAAATTATAATGAGTGTAATATTCATGTAATGATTTGAATACATTAGTAATTTTAGTAGATTCTATATAATCTACATTTTTGAAAAAAAAATTAAGCCTTTAAGTTCAAGGGGTCCTCGTCAGTAAATTAATTGCAAAGGGGGTCCTCGGCAAAATTTTATTGGGAACCCTTGGTATAGTTAATTGGCCGGGGCTATAACAAACATCCATACTGATCTTATCTATTTTTGTTACAGTTATCCTTTTGGTGATTCGTATTTGATATTTGAATGGGACCGACTCATCTCCAACAACTTCTTGGTGTGGCTTATCGCTAGAGTCTACGCCTCGGATGCCAATCTCGTCAAACACCCGCAGTTCATCCAGCTGTTCTGGAAGCTGCACCAATCGCTCTCTCTGCCGTCCGACCCCCCGAGCGTGGTCAGGGAGAATCTTCAGCAGGTGTCTTCATACCACGCCGTCTTTTTGGCAGCAGGCCGTGATGCAGGGAGAGTTCCTCGTAGGTCCCTCAAGTCAATAATAGAAGAAATTATCGAAGCATACGTGGAATGCGACGTACACATCTCTCATAACAACGGGATGACTCCTCGGAAATTGAGCCACATCAGTAGACGAGTTCTCAGAGAGAGTTTGAGAGAGAATTATCAACTGCCCACAGCAATCGACGATTCTAAATTACCAACTTTCATTAAATCCTTCCTAAAACTTGAGGTTTGAGCATGAGCAAGCTCTTAATGAGGATTATTTTTCCTTAGTCTGATTTTTTTAGTTCATTATTGACCAATTTCAACAGAAGGTTTCTATTAGCATAAGATGTTTCTTAAAAATCGTCATCTTTTTTTCATAAACCACCAATAACGTAAATCATATTTTTCTCTCTCACAACTGTTTAAATATTTCTTTCCAGCTTTGTAAAAAGATGTCAATAAAAAGAAGTAGTGCAATAATGGATTGTTTCTTTGGTCTCACAAGAAGGTTGCGAAAAATCGCACATTTTTATCTTTTGTAGTTTTTTTTATTTATTTATTTTTAAAATGTGTCAGTCATTTTTGTTGACACCCTGTGTATCTGTCCAATGATATCCTATTTTTGTTAAAGCCCTTTAATTTTGTAACACTTTGTTTAATATTACATAAAAGTATATATTGGAAAAATTGCACTGAATATTACACAGTGTTCATAAATTCTTTTTAGAAGAACATGCATCGAATTTCGAAACAATTTGAAAAATCGCGTTAGTTGATACCTCATCTCAAGCATGACCTTTTGAAAAGATTTCCCTCCAAAAAATTTAAGTTGTTAAAAAATATATTCAAATCTTTTAAAAGTTAATAACAAATACGTATTTAAAGTTTAATTAAAAGCTCTTTATTGAATTCATTGTTTTATATAAATTTTTATAACTGTAAAAAGGGAAAAACAAAAAAAAATTACTATTTTTCAGTTTTAATTTTTCAGCATTCAATAAGGGTAGAATATTGGGGTCATAATTATTAGATTGCAAATATACATATTCTTTCTTAAGTTGTACTCAAAAATAAAACAGGTTAATAAAAGTAAAATAATAAAGTATTTTGGCCGGAATAAAAATTAAGAAAATATATGAGAGTGAAAATACCAACACTTAACACTTTAGGTAGTTCAGTTTGAAACATGTTAATGTGTAAGTTACTATTCATTTAGCTGATTATTCAGTATTTGGTTTGGCCCTTTTAAATGTATTAAAAAGTTCAAATTAGGGTGGAAGATATCAAATAACTTTGTATTTTTACACAAAAATTTCTTTTATTTATACCGTTTCGCAAAGCCAGAGCTGAACTTTCGTACTCCATCTAACTAGTATGATAAGTTTACTTTAATTGAAACTACTGTGGCTTGGCTAGCGTCATTTCTGAAAAATTATACGATGTAGGCCCTGTTCTACGAGAACGGCCTTATTTTCTTTGCTTTACCTTGGATACGGGATTTCAATGTTGTCACTCTCAAATGTAGTGCAGTCATAATTTTTTAACTTTTAAAAATGGTTTAAAAATAATTTTAATGTGTTAATGCTATCAACAGGAACTTTAAATACGCCTTAAAAGCTGTTTTTAATGTTGGTAATAGAGGATTGCCCAAGCAACCAACGGCTAGAAAAGGACCCCTTCGTAACATTGTAACTTTTCTTCATTCTTACTATGATGAAACAATTAATATGCGATGTCGAACAGTCATGTTAATTTGCGAAGAGCAAAAACCAAGCACTTGCCCCCTCCCCCATTAAAAAGCGTGAAGGTCCGTATTCAAAGGAGAAAATTTATTTTTAAGACGTCATTTAAACAAACAAAAAATGACCCGAAATTTAAGACTTAATACTAGTGTTCGGCAACTAGTGGTAAAAAAATAGTTAACTACCAACTACTAACTAGTCTGGGAAATTGTAGTTGTAACTAGTAGTTAACTATTTTTTCCTGGGACTAGTTGCAACTAGTAGTTAACTATTTCCCAAAGTAGTTAACTTCTAGTTAACTAGTCTATTTAATTTCATAACATACTTTTTGGCAAAATTCTAATACATCTTTCTTATCTATATCACAAAAAACATTCATACTTCGCGCAAAAATGGTCTCGCGATGAAAAAAGTTCGGCGCGATAAATGATTCTCCCTAATTTACAATACCTTTTACAGCAACCCTAGATTATCAAATCTTTTCTCCAGTTCTCCTCCAGCCACCTGCTATTAGTTCATTAATTCAAAGATTGACATATTGTTTTTTTTTTTGCAGAGTTTGTTTCAAAATGTGAATCACTTCTCTCAATATCAACTTGTTTTTTTTATACTTATATTGAGTTGCCGCAAGGTTTCATCTTTTTTTTTATCAAATAATTTGAAGGCATCAGATAGTAAAATTTGAAAAACATAGTTTTGTGATTTTTCACAATACAACAAATATGGGACTCTATTTTCACATAAACAGGCTCCTGGCTGAAAAAAAAAACTAATGATGTAACGCTAATTTCAAATTCATATAACTATGAGTGGATTTTCACAATTTTTACAAAAACAGGACCCTTCACAAAAAGTCTGGACAGACCTCTGCCGTGAAAAAAATACCTCCTCCCCTAGTCAGTAAAATGTTCTGATTCTTAGTTTGAAAAATCTGTCGCCGAATGGCTTCCATAAAACCGGTAAATTGTTTCTGCTCATTAGAAAATTACCTCTACCATCAACTTACGCCCAAAACGTATTGCGAGATGAAAAAAAAGTCAAAAGTTTTGAGTCAAATAGCTTCAATAAAACGTTAACAAACTTTCAGTGCTATACGATAATTTTTAATGATTATATTTTTAGATTATATATTTAGATTATATTTTTAGATTATATATTTAGATTATATTTTTTTCCACTTATTGTTCTGATGCTTTAGGGAGTTTGATTGCGGTTTTCGTGTCTCTGTATATGTAGTTTATGCTATTACCGTATTTCACTCCTCATAATTGAATTTCACTCCTCCTAAAAAAGTCAAGGAGTATTTTTACTCCTCCAAAAAATTCCTAATAATAACACTGTCCATGATTTTATTTTACGTTTCTTTTAATCTTGTAAAGTTTTTCATTAACATCAAATATTAGCTGTTGTGTAACCGTTAGTGTTAAATATGACTGAGCTGTAGTTGTTGGCGATTTAGAAAGTTAACAGAAAATATTTTGCACAGTTCTTCGTGCCGAAAAAGGTTGATTAAGAAGTGGACAAAAACCTCGGAATATGATGGGATGCATTGCAACACTTGTGACGAAAAACGTAAAGAAGAGCTTATGAGGTAGGTACTATTTCTGCCATTTTTTACACAAACGTAGTTATTTCTTGTGTTTAAAAAAATAATGAAATATATAAGCCACTTGACCTAAATTGTGGTTACATCTAACATTATAATTATTTTATAGACTTAAAACCATCATTTACTAAATGCTACATTGTGAAGAACAAATAAGAAATCCTGAAGGTTTTTTTTTTGCTGAAGTGTCAAATTTCAGACTTCCTGAAAATTCTTTGAAATTTTCAAAAATTATAGTTTTACTAGCTGAACAGCAACCCGATGCGTTGCGGCGAGTTAAGTTTTAATTCTAGTTTTCACGATGCATACTTTAATATTATGTTTTTAGAGAAGAAAACGATATGGGAGAAAGAGAAATTCAATAAAACTTCTGTCCCCACATTTGCCACCTTTTCCAGCCTTGCACTTGTGGAGTAAATAAAAAAAATTTCAAAAAAGTTTTCTCAAAATACTTTTCTAATTTTGTATATCAGCAATTACAATCCTCCCGGTATCCCAGGCGCCTTTTTCATATTCCGGTGCTCCCGGTAATTTTTCCTACACAGGTTTTTAAGATATTATACCTATCCCGATGTTTCCGATATATTTCCTGTCCCGGTGTTCCCGGTAATCTTTCCTATCCCAGTGTTCCTTGTATTTATGAAATTTTCACTTTTCCATATAGTACATATGTTATGGGCAAAGTCATTAATCGGGCATTATTAATAATGCCGGAAATGGAGGTAGGTAAAGTGATAAATTTCATTCATAAATTCCACTGAATTTATCACATCGCCCGGGCATTATTAATAATGCCCGGATTTATTACATTGCCGTAACATATATTTTAATTTTAAGGAACAATCTTAAATAAAGGTAAATAATGTTAAAACAATTATTTTAATTTATTTTTGTGTTTTCATAACTGAAAATAGGTTTTTATAGACATTTATATGATTTTTCCCATTAAAATAATTAGTTTTGAGGTTTTCATCTCGTTTACAACAGTGAGTGAAGCAGATCTACTCTAGTAGAGAAAAATTAAAAATAATACATAATAAAAAGCCCTAGTAAATTTTTAAGTCTAGTGAACCGTATCTTTCCAATTTCCATATCTCCAGTCAATTTATGGAAGTTATTCCATAAATATTTTTATTTTAAAGGAATAAATCTTAAAATAAAGGAAAATAACGCTTGAAAATAAATTATTTGAATTTATTTTGGTATTTGCATAACTGATGGAGTTTTTAAATCGACAATAATCGAGTTTTTCCTGTTAAAATATTTAATTTGGTGGTTTTCATCTCATTTTTACAACAGTGAGTCAAGCAGATCTACTCTAGTAGAGAAATGGAGAAATAAGCGTAAAAGAGCAGAAAAACGCAAATATCTCGAAAAGTATTTCGAATTTCGGAATGAAAATGGGCGACTCGGCGTCCCTGGGTCATTTGCCGTCTTTTGGTACCTCGGGCGCCCTTCTGCGTTCAGTGGTTTGGGAGGAGATAGAGGGACATACGGACAAGCAAACGGACATACGTTTGTTTACTCTCGGATTTTAATAGTATAGACTAGCTGAACAGCAACCCGATGCGTTGCGCCGAGTAGTTATAATTCTACAGTTTTCACCATGCATACTTTAATATTATATTTTTAATATAAAATACCTTTCGACGTACTGGCCTAGTAGTTAAAGTATCTGACTGCGAAGCCGTACGTCTGGGGTTTGAATCCCCGTTTGGCATGGATGTCAGTTTCTGTCTTTGTATGATGAATGAAAGTGGCTGTCCCCCAGTAAAAAGGGGTTGTGCGAGCGAATGGTATGTGTGGCGCGGGTAGCAGTACCTCACCTTTGTGGCTCCGGTCCACAGGTGCCCGCTGGGTAATGCTGAGTAGGTAGTTCTTAGGGCAATTCAGTGGTCAAGGATGATAATTCCAGTACCCGCCCATTGGATTAAAAAAATATATTTTTAGAGAAGAAAAATATATGAAAAAGAAAAATTCAATAATTTCCTTACATAACATTCTATCTTTCCAACATAATTAAATACGTATATGTTTTAACTCAGTTTTATCTGCTGTAATCACTTAGCCGCTGGTTATACAGCGTTTCCCACGTGGAGGTAGGCTACGTTGTTCCCCAGGGGTATGCACCCTTTCACACCATTACTTCTAAGGGCACAGCCCCCCGGGACCCCTACAGGCACAGGGTATTGTGTTTGCATACAGTGTATATCGCATTACTACTAATTTTTTTTTTGCCGTTGCTCCATTCAAAATTCCCGATGCGTTGCGGCGAGTTAAGTTTTAATTCTAGTTTTCACGATGCATACTTTAATATTATATTTTTAGAGAAGAAAACGATATGAGAAAGAGAAATTCAATAAAAATTCTGTACCCACTTTTGCCACCTTTTCCAGCCTTGCACTTGTGGAGTAAATAAAAAAAAAATCAAAAAAGTTTTCTCAAAATACAATTCTAATTTTGTATATCAGCAATTTATTACAATCTTCCTGGTATCCCAGGCGCCTTTTTCATATTCCGGTGCTGCCGGTAATTTTTCCTACGCAGGTTTTTAAGATATTATACCTATCCCGGTGTTTCCGATATATTTCCTGTCCCGGTGTTCCCGGTAATCTTTCCTATCCCAGTGTTCCTTGTATTTATGAAATTTTCACTTTTCCATATAGAACATACGTTATGGGCAAAGTGATTAATCGGGCATTATTAATAATGCCCGGATTTATTACATTGCCGTAACATATATTTTAATTTTAAGGAAAAATCTTAAATAAAGGTAAATAATGTTAAAACAATTATTTTAATTTATTTTGGTGTTTTCATAACTGAAAATAGTTTTTTATAGACATTTATATGATTTTTCCCATTAAAATAATTAGTTTTGAGGTTTTCATCTCATTTACAACAATGAGTGAAGCAGATCTACTCTAGTAGAGAAAAATTAAAAATAATATATAATAAAAAGCCCTAGTAAATTTTTAAGTCTAGTAAACCGTATCTTTCCAATTTCCATATCTCCAGTCAATTTATGGAAGTTATTCCATAAATATTTTTATTTTAAAGGAATAAATCTTAAAATAAAGGAAAATAACGCTTGAAAATAAATTATTTGAATTTATTTTGCGATTTGCATAACTGATGGAGTTTTTAAATCGACAATTATCGAGTTTTTCCTGTTAAAAATATTTAATTTTGTGGTTTTCATCTCATTTTTACAATAGTGAGTCAAGCAGATCTACTCTAGTAGAGAAATGGAGAAATAAGCGTAAAAGAGCAGAAAAACACAAATATCTTGGAAAGTATTTCGAATTTCGGAATGAAAATGGGTGACTCGGCGTCCCTGGGTCATTTGCCGTCTTTTGGTACCTCGGGCGCCCTTCTGCGTTCAGTGGTTTCGGAGGAGATAGAGGGACATACGGACAAACGGACATACGTTTGTTTACTCTCGGATTTTAATAGTATAGATACTACCGGTTGGTTATGTCAAGGATGTACTGTACTAGTATTTTATAGAAAAAAACGTCTAAAAACTCAAAATTCAACAACTTTCTGGAATTTGTTTGCTTTATTTTTATACCTACGGCTGGTTAAATCGGAGAGCCTGTTAACAGGAAGCTTTTTTGAAGGGAGACTGTATTGTACAGTTTAAGAATTTCACAGGGCGTTGAAAAAAAATGATGGTAAAACCTTCCATTCGGACTCTGAGAAAATAACGGGAAAGTTTCACGTGCCTCCTCCTCTGGCTATTGGAAAACCCGGTTGGTTGGCAGCCATCTTCAAAGAGATGTTCGATTTGAGACGGGGCTAAGAGTTGAGTTGTTTATGGGGTGTTTCAGGTGCCCCTCCAAATGGTTTATGATCGCACTCGGACTTCTGAAGAAATGGAAAAGTTTTCTCTTTACAGTTGGTTGGGGTTGACAGATGAAGCGTTCCTTAATTTTTATTTTTGTTGCGTGAAGATTGGAAGAGTTCATAGGGGGGAACGTGTGAAGAATATTGTTTTTTTTTTTTTTTTGTAATGAAGGTGTGAGATCGTTAAACTACTATTTAATGTAATAGATTTGTCAAAAAATTTTTCTTTTTGTGGATGAAAATGGTATTTGCTAACTGAGTTTATCTATAACTAGCTGATATGCCCGCCGTTGCTCGGGGGATAAAAGGCTTATCAAGCTGTGTGTTAAAATAAATAAGAATTATCGTTTAGATGCAATAGTCTCAACAGTCTTCCCGCTAGGATTCTTTTTTGATGCCATACCACTTCGTTAAGATGTAAAAAAACCCTTTAAAAATGCCACCTGTTTGGATTTAATGTGTGAAATCCCCATCCCCGTTTTTAAAGAGTAATTTTTCAAAAAAGAAAAAAAAGTCAGGGGACCTTCTGATCTGAACCTCATTATTTTTTTCTCTTTTGTCCTTTTCTCCCTCCATCCATTTCTGCAATTGGTATAAATGTATATTTGAGATAAATTTCTCCGCCTTCCCTTCACAAAAAAGATATATTATTGAACAGCAATGTCTATAGATAAAACTTATTTCCCCCCTCATCCCGCTAAATTTTTATAAAATACAAAACAATTAAATATACTACATACTTTTATACTTTTTTAAGATGTTAAACAAAATCTTAAAAAACCGGTTTAGAATTAGTGTTTATAACCCTTTTTTAATAATGATATTTTTTTTAAATCAGGTCAGGAGGAGACCCCCTGAACCCCCCTTTGCTGATTTATCAACAACTCATTCTTTGAAAGAAATTTCAAACATGTAAATAAAAGTAAACATCATTTGAATCGACACTGAAAATGCCTGTGATAAAGTATTGTTTAATTTAAACTTTGCTGGAAATACTTAAATTTGATTAAATAGAAAAAAGAATAAAATTTTTCAGTGGAACGGTTTTTGATTATCATTAAAAAAATTATTTAATCATTAAAAATTGTTTCTTTATGATATTTTTTAAAAATTCACCTCTTATAAAACATTTCAAAATAAATATTTCCAACAATAGAGGTTTTGCGTGTCCTGGAAAGAGCAATAACCGCAATAAATTTAACATAGAAGGCTAAGCATAAGAATTTAGAAAAGGGACAAAAAAGGCTCCTTGGAATGCTTTGATTCAGAAAATTCCTTTTCGCAAACCTTCCTGGTTGTGTGAGGAACAACATGCTAAAATTTCATAACAATCACATTAATAATATGGGTGCTAGGTTTCAAAAACTAAAAACGGGAGTGAATATTCAAACCCCCGTGCACCCTCTCCAGAATGGAATATCGAAAAATCCAGAAATTACTTTCTTTGAAATTCTCTCAAGAAGGTATTGCCAACAGTTCAATTCGTAATATCGATTTCTCGGTATTGTTTTCTTCGAAAATATAAAACTTGGTTTATGCTCAGCAAAAACGGGTTTTTGGAATATTCAGACCTCTTAAAATTCGAATATCCAAAATCTGAAAAATGCCTTTCTAGATATTGTTGCTAGGTACCTTCCTGCGAAATAACAAAGATCTGGGGTCATTTGGGACGCTGCTGGGCTCAAAAACGTCGAAAACGCTCCGAACCCCCCTGTGGGTCAGAAAAAAGATATATCGAAAAATCCCTTCTTAGTGCGCGTTTACGCCGTAAGGTCTTTGACCCTACCAAGTTTCGAGTCTTTAGCCCCGGTAGATTTTGCTATCATCTATATCTATACACCCGTAGTATATGCTTTGCTAATAGTTGCCGTGAGAGAAGTCAGCTCTTCAAGATTTCGACTTCATTTTGTGCAAATTTAGTGCTACAGTGCTCTACTTGGTGTCTAAAGATTGCTCGTGTGACGACCTACAATTGGAGCCCACTCTGAAGTTTCTGCCCCCCTTTGGGTCTCTCGCCATGAGGGATTAAGTCCCAACGGCCGGCTCGGGCGCTGGCACTTCGCCCGGAACACAGCTTCCGGGGGACCCGGGGCCCCCTAGAATGAAGGTGAGTGCTTGATGACCGCTGGGGAATTACCCCCAGGGGGAAGACCAACATTTAGATACTAAATTTAAGATTCTAGCATGTTTGGTTCAAAAATTGTGGCATAAAATACATTTGTTTTGGTCGTTTTCCCCCCAACGGACTTTTCGGCGATGCAGTGTTTTTAATTGTATAAATATGTAAATAAAAGCTTATTTGTGTCATTTCACAGTTTCTGTCATCAACCTATTCCTAATATTCATTTGTACCTTGTTTTCTCAGAAATCCTAATTGTATAATTGTGCTTTTTGGGCTTTCTTCTGTTTTTGACTTTGTTTATGGGTGTTTTGTGGTGGCTTTTTGTTGGTAATTAATGTACTAATAAACCTTTTCCTGTAATTTCATCAACTGGTACATTGTGTGTAAGACTGTGATCATTTAGGTATAACTCATTATGATATCGGCCCTCAGGATGGGCCCTGGGGTCCGTTCTTATTATTGTTTAATTGCTGTATCCTGTGTAGTTTTGTGTTGCCCCCTTTCTTGTCCGTGTTTTCATCAGTGTTTGCCCCCTTTCTTTTCCTTTTCAAATTTCGATGTTGTTGTGCCTGTTCAAATTACTCTGTTTATGACTTTTGAGTTAATTTTTCGTATGCTGTTTGGGGGTTTGGTTTTGGGGACAGGCTGACCTTGGTTTTTTTTTAACTCTAACCGCTACCTTATTGGGTTTTGTTTTAATGCGAATCTGTCCTCTGCTTACGCTTGTTTCTTGTTGTTGTAGCTTGTTCTTCTTGTTTTAACCGTATTCTTGGTTAGGTGGTTTTTTTTTTTTTTTTTTTTTAGCGAAACTATCTCCAATTTAAATCAGTATCAAGTTGTAGTTGCCTGTTTAAATAATTACGGCTTTGCAGAGGTTGTGTTTGCAGAGGTTGTGTTGAGGTCCCTTTTTGTTTTTCAAAGTGTACTCCTGTTGGCAAAGTGTTTTTCCTTTTTGGTCAGGGTTATTTTTCTTGAAAGGGTAAGTTATGTTAATAAACCAGTTTGTAACTCAATGTGTTTTAATGTTAGCAATGTGTAGTAATAATCCACCTACGTAGATCAATAAGCTAATAAGAAGACATAGATCTGTAAATACTGTAAATATCCCTTCCACTGTAAATTCTAAGTGCAATTTGCTGGCTTTGTGATTTTCCTCTTTTGGTCGAGGTTCTTTTTCTTGTAAAGGGCAAATTTGTAAATATTCCATTCTGTTATTTAATGTGTATTTATGTTAGCAACGTGTAGTAATATTCCTCCTACGTTGATCAATGAGTTTCAAAGAAAGCACAGTTCGGTAAATATGTAAATGTCCCTTTCTTTGTTTTTCAAAGTGTACTCCTGTTGGCAAAGTGTTTTTTCCTGTTGGTCAGGTTTTTTCTTCTCGAATGGGTAGGTAATGTAAATAAACCAATGTGTTACTCAATGTGTATTAATGTTCGCAATGTGTAGTAATAATCCTCCTACATTGAACAAAGAGCTAATAAAGAAGACATATATCTGTAAATATCCCATTCACTGTTTTCTCAATGTGCATTTTGCAGGCAATTTGTTTTACTCTTAGGTCGAGGCTCTTCTTCTTGTTAAGGGTAACTTTGTAAATTTCCCTTCTGTTTTTCACTGTGTTTTTTGTTAGCAACTTGTAGTATATTATTGCTCCTACGTTGATTAATGAGTTATAAAGACAGCATAGATCTGTAAAAAATGTATGTGTATTAATGTTGGCAACGTGTAGTAATAATCCTACTACGTAGATCAATGAGACAATAAAGAAGGCATAGATTTGTCCCATTCACTGTTTTTCAAAGTGCATTTTGTAGGCAATGTGTTTTTTTACTTTAAGGTCTAGGTTTTTCTTGAATGGGGCACGGTTGTAATTTCTGTAATGTTGTAATTCTGTAATTCAATGTGTTTAATGTCAGCAACGTGTAGTAATAATCTTCCTCCGTGGATCAATGAGCTAATTTGGATGGTAGATAACTGTAAATATTGTAAAAGCCCCCTTCTTGGTTTATCTGGATGTTTTTGGTAAGCAAGTGTTACTCTTCCTTATGACCACGGCTCTTCTTCCTGTTATTGGCTGGACTTGTAAATTTTCCAGATAGTGTATTATTATTGGCTTTGAGTTGGCAATACTCCTTCGAGGTCCTTCGAGCTTTTTAATAAAGACAAAAATCAGTGTAAATATAGTAAATATCTCCTTTAAAGGTTACTCAATGGGTTTAACAGCTAAGTATTGTTCTCCACTAGCTAGCTTTTGCTTAGACTTTTTGCTTTTACTTCCTCCTGTTCTTACCTCTTTGGAGTTTTGATATACTTGTAGATATCTTTTTATCTTTAACTTTTGCACTGCATCGTCGAACAAGCATCACTATTCAAAATTCAAAATTTGCCACACCATATTTGAAACCAACAATATAATATCTCTGGGGTGCCCTGGGTCTATGTGCTAGCGCCGGTTTCGGCCTCACATTCTCTGCCCTAGCCTTATTCTTTGGCTCCTGTGTCAGCTTTCTGACAACCTTTCATTACAAACTACCTAAGAAACTTTAGTGTCTGTGCCTTTTGATCTGACTCTGCTTTTCCCACAGCATTTGCTTTGCCTTTGCGCTCTTACAAGGGAAGACCATGAAAAAAAAATCAGATAGTGCACTAGTCCCCTCGACAAGAAAATCGACCTTGCGAGGTAAAACAATGGCTAGTCAAAACTCTAGACAATCTGAAGAACACCCACCTACAATGACTTCCACGACTTCGACTTCAACCGAAGACAAAGACACTCAGCCCAACCAATTCCCAGATGACATCGACACGTACCACGACCTGGCCGACAACGCAGAAACGGAGGAGGAATGCGAACAATTCTTCCAACAGGTCCTTTATACCCAGCAGGCACTCATCAGGTGTGCCAATTTTTTCGATAAAGACTGCATCAAAACAGGAATGAAGACAAAGTTTAAGAAAAATATACAAAAACTGACGGCACTGATCCTTACACAAAAACAAAGGATAATAGAGTTGGAAACGGAGGTTAAGGTGGTTAGGGAATTGAAGCAGCAATCCCCACAGACGAGGGAAAGACCCTCCTACGCCCAAGTTGCCAGGAACACGAGTCTTGAGTCCGACGGCAAGGCGTCTTCCCAGAATGGAGCCCCCAACGCGGTAAGAGTGACAAAACAACAAGATAGACACACAGCATTTATAAGCTCCACAAAGAAAAATAAACTAAAGATACAGGATCTATATAACATAGAAGTAACAGCCAAACCATTAAAGACAAAAGAGCTTAAAAACGGGACAATATGCGTTGAGATGGACTCCAGAGCCAAGCTGCAGACGATCATTGAAGAAATAAAGTTACACGACAAGGATAATGAAGAATTTAACATAGTGATTCCTGAGAAAAAGCGACCAATTATCAAGATCTTCAACCATGTAGCCAAACTAGAAGACGAGGAAATAGTAAAGAGCTTAAGAAAAAACCTCGAAGAAGACCCAAAAGAAGATATAAAAATCAAATATAAAGCAGCAAATAAACTCGGCTCCACAGACCTCCTGGTAGAAGTGGGCCCCAGAACACTGTTGGAGTTGAAGAAGAGGAAAAAGCTCTACATAGGCTGGGAAGTTCTTGGCTATAGACAAGAGATAAAAGTGCAGCAGTGTTTCCGATGTGGACGATACGGACATGTAGCCAAGTACTGTGACAACGACGAAGTATGTACATCCTGCTTCCTCCCAGGCCACAATTTCAAGCAATGTAAGAGAGCGCCCATTTGTGGAAATTGTAAGCATCACAACACAACTTACAATACAAATTATGACATCAGGCACGGGGCAATCCTGAACCCAGCGTGCAGAATTTATCAATTAGAAAGAGAAAGGACCCTAGCAAGAACACAACAACATGAAGAATAAAACCTCTAAAGAAACACTTAGAAATACACGAGAGGCCACTATACAAGACGCATCAATTGCTTCCAGAGTAATAAACCCACAACCAAATCCAGAAACAGCTAAACTACTGCACATCATTCTGGGACATACGCGAGCGACTGCCATACAACTTCAGCAAGATGCACTTACGGATCCCCCTGACGTCATCTCAATAAATGAGCCATACCTCATCAACGGGATAATCAAAATAATACCGAAAGGGTACCTGCAGGTGGCGGTTGCCAACTCCAGGGCTGCTATCCTCTTCAAAAGGTCCCTTAAGTTCAGTACCGTCGCCACCACCAGAGATGTGGTCGCCATCAACATCCCAGGTCGTACCGGTTACACTCTGGTGGTCTCGGCATACGCCTCACCTAACGAGCCGCTGAGCCTCGTCACCGACCAGCTAGACAACATCCTCAACAGTGTAATGACAGACAGAATCTGCATCGCTGGTGACCTAAATGCCAAATCAGAATTATGGGGACAGCAGGCTCAGAACTCCAGAGGCGAGGAAATTCTGAGGTTCTGCGCGCAACACGACCTTAAGATCGAAAACTCCAACAACACTATACCAACCTTCCACTCCACACGAGGCAATAGTTGGGTCGACCTCATAATCACAAAAAACATAAGAGCGAAGATGACGGTAGAGGACAAGATCACCTGCAGCGACCACAACGCCATCACAGCGGAACTAGGTATCAAAATCATGACCAACAAGAACAACAGAATAAACCTAAACATGCTTAACCTAAAGATTCTGGACGAAGAGATAGAGAAGCTCGAGACTAGTGATGCAGATAACCACGCAAAGGACCTGGATGGCATAATACGGTACCGCCAGGAAGAAATTAAATGCATCGCAAAGAAAGCATTGAAGAATAAACGCCGCACTCAAAAACAAGCACCCTGGTGTAGTGTTGCAAAGGCTGGAAAAAACCCGGTTTAAACCCGGGAATAAACCGGGTTTTTTGGGAAGGGAATTTTGAAAATTTCCGGGAGTTTTCGGGAATTTTGACTTTTGACACGGGAGAAGGAAAAAACATCTGAAGTCGCTTAAGAAATCGTGTTTATGTTGATTTTCTCTTCAATGTGGAGTATTATAAATTCCCGGGAGTTAGCAAATTTTAAGACAAGGGTTGTAAAATATCAAAATTATGCTTAATATGATGACTAAAATTTATTTTGAACTTCATATCATAAACAGGGAAAATCTGCGTTGTGACCTTTAGAAAATATATTCAAATTTAAACAATTGAAATAATTATCTGACAAATACCAAATCACCGATCTACATACATTTTTTTTCTGTTTTTGTCATGGTTTGGTGCCCACATGGACATGAATGATTCGATTTTATGTTCGATTTGAATCGCTTGAACTAATGTTAAAGTTACAGACACTAATAAGTTAAAAATAACAAGTTTTGAGAAAAAATAGTTTGAAATAACGAAATAACTCTTAGCTACGAGAATTCTTGAAGTGAAAATTTTAACCTTAAGCCTAAAGATGGCCGTCTTTGTTTATATTCAAAACTTCCTCAAAATTCCCAATATTCCCCAAAATTCCGGGTTTATTCCCCAAAATTCCCGGGTTTTTTCCCATGTTTCAAAAACTGCGGGAATTTTGCATCTCTACCCTGGTGGAGTACGGAACTCCAGATTATGAGGTCCAGAACCAGAGCGCTCCGTAGAGCCTTCCAGCGGTCCACGGGCCCTGAAAGGGAGCAGCTCAAACAAAACTATAGGAAAAGCGACGCAACTTACAAAAGATCTATAAACAAAGCAAAAACCCAGAGCTTCAAAACATACATCAACAACATCACTACGCAGTCCATAAAGGGAAAGAACTACAAGATAATAGCGGGGAAAACCTCGGACATCACTAAAATCGGATCCATAACCAGACCAGACGGAACCACCACAGACAAACAAGAGGAAATTGACGAAACACTGCTGAAACATCACTTCGGGGAAACGCCAAACCACCAGAGAAGAACCATGCCGAACATCAGCAACTCAGCCACGGTCGGTACTGGAGAAATGGAGTATATCATACACAAGCTAAAACTCGGGAAAGCCCCTGGACCGGACGGGATCCCATCAGATATGATAAAATATATCTACAAAAGAAACCCGGACTATATCATAAAACCGATATCGCAAGCCATCACACTAGGAAAATTCCCGACCCCATGGAAAATAGCACAGGTGGTCATGATCCCTAAGAAAGAGAAGCCGCCCGAAGACCCCAGCGCGTACAGACCCATTTGCCTGCTGCCAACATGGGGAAAAATCCTGGACAAGTTACTCACCAACAGACTCACGACCCACCTGGAGGAAAATCGCCTAATCAGCGAAAGACAATTCGGCTTCAGGAAGAACTCAAGCACCGTAAAAGCACTACAAGCCATCATGAACACGATACAGGAGACAAAAGACGAAGGGTTCCTTAGCACCTTAATTTCAATTGATCTTAAGAACGCCTTCAACTCCGTGGACTGGAATATAATAAAAGAAAAGATATGGAACCTGCGCATGGATAATAATACCAAATCTGCTATCTTGGATAATGTCGAGTTACCTGGGGCCTAAACGGCCAGGTAAAGAAACGAATATACAACATGGCGACAGAGAAGATAATCACGTATGCCTGCGAAATATGGTACAGGCACACAGCCCGACAGAAACAAAAGCTCCTGAAACTCCAGAGATCTGCCCTCAGAATCGTCACAAGCACATACAACACAGTGGCAACATCGTCTATGCAGGTTTTGGCAGGAATTATGCCAATACACCTCAAAATACAAGAATTGCAACGACTTTATCGCATAAAAACAGGGCAAGAACACATCGTGATAGAAGGGAAACTGGTCACAGCTGAACTACTCGAAACACCCCTCGACGCGATCCCTTGGAGGATAAGGAGGAAACCCTGGAACACATATACAGGTGAGGACCCCACCCATCTCAGCATATACACCGACGGATCAAAATTGAAGAATAGAGTCGGCCTGGGAGTCGTGGCCTTCCACAACGGGACTCCAACTTTCGAAACAAGCCTTCGACTCTCAGACCACGCATCGGTTTCACAAGCAGAGGCGTACGCCGTGCTCGAGGCCCTAAAGCTTGCCAAGACAACAAACTACAATAACATAAAAATAATCTCTGACTCTCAGACCACCCTAAAGAAGATAGCTGGCTATAGTAACCTAGAACCAATCTCCAAAATACGTAAGCTAATCGAAGAAGAGGAAGAACACAACAAGAAAACAATAGAACTCAACTGGATAAAAGCGCACTATGGCTATAGGGGCAATGAGCACGCGGATAAACTTGCCAAGAGGGGTACTGAAGCCTCAGACGTCCACATAACGACGAAATACCCTATAACGCTCATCAAAAGAGCCATCAGAAACGATACGCTCGGACTTTGGCAGGACGAGTGGGACGAGGAAACAACCGGCAGAGCCACTCATGTTCTCCTGCCAAAGGTCAAGCTAAAACGCTTACATGCGAATCACTACCTGAATCAGATCCTGACTGGCCACGGGGTCCACGGCCAGTATCAACAGCGGTTTCATCACAAAGACCCCAGCTGCAGCACCTGCGGGACAGAGAAATCTTTCCACCATTTGATATACGCATGTCCGGACTACACGGCTGAAAGAAAGAAATTCTGCAATCTGACCAACACGCTCCAGGAAGCTATCTACCATCCGAAGGACAGAACTATCATAATAGAGATACTACGAAAGGAACAACAAAGGATGGTTGACCAGCTAGAATAGCCGCAAACAGAATGTAACCGAGAGAAAATATGTAAAAAAGTGGCACATGGGAAAAAGAAAAGGAAGGTTAAAGGGTGCTTGCGCTGCCTGCGACTCTTGCGGTCGGCGGATGGGTCTGCACGACACTAAGACCCCAACACCCTGGTACCCAAAATAAGCAAGATAGAAATTAGCACCAGGAGCATGGAACCTCAGCACCGGTACCTCCGGCGCCTACGAGACCTCTTGAGGGCAGGACGGTTATAGAATCGTCCACCGCATGTCGCCTTCCAGGGCGACGGGTCGGTTCGCCCTGAACTTATTATTACCACTCACTCACTCATTCACTCACTCACTTACCAACGCACAGCAAAATCTACAATCTACAAAAATCTACACGGGGGTTTGAATATACACTCCCGTTTTTAGTTTTTGGATCCTAGCACCCACATTATTAATGTGATTGTTGTGAAATTTTAGCATGTTGTTCCTCACACAACCAGGAAGGTTTGCAAAAAAGAATTTTTAAAATCAATGCATTCCAAGCAGCATTTCTCGGCTTTTTTCTAAATCCTTATGCGCATCCTTCAATTTTAAATTGATAACGGTTATTGCTCCTTTCAGGTGAAGCAATACCTCTATTGTTGGAAATATTTATTTTGAAATGTTTTATAACAGGTGAATTTTTAAAAAATATGATAAAGAAACAATTTTTAATGATTAAATAATTTTTTTATGATAACTAAAAACCGTTCTACTGAAAATTTTTATTATTTTTTCTATTTAATCAAATTTAAGTATTTCCAGCAAAGTTCATATTAAACAACATTTTATCAGAGGCATTTTCAATAGAGCATTCGCACATGACGTCACAGGCTTGTGACGTCAGAGGCTTGGATGACAGACAGTATGATGGAAAACTATAGGATGCACATCGTTTATTTGTTTACTTTTGATGTGAATTTTGAAAAATAAGGATGTTTTATGTTTTTCTCCAAAGTTTACTTTAAAGTAACCTTTATTTACTCTAAAATGGCATCTCTGCATATTATAAGTCGTTCAATAATACTACATTTTATATTTAGCAGTGTTCTAATTGCTGAAACCATTTCTGCCAATGTTCTTATTGCAAGTACCATTCGCAATGCTACTAACATATTTTAAAATTCTTAATTATTTATTAATTATTCAATATTTAGTTTCAGTAGCATATTATAAATATTTTACAGATGTATCGGACTCGCATATTGTTCTAACAAATGTAAACAAAAACATGTCACCTCGTAATAAGTCTTTTTCTAAATTTAGCTTACCACTAAAACACAAAAACTTATGCACTTACCTTCAATAACTATTATTCTTTCGTTCCGGTCTTTAACCGAGCCTAAAGAATCTTTTTTAATGAACTTATTTTATAAAAACTAAATGCAGCGCGTATTCTCTATGGGAGCCTAATGTTAAAGAAAAGTTGTCTATCCTCCAAGCCAGCTTGATCACGTGATCGGAGACACGTGATTGAAAATGCTCTATAGTTGGTGTCGATTCAAATGATGTTTACTTTTATTTCATGTTTGAAATTTCTTTCAGTGAATGATTTGGTGATAAATCAGCAAAGGGGGGTTCAGGGGGTCTCCCCCTGATTTAAAAAAAAAATATCATTATTAAAAAATGGTTATAAACATTAATTCTAAACCGGTTTTTTAAGATTTTGTTTAACATCTTAAAAAAGTATAAAAGTATGTAGTATATTTAATTGTTTTGTATTTTATAAAAATTTAGCGGGATGAGGGGGAAATAAGTTTTATCTATAGACATGACATTGCTGTTCAATGATATATCTTTATTGTGAAGAGAAGGCGGAGAAATTTGCCTCAAATATACATTTATACCAATTGCAGAAATGGATGGAGGGAGAAAAGGACAAAAGAGAAAAAAATAATGGGGTTCATAAGGTCCCCTGACTTTTTTTCTATTTTGAAAAATTACTCTTTAAAAACGGGGATGGGGATTTCACACATTAAATCTAAACAGGTGGTATTTTTAAAGGGTTTTTTTACATCTTAACGAAGTGGTATGGCATCAAAAAATAATCCTAGCGGGAAGACTGTTGACTCTATTGCATGTAAACGATAATGATTATTTATTTTAACACACAGTTTGATAAGCCTTTTATCCCCCGAGCAACGGCGGGCATATCAGCTAGTAAGCAATAAATTGGATATTTATATTACCGTAAAAAACTACGTAATCACTGAAAAACTTGCAATTTTGTGAACTTTTTCTTTTTCCAGGCCTAGAAAATTGCTTCTTTTACATGATATTATCTCCAAGAATATTCACGATATTTTATTAAAATTTTTGCAGTTAGATTTTCATAATATTGAATTCATAATTTTGCTCTATCTTATTTAATTTTTTTTTATTTCGCTACTAGAGGCGCTTTTAGTCATTTCAATGGATTTTAATTCTTTTACCTTGTTCCACAATCCGAAGAGTTTATTTTTTCAAATAAAAGCCGTGAAAGGGACTTTTGAAACACCCTGTAAATGAAACACCACATGCGAAAATATAAATTCCATTTCATTAACATTTCCTACAAGGATAGTAAGAAATGTTTCCACACAAGGAGTGGGGGGATACGTTCATTATTATTCCCACCTTCATCTTAAAACCACTGTAATTGGTTATGTTTTTATTTTTACACTTCCATTTATTACGAGACGTTGACTTCGCCTTATCATAAAAGCAATAAAAAGCGAATTCTTGCGATTAGTGACATGAAACCATTAATTCGATAAACTCATGGTCATGTAAAGTAAGAAAAAATACACGTGGAACTGTAAATAGTGATAACATTTATTTCAAACGCCAACAGGTATGTAATGTCCTTGAAATACAGTGGACTTCATGAATACATTATGTACACTTAATTATTTTATTTTTACACTTTATTATGTACACTTAAATGGGGTAGCGGTCGGGCAATATTTAATAGAAAACTTAGGTGAGTTTCACCAACCAAAATAGACACCATTAACAAAAAGGGAGTTAATCATTTATTTGGAAACCTCTTTTAAGCGAGAGAAGTAAATAAAATTATCATGTCAAATTTTCATTTGAAAATTCACATTTCTTCGATTATTTTAAATTGAAAAAAAAATAGGAAAAAATTATTGCGTCGTTACTTGTAATAGAAATACTTTGTGATTTATTTAAAATTTTAATTGTTAAATTGTAAAATAAATAATAAAAAGTCGAGAAGGTACCAACGGATTTATTTATTTGGGAGTCTTCAAGTAAATATCACCTAAGGGGAGGAGTCCAAGTTTTAATGCATCAAAATAAATTATATTATAGTCACATTACTTTGCATTTGGGTAAAAGCCTAGTTTGTGCGTTACTTGATTGCTCTCTTTCTGAGTGAATTCGGAGGAACGTTGGATCATCTTAATGTAGAGACTTATATTGCTTATTGAACTTTTAAATTCCTGCTGTTTTAATAAAGAAATCCTGTCAGCTATGCTACCAGAAAACCCCAGTAAATTAAGCATCCCCTGTTCTGATACAGAATCTGCAGTCAGGCTACAGAGAAATACTATAATAACCGACAGGGAATGTGGTGAAAAGATTTCTCCGTGGGGCTGTCCATTAGTGAAAACACACTTGAAGGGGAGGAAAAGGGTTCATGGGATAATTTGTGACCGGGGGTGGGGGCAGAGGGAAGGCTAAAAGGATCTTCACATCACACGAGCCAAATCAATAGAAATTTAACAACAATTTTCTTTTTCGAAAAAATACCCCAGAGGTATAAATGATATTACAACAAAAGATATACTACAAACAAATTCACTATGATATTACACGGTCGGGTACTCTTCTGCAAAAAAAAGTCCAAGTTTCTTGAATACTTATAGGTCTTGACATAGTGGCATTAGGGGGGAGGGGTATAGTGAAGCGTGACACTTTGGGATATGGGGTAAGGAAGGGGTAATGATGGCCCCTGTAGTGTAACTACAAATTCAATGTTCATATACGATCAGGATTTTTCAGCACTAATTCGAGGGGTTTCCTGGTAGCATAGCTGATAGAATTTCTACGATAAATCAACCGGATATTTTTATATTCTATTGGGAAATAGGCCACGTTCCGCTTAGAAATCCAATTTGAGGAAGCGTTTTAGGCGAGTAGGTAGGGGCAAATCGTCGATACCTGTCGGGAGTTGATAGTTTTCTGCTAATCTCTCTCTTATGACGCACCGTGCAAGATGGCGTAATGTCTGCGGTTCCACAATGGTGCAGTCAGAAGGGAGGATGTTGCATGCCTCGTAGATGGCTGTGATAGTTTCCGCATGGTTTGTAAAGGATGAGTTTTCAAAGGCCTCCTGCAGGTGCATTCGAACATGGCTGGTTGGCAGAGAGGGCAGAGGAAGCGATCTGGACAGTTTTTGGCACAACTCTATGAATCCCGGGCGGTGGATAGGATTCTTAGATCTGCCCTCCCTCTCGAAGGAAAATACGAGGAAACGCAACAGGGGAGTGTTGTGGATGATTTCTCTACTGGCATAGCCCAGAAATGTTCTAGACAGAGGCATGAAACTGAAAAGAAATAGAAAAAAAAATCATAATTAATATTGGCACGGTCGTAGCTATAGATATTATAAGGGGGTGTTCAAGAAACTTAGGGTCACAGTGGACACTGAAATTTTAACTCAAACAAGGTTTTCCAACTGGCGGCCCGCGAAACTCCCTGAAAACCCCCTAAAAAGTAGCTTTAGAAGACATTTTAGCATACTAAAATTTAAACACTTTTGGGGGAGGACCCCCGAACCCCCTATATACCTTATTAAATTAAGGAGTAGCTTTTGCTTTGGTCGGTCGTCTTCTATGGAGAAAAATTAAAAGTTTGAGGTTTCGAAAGGGAGGTTGTATACCTTGAATTTTCCTCTGAGCGTAGCAAGGGGTTATAAAGGCTTAGGTTATGTTTTATCATGAGGAGGGACAAAATGGAGTATCATAGGAATAGGTTCAACTTTTGACTAGGGGGGGGGGGCAGAACCTATAAGACCTCAGGACCAAGGGAGCAGTTACTAGACTGTTTCGAAGGGGTTCTGCCCCCCCCCCCCCCCCAAATGTTTGTAATAGTTTCTCTTTCCGAGTAAAATGTAGGGCAAATGTGAATTTTTGTGGTTAATACATGCCCCCAAGAAAAAAGGGGGGTCTGGGTGCCCTCCCCCAGAAAATTTTGTGAAATTGGACCCGAAAAAGTTGTATTTTCACTCATTTTTTTGATATTTGGGACAGGAACCTTTCTGTTTGGCTGACATTAGGTCTAGGCTAAGGGGGGTGTCTGGACCCCCTAAACCCCCCCTTATGCGTCCATGAATATTGGGAAGGAAGTTTTAAAACTATTGCTCTAACCCTGTTGTTCGTTTGGGGTCTATTAGACCCAACTTTTTTTTTCTCATGAAAAGGAAACCTCCGGAGATATTGTCATAAAACTGTAAACTTTGTTGATAAAGGAGCAGGTTCAAGGTCAAAAATTGATACAGTTGGCGGGAGAGCCGAAGTATTTTGGATGTTTGTTTTTTCGTCTGAAATGGTGTTTCAGTTTTATTCAATCTGGTTTTTGAGTAAGAGTGGTTAAAATGGCGAGACGTAGAGGTTTGAATGCTTCTGAGATAGCTGTGCTTATAGAGGCTAAAGATAGTGAAGAGGAAGATGTATCTGAAGGCTCATTCACACTGTTTCACTTTCACTGATCATCCTGGTGATTCAGTCCTGTGAATCACTCATTCAGTGAACAGCTTTTTTTTCAATTTCACTCAAATCATACTCGTTCATTTTCATCGGTTGTTTAAAATATGATCTCGGTTTAAGAGATTAGTTTTAAAATGTATAATTGAAGTAATAATATTTTTATGCAATTAAGATATAAATGTTGTATTCCAAGGTTAAATTAAAGAATTAAAAGAGTTATTGGAGATCATATGCATGTCCTTCCTTCTATTTATTTAAAGATGATCAGGAAAAAATCACACAGGATCACAAAGAAAGAAGGATTTTTACAGTTGAACATACATAACCTGGAGGAAATAATCCTGCGCAGGTATAATAGAAATACAATGAGATATAATAAACAAACTTAAAATTACTGACAAAATTAATACTTAGAATTGAAATACGAAATAATAAAAATGTGAAAGGAAAACAAAAAAACCGAATAAATATGTGTTTAAAAAAAAGGTGTACTAAGCGTTGGCGAAACGGTACGGTGTCGAGGAGTTATCAATCAATTTCAGTCAGTTTAAAAAATATGTTCAATATCAGTTATTGTTAGTAAATATAATTTTAAATGTTTTTTAATTTTGCATTTAATTAGCAATGGTTTATTAGGAAGAGGGCTGGGTACATGAAAAATCTACAAGAAAGACGTAGTTCACTAATCATTTGATTTGGAAACACCCTGAAGTAAAATTAAATCAGTCTGACGGTGCAGTGAGGTTTCAAAATTAATGAAATATTAAGTTCGTGAAATAGCATCCAAACGGTAAGATTTTTTATTTCGATCATAGATGTATATTTTTCTGGGTTTTTTTTTATAAAAGGATCTATCTACACATAAATATCCAGATGATTTAAATGACTTAAATAAACTGGTGTTTAAAATTAAGAATCATTGAACATTTGTTTGATTTTCTCCAGATCTACTGCACATATTTGAATGAAATTTGGTATGAACATAGGCTGACATACTAATACCCCAAAAATAATCATTCAACAATCATCATACACACGCATGCGCGTGAGTAACAATCGTCAGAGTTAAAAGGTATAAAATAGTCCAGGCAAATTAGACATTGACCCGGACATTCAATATAACAGGCTGAAAATTGGTGGAAATGTAGAGGATAGTGTTCTGATTGATATCCTGAAATTCCCAAAAATTCTATGTGGGGGAAAATCCGCCATTTTGAAAAAAACACCGCAATCTTGGATTGCGTTTTCAAGCAAAGAGACTGAACCAAGCGTTTGATTGTGTTCATTTTTGTCCTACATTGTTTAATTATAAGTATATTAAGAGACAACTTCAAAAAGTTCGAAATAAAAAAGTTAATTTAATTAGAATTAATTTTTATTTAATTAAGGCTTTGCTGCGTTAAAAGGTAGGTAGACAATCCAAATAACAAGCTGAAAATTGGTGGAAATGTTGAGGATAATATCCTGATTAATACTTTAAAATTCCCAAAAAATCCATCCAAGGGAAACCGCCAATTCGAACAACCGCCGCAATCTTGGATTGCGTTTTCAAGCATTGCGACTGTACCAAGCGTTCGATTGTGTTAATTTTTGCTCCAAATTGTTTAGTAATAAGTATTTTAAGAGACAAGGTCAAAAAGTTCGAAATAGAAAAGTCAATTTAATTATAAATAATTTTATTTAATTAAATTTTTGCTGGGTCAAAATACAGATAGACATTCAAAATAACATGCTGAAAATTGGTGGAAACGTAGATGATAAAATGCTGATTGATGTACCAAAATTCCCCCAAAATCCCTCTTGGGGAAAATTCACCGATTTGAAAAAAAAAAAAAAAAACGTCATCTTAGACTCGCAGTTTAAGCATAGTGACAGTCCAATTTTTCTCTTTACACAACAATGAAATTTCCCCAAAACGCATTATTGTAGCCGAAAAAAAAACTGGAATTTTAAAGTCGAATATTTCAACCAAACAGTGATATTTTTGACCATACACGTAAGGGCATATTTTTGTTGAATAAATAAACTACATTTTAAGCCCAAATATACTTTAATCGCTTGAATAGTTTTTGAAATATTCGACTTTAAAATTCCAGTTTTTTTCGGCTACAACAATGCGTTTTGGGGAAGTTTCATTGTTGTGTTAAGAGAAAATTAGACTATCGCTATGCTAAAATTGCGGGTCCAAGGTTACGATGCTTTTTTCAAAGTGGTGGATTTTCCCCAAGAGGGATTTTTTGGGAATTTCGAGGTATTAATCAGGATACTATCCTCTACGTTTCCACCAATTTTCAGCTTGTTATTTTGAATGTCTATCTGTATTTTGACCCAGCAAAAATTTAATTAAATAAAAATTAATTATAATTAAATAAACTTTTTTATTTCGAACTTTTTGACCTTGTCTCTTAAAATACTTATTATTAAACCATTTGGAGCAAAAACGAACACAATTGAACCCTTGGTACAGTCGCAATGCTTGAAAACGCAATTCACGATTGCGGCGGTTGTTCGAAATGGCGGTTTCCCTGGATTTTTTGGGAATTTCGAAGTATTAATCAGGATACTATCGTTAACATTTCCACCAATTTTCAACTTGTTATTTGGATTGTCTACCTACCTTTTAACGCAGCAAAGCCTTAATTAAATAAAAATTAATTCTCATTAAATTAACTTTTTTATTTCGAACTTTTTGAAGTTGTCTCTTAATATACTTATAATTAAACAATTTAGGACAAAAACGAACACAATCAAACGCTTGGTTCAGTCTCTATGCTTGAAAACGCAATCCAAGATGGTGGTGGTCAGTGGCGGATCTAGAACATGAGCAAGGGGGGGGGGGCTAACTTAATCTGATTGAGGATGATAATGAAGTAACAAGACGTGCTTTTTACAATATTCATTAATGTCTTAAATATTGAGGGCAGTGTTGATTGTAAATGACTAGTATTGTTAAATATAACTAATTAATTAGTAATTAAATTAGTTAATCATTAAATATATCAAAATAATAAGGGTGTGTCAACCGGGAGGGTTTTTTTACGATGATTTGAGTCAAATATTTTTTTCCAAGAATATAGATCAAATGTGAATTTTCGTGCACTTAATTTCAATGTTTAGTGAATAATACATCCATCCCGAGGTATAAGGGAGGTTTGGGGGAACCTCCCCCAAGAAAATTTTTGAAAATTTAACCCTAAAAAGTTGTGTTTTGACTCATTTTTGGTCATTTAGGACTCTGAGTGTCACACGAAAAGGAAGATTTCTTGTACTAGTTTTAAAAGGAAAAAACTGTAAGATATAAGAATTTCATGGGGGAGGTTTGAACCCCCTAACCCCGTCTCTATTTTAGCGCATTAGACCATTTTAAAAAGTGAATCTTATAAAAACCAGGGAGTCAAAGATCTTGCAGAGGGGCTAAAGCTCATAACCTTTAAAATGTGAAACAAATCTATAAAAATGTAAGGGGCTAAGTATTTTGGAGGTTATGCTTTGTAAGGCTTAGAAAGCTCATTGGAATCTACAAGTTCTGAATCACATTTATATTAAAGTGCTGAAAGCTAAAGATCTTGGAGGGGGCTAACGCTTTTAGGCTAAAGCTCATTAAATTTGCGAACTAAATACTATAAAACATCGCAAGGAGGCTAATTCTTTATGGGGGCTAAAACTCATTGGCCCCTTTAAATTGTGAATTGAATCTACAAAAACTCAGGGCCAGGGCTAAAAGCCTTGTAGGAGCTAAAGATCATGGAAGGATTCATAAGGGTTCATTAAATAGTGAACCAAATATATTTAAAAACGCAAGAGTGCTAAAAGCTTTGTAAAGGCTATTAAAGAGCATGGAGGGGGCTAATGTTTCATAGGGCTAAAGCTCATTAATTTGTGTAACAAACATAAAAACGCAAGGAGGCTAATAATGCTTTTAGAGGCTAAGCTCATTGGATAGCCCCTTTAAATTACGAATCAAACCTTCAAACATGCAGGGGGCTAATAATTTGTAAGGGCTAAAACCTCTAGAAATCCTTAAATAGTGAATGGAGTTTATAAAAATGCAGGGGGCTATAAAGATCTTGGAACGGGCTTAATGCTTTGTAGACCCTCTGAATTGTAAAAAAGGCTACAAAAAACTGAAAAAAGTTTAAAATTTTGAAAATTTAAACAAAATTTTCGAAAAACTTAATTTTTTTATTTTGAAAAAGTTCAATTTTATGTAGTGTAAACTTAAATCCCAAGGGGGGGGCTATAGCCCCCCCCCCCATAGATCCGCCACTGGTGGTGGTGTTTTCAAAATGGCAGATTTTCTCCCACATAGAATTTTTGGGAATTTCAGGATATCAATCAGAACACTATCCTCTACATTTCCACCAATTTTCAGCCTGTTATATTGAATGTCCGGGTTTGGCCCTTATTTTGTCTAATTTGCCTGGACTTTAAAATAGCGGTTCCTGGAGCATGTCTGGAGATAATTACAAGAATATAAACACATATCGAAATTGTTTTGAATACTTTCTTAAACAGTTCATTTTATAAAAGAAATTGAATATCTTTAATAACAATAATAAAAAAAAACATATTCAATTTAAGAGATACAATTTTGTACTACTAAGTGCTATAAGCCACGTACACGTTTCTATAATGTACCCGATATAAATATGAGTATTTCTCCCGAAAAGCCTACTGCACTGACAAAATCGCCTTTTTTTTCTAGATCCGCCCCTGCATTGTTTACAGTTAAAACGAAAAAAAAAAGAGTATATTTACTTACTTCTTGGGCAAGCATCTGAGATCCATCTCTGAAAGAGAAAAACCGTAATCCAACATTATTAGTAGATGTTCGCAATGTTCGAATCCCATTAACGGGAAATACTCATGGAAAATTTCTCTCCCATGCCTCATTCCCCAAAAATCAAACCTTGTTTCATTAGCCACACACAACAGGAACTTCATGTGTTCGTTATCTCGCACATGATAAAACAACCCCCATTTTACCGTGCGTGTTGGACAAAACACTTCCCAGAACGTCCTTGCAAGCAGAGGGTACTCGGACTTTTTCTCATAAAGGCCCTTCAGGATCGCAGGATAAATAAGATAAAAAAAGCTGAAACCATATATGTCATCATCGGCTTCGAAACTTTCACTACTCCATCGCTGAAAGCCGCAGAGTCTGGCAACATTCAGGAACCGAACGGCATTTTCCCCGCACGTAAGAGACTCGGCGTCGATACCTTTCGCAAAATACTTCCAAAAAATCCTCATTCCACTCTTGTCCCATTTGTTGTCAGGGCTCGTGTAATAAAGAGAGAACGTGTTGGAAAAGACGCCGGTGTCCACCGGATAAAACCCCGGCTCCTCATCGTTTATGTATATCGAGTCGGGATCAGGGTCGTAGTACTCCTTGAAGATACGTTCGTTCGGGACAGCCAAGTCCAAGAAATTTAATGCACTTCGAGCAGTCGGGATCCAAAGTTCTTCGATAACGAGAAAATTGTATCTGAATGCAGGTAAAGATCTGAGCGAAACAAACAAATCCATTGTTTATATTATGCGAAAACACTTCCACGTGGTCTGTAGCACACTCACCTAAATACCAACGCTTTCACTGGGAAAGAGATTTCTCGTCACTGAACACAGTGCGTATTTCCAATCTCGCCAGGGTTGCCAGAAGTTTTCAAAGAAATGTAGCAAGCTGGCTTATTTTCGATTCCCACATGAAGAACGCAGCAGTGTACCGATCGACCAATAGGAGTGTGCTTTAGCTCCTCCTCCTTCAAAAAAAAGAGACCACAACAAGAACACGTTTTTGGTTTATGCTTTTTTGTTTGTTCAAATACCTATTTTTTATTATAAAGCTGGAGAATGAAATGGAGTTCTCTTCAGATACAAATTTCATTGAAAAAAAGAAGATTTGGTAAAAGTAAGACTTAAAGATAAAGAATTTATGGTGTGGCTAAAGGTATAATATGATTACTTCTGAAGTTTTTATCATTCATTTTTAAAGTGAATTCATCATTTGAGTAGATTGAGATAATTCAGAGTAGGGTTTTTTTTTTCGCGATTTTTTAAATAAGTTATTACACAAAATTTTTCCTAATTTAAAAATAAGATAATATTTTTTCCTATACATGCTTGTCTCTGCATTTAGAGATGCTCAGCTAGGCATGTAGGAAGCAAATTAGATGTAAATTAAAAGAAATCATGAACATATTTTAAATATAGGGGAGAGATGGGTACCTGAAACATATTTTAGTAAATTATTTTTCTATTCAATGATATTACTTATTCAAACACACCTAATGTATATATTAAATAAAACTAATTCAAATAAGTTCCTGACTTTCATGAAATGTTCCTGTTCAAGTGACTGATTAGTTGATTGTTTGGCAAGTTTTATTTCTTATCAACATTTTGGTAAGGGATTTAATATTGATTTGATACTTAAACAAATCTTAATTGTAAAGCTAACATCACAGATTTTTCTTTGTGTTACATATAGTTATGTTTTAAAAGTCGCACGTAGACTACTATATAGTACAATGTGTATTTAGAAAAAAAGTTTCATTTAATGCTCATTTATATAATACTTATGAAGTCTAGTTTTCTCTTAAAAAATGCTAATTTATAAAGGAAAGTATGTGTCAAGATTTACATTAGTTGTCTGATATTATAAGCACTTCATTATTTATATTGTACCTACTAACATTATAAAGTTAATTTTCACTTAAAATGATTGTTCTTTTGAAAATTGGTCACACTGAAGTTGTGGGATGAGCGTTATTAAGCATTTTGCCTCAATAAAATTATTAAAATTAATCATTACTTGGCTACTTTCTCTTTCAGTTTATTCGGTTCAATTCCCTTAACGTTCCCGCTGAATATTGCAAAGCTTTTTTGTATGCTATACATACAGATATCAAAAAATTGTACTGATTTTTATTGATAAACAGAATAGTTTATTGATTTCACTAAACATTTTAACCTATGAGTTTGAAATTAGTAATATTTCAACTTTTTGGTGCTCAAAAGAACATTACAGTACTTAGTAGGGACGTAAATAGAATTGAATCCCGTTTATTCATATCTAACTCTCAAATTCTTATCTTTGCATGAATATATAACTAAGAAACTAACATGGCATTGATTAAAAATAAATGAAGCACAAATGTCCACGGTATCTTAAGAAGGATCTTTATTAAATTAACAAGTCATGTTTTTTACCCATAAGCCCAATAATTCATAAAATTAAAAACAATCAAGACATCTCAAGTTTTATAAAATGTAGGGTTAGACTTCAGTATGTCCTGCCAAATATTGCCAAGCTGTTTTAAAATTTAAGTATTAGAAAGATCTCAATTCAAAGCTAATCAATTAAAATATCTACAATTATATCAATGAAAGTCAAAAAAGTTAGAAACATTCGAATATTTTTCATCTAAAATGACTAAGCAATATTAAACAGGACAGTCTACATAATAAATATAGGGAATGATGACGTTTGCAGTGTTATTGGTACTTTAAAATAAGCCAGACACAAATCTAGATCACTGGATTTATTGATAATCTTTCACTGTTAATGTTAAAACATAAAACAGTTAAAAGCTTCCTGCTAGTTAAGATATTTACATTTATATCATCATATAAAATACTTACAGTTAATAACTTTCAGCAGAAAACAAAGTTTTAGTTCCCATTTTCTATTTAAAGTCTTTACTGCGACAATCCCTGAGCTGCATATTAATATTAATATATTATTTTGAGTATACTTTTTACTGTTTATAGCGCTCAATAGTGTGATCCACAATGTAAACAAAAGTCTCGACTTCGAATAGACTCGTTTCCTCGCGGCGGCTTTGCCCTGTAGATGTAGTGAAGGGAGGAGCTAAAACGAGCAAACAAGCAATCCTATTGGTCGATCGGTACACTGCTGCGTTCTTCATGTGGGAATCGAAAATAAGCAGCAAGCTTGATAGGAAAAAGTAGCAAAAAGTAGCGCCCAAATTTCGCCATGCCAGAGCTTTGATACGCCATCTAGCGGCATGTTCGGGAGCTAGTTAATGTAATTCCTGCAAACTTACACATACTTAACTTACGATGCACATCTATGGACCTCTAGTGATTTTAGTACGGGAATGGTCTCATTTTTTTTTCGTTTCACCTTGAAGAATCGTAATTTTGAGGTTCTTACTCTCAAATATGGTTGTCATTATTTTTTTTAATTAGTTCTGGATTTCTAAATTATTCAAGTTTATTACTGTATTTATTATGTATACGGCCCCCTAATTAAAATTGGACCCTGAAAATTTAACAGATTGTGTGGATTCACACCATGAACAACATATTAAAATTTCATGGTCCTAGCTCTATGGGAAGTCTCTTAATTAGCCTAATTACTAATGTTCGGCACTAGTTAACTAGAACTAGTTGCAACTAGTAGTTAACTACTGATCAACTAGTAGTTAACTAGTAGTTTAACTACTTTTGGTTTAAACTAGTTCAACTATTAGTTGAACTACTTTTTTTAATAACTACTAGTTGAAACTACTTTCAAAATTTCAACTACTTTCAAACAAATTCTTATTAAAATTTTTATCAAAATTTAGAAAAAATTGTACTGCAACAAATTTAATTAAGATGGAAGAGTACTTAAAATACCATAACCAGAATTAAAAGCCCTTTTTGCGCGTTTTTTGCGATATAGATAAGAAATATGTATTAGAATTTGAGCAAAAAATGGGTTATGAAATTAAATATACTAGTTAACTAGTAGTTAACTACTTTGGGAAACAGTTAACTACTAGTTGTAACTAGTCCCAGGAAAAAATAGTTAACTACTAGTTGTAACTAGAGTTGACTAATGGGGGGTGTTACTCCGACCAGTCAACCACTCCAACATATTACTCCCTTTAAAAAAAATTCTCATAATGTAGGTATGATAATTGTTTTTTTTTTTTTTTGCAAAATCTCCGATGGGAAAACTTTATCTAAGAGGCTTAACTTTCAAGGGAAAAACACAGTATAACAGACGTAAAAATATTAGAGGGGGGTTTGGGGGATCTCCCCCAGAAATTTTTAAATATTTGTCTCTCACATTTTGAGGCCCTTTGGGTTAGTTCCTTGTGAACCACCTGCTTTTTCCTATACCTGTGATGCCCTCAGCGGCGATTGGGTTGAAATAGTTGGGGGGTGGACTCAGTGGCGGATCCAGAGACTTGGTTTGGGGGGGGGGGGGTGATTTTACCTATATGCGCATTCGACATTACAATCAATTTTACATTCAATTCGTAAGAGGAAGACACATAAAATATATTTGGTGGAAAGTTCCACTTTCTACTGATTTAATTGTAAACCATTAAATGCATGATTAAAATAATTCATTTTCCCTTTTTAAAATGGAACTTCTACTTAAATGCATAAAGTATACACTAATATATAACAAGACAGACCAAAATAAAGAAAAATTAGAGAAACAGAAAAGTCACTAAAAGTAAAATTACCGCAAAGCCTCTTTGCTGTTTATAATTATTTCTTTTTCTTTTAGCTTTTTCACGATTTAGAAATTTAGTAAACCGGATTAAATCATTAGAACCTTGAAATGATTAGTAATAATGACATTGAAAGCTTCCCTGTTAAGTTCTCAAAATAATAATAAAAACTTAATAAATGTACATAAAAAATATTAAATCTATTACTAAATGATAAAACAATTTTCTTTTGTATATGTATTCCGAATTTAGCAACCAAGAAGAAAATTTAAAATAGCAATTTCTCTTAATAATTAATACACAGTGATATACTTGAGTTTAAAAAATTATGAAACATCGAAACAGAAAAGTTGCAGAAAATGGCAAAACTACCTCAGCTTTATCTTCAAAAACATCATTTCTTGGCTTTTACTTAAAAAACGAAAGCTGAGTTGATCCACTGTTCGTTTCTGAGCACGACCATGTTCACTATTTCCGGAATCCATTTTTTGTTTTGTGATAGTAAAACGCCAAGTGTTAATAAAACAGCAAATCAGTGTAAAAAGACGAGACAAGTCAAACGTTGGAAAGAAAATCAACTAAATTTTTTACTAGTACAGCTTGGCATATGTACGACATGCTCTGCCCACAAGTTTTGACCATCCCACTGCCAACAAATAGCTGTTATCCCCTCCCAATATGGGATTGCCAAACGCTCTGAAAAAGCTTTGATTGGTCCTTAAATAGATGTTGAAAAACAGTGAGATTAGAAAATATACAAACAAGCCGTCCGCTCTGGTTTTTGTGTGCAATTATACCAGTAATCAGCTTCGATATGAGGTCCAATTCACCCCTATACAGATTTCTTTAACACCAGCTGAAATTTCCGGTGACCAAAGAGTACCGATCCCCACGAGAGCAAAAAGTGGTCATTAGCGCGGACCCTCTGTCAATCATGGGTGGCTCTTATCAGTTCGGGAAGGGAGTTCCTCTGAAAAGTGATCGATGCATTGAAGTTACGAGTTGCTATACTATTGCCGAAAAGGGGCACTGCGAGAAACCGGAAAAAATACTCGCTCAGATGGTGACAGCGGTTTCTCAGTAGAGATTATTCACAAGTCAAGTTTATCGCTATGTTATCGGGGATGTGATTTTCGGCCGGAAATTCGGCGAGGTCACTTTGTTGGGGGGGGGGTGATCACCCCAATCACCCCCCCCGTGGATCCGCCACTGTGCCAAAGATGGAATTTGAGCCACCAGACGAACGGCTTCGCAGTCAGATGCTCCAACTACTAGGCCAGTACGTCGACACAATAAAAACTATTAATCCCAATAGATACGACAAAATTGTATAGAGCATTTTCAATCACATGACCCGGACCAAACAACGGCCTTAGCAACAGTTTTTTGCCCTACAGAAAGTTAACATTTACAGAAAATGACTGGCCATGAAATTCTTCTATTGGAGCATTTGCAATCACGTCACCCCATACCTAAAATCCGCCTCAGCAACAGATACCCTGTTACCTAGCAACCGCCTTAGCAACAGTTAAAAGCCCTACAAAAGGTTAACAGTTAAAAGAAAATAGCTGGTCGTGACATCACCTGAAAACACTCTATATGGACTATAAAGGTTCCGAAAATTCCACCTACCCAAGAAGCATCACAGAAAACGTAATGCTCATATTCGGTCAATTTAGCTTACCTCAAAATCCCTTCTTTGCTCATGCTTTTTTCCTACCCACGTACGTTCTATTGTTCTCAATCAGTTTTAAACACAATCTTACTGATACTCCATTCTTCAGCGCATTATATTATGACAACAAAAGAAGCTCAATTCTTTCAATTTGCCACACTCTCTTCTGAAGCTTCATCAAAAATTTAAAATTAATACCAAAAGTTGAAACCTCCCCATTGATTTTCAATGCGCAGAAGGGCTTTAATATGCAAATTCCTTTAATGATATAAAAATGCGCGCATTACAGATTATCTCCGGCAAATTAAAATAAATGGAGTCGGATTGTTGTTTTTCCCGCGAGAAAAGGAGCTTAGCGGGAAAGCCGATAGCCGGGTTTCTTTTCAGTAAGTTGGCCTTGGTAATGCAAATCTAACTTAATTTGTCGCAACCAAGGAATAGTTATTAACTAGGATCCAGCGAAAAACGCTCTTTTTTTCTCTCTCGATTGAATATTTAAATGGGCCGGAAAGCCCTTTGTCGTTCGTTTTGAATCGAATTAATTTGGGGTTTTAAAAAACACTCTTAAATGGCCGGTCGGGAGGGGAACAGTTAATCATATTTTTAAAAGCGTAAGCTGAGATTTTCATATTGGATATGGGCTTAAGAGAGTGTTTTCGAAGTAATGGAATAATATTATTCATTTTCGTAATTTAAATTTTTGTTCAAATATTAATAATGTCTTTTAAGATAATGGAAAAGTGAATGGTTTATGGTGGATTTTGTTATTATGCTAGAAGAATTTATGTTTTCGATGGATAATAGGTAGTGTATTAATAGTTAAGCTTAATCGTAATATCATAAATTTTTACATTGAATGTAACTATTTGATGTAGGATATAAGATTGGGAAAGCCAAAAGAGATTTACTTGAAAATTCATTTTATAGACAGATTTTAGAAGAATTCATTAATGTATGTAGTTTTTATAGGACCATTAACTATCTATTTGTTTCTAAGGCTATTGTTTTCAATAAACCCTTACAGAGTTATCCTTAGTAAAGTTTTTTTTTTACATTTACTTTTACATTACCGTAAAATGGGGTGTAACTGAGTGGTGTGTCATTATTCTGTTTCACCTTTTCAAAGAAAAGCTGTAAGGCTCACGAAAATTGACAATTTGGTACTACCTCAGTAGGATTCTTCCTAGTGATCGCATTTCAGGAATTTCAAGACACTACTTTTAGGATGTCATAACAAAAATTCTACTTCTTCACCCTATCATTGAATAAGTGATTCACATTCCTTTATAGTATAGATACAGCACGTAGAATCTATCTCTTCGATGGTTGGGCCAATATTATCCCATTTTATATTATTTACTACACAAGCATTGCCCTTAAGAAAATAGACAAATTTTCAAAGGTAAATATACATCCACGGATGACTATTGTAATTAGCGTCCCAGGCCGGATGGCTAATAAATGGAGATGGGTACAGCCTAAAAAGCCTCTATTAGTCTTGAGTAGAATTCGATTGAATGATTAATTTTGACTTATTGAGTGTATATTCCCAAGCTTGTAAGAGGTATAGCATATTAATAAAAAGTCATTATAGATTTTTTTTTTTCAATTAAAATTAGCATTGGCTAGTAAAACTACTTCTTCGGTGTCCCATATTGGAGAATATTAGAAAAAAAAAACTTTCCAAAAACAACAAATTTAACCACTTGAGCCCTGACTGCCAAAAGATTTTCTATGGATTTAATAGATATCTCGGACGGTCCAACTTTGAAAGGGTAAAATATTTGTTAGAGAACACAAAGGTCAAAGAGGAAGTAAGGCTAATAATAAAAAAATTGGAAGAGGTTTATTTAAGAGCGATATTAGAAAACTAAAATTAAAAATGTTAATACTGAATGTATGTTATTTAATAAGAAAATTGTCAATTTTTTTGTGTTTGAAACTATACTAGCTCCCGGGTTCCCCGCTTAAGAAATCCACATTAGGCTTATTCTATTATTTCAGCACTGGATAGTAGATCAAAGAAATATTTATGTAACTTATTGCACTTAGATCAGTCTTACATATCGATGGCATCATTGGAAAACCTCGTATAATCTGAGTTGGCCGAGCGAGATTCGTTTCTTTGCCTTAGACTGTTTTTCGCTGTCGATGGATGGGGATGAATTTTAATGAGCTGTTAAAGCAGGTGTTTCAATCTCTCACAAGGAGACACTTTTTTTTGTTCCAGCTGGCTTTTTTCTGATAACCCGTAGACCAAATGGAGAGAAGTGTTTTGTTATTATTAAGATGTGAAGAAAAGTTTTAGTTAAATGCAGGTGTGAATCAAAGCAAAAAGTCTCGATGCTCCTGGGGTTACTGGAATAACTGGTGTTCCCAGTGGAATTGATTTAACCATAGGATTTAACCCTCGTTTTGGCGTAATTGACTTGAAACTCGCGAATAAATTTGGTTGTAAGTAATATCTCATTGACGCCATTGGCGCAAACACACTCTCGCCAATCTATGTAGAATACAATCCCGACTCCGATTATACGAGGTTTTCCGATGATGCCAGCGATATAAATTTTAGAATGCAATTTCCACTTAGTTTAAATCATGAGATGTTAAACCACGGCTTACTAGATACTTATACAGGCTAGCCGAGTACGGAAATCATTGCAAATCCAGATGGCAATACTGGACCAACTGGCAAAGCATATCCACAGTGTTGAAGGCGGTGATTTATATAGGTAGGTCTTGTAGCGCTCCAAGCGGGGAAAGTTGTCAAATGGTTTTCATTGTTTAAAACTCGGCTAGCCTGTATAAGTATCTAGTAAGCCGTGGTTAAACACATCTTTTTTTAGAGCTTTCATGTAATTTCATTCATTTCGATTTTTACAGTGTTTATACTAGTATCAACAACGCATTTCCGATTAATTTTCAATACCGGAAAGAGGAAAACATATTAACACAAACCAATCCCGTTTACTTTTCACCCCACGATTCACCTTACTAAGCACCTAATTGAAACTTAACTTCATTCCCCCGATTTCACTCACCATCAGCAACAAAAGCTATTTACTACAACGTCGTTAGTCGCTCAACACAATTTGCCCATTAATCATTCCGTTCACAGACGTCGCAGCAGGTGCAATGATCCTATGCGCAACAACTTCGCTCCGTGCCGTATTGCATTAGTCGGAGGAATACTTGAAGGATATAAATTGAAGGAGACTGCAAATTTGTACTAGGATAAGTCGGGGATTGATTAATTGCTTGCGGGAGTGAAGGCAGCAGACTGTAAAAGTCGGGCCGCCTAATACACTCATCAATCAATGCGATATGAGGGGGATAATTTGCATCGTGAGTGTGTTTCTTGCGAGGGTATAAATTTGCGTTAGTTGATTGAGGATGATCAAAAGGAAAGAAACGCAAAGTACTCTTACAGCCATATTCACAACCAACAGCGTCGGTGAATATGGCTATAACAGTAGTACTTGCGTTTCTTTTCGGTGTTAACCAGCAGCTAAAGAAAAAAAATCAGCCCTTCGCTAACTCTGATTGGTGAAATCCTTATTTGACCAAGGATTTAACACCGACGCTTATAGCTGAGCTGCTTCGGATGAGAGTAGTATAAGTTCAAAAGTACAAAAGCGTGGAAAAGTGATAAGCGTGGATTTATACCAGACTGCAACGTTTCCTGATCCTATGATGCAACTAACAAACAAAGTAGTTCCCAGCGCAGTGTCTGAATTTTGAATGAAATAAAAGAACCTCAATTTACAAATTTGATTTTGTTAAATCCGTATAGCGTCTTTTTATCAAGATTTGCGTACCGAAACTCATCCTAGCAACCCAGCAGGCTTTCTATTTACGCAGTTTATGCTTCCGCATAGTGATGTCATAGGGTAGGGGCAGGAAACGTTGCTATTTAGTATATAGATTTCTTTTAAGATCTATTTACCAAGTGCGGTAGTCGCCCACGTCAAAAGTTCAATATGCGGCCCGTAAGAGCCTCCTGAAAATTCTCTTCTGTTTAGGTGGTTGAGTCCGAGTGAAAAGGCATCTTTAGTACTCACAACATTAAATTAATCTTCTAAAAGTACACGTACATTTTACGACAGACAAAATATTGATATGCTTCCGATTAGATGTAAACAAGAAGGATCGTTTTAGTTCTGGGTCAATGTTTTATTGCCAGATTACACTTACAAAGTATTTTTACTAGATTTAAATTGAATTGAAGTAATATTACAACACTAAAGTAAAACACTTATTAAAATGCAATACCTTCTCTAGGAACAACATAGAGGCCGTTACAGAAAACTTTCATTTTCTCAAAACTACCATCAGTGGACTTATAATAATACCAGTTTCATTCTAACTAGTTCAGCTGTGAATATGGCTGTTAGACATGGTAGGACTTATTAATATCTGAAATAATTTGACAACTCTCGAAATCAGAGATATTTTTAACTCCTCTGAGAGTGTATTGCACTACTTGAAAATCGGAAATACTCTTTAAAAAACAAGCCAGGAGTATTTTCACTCTTTGAAAATTTTTCACGAAAGTTTAGCTACCGTGCCCCACCGAAATCAACAAATAATATTTTTCTACTCAAAACACCAACTGATTTTATCGGAGACATTTTCGCCCGACTTCTGGCTAATTGCCAAGCCCCTCCGTGGAAGTTTTGAATGGGGGTTTTGTCTTCCCTCAATCCACAGCCAATTATCATACTTATTAATTGTGTTTTCATACAGCCATTGTTATTTTTTTTTTCATTTATTGTTCTGATGTTTATGGAGTTTGATTGCGGTTTTCGTGTCCCTGTATATATGCTATTTCCGTATTTCACTCCTCATATTGAATTTCACTCCTCCTAAAAAAAGTCTAAGATTATTTTTACTCCCTGCTATCCAGAAATGTGTTCTAAAATTTGGACAAGTTAAATACAGCAATTTTCAAAACTCATGTACAGTCCCTCCAGGAAGTATTCGTACACCCAACAAATTTGTACTAGTATACCTCTAATTGCAGCTAAATTACACGTGCAAAATCCAAACAAAAGTTATCCTAACATTATTATATGTTATTCTTCATTATAATCATATAATCTACCAAAAAAAAAGTGCAAACATATATCAGAAATGTTAGAAAAAAAATTATTTAAAAAATAAAGCAATTTGAGACCCCAAACAAATATTCGGATAACCATAGACTTAACATGGGATCATTGCATTTCTGAAAAGCACATATGTAATTCCTCATCCTAATTTAAAAGCACATGCATGCAATTTTTTTTCTTAAGGTCCACAATAGCTTTCAAATCACTTCATTTTTTAAATAATGTTTTTCGAACTGTTTTGATATTTTTTGCTCTTTTTTTGGTAGATTATAATGAAGAATAACATACTATATTAGGATAATTTTTGTTTGGATTTTGCACGTGGAATTTAGCCGTAATAGGAGGTATACTAGTGCAAATTTGTTGTGTGCATGGAGTGATATTTTAAATAATTTTATAATGAACAACATAGGAAGTTGTCTTCTTTGCACCCTATATATAATGTTTCACTTCGCGAATATTCTAATGAATTTACAACGTCAGTGATTTCCTCCTCGTTATGTTGACTTCAAACCAACCGAAATTAAATAGTTTTCAGAAAATTCATTTAGTTCCATTAAAGTTTGAAACTTGTGGCAAGCTAATGAAATGTGTGCAAGTTTTAATGAATCCAAATATTTCAATTAGCGGAACCTTAGAAGTGCGTTTCATTAGAGCTGACTGAAACGTCTTATTTTTCATTTTGAAATTAAAATACACAAAGTTTCTTACAGCAGTGCTGAATCAATGTTTGTTGATTAATTTACAAAAGTTGCTCAAAATAAAGCTTGGTTTTAAATTCATTACGGAAAAGCAAAGACAAATATTTGAATATTCAATGTACGTAGTTATATTTACTTTTACTTAAATATAGTTGCCTATTTAGAAACTATTTTGACTTAAAATTTTTTTAGAGAAGTTATTTAATTTTGAAGGAAAGAGTACTACATAAGCTGAAGCTACACCATAGTTTTTAGGTAATATAGCCCATAATATAAATTCATAATACAAGCAAACCAGCACTATACTATACAGAAACGTGTCCTGAACCCAGTACGTCACTACGCAAAAGGAAAAAATGGGTAAACAAAAAGCCTGTTGGGTTACTAGGAGTAGTTTCGGTACGCAAATCGTGATAAAAAGACACCATACATACATAGGTTTAACAAAATATTCATGTGTTTAAATTGACGTTCTTCATTTGACTCAAAATTCAGACACTGCGATGGGAACTACTTTGTTTGTTAGTGACGTCATATGGTCAACTAACTTTGCTGTCTAGTATGGAGACCTTGTGTCTTGAGATCAGGCACAGAAGCCGGAGAATATATGTGTGACCAATCCCAATCCCAAAATTATCAGGTAGCCTTTTGTATTTAGAAAGCTTCATTCATGTCAACAAAACATAGATGGAGTAGGTTATTAATCAACCTTTTTTTATACAATTTTTTAGGCACTACCTCATACGTATGCTTCACTGCAAAGGTACTTATTGAAATGTAGTGTTCGGCAACTAGTGGGCAAAAAATAGTTAACTACCAACTACTAACTAATCTGGGAAATTGTAGTTGTAACTAGTAGTTAACTATTTTTTCCTGGGACTAGTTGCAACTAGTAGTTAACAATTTCCCAAAGTAGTTAACTACTAGTTAACTTGTCTATTTAATTTCATAACCTACTTTTTGGCAAAATTCTAATACATCTTTCTAATCTATATCACAAAAAAAGTTTATACTTCGAGCAAAAATGGTCTTTATTTTTGGTTATGGTATTTGAGTACTCTACCTTTGATAACAAATTTAAATATCTCTTTAAATTTTAAATAATTTTTTTTGAAGTAGTAGTTGAAAATTTGAAAGTAGTTTTTAACTAGTAGTTAATTAAAAAAGTAGTTAAACTAATAGTTGAACTACTTTAAACTAAAAGTAGTTAAACTACTAGTTAACTACTAGTTGATCAGTAGTTAACTACTAGTTGCAACTAGTTCTAGTTAACTAGTGCCAAACATTATTGAAATGTAAAGGCCTTTCCAAGGACCTAATCTTCCTTTAAAGGACCCCGGTGGCTTCGATTCAAGAACACGGCAGCGAAAGTAACATTTAAGGGAAAACAACAGTTTTGCATAATAGAAACCCGCGTTCGGATTTAAAATTCAAATGGCGGCAGTGCGGTTCATCTGGCCACCGCTTTGGAATTGGAAATCACATTCTTTGCTGGCTTGTGCTGCTATTGTCTTTCGGTTCGGGGAGCTTTGTTTCTTGCCAAGGCAGGGAGGGGAGGGGCGTTTGCTTGCGTTTTCTTTTGGCGTTGACTCAAGTGAGTTTCGAAGGTGAGGTGTATGGGTATGGCTATTTTCGATTTGGGTCGGGAAAATTCGAGTTTTAAGAAGTCTGTTTTTGAAGGAGAAGACTTTATAGGGTTTATTATTAACCTTTAGAAGAGAAAAATGTTTTAATGTTAATGCTCTTTGTTTTCGGTTCCTTTTTTTAAAATTATATAAGTGTCTTTTTTCGTTACATTAAACAAAGACATTTATTTGAGTGATGAAGCCTTTAGTGTGCTGTGCGTGGTAAAAAATCAAACGCAAACGATCGCATAATTGGAGCGGCGAGTTTGTAAACGAAGCAAACCCTCTCAGCCAATCAGAGACTACTTTGATCGAAATTCGGCGAACTCCCCGAGCCAAGTAGTAGCAAATTAACTGGTGTCGAATTCGCTTGAAAGCGGAACGAAGAAGCTCTGTTAGAAAAAAAAAATTTAGCATTTTCACCCATGGTTTTCACCCGGGGAATTCGCTAAAGTGGACGAGTAGAATACAGCCCTAATCACTAATTCGCTAAATATAAAACAGAAAAAAGGAAACGAAACCGCAGCAACTGATCCAAATCCTTTTCGATTCAGAATTAAAACTCTTCCCTCCCAAAACCAAAACAATCTGCACCTGCTTTTTCACCCGAAGACCTTCATTTACATAAAAAACGCAATATCAGATGCACTTTCAAAGTTGACGAAGTAATTTCAGCACCAGATGTTTTTAACCCTTTCGGGACGGGTGGGTGGCACATATGTGTGCCGGAGATGCTTCTACGGGCCGGGTGGCTCACCGGTGTGCCACCACTTAGAGAGGCCCAGAGGACGGGTGGCACACATTATGATACACGATAAAAACTTTTGATTAGTATTTTTAATTCCCATTAGATGTGGCGTTATGTCTGTTGCAGAGAAATTATTCGGAAGCGAACATCTTGACCTTTATGCCTATAAGTTATTTTATATTTTTGATAATTTGTTTTTGTTGTTTTTGATAAATGACGAAACGAAGAATGATGTAGTTAGGATGAAAAACCCATACAAAAAAGACGATGTCCCATACAAGAAAGACGATGTGCCTCACAAGAAAGACAAATTTGAAGAAAAAGATGACGTTCCAAAGAAAATTGAAAATGTTCCGATAAAACTATTTACTGGTGTTTACAAGAGGAAGATCACTAACAGCCATATTCACAGCCATCAGCGTCGGTGTTAACCAGCAGCTAAAGAAATAAAAATTAGCTTTTCGCTGCCTCTGATTGGTGGAATCCTTCTTTGACCAAGGATTTAACACCGACGCTGATGGCTATGAATATGACTATAAGATACTTAAATCGAAGAAGCCTTGAAGAAGAAAAGGAATTGGAGAAAGAGAAGACGAAAAATCTGATAAGACTGACAGATGGACTTTGGAATGACTGATGGACTCTGGACTGAACTGACTGAACTCTCATTAATTTTTTATTTTGCCTTTCAGCAATTAATTATTTCTCAAATTAATTTTTAAAGATTCAGATTTTTCTTTATAAATTTAAGAGAAGCCCGGTGTTCAAATCCCGGTCCACGGGCAAGGCAGACTCAGCCCTTCATCCCTCCGGGGTCGAAAAAATGAGTACCAAGGTTACTTGGGGAAATCAAGAGGGGGTTAGCATCAAGCTAGCCATTCCTCAGCTGACCGTGACTTTCAAGTCACACGTTCTGTAATAGTTCAGCTCATGGCCTCACTCAGTGAGGCTAGTTATACTGGAGTTTGAAGGTCCAGCGACCTAGGTACTCCCTCAAACACCCCCTTGATTTTTTATAAATTTAAGAACTCTTATACATTGAATTATTAATTTTGAATGTAAGAATTTTAAGATTAACTTTCATTTAATTTAAGCAATCTGTAAGAAAGTGTTGCACATTTTTCTATTATTCTTTTGATCATAAGTAACTGACTAAATATTAATTTTCTTGAGTTCCTTTTCCTGGTATATTGATTTGTTCTAAGAAATCACGATGTTTTGCAAAAAAAAAAATGAAAAGAAATAGGAAATTAAATATTATAACTTAACATTACAAGTCAAACATTAAATTTAGAGTTTAAATTACTTTTAATTTATTTAAGAAAATTCCAGTTGATAATTTTTGAAAAAAAAAATTTCGACTTTTAATACGATTTATCTTAGAACAACCAATCACACGAGAGAAAAAAAAATCCTCAGTTTCTGAAGTAGAATACAAAAAAAAAGCTTTTACATCCAAAAACTCCCCCACGTGTGAATAAAATCACCAAAAAAAAAAAACTCGCTATATAAATCAGAATATCACTTACCATAATAACAGACTTCGGAGAAATGGAAAGACGGGTATTACAGAATAATATCTCCCACGAAAGAAGGGATCTGGCATCAGCTTTTAGTGCTTCAATCCTTTCAAGTCTTTTCTTTCTGCCTTAATTTAAGAATGGATCCCTTTTCAATGGATGATACTGGAACCCAGCTTCCCCATTCCGAATTTGAATTTGATGGATTCCAACGGAGAAGAATATCCTCCAATACCTACCCACCGTGGATGGCAATAAAACCAATAATTTGCGAAGAGAAGGTTCGAGGAAAGGGACAGAACTCCTGTCTCTTTCGTTCAATATCCATCTCCTTTTATAAGTAATCGAATGGGAATTTATACGGTCCACAATGGAAAGATTTGAGATTTCTGAATTTTCCGCTAGACTTGATGTAACCTGTATTATTGTTTCTTGCTGACTGTACGGGAAAGGACGTTAGGTTAGAGTAAAAAGAGGAATAGAAGGGTAATAGTTTTGGTAGCTAAGTTTTTATCCCCATCAGATCATTGTTCGTTATGGAATACCTGTCTTTTTACCAGGTTTAGGTATATGTTACGGGCAATGGGGATGATAAATCCGGGCATTATTAGTAATGCCCTTGCATTTCGGGCCGGGTATTATTAATATACCCCGTTAATAACTTTGCCCATAACATATACATGGAAAGGCATGTTTTTTTTATAAAAGAACTTATGATGAATTTGGAGGTAAAAAAATTGTGAAAAGTAAAGTATATGCTAGTTAAACAATTTATAGAAGTTAACAACCCTACATAGATTGTAAGTACATCTGTATTATCTCTAAAGAAAAAACTTTTTTGTTAAAGGTAAAACATGAAAGGTGACAATATTAGTTTCAAAATCTAAGCAGACTTCTGTGAAGGAAAGGTTTACATCTGGATGTAATTGTGAAAATATTAAATTGTTTTGGGATGCTAGGAACGTTTTAGAAAGTTAAACATCCATCCATGTTGTTGAACCAAGATAACGTGACTAGTTAACGCTTAAGTTATTCTGGTCCAATGTTGATGAATTTGAAACCCAATGGTCCATCCAAATTTACAACCACTATTGAAAGTTAATGGTAAGTAGGTCAATAAAACTAGAAAAGTACTCCAAATAAATTTAAATAGTTTTGATATTATTTTATGTACTTTTTTGTCAGAGTTATCCTAAGAACAAATTCTGAAACATACGACTCTTCACATAAATTGAAAAAAAAAAAAAATGTGAATGGCACTTGAGTTATTTCGCTTATTTTTTCGTTTTAAAATTTAAATAGTATAATAGAAGAGTATAAGAATAATATCTAGAAGTATAATATCTTTGATCAAAGTCATAATCCTGATTTTTTTATAATTAAATACGTACGTCGAAATATTTCAGTCGTTTTTTGATAGATAGATTTTTACTTCCGTACATCACAAAGCTAAAATGATGTCTGAAACGTTCACCGTAAAGACATAGAATTTAGATAATCAGCTCCAATTTTAGATCATTTAACGCCAACCATCCTGTTCAAAATGTTATAAGCACCAAATTACTGCATGGGAACTACCAGGGAACTGATGTGTATGGTTTCGGAGGGATCCCGAGTTGAAATTACACAGAATGGAAATTTCCAGTTACCAATCATCAGGTCAGGGTAGTGATAGTGGACAATAAACATACCATTGTTCTGTGTGTCACGATAGCCAATTTGTGTGTGACACTAATATGATCTATCACCACAACTTGCTGGAATATGATATATCGACGCCGAATTAGCAGTTGAATCTAATAGACTAAAACATATTAAATTAAGCTTCGAATACAGAATAGCCTAGAGAAGAATCACGGTGTCGAAAATATGTTATCTAAGATAATCGTAAAAAGGATTAATTAGTTAAGCAGACCTGCACAACGTTAAGTGTGATTGGAGCTTAGTCACGGTATCAAAAATATAATATCAACTAATATAATATAATCCATTAATTATATTATCAACAAAAAATATAATTAAACTTGCCGCAAGCCGAAAATTAATAGAAATCATTTGTAAATAATAGTGTCTGTGAGGTTAAATTATAAAGAAAAAGATCACACATTATCTTTGTTTAAAACACATAGCAAGTGTGTGCATTTCTATATTTTTTGAGTTAATATATAAAAAAAAATACACTTTATTTTAAAACTCTTTAACATCTATTCTAGCTTTTTGAATTTGTAATGAATATATAACATTTAATCTTAACCAAAAATTCTTCTAAAAATTAATTGAGATTAACAAAATAAATGCATTTTTTAATTAAATTTCCTCAATGACCTTACTTTTTGGAAAAGGTCAAAACTTTTATAGGGCCACAAAAAAGAAATCGCGCGAAAAGAATTTGGTCCGCATGTTTTGCAACCTTGATTCAGGGGTGTATAACATGTGTATGAGTACTTATTTTCTTATCTTAACTTACTCCTGTAACAATTGGTTATCCGTAGGCTAAGGTAGAATTATTTTTAAAAATTATATTAAAAGAGAGATTCTTATAAATTTTCTATCCTAATAGGTATCTGGGTTTAATTTTAAATGTATTTCATAAGTCTTGAACTTGTTTTTCAAAAGCAAAACCTAGTTTCTAAGTTTAAACCGATTAGTTTTATTTTACAAAGATCTGTGAATTTAACCATAAAAAGTAATTGATTAAGATTATAAAATTCGTTAAATTTATTTGTAACAAAAATTAAGTTTAATTTGTATAGTAATAGAAATCACCATTTTTCTTTTCAAAGCATTTTAAGAATGCTAATATACTTATTACCCTTAGTTTAAGTTGAAATTATAATCTTATTTTATGAAAGTAAATAATTGCTTTTCCGAAAATCTTACCTTAATTAAAATTGTATAAGGCTTACAGTACAATTGTTAAAAACAAGAATGAAACATTTTTTCTTCTGGCGTCATTAACTATTACATTTAATAGTTTCCACTGTTCAAAAAAGTTTCGTCCTTTTAACTGCATCATTAGCAGTATACATTTGAATGAAGATTATTTAAATGATATTGTGCATATCGCAGCTTCTTTTTTTCTGTAAATTCTATTCTGATCTTTTTCTTGCATGTACCAGTGAATAATGGAGTTTTTAGTTAATAGTTTTAAAAAGCCATTCCCTGAAACTGCTAATATACTAGCATTGAAAATAAGTTATCGTTACATAAAACATAACTATTCCTTTTCTAGTAACTATATAATGGGGTCTAAAAAATTTCAAGGGATTGGCAATACTTGAATTTAGTTAAACTATAGTTTTATTTTGAACCGTATTTTGAAAAGTGAATGAAAAAGGAATTAATGAAATCATATAGGATTATTATAAAACATTTTTATCTTTTCTAGCAGTTTTCAACTATAAATATTGTATGCTTACAAACATTTTTCCCTTTGACAAGATTTACGAATAAGTTTTGTTCTCGTTTACATTCCTTTTTAGAATAACTTTTTATAATTAGGCTAAAACCTATGTTTTAAACTCAGATTTTTCTAGGAATTTCCAATTAATTTTATTAGTTTTTAAACTTCAAATCATATAAAATTACACAATTTTTTATGTTTTACTCTACGTATAATATTTCATTCTAAAGTAGTATTTAAAATTTATGTCATCAATTTTTTTTTTCCAGTGAACGTCTTAATTCTTCTGACCTTCTTTTTACATAATAATTGAATAATTGATCACCTCTATTTGCTTGAAAATTAGTAAAGAAGAGGAAAATATTTAGGGATTAATAAGATTTACACAATAATACGCATTCCAAGGTAAATATTTCTGAGATTGAAGAAGTTGGCTTAAATTAAATAAATAATCATTTTTCATGTTTTGAGTTATTTTTCCTTCAAATTCAATAAAAATAAACACTATAATTACTTTATTGCTTGAACACAAGTAAAGAAGTGAAAAAACTTACACTTACTTTACTTAAGTGTTATTAGTAAGATTTACAGATTTACACAATAATACGCATTCCAAAGTAAATATTTCCGAGATTGAAGAAGTTGTATAAAATTAAAGACTACAGTAAAAAATAATTTTTAATGTTTTAATTTATTTTTCTTTAAAAATTAGGAGAAGTATAAATACTATATTGAATATTTTATTATTTAAAAGACATAGTTTTTTTCATATTAAATTTAATATATTTCAACATATTTGAAAAATACAGAAAAACTATTATAAAAACAACATGCCAAAATGCATACACATGGGGAAAACTATGCGTTATTTGAAATGAAGCTCAGTAATAAGGGGTAATCTCATGATATTTTGAACTTTCAAAATGTGCACTATTATAATAGCCTGATCCCTGATCTTTATATTTTTTAATGTTATTCTGAATCTATCTTAAAGAAGGATGAGTTGTGCTTTTGCTACAATTCTTTTCACTACAAGATAGAAAAACAAATTGAATTTATTAGTGCCCTCACAGTACATAAGTTTAATTTATGCAACATATTTTGCACAATACGACCTCTCTCTTTATATGTCTTTAGATTCCTTTACTTCCAAAAAAACCCCTTTTATTTCTGTAGAACTACAATGCATAAAACATCTCGCACATAACCCTTCTTCGTCAGTGACACAACGTACATGGCGAAAGTTGTCTCTCCATATCCACCAATGTATTGATCCCCCATCCCTAATCATCAATCGTCCCGATCGGCCAAATCCCTCTCATCATTATTACCGAGTCCATCTGGCAACACCAGAGAAAGAATAAGGAGGGAAAACAAACACAACAAACGGGGAAGAATAATAACAACAGAGCAGCTTCCTTTAATATGATTGGCTAATCGCTGAGATACACCCCCGTTTCCCCATCCCTGACAATCCCCTGTCGTCGGGGTGGGATTTCATGCAGCTATTTGAGCGACGCGACTGGTCAATAATGACGTCATTACGCCAAGAACCAATAAGGGGACCAGATTCACCATCGACGAGGAGGATGATGGGGAATTTTCCCGATCGAGTCGCCTTAGTCTCTGCATGTAAAACCCACACTAAAGCAACTCCCAGATTTGAGTTTTGGAGGCAAATAGTGAGTTAATGAGCATGTGGGGGATTATTGAGACTGGGATTTCGTTTTTCTTTTCTACGGGGTTCTCTCCTTTGTGCGGAGGGAGAGATAAGGGGTAAGTGAAAGAAACAGTTATGGCCCTGTAAATGACCGCGAGGGGTTTTCTACAGTGATGTGTGTTGAGGGGCCAGCCCTTAATCTTAGAGGGGATTGGGGTTAAAGATTAGTTCATGCCGGGAAATGTATTTTATGGTGCTGTGTGGTTATTAGCTTTGAGAAATTGTGTAGTTTGAGAGGAGTATTTTTTTTTTTTTTGGAATGCAATGTTCAGAGGTTTCTTTAAAGATTTGCAGTAATATACTGCATACTTTGTGTGGAATAATAGATAACTATAAGGGCTTTATCGTGATGCCAACTTCTTTGCTTGATTCCTTCTTTAAATATTGTGATTACTTAGCTTTGAATAAGTATAATGAAAAAGATAAGAATGAGGAATAAAGGGAGAATGGGGGTTTAGAAGAAAATGTAATGTAATAGAAAGAGGAAAGAATGAAAGAGAGAAAGAGAAATTAAGAAAGTAAAATTTTGATGACAGACACTCGAGAGAAACAAAGAATAAGTAAATAAAATAACGATAAGACAAAAATAGTATGATGGAGTATGATGTTATAATAAATCACTGCCTCTAAATCAGGATAAAGGGAATTAGACTCGATATATTTTATAAGAGGAAATGATTAAAACAATTTATAAATTTGATGGTTTCAGTTCTATGGCATTAGTATAAGCACATTAAAAAGTGAAATAATATTATTTTAATGTTAAAGCTAGGGGAGGGGCTCGGATCTTAGCTCGCACCCCCTTCTAAAGTTATCGCGCCCCCCAAAGGAGGCTCACCCCAAGGTTAGAGAACCTCTGGTAGTATAAATCCTAATTCTCTCTCAAAATAAACGTCATCCCGCCACAACAATAAGCTCTCCCGAATCTCGCCCATATTACCTGAAGCAGAAAACCCGATTGAGTGGCCATCACCTACCCAGTAAAAGTCAACCAGATGGTGCCCCAATCCTTTTTCCTAAAGCCGAACAACCGAACGAGAAGCAAGATTTATTTGTCTTCTTCCAACTGACTGAGAGAGAAAAACAAAAGGGAAAAACTTTCCCTCTTTTGTGTTGTTTCCCCAACTGTCAAATGAAGCGTTTTTAGGCAAGAGTTGAACACCGAAAGCGTTTTTCTGGGGGGAGTTTTATGGTTTGTGTGGGCGGCGCGATGGATCGGTTCCGAATTTTCTTTTGGGGATTTTTAGGGTGAGGTGGGGTTGTGTAAGTTTTTTGAATGAGTGAAAGGGGTCGGAATACCTCGGTACGCGTACCTCTTGGACAGTCGTTCCCAACCAGTGGTCCGCGGACCATAGGTGGTCCGTGAGAGTCCTGGAAGTGGTCCGTGAAGGGAACCGGTGAAGCACAAAATAATCCAATAAATAGAAATTTGAGTGAATTGAACGGAAAAAGATGGAATTATATCCGTGACGATGATTTTCGGCAGAGAAGTTCCTGGGGATAATGGTTACCACTTAATTATTAACAATTCTTTTGTGTACAATAAATATTTTGAGTGAAATTTAAAGATCTGAAATAAAAACCTCCGCTACATTTTTGTAGGTTCCGAAGTTTTAATTATATCATAAAAAAATTCTTATCTCTTGTGAGATGTAATTAAAATTATCTGAACTTTTCTTGGCTTTCTTTTCTTCAAATAAAACAAGAATTCTTCATTTGTTTGTCTTTGGTAAGCAAAATGAAATGCTGCTACTTCTCGTTGAATAAGTCAGTTATTTGAGTTATCTGTGAAATTTATTTTCTTAACCATGAATATAAATCCTTAGTAAACGAGTAGCAACAACGGTAGAACGAACAGCGCGACCTTGTTAATAACCCATCCACTCAGGGAAAAAAACTTCACAACTGTCAACTCCACAAGAAATGTGATTGATACGTCACCGCCCACCCTAGAGACCCATTCATCCCACTGATAAAGCAATCGAGTGTAAAACAGAAACAAAAGACTGATTAATTAAATTTTCTTTGAGGGCACTAAAAGCCCCACGCCCGGTGCAAAGGACCACACCCCGACAGTACGCATTCACCCGGTCATTAAAAGGTAAAAAATGAATGGACGATTAGCTGACCATTTGACTTTTGCAGTTGCATCATTTATCCTTTCTCACAAACATCGCTCTGTGAGGATGAGCACGCTATGTGGCATTGCCTGTTAGTACCGGTATGGGCGTGTTATTAATTTGTCTGCAGTAATTTCGGTATATCATTAACACCGGTTGGGTAGTGTTTATTGAAAACTATGAGGGGTCGGATGGTGGCGAAAGGGTTCATTTTGGTAATTGGGGGGTGTAGGGAGATGCTAATGTGATGTTGGTGTGGTCAGATGGTTCTGAGTCCGTTTTGTCGTTTTCTTGCTGCAAAAATTATGGTAACGAAAAAATAAATGTTTTCAGTGATGATTTGGATTCATCATTACATGTACTTTTAAATGAAGCTGTTTGGAGTTTTGCCAAATTAAGAGCGGTTAACACAGATAGGCTCCAATACCATTAGTTTTTATAAACTTTAACTATTAGCATTACTTATTGGATGATACTGTAATTGAACTAACCAGCTGCAACTGTGATTGAACTAATTGTAAATGTAACTATGTAGACTCTTTGTAAACAAACTTGACTAAGGGTGTGATGTCTTGTATATCATGTACTTACTATCTTTAGATCTAAATTTAATGAATTAATTGAAGTGTTACAAAACACATAGGTTCAAACAAACACTCTAATTACTTCCATCTTTTACACCAAAAGAACGAGTATATTTGATTGGCTTAAATATAACACGTGACAAAAGTACTATTTTCGATAACGGAAAGCTGTTCACCAAGAACTAAATTTTAGGCAATTAAAGCCTGATGGCCTAGTGGTACTACATCAGACCTAGTGGTAGTGCATCTAAGCAACAGGCTAGGTACTCCCTCAAGTATCCCTCTTGTTTCTTTAGCCAATTACAACACACTCACATATTAGAAATGTTCTTTCAAGGGTTCTTGTATCAAAACTTAAATACTAACAATAAACACAAACTATCCGATTTCAAAAAATATCAATTCAATAATTCATAAAGTTTGCAGGATATCGAAAAAAAAAACTTTCACAAAAATATTTTGAAACGCCATCAATTCTGGAACTTATTAATGTCGATAGAGGAGAAAAAAACCGTCAAAACTATTCTCATTACTTTCAGAACAGTGGAATAACTTCCCTCCACCACGACAAAAAGAATAACCGCAAACTAGACACAGATAAATCAAAATAAAATCTCAATCCTTTCAAAAAGCGGCGGTTTTAATTCGACACAAAACGGCCAAGACGACAAAAGGATAGCAACAGCGGTAAAAAAAAGAGGAACCCGCTGCAAAAACAAAAACGGAAGCAGCAAAATCAGATTCCATGGAAGATGAATGAGGAAGGGACGAAAGCCCGTAGAGACAGAGGTGACTAGAGTGCGCGATAGAAAATTTTACCCCTATTGATTCGGAAATCAGTAGTGTTCGGCAACTAGTGGTCAAAAAATAGTTAACTACCAACTACTAACTAGTCTGGGAAAATCTAGTTGCAACTAGTAGTTAACTATTTTTTCCTGGGACTAGTTACAACTAGTAGTTAACTGTTTCCCAAAGTAGTTAACTACTAGTTAACTAGTCTATTTAATTTCATAACCTATTTTTTGCCCAAATTCTAATACATCTTTCTTATCTATATCACAAAAAACGCGCAAAAAGGACCTTTAATTCTGGTTATGGTATTTTGAGTACTCTACCATCTTAATTAAATTTGTTACAGTATAATTTTTTCCATATTTTGATAAAAATTTTAATAAGAATATTTTTGAAAGTAGTTTCAACTAGTAGTTATTAAAAAAAGTAGTTCAACTAATAGTTGAACTAGTTTAAACCAAAAGTAGTTAAACTACTAGTTGATCAGTAGTTAACTACTAGTTGCAACTATAGTTCTAGTTAACTAGTGCCGAACATTAGAAATCAGTTGGGCCGTGGGGAGCCTAGTGGTTAAGGCATCGGCTTCGGGATCGGAGGGTCCCGGGTTCGATTCCCGACACCGCTGAAGACCCACCGAGTATATGCGGAGTACGTGCTCGTTAAATCTGTGGGTCCGAAAGTCCTGTGGTCCGTCATGGCGCAGTTTACCACGGGTCCAGGTGTCTGGAGACTATTTCCCTCCCCTTCAGAGACATGGCAAAATTGTGGAGGTGGCGATAGATGGTGGCGACATCTATCATCCGAGGCTTAAGTCGGACTCCTGCCATTCATGGGCCTCACTTTCTCAGGAGCCGCACCCTCTTTGCCTTAAATCCGGTACGCTTTGCGAATGGAGCTTGGATATTCCAAGTGGCATACGACAACAACAACAACATTAGAAATCAGTTAAAGCAGAGGTTCTCAAACTGTGGGTCGCCAGTTAGTTTTTTTTTTTTTTGGGGGGGGGGGTCGCAACAAGTTTTTGAATTCAAGAATTTCCATGGGAAATGATGTAGCAATTGAAATTTATTCTAGATTACCAAAAAAAAAACGAGTTAAAACCCTTTTTTTATGAGTCAAATTTCAAAAATTTCAAGACCCCCCCCCCCTTCTGACTTTGGAGCTCATCGTTGCTCCCACAATCAAACAATTGGATACGCTTAGGTTCAAATATTTCTTTTTAAATACCAAAAAGTTAAAATAATAATTTATTATTGTAACAAAATAGTAGATGGCCAAACCCCACACGCACAAAGCTAAACTCATGTAGGGGTCAAGGGAAAATTAACCAAAGATGAAGTGGGTGAGTTTATTTATAAAAGTGGGTCGTGATGTTGGAAAGTTTGAGAACCCCTGAGTTAAAGAATTTCTTTTTAACCTTTGAGTATTCTGAGCTATCACCATGTGTTCGAGCCCAAAGAATCTGAATTGCTGTTGGTATTTTTCTGTAATATTAATTAATTTCTACCAAGTTGTGTGGCAACAGCCATATTGTAAAAAGCTATAAATACAAGTATTGTACAGATTATTCTAGTGTTGTTGTTCTTGTAAATAAAACATGTGTAAATAGTCAACGTCTTCGTAATTCTTTTTAAATCAGGGTCTCTGAGATCGAGATCGCCCAGCTCAAGTCTGGACATTGGTGCCGAAACCGGAGATTTTAATCAGTGACCTTAGGCTCGATTAACAAGCAGCCTTCAAGGATTTCGAAATTTCTCTCAACATGGAGACCTTAAAGGTTACGAAGCGCATCATTAAAAGCAAGATCACAAGATTGGAAAAGAATCTAACCACATCAACCAAATTGGATGTGGATTCCGTAAAGCAGAAAGCTGAAGTGCTGGAATCTGAACTGAATAACCTGCATCAAGAAATCATGGTTTTGTTAACCAAGGAATCGGATCAGGAGCAAGCTGAAATAGAATTCTTTGAGCTTCTGGATCGACTTGATGATATACGGAAAAGCGTCCGACAAGCTGCGCCTTCTTCAGCCCTCACTTCAAATAATAACTCACGGGAGAAACCAGATGTCGCCATAAATCTACCAAGAATTGACCTGCCGGTGTTCTCTGGGGATTTCAACCAGTGGCTTTCTTTTAAAGACATATTTGACTCGACAATCATTCAAAATCAAGCATTATCGGATCTGCAGAGACTACAGTATCTGAAAGTTTGCGTAAAGGAAGAAGCCGCTATACTTATTCAAGCGCTGCCTATCACCAATGAAAACTTCAAAACCGCCTGGTCATTGGTGTGTGGGAGGTACGACAATCATTCTGAAATTATTTCTGCTGTTTTGGACAAGTTACTTTTACAACCGGTCATCACCACGGAATCAGCGTCTGCTCTGAGGAAGCTGTTGGATGTTACAAATCAATGTATCTACAATTTGGAAAGCTTAAAACAACCAGTCAGGCACTGGGACAGTATTTTGATTCATCTCTTAAGGAAGAAATTGGATCAAGAGACATTGAGGCAATGGGTGCTTCGCAGTTCGAGTTCGCAGACATTAAAAGAGAGCAAGAGTGTCCCGTCCTTTGAAAGCTTTAGGCAGTTTTTGGAAGAACGAGCTCGTGGGATTGCTGCTTTGCCTTCTGTGCATTCTAGACAAGTGAATCCAGATCGGTCTAAGCCATCAGTGTCCAGGCAATCCCAGCCTAGAGTTCTCTCCTACCCAAGCAGCTCAAATGGATGCAAAATGTGCTCATCTTCTCATCATTGCATCTACAACTGTGATCAGTTCCTCAGGCTTAGTGCCAAAGAAAAGAAAGATGTTGTAAAGAAACATCAGTTGTGTTTCAATTGTCTAAAATCAAACCATTCGTCGAAGGAATGCCGATCTTCCAGATGCAAGAAATGCAATCTCTTGCACAATACGCTTCTGCATGAAGTATGGGATCAAGCTGAAGTTCCAGTATCCAGTCACAGCGCGTCTCTACCGCAAAGTAAGAATAATCATGTCACGTTGCTACCAACTGCAATTGTCAACATCCTCGACATCTATGGTCATCCTCAGCAGTGCCGTGTCCTGATAGACAGCGGGAGTCAGACAAGCTTCATCCGCGAGGATTGTGTTCAAAGATTGAGACTACCTCGGAGAAAGGTCCATGTCAACGTGTCGGGAATATCCTGTGTGGGGTTGGTACCTGCTAGAGGTGTCGTCACCTTCTGCATGTCATCCGTGCTACGTGATTATTTATTGGTTGATGCCCTGATCTTGCCAAGGATAACTGGAGAATTGCCACAAACACGAGTAGACAAAAAAGAACTTGAGCGTTTTAGATCCGTAAGACTAGCTGATGATCAGTGTTACATACCTGGTCCCATTGATGTGCTTCTTGGAGCAGATGTGTTTCATCGTGTTCTGCTGCCAGGACGTCTAACTTCACCTGACCAATCAATTTCTGCTGTTGAAAGCATTTTTGGCTGGATTATCACAGGAAGAATCAAGAATTCATCATCATCCACTTCTGCAAACGTTGTCACTCATATGGCTCAATGCGATGTCCCATCTTTCGATCTTCAGAGGTTCTGGGAGTTGGAGGAGGTGCCACATGGGGTCAAAAGCTTCACACCGCAAGAACAATCTTGCGAGGATCATTTCCTGTCCACCTACTCTCGGAATGAGGATGGCAGATTTGTTGTGAGGTTGCCCTTCCACAACAACAGCAGAGAGTTGGGATCATCTAGAGAACTTGCAGAACGACGTCTGATCCAAACTGAAAAACGATTTAAACACCAGCCACAGAAGTTTGAGCTTTACAGGGACTTCATGAAACAATACGTGAAGCTAAATCACATGAAAGAAGCAAGCTCCTCAACCAAAGCGCTTTATTACATGCCTCATCATGCTGTGATGAAAGCAAATCAAGATGCAAAATTCAGAGTTGTTTTTGATGCCTCGGCGAAATCTACAAATGGAGTGTCGTTGAACGACCAACTCATGGTTGGACCTACCATTCAAGACGACATTGCCACAATTCTTCTTCGTTTTCAAAAACACAAAGTTGCCTTGTCAGCAGACATAGTCAAAATGTATCGCCAGATTCTCATCCATCCAGATGACCATGACTATCAGAGAATCTTGTGGAGAGAGTCATCTAAGGATCAGATCAAGGAGTTTGTCTTACGCACTGTTACGTATGGAACAGCTTCAGCACCTTATCTGGCTACTAGAGCTCTTCGACAACTTGCCATTGAAGAAATCACCAGGTTTCCAGAGGCTTCTGCGGTAGTCAAACAAGATTTCTATGTTGGTGACCTGATGACAGGAGCGGATACACTGGAAGATGCTGTTCACCTTCAGAAAGAGTTTCAACAGTTATTAGGGCAAGGTGAATTTGACCTCAGGAAATGGTCGTCCAATGAAGATCAAGTCCTAAAACATCTACCAGAAGAATTTAGAAGTATATCGTCCAGGGAGCTAGATGAAGAGGTGAAAGCATTGGGAGTTCTTTGGAATCCAGGAAGCAGATGTGTTCCACTTTAGAGTAAATGCTATACAAGATAAAGCACCTTGCACAAAGAGATATGTGCTATCAAGCATTTCGAAGATCTTTGACCCACTCGGATGGATATCTCCAATTGTAATCAGATTCAAGCTTTTCATTCAGGATTTGTGGAAAAAGGACTTAAACTGGGATGATCACTTGCCTGAAGAATACATCCGGAGATGGAAAGATTTTCTTCAAGACCTAAACAACCTAGAAAGCATCAAAATTCCTAGATATGCCCTACAACCTAAATGGGAAATCATGGAGCTTCATGGTTTCAGCGATGCATCAGAGAGAGCTTACTCTGCTGTAGTCTACATTCGCACCATTTCTCCTTCTGGAAACTCCAAGGTTAAGTTACTGACAAGTAAGACTAGAGTTGGTCCGATAAAGCACACTACTCTTCCCCGACTAGAGCTGTGTGGAGCGGTCCTGCTGGCGAAACTTGTAGGATTCACAAGGCAATCCCTAAATCTGAATTCCTGCAAGACGTTTTGCTGGACAGACTCAACAATTGTATTGGCCTGGTTGTCTTCTCACCCCAGTCGCTGGAAGACATTTGTTGCTCATCGGATAAGTCAAATCAAAGAGACACTTCCAGGGGCTCATTGGAACCACATCGAAGGAACGTCTAACCCTGCTGACTGCGCTTCCAGAGGAATGTCTGCCCTTAAACTGAATACATTCAGTTTGTGGTGGGAGGGACCCGAGTTTCTCTCAACCCAACAGAAAGTTCCCAGTGAGCCAGCTGAGGACTCAGAGACGAAGGAAGTTCTGGTCGAGGAGAGGAAAATCAAATCGACTTTCAGTCATCATGCCAATTTGGATAGACCTACATCTACGAAATGGAATTTACTGCACAGATATTCTTCTCTTACAAGGCTCAAAAGGATCACTGCTTGTGCTGTCAGATTTCTGAAAAACTGCAGATTACCTCCAGACAAGAGACGTTTGGAATTCATCTCTACAGATGAGCTAAGGTATGCCTTGCACCTGTGGGTGAAAAAAGTTCAGCAGAATGAATTCAGAACGGACCTGGATAACCTAAGAAAGTCTGGAGCAGTGTCTTCAAAAAGTAACCTTTTGCCATTAACCCCTTTCTTGGATGACGAGGGAATTATCAGAGTGGGAGGAAGATTGCGTCATTCAAATTTGAGTGAAAACAAGAAGCATCCAATCGTTCTACCCAAACAGCACTATTTCACTAATCTTGTCGTGCTGCACTTTCATCTAACCAACCTACATGCGGGGCCACAGCTGCTTCAGTCATGCTTGCAATTGGAATTTTGGATTCCTGGAGCAAGAAATGTGGTACGTCAACTGGTGAGAAAGTGTGTCACTTGTGCTCGACATCAACCACAGTCTCTCAAACCATTGATGGGTGACTTGCCTGCTGCACGAGTGATTCCTTCCAGACCATTTGTAAAATGTGGTGTGGACTATGCGGGTCCTTTCCTACTCCGCATGTACAAAGGTTCCCGTAAACAATCAAAAGCTTACCTGGCCTTGTTTGTGTGCTTCACTACAAAAGCTGTTCATTGTGAATTAGTTAATGATCTTTCTACAAATGCATTTCTAGCAAGTTTAAAACGTATGATTGCTCGTAGAGGTAAACCTAGTGACATTCACAGTGACTGTGGAACTAATTTTGTGGGTGCAAACAGAGAATTGAAAGAGTTGTATAGGTTATTTCAATCTAGTAAGCATAACAATTCTGTGTCTAACTACCTATGCAATGAGGGAATTCGATGGCACTTTAACCCCCCTGCGTCACCCCACATGGGTGGTCTCTGGGAGGCGGGTGTCAAGTCAGTTAAAAACCACCTCCGACGAATCGCCTCTAATGTAACTTTAACTTTTGAGGAATTATATACCTTACTTGTGCAAATTGAAGCATGTCTGAATTCACGACCCTTATGCCCACTGTCCAATGATCCTAATGATCTATCTGTGTTAACCCCTGGTCATTTTCTAATTGGAGGCCCATTGAGTGCATTACCTGAACCAGACTTTACGAGTTCTAAAATTAATAGGTTAACTAGATGGCAGCTGGTCCAACGACTTCTCCAACATTTTTGGAAGCGTTGGCATTCAGAGTACTTAGCACAACTTCAGAAAAAGTGTAAGTGGAACAAAAAGGGTAATGTGTGTAAAGTTGGAGACTTAGTGTTAATTAGAGATGAAGGTATTTCCCCTCTTCATTGGAAGATGGGTAGGATCGAGGAGGTACACCCTGGGTGTGATGGTGTGGTAAGAGTTGTAAAAATAAAGACTGCTAACGGATTTCTTAAAAGGAGTGTGCATAAAGTCAGTATTCTCCCAGTGAATTGTGATGAGAGTCAATCAGTCAGTGTATAATTCAAGTGTTTTCTCTTAATATTTTTGAGTGTTCTTCTAACGTGTTCCTTAAATCTTTTAAAACTAATCTCATACCTTTTATATTGAAATTGCATATTTCAAGGCGGGCGGCATGTTCGAGCCCAAAGAATCTGAATTGCTGTTGGTATTTTTCTGTAATATTAATTAATTTCTACCAAGTTGTGTGGCAACAGCCATATTGTAAAAAGCTATAAATACAAGTATTGTACAGATTATTCTAGTGTTGTTGTTCTTGTAAATAAAACATGTGTAAATAGTCAACGTCTTCGTAATTCTTTTTAAATCAGGGTCTCTGAGATCGAGATCGCCCAGCTCAAGTCTGGACACCATGGTTGTTAGGGAAATGATGCGTTTCGTGACTCTCTTAATTTATTTCCTACTTCATTCACTAAAACGACAATTTTCTTCTTGAACACTGATATCCCTCCGATTAAAAGTAAGATATGATTAAAATCTTAAGGTATTTTTCTTTCATATAAAGAAGTAAATTCCCAGAAAAAATCGCCTCCCCTTTACATCACATTGGTACTCTTGTAAGCCATGTTTTCACGGTTAAACAACTAACAAAATAAGTAAAAGAGCCCTATTGAGCATCATACTAACTATCGGTGTGTTTCTCTCTTAAAAAAAGTATAGTCTCTTAAAATTAATCATAAATTTAAGTTTTAATTGTAGTCATATATTACTATTTTAAAAATAAAAAATATGTAACAAAAACGTACCTAATATGAGCTCCTCTGCGACGGCTGAAGTTACTGCTTGCAAAGTGTTTCATCAGAATCCATGATTATTTCAAACTTGGAGATGATGACAGGGGTTTTTTTCATTACACTAGTTTCTATTCATCTTATATCTGGAAAACATATCAACCGTTCATCGTTTCTTTCTCGTAGAGAACAGTTTTTATAATGCACAATTCAGAATATTTAAACTATATTATTTAAACCTTTTCACAGCTTTTAAACTCTCAAAAAGTGTCATTAAATTTTAATTATTTACCTAGCATTGGGGTTTTATTCATCTTATTTAATTCACACTATTCATTACAAATTTCACTTGTTCTGTTCTAACCCTGACGGGTAGACACCAGCCGATTAAGGGTATTTGGAGCTATCTTTTTATACGTTACTAGCTGATATGCCCGGCCTTGCACGGGTGGAGTGTATCAATTTATTTTTTTAAAGTTTTTTCAAGTTACATGTCTAATTTCCTGTAACCGTAATTACCAATCATCCCGGCATTCTCGGTAGTTTTTCATATCCAGGTGTTCCCAGTAGTTTTTCATATCCCGGTGTTCCCGGTAACTTTTTCATATCCCGGTGCCTTTTTCATATCCCGATGTTCCCGGTGCCTTTTCCCTCCCGGTTCCAACTGTGTACATCTAACCTAACCCATCCAATTCCGGTGTTGCACATTTAATTACGACAGTTTGCAAATTATCCATTCTAAGTGAAAAAAAAATCAATTAAAATTATTACAGACATTTGAAATCCCAAAATTTGTAATTACCCCTGTATAAATTGAAAAAAAAATCCCGCTAAACTACCCCAAAGAAACAAATTTTACGGTTAAATAACAATTGATCTAGTGTTTCTATCATCAACTTTCTACAAAAAACTGCATTATTATGCAAACTTTACTTTCATTATTACTTTAACCAGTCTAATTCTTAAAACTTTCTGTTTCAACTTAAAGTTTCATGTAAAATAAAGTCTTAAATAAGAAAATACTGTCATAAAGTTTTTTATAAGGATCGTTTTTAATTTTTTAAATTATTAATAACCTTTTTAAAACAATTATAGTCCGGTTTTATCTTTAAAAACTTTGTTTTGTGCGTAAAATTGTTTTTGTTGAATTCTTTGCAACAATGCGAGTTAAACAGGTCTTCTTTAACGGAGAAGTAAGGATGTTTTTGATAAAAGGGTAAAAGGGGGTGAAGGGGTGGTTTTAGAATTTTGAAATTGGTGCCATTACCTTTCCCCCGTCCCCATACGTCTGTGAACCAAGTTTGGTTTATATCGATCGGGTAGTTAGGGAGAAATTAAGCCAAATCTGTTTCGGACAAACCCAGGAACCCAGGCAGGCAGGGACACCTTGATTATATATCTCTCTATATATAATGAAGGTGTCCCTGGGTTCCTGCCTGGGTTCCTGGCTGGGTTCCTGCCTGGGTTTGTCCGGAACAGATTTGGCTCAATTTCTCCAAAACTACCCGTCCGAATCGAACCAAACTTGGTACACATAGGTATGGGGACGGGGGAAAGACAATGACATCAATTTCTAATTCCTAAAACCACCCCTTCACCCCCTTTTAGGCCTTTTGGTTCAAATCGATCGGGAAGTTTGGGAGAAATTAAGCCAAATCTAATCCGGACAAACCCAGGAACCCAGGCAGGCAGGGACACCTTGATTATATATAGAGAGATAAGATTAGTCTTGTTTGGTCTCCATGACCAGATTTACGCCTATACTAGACAGCAACTTTAGTTGACCCTATGACGTCACTAACAAATAAAGTAGTTCCCATTGCGGTGTCTGAGTTATGAGTGAAATGAAGAACGTCAATTGAGTTGTCTAGTTTCAAAACCAGATAAGTCACTTTTTCCTAATTTTTCAGGAACATCAAAAAACTAAATATTCAAACAAATTATGCACTTACAAAACCCTTATTTTTTATTTAAGATGGTAGGAGATGGTTACATTTTCAACATGCATAACTTTATAGATTTAGTTGGAGCACTTTTCAGCATAAAAGTTTTAAAACGCTGTTTTTGGTCACAAAATTATAGATTTACCTCAAAATTAGTGTTAGATATGAAACATAAGATCTATATTTTTTTAAAGCTTAAAACTTGGCTATTTGCTAGATCTGTATTTTAACAATCAGAACATAACATAAACTGAAAATTGAAAAAAATTGATCTATCTGGTTTTGAAACTAGAAGACGACTCAATTTAAAAATATGATTATTTTTTTAAACATGCATTTATATGGTTTCTTTTTATCGCGATTGGCGTACCGAAACCCCTTCTAGTAACCCAACAGGCTTTGTGTTTACCCATTTTCTCCTTCCGAGTAGTGACGTACTGGGTTCTGGAAACCAATAATACCCAAACAACCAACAGAGGGAGAAAAAAATTGTTTTTTTTTTTTTTTACTTTGAAAGAGGATACCCTTATATCACTGACATGACAATATATCCTTTGTGTTGTAGGACATGTTGCCACGCCGTTTAGCAGTTGTTGCGCGCTCTATCCATAGCACCTCCACCCGAAAACCGCTCTTTCCAGGAAGGAATTCGCGGCGGGAAAAAGTTCCACCAGCGTTATGAGGAAACAAATTTAAAACGTCACAAGCAGCTCCATTCTCCGTAATTATTTCGGGATTATAATGCCGGCAAATGGATCGGAATCCCGTCCCTACTTCCGAGGAACATTTTTCTTCCATTTCCGGAATAATTGGTTTTCCTCGGAGACGTCGTTTTCCAGGAATTTTCCCGTTTTTTGCCCGGGATCATTTGTCCCGTAAGCTGAATTTGAGAGGCCTTTCCCGTATTTATGTTTTTTTTTTGTGTCTTGAAGTTAAATTTAAGATCCGATCTTTGAGAGTCTTATATCCGTGGAATTCGGTTTGAGGGCAATTTCGGAGGTAAATATATATTCGAAATAAATTTCGGATTTTTTGCTGCAGAAATAGCCATTAAAATTTGGTGAGTCGAGGGGAAGGTAAATGATTCTCTTGTTTTGATGAAGATGCAAATGTAAACACTTTATGAGGTACTGAATTTATGTAACTATAATCCTTGAAACAGATTTGACATACTAGTTACATCTACAAAACTATGGGATAGAGAGATTGTAAAAGACAAAAACGTAATTATTAATCTTTTCCAAAAGAAACAGGAAATAAAGAATTTTAAAATGTGGAAGGCAACCTAACTTCTTTAACAATCTGAACCCTATATATAGGGTTCAGATTGTTAAAGAAGTTAGGTTAGGTCCGAATACGTATACGTATTCGGAAACATATGTAAATACAGTCTATTTACATACACCAGTAGAATGTAGGTAAAAATGCATCTGCTTCCATTGGAGTTTCTGTTCTCTTAAAAGTTAATATATTTCTTGCAACTTATAATATATCATTTGAAGTTTTCTGTTTAAATAAATAAAACTTTGTTTTTATTGGACAGGAGCTTTTATAGAAATGCGTATGGAAAAGAAATCAAACTCTCCCCTGTCTCTCTATCTCTATGCCCACTCTCGTCTTTTATTTCTCTAAAATATTTTGCATAGACGATAAATCAGAAGCAGCAAAGCAGTTTGTACTTGAAAAGCACTAATATAATAGTGAAAATAACTTGAAATCCTGAAGGAAACCTCTATTTGTTTATCACTAAATGACTGCTTATTGAAAGGATAAAATACTAGTTACCATTATTCTCTTTATAGAGTGTTTTCAGGTGACGTCACAACCGGTTATTTTCTTTTAAATGTGTACTTTCTGTAGGGCTTTTAACTGTTGCTAAGGCCTTTGTTTATCTGTTGCTAAGGTGGTTTTTAGGTATGGGATCACGTGATTGCAAATGCTCTAATAGAAGAATTCCACAGCTAGTCATTTTCTGTAACTGTTAACCTCTGTAGGCCAAAAAACTGTAACATCTTCTGTTGCTAAGGCCGTTGTTAGGTCCGAGTCATGTGATTGAAAATGCTCTATATCGAATCTTAAAACTAAGATTTAAAGTAATGAATGGGTGAACTGGAACGTGCCTTAATTTGGAGGAGAGATAAACACCTGAAAAAAAAAACGTATTTTCACAAACAATGTTTTCGTTGAAAACATACAGAATATTTGTTCACGCCTTCGTTCTAGAACGAAAAATTTCCAACTATCATGAACCCAATATTTGTCGGCTGCAAAAACATTTATCAAATGATTGAAAACTATCCAAAAACACTCTTCGCAACAAATTGGTGTTTACCCCCAAAACTTGTTTACCAACAAAGAGTATCAAAAGTTGATTCAAAGAACTTCTATATCCCGTAAACGTAAACTTCCTCAAATTCGTTTCAAAGCGCCCGAATAAAGAGTTATTGACACTCCCTTAATAGAAATACATGCAACTCCCCCAATGCGATTGAAAAATGAACGCAAAGGCTTTAAACCCCGAGTCCCCAGTTTACGGGATCTCAGCTCTGTGCATTCCCCAGAGTGCTGGGGCTTACTAGGCGTAGAGATACTAGTAGTAAACAGAGTGCACGTGTGCTGCAGACTTACATGGTAAGTGGCAAAAATGCAGTAAAACTCATGTATAACTAACTCCATTACTGTGTGCATCGTATTATGTTCAGAATCACGTTGTATGAAATCTGAAGAGTTTCTCTAGAGTGTTTTCTTAAAACTCTTATAAGAAGTTTTAAATGGTGGGTCTAGAAAAAATTAAGTCATGAAATAATATTTAATTTAAAGTCTTTTTTTTATCCTTAAAGATCATTGTTCATCATATTGGTTTACAACTACGTACTCTGTAATTTTGCTGATAGTGCAATGGAATTTCGTTTCACTGGAGAATATTTCTGAAAAATGTTTCCTTTTGGAAATTTGTACTGACGGGAACCGTACAAAAATTGAGTTTCTCTTAAGATGTTTTACTCATGGAAAACGAAAAAAAAAATGTATTTAATTTTTGTAACTAAAAATCTTTGAAATTCCCAATAATCTTTTTTGTAAGTTTCTTGTATTAGATAATGCCCCGCAGAAGTATAAAAAAATCAGAATTACAGTTTTTTTAAAATTCTAATAACTAAGTGTGCATGGGGACTCAAAACCCTTGGGGGAATCAATACCAAGGCGCTGGAGTGCAGACAAAAGTTGCCCAAAGCAATGAAAGATGGGTTATGGTGAGCAAACGGTTGAGGGTAGAAATAAAATTCTGTTCTTTGCCAATTATCCTGTTTTGACTTACTAATAAAAACTCGTAATTTATCTCGTTTATTCGTAAGAGGTTTTTTTCAAAAGACAACCATATATTTTTGTACTGTCGGATTTTGAAGAGTATCTTTTAAGAACAAAAACTGCACTTAGTTTTTATTAGTAAGTCAAAACATGATAGTTGGTTCTGGAATTTCATTTCGGCAACTTTTTTCAGCACTCACGCGCATCGGGATAATTTCGCCCCACCCTTTCCACGGTTTCTTAGGAATCGTCTTTGGGTACTCTACATTCTACAACCTCTAGCATCCTCTAGTATTTTTGCCCTTGAGTTTTGAATCACCCAGTATAAAGTGTTAATCCAGCAATAAATTGCCAATTATTCTCGAAAGCAGAAAGTTTGATGGCAATTGAAGATGACACGGTAGCTTAGAAAAATACAGAGTCTCGCCGCGTCCTCAATCGCTTCTAACCCTACGCCCAGAAGACGAGTTTCTTTGCGGGCATCTGGGAGGGCTGTTCCAGGGGCGTATTTGCGAAGCTCGGGTTTCCAAATCGGAGGATGTAATAACAGATTCTGCAGGATGTCGGCCCCGACCCACTCCTAAGGAGGGGGTTGTCGGTGGTAGATTCGGAAAACATGCGTTCGTAGGTAGGTGAGCCGTCGGATATGGGAGTTCGTGTAACTAGCGAGAGGAATGGGCTTTACTCAGGTAGAATACGTAAAAAGGGAGATTTTGATTCTATTTATGAGGATTATGCTGAAAGTAAGATCTATAAGCGATGTAAAAGACGTATTTACTTGTGATTTTTCCTCTGAACTTTCCTTCACATTTTTACGTATTGAAAATTTTTTGTATACATATGATTTTAGAAGTTATAATAAAAGAGATTTGATGGCAATCAACGGTTATTACCCTGCAAATACGTAAAACACTTTTGCAACGCTACGTAAACACAATAATCAACACTTTTAACCAAAAAGCTTTTTGATTTATTGAGATCGTGATGGGCGAGAGAAAGTTGTTAAAAGTGTTGCGAAAAAATCACATAAAATGTGTTCGTGTATAAAGAACACTTTCAGATTCTTAATTTATTTCAGAATAGTGTTTTTAAAACGCATTTCTGAACACTTTTCAAACATATTCAGAACAGTATCACAATTAAACTATAAATATGGATATCTCAGACACTAAAACTCTCAAACTAGTTTTTATCTGAGAAAAATCAGAACATAAAAAATACCAAAAGCATTGTTACTCACTACACAATATCAAACGCTGATAGTAACTATTATTGAAACTTTCACTATTCAAACAATCTTACTAGGGCATTCTAAAACCACCTGGAGGTCTTTCTGCTCGTTTTCAACAGATGACTTTTAGACCAAGTGCCCTTGAGGGGTAGGGCAAGATAAGAAGGGAACTTTTATTTTATTGATTCTCCATTCCCCCGATGGGGGACTTTTGTTCTTTGCCTTCTGTTTGTTCCTTCCTCTTGCTTAAGATCGATGCCAGGAGAGAGAGGAGGGTAGTTAAAGAGAAGAGAACACTAAATTACAGCTTTTACTGCCTTCCATCGTTTGTGTTCTTGTGTACGATGTCGTCATTTTGGAGATGATGTCTTTTTTGAGAGAAGAGATTTGAGCTGTTTAATCAGTCCATCAAAATTTTTTTTATGGATTTTTAAAACCTTTATAAACATTTTTAGCCATATTTTAACGTTATTCCGAAATTTAACGACGGTTAGTTTTCCTTAGTGGGGATCTTTGAGCTCTTGGTCTACCAAAGTACAATATTTGAACTTTTTTTTTTTTTTTTTTTTTAATAATAATAATAATAATTTATTTCATTTTTGTACAAAGCGATACAATCGAAAATAGGGGGAAGGCATATTAGTCAGACTGGGGCACATGCCCATTTAGCTGACCAAAAAAATTATTACAAGCAAATTTAGTACAGATGAGGAAATAAAATCGAAAAAAAAAAGTGTCTTAAAATATAACTAATACACAATACATATGTACATAAAAAAAAAATAATAATAATAACACAATTTAAATGACAAATACAAAGAGATAAATGGCAAAACAGCATAGGCATTAAAATTACATGTTGCTTCTATAACTTAAAAAAGACATCTAAATCATCAATGACCAATAAGAAATCAAATAACAAATTCTTAAATTTTTTATTACTTGAGATGTTTTGTAGGTCTAAAGTTAATCCATTAAATAATTTAGGTGCTAAATAACAAAAATGTTTGCGGAAGATTTCTTTATTGAAGCGCGGTATTTGGTATATTTCATTAGGTCTCCGTTCTGAAATTTGATTTTTATATTCACATATTGTTTTATTACGATATAAAAAATAAATCATACGAAAGAAAGCAATGTAGCGTATAGGTAGAAGTTTTATAGATTTTAAATGGTTGGGTGTCGAAGGTTTGTAGTTTAAAATTTTGAAGCATTTATTTTGAAGGGAGATTAATGGAGATAAGTTAGTTTTGTAGTCTCCTCCCCAGACAATAATACCGTAGTTTAATAGAGAATAAAACCAAGAATAATATAATGTATTTAAGAACAACTTATTCACTTTATTCTTCAAGTGATGAAATCTAATTAAAATAAAGCGTAGTTTTTTGCATAGATCACCTATGTGAGTTTTCCACTTCAAGTTAAAATCTATTTGAATACCCAAATATTTAATGGTATTAACGCGTTGCAAGGAATAACAGTTACAATTTTGAATAGCATTGCAGGTGTTACTGTGAAATTTGAAATTTAAGTCAATAGAGCATTCCTGCAATGTGAAATATATATATTTAGTTTTATTTAAGTTAAGAGTTAAATCATTTGACAAAAACCATTTTCTAATTAAAATAAGATCAGATTCAATTTGTCTTTTTAGTTCATTTAAATCATGACAAGAATATAATAGAACTGAGTCATCTGCATAAGTTATCATTTCACCAAAAAGATTTAATTTACAAAAATCATTTATAAAAATTATAAATAATAATGGTCCTAATATTGAGCCCTGTGGAACGCCACGATTTGTTGTGGAAAAGTCACTGTAGGAATCTTTTATTTTTACTCTTTGTTTCCTATTTGAGAGATATGAGATGAACCATTCTAAAATGTTTCCTCTAAAACCGGCATATTGCAATTTATCTATTAATATATAATGATTCACACTGTCAAAAGCCTTAGATATATCAAGAAAAATAGCCACTGTTTTCTTATTTTTATCGATACTGTTGTATATAAATTTAGTGAATTTTATGAGAGCGATTTCCGTATTGCGACCTTTAATAAAACCATACTGATTTTCAGCAAAGAAATTAGTATGAAATAAAAAATTATACATTTTATTAGATAATGCTTTTTCGATAATTTTAGAAAAAGTAGGGAGAATAGAAATAGGACGATAATTTGTTAATAGGTTTTTGTTACCGGATTTAAAGATTGGAGTAACAGTAGCTATTTTTAATGAATTTGGGAAATAGGATAAACTAATTGATAAGTTAATAAAATTTGTTATAAAACCAATATTTTTTACAGAAAACATCTTTACCAGCTTTATGCTGACACCATCATAATCAGTAGAGTTTATATTTGAAAAAGAATTAATTACACTAATAACATCGTAGTCACACACAGGAAGAAATACAAATGAATTTAAACTTGGTAGGATATAGGAGATGTAGTCATTTTGTGGTAGATATGAATTCAGAGTTAAATTAGAAAAATATTCATTGAATTTAGATGCTGTATCAGAGTCGTTTACCAGTTGAGGTAGATTAGAAGGTTTAGTTATGTTACAAATTCCATTTACAAGTTTCCATTTGTCTTTCATATTTTTACAATTTTTAAACTTATTATTGAAAAATTCTGATTTTGCAGCTTTGATATTACTCTTTAACTCGGCAACAGTTGTTCTATAGGCAGTTCTATAAACTATGTCCCAAGGATGTTTCCTCGTTTTTTTAAAAAGCTTACTTTTTCTATGAATTAAGTTCAAAATATGCTCTGTGATCCAATCATTTTTATGGTTTTTAGAGGCTCTTTTAGGGAACTTAAAATTATTTCTTATATTTTGAAATCTAAAAATTAAATTTTGATATTGAAGATCAAGATCATCAGAAAAATTCCATTTAAAACTATAACCAAGTAGATAATCATAGACTAGCTTATAGTTAATATAAGTTTGCTTGTTTGTATCAGAGTTACTTTTGTCTAAAGTTGATAAAATAGAATTGTTTAAATTGCAGATAGTCATAAAATGATCACTTATGTCAGTAATATAAATTGCAGTAGAAACTGTAAAAATTTTGGATTTTACAAATACATGATCAATACATGTTGAAGAAATATTGACACGAGTGGGTTTGTTAATGTAGCTTTGATATCCCTTAGCTGATAAGGAGTTTAGGTATTCATTAGTATCATTGTCATTGTTTAGTATATTTATATTGAGATCACCCATTATTATAATATTAGGTTGGTTTAGAGTACATAATATATTTTTTAATTCATTAGTAAAATGATCAATTTTAAAGGCGTGTGATCGATATATTGATAAGATTGCCAGATTATAAAAATTACTGTATAATAATATACTTTCAGCAGATTCAAAACATATGTCTAATGCGATCAGATTCAGATGTTTTTTACTGTATACAACAATTCCACCTGAGCGATTTATCTCACGGCAACAAAAAAAGGATTCAAATTTATCTATTGCATAAAAATCAATTTCATCACTGTAAATCCAGATTTCTGACAAAATAATGACATCAATAAAATCAACAAAATTTGAGATATGGGAAATAAAACTGTCAAAATTTGCACGAATGCTACGTATATTCAGATGTAAGATAATAATATTTGACTTACAGCCAGTTGGTTCGGATTTGAGATAATTTTTTAGTTCAGAAGAGTCTTCTAATAAAATACAACCATCAACAGTAGGAAAAGGATAAGATTGTTCACAATTGAAGATTCAGGTCATCAGTGGATTTAATTCTTAAAATTTTGGAAGACTCGTCTTTTCTAAGGAAGATCTTCCCATTACGAACCCAACAAAACTTGTAGCTGTTTTCCGATTTAGTTTTTCTGGCCTGGTGGAATAGGAATTTGAGTTCAGGGGTTAGATGCTCGTTGAAAAATATAGGCATATCACTAAATCTTTCATTGACTTTGTTTGCTGATATATGGCAAGCTTTTAGGGATTTTAATGCACAATCACGAACTTCTTTCGAGATGAATTGAACCACTATAGGTTTGGGTCTGTCTTTGTTAAAGCTGGGTACCCGGTGAGCTGCTGTCACGTTGTTTATCATTTTCATATCCGAAATATCTTCTAGCTTTAAGAGGACCTTGTTTAGATCTTCGTGTTCACATTCAGGAAGACAAGAAATTTCCAGGTTCGTCCTTCTCGAATACTGCTTTAGTTCAATTACGTCAAACTGAAGATTCTTGATTTCATTTTTGATTTCGGCGTTTTCCTTTGAGAGTCTTTCATTATTAGCTTGAAGGTTTTTATTAGTATGTTGTAGAGCTTTTACTTCTGCCTTTAGATCGTTTATTAAAGAATTGTTGAACTCTATTGATTTTTCGAGATCTGCAAATTTTGTAGTGATAAGATCTTTAAGCTCACTAAATTGAGATTTCATCGTAGCTGAAGAATCATCATTGGCGGCACCTTTTGTTGAGACTTTAGCAGAACTGACGTTACTGCATGCGACACAGATCCATTTAGATCTTTTGTTCTGAGACAGATTGTTGAAGGCAGCCACAGTGAGTCCACCACATGTATAGTGAAAGAGGTTTTTACATTTCCCCGTGCAAGTTAACATCACGTCAGGGTTCATATCCTCATTACACACGCTGCAGACAGGGTCAGACATGTTATCAGACTTTTAGAAGCTACTTTTTAACTATTTAAAGTTTCCTGTGCCTAATTGCACGTTATTCTTTCATAAAATTAAATAATATTTGAAATTTAATACTTATTTTAAGTAAAATACAAGTTTGAAGTTTGAGCACAGTTATTCGTCAACAACAACAAAAGCCTGCTGTTGCCAAAAAAAACTAATAACGTAATATAATAATAACGTAATAACTTTATTAGTGCTTTGAACTACCATTTAAAATATATACTTCCTAAAGGTATTGGTCGACACAAATACAACTTTCATTAAATTGGTGAGGTCTGAGCAATTATTTGTAAGGTACAACCCCCTCGAAAACTTAACGGTTACTTTTGTGCTGTCTAGTTCCTTGACAGTTCTGTATCATGTTCATCATTGACTGTTGAAATTCTGTATCATAGCAAGGATGCAGTCTGTTTCTAGTGTCTCCCATGAGTCTAAATCTAAGGTGTCCAAATATGAGTTGAAAAACTATTTTTAGGTGTTAAATTATGATAATTTATTGGGGTGGTACCCCAGACCTCATTTTTTATTTAGCAAAAAAATTCCCTGTCATTTGTTAAGAATATGATATTCCTGAACTGCATGCATGACTTTACGAGCAGGGAATACCTTTAAGTAATGACTTTATAGACAATATCAAGTGACACCTACACAATCTTCATTTTAGGCGGATTTTAGTTATTGGATCCTTTATTAGTGCGTGGTAATCGTATTTTTTGATACTTTCATATGTGTTTGCTTCTCACTTTGTACTCTCATATGTCAGGGAACACACGGCACTAGTTTTTTCCACGAAAGTAACAACTAAACTCTACTCTAACTCGCTATTTTTTAAAAAAATGCAAGTTACATTAAAGCAAAATACTCAAAAGTAGGCATAGGCAGCCAGGAATCGAACCGTAGACCATTAGGTTAAATGACGCACGCTCTACCACTAGGCCATCGGTGCTGATGCCAGGATTGGTAAATAACATAATTTTACTGTTTTAAAACGCGTAATAACAAACTCCTATCACTGCTCATGCTTCAACCTTCGTGGAAATATCCACTTGGTTTACAAAACCCATTTAATAAAAGCGATGCATTTTAAACAACAAGACTTCAATTTCCATAATTATAACAACTCTACTACACAACCCACACAAAACCCCGGTACCTCAAATAACGTCACCACCATCAACACACCCGAGAAAGCAATTAGATTCCAATTTCCACCAGGGCCGTAGACACCACCAACACGCCCCGAATCAACTCAACTCAACTCAACATCCAAGTCGTCACACCTTAAAGTATAATCCGGGTCCAACGTTATATTGGGAGTCCCGGTAATTGATATCGCCCTTTAAGTGGAAGGGCCTTGTCCTCTATTAGCATAAACCGGGGCAAAGAGCTGTTCTTAATAGATAGGCATTATCGTGCCCTGTACAGGTGGCGGAAGCCGTTTCACCCGTGATTGGCCGGCTGGACATTGAGGGATGTGTCGGCCATGATTGTGTTTACTGCCCCTCGATGGTCAACTGGGATTGCGTTTGGCTTAGAGGGGTGTGTAAGCTGAAGAACTTTACTTAAGGTGTTAGGATGTTAGTGGAGTCGTGTATGGTTTAAGGCGGACTTTGTTTTATCTCTATACTAGCTGATTTGCCCGGCCTTGCACGGGTGAAGTATATAAAATTATTTTTTATGCTCTCTCAAGTTGCGAATCTAATTTTCTGTATCAGCAATTACCAATCATCCCGGTGTCCCTGGTGCCTTTTTCCTCCCAGTTTCCCAGTACTTTTCCTCCCGGTGTTCCCGGTACGTTTTCCATCCCGATGTTCCTGGTACAATTTTTATCCCAGTGTTCCCGGTATCTTTTTCATCTCCGTACTCCTGGTACCTTTTTCAACCCGGTGTTCCTGGCACCATTTCATCTAGGTGTTCCCGGTGCAGTGCATCACGAAAAAATTCTTGGAAAGGAATTCATTCAACAACTTCCGAAAATATAGATACTACTCCCATTTGTCTATTTTGACGAATTTCCCAGTAATTAATAAAAAACAACTGCATAGATAAAAATATTTAACATTCCCCTGTTTAAATTGAAAAAAATATATCGTTAAGCTATCATGGAAAAAATAATGATGGAGAATAAAACTTGATCTAGTTTTTATTACCAACTTTTTTAAAAGCTACACTAAAATAATTCAAGTTTAAAGATTAATTTCAACATTTCAACAATCTAAACTTTCAGTTTCAACATAAAATTTCAAGGAAAATGAAGTTTTTAATATGAAAATACTGTCATAAAGTTTTTTATAAGGACAGTTTTCAATTTCTTTAATTATTAATAACGTTCTTAAAACAATTTCAGTCCAGTTGTATCTTTAAATACTTTGTTTATGTTTAAAATTGTTTTTGTTGTATTATTTGCAACAATGCGAGTTAAACAGATCTTCTTAAGTGGAGAAATAAGGCGAATTTTACAAAAAGGCCTAAAAGGGGGTGAAGGGGTGGTTTTAGGAATTAGAAATTGATGTCATTGTCTTTCCCCCGTCCCCATACCTATGTGTACCAAGTTTGGTTCGATTCGGACGGGTAGTTTTGGAGAAATTGAGCCAAATCTGTTCCGGACAAACCCAGGCAGGAACCCAGCCAGGAACCCAGGCAGGAACCCAGGGACACCTTCATTATATATAGAGAGATATATAATCAAGGTGTCCCTGCCTGCCTGGGTTCCTGGGTTTGTCCGAAACAGATTTGGCTTAATTTCTCCCTAACTACCCGATCGATATAAACCAAACTTGGTTCACAGACGTATGGGGAAGGGGGAAAGGTAATGGCACCGGTTTCAAAGTTCTAAAACCACCCCTTCACCCCCTTTTAGGCCTTTTTGTAAAAATTGCCTTACTTCTCCACTAAAGAAGATCTGTTTAACTCGCATTGTTGCAAATAATACAACAAAAACAATTTTAAACATAAAACAAAGTATTTAAAGATAAAACTTGGCTAAAATTGTTTTAAATGTTTTAAAAAGGTTATTAATAATTTAAAAAATTAAAAACGGCCCTTATAAAAAACTTTATAACAGTATTTTCTTATTAAAAACTTCATTTTCCATGAAACTTTAAGTTGAAATAGAAAGTTTTAAGAATTAGACTGGTTAAAGTAAAGATAGAGTATTTTCAATCACATGACTCTGCCTAACAACGGCCTTAGTAACGTTGTTTATTCGCCAAGTGACGTCATGTGCGAATGCTCTATTACATCATGCAGTTTTTTTTAGAAAGTTGATGATAGAAACACTAGATCAATTTGTTATTTAACCTTATAATTTGTTTCCTTGGTGTAGTTTAATGGGATTTTTTTTTTTCAATTTAAACAGGGGGGTATTTACAAATTTTGGGATTTCAAAAGTCTGTAATAATTTTAATGGATTTTTTTCACTTAGAATGGATAATTGGGTAACTGTCGTAATTAAATGTGCAACACCGGAACTGGATGGTTAGGTTAGATTTACACAGTTGGAACCGGGAGGGAAAAGGCACAGGGAGCACGGTGATGAAAATGCACCGGGAACACCGAGATGAAAAGGCACCGGGGACACCAAGATGAAAAAGGCACCGGGATATGAAAAAATACTGGGAACACCGGGATATGAAAAAATACCAGGATGATTGGTAATTATGGTTACAGAAAATTAGGCATGTAACTTGAGAAAATTTTAATAAATTGATACACTCCACCCGTGCCAGGCCGGGCATATCAGCTAGTGTATTAATATATGGGCTGGCTTCATCTGAAGGAGATCATTTTGGAATTATTTAAGCTCCTTTGGACGTTCTTAGACTCAGAATTGTTCTCGTAAATGGCAAACCGATGGATTAAAATTGAAAGCTATGTTGATGGAATCATCGAAAAGTTAAAGATGTTTAAATAGTGTTAGAAATTGGGAAAAAAAACAATGGTCCACAACAAAAATCACTGGCCCGACAAATTAAAAAAGACCGGTTATTAAAATATTATTATAAAGTAACTTTTGCACTGAATTTGAGTACCAAATAGTAATGTTAAAATTAATACATATTCACAATAATAATTTTTCTTTTTCGCCGGGGGCTGCCCTATCCCATATCGCCACATTTCAGATTGTTAGAACTGGAGGGTGAGATATTTTTTCACCACACACTGGTCCGACGGACCAGTCATTTTCAGAATTCACTGGTCCGAGCCGATTTTTAGCTGTCCCGGGCCAGGGCAATCCACTGCAATTTTGAACACGCTGTGGTTAAACATTTGGCCTTTAAAATATTCTGTTTATTTTTTAAATAACGGGAAGTTTGTATCATGAAAATGATACAAACTGTTCATAAATTTGTATTTGTATTGAAATTTCAAACCCAAGGATTGAAAATTTACTCTCTTTTGGTTTTAATCTAAGTGAAATTGAATAAAATCTCTCAGTTTTATTGGTGGATTTTACTGAAATTATTTTTAGAAGAGCATCTCATTCTTCCCCTGTCTACCACACAACCCCTTCTTTTAAAGAGTAAATCCAAGCACACATTAATCTAAATTTTTATGTTAATATGCAGTACAATTTACGGAAGCAATAATATTTCGGTAAATATTTCAAAGTTTTCGTTCAGCATAATATGTTATCGAATTTCAATGTGTAAATAACGGAAAACTACCACTGTATTTTCAATTATAAAAAATTTACATACGAACTTCGGTACTTTTTTCAAATCATCAAAGATATCAGTTTTGTTGATAGATTCAATTCACAATAAACGCACATTTTCAACAGGTATAGTTATTGCATAAAATGTCCGTAACACCGTAATTTTCTATCGAATTCGGAATTATTACGGACAAATCGTAATACTTGCCACCTCTGCATTGTATTGTATGGTCATTTGTATTGTTACGTTACACTATAGAGCATTTGCACATGACGTAACTGGAGGACAAGAACAACGTTGCTAAGGCTGTTGTTTGGTGCGGGGGCACCCGTTGCTACAGCGGTTGTTAGGGACGGAGTCTTGTTATTGCAAATGCTCCAATAGAAGCATTCGCACATGACGTCACTGGACGATAAGAATCCGTAGCTAAGGCCGATGTTAGGTCCGAGTCATGTGATTAAAAATGTTCTATTTCAATCACATGACTCGGACCTAACAACGGCCTTAGCAACAGAAGGTTAACAGTTACAGAAAATAACAGGTCGTGGAATTCTTCTATTGGAGCATATCAATCACATGACCCCACACCTAACAACCGCCATAACAACAGATACCTCGTCACCTAGCAACAGACGCATTGCCCTATAATAACTGGTCGTGATGTCACCTGAAAACACTATTATTTAAATGAACAAGGTGCTTTAAATGGCAAATATAGGAAATATTGCTAAAATAGCACACCAACCGATTACAAAATACATATGATCTGGTCTGGATGAAGGTAGCATAGGTCTAAAAGTTACAAAAGTTGGGTTAAGAATGGATTTGGATAGAGTTTTAGGTTTTTTTATGCAGTGTAGCGGTTGGTTAAGCGAAATGTTCAATTTTCGACCCAACACAGAGCGACTCAAAATAGGACTACTTATCCGAACGACAGTTTTCGTCATATCCTGAAAATTTTAAATTCAGCTAATAATAACCTAACTTTTAACCAACAGATAATAACCTAATCAAGAGAGGGGAATTTCGGGAAGATGCAATTGGTTTTGGAAAGTTATTTCTCTGCTAAAGAGAACAAAAAAATGCTTTACGGATCGCTGAAAACTTTAATTACTTATTATTAATCCATGCGTGATATTATATTGTGGATATTTTACTCTTAGTAAGGCGAGAAAATGTAGAATCTCGCGAAAATAAGTTATTCTAGGGTTTAATTTTTGCTTCGTTCGTTTTTGACCAAAGTAATTTAAAGCCACGGTAATTAGAGAGCATGATCTGAAATTCGAAATTTGTCAGGACGAATCAATAAAAAATTAATCACTTTAAATATCGTTTCAATCAAAAGTTATCTAACGTAAAGTTTCGACTTCTAATCAAAAATACTAAAGTCAATAATTAGTTTTATCAAAAAATATTACTTGTCTCCTCATTAAAATTTGAAACACGTGTATTCTAATTAATAGATATTCAGTTCAATAATTCTAAAAATGAAATTCATGACGTCAAAGATATTGTAAGATTTTGAGCACGGCTTATAGTCTGTCTGTCCTCGCTTGGCACGTGTGGCAAACCTAAAATCACTACCCACGGCAGGAAAAGCAGTGGCGAGTGCAGGGTATCGGGTATCTAATAGAAGTGAGATAACCATCTTTATGGCTTTTTCACCACTGTTTTTTCTGCTGTGGGTACGGATTTTAGGTTTGCCACTTGTGCCAAGCGAGGACAGACAGACTATACTAGATGCTATATACGGAAATCATTAAAAATGAAGATGACAATAGCTGACAACGGGCAAAGCAAATCCATAGAGTTGAAGGCGGGGCTTAAGTGCTCAAAAATGTCTTTGGTGAGAAAGTGGAACAGGAGATCTTTTAAAAATAGTACATACTTACTGTTACACAGATGTAATAAGTTTGGTAACAAAGTTTGCCAAGATAAGATGAAAATCGCCAACAGTCAGCAATTACGACATGAAAACACGCCTTTATTTTTCTTTATTTGTCAGTGTGTTATTCTATTGGTTGGTCGGAATAGGTAGGATTTGTGGCGATCCTAGCGGGAAAATCTGTCAAATAGTTTTCTTTATTCAAAACTCGGCTAGCCTGTATAGTATCTCGTAAGCCGTGTTTTGACTTAATCTAAATCGAATTACAAGGCCTTATTTATGAAGGGTGTCTCAAAAGGTCCTTACCAAACTTAAATTGCAGATCTGCCATTCCATTACAAACAAGAACTTCCTATAAACTCATGTCCGCAAAAGTAAACTGTATCCGTTAGAGGACATTGTTCGCCGTCGAAGGGGGCAACGTTTACCTTTTTTATTGTACAGAAAACTTCAATTATATAATTGCGAATTTCGTGAGGGCATCCACAAAAACCACTATGACCCAAATTTAATTAAATTCTGCGGGTAATTAGCAGAGAAAATCCCTTTCTAATCTCAAAGTGGTTATTTCCACGACAGTTGAAGCATGCGCATTGCGCAGTAGTAGGAGTTTGCTATTACGTGTTTTATAACATTAAAATTAGGTTATTGATCAATCCTGGCATCAGCACCGACGGCCTAGTGGTAGAGTGTGCGTCTAGTAACCCAATTGTCCCCAGTTCGATTCCAGTCTGCTACTTTTGAGTATAGAGTGTTTTCAGGTGACGTCATAACCGGTTATTTTCTTTTAACTGTGTACTTTCTGTAGGGCTTTTAACTGTTGCTAAGGCCGTTGTTTATCTGTTGCTAAGGTGGTTTTTAGGTATGGGATCACGTGATTGCAAATGCTCCAATAGAAGAATTCCACGGCTAGTCATTTTCTGTAACTGTTAACCTCTGTAGGCCAAAAAACTGTAACAGCTTCTGTTGCTAAGGCCGTTGTTAGGTCCGAGTCATGTGATTGAAAATGCTCTATTTTGCTTTAATTTAACTTTTAATTTCTCAGAAACAGCGAGGTTGGAGTAGAGTTTAGTTTTTACTTTCGTGGAAAGAAACAGTGCCTTTTAATTTAATGACGGTCTGTAAAATATTGAATTGAAATTGAAACTGAAAAAGGGGTTATTTTCTCTCCTAATTTAATGAAATTTGTTTTACGTGGTTTTTAGGGGGCTCCCTCCGAATTATTAGAACAAAAGTTAAACGTTTGACTATAGCGCTTAGAAAGGAAATATTTTGGTTTCGCCATGCGCATGCGTCAAAACAAAGAAGATGTTATAATAAGTTTTACAGTTATTGAATCTCCGCTGGCCCAGTGGTAGGATGCTTGCGTAGCATGCGGCAGTTCGTGGGTTCTATCCTCAGTTATTATTTTATTAAAATTTCCAAAAAACAGCAAAAATCAAGTTCACAGGCATGCGCATTCATCGGCAAGCATTGTCCTTAAGCGGACACAGTTTACATTTGCAGACACGAGTTCGCGTGAAAATCTTTAAATCCCGGTCCACGGGCAAGGTCGACTCAGCCCTTCATCCCTCCGGGGTCGATAAAATGAGTACCAAGGTTACTTGGGGAAATCAAGAGGGGGTTAGAATCAAGCTAGCCATTCCTCAGCTGACCGTGACTTTCAGTCACATGTTCTGTAACAGTTCAGCTCAAGCCTCACCCAGTGGGGCTAGTTATACTGGAGTTTGAAGGTCCAACGACCTAGGTACTCCCTCAAATATCCCCCCTTGATTTTTTTTTGTTTTTTATGATAAGTTTGGCAAGGACTTTTTTAGACACCCTGTATATAAAGTCTAACTCATACTATCTCTTGCTTATATCCCATCATACTATGAGCTTCCATGTATCGCGAACCTCGTTAGGTGCTAGGTCCGTAAAATAAATGAGGCAGCCATTATGTATCCAGAAAGGAGCTCCGGAGAGGAAAATAAATGTGTGACTGTCATTTGTCACCAAAGGAAGTGTTAACGAAAGGATGGAAAGAAGAAGAGATAGATTTATAGCTATAGCGTATTTATGAAACCGTATGGAAAAAGTCGTGACACGATGTATATTATGGTAATAATTATGTAACAGGTATTAGATGGTGGTTTTTAGTTTAGTAGGAAGTGGTTAATGTAATGAAACTTCCATTCAATAAAGTCTATAAAAACTAAATAATTAGAAGTCATAAAATGTCTCACATGATGGAAACAGTGCAAATCCTTAAGCTCAACGAAAATAACTACATACGGCACATAAAGATTTATTTTACACGATTTCAATGGATTTCGAGTAGTACTATCCATTACTAGAAATTATTTATATTTTATACGTTCTGACATGTTTTTAGTTAGTGATTTGCAGATTTTTTTTGTTTCTTCCGGTGCCAAATCAGCATGAATTCTTCTCGACACATTTTTAGTTATGCATTAATTATGAAAGGAAATCAAGTTAAAAATACAAAGCATTAAATTCCCTCTTACTTTACCTCTACTTTTATTTTCGTGTTTCTAAGATCTAATAAGTTTTTCAATATTTTCCAAAGAAATAAAGGTGACTGAAAATATACTTTTACAGCAAAGTTGAACCCATATATGACAAGAAATATATAATCCCCTAACTTTCCAAAAGCAGTTCTCATGAAAAGTAAGAAAACTAAAGACAATCATAATAACTTACACTAACAATTTCAAAACTTCTAATCTATAAACTCTTGACTGAGTCAACCCTTTTCTCCACAACATTATCAAATCACTTTAAAACTGAATTTTACTGCACCAGTAACGATCAATCAAACCTATTGAAGCAGCCTTAACCCTCTTTTACAACTTCTAACGAAGTCGACTAACTGTAACCACAACTGTAGTCAATAACTGAAGTGCAGGTGCCTTGGATATTGGACTGGCTAATTCGAATTCACCTGCTCAGCTCAGAGAATAACTCAATTATCGAAAGAGCTCATTTGCTTCATTAAGACCGTTGCCAGAACTCATTCAGTTGCTCACTTCCGGCGGGAGCTTTCCTTTCTTTTACGAATTACCTGGATGTTGATGACGTTTTAATTGTTTCGGTGTGGCATCGGAAGTTGCTTATTCTTTTAATTAAAAGTCTGCTTCTGGTTCAATGGTTTTGGGGAGGTTCTAATTTTTGATTTTTCGTGCAATAGGGAGGAAGAGTGGGGTTTTTGGCATGTTGGAAATGAATCTATTATGTGTGAAATCAATATTGGATCAATGAGTTGGAAGAAAATTATGAAACACAATTGATAACAAAAAATTCAGAGTACAGCATGTTTCAAGGTTTTCAACATTTAAAAGTACTGACTAATAGCTTTACTTTAAAATAAAAAAGACCGATTGAAGATTTATTATTCTTTGATTCATTTATTTCAAATTTAAACTAAAATTTAATACCGATAGCTATAGCTAAACTAAAACACACGTGAAATAAGTGTCTCTTTAACAGTCGTAACAAAGTTTGTATAGACTAACACAATCAGTTTTCTTATGGTTCAAATTACATTTCATAAAATAGTAGTTTATGACGATTCCAGTCAGCTAAACTAAAAGGTAGGATCCAAGCAATTTACAGCTCCCTTCAACTTAAGAAAAAAATAACCTGTAATCTCAAGTACTATACTAGACTACAGCGCAGCGTTTCTTGACGCTTGACGTCACTACGCGGAAGCAGAAACTGCGTAAACAGAAAGCCAGTTGTGTTACTATACTAGGAAGAGTTTCGGTACGCAAATCGTGATAAAAAGACGCTATATATGAGCTGCTCAGGATGAAAGTAGTACGAGTCCGAAAATACCAAATTTGAGAAAAGTATGGATTTGGACTCCTTTTAAGATCCTTTACCTAGTGTAGTAGTCGCCTAAGTCAAGAGCTAACTGATTGACCTGCAAGAGCTGCCCAAAAAATGTTTCCTCTATAGGATTAACACAGGTACCGTTAGAGAAAACCTTCAATTACACAAAATTACATTCAGTAGACTTATACCACTCTCATTATATCCAGCTCATATACATGGGTTTAACAAAATAATAATATTTTTAAATTGACGTTCTCCATTTCACTCAAAATTGAGACACCATGCTGGGAACTACTTTGTTTGCTAGTGACATCATAGGGTCAGGAAACATTGCTGTCGAGTATAAGGGATATTATATTTTATTAAAATATCGAAATAATAAACACATCCTTTTTGTTATACTTAGAAATACATTCTTTTTAATGAATTCTTTTGAATTCACAGACATAAAACTCCATATCTCTAAACCTTTTGGATAGATCCTTTCCCTAACAGCACATACTCTACTCAGTGCTAGGATCACGAGAGCATTTTCAGTCCAGACAACACCATGGCGTAAAACCCTACTTTTCTCAAGCGCGAGCGAGACCATTTCACATTGGATGAGACAACCTGTCAAAATTTCAGCTCCCGGAGACAGGGAACCTAAGCTTTACTCACCCTTGATTATGTTCTTCTGACAGGGAGAAAAAAAAACTTCGTGTCTGTGCTTATATGTGGAAGTAATGAACTATGGATGACACGATGGCGGTTTTTTTTTTCATCTTTTGTCGCCTCCATGCTGTGTGAGAAAGAGCCGTTTTTTCTCCCCTTCTTGTCGGCGTTAACTGTTTTTTGATGGAATATGCGTTCAGCAGGATTCTCGGAAGAATAAATGCTTCAATTATCTGGAGTGTGTCTATGGTAATTAGCGAGAATGTAACATTCTTTTGTTTCCGAGGAGGGATATTTTTTTATCGCTGTTTCGTTCACTGTTTTGAGAAAAAGTTGTTTTCTAATTAGTGAAAGGGAGCGTCGTTAAGGGTTTGAAGTTTAAATATTTTTCTGTCGTGTTATGGGTTTTGTGAGAGATATTGAGAGTAGTAAAAAAATGGTAACCTTTAATCTACTATGAGTAGTAAGTGCGATGTTTTAGTAAATCATTTATTCTAAATTTTAAAATGTGCCAATGAAAAAAGTTTGGTTATTCAAGTTTAGACTGAAATTGATGTGTTAGATTAGTATGTTATTAAATATTAATATAAAACTATACCTTCATCAATATTTGAAACTTGCTTGATCCAACTTGCAGAAATCGATTGTCATTCAGCCCGAGATTTGGTTACATGTGAACCGCTATTGCCAGTCTCTTGTGATACAGATTTTATCGCCCTTCGTCGTAACCAAATTTGGAGGTGGACACATTTTAGGAGGAAAGTATGTGTCTGCAAAAAAAAAATCATTTCAATGCAGTTTCAATAAAGTTAATTTTTCCGTGAAAATATTATGCTGGGGGCGAACCCGCAGCAGAAAAAAAATAATTTTCGACTTTGACATTAAATAACTCTAGAACTAATTATCTCATAAATTAGCTTTCAGAACGAAAACGATCATCATACATTTGTAGACAATTTTTTAAAATTTCACAAATTTCTGTTGAACAGTTTTTGCGTAGTGAGAGTTCAAAATGTTCAAAAATAAAATTTTCAAAATCAGCGATGGAGGTCACTGATACTTTTTTTTAATATAGAGAGAAACAGATAGAATACTATGGTTACATTATTAACCGTCATTGAAGCGTCTTACCTTTTATTTGTGTAGCATATTTCTCATTTCTACTTCATAAGATGAAATCGAGAGCTACGATTGGTTTGCCTAATAACAGTTATACCAAATACGGGATAACAAATCGCTCTCCAAGGGCTCTGATTGATCATTATGTGAAAACGGAAAATTCGGAAATAGGTAATATGCATTTACAAACAAATATGACAAGAAGTTTTAAAAGCTATTAAATGTTTGAAAATCTCGAATGTTTAAGAGGAAAAAATGTTCATTAATATATTCTTTACGGCACAGTATTTCCTATAGAGCAAGGGTTCTCAAACTTTCCAAAATCACGACCCACATTTTATAAATAAACTCTAACGCGACCCGCTTCATTTTCAGTTAATTTTCCCATACCCCCTATAAGACTTTAGCTTCGTGCGTGTGGGGTTTGGTCACCTACCATTTTGTTACAGGAATAAATTTCATTACAGATTATATTGACTTGTTAGATATATATTTAAAAAGAAATATTTGAACCTAAGTGTATCAAATTGTTTGATTATAGGAGCAATAATGCGCTCCAGAGTCAGAAGGGGGGTCTGGGGTTCCTCCCCCAGAGAAATTTTTAAAATTTAACTCGTAAAAAGAGGATTTTAACTCCGTTTTTTTTTTTTTTTTGATAATCTGGGATAAAATTTATTTATTTATTTAAAATACATTGCCAAACAGAAGTGAAATTCCAATTACTTGGCAAGAAAAAGACACAAACAGTACAACATATTAAATATAAAAGGACACACATAACCACAAAAAAATAAGCACTAAATCTATACAAAAGAGAAAAACAAAAAATCATGGAGATACACTTTGCAAATAATCAAGTTTTAATTTAGAGTAAGAATCCAAAAACAGATCACTGGTTGTGGGCAGATTATTAACTATTTTATAAAATTGATAAACTGTTTGGCTTGAAAGATAGTTCTTGACAATTAAAGGAATAGTGAATACTATTTTATTTCTTGTATAGCGTGGAGGGATATGGAAGTCAAGTAACATAAGTAAAGGAGGGCAATCTATATTGTTTCTTATTAAGTTAAAATAAAACTTTAATATGGATAAATTTCTCCGTAGTTCCAAAGTTATTGGCATTAAAGGAATATAATTAAATTTGAAATAAACATAACCAAGAAACTTATTTTGAATTTTTTCTAAACACAAAACATCAATTCGGAGCACAGGGTTCCAAACAACACAATTATACTCCAATATAGGACGAATAATACTGTTAAAAAGTAAGTTATGGACATCAACATCTTTGAAATTATAAGTCGTCCTCTTAAGAATACCCAGTTGTTTTAGAGCTCTTATTCTTACTTCATGCAATTACAACATCAATTACAACATAATTACAACATCAACACAAAATGCAATTACAACATCATTTCCTAAGGAAATTCTTACATTAAAAACTTGTCACGACCCACCAGTGGGTCGGGACCCACAGTTTGAGAACCTCTGCTTTAGAGCACTTAAACCAACATTCACTGAACATTCGTTTAACCTAACTTAAATCTAATCACGTTCAGAAACATCAACCAAACCCAAACACCCACCTCTCATCACCGGCGAAAACCAAATAAATCAATCCCGAGTAAGTGATTGAAACATACATCAATCCGAAAAAAAAAATGGCCGAGAATCCGTAATCATTTCACCATCAACGGAGTAGTACGCAAAAATACTACGCCACGGAACCAATCACTTCCAGCGGAATTCAACAAATTCAAACTCTCAAAATCGCATTTCTTCCTGTATAATCCAAAACTCTCAAGCAAATGATCTCCCTCTCCAAAAATATACTGCGGCCGCCGTGATTGAATTTAGGAACGCAATCATGGCGCCCATAATCCGGAAAGAAGAGTAGGAGGGAAGTAATCTAAGTCGCATTATCCGGGATCGCACGTTCTAATTCATGGCCGGACGAGTCAACAAACGAGTCCGGCCCTAATCACACAGAGGGTCCGGGGGGGGGGAGGGTAGTAATCCGATGGGGGCTTTTGCTCTTTGGTTGGTGCCTTTTGTTCTCGTTGGTTGGTCTTATTATTAAGAGTGGATTGGGGTAAGGGCGTGTTGGTGGGATGGTGGTTTTTTTTATTTTTTGGCGCAGATTTAAGTAAATATTATTAGGCTTGAGGGAACATTTGCAAATTGCTTCGTACACTTTTTATTATCTACCTTGTAGTATGATGACAGTTTTGAATGTTTGAATTTTAAGAAAATTTATTAAAATTTTTGATTTTACCCCCCTAATGGAAAAAAGTTCACAATACCGGAATCGAAGTGGTACTAAAACCCGTAAAAACATTCTGGAACTTTTGGACCAGTATAAAGACTACACTGGAAATTTTGAAACCAGTATGAAACAATTCTGGAAATTAGAAAAACAGTATGAAACCATACTGCCATTTCCATTACTATTAACAAATTGACTTTTTTTATATTTCAGTTGAATAAAAAAGAATTACAAAAGAAAATCCACTTTTATTCTAATACCATCATCAGTAAAAAAACAGTTTTAATTGGATAATATCAGAAAAATTCATCTCCTTTTCTCCATTACACATTCACCAACAGGGCCATCTCCTCCTTCCGTAATTTGTGAATGTCCCCTAATGATAGAAATTAAACAATTTTGCTTTTCAAAACTATCTGACAATTAATTTTAAAAATATTCAAAATACGTTAGTGTAACCAAAAAATAAGAGTTTTGCAATATTTAGCCATTAGTCTTGCCAACTGTATTTATAGGGAAACAGTTATCAAATAGTAGTAATATATTGCATAATTAGAATTCTAGACACTTGTTTTAAGACCTAAGTTAATATTGATAAAACTAAAAGACATTTAATTTTATCCGCATGTCCTTTCTTATAAAGATAATTGTGATGGTTAGTAAACCCTCTTTATTTTGTTGAGAAGAGATTTCCGGGCTTATTGGTCATGTTCATGTTGTAAAAAATGGCGCAAACGTTTAACTCGAAACTGGCATCATCAACGCTTGATCTTTAGAAGCAATGATCGCGTTTTAGATCAGCATATATTTATTTTGTTACTTTTATTTCTCTTTTTTTTATCTGTACATTACAGTCCTTATTGTATTATAGCCAGACCAGGTTTTGATTTTCCGTAATTTATACATTTACATAATTTTTACGGTGTAATTAAGATTGATCATTTGAAGTGTAAGTTGGGTTTCTCGTTCCTTCAAAATACCAGAGAGATTACACCTTGCTTCTTTAGCTCTGAACCCCCAACGAAAAGATAAATAACCCTACAGATGACAACCAATAACAACACTGACACAATCGACATCATCAATATCACCAGTCCAGCACATATTATTATTCCCACCATTACCTAAAAAAAAACACCAACTTTCTAAAAAAAGCTCAATTTCAAAACATTAAAAAAAAAAAGAAGAGAAAAACGGCTCAGTACCAGCAAGGCATCATCCATTTGAATAATGAATCCATTATCACTCGACGATCGGGTGTCCCGAAGTATGAATGGCGGCCATCATCTTTCACCCTCTTATCGCCAGTGATGAATGGGGCCTCCGGAAGTGATCCGAGGGGCAAATTGTTTATTCTGCAAATCCCGATGGACGACAGCCACGGACATGTAATTGAATTTCGGCGGGGATGAGATGGGCCATTGACTTCGAGGGATATGGGATGTGGTCAATGGGGAATATTTCTGGGGAAATGTTAGCCTTTCGCCCTTGTTGTTTTTTTAATTGAAAGATGTTATTTTTTTTGGCATTTTATTAGAGATTTTTATGATTACCGAGTACTACTGTGTTTTTTCTGTACAGATCAATTCATTTATTGTTTGAAGAAGAAATATCAGGGACATATTCGGAAATGATCATATTACTCGAATATAGGGGGAAAATTTTTCCATTCCATCGACTAGAATTGATATAAGACATTGAATCTCTGAAAAAGAAAGGTAAAAGTTGCTCTGGCCCAGTGACGGCTCGTCTGTAAGAGCACATGAACACGTGCAGTGTTATTCCTAGGATTTTTTTGGAGGAGTAAAAATACTCCTTGACTTTTTTTAGGAGGAGTGAAATTGAATTATGAGGAGTGAAATACGGAAATAGCATGAACTACATATATAGCTGAGACACGAAAACCGCAATCAAACTCCCTACGTATCAGAACAATCAATGGAAAAAAATTACTAATGATGTATGAAAACAATTAAAAAGTATGATAATTACGGGGCCGTGGCTTTTGGCAATTGGCTTTACTTTAGCCAGAAGTCGGGCGAAAATGTCTCCACTGAGATTAGTTGGTGTTTTGAGTAGAAAAATATTATTTGTTAATTTCGGTGGGGCACGTGCTTTTTTTTAAGCTAAACCTTTGTAAAAAATTCAAAGAGTGAGAATACTCCTGGCTAGTTTTTTAAAGAGTATTTCCGATTTTCAAGGAGTGAAATATACTCTCTCAGAGGAGTTAAAAATATCTATGAACACGTGAACCCCCAATAAAAATGAAATAAGTTAATAGTAACATGAATGAAATGCTAATAAAAATTTATTCCAACTTTCAACTTATACCCCCTCTTTTAATATAATCGTGATATCTTTACTTGATTGAATTTTCAATTCAATTTAATTCAATTTCAATTTCATCTTTACTTAAATCACTTCAAACTCTCATGCTGTAAAAACTGTTGGATGAAAAAACTTATAAAATGTGTATGTTTGTAGAGGAAATTTTTAAGAAATATTCTGATACCAAAATTAAATTTATGTGATTACAAAATTTGAGATTAACTTTTTGTATAGGTTAAATGTTTTTCACACCCTGTAACTAATTTCATCGAAAACTATTTGCAGAAATATTTTTTGAATTTTTTGCAGTCGCATACTCTTTTGAATGAAGGTGTTCACTGTGTTTCTCTTTTGTTTTAAAATCAAATCTGGAGTTATTGAATTTTAAATATTAAATTATTTGGCGGGGTTTTTTTTTTTTTTGCAATGAAAAGGGAAAATGCATTAGGTAAAATGAATGTGTTAGAAGCCAAAGGCCAACTCTGGATAACTTCAGCATACAAAGTGAATTGGCAAGTAGTGGAAGTTTTTACCATATCCTAGTAGCACAGCTCATACCAAATATGTAAAATTTACGTATCTGCAACTAGAAATGAACGAAATTTGGCCATACATGACAAAAATTGACGAATCTTGAGTGTTTGTGCTGCTTGGGTACTCTGCTTAAGAAGTTATATACTTCCCTTGGCTTCCAAAGGTAATTTAGTAACAGTGATCAGAGTACAGATTATCAAACACCCCAGATATCTGCAGTAGGTAATTAAATTTTCTGTACTAGAATTTTTGATTCTTACGTATTATACCGTCGACCGTGGCGCTGAATCCAAAAACGTTATCAAAGCCCATTGACTAATCATAGCTGTGCCGCTGAATTGAACGGCTGCTGAACGGACGACGGGATAGTATGTAAGTACTCAATTTTTACCACCATTAGTACTTCATTCACTTTTTGTTACTTTATTTTCGCATGTAATAAAACAATATGGCTTTCAAACTACTATTTTATCGCTATACCAAGGTGGAATTTCCATAAAAAAAAAGTCCAGGTACTCCATAACCAACGACACAATATAACGACAGCATCCCTCACCCGTGACTTCGATGCGAACCCATCGGAATAAATTAAAACGACGGGACATACTCGGGAACACTTGTTCCACCAATTTCAATACATCACCCCACCCCAATCGAACAAGGCAATTACTCCGGTCCTTCGATTCTCCCCATGGGGTCCCTTTGAATTGCAAACGCTCACGATTATCCGTCTCCAATGAGTCCCATCCTTTATCACAACCCGCCACCCCTCTTGCGTAATGTACTTCATTTGTTAGGCGAAGAATGGACCGATCCGATTGGGGAAATGCATGTATTACATCGATTAGTCTGGTCCAGAAGTTATGGCTAAAGAGCTGCAGTTCGGATTTCGAAAAGCATATGTATATTTGGATGATTTGCATCTGTGTTCAAATGGTGGTATTAAGTCACTGAAGTATGTCAGTGGAATATAGAAGATAGTTTCGATCAAGAGATGCTTATGTTGAGAATAACATAGATATGACCCCACCTTGTCATTATAATCCTGGCGTTACTTTTAAGGTCATTTGCTAAGAAAATTGTCCCGTAATGTGAAAAAATGGGTGGCGTATTACCGATGTATTATCTATTTTTATTATGGTGTGGGAATTCGAAGAAAGATTGTTATGTGGTTTAATTTGTGTAAGTGTCGGCAATATAATTTTTCTTTAAGGGAATTGGGAAAATTCTGAATTTTCTACGAAGAATCTCTTAAAAGCATCTAAAATGCTAACAGTCAATCCTATAGTAAATTATTATCTTATTTGAAATTATGTATAAGAGTTCAGAACATTGAATGGGAAGCTTTATTCTGTTTTTTATTTATTTTTTTTTAATTTTTAAATTTTCTTTTCTTTTTGTCTGTACCCATTTATATCGTAACAATATCAAATTTTTAGCTAAATTATAAAACAATCAGTATTCCGTTGATAATATAAAATTATAGCATTGTTTGACATTAACAGGCTTATTTAATAATCACTAAACATAATTCTTTTAAATATTCAGCTTGATTTCAGCACTCTTATTCTGGATAAGGAAAGACAAGTTTAATTTTTTCTTTAAATTGAATTAAATTTTTTAGTTGCTCTCCTTAATGATAAAATTTTCCATACGGTTTGAAATAAAAGCTTTCTTAAAAAAGAAAGTTGCTAACACTTGAAACATGATTTTCTCTTTACCCTAAGCCTAAGGTATGGAATTTTTATGTTTTGTATAATAAATGAAGAAATTATATACTCGTGATGTTATTGATACCAAAAGTAGTGATGTTAATTCACTAATTGGTATTCCAAACTTTTAAAATATTACCTTTAACTAGCAGAGTAACTGTTACCTTTAACTAGTAGTTATAACTTTCTAATTATACACTAATTGCATTTTACAACATTAAATTCAGCTCCATAGAGGCAATGTTTTCAAAATGTCTAAACAAATTTCTCTAATATTATGCCATTATTACAATACATACACAAAACTGCGTACATGAATACACCGTGTATGTTAGTTCAGTATAATATAAAGGGAAATATCTCTGCTTCAAGAATAACACATTAACATTAATCTTTAATGTATGATAGTTATACGATAAAAGTAATGAATAAAATTTATCGTCGTCAACATCTAAATTGGGAAGGCATCATGCTTTATAACTCAGAGAGCATGAACAATAAGGCTAACCCTACTTAATGCAGTACTGTGTATTTTGAATCGGTTCAATTTATATTCAAGATTATGACATTCATGTGCGTGATACGATAAGAAGTCATTGCTTATTTGACATTAATACTTTTACGCTATGATATCATTATTGCCATCAGTAAACACATAATTCTTACTAAATTGCACTTTGAACCATCACAAATTACCATATTTTCATAGGGTTTTGAGTTTCATGAAGAATTAAATTATTCTAATCCCCTGCCCACATGGCAGTCAACCATTTAATAAAGTATTTTTCGTATTAGTTTTATGACATTACGTAACTTTTCATGTTTAAAATTTTAAAATACTTGGAAAAATTATTGATATTTCAATAGACTGAAAAAAAGTAGATGCGGAAAACCAAGTTTAAAATATTTCAATGGAAATTATCATAAAACTCATAGTTAAATATAATTCAATATGAGTTAATACATATTGAAAAGGTACAATTCAAAAGAATATTTATCTAAAAATATCAGAACCAATTAAAAATGTTTAAAAACTATTTAATATTATTGAAGCGTATAAAACGTAATAGTATATTAGGATAAATACAGAATAAGTATTAGGAATAAATTTGTAATATACAAAGTAAATTTATTTTCAAAAATATAGAATACTGATTTAAGTAAACAATATTAATAAATATAAGTAAGTTGAATATTAAGGAAAAATATTTGTATTTGTGTTTTAGTTCGTGTTTCGTAAATGTAATTTAATAAAAAAAACCCTCATATTTGTCCTTATGTATAAAAATACTGTGTAGTAATTCTTCTAAAATTAAATAATGATTTCTAATATAAATATTTTTAATCAGAATCGTAACGATATCGGGATTCCCTTGACACTCCAAACATTTCTACATTTACTACCTTAAATATATCTAATTATCTGAATAATTCTGGAATATTCTATATTCCCTCTGATCTGAAACAGATTAGATACATGAGTTTCTTCGCTTTAAAAATCTCATGAACAAAAAATAGGTCTATTTTGAAAACCTAAGGGTTTTTAATACCCTGTCACATCGATAAATATATCAAAACTCTTTATCAGTATTTATGAACATTATTGGATTAGAATCCCAGATTCAAACACTCAAGTACTTCAAATGACACCTAACCAATCTCGGAATATGTACTACAATGATCCAAATGACACCTAGCTAATCCCAGAATATGTACTACAATGATACAAATGCACTTTTTCAACAGAGAGCTCCCAATCCCCCGGCAAAAAAAAAGAAAACCATAAAGTGATAAACTCTATGGATAAACTTAGTCATGGGAAATCCGCAGATGTTCCATTCCTTCTAAACACAGCATAATCTCACCCCGATTCTGGTATGTTCCTTCAACGGGATTTTGCCGTAAAGATAGAAATGCGTAGAGGAGCCATTGTAGTAACTTAGCCAGTGCAAATTTGTTTGGTGTACGAATACTTCCTGATGGAGTGACTGGTATATGTTAAAAGGCCTCTACACACGAGTGCATTGGAGTCGAATCCAGTAAGTAATTCTAGTATTTCTCCATAGAAACCTATGTTAAAATTATCTGTATCTGCCATCAGGTGCCGTGATCCTGGGTGACCCCAGTTTCAAAGGAGAAACCGAACAGGCGCGTTCATCATGGGCTGACATTTACGACTTTTTAATGGCTTTCTCTCTGGACGTGGGGGGTCTCGGGTTGGAGGAGCGGGGGTTAAAAAGGGGAAGAGAGAAGGGGCGATGGCGGAAGAAATCACCTCGCAAATTTTCGTACATTGCGCTATCGTTCTACGATAGTTATTGCCTAATTATTAAAAATTTAATTGGTTTTATATCTTTGAAGTACTGATAATAAATTTAAGAGTGACTACTTAAAATAATTTCAGTTTTTTATATATTCATCTTATTTTTGATTTAAATAGTAATTATTTAAGCAAAAAATGTTAATTACTTTGTCGGGTTCGATAAAACTGAGAATTGCGAACAAAATTATCTAAATTCAACATCATTTTCCTTGTTTTTAGATGGACAGAAGATGATCAATCCGTCCGATTTGATTAAAAAGAAGATAATCAATTGATTAAGAAACAATTGAATCGTCAGTTTAAAGAAGGGAATAAGTCCAAAAAATGACAAATTGACTTTTTTTGCTTAAAAACATCTCCAAGCTTTGCTCTACACATGAGTGAAAAGAGGGGGGATATCTACCCCCATCAGCAGATATAGCCCCTTGACTTTGCGAAATCGATGTCCATTCATTGTATTTTTTAAATTTAATTTAGAATTCTGGACGTAATTTAATTTGTCTTACTTTTCTTATTCTTTGTGCTTTAAACTAAGCCAAAATAAAATTTGCTCTTAATTTAAAAGTGTTTTCAACTTTTTTTTATGTAGGGAATGCTTGAATCCATTCATATTCACTCCCTCCATTGATACTGCTTTATAATGACTCAGTTTCATTATAATTTTGAATTTTATTCGTCTTTATCTTTCTCTCCCTTTTGTGGCGTGAATTAACAAGATTAACAAATATTTTGATTTTCTAAAATATTTAAAAATAAAAAAGAGGGGAATGAAAACTTCAGATTATTCATAATTATTTAAACTTGGATGAATACAATTCTAAATTAACTGTGTACTGTAAAACAGGGTGAATCGGATCACTTTTGAACTTTTAATTGCTGCCAAAAATTTCCTTTTGAAGATTTTGCAATGCTTTAAAGAGAATATGTAGAGTCCCAATCAGTAGGGGAGAGTGAGGATGAATGGGACGACTCAATTTTTTATACCTTAACTTCACTTTAAATTTTTGATATTTCACCCAGAGGATAGCAGTACACATAGCCTATTCAACAAATGTGTTTATTAACATCAGCTTCCATTCTTATATAAATTGGACCTCTAAATGTGTTTTCCCATACCAAAAGTAACTTTTTTTTTGTTTTACTTCTATAAGAAGTTATTTAAAAATAATTTAAATAAGCTAAATATTTCACTGTGTGTTGAAAATGCACTTATTCAATTTCTAGTGGCCAGCATTGTAAATTGCGACCATATTTTCGAATAAAAGGGGTTATTTTCCATCCTTTTTATTCCTATTAATCACATGCCTACTGAAATATTTCCCTGTAAATTTATGTTCTAACGACATTTTTAGTAAATGGTTTTTATTATATATTCCCAAAACTAGATGAACACTTGCCGTGTCTTTGTACTACATCGGTGTTGAAATTACAATTTAAAAAATTCAACTTTATCCAAAAAAAACCGCCTCGAGAAGCAATTTTTTTTCTCGATATAAAACACAATTTTGAGTCCTTCATATCATGTATAAAAGCCATGATTAAAGAGAAATAAGGTTGCTACATTGCAAAATTCCCCCATTCGAATATGGGTACAGTTGTTTCAAAGCGGAGTCAAGGTCAGCTACCCTACACCCTAAAGATAACCGGTTTTACTCTCTACTCAACCCCCGTAAAACCCCGGCGTCGCGACTCCGATAAGGAGGGGAAAATCGCGATAAATGCATCGTGTGTAGAGACCTTTAAAATCAGTACCCACAGCAGAAAAAGCAGTGGCGATTGCAGGGTATCGGGTATCTAAATAGAAGTGAGATAACCATCTTTATGGCTTTTTTTAGTGCACTCGCTACTGTTTTTCCTGCTGTGGGTACGGATCAGGGCCGTATCCAAGGGGGGGGGTTTAGGGGTTCAAACCCCCCCCCCCCGAAATTTTGACATCAATTTTTATACTGCTATTTTTCTTGAAAATTATGTCTCACAAGGAGCGATATCCTCTTCAGGAATGACCCAAAGGGTCTCAAAATGAGTCAAAACCCTACTTTTAAGGGTAAAATTTCCAAAATTTTTCTGGGGGAGGGCCCCCAAACCCCCTCGAAATTTTGAAATCTATTAAGTATACGGTTTTTCCTTCAAACTTGTGTGATTTACAAGGATTGGTCCTCTTTAATGTAACCTAAAGTGCCTCAAAATGAGTTAAAATGCACTTTTAGGGGAAAAATTCAAAAAATTTTCAGGAGTAGGAACCTAAAAACCCCCTTAACATTTCGCCATTTATTACAATATACCTTCTTTTTAAACGCTTTTATTAGACTTGCTCTGGCCAAGGTCACGGGTGAAATCTTACAACTCGATTTTCGGGCACTTCCTGATATGTCAGGGCCCTGAAACTTTACACACCGATGTAACCCTCATGACACTCCAATATCCAATTATTATCTAATCAATAACCAAAAAATTAAGTTAATTATCGAGTATTTTTAATTATCAGAAAAACTGACATTTGAGACCCTTCCAAAGAGAATTTAGCTCCCAAAAAAAGAACAATACTGTAATGGGCATAGTACTATTATATTCAATCATCAAAACGACAATTCTCAAGTAATTAAATTAATTAACGGCAAATTATCGCAAAAAATTTAGATTCTTGCACATAAAATTTCAGATACTTCTAAACGTTATTAAGCCTTGAAACTTTGCAGCATAGTGTAATATTCATGACAATGCAATATTCAATTGTCAGCTAGTCAAAATCTCCGTAATTAGGGAAATTAAAGAGTATTTTCGATTATCCGATTAACTCGATTTTGAGACCCTTAAAAAATATTTTAGCTCCCAAAAAAAGGAACAATAGTGTAATAGGCATAGTACTACTATATTCAATCATCAAAACGGCAATTTTAAAATAATTAAAGAAATTAAAGACAAATTTATGCAAATTTTAAGGTTGTCATTTAGATTCTTGCACATAAAATTTCAGGTACTTCTAAATGATATTAAGCCTTGAAACTTTGCAGCATAGTGTAATATTCATGACAATGCAATATTCAATTGTCAGCTAGTCAAAATCTCCGTAATTAGGGTAATTAAAGAGCATTTTCGATTATCCGATTAACTCGATTTTGAGACCCTTAAAAAATATTTTAGCTCCCAAAAAAAGGAACAATAGTGTAATAGGCATAGTACTTCTATATTCAATCATCAAAATGGCAATTTTAAAATAATTAAAGAAATTAAAGACAAATTTATGCAAATTTTAAGGTTGTCATTTAGATTCTTGCACATAAAATTTCAGGTACTTCTAAATGATATTAAGCCTTGAAACTTTGCAGCATGGTGTAATATTCATGACAATGCAATATTCAATTGTCAGCTAGTCAAAACTTCCGTAATTAAGGTAATTAAAGAGTATTTTTGATTATCCGATTAACTCGAATTTAAGACGCTCTAAAAGGAATATGACCCCCAAAACTTATACAACGGCGTATTATATATATTTGAACTATATTCAATCTTTAAACCTTGAATTATTACCTTTCAATTAAGATAATTAACGAAGATAGTAATGTGAATTTAAACCTATACCACTTGTTCTAAAAGCTTGGAAATACTTTTTATTTTCATTTGATGGATAAATGGGAGTTTCGATGCTTTTATTATGACAGTTATTGCTATTCATTTCTTTTAGATTTCGCTTTCGTTCAGATGGAATTATTTATAGCTTAAAGAAATACTGAATATGTTTGCATGGGGTGTTGCGCTTTTTCAGTAAAAAAGAAATTATAAAATCTCTTTCATTTGGAATATTTTTTTTTGTAAATTCTTCACTGGTGTTTGGAAAAGTTTATTTCTTACAAATGACTTGCTTTGAAAAATTTTATAAGTACCTAAATAGAGGGGTAATGTTTTAAATTTTTAGCATTAAATTCTAAGGGGTTTTACTAATTACATACCAACAATTGGAATAAAAATTAAGATTTTAGGCAAAATTCTAAGACTAAAAAGTAGAAAATAAAATAAGTAAAAAAAAGCTTTTTTAAAAAAACGCTTTTATTAAGATGTCCTAAAAATTCAAAAATAATTTTTTGGGTTTTGTGAAATAATTTATTGGGGAGTAGAAAATAACCTTCCGGTAAGTAAAAATTAACTAATTTTCTGATCACTAAAAATAAAAGCGTGGGTGCTAGTAATTATCTATTCACTATTTATTCTAAGTTCTCTTTTCTCATTTTCTTTTATGTAAAATTATAAATTACTAGCGCCCACGCTTTTATTTTTAGTGATCAGAAAATTAGTTAATTTTTACTTACCGGAAGGTTATTTTCTACTCCCCAATAAATTATTTCACAAAACCCAAAAAATTATTTTTGAATTTTTAGGACATCTTAATAAAAGCGTTTTTTTAAAAAAGCTTTTTTTTACTTATTTTTACCTTGAAAATTCGGCCGCTTACAATGAGTGGTGCTCTATGGGTGTAATCTAAAGGGTCTCAGAAATGAGCTAAAACACTCTTTTGAGGGGCAAATTTCCAAAAATTTTCTGGGGGAGGACCCCCAGACCCCCCTTTTACTTCAAATTCATATTGTTTATACAATTTTGAAATTTAGTGCAGCAAAATTTCAATCCAGTATAAAAGTACCCGTAAGGAGGTATCTCAGAAAATATTTGAGTCCAGGCCCGTTCCTGGGTATGAAGGCGCCTCCGTGCCAATAAATTACGGCGCCCCTTACACCTCACCCCCATTAATAATTAATTCTAAGTTAATTAATTTTTACTTTTAATTAATTTTTAATTAATTAATCACTTATTTTAAATTATTTGTTAATTTTAACTAATTAATAATTACTTTAAACAAATTTGATATTACTTAACTTAAAGATACAGTAGAACTTTGATAAAGCGACTCCTTATGGTGCCAACAAAATGCGGACGTTTTAACGAATAAAATTAACAATATTGTAATAAAAAGGTGCTTTTATTACCGGTTGTTGTAACGCAAGGGTTGCTATAACAGAGGGTCGTTGTAAAGGGGTTCTACTTATTAATAAATAAATAATATTGGCATTACTTATTTAATTAAAATTAGTTTTCAGTTAAAATAAATCAAGCTTTTTTCAATATATTGTGGGGAATTTTTACAGTTTTCAGTTTAAAGAATAATGATAAACTCTTTTTTTGGTGGTGGGGGGGGGGGGTTGGGGGTTTTCCCCCAAGAAAAATTTCTGAAATTTGACCCCTAAAAGTAGTGTTTAAACTCATTTTGAGACCCTTTAGCTAACAACCGAAGAGAATTGCTCCTTATAAATTTGCAGAATTTTCAATGAAAAACAGTATAAAAATTGATGTCAAAATTTCGGGAGGGGTTTGAACCCCCCTTGGATACGGCCCTGGGCCATAAACTCAAAAATATTCACTTAGGATTACTCACTTTTCGCCTAGTTCTCGATAGAGGCTGCATGGTTTGGCTATTTATTTAACCAGTAACTGATGGTTACCAGTAATTGACACTTTAAGAACAATATAAAAATTAATTAGCTATTGCTACTTAATAAAACTATCCTGAAAAAACTTTTTGTTTTGAAAAATTAAATGAAGTTTCAATATTTATCTAGAGAACAATTTGTTTGAAAAAGTAATTATTTTCTATTTTTAAAATATTTTTAAGTTGGCATGGTAGCAGCACCAGGTGCACCTAATAAATTTACGTAAGAGATATCCATTCGGTTTTTTACAATAGTCTTCTTCAAAACATTTTTCACAAGTCAAGGGCCATCTATTAAAATATGATTTGAGGCAAACGCTTGATAGCTATTTAATAACTGGTGAATCAAATCTTCATCCAAGGAGGGCGCCTATTAATAGATTCATACAATTCGGTTTTTCTAAGACGCCTTACAGCTTTCAAGTCCGGAGTGTTTAAATTTTAACTCACTCAGAATGGGCGCACTGGGCGCCCTGAATAGATTCATTTGATGGGGGCGCCCATACAATATGGTATAGCTTTTAAAGTTGGGAATGTTAAAATTTTCACTCGCAGGTCTGGCGGTCTTTGATAAATCCATTTAATTAAGACAACTCATACAATTTGGTTTAGCTAAGTAAGACGCCTTACATATTTCAAAGTCGGTGTGTTCAATTTTTCTCTCAGGGTGGGCGCTTTGAATATATATTTATTTGATGGGGCGCCCCATACAATTTGAAAGCTAAAAGGAGTCTTCTTTATAGCTTTCAAAGTCGGGCATATTAAAATTTTTGTTAAGAGTTGGCACCCTTTAATAGATTCACTAGATGAGGGCGCCCCATACAAAAAGTTCAAAATGCACTTTTCTTAAAAGGCGCCTATATTAGTTCTCTTAAGGGGGACGGGTGTGTATAACCCAGTAAGGGCGCTCTTTACTCGTTTGTAGGCGCCTTTTGAAGCTTTTTTTGTAAAGGAAAGGAGATCTAGCTTACTGCTTAGGTTTGTTTCTTTTGAGTCAGGACGTAACGGAATATTTTTCCCTTAAAGTTAGGGGTCAAAAAAATTTTCTAAGGCGCCTCTTCATCGGTCGGCGCCTCCGTGCAGGCACGGCCAGCACGCCCGGCCGGAACGGCCCTGTTTGAGTCAAAACCCCCCCCGAAACAAAAGTCTGGTTACGGCCCTGGTACGGATTTTAGGTTTGCCACTCGTGCCTAATAGCTAGGATAGACAAACTTTACGGGCAATGTGATAAATCTGGGCATTATTAATAATGCCCGGGCAATGTGATAAATTCAGTGAAATTTATGAATGAAATTTATCACTTTGCCCGCCTCCACTTCGGGCATTATTAATAATGCCCGATTAATCACTTTGCCCATAATATACATACCATTGATGACATAATCGAACAAGGATTGCGTGTCGATTTGTCTTCTACTTGCTATTTCTCGCATATGAATAAATAGGTCGAAACTGTCTCAACTTTCTCTTGCGAAAAAGATGGTGTAATTCGACGCCATTAATTTTACAGCCCAAATTCCTCAATCAAACTCTCTTAAACGGCTGTATTCACCGGTAACTTGACCGATGGTTAACCAGGATACAAACCTCTGATTGGCGGAGAACTACATAGTTTTCCTTCTTTAACTACCAATCAGAAGTTTGACTACCTTTTAACCACCGGTCAAGTTACCGGTGAATATGGCCGTAAGACTATAACCCTCAAAGACTTTGCGGGAAAATCTTTGCGTCCTGCTGTAATGTCTGTTTGACAAACAGAAGACATTGCAGTTCGCCAAGGCCGTAAAGCGCAAAAATTTTTTCCAGTTTCTGAATGAATCTCTCGTCAAGGTCAAGGCCCCAAAACATGCGCACCGTTCTTTTCAAGTTGTCTATGGAAAACGACAAACGCGAATTTAAGGGGGGTGGCTGCTCTGGCACAGTGCCAAAATATTCTCTATACTCAGCAACTCGCTGATGGTTGATTGTGACGATTGAGACCTCTATGATTGAGACCATTGAGACATCTGGGTCAAGGTCTTCGTTAATGTTTAGTTTCGGTTTCGATTTGGTTGAATGCACGTTTTCCATTCGCAGATTCCAGGGAACTAGATAAGTTTATGAAAAGGGACCCGGAAGGGAAGTTAGAATGGATTGAATCATGGTTTAGTTTTCACTATGAGGCTCTAGCTAGATGCAGCAGATTGGATTAGGAAATAATTTCAGGAGTAGTTAACTTTGCAAGGAGAGAGATAATTTTTTCAAGGCATCTGTTTGAAAATTAGGGGGGGTAATCCAGAGAATTTTCTAAGTATCTTGCGACTTTTTCGCGATCATGGGGAACATCTTCAAAACAAATTTCATGCAGCAATTTCAGGTGGGCTGTTTTATCGGTTTTCAGGCTACTATTAGGTGGGGTATATCATCAAGAGTAGTTAAATTATAGATATTTTTAAAATTGACTCACCGTTATTGTTGAATCAGAGGAAAGGGAGATGCTAGCGGGGATTGTACTCCACGGTGCGTTTTAGGTTGACGAACACTGGAGTGTCACGGAATGCTCTGACGATGGCAATGAACTCTGAGGTGGTATTGCTTCCACACTACAATAAATATTTCAAACACTTTCAAAATTAACATAAAATTTAAAATTATAAATATTTCAATCGCCTTCAAAATTAACATGCCTATGGAAGTGGTCTGTGAAGTATGGCCAGTGAGGGTCAAATCTTACCATTAAACTAATTTATTTTGTATCGAGATGTTTGACAGGATTTTCTAATGCAGCCTGTTTAGAATTCACCGGTGTCCGGTGCATTATCTATTTGGGAATATAACAGTTGAGAATATAATAGTTGAAAATATAATAGTTGAAAATATAATAGTTGAAAATATAATAGTTGAAAATATAATATATTAGTTATTAGCTAATACGAGAAAACTTTTTCATTCTTGTACTCTAATCAAGATTATTTTTTTAAAATGCACATGAAAAACCAGTTTAATATCTTGTTCATATTTTATGACATAACATTGTTACTATAACTATACTCAACAGCAACGTTTCCTGAACCCAGTATATCACTACAACTACACGGAAGGAGAAAATGGGTAAACACAAATCCTGTTGGGTTGCTAGAAGGAATTTTAGTAAGCAAATCGTGATTGAAAAGCACTTTATATACATGGGTTCAACAAAATAATCATAATTTTAAATCGACGTTCTTCATTTCACTCAAAATTCAGACACCGCGATGGGAACTAACTTGTTTGTTGATGACGTCTTAGGGTCAACTTAAGTTGCTGTCTAGTATAGCCCCCTTTCTGTTTTGTGTAAATAATTTTAAAATTTTAGCTCCCGCACCGAGCTCTAGTTTTCCAAATTAAGGAAAACTAGAGCTGATCATTTTTAGATCGTAGAATTTTATATTTTTAGCCCTTGGACCAAAACACTCAGAATTTACGAGATTTTCACTAACTATTTAGTACTTTTTTTTCTCCTCCCCATGCTATTGACTTTACAGGATTACAGCCCATGCCTTCTCTAGTTCTTCCTATCTCTACGCGTTTAGCGAGTGTGACGACGGACCCGCTCTCTTGCTTAAAGACGGGGCATCAGGGCCATTCAAAGATGTTATATAAAGAACTGAGTGAGTTTGTGTTCCAAAAAATATTTTTTACTCCGCTTTCCCGGATATTTAGTCGAGAAGGAAAATTCGTTCGAAAGGGGGTGGGGACGTGTCTTTTCGAACGAATCGAAGGGATTTTGGGGAGCGGAATGTTGTTTAGGGTTTCGCGAAGAAGTTTTTAGTACACCCGAGTGGAAAGAAGGGTTTTAGGTGACGTGACTGGAAAACTACTCCACACTCCTCAAATAAATTTCTGGAAATCCGGGAGAGAGAGAGAAATAAATAGGAGTTTTTGAAACTCTTATCGAGTTTCTTTTTCGTTCTAATCATTTTAGGAACATAAATATTTTTCAAGTGTTACATGAAATCAAGCATGGTGTGTATAGGCATGTTTCATTATCGCGCAGAGTATGGGACAAACTATTTTTTTTTTCAAAAATCTGACCTATTGTTATTTACATTTCATATAAATTAGAAATTTAATACGGCTTATGTACTTCCATGAAAAAAAAGTTTTTCCCTCATTTTAAATTTTGGGTATTTTTTTATGGGAAAAAACTCTAAAAGTATTATGTTCTGAAATACAGTGGTGTTAATATTTAGTTCGTTGTAGTGCATTTAAGATCAAGTATAGAGTGTTTTCAGGTGACATCACAACCGGTTATTTTCTTTTAACTGTATATCTTCTGTAGGGCTTTTAACTGTTGCTAATGCCGCTGTTAATCAGTTGCTAAGACGGTTTTTAGGTATGGGGTCACGTGATTGCAAATGGTCCAATAGAAGAATTCCACTGCTAGTCATTTTCTGTAACTGTTAACCTCTGTTGGGCAAAAAACTGTAACACTTCTGTTGCTAAGGCCGTTGTTAGGTCCGAGTCATGTGATTGAAAATGCTCTATTGGGACGAACTCTTTTTTCAAAAATCTGACCTATTGTTATTTACATTTAATATGTATTAGAAATTAATGCGGCTTATGTACTTCCATGAAAAAAAATTTTTTCCCTCATTTTAATTTTTCTTTTTTTTTTGGGGGGGGGTATGGAAAACAGTTAACTCTAAATGTATTATGTTCTGAAATACAGTGGTTTTAATTTTTAGTTCGTTGTAGTGCATTTAAGATCAAGTATTATGTTTTCTTTTGTTCAAAGTTAGTAGTTTTTCTGTTAAACCCATTTCTCCATCTATTGTGGCAATATGTAAGAATACCAACATTGCATAGTAATAATATGGAATTTGGAAATACGACACGTTATGTTTTCTTTAGTGCAAAGCATATCGTATCTCTGTAAAACTATTTTATCCTTTAAGCCCAATTCCCATGGGTTGCGTTTTTTGAAAATACGCAAGCGAATTTACTCGTCGCGAATTTTGAAGGATCGTTTTCCCTAGCTTTTTTGCCCGCTCTGTTTCTGATTACGCTCACTAGAGGTCACTGACTTTTGCCTACTATCATATTGGCGCCAAAACTTACAGCAACTTTAAACAACTTTATTAAGTTTTATAAGCATGCATTTTTCATAAAATTAGTAGCATCCATTAAAATTAAATCAATTTAAAGCATCACTACTAAAATTTTAAAGTTTATTCATAAATAAGACATCGAGAAGCTCCGGGATGGAAATATAGTTTCATATACATAAGCTGTTGAAAAAAATGAAAGAAGTTATTTCAAGCTGGTTTAAGAACATTAAATAAAAATAATTTTCCCACTGAAAATTTTCAGGAAGAACATCAATATATAGTTTCTGATTGCACATGCCCGATCGATTCTTTTTTATTCTCTCACATGTTCTGATGAAAATATTAGCTTCACAGCAAGGCTTCACAGTATATATCCAAATCATGATTAAAATGTAGTATTATTTCTTAAATACTGTATATATCTCCAAACATTTGAATCAATTGGGGCTGTTTCTGATTTGGATAATAGCAGAAAAAGACAACTTTCTATGAAAATTACAAAAATATGCAGAATAGACGGCATGGGAAGAAATAGTTATACCAATGAGCTATCAAGTATTAATTTAAATTACTATTATGGTTCTACATAAGTTTTATTTGTGTATTTTGTACATCTGTATGGAGTCTAACAATTCAAAAAAGCATAATGAAAAATTATTTCGAACTACAGTTCTCTTTACGAATTTAAATATACCATTTTAAGACATTTAACTCACCGCTTGTCTCCTGAATTCCTGCCTACTTCCCATGCCGTCTATTTTTTTAAAATTATTCCTGCAATCTAGAAGCCGCTCATTCTAACAAAGAGGCTTCTTTTATAATTTTATTAACTTTGTGAGTAGTTAAACTCGTTTTAATTAGTTCACGTTTTAGGATGCACAATTTAAATTCGGTGATATAGACGATTATGATCTGCTTTGAACCATCAAAATAAAATGGATGCTGTTTTGTTTTATAAGGGCTTTCCTATTGGTTGGAGAAAATCATGTGACTAAAAACGAAAGCGAATTTCCCAAATTTCTTAAATTAAATCAAAGAAAAAAGTCGTGCGAATTTTGAGCGCTGCGTTTTTTCTTCTAGGCCTATGATTGGACTCTTTATGACATGTGATCATGTGAATCTAGTTTTAAAAGAAAGGATTGCTCTTCCTCAGAAAATGTAGGGAAAGTAGGGATGCGTTTTTCGCCGACGTATTTTAATACGCAACCCATGGGAATTGGGCTTTAAAGAAAGAACTGTGTAATAAAAACAACCTTATGCTGTTAAATCGTTAGAAAAGAATATTATTGCCATGTTAAAAAAATTTCAATGTTAAAAAAACACATATCTTCCTCAAAAATCCCAATGGTTATGTTAAATTAAAGTTTTATTATAACAGTTGCTAAATAATTGCTTTAAGTTCTACTATAATGTTAGTCAATCCAACAAGGAAATTCATACTAACATTTCCAAAATTTCAAATCATTTCACAAATCTTGAAAACAAATCCATCGATTTTAAGTTTAAAAACATTAATTCAGCCATGTTTAAAACTTCAACATATATTAATATACAGTTGAAACATTGTAATATGATTCGGAACATGGCTGTGTTTATATATATTCTGTCTGCACGTTAGAATTGCTACATACAACAGGGATTAGGACACTGTTATCATGAATAATACAATTCTAATGCTAGGTTTATATATCACATAGTATACATTTATCCTGTTTCCATGGTAACATTTTATTAAAAATATTAAAGAAAAGTCTGGAGTAAAATTATGATTACCTCTATTCAAGGTTCATATATTATTTGTGAGAGAACTTTTGATATTACTGTTAGAGCAATTAAATTAAAACTAGAAAAGTTATGGTTATTTCTAGTAACTACTGATAGATATTATTTAATTATTTCAGTCATTTAATACAAGTAGTAATTTTATAATTTAATAAAATGCACACATGCGGTTGGAGAGATTTCGAAAATTTTAAGTTCAATCGATGCACCCTCAGTAAACTTGACCAGAACTTGTTTGTTCCTTAAATTAAAAGATTTTCTTCCTTGTCTCGTTTCTATGGTTACAGACTAGTTTATATGCAATTTTGAAGTCTGCTCCTCGCAAAAAGTCGGAAGGAGACGGTAATATTTAAGTTTATTCTGATAAAAATGGCTTTTTTATTATACAGATTACAACCCACTTTAAAACTATAAGGAATTTAAATAATGGAATTTTGATTGAAATTCAAGAAACGATAAACTAACCTAAATAGCCTAGACAATGTTGTAATTTATATCAGTGTTTCCCGACTTATAGAAGTGAGTGAACAAAAACTGTTTTGGTCGATTATTTTAACAAAGTAAAGCCGAAAAGTATTATAGTGGATTTAACTTATGAAAAAATCCAAGTTATGCAGGCTGTGAACAAAGCTGTTTTTATTACCAACTTTATTTAGTGGTAGTTATCAACAGTTCGTAAACATAAACAGCAGCCTATACTATACTCGACAGCAACGTTTCCTGACCCTATGACGTCACTTACAAATAAAAGTAGTTCCCAGCGCTGTGCCTGAACTTTGTGTGAAATCAAGAAGGTCAATAAAAATATGATTATTTTGTTAAACCCATTTATAGTTAGCGTATTTTTATCACGATTTGCGTACCGAAACTGCTCCTAGCAACCCAACCGGCTTTCTGTTTACGCAGTCTCTGCTTCCGCGTAGTGACGTCATAGGGTCAGGAAACGTTGCTGGCGAGTGAGTATAGCGAAAAAACTTAAAAGAGTTTTCTAAATCTAAAAATAATTAAAGAGTGTTAAAAATGTTAGCAAAAAAAATTGGTTGCTTTGGAATGCTAACTTTTCAAAATAGATTGACAAAACTTAAAAAGTAAATAGGTATGTTTCAAATAATTACTTTTACAATACAATACTAAATAATCGGTTTAAAATTGGAAAAAAAACCCTAAACTTTTTCTTACTAAGAAAGCTAACAACAGATTTCATGTGTCGAAACGTTGTACATACATGACTCAATTTTAAACTGTTTAATGGGTTAGAGACTAATGATTTAAAGCAGTACCTATAACTTCAAATTCAATACATCTGCTCACAATTTGAACCTAAAATTTACAATTGCTGGAAGAAGTGTTGTGCACGTAAATTTACTCAGAAACTTCAGTCCCCGACAACTACATTTCCTAACAAAACACATAAATTCGTAATAAACTTTAGACGGAGGTATGACGTAAAAATTTATGAATAATTTCAGTCCGTACTTCCTCGAAATTTCTACTATAACATATTTAGGAGTTAGGGTTAGGTGTACTCTCAAACTGATGTCAAGAGTTCTAATATTTCACCGGAGTTGTATATATGCTCGTTTGTAATTCAACCATTGCTGGTTTCAATAACTACGTGACGGCAAAGTATAGAAAGGGACTGAAAGAGGATTTAGGTATTTACATATTTGTCGACGGCATCCAACTGGCGGTAATCGGTTTTAAATGCAGCGGAAAAGAATTTTGGAAGGAAACAGGGTGTTCATGTTTTATTCAATGATGAGGTGGAAGGATTAGGCTTAGAATAGGCCAAACGTTTGTAGAATAATGTATAGGCTTTTGGATAATACATTTGTAGAAGTGCGCATGGATTTTGCTCGAAAGGACTGGATTTTGTTTATGGATTCATTCATTGCATAGGAGATTCGCTGAACTATTTACAATGTTTTGACTTGGAAGTGTAAGGTTTTAATTTTAAACTGTATTTTGTTTTACTCTTAAATGTATGTTTTTCGTATTTGCAACATAAATACGTAAAAAGTATTTAATAAATACCCAAACAGTATCTAAAGATTGCATATGCATATACGTACACAACACATACTAAAAATTTATTTTAACAAAAATCATTAACAATAAAATATCATTAAATGATAACTATTGTTAGTTTAAAAATAAATTAGGTGTGTTTAAACTAATATTCCTCCTACAATAACCCGATTCTTGATTTTCAGATTAATTATACCATTCAAAACAAATTTGGATAGAAGATTTTAGGCCACCCTCTCCTACAATTCCCCAGTTCCTTCAAGGTTAAGGTAGGTCTTAAGGACACAATTCAAACTCTTTAAAATAGTAATATATAACTGTTTTCATGAAAACTAGTAAAAAAAATAATTATAAATTTAGGTTCATTTTTATTACTAAGTTATTTACCACTTAAAATAGATTTCCGCTTTTGTTATAGACATTTCTAAAAAAAAATGTATTTCACAAACACGAAAAAAAAGCCGTATAACTTTACACAAAGATTTTTGATGACGCACAAATGTATAAAAATAATAATTAAAAATAATCTTCGAATTTTCACCAAATCAGAAAAACTATGCACATTTTAGGTTCTCAATCTCAATATAATCCCTTCATCTAATGTTGAGGGATCGAAAAACATCCATATTACCTCCAGAAACCCATTTCTTCCTATTATTAAGCCACTCCCCCACCCCTGCAACCGAAAAGCCTTCCCCACTACCCCCACACATTCCAAAACCACCCCATCATTTGAAAACCGCATCTCACTTAAATACCGAGACATGCCGGCAAAACCATCATCGCATTTTCGATTTCAATCCCAACATCCTGCTCTCTAAATATTTATGAGGGACAGGCAGGTACAAACAGCACGTGGGAAAATACCTCCCATATTACTACGTCTCACTCTTGGCAAAAACTAATATGTATTTGTATGTATGTCTCTGAGAGGCCGGGGGAATATATACCATCACTCGCGCAAAGTAAATAAATACAATCCGATGCATTCCTTTTTGGAGGGTTTTTCGGCGTAGAGGAGGAAGAAATAGAGGGGCCATCCTCTCCTCTACCATATTCGTAAGCGTTTATATTCCCGAGAGAGAATTGTTTCTTTTTTTATTGTTGTGATTATTTTTTTTTCAGTTCTGCGTGATCCCATTTTCTTTCCTTGTGGCTAAAAATGGGTCACTGTAGACATATTCACAGAGATTTCAAAAAAAAAAAAAAAAAGTAGTCAGGTAACTTTACCGGTGGTTAAACGGCAATCAAACTTCTGATTGGTAGTTAAAGAAGGAAAACCAGTTCTCCGACAGTAAGAGATATGAATCCTGGTTAACCACCGGTAAAGTTACCGGTGAATAGAGAATTTTCAATCACATGACTCGGACCTAACAACGGCCTTGGCAACAGAAAATGTTACAGTTTTTTGCCCTACAGAGGTTAACAGTTACAGAAAATGACTGGCCGTGGAATTCCTCTATTGGAGCATTTGCAATCACGTGACCCCATACCTAAAAACTGCCTTAGCAACAGATAAACAACGGCCTTAGCAACAGTTAAAAGCCCTACAGAAGGTACACAGTTAAAAGAAAATAACTGGCTGTGACGTCACCTGAAAACACTCTATACGTAAAAGAAAAACTAGATGTGGAAGTCTTTTTAAAAATCATATTAATCTAAAAATATATTTCAACAAAATTTAAAATTTTAATACTGGTAAGTATATTTTAAAAATTTTTATTTGAGGGTTTAATTTTTTTTAAATAAAATGTTTCATGGAATCTCAGTGTTGTTAAAATAGTCTCCATGGAAACGAGGATGTAAAATCAAAATTGTATTTTTTTTTTACTCTTTTTTAAATTTCGTCCATGTTCAAATAAATTCTATTCCATTCTAAAAGATGATCATATTGTAAAAAGTTCGTTAAAAAGTTTTTTGAGTTTATTTACTTAAAAACTTAAAATTAAGAGTTGAAAAGATACTTAAATAAGCTACGAAACTTACCAATTATTTGTATTCTTTCTTGTAGAACTTTCGCCATTTCTTCCGCTCTGATGTGAAATTACTGGCAAGATGCCAAATTAACAATTAAAACAAAAAAATAAACAATCAAAGTTTAAAAAAGAGAGGGAAATTTTAATTCTAGCCAGGGATAATTTTAATACTTTAGGGAAAAAGTCTTACCGTCTCTCTATGATATAAGAAGCATCCCATATGACAGATTTTTGGCCACTATTTGTATTGGTTACGTAGGATTTCAGCGGATGCGTTCTCTATTTACTTTTGTGTCGATAGTTTAGGATGCCTGGTGCGCACCTGATTTTGGGACGGGGTGTTTTGGCGTCCGTCTCGCATATTTTACTTCTAAATCGATGCATATTTCTTCGAGTATGCGGTTTTGATGGAATTTATTTCGCGTAATGTATAGAGATATTAAAAACAGTATTTTGGGTTTACTTTGGGAGGTAAATCTTGTTTGTAATTTTTTTTTTTTGAGGTTGGAGTTTTTTGGAATGCTGAAAACGGGGAAGATATTATTTCGGATGGGGTAGTGTTTTTCGGGGAGCTAATAGATCAGGGATAAGAAGTTTGAATACATTTTCAGATTTTGTTTTAGTTTTAATACGAAATATTTTATGTAACTTCAGTTTGTTAAAACATTGGTTAAAATTTATTCGAATTTCATTCAATAAATTTGGGTTCTCCTAAATACATTATACTTATTATTAAGATTAGATCTGATGTCCCAAATAAATGCAAAGTAGGAAGTATTAAAAGTATCTTTAAAATGCTACAGGTAAATGTCTAATGCTCTCTCTTTCTCCGAATTTCTTTGTATGTGTGTGTCTCTCTCTCTCTCTCTCTTCTTTCACTTTTTTTCTCTTCCAACCTCTTTTCTACAGCATTCTCCTTTCTCTATTTTTTTCTCTTCCAAATATTAAAAAGTTCACTTTAAATTAAAAAGAAGGTCTTTACCCACTTTTGTACAGCTGTAAACCGTTCCGATTTTTAGCAGTCTTGTTACGAAAATACATCTATGTTTCTATCTATCATCTATGTTTTCACATATTGTTTGATATGTAACCGAATTACCCGCATGTTGCAATCCGTTTACCAAAGAGACTGAAAGATTTAACCCTTTCAGTTCTAGCTGCCCCAAATTTCCTTAGGATTCAATGGCAATCTCGGTCGGCTTAGGATTTAAAACCCTCACAGCCATATTCACAGCCATCATCGTCAGTGTTAAATCCTGGGTCAAAGAGGAATTCTACCAGTCAGACTCAGCGATTAGCTAATTTTTCTTTCTTTAGCTGTTGGTTAACACCGACGCTGATGGCTGTTAACCTCTTACCTTCTTTACTTAACCTTCATATTTCACACACCACGAGTCGCTTGTAGGTTAAATGAAATAAAAAGTTTAAAGATCAAAACAAAAATCAAACAGATTCCTATGGAGAATTTGGGGCGGCTAGAACAAAAAGGGTTAAAGCTCAAATGGTGAGCACCAGCGTCAAAACTAAGTAATAAAGAGCAGAAACAAAACAACAAAAATTCATAACTGAGTGTATTAAGAAACTAAATCGCCAATTTGTATTCAACACACTCCAAAAACTCCCAAAGAAACCCCAACAAAATCAAAAATCCCCCCTTTCTCCAGCAATAAAATCAAGTTCACCCAACTCAATTCAAGCCCGAATTGAACATTCGTCACAATCCAAAAGCCCCCCTCCCAAACATCTGAAAGACATTCCTCTTCTAATGTGACAAGAACATTGCAGAATACAAAATTTATCGGTCTGTCCTCTCCCCCCCCCCCCCTCTTTAACTATTACCTCCCGGGGGTTGCCGCCAAAAAAGAGAAGCGATAGAGGCAGCAAAAAAGCGTTTCAATTTAAACAGGGAATCAATAAAATAAATTTCTCTTCGCTGCCCGAAGCTATTGGGAGAGTTGGCGCTACACGGTGGCGTTTGGGTAGAATGGCCGGATATTTATAGAAGGTTTTTGAGCTTCCTCTTGATCACACTTCGAGTGCTTTGTGAGATGACAGTTATAACTCTTTAAGGGAGAATTAATAGTTGGTAGCATTGATGCAAGTAATATTGGTTTAATCGACTTTTGTGTAGTTTTTCCGGTAATGCTCGCTCGCTAAGCCTAATACTTTTGAAGTGAGTTGTTAGAAATTTTTTCGCTGTTGTAACTGTAACTGTGTAATGTGTAGAGGTTAATTTCTGACCCTTAGTGGAAGGATTCGTGTCTCTACTGGTAGAAGTATCCCTTTTACCTGCTCCTTGAAATAAACTTAAATAAATTAATTTTTAACAAAAAAGAGGAGGACTTCAAAAATGCGCCTAAAAGTGAGAAATACATTTTTTACCGAGTTCAAGAAGGAGGAGGTTATCAATTCGTCGAATATAAATATTGAATCTTTGCCACGCCCTTTTGGTATGTTCTGCTGGACCGATTTAGACGCGATTTTTTGCAATAGATTAGAAATGTTTTCAAGTTGGTCCCATTTTAATTAAAACGCCCTCTAGCGGATACCAGTGGAGTTGTAATTATTATCTTGAAAAGTTTACTCACCACTATAAGAGTCATAACCGATTCGAAAAGTCAAAATTAAAACCCAACACATAAAAAAATTCCAGAAGTTTATAGTTAAAGAAAGACAAATTAATTTTAATTTCAAATTTAATCAAAAAATACAAAATGGACAATATGGAAAATGGACATCGATTTCGCAAATTCAAGGGGCTATATCTGCCTATAGGGTGTACTTATTTTTCCCCTCTTTCCACTCATATGTAGAGAAAAGCTTGGATATATTTTTAAGCACAAAAAATGAATTTGTCATTTTTGTGAACTTATTCCATTTTTCAAACTGGTGATTCTTTTTAACAAATCTGATTACTGAATTGTAAAAAGGCATTTTGAATAAACATCTCCTCATAATAATTGGAAGAGAAATCTCATAACATTTAAGAACACAGGAGAGGGATCCAAACCTCCTCCCTCCTCAAAAACGGACCATTTTCGAAAGGCTATCTTTAAAACCGCAGAAAGATAAATGCGTTTCGCCGGCGGCAGGAATTTTCGGCTGAAAGCCCCTCTTCCTGTCGACCAGCCAGGATAAATGGCTTCGGCCAAATCAATTTATTTCTGGCCAAAACAGCCGCTGCTTGCATACGCGATGAAGACTCGCAAGTTTCCCTATATGTATGTTGTGATATAGGACGATTCGGATGCAAGTATGTATCAATTTGGTAGGGGCTTGAATTTATCGGATTCCAGTACATTTAAATACATTGTTGTCCTAGGGTTTGAACTATCGAGATGTATCAGATTTAACTCGATAGACTAGTCATCGTTTAGTCGAGACCGCTTATTGTGATCACGGTTAGTGTTATCAAAATTGACCATTCCCAATCACTTTTAGGTAATTTAAAGCAAAATGCATCGCTTTATGTGATCAATATATCGCTTAATATGGTTGAAAACCCCTAATATCTTCTTTTTTCCGTTTGAGGGCCAATTTTAATACATACTTAATCATAAAAAACGAGTCATTAATTTATAAGTGCTACGTGGTGCTCTCTCATATTTTTCTTTAAGAATGTAAAAGTTGCAAAATGCATACTTAGGTAATCATTTTAAATACTTCAATTACGGCTTAGTTGTGATTTTAAAGCAAACACTGAGTTAACTGTTTGAAACATTCTAGTATCAAATCGCTTATTATTGTCAATCGGATATTTTTATTCTGCTATATAACACCAAATATCTCCCCTTGAAACTCGGAAAATTTTCCCATTTTTGACCATAGAAAACCACTGAAACTACCCCACACATATCCCCCAAAAATATAAATATCCCCCATAGAATTTTTATTTGGCTACCCCAGTGGCACTGCTTATCTTCACAAGTAAAACATAACATTTATAAAGGTGTACGTATCATTTGTATCCAGATGTAGCTATGTCACAAAATATAATGTTTAAAACAAACCCAAGCATGTCAAACCAACCTAATTCGATCATGGACGTTCAGTGATAATCCATGGTTTCATGCATTCCATCAGCTGCAATCTCTTCGAAAATTCTATCGCACTCCATAAAACTTCTCTCCATCCCGTAAAGAGGATACAACCACCCACCGTCCCCAGGGAATCTCTCTCCCTTCGAATCTTTTCCACGAAGATCTGGCGTCGGTAGGTTTCGAAGGGGGGGGGGGGCAAATGGACATTTAATTAAAAGGGGTGACGTATCCTAATTAAACGCAAAGGGGTTGAGAGTTAATTCGAAAGCATTCCGAATGGATGAAAGGCGTTTAGTAGTCCAGATTAGCCGGAAATAAAATCTCATTTAGATTATTCTTTGTTCGAGTTATCGTTTGCGTTGAGGTGAGGGGTGGTTCATTAAAATGTTCTAATTGCGTTCGTGATTTTATTAATTTGGTAGTCCCTGGAGTAGTTCTGTTAGTCGGAGTTATGCTTTTCTCAGAACCTCGATCGGCGCATGTTTAATTGGTTTGGTTGGGATTGGTTGATAAAAGTAATGTCGGTTGTGTGCTGACAGGTCTCTAAAAGCATTGTTGTGTTATTTGGAAAAGCTTAACAATAACTAATTAAAATTCAAATAAAGGTAAAGTACTCGTATGTGTGATGAAGGTAAAGGTAAGTTCAAGGAAGTTAACAAAATTGAATAAATAGTATATCTTAGTAAATAAATCTGTAATAAATTACTTCTCTTGGTAAACTTTAAGAAAATTGATTACTTTCATTTTATATCATTCCTGTCATCAGTGTATAATAATAATAATTTTATTTCAATTTCTGACGGTACATATGGAAAATTTGAAAAGAGGAAAACATATGAGTCATCTGGGGTGTTAGAACCCATTTAGATGACCAAAAAAAAAATTGAACTGATATTGATGATAAAAACATACAAAGTAATAACGAAACAAGATAAAAAATAATAAAACACTCACACACACAAAAAAAATAATAATAGCATAAAAAATAGATAGAACCCAAACGTACAATGAGAAAAAAAAATTATTAAAATATATTTAGAGATGAATTTTTTATCCTTTTCTATAAAATCCAAAGATCACTGATTGAGTTACTGGTTGACGGACTCGTCACGAAATCTTCAAAACTATGGATACTAATAGAACCTGATTTTTTCGAAGAAACATATATCTCCACTACGAAAGGATTTTAATATGAAACGAGCCTTTCCATAATATTTCGTGGCCCTTTTTTTGCTTCGGTTTTAAACCCTTTAAATTGCGTAATAAATTATCTTGACTCCTTTGATAAGATATTTATTCACTTAAAATATATTTCTCAATATAAAAATAGGATCCTGATCAGTGTTCAAAACTTAAACATTTTAACTCAAAAACCATAAAATAAATCCATCAAAAATACATCCATATAACAACATCCTTACCCCCTTTCATGACACACACACACCAAATTTAATCTACACTCCCTCACTCCTTCATAGAGTACTTAACTTTTTTCTATTAAAGAATTTTATCAAACTTACAATCAAAAACAAACTTTCACTCGAACGACTTTTTTTTTTTTTTTTAAGAATCGGCTCCGGATTTCTCCGGGAACATCATTTTCGATATCCTGTGTTTGACACTGTATCGATCAAATACCCATTTCCCATTGTTTTTCCAAATCCTTGAGCATTTCTCATCCTTTTTTTTTATTTACACTCGGTTTATTTTGTTTGTCTATCTATCTCTTGGGAAGAACTTTTATTTTTTGAGGTCAGTCGCGATGATTACTCCTTAATGACATCAATACACCAGTTTGCCTTCATACAGTTCCTTGTTATTATCTCGAGTTTCGATTGGTTTTTTATTTTAGTATCGATAATGTGTTATGAATTATCAAATATGTATTTATAAATTTTCTTCATCTAAAAGGATATGTGTCTTCCTAGTCTATTTAATATGGATAACGCGAGTTTTTCTCTCTGCAAACAGGCTTTTACTCATCACATAATTTTTTTTATGTCTGACATTGCTTTTTGAGCTTTGATTTTACCAGATAGATTTTTTATTTGTTTTCTGTTTGTTTATTTATCTGGATTTTCTTTCAGAGTGTCTTAACTGCATTCCCTATTATCTTTTTCTGTGTTCTTATTTTCTCCCACCCAAAAAAGGCTAAGATTTTAGTTATATTTGGTGTTTTAAACAAGTCCCCAGAAACTCGACACGGCCAGATTTTTTGCGTGGAGTGCATAAAAAATGCCCAAAGAGCTATACATCTCTGCGACCTATAATTATCGAGAAATTAGCGATAGATAAAGGTATGACGTCACATCCGGTTTCTCTCTATATTAAAAAAAAGTAACAGTGACCGCGGCCGCCGCCGCCGCTGCCGCCGCCGCTGTTTTTGAAAATTTTATTTTTGAACACTTTGAACTCTCACTACGCAAAAACTATTCCACGGAAATTTGTGAAATTTTAAACATTTCTATTCAAATGTATGAGGATCGCTTTCGTTCTGAAAGCTAATAGATGAGATAATTAGTTCTAGAGTTATTTAATGTCAAAGTCGAAAATTATTTTTTTCTGCTGCGAGTTCGCCCCCAGCAAAATCTATTAGCAGCAGAAATATAATTTTTTGCAGACACATACTCTTAGATGTGCAGTTTTGCACCACGTCGCCCTTTTTTCGAATTTCGAATTAGTTTTGGAGTAATTAAGTTTTAAAGTTTCGAAAATTTTGACGATTTTTCTGTTTTTTCGTTATAAAAGCAAAACTAATCACAGTAGAACTATGATATTTTAAAGACACATAGAAATAATTTTTATAAAAATATTGGCTTTTTGTTTTTTCAAAAATTCTAATTAGTTTTAGAATTATTAAGATTCAAAGTTTCAATTTTTTCTTCTCTTTCTCGCCGTTCACTAGAGAAACAGACGAGTTTTATGCGTGTTTTATTGATGAGTCTGATTTCTTTTATTTTCAACAATGCTTTTTTCTACAAAGTGGTTGATGGTTATTAGTAGACTTGCTGAATATTTTTTTAACATTTCAATTAAATTATTCCGAGAAAAGGCTTCTGCTGGGTTGTTGAGATGAACAAGCGAGCTCTACTCGCTAAGATCGCGAAGCGATCTGAGAAGAACTGCGAAGCAGTTAAGAGGGTTGGTGAGCGATAGCTCACCTTTGTGTGATTTCTTTTATTTTCAATTTAAGTTAGGAAAGTAATATTTCAGCAATAGTTTTTTTTCGGGATGATTTGGATTAAATTATTTATCAGCAAGAGAGATAAGTAGTTTCGGTTGTAAAGGAGCATTAATTAAGCCGACCAGCGGGGTGATTGGTAAGATGGAACAAGCGAGCTTTGCTCGCTGAGATCGCGAAGCGATCTAAAAAGAACTGCGAAGTAGTTCCGGGGGTTGGTGAGCGATAGCGAGCAGGGGGCAGGCCCCCTAGTACATTAAAAAAAGGTTTATGAAAAACTTGAACATGGTTATTTGGACATGTTTCACCACTAAGATGTTACAAATAACAATACCGTGTCCACCGTGGAATGAAATAATTATTAAGTTTTTATCGGATATGACTTAGTATTTTTTAAAATAATGATAAAGTTCTGTGGATGAATTTTATCTACTCAACTTAAAAAAATTACAGAGTTTACGCGGTCTTTTTGAAACCCTCTGTAAGAAAAAGATAAAACTTCTTTTCTGCACGTTTGGTGAGGGAGGGCAGTCCAGGTTTTTCATTTTGTAGTATGGGGTGTTTTGTTCTTTTTAATGTTTCCATTATTGTTGTACTATTTCTGTCTAATTTAAGGGTCAAATTTCAAAACAAATAATATAGGGAAGGCCTCCAGACACTCCCATCAGTGCTTGGGACTTGGTATTATTCACAAAATTTAAACACCAAGGTTCTTACCTTACATGCATACATATTCTAAAAACCTACATTTATTTATAACATATGCCCTTGCTGGGGCCTTAAAAATTATTTCTGCCAAACTCCACGAAAATAAAGACAGGTTAGGTCTAGAATTTGCTTCCTGAAAAAAAAAACCTCACAAACAACATATCTATTATTCTTCCGACTCATACCGTTTAAATAGGTGTTTCCAAAAAAAAAATCCAAACCCATTCCAAATATCTCCTCCAACGAAAAGCAATTCCCTTTAAAAGAAAAGACAGGGCCTTCCTCTACTTCATCAAACTTTATCTTTCCTAGTAACAAAGAAGAAGAAGTAAATTTTACTCAGGTCTAAAAGGGTCCCCGGAACAAATTTGAGTTGATGACGAAGACTGGCCGATTTGTTCTCCCATTGATTTGACATCCGCTCGAGCCTCTATTGGCTCCTCTCTCCGCATCAACCACTGTGGATGGAAGCTTTGATAAAGCCATTTGAGGAAAAAACTCGTTATTTGAAAGGATGGATTTATTTTTAAAGAGAGGTTGTGGAAATCAAGTGGTAAGCAGTCTACCTGAGGCTTTTTTGTGTTTTAGTGTGAGGTTAGGTATTGGAAAGAAACCTTGGATTGGGTAGGATTATTGAACCACGGCTTACTAGATACTATACAGGCTAGCCGAGTACGGAAATCTTTAAAAAACCAGATGGCAATACTTGACAAACTGGCAAAGCATATCCACAGTGTTGAAGGCGGTGGGTGATATAGGTAGGACTTGTGGCGATCCAAGCGGGAAAAGTTGTCAAATGGTTTTCATTGTTCAAAACTCGGCTAGCCTGTATAGTATCTAGTAAGCTGTAAGTAGTATCTAGTAAGTAGTATCTAGTAAGTATCTAGTAAGTAGTATCTAGTAGTATCTAGTAAGTAAGTGATTGAACTAACGCAAACAAAACCTTCGCACATTTTTTATGAATAGGTTAAACCGTGATAATTATCAGTGGAGTTTATTTCTATCCCCATCCGTTTTGGGAACCCCCCCCCCTTTCCCCTCCTTTAGGACCCCTTCCTCTTCTTTATTATGATAACTTGGGGCCTTCGGGTCACTACAGTCTTTGGGCTTATGTCCGACTGTATCAGAAAAGGCCCTTAATAAATTTCCTAGCTGAGGGTGACCCCTGATGAAGTCCTCAGACCAGGGCCGTATCCAAGGGGGGGGTTAGGGGTTCAACCCCCCCCCCCCCGAAAGTTTGACGTCAATTTTTATACTGCTATTTTTCTTGAAAATTATGTCTCACAAGTAGCGATATCCTCTTCGGGTATAACCCAAAGGGTCTCAAAATGAGTCAAAACCCTACTTTTAAGGGTAAAATTTCAAAACATTTTCTGGGGGAGGACCCCCAAGCCCCCTCGAAATTTTGAAATCTATTAAGTATACGGTTTTTCCTTCAAACTTGTGTGATTTACAAGGAGTGGTCTTCTTTAATGTAACCTAAAGTGTCTCAAAATGAGTTAAAATGCCCCTTTTAGGGGAAAAATTCAAAAAATTTTCTGAAGTAGGAACCTAAAAACCCCCTTAACATTTCGCCATTATTACAATATACCTTCTTTTTACCTTGAAAATTCGGCCGCTTACAATGAGTGGTGCTCTATGGGTGTAATCTAAAGGGTCTCAGAAATGAGCTAAAACACTCTTTTGAGGAACAAATTTCCAAAAATTTTCTGGGGGAAGACCCCCAGACCCCCCTTTTACTTCGAATTCAGATTGCTTGTACAATTTTGAAATTTAGTGCATCGAAATTTCAATCCTGTGTTGTCATCTAAAACGTAACATAATAAAAGTACCCGTAAAGAGGTACCTCAGAAAATATTTGAGTCAACCCCCCCCCGAAACAAAAGTCTGGTGGCCCTGCCTCAGACGGGTCGTCCAGCTAATTTATTTTTTCCAAATTGGTTTTCTTACTATTCTCTCTTTCCAGAGATATTCTGAATTGTCTTTGAGTACTCAAAACTATCCTTACATTTTTCACCCATGAGTTACGAATCATCCTGGAGTAAAGCAAACATAGATGAAGTAGAAGAATTTCAATAGAAGGTTTGAATGATTGGTTATAAAGTAACTTCAATTATTCAAGGGCCGCTGGCTCCCGTACCATTAACAGGAACTGAATGAAATTTTTGCGAAAGGATATTTTGAGGGATCCGGACAAGAATGATCTGGAGTAGAGCAGTTAAAAAGTGAAAAAAAAATGAAAATTCCAAATCTAAACCCCTGTTTTATTATCGTAACGTGATCTCTGAAGTGGAAAAACACAAAAGGTGGTGGAACGGTGCCTGTAGGGTGTAAACCCTCCCCTAGATAGACAAATAAAAACGGTAATGGTAAATGGCGATTTCCTGTGCAATTCCTTAGCCGAGGTAATCCTAAGGGGTACGCGTATCCCCGGTCGAGAACCGGTGCCCTAACCAATATTAAAGAACAACACCACTATCCACTTCTACCCAACAATCCTCATCGATGACTGTAACCATCGAAACGAATTGACGCATCTCTACAATAATAATAACACCCTGTAGTATCCTAACCACAACTCCAATCGGATTTCCACTTTTGTCCGACCCCTGAAGGTCAAGAGTGACAGTCGGCGGTGACCGATAATTAGATCAAAGGACTCTCCGAGACACGAGTATCGATGGCAAATCGAATTTTCACTCTCGGGACTCAAGAGGGGATTGGATTACGGACGGATGAAATCATCTCCGAGTTCCCTATCTTTACAAGTGCTTTAAGAAGATTGATCTTTAGAAAGATATAAAGATAACCTCTATTGCTGTTGGTTGAAGGTATAACTGTAGGGCAAAACCTTTTAATGTAAAATCCTCTTCAGTAATTATTGTGATAGTATGTATTTGATTTATTAAATGTTTTACACTTTTCGTGTCGTCTTTTAAAATGAACTATCGAATTCTTATGAAACATATTTTAAATGAGATGATATACTTTGATGTTTTTTAAATAGAGTAGAACTCCAATTATCCGAATCAATTGGGACCGGACTCCATACGTATGATCAAAAATTCGGATAATTGGATTTTTTCCGAAAAGGGTTTATTTTAATTATTTACTGCATGTATGTTGAAAATGGGAGAAAACACTATTTTTAAGGGAAGATAGCTTTTAATTAATTTAATGAAAAGGCAATATTCGGATCAATTCGGATAATTGCAATTCTACTGTTCTTAATAAACATAAAGGTTTTCAAAACTTAATTTACCCTTTTGAAATTGACACACAAATTTAATTGGTTTTTTTTTCTTGCTCATTTATGCCCTTAAGCTCACCTGACAGCATTTCCACTTGCCATGTTGTTAATTACTTTCATCTATACATATGTGTTTTTTTTTGTGTGTGTTTGCATTTTATTTTCTTTAGAATTTTTTGTTGTTGTATATTGTGTATTCTTATTAGACTAAATATGTTTCATTCACCTGAATGAGGTGACCACACCTCCTTGGTGATACAAATGTTTTCCATTTTTTTGTAATTTTCTAATAGTTATAATGTAATAAAAAAATTGATTGATTGATTGATTGATTGATTAATTGCAAAGTCCTTATGAGTGATCCATTAAAATAATTTTATACAGTAGTTCAACTACAGCAGTAGTATGGTAACGATATCACGCTAAATTCTCAGAAATTTTAAAACTTCTCATTTCATAATTCGAGCATAAAAAGAACACAAAAATATTTTATTTACGTAAGTTTGAAATACCATACATGCAAAAATTTTATTTAGATTTTGACCCTATAAATCGGTTTTAGAACAATCATAGTTTCTTAATACAAACAAATGATATTTCAACTCTAAAATTCTTCAATTATGACTTTTAACCAACCCCAAAACCATCCCTCTAATTTAATATTAAGAATGAAGAAAACTAATTAATGGAAGTGAAAACCTTTAGCTTCTTATCAATATGAACTAAAATTTTATCTTCAAATATCTAATATTTATAACACTAATGTATCTCAAAATTATTGATAAGGACACACTTTTCTATTACTCGTATCCTATCTGTTCTATACATGTCGAACAATGTGATCTCGTGTAACTCTGATATATTTACATATTTAGATAAGAGGTTACATACCTATCACTCACTCAAGCTACTCCCTAGTCACAATCTCAAGCATATGCCTAACTAAGGCCTCACGCAACTGTTTAAGAAAGTCATTGCCTTGGAAGATCGTTTCTCTTGAATCGGAAACTTGACAGCGGAGATATTTACAGCACGAGGAACCAGGTATTTAGCGATTCGGAATGGCATCAACCTTCCAACCAATGGGAATCGATCTGTGGAATGAAATACACAGAGCTCAGGCATTTTTCCCAGTGGAGATAGTATTTGAGGATTTTTATGATGACTTAACAAATGACAATTAATAATTAAGAAGAATCAGTATAATAAAAAACATTAAATTTTATAACTATAAACTGTTGAAATCACTTTATCTATTTTACTCTTCTACAACCCTTTTACTCTAACCTATTTATTAATATAGCATAAAAATTGAGAGTGGAAACAAAAGTTTTTATACGTAAGGCCCCAGATGATATATCTTTTATTCCCTCTTCATTTGACCATTATTTATAAAATGTTAGTTTTTGAAACCTAAATGGAAAATAATTATCTGGCTGTTTCAATATACTGCATAACTGTTTTAACTATTACATGGTTTATTATCCGCATAAAACGAATAGGAAGTGGTTGAAATTATAGAGCACATTCCTTAAGTTTTTAGAGGAGTAATGAAGTAAAGAATGAAGTTTTTAGTTGTTAGGTATTAAAATATGTAAACCGCACAAATACAGGCCAGCAACGGGAAAAAATTTAATAATTTTTCTAGAAGGGTTAGGTATTTTTATAAGGAAAGAAATTATTAGAAAATAAAGGACATCATATAAAACTTAAATCTTATTATTATCAAAAGAAAATGTTTCAAAATAATTCTAGTGAAAGGGAAAAAATTAAATAAGAGTGAAACTAATTATAAAATACCTTCCATGCTTTTCACTAAGAAAAACTTGAAAATATTCAAAAATTAGTTTTAATGAAACATCATATCTACAACAGAATAGTATTTTTATAATATCTTAATTTAAGCTTTTCATTTGCACATGCTTATGGTCTTTAATGTTTTAAAAAAGATAAATTTTTTTGGGCTGTATAATCAAAAATAATTAAAATTAGTTAGGTTTTATTTTATTGAAATAAATATTACTATGAGCTATATAAAAGTGAAAATATATTTATTTTACTATAGTTCCTCCAAAATTTTCATTTCAAATAAAATTTTAAAAAATTAAACCAACATTTAAACAATGAGCCTTAAACCAATGTTTGCTTTTAAAAGGAATCAAATTTAGAAACAAAAATTCAATGCAAACAAAGGAATTTATTCCATCTTAATAGAGGAAAATAACATTAAGAATTGACGAGAAAAGGCACACAGCAAACTCTATTTACTAACCGTCTGGCTACAATAAAAACTCCTCAAATAGGGATATTTACTCTTTTGAACGTCTAATTCCAGATAAATAATTCACGGGTAAATTATCCACGTTTAAATCTTCAAATAGCGAGTATTAGGAAAACAATGGAATAAGCGTGGGGTAAAGCAAAGCGATTCGATACATTTTTATCAAGATAATCGTTCGTAAAATTGAAAAGTTGGGAAAAACTCAGTTTTAAAAGGTCTCCCGACTTATCCTTCTAAAGATTTGTTTGCAAATTAAAATGGATGGCAACACAGCTATAAAATTGGGTTTGTTTTCCGTCGCAGATAACTTATTAAAAAGCTGTGTATTTTGACTCCAGAGATTTCGCTAAGTAAGAAGGTTAAAGAAAAGATGCACGTATAAATTAAGAAACAATCTTAATTGAATTGGGTTATTTTTAGCGATGGTGGTGGCTTTAAGTTTCTTAGAACAAGCAATAAACTGGAAGCGTATATCAATAATGGTTTTACTCTGTTCCCTATGGAGAAATTTAATTACTTAATGGTGAAATATGGGAGGATAAAAATGTTATACCGGGCCTCTTTCAATAAAAGCTGCTTCTTGGAAAACATATTTATCATAATTAAAATTTATTTCTCCAAATCTTATCCAGTGTATTTGTTTAGCGAAATTCGGATTCTTATTAATTTGAGAAAATATTCTTCTATATCCTTTCTGTGAACAAAATTTGTTTGGAGATTTATAAAACGGTTTAGCCGATTGGTTTAGCCGAATACTTTTAAAAAAATTCACTATCTGTTTTACTTGAAGAAATATAACCTCCAATACATTTCTTTCCTAAATGTCTGGCTAAAGCCTTTCAAACGCATCACCATTCACTATTTTGTTCTTTTTCACTTTGAAAAATTCCTTCACCAAAAGTATTTTCGTTTCTACCACTTTATTCGAAACTATTCTTCCCACTTCCTTAATTATTCGCATTTTCTTTTCTCTAATCATTTAGTTATGCATGGACTAGATCCCTCAGGATTAGAGCAATCAAATGTTAACACCATTTGGGACAAAATCTCAAATCAAACTTTGGCTTGTGACATGTGTTTGTCATAGAAAATAGGAAATTCCTTTATTTTTGTTATCTTTTGCACCCGATTTAACCTTCCATTTCATTTGAGGTTTTATTCCATCTATCTAATGAATTGAATGCTGAAATACTCTTCAATTATATCGGTTTCGGGTGTATTATACAGTGTTTAAAAAGTCGGTTTCACGACTTTAATTTGGAACCAACGTGTCCTAGGGTCATGGAAGTAAGGTTTTTACCCCTATGTAAGTAACCGTGGAGAATCCATAGAGATTATTTGCAACACTCCAAAACAAGAAAGTTACAAAAATTATTAAAAAACTAAAGGAGATGGAACTTCTGAAACTTCTATTAATACAGTGTAAAAAAATTCCGTAAAATTTACGGTTTTAAACTGGCAGCTGGGTTGGTTGTGGAACGCCGTAAAAATTACAAAGTAAATCCGTAAAAACAACGGCGTTTTACCTTTTTAAATCCAAGTTTACAAGGTTTTACCAGGTAAAACGCCGTTGTTTTTACGGATTTACTTTGTAATTTTTACGGTGTTCCACAACCAACCCAGCTGCCAATTTAAAGCAATAAAATTTACGGGATTTTTTTACACTATTACATGCAAGGGTTATGAGGTATATAATTTACTTTCCGCGCTAATCACTATTAGAATTCATTTATATAAATTTTAAATTGCAAAGCTAATCAACAACAGAACAAACAATTCTTTAAAAAGCTTTAAAACAACTCCTTCTTTTGGACTCTGCATTAAAACGAAACAATAATAATAAGGATACTTTGCCGGAGATTTTACCTAATCTCCTCATAAAATTTCCTCACAAACCCTTTTAAATTTACCGCTCACACCCACAAACGCATTTTAAACGTCTGCTGGAAACTAGTAGTTACATCCTTTTTCCAGAGACCTTTTTAAATTGAATTTTAAAAGCAACAAAGCGTTTAAACTGCGTTTCGGTCCTCGGAGAACGCACATAATAACACGGTTCTCCGTTGTATACACCTAATGAAAAAGGAACACCTCTAGAAAAGTGTTAGTGGTAAAGCATGTGTGATGTACGAGCGCTACATGTTAATGAGAACATCCTAATCAACTTTCGCAGGAACCTCTGTGGTTTGCGGTTTGGACAATTTATGATACTGTCTCTTCGGATATCCGGCGGAGTTCTTTTTGAGGAGGTGTCAGAAATGATGGAGTTGGGTTGAGATGTTTCGCTCTAAGAAAAGATAATTATGGTTGTTAGAGTGCTTGGAGATGGGGTTAGTTAAGTATTTAAAGGCGTTGGGGGGGGGGGGTTCTGGAAAGAAATCACTTTAAGTGCAAATTTTTCGGGCTCGGGATTGGAGTTTGGGTTTGTAAAGTGTTCGATGTTTGTAATTAACCTTGTGAACTTGTTGCTCTTAGAATGCTAATTAATTTTCTGCCGGTTTGAAATTACTGTTTTTTCATTCTTTTGTAAGACTTTACAATCAAACTATGATATTATTTTACTTTTTGAATACATTGTATTCTGCAGACTTTTTGTATTAATGATTAAAACGGTAATAAGGATAACAAAGAATGATATAATAAACTATGATATAATTGAATGCAAGTTTCATAAATATTGATATGAATATGTCAAATGACACAAAAAGTATAAAAACCGTACTTAGAAATTTTGACATATGATATGACCCAGCTCCAAGTAAAATCGTGACAATGTATAGAATTCAGAATTTTTTAAATACATCAAGAAACATTTTAAATACATCAAGTACTTTAAGGAAGACAGTTTTACTAAAAATCTTGAACATTTAGAAATTCGCATAAACAGATATCTAATTTTAATACATATAAAACGTTTTTAGGGACGATATTTTTAGTTTAAAGTTTTAGGTGTTATTTGGTAATAATTTAAACCTTTTAGTCCCCAAATTTTCTTTAGTCAATTTCGGACTTACCAGAATCAGAAAGGTTAAAAGAATCTTTATGATGCACTGAGAGCAACAAGCCCTTTGGAGCACTTCTAACCGCTTACCTATAAATTTCACCAATTTCACGAAATTCCCTTCACAACAACGAAAAAACTTCACCGCTTTTTCACTGAAGAAAACCTCGTAAGTATAGTAACAAAAAAATAAATATAAGAGCCGCCATTTTGGCTCTTATCGGACACCCGTGAAATGCGCTCATAAAGCAGGATAATGTGCTTCCGGAAATAAAATTGCGTAAGAAGGACATTTGTTTGCTTGGACCTTATCCTTATATACGTCCTTCAAAAGGACTGGCCGAGTCGTTAAGAGTCAAAATTAATGCATTTTTATTATGCCCATTCCTTTAAGGTGATATACTCTACTAGTTGATGGAAATATAAAAGTGATGTAGAGGGGTAAAGTAATGTAAGAAATATCGACGCATGTAACTTTTTTACTTTAATAATTTTTTAATAAAAATATTGTTTCTTCCAAAAAAAAATAATTTAAGGTTTTTCATGTAAAAGAGACTAATGGACTAATATTTGAATGCTATTTTACATTTTTCTACTGAACAAGATTTTAGATGTGCTACGAATAAGTGTGGTCTGACTGATAAAAAACTGACAAAAGTACAGTCGACTCCGCTTATTGTGATCACGGTTAAAGTTATCAATCGGATAATGTTGTTAAAATTGACTATAGTCCCGCTCACTCCTATTTAACTTAACGCAAAATGTATCGTTTTATCTTACGTGATCAATATACCACTTAATGTTATCAAGATCTGGTGAAATCCCCTAAAAACCCCCTTTTTTCCCGTTTGAAGGCTAATTTTAATACATGATCATACAAATGAGTCATTAGTTTATTAGTATTGTATGTTCCACTCTCATATTTTTCTTAAAGAATGTAAAGGTTGCAAAATATGGTCTAGGGTCTAGGTAATCGTTTTAAATACTTCAATTAGGACTACATAGTTGTGATTTTAAAGCAAATAACACTCTAGTTACACTGTTTGAAACTTTCTAGTACCAAATCGCTTATTATTTATTATCAATAGGATATTGTTATCATTCTGCTCTTGGGTAAAAGTTATCACATTAAGCGGAGTCAACTGTATAAGTAAAATTTCGTCAGTGCTAATTCATTCATTCTTAAAATATCATAAGTATATCTCTGAATCTTTAGTTTCCCTTTATCCATTATTTATAACGTACGGTATGGATGTACGGGGAAAGTTCCGTTACACTCAAAAACCATAAGAAAAATTTCAATCACCATAAAATCATTCTCCCCCAATCCCCAACACTAGGGTGTCCCGTTCATATATGGAAAAAAGTTTTTTTCGAGCTACACTATCGCAAGAGGTATCAAAAGTTGCGTAATTTTACACAGATTATGAAAATGGTAATAAAAATAGAATTGCGGGTCATCTTGAGGGCTCTACCTCGTCTTGAAGTTTCGTTTCTACAGACCTATTACCGTATGCCTAAAATATTATAAAATTCAAGTTTAAAGGGAATTTTATTACAGAGATAAACGAAACATGACTGAAAAACATAATAAATAAAATTGATCTTATATTTAATGACAAAACTAAATTCATTCCGAAGTCAAAAATTTGGCATTTCTGCTCGAGATTGTAACCTTGTTCTCATAAAGCCATCTCTAGAATTTACGTCAGTTGCTCTTTGTGAGGCCTCTGTTACCAGTTTAACACATCTTTCCAGTGATTGTGTGCGGCAAGGAAAGTCAACAATATCCAAGCTCTTACCTTTTGCCATGATTTGAAGGACCTCATTAGAAATACCGGCGGAGCTGTAACACTGTTCAACAAATTGTACCTTAAATTTTTTTTTCCTTGATGAAAATAGTCATTTCTTATAGATTTTAGGTCACTAAACACGAAAATCACCATCAAAATTCTCAATTGGCTCGGGATTTTCGGGGAACGGCCCCCTCCCCCATTTTTGCGCTTTTTGATGACTTAATGACTTTGAATTCGATTTTCAGGGTCAAAAAACTTTACTCATATCTTTAAATTACTCCCAAAGAGACAAGGAAGGATGAAATTCCTAAAATATGAAATTTTGTAACAAATAGATAGGTTTAAGGGGTTATTGCCCCCTTAAAAATGCAAAAAAATAGCTAAAAATTATAGAGGATTTGATACGATATTTTTTCCTCTTAATTTTTACGCATTTCACTTTTGAAGGGTCCTAACCTTTCCCCAAGGACCCAAATTTGATGACAATATGCAGCATTGATTTTTACTAAAAGCGGTTGAGGTGTTAGCGTCCCTAAAGCACTCGCGCAAGGTTTCGGAAGACTCTCTAGCGCAAGCGCGTTTAGGAAATTATTTTCATGCTTTGAAAAGTTTAAAAATGACATTTTTCTTACATTATATGTCTTTTCTAAGTGGAAATTCTTCGATTCGTCAGTAACTGGCCGGTTCTATGGGGTATTCGATGTTTCAAGGGCGGATAGCTATGCGCAAGAGCGAACAGCTTGAATCATCGAATACCCCCATAAAACCGGCAAGTTAGTAATGAATCGAAGAATTTTCACTTAGGAAAGACTTATAATGTATGAAAAATGTCAATTTCAGGTCGGTCTTGATATATAAAATACATTTAATGACGTCCCTTATAGTTGGTAGCTGTCGATCGTCAAGTTGTTTAATATAGCGCGAGTAGTGTCACTACGCCTTGAACTCATTTTTTTTAAAAATCACATCTGTACTTAAAAATTACTTTTGCTTCGAAGAAAACACTCGTAAGATAAGTACTCAAAACAAGTTGAAACTTGAGGGAAGTTGAAAGATTAGGAGCCTAAATTACGAATAGAGCGAATGATCTCCGTAAAAATGACAATTTTTAAAACTTTAACGATGGGTAGAGCCCTGAAGATATAGTTTAATTTTGTTTTTAAAAACATTTTTGTAATCTACGATCAATTACGCAAATTTTGAGGGGTCTTGCATTAGCGAAAGCCGAAAAAAAAATTTTCGGGACACCCTACCCAACACCCCACCAAACCACCACTCCAATTCACCAACCACCCAAACACAAAACTTTCCATCAACTACTAGTATCGCTCCGCGGGTAAAGCCCTGTCATGGCTCTGACAGCGATCACTTGACGGCAACAAACCCCAGTAGTGCACAGACGGGCACCAACCCTACTCCGCGGCCAATTTCGAGTAAGTGGCGCCATCCATCACAGTACGAGAGCCCTTGAGCCGACGCATCACTTGAACTTTACCTAGTGATGGATTGGAGATGCTGCTGCTGCTTTTGGATTAGAAGCTCTGAGAGCGGATGAGGTGGGGATACCGTGGGATGGTGCAACCACTTGGGGGCCGTTATGGTTCAGAGAATATTGTTGAGGTATTGTTGTAAAGCTCATTCAAGTGGTCAGTTGCGAGGTATCACGTTAAGACCGACGGTATCTTGTATCCTTGTCTTTCCCCCTCCATTTCTCTTGGTTTCGCTCTTTTTATTCTCTAACAAAATTATCTTTCTTTGCTTTTCTCTCTCCTCCCAGCTCCCTCACTCTCTATTTTATATTTCTCCCTCTCTTTTTTCTATCTTTCCTCAAATTTTTTTTTTACATTTCTTTCTCTTGTTTCTCACACTTATTTCTCTTTTTTTCTCGCATTTCTTTCTCTTTCTTTTTCTCTTTTCTTCCCTTCCTTCTTCTCGTTCTCTACAACCCTTACTCTTTTTATCACACTCCTTCCTCTTTTTTCTTCCTTCCCTTTCTCTCTTTTCTCACATCCGTTTCTCTCTTTTCACACATCCCTTTCTATTTTTCTCAAATTACTTTTTCTCTTTTCTTCTTTCCTTTCTCTCTTTTAACTCACACTTTTTATCTCTTTTCTCCCTCCCCTTTCTCCTCTTCTCACATCCCTTTCTCTTTTATCTCACATCCCTTTCTCTTTTATCTCACATCCCTTTCTCTTTTTTCTCACACTCCTTTTCTCTTTTCCCTTCTTCCCCTTTCTCACTCCCCCCTTTTTCCCTTTCCCTTTTTTTCTCACACTCCTTTTCTTTTCTCTTTTCTACCTCCCCTTTCTCTCTTTTCTCACACCCCTACGTCTATATCTATCTCTACCTCTAGTTTTTATTTGCAGCGCACACTTTACAACAATCATATTCATCATTAAAAACAGTCTGTAAAGAGTCATAACAGGTTGGGGAGTAGCAAAAATGGGATTCGGAGCAATATCCCCCCCTCTAAAAAAATCATAAATATTTCTTTTTTGATCACAGAAAACAATTAAAATTGCGCCATATCAACCTTAACTGCCTTTGAAAAATGTTTAAGGCTACACCACTTAAACAATTCTATGTTGTAGTTCGTCGGCCAAAAAATAGCAAGTCTCGAACTGATATTTCGTAACTTCTGTACAACTCTATTTAGTTCATATTTTTCTCTCATTTGGTTCTTTATGTAACTAATTTTAACCTTAATTTATTAATTTTAATCCTCAAACTTTTTAAGGAGACAACTTAAATATATTTTAGTAAATTGTTAAATTCATTATTTTTTAAAATGAATTTGATATTCCTTTCAATTTTTCAGGCAAAACTTTTCTATGAGCCTTTAAACTTTTACAGGGATATAATTTGATAAAATATGATATTTCACAAAAGATTTTACATTTTTCCCGAAATTTTCAGCAGAAAATTTTCTTTTTGAAGAACGTTTATAACTACTTAATATTTATAACTTCGGTTATTATGTTAAAATAATTAACTTTTTTTTTTAAAAGCTCATGTTTGCATTTTCATTATTTTTGTACAAGTGTATTTTATTTTCCCGTTTGAGTGAAATAGCTCATATAAAATGTATTCTGTAAACTTACATTTCAATGAGAGAACTATTTCTACATGAACCATAAATCCATAATTCATTTCTTCGACCAAAATCTTCAAAATTCTTTAGTTGTCACGAGTAGTATAGTTCAACTTTTAAAAATACGCATTTTTAATTAAATAACTTAAGACTTAATTCATTTATTCACGGTTGTTTATTTAAATCATCAAAACGAATAGCAAATGCAGAAATGAGTATGAAACAAATAAACTGGAAAACCAAAACTCATGGAACATTGGTATTAAAATATTCCCCAGCCGTTTAAATCTCAGGTATCTGGAAACTTGTAATTAATTGATAGGCTACACCCCTTACTAAAAAGATTCATATATTCAACCGAGATTTAAGGCTTATCTTTGAAAAAATAGTTAAACCTATCTTGGAATCGCTTTGATTATATTCAAGGTTTGAACGTTTCTTGCTTCTGAATTGACGTCTTAAGTAAATTGCATTCGAATAACTAATAAGACAAAATTCCAGAACTGCATTATGTATGAGCATTAGTTAGCATATTTTCTATTAGTTTAAATGAAACAACTTTATGGTGTTCCCGTTTCGCAGCATAAATCTTTCCAAGTTTTGATTCTGTATAATTATTTTTGTGTTGTAACTTTTAGGGACTCTTGGAAAATACATGGAAATATTTTGACCTTATTTCACAACTAACATTCTTATACATATAAAGCTCAGATTTATATTCCAAATACCATCTATCTTTTATTGTAAAAATATTTTCATGTTCTTGTTTCTCCACAGATGCTGGAAGAATATTGTATTACCTAATCTTCATAAAGAATCTTCAGTTTAATAACAACGTATTATAGAGATATCCCCTTAGTTATTCCAATGAATGTATAAAGTAAAATAAATTGTATGCTGTTATGCAATGTTTGTCTGGGTTTAACTGGTTAAGAAATTTGTTGCTTGTTTTCAAGACTATTTAAACGTAGTCTAACTATAACTATATTAAATTTATATTAAAAAAAACTTTGTAATTTAATTCAGTTGAATACATTTTATTCTGAAATATAACTTTATACTATATTCTTTTTCTTTACAGAAACATGATTCTTAGAATATGACGTATCACGTTTTTCTTCATTTTTACGTCAACAGCAAAAAAATTAAACAAAAAATTAACTTAAGATGAAAGTATTAAACAGGGCATTAATTTTGTATAGTTCAAAGAAAATTAATTATATCTAGGCGTCATTTTTTCTTATTAAGCCAAAAAACCAAATCTGAACATGTTTCAAAACATGCATTACAAGTTCAGTTAAATAATTATCAACTCCCTTGTTACCCTCATGACCTTATTTCATTTAAAATCTTCCAACACCGCGAAGAAATTCCAGAATCGAAACTCCCCTCCTCAGCCTCAGCAAGAATGCAGCAAACAAACTTAAAAACAACAACAAACAAAAAATCGTGAACTTTTGATGAAAGTCGGTCCTAACAGCTGTTAGGTGGAGGGAAGAGAAAAAGAAAACCGAAACAAAAAAAATGGCGAAGATGTTTATTAAAGTTTTAGAAACCATCAGCCGGTATATTAGTTTTCAGGGCGATGCTGACAGAATGTCGATAAAGCAGTGGAAGTTATTTAAGGTTTGCATCATTTTCGGAAAGAGTTTCAGAAATCAGGGGTGGCAACAAGAGCTCTTTTGAAGAATGTGGGACCGCGAAACCAATGAACGGATATTTCTTGTGAGAAATTTCAAGTTCAAAATTGTTCCTTTTTCTTTTTCTTCTTTCTCCGCGATCGCTTTTTGGTTGATTAAATGCTGAAGTAGCTTGATGTTGTATCGACGGGTTTGATTTATTACCTTTAGGCGTTGGCGTTGATATGATAATGGCACATTTATAGTGGCATTTTTAATGTCAGCTATTGAATCTGGCCATAAAGGTTTTCCAATAATACAACATGTTCTTTTTTAAAAACGTTTTAAGTACATTTTTTTTAAACGTAACATTCTCTTAAAAGCTTTATGGATACTTTTACTGGTGATCTATAAATACGCGTATGTACCCCGTTTAAACCACGATTTTAAAAAAAAGTGAAACGTTTAAAGAACTGAATTTATCTAGTTTTTCCAATTACTTGAAAGGTTTTTAAATGTTAACGGAAGGTTGGAACCGCGAACAGATTAAAAAGTTGATAATAAATTTAGTTCTTAAAATCATTAAGTAATAGTTAATAAATAACTTTTTTAATTAATCCACATTACCCAAGTACTTACAGGTTTTTTCAAAAATGGTATAAAACTGCGAATTAAATCTTCTTATGCCTGAAAATCTTGTTTTTACGACGAATCAAATTAAAGTAGTTAAAAGGACATTAAATTGGAAACCAATGGGCAATAGATCTAGAGGGAGACCCAAAAGGAAATGGTTGGACGATGTTCTTAAAGATCTTAGAACAATGAAAATAGTCAACTGGAAAAAAAAGGCGTGTAATAGTTGCCTGGAATAAAATAGTACAACAGCAGACCAAGGCCCATCAAGGGCTATAGGGCGACCAAAGAAGAAGAAAAATCAAATTAAAGTTACTATCTACATATCTTTCGAGAAATATTTATAAAAAAGTTTTTTAAACGATATTCCACTTAACCATTAAAACTTTAGGCTGGGCGCGCACACGAGTGACTAAAGTTACGGCGACCAAGATTACTAGTATCAAAAATATCACTAGAAAACAATGGATCTCTATGAAGAAATTCTTGGCAATCGGCCAACTGTCACGTCGCCTAGTGCGCGCACTCTACCAATACTTGAACTTGTTTCAATAGCCAAGGCAACAATTTTGTCTTTGTCACCGTGACAAAAGTCGCTCGTGCGCGATCAGCCTTAAGGTACTTTTTTTAAAGTGGAGGATTTCTGACTGTTATTTTTTTTAAGTAATGCCTATTCATACTAAAATTATATAAGCTGAGTCTATCAATCTAAATATCCTGATTTAAATGTTAACGATAGTATAAAGTTACTTATTATACAAGTAATCAGTTCAAAGGGTAACAGAGGTTCCTCAAAAATTTAATTGCTTAAAACCAACCACCATACACAATTACTGTAATCCCATATCATCCTCAACCCATGAAAACCCAATCAAGAATCAGTCTTTCAAAAATAAACACTGGAGGCCTTCTAATTAAAGACCTAATGCCTTTTTAATTCCCCCCACCTTAATCTCCAGGAGAGATCGATAAATGGTTTAAAATAACCTTCCTTTTCGAAACACTCACATCACTTCAGTTGTTTTTTTATCTCCTCCCGTTTTAAAATATCTCATATTTCCGAAAAGTAGTCAATTAAGTCTTTGAACTTTCCCCTGGCGACCATCAGTCTTATCGTAGGTAGATGTTATGTGGAGAGATACGTGGGCTTTTGAGAGAAGTTTATTTTCATAATATCGTAAAACGGTGCGATTTGCACGTACAAAGAGCCGATATCTTAACGTCCGTTGTTTCCCTTCTCACATCTCAAGAAAATTTGTTGCCAAAACAGATGCTATAAACTTTGATCTAATTTAGGCAGCGATATATTATTTCAATAGATTTGGAAATCCATGAAATTTTTAACCTAGTTTCTTATATAATAGAGCATTTTCAATCACATGACTCGGACCTAACAACGGCCTTAGCAACAGAAATGTTATAGTTTTTTGCCCTACAGAGGTTAACAGTTACAGAAAATGACTGGCCGTGGAATTCTTCTATTGGAGCATTTGCAATCATGTGACCCCATACTTAAAAACCGCCTTAGCAACAGATAAACAACGGCCTTAGCAACTGTTAAAAGCCCGACAGGAGGTACACAGTTAAAAGAAAATAACCGGTTGTGACGTCACCTGAAAACACTCTATTCGTCGTAATCTGCTTTATTTTCCTAATACAGTACGCATAGTATTTCTAGATTAACTGAAATGTTTGGAAAATACCTCGTAAAAAATTATATCGTAGAGATAACTGACATTGTCAACAGAGTATCCATGCAAATAGACAACCAATAAACACGACATAACCATCATCATATCATCATTAAAATATTAAACAAACCCATAGAAAATGTAAAATTGTAAGGTTAATTCTTATGTGGAGACATAGAGCATATAATTGTGTAAAGTTATTACTTGGAAATTTAATAATTTAATTAAAATAAAGATTTTCAGAGATCTTCAAAGATTTTCACTGTGTAATACAAAAGTATTGATAATGTAGGTTATCCCACTTATTACGGGATTTCCCAAACATAGAATTATCAAACTGTATTAAAACATTTTGTTTTGAGCTTTCCAGGAATAAATACCTGGGTTGTAAACCCCTTAATCAAGTCACTAGGGCCAACGGTCCAACCCATTCAATTCCCCTCATACTAACTATACGAGAAGGGGCATATTGCAATTGATACATACATCCATAAAATCGCACCAAGATGCGAGAAAGTTGTGTTGAGCAGAGCCTCCCTAAAGGGAATTAGTTTGTTTTTATACAAAATCTTTAGGTCGTCTACCTTGATGGAAACTCCTAATGGAGCTTTCGGAAGAGATTTCTGAAAGATTACGCGATGGTGAAAAGTTTGAGATTGAAGTCTTTCATGTGAAGTTCATCTAATTTTCTGAAGGCGGTTCATTAATGAAGTATCTAATCAGTTAGACAGGCTGGGAAAATGTTTCAAATTTAATGCTTGTTTGCGCCATTTTGTAATTTTTCTGATATAGCGAAAGATGGAGGAGAGTAAAGTATGGTTTGATCAGCTTTCTGGGGAAATTTTTAACTTGAAAGTTATATTGTGTTTAAAACTGATAAGGTGATTATTTAATTTATTTTAAAATACAGGCGAATTCGTTTGTTGTGAGTTAGGATATAACGGGAATCCTGCTTTGGCGATTGCAGAAGAATCAATTAGATGGTAAAAATCCGCATCAAATATAGTTTTCAAAACTCGTTTTGTAACGATGACTGATTCGCTGATTAAGAGTTAGAGGAATCCATACAAACGGGTCTTTTAGAAAAACTAATATTGTAGGCTTTTTTTTCTGTCATAAGGTACTCAAAAAATTGAAGTAAAATTTATATTTTACTAGTAATGTGATAAATCTGGGCACTATTTTTAATGCCCTCGCATTTCGGGTCGGACATAATTAATAATACCCAGTTTATCACTTTTACCTTAACTGATGTACTATAATTTCCATAAAATATTGTTTATATTCAAATAAGAAAGTTATTTAGATCACAAAATCTTAAGTATAAAATGCTGCTCATTTTTTTAATTATTATTGCTGAAGAAATTCCACGAACTTTTAGTATGAATTCTTTTTTTTTCCTCAATCATTATTGCTACCATTAATACGTATTCTATGTGAATTGATAAAATCCCTCATCAAAATTAAAAAACAGCTTCCAATGCTTAAAAATACAAAATTGATGGAATGCCATCTTATTTACTTGTTAAGGGTTTGCTACAACGCGGTTCAACAATTCCATAGATAATATTTAGACCACAAACTCAACATGATGCCTATTAAAAACTGATGGTGGCACTATCTCAAACTCAGAATAATTAAATTTTTAAGGGGAAATTTTAAAGAACGCGGTAGAAAAAAAAACTAGGAGGAAACCTCACAAAAAAAACGTACATACTTTCGGTTGGCGAATGCAGATGCAAATTTAATTTGAAAGGGCGAGGTAAGAAGAAAAAAAACTGTGACTCGCTACGGAAAGCACAGCTCTCCATTGTTCTGGAGGGTTTTCAATCACACGTAAATAAGCAATAAATATTCATGAAATAGGGGTTAAGGGGGAGAGAGGGTCACAAGACAAAGAGGGATGTTTTTCAAAGTAATTAACGCGTCTTTTTCACTTGTGGCTCTTTCGCTGTATCATGGGAGATGAATGGAGGCCATTAGAATTTTTTTAAAGGGGGGTGATGTCTCCTTGGGCATGAACTGATACTATATCTTGAGAGTTAACGTACCGTGCCCGGTTCTAATTTGAGTATTTGTTGGCCAATTGTTGAGAGATAAAAGATATTTTTATTTTTAAAAAAGTGTGAAAATGTGTTCTTGGTTCACAACGGGGGGTACGGGTTAGTCAGGACCTGGCTAAGCTAACTAAGATATGGAAATCATTAAAGCGATAGATGGCGATAGATACATTCTGGCAAACCAGCATTGGCCATTGGAATTGAAGCATGGCCATCTAGCTAGACACATAAGGCCAGAGAAGCTGGAAATCTTGAGTGACGTTCTGCCTACTATTTCGCGTCATCATCGCTTTTAGGACGACAGCGCAACTACAATCTGAAATCTTGCAGCGCAACTACAGTCTGAAATCCCTTTGACTGGACTGGAGTTGCGCTGTTGTCCAAAAAGCGATGATGACGCGAAATAGTAGGCAGAACGTCACTCAAGATTTCCAGCTTCTCTGGCCTTATGTGTCTAGATGGCCATGGTTGAAGACGGGTCTGCATAGCTCAAAAATATGTGTTTGACGAGTTAATGGAACAGGATATCTAACTCGAAAAAGTATTTATTGTTACCTAGATGTAATAGGGTGTCATGGTAACAAAATCTACCAAGATATAGACTCACAATCACCAACAGTAAGCAGTTACGTCATGAGAACTCGCCTTTATTTTCCCACTGTGTTAGCCTATTGGTTGGGTAGGCTATGGGGCGATCCTAGCGGGGCAAAGTTGTCAAGTGTGTCCCATAATTCAAGAAATGGCTAACCTGTATGAATCTAGTAAGCCGTGATCGGAGGTACACAGACAAAAACATTTTTGCTTAAAATATCAAGTTTTGTATCTAAGCATCAATTATTAAATATTGATAATTTGAAAAATCAAGAAAATAAAATTACCCTTTCAGTCCTTGCCACTCACTTTTACATAGGATTCGATGACAACCTAGGGCGGTCTGATGTAGCAAACAGGTTGCCACATCATCTTTCGTCATCTTAGAATCATATAACACTGTCTTCTGATCCGCTTCGGGAACATCCTCAAAAATCCTAACAGAGGGTTCAGAACTCTATTTTCAAATACCATCTTATGGTAGAGGGCAGCAATGCAAATGTCAATCATTGATACTTCGGTAGGCAGGCAGTACCACTTCGGTGATCACATCTGTGATTGGGTGTGTCGTATTCATTCAGTCTCTTCTTTCGGAGGTCTATTTGAGGATCAAGCTTCTTTTCCCCGCCCCTCATCCTCATGGCATGACAAAGGAGGCATGTGGTGTACTATACGTAATTGCAACTTGTGTAAAAACGATCCCAGCGCCACCAAAGCCTCTATCACAAGAAATACCCCATGTTTTTTTTCTATTTTCATTATCACCTTTGGTCATGGACCCTCTATTCTGATACTCTGCTCTAGTAGCACAGCTCTTACCAGAAAGTCAAGTTTACGTAACTGCAACAGGAAGTAAACGTAATTCGGCCTTACATGACACAAAAGAAGACGAACCTTAAAAGTTTGTGCTGCTTAAATATGGGCTTACTTTACCATAAGTTTCAGTTATATATGGATTCCCTCTGTAAATTACGTTCACTGTAACTGTAGGGAATAGGTTTTGGTTTGGTTTGGTTTGGTTTTTGGTTACATATATTTTCCGGTATGTGTGCTTGATCTCAAGGATCCGCTTATACACCTTCGTCAAGTAAGACAGACACAACAGAATTTTTACTGGCACAAAGAAGGAAAATACACCCAGGGGCGAGGTGAGAATCGAACTCACGACGGAGCAGTGCGCAGACTGCTGGCGTGAAAGGCAGAGGAGCAAACCGAACAGGCCATCCCGTCCCCACTGTAGGGAATATAGTAGACGACTCCTCAACTCTTTTGTCTTTAATTACGTGTCAAAACAAATAGCACCAGCGTATCCATTTTTGCGAGTTTGTCCATTCGATTAAATATTTATTTTGAATCACTTTCAGCAAAATGTATGACGACACCCCTCTCGATTTTAGCGTAAAGCGTAAGTACATTTGTTTAAATTCTTTTTCAGACAAAACACTATAAACGTATCTAACAAAATTCACATATTCTTTAATGTCCAAAATGTGCATTTTTAAATTTACTTTATAAATAACATAATTTAGGTGACCTAATTGCTGATTGAAGAAAATAGTTTAGTTATACTTTTGATCGGAGAGTAGTCAGGTACTTATTTATGTCTAGTGAGAATTACTGCGCGGTACTAATTGTAAGATCAGCAGTATTCTAGTAGTTTAAAGGAATATTTTTCATTCAGGGGGTAATTTATTCCTTAAAGTATACGTTTTTCTAAAAAAAATTATTCTTATCCACGTACTTGATAACTGTTTAGTAAATATCAGTTGTTTTTATCAGGGCTTGTAGTATTTTTTTTTACTTGTGCAAACTGATTTTGGTACACCTTTAGAAAGAGTCCTCCAGCCACCATGTTTACCCACAACTCACATTATGACTGACAACCATTAAAATCAAAATAATAGTAATTAGTAGAATAATAGTAATTAGTAGAATAACGTTATAGATGTAATACATTATTATAGATGTATGCTGACAACACTTAATCATGTTGCTGTGGGAGCTGTGGATAAACATGGCGACTGGAGGACTGTTTCTAAAGCTGTTCCAAACTAAATATACCAATCAAATTTAAAAAAAAAACTCTGAAGACAATCGTATTTTAAATTTTTTAAACTCATAGTGTTTTGAAAATTATATTGATTCAACCTCATTCTTTTGTATTGTTTTGCATACAATGTCCTTATAGAGGGCTTGTGTCATAAAACCTCAAATAACTAATCTTAACTTCATACATTAAAAGAAATTTTAAATACGGGTTGCATGTATTTCGCTCACAAGTATATCGTTTTTGTTTTTCCCAAATATTTATGAAAGTAAAATTTCCTTCTTAGGTACTGCAGAAGGCATTGATCATTCCACGTATGATGTCCGTGGTGGCCTTTCCACCTCTATAACAGCTTTGGAGAGGCCCGAAGCAGGTTCTTCCATTCACACTATGCTGTCAAATCAGAAAAGTAGAGTTTCGGAATTCAACTATGACCACAATTTTACGTCGCACACCAACAAGCACTTGCGGACTCACAAAGAGGCAGAAGGCATTGATAATTCCAAGTATGATGTTTGTGGTGGCCTTTCCACCTCTACAATTGCTTTGGAGAGGCCCGAAGCAGGTTCTTACATTCACACTATGCTGTCAAATCAGAAAAGCAATGTTTCGGAATTCAACTATGACCACAATTTTACGTCGCACACCAAAGAGCACTTGCGGACTCACAAAGAGGCAGAAGGCATTGATAATTCCAAGTATGATGTTTGTGGTGGCCTTTCCACCTCTACAATTGCTTTGGAGAGGCCACAAGCAGGATCTTTCATTCACACTATGCTGTTAAATCAGAAAAGCAATGTTTCGGAATTCAACTATGACCACAATTCTACATCGCACATCAACAAGCACTTGCGGACTCACAAAGAGGCAGAAGGAACTGATAATTCCAAGTATAATGTATGTGCTGGCCTTTCCACCTCTACAACTGCTTTGGAGAGGCCCGAAGCAGGACCTTTTATTCACACTATGCTGTCAAATCAGAAAATCAATGTTTCGGAATTCAACTATGACCACAATGCTACATCACACATCAACAAGCACTTGCGGACTGACAAAGGGGAGCGACCATATTCCTGTAATACGTGCCATAAAACTTTTACTAGAAACAAAGATTTCAACTATCACATGCAGAATCACTTAGGGAAGCAACAATATTTTTGCCATCAATGCGACAAAGCTTACACTACGAAGGGTAATCTCAATATTCACATGAGGATACACACAGGGGAGCGACCATATGGGTGCAAGCAATGTGATAAAGCTTTCACTACGAATGGACAACTCAAACTTCATATGAGGAAACACACAGGGGAGCGACCATATGGGTGCAAGCAATGCGATAAAGCTTTCACTACGAATGGACAACTCAAACTTCATATGAGGACACACACAGGGGAGCGACCATATGGGTGCGAGCCATGCAACAAAGGGTTCACTACAAAGAGTCATCTAGAGATTCACATAAGGACACACAACGGGGAGCGACCACATTTGTGCAAGACATGCAAAAAACGTTTCATTACAAAAAGTAATCTCAAAATTCACATGAGGACACACACAAAAGAGCGACCATTTTCCTGTAATGTATGCCAGAGAGCTTTCACTCTAAACTGCAATCTTAAGCGTCACATGAATATTCACACAAAGGAGAAAACGTCATATTCCTAAAATCAGTGCCATGAAACTTTTAATAGTGAGACTTTTCTAGAGGATCACTTGCTGACTCATACAGTGGAGAAACCGCATTCCTCCAATAAGTGCCATGAATCTTTTTCTAGTGAGAATTATCTCGAACATCACATGATGACTCGTCCAGGGGAGCGACCGTTTCGCCGTTTGTATCAGGACTATAGCATGTTTTTTTTATCCTGTGAGAAGCTCCTGAATCACCATTGGACTTACTGGTAAGAGATGCCGTATTTCAGCACGCTTCAGGACTATGACAAGGTTTACCCTCAAGTGAGCTCACTATGCATCTGCAACCGCACCGGGGTCGTCCTTTCTGTAACGGAATCTATCCAGAAAGAAACTTGAACCATAATGAGAGGACTTGCATTGAGAACCTACACTGAGTCTGATGGTGATCTTTTACCTTCATGTGAAAGCTCCAATATTCAAATTTCTCTGGACACTAGTAAGTACCGGGGTATCGCATAGAAATATTCGCGTACTAGTTCTAGTTCTTCAGAGAGATAGCTTTCATTTTCGCATGTAATGAATTAAAGGGTGAAGTTCATTCTCACATACTAGATGAAAGAATATCCACTTACGTTTAAATCTCTTGGAATAAAATGAATGCACGTATTAATTTCTATTAGCATATGGTCTTATGTACAAACTAAAGAGTAAGTACAGTGGAGTTGTACCAATGAGACATCGAGTTATACATCTCCGTTGCGGATATAAACTGACATAACTTATAGTAACAACACGGTGGTTTCATATGTTTTACGAAACCTTTTCTCTGGACTGGACACCCATGAAAGCATCGAATTTAGTGTATTTAAGCAGCATTTCTAATGCTACAACAAATATTTTTGTAGAGTAAATGCTAGAGGTGTAACTTTTAACTTTATTAATCAAACTTTAATTATCAAAATGTGAACGAAGTGGCTGTTTTTTACGAGTTGCTGACTTAGATTTTTATTCATGTGCATGTTTATAAACTTGTTGCAATTTTTATTGTGTTTGTAAAAATAAAATTTTTATTAACATTGTTTAAAATATTTTATGATTTGAATAGTTAGAAGGAAATTGCAGTGTTCAAATGAGTTTTAAGCTTCTATTTCATGAACCTCTAAAATTTCATTTGCGATCTCAACCACTACAGTGTGCTTAACTCAGGTCTGGCTCTAATTTATTATTAGAACAGTGAGACCCGTGCTAGAGGCCCCAAAAATCTTAAAATTATCTAAAAATTTAAGCATAAAAGTAACTTCATATTTTTCTTCCATAATTCAAAAGAAAAATATTAAATTACGATTTTCAGGCACTTTTTGGACACATCTTTGGAAACGTCAACAGACTAGTATGAAGCTACCACAGTGCATGATGTTTTACATATTTTTTTTTATGATCAACAAATAATAGGGGACCTCTTCCTGCGTGATGTGCCTATTAAAAAGTTTTCTAAATCGTGTCTTGTTACAGGTTGGTGAACTTCAAACTTCCACTATTTCCCTAGTAAATAAAGTCCCTTTTTAAATACATAGTCTGTTTCACCTTTTTAAAGGAGGCTTCTTTCTTATGACTAATAATAGTTTCCTGTGGACCCTAAATGATATCAGAAACTTGCATAAGCACGTTCATATATTACGTAAGCATGTTTTTAGTGAAATTTAAACTCTTCCCCCCTTTTCAAAAAAAAAGACCGTAAACCCTCCTATCTATAATTACGAACCCCAGCTACCCAACCACCTACTTTTTGTCTTGTCAATGGTGACCCTCGACTTGTCAATGATCTTCAAATTTTATAAATTTAAAATTTTATTTTATTAAAAAATAACTTTGTTTCAAACAAAACATGTATGTTCCTTTTATAATTAGTAATATTTCCTTAATTAGTATCAAAATAGAATACTTGAATAAAAGATTTTTATGACAATAAAAAGATGCTTTAAAAATACAGTGTTTTCTCTTGCGTAGTATTCCTAATGTATCCATTCCGCTTTCCAGCTAAAAAAAAATCTCCAGTAGCACAGCTCATATTAAAAAGTCAGGTTTAAGTAACTTCAACAGGAAGTAAACGAAATATGGCCCTACATGACAAAAATAGGACGAACCTTAAAAGTTTGTGCTGATTAGATATGAGCAAACTTTACCATAAATTTCAGCTAGATAGCTTCCCTCTGTAAATTACGTTCACTGTAACTGTAGGGAATACAGTAGCCGACTCCTCAACTCTTTTGACTTTAATTACGTGTCAAAACAAATAGCTCCAGCGTATCCATTTTTGCGAGTTTGTCCATTCGATTAAATACTTATTTTTAAGCACTTTCAGCAAAATGTATGACGACACCCCCCTCGATTTAAGCGTAAAGCGTAAGTACATTTGTTTAAATTTTTTTAAAAAAACCCACTATAAACGTATCTAAAAAAAATTAACGTATTCTATACAGTCCAAAATGTGCATTTTTAAATTCACTTTTGGAATAACATAATTTAGATAACCTAATTGCAGATTTATATAGCAGAAAATAGTTTAGTTATACTTTGATCGGAGAGCAGTCAGGTATGTACTTATAAATTTATAGTTAATATAACTGCGTAGTTCCATGATCAGCAATATTCTAGTTTTAAAGGACATTTTTCATTCAGGGGATAATTTAATCTTCAAAGTATACGTTTCTCTAAACATTTTTATCCTTATCCACGTATAGTTGATAACTGTTTAGGAAAGCTTATTATCAGTTGTTTTTATCAGTGCTTATAGTATATATTTTTACTTACGTAAACTGATTTTGGTACATTTTTAGAAAGAGTCCTCCAGCCACCATGTTTACCCACAGCTCAAATTATGACCTACAACCATTGAAATATAATTATTAATATTATTATACGATTCTAAAATAATAGTAATTAGTAGAATAACGTTATAGATCTAATATATTATTATAGATGTATGCTGACAACACTCAATCATATTGCTGTGGGAGCTGTGGTTAAACATGGCGACTGGAGGACTGTTTCTAAAGCTGTTCCAAACTAAATATACCAATCAAATTAAAAAAAAACTCTTACGACAATTATATTTTAAATTTTTTAAACTCATAGTGTTTTGAAAATTATACTGATTCAGCCTTATGCTTTTGTATTATTTGACATAGAATGTCCTATTAGAGGGCTTGTGTCATAAAACCTCAAATAACTAATCTTAACTTCATTACATTAAAAGAAGTTTTAATTAAGGGAAACATAATTTTCCCTCACAAGTATATTATTTTTCCCTAATATTTATGAAAGTAAATTTCCTTCTTAGGTATTGCAGATGACATTGATCATTCCAAGTATGATGTCTGTGGTGGCCTTTCCACCTCTAAAACTACTTTGCCCGAAGCACGTTCTTTCATTCACACTATGCAGTCAAATCAGCAAAGCAAAGTTTCGGAATTCAACTATGACAACAATTCTACATCACACATCAACGAGCACTTGCGGACTCTCAAAGAGAAGCAAACTTTTACTAGAAACAAAGATCTCAACTATCACATGCAGAATCACAAAAGGGAGCGACCATATTTGTGCCATCAATGCGACAAAGCTTACACTAAGAATGGTAATCTCAAGATTCACATGAGGACACACACAGGGGAGCGACCATATTTGTGTCAGCAATGCGACAAAGCTTATACTAAGTATGGTAATCTCAAGATTCACATGAGGACACACACAGGGGAGCGACCATATTTGTGCGAGCAATGCGATAAAGTTTTCACTACGAATGAATATCTCAAGATCCACATGAGGACACACACAGGGGAGCGACCATATTTGTGCCAGCAATGCGACAAAGCTTTCACTATGAAGTGTAATCTCAATATTCATATGAGGATACACACAGGGGAGCGACCATATTTGTGCCAGCAATGCGACAAAGCTTTCACTACGAAGCAAAATCTCGAAATTCACATTAATACACACACAGGGGAGAGGCCATTTTCCTGTAATCAGTGCCATAAAGCTTTTACTGACAGGAGAAATCGTAATCGTCACTTGCAGATTCACACAAAGGAGAAAAAAAAACCATATGCCTAAAATCAGTGCCATGAAACTTTTAACAGATGAGACTTTTCTCGGAGGATCACTTGCTGGCTCATATAGTGGAGAAACCGTGTTCCTACAATAAGTGCCATGAATCTTTTACCACAGAGACCCATCTGGAGGACTATAAGCTGACTCATACAAAAGAGAAACCATATTAATTCATTAAGTGCTTTTTCAGGTGAAAATTATCTCCAACATCAAATGATGACTCGTCTAGGGGAGCGACCGGCATGTTTTTTTTTATCCTGTGAGAAGCTCCTGAATCACCATTGGACCTACTGGTAAGAGATGCCGTATTTCAGCACGCTTCAGGACTATGACAAGGTTTACCCTCAAGTGAGCTCACTATGCATCTGCAACCGCACCGGGGTCGTCCTTTCTGTAACGGAATCTATCCTGAAAGAAACTTGAACCATAATGAGAGGACTTGCATTGAGAACCTACACTGAGTCTGATGGTGATCTTTTACCTTCATGTGAAAGCTCCAATATTCAAATTTCTCTGGACACTAGTACCGGGGTATCGCATAGAAATATTCGCGTACTAGTTCTAGTTCTTCAGAGAGATAGCTTTCATTTTCGCATGTAATGAATTAAAGGGTGAAGTTCATTCTCACATACTAGATGAAAGAATGTCCACTTACGTTTAAATCCCTTGGAATAAAATGAATGCACGTATTAATTTCTATTAGCATATGGTCTTATGTACAAACTAAAGAGTAAGTACAGTGGAGTTGTACCAATGAGACATCGAGTTATACATCTCCGTTGCGGATATAAACTGACATAACTTATAGTAACAACACGGTGGTTTCATATGTTATACGAAACCTTTTCTCTGGACTGGACACCCATGAAAGCATCGAATTTAGTGTATTTAAGCAGCATTTCTAATGCTACAACAAATATTTTTGTAGAGTAAATGCTAGAGGTGTAACTTTTAACTTTATTAATCAAACTTTAATTATTAAAATGTGAACGAAGTGGCTGTTTTTTACGAGTTGCTGACTTAGATTTTTATTCATGTGCATGTTTATAAACTTGTTGCAATTTTTATTGTGTTTGTAAAAATAAAATTGTTATTAACATTGTTTAAAATATTTTATGATTTGAATAGTTAGAAGGAAATTGCAGTGTTCAAATGAGTTTTAAGCTTCTATTTCATGAACCTCTAAAATTTCATTTGCGATCTCAACCACTACAGTGTGCTTAACTCAGGTCTGGCTCTAATTTATTATTAGAACAGTGAGACCCGTGCTAGAGGCCCCAAAAATCTTAAAATTATCTAAAAATTTAAGCATAAAAGTAACTTCATATTTTTCTTCCATAATTCAAAAGAAAAATATTAAATTACGATTTTCAGGCACTTTTTGGACACATCTTTGGAAACGTCAACAGACTAGTATGAAGGTACCCCAGTGCATGATGTTTTACATATTTTTTTTATGATCAACAAATAATAGGGGACCTCTTCCTGCGTGATGTGCCTATTAAAAAGTTTTCTAAATCGTGTCTTGTTACAGGTTGGTGAACTTCAAACTTCCACTATTTCCCTAGTAAATAAAGTCCCTTTTTAAATACATAGTCTGTTTCACCTTTTTAAAGGAGGCTTCTTTCTTATGACTAATAATAGTTTCCTGTGGACCCTAAATGATATAAGAAACTTGCATAAGCACGTTCATATATTACGTAAGCATGTTTTTAGTGAAATTTAAACTCTTCCCCCCTTTTCAACAAAAAAAAGCATACCGTAAACCCTCCTATCTATAATTACGAACCCCAGCTACCCAACCACCTACTTTTTGTCTTGTCAATGGTGACCCTCTACTTGTCAATGATCTTCTAACTTTATAAATTTAAAATTTTATTTTATTAAAAAATAACTTTGTTTCAAACAAAACATGTATGGTTCGTTTTATAATTAGTAATATTTCATTAATTAGTATCAAAATAGAATACTTGAATAAAAGATTTTTATGACAATAAAAAGATGCTTTAAAAATACAGTGTTTTCTCTTGCGTAGTATTCCTAATGTATCCATTCCGCTTTCCAGCTAAAAAAAATCTCCAGTAGCACAGCTCATATTAAAAAGTCAAGTTTACGTAACTTCAACAGGAAGTAAACGAAATTTGGCCCTACATGACAAAAATAGGACGAACCTTAAAAGTTTGTGCTGATTAGATATGAGCAAACTTTACCATAAATTTCAGCTAGATAGCTTCCCTCTGTAAATTACGTTCACTGTAACTGTAGGGAATACAGTAGATGACTCCTCAACTCTTTTGTCTTTAATTACGTGTCAAAACAAATAGCTCCAGCGTATCCATTTTTGCGAGTTTGTCCATTCGATTAAATATTTATTTTTAAGCACTTTCAGCAAAATGTATGACGACACCCCTCTCGATTTAAGCGTAAAGAGTAAGTACATTTGTTTAAATTCTTTTTTAGAAAACCCACTATAAACGTATCTAAAAAAATTGACATATTCTACACAGTCCAAAATGTGCATTTTTAAATTCACTTTTGGAATAACATAATTTAGATAACCTAATTGCAGATTTATATAGCAGAAAATAGTTTAGTTATACTTTGATCGGAGAGCAGTCAGTACTTATAAATTTATTGTTAATATAACTGCGTAGTTCCATGATCAGCAATATTCTAGTTTTAAGGGATATTTTTCATTCAGGGGATAATTTAATCTTCAAAGTATACGTTTCTCTAAACATTTTTATCCTTATCCACGTATAGTTGATAACTGTTTAGTAAAGCTTATTATCAGTTGTTTTTATCAGTGCTTGTAGTATATATTTTTACTTACGTAAACTGATTTTGGTACATTTTTAGAAGGAGTCCTCCAGCCACCATGTTTACCCACAGCTCAAATTATGTCCGACAACCATTGAAATATAATTATTAATATTATTATACGATTCTAAAATAATAGTAATTAGTAAAATAACGTTATAGATCTAATAGATTATTATAGATTTATTACATCTCTATGCTGACAACACTCAATCATATTGCTGTGGGAGCTGTGGTTAAACATGGCGACTGGAGGACTGTTTCTAAAGCTGTTCCAAACTAAATATACCAATCAAATTAAAAAAAAAATCTCAAGACAATTATATTTTAAATTTTTTAAACTCATAGTGTTTTGAAAATTATACTGATTCAGCCTTATGCTTTTGTATTATTTGACATAGAATGTCCTATTAGAGGGCTTGTGTCATAAAACCCCAAATAACTAATCTTAACTTCATTACATTAAAAGAAGTTTTAATTAAGGGAAACATATTTTTCCCTCACAAGTATATTATTTTTCCCTAATATTTATGAAAGTAAATTTCCTTCTTAGGTATTGCAGATGACATTGATCATTCCAAGTATGGTGTCTGTGGTGGCCTTTCCACCTCTAAAACTACTTTGCAGAGGCCCGAAGCACGTTCTTTCATTCACACTATGCAGTCAAATCAGCAAAGCAAAGTTTCGGAATTCAACTATGACAACAATTCTACATCACACATCAACGAGCACTTGCGGACTCTCAAAGAGAAGCAAACTTTTACTAGAAACAAAGATCTCAACTATCACATGCAGAATCACAAAAGGGAGCGACCATATTTGTGCCATCAATGCGACAAAGCTTATACTAAGTATGGTAATCTCAAGATTCACATGAGGACACACACAGGGGAGCGACCATATTTGTGTCAGCAATGCGACAAAGCTTATACTAAGTATGGTAATCTCAAGATTCACATGAGGACACACACAGGGGAGCGACCATATTTGTGCGAGCAATGCGATAAAGCTTTCACTACGAATGAATATCTCAAGATCCACATGAGGACACACACAGGGGAGCGACCATATTTGTGCCAGCAATGCAACAAAGCTTTCACTACGAAGTGTAATCTCAATATTCATATGAGGACACACACAGGGGAGCGACCATATTTGTGCCAGCAATGCGACAAAGCTTTCACTACGAAGTATAATCTCGAAATTCACATTAATACACACACAGGGGAGCGGCCATTTTCCTGTAATCAGTGCCATAAAGCTTTTACTGACAGGAGAAATCGTAATCGTCACTTGCAGATTCACACAAAGGAGAAAAAAACCATATGCCTAAAATCAGTGCCATGAAACTTTTAACAGATGAGACTTTTCTCGGAGGATCACTTGCTGACTCATACAGTGGAGAAATCGTATTCCTACAATAAGTGCCATGAATCTTTTACTACAGGAACCCATCTCGAGGATCACTTGATAGCTTTATTTTTGCATGTAATGAATTAAAGGGTTGAAATTCTTTCTCCCATACTAGATGAAAGAATGTCCACTTGCGTATAGTCCAATTGTGTTTAAATCTCTTGGATGAAAATGCACTTATTAGTTTTATTAATTTATTATTTATTTTTATTTTATTATTTTTTAGTCTTATTAGCATATGGTCTTTATGTACAAGATAAAGAGTAAGTACATTGGAGCTGTACCAATGAGATATCGAGTTATACATCGCTGTCGCGGATATAAACTGACATAACTTATAGTAACCACACGGTGGTTTCACATGCTTTACGATACCTTTTCTCTGGACTGGACACCCAAGGAAACATCGAATTTAGAATATTTAAGCAGCATTTCTAATGCTACAACAAATATTTTTGTCTGGTAAATGCTAGAGGTGTAACTTTTAACTTTAGAAATCAAACTAATTATATCAGAATGTGAACGAAGTGGTTGTTTTTTACGAGTTGCTGACTTAGATTTTTATTATCGTGCATGTTTTTAGACTTGTTGCAATTTTAATTGTGTTTGTAAAAATAAAATTGTTATTAACGTTGCTTACAATATTTTATCTCTCATATAAAAGCCCACGTCACTCACTGACTCACTGACTGATTCTGGAACGCTCGCACACTATGATGCCATCTCGCAATAATAATCATAATCATCAGAAAAATATAAAAGCCCACGTCACTCACTGACTCGATGCCATCTCGCAATAATCAGAAAAATAAATAAATAAAAGTAATTAAAATTTTAAAATAATATAATAGCTTTTAAATAAATATCTTTCAAGAAAGTTGGTTTACTTAATAAAGGTTAAAAAGTTACTTTTAGGGAAGTTGGTTTCTAATTCAACAATAATAAATTATTAAAGTTAAACTTCTTATTTAATGTATAATTAATAGGAACTTGAAGTAGTAACGAGCGAAGCTCGCATAAAAGGCTAGCCTAGCTGTAAGACCCGGCTTTGCCGGGTCGTAACAGCTAGTGATTTGAATAGTTAGAAGGAAATCGCAGAGTGTTCTAATGAGTTTTAAGCTTCTATTCCATGAACCTCTAGAATTTCATTCACAATCTCACCCCATACAGTGTTAAATCAACGTTTTTTTTTAAAGTGCAATGAGGGAATTGCACGATTTTTTAAAAATTTTATTATGATAGAGGATGAAAATCCATGAAAAATGACGTAAAAATTATTGAAATCGGAAAACTATTCCCCAAGATATTAATTTTTAAAATGTCGTTTCCAGTATTGGCGGGAAAAACAGTAATTTCGCTATGGCTGCTGTGTGACGTCACAGCGCTTGGACCCACTTGGACCCGCTATGTTATTGTATGCTTAGCTTCCTTCATTCTGCTATTCTTCACAAAGTTTTAACTAAAAAACTATGATATTTTAAAGACATATACAAATATTTTTTATAAAAAGATTGGTATTTTGTTTTTCAAAAAAATATTAATTGGTTTTGGAATTATAGAGCATTTTCAATCACATGGCTCGGACCTAGCAACGGCCTTAGCAACAGAAGATGTTACAGTTTTTTGCCCTACAGAGGTTAACAGTTACAGAAAATGACCAGCCGTGGAATTCTTCTATTGGAGGATTTGCAATCACATGATCCCAAACCTAAAAACCGCCTTAGCAACAGATAAACAACGGCCTTAGCAACAGTTAAAAGCCCTACAGAAGGTATACAGTTAAAAGAAAATAACCGGTTGTGACGTCACCTGAAAATACTCTATTAGGATTCAAAGTTTTAATTTTTTCTTTTTCTGGCCGTTCACTAGAGAAACAGACGAGTTTTATGCGTGTTTTGGTTTTATGATAAGTCTGATTTCTTTTATTTTCAACAATTCACTAGTTTCGACGGCGCTGTGACGTCAAATCCCGTTTTTTGATCACATGACTTTACTAGTGTTTTGGCAAAAATAAAATCGAATTTTAAGTTATTTAAAACATATTTTTGAACTTTAAAATCTGATATTTGATAGTTTTAAACTATAACGTATCAAAAAAGTGTAAAATTAAGCAAATCCCTCACCTATGCAATTCCCTCATTATCAATATGAGGTCTCCATATTAAGAGTTCATTTATGTAGGTTATGTTTCGCTGACTTCAGTGACTGTCATCAAGTAATAAATCAAGTTCTGTCAAAACCTGAATTTCGCATAAATGCTACATAATAAATTTTGATACAATTTATTTTGATACATTAAATTTTTGACCCCTACCCTTTGGTAAGATTTACTTTGACTTCCAAATAAGTTAATTCTTTGATACCTTCTCTTATTTTTTATTATTATGATCTATAAATTAAAACTTTTTTAATTAAAATTTTAAATAAATTATTTCATACAGAGTGGGTGGGAGAAATTAAATTATCACGCTTAATTAATATCGAAGAAGAAATGCAAATTTTCGAAACAAAAATTTGACACGAGAATTTATTTTCCTTCCAATGGACTCTAACCGTCTGACGTCACACGGAACCAACACGTGACCTACTGAGCTTGCAATTGGTTACCACAGATACTACACTAGTAGATCTACTAGTGTAGTATCTGTGGTAACCAATTGCAAGCTCAGTTGTAGGTCACGTGTTGGTTCCGTGAAGTCTCGAACCAGATAGGCGGTTAGAGTCCATTCCTTGGCAATTAATATAAAATCCAAAATGTGTGATTAACTCACTTTTTAATGCTGTCTGTTTCTGTTAGTGAACCTAACCCAGTTATCATCAATGAATTATTGCCCAACCCCAACAGCCATTTAAGTTCACCTATTTTATGAAGTCCACTTTATTGTAAGCGCGTTACGTGTTGAATTTTTTCAATAAATGATTATCACTCTTTATATTCCATTTTGATTTTTTCTTCCTTTAAGTGACATCTCTTCTGTAAATACTACTCACCATCCTTGTAAAAATTGTTAGTAAAAAAGTAAAAAGAAATAGATATATTAATGGCATTTTCCTTTATAGCGTGAGAAATATTTAAAATGAAAATCGAGGTAAAAAATATGCTTCAGCAGGTATAGTCTGACCACCACGAGAAAAACTTTGACAGAAAAACAAAACTTTAAAAAGAAGTTCAAATCTAAAGGATAGTCACATACAGGGTGTTCCAAAAAAAGCCCCTAACTTTAAAAATCTATAATAAATAAACGAATAGAGATAAAAATACACCGTCTGCTGCATCCTACTTGGAATACTCACAAATTTTTGTATACAAAATTTTGAAAAAGTGTAGTTCTCGAACTTTCAGATAGATGGAAGCACTACTTTTTAGATTCTTTAGGGAAAAAGAATCGTCTTGTCCCTATGCTTAACTTTGTAGGGAAATCAAATATTACGAATAGAATCGATTCCAGAATCGAATGAGTAATCGAACCTTGTATACCGTATACTATATCAGGATCGGCTTTAAACAAATTTAAGTGATTAAATTTGTCAATAGGGGGGGGGGAACATTGAAATAGAGAAACTTTTTAGTGTATTCGAGATTTAGGGTTCAATTGCATTAAAACCAGAGATGGGCGCAATCAGATTACTTTTGTAATCAGATTAATAATCTGATTGAAGTAAATAGATTACATTTGTCAATCAGATTACATTATTGTCAATCGGATTACTTTTGAAAAAAGATTGACGCAACTTAATTACAGTGGTCCGCTACTCACCGGAAGTGGTTCTTAGCTAACCCTAAGTGACCCGAAATTTCCCGGAATTAGTTCGCTATCAACCGGAAGTGGTATGAAATTTACAGGAAGTGGTCCACAACTTACCGGAAGTGGTCCTAAGTTTACCGGAAGTGAACCATAACTTACCGGAAGTGGTTCGCAACTCACCGGAAGTGGTCTGAAACTTACCGGAAGTGAAACATTGCTTAACGGAAGTGGTCAGCAACTCTACCAGAAGTGGTTCGCAACTCACTTTCGGTAAGTTATGGTTCACTTCCGGTAAGTTTAGGACCACTACCGCTAAGTTTCGGACCACTTCCGGTAAGTTTTGGACCATTTCCGCTAAGTTTCGGACCACTTCCGGTAAGTTTTGGACCACTTCCGGAAAGTTTTGTACCACTTCCGGCAAGATGCGAACCAACAAGTACATTATGTGTGCCTTAGCATTATCAATCATAAAAAGTAATCAAGATTTATTATGAGATTACAAATTGTAATCTGTAATCAGATTACAATTTACCCCTTTCTGTACCAATTCTTGTTCATCTTGATGTACTCTACCTACCCTACCCAGTTTGTACCACGAATTTAGGACCACCCTGTGTAAACTTATAAACACACGATTCAAATTTCCACCATTTCAAGAAACTGAGACAACATTTAAAAAAAAACCCTTATATTTCGATCGAATCAAATTTGACTAAATCGAGATCAGCTTTCAGAGCTCCCATGCAATCTCCACCAATTAGTAAAATAGTGAAACCGAGCAAATAATTGAGAAAAATTCACCCATGCCCCCCCCCCTTCCCCAATGTACAAAAAATTTCTCTATTCCAATTTTCTATTTAGAAGTTCAATCGCTTAAATTTCTTTAAGGCCTATCCCGATATGGATGGGTTGAAAAATGTAAACAAAAACAAAGTGCTAGAGACTTCCGGTATAGAACCTCAACATAGTAGATGCATTTGGCAACTTGGCGAGGTTAAAAATATTATTTTTCTCTCTAACCCTTTGCTAATAAAATAATAATAATAAAAGAGTGAATGCAAAAAAAGGCTGATTACTGAATGAATAGAAAATAATACATTCAAAAAAATTAATTCGAAAAGAGCAAAACGAATTTACGTGGTTGAAGTTGACTTCGAAACAAAAACAAACAACAAACAAGAATGAAAAGGATGCCAAAGCAATGCCAAGGATAACGCTAATGTGGTAACCCGGAAATTATATATTAGCACTGCCAGATGCAGAACGAAACTAGTGAAACCCATCCATAGTATACGGGATCCAAGGTTCAATTACTCATTCGATTCTGGAATCGATTCTATTCATAATATTTGATTTCCCTATAAAGTTAAGCATAGGGACAAGACGATTCTTTTTCCCTAAAAAATCCAAAAAGTAGTGCTGCCATCTATCTGAAAGTGAGAGAACTACACTTTTTCAAAATTTTGTATACAAAAATTTGTAAGTATTCCAAGTAGGATGCAGCCGACGGTGTATTTTTATCTCTTTTCGTTTATTTGTTATAGATTTTTAAAGTTAGGGGCTTTTTTTGGAACACCCTGTAGGTGGTATGGCACACAACGTGTTTTCAGTGTTTATACCTACCATCACCCCCAAATTTAAGGTGAATAACCTGTTACCCTAACAATCGACACAATATTTTACATCAAAAGTTTTTCTTATGGTGGTCGGAATATACCAACTTTTGCCTTGTATGTGTGTATCCATGTCATATTTTTCGACAGTACTTTTTTTACCAGATACTTAAGTTCTCTTAGAAGACTAATATACATCAATTCAATACCTTTGAATGAAACTTGCAAACCAAACATCATTTTTACTACTTTTTCCACATAAAATGTTACCAATTTTTTAGTTTGTTAATCACAAAGAGAAAAGGTGATTCTTTTAGCTGGTCTCTTCTGAGGATAGCTATATCCATAGTGTTAAAATTTTATACAAAGTGTCTCAAAGATATTGCAACCAACTTCTAGTGAGCCTAGACATCTAAAAGCAAAATTTTTACTGTCATGTTTTGAATACGACCTTTTAAAGAAAAAATATTTTCCCTTTGCAATTATATCCTAACTGAAACTTTAAAGAAAATATCTTTTTTCTTTGTAAGAAAAGTAATTTATTTGAGGTTCTTCTAAACATTATACGATCAAAAATTAAAATATGAGTTTACTTAAAAATATAAGGGGGTGCACTTAAGATTAAATAAAATTTTGGATGTTTCCAGAGATATTTTTAACTCCTCTGAGAGAGTATTTCACTCCTTGAAAATCGGAAATACTCTTTAAAAAACTAGCCAGGAGTATTTTCACTCTTTGAATTTTTCACAAATGTTTAGCTTAAAAAATACACTGTGTTCCCCACCGAAATCAATAAATAATATTTTACTACTCAAAACACCAACTGATCTCAGCGGAGATATTTTCACCCGACTTTCTGGCCAAAGCCAATTGCCAAAAGCCACGGCACCCTAATTATCATAATTTTTAATTGTGTTTTCATAGCCATAATAATTTTTTTCATTTATTGATCTGATACTTAGGGAGTTTGCAGTTTTCGTGTCTCTGTATATGTAGTTCATGCTATTTCTCTATTTCACTCCTCATAATTCAATTTCACTCCTCCTAAAAAAGTCAAGGAGTATTTTTACTCCTCCAAAAAAACTCCTAAGAATAACACTGGATGTTTCCAACATTGCGCATGATTGATTTATTGTTAATAGGAGAGCAAGACATGTGAAATTTTTGTGAGGTAAGGAGGTGAGAAATGCCATGAAAATGAAAAATGAACGGTGAAAAAGGCTATGCTAAGAGTGATTTTTATACTGGGGGCCTCTCATAAAATGATTTCTCTCTAAAGAATCGTAAAAAATACTCCAACTTTGTTGATTTTAATCGATTTTTAAGCACTGCTGACTTTTTTTACTCAAAGATAACACAAAAGACAACTTTTATGGAAGTTCGGGATGAAACAATCTCCAAGAATGCCATCTTTGGTTTCTCTCCACACTACACTGCTGCAACAATGGGAACAAAGAAGAATAATTTGAATGCCTCTTTTCTGGAAGATCAGATAGCTCACGTACAATACCAGGGAATAATAAAAAAAAAAAGTATTGGCGTCTCTGTTCGCCAATAAAGGAAAAGAGGACTAAAGTGCCCTTCGCCTGTTGACGCTTGCAGACATTGCAAATAAAAAAGAATCGCCCCTCCTTTTTACCTTATGGGCATTGTAAAAGTATGCGTTGAGACTCTTCAGATGAATAAGGGACGTGACAGCTGCATGAAGGAACAAAAATGGGAGGCAGTTAGGAGTAGCTTTTGTATGGATCGGTAAACGCGACTCGATCATAGTAAATTGAATCGTCAGTTAGAAGAAGGGATAAGTCCAAAAAATGGCAAATTGAGTTTTTATGCGCAAAACAAACTACACATGAGTGTAAAAGGAAAAAAGCCCCTTGAAGTTGCGAAATCGATGTCCATTCATTGTATTTTTTGATTAAATTTAAAATTTAACTTAATGTGTCTTTCTTTTTTTATTCTTTGGCCTGTAAGCTTAGCCAAAATAAAATTTGATTTTAATTTAAAAGCGTTTTTTTTTCTTTTTTTTAACCAACTAGGGGGCCTGCCCCCTGCTCGCTATCGCTCACCAACCCCCTTAACTGCTTCGCAGTTCTTTTCAGATCGCTTCGCGATCTTAGCGAGCAGAGCTCGCTTGTTCATCTCAACAATCCAGCCTAACACTCTTCTCGACTTAATTAAGCCTCTTGTAATACCGAAAATACCTCTCTCTTGCTTATAAATAATTTAATTCGTATCATTCCCCTAAATTAACAACAAAAATGTTGCCGAAATACATTCCTTTTTTAGCTTATCAATAATTTAATCGAAATGTTAAGAAATATCCAGCAAGTCTACTAATAATCATCAACCATTTTGTAGAAAAAACATTGTTGAAAATAAAAGAAATTAGACTCATCATAAAACTCGCCTGTTTCTCTAGTGAACGGCAACAGAAAGAGAAGAAAAAATTAAAACTTTGAATCTTAATAACTCTAAAACTAATTAGAATTTTTTGAAAAACAAAACGCCAATATTTTTATAAAAAATAATTGTATGTGTGTTTAAAATATCATAGTTCTACTGTGATTAGTTTTTCTTTTATAACGAAAAAACCGAAAACCCGTCAAAAATTTCGAAACTTTAAAACTTAATTACTCCAAAACTAATTCGAAATTCGAAAAAAGGGCGACGAGGTGCAAAACTTCACATCTAAGAGAATGCGGCTGCAAAAAATCATATTTCTGCTGCGAATAGATTTTGCTGGGGGCGAACTCGCAGCAGAAAAAAATAATTTTCGACTTTGACATTAAATAATTCCAGAACTAATTATCTCATTAATTAGCTATTGGAACGAAAAGGACCCTCATACATTTGTCTACAAATGGTCAAAATTTCAATAATTTCCGTTCTATAGTTTTTGCATAGTGACAATTCAAAATTGTCAAAGTGAAGATTTTCTGAAACAGCGGCGGCGGAGGCAGCGGCGACTGTTACTTTTTTTTAATATAGAGAGATGACTCCATTAATATTCACTTACTTCATTGATAGCGCCTTAATGACGCAGTTTCATAATAATTTTTAATTTTATTCGTCTCAGTCTTTCTATCCTTCACTTTTGTACTGTGAACTAAGCAGAAATATAATTTAATTGTCAATTTAAGTGGTTTTTAAGATTTTTGTTCAGCTGAAATTTCATAAGGTTGAAGAAGGGAATAAGTCCATCCTCTTTTTTTTTAACTGTAAAACATTTTTGAATACACTTATAATTTTTTCGATGATTGTTCTGTTTTCTTAACAGTGTCATGAATTTCCTGTAAAAAATTGGTGGCTAAAGGATAAAAATGCCATTACTTATACAGTTTTTTTTTTCGATTTTTCAAAACTTCGGTTTTGGACTTATTCCCTTCTTCTAACTGACGATTCAATTTTCTATCGATGATGACGAAGCTACAACTTAGCAGTGGCGTATATAAGGGGGGGGCCGACGGGGCCCGGGCCCCTCCCGAAATTCTGACTAGGTGTCCTAAAATGGGTTAAAATCCTTTTTTTTTTAGGGTCAAATTTCCAAAAATTTTATGGGGGAGGACCCCCAGACCCCCCCTTTTGTGCTTGGAACGTTGGAACTCTATTATTCACAATTTTTCAATATTCACTTCATCAAGATGCAAATCATGCCTGGAAAATATTAAAAAACTACATTGAATCTATTAAATATGCACATTGGGGGGGGCTTAGGAATATTTTTGGGTCCTCTCCCCCAGTGCGAAATTCTAGCTTTCGGCTTTTTAAAAGCTAATTTTTTTTAAGATATTTTGGGCCCCTCCCGAAATAAATTTCTATATACGCCACTGCAACTTTGTAGCGACAAGAACTAATCAAAGCATCAGATTCTTGGTTTGCTAGCATTGATGAGGCGAGAGTGATAGGAAATTTTGCATGATCGCGTCGCGTTTTAGAAACCATAAAAACTAAGCAAAGGGGTTATGGAATGGGTTCAATTTTCCATATGGTAGGATTTTTAACAGCAACATTCGTCGTCACTGAAGATATTAGCCAATCGCGTTTCCTTTTGTGCTTATTGATAAAAGCGAAGTTATTCGATTCAGGAATCGATTTCTAGTTTGAATCTGCGGTTTCTGAAACCGAGTTCGATTATCTTTAATTTTATCAAAGGAGCTATGAATACATAGACGGACCCGTGTAAAACAATTTTTTTGGGGAAAGGGTTGGTGAAGGCCTTTTTTTTCTTTCTTGTCAACCATCACATATTTTGGAGGGACACAACTAATATTATTGAGGCACGACCCAGAAACGTCCTCTTCCAATTTCAGCACAGGAAGAATCCATCGATTGTAAACATAGAATCAATAAACCGTTTATTTTAATTGTCATATTGAGTAATGTAATCTTAATAAATGTTTTCTGAACACTATAACTGGTGCCTAATTTTACATTTAGTGGAACTTGTTTATTTCCCGCTCTTCAGAAGACATATTTCTTCTGAATAAAACATGAATAAAATTTTAAAAAGGGTTGCAAACATTTATCAATCATTCAAATCTTCATTAAATTTGTCTTAAATTGAAAACTTATGAAATAAGAGTGAGTTCCCAAAACGTTAAAGGAGATACTTATACATTTTCTGAAGTAGGAAAGAAAGAAACGATTCTTTGAGTCCGATTCGATTCAGAGATCGATTCCCGATTCGATTCAGCGATTTCAATGCAGAATTCGATAGCTGAGCAGGGGAACTGATATTATGACAATGGAAGGGAAAGGGGTTCCGCTTTGACCAATCAAAGTGCAGAATGGATGACTCTTGAGAACATCTGGTTTGAATTGCGTCGTCAAATCTATCACGTAGAAATGTGCTGAGTGTTTTTTGCATGCATGACATTTTTAAAGAATATGGAAAAAGATTTGAACATGATTTGTATCGTGGGAATTTGTGCAGTTTAACAACTATTTACTGTGGATGAGTGCAGTTTGTTTTGATAATGAGGGAATTGCACGGTTTTTTTTTTAAAGTTTATTATGATAGAGGATGAAAATCCATGAAAAATGACGTAAAAATTATTAAAATCGGAAAACTATTCCCCAAGATATTAATTTTTAAAATGTCGTTTCCAGTATTGGCGGGAAAACAGTAATTTCGCTATGGCTGCAGTGTGACGTCACAGCGCTTGGACCCACTTGGACCCGCTATGATATTGTATGCTTAGCTTGCTTCATTCTGCTATTCTTCACAAAGTTTTAACTAAAAAACTATGATATTTTAAAGACACATACAAATATTTTTTATAAAAAGATTGGCATTTTGTTTTTCAAAAAATATTAATTGGTTTTGGAATTTATTAGGATTCAAAGTTTTAATTTTTTCTTTTTCTGGCCGTTCACTAGAGAAACAGACGAGTTTTATGCGTGTCTTGGTTTTATTATAGTGACTAGAATAAGGGTTTTATGATAAGTCTTATTTCTTTTATTTTCAATAATTCACTAGTTTCGACGGCGCTGTGACGTCAAATCCCGTTTTTTTTCACATGACTTTACTAATGTTTTGGCAAAAATAAAATCGAATTTTAAGTTATTTAAAACATATTTTTGAACTTTAAAATCTGATATTTGATAGTTTTAAATAATAACGTATCAAAAAACTGTAAAATTAAGCAAATCCCTCACCTATTCAATTCCCTCATTTTCCGTATAACTACTAGAAAGAACTACTTTCCTATAACTACGACCAAGAACAAAATATTAGGGTTGAATTTTTTCAGGATATAGTAAAGTAAGGTGGCTACACATTGTTTTCAAAAAACATTTGGAAAATATAGATCTTTTGGGAATACTACGCCTCAGAAAATTAAAAAATCATCATTTTAAAGGTCAACTTTTAGGCTGATTTTCTAATATTTGGGACACGATTCTTCTTAAATTTGTATTAAACGTTATGAAGGCTGTTTTGTATCATTTTGAGTAAAATGACCTTTGTTGCATGAATTTATGTTAAACCTGTTAGGAGTTACGCACGTTAACGTAAATCCTTACAAACGCAAAAATCGGAATTTTTGGTAGAGCATCGATCGTTGCCATAAAAATTCAAATAAAGGTAAACTATTAAAACGTGTGTTTTTGGACTCTCTTATAATATAAGAATAAACACACAAAAATAATTCGATTTAAAAATGGTCGAGCGACCACCTTTGAATCACTTGACATGTTAACGGTTTCACTTTCTCTCTATATTAAAAAAAAGTAACAGTCGCTGCCGCCGCTGTTTCAGAAAATCTTCACTTTGACAATTTTGAATTGTCACTATGCAAAAACTATGGAACGGAAATTATTGAAATTTTGACCATTTGTAGAAAAATGTATGAGGGTCCTTTTCGTTCCAATAGCTAATTAATGAGAAAATTAGTTCTGGAATTATTTAATGTCAAAGTCGAAAATTATTTTTTTCTGCTGCGAGTTCGCCCCCAGCAAAATCTATTCGCAGCAGAAATATGATTTTTTGCAGCCGCATTCTCTTAGATATGAAGTTTTGCACCTCGTCTCCCTTTTTTCGAATTTCGAATTAGTTTTGGAGTAATTAAGTTTTAAAGTTTCGAAATTTTTGACGGGTTTTCGGTTTTTTCGTTATAAAAGAAAAACTAATCACAGTAGAACTATGATATTTTAAACACACATACAATTATTTTTTATAAAAATATTGACGTTTTGTTTTTTAAAAAATTCAAATTAGTTTTGGAGTTATTAAGATTCAAAGCTTTAATTTTTTCTTCTCTTTCTGTGGCCGTTCACTAGAGAAACAGGCGAGTTTTATGATGAGTCTAATTTCTTTTATTTTCAACAATGTTTTTTCTACAAAATGGTTGATGATTATTAGTAGACTTGCTGGATATTTTTTAACATTTCGATTAAATTATTGATAAGCTAAAAAAGGAATGTATTTCAGCAACATTTTTGTTGTTAATTTAGGGGAATGATACGAATTAAATTATTTATAAGCAAGAGAGAGGTATTTTCGGTATTACAAGAGGCTTAAGTCGAGAAGAGTGTTAGGCTGGATTGTTGAGATGAACAAGCGAGCTCCGCTCGCTAAGATCGCGAAGCGATCTGAAAAGAACTGCGAAGCAGTTACGGGGTTTGGTGAGCGATAGCGAGCAGGGGGCAGGCCCCCTAGTAGGGTAAAAAAAATAATTGAATAACAATTTCTGTTAGCTTTTCAGCATACAAACTCATATCAAGGAAAAGAGTGTTCTACAGGGAAAAGATGTAGTGAAAGGAAAATACAAACCAGGGATTGAAAAAAGGAATTTCGCTTCTGTTTAATTAGACTTTCTGCATACAAACTCATATCCAGGAAAAGAGAAACAGGGAAAGAATGTATGATAAGGAATACAGGGTGTCCCAAAACGACCGCATAAACTATGCATAGCTAGATTCCTCGTTGGGAGTACATAAAAAATGCCCAAAGAAGTGTCCCTCTACGATCCATAGTTTTCGAGTTATAGGAAAAACAAAGTATGGCTTGTTACCCCACTTGGCGGCCATAGAACCGGACCCCCACGTCCGATCCAGCGGCCGGGGTATTCCATACGGACCCAACCACGTACATTAGCACAGAAATGCGCCGGAGCCCCATCATGCTGAAACCAAAGTCCCTGTACTGCCGCTAAAGGTATGTCATCGAGGAACTCGGTTAAGACCTCATTGAGAAACACAAGCTGGTTCTACATGGAGCCTTTTTTGCCGGATGACGGGCCGCGATCCGTCTTGGCGCGATGGTTGGCGACAAGAAAAATCCCTATTTTTGAGGCAGAAAACGGATCAACCAAACCAGGTGGTCACGTGAGCGCGCGGACCAATGGCTAGGCGTGATACGCCCGACATCGCGGGCCGAGAAAAAGTGCAGGCAGCTCGCACTTTTTCTCGGGCCGTCAAAAACGGAGGGGGTCACGTGATAGAAATTCACCAATCTCCGAAACACCGAAGAGAACATCGTATTCGTATCGTATGCAATGGTGTTTTGTTTACAAAAGTAAACTAAGCTTAATTTTACGAAAAAAGCTTCATCTGTTGATTTTTACTAAAAATAATCAATGAAAAACAAGTTGAACACGTTCTGTCACCATTAAAATATAAAAGGTTTTGTAGAATTTGAAAAAAATAGTACTGAGAATCTATATGTTTTCCGTAGTATTGTATGTTTTTGCTTTTAGTTTTATGGTCATAGAAGTAAAATTTAAAGGATAATTTACTTTTAAAGCAAACTAAAGTACCATTTAAATACCCTACTTCAAGTTTATATATCAAAACTTACTTTAAACACTTTCCCTAAAAACTATATCTTGTACTTCCAAGTTCGATAGAAAAGCCTATATACTATAATTATTTACTCCACACATTTTTTATGTGCTGGGATGTTAGGCAGTGTTATGTTTTAAATAGATTGAAGTATTTGTTGTATGTTATTAATTTCAGAACCTGATAGTTATACCACATAGACATGAGACAATAATAAAAGAAATTAAATTGATTTTACATGTTTTCTTCCTCGATTAATTGAAAATTATGTTGCTCATAACATAAATTTTAGAAAATAAAAATTGGTCAGTAGTACTAGGCATATTTACGTATTCTCACAAATCACAAAATACCCTGCAATAATGTCACATTCTCGCAAGTGTGATGTATGTGAAAGAATTTGCTTTTTTATGATTATGACTTGTTTTGGATACAGATTTAATTATTAATTTTACCCTAATATCAAGACCTGATTATCTGGGCCAGATTTAGAAAATTTTCCACATAGTAGGCACACTGCGTTGCAAGGAGTCCCCTTGATGTTTTTTTATAAAAACAAATTTCACAACACACAATAATTGGTAGGTATACTACTTATGTACTGTTGTAAAACCATTTATTTTAGGCTTTTATTTTCCAATTTCAATTTCTTCAAGAAATATGAAGTAAGTTTTGTTTTATGAGTTAAGATACTTTTGAGATTTAGGGTTATGTTTTGAATAGATTCAAGTATTTGTATGTTATTAATTTCAGAACCTGATAGTTATACCACGTAGATATGAGACAATAATAAAAGAAATTAAATTGATTTTACATATTTTTTCCTCGATTAATTGAAAATTATGTTGCTCATAACATAAATCTCAGAAAATAAAAATTGGTCAGTAGTACTAGGCATATTTACGTATTCTCACAAAATACCCTGCAATAATGTCACATTCTCGCAAGTGTGATGTAAGTGAAAGAATTTGCTTTTTTTATGATTATGACTATTGTTTTGGATACAGATTTAATTATTAATTTCATCCTAATATCAAGACCTGATTTAGAAAATTTTCCACATAGTAGGCACACTGCGTTGCAAGGAGTCCCCTTGAAGTTTTTTTATAAAAACAAATTTCACAACACGCAATAATTGGTACTTATGTACTGTTGTAAAACCATTTATTTTAGACTTTTATTTTCCAATTTCAATTTCTTCAATAAATAAGAAGTAAGTTTTGTTTTATGCGTTAAGATACTTTTGAGATTTAGGGTTATGTTTTGAATAGATTCAAGTATTTGTATGTTATTAATTTTATAACCTGATAGTTATACCACATAGACATGAAACTATAATAAAAAAAAATTAGATTGATTTTACATGTTTTCTTCCTCAATTAATTGAAAACTATTTTGCTCATAACATAAACCTCAGAAAATAAAAATTGGTCAGTAGTACTAGAAATATTTATGTATTCTCACAAAATACCCGCAGATGTATGTGAAAGAATTTGCTTTTTTGTGATTATGAGTATTGTTTTGGATACAGATTTAATTATTAATTTTAAGATACTTTTAAGATTTAGGAAGGCCAGGTCTCGTAGGCCTAATGGTAAATCAAAGGAGAACGAACAATAATAAAAGACCAATCAAGGCTTACCCAGCTTGAGTTTGTACTACGCGTAGTTCATTAACGCCAAGACCATGGCCCTATAGCCTGGAAGATTAATCTTGTAATATAATAGAAATTAACTTGCTTTACATGTTTTCTTCAACTCAATGTCAGTATGAAAATTTTATTTTGGTCATAAAAAATATCTTGCCCCACAGGAAGTGATGCCTGGGAGTCAAATTTACTTATCGAATGAACGAGTATTGTTTTTGATGAAGATTTAATTATTAAAGTTAACAACATCAAAACCTGCTGAAATTTAAATACTTATACATGTACTACTTCCCTCTATTATTAAAAAAATTATTTTGCCTAGTGGAGTACAATTGTAAAGGGTGGTTAGTAAAATAAATTTTTAGAACAAATTATGGGAATTGTGCAATTAAACTCTGCTTTCTTTATATTTGGGTTTAGGTCGGTGCATTTTAACATAGTACCAATGAGTTATTTTTATCAAGTCAAGAAACAAGGTTCTCATTATGCCTTAATTTGTTATAAGCAGGTTCAGCGGTATGCTGAAAATTTAACTAGTTTATTGTATGATCATTACAATATTCAGCTTTAGATTTTATTAAAGACAAATTATCTTCAACACAAGAATTTATCAAAGATTAGTTTACTGACAGGAATCTTTTTACCATATATTTTTAAAAAGCATTTTTCAAGGGTAATTCATCAATCAATTTTTTCTTAGGACTAAAATATTAGCTCGAAAACTATTGTAAATTTCTGTACAAGAAATCCTAGAAAATACAGAAAAAGCTACACATAAATTAACCCCCCCCTTGTTTTGTAGAAAATATTATTCTAGTGTATTTTTATTTTTAAAGTTAAAGATGATTTTCATGTTCAAGAGAGTAACCCGGAGTATTTTTATTTTTAAAGTTAAAGATGATTTTCATGTTCAAGAGAGTAACCTGGAATGTTTTATTTTAATTTAAAGCACTATCAATTGTTAGGACAAAATAAAAAAAATCCATACTTTTCATTCTGTAGTAAAATTGAATGTTAGAGCTTCCCATACATTTGAAGCAGCAAAAATATTTATTTTCCAAAATTTAAAAAGAATAATTTTTTACTGTCAATAGAGATAAATATTAATTTAAGCATATATGCATTTACAAGTAAATCAAAATTTTAAAAAATTTCTAATTTTTATTATTTAAAATTAGTGACAGCTACTAATTTTTTAATACCCAAAAATATTTTACAGCCATATTCAGTCATCAGTGCTGCAGTACAACAAGGATAATTCAAACTGAAGGAGCCATCAAAATTGTTCCAATGAATTAAAAATTAATAGAAAAATGAAGGCATTTAAAAGCATGTGTTAAGAAATAGTAATGAATCAATTTTGTATTTGGGATCGAAAAGTTAGTTAAGAAAAAAGAGAAATCTTTGAACTATCCTCAACTTTTAAATGAAGATCCTTTCCTTGATCTATCAAAGTTGCACTGTGTGCACAAATGAAACAAACTAAAAAATTTTTACTAAGAAAACAATATTTTATTTGTTCAGAAAAAGTTAAAGAAAACTTGAAATAAAAAAATCATTCGACACAAGTCCATATATAAAAAATAATCCTTTAATTGTTACCAAAAATAATTTAGAGGCTGTATATTACATAAACTAAACAAAATTACAGTTTTTCATTCTTTTATAGTCTATTAATTAGGTATACCAATTTGAAGGCAGAATGTAATAAACAAATTACTAAATGTAATGCAAACACAAAAATATATATTAAACAATAAATTTTAAAAGGGTTCCATCTTCAATTATTTATATTCCAATGATAAAACTGGTCTTTACTCAAAAACCTAAGGAAAAATATTAAATACACACTTTAAATTACATGTAAATTCAATTAGAGGAAAAACACAAAAAATATTGAATATATTAAGTACATTAGTAATCAAACTCACTATGCTTCATACAGTTCAGTTCTAGAGATCAGAGATTAACAGCCATATTCATAGCCATCAGCGTCGGTGTTAACTAGTTGCTAAAGAAAGAAAAATTAGCTTTTCGCGGAATCTGATTGGTGGAATCCTTCTTTGACCAAGGAATTAACACCGACGCTGATGGTTGAGAATATGGCTGTAAGAGTTTAACAATATCTTAATTACATATTAACTCCATTTTCTGGAATTAATGGTCGTGTCGATTTGAAATTTTCTCCAAATGTTTCGCCCTCTTCTTCGGAAGGAATCCTCAGTGGAAACACAAAGGGAAACATTAGGAGAAAAATTCCAATCGACATGACTATCAATCCTGGAAAATGAAATTAGTATGCAATTTTCAGCGCGGAAGTTCTTGTTATTTTATAATCTTAATTGATTGTTAGATAATTAATAAACTAAAACTTTATCATACTTTGTTCATTATAAACTAATTTCAATTACATGCAATTTTTGTAACACAAGATATACCGACAATGATAAAATTGAAAGTAATATCAATAACTCATTACAAATTACAATAAAACCTAAAAAATAAAAAACTATCCCAACTGAATTATTTAAAAATTTGGACAGTTTGTAATGTAACCCTCAGATATGGTGCATACCATTTCAGAGGTGGTGTGTAGCACCTTGGACATCAAATACCGAGTACTACCGTGAGGTTGGCAAGTGTAACCTCAAAAATTCTGCGTACCACCTACTTGGGAATGGTGTGAAACATCTCAAGGGTGTTATGTAGTAGTTCGGGGAAGAGGGTGTACGACCTTCAGGATGGCTTGCAACTGAGAGTGGTTTGTACCACCTGGGGAACTGCATGTAATACCTCATTGGGGGGTGTACCACCTCAGGACTTGCGGTAAAATGCTTTATAAAAATCCCAAGGTATTACACACCACCCTTTTGAAGTTATACCCAAACCCCGAGAGGTTTCACCCCACCCTCATAAAGTTTCCCAAGAGAAGTTTGAAATGGTACTTTCCATTGGATACCCGAGAAATTTAGTTTTATAACCATTAATATAAATAATTAATTTTTACTCGATTGCATTTTTGAAAAAGTGAACCCCCACTTGAACTACCCAAAAGCCACCAGTCATTTGGTGACACACAGGGCCACCGAGAGCCAAGTCGGGCCCCAGGTAAAAGGTTGAGAAGCGGGCCCCCAATGACATATTCTCATTTCGAAGTAGGGGGTGAAATTTTCTGATGTACCTCCACCCATGCATTCATACGCTTAATGTAATTTTTAGAATATTTCTAGGCAAGATCTGAATTACACTCAACTTAAAAATATCGTTTTCTTGATAATATGATGAGTAACAAGTAATAAAGGGGGTCTCGGGGTTTTCCCCCAGAAAATTTTTGAAAATATGCCCCTAGAAAACTGGGAATTTACTCATTTTTGGACCTTTATGTGAACAAATTAATTTCTAAAATATTCAAAATGATATCTGTCTTAGTACTCAATATGAAAAGCTTTGGGTACCGGGCCCTGGGGTATCATACCCCCTCGCCCCCCTCTCTCGTCAGGCCTGGTGACACACATAGAAGCAGTGGCGAAGCAAAGTAAAAAATTTAATGGAGGGGGATAGGAGTAGTTTAGTGGTTTTCTATGATCAAAAATTTTTCTGAGTTTCCAGGAGGATACGCCCTAACATTTTCAAAGTAAAAGAACCTGTGAATAAATAGTTATAAAAATTTCAAAGGGTTGTTGAACCCTATACTCATTCTCTACATACTGCTATACTTACATGCATAAAAAGCTTTTTATCTTTTAAAAAAAATTGGGAAGAAATGTAGAAATCATTCTCGAAATTCTTTTTTCCAATATCTTGACTCGACACCGTTAGTAAGAACCTGTTGAATAGAATAAACAGAAATATAAAAGGAATTAAGCAACAGTACCAGTGTTGTTACTAAAAAAATCAGATGGCGATATTGGCAATTTTTATGTATGGGGAGAATTTTACTTATTTCAACTGCACTATGTTACAACAGGTTGATGTGAGGTGACGACAGACTTTCTGGCTATCTAATAGGTGAAAAAGACAGAGCAAGCAAGAGTCATCTCTGACTTGTCAATTAGGTAGCTAGAAAGTGTGGAGTCTTCTTACATCAACCCGTGACCCGTCACTGACAAGAAACATAATCTAGTATAATTCATAATAAATTTTTAGTTTTGGGAATGAGTACTACAACCCCAACACCCACTGGCTACACCACCAGTAAATAATGTGTTACCACAACCATACCGGGAAATTTGGTGTTTTTGCTTGACTTTGGTAAACATAAATTAGCATCTAATTCTAAAGTATTGTGCAAAGCAAGCACACGCACTATAAGTTGTGCTGTAAGAAACAGTCTCACAAAATAATACCGAGCAAAAAAAACTGTAATGTACAGAAAACTTTGGTAACAAATATTGACCTTTCGTTTTCGAAAGGTATGGAGCGGAATCTTATCCCGGATAAAGTTGAAAATGTTTTTATTTCTTTTTCATGTATTGCTAGGGGTTCACATACTTCGAATGACCTGCCACTGTGAGTGGCAAATAATATCCCCATATAAATAAAATTTAAGATTTGCAATTAAAAAGGTGAAAAAAGCTTGGATGCATTGCTATAAGAATAGAAATTTACTGCACTTAGCCAGTCATCTCATTCAGGATAAATATCTTCTTCAGTTTCAGACTACATAAGATAATATTCTAAACTTCTGTGGAAGAGAAAAATAATTGAAATGCTAAACAATTGTACAGAAATCATATTAATTGAATCACAAACTAAGAAGAATATTAGTAACAGACATTCAATAGCGAAATACAATACAATTAAATAACAATGTCTTTACATACCTAGCAGGTTCAATTTTAATTATTATGAATAAATATTTGTATTTCGCTAATAGCACCTAAAAGTAAATGTTAAACTTTAAATAACTTAGTCATTTAAGCAACAACTTCTAGAGATCTTCAGGGGCTATAATAGGATTTTTTAAGTAAGGTAAAAATGCTTTTTTCTATACTTTAAACATGCATATTCTGGATGGGCAAGAAGCGATTCCTAAAAGAATGTAAAACATGTAACGGTAATTATTCTAGTTAAGTGGTAGAGCAACGCCCCTTCTAAAATATGCGAGAGTATTGGGTAAAAGCGACTAAAAGGCAACCTATTTCTTTTTAGCGCCAAGCTTGGTCAGGTATATCCTGGTATGAAATCACTGTCTCTAACAGGAGTAACAAACTGTTATAAACCATCATACCGCCTGGACAAAAAGTTTCAACAACTGCCTGAATCGGGATATCAACCATTAGATCAATCTCATACCTAATATAATTAAAAACATTGTCTATACAACCAGTTCTGATTCTGAGGGGACATAGGGAGGCGTCGTCACAAAATATTTTTTAGACAGTCCCCGAAATATTTTAGCCATCATCTTAAACTGCTATATACACCGAGTAAATTCAATTTCAAATCAAATAAATAAATAATTAGTTTTCGGTACAGCTTTAGATACTTCAGCCGCCTTTTTTACCCACAGCCTCAATTATAACAACCATTTAGGTCCAATTTTAAGTATTATTACTAGATCCTAAAATAGTAGTAATTGCTATTATTGTTAGAGACAGGGCCCGATTTAGAAAATTTAGAACACTAGGCCCAACATGCAGGAAGGGGCCCCCCGTTGCCATATTTGGTGCTATATAAATGTAGATGCGTTAAAATTATTGTTTGATTAGTATGAAAATTCACTATCGTCAGGGTCAGACACGTTCTCGGTTATCTTTTACGTTTTTTACATTGCTAAAAAGTTTTAGATTTTTATTTTCGAGTTAAAAAATGTAATGAAAAAACATTCAAGGAAGTATAAAAAGTTATTTCTACTATAATTTTTTGTTAACTTTTTAAAATTAGGGGGCCCCCAAATTGTGGGGCCCCTAGGCCCGGGCCTAATGGTAAATCAGGCCCTGGTTAGAGATAGACAACACTCAATCGTGTTGCTGTGGGAGATGTGGTTACACATTACAGATGTGGTGACTGGAGGACTATTTCTAAAGCTGTTTCCAACGATATAATACAAAACAAGATAAATGTGATCACACGCGATATCAAGCTTTATTATCTGTTATTTTATAGCAGTGTCTCTTCTACAGGAAACAGAATCTGTTTCATAAAATGATGCAATTTCTTTTTTAGCATGAACATTAAGCTGTACATTGACTTGTAATCAGTGCTGAAATTGGAGGGGGACGCCGTCCCCCGAAGTATTTTTACCGTCCCCGTTCCCTAAAATATTTGTTTCCACGAAAAAAAATTATAAATTTAAGGGTAGATTTAAATACGAAAGAAAATTTATTTTTTCTGACCTAAATTCCCATTTGAATGAGTGTTCGGATTCGCCTATCAGCGTGCCAGCAGTTTCCCCGTATTCCGATTCGCAAATATATTCGTATTCGGATTTTTAGGGTCAAATTTCCAAAAACGTTCTGGGGAGGACCCCCAAGACCCCCTTCAAGTATTTTAATCTCTATTACTCACGATTTGCTGTGCAAAAAATGAGTAAAAACCCTGTTTTTAGAGTCTAATTTCGAAAAAAAATTTAAAAAAAAAACCCACATTTTTATACCCCAAAAACAAATCCTGGATCCGCCACTACTAACATAAAGATGAATAATGTTTTTTTTCTTTCCATCAATATTTGTAATGAATACTTAAATGTTACATAGTTTTAAGGTTATAAAAATTATAATAACTGCATTTATGCTTTTATTCTAGCATTTAAAAAATTTCCCATTAGCCCCCACTTTCCCCTAACTATGCAATTAAATGTAATCTATAATTTGATTATCAATTCAAGTAGGTACTACTAAAAATTAGTCATATTTTACCCTCCATCAATCATCTACTCTGTAAAAAGGTGAGGGTGAGTCCCCCCAAATATTTTTCTCCAATTTCAGCACTGCTTGTAATGCAAATTACATACAGAAAACAACGCCAGTATTTCGATTGAAATCAATCGCGAGAACAAGTACTTTGTTTGTTTTAAATAAGAAATCACTTTACAATCATTTTCAATTGAAATACACTTTAAACCAAGAGAAACGAAAATTGAACTTACGCCATGTTTGTAGTTTATTGTTGTTGTTGATGTTCTATCTTCGCGGCTGCCGATGACGGAAAGCAAAACTTTTTTTGCTCCCGTTTTCACGGGCCGCGTTTGGTTGTTCAAAGCGACCGCAGCGCCACCACTTTTTGCCAACCATAGGGATTTTTCTGATGGCGGATCAAGCAAACGCGGCCCGTCATCCGCGAAAACGGCTTCATCTAAAAGGGCCTTATGACTGTCCCGAGAGCCGTTCAGGCAACAGATATGGTCCAAGCAGTCAATCCCCGAGTATGCCGGCCCATACGTAAGAGACCAACGTTCCTGCAGGATTGACCTGGGACCACAGGGGTAACAGCCATACTTTGTTTTTCCTATAACTCGAAAACTATGGATCGTAGAGGGGCACTTCTTTGGGCAGTTTTTATGTACTCCCAACAAGGAATCTAGCTATGCATAGTTTATGGATGCGGTCGTTTTGGGACACCCTGTATAGAATCCAGGGATTGAAAAGAGAAATTTTGCATCTCGAGATCACTGCACTACTTGGTTAAGTCTAAAAATACATTCTCACTTAGAAGAATGGGAATCTTCGTATATTTTTATCTCATTAAATTTTACAGAACACGTTCTCATTATTAGAAAAAAAAGGTTAAAAGAGTGTATTGTTTTTTGTGTAATTTATTTTAACTCGACATTTAAAAATCAGTACTGTTAAATCAATATCATTCAAACGTTCTTTAATAAACTTAAGAGGCAGATATTATAAGATGCTGGCAGGTCGCTACAGTGGCCATTTTTTATTTTGCTGAAATTTTTATGGCGGGTTCTTTTGACGATTTTCATACATGAAACGATTTTCCTCCGACTACATGAATAAAAAAGGCCAGTCTGTTTGGTTAAGAAATAAATATTTAAAAGACCAAATACTACATGATAATGGATTGTAGGGGCACTGATCAGAGCACAGAACTAAAGATAAATGAGGAGACAAAATTTGAAAGAATTACAGAATTCACTATTTTTGGACCTTTGAAGGAGGGTGACCTTTGGAAGAAAATATTTAATTTAGAAATTGAGAGCGACTATTTACAGAAAAAGAAATCCTTAATTATGTAAAGACAAAAAGAAAACAATGGCTGGGACACCTCGAGAGAATGGAAGAAGATAGGGGCACTAGAAATATTTTCAGAGGCCTGTGCCATGGATAAAAGAAAAGAGGAAGGCGGGTCATTCCACGTCAAATCAACACACTTTTTGGCATGACCATCTCGGATTTTCTTGAAATTTGGTACAGTCGTGGAAAAAAAAACCGTTACAGTGGACGTTGTGAGCAAACGGCTAGGGTTAGAAGGGTACTTTAAACGCCTAAGAACTAAACAAAACCCCTAAATTCCAAGTTTCATATCATTTTGGTCAAAAATAAAGCAAGGAGGAGGGGTTGAACTACGTAGAATTTAGGTCGAAATCTCGTATCTCGTAGATTTTGATCCCTATAGCCATTAACCCCGTGCAAGCAGTAGGAAATTTCAAACAGAAAATTTCCGCCAAACTCTAATCGCCAAAGTTATATAGCTTATGAAAATTACGGTAACCCGCAAAACATAATACATTAACTCAAACCTTTGGTCACATTTGTTATTAACACCTTGTAAATGTAGCCATGTGGCCTAACGGTTAGTGTGCTAGATCGCAAAAATTTAGACCCAGGTTCAAATCCCGTACCAACCCTGGGTGATTTCATTTTATAAATATAATTTTAAAAAGTTTAAAGATACCTCAAATTTATTAAACTTATATTTGAAGTTATTGTTACAATACTCTTATTTTTGACTATTATTTTTAGCAAAGAAAAACAAATTAGAACTTTTTTGCGATATGTAATATTTTTTATTTGTCATTACATTTTGATAACGTTTTAACTAAATATTTTTGTTACCATTGTTAAGTTATTTAAGGAATTTAACAACTTTCATACAAAAAAATACTTAACAATATTCAACTAAAAATTTCAGCGGCATTTTTAAATTTGAAGTATGTTTGAATTACATGAATAAAAGTCACAAATACAAAAAAGGCCAGACATTTTCCTAGTTTTTTAACAATTTCAAATTTAGTAAAGCCCATGCTTTCTCTACATAAATTTCAGAAAGGAATTTGATTTTAAATATAAGTCAGGTTTTAAGAATTTTTTTATACTTAATAAGAACGGTATTATCTTAAATTCATTGTCTATTAAATTTAATTCAATGTTTTAAATTTCAGTTAATTTAAGACTCATATTAATTGCAATCAAGATAAAAAAATATAGAAAAAATAATCAGCTAGCTAAAGAAATTGTGGAATGTTTAATACTATGTATTTAATTCGGTAATCACAGCATTTATGTAATTTGCACGACCCATTAATCGCACGTTTACAAGAAGTCTCGAAAGGTCCTTTCCCAACTTATCATGGAGTTTTGTAAAACCATGGCAAACATGATTTTTATAGGAATTATTAATGGCCGCAAATGTAAACTGTGTCTGCTAGAGGACAATGTTCGCTAGTGAAGAGGCAAGGTTCAAATGTTGTAGTATCAATTTTTATTACATATTTGGAGAAAGCGCCGCTAACCTCCTTTTTCACATTCAATTCATTATTTTACAGATCGTCTTTAAATTGGAAAGGGATTTGCTTTACTAATTATCATTAAGAATTTAATGAAATTTGGTTTACAGGAGTTTACTTGTGCTCTCTCCAAATATATAAAAAGAAATGTTATTTTTTTTCGTAGAATAAAGAAGTTAAACGTTTTCCCCTTCGCCTGCGAACATTGTCCTCTAGCGGACGTGAATTCCCACGAAACTGATGTTTTGTCATGGTATGACATTCCTGCATGTTATGTTTTGGCAAGGACCTTTCGAGACCAGCAGCACCAACTATCCCGAAATCCAAAACCACCTTTGAGGCAAGAGGTTTGTGATAACGGTGTCGGATACAATGTGCAAGGAAATTAAAATAGACTGACATCATTAACTTAATGATAAATAAAATAGCGGTGACCACAAAATAAAAAGATTAACACTATAATTGAAATTCAATTACCACTTTTAATTTAACAATATTTCTTATATAATCAATAAATAGCTGGCATTGCTCAGAAATCGGGGTAATAGCAGATTAAGGTGCTAAAGCCCTAAAACAGTTAATTAGGGGACTTCCATAAATTACGTGAGGTCAAAAAGGGGGAGGAGGGGCCCAGCAAAATCTCACCTCGGGGAGGGGGAGTCAATTAAAATCTCACGTCGACTTTTAATTTAAAAAATACACGTTTTTTCTTTAAATTTTCTTGCAAAACTACTGGAAAAATGCGAAAATTAGTCAAAAAGTGATTGAAAAATTTCACTAGAGGGGGAGTAATTTATGGATGTCCCCTCACACAATTCTCAGCTGAAGCGTGTTATTGCACCCTATTTTGTGTTGTAGAAAAAGTTATCGATTCCCTAAAAACATACACACCCTATATCACAAAAATGTATTCCGAGAATATTTACTTGGATTATTTTTTATCAATGAGTTTTTAGACCTGGGTGGTGCAGAAAGGGCTATAGGGCAGAAAAATTACAGCCAAATTAGATGTCTTAATTTCCAATCAGAGTTAATTACAACAGATTGTTCTGAAAATAGGTTTAAAAAAGGTATTTCAAAAATATATACAGATCGAAAAAAATTTACTTCAGTAAAATTAAGTTCTTGTAAATTGATTATTCTCTTCATGACACTGAAGGTTATATCATTTTAAATATTCAAAACCATTAAACTTAATATTGAAAGCTTGTCTTGTCATCAGCATTAATATTAATTTGGAATTTTATTCACTGAGCACAACGCTTCGAAATTTAAAAAATTCTCTTTAAAAGTGATTTAAACTATGCACCCAATCTAATGAAATCTCAATATTAAATAAGAATTATAAACTAGTTAATAATAACAATAATAAGCATTATATTTAAAATTTTAATTGATGTTTCATTTTTATATCTTAATATGGACATATTTTAAACATGCTAATTTCATGAATATTCAAAGAAAATGTTTATTTCTTAGCTAGAAAATCCTATTAGAATTATTATATAATTATTAATTTAAAAAACACCAAAAAAATATCAAGCTTTCTGTATTAAAGTATTTTCACAAGAACTTCTAAGGCGCAAAAATCTGTTTTATTAATTAGTAAATTTTCTAGCTTTTATAAATAAGACCACTAAATTTTTTTGCCTTTTCAAAACCAACTGTTAATTTATTTTTAATAAATGGTAATAAAACTGTATAAATTTGTTTGAAATATATTTAAATATGAAAAGGTATCCAACATTTATTCAGCTTTAAGTTTGTCTATATCCCTATGGGGTAATTTAAAACATTGAGATTTTGGACTTTTAAAGACTTTTAACAACGGGGACAGAACCTACAAACTAGCGATCACGAGCCTGTTACTCTACCGACTAGGCTACCATTTAGGAAATTCAAATCGGAAGAAAAAATTGCGCCAAAGCATAGATAAATAGCCAAATCTGTTTTAACTTCCTCGGAATTTAACATAATTGTTGCCAATTTTTTCCTCTTAGAAGTTAAGTCCCGCTAAATTCCTTCCAACTGCATATTCACCCCAGGGCTTTGTTTTTGACCCAAATTATATGAAATTTGGTATTTAGGGGTTTTAGGGGATGCACTTTCTGGATCTCTAATGATCGTTGATGGCGTCCGTAGAAAAAAAAAAGTTAGTGTTTCGTTTAATATGTAACCGACCCCCTAAGAACTTAAATTATAGCTTATTTTCAAGCAGACATTATTTCATGAAAATTGGCGTTTAAATTATCCTTCTAACCCTAGCCGATCGCTCACAATGTCCACTGTAACGGTTTTTTTTTCCACGACTGTACATATGTTCTACTTATAGAAACTCGGAAAAGTACCAACTTTCATCAAAAAATATTAATTGGTCCTGGAATTACAGGTGTGCAAAAGTGGTCAAAATGGGCCAAAAATGGACCAACATAAGTTCTTTAAATTGCTCTAGAGAATCTTCTAATTGGGTTATACAAATGAAGTTGGTGTCATTTTAAAGTATTTTAAATGTTCTTTTTAATGGTGTAAAATTTGATTTAAAATTTTGAAAATCAATATATTTTACAAAACAAAATAGAATTAAAAGTTCGATTTCTATCAAATGTACCACATTTAAAATTTTGAAAAAAATTCCAGTAATAGGTAATTTTATTCTAAATAATCTGGTAAATTTATAGAATGGGACAAAAATGGGATCAGTTCCAAAATCTATTAAAACCAAAGTTCGATTTTTCTTATATCCCCTTAAAAAGTTTTAAAACTATCTTTTTTTTCATTAATTGGATGTGAATTGAGTTGTGTTTAACTGCTGTTGACAATTAGGCCCCCTGCACAAACTAGGTGTAGCACGGGCTTCATATTTACATTATGTGCATTGTTACAATACAATGGCCTGAATTAATATACAGGTTGTAAATATGAAGCCCGTGCTACACCAAGTTTGTGCAGGGGCCCTAATTGTCAACAGCACTTGAATACAACTCAATTCGCATCCAATTAATGAAAAAAAGATAGTTTTAAAATTTTTTAAGGGGATATAAGAAAAATCGAACTTTGGTTTTAATAGATTTTGGCACTGATCCCATTTTTGTCCCATTCTATAAATTTACCAGATTATTTAGAATAAAATTACCTATTACTGGAATTTTTTTCAAAATTTTAAAAGTGGTACATTTGATAGAAATCGAACTTTTAATTCTATTTTGTTTTGTAAAATATATTGATTTTCAAAATTTTAAATCAAATTTTACACCATTAAAGAGAAAATTTAAAATACTTTAAAATGACACCAACTTCATTTGTATAACCCAATTAGAAGATTCTCTAGAGCAATTTAAAGAACTTATGTTGGTCCATTTTTGGCCCATTTTGACCACTTTTGCACACCTGTAAATCCAGAACCAATTAATATTTTTTGATGAAAGTTGGTACTCTTCCGAGTTTCTATAAGTAGAACATATGTACCAAATTTCAAGAAAATCCGAGATGGTCATGCCAAAAAGTGTGTTGATTTGACGTGGAATGACCCAGGCCAGTTAAAAGATGGTTGGATAAGGTTGAAAAAGACCTAAAAATTCTAAAAGTCCGTAATTGGAAACAAAAGGCAAGAGAAAGAAGGCTTTGGAGGAAAATTGTTGGAGAGGCCATAGTCCAGCACGGGCTGTAATGCCAGGGAGTTAGTTACTATCAATCATAATGAAAATAGAGAAGGTACCAATATATATATTTATTTATTTGACAGTCGTAGAGTAAATCTCACCTAAAAAAGGGGGCTACAAAATAAATTATACTAGGGGGCTTCGCCCCCTGCTCGCTATCGCTCGCCAACCCCCGGGAACTGCTGATGCAGTTCCCCTAGGATTGCTTCGCAATCCTGTGCTCGCTACGCTCGCTCGCCATACGCTGGTACAGCCTAGCTGAGATTGTGTACTACCTGGATTTGAACCCAGGTTATTGAGCGTTTCGTGATTACGAACATTGTACATACACTCGCCAAAACGTAAACAAAACCACAACAAACCAACCGTTGCCAACGGGAGAAAACAAATACCGCCAAATTCGTGAGCCACGTACCTACGTACGTAAGAGAATTATAAATTATATTAGTCTCAGTATGTTGCGTTTTGCAAAAAAACTTTATTTCTACTACTCTTAGTTCCGTGAAACGCATTCCCAATAAAACTGAACAAAAATGAATGATGAAGGGTTGTAATCCAAAATTCTTCGCCAACCATCATCTATTGTTAATAATTTCCACGTGGTCATCGACAAACGCAGGGAAAGAGAATTCTCACGGACTGAAAGGCACAAATCCAAAGCATCCAAAGGTACATAGTTCGACCATTGACTGACCATTGACCCCATAACAATTGGTTAGAGATAACAACCCCTTTTCCTTTGAATAGGGGTGACTCCTCTTCAGGGCAGGGTTCCCAGATTGGCTTACTTAAGGCCGAATCGGAAAATGTACGTTTCACCGCTCCAGGTTTTAGATCAAGGGTGTGGTTGATTCAAAATGGGTCTCCATTACGGGCTGCCCACACCAAGGACGCCACTCCAGAGCAATAAAATAAATCAATCTTGACCCCTTGGCCCTCGCAGCCTTCGCAATACAAGATAACGTTAATTGACCTCCTGGACAGTCGAGTAAACAAGACACTCTCAACCCCCTCTCTTCTATTGGGAAGGCTGAATGGGGAACCTGAGTCCGCCTGTCAAGATAACGATCTTTATTGGACAGTACGCACGACGAGCTTGGTGTGGGCAGCGCCTTACTGAGTTAAATTTTCTAATTCTTGAGATGGGGCTTCTTAGCTTGCGAAAACGCAATAAAAAGATATGGGTATCAAAACGTGTTAAAAAAGGAGACACAATCATTTTAGTATATATGTTATGGGCAAAGTGATTAATCGCTAATCAGGCATTATTAATAATGCCCGAAGTGGAGGCGGGCAAAGTGATAAATTTCATTCATAAATTTCACTGAATTTATCACATTGCCCGGGCATTATTAATAATGCCCGGATTTATCACATTGGCTGTAACATATACACACATGGATACAAAATATGGTTTTTTTTTGGGAGTTAATATATCGTATTCAATAACCGAATCGCCAGTTTGAAAAAGGAATAAGTCCAAATAATGACAATTTGACTTTTTGTGCTTAAAAATACCTCCAACGTATGCTCTAAACATGAATGGAAAGAACCTCCTTTAGTTATAGCCCCTTGAATTCGCAAGATCGATGACAATTCTTTGTATTTTTTAAAATTTTATTTGGAATTAAAGTTAAATTGTCTTTTTCTCTTATTCTTCGTGGTGTAAACTGAGCTGAAACAAAATTTGCTTTTAATTTAAAGTGTTTTATTTTTTTTTTATTCATGGAATGTTTGACTCCATTCATATTCACTTACTCCATTTATATTGACTTAATAACTCTGTTTCCTAATTTTGAATTTTATTTGTCTTAGTTTTCTGTTTCTCCTTTTTGTGATGTGGTCTAAGCATAAATATAAGTTAAATGTTAACTTAAATGGTTTTTAAGACATTTCTTCCGTTGAAATTTCGTAAGGTTGAAAAAAGGGAATAAGTACATAATTTTTTTTCAACTGTAAAATAATTTTGAATGTACTTATAAAATATGTACAAATTTTGGCTTTTTTTTTTCAGGAAAATCCCGACCCTAATGTTGAAATGGCAAAGAAAACCCTCCAGAGGGAAAAAAAAAAGTTTCGCCAAACGTTCCCTGCTTGGCGACGGAAAGTCATGTTCATACGCGAACCACATTCCACCCCTCAGTAGGGGATCAAACCTTTACCCCGAGTCCACGCCCCCCTTTGATAACGGGAAACATCTGGCGGTGCCACACCGAAGAAGCAACTAGCAACTGATATGCTACATTCAAACTGTGAACTCTTTAGTTTAATTTTATATGTAAATTTCTTTATGACAACAGGCTATAATAATTATAGGTGTTACTGTTTTTATTAACTTAGCCATCCTAGCATAAACATGCGTTATGTAACCTGTCCTCTTATTTTATTTCATTTTGAATAATACTGGTTGATTATATAATCATATTTATAATTTATATATAAAAGGTGTATTCAATGTGAAGTACCAGGCCAACAAGACGGGCATAGAATATCTATTGATTTTTTTAAAGTATTCCAACTTTTATCTTTCAACCTATTCTAAATTTATGAAACAGGCCTACCCACCTCGAAGTCACAAGGCTTATAAAGAGAATGTCTTATCCCCATATAATTGGTAACTAATAGTACCCAATTAAAAATATTGCGACTCAGTGGCGAATCCAGTAGGGGGGGGGGGCTGTGGGGCTGCAGCCCCCCCCCCCCAGAACCAAGACGTCCATGTTTTGGTATAGTTAAAAATTGCAATAACGTTTTATTTTTTAAAACAATTTTGGTAATAGGTATTATTTTAGGGAGCCTGATTTCCTTTTCCGAGATATTTTTTAGCAGAATCATTATTGTTCAGGGTCTGTAATAGCGGCTTTACACCACGCGATTTGCGACAAATTTTGACAACCGCGATTCGAAAGAACTAATAGGAAACCTCGAAAACTGTCGCTATTGCAGCAAATCGCGTGGTGTTATACCGCCATAACCCTAGTCATTAGGTAGGGTTTTTTTCAAAACATTTATATAGTTAGAAGGTTTTTTCGACGGTTTTATGTTTTTGAGGGCGCTGATTACGAATATCAAATTTGTCCCATTGGGAAGGTCGTCTTCATATTCAAAAATCGCAACATTTTTCGATTTCTTGCTTATATTTCAAAAACTACTAGTTTCTCGATCATAATCTCAATTACAGAGTTGAAGTAAACAAAATTTCACTGCTTCAATTTGATTTTCTGAAGAGTGGTTCTGCCGCTAGAGTGTGCTGAAAAACGGCGATTTTTTCGTCTTAATACGCAAAAAAAACCATGTGTGCGCTTCTACCCTCTACAAAATGAAGTTACCATGCCATGGGCCAGAGGCGTATATAGGGGGGTGAAAGGAAGGGGCCCAGCCTCCCCTTCGAAAGTCGGACTAAGTGGATAAAAACGAGTTAATTGCTGTTTTTTAAGGGTCAAATTTTCAAAAATTTTATGGGGGAGGAACCCCCAGACCCCCTTTTTACTTGGATTTCTATACTGCCCACAGATTTTTTACGTCCGAATTTTCAAACTTATTTCATATCAGTTTTAAGTCTCACGACAGCTTAAGCTTAACAGTACTAGTTTTAAAGATATTTTTTAAAAATTTATATCCCAGGGAGGACCTACTTTAAATTGAATATTCCTTCTAACCGCCCTCACCCACAAAATTGCATTAATCCGCCACTGAACCCGAACTAAATTGGCAAAAATTTGAAGGGGTTTTTTTTTGCATTTTTTGATGTGAAGTTGACCTAAATAAACTTGAAATTTCCATAATTTAATTTATGAATTTAAAAATTGATTAAATTTCCGAATATTTTATTATGGTGTTGATATAAATATTAATGAAGTGCAGGACAAATTAAGCCAAAAGGAGCCGAGAATTACAAATTTTGTTGTAATGATTTCAAAATTAAAATTTTAATGATGATCATGTAAGTAAAAATTAAAAAAAAATTCTGTAAAAAATGTGTACCTTATTTATTATTGATAGGTTTTTAAGGTCACAGTTTCTTAGCAGTATATTTTAGTACCATATAAAAAGTCTATATATAATAGGAGTTACGACATTTGAAACTCAGCCCCCCCCAGACAAAAATCCTGGATTCGCCACTGTTGCGACTCATTTTGATTCATCAAATTCCTCTTAAATTTGCTTTTTAGAAGCCAATCTGGGAACCCTACCTACCCTGAAGGTTAATCCAGGGTTGCCAGGTGAGAGAGCCCACTCAAAGCCAAATCGGGTTCGAAAAAAGGCCAAAAAAAAGCCAAATTTTTTCTCAAGCGAAAAATAGCTTAAAAATACGTCTATTTCAATTTTTGGCGCAAGTTCAGACTTGCGTATGCGCCAAAAATGAAATTATTTATTAAAAACTAATAATTTCCATGCTTGGTCTGAATCTGAAATTCACTTGAAGCCCTCACAAACGGAAGTAGGAACCAAAGTAACAAAACATTTGTCTAAGAAAATTAATAAAAACGTTATTTTGAACTACTAATGACTATGAACTACAGAAAAAATTGTGGAAAATGGGGGAAAACTGCTAGAAAAAGTCAAATTTTCAGGATTTAACAACAAAAAGCCAAACGAAAATTTCAAAGCCAAACGAGTTTGAAAAAAGCCAAATTTCTCGAATTTGGCCTTAAAAAAGCCAAACTGGCAACCCTGGGCGAGTCACCCCCTTACAAAGGGAGGGGTTCTTATCTCCAACCAATGGTGAAGGGGTCAGTCAGTGAGGGAACTGGATTCGTGTCTCCTCTAGGGGTGTGTTCCGCGAGCTCTTTCCCTGCGAAAGCGTTGGATTTGTTGTTGAATGTGCTGTTGACAACGTGGAACTGTTTTAGTAAATATTAGGAAGATGGTTTTAATCAAAATTTCTAACAGAATTCTGCCACTGCCCGCGGTCCGGCTTAGTTGGTCCGTTAAGGAAGAATTTCGGTTCACGACTCGCACTCCGTGTTGTTACCTAGACTTGGCGGTTCCGAAAAAAAGTCTCTTTGTACGCTTCGATGAAATTTTTCCCTATAGATGCACGGAATCGGACTATTTAGGCTCCGTAAATGTTAGACGCAATAAGAAGCGGAGGTTTAATCCGGATGATATTGGCATCGGATGTAAAACGTCCAACGTGGTCCATCGCTATGTGCCTCGCACAAAGAGGGATACTGTCGAAAAGGACTTTTTTCATAAGTTCGTGAGAGGTACCGACACGCGGTCGTTTAAGTCGGGGGAATTTGCCGTTCGATTTCTAAACTTGGTTACTATCTGCGGGTACAAACAATGGAGTGAAATTATGATTGACTATGATGAGGATTATGATGATGGAGTCTTTGATCATGTTTATCCCTCTATACTTGAGGGCCTTTACGCGAAGAGGTCCGAGCACCCTCTGCTTCTGAAGGAATTTTGCGAATTCTTTTGTGTAACGGAAGTAAAGAGATTCAGATTTTTCGAGATGGTAAAGGATGCCGAACACCTGAAGTTTATTCTGGATGTTGGGAACAGAACAAGGTTCGACTTCTGGGGTTATCGTTACGGTGGTGAGATATTTAATGAATTTGTACTTCTGGAATATTTTGAAAACGGACGCTATGATCTTATAGCAGTGTTGTTGGACTACGGTTTTACCCTTTTAGGGATGGATCAGAGAAATAGGAACTACTTCTGCGACTTATACAAGTAAGTAAATATACTCGTTTTGAACTTGCGCCTATCCATTTTCGAAAATCCTTCTTGGAAAGTAAATATTAAAACCTCCTCCTGTTAATAAATTATTAAATTATAGCAATAGTATTTTTCTATGAGAACAATTTGAAAATTATCAACCAAATTGCCCCCATAGAAAAATACTACTATTATAATTTTTAATATCAAAGAAATTTGTAAAGTTGTTTTTTCTGCATTTTTTAAATCGCTATAACTATAACTCTAAAACTACACAACTTAAGAACAGGAAATCTTAATAATTATGTTTGAAATTTTGTTCTTTTATTTAGTGTGCATCATAAAAACCTTTATTCTAAATGTTCTTCCGAAATTTGAAAAACTGAAAAAAATAATTTTAAGCTCATTAATTTCCAAAATCTACATTTCTACCAAATTTCAATTTGGAATTCAAATTTAATCATGTAGAAAAAACCCATTGAAATTCCAAACACAAAGGAATATTTAGATAAAATCGATACATTTTGAATTAACCTAAGTTGGAGCTTACTCTTACGATTTTAATCGGAACCTGTTAAGAGTTGTATTTTGTGAAATTGCTTGCATGTTTTGAATCACATGAACATCCTTCAAGAAATTTTGCGTATTTTCCATGAGTTAATCTCTCTTTGTTGTATTATTTGAGGGTGTGATCTGGAACTTACAAAAATTTCTACATGATTCAATTTGATTTCCAACTTTAAATTTTGTAGAAATGTTCACTTTGTTAGTTAGTGCGACAGTGGCGTATATAGGAAATTATTTCGGGAGGGGCCCAAAATTACTCCCCAGCCCCTTCCCCACATATTTAATAGGTCCAATGTAGCTTTTTAGGTGATAACTTAGGTTCTAAAAACTTAATATAGGAAAGGTTGTTAGTAATAAAAATACAAGTACCAAAGGGGAGGGTCTGGGGGTCCTCCCCTAGAAAATGTTTGGAAGTTTGACTAAAAAACCCAGGTTTTTAACTAGTTTTGGTTCCGAATTTTAGATGTACATTTTTATGAACTTAATATTTAAAAAGTTATTAAAATAGAGTTCCAAGTACAAAAGGGGTTCTGGGGTCCTTGGGTCCTTCCCCAGAAAATTTGTAACTTTACCCTTAAAAACGGGGTTTTATCTTGTTTTTGTAACATAGTCCGTATTTCGGACATATATTTTTTGGTAGGATTTGGATTTTGATGAACTTATTATGTAATAAAGTTGTTAATAATAAAATTCCAAGTACAAAAAGGGGGGTTTGGGGGCTCTCCCCCAGAAATTTTTTTGAAATTTGACCCTGAAATACAGTGTTTTAACTTGTTTTGGTACACCTAGTCCGAATTTCGGGGGGGGGGGGCAGGGCCCCCTCGGCCCCCCCCTTATATACGCCACTGTAGTGCGACATAATATTTTTAATTGTTTTTTCTAATTGTTTTTTTTTTTTTTTGAAGTTGAAAAGTTGAAGAAAGGTTATTATGCACATCAAAATTAAAAAAAATAAAATTTCGATAAAATGAACTTGATTTCCTGTTTTTAAGTTGGGAGATTGGGGCACCTAGGGACACTTTCTACTAAATTATTTTTCTAATTTATCTATACCATTATATTTATTTAAACGCAGGTAATTTATTAATTATTTTCTAAATAATAATCCTCTAAATTCTTAAATTATTTATTTTTTGAATAAAAAAACAATTATGTTTTATTCTTGAAATTTTTGAGGTTTAACATGTCCCAAGGTGCCCCACTTGACGATTTGAATATAAAGCTTAATTACTGAAATATTAATGGATACGCATATATTTTAATCTCAACATAATTATAATGACATAAATAAACCTCTTTTATTAAAAAAATTATTTTGAAACTACATGTGATTGTAACTTTGTATCACGCAAAGCAGGAAAACTTATGTAAATAATGACCCAGACACATAAGAGATTCCAAAACACGTTGAAGAGTAGATTTTAGGATAATTTATCAGTACCTTTAAGCACGAGTTCATAACTGTAAAATTTCGTCTGAAAAGTGGAATGTCACAAGGTGGGTCATGTACCAAGGTGACCCACTCTCCCCTATAGTTCGAGTAAATATTAAAATTTTAGGGCGCTATTTCAAAACGATATGACAAAATTCTTTCCTAATGAGTACTCAATAAGTCACTCTGAAACTAATATTTTTTAAAATACCCGTCTTTCTTAAAAACTAAAAATCCGTCGTAACAATAAGATTTGTAATTTCATTAATTACGTAACATGAAAAATTAACACCAAGAAAAACCAAAAACATTGAAGGTAAAAAACATAGAAACTATTTAAGTTGTTTAAATAATATCGGGCTTTATATGTGTAGATAATTCCTTTTATAAAAAAAAAACATGTAAATATACATCATTGATCCAAAATCTTACACTTTGAATTCTATTTCACTAACTTTATCTGCCATTAATTTATAAAACAGCGCTGCACCGGCAGAAAAATTGAATTTCACTTTGGGTGTTTCTAAATATAATTACTTAAGAACAACGTCTTTTTTGTTGCAGATATTAATTTTTAAACGTCCCTCTCTAATTACGAATTTTTCTATTTTGTTTAGTTTTCAGATTCCTCTGAATAAATCAGTTTTGCACTACACCGGAAACGCATTCATCCCAAACAGTTCTATGCTGTGGTTCCTCAGATATTGCGACCATAAACCATCCAGAAATATAATCCAAGACCCAAGATTCATAGAGTTTTACCAGAAGCTGGCCCGTGCCCTTCCTCTGCCGTCTCTGCCATCATGTATTGTTCGGGAGATTTTCCGACAGGACATAGACAAAACGCCCTCCTATCGTGGTCAGTCAGGAAAAGAGACAGGAAAACAACTAGCCGCCATCTATGAGGCATGTGACATTCATCCCTTACAAAACAGCGTTGTGGTTCAGCCGACATTAAAACACCTCAGTAGGTGTGTTATTAGAGATCGGCTGGCGGCAAACTATCAGCTGCCGTCAGCGATCGACGATTCACACCTTCCGACTTGCATTAAGCGATATCTAAAACTAGATTTCTGACATGGGCCCTTTTAACCGGCTGATTTAACAAAGAAATTCTGTCAGATGTGCTACCAGAATGCCCTTGTAATTAGTAATTTATTTTGATACATTAAATCTTTGATCCCTCCCTTTGGGTGAGATTTACTTTATGGCTTCCAAATAAATTAATTCTTTGGTACTTTCTCTGTTTTTCATTTATTGGATCGATAGTTTAAAATTGTTAATTGAAATAAATAAATTATTTATAGTATTAGAGTGTTTTCAGGTGATGTCACAACCAGTTATTTTCTTATAACTGTTAACCTTTTGCAGGGCTTTTAACTGTTGCTAAGGCGGTTGTTAGGTATGGGGTCGAGTGACTGCAAATGCTCCTGTAGAAGAATTCCACGACCATTTCTGTAACTGTTAAACTTCTGCAGGGCTTTTAACTGTTGCTAAGGCCGTTGTTAGGTCCGAGTCATGTGATTGAAAATGCTCTATTTTATTTCGTATAAGGAGAGAGGGAGACATTAAATTTTCTTGTTTTTTGCACTTCTCCGAATATTTGAGTATTTATAAACTATCGAATGCATCAACATCTTTGGATTTAAGGTAATGTTTTTAATAGGTTTAAATTATGACTTTGAAAAACGTGCTATGCCGTTTTAGTTGGAAAGGAGAAGTTCTGTTTAGAAGGCCCTTGTGGCAATTGGTACAGTTTAATTTAGGTCAAAATAATTCAATTATATCTGCAATTCTAATGAATATTAAAAACTAACTGATATTTCTTAATGATTTCTAGAAAAAAATTATTAATTAAAAAAATTAATACTGGAGGAAAGGTATCACATAAGTTGCACAAGTTTTTATGTATTGAAATTTTAAAAAAATATTTTCTTAATAATTTAAATCAGAATATTCTGGTTTACCTTATGGTAAAAAAAAATAACAAAAATATTGAATAACACTTCTCTAAGTTAGCTTTCTCGCATAATTAGCAAATGATACATAAATTAGCAACTAGTCAAGATATGGAACAGATACTCGGTTAGGATATTAAACAGCAGCTCAAATCTGTGTCGCAAAATTCCAAAACATCCATCAATCTTTCTAATATCGAGGCCTCAGTGATTGAGTTTCTCTTAAAATTCAGGGATAATAACGCAAAGAGAACGAGCTGTATTCTATTACTCAACACCAGAGCCACTGCTAAGTTTCCTCGTAAGTCAATGAGAAAACGATGTAAAAGTTTAACGGAGGCCTAGGCCTATAGGTTGTAAGGCCTAGGGAGAGAAGGACTTCAATCAAAGAGAGGCCCAAATGGATAGTTGATGGGAAATCGATGGCAGATTCTTGTTCCGCTACGATTTTAAACTTGTATTCTACGTGCTTAGCGATTAAATATTTAATCCTGCTCGATGAATAAAGAACGACTTGAGCACCTTTTTCAATGCTCGGTACTCCGTGTCCATCGATTTGCAGGGTGTTCTATCCTCGTTACGGGAGAGTTAATAGTTCGGTGGAGAAAATGATACTCGGATTTGATGTTAATGTTTCTTTAATTTGTTGCCGAACTGACCAACTTTAAATATGCTGCTAGGTACAGTTTAATGATACTGTACCTATGTCGTCTGTTGTTGAAAATCGAAATTTTGCGGAAAGATTTAGAGATTTTTTTTTGTTCCGAAAAAAAAAAGAAAAAAATATATTACATACAAAATACATTACAAAATAATACATACATACCCACACTTAGGCCAGAGTTTGATGTGTTGCCTGCTTTCTTAAAAAAGCGGGATTCTTTACTTGCATCTGTGTCCTAAAATTCGCACCACTCCTATAAAATCACCAGACACCAAAATCTCACTTAAAGAAAATGGAATTTAGCTGTGGTTTCTGAAAGCAAATTTGTTTATTTCAACTTTAAATAACTAAATATGAAATGCTTTTAAATATTAAATACTAAATTGGAATACTTTTATGTTTTTATAAGGTATATAAACTATGAAATTAATCGATACTTAACTATACAAACGATATAAGTAATAAACTATTCATTAAATAACTTTGTCATAACATTTCTATGAATTGAATTGGAGGGATTTTAAACTCACTCCTGACTCCTCACTATTTTTGTACTACTTTTCCATGAAAAATAGTTCCGGTGTCCAAAATATTAATTTAAAGTCTACGCGTTGACTTTCTAAAAACAAACCCTCAGGAGGAGGACCCAAACCCATCTAGAATGTTTTCAGATAAAGCTACATTAAACGTTATAATACTTACTCGTCATGGGAAGCCTTTAAAATAATTTTAAGCTGATTTCAAAACAAAAGGTCTAGTCAAGAACCTGATGAGGTCTAATAGTGTTTTCAGGTGACGTCACGACTAGTTATTTTCTTTTTAACTGTTAACCTTTTGCAGGGCAAAACGTCTGTTGCTAAGGCCGTTGTTAGGTGCGGCGGTATCTGTTGCCAAGGCGGTTGTTAGCTATGGGATCACGTGATTGCAAATGCTCCAATAGAAGAATTCCACGGTCAGGTATTTTCTGTAACTGTTAACCTTCTGTAGGGCAAAACGTCTGTTGCTAAGGTCGTTGTTAGGTCCGAGTCATGTGATTGAAAATGCTCGATTAAAGTACTCATCATTATAATACTAGTATCAACTATACCTAAAAGTTGTGATCTCTTTACCATCACTGTCAGTCAGTCATGCGAAAACCTTTCACCTGAGAATACCGTCCCGTTCACGTTCGTCAAAACTTGACATACATAAATCAATACCCACCACCTAATAATCTTCCAAATTCATCAAGAACTGCCGAATGAACCTAAGGCGTCACTTTGTAAGCCCGCATTTTAAACCTCAGTCTCGCAATATGCTGATTCTGGAGATATCTCTCCTCCAAACTTTGACTCGGAAACTTTTTAACAAGCCCAGAGCGCGACTGCGGAGTCATTACCATACATTAGCACAGGAATAAAGCGGGGTGCTAAGCACTCGGTGTCACCCCCCGTGCACGCACTTCTGTGACCCCCGCGCATTCATTTCTCTTGACAAAGCGGTCGCGACACCGCACGCGAAGGAATAATGCGACCTGCTTGATTCGGAATTAAATATTCCATCTGGCGAGGTTAGCGTTTATTCGCCCTATTAGACGGGGGGTGGTTTATTGCGCGTTCTCTCTTTTGGGTTTAGGGACTGGGTGTGTCCTGCACAATAAACTCACGATTATCCGTAGTGGAATGAGGTATTTTCATAAGTCAGGGATTTTCTTAATTTTACACTTTTTTGAAACGTTATAGTTTAAAACTCTCGAAACTCCTCCTAGCAACCCAACAGGCTTTCTGCTTACGCAGTTTCTGCTTCCTCGTAGTGACGTCATAAGGGTCAGGAAACGTTGCCGTCAAGTATAGTATAGATTGTATCGAAAAGTAAAGCGTACAGTAAAAATTTTATACAAAATAGCTGTTAAGCTAAAAAAGGATAATATTTTGAATTATATTTAAAAAGAATAATATTTTGAATTATATTTAAAAAGAATAATATTTTGAATTACATTTTAATTATTTTATTATCCTTGAAAAAGATCCTTAGAGTAAATGTTGACAAAAATTAAAATTTCAAAAATTTGGAAAAATTCTTAAAAAACAAACAATATAGCGTGCAAAGTTTTCTGGTTAATTATGACCGAAATACTTATTATGAATACTACCTTTTCCGATTTTATAACAAAAGCATAACAAGTTCACACTAAAAGTGTCACAAAACTATACATTTCATAAAAAGTAATCTTTCACTAAATCTTCAACTTTAAGCTATAACATTTTATTAATCCCAAACTTCACCTACCGAACAGCAGATGATGTTTATGAATTTACCTTAACCTGACACAGGAGAGAAGACTAAAGTATTAATTAACCAAATCCAATCTTTACCTCAAAGGGAAAAGTTTCGAAACTCAAACTTCCACGCGCAGGCTCTACCTCAAACACAAAACTGCCCTGGAGCTTTCCGAAGTCTCCTAATTTAAAAGTACGATGTGCTGGGCGTGAATTTCCAAAGTTTTAAGCCTAACTACCTAGACTAGGTGCCAGACAGTTTACCTCCCTTCTATGTTTCTGTCTATCAAAGGTCTCATGATGAGTCAATGTTTTCGGATTTATGGTAATCCGACCTTTCGACTTACCTGCAAGTTTCTAACTAAGACTTTTCAAATACGTGGAATTTTGTTTCTGGTTTCTCTGTCATGTGATGTGTAGAAGGGAAAAGATGATTGGGATTTACTAAAATGTCCAATCTATGTTCGAATCTTCTTTACATTAGATAAGCATAATTTGGGAAATTTTATATGCTACATTTATGAGGATTTTTCAAATTAGAAGGGATATAAAGTAGTAAACAATGTTTGCTTAAATTACAATATTTTTTTAAAAATTTGTTTTCAAAACAAAATTTTTAAGAAGGTAAATTGAATGAATATTAAAATATTATAGGTTAGTTAGGATATTAAGTAACCATTAATCATATTTCTTTTAAAATAAATTACAAACAAGAACTGTAAAACACTAAGAATATTTCATTAAAAAAATGTTTTTAAGCCAGCCTTAGAAATGTTTTGATGTTTTTCTACAGGTAATGTCTTGAGCTGATTCAATATCTGTAGAGAAGTTGGCTTTTATGTTTTATTTGCTTTTTTCAAAACCTTTAGGTTGTTTCACAAAGAGGAATATTTGAATAAAGCAAAAAGTCTGTTTTTAACACAAAAATATTTTTAGGTGTTATTCTATAAAAAATTACGAAAATATGGATTTGAATAAATTGAATTTTTTTACATTAATTTTATTTATTTACTTATGAAAAGAAAATCCTGAAAGAAATCCTGTTTTTGTAAGAACTTGTTCGAATTAAAAGAAACAGAAATGACTCCCATGCAGAACAAGAAAAATGAAGAATATTCTTTTGTTACTGAAGAATTTTTTTTATTGAAATTTGTATGTAATTGTATGTAACGATATTTAAATGCTATAAACTCCATTTTTATTTTACTTTCAACCACCACGTTTATTCTACATCAAGAAATATTGACGTTGATTCATAAAAGTTTTTGCTGATTGTGAATGAAAGGGTTGAGTGCAAGGGGTCTCTGCCAATGGCAATGCACGTACAGAGCTGTACGAGCATTGCCATTGGCAGAGACCCCTCTTCTCATTGGGTGACGTCACGGATGAGCCAACCTTCTCTCTCTACAAACCTTGGGTTGAGTGTAAACTATTAAATTATTCTAAATATTTATCAATCAGTCTTAACTTACCCATTCCCAATCATTGTATTATTAAGTAGTATACTATTTTATGAGACATACGCACAATGCATTCTTATCGAGATAATTGTTTACCCAGATAAATTTTATATGATAACTCTTTTATCTCTCAGGTATTGTGATTCCTGATACTAATGTTAGGGGCCGTCCAAATATTACGTAAGCACCTAAGGGGGGAGGGGGTTTCATTTTTGCTTATTTTTCCTCACAAGGGGGGAGGGGGTATGAGTGATGTTTACGTAAGATATTACAAACTCTGAGTTTTAAAAAATTATCTTGATAAATTTTCTGTCAATTGAGCAAAAATGTTTCGTATACTTATTAGAAATAGAAGAATTCATTATAAACTCTATTTATTATTATTATATATCTGCAAAGAAAAACAAAATCGCGAAAAATACCCTTTAAGATTCTATTTTCAACTAAGATTGGTAAATTATCCTGTTAATAAAAATATTTAACCTAATATTTTGAATAAACTTTATGCATAAATTAGACGAAAAGAAGACAAACGTATTAAATTGTATAACTAAAAGAACATGAATAAAATTTGTAAAATCTGATTACTTAGCATATAAAAACAAAGTTATAACACATTCAGCCTTGAATTACTGCTTAAATTACATAAATGATATGTAATTTAAGAACTAGACATATTAAAACTAATAACAGTTAATACCTCAATAAGGTACTACACTTATTGGAAGAGCAAAATAAATTTTCAAAACATTTTGCAACGTTTCTCATAAATAATTATTCTTAATTTAATCAAGAAAGTAATTTACTCTAAGTTAAGATAATTAATTATAAGCTGGTATTCATCAAAGCTTTATAAAGCAGGTTATTGGCTGAACTAACATGATTTTTTGAATAGGTCTTCCATTCGGGTAGTATTAGAATTTCCTTATAATGTTCACAAAAGTAATTATGAATGTTTTTACGAATTTCGCTTTCACTTTCTTTGTCCAAAACCTCCAAAACAGAGCATGCACTAGAAGCTTTGATTTTCGATGTCACGATGTCAGTACATTTATGTTTAAGGGGCAATACTTCGTACAAACTCGAAGCAACATAAAGCTTTGCTGCTTGCACCACTTCGATGTCACTTATGGTGTCTGTGTACAGGAAATTCAAGAGAAGCTCAAGAGTTTCTGCATCTACGTCGGGAATGTCAATAATCTCATCAATTTCATCACGCGAATTTGATTCGGTTTCTTCTTTGCTGATTTGTGCAGGTAATAACGGATTACTCCCACTGTTGTTTTCTACTTTGTGAAAAGTGTTAGGAAAGCCAAAAGGAGTTTGTGAAGTTTCAGTGTTTGGAATTTTAAAATTTTGCTTGGCATTATTAACCTTCATTTCAAATCCAGGACTGAATAGATTACTTTGTGGAGAACCGAAAGAAAACCCTCTGCCTCTACCATAATTTTCTTTCGGTTTATCGAAACCAAACTCAAAATTCTTTGAATAAACATTAGTATCAGTACAATTTTCACTACTAGTTTCATTACAACATTTTTCATTAGAATCCATTGGTTTCGACTCTTTAGAGTCAAACACAGATATTGTTTTAAAATCTGTTTTCAATTGCACTTCGTCCGGATGATTCTCCTCACATAATTTTTCTTCCTTATCATCATTTTCATTCACCACTTTCAATGCACTATCCTCTTCTTCTATCGTTTCTTCCTCCTTTTCATCTCTCACTTTCATTTTATTATCATCTTTTTTACCTGCTTCATCATAAACTTTTTCTCTCATTCCCGTCTTATAATACCCCAGAAGGCTTCTGAACTTTGGTGATCTTGCACACAACACCGTTTTGTGCACCATAAACTGCCGACCTTCCGATCGCAGAATTGCATCACAATATTTCTTTTCTTTGTACAGGTTTATTAAATCCTTTTTGAGATCGGACTCTTCAGACATCTTACAGGATTTCTGTGGTTTGGCAATTTTATCGTGGCTGAGATCCACTGTCTGAGTCCCTTGATCGCAAAAGCAAATGCATGCAACTGAATACTTGAAATCATCGTGGGACGGACCGAGTGTCAAATGATCATGGAGATGCTCGTAAGCAACAGGTATGTAGTTGATCTCGTCGATGGCATAGATGTCCTTCCCGTTGAAAATAGTAAAATCACACAACAAGGAATGATTAGACCCGACAATATCTCTTTCCCAGATAAAATTAGGACAGTCATTAATTCCTTTAGAGAGAACATAGTGGTTTATGTTTTGAGAAATATTTCCAGGTTTTCCGTTTAGATCCAAGACTTTTAATGAACCAACACAATGATGATCCTTATTCGTCCCGAGTTTGATTCGAAAACATTTGGAACGTTTGGCTAAGAAACCTGATAACTCCAAATAAGGCTCATCTTCCATTTCTGTGTGCAACCGGATTGTTTGAGTTGGACTAAAATAACCCCTTGACAAATCAACATTCCAAACCTTCAGTATTCGGGTTGTACCGATTCGTGTCCGAGCATGGTGCTCTACATCCAGAGAAGAATTTTTATTTTCATCAAACAGCTGGCAAACAATAATAAGGGAATCGTTGGATAACATCGATGATTCTTCCAGTTTTTCAAGCTCATCCAATGGGGCTTGCAATCCATGTCCAAAAAGATTGTTATTGAAGTTATAGTCCTTGCACTCCTTTATCATCACCAATTCTCCTTGGTCCGTTTCACATGATATGTTAGCTGATAAGTTTATGGACTCTTTACTTGATCTTGATAGTTTTAAGAAAACTGAGCCATACCTCTTGCCATGGCATTCCTTCCAAATTAATAGCCATGCTGTATCGTTCAATTCTTTGGTGGCAAACTTAGGACTTGTGATTTCACCCCTTTTGCAGGCTAGGGAAAAATTTTCGATTTTCCAAAATAGTGTGTGCATTTTTTCCTTAGCAAAGTTTTTAACGCTTGTTCAAAAGTTTCTACTTTGAAGTATCTCGATGATAATAACAGTCTTTGTATAACTACAGGTGAAGTGGCATCTATTCTAGGGTGCTATCAGCAATGCTTGCCTGCCAGGGTAATTTTTATCGCTTTAAAAAGATAACATCTCAAAACAATCTTTTCTAGGAAGATTTTCAAGGGTTATCTTGTTAAATGTGATAATGCTATTTGTGTGTTATTAATTTGATTTATCAATTATTGATGTTTTTCTTTGGAGAAACTATTTAACTGATTAGGGGAATAGGAAAGATAAACGCATGCATTTATCAGCTCTAAAACACATTGATACATCTATAGTTAAAGCAACAAAAATTCTAAACCTAACAAATTTAGTTCCATTAGGAAAGATAACAATTTCATAAAGTTGAAATAACCAAATAAAAAAAACTATAATAACCTGTAATAATAAATAACTGTATTCAATTAATTAAATAATACCTATTTGTTAATAGTTTGAACATTAAAAACATTTAAACACACATATTAACACATTTACAATTTTCGTCCAATTCTGTTGGTCCACGGAACGTTTCCTTGTAAGAAATTTTGCATCCTTTCAATTGGGAAAAATAAATAGGCTCTTTTTATCGCATTGTTAAAATTTTTTTGCTACTTATTGGACAAGAAAATGTGATCTAAAGCACTATACTATTCTGCAACATTACCAGACCCTGGAGAAACAAGCTGAGAGTAAACAAATAAAATAGTTCCCAGTGCGGTGTCTGAATTTTGACTAAAATTAAGAACTTCAATTTAGAAATATGATTAGTTCGTTAAACCCATGTATATGTAATGTATGTATTTTATCACAAGTTGCGCACCGGAACTCCTCCTAGCAACTCAACAGACTTTCTGTTTACTCAATTTTTCCTTCCACGTTGGGAAGTCATAGCATCAGGAAACATTGGAACTAATTATAGCTATAAACCCGAAACAAGCTAAAAATTAAATTCCTGAAAAAAAAGCTAAATTATACATTCCTAAAAAATACTTACTCATCCAAATACTAAATCATCAGACAAAAGTTCTACAACTGCGAACTCTTAACTGAAACTTAAGTGAATTCGTGAATTTATTTTACCGAGACCTCTCGACTTAGCTTCCGTCCGGGGTCTTACAAGCCCAAGTCATACCTCCCAAAAGTCAAAAATCGGCAGACATAAATCCTTCCTAACCTTCCACACGAAAAGCAAAAAGACCTGGCGAACCATCCCAATGTTAATCCAATCTGGGGTACTTCTCCCCTCCCCCCTTCGGAAGAAAATACGTGTCCTTACCTCCCCGAAGCAAGAAAAGCAGCGGTGGAAAAGCAAGATAAATTAATGGGCGAACATTAGACACTCAAGCCATGTCTTGGATAAGGAAAGGAAAGAAAATATAATTAAATTCTTAATGACCATTTGTTCCTTCGCTATAAATCTGGTGGAATTAGGGAAGGTAAAAGGTGCGCAGTACTTAGGAGAGGTGGAAGTAAGGGCTTTGGTATAGGTAGCGTAGATTCTTTTCTATGAATTAGTCAAGAACAATGATTTTTTTTCAACGTGTGAATATAGTCTCTCGACACCTGGGTTTGACTAGATGGTAAATATTTTTATCAAATTAGTTTTTAGGAGATTGAAAAAGATGTGTAGTGTGTATTTAGCTGCATCCAATTACTTTTAATAAGCTGTGGGGTTTTTTTGAGGGGTGTGTTTTTTAATGAGTTGTTCCGTTTATTTTAATTGACCGTGTAGTATTTGCAGTGTTACATTGTGAGATAATTGATTTGGCTCTTTTTTTTATTGAAGTGGTTGTGTGTTTATTAAATGGGTGGATTGGCTGTTTTGTTGGACGACTGCTTGAGAAAATTAAAGTGTTTATTGCTGTAACAACATAGAAAGTGGAAAAAAGCTTAGTTTGTAGAACAAACATTCAATGGAATTTTAGAGTTGTTCACTTTCTTTGTTAAATTTTCGAATTTCTACAGCTTTTATGAGGTTCCATGAGAATGTCACTTGGTTTCTAGGGGTTTTTTGGTGTGCTCTTTCGGAATGTGGAATAAAAATAGAGGGGGGCGCCATAGAAAAAGGAACATGTTGTCTTACGTATGAAGATGTTCTCTTACAAGGAAACGTTCTCAGGCTAAACTCACAAAAACGGACGAAAATTTTACAGGCATAAAATGACTCAAAACCCTTACTGTAAAAAAAATTAGCTGAGGAATTTCATTAAGAACGGAGTAAATTATTATTGAAACTTGGGTTCTGAGTTACTGAATTCATTCAGTTAGCACCACTTGGCGACTTGGTGTGCATTTGATGAACCTTTTTGATTGGAGGATTTAAACTGCTTCAGAGAAAACGCCGCCAGTTCATTTTTGCGTTTGGCGGTTTCTCTGTATTTCTTGCCTACTAAGTTTACATTTGGCGTTAAAAATGATGATTTTTAAGAATTGTTTACAGCTTTTCTACTGTATTTCCGCAGCTAATTACTCACAGTAAGTGTTTTGAGCCATCTACTAACCCCTGTAAAATTTTCGTCTATTTCTGTGAGTTTAGCCTGGGAACGTTTCCCTGTAAGAGAAAATTGGTCCGTTCTAATTTTCAAGAACACGCTAATTCATGAAAATTTGCATTTAAAATAACCTTCCAACCTCATCCATTCGCTCACAATGTCCACTGTACCGTTTGTAAACCCCTGTCCTAAGCATAAGACCAAACCAACTCAATTTAATCTGCCATTTATACTCTTCCAAACGAACCGAGAACTGATTGAACCCCAATTGAAAACGAGTCGATGTAAATAAATAAATAACACAACCCAAAACAATCCAGAAACTTAATGACCTGTGTCTCGGCGGCTGGCAGTCGAGCAATCCAGATCCTCTCCCTTTGGGGGCTTTCAATTATCTTCAAGATAGAGAAAGATTAAAGCTTTCAGTCCTATCCCGCCCGAGATTTCCATTGAATCCTATGGTAAATTAGGGGCGGCTAGGACTGAGAGGGTTTTAAGGCATGCAAATGCAGTGGGTGAGACTTGGTTCCATCAGGGGGGTGTGATTCGCTGGTTGCTTGATTGGATCCGGAGAACAAAAGTCGGGGGCTTTTAATTTGGTTTCGAATAAGGTGGAGTGGATTGGCAGGTGTCTTAATGCGGGAGTCTTTGAGTTGGGGGTGGTTGAACTCGTTCATGATGAGTTTAATTCAAGTTGTAAGAGCGTCGCTCCGTTGTTGGCTTGAGAAGCAGAAGGTCAATATGGAGTTCAATGTTTTAACAGGAAAACATCATTTATCAAAGGGATATACTTTTATTTCAAAGGTTATCTAATTGAGCTGAGGTTTAATATGTGTAGTAGTCTAAATGACAAGGTCCCCTTGATGCCCTGATATTTTGGATCTATGACAGTGCTCTCCAACTCTTAGAAGTCTGTAAATAACTTAATGTTAAATTGCGTCAGTTATTTTTTGTTATTACAAAAGCACTTCACTTTACATCGTTGGCTCCCATGCATCAAAGATGCATGAGATTGGAGCATATAAAACAAAAACTGAGCCCTTGAACAATACAAGAACAATAAATACTTGCAAAACGTGAACCACATAAACATGAACGAGAATCAGTCGCTGGATGCCAATTGCATCAACTCCCTAGCTCGCCAATATCTACTGAATAAGCCTTCTTCATTCAATGAAGAACAACTAAGCAAATAGGTCAATTATAGACCATCCTTTTTCTATAGTTGATTAAAACATTTAGCCAGCACTAAGTCAAAGGTGGAAGGTCATTTACCAAAATTAAAGATGTTAGAATCAAACACGCAGGTCAACGGATAATTTTTATAAGGATCACTGGTCTACAGCTACAGAGACCTCCTGCTAAATCCACCTATGGGTCACACTATATCAATAAATTGATACATTATATTTTAAACCCCCAATATTGATCGAAACTCTTGAAAACTACATATTACGTGCTAACAATTATTCTGCTCTTCTTCAATTTGATAACCTTTCAAAAACAATGCTCCAGAAAAACGAGAAGACATCTAGTCAAATAACCCCGCCCACTTTTGCAAAACCTCTCAAACTCCAAAACAGCAAAATGAAACTATACTCCTCAACTCAACATCCGGGGTCCGTCGCTTAAACACAACATTAACAACGCAATTCAACCAGGTCCAATTTCGCCATGTAAATGAGAGAGAGAACCCCGCATTTTTCGGATTTTATTGCACGCTTTAAATGGAGAGTATTAATCTAGAAGAGAGCCCTCTAATAAATACCATTAGCTCGCCCAGTCTTAATAGCTTTCTTCCTAGATGAATTAAAACGAGAAGAGGGGTTCTCTTTTATTGAGCGACATATTCACGGACCGTCCATGCGGTTTACAGTTAATGGTCGATCCGTTAACAGAATTTCTCGGGTTTTATTTCTTCTTTTCGAGTTTTGCTTTCTGTTCTAATGACTCGTGAACTTTAATAGTGAATTATTATTGAAGTCGTTTGGCCGCTGCGTGTTTTCTATTTAAAGTGATAGTCATGATTTTTGGGAATTATTCGAGTGTAATCGACGGATGAGTGTAATGTCGCGAGTGATTTTGCATGTGGATGACTTAAAGACTCGTGAAATACGGATATTTAACACCGGGGTATGAAAATTAATTCAATACAATCTCAAAATTGTAATACTAGTTCTAACGGTTTCCTCACTGACATTGTTATCTGAATGAAATATTCTTGTTCATTAGTTTCTTAGGGGAATGCCGAGTCAAGAGCAGCCTAATTACAATTATGCTTAATCTATATAATTATAGACTTCTATAAATATAATTTATTTTTTTTAAATATTTTTTCTTTGATAAGTGTAAGGTAAGGTAAGAGTGATGGTAAGGGTGGTCCTATATCTTTACCGTTGATCTTACGTTTTGAATTATCTTACGTATTGCCTCACCCTTTAGAAATCCATCATTCATTCACTATTTTAGCTCATTGTTTAAGATTGCTATTGTCAATATAAAAATCTTCAGGAATTCGCTCAAAAATAAGATTTTAATGGTGGAAATTAAGTGATGCTAAAGAAACGAAATGGTCAATTAAACTGCATATAAATTTAACTGTATTAAATTAACTGCCCTTCTAATAATTTGAAAATCAATTAAATGTATTACTACTGATAATTAGAAAACAAAACCCCGCTATAAACAACAACACGGAGAGTTGACAAATTTCCATCTGATTTTACAACTGTTTCACAAGAAGAAAAACGTTGCGGGAACCACTTTTTCTGCTGAAACCTTATAAGTATACCAATCCCTGAAACACCAATATTATGGACAATCACTGCCAAATTGAGCAGCAAAATTTAAAACACAATTCCTTACAGAAAGTAACCGTCTGAAAGGAATAATAAGAACTTTCGTTTTCACTACTCTGCCAAACCACTCTCAATCATGGTCAGAAAACGCGATTCACCGAGCTGACACGATTTTCCTCTCTATCCGAAGACAAAACTGCTCTTTACGCCATAAAAGAGCGCTGGATGTCTTATCCTCATAGAAATTGATAATGTAATAGAGAAGAAGCAGCCTGAGGGGAAATGTGTTGGAAGTACCCAGACGAGCCGTCTACTATGTCATATCTCTATGCGAAATCTATTTATAGCTTAGGTTTTTGGGGTTTATAAATAAAGTCTAATGAAGATTATAATTTCTGTTTGTGGGAATTCAGCCTATTGTGATATTTCAGCAATGGTGGTTGGGTAGTTTATAGAAAGCGTGTTCAAATGGTTATTGGAAAGCAGCTTTAACCCAGTTGGTTCCCAAGTTCTAGTTTTCGTGTTAAATTTAAACGGTGCTACCACAGAGATATGGATAGATAGATGATTAATTATAAATATACAGAAAGATAACATAGATTGAGAGAAAAGAGAAAGGGAGGCTTTGAAGGAAAGGGAGAAAAAGAGAGAGTGCGTATGAAGGTCTCACTACATCGTCAATATAAGGTGGGAAAGATTCATTAATTTTCTATTTTTTCATATAAGTTTGATTTATAAGAGAACGAAAAAGGTATTATGTACCATCCGGTTTACACTAAAAATATGGTTTGTGGAAAACGTGAACATGGTTATTTAGATATGTTTGCATGAATATATGTTTGTTTTATGTAGATATTAAAAGAAATACTTTGCACATGCATGCGTGCACCGTAAAGTGCAACAATTAAGTTTTTTTCATTGGGTATGACGTAATTAACAGTCGGGCACATTTTATCAACTTCACGCAATGAGTCTTTCTGTGCACGGTTTGTGCGGACAGGGTGAAACACCTAGTATTACTATTACTGAAACTATGTATATGTAGTATGCATTCTTTCATGACTATTGGTTAGAAAATTAGTTAGCCGAAGAGATTGGCTCTCTGTAAAACCCATAAACAACCTCTAAATCGACATTTTTTGACTTAGACTCTTCTGCTTCTTACTGGGGGTCGATTCAAGCTGCTGAAAGGCCTCGGGTTTGGAACTAATTTATGGAGCGGAGAGATTTCACGTTATTGGGCGTCGTAAATGAGCGCGGATGGATACTCTGGAGCTCGTAAAAAACAAGCTCGATTTTCTTTTCAGCGTTCAATATATACCCGTGCTGTCACTAAGGCATCCCCGGAGATAGTTTGAAAAAAAATCCAGGGGATGTTTTTTATCTTCCTAAGGAGATAAGGGATTAAATATGCAGTGAATAATGAAATGTTTGGGTATTTTCGGAAGTTTTTTGTCATTTTTGTATTATTCATTGAGAATTTATGCGGACATTAAATATCTTACTTGTGGTGAAATATGAATATTATTGATGAGATTGTTTAAAATCTGTGGAATATACATTTTAATTCATTTTGGTTCAGTCAAGTTCTTATTTTCTTATAAGCTAACGATTCTATAGAGTATACATTGGTGAATTTTAGAAGACTTTATATTTACTTATTTTACTTTACTTTATCTTACTTATTTTTCAATGATAACAAAATCTGAAATATTTTATTTTACAGAAAGGAGTTTAAAAATTGAAATATGCAGGGTGATTCTTAATTCATCATCAATATTTGGTGGGGAGGTAGAGGGAACCTAGACAAGTATAGGAATGGGGGAGGGCGCAGATGAACCGTTAAAGAGCTAGGACAATGTAATGCGAGAGCGCTACAAAAGGATGTTTTGCCGAGGCCCGTGTAACAAAACAAAACATAATAGAATGAAAAAATTTATTGCATGAGGTACAGCAGAATTCGTACGAATTACACCATAAATTTGATAGAAATTGGACCACTTGCTAAACCGTGGGGTGAGTTTTAAAACTGTAACTGCGCCCCCCCCTCCTATTCGAAATATGCTTGTCTAGGTCCCCTCTACCTCCCCAACAAATATTAATGAAGAATTAAGAATCACCCTGTATATTAAAACACGTGTAGTACGGTTATTTTCAAGCAAGTCTTTGAAACATTCAGCTATATCGGTAACAATAATTAAAATTTTGCTATATTTGAACATATGACATTGAAAATATTGAGGCTATTTTTAACGTGATGGAAAACGAAACGTACATTTAAAACTCAAACATCAATAAAACTCCCAACCACTTAAACGCAATGCTTCTGAAATCAACATATCATCTCAATCGCTCACACTCTCAAAAACCAAGAAACTTTTAAAAGTTTCTTCTGAAACGCGATTCCCCCCTCCTCATATTCAAAGCTTGTCCTTAATCGCCGGAGGATTGCAAGGATTCATGCCTTCCATGAAAGATCCACGCTACATTCGAAGAAAGCTCTATCTCCCATCCGTACATTCCTCGGAGACCAGAAAACCATTTTTTCATTCCCAAGGAAGAGAAAGAAAAAAAGTTTCAACCCGAGTTTGAAACTATAATCCTTCCTTGTTTCTTTTCCCTCTTGCATTTTTTTTTTACATTTCCCGCATGGGCAGGGATATATTTTTTATTTATATACACCAATATCCGTAGAGAGAGCCGCTATCTCTCCCTCAGAAACGTACGGCATACATCATATACATTTTTTACGCCGCATGCCTTTGTTTGCTTTACCCAGATTAGATTTTCTTCTCTTTGTTCCATGCGAGAGAGGAGGAGGTTTTTTTCAAACTAATTAATTCTTTGAAATTCTAGGAAGTGTTTTTTTTTTTTTTTTGCGCTGCTTCAACTTTCTTTTTTCCCTAGTCGAGGGAAAATGAATGATGTTAGTGTTATTTTTGCGTGAAGAAATCCCTGCGGCTTCTTATAGAGATGTTGGATTTTTTTCCCTCTATTCTACGAGGCCAAATTAATGACATATTTATTTGAACGCCCGGCGAAAAAGTTAATCCTGGGTTTAGAAATCCCTTTATGCTGCCCACATTTCATGTTGCTGTAGCTTTCTCTCTAATCGAAATGTCTAGGCCATCAAATGAGCCGACGCGACGCTTTCTTTTGAGAATCTTGAGTACCGGCCGCCTCAAATCTTGAATAGGATCCAATGCGAATCTCGGGCGGGGTAGGAATTAAAGGGATTTAGGAAGGTAAGCTGCTCAAAATGAAATTTACGCAACAGTGTTTACGTCAGAGAACCTGTTAACTGAGTTAGGATGTTACAAAAACTCGCTTATTAAAAGGCTATGAAAACAAATGTGTTTAACTGCGAAATTGGACTCGAGAAAATTCGACGACTTCTTAATTAAAACCAGTGTTGGAACTTATTTGTGTGTTTTAAAATTTTAAATAACCTGTTTAGCGTATAAAGGGATGTATTTGGCAGCGAAATATAATTTCGTACAAAGGATGTTTTAATTAATCAGAATTCAATTGTGCCGTTGTACACTAAAAACTTCAAATATATGTTTTATTGCCTCGTACATCTTATATCATAAATAAAACCTTCCGTTTGATGTATAAGTATATTGATATAACTGATAACATTTTAGTGTTTAATATTTATTGGTCAACTTTATTTTAAATACTTATATTTCACAAAATAACGTTAGTAAAATTTTCTTTCTTACATTAACAACAGGTTAAAGAGTATAAATAAATGATTGTCTCCATAAAGTGCCTCTTAAAACAAACAAAAAAAAATAATAATTTTAATTAATAAAAGGATAAGTAATTCGGAAAAAACTTGCGAAGTCACTCTGTCACTGTTTAGTAGGATTGTAGTTTTAACTGAAGTTAATTGAAAATTTTTATAGCTGATTTCAGACAATCAAAAACACAAACAGTTGTCCAGGTAGTCAGTAAATACTGATTGTCTTGTGTTATATTGTAGTCTAAATATCCGTAACTTCCTTCAAAGTAAAAAAAAATAACTTTTAAGTTCAATAATTTAATAATAGTGTACACTAACTTATTAGTTTATTACAATTACCATAATAAATATATGCTGTGATTTTAACTCCATAACAGTTTTAGCGTTTATCCAGTGTTTCCCCGCTAACAAGAGGGATAAAACGTGTTTTTGTAAAATATTTTACCTGATTTATGATATTCAATTAACACTATTTCCTTTAATTATTTATAAAACCCAAGAAAAGAAACAATTGGAACGATTTCAACAAAAAGAGTACTACATTTTTTCATCCTATGATATCTCTATGATATTGATAAATGTTTCTATGTTTCTTGAAGGTTTTCAATGTTCTACATTTGAATTTCCACCTTATAGAGCATTTTCAATCACATGATTCAGACCTAACAACGGCATTAGCAACAGAAGTGTTACAGTTTTTTGCCCTACAGAGGTGAACAGTTACAGAAAATGCCTAGCCGTGGAATTCTTCTACTGGAGCATTTGCAATCACGTGATCCCATACCTAAAAACCGGCTTAGCAACAGATAAACAAAGGCTTTAGCAACGGATAAAAGCTCTACAGAAGGTACACAGTTAAAAGAAAATAACCGGTTGTGACGTCACCTGAAAACACTCTATCCCATGTTTATAATTATTGAAGCATTTTCATCTTTAACAATCGGATTAAAAGTGTTATTAAATATTTTTGAATAGACTTATTTCACAGAAAAAATGAGAATTCTAGCCTTCATGACATAGGTTGTTTCTTAATTATAAAATTCGCAATTCATTCGGCAACAGTAAGGAATGGTAATTTTAGGGAATATCTTTCCCTTATCAGGTTCTTGAACCAAATCAATCAAACGCTAACTTTTAAAATAAAACTGGTAGTTGACGGCAAGTTAAAATTTCATCCCAGCCAACTTCGAAGATTGATGTAAAACTTCAAAACCGATAAATTCTTTGAAAACTCTTCGCTAAGTTTAGAATTTTAAAGCGCAATTAATTTGTGAGTTTCGCAACGTTGCAGTAGTATTTGTTTTGTTTATGTTTCACAGACATCTTTTCATAAATTTAAAAACTTATTTCTTATGATTTTAATTTTGATAGAAAAGTTGTCGAGTAGTTCGGTAATTTATATATAAATCAATTGAGTAAGTTCTTCAGTCAGAAACTAAAATTTGTCTAATGATTGTTTTCTCTCATCATCTTTAAATATTAAGTCTTCAAGTTTGGAACGAGTTTTACTTGAGTGAAAGGATTTCGAATGTAAAAGATAAGTTTATATTTATAAAGGGTGTCCAATCGTAATGTTTATCACGGCCTTTACTCCTGAACGCATGGAACTATTTCCATAAACGTGGTGCCTACCCTAGTAAAACGCCTATGCGCTTTCCGATGAAACGGCTTTTAACACCCCTAGCGGCAAGATTAGAAGTTAGCGTGCTTATATAAGAACTATTAAAGATACATACCTGTATAAAACTTACTATTCATAATTATTTTCTGTTTCCACTTGTAGCAGCAAAAAGATCCTTTTGTTACTATTCTACAAAATCACGGACGCCAGTAAATAACATTAACATTTATTTACAATCTAAATAATTTACAAAAATTCTAAACTTCTTACTTAACTCTAAAATATAATACAAGCTGACTTCATTTTAATCTCATGTTATCAACAACAAAAACAATTCAATTATGGAACATAAAATAATTAACTATTGCCAATTTTAAAATAATCTAAAAAACAAACAAATATCTAAAAAATTAATTAAAACAATGCCTTTTCAAAAAGTTGGTTTACAAAAAGAAGTTATTTTTAGGGAAGTTGGTGGGTTATAGTTCTTAAAAATTAAACATTTTTGTGCTTTAAAGAAAGTTGGTCTATTCCCTAACACTAATATAAATTAATCCCTAATAAACAGAGAAAAGAACTTCTAAAATATAAAAAAAAGCTTCAACAGTTTAGCTAAATTGGATCGTACGTAATTAATTTTTTAATTTATATAATGATGTTTTCACTCTGTAACACTTTAACAGTCTTATGACCATCTTCTAGTTATTTTGGAAATGTTGCTTGGACCATGAATTTTTCATTACACTCAATATATCTTTGTAACTTAACAAATGTCCCATTTAGCCTTTTTTAGAAAATCCTAACAACTTAAAATAGTAATTTTGGATATTTTTCTTTTATCATCCCTATCTAGTATAACAAAATTGTTAGTACAAAAACCCATAAATGTTTATCATGAATTATGAGTTAACTATGAAATTATCCAGCTAAACCAACTAATATAATAACAAACGTCATGAAATTAAGCTACCCCAAGAGAAACATATCAAACCTAGGTCATAAACAAGTACCTCATAACGCCCATGAATGAACACACAGCATTTCAAGAGTAGCCATCTGGAAAACGTAAGAAAAATAGCACTGTGATGACTCCATAGTATCCGTAACTCTCAGCGTTTAGAAGGCTCTATACATCAAGCCACAGAGAATGCGCGGAATGACCATTTACTCTCGACTCCAGTCCATCTTCAGAGATAAAGGTCGCTTTCAACGTTAATTTGTATCATCATCTGTTGACCAGGGTATGAGACAACAGGGATGAAAAATATGGATGCTATTGCTTTTCTCAATAGTACGAGTGCTTATGTTTAATTGGAGTTTGGTGACTGTTATATGTCCAAGAAAATACGACAGTCCAATATGAGGTAAGCTTAAAGAAGATTAAGGGGTATGTACTGTATAAATTCAATGAAAGCTTGGAAAAGAGGTTAGAAAATATAGGATTGGCTTTCTGCGGTCTTTAATTTGTGTTAAAAGGTTAACGTTCATTCCTGGTATAATTTTTTTGAGGTTTTACATTAATTAGAACCAGTAAGCAGGGTTAGAGTCAAATTTCTCAAATCTAGCATTTGCACTGCTTTGGTAAGTCCTATTTACTACAATATTAACAATATAGAAATAATTAGTGTCCATGGTGGGGACAGAATCATGAAACTAATTTAACTTTTATATTGAATTGTACTGCCCTCACATACCAAAATGTATTTAATTCTATCTAATTCTAAGCAAATGGGGGGGTCTTTGTCTTGTTTCCAATTGATACAACTCTAAATCCAAATGGAAGAATAAATTATGTAAAAAGAACTTGAGGAGAACGTCACTCTTTTTATTAGATCTCTCCCAAACAGGTGTTTTTGAGCGGAAAAATATGAATTCTTAATAAACATTTCATTTGAAAAAGCTAATCTCGCTAGTGAAAAGGAGGAAAAATTACTTGATAGAAAAATACGTATGATTTCTCTCTAATTCTTTTAAAAGTGTTATATTTTTTTAAAATAAAATTATTTAATAGCTAAAATATAATACTAATTAATAATAATAATAATAATAATAACAATAGTAATAGTAATAATAACTAAGACTTAACTAACAAGTTAATAAATTTTCTAGTTCTTTGTAAGAATCTCAAACTGACTGTTCACTAATGGATCTTTATGGGCTACTCGTTATTGTAAAAAATTCTAACGTACTAACAAGTTTAGAAAAACCAGTAAGAAAAACAGACTTTTTCAAAAGCACCAGAGCACCGATTGAAGCACCGATATTATTTAGTAAAACAATATTTCTAACACAGAATCCAAACATTTTATAATTTACCTTTAAATACTATATTATAAATTAAAATGCAATACATGGTTCAACTCCGTTACCTGTCTCGTTAAATATCGAAAGCTATTTTGGTCACCAAAGGTGATCAATATCGCCGAAAATTGCCATCCAAACAATTAAAACACAGTTTCTATCAATGACAACAATAAAAATTTGGCAATTTTTGAATACTTGGCAACCAAAACACGTTGGTGATATTTAATGGGACAGATAACTGAATTTATGTATGCATTTTCTCATTTGCAAAACTATACGCATAATCATAGGCATAGGACCCAAGCTATTTCTGTATACATTTTCTTCTAAGACCACCAATGCTAACTTAAATAACAAATTAAATAACTCCACGACCACGAACTTAATTGCTCGGTCCACAAAGCAGATATGACAAACATTTGACAGAACTCCCTGGGGCTTATTGATACCTTCTCTCTGTCCAACAATTGTCACTAAGCCATTCTCCCCATTCGGTCACAACTTTCTTATCTGAAAACTGTCGGGGGGAGGGAAACCCCAATTACATAATTACCACCACCCAGAAAAGAGATAATAAGCGTTCAAAGTAGAGCGACCAGATCCTTCAGAAAACTCATCGGATTAATCCGCAGACGAAACATCAAGTGAAGTGAAAAGAGAGCCGAATTCCAGATGCCAGATGCACAAAGCAGATCAAGGAATTATGAATATTACAACAAGCGAAGCAGAACGGCCGAATTGGCAACAATGCTGCTGAAGTATTTGTATGGGCTGATGATAAGACGGAATGATCCTTGCTGCTGGTTCGGAATTATTATTATCTTTGAAGGCTAATCTTTTGCGAAGTTTAAATATTTAAATGAGATGTTTGAATGAAACTTGATAACAATTGAACGGAGATATCTGGGCTGAATACTTGGGAGTTACATTTGCGAGTTTTGGTGTATGATTTGAAGGAATATGAATCCATGAGGGGATTCGTTATTTATCCTCGTGGATTTTAAGTGGGAAACTTGTTTTGTGATATTTCGGGATGTTGCAGAGACAGGGATAGTAATAGGGTCACATGCTTTGGAAGGACGAGGCAATTTTTTTGGAGGGGAGAAAAGAAGTTGAGATATGTATTATTTGAATGAGGTAGAGGTAGATATTTAAGGGGTTTATAATATTTTAGGTTAAGTGTCATAAAAATACTGCAGGGTCCTATCCATGAATGGAGTTTTGATGACTATTCAATATTCATGAACTGTTTTTTAATGGTAGTAAGCGATTTCTTGCGGCTTACGAAGAGCGATCCTCTCGTATGTCTCCAAAAAAAAGGTCCCGATTAACAAAAATGAGTTAAAGCCCTACATTTGTAGGTTGGATTCAAATAACAATTTCTGGGGATCCCAAGACCCCCCATTTTTGTTTGGAACTCAGTATTAAGAAAAAGAATTGCCTTAAAAGTTTAGGAAAGGTTTCAAATTTGTGATATAAAGCACTCACTTGAATTGGGAAAACTTGTGACAAGAGAGGAGGAAGAGGTATAAAGAAACCCCAGAAAATTTGAATTACCAAGAATAAACATTGAACCTACCTCGGGAAGTACTGAACTCGTCTATCAAATTATTGAACCTTGGTTTGCAATAGATTGGTCACCCCTGCCTTAAAGCATAACATTTAGTGAAATTTAGGTCCTCCAAAGAAAATGAAATTTCAGTTTCTTTAAAGAAATGTTTTCAATTATTAGGTGGGACGAGTACCCCTTGTCCCAAATTTACCCCTTGTCCCAAATGAACTAACTAATTAAAACTGATTTAAAGTTTTTGTTAAGTTCTGAAATGATAACATAATCTTTACTAGATAAAAAGCCTCTTTTTACGTTTTTCGATGAATTAATGACTTTGAATTCGATTTTCAGGGTCAAAAAGCATTACTTTAGTCTTAAAATTACACCCTAGGGGTAAAAAAAAGGTTAAATAAAAATCATTGCTGCCTATTTACATTAAATTTGGATCCTTGGGGAAGGGTTAGGACCTTTTAAAGAGGAATTGAGGGAAAAATGGGACAAAATAGTGTAAAATAACCTATATAATTTTTAACGTTTGCATTGTTAGGGGTTAATGCTTTTGGACCCTGAAAATCGAAAACTAAGTCATTAAGTCATCGAAAAACTTAAAAAAGAGGGAGAGGCTATTCTCCGAAAATCTGAGGCTGATGGAGAAAAACGGGGGTTGGATTCGGATTCAGGGGGTCATTTTACATAAGAATCTGCTTGAATTGTTTCAGATGCGTTTCGATCCTATTTTTTGTAGCCCAGTGTAATTGAATATCACTTTTTGTCGATTAGCTTTTCTGCATACAAACTCATATCAAGGAAAAGAGTGTTCTGCAGGCAAAAGATGTATTGTAAGGGAAACAAAAACCAGGGATTCAGGGTATCATTTTACCTACGAATCTGCTTGTTTTGTGTCAGAAGCATTTTGAACCTAGTTTTTTGTCTGAAAGAAAGATAATAAATAATCTGTAGTGAAGCAAACAAATCAAATACACACATTCAGGTCAAATGTTGGTACCTATTAAGTTGTTTTGTGTAATGATAATACTCTATTTTTATTTTAAATATATTATATGCTAATTTAAATATAACCATTCAAAACATTTCTATGTTCTTATTTCTTTTTATTGACATATTTTACAACCTCTTGTGAGTTAAAAAAAAAAAACAAAGAGCAAAGAGATATAAAGTAAGATTCACACGTTCAGTTCATTATTTATATAAAAATATTATTTTTCCCAACTGCACTTTAAGACATTTAAAATCAACCTCAGTACCTGGTGCTATTTTTAAGATTACATTTCCCGATCAGAAAATCAAACCGTCAACTCGGGAAACTCTAGACATACAAAAAAAAAACTTCTAGTGGAATATTGACAGAATCATTCATTGCAAAAAGGCAATAAATGATCACCTGTGTCCACGCCACAGGTAAACACTATCCTTAAGGCATCCGGCTTTAATAATATAAGAATAAATTTGAAAAGTTTTCTTTTTTTAAAACGTTGGTATTAAATCTTGGGTATTACGTGACATATATAAGAGTATGAGAGAGAGTATATTAATTAATTTAAAATGAATGGAGTAGAATCATGAAAGGGGAAGAGACACACAAAAACAAGGGTTGAAATTTTGATGTACCAATTAATGTCTATCTATTACTAATTTAAGCCAAAGTCAAGTGTTGGCGGTACTTGGACGCAAATTTTTCAGTGAAGGGAGTAAAACATAACCAATAAAAAAATAATCTTCTATCACCTTATTTTAGGTGGAGATAATTGCACAATTAAGCCTGTCGATTTAACAAATATATCATATCAGGTGTGTTACCAGATAACCTTTGCAATATAAGCAGGGAAATCCTGGTATACAGTGGCGGCTCGTGAGTAGTTCAAATCAAATGAGGGTTCACAATTATACATATTTTGAAAATAAAATTAAGTAAAAATATCACAGTTAGAACCAAAGAGGGGGGTGGAAGCTCATCCCGAATACGCTGCAAGTTCACGTGCTCCTGTGCTCCTATGGACGAGCACAGAATCTACACAAAATCTATAGTCGAACTACTGAAAATAGTAAACGACACAAGTGGTCTCTGTACGTACTATTGATTTTGCATAGATATAAAAGGATTCAATTCATCCAATACAAATTGCAAAGGTTTTCTAGTAGCCATACCAGCCAAACTTTCTCTATTAAATCACCAGGTTATTATTTTTTTTATCCTCCTCAAAAACAGCCTAGGTCAGAATTCTAGACGTAGGTAGTTTTTTATACGCGTTGGTAGGCTACAATTGTCAATCGCTGCAGGGAGCTTGTAATTCTCTGCTAATCGATTCCTAATGACACAGCGAGTTAAGTGGCTTAACTTCTGGGGAGCCACCACGTTGCTCCCATAGGGATGTACTTCGAATGCCTTGTAGATGACAGTCATATCTTCTACCATCTCACGGGAGGAGGGTACCGCTTCAAAGACTTTCTCAAGTTTTTTCCGCACGATGGTGGGGGGCGAAGACGGCTGAGTCCGAGATCGGGACAGCTTCTGGTAGAGATCTTTGAACCCCGGCAGATCCACTAGATTGTCGCATTGGGCAAAGCACCTTGTGAGAAACCACTCCATGAATCCGTCGGGAATAAGTTCTCTGCATTTGTATCTCAAAGATGAATGTTCCAGAAGATCATTCCAGCTAAAAAGTAGAGTAGTTTACAATTAGAATTGAAAGGGAAGTTTCATAACAGGGGTTTCCAACTGACGGGCTGCTGTGTCATTTTTTGCGGCCCGCGAATGCTCCCTGAAAACTCCCCAAAATTAACTTTAGAACACTTTTTAGCATACTAAAATTCAAACATTTTTCGGGGGAACCCCCAACCCCCCCTATTTACCTCTTAGATTATTGAGTATAGCTTTGGTCGGTCATTTTTTATGGTGAAAAATTAAAAGTTTGAGGTTTTGAAAGGAAGATTGTATACCCTGAAATTCCCCCTGAGCGTAGCAAGGGTTATAAAGGCTTAGGTCAACCTTTATTACGAGGAGGGAAAATTAGGTAAAACACTATTTTAGGGAAATTTACAAACATTTTCTGGAGGAATACCCCTCTTTAATTAATGTTAAGTATTAAAAGAGGTATAGAGGTCAAAAATTTATATATCCTCTGAAATTTTTGAAAATACAGTAGTCAATAACCTTCGTCCCACTCTCACCGGAAAAGTTCCATATAAAAGACTCTACATCCGAAAAATATGGATGAAAAAGGAGCCAGATTACTTTGCGACCCGCCACTTGTCTTGTGATTTCGATTGCGGCCCTCGAGTACTTAAAAGTTGGAAACCCCTGTTTTATAATAAATAATATCTGGTGTAACATATTACTAAGGAAATTCCAAGATCAATTAGGGAAGTGGTTGAAAATTTTAATTAAAACGTTCAAAACATTTTGTTCAAAACAGTCGTTCTATACATGTAATTAAACGCTGCATATAATAAACTGCAATTAAACGCTGTTGAAAACACAATTATTTTAGTGGGTACAATTCCATTATCTATCCCTTTAAAATCATCAATTTATTTGAAACACTAAAAAATCAAATATCGTCAATATTTTTATCATTATTACCATTAATATTACAGCCGTATAGTTGATTGTTGGTAATTATGAAAAATTTCAGTAGGTGCATGATAAAATGCGTTTTTCAGGGCAGTTATCGTGAGAAAGATAGTTAATCTTTATAACTGCTGAAAATTAATAGATGAAAATAAATATCTAACAATTTAAAGTTTTGGTTCAGAAATCATAATACCAAGAATTAAAAAGTAAAAATATAAGCGTTTACTAAAACAATGAAACCCATTCGGGGTTTTTTCATTCAAACAATAAGTAACTTCTAAAGTAATTGGCTCATAGATAAAATATTATGTAGTAGTAGGTATATGTATAAGTAAAACATTAGCATATGCATATCAAAATAAAAATGGAAGTAGTACATACATGAAATAATACATAATAATTATGCGGGTACTTACGTATTATCCCGTCGACCGTTCAACGGCCGTCTAATTAAGCGGCACAGTAATAGTAAAGTCAATGGGAATTGATAAAGTTTTTGGATTAAGCGTCACGTTTGACGGGATAAAACGTAAGAACCACATTATGCGAAAGGAAAGAAAATAAATCATTAGTGGTTAAGCATGCAAGTCTTAATCTTACAAGCATTAATCTTAAATTTAAAAATTCTGAAAAAAAATTATTCCTTAACTAAATTACTGAATTAACATTATCAAAGGAAACCAGGGTTGGAAAAAAAACGTTTTTTTTATAAAAACAAAAAACGTGTTTTTTTTTTGTTTTAAACATGTTTTTTTTGTTTAAAACGTTTAATTTTTTTTTACCCTCAACACAGAAATTCTAAAAAAACCCCATGATTTAAAAAAAATTAAATTAACTTTTTAAAATTGAAAATGGATTAACAAAGCTACCCCTGACATCAGATGGCATCTTCAGCTTTTTAGCACCTGTTTCTTGGAGCTTGGCCGAAGTAAAATGATTGTTTTGGAAATATGTTACTTTGTCAACAACTTCAGCTTTAACATTAGAAATGTCAATATATTTTGCTAAAAGGTTTAAGATACGAGCTGAACATTTATAAGTTATTATATGCATATTCATTTCAGTCCTTTTCAGTTCATTGCATATTTTGACGACATTAGCAGCATTGATCATTTAAAATATTAATATTAAAATAAAACATAAAGAACAGTAGGTCAATTATAAAAAAATATGATTTTCAAACAAGTTTATTTGTATTTTTTATTAAATAACTTTCTAGAAAAAAATCAAATAAAAATCAAAATCAGTTGAAAGTAAATACTAAGTTTTATATACTAATGCCATCTGTTCATAGAAAAAAGAATTACTAAAAAAGTACATGTGTTTTAAACAATGGTTTTTTTTGCTTTGTTTTAAACGTGTTTTAAACGTAACAACCCTGAAGGAAACTAAAATTATTTTAATGGGAAAATAATGACATCAGGTATACCTATTTTTCAAATAATAATAATAATTATAAATACATTTTTATTAGCTGAAGCATCAATTGAGAAGATAAAACATCTATTTTCAAAAATTGTAGTACTATTCAGTTTACTTCTCAAATCACAACAAAAGTAGCTTTTTAAAAGCGCGTTGAGGAAAAAATAAATAGAATTATTCATACGTAATAAAATTCAATTTAAAATTAAGCTTTAATAAATAAACTTCACTCTCAATTACTAGGTAGAATTTCCCAAGTTTTTACCTCCTAAAAGATACCTCCTCCTCATAACTCCAAAATGAGAAATTAATCTTTTTATGATCTAAGAATACTTTTAGTCAAGTACCTAAATCATGAAAATGAAAATTTCTCCATTTGATAATTTCCATTAAGACCTATATTTGAGAGTGAAGTTTAGGGGTTCTATTCAAGGCATTTCCATTGACTTTTATAATCTATTTATGTATAAACAATTATTAAATCCAGTAATTAAAAAAAACGCTCTTTTATTGGCAAATAATACTCAGGGAGGGGGAGGGAAAAGTCAATTTTCCATTTTTTTCCGAAAAAAAAACTTTCTTTCGGTATTTTGTAAATGAAAATTAATTTTGAAACATAAAAATATTTTTAAAAAATAGTAAAATTTTTCAAGGTTAAATCTCTAGCAGAAACGTTCCCTATATTTGTTGCAACAGTAGAAAATCAATGGCAGATCACTCATATAAAATTAAGAGAAATTTGTTTTCAATATATTTGATTTCTTAACAGTTAAAAACTAAAGAAATAAAATCAAGAAAAAACAAAGTGGTTAACACTATTTAAATATAAAAACAACTAATATCACATTTTATATTTTGACAATCACTATTTGTTTTTATAAACTATGAACCAATGGTTCCTAATCAGTCGTCTGTGTATGAACTGAGGTTATAAATAAAACAAATTTGGGGGTCTACAAAATTAAAACTAGACTTTTTACCGTTGAAAATTATTCAAGTTCTAAGTTGTCAATGAAACAAGTTTCTTACAAACTGTAATAAGGAGTAAGGAGTGAAACTACATTGCACTTACGAAAACAGCAAAAACTAATTACATATATTTTTAACAACTTACTCAAAACCTTGGAGGTTCATGGCATCCTTTAAATCAAAAATGGGTTCACGATAAACTAATGTAATGTGGAACCATGCTGGTTTTCACAGTAGGTTTCAGCGTAATAAATGAAAATATCGCTTACGTATTATCTTTGGTAACCATCTCTCCAACTGAAAATCCATAGTCCAGCAACACACTTACAAGGTCGCAACGTCCTGTTTCAATGTAATCCATAACTATAAATTCATGGAATGGTTCTTTACTGTGTCGGAAACCCCAGAAATCAAACCTGGTTTCGTTCGCAACATTCAGTATAAACTTAAGGTGTTCGGCATCCGGCATTTCCCAGAATAACGTGAGTCTAGACCAGTCTGTAGCACAAAACAAGTCCAGAAATTTCTTGACCAGGAGAGGGTACTCACTCCTTTTCTTGTATATTCCTCGTAGTATTGAAGGGTAGATATACATAAAGATCCTACCGCAGAGTGAATAGCCGAGTATGATTTCTTTCCTCCGTTGTTCGTAACCGACGACCGTAGCGAGATTCAGAAAGCGGACAGCTGAATCTCCGCAAGTCAGAGACTGCGGCTTCAATTTTCTCACAAATTCATAAAAAAGTACGGCCCCAAACCTACTTTTTCCTTTCTCGCCAGCCACAGCGCAGAAGTAGAACAAAAAAGAGTCTCTTCTGACGCCGCATCCGACACTGCAGTCATCGGGATGACACCGCTGCTTATCACCGATTTCGAATGTGCCTAAATGGTTGGCTTCTACGCTACTCTCCGGAAAGACGTTCTGGAAGTGCCGCTTGAATAAAAAGCCGTTGGGATCAGGAAGATCGAGGTGATACAGCGGTGTACGCGTCGTAATCCAAGCTTCCTCTTTAACGAGGAGGTTATATCTGTACGCTTGTACATTTTTGTGAGAAAAAGAATAGAGCACCATTGTTAATCAATTGCTAAATATAATTCCATGGGGTTCACCCTACGAATACGAATCCAACGCTCTTTTCAGCACTACTGGAAAGGAAGTCTCTCACGGTCACACCTGGTTGGGGGAGGCACAAATCCAGTTTTTCAACTGCCACTGACTGACCGACCACTCACAGGTGTTTGAGATAACGACCCCTTTTCCCTATAAAAGGGGAGGACTCGTCTCCGGGGCAGGGTTCCCAGATCGGCATCTTAAGCCGAGTTGAAAAACAAGACGATTTTTTTTCGCTGTTTTTGAAAATGCATAGATAGGTGATGATGATTCAAAATGAGCCCCAATATTCTCCATTCACCCAGTTTTGAATCAAATTTTCTCATTCTTGAGATGTGTATAGTATAAACGTAATAAAAAGCAACAGGTAACAAATCGAGTGAAGAAAGGAGAAACAATCAATTTGGTATTTCCCATAGATACAAATTATGGGCTTTTTACAGCCAAAAATGATGTATTTATAACATCTGATTCCTTTCTTTTTTTTCGATTTAAAGAACTGTGTGCCGTTTACATACGAAACTATATGTTTTAAAATATTTATTTTATACAGAGTTCAACTGTGTAACGTCATACAAGAAGAATGTTATTTAAAAAGAAAGGAAATAAGTCAAATGGGGCACAGCATACTAATTCTAAGACTAGTTCTCTAATAATTTTATTTTAAACAATGAACTTAAAAAGTTTCAATTGCTATTATATTTTTTTTAAACCACTGTAGGAGATTTTTCAAAATTAATTTTTCTACCAAATAAAAGCTGAAATTCTTTAACATAGTGATTACAAATTGAATTGTGGTTATTTTTTACGCTAAGAAAATTAAAGGCCCAACTCCAAGTTGCTGGAAGCACCCGAATTGAAAGACCACAAATATGTTTATTTCGAATTAATAGAAATAGCAAAGCAATAATATAAAACTTTGTTGCATTTTTTGGAAACTGCCCAATTCTGTTCTCATATGACATCAGATGATATACTCTTTTACACACACGTTAAGAAAATTAAAAACAAAACTCATAAACTACTATTTGCGCTTTTTGAGGGCATTCTTGAAATACGTATGTTATGCAAACCTGCCTTTAAAGCTAAAATAATAATTGTAACTACATTTACATATTTACGCCTCCATATTCAAGAAGCAACTTTTCTTCCAGTTTATCAATCAAAGCAAACAACGTGAACGAACGTTCTGCTCTACCGCCTGCCCCCCTCCCCCTCCCTGAGTCTCTCCCCTTTCTTAATACAACCCACTTCCGGGAACGGGAGGGGTGACACTCATGTGAAAGATAATATTTAGAAGAGATTTGGAAATAAGAGATCCCTTAAGAACATATATTTGGAATTGGAAAATATAGTGAATTCAATGTACGTATTCATTTGTTCTTAAAGGATCTTTTTCTAGTCATTTCGGGTTCTTCTAAATAAATTTAACATTTATAGGGAAAACGCTCCCCCAAAAGTTCTTCGTATTTTACAATTGGAAAACATAATTTCTTGTTAACAGTTTTTAATAAAGGAATCCGTTCATTTGTGACGCCATTTGACAGAAGAGTACGATTTCCCGAAAATTCCTTTGCCTGAAAGGTACAATTGCTCGAAAACTCATTTGTCCTAAACATACGCTTTTCCAACTCTTATTTTCCCAACAGGTAACGTTAGCCCAACCACTTATTTGCCTGACAGGTACGATTGATTAACATTTTAGGATTGTGTGGTTGTATGAAGCTTCGTCCTATGATCCCCGGGCAATATCGCAAAAAGGGGGCTATAACCAAAAAATTGAGGCTCTATCGTTAAAAAAAGTGCCATGTCATTTTGCAGGGGTGGCAGAATATGTCTGAACGCCCGAACATGGTTCGGGGGAAATTCATGCAGTTCTGGGGAAATTTTTGCCCAAGTTTATTAAGGAAAAAAAACTTTACAAATCCAAATTGTTATTAGAAACAAATATTTTGGCTGGTGACAATATCATTCCCTCCAAATTCTACGGAAATTAGGTGAAAACTACGGAATTACGGAAATACATCGGAAAACTACGGAACTATGCCAAAAAAACACAAGATTCCTTGGTAAATACCTGAAAGTTGGCTTTTCCTTGTGTTTTGATTATTAGGCAGGAAAAACAACGTATTTGTAATAGGATCGGTGATTCTCATTAAAAATTGCGTTCTTGTTTAATCACATCAATGTTTCTGACTTAAAAAGTTAAGTTAAAGACAGGAGAGTTTTGGGAGTTTATAATTAATCCATTAAGTCCATAAAAATTAAAACTTATGGATTATTTGGTAATTATTGAACTTTTCAGAAGTTCAGTAATTAAGAAAACTATGTTTTATAATAAAAACTCATTGTACTTCAGTAGTAACATAAACTGGAATGAAAATATGGGGACATTTTTGGGTAAATTTTAATGAAAATATGGAGACACTTTTTGGGGAAATTTTGGACAAAGTTAATAGTGTTCTGGGGAAATTTGGGCCCTGGAACATTTTCTGCACCCCTGATTTTAGGTAGATTGTACCATTGGCGGCAAGATCAGAAGAATTTTTTTTTGCCCCTCAACTCCCCTCCTCTCTTCCTCCCGTTTCGTATGCATCACAGTGGTTTGGGGGTTTTCCCTCGCACTCGCGTCAGAGAAGGGGGTTTTCTATTGTTCGCTATTGACCACACAAAGAGACACCGGGGCCATAAACTGAGGTTAGAGTAGCCTTAAAGTTGCGAGTGTGCGCTCAACCTAAACGTAAGAAATGGGTATAGTATATACTTACGAGGATTCTTTCTCTTCTGTTTCTTCGAGAACAACATTTCCAATGTCAAATCCGTAATCCAGCAACATAGTTGCAAGGTTGCATTGGTTTAATCTGACATAACGAAGGATTACACGCTCAGTGAATCCTTCTCCGCCGTTACGCATGCCCCAAAAGTCGAATCCCGTTTCGTTCGCTTTTTCCAACATGAACTGCAGGTGTTCGGCGTCCGTAACCTGGTAGAACAACTTGTGTCTGGTGTGTCTAGTTACGCAAAACAGATCCCAGAATTTTTTAATCAGGAGAGGATGCTTGCTTCTCATCTCGTACAGTCCACTCAGTATTGAAGGATAGACGTACCTAAAGACGCACTCGATGAGTAGAGGGGTGAGCTGCTGTTGAGAAAAATGTGGGATAGGTTGTAGGACAATGGTGCTCCATTGCTGGTAACCGCAGAGAGTAGCCAAATTTATAAATCGCACAGCTCGCTCCCCACACGTCAAAGACGGCGCTTTTTCGCCCAAAGTTTTCAAAAACTCTAAAAAAAACATCACTCCAATCCTGTCTATCTTCTTAGCGGTACTGGCCATAGCATAGGTGTGGAATAACTCAGAAGAATCCCTTCTACCGACACAAATGTCATCCGGGTGAAATCGTCGTGTTTTGCTGTCCACTTTGAACCCCCTTAAAAGGTCCACTTCGGCATCGTATTTCCGGAAAACCTTTACTAAGTGCGCTTGGAACAGACTTTCTTTCGGGACAGCCAAATCTAGGAAGTAATACGGAGTTTGAGTCGTAATCCAAAATTCTTCATTGACGAGGAGGCAGTGTCTCATCGATGGTATGGTTCTGTTATAAATATACAGGAATGTCATGGTTAATTAATTGCTAAACACAGTTCCAAGTGGTCACATATTTCACATACAAAATGGAGATGTTTCACAAAACGCGCACCAGAAGGGGAGGCAAATAACCACGTGTATGTTCAACTGGACTGGACCAGACAGGCCTAACTACTCACTCATAATGTCACAATCACAATGGGTTCAAGGTCGCAACTCCCCCTACTCATAAACACAATCGGTTCAAGGTAAAGCAACCCCTATTTAGGAAGGGTGATTCTTCGTCTTCTGGGTAGGGTTCCCAGATTGGCTTCCTAAGCAGAATTGGAAGAGAAACGCAGCAGGGGCGCAGCGACGGGGGGGGGACCAAGGGGACCAAACCCCCCCAGGGACCGAGAGGTCACCTGATGTTATAAGGAATTTCCAGTATTCTTGAAAAAATTCAAAAAATGTTCGAATCTCTTTCCGAATTTTTTTTTTCATTTTTTAACGAATTGATTTTTTTTATTATTTTTTAATTAATTTAAACTTTTTCAAGTTAAAAATATGTTTGTGTCTGATGTTATTCTACTCTCCAGTGCGCATTCTAGGGATGGAGAGATAAGCACACCTAGGGGAGGGCGTGACGAAGAGGAGCAATTTCCTGTCCAGAACTGGAGAGCTCTCCACTGGAGTATGACCTCCTGTGGTGTGTGTGTGTGTGTGTGTGTGTGTGTGTGTGTGTGTGTGTGTGTGTGTGTGTGTGTGTGTGTGTGTGTGTGTGTGTGTGTGTGTGTGTGTGTGTGTGTGTGTGTGTGTGTGTGTGTGTGTGTGTGTGTGTGTGTGTGTGTGTGTGTGTGTGTGTGTGTGTGTGTGTGTGTGTGTGTGTGTGTGTGTGTGTGTGTGTGTGTGTGTGTGTGTGTGTGTGTGTGTGTGTGTGTGTGTGTGTGTGTGTGTGTGTGTGTGTGTGTGTGTGTGTGTGTGTGTGTGTGTGTGTGTGTGTGTGTGTGTGTGTGTGTGTGTGTGTGTGTGTGTGTGTGTGTGTGTGTGTGTGTGTGTGTGTGTGTGTGTGTGTGTGTGTGTGTGTGTGTGTGTGTGTGTGTGTGTGTGTGCACGAGCACCTGTTTTTGTTATTTGTTTAGTGGAACTAGAGGGTCCGAATCGGAACAACTAGATTTCCTCTAACATTCTTTTATTCTTTTTCTCAAGCGTATTTGGATATTGCAATAAATTTTTCAAGAGTTATTAACCAATTTATGTATCAAGGGCCAGACAGGACCGGATTTACAAGTTATCAGGGCCGTTCCGGCCGGGCGTGCTGGCCGTGCCTGCACGGAGGCGCCGACCGATGAAGGGGCGCCTTAGAAATTTTTTTTGACCCCTAACTTTAAGGGGGAAATATTCTATTACGTCCTGACTCTAAAAGAAACAAACCTAAGCAGTAAGCTAGATCTCCTTTACAAAAAAAAGCTTCAAAAGTCGCCTACAAACGAGTAAAGAGCGCCTTACTGGGTTATACACACCCGTCCCCTTAAGAACTAATAATAGGCGCCTTAAGAGAAGTGCATTTTGACCTTTTTGTATGGGGCGCCCCCATGTAGTGAATCTATTAAAGGGCGCCAACTCTTAACAAACATTTTAACATGCCCGACTTTGAAAGCTATAAGGAAGACCCCTTATAGCTTTCAAATTGTATGGGGCGCCCCGATCAAATAAATATATTCAAAGGGCCCATCAGCGCCCACCCTGAGAGAAAAATTGAACACACCGACTTTGAAATATGTAAGGCGTCTTAGTTAGCTAAACCAAATTGTTTGAGTCGCCCTAATCAAATGGATTTATCAAAGACCGCCAACCCTGCGACCTGCGAGTGAAAATTTTAACATCCCCGACTTTAAAAGCTAATACTTTATTGTATGGGCGCCCCCATCAAATGAATCTACTCAGGGCGCCCAGCGCCCATTCTTAACGAAAATTTAAACACTCCGGACTTGAAAGCTGTAGGAGGCGTCTTCCGAATTGTAATGAATCTATTAATAGGCGCCCTCCTTCGATGAAGATTTGATTCACCAGTTATTAATTGATATCAAGCGTTTGACTCAAATCACATTTTAATAGATGTCCCTTAAAAATTTCTATAATAGGCCCTTGACTTGACGTGCAAAACGTTTTGAAGACGGCTATTGTAAAAAACCCAGGGACATCTCTTACGTAAATTTGTTAAGTGCACCTGTTCTTGAATATCTCACACAAATAAATTGTAGGAAGCACACACCTGAGGAAATATTTTACAATGTTTTGTTTGTTTTAGGTAATTTTATCGTCATGGTAGTTATTGTAAGGCTCTAGATCAGTGGTTCCCAAACTGTGCTCCGCAAAAACCAAGCTCATCTTTCGCATTAGGAAACACTCATGTAGTATTTTAGGGTTCACCCGTTCACCCCCCCCCACTGAAATTTCGACATCAATTTTTATACAGTTTTCCCTTGAAAATTCTCCAATTTACAAGGAGAAATCTTAGAAGTGTAACCCAAAGGGTCTCAAAATGGATTAAAACACTACTTTTTGTAAAATTTCGAAAAAAAATTCTGGGAGAGTACTCCCAAACCCCTTTCGAAATTTCACGTCTTTTAATACCGTTTATCCTTGATAAATTCTATCACTTTCAAAGCGCAGTCCTCATTGGTGGTATAAGGGCTCTGAATAAGGTAAAACAATAGTAGTTTTTTACACCTTAAAAAATTAATTTTCAGAAAAAGGACTCCGCGACAAATTTGTCTCTTGAAAAGTGCTCCGCGACTTAAAAAGTTTGGGAACCCCTGCTTCCATGCAAACACTTGGAGATGGAGAGTGAGGGAGAGAGAGAGAAGTGCTATTGCGACTTAGGTTCTCTGGAGACGGGTGAAGATGATGAGAAGGTGTTCTCATCATTACATTAAAACAAAAAAAAATACTGGGGCTCTCAAGTTTGGAAGCGTCCTTGTTTATTTCACTCAACATACGAGGGGGCAGAAAACATAAAAAGTTCCCGCCATTTTTTTGAGGGTGGCCCACAGGGGGGACCTCCCGGCCCCTGATGCCTGAGCCCGGAGAAATTTGACTGGGAGGGTCAAAAGTACTACATAGTTGAGTTTTGGTGTCGTGCTCTTTGGTTTGAAAATGGCATGTGTGCAGAAAGTGAAAGGAATCCGGTTTGTCGCTAGTGACTCACTCCATTTTAATTCTCTCTCCCTCCCACTCAAACTTAGTACATTACATCTCACTAAACTATTATTGTCTGTGTCGCAAATTTTTTGGGAAAAATTACTTTAGTTTTGTTAAGTCACAAAACCCTTTTTTTTACTCCTTATTAGGTTACTTTTTAATAAATAAACGGAGTATAAAAACCCCATGAACTAAGTCAGTGTGATCCAAACCTCCGACCGCATGCGTCCATCGAAGATATTTGTTTTGGTCCCCAAATAAAATATTAAAATGATATCCCACCCTCAATTTAATTTTTCCAGAAATGTGTTTTAAAAACCGGTTTTCAGGTCCAATTTTCCAAACATTTCCAGGGGAGAATCCTCGAACCCCTATTGAAGTATTGCAGTATTTTCTTTTAAAATTAAAATTGAAAACCTCAAAATGGAATCGGTAGAAACTATAACAAATGAAAGTGAGAATACGCACAGGATTTAATTTTTCAAGTTGGAGGGAGTATTTTATATATTTTAAATTATATAGTGCTCAGTGCTCATTAATGTCTTTTGGATTAGTGCTGATTTAAAAGTGGTTTGTTTAAAGAAGTATTAATCAGTAGTGTTATGTGAGTTATAAAAATTATTTTACCAGTGGTAATTTAAGGCTTCTTCCAGAGCTAGAGTTCTCTATCTATGTATTAAAACCGAATTTGATATTTGAAACGAATTCTTGAGAAAAGAAACCATTCTCATCCCCCTCTTTTAATATGAACAAATTCAGCAATAACACTTTTACATGGGAATTCTAAAATTTTATTGGTCCTAAAACAAACTTATCCCATCCCCTTCATTTCCAAGTGCTGGTTTTAAAATTTTAAGAAATTTTGTCAATACACCATGTTTTGACTGAATTTTCATAGATGCTATAATTAAATGGTTCGCTGTTGAAATAAGTTTGGTTTGACATGCCCGTATTAAAATAGTAAGTTGAATGTAATTTTTATTTTATAATGACTCATGTCCACACTTTTCATACTAAAATTGTTTTGCCTTCGGGTAACTAAAGGTTGGACGACACTGAACCAAGTCATATCCAAGTTGTAAATTTTAATCAGAGATTTTCCCTAATAAATTTAAAATTTTTAATAAACTGTGCAATGCTATGGATATTTTAAGAGTTTTCAAGATTGAGTCTCTCGAAATTAAGTAAACCTATTTCTAAAAATAATATTTAGCCTGTTTTTTCCATTATTTTATAAATTTCATTCAAAAAATTTAAAAAATGAGCTAATCATTATTCTTTAAATTGAAAACTGTAAAAACTACCCACAGTATATTGAAAAAAAAAAGCTTAATTTATTTTAACTGAAAACTAATTTTTAATAAATAAGTAATGCCAATATTATTTATTTATTAAAAAGTAGAAACTCTTTACAATGACCCCCTGTTATAGCAACCCTTGCGTTTCAACAACCGGTGATAAAAGCACCTTTTTATTACAATAGTGTTAATTTTATTCGTTAAAACGTCCGCATTTTGTTGGCTCTATAAGGAGTCGCTTTATCAAAGGTTCTACTGTATCATTAAGTTAGGTAATATCAAATTTGTTTAAAATAATTATTAATTAGTTAAAATTAGTGATTAATTAATTAATAATTAATTAAAAGTAAAAATTAATTAACTTAGAATTAACTATTAATGAGGGTGAGGGGTAAGGGGCACCGTAATTTATTGGCACGGAGGCGCCTTCATACCCAGGAACGGGCCTGCAAGTTATGGGGCCCAGGGCAAAAGACCTATTTGTGACCCTCGACATGTCTTAAAATAAAACTTAATTCATTGGACTCAAAATAACAAAATCAATCATCTTTAATCCCAGTTTTAAAAAATGTGTAAATTAAAATATATTTACTTGAAACTTCAAAAACTTATTAAATTGATTTTAAATTCGTTAACTTATTTTACACACTCACATTTTCAAAGCATTTTAGTGAGGCCCTGGGCCCTAAATGCCCTCCCAGAAATCAGGCTCTGGGCCCACAGCCTTACAAAGAACGTAGAAGAAACGAGAATGAAGTATATATAAGTGATTAAGCTCTAAATATTAATTGTTATTCAGAGATAAAGAAAGAAGTTGAGTAAGAAGAATTAGGATTTGAAATCTTAAAACTTAATGAACAGTAATTTATCTTATCGAAATTGCTTACTGTAAACTTTTTTAATAACAAGAGCAATATATACCAAGCCTTTCTTGTGACAACTACTGGAGTTAAATTCATCAATTGTTTAATGTTTCTTTTTAGAGAAATGATCTTTCAAATTCTTTGTTTAAACCTCCTTTCGTTGTAAGGTTTTAATGCCCATAATCATCTTGTTATACAATATACAAATAATATTTAAAATAATAATGTAAAAAAATTATACTAATAGTGTTATAAAAGTAGAACAAATGTACACAGGCCCAAAATAGCCCAAATAACCCAAAATAGCATCCTCATTTTTTTTTTTCAATTTCATTTTGTCTATTAAAAAGTAAGCATTTTTAATCGAAATTTTGTCTCTGTATATGTAGTTTATGTTATTTCCGTATCTCACTCCTCGTAATTGAATTTCACTCCTCCTAAAAAAAGTCAAGGAGTACTTTTACTCCTCCAAAAAAAAGTCCTAGGAATAACACTGCCAGTTTTCACATCAAAGAAGCCTCTTAAGTAAGAGTTCCAAGATTCACACATTCACACTTGCTAGTACTTCTCTTTGCGCGACAGCCCCGGGTGGGCCCTGGGCTTCTCCAAAAAATGCTCTTATAGTCATAGATAAACTAAATTGTAACAGTAGAACTGAGTTAGGTTCTAATACATTCTTACGATTTACTTAAATTTTGTACTATAATAATTAGGAGGTACTAATAAATTTATTAATTAATAGAAGTTCAGCAACAAAGAAATTTTTCGCGTTCATCTTAATAAATTCTATATAAAGCTTCCATCGTTTTTGAAAAACTAAGAAACCCAAATTATTTTTGACTGGTCCCCCCCAGAAGGAATTTCTGGCTGCGCCACTGAAACGCAGTTTCTTTTTAGATTTCTTGAATAGTTCAAATGTTATATATAACATGCTTGAGTGAATTCATGGAACTCCATTCATTCTTCCGCCTTCCGCCCCCCACACCCACTTTCTTTGTTACTGGGGCTATGGAATGACCCCCGCGACGCTTTTCCCTAGTCCTGCATATCACTTCTTTCGCGCGCGAGATGCAGTGTCAGGGCTCGATTTGAGGTGGTTTTTATATTTTTTATGTATTTTTTGGAAATGTATAAAAAAGATATAAAGTACATAAGACAATTCGAGCTAATGCTTTCGTTTTTTATATACAAAATCAACTTAGAATTTAATGCAACTCAAAGAAATTCATTTAGATTTAGTCTAACTTGTTTTTCTTTTCCAAGAAAACTTTGATTACAGACAAAAAACCAAAACGTTACAGTTTTCTCATTGACTTTTTTGTAGTATTCTTAGAAGCATCAGTTTTTGATTGTTAGGATCATAGGATGAAAAATGTTATTTTTTATTCTACTGGGCGTAAACTAAATATATAACCACTTGTCAACTTTTATTCCATTCTAAATTCTGCTGGGAGAAATACAAGAATAATATTTGTATTTAATGAAAATCTGCCTATTTTGTATAAAAATAGACGAAGTTTCATCAAAGACTTCCCTTTCCACTTATGAGTGATTACATAACAAATGAGTGAATAAACGGAGTTTAAACAATGAACTTAAAATGGAAATAGAAAAATATCAGTTCAAATGTCTAAAAATTTATCGTTCTAATTAAAAAAAAATATTTTTTAACTACGTAGAAAAGAGCTAAAAGGGTTGGGGTTATTCCATAACCCCCGCGAGTCTCAACGTTCGCCCGGTAGGCGCGAGTCCCAACGGGTTAATTTGAATTTCATTTTGATTCAGAACTTTAGAGTCTGCTTTACTATATATAGTATATGATGAGTTTTAAGCATAAAAAGGGGTCTGGGGAACCCCCAGAAAAATTTCGGAAATTTAAAACTCATAAAAGGAATTTTATCTCATTTTTGAACGTTGGTCACAGTTGAGTGACACTTTTGAAATGAAGTTAAGGTTATTAGTATTAGGAACCTTTGAACTATCGTCTGTTTATTAATTCAATGAATTATATCTATCATTGCTCCTTCTTTGGTCAAACCACCCCGAAAAAGTTTGGAAAATTTACCCTCAAAAATACAGAATTTACTCTTTATTGGCCTTCTTACTAATTAATTTGCAAACTATTTAAAATGATATAGTATCGCAAAATATTAAAGAAAAAAAAATCCCCCTCTTGTCTTGTCTTAGAGAGCTAGGATGCTTCGCCTTCCTTCGCACGTTTATTGCCTATTTATTTTTATTTTCATTACGTTTTCGCAAGGAAAGAAGCTTCAAAGATCTCACCATCTCAAGAATAAGAAAATTAGACTCAGAACAGAATGAATAGGGAATATTGCGAATAATTTTGAATAATCATCACTTTTGAATGTTTCCAAAAACATTGAAAAAAAATCTTCGTTTCTCTTCCAACTCGGCTAAGAAGCCAATCTGGGAACCCTGCCCTGAAGAGGACCCCCTGACTACCCCTTTTCATAGGAGGAGGGAAGCGGGGTTATCTTTATCTCCCGAACCAATTGTGAACGAAGGGTCAGTAGCGGTTGAAGCATTTGTGCCTCCCCCCCCAGTCCGTGAGAAAGTTCTTTCGTGTTGTGTTGTTGTATTTGTGCCTCATCCGCGAGAAATCTCCTTACCGGTGAAAGCGACCACGTGGAATTGTTTTTCTTTATTAATTAGCTTAGCATAAAACTGCTTTTCATCATTAATTAGTTAGCAATGGTAGCCACGGTCACCTTGTATATTACCCACCGAACCCTTCCGGCTTACCGCCATAGTTTCCTCGTAACGCAAAGAGCGTGGATTACCACCAGAACCCCATGTTACTACCTCGATTTGGCTGTCCCGAACAAAAGGCTGTTCCAGGAACATTTCGAAAAGGTGTTCCAGAAAAACAGTGTCGAAACCGGCAAGTTAAGCACGCGCGATATCTGGAGGAAACAAAGATTTCATCTAGATGACATTACCGTCGGATTTGAAGGAAGGAGTGATTCTAACCTTTTCTACCTCTATGCAACAAGCACAGATAGGAAGATGATTGACAATATTGGACTGATACTTTTTATTGACTTTTTGAGAACTATGGATGATGACGCGTTGCCCCTGAGATCCGGTGAATTGGCTGTGAGGTTTATGAATTTGTCTACGCTCGTCGGTTACAAACAGTGGAAAGAGAGAATCTTATTGCCAGAACCCGGTGAATCTCGTAGCCTTCTAATCGTCGATGAGGTCTTCGATATGATCTACCCATCAATTATAGAAGGCCTCTACGAGAAAAAGAGCGATCACCCTCTCTTGGTGAAAACATTGTGGGACCAGTTCTGCATGACCGACGAAACCAGACTCAGTTTGTTCTTAAAAGTCCCTGACACCAAACATCTCAAATATATTTTGGACGGGGCCAACATCATGAAGTTCGACTTGTGGAGTTTTCGATATTGTGCGGAAGAATTCAATGTAGTAATAACCGAGTACATAGAGAAAAACCGGTACGACCTTATGACATTACTACTAGATTACGGATTTCCTCTTAGAGAGATGTTTCCCGCTGAAACGGAACGCTGGGCGTAAGTAAATTTACTCATTTCGGCTGTATATCCAAGGCAGTGGTGAATTTAGACTGGGTTCCATAAAATCGGATCATAGGAAATTTAATTATATTTAAGTTTTTAAAATGTTTTGTTTAATATCTAACTCTTATAGTAGTGAGTAAGCTCAACCCGTTTGATTAGTGTAACTCTTATAGTGGTGAGTAAAGCTCAACCCGTTTGATTAGTGTAACTCTTATAGTGGTGAGTAAGCTCAACCAGTTTGATTAGTGTAACTCTTATAGTGGTGAGTAAAGCTCAACCCGTTTGATTAGTGTAACTCTTATAGTGGTGAGTAAGCTCAACCAGTTTGATTAGTGTAACTCTTATAGTGGTGAGTAAGCTCAACCAGTTTGATTAGTGTAACTCTTATAGTGATGAGTAATGCTCAACCCGTTTGATTAGTGTAACTCTTATAGTGATGAGTAGGGCTAGGATGTATATGTAATTACATATTTGTTCATGGATATGATATTAAAGTGTGCTTTTGAATTCTATACGTTTTAAAAGATTTGGAATCGATTAAGACCATGTTATTTTATATATTTTCAGATATTTCGGTTTATTTACATATTTAACTTATAACTACATATTTTTATAAAATATGTATCCATTTTCAAGTTTTTCAAAAATAATCACACGTTTGACCGATTTTCAAATTAAAGTAACTCATGAAATGAAATGCGCATTCAAATTGCAGTTAAAATTAGTGCACCCAATGCTGAATTTAACTTTTAAAAGGTTGTGAAGACGTGATCTAGCGAGATTCGTTTTCTTCCCAAGACCATTTTTCGTGGTCAACAGGTGGAGGGGGAATTTTAATGAGCTGTTAAAGCAAATAAGCAGGTGTTATAATCTCTCGCATGGCAAATAGCGAAAACCACCCTTCCCTACTATGTGCTTGCGTGATATTTGATGAGCCCCTTTAAAAAAATTATTTAACATTTTCTTTTTATTATTACATATTTGGCATTTTTAATGCATATTTTGCAAAAATAAACACATATTATGCGTACATATTTTGGATTTTTAATTACATATTTATCCTAGTTATATTTTATAGATTTATTTATTTTTTTTACATATAAATCCAGTTTGATAATGTAACTCTTATAGCGGTGAGTAAGCTCAACCAGTTTGATGAATGTAACTCTTATAGTGGTGAGTAAGCTCAACCCGTTTGATTAGTGTAATTCTCAGTACTAATTGGGAAATTTTCTATTTTTTTAGCTGCCCTAAACCTTGACTAATTTATTTATTTCTTATTAAATGTTATGTTTTTTAATGTAATTTAATTTGTGTATTATTAATTGATTAATTTATTTATTACAGCCGTGAAAAATTCCCACACAACGGATTTATGGTGTGCTTCCTTGCTACGTGTTACGAAAAGAATAGAGATCTAATTACTTCTCCGAGTTTCATGGAGTTGTACCAAAAGCTTTCCAGATCCCTACCTCTGCCGTCTCTCCCCCCTAGCCTGGTCCGAGAGCATCTCCAGACGGAGCCATTCTCCCCTGAGGCGGTAGAGGAGATGACCGCCTTTTATGAGGCATGCTGCATTCATCCTTCACACAGCAGCGGGGTTTCACCCCAGAATTTAACTCACTTATGTCGCAGCGCTCTGCGAGAGCGATTGGCTCTAAATTGCGCACTTCCCACTGCCATAGGCTGTTCCCACCTGCCATCGTTCTTCAAGAGCTTTCTATGTCTGGAATACTGACTAACCTGTCACTTTGGACAAATAAATCGTCACATCAGAAACCCCTGTAAGGACCTATTCAAAAAGTTTAGAGATTCTCGCAAACGTGAAACACGATCCAAAACAGGTGTTTCGTACACTTTCCCCTCACAGCCTTCCCAATTCAAGAGAAGGGGTTGAGAGAGAGAGAGAGAGTTCAGTTAATTATTATCGTTGTGGACAGTCGAGTAATGGTGGATTTACACCACCGCGACTTAAAGCGGCGATAGCGACGAACAGCGTCGCAGTGTGCCCACAGCCTAAACTGTCCCCCTTTAAGGCTCAAGCCACACTACAGCCAAACTCAGCTCAAAACAATAAAAAAACCGATGAAGATGGTTATCTAAGTGAAGTGAGATAACCATCTTTATTGTTTTTTTTTTTTATTCTTTCGAGCTGAGTTTGGCTGTAGTGTGGACAGCGCCTAAACCATCTCTCTTGAATTGAGAAGGCTGTGAGGGGAAAACTTATTTTGAATCGAGTGTCATGTGTACGAGAATCTCTGAATTCTATCTATAGGTCCGAATAGTGCTTGGAAATCCCTTTACATTATCCTGAATCTGCAGTCACACTATAAGGACTGTACTTGTGTATAATATCTTTGTAAAAAATGTGAATAAAAAGAAATAGAGGAAATAATATTTTTTTGTGAATGTGGTATTTTATTAATAGGGGAATGGGGGAGCCAATGGTAGGCAGGGCTAATAGTACAAATGGAATTTTTCCATTATGAATATTTTAGCAAAGATTTATACATAACTGATTGGTAACAGCTCTAGCAAACATTTGCAGCATGGAATATCTGCAATGACAGGTTTTTGCTAAACCAAAAAAAAACAAAGTTTGTTTTCAAAAAGCCTTATAAAGTATTAAATTTTAAGTAATTTTGTATTTTGTAAGTTTTGAAGTATATTTTAATCTTATATTTAAAGACAGTTCTACAAATATTGGAGAATATCAGAATATTATTGAAATAGTATGTATAGAATTGAACATGCAGAGAACTATGTATAGAAGTGTAAATTTTCAGATTGTGGGGCTAATGGGACTGGGAAGTCTCACCGCCACCATAAGCCCTGCATCTGTGTCCCAATAGAGCCCAACCAAAGAATACCCAACCCGATAGACCTCATCTCACTAATTTAATACTTATAGTGGTGAGTAAGCTCATCACAGTACTCCCAACCCGATCGACCTCATCTCACTAATTTAAGACTTATAGTGGTGAGTAAGCTCGTCACAGTACTCCCAACTCGATCGACCTCATCTCACTAATTTAATTAATTTAAGACTTATAGTGGTGAGTAAGCTGGTCATAGTACTCGGACAGAATTCCCACATGGTCAAGGAACAAGAACTTATACTCGAGCGAAGGAGCGGGGGAAAAAAAGAACCGCTTGCTTTTTCGATTTTAGCCACCTTCTTTCCGACTGTTAAGCATCGCAATGGAATGCGATGTCGGTAAAGATTTTATGTATGTGATTGTTGGCCTATATTATATGCGTGGAATATCACTGAGATTTCCCCCCCCTCAATTTTTGCCATTCACTTTAAAGAGATCAATTAACTCGTTTTCAAAGAAGCATTTTAAAGTAAATATATTTAAAGCAAAAATATTTTACAGCATAAAAAAGTTGATGGACTTTTTCCCTTTTTTAACCTTATGAAATTTCAGCTGAAGAAAAATCTTAAAAACCACTTAAATCGACATTTAAATTTTATAGTTCAAAGCACAATAAAGTGAAAAATAGAAATATTATAGGACAAATAAAATTAAAAGTTGTTATGAAACTGAGTCACATTATGGCAGCATCAATGGAGTCAAACATTCACTGGATAATAAAAGGTAAAAACACTTTTAAATTGAAAACAAATTTTATTTTGGATTAGTTTGCAACACAAAGAATAAGATAAAAGGACAAATTTATTTTCTTAAATTTCCAATTCAAACAAAAAATATAGTGAATTGATTTCGCCAAATTCAAGGGTTTATATCATTCTGCTTATAGAGGATCTTATATCATTCTGCATCTGATATTTATGTACATTGAGAGTTCCTGATTGTTGCTTTCAAAATCATGTCATATGATATGCATTGAGCTTGTTTTAACATGGAAATTATCAATTGTCTGGTTTTGAATAGCTCTAAAAGTATTTATGTGTGTTTTGTCTGTTTTTAAATTTTTTCAGTGAACAGAAGTTGCTTGACAGTTTAAACTGTGCAATAGAAATTCATATAGAAAAAGGCTATGAAAATGAGTTACTAAAGAAACTATAGTTTCACTTTATTCATAATATCTCTTACATAATAGAAATTTCATATTAAAATGAAACAAATGTTATGGGTAAAAGTTCATGAAGTGTCAAAATGGAAAATTAATGGCAAAAAATAAAATTGAATTGTGTCATATTTAATTCCTGCCTAGTTTTAGCTGTATAAAATGTCCAATGGTTGTGTTGATAGAGAAAGAAAAATTTCAGGAAAACAATAAGACTGGTATTATGTTCCTAGAAAGTCATTTTCATTTTCAAGCGCTTTGGAAACTCTTTAATTTTGGTACCATTACTTTAAAATGCCTTGAGTTTCTGAAAACTTGAGAGAAATTTAAAACACACTCCTACAGTTACAGCAAAAAATTGGATTAACCTTTGAACTGTTCCTATACCAAACTTAGCTTTTTCGGAAGCGTGCCACTATTTGGAATACAATCACACACTAGAATACAAAGAAGTCCAAACATCCAGGTAAACCACATGTTTGTGGTTTGCGGCGAAGAATACAAGTGTTTTGAAAATCCCTAGAATCAATAACTTCTGAAAACCCTATCAAGTTACCAAGAGGTAGTATGACCTCAATGAAAAGAGAACCGTACAAGTTTTTAAGCTATCTAATAAAGCTGGTTCTATATTATTTCGAAAATTAGAATGGATCACACTTAAGATCATGTAATTATTGAAACCGTGAAAAGGGAATTATGTTCTCTTAAAATTAAGTTAAGAAGAGATAGATTTAGCACTGGAACCTCATTGATGACGTCACATTATTATTTTTCCAATTTTTGCATGCCACTAATTTAACTCAGCCGTGTCAGAATTCCAAATCTCCTCATTTTCTTAAGCACTTGCTTTCTGTGGATTTTTTTCAATTAGGAATAAATATGTTTAACTCATTTAAAAAATCCCTTTGACTTTTCCTTATTTTCTGATGTGTTACAATTTTTTTACAGAGCCTTTTCCCCACGGCTTTTTTCAGTTGGAAAATCAGCTTTTCATGTACTGATTACTATACAGTGGCGGATCCAGAGCCTCGGTTTGGGGGGGGGGGGGGCGATTTTGCTGCTGCCAATAATCGAAATATATGACTTAAAAATAATGAAAGGAAAGAAAACAAAAATTAACAAAACCAACTCAAAATTTAAACTATTGTTTTCTAAAATATTTAACAAGTATTAGAACTAAATAATTTTAATATGTAATGTTTGTTTAGAATTATAATGATTTAGTACTAAATTAATTAAAAACTAAAATTAAATTAATTGAACGATTATAAAGTTCTTCAAAGTCCATTTGAACAATTACTTGCTAAAGAGCAAAACGTAGCTCTGTGTACACACAAGTCTGTTTGAACAAATTATTGACTGTATCATAAATTTCTTTTTACGCAAAATGAGCAAAATTATCAGAAAATTTTTATCCGCTTTTCAACTTGGACATTATAAAAATGAATAAATTATAAAGTAATATTATAAGTATTATAACTATAATTAGAAATTATATATCAAGAGGAACACTTTTAAACTAACTCAAACCTGCGTAATGAAAATCGGTGGACAGATTTAGTAGGTAAAAATGGAGGAGTCTTTTATTTTATTTTGTTCTCTCCGTCCGCGTTCACCCGATTCTAGGTGAAATTTTTTCATTCTTGAGTGAAAAATGAATAAGTAATGAAAAGGTTATTTTAACTAGTCATCTCATTTCTCATGTATTAAAATATTATAATACAGGCTGCAATCACAGCTATATACTCTCCATTCTGCAGCATTGTTTTTTAGAGAAAGATAATGGACTCCCGTTTTGAAAATCTTGAATATATCTTTAGATAAAAAGTCATTAAAAATAACTTCTCTTATTTTAAACCATCTAAAGGTATTAAGGAACTAGAAGCCTGATTAGAGGCGCCTAGAGCCTCCGAACAGCGAATGTGAGAGCGCAAACAGTCTTCAAAAATAGAATTAAAAGCAAACCAATAAGTATGGGGTCTTTAAATGGTTATTACCAACATATATATAATAAGATAAATGTTTGGTAAATAAGATAAAAATAAAATAAGTTTGTTGCCGTTTATATTGTTTTCTCAGTCCATGATTATACTAGGTTGCAACTTAAGTTGACCCTACGACGTCACTAATAAACAAAGTAGTTCCCATCGCGGTGTCTGAATTTTGAGTGAAATAAAGAACGTCAATTTAAAAATATGATTAGTTTGTTAAACTCATGTATTAATAGTGCTTTTCAATCGCGATTTGCGTACCGAAACTCCTCCTATCAACCCAACAGGCTTCGTGTTTACCGATTTCTCCTTCCGCATTTGTGACGTACTGGGTTCAAGAAACGTTGCAACCAAGTATAGTTTACCTCTGACGAAGGAGGCCAATTTGGCTTCCGAAACAGCAAGCTGTAAGGTTGTGTTTAACAATATTATTTGTGTTTTTTCCCGTCGTCTTTCGTCTTTTACTCTTTTATTAACATATATTTACTGAGTTTCCCTCTAGAAATGTACACACACTAGGGTAATGCCCAGAAAAGAGAAATTCCCATTCCCTACAACAGTAAAATAATTTCACTGGTGATTTTTCTGCAGACAAATTATCTTCTTCATTACAAATTCGCTGGGGTTTTCCCTATGTTTGACGTCACACCTCCGAGTTGTAAGGCCATTTATATAGGCATAGAGGGTCGAACAAGTCGTTTCCATAATCGACGTCGGCTGGCAGTTGGATTCGAATCGGCCTATTGCTTATCGGACGGAGGTGCTTACCACTCTCCAATGCAATCGCACAGATCACTGGGAGCGTATTGGGTTTGCACTGGGGCGTTAAATGTAGTGGGGCTATGTCCAATTTAGGTGCTGTGGAGTCTATCAGAGCCTATCTTATCCCTAGTAGCACAGCTAATACCAAATATGTCAAGTTTACGGAACTGAAACTAGAAGTACACGAAATTTACCCATATGATGAAAAATGGGCTAATCTTGAACGTTTGTGCTGCTTACATAAGAGCAGAGATAATTTTAACTCCTCTGAGAGAGGGTATTTCACCCCTTGAAAATCAGGAATACTCTTTAAAAAAACTAGCCAGGAGTATTTTCACTCTTTGAATTTTTCACAAAGGTTTAGCTTCTTAAAAAATGCACCGTGCCCCTCCGAAATCAACAAGTAATATTTTTCTACTCAAAATCAGAGGATAAGATTAGAAATGTAACAGGTGTTTAATATAAATTAAATTATTTTATTTATAATGCTTAATATTTTCTATTAATACTTAACATTATAATTGTTAAAACTAAAACCCCCATAATAGCATCCTCACATTTTTTTTCTATTTCATTTTGTCCATTAATAAGTAAGCGCTTTAATAGAAAATTTCTCTCTGTATATCGCTACCTCAGAGCAACAGTGGGATGGATTTTTTTTGTCATGTCCACACATTGGAAGATATCCCACTGTTGCTCTGATTATACAGTAGAATGATTATACAGCCGGTAAAAAATATAGTTTTAAGTCAAATTATTACTATTATTGTCCAATTTTCTGATTCGAGAATTAGAAATATTATGCGATAACAATAGCATATAACTTCCTATATTCTTATACTTAAATATTCGTTTTTATTTGTTTATTTACTGCCAAACGGAAACATATCCAATTACATGGCAGAATAAACGAGTACAAGATGAAAGAATAAAAGAGTAACAATACACATTACAAAACAAGATTAACACAGGACATAAAATCATTACTTAAATTAAAGAATCAAAAATAAATCACTATGTAATGGCATTCTGTTTACAAGATCATGTTGTTTTCATTGATGATCAATGAAAATATTTATAAATTGTCCCCTTTCCCTACGGTGTTTATATTACATGTTTAACGCTTTTTAACATACTTATCTAAATATAAACGCATATTATATTTGAATTTTCATTTTTACAGTTACAGGAAATCACAACGCTAATGGTATTCGAAAACTCTCAAGGGGGAGAGTTCCGGGTTCTTTGCTTGGCGAAGGAAATTCTCAGGTCATTCTGAAATATCGCCAAAGCTATGGTTGTTGAGCCCACCTTTCATAACCAACGCCGAAGCTGAATGACACTACCCTAGGGGGGCTATTGAATGAGGATGATACGACGAGGTGTCGATTCTAAGGCTGCGGTCAGCAAGAAAATCAGTGTGGTATCTGTTCAAAAAATCTGCAGTATCTGGTTATCGGACAATAGGAAAACCGCAATCAACCCCTTCAATGGTCCCTCCAACAAAAGACAGCCCTCGGGGAGGAGCGAGAAGTCACTATCGGGTGTCTGCTAATTGACTGGGGGAGGTGACTTCGGACTCCTTCGCTATTGTTGGAGGGGTCATGAATGGGGAGATAGGGCAGATTTTTTGAAGAGATACAGCAGATTTTTTGAAGAGATACCATAGGTTTTTTGGCTGACCGTGCCCTAAGAAGTGTCTCACATCCCCAGCAGCGAGAACAGCATTCCGCACACGGCGATCTGACATTCTCTGTGTGTTAGAAACGGGCGTGTCCTTTTTCGCTGAAATCCACACAGCCCAGTTGGTCACATAGACGAGCTGAAATCCATAGGCCATTTACAGCGAAAGGACGGGACGCTACAATAAATAAAGGAGATTCGAAAAATATTTCGGTTTTTTTTTTTTTTTGTTAAAATGATAATTTAAGTTATTCTGTTAAGTATTTAATTAATTAGATGTATATTTCGAAATATTACCCATCCCACCTTGCTGGGAAATTATTTGCTCAATCTTCAGTTTATCTAATTAACTAACTAACTAAATTTTAACTATCAATAATGATCTATTTTTTTTATTTTAAATACAATAGTAATATAAACGTTTCACTGACTGGATTGATCATCGAGTTGAGTAATACTCCAACATTATATTATTATATTAATAAATATTAAAAATATTATACAATACAAAAAGAAATAACCTAATACAGAGGCGGCTGGGTCTGGGTCGCAGTCCACACATGACAATTCCTTAAGCCTTTTTAAGAACATGAGGAAATTTCCATTCAATATTGCATTCATCTATCCTGTGCAAGTTTTTTTTTTCAGTATTAGAGACGGTTTTTCTCTGTGTGATAAATGCCTTCCTATTTTATCCTTGTCAAAACATTTAATAGTTTTAAACTAAAATGTAAGAATTATTGTAAGTTCTTTTCATTGAATCGTCAGTTTAAAAAAGGGAATAAGTCCAAAAAATGACAAGTTGACTTTTTCTGCTCGAAAAAATGTACAGCTCTACACATGAGTGGAAAATAACTACCCCCTCTTGGCAGATATAGTTCCTTGAATTTGGCGAAATCAATGTCCATTCATTATATTTTTTGATTAAAGTGGGAAATTTAAGTTAATGTACCTTTCTTTTCTTATTCTTTGTGCTGTTAACTGATTCAAAATTAAAACCTTTTATTTTCCAGTGAATGTTTGACTCCATTGATATATTCACTAACTTCATTGATGATACGTCTAGGGTTTCTTTCCCGGGAAATAGCTAAATTTTCCTACATTTTGAAGATTATTTCCCGGGAAATGAAAAAGAGTGAAAATCAATAGAAAAATTCATTTTTTATAGTAATATTACAAGGAAATAATTTTTTTTACATCTTTTTACTTTGGATTATTAATCATTGGACTTTAAATTTATATTTAAGTTTACTGAGAAATATTAATATTTCAAATTTTATTAACTAATAGTAATATTTTGTTAAAAAGTTACCTATTCAAAGTATACTTTAGCGAAAGTATACATTCTTTGACTTAACCAAGTATAAAATGATTGATAATGATATTAATTCATAATACTATAAATATTATAAATGCATTCCCGGAAAAAAATAATATTATTAAATTCTCAATTTAATTTAAACTATTCCCGGGAAAGTTTTTCCAGGGAATATTTTCCAGAGAAATTATTGCCAGGCCTGGCAAAAATTTCAGTGCTTGTGAAAAACTTGTATTCAGTTTTATTAGATTTTAATCCTTCCTGGAATTATGAAAAAATATTTTTTGTCTAAAACTAATTGATATAGCAATATTACTTAAAGGTAATCCCTTTTTAAAGAAATATTTATGCACCCTAAGATCTTGTTATTCCCGGGATTTCCCGGGAAGACAAAATCACCGGGAAATCAGAAACCCTAGATACGTCTGCCTTGATAACTCATTTTCAAAACTATTTCTAATTTTATTTATCTTAATCTTTCTACTGTCCACTTTTGTGCTGTGAACTAAGCAGACATGTAATTTAAAAGTCCATTTAAGGGATTTTTCTTCGGGTGAAATTTCATAAGCTTGAGAAACGGAATAAGTCAATCAACTTTTTTCAACTGTAAAATATTTTTGAACATACTTATATTTTTCGATGATTGTTTGGTATTCTAAATAGGGTACAGTAAAAATTTGGTTGCTATAGATCCTAAATTCCATTACTTTTTCTTCGATTTTCTAAAAACATGGCTGTAAGGTTTATTCCTTTTTCAAACTGATGATTCAATTATTAAATGCCTTAATTGTTTGCATTTTAATATTTTAACCTATTTAACGCAGAAAAAGAAGTATTTTTTCTTTGCCCTCTTTTCAAACCTTCATTATGATAAGAATTCTAAATTAAGCTTTATATATTTATCTTAAGCTTTATTTATTTATTATAGCCTTTTATCAAATTTTACATCCATAATTGCATTTTTGTAACTTGACATTTGAAGACTTGAACACATCTGGCTGGCCAAATTTAAGAAATTTTAAGAGAAATCTTTAAAAAAGATCCATAGAGTATGAATGTATGCCCGAAACATTCCTTATCCAGTGGGTCTGATTTTCATTGCAATCTCAATGATACATCTCTAGAAATTTAAAATTTTTAAATACTAAGTATCTCCTCTTCTAAGATAGCGATGCATGTTCTTATGAGAACATAAATAAAGAATAAAAAAATGAATGAATGAATAAAAGAATGAATGAAGGATGGTTATACAAATACGTGAGTTAGAACATAATTTTTAGAGCGTATTAGTGTAATCATGCTATTTGTTTGTTTAAATACTTACTAATGCCTTAAGTGGGAAAAAAAAACATTCCAGTATAATCATTATTTATTTTTATTCAAATTATGTACATAACAGCCAAGGGAATTGAACATCGATAACCTGATTTCAAGGTAGAGACATTATCTTGATTAGGGATCGTCCACAAATGATGTCACGCTACTTTTTTTCAGGGAAAATGTAGTTTAAACATTATTAAAAATTCATACTAACGAAATAAGAGTTCACTCTGAACTTATAAGGTTAGGTGAGCTCAAACTTCATTGAAAAAAAATGGGTCCCAGACTCTTACAAGTCGAAACCTTATTCTAAACTTACTATTTCTAGCAGAACGTGACCTGTGACAAAGGGGGAGAGTGTGACATAGAAGGAGGGGGTCAAAAATTTTGGAGAAAAAAAAAGTGTGACATCATTTATGGATGGCCCCTAACTCTAATCAAATCACCTCTCAAACTGAGATACAGGGAAAATAATATTCCTCACAAATTCTCAGAATTCAAGTACCTCAGAATTCAAGTCTGAGGTACCGTTTAATGTATGTAGGAAGGAACAAGTCGTCGATACCTGTTGGCAGTCGGTAATTGTCTTTCAATTCTTCTCTTAAAACACACCGACACAAGTGTTGCAACTTAGGTGGACTCACCACGTCGCTGTCTACGCAAGACTCGTAGATCCTGGGAAGTTCTTCATAATAACTTTCTGGCACGTAACCCTTAAACCCTTTTTTAAGGTTCTCCCGGAGGATCCTAGGCGGCTGGGATGGCAGAGAGAGAGACAGTAACAGCTTCTGAAACATTTCACTGAATCCTGGGAGTTTGTGGAGATTTAAGATAGTGGAGTGGGATCTGGCAAGGAACCACGCAAAGAATCCGTTGGGAATGGGTTCGCTACAAACGCATTTCCAACGCCAATACGTGATACTAATTCTGCAACTGTAAAATAGATTTAAAGACATTTGAATAATGGGCACATACCTACATACATTAAATTCAACTTTTAAAGATTAATAAAAAATAGGTAGCTATATTAGTACTATAACATCTTTTGCCTGAATTTTCCGAGCAGTGGGCTTTGCAGTAAAACTATCTATTAATGAATGAATAGTTATAGAGCTCATGATTTAAAAAGTATGGTTAGAGCAAAGCAGAAAAGACTGAAAGGAAAATCATTCCAAAGCATCATTTTTATATTTACCAAGGTATTCTACTAAAATATCCAAACCATCAATTTCAGGAGAGGGGTATTGGGTTGCGAGGTAGCTCACTCTCCATAAAAACTGAACAAAAAGAAATTTTAAAAGTTTGTCCACATTGATTTTCAACAATGACAATATATTCGGTATGATTATTTTTATTATTTTCTGTCTAATAAGTTCTCATGATCTAAAGCTCTACAACGAAAATTCGTTAAATTTCTTCTGAGTGTTAAAAACTCTAAACTTTAAGAAAAGAAACGATCGAGCTTAATTGATTGCTGTGAATGTAAACTTCAATGCAAAATGGAATTGGTAGCTTCTAAAAATGGGTATATTGCATTATTTATGCAGGCGTTCAAATGTGCCCTTTCGCTGGGACACATTTGATCAAAATTTCTCAATTTTTAGAAGGATGATTCAAATTAGAAAATTCTTGATAAATGCATGGGTACTAAAATTTCAGGAAAGTTTATGAACAAATCAGTTTTTCTTTCAATAAATTATAATAATTCGGAGAAATAGTCAAATGTGTACCCTCCCTCCCTCCTCTCTATTATACATATTTTTTTATATATATATATTAACTTCATCAAGATGCAAAATCCTACCCCAAATATGCATTAAACAACCGCATTGTTCCAATTATACATGCATGAGGGAGGAATAGTTTCAGGTTCTCTGTTAAAAATCTCGCTTTTAGGCTAAATTTTATAGATGATGTTTAGGGGCCCTCTCGAAATAAATTTCTATATACGCCACTCACTGAGTAACTGCTAAAGCTAAAGCCTACGTTTTAAAGGGAAAAGGGGGAAACATTGCAGCGTATCCATTGTGGGTGAACGGTAGGTGTTTAGTAGGGAAAAGATTTAAGCCTCATTTCATGGTTTAGTTTAGTTTATTATCTCCCTTTTTCCTGGTTTCGACATGGGAATTAACAATAGGAAAAGGGGGACACCTATGGATTTACTATGCAAGACTGAGATCACACACCTTTCTTACAGCCTTACTGTCGTCGGATTTGCTATCTCTGAAACTTTTCTGATTTCGAGAGTTCCTCATAATAGTAGGGGAGCCCAGAGTGTTTTTGGGTATAGTAACTCGAGCGCGTCAGATAATCATAAGGGGGATACCTTGAATGCTTTTGAGTAACTCCTCCAAATATAAGCTCTCTATGTTGGTGGGTAAGTTTAGAACAGCCCGTCAGATTTGTAAAAAAAAATTTGTTAAATGGACATACTCGAGCGCGTCAGATAATGATAAGGTAGGTTAGTTACCAGCTAAAAAGTGTACATTTTCTAAAATCTGCCGATTTGAGCGGGTAAGGGAGCGGGAGGGTTACAAAGTTGCAAAGTAAAGCCAAGACCGGTAAGACGCTATCGCTCTTTTTGAGAAAAATGTACGAAACAAAATGTTTTTAGACTAGTATCCAGGAAACTAGGCTCAACTAGTTGTAAACTGTCTTGGTAGCCAATCTGACGCGCTCAAGTATGTCCATGTAACTAGTTTTCTTTCAAATTTTGACGGGCTGTTCTAAACAAACCCACCAACATGGAGAGCTTATATTTGGTGGAGTTACTCAAAAGCATGGAAGGTATCTCCCCTATGATTATCTGACGCGCTCGAGTTAATCCACATTTAGCATCATGGGCTCCCCTACTATAATCTTATGTTATCAAATCTAAGATTTGTCTGGGGTAGGTGAAACCAAAAAGTCAGATTTAGGTTTGTCATAAGTATCCCAATTTTTTTTATTCTAAAAATTTCCTAATTATACTACCTTTTCAGAGAAAATGGAAAAAATAAATTTCCAACTATTAAAGGGGACTATGAGATTCTGCTTTTCTAAAGGCAATTACACATAATGTAAAAAGTTTCTGTAAACAAAGGATCAGGTGTTTTTCTTATAACACTTAACATTGTGAGAAAGAGTTAATTATTTTTAACTGAAGAAAAATTTGAACAAAAATGAAAATCATTTTAGAAACTTCATGATTTTAATAAATGAAAAGTAAATCTGTAATATTTTTAAGTACATTGGAAATTATAGTTAACCAGAATTTAAAAGTTAAAACGAAAAAAAAAACTTTTAAGTAAGAAAATCACTTCTACGTTTTTGCATTCAAACAAAAAGAGGTGCGAACTTCTTAAATAACTTTCTGAAAATATTATCAAATTCAAATTAACACGTAGAATAAATAATAAAAAAGTATGAATAGAATAAAGTGTTTAATGTATGTAATAATGTAATTAGCAAAATATGTAGGTCAAAAAATGGATGAACTTGAAATAATATATATCAGAACAAAGGAAACATGCTGTTTAGAAAAGAGAATGTTATGTAAAAAAAGGAAACTTTTTTTCAAAGGAATCAGCACTGGCCAAGCATGAAAGTAACATATTTCTTAAAAATTAACCTAAATATGAAAATTTCAATTTTTTTTTCCTATTTTAACTGCATACCTAATATTTTTCAAATCTCACACAAGTATAAAAAGTTTCTGTATATAAAGTATCATGAGTTTTCCCTACAAGACTCCGTTGCCAATATGGGCCACCGTAAAGTTTTATTACATCCAGTGCTTGGATGTAATAAAACAATTTGCGGCCGGACCACCAGCAGTTTATCTCCCCTATCTCCCTCAATCTCTTTGTATCTCCCCTCGCACCAGTGGCGGATCCACGGGGGGGGTGATTGGGGTGATCACCCCCCCCCCCAACAAAGTGACCTCGCCGAATTTCCGGCAGAAAATCACATCTCCGATAACATAGCGATAAACTTGACTTGTGAATAATCTCTACTGAGAAACCGCTGTCACCATCTGAGCGAGTATTTTTTCCGGTTTCACGCAGTGCCCCTTTTCGGCAATAGTAGCAACTCGTTAAATGATAACTTCAATGCATCGATCACTTTTCAGAGGGCTCCCTTCCCGAGCCCTGATAAAAGGGTTGACAGAGTGGGGTTCGGTACTCTTTGGTCACCGGAAATTTCAGCCGGTGTTAGAAATCTGTATCGGGGTGAATTGAACCATATCGAGGCTGATTACTGGTATAATTGCACACAAAAACCAGAGCGGGCGGCTTGTTTGTATATTTTCTAATCTCACTGTTTTTCAACATCTATTTAAGGGCCAATCAAAACTTTTTCAGAGCGATTGGCAATCCCATATTGGGAGGGGATAACAGCTATTTGTTGGCAGTGGGATAGTCGAAACTTGTGGGCGGAGCATGTCGTACATATGCCAAGCTGTACTAGTAAATTTGCTGTTTTATTAAAATTTGGCGTTTTACTATCTCAAAAAATGGATTCCGGAAATAGTGAACATGGTCGTGCTCAGAAACGAACAGTGGAACTCAGCTTTCGTTTTTTAAGAAAAAGCCAAGAAATGATTTTTTTGAAGATAAAGCTGAGGTAGTTTTGCCATTTTCTGCAACTTTTCTTTTTTTTAAACTATGTTTCGATGTTTTATAATTTTTTAAACTCAAGTATATCACTGTATCAATTATTAAGAGAAATTGCTATTTTAAATTTTCTTCTTGGTTGCTAAATTCGGAATACATATACAAAAGAAAATTGTTTTTATCATTTAGTAATAGATTTAATATTTTGTATGTACATTTATTAAGTTTTTATTATTATTTTGAGAACTTAACAGGGCAGCTCAATTATTACTTATCATTTCAAGGTTCTAATGATTTAATCCGGTTTACTAAATTTTAAATTGTGAAAAAGCTAAAAGAAATAATTATAAACAGCAAAAAGGCATTCGTGGCTTTGCGGTAATTTTACTTTTAGTGACTTTTCTGTTTCTCTAATTTTTCTTTATTTTGGTCTGTCTTGTTATATATTAGTGTATACTTTATGCATTTAAGTAGAAGTTCCATTTTAAAAAGGGAAAATTAATTATTTTAATCATGCATTTAATGGTTTTCAATTAAATCAGTAGAAAGTGGAACTTTCCACCAAATATATTTTATGTGTCTTCCTCTTACGAATTGAATGTAAAAGTGAAAATTGATTGTAATGTCGAATGCGCATGTAGGTAAAATCACCCCCCCCCCCAAACCAAGTCTCTGGATCCGCCACTGCCTCGCACTCGCGCTAAGAGCTGTCGAAAATTCACCACATGAAGACACCGGCGCCATAAACTCAGGTTTCTTCCAGGAGATAATTGTTTTATTACATCCAAGTTTTATTACATCTAGAAAGTCTACGGCCCACCTATAGTATACTCCTGGAAAATGCGCAGTGAAAAATCCGTATGGTTCCATTCCTTTCGTAAACATTGCACTGTTGCTTGAAACTTGAAAGATAACTGTGGGAAAGGGGGGGGGGGGAAAGGACACGGACCATGAAAGGGGTTTACTGATAAATCGGTTTGGTCGTTTGGACATGGCTTGACAGGACCACTGGCCAGAGGCAGGGGGGTCATCTTCTATAATCCGAGGGGACTGGGGAATTCCGATGGGGCTTCCCTCCATTCTATAGAAGAGTTTCCTTCTTCTTCGGAAAATACGGTTAATACAGAATTCCTGCAGCTTTCGGAATCGGATTTCTACGCATTTGACCCGAAAAATGCTCAACAGCAATTGAATCGTCAGTTTAAAAAAGGGAATAAGTCCAAAATTCAAATTTTGAGAAAAAAAAACCTATATACCTAAGCAATGGAATTTTCATTGCATAACCACAAGTATATTTTATCAAGTGTATTCAAAAATATTTTACAGTTGAAAAAAGTTGATGGACTTATCCCCTTTTTCAACTTTATGAAATTTCAGATGAAAAAAAATTATCAAACACCACTTTAATTGAAAATTAAATTATATTTTTGCTTAGTTTACTGCACAAAAGTGAAAAATAGAAAGACTAAGACAAATAAAATTAAAAATTCTTATGAAACATATAGTCATTGAAGCACTATCAATAGAGTAAGTATATATAAATGGAGTCAAACATTTATTGGATAAAATAGGAAGAAATACCTTTAAATTAAAATCAAAGTTTTTTGCCTATGTTTACAGTACAAAGAATAAGAAAAGATATATCAAGATTTATAGCCGTTATTAAACACACTTAAGAACTTTCTTTCATCTTTATAACTTTTTTCCATTTCAAAAGAGGTAAATAAGCCTATTCTAAGAGAGATACGTTGGTAAGCAAGGCCGATTTTGTTGTTGTGTTATTTAATGTGTTTTTTTACTTTCTAAAGACTATATCTTAGAAGTTTTCTTTCGATAATATGAAATATTATGCAATAATTGTATGATTTTCTATAATGATTTTAAAAATTGAAAAATTTAAATATTGTTCGTTTCCAGTTTTCATTGAAAAGCTTAAATTTATCCTATTTTCCACAAGTCGCACGTCGTTTAAATAACACATTTTACGCCTTTTAACACATGTATTACCTACAAATAAATATATTTTGACGTAAGTACATAGTATTTTTAATACACAGCCCTAATGATTAAAGTAAGAAAACTACTGCATTCTCTACTTGGCGACAGACATTCCAGTACGACAGGAGTGGGTCATTCTGGAATATCGCCAAACCCCCTGGACAACCTTGCCTCTGCATGACACGACCAGACGACACGAATTCCAAGAAGTAAGGAAGTAGCCAAGTAGCCCCCCCCCCGCTACAACAGCGGTGTCCAAGAAAACCAGACCTCACATTCGCGTGCTGAAATTGGAGGGGGACGCCGTCCCCCGAAATGATTGGACCGTCCCCCGAAATATTTTTACCGTCCCCGTTCCTTAAAATATTTGTTTCCACGAAAAAAATATAAATTTAAGGGTAGATTTAAATACGAAAGCAAATTTATTTTTTTCTGACCTAAATTCCCATTTGAATTGAATGAGGGTTCGGATTCGCCTATCAGCGTGCCAGCAGTCTCCCCGTATTCCGATTTGCAAATATATTTATATTCGGATTTTTAGGGTAAAATTTCCAAAAACTTTCTGGGGAGGACCCCCAGACCCCCTTTAAAAATTTCAATTTCTATTACTCACGATTTGCTGTACAAAAAATGATTTAAAACCCTGTTTTAAGAGTCTAATTTCCAAAAATTTTCTGGGGGAGAACCCCCAGCCCCCCTTTTCGTACTTCGAACTCGATTATTCATAACATTTTTACATTAGGTTGAGCAAGATGATTAAATTCGATTAACAAATTTTTAGCCCCCGAAACCAAATCCTGGATCCACCACTGCATGGTAGCACAAAGTTGAATAATGTTTTTCTTTTCTTTTTTTTACTTGCCATCAATATTTGTAAAGAATTAAATGTTATATAGTTTTAAGGTTATAAAAATTATAATAACTGCTTTGTGCTTTTATTGTAGCTTTTAAAAAATGGTCCATTAGCCCCCACTTTCCCCTAACTATGCAATTTTATGTAATCTATAATTTGATTATCAATTCGAGTAGGTACCAAAAATTAGTCATATTTTACCCTTCAATCATCTACTGTGTAAAAAGGTTGAGTCCCCCCAAATATTTTTCTCCAATTTCAGCACTGGCCATACTCCGTTAGCAAGCCCCATGTTAAGCTTGACTGATTACCTGGTTCGTGAAAGGAAAGGCTTTTGAAGGCGGGGGGGAGAATCATACTGATGGTTGAATAGGGAAGGAGCGTTTTTATTTACCAACACACCTGAGATGCCTTGCGGCCGGCGCGTTTCCTGGTCGACGAACACGCGGAAGTGTTTTTCGACATTTGGAACTCCGTTTTCTAATACAATTTAACCATGGCTAGGGCTGGGATTTCCATGAAATTGCATATCTTTTCAGATATCTGATGTTGCAGAGTTCTCTCAAGTACATGTTTCAAGGGATTTTGGATCGATGTAGACCAATTTTTTTTTTTTTTTTTTTTTGCATATTTCGGTTTTATTATATTTCATTTGATATTTATTTATTTTTATATTCGATTTCACTTCTACGTTTTTATAGGGGGTTCACTTGCTCTTATGGACGAGCCGCCACTGGCGATATAAGTACTGAATTTTAGTACAAATCACTGCCAATCGGTCCGCTGATTTTATTTATTTGTTTACTGCCATACAGAAAAAAATCCAATTACATGGCAGAAGAGCGAAAAGACACATACCATGACAAAACAATAGTAAATACAAAATACACATAAAACAGTAAAATACACAGATGTTAAAAATACAATCACAAATTCAAATAAGCTATCAAGTCATTTTTTAACTTAAAATAAGAATCAAAGAAAAGATCACTTTTGTTGGACATATTGTTTAGCAATTTAAAAAACACATATATATTGACTGATTTAAGATATAATTTTTAGTGGAAGAAGGCATTTTAAAAATAAATTTTTTTCTTGTCGAATATTGTGGGACATAAAAATTAAATTCATTAAGTAATTCCGGGCAATCAATGCTGCCGTTTAGCAACTTATAGAAAAATTTAAAAACAGATAAACATCGTCTTTGTTCAAGGGTTTTAGTATGAGGCCTCACATAAGTTTTGAAATAAAGAAAACGAAGGAATATACTTTGAATTTTCTTTGAAGTTTACTTGAAGGATACCAAACAGCACAGTTATATTCAAGAACCGAACGAACTAGGCTATTAAAAAGATTTAACAAAACAAAACTATCAGTGAAATCATGAGTGGTTCGCTTTAAAATCCCTAGTTTTTTTATTGCGTTAAGTCTGATGTTTTGAATGTGCATATTGAAACAAAAATTTGATTCATAAATTACACCTAGATCATTAGCATGAGATTTTCTAGTTATAGTCAAATTATCAATAGTGTAGTTTTTTAGAAACGGGTTTGATCGACGTGCAAATGTTACAACAAAACATTTATCTATATTTAAATATAATTTGTTCTGAGAGCACCAATTATTTAATTTTTTAAGCTCAGATTGCAAAGATTCAAGATCATTATAAGAGGATATTTGTTTCATAATTTTTAAATCATCAGCAAAAAGAAGACAAAAATTAAAAAGGGTAGTGATATCATTAATAAACAGAAGAAAAAGTAGAGGTCCAAGAACCGATCCCTGTGGAACACCAGAAGAGCTAATAAAAGCATCGGAGAAAACAGAGTTGTATTTTACGAACAGGGATCTTTGAGTTAAATAAGAACGTAAACCAGACTAGTAAATTGTAACCAAAACCTATATTTAAAAGTTTCAAAAGTAAAATTTCAAAATCGACGGTGTCAAAAGCTTTGGCAAAATCAGTGTAAATTACGTCAAGTTGTTGGTTGACCTCCAAGGATTCAGATATCTTTTTATTTAGGCAAAGAAGATTAGTAGCAGTAGAACGTTTTTTTACAAAGCCATGCTGATAAGGGGAAATAAATTTATCAGTTTGTAAGGAAATTTTATTGTGAATGATCGATTCAAAAACCTTAGCGAAACAGGTAATGATGGCAATAGGTCTATAATTTTGAACATCAGATTTATTACCCTTTTTATATACAGGAATAATTTTGGATGATTTCCATACATCAGGGAAAGTACCGGTACGTAGAGAGAGGTTAAATAATATAAGTAAAGGGTAATTGAGGCTATCCATATTATCTTTAACAAAGTAAGGGGGGATTAGGTCAAGACCACCAGAGCCAGAACTTTTTAATTTTTTTATACTTTTGATTATGTCTTCACCAGAAACACCGTCGACCTTAATCAGATCCAAAGAGTTGACACCAACAGCAGGATCAGAAATATCATTTTCATTGTTTTGCAAAACACAAGTATTATAAACACTGGAAAAATAACTTTTAAATGCCTCAGCCACTTCAGTGTCATTCTGTAGTTCAATATCGTTGTATATCATTTGATTTGTTGTACCATGAGTTCTTTTGCTCTTATGGTAATAGGACCAAAAAGATTTAGGATTGCGTTTAAAAGAATTCTGAACTAGGTCTAAGTGATGCTTACGGGCTAATCGAATATCTGCCTTAATGCGCTGTCTGATAGATTTATAGGACGTAAGGTCAATCAAGCTACCTGATTGTTTATACCTCTTCAAATAAGAATTTTTTAGCTTAATATTCCCTATGATGTCTCTAGTGAACCAAATAGGATATTTTCTCTTTCGAAAAATAGATTTGGGTATCGATACATCAAGTATATCATACAGAACATTATAAAATTGAACCAAAGCAGCATTGACACAAGAATAATAATTCAGGAAGTTCCAATCAATATTTGATAAAAGGGTGAAAAGCAAATGGAAATTAGCCTTTTTAAAATTATAGGATTCAGTAATAGGATCTAAAGGTTTGGAACCTGACAAAAGAATTTTTCTAGTTATACACAGATTCAAAAGTAAGGCCGGATGATAATTATCCTCAAAGCATAAAGGGAGAATCGGCCGCGTTACAGACATAGTAAAGTTATGAACTCTGGCCAAAACCAAGTCCAGAATTCTCTTCATATTATTTTCGATGAAATTGATTTGTTTTAATTTATGCAAACCAAGAAAACAAAGAAATTCATGACCAATTAAATTTGAATTCAAAGAATTCAGACAAAACCAGTCGATAAAAGGGAGATTAAAATCACCAATTATAATTACATTGGTAGCATTAAAAAATTTCTCGTCAAATATATCATAAAATTCCTGAAAGTAAGATGCATTTGAAGCAGGTGGAAAATAACAACAACAAATATACATAAAAGTAAAAGCATTAAAATAAAGCTTAACCCATACAAATTCACAATAGCTCTCGAAAGATATTAGACAGGCTTTCAACTGTTTTTTAACAGCGATTAAGACCCCTCCTCCACGATATTTAGATGATTGAAGGGGATCACGATCCCTTCGGAACACATCATAACGATCATCAAAAAGATCAGGGTTCACAAATTCATCGTTTAGCCAAGTCTCAGTCAAGCAAATTATATCATAATTTTCAGTTAAACAGGTTTCAAAAATGCCACAAAATTTAGTTCTGAGGCCCCGGACATTTTGATAATATAAAGTTAAAGATGCAGCATTGATATGATCTATTGCACTATCAGTACGAGAAGAATGTGTAACCGAGACAGGTATTACAGTACTCAGGGAATTATGGAATAGTCAGGCACCCTCAGAATCATCTAGAGGAGTAGAATCAACAGAAGGGTTGTCAGAGTCAGTAAAGATTTGATCGGGTTTTAGTCTTCCAAAGAATTTTGAAAAAATTGATCCATCGGGCCACAGGGTTTCATCAAGTAGAATATTCAGATCGGACTCGAGAACCTCTATGTGAAAAGATGAATACGTGTCGTATTTAGTCTTCATTCTAGTACAAACAAGATGATTTAAGTTTAAACCAGACAGAAAGCTTTCAATTTCACTAGATTTCGTTGATTGGTCAAGTCTTGATACGAATAACGCAGCCTTCTTAGGGGATCGTGATGCAGTTTTCAAAGTGGAGGTTTTGTTCAATCCTCCAACAAGTTGCTTTTGTTGGCGCAAGAGAGTATTTCTAGCATTCTGGGAAGTGGCTGAAATTGCAGACACTGAAGGTACACCAAGTAATTCAGGAGTAGCGGCCATGTTTGTTTTGGTAACACTTGCGTAGCTTACAGGATCTTTGTTTGTTGTTGTCGTCTTGATGATAGTTGTCGGTGAAACAACAGAATTGGGATCCAATCGGGAAATCCCCTTCTCCAAGTTTTGAATTCTGGTGAATACCTCCTCCTTCATAAGAACAAATTGATCACTTAAATCAATCAATTTAGAAAGGACATCAGAAGAAAGCTGGTCAACAGGTTTATTTGCAGGGTCAGCAAAGGCATCAAAGGTCTCAACTAAGTTGTTCCGGATACTATCGAATTCAGATTTATCAGCATTAGAACTAGATTTCTTAAAACAAACTCTTGTAAATATCTTATTAAGATTATCCAAAGAAGATATCAAAAATTCACGATCAAAGCCTTCCATAATACAGCACGATGAGCAACGCCACGCTCTCGAAAAAAACACTATTGTTTTTAATCCTAACTATTTTCTTGTCTGTTTATCATGTTGTCAGTGTTATTTTGCGTTTCGTAATTAACCAAGAATGGAATTCCGTTCACAGAACTTTCAGAAAACAAGGAATATCGTTCCCATGATGGAAGAGTGGCACCCATGTCGCTAAGCGGTTGGGAACGGGGGGAATACCAGTAGACGACATTAGTGTGACGTCACTTGCTTGTTTGGAAACGTTGATTCTATCCGTGATTGGTTCCGTGATTGGAGGTAAATCCGTACGGAACCAATCACGGATGGAATCTACGTTTCCAAACAAGCAAGTGACGTTATGACTAATGTCGTCTGTTCGAGAAGGGGCATCCTCTCCTTCGAAAGAGAGGGGTAGATATTGGCGGCAAGAAATAACCAGTTTGGCTCTCTCTCTCCCCAACCCAATGGCATTGCTCGTTTGGGGTTACACTAACCGCCTAACAAGGAAATACACAAGCAGTGCTGCATTTTTTTTGGTTTGCTTTGCTTTGCTCTCCCTCCCCCCTGGACAAGTGACGTGGAGCGTTTCGTGGGATATATGAAAAATCGTCTTTCCTTCCCGGTCAACGAGCACGTGGAATTCGATACCTTGAGCTTTGTTTTCTAACGAAAAAAAAAACAATGCACTTCATCGACATTTGTCACATAACCCTCCCTGCGTACTGGCACGTCTTCGGCCATAATGAGGATTGGACTGAATCCAAAATTCCGGAATATTACCTGGACCTAGCTGTTCCAAGTAAAACTCTGTACGAGAAGCTTCTTCTGAAAGTTAATAAGACTGAAACGTTTAGGTACTGTGTCAAAAGCAGACGGCCGCAGTTTAACCCTGACGACTGTATTAACGTTGGGGTAACGTCGTTCCCCAAAAGGTACTACTCTTATGCACTGTCCAAGAAGAAGGACAGGATAGGAATGAATCTATTCAATTTGTTCTTCCGTGAAAAGGTGGTCAAGGGCTGGCTTTATCTGGAGTCTGGGGAATCGGCAGTGCGGTTCCTGAACATGGTAACGGTGTTCGGTGTCGGGAAGTGGAAGGATGCATCCATTCAGAATGACATTCATCCCATGGTCGACAGGCACTTTTGGTCCATCTACCCTTCTATTCTCAGAGGTCTCTACAAAAAGAAGAACGAGCACCCTCTCCTGGTCAGTAAAGTGTGGGAAGTGTTTTGCCCAAATGACGCAACCAGACTCTGTTTGTTCGAGTTTGTACCTGACGCCGACCATCTGGAGTTCATGTTGCAAGCGGCCAACAGGACAAGGTTTGATTTTTGGGGAATGCGACACGGCAGTGAAGGATTCACGCAACGTATTGTACTTGACTACATAAAACAAAAGAGGTTCGAACTGGTAGAAATACTGCTGAAGTATGGATTCGCACTTGAAGAGGGAATTACCTATGAGACGGAAACACACCGGACGTAAGTAAATATTTATTGCATTCAAGGGCGTATCAAATGAATGGAGTAGCGGCCCGGCCACAATGGGCGACTCGAATCGCCGAAGCGGAGGAAAGAGAGTAGGGGGCCAGTGAACTTGAATACTCTCTATACTCATTGTCTAGTGCACTGTCCCTCTACTCCATTTCTCTCTTTCCCCCATTTCGTAGATTTCAGTCGCCCAGCGAGGCCTAAAGCTTCCTTTAGTATTTTAAGAAATTTCACTCTTTTTATTTTTAATTTTTCTGAAAATTTATCCATTAAAATTTCTTTTTCTAAAATTCTCACAACGAGTAATTCTTTTGAAAAAAACCGAATTATTTGAGAAAAGTTAAGATGGTAATTCACTTCAGAACGAGGCTGAAAAGCTTATTTTTTTTAAAAACATTGTAAGAAATTCTAGAAACAATTTCTCGACTCTTACTCTATCAATAATTTTTTAAGTGTAGTGTATTTTTATTGTTTTTTATATTGTTTATAAGTTAAATTAATTAAAATCTAAAAAAGTTAAAGTTTTACATATCTCTACAATTTTTAAATACTTTTCGATTTTACTGCTAAACGAAACGGAAACGATAAAAAACCACTCGAAAAGAGAGATTTCAAACGTGAACTTCGGAGCTGTCGCAGTCATTATTGTTCCGAGATTCGAATCTTTGCGGATGGCTTTTACACTTTTTATGGTCCGTTAAATAGTCCCGTAAAATGTAGAACAGTTACTAATTACCAGAAAAGGTCTTCAGACATTAATATATTACGAAAGTAATGGATATCTAGTGTTAGCAGAAGAGTGTTGTAAGGCTTTGCGACAGGAGGCGTCAGGAGCACACGACAGAGAGGACGAGAGCTCTGAACTTGCCTTTCCTGAATCTGTCCTGTCGTTTCTTCTACGTGTTTTAGTTTCTGAACACGGCCCCATAGTTAGTTGGCCGGGGCTATAACATCCCCCCTTCTGATCTTATCTATTTTTTGTTACAGTTATCCTATTATTGATTCCTATTTGACATTCGACTGGGACGGACTCATCTCCAACAACTTCTTGGTGTGGCTCCTCGCAACTGTCTACGCCACGGATGCCGATCTCGTCAAGCTCCCGCAGTTCATCGAGCTGTACCGAAAACTGTACTTCTCGCTCTCTCTGCCGTCCGAACCCCCGAGCGTGGTCAGGGAGAATCTTCAGCAGGTGTGCTCATACAAGACCGTCAATTTTACAGCAGGTCTTAATGCTGCGACAGGTCCTCGTAGGACCCTCAAGTCAATAATAGAAGGTATAATTGAAGCATACGTGGAATGCGACGTACATAGCTCTCATAACAACGGGATGACTCCTCGGAAATTGACCCACATCAGTCGACGAGTTGTCAGAGAGAAATTGGGAGAGAATTATCAACTGCCCACAGCAATCGATGATTCAAAATTACCGACTTTCATTAAGTCCTTCCTAAAACTTGAGGTTTGAGCAAGTTCTTAATGAGGAGTATTTTCCTTAGTCTTTTTTTTTTAGTTCATTATTGACCAATTTCAAGATGAGGTTCCTACTAGCATAAGATGTTTTTATAGGCAACGTTACACTGGGTGACTTCAAAGAATCAGATACAATTAGGTGATTCCGATTGGGATAACTTTGAACCAGCATAATGTTACACTAAAGAGAATGATTTTCACTTATTGTTTATTGCACGGGCATTACATGCTAAACAGCAATAAATATTATCAATCTCCTGTATGAAAATTTTCCCTTTTTTTGGGCCTAAGTTAGCTTAATTGAATAATTGGTGATACATTTGATTCTTATTATAGCTTTAGCTTTTCCTGATTCTTTGAAGCCAAATCTCATTAACAAAGTTTTCAACGTAACTCATTCCATAAATGGTCAGGTCCAGAAATGTCCTTAAAAATTTCTTACAATGCAAATGGGAAAATCATCTTTTTTTTCATAAACCACTAATAACGTAAATCATATTTTTATCACTCACGACTTTTGTTTAAATATTTCTCTCCAGCTTTGTAAAAAGATGTCAATAAAAAGAAGTAGTGCAATATTATAATGAAGTGTTTTTGATGAATTATTCAAAAAAACATTAGAAAATATTTTTGAAAAAATAAAGCATGGTAATTCAAGTATTCGTCAAAAGGTATCTTTTAAACTTGGTCTTGAATTTGTCCAATGATATTCTATTTTTGCACTTACCTCTTTCATTTATATCATAATTAATAACGTATATTGAAAATGGTACACTGAAGTAATCAGATTTTAAGAAAGATGTTTTTTAAAAGAACATATAGTATCTCGCTACCTTCATTGTATAACTAAAAACACCAGTTCTAGTGAGAAAATCCTGAATAAAAGATTGAATGCTACGTGAAAATTCCTAAATGCAACAGTAGACAACATTATTGACCACATATATAAGTATCACTTTTATAACCTTACCACATGACAATATTCTACCTTTTTGGTTTAATCAAGGCAAAAGCAAAAAAAAAAAAATCCACATCTTATGGCTTTGTCCTTTTGTAACGCTCCTGCACTACATTAGGTCCTAGCTCTTTAATGGTGTATCTGCGCCCCCCCCTTTCCTATTCGAAATATGCTTATCTACGTCCCGGGTGTGGGTCAAAATCCCGACACTCAGAATCCCGACAGATCAGGTTCCCGACGGTCGAAATCCCGACAGTTCAGAATCCCGACAGGATCACAATCCCGACAGTTCAAAATCCCGACAGGGTCAAAATCCCGACAGGGTCAAAATCCCGACAGGGTCAGAATCCCGACAGGTCGAAATCCCGACAAGTCAAAATCCCGACAGGGTCAGAATCCCGACAGGTCAAAATCCCGACAGGGTCAAAATCCCGACAGGTCGAAATCCCGACAGGGTCAAAATCCCGACAGTGTAATGTCATTCTTAAGCCGTGAGAGCACGAATTATTGAATTTTTTTGAAAATTTAAATTTTTTAAAATTGATTAAAAAATGGTTTAATACTACACTCCTGTGCGTGCAACACTTTTTCTGGGCTGTTTTTCAGTGCTGATTACAGATGTTTCTTCGATAGTGTAGTTTGAATGATTTTTAAATTTTAAATTTTTTAAAATTGATTAAAAAATGGTTTAATACTACACTCCTGCGCGTGCAACTTTTTTTCTGGGCTGTTTTTCAGTGCTGATTACAGATGTTTCTTCGATAGTGTAGTTTGAATGATTTTAAAATTTTAAATTTTTCAAAATTGATTTAAAAAATGGTTTAATACTACACTCCTGCGCGTGCAACACTTTTTCTGGGCTGTTTTTCAGTGCTGATTACAGATATTTCATCAAAACTGACATATGAAAGATTTTAAAATTTTAAATTTTTTTAAAATTGATTAAAAGTTGGTTTAAAATTTTAAAATCTTTCAAACGTCAGTTTTGATGAAATATCTGTAATCAGCACTGAAAAAAAGCCCAGAAAAAAGTCTTGCACGCGCAGGAGCGTAGTGTTGACGTTCGAAAGATTTTAAAATTTTAAATTTTTTTAAAATTGATTAAAAAATTGTTTAATATATTAAACAATTTTTTAATCAATTTTAAAAAAATTTAAAATCTTTCAAACGTCAACTGAAAAACAGCCAAGAAAAAAGTCTTGCACGCGCAGGAGCGTAGTATTAAACAATTTTTAATCAATTTTAAAAAAATTTAAATTTTAAAATCTTTCAAAAGTCAGTTTTGATGAAATATCTGTAATCAGCACTGAAAAACAGCCCAGAAAAAGTCTTGCACGCGCAGGAGTGTAGTATTAAACCATTTTTAATCAATTTTAAAAAATTTAAAATTTCAAAAAAATTCAATAGTTCATGCTCTCACGGCTTAAGAGGGATATTACACTGTCGGGATTTTGACCCTGTCAGGATTTCGACCTGTCGGGATTTCGACCTGTCGGGATTTTGACCTGTCGGGATTCTGACCCTGTCGGGATTTCGACCTGTCGGGATTTTGACCTGTCGGGATTCTGACCCTGTCGGGATTTCGACCTGTCGGGATTCTGACCTGTCGGGATTCTGACCCTGTCGGGATTTTGACCTGTCGGGATTCTGACCCTGTCGGGATTTTGACTTGTCGGGATTTTGACCCTGTCGGGATTCTGACCCTGTCGGGATTTTGATCTGTCGGGATTCTGACCTGTCGGGATTTTGACCCTGTCGGGATTTTGATCTGTCGGGATTCTGACCTGTCGGGATTCTGACCCTGTCGGGATTTTGACCTGTCGGGATTCTGACCCTGTCGGGATTTTGACTTGTCGGGATTTTGACCCTGTCGGGATTCTGACCCTGTCGGGATTTTGATCTGTCGGGATTCTGACCTGTCGGGATTTTGACCCTGTCGGGATTTTGACCCTGTCGGGATTTTGACCTGTCGGGATTCTGACCCTGTCGGGATTTTGACTTGTCGGGATTTTGACCCTGTCGGGATTCTGACCCTGTCGGGATTTTGATCTGTCGGGATTCTGACCTGTCGGGATTTTGACCCTGTCGGGATTTTGATCTGTCGGGATTCTGACCCAGTCGGGATTTCGTCGTCGGGAACCTGTTCTGTCGGGATTTTGAACGGAACCCCTACGTCCCCTCTACCTCCCCACCAAATATTGATGATGAATTCTGAATCACCCTGTATATCTCTTCAGAAATCTGATATTGCCGAGTTCTCTCAAGTACTACATGTTTCAAGGGATTTTGGATCGATTTAGACCAATTTTACTTTACCTATTTCGGTTTATTTACATGTTTTTAAATATTTAAGTTATAAATACGTAATAGTATGTATCTAATTGTTTTTCTTCTTAATCAGAATGATTTTAAACTTCATATCAAATGAAAATAGTATGTAAGTTATAATTTTCCACTCCACCTTATATGGAAATGAATTGAATAGGTAGTACAAAATGTCCCGGTCCCATTTTGAATTTAAGCCCTGGATGGAAGAATGTTGTTGAAAATAATCGTAGAATCGTGCCTGACTAGAAGAAAAAAGTCTAGAAAGCATCTTCCAACTTTGAAAATTCGTAGGTCCCGAACGGTGCTAGGTAAAATTACGAAACAGGTCTCTAAAAATAGCCCGGTTACCATATAATAGCATTTTAAAAGGAATAATTCGTAAAAATTCGTTAACTATTAAAAAAAAGAGATTTAAATAGTCGAGTAATTCAAAAGATGGTAGCGGTACACCGTGCTGCCATCTTTCAAATAAAGTACAACACGCACTTTGACAAAGAACTAATCCGCATTTCTTTAGTAATTATCGTAACGACTCCATTTTTGGATATAAAATGCATCATTAAACTCTCTTTAAGGGGGAATCGTCGAAAACCCGAAAATGATGGCTTAAGGGGTTCCCGAACACTTTGCTCTGCAACGTTTGAAGTGAAGGCTTCAACCAATATGGCGTCATTTTCGCCAAATATAGTCTCTATCACGCATGCCCGAGAACTGAGTAATTCGACTGAGTTCGGCTTACTACCCAAATTTAGCGGATTACATTTTACTACATGAAACATGGTCTTATGGAGGAGTAGAATACGAAAAAGTCCAAAAAAACAGGGTAAATCACATGATAATGAGTTACGACGTTTGTGTAGAATACAGCCGTAAGCGGTTGGGAACGGGGGTATTACCAGTTCGAGTAGGGGCATTTAGAGAGAGGGGTAGTTATTGGCGGCGAGAAATAACCAGTTTGGCGCTCTCTCTCTCAATGCCTCCCTAACCCAATGGCATTGCTCGTTTGGGGTTACACTAACCCCGCCTAGCGAGGAAATACACAAGCAGTACTGCATTTTTAAGGGTTTGCTTTGCTTTTGCTCTCTCTCCCCCCTGGACGAGTGCCGCGGAGCGTTTCGTGGGACTTCTTTCCTTCCCGGTCAACGAGCACGTGGAACTGTTTTTTCGATACCTTGAGCTTTGTTTTCTAACGAAAAGAAACCATGAGCAGTAACCTATCCGCGTACGGGAGGCGCTTCTTCGTCCATAATGAGGATTTGACTGAATCCAGAAATCCGCAATATTACCTGGACCTAGGTGTCCCAAATAAAATTCTGTACAATAAGGTTCTTCCGAACTGTACAATTGAAACGCTTGGATACTATGTAAAATCACACGGCAGCACTCCAATAAGACGGACTGGATAGTAAGGCAGCGTTTCGATTTGTTCTGTGAAAAGGTGGCCAACGACAGGTTGTACCTGGAGTCTGGGGATTCGGCAGTGGGGTTCCTAACCATGGCTACGGTCATAGGTGTCGGGAAAAGGAAGGATGAGATGCATCCGGTCGTCGACATTGTGGTCGTCGACAGGCTCTTTCGGTCCATCTACCCTTCTATTCTCAAAGGTCTCTACAAAAAGAAGAACGAGTACCCTCTCCTGGTCAGTAAATTATGGGAAGTGTTTTGCTTAACGGACGCAGCCAGACTCCATTTGTTCAAGTTGGTACCGGACGCAGACCACCTTGAGTTCTTGCTGCAAGTGGCCAACAGGACAAGGTTTGATTTTTGGGGAATGCGATACGGCAGTAAAGGATTCACGCAACGTATTGTACTTGACTACATAGAATTAAAGAAGTTTGAATTGGTAGAAATGCTGCTGAAGTATGGATTTGCACTTGAAAAGGGAATTGGCAATTATTCGATTAGGATACACCGGTCGTAAGTAAATATTTATTATAACGGCCCGGCCACAATGGGCGACTCGAATCGTCGAACTGTGCTACACTTTTTTCTAGTGCACGGTCCCTCGACTCCATTTCTCTCCTCCCCCCATTTCGGAGATTCGAGTTGCCCAGTGTGGCCGCTTCCTTTAGTATTTTAAGAAATTTCAGACTCTTTTTTTTCCTGTAAAATTTATCCTTTAAAATTTCTTTTTCTAAAATTCCTACAACGAGTAATTCTTTTGAATAAAACCGAATTATTTGAGAAAAGTTAAGATGGTAATTCATTCAAAACGAGGCTGAAAAGCTTTTTCTTTTAAAAAAAAACATTGTAAGAAATTCTAGAAACAATTTCTCGACTGTTACTCTATAAATATTTTTTTTAAGTATATATTATTAGTGCATTTTTACTGTTTTTTATGTTGTTTATAGGTTAATAGTTTTAAAATTAGATGAAAAAGTCAAAATTTTACATATCTCTACAATTTTTACATACTTTTCGATTTTACTGCTAAACGATACAATTAAAAAACGTTCCAAAAGATATTTCAAACGTGAACTCAGGAGCTGTAGTCCGTCCATCATATTGTTCCGAGGTTCGAATCTCTGCCGATTGCTTTTACACTTTTTATGGTCCGTTAAATAGTCCTTAATATAGAACAGCTACTAATTACCAAAAAAAGTCTTCAGACATTAATATATTACGAAAGTAATGGATATCTAGTGTTAGCAGAATTTTGTTTTATCAGTGTATAATTGAATCGTCAGTTTGAAAAAGGGAATAAGTCCAAAAAATGACAAATTGACATTTTGTGCTCAAAAATGTCTCCAGGCTCCGCTCTACATACGAGGGCAAAGAGGGGGAAAATAACTACCCTCTATGGGCAGATATAGCCCCTTGAATTTGCGAAATTGATGTCCATTTAGTGTATTTTTTAATTTAATTTGAAATTAAAGTTAATTTTTCTTTCTTTTCTTATTTTTTGTGATGTAAACTAAGCCAAAAAAAAATTTTCTTTAATATAAAAGTTTTTCTAACTCTTTTTTATACAGGGAATGATTGACTCCATTCATATTCACTTAGTCCATTGATACTGCCTTTATGACTCAGTTTCATAATAATTTTGAATTTCGTTTGTTTTAGTCTTTTTATTTCTCACTTTTATACTGTGAACTAAGCAGGAATATAATTTAAATTTCAATTTAAGTGGTTTTTAAGATTTTTCTTCAGTTGAAACTTCATAAGGTTGAAGAAGGGAATAAGTACATCATCCTTCTTTAACTGTGAAACATTTTTAAATACACTTAAAATTTTTTCGATGATGGTTCTGTATTCTTAACAATGTCATGAATTTCCTGTAAAATTTGTGGCTATAGGATAAAAACTCCATTACTTATACTTATACAGTTTTTTTCGATTTTCTCAAAACTTCGTTTTTGGACTTATTCCTTTCTTTTAACTGACGATTCAATTACTTGTAAGGCTTTGCAACAGGAGGCGTCAGGAGCACACGAGAGAGAACGAGAGCTCTGAACTTGCCTTCTCAAATCTGTCGTTTCCGTATCGTTCTCTGCTCGTTTCTTCTACGTGTTTTACTTTCTGAACACGGCCCCATAGTTAGTTGGCCGGGGCCATAACAACATCCATTCTGATCTTATCTATTTTTTGTTATAGTCATCAATTTGGTTATTCGCATTTGATATTCGACTGGGACCGACTCATCTCTAACAAATTCTTGGTGTGGCTCCTCGCTACAGTGTACGCCATGGATGACGATCTCGTCAAACAACCGCAGTTCATCGAGCTGTACCGGAAACTGCACCAATCGCTCTCTCTGCCGTCCGACCCCCCGAGCGTGGTCAGGGAGAATCTTCAGCAGGTGTGCTCATACAAGACCGTCCATTTTACAGCAGGTCTTAATGCTGCGACAGGTCCTCGTAGGACCCTCAAGTCAATAATAGAAGGTATAATTGAAGCATACGTGGAATGCGACGTACATAGCTCTCATAACAACGGGATGACTCCTCGGAAATTGACCCACATCAGTCGACGAGTTGTCAGAGAGAAATTGGGAGAGAATTATCAACTGCCCACAGCAATCGATGATTCTAAATTACCGACTTTCATTAAGTCCTTCCTAAAACTTGAGGTTTGAGCAAGTTCTTAATGAGGAGTATTTTCCTTAGTCTTTTTTTTTTTTAGTTCATTATTGACCAATTTCAAGATGAGGTTCCTATTAGCATAAGATGTTTCCATAGGCAACGTAACACTAGGTGACTTCAAAGAATCAGATACAATTAGGTGATTCCGATTGAGATAACTTTGAACTAGCATAAAAGATACTATGTTACACTAAAGATAATGATTATCTCTTATTGTTTATTGCAAGGGCATCATTTGCTAGACAGCAAGAAATAAGTAATTATCACAACCTCTTTTATGAATATTTTCCCTTTTTTTGGGCCTAAGATAACTTAATTGAAGGATTGTTGATATATTTGATTCCTGTTTTAGCTTTAGCTCTTCCTGATTCTTTGAAGCCAAATCTCTTTGACAAAGTTTTCAACGGAACGCAAACCATAAATGTGTCATCAGGTCCAGAAATGTCCTTAATAATGTCTTACAATGCAAATGGGAAAATCATATTTTTTCAAATAAACCACTAATAACGTAAATCATATTTCTCTCTCTCACGACTTTTGTTTAAATATTTCTCTCCAGCTTTGTAAAAAGATGTCAATAAAAAGAAGTAGTTCAATATTATAATGAAGTGTTTTTAATGAATTATTAAAAATAGCATTAGAAAATAAAGCATGGTAATTCAAGTATTAGTCAAAAGGTATCCTATAAACTTTGGTCACGAGTTTGTCCAATGATATTCTATTTTTGCACTTACCTCTTTCATTTATATCATAATTAATAACGTATATTGAAAATGGTACACTGAAGTAATCAGATTTTAAGAAAGATGTTTTTTAAAAGAACATATAGTATCTCGCTACCTTCATTGTATAACTAAAAACTCCAGTTCTGGTGAGAAAATCCTGAATAAAAGATTGAATGCTACGTAAAAATTTCTATATGCAGCAGTAGACAACATTATTGACCACATATGTAAGTATCACTTTTAGAACTCTACCACATAACAATATTCTACCTTTTTGGTTTAATCAAGGCAAAAGCAAAAAAATCGAAATATGCTTGTCTCCTCTACCTCCCCACCAAATATTGATGATGAATTTAAATTGATTTTTGAAGGGATTTTGGATCGATTTAGACCAATTTTATTTTACATATTTCGGTTTATTTACATGTTTTTAAATATTTAAGTTATAAATGCATATTTTTGCTACACATTCATCCATTTTAGTTTTTTTTTTTTTCAATTATAATCACTGTTCTTTCTCATTTTATTTTGAAGTAACAAAAATAAAGTTCTAGTTGAAATTTAATGAACCCAATGGCTAAGTTGAGCTGTCGAACAATGCGTAATTCAGGATTGTCAATTAGAAAGTTTCAGTTTTGGGTTCCCGATTTTGGTTGAGCGGAACCTTTTTCATTTACGGGTAAAAAAACCGTTAAAATCCGAAAGTATCACTCAAATAACTTCATATATTAACTTTAAAATACAGAGCTTTAAATTTTTTTTACAGAACTCACACTGAAAAAATAACCCAGACGCGAAACTCTGTTCCAGAACCACTTTGAAGAGATTTTTCCCAGGAAAAAAAAACAACTCTTAAAACCAGACGTGAGAGCAAAATCAGAAAACCTCGAATTTTCAATTAAAAATAAGTTTTGTTTATAGTATCAGAGAAGAGAAGGAAGTATCTATTTATTTAACAGATAATTAGTACTTACAATCGAGAAGTAATAATGGTTTCAGTATTATTCTTAAGAAAATTATTATTGCTTCAAATAATTAAAGCAATTATGTAAACAGCTTTTTTATTTTAAAAATACTACATATTTTTAACAGTGATTTTAGTTGCTATTTGATTTTTAAAATTAATCTACGTATATCAAAGTTTTCGAAACTTAAATAAATCGATTTCACTAATTAAAACTCCATAAAAAAATAAAACAAACAATGACACTTTTGAAGTAAAAACGGGGAGTAAGGAAATCCTTTCAATCCGCCAATCCTCATTTCAAATAATGTATGAGCCAAGAAAAGGCGAGTAGAACGATATGGTAGAACTAGTTTTTCCTACCACTCCCCTTTTTCCCCGAGTCCCCCCCCTTTGCGCCCTCAAGAACAAGGAAGACCAGGGTCTTGCAAGTCATGCTTGCCTGTGACAAATCAGAACCCTCCCTGAATTTCTTGAAAATTCTCCCCCCCAAGGGCGGTTCCAGACCAGATTTTCGGGGGGGGGCATGTCAAAGTCGGAGGGTATTACATTCGAAATTTTCAGTGCCTCAGAAAATTTTTTGAAGAGTGCTTGCTTTTAAGCAGCTTTTTAGGGGTTTATATAGTAACTTAGATCTTAGAGGATATCCAGGGCCCGTGCCATTGTTTTAGAAAGTGGGGGGGGGTGAAACATTTTTGTAAGGCCATAATAATACTTGTGTTCGCGAGGTGCTTGTGGGGGGGGTCTGGGGGTCCTCCCCCAGAAATTTTTGTGAAATTTGGCTTCAAATAGAAGTTTTTCTACTCATTTTTGCACATTTGGTATCCATTGGATAACACCTAAAGAGGGTAACTTCTTACACTCCTAAAATGAGAGGAGAGAAACAAGTTCAAGGAGAAAACAGTAAATAAGTAACCATGAGAAATTAATAGGGGGTCTGGGGGGGTGCCCCCAAGAAAATTTTTGAAAATTTGCCTCTAAAAATAAAGTTTCAGCTCATTTTAAAAGCATGTAAACCACAGAATTTTCAAGGATGAAATTATAAATAGATGCCCAATTTTGAAAAGGGCCGGGGGTTCTCTCCTGAAAATTTTTGCAAATACGCGTATTTAAACTATAGTATTACCGGTTTGAGAGGGCTTGAGCCCCATCCAATGTTAGCTGAAGGGGGGCTAAGCCCCCCCCCAATATTTTGTGATGTTTGGATATTTTCTGGTTTGGAATCCCCTTCAAGAGAGGGTAACCCACAAAAGGTCTCAGAATGTGTTAAAAATTTCTTTTAAGGGTCAAATTTTAAAAATTTTCTTGGGGAGAGACCCCAAACTTTCGAATTAAGCTGAAATGCTACTTTTAACAGAGAAATTTCTAAAATTTTTCTGGGAGAGATCCCCCAGACCCCCATCTTATTTCGAGCTCGCAATAATTACACAAAACTTTTACATTAAATGCACCTCAAAACCTTGGCGATATTTAAAGGGACATGTAACGAAATTTAATCTATACATCTGATACAAAATTAGGTAATTAGGCACGTAAACTTAATGGTTGTTTCTTTTAATTTTATGTTTTTTAATGTCTTGTGCTGGCCCTCCCCCCCAATATTTTATAAAAGTTGGCGCCTATGGATGTCAAAATATTAAAGGGGGATTTGGGGGTTCTCCCCCAGAAAATATCTTGAATTTTAACATTTAGAAAGTGTTTTTAAGCTGTTTGTTAGGGTTTCTCGGGGGGGGCCCCCCCTGGACCCTGCTCCCCCCTCTCCTACAATTCAAACACCGCATTCCATAGCTCAGTGTTCAGTCCACTGTTTTGTAAGTACAGATACCGTATTCAATATGCATTCTTTCTCGGCAAGTTCTTGTGGAACTAAAAAGAAAGCAGGTGTTATGAATAAGCAGCAATTTGAAAATGAACAGGGGTTGCCTGTCTCTTCATTGAAAACAAACTAAAAAAAGAAACGTGATGAAATCTAAGGAAACGCTTTTTCAGGCATTAGTGAAAGAAGAAGAGTTCGGAAAGGTAAGAATGTTTGTTCTGTTTTTAGACATTGTTGTTTCGTTTCTATTTTAGTGATAAAATCTAGTGTTCGGCACTAGTTAACTAGAACTAGTTGCAACTAGTAGTTAACTACCGATCAACTAGTAGTTAACTAGTAGTTTAACTACTTTTGGTTTAAACTAGTTGAACTAGTAGTTGAACTACTTTTTTTAATAACTACTAGTTGAAACTTTCAAATTTTCAACTACTTTAAAAAATTTTTTTGCTTAAAATTTCAAAAATATTTAAAATTTTTATCAAAATATACAAAAATTACACTGCTATTTATAACTACAATGTCATAGTAGAGTACTCAAAAACCATAACCAGAAATAAAGCACCGTTTTGAGCGAAGCATTAAGTTTTTTGTGATATAGATAAGAAAGATGTATTAGAATTTGGGCAAAAAATAGGTTATGAAATTAAATAGACTAGTTTACTAGTAGTTAACTACTTTGGGAAATAGTTAACTACTAGTTGCAACTAGTCCCAGGAAAAAATAGTTAACTACTAGTTGCAACTAGATTTTCCCAGACTAGTTAGTAGTTGGTAGTTAACTACTTTTTGACCACTAGTTGCCGAACACTAATAAAATCCCGCTTCAAGGTAAGATATATGTATTGCGTATAACGCCGAAACGGTGTTTCAAGGAATTCCGCATATAGCATCGTACCGCTTATTACGAAGTTTTCAAACATCCCCTCAGGGGTGGAAAATCTGCTCCAACTGTGCCAAACTGCTCCACAATGGATGCCTTGCTCCAATCTGCTCCAAAACCAGCAAAATTCAGCAAACCAGCAAAAACCAGCAAACTGCTCCAAAAACATGATTTTCCGTTCAATTTGATTCAAATTTTGAAAATCCTACCAACAGGGAAAGAGCCATCATGATTACACATCCGCGGAATCACGATTTTCCGCTTTTTCTCTACAAAATATGAGCCTCCATCTAAAATAGGGATGCACAACCTGCGATTTTTCCAGATAATCCCTACTATTTTTTACCTTCCAGACTATTTCCAAGAAAAATCACGAGTTATTGTGGGAAAATCGTGACTTTCGAGAAAGTTTCGTTTTGCTCTGGGAATTAACATGAAAGTGTAATGCTACAAAAATGCTTGATACGAAATCACCAAAAGGTGCTGCAAAAATGCAAATCATACCCTGATACGAAAACACTAATAGGTGCTCCAAAAGTGATTAGCCTTGCTCCAAAAATGCTCCAAAAATTGATTAGCCTTGCTCCAAAACTGCTCTAAAGCTGCTCCAAAAAGGAATTTTTTGTTTTCCACCCCTGTCCCCTTAAACGGCGTACTAAAGGGAGTTTACTTAATTACTTCATTTAAATAGGTCCTTAAATTTTAACTTAAAGCTGTATCAGAGTGAATGTGCGATATAAGTACTGAAATTTAGTACAAATCCCAGATTTTGCGTTTCGTAATAAACCCAGGACGGAAGGGTGGCACCCATGTCGCCAAGCGGTTGGGAACGGGGGGGGGAGGGGGAAATACCAGTTCGCCAGTTCAAGTAGGGGAGGGTCATCTTCTTCGAAAGAGAGGGGTAGTTATTGGCGGCGAGAAATAACCAGTTTGGCTATCTCTCAACCCAATGTCATTGCTCGTTTGGGGTTACACTAACCCCGCCTAGCTAGGAAATACACAAGCAAGCAGTAGTACTCACTCATTTCTAGTGTTTGCTTTGCTCCTTTGCTCTCTCTCCCCCCTGGACAAGTGCCGCGGAGCGCGTTTCGTGGAATATATCTTCTTTCCTTCCCGGTCAACGAGCACGTGGAACTGTTTTTTCGATACCTTGAGCTTTGTTTTCGAACGAAAAGAAGCAATGAGTGCATATGAAGCATATGACCTACCCGCGCACGGGAGGCGCGTCTTCGTCCATAATGAGGATTTGACTGAATCCAGAAATCCGCAAAGTTACTTGGACTTAGCTGTCCCAAATAAGAAGGTTCTTCCGATCTGTACGATTGAAACGCTTGGAGACTATGTCGAAATCAGACAGCAGCACTCCAAGGACTGGATAGTAAGGCAGCTTTTCGATTTGTTCTATGAAAAGGTGGTCAACGACAGGTTGTACCTGGAGTCTGGGGAATCGGCAGTGCGGTTCCTGAACATGGTTACGGTCTTCGGTGTCGGGAAGTTTCCGGAAACATCCAATTATTTGAATGACATGCATCTGTTCGTCGACAGGCTCTTTCGTCGGTCCATCTACCCTTCTGTTCTCAAAGGTCTCTACAAAAAGAAGAACGAGTACCCTCTCCTGGTCAGTAAATTATGGGAAGGGTTTTGCTTAACGGACGAAACCAGACTAAATTTGTTCAAGTTGGTACCGGACGCAGACCATCTTGAGTTTTTGCTGCAAGCGGCCAACAGGACAAGGTTTGATTTTTGGGGAATGCGATACGGCAGTAAAGGATTCACGCAACGTGTTGTACTTGACTACATAGAACTAAAGAAATTCGAATTGGTAGAAATACTGCTAAAGTATGGATTCGCATTTGAAAAGGGAATTAGCAATGAGACGAATATGATACACTGGTCGTAAGTAAATATTTATTGCATTCTAGGCCGTATCGAATGGAGTAACGGCCCGGCCACAATGTCTCGGATCGCCGAAACGGAGAGAAGAGAGAAGGGGAGTAGAGAGACAGTGAACTATGCTGCACTTTTTTTGCACGGTCCCTCGACTCCTTATCTCTCTTTCCCCCATTTCGGAGATTCGAGTTGCCCAGTGTGGCCGGGTCGGGTCCTATATATAGCTAGCTTCCTTTAAAATTACTTTTTCTAAAATTCTAACAACGAGTAATTCTTTTTAATAAAACAGAATTATTTGAGAAAATTTAAGATGGTAATTCACTTCAGAACGAGAAACTGAAAAGCTTTTTCTTTTAAAAAACATTGTAAGAAATTCTAAAAACAATTTCTCAACTGTTTCTCCTATCAATAATTTTTAGTATATATATTTATATATATATTAGTGTATTTTTATTGTTTTTGATATTGTTTATAGGTTGAAAGTTTCTTATTAATTAGTCTGAAATTAGATGAAAAAGTCAAAATTTACACATATCTACAATTTTTAAATACTTTTCGATTTTACTGCTAAACGCTACGGAAACGATAAAAAACCACTCGAAAAGAGAGATTTCAGGAGCTGTAGTCCGTCCGTCATATTGTTCCGAGATTCGAATCTCTGCGGATTGCTTTTACACTTTTATGGTCCGTTAAATAGTCCCGTAGTAGAACAGCTACTAATTACCAAAAAAAAAATCTTCCGACATTAATATATTACGAAAATAATGGACATCTAAGGCTTTGCGACAGGAGGCGTCAGGAGCACACGAGGGAGAGAACGAGAGCTTTGAACATGCCTCCTCAAATCTGTCGTTTCCGTATCGTTCTCGTCTCGTTTATTCTACGTGTTTTAGTTTCTGAACACGGATAGTATAGTTCGGGACACGTCGTTCTCGTCCCCGGACATTTCGTCCCCGAAAAAATTATCGATTAGTTCCTCCAGTGTTACCAGTAACATCGGCATCCTATGAATATGTTTATGCGCATGCTCCAGATCTTAGCGATCTCGGACACGATTCTAGGTATCACTACTGTCTCTAATCAGCACAAATGTTAAGAGTGACCGCAATTGTAAAAACTGCGTAGTAGTGACAATGCCTCGTCAAGAATAATCGAGAATCGTAATTTTTTTATTTAATTGATTTAAAAAAGGTTTAATACTACCCTCCTACACTTGCAAGACTTTTTTCTGGGCTGCTCTTCAGTGCTGATTACAGATATTTCATCAAAACTGTGGTTTGAAAGATTTTAAAATTTTAAATTTGATTAAAAAAGGGTTTAATACTACACTCCTGCACGTGCAAGACTTTTTTCTGGGCTGATTTTCAGTGCTGATTACAGATATTTCATCAAAACTGTGGTTTGAAAGATTTTAAATTTCTTTAAATTGATTTAAAAAGGGTTTAATTCTACTCTCCTGCACTTGCAAAACTTTTCTGGGCTGTTTTTCAGTGCTGATTACAGATATTTCATCAAAACAGTGGTTTGAAAGATTTTAAAATTTAAAATTTTTTTAAATTGATTAAAAAAGGGTTTAATACTACACTCCTGCACGTGCAAGACTTTTTTCTGGGCTGATTTTCAGTGCTGATTACAGATATTTCATCAAAACTGTGGTTTGAGAGATTTTAAAATTTTAAATTTTTTTAAATTGATTTAAAAAGGGTTTAATACTACCCTCCTGCACTTGCAAGACTTTTTTCTGGGCTGCTTTTCAGTGCTGATTACAGATATTTCATCAATACAGTGGTTTGAAGGATTTTAAAATTTTGAATTTTTTAAAATTGATTTAAAAGTGGTTTAATTCTACACTCCTCCACTAGCAAGACTTTTTTCTGGGCTGCTTTTCAGTGCTGATTACAGATATTTCATCAAAACAGTGGTTTGAAAGATTTTAAACTTTAAAATTTTTTTAAATTGATTAAAAAAGGGTTTAATACTACACTCCTGCACGTGCAAGACTTTTTTCTGGGCTGATTTTCAGTGCTGATTACAGATATTTCATCAAAACTGTGGTTTGAGAGATTTTAAAATTTTAATTTTTTTTTAAATTGATTTAAAAAGGGTTCAATACTACTCTCCTGCACTTACAAGACTTTTTTCAGAACAAAAGAACAAATTTATTTTATTGACAAAGAAAGAAGGATATTACAGTTGAACATATATAACCTGGAGGAAATAATCCTGTGCAGGTATAATAGAAATACAATGAGATATAATAAACAAACATAAAATTACTGGCAAAATTGATACTTAGAATTGAAATACGAAATAATTAAAAATGTGAAAGGAAAACAAAAAAACAAAACGAATAAATATGTATTGAAAAAAAAAAAGGTGTACTAAGCGTTGGCAAGACGGTACGGTGTCGGGGAGTTATCAATTAATTTCAGTCAGTTTAAAAAAGTTGTTCAATATCAGTAATTGTTAGTAAATATAATTTTAGATGTTTTTTGAAGGTTTTACTGGTTACACTATTTTGTATATTTAGTGGTAGGCTATTGAAAAACTTTGGGCCAAGATAAGAAAATATTTTGCGCATGATTTCTTTAGTAGGATATGGAATTTTGTAGATTTCATTACTTCTTCTTGCGTTTATTAGTATTTTTCTTTCACAAAAGTTAGGATTTTTGTAGATGAACAAACAAGTTTTGTAGTAATAAAAATATCGTAATGGTAGAATAGATAAAGTTTGGTACATTAAAAGATTTATGTGGTCTGAAGAGTTTAATATTACTTTAATGAATTTATTTTGGAGTGAAATTAAAGCTGAATAATTACTAACGTATCCACCACCCCATGTAGTTAAACCATATGAAAAAATTGGGTAAACCCAAGCATAGTATAACTGAAGTAAAAATTTATTGTCAATTGAATAACGCAAATGTTTGAATCTAAAGAGCAGAAATCTTAGCTTCTTAATGACATACATTAAATGGGTTTTCCATTTTAGGTTTGAGTCAATAAAAATGCCAAGGTATTTCAATGATTTTACCTTTTCGAGACTTGCACATCGACAATTGGAATTAATAGGACACGTATCTAAGTGATAGACCAAAGATAAGTTTAAATCCGTGTCTCTATGTAAATTGAAAGTTAAAAATTTGGTCTTATCTATATTTAACTTGAGGCTATTATTTAAAAACCAGGATCGGATAGTAATTAGATCATCATTAATTAGTTGGTGATAATTCTGGGATTTTTTTGAAACTATACAATAAGGTCGTATCGTCGGCGAGAGTCAATATTTGCCCATTTAGTTTCAAGCTACATAGATCGTTAATAAAAATTAAAAATAATAGTGGTCCAAGAACTGATCCCTGAAAAACTCCACAGTTAATGGGTAGTATGTCACTAAAACTATTATTGATCTTTACGATTTGTTTACGATTAGACAAATAGGATTTAAGTAAGTCATAATATGTCCCACGAATACCGATTGTATATAGTTTATGTAATAAGATTTTATGGTTAACACTGTCAAAAGCCTTACGTATGTCTAAAAAGATAGCAATTGTTATTTTACTACTATCAACACTACGGTAAATAAAATCAGTAAACTTCAACAAAACCAGTTCAGTACTTTTATTTGGTTTCTGGGATGTGTTTTAGTGCTGATTAATGTTATTTCATCAAAAATAGGGTGGCTGTAGGAGGGTAGTATTAAACCCTTTTTAAATCAATTTTTTAAAAATTTAAAATTTTAAAATCTTTCAAACCACTGTTTTGATGAAATCTGTAATCAGCACTGAAAAACAGCCCAGAAAAAGGTCTTGCTAGTGCAGGAGTGTAGAATTAAACCCTTTTTAAATCAATTTTAAAAAATATTAAAATTTTTAAAATCTTTTAAACCACAGTTTTGATGAAATATCTGTAATCAGCACTGAAAAGCAGCCCAGAAAAAAGTCTTGCTAGTGGAGGAGTGTAGAAATAAATCACTTTTAAATTAATTTTAAAAAATTCAAAATTTTAAAATCCTTCAAACCACTGTATTGATGAAATATCTGTAATCAGCCCTGAAAAACAGCCCAGAAAAGTTTTGCAAGTGCAGGAGAGTAGAATTAAACCCTTTTTAAACCAATTTAAAAAAAATTGAAATTTTAAAATCTTTCAAACCACAGTTTTGATGAAATATCTGTAATCAGCACTGAAAATCAGCCCAGAAAAAAGTCTTGCACGTGCAGGAGGGTAGTATTAAACCTTTTTTAAATCATTTTTAAAAAATTAAAAATTTTAAAATCTTTCAAACCACTGTTTTGATGAAATCTGTAATCAGCACTGAAAAACAGCCCAGAAAAAGGTCTTGCTAGTGCAGGAGTGTAGAATTAAACCCTTTTTAAATCAATTTTAAAAAATATTAAAATTTTTAAAATCTTTTAAACCACAGTTTTGATGAAATATCTGTAATCAGCACTGAAAAGCAGCCCAGAAAAAAGTCTTGCTAGTGGAGGAGTGTAGAATTAAATCACTTTTAAATTAATTTTAAAAAATTCAAAATTTTAAAATCCTTCAAACCACTGTATTGATGAAATATCTGTAATCAGCCCTGAAAAACAGCCCAGAAAAGTTTTGCAAGTGCAGGAGAGTAGAATTAAACCCTTTTTAAACCAATTTAAAAAAAATTGAAATTTTAAAATCTTTCAAACCACAGTTTTGATGAAATATCTGTAATCAGCACTGAAAATCAGCCCAGAAAAAGTCTTGCACGTGCAGGAGGGTAGTATTAAACCTTTTTTAAATCATTTTTAAAAAATTAAAAATTTTAAAATCTTTCAAACCACTGTTTTGATGAAATCTGTAATCAGCACTGAAAAACAGCCCAGAAAAAGGTCTTGCTAGTGCAGGAGTGTAGAATTAAACCCTTTTTAAATCAATTTTAAAAAATATTAAAATTTTTAAAATCTTTTAAACCACAGTTTTGATGAAATATCTGTAATCAGCACTGAAAAGCAGCCCAGAAAAAAGTCTTGCTAGTGGAGGAGTGTAGAATTAAATCACTTTTAAATTAATTTTAAAAAATTCAAAATTTTAAAATCCTTCAAACCACTGTATTGATGAAATATCTGTAATCAGCCCTGAAAAACAGCCCAGAAAAGTTTTGCAAGTGCAGGAGAGTAGAATTAAACCCTTTTTAAACCAATTTAAAAAAAATTGAAATTTTAAAATCTTTCAAACCACAGTTTTGATGAAATATCTGTAATCAGCACTGAAAATCAGCCCAGAAAAAAGTCTTGCACGTGCAGGAGGGTAGTATTAAACCTTTTTTAAATCATTTTTAAAAAATTAAAAATTTTAAAATCTTTCAAACCACAGTTTTGATTAAATATACGTAATCAGCACTGAAAATCAGCCCAGAAAAAGTCTTGCACGTGCAGGAGTGTAGTATAAAACCCCTTTTAAATCAATTAAATAAAAGAAATTACGATTCTCGATTATTCTTTACGAGGCATTGTCACTACTACGCAGTTTTTACAATTGCGGTCACTCTTAACATTTGTGCTGATTAGAGACAGTAGTAATACCTAGAATCGTGTCCGAGATCGCTAAGATCCGGAGCATGCGCATAAACATATTCATAGGATGTCGATGTTACTGGTAACACTGGAGGAACTAATCGATAATTTTTTCGGGGACGAAATGTCCGGGGACGAAAATACCCTAAACCGTATAGTTCAGGGGTTCCCAATAGGTGGTCCGGTGTCCAAGGGGTCCGCGAAATGTCACCGAGAAATTAAGTATTTTTTTATTTTCCTTAATTAGTTAGTTAATTACTTAGTTTTGTTAGTTAATTGTCACTGTACAAAAAAAACTGTACACTGTAAATTTGTACAGTTATAAATTATATTGATTGAATTGTATTTTTCATTTAACTTGTGTTGTATAAAATTTCCTTTGCATATAAACATTTTCCACATCATTCTTCACCATTATACTTACACCATAAGTTACTTCATAATTTAACTCAAATTATAATGAGTGTAATATTCATGTAATGATTTGAATACATTAGTAATTTGTAGTAGATTCTATATAATCTACATTTTTGAAAAAAAAATTAAGCCTTTAAGTTCAAGGGGTCCTCGTCAGTAAATTAATTGAAAAGTGGGTCCTCGGCCAAATTTTATTGGGAACCCCTGGTATATAGTTAATTGGCCGGGGCTATAACAAACATCCATTCTGATCTTATCTACTTTTTGTTACAGTTATCCCTTTGGTTTTTGGTGTTTGATATTTGAATGGGACCAACTCCTCTCCAACAACTTCTTGGTGTGGCTTATCGCTAGAGTCTACGCCTCGAATGCCGATCTCGTCAAACACCCGCAGTTCATCGAGCTGTACCGGAAACTGCACCAATCGCTCTCTCTGCCGTCCAACCCCCCGAGCGTGGTCAGGGAGAATCTTCAGCAGGTGTGCTCATACAAGACCACCGACAATTTTACAGCAGGTCTTAATGCTGCGACAGTTCCTCGTAGGACCTTCAAGTCAATAATAGAAGGTATAATTGAAGCATACGTGAAATGCGACGTACATATCTCTCACAGCAGTGGGATGACTCCGCGGAAATTGAGTCACATCAGTAGACGAGTTCTCAGAGACAGCTTGGGAGAGAATTATCAACTACCCACAGCAATCGACGATTCTAAATTACCGACTTTCATTAAATCCTTCCTAAAACTTGAGGTTTGAGCATGAGCAAGCTCTTAATGAGGATTATTTTTCCTTAGTCTGATTTTTTTTAGTTCATTATTGACCAATTTCAAGAGAAGGTTCTATTAGCGTAAGATGTTTCTTAAATCGTCATCTTTTTTTCATAAACCACTAATAACGTAAATCATATTTTTCTACCTCACAACTGTTAAAATATTTCTCTCCAGCTTTGTAAAAAGATGTCAATAAAAAGAAATAGTGCAGTAATGAATTGTTTCTAATGAATTATTCAAAATAGCGTTAGAAAATATTTTTGAAGAAATAAAGCATGGTAATGAGGTATTTTCGCTAGTGAGGGAATCGCTTTAATTTCACACTTTTTCGATGCGTTATGGTTTAAAACTATCAAATTTCAAATTTTTTGGTTGAAAAATGGTTTTAAATCATTTAAAATGCTATTTTACTTTCGCGAAAACGCCAGAAAAGTCACGTGATCAGAAAACGGGTTTCTATTGGATGTGACGTCACGGCACGCCAAATCAAGTGTGTTTACTGTGCTTCGAATGGTATTCTCGCTTCGTTCTTGAGAAAGTGCTATTATAATTCAATTTTATTCAAAATTTTTTAACATTTTTGAAATGCCTTTTCTACCTGGATTTTTAAAAGGATCATCGGACAATTTGCCGAAGATAGATACAGTTTGCATGTTCTCTTTCTTGGGTAATAACCCTGATTTCATAAGTGCGGAAATGAGAGACGTGAAAGCCATGAGGTACATATTCATTTTCACTTCTACTATTTTTCCATTAATGAACAATAACTTATCAATCGTTTTTAAAGGCATAAAATTAATCGCTCAATTATGTGAATTGTCTAAAAAATTATTTAAGAATATAAGACAAACATCATCACATAAAAAAAATGGTTTTAAATGTAACTTTTGTGAAAAGGAAATGGAAAAAATAAACTGTTTAATTGTGTTTTTACTCATATCTTAGAATTTATGGAATTTTTATTAATTATGTATCCACTATTAATGTTTTTTTAAAGGTATACAGCTTTTAATAATAATGATTTTTAGACAGATAAGCATACATCTATACAATGTACCGTTATTGTATCCTCCAGTTTTAGGTCTCTAACAATACTCCACTAATTACTATTACTTTAGGATCTAATAATAATATTAAAAATTAGATCTCTATGGTTCTCAGTCATAATTTGAGCTGAGTTTTAAACTGAGTTTTTCGAGATTGTCCCTTTAATTTGGACTAGAGATTAGAGAACAGTGTTAGGTTATTTGGCAAGTATTTTTATATTATAGGAGGCAAAAATAAAAAAATAAGACAAAAACTGAATAAGAAACATTTATATACGTAATTTTCTATGCCTTTATAAAAACAGACTAAAATGTATAAAAATATCACATTTACTCCCTCCGTGAAAGCGTGTATATATTCACACGTAAAAAAAATTTAAATTACTAATACAAATTTTTAAAAAATAATTTAACCATAGTATTTACATGCTTATTAAAACTTAAAAATTTAATAAAACAAACTTATCTCATGTTTCAAGAATTTAAAACTGAAATATTAATGAAAATCGGTTCTCTACTAGTACTGGTAGATTGACAGAAATTCTTACTTGGCGGTCGGATGTTGGCGACTAATTTAAGGCTTTGTATATGAATTTTTAATTTTTTGACGGTCTGTCATGGCTATGCTTAGTGAACAAATTAAATGAAACTCGGTTTTGAGGGTTAAATTAGTATGATCTTTCATAAAATTGAATAAAAATTGGGGTCTCCCATGAAAAAATTTGCACTTTTTATTGCGTTGCGCCAGAAGACGACCTCTGAGAGAAAAATAGTCAATTAGTTTTTTCAAGCATACACTGAATCCTGAAAAATGACACCAACAGCATCTTTCTAACCCCACCCGTTCGCCCGCAAAGTCTACTGTAACGTTTTTTTTTCCTCAGCTGTACGTAAAAAAAAGCTTGTCTGGAGTTTTGACGCTTGTGCTTTTGCATTTAGGTACTAAACACTACTTATAGGATGAATAGGAATCATTCATTGTTTCAATTAATAACGAGAGACAGCCAGTGGCGCAGCCAGAAATTCCTTCTGGGGGGGACCAGTCAAAAATAATTTGGGTTTCTTAGTTTTTCAAAAACGATAGAAGCTTTATGTAGAATTTATTAAGATGAACGCGAAAAATTTCTTTGTTGCTGAACTTCTATTAATTAATAAATTTATTAGTACCTCCTAATTATTATAGTACAAAATTTAAGTAAATAGTAATAATTTATTAGAACCTAACTCAGTTCTACTGTTACAATTTAGTTTATCTATGACTATAAGAGCATTTTTTGGAGAAGCCCAGGGCCCACCCGGGGCTGTCGCGCACTATAGAAGTACTATAGCAGCACTTGCTATATACTATACTACTATACTATAGTACTATATACTATATATATAGTACTACTATACTATAGTACTATAGAAGCACTTGCAGAAGTACTATAGCAAGTGTGAATCTTGGAACTTTTACTTAAGAGGCTTCTTTGATGTGAAAACTGGCAGTGTTATTCCTAGGACTTTTTTTTGGAGGAGTAAAAATACTAATTGACTTTTTTAGGAGGAGTGAAATTCAATTATGAGGAGTGAGATACGGAAATAACATAAACTACATATACAGAGACAAAATTTCGATTAAAAATGCTTACTTTTTAATAGACAAAATGAAATTGAAAAAAAAAATGAGGATGCTATTTTGGGTTATTTGGGCTATTTTGGGCCTGTGTACATTTGTTCTACTTTTATAACACTATTAGTATAATTTTTTTATATTATTATTTTAAATATTATTTGTATATTGTATAACAAGATGATTATGGGCATTAAAACCTTACAACGAAAGGAGGTTTAAACAAAGAATTTGAAAGATCATTTCTCTAAAAAGAAACATTAAACAATTGATGAATTTAACTCCAGTAGTTGTCACAAGAAAGGCTTGCTATATATTGCTCTTGTTATTAAAAAAGTTTACAGTAAGCAATTCCGATAAGATAAATTACTGTTCATTAAGTTTTAAGATTTCAAATCCTAATTCTTCTTACTCAACTTCTTTCTTTATCTCTGAATAACAATTAATATTTAGAGCTTAATCACTTATATATACTTCATTCTCGTTTCTTCTACGTTCTTTGTAAGGCTGTGGGCCCTGAGCCTGATTTCTGGGAGGGCATTTAGGGCCCAGGGCCTCACTAAAAAGCTTTGAAAATGTGAGTGTGTAAAATAAGTAAACGAATTTAAAATCAATTTATTAAGTTTTTGAAGTTTCAAGTAAATATATTTTAATTTACACATTTTTTAAAACTGGTATTAAAGATGATTTATTTTGTTATTTTGAGTCCAATGAATTAAGTTTTATTTTAAGACATGTCGAGGGTCTCAAATAGGTCTTTTGCCCTGAGCCCCCTAACTTGTAAATCGGGTCCTGTCTGGCCCTTGATACATAAATTGGTTAATAACTCTTGAAAAATTTATTGCAATATCCAAATACGCTTGAGAAAAAGAATAAAAGAATGTTAAAGGAAATCTAGTTGTTCCGATTCGGACCCTCTAGTTCCACTAAACAAATAACAATAACAGGTGCTCGTGCACACACACACACACACCACAGGAGGTCAGACTCCAGTGGAGAGCTCTCCAGTTCTGGACAGGAAATTGCTCCTCTTCGCCACGCCCTCCCCTAGGTGTGCTTATCTCTCCATCCCTAGAATGCGCACTGGAGAGTAGAATAACATCAGACACAAACAAATTTTTAACTTGAAAAAGTTTAAATTAATTAAAAAATAATAAAAAAAAATCAATTCGTTAAAAAATGGGGAAAGAGATTCGAACATTTTTTTGAATTTTTTTACGAATACTGGAAATTCCTTATAACATCAGGTGACCTCTCGGTCCCTGGGGGGGGTTTGGTCCCCTTGGTCCCCCCCCGTCGCTGCGCCCCTGGAGACAGCAAACAAAGCGGAGGGAAATACACTGGTAGAAACGTGTAGTAAACAAGCGCAAACAAGCTTAGCAACGCATGACGCTGCTGTTACTACGGGCCGTGACGTCACAGATCGGCCATTGGAAAAACGGGTGTTTTTCGCGCCGTAAGAAAAACGAAATTTCTAAAATTTATATCTCAGAAACTAGGCCACGGAAATACTTGATGTAAACGTCATTCTTCATGGTTTTCGATCTACTATTTGAATAAAATTAAATCTCAAAACGTGAAAATACCTCATTCAAATATTCGTCAAAAGGTATCTTATAAACTTTGGTCACGAATTTGTCCAATTATCTATTTTTGCACATAGCTCTTTCATTTATATAATAGTGTAGATTACCTTCATTGTATCACTCAAAACTCCAGTTCTAGTGAGAAAATCCTTAATAAAAGATTGAATGCTACGTAAAAATTTCCAAATTCAACAGTAGACAACATTATTGTGATGTAAGTATCACTTTTAGAACTCTTCCACATAACAGTATTCTACCTTTTTGGTTTAATCAAGACAAAAGTAAAAAAAAACACATCTCATGGCTTTGCCTTCTTTCCATTGAAATAACATTGATTGAGCTTATATGTAAATCGCCAGTTTAAAAACTAAAAATCTTAAGTTTAAGTCTAAAAATCAAGTTTTGAGAAAACCGGGAAAAACTGTATGTAGAATTTTCCATGTATAACCACCACATTTTTATTGGCAATTCAGGATCCTTTTTTACTCCCGATGACACAGAACAATCATCGAAAAAAAAATATAAGTATATTCACACAAAAATATTCTACAGTTGAAAAAATTTAATGGAGATATTCCCTATTATAAACATATGAAACTACAGCTGATAAAAATCTTCAAAACCAGTTCAATTAGGAATTAAATTATATTTCTGTTTAGTTCTCAGCACAAAAGTGAGAAAAAGATAGAGAAATAAATTTGAAAATTGTTATGAAACTGAGTCATTAGGGCAGTATCAATGGAGTAAGTGAACATCAATAGAATCCACCATTCGCTGTCTCAAAATGTGACTGTGCTGCCATCTAGGGAAAATTTTGGAAAAATTCAAAAGTTCTGGGATAAAATTCTTTGGTCTCACAAGAAGGTTCCGAAAAATCGCACATTTTTATCTTTTGTAGTGTTTTTTTATTTATTTTAAAATGTGTCAGTCATTTTTGTTGACACCCTGTGTATCTGTCCAACGATATCCTATTTTTGTGAAAGCCGTTTAATTTTTGTAACACTTTGTTTAATATTACATAAAAGTATATATTGGAAAAACTGCACTGAATATAACACAGTGTTCATAAATTCTTTTTAGAAGAAAATGCGTCGAATTTCGAAACAATTTGAAAAATCGCGTTAATTGATATCTCATCTGAAGCATGACCATTTGAAAAAATTTCCCTCCAAAAAATTTAAGCTGTTAAAAAATATATTCAAATCTTTTAAAAGTTAATAACAAATACGTATTTAAAGTTTAATTAAAAGCTCTTTATTGAATTCATTGTTTTATATAAATTTTTATAACTGTAAAAAGGGAAAAACAAAAAAAAATACTATTTTTCAGTTTTAATTTTTCAGCATTCAATAAGGGTAGAATATTGGGGTCATAATTATTAGATTGCAAATATATATACATATTCTTTCTTAAGTTGTACTCAAAAATAAAACTCTAACATGTTAAAATAAAAGTAAAATAATAAAGTATTTTGGCCGGAATAAAAATTAAAAAAATATACGAGAGTGAAAATAGCAACACTTAACACTTTAGGTATTTCACTTTGAAACATGTTAATGTGTAAGTTACTATTCATTTAGCTGATTATTCAGTATTTGGTTTGGCCCTTTTTAATGTATTAAAAAGTTCAAATTGGGGTGGAAGATATCAAATAACTTTGTATTTTTACACAAAAATTTCTTTTATTTATACCTTTTCGCAAAGCCAGAGCTGAGCTTCCGTACTCCATCTAACGCGTATGATAAGTTTACCTTAATTGAAACTACTGTGGCTAGCGTCATTTCTGAAAAATTATACGATGTAGGCCCTGTTGATTAAACTACGAGAACGGCCCTATTTTCTTTGCTTTACCTTGGATACTGGATTTCGATGTTGTCACTCTCAAATGTAGTGCAGTCATAATTTTTAACTTTTAAAAAATGGTTTAAAAATAATTTTAAAGCATTAATGATATCAACAGGCACTTTAAATACGCCTTAAAAGCTGTTTTTAATGTTGGTAATAGAGGATTGCCCAAGCAACCAACTGGTAGGGAAGGAACCCCTTTGTCACATTGTAACTTTTCTTCATTCTTACTATGATGAAACAATTAATATGCGATGTCGAACAGTCATGTTAATTTGCGAAGAGCAAAAAGCAAGCACTTGCCCCCTCCCCAGTTAAAAAGCGTGAAGGTCCGTATTCAAATGAGAAAATATATTTTTAAGACGTCATTTAAACAAACAAAAAATGACCAGAAATTTAAGACTTAATACTAGTGTTCGGCAACTAGTGGTCAAAAAATAGTTAACTACCAACTACTAACTAGTCTGGGAAATTGTAGTTGTAACTAGTAGTTAACTATTTTTTCCTGGGACTAGTTGTAACTAGTAGTTAACTATTTCCCAAAGTAGTTAACTTCTAGTTAACTAGTCTATTTAATTTCATAACATACTTTTTGGCAAAATTCTAATACATCTTTTTTATCTATGTCACAAAAAACATTCATACTTCGCGCAAAAATGGTCTTTATTTCTGGTTATGATATTTGAAATACTCTACCTTTGATTTAAGTAAAAAATTTTTGAAGTAGTTAAAAATTTGAAAGTAGTTTTAACTAGTAGTTAATTAAAAAATTAGTTAAACTAATAGTTGAACTACTTTAAACTCAGGGTTGGAAAAAAACATGTATTTTTCTAAAAAAAAACAAAAAACGTGTTTTATTTGTTTTAAACGTGTTTTTTTTTGTTTAAAACGTTTTATTTGTTTTTTTTTACCCACGACACAGAAGTTCTAAAAAAAACCCCATGATTTTAAAAAATTAAATTAAGTTTTTAAAATGAAAAATGGATTAACAAAGCTACCCCTGACATCAAATGGCATCTTGAGTTTTTTAGCACCTGTTTCTTTGAGCTTGGCTGAAGTAAAATGATTGTTTTAGAAATATGATACTATGTCAACAACTTCAGTTTTAACATTAGAAATGTAAATATATTTTGCTAAAAGGTTTAAGATACGAGCTTAACATTTATAAGTTATTATATTCATATTCATTTCAGTGCTTTACAGTTCATTGGGTATTTTGACGACATTAGCAGCATTGATCGTTTAAAATATTAAAATAAAACATAAAGAACAGGTCAATTATAATAAAATATGATTTTTAAACAATTTTATTTGTATTTTTTATTAAATAACTTTCTAGAAAAAAATCAAATAAAACTGTTGAAAGTAAATACCAAGTTTTATATACTAATGCCATCTGTTCATAGAAAAAAGAATTACTAAACAAGTACATGTGTTTTAAACAATGTTTTTTTGCTTTGTTTTAAACGTGTTTAAAACAAGTGTTTTAAACAAAGTGTTTTAAACGTAACAACCCTGTTTAAACTAAAAGTAGTTAAACTACTAGTTAACTACTAGTTGATCTGTAGTTAACTACTAGTTGCAACTAGTTCTAGTTAACTAGTGCCGAACACTACTTAATACAATCCCCTTAGCTGCCAAAAAAAGAGCAAAAGAGGAAATCTGGGAACCTTGAACCGAAATCCTCACTGCGCGGATGGGGGAGGGGCTTTCCGGAGTCAATGGAGGCCGTGGCTACAAAAGCTCGGAGCTGGAGCATACAAGGAGACACAATGGCTTGTATAAACGTCAAAAGTAAACAAGGATCACCACCCCATCCAGCGTGCTGGCGATTGCACCTCCCCTACAGAAATCGATTCCAGATTGACATCTCGTGACTTTTAAACACTTGACTGTTTCTCGTCATTTCGAGAAGTGTTTTGCTACAGAAATCACAACCATGGGCGTCAGGTTCTTACCGATCCTTCAAAAGCAGCCTCCTCGTCCAAGAAGAATTTTGGCTAACATCTAAGAGATCCTTTTTTTTACATGGATCTGGCCATGCCTAATGAATCGCTTTTCGAGCAGCTTTTTCCGGAACACAATCAAGCATCAGGCCTCGTGAGATTCTTTAAATTAAATAATACAAGTACGTCACATCTGTAACTGGAAATTTCAAGCTAAACTTGGTGAAAATTAATAGATTTTCAAACTTTATTGGCAACAATTACTAATGTAATAATCAGTTCATGTGATTAATATGCGTTATTTCTTACATTCACCAAAGAGTTTAATAGTTATAATAACCGGTTTTGTTACCTTATAACTGTAACTACTATCAAAGAAGTTATTATGCATAATAATTTTATGTTTCGTAAGTTATGGTAGAAAATATAATCTGATAACGAATAAGCATTTTTACATTTTTCAATTCAATTCAAAGCAATAGAACTCTAGAAAAAATATTTTTTTTAAGTTTATTTCACAGGGACAATTTATTAAGAAGCACACACAAGTTGAAAAACCATCCAAATTAAAACTTCCTTTCATTTTTTAATACTGACCCATTAAAGTCTTACTTCTTCATACATCAATTTTAATTAAAGAAAACCTCTTCTAAAGCAAGTAGGCTCCGAAAATACAATTAGAGCACAAGTAATTTCACGACAAGACTTAATGGAATTCTTAAAAATCACGACTAAACCCCCCATAAAGTACATTAAAAGAGCAATTCCGACATATTCTCAGCGATAAAAAATTCCGCCGGAACGCGGACTTCAAAAGCGGTGAAAATTCGATGAAATTCACGCTTTTTTATTCTTTCGTTCTACGCGTGGAACGAAGATGGAACGAGACGTCGCCATGTTGAAGACATCTAAAATGATTAGCTCGTGACGGATTGGATTAGATTCCGGCCGCCATTTTTTTTTTCTCTGCCTCCTCGCCCAATGAGATTTAAAAGATTTCTCTTTTGCGGACTTTTCTCGAGAGGAAAATGAATAAATACTAATCTGTGTGCTGACTGGGTGAATCTAACGTGTTTTTTTCTCATATATTTATATCCAGATTAAGAGAAACGAGAGTATTTTGAGGTAAAAAGCCGACTTGGCAGTTTTTGACTGTGCTCTGATTCGAGAATTATTCTCTCTCTCGGTAAAATGCTTTCCATTTTGCGATGTCGGAAGATTCCGTTCTTCGAAATGTATTTGAAGAACGGAATAAAGAGGCTTTGAAACGTGTTAGCGTCTTTCATAGGAATAATAAGACTCTGTTTATTAGTAGTAGTATGGTGGTTATTATGGTACAACTTATTTATTTCCATTTGATTTGATAGTCAGCTTCAACAGTCTTTTTTTTACTTCCATTCATCAAATCATCGTTACTGGAAGTTATTTTCCCAAATAACGTGTTTCAATTATGTATGTGTGTCTTAATGATGATTTGGCATCATGATAGAATAAATAACACGAGTACGGAAGCTGACTATTCATTATGAGGATGGGAGGATTGCGAAAAGATAGGAACTGAAATTTAAATGACAGAAAAAGCCTGTGTTAACCTTATCACTGCATTGTGTTATGTAAACAGGCATTGCATTACATAATTTGGTACTTTCAAAAGTAGTATTATGTTGTTTTTTAAACTCGTTAAATGACGTGTAAAAGTATAGGAGATCATTAATTTTAATCCTGTTTAGCATTTATTCTTCGATTACCAGTAAGTATTCAAAAGTTTTGTAAATTTTTAAGGGTTGTAAAGTGATACCAAACTTATAAAGTATTCAATTCACTAAACCAGGTCGGATTCGGCCCGTCAGACCACTTTTTGTAGCCCAAATGAAAACATACAAGATAACAGAAATATAAAGATTATAGAAATTTTAATTAAGTTATAATAAGCACAAACAGGCATATTGCATTAGCTTATATCTTTTGAATATAAAAACTAAGCGGTAGTTGGTTGGTTTTTAAGCCTAATAAAAGCTATGCAATGATTTTTCTTTCTTTTATAATTAATTTCAATGTCACGAGAAAATAGGAAATTTTATCAATTCTTTGAACAGATAAATCAGATAATGTTTTTGCCCCGTGGCAAGGTAAGTTGCCATAACTTGGCCCGCTTTTCAGTTAAAGTAGTGTAGACCTGCACTAAAGCCTTATTATCCTTAATACTGGATACAATCCTCCCAATTGTAGAATTTAAGAGATTATCCTTGCTTTTATAAAACATATCACCATTAATTACATTTAAAGTACATAAAATTTAACCCTTTCTATCGGAAATAGTAAAAACTAATTTCATAACCTTTACTTTATTTTTTTATCGTGTCCATGGACAAATATATTAAATGGCCTCGTGCGTCTTCAGAACTGCATCCGCTTTTACTTTAAATAAAAGTTTGTTATGACTGTCGAATGGTAAATGGTACGAAACTCAAATTACAAGGCTCATCAAACGTTTCAAGGAAACGTGAAACTTACAATATTTAAAATACAATTTCCCTCTTTACTATCATCATTGACTCAAAATCGAGTGCAAACTGAACAACACATACCCCCCCCCACTCCAAGTACTACTCTAAAACCCTAAACCGTACATTTTGAAAGCTTTCTATCCGGCCTTTTAAACTTCAATCCGGGCAGCGCAAGTACTAAATTGTTTTGAAAATTTAAATGTTTTCTCCGGGGCTCAGAAACTCGCTTTTATGGAACATATGCACCTCGAAATCTTCCTTGCGGGAAAACGGGCATTAATGCCGCCATCTTGGTTCCACCAAAACAACCACATAAGAATGCGTTTCCACTCCCGAGTAGCCTCAAGTCTTATGCCTTAAAAGCACTCTCAGATATACTCTAAACTGAGAGGTATCGAAAGGTTGGGTATTTCTACATGAGGGATCAGAGTAAAATCTGAGCGTGTTTTGCCTACATTGATTTTTCTCTCATAGGAATGGTATATTTTTCAAACTTCTGGAGGATATTTAAAGGTATTAATGATTATAATGCGTATTTGTTATTCTCAATGAGATGTTATATCCATTTATATGCTCCTAATGCATGCTTTCCGGTAATGTCTGATCTATTAAATCTGGAAGTGTTTTCTAACTAGGGAAACAACGCGAATTTTGCATGAGTGCTATTTTTCGGCATTATGTAAATAATAATTTATCATATACTAATAGGATCCATCGACTCTTTAATTCGCTACTATATTTCAGTTTACGGTATTATTATAATGAAACGAATGTGAAGAATATCTCCGTATTAATTTAATTTAAAATATTTTCATTTCGGCAAATACATTATAATACAGCAAACATATTTTATCTAATAAATCTGGGCAGTGTTTTCTGACAATGGTAGAAAAAAAAACGGGAATTAAGGCTGATTATAATTTTCAGCATGGCATAAATAATAATTTGGCATATATTTGATGAGATATTTTGAAATTTTTTCTATACCTCAATTTAAAATGTTAAAATAAAAAGAATGTTAAGAATGCCTCAGTATTATAATTCATTTTAAATAATTCCACTGCAGTAAATATAAATTCCAAATTAACTCTCTCTTTCATAAAAAGAATAAATAATGTAAAAGAAAAGATTAATCTGCTTGGCTAATTTATAACTTGCTTTCCTTCTTCAACTCCTGATTCCAGGTTAACCTTAGGTTAGATTAGTGGTGAATACGGCCATAAGAGAAAATAAATGGTAAAGTCTAAAAAGATGCTCAAGAATAGAGCGAAGCCCATGAGAAAAAGGATGCTCAGAGATACTACAGCAATTATAGAAGTAAGATGATCCGTGAGTAGTGCTACTTTAGGCTATAGTAAGTGGACTTACAATTTCTTGGAATTTTTGGAATTTTTTGGAACAACTGCTCTAAGCCTTCTAAAAAACCTAAATTCAACAAACTTATTAAACGACCTTGCGCATTTAATATTTTATGTGTCAAAAATGTGTCCTTTGCTAAATTAATCAAGTTTATTAAGTTAAGTGGGTTCGATTTTTATTATTGGAGATATCGCAAATTACACAAGTTTCACAACTGTTCAAAAGCGTCAAAATTCATCAAAGCAAAAAAAAGGCACTTTCGAAATAGCTGCTACTTCGAACACACTCCAAAAATGAATAATCCAATCAAAATTAACCCGAAAAAGCAATTACAACGCGATCACAAACACCGCGCAAATTGATAATTGAGAAAAAGAGTCTTTTCCATTCTAAAAATCCACTCGATCCTATAAGAATCAAACACTAGCCCCGGGTTTGTTCTCTACCCTATATACCCACCATCTTTTTTTTTTCTAATGTTTGATGAATGAATGAATTTAAAAAAGGACATCTTTTAATTTCCAACGGAATGTGTATCTTTGGCAAGTGAAACTCTTGCTTAATTAAGAACACATAGCCCCAGAAATTTAATTTCCCTCTGCTCTTTTTTTCCTGACGAGAAAAAGCGGTTCATAAAGTAAATTAAGAGCGCATATAAAAGCCACCATATACTAATTACTCTTGCTTTTTCCCGCCATGTGATGACGCGCAGGACCGTGGAGTTTTTTTTTTCTCCACATCTGATGTTTCCATTTCTGGTTTCTGGAGGGACGCTTTAATTTGTTTTATTAAATAATTAAATTGTTGGGAGAACGCTGAACGAGTGAAAAAAAAATGTTATGGTGAGGTCTTTCAAGAAAAGCATTGAACTCATATAAAAGTTATGTAGTTTCTACTTTTTTTTCTCCTTGGAGTAATATTTTTGAGAAAGAATTTTCAGACGCATGCAGGTTTGTTTTATATTTGAAAATTATTTATGTGTTATCAACCAAACCTTATTTTTCTAAATTTTCTTTAAAATATAAATTAATTAGTGAATTAGTGTCAGTAGCTAAGTAATATATCCTTAGAAAACTTGTTTGAAAATTATTTATGTGTTATTAACCAAGCCTTATTTTTCCTAAATTTTCTTTAAAATATAAATTAATTAGTGTTAGTAGCTAAGTAATAAGATATCCTTAGAAAACTTGTTTCGATGCTTAACACTCTGTTAATAATCCTAATATAATAGTTTAATTAAAAATGTTTATGGTTTTACAATTTAATTCTCTTTAACTGAATTAATTAGCTTTTTCTTCCCCTTATTTTCTTCCTTTTGGAGTCAAAAGTTACATATCTCAAGTTTTTTTACTGCTAACGTGTGCCAGACTGTATTTTATATAAGGGTCAATTATTTTTTTATAATTCAGAAAACCATTCAATTCAGATTCAATTTCCAGTCGCTATTTTTCTCGGAGTTAAACACGCGATTTTTAAACATCAACTAGTTTGGTTTCTTGTTTACCTTTTTCATAAAAATATATTAAGTTAAACTATCTTCTTCAAGCTCAGTATGAGATGTATGTTGTTACTTGTTAGTTACCAAAAAGGTCAAAACCGAATAATTGCAAAAGTGCTTTAAACTATGTAATTCTCTGAGGGAAAAAATCGTTTGATGTTTTGATGCTTCATAGAAGATAGGACGATTCTAATTTGATACGTTTTCAGATGAAGTGAGTCAAAGAACTCCTCCAAAATAGTTCATCCAAACATGTATTTAAAAAGAAATTAAAAGAGTTTTTGTTTTCTATTATGACAGATATTGAACACGTAATAGTAGACACCCTCAGGGGGGGCTCATCTGGCTCTCCGATTACTTTCAGCCAGGATGACGTAATCGGCTGGAAGGCGTTGAAGTTTTGACAGGAGTGACCAATCAGGGTTACATAGGGAAATCGCGGAGCTTCTTATAGGGATTTTCTTGCGTAGAAGGGAGTAATATAATACGCGGAAGGGAAAATATAGACCTGTGAACTTGCCTAATAAGCAACAAATCATATATTTAAATATCAATACTTGTGATCTATATGGGTGCATTCAATTTTTTAACTTCTGATGGGTTAAAACTGATTAAAATTTTTCATTGAATTAAATTATGAGTATCTTGTTTTCCTTCTCATAAGCAACTTGAAGAACAAGTTTATAGCTTACCAAATAGTGGATTAAATACAAACTATGAAATTTAAAACTGATTATGCATAATTACGGAGGTTCATTACTTAAATCAATAGTGATCGATTTGTAACAATATTTTAAGAAATTAAAATCAATTTAAAAGTTAAACAAATTCCCACTATCTGTATTTTAGAAAATTCTAAATACAAAGAAAAATACCGTTTTTTAAAGCAGTATTTAGTTACAATCCGATACTTTTAGATCACTAAAAAATCCTCAAATTGTGAGCTATTTTTGGGTTGTTCTTTTTTTGTATGTTTTGTATAAAATTGATTACGCTACTAATCGCCTTTATTACTAATTTATTAAAATTCAAAGTTAGTTTATTAGGTACTAATTAATCTGATCTCACTGAATTTATTATTCTAATGTATCTTATATTCTGATTATGATTGTAGTAACACTGATCTATCTAAGACATATTGATCAGTGTTAAAACAATCACATAATCAGATGATAATAAATGATCACTTAGATTCTAAGTGATAATTACATGAAGAAAAAATCAAATAATCTGTTGATTTCGAATTCAATTTTGATTAAACATGACAAACATGAAGGAGATAATTTATTGGGTATAAACCTTCACCAACTTGCCGACTCCCACATACGATCGCCGAAAGAAACTCGAACTGAAACGGATAGTTTTGAAGTTAGATCAGTGTTCCAAAGTTACGATATGATCATTTTATAAGATCTCCAAGGTGAGGTCACATTGATCCTGTTTTAGTGTAAAATTTGAATAGTCTTCAAATTAAAAAATGATACATAATAATAATTAAAAAATATTTCCAAGCTTTAATAATATAATCATTAAGTCCATAAATTGCTTTTAGTATTTTATTTCAACTCTTTTCAGTTTCCATGAAGGGAGCTAGAAATATATTGTCCCTCCCAAATCAAAATTGCTTTTAATCTAAAAGAAATTAATATGTTCCTAAAACCAATCTATGGATTCCTCTTGCCTTTGGGACGATCTACTACTTCGGTTTCTTACTTCAAATTAACAATATAGATATTCATCAACATGAAGCTATAATATCAATTTAATCTAAAACGAAAACCCTTTTAGATTCATATCTTAAATGCTTCAAAACTGAATTGTTGGATCAAAGTTTAAATTTCCCTCTCTCCTGTCAAAAAAATCCCTATTCTATCTGACCCAATCGAAGGAGAAGCTGGGGTATCACGCGAATTACGTAATCGGCTGGAGAGCAGTACGTCACACGAATTTTCGTTCCTATGTGAAGAGCCAACCTTATCTTATTCTATTAACCTTGAGACACCCTGTTTGCCACTGCTGTTTATCGATTTGTATTTATTTTGTTCCTATATTATTTTCATGTATTGTTCACTTTAGTTTATAACCTCATCACGTTTTTTTTTCTTTTTGTATAAAAATTTGTAATTATTTCTATGCATGTTCGTTTACCTACATGGATCTTGTGCGATCCCAGGTGATGTAGATATTTTTTTCTCGTTCTATTTGATTGTATATAAATAAATAAATAAAGTTCAAAAATAATACGAACAGGTTAAATGGGCCAAAATGTCACTTATGAGGTTTTGGCTTTGTGGGTTACTTTCTTTTGCATTAATTTTCTTCAATATATCAATAATTTAATTAGATAAACATTTTCAAACTGTAACAAGTTTCCAGCAGACCGAAATCCTCACTCAAATCAAAGCAATCAAAAGCATAATTCTAGTAAATGAACGGGTAAAATGCTAAAAACACAAAAAAAATCTGATGAATGTGTTCAAAGAGTTTTATGACTCCAGGCTCATAGTAAAAGCAATGTTTGTGAACTCTTCATCTCAACTTCATTTTAAACCAGAGTAATAATATTCCAGTTCTAGAAAGTCTATCTAATACAGAACAAAAGAAAAAGTAAAAAATAAAACTGTTTATCTTTACTAAAAGAAAACATCCATATAACAGACGAAGTGCTTCAAAATGATCGAAACTCCGAGAGAGCTATATAAACTATTTATCTTCAGTTGTTGTTTTATCGAACAAAAGAAAATTCACTCCCCCCCCCCTCCTCCTAAAAATATCGAAAATATGGCGGTCGTTTTCTAGAAGAAGAGGCCTCGAGAACTTGACGTAAGATATGTTGACACTCACGTTTTGTTTATCCTGTTTTTCCTCGGGTCTCCTATCTCTGGAAAAAAAGAATTCTTTATTATTCTTTATAAATCCATCTTTCGGTGGAAAATGCTGAAAAATAGGGAAGAAATATAAACTCAATTTAGTTTTGGGATCTTGTTTTAGTTTTGTCGAATCTGCTTTTTATAACTTTTTTTTTTGTTTGCTGCAGACAAAGGCGTATGCTTAGATTCGTGTTATATTAGAGTTGGGGAAAGTTATAAACGTAGGGTGGGTTTTGGGGCCGAAAACTCTTGAATAAAGTTTCCTTTCTGGCTTTTTTTATTTATTTAAAGGTTGATATTTTCATATCCATGTTTTATTAATGTTATCAAAAGTGGAAACACGGCGGGAGATACTCCTTTTTCGCACTGATATGATTGAATTTATCTCAGCAACTGTTTTGATATTACTGATACACAATTTCCACGTCTAAATCGAATGTGTGGTAAGATTATTTTATGGTAGTTGAGAAATCATAATCGATTAAAAAATACTTAGTTATCTTAAAGTTAAAGGTATTCTTTACCTTATCGAAGAGGATCCAAGTATTCTAGAAACAAATTCGTATGTTTTTAAATTTATTTTACTTTTTGTGCAAATAAACCACGCTCATTGTTTTAAAAATTTAAATTTTAACATTTTATAAAGACAAATATAAAAAAAAATTCCTATTACATAATCCATAATCTAAATAAAGTAAGAAGTAAATAATAGGCGCACGTCAAAAATTGTTTTAAAAAACTTTTTTAAAAATTAATGTTATAGTTAAAAACAGGAGCGTTATGTTTTTTTTATAATTTCACTTTAAGTAAATGTTATAAATAAACACTTTAATAAGAAGTTTATTCTCTACCCCTCGAGTTGTTTTACTACAACCCCTACAAGTCCTAAGTAATTAATTTAATCGTATTATAAGTACCTGCTGCAATTGATTCAATTGTCTGGTGAAATTAATTGCATTTGAACATGGAACTAGTACAATACATTTGAATGATTAGTTGACATGTACAATTATTAAAGTTCTTTGCGATTGAATTTTCAATTGCAATTGAAATTTCAATCGTCGGTGACAATTAACTTTAGTCGCAATTAAAATCCATTGGGATTACTTTCAACTGCAATTGATTTAATCGCCCCTCCTCCTCAAATTAATTTAAACAATCCCTCCTCCTTACGATTAAAATTATAATAAAAATTATTATAATTTATAATTTTTTAAAATTATTATTAGGATTTGGCAATCCGTGGCCAAATCTGTGGAATTGACAGCCCCTCCCCTTGCGATTAAAACTATTATAATTTATAATTTTATAAAATTATTATTCGGATTTGGCACCCCGCCCTCCGGAATTCTAGAATCAAGCCTCTCCTTGACGTTGACCAATGAGACTCTTTTCTCTGGATCAACAGCTTGACACGGTCAGCTTTAGCTTTCTTCGACTTTTTATTTATTCGGATCTGCAGTCTTGCTGATGATGTCTGCCGCAGTTGTAGACGAAACGTCCACTTTTATTAACCGAGCACAGTCCATGAACCCGGATAAAATTTTATTGAATTCTGACTCTGACCGTGTAAGCCTGCACTATTTTACTTATTAGTATCTTAATATTCGGCTAATTTAATTATTTAATATATTAAAATTGAGTCGTCTAGTTTCAAATCCAGATGGATCAATTTTTTTTCAATTTTCAGTAGTTTATGTTATGTTCTGGATTGTTAAAATACAGATCTAGCAAATAGCCAATTTTTAAGCTTTAAAAAATATAGATCTAATGTTTCATGACAGACTTATTTGGAGGGAAGTCCATAATTTTGTGACAAAAAACAGTGTTTTAAAACTTTAATGCTGAAAAGTGCTCCAACTAAATCTATAAACTTATACATGTTGATAATGTAACCATCTCCTACCATCTTAAATAAAAATTAAGGGTTTTGTAAGCGCATAATTTGGTTTGAATATTTAGTTTTTTTGTTGTTCCTGAAAAATTAGGAAAAAGTGACTTATTTGGTTTTGAAACTAGACGACTCAATTATCGTACATATATATTGACTAATGCATCGTACTTATAATAGTATATCAATTAGGAAATACCCGAGACAAGTTCTCTCATTTGAATACAATTTACTCAAATGTTGACAGCACATCAAGACAAATTAAAGCAAATGACTAGTAGTACTCCTCATGAAAAAAATACGCAAAACAAAATAAATCTTGAATTTTTCACTTGAATGCCTAACTCCAGCCTTATGCAAGCAAACCATAAAACCGAAATTCAAAAACGTAGCATAACTTATAAATTACTATACGTAGCTGAAGATTAGGCATATAAATAACTACTCAGTGCAACGTGACAGTTTTACGCTTTACATTGAATACAAATAACTATGTTCAGGGTATAAAGCATACAAGAACGCCCTGTAACAGCTATTTGAAAATATTCTACGCGGGAAAAAAGCTTCTCCATATTTCAAAAATTCCATATCTCCCGGATGAAGGAGGGACATAAATGCCCCGTATTTCTCCTGTTTTCCGGAATTGGTATAGTGCATTTTCCGGAGCCTTATTTTCTCCGGAAACACTCAAATCAAATAATGCGCGCGGAACCAAAGAAAGTAATCCAGAACCGAGCAATCGAGGAGAAATACGTTTTTGTTGGTGTTGCTTTTTTCGTTCGCCATTTTCTTTGTTGTTCCGAGATGGATGTTCTGTTGTGCTCTTTGGGATGAATTTTTACGAGGGAAACCAACACTTAAGGACCTTCGATTTTTTTTTTTCGAAGTGGAAGATTGAAAATGGTTTATCCTTTTTTTTGGGGAGGATCCTGTGGTGGATAAGGTTACCTCTTTGTAACAAGTGTGAAAATTGAAACGTGCCTTACGGGTGCTTGCAAATTCGAATGAGAGACCAAAACCTTTATGCATAGGCTTACCATACCCCTGGAACACTCGTGGTTTTTAATGCTGTTCAGGGTTTGCAAACTGGCGTAGATATTTTTAAAAACTGTACTATTTTCTATAAGCATATTACCTATATAATTTTTTAAAAGAAAAGAGAAAGCAGTTCTTAGGTGCTTAAAAAATGAATGAGAATAGCCGAATGGCCCCACTCACCGAGCATTTACGATACGAAATACTGATACGAATCCTTTTTTAGTTCAACAGAAAACTATTGGGGGTGAATGGAGAAATCAGAACTGGATATTTTTATTGCCAGATCCATCAAAACAATCCACAAAATGCAAAGGTAATCTCAATTTATTAAAGTTTTTAAATGATATATTTCGATTCACAATAATTTTTAGAAAATTGAAATGCACTCTAGTAGTTTTTTAAAGAATTGAATTTTTTTTCTTTTGAGATTTTCTTTTGTTAGCATCTACAATAGTACAGTCGAATCCTCTTAATGTTACCAAGGTTTACGTTATAAATTGGATAATGTTATCGAAATTGACTGGTCCCAATCCCTCCTACTTAATTTAACCACGGCTTACTAGATACTATACACACAGGCTAGCCGAGTTTTAAACAATGAAAACCATTGGACAACTTTTCCCGCTTGGAGCGCTGCAAGACCTACCTATATCACCCACCGCCTTCAACACTGTGAATATGCTTTGCCAGTTGGTCCAGTATTGCCATCTGGATTTGCAATGATTTCCGTACTCGGCTAGCCTGTATAAGTATCTAGTAAGCCGTGATTTAACGCAGCGTATATCGTTTTATATGATCAGTGTATTGTTTAATGTTATCAATACTTGATGAAATCCTATAAAATCCTCTGGGGTTTTTTTCGTTTAAAGGCCAAATTTAATACATAAACTTACAAAATGAGTCATTAATTTGGTAGTGTCATATGATCTACTCTATATTTCAGAATGTTTAAGTTGCAAAATACCTACTAGAAAATAGTTTTAAATGATTCAATTAGAACTACCCAGTCGTGATTTTAATGCAAACACTCATTTTCCACTGTGTTTTCCACTTCTTAGTGTAGAACCGCTTTTTATTATCAATCGGATGTTGTTATCATTTTGATTGTGGACAAATGTGATCACATTAAGCGGAGTCGACTGTAAAAAGAGTTAATAATAATAATAATAATAATAATAATAATTTATTAACAAAAAAAGAAAGGAATACAAATGCAAATATTTTTTACTAAGGCGGGGCCCTAGCCCTTCCAAGTGAAACATAAAAATTACTATTTTAATTAATATTGATAAATGAAACAAGGAAAAAAATACAAAACTTTGAAAACGTTGGAGACAAAAACAGACATATGAAAATAACAAGATACATATATTCACAAAAAAATACAAATAAAAAATAAAAACATTTGGCAATATAACATTCTTTTATGAACTAGATTGGTATATGAAGGGTTAGACATAAATACAGCGCTCTTGCAACGGGACTAAAAACGCCCCACCATTAAAGTTTCACACAAAATTCCAAAAATAAAATGAACAATTCTGCATTTAATACTTGGATACCTCCCGTAACCTATCCCCATCTCTCAGAACCAACACTAAAAATAAAAGAGACAATATGCTATGGGGGTTAATACACGTGTCATAAAACTCCCCCTCACACCAACCTATCCAATACAAATCTCGCACTTTCCCTTCTTCGGTGTGCTGCAGAAAAGAAAACTATCCGGAGGTGAGTCAGAAGCCGAGACTTTTATTACCTGATCCATCAAAACGATCCAAAAGAAGAAGAAGAAAGTAATCGTCTCCCTCTTCAGGGGGATCGAAAACGTCTCGGGACGTTCTTTTTTATGAGAGGGACTGTCAAAAGCATCCCTCTGGCCCCAGGGAAGCGATTTGGGACCGGGATGGGGAGAGGACAGCTTCAAGACGGATTTGGATGGTGGCGACGTTTGTCGCCATTTTTGGTCAGTTTACAAGCGTAGAGATCAACTAGATTTTAAAAGGTTGTTTTCGTATAAGGTATGGTGTTAAGCATAATTTCTAATGGTCGTATTCGCCACTAACGTAACCCAAGATTAACCTGGAATCAAAACCTCTAATAACACTGGGCAACAATTTTTGACAAAGTTCGTGTAAAAATTATAGTGTTCGGCAACTAGTGGTCAAAAAGTAGTTAACTACCAACTACTAACTAGTCTGGGAAAATCTAGTTGCAACTAGTAGTTAACTATTTTTTCCTGGGACTAGTTGCAACTAGTAGTTAACTATTTCCCAAAGTAGGTAACTACTAGTTAACTAGTCTATTTAATTTCATAACCTATTTTTTGCCCAAATTCTAATACATCTTTCTTATCTATATCACAAAAAACTTTATGCTTCGCTCAAAACGGTGCTTTATTTCTGGTTATGGTATTTGAGTACTCTACCATGACATTGTAGTTATAAATCAGTGTAATTTTTGTATATTTTGATAAAAATTTTTAAATATTTTTGAAATTTTAAACAAAATTTTTTTTTTAAAGTAGTTGAAAATTTGAAAGTAGTTTCAACTAGTGGTTATTAAAAAAAGTAGTTCAACTACTAGTTAAACTAGTTTAAACCAAAAGTAGTTAAACTACTAGTTAACTACTAGTTGATCGGTAGTTAACTACTAGTTGCAACTAGTTCTAGTTAACTAGTGCCGAACACTAAAAAATTATAAAAACAGCCATTTCCTATTGATTTTGATGTGCTAATTACGAATATCACCATAAAAATTCTGGGTTGGTTCTTGTTTCAGAAATACAGAGGGGTCATGATATACTGTGATTAGTGCAGAAATATTGCAATTTTTAAAACATAGCTCAGGATAAATTTATAATTTAGGCATGAATATGAGTAATATTTATTTAGAATGTCTTCAAGCATACAACACATGCAGAAAACATGTTATAATACAAATTTTTTTTCGCTGTCATACAAAATTTTATCGTTATTTTGATGGAAATTATAGCATTGTGTTTCGCATGTATACAGAAGGTTTGATAGCATAAAAATGGTCTCAGACCATGTAAACAAGTCGCATCTTTGCAAAATAATTGTAAAAATTAAGTCAAATAATGATTTTGCTTCGAAATAGTCGTAAACTTCCTTCCATTCTCCTTAAATAGGTTGCGACCCATGGAAGATACTTATAAACACATTCAGAAGCTCCTAAACCATATTTAGTTTATGAAATATGACTTGAGTGGTCTGTGCTCACTTCAAGGAGTTCTTAAACCGATACTTTCAACAGGAATTTTAAAAATTTGAGTGTTTCTTGAGAATGAAACAGTCGGCTATAACTCTGTATTCAATAAAACAAATCTGCGTTCAACTTTTGAAAATACAAATGTCATGAACATTGTAAACAGTCTAAATACCCTTTCTATACACACTTAAGATATCTTATCTTACCAGCTCAACACATTAAATGTCATCTATAAGCTTTTTAAAAACTATTTTGGGAGCATTTGATCAGAGTAAATCAAAGTTCAACTTTACAACACAAATTGTCTTTTTATCAGAGATTGAAACGGTAAATATCTTAAAAGCCACACATCCTATAACTATATAATTTAGGGACAAGCCCGGGGTGTATTTCTAAGTGTATATAAATGAGATTTAGCATAGAAAACCAGAACAAAGTCTGATAGTCTATACTTGCAGTTGTAACCAACTTTTGGACATATTTTAGATCTATTCTAGACGTGAGTATAATCAAAAGAGCTAGCAAACCTTTCAATTATATTTTGGCTAGACTATTTCATGTTTTCATGGTTATTTCTTTAAGAATTAAAGTGATAAACATCACTTAAAAGGCAATTTAAATGAATTCTTGTACTTCTGTCATACATAGTAAAATCTCAACTTTACGAAAAAACCGGAACCAAGATCGAATTTTTATTGCCATATTCGTGTTTAGCAGGCTGAAATTACATATAATTTGACATTTTCATCAATTTTACATTTTCACTGTTGCCCAGTGTAATTGGTAGTTGAAGAAGAATAACAAGTTTTGAGCCAATCAGGGTTGGCGTAAAAGCTTGATTCCGAGTTAACCTTAGGACAGGTTAGTAGTGAATACTGCGTTAAGTGTCCAAGTTACTTAATTCTCATTTGTAGTTGTAATACAATAGTGTTTCAACGAGTCTCTTATCTATTTTCTCTTGAGTCTATTAACGTTTTGTTTTGCTTTTGGAATTTATCAAACAAAACGACCGAGCAAAAATCGAATCCCTGCTTAATTTTTTTTATTTTGGGACGCTACTTTTTTTTCAAACTAGCACCTGCATTCAGACACTTTACGATTTCTCCAAAATTACAGTCTTTATTTCAAATGTTATTTAAGCTTTTATTCTATAGCCTAAATTTTAAGCTACTTAATTAAACAATTATTACCTTCATATCCTAATCGCCGTATGATAAAAGTTTGTCATTCCAAAAAGTTTCCAAAAAAAAATCTCTCTTCCTTAGTTCACGCTCAAATTCAACTCATAGCCTAGTAGCACGCATAGCTCATACCAAATATGTCAAGTTTACGTAACTGCAACTAGAATTAAACTAAATTTGGCCATACATTACAAAAATTGGGCGAATCTTGAACGTTTGTGCTGCTTGCTTGTGAATCACTTATTCATCGACTCTGTAAATAGTATAACTCCGGCACGACAAAGAGAGATGTAAAACAGAGCCATAAACTTCGTGCTCCTCTCCATTGACAGGTCTTGGATTCCTTTCCTTAATTAGCCCAGAATGAGCGATGACTAGAGAACACGGGAGACATATGATCAGCTAAGAATGAAAGTGGTATAAGTCCACTGAACGTAATTTTGATTAATTGAAGGTTTTCTCTAACGGCTTCATGTTGATAATCATGTGGAGATGGTTTTTAGGCAGCTCTTATGGGCCACTTATTGAGCTTTTGACTTGGATGATATAAAACTCTAGGTAAAGGATCTAAAAAGGAATCCAAATCCATGGGTTTTTTTTTCAGAATGACAGTCCAATAATATTCCAATGGAAATTGCATTTTTCGGACTGCTATTACAGGAAGTTAAATTCAATTGTTGTCCTTAGCAACTGCCACCATAAATAAAGAACCTTAAAAAGAGGTTAAAAAGGTTTTTTGGATTTATGCCATTTGCATTTTAAGCGGTCCACATATTAATCCAAACATGTGGGCGTCAATGCTTCTCCGAAGAGCATTACCAAATCTCATAGACTGTGTCACTGAATCTGACGGTCGCTGAACGTCGACTGGATAATACGTAAAAAAGAAAATATTTCAGCCATATTGTAATCTATTTTGCGGGCCTAAAGTTTCCTCTTTTCCTATGTTTTGAGCTCTGTAAATGACTCGTTACCCAATCCTCTGGTTAACCGAACTTTTTCTGTCCACCCCATGGTTCCGAATTAATTGAAACCATTGAAAACATGTTAATGTAAAATAACTTGCTCTCCTTCCAGCATTCTAATGCGATCAACAGGAAACTTTTCACGCAACAGTCCCAATACCTTGAGCCGAAAACTGTCTCTCAAATGTAGTAAAAGGAAACGGCAATTTATTTCCTCTTCGCTTTCATCGCACTCCCATCATCAGAGCGTATTCAAATCAAATTAGATGCAAATTATCCAATCCGGATAGGTTTCAACTTACCAGTCAATAAAGAAACAATCCTCTCTCTTCTCAAAAAAAGGAGAACTCAACTTAAACGTAAAAATCTCACTACCGGATTTGAAAAGAGCTCATTAATTCGATTCCGAAAGTCCTTTATGCAGAACTCAGCGAACCGCCATCCATTAGAACTGGGACAAACACAAACCGTGAACAATGGCCTCGATTAATTCTTCTTCTGATGCAATGGCAACCCCCTCCCTAAAACGAAACACCTTTTGCGCCGATTGTTTGGGGGAAGTATTTGGTTTTCGCTCAGTGGCAACACCTTTTGTTGGCTTGTCGATGCGTCTCCCGGAATCTTATTTGTCGAGGTTTTAATTAGATTTATATGATGAGGCTTCTTTCTCAATAGCGGATCTAGTATTGAGAGGGTTCATGGAGGTTGAAACAAAAGGATGATTGATTTTGATGAGGATTTGGAGGATTGACACGCTCCGATTCAAAAGCAAATTGTTCGATGCGCGGAGATAATTCCTCCAGTCTTTTGAAAGTGTCCAGATCGGATGAAGACAAAGGCTCGTTTAATGGAGGGAAATTGTAAAGCTACTACCATTCATTTGCTATGAAGGTATTGGTGAAATGAGTTCAATAAGTGAGTCGATAGTTGCAAAGTGAGTTGTGAGTTGGCAATTGTGAGTCATAAATGAGTCGAAAAACTACAACATCGTCTCCCTCCTCAATTTAGGTGAATGGATGGTTTCAGTTTTCTACAAGGTGATTATAATCAAACTGAAACTTAAAAAGTACTTTGGTTCTTACATGTTATCCCTTCAACCGTTTAGCGACAGTCAGATTCAGCGGCAGTCTATGGGATTTGGTAATACTTTTCGGATTCAGTGGCAAGGTCAATGGGATAATCAACGGAATCTCCATCAAACTATATTTGCATCAACAACGAGTTTACTGCTTCCAGATAAGCTAGCATGGTAAGATTTCCATCGCGTTCTCTCGTTATTCATAATTGTCATTTTAATGCAAAAAATAAACGGAGAAAACAATTTGCATTGTTAGGTAAATTTAACTTTAGCAACACCGAGTGTAAAAACATTCTGTTTCCCATTTATCCACTAACAACTATTGTTCACGTTAATTTGTGCAAGAATGGAATGCACTTATTAGTTCACTAGCCTATATAACATGAGACTACTTTGTAAGAAGGAGTCACAATATTGTAGGTAATCCGGAAACGACGTTAAACCTGGGTTCAAATTCAGGTGGGCGTCTTTTGAGGGAATATTATGCTTATCGGCGTAAGTCTCTATAATCGTTGGAATGGGTACCAAAAAAGGTAGGAGCGAGGCAGAAGTCGGGGCTTTTGTCTTCGCACCCGTGGCTAGAAGGGGTTGCTAGTCCCCTCTGGCTAGTGGGGGGAATTCCGGGCCCCCCACTAAACACGGTAAGAAAAACTGACTCGTTTTCATTAAAAAAAAACTTGTTTTTTTAGGCGGTGGGAATACTCCAAAACGGTTGACATGTGATGATAGTTGAATTTCCTGGAATTTCTGGCAGCTGTGAAGGGGTGTGGTTGTGGTAGTGGTGGCTTTGGTGACCATTGATTACGCAAGAGGGAGGACTCCGATCCCCCATTGCGCCCGTGTCTAGAGAGGGACTCCGGAAGTCCCCCTCTAACACGGGGAGGATTTACTTACTTTTTTTTGCTGTTTCAGACTATATTTAAGGAATGATTTCCATCGCGTTCTATTGTTATTCAATATTGAAATATTTATGAAAAGAAATGGAGAAAAAAATTCGCATTTTGTTAGATAAATTCCAGTTTTGCAACACCGAGTGTAAACATTCAGTTTTCTATTCATCCATACACTATAGAGTGTTTTCAGGTGACGTCATGACTAGTTATCTATATATATAATTCTCTTACGTACGTGGCTCACGAATTTGGCGGCATTTGTTTTCTCCCGTTGGCAACGGTTGGTTTGTTGTGGTTTTGTGTTTTGTTTACGTTTTGGCGAGTGTATGTACAATGTTCGGAATCAAGAAACGCTCAATAACCTGGGTTCAAATCCAGGTAGTATACAATCTCAACTAGGCTGTACCAGCGTATGGCGAGCGAGCGTAGCGAGCACAGGATTGCGAAGCAATCCTAGGGGAACTGCGTGTTGGCGAGCGATAGCGAGCAAGGGGCGATAGCCCCCTAGTTTTCTTTTAAATGCTAACTGCTGTAGGTCAACGCTTCTGTGACTAGGGCAGTTGCTAGGTGCGGTGGTATCTGTTGCTAAGGCGGTTGCTGGGTGTGGAGTCACGTGATTGCAAATGCTCCAATAATAGAATTCCACGACCAGTTATTTTCTTTTAACTGATGTTAACTGCTGTAGGTCAACGCGTCTGTTTAAGGCCGTTGCTAGGTCCGAGTCATGTGATTGTAAATGCTGTATTTGTTCACATTAATTTTTGCAAAAATGGAAAGCACTTATTTGTTCACTAACCATACATAACATGTCATAAGTAAGTTATGTAAGATTTCTATCGTATTCTATCGTTATTCAAAATATAAATGTTTAATAAAAAAATAAATTGAGAAAACAAAGGATATACTTACTTATTTTTTTGCTGTTTCAGACTACATTTAAGAAATGATTTCTATCGCGTTTTATCGTGCACTTATCCAATGCTTAGATGGAATATCCAATTTTTTTTTTTTTTTTTTGCTCTTTTAGACTATATTTCTAAAGCGATGCGAAATATTTATTTTTATATTTTATTTCTTTTCTTTAAAAGTTTATTTTTACGATTTTTAACTATTATCCATTGAATCTACACCGAGAGCTTATTTTGAATCACTATATATTAAAGGTAAAGTATTTAAAATACATAATCTGTGTCCTTACGTATAAATTCTGCAATCGTTTAAGATTTGAAACATTAGAACTTGTGAGTTTTGAATGTTTTCTAAGCAGTTAGATTTTCAGAATGAAAATATTCCACCAATCAGTTACATGTGTAGATTATGCAAAATCAACAGAAAATATTAAAACTAAAAAACAAATTTCAGTTTACAAAACATTTGCCTTTATTGTCAATCTTAACCTTAAAACCTAAAATTTTTCTTGAATTAATAGTAATAAAACTGAACGTCCTAGTTTGTAACAAAACAGACAAAAAACAAAACAAAAAAATTATGAATTCACTCCCACAATGGGGTATAATTCAAATTAATTTTGTTAATCTCAAATTCTTATCAAAATTTGTTTTAAAAACACTTGTCCTAATATACCTTAACCCTTATCTCCCTTCCTAAGCAGCACAAAACGCTCAAGATTCGTCAAATTTTTGTCATGTATGGCCAAAATTCGTTTACTTCCAGTTGCAGTTACGTAAACTTGACATATTTGGAATGAGCTGTGTTACTAGAGTTGTTGAGAGCAGTTGATACCCTCCTTTAAATATTTCCCTATATTTTTGGGCAATTTGACAGTTCTTGATTTTGGTCTCTGAAATAAACACTTTCATGTTTTTAAATGAAAATTAACACTTTTTTTTACATTGACAATTTTTTTTAGCTTTAATTAAGATGTTTCACATAAACCATAATAAAGTATATATACACACAATCTCTCTATGATATGACCGTATAACATTAACACTTAAAAATACCTCACAAAATACATTGCTTAGATCTCATCTCCCATTTTCATTCCAAACATTACAAACTAAAATATCTTCAAGTGCTTCACAACATGTACTTTAAATGCATACAACATCCACATTCGTACCCACATCCCCACTAAACAAATACATGTAATCACATTGAAACATTTGAAATAACCGAGACCACATTTAGGTATTACCATCTTGTACAGTTATGTGGTATAACAACAATTTAGATTGGAGAGAAATAAACTGCAGATGTTACAGGCAAAGTGAAAAACCGGCCATTGTTAAAGATACCCAAAGTGAAGCGGGCAATGTGATAAATTCAATAGCATTTATCTATTTGCTTTTTTTTTAAAGATATTTTCAACAATGTCCACCATAGACCAAGAAAAATTATTATTATTATTGCATGTCTTTCACTCGTGATTCCCATAAACAATATTTATCACTTTGCCCGAAAGGGTCGGGAACTAATGTCAAGATTTATCACGTTTCCCGTAACATATTTAATCATGTTTCCCGTCATTAAATATAGATCCAACATAATGAATAATCATCATATCGCCTCTCCGGTGCAACAATGACGCAAATGTAAAAATTGAAATTTCTACTACACGGGAGCTTGGCAGCAAGGCTTCTAGATTGGCCACGATATCGCGCGAAGTCGAAAAAGTAGAGTCAATCTTAGGTGATCATTTTAATTGTCGCAAAGATAAATCGCCAAAAACGGCTTGAAATGCCTAAACGCTTAAATCATGGCCTAACCAGTATCGCACGCCTTCTAATATTCTTCTCTAAAGTTAAGCACCTTCAGGCGCAGTCAGTATTTGGGAGGGTGACCACCACCAACCATCGGACCTCACAGTGGTGTTGAATGAAAAAAATATTGAAAAATCTCAGTAGTATTTGTATCTAACCACTTTAATTTTTTTTAAATCTTTTGTTTTTGTGCTGGTTATGCAGCTGTGTATTCTATGTTTAAACTATTAAAACAATGCTTTAATATAAATAGGAAGGATTGCAGATTTCAAACGTCTCGCGAGCAGATGGAATTTTTTGGGTCTTGGCTTTATTGTTTTCATTCTGTTTTCGAAGTTAACTTCGGGGCAAGAATTATTTATTTCTTTCATTTCATTTATTCCTTTTGGAAGCGAAATTAAGTTAGCATCTAGAAATACTTCATATAAGAGATCTACAAACTGTATTAATTTTAAAGTAGGGTCGTTATTTCATGACCATGTACTATTTGGAGGAACTTACAATTGTTATCATTTCTAATTTCTTTGGTTAAATCCATATATTTTGGGGGACTGCGTAACCCGTGGAACCCTACAATCTCAGCACTACCACCATCGGTTCTATCCAAAACAATGGACATGTAAAGTAAAACACACGTAATTTAGTATTAATTTATTTAATAAATTAAAATTGTTCTCTGATCGGATCGTCAGAGTTTAATTTAAAAGACTTATTATAGTTCCAGTGCACCATTATAAAAAATATTTGTCATCAGCATATTGGCATAATTCTCAAAAGAATGCACCGATAAACGATAGGAAAAAGTTTTTATTGAGAATTTGCCTAGGAAATATTGTACCTCTGAAATCGGCGATAAAAAAATCGTAATTTAATAATATATATATACTCATTCATTATTCAGGGTAGAATATTTCTGATAACAGGTAGATCTTCTAAAAAATAAAACCAAATGTGAGCAAGAAACGAAAGAAAACGCACCGATGATTGATATGGTCAGTTGGTCACCCTCCCAAAAACTGACAGCACCCGAAGGTGCTTAACTTCGGTGAAGGAAATTAGATAATCGATATGCCAGCTAAACCATGATTTTTTGGCGACATTTTTTAGCGGCGATCGCCAAAGATCACACCGTTGTTTCTTGGCTCGACTTTGATTTGGCTACCAATCTAACTTGTTGCCAAGCTACCAAACGGTAAATATTTACCAAGTTGCATTTGCGTCATTGTTGCACCGGAGCGGCGATATACGAAGACTATTGCCTTGAACTAAACTTGAACTTACTAAGACGAAGAAGATTCTGAATTTAATATAAAAAAACATTCTATAATCAAAATACTGAAAAGGCTTCTCAAGGCCGTTATAATAATTGATATAATTAAATTCTGCCTAGTTTATTAAATGGCAATCTTTCAAAAAACCTTTGATAACTTTTTGAAAGTTTGTTTCGTTCATTAATTTATTCAATAAGTAGATTAAGTACGTACTTATTTCCATGAGAAACCTATTGTAATAAATCACCACCAGAATCTCTGAAACCAGATTTTTGTTAAACAACATTAACTGTACATGATGATGTAGGTCCAAAGTATTGTCCTGAGTACAATTGTGCGAAGGCCAAGGTAATACATGAAGCTGAAATAAAACCTTTTTTTATTGTTACACACATAAATGACAATGTGAATGCAGGAAACTCACTTTATAAGTGTAATGATGAAGTCAAAATGGTCTAAAAATAGAAGATGCACAAGCTTACATATAATAATGATTCCAATGTTTTCCATTCTTATGTATTTACACTCTGAAAAATCTTATATTAAAAGGTCAGTTTTTGTTCTTTCATAAAATGTTAGTTTACTTCTCTCTTATAATGCATGTAGTTATTGCAGTTATTTACAATCAAGCGTTTTCTGATAAGCGTTATTATGATTAGAAAACTATTGCTGGAGAAAACTTTGATAGCGGGAAAATACTACTGTTTTAAAGTGAAATAGCAAGAAATTATTTATTTTCATATCAAACAAACACACATTAGTTCATAAAGGTTATTATGTTTTGACATAAAAACATTTCAAAAGGTAAAGAAAATAGTTCATGAACTATGTTGGGGAATTAGCATATTTTACCACTTCTTCCTGCCTTTTATGTAATCAATGTTATAGGTATTTTGAGTAGATTTTTCAATCCAAATTATTTTTCACTAGTAGGGGAGAGTAAGGCACCTTTTAGGACATGGTCTACTTTGGGACACACAACTTTTCCGAGGCAATTTTAAAGTTACTAACTTGTGCTTATGGTAGCTAAATAATGACACTAAAATCTATTCTTCAACCTGTTTTGTAATTTTTAGTGCATCCAGATAATAATTTACATCAGTTTTCTTGTTTTGCGTGGTGCAAAGTTACTATCACGTGCAGTTTGAAAAGAAGATAATTTTTATAAAAGAGAATGTATGTTATATTATAGTTATGTTGAGATTAAAATACGTGTATGCAATAATGTTTTAAAAAAGAAAAGTTGATAATTTGCTAAACCTAAAAGATTAATTAAGTATAATACCCAAAGCGTCAAGTGGGCAACTTATTGGGAGATATTCCATGAGACCCAAAACCTTTCATGAGTGAAAGAAGTTATTTTTTATTTAAAAAAAAATAATTCAAGAAATTTTAGAGTAATATAATTTAGAAATTTGTGCGAAAAAGCTATCTGTAAGAAAACCAAAATTAAGGGATTTATTTCATGAGAAAAGTGAGGAAATCAGTAAAGAATTTTAAATGCAAAACTTGTTTTATGCCCAATTTAAGATAAACATGGAATTTTCGTTAATAAATGTGTTATTTTTGTGTTTTCAAAAAAAAAAAAAAAACCGTAGTTTTTATGTTTTTATTGAAGTTGTCCCAAGGTGGGCCACTATGGGGACACCTTTGGACAATTAAGGATGTTTTTTATATTTTTATTATGAAATTCTCTCCCTCTTTGAAAGAGATAATTGGTGTTATAAATTTTTTTATTTGATGCGCAAATGGGTATATTTATTCGTAATATTTGAGGTGTGTTTGAAAAAATATAATTGGATACAAATTTAGAAAAATAGTTTAATAAAAAGTGTTCCAAGGTGCTCCACTCTCCCTACACATTGCAAACAGTTTTAAGGTTCCTATGACGTATGTACATTTATAAAACATATTTCTTGACATTAAAATAGAATAATTCTTTTACACATATTAGATTAAACAAAATTAAAAACGTCAAATTTGACGATGTCTCATATTTTAGTTCATTGTTATTGCTAAAAGTAACCCCTTTTAGAAGAGTCTAAAAAACGAAACATTTTATGATCATTATTTTTTATAAATAAACTATGATTATTTTCTTATTCATAAACTCGTGTCTTGATTCAACAAAAATTCTATATTAATATTAATGGCCCAAACTTTGCTGACAATATTCTACAGCGCATTTGCAATTTCTTTTCAGCAAGTTGGTTTTCACAATAGTGCCGAATATAATCATAACCTCACAAACAAGATTCATCGAACTGATATTAACGCAAAAGGAAGAAAAATGGCACAGAGATTTTAAAATATCATAACACACTTTCGAGTAAATTTTAGACCAGTATAAGCAGCATTTTTTAAGAAAAAAAAATCAAGGCAGCCGATTTACACAGAATCCAATGATTCTCTTTTACTTATTAAAAGAGTTCTGGAATAGCGTTCACATCTATCCAAAAATAAAGAGTGTTTCAGAACATTCTGAGGTTTAATTACCAAACACTCAGACTCAATTACGAACGTTTTTTTAACATTAATTACATCTTTCCACACCACAGAGACAATCTCCAAACTCGTCTATCACATAACTCACACCACACACTTCGTCACATAAGTTATTGAACGACTAACATTACGCCTCAATTCGCTTTCTGCGCCTCATCTTTCTAATACTCTGTCACAGAACTGGCTAACACTTATACCCAACTAGATCTTTCTTCCACAACCACAACTCTGCAATACCTTCATCAGCACTATCTACTCTTTTTTCCCTTTTCAAAACCTAATCGCTCCATCAGATTTACTGTCGGCTCTCTCACGTGGTGAATAAGATGACGAGTAGGATGCAGACGACGACGGCTGATGATGCGATCGAAAGGAGGGGCGGGGCCGAGGACGTGACGCATTCCAATTCGGGAAGCGGGGCCAATGGCAGGCCTTTCAGAGATGGAGGGGCGTGGCACCGGGTGTCCCTCGGCATGTTGACTACGTTGGACTTCGCATCTCGCTTCACCAAGTCTCTGAACCAGGTGATGCGGCAGTCGCACACAAACGGGTTTTCTAAAAGAATAAGAATGAATTTTTTTGTAATTGATTCTTGGATGTCAATCCAGCACCATGGGTTGATATTGGTAAATTAAATCAAATAAAATTCTATCCATGCTTAATGATCTTTGACGAGCTTACTCACCACTATAAGGCTACGGTCAGCCAGAAAATCAGTATGGTATCTCTTCAAAAAATCTGCGGTATCTCTTCAAAAAATCTGCCCTATCTCCCCATTCATGACCCCTCCAACAATAGCGAAGGAGTCCGAAGTCACCTCCCCCAGTCAATTAGCAGACACCCGATAGTGACTTCTTGCTCCTCCCCGAGGGCTGTCTTTTGTTGGAGGGACCATTGAAGGGGTTGATTGCGGTTTTCCTATTGTCCGATAACCAGATACTGCAGATTTTTTGAACAGATACCATACTGATTTTCTTGCTGACCGCAGCCTAAGAGTGAGATTATTCAAATGGGTTGAGTCGTACGACCTTCGGGTCGGTATCTCCCCGTGACTCGCATTTGCCATATTGGTGAACCGTACATGATTCGAAGTATACCTCGGAGTATTATTCACTTCAGTCGGTATTTATAACCCATTTTGAATAATCTCTCACTATAGTATACTTAAGTATAATTTTATTAAAATTTTAATGCTGTATTTATTTATATGAAGATGGCTTTTGTATAAGAATATTTTTTTCACTTACCATGAAGGTCTAAAATCTGTAGAGTATCCAAAACGGATGTAAAAGTCTCATAAGGAGCATGTGTAAGCTGATTGGATTGAAGGTAGAGCCACTCCAAGGAGTCGAGGTTTCTAAAAGCATTAACCTCTATGTGAACCAACCTGAAAAAATATATAAATTATTTAGAAGCATCTAAGTTTGCTTTTGCTGTAACTGTAATTTAGGTTTAGCTAAATTAAAATAGTACGGGAGCCAGTGACATATTTTTGTCACCCATTTCCTCTCAAGCTATAATTGGTGGAATGCTTCAGGGAGTTATATCATAAAGCCTCGTGAACGTCAGCTGCGGTTCCGTGGGTGGGTTGAGCGGTGGTAGCCCCCCAAACACGTAAAAAAAATAAAACTTTGTCATTTCCTCCCGGCTAAAAATTTGATACTTTATAGCTGACCCAATATCTAGAAGAAAAAATGCGTCAGCTGGCTGTAGGGCGGTGGAAAGACCGTCAGTCAGGACGGCAAAGTTCCTCAAAAGTCGAAATGGTGGTAAAATAGTCGTCATGTCAGTCATCATTTAAAGCCCCATTTACACTAGTGTTGGGAAGACTAGTGCAAGGAAGTATGCCGAAAGACTTTCCTTGCATTAGGGTTGCATTGCTGGGGATACCCCCAGAAAAACCGACTATTAACTCGTTTTTGTACCCTTTTCCAAATTTAGATAGCCCTCTCTCCCTTATATACGCACCGTGATACTCGATACCAAAGTATCGATACCCAAACGAATCGATTCTCCCTCGCGAATCTCAACGCTCCAATCAATCCGAATTCATAGAACCCAATGGGACTCAAGTGAATCGGGTGACCCTAACAATTAATTCAGATTAAGATCGTAGTATTTAATTATCCGATTTCAACGGAACACGCGCAGAGGAATTAGGATAGGGATTACTGGGTCCATGCTGTCGTTCGGCTTGACAATGATGGGAATCACATTGCCCGCTGTCCTCAGATTAAGCGCTTTGTCAACGAGGGTCGAGTTCTCCCTCAGTGTAATATTTGCTCCGTTGTTGCATTATTAGTAGAAGCGAACGTCCCGAGTTTAATTTGGAATGACATGCGATTCCATTTCATTCAATTGAGGACGAATCTGTACTTGTTTAGGGTATACCGTCGTATCTAGTACGTCTCATCGCTGTGTTGAATCTTACATCCGGGATCAAACGCCAAGCGGAGCGATTGGTAACCAAATTCTTGGACTTTGGACTCACCGAAATGACATGATATAGAAACGATAGAACCTCTTAAGTACAGATATATCGTTCATTTTAAAGCACCCTTTAAAATATAAAAAAAAATCATCTACAAAGCTTTTACGGTGGTCAACTGTCTTAATAATCTGTTACTTTTCAAAAGCAACTATTTTTGATCCATTTAAAAAGTTGAAAGTTCCCTTGAAGAAACTAAGTAACTCTGTTAGGAAGAAATTCCAAAACATCTGGGTCATAAACTGTCAACATCTGTGACATCTGTCAACAATCGGTATGTTTTTTCTGCTCACTTCACTACTTTATTTTTTAGTCTTGATTCTGACAAAGAAGATAATCGTATTTTTGAGTTGAGACTTTTTTCTACTAAGGTAGCAATGTTTATCAATAGGTGTAAATTCATTAAAAACTTGCTTAATTTTAATGAATAACCAAATTGTATTACTACATTGGTATACAGCGGGGTCGTAAAGAACGCAGCAAAATTCTAAAGTGTACATCATTGGGTTTTGTCGTTTTCTTTTGACTTAAGTTCATTAAATTCAGTTTCTTGCTTCATTAGGGATGAAGTGTGGTTACACACAAACTGTAAATAAAAAATTTGCGAGACGAAGTTGTTTTTTGTTATGTTAGTTAATATTAAGCCCAAGCTTATGCTAAAATATCCTGATGAAATTACTTGTTCTTCTGCAGGTACAAGAACTTAAGCGTCTTTCCGTAGTGCTTGAAGTCGTCCTCGTTTATCTTTGTGATGAGGTTCTGCCTCAGATCCAGTTGCCGGAGCTTCCTCAGGCGGCCCAGAGATTCGGCTGGGATCTCTTTCAGGCGATTGCCAGCAAGCTTCAGCCATTCCAGGGTGTCTAAAAATCCAATGGAAAAATATTTTTGTCAGAGCAAAACAACTATTCTGGTAAGAGTTTATTGAATACTTTGAATTTTTAGCAACATCTTGTACGAAGATCCCCCCCCCTAAAAAAAGGTTTCTAACGACCCCTTAGGAATAGGTCCATGAAGTACAAAGAGTTGATGGAGGTTAATGGTTTTATCAGCAAGCCAAGGTAAGGACAAATAAATCTTTATTGATAACTTTTCCCTATAAAATACTTAAATGATTCTGATTAAATAACTTAATTTTTGAAGATGAGAGAAACATAATTACTGAGGGTTTTTTTGCTTTGAAATATGTTTATTATATCCTAGAAAATATACCGATTCGATTAATAGGATAAAAATTTTATCATGGTTTTAAAAATTTTATCATCACTTTTAAAGAAATTATTTTTGCACCAGCTCCATCATTATTTGAATTAAATATTTCTTCCACAGGACTTATTTAACAGCAAGTTTTTAATAGGTCTCCCGTTTTGAAACGTAGTCATTCATCTTTTAGAACATCGCTCCCATAACTACTAGAAATATGTACTTTTCCATTATCTATCCCATTAAATAACACCAAGCCCTTTTACACGTCAAATATTAGACACTTCTTCAAAAATAACCAAACCAAACCGCTATTTAATTATACAGCTATAGTAATGGCAACAGGGAAACTTTGCGATTACACTTCATAACCCATCTAGCACATAAGGCTCTGGCCACACTACGGCAAATCTCGGCCCAAAACTATAAAAATCGGTATCTAAGTGAGGGGAGATTGATAGGGACTCGACTACTAGGGACTCGATTCACTAGACTACTCCTGTAGCGAAGGAAAACGGGTGTCATTCTTTCACTTCCAACCGCTATCAGTGAAGAGTATTTCGACCGCTCTGCTACTGGAGTAGTCTAGTGCATTGGTCCCTCGAGTCTCCATCACTCTTCCCTCATTTAGGTAACGATCTTTATCGTTTTGGGCCGAGTTTGGCTGTAGTGTGGCCTGAGCCTAACTCACCTTCAACGCCAACGAAGGCCTTCGGGTGAATGTGCTTGATCAGGTTGTTGTCCAAGTCCAAGGAATTGATGGCCTTGAGGTTCCTGAAGGCCCTCTCGTCCAACTCCTCAATCTGGTTCCCGGTCAGCTCCAGCAGGTCCAAGCTGTCCCCAAACCCCATAAACTCGTCGTCGTCCTGCGAGATCTTGGAGATCTGGTTCTCCTGCAGGTGCAGCTTCTGCAGCCCAGTCAGGTTCCTCAAAGACTTGGACGGAACCCGCTTCAGCCGGTTGTCCCCGAGGTTGACCATGGTCAGGTTCCCGCCGATGCCGACGAAGGCCCGTTCGTCGATGACCTTTCAGAGATGGGCAAAAATCGAGCAGCAGTTAAAAAATAGCTGCTACTGGAAAAAAAATTAATGTAGCTGCGAAACGTGTTAAGAAATAGCTGCTAAAAATTAGCAGCATTTGTAGGCTCTCGATTTTGGTAAAAAAAATCGTATTTATACTGCTACGCGCTGACCGATGAGAATCGTCTAAATCTAAATTTAGCAGTAGCAGTTAACGAACGCACGGCTTACTAGATACTATACAGGATAGCCGAGTTTTAAGTAATAAAAACCATTTAACAACTTTTCCCTCAAGGATCGGCACAAGTCCTACCTATACCGACCAACCCATAGGATAACACACTGAAAAATAAGGAAAAATAAAGTAACTACGTAAACTACTGACTTTTGTCCATTAGTGGCGGAGTTGAATTTTTGAGCCATTAAGCCCCGCCTTCAACTCTGTAGATTTACTTTGGCAGTTTGTCAGCTATTGCCATGTACATTTTTAAATATTTCCGTATCTCGGCTAGCCTGTATAGTATCTAGTAAGCCGTGACGAAGAAAACGACAGGAAAATGAGATCATGTCCCTTATCAGTAGCAGCTAGTACTGTAGCTGCTAAAAAGTAGCGCCTGTAACCTCAACCTCAAGGAGTGTTAATCTGCTAATTTTTAGCAGCTACTTTTAGCTGCTGTTTTTCCTTAACTAACGTAACTGCTACTTTTTCAAAAAGTAGCAGATTCAACTACAGTAAACTCTCGTTAGTACGACCCCGCTTAGTGCGACGTCCCGCATATTACGACGTTTTTCTCCGGTCCCTGGTACCAATAGGCCTTTTATCATTAAAAACTATCCGCTTATAGCGCCCCCGCTTATAACGACTTTCCGCATATTTCGACGCTTTTCTAAGGTCCCCCAAAGAAAAATCCCGGTTATTGCGTCGTGGAGTCCCTTTCAAATAATGTACGAGCTACAGTAGCCGTTGAAAACGCGTAAGTTAGTAAAAGGAGAATAGTTCGGAAAGGTAAAAATAAAGAATGGGAAGACATATTGTACCAGTGGTTTCAACAAGTTCGAGCGTCCAACTTGCCAATTATGACGGGAAAAGCAAATGAAATTGCTTAAAGTTAGAATGTAACAGACTTTATAGTGGATCTGTGGGTTGTCTGGATAGATTACGGGAAAAAAATGGAGTTTTTTTGGGGGGAATAACTTTTTAGTCTCAAAGGAGTTTAGTAAAAAAGAAATAAGAGAGAGACCATTTTATTTGTTTTGTCATGATTTTCAAGTGTTATATTTAAATAGTATACCAATAAAAGATGTAAAGGTAAGAATGTTTCTTCTGTTTTTAGACATTGTCCTTTCGTTTCTATTTTAGTGATAAAATCCCGCTTAAAAAGGTTTCTAGGTAAGATTAGGTATTACGGGTGTTAGGTCTATCGCCGAAACGGTGTTTTATGGAATTCCGCATATAGCGTCGTACCGCTTATTACGACGTTTTCACAAATCCCCTTGAACGGCGTACTAACGGGAGTTTACTGTACCTCTATTTACCTTTATCTTGTTGCCGAAGAGGGTCAGCCTCAGCAGGGATATGAGTCCTCTGAAGGCCTCCGGGTGCACAGACTCAATCCGGTTGTAGTTGAGGTTCAGCAAGGCCAGCTTGGCGAGGTTCTCGACCGCTTCGGTCGGCACCCTGTCCAGCCGGTTCTGGCCCAGGTCCAGAGACTCTATATCGCCGGACATCCCCAGGAAAGCGTTCTTGTCGACGAACTCGACGCTGCAGTTGAGGGCGAAGAAGTGGGCGACGCGCAGTTCGCCGAGGATGTCGCCAGGGAAGTAGCCGAGCTTGACGTTGCGCAGCTTCAGGTAGGACACCAGTTGGCGGGTGTTGGCGACGGAGGCGACCGATTGGCGGAAGTCTTCTTGCGAAGCCGAGTCGCAGGTGAAGTCCAGGCCGCGGGTCTTCATGGCGCATGTGCAGGTGCGGGAAGGGGGGAGGGTGGGGCAGCCCATGAAGTTCGAATGAACCGTTCGAGGGGTGGTCGCCAGTAGGAAAAGGAGGAGGGTGTAGAGGGACCACATGTTCAATCCTTTGATTAGGTCATCTGAAAAAATTCAAATAGTGACTGTTACAAGAATCCTTGATGTAACATACACGGGGAATATAATTAAAATTGCACTTTTAAAAGAAAAACAGTTTCTATAATTGTCATGAATCCTTCCGACCAAACTAAACACCCTAGGTTTGGTCAGGAGAACAATTTTTAAAGGGTTTTGACAAGAGCAACGCTCCTTTTCGGCCAATTTTGGATTTTTTTCACCTTTTATCAAAACAAAATCCCATTGCTTCAAGAATACTCATAAGAAATTAAGTCATTCTGTTTAGTGGTGCAACTTAATTACAATAAATTAATTGCTCTGTATTTAAATGTGTTAAATATAAGGATATGCAATTAATATTTTTTTATCCAATGGGCGGGTACTGGATTTAACATCCTTGACCACTGAATTACCCCCAAGAAGTACCTACTTATCGTTACCCAGCGAGCACCTGTGGACAGGAGCCACGGAGGTGAGGTACTACTACCCGCGCCACACACACATTCGCTCCTACAACCCCTTTTACAGGGGGGGGGACACATTCATTCATCACACAAGGATAGAAACTAAGAAACATGCCAAACGGGAATTCGAACCCCCAGACGTACGGCTTAGTTAATATACAATTTTGAACATTAAAGTTTTATGTAAAAGTTATTATCCTAGGTGTTATACTATCCAAGCTTGTTTAACATAAATTATAAAGATTGATATGTTTGTTCTTCACATTATGTAGCCATATTCTGAATGATAACTCAACAAGCTTCTTTTAAAACCTAAATATCCTTTGAAGATATTTTTTCCTGGAATTTAACACAAAAAATGAATGAAAATGTTTCTCATAAAATCATTCAAAAAACCCGATTAGTCCAACGAGGTTTACAGAAAAGCTGCGTTTCAGTTAGAGTGCCTGTAAAACTCCTTTTTCCTTTAGAGTACCCTTAATACAGAAAAGAAAAGAATTTGCCCTTTGAATCTACTGCCGTAATTTATATGAAGGCTCTTCATTTAAAAAGGGTCTTACAAACTATTTTCTTATCTCCAGATGGCTTAAGATGGATTAACTTCAACGCAGTCTATAGCCTTAATAATCTTTTTTTAATTTGATAAAGTCTCTGTTTCCATAAATGAATTCCTACTACTATTATCTCAAGTAAATTATAGCTACTTTTTAAAGAGTTTTCCTAATGAAATATTACTAAGTTGTAGGGCGCAAAAAATTAATAGGCGCAAAATTTTTAATGTTATGCAATTTATGCGAAATTAGAAATTTATTTGATCAAGATAGTAAATATTTTCCTGTGAATTATACATTTACAACTTCAAATATTTTAAGTTGAATTACAAGTATAGAATTTCTTTTTACAAAAGTTTCTCCAATTTGTTTGTCTGAGAAACTTTTATATGACATGTAATCCACAAACTTTGATCAATTACAGCATTTTAAATTTATTTATTACAGATTACATTTTAGGGTGCGTTCAAATATTATATATGCACCTTAGGGGAGGGGAGTTTCTGGTTTTCTTATTTTTGGTGACAAGGGGTTGAGAAGGGGGGAAGGTGATACGAATAAATGCTTACGTAAAACAGAACACTTGAATTTTCGGAAATCCCTCAAAAATTAAATTTAAAATATTCTAATGTTTTGAGGACTAGCATTTTAACTACACAATAAAAAAACATTAATGATACACAGAACAATTATTTAAAATGAGCAATTTTCGGGATAAGAGGGGTTTTTTTTGTACAACAAAAATATAGAGGTGGCGGGTTTTGGCAGTTTGTATACGTAATTATAAATGGATTTAACGATTTGCTCTGTTTTGTTGATTAGAATAAAGGGGAATCAAAAAATGACCAACACATGCTCGTCGTAAGAAAATTATTATGGCGTCATATCCGCGGGTCACGCCAAAAAAAAAACCGGACACAGAATTTTTGTCCGAATCCCACATCCCATACTAACAAGACACCATCATTAACTTAACATAAGGCATTCACCCCAAAACAACTATCCTCCCTGCTTCACACACGTTCCCAGAATGCATCCGGTCAGCTTTATTTGTCCCGGATCTCACTCAGCCCTCATCACAACCTTAATACACTGCTCGCGGTCCTGCCATAACTCGGAGGAGCTAATTTAGAGGGGCGCAAGAGACATCGCGTTATGAGGCTCGTAAATGAACGCGGATGGATACAGCTGACGTCATAAAAAGCTTCTTTCTCCGGTGTTGTTCTTGCTCTATCTGGGTTTATATATCTTGGGGCCCGTGTTGCCAGATAAGCCGGCGAGAAAAGAAGGTTAATTTCAGTAAGAGACTTCTGTAATTCCGTTCCGGAGAATAGTGTGCGATAGATTATTATCATATGCTGGTTATTGCAGTCTAACCGAATATGCGACGGAGTGCCTATTTATTGAGTCCTATTCTGTTATGCCACATGTATTTATGGCCTTATTCGTTTATGCATGATAAAAGAACTCTTCCAAGATACCAGTGCCTGATTAAGAGAGCATTTAAGATCATTCAGTTTCTATAAAGGAAACACCTCTAACTGCAAGGATTACTGATAAACATAATATGAACACTGTTTCATTTTTAAAGTTTATTAAGCAGTACACAACACAATGCTATTTTTGATTTACCTTTTTGACTGTAGAATTTAAAGAAGTAATGAATTCTAGCCTAGGCTGCATTTTATGAAAATATATTGTGTAAATTAGTTAATAGCTTTTAAACCAAGTATAAAAATATCTTTTTCCGAACTCTTTTAGTAAAACGTTTTAAAGAATAAATTGATATCTTTTTAGTCTTATAAAATATCGATAAAAACTTACAAAGAAAAGCCCATATAGTATTACTTATTACCAAGAAAAGTCAATTTAAAATTTCTTGATTTGATTACTTCTAGACATAATAATTTATTGTAAATTTTTGTAAAATTTAGACACATTTGGAATTAAAACTTATTTGTTTAGGATCTTTTTAGATGTTATCTTTTTCAGTGCCTACAATTATTTACTTTCCAAATGTTTCCTAGCATTTAAGAAAAATGCATTTAAAACTTAGATTACAAGTTTTGTTTTCTTATTTCAAATTTTACTTTTAGAATGGCTGCAGCTAAAGTTCAAATTTACAAAATTCGAAATAAATAAGAATTTGGATTAGTTTTTAATCTGCTTCATTGGGCGGGAAAGTTGCATAAATCAAAATTCAGTAATTTGCTTGTGATAGCATCTTCAAAAATCCATTTTCTTTAGGAGCAGCACAAGAGGTTTTAGAGAAAACCTTCAATGAATCAAAATTACGTTCTGTAGACTTATACCAGTGTCATTCTCAACAACTCAATTTATAAATCACTTAATATTACATTTAGAAAGAGATTTGCACACTAACAAAAGTAACTTTGCTACTTAATTTCCCTTAAAAATTATTTCATAATTAGTTCTTATGCTAACTTTATGGAAAAAGGAATATCACTCATTCATCAAAACTGAGTTAATAAAGACTTGAAATATCCTTTCTCTAATGACACTAACATTAGCATGAATCATTGTTCTAATCATGACAAAGCGTAAACAAAGCCTCTAAACAAGCCTAGCCTCGAACTCTGTCAAAAAAAATTCATCATAAGATCCGAAACAAAAACAATCATCTTCTTCAAAATCAATCCATCTTACGAGCATACATCAATGTCAAAAGCATCGGTTACAAAACGAAATTTAAATGCCGCTCACAACACAACGAAATGAAACAAAGAACACAGGCAATGCGTAGATGCAAACAGATGGAAAAGACTTTCTCGCACACGAGACAGCAGGATTTCCCTTCTGCGATTTGGCAACACCCTTGATGGATGGCTTTCTCCTCCATGAAGAAAGAGCTCCGATAGGGCGGGAAGAAAAAACAAAACGAAGAAAAGAAGCAGCGGGAATATTAAGGTGATATTGATGTTTTTGGAGTAATAACTCCGAAGATAGAGAATCTGCCCGTTTCCCCGTTGTTGGGAACAAGAATGGGGGAAAATTACTCCCGGGAAAAAGTAATTTATTATTCTTTTCTCCGGGGAAGGAAGGAAATTTGGAGAGTATTTTAATCTTCTCAAATTTACCCAAAAAGACTCGGGCATTTTTTTTTCTTTCGAATCTTGGGTATTTAATAAAGTTTTATTTTAGTTCTTTGTGCCTTGATTTGATTCTCGAATTTCTGATGAAGCATAGCTTTATAATCACTTATTTAAAGAATATTTAGATTTTTCAAAGAGATCATTACAAAGGGTATTTTATTTTTCGTTGCTGGAAATGCTTTTCTGATTGAATTTAAATTGGGGAAAAGAAAGTCACGAATAATAATAATAATAATAACAATAGTTTGCGAAAGAATTGGATTTCTGATGAAACGCTTTTTTTAATGCTGAATATTTTAAATTAAAGACTTTATGAGTGAAACTAACAGCTTAATAACTTTGATTAGTTTTGAAATTAAAAATAGGGATTTGAAGGATTCAAATTTCTACGAAGTCAAATGAGTTAAAATACATGAATTTCTCATGACAGAAAATATTTTATTTCTACACTTTACATAATATACTTAACGACTAGTGAACACACTTGGGGCCTAATATCAACTTCTAAATACGAAGGGATTTAAAACCTGATTGTTATATGAAGTGTGAAATATTTTACTATATCAAGCCTTTACGTCATACTACTATAGGCCCTTAATTTTGAGGCTGATACCTTGTATGGAAAAAAGATTGAAAAAAATTGTGGATTTTGAAAACGTTTAAAAAACGTTACCTAAAAAAGAAATATTTATTGTGTCAAACCACCATCATTGTGTCATTTAAAAAAGAAATATCAAGTGTGTCAAACCACCAGATGCCAATTTTGCTCATAGTACCTTATTATTTAATAATTATTTTAAATTACTTACAATTTCTCTAAGAGGTGTATTTTTACTCATAATTTATAGTAGAGATGATAGATAACTATTTTTTAGCATAAGAAGAACTAATGAAATCTACAAAATTCCATATCCCTCTAAAGAAAGCATGCGCAATACATTTTTCGTATCTTGATCCAAAGTTTTACAATAGCTTACCATTGAATATTCAAAACAGTATAACCAGTATAAACATATTTCAAAACATTTAAAATCCTTCTTATTTACATTTACAAATATTTTGCAGCTTTTTTAAATTGACTGAATTCAATTATTAACTATACTTGACACCGCACCGTTTCGCCAGCGCTTTGTTTACCTTTTAAATATTTGTTGAATCTTTTTTTTTTCATTTATATTTCAACATTTCTATGTATTCTGATGTCAATTTTTTAACTTTTTCTAATGTGTAGGTATTATTTACTCTGATTATTATTTTTTTATTACTATTATTATTATTATTACTATTACTACCATTACTATTACTATTACTATTAAACTAAACTAAACTAAACTCATCGGCGCAACAGCCCTATAGTGGGCCAAGTCCTACGATGCCCATCTTCGTTTTCTTGACCTTGGGGCCCTGGGGTGCAAGGCATATGTCCCGGTTAGGTGGTCAGTCTAACGCAAGACCCCCCAGTGTTTAGTTCCCAAGCACGCTTGGACTATTACTATTATTAATAATATTGTTATTGTTATTGTTATTATACCTGCATAGGATCACTTCTATGACAAATTTTTTTTTTTTCGTTATACTGGACTGCAACGTTTCTTGACCCTATGACGTCACTACGCGGAAGGAAATACCGAGTAAACAGAAAGCCTGTTGGGTTGCTAGGAGGAGTTCCGGTACGCAGATATTGATAAAAAGACCCTATATATAAATATATACATGGGTTTAACAATCTAATAATATTTCTAAATTGAAGTTCTTAACTCAAAATTCAGACACCGCGCTGGGAACTACTTTCTTTGTTCTGTTTCTCCAGGATCAAGTAACGTTGCAGTCTAGTATAGTTTGTTGTATCTGGGAAAATTTTATCTACTCTACGCAAGGAAGTGCAGAGTTTGGGCAGACATTTTTTAAACACCCTGTATAAAAAATGAGGTAAAAGATTACCATCAATCAAAACTTTTACACTTTCTTTTCTTCGATCAAAACACCCTAAAATAAGTTTAAACGTTTTGAAACTGAAGTTTCTTTACAAGTTTGCAAGGTTACACGTTACCATGGCCACAGACCAACCCATTAGCCTACAATGGAGTGTTTATGAAGAACTGCAAATTGTGAATCGATTAGAACAGGGAGTATAAATATCGAGTAGATCCCCATTTAGAACAAAAATCGATAGTTTATGGTTCCATTACGGACAGATAAATGGGAGGGCAAGGTGCTCACAATTACTTAATTAGAGTGGAGTGTTATCTGGAAGAGGCAGTGGTTGCACTCATTTGATGCTTAATTATTGTTTTAAGAATTTGTTTTTTAATTTTTAATTATATCTTGAAAAACTTTGTTTATGAAATTTGGTTTTTGAGTGGTGATAAAGGAAAAATTATACTTTGATTACTGTTAAATTTATAGTGTTTTGGGTGAATTTGACTCTTTTTTTAAAAAGTTAACTTTCAAAATATTTAAAGTATTATTAATACTGATTTCCAAACAAAAAATTATATTCATCAAATCACTTGAGCTTACAGAGTTAATTATTTTAAATGCAAACAAGAAGGGGAAATTGCGAACTTTTTCTTTTATGAGGGCTGAAAAGGTGCTATTTTTACATGCTAATATCTCCTCGAATATTTAATCCACAAAATTGGAACTTACAACTCCGTCCATGCCTCCTCTATTGATTTGTTTGTTGTTATGATTTGTTTAATCTTAAATTTAAAGTTGAAATTTCCTGTCTCGAATATTTAAGATATTTTCATGAAACCTTTTCAGTACGTTTGACACGAAGTTGCAAACAATTTTCCTACTGAAGTTTATGCTCTATGCTCTTTAGTTTTTTTAGTTAATTTTTCACTGTTTTAATTTCGCCGCTAGGGGTGCTGTAAGCAGTCTCAAGGGATTTAGCATGGATGCATTTCTCTTCTATGACCCTAAGTGACATTGGTTCCAAATAAGAGTCGTGATACGAACTTTTCAAACACCCTGTATAATATAAGAATAACTCAAACCAAAAGTCAAATAATCTTTTACCAAAAAAACCCAACTCTTTTAAAAGCGTCTATAACGTAATGATAAAAAGAGAAAATGAGGAGATAATCTTCATTAGTTTTTGTAAAATGAAACAAAAAAACCCAAGTATGATCTCATATTACTACTTTATATGCTACTTTAAAATGCAGGAAAGCTTATTAGTTGAAGGTAAAACGCCTGGCCTTTAAAACTATCTTCTTCTTTTAGAGTTCATATATTGCAAAATAGCAAACATGTGACAAAAACGAGATTTCCTAATTAGGATATTTCTGGTCTTATTTACTGCGGAAATTTATATGATCCTTCAGGTTATTTCCATTTTCCTCAGAAACTTTACAAAAATACGTGCCTCCACGAAAGTTTACATCTCGCAAAACTAATTTTCTAATTTCGCTAAAAGGTTGTAATTTCGCTAAGTAACTTATAAATATTATATAAATAAGATTAGCTACATTTATGTAATGAATTTTATTGACTTTACAACCAAGTTATACGTCACAGTAAATGGTAAGTACATAAACAAGATATAAACTATTCATACGAAATTTTGCATTTTATTCGAATAAAATGTTAAGAGCTCTTTCCAAGATTTACCTTCTAACGTAACTAATTCTTGAGATTTATTTCTTCCTTAAAAGAGGAGCTCTTTAGCAAGATTTTAATTTCCTTTTGGCTTTAACCTTTTCTGTCTTAGCCAACCGACATTTTTTATATAGGATTAAATTGCAAAGCCGGGAGGTTGGAAATAAAAGTTTTCCTCATACATTTGTGTTGTTTGTTTATGCAAGTAATATGAGTTTGTAATAGATTTCATTACTTGTAATGAAATAATTGAATAGACAATTTTTTATTTAAAGACAAGAATTTAAAAAGAACTTGCAAGAACTAAATTATATAATTCAATTTAAAAGTGGCAATAAAGTCATATATAGACGAGTCAACCAGAAAAACTTTTTAATTTGACCATGAAGCCCTAGTGCAGTGTTTTCCATAGCATTAAGATGTGACATAAGCGAAAGTGTTCTTGGGATTCATGACGTCACACAGTTGAACTCTCGTTTATAATATGAGAGAATAACACCAACCAATCACCGTTTACCAAAAGAAACCCAACTCTTGCAAAAGAGCTTATGATGTAATGATGCAAAGAAAATATTAGTCATTACTTATGGTGAAATAAAGTAAGAAACGTGAAATGCAGGAAAGCTAAGTTGGAGTTAGAACGCCTGTAAAACCCTCTTTTCCTTTAGTGCTCATTTAATGCAGGAAAGCAAAGACAAAAAAGGAGATGCATAGAAAAGTTGCCGTGAAAGAGAGAACTTCAAGTTTTAATAAAAGAACACAAGATAATATGGTGGGATAGGGTTAAAAGAGAGATGCATAAAAGTTTATATGAAATTAAAGTTCCCTCAGAAAAGTTATCTGATGTTCATTGGTACATAAAATTATCGGGTTTTATTAATTAGTATCGATGAAAGTATATCTCCTTAAACTAAAATACAAGTGATATACATGATTTTTAACTAAACAGACACTTACACAGCATTAAAATGCATCAACTTCTGAAAACAAAATGAAACATTTTCATTTTCACTCATAATCCTTAGTTTTAAACAACATTTAGAATAAATTTAAATAATTGCAGAAACCTACGTTAAGATATGGAATCGCTAATTTTAAAATTTTATTGATATTCCCAGTTACATAGGACATCTAACCCATGCCATTATAAATTTTAACCCCGTAATTGAACAATCATGAAACTGCAAATGTGAACCTCAAAATCATCACACTCAATTATACGTTTACAAATTTAAGCAAACTCTTCAAAGCATGCACTGTTATTAACATGCATCGAAGATAAAGTAACCAAAAGTAACCCCCTATGAGAAATGAGATAGTTCAAGGCAGTGACACTTGAGGTCCGAAGGCTGAATACATTTCACCACTTAAGGCACATCATCATAACTCTCAATTTTTATCCATTGTGAGTTTTGCATTCAAAATTTCTCGATCACATGAAATAAACAATGCTTCGATAAAACCACTGCGATGACTACTAGTTTCATATCTCAGCATGCATAGAAGAAGGAGAACTCATTAAGGAGAACTCTTTTTCCCCTTCGCCCCCCCCCCTAAAAATTACATCACGATGCACCTCAAAACCATAAAACGCAACCCCTCTTGCAATAAATAAAAATCGACTTAAAAAGAAAAACAGACAAAACAAGACAGAGCGCGCAGAGCTCTAATCAAAACAACAAGCAAAAAAAAAAGAACGCGCAGACCAATAAGCGTCAACCATTTACCATTGTTGATCTTGGGGATCCTAGGCAAACACCCGCAGCCGTAAACCAGTTATAGCACCCATCAAACCAGTTGGTTAAATAGAGGTGACAGGCGTCTCGCTGCGTCTCACCTTGGTAGGAGCCGTCACGTGAAGGCTTGGCCGGGTGCATGGCAGTCGCTGTGGAGTCGCGGATAGCCTCCAGGGGGCGCTGCGGATCAGGGGGCTCAAGGAGCGGCATGCGGAAAGGAGCCGGGGTGAATACCGCGGGGTTATTACGCAACGGGGGATCGCTCGGTTTGATGGGAAGCGTTTAATGGAATCGACCGTTTTTGATTCCATTCGGGGAATTCTTTGCTGTAGGATATTTAGGGGGGTATTAAAGGAATAGCGAAGAGTGAGGGTTGTGAAGGATTATTTATAGATAGAATTATTGAGTAATTTAAACTGACTATGGCTAATTGAATCAAGTAAGTTTTGGGAGTAAGTCAGAGAAATAAGTTTTAGAATTTAGAAAATGGGAAAGAAACATAAAACTTCTATTTCTGACCTTCAAATTTCAACTTAATCTTCACAATCCCATTTGAAGGAGGAGCAGAAAATTAGGAGAAAAAGGTCTATTCGAAATGCATTTTGTGGAGTTTAAAAATATAGTTGCTGGATTTCTTTCTTAAAGCTTTTGATGTTCCTGCGGGACATAAGATTTAATTCGAAAACTAAATTATATTTCGCATAGTGTAAAACATAAATAGAAAGCATGGAATTCAATGTTTAAATCAGAGTGTTTTCAGAGTCCTTAAGGACATCTCATCCCCTGAAAGGTTTCAAGCGTGCCCCCAAAGTCTCCCACCTAAGTCCACCTTTAGTATCTATCTCGATAGTAACAAGTAAAACAATTTCCCCATTTTGAAGTAAAACTTTTAACCCCCTTCCGAAATTCTGACATCTATTTTTATTTTCCTAGAAAATTTTGAGGTTTACAAGAATCGGTCCTCTTCGGGTGTAACCCAAAGGGTCTAAAAGTAAGCTAAACACTACTTTAAAGGGGCAAATTTTCAAAACTTTTCTGGGGAGGCTCCGGCTTACAAGGAATGATTTTTGGAAGTAATGCAAATAAATGTCTCAAATGGGTTGAAATACTACTTTTAAGTATTAAATTTTAAAGGTTTTACGGAGGTGAACCATCAGGCCCCCATTTTTATTTGAGGCTCACATTGTACTCAAAAATTTAGAGAATTAAGTGCAGCAGAATCATACTAGTAAGTGTTCTAAAATTTGAAGTTCTCATAAAGGAGCCCCTTAGAAATAATGCTGAGACTGCATTGTATCTCGAACATTTTTTAACTTGCACCGGAAACTAAAGTCTGGTTACGGCAATGAAAAACTTTCAATCCTTGACCGCTCGAGATTTCCATAAATCCTATAGAAAATAGTGGGCGGCAAGGACTGAAATGGTTAATTAAATCATCGGTTTGAAAAAGAAAAAATTGACTTTCTCTGCTCTCAAAAAAAAAACACTCTCCGCTCTTCACATCAGGGCAGGCCCGTGCTGGCCAGGAGGGCGTGTATATTTTGGGATTTTTTATATTTCAACTGGTGAGCTTTAAGTTAAAGGAGTCAGGAGAAACCCTGAATAACAGCAGTAATTCAGTTAGATTTAGGTGGGTATCAGGAGACTATAAAATATTTAATGTGACATCTTATATTTTATCAAAAATGAATTGTAAACATATTTGAATAAATTTCCCTTCTTTTAATTCCATGTTTTTGGTGAAGTTCCTTTTTGGGCAATAACAGAAAAAAAATGAATTATTGAAGCAAGGTGAAGCTAGGTAAAACTATACTTTTAAAGCTCATCCTGGTTATATAGGCGGATTTACGGGGATTCTGTGTTTTACTAATTTTGCATACTATTTTTTCTATATCCAACAGGTTTTTTAGAGTAAAACGCATTCAAATATACGCCCGATTTAGTTCATGTTAAAATACCTCTTATTGCTGAAAATTCCATTAAAATACTTTTTATTTAACTTAAAATAAATTGAGAACTGAATCACTGCTGTTATTCAGGGTTTCTCCCGACTCCTGTAACTTAAGTTCACCAGTCGAAGTATAAAAAATCCCAAAATATACACGTCCCTTTGGCAGATCAGCAAGGACCTGCGTGAGGGGGATAGTGGAAAAGATAACTATCTCCTTCAGAAAGATATAGTCCCTTGAATTTGAGGAAGTCCATTCATTGTATAAAATTAAAATGTAAGTTCTTTTGTCTTTCTTTTCATTGTCTTTGTACTGTAAACTAAGCCAAAACAAAAATTGTTTTAAATTAAAAGTGTTTTTACTTCTAATCCAGTAAATCTTGGACCCCATTAATATTCATACAACTATCTTAATGACTCAGTTTCACTATATGCATTTGAATTTTATTTGTCTTATTCTATCTATTTTTCCACTTTTGTGCTTTATATACTCAGCAAAAACATAATTTAATTGTCAATTTAAGTGGTTTTTAAGATTTTTTTTCTATATGAAATTTCATAAGGTTGATAAGAGGAATAAGTCCATCAAGTTTTTTTTAATAGTACCATATTTTTTAATACATGGTCCAGAATTCTCAGTAAAAATGAAGTTGTTATACAATGAAAATTCCATGACTAATACAGTTTTTCTCTTCGATTTTCTCAAAACTTCCTTTTTGGACTTATTCCCTTCTACAAACTGAAGACTCAATTAACGTACGCCCCCCAAACTTCCTCCAACGAAAACACTACCGCAGTCTTCCCCTCCTTTGCAAAACCCCACAAACACGACGAATATCTCGACGATAACAATCTTACACCACAGTCCCTATTATTCACACGTTTCCGTCGCAACAACAACATCAAAAGCAACACACAAAAAAAAAACACCACCCCCTCGTTAGCCCTTATTCGAATATCAGATTTAATTACGGAATTCATGAAAGGAACCCACAAGAAAAAAAATTTCGCCGAGAGAGAACCAAAAAAAAAAAAAGAAAGTCGAGGAAAAAGCGTTAGGCTCAGAACCCTGTTATGTCCATTAACACGGTTTCTCAGCTAATTAAGTTGTTCGAATAAAAGTGCCAAGATGTGAGGTCTTATTATTCTTCCTCTGTTGGATCCCGCAAAGATTTAATAAAGCCTTTGCAAAATGTTGGGGACTTTTTTTTTTTTAATGAGAATGAGTTTAATTTCTCGGTTCGGAGAAACGATCCAATGAAACTGTGTGTCGGTGTGGCTTTTACTTTGTAAGGAATTGTTTACATGTCGGATTAGTGTTTTTCCGTGACAACTTGTGAGATTTAATTGGTTTGAGAGTAACTTGGTGTTTTTGGGGCGTAGTCAATTGCATATGACTTTTGGTTCCTGATGAAAATGGGGAGAAAATTCTGAATATGTTTGCGGAGACACAAAACTTTTTGCAATTGATTCATAAAAATGTAATGAATATTTACTTTTCCTTTAATTGGTGGAAAGATTCTACATACTTTATTATAATGTATTTCCATCGAGTATTTGAAACTTATTTTCCCATGTAATATCTCACCATAGTAAGTAAAGTATACTTATTAGTATACACTTTTATTTAAATTAAGGCAAATAATGTATCAATTACTGAAATAAATAGTTGATGATAAATTTGAAAGATGTTAATAAAGTTTTATTACATTTATATTTTTTAGCCTTTACCAACTCTTACAGCAAGTTTTGAACATTTTTGCTCATTTTATTTTTGAACATTGATAATTTTTAAACAGAGCTATTCCTTTTGAAAATCCCAGTATATAATGAACTATGTACAAATTTGATTTTTCAGAATATTTCTGAAAAGCAACAAAAACAATAACAGTGGCAGGTAACTACTTCAGAAGATAAGTAACAAACATCAAACATTAAAAGTTGAACCACACAAAATATATATAATTCTATTAATTCTCTTGTCTATCCCTTTAAAAAATTGCCAAGCTATTTTGGGTAAAAAATATCGTTAAAATAGCACACCAACCGATTGAAATATTTTAGTTTTATAGCAACAATAGTTTGGCAATATTTTAATCTTTGGTTTCTGGTGAAATTTGGCAGGGAAAACGCGAGAAATAGTACGTTTTATTTATTTTTAGCTGTTCAACTTCTACCAATTTCGACTTATCCTTTCAAATAACATTAAATAGAAAAATCACATTCAAAATTCAATATTATTTACTTAAATAAAAAGCCCAACACAAACGCATAATCAAATAGAAGAAAGAAGAAATTTTATTTAGGTATCAGGCAGTAGCCCGTTCACGAAAAATACATTATAATAGAAATAGATGAAAGAAAAATACATCGAAATCAGAAATACGTAAACAACCATCCATCAATAATCATAATAATGAAGAAAAAACGCAATAACTATTAGTTTACAAACAATTAACAAAACAAACAAAAAATAAATAAATAAATTTAAAAACAATTATCCAACAGGAACGGTTCAACTTTTGTAAATTTAATAAATTTTACTACTATTACAATTTAATAAAATTTACTATAGTAAAAAAAAATTGGTACAGCTTTAGAAAAAGTCCGCTTTCCGTCATGTTTAACCACAGCTCTGACAACAACATGATTTTAAGTGTTGTCAGTATGGAGATCTAATCGTACTATTAGATCTCTAACAATATTATACTAATTACTATTATTTTAGGATCTAATAATAATATTAACAATTAGATCTCAACGGTTGTCGGTCATAAATTGAGCTGTGGTTAAACATGGCGGAAAGCGGACCTTTTCTAAAGCTGTACCAGAAAATTTTATGATTGTATGTTAAAAAACCATTGAAATTATTTTGAACATAATCAAATATACTCATCAATGCCCAACATGAGTAGCGCCTGCACCTTACACCTTCCTAAGATGGATTGGCCTTTGAAACACGATAGTTTCATTCAGAGAACTGAAATCTCTCTTTTACACACACATAACAATCCAGACACCTCGTCCTATACTTCTAAACAAACTTATATAACTCCCGACTAAACCAACACACACACCAATCCAACAAGAAAAACACACCCAAGTCCCAAAGAAAAACAACACCCCCATCTTCATCTTCATCCCGATCCATCACATCCTCTCCAGAAGACAATAGGATGACAGTGACTCATTGGCATCATTAGAAACCTATCCTAGGAGGGAGGTCGGATCTCAACGACCCGGGGTGTGTCGACCCCCCTAGAGGGAGGGCTGCCTTATTGGTGAAGAGGACCCGCGGGAGTAGGGGGTGGTTGATTGTTATTGGGGGTGCAGATTGGGGATGGATGAGAATATGAAAAGAGGGAGAGAGATGACGATTGTAGCAGGTAGGCAATTTTCTTCTGTCAATGTTGGTCCTGGTTAATTGGAAGTGTGAGGTTGTGTGTGTATTTTTTTTTTATTATTATTCTTTTCTCAAATGAGGTTTTGGAAGACCCCTTCTATCGAATCTTTTGAGATATTGGCTTTTTTTGGGGGGGGGGTGGATATGTATTTAAAAATTGAAAACTGGATATTTGAATTTTGTGGAAGTAAACCGGTAACTTATAAATGAAATGGAAAATAAAACGTTACATAAGGGAGAATGGGGTAATAAGAAACACGAATAATAAGAAACATTTTTATTTGCTGCTTTGTGATGGCCTAAAAATCACAAAAAAAAATCACAGAATATCTTTAGGACATACTTAATATCCCATGAAAATTTTATCGTTTTAGAATAATTATTTCAGTGAAAAATTCACGTTTAAAGTTGATGCCACTAGCAAAACCCTCCACCTAAAGTCATGCTTTTTCAACTATTTCAATTTATATCTTGTTTTGTGGGAATTAAATTATCTTGGAATATTAAGTTACTTTTTATTGAACTTATACTTAAGTTAACGTTATTAGTGAACTTTTTTAGAGATTAAAAGGGCTACATAATTCACTTTTTGTTCTTCAATTTAGGGTTATGGGTCATTCTTAAAAAGGCCCCATTTCTTATTTCATGTAAACAAAACTTTGGGGTGATAAGAAAATTTACTTATTGTATTATTGTATTTTTCCCTTTATTATTTCAACATTTTATTGTTTTTATTGATGAAGTTAAAAAATTAAAATAAATTAAGCTTATCATTACTTCATTTTCCTGAAAAGGTGGGATAGTAAGACACTTTTACTCACCACTTAAATGTTTATTAAAAAATTTATTAAGTGATTCTATCAAAATTCTAAAACAGAATTTGCGTTTTTATTTTAGGTGTGGTTACTTACTTATATCCTCTTCGTGCCAGCTGGCAAATAAGGCCTCGAGTCTCTTTCTCCAAGCACCCCTGTTTAGGTGTGGTGAGTAAAGTAAAATATTAAGTTGATTTTTTTATAGGCACTGTCTATTTGGACGGCCAATACAACTAAACTCTACTCTTTTTTCCACGGCCACGGCGTGTATTTCACCTCAATGCTGTGAACCCATCACTAAGCGCCGGGACTGCTACGTAACCGCGAGACCTCAGACCTACAGCGCATGGGCCAACAGCCGTTTTGGCCGTCCAAATAGACACTCTGTTTTTTATATTCACGTTGCCGAAAAATTAAGTAAAAACAATATTGAAACACAGTGGGGCGGGGGAATAGGTTCGAGAGTTTCTTCCTAAGCCTCCTGAACCATTCGAACCTGAAGGAAAGGGGTAGCGCTGAGTTTATAAAGAGGAAGAGGAATTAACCTTAAAAAAACTGAATTTGCAGAAAAAATGTAAATAAATTCGATGTCCTGCTCTGCGAAAGAGTTCTCTCGCTGAGCGTTACTGGGAGGCGAGGGACTTACTTGGTCAATGAACTTGTTACAGTTTTATTTTTTATCTTGTTCTCTAAGCTTTTTTCTGTTTGGTGTAGCTGTTTAATTACCTGCCATTGGAAATTTTAAAAAATGTAAAATAATTTTTTTTGGAGGGAATAACCACGGCTTACTAGATACTTATACAGGCTAGCCGAGTTTTAAACAATGAAAACCATTTGACAACTTTTCCCGCTTGGAGCGCTACAAGACCTACCTATATCACCCACCGCCTTCAACACTGTGGCTATGCTTTGCCATCTGGATTTGCAATGATTTCCGTACTCGGCTAGCCTGTATAAGTATATCTAGTATGCCGTGGAATAACTTTTTAGTCTCACAAAATGAAATAAGAGAAACACCATTACAAGAAAACTATTACGGTTTAATGTTTTTCAAGAGTATTTCCCCATGTTTGTGTGAATTTCAATATATTACACAGCAGGAAAACACTTTTCCAATAGATGAAGTCCATCAATTCAAAATTCGCGTCTCACATCAAAATCTCGACCTCTGATCTTCCTGTTCGCATTTGCAGTCACATCCCGACACAAGTTCCGAACAAAAATTCCGAGAATAATTACCCATCTCTCAGACGATAAAACCAGCGCTATCGATTTCGAATTTCCCGATCCGGAAAATCATATTTTTATTCGAAATTAAAAACAGCCAAAAGGGGCTGCTGCCACAAAAGAAATTAAAAGACGGCATCGCACAACGTTTCCGGAAAAGAGATAATGAACTCTTAGAGAGGCATTATTGAAGTATCGGAATTTCATAAAATTCATGTGGCAACGGACGATCGCTTCTTTTGAATTGCTCATTATCATTTAATGGGTAGTTTCTCACTGAAAGCTTCCCGTAAGAATAAAAGGCGGAACTGCCCCATTAAGAAATTTAAAAAGCATTTTTATTTTGAAATTGCCCGGGCATGTTCGATTACCTTAACAATTATCCCCCATTTTAAAGGAAGAAAAATGTCGGATGGCGTATCAAGGAAGGCGAATTTTTATGGAAGAGTTGTTTTAAAGCGCTGTGATAAGCGGCCTTCTCACTCAGTAACGCATAAATTGGTTTTATTTCCCGGGCTTTTGCGCTGATAATGAAATTTAACGCGCGTTGAAATATTTTGGGTTTTAAAAGAATGAAAATATTTAAGAATAAGGTTGGTGTCACTAATGGTTTGTATTCGAGTTTCCCTCGAAGGTTGGTACGGGTAATGACGTTAAAAATGTAGCTGACGGCATTGAGTTGATATTAGTTATTTACATTGACTCTGTTAAAGTGTTTTCTGAAACAGAATTAAAAAACTAACTTAAAAAGAAATTTTATCGACTTCAGTTATAGATTTTTATACCATTGTGCAGATTTTTAAATCAATGTAAAGCAGCATTCTAAAACGGTGACCCTTCCCAAAAAAAAGTGAGAAAATAATTATATCAAGGAGGAAGGATTTCAGAAGTATACTACCACTGAAGGATTTTTTTTTCATGACCAGACTAATGATAGTACCTACTGATCTGTTAAGGGTAATATGATAAATCCGGGCATTATTAATAATACCCTCGTACTTCGGGCTATGTGATAGATACTCATTGATAAAAGCCGTTGAATTTATCACATTGCCCGACTTACTTCGGGCATTATTAGTAATGCCCGGTTCATCAGTTTGCCCGTAACATACGTACAAAAAGTAATCCTCTTTGGGTGTCACCTAAAGACACCCGGAAGCTCAAAAATGAGTAAAATACTACTTTTTATGGTCATATTTCTAAAAATTTTCTGGGGAGAACCTCTTTTTTGTTTGGTGCAAAGTATTATTCGACAAAACTTGATAGTGAAATGAAATACTACATGAAGGTTCAAATTTCACTTATTATATATTCGTTAAAGAAGACTTTAGAAAAAAATTGGTTGAGTTTTAATTACTGTATTAAAGTTTTATCCACTGTTTCTTTAAATGAGGGGAAGGGGTAACAAATTAATAAAGTATTAAATTATATGAAAATTTCCATACATTTTAACCGAGGTTATAACTGTTGTAATTTTTCTTTTAAATTGTCTCCACTGGTCACACTAGATTCACATTAGATATTTCAGTTATGAAAGTACTAGTAGTTCGAATACAGTGAAAGTTTTTTATAGGGAACGCTGTAATAGAAAACCTTGGACAGAGAAAAGAAAAATCGGGATAAAGGGAAGTTATTTATAATTGATGAAGTTCTTTTTCCCTTCGGCCAATCTTGCAGCTGCTCTGCATTAAATATTAATATTCGTAGATCAAGTCTTAGTAAAACATATTTCTATCCGCCGGTAATGTTAAAGAAAAGTATGTAACAAAAGAACATTGACTACATGTTAAAAATAGTAGGCCTAGTGTGTGTTTTAGGTACCCAATTAATTCGAGGGAAATTTATTTCAGCATATTATATACTGGTGACAAACATGACTAATGCATGACTTGCCTTGAAAGTAATGTACTGTGTGATACTTTGGGTTTCACGCCTGTTGTTGGTCGTCAATATTTGTATTTGTATAAGACAAACTGATGAATTTCTACTATAAATGCTCTTAAAATGGAGCGGAACTTGGGTTACTGGGATCGTCACTAATAATTCAAAGAAATTTCTTGAATTCCATATTAAATCAGTGTTTTAATACGAAGTTTCGGATGATTTAAATAATTCTTTGTAGTCCCTTCAGTAGCTTTAACGGCTTTAACAATACTAGTTATTACATTGTTAAAATTAATTAATAAAAAATCTTTTTAAGAAAAATGTTTTTAAGTAGACTAAAATAATAAATAATCAAAAAATCTTTTTAAGAAAAATGTTTTTAAGTAGACTAAAAAGTATAAATGTTTTTTTCTAACTCTTTGTAAAACGAAAAACGTGGGGATCATGCAAATAGGTAATATTTATCATCTACTACTCTTGGCACTGTCTATCCACGATATAAAATAAGAAGAAGAGTGCCGAGAGAAGATGATGAATTAATTTTAAAAACGTTGTTTTTAAAAAAGATTTTTATTCAATAATAATTTTCTGCTTTTTAGTTTTGTTTGTGTAAATTTTCGAATTCGGCCTGAACAATTTCCAAGGATTTGATTCCTTTCACTTTTTAATAAAACTATAAAACGCTTTTTTTATTTTGGACAAATTTGACCATTATACATGACTGACTGTATTTTTGTTAAAATTCAGTTAGCTTTGGAATATTTTTTAAAATACTAGTAATATAAACATGTGTTTTTTAAAAAATATACTGGTGACAAAATTAACATTTAATTAATTAAATTAAGTCCCTTAGATGTATTTATCGCAGGGGGTGTCTCAGGGTCATATCGACGAGAGAGTTCAACCCCCCTCCCTTTGATAATTAGTTCTGAACAAGTTTTTTTCCTTTAACATTTTGATGCATAGCAAAAAAAGTAGTATATTTCAAGTGTATGAGTTCAGACACTCTATAAAGTCAAATTTACAAAGTTTTCTGGAGGAGGAAACTTTTTCTTTCCCCATTTTGGTCACTTGACTTAAGATAATCCCCTAAAATTTTTAATATAAAATATATATTAAATAGCTTTAGGTTCCAAAGAGCTAAATTTACCCTATTTATCAGGGGTGCTGCTGAGTTGAACTCAAAATCCGGGAAAACTATTAGAGTGGCGAGCCTTTTATCCGGAATCTCAAATTCCGGAATGATCCAAAATCCGAAACTTACATATTAAAATTTTTTTTCCTTGTTCTGGAGGTATTTTTCTAACAAAGCTTATGGCACGCCCGATGAGGCAGAACGGTTTGGAACATATTAACTACAGCCGTATGTATAAACGCGACTTTATCGTAGCTATAGCTGTGTCCCAAAAAAGACTAACACATTTTAAAAATTTATAATTAAAAAACTAAAAAAGATAAAAAACAAGCGGTTTCTTGCATCCTACTCTTAAAGACCAAAGAATTACGGTTTACGAAAATTTGTGTCACAAAATTCTTTGATCTTTAGAGTAGGATGCAAAAAAACGCTTGTTTTTGTCTGTTTTAGTTTTTGAGTTATTGATTTTTAAAATGTAATGTGTCAGTCTTTTTTGGGACACCCTTAAGATCAAGTCATTAAAAAATTCTTTCAGAATGACGTAGCTACTTATGTATTCGCATTTGGCACCGATGGTGGGACAGGGTTCTTCATAAAATGTGTGTGGTTGATGCTGCAGTCCTGCACTTATTTTCAATTAGACTTAATGTTGGGCTTTCTTGTTAGATCAATAAAACCCGGAATTCCACTGGATTCATCAGGCTTCTAAAAAAACGGCTTCCCTGGGTAAAAGGTTTTCCTACCCCTGTTTCAATCGCAGACATTTGCATAGAGTATTTTCAGGTGACGTCACAACCGGTTATTTTCTTTTAACTGTGTACTTTCTGTAGGACTTTTAACTGTTGCTAAGGCCGTTGTTTATCTGTTGCTAAGGCGGTTTTTAGGTATATGGGATCACGTGATTGCCAATGCTCCAATAGAAGAATTCCACGGCTAGTCATTTTCTTTAACTGTTAACCTCTGTAGGGCAAAAAAACTGTAACATCTACTGTTACTAAGGCCGTTGTTAGCAGGGAGGAGAGAGGCAAGAGGAGACGCAATATACTACTGAGCGAATGAAGTATAGCGATACCCTTCTGCGCATCTCCTCGCGCAAGGCACTCTGGGACAGACAGGGTAAGGGAGCGGTGCTTCCCTATCTCCGTAATGTTAAAATGAGGATTTTTAAGGATCATTTTTAAGCAATGTACTGAATCAAAAATCTCAAATTTTTTTCTGAGGATACCCTGAACTATATTACATACATAAACGGGAGCTTTTAAGGCTATGATGCCTGGTTATTTTTTAAAAAATTACTATCTGGATGTACTTAGCTTTTTCTCAAAAAGACTGAAAAGAAGAAAAGACTTTCAAAAAAATCAAATAATAGTAATTGAGACTTATGATACATGTTTATCATGTTTATTATGATACATGTTTATCGTATATTCCAAAAAAAAAATTAAAATATCAATTTATAAAATTTGATAATCTAAAAAATTAAAGTATCGCTCAAAACCACAAAATTATAGTAATTCTAACGGGTTTCCCTTAGAAATTATTTAAATAACAATATACTAATATTAGAAGTAAATCGGACATTAAAAAGGGTTTCTTTTTTTTTCAAATTTTCAATATTTCTGGCCTCGAAATTCCTGTTAAAAACGTTTGAGGCCTTTTCCAAGGTAATTTTTCCATGGATATTGTAGTTATATAGCTATATAATATAAAAAAATCGTAAAAAAAATTGATGAATAAATAATCAGTTAATTAATTAATTAATTAATTAGAACATTGAAAATAACAGTGAAAATTATTCAATCAAGTGAAACAGAAAATATTTTTACAATATTCGGTAATGAATCATCTAAAAATATTAGATCTTAAATAGATAAAAAATCTTTAAAAATAATTAAATTTTTAAGAAATTTTTATTTTTTTTTTTTTTAATTTTAAATTTTGTAGTACATGCACGTGATACATCTATATAGACTATATTTTAGTGCCTTTTACGAATATTAGGCCAATTTTTCTATAAAATTCAGAATAAAAGTGAAAAAATTGAAGCTTCTAATCATTACTTTTGTTTTAAAAGCTTCAATTCTTCCACATTTATTCTAAATTTCATAGAAAAATTATCCGGATATCGTAAACAGCTCTAAAATATAGCCTGTAGACATGTATCACATGCATATATAGTACAAAATTTTTTAAAAAATTAAATTTTTAAATTTCTAAAAAATTAATTTTTAAAAAGATTTTTCATCATTTTAACGTTTAATTATTTGATTTATTACCGAATATTGTAAAAATATTTTCTGTTTCACTTGATTGAATTAGTTTCACTGTTATTTTTAATGTTCTAATTAATTAATTAATTAACTGATGATTTATTCATCAATTTTTTTTACGATTTTTTTATATTATATAGCTATATAACTACAATATCCATGGAAAAATTACCTTGGAAAAGGCCTCAAACGTTTTTAACAGGAATTTCGAGGCCAGAAATATTGAAAATTTGAAAAAAAAAGAAACCCTTTTTAATGTCCGATTTACTTCTAATATTAGTATATTGTTATTTAAATAATTTCTAAGGGAAACCCGTTAGAATTACTATAATTTTGTGGTTTTGAGCGATACTTTAATTTTTTAGATTATCAAATTTTATAAATTGATATTTTAATTTTTTTTTTGGAATATACGATAAACATGTATCATAATAAACATGATAAACATGTATCATAAGTCTCAATTACTATTATTTGATTTTTTTGAAAGTCTTTTCTTCTTTTCAGTCTTTTTGAGAAAAAGCTAAGTACATCCAGATAGTAATTTTTTAAAAAATAACCAGGCATCATAGCCTTAAAAGCTCCCGTTTGTGTATGTAATATAGTTCAGGGTATCCTCAGAAAAAAAATTTGGGATTTTTGATTCAGTACATTGTTTAAAAATGATCCTTAAAAATCCTCATTTTAACATTACGGAGATAGGGAAGCACCGCTCCCTTATCCTGTCTGTCCCAGAGTGCCTTGCGCGACCGGTCCGAGGCATGCTTCATTTGTGCGCTACTGCGCAGGTTCATTTCGTCTCCTCTTGTCTCTCTCCTCCCTGGTTGTTAGGTCCGAGTCATGTGACTGAAAATGCTCTTTTGCTGATGGCATTTGAAAATAGCGTTTTGGACCCACTGTTGTCTGTTTGGCCTTTTATTTGTGGTATCTACTCCGAGAAGGATGTAAAAAAAAATAAAAATCTTTGTGAAAGTAATGAGGGCGAGTTTTTAAAAAAAGTTTAAAAGTATAATGTCCTAAAATTTTGAAATCTGAAATAAACGTCCTCAATGTCAATAAGAATCCATTAGGTAACAAATCACACAATCGATTTCAATTTCACGATTCAATGTCCTAAGTATTTCTAGAAAATCACAGCATCTTGTATATGACCCGATGGTATAGTGTGGTGGAGAGTAATGCAGGCCCGTGATGGCTAGGGGGACGTGTATATTTTGGGATTTTTTATATTTCGACTGGTGAGCTTTAAGTTAAATATGTCTGGAGAAACCCTGAATCACAGAGTAGTAGAACAGAGAGTCCACGGCCATAGGCCATAATGGAAATCGAAAATCATGACATCTTGTTACAGGTTGGGAGAATTGTGGCGCTGGGATCGCACTAAACTCACTAGCGTCTGGATCCAGTCTGAATCGTTCGCCGGCTGCCTATGGGAGATCGAAAACACCTTTTTGCGCATGCGCTGAGTTCTAATTTGGCGAGAGATTTAAGCGGCCGGCATACGTTCCAGAATCTAGAGTAGCGCCCTCACATCAGTAACGCATTTGAAAATAGCCTCGTGGACCCTCTGTTAGGATATTTCTCTGTGCCCTGAATTACAGCAATAATTCAGTTAGATCATCTCATTCTTTAATTCGTTATATTAACTTTAAATTAAGGACGTTATCTAGGAATATATGGCATGGTTAGTAAATGCACTGTCATCTCGTCCCAAAGGTTATGGGTTTGATCCTCAAAATATTTTCTTTTTTTAAATTGTTGAAGAATCAACCTAAAATTAATTAGAGAACTTAACCGATTGCAGGGACGAATGGCTTGGTGTCTAACATAAGTGCCCCAGTAAGAGAGCATGATGTTTCGAGTCTTTTAAGAACCCTGGATCGAACCCAGTCTTCTATTGAGTGGTGTTATGTTGGAGTTTTTTCTTATTCTTGAAATTATATTTTTACTTTACATTAAAGACGTAAGCCAGTGGGTAGAGGGATATATGGCATGGTTGGTTCGTTAATGCACTGTGCCCCAGTGGTAGAGTGTAATGCTTCCAGTGGTAAGGACCGTGGATCGAACCCCGTCATCTACTGCGTTGTATTTATGTTGGTATTTTTTTTATCATTCTTGAAATAATATATTAACTTTGAATTAAAGACCTAAAGAAGTGGGGGCTGGGATATATGGCATGGTTGATTTATGCACCATCGTCTTTTACTGAAGGTTGCGGGTTCGGTCCTCGGAAATATTTTCTTTTTTTTTTAAATGGTGAAGTATCAATTTCAAATTAATTAGAGAACTTATGTGGTTGTAAGAACCGATGGCTTGGTTTGTATGTGCACTAGTGGTGGAGCGTATTCCTTTGAGTGGTAAGGACCGTGGATCGAACCCCGTCATCTACTGAGTTGTATTTATGTTGTAATTTTTTATTATTCTTGAAATTGCATATTAACTTTAAATTAAATACGTAAACAAGTGGGTGCACGGATATATGGCATGGTTGGTTAATGCACTGGTATCCAGTCTAGAAGGTTGCGGGTTCGATCCTCGGAAACCTTTTTTTTTTAAAAAATGGTGAAGTATCAACTTGAAATTACCTAGAAAACTTTATCAAATGAAGGAACGGATGGCTTGGTGTGTAAGTGCACCAGTATCCACTCCCAAAGGCTTGCATGCTCCGTACCTGGGTTCGATCCCCGTTTTTTTATTCTAATTAAATTCAAAAATTAAAATCCACAGCTATTATAAGTTTTGGTAGTTGAGTGAGTCGATGGCTGAGTGGATGCACGTATGGCTTGCATGCTCCGTACCTGGGTTCGATCCCCGTTTTTTTTTCTATTTAAAATTAAAATTTAAATCCACAGCTATTATAAGTTCCTATAGCTGTGTGAGTCGAAGGCTGAGTGGATGCACGTGTGGCTTGCATGCTCCGTACCTGGGTTCGATCCCCGTTTTTTTTTTTTCTATTTAATATTAAAATTTAAATCCACAGCTATTATAAGTTCCTATAGCTGTGTGAGTCGATGGCTCAGTGGATGCACGTGTGGCTTGCATGCTCCGTACCTGGGTTCGATCCCCGTTTTTTTTTTAATTAAATTCAAAAATTAAAATCCACAGCTATTATAAGTTTTGGTAGTTGTGTGAGTCAATGGCTGAGTGGATGCACGTGTGGCTTGCATGCTCCGTACCTGGGTTCGATCCCCGTTTTTTTTTTCTATTTAAAATTAAAATTTAAAATCCACAGCTATTATAAGTTCCTATAGCTGTGTGAGTCGATGGCTCAGTGGATGCACGTGTGGCTTGCATGCTCCGTACCTGGGTTCGATCCCCGTTTTTTTTTTAATTAAATTCAAAAATTAAAATCCACAGCTATTATAAGTTTTGGTAGTTGTGTGAGTCGATGGCTGAGTGGATGCACGTGTGGCTTGCATGCTCCGTACCTGGGTTCGATCCCCGTTTTTTCTATTTAAAATTAAAATTTAAAATCCACAGCTATTATAAGTTCCTATAGCTGTGTGAGTCGATGGCTCAGAGGATGCGTGTGTGGCTTTCATGCTCCGTACCTGGGTTCGATCCCCACTTTTTTCTATTTAATTACTACAATTTCTTCTATTTCTATTCTATTTCATTTATTCCTATTCTATTTTCTTTTAAATACTTCTATTTATCATCTTCAAATTAATTAGAGAACCCAAGTGGTTGCAGGAACGGATGGCCTGGTGGTTAGCACACCAGTCTGCCGTCCGAAAGGCCCTCAGATCGAACCCTGGTCGAGTCTGAGCCTTCTCAGCGGGTATAGTACTCGGAAATAAATCCTGATTGGGATTTATAAATTTTCCTGCATAATTCACGGGGGGTCTTAATTATTTTTTCTTTGACGCTTAACTGTAACCGTAACGGTCAATTTTTTGAAAATATAACTATTTTTCCAAGACTTTTACACTATTTCTTGAAATATTTCAAGACTTTACCTCTTTTGCCTACGACAGAACATTGAAAGAATGTAAGGGTCTAAGGAAAGAAGAGGACAGTTAAGGATTCGTCCATCCACAAACCCCTACCACCAACCCAGGGCTTTCATTTAACTTCAGAATTTTAAACTAGTTTTTAAAGCGGTGACTGAAGTGGAAAAGGTACCGTTGCATGAAATGGAAAGATGCTTGACTTAAAATATTTGAACTAATTCTTCAAGCGGTGACAATGAAATTCTTTGAAAAATGTGTGAATTATATCTGTAAGAACCTTGTCCTCTTAAAACTATTAGATGAAATATTGAACTCGCCTTTTGAATTGTTATATCAATAGAAAAAATTCCTACATATTTCCTCTTGTCCTCCGGCTCCTACCCATTCAATTTAATCTGATAAATTTCCCTAAACGTTTGTTAAAGCGCAGGATGAAATGAAACAGACCCTTAACTTAAAACTTTTTTACGATTCGTTGAGGGTTCGTCACAAATATCACTTGAGGAAAAATATCAGGTGTGTAATAATGTCATCCTGGACCTTAGTATACAACAAACACACCAAAGGAGGAACAGCGTCGGAGCACCTAGACCCAAAGGACCTTAAATCTCCTCTACAGCTGACGGCTTAATTAAGTCTGAAATAGAATACAGTTACTAACATTAAACAGAACTAAATTATAAGGAAGAGGGGGTCTGGCACTACAAACTCTACCACGCTTTTATGGAGGTTCCAAGGACAAGGAAAGGTCCTCCTATGAATTTTAGCATGCTAAAAAGTATTCTGAAGCTACTTTTGGGGGGTTCAGAGGGACAAACCTCTTATTAGTTACCTAGAATAACGATCAGCATGGCATTCTGTAAAAAAAGTGTTAGTAAATAAAGAGAAAACACTTCATTATAATAAGCATTTATTAACCCCTGAGAGATTCAGATAGTCTAGTCAAAAAACATGCCTAAAAAAGAATAAGGAATTTAATTGCTCTGGATAGACTCCCGTATTATTCAGTAGTTTCATGGAAGGTCTCATAAATGCGGAACAATCGTTTATTGAAGTAAAATCTTTGAATTGTAACGGTGAAATTTTTTTTTCAATTTAAACCCAGCTGCATGTGATCGAAAAAGAGACCTGTAGGTTAAGAATTGACATCTTTCAGTCGTATTTTCCGAGTTTTAGTTTCAGTTTGTAAAATGTTTACTGAAACTAGTCACCAGTTTTAGTATTTTAGAAAAGTTTATAAGACTCGTATGGTTTCTATTCAACCATGTACTTATAAACAGAGCCTGATTACTGGGAGGGCATTAGGAACACTTTCTCAGGGCCAAGTAATTTCAAAGAGGCCCCCAAAATGCTTATAAAGCTTTTGGAAAAAAAAACCGAACAATTTTTAAGCAGTGTTTACACTTTGGTTTAAAGATGATCGATTTTGTTATTTTAAGTCAAATAAATTTAAGTTTTATTTTAAGACATGTCGGGGTCCCCCAAATGGGTCTTTAGCCCTGGGCTCCCAAAACTTGTAAGTCGGGCCATGGTTATAAACCAAATTATGTTATAGACTTTTCCGAAATACTAAAACTGGTGACTACTGTCAGTGTTCATTCACTGGGTAAACAGTGACGTAAGGGAACACTTAGTTCATTTACTGGGTATATCGCAGTGTTTTTACTAAAATCAAAATACCTTCGTCACTAACAATTCTGCGATCTGAAAGTACTTTCACCATATTGCCGAGAAAAAGCTTATTTGGAAACATGCCTTATTTTTCAAGAAGTGACAGTGAAAAGGCCCTGAAAATGATAATTAATGTGGGGAAATAGCACATTCCAAATGCCAAAAATTAATTTACTGGGCAATTCACCCTAACCTAGAGCTTTTTAGTCTACAAATAATAGAACAGTTTGTTTTTTCCCCGAAGAGTGGGCTGCCAACAGGGGCGTATAGCCAGGATTGGGACAGAATGTACAAGGTCTGTCCTAAAAGTAATGATACTGATTCCACCTTCTTCTGCACTAATAAACTGTTACCAACAGCTCTGACACCCCTTTATCCTTTTCTGAAAGTCTTCAACAAAAATTATATTCAGAACGGGCGTTAGGTTTTTTGCATGGTCTCTGAGTCGTCAAAACGACCACCACTTTTTAAACTAAATTTTAACTGAGGTAATAGGAAAAATGTCTGATAGGATTACATCAGGGTTGTAGAGTGGTTGGGTAAGCATTTGAACTCTGGGTAGACGCGCCCGATTTGATTCCTTAATCTTTCAACCCTTTTAATGAAAAAAAAAATTGATTAAATTGTCCATCTTGAGACAAAAGTTCTTTGTGCACTCTTTCTGTGGCGTCAAAAAAGGGGCAATGAGTATGGACTTTGGTTTTAATTTGCTTATTTGAGCCTTCTTTTGGTGACCGAGATTGGAAAAAGTCCACTGTTTCGTCTCTAAAGGCATTGTGCCACCTAAACACCTTTAGCCTTGGCCACAAAACCCTTCCAATGAGCTTCTTGTTACATTGGAGAAGTCTCAGAAACCAATGCGTGTAATTTAACACAAGATAATATGGTTTATTGCTGGGTATATCAGTGCTGGTCAGGGGATAACGTGTATAAATTTTGGGACTTTTTATACTTCGACTGGTGAGCTTTAAGTTAAAGGAGTCGGGAGAAACCCTGAATAACAACAGTAATTCAGTTCTCCATTTATAAATTAAAATAAATATATTTTTATGGAATTTTCGACAATAAGAGGTATTTTAAAATGAACTAAATCGCGTGTATATTTGAATGCGTTATACCCTAAAAAAAACCTGTTGGATATAGCAAAGAAAGTATGCAAAATTAGGAAAACAAAGAATTCCCGTAAATCCGCCTATGTAACCATGGTGAGTTAGCTTTAAAAGTGTAGTTTTGCCTAGCATCATTTTGCTTCAATAATTCGTTTTTATTTCTGTTATAGCCCAAAAAGGAACTTCACCAAAATTAGGGAATTAAAAAAGGGGAAATTTATTCAAATATGTTTAGAATTAATTTGAAAAATTACAAGATGTCACATCAAATATTTCAAAAGTCTCCTGATCTCCTGACCTAAATCTAACTGAATTACTGCTGTTATTCAGGGTTTCTCTCGACTCCTTTAACTTAAAGCTCACCAGTCAAAATGTAAAGAATTCCAAAATATATACGTCCCCCTGGCCAGCCTGGTATTTCTTCTTGACGCATTGCTGCATTCTGAAAACGTAACGCCACTTCCAAACGTGCATCTGCTTTTGAAGCTCGTTTGGCCATACAAAGGCTCCTGGCCCAAAAACATCTGCCAGACATTGCAGCTGGGACTCCACACAACCATTACCACCAAACAAATCTCTTTCATTACGTTTCTACTTCGCGTGAAATAATCACTCTCATTACTTTTGGGTTGGTCGGTTTGGGTTTTATGGGGCAAGATTGTAGACCTAGAACATACCGCGCCAAATATAAGATAAGAATGTTAAAAATTTATTTGGATTTAAAAGTCATTTCTGCTTCTAACCAACATTAAAAAATGAAATTTGAGATTTATGAGGTAAAAGACAAATTCAAAGATAAGATGCCATTTCTTTTGGGACAGACCTTGTAAACACAAAAGGGGGGGGGGTCCCACCCAGAAAATTATTGGAAATTTGACTCGTTAAAAGATAATCTAAAAATCTAACTAAATCTTAGTGCGTTGAATGTAAAAATTTTGTAGTTCCCAGCAAATATGAGGGGCCCTCCTCCAAAGAAATTTTGAAATTTGCGTCTTGAAAGTAGCATTTTAAACTCTACTTCTAGGGATTTTGGGATACCTCACACTGTACACCTTGTGGGTCTGTCATCTGTTGAGGGGCAATCGCCACAATCTCCCCCATTGCTTCAGATACACCCGAAGAGGACCGCTCCTTGTAACCCGGAAACATTTAAGGGAAATACAGCCAGCCTATTAATTAGTACGTTGAGGGGGACCAGGGGTTACCTCCGGAAAATTTTAGGTTTTTAACATGCAATAAAGTGTTTTCAGCCACTTTTAAGGAGCATAGACGCCCTCTTCTGAGTTCTGAGTACCCCACTGGTAATATAATACCTAATAGGGTCTAAAAATTTGGGATCTGGCCAATGGGGGTACCAGAGCCGGGGAGCCCTCCTTGGCTACGCCTCTGACTACCAAGATACGGTTAGGAGGGAAGGAAGGATGCTTCACTTAAAAACCTTTTCCTAATATTTTTAGTGGTGACATTGAAAATTTCCTTAGTAAAAATCTTTTGAAAATTCTTAAGTAGGAAATAATCTCAGGATTGTCATGTAGGAAATTAACTTATCATTGACTGCAGCAAGGGTACTACTGCCTTCAGTCTGATGCTATTCGGGGCGAGAAAAAAAATGAAAGGAAATAAAATCCAAAAAGATAAAAACACTAAAAAACAAATTATGGTTTCGCGCCGAATAATCCCATTCCGTTAATAATAGTAATAGTTTTCCCGGATTTTGACTTATAAAGTCAGTACTTTAACTCAAAATCCGGGAAAACTATTACAGTAACGAACCTTTTATCCGGAGTCCCAATTCCGAAATGACAGTCGACGGGCTATAACGCAAGTATTTGCAAAACTTTCTTTAGAAGACGGTCAGTCGAAGACTTACTTTACAAAGAATTATCTCGTTGGAGATCACTGATAGATTTTCTCAGCGCTTCAACTTTATTGAAATAAACGGTGTGGTAGGATTCTATTTCCACAAGAAGCCCGGTGGTGTAGAAGAAGCGCCCACGCCACAACACAAGCCCCGGGTTCAAATCCCGGTCTGCGGGCAAGGTAGACTCAGCCCTTCGTCCCTCCAGGGTTGATAAAATGAGTACCAAGTTTACTCGTGACTCTCAGTCCCTCGTTCTGTAAGGGGCCGTTCAAATATTACGTAAGCATGCTTGGTCATTTTGACCCCCCCCCGCCAGCAAAGATAAGCAGATTACGTAAGAAAACTGCCTGACCCCCTCCTTTGTTTTTTTGTATTAAATGTTTAGCAGTGCCTAAAGAATGTAAACTCATACCCCCTCGTCAGGAAAAATAAGCATGGAGCAAACCCCCTCCCTCCTTAGGTACTTACGTAATATTTGAACGACCCCCAACAACTCTGCTCATGACCTCACCCATTGTGGCTGGTTATGCTAGAGTTTGTAGGTCCAACGACCTCCTAGGTACTCCCTCAGGTATCCCCCTTATTTTTTTTTCTATTTCCCCAAGGACGTGTTATGATTGATTTCGATAGCCGCCACTAATGAACTTTGTCCTTGAATGCAGCTTCGTGCTGCCGTCCTTAGCGAAAGTACACAAATCCGAGATTTTATTTTTATTCACCTCCAATCTCGCCAAACACTAATTGGTAAGATTTTTCATTTCATTTGGCAACCTCAAGAAGTTTTCAAAATTTGACCAAGAGCACATCAGAAATAGAAAAATCAGTACAGCTGCACTTGATTCCGAAATTCGAACCAACAAAACTGTCCAAGCAGCACAAACGATCGAGATTCTCCTAATTCTTATGCATGTCCAAAATGAGGGACTTGCATGATTTTTTTTTTTTTAATTTAACGTTTTTATCCGATTCTCCACGAAAAGTTAAGCTGATAAGCAAAATTTCAGGTTGATTAAGAAAGTTTTTCAATTAAAAAACCTTTTTTAAAAGTCGCCTTTTTTAAAGAGCGCGAAAACACTTAAATCGAGTTGACAAGACAGTGACGTCACTATACATGTGCGCGATCGACCTCTTTCTGTATACCTCTTACGATAGACCTCTTCCCATGAGACAGATCAGTGACGTCACTGTCTTGTCAACTCGATTTAAGTGTTTTCGCGCTCTTTAAAAAAGGTGACTTTTAAAAAAGGTTTTTTAATTGAAAAACTTTCTTAATCAACCTGAAATTTTGCTAATCAGCCTAACTTTTCGTGGAGAATCGGATAAAAATATAAAAAAAAAATCATGCAAGTTCCTCATTTCGTTTACTTCGTCTTCAAGTAGAAGGTTTTGTAATAGAGTGTTTTCCTGGTGTTTTCAGGTGACGTCACAACCGGTTATTTTCTTTTAACTGTGTACCTTCTGTAGGGCTTTTAACTGTTGCTAAGGCCGTTGTTTATCTTTATCTGTTGCTAAGGCGGTTTTTAGGTATGGGATCACGTGATTGCAAATGCTCCAATAGAAGAATTCCACGGCTAGTCATTTTCTGTAACTGTTAACCTCTGTAGGGCAAAAAACTGTAACATCTTCTGTTGCTAAGGCCGTTGTTAGGTCCGAGTCATGTGATTGAAAATGCTCTATAAAACTTGACGTATTTTTAGTATGAACTGTGCTACTAGAGATTAGTTTTTAGTTTTAATCTTTCGTTAAACTGATGGGAATCACGAATTTAGTTATCCTTTCAGTACTGATACTTTAGGTAGAGGTTTATTCATTTTTCAACAACCAATCTCGTTGCCTGCCCAAGGCGAGGTATTTTTCCCACTACATTAAATGAAGGCTAAGGGGCCGTTCAAATATTACGTAAGCACCTAAAGGGGAGGGGGTTTGTTATTTGCTTACTTTTCCTGACAAGGGGGAGGGGGGAGTATGAGTGATGCTTACGTAAGATGTTACAAACACTGCATTTTCGAAAATCTCTTGTTTCTTGCATAAATAATTTCAAAATTCAACCAAAAATAAATTTCACAAAAAAAAATGAAATCAAAAATGACCTAAAACTTGCTTACTTAATATTTGAAGCTTTTAAGAAAACAGATTATGCCTACAATAGCTTAAGACCCCAGCAGAGTGGATTTCAATACTTTTTGTATTCCTCACTTATTCCTGTTGTATGAATGAGGTTATGGTAGGCCCTTAGTTTATTCTCATGTTTTTCTTTCAAAACTCAACCGTAAAACAGGAAGACCACACAGAAAACTTCTTTCAAATTTCCCGATAATCTGGTTTCCTCTGTTTTCCCTTATAATCTGGTATGATTTTCCCTGATATTTTCATAATAGTAAATTCTAATCATTCTAGAAAACAGGAGAATGACTAAAAATCAAGAAAGGGGGAAAAGAAAGAAAATCCGAAGTCTCCAGCCTGAATCAGGAGGTTTGAAACTTGTTCATTCCAAGGGAAATCGACACCAAGACTGAGGGATTGGGTACTCCGACTTTTTTAAAATTTTCACCAAAAATAGAAATCTGAAATATTTAGGTAAACATTTTTTTCGCGCATATACGAAAATTTAATTTTTCGAAAAGGCGGGCGTCTTGAATTTGCCCGCGCGTCTAAAAAGGGCTTAGTTAACCTTACAAAAATCACTATCACATAATTTTGGTGTCATTTCAAAGCTAATTAATCACAAAAAGTGGATGTAAGGAGAAAATGAGCTAAAAGTAGGATTTTAGTAGCTTTATGAGCTCTCAAAGTCAACATTTTACTTTTTGATAGGACAAACTTTGAAAAAATATTAAAAAATAACCCCTTTCAAAAAATTTATTCTTTGCTCAAATGTCAATTAAGATGTTAACTTCACTTTAAAAAATTTTGGGAGAGGTAATTTTTGCCTTTTTGGAGAAAATGATTTTTTTATGTCTGTATGTATTCTTTGAAATTATTAGGATTTCACTGATAACAATACGACTTCAAATCCACATCTAATCAACAGATTTACATATTTTTGGTGCCATTTCACAGCCAATAGGTTGAACAAGGTAAAAAAAGTGTGAAAAGAACCTTAAAATTAACTTATAGTACTTTAATTAGCTTTTAAACTTCAGATATCACTTTTTCGATAGTTTAACTTTAATTGGGTGCCTGACTGTCGAAATAACAAAAACTATACAGCAGATGGCAAAAACAAAACATTACTATGTTCTAGGCCTAAATCGGCCAGTAACAAAGTATTGCTCCTGTGATTTATTTGAAGATAACATAACTCACTTAAAATAACCTAACTTCTTGGAGGAGCTTTTAATATCAGATTTAAGGAGAAGAAAATTACATGTGGTAACACCTTATCCTTTCACCCAATTAAACCATCTATATACACTAGGGTGTTTCGAAAATTTTTTTTTTCGAATTTCCCAGATGCCCCCCCCCTCAAGTTGTTACAAATACTAAAACATTATTACCTGCAAATTTTCAGGTCTCTAGGACGATTTTTGACCCCCGCGCCCTTCAAAAGTAGGTTTCCCATGTTAAAGTATAGGGAAAATATTGAAAATATCGTCATTTTTGGTTCTTTTCAATTTTACGAGCCTGAACGCAGTCAATATCGAATTAAAACCTATACATCATCTTTGGGACATCATTGCCTCAAGATCCTATCGGAAAAATATTCCATGGCACCAACTGGGGGATAGTTACACAGGGGTGAAAAGCGAGATTTCACCGCTTGCCGGCGCTTGCGGCGGGAGCTGGATGAAGGCCTCTCATGGGGGGTCCAGACACAACTCCCGCCAGATTGGTTCCAAATGACCAGGTACCTTAGAAAAAAGGTTCAATAAACACTTAAATAGGCTTTTAACCAGGTCCCTCCGCAAACGCCGGCGAGCATAACCAGCACCCGCGGCAAGCATCCTCGTTTTCCGGTGAAAGCTCGCTTTTCACCCCCGTGTAACTACCCCCCAATAGGTGCCATGGAATATTTTTCCGATAGGATCTTGAGGCAATGATATCCCAAAGATGATGTATAGGTTTTAATTCGATATTGACTGCATTCAGGCTCGTAAAATTGAAAAGAACCAAAAATGACGATATTTTCAATATTTTCCCTATACTTTAACATGGGAAACCTACTTTTGAAGGGCGCGGGGGTCAAAAATCGTCCTAGAGACCTGAAAATTTGCAGGTAATAATGTTTTAGTATTTGTAACAACTTGAGGGGGGGGGCATCTGGGAAATTCGAAAAAAAAAATTTTACCATAGACTTTCGAAACACCCTAATATACACTACCATGTTGCAACTAAGCAAAAGAGAATAATTAAATCAACAACTTTATTTTACTCACAAATGCTTATAATCTTGAAATATACTCCTAAAACTTAAACTAAACAAAGATCAACTTGAAATTTCTTTAAAATTTGATTATAGTAAATTCCTAATTCAAAGTTTAAAAGCATAAAAAACTAAACTCTTCAAGTCAAAAATAGTTTGAATGTAAATTCTGAGTATTAAAAAAAATTATCACGCAAGAACACTGAATGAAACATGAACACAGATTAAATCTATAACATTTAATAGTAATTACACTTACAGTGCTGTAAAGGAACAGTGTATATTATACAAAATAAATGTAAATTAGGTATAATAAAATGTACAATTTTAGAACTTGAGTAATTTTGCTCCAATAAATTGAAACTTGCGATTCTAGTAGTCTGCATTTAAAGCACAAACATTACATTTACAATAAAAAAATGTTTTGGTAAAGAGATTATTGCTGAAATAACCATTTCAAAACTTATTTCTTTACACCAGATTTGCAAATCCATCGAACCTATACAGAATAACTTCATTAAGTTCGTAATCAGCTTCAACTAACGTAGTTGATAAGAGAAAGCGATGAATTTAAAAGCACAGAAATTTATTAATGAAAGTGCAATAATGAGTAGGTAATATTAAGTATGTATAACACTCAAGAATACATTTCAGAAATACTAGATAGAATACAATATATTCAAATGCGTAATTTGCATAAAGTTAATCTGTAACGAGAATTTAAAGAACATAACCAGATTGGTTCATTGATTTTATAATTTTGTATGCATTATTGAAAATTCTTTAGTTGAATTTTCTTGCAAAAGCAAAATAGCTTTTAATAATTAATCCAAATAAATAATTTAGCTTTTAGATCAGGTTGAGTCTAATATGGACGGCTTAATTAAACGTGTACCGAGATCCTTTCTACTCAAAGCCCTTAATATCGAAAAATTAAGACAGCACTCAGAGCTCGATAAAATAAAAGTACACTTATGATTCAAAGCTCCAGTCTCGATCACGATTCTTTAATTTCGGTCGACAAACAAAGGATTCATTCTAATCATAACTATGAGTTTCGGATGAGTGTAGATATTCGAATGGGTTCTCAACGGCATGCTACAACCACAACCTGGTTTCGGAGGTAACGATTTCCATGGAATGTCGAAAAAGCTGTGACAACGTAAAAAAAAAAACTCCACCAAGGACCAATCAATACTGTCGAAACTCAAGTCACAAAATCAACGGAGCGTCCTAATACAGCAATATGTAGGCAGCACTTAAGTGTTGTGAGTTGTAACGAACGAATCTAGGGATAGCTTGGATCACATCGGGATATGTATGATGGGCTTTAAAGCTAAACAAGCTTAGGCTAACGACAGAGGACACATCCATGACGTCGAATCCACGACACCGATTCAACAGTTACAGCAGCAAGCTACTATTTCAACAAGGCACAACAGATTCTTCACTGACACAACTAATTTCTTGTTATTATTAATTACACCAGAACATTAAAAGTGTATCCAGACATGAATGGCTAGGTATTGATTGTGCTGTAGAATATTATGTAACTGATGCAAAATATTTCCTCTTAGAACGCAATTTATCTTTCCTATATACCAAAATGGTGTCAGCTCGTTTTACTCCTTATTATTCTTTCAGTCTAATATAGAATATATTACGCTTTTTTAAAAATACCTTTTAAATACTTTCTCGCTTTATAGTAAAAATAAGGGATGTCGAAAAATTTCTAGGTATTGCTCGTGTGGCTCTAGGATAGCTATATGAACTAAATTGAAGTTTAGGGACACAAATCTTACTGTCCTAATTAATAGTGTGATGCATCGATGAAAAAATCCATCTACAAAACCCTCTAGATGATAGTTGATTTCAAAATGTCTTTCTTTCAGTTGTTTCAATTGGATGGAAAACAATTCAGCAAAAAACCAAACATCCTTTCAAGATAACATCATTATATGGAAGACTTCAATTCTTTAACAATGCGTGTGAGCGGATGTTAACTAACTCAGGTTCAATTCAGAAAACAAGTAGTATTTCTTGATGCAAACCAAACAAAACATGCTGGCATGAGGTGCACATTAATTCATAAGAGCTGGACAAAGACCAATGAGAAATACTGGTAAAACATCAAAAAATCCATTTACTTCACATATGGCTCGAAATCACTTTTCATCCGTATTTGATACTACAAGAAATGACAGCTACACTCAATGTCGGTGAATATACTTCATTACCGTGACAAGAAAAATGGCTATGTAGTAAATCTATTTCAAAAATCTGGACAGCAAATATATGCAAAGTAATATATATTTACACTCAGTAAAGTACACTTTTCCACCTAGATATTCCATCGAACAAATCTGGCTCTCATATCGACATACAATGTTTAAATATGTAATGATAACTTTAAATATACATCAAATGACACCTTCATCTCCCGTATTCCCCGATCTAGCTTCAACAAGCAGTTTTTTTTTTACAGCACCCATGCTTTTCACTCCAAGCATACAGGCACGAGTTCTTCAGCCTGGCTGGCTAGATACAAGAGATCAGCGTCAGATGGTTGTATGTGTTTAACACTAACTAGAATCTTCAGAGGCAAGGAGAGCCTCGCGGAAAGCGGCTGAGCTTTTAAGCGGCTACGGAGAGTTGAGTGACGAATGGAATGACCCCTCCGGGACCGGCCAGGGAGGAGTTCTTCATGAGGTCAGCATCGATCTGGCGAGCTGCCTGGCGGCCTTCGGAAATGGCGTGGACCACGAGGGACTGGCCTCGCCGGCAATCTAAGGAAAGACGTAGTTTTGATGTTTAAAAACTGTAGGAACTCCAAAAGGCAAAGAATACAGTCACTCCAGAAATAGTGTTCGGCAACTAGTGGTCAAAAAGTAGTTAACTACCAACTACTAACTAGTCTGGGAAAATCTAGTTGCAACTAGTAGTTAACTATTTTTTCCTGGGACTAGTTGCAACTAGTAGTTAACTATTTTTTCCTGGGACTAGTTGCAACTAGTAGTTAACTATTTTTTCCTGGGACTAGTTGCAACTAGTAGTTAACTATTTCCCAAAGTAGTTAACTACTAGTTAACTAGTCTATTTAATTTCATAACCTATTTTTTTACCAAATTCTAATACATCTTTCTTATCTATATCACAAAAAACTTTATGCTTCGCTCAAAACGGTACTTTATTTCTGGTTATGGTATTTGAGTACTCTACCATGACATTGTAGTTATAAATAGCAGTGTAATTTTTGTACATTTTGATAAAAATTTTAAATATTTTTGAAATTTTAAACAAAATTTTTTTTTAAAGTAGTTGAAAATTTGAAAGTAGTTTCAACTAGTAGTTATTAAAAAAAGTAGTTCAACTACTAGTTAAACTAGTTTAAACCAAAAGTAGTTAAACTACTAGTTAACTACTAGTTGATCGGTAGTTAACTACTAGTTGCTACTAGTTCTAGTTAACTAGTGCCGAACACTAGTGTTCGCACACCAAACAAATTTGCACTAGTATACCAATTACGGCTAAATTCCGTGTGCAAAATCCAAACAAAAATTATCCCACCATAGTTTGTTATTCTTCATTATAATCTACCAAAAAAAAAGCCCAAACAAAGCCATAGACTTAACATGGGATCATTGCATTTCTGAAAAGCATATTTTGTTCCTAATCGTAATTTAAAAGCATGTCCATGCAATTTTTTTCTTGGTAAGCTTTCAAATCACTTCATTTTTTAAATATTTTTTTTCTCTTTTTTGGTAGATTATAATGAAGAATAACATACTACATTAGGATAATTTTTGTTTGGATTTTGCACATGTAATTTAGCCATAATGGGAGGTATACTAGTGCAAATTTGTTGGGTGTACAAATACTTCCTGGAGTGAGTGTATGTTTGGTTTAATAAAAAAGTTATAGAGTAATCTAATATGAAATAGTTATTTAGGTCAAAAAGAATTTTTTTAGAAGAAAGAAGATCTTTTTAGAAACGGATATTGTAAGTTCTTTTAATTTTTTTGGTTGCCTGAATGGAAATCTTCCGCATGGGTTTTTGTATTTATTTGTTCTTGTAGTAGTCTTATATTCATAATATTTAGAAATGAAACCTAAAACTCATAAACTTTCACTAAATTTACCAGGTTAATAATCATTTAACATTTAACTATGCTTTCATAGATTCCAACTACAGAATAAAAATGAAAGGAACAAATTATTGCCAAAGATCTTGGTAGAACTTTGATTTAAAAAAGTGTTCTTACTTTTTGCACTAGCTTTTCTTTTATCAATAGCTTTTAGCCTTCATTTAACATGTGTTTTTATTTTGTTTAGAAGTTAATTATATGAACACTGTGTGGAGGCATTTAGCTCAAAATAGTTATAAGTTTATTTTAAAGATAATACTACACTCCTGAAGTCTTTCCTTTTTAAGAGAAACTTAAATGTAGTAAATAATCAAGTAAATAATTAGTACTCTTATTTCCTAAGGTACTGGACAAAACCATTAATATTCTAAACAATTTTTTTCAAGGGGGTGTGAGATTATTCACTGTAGTACTAACATACAAAAGCAGTACAGCATACATGAAGCAAAACTTAAGACTGAAAAATCCTATATAATTTAAAATAGTTTACCTCCTGCAGCATAAACCTTGGGTATTGATGTTCGATAATTTCCTCTAGGAGTTGCAATGTTCTTTCTCGGGTCTTGTTCAACCCCAATGTCACTTAGCATGTACTGCTCAGGGCCAAGGAATCCCATAGCCAACATAACTATATCAGCCTAATAAAAAAATTATTTAAAGGAAAAAATTAACTAACCAAAAAAACACGTAATTTATTAAAATTTAAAAAGTTTAAATTTCAATTGAATTCCTTTCTAATGTTTTTGTAGAGAACTAATTAGAAACATCCTTAATTTGAATAAACTAGAATTTTATTTTTAGATGTAAGTGTCACACTACACAGGTCCTTAAAATCTTATTAGGCTATCTTTATAAATTACATAAATATAATCATTTAATAAAGAAACTCAAAGTACAAAGTATCCTACCTTGTAGTCTCGCTCACTTCCTGGCACTTTTTGAAGCTTCCAATTTCCAGATTCATCTTTGAGCCATTCCACTTTCACAGTGCTGATGCCAGCAACATTTCCTTTGCCGTCATCCAAGAATTTCTATATCAATCAATAAATTTACAAAATTATTTACCAACCAAGCAGAGGCAGTATAACAGTTAAGACAATCACTTAAAAAATAATTATAAAAATACAATCTTAACCCTACCAAAAAAACTAGATTCTTCATTACCAATGAAGGCTTACAAACTTCAACACAATAAACTGGATATATAATTTCTAAGCTATGAGGCCATTGTAGCAAGAACCAGGTATCTCCCCTTTCAAACCAAGTTGAAACCACAGTGAGATTTGCCAAATTAGCAATACACTTCCAATCATTGTTTCCTTAAGATTCAGATCTTTTCCTGTTATTAGATATAGGTTCTTAAACAGCAAGTCTGCCAAAAAAAAAACTTGGGCCTCATTTCAACTTTCAAAGACTTAACTGAGTGAAATCAACAGGTTGTAATAGATATTTAAGATTGAGGGTAATCAATAAGAAGCATCATTTTGAAAAAAATCTAAGGAGGTTAACTTTCTTATGCACAGACGACTCATAGTACAAATACAAGGGTTGCTGTTTTGACATCTCATATTTATCCTATCTAACCCAAAGTTTATACAGCAACCTTAAAACACACATACACCCAAGACCATCTTAAGTAAATTTGAATTGAAAATGGTAGATACCTGTTTATTGCACCAATTGCCTCAATTACACATTTGATTTGAGAATAAAATCTTGAATCTTACCTCACTCTGAACTAAAAATTTTCTGGGATCCTCCCCCCACTTCAGCTTTACTTCCTCGTGACCATAATCCACCCTGAATATTTTGGGCCACTGCGGCCATGGATTGTCAACTGCCCTTCCACCAGGTGGTTCTGGCAGAATTTCAAAGGCTACAATGCTTTTGGCACCCTGAAATAACATTGCAATGGAGATTAACACACAATTCAACTAAATCCCTGAATATATTAATGCCACATTCCTAAAGTTGGCCAAAGGGGTATATCTATTTTGCTCTCCTGTAATATTTGAGATTGAAAATAACAATTTTAGTTGTACGTTAAAATTTTGTTTTACCCTGTCAGTACATTAGTATTATTAAAAAGACATTTCAAAAATAAAATGTGCATGTGCAAGACATAGCTCTGAAGAAAATAGATTTATTTGTTTTATGACTTTATTAATGATTTTCATTGAAATATTTGCAGGCTCTTACAATTGATTCCTTTTCAGAGCTTATCAACACAAACACAGATAAATTACTTGTCATAGACCTCAATAGGATTAGCTACATTAAATAAAACTGAATTCTCTCAAATTCAGTTCTTTCTTTTGACATTTATAATAAAAACCTGTGATAACTTATGCACATTTTGAATAGGTTGGTTATTTAGCTCTGTAAAGCAAATGACCATAAGTGCATTTTCTATAGTTTATAAAACTAAACAGTTGTTAAGAGGCTTGTTGACGCAAAGTGTTTACAGACAGCTCAAAAGAAAAGCTTCACAGCTAATAAGTAATCCAAACTTAACATTAAAGTTTGGAATTTTCAATGCACTCATCTATAATAAAATTCACAAATTTTCCTCTTTTCCGCAACCAATAACTCGACTCACCTGTCTCAAAGATGTAGCGATGCAGTCACAACCAGTGTCCCCTCCCCCGATGACAATGACATCCTTGCCCTTGGCATTCACTTGTTCATAGTCAATCTTGTTGCCCAGCTGATGCTTCTGCCATGTTTCCAAGAAGTTCATCGCAAAATGGATTCCATTCAGGTCACGTCCTTAATAACAAAGGTTTTTATTAATGGAAATGCAGTTAACTGAAATACTGATGTAAGGGTAAAAAAGCATACAAACTATTGTGAATCTCAAAGTTAATTATCTAACATTTAGGTTTAGAAACTTAAAATTTATTATGTATGTTGAATATAACTCTAGTAATGGGGCTTAGAATTTGAAACAAATGTTGGTTGCAGCCTAATAGATGTTTCGTCGATAGATAGAGGTGTTTCTCATAGCCTGAATAGAGTAGTTTCTTTTAGTAGTGTCCATAAATGATGTCATGCTTGGAGGGGAGGGAGGGGGTCCATTAATGTGACACTTTGTGATAAGAAGGGGATAGGGGGTTTTAAGAATTGTGACATCACATATTGAAAATCAACAAAAAACTAAGTAAAATTTTTTTTCTGGAACAAGTAGTTTAAATTACAAATATTATAAAATTCATACCAACAAAATAAGAAACTATAAAGTGGGGGTGCACTTTTAAACTTGAATAAAAAAAATTGGTCCCATATTCTTACCAACTTTTTACTAAACTTATTATTGGTAGCAGAGCTTGACATTGTAACAGAGAGGGGAGGGGTTCAAATATGTTGGGGGAAAAGTGTGACATCATTTATGAATGGCCCCTTAGAAAATAGTAACACATTTCTTACAAACTTTATTCATTTAAACTTTGTAACATCAAAACCCAAGTTGAACGTACTTTATTTAAAAAGTCTTAAAAGCAAATTAGCTTGTAAACATATTTAGTTTAACTGTTCATGGGATTGTAATAGTCAGGTTCATATTTAGGCATGTGCAACATGTATCATTAGCACAGAAGAGCAAGAGTTTGAGAAGAAATTACAGTCATTCAAAAAAGTATTACACTTTTTTGCCATAAAAAATACCTAGCTTATTTAAAAGAACCAGAATTTTTAAACTGTAGTCAAGTATGCTAATTCCTATTTAAAAGACCTTGTGATAATGACAAAGCGAAAATTGAAGGAAAAGGAATGGCATGTAAATTCTAGAAAGGCATTGAAAATCCGTGCAAACCTATAAATGTCTACATATTTTACTTCTTTAAAAGCAAAACTTGAAATGAATAACATTTGTTCCACAATTTACAGCAATGTTCTTAAAAACACTTACCTGGAATAGTAAGGTCCCTAGGCCATGTTGCCCCAACTGTCAGGAGAACGGCGTCATTTTCCTCCATCAGCGTCTTAGCAGAAATGTCTTTCCCAACATTTACATTAGTATGGAATGTTATTCCTTCTTCAGTCAAGAGATCAACCCTCCTCTTCACCACCTAAAGAAGAAAACAAAAAGAAGTTCAGAACTCTGCAGTGTGTTCATAAAAATCTACTATAAACAGGAAATTAAGACCAAAGTTTAAGTTAACAAATTTAGGAGTATTATATTTTACAGCAAATTTTCGATTTCTTTTTTGATAGTTTAGTTATTTCTATGCAATATTACAAAATATATTAAAACATTTGGTAGACAGTTAACTGGAGTCTCTTCAAAACAAATTTTAAATTGGCTAGCTTCTAAATAAACAATAAAGTACACAGTAAAAGATGGCTTGAGCTGCTTGACTAAATTAGTTTAAAAACTGTATTAATGTAAGGAAACATCAAACAATCTAGTATTTAGCTTTGCATCAGGCAGCTATCACTAACAAAATGTGGTCTAGAAGATTACAAAGAGTGCTTTTAAAGGACCTCTTTGAAGTAGAGTTATTTACTATCCCTCTATTAAACTAAAGAGATTTTAAATTTTTCAAAGTAATCACTATGACAGATTATGTAATTGTAATCATATACTTACATCTTTTCCCAACTTCATGGTGGGAATACCATACTCAAGGAGTCCACCAACCCTGTCATTGCGCTCATAAACATGAACAGTATGACCAGCCTGAAATAAAAATAAGCACACTTTAAATAAAATAGATACATTCTTTAAATACCCATAATCCCTAATCCATTACACTGCATCATTCTAAGAATATATATCAAATCAGAGTTGGCTAATAAATATTACCTGACATAGATCAGCTTTTAACAAAATTAACATTTTACAAGCTAAAACTTTTCAAAATTGATCTTTGAGCACTTTGTTGACGTGTTAATTCAAAGAAACAAAAAAATTTTAACCTTATATAAATACAATTGTTTATCTATATAATATTGTTAAATCCTCAAATTGAAAAATCCCATTTTATCTAACCTGATTAAATGTTATTATACTACAATCATCATTTTTGACATTAGAGATAAATTAAATAAACATATATTTCTGAAATCATAAATTAATATAAACCACAGATCAATTCAATATATTACAGAGAAGCTTAACTTTTATGAGGGAAAACTATTTTCTTTGGAGCAGAAATGATATCATGCATAACAATCTTGATACATTGTTGTTTTTTATAATTATTAGCAAATATGCTTTGAATAATTAAGATAATTCAAAAATGATCTTAAGTAGTATTAATTTGGTTTCTACAAAACAGTATTTTCTCATTTAAATGCACAAAATGTCAGATAAGTATCAAAATTTTGATACATATCTGATATATCAAAAATATCTAATAGTTTTATATTTATACTAGCTGATATGCCCGGCCTTGCACGGGTGTAGTGTATCTATTTATTTTTTTTAAAGTTTTCTCAAGTGTCTAATTTTTCTGTAACCTCAATTACCAATCATCCCGATGTTCCCGGTAGTTTTTCTTATCCCGGTTTTCCCGGTAGTTCTTCTTATCCCGGTTTTCCCGGTAATTTTTCATGTTCTGGTATTCCCGATAATTTTTAATATCCCGGCGTTCCCGGTGTCTTTTTTCATGTTGGTGTTCCCGGCGCCTTTTTCATCCCTGTTCCAACTGTTTATATTTACCCAAACCCATCCAGTTCCTATGTTGCACATTTATAGTTTCCCCTAGTAAAATATTTAATTTTAAGGTTTTCATCTCATTAACAATAGTGAGTCAAGCAGATCTACTCTAGTAGAAAAATAAGCATTAACAATAGTGAGTCAAGCAGATCTACTCTAGTAGAAAAATAAGCATTTTTAGCCATAAAAAACGTTAATTACACTTTAATATTCGATTTTCGAACTTGGAAAACTTTGTATTTATAATCTACGTCTCTAGATACGTCTATATACCTAGTTTTGTCCACGCCTGCGGCGTAGTTTGAGAGGAGATGTAATTTTCATGTTTTAATTTCATTTGTTACAATAGTGAGTCAAGCGGATCTACTCTGGTAGAGAAATGGAGAAATAAGCGTTTTTGACCATAAAATCGTTAATTGCTCGTAAATATTCGATTTTCGAACTTGGAAAAGTTCGTGTTGATAATCCTCGCCTCAGAATACGTCTATATACCGAGTTTTGTGTACGCCTGCGGCGTATTTTGGGAGATGTAACACATACCCACACACTTACCCACAAACAGTTTTAGTTATATATAGATGAATGCCATTTTCCCAATTCTGTATCAAACATTCTTCTTACAAGTAAATAATCACTAAATAAACTTGTACAGAGTCCAAAACATTGTCAGAACCTACTTTGTTCAGCTGTGCTGCAGCTGCCAATCCAGAAGGACCACTGCCGACAATGGCAATTTTATTCCCCGTTCTGATAGCAGGGATCTGTGGTACCATCCAGCCTTTCTCGTATGCATTGTCAATGATGGCACATTCAATGTTCTTGATATTCACAGGTGGTTCGTTGATTCCCAGCACACAAGCTCCCTATTTCAATAGTTAATAATATTTAAATAAACAAAAAATGTGTAATAGTTAGATAACAACCAAGAACAATTTTCTACCAAGTAGAAAGTTTTTGCCCTAATTTAAAAAGAAATAACATTACCATATTTAATTAAAACTATTACTACCTTGGAAGACTGTAACAACTCAAAATCATAAGTTCAAAAAGAAAACAATACTTAAATTCTAGGAAGGGTTTTGCTAAAACAATGACAAAACAGTCTAAAGATATTTTCAACCTTTTCATTTAAATTTTGATAAAAATTAAATGCTTCTGAGCAGGGACAGTCTTCTTTCAAGGTACCTATTCAAAAGCATACTTTCAAAAACACTGTATGCTTTAATTCTAACTAACTTTCTTTGCTCAATATATTTCATGTTTAATGACAAATTTTATCATCTTTAATTCTAACTTAATTGACACCAATTTAAAAGTTTGAAATCACTTTGAGAAAGTAAAATGAAAAACTATTTCCTCTTACTCAAATACTTCATGTATACAAAAATAAGCAAGAAAAAAAATTATTATCTTACAGCTAAAAATTCAAAATGAATAACAAAACATCAAAAATGCACAAACAAAACTTTAAATAAAAGAATGTTACCTCACAAGGAGCGGGACATACTCGACCAGTAAACTCTGGGAAGTTGTTGGTCTGGAGTAATTGATTCAGGGCTTCTCGCCAATCTTCCTATTCAAGAAAAAGACACAAAAGGATTAGAACTGTAACACCAAAAATAAACACAAACACAAGAAGTAAACATAAAATAAAACTGATTTTAGTAGCTATCCAGACAGAAAGATAAGTTGATTATAAATTGCATCATAGTTTGTACTTTAAGAGGTAAGGTAAACAATCTTACAAGACAATCACTCAAGATCAAGTTTGACAAAATGTCCTGTGCTTTTACCTCAAGACCATGGACAATAAGCCTCCTTTCACATTTATTCAGTCTTATTAATCATTTGGTGAATTTTTTAATCGGGTTTAAGCTCCAAGCAGTGATTGATTGAAAACATTCTACTAACTACTTTTATGTAAGAGTGATAAAAATTTGAAGCCCATTTTTTTAAATGGTGTCTCTAGCACTTTGCTATAAACTGTCACCAAAAGCTGCCAGCTTAAACCAGATTCTATGATTTAGTGTAATGATATTATGTAAAGTGTAGAAACAGGAGATTATCACTCAAACAGATGTAAAACAATAGCTAAAAGTTAAAATGTAATATGTGAACTAGAATGGATAAACTTAGAAACCTCAATATTTTTATAGGTTTGTTTAAAAGTGCTGCAAACTGAAAACTAAGATTTAAAAAACTCATAACTTATAACATTTAAACTCATAAGATCCACATTTAAAAGTAATAATGATAAGATATTTCTTTTCTTACCTTAAATACTAAATCATTCCATTTTGGAATGATGTTCCCAAGTGGACAACCATGACTAGACTGACAAAATGGAACTCCACACTCCATGCACCTATTAAAATGGAATATTTGTTTACCTTTCAACACCTGATTATTACATAAATAGACTCATTTTAAACATTGATACTAAAATCAATTTGGTATCCAAAGAATACATACCTAGCTGCTTGGGTTTTAATAGTCTTTCGAACTCCTTTGAAGTCATAAATTTCACCCCAATCTTTTTGACGACTAGCAGCATCCCTATACGGATGTGTCTTGCGAGGATACTTCATGAAACCTCTGTAATAAGAATCAAATGGGTAAGATTTTCAAAAGTACTGTGTTGTTACCATACAGTACAACCTTGTTGATTTGGACTAACTAGGACAGCACCCCAGAAAATTTAAATGAGCAAAAAGTAACCTAATATATAACTTCCTATATTATTTCTTAACAAAGACTTTGTTCACTGTCTTATATTTGAAATACACATGGCATTTGAATGAAGCACAATCATGCCTTCAAATCTGATCGAGATAATCTGAAGAACCGTTTAATCAAGGACCAGATCAGCAAGATTTTAATGTATTTACAAAAATGTTACTAGAACACAACAGCTAAAATGTACTGGTATACCACAACCATAGTTATACATCCCAACTTTTGCTTGTCAAATACTTGGGGCTTTATAGAATTTAAGAAATTAGATAATTACTTAAGAGTTATGATACATTAAAAGGAGACTTTTGAGAGCAGAGTAGAGTACCTGATTTTATCCAAGCTATCAGGAACAACATCTTCAATATCCTTAACAGCTGGTTTAGTTTCGACCTTAGTTGGGCCATTGGTCAACTTTGATTTCTCGTCTTCGGCTGCTTGTTGTAAGGCACGTTGGTATTCTTTAGGGAACACCTAAAATGACAATTGGCCGTTAAGTCAAAGGAACACCACTGTTAATTTTACGAAAACAAAAGACATTAAATATTTAACAATGCTGACCTTAACAAATGAAGCTGCAGAGGCAGGCCAGTTCGATAGCAACCTTTGGGCAACGGCGGAGCCAGTTTTCTCGTAATACTCCTTCAGTATGCTCTCTACAAAACTAAGATCTTCAGGAAGCTCAAGAGGGAGGAGGTCAACCATCATCAGGTTGCTTCTCGATTCCAGGGTGCGTTTTCTGTGGAAAATAAGCATATTTTAAAAAATTAATCTTAATATATAAAATGAAGAATCCGTCTGCTGTTTTGATAAAGCATCTGATTGGTCGAAAAATCCGTTGTTCAATAAAAAAAGAAACCTTGCCGAAGCGACTGAATATAAGGATAAAATAAAAAATAAATAAAATTGATATATTGAGAGAAGGAGTGATTCATTTTGAAACACATTCTTGATAACGCTCTTCAGAATAAAAAAAAACATACAAATGCCAATCTTTGAATTAATGAGCTAAGAGCAGGCACTGAGCTGAGCCTTTAAATCACTCTGGCTTTTTATACATTTACTGACTTTTGTTTAATTCTTCGATTATATTCATTTAACTGTTTGAATCCATTTTTATGGACGCTAATGCAGCGGGCCTCTTTGTGTTGCAGTCTGGGTACTCTACTAAATCTGTTGCACCTTAAGTTTAAATATTTTTTAACAAATAATAAGATGACTTCTCAACTATTTCAAAGTGTATGAGATTCTGTCCAAGGAACTTAGTACGGGCGCAGTCCGTCAATAATGTCTGAGCAACGCTATAGGTATTTATATAAAGTTTTACTGCGCCCGGGCAACGCCAGGTCTAGCGCTGAAAGCGCTAGTTTAACATAAAAGCAGAATTTTGTTTTAATGGTGTGCAAAAATTTATACGAATTTATTTTTATACGAATTTATTTTGTATTGAAGGTTATTACTGTAGCAAAGCACCTTATTTCAACTTCCTTTTTAGTCTGGTGAAACAACTTAACTTTTATTTGAATTACTAGTACTAAATTGTAACTTTAATTTTAACTATTTCTTGACACTTAAAAAAAGCTGTTCTTTTGTTTTGTTGTTGATGTGTTTGAAGGTGGCTTACTCTTGAATAAAACAGGTTGAATTTGAATTAGTCATAATTATTTCTGCATCTTTACAATACATTATAATTGATACTTATAAGTAGAGTTTAGTAAATTTAAGTTTCAATTAACAGATATACCACATTGATTCAAAACAATAAAGTACTATTCAATGTCACTTATACCTAATCTTACACTAGAAGAAGCATCTTATCATCTCACTTAAATAAATGAGAAAACCAAATTATCGAACTTACTTCAGTCACCAATAAAATTCACAATATAAGTGAATATGAATTTTTCCATACAGTTGGAAGATACTGTACATATTCAAATAATTCAATAACTATTTAAACCTAAATGTCACAAAATATATCTAATAGACTTACTCATCTAGAACATATGCTATGCCACCAGACATTCCAGCAGCAAAGTTTCTACCAGTAGGTCCCAAAATAATGCATGTGCCACCAGTCATGTACTCGCAACCATGATCACCAACTCCCTAAAATAGTAAAATTTGTCATAAAAATTTCATACTGTAAAATGCACTTTGTGATAGGAGCCAAAATTAAAAAACTAAAAAAAACTAAACTCATCGGCGCAACAGCCCTAGTGGGCCAAGGCCTACGATGACCATCTTTGTTTTCTTGACCGTGGAGCCCTAGGGTGCAAGGCATATGTCCCGGTTAGGTGGTCAGTCTAACCCATGACCCCCAGTGTTTAGTTCCCAAGTACGCTTGGTCCTCAATTTATCGACCCACTGAAGGGATGAAAGGTTGAGTGGACCTTGCCCAGCCCGGGAGCCGGGAATCGAACCCCGGACCTGTGGCACGGAAGAGCTATGCGCTACCACTGCGCCACCGAGCTTCAGGAGCCAAAATTAGACTATAATATTTCTGAATAAGCCAAGCTGCCCAATCTGAGAAGAGTAGCAGACATTTTTCAGTTAACCAAACTTTAATGTTAACAATTAATAAAGGATTTACTTATCTTTCACATTACAAACAAGATTCCTCAAGATAATTAGATTTAGGAACATCAAAACTCACAGAAAATATTAATGTAAGTGAAGTGTGTGAAGCTGTGTTTTTTCCCATTTGTTAATAATGATTATTATTAAAAAGTGTAAACATAACCCATGAGACAAAGTACTATTGGGTACTTATAGTATGATCGTTTAAAAAATGCTGTATAATAGATCAGATAATTTTAAAAAGGCTCTTTTACAATCTTTGAATTTTAATTTGATACTTAGATGAAAAAATAATAATATAGGTTTATGTTCAGAAACATACAATACTATGGCACAAGAACTTCACACCTACCTCAACTACAGCTATAGCACCAGAATTCCTGACACAGAACCGCTCGGCAGCAATTCCTCTGAAAAAGGCCTTTCCAGACGTAGCACCATATAAGCACACATTACCAACAATGATGTTCTCCTCAGATTTGAACTCTTGAGGTAGACGAGTGGGTGGGTAAACTATCACAGTACCACCAGACAAACCCTATAGTACAGTAAAAAACATTACAGGATATTCATTCTTAGATAGTAATTGTAAGTAGTGAAACTTAAGTATTGAAAATAAACTCATTTACCTTTCCTACATAATCATTAGCATCTCCTTCCAGCTCCACAGTAATACCAGGAGCTAAAAACGCACAGAAGCTTTGACCAGCAGAGCCTTCCAGTTTAATCTTGATGCTGTTTGCAGGCAAACCGTTGTTACCAAACTTCCTGCGAAAGAAACACCCGACGTCATTCATTTTGCATTCTCAATAGGAATAACTAGATCCTTTTCAGGAACCCAGAAAGAACTGTGAAAAACTTACTTTGCGATGTGATAACTGAGTGTGGAACCAAAAGCTCTGTCAACATTCGTAATGTCCATGTGAATTGTAACGTCTTTCTTCCTCTTTTCAATAACGTCTGCAGCTTGTTTTATTAACAGGTTGTCCTGAAATTCAAAAAATACCTCATCAACAGTTGAAACAAAACAAACTAAAGTTAATTGCATTTATTCTCTATTAGAAAAAATCTTATTAAAACATTTGTAAAGATAGCAGCTAATTCTAATTTTATTACTTTTTCTTAAAAGCAATATAGGGTCACTTGGGGTAAGTGGGTCACCCCCCTCAAACTAAGAAATGTACAGGACATTTCACACTTACTCACATTGATCATGTTACATTTTGTCACACTGACAGATTTTGCATATATTAGAGTTGTGTTTCATTTCTTTTTAAGATTATAGAACTAATGTAAAAATATTTCCAGAATGATTTGTTTGGAGAGTTAAAGCTACATTTTTCCAAGTGTTCCTACCTAAGTTTTCATTATATTTTAATGTTTATTTAACTGTGGCACAAAGTTTGACTTAAAATACATACTGCAATTTGAATTTTCACAAAATCTCTTATTTAAAAGTTTTTAAGAAGGGTGTCCCACTTACCCCGCAATTTTAGCCTAGTAGGGGTAAGTGGGTCCCCTAACTATGGGGTAAGTGGGACACCCTAGACTCACCACTATAATGTTTATTGAAAAATTTATAATTAATTTATTGAAATTTTATATTAATTTTGCGTTTTAATTTAAGTAAGGGTGAGTAAAATAAAACATTAAGTTGGGGTTTTTATTCACGTTGCCGAGAAATTAATTAAAACACACATTGGGGTGGGGGGAATAGTTTGGAGGGTTTCTTTATAACTTACTCTCCTGAACCATTCGAACCTGAAGAAAACAATCTGTATTTGTAGTGTTCCAAAAAGGGATCCCACTTACCCCAATCAACTCTATTAATTTTAATGCGAGTAGATATCTCGTACATGGATAAAGTTACAATAAAACATTTTGTACCGAAAACTTCTGTACTTTATCGAGTAAGACTCACTTACTCCCTCTTAAGTTTCTCTTGCTTTCAATCTAAATAAAGAGGGGATGACCCACTTAAACCTTCTGATGGGACACCCATCTCATTTTTTAAAAAAAAGATCAGTTAAGAAATATGTAACACGTTATTTTAGAACCTAATAAATTTTTGTTTATGATGTTGTCTTAAATAAAATATGTCATGAAGTTAAAATTTAAGCATTTCAAGAATTTTTTATTAAGCTTCAAAAATGTACTGTTCCAAAAAGAGGCCCCACTTACCCCAAGTGACCTTACTCTAAAAAATCTTATAATTTAAAATTGAACCTAATAATATGATTTGAAATTGAACCTAATAATATGATTTGAAAAGAGTCATTAATTTTTATAATACTATTAGAACACAGTTTTTGAGAACTTACAATTCTGTTTTCAAGAACAAAATCTTGTTTGAGAGATCCTCCAACAATATTTGTTTCAGGTCTCAATTCCAAAGCATTCGTCAGAATTTTAGAGTAGTCCAACATCTGAGCTTTGGGGTTTTCTTTGTTGAAGTGTACTTTCAAAAGCTCGGTACGCCCAATCAAATCTTGCATGTGCCTCACTCCCATCTTTGCCATTATTTGACGAACCTAAAATTTCATTTTTAGAAATAAGAACAAAGTTAATTTGAAAAAAAATTCTATTTTGCATATTTTTAAATCTATTGCATCTAACTAACAAAAAATTAAAGCTACTATAATATAAAACTAAAACTACCAAAAATTTAACAAATGTACAACTCAAGACATGATGTTTCTTTACATCCAGAAGCAACACAAGATAAAACAGTCAATTTTTACAACTACTTTCAAGTTTTAAGTGAATACAATTAACTGAAGGCTTCAATATTTGTATCAAATTTTTTTCCCAGTACCCATCCATATTTGATATGCTTTTTTACTTGTAGCATTTTGGCACATATTACACCTTGCATAATCATTACACAACTAATGAAAAAAGAGTAACTCTTTCTTAAGGAGTACATTTCTGTGTATGACTCATTAATAACAATAATGCATTAATTTCCTTGAAGAATACAGTTCATGACAAATTTCAGTTTCCCATTAAAAATAACATGTTTCAAAATGCAAAAAAATGTAACAGTCATATTACTACTACATGTATTTCCTAACACTAGTGACATAAATATATATATATATATATATATATATATAACATGAAGTAATTTAGAGAATTCAAGAGTTTTTAACATAACTCCCCTTTGAAAAGTATTTAATGCAGTATTATATTAAACTATAATTGTTTCTATTCATACATCCATTTACACTTGAGCAATAAAAAATCAGTCTCGGGGATCTAAACTTACGTCTTCAGCCAGCATGAACAGGTAGTTAACCATGTGCTCTGGCTTGCCCTCGAACTTCTTCCTCAGCTCGGGGTCCTGTAAAAAAAGCAAAAGAAAAACTGACAAAACAACACTGCACAGGTTCGCCTTTTCACACATCACCTAAATTATCTACGAGCGTCCCACATCTCCACGCACACACCGACGGACACGCTAGGTACAAAAAGTCACAAAACAACAACAACAACAAAAAAGAAAACTCATCAACAACAAAGAGAGCACAACAACTGAAAAAGAAAAAAACACAGCAGTTTAAAAGAAGCAGCGTCCATCACGGAAGGTAGGAAAAAAAAGCCCCGGCGTCCTCTCCTCCTCTGCCTCTGTGGTCATCCTCACCTGAGTGGCAATGCCGACGGGGCAGGTGTTCAAATGGCACTTCCTCATCATAGTGCAGCCGAGGACTATCAAAGGCGCTGTCGAAAAGCCAAATTCGTCGGCTCCGAGAATGGCGGCGACCACAACGTCGAATCCTGCGCAGGAAGAGAGAAATGGGAAAAAGAAATCACTTCTCATGGAACCTCGGAAGAAACAAGTGTTGTGTGTAGATGTAGTAAGGGCTGGGCGCTCGGACTGTACTGCGAGTATAGTAGTACTTACTCAGTCCTCTGCGGGGCGGCAGCGAGCACGCATCATTTATCTCACTTTGTGCATTGCACTTGCTTTTTAACTAGAATTTTAAAACCGTTACGTGAACAAGCATATTGCGGCAGCATGAGATCGATATGGAGGCTTTTAAGAGGGGCCGCTCACAAATTGCATCGGATCTTTCAAAGGGATTACACCCCATGTAACACTTTCCTCCCTTATTGGGATGTCCCCACTGTAAGCAGTTTCATTTCTTAAGAATAAGCGCATACTTTACTTACATTACAGCAAAATTTACAGTGTAGGAATGTTTTTATCATTATAATAACAGCAAAAGAACAATTTCGTAGTATGACGTTAAAGTTGTGCAAGATCCCTTTAAACATACAATGCAAATTGTGAACGGCCCATATAAGTGCATTTTCAAAAGTGCATATCATGAGGGATAAGAAAGCCAACTATTCTACAACTTAATATAATCCCATCAAGCTCCACTTCAAGTTTATTCACACTTCATATTTAACCCTTTCAGTCCTAAGCAGCCCATGACTTCTGTTGAATCCTAAAGAAAATTTGGGGCAGTCAGGACTGAAAGGATTGAGACATGAACACACAGCAATGTTTTTGGTAGGAGGCTATCTAATCCCTCAACATAGACAAATCATAAATGCAAAGAGGATGTCAAATTTCACATCTCTGAATGAAATAATTACCTGTTCGAATCTGTCCATCAGCTTGGAGAACTATACGGGAGCGAAGGTCATTTTGCACTAGAGTCTGATGCGTCTCGGCTATTCCAAGTTCCCAAGGTAGTCCGGCCCCTTTAATTCCAGTCCAACTGCTGGCACCCGTTCCACCATCGTGGCCAGAAATGGTGATATGCTCTGCTTTACCCTACAAAAAGCTTTCCATTCAGAAATAGAATATTTGCAAAAATATTTTGCTTCACAGTAGTAAGCATTAGTGTTCGGCACTAGTTAACTAGAACTAGTTGCAACTAGTAGTTAACTACCAATCAACTAGTATTTTTTTGGTTTAAACTAATTTAACTATTAGTTGAACTAATGTTTTTTTAAACTAATAGTTAAAACTACTTTCAAATTTTCAACTACTTTAAAAAAAAATTGTTTAAAATTTTTATTTAAAATTTACTGACATCTATAAATACAATGTCATTTTATGTGAAAAATTTCCAAATTTGGCAACTCTTAACAAATTTAATTAAGATGGTAGAGTGCTCAAATACCATAACCAGAAATAAAAGCCCTTTTTGCGCGAAGCATAAACGTTTTTTTGTGTTATAGATAAGATGTATTAGAATTTGGGCAAAAAATAGGTTATAAAATTAAATAGACTAGTTAATTACTTTGGGAAATAGTTAACTACTAGTTGCAACTAGATTTTCCCAGACTAGTTAGTAGTTGGTAGTTAACTATTTTTTGACCGCTAGTTGCCAAACACTACAATACAAAGCATAATGATGGTTTCAAAATTTTACCCTTATAGGCGCTCACTATAGTCTGTATAAATAGAATCGGCGGTTGACCTTGAGTTTTTTCTCCATGTATTTCTTCTGCGTTGCCATGGTAAAGCATGAAGTGAAACCGCCGATTTTATTTACACAGACTATAATCTACTCAAAAGAATAAATGCATCAGTACCTAGAAGGAAATCTAAGTTTATTATTTAGTTTATCATATTAAAAATACTTCATTAAAGCTGTACCTTGGCAACACCAGATGCAACAACTCCAACTCCTACTTCAGACACCAGCTTCACAGAAATTCGAGCAGATGGATTGGCACATTTCAAGTCATAAATAAGCTGAAAGAAAAGAAATTAATGATTATACTATTTTCTACATTACTCCAGACTCAAAGCATGCAATGAGAGTTTGAAATTACCTCAGCCAAATCTTCAATCGAATAAATGTCGTGATGAGGTGGGGGACTGATAAGACCAACATAGGGAATGGAATGTCTAGTTTTAGCAATTTCCTTCGAAACCTAAGTAAAGAATAGCATTTATTACATAAAGCTAAAGAAGATTTAAAGTCTACACTCATAAACTCCTCCAAAAGATTAGAAATTTTCACTCAGTTAATTTAATATAAATGAATTGCCAGAGCATTGATCTCAAAGAGTAATTTGACTTTACTGCTAATTAAATGAACTATTGTGTTGCAGTAGATAAAGTGGACAACTTGCCTTATATCCAGGCAATTCACCTCCTTCACCTGGTTTAGCACCTTGAGCCATCTTGATCTGGAGTTCATCAGCATTTGCAAGGTACTCGATAGTCACTCCAAATCTGCCTGATGCAACCTAACACAAACAACAAGTTAGTTACACAGAAAAAAATTACCAGTTCAGTTGCCATAAACTTATTTTCAGGGTGAAAAACAGAAATATTACAGTTTTGAATTTAGTTTTTAGCTTTAACTAGAGATCCCATATATACAGAGGCTGGACAATAAACAATACATTGCCATTTTAGTTTTAATATGCACGGATTGCTTATAGTGTAAGGCTAATACATCCACTTCAAACTAGTGTATTAGTCCTAAAACAGAGAGAAAACTATTTTAATGATTTCAATAGTTTGTGGAGTACTTGAAATAGTAGATCCAGGAATGGTAGATCAACTGAAACAATAGCATCAAAAAATTTTAGTGGTGAGTAAGCTTGCCACAAATTCATGCATAACACAAAATGATGTTTTTTGTTATTGTAGTAATTATATTTATCTTAGAAAATGCATTTAAACATTGGATTAAATGTTGGGGGTTGCCACAGGTAAATTTTACTTTAATTTGGCATACTATCACTCTTTCAAGGAAAATATATGAAACTAAATTTTTATGGAACCATAATACTAGGCTCGACTCAAATTCCAACTGTATTGTACTTTGTTTTCAATTTCATATACAAATAGGTTGCTAAGAGATCTCTGCAGCCAAAGGCAGATGCCAATAATGTTGCCAACAGTTAAACAATAAGTTAATAACAATAATTCAGTCTTCAAATTTACCTCACAGAATTTATGAAAGAAAGTAAGATAATAAACCTTTAATAACCTATTTGTCAACATTTTAGTACACTATTTTTAACAGTGTTGTGTTAAAGTATAGGAAAGTTGTAACTAAAATGGCAAAAAGATATTCTCACAATGTGTCCCAGTCTCCAAACATAAAGGGTCTCCAACCTGCAACAACTGCACTTTTAACTAACTTACCTGCTTGATAGCAGATCTGGCATTGTTGTTCGGATCAGTAACAACATATCTGCTAGGGTCTTCTCCACCTTCACCCGTATTGGATTTTCCACCAACCCTGTTCATAGCCATGGCTAATGTCTTGTGGGCCTCTAGCGATATGCTTCCAAAACTCATGGCACCTTTTAATATGGAGACAAGGAATTATTTTTTTTTAAAAGTACAGCAAGATGTTTTTCTATTAAATATCCCAGGTAACAAGTGACAAATGTTTTTCCCTGATACCTTATAAAATAAAAGGATCTATACACAGAGACTATATTTTTTTGGACAGGAGAAAATTCTTTTTTCTAAGGACCTAGCCAATGCAATCTGATTTTATAATAAGACCTTTCAATCTAAACACATCAAATGTCTTTACTATTTAAGATCTAAACAAATAACACCTAGTTATGTTGAGAAGATGAGATAAAATAAGTGAATCCAATTACTCAACTCAAAAAGGTTTCAAATCCATATAAATGCTCTTATTCTACAAGTTATTCAAATTAATAACTTAAAAGTCAACTGTTTATAAACAGTCAATATTCAGAAATTTCTTTAAGCAAAGAGTTTTATTTTTACTTTTCACTTACCAGTGCAGAATCTTTTCACTATTTCTTTCGCTGGCTCTACTTCCTCTATGTCAATTGGATTTTCGGAATTGACAAAGTCAAATTGTCCTCTTAGAGCACATGCTCGGACATTTGTCATAGTTGCTTCAACAAACTTTTCATATGAAGTTTTTGTGTTAGTTCTTGCAGCATCCTAATAAAACAAAATATATGAATAACCAAGTAATAAAATACACATAGCATTACTTCATTACCATGATGTCATACTCACTTGTAAGTTGGCAATGGCGACAGGATCATTGATGTGTTTTTCTCCACCATTTCTCCAGTGGTAGTTTCCAGGATTCCTGAGAACCATGTTATCACAGTCTCTATCACTAAATGCAATGCAGTAGCGTTCGTGGTTTTCTTCAGCCAGCATTCGGAATGTAACACCACCGATTCTGGATGGTGTATTCTATTGCGAAAAGGTATTACATTAAACACAATATCATTTATCATTACATCAATACCATATTATTATCACTACAAGACTTTAGGCTTAAGTGTTCTTAATAGAATCAGCAAAAAATACAATCAGTTACACCAATTCTTTTAATATAAAACTTCCATTCACTAACTAACTGGTTTTTGTAACTAGACCAAGTTACCTTAAAGCAGAAGTCTATGATCTCTTGGCTCAGTCCAACCGCTTCAAAGATCTGAGCGGCTTTGTAGCTTTGAAGAGTCGATATTCCCATCTTTGCCATCACCTGAAATATACAGAAGAAATTGGAGTTAGGGGATGATGGAAATCCAAAGACTACACAAGAAAAGAATTAAAAGCTTTGCAATAATACTAATTAGCAATAACTTCAGATACTCTGGACACCTCTAAATTAAAAATACAACACCTCCAAGAACGATCTACTGGCACAAAATAGTAATTTACCTTGGCAATTCCTCTTTCCACAGCTTCCACATAGTTCTTGTAAATCATGTCCTCAGTAAGATTTTCGCTGATTACACCTTCATCTTGGAGTTCAGCCATACTCTCATAGACGAGATATGGGCAGATGGCATCTGCACCATACCCTAGCAGGACGCACATGTGATGAACTTCTCTGAATGGAGAAAAGTCATGCATAAATGAAGTGCTGCAATTTTTTTTCAAACAGATACAGAGAAGCTTTTTGATTTTTATATTTACCTGGCTTCTCCTGTTTCCAGAATCAAACCAACTTTCATCCTTTGAAGTTTGTTTAGTAAGTGGTGATGTGTAGCACCCAATGCCAGCAAAGCACTAAAAATGAATTGCAGAGTTATAAAGTTTTATTACTATTGCATGTTATTGAAATTAAGTTTGATTAATTGTTACAAGAGAGTTTATTGGAGATCTTGTTTTAAAACCTTTAGGACTGAACAAATTCATTAATAAAATAGCTGTAAAGTCATCATACTGAAGCTCATTCACACCTAAAGAATTGCTGAGGTTAACAGTGGCATAAAATAACAAACCATGGAATAAGAATGAGGTTTTGGGTTTCTTCTTACTTTTGTTTAGTCTAGTAGTTGCTCAAGTCAATAATAAGCCTTTAACACCAATGACAACAGTGTAAAAATGCCTTATCAAGCAAAACAACCTCAGTAACAAATACTAAAAAAAATTATGTCAGCTTTCACCATTTCCATTCTAAGCAGATCACTCAAGTATGGTTCTGAAAAGTACTTCTAGACTATTACACTAGGAGATTAGTATAGTAATTGACTAGTGTTTCACTTGCACTTTAGAAGAAAAAAGTAAATTTTTCCAAAGTAACTATATTTAGTGGACAAAATAATTCACCACATGTCTGACAGTTTGAATTACAGAATCTTAATAGCCACATTTTGATAGAGTTGCCTGGAGTAGATCAGTGCAGCAGGCCAAGGCCCATCAAGGGCTGTAGAGCCGAAGAAGAAGAAGAAAAGCCACATTAAGTTTAACAGCACAATTTCTATCTTTGTACACACACTGTTACAAGCACAAACGCCTTAAAATTTCCCTCCAACTAAATACTGCAAGTCCTTTTACAAGTTTTACATAAAATAAAGTAAGCAAATGATTGCAATAATCTTACCTGACAGGAACATAATCCCTGCCTGCTTTCCTATCCGACAGAACGACCAACGAGTACCCGCTTTCAGCAGCTTGGGATGCTTCTTCCCTAATCTTTTCGAGGGCTGGCAACAGACCCTTTGCGCCTTCTTCAACCGGGTAAACAATGTCAATGACTTTGGTCTGCAGAAAAGAAATCAAGTTATTCCATCTGTTTCCTAACATTCAGAATGTGTTTCTAGTAATGCCTTCCATTAACATACCTTCCATCCTTTGTAAGTTGTGTGTTTCAATGCTTCCATGTCTTTCAGAGACAAAATGGGTTGTTCCAAATACAGGCGACAACACTGTTTTGCACTTGGTTCCAAAATGTTGGCAGCTGGCCCAATAGGACAACCCTAGTAAAATTAAGACACATAAATGCATTCACTTCCATTGGAAAAGTGTTATGGTTACAAGAAATATTCAAAATAACTGCGAAAAACAGTTAGGAATACAATTGATATGAAAATTCTTCGGATGTAAATTATTAAGACAAACATTTTACATTCAAATTTCAGTAGCAAACTTACCAAAGACATAACTATCCTCTCCCTGAAGGGATCGATAGGAGGATTTGTAACTTGAGCAAAAAGCTGTTTGAAGTAATCGTATATAAGCGGCTGGTATAGAGACAAACAAGCTAACGGAGCGTCATTACCCATGGATCCAAGTGCTTCTTTCCTAAACAAACATAAAACTTCTTTATAATGCTTTTCACACATTCAAACTTTTTAAGTTCAATATGTAAATGAAAGTACTGAAACTGTAAAAGCTATGATTCTAGAGGAAAAACTTGTAAAAACAATCAAGGTTGATAGAGTAGTAATGCCAAATTGCATTTTCAGGTATGTAAAAATAAATAAAAATCCTGCACAAAATACAAGTTAGAAAAGAATTTCAGAAAACAAAAAAGGAATTACTTTGTGTCAACCATGGGTACAATAAGCATGTTGATAGTTTCAATCGTGTAAGCGAAAAGTGCTAAACGTCTGTCTTCAACCGCCTGACTAGTAGTCCTCTTGCTCTGGTCAAGCTTTGGGTGACTACTATGATGACCGGCAGCAAATCCAGCTGTATGGAGGTCTTCCAGAGTAAACTGGAAAACAATGAAATTCAAGCATAAGGTTTAGTTTGGTTGGGGTTTTATGGTCCAAGAACCAATTCACCATGAGAGCAAACATAAGAAGGCAACATCTACTTATACATTAGCTATCAGTGAAATATATGTTATGACCATACAAAAAATACTGTGGGTGACAGGTAGATTCTTTCCTGGACAGAACTCTGTAAAACCTTTTTATACACCAGTTTTTATTATTCTCAACTGCTTGTGCTATTTTTTTTTTACTATGTTCTGTGTCTTGGATGGAAAAAAAAACTTTTGCACATTGTTATCATTCTACACAGTTTACTTGCGACTGATACTAGCTTTGGCTTTAAACTATAAATATTTCCAAAATAAACACAGAGGATATTTGAGTAATAATTCAAAAGTGATTATAGATGTTTAAAACTAAATTTAAAATTTTCAAATGCAGGAGAATGTCTAGGATTTCTTGAAAGCTACCCATATTGTGAAAATTTGTAAATAATTTGAGAAAAATTTCAATAAACTTGAGAAAATTAAAAACTAAGGCAATTAAAAAAATTATATAAAACATGCAGATAATTTTTAATCAAAAAGTAACTAAAATTTAATTTTAAATTTAAGATAATATAGCTTATCACCGAACTTTCTTAAATGTATTTTGAGAATGCACCTTTTCCTAAAGCTAGATTTGTGAAAGATATGATTGATCAAATGGTGAATGTGAAAGGAGTCTTTTAAAGGTAGTAAATTTGCATTGGATAGACCCCTGAAATGGCTTTACAAAAATAAATCAATTCAGTTATTCATGCATTTTAACTTAGCCATTGTTCTTTTAAAAGGAGGATTCTTACCATCTCTTTTAACCATTCATGCAATGGGCGTTTTTGAGCAATCTGTAGTTTCAAATCTTCATCTTTTATGAAAAGATGCTTCTCTGTGTCAACCAGGAGCATACGTCCAGGCCTCAATCGACCCTACAATTAAAAATCAAAGTAATCAAATAATTGTCAGATGCTTGTAAAACTTGTGAACATGTTATGACTTTTGAGCTGTTGCCAAAACAAATCTGTATAAATACAAGTGTTATTATGATTTTTTAAATCTAAAAGTTTGGAACACAAGTAAAGCAGATATTTTTTTTAGTTTTAAGCCAATAGTAATTAAAACAGTATGAATGAATTTTACTTTAAACTTATGAAGAGAGGTTTTGAATCTAATTTGTAGAAGAAAAAATTTCCATTTATCAACTTTAAATTACTGGAGTACAATCAGCGGACCTGGAAAAAGTTGTAACCTTCCCCCGAACCTAATAGAATTTCCCCAAAACCTTATGTATTGCTCCTATGGAGCTGGCAGGGGCTTTCCCCTGAACCAGGTTTGTAGGTTCGGGCACTTTTTCCAGGTCCGACAATCAGTTTCAGTATACAGTTTAACAATTACCAAAATTGTGGTTCCATGCAAAGTTTTAAAAATATATATTTTAATAGAATTATGAGAGTTAGACAATTCACTAAATTCTATTAACTCTAAACTTAAGTCATTGTCCCAACAACCCATGTTGGACAAAGCCGACAATACCCATATAAATTCCATAAAACTTCAAAGAAAATTGACAAACAGAAACTTCAAGTTATCTTGGTATAATAAGAATGTAAACTGTTCAAGAACAAACTAAACAATGCCATCAAGGTGCCCAGCACATACTAAAATAAATTAAACTTATCACGAAATTCACCTTTTGAGCAATGTTGGCGAATTCTGTATCCAACACCCCCACTTCACTAGCCATAATCATGTGGTTATCTTTGGTCAGGTAGTATCTAGATGGCCTCAGACCATTTCTGTCCAAAATAGCACCGATGAGTTTGCCATCTGTGAAGGTCAACAGGGCTGAAAAGAAGCAAAGATTAAAACATCCTGTAGTATGAAAAAACAGCCCTTGGAGCTTTAGTATTTCATCTTCATTTCAAACGATTGTCTTAAGGTCCACTTACCTGGTCCGTCCCAAGGCTCCATAACGCACCCACTCCACCTGTAGAACGCTTTCTTGTCTGGATGCATTGCTTCATCGTCTTGCCAAGCCTCGGGTACCATTGTCATAACAGCCTGGAATTAAACATTCCATGCATAAAAAACTAAAAGCTATAAAAATCAAACATCAAAATTCTTACTTTTGACACAAGTTATTTCTAAATTAAAAGGGCTTTTCAAAAAAACTATTTCAGATCCTTAGAAACTCAGTTTTCAAGTATAAAAGTAATTTTCACATTAAACACTCAATAAACTAAATGATTTTTAAATTATTAGACATAGTGGTTAGCTATAATTTCATTCTAAAAGTTTGGTGCTGACTACTGATTTGTAATTATTTTCCCCAGGTACATACCCCCTCTTAAGTGCAGAGATTGTTTTGTGCAGTACAATGTATGTTACTTAAAGCACTACACCAGACTTTGATAACTATTAAATACATAAATACTTGCTTTTCAGTTACAAAGAAAAAAAAAGTTCTTTTATACAGAAGAAACATTTCAACAAACTAATCAAGTAGAAACAGTGCTTGGCTTATTAGAAATAGGAAGTTGCCAGAACTGTTAACATTGTAACAATTAAATCAATACTTTTATACATTGTTACTTTTTTCTAAAGTTCTTCTTTTTAAATCAAAAACTGAGTAGAAATATCGAATAATGTTTATACCTCGGGTAGAGATCGTTGACCAGCCATCACCAGAAACTCCAGCACGTTGTCTGCGCAGCCAGAGTCTGATAAATTGGGTTCCACTACAGGATAGAGTTTGTGGAGCTCCTCTTTGAAAAGCCCACTTTCCATCACTCCCTCTCTCGCCCTCATAAGGTTCACGTTGCCTCTCAAGGTGTTGATTTCTCCATTGTGAGCCAACACCCTGAAAACAGTTTTAAAAATTGCAGGGTAAAAAATATGTACATTGTAACATTGAAAAAAAGTAGTTTATATGGAATATCAAGATTGTCATCTTTTCACTGGAACCGAAAATAGGGCCTTTTAAAACAGTTTTTAAGGCCTCTTTGACATTAACTTTTTGATTTAGTTAATTTCAGGAGTTTAACAAGATTTTGAGACAACAGTGGCTGATCTTTCCAAACCCCAGTTACCTCAATTTAAAGCTCAAATTATGGGTGGATTTAGGTGTGACAGCCAGGGGATCACACTGAAAACCTTGATGGGGAGACAGGCTGTCCCAGATAGCTCTAGAAACATAATTTACTAATAAAAAAGGGAATTTTCTAAAAAGGTTGGTGGAAATTGCCCCTATGACCCTTTATAAATCTGCCCATGGTTCAAATGGACAAAATTATGCTCTAATCCCACAAAGCAATGTTTCTGAAACTTTGAATCAGACTTTGTAGGGTTTAAATAAGTGGTAGTTCAGACAATTAATACACTATTTTTTTCTGAATTAAAAGCAATCAAACAATCTTTTAACTTGAGGTTTAGGACAAGGATGGGTCGGAATCAAGATTTCACTACTGTGACCAAGTTAAAAAAAAATTAATACAGCATCTATAAAAACGTTACCATATATTTATGCATATTCATAATAAAAAACATAAGCATTAAAAAGTAGTATTAGGTAAATTGGAAAAATAATTTCAAGCGTTATACCCTTTCTAAGGAATGACCCACATACCTCATTGGATGAGCTCTTTCCCAACTTGGGAATGTGTTGGTGGAAAATCTGGCATGAACCAGGGCTAAGTGTGTTTCAAATGCTGGATTCTGCAGGTCATAGAAGTAGTCCCACAACTGTGTTGATGTCAATTGACCCTAAAACCCAAACCATCAATTAGAAACACTTCAAATAATATTGAATATGTACTAGTAGTATCATAATTAGCTATCTTATAAAAAAATCTTACTTTGTAAACAATGGTGTCTGTAGATAAGTTGCAAATATAGAAGCGCAAGTCCTTTGTTGGAATTTTGTGAGTAGCGTATTTCCGTAAGACAAAAACCTATAAAAAATATTAAATAGCATAAAAATTTTGAAATTTCCATTAGACAAATAAATATAACATTTTAGCAGTATGATTCCTCTTTCTATCCTATTAAAAATCGTTAACATATTTTGAGTGTCAAATACTCAATTATTATCTACAAATTTTTATTAATGTGATCATATAATAACTGGTTATTTCATAAGGTTGGTTTGCAGTATTTCTAGTCTTTGGAAGATAAAACAGCTTGGTTATTTTTAACGGGACAGACAATGGAAAAGGGCCATTTTAGAAATAACAATCAAATGAATTAGATTCCAGTACTTTAAGATTAGCAAGGTGCAAATTTCTCCATCTGACTATATATTGGCAGTTTCCTTAATTAACTCAAACTATACAAAATCTAAAAGAAACTGCTAGTTGAGATATTTTAGTGATGTTTTATACTGAAATTTTATTTTAAAATCATAGATTATCAATCAGTAGCATAGAATTTAGCACAAAACTATGCCTGCACCTGGCTAATCCTAAAGTAACTAGATTCCTTTTGGATAATTGATATTGAATAATCTCTTACCAATCATTTCCAAGAGGAACTGATTAATTTTTATCATACAACATTTTTTCTTGGGCAAACCAATTAATACAAGCTCTCTTTCATAGAATTGACTATGCCCATTGAAATAAAGATACACTTTAATTTTGAAGGAATCTACAAATTTCACAAATTATACATTTAGTCCTAATCTTAACACAGTAACATTAATTGAACTGAACAATATATACAAATCCATTTATCCTACTGGATTATTAGTAGAATTCAAAAAAGATCATTTAGCTCATATTTATAACAAAAAATAGCTGATACTATGATGATTGTTATTTTGAACATGAAACTATTGAATCTGTACAACTGCAGTTTACAAAATTAGTCCTGTTTCTAGCTTTATAAGAACTGACAATAACAAAGAGTAGGTACAATAATATAAGCCCCATTTACCTTTAATTTAATTCTTTATTTAAAATTTATTTCACTTGTGTTTCCAAGTTTGGGGAGCTAAGTAAATAAAATATACTGTAGATATCCAGAAACGGGAAAATTCTGGTCGAATGTGGGAGGAAGGAGTTTAGGTTTACGGGGGCCAGTTTTGGTCAGTAAGGCAAACTTTAGTGACCCCTGCAATAATACTTGTAATTTTGTCAAGTGTATGAAGACAAACTTTCCTCAGACTGCCCATTTCGACTTCAGTCTAAAGTCTAATTCAGTCTAAAACCTTAAGAACAAAGAAGCAGACAAAGAGACAAAGACATTGTTTTGTTTTGATTTTGAACATGAAACTTTTTTGAATCGTTACGGGTTACGGGTCCAGTTAACTCAGGCAGGCGTGGGTCACTAACTAATATAACATTTTACAGATTTTTTTCCCCATAAAAGAGACGTTAAATCGTTGAAAGAGATTGAAGAAAATAACAAATAAAAAATACAATTATAGAATGGAGCGGGGTCAAATAAATAATAAAATTTTAAGTATTTAAATTCTTCTTCTCGATGACAGCGCCTTTGTTGGCGACAGTAACAAACCGGTTTTAAAGTATGGAGTGGGAAATGAAATGATCCTATTTCATACTCTTTTTAAGCTTCCTCTATTCTATGTGTTCAAAAATGTTTAATTTCCTTGATTGTTTTAAAGATATTACACTTATAGAATGAGGGTAAGCTTTTACAGCATGAAAAAGCGTCCCAATGGGATCGGAGCGTTAAAAAAATTTCATCGATGTGAGTGGTGAATGAGGAATCTTGTCCTTTTTTGACACTACAACGTAGAAGATACGTAATCCCCTATAGGAAATTTTCTACCATTCCATCATTCATTTCAATTTTCTACCATCATTTTCGCTCTTGAAAACCTGTCCTAAAAGTGAAAAACGTGTCTCATTTTGTTTCGAAATTTTAATTTGTTAAAAAAGAAAATTTTATATTGGTTCAAACAATACCATATTGTATTACTGTATTAACTTTATAAAATAGTGCAGAAAATAAAAATTACCGAAAGGTTCTTATATTTGTTTATAGTAAACCTAGAATTAAATCTAACTGCTATTCAAATCAATCACGCCATTGCCTCGAAAGAAAACGCAACCTCTGTAGCAAAAGCTTTAAATTCCATCAAAAACTTCCCAAGCAAGCAATGTAAAAAATGAACCGCTGAAGAATTTAATCCCATCTTGGCCGACGTTCGTTTCTTAAGCCCCTAGTCGTTAACACAACGCTCAAATAATAAAAATGCGTCTCCACCCCTACTTATGTAATTACTTTACTTAGAGGCGCATTTCGGAGGGAAAACCGAGATCACGAGACCATTTTCCCTCTTTTCAGGGGAAAAATCAATGACTCCTTTCACGGAGTAATGGATGTAGGGATGCGCCGGATCGGGAAAAATAAGGCGTGGAGGGGAGGGGCCGAGAATCCCCGAAAACTGCGCTTTTAACGACGTCGGAGATGTCCTCTTTGTGACCTTGACTCTACAGCACCGCCTCGGCTGAAGGTCAGAAAGAATTTTATGAATGAAACAGTTTCAAGAGGGGTTAAAGAACATCATTAATCTATGGAATGGAGTTGGAGATTTTTTAGGACATCCATTACAGTGGTGGAGTAGAATCGAATAACATTTGATTTTACTTTATACCCAATATTTATTTTCCTAAATGTTTGATGTTTTTACTGATTGTGTATGAAATGATATTTAGTGTACTTAAAAAAAATTGCTGAATATAGAAGTTCTATGCAATGCGATTCTATTGCAACCACGTAAAAACCACATGATTCAAACCATTCAAACATAACAGAAAACTTATGGGTTTTTTGAAAAAAATTTTAAAACATAGAAAAATTATAACTACTTATAAAAATTTATTTATGGCCTGAATTTCCCTACATTGGAATATCCTCCACTTCCAACAAAATGTTACCTTTCCAGTGAAAATAACATTTAACCGAGAATAAAACAATTGATTCCCTGTCAATTGAATACATTTTGACACACGAAGATGTACATTACTGAATGACAGTGTCGTTTAATACACAAGATTCAATACTCTGTATCAAAATCTTCATTATGATATCAGACAGTTAGTAATCCTCCACAGCATAATTCCTTACGACATAATAACCGAATAAAACCTCATTCCTGAGACAAAGCACCGAGTGAGGTATTTATATTTCCCAAATGCCCCCACCCACAAGAAAAAAATACCCGCAAATCACGCACAACCATAGCGAGCAGGGCGTTTTCTCCTTGGCAGAGCAGAAAACGCTGATGGGGAGGGCTTGAATGGATTTAATGCTTCGCTCGAGCACGAAATAGCTTTAGGAAATTAGTTTTGGATATAGGTTCTTCTCCAGCACGATGTTATTCCTCTTCTCTGTTAATAAGCGCGATAGTGTTACGTAACTTAACTTGTATGACGTCAAAGGGGGGGATATTTTTAGAAATATAATTATGTGGGGATTCTTTTTGGGAGCATATTTGAGGGAAAGATCTCTTGGAGAAAGGTATACTAGACTGCAACTTAACTTGACCCTACGACGTCTCTAATAAACAAAGTAGTTCCCATCGCGGTGTCTGAATTTTGAGTGAAATAAAGAACGTCTATTTAAAAATATGATTATTTTGTTAAACCCATGCATATATAGTGCTTTTCAATTACGATTTGCGAACCAAAACTCCTCCTGTCAACCCAACAGACTTCGTGTTTACCGATTTCTCCTTCCGCATACTGATGGGTATAAACAAGCTAAATTCCGAAGGGAAAAAAATATTTTTGGCAATTAAAATTTTTTTAAGTTAAGATTGCATGATGACAGTTCTCAAAATTTTCATTTAATTTTTGAAGAACTGTTCGTAAAATTAAAAGAAAAACTAAATCGTCAAAGAAAAAACTTATAAGATTGTTTTTGCTTTGGTCTTATGACCTTAAACCTTTGGTATTCAACAAGCCGATTTCTCATAACCAATTATAGCTATCAACTATTTATTTGTGATAGGAACCCCCAATACTACATTTCCATTTTGTTTACAAATAATAAATTTAAATGTCCGCAAGCCGGTAAATATAACAATATCCTTAACGTTTTTTTTTTTACTTATTTTTGATAATAGTAGGTATTTAATATTTTCTCTCTATATTAAAAAAAAGTAACAGTCGCCGCCGCCGCTGCCGCCGCCGCTGTTTCAGAAAATCTTCACTTTGACAATTTTGAATTGTCACTATGCAAAAACTATGGAACGGAAATTATTGAAATTTTGACCATTTGTAGACAAATGTATGAGGGTCATTTTCGTTCAAATAGCTAATTAATGAGATAATTAGTTCTGGAATTATTTAATGTCAAAGTCGAAAATTATTTTTTTCTGCTGCGAGTTCGCCCCCAGCAAAATCTATTCGCAGCAGAAATATGATTTTTTGCAGCCGCATTCTCTTAGATGTGAAGTTTTGCACCTCGTCGCCCTTTTTTCGAATTTCGAATTAGTTTTGGAGTAATTAAGTTTTAAAGTTTCGAAATTTTTGACGGGTTTTCGTGTTTTTCGTTATAAAAGTAAAACTAATCACAGTAGAACTATGATATTTTAAACACACATACAATTATTTTTTATAAAAATATTGGCGTTTTGTTTTTCAAAAAATTCTAATTAGTTTTGGAGTTATTAAGATTCAAAGTTTTAATTTTTTCTTCTCTTTCTGTTGCCGTTCACTAGAGAAACATGCGAGTTTTATGATGAGTCTAATTTCTTTTATTTTCAACAATGTTTTTTCTACAAAATGGTTGATGATTATTAGTAGACTTGCTGGATATTTTTTAACATTTCGATTAAATTATTGATAAGCTAAAAAAGGAATGTATTTCAGCAACATTTTTGTTGTTAATTTAGGGGAATGATACGAATTAAATTATTTATAAGTAAGAGAGAGGTATTTTCGGTATTACAAGAGGCTTAATTAAGTCGAGAAGAGTGTTAGGCTGAATTGTTGAGATGAACAAGCGAGCTCTGCTCGCTAAGATCGCGAAGCGATCTGAAAAGAACTGCGAAGCAGTTACGGGGGTTGGTGAGCGATAGCGAGCAGGGGGCAGGCCCCCTAGTTCAAATAAATTTTACTCTTATATTTTTTATTCATTCATATTTCATTAATTTTAAAAACAAATTTGTACCCAAACAAAAATATTTTATACTTTTAAGATCATTCTTCTATTAAAAAAAACACCCATATAAATACAAGTGGAAATTTTCATTTTTACCTGAATAAGAAGTTATCAAACACCTACAAGTAACACTTAGGAGAACTTCAATCATATATTCAAAAAACAAAAGATTCTTTGTTTTAAAATGAGTTTCAAGTGGGTGTTTGAAAGAATGGAAAAATCTGAACGACCTTTAAATAAATTACTTTCTATCAATGAAAGGCCTTTATTGAACAATTCTTCACGCAACTCGTAAAAGATACCGGCGGATATTTGATAATTGAAAGCAATTAACGAAAAGACAATTAGAATATTTCATGTAATCAACATTTTATGGTTAATAATTTTTGAGTTATAGCTGAACAAATGAGATTCCAGTGATAAAAGCAGTTTTCAAGTCAATTGGAAAATCTTTCATCATTAATAATGATATTTATTAGTTTTCATTATTAAGAAAGAAATTAAATTTAAACCTTTTAGTTAATTTTAAAAAGAACGGTTAACGTAGTTATTCATCTTCAAAACACTATTACCGAATGAATAATAATGAATAATATGAATATCAAAGTCTACTATAATTTTGTCTATAAATATCAAAGACAAAATATAAATTATATTTTCTTTCAACTCTTTTTATGTTCCTCTTACGAAATTATTTTACTCTAGCCAAATTGTCATTACATGTTTGTATCTCATGACATGATGCAAAACTATACTTTCTTTAAAGATAAAGATTGAACATTCTTTCTTTTACCCCAGAATCTTTAACAAATATCCAAAATGGGCAATTCTCGTATTTTTTTAAAATAGAAGTAAAGCCCTTTTTCCTGTAAAACAAACTGTTCTAATTTCAAAAATCAGTATTAAAAGTTTCAAAAAAAAAAAATTATTAAATTAGATATTGGAATATAAAAATAGCTAAATTTGAGTTGACCTCGAAACGCTGATGACGTCAAGTGGTATGAAATAGAGCATTTTCAACATTTCTCGGACCTAACAACGGCCTTAGCAACAGAAGATGTTACAGTTTTTTGCCCTACAGAGGTTAACAGTTACAGAAAATGAACTAGCCGTGGAATTCTTTTATTGGAGCATTTGCAATCACGTGATCCCATACCTAAAAACCGCCTTAGCAACAGTTAAAAGCCCTACAGAAAGTACACAGTTAAAAGAAAATAAGCGGTTGTGACGTCACCTAAAAACACTATGTATGAAAAACACTAGTAACAGCCAATAATGAATTTTCTTGATTGGCTGTTACTAGTGTTTTTCATACCACTTGACGTCACAAAACTATTTGTGACGTAGCAGCCGTTTTCGCGCCCTTTTTAAAAGACAAACTTTGAAATTAAATAAAAAAATAACTAAGCATCAGAATCAAAAAATTTTTGCGACAAAATTTCTTTTTTAACCATGTCTATCAAATAAAAAAAAATAATAATAAAATGCGGGAATTGTCCATTAAGGGTTTTTTTATCGATTTTCTAAATAATTTCATCACCGTAGAAGAACCATTGAAACGAAAACTAAATAGTGTTCTACTGGAAAGCCTTTAAAAAGGAAAGAAAATGCATCCTTTTCCCTAACACATAACTGATAGCGTCCAGTCCAAATAAAGTCAGGTAAAATTAAATATTACATTAAGATCTACTCTATGTAGAATAATGCAGTTCCTTGATACCGCAACAAACCATCAAAACAGCATTAAAATAATAAAGCTCGAACTTTGATTTTCTTTAAGCTTAATTATAAAGACAATTGTAGCGGTTGCATCGTGTGATTGCTCGGAATGAAAAAATCAAAGGATCTTACTTCTCTTTTGAAAGTTTCTGGGTCCATGGAAGGTGCGACAACGAAAACTTGCCTCATAAGTGGTTCTCTGGCCTGGGCGACCGCTCCCAAGATAGAACTATTCACCGGGACATCTCGCCAACAAAGAACCTGGGATACATAAAAAAACAATCATTCACACTCTGGAGGATGTTATTCATATTTTACCACCAAAAATAGTATTTTTATAACACAAATCAAAATTTATCTAAACGGCATTTCATTTCACAAAGGTTTAAACCAGTGGCGTGGCCAGAAAAAATTTTGGTGGAAGATACTGGTATTTGGGAGGGGATAAGATATAATTTTAAACCCTTCTGGGTTTGAGGGAAGATATTAGGTACTAATCCCCCTCCCTTATTGTTAACACATTTGGTTTAAACCCAATAAAGTAAATGTATGAAATTCGTGATATTCACAAAAAATATATTTTCTGTCTCACCAGTTTTCCATTTCTTCAATACAAACAATTAATTATGAAATATTTTTACTTTCAATTATATACATCTCATCTTTTAATACAAATAAACCGTTTTGCATCAGCGTAAACTATTTTTACATTTGTTATAGAAAAATTCTGTACATAAATTGAAATCTTTTATATCACAACTGAGAGACATCGTTGCTTCGCGAAATACAGCAAACGTTTTTCAAAAGTTTCTTAAGCTCATTAAGTAAAGAAACAAGATAGTGTCGTATACCTACCTCCAAGTGAAGCTCTTCGGCTAGTTGCTGGAAGCGGCTTTCAGCTGCACTGGAGGTTAGCTTGTCGAGGAACATTATGCCAGACGCGTATTGGCCTTTGGAAGGAAGAGTAATACCTTGCTCTTTCCTGTGGAAAACAAAGCGAATGAAGTAAGCATGTATACCATGTGTACATCATGTGTTCACAAATACTCAAATTAAGCTCTGTAATAGATGATATGATACAGTATACAGTAATTACAGTATTTCTAACATCGAGATGTATATAAGGCAGGCGCGGATCTAAGGGGGCAGTCAGGACAGTGCCCCCCTTGGACCCAAAGAAGGTTCTTAAAATGAGTTAAAACCCTATTTTCATAGGTCAAATTTCAAATTTTTTTTCTGGGGGAGGGCCCTCATTCCCCCTCTATAGTGGTCCCATAAGAGGATCTTGAGTGATACTTTTTAGAAAATTTCCCAACATTGACATTTTGTGTCAATAGGTGAGGTGGTTGTGGAAGTGCCTCACCCACCTTGAAGCTGTGCTGGATCCGCGCCTGATATAAGGAACAAAAGCCAGGGCTTTAAAATACTTTTTTAGCTTAAAAATATTCTGTTTAATAACAATTAAACCACACAATTTACATACATATAATTTTACAGTTTTTTCGCAGTTGTAAGGAAGTTTTGTAAAGTTTTGAACTACTCTTGCTTTTAGATTTAAAAAAAATTCAGTTTTATGGATATGATTTATTTTAACGAAGGATGATGTCTTAAGGATTTTAAATTGTTTTATCTTTATTTAATCTAGGAATTTTTGGATTTCTTTGGTTTCATTGAAATACTCCAATGAGGCCTTATCCCTTATTTATTTTTCCTGGAATCGAAATAGAACTTACTAAATTGGAAGAGGTAAAACTTTAACTGGTCACGAGGTAAAAACAGACAATGTGGTATTTTGTAATCAATTCATATTTTAGATAATTATAGTTAATTCAGAAGTACTTATGCAAATAGATATTTATTCATAGATGACATTGTTTTGAAGTGAACAAATATATCTTATGACCATTAGCAAACTAATTTGCATTCAAAAAGCACAAGAAAACCAAATGCTGATGACAATTCAAAGTCCTTCATTTCCTTTAAATGTCCATTCGAATTTAATATTTTCTCGATCAATTTCAAAAACTATCCAGGATTCCAATTTCGGACATTAAATAGCGCATACTGGCAAAAAAATCCAGACGACAAGCAACAAATATCCAAAATCAATTGCGTCACTAAATAAAAGGAAAACCGAATTAAATTTCCCTCTCAGCTCTTCCTTATTTCATCTCAAGCATCCCGATTTAATATTGCCCTATTTAAAAGACGTTCAATGAAATTGAAGTCGTGGTTTGGTTGTTTGCACACAGCATAAAAACAATCCACAAAAATAAAGGATGGAATTCCAACCGGCCATTTATAGTACTTGCATACCAACTTTTGAAAAAAATTCCATTCGAAATTAAATTCTTGTTCTTCGGTCGAAGAATTTTCTTTCGTGTATAAATCTTTCGGAAGTGGAGGGGTTCGGATTACCAATGGAAAAAAAATTCCTACAGATGTCATATGTGTGTTCTAAGCTGGGAAAACAGCAGTTTTTCCTAGAGTTTCAGGGGAAAACTTTAAAGGGTGTTATTTTATTTCTTAAGAGTTGATAAGTTAGTGGGGCCGTTACGAAATTATGTTTCTGTTGGTAAAAGTACGATAGATGTAATTAAAGAAAGATTATAATTGGGTTTTAAGAATTGGGCTTTTATTTTATTTTAAACGCAAAAAATTATCCCCCCCCCCCAAAAAAAAATTGGGGTTTTTTATTCCCTTTAGGCCTTTACCTAACAATGATCTAAACGTAATTCAAATCTTTCCCTTCCTTATCCTTGAGTATATACAAAAAATTTGGCTTATAAAATATCAGAGCTATTTTTCATGGTATAACGTAAAAACATAAATTTAATTAAGACTTAAAGCGATGTAAAATTAGTGCTATCTATGGAACAAAAAAACGAGGGTTAAAATAAATAAAATTAAAACTTTGAGATTACTTATCTCAGAAACGTTAGAAGCTAATAAATTTAGGCTTAAAATGTATATTATTCGTAAATTTTCTAAATTTGTTAACAATTTATCAATAACATTATAAAATTTTGATTTCTAATTAACTGTTAATTATCTGTCTTAATCAGCTCAACGAAACCGTTTTGAGCAGTCTAACTGGGAGAAATATTAGATTCCAAGGAGTTAGAAGAAAAAAATTATATTTAACAAATATTCCTATTGAATTATGGCTCTGAAACCATAAAAGAGACTGCGATGTTAGAGATTTCTAGGGCCAAGACCCATCCACACGGAGCTTAATTTGAGAAGTGATGAATATCGAAGGAAACTACTCACTTGAGCACCTGTGAGTAGAAGGAGTGGGGCATGGCGGCCATCACCCCTGCCCCGTCCCCTGTGCTGTTGTCACAGGCGCAGGCCCCGCGATGCTCCATGCGTTTGCTTATGGTGCCAGCGTCTACAATCAACTATAAAAGAAAGACGACAACACGTTAGGGAACCAGCAAATAAAGGTTTTAGATTGGGGCTTTGATCATTTGACACCCCCTCGTAAAAAATAAGAAAGTTGCTCCCCCCTGTAAAAAATAATAATGAAGCAAACTGCTGAACTTGTTTTTTCTGCAAATTGATGGGTACTGGATCTAGGATCATTGACCACTGAGTTGTCCTACGAAGTACCTACTTAGCGTTACCCAGTGGGCACCTGTGGACCCGAGACAAGGAGGTGAGGTACTGCTACCCCCGCCACACACACACATTCGCTTACACAACCCCTTTTTAACTGCTGAACTCTCTTTTTGTTATTTTGTTGTGTAGAAAACCTTCATCCAACGTTAATGTTAGTTTAGTGTAGTCCAAATCTAGTACATACTCAGAACAACAAATTTTTTTCAAGTTTTAATTTTCTTCTGCCAAATTTCATTTTGCATATTGAAAAATATCGAGATAAGTTAGATTTTCAAAAATCTATAGTTAATTTCACTTTCCCGTAAGTGCTTAGTGGTATCTAAACTATCCCCAATTAATAGGGAACGTAACAAGTAAACGCTACCAACTTGATAAAAATATATCTTTGGAATTTGTTGGAATGTCTAGTTGAATTTTAAGAATCTTTATTTGGATGTCCTATTAATTTGATTCAGCCAAATTTAATTAATAAATCACAAGCTTGATAAGTTAGCTTTCCTAAACTAAATTAGTCCGACTCCCATTTTAACCATCTGTTCGAAAATTCCATTTCAGTCTTCCCCAAGGCCAAATGACATTCATCTTTTCAGATGGAAACTGATTAAAGATATCCGATCAATACCGAATGCCGCCAGGAACTTAATTCAGGAGTGAATAGTCAAGATTAATGGCATAATTTTCAATCGAAAATTAATCCCCAGAAAGTTGGCAACTGCTCAATTTTACCATTACGTCATTCTGGAATGAAGAATTGTGACAATTTGTCTTGCTTGATATTGTTTATTAGCTCATTTTGGTCTGAATTTCATCAAGTAAATATGAAAATAGGTTATTTGGCTTGTTTTTGCAACATAAATTCTAATAGAAAAAGCGTAAACTGATAAAAGTGTTATTAAACTCAATTTTAAAAATAAAATGTTAATCAATTAGTTTGCATTCATTTGCCAATATCAACGTACAAACAGCTTTTACACAATCGAAGTTGAAATTGTAGAACACCAGATCTATTTGGAAATAGCCATACACATTGAAAGTACCCAATATAGTATATGATATACCTAAACCTGAAAAAACTATTTTTTGTAAACATTTCTTTAGCTCCTAAGTTCTTTAATTTACTGCCTTTAGGCCGGGCGCGCACTAGCGACTAAAGTCACGGCGACCAGGATTACTAGTATCAAAAATATCATTAGAAAACAATAGAGCATTTTCAATCACATGACTTTACCTAACAACGGCCTTAGCAACGTTCTTTTTATCCTCCAGTGATGTCATGTGCGAATGCTGCTATTGGATACTTCTATGTCCCGCCCCTAACAACAGCCTTAGCAACGTTGTTTTTTCTTTGTCACCGTGACAAAAGTCGCCCGTGCGCGCTCGCCCTTAGAAATACAAAATAGTTCATCCAAACATGTATTTAAAAAGAAATTAAAAGAGTTTTTGTTTTCTATAGAAAATATTGAAATTTTTCTTGCTTAAATTTTGTATTAATGTACAATATCCCCATTTTTTTATGCACCACCCCCTTATGACAGATATTAAACCCGCAATTTAAGACGCCCTGTTTGCCACCCCTGTTTATACATTTATATTTATACTGTTCCTATATTATTTTTATGTATTGTTCACTTTAGTTTATAACTTCTTCACGTTTTAGTTTTTGTAATTATTCTATGCATGTTTTGTTCACCTACATGGATCGATGCGATCCAGGTGATATGGATATTTTTCTTGTCATGTATGTTTTGACTGATTGTTTCAAAAAAAAAAGTAACTTCAACTTTGTAAAATCAAGCTCAAAATGAAAAAAAAAATAAGATTTGAAACATCCAAGAAACCGTCTAATACTCCTTAAAAATGAAGATTCTATCTATGAGCTTGGGCCCAATGAATAATACCACATTGGAATTGAAGAAAAGAAATGCTTAACATTGACATTAAATTTCGTTATTTAATTGCATTTGCCCAATAAATGTGATCAACAAGACTATTTTGAGGTATGTCTGTAAACCCCATTAAGTGAAAAGTCTAATTTTAATCCCAATATACTTCATTTCCTATTGTATTTTGCAGAAATCAGTCGGCACAAAAAATACACCCCAATAATTTCAAACTATCATTATGAATCAAAATTTTTATAATTCCCATAAAAAGCTACTAAAAGTATCCCAATGACCTTAAACCCAAGCTAAAGTTCCAAATTACAATAAAAGAAAACAAATTTAAAAGTTTTCCTTTAACCTTTAAAATTCTTATTCAATTCGATTTGTTGCCAAATTAAAGTGAACAAACAAGGTTGTTTTGTGGAAAATTTTTGCATCTTTATGCATAATTTTAATCCCAAAATTTTTCCTATTGCATTTATTTCACAGAAATAAATCTGTTAATAACATCACACCCATAACATTTTTAATACAAACTCGCACTATCAGGCCTCCATACCATATCCTAAACATTTCTTTCCGATCTGATGGAGAACCTCGACTAAAACGTTTACCGAAACCGAACCTAACGAGACCAAAGAAGATGTGATCACGCGACTTCCATCCAATTACAGGCGGCTATCCCATCGAAGAAAACATTATATTCCGTGACAAGATTAATGGGAATATAGAGGACCGAAATTCCATCGATTTCTGTCCTCTAACTCCCACCCAAGCACATTGTCTCGGAAGTGGATTGATTGCTACTAGAGAACCTTTGCGACTCGGTACCGAATGTGAGAAACAATGTGATGGGTAAATTATTTTTGTTATCAGTCTATAATATTACTGTCTGGAATAGATTGTAGACATTGCAATGGACGTTGTGTTTACTATTGATAGCTTGCTTATTTAGATGACTAGAAAACTATGACAAATTTATAATGAAATTTTATGCATCACATAATTTCTTGATAGTTTTAATCAGAATACGTATGTGTATCGGTATATGTAATACTGTTACTTTATTTCTTCTTCGTGTAAACGGGCACCCGCCCATTACAATAAATTTTGTTGTTGCTGTTGTTGTTCTGTATCAGTATATGTATAATATGTATGTGTATACAAATATGCAAGTGTATTTAGATCAGAAAATGTAATTAGTATATCAAATTTTGTGTATGTAGCTAAATTTTTATTTGAACCCAATTCTCCAGTATCAGGGATATTAAGCCAACGTCTCTGAAGCTTTAAATTAAAGGTTGAATTTTGGTTTTGCTGAATTGATAATCAGTTTTTTCTATTGGAGTAAGAGTTGAGAAACTACTTTTAAAAGCCACTGATTAAAAATTCAACAGTAATTCAAGGAAAAACTGACGAGTCTCCTTCCTCGTTTAAAAATCATATTTAGAAGGGCTCAAAAGTATTCTGACATGCACATAACAAGGTGCTTGGGTTGATATTTTTATCATAGATTTTTCTTTATAGCTAAGAATGGGAATTTGAAACAAATTTCGTACAAAATTAATTTTGTTTTATTTGAATCTCACATTTTAAGTTCATTTATATACCTTTTAGTAAATTACCTACGATTATATATCAAACCGACGTATACCAAATATTAAACAGTTCAGTACATCTAGTGTAAATTTAAGGTAGCTCATACAAATCCCAATCTTTTAATCTGACATACAAAGTATCTAAACTAAATACATAAATAGATCCAAAACCCCTTTCATTATTTTGACTATATGGTCCCATAATGAATTGCCATATGAAACCTGAAACTTAATTTCCTACGTCTCTTTTAAACTAACCGCCTAATTCAAAATCAATTTTCAAACGAGACATCGGCCAAAGACGTCTTCGAACTCGCATTTAATTGAATTTATCGTCGCCATTCCAAGTCTGAAAACAAATCCGAGCCAGTCTAGACGGGAGCACCTATACTTACACTCTAACGGTTTCACACGGCAGAGCAAAAAGTTTCCACAAATGAATCCGCATTATTTGAAAGTTTCGAAACTGGTCTTACGTTTCCCGATTGGCTGAGGGACTGGGTCTAAGATTTTATTTGAATGAAGTTTGAAACCTTAGCGGTGGTGGTGATGATGGGTTTTCTTGAGGTTTCATCAAGTACTATTGCAAGTCTTCCCTCATATTGTTCAGAATTTCAGTCGCTTAATCTAATGAAAGACCGTAAAACTTAATTTTATGGCTTTACTTATATACCCTCTCTAACAGTGGCGTAACTAGAGTTGACTCATGGGGGGTGTTACTCCGACCAGTCAACCCCTCCAACATATTACTCCCTTTTAAAAATTTCTCATAATATAGGTATAATATAGCCAATTTTTTTTTGCAAAACTTCCGAAGGGAAAACTTCATCTAAGAGGCTTAACTTTCAAGGGGGAAAACACAGTATAACAGACGTAAAAATTTTAGATGGGGGTTTGGGGGTTCTCTCCCAGAAATTTTTTAAAAATTCGTCTCTCAATGTAGTGTTTAAATTCATTTTGAGGTCCTTTGGGTTACGTCCTAAGCGAACAGTTCCTTGTGAAGTTTCAGTTTACAGTTTCATTCAGTTTTTTCAGTTTTTCATGTTTTAGAAACCGTCGATGTAATGGGGGGGGGGGGGTTACAACCCCAATAATCCCCCCTCGTTACGCCTATGCTCTCTAAAATACCTTTTAATTATTTTTTACAAATTTGTTTTCATATTTCTATAAATTTGATTTCTAAGAGGTTAAATTGGTTGCTTCAAGCATATTTTAAAGACTTAAATTTCTTGGGGTTTTTTTTTCCCTAATGGTTATTAAAATCATGGTTTGCCCTTTGATTTCAGGGAACAGAATAAATACTCAAATCTCATACTAATTACTTTAGAACTCATTTCAGAGTACTTAAGTAATTATTATGAGTACTTATTACATTAATGTTGATTGAGTACTTAAGTAATTGCTCATTACTTTAAATGACATTTTACATAATTACAATATTAAATAATAATGTTATTGAGGAAGGGGATCCCACTCACTTTGTGCGAAGCTTTTCCGTTGATATTGACTATAAAGCCGACACCACAGGCCTCCTTTTCGAACTGCGGGTGATAGAGGCCCTTGGGGGGCGGAAGGCCGTGGTACTCGTGGGAAGGCTGCTGACCTTCCATCTTCGGACTGCTGGTGGTTCGGAAGTGAGGGCTACTACGTTGATTGCCAAACAGCGGCTGATGCAACAACAACGGTACCTGAGAAGAAAGAACAGAAAGATTAGCACGAGGTGAATCAAATGTATCTCATGTGATGGAGTACTTATTATCAATGATATAGAACTGTCATAAAACAGTGCAATTATGTTGTGTAACTCTCGTCCAGTTGAAGTTTTGTGTGTGAGTAACTTTTGTTCATTTTTAGTTAGTAACCTTTTAAATCTGTAGATGCTGGGATGATAAATTTCTCATCGCAAAATTCATCTCCTACCCTCAAATTAAAGTTTTTCATATTTAAAATTATTAACTTCAAAAGTTTGCTGTTAAACTAGTTTTAAAAAAATTAACTGTAAAAAAATACTTTTTATAACATCCTATGATATTCACACAATAAAAAACTTTATCCTAATACCCCCCCCCCATTAGAATGTATTTAAATAAATTAATTCCGTTTTATTTTTAAAACTAGTGTATAGTCAGCACCTAAATTTTCTTTTTACAAATGATTTGGAGAATGAAAATGCCTAAGCTAGAATGCTAATTAAAATTAAAAAAATAAACTAAGCATAAGCTTTTAAAAGTTCATTATAAACACAGAAAAGCAATTAATTCTTCTGTCCAAAAGACACAAAGTGACACATTCAAAGTAGTAAAACAATCAAACAGATGATTACACTTTCAATCCTTAAAAAACGGCATACTATTCAAATCGACGTCCATAAAATATCCACAACACGGAATTCTGACAGTTTGCAATCTAATCCATTCCATACGATAACATTTCTCGCCCCCCCCCCCTCCAATTCTCAGAGAACTACCAATATATAAAACACACTTTCGAAATCCATCAGTCTACAAGACCCACTTAAAAATTTATCCCTCTCCACAAGCGGGGATCCTTTTTATTATCGCCGCACTTTTCCCGCAACCGCCCCTCATAAACAATTCACGCTTCACTGCGACTTTAACCCTTAACGGAATTCCAGGACGCCGCACAAACAAAAACAGCGAAATATCAGCTCTTCCGCATCTCTGGAGAGACGGTAGTCATGGTAACGGGATGGATGGATGCGGGCAAATAGCGGTGACGGTCACTGACCAGCAGCGGTCTTCAACCGTGGAATAAATGTATCAAAAGGCTGGTTGAGTATTGATATTGAATATAATATTCATAAAAAAGAAACCATCTTTGATTGACAGAAACTAGTAATTCCTGACATTAGTTAAAACTTATGGGTTTTGAGTGTTTTCAGGTGATGTTACGACCAGTTATTTTCTTTTAACTGTTAACCTTTTGTAGGGCTTTTAACTGTTGCTAAGGCGGTTGCTAGGTAACGAGGTATCTGTTGTTATGGCGGTTGTTCAGTGTGGGGTCACGTGATATCAAATACTCCAATAGAAGAATTGCACGACCAGTTATTTTCTGTAACTGTTAACCTTTTGCAGGGCTTTTAACTGTTGCTAAGGCCGTTGTTAGGTCCGAGTCATGTGATTGAAAATACTCTATTTTTAGAATACTAGCAGATGATCTATTAAAAGCTTGCCAAACGAAACCTAATTATTAACGCGTTAACTCGTTTTTACTACTCTATTCACCGGTATTAACCAGGAGTCAAACCTCTGATTGGCGGAGAGTTAGTTTTCCTTCTTTAACTACCAATCAGATGTTTGACTGCCGTTTAACCACCGGTCAAAATACCGGTGACTGACTGATTGATTGAAAATTTTTCTAGCATAAGAGCCTTTAAAAGGCAATATCAAGCCGTAAAATTATAAAGTTATCTTCTACAGTAGTTTAAAATACATAAAAATTTAAAGAATTCTATAACTTTATAAAATACTAGATGAAATTGTAAATTCCCAAGTCACCGGTGAACATGGCCGTCAGAAATTTTAAATGAAATCCCAAATAGTGACTTAATAAAATAGTGGAACATTTTACTACGGGAACAAAATAATTAAGGAATTTAATTTGTACCCTGGCGTTAACTGCACATACACGTAGTTAATGCCGGGTGTCTGCACGTTAACTACTAAAACCGTTCTATTGATACGTGGTAACCATAGAAACCACTTCCCGAGTTGGCTGCACATAAAACAATACGGGTAAGAATCACCAGAACGCTCTTAATATTGACGCACTCTTGCATTCCTGTCCCCAGACAGTAGAATGGACTCCCAGGGATGCGGGAAAGTAATAAAGTCTGGGCTAAGGAAGACAAATGTCGGTCTCGGGGACTGTTAGGGTGTCGCAGGGTCTTAGAGAACGAATGACGTCTGGGCTATATTGCAGTGGTGAGTCCTAGGATAGAGTTAATCCTTTCAGGGATGCCGTAGAAGATGAGGTCAATTTTGTCTTGAGAGAGGTTCTTTAGAATTGAGCCGTGGGGAAATCCCACGATGTTTGAGTTGAATTGAGAAAGGAAATAGTTGAAAAGGGGTTATTTTGTAACTAAATCTTATAAAGTGAAACCATTTCCTTTTGTAAGTCTTACCCAATTCTTGTGTATTTAAATATTGTAGATATAAGAATGTTTCATTTTGTTTACTTGCTAAATCTTATCGGGTGAATTTTTGCTTCGCATAAAATGATTCCAGTGATTTGTGTTAAATTTATTTTTATTTTTTATATTTATTTTTATTTATTATTTTTATTATTATATACCAAAAAGTGAAAAAGTTTTTTTTTTTTTTTTTAAACATTTTATTATTTTACAACAACAACAACATACACATTAATAATTGAAACAAACAGACACATATATAAGAAAAAAAAACAACAGGAAGACATATGAGTTGCCAAGGGGTCAGAAACCCATATGGGCAACCTAAGGCAGTTGAAATTGAAAGCAATAAAAATGAAAAAACATACATATATGCATATACATATAGATATTTACACATACACATATAGATAATACACATACAATATATAATATAGTGGCATCGCAAGGCAAGCTTCAGAATTACTAAACCAAAAATTTAGAGAGCATTTGTTCCTATCTTTTTTAAAAAAGTTCTTCAATATTTTCTATTGTAAAAATAAAAAGCTTTAGTAATTTTTTAAACTTAATAGGGGATTTTTCTGTTTTTAAATCATTGGGTAAAATATTCCCAATGATTATACTTCCAAAAATACTTCCAAAATCAACAACAGATTTAAGTAAAAAACCCAAACACTCTGAATCCATGCAAGGCAATGAACTACAAAAAACTATCTGCATTACCGATTTACATTAAAAAATTATATCAATATCTCGTAGTAAAAGCACAACCCTGCGCATTTCATTAAACGATACATAGTTGGGTCATTCCATTTCAAGTGGTCCAGCACTGGTTGCTCGACCATTTTTAAAAAATCTGAAATTTTTTGTACATCAACCCTAACCTAAAAGAAGATCAAAACAACCATTATTTTTAATTTAACCTATTTTGCTTGTCCGCAGCAGCCATGCAAATTTCGACGTTTTAGCGGTTTTTGCTAATTTAAGCGTTTGCGGGATTGGAAATATCTCCCCTTTAAAATCTCCAAATCAAATGGGGTTTGAAGCAAAATTGTTTAGAATAAAACGTTCTAAAAGACTAGAGCAAGTATGTTTTTCTAAAATAAACCCTTAGGGGTGAAATTTTAGTTTAAAGTTGGAATTTTTTAAAAAATATCTGCCCACTTTAAGAAGATTTTTTTATAAGAAGGAAACCTGTCAAGGCACCAATATTTTTTTTATTTATAGTCCAAATACATTTTAGGTCATATGCAAAGTTTGGGATCTGAGCCTCAATTTGTCTTTATTTAAAAAAATCTCAAAGTCGAAGATTTGTCAAAATTTGCAATTTTGAGGGTTAAATATCTCTGGTGGGGGACCAGTTAAAAATTTGAAAATGGTTCATTCTAGAGTACTATATATTAGTGTTAAGCTCAGGAAGTTCATAGGAGGAGATTTGACTACAAGCCGAGGTATGATTTTTACAAGGTGCCCCCAAATGTCGCAAAATTTGGAAGTTAAGGATTTCTACAAAATTTGTCTGTTTTAAGAGAACTTTTTTATAGAAAGGAAACCATTCAACACAACACATATTTTTATACAAATAGTCCAAATGTAATTCAAGTTACACGCAAAATTTGAAACCTGAAACTTGGTTTTTCTTTGCTTAAAAAAATCCCAAAATCAACGATTTGTCAAGAATTTCACTTTTTTAGAGTGATATCTCTCTGAAGAAGCAGGAGATAAAAATTTGAAACTTTGTCATCTTAGAGTATATTATGGTAGTGTTATGCCCTAAAAGTTTCAAGATGGAGGATATCTTTATCCGGGTATCTTTTCTCTTTTTAAATGCTCTATTTTAATTTCATTAAGTCCTTTGGTAATAACTTTTTTTATGAATTTTTAGTGGATCCGAACAAGTATTGCTAAAGAGATTATGATATTTTAACAAATACTTTTTCTCATGATATTTGCATGTATTTTTGACAGATTTATTGATCCTTAGAACAATCAAATTTTGATGATCTTCCCTTAGTTCACTTAACCGATTAACCTCAAGAGTTACTGGGCCATAAGGGGACATCCATAAATTACGTGAGGTGTTTTTTTCCAAAATCTGAATCCTCCCCCCCTCCCCTCTTGGTGAGATTTTGCTGGACCCCCCCCCCTCCCCCCCGCGTGAGATTTACCTACAACTTTTTAAAAATTATTTTCCTTTCTCATACTTAAAAAACAAAGAAAATCGAATAATTTCTAAATTAAAAAGTTGACGTGAGATACCCCCTCCCCCCTTGGTGAGATTTTTCCAAACCCCTCCCCCCTTTTTGACCTCATGTAATTTATGGATGTCCCGTAAGCAGACTTGTGACAATTTTCTCTGATAAGTTGACCCACATCACAATCCATTTTTTAACATGAACTTGCGACTAATAAAAAAAAAATGGGTACAACAACAAAACACCTTGGTGAATCAAAATGTTCTTCCGATCTTGGTGCAGGTTTGCAGTATGCAATAAAACAATTCTCATCGCGGTTTTCTTCTTCCCTCTCCGTCTCTCAGGTTGTAAAGATTGTCAATGGCTGAATGCTAAAGTTAAGTAGTTAATATAATTACTTATATCAAGCCCAACTTTAACATATGTTTGGTAAAAAATAGAGATAAATATTTTAATTCATAAAGTTCATTGCTAAGCTTTTCTATATTGCTGTATTTTGTATAATTAAAATTAAAAAGTAATGAAACATTAATAAAATTTACAAAATAATTGTAAAGTAAAAAAAATCACTTCCACAAAAAAAAAAGTTTAATATCATCCTTGCCATTTCTATGTTTGTTGCCAAATAACCCTCCATCTTGAAACTTTTAGGGCATAACACTACCATAATATACTCTAAGATGACAAAGTTTCAAATTTTTATCTCCTGCTCCTTCAGAGAGATATCACTCTTAAAAAGTGAAATTCTTGACAAATCGTTGATTTTGGGATTTTTTTAAGCAAAGAAAAACCAAGTTTCAGGTTTCAAATTTTGCGTGTAACTTGAATTACATTTGGACTATTTGTATAAAAATATGTGTTGTGTTGAATGGTTTCCTTCCTATAAAAAAGTTCTCTTGAAAACAGACAAATTTTGTAGAAATCCTTAACTTCCAAATTTTGCGACATTTGGGGGCACCTTGTAAAAATCATACCTCGGCTTGTAGTCAAATCTCCTCCTATGAATTTCTTGAGCTTAACACTAATATATAGTACTCTAGAATGAACCATTTTAAAATTTTTAACTGGTCCCCCACCAGAGATATTTAACCCTCAAAATTGCAAATTTTGACAAATCTTCGACTTTGAGATTTTTTTAAATAAAGACAAATTTAGGCTCAGATCCAAAACTTTGCATATGACCTAAAATGTATTTGGACTATTAATAAAAAAAATATTGGTGCCTTGACAGGTTTCCTTCTTATAAAAAAATCTTCTTAAAGTGGGCAGATATTTTTTAAAAAATTTCAACTTTAAACTAAAATTTCACCCCTAAGGGTTTATTTTAGAAAAACATACTTGCTCTAGTCTTTTAGAACGCTTTATTCTAAACAATTTTGCTTCAAACCCCATTTGATTTGGAGATTTTAAAGGGGAGATATTTCCATCCCGTAAACGCTTAAATTAGCAAAAACCGCTAAAACGTCGAAATTTGCATGGCTGCTGCGGACAAGCAAAGTAGGTTAAATTAAAAATAATGGTTTTTTTTATCTTCTTTTAGGTTAGGGTTGATGTACAAAAAATTTCAGATTTTTTAAAAATGGTCGAGCAACCAATTTTACTTTTTTTGGACCACTTGAAATGGAATGACCCAGTTCTTAAAAATCATTTGAATCAGACCTTTGATCTTTGAAGTAAGGTAAAAAAATTGGACTTTACAAAAGCTTTAGCCTGAAAAGTCCATCAAATCCTGTAAGCTCTCCCTAAATATTGAAATCCTCCACGATCCCAACGCTAGCTCATCATATTCATTCGGATTTCTTCTCTTCTACATTATTTTTGCGGTGGTCCCTGGTGCTCTCTGCTTTTGACGGCGTCATATGAATATTTCATGAGGCTTTCAGCCACCTCCTGGCGTGGAAAAAGTAGTTTTCGGAGCCTCCTCAAAAGAAAAGGGACTGGTATGTGGAGGAAAATGGTTCTCATGAAGATATATGTGTGGGTGGATTCATGCTACGATGGATGTAATTTTGTTCCATGCAGTCTTTATCGAGTTGGTTTGGGTATGAAAACACCAAGAGTTCAGTTTGAGAGTCTACGGTCACAGTAAAACTGTAGGTACAACGAAGGGAGACTATGAAAATTTATCTTCACAGAAATTTTGAGTTTTACACCCATTGAATGTCTCAATGGAAAATATCGTTGACAAAAGTTCATTTTATGTTTCCGGGAATGTTTCGCACACGCTCAATACTTTGACCTTTATTCAATGGTGTTCCCTATTGGAAAAAAAATTTCCGGTATGAAAAAAAATTAAACCGGGTTATGAAACACCGGAACTAGTATGATACTAGAACCAGTATGATACTAGTTCTAGTATCATACTGGTTCTAGTATCATACTAGTTCCGGTGTTTCATAACCCGGTATTATAATGGTTCTAGTATATACTAGAACCAGTATGATACTAGTTCTAGTATCATACTAGTTCTAGTATCATACTGGTTCTAGTATCATACTGGTTCTAGTATCATACTGGTTCTAGTATCATACTAGTTCCGGTGTTTCATAACCCAGTATCATAATGGTTCTAGTATATACTAGTTCCGTTATCATACCGGGTATGGTAACGGAACCAGTATATACTAGAACCAGTATGATGCCGGAACCAGTATCATACAAGAACCTGTGTTTCAAAAACTACTTCTACAAACCAAAAGAGTACAAGAATACACAATACAAAAAAGTACAAGAATACAGTCATATGTTATGTACATTTATGGGGCACGGGTTTATACAAGAGAACAATACTAAATCAACAGAAACATCAGACTAAATTGTAATTAAATCCACGCACAATCACAATATGTGAGGCGGAAAGCGAAAAGGGACCTCTTGTCGACAAAGTTGATTTCGAGAAAAAGCCAAAACAACTGGCAGAAGGTCAAAACTATCGAAGATGATGACAGTTTTAGTCTTCCAGAGACTTCAAGGGGGCGAAGGGTGCAGTGTCCCAAACACTGTGACCACAAGGGTATGGTGTCCCTGACACCGAAAGGAAAGGGTGGTATCCCAGATACACCTGAGGGGCTAGAGGAGATAAGGTTGTCCCAGATGAATTCATCCCTTTAATGAATGTGGGTATCCTCGAGCCTAGTTCCTTCGAGCATTGTACCCCCAGGTGATGGTGCTGGTGTTGCAGTACTCTCGTTCACATACTAGGGTCGAACCACATTTAATCTGAAACAAAACCCAAATGTGTAAAATAAGTCACAAGATATTTGCCAAATACATCTAAAGTATATAAAGTGCAAAATTTACAAGGGTTATTGCAGCTAGAATAAAAAAGATTTTAAAAAATGTCATTCATTTTATTGTCAAGAAAATATACAACCAAGATGCTGGATGATTACATATGCTGAAATTAATATGATAATTGAATTTAAATTGAAATAAGGAAGTGTTTTGGACCTTTTGGCCTTGGTAGTTGGATTAAAAAAAGAAAACGAGGGATGTTTCCAAGCCTTATAAGATAGTGCAGAAATTTACAGGGCTCCAATTATGATAAGGAAGAACAGGGTCAAGATTTGAAAAAAATTATGAAGGCAAATAAGGAAAAGGAATTGTAACGCAAAAAAATATATATTAAATCTGCTATACCACGTTAGACTGCAGCATCGTCCAAAAATTGTGATTGCTCTTCAAATCAGCAACAATGTTGAGCTATGTTGGAAATAGTTGGATTCTATATGCCTCATTCCAGTTGTTTAAATTATTACCAATAAATTAAGAACAGGTTTAATAAAAACGGTTAAAATGTTAATAAACCATTGCTTGTGAGCTTGGAACAATAATGAATTACAGAAACAATCAGATTAAAGAGATGGCAACAGAGGGTTAGCTGAATATTGCCAATGATTATAGAATTGACCACTTCTCATACCCTTCATTACAAGTTTAAATACAATGTCCCTTTAGCCACTTGTTTTCAACCCACAAATGTGATATCACCATCAATGTGTACCATTAATCTCAAAAACTTAGTTTTGCCTTTTCTCCTATAGAAAAAGTACCCTTTACTTATAAAATTAAGCCTAATGAATGTATTATTACATTGAAACCAAAATGACAATTATATGAAAGAAAACTATATTACTAGTGCGAAACCCAAACTCGCAGGATGCCCCCACATTAGATTCTTTTAATTTTTTTTATGGAAAGGTTTTCTGTATAAAGAGGTTAAACCTACTTGCAACAAAGTTCCATCTATTTGTACTGCTATCCGCAGACACAGCATCCACCTCTGGCCTGCTTGCAGCTCCCACTGAATGTGGCTTGCAGCGCCACATCATTTCCCACTGAAAGATGCCAGGCAGACCTGAAATAATCAAGAGAAACATCAGCAATGATACTTGAAGTTGAATGCAAAGGAACACAGATGTATGATCAAGTGTAAGGGCGAGCGCGCACGGGCGACTTTTGTCACGGTGACAAAGACAAAAACAACGTTGCTAAGGCTGTTGTTAGGGGTGGGAACTAGAAGCATCCAATAGAAGCATTCGCACATGACATCACTGGAGGATAAAAACAACGTTGCTAAGGCCGTTGTTATGTGATTGAAAATGCTCTATTGTTTTCTAGTGATATTTTTGATACTAGTAATCCTGGTCGCCGTGACTTTAGTCACTCGTGCGCGCCCAGCCTAAAGGTATAGGCTGATGACACTGTAAAATTGTGTTAGAAATTGCACTTAAAAGTTGAAAGCGTTATTTCCTGAAAACATTTCACCTTAATTCTTTAAAGTCGAAATGTACTTAAAAGAAACTATCAAAATATATATTTGTGCGTAATTTAAATGCTAACAAAGAACTTAAAATTTATTAGTATAGTTTGGACACGGCTTACTAGATGCTATACAGGCTAGCCGAGTTTTGAACAATGAAAACCATTTGACAACTTTTCCTGCTTGGATTGCCACAAGTCCTACCTAAATCACCCACCGCCTTCAACACTGTGGATATGCTTTGCCAGTTTGTCAAGTATTGCCATTTGGATTTTTAATGATTTCCATACTCGGCTAGCCTGTATAGTATCTAGTAAGCCATGGTTTGGAAATAATATTTGTTAAACCTTATTTGTTGTGTGTTTTGGGGAAGTTAGAATGTCTAACTTTGAATCTATTAATTTCTATAATGAAACAATGGGAGGGATACTTGAGGGAGTACCACCTAGGTCGTTAGACCTGCAAACTCCTGTATAACCAGCCTCACTTAGTGAGGCCATAAGCCTAGCTGTTACAGAAAGTGTGACTATGAAAGTCAGTCATGGGATTCAAAATACCCTTGTTTCTCCATCAAGTATATATTTGGTCCTCATTTTATCACCCCGGAGGTATGAAGCGTAATTCTGATGGTGGGTTAACACCACCGCGTCAAAACTGGCGAACAGTAGTCGTTTTCGAGGCTTAAGAGGTTTTCTATTGCTTCTTTTGAATCGCTGTTGACCCCTATCGCCGCTTTTGACACGGTGGTGTAAATCCACCATGAATCTGCCTTCCCCAACACGGGAATAGAACTCGGGCCTGTGGGGTGGCAGCAAGATCCACTACGCCACTTAGCTTCTCTTAACTTCTTTATGGCAAAAAAATTTTTCACTGATAGAATGTTTTCCTACGCAAAAATTAACTTATTTTATTCATTTATTAATTTTACTGCAATGAAAATACTGTTTAGTAATAAACACTAACTTAATAATAAGCATTTTTTTAGTAATAAGCATAGTATAAACATGGTGTTAAGAAGTAAAAAGTAATTAACAAGTTCACAATATAATAACTAAACATGCTGTTTCTAAATTGTTTACAAAGTAAAATATTTCAGTGCTTTAAGTTAATTTAGCTTAGTCCATCATATACCTTTTGACCATACGTCCATGTGCCTATTTAACACCAAATCACTCTTTCTACTCATAAAAGTATGACTAGTAGAGACTCACTCATGTAATTAAATCAATTTTCATCAATGTGTACCATTGATCTAAGTATAAATTAGTTTTGTCTTTTCTCCCATAGAAAAAGGACCCTTTAGTTATAAAATTAAGCATAATGAATGTATTATTACATTGAAACCAAAATGACAATTATAAGAAAGAAAACTATATATTACTAGTGCAAAACCCAAACTTGCAGGATTCACCCACATTAGATTCTGTTAAATCTCCCACTGAAAGATGCCGGGCAGACCTGAAAATATCAAGAGAAACATCAGCGATGATACATGCAGTTGAATGCAAAGGAACACAGATGTATGATCAAGTGTAAAGGAATAGGCTGATGACACTGTAAAATTGTGTTAGAAATTGCACTTAAAAGTCAAAAGCGTTATTTCCTGAAAACATTTCAACTTTATTCCTTAAAGTTGAAATGTACTTAAAACATAGTTCCCACTCTTTTGTGAGGAAAAAAATCAAGTATTTAAGGGCTTAAATTTAAAATTTTTCATGAACTAACATAGAAAGGCGGAAAAGCCATTTACAAGTAAAAAAAACTTTTCTCCCCCTTTAGTACCCTTACTTCAAAAACCTTTCTTATAGCAAAGATTAATTATAATATTACCATTACTATATTTAACAATTTCAAAACATACTACTATATTTTACTTCTTTTAGGAAAGTCAAACAGAAAAATTCAAGTAGGCAAGTTATACCTGTTCTACAATATGCTAACAGGATATTAACCCTATTTGATTAAATTTTCATGTTCGAACTGAAAATAATTCCAAACTAAAATATTTCAAATAAAATTCAAGGACTTTTAAGGACTTAGCACTAAATTCAAGCATACTTTCCAGGGCACTTAAATTTAAAAATGTAATTCAAGTACTTTTCAAGGCCCGTGGGAACCCTGTAAAAGAAACTATCAAAATATAATTGTGCATAATTTACGGGTATAGTACACTTAGGATGAAAATAAATAGATCTCTTGGAATAAAACTTAGCAAAATATTTCAACAAATTAAAGACAGGGAAAGAAAAAGAAAATAAAATAAGCTAAATACTGCAAATTAAATGTTAAAAGACCTAAACAGAACAGAAGTCAGTAACAAAACATTTAAAAAGGTTAAAAATTGTTACTACTTCAATATTGTTTCATACGCAGTCAAGGGCGGATTTAGGTAGTGTTGAACCCTGGGGGTGAGTAGTGGAAAACTTGGGGGTGCAAACTGTCCCTGATGGCTTTAAAAACATGATTTTCCCTATAAAAATTTAATTTTCTCAAAAAGTTGGGGGTGCAATGCACCCCCTTAAATCTGCCCATGTGCAGTGCTTCTGAAAATGCACAGTTAAAGTTAAAGCCCATTAAATGTGTTGCTGATACTGATGGTTCAAGAGATAGCAACTAAGAGAACTATTATGTATTGTAATGTGTGTGAACAGTTGTAATGGGGAATCATTAACATGTGCATGCATTTTGATTCATATGTAATATCACACATGATCAGCAATTAGCCAAAAACAATATTAAATAGACATAAACACTTAATACATGGGGGCCACTTTTCAAAATTTGCAAGACGGAACTTTAAAGTATCGTATTAATCATTTTCATCCAGTCTAGCAATTTTTTTTAATTGCATGAAACTTCATAAAATATCATGAACAATTATAGTTCCTTAAATTCTAAATCAAGATAAAGCTGTATGTGAGTAAAACCATGTTACTTGTGGTCAAAATGTGCAGTTCAATTCCGTTAATGTTCCCGCTAAATACTGCTATGCTCTTTTGGATACCAAAAAAGTAGTAATGTATTCGAAGTAAAAGTTTCCGGGCTTGGTTGCCGTGGTCTCGATGTTAAAAACTCGGACGTTTCACCCAAAACTGTGTTGGGCATCATCAGATGTTTTTTCTCTCACGTAACCAACCACGTAACATAAAAAAACAGCTGATGATACCCAACACAGTTTTGGGTGAAACGTCTAAGTTTTTAACATCGAGATTCGAGACCACGGCAACCAAGCCAACTTTAACTTCGAATACATCCGGCCGTGAAAGCCTTTCTGTTTTAATTAGTAATGTATTGCTAAAACAATTTTAGACTCAGATTAAAATGTTTATATAGATCAAAAACTATTCATATTTTCAATAAAAATTTTAAAATGTTGATATTTGAATGTATGGCATTCTCAAAAGCATGGCAATATTTAGCAGGAACGTTAGCGGAATTGAACCAAATGTGCAATGTAGGTATTGGAATTTAGTACTAATTTTGCGTTTCGCAATATACCTGGGACGGAATTCCGTTCATTGAAATTTTAAAATGACGGAATTCCGTCCCGGGGATAGAAGAGTGGCACCCATGCTTAATATAAACTTTAGAAATGAAACTCATCAAGCATTTGCCTTTGGTCAAAAACACAATACATTAAAGAATAAGTTCAAGGACTGGGTATGAATGCATTGTATAGTGCTTCCAAAACCCAAACAAATCCCAAAATTTTTTAAATCATGGACCACTATATTTTATTTTTCTCATCAATCCCAACCCTATAACTACATATTCTTAAAAAAAGGGTAAAAATATCCATCTTGTAAATTAAAATGGTAATTTTGAAAGTCAAGTAGAACCCTTTTAAGGCAAAAATTTTAAGGGCATTTTAAAATTATTTTCTTCATCCTAATTTTCAAAATCAGAATCACACTAAGGGAATCAGCTTGACAGTATTTAACGAAATGTTAACACATTTGAACTCAAAAGCAAAATATTCTGTACTTGCATACATATTATGCCGTTAGTTTCAGCAGCAAAGATATTCCTCTGTGATACGATGAATCCAGCATGGGGTTTTAATTTCTTCGTATCCAAAAAATTTTAAATAGAATCACTAAGTGTGTTCAAGTTTTGAAGAGGTGCTTTAAATTCAGGCTGTTTTATATAAAATAGGTCCTATAACCAAGCAAATAAATATTTCTTGAATTAATAATTTAATAACTGAATTTATTTATTATTATATTCATATAGGTTAATAAAGTAGTTGAGCATAAGACATATGCTGCCTAAAGGGAGTCGCTTTATAGGTTAATATTGAAGCCTCACCATACAAATTTTTCACAGCAAAACATTAGAAAAGCACACCTTATATCCACTTCCCCCATGGTGGGGAAAAGGTCCTAAAGTCAAAATATTTGTTTTGTAATTCAAATGTATAAACATTATTTTTAAAGGAAGAAAAACAAGAAATAAACGCATAGTATAAATCTTCATTACAAAAGGATGTGCCGGGCACAATGATCCCAAATCGGACTTCGTTGGAGGTATTCTAGAAATTACTCATGAAAACATTTAATAAATTTTAAGCAACACTGTTTTTATTTTGTTGAAAAGGAAAAAGATAATTCTAATTAAAATAAAATGAGCATTTAACTTACTTGAATGAAAAGAGACGAGTCGGAACACGCGGACTCAAAACAAATGGCTCTGTTGCCATTTCCAGAAAAAATCCAAATCTTTGCTGTGCCTGTGGCTTAGTAGGTAGAATAAAAATAATACAAGACGATATCTAAAAACATTAAACCCTGATATAAAAGTAAATCACTGGAGTAAATTAAGTTTTTAAAAGGAATCTTGAAGAAATTTTATAGTAATTAAATTATCGAAAAGTCAAGAACGACATGTATACACAATACAGCCATTCTGTTTGTTAGTAAATCGTCCTGTCCGCCTGTCCCCGTTTATTTTTTTACTTACGTCATTAACAGATTAAATTATTCACATTAATGACATTATTTTCATTGCATTTGATTAATGCAAACATTTTTTTAATCTATAGTGGGGGACAATTTATTATTTGCAAGTATTTCCAAGTCGAAATAATGCGTTTTTGGGGTATTTAAGACCTGGTTAACGCTCTTTAAAAACATTTCAATTGAATAACCTTAAAAAGGACCTCAAAATACAATATATATCGAATTTTTGTGCAATTTGGTGTTCAATTAGACGGATTTTCAGAGTCGGGGGAAAAACAGTATTTTGAGTGAAAAACACAAGTTTGAAAAGGCCCAAAAATCGGTATTTAATAATAAGTTTGAATTTTTTTAAATTTTTATTTTTGTAGTTAAGTAATGTGGTAAGCTTTTTCCAGAAATTCGGCTTGCCATGGTGATTATGACGTCATCCAGGAATTTTCAAACACAAAAGGGGTTTACTTGTCTTTGTAAGAATCCATTGCATTTTTTGGGGGTATAGTAAAACGGGGAAAGGGGGAAAATATCAATGAACCCCCAAGTGTTTTATAACACTGTATTCCCTTTGATTAGTAGATTAATAATATATAAAGTATGAGGGGGTGGGTCCCATATTTCGGGAGTTTTTCCGGTTTTATTGAAAAACTGAATCTGGGCGTCACGCCCGGAGTTTTAGAGCTAAAGGTATAAAATTTTAGTATTTTTACTTCCTCAAAATTCCCTTTAGAACCATCTAACACACTAAGGGGTAGTACCCATATTTCGAGGTTTCGGGTCCATGTGCTCGTTCTAATTTTCACTTCCTAACGCCCATGCTTCTTTTCCCGGTGTTTCTAACACGGTTGTTAAAGGTCTTTAAGAGTTCTTCAAGAATCTGGTTACTGCTAAGCTTTCTGACAGCTATTTCTAGAGAAATCTGCGAAAAACCGTCTTGGAAAACGAAACAATGAATTGAATTGTCTCTGGATCACGCAATTTTTACACTATTTGTTAGTGATTCATACTGTTCAAATTCCCACTTTAAAAGCTTTCATAAAATATAAATTACTAAGCTGTGATCATAACAAATCCGCAGCTATTCAGCGTTAAAATTAGCATGTGTTAGGCTTAACGCACCACGAGGGGTCTATTCCCTCCAAACACTACGGTTTTCACCACTTTCTAACACGGTTCTTAAAGGTCTTTAAGAGTTCTTCAAGAATTTGGATACTGATAAGCTTTCTGACAATTATTTCTAGAGAAATCTGTGAAAAACCGTCTTGGAAAACGAAACAATGAATTGAATTGTCTCTGGATCACGCAATTTTTACACTATTTGTTAGTGATTCATACTGTTCAAATTCCCACTTTAATGCTTTCATAAAATATAAATCACTAAGCTGTGATCATAACAGATCCGCAGCTATTCAAAATTAGCATGTGTTAGGCTTAACGCACCACGAGGGGTTTGTATCCGCCAAACACTACGGTTTTCGCCACTTACTTAGCTCTAAAAGTAACGATCGAGTATATACTTTTACACAGTTTATTGCAATATATTATAAGCCAGATTATATTGTTTGAAACAAATTTCTGCACGTTTTTACATAGGTATGTATCAATATTTCCAAAAATTTTCATACAGGTATCGAATTATCAAGTATGTTTTGGAATTGATATCAAAATTTCTTTATTTTTCGAGAAAATTTAAAATATTTTTAAGTTTATGACCTAAAAAAATAAAGGTTGGAATAAAAAAAAGTCAACAAATTCTATACTGGTATTTAAATTTTCAGTATGTTTTAAAATTGCCTCTTGGTGACCAATTTTTATTTTGTAAATTGTATTTTTTAAAAAAGATAAATAAAAATTATTAAAAAAAAATTGGTAATAAAAATTCAGTAGCCTTTGGATCGTCTGACGTCTCCCAATGAGTCAGTATGTGCGCATGCTCGAACGTCAGCGTTGGCGACAGAGATTTGGGGATTTTGGCTTCTTTGAAGGTAATGCTTGACATGAAACGTGGCCCGATGGCCCACATGGTACAGTGTGGGCTTGCTAACTGAGAGATCACAGGTTCGAATCCTGGTGCCCGACAACTTAGCGACGCTGTTATTTTGACTTATTTAATGGACATAGTTGTTAATTAATACGATTTATTTAATATTATAATGTTTTAATTATTTTTATTAGATTTATAGATTATGAGAAAAGTTTTGTTGTTTTGATGTGAATATGTATCCGGCATTTTTACGACGCTTATGTTTTAAATTATTTATAGGACATAGTTTTTATTTAATATAATATTTTAATTATTTTCATTAGATTTATAGATTTTGAGAAAAGATTTGTAGTTATGATGTGAATATTTTTAATAATTAAATTTTATAACATTATTCAATTTAATTTAAGAATTTAGTTATTATTTAATTAATATTAGTTATTATTTAATTTATGTTAGAATTTTTTTATTATATTTAACAATAACAATTTTGAGAGTTTTGTGTAGTTATGCTTATGATGTGAGTAAATAAATTTTGATGGCCGGATGTTCATAATTTTAAAATTAGGGATCGTTATGTTATAGTTTCATGTTATTTTTCATTTAAATCCCCTATGTAAAACACGAATTATCTAGAAATGGACTCTTGGGCGTTAAAAACCTACGACCCAAAACCAAAAATATACGGCATAATTTGAAACTGGGACAAGAGCTTCGCCAAAGTAGTATTTTTCAACTCCCATTGGGTTCCATCAGGCTGGATAAAGTGCACTTAAAAATTCTTGTACATTCTATACTAGTATAAAAATTTAAAGTATTCATTAAAACTGGTATCAACGTTCCCCAGTATGGTTTCATACAGGTTTCAAAATTTCCAGTGTTGATCATAATGGTATTGAAATTCCCAGTATTCATTAAAACCAGTATCGAAATTCCCAGTGTTGTTCATAATGGTATTGAAATTCCCAGTATTCATTAAAACCAGTATCGAAATTTCCAGTATTGATTCATACTTGTATTGAAATTCCCAGTATTCATTAAAACTAGTATCGAAATTTCCAGTATTGATTCATACTGGTATTGAAGTTCCCAGTATCCATTAAAACTAGTATCGAAATTTCCAGTATTGTTTCATACTTGTTTTAAAGTTTCCAGTATGGTATCATACTGGTTTTAAAATTTCCTGTATGTTTTTCCAGTATGGATACTAGTTCCAGTATGATTTATACTGGTTCTAGTATCATTTTGATACTGGTATTGTGAACTTTTTCCAATAGGGTTGTTAGATCGATATACAGTATAACCTTGATATCTTGAAATCGAAGGGGAGAAAAATAAGTTCGAGATATCTAGTTTTAGAGATAACAAGGTAATTCCAAATATAAAATTAATTAGTACTTTATTTCAAGAGGAAAAATATTTTTTTCAAAATAAAGGTTTGGGAGATAAAGGTTCGAGATAACGAGGTTATACTGAAAATCATACTCAGTGGAATTTCTCAAACAAGAGGTTTAATCTGTATTTTGATTGGTTTAGAAATTTGAGAAGTACCTACACATTTATCCTGTTGACAAATAAAAGTTGATAAATTAAAATCTATGATATTGTAATAGAACGAGACACAAAAGAGTACGAATAAAATCTTAAGTTGAACAAACTAAAGGGAAGACGTTATTTAAGACATTTAAAACTAAGGAAAATAACCACTTTTGTAAAAATTGGAAGCTATTGTCTATCTTTTTGAATACAAAATTGTTAAGAAAAGGAAATATTAACCAAACAAAAGATCCCTGGACTAATACTGATAACAGCCGTGATTACTGTTAAAATTTCATTCCAAAATACCTTTTTTGTGCGGAATGTAATCTAAAATAATGCACGCAAAAATTATGATGGATTACCATCAAAATTTTGTACAACTCCTCTGAAAAATCTAATCATACCACTGAATTCTCCATCAAGGTTACATGGGACAAAAGGATAAAAGTAATATACCATCTCGGAAGAAAAAAGTTCCATTACCAGTGAGACAAAAAAACTGCGGCAAACGAGAATTAATAGAGTTTCTCGCCACTTTCCCCTTTTCATCGTATTCCACATTTCTCAATCTAACGCACCGAGAGCTCAGAAACTTCTAATCCAGGAATAAAATCGCCATTACCACAAAAAAAAAGAACTGCCAGACCACATAAAAAAGTACTCCGGTAAAGTTCAGGGTTGAAACACCCTTTCATTTCTGTAATATTCATAAATGAAAATGTATGTATGCGAGAAAGAGTAAGAAAGTATTCGCTGGAAATGAATGGATTTCTATAAGGAGGGAGAAATGCTCTCACAAAATGAAGGTTTCACGCTTTTTTTTTCATTGGGGGTATAAGTGGATGTTTGTCATTTCCTCGCCCCCCTTTATATGTAGCGTGAAAAGAGGTAAAAGGAAGAGTGAAGATACCTTTCTTTTTTCAGGCCGATCTTGGGTTAAATAATGAGGCATTCCATATCAGGATGCGATTGTAAAGGGTTAATTCTTTATTTCTAGTACTTTTAAACAATATTGATATTCATTTAAGATTAAGTATCACGTACAGGAAAGGTGTTATTTTACAATATTTGATACACTTCAGTTATCTATCCTGTTACACATTAAATAACAGAAATATTGCCAAAAAATGCAAACCAGTAGGCTAAAATATACTTTTATTAATAAGAACAATACTTCTGTTATTTGACACCCAAAACAACTTGTAGATTTTTAACGGGACGGATAACGGAATTGAACCCAATATTTAAAAGAACCTTTTTGGTTCAATTCCGTTAATATTGCCAAGCTGTTTTGAATGTCAAAAATAGGATATATAGCCAAAAATTTAAACTAATCGATACAAATGTATAGTTATATCAGTGACAAACAAATATTTGGCGATATTTAAATACTTAGCGTTCAAACAGCTTGGCGATAGTTAACGGTCATTTAATATCAATAGAAAAGTATAATTTTAAGCTGTAGAAATTTCATTCAGTTAACATATATTTCCCTGGTTGAAATATTTAGTAACAATATTTTTTCGTTTCGAGATTTCCTCCTTTTTACCACAAACTAGCTTCACATTTAAAATCACGTTTGATAATGTAATGTACAAACTCTTATGTCAAAAATCAGGAAACTTATAAGCTTCTTACGTTTACTTATTAGATACCCTTTCAATTCCCTGGATATTTCGACATTTCCGTGACTTGCATTGATCTGACACAAAATTGCTGACTTTCAAACTAAAATACCAGCTGCTAGAGAAGTTAAAAGCAAGAAAAGTGACAAACGAAAACTTTGATGAGTATGTAATGGAATTTAACGTCTGAGCTTGCAGAAAAAAAATGTCCTCATTGATAACACCTGCTTTAGAAGATTGTCTCCTCAGACAGCGATCACTTTTATAACTAAGTGCACAGATATTAAAAAACATTTTTTTTTGGCAAGTTAGTATCGTTAATAGGAAAAGATAAAAATTCTCAGTATGTTAAATTCTTAGATGTCACATAACCTATCTTGTTGAAGAATTACTATGTCAAAATAATATTTTGCTTCGTTATTAAAGAAACTGGTGCATTAGAAATTCAAATTATTGGTCACAGTTAAGAAAGGTTTTTAAAAAACTTACACCCAAGGATTAAGTAAATAAGTTTACTTGCCATTTTCATAGTTTTAATTTTAGCTTTTTCTAGCTTAAGTAACTGCAAAGGTGCAAAGGATAGCTCAAAACAATTTACCTGAAATATTACGATTAAAGGGAAAAAATTCAATAGGTACTTACTAAAATAACGGCTAGTAACTATATTGTTTCAAATAAGCAAGATACGAAAGTTCAAAGATACGAAATAGTATAAACCTAAGAAACCTTAAAATTCCTTCGTGGCTCTTTCTCCTCAGTCACGAAGGTATTTGAGATATCAAGGATTTTCACGCCTATTTTCCTCTTTTCTATACTTTCAAAACATAGTAATAAAAACTGATGAAATGCGACAGTTTTACAATACCAAGACAATGGTTTAAGTACCTCTAAAAAACAAAAAAAAATATAGGGATAGTAAATTTATCTGACTATAACCGGCAATACTTTTTATCAGCGTGATTCTGCCTTCTTGACAACCCCAAAACAAATTTTCCAATATTAAATGTGCTTTATCCAGGTATTTGTTTTAAAAATAGCGTTGTAAAATATGTTTAGAATATGAAAGTTTTGCTTAAATTGGATCACGACACTACACGAACACTCTCTGTCTCTATACTAGACTGCAACGTTACTCGATCCTGTAGAAACAAGCTGAGAGCAAACAAAGAAAGTAACTCCCAGCGCAGTGCCTGAATTTTTAAGTTTAAATTAAAAACTTCAATTTAGAAATATGATTAGTTAGTTTACCTCATGTATATATACTGTCTTTTGTCACGATTTGTGTACCGAAACTTCTCCTAGCAATCCAACAGGCATTCTGTTTACTCCGTTTTTCCTTCCACGTAGTGACGTCATAGGGTCAAGAAACGTTGCAGTCTATACTCGACAGCAACGTTTCCTGAACCCAGTACGTGACTACGCGGAAGGAGAAAATGGGTAAACACAAAGCCTGTTGGGTTGCTAAGAGGAGTGTTGGTACGCAAATCGTGATTGAAAAGACTATGCATGGGTTTAACAAAATAATCATATTTACAAATTGACGTTCTTAATTTCACTCGAAATTCAGACACCGCAATGGGAACTAATATTTTTGTTAGTGACGTCATAGGGTCAACTAACGTTGCAGTCTAGTACAGCAACACTTTTTACAACACCATCTTTTTCCCACACAACACAATCGAAACGCTTTTGATTAGAAGCGTTCATATTATTGTATTTATTCAGAGTTGCAAAAGTGTTTCCAGTGTATTTCCTACGCTTAACCCCCTGTTATCTCTTTCACCCCTGCTTCTAAATAGGTACAAACAAACACGTGCACTGGGAAGCTTAAAACTGTGCCGCGTTGCGCAACGCCGTGAAAGAAAAGAAAGAGAAAGCGGATGAGAGAAAGAAAACTCTTCCGCGTGAAGACGAGGATCAGAGCCAAGAGGAGAAGTCGTAGTAGTCATCATGCTCTCTGTCACGAGGAAAGGATGGCTCTTTGAGGAAGAGCATCAGGCTGTGAACGAACTCGGGATTCTTCTGATGCAGAGAAGCCCCAGGAATTGACGCGCATGTGAAGGATTACACGAGTTGGAATAATATGAAAACGGGGGATAACAAACGAAGGTGGAGGGAGGTTTGAAAGAGTGATTTGATCTTGTTGTACACATTGGTTGGTAGGGTTTATGCCAATGTTCAGATAGGGATTTTTAAAGTCAACACTACAGTCGTATCCGCTTAATATCGTTAAAAATTTTTGAATAAAATGTAATTTTTGTCTGGACATATAGTGGAGATTTAGTTTTAGTTTTAACTCGTCAAAAACGATTTCTCGAATATGTTTGAATAAGATAATCTGATTGTTACAAGATGAAGCTCAAGATAGAAAAACATTAGCTATTTTATATTTCAAGTCTTAAAGGCAATTCGCAAATCCAATATCAACTGTAACATTTCAATCTACGTTAGGTAATAGCATAAGGTGTAGGTAGGTATTCAGAAAAACGTTAAATTAACATTTTATTAACTGGCTGAGAGATCTTAAATAAATAAAAATGAATGAATAACAAAAGATTAATTTTTGTGAAAGAAAGTTTACGATGTTTTATTTTAAAGCAACCTAATTTTAATTTAGTAGCCTACATCTGTTAATTCAAACTATAAGTAGAATTCACCAAAAAAATACGGGAAACGTTCATAAATTAAACTACTAAAGAATTCCTATATCATATCTAACACATTATCCAAAAATATAATTCCGGTATAATCTAGGAGTAGTTTAAAAATGGGTCCAGAATAAAACAAGCCGCACAAAATTAACTTCCATATCTTTTCTACACGTCTATCTAGGGAAGGTCGAAGTGTCCTTTAGTTCTACTACTCAGACATCTATGTTCCGTTTATAGCTGAACATAACTTTTTTTTCTAAATCGAGAAAAAATAGATATCGTGAAGCTTAGGCACCCCAAAAAGGAAAGGAAAATTGATGGGAAAAGGCATAAACTCCTTTCAAATATCGATCAGTCTTTTTGATGTCGCATAAAAAGATAAAACTTCGGTTTCATGCAACGTTCAAGAGATGTTTCATGTTAGAACAGTGCCTTCAAATAACATAACCACTATCTTTAAACTTTTAGCAATACATATTTCTGGTAATGATACGAAATTAGTATTGTAGATTTTGAGAGAAACATCAATCGAGAAATCGATTTAAAATGTTCTAACACACAGAAATGAAGATCCCTTTTCAGATCAAAGTTATTGGAAAAGCAGACTTGACAGAAAATTTTCTACGTGTCTTTATGCTTTTAGTACTGGGTATTCTGTATTTAAAACTTAAATTTACTTCACTACACACATACCTAAAAGTACGTTTTACTTATCACTTATTAGTTTAGAAAATATTTTCTGCCAAACCTCAACAAATTAGGTTAAATTCCGTAAACTGACCCGTTAAGTATCGCCAAGCTGTTTTGTACGTCAAAAATAAGAAAAAATATTGCCAAAAAATTGCTAACTAACTGATAAAAATATCAACCATAAAACATTTTATTATTAGGCGATATTTGAATATTTGGCGTCTAAAGCAGCATTTAAAGCGACAGTTAACGGCATTGAACCAAAAAATCTTACCTATCTGTGTCTGATTTCGCTCGTAGGGGCAACAAGCTAAGTCCAGCGGAAAGGGCAAGTAAAAGTTGAGACAGGTTAGAAAAAAAATCGCTAATGGATATTATGCTCGTGGATAAAAGTAAATGAAGAATTGCCTAATAACTCAAATCTAATGGAAGACGACAATTCAATAATAATTATATCATTTCTCCAGCATTGCCCAACGCCGCACCGGTAGAGGGAATGATCATAAATTACATGCAAATGGATCAAATTGGAATACGATGACGAACAAGGTCATTCTTTGCTGGGATACGTTATTTCCGATTGCAATTTGCCGACGTTATGCAACGTCCGATCGACCTGAAGGAGCCGTCATATCACTGGTGATGGGAAGCGAGGATCTTCTTCTATTCTTAATGTCCAATCGGTGTAAGGAAAAAATAGCATTGGAATTTGCGTAGTATGCGTAATGCATCGCTTCCTACTGATTTAGGTTCCTTATGGTCAATGGAGAACCAAGTTCGGAAATGTGATAGTGTTTGACACTGATTAACTGAATTCTCATAAGATGTCGACGTTTTGGAAGATTTATACATAAAAGGACTTGCTGGAGTTTTTAGTTTCCTTAAGAGCTTTCTACTAGAATGCTATCCTTTTTTTAAATAGTGAACTTGGAGATAAAAATAAAACAAGCCATTTCCAAAAAAAAAGATCATTAGAATCTTTGGTTCTTACGTATTTTCCCGTCGGCATATTGACAAAGGCTCAAGACTGGGGAAACGTTTTAAAAAATTAATTAAAGTATTTTTAAATTAAATTAATTAAAACATTAAAATAATTTAATTTTAAATGGTTCCCCAGTTTTGAGCCTTTGTAAATATGCATCCCATTGAACGTGCCGACCTGTTCTATAGCTGTGCCTCTGAATTTTACGGTCGCTGATAGGTCAACAGGATAATACACAAGTACCGAATCTTTTTACAATGTTTTACTTGTTCTTAAAGTATTGCACTACAATAACTTGAAAATCCAAACCTATTTTAAGGATACTCTAATAAAGATGATATTATGCAACTAATCATCAAATTTTAAATCAAACTAAGAACTTAAATGGCTGGATAAGTCTAAAATGTCATTGTAGACACCCTGTGTAATATTTTCTAAAATGTCATTGTAGACACCCTGTGTAATATTTTCTAAAATGTCATTGTAGACACCTGTGTAATATTTATATTACGCATCTACTTATTTTTTTGCAAACATAAACAGATTCAAGCTTTATATTACTTATCTTATTTGATGCAACATAATGCCATCAGTACTTTAAGTTATATTTAATATCAGAAAGGAGATTCAAGATTCAACTGATTTCTTTCCTTTATTTAGTTGATCAATCAAGAATCAATTAGTTTAATTTTCAAAAACTTATGTTTATTCAATTATAATTGGTAGTGTTAAAATGATTACTTTGATTCGTTTTTTTAGCATTGTATCAATGAAAAACTATCTTTTAAGATTGATTCACTTATTTTAACGTAACGAAATAAGCGTATGAAAGGTTGACAACCACTTGAAACATACAGATTTGAAACTGTCATTAAAAATGAGTTATTTTTCATAAGCAACTAAATTAGAACTATCGTAGAATGATTAATGTTGAAACGCGAATCGTTTAAAAGTTTGAACTTAGAAGTTGGCAGTCCTTTTCAATACCCAGTTCCACTTGAGAATTTGTTTCTTTTACGGAGTAACATAAAAAGAAATGGCACACTAATGGGTTTCAAAGTATCATGCCTGCCAACACTTTTCAAACACTTGATTTTTTGAGACAGAAAATATTTTTTGGGGTAAGTGGGTCTCTTAAACATATTTATAAGGCTCATGAATCCAAGAATAAAGTAAATTCTTTAAGTTAACAAATTTGGCCTTTGAGGGAAAAGCCAGGGTTAGAAAATGTCTTATACATAGTTTATCTTATAGGTTAGTTACATATTTGTTTAAATTCCCAACATAAAATCGTTAAAAAATTTCTGTTAAAATTTCATATTTTTCCATCCACCTTAATTTTAAAATTTTACTAATACGAAACTAATTAAGATGTTAAGTAAAAATTGATAATTATATGTAATTCATTAAATCCCAATCGCGTTTTTATATCCTGTTATTAAAATAAACAAAAATTATTATTATTCATTAGGCAATGATTGTCAAATTAGTACCCACAAATTATTGTGTACAAAAATACACATTTAAAAAAAACTGATAATTATTTATCCACTCTGCAACCGCTACACACAAAAATGCATACTGCATTAAAAAAATTAAGATAATTTTTTTTTGTCTATAAATTAACAGTCGTAAGTGCCGTTCACATGAGCCACTCTACCTGGGTAAAAGGTTAGAAAAACCGGTTCTACGCAGTTTTATCACACCGCTTCCCCTACGCAAGGGAAAAAGTGCGGAAGTAACCGTGCAAAACTTCACCCTAGGCTAGGGTAGGGGAATAAAGTACTCCGACCAGAGTTTGTTTACAAAAACAATATGGCCTCCTCTTACTACACTGCACTTCACGTTAATCATAAAAACCATATTATTACTTACGAAATAAAATATTCTTGATCCTCAATATTCTCAAGGTGTGTTTTGTCTCGTTCAATGTTTATGTTATGATATTTTTAGTTTTAAAAGCTTTTACTATTGCGTTCCGAAATGTTCTGATGAAATCGCTTGCAATAAGTTAATAATGTTTCAGTGATCTTTTTTATGATTGTTCTTCAATTTTATTTTTTACATCATGGTCATGGTCATCCTTTGAAGGCAGCTAATATATTCATTAGTATAATTTTGTATTACTTCGATGGATTAATTTATTTAATGATCAAAGTATAAACATGACTGGCCGATTCAATATTCCAAGTTTCCAATGTTGGCTTAGTTTTTTATATTTTAATCAAGGTTAGAATATTATTTAACTCCACTATAGTGTTAATTAAAATAAACTTTTATTCATAGTATTTTTATTAAAAATGTGTTTAGAGAAAATTATTCTTATAAAATCTGCGAATATTCTGATTACATTTCTGATGCTTAATTTCTTTCATTTGTGTTGTCCATTTGTTTGTTTCTTTTCATTTATTAGTTTTTTGAAGCATTTGAGTTTTCTTATTTTTCAGTTATTTTTAGATGCTGAGTTTTTTTTATTACGTTCTTAATTGTGTGGAAAGTGGATAAAACTAGTTATATTTATTTTTAATTAGAAAGCCTTTAAAAATTGTTTAAATTTTAGTCTTGTTAAAATTTGAATGTCTCGGGTCCCAGAAAATGGATAGAGCATCGTAAAATAGATGGTCTCACGAAGAGAAATAACCCTTCTAAACGTGTTAGAAGCCTTCATACTGGCAAAATTTTCTGAATACTATTCTATATTTACATTTGATATAGTGCTGAACAGTGCCAGTGTTTACTACTTTGTAAATGCAGATGGTGCTTCTTTTTCTTGATTGCTACCTTAATCTGTAAAACAGGCTTTTATTTACCCTAGAAATGCAATAATTATGTTACTCATATTGTTAGGAAGATAGGTTAACATTCTTAGACCTAAACTCCATTGAGTTTTAAAGGTAGCTTTAGTTTTCTGAGGGATTTCATATTCAAATTTCTAAAAATGCATTTTTATCAAATTTTTTTGTGATAATCACTGGTTTCTATTAACTAAATTTTTTGAATTGCTCATGACAGACTGTTGAATCTTTTAATATATGAATTTATACATTTATAAGAATTATATTTTATATATATTCTTAAAATATTAGTTTGTATTATGAGTCCTATTAAGAATTATGATTAATATATAATTATTTTTAAATATGTCAAAAAGTGTTCCAATTAAGAATTTTTAAGCCTTTTTTTCTCAATGCGCTGTTATAAAAAAGCATTCAAATAAATAAAGCAATAGTTTGAGTACTACCTACTAAAACTAAATTGACAGTTTTGTAAGAGTTAAAAAAAACTTTTAAAACTGAGATTTTTTAACTTTTAAAATATGGTTTGTCAAACTGCCCCACAATTTGGAATAAAAAATGTTTATAAACATTCTTTTAAATAAAAACTACTTTTTATGCTCTGTTTAATTGCACATTATATATGTATTCAAAATAGGGTACTTTGTTGCCTTCATGCTTCATCTCATTTCTCCTAATTCATTAATAGAAATTCTTAAGCAAAAAATTTACTTAAAGCATGTTCCTAATTCAAAGAAAATATATTCCTCCCAGGGTTTATTTCCCATAGGAAAGAGCCTCATAAGTCAGAAACATCAACTCGAATAGAAAAAAATGCAAATTTGAGTTGAAAATTTCAGCTTATAGGCTGTTTTATAAATAAATATCTGTAAAATAATTGTTTGATAAATAAGAAAACACTAAAATTTTTGTTGAAAATTATCCCAAAGTCAGAAAAATATCATTCCTCTGCTTCAAATTGTAAGATGATATTTAAAAAACCCTCATTTTTGGGTGAAATGAATAAGAACCCACCCAGTGAGTTAGAAACTAAATTTCTTTTGAAAATACTCTATTCTTTAACAAAGTGACAGATTTTATTATGATCTATTAATACATTTTTGGTTACAAAACTATCCCTAATAAAATTCCTAAATATATTTTTTGGCAGAAAATAAAAAACCTGCCAGAAAACGGATAATAATTAACCATTTAAAAGAAGCTTTTGAACAGGTAATGAAAGACTTAAAGCACAGCTGAATACAGTGAAAATTTGCTAGCCCAAAACAAACTAATTATATAGGTAGGTCAAAACCAACAAATAATTGACTTGATGAATAGGTCATTTGAAAAATTTTGAAAAAGTTTATGTTTTTCTGAAATAAGGATTTTCTATTACAGGATTACCATCTTTTCATTTCCTAGCACTATGGAAACAAATTCCTTGAATTTCTTCAAACATCAGAAATTTAAAATATACTTCTGAGGTTACAGAATTAAATCTTATTCACTTCTAGCCTTCTCTAAGGATTCTCCTCTATTCTAGTCTGTTCATGGCTACAGTTCGCCAGTTCCTAAATTTTAGGACAAGGAAGTCCTTGTCATAAAAATCAGACCATCTGAGTTTGGGTCTTCCTCTAGCTTTATTTCCAAATGGCTTAGACATAATAATTATTTTTGTGGTACATTGGTTTGGCAACCGGAACTTTTAGAATGAAAACCCTTCAGATTTTTATAGAAAAAAAAGGAACTGGATTTTTAAAATTTGAATAAATTACCTATTAATATAAGTACATATTATGAATGAAATAAAATTATCTTTAAATATCATTATTTCTATAATAAAATAATTGGTACTTTAAATACCGGTCGTTGTATCGGGAAGATCGTTATAAAGGGGTTCTACTGTATTAGTAGTAAAAAAGAAAAAAATGAGAGGGTGTCACTTAAAAATTTACTCTTTGAATTTTTCCTTCATTTTTAAAGGAACCCCATAATTTAATACTCATAACCATATAGTTAATTAATTTAAATGCAAAAATTGTCGGGAATTTCTATCTTCTTTCTCATGTAAATCATTAAAAACAAACAAAGAAACTCCATGATTTGATTATAAACAATAAAAAACGACGCATCAACAACAATCCCGTTGTCCACGTGTTACCCTCATTTCCCATAATACCTTTCGAATCTCTAAAAGATTGCTCATCACGTGACTCCTTGTCCGGGTAAAACGAGTGTGCATGTGAACGGGGCTAATCAACAGTCACCCGGGTAGTCTTCAAAAAATCCTTTCTCCCTACTTCACTACTCTTTTAACTGGGTAAATGGGTTTGGCCATGTGAACGGCACTGTAGAATCTAAAATAGTTCAATTTGGATCGAAACACAAGAACGCATTTTCTGCCTCTGTAATTTTTAACACTTTTACAACACAGTTTTAATCACACCACATAATCGCAATACGATAAAAACGCTTTTTTTAAGAAGTGTTCAATATTGCGTTTACTTAACGTTGGAAAAGTGTTTTACGCATTTGCCGAGCAAATAACACAAGTTAGAAAAAGCAGATATTTCAAAATATTAACAAAAATATTTTGGTTGATCACAATGATTTCTGAGATAAAAACAAAAAGTACACAAAGATAAAAACATCAGCAAAGCGAACCCCTTATAAAAAGTAATTATTTGTTAGCAATATGGCAAATAAAACGCATAAGAAATTAATTTGAAGTATGTTTTTAAAATTAGGATTAATAATTTTCTGAACAATCTGTGAACGTTGGAGTTATATACGAGAATTCGATTATGTTATTCATGTTTACAATTGAATCATACCAAAAAAATTAGCTGCTATGATTGAAAATTAAGTAATAAATAGAACCTGTCTTGATTAGTGCAAATAGTAATCTTTACCCTGGATACGCCCATTCTATAGTTTACATCATCACACCTAGATCTAGCAATTTAGTCAAATTAAAACACAGGTTTCGGCCCATTCTTGTAGTTTAAATCACAACTAGATCTGCAATATACAGTTTTACGTCAATTTCTCAAAACCAAAGGGATCAGAAAAAAATCGAGGTAGTGAGTTTTAGAGATAACAATATGGGTAAATAGAGATTACTTAATTTCAAGGGGGAAATTTTTTTTTTCGTGATATAAAGGTTTTCAAGATATCAATGTTCGAGATAACGAGGGTATACTGTAGTCAAGTTTAAATACGTGCTCCCTCTCACCAGGCTCCCATTCAACAATATATTCCTATCCGGTCATCATTGATTTGATTATTACAAAGTAAATAAACAGAACTCTTGCATAAAGTCTTGTTTTTTAAAAAGTTTCAATTTAAAATTCAGAAATTTAGATAATCGTTTACCTTCAAAGATCGTTGAAAAATTTTTAAAATATTTTCCATTTTCCCCATTTGTGTTAAATTACATATTCTCCAACTTTTTAACGCACATTTCATTAAAATCAAACACAGATCACACACGCATATTTAGAATTTTAACCTCACCTTTTTCACACGAGGCAGCAAAGCGACGCAAACCCTTTCGATGCTAATAGACCAACTAACGAAAAAAGAAAAGTTCTCATTCACCAGTTCGTTCGGCTTGTTCTCTTCCTCTTCTTGACTGGCGGCGGCACATTTCCAGTCACGTGTGAGAGCTGCCAGTCAGAAAGCCAGACCTACAGGCCGATGCTATCTGGCAGGAAAGAAAAGCTGACTCTGCTGTTGCACTAAATATAGCGGAAGGGGTGAAAATGTGGCAGAAAACGGTGAAAGAGATTGTTTAGAGTTTTGAACTTTTTTTTTTCATTTGAAAAGCGTGAATGAACTCATCCAAGGCACGGTGTATTTCCCAGTTCCACTTTGTAAGATGTGATCGAGCGCTCTAATTGGTTTGTGAGATTACTGTCTTTCCAAATATGGGATTGCCAGTCGCTATTTGAACGGGTTGATTGGTTATTAAGTGGTTAAAATATTAAAATTATTACGGGGTTCTAATTGTTGTTCGATTCCGTGGCCGTCATAACCTCTCTCAAGCTGCGCTTTTCGATCATTGATAAATGTGCTTGTTAAAATAGCAGTGCACCGTTTTTTCAGCCACGGTTGATATTGACATCACTGTATGACAATTGCTAACAGACATCGTACCAAACTGTGCCAACTATAGCCCCACCCCACGGCAACGTCCAAAACCCAAAATTGATTCTCCTCAACTCCAAAACCCTCTTTTAAAAACTGTCATCAGCAATGCTTTAATTCAATTTACGAGTTCACCAGATAAAAAAAACCCTAAAATTTAAAAAGTTTACTCAAAGTAACAAAGAGAGAAAACAATTAATCAGGGGGGTTTCCCGGTCTTTCCTTCGTAAAGCTTCGAAACAGACTGAAATTTTGGTGGAAATTGTAGCTTTATATTCTTTATCTAGAATCCAAATTCAAGTGCTCTGGCTCCTTTGTAGAAAAAAATATAGACAGAATGTCAACTAGCCCTGAGTGCCAACTGACCCCAGTCTCCCCTATTCAATTAAAAAACAAGGAAAGTATTGTAACGAAAAGTTAGTCCAGTCCACTTTTAAGAATAAAAAAGGTCTCGCATATAGAGTTGTAAAGTGATTGCAACAAGCAACAGAAGAAGATATCTCCAACCTTTCCAGAACATAATTACCTCTTCTAATCCTTCACAAACACAAAGGAACCTAAAACCCTTTCTTCACTTGTTCGAGATAATATTCTGCAGCACTTTCCACCCCTTTAGCAGCATTCGAAGTCTCCCCCAACCTCCATCTTTAATGACATGCGTCTGGAAATAACGCGGCCTTGGCGAGGTCAGATCGCTCCATGTATAATTAGCGGAATTATAATCACGAGAAAACAACAAGATATTTGTCGCCGGTCTCTTTGCTCCAGACTGTAACAGCTCTTGTCGCTATTACTATTATTATTTTAATGGGAACAATTGAATAGTCAGTTTGAAAAACGAAATAAGTCCATAAACCAAGTTTTGAGAAATTCGAAAAAAACTGTGTAAGTTATGGAATTTTCATTGTATAACCAATAAATTTTAACTGGAAATTCAGGACCCTGTTTAGAATACAGAACAATCATCGAAAAAACTATGAGTGTATTCGAAACTGTTGTACAGTTTAAAAAATTGATGGACTTATTCCCTTTTTTAAACTTGTGAAATTTCATCTGAAGAAAAATCTTAAAAACCACTTAAATTGACATTTAAATTAAATATTTCTGCTTAGTACACAGTAGAAAAGTGAGAAATAGAAAGACAAAGACAAATTAAATTAAAAATTGTTTTGAAATTGAGTTATTAAGGCAGTATTAATGAAGCAGGTGAATATCAATGGAGTCAAGCATTCAGTGGATAAAAAAACGTAAAAACATAAAAACATAAACCTAAATTTCAAGTGAAATAAAAAAATACAATGAATGGACATCTATTTCACCAAATTCAAAGGGATATATATCTGTATATGGGGGTAGTTGATTTTTGCTTCTTGACACTCATGTGTAGAGCGAAGCTTGGAGATATTTTTGAGAACAAAACGTTAATTTGCCTTCTTATTCCCTTTTTTTAAACTGACGATTCAATTTATTTTTTTATTTTTAAAGAAGCGATACTACTGCGACTCCTGTATCGAAAGTTTGAAAAATGATACTAAATTTTAGTGGGTAGGATTTCATGCAAATTAGGCAGCTTTGAATGATGGTCCATATATAAGTCCACCAGAGGTAATTTTGATTTATAACAATTATTTTGTCCCGTAACTATGCTTCAGAATATTACATAATGCAATTAGTATTCCTTACCTTTATAAATTCAATTCTGTGGATTCGGAGGGCAGTGGGAAAATTTTACTACTGACAGGGATACAAAAGTGGGTGGTAAGTATAAAAGGTTGTCTACCCTTTTTATACGCAATTAAAATCTATTTGAATCCCCCTAATCTGTCTATCAACCACATCCCTTGTAGCAAAGGTCATACCAAATATGTCAAGTTTACATAACTGCTACTAAAAGCAAACGAAATTTGGCCATACATGACAAAAATTGGACAAATATTGAACGTTTGTGCTGCTTTGGATATTTGTCTTTAACGAAAAAAAAATCCATTCACATTCCGTAGATCTTTAGATGATTATACCCCCTGCTTTTTCAAATTCGTATTCCAGATTTAAGTAAGTGAGATCATAGGAATCGATTGCATTGCCATATAGGTATCAAATAATTTTACATACTAGAAAAAGGTAGGGTGTAGCGCAGGGAAGAAGCCTTGAACGTGAAAGGAAAGTGGACATGGAAGGTCGTCTGGTGGATGATAGGTGTGTCAGGATGTTACATAGGGTTCTTTGACCGATAAGAGTAGTCATATTATGCCTACATGAATTATTTATATAAATATATAATTAGAATGCCTTCTGTCAAATTTTCCTTTTCTTATTTTCGTTTTGTTAACATCTCTCTCATTTTTCTTTTCACTAGTTCTCTCTTTATCGTTATTCTTTATTTCAATCTCTATCGTTCGAGAATCATAAAAATGATAAAGATTTTCAACGAATATGTAGTTATTTTACCTTCATTATGAGTCAGATTCCGCTATTTTTTTTTCTAAAATTGCGAAAGGAAACACTAAGAATGCTGAAATATTTTAGAACATTTTCGCAAAAATACTTAATTAATATATCTAAAAGTTATAAATAGTTGAAGAATAAATAGTTTAATTTGTTTAAATATAATATAAAAATTTTAAAGAAAAAATTAGTATTGAGTTGGTTCTTCCGGTAGTTTCTATAAATTAAATTTTTTCCAGCTAAAAAAACTGCCGTAATGGTAATTTTAGCATTTTGCTAAAGCTTTTTTCATCCATTTTAGCTTTTTTGCTAAAAGAATTTTTTCTCTAACTTTAATCATGTTATGAGTAGAATGAATTCCCTTAGATAACTACTCAAAATCTAAACTGGATATATAACTGTAACCTTTTCGATTGTTTAATCAATATTGGCACATTCGTACTAAAAATTTCTGAAAACAAACTGTAATTCCACAAATCCTTCTTCCTCATTTTCATGAATATTTTGTTTAATAATCCTTTAAATTTAATGCATTGATATACATACTCCCACAGTACACGAAAATGACCATGTACTTCATGGAGGTAACAACAAAAAATATTTTACTTTAGTTAGTCAGATAGGTCAAGTAAATGTCAAAAACATTTTACACCAATTAAATTAAAAAAATTTATTCAGTAACTTGATCAGGTCATAACTTTTCTTAATTTTAAATAGATAAAAGGGGTTATTTATAAGTTAATTAATTTTAACTAAAAATATTTTTAAATTGATCAGAAAACATTGTTTCATGGATAACAAAAGTTAAAAATTTAAGAGGGAAAAAATGTTAATATCAATTTTATTACTTCAAAGGTTGTTGCACATTATATTAAAACCAACACATTCGAAAAATTTAAATGTTAAGAAAAATAACAGGAGTGTGCTACTTAATAATAAAACTTTATCATACGTCCTACTTTACTCAATAAAAAAGCTGTGTGTTAAAATCCTCCCTTAATAATTAAAGGATTATTTCATTTGTCTAACAATAGAAAGAAAATTAAACTAAATTACAAGTTAAAAATATTATTTTAAATACCTTAATAGCTCGATATAATGTACCAAAATTCTTCAAGGTGAACATGTTACTTAACAAAAGAAAATGGCTTTAAATTTTATATTTGTTTCTGTTTACTTGTAAAGTTCATTGAGATGAGATAAAAGTGTTTACTAGCGATAACTAAATCAACCTTGACTCGTTGCCAGAAATTTTATGTAGGTACATTTATTTTAAATTAATCAAAGAAATAAAATTTATGCTCTTAAAATGATCTAATAACAACTTTTAAAATTTAGAAAGAAACATAAAATCAAATTCAATAACATGTTTTATAAAATGAGTTAGTGTGCTATTAAATTTTATATTTTGATGAAAGTTTAAACTTTAGCACTATTCTTTGTATTTCTGAGTATTTGTGATGTGTGAGCTGAATTGAACATCAATTTACAATGTCTACTTTTAATGAAAATTTATGTCCAAATTTAGATCAATTTGGAAAAATGGTTGAAGGCCAAACATTTTAACCATTTCTGTGTTACGCTTAAAGGTTAAAGTCATTTAGAAGTTGTAACAATTATTTGGAACTAAAACCAACTGCGCCGTTTCCTTAATTTTTACATTTCGTGACAACTTCGACATACTCCTACTGCATACTTTTAAGTCCACTATGCGTGCTCAGAGCATCTACTGAATATAATTTATTAAAAGGCAAGTTTTTTTTTATTCTAAAATGCCCAGACTCTTTTTAAGGGAGTCTCTAAATTTTTGTTTTGAATGGTAGCTTAACACGAAAGTAGGAAGTGCTTTTAGTTAGCCAGAAGTATTTCAAGGAGCGCAATTTAGTAAAGACTTGAAGATAAATGGTAGATTAATATTGACTCTTTGTTGTAAATTTTAGTAAGTGATTGATACTTGCTTATATAAAAATTAACCCTATCTATCAATATTATTTTCCTATGAAATAAAGTGTAACTATTCTAATTTATCAACTAAAAAAACAGATATCAATTATTCAGTGCAATTCAGCGATTATCTCAATAATATAACATGTTATCCTACACTGCAAATGCGGGCAACACTTTTGCAACGCTAAGTAAACACAATAATAAACACTTCTATAATCAAAAGCGTTGCGATTGTATTGAGATTCTGTTGTGTGAAAAAAAGAGTGTTGTAAAAGTGTTGCTATAGATAGAAAAAGTGTTCTTATAGTGTTGCGATGTAAATTTAAGAATATTTTAAACATATTTTTCAACACATTCATGGATAAAACAAATTTCTAACACTTTTCCAACATATTCAGAACACTATCGCAACACAACAAGGTGTTAAAGTTAAACCTAACAACACAACAAAAGTGTTGCTAATTTGGGAACAAAAAAAAGGCTCTTAAATGTGTTTATTTTTGTATAGAGCTTTTGCAGTGTTGATATATCACATTTACCCTTTAATTTATGCATCAATGATACATTGTATCATAAATCCCGTTGAATGTTATTTTAAACATTAAACCACACAAGACATCCTCAAACATCCCATCAGACAGATTCAAAATCCACACTATCGATTAATCGTTAACTCCCTTTTCACAAATTTCCAAATCCTTCCCACTCAGATATCTTTTAATAAACGACACGTTTGTCCTTCTGTCGGTTGTTGACAAAGTGTGCAGGTAAACAGCAGATGACATATTAGCTCCTCCCCTTACGCCCACGCGAGCTTTGCGACGATCGATCCGCGACTCTGACGTATACGCACTTCAACTTTCACTCCCAACATCGGAACCGCTATTGGTGGCCACCATCATGCTATCTGAAACTTTATAAAATAGGACGGAGTTCAGTTACCGATAATTCAGCGGAGTTCAGTAACCGACTAATTAAATAGTTTACTATAAATTGATTAAGTATTGTAATAGAATATATCGCCGGTTAAAACTTTAATTGAGGGGGTAACCTTTGTAATTCGGAGACGAAGAGTTTGAGTTAAGGTATTGAGGCGAATTGGTTTGTTTAATGAAGTATAAGAGAAAGAGATATTTTTTAATGAGAAAGTGAAAAGAAAGAGAGGGAAAGAAAGACAGAAGAACAAAAAAAAGAGAAAGAGAAAAGAACAGAGAAAAAAAGGGAAATAGAGTATTGAAAGAAATTAGAAGAGAAAGAAAGAGAAGCTCATATGAGAAATAAAAGAGAGAAATATTATATGATAAGGTAAAGTTAAAGAGAGGAGAAAGAGAATTAAGGAAATGAAGAGAATGATAGATGGAAGAGAGTAAAAGTTAGATGGGAAAGAATGAGTAGCGAAAGAGAAATAAACTCTATACAACACAGAAAATGAATACTACTTAAGAAATCAATTTCAACAAACAAATCACCTTAAAATCTCAAATGACATTATGGCTCTATATAACATAGCTCCACAGAAAAAAGTAAATCTGACGAGTTCACAAATTATTCAAATGAAAAGTCGATGTCAAGTGTATAAAGCGTAAGCAATTTTTCTCGGAAAATCTTCTAATTTTGTTTTTAATAATACTTACAAGTTGCAAAAATAGAGTCTATTTAGTTAGAAACTGGTTACTAACATAGCAGTATAAAATATTTTTTCCGCAGGTAAATTAAAAACAGAAACCTCGTGAATGTAGATGTAGAAGAATATTATGAAAACTAATTAAAAAGTTAATTTAGACGGTGGCATAGTTAAAAAAATTCTAAAACATATAGTGTACCAAAACAGCTCGTAAAACTTTAATCAAGCAAAGTGTTCGTATGAAAGTGGAGGCAACCACTAATCATTTCCAAGTTTCGCGTCAAATTTTCTAGAGAGTTTCAAGTGAAGAGCATTTTCTGGCACCTTTTGTCAAGTATAAATGGTCGCGAAAGTTCAGACAAATGAGTTCCAAAGAAAATGTGACACTTTCTGGCTCAAAGTGTTTCTTTGAGAAAAATTGTTTCACTACATTTTTCTCGTGAACTCATAGTCAGATCACAGAGTCAGATACTTTCTCCAAAAGAAAAGATTAAGCACTATTTTGAATGCACATCAGTACAGAATATTTCAACCATGAAAAAGTACCTTTAGAATTCAATAATTTCTTTTGGAGCCTAGATTTTACGAAAAACAGACCGTTTCTATTTTTTGGGCCTGCATTCTACATACCCAAGTAACACAGACGTTCAAGATTCGTGCAATTTTGTCATGTATCACAAAATTTCGTTTACTTCTAGTTGCAGTTACGTAAACTTGACGTATTTGGTATGAGCTCTGCTATTAGGGGAGGATTTAAGTTAATTTGCAAGGGCCGTTTCAGTGAAGGGGATAAAAAAGGAAAATGGGAATGTGAAGCCCTATCAATAATTTCTAGTACACACAAAATTATAATTTCAAGAAAACATTTCCAAGTAAATTTTCAATTGCAAGTCTTTTATTTTTTTGCACTAACCTTTTAGAAACTAATAGGTCTTTTTTTTTGTTCCAAGTACCCGTATAAAATTATAATGAATTAATAAATAACTCCTTAAAACAATAATATGCGTTGTCAATTTTTAAATATTAAAACCATCATTTTTTTGCATGAATGGATGTTTTACAAATTGTATGTTAGTAAGCTAATTACACATTACACATATTTCCCCCCTTTTTGTTGAAAAAAGGATGTATCATCAAAAGCATTTCAATACCAATTCTGATATTACCTTTGATTCCCGAGTCCAGTAATTTAGCATGGTTCTAGAAACTCTTTCGCAATCAGAAGGCAATTCCCTATTTAGGTTAATGATAGCCGAGGACTAATATGACCCATGGACTGGGCCTGTTAATGATCTCTTTATATAATGCATTGGTTCGTTGGTTTGTCGCTCTTTTCAGCTTTTTTTTTATATCATGTGGGCAAATCATTATATGACTTGGCAAAAATAGGTGACCTTGAAAAAGTTATTGTGTGCTTTTTTTCTCAGTTTCTAGCCAAGTATAGCAAATGTTTGTAATGTTTCTATTGTTTAGATTAGGTATTTTGTATTTTTCGTTAGTAAATTAGCTCAATTGTGTTCTTTGTAACCTCTTTTTGATGAGTATTTTTAGATGATGATGATGATGATGTTCTTAATATTTCGTTTTTATATGTTGTTTATTAGAAATAGTATGAAGGAAAAAATAAAATAAACTTTTATAAAGATAATACACATGAAAGCGTATTGATGTAATAAAACTAAAAACCTCGTAGAATTTATATAAAGAAGACAGAATAAGTTAGAAAGATATACATAAATACAGAATAAGATAAAAAGACAGAATAAGTTATAAAGATTTAAGACCAACTAAGATATAAAGATAGACTTAGAAAATGGTTTTATTATTATAAGGGTTTAACTAAATTTTATATCAGTGGTTTCCGAACTGTTTGAGTCACAGACCCCTTGATGACTAAATATGTTTCAACGGCCCCCAACTCAAAGAACAAAAACTGGAAAACTTTATATCGAAATAATTTATGGGTAAAACAATTTGTTAACTTGCTACAATAAAAAATCACTGATTAAACTTGGTACTGGTTAAACTTGCAACTAATAACAATTTTTTTTTCAATATTTCCCTTTTTATAAATTGGTTCTTGACCTTTCAATGGTATTGCATTTCACAATCCTTTCAACCTGCGTACTTCACAGACGTCCCCTTGCCAGAGGCAATAACACCAGAAAAACAGACGAGAAACAGAAATGGCAGTTAGAGAAAGTAATTTTTCGTTGCGCCGATCGGCAACACGAGAAACAACTTATGGAGTGTTGCAGGAAAATCATCGATTGGAGAAAAGAAAAACAGAGCGATTGCAGTCGTTATTCGAGAAGAGTGAATGGAGTAGTTCGGAAGAAGATATTTATTTGAACAGGGTGGCAATAAAGAAGATTCCTCTTCGAAAGTGAACTTGAGAATTCTGCGCCAATTTTATTTAGAATTCCATGAACTTGAGATAGAATGGTTAAGGGATGTATTCAGTTACAGTGAGGAATCGGTACATTATTTAAATAAAATATGCAGTATGAAACTTAGTTCATAAATTGAGTTGAAATTGAAGGCATGAATTTGAAAAGCAAAATAATTTACACATATTTTAATATAAAGAACTAAAACTTTCGTTTTTGAAACAGTTTTTTAAAATTTCTAAAGGAAATCGAATATATTATAATTATTATATGCTTGAGCTTTATCTTTTAGTCATCAAGCAACACACATTTTTAAAAAGGATACAATTTAGGGGAAAAAGTTTTTAATTTTTATAGACTCTTAACAATATATAACTTATATTTTATAGACAAGAAGAAGGTAGAAAAGAAGAAAAAAATGATTCGATAAGTAACTATTTTTCTAAAACTTGTTTAGTTTAATTGTATATCATTTTTTAAGTTGATACGAAAAAATATATAATAATTTTGAAAAGATAAACGTAAATTTTAAAAAGTTATGATTTAAATTCGCTTAAAGTTAAATTATTCACAAACAATTTTACAAAGATTTCTTTACACGTTTCAGTTAAGGAAATCAACTAAATTGGACTCGCATTTTTCCTAGTAAAAAGGATAACTTTAATTTTCCCATAAATCGACAATCTGTTACGAATACTTAATTCCATTCTCATTGAAAATGCTGTTTCTGTAAGGTGAAATCCCACTTCAATTTGAGAAATCCAATAGAATTAAATTAAACACAATTTGAAACAGCTCCATCCCACTCCTGATTCACTCTGAATTATAATTTGATTTACTCACTCATTACTTAGTTAGAACTCTTTTGGAATAAAAATTAAATGCGATAGTACATTCCATTTCGTGGTTTGCTAAATACCTATACGTGGTCTTCCAATACTTTCTCTTTAATAAAAAATTTTTTAAAGAATTCAAATTAAGCTCTTGTAATTTTACAGATTGTAAGTAAGTGTTTAATAGATTATATGTTTCATAAACAGTTCTTATAGCCACATTATTTATTAGTAAACTACAAAATTGTTGTTTGAAATATTCGTGAAGTTTAATAAAAATAAGTTAACCTATAATAAAGTAAGTTAATATAGTTATTCATCATACATAGAAAACGAGCCACAATAAAAGTTTCTTTTTAATTGTGATTGATCTTCTCATACAATAAGGTTATGTAAAATATGAGAAAACTCAGTTTTACAATACCAACACTTTAAAATAAATATAAAAAAGGTAAGTAGTATCTTAATACTAAAAATCATAGAGATACAGAAAATTAGATGTTTACGACTCAATAACTATAATAGGAAGAATCTAAGTTACTACTCCCCTTAAAACATTTTAATTAAACTGATCTGAAATTCATAGTCTCCAACAAAATACGAGTAGTATATTCAACACTACAATAAAAAATTCATGAAGATTAGAATAATTTATAATAACAATTAATTCGAGAAACAAATGAACAACGAAAAAATATATATTCGAATTTCAACCACCATTTATTTGAGTTATAACATCATTAATACACGAAACTCCAAGTCTAGACTATACTAACGAACCTGAAAATATTCTAAGAATAGACTAAGTTAATTGCAACCAAAATCAATACACTTGAAACCTTATTAGACTAAAATTATCCCCAAATCCACCTTAACAGTATGTTATCCGCAAATCCGATTACTATCGGTTTCAACAACTGTTTCCAAAGCTGTGTTTCACAATAGATACCTTTAACACTTTCCATACAGCTTATTTCTGATACATCTCAAATAAAATTACCCTATTTTCTTTCTTCCTATTCTATTTAAAGACACTTTTCCATCGTCAATCCCTAGGCGTTGCAAAGGTTCTGAAAAATACCTAATTGGATTTTGTCCCTGCTCTTAAAAAAAAGAACCCCGTCTATTTTCAGATCCGAAGCTTTTGTTGGCTTTTTTCATTCTTCTGAAACCAATGCTTGACGTCATAATAGTATTTTGGAAGTTTATTTCTAATCGATTTTGTGACAACCAGCGTTTTTGAATAAAGAGCTTACTAGATTTAGGAGCTAATCGAAATACAATGAAATTCAAGTGGAAAGGAAGACGCATGTTTTTATTCCTTCCTACGCATTGCTTTAAAATTTATTCCAACTAAAATTCACACAGGACGGCTTATTTCAATATATTACAGGAGTAAAAGTATATTTATTATATATTTCAGAGATGATATGTCAGAACTTCCAAAAGATCTATATTCTAAAAGATTTCTAAAGAATAAGATATTCTAAAAGATAAAAATATTCTAATTAACTGTTTCGTAATTAGAATTTTAAGATAATTATAGAATCTACTTACTTTTTGTAGTACCTATACATTTCCATTTTAAGACAATTAAATATTGATTTCAAAATTTATTGCTATAAAATGCCTGTCGAATAAAGACTCCTCTTCTCACTCCCACAAATATCTCGACTTCTCCCTCTCACAAATATTTGAAAAGGGTACAAAAATCTTTGTTATTGAATTAATAAAACAGTAAAATCTTGTTTAGTTTAAATTTAAATGATTAACTAAACAATCTACTTAATTAAAACTTGTAGATTTACTTTTTTAACAAACGTATGATAGCATTTAATCATCTATATTCTAAGAGGATAGAACTTGATATTTATGAAAACTGCTATTTAAACCTATATTTCATTGCAATATTCTCAACAAAATTTTTATTTTACAACATTTTATTTTTCTTTACTTTTAACAGCAACTACAAACATTTTAAAGACAATCATTATAAAAGCTGTGTTTTAATATATTGATGTAAAATAAATTATTACTATCAACTATTAAAAGGAACAAACATTACTTAAAATAGTTATACAGCTTTAAATAATAATTAGAGAGAAACTAAACTTTAAATTTATGATTTCATAAGTCTTTTTACTTAGTATGTAGGTAAACAGTAGGCGATTTTCGTAGCTTTCATCGGTGATACCTATCAGACTGACTTATGAATAAACGTAAGATATAATTTAATCCTTTATTTTTCAAAACCAACCTGATATCTATGATTTTTCAAACCTGATTTTCATTACTGTAGTTGTAGTACACCTAAATAAACTTTGCTTATTAAAATAATTCATTTGGAAAATATAGTGATTATTCAAATAATCTTACACGCATCCTTTACCTTGCATTTTATAGTATTACGTTTACTCTGTGGTCGGATCATGCAACAAAAGTAGCATCAAATGTAAAATCGAACAAAATATGCTAATCGAAAATGTATACGCCACCAATATAACATAAGCCCACTCACTACAAGAATATTTCACGCTTTCAGTTTTATTTTGGTATCTTTCATAAAGGTCACGAAATTTATCCACGCATGGCAAACTTAGATGGAGAAGCTACGCATTTCCCCTTTTGAGATAGATTGACATTTAAATACAAACGGTCAAAATGAATAAATGGTACATGCATAGGAATATCATGATTGAAAGTATTTTTTAAAGTTAGGAACACGCATAAATACATTTTTGGGATGAAGTTGGGGAGAGCATTAGATGTTATTTTACAGTCAGATTTGTGTAATATCTCGAGATTCAACAATAGATTTCTTTCGAAAATACTTGAATGATATTGGCATACAAAAGAGGACCTTCATGTGACATGATACGAAACTGTTTTGTTTTTACTATGTTAAAGTAGGCATTTATTCCATTGCTATTTTAGATTTAATAAATTAAGAGTCTGTTCCTAAGTAAGGAAATTAATAGAAGTTCAGTGGTTTTGGGAGAGATTCAAAATTTTAGAAAGTTTTAGAGATGGGACTTAAAGATGTGACTGTGCAGTAATAATCATAATGCGGGAATGGTCCCTAAAATGTGATTATTTGTGAATTTGGGGATGACCTGGTTTAAAATTATGAAAAACAATTTGGGAATGCTCCTTGTGTATTTATTTGAAAAAAAATCAATAAATATAAAATTAAGCTTCATAACATAAACGAATGGTTTGGGGAGACAGTGAAAGATAAAATAAGGGGTACTTTTATTTTTTACTAAAAACAATATTAGGGATCTTAAAAGTTTTTTTCTTGTAAATTCTTAGATTATACTTCGATTCATTAAAAAGAAGTTAAGAAAATTTACTCTTAAAATCAACTCAACTACTCTTTATTATCATGAGAGAATATTTCGTGTGAATCATTTACTCTGAAAATAAACATTATTCGTTAGAAAGCATGACAAAACTCTTAGGCTGAGCGCGCACGAGTGACTAAAGTCACGGCGACCAGTATCACTAGTATCAAAAATATCGCTAGAAAACAATAGAGCATTTTCAATCACATGACTTTACCTAACAACGGCCTTAGCAACGTTGTTTTTATCCTCCAGTGATGTCATGTGCGAATGCTTCTATTGGATGCTTCTATTTCCCGCCCCTAACAACAGCCTTAGCAACGTTGTTTTTGTCTTTGTCACCGTGACAAAAGTCGCCCGTGCGCGTTCGCCCTTATGTATCTTACTAGTAAATAAATACATAACAAAAACAACCTTTCCAGTCAAACGAATCAAGCTTTCATTTAAAAAAAAAACTTATTTGAAGTACTAAAGCCATCCAAAAATTTATCTTTATCAAAGAATTACAATAAGCATTACTTTCCACTTACTTCAATCCTTAAGGCAAACTATCCCTCACAAAATAAAGCACTCGATGATAATCCTTCCAAAAAAAATGGCAATGAAATAATACTCCTCCCAAGTTAAAGATTCTGTCGAAATCTCAAAGTCAAAGTTCCTTAACTTTTTTGTTTAACCAGAAATCGCAGGTGCTATTTTCCCTTTCGATGACTTACACTCAAGCTGAGCGACATTTAAGACCAAGCCACGTCGACGCTTGATCTTGGATCAGTGGACAGCTGCCCAAGTATACTGACTCCCACGTTACACGTTCTAGACTGCATGCAGTAATACTGTACTTTTCACGTGTTAGAACACACTGTGCCTGTTGGAATTTATGGGGTTTCGATCGAAAGGAAACAGTAAAAGTTACCTAATAATAGATTTAGCGCAAAAATTTTTCTATGGTGTTTTTATAAACAAGTTGACTTCACAGAAAAAAATTGAAAGATAGTTACTTTGGTTTTAGTCATCACAAAAACTTTTCGTGATATTATTTATTATTTCTTAACTTATTTTAGACCTCCTTATGTATTTGTAGATGTAAAATTTACTAAACTCTGCTTAACAATAATTACTAGCTAGGGGAGAGTGGGGTAATAAGATGGAATTGGGATAATAAGAAACATGCAAAATTCCACAGGATTTTCCTTTAAGTTTATGAAGCAGATTTTTTACAGAATTTTTATATCATATTATCAGCTTTCTTTGAAAAAAAAATTATGCACCTGCTAAATAAAGGCGAAAAGAAAATTTTTTACTTGTATCTTATCCAAGCGACTGTATCTCGTTACCCCACGAGGGATAATAGAAACAAGCCAGTTATTTCACTAATTTAAAACAATTAAAAATCAAATGAAAGTATTAATATAATTTCTTAAGTGTATTTTATAACCATAGTAATTTTCACAGAAATAATTATTCTAAAACGATAAAATTTTTATGGGATATAAAGTATGTCTTAAAAGATATTCTGTAATTTTTTTTTCAGATTTTTAGACCCACACACAAAGCAGCAAATAAAAATGTTTCTTATTACCCCATTCCCCCTACTCTATGTGGGGACATCCATAAATTACGTGAGGTGTTTTTCCAAAATCTGGACCCCCCCCCCTCCCCCCTTGGTGAGATTTAGTGAGATTTTGCTGGACCCCCCCTCCCCCCAAGTGAGATTTTCTCAACCACTAGTTTTGTTTTATCGGCATAAAAATTACCATCCAGATCGCAAAATTTTTATACAAAAACACATTAAAATCGAAAACATGGTTCTAACTTGTAATTATCACGACTGACTGGCTAATGATTTGCTAGTTTGACTAATCTGAGCATTTTTTCTGAACTTGTGCTAAAAAATATTAATGAAAAAAACGTATGAGAAAGGGAGTATTTTTCCCCATAACCACTGGTTCGGGAAAGCTTTCTTGAGAGTTGGAGTTTCCAAAAAAACGTATATTTTCTAAACTAAAAGTTGACGTGAGATTTTAATTGACTCCCCCCTCCCCCCTGGTGAGATTTGGTGAGATTTTCCTGAACCCCCCCCCCTCCCCCTTTTTACCTCACGTAATTTATGGATGTCCCCTGTAGCTATTCAGAGCAAAAAATTGTATTAAAAAGCTTACGTAAGTATGTTAGATACAAGATATAGTCTTATCTAATTATACTATATTATTAGGTTGTTTTACATTAGGTTACAAATTTTATTTACGACTGTTTATAAAGGAACTCAGACTCGCTGTACTTTGAATTCACATTCGGCATTTAAAGTTATAGATAAAATAAATAAAATGCAAACAACCTTTTAAAAGTATCCTATAATATTTGACTATTATGTAAGATGACAATGCACTAGTGATAAAAGAAACTTAAATATTCAATCTCTATTCTTTTATAGACACATCTCAGAAGATACGCGTTCTGACACAATAAAAAAAAATCATTTATGGCAGTAATAAAAACTTAAAAAGGTATCAAAATTTCATTTAGATAGAGAGAAGGCTACGCAAACATTATTTTTTAAGGCCAAACATTAAAGAGTTTTAAAGATAAAATTCAAACGGCATTGATATCTGTAACTTGATGTTGCACTGGGTAAATGAGGTTACTACATCTTGGATTTGAAACGTTGAGATTTTGGACTTCGCATCCACTGAATATCCTGTTTGTGGTTACATAAAAATAAACTTGGGACTCATTTGAAAGAATGAATTGCACGATTGTAATCAAAATCCATTTCTACCTTTATTCACTCATCCCGTCTGAAGTTGTAACTTTCAAGGAGAATTAAGCAGTTAAGGCTTAATATCTCATGAAACTAAGGTTATTAAATGAAAAATATCAAAGTATATAAACCAAATTACCTTCAAGCAAAGCTCTCAAAATTCCTTTTTAAATAATGTATAAAAATTATCAGGTATTGCGTTTTAGAGCAACAGTATTTTTAACGGTATCACTTGTACCTAATTGAACTAATGTGTAAATATTTTAAAAGCGTTATTGAAATTCAATATTTTAAAAGTTTGTTGGGGGGGGAATTTAAAACTAATTTTAGTGTTGTTAAAGTAATAGAGTATCGGTTACTTTTCTTATAATAATTCTAATAATTTATAAAAAAGGAAAACTTTTATCTACATCTTTTTAAAACTTTCTTAGATTGAACAAACATTAAAACTGAATTACATTTCAATAAATTTCATTTCTCTTAATATAAAATTTGGTTCAAAGTAAAAAGTACGACATCTTTCATCTTTGAGACATTGTAATAAAATCTTTCTAAACTAGAAAATACATTTTTCAAACGTCTTTTCTTTTGAAAAGTAAAAAATACAATTCACAAAGCTATAACTGATTAAATGAAACGCACACGAATAAAGAATAATATGGAGATACCATGTAACACAATAAAACTCATTAACATGGTAAATAAACGGGCACATCTCTCTAAACTTTCTCTCTAAAAAATAAACTCTAACATAACAGCCTTACGTAAAGAAATATGTTTATGATTGATGGAAAAAACCGTATTGTCGAGGAAAATTATGTTTACCCTATGGGTATGAATACAAAAAGATAAAGGGGAGCGCAAGAAATTTCTTAAAGACGGTTCTTTTTCTTTGGCATCATTGAACTAGTCTGGCTCTATGCCAGTTCTTAAGCTTCTAGAAGTCTCATTTGACTACCATTGCTTGTCTTTGATTAATTCAAATCATTATGAACTAATTGAATATTTAACCGTAATGCAATAATCGTAAACAGCCTCTATTATTTTCCTGATAGTAAATAGGAGATTTAGGAGGAAAGAACAATAAAGAATGGTAAAGCAATATTAAGTTTAATAATAGTAGATAATTTATCACTATTATGAGGATACGTGTGCTGTGTGCTTTATTCCAAAAACTTTCCTTTCACAGAAAATAATTTTTTTACAAAAGTTCAATATAAAAACTGTCATCATTTGTGTTGTCATTTCGTCATCCGTGTTTTATAATATGTATAAGTTAACAAGCATCATTCTTTAATGTAAAAAATAATTTTTAAATAAATATAAAAGTACTATGAATTCTGAAGATACATTCATTTTACGCATTATTAAAAAACTCTGGGAATATGTTTTGAAATTTTTTTCATCAATGGATTTATTTTTATTTTAGTTGCCAATTTAATTTTTTAAGTAATAAGCATTGCATAGTTAATTTTTTTAGAAAAATCAAGAGATAGTGGAACCTACTAAAAATTATAAGGTATACACAAGTATATCTATCAATGATTATTTTATTTTGTAAAGCTTTTTTCATCGTTTCAGACTTCAGATTTTGAACTAACTTAACTAAAAATTTATACGATTCCCAGTTTTGAAACAAATTTTAATTACTACTATTCAAAACCTTAAAATAGTTGCATCTTATGTTTTTATCCTTTTCCAACAAAGTTAAAAATAGTCTCACTTTCAATAGAAAGGAAAGCTCATGACCCTCACAGCTCATACCAAATATGTCAAGTTTACGTAACTGCAACTAGAACTAAACGAAATTTGGCCATACATGACAAAAATTAAACGAATCTTGAACATTTAAATTCCTTACACGTTGAAAAAAAAATTTCTACGACTTTTATAGAAAACCGCACATTTACGGAAACTTCGCTTTTTACAACTTGTCAATTAATACGGAAACTTTTCATGGAGAACTCCGTCGCCCATCATCAAACGGTGCTGAAACCGTTCTATACGGTGTCAGATATAGGGAATTAAAGAGTTGGGAAACCACCCTGAAACAATGGCCCATAAAGAGCAGAAGCAGCGACGCGACGTATCGTTCTGACAAGAATGTAACGCGTTTGTCAGAATAAACAGAGGATACCGCGAAACGAAATGGTCACTGAAATTGTCAATTGGGTGGAGCGAAATTTGAAACTTTGGGAATTTTCATAGCTTTTTGGGAATCTATATTACCTACTATACGCTTACCACAAAAATAAACACATTACAAACACATTCAAGAACACTTTTTTGACCTCACATTAACTACACTTTAGTTGTGCTGTTAGGTAAAACACTTTAACACCCTCTATTGTGTTCTGAATATGTTTGAAAAGTGTTAGAAATGTGTTCTAAAAATAGTGTTGCAAAAGGAGTTTAAAATCTGAAAGTGTTCTTATAAATTTGCATCAAAACAACACTAAAAGAACACATTGAAATCTTTAGAAACATTTTTAAACACTATCAATTTTTTCACTCAACACAATCGCAGCATAATCAAAACGCTTTTAACTAGAAGTGTTTATAATTGTGCTCACTCAATTACAAAGCGTTACAAAAGTGTTTCACCCATTTGTAGTGAAGTTGACACTGGATCACGAAATATTTTTTCCGACTAATTTTCAGATGTCACACATTTTTAATATACTTTTTTAAGGAGTCTTCTCTTTCAGGATTTAAAGCAATTTTGTTATTAGGGTAGAAATTTATGTTGTACCTAATTATGTTTCAAACTCTTAAAATCTATTTATAGTTTAAGAGAAGATTCTCTTTTAATTTAGAGGAGATGCCCTTTAAAGTTAAAAATATGTCCTTTTTTAATACACCAAAACAACGTTCAATCTATATTTTTTTTTAGAAGTAAAGAAAAAATTATCATTCCATTAAAATTAATGGTGTGAAATTTCGGCTCCCAAAGCTGTACACGTGTACTAGAATCTATCAGCATCAGCAACAAGTACTAATTAAGAAAAATATGTCTACGAAGGTATATTCCCTTACCAAGGTTCCCTATTTAAGATTTCTTCCAGAATTAAATTTGAGTAAACAAATTATATAAGTGGCGCCAGTGTTTCACAGTCTAAATTCTCTTCCTCCGACGAACCCCAGGTAAACAGAAGGTGAACATCATTAAATGATTTTCCAGAACAGGAACGAGGTTCCAAGAAATAATTATTTCCACTCTTTCTTCTCTTTTCTCTGTCTGTCCCTTTTTCATTTTGCATTTCTCAAATTCTCAAACCTTCTCATTTGCTTTCTTATATTTCCACTTTCTCTCCTTCTTTCCCAATTAATTTCTCCCTTTCTCTAATTTCCTGTGACACGGTCACTCATTATCTTCCCCCACTCTTTTCTCTCTACCTCTTTTTCTCACTTAGTTTCTCTCATTCTCCTCCGCTTTTACAATCTTTATCATAAGCATATCTTCGCTTGAGGTGCAGATATAATTCAATTTTGACCATTTTAAGTTATGATTAATCTTAACGCAAAATTTGACGTCAGATCGTCAGAAACGAACGGTTTTGGGAGAAAAAAACCACTATTCGAATAACAGTAATTCCCAGGTTTTTTTATTGCTTCATCCATAGAAGCAAGAGAAGAGTTAAACTATTACTTACTAAAGAAGTTAGTTAAGAGAGTAGTATATAGATAAGGGAAGAATTAAGCTATATATAGTTAAACTCTTCTCCTTAAAAAATTGGTGATATAGAAGGGCGTGGTGCGCCTTAAAGGTGGATATCTCTCGTATCCCTCTCCCTTTATCCCTTTCGTTAATCCCTCACTTTTCTTCTCTTTTTCTCTTTCTCTCAATCTACCTCACACATATCTTTCTCCCTCACTTACTATTGCTCACTCCCCTCTAACAAACATTGCATTTCTGTTTCTCAAATCACTTTTTTGTCTATTGATGCATCTTTATTTAATAACATCGTAATCAAGGTGTAACGAGATTGAAGAATACAGCAAACAGTAATAGAAACACATTTAATATATCCCATTCAATCCCAGGAAAAAAAACCCTAACCATTCGCGTCCCCAACAAAAAAAATCTACCGAAAACGCACAAGGGTAGGGTGGAGGGGAAAAATGGGTCTAGTTACAGTTTAGTATGGGTCTAGGGATTTTAACAGTTTATATTTATAAAATTTAATGTTTTTGGCATGCTGATGTTACTCGAGTCTCAGTAAAAATCAGCACCACAAAAACAATAGAGCATTTTCAATCACATGACTCGGACCTAACAACGGCCTTAGCAACAGAAGATGTTACAGCTTTTTGCCCTACAGAGGTTAACAGTTACAGAAAGTGACTAGCCGTGGAATTCTTTTACTGGAGCATTTGCTGTCACGTGATCCCATACATAAAAACCGCCTTAGCAACAGATAAACAACGGCCTTAGCAACAGTTAAAAGCCCTACAGAAGGTACCCAGTTAAAAGAAAATAACCGGTTGTGACGTCACCTGAAAACACTCTATTAAATTTCATAAATATAAACTGCTAAAATCCCTAGACCTATTTTACCCCACTAGACCCATTTTTCATCACCCGGCTCTGTCACTGTTAAAAATCAAGCACAACATCCACCTCACCAAAGTACACATACAGATACAACATAACAAAACCAGTCGCTCGCCGCATGGGCAAAGCTACAAATAATGCCAAAAAAAACCGCAATAATAGTCATGCTTTGACAAGCCAGGAGATAAAATCGTGCTTTGTAGGCGCCAGGCTTCGTGAGCTTGGTGAAACTTGTCACCTCACCTGGCCCTGGTTCAACAAATTTCGCAACGGATCGGCATTTCGATAGTATAGTAGTAAGCTCCTCTGACCCGGGAGGAGACACTGAACTACATATCCGAACGAACTACTGGCACGGTTTTTATTAAAAGGAGCAAGTCTGGCGAGACGAGGAGGGTAGGAAAGAGTAGCAGTACCTACGCGACTGTATCACCAGCCAAGGCTAAACTGGATCGGTTAACTGTGTTATATCAGGCTTGGACAATGAGTGAAAAGCGATGTTACGGATTATGTCTCTAGTGAGCCATACGTGGCCAGAGCCATCTATCTGTCATTCATGGCATTTTTTAATAAAATTGCCGACTCGTCACGCTTGAATGGACTCTAACCGCCTATCTGGTTCGAGACTTCACGGAACCAACACGTGACCTACAACTGAGCTTGCAATTGGTTACCACAGATACTACACTAGTAGATTTACTAGTGTAGTATCTGTGGTAACCAATCGCAAGCTCAGTAGGTCACGTGTTGGTTCCGTGTGACGTCAGACGGTTAGAGTCCATTGAGACTCGCGCATGACCAACGATGTGGCAGTGCATTGTGACTAGTGGAAAATGACTAGTAGTGAACCTCCAATTTTATTTACACAGACTATAGATCATTAGAAACCTACAAAAAATTAGCGATCAAACAGAGCTGACAAATCGAATTTGTTTCCCTCTTCAAACCAAAAGATTCCTTCTCTCCCAAGATTTTATCTCCGGGTGGCTGATTCTCAACTCTCATCCATGCGAGGTATATGCCGGCCAAAGATCCGAGGCAAAAAGCACCAAGAACCCAACCCAATCAATCAACCAAATTTCCTTATACGTGGCCAGCGCTTTCAAGCGGTAAGATCTGAAAACTTCCAGTAACGTCGGCTTCTTTGATCTTTTGGGAAGTGACCAAGCCTGATATAACACAGTTAACCGATCCAGTTTAGCCTTGCACCAGCCAAATTGCATTGTTATTGTATTAAAATGGGGCTTAAAACGTCAACAAGGTTATTAAAAGACTTGGTAACGGGATGATAATATCCGCAAACCTCGTTTCCTTTTGACTGTTGTTCTAAATATAGTTGGTTACGAACTTCGAGGGTTACCAACTTAAATGTTGAGGAAACGGTTAGGTTTTAAAATTAATTCGATCACTTACAACAGTTATTAAATAGTTTCAGAGTTGGCGAAACGACCGTAGCACCGAAAATGGAAAATAGTTTCAAGTTCAATGAAATTCATGATTAAAATTATAGAAGATGTAGTGGGATAGCTAAAGCGAGTTAAATATGTTTTTTAGATCAGAAAAATATACGAGTTTTAATTAGGTACATTAATTTATTTGGTTGTAGTATTATAAAATGTTTTGTCAATAAATAAACAATTTGAGTGAGTTTAAGTAGATTATTATAAATAAGAATTATACATGATCAGCACGGCAAATTTTATCTTACAGCATTATTTTTTGAAAAGGGAACCGATACTTTAGAACCAACCCCAGGCTAACATAATATTTAATGGTTATTTAGATATATCTGTGACTAACGCACTTTTTTATCTTTACAAACCTTCCATACTACAAGTATTCCATATTACACGTATTAAAACAAAGTTACTTAGTTATCCCATTCCCATAATTTTTCACCCCCTATCAATTAGGATCATGATAATATCATAACTTGAAAATCCTTTTTTACATAACTTCTCATCTTTTTTCAACTGGTATCTTCCAAACACCAGCCACTTACAAGAACATCTACTTCTTTCAAATGATTCATGGTGCGTGAGCAATAATTTGCAATTCTAAACCCAATAATGTATTCCACGCCGTTATCACAAAGGTATAGCCATTTGCACAGACACACCGCAATATGTTTACGTAAGTGTTTTCTTAAGAATGACGGAATCTCTCATACGTAAATTTATATAAATATTTTGTCTATGTATTCCACACAAGAGTGTGTATGAATATTGACTCGTGCGAAAGCTCAACATTAAAACTATTATAAAGAAATAAGTAATAGAAAATTCGGAATATTTACTGATTAGAAATAATTGAAGTCCACGAAAACTCGGAAAAGATAATTGTAGTTGGGTCATGGAACTCAAGGGGAAATAGTAGTACTGTAATCAACTTTACTGTTGTGTTGTTACATATAGCTTGGAAATCGACTTGCAGGGTGATATGAAATTTTAGGAAACGACTAGACTTTGAACGGATTGGAAGTTTCGTGATCAATTGAAAATTTAGTTTCTAAGTTCTAATAAAATATTATAATGTGATAATATAATAACATATACTACGTATAATTATAATAATATGTAATTATAACACGATAAATAAATCCTGATATAATTAAGTTCTTTTAGAACACTATATACATCAATCATAAACCGATATAATTTGATGGACCCCTAGGTAGAATATTTAAAATTTTAACCTTACATTCTTTTTTCTACCAGTTTTGTAGAGTATAAAAATAATAAACAGCCGGATATAGAAATAATTAGTAAAAACATAAAATAAACATATTACTTAGTTTGCATAAGTGTTAGCTTGATTTTAAAACTCAATGACAGGAATGAAAATTAATTTTTCTTTTTGAGAAAATAATTAAAGAATACCAACACGGAATATTTGATTCAATTTCTTTTACTCCCGTAATTAAATTTATACCCTCTACTATAGTTCGGAAAGAATTATTCTTAATGGTCATATTACAACAGTCAAAATTGGATTAATTCGGTATAATTATCGAGGATGCTATAAAAAAACTAACCGGTAAATTTGATACACATTCCATAATTTATCACATTTAATTGGTGATTGTGAATAATCATCGGTAATTGAATCACTTATTTCAGAAACATGTCAAACGCCACTTTTTTCAAAATGAGTTATTGGTGTCATATGATTCTGTAGGGGTAAACACACATTTTAGTGTAAGAATAATAAAAATAACGGGATTTTAAAATAGTTTTCCAGCATGTTAAATTTCAGCTTTAGTGCAGAAACAAGTCAAACGACGTCGCTTGACTGGTTTCTGCACTTAAATTACGGGGAATTTCGTTCATGCCGTCTCATCTTGTTTGGGACTGCAGTTTGTTATTTAATCGCATACAAAAACTATATGCGATTGGAAAAGTCATTCTTTAGTTGTTAGGTCCATCATGCCATAGTAAAAACCATATTTTTAAAGTTTTTGCTCGAATCTCAAGACTAAGGACGTTTTGGTAGCGATATATTTAAAATTTCCGTGTCGTGGGCATTTATTACATTCATGTGATTGATATTTTGGATCTATGAATCATTTTATTAAAAGTGGGCATCAAATCTATACCCCAGATCATAATAATGAACTAATTAAACTAATTTTGTAGGCTTTTAAAGCAAAATAGTTTTACTGTCCACAAAGTTACTTCTAAACAACTATCTAATTGACTTCGAAGATGTCTATATTAACATTTTGAATTGGCTGACCACTATTTTTGAGTCTAGAGTATTAATCATTTGTAAAAAATAGGTATTTGTACATCTAATAACCAAAAAAGAAAAATAAGAACTATATAATAACTGTATGGGTTGGTATTTAATATGGAAATGTTATTTTCAACTAATATTCCCACTTTTAGTACCAAATCCTTAAAAGAATTAGAGTTAAGCTATGAAAATAGGCCTGAATACTCTGTTTATTGCAGAAACCTGTCAAATGTTCAACAATTTTTATGCAAAGAATAAAAATATTTTTAAAAATTCTTTTTGTCCGTAAAATATCCAAATGGAGGTCTACTTTAAGAATAAAAATTACTAAACACCTTCATAAAAATGTAGTGAGCTTCTATACAGTTTTTCTCGTTTATCTCAAAACAAGAAAATTGGCGTTTGACAACTTTTTTTTAATAAATTGGCGTTTGACTTTTCAACTTGGAACTCAAATTATCCAAAAATGCAGTTTTACTGAATACAAAAAAATCTACGGTTTACATCCTTACACAAGGAGGAGCAAGAAAGGAATAAAACAACGAAGTGACTTCGCATCTTCTTTGAGCCCGTGCCGACAATGTTTTGATTCTTCAAGCATAACAACGCGCATATGGGATGAGAAAGTTAAGTTGGTTCATTGATTTTAAAAGACCTTGAAAAGTTCTTTTTTTTTTTGCAGCTAAGCTTCGGTAGCCAGACACAACAAAGATTTAATGAGATTCACTTATATTCCGTTCCCAGCATAAAAATGTCTATAGTAAAATCGCGAACTCTTCTTAAAACAACTACTAGCGAAACCACGAAATCCGAATTACGCGGTAATACTTCGAATATTTACCATATCGTATTACAAACAAAACATCGTAACTTTTTAAGTGAAGTGTATTATTTTATTTTCATATAAATATAATGCATTAAACATAATAAATAATGAAAAAATAATTATAAATATTGTTTTCATAAGTAAATTGTTTAAAATATTATTATAATCAAATAATATTATTATAATGGTTTAAATTGTTATAAATAAGTTATACTTTTCAAATTAATTAAATTATTAAAATTATTAATAACCTAAATTATCATTTTAATTAAATTATATTGTTGTTGCTGCTATTGTTATTATTATAATTATTTACTAAATTGTTGAAATATTTATTAAATTTTTGAATAATTTATGATTTAAGCTTTGATTCTGCATAAGAAGATAGCACATAAGCAGGTATATAAGTTAAACTATCATATTAAGCATAATCTATATTCTTCAACAAAAAGAAATTCCAGGAATTTTGGTGAAACTTACTATTGATAAGGTTAAAATAAAAAGGAAACATTATTTAAATGAGGGTAATATAAAAAATATCAGATAATCTTAAATTTTGGAATTCCCTTGTAAATAATAAACAACAATGAATTAAGGAAATGGAATTTCGAAACTCAACAAAAAGTATGGCCTTCATTAAATTTAATAATTTAATTTTAAAAAAAGAGGAAGAAATGTTATTAGGTACAAAGCAGTTTTATAAAAAAAAAATTCATAGCCAGATTTTGTTATCTATATTTTTGTTCACACAGCTAAAATAAAATTCAAGCAAAGTCATTTAATGAATTAAATAATTCTCTCCAATAATTACAAAGTTTTTTTTTTCTTTAAAAAAAAATTATATTTTCATAAAGGAAATAGGGGGAAATATTAATTCTAATCCCTGCATAAATCTTACTATATTTTAATTTCTTCGATTTCTCAATTGAGAGATATGAAATATGTTTGTGGAAATAGCAGTATTTCACCTCAATGTGATAATTTCATCAAGAATTGTATGCATCACAAAATCTGTACTTAACTTGTTTCGAACATAATTATGAGGTAGATTTTATTCAATTAATAAAATATTTTATTTCGATAACATTAAAGAAAATATTCTTCGATGTATAATTATTAATTTGTTTTGTTTAATTTCAAATACACCTTATAAAGGATTAAAACTACAGCGAATTAATAAGTAGGATTTATAAAAGGCTAATTCCACATGTGAGTATCCACTAAAAATGAACTAAATTTGAATCTTTAAATCACAACTGAAGGTTTAGAAGAAAGATCTACCTTTGGTTTTCCTTTTGCTTATGGTTAGTTTAATATATACAAGCTGCTAAATTCCATTTATTTTGTGATACATTTTGTGTTCTTGACAAAATCTGAGTCGTGACTCACACTACCCTTCCTTGTACTTTTAAATTTAAAAAAATTTTGTTTTGGATTGGTTTACAGCACAAAGAATAATAAAAGAAAGACAAATCACATAAATTTCAAATTAAATAAAAAACACAATGAATGGACATCGATATCGCCAATATCAAGGGTGTATATGTTACGGGCAATGTGATAAATCCGGGCATTATTAATAGGGCCCGCGTATTTCGGGCAAAGTGATAAATACTCATTGGGGATAAATGTCATTGAATTTATCACATTGCCCGCCTCCACTTCGATCACATTGCCCGTAACATATATATCTCCTTTGGGGGTAGTTATATTTTCCCTCTTCCCACTCAAGTGTAGAGCGAAGCTTCGAGCACAAAAAGCCAAATTTGCCGTTTCATTCCCTTTTTCGCAAACTGACAATTCAATCAGACACACAATTTCAAATAAAAATACACAATATCACGATTCGTTTCCCCCACAAAAAAAGCACATGCTCTACCAATCAATCCATCAGAACAAACGATTACGCCAACGAAAAAAATCGAACTGACTCACCCTTCGGGGTTGACGCACCCATCCCCGACTCAGCACCATGCGACAGCACAGCGCCACCGACATCCCAAAACGAGGGTGGAGGGATCACCCCTCAGTCAGACGATCATCTCTCGCCGCATTCTATGCAGCCTCTGAAGAATGTCGCAGGGGGAACTTTCTTCTCTGACCGGCCTCAGCCACAAGCGATACCAAAATAGAAGTCAAGTCCAAATAGCAACGGTCGCTCCCCAGTCGCTCCCCTTTCAGTGTGGAATATTTATGCCTCTCTGTTCCCGTCTGAAGCTGGCAGACGATTTTTTTCTTTCTTTTATCTCTCTTTCTCTGATGAGGAGGTGTTTTTTATTTTATTGTTTGCGACGGTCCATGGAATTTGAGTGAAAATTGTTGCGTATCGTCTGTTGTTGTTCTTTTTTTTTCGCTCGCGTTCGGTTCCCGACCCCTTCTTCTGCGAGAACTGCCAAAAAGGCAGGAGTGTGTGTTCGGTTTGGGACGGTTCCAGAGGGGATAGAGGCACGTGAAAGGTTTTGGCTGTATTGGTTGGGTTTAATTGGTGACGCAGAGAACGATAACTGTCTTTGGCATCGTGATCAATGATGATGAACGCCATAAGAGCACTTAATCCCAATATAATGACCTAAAGTAAAACATGCGGCATTCTTACAACTTACTCATTATGACATCGTATCATCTCTTTTTTTGACAGTTCATTTTTTACTACTTTTGAATAATGTTCGGCAACTAGTGGTCAAAAAATAGTTAACTACCAACTACTAACTAGTCTGGGAAAATCTAGTTGCAACTAGTAGTTAACTATTTTTTCCTGGGACTAGTTACAACTAGTAGTTAACTGTTTCCCAAAGTAGTTAACTAGTCTATTTAATTTCATAACCTATTTTTTGCCCAAATTCTAATACATCTTTCTTATCTATATCACAAAAAACGCGCAAAAAGGGCCTTTAATTCTGGTTATGGTATTTTGAGTACTCTACCATCTTAATTAAATTTGTTACAGTACAATTTTTTCTATATTTTGATAAAAATTTTAATAAGAATTTTTTTGAAAGTAGTTGAAATTTTGAAAGTAGTTTCAACTATAGTAGTTATTAAAAAAAGTAGTTCAACTAATAGTTGAACTAGTTTAAATCAAGAGTAGTTAAACTACTAGTTAACTACTAGTTGATCAGTAGTTAACTACTAGTTGCAACTAGTTCTAGTTAACTAGTGCCGAACATTACTTTTGAACTATTATTTTTATCTACTTTTTATCGCGTTTGTTTAAAAAAACCTTTGAAAAACTTACACTGCAAACGCTACACACAAAAATAAACACATTTTAAAACACTTTCTTTGTCCTTAAATTAACTACACTTTAGCTGTGATATGGGGTAGAACACTCCAACACTTTATTGTGTTGTGATAGTGTTCTGACTATGTTTGAAAAGTGATAGAAATGTGTCCTATCCAGGAATGCGTCCAAAATTGTTTTGTAAAATAATCTGAAAGTGTCATTACATTTGGATCGAAAATTATAAGAACAACTTTTCTGTCTCTGATAGTTTTTAGTAACACTTTTACAACACTATCTTTTTCTCACACATCACAATCGCAATACAATGAAATCGCTTTTGTAAGAAGTGTGTTACATAGCGTTGCAAAAGGATTTCACGAATTTGCAGTGTGTAAATATTTTACAACCAATGTGTGTAATACGTAGTAGTGATTCAAAATATATAATCGTAAGGATGAGATTCTTCCTTAAATATGGATAAATATAATGCCTTGAGTAAAACGACTCCTGGGTAAATTTAGAGTTTTAGGTTAATTAAGCTATTCTTTACACACATGGCTGTAAATGTAAATAAATTAAATTAATAACGAACACTTTAAACTGCCAAGTTTTGATGAAAAGTATTATGTTTCAAAATCTTCATTGTGAAGTCTTCTTTTCCCTACCGAAATCAGAAACCTTGATCCTACTCTGATCATCTTTATAACACTTTTGTTAAATAACAGAACTTAAAAATTTAAATCGTTATAAAAAAATCACAATGATGAAATGAGTATGCTGAAAAGCACATCCAAAACCCCAAACTACTCTTTTAAAACAAAATCTAAGTTTTTTATGTCATGTGCATTAAATGATGACGTGCATTTTCATTGAAAAATAAAAATGTGATATAATCTTCGGAAAATGCAACGTTCCTGAATAATTTAACTGGTTTCTCAAAGTTAAAAAAAAATAAAGTTTTCAACTAATAAAATGTACAGATTTCTATCTATATGATAAATTTTTACTCTCTAATGGTATGAAAAAGATGAAAGGGAACCGAGAAAACTGTCTAGAAAAGGCTGAGATCAGAAATTCCAAAAGGAAAAAGTAGTTTCTACCGGAAAATCCTATAAAGCTTCTGAACCTTATCCTTAGCTTTTCCCCTTTGCATTCATCATCATGACTCAGCCAAAAAATAGAAAAAAAAAACTAAGATGAAAGCTACAGTGACTTAGTTTTTGCTCCGATGAAGTTCAAGGATAGTAAATCGACTTGTGAATAGTAAAAAAAATCTTCAGGTTGAAAAATGAGAATAAAACTTTAAATAAAGTATAATATCCCCCAGAAAAATTAATATAAAAATTACTAAATAAATATGTTTAAAATTTTTAACTATTGATCGAAACTAAAGATTAAAACTTATTTTAGTTATTTTCACTGTTAATAAAAAAGTGTTATTAATAATTGTTGTCACAACTTTTCAATTTACTAAAAATATTTAAGAACATAATAAATACAATAAATACTATTACTCATTGAATTAATGTGAAAAATTAATGCCCTTTAACAATATTATTAATTACAACAATATATTAGTGAATAGCTTTAATAAAATTATCAAACATAGCATGTATGTTAATTACAGCACCTTGTTAGAGAATAGCTTAATTAAATTAACTTTCAAACATGGTAATTCAAGACAGAAATTCATTGAGATGAAGTTAAATTATTAAAATTTTTATATAGTTTTTGAAAGTGAAATGGGCATTAACAATTATTTTTTCATCAATTGTAAATAAAAATATAATTTAAGAACTTTTATACATATTAAGAAGTAGAAAATTCATTAGCTAAAAAGTGCTATCAAAAACGTTAATGTTTCAAGGTAATAGGTAACATATTTCACAAGTTTTTGTAAAAAAAAAGGTTCAAATCAAGAGAAAGTTTAAAAGTTTAAATCTAGAGAAAGTTTATAAAAGTTTTCAACAGTATGAACCAGACAAGTAAAATAGTTCATCTTAAATTGCAGTTTATCATCAACAAGTTAAATTTGACAAGTAAAGAAGGGATAAGAGAAAACCTTACTAAAATTGAATTTATGACCGAAAAAACGCAAAAAAAAATTGGAAGATTTACAATTCTTAATAGTTAGAATAATTTAATTTATTTCCTCTAAAAGATAGTTTTTCAAATATTTAAATTCATCTTTCTCGAAATATACCATTAATGAATTTGAGTGCAATGAAGTCTTAACTCATGTTTTGCATTAATGTCAGTAGCTCATATCTTAAATGGATACCTTGTGTGACAAAACCAATGTTTGATAAAGCCTGTTATCCGTGTTTTGGAACTATTCCATCATCGATAAACATTATCGATCCTGAATCCGTACAGTGTATTTATCCATCATATAATGTCTAGTCCAATGTGGCAGTCTAGTAGTTAGCCTTTTGATCGATCTATTCCGTTATTAAAATCGATCCGCCTGTGAAATCTCCATAATAATCTCACTTGTTGTAAAACATTAAACACGTTTAAATTTTCAATAATAAATTATAACGAAATTTTCCAGTTACATTTTATACAAGCAAATTTTCTTTGAAAGTATGAGGTTGAGGTATCGATATTGGGATGAAACTTTATCTTGTATATTTTGATTTTCATTAATTTTATTCTAAACGTTATTAAAATAAGTTAGTATTATAGTATTTTACATTATTTGTGAACGTGAAAATATCTTAAAAGGAAATTGTAAAATAACTCTTCCTCCTATAGTAAAAATAATCCTCCAATAACTTAAAAAACAAATTGATAAATTAAAATTATTATAATTTTATAATTTATAAAGGAGTATTCATTTATATACTGTAAAATTGAATAAATTTTACACTGAGTAGAAAAAGTTAAAAATAAAAATATCACTATAAATGTTATAAACTTATTTTTATATTAAAATGATGAAAACATTATTAAAATCAATTAAACAATTAAATGGTAAATTAAAATTATCAGAATTTATAAAGAAGTATTCATTAATATACTTTAAAATTGAATAATGTATACATTTTACACTGAGTAGTAAAAGTTAAAAATAAAAATATCACTATAAATGCTATAAACTTATTTTTTTAAATGACGAAAATAATTAAAAACTTGAAATAAAATTAGACATTTCATTTCTAACAAATACATCTGAAACTAAACATAAATTCAGTAAAAATATCTTTCTAAATTTTCGAAAAGTATAAGCTCTTAAAACTATAAAGTAATTGAAAAGTAGGATTCATTCATAAGTCTAGTGATAACCTAAGTATAAAAATATCGGGCTTAATATAAAATAGTCAGCAATAATAATGAACAAATATTTATCAACGATTCGAACCCCTTACGCAGAAATCTTTCCTCCATGTCAATGACAATAATAGATCATTCTAAAGTTACTTTCACTGCAACACACATGTTTTCAAAAAAAGAAAATAAAAGTATATTCCTATTCTCGCCCATTTTTACTAATCCGAACCTTTATTCTTCAGTCGGAAAGCAATCAAGAGCTAATGACATACATTTCCCTCGATTAACTTTTTTTTTACGTTCCACGATTTTTTTTTGACCGTCTACCTTTCGGGATGACCTTGAACGTTCACGGCAGACGACAAAAAAAAGCGAAAGAGGGAGCAAACAGGGGTTCGACCGAGATCGGTGTCAGGTCTTACGCATCTGGCAACAATGCGTGAAAAAAAAGAACGATTTCATAATGCTTTTTTCGCGCTGTGCTTTCGTTCTTTTTATGCACGTGAAAAGTATGTTTTGTATGATCGTGTAAAAACGTTCATGCATAGAGGGCACTCTTGAAACCTGTTCGTTTTTATTAAAACTTTTTATAGCATTCTTTCTTGCTTTACATGTTGGAAAAAAAAACGTTTCAAAAAAGGAGCTTCTTTTATATTTATTTGATTACTTTTTCAATAAATTCTTTTAACCAGACAATTGACAAGCAAATGTTGAACCTATATTTATATTCCTTTTTATTTCTCTAAATGAATTCCTTAAAATTTATATTTCTTATTATAAGGTTAATTGTGTTACATTAGTGTTATTTACAGGAAAGTTATAAATAACAAACATCTGAAAATAACGTTTTAAATCCTTGATTTGCAAATATTTTTTTAATTGTAAAAATAAATTATTCAGACCACGATATAAAATATTAAAATGCTTGTTAAATGTAACTTTCGAATTCTCAATTCTTATTAATTAACTCTAAAACGACATACAATAATGAAATGCATAAAATAAAGATTGTGGCATTTCTTTTTAACCTAAAAATTGAAAACATTCCATTTTCGTTAAAATTCCACATCATTTTTGTAAAAAAAAATACACGTTATTTATAAGCCAACAAACAAAAAACTTAATTACAGATAAAGTAAATGCATAATTCTATAACATAAAAATTATCTGTTAATAGATGCATGAAAACATCCTATATAAATTTATAGAAATTCTATCAAGTTAACTCTAAACAACTTTTTTTTATCATTGTACCCGTAACTTCTTCAAGTACTCAAATTACCCATGTAGTATAAAAAATTCTCGAAAAGACTATTTGTTTTATGTAACAAATAATAACGTCGTAAGAAAATGTATGATTTTGACGTAGAGAAACATTTTTCCTTCAGAATAGAAAGAACGTATCTCCCGGATAATATTGAGTGAATAACATTATTCTATCATGATAAAAATTAATATAAAGGAGGAAAAAGTTAAGTCAACATACTAAAAGCTATTTCCTTTCAGAACTAGACCTTAACTCTAAAAGCTTTTGGTTCAATACTGTAGGAAAATGTCTCTTTTCATACCTTTTGTATGAAGAGATACCGTAATCCTTTAATATCTTCTGTATACACAGAAAAATAGTTTTCTCTTCAAAGTTTCTGTATAATAGGATGGATTAGAGAAGATCGTACCCTTTATCCCTTACGTTTAGGTCTATACTTTTATCGATACTGATGATATTCTTTGATGTTATTTTTTATGTTTCATTCATATCGATTGTAAAACTCGAATGGATGCTAAAAATATTTCGAGATTTTTTAGTTGCCAAACTAAAGACGGTCATATCCGTATCTTATTTGTTCAAGGAGGAAAGTATTTTTCCCACATAAAGAAGGTTTTAGGTCAACGTAGTTTGAGTAGAGTTAGTATACTGTATATCTGATATATGCTCTCGATTAAAGCGTTTTCTATTGCATATAATTGAAAAATGGACATTCAAAACCAGCTAAGTGCCAAAATTAAAAAAAAAATAGTTAGCCCCGAAAATCCCATCTAAGAAATGCCATCACCAATCACCATTAAGGCTGGCTTAGTGCCTCAACCATGATTCAAAAAAGCCTAATCTGATATTATTTTAATATTCCTATTAAAATCAATTTTAAAATGATCGAATACGGAAAATTAACTTTTGGATCGTTTTTGATGTCCAGTCTTCAACTCATATCTCTTATAAATCATCCAACACTTATAAACAAGTCAGAAGGTCACAGTCACCACTCCCCTTAACACTAAAAGCTTTTAGTTCACCTTGAAAGGAAACGTCATGTACCTATGTATCTTTATACATAGATACTAATAGGAAATATGTTCAATCATGATGGAGAAACATTTCCCCATCAGAATCGGTCCCCATAACGCTAAAAGCCTTGAAAGAAAAATATATCCAGTCACGTTAACAGGCAATCTACTAAACAGGTGGAAAACACCAGCAATGGAAGAGAGAAAAAACTCGAATAGACTGTATATTTTCTGACATATTAATAACTAAATGTACATAATTCAATTTTTTCATAAAAAATTACTTATTGAGCTGTCCTTGTACTAAGTAAAAGTATTTTCATTTTTAAGGACATTACATTTAGATCAGAGTAGACAGCAGTACCTTTATAGATATGTATGATATTTTTATATTTTATTCACTGTCAAGTTAATATTCTTTACTTTTTTTTAAGCATCAATCAAACTAGGAGAAACATTTCCCCTTGAAATTACACTATTCAACGTTAAAATATTTTTCTTCTCAATGGAAGAAATGAAGTATCTTGTCATACATATTTTTATACACAATCTGTTTTAATAGAAACTTGTTCACTGAGAAATAGATACTTTTAAGCATCATTTGTACTTATTTTCCTTTTATAATTGCACCTTTAAACTGAATATAAATTTAATAAAAGTACTTATAACAAATAAGTAATTTAATAAAAGAGATTTGTTCCACTATTTCAAGGAAAGGGCATCTCTGTATGCAATATAGCAATACTACAATCAACATTTAAATATAAACGTAGGAAGAAACCAAATTAAAACATCATTATAATTAATACTGCAATGTAACTTGGATAGAGGTTGATGATGAGCGATTACTAAAAAAACTTATAATTATCTTACATATTAAAATAATTTGGTTTTTCTTTCGGCCGGCCGCCAGGCCGCACCCCCGTTCCGATTTGGACAAACTCGGCCTTGATCGAAAGCTCTCCACCCCTAGATGAGCCAATAATATATCACGTTCCTCCAAAACATTCCATTTTTAAATTATGCGGTTTTTTTCGTTTTGCCCCCATGTTAACTCTATGGGGAGGTTCCGTTCGGCAGGCCGCCAGCCCGAACCCCTGAACCGATTTTGACAAACTCGGTCTTGATCGAAAGATTTCCACCCCTAGATGATCCAATAATATGTCACGTTCCTTCAAAGCATTCCATTTTTAAATTAGAAATTTATTTCAATTCGCTCCATTGTTTTCAGTTAATATTTTTACCAACACAGGCAAAACGTCTTTTAAAGAGCGTGAAGAAAATCTACTTTGAAATTATCAAACTTCAATGTTTCGACGTTTTACTAGATTTATCGAAACAGGATACTAGGCATATTGGATATATAAAAAAATACTGGTTCAGGTTTAATTGAAGTATTACTTATTTCTCTTCAGATAACGCATAAGAATAAATTAGTTGTGGTTAGAAAAACCTATAATTTGATTGAAAATATTGAACTTATATAGTTTAGCGCTGACGATGCAGCTTAAAAAACAGTAATTGTAAAAAATTTAACTGCGCTGCAAGCGTGAAATAGTAACGAGCGAAGCTCGCATCAGCGCCAAAGGCGCGTAATCTAGCTGGTGAGACCCGGCTTTGCCGGGTCAAATCAGCTAGTATAATATTTAAAACTTAAAAAAGTAAAATTCAATAACAGGACCACAGAGAAAGGACTGAAAAAAAATCTTCGAATTAAAGACCTTCAATATTACGTAAGGTATTATCAGATTATCACGCTAGGTAATATAAGATATGTCGGGGAATATAAGTAATTTATTATCCCCCGACATTTGTTATTTGTTGAGTATCAATATAATATGTTACGGGCAATGGGATAAATTCAATGACATTTATCACTTTGCCCGTAACATACATAAGAAAAGAAACATTTCCCTCTCCAGAATCGCCCCAATAAAGCTAAAAGCTTCCCCCAAAAAAAGAAAAAGAATCTACCCAAGTCACGCCAATCCATAATGCACTACAGGTAGAAAACGCATGCGGGAGGGGTATAAAAACCTACCTAAAAACGCCGAATCGGTGGAAAAGTGGACGCCGGCTGAGATGATGGTAACAAGAGCGACCGTCAGGAACTAGCGAGAAGCGAGGGAAGGTGCAGGAAGATGATGGAGAAGAAGAAAGTGAAGTTGAAGATTTTTCCGTGAAGAGAGAGAAGAAGAAGAGCGGTCGCTCGACCGACGTCCGATTCAGCGGCTGAACACACACGGAACGGCGAACCCCCGCCTACCCTCCCCCCCCGGTGACGCAGATGCGCAGTAACACCTGCGCGCGGCGTCCTCACCGATCGATCGGACGCAGACGATGAGAAGTATTTGGAACAGTAAAAAAGTGGGAAGTTTAGGGGGCGGGAGGAAGTTTCGGTTTTGGACCCGGCCCCCGAAGTGTTGTTACGTAACGGAGGTCGAAATGTCACTGTGACGTCACGCGAGGGAGTTTGCCCCGTCTTTTTTGAGGTCGTTTCGATGAAGAGGTAGTAGTGGTGGTTAATTCTTCGTTTAAGTTAATCTTTAGAACACTTTAACACTTTATTATGTTCGGATAGAACTCTGAATATGTTTTGAAAAGTGTTGGAAATGGGGTTCTATCCAGATATGTGTACTAAAATATGTTTAGAATCTGAAAAAGTTCTTAAATTTGGATCGAAACACTATAAGAACACATCTGTAACACTGTAATTTCAGCAACACTTTTACAACACTATCTTTTTCTCCCACACAACACAATCAAAATACAATCATAACGCTTTTAACTAGAAGTGTTTATTATTGTCTTTACTTAGCTTTGCAAAAGTGTTTCACAGATTTCCAGTCTATCTTTAAAAGTGTTAAAGTGGAACTTATCATCAAGACAGAATGGTAAAAAATATCTTAGAAGTTTGCCAAACTACCATATACACAATGTATGCTATCCTGCATTGTCCCTGGCACGGGCATTGACCCCGGGGAGACGTGTTCCCCCGCTTCCCCCCCCCCCAATAATTTAGAACATTTGTGTCAAAAACAAATTAATTTCATCGTCTGGGAGGACTAAAATCTACTAAATATACGTTCCTCCACCATCCAATCGTTATTTGTGAAGGATATTTCTAATTTTGAAATGGCACAAAATATTAGAGGCGTATGTAAGGGGGGCAAAGGGGACGGTCCGCCTCATGTAATCGATTTGAAACGTGTTTAAATTCAGAATAGGCTGAAGCCAGTGCTGAGATTGGGGGGACACTCATATAAAACTTCTTGTTAAGTTAAATTTTAAAATAAGTTGTCCTAACATGAAAAAGACTTTTAAGTTTAAAACAAAAACAAAAGACACAAATTTAAAATTTTTTTGTTGTTTGTTTTAAACTTAAGTCTTTTTAATGTTTCAAGACTTTATGGTTTTAACGTGCAGCTTGGCGCCGTTATTCTATGGAATGTATTGTTTAGATTCATATTTTAAATTTAGGAGTTTGGGATTTTTTGTTCTAACATGGATATATTATAAAACCAACTCCTTTAAATAGTTTAACTCAAAGATTTAAACAATAAAGTAGATAAGTAGTAGTTTCAAAGTCAAAGATAAAGTAGAACTACATTTCAAATTTCAAAGGATTAAAAGAAACAGATAAAAGTTGTTAAATCTCTTTCTTAAAGGTTCTAACACTAATAGTTGGCTTCACTGCCTAGTTCAAATTTTCTTATGTATTCGCATATGAGCGTTTGTTGCATTTATTAGAGCCTGTTTCTCGATACGCATAAACCAATTACATAGATATTCTTGTGCATAACATTATATTCATTTCTTATTTTATAAAAAAAGTGTTTTTTATACCACATCCTTGAATTTCAATAGATGAGTTTAAGTCGCTAAATATGTATAACCAAGAAACCAACCGTTTTATACTGTAAAAAATATCTATCACAAACTATCTATCACAAAGCTCACAAACTATCAAAACAATTAACAGTCTCTTAACTATCATAACTATCTGTAACACAAATTAGTACGTGGTCAGAAACGTAGATAAATAACACATTTTTTTCAAGATATCAAAAGTCTGTCCACTTCAGAAGTTATCTACATAATAAGACTAAAAGCATTAATGTATCAGTAAAATCTTTTTAGAATATAGTATTTTTTTTCTTCATTTGGTTCAGAAACTTTATCTTCTCAGGCATTAACATCTATAATCATAATTTTTAAATAAATCTTGATTCTTCATTTAATAAAATGTTTTAATCAATATTTAAGTTTTCTTCCATCTTTTCAAGCATTTTTTTATATCAGATAGTTTCTCTTACGTGTGTTTATTAAATCTATCAAACAAGTATCTTAATATTTTGGGCAATCATTAAATAGGAGAACCTATGATTCCATAACACTTCTGCGCAGTTCTGTAATATTATAATCAAAATTAAAGATAAATGAATATTGATAGTATATATAAATCTTGATATCACAAATTTTTAAAAATTCCTGTTTAGGTTATTTCTTTTGATCCTAGCTTAATCTAATCAAAATTAGTGTAGCATAAACAAATATTATCTAAAGAAAAGGCTAATACTGAATTGGTAATTGGTACAAAACTCTTAGTTTTGATTGTATGCATAGTAATTTTTTTTGTTTTCATACAGAGCTTGGTGTGATCATGAACTATAAATAAATATTAAAGGTACGTATACTATACAGCTCTTTAAACAGAGCTAAAAAGTAAATATCTGACGCTTTTAGGTAGAGAAGAGAGTTGCTTAAAATACACCACCTGTGCTCGTTTCTGAAGAGTTGCAGATGAATCTCCTTATGACGCAAGCTGAGGGGGCTTGAGCTTTTCATTCTTTTTTTTTTTTAATTTCAGAGATTCTGAAAGGACTGAACTGAACCACAAGGTGTTGTATAAAAGGTGGGCCAAACTTTGAAAGGAGATAGTTCAAAACTATCAACTTTTATCTTTTATTATCCAAGAATGCTAGATCGGAATTTAAACGCAAAGATGCTGGCTTCCTAGCGCATTTTAGTTGAACAAAAAACTAGGATTAGGGATTTTATGAAATAAAATTTGAATACCATCACATTAAAAAGCTTCAACCCTCCCTATATAGAGAGGATATCTCCCCCTTTGGGAATTATTGATTTATTTTAAACAAAAAGTAAAATTTTTCATACTTTTGTATACACGCAATAAAGATTAGATTGCAGTTTTTTAACACATTATTTACCACATTATTAAAAATTTGAAAAAATGCTATTCGGAAATTTCTGATACTTTTGTAGGGTGCTAACTAAAAGAATTTTTTTACAAAAGTTCTAAAATTTCCATACTAAAAAATTAAAAACAATTTAAGATTTTTAAATTTATTTAAATAAAATTTCTTAAAAAATCAAGGTAAGGATTAAAATGTGTGCAACAAATGCTATTATAGGTATTTTTCCATTTTCAACCAAAAAAACCCCTTTATAATTGCCAAATTTAGATCGGAAACTAAGTTTTTCTTTATCCTGTCTTTTCAAGATGGATGATGAAAATGAAAAAGTGACTCAGAAAACAGGAATATAACATTAAATGGAATGAATTGAAGTTTGCGACCATCTATCTGCCAAAAAAGAGGATTAAGCATAAACTATTCTTATATATTATGAAAAATTTGTCTAAAAACTTTTGAACATAATGATGTTTAAATCAAGCGCTATTTTTAAGAAGTACCGTCGGTATATAAGGGTTAAAAACCAGCAAGCGTTAAATTTCCTTACCAGAATTAATGTGGCAAAGGCTGGAAAACCCGCTTTAACCTCGGTTTTTGGGAAGGGTATTTTGAAAATTCCAGGGAGTTGTCGGGGGTTTTGAGATTTATTTTTTTAAAAAACATCTGAAATTGCTCAAAAATTAGCTTTTGGTTTTTTCTTATCTTAACTTAAACTTATATATAGAATTTTTTCTTCTTCTTTTAATTTTAATCATTACTTTCTGTTCTTTCTCTAGAGCTTTTGAGGGTTAGAATACGCAATGCGATGACTGAAATTTATTTAAAACATCAAGTAAAATGCAAATTATTAAAATAAAGTGCATTTAAAAAGAAATTAATAAAGAGGTATATATAAGTAGAGTATCAATATAGAATACTCCTCCTTCCTAATTACCAGTATTTGGGAAGGTGTATAAGCGGATCCTTGAGATCAAGCACACATACCGGAAAATATATGTAACCAAAAACCAAACCAAACCAGTATTTGGCAAAAATAGTTTATTAATTAACACGAACGAAATGTTATTATTTTAATAAAGCTATAGTAGGAGTTAATTGTTTTAATTAATGCCAAAATAATAAGCTTTTTGAAATAACTATTTCAACTCGTGTGTACGAAATACTACCTTGAAAAGAAATTGTAATATTAAGCCTAAAGTTGGCTGTATATTCGGTCACACTCAAAACTCCTAAAAATTCCCGGGTTTTTTTCCCCAGTGTCTCAAAAACTGAGGGAATTTTGCATCTCTTCCAACCAGAATATGAGGGGCACAACCAAAACAGCCCCTGATCAGGCCTCGCATCAGCATCTAAAGGTCGACTTGGTGATTTCTGAGTACACCCATTTTGTCACGTAGGCTATCCACAAAATATGAAGACGGTTATTTTGCTACAGGTAACAGACTCAGGGGACCTGTCGGGAGTTCCAACATTCCAGAAAGATAAATAATTCTGCGTAATTCTCAAATTTGTAGAAAACGTACCCATGCTGAACCTTAAAATTTTATTCCAAATATGGAAGAAATGTGTTTACTTATGAGTTAGCACTGGAACGTTAAAAAACGATGACTTTTTTGTAGCGCATTTCATAGTAGTTAAATAGATGGCTGTTTTTAGTGCAGGACTTTTAGCATTAGTATAACGTGGGAGCAAGTTACTTTGGGCAAGTTACGTGGGATTTTATTTTCAGCACCCAAGCCATTAATTTGATCTGTTTTCTCTAATATGTCTCCCCTTTGATAAACTAGGTGCTTATGTGGTTGGCCATCCCAGTTAAATATTAAGTCATGCATGACTGATTTAAGGTAAAATAAAGAGAACAAGGTATTGACCAAAATTTGTGTAATTTTTAAACTTAAAACTGCCTTCTAAAAATTCTCCTTAAAATCTAATATTGCATTGCTAATATTGCTACTTATTTAGAAATCATTTTACTAAATGGAATTACATTGATAATTTTTGCCTCTATAAATTAAAATCTATAATAGAAGTAGTTTTGATTTAGATATTTTTAACATGTCTCTTGACATTTTTAAAACCAAATGTTCGATACTTTTACTTTGTTAGTGTATATTTCTATTTTAGTAATTTTGTATTGTTTTTTCTGTTCTGCTGCACTATAATTGGATCGTTGACCTGTCGTGTATGCTTTTCTTAAATAAATAAAAATATGTAAAATAAATAAATATCCCAATATACTATTTTCAATAAGTGCTTATTCGTACTACATTAAAAAAAGTATGAAGTAAGTAAAGTAAAAAAGTAAAAAGTAGGGTACATTAAGTATACTAAGAGACAAGTATTTTAATTACTGGACTTGAAAGCATTTTTTTTTCCAAATATTGACACAAGAGAGTTTACCATTTTAACTTAAACTTTACATAAATTTAGGTAAAATCCTAAACGATTTTAACAGTCAACTTAAATATATTTATGTTTAAAAAAATACTGGAAGAATTAATTACAAAAGAAAAAAGTACTCCAAATGCATGCAATTTTAAATACATAAAGAAATAACGTAAGAAGTCGGACCATTTCTTAAGGAAATGTAAAAGCCTAGGGAAATAGGCTCCTTTTTAATGCTAATAAAATCAATGTACCTGAAAGGGAATAAACTCTTTAGAAAATAATTCCTTTTTAAAAAGATAAATATACTTTAAAGCGTCTAGAAAAATGATTTTCCACGGAGAAAATTTTCTCAGGTATACTAAGAAATGATTAGATTTATAACAGGCAAGGGTATTTTAAAATTTACTAAAAAATAATTGGATAATGAATTAAATTCCCAATATACTCGTGTACTAAAAAACTGTTTCTTTATACTAACAAATAGTTAGCAAATTTGCAAGTTTCTTTGTAAAAATTTGTCTTTATTTAGCTAAAAACGCAAAAACTGAAACTGTGCAACTGAAAAAGTGCTACATTTACTTGCTAATATCTCCTCGAATATTGAAGATATTTTCATTAATATTTTTCGGCGCGTTTTTTATGATAATGCCAACAATTTTCTTATATTGAAGTTTTTTATCTATCTTCTTTAGTTTTTAAATTATTTTTTATTTTGCTGCTAGGGGCACTGTAAATCTTCTCAATGAATTCCTCATGGTCACTTACCTGGGTAACCTTACCTAGGAGACGTTGGTTTCAAATAAATAAAATACGTGAAACGGACTTTTGAAACACCCTGAATGGGGCCGTTCAAATATTATGTATGCATGTTTTTGGTCAATTTTGACCCCCTCCCTCCTTGTCAGCAAAGATAAGCAAACAGCAACCCCCCTCATAATTACGTAAGAAAACTGCCTGTGACCCCCTTTTGTTCTTTTTTGCACAAAATGTTTAGCCGTGTCTAATAGCGTAATGTAAAAATTTAAAACTTCATTGAAATAAAAACTCGGCATAAAAAGCAAATAATTAGTATGTTTAATTTCTTACAGTTCTGTTTGAGGAAGTTTCTTAGTTTATCAAAAATTTTAAAAGAACACTGCTATATTTTAAATTAAATTTTGCACATTCCCATAACACAGTGGTGGACAACCTTTTATGGCCCGCGGGCAGTACTTCATATTATTTAGATAAAGCTTACGGGACAGAAAAGATAAAAATTTTAAAAATGAATACTATTTAACATTTTTACAGTCAAACCTTTCATTCAACAGTTGAAAAGAAGAGAACTAACTTATAAACGGGCCACACGAATCAGCTTCACGGGCCGTAGGTTGTCAATCATACACACACTATTTAAATTACTTCATTTTGAAGATAACAATCATTACAATTCAAACCACTTCATTACCCATTTTCTGAATTATTACTTTTTAAATTTTAAGAAAAGTACACTTTCCCTTTACGGTTGGATTATTTACAGATAATTTATATTTTAAATTACGGAAGAAGACTTAATTTTAACACTTTGTTGCACATTACAATGTCCTGTAGGTATTACTCTACATCAGTGGTTCCCAAAGTGGGTTCCACGAAAAAATTTAGGGGTTCCGCGTGACAAATTTTATTTCCTTAAAGGAAATAAGAATGGTGTTTTTTTATATTAAGTTTATCAAAATGCAAATCCTAGAAAAATATGTATTAAATTCTTAAAAATGTATGTCCAAAATTCGGATTAGGTGTACCAAAACAAGTTAAACCCCTCTTTTTATAGTCAAATTTCAAAAATTTTCTGGGGAAGACCCCCAGACCCCCCTGATGGTTCTTGGAACTCGCTTAATCAAAACTTTTTTTAACATTATGTTGGCTTGTTTCATTTAATATCAGATATTTAATTTTGAAAAGTCGTTGATTAAAAAATATTCAGGGTTCCGCGATCATTGGCAACAAATTGGATTGGGGGGTTCCACGAGCAAAATAGTTTGGGAATCACTGCTCTACATATTTCAACAAATGTAGCTATAATAACATGAGTAAAGTTATTTCAATAATTTCACACCGTCAACTATTACAATGTGATAAAATATGATTAAAATTTATTAAGAATAAATTTATTATAATTACCTCTATAAAATAATCAAGAAAAACTTATTTCTTTTGGGTTGCCTTTCTCAGTTCTTCCTCAACTACTCTAGACCTTTATCGCTTTTTTTTAAGAATTTTATACTCTCTCCACACATCATTAGTTTTACATAGAACTCAAATCAAATCTAAATTAATTGAATAATTATTTCAAAGTTTTATCTGATGAAGACTTTTTGATTGAAACTTTCAAAAAACTTTTTGTACAGTATTTATCGTTTGATCGAAATGAAGACATTTCCGATTTGACTGCTTTCAAATGCTGTTTTTAACAATTCCCGAGACACCTGAGAGCAGAGCAGATTGTCAAAAGAATCGTTTTTTGAAAATACAAAATACTATAAGAGAGATAACATCGAAGCAAACAACCACAAACAACGCGTTTAGAAGGGTATAGATCTATATTATAGATAGAAAGACAAAATTAGTATAAAAACAATAAAGAAAACTCTATGAGAACCCCTCAACTGATTAGAGCAGACATTATGTCTACCAAGGATTTGCGGTTTGAGAAAAATATTTTATTTTCGCTCTTTTAAGGAGATTTATTTCTGTATTACATAATACAGTGTCGTTCATTCCAGTTGCATTATTGGAAATGCCAAGTCCTGAAAAATATGAGCGGCAGTGGCGAATCCAGTAGGGGGGGCTGTGGGGCTGCAGCCCCCCCCAGAACCAAGACATCCTAGTTTTGGTATAGTTAAAAATTGCAATAACGTTTCATTTTATTTTTTTTTAAATTTTGGAAGTAAATATGATTATTATAGGGACTTACTTTTCCGTGATATTTTTTAGCAGAATTATTATTCTTCAGGGTCTATAACCCTAGTCATTAGGCAGGGTTATTTTTCAAGACATTTATATAGAAGGTTTTTTTCGTCGGTTTTATGTTTTTGAAGGCGCTGATTACGAATATCAAATTTGCTCCCATTTTGGAGGTCGTCTTCATATTCAAAAATCGCAAAATTTTTCGATTTTTTGCTTATAGTTCAGAAACTACAAGTTTCTCGATCATAATCTCAATTACAAAGTTGAAGTAAACAAAATTTCACTACTTAAATTTGATTTTCTGAAGAGTGGTTCTGCCACTAGAGTGAGCTGAAAAACAGCGATTTTTTGGTCTTTACGTAAAAAAGTGAAAAACGTGCGCTTCTAGTCTCTACAAAATGAAAAATATTCACGTTATCAACACAAATTTTATATAATGTGAAGGAGAATTTAATTGTCTAATCATAATGTACCCTATTATTATTTTTTGTGAAGGGGGAGAATAAAACATTCGCTTCTTACATCCAAAACGAACTCTCCCCAGTTATTAATCTCCAATCTGGGCGCTTTTCCTCCGGATAGTATTTCCAATAAAATAGGTTGTTTGGATGAATTGATGACTAAGCATGTATAAAAAAATAATTTTTTAAATTTATTTATGAAATATTTGGTATTTTAATCGGAAATTCAATCCATTTTTTAAATTCATAAATTAAATTATGGAAGTGTTTTAATGACTGAATTTATATGTTTTGTACATTGCTGAATCCGAATTTTAAGTTTAAAAACCCGTAAAAAGGCAAAAATTTGAGATTTATTTTGCATTTTTTGATGTGAAGGTGGCCTTTTAAATAAAAATAAACTCGAAATTTCCATAATTTAATTTATGAATTTAAAAATTGATTAAATTTCCTAATATTTTATTATGGTGTTGATATAAATATTAATGAAGTGTGCTGGATAAATTAAGCCAAAAGAGCCGAAAATTACAAATATTATTGCAATGATTTCAAATTTAAGATTTAAATAATGATCTTATAAGTAAAAATTTGAAAAAAAATATTTTCAGTTTAAAAATACTCATTTTTTATTATTTATAGGTCTTTAAGATCACAGTTTTTTTTTGGGCAGTATATTTTAGTACCATATAAAAAGTCTTATATAATAGGAAGTAAGCCATTTGAAACTCAGCCCCTCCCAGACAAAAATCCTGGATTCGCCACTGATGAGCGGCCTCATAAATTAAACATTATTTGGTCAACTGTCACTTCCAGTTCCAGAAATTCATTTGTGCTCCATGAACACTTAACATATAGTTAAAATTTTCCTTGTGAAGTCAAAATGTTTGAAATTTGTTTTCCTAGTTAAACTTTTTTGTAAAATATATTTTTGGTTGAATTTTGAAATTATTTATGCAAGAAGCAAGATTTTCGAAAATGCTGTGTTTGTAACATAACATATACCCACTCCGTCCTAATCAGGAAAAATAAGCAAAGAGCAAACCCCACCCCCCTTAAGATGGTTACGTAATATTTGAACATCCCCAATATTATAGTTGGAAATGAGAGAAGTACCTTCTCTTTTAACTTTACCTTTTTACACTTACTTAATAAACTATTTTGATTATAGTTTCTCCATGCCTCTACCAGTATGGCAACCACTACCAGGTATGTGATTGATCAAGGAAGAAATTACCTGAAAATCTTTAGAAACATCTTGATGAGATAGTAACATAACATATTTTCCTTAAATTTTTTTTCAGTTTTAGAAGTTAATATTTCAATTGAATAAAAATGAGCAATTACTTATTTTATTCCAAACTTCATAAAAAAAAAATCATATTTAATAATTTTTTCCCTTCATTGCTAAGGTAAGATAATTTGCAACAAAGTAAGTTGCAACTCATATTAAGTTTTGCAACAAAAAGGTTTAGCAGGGTTGCAATTAATCTGAAGTGGCCTGCCATGCATAAACAAACAGTAGTTAACTGCCTAAAAAATGTTGCAACAACTGTTTTTAGGCAATTTATAACAAATAGCAAAATTTGAAACTTCTACCTACCTCTGTAAAAAATTGGAAGAGAAAAACAAATTCCACAAGCCCAAAAAGACACCCTCCTAAACTCAAAATTGAGTAAAACGTAAAATCGTAGTACTTAAACTACTTAACCAGACTTAAAAAATTAGCAAATACTATGAGCATAAAATTTCATTGGAGATATGTAGTGATTGCCACCTATTAGGCAGATATTACCCTCCCCCTGTATGATTTTGCAATTGCTTAATTTTACAAATCAGATACAGGGGGAAACCTTTGGTTTTATTTGTTTATTCAAATAAAGAAAACCAGTCTAATTATCAAATATTTTTAACAAGTTTTTTTGATTTTATCAATAATGTACACAATAGGGTTTTATTTTGCACAAAGATGAGATTTCCCTTTCCTATGTGATGAAAAAATAATTACATGCCTAATTTTAACAAGATTGGATAATATTTAGGGGTGGCACACTTTTGTCACTTTTTATAGAAATGTATCAATGGGCTTCTATAATAGCAACACTTTCTCTCCCACAGCTATATACCCTATACCTCAGCCTTTTAGGGTGTTTCGTTTTTTCCACAGATTGGATTTTCATGTGGCTTCAATGTCACCCTGAGTCTATGTGATAAAAATATAGATTTCAAACTTTAATAATAGAACCCCTAGATAAATAGGGGTACGATACTTGTCACTTATTGTCAAGTGCAACTCATAAATATTGAATCGTTCAAAAATTTATTACTTTTTAATCACAGGCTGGGAGTGACATTGATATCATAGGAAAATCACATATTTGGAAAGAAAATTAAGATCGCCCACATCTATCTTCCAAAACTCCTCAGTAGCTGACATCTTTAGTGTTCAGGGGTTGGTATAAGGACATACAGCTGTGGGAGAAAAGGGGTAATACTATTGAAGCTTATAATATTGGTACACTGTTATAAAGAGTGACAAAAGTGTGCCTTCCTTTGTATTACTCAACCTCATTAAAATTGTGCAGGTATTTTTTCACCACACCTACTTGGGATGACATGAATCCTGTATGAAAATCACACCTTTAAACAAAATGAAACCCTTGTATACAGGTAAAGTATAGAAAATTCCAGGCAGTAATATTAAGTATCAAACATAGAAACCTTGTTCAAATAAGAATAGCCCAGACTAGCTTTAATATTATATTAGTACATAGTAGAAAGATTATGTAAATTGTAAATTTGATTACAAGACTTTTTAGTTGAAATAAACTGGAGCTGTGGAACATTTTTAAAAATAGTCAGATCTCAAATACCCTAATTGGAATGGAAAAGACCTGAATACAGAATTTTCAAAATTGAAGAAATTCCAGTTTTAAAAGACATAAAATCTAATGTCAAAGGGTCTCTAAAATGCTCATAAATAAAAATATTATTAAACTTTTAAGAAGTATAAAAGCTAAAAAACAACAGATCATTTTCCCAGACCACAACAAATACCCCATGAAAACGTTCTTGGAAGAATCCTATGCATATATATTAAGTAGCTTCCAGAAGAAAACAACTGGAAATGTGTTTTAGTGACCTGAAGAACACTCCGGTTTGAATAAACAATACTTTTATTCCACTTTCAACCCATTAGTGCAATATCAACAAAGCTGGAAAAAGTACATGTAATGAATTTCATAGCAGCATTCAGTTACACAATCCCTGTAACCTAAATATGGAATGTGCTAACATTTAAGCTTAGGTATCGTGAAAAAATAAAGCTAAGGGGGGGGGGCAAACTATACTTTTGACATGGGGAAAACATACAATAATTCACTATTTAAATAAACTAAAATAATAACATTGTAAACAAAGAATGATAGCTCCAAGAAAACAAACTATGGCTGTACAAAATGACACTGTTATGGTAATATCAATTTGTGACCTTTGTATTACTAACAGCAATATGATATTGCTCTTGATATTATGATAGTAGTTCTCGTAAGTGAGGTTATATAGTTGAATGGCACTAGTACAAAAATTAATGGGTAAAAATAGTATGAATCCAAATGTTGTTCTAGTTAAATTTAAAATAGTAGTCATTTCATCTATTCTTAAACATGTGGCTTTCTTTTTCTTCCAAATCAAAGTATTGAATCATGTGTTTTGTTTTTCAATAAAACTTTGCTTCATTTTGCATAGTTATACAAATCCCTATAGTCAAGAAAATTTACTATAATTGACAAGTGGTACTTATTGACTCGGAGATTTTGGCTCTTGTACCTGAATTAGGCATGGAAAAAGAATTTAAAAACAAAAAATCAACAGAGATTTACCACTGCAAAAATTACCAATTCAGATTTTCAAAGGAGGTGAACTTTTTATGTTTATGCTTATCCACTGGAGATGAAAAATTATATGTCAAACAAAGATGATAGCACACATAAAAACCACGTCACATGCCACTTAAAACATATCAACCAGCAATATCTTTTAAAATTAAATCGTGGAACACTAAAATAGTGACTGAAAGGTTTTCCAGAAGAAGAAAAAAAAATAAAGTTCTAAAATAGATCTAGTCTCAAACAAACTGAAAACATAAACAGAGGCACATAATTTCAGTGAAGCTATTATTACTGTTAAGTACTTCAAATTCAGTGTCTATAAAACCTTTCTATACAACAACATGATCAGATGAAAACAAGTTATACTGCATAACAATATAAATAAACAGTGGTAAAAAATATACATCATTGGGAGATTGTTAAACACTTATTTCTCTTTCACAGTCAAACAAACATGATTTTAAAAAAGAGCTTTGAAGGGAGATTTAATCCCTTTTACTCATTATTATTATTACACATCATTAAAGGTCTCCACTAACTTGACACATGTTAGTTCACGTCAAAATAATTTACGCCAGTACTCTCTAGCCAATAAATAGGATTAAGTACTCCCAACAAATTTAAAAGTACACGTTAGACAGAAAGAATATTAGATAACAGTAGCACCACGCTGTCAACAACTAGTATTTTATATAGCTTGATGATGTAAATTTCTTCTCAAGTTCAATCAGCGTAGAGCGATAAAGTACCAATAATATATCCATGATCTTAAAGACTAGTTTTCTGCAAAGCAAAAGCAACAAGTTCAGTAAACAAGTAAAAAAAGTAAGTGCTGTATGGAAAAATACACATAAAAATTCCTTTTTATAAAATACATCCCATCAGACACAAATAAAACCTTGGAAACTGTAAAATCTGAGAGGTGAAATGGAAGCCAACCATGTTTCCAAAATTAATGAAGCAATTGGTGTTATAGACAGTGAAATTGTGTTTGGGCTACTGGAAGAGATATCAAATCTCCTCTCATAGTGTCTTATTTTTTGATAATGTTGACAAGGGAATTAACAACAACAATAATTTTGTTGAAAAATTAAGTGCATTTAGTGATAAATTAAATATTTCAATTAGATTTTAATATTACTCAACGTTTCTATCATGTTTTAGTCCTTTGATTGTATTAAAATTAATCATTGCACACACAAACCTGCTAAATTTATTATTCGGAATAGGCACATACAGTGGGAGGGGGCTATGGAGCCTGTTGCCTTTTTAAATATCAAATAACTAAACTGATTTCTATACAAAAATTTTCCCCGTAGTAACACTTATCATCCTTACTTTTATAAAGAAAGGTCAGGAGTTAAAACTGTTATTGAAAAAAATTTGAAATTGCACATCAATTTAAACTTTTCGGATACCGAGGATCCCCTCATAAAATCTTTGATTTGCTACTGCCATTGACTAAACAATTGTGCTTGCTCTTTCTGATAATGAACTCAATCAAAGCATGTATGACATTACAAGAATCAACCTCTAAAAATAGTTGACAATTCTATCAACTCTTAGTATCGATCCAACAGAGCTTTACATTTATCATAACATAATCCATAGTAGCACAAAACAAATTTGCTAGAAATACGCTCAATTAGAAAATTAAAAGATAGGAACCAGGATAATAACCACCAGCAACACCTGTTATAGTTAGATTTGGGGAACTGAGTAAATACATTAATTGTTTAGAACTTTTGGTCATAGAAATTCTCAATAAAAGTAAGAAAACTAAAAATTTACCTAGAGGTGTTTAAATAGATTGATTATTAACTTTCATTTAAATATTTCTTACAAATTGAAAGGAGCATGTATTCATTCATTTTTAAAAAATGCTTATGGGGTGTAAACCTATTAAGTTTTCCCCATCCCATTCCTCCAACTGATATAAACCAAATATTTTTGTTCAAATCCACTCAGACAGTGCAACAAGATATGTATTTACTGGTACTGGTTATCGTTGTATTGTGAAGACTGGCAACAGTATCACTGCGTGAAAGTAAAATTCAAAACTATTATTAGAACAGATCAAGCCAAATCAAGCTATGTATCACTTGCAATGGTGTACAAATTAAAACAAATGCTGTACATTACAATTGGCAGCTATACACTTCACAAGAGTATCCAATAGCACTTGACGCAATGCCTTTCCCCATTTAAAAACCAAAACACTTAAAACTAGCAAAGTGGTTATTTCCACGACAGTTGAAGCATGCGCAGTAGTAGGAGTTTGCTATTAGGTGTTTTATAACATTAAAATTATGTTATTGATCAATCCTGGCATCAGCACCGACGGCCTAGTGGTAGAGTGTGCGTCTAGTAACCTAATAGTCCACGGTTCGATCCCAGGCTGCTACTTTTGAGTATTTTGCTTTAATTTAACTTGTAATTTTTCAGAAGTAACGAGATTAGTTAGAGTTGAGTTGCTGTTACCTTTGCGGCAATAACCAGTGCCCTAAAACTACAATAAAACCAAACGCCATTTTCAAACCCATTCATTTCAAACTTTAATGCCACAGCAGCAGAACATACAGAAAGAATCATCACCTGTGGGGAGGCCTCAGAGCACTCCGAAGGGGTCGTTGGAGGGTTGTCGGGGCGCCGCAGATCCCGCTACGGGCGCTCCCTGTATCACAGTATGCTGAGGAGAGGGTGTTCCAAAGATGACTTGTGCTGGCATCTGGGGGTGGACCATGGCACCCGGCGCCATCACGTATTGTTGACCACCTGCATTCCACACCGCTGGCATCTAGAACACACACAATGAACAAGGGTTAAAAAAAAAAACATTTTTTTTTAAAACAACCTGGGTGGGTTTAATTGGGTTTATTACTTAATACAGCTGACTTTTGCAGCTGGAAGGAATTTAAGTCTTAAGTTTTATTAATTTAAGAGTAATTGCAAAAAAAAATATTTTAAATAATTACAAAACTTATCTTTAATGCTTTGGGCAATAACAAAGAATTTATTATGACTTTTTTATGACATAGGGTAGATACATGTTACAATGCAAATATAAGTGAGTTGTTTTTCTGTTTATATTTTATAATTTTTTTAAAAATATATACATATTAAGTAAACAAAAACCTTGCAAAACAAATTTAAAACATATTAAATGAAAATCCTTATAAGTAAAGTACCATTGTCAAGAATACATCTATATGATTATGGATTATGATTTTATACCAATTGGACAGGTTGAGTTGCTTGGGAAAAAACTAAAGGTTTTATCACATTTTTAATTTCACTACGTTAAAAAGTACAAATTTTGTTTATTTTATTGTTGAATTTTTGCCCTTCATTTACCTTGCCCAATAAGTTCTTTAATACATTTCTATTCAAATATTATATTGTGAGAGATTTGCATTATCAAAAGACTTGATTATGCAGTTTTTTTATTGAAATTTTACCCTTTAAAAAAAAAAACCTCTTAAGCTGGGGGGTTTATAGTTCTTTTAAGTGGGTTATATTTAAAAATAAAAACCCCGGGTTTTTTTAGGAGTTTCTGGGCGGGTTGAAAACCCTGCAATGAACCCTCTAAAAATACTATTGTTTCAAAGATAAAAACCTGTGCTAAAGTCAATTGGATTTGATTAAAAACATGATGAAGTGAGATTAAATCTCCTTTTTGCTCCAACGAATGCGGTTGCACATTCACCACCAAAACAGCTGCCAGCTTTTATTCTTATGTTTGTAAGTTCTTACCCTTTTGGGAAAATAGATAAATTACAGATTTAAATGCTAGACCAAGTGCCAAGGCAATATAGTCCGAAATTGTTATGGCAATTCACAAGCTCTAAAGACTATGACAAGATGTGTTGTAGCACAGGGTGGCAGAATTTTCAAAACAAAAAGCAATTCAGAACCAGTCCAGTAAACACAAGAATTGTCACATTCAACAAAAATAAGTGACAGACTAAACTAGTTTGGCCATGTGTGTGCAGTGGCGGATCTAGAACATGAGCAAGGGGGGGGCTAACTTAATCTGATTGAGGATGATAATGAAGTAACAAGCCGTGCTTTTTGCAATATTCATTAATGTCTTAAATATTGAGGGCAGTGTTGATTGTAAATAACTAGTATTGTTAAATATAACTAATTAATTAGTAATTAAATTAGTTAATCATTAAATATACCAAAATAATAAGGGTGTGTGTGTCAACCGGGAGGGGTTTTTTACGATGATTTGAGTCAAATATTTTTTTCCAAGAATATAGATCAAATGTGAATTTTCGTGCACTTAATTTCAATGTTTAGTGAATAATACATCCATCCCGAGGCATAAGGGGGGGTTTGGGGGAACCTCCCCCAAGAAAATTTTTGAAAATTTGACCCTAAAAAGTTGTGTTTTGACTCATTTTTGGTCATTTGGGACTCTTTGAGTGTCACACGAAAAAGATGATTTCTTGTACTCGTTTTCAAAGGAAAAAACTGTAAGATATAAGAATTTCATGGGGGTGGTTTGAACCCCCTAACCCCGTCTCTATTTTAACAGAGTAAATGTTTTGTAAGAGACATAGCACATTAGACCCTTTTAAAAGGTGAATCTTATAAAAACCAGGGAGATAAAGATCTTGCAGAGGGGCTAAAGCTCATAACCTTTAAGATGTGAAAAAAAATCTATAAAAATGTAAGGGGCTAAGTATTTTGGAGGTTATGCTTTGTAAGGCTTAGAAAGCTCATTGGAATCTACAAGTTCAGAATCGCATTTATATTAAAGTGCTGAAAGCTAAAGATCTTGGAGGGGGCTAACGCTTTTAGGCTAAAGCTCATTAAATTGCGAACTAAACACTATAAAACATCTCAAGGAGGCTAATTCTTTATGGGGGCTAAAACTCATTGGCCCCTTTAAATTGTGAATTGAATCTACAAAAACTCAGGGCTAAAAGCCTTGTAGGAGCTAAAGATCATGGAAGGATTCATAAGGGTTAAAGCTCATTAAATAGTGAACCAAATATATTTAAAAACGCAAGAGGGCTAAATGCTTTGTAAAGGCTATTAAAGAGCATGGAGGGAGCTAATGTTTCATAGGCTAAAGCTCATAAATTTGTGTAACAAACATAAAAACGCAAGGAGGCTAATGCTTTTAGGGGCTAAGCTCATTGGATAGACCCTTTAAATTACGAATCAAACCTTCAAACATGCAGGGGGCTAATAATTTGTAAGGGCTTAAACCTCTAGAAATCCTTAAATAGTGAATGCAGTTTATAAAAATGCAGGGGGCTAAAGATCTTGGAAGGGGCTTAATGCTTTGTAGACCCTTTGAATTGTAAAAAAGGCTACAAAAAACTGAAAAAAGTTTAAAATTTTGAAAATTTAAAAAAATTTTCTAAAAACTTAATTTTTTTTCTTGAAAAAGTTCAATTTTATGTAGTGTGAACTTAAGTCCCAAGGGGGGGGCTATAGCCCCTATAGCCCCCCCCATAGATCCGCCACTGTGTGTGTGGTAATGTTAAGAAAAAAAAGTATTTTTTTTTAAAAGGTAATAAGGTTTCTTTACCCTATAAGGCTGTTGAGGTAGCATACCCTGCATGACAGTAGGTGGATAGCCATACACTGGTACGTTCACCATCCCAACCATCCCTTGAGGGATGCCAACAGGTACATTCTAGGAAGAAAAGGAATAAAAATAAGAGAAAAAGACTATAAACATCAAATAATATTATACCAGTTTTTAATGAAAGATGTCTAACTTTTCCATTCAATTTATTTTATTGTCTTTGGTTATATGATAAATAATGAATACAATAATAAATGCTTTGTCATTATAAAAATCTTGTAAGTATTAAACATTATGTAATAGCGGTTATAATTTAATTAAAAGCAATTATTGGGAAAAAACTTAATCCCATGCAAAGATAAAAACTGTTTTTATATAATGATTCAAAGGGATAGTTTCTTAGGTAATAGAATATGATGAAAAACTTCTACACATTATGAAAATCCCAGTCAAGAATTCTAAATAAACTAAATGAGACACAAAAGCAAGTGGGTTTACCATAGGTTGGACTACATTTTGTTGCACTCCAAAATTAGGGGCATTTGCAGCAGGGCTCCAATTGGCTCCACCAGTCCGAGAACCTGTTATTTTGGGAGATCCCCATTGGTGACCACCAGGCCTGTACAAAAAAATTTGAGTGTTACTTCCAAATCAGTTTACACGATCAAAAAATAAATTGGCTCGTGACAACATTGTTGAGAAAAGCTGCTTGGAGAAGGCCAACACAAAAAAATCAAGTCACCAAAGTTTGAATTTTATACTCTCAAAAAAGAAAGGGGGGATTTTTAATAACAAACAATAATTTTAAAGGGAATAAATAAGAAGGGTTGCACAATATGTCGGATTCATTGATGTAGAATCGGAAATTTTAGACATTTAGTAGAAAAATATACAATTCCTTTTGATTATAGCAAGGAATTACAAAATTTCCTAAAAAGAACAAATTTTTCCAACAGTTAAAGATAAATTCACTAGATTTTTTTCAAGAACCAAACTCAAGATTTACAAAAAAATGAGTCAAACCCCTGAAAATCAATAAAGCGTCAGTTTTATGCCTTTCATTAAAAAAACTAGCTACTTGGCTGGTTTCTTTGGTCCATATATGTCCAAGTTCGCAACTAGAGTCTGTAAGCTTGAATCTAAATCCGACGTTATGAGTTTGGGAGACGTTGGAGACAACTTGGGTTCACCCTCGTCGGGAACAGGTGTTGAAGTTGGGCTGGTGGTAGATGTTGGCTGCAGAACTTGGCCAAACGGATCGAATGCTGAAAGGAAAAACAGATGGATAAAATATATTTTAAAACTACTGTGGACCATTCAAATATCATGGTTGTGGAAGTTTGTGAACCCCTTTGTCATCAAGCAAACCCCAAACACTGCACTTATGCAAGTAACTGCCATACAACACACACTATCAGTGGTCGATCCAGCCAAAAATTGGGGCTCTTTTGCTGTTCCTTCACAAATTTCAAGTTTATAAAGACAACACTTTCACAAAATTCAAATAAGCTTTAATGATTGTTTGCAAGTAAACATTCACAAAATCTTGTTTGTTTCAAATCAAAAGTGTTTTTTTTTGCAATAATTTGAAAAATTAAAATATAATTTGACTTTAATTTCTCACATAAATGGACCCCAAAAAATAAAACATGGATCGACCACTGACTATTTTTGAACAAAACTTTAAGCATTAATGATTTAATGTCAAAAATTTAGAACTTAATTTTAATGAAAATCAAACTCAGCTTGCAATGAAATATATATGTTAAATTTCGCATTAATTAATAATTAATTTTTGAATTAAATTAATTTTTACAAATAACTAGAGTTTTTAGTAAAATTGGAGTTTTACCCCCTACCCCTATATCATTAAAATAATTAAATAAATAACACACCCACCCCAATAGGTACTTAGATAATATTTGTGGGTCCCTTATGTTTCCAAATATAAGCCAAGAATTTTCAGAAAATATGCTAAAGTGGGGGTCAATTTATAACTTTTATCCTGACTTCTCCAAAACTGGACCAGTTTGGTTGACCAAGCAAAAACTATCTGTATTGCATTTGAATTAGAACAGAGGTTTTCAACCTTTAAACACTAAAACCCTCTTTTTAGGTAGAGTTATTTTGACATCCCCTTCTCCTTTAAATTACATTTTAAAAATCTAAAATCCATATTAATTGCAATTATTTACTCATAACAATTACAAGTAACTTGCAGGCAATTTATATACATTGGCCCTATAAATAAATAAATATATTTTTTACATGTAAACGTGAATGCAATATTAATTTCCAAACTGGTAATTAATAATTTTTACACCTGCTTAGTTAAATTTTTTGAAAGAATAATCATACCCTTGCCTTATATTTGGACACACTGTAATTAAAAACTCTTATAATGAAAATACTTCAATATTTTTTTGCTCATGCAAAATTGAAGGGTCATAGAAAGTACACAACATGCAAAAATTTCAAATTAAAAATTTAATCTTAAGTTTAAAAGCAGTTACCAGCACTACTGCTATTCAAATAATTAGAAAGTAATCTTAAAATCTAAGAAAATCCTACTCTAAAGGCATACTTCCTACTCTAGTTGCATTTGAAAAGCAACAGCACTAGTTCTATATATTCTACATCTAAAATTATAAATTTTACAATACTCACGAGTGCTATTGTCAGCTTGAGAAGCAACTGGGAATGCCGCAGTAAATGTCACCTCTCCAAACTGTGGTTGCATTTGATGAACACCTATAGCAAATACTTATCGTTAAAACCGATAAGAAATTTCAGATACATTCTATTCAATATGCAGTTGCAATTTTAAACATTACTTGTATCATAAGTTTATTTTAAGAAATATTAAATTTTGTATACTTTATAAGAAGTTTAGCAAGTACTTGTAAGATACAAGGGCTACATTTCTGACCATCTCACAACTAATACAAGTTTAATTCATAATTTTTTTATATCAAGGGTATAGGAATGTCAAGCAGTATAAGATTCATCAAACGAACAGAAAATTATTACAGCCTTCTCTTCATTTATTTACGTTTGGAATTAGTGAACTAAATATTTCAACATTTTTCAACAGGTTATTTCTGCTGCTAATCTAAATATCGGAGTAAATTTCAGTATCGGAGTAAAATTCAGGAGTAAATTCTGAAGGAACAAAGATCTGCGAAAGAGGTTAGAATTTCCCATTTCAACGGAATTTTATCGATTTAAAAAAGAATTACTTCCCCCCAAATCAATAATACAACTTCTTTTTACTCTTGTATTGATTTATTCTCTAGAAAAGTTATCAGAGCTTGCTCAGATAATAGCAAAGCATCTAAATAAAGCAGATCAAGAGGGACTTATGAAAACTGATAGATGTTTTTCAGAAGCTAGAGAGAAAATTCAGGAGAAAAACATAATTTTTCAAGAGTTTTTAAGGACCCTTAGAAAAAATAAAGTGAATTTTAGGAGGTGTACGAACTTTGATTTTTATACTCATTCAAGACTTATTAAATCATCAAGACTTATTAAAGAGGGTTGGATGGAGGTATGTTGGTGCAGTTATGTTGTATGTAAGGTATGTTGTGTTGTAAAAAAGGATTTTTCACAACAAATAACAGTTTGATGTACAGACTGGGATTTCACCAATTGCAGTCATTACACCACACTGATCTCTTACTGCCATTTTGACCAAACCGATATCTCATTAATCAGGGGTCATTCCAGACTTTTTGTGAAGGGTCCGTTTTTCTTAAAAATTGTGAAAATCTACTCATAATTTTGTGAATTTGAAGTTGACAGCCAGGAGCCTGTTTTTGTGAAAATAGGGTCCAATATTTGAAGTATTAAGAAAAAAAGGGTCTGTTTAAAGGTAAAAATCCTTTCTGAAGGGTCCGTTTTTAGGTAAAATGTTTTGTGAAGGGTCCGAAAACGGACCCAAATTTCTTCTAAACAGACCCCTGTTGATGCATGATCAACTACATTAGATGATGATAATAATAGATGATGCACTCACCTTCTACCCCCATATTCGTAAAAGGCACCTGCTGAAAGGCAACCTGCGCTCCAGAGTAGTTCTCCGCTCCGCCGCTGTTCAGCGACATGAGGTCAGCTGCATTAGTAGTTGCGGCCGGTTTCGCCGGGGAAGGCTCGGCAGCAGCCTGCTCCCTCGCCTTGGCGGGAGGACTCAGAGACACGGGGGCTGCAGACACAGGTGGCGGGATGGGGCTGGGCACCTTGCGAGCAGAGTCATTGCCTGTCTTAGAAGACAACTCTTTCAAGCGCTGTTCCTAGGGCAAGGGGTTTTTAGGTTAGGGAATGCAATCAGAGGTTGAACAGTGAAATTGGACGGAACAGATGAGAGAAATTTTTTTTAAAGTTATGAGGTAGTATCAATCATGATTAAAATAATCCTTGCTTATTGTAGGACATCGCCCCTTATTTAAGTAAATATGTCTGATGTGCAACCATTTTTTTTTTGTCAGTTTTACATTATTTGAAGAGGAACATGATTTTTAAAATTACTTTGTAACAAATGTAAAATCAAGTTCCATATAATCCTTTTGTTTTAGGAAATAAAATTCAACTTTTCTAGGCAAATTTTGAAGCTTTCTGGCTGAAAAACTAGCTATCTATGGTAAATTTTGATATACAAAACAAAAATGTTAAAGAGAATAAGTTTAGAAAATTTTCAAAGCTAGGTTATTTTAAAAGTAAAATTGAATCCTATTAGCTCTATCTATTGTTTTAATTTTTCTTCTAAAGACTAAAATCAAAACAAAGAAACATTTAGAATTCATTCAAAACATGCCATACAAAATTAAAATATACATGCTTATTGCAGTAACAATTTTTTGAATTTCACTTTATTATTAGTTAAAAGAAAACTTTCATAAATTTTGTGTAATTATTGAAACTTTCATCTATGAAAACATACATCCAAATTAAAACCAAATAAAAGTTACAAACATGTATTAATGCAAACAAAACTTAAACAAAACTAATTATAAAAATTGATTATGCAGAAAATAATAATTCACTCCTTTGAATTTAAAACTCTTGAACTATTACTTACATTGAGATGCAGTATTGTGAAGAAAATATATTCCTTTAACTAAGATCTAATCTGAATGCTTTCACATTCAGGAAAACAATTCACTATATTACCCAATATACCCAGTAATGAAAACAATAAGTGTGTCTCAATCAAACACAGTATTTCATAATTTTCAAAGAAATTTCCTTATAAAGATGTCATGCATACGCAGAAAAATCATTACCAAGAACACTCCTTTGGCACAGAAATGAAAAAAGAAATTTCTCATAAAACTAGCATATAACATGCACTGGTAAAACACTAATATAAAAAAGGCACTTTACTAACCATTACTTGGTCCCAATCGACACACAAAGAAATCAATCCATCATCAGTAGACTACAGTAAAGAGAGAAGGTTTCATTTCTAAAAAGCATGCAGAAGCAAAAGAACCCACTCTTATGAAAAATCAAGCATTTAAAAAAAATGTTAGTAGCAGAACTATCAAAAACATGCAATGTTATTTAAAGCAAGCACAATAACAATAATAAATAAGAAAAGCAGCAACTATTGGAGGATTTTAGCTAACATGCTTTAATGAACATGGGTATAATAACTGGCTTTATGTTTTGGAGAAAACTTAAGAATAAGGCATTTTAAGGCAAGAAAAGGCCTAAACTAATCTAATTCAAGAAACTCCTATTGGAAAAATACTCAAAGACACAAAACAAATTTCACCTTCAACTGGTTCATCATAGCAGCTTCCTCTTCGATAGCTCTCCTCATACTCTCATCAACAGTCAATCCATTTATCTCGACAGCACTTGTAATACTATTGGTGAACGCGAATCCCGTCGAGTTCAAGGCAGACACAGCAGACTGAATTGACGGAGTCCTAAGAGGGATTCACAAGCAGTTATCAATGACTGATAAGCAGTGTTGACAGAAACAATGTTATCACAGGGGAAAAAACAATGAACACACCTAGTTACAGGAGTTACATTTGTCTGTGCTTTCTTGCCTTCTAAAAACGTGAGATGGTTTTCCATTTCTTCCAAGAGACTGCAGGGAGCCTGAAATGAAAATACGGTGTAACAAGACAACTTCATTACTTAGACTAGTGTTTCTCAACTTCTTTAATGCTGTTACCCCTAAGACTTAGTTATAAGAAGTTAAGTTGGGTCTCAAGACTTCAGTTTTGCAAGGAGTAGAATTTCTCTCCAACACATTCTAGGTTATTAGTAGCTTTTTAGATTAGAAAATTAAAAGGGTAGGAAAAGAACCTAGGTGCATCAAATGATTAAATTTTTAAGTTACTGCTTTATCCTTCCAATACCAACTTCTCCATAGCTCCTGACAACTATTGTCCATGATGTAGTGCCACAGGAGAGCATTATCAAACCCCCCTTCCCTATAAGATTCTGAATAGTCTTCAGGCTATTTAACCACTTAAGTTTACATCATGAGTTTAGGAAGAGCTTGTAAATTGACAAACTCCAAACCAAACACCCTCTGAAAAAGGGATCTTCCCCCTGAAAACTTTTTAACAAAATCCCCAAAAAGGAGGAATATCAAATTGTTTCACTTACATGGAACATTTTACTGAAATAGGGACAAGATATGAATATTTGCAGTCCTATACAGTGCCTTTGCAAGTTCATGGGTACTAAGGACACTAAGATATATAGTTTGGAAACCAGTGATCTAGACAGTAACCAATTTAGTAACAGACATTTCAAATGGCAGTCAATGATGAAAATGGATGAACTAGCTACACCCAGAAGTATTCACTAATCCATTCACTTTTTTCAATAAGGTAGAATTTTGCCGAGTTTGCCTTTCTTAGAAGAATTTTACAACTGACAAGGAAACGTTCTCAGGGCGAACTCACAGAATTGGATGAAAATTTTACAGGCATAAGAAGATGGCTAAAAAAACTTACTGTGATAAAATTAGCTGCTAAATTTCATTAGGAAAGGCGTAAATTAACTTTGAAAATTGGGTTCTGAGATGCCAACCACATTCAGTTAACACCACTCGGCGAATTTTCTATCAGATGGGATGATTAAATTTGTATTAAACGTGAAATTGAGATATTTTGTTAAAAGTACTTCAGAATATCCATTAAAACAAGTTTCTTAATTAATTTCCTTTCCTTTAATTTAATTTTCCTCCTTTAATTCATTTTTAATCCTTTTTTTTTGCATTTGATGAACCCTTTTTTTATTTGCTCATTTAAACTACTTCAGAGAAAACGCGGCCAGTTTATTCTAGCATTTGGCACAGAGCCAATGGAAGCATCCTCGCCTAGTAGGGTTACATTTGGCGTTAAATATGCTAATTTTTAATAATTTTTTTTACAGCCTTTCTACTGTAATTTAGCAGCTAATTTTTTTTACAGAAGGTGTTTTGAGTCATATACTAACCCCTGTAAAATTTTCGGCCAATTCTGTGAGTTCGCCCTAGAGAACGTTTCCTTGTGAGCAGAAATACATAAAAGTTAAATACCTTCGTTTTGGGCAAATTACATTGTTTAAGTTTTTGTTTTAAACGCAAATTCTGATTTTTAATCTCATCAATCAAATCTAATATGGCTTTTTCGCAATTCTGGATAGTTCCAGAATCATCCTGAAAGACATTACAGGTATATCGTTACCACCACGCCAAAACCACGAATCTGCTAAATACATAGCAGATTTGTGTTTTTGGTGTGGTGGTAACGATATGATGCTTGAAGCATAGTTATATTTTCCAAATAAAAACTATTTTTCAGTGTTATTAAAACTTAATCCTTAACAAAAAAGGTACATTAAAATTTAACGAATGTGGTTACTTCAGACCTAGAAGCATTCTTAGTATCAAGTATCAAATTAAAATGGCAGTTAATCTTATTAAAAAAGTTTTAATTAATTGTGTGTCCCCACCTTTAAATCTAATTCATTTATAGTTCTTTTTACAGTAAAAAAAAACAGTTACTTACTTTTGTCAAGTCAGGTATGCTTCCTTTATCGATTCCTACAGTCTGAAATATTTAAGATCTCACATTAATTGTACAATAAAACTTCTGTTTTAAAATTTCATATAAAAATTAAATTGACTGCATGGGGGTTTTATGGGAATGGTTTTTAAACCCAAACTGTTTTGAATAAAATTACCTTCATGATTATAATTAGTTTTTATAATAAGGTTGTATTTTATAAAAAACTAAATGATTCTTCTTACTGAAATTTTAAAAATATGTTTTCCAATAAACAGTCTATAAAAAAAGGCTTTAAATTCAGTTTTCTTCAAAGGGTTAGTGAAAAAATCTAGGTTTTACAAATTTCATAACATTAAACTACTAATAAGAGGTCATTTCTATATATTAAAATAAACCTCAGGGTAATACACAGTATAAAGATTATAAGTTATTTCCAATAGTTTTTCAGAAAAAGATACACAAAAATTATAAATGTAACAGAGTATATGGATGGGATACTAGCAAGTTTAGTCTAGATTCAAAGACCAGCTATGTGTTGGATAGAGGTGACAAAATCTACATAATGGCCAAAACAATTTTTTCTTTTTTCAATCTAGATTTTTTTCATGGGAAATTTTGTTTCCAACAAGATGAGCTGCAGATACCAATCAAATTTATCCCCTAAACTCAATAAGCAAATACCTAGGAAAACTTCTATAGTTTTAAAACTAAAAATTGGTTTCCTAACATAAAGGGTAAATAAAAAAACAGCACTATTTAAACACTGAATACACACTTTACCTCTGCCACTTTCAAGAAATCAGAAACTTTATCCATAGCAACTATAAATTTTTTGTAAATATCTAAGGCTTCTTTGCAGTGTTTCTTATTCATATTGAAGTACTTTTCTAAAATTAAATCGTAAAACAAAATTAAGTTCAAAAAATTACTTTGACCAGCAATTTGAACACAAACAAATGGAATCATACCTACCAAATAGATTGATTATGCCATCATTGTATGCAGCAAATAATTGAATTAGATCGCGGTAAAGCAAGACAAAACAAGAATTCATAACACCATTAGTTAAATCATCAGGATTGCACTGAAATAAAAACATTTGATAAGCTAAGTGAATACATGAGCACAAAACTCAAACTTAGATCTCAAAAAATTTCAATAAAAATAATGTCCTTGTCTATCTTATGTAACTTAGAAAAAAAAACAAATTTGAGCTTTAATCTTAGTGACTCTTAATTCAAATCATTGGATAATTTTGGTTTCATTACAATACAAAATACTCTCAAAACTTGGTATTTAAAAATACTTAACATTTTATATTTATTCTACCTTGAACCTCGAGTATCTTTAAAACTTTTTGACTTCTCTTTACTTAACCAACAGGAGATGTTTTTTTGCAGATCACTTATTTCTTCATCAAAACCAAAATCTGATTCACTGACATCTATTGAGTTTTAATATTTAAGTATTTAAGAAAAATTAAAACTACTCAAGTTTATAAAGCTAATATATTTCTTAACAATCTAAAAATTGTTAATAAAACAAAACAAAAAACAACTATCTCTTGTTCATTACATAAAGTGCAAATACTTAAAAAAACTTACATCAAAATCAAGCAAGGCATCTAACTGCTCATGAAGTGTAGGAAGTGTTTTCAAAAGCTGTTAAAAAAGTGGAAATTTAATTTCAAAAACAAAGCATTTAGATTTACTTTGGTGTGTATAAGTATCAGCATTTCATAATTTCATGAAACATTTTGTAAGAAAATTGCACTTTTAAGGTAAAATGTTATAAAATTGTTCTTTAAAGCACTTAAGAGAATTTCAATGCTATGCAAACTTACTGATTCTGTAGACATATTTCTTAAAACACCTTCATCTTTTCTAAAATAAGAAAATTCTCAGAATTACTTGAACTAGTAAGTCTATAAACTACAAGATCTTTTTTCGAGGCCCTCAAATACAATACGAAATTAATTCTTAAGATAAAATATTAAAACTAACTTAAAACAATTTTTATAATTAAATACAGAAAAGCTCATTTCTAAACTCGCTTGGATGAAACAAACAAAACTGTTAAAAGAGTAAGTATTCCAGAGGTTTCATTACAATGAAAATGTTTAACCATTTGTTGTAGATATTGAACATTAAAACATGGAACCAACAAAATCCATTGAAAGGGAGAGAAATTGTATAGAAATAGTATTTCAGAGTAGAAAAATAATAAGGAAAAAGGGATTGATAATTAGTATCATCTTTTCTTATCCAAAGTATTCTCCTTCATAAGAGACCATAATTGCCAATAAATGAGAAAATATTAATGTATCAAGAACTTTATACAGGCATATTACAATTTCATTACGTCTTTATAGAAAGTATTTTTACACATAAAAGTTAAAAATTCTCTCTAAAATATTACATATTAAATTGATCCGCAATACAGTAGAACCCCTTTACACATCCCCTCTCCAAAATAGCGACCCTCTACATTAAAACGACTGGTAATAAAAATACTGATTAGTTTAAGATTATTTTTTTATAATTATTCTTCACCTGAATTTATAAACAGAAACAGATCAAGAATTATAGAAAATTTGTTTAAGGAAGCAATATAAAAATGACCATTAATTTAAAAATTAATAAGCAAAAAAGCTTGTAATTCTTACCCGCGCTTCATTTTACAAAAGTCAGCACCCATAACTCTATAAGTAGATGCTTTCACATTTAGGTATTTTGCATACCTCCTAACAAAAGTGGACATGTCATAACCTAGGACAATAAATTAAGCTTATCAATTATCAAACAAGTTATGAAACATTTATATCCATTTAAATTATGATAATTAAATCAAAATGAGACTACTATACTTGATCTGAAAACTTCTTAACATTAAGAGACATATCATAAATAAATAACAAATTTGTTCTGTCAGCTTTCTTTTTACTTAATTTATACTATTTACAGAATTAATTTATAAATGAACAAATAATTACTGAACCCAAGTTGTAACAAAATAATCTCAATCTCAGAACCAATCTTTCAATGCAACAAAAAAGTTAAATAATAAGATATTACATACAATACAAATATTAATGTCATTGGTTCAATGTTATTTTAAACTATAAAAAAAAGTGTTTTAATGTTTCTGTTTTTAAAGATAAAATGTTAGAATGTTAATATTTTGACATGGTTCAATTTTTATGTTTAAGTTTTGATCAGTTTTACATAGATTAAACAGGTCGAAAATCCTGCATATTGAAGTACAGCCCAAATTAACATAATATTTTGAAATTGGAAAGTAATAATTGAAACGAAATCCTTAAACTACTTTTTTAATAAAATAAAATATACTTTTCACATTAATATTTATAAGCATTCATCTCATCATGCATGTTTTACTATTCTACAAAAAAACACAGCTTAGGAACACATACGAAAATATTGTTTGACATAATTATGAATTACGTTGTAGGTAAAAGTATGAATGTAACAAAAAGTAGAAAAAACTTTGTGAATAGTGAAATTGCAAAAACCTGTATATATTACCTTGGGATGCAGACCGATCCACAAAACTACTAAGGTGAAAAGAGCAACTAGATGTTGCCATACACTGAATGAACCTCTGAAAGTAATAAGAAAACATTTTTTACTAAAATGCCAACTACAACACATTTTTTCAACTTATTCAGTAATACTTAAGAGGAACAAAAAATTTCACTTTTTGTTTACCTTAATTTAGTAAGCATCAAGAGTTAAACTAATCTGATTAATTGTAAGATAGAGTAAAAGATTGATTAACCTAAATTTACAAACAAAATTTATTGCAAGATAAAAGCAGATAAGATAACCTTTTTAATGGAAAGTGCATCATTTTTAAATTTCAACGTAATTAGGTTTATGGATTTTAATATTTTATGCTATCTAACAGTCACACATTTCACAGGGTCGAAAATTAGTTTTTCGTTTAGGAATTGTTTATGAGATTAAGCATGTGAGTGCCCAATAGCAAGACTGCACTAACTTTGTGAAGATACATCCAAATATTTACCTCATTTCCATAGCACATTAAATGATGAGCTGTTATAAGAGATTTGTATACCATCACCCAGGACGTCTGCTGAGTCCTTTGTATGAGAAAGTTGCATAATTCTGGCACAGACACATTTGGTTCATTTGTACAGTGAATCAAATCTGAAAACAACCACAAATTATCAACACAATTAAGGATTTAAACTATATTTTCCTACATACATGAAAACTGAGCTTTTTACTTTTAAGTTGTTTAGGCAGCACATAAATGAGGAATTTCCATGTGAGGGGTTTTATACAATATATTGGAAATTTTCTACTGGATTTTCGACTGCTGAACTTGAAAATCTGCTTGAAATTTTTCTGATAGCCAATCACATTTGGATAAAACTAAAAACTTTTAACATGTTTTCGGGCTATTTGGAAAAGATTATCTTTAATCACTTTTTTTAATTGAATAAATTTCCATTTAACATCGAATTTTGCCTACAGCCCTATTATAGCACTGAGTGTCAATAAAAATTCACACAAATTCCTTATCAAACCATAACACAGCAAACATTTTAGGCATTGAAAAGAAAACATTAAAAAAATACTCTTAACAAATATAATTAATTACATTACAAACATAACCAGTCTCAAATCTTAAATTTCAAAATATTAGAAATAGCTTTAAAATTAACTTTAAAAAAAGAAGTGAAATAATAAAATCACTAACTTGTAAAAAATAAATTTTCATCCAATCATATAAGGATATTTAGATCTAACTTATAATTTTTTGTTTAAAGTAAATTAAATCCATAAAATAACTAGAAAAACCTAAGATATTATAATTTTGATTTTTCTTGTTAAAATCAATTTTTAAATTGCTGGCAGTTTAACGAATAGCCAGATCTAATTAAAAAAAATTAAACCTGAGCTGAGAAGTAATTCATCTCTACTACAAAAAACTTATTACATCCAATCAAGCTAAACTACCACAAGTGTAATTTTTTAAAAAATTAGGTAGCTTTTTCTATCTTAAAACTGAATATTGCTCATTCAAAAGAAATGCCAGCAAAACTGGATTAAATTAACATGACTACAAGATGTAATTTTACTCAATAGTTTTCTTATACATCTAAGTCAAATTTATAAATCGAGATTTAAAATACTTATAAAATTTACGATAAATGACTTCAAAACAAATAATCATATCAATCAGAAGACAAGGGAGATAAGAAATTTTCTGGTTAATTCCCATAATTTGACAACTCTTTTACTTTAATATTATTAAGAGTCAATGTGACAGAATAAACTTTTTGGATGCAGATAAGATTTTATTTACCCCAATTTTCCCTCAGTTAAACTCATAGCTTGATATGACATGTTTACATAAACAAATGGAGGGATCAATATAAATGTATTAACCCAAATCCTCAGTCAACAAAAATACCTAAATATGAGACATTTTAGAGTTCAAATAGAATAGTTAAACCAGATAACTTTTTGCATTAAATAGATAATAAAATTCAACCCACATAAACATCAAGGAAATAATACCGAAACTACATATGCTCTTGACGAAAATGCCCCTAGATCTCCAAATAAACACAAAAATAAAAGAATATAAGTTACTCACAATCGAGATGTTTCTTTTTAGGACCTATTATTTCTTCTGTTGTGGCTTTACACACAGCTTTTTCCACATTTTGGCCGTAAATAGTATGCTTAGCCGCTACAAACCTGTCGTGCAATGTTTGTCCCGCCATGTTGGTGCAGTGTTTATATCAAGAAGCACGGCAGAAAATCTTCGCACTAGGCAAGCAAAACACAATTAAATAATCACTTTCACCCTCCCATTAATGAACGAAAATATAATTTACAAAGAATAGGCACGACGACCAGCGATCGCAACGCAATGTTGTTTTCACATTTGCATCAAAGCTCTGCCTCCTTCTTGAGGATTGCTGCCACATCACATCGAGAAATACTACGGTCGGAGAGGATTTTAGGCAACTTGGCTTCTTTCGTAGTAATATTTTATTAACTTTATAAAAATAAAAATTTTAATATTTCTTTCTCTTTTTAAATTCTCTTGATGCGTAGATTAACATTATTTAAATAGAAATAAGGTGTGAAATAGATTTCGAAAATTTAATTAATGGCGTCGATAAAATTCAATCAATCAATCAACATTTTGAAAAATTTCCCGTTTGGAAAAATGTTTAAATTTGTATTAGAATTATTTTTTGAGGGGTCAAATCACAAAAAATATGTATTATTCGACACCAATTAATTATCTGTAATTTTTAATGAATCAATTTTTTATAAAAAAAACACAATTAATAATATTTTTCAATAATATTACACAATATCTTATAAAATTTAAAAACAAATTTTTATTTTAAAAATTAATTTTTCTTTTGAGTAACAATAAGTGCTTAAAAGAACAATGACCTCTTGGATTACTTTTTAGGCAATTAAGATCTTTATTTAATTAATTATTCTTTAAGTAATTAATGTGACGGGATATTGTTTCCCAAGAACCTTCTATTCCAAAAAGGATTTCTCCAAAGCGCCATACCAGTGAAAAATAAAAAGAACTGTTAAATTATTCTCTTCCTTTCCCAAATGTCCTTTTAAATTAGACCACTCTATATATTGCTAAAAATAGTTTCGCTTTAATTTTACAAAACAAGTACTCACAACACCTCAACTAACAGTGTTGCTTTCAATGTGTTATGCTTAATTTATAAAACGTTACCAATATAAAGTCCTATAAAAAATATTTGTGTCCCCTTACCTCAAATATTTTAAATCAGACCAAAAATTATATTTCCTGACTTTTCATGAGAATGAATGAATGACCTTTTCTTTTAATAGAAATCTATGAGTTGAACGAAAATTTTTAGTAAAAACATGATTGTTTATAATTTTAATCCATGTTGTTTGGTTGTTTTTAAATTATTGAAATAGTGTACAGAGAAATATATTAATTGCCACTTTTGAGTACACGATTTACCAGATTTGTTTTTTTAATAAAAAAATAATTTAGTAGTGCAACCAGTACAGAGGAGATTTTCATAAAATAAATCCATCTTATTTTAGGAATATTCTAGAATTGGTAATCATAATTTTTTCCCAAAAGCTATTTTCTCTCTTGATCTCTAAATATTTTTGTGTGTAATTTATTGAGAGATCCTAAAGAAATGTGATGGATATGTTAAACAAACTTTTCTTTTAACTACAATATCGTGTGGGACCCACTAATTAAATACATTTTTGGAACCCTCCCCCCCCCCCGCCAAAAAAAAACCCCATTTTTCCCACTCAAAGGATCGCTCCATGAAAACCACAGAATTTTCAAGAAAAAAGTTTAGATTATTTGTCAGATTTCAGGGGGGTTAAGCAGAGTTTTTGAAATTTTGACGCTTTAAAAGTAATATTTTAACTCAATTTGATACCCTTTAGGTTACACTCAAAGATAACCACTCCTTGCAAACCTCAGAATTGTAAAGGAAAAAAACTGTATAAAAGTAAGTGTCAAAATTTCGGATGGGAATTTGAACCCCCATATCCCCCATTTCGATACGGCGCTGACAACTGTAGATACATTTAGTTAACACTGCGGCACATTTATAAATCCGCCTCAAGGGTGAAAATCCTTTTGATGATTCTGCCGCTTTTTTGGACGGAGAAATAAAAACTCTCATTCTGCGCAGTTCGTAATCTCTTCTTTTAAGTGCCGATAAAACGTGTGACGATATTTTACCACAAACCTCCATTCAAAGTGCTTTTTCAAAGCTCATTGAATATTGAATATTCACACGAGCAATCATTCATTGAACTGAGCGAGATAGCATCTTCAGGATCGATCAGAGTTGCAGGCAGGAGGAAAGTCGTTAAAAGCTCTCTTCTCTTTCAAACACCGGAAAATATGAAAGGGTTGAGAAGTTTCCGATTGTTAAGAATGGGGAATTATTTTTCAGGTTGATGATTTTGAGATACAAACGCTTTGGTAGTAATACGAAATTTATTGAGTTGTATGGAAAGAAACGAAATAGATTTCTTTAAAAATTAAATTTAAGGACGAAGTATTTAAAACTAAACATTTTAAAAAATATATAGGAATATTTTTCTTAAATTGTGATTATAATGATAATAATCTATTTCAAAAGATTTTAAAATAACTCTTAAGATTAGACTTAGACTAAACATTAGACGCTTTTAATCCCTTATTGAAAAAGGTTATTTTGCTATGAAATAGCTTGCCAAAACAGCGCTCTTTCAAATACATACCATAGAAATGGGAAGGAAAATGAAATATTTTCTCACAAAAATAAATTTTGATTCATAATCTTTTCAATATCAGCAGTCGCATCAGTCATTGTCTCTCCATCTTTTGGTATTAAAATTTTCAATTGAATAAGGATGTGTTTCCTAGATGGAAAGTGTGATTTCGATATATGTACACATCAAATGGGTACACAACTTCTTCATTATTCATCATATCCTTCTTTAATTCATTTATTGGTGAGTTAAGGGGCCATTCATTAATTACGTAAGGATGATTTTGGCAGTTTTTGACCCCCCTACCCCCATGTAAGGGTACTGGAGATTTTTCAAACCCCTCCCCCCCTATTCTTACGTAAGATTCCAACTCTCAGTTTGACGTAAATCAAAGATTTTTATTTTTCAACAGATGGATTCAGTAGTTTTATTTTTTATCTTAACTTAATGCTACTCCAATAAAAAATATTCATCTGATATTCCTTCATTTTTTTTTAAATTAAAACTTATAATATACCGAGATAATATATCGATAATATACCGAGATCGTCATCAGGATTATTCAATAGTAATTTGATTAGAGTAATTGGAATTTGTTTACATTAACTTGGAAAATCTTACGTAAGAATGGGTTTGACTCCCCCACACCCCCAAATAAGGTAGAGATTTTTCCAACCCCCCTCCCCATCGGGACCCTTACGTAATTAATGAATGGCCCCTAAGCACAAAATCCTCTAATTTAAATTGGAAAAAAATGGATATGATCAAAGGAAATTATCTATGATGACTTGATTACAATTTTTTTCTAAACTTTTAACAGTTGTTTTTAAATATTCGGTGGTATGAGACTAAAAACTAGGATTCTATTTTTTCCCCACTTTTTTCATTAAAATAAAAAAGCAAGGTATAATAAGATATTTCTTCAAACATAGGTTGGTTGTATAGAAATATTTCACATTAATTTCATAAATGGACAAAAATAAATGAAGGAAAACAAAAATTTAAGATGGAAATTTCATTAAAAAATATAAGAAAAATTATTTTTTTTTAAAAATGCCAATTCTTTCTTTAAAGAATAGTTTCATTCATTTAATTAAGGAATAGCTTCTTCATTCATTTAATTAATCAGTAAAAAATGGAAACGTGAACTTATATTAAATATTAAAAACTATAAAGTATAAAATATTATCACTCTTACATCATTACAACGGTTCTAACACCAACATTTATATTAATGAAGTCATTATCTTAAATTTATATAGTTCTTACTATCCCCTTGACTTTTTATTCAAGTTTAATATATTTTTATACCTGTAATGTAAAAATAATCAAAAATTAGATACAAAATACAGTTGAGTAATTAAAGAGATTATGATTGAAGATTGAAGCAGTGTCGTAAAGAGTAATCAAATCTAGTTTCACGTAAAAACTAGTATTTAGATGATATACCAGGTCTTATCAGTTACTACTTTCCACATTTGATTCTATTTGTGAATAAAGATTGATTCTTTTTAATTTAGCTGAATGAGAAATAAGTATAACAGGTGAGATATCAGGATGTTAAAATTATCTTAGCGGAAGGAAGCCACAAAACTAGCTGGAAAACCATCCTAAAAAAAAGGAAGAATGACAATTCTTAGGTGCATCTTCGCTCCTTTTCGTAAGTATCACTCGAGTTGAAAAGTTATCTTAAGTGCAGCTTTTCTTTAAAGATGATTTCATATACAAAATCAAGCTTAAAATTATTTAATGTAACATAGTTTTAAAGATTTTAAATTTAAGGTCGCAATTCGTAAGGTGGATTTTAAAGCAATGAAAATATTGATAGGCAATTGGATTTTATCTTTATTCCTATGGACTACTTTATGTGTAGTTTCAGAATCAAGGAGATATTTTGAATACATCCGTGTGAGAAATCTTAATAGAACTACTGCTGTTGTTCCTAGAAGCTCCAATAGATTGTTGTTGACAAACTTTAATTTAAAAAACAGGACAGTTAGTACTGTTAATTCTAAAGTCTATACAGATTTATACGTGTTTCAAATCATTAGTAACGCCTCGGAAATCAAGGGCTTTATAGAAAAAGAAGGTTTGGTTTTTATCAGAAAGGTAAGACTTTTTTCTCTAAATACGTATCAATTTGTTTTCATTTATAATTGCTGACTTGGTTTCGATATCGAATACTTACATGATATAATAGTACTAGTAAACAAAAATTCTATTGAAAAAATAGGTCAAGGGTGTACAAAGAAATGGGCAATTAAAAGATACTTCGGCTCACGAGAACTCTTAAATTTTATATCACCTTTTTAATTATTTTATTTAATTGAATAAAGAAAATGAATGCGCCAAGACGTAAAAATTTTAAATTTCTTAATGTTATAAATTCTAAAATCAAAAATACATTTCGGTTTTTAAAGCCTATTAAATAAATTGGTATTTACAAAACCTTTAATTTTCCTCAAATTTAGAAAAAAAGAAAACTTTTGTTAGGAAAAATTCTAAAGTTTGAAATTTGAATTTATGAATGTCAGGGTATATTTTGCATTCAATAAACAACTCTATTACATACAAATTATTATTAATTTGAACAATGATTATTTGATATGTTAACTACTTTATAAAATGTATAGGTATAAAGAATATTATTTTTAATATTTTTTTGTAGCATGCTTAATACTTAAAAATTCAAAATAAAGAGAGAGGATAGATATTGGTAACTTTACTTTATTGTGACTGTGCAAGTCAAAATTTAATTTTCAATAGTAGGTATATCTTTATATGAAAATAATATTTTTTCCAAAAAAAAAAAGTTCAGATATACTATTTAAACTTGATATACTATTCTTTAAAATACAGATTATATATAGAGAGAAGATAGATAATGATAACTTTACTGTGATTTTGCAACATTCAAAATTTTAATTCTGAATAGTATTTTTATCATAAAGAGATATTTTTAATACATTCAGAGATATGCCTATTTGTACTGAAAAAGTTCTTTCCTAAAAATAAAAGAAAAACTGTCAAAAGATACATTTAAATCCGTAATTCTCAAAGAGCACTTCAGTAGATTTTCTAAAAGATTCAACCTACTCCACGCTAACTCAAAATGAAAAACACAAGATTGATACTATCCATTTCAAAAGAATTTTATCTCGAATTTTATTTACCGACCCCCTCTTTCTCCATAATACGGAATAGTTTGTGATGTATCTCCTCCTGAAAGGGATTTTGTTCGCCAAAGAATCCGCTGCAGAAATTTCTCTCGAGTTCGAAATGCTTTTATCAGTTCAGTCACCGATTGTACTGTTCGAAAATGGCTGCCGTAGCAGATGCAAATATTTTTGTTCACTTTGATGGCCCACAAAGAGCTACTGTCGAGAAATTCTATTGAGGAGTGGGAATGAGCCACCGTGATTTCGGAAATAGAATCGTAGAGAAAGAGGGTATATTAAAGGATGAAAGATTCTTTAAGAGAATTTAAGGATTTTGGTTATTAGGGTTTTACAAAATGTTATTCTATCAATAAAAATCAAATTGAACGAAGATTTACCTATTTTGGAAGTTACGGTGATATTTTTTACTTTTGGGTAGTTGTATTCAGACATCATCTATTTTGCCACCAACAGAAACGATGAAAAAAGTTTTAGCATTTAAGATTTAAATATCGGAATAGTTTTCAAAATATTTTATCAATGAAAAAAACTGAAATAAAAATAATAAATTATGCGAACAGTGTAATTTTAATATCAAAGACATTTATTTCAGTTTCAGAAACATAAAAGTGAATCACAAAAAATGGGGGGGGGTGTCACTGGTGATGCTTTTTAAAATAAAGAGAGAAAGAAAATGAGGAGAAAGAGCTCTTGAAAAAATGTTAAGCATTTGGGGATAATATTGTTGTATGGAATGCATTTGCATAGGTCAAGAAATGTGTTATTTATTTTGGAAGTTACAATCAATAATTTTTAGGAGTTACTTTTAAATAATCTGTGTTGTTTTAAGCAGGTTTTATTCATAGTTTCTGTTCAAAATTAAACGACAAACTAAACTATATAAGAATATATAACGAAGGTTTGGTTTTTTTTTAATCCAGAGGCAAAGGAATAAAAATTTGTATTCCTGGTCTGTTTCCATGTTTAGTAAATGTTTTAAAAATGTAAAAGTAGAAAAAGTATATTTAAACTTCGTGAAAAGAGTAAAATGTTTTGGCATTTTTGCCAAATTAATGATAAACTTCATAAAAAATCCAATAAATTTCCAAGATACTCTGCTAACTGCTCAGTTTTAATTGTTTGTTTTTCAAAACAAATTAATATTGAAAGGTATGATAAAAACATTTAAATTTCAATTAAAGGATAAGAAAAACTCAAACATTTGTGATAGCAACATTATGTAACTGTCTTTTCATTTCAACTAGAATGCTAATAGAAGCTTTTCTTAGCATTATTTTAACACTATTAAAAGAGAACTATAAAAATAGTTATGATATCACACATCATATAACTGTCTACAGTGCTAACAGATGTATTTCTTAGTTTTAATTTAATACTATTAAAATATAACTATAAAAAGACTTAAAAAAACACAATTATCAACTTAAAATGAGAACTGAAGAATTTATAGGTTTAATTTAACACTATTAAAAGAGAGTTACCAATTCACAACTTAAAATAGGAATTGAAAAATACAACATTTATAGGTTTAATTTAACACTATTAAAAGAGTTAAAAATTCACAACTTAAAATAGAAATTGAAAAATACCACATTTAGGTTTACTTTTAAGTTTTTAAATATCAAATGAGTCAATGTTTGACATTGAGAGGATATGAAAAAAAGTTGTGTGAGGTTAGTTTGCAAATGGTCCCTTATCCCATTAAAGCTCGACTGAAAGTCAAAATGACATCCAATTCGAAAAATAGAGTGTTGGTAGATGAAGGGTTCTAGGGTATCCGAATTCTGGATTTGAAGTGACAGCTTCTCTGTAATTTCAGACACCGTTATTCCTTTCCTAGGTTTTCGAGGACGGCAACTACTACTTATTCCGACACTCGGACAGCTGCAAGAAGAGAAGCCGCAGAAATGCACCGGCACACGAGTTCATGCAGAGAATTATCAAGCGCTCTTCGGTGAGTATAGTAGTACTAGTGAATGGATTGAATGAAGAGTCTGTTTTGGATTGGTCAGTAGGGTTTGATTAGTTTAAAAGCATGAAGTGCCTTGCAATTACCGTGAATGAATGTGAATCTCATGAAATACGGTACTCTCAATGTGCTCTCAATTAACTTGGTTTGTCGGGAAATGTCTTTTCCACGATAATCAACCAGGGTTGATTGATTAATTTAAATCAATTTGATTTATATCGTGATTTTAATCATCAAAGATGTTAAACTACCATAATTAAAATAAGTTAATTTAAAAAAAAAAATGCTTGCAAAATTATTTGCATCATAATTTTTCGAACTCTGCTAAATGTGTAATAGGGTTAAGGATACTTTACATAAAATTGCCGAAAATTTCAAAGATACGTTTTAATAGCATATAATATATTGATCCTTGATGATGCAAAGGGGTAATTACAGAGTATGGAATCAATAATTATGATAATAAAAATTAAAAACAAGAATTAAAATCCTATAAATACCTTAAATTGGTAGATATCAAATTTTTAAAATCTATTGATGATTTTTATCAAAAGGTTACTTGTATGTTTTAGTCATGTTTCCCAATAAAATTTTCTGATACGAAACTTCTAATAGTTAGAATATTTAATTTAATTTGGATTATTAATTAATAACTATTTTAAAGAAATATATTACATTATTTTGATGAGTAAATTTAATTTAACTGAATCAATGTAACTCAAAGATTGATTTTAATTTTTATGCCAATGTCAGGCCTGTTTTTATAGTAATGTATCAAATATATAATCATTATCATAACTTTTTCAAAATTAATTAACGATTTCAAAATAAGATAAATATTTATTAAAAGAATGATACAAATTATAGAAACGAATAGTACAAGTATTCATTCACCCTTTCAGAACGGGCATTTCATGTTTTTATACATGTTATGCAATGATGTTTTCCCTGTAAAATTTCATTAAATACTATACCTTTACAGTTTATTTATACACTTAATAATCAAAAATTAAAAAACTAAAAAAATTAAATTTTTAAACATTTGTATTACTAATCCTCTTTTTTTTTCAGTAAATATTTTTTAAAAATAGGGTTATTACACGGAGTTTCCTTTTAACTAAAATGTTGAGGATTTTAAAAACATTAAAAAATTATGAAAAAGTTTCGTTACATTTATTTCAAACATATTTTCCCCCTTTGAAAACAACTCTTCTAAAATCGTTCCCTATGAGTCCCGGGGAAAAACCTTCATCACCCACGATGGAATTTGAATAAAATATTCCTCTTTCGACAAATCTTTCCGAATCTTGAATACTTTAAAAGCCATGCTTTTGGGATTTCCCACGTAGAATTTCTTTTAGAAACACCTTCTTATATATACGTGCAAAATGCCATTTTTTTTTTATACCCGACGCGTCGTTTTTGCGACATTAAAAACTTGGCACTAGTTCTAGTTTGTTTTGGCAACACTGGCTCTTCTCCACACACGTTTTTTAACAACCAAAACACGGGGTATAAAACTTTTAGATGAAAGGGGAAAGACTCTTCACGTAAAGATGTAATGCGTAATCATGTGTTGAGTCTGGTTCAGTGTTGCCAAAAATACTTCGCATAGTTGCACAATGTGACCAAGAGCATTTCCGTCAAAACTGAGGTGTGGGGTAAAGAAAGATTCGCATAATAACTCTGAATGCAGTGTAACCGCTTATAACAAACTCGGGTATAACGAGAACCCAGTTTTAGCATGGTTTTAGTCAGCAGCTATATTTAACTTACGGCACGAAAAATGCTCTTTATGAAAAAAACCAAAGAATAAAATAAATAGGCTTACCATATTTTCTTGAGCTCAACCCAGGACACTTTGTCGACCTATCGGTCCATCAAAGATTAAAAACTAAATAAACACCCAAACTAAAAAAAAAAATTAAACATTTAAAACTGAAATAACATACTTTATTTAATCATTTGTACTTTTCACTTGACATCACTTTTTTCAAAACTTCTTTGTTAGGTTTAATTAAATCTTAAAATTCACAACAATTAAGTTCAGAGTTAATTTTCACATTTAAAAGGTATTTGACACTACAAATAGAGAGTCTGCCCCTTTCAGCAGTCTAAATATGAGTAAAGTGAAGCCGTCGTAGAAGTAGGTAAAAAAATGAAGTTCGAAAATTTTACAAAAAAGTTTGTCCAGTCTTAAAATTACGAAAACCCAAGACATTTTGGGACCCAGGACAGCCTCCGAAACCCAGGACGTATGGTAAGCCTAAAAATAAAGAGCAATGACATTATTTGTACTGATTCGCCCTTCTCCTGTATAAATTTCATTTTTATTTCTTTAACCTTATTAAAAGCAAAATTCAAAAAGTTTGGAACATGGGAACACGTGTTCTTCGAATGCTCAATGTATGATTTTTATTGCGCTCATTTCCATTTTTAGCTCATTTCCGAGTAATAATTTTTATAATTTTCTCTCCCTCTATTTTTCTATAATTCTCTCTTAAATTACACGGCAAATTTTACTTAATAGCAAATTTTATTAAATCCGCACAAAGACTGAACTGGTTTTTGTAGGAGAGTCTGTCCTTAAATGTGATTTTTTTTTTCACTTTATAATTTTTGTATGCATGTATGTTATTGTATGTATGTTTTTGTTGTTTGTATGTTATATTTTGCTTGTATTTATTGTATGTTTTTTATGTGTTTTAAAATATATGTTACCATCTTTGTTTCGGCCTGAAAAACAATAAACTTCTTTTTCTATTAAAAGCAAAATATATTTTTTCTGTACCAAAACAAAATATGAGTTTATTTTTATGTAATTTATTTTTAACAGACATTTTTGTAAAGAAATATTCATTCTGGTCCACTCTTTAACCCGAACTACTATCTATTAAACAGGGTAAACTAAGTGGCAAACTTATTATTATAGGGCACTAATTTTCTCCACTATTATTACATCCATTAGAGTCTGTACATGTTACGCAATTTCTTCAAACTGTAAACTTTCTTTTCAGATTAAGTGGGCGTCGCAACAAATATCCTTTGAACGAGTCCATCGGTCTAGAATCGAAGAACCTTTTGAGGGAGATATTTATAGAGCCCCTCTCGTTCTCTCCCCTTATAAGGAGAAAAGTTTCCCGTCTCTCCATTTTGACGATCCGCTGTTTCCAGAACAATGGTACTTGGTAAGTTTTCCTTTTTTATTATTTTAACATGGGAGCCCTTTTGTAGTAACTCTCTTAATATAAAGATTGCTAGTAGCTCAATAATGGAAGTACGGAGGTGGAAGTTGTTGGGTTTTTTTTTTTTGTTAATTTTAGTTTTAATTAAGAGTTATGATGGAACTTTTATCTGATCGTGGTATGTGGGGAAAGTTTGTGAAATGAACAAACTGCTAAAAAGCTGGGAAAATATATTGGAATAACTTACATTGCTAAAAATAATTTATGTTTTAGTATCAAGCACCTTTAGGAATATCCAAACGATGGATTCGATTATCTTGGGTATGGAATGCTTAATAGTTATTTTGGATTGGTATCTAAGTGTTTAAGAGTAAGATTCTTAAATATCTCTGAAATAAAAACTATTTCTAATATAAATATAATGTTAAATACAGTCACCTATTCAAAATGCTTGACCACGAAAATCTCAGGATCTAATAACTCCTGATGTGCCATGAAACATTTAGAGATATAATTACTGATGGATTACAGTTCAGATGTTTGTAGTGATACATAATATGTACACTGCATTCATCATATTAAATTCTAATGAGTAAGTTTATAAAATTAGCCATAACTTTTGAATAGCTTTGTCTATATGTTTCTGAAGGAATTACATAATATCCCCATGAAATATCTTCATTAACTACAAAACCTTCATTTACAAGATAATTGACATTATTGCGAACTCCCATGGAACTGAACTATGAACTTAGTGACGTAACCGAGCCACGCCTTTTCTATTTGAGATCTTCAATATTTTTCACTTCCTCATCTAACTTTCGCGCTAGCTGTATCGTGTCTGTATTTGTCCTCGTTAATCGATGTTAGCTTTAAATAATTAAATAGATTTAACTTTAATACCTCTGTCTGTCGTTCTTCCAGATGTGAAGTCCTTATTTTAGTCTTTAGAAATATTCACAGGATTCTAGGAATTAAGTGCTCACTAGAATAATCAGCCCATATAAGTCGCCCTGGTTTACATCGAATCGAATGCAACTGCTCCTCTACGAACAGGTAGGATCTTTGATTTTACTTTTATTTTAAGAAGACAGTGTGTTGCAATATTATTTTTGGCATCCCTGCCGGGATGGACTTATGTTGATTAGAGAATAGAATTTAATTTTTGAGTGAGCACTTCGAAATCAGAAGAATTTAATCCTGTGAATTTTAATTTAAGGATTCAGAATGACAGAGGATACATTAAACAGATTAAAAAAGAAACGAGGTACAATAAGAACGTGCATTTCGAAACATATTAAAAGTATTGATTCAGAGCTCTCAAAAACCGAAACTGACCAAGATTTATTAGAAGAGGTACTTGAACATTTGATTGAAAATTCTAAAGAGTTGAAAATTTTAGATGAAGAAGTTCAAAACCTATTAGAACCAAGAGATCTTGAAAATGATTTGAATGCGGCTGCAGATTATAAAGAAAAAATAACTAGGTTTAAATTCAGAGCTACTAAAAAGTTGCGTCAGTTAACCAGCAGCGTAAAGGAAAGTATGAAATCACCTGACACCAGTTTCGTAAATGAAAATAATTTCGTTGAAAAAATAAATATCAAACTACCAAAACTTAGTATCAATAAATTTTATGGAGACTTAAGTCAATGGCTGAGCTTTTGGAATTCTTTTGAGTCAGCCATTCATAAGAATGAATCTTTGGATAAAATTAGCAAATTTAATTATCTAAAAGCTTATTTAGGAGGAACAGCTCTTAATTCTGTGGAAGGGTTTTCAATAACTGAAAACAATTATGATTCGGCCATCAAACTACTTATAGATAGATTCGGTCAAAAAGAGATATTAATTAATACGCATATGACTAATATCTTAAACATATCTCCTCTTAAGAATTCGAAAGATGTAAAGGCATTTAGAAGGATTTATGATAACATTCAGACCGAAACTAGAAGTTTGGAATCCCTTGGTGTGAAATCGGAAACTTATAGCAGTATGCTATGCCCGATGATATTAAAAATGCTGCCCGCAGACCTTGTGTTGGAATTCAACAAGGAAGTTCAAAAAACTTATGCTGTTGAAGATATAATTAATTTCATGTCTAAACAATTGATTGCACGAGAACGAACCCTTTCCTCCATTAAAGAAGAGATAACGCGTGACTCAATCCCAACCCCACGCAAGCAACAGTTCTTCGGCGCCGATAGAAAAAAAAGTACCGCAGCCGATTTATTGAGTCCAGAGATGAAAGATACGAAACATACCTCTTGCGTATTTTGTGAAGGGAATAAGAAACATGAATCTTCTGATTGCGAATTTGCTCGCACATTATCGTTAGAAGGCAGGAAAGCTATTTTGTCTAAGAGAGCTGCTTGTTTTAAATGTCTCAAAGTTGGCCATTTAGCTCGTCTATGTAATGTTAAGGTAACATGTAATATTTGTGGTAAGAGGCATTCCTCGTTGATGTGTTATCAAAGTGAGGAGAAAAATGGAAACAAAGCAGACGTCAATCATGAGACAAAAAATAGTGCGCTGACTAACAATTCTTCGAATGTTTATTTGCAAACTCTTGTAGTAAATATCAAATATAAAAATTCTACTCATTTAATCAGAGGTATAATAGACACAGGTTCTTCTAGATCTTATATAAGTAAATATGTAGTACAGGCTTTAAGATTAAAAAGTATTGGGGAAGAAACTGTAATGCATGGATTATTTGGTGGTGTGGTTAAAAGTGAGAAACATAAACGCTATTTAGTTAAATTAAGTAACCTTGAAAAAAGTTATTCATTGGATTTAGAAGTCATGGACCAGAAGAAAATATGTTCATCCATTCCGAGGTTTCAAAATATAAAGTCGACAAAGGAATTAAAGCGTTCTGGCATTTTTCTGAGTGATATTTGTTTAAATGAAAATTGTTTGTATGAGAAGGAACCCGATGAAATCAATTTACTATTAGGTGCTGATTGTGCAGGTAAACTCTTCACTGGAGAAATTAAACACCTATCTGAAGGGTTATTAGCAATGAACACAAAATTGGGTTGGACAATAATGGGCAAATCTGGAACCGATGAAGAGATTCAATCGAATGTTTTATTAACACTTATGAATAATAATATGAACATTTCCGAATATTGGTCGCTGGACACAATCGGAATTAGAGATCCAGTAGAGAAGAAGTCCAGATTAGATCTAGAAATAGCGGCTAAGGAACATTTCCTCAGTACAGTTTCTCGAGAACCTGATGGAAGATATATAGTAAGTTTACCATGGATTAAAGATCACCCTCCATTGTCTGATTGCCGGGGTATTGCCGAAAAAGGACTTTCCAATTGTGTTAAACGTCTACAAAGAAGAGGAAAAATTGAAGAATATGAAGAAGTCTTTGAAAATTGGAAGGAAGAAAACATTATTGAAGAGGCACCTCATGCCAAAGAGTCAAATGAAGAACACTTTTTGCCTCATCGTCCTGTATTTAAAGAAAATTCTACCACCAAAATCAGACCGGTATTTGATGGATCAGCAAGAGAGAAGGATTCTCCATCTCTGAATGATTGCCTTGAGAAAGGTCCCAATCTAATTGAGTTAATACCATCTATTATAAATAGATTTCGTCTTGGAAAATTTGGTATCACAGCGGACATTCAAAAAGCGTTTCTTCAAATCGCACTGCAAAAGAATGGCAGACCTTATATGAAAGTTTTGTGGTGGGAGCACGGAAAGAGGAAGAAATTGAGAATTTTCCAACATACGAGAGTAGTTTTTGGAATTTCTTCCAGTCCCTTTTTGCTTGGAGTCACACTGGAATACCACTTAGATAATGAACCGAAGATGCTACTACAAGAATGTTGGAAACAAGGACTGCCTTGGGATTCGGAACTTCCCCAGAAGATGTCAGAAAAGTTCCAGCGATGGTGGAATGAACTGAAATGTTTGAAAAATCTAGAGATTCCTAGGTATTTGATGAAGAACTTTGACAATACACCAAGATTGTCTTTCCATATTTTCTGTGACGCCAGCAAGTCTGCTTATGCTGCAAGTGTTTTTCTACGAATTGAAGATGAGCACTCAGTTTCCTGTCAGCTAGTACAAGCAAGATGCAGAGTATCTCCTTTAAAGTCAATGTCTATTCCTAGGTTAGAATTGTTATCTTGTACCATCGCGGCAAGATTAGCTCATAACACGAAAATGGAAATGAACCTGGAAGACATACCAACAACGTATTGGTCTGATTCTATCAACGCTCTTTACTGGATTAAAGGTTCGGAAAATTGGGCTACTTTTGTTTACAATCCTGTCCAAGAAATAAGAAGATTAAGTAATCCTGATTGCTGGAGACACATCGCCGGAAAACTGAATCCTGCGGATTTGCCATCAAGGGGATGCAACCCCCATGAACTCCTTACTAAATGCTGGTGGAAAGGGCCAGATTGGCTCAAACTACAACCGAAGGATTGGCTAGATTCTCAGGATCTCCCCGACTATGATGTCATTAATGCAGAGAAGAGAAAGTCTATTGTCTCCGCTGCCAATGTGGTAGAGAACGATTTACTCGAATACACAAAAAGAATATCTTCTTACAAAAAGATAGTTAGAGTGACTGCGTGGATCCATCGCTTTATCTTTAATTCCCAGAAGAAGAAGGAAGATAGGAAGACTGGAGAACTAGCGGTTGATGAAATCATTGCAGCCGAAGAATACATAGTCAAAATAGTACAAGAACAGAATTTCGATGATGAGAAACATATAAAGTTACGTATTTTTAAAGACCCTAACGGATTGATTAGAGTTAGTACACAGATATCTATGAGGAAAGACATGGAATGTTTTAGGTATCCAGTACTCTTACCATCTAAGAATCGAATAGTTCATTTATTGATTTATGAAAAACATCTGGATTTAGGCCATGCGGGTGTCCAAACTCTGATATCTAATCTAAGAGAGAATTATTGGATCATTAAGTCCAGGAAAACAATTCGGCAAGTTGTCCTATCGTGTGGTAAATGCAAGAAATTTAGCTCAAAACCTTTTGAAGTCTCCAGTTGTCCGTTGCCTGAAGATAGAGTAAAAGATGCCACGGTGTTTGAAGTTAATGGTGTAGATTTGTTTGGACCCTTCTATCTGAAGAATGGTTTGAAAAGTTGGGCTGTGCTGTTCACTTGCGCGATTTATCGTGCTATACACCTTGAATTAGTGACTTCTTTGTCAACAGAGCATTTCATCTTAGCTTTAAGAAGATTTATTTCACGTCGTGGCAGACCTTCAAAAATCTACTCAGATAACGGAACTAATTTGGTAGGAGCCTCAAACGAATTAGAATCCGTTGATTGGGACAAGATAACAGAATTTGCAACAGATAAGAAAATTCAGTGGATATTCAATCCCCCTTCTGCACCTTGGTGGGGAGGTTTTTGGGAAAGGTTAATAGGACTGATCAAAAGATTGCTACGAAGAATTTTGGGTAATGCTTGTTTACAGTATGAAGAATTTTGCACCATACTCTGTGATGTTGAAAGTATCATCAACTCAAGACCCTTGACATATCTTTCTGAAGAGGCTGAAGATCTCATAGCCTTGACCCCAGCCATGTTCATGCAAGACATCAAAGAAACCGGAGTTCCTGACTTAGATCAAATTGATGCCAAAAGATTAAAAAGAAGATTTGCTTACAAGCTGAAACTACGAGAAGATTTGAGAAGACGATTTAGAGTTGAATATCTGGGCCAACTAAAGGAGTTTCATAAGAAAGACAACTGTCAGCTTAAAGAAGGAGATGTAGTCCTCATTGGGGATAGTAACCTGAAGAGACAACAGTGGCCCTTAGCTAGAATTCTACGACTTTTTCCTGGAAAGGATGGGAAGATCCGAGTCGTCGAACTAAAAACTCAAAGAAGTGTCTTCTTGAGACCCGTGCAAAGACTCTATCCCATAGAGATGTCGGAGCAGGATAGAGTTCTGATGCAGACTGGAATGCCAACAACATCCTCAGATCCTGATCCAGACCCTGCATCTGTGAGAAGATCTCGATATGGACGTATCCTACGGCAGAGAAAGCTGGACTGTTGAGTTTCAATGCTCTCCCCTGAAACTCAAGGTGGGAGAGTATTGCGAACTCCCATGGAACTGAACTATGAACTTAGTGACGTAACCGAGCCACGCCTTTTCTATTTGAGATCTTCAATATTTTTCACTTCCTCATCTAACTTTCGCGCTAGCTGTATCGTGTCTGTATTTGTCCTCGTTAATCGATGTTAGCTTTAAATAATTAAATAGATTTAACTTTAATACCTCTGTCTGTCGTTCTTCCAGATGTGAAGTCCTTATTTTAGTCTTTAGAAATATTCACAGGATTCTAGGAATTAAGTGCTCACTAGAATAATCAGCCCATATAAGTCGCCCTGGTTTACATCGAATCGAATGCAACTGCTCCTCTACGAACAGGTAGGATCTTTGATTTTACTTTTATTTTAAGAAGACAGTGTGTTGCAATAGACATAAAGAGAAAGACATATTCTTCTCTCACTCTCTCTCTCTCTCTTTCTTTCTTTGGAGGTCGCGTCAACCATAATGTGGACATATACAACCCCTTGAAAAATCTCTGATTTAAACCAACAAAAAGTATTCGATAATTTACTAAAATTAAGAAAATAAAAAATAGGCACAGTCCATACATTCCAATGCGTAAATACCATTTTATAAAACCGCCAAACGCATCTCAAAATATTTCCACTTTTGCAACAAAGCATCTCAAGGCGTTGTTGAATCATTTGTGATTCATTCGCAAACAGGAAACATTTCGAACATTGTTGGGATGCGTTCAAAGGGTGCTTCAGACTGTTTGTCAGACGACGAAAGTGGTACTGTCATATTCCTTTGTCGTGAAAGCTATCAAAAGTAGACAATGAGTACTTAATCATTTTCCCGCTATTGACCAAGAGTGGAAAATGGAAATTTTTAATTCATAAATGGATATTATATGCTTACTTTGTTAGAGTATTTTGATATCATTACGTTTATTTGGAAAATTGGTTGCTGCAAATTCTTTTATAACTTAAACTTTTTCTTAAAACTTATGTCTGTACAAATTTTATAAAATGTTTGATAATATATCTGATTAATTGGATACTTTTAATATGACGTAGAATGAATCTATAATAATAAAAGAGCTTTACCACTCACTCACTCACTCACTTACCAACGCACAGCAAAATCTACCTGGGCTAAAGACTCGAAACTTGGTTGGGTCGAAGACCTTATGTTGTATACGCGCACTAAGAAGGGATTTTTCGAAATTTCATTTTTCTGACCCACAGGGGGGTTTGGAGCGATTTCGACGTTTTTGAGCCCAGCGGCGTCCCAAATGACCCCAGATCTTTGTTATTTCGCAGGAAGGTACCTAGCAACAATTTCTAGAAAGGCATTTTTCAGATTTTGAGTATTCGAATTTTAAGAGGTCTGAATATTCCAAAAACCCGTTTTTTCTGAGCATTAACCAAGTTTTATATTTTCGAAGAAAACAATACCGAGAAATCAATATTACGAATTGAACTGTTGGTAATACCATCTTGAGAGAATTTCAAAGAAAGTAATTTCTGGATTTTTCGATATTCCATTCTGGAGGGTGTGCACGGGGGTTTGAATATTCACTCCCGTTTTTAGTTTTTAGATCCTAGCACCCATATTATTAATGTGATTGTTATGAAATTTTAGCATGTTGTTCCTCACACAACCAGGAAGGTTTGCGAAAAAGAATTTTCTGAATCAAAGCATTCCAAGGAGCCTTTTTTGTCCCTTTTCTAAATTCTTATGCTTAGCCTTCAATATTGAATTTATTACGGTTATTGCTCCTTCCAGGTGACGCAAAACCTCTATTGTTGGAAATGTTTATTTTGATTTGTTTTTATAACAGGTGAATTTTTAAAAAATATGATAAAGAAACAATTTTTAATGATTAAATAATTTTTTTTATGATAACCAAAAACCGTTCCACTGAAAAATTTTATTCTTTTTTCTATTTAATCAAATTTAAGTATTTCCAAGCAAAGTTCAAATGAAACAATATTTTATCACAGGCATTTTCAGTGTCGATTCAAATGATGTTTACTTTTATTTCATGTTTGAAATTTCTTTCAATGAATGAGTTGGTTATAAATCAGCAAAGGGGGGTTCAGGGGGTCTCCCCCTGATTTAAAAAAAATTATCATTATTAAAAATGGTTATAAATACTAATTCTAAACCGGTTTTTTAAGATTTTGTTTAACATCTTAAAAAAGTATAAAAGTATGTAGTATATTTAATTGTTTTGTATTTTATAAAAATTTAGCTTGATGAGGGGGAAATAAGTTTTATCTATAGACATTGCTGTTCAATAATATATCTTTATTGTGAAGCGAAGGCGGAGAAATTTGCCTCAAATATACATTTATACCAATTGCAGAAATGGATGGAGGGAGAAAAGGACAAAAGAGAAAAAAATAATGGGGTTCAGAAGGTCCCCTGACTTTTTTTTCTATTTTGAAAAATTACTCTTTAAAAACGGGGATGGGGATTTCACACATTAAATCTAAACAGGTGGTATTTTTAAAGGCTTTTTTTACATCTTAACGAAGTGGTATGGCATCAAAAAATAATCCTAGAGGGAAGACTGTTGACTCTATTGCATCTAAACGATATTTCTTATTTATTTTAACACACAGTTTGATAAGCCTTTTATCCCCCGAGCAACGGCGGACATATCAGCTAGTTTAAATACAAATGCTCTCTTTTGTAGCATTAATGTGTTAGTATTTGTATTTTTTTATGTAACACAATAATTGGATTTTTCTGTTGTGTACATCTAAAATGAAATAACGTAAATTTTAGAAGAGAGACATGAAAAGTATGAAAAGGATTGTACAGGATTGATAGTCTTAAAATGAAGTAAAATATGTTTTAGAAACTGAGTTAAGTTCAGTGAGCTGAGTTTCGTGAGGATTGCGAAGCTATCCAAAAGGTCTAGCGTAACTCCCTAGTAGCTCCCTAGTCGTATAAACACTGTTAATTTTTTTTAATTGTAGGAATTTATTATGGTGTAATCTATTTGCATTATAAAAACGATTTTTAAAAATTACGAAATAAATATGAGCACAAGAAGGGAAAATTGAAATAATAGGTGTGCAAATGCAAACACTGATTGATTCCTATATTTATTACGAAATGAAATTCAAGGAAAAGCTTTCATTACCTTTGATTGGAAATTAAAGGTCCTATTGTTCTTTGACATTAAATAAATAAAACATTTTCGAGGTTGTTAACTAGATTATCGATCTTTTTACATCAGTACACTCTTTTATAAAGTTTTTAACTTTTATGTTAACCAGATTAGCCCAAATCTAAGTTTTTTCCATCAATAACCTTTGTCACAAAGCATTAATAGGTACGGTATAAAATTTTTCTCTTCAGCACCAAAACTTAAAAATGAAATCCCGATGGAATATTCATTGAAAATTGGATGATTTTCATAAAAAGTTCAGATTAGAATTTTTTCTTCGTTCGGAAAATATTTTTTAAATTATCGTTTAATTCTTTTGATAAAAAGTTGCGTACCCTTTGAAAAGTAGTAAAGCTCTTATGAAAAGCACATTAAGTTTTAGGATACGTATAGTAAAAAAAAAACATACGTAGAACGTTTTATTGATTTATTAAGTGAGGAAATCAAAATTGCAAAACTGTTCTTGGTAAATTTTAAAATGCTTGGTTATTTTGATAAAGATTTCCTATTTCACAGTGCGTATTGCACATTTTCTGAATATAATATACGTACTGATGAAATGCATTATTCCACTTTTAAATTTTAATAATATTCTTTGGGAAGAAATGGGTTCATTGTGATGATAATCTCCATATGGAAATGAATCCATATTTCATTTATGTTTCATTTAATTGAACAGAATATTTTTTTGGTGTCTCGGACGTTTCGCCAACAAAATATTTCCTTCCCCCCGGGTTCCCTGTGTAATCTTCGCTTTAGGAATTTGAACAAATGGGGGTAGAAAATTTCCGTGTCAGCGAAATGACCGTAGCACCTAGTTTTTACAGCGTATTTAAAATGAGTTTTTTTTTCTTAAAACTTTATACTCTTGAATTTTCTTTTATAAAGGAAAAGGATAGAATTCAGTACATTCTTGTTTTATCAAAGTTATCAGACAAATTTTGAGACACAACTATTGCTTTAAAATAAATTATAACTTCTTCAAATACCCTTTTCATAAATAACTATTTATATTTATTATATTTTAAACATATTATTCTAAAAAGCATAAGCTTCTTTTAAGGTGAACTTTAATAAAATAGAGTTAGTTCAAGATCTTAAAAAATCTTAACATCTCAAAATCTTTATATGTTGCGAAGATAAATTTATACGCTAGAAAAAGTTACTAATTTCTAACTCATATTTAGAGATGATAAAAGTAAAATATGGTACTTCAGATACTTGAATTAAAATATCATATAAACGTTAATGGGACATATTTAAACCAAGCTATAAGTTAAAAATTAAGTTCTCTTAGCTCAATAAAAATTCTCCTCTGAATTTCACTCTTTTTTTTTTAATTCACATCTCACCATCTCATCTTTCTCACCCTCTTCATCCCTCTCATCCTATTACCTCTTTTATCCTCATTTTTATTATCCTTTTTATCTCTTTACCCCCTGAATCTTCTGTTCCTTGAGATCATCTCATCTTCTTTATAACTATTATCCCCTTCATATATTGGCATCGTGTTCCTCCCTCTCATCCTCTTTATCTGTTCTTCTCATTTTCATCAGTTTTTTTCTCTTGATCCTCTTCTATCTCATCGTCTTCATCTATCTTATACTTATCATTATTTCATCCTCTTCATCTATCTTATACTTATCATTATTTCATCCTCTTCATCCCAATTATCCCCAATCCCCATAATTTCTCTCTTCACCTGTATGATCATCATTACTCTCCTTTTTCATACTTCATCGCTCTTATCTTTCTCCTTCATGTCTTTTTCATCTCTTTCATCATGTGTATTCTTCTCATCATCTTCATCAGTCTCTAAATCCTTTCCATCTCCTCGTTCTCATCCTTGTTATTCACATCATTATTTTCATCCTTTTTTTCTCATATCATTCATTTTTCTTATCCCCCTTCATCTTACTAATCATCCTCTTCTTCATCTCACTCATCACTTCATCATTACAATAATTTCCTTAATTCATATCATCACCTATCTATTCATATCATCCCCCTCATCATTACTATCACATCCTTCATTGATATCATACCCTAACTGCATCGCCTTCATCTTCATCCCTCTCATCCTCTTCATTAATCGCGTCCGTTTCGCTACTCTCATCATCTTCATCCCTTCAATCCTCATCATCAGTATCTTCATTCTCCTCATCGGTCTCACCATTCCCGTCATACCTTCATCCCTCTCCTTCTTTTCTCCCCCATCCCTATTCAAATTTATTTTATTCATTTTGCCAATATATATCGTTCATAAATTATTCAACTGCTTCTTTCAGATAAACGAAGGTCAGCTGCCGGGATCCCGTCCGGGACGCGACCTGAACGTGCTGTCCGCCTGGTTGACCGGCGTCACCGGAAAGGGGGTCCGAATCGCCGTTCTGGACGACGGAGTGGACCCCCATAGCGAAGAGGTGGCTCTCAATTACGTAAGTGATCTTCGCTCTTTCTTCTTTCTAGTACAGTCGACTCCGCTTAATGTGATCACTTTTGTCCAAGAGTAGAATGATAACAATATCAGATTGATAATACAGTTGACTCAGCTTATTGTGATCACGGTTAATGTTATAAATCGGATAATGTTATCAAAATTGACCGGTCCCGATATAACTTCTATTTAACTTAACGCAAAATGTATCTTTTTAAGTGATTGAAATATCGCTTAATGTTATCAAAATCTAGTGAAATCCCCTAAAAACTTCCTTTTTCCCCGTTTGAAGGCCGATTTCAATACTTTATCATACAAAATGAGCCATTAATTTATTAGTGTTATAATGTTCCACTCTCATATTTTTCTTTAAGAATGTAAAGGTTGCAAAATACATACTAGGTAATCGTTTTAAATTCTTCATTAGGATTAGGATTTATCTTTATCTTCATCTTATTTTACATCTTTTACTAAAAAGGTGTAAAAAAAAAACTTTGAAAAAACGAAACGTTAGGTTTTTTAAAATCCTTTTAGTATGTAACACGGTCCTAACAGCCCCATGGACTTATCTCTTTACTACATACAAATAATCCTTAACTCTACTCCCTATTTCCAATTTCTATACTATAAGCGAGATTTAACCGTATTTGCGCTTTTCTCCTGGACAAAAACTCCAAAAAGATACCCATATTCAAAACAAACGAGGATGAAAATGGAAATACGATATCCATCACCCCTTGCTTATTTCTTCCTTATTTCAGCGAGGCCGATTTTTCGACGCTCAGCCTTGGATGATGGAGATAGGAGGTCTTTTTATTATTATTATTTTCGCCGTATAGACGGAACTTTTCTGGCACATTCAAAGCGAAATGAATGCCGTGAATGTGACAGTGTTTTCAATAATGCTCGGGCTTTCTGTCGGAAGAGGAAGTCGCGGGATGAAAACGTATGGACCGACTTAATTGGAAGATGAGGAAGCGACTCTGTGTGTGCGGTCTGCACTGGTTATAATTGGGTGTTTTTTGTTCATACACTGCAACCGCTGGCAAAACATTTAAGAACATTTTTACTTTTGTCCTCAAACTTATTAGAAAACTTAAGTTTGTGTCAGGATTGCCAGGCGAGGAAACCCACTCAAAGCCAAATTGTGTCAAAAAAAACAGCCAAACAATAGCCAAGTACGAAAATACTAAATTTTTTTTTTTATTATTACCATAAAGAAATTTTAATTACTTATGTTAATTCATAAAATTGGGGATCAAAATGATACACTACAATTGATAAATGTTCTGAATATATTTGAATAGCGTTACTATACAGAAATGGGTGTTCTTCAAATAGTGTTGTTAAGTATGTTGGGATGAAAATATGTTCTTAAAAGTGTTTAGAATCTGAATGTGATTCTTAAATTTAGATCGAAACACTAAAGGAACGCATTTTCTGTCTCGGTAATTTTTGGCAACACTTTAATTACAGCACAATAAAGTGTTAAAATGGATGAGTTCTGTCAATATTGTACTTTGTCAAATTTTGTGATTTTTAGTGTTAATTTCGCAAATTGCTATGTAGAGCGATACACTTTTTATCATTGTTCATACAATATTAAATATACTAACTAAAGCAAAGGTCGTACAAACGAGTAAACACTAATTTTTAACCAAAATTTTGAGAAACATTAATTAATGAATAGTAATCGTCATAAAAATGCGAAGAAACCCTTTATCCAACGGAAAGTATGTTTCTTAAACCGAATTAGATGGTTTGGTAAGAGTAGGTAGAAAAACAAATGCATTCATAATGCCTGACGAACTACCTTGAATAAAATATGTTTCCTCAAGCCGTGAAGGGTGACGCTGACGCATACTTGGAAGGATGAATTCTTATTCTTGAACGGGGCTTTTGGATGTTTGACCGGATGTGTCTATATTAACTTTCTGAACAAAAGTAGTTTAGCACATTGAGATCACTAAAGAAATTATTTTGCCTTTCCCCATTTTTACACTCTTTCTCGGTTCTAGAAAATTTATACGTCAAATAATATTCTTCCTTTGGAGTATTCCAATAATTGTACATATTTCTCCCAATGCTCGTTTTAGTACTTATTCCACAATTTTCCCCAAGTGAAAACTGTAAAAAAAATTATAACTTAAAGTCATAGATAATCTCACACAGCACACTCTTCCATATCTCCTCTATTTCTGGTCGAAACTGTTCCATAACTGTCTGACGTTAATATCACGTCTTTTCAACGTTAGTGTGTGGGAATATTTCTAGAAAAAATTCTATGATATAATAAAGACTTTTTTTTCCGATTTAAAAATATATTACTTTGTGGTATTCTTTCCATTCTTTCATATCAAAACTAAAATTTACAAAAGCCAAAGAAAAAAGAACAGTATATGCTTCACCAAGGGGACAATTAATTCTAGAGAGAAAATAGCGAGTTACTTTTTTGCTTTTTTACAGAAATTGAACTTTAATATATTATCTTTACTCCTTAATTAAATCTTACTAAATTAATATGAATCCAATACATCAGGGAACAAAAAGACTAGTAATCATAATCATTACTAAACTGGAACGTTGCCAAATCCCGAACAGAAATATCAAGAAATAATCGTAATAACCTGTCGTATTTTCGAATACCATTAAGCTGAATGAGAAAGACAGCCAATCGAATGGTTAGCAATAATGCGAAGAGGATGTGGCTTAAATAGTCTGATCGTTAAATACAAAAATCCCATCTATTTTAGTAAAAGTATTTGCAGAGCGGAGAGGTAGCTCTGTGTTGTCGAAATTGGGAACTATTATTCTGTGTTCGATTTTCGATGTTGCCAAAAGGGAAACCCTGTTATGGGTCAATATTTTGATTACATTAATAACTACTTTCTTCAGTGATTTCATTTTGGTTATAAGAGCTAATAAAGAGGTATAAAGTACAGCAGTCAAATATCTACATGAATAAGTATAAAAAACACACACATATAAGAATAGCTATATCACTGAAAAGTATGAAATAATTTATTTTCCTAATTTACAAATTCAATCTTTCCAGCGGCATATATAAGGGGGGTGAGGGGGCCCTGGCACCCCCGAAATTCGGACTAGATATACTAAAGAAGTTAAAACCCTGTTTTTTGGGGTAAAATTTCTACAAATTTTCTGGGGGAGAACCCCCACTTATTCCCTTTTCAACTTTATGAAATTTCAGCTGAAGAAAAATCACTCAAATTTACATTTAAATTATATTTCTACTTAGCTTACAGCACAAAAGTTAAAAATAGAAGGACTAAGACAAATGAAGTTAAAAAATATTTTGAAACTGAATCATTTATGCAGTATCAATGCAGTAAGTAAATATCAATGGAGTCAAACATTCAGTGGATTAAAAAAAAAGGTTAAAACACTTTTAAATTAAAAACAAATTTTATTTTGCATTAGTAATAAGTAAAGAAGACAATTTAACTTAAATTTAAAATTTAATAAAACGATACAATGAATGGATATCGATTTCGCCAAATTCAAGGGGCTATATCTGCCTAAAGGGGGTAGTTAATTTTCCCCTCTCATGTGTACAGCGAAGCTTGTATATTTTTTTAACACAAAAAGTCAATTTGCTATTTTTTGGACTTATTCCCTTTCTCAAACAGACGATTCAGTTTTCTCAGTCGATGTAAAAAGTGGCGGGTATCCGCCATCGGAAGAGGCTTCCCCGAGGAATGGAGAGGAAATGGACCGGAAGCAAGTAACCAATCTGCAATTAAGGGAAAACCGAGCCGGAAACGGGATAAAGCCCCGATAAGACTGCAGCCACCAGTCAATTACTTAAAACTGCTCATTAAAATGGAAAGCATTTTTCTCCGTATAGTTTAGGTTTCGGTTAAGAGGTTACAACTTGGGATGTTTCCTCTTTTTTGTGATGGTGCGATAAATTTTAACTATTCTAAAAATTTTGGGGCAGGGGTTGGTTGAGCCCTATAACCTATAAACTGTTCCTAAATACACAGCCCTGATATTTCTATTAGAATCATAATAATAGAAAAAGTACAGAGTTTTTGGTAAACTTGTAACATAACTTAGTTTTCAACTCCTGAAAAGACACAACTGATCTAGTAGCCATATCACTCGATGCTAATGCGGGTTAAGCAAGCAAGCGATGTCAGAAATCAAATAAAAAGTTATGTGTTCGCGATTCGCGAGAAGTTTTAGTTTATTTCATTCAATTTGATTTTAAATAAAGAGGGAACAGGATTTTTTTTCTGTGTAATAGCGTACCGATTTTAAAGTTTACAATTCGTTTATACAATCATGGAATCTCATAGCGACGATATAATCATGTCAAATGATCAAAGTAATGATGATTCAAACGAGGAGCAACAGACACTTGACCAGGGCGGCCACGAAGCTGGAAGGACAGTCACAGTCGTCAGAATCCGTAAAGATACCACCACCGAGGATCTTGAAGAGTTCTTTGCCAAATTTGGCGCGGTGGAAAAAGTCCGAATCGAAATTAAAGGCAATAAACGTCATTACGGATTCGTCACCTTTGCTAGCAAAGAGTGTGCAGCCCTAGCTATGTTCGATGCACCTCACAGAATTAAAGGAAGAAAAGTTAACGTTGTACATTACAGGCCAAGTCAAGACCATGATGAAAATAATGGTGAAGATACGGAGGATTCAAACGAGGAGGAGCCTCAAAGACAGGAAATTGTCCAAGGCGGTTCAAGCGGCTACGACGCGCTCGACATTGAGTCTCACGAAGCTTGCAAAACAGTAAAAGTCGAAAGACTCGGACAAAATACCAAGCCTGAGGATCTTGGGAAGTTCTGTACCCAATTCGGTGCCGTGGAAAAAGTGCGCATTGCAACGAGGGATGATTCTGATGGAAAACCCGTGAGCCACGGATTTGTCACGTTTGCCAGCAAAGATTCTGTAGCAATGGCTGTGTCCGATGAACCATACAAAGTTAAAGGGAAAAAAGTCAGAGTCAAACGTTACAGCCCTAGTCAGGATCAAAATAATGAGGAGGAGCAAGAAATACAGGAAAGTTTCCAAGGCGGTGAAATCGGCTATGGCACGTCCGACGGTGGATCTTGCAAAAGAACCTTGTACGTCGACAGACTCGGACAAAATACCGACCTCAAGGATATTGGTGAGTTCTTTACTCGATTTGGTGCCGTGGAAAAAGTTCGAACTGCAACGAGTGATTCTGACGGCAAGCCTCTGAGCCTCTTTGTCACCTTTGCTAGCAAAGACTGTGCGGATTTCGTTGCGTTCGACGAACCTCACACAATTAAAGGGAGCAAAGTTAGAGTCAGACATTGCAGACTTACTAGTCAAGACCAGGATCAAATAAATGACCGATCTGATTCAAGCGAGGATTTGGAACAAATCCAGGCAAGTGTCAAAGACTACGGCGTTTCAGTCTGTGGATCTCCTGACGCTACGGTGTGCGTCAGCAGAATCCGTAAAGATATCACCTCCAAGGATCTTAATAAGTTCTTTTCCAAGTTTGGCTCGGTGAAAAACATCCACACTCCAACGTGGCCTTCTAATGGCAAACATATGGGCCATGCAGTCGTCACCTTTGATAGTAAAGACTCTGCGGATTTTGCCAAGTCCAACAAACAGCATAGAATTAAAGGGAGGAAAGTTCTGATCAGACCTTATATCATACCAAGAAAGAAAAGGATCAACATCGGAGATATTAAATCTCAAGTAAAGATTCGTAACTTGGAAAAGTTTGGAGAGGTTGAATCCAAACAGGCAGAGAACAACTCCATTGCTGACATGGTGGTCGCAGCAGATGAGAACAGCAGCCCGACCCTGATGGAAACCCCAAACCCCGACCCCTCTATGGATATGGTTTAATTTTTTTTTATGTTCACGCCCCAAACCTTGGTAGATGAAAATACCCATGTGTGTTGATAGCCACTTTATCTTAATATGCTTATAATTCGGGCAGAATTCTTAGATTTTTTACCAAGCAGCACATTCCATTTCGGTCCAGTAATTTTACAATATTCAATTGCATGTGCATAATTCAAAATAAAAAAATATTTAAAAAGTTTGTTTGCAATTTATAACGTCTTTAAATTTTTTGTATTCAACCAAATATAAGGTAAGGAAGGTATATGGCAAGGTAACCATGAGGTTGGTTGGTATAGCGTGATTAACTAACTTTTTTATTGTAATTCACAGTTTAAATTATAAATTAAACATAAATCTGCACAATTTTTTCTGAAATTCAAACCAACATCAGAAGGATTACCCTTTCTTCTTTTTTAAATCAACAGTTAATAAATAAATGCTTAATAATACAATAACTTGGCCTTTCTATAGATCTCTGGCCAACAGAAAAAACCCTTGCCTGCTCTTAGATATTGATCTTCGACTTTTTTTTTCATTGTAATAAGGGGTTAGAAGGCGTTTCCATAAACGTCACCTATCAATTGCGACGAACTATCATCAATCTAAGAAAATTGTCCCCGAGACATACTGCGACTTAAATCGATGGACTTAAAGGGTTGACAAATCTATACAAAAGTGAAAATACAAACGCTTATTAATTTATCTTATGAAAATATTTGATTGAATTGAACAACTTATAAGAAAACAAATTAGTTTTAATGTCTCTTAGGTAATCAAAGGTTAGACAAAGTTTTTTTTTGTTTTAAGCTCTATGAAAAACGTTAAATTTGTAGATTTTGTTACAATTATGTGTTTATGTTTGTTACAAAATGAGGATATAAAAACCTCCGAAAAAATGTTTTTGCTTTCAATACAAATGTATAAATTGTAAAATGAACCCTGTGCCTGTTGACTATATGTTGACTGTGCCTGTTGACCTGCCTGATTATTCAACTGACGAGTTTGGTTAGAATACTTAAATCAAATTCAATTTGGAAATTTTCAAGGAGCACTGAAACAGTAAAAGTGCATATTATTAAATTTTTTCCATAAAGGAAAAAGGGAGGGTGATATATGGGAGGGTGAAAAAGTAGAATTGTGTAAAAGATTTGTTTGGTTTTACTTCTTTTATCCATATAATTCATCTAATTAGGATAATTCTATAAAATGAATGGTAGGAAGTATACAATGCTATATGCTGTGAAAACCCTGTTAAATTACCAGTATTCATATCAATATTTAAAAAAAAATAAAGAATAGAAAAAACGGTAAGTTTTGACATAGTTGGAAAGAACATCAATACGCGTTGGTATTCATAAAATTTGGTATTGAAATCAGTTAAAAGTTAAAGGTTTCTTTACCGTACAAATGATTTCCAATCCTAAATAGTTATTTATTCAAAGTTATTTTTTCTTTCTAAACAATAACTAGATATATTGTTTGACAATCCATTTAAAAAATTATTTTCATCTTGACATCTTGATGATGTGTCACTCACTGTGTCGTATATAACTATAAAATCTATTTAATAGATAAAATTGTTTTGGAACAATTGAAGAAAAAAGTTTATTATTCTTCATTCAAACGCTCCTTTGAAAAAATAATGGGCTGTTCTTAGAGGCCATGTTTAAATCTAAAAATTAGGCATCAATAACCAGTGTACAAAGACAAAGAATCTAAAAATAAACCCAAATATACATTCTTTTTTCAAATTTTATGACATTATTGGACTCATGCCATATGTAACTCTGAGAAGCTCAAATAAAATCTAAAAATAAACCGAAATACATTCTTTTCTCAAATTTTATGACATTATTGGACTCATGCCATATGTAACTCTGAGAAGCTCAAATAAAATTAAAAACAAATTTTTAAAACATGACATTTTGACATTAAAATCAAAAGTGACTTACTCAAATCCCTGGTTTATTTCAGGATCCCATCTTAAGTGGAGATTATTCTTATCTGAGTTCCAAACCATTACCTGTAAAAGAAAACAGGTGAGAGATAGAATATCTTATATCCCTTTTGTGCACACAACTTTCTCAAAATAGAACTCACTATACGTACTAGTAGTACAATTTATAGGTGAATTTATTTTTATACTATGTGAAAGAAATCGATGAAAGAAATAACAGATCGCAGAATTCCATTTCTTTAATAGTATTTTGATTTTATGTGGTTTTTACTTAACTTGTTTCATCTTTTTCAACGAAATGGAGAGTGTATTTTCACATTATGTTTTATTTATTATTTTAAAAAATTTACTGAGTCTGATTCTGAAGGTAAATAATCCGTGAAAACTTCCGTACAATGTTTGTAGAACTCGAGAGATTCTTACCATGATATTTATTCAATAGGTAGAGAAAAATACAAAAGCATTTGCCAATAGAGAATGGCAACAAATTTGCTTTTTTTCTGGTAGGATTTAAATACAGAAGATTCTCGACTCCTCGAATTCCTCGTCCGTTTACTTCTTCATCAACACAATTTGTCAAATTTTAATTGAGTTCAGGTATAAAAACTGATCCATCCGCTGCTTTATTTACTATTTTCTCACATTCATCTTGCCTCAATTGGACTCGGGATCCTTATCCAGAACGTTTAAATAAAAAAGTTTAAATCCTTTAGGGGCCGTTCAGATATTACGTTAGCACCTAACGGGGGGAGGGGGTTTGCTATTTGCTTATTTTTCCTGACAAGGGGGGAGGGGGTATGAGTGATGATTAAGTAAGATGTTACAAACACTGCATTTTTGAAAATCTCTTGTTTCTTGCATAAATAATTTCTAAATTCAACCCAAAATAAATTTAACACAAAAATTGAACAAGGGAAAAATTTTCAAGCATTTTTCACATGTAAAGTTTTAACGGTAGGTTAAGTGTCTATGGAGAACTATGAAATTCTGAAATCTAAGCACTAATAAAGATTTTGTACCAAAAAAAAATAACATAGAGAGGGGTCGATTAGTTTTCTTATGCAATTAATGATAGGGGGGTTGCGGTTTGCTTCTTTGCTGACAAGGGTTGGGGGGGTCAAAAATGACCAAAAACATGCTTAAGTAATATTTGAACGGCTCCTTACAACACTTGAACCAGTTTTGACCTTTCATTTAACGCATTCCAATAGGTTCTTAAAATCATTAAACATTTATAAAATGAATATTACTGTGTTGTTTCCGTGATTATATGTTAATTTAAAACCACATTTTAATAATCAAAATGAGCAATTGCTAAATTTTCTTAAGTATCTCTAAGATATTATATTATACATTTTTATAATTATCATAATTTATTTTAGCTTGAAAAATAGTTAGGGTATTTTCAGAAACTCTTTATTTTTTCAGTCATGGAACGTATTGTGCTGCTATTGCCGCTGGTGTAGCTAACAACAACGTATGTGGAGTTGGAGTAGCATTTCATGCTAATATAGGGGGTACGGATCACCATTTTATGTTATAGTGGGTTTTGTTTTCATTATACGGTTTCATATTTACATGGCACATCAGCTTTATACTGACTGATGACTTTTTTTGACCGATAAATATCAAATTTCCATAAGTTATTCCTTACTAGAGGTAATTTTTTTAAACAGCAATAAAAAATCAAATTAAGTACTATTAAAACTGTAATTCTCATAAATGTAATTAAGTTTAGATAAAACATTTGAATGAAACAAAACTTAAATTATCTGATAGATTTAAAGATCAAGCAAGTCAACCAAAGCAAAAATGTTTGTATGTACTTAATCATCAACGTTCTAATCTGTATTTAGTAGATAACACAAGTTTATCGTGCATTTTATATGATTCTCAATGAAATAAAAAATAATGGAGTCCTACTTCTACAGTTTATCTATTTGATTTTGTTTCTTTACTTTAAATGTATCAAAATAACATTGAGGAAAAGAGAGAAACTCTTTGATATAGTAAAAAAGTAATTTAGTTTTCTAGAAAAAAATTACTTCCCTCCACATTAAAAAATAAAAGCAATAAAATTTGTTTTATCAATTAGAAAACGCTATTTTTTAAAAGAAAAATGTATTAGTAATTACATAAAATATCATGGAAAAGTTGAAATGTTGTATGAAAGTGACATATCAAAGAGATTCTATGAACACATAGAGGAGATGCATAGATATAAAAAAGTCTAAATTATTAGAAATTATCATCAATAACTATAAATCTTAAAAATTATTTCTCAACCACAGATTAGACAATTATAAAATTAGTACTACTCCTTGCTATTCGTGCAAATATTTCTGAGATAAAAATTTGGATACAAACATTTTGGGTTAACTCAAAAATTGACTCTAATCACCCAGGGGTGCGCCTTTTGGACGGAGATGTGACGGATGTCCAAGAAGCGATGGCTTTGGTCCATTCTCTGGACCAGGTGGACATCTACACGGCATCGTGGGGCCCAAAGGACGATGGCAAGCACATAGCAGGTCCTGGACCTTTGGCCAAGATGGCATTTCACAAAGGAATAACCCAGGTAATGAAATGCCATGGACATTCTTTCACCTCTCAGTTTTATTTATGGTGGAAGATTTTATCATTAATGTAGCCCCCAAAATAAAAAGGTGCATGTGGACTAGCCGGGAGGATGTGATAAATGTTTAATAAATCGCGTATCAAAAGAAGAGTATCGTAAGAAATCAAGTATCAAAATAAAAAAACAATCCAAATATTTCAACTATACTCGACAGCAACGTTTCCTGACCCTATGACGTCACTATGCGGAAGGAGAAACTGCGTAAACAGAAAGCCTGTTGGGCAGCTAGGAGGAGTTTTACTTTACTTTTTTCATATTAGTAGGGGAGCCCAGAGTGTTTTTGAGTAGTAACTCGAGTGCGTCAGATAGTCATAGGGGGATACCTTGCATGCTTTTGAGTAACTCCACCAAATATAAGCTCTCTATGTAGGGGGGTTTGTCTAGAACAGCCGGTCAGATTTGTAAAAAAAAATTAGTTAAATGGACATACTCGAGCGCGTCAGATAATGATAAGGTAGGTTAGTTACCAGCTAAAAAGTGTACATTTTCTAAAATCTGCCGATTTAAGCGGTGGGTATTAAGGGAGCGGGAGGGTTGCAAAGTAAAGCCAAGACCGGTAAGACGCTATCGCTCTTTTTGAGAAAAATGTACGAAACAAAATGTTTCAAACAAACTAGGCTCAACTAGTTGTAAATTGTCTTGGTAGCCAATCTGACGCGCTCGAGTATGTCCATGTAACTAGTTTTCTTTCAAATTTTGACGGGCTGTTCTAAACAAACCCACCAACATGGAGAGCTTATATTTGGTGGAGTTACTCAAAAGCATGCAAGGTATGATTATCTGACCCCTATGATTATCTGACGCGCTCGAGTAAATCCACATTTAGCATCATGGGCTCCCCTACTATATTGATTCATGCTTCATATTCTCATATTTTTAACTATTTTAACAAGGTTCTTGATTGTGAGAAATTTCATCGATTGACTTTTTTTAAAATACAGTACACTATATTTTTTTCTAAATATAGTTACCCGGGATGGTCGGAAATCCCTCGTTGCGGATAATTTTAAAGAAAGTTCTTAAGTTTAAGTCTTAATGAGTGTATTTCCTTAAAACGAGTGTGAATGTTTTTATGTAAATTTTTACTAGTAAAACTACTTTTTTAGCAAACAAAGATTAGGCCACGAACTGTAAATTCTCCATGAAAGCTTAGTCTGCTCAACAGAAAAATTTTGCAAGTATGACAAGATTCTTTTTTGCTTGTAACCAATTCAAATTTGTTAAAAAAAAGCTTTACTTCAGCACAATGTTTCCTCAATACAGAGAATCTTGACTTTTAACTAAATTTCCCTCATCCTGCTAGTATAAGCTTTCCCACAATCTTAAGCATTCTTTCTCCTTCCATTAATAAATAAAGGAACACTCTCTCCTCTTTCGCTAATAGCCCTCGGTCAAAGTGAAAGTGTCTTATCACAGATTCGGACGTCTATATAATGTGGAATGCGAGGAATATTACGCGTATATTTGCTAGAGGCAGCTGACGGGGATCGTGAATAAGAAATGGGTTATGTCAACCTCTTAGATGCGTTGATTCAGCTGCGGCAGCCTTGGTCTACTTCGCTCATAATATTAAGGTTATTAGTAACGGTAATAAAGTATATCCAAATTCAACTGAATGTGTTGGGAAAGTACTGTTTGGGCATGTCCCAATGTCCATAAATAATGTCACAATTGGAGGGGAAGGAGGAGTGGGGAATTGTGACGTCACTCACTACACACTGCAAATCTATAACCCCTCCCCCATTTTTTTTTAAATGTACCTTATGCAGAGGCACGGCTTACTAGATACTTATACAGGCTAGCCGAGTTTTAAACAATGAAAACCATTTGACAACTTTTCCCACTTGGAGCGCTACAAGACCTACCTATATCACCCACCGCCTTCAACACTGTGGATATGCTTTGCCAGTTGGTCCAGTATTGCCATCTGGATTTGCAATGATTTCCGTTCTCGGCTAGCCTGTATAAGTATCTAGTAAGCCGTGGCAGAGGTATAGAAGACATTGTTATAATTATAGCACCAAATTAACGGTTCACTTTAAAAAAAAATTGTGAAGCACATTTTATTCAGGCAATCAAATATGAGGGATTTCGACGGCTCGGTGGCAAAAAATAATTGTTGTAATTTCTTTACGACTTTATAACATCCGATTTAGTTTTCATCGCCCTACTTGGTGTCCCGTTCTTAATCTTTTGGTTATCTTTGGGGAGGGAGGGGTCCATAATTTCGGGAGAAAAAAAACTCACGTAATTTATGGACATTCCCTTATGGATCTTGGGCATTCCAAGTGGCACACGACAACAAACAGCAGGTGTTTTCTTCCGTTGCAGGGTCGCGGTGGTAAAGGGGCGATCTACGTGTGGGCGGCGGGGAACGGGGGTCGGCTCGGAGACAACTGCAACCTGGACGGCTACGCGTCCAGCCCCTACACGGTGACTGTAGGGGCCCTGGGGGCCGACGGTCGAAGCGCCTACTACTCGGAGCCCTGCGCGGCTCTGTTGGCTGGGGTGTACGTCGGGGGGTCACACCGACCCCCCGCAGACGTTCGCAAAGAGAGGAGGAAAATCAAAGTGGTGAGAACTTTTTTGTCAATGGAATTGTATGTCATTGATATTATGTCAATTTCATCCCAAAATTTTGAAAAAAAACACCTCACGTAATTTATGGACGTCCCCTTGCCAAAATGGTATAAAATTGAAGTTAATAACTAATTATTGACGCACTGACTATTATTAAAGTGACTCTCTAAGGCTGAGCGCGCACGAGTGACTAAAGTCACGGCGACCAGGATTACTAGTATCAAAAATATCACTAGAAAACAATGGATCTCTATGAAGAAATTCTTGGCAATCGGCCAACTGTCACGTCGCCTAGTGCGCGCACTCTACCAATACTTGAACTTGTTTCAATAGCCAAGGCAACATTTTTGTCTTTGTCACAGTGACAAAAGTCGCTCGTGCGCGATCAGCCTAAGTCTAATAATTAGAACAGTTTTGTTGTTTTGGTTACCTTTTAAAAGCATCTGCATCCTTGTAATTTCTTTTCCTCCATGGTTTATGCTTAGAAAATGGAGTTTAAACTCATTTTTATTCACCTAATTAACTGCTTAACTACCAGCAGCGTAGTTAGAGGAATTGAGAGTTATATTTCCCCTGATGGTCAAAAACGTTTTTTAACCCAAGCAGGAAAGGGCTAAATTTGCCATATATCCATCCTAAAATTCCAATATCTCCCTTCGATATTTTTTGGCTACGCGTAAAGTAAAACTTGATAAAAAAAATGTAAGTACATAAGAGTAGTGTAGAGATTATGTAAGGAGAAAGAAATATTGCAACAGATGGCAGAAACTCTTAATACGTATTTTGGAAAAGACACTTGAAAAAAACATTTAAAATTCAATTAAATAAGTCAACCTCAGAGTAAAATTCATTTAAACTTGGTTGCTAACCTCTAAAAATAACTATTAAGTCTTAATGTAACAAAAATGGCAGAAACTCTTAATACGTGTCTGGAAAAGGCACGTGACAAAATTATTTAAAATTCAATTAGGCTGGGCGCGCACGAGTGACTAAAGTCACGGCGACAATACTTGAACTTGTTTCAATAGCCAAGGCAACAATTTTGTCTTTGTCACCGTGACAAAAGTCGCTAGTGCGCGATCAGCCTTAAATAAGTCAACCTCAGAGTAAAATTCATTTAAACTTGGTTGCCAACCTCAGCAAATAAAATAACTATTGCCTTTATACTGGGATTACTGCTGATCTTTCGAATAAACAACAACCACCAAATTCCATCTCACCGAAAATAACACTCGAACGCTCCAAAATTGAGGCGCGGCAGAAAAACGGCTTTAATTAAAAACCACTTTAAAAAAATTCAGCCGAGCGAGGGAAAACCAGAAACGCCCCACATTCGCTGGGGAAACAAAGTGCTCAGCACCCCCTACACAAAAGCTCGCGAAAATGTTCCATTATTAAAGCTTCCGAAACACTTAAAAACGCAGCGAAGAGTGGAGAGAAAGCGCATCCCATCTTCTTCGCTGTGGCTTCCAATTAAGAGTTTCTTGCTCGTTAATCTCGGTTGTTCTCTTCTTCTTCTTACTCCCTCCCCCTCCCCCTTTTAGATTGTTCCGGAAGGCAAGGGCAAGTGTCGGTCGACGTTCCAGGGCACCTCAGCGGCCGCCCCATTAGCTGCCGGGGCATTGGCGCTGGTTTTGCAGGCCAAGTGAGTCTCTTCACTTCGATTTGGAAATTCCAGATTAGATCAATCAAAATGATTTATCGTGTCGTGTTTAATTTTTAAGATTTAATAAAATTGTGGTGTTTTAATGAGTCGTAAGTTTTACTGTGCTCATGACTAGATAATTGAATATTTGTTTTCGTTCCAATCTTTCTGAGATTGTACAAAAATAACTAATTTAATTTATTTTTTTTTGTTTAATTTTATGTTTTATTTTTCCTTTTTATTACGTTATGATATTTTTTAAAAATGTTTTTATGGTAAATTAATTTTTACTTAAACATCTCCTTAATTTACTATTACAATCCTAATTCCTTCACACTAGAGATGTATACAAGGGGGGGCAAAAGAAAGTAGGGCCTACCTAAGTAATAAAGAAGTAGCCTAGAAAGACGTTCAAATGCAGGTTTTTAAAATTTTTATAAAACTCTCTCTTGACTTAAGTCTTTTTACTTCTGATATCATAGACAAACTCCGAAAAAAATAATCATTTCTCCCAAGAAAAGAATGGTTAAAAGACATAAAAGGAACAATCCTATAATACTAAGAGTGGAAAAATGCCTCTTTTTGAAATCATCTTTCATCTTTTTACCTTTCTTCTCGTCATCTACTTTCCCTTTCATCCTTTTTTCCCTATTATTCACCTTAAGGGGGAGAAGTAAACCTGCACTGCTTCTGTACAATTCAAACGGGATAAAAAGGGAAAAATGTGCTGAAAAACAGGGGGGAGAAATCTTTTTTAACATCAATAGAAAAAAGCAATTTTAAGATCTGATTTTACAAATGAATCACATTGAGTCACACATACCCCCTCTTTTCCCCCTAGATCTATGACATAATATGTGAATGGTCCCTAACGAAAGGTAAAGTACTCTATTATCTCAACTCATTGGTCTGTATATGATTAAGCATCAGTATAGCCGCATTTTCCTGAAAAATAAACTAAAAATCTGTTCTCGACAGCCCTAATGGTAACTTCCTCCCGGGCTTCCGCAAAGAGGAGCAAGCACACCCTCAATAAGCTTCGGCACCAGGGAGCACAAATCCGATAATACCAGACCGTCTGGAAATCGGAAATTGTTTTTTCAGAAGGAAATGCATCTGGCAATGAAATGTATTTCTGTATAGTAGAAGTTGGTGGGGAAACTAGGTAAACATTTTTCGAGCCTTTATTCCGAATGGGATTTGGGAAGTGCGTTTACCTTTGAAATGGGGTTTGAACACTGTCTACTTTCTGGGGGTGGGTTTATTCATTCGACTTAAGCAGAACGCTATTCTTGTTTATGATGGAAACTGTTTCGGTGAAGTGTTAGAAGGGATATATTCGCAACTCGAGCAGAAAATCCTTTAAGAAACGGGAATAACGTATTGTACGCCTTTTTCTCACGTGCTATATAGGTGAAGTTTTGAGTGGGTGTGTTTTCTGCGTAGGTTAGTGTTTTTAGTTCATTTTGTAAACAAATTTTGATTCTTAACCTTTTTGAAAAGCGTTCTCTCCACTCTCAATCTCCTGTCTCACTGTGTCACCTATTTTTATCATTTCCCAATCTCTATAGTACAGCAGCTTTGCACAAAAATCTGGCAATTCTGACAACCAGCAGCATGCAACTTGGCCCAATTGTTCTCCATGATATCAGGGTCAAAAAATCGCCGACAACCTGGGGGACCCTCCCATAAGGAGGAATTCAAGATTACGTCCAATATGGCGCTGACATCAAATTTGGACTATTTTTAGATTTTTTTAAAGTCGATTTCTAGGTTTTCAATTATGCAGATTTTAAAAATTATTATTTAGGAACTCTAATTTTAGGAAATTAGAGTAGTCCATTAGGGACCATTCATTAATTACGTAAGTGTCCTGAGGGGGAGGGGGGTTGAAAAAATTTCTACATACCCTTACTTGATGGGAGGTGGGGGGTCAAACCCATTCTTATGTAAGATTTTCTATGTTAATGTAAACTAAACAAATTCCAATTATTCTAATCATATTACTATTGAATAACTCCAGAAAAATGCTGACGATCTCGGTATATTATCGAAGCTTTAATTTTTTTTTAAATAATTTTTATTTATAAATCTAACATTTTATTATTTTGAAAAACGAAATGGAATTTTATGTAAGAATAGGGGGAGGATAATTTGAAAAATCTTACGTACCCTTACATGGGGGTAGGGGGGGGGTCAAAAATTGCCAAAATCATCCTTACGTAATTAATGAATGGCCCCTTATAACTGCTGTTTTAGTCAAATTATTATGTTTTAAATTAAACGAATCTAATTCTTTTTTGAAACTTATAATGCTGATTTTTGAAATTAGAACCGTTTGTTTTACAGGAAAAATGGCTTTATTTCTATAATTAAAAAATTCTCTGTTTCAGCCCCGACCTGACATGGCGCGACGTACAGCACCTAGTGGTGTCGACCTCCCTTCCCCCTGCGTCCGAGGGCGGCTGGGGCGTGAACGGAGCGGGGCGGCGCTACCACCCGAAAGTGGGCTTCGGCGCCCTGGACGCCGGGGCGATGGTCAAAGCCGCGAGGGGATGGAGGCCGGTGGGACCGCTTCTGGAGTGGACGTCGCCGCCTCTGACTGGAAGAAGGTGATCATTTCGGTTGAAATGTAGAGAGATGGTTTTTTATTTACTCTTTTCTAATTGGCTCCCTTCCGTCGTGGCCTTGATCTAATATCTCTCATATCACTCTCTCACTCTCTCTCTAAACACTCTCTCTCTCGTTCTTAATTTCATTTTTTTTCCATTCTTAGCGTTATTCTCTCTTTCGAAAAACTCTTTTTACTCATTCTCCCCTCCCCTTAATCATCCCCTTCTCTTGATTCTCCCTCTCTATTCCACTTTTTTTTCTCATTTTTTCTCTTTTTTTTTGCTCTCTCATTCTTTTTCAAACTATCTCTCTTCATCTCTCATTCCTTTTTCTTAATTTATCATCCCTCGTATTCTCTCTTTCTCTACTTAATGTTCTCCTATTCTATAATGCTAATATCCTACCTCATTTTATGCCTCTAACTATGGTAGAGGACATAGAGCTGTAGTGAAACTACTGAAATATTAAACCAGACGCGATAATAAAGAAAATTTTAGGTTATACGGAATCAGGAATGAAATTAGCTGATAATTGTGAAAATCTCGATGCAAAAAAAAAAATCACATCCTAACTGAGAGAACCTTGGTAATAGTGAATATATTGGGTGGCCACATGGTTTCAGCAACGTAACGGCGCACGATAGTCGGTTGCGTGCTCGACTATTAATATTCTAAAAAGGTATGGTCGATGATGAATAATACCTCGGTCGATGTCGGACGTACCGAAATACGTGTGAGGTTATTTGCATGTGTAATCGGAGACAGTGACTCGTCACATCACATTCATGTCTCTATAGTCGTGAAATTTTCGCATTTTTACGGTCCGACAAGTTAGGTATATGTGGTAAATAAGTTATCTCCTTGGAATTTCGTCACGCTGAACGGTTGTGATACAGAGCAAGGGTCGGGTGGTCCGTAAATAATGATACTTTAAGCTAAATGATCAGCTAAATTCTTTTAATTGGGGACTGTACTGTACCTAACATACAGAGCGATAACAGCGCCACCACGTAAATCTTTGTAGAGAGAAGAGCTGCATGAGACCCTCCACTGGGAGGATGTGTGTAACGAGAGCTCTTCACTATCGCTATGATATTTCGCTATTTAGATAAAAAATAAAGTAATTGAGGTAAAAAAAGAGCATTCATTGAAACATAAAGCTGCTAGTTCTGCAACATACGACAGGGACCACTGCTATTATACCTAACCTCTATCCCCTTTTCCCACAGGTTGGTCCCCAGCAACGGCCACCTCCAGATCCCTCTCTCAATTCCAGCCCGCCCCGGCGGCATCGCTCGACTGGAAACTGCAACCGCGACGCTGACCATGCGCCACCCCCGCTTCGGCCGGACGTCCCTGACCCTCCGGTCACCGTCCGGCACCCCTTCCATCCTGCTGACCCCACGGGCGGCTGACGACCAGAACGACGGCGTGTCGGGATGGGACTTTCTGTCCCTGCATTTCTGGGGGGAGGACCCGGCTGGGACGTGGACCCTCCTCGTGCGGAATGGGGAAGGTGGAGGGGTGGTGGAGGAGGTGTCGCTTCGGTTGACAGGGACCTCTTGATTGGACATCGTTAGGGCACGGTCAGCCAAAAAACCTATGGTATCTCTTCAAAAAATCTGCCCTATCTCCCCATTCATGACCCCTCCAACAATAGCGAAGGAGTCCGAAGTCACCCCCCCAGTCAATTAGCAGACACCCGATAGTGACTTCTCGCTCCTCCCCGAGGGCTGTCTTTTGTTGGAGGGACCATTGAAGGGGTTGATTGCGGTTTTCCTATTGTCCGATAACCAGATACTGCAGATTTTTTGAACAGATACCATACTGATTTTCTTGCTGACCGCAGCCTTAAGGACAGTTTCCACTTTCACACTCTGTGGCGCGGATCCAGCACGGCTCCAAAGGAGGGGCACTTTTCCAGCACCTTTACCATTTGAGAAAAATGTCAAAATGTAGGAGATTTTTCTAAAAAGTATCACGATATGACATGTTGTATGTGAAGTATGTTGCGATACGACAATCTGGTAGGACCATTGGACAAAAGATCCTGATTCTGGTAAGACCAGATTGGGAATAACCGGGAGATAAAAATGACTTTATTTTCATCTCATGTATTAGTCTTATTAAAAACTAGCGCTTTCAGCGCTAGACCCGGCGTTGCCCGGGCGCAGTAAATACCTATAGCGCACGCGCTATCCCGGCGTTGCTCAGACATTATTGACGGGCTGCGCTCGTACTAAGTTCCTTGGACAAAATCTCATACACTTTGAAGTAGTTGGGAAGTCATATTTGTTAAAAAAAATATTTAAACTTAAGGTGCAACAGATTTAGTACAGTACCCAGACTGCTATACAAAGAGGCCCGCTGCATTACCATCCATAAAAATGGATTCAAACAGTTAAATGAATATAATCGAAGAATTAAACAAAAGTCAGTAAATGTATAAAAAGCCAGAGTGATTTAAAGGCACGGCCCAGTGCCTGCTCTTAGCTCATTAATTCAAAGATTGACATTTTTATAGGTTTTTTTTAATTCTGAAGAGATATGTTTCATCAAGAATATGTTTCAAAATGAATCACTTCTTTTTTTTTTTTATTGAACAACGGATTTTTCGGCCAATCAGATGCTTTATCAAAACAGCAGACGGACGCTTCTTCATTTTATATATTAAGATGAAAATTGTATAATTTTTCTATCTTTCTGTGAGTCGCTCATTGGTCTTGAACTGTCTTGAACGGATCCACAGAGCAAATTCGATTTGGAGGAGGGGGCGATTTCTATCAGGCGCGGATCCAGCACGGCTCCAAGGGGGGGGGGGCACTTTTCCAGCACCTTTACCTTTTGAGAAAAATGTCAAAATGTTGAAGATTTTCTAAAAAAAGTATCACTAAAGATAAAGATACCCTTTTGGTACCGCTGGGGGTTCTCCCCCAGAACAAAATGCTGAAATTTGACCAGTAAAAGTAGGGTTTTATCTCATTTGGAATACCTACTTTTTTGGGGTCCAAAGGGGGGCACTGTCCAGAGTGCCCCCTTGGATCCGCGCCTGGTTGAGATACCTGCAAAAGATCCTGATTCTGGTAAGACCATTAGGACTCACCGAGGGATAAAAATGACCTTATTTTCACCTCCTGTATAATTTTAATTTTATTAAAAATGAAAATTGTATAATTTTTCTCACCTTCTGTGAGTCGTTCATTGGTCTTAGACGAATTCACAGAGCATTCGATTTGTAGGGAGCGATTTCTGTCCGTGCTCCCAGCTAGTAGGTAACTATAAACTTTTGTTTCGGGGGGAGGTTCAAAATTTGTTCCACAACCAGCAACAAAACGCGATAGTGGAACGACTTTCTTTGGGTATCGATTCTTTTAAATGTCTATTACTTCTTTTAGGAAACGAACATTCAACAACATTTTAAGTTTCATAGGAATTAAAGTTAAGACCTTTAAAAACCCATTTTTCCTAATTTGAGTGCACTGTATTTCTCGAAATCATCGAAGAGTTTTCAAAGTACATGCTGAAAATCGATGGATTTCATATTAAAATTTTGTGCATACATATTCTCTATATAAATCTCACTTATTTTCTACGATTCACAAATTTATTGCAATACAGGCTAGATTGTTTTAGGAAAACATTTTTTATCCGAGAAAAGAGGGGTATAATTTTTGTCATAATCACTTAACCAGTTGTTAGAATGAATACACATTATGCATGTTCTTTTGGGTTGATTTTAAAATACGTAGCAGCGTAGCACACAACAGAAAAGTCTATATAAGCACTTACACAGCTGATGAATGTTAATTCCGTCTTCTGAATGAATCCTGAATGTTCTATCCATCCGGAGAAATTATTTTGGTGCTGCCATCTTTACCCTTACGAAAGTAAGAGCAATATATAATTATTATAAAGTATGTAATACAATAATAAAATAAATATAATAATAAAATATAATTTAATTACTGTAGATAAAATCAAATAAATCTTTAGAATGTGATGTCAGCCTTCTTTTGAAATGTTTCAGTTAATTATAAAGTTATTATGTAAAATATTGATTAAATAAAGGGTTATTATTCAAATTAATTCTTCACTGGATTTTCCTCTATGAGAGATTCTCTATTTATTTTTCATAACTATTTTTAATTCCATTAGTTAAACTATAACTGAATTACATGTAATTCTTATTTTTTTTAATATGAAAACAATATAAAGGACCATTAAAAAACAAAACTTTCCTGCATTTTAAAAGATATTAGAACTTAATTTTTCTTAGTCCTTTAAAATACGAATACTATATATTAGTTTACTTACCTGAATCACAATATTCGGAGAAAATATCGTACTAATGGAATTTTTTCGGCATTATTCATAATGTGGAAACTATTATTATTCAAAATATCGTTTGGTATTTAAAAAAAAAAGGTCGAAAAATCATTTTGTTACAAGTTCTTAGCCATATTTAAAATAAACTGTTTTTGTACTGTCAGTTAACGATAAAAAAATTAAGTAAGGTGATTAAAATTTATTTTTCTAAGCTTCTGTACTGAAAGAATGTTACCCTATGGATGGCAAAACATATTCAAGAAGATGATTTATACAAAGACAATACCTATTTTAAACTAGCTAAGCCTCGATTTTTAAGTTCTCAACAGACACGTTTTCTAATAGAATAATTAAGATGACTCAGGGGTAAAATAAGGATAAAATAAAGAATTCCATTTTAGTGCATTGTTGAAATAAAGCTCCATAGAAACCTGACACCTAAAGTTTAAAAATGTACATAATAAATTTTAAAAATGGGGAATAATTTTTTTTAGAGCTTTAAAAAAAATCATAATCATCTTCACCAAAATTTATTCTTTTACCGCGAAAGTCGTTATCTAAAAAGCTTCATATTACTTCACTAGTAATTCAGTAGGTATTGTAAAATTCAGATTATTTTTAAACTTCCTTTCATTTTTTAGACATATATTAATGTACCTAATTCATTCTTTTCACAACTATGAAAAACAAAGACGGTATTCCGGAATTTTATTAAGTACTTACAAACAGTTATAAACAGTTTAAACATACATTAACATAAAACAACATATTTCACATTACTGATAAAACTGGAGGGTGATCATTTTGATATCAGACGCACAAAAAAATTTCCTTAAAAGTTGAAAATAATACACACTTACATTTAATTGCAGTATTGTAGAAAGTGTTTAAAGTTCGTCAGTTTTTTACATAGTGATTTTTCATGTAACAATAATTGGAATAGGGTTTTTTGGTTTGGTTTGGTACTTTGGTTACATATATTTTCCGGTATGTGTGCTTGATCTCAGGGATCCGCTTATACACCTTCGTCAAGTAAGACAAAGAAATGGCACAAAGAAGACCAAGTGGCACAAAGAAGGAAAATACACCCAGGGGCGAGGTGATTGGAATAGGGAACACTGTCACAGGGAAGTACATTAAAATTCCAATTTGTACCAAATTAATTACAAATCCCACCTTAACCCACCCAAAAGAGGTGAAAGAAACAGATAATAATAAGTAAAATAAATGACACACAGCTGCTGTTCGCACCTCGACACGGCTGTCAAACATCATAAGTAAAAAACAAAACAAAAGGGAAAATGTTATGACAACATTTTTCTTCCTTATAAACGACCTGCTTAGCCTCATTTTCAATAATGTAGTTGATCCTCTGATGGTGTTTTTCAATAAGGGGTCAGTACAGAACCTTTCCTTGAAAGATCTACAGTAAAATATTGGAATCCTCTTGATCTTGGATGATGCTGATTTGAACTCCCACATTTGGTTGATAGATTTCATATACTATGTGTTTCTATTTCTGTAGGAAAAAGTATAAAGGTTAATAAAAAGCGCAGAGTGGTATAATTCATAATGATGCCTATATTATTTCGCAATAAAAATATTTTTCAGAAATTGACCATTTTTTTTTTACAAGAAGAATATGTTCTTGGGGAAAAACAGTTTTATTCTGTTTTCTTTTATTTGTGATGTAGTTGGTAGTTAAACTGGTTTTATAATATAATCCCCACACACTCACCTGTCAAATAAATAATCAACGGCTGAGTAATAAACCAACTGATATACCTCTCCAACGATTTTCCCTACATTGACGGATCAGCATAATAGTAATACTACTCTTTTCTTTTGTTCATACCGCTGGATGTAAATGTAATAGTATATTTGGTTAAGATGAAGAAAAAATACTGATTTATATGAACATAATAAATTAAACGTCAGTTTGAAAAAGGCAGAAACCCAGTAATGAAGTTTTTAAGAAAATCTAAAAAATGAAAGTAATGGAATTTTCGGTGTATAACCACCATATTTTTACTGGAAATTCAAGAACCTAGTATTTCAAATGCAGAACAATCATTGAAAAAAATAAGTACAGCGATAACAATAAGCGATTTGATACTAGAAAGCTTCAAACAGTGTAACTCGAGTTTTGCATTAAAATCACAACTATGTAGTCCTAATTAAAGTATTGAAAACAATTCCCTATAGTGAGTATTTTGCAAACTATACATTCTTTAAGACAAATATGAGAGTGCAACATAGTATTTTATTAATAAATTAATGAGTCATTTTGTATGTTTATGTATTGAAATTGGCCATCAAACAGGAAAAAGGGGGTTTTTAGGGGATTTCACCAGATTTTGATAACATTTAAATCTACAAATCAAAATTTTCAGATACGTGAATCATGACCAGATTTTACCTCTAAAGAAACTTTTCTATTTTAGAGTGTTACTTTATATATATATACATAATAATACATATTCCTTAGGTAACCCAAACAACCATTACAATTTTAGAAAATCACCACTTTTAAATATTCCAAAACCTAATAAAGAGATTTTTCGTTTAAGTTTTTTATATCAGGGTTCTCTTTTTTTCAATAAATTACCTTATAACTTGTCTTCAATCTCAAATAAATTTTCATTTAAAAGGGAATTGTTTAAGTTTCTATTAAACATTAATGAAGTTAATTAATCTTCATGAATGTATTTTTTTCTTTATACTTCTTTGTATGAAGGTATATGCATCTTGATGTGTTTTTTTTACATGTTAGTTTAAATTGATGAGCCCTATACTTTAGCTAAATATTTGTGCTCTGTCTCTTCCAAAATGTATTGTTATGTTTTTTTCTTTTTTTATCTTTATATAAGTACTATAAATATATTTTTTGTTATCACTTGGAAGGGCCAAGGCCCCTTAGTGGTCAATAGGAAATCTTTTTTCTCTTTTCTTTCTCTTTGGTATGTTGTGTAATTGTATATAACCAATATAATAAATTATTCTTATTCTTATTCTTAAGCGAAATGTTGATAATATAAAACGGCGCATTTTACATTAAATTAAATAGGAGTTATCGTTGATCGGGACCGGTCTATTTTAATAACATTAACTGTGATCACATTACGTTAAGTCGACAGTATATTTAAAAACATTTTGCAGTTGAAAAAAGTTGATGGACTTATTCATTTTTTCAAATTTATGCATGAAAAATCCTAAAAAAACACTTAAAATAACAATTAAATCACAGCAAAAAAACTGAAAAATAGAAAAACTATAACAAATAAAATCTAAACTTATTATGAAACTGAGTCATTAAGGCAGTTTAATGAATATCAATGGAGTTCAACATTCATTATAGCCATTTTTTAGACCTATTCCCTATTTCAAACTGACAATTCATATATTAGGTTAAATTCACTTTTTATCTGTTAATTCCTGAAATTAAGCTGTTAAAAACAGTTAAAATTCTGCAACATTGCCAGAATACACCTTTTAAAAATGTAATTTCTGTAAAAAATCATAGAAGATGATATGAGGAGAAGAAGATATGAAATAAATTAATATAAACTGTCGTCCTGGCTAACAGTTTCTTTTCTTTAAATTCTATATATTTTCACAAAGAATTATTCAAATTTTAAAACATTAGGAGTGTTAATTTGTGGTAAGATTCCACTCTGGAAGGCAATGATTGAATTTATGATTTTATGATAGAATAGAGATTACAGAAATAATACAATCACGAAAATATTACAATTTTTAATTTTAACCTTCTCTTAGTTTAGCAGCAGAATATCCAATTTAGTTATATATCCAACTTAAATGTGAATTAACATGGTATTTGTAAAGAAGATGTATTATTAACTCCATAAAAAAAGGGAAAAACCCTGATACCCCGAACGATAAAATGGTCTTAACAAAATACTCTTTTAAAGAGAACAATGAAATAATTCCAAACATGGGTAAATATGGAAGCGAGTGTTATTTCAACGGAAAAATAATGTAAATTAAAAAAAAAACTCTGTGTAATAAAATATTCAAGTGAAGTAACTTAAATATACCAGAATTCATCAAAAAAAATACTAAAACTCAGACTTTCTTAGAAGAGCTTCAACAAAATTGTGACTAAAAATCAAATGTTTCATCTAAATGTCTGCACAGCACAGCATTTCCTGCACACAAGCTATGCTTAATACAGAAATTCCTAACACCATAATCTCAATGTAATTTCTATTTTCAATATAATACGTTAAGTGAGGAGAAAAAATAAAAAAAGATACCAAACTTCAAAATATCACGGAACTTTTATATAAAAAACAGGGGTCTCAAACCTTTTTAACAAAAAAGCCAGACAAATGCATGTAAAATAATCTGCGGGGCAGAAAAATCTAAAATTTTTTTAGAAGATACATTAAAAAGGAGATTATGAGACCCCCTTATATAAAATACTCACCACCAGAATATGGAGATGTTGTCGCACAAATCGTACTCCTTTTGACAAATATATATTTATATGTTTCGTGAACTGAAACTAAAATTGACCTCGAACCACTTTGGATAACCGCTGGCTTCCGTAGTGTCTTGTGACGTTATTGAATCCGGAAAAAACATTGGTCTTAAGCAATGGTTTAGGATTCAAAGCGATTGTGGATTTTCACTTTAAAGTAGTGCCAAAACAGTCATTCAATTCCGAAACAAGTGCAAAGTGATTGTCGATTTTTATTTTAAAATACTGAATTAACTAAATTTTTTGAAACTTTTCGTGTCAATTTTTGAATTTAGAACAATTTTTTACTGGAAAAATTCATTTTTTTTCTGCTTTCAAAAAATGCGGGAATTGCATATTCAAGATCAGTTAAAAGTTTGCATTTCCATTCATAACCTGCCGCATCACTAATTAAATAAAGTTTAAAATATTATGAAAATCTTATATGGGTCATACAGTAGGTATATATAGGTCGGTCATACTGGAAGACATTGAGGTGGTATTATAAAAATCCAAAATTCTTAATTTTCAAAAGTTCGATATCATTATTAAATTTTAAATTAAATTATTTTTTATTAATACTCTTTTTATAATCCTAAAAAAAAGATTTAAAAATGCGATACAAATTTAGGTTCTTGAAGAAAAGGGGGCTTGATGGTCCTACTACCCCCGAAAGTTGGAGAGACCAACCAAATGAGATTACTGTAATATATCTTAAGAATCCAATTTAATATTGTACTCATGGGCGTCATTTAGGGGGGGCAGGGGGGGGCAATTGCCCCCCCCAAGGTTTCCACTATTAAGTGAAAAATTGCTGAGAGTCCCTTGAAAATTTTGTAACTTCCACAAGGAGCATCAGATTTAACTCAAAACGTCCCAAAAGGAGTTAAAGCACTACTTTTGAGGGTCAAATTTCAAAATTTTCTGGGGGAGAACCCCCAACCCACAGAGAAATATCCTAACAGAGGGTCCACGAGGCTATTTTCAAATGCGTTACTGATGTGAGGGCGCCACACTAGATTCTGGAACGTATGCCGGCCGCTTAAATCTCTCACCAAATTAGAACTCAGCGCGTGTGCAAAAAGGTGTTTTCGATCTCCCATAGGCAGCCGGCGAACGATGCAGACTGATGGATCCAGACGCTAGTGAGTTTAGTGCGATCCCAGCGCCACAATTCTCCCAACCTGTAACAAGATGTCATGATTTTCGATTTCCATTATGGCCTATGGCCGTGGACTCTCTGTTATAGTACTCTGTGCCCCAACACCCCTCCTGACTTTTGATGTCTGTTATACAATGTTTCTCCCTTGAAAACTCTGCCCCTTACAAGAAGCAGTTCCCTTTGGGAACCAAAGAGTTTGAAGCCCCTAGGAGTCTGGTCTAAAGGGGAATTTTCAAAAATTTTTACTGGGGGAGGATCTCCACCCCCCTTGAAAATTTGACGTTTATTTATAACTTTTTTCCCTAGAAAATTCTATGCTTTACAAGGAACTGTTCTTTTTGGATGTAACCCAAAGGGCCTCAAAATGAGCTGAAACACTACTTTAAGAAGCAAATTTCCAAAAATTTTCTGGGGGAGAACCCCCAGACCCCCCCTTTAATATTTTTAAATATATATGTTATATAGTATATTTCCCTTGAAAATTCTGCCGCTCACAGCAAGCGGTTCCCTCTGGGTGCTCCCCAATGAGGTTGCAAACGAGATAAACACTAGTTTAAAGGGAAATTTTCAAAAAAATTTCTGAGGGAGGACCTCCGGCTCCCATTGAAACTTTGACGTTTATTTGTAACTTTTTTTCTCTAGAAAATTATGTGGTTTACATGAGGCTGTTCTCTTCGGATGTAACTTAAATGTTGTAAAAATGAGGCAAAATTTCAAAATGCTTCTAGGGGTGACCCCCAGACCCCTTATTTTTACTTAGAGCTCATGATGTTGAGTCACCCCCTCCCCCCCCCCCAAAAAAAAAACAAGTCTGGTTACGGCGTGGCTCAGCCCCACTTAAAAAAAATCCTTGCCCCCCCAACCAAAAACTGAAATGACGCCCCTGATTGTACTGGATAAGAAAGAGGATGTAAATTAGTACTATTTTGCATGTGCGTCATCCCCATATAATAGACGACATTAGTGTGACGTCACTTGCTTGTTTGGAAACGTTGATTCTATCCGTGATTGGAGGTAAATCCGTACGGAACCAATGACGGATGGAATCTACGTTTCCAAACAAGCAAGTGACGTTATGACTAATGTCGTCTGTTGGGGAACCATTGTTGTTATTTTATTCACTTCTTCTTTCATGATCAGAATATTTTATTAATTAGAATTGCTAAAGCTTTCAAAATTAAAGTGACAAAAAATATATATGAAACATTTTCAAAGTAAGAAAAGCAAAACACGTTGAAATATTATTTTATTATTTAAAACCCATTCGGAAATTGAAATCAGGGTGGTAATTCAAGTATTTGACATACAAAAAAAATTACTTAAAACAATAAAAAGTAGTAATTGCATTTATAACAGAGTATAATTTTAACACTTATTTTTTATTATCATAAAAATATTTAAAACAGATTTTGCACATAAAAATTTGTTGAGCACAGAAGAATACAGCCTTGAAAATACTTTAAGCATCTTTTCACTTAAAAATCTCTTAATACTTTGAGCAACATTCCATTAAACATCCAAATTGAAATAAATTTACCAAACCGCCTAGAATATTCCACCCTAAAGCATCAAACAAAGTAGATATTAATAAACATAAAGTGTGACACAGGACTGTATCGTCCCACTCACGGGGTTTCATGGACTTCGCGAAAATGTTCAAGATGAAAATCACGAATGCAAATATAAACCCATTTTTTAACACTGGGTATCGCAACGCATTCAACATTTTCAGTAACAAAGTGTCAATATAAAGACAGATAGGAGGATTATCAAGATCCTCTTTGTCTTGGTTAATCATTTTTCGCTTCACTTTTGGTAAATAAATTTCACGTGTTTCATTCATCTCTATGAGAGAAAAAAAGAATAAGGGTTAATAAAAACTCGTATAGAAATAAATTATAATGGAGCACACTATTATGAACAGGGTGATTCAATTCAAAACAATTAAAAATATAAATATTTTTAAGAAGTGAAATCAAATGCTAGTGTTCGGCACTAGTTAACTAGAACTAGTTGCAACTAGTAGTTAACTAGTAGTTTAACTACTTTTAGTTTAAAGTAGTTCAACTATTAGTTTAACTACTTTTTTAACTAACTACTAGTTAAAACTACTTTCAAATTTTCAACTACTTCAAAAAAAAATTCATTTAAAATTTAAAGAGATATTTAAAATTTTTATCAAAGGTAGAGTACTCAAATACCACAACCAGAAATAAAGACCATTTTTGCACGAAGTATAAACTTTTTTTGTGACATAGATTAGAAAGATGTATTAGAATTTTCCCAAAAAGTAGGTTATGAAATTAAATAGACTAATTAACTAGTAGTTAACTACTTTGGGAAATATTTAACTACTAGTTGCAACTAGTCCCAGGAAAAAATAGTTAACTACTAGTTACAACTACAATTTCCCAGACTAGTTAGTAGTTGGTAGTTAACTATTTTTTGCCCACTAGTTGCCGAACACTATCAAATGCTGAAGACATCAGGACTCTACAAAAGTAGAGTTATTGTTGAATGCTCCGTTGAGCCATTCTTGTTGCTACTACTTGTACCAAGAGGAGTCTTATAGGAAATAGGTAGGAAAAATTGGTTTAAGAATGTGTTTGAATTTTACCAAAAGAAAAAAATCTGACGATTTTTGTATTTTAAGCACAGAATAGCAATTTGCGGTTCAGGTGGGATAATCTGGAAATCCCTGATGTAAAATATACTCACCCTTAATTTTAATACGAGATGGGCGTTTCTGCTCCTCTTTTCTGATGGCAATTACATTCACGAACTGAAACTATAGGGATGGGTTGGTTCGAATTTTCGCCGCCGCATCTACATGGAGTCTGGAAGCGTGTTATCACAATTGTCTGTTTATGTTCCGGTTCTCCGTCCAATTAAATCAGAAATCACAATATGTTTGAAATGTTGAACACTATTACCATGTTCGTTTCTGTAATAACGTTACTGGAGGATTCCTAAACCATTTATTAGCTGGAGAACAGGATGAAGAGGTTTTAAAGCAACTATTTTTTTTATATTCATTTGGGTTTTAAAAGTAGGGTTTTTTTTTTTTTTTTTTTTTTTTTTTTTTTTTTTTTTTTTTTTTTTTTCAAATAAAATATTCCCTAACCAAAAGAGAAGGACGGTTTTCTAACTTAATGTATCATAAAAAAAAATTAGATCCTCAATATCGTTACTTTACTAATTTTAAATTGGAAGAATGGCTAAATTTTTATGAGTGAAAGAGATCCTTCTCCATGATTCTTGAAATTCACGTAATGGCTTTTACGTAAAATGTGACAGTAAAACTAAAAATAACGAATCAAAACTCGAAATACTACTTTTGATTAGTTCTTCCAAGTTCTATTAAGAATTACGACTATGAAAAAACACCTTTACAAGTTTTTAATGCAGTTTATAACAAGTTATTTTTCTCTTCTTAGTAGACCCATATTGACATAACAGAAAACATTGAATTGGAAATTATTGAACTGCAAAAAAAATTCCATTTTTAAAATAATGAAAGATTCTGCAGCCTGAATATATTTATTCCATTTTCCACGATTGATGGTCGTGACTTTTGGACTTAAACTCCATACTCTTCGCCCTCTTCTTAGGAGAGCATCCTCAGTGGCAAAAATATCATTGATATCATCATCAAATCATAGTTAATGATGTTTCTGCCACTGAGGATGGGGGTGAAAATTTTTCAATTTATCTTTATAATATCTGACTCAAAACTTTTTAGGGTTTCTTGCTATTTTTCAAAATGGTAATTTTCAATGGGATACATTAATCAGAGGTTTTTCTAAAAATTAGTGCTTTTAAAAAGTTAGTCCACTTACCATACAATGGCATACTTTAGCAGTAAAAACTTTCTATTAAATACCGATATCTATGTCTTGTTTTCACATTTTAGAACTTAATAATGGGATCGATCCAGTAATCCCCGAAACAAATGTGTTTTTAAATTGATATTTTAAATTATGAAGGTAAGTGAAATAACAAATAACAAGGTCTTACACCAAGCTTTCGATGTAAAAAGTTATTTTCAACAAAAATGCTCATTTCTAACTTGATAAACCCAAAATTTATAATAAAAAATAGCTTGTTGTATTTTTTAAGGTATAAAACCTTTATTGGTTTTATCATTTATGTGTAGAACTTGTTTTTAAAACGTGCAGATACAAAAGGACATGGATATTCTTCTACTACAAGTACAGGAAATCGAAATTCTTTTTAGAAATTATAAAAATGCCATTACATTTGGGAACTTTTATTTAACCTTTGAAGAAAGACGTTTTTGATAAAACATTTCCCCTAATATGTTAAGAAGAGGGAACTAATGCAAATATAATACAATTTTTATAATTTTCCTAACTCCCGTTGATATTTTTCTAAATAGTGCGTCAAAATAAGCAATTATGCACAATTATGAAAAACTAAGACAAAATTTCTGAATTGTACTTATAAAAACATTTATTTAACAGTTTAAAACCGTTATTAACATAAAATAAACATATTTCACATTGCAGTTAAAACTGGAGGTTGGTCATTTCAACCTCAGACTCGCAAGAAAATTTCCTTAAAAATGAAAATAATTAATATACATTTGCAATTATTTAATTAAAGCATTATTTGTTGAAAGTTGAAAGTTCGTCAGTTTTTTAAATTATGGAAAATTTTTCGCAAGAATTATACATATAACTCGTAATAATACTCTTTATTACACATCCAAATTGAAACAAATTAATCACCAGTCCTACCTTAAACCACCCATAAGCGTCGAACAAAGCAGAGAATGATGTACACCATTTTTGACAGTCAATTGCATCGTCCCACTCGCGTTTTTGGTGTAAGTACACTGGTGATGCGTAAGTACTCAACAAACTAAACATAGTGTAATGTATCAAAACATCTTTTATCACTGCTAAGAACTCGATTAATATTCGATAAAATATTTGAAGCTTTTTCAACATTTTCAATGATTGTAGTTGATCTCCTCTGATTGTGTTTATCAACAACGGTCAATACAGAACCTTTCTCTGAAAGACTGACAGTAAAATATTGGAATCCTCTTGATATTTGATAATGCTGATTAGAACTCCCACTTTGGGTTGATAGGTTTCATATAATATGTGTTTCTATTTCTATAGGGGAAAAATATAAAAGTTAATGAAAGCACAGAGCGATATCATTCATAATGGGTGAACCACGAAATTTTAGATTATTAATTTTCAAAAATTTGTTTACGAAATTTTTTCAGTTACCCAGAAGGATGCAACAAACGGCGAATTTTATCTGTTTTTTTTTTGTTACTGATTTTTAAAAAGAGGGCAATATTTTTGGCTCACCCTGTATTAATACACTGTAAAAAATATTATTACAAAAGAAAAAGTATTAAGATTGATTATTCATGAGAACTCCCCAAATTGGAATGACAAAATCGAATTTATGCGTAGAGGGATTAAATTAAAGAAATAATACTAATCAATGTAAGTAAAATTTAATATCACATAATAAAATAGTGTAATAATAATTACATAAATGTAGTTAAAAATTTCAAATTCCGAACAAGAAAAAACTTAAACTTCCCACGGACCGATTGTGTCCGATTTTTTAGGGTGCTATATTGAGGGTGTTATTATCCCAAGTGAAAACATTGAAAAACCAAAATTGCAAATTTTTACCAGTTTGACCCCTTTTTCTACAGTCGATTTACTCGACTATAAAGAGAAGAAAAATAGATAAAGATACAAAACCACAAAAAATCACTGAACTTTTAATATAAAAAACAGGGGTCTCAAACTTTTTTTACAAAAAAAAAGACAAATTGCATGTAACCAAATTGAACCTGCGACGCAGAAAAATCTAAAGGAAATTCTTGGGAAGATGCAAGACCCTAATTTAAAATACTCACCAACAGTGAAGACATATGGAGATATTGACGCAAATCGTACTCTTTTGACAAACACACACTCGGACCTCTCGGACGTTTCACGAACTGAAACTAAAATTGACCACGAATCATTTTGGATCACCGCGTATCTTTATTGTCTGGACTATGTCTGTTATCTCAGTCCGGTCGAAAGGAGAGGGTATAAAAACTTTCTCTGTTTGTTTCGGTATACTCGGCTCAGTCTCTCAGTATAGAATTGAATCGTCACTTTGAAAAAGGGAATAAGTCCAAAAACCAAGTTTTGAGAAAATCGAGGAAAAAAACTGTATGTAAAAGTAATGGAATTTCCAATGTATAACCACAAATTTTGTGCTGGAAATTTATGACTCCATTTAGAATACAGGACAATCGTCTAAAAAAATATGAGTTTTGTCAAAAATATTTACAGTTGAAAAACCTTTATGGACTTATTTTCTTTTTCAGCCCCATGAAATTTCAGATGAAAAAAATAGTAAAAACCACTTTAATCAACAACTAAATTATATGTCTGTTTAGTTCACAGCACAAAAGTGAAAAATATAAATACAGAAGCATCAAATAAAATTTAAAATATGCTAGAAAATAAATTATAGCTCTAGTATCAGGGAAACCCCTGTTGTAGCATGAAATGGAACATGATTCCAAATATAATTTCGGGAGAAAACTGGGTTATCTTTTAAATAAATGAAAGAAAAGAAAAATATGAAAATTTTTGTGTTCTACGCCCTTTAAAAAAATAAGGCAGAATATGAGAGTCGGCTGGAATAATCTGAAAATTCCTGATGTAAAATACTCACCCCTAATTTCAATATAAGATGCCGTTTCTGCTCTTTTCCCGACAATTACATTCACGAGCTAAAGGCTTGAATTTTCACCGTATTATCTGCATGATGTATGAAAGTGCGTTATCGCAACTATCTGTTTTTGTTGGTTGCTCCATCAAATTAAATCACAATATGTTTTAAATGCTGGAACACTATCCACTATTACCCAAGTTCGTTTCTGTAATAATGTTACCAGAGGATTCCAAAAACCATTTTTTTTAGCTGGAAAGCAGGATGAAAATGTTAGCACAAATAAATTTTTTTAAATATTTATTTGGGTTAGAAAAGTAGGGGGGTTTAAATGACATAACGTTTTTAAATGACATAGGATCAAAAAATGAGGTTTTTAATAGTTTAATGAGGTGAAATGGATAACTTTTATTTACATCAATGAATAATTTTTTCATAAAATACATAGGGAATGATGGTTTTCCTATACAAATTGCGAAATGAATTAGGAAAAGATATTATCTTTTATCAAAACGATGTGCTTGTTTGTCAGTTGTTTTTCTGAATATTTTGTTTTTAATTCTATAAGCTTTGACAAACCCTTGGAGATACCTTTAGGTAGTAAAATGTCCCTTATTGCTCTAAAAAATCATTTGCCATTTGCCTTTTTCTTAACAATAAGCGGCAATTTTCTTCCCTCATGATCCCAATTATAACGGTCCATGACTGTAGGTGTTGATAACTGATAAATCCAGAAAAAGTGACTAAAGGAAGAAAACAAAGCATTTTTATGACTGATCCGATTCACCCCGCATTAGTAGTCGGAATGGACTTCTTTCACTAGAAAATTCATTAAAAATCGTAATTAGCACTTATTAAAAATTCAATTGAAAAGAAGTCCTTGCAAGGATTGGGAGCACACGGGAGGCACCAAAAATTGTGGTTTTTCAGGTGAAATTAGCAAAATTTTGACAGCCAAGTTTTTTAGACATTTTTTGTATTCAACTTCAAAGCCGTGTATGACCCAAGATATTGTCGCAAAATATTTTTCAATGATTGAAATAACTTTTAAAGAATGTGTAGAATCAGTCAGTTTTTATCCTGATTCTAACTCTAACACAACCGGAGTTATGATGGTTTGAAAAACTTTTTCCAACAGTGATCCGATTCCCCCCGTTTTACAATAAGATTTTAAAGTTATATTCTTCTTTCTTTTCAAAAAAGGTTCAACTATCTTTCACTCATTTCCTCTTTTACATTCTTGATCAATGCATCAGTTATTTTCCCACTTTCCCGTTTTTATGCATGTGTACAAATTTTGGAAATAGATTGCTTGTTAGTATTTTCTATATAAATATGCTGTATTTTAATTAAATTTTCAATTTTAATAGATATTTTTGTGTTTTCTTGCATTTAATTACATATTTAGGATAATTCTGAGGATATAGTTTGTTTACTTTTAGGAATATATGTCTGCAGTAGATAACTTTTAAAAGTGATGATGTTTGATAATTTCGCACACTATAAGTAGGTTTGAGCAAATGTATGATAGAAAAGCTCTAATCCCTGTAAAACGTTTTTTACTGCAAGGGTATACATTCGGCAGGGAAAACTTACAATGAAATAAATCTTGGTTTATTATTTCCAATTAGAATTAATCCTTTTCTTTTCCGATTAGAATAAAAAGGCTTTATAACATTTTTGACAGGGTTAGGTTTCTTCCAAGACAATGGAAGACACTGGAAAAAATTAAACAAAATGGAGGAACCCAACAAAAAGCTAAGCAGTTACTCCAAATTTATAAAATTGTCAAAAAAAATATAAAATAAGTCATGCTAAAATCAAACCATCATCAAAATTAAAGAATATAATATAATGGTTAGTTCAAAATTAAATTACTTTTAACAGCAAATTTCATGTGAAAGTTACTGGGGTTGATCTTTACAGGGATCAAATGGGTGTACATTTTTCTGCTCTGGAAGAAATATGCCAACCTTGAATTAAATTTTCTAAGACTGCCTTTAAAAGTATTAATTGTATAACATATTGAATTTTTCTGTTCTTTCTCTGGGTGAAACCCATTTCAAATACTAGTGATTATTAACTTAGCCAATGCATACAATTAATTACAATTTCAGACGTCAAATTGAATCCTGGACAAAAAAATACAAAAAGAAATTTTTATATTAAATTAAAGCTGATTCGTCAATATCGCTCTATATTAAAAAAAAGTAACCGTCACCGCCGCCGCTGTTTCAGAAATTTTTATTTTTGAACTCTTAGACCTCTCACAACGCAAAAAGTACATGACAGAAATTTATGAAATTTGAAATGTTTGGAGAACATTCTAGAATGGAAAGCTAATTGATGTGACTATTAGTTCTGGGGAATTTTTAAGGTCAAAGTTGAAGTTTTTGTTTTTTCGCCGCGTAGTCGAGTTCAGCGAAACCTATTAGCAGCAGAACTATGATTTTTTGCAGTCACATACTCTGATGTATGAAGATGTGCACTACGTCGCCCTTTTTTCGAATTTGCTTTATAGTAATTAATTTTTAAATTTTCGAAAATTTTGACACCTTTTTGGTTTTTTCGGTCTTAAAGAAAAACTAATCACAATAGGAGTATGATTTTTTAACCAATTATGCTCTTATTTTTTAGAAAAAGATTGGCGTTTAATTCTTTGAAAAATTTTAATTAGTTTTGGAATTATTGAGCATCAAAGTTTCATTTTTTTTTCATAGTTTTACTAGGTCTTCATCAGACACGTTTAATGTTTATTGGAGATTTTTAAGTTTTATTTTTGACGGTTCACTAGATTGTTTCGAGCACGCGTGCACATTATAAATTGAAATGTTTCTTAAGTGCCGTTCACATGAGCCACTCTACCTGGGTAAAAGGTTAGAAAAACCGGTTCTACGCAGTTTTATCACACCGCTTCCCCTACGCAAGGGAAAAAGTGCGGAAGTAACCGTGCAAAACTTCACCCTAGGCTAGGGTAGGGGAATAAAGTACTCCGACCAGAGTTTGTTTACAAAAACAATATGGCCTCCTCTTACTACACTGCACTTCACGTTAATCATAAAAACCATATTATTACTTACGAAATAAAATATTCTTGATCCTCAATATTCTCAAGGTGTGTTTTGTCTCGTTCAATGTTTATGTTATGATATTTTTAGTTTTAAAAGCTTTTACTATTGCGTTCCGAAATGTTCTGATGAAATCGCTTGCAATAAGTTAATAATGTTTCAGTGATCTTTTTTATGATTGTTCTTCAATTTTATTTTTTACATCATGGTCATCCTTTGAAGGCAGCTAATATATTCATTAGTATAATTTTGTATTACTTCGATGGATTAATTTATTTAATGATCAAAGTATAAACATGACTGGCCGATTCAATATTCCAAGTTTCCAATGTTGGCTTAGTTTTTTATATTTTAATCAAGGTTAGAATATTATTTAACTCCATTATAGTGTTAATTAAAATAAACTTTTATTCATAGTATTTTTATTAAAAATGTGTTTAGAGAAAATTATTCTTATAAAATCTGCGAATATTCTGATTACATTTCTGATGCTTAATTTCTTTCATTTGTGTTGTCCATTTGTTTGTTTCTTTTCATTTATTAGTTTTTTGAAGCATTTGAGTTTTCTTATTTTTTAGTTATTTTTAGATGCTGAGTTTTTTTTATTACGTTCTTAATTGTGTGGAAAGTGGATAAAATTAGTTATATTTATTTTTAATTAGAAAGCCTTTAAAAATTGTTTAAATCTTAGTCTTGTTAAAATTTGAATGTCTCGGGTCCCAGAAAATGGATAGAGCATCGTAAAATAGATGGTCTCACGAAGAGAAATAACCCTTCTAAACGTGTTAGAAGCCTTCATACTGGCAAAATTTTCTGAATACTATTTTATATTTACATTTGATATAGTGCTGAACAGTGCCAGTGTTTACTACTTTGTAAATGCAGATGGTGCTTCTTTTTCTTAATTGCTACCTTAATCTGTAAAACAGGCTTTTATTTACCCTAGAAATCAATAATTATGTTACTCATACTGTTAGGAAGATAGGTTAACATTCTTAGACCTAAACTCCATTGAGTTTTAAAGGTAGCTTTAGTTTTCTGAGGGATTTCATATTCAAATTTCTAAAAATGCATTTTTATCAAATTTTTTTGTGATAATCACTGGTTTCTATTAACTAAATTTTTTGAATTGCTCATGACAGACTGTTGAATCTTTTAATATATGAATTTATACATTTATATAAGAATTATATTTTATATATATTCTTAAAATATTAGTTTGTATTATGAGTCCTATTAAGAATTATGATTAATATATAATTATTTTTAAATATGTCAAAAAGTGTTCCAATTAAGAATTTTTAAGCCTTTTGTTTCTCAATGCGCTGTTATAAAAAAGCATTCAAATAAATAAAGCAATAGTTTGAGTACTACCTACTAAAACTAAATTGACAGTTTTGTAAGAGTTAAAAGAAACTTTTAAAACTGAGATTTTTTAACTTTTAAAATATGGTTTGTCAAACTGCCCCACAATTTGGAATAAAAAATGTTTATAAACATTCTTTTAAATAAAAACTACTTTTTATGCTCTGTTTAATTGCACATTATATATGTATTCAAAATAGGGTACTTTGTTGCCTTCATGCTTCATCTCATTTCTCCTAATTCATTAATAGAAATTCTTAAGCAAAAAATTTACTTAAAGCATGTTCCTAATTCAAAGAAAAAATATTCCTCCCAGGGTTTATTTCCCATAGGAAAGAGCCTCATAAGTCAGAAACATCAACTCGAATCGAGAAAAATGCAAATTTGAGTTGAAAATTTCAGCTTATAGGCTGTTTTATAAATAAATATCTGTAAAATAATTGTTTGATAAATAAGAAAACACTAAAATTTTTGTTGAAAATTATCCCAAAGTCAGAAAAATATCATTCCTCTGCTTCAAATTGTAAGATGATATTTAAAAAACCCTCATTTTTGGGTGAAATGAATAAGAACCCACCCAGTGAGTTAGAAACTAAATTTCTTTTGAAAATACCCTATTCTTTAACAAAGTGACAGATTTTATTATGATCTATTAATACATTTTTGGTTACAAAACTATCCCTAATAAAATTCCTAAATATATTTTTTGGCAGAAAATAAAAAACCTGCCAGAAAACGGATAATAATTAACCATTTAAAAGAAGCTTTTGAACAGGTAATGAAAGATTTAAAGCACAGCTGAATACAGTGAAAATTTGCTAGCCCAAAACCAACTAATTATATAGGTAGGTCAAAACCAACAAATAATTGACTTGATGAATAGGTCATTTGAAAAATTTTGAAAAAGTTTATGTTTTTCTGAAATAAGGATTTTCTATTACAGGATTACCATCTTTTCATTTCCTAGCACTATGGAAACAAATTCCTTGAATTTCTTCAAACATCAGAAATTTAAAATATACTTCTGAGGTTACAGAATTAAATCTTATTCACTTCTAGCCTTCTCTAAGGATTCTCCTAGTCTGTTCATGGCTACAGTTCGCCAGTTCCTAAATTTTAGGACAAGGAAGTCCTTGTCATAAAAATCAGACCATCTGAGTTTAGGTCTTCCTCTAGCTTTATTTCCAAATGGCTTAGACATAATAATTATTTTTGTGGTACATTGGTTTGGCAACCGGAACTTTTAGAATGAAAACCCTTCAGATTTTTATAGAAAAAAAAGGAACTGGATTTTTAAAATTTGAATAAATTACCTATTAATATTTGTACATATTATGAATGAAATAAAATTATCTTTAAATATCATTATTTCTATAATAAAATAATTGGTACTTTAAATACCGGTCGTTGTATCGGGAGGGTCGTTATAAAGGGGTTCTACTGTATTAGTAGTAAAAAAGAAAAAATAAGAGGGTGTGTCACTTAAAAATTTACTCTTTGAATTTTTCCTTCATTTTTAAAGGAACCCCATAATTTAATACTCATACTTTATTTTTATTAACCATGTAGTTAATTAATTTAAATGCAAAAATTGTCGGGAATTTCTATCTTCTTTCTCATGTAAATCATTAAAAACAAACAAAGAAACTCCATGATTTGATTATAAACAATAAAAAACGACGCATCAACAAGAATCCCGTTGTCCACGTGTTACCCTCATTTCCCATAATACCTTTCGAATCTCTAAAAGATTGCTCATCACGTGACTCCTTGTCCGGGTAAAACGAGTGTGCATGTGAACGGGGCTAATCAACAGTCACCCGGGTAGTCTTCAAAAAATCCTTTCTCCCTACTTCACTACTCTTTTAACTGGGTAAATGGGTTTGGCCATGTGAACGGCACTTTAATGATATGTTTTTTCTACGAGATGGTTGATGATTGTTAGTAGACTTCTGTATATTTTTTTAACATTTCAATAAAATTATTGATAAGCAAGAGAGAGGTATTTTCCATGTTACAAGAGGCTTAATTAAGCAGAGAAAAGGGTTGTGCTGGAATGTTGAGATGAACAAGATAGAAGCTCTGCTGGATTAAATTATTTATAAACAAGAGTGATATAAGTAGTTTCGGTTGTAAAGGAGCATTAAGGCCGGGCGCGCACGAGTGACTAAAGTCACGGCGACCAGGATTACTAGTATCAAAAATATCATTAGAAAACAATAGAGCATTTTCAATCACATGACTTTACCTAACAACGGCCTTAGCAACGTTGTTTTTATCCTCAAGTGATGTCATGTGCGATTGTGCGAATGCTGCTATTGGATACTTCTATGTCCCGCCCCTAACAACAGCCTTAGCAACGTTGTTTTTGTCTTTGTCACCGTGACAAAAGTCGCCCGTGCGCGCGATAGCGAGCAGGGGGCAGGCCCCCTAGTCTTTAAAAAAAAGGAAGATTCCTTCATTGTTTCACTTTGAAAGAAACTTTCCAACCTTTTTATAAACATCCATTAGTAATAGTTCAATATTTTCTATTTCAATGACACTTGATCATTTGAGATATTTTAATGTAATTTCAGACCCATTATTATACATTAAGATAGTGAAATTTTTTAAAAAATTATTCTTTTTTTTAACAGAATTCTTATTGTAAGTGTTAGCTTGGGAATTGCTTTAATTCTCATAATAAAGAATTTTTTTCTTTTCAAAACTTACACCAATCGCCCAGTCAAATATGTGAAATCTGTCCTTAAGAAATAATCAAAACTTTAAATATTTTTTTATATAAACTTTTAAAATAAACTGCTAAATTCCACTCTGTACCTTTTTCTGTGAATTTGTTTTTAAATTTGTAAACCTTATTAATTTTAGATTTCATAGCTACTTAAAAACAAAGAAAAATTTGCACTGTATCACTTTTTTAGTTTTTGGAACATGTTTTTGAAATACAATACCATTTTTAAGCATTGAAATAAAATGCAAATTTTAATATTGTACAGTAAACTCTCGTTAGTACGCCCCCGCTTAGTGCGACGTCCCGCATATTACGACGTTTTTCTCCGGTCCCTGGTACCAATAGGCCTTTTATCATTAAAAACTATCCGCTTATTACGACTTCCCGCATATATCGACGCTTTTCTCCAGTCCCCCGAAGAAAAATCCCGGTTATTGCGTCGTCGAATTCCTTTCAAATAATGTATGAGCTACAGAACCGTTGAAAACGCCAGTAGAACAATATGGTTGAACTGGTTTTTCACAACTGCTCCCCTTTTTCCCCGAATGACCCCCCGTTGCGCCCTCAAAAACAAGGATGACCAGTGTCTTGCAGGGCAGTCCGAACACTCCCCGAATTTCTTTGAAATTCTCCTCCAATTCGACTTCCGCATTCCATAGCTCAGTCCACTGTTGTGGAGGATGAACCTAAACAACTTCCTTCACTCACAAGCGATAGCCGTATTGAGGCAGTCCCTTCAGCTATTGATAATGCTGCAGAGGATATGCTAACAAACTTAGGAAGAATGGAAACCTTCCTAATTCAGAATTATGGAAAAGAAAAACAGAAGCAACTCCTTAAGGAAAATTTTTTAATCAGATAGAAAATTAAAAGTACGAGTTTGCGGTGTGTACACTGTACAAAGTATTGTAGTTATTATATATCAATAGATTGTAGATATTATATATCGATAAAAGATGTAAAGGTAAGAATGTTTGTTCTGTTTTTAGACATTGTTCTTTCGTTTCTATTTTAGTGATAAAATCCCGCTTAAAAAGGTTTCTAGGTAAGATTATGTATTAGAGGTTTTAGGTATATCGCCGAAACGGTGTTTTATGGAATTCCGCTTAAAGTGTCGTACCGCTTATAACGACGTTTTCACAAATCCCCTTCAACGGCGTACTAACGGGAGTTTACTGTATTTTTCTATTCCCAGCATTGACTAGCTTTCCTGAAAATAAGCTATAAGGTACCACATTATTCAGTTAAATATGAGTGTTTAATTTTTTTTCTAATTACAAGCAAGTTCCTTTGGACTTCAATACCTGTAAAGTAAAAATTTCTTCAAGGTCAAATTGAAATTGAAGCAAATCCATACAATTCCTCTCAAAAACATTTACAGCATCCTAAAAAGCTAAACTGTTAGCAAGTTGTTTACTTTGTTGGTAGCAGATTTTGAATTCCTCTATACTCTTAAAGTAATTGGTTTTGAATGGAATACCAATGGCTGGCCTAACATGATAACCTCATATATTAATTTTAAGGAATCTAAAATATACTGTATATGAGATTCCAACACAGTTAAAATACAAGGTAATAACGTGATGTCACTGATATTCTTTTTATATTATATCATGGAAGTTTTAATTGTTACACATGACAGTAAAGACTAAAAAAAGATATCAGTAAGATTTAGAAGTTATATCAGCAGTAAAAGAACTTGAATAAAATGAGCATCTATGTTAGTTACATTTTTCACAATAACAAACCCAGACTAAACTAAATCTAAAAAACTTATGAATATTAAATTATTTCTCAAAATGCTCCTTCCAATGATTAAAATTTAACTCTCAGGAACAACTAAGCCATACTGGAAAGCTGAAATGTTATCAAATTATTTACTTTGTTGACAGAACATTTTGAAGGTTGTAATTCAAAATCACAGAAAATATTTTAATCTTTTCGGTGATTTTGAATCACATCCTTAACTTGCAGAAAACATCCTTAACTTAAAAGCAGCTTAACTTGGTCTGTAAATGTCTCTAAACAGTTTTATATACAGTAAATTTTTAATTTGTTTTAACAATTTTTTTTAATTTCTGTAAACATAATAATGTCCAAATGTGGTTGATAACAAGAGAACTACCACAACAAGTTTCCACTTTAAAAAAAAATGCATATAAGTTTTATTTATTCCATAACACAGTGATAAACATTTAAAAAAATTGTCAGATCCACAACAATTGTGCACTTTAAATGCGTAACATTTGATACCAAATCCATAACAAAGAGATAAAAAATTTTATAAAAATATATAAGATCTAATAAATACTGTGCAATTTCCCCTCCACAAATGCATTAAGTACTAATCTTCTTTTCTTTGAGCTCCACACAAAGCTCTTTTAGGAATCAAGAGCGGTAGTTGACTAATAAGTACCAATGGAATGATAAGTAGTAAACCTCCAACACAATAAGAAATAGTTGGGCTTAAAATCCAGTAAGCTGAAAAAAAACCACCTTTATATTAATAAAATGTACTGTTTACAAGAAATGTTTACACATTGAAACTTGAATTTAAATTTAATGTCTGCTTTACTCCTATTCCATTTACATTTGGCAAGTACTATTGTAAACTATCCTTTATCAAAGTAAGATCCAACATATAAAAAATTCACATAGATTCCCAAAACTGTAAATTCTTGGTTAAACTCTTAACTCTGTAAGTCATTTTTAAGATTACTCTACACAGATGAAATATCTTAATTTTATAATATATAATTATTATTAAATTATTAATTAAATAAAGAAACAATGCAATAGATAACAATAATAACACAAATTTTGCTTGCAGCAAATGTATTAAAAGACTCATTTTTATTCATTAAGCAAAATTATGGTTTCATTTGTAAGGTATTATAATGTTAGAAGTCTTTTAAGTAGTGATAGGGTAACGAAAGTAATTCTAATGTGGCAATATGATGTTTGTACCAATGATGCAAATAGAGTACGAAACATCATTACTTTTTTACTGTTTAAAGTGAGTATGAGTTTAAATTTATTGGTTTATGAGTTTAAAAATATTAAAATTCTATTGTTTTTAAAATCTTACCAATTGCTGAGATTAAAGGACCAAGAGCCCTAGCCAAGGATCCAAGGGACCTGAAGATTCCCAACACAGTACCTTTCTGGCTTGTTGAACCAAACTTGGATGCCAGAGTTGTCAGACAAGGTACAACAGTTGCTGAAGCTGAAAAAAAGAGTTAGTATTAATGCAATAGAAAATAAATTTTGATGTATACTGCCCAGGTAATCAACTCATCAGGTTTACTCTGGATAAAGAACTACTCCTCAACATTAAATTAAAGCATTTAAAAAAATACTGGTACATCTTTAAATATTAAAAATGCAAAAATCCCTCCTCAAAACAATTAATGCCCTTTTAGCATTTATCTAACTTTTTCATGAAAAAAAACATGGAATATTTAATATTGCACATCAATAATCAATGTTTCCAATTAATCAATATTTAATAGTCTACTTCAGAAAGTATTTTCCCTTAGTTTATGAACACTCTAAAACAAGGGATTATTTTCCTCTTACCTCCTCAATTTTCAATATTTGTTAACGTAAATGATAAAATTCTAAAAAGTCTTAAGTTTGCAAGAGTTAAAGACACATAAATACTAAAAAATAAAGATAAAAAATGACATACCTACTGCATACATAAAGAGTCCAACATAAAGCCAAAATATATTTCGAGAAAGTCCAATGATAATAAAAGATGGAACAATGAAAAACGCTCCCTAAAATTGAAAGAAAAAATGTCTCACACTCAAATTTAAAATTTCAAACTAAAGTAACCTTAAGTATCTTAAAATCAAACATCTTATAAATTTATCTTATTGAAAATAGTTTTATGATACAAAAAATACATAAAACACTCAATCACTTCAAAAATAAACTAATTATTAATCTCAAAACTATTAATTTTGTTTAAGAACTAACTATTTTCTGATTTAACTACATAAAGAAATATTCAAAGTCATTTTTGAGAAGCTTACCATTTTAGCAGATCCAATTTCTCTACCAGGAGGTATTCTTCTGACATAACATCCTGAAATATATCAGTCATTAGTTTGTGGAGAACCCCAGCATCCATATAATTTTTTCTTGATATTTTTAGATTATTCAGAAAAAATAATATAACTATTTCATTTCAAATGGAATTATGCAATTACATGTCTCATGTTATGCCAAATGCAATCAATAAGTTTTGAGAAGATTCCTTACTAACAAACAAACTCCATGTGTGCTTAACCTTTACCAGTAATTGATGCTCTGTCTGTATCAGACATGCTTTGTCTTTGAGGATATTATCTTCAAACATCTGTTGTAACATTAAGATCTCTAATTCATTATGTGTAATCAATGCTCCCAATTAATTACTTACTTGTGTTCTTTCCTGTATTCTACTACTTCCCCCGACCTTCCCCATCCAGGATTGAGCATGTCATAGCTTAATTCTTATCATATATCCTACCTCCCCTTAAAGTTTGTCACAATATTTTTGAGACACTCTTAAACACTTATATACATTTTTATGCAGTTAACTAGTAAAATAAAAATGAAGGGGGAAAAAAACAAATCAACTTACCTTGGACAAGAATCATAACAATTCCACTAAATAAGTACATTTTCCCTTGTTGCATTCTACAAAAGAAAAAAAACCTAGATGTTCAAATACATAAAAACAACAATTGCATATTATAATAAAAACTATAGCATATCCTCTCATACAATAAATAATACAATCATACAATAAATACAATATAATTTATGGTAGAAGGCCATAAAATTTCAAAGACAAAAACAACTGCAATTGCCCATGAAATTCATTGATTGTCATTTAAAGAAGATGTAATTTAGGTGGTAAAGAGTGTATAGTAATAAATAGTAATATCCTTAAGGTAAAAGAGAGTTTAAAATATCAAGTATTTTTTACACTTTATTTATCTAATATTTGATAAATTTTCCATACCAAAATTAATAAAGCTTTAAGAACATTAACTAGCCCCATATAAAAAATTAAGTACAGGATTTTTTTTTTTAATTCTAGATATTTTTAGTATTAATGTACTAACCTGGTGAATTCAAATCGTTCATGTGTTAAGAAACTTAGTGAATGTTCTAATCCAGAGTAGATTAATAAAAATAAGAAGTAAATGAATCCAATTTGTTTCAATGCTCTTTTCTCTGAAAAACAAAGGAATGCATATTATATTTTAAAACTTAATTACAAGTAAAATTGTAATGAATTAAATACTGAAAACCTCGAAAGTATAAGGTTCATTTAGAATTTCTGGACATTAAACTATAGACAATCCTGGACTGCAACATATGCTGCTTTTCTGACTTCCAAGAATTCACAGTATAAAGGTTTTTGGAATTCCACAAAAAACATAACATGAAATATGATAAAACTGTTTTAAGTTCTTTTTGTAGAACAGGGGAAAATCAGAGCAAGAACATAATCAAATTTGTTTTATGATTAAAGAGGTTTTTTACAATAATTAAACTTAGCAGTGGATACTAATGACATTCAAGAACTTTTGGATCATTGAAAAATCAAATGGCAATTGAGGTGCTTTTGAAAACAGCATGCTAACTCCAACAGCATTACATTGGAGTTAAGTCATTGGTGCAGCAAATGCCTCAATTGTAAACTTGTATAACCTCATTTCAATCAATCAAATTAGTTTATTGTCAATGTCTGTGAGTAGAGAAGACAGTAAAAAATAAATTAAAATTTGCTTAGGGTTTAGGGGAACAAAAATTTACATTCTTGTTTAATTCAAAGAAACAAATTTACAATGAAACAATACACTATTAATACATAACAAACAAACACAATAAAGGAACAAAAATACCTAAATAACATTATAACAATGCTATAAATGAAATGAAATTGAATGAAATGAAAGAAATTTGCACAGCAAGGTATTGAATTTGTGCTTCTATAATTAACTGAAAAAAAGCATCTAAATTATCCATACCAATTATAAATCTATGTAAATAAAGTTTAAATATATGTGAAGTTGAAATAGTCTGAAACTCAATAGGTAAATTGTTGAATAATTATAAATTTTGGGCAAGGAAGAAAAAATGTTTTTGAAAAATTTCTTTATGAAAACAAGGAATTTTGTAAAGTATTGTAGGTTTTCTATTAGAGGCATTAATTTTTAAATCACAAATCTAAGAAAAGTTGAAAAATTTTAGAAAAATAAATTGCAACTAAAGATGCATTTCTAATACTATAAAAGTGTGTTCCTAGGAAACTTGGAATGATAATAAAATTACAAAACAAACCATCAAATCCTATGTTGATAACTGGATCAAAGGAGAACAAGGAAGAGGGATTAATATACTGGTACGCTACAGATAAGCCTTGACCAACAGAAGAAGCCTAAAAAACACGACAAATTACAGACTGATACAGACATTATACAAATAATAAAGTTGTAATGATGGGTTTGGTTTTAAGCTTAGAATACTAATGCTATGAGGAAGATCTAGTAATTTCAGTTCAAGGCAAGTTACTCATTTTTCCAAAGAAACTATTGAAAGCAATAAAAACTATAAGCTCTCTTCTCATTAATTTGATCAACACATTGAGAAATGTATCTCGGTTTTATGCATGCTTAAATATCACTTCATTATTTTACTGTTTCCTTTTAGATTTACTTGTTTTCTAATTTCTTCATAGTATCACCATTAAAGGAAAATATATTGTAATCTTTGATTGAAAAGTGTACATAGTTCTTCTAAGGATTTATATTATTTTAAAAGAGCCCTTTCGTAAGTTAAGTTCAATTACAACATGGTCATAGCTCATGGTAAAGATAAGGTCAGTAAACATCCTGCTTATCAGATTTGATGTCATAGGGTTAGCAAAATTAGTACAGAGTATTACTTCAAGCAAACAGCAAAACCCTTAACAGAAAAACTTCCAAACACTTGCATAACTTTTACAGGGGAAAAAACAAAAAACATTTATTTTTTAGTATTATGATCATTAAAACTGCCTCTTATTTATGTGACAACAAACTATCAAACAGCATTAAGCATTAAAACTAGACTCTTTTACAACAAACAATTCATAAGACAACTTTTCAGCAGAAAACCGGTCTAGTGGTCAGAGCAGGGATTCCCAAAGTGGGTGCCATGAAAACAGACTACAAGTGCCACAAAGAATCAAGAAAATAATTAAAGATAACTTTAAATGTCTATAAAGAAATTCAGTATTTTATTTGTAAATGCAAAAGTTATGAGAATTCTTAATACTTTTACAATCAGATATTTTAAACAGAGCTAGATTCAAGTCAGAGCTACTTCATAACAATTAAACATTTAATTGGTTTGGCATGAGATAAATCTTGATCGGGATGTTTGTTTCTGTCTAGATGAATGTATAAGGCCCCATCCATAATAAGAGGTTGTATGTACAAATGTGAGTGACATGGCAAAAATACTTCACCCTCTTTGGTTTTGATGAGTAATCCACACATGACTAATTTTTTTAATAAGTGGATCATTTTTAAGTTGGGAACAATAAAAAGGTTAAATATGATGAAAAATCCACAATAATAAGGTTAACTTTAAGTGAAATTAACTCACCCTTCTTTCAATAGGCAATGATTCTTTGTAAAATCTGCATATGATAAAAAGATCAATGATAGTCATAGAAACAGCAAACAGGGCAGGTAATTCATAAAACATTTGATCCTTGGTAGCTCGAGAAGCAAATACAGCACCAATCATTGGTCCAGCGATAAATCCAACACCAAATGCTATTCCAATAATAGCCTAAAAAACATTTGACATCATTGAACATTTAAGTAGAATTTCATCTTTTAAGGTATATATTCACTATTCTTTTTCAAATCTGGTCTCCAAATCACACTTGTGATCACTAATATTTTTTTTATCAAAAAATATGAGTTTTAATACTATGGTAATCTAAAAATACAACTGAATACAAAAGAAATCTTTAATTATTCAATTAAAAAAGCATAACTGCTTTTTCACTTTTAAAAAATTACTTTAAAAAAATCAAGGGTACAGCTTCTTAGATATTCCTACATTTGCAATAAGTTATTTACTTAAGATTCAATAAAAGTATAGTTGTCTGTATGATTGGCTTTATCCAAAACAAAAAATAAGATGATTTTTGTAACACAACTAAAATGAGATAATAACCAGCACTAATAAAATAATATAAACTTCCACAGCCAGAATCATCAACATTTTATAGACTGTGTTAGTGGACATTATCCTCCAAACGTTTCATCCCCGACTTAAGAGGACATTCTCATCCATCATCATAAAAGGGTTGGTTGGTGGCATCATAAAAAGGAACTTCTACTCCATATAATATACTAACATTTAAAAAAAAGATTTATTTCAATTGCAATTTTTTTTCATTCTATGTATTTCATTGTATGTATTCAATAGGCAGTAAGTAGATTCACAATCACAACTTACCATGCCTTTTCCACGGTTCCTCTCAGAGCATAAATCAGTAACAATGGCAGTTGAAAGAGAAATGTTCACCCTACTTAAACCTCCAATTATTCTTGAAAGTATAAATAAATAGAAGCAGCTGGAAAAATACCATACAGCATGAGATAAGCCAATGCCAATCTGGAAAAATTTAATTTTTTATAATAGGTTCTAAACCTAGATAAAGAACTAAATACAACAATATTACAATACAAGTAGGTATATTATAAAGATTCAAAAAAATTAAAAAAAAAAAAAACATTACTTTATAGAAACATACTTAAGACAAAAAGAAACTTAAATTACATAATTTAGGTAATTGTAAATGTTTAGTATATGTATAATTACTGCTTCCATTTGAAATATGAAAAAAATTTTAAATCAATAAGCTCTAAAAAACTGATGACAGCTCAGATTACAAAGTGTTCAACAACAAGCTGTTGAGTTAGTGAGCTAGCAGGAGCAGAAATCCATCTTTTAATAATGCATTTATTATTGAGAAAATTAATACATTTTAAGTCCTAATTTGAAACAAATATTGTAATTTATAAAGATAACCAAACCTTTCCAGAGAAAAATTGTTCAGCTTTTAAAACAAAAGAATACCACAAAAGTGGAAAAACAATACATTTTTCTTTTTTAGGGTAAGAAATTTGCATTTTAGTTCTGAATTTTTATCTTCAAAATCTATAGCTAGGTTTTAAAGTATCGTATCACCTCTATTTTGAAATATGAGAGTAAAGAAATAGTAGTAAGAGAAGAGCAGATTAAATTTTTTATATTTAGAATCATATTTCTGTACAATATATTAAAAAACAAATATTACCATTGATAGAACCAAAATAGGCTTTCTACCATACACATCTGATAATGATCCATATATTGGAGCACTGAGAAATTGTAAAGCAGAAAATAGTGATCCTAAAACACCTAAATTAAAAAATATATTATTAGAGAAAAAGAATCCATCTACACAATACTAAAACAATGAAGCTAATGGTTATTCAAGTAAATAAATGTATACTACAATATAAACTTATATTTGGGAAAATTTATTTAATCAAATTCTTGATTTTTAACTAGAGGACTTAACATGTATCTATTTTTTAGATCTTAAAAATTAAATTATTATTAGGGTTAGGGTAACATAGTTATGAACATATTCCACACTAAAAGGTGGTCTTTTTATCAAAAACTATTTGCCAAACACAATTGGAAGTAAAATAGAGAAATTCAGTGGTTTATTTAGCCATTTGTGTCACCAAGAATGTTGAAAACAGGTTGTGGCACTTAATATTTTCTAATAGAATTTTCAATTAGTAAGTTTTATAAAAACCATATTTAATTAAACTTACTGTAAACAAAAATAGTGTAAGTGCTTAAAACTTGTTCATTGTGGGTAAAAATTACAGGTATTCTCTATTCTACAAAACAACAATTTTTGCATTAGGTGAACACTTCCACTTGTTCCCTTTTCACAGAGTTTAACAACATCACTTATAAAAAAGGCTATACAGAGAAAACATGTGTTACTTCAAATGACACTAATAGCAATAACTGAATTATAATTAAATAGAATGCATCAATCAAATTGGATTCAGGACCTTTCTGCAATGCTCTTTTGGGGGTCAATTCTTTTTCTGTAAGGTATATAAGTACCTTTTAATTGTAACCAGGGTTGGAAAAAACATGTTTTTTTTCTAAAAAATACAAAAAACGTGTTTTATTTGTTTTAAACAAGTTTTTTTTGTTTAAAACGTTTTATTTGTTTTTTTTACCCACGACACAGAAATTCTAAAAAAAACTCCATGATTTTAAAAAATTAAATTAAGTTTTTAAAATTGAAAATGGATTAACAAAGCTATCCCTGACATCAAATGGCATCTTGAGCTTTTTAGCACCTGTTTCTTTGAGCTTGGTGGAGTAAAATGATTGTTTTGGAAATATGATACTATGTCAACAACTTCAGCTTTAACATTAGAAATGTAAATATATTTTGCTAAAAGGTTTAAGATACGAGCTAAACATTTATAAGTTATTATATTCATATTCATTTCAGTGCTTTTCAGTTCATTGGGTATTTTGACGACATTAGCAGCATTGATCGTTTAAAATATTAAAATAAAACATAAAGAACAGGTCAATTATAAAAAAATATGATTTTTAAACAATTTTATTTGTATTTTTTATTAAATAACTTTCGAGACAAAAATCAAATAAAACAGTTGAAAGTAAATACTAAGTTTTATATACTAATGCCATCTGTTCATAGAAAAAAGAATTACTAAAAAAGTACATGTGTTTTAAACAATGTTTTTTTTGCTTTGTTTTAAATGTGTTTAAAACAAGTGTTTTAAACAAAGTGTTTTAAACGTAACAACCCTGATTGTAACATTCAAATAATGTTTGTGAACTCACTTTGAAATAACCCTTCAACCACTACTGAATGTTAATAATAAAAAGAAACTGTCACAAAAAAAAATACAAACCTCCAAATAAAACTTTGTTGAAACAATCAGGAGATCCAAAAAGAAGTTGAAAATAATGGACTTTTCTATCCAGCCAGTGGTAGAGGTAGTCCTATATAATAGTAAATAAGAAATGTGTAAAATGCTTTATTCTACATAAGAAATTCTTTAATGTAAAGGAGCAAATTGCAGTTCTGAGTCTTAAGCCAAAAAATATCTCTGGAACCTTTTCATCGAAATTGATGTTTGCATTATTAAAGTATTCCTAAAGTGGTTAACCAGGTATATCAGTTGTGATAACTATGTATTAAAATAGTACTTAATTAAGCCAAATAGCTCAATAAATAGTTAGTGATTGAGTGGCCAAAAATTAAGATCATGAAATGGTTAAAGAAACAAAATAAAAGGTCATTGAACAACATTTTGAAAGATTTTAATTGGTCTCTCAGTTTTATTGGAAACTGCAAAGTTTAAAAACTTCTGGTTTACCTTCACTTCAGTCGACAGGATAATACGCAAACACCCTTTTCCTTTATAAATAGTTCAAGAGAGCAAAATAAATGCACAACTAAAATATTTCCATTTTGAGATATTAAATAGTTTAAATATTCCATTGCTATTAAATATTTCTTTGACATGGGAAGGTTGTAATGTATCTTACAGAGTAGGTAACACTAAATTATGAGATGTGCCAATATTGCGCCTGGAAAGAAAGCAGTATACTTTTTACACCTAAACTTTGACAAAAAAAATTCCTATTGTACAACCATTTTACAACCCATGAACAAAATTAAAAATTTCAATATTAAGTTCAAAAAGTTACCATGGCTAATGTCATATATAAATTTAATTACACAAAAAATGATTGGTCTAAAAAAATTAAAATTATAAAAAATCATACATACTTTTTTATTTGAAGCATAGAGATCTAATATTGATGGTAACAGGGGTAAAATTACTGCAAATCCCAGCAAGTCAACAATTAAATATAGGAATATTATGTACACAGAACGTGGCAGCTCTTCGCTTTTAGGTTGATGCTTTGTGGAAGGAGGCCTTTCTCCATCGCCCTTTTCTTGTAAATAAGATTGAAGAACATTTTCTCGGTTCATAGGAACTGGTTCGCCACTACCTCTTTCTCTAATATTAGATTTCATAGCCTCATTTCTGTGCTTGTCTTCACTAATTTCCATTATGACCTCCAATTATTTTATAAATACCTAAGAAAATTATGGAAAATTGAATATTTTTAACCATTTTAAAAACAGTAGTGATGTAATTGATTTTGTTCTAATTGGTAACACAATGATTATCTTTCAAAAGAAAGTGAACTTCAATTGATATCAAACTACTCTTATAATTGATAACATTCATTACAAACAACTGACATTGTGATAAAGTTATCGGTTCAACTCAAAATCTCATCCAAATAAACAATAGAAGAAACTAAATATATCCTTTATTTAGTAAAGTAAAGACAAAACCATTTAGACTTTAAACAAAAAAATACTTTGACAATTAAAGAATACTTTAAAATTACAATTAAATGTTAATGAATATAAATTCAAAAATTTCCCCTGAGAAAACATCTATTATAAATCTATAACATCTATTATTATATACCTATTATAAAATTATTTGGGTGAGAAATAAAAAAGAAAAACTTATTAGGTAGAGTTGATGTATTGATTAGCTATTATCAGGTTGATAGAAAACCACTCTTCTACACAAATTAACATACAAAGCGTATCAATTATATAATCTAAAAATCCACGTAGCATATCTAAATTAATCATTCCGACACAGTTTTAGAGATTTAAAAACAAGATTATTAAACATAACATTTTGACCATTTTATCACAAATTTTAAGGCTTAATTATTTAAAGTCATTTTTGTCTGCCTTGTAAAATTTTATGAAATAAACACCTGTGGAATCCCATTAGTATATCCGGATTTCCGCGGTCAAAAATCTACGGGCTCAAAAATAACTTCAAAAAGAACAAAACAAAACTTGATGTCAAACTGAGAAGTTGTTGCCATTACGAACAAATATATCATAAAAAGTCACAGATGGTTTGCCGGTGGAAATACAGAGATGGTGTCTGTTGCAATCTGTTGCACTGATATGTTGTTCAGCGACGCCAACTTCATATGCATATTTATATATTTCCGAGGGGAAGGATCGATTTTAAGTTTTCAACGGGACTGATAAGGATTAGAGATGGGTAAAACCGTTATTTTTTGATAACGTTAATTATTGATAGTTATTTTCAAATAACGTTATTTTTTTAACTACGCTACTTTCTACGTAATAAATTCAAAAGCACCAAACCATACACCCTAACCCTTCATCAAACTTAAGAAGTTTTCTGACCAAGCAAAAGAAAATATCCTCAGAAAAGTATCTTTCTACACCCTCCCTCTTCATGGGCGTAGACAGGTTTCATGTTAGGGGGGGCAAGGCAAGGATACTTACCTTTACCCCATGACATGGTCTCAGGTACCCCTGTGGGGAGTACTTTTACACGTTAAATTTTAGAGTAATTATACGAAGAGTTTGAACTTTTGCACACTTAACGTAAATAATAGTGTAATTAATGTGTGCTCCAACAAGAAAAATGGGGGGCAGTAGCGGAGCTAGGCGTCGGCGACCGCCGACGGCCTCGCGCCTCGGAAAAGCCTCGCGCCCATAGAGTTCCCAAGAAAGAGAACCTAACAATCAATGAATTTTTTCCCATTTTTTAAAAATTAGATTTTTTTAGAAAAATTTAGAAATTCGGACTAAGTGTACCAAACCAAATTAAAACCCTGTTTTTAGAGGGTCAAATTACAAATTTCAAAAAATTCTTGGGGAGGACCCACAAACCCCCTTTTGTACTTGGAATTTATTATTAACAACTTTATTATAATTAGTTCATCAAAATTTAAATCCTATCTAAAAATGCATGTCCAAAATTCGGACTAAGTATACAAAAACAAGTTGAAATCCTGTTTATAGAGTAGTTTTCAAAAAATTTTCTAGGGGAGAAAGAACCCCTAGATCCCCTTTTGTACTAGGAACTGTATTACTTATAACTTTTGTAATAGTAAGTTTATCAAAATGCAAATCCTATATAAAAATATGTATCAAATATTCGAACTTATTGTACCAAAACTAATTAAAAACCTTTTTTGAGTCAATTCGAAAATTTTTCTGGGGGAGGACTCCCAGATCCCCTAGGTTACTTGTAATTTTGTTTCTCACAACTTTTCTTATATCTTATAATAAGTTTTTCAGGGCCTAAATATCACCTAAAATGTATAAAAAAGCTACATTGGACTTATTGAATATGTGTGGGATGGGCTGAGGAGTAATTTTGGGCTCCTCCTGAAATAAATTTCTTTATACGTCACTGATTTTTTTAGTTTTTGTTAATGGACAATTCCCTCATTTTTTTAGAAACAGAAAAAGTGTATTTCTTAGTACAAATAAAGGTTCCAAATATCGACGCTTAAAGTTTTAAAAAAGTAGTAAGTTCAAAATCTTTATGTTAAAATTGACAATCTCTAGTGAGTTCAAAATTCGCATGAATTCATTGTTTGGGATAAAATTATTGTCAAGTTGTATCTGACCCACTAGCGGATCCAGGGGGGGCTGGGGGGCTTGAGACCCCCCCGCCAAAAAAATGAAAAGGTTTACACTACATAATAGGGAATTTTATGCACCAAAATGAGTTAAAACCCTGTTATTTTAAGGTCAAATTTTCAAAAATTTCTGGGGGAGGACCCCAGACCCCCTTGGTACTTGTAACTCTATTATTCAACTCTATTTTATATTACGTATGTCAAAACGCAAAAATTGTACCATAAAATCTATATCCGAAATTCGGATGAGGCATACCAAAACATTTTGAAAAAGTGGGTGTTTTTTTACTTAAATTTTCAGAAATTTTCTAGCTAAGGACCTCTAGAGCCCCTTAGTACTTGTAACTCTATTATTACAACTCTGTTTTATATGTATTCAGTTTGTCAAAACACAAAAATTCTACCATAAAATCTATATCCGAAATCGGATGAGGCGTACCAAAACAAAATAAAAAGTGGGGTGTTTTGACTTAAATTTCCAAAAAAATTCTGGGGGAGGACCCCCAGACCCCCCTTTTAGTGGTTGGAGCAGGGTAATTCGCCACCTTTTCCATATTAAGATAATCAAGGGGATACAATTGGATTATGAAAATTCTTAGCCCCCCAAAACCAAATCCTGGATCCACCCCTAAATTATATTATTTTACAAAACTTATCAATAATTATATTAAAATAAAAGTGCCCTTTGAAAAAGTTTTGGTATGAAGGGCCTCGCAAGAATGTTTCGCCGACGCCTTCTTATGGTCTTGCTCCGCCACTGATGGGGGGGGGGGGGTCTGGGGGTCCTCCCCCAGAAAACTTTTTAAAATTTGCACCTTAAAGTAGTGCTTTAGCTCATTTTTAGACTCTTTGGCCAGAACAGAACCACCTCTTGTAAGTTGTAAGCCACATACTTTTCTAGGAAATTTATGTGGCTAATGACTAAAAGTATAATTTGTAGAATCTAATCGAGTTGAGTTAAATTCAATAAATTTTATCTATTTTATTTTATGTTACCGGGTGAAACTTTCGTATGTTTGAACATTAAAAAAAACATCAAACTTTATGAAAATACGCAACTGCTTTAATTACATAATAATTTAGAAGAGAATAAAGAAGAATACAAAGTTACAGATACTCACAACTTCACTTACATTAAATTGTGTAGGACACTAATTCTACCTAAAAATCTCTTAAAAATCTACATTGGACCTATTAAAAATGCGGGGGAAGCTGAGGAGTAATTTTGGGCCCCTCCCGAAAAAATTTCTATATAAGTCACTAATCTCCCCAATACATATTCTATATTTAAATTATTGTCACTATATTATCTATATTTGTATTAATAAATGTAGTAATTTGCTCGAAGAGATGTATAGTACCAATTAATTGTGTTTTCCTTTTCACTAAAAATTTTTGTTTTGTGTCTTTGTGAGCTTATTAAAATAACAGTAGTGCGAGTCTACCTAACTTAATTTCGATTAATTCATTACGTTTTTTTTAACGGAACCTGTTTAGTTCCAATGGAGAAAGTTTCCTTGGGACTGCATTTGACTTAGGAAACTGTCACACTAAGCAAAGGATCAGATAAACTCCCTATTCTATATTCTAATTTTATACTTTTCAACTTATGTCACTGTCATTCTAAGTAGCTCATACCCTAAAATTTTATATGCGGCCCGCGGGAGTATTGTGGTTTTCCAAAGTGGCCCTCAAGGTCATTTGGGTTGGCCATCCCTGAGTTAAACATTCATACGAAACCCCAGAACGACATAGCAACTACACTAGTACAGTGCGCCCGAAATCCGGACGTCCAAAAACCGGAATGGCCTGAAAACCAGACACTTTTGACCGATTGATTTTTTAAGGCATCGTTGAATTTATCTCAGACCATGCTATGCTGTTTTTTCATTACGAACACCTTTTCTAAAACGCAGTATCGGAATATAATAAGATCACTGATTATTTTCTAAAGTAGAAAAAAATGTGCCGTTGCGCTGCAGGTGTATTCTTACTCGTTCTGGGTCTATTTAGATTTACATTTAAGTAGCAAAAATTGTTTGGATTGGGCTTTTTCTGAAGCCATTTGAGCTTTATTCTCCATCTGGAAATTGCTGATTCTACACGTTTAATTTGAAGTCTAGTTTTGATAGCGAATTTTCTTCTACATTTGTACCGGAATTTTGTACTACATACTTCGATAGTTTAGTTAGTTCGTGAGCGTTTCTGTCGGCTGCAATGAAAAAATGAAAAGAAAGCTTACGGATTATTTTAAGCGAAAAGGGGTGAAAACGGTGAAAATAAAGGACCGCCGAATGTTGAAAAGCCAGCTCCTGAGACTTCTATGGAAAAGGTAAGTACTTGAGCTGATAAAATTAATCGAATACATATGGATCCATGTTTTTGTGTCATCTGGGACTTTTATATTAGGGTGATTTGAAAAAAAAAGTTCTTTTCGATGTAAATCCGCTTTCGGATAGACAAATGGGGCTTCAATATAGCATGATTTTTGATAGTGATGTATGGTGATAAAATGAAAATTTCCAAGCGTGGGGGGTAATTCCCCCCCCTTTGGCTACTCCCCGGCGCCCCCCCCCCTAGAAAAAATCCTGCACACGCCCTTGCTGTTCTGGCTGGCAGATGCAGCGTTCTTTAATTTTTGGAAGAGTTCATAGGGGGAATGTGTTGAGAATATTGTTTTAGCTACCGTGATTTGCATCTTTCTTTTTGGAACGTCAGAATTTGTAACTCCAGCTTAATTAAATAATCTTGGATGGGAATTTCTAAAATGAACATACTATCTATTCATCAAACTGTTGGTTAATGAAAACTTTATTTCAATAGAGCATTCGCACATGACGTCACAGGCTTGTGACGTCAGAGGCTTGGATGACAGACAGTATGACGGAAAACTATAGGATGCACATCGTTTATTTGTTTACTTTTGATGTGAATTTTGAAAAATAAGGATGTTTTATGTTTTTCTCCAAAGTTTACTTTAAAGTAACCTTTATTTACTCTAAAATAGCATCTCTGCATATTATAAGTCATTCAATAATACTACATTTTATATTTAGCAGTGTTCTAATTGCTGAAACCATTTCTGCCAGTGTTCTAATTGCAAGTACCATTCGCAATGCTACTAACATATTTTAAAATTCTTAATTATTTATTAATTATTCAATTTTTAGTTTCAGTAGCATATTATAAGTATTTTACAGATGTATCGGACTCGCATATTGTTCTAACAAATGTAAACAAAAACATGTCACCTCGTAATAAGTCTTTTTCTAAATTTAGCTTATCACTAAAACACAAAAACATATGCACTTACCTTCAATAACTATTATTCTTTCGTTCCGATCTTTAACCGAGCCTAAAGAATCTTTTTAAATGAACTTTTCTTATAAAAACTAAATGCAGCGCGTATTCTCTATGGGAGCCTAATGTTAAAGAAAAGTTGTCTATCCTCCAAGCCAGCTTGATCACGTGATCGGAGACACGTGATTGAAAATGCTCTATTGGGTAAGTTTAAGCTCATTGGTTTGTACTTGTCCTCTAAATAGGATAGTTGGACGATATGTATATCACTGAACCGTTTGTCCCAATCGTATAACAAATAGTAAAATTGTTTGTCCTCTAATTAGCGTTTCATAACTGCTGAGATATGTCAATACAAAAGTTTCTGAGGTTTAATTAAGCTTTAGAATAATTAAATAATTTAGTACATATATGAAAAATGCTCAAATTGCTTTGTTACCACCAAAGGCCACCTACTGAGTTTAGAAGCAATAATAAGTTATAATATTTCGGTTTTTTTTTTTTTTATCTTAAATATACTAATATGCTCTCAGAGGATATTTTGTTCTTGAATTTAAATTACATGTCAGTATCTAAATTTTCCCTAGTATGACCAATGCATATTCATATTTACAGTATTCTTTTCTCAGTACTTACCTAGATGAATAATAACAAACGATTATTTAATTTTCCATACACTGTACTGATGAAGTATTGAGGGCAAGCTGTGCAAAGTAAGTAATAATAGAAAAGACAACGTTTGGCTTTTGCACATTTGAAAATCTAAAAGACAGACATGTTTCGAGGATAACATGGACCCTCTTCGTCAGTGTGACGATGTAATAAATAACCAAATTCTTATTCTTAACCAAACCAACGTTATTTACATCTTCACACTGACGAAGAGGGTCCATGTTATCCTCGAAACATGTCTGTCTTTTAGATTTTCAAATGTGCAAAAGCAAACGTTGTCTTTTCTATTATTACTGTACTGATATCAACTGTTCAACTTTTGAAAACATTTCTTTTCTTATTAAATTCTTAGCTATTTTCACATGCTAATATCTCCACGAATAGTCATGACATAATATTTTCATTAATTTTTTCCGGTGAGATTTTCATAATATTGGCATCAATATTCATATTGAACTTTTTGCTCTCTTACTTTACTTTTTAATTAACTTTTTTATTTTGTTGCTAGAGGCTCTTTTAGTCATATCAATGGACTTTCCATGGTCATTTACCTAGGGTTAGACCTTGCTTCCATGATCCTATGAGACGTTTTTTCCAAATAACAGCAGTAGAAGCAACTTTTGAAACACCACATGTCATGTAAAATAAAAGTAAGAAATAATACATGTGGAACTGTAAATAGTGATAGTATTTATTTCAAAAGACTACAGGTATGTAATAAGTTTGCAATACAGTAGACTGTAAACTTAAATGGGGTAGGGGTCGGGCAATATTATATATTTCAAAAAAATATTGAAATATATAATATATATTTCATACATAAACTGACGTAAGTTTCACTAACCAAAATGTACAAAAAGGGAGTTAATCATTTATTTGGAGACGTCTTTTAAGCGAGATAAAAGTAAATAAAATTCTCAATGCAAATTTTAATTTGAAAATTTACATTTCTTCTTTGATTATTTTAAATTAAAAAAAAAATAAAACACATTCATTGCGTCTTTACTTGTATAATGCTTGTAATAGAAATAGTTTAAGTGATATTTTTAGAATAGACATTAGACATAGTGACATTTTTTGACATAGTGGCATTAGGGGGGAGGGGTGTAGTGAAGTGTGATACTTTGTGATATGGGGTGAGGAAGGGGTAAAACAATGTTGAGAACATGACTGACTAATTTAATGATGGCCCCAGTAGAATGACTACAAATTCGATGTTCATGTAACAGGATTTTTCTGCACTAATTAGAGGGGTTTCCTGGTTATTTCTGATTATTTCTGAAACAGCGGCGGCGGCGGTGACCGTTACTTTTATTTAATATGGAGAGATTCATCTGGTTCAAAAATTTCACTTTTTAAATCAAAGCAAGACATTGAATACTACAAAAGATAAAGTTTTCGGTTTTTATTGACCACGCAATTTGACTTCATTTAATAATTTAATAAGTTTGCTAAATATCGTCTAATGTTAAAAATCACCTTTCGAATTCTTCATGATTCAAGTGTGGAAAAGACCTTTAGTTTCTACATTTTGCCGTGAATAAAAATAATTCCGATGTTTGCATATTTTAAATACTATCATTATTATTTTAATTATTTTAGAAACTGCTTACAAATTTAAAATATTTTCTAGAATAACTTGTAGCAGACACACAACACATGTTTGTAGGCTTTGTTTATAGGTATTCATCCAAAATTTACAAATAATTATATTTCTTGATTAAATTTATTATTTTAATTATCCTTTTAATAATATTAAATAATTAATTATTGCTTTTAAGCATTGAAAAAGTTTTCGAGATTAGACATTAGTATACTATTTTTCGGGAAAACCTAATAAAATGAGTACTCATGTACTATTATGAAAGGGTCTGTGGATTATTATGAAGGGTCAGTTCCATTCAATTCGATATACTAAAATATCAATTTTTCACATAGGAATTTCAATTTTTCTGAGATTTTTAGCTTAAAAATATTTAAATATAAAAAACTCATAATTAAATATTACAACGTAGCTTAAAACTACTGTAAAAATAAAACTGGAAAATCTTAGAGTTTCATTACCACTATTTTAACGATAAAATAAGAATGGAAAAAAAAAGTTTTCTCTTTGCAGTTGGTTGGTTGGGGTTGGCAGATGAAGCGTTCCTTAATTTTTATTTTAGGGGGAATGTGTGAAGAATATTGTTTTTTTTTTGTAATGAAGGGTGTGAGATCGTTAAACTATGTATTTAATGTAATTAGATATGTTAAATATTGTTTCTTTTTGTGGATGAAAATGGTATTTGCTACTGAGTTTATAAGCAATAAATTTGATATTTATATAACCGTATAAAACTACTTATCACTGAAATTATCACTCAATTTTGCGTACTTTTTCTTTTTTGGGGCCTAGAAAATTACTATTTTTGCATGATATTAACTCCAAGAATAGAGTATTTTCAATCACAAGACTCTGCCTAACAACGGCCTTAGCAACATTGTTTTATTTCTCCAGTGACATCATGTGCGAATGCTGCTATTGGATACTTCTATGTCCCGCCCCTAAGAACAGCCTTAGCAACGTTGATTTTGTCCTCCAAGTGACGACATGTGCGAATGCTCTATGTTCACGATATTTTTATTAAATTTTTTCCAGTAAGATTTTTATAATATTGGCAACAATATTCATATTGAAGTTTTTGCTCTATCTTATTTAACTCTTTTTATTTCGCCACTAGAGGCGCTTTTAGTCATTTCAATGGATTTTCATTCATTTACCTTGCTTCCATAATCATAGGAGTTTTTTTCCAAATAAAAGCTGTGAAAGGGACTTTTGAAACACCACATGCGAAAAATATGAATTCCATTTCATTTACATTTTCTACAAGGATAGTAAGAAATATTTCCACTTATTATTTTTCCCACCTTCATTTTAAAACCTGTGTAATTTTTTGTTCTTATTTTTACACTTCCATTGATTACGAGACGTTGACTTCGCCTTATCATAAAAGCAATAGATCTTGCAATCAGTGACATGAACCATCAATTGAATCGTTTATTTCAGAAACAAGTTAAACGATGTGTTAATCCAATGGGCTTTAACGTGTTTCTGAAATAAAGGATTCAATTGGATAAACTCTGGTCTTGTAAAGTAAGAAAAAATACTAGTGGAACTGTGAATAGTGATAACATTTATTTCAAACGCCAACAGGTATATAATGTCCATGAAATACAGTGGACTTCATGAATACATTATGTACACTTAATTATTTTATTTTTACACTTCATTATGTACACTTAAATGGGGTAGCGGTCGGGCAATATTTAATAGATAACTTAGATGAGTTCCCTCCCTCAACCAACGAAAATAGACACCATTAACAAAAAGGGAGTTAATCATTTATTTGGAAACCTCTTTTAAGCGAGAGAAGTAAATAAAATTATCATGTCAAATTTTCATTTGAAAATTCACATTTCTTCTTCGATTATTTTAAATTGAAAAAAAAAAAATAGGAAAAAATTATTGCGTCGTTACTTGTAATAGAAATACTTTGTGATTTATTTAAAATTTTAATTGTAAAATAAATAATAAAAAGTCGAGAAGGTATCAAAGGATTTATTTATTTGGGAGTCTTCAAGTAAATATCACCTCCTAAGGGGAGGGGTCCAAGTTTTAATGCATCAAAATATTTAGTCTCATTCCGTTGCATTTGGGCAAAAGCCTAGTTTGTGCGTTACTTGATTGCTCTCTTTCTCAGTGAATTCGGAGGAACGTTGCTAATAGAAATAGATCCTGGATCATCTTAATGTAGAGACTTATATTGCTTATTTCACTTTTAAACTCCTGCTGTTTTAATAGAGAAATCCTGTCAGCTATGCTACCAGAAAACCCCAGTAAATTAAGCATTCCCTGTTCTGATACAGAATCTGCAGTCAGGCTCAGAGAAATACTATAATAACCGACAGGGAATGTGGGGGAAAAGATTTCTCCGTGGGGCTGTCCATTCGTGAAAACACACTTGAAGGGGAGGAAAAGAATTCATGAGATAATTTGTGACCGGGGGTGGGGGCAGAGGGAAGGCTAAAAGGATCGTCACATCACACGAGCCAAATCAATAGAAATTTAACAACAATTTTCTTTTTCGAAAAAATAACCCAGAGGTATAAATGATATTACAACAAAAGATATACTACAAACAAATTCACTATGATATTACACGGTCGGGTACTCTTCTGCAAAAAAAGTCCAAGTTTCTTGAATACTTATAGGTCATGACATAGTGGCATTAGGGGGGAGGGGTATAGTGAAGCGTGACACTTTGGGATATGGGGTAAGGAAGGGGTAATGATAGCCCCTGTAGTGTAACTACAAATTCAATGTTCATATACGATCAGGATTTTTCAGCACTAATTCGAGGGGTTTCCTGGTAGCATAGCTGATAGAATTTCTACGATAAATCAACCGGATAGGGCCACGTTCCGCAGAAATCCAGTTTGAGGAAGCGTTTTAGGCGAGTAGGTAGGGGCAAATCGTCGATACCCGTCGGGAGTTGATAGTTTTCTGCTAATCTCTCTCTTATGACGCACCGTGCAAGATGGCATAATGTCTGTGGTTCCACAATGGTGCAGTCAGGAGGGAGGATGTTGCATGCCTCGTAGATGGCTGTGATAGTTTCCACATGGTTTGTAAAGGATGAGTTTTCAAAGGCCTCCTGCAGGTGCTTTCGAACATGGCTGGTTGGCAGAGAGGGCAGAGGAAGCGATCTGGACAGTTTTCGGCACGACTCTATGAATCCCTGGCGGTGGATAGGATTCTCCGATCTGCCCTTTCTATCGAAGAACAATACGAGAAAACGCAACACGGGAGTGTTGTGGATGACTTCTCTACTGGCATAGCCCAGAAATGTTCTAGACAGAGGCATGAAACTGAAAAGAAATAGAAAAAAAAAGCATAATTAATATTGGCACGGTCGTAGCTATAGATATTATAAGGGGGTGTTCAAGAAACTTAGGGTCACAGTGGACACTGAAAGTTTAACTAAAACAAGGTTTTCCAACTGGCGGCCCGCGAAACTCCCTGAAAACCCCCTAAAAAGTAGCTTTAGAAGACATTTTAGCATACTAAAATTTAAACATTTTTGGGGGAGGACCCCCCGAACCCCCTATATACCAGTGGCGGATCCACGGGGGGGGTGATTGGGGTGATCACCCCCCCCCCCCCAACAAAGTGACCTCGCCGAATTTCCGGCCGAAAATCACATCCCCGATAACATAGCGATAAACTTGGCTTGTGAATAATCTTTACTGAGAAGCCGCTGTCACCATCTGAGCGAGTATTTCTTCCGGTTTCTCGCAGTGCCCCTTTTCGGCAATAGTAGCAACTCGTTAAATGATAACTTCAATGCATCGATCACTTTTCAGAGGGCTCCCTTCCCGAGCCCTGATAAAAGGGTTGACAGAGGGTCCGCGCTAATGACCATTTTTTCCTCTCGTGGGGTTCGGTACTCTTTGGTCACCGGAAATTTCAGCCGGTGTTAAAGAAATCTGTATCGGGGTGAATTGGACCTCATATCGAGGCTGATTGCTGGTATAATTGCACACAAAAACCAGAGCGGGCGGCTTGTTTGTATATTTTCTAATCTCACTGTTTTTCAACATCTATTTAAGGGCCGCAATCAAAGCTTTTTCAGAGCGATTGGCAATCCCATATTGGGAGGGGATAACAGCTACAGGGGTAGGAGCAACTATTTCACTAAATATAGGACATTCTATACAAAAAATATAGGACAAATATAGGACCCTCCGAAAAGGGTTTAACTATATTTATTTACATTTTTCCAGATTATAACTTTAAAAACTGATACCTCTCAGTGAATTTAGACTCGATAAACAATAAAGAAATGATATTTTTAGATAAAACTTAAAACATTCATTAAATGTTTTGAAATGCAGATTGAAACATAACATAGGGTGGTTCAAAACTCATGGGCAAAAATGATAGGGGGGATCATCAGATCAGATTGAAACTACTCGAATATAATTCAGAATTATCCTGGAAAGGAGGACCCTGAAGCAATTTTTAGGTGCTAGGTGCTAGGGTACTGATGAAAATTGCCAGAATCAAAGCTGAAATAAAATTATGATGTTTTAACTTACTTATAAAAACTGTGTAAAGTTTTTAATTTTAAGAGATTGTCTTCAAGAAGAGACAATAACTTTCTTGCTTTTTTGTTGTTAAACTTTGAAGATAACCTCTTTAGGACAAAAACTTTACATGGTTTTTATAAATAAGTTAAAACATGGTAATGAGGGAATTGCACGTTTTTTTTTTTTAAATTTTATTTTGATAGAGGATGAAAATCCATGAAAAATGATGTAAAAATTATTGAAATCGGAAAACTATTCCCCAAGATATTAATTTTTAAAATGTCGTTTCCAGTATTGGCGGGAAAAACAGTAATTTCGTTATGGCTGCTGTGTGACGTCACAGCGCTTGGACCCACTTGGACCCGCTATGTTATTGTATGCTTAGCTTGCTTCATTCTGCTATTCTTCACAAAATTTTAACTGAAAAACTATGATATATTAAAGACACATACAAATATTTTTTATAAAAAGATTGGCTTTTTGTTTTTCAAAAAATATTAATTGGTTTTGGAATTATTAGGATTCAAAGTTTTAATTTTTTCTTTTTCTGGCCGTTCACTAGAGAAACATACGAGTTTTATCAAGACCCTCTATATAATGGCCTCACAACTCGGACGGGTGACGTCACACCACAGAGTATAGAGCTTAACAGAGTGTCCAAAAGGCAGTTTTCCTCTTTTAGTTCCGTTGCCACTTCAGGCAGAAACTCCACCAGCTAATCACCTCTTCCAATCAGAAGAAGGCGAAACCTTCAAACTGATTCCTCATTGGATATGTAACTTATATAGGGCGTTGCATTTTAATTACGACAGAGCTGCTTTCTTTTCCCCAGATTGTAGACTTTTTCCCTAAAGTAGTAAAATTATCCCTGGCTAGAATTAAAATATCCCTCTCTTTTTAAACTTTGATTGTTTTTTTTTGTTTTAATTGTAATCTAGCATCTTTCCGATAATTTCACATCAGAGCGGAAGAAATGGCGAAATTTCTACAAGAAAGAATACAAATAATCGGCAAGTTTCGTAGTTTATTTAAGTATATTTTCTACTCTTAAAATGTTAAGTTTTTAAATGAATGAACTCAGAAAACTTTTTAATGAACTTTCTTAAAAACTACAATAATATGATCATCTTTGGATTTTACATTCTCGTTTCCATGGAGACTGTTTTAACAACAATGCTATTCCATGAATATTTTCATTTGAAAATTAAACTCTCAAATAAAATATTTTAAAGTAGTTATTTATTAATTTTTTAGATTGTTGATATGATTTTTAAATAGACTTAAACATCTAGTTTTTCTTTTAAAACTTGTTATTTTGCATTATGTTTATTTTTGAAACAATGGGGTAAGCAGATTTTGTTTATCATTTATCGTTGTATCATTTTTAAAAATCTCTTATTGTAGTTAAAAGCTCTTGATTTGTCACACTTCATTAATTTAATTGTTGAACTTATGTTAAACATGAATTTAATTTTGTGCCATGTTATAAGTTATAAATTAACTAATGTAAACAATCAGTTAATCCTAATTTATGTAAAGAGAATATGAGTGCAAAGTATTGTAATACAGTGTAACTTGGATAATTCAAAACTCTAGATACCAACAAAAAGTTATAATTATCCATAAACTCTAATAAAAAAACTATAAAAACTCTAAACTGATATAAAATAGAGTTCAAGGGATCAATAAAAATGCATGAATTTAGAGATATTTGAGTCACTTAAGTTGCACTGTAAATAACACAAATATAATTGTGAAATGCAAAATTCATAGTTTAAGTAAGTTTTGTAGAAAAAAAAATTATATGAAGTGTAAAAGTTCAAATTAATGTGTGAAAATAATGCCTTTAATAAAAATGATTACTTTCTCTAAATGTTTTTGTACTTTTTGCTTTCTTAATATTTAATATTTTCAAGCCTATTCAATTTTTAAATGTAGGCATAAAGTTTTAATATATGCATCAATAAATTAGCCATTTGGATGATAAAAAAAAAATCTCAGTCAGTGAACTAAATACAGTCAGTGAACATTATAGAAACTTGTAATCTCTTTGGAAATGTTTAAGAAAATCGCTGTAGTGCTTTGAAAAACTGAGATTCAAAAATTCAAAGTCCAAGATTGAATCATGGGCAGAAGACCGACAAAACTATTTTAAATTTAGGGAAATATAAGAAAGCTTTTTCCCCTCTTCCGATTTGAGTGAAAGGCGAGCGGGAGAGGGTGGGCGGCGACGATGGAGCTAAGGAGGCGGAGCTTATTCAGCCAGTTGAGGGGGTGACACTTTCTATGGGAAAAACCATGCTTTAAAAGTTACCATTAGCGTCTATGGAGATGAGACCTCTGTTAAGCTCTATACTCTGTGCGTCACACTTTCCGCCACCTTTGACGTCATATGCAAAACGACGCCATGTTTTATACTTTTTGACTTCTTAGCACTGAACAATAGGCCAGTCACTAACGACATAAAAAAGGGCGAATCGGGCAAAAAATCGCGTAGTTCCAATTTTTTTCTTATGTTGTTAGGACCCATACCAGGAGTTTGTAACCAATTTTGCAGCTTCGAAAACCCTGTGCTAACTGCGCAATCCTCGAAAAACCTCAAAAATTTCTGACTTTTTTCAGTTTTTGGCTCATAACTCATACAAAATTCATCCACAGGGAAAAGTTTCAATTATCATTTTTAAAGTACATAAAATTTGCAACAATTTAAGACCATTCCAAGGTTTGTAAGTCCAATAGATCCCAAGTTGTATCTCTTCAAAAATGAGCAATTTTTTCCAAAAAATCAAAAATTTGAGTTTAAGTCGTCTTTATAGCAACAAATTGGCTATAACACCCATTTAAGAGGGAAGTAAGGGTAATTAATCTTCAGTGCAGTTATTTAGCTTTAATTTAAGCCCAGAATGAAGTCTGTAGGCCCCATAGTTCTTACTTTATCTTGAAAAAACAAAAATTGGGAAAATAGGATTTTCCCAGGAGTGGAACCTGGCGATTTGTGGGTATAGTAAAAAAGAAGAAAAGTCGTATAAAATAATGTAACGTTATGAAAATTCGTATTTATTGATTTAAAATATTTCCATTTTACCACCATATATTAATTAATTAATTATATATTATTAATATTTTTTAATTTAATTAATTATTTATAGTATTTATTGAATTTAAACAAAATGAGGGACATATTTATCAATTTCACGCATATGTAAATTACAAATTATAACATATATCGTTTGGAAGGCATGTATTTATGTTGGTATAATGGTTGAGAGGAAATCTCAACAGGCTTGTTTCTCCTCCAAAGGTGCAGAAATGTCGATGTCTTCATTTTTTTCGGATCTTGTCTTCATAGTTTTCTACCTCAACTGTGGGAATATTATGGCATGACTTTCCCCGATAGAACTTTTAGATTACCCAACATTTACATTTTAAAATTGTTTGGGGTATTAAAGTTAAATGCCATATGGCACAAGAATTGGAAATAAGTCAAAGAAATCACTTGGATATATGTGGAAAAGTTGGTTTTAGAAAAAGACAAGGCACATTCTTTGGCATCAGGCTCTATTAAAGTGCAAAACCAGCAGGTTCAAGTAGGTCCTCTCTCCATATTCCAAAGGCTTTGTATTTTACATAGCAGACGGATAACGGCATCCGAGGGCTTTGTTTTGTGAATAAAATATGCGACAAAAGCAAAAATCAGGATTTTACTCAGCTTTCTCTCCAACTTCAGTACTGAAACTATCTCTATATGCTTTGGTTTGGGATTTATGGCGCAAGTCCCTTTTCGTAAGGTGAATGGAGACAATAGATTATCTGTTACCGAAATGAATCCTTCACGTCAAATTTATTGTATCTACTTACCATTAGCTAAACATTTATCTACTTTGGAAGGAACTTTTAATGAGGCAAATGTATCATCCATTTGACGGCTACCCAGAGAGAAATTTTCTCTCCAACGACAACAAGCAACAGGACGCTTCTCTCGACAAGCCCAGTTCTTATAAAAATGTCTTCATTGTTAGTATATATGTAGACCTGTGGGCTTTCCTAAATGGATTGGGCTTGATAGTGGAAAACATCTTCAAGAATAGTAACAAGGGTAAATCAAGTTGTATGTAGTTTCCTTTAAATATAGTTTCATCACACAAAGCTGTTATTCTCCCCTGGATTTGAATTATTCTTTCAGGCGTTCACCCATTTTGGACGTCCATAAATTACGTGAGGTCAAAAAGGGGGGAGGGGGTCCAGCAAAATCTCACCTGAGGTGAGGGGGAAGTCTAATAAAATCTCACGTTACTATTTTTATTTTTGAAAAGTCCTTATTTTCTTTATCTTTTTTAGCAGTTTTAGGAAAGTCAAAAGTCAAGTTTTAGTCAAAAAAGAGAATCAGTCGTCAGTCAGTCGTGATTATAACAATTTAAGACCAATAATTTTTGATTTCAACATGTATTTGCGCATCAAAACTTTTGCAATGTGTGTATTAAGTGTCATGCCGATAGGACGAAGCAAGCATGGCGAGAACATATAAAAGAAATTGATTTATTTAAAAGTTATGCAGAAAATCTCACGTGAGAATCACGTAATCACGTAATTTATGGACGTCCCCTTTACCACTTTAGCCTTATCCTGGCAAGAAAAATTAAAATGTAAATGTTGGGTAATCTAAAAGTTCTATCGGGGAAAGTCATGCCATAATATTCCCACAGTTGAGGTAGAAAACTATGAAGACAAGATCCGAAAAAAATGAAGACATCGACATTTCTGCACCTTTGGAGGAGAAACAAGCCTGTTGAGATTTCCTCTCAACCATTATACCAACATAAATACATGCCTTCCAAACGATATATGTTATAATTTGTAATTTACATATGCGTGAAATTGATAAATATGTCCCTCATTTTGTTTAAATTCAATAAATACTATAAATAATTAATTAAATTAAAAAATATTAATAATATATAATTAATTAATTAATATATGGTGGTAAAATGGAAATATTTTAAATCAATAAATACGAATTTTCATAACGTTACATTATTTTATACGACTTTTCTTCTTTTTTACTATACCCACAAATCGCCAGGTTCCACTCCTGGGAAAATCCTATTTTCCCAATTTTTGTTTTTTCAAGATAAAGTAAGAACTATGGGGCCTACAGACTTCATTCTGGGCTTAAATTAAAGCTAAATAACTGCACTGAAGATTAATTACCCTTACTTCCCTCTTAAATGGGTGTTATAGCCAATTTGTTGCTATAAAGACGACTTAAACTCAAATTTTTGATTTTTTGGAAAAAATTGCTCATTTTTGAAGAGATACAACTTGGGATCTATTGGACTTACAAACCTTGGAATGGTCTTAAATTGTTGCAAAATTTATGTACTTTAAAAATGATAATTGAAACTTTTCCCTGTGGATGAATTTTGTATGAGTTATGAGCCAAAAACTGAAAAAAGTCAGAAATTTTTGAGGTTTTTCGAGGATTGCGCAGTTAGCACAGGGTTTTCGAAGCTGCAAAATTGGTTACAAACTCCTGGTATGGGTCCTAACAACATAAGAAAAAAATTGGAACTACGCGATTTTTTGCCCGATTCGATGTCGTTAGTGACTGGCCTACAAGGAATATTCGTGTTTTTGTTATTAACATTAATGTATCGATGTAAAAACATACGCCGTGATATTAATTTTTAATGGCTATCGCTATTCAAACCAGAATTTAATAAGTAGAAATCTGAAATAAGCATAAAGTATCAAAAATGTCTTTTAATTTAACAAAATTGATGGAACAACAAACAAAAACGTGATGCCATCTGAGAAAAATGTGAAAATACAAATCAGAAGAATTAACTAGAACTTAGTGCTACTAGTGCATTTCCCGCAACAATAAATATAATGCTTGTTTCTCATCAGTTTAATCTTATAATAAATTAAAGAATTTAGTGTAATTAAATAAATTGTTTACTGTTGGAAGAATTCGAAAATTCAATGATTTGTTTTAATTTTTAATAGATTTTACTTTTCATTTTACTAGTGATTTTTTTTTTTTAATTTCCTACTTCCTAGATAAACTTAATATTGTGAGAAAAACCTACATGACATGTAATCATTATTTGCAAACTGAACTAAATGCCATGTTAGTCCTAAGGCTAAAAAACTGAATGAAAATACAAAAAAGCTGTACAAAAGGGACAAATTTTTGATTCTAAACGAAAGATTTTGAGTTTCCAGAACAGTATTATCAGCCTTGAAGGCATACATAACGCGAGGAGTTAAGAAAGTAAGTTTTTATGCTCCATAGACTTAACATGGGAAATTTAGCGGTTTTCCGCCACCTTTGACGTCACAGTGACGTAGTTGTCAGGCTTTGTATATACAAGGCTAAACTGGATCGGTTAACTGTGTTATATATGAAATGAAAATGGTTTATTCTATATTTGATGCAATATTTTGATGCGAATATTTTATTTGAGGTAGTTTAATAGTTTAACTCTCAGAAAAAATACACTATAACCGTAAAAAAGTTATTTTTTGTCTTATTTCGCTAGAAATATTAGTAAAATTCCAAGAATAATTTTCTACACAAAAAAAATTTCAATGCTGTCAAAGAATTGAAAAAAAAAATATTTTGTTGGACTTGATCCCGCAACCTTTGGATCTGATTGCCGATGTCTTGACCACCATGATTGATTAATTATACAAATACAAATATAGTCGATCAACTACAGGCTAAAAGCCCAGCAAGGTTGATCCAGTCTATTCAATTCAACCTCCCCCCGATTTCCAGTATTCGTCTACTTTTCTTTTAAACTCGTCCACCCCACTTGAGTTAACTATCGATTCAGGTAATGCATTCCATTTATCCACTACTCTATTAAAAAAATAATGCTTCCTACAATCCCGTTTAAAACTTGCCTTATTCAATTTTAAACTGTGACCCCTCGTTCTATTACCCGTACAGAAATCTAGTCCCTCTGTGTCCCCTTGTTTTAACATTTTAAAAAGTTGAATCAAATCCCCTCTAACCCTTCTTTTCTCTAAAGTGAACATATTTAACTTCTTAAGTCTTTCCTCGTAACTAAAACTAGATATACCCTTGACCAATTTAGTAGCCCTATGCTGAACCCTTTCAACTAAATCTATATCTTTTTTTAAGTATGGAGACCAGAACTGAACAGCATATTCGAGATGAGGCCTTACCAAGCCTCTATATAATGGCAAAATAATGTTTCCGGACCTCTTGCAGCTGAACACTGATGTTTCATTTTAAAGTCTTCATTTACTATCACCCCTAGATCTCTGATACTATCACCCTCTTTTATTTTATCCCCTTGCAGATAAAATTCAGCCCTACTATTGCTACAACCCATGTGCAATACCTGACATTTACCTATGTTAAAGGACATACCCCATTTTTCTGCCCATACCGATATAATATCTAGATCGCTTTGTAAATTTTGAACCTGCTCCTGAGTATCTACCCTCCCCCAAATTTTAATGACAGTAATGTTAGTATAGTATGTAGTAATGTTAGTATAGTGTGTAGTTATGACAGTAATTATGACAGTAGTTTGAAAGTTTTAATATAAAAACTTTGTCAAAGAATTAAAGGAAAAGTAGTGCCAACAGCTTAGATTACTTTTAAGGTTTTAAGAATATCTAAAACTGTTTTCTTAGTTGTATATATGGATTTACAAAACATTTAAATAAATTGTTTTAGAGAATGTATTTTTTAATGATCTTAGTTATAAATAGTATTTCTATCTGGGCGGATATACACGTTAGAAGACAACTGTTCTGAGGATTTTAATTGATGTGATTTAAGAAGATTTTAAATGGTTATTCACTTTTATACAGTCGTAAAACTATTTTTTCTCTAATAATAATAATCAATGAAAAAATACTTCTACAGTCTCATCATAAAAAGTTTGCGTTTTGTGTTAAGCGTATAAGAACACAGTGTATGAGTTCATCGGTGATGGTCCAGTGGGTTTTTTTCTCGGTTCATCTTTCATTTTTGATGTTCACTTCGAGAAGAAATGACAATTTACGCCTTTCACTTTCGATGATTCCTCGAAAATGAAGATCAAAGTGAAACAGTGTGAATGGGGCTTGAGTGTGAAGAGAAGATCATATAAGTGAGGGAATTGAAAGTGAAAATTCTGATAATAACTCTGCTGATGACTCTGATGGTATTCAATTCAACCAAATAATGCTGCACAAAGTATTCAGTCTAAAAATGGGAAAATAGAGTGGAAACTAGATCCACTTCCAAGATCTGGTAGATTCACAGCTGATAATGTTATAAAAACTACTCCAGGTGTCACAAGGTATGCAACATCCAGAATTACAGATGTGAAAAGTTCATTTCATACCGTATTCAATGAAACCATTTCAAATGATGTGCAGGTATAATAGAAATACAATGAGATATAATAAACAAACATAAAATTACTGACAAAATTAATACTTAGAATTGAAATACGAAATAATAAAAATGTGAAAGGAAAACAAAAAAAAACCGAATAAATGTGTTTAAAAAAAAAAGGTGTACTAAGCGTTGGCGAAACGGTACGGTGTCGAGGAGTTATCAATCAATTTCAGTCAGTTTAAAAAAGTTGTTCAATATCAGTTATTGTTAGTAAATATAATTTTAAATGTTTTTTAATTTTGCATTTAATTAGCAATGGTTTATTAGGAAGAGGGCTGGGTACATGAAAAATCCACAAGAAAGACGTAGTTCATTAATCATTTGATTTGGAAACACCCTGAAGTAAAATTAAATCAGTCTGACGGTGCAGTGAGGTTTCAAAATTAATGAAATATTAAGTTCGTGAAATAGCATCCGAACGGTAAGATTTTCGATTTCGATCATAGATGTATATTTTTCTGGGGTTTTTTTTTATAAAAGGATCTATCTACACATAAATATCCAGATTATTTAAATGACTTAAATAAACTGGTGTTTAAAATTAAGAACAATTGAACATTTGTTTGATTTTCTCCAGATCTACTGCACATATTTGAGTGAAATTTGGTATGAACATAGGCTGACATACTAATACCCCAAAAATAATCATTCAACAATCATCATACACACGCATGCGCGTGAGTAACAATCGTCAGTCCCAGGAAAAAATAGTTAACTACTAGTTGCAACTAGATTTTCCCAGACTAGTTAGTAGTTAACTACTTTTTGCCCACTAGTTGCCGAACACTACTAAATAGATGGTTAACTAGTCTTGGTAGCCAACGGCGGATGCCAATAAAGTCGCCAACCAGTTAAACAATTAAATATTTAGTTGTTTGAATTTATTTGGCATTATTTATGAATGAAAGTAAACAAATAAATTTTTAATAACTTATTTGTTTACATTTTAGCTCTTCTTTCGGTATTTTTCAAAACTTTTAACAGCATTTTCCACGATTTTCAACATTTCGTAATGTTAAAGTATAGGAAAGTTGTAACTAAAATGGCGGAAATACCGATTATACCGGTGAGCCGTTGTCCAGTCTCTCTATATATAGGGTCTCTAGCGGTTCCTGGAGCATGTCTGGAGATAATTACAAGAATATAAACGCATATCGAAATTGTTTTGAATACTTTCTTAAACAGTTCATTTTATAAAAGAAATTGAATATCTTTAATAACAATAACAAAAAAAAACATATTCAATTTAAGAGATACAATTTTGTACTACTAAGTGCTATATGAGCCACGTACACGTTTCTATAATGTACCCGGTATAAATATGAGTATTTCTCCCGAAAAGCCTACTGCACTGACAAAATCGCCTTTTTTTTTTCTAGATCCGCCCCTGCATTGGTTACAGTTAAAACGAAAAAAAAAAGAGTATATTTACTTACTTCTTGGGCACGCCTCTGAGATCCATCTCTGAAAGAGAAAAACCGTAATCCAACATTATTGGTAGATGTTTGCATTTATCGAATCCCATTTCCGGGAAATACTCATAGAAAATTTCTCTCCCATGCCTCATTCCCCAAAAATCAAACCTAGTTTTATTAGCCACACACAACAGGAACTTCAGGTGTTCGGGATCTCGCACATGATAAAACAACCCCCATTTTGCAAATGGTGTTGTACAAAACACTTCCCAGAACGTCCTCGCAAGCAGAGGGTACTCGGACTTTTTCTCATAAAGGCCCTTCAGGATCGCAGGATAAATAAGATCAAAGAAGTTGAAACTATAGAAGTAATCATCGGCTTCGAAACTTTCACTACTCCATCGCTGAAAGCCGCAGAGTCTGGCAACATTCAGGAACCGCACGGCATTTTCCCCGCACGTAAGAGACTCGGCGTCGATATCTTTCGCAAAATACTTCCAAAAAATCCTCATTCCACTCTTGTCCCATTTGTTGTCAGGGCTCGTGAAATAAAGAGAGAACGTGTTGGAAAAGACGCCGGTGTCCACCGGATAAAACCCCGGCTGCTCATCGTTTATGTTTATCGAGTCGGGATCATCAGGGTCGTAGTACTTCTTGAAGATACGTTCGTTCGGGACAGCCAAGTCCAAGAAATTTAATGCACTTCGAGCAGTCGGGATCCAAAGTTCTTCGATAACGAGAAAATTGTATCTGAATGCAGGTAGAGATCTGAGCGAAACAAACAAATCCATTGTTTATATTATGCGAAAACACTTCCACGTGGTCTGTAGCACATTCACCTAAATACCAACGCTTTCACTGGGAAAGAGATGTCTCGTCACTGAACACAGTGCGTATTTCCAATCTCGCAAGTGGAGGAAGCCGCCAGAGGCAGCACTAGCGCGGAAGTGTGACGTTCGGTGGAGGAGCCAATAAGAATTGAAGACTGTAGGTTTGCATTTGTATATGTTATAAGGCGATTTGGCGCTCAATTCGAATCTGCGTTCTTATGAATCTTTCTTTCATCGTTTTTATAACTTAAGCACGATGGAGGAAAATTTGTCGTTTATTTTAAAAGATATGCCAAAAGATTTCAATTTGGTCTTTGATAAGAAGACCAATGACAATATTCTATGCATCAGAGGCTCAATCAAGAATGAGGAAGAGGTGAAAAGGTTCATGGATGCTTTTCAGCTAATTAGACACACACTGGACAAAACGTAGTAAAGAAAAATTTAAAACTTTCAGAGCTGAGTACACATTTTGTTTTATTCCATTTAGGCACCGAATTAGCTTTACGCAATTTTGATAGCTTTTAAGCATGTGGTGTTAAAAGAAATTTCGAAGAACAAATTAAAAAAATAAAATAAACAATCAGACAGGGCTGATCTTGTGGTGGGCAGCTGTTCGTCGAAGGCCATTTTTTGAACTGCAGCGCCAACAGCTACATAAGTTCTTCAAGACCAACAAATCTTAGAAATTTATTCTCCTGAATTTTAAAATAATATAAACTAAAATTTAATATTTATTTAAAAGTTGTTATATTTTAAAATAAGTATTATATACAATATTATTATACAAAAATCGTGCTATAAATTTTCATAAGTTTTTATTACTCGGAAACTACTTAAGATAAAAAAGATTTAAAAAATTTACGCTTGAAAGACAATTAAAATCCAGCTAAAATGTATTACTTGAAAGCTCAAGACAATTAAAGACAGATTAGATTAGATTAGGAAGACAATTAGATTAATAACGGCAAAATATAACACACAAACAGAATGTTGCACATTTTCTTATTTAAATAATTACAACTTCAGATGAAAATTGAACATTACTAAAGTTAAAAAATAATAATTACATTAAATCACCTTTAGTTGCCCTTTTAAATCCTTGTTTATTATTTTTTGTTCGCCCCTTTATAAAAAGAATACCGTAAAACATCTTTCAAAGACTTATCGCCAAAACCGCAAATGGAGCGATAAAGAGCCTAAAGCATCAAACCGTATTTGCGCCAAATTCTCCGGATCCTCTTTGAGCGCTAGTGCTGCCTCTGGCGGCTTCCTCCACGTGCGCGATTGGATGGAAATACGCGACCCGCCTAGCCCCATTATGAATGGTTAGAGATAACCCCTTTTCCTATGAATAGGGGTTGACTCCCCTTTAGAGGGGGTTCCCAGATTGGCTTCTTTTAGCCGAATTGTAGAGGAATTTGCAGGGTTTTTTTCTAGAGGATTTTGAAGAAATAGATTATTCAAAATGAATCTCCATTTCTCCATTTGTCAAATTTTCTTATTCTTGAGTAATGAAGAACCAAGATTCTCAGCTTGTGAAAACGTAGTAAAACGAAATAGGCATCAAAACGAGGGAAGATGGAGCAATTTGGTATCCACGTGGATACGCATTGTTGGCTTTTTAAAACCATAATGTTAGGCTGGGCGCGCACGAGTGGCTAAAGTCACGGCAACCAGGATTACTAGTATCAAAAATATCATTAGAAAACAATAGAGCATTTTCAAGCACATGACTTTACCTAACAACGGCCTTAGCATGGGCGTAGCCAGGTTCCATGTTAGGGGGGGGGGCAAGGCAAGGATACTTACCCAGGGCCGGATTAACCATGTCGGGGACACTAGGCAGTGCATGTCTCGGGGCCCCTTTTCCCCCTGAAATATTTTTTCCCACCACAACGAACTTTTACTGATAATCACTACGTTGTAGATACGAAATAGAGACGTTTATTTTCATTTGTTTCAATGTTTTGCAATAAACGCTAGTTAAACCAGATTAAGAAAAATTGAAACAAATGAAAATATTTTTTTTATTAAATTATTTAGTTTGAATACAACTTAAGGAAAAGTTTGTAACAAGTACAAACGTGCAAAAAATATGCAGATATCATTATTTAAAAATAATGCACCAACCCCAGCCAGAAAAGTCTGCATAAAATCTGCAATAAAAGGCCTAAAATGAGAAAACTGCCTCAAAATACTTTAAAGTTATTCGGCACATTGTTCCGCAGTTTTTTTGCAGAAATTTTAAAGAATTTACACCGATTCTGCAGACAGACTGTAGATTTATTCTGCAGACTAAAATTTAAGGCAAAAGGTTTCAATTCCCTTCAGTTTTTGAGGTTATTCTGTAGCTTTCCTTCATTTTTCTGTGCAGATTTCTTGCAGACTTTTTATAAACTTAAAAGAAATTATTAACTTATTACCCTTTACTCTATGAGGGGTAGTAAGAAACAAGGTATTTTGCCAAATTTAGTCATGAAAACAAATATAAATACTCAGTCAGTTAAAAGTTAAGCAAAAAAAAATACAAGTTCAAAGTTTCACACAAATCAATATTTTTATTTATAACAATTAAAAAAATATGAGACGTTACAAATAAAATTCTTCTCTGTTTTCATTTGGGGAGATTAATTGATTTATTTTATTCACAATATTTGAAATTAAAATGAACTATTTTGATGAATTATTTTACAAAAATGCATATTAAAATTTAAGTGAGGAGTAAATAAGCTTCTTATACCTTACAGTTGTCTGTGAAAAGGAGGAAACAAGTAATTTTAAACTTAGCTTGATAAAACAATAAAAACCAGGAAACAGAATAATATGGAAAAAATAGGAAAAGTAAACTCCTAGGGATAAAAACAAATGTAACTTTTCCCCCTATGTTTAAATTCTGTAAATTTTATTACATTTAAATGTTTACCCTTCTAGCTTTTTTGGAAGCAAAATCTTTCAAAACCTCTTCAAAACTAATGCGTTCTAATACATCATATTCTATTGACATTATAGACAATGAATTTAATCTATTTTGAGCCATCGATGAACGAAGACAGTTTTTGATGAGTTTTAATTTTGAAAAGTTTCTTTCACCGGAGGCGTTCGTAATCATCAGGCATCTGTAGATCTGCAAGGCAGTCATTACATTTGGGAATGTAGATTGCACCATATTATTTACAATAAGTTGGTTTAACTCTTTAGCAGGGCCGTAACCAGACTTTTGTTTCGGGGGGGGGTTGACTCAAATATTTTCTGAGGTACCTTCTTACGGGTACTTTTTATATGTTAAGTTTTAGGTGACAACACTGGATTTAAATTGATGCACTACATTTCACAATTGTTTAAACAATATGAATTCGAAGTAAAAGGGGGGTCTGGGGGTCCTCCCCCAGAAATTTTTTGGAAATTTGCCCCTCAAAAGAGTGTTTTAGCTCATTTCTGAGACCCTTTAGATTACACCCATAGAGCACCACTCATTGTAAACGGCCGAATTTTCAAGGTAAAAAGAAGGTATATTGTAATAAATGGCGAAATGTTAAGGGGGTTTTTAGGTTCCTACTCCAGAAAATTTTTTGAATTTTTCCCCTAATAGTGGCATTTTAACTCATTTTGAGACATAGGTAACATTAAAGAGGACCAATCCTTGAAAATCACACAAGTTTGAAGGAAAAACCGTATACTTAATAGATTTCAAAATTTCGAGGGGGCTTGGGGGTCCTCCCCCCAAAAAATTTTGGAAATTTTACCCTTAAAAGTAGGGTTTTGACTCATTTTGAGACCCTTTGGGTTATACCCGAAGAGGATATCGCTCCTTGTGAGACATAATTTTCAAGAAAAATAGCAGTATAAAAATTGATGTCAAAATTTCGGGGGGGGGGGTTGAACCCCTAATCCCCCCCTTGGATACAGCCCTGCTCTTTAGCGGTTAAAAATTTTCTATTTTCTTTGTTATCATCCTCTAATTGCTTTACGAAATATTTAAAATGTAACATTCCCTCAATGAATTCCGGCTCGATATCTTCTGAATAATGTTGCCTAAACTTTGAACAAGCCTCTTTAATTTCTTCGTTGGACATGGATGAGAAGTTAGTAAGAAACCCAAATAGAGAGTTAATTTCCCGGTAGGCTTCCAAACGTCGTGACAATTCGGTGGAAAGCAAAGCATGTCAAGAACAGGCAAATATGTTTCAATTCTTAACTTATTCTTTCCAGTGTGAAACACGTCATCGGCGGGCGGATCCCTCATCGTGTTGCCTTTTTCTTTTTCTAATACGCTGATTTTCATAACTGCAATTTGTTTTTTCTTACGCCTTTTTCTCATAATGGTCAAATAAATCTCTCTGGGATGTTAAAAAATCCACCAATGATTTTAACAGATCCACTGCCGTTCCAAGTTCGATAGTATTTTTCTACGATATACACATGAAACAAACATACTTTTAATGAGTCGAATTTGTGACTTACCCTTTACTTCTCGAGTATTAGTATAAAAAAGACACGAATACGAATGTACGACCAACAGCACGTTCATACAATATATACTTCCAAAGGACACTCTTTACTTTGTGAATTCTTCTGAAGTACGCCTATTAACAAGTGTCCATTGGTCTAGACATGCAGGTCACGTGTACATTTTCAACCTCTTTCTGTCCAAGGACAGAACAGACCCCTATCTGAAACTCGACCCCTTAATTGGAAATAGTTCCCAAAATAAACAAAACATTCCCGATGAATAGGGGGCCCCCCGGTGAAAATGTCCGAACGATTTATGACCGCGGTATTTCGACCCTTTTCCTCGCTTATCTGGAAGTGCGCACATACATCAACACTGACAGGTGAACCCCTTTCTGATTAGGCTCGTTTGAATGGTCCCTACTTAGAGGGGCCCGTTTCTGATTAAACCGAGGCCCACATACTGATCTTCATGTTAAATTTCCACTTAAAGAAAATTTTAAAAAATCTTAGACCAGTGGGCCCCTGGCTGACCCGGGGCCCCTAGGCAGTTGCCTACTCTGCCTATTGGATAATCCGGCCCTGTACTTACCTTTGCCCCATGACATGGTCTGAGGTACCCCCATGGGGAGTACTTTTACACGCTAAATTTTAGAGTAATTATACGAAGGGTTTGAACTTTGCACACTTAACGTAAATAATAGTGTAATTAATGTGTGCTCTAAGAAAAATGGGGGGGGTCTGGGGGTCCTCCCCCAGAAAACTTTTTAAAATTTGCATCTTTAAGTAGTGTTTTAGCTCATTTTTAGACTCTTTGGCCAGAACAGAACCACCTCTTGTAAGTTGTAAGCCACATACTATTCTAGGGAATTTATGTGGCTAATGACTAAAAGTATAATTTGTAGAATCTAATCGAGTTGGGTTAAATTCAATAAATTTTATCTATTTTATTTTATGTTACCGGGTGAAACTTTCGTATGTTTGGACATTAAAAAAAACATCAAGCTTTAGGGAAATACGCAACTGCTTTAATTACATAATAATTTAGAAGAGAATAAAGAAGAATACAAAGTTACAGTTAGTCTGAAAATAGTCCGAGCAACTTTGTATCAACTGTTCAAGTTGTTGCAGTTACTTGAATAACCATGATATAAGATATAACATTTAACAATAATCTTAAAATGTAAAAGTAAAACCGTCCTGCTTTCTCAAATATTATTTAGCTTTTTTTCACTCTTAAAGAAAAAATTCTCCTATTAGATATTTTAAAACAAGTAGTTTATCCCCCAAAACTAAGATGCAATACAAAATTCAACTTGCGTTAATTGCTGGTGATGGTGCTGGATTAAGGCTTTACATAATACGTCTAGATATCAATATGGAGGACTGAAATACGTACTCTTTTTAAGTTCAATGCTTGAAAACTAAATCACATATCTTATTAAGGTACGTCGAACCGCACTTATTTCCGCGGACCAAATCGTAATAGTGCGGAAAACTTGCCTACCCATAACAGTAACTCGTGTGTGAAATTTTAGCCCTATCAAAAAATATCTTCTGTTCTGAACCTCGGCCTAAAGTTTTGACTTTTTACCAAAAAATTGCTATTTTGCCGTATTTCTTACCGTTCCGTGACCTCCTGATGAACATAATTTTTTCAGGTGGTGTGGTAGGGGTCTAGGGGGACTTTTCCGTGAACCCCATCCTCGTACCCCCCTTTCCCCCTACGCGAGCCGGGGTTTTGTGGGCGGGCGCGCTGCTCAAAATGTTGGCTTTCCCTCCAAACTCCAGCCCTGCGCCCGCCTTCGTTGTCCATTTTCTACATCAAAACCTCACGTAACAGGGCTTAAATTCTAACCAAAGAAGTACCGGAGCGCTACTATTTCAACATTCCGCTTAACAGGGGCGTCATTTCAGTTTTTGGTCGTAGGGGGCAAGGATGTGTTTTAAGTGGGGCTGGGGCTCACCCCCAGAAAAATTTAGAAATTTAGCCTCTTTTTACAACATTTAAGGTACATCCAAAGAGAAGGTACTCTGTATAACATATATATGTTAAAATTTTAAAGGGGGGTCTGGGGGTTCTCCCCCAGAAAATTTTTTGAAATTTGCCTCTTAAAGTAATGTTTCAGCTCATTTTGAGACCATTTGGGTGACATCAAAAAATAACAGTTACTCGTAAAGCATAGAATTTTCTAGGTAAAAAAAAGTTATAAATAAACATCAAATTTTCAAAGGGGGGTGGAGATCCTCCAGTAAAATTTTTTGAAAATTCCGGTTTAAACCAGTGTTTTACCTCCTCTTCAAACTCTTTGGGGTTTCATGCTCTTTGGTTCCCAAAGGGAACCGCTTCTTGTAATTGGCAGAATTTTTAAGGGAGAAACATTATATCAAAGGTCTGGAGGGAGTTCTGGGGTTCACCCCCAGAAAATTTTGAAATTTGACCCTCAAAAGTAGTGTTTTAACTCCTTTTTAAAGTTCTAAAGAAAGATTTTAAAAGAATTCCTATTAATCTTTTTTTTTTCATTTTTAATACAACGACCAAAAAAAATATCTGAAAAAATTCGTATTTGTTTTAAAAATATTTCGATTTACTTGGGGTTTTAACCAAAAATCTTCGACACAAAAATAGAAATTTCTTTAAGAAGAATAATATATCCAGGGAATAATACTTTTTTTGAGATATGAAGGTTATAGGAATAACGAAGTTCATGATATAGGCATTTAGGGAATATATGGTATAGCGCGTACATTTATTATTTTCCCAAAGAAGTGATTGAGAGTGCGCTTTTAAAAAAAAATCCTTTTATGTATTACCTTATAAATCACAGTAAATTCTCAAGTAACCCAGATCATGAAAATTTGAAAAAGAAATTGAAAATAATTTCGTAAAAAATATTGAAATAATTACTACACAACTTTTTGGGACAATTACATATGAATTGTCTTCCCATATTCTCACTCCAGAATTTCAGTCCTTTTTTGCGATGAGGGATAACCCTGGATAATCTAATCCGGGTTAATCGAGGGTCTAGTGCATTTTTCTAAATATTTTTAAAACGTCGAAACTTATTTAAATAGTACCGATAATAAGCATTTAGTTTGAAAGTCATGATACTCATTCGGAAAATTTTCAAAAATTCATGATTAAAGCATAGATCTGATAAACAGTGTTTTCATGTATAATTTACTCCTTTTTTATAACCTTCTTTCACTTAAATAAGAGGGAATGGGGAATGATATAAGAAAATAAGAAGCGAAAGAAAAACAAAGTATTTCTGGAGGAAAAGGTCCCAATATTAGCTTAAGTTCAACTCACAATTAACCTCTAAAAGGTAATTATTACAGAACAGAAAAATTTCAATTAGAAAATCAAATTAGTTTCTTAACACTCATTGATTACAATAAAATACGTAAAGCAAATTGGAACTTACCAGAAAGAGTAAATTCTCTTTAACTTTAATTCAATGTCGTATCGTATCTGTCGAAGAAAATTTCAGGCAAAACAGAGCTGTTATGGGTTATGGAGATTCACCGTGGCACTATGATATGAACCAATAGCTGATGAAATGAAGAACTCAAGAAGATGCGTTACGAATCACTCCTTCGGACAGGCTCCCTCCCCCCCCAAAGCACACAAAAATTTCTGGAATTCTCTGGTCAAGAACCCTCACAGAATCTACAGTTTCAAGATGAAATGTTTGTTATTACAGCAACGCTCCCTTTGAGAACAGGAAGTACACACCCAGACCCAGTGGACACAAACACAACCAAAACTCGTAAATCTTTCAAGGCATGCCTCACTGACGAAATTAAAATCCCCCCTACCTGCCCCATCCCCTTTCAACCTATTATTGTGACCGAACTGTTATCTTAAAGACTACTTTCAATGTTTACAGAAGAATGGACTGCTGGACACATCTGGTTAACAAGCGAAATTTTACAGAAGCGAGACTTCTCCATTCAGGAGGGCTTCTTATCTCTTGTCCCGTAATTAGTCACCGAAGGGAAGGGGGTGTCCTTCCCTTTGAGGGTGAGGAAAACAAGGTCGTTCGTCGTTGTTCGTCGTCGTTCGTCGGTAATCGAAAAACATCGAGGGGTACATTTTGGTCTTTCCGAAAAGGGTTCGGAACGCGATTTTATGCGCTCCGGTGCGTTCCGGTTAAAATGTAAAAATTTACTGAAAACCAAGAAGTACCGGAGCTCCGCTCCGGTGCGCTCCGGTGCAATTTAAGCCCTGTCACGTAAACCAATTATTTTCATAAAAGTGACCCAGAACCCACTGTTGAGAGGTATCTTTCCATCAGGATCCATGGATTAATAATTATTTTTAAATTTTTCATTTACCTTAACTCCTTTTTCACAAAACAAGCATTTTTATTACAATCTACTTTTTTACGGCATATCTGTTGGTTAATGAACTCTGTTACAACTCTGCAACTGTTCAATTACCTGTCATTGGAAAAAAACCTTTTTTACCAAGTGGATGTATGTCAATGGCAGATGCATTGCGTCTAACTAGTGTTGTTATACAGTCAGATTTTTTCAGTGTTCTCTTTCCTTGATTTAAGATTGGATCCTATTCTTATTATAACATAAATATTATTTTACAAATAAATGTGCCATAGATGGAGGAAAGAGTATAAAAAACACCTGAAAATTGTGGGACGTGATTTGTGAAACGCCCATTCCTTTAAAAACTACTCATATAAATTTAAGAGAGAGACATCATTCTATTATCTGTTTAGCACAAGCATAGTGCCCCCTTATATGCGTCGAAAATTTAGGGTATGGGGACTATAGTAATACACACTTAGGAAGTAGGTAAATTAGTTCATGATCACACACCAGATGAAATTTCAGAGTGATATCTCGATCACTACACGTGGATTGGCAAAAGAGAAAAGAGGTAAAATCAACAAACATATTTTCATTAATTACCATTTCCAGAAATTCCAACATATCTCATCTAGCTCCTTAGGTGAACAGTTGGGGAAATAAAAAACGACTCAGTTGAGATATCTGACGAACCACTTGGGTTAGGAAGATAAACAAGGTGTCATTTTTCATGTCATGAAGTATTCTTTAAATGAAATAAATTTCGAGTCCTTAGGGGGTCGTCTTCATATTAAACGAAACACTAACTTTTGTTTTTCCTATGAGGACCCCCAATTATTATGCGTTTTTCTGAAAGAGCATCCCCATAAACCCCCAAATACCAAGTTTCATTCAAATCGTGCGGTAAATAAAGCTTTTACGTTTTGGGGGTCGTCTCCAGAGTGAGAAGGGTTAATTTTCTGTAAACACTATTTCTTAAAAACGGTGGGATAATAAGACTTTTACTCACCACTTTAATGTTTATCGAAAAGTTTATAAGTAATTTATTGAAATTTTATATAAAATTAAAGTTTTAATTTAAGTTATGGTGATTAAAATAAGGCGACTGTTTCCAGAAAAAGCATTCGCCGGTATACATTTGGCAGCGGTATATGGTCCCTTAAAGAGTGGGAATTTAGTTTAATTCGGTTTTTTCCAAAACTATTAAATGAAATCGACTGAAATTTTGGTTTTCCACTTAAAATTACTACCAGAATCGATTACCATAAAAATATTAAGAGATTTTAAAATTTAATTTTTGGGTCAAAATTAGATGTTAATTATCTATCTATTAACCATTATATATCGCTATAAAAGCATAATTATTTTGTTTGGGGACACAAATTTGATCTAAATTCAAAGTTTCATACTTTTACACCGAAAACATTTTGACAAATTTCACATTGAATGGTTGACATTTCAAAAATTTATTATGCTTCTATTTGGATACTTACATGGATGAAACTTGGTATTTTGGGGTTTATGGAGATGCTCTTTCAGAAAAACGCATAATAATTGGGGGTCCCCATAGGAAAAACAAAAGTTAGTGTTTCGTTTAATATGAAGACGACCCCCTAAGGACTCGAAATTTTTTTCATTTAAAGAACACTTCATGACATGAAAAATGACACCTTGTTTGTCTTCCTAACCCAAGTGGTTCGTCAGAAAACTCAACTGAGTCGTTTTTTATTTCCCCAACTGTACCTCAACAGCCGACGGGTTCTGGACCCTACCCCGTCTATGCCATTACTTGCTCCTTATACTATGTAATTTCCACTAAAGTTCAATATCATACTTCAGAAGTTCATTAAAGAGTATCCCGAAATAGTTGACAATTGATTAAAAGGCCATTTTTGCATTACCAGAACACATCTTGCTGAGCATAATGACTTATGAGAAGGAATCTGTTAGAAAAAACGCCCTTAATAATATTTTCTTGGCAAGAGAACAAGCAATTGGTTGTAAGCGTTCACAACTTAGGCATAATAATGTTCTTACTTAACATTTCCAAACTAAACGCTATTTTGAAAGGATAGATTAGGAAAGTGTTCATATAACGTTTCCACCAGTTCTTAGGAACTGATACATTAGCTCACACAAAATCAAAATATTTGTCGAGTGGGAGTTCTCGAAGTTCCCACCACACACCGTTACAGTGGAGAAAAGGGTACAATTAGTTACTAGAGCTTCCAGAAAGGTGTGTGGTTCCAGGGGCGTAGTGAAAGGGGGTAATATCCTTCGATAATCAGAATTTTCCTTTTTTTTAGAATAGAAAACACTGAAATTACTTTAAATTCCCCCGAAATTACACTATTCCCCTCCAGATTTTTTTTCTTCGGAACGACTTCGTCAGATACTTTCTTAAATCAAGAAAAGAGCTGCCTCAGACAAAATAAGACTGTATAACAGCACTAGTTAGACGCAAATCATCCACCATAGACATCCTCCTGGAAATTTCTGTTTGTAAAAAAAGTAGATTGTAATAAAAATGCTTGTTTTGTGAAAAAGGAGTTAGGGTAAATGAAAAATTTAAAAAATAATTATAAATCCATGGATCCTGATGGAAAGATACCTCTCAACAGTGGGTTCTGGGTCACTTTTATGAAAATAATTGGTTTACGTGAGATTTTGATGAAGAAAATGGACAACGAGGGCGGGCGCAGGGCTGGAGTTTGGAGGGAAAGCCAACATTTTGAGCAGCGCGCCCGCCCACAAAACCTCGGCTCGCGTAGGGGGAAAGGGGTGTACAAGGATGGGGTTCACGGAAAAGTCCCCCTAGACCCCTACCACACCACCTGAAAAAATTATGTTCATCAGGAGGTCACGGAACGGTAAGAAATACGGCAAAATAGCAATTTTTTGGTAAAAAGTCAAAATTTTAGGCCGAGGTTCAGAACAGAAGATATTTTTTGATAGGGCTAAAATTTCACACACGAGTTACTGTTATGGGTAGGCAAGTTTTCCGCACTATTACGATTTGGTCCGCGGAAATAAGTGCGGTTCGACGTACCTTAATATCTTATACTAAAGGGTATTTTCTGCAGGAATAGCCAATAACCACATGGCTTTCTTTCTATTCGTTGAAAAGGTCAGCCGAAGCTTCGAAATAATAATGGCTGGGTTCACAAAAGACCCCTCTGTTTTGTGTAAACACTTGAGAAACAAGTTGAAAAAATGTCCTGACACATCCAGACACCTGAAGCCCCCTTGCTTGTTTGAGTCGTTGAGTGCCGAAGATTTATGATACCCTTTCACACCCCAATCCATTGTCAAAGGCAGAGGTGTACATATAATTGGATTTTGTGGTTTGGGAAGAGCATTTCCCCATCACCCCTATTTCTTCTCCAATACGTCATCTCTATGGCGTTTAACATGGGAGTGCTAAAGAGTAATTTTTTAAAAATATTAATCGTCATTTCTTACGGTATAGAACACCTTTCCCGCATAGTTAAAGGTATGGCAATCATTTATAAATAATCGGAGTATTTTTATTTTGCTTTTCTGTTTGAAAATTCAACGGTAACATTTTAGGTCCATTGGTACCAATGGAGTCTAACACGATAGTGTGAAAAGATATTAGTTTTAGAATTTTGTCCTTCGTTAGTTAACTTATAAAACCACTTTACAGTATATTTTAAGGTATGTTAATCATTTAGTAACAAGTTTAATTTAGATTTTCGGTCTCATTTTTTAAGATTGTAACAAGAAATTTCATCTCCATTTGTTTATCATGCGAGTGTGAAAATATATGTTTTTATATAATATTCAACATTCTTTGGTATATCACACCACTTTTGAGCATAGTTAAAGGTATATAAATCATTAATTTATAAGCAAATTTATTACTTGGGCTCCACTTTTAAAGATTTAAATAAAAATTAGTATCTCCATTAATGTTGTTAAGTGAGTGTGTAAATAGTTTTGTTTTAGATATTTATCATCGTTAGCTACACTTTTATTATTTAATTTTAGTATTATATTGTTTTGAGGCTTTGTAAAAATAGAATTCCTTAATTAATTAGAATTAATTAGAATTAAAATTTCCTTAACTTTTTTTAATTTTTTTGTTTGATCTACATTTCTACCCATTTATGTTATTATTGCACAAATAGAAGCATTTTAGCAACAATGAGTATCAATTAGCTCAAAATTGTTTATTATAGACAAAATAAGAGTTAACAAGTTTTTTCCCATTCTGTTTTAGGTTCTATTTATTTATATTAGAGAACTGAATCACATTATCCAAGTTCCAGCTCACAGGACATTTTACAAATGTAATGAATGAACCTGACTAAATGGTGCTTGGTTTTGGTGACCACTTTTGTGGCATCAATTCTAAGCGCTTTTTGGTTGATCATTTATATTTGTAAATATATTTCTGTCTATGGTTTAATACCTGAATTAAACCAGTCTACCCTACCAGATGTTTTAGGGAATGGCGACTTACAATGGAGTTGAGATAAGCATCTTATTAAACATCCTGTGCTCTTTCAAGGATTTGCTTTTGCATTCCCTCTTTACCTATCTGTAATCCTCTAGATTAAGCAATCAGATTTTCTTTTTTAATATCTATGATGTGGCAGTTTTGTGTATTTTAATTTATCTGATAAGTTTCCCACAAGCTCCTAAAATGTGGACCCCAGTAGCTGACTGGATTTTCTCAGTAACTGCCCAGTGCCTATCCTTTTCAACCAGATATGTTGTCAACCTTTCATATATTTTTCATGAAAGTTTTTAATATTTTCTTGATCAATAAAGACGGTTTTAATTTTTTTCTAATGGCAGGTAATTTTTAAACAGTTACCTACAGCTTAACTAAGTTCATTAACCCAGAAAATGCCGAAGCAGTACTTACTTTGCGTTACCCAGTGGGCACCTGTAGACCGAAGCCACTGAGGTGAAGTACTGTTGCCCACGCCACATTCACACAGGCACAGCCCCTTTCTACAGGGGGGCCACATTCATTCATCACACACAAGGACAGAAACTAACATACATGCCAAACGGGGATTCGAACCCCACACGTACGGCTTTGCAGTCAGATGCTCTGACCACTACGCCAGTGCGTCTGCAGAAGATTTTAATTAAAGTTATAAAAATAAAGCATGAGACATGTATGCCATTCCACGAATATCTATTTCCAATAATATGGTATTACATGGGACCAGTGGTATAGCCAGAAAAAAATTTCAGAGAGGGGTATTGATATTTCTGGAGGGGATGTAGGGTAGTTTTAGTGGTTTTCTATGGTCACAAAAGGAAAGTTTCAGGGGGGGATATATCCCCAAAATCCCCCCCTCTGGCTACGCCCCTGCGTCAAGCTATTATTGTAATGGACTAAACATTAAATTTATCCAATTATTAAAATTGTGTCTTGCATTTTAATGACAATTTTAGGACTGAAAATTCGAGTGAGATCTGCTTCTTCCAGGCGACTATGTAATTCTACATCATTCCTAGCTTCTCTCTTGAATCAGCAATTACCAATCATTTTGGGTCGGTATAGGATAGGGATTTTTTGACAGTAAGAGGACAGGATATTTGAACTTTTCAATTCAACAGGTTCAGTTTTGAAACATTTAAGTTATTAATCTTAAAGTGTCTTTGTTTTAGTTTAAATGAATATTATAGGATCTCCATGTAAATAAATATTTATTGCTAATTTGAAGTAAGAAACCAAAGTGGATTCTGCCAAAGGTGAGAGTAATCTATATATTTAGTGAGCGTTGTGAAGTTGTAAGTGAGCGTTGGCAAGTTGGTGAAGTTTTACATCCAATATTTTTAATCTTGCACATGTCTGCCATGTTTAAACAAAATTTAATTTAAAATTAACAAACAATTTGATTAGTTAGTTTTTCTTCAGGTAATAATCACTTAGATAGATGAGTGTTAAAACAATCATATTATTAATCAGGATAAATATAATATACACTACAGTGATGAATTCAGTAAAATCAGATCAACACTAATAAATCCGTCAAAAACAATTAGTTGTGTGATTAGTTTAATACAAACATGCAAAAGAAGAACGTTGCAAAATTAGTTCATAATGTGATGATTTTTTAGAGATCTAAAAGTATCTGAGTAATAAATGACTGCTTATAAACCTTTCAGACCTATTCACCCCAATTTCTCATTGGATTCAACGTGAGCCTTGGGAGGCTTCAGATAGAAAGTGTTAAAGGAACAACAGTATTTCCTTTGTATGTTTAGAAATTTCCAAAATATGGAATTGGGAATATTTTCATCTATTAAAATTATTTACAAAACAATCACTTATGGTCAGAGTAATAAATATCTGTCATTATGGATCATAATCAGTTTTAAATTTCATAGCCAGATACTGAGAAAATCAATCTAGTCAGCTAAAGGGGTCCACATTTTAGGACCTTGTGGGTATCTAACTTATCTGATTAATTAAAATACACAAAACTGCCACATCATAGATATTAAAAAAGAAAATCTGATTGCTTAATCTAGAGGATTACAGATAGGTAAAGAGGGAATGCAAAAGCAAATCCTTGAAAGAGCACAGTATGTTTATAATAAGATGCTTACCTCAACTCCATTGTAAGTCGCCATTCCCTAAAACATCTGGTAGACTGGTTTAATTCAGGTATTAAACCATAGACAGAAATAGATTTACAAATATAAATGATCAACCAAAAAGCGCTTAGAATTGATGCCACAAAAGTGGTCACCAGAACCAAGCACCATTTAGTCAGTTTCATTCATTACATTTGTAAAATGTCCTGTGAGCTGGAACTTGGATAATGTGATTCAGTTCTCTAATATAAATAAAATAGAACCTAAAACAGAATGGGAAAAAACTTGTTAACTCTTATTTTGTCTATAATAAACAATTTTGAGCTAATTGATACTCATTGTTGCTAAAATGCTTCTATTTGTGCAATAATAACATAAATGGGTAGAAATGTAGATCAAACAAAAAAATTAAAAAAAGTTAAGGAAAATACAGTATAGTACTATTTTTACAAAGCCTCAAAACAATATAATACTAAAATTAAATAATAAAAGTGTAGCTAACGATGTTAAATATCTAAAACAAAACTATTTACACACTCACTTAATAACATTAATGGAGATACTAATTTTTATTTAAATCTTTAAAAGTGGAGCCCAAGTAATAAATTTGCTTATAAATTAATGATTAACATACCTTTAACTATGCTCAAAAGTGGTGTGATATACCAAAGAATGTTGAATATTATATAAAAACATATATTTTCACACTCGCATGATAAACAAATGGAGATGAAATTTCTTGTTACAATCTTAAAAAATGAGACCGAAAATCTAAATTATACTTGTTACTAAATGATTAACATACCTTAAAATATACTGTAAAGTGGTTTTATAAGTTAACAAACGAAGGTCAATATTCTAAAACTAATATCTTTTCACACTATCGTGTTAGACTCCATTGGTACCAATGGACCTAAAATGTTACCGTTGAATTTTCAAACAGAAAAGCAAAATAAAAATACTCCGATTATTTATAAATGATTGCCATACCTTTAACTATGCGGGAAAGGTGTTCTATACCCTAAGAAATGACGATTAATATTTTTAAAAAATTATTCTTTAGCACTCCCATGTTAAACACCATAGAGATTGGGTTTGTTTGTCCCCAGCGCCATGTTGATGACGTCAGACTTCACCGACGTAATAGCGTTCACCCCCCGCTGGCTCCTGTACGTGAACAACAGGTGTGACCAGTAACGAGTTTACTTTACCCTTATCTTATCTTGGGGCTCGGGAGGTGGTCAACTGGGGTTGTATCTTATCCCGTATCTTTGACTTTGTCGAATATTTTGACTGGCCCGGTCGTTTGGGGAACTAAAAATGCTGAATGAAATGAATTCTGCTTGAATTCTTCCACCACATCTCACATATAAGCTCGTTTTTGGCACATATTCTTTAAAAAAAATTGAAGCCCCCCCCCTGGCTACGCCCATGGGCCTTAGCAACGTTGTTTTTATCCTCCAGTGATGTCATGTGCGAATGCTGCTATTGGATACTTCTATGTCCCGCCCCTAACAACAGCCTTAGCAACGTTTTTTTTGTCTTTGTCACCGTGACCAAAGTCCCCGTGCGCGCTCACCCTTAGGGGTTTTTTTTTTCATTTTTAAAAATTTTGTGCCGTTTACATACGAAACTAAACGCTTTATACTGTCTACGGACCATCTCAATGTATTTCGCTGCACTTTGGGAAATATTTATCGAACTTTTGTGTGTTAAACACTAATAATATGAATTAATCGTTCCATGATTTTGTGATAAGTGAATCCCGAATGTTAATACACATTCTCAACCAATTTCAGAATGATGTGAAAAGGGAGTACTGAAAAATGTGTTTAAACCATAGGCGCCGACTTTTATAAAATATTGGGGGGGGCCAGCATATATATTTATATATGTATATGGAGCTTTGAAGAGATCCTCTTGACTTTTTTAAATATTCGACAGATTTGACACATGAAAATACAACCTCAAAATATTTCAGAAATCGTCTTAACTCTTTAATATTCGATAGATTTGATACATAAAATTACAATCTGAAAACCTTGGAAAAGGTTCAGTTAAATATGAAAAAAAAAACATTAAAATTTAAAAACACTTCTTTTTATCTAAAAACCTCATAAACCCACATTTGTTTGAAATGAAAATATTTAATTTGAAAAACCTTACTAAAATTTGGAAAAACCCTCTTACTTTTAGAATAAATTTACTTAAATACTGGAAAAAAAATCCTTTTTAGTTTTACAAAAATCCCCCTAAATTTTGAAAAAACAGGGATTTATTGAAAAAAAAAACGAGAAAATCCAATCTACCATAGTCTGTTCATTTAGAACTGGCGCCTGAAGCAGGAACAATAACGCCTAATAACGCTCCTCACACGCAACTTCAGTGACCGATTCTTTTACAGTTTTTTTTATTACGTCTCAGGCGCCAATTCTAAATGAACAGATTATAGTATATTTTTTTTTCTAAAAAGAAAAGGAAACGAGTTTTTGACAACACTGTAATATTTTATAATCTTTTTTAGAAATATTGTACAAGACAATATTATTCTGGGGTATTTATAAATCCAAAAAGATCCCCATGGTTAGCATGTTTCTTGGTATCCCTAAGGGATATCACATTGATTTTACCATTGATTGATTTACCAAATTACATTACTTTTTCCAAAACAATGAAAAAATATACACTGAACATAATATTTTATAACAACGTTTTAAAAATACCGGTATTTTATATTGCACCTTAACTATGCATGAATGTTGAAATAGATTTAAAAATTTGAAATACTTAAAGAGAAGAAACTGATTATACGGAGATATAATTGTTGGTGGGGTTGGAGTATCAAATACCCCACCAACAATTATACCTCCATATAATCATTTTCTTATTTACAAATTCAATTTTTGCAAATCATATATTTTTCTTTTTTTGTGAATTTTTAAGCTTAAAATATGTAATTAAAATTATATTTTTTGAACTTGCTACGTTTGAAAGTTGAAGTTAAGTTTCCGGACTTTTAATTAGGATATATTTAAGTAGGGATAATTTTAAGTAAAAGTTTTAACTATTTGTAGTTAATACTCAACTTTCAAACGTAGCAAAGGTGGATTTTCGTAATTGATTTTTTCTGATGAATTCATTTTTTCATTCATTTATATTGTCTATTTTTTACCCTAATTTTATGCTATTTTTATTCTTGCAAGCCTACTATCTCGCAACCGGTACATATTTTCATTCTAATATAAGCATATTCTAGAACTACATAAAATAATTCAATAAAAAATAGAGCAATATTTTTTAATTTAATTAAACCGAAAACATTAAATACATATCTCGAAACAATAAAACGTGGACTTATAGTACTTTCAAAATCAACGGTATATATTTGCTCCCTTCACTTTTTCAAATGAAAAGGTATAAATCATTCTTACCTTTTTGGGAAACCTAAAAACTATTAATGCAATTCAGCAATAGTGCACTATCATAGGAGAAACAGCGACGTTCAATAGCACCACAACTAAAGTTCAACTAGCTGACCTCTACAAAAATGCAAATTTGTCATCCCCTTCTCAGTCATGTGGGGTGGGGTGTGGTGTCGAATAGGACGCCAATAACGAAAAAAGGAACAATTAAGGGTTCACAAAACGATATGAGACTGCAATACCAAACGTTTGCTTTCATTTTACCGACAAGGGGTCGTTTTTTGACGTTTTAATGCATCACCCTCCTCCCACTTCCGCAATCGTACCCTGGCCCGAGGAACTTCTGATTAGGGATCTAAAAAATCGTTCGATTCGATTCCGGAATCGATTCCTGAGGTTCGATTCTTTCGATTCCAGGTTTCGATTCCTGAGGTTCGATTCCAAACTGGAATCGATTCCTGAGGTTCGATTCCAACCTGGAATCGATTCCTTAGGGCCAGAATCGAAAAAGTAGAATCGGAAAAAAAAATTCCAAATTGAAACTGTCACTGTTTCCGTGTGGTCGATCCCCGAATTCTCTCAGCTCTCCCCCCAATCAATGGGTTTTTTAACCTCGCGGAGAGGAAGGGGGGTCAGGGGTCAACCGGGGGACTGAGCACTGGAAGCTTGTTTTTCTTGTTTTTTGACTGAATGTAGGGAGCGGGTTGAAGTGCAAGTGAGAGAGAATCAAATCAGAGAACGCGTTTTCGTTTAGGCAGGCAGGAATCGAGTAAAGTTCATCTTATTAAAACTTCAATTATACTAATGGGATGGAATCGAAAGGATTTCAATGATTCAAATGATTAATTCACATAAGTCATTACTCCCAGAAATCGAAAGAATCAGAAAAAATCCTGAACTAAAAATTAAATTTTGAAATAGCTCCGTTTTTTTAGTTTCATGGAATCGAAAGAATTTCTCCTTGGAATCGAAAGAATCGGGAAAAAAATCCTGAACGCAAAATTAAATTTTTGAAATTGCTCCATTTTTTTCAGTTTCTAAGGAATCGAAAGAATTCCTCGTTAACAAATTTAATTTCACACATGTCATTAACACCCAGGAATCGAAAGAATCTGTAAAAATCCCGAAATCAAACTTAAATTACTATTTTGAAATGGTTCTTTTTTTTACTTTCTAAGAATCAAGAGAATTTCTTGTTTTCAAATTTTTAATTCAACTATGTCATTTATTCCAAGGAATTGAAAGAATCGAACAAGCTCAGGAGTCGAAAGAATCGGGAAAAAATCCTGAACTAAAAATTAAATTTTGAAATAGCTCCATTTTTTTTTAGTTTCAAGGAATCGAAAGAATTTCTTCTTGGAATCGAAAAAAAAGTCCTGAATTCAAAGTTAAATTTTTTAAATTGGTCCTTTTTTTTACTTTTTAAGGAATCGAAAGAATTCCTCGTTAACAAATTTAATTTCACACAACATGTCATCAACACCCAGGAATCGAAAGAATCGTTAAAAAAATCCCTAAATCAAACTTAAATTACTATTTTGAAATGGTTACATTTTTTTACTTTCTAAGAATGAAGATAATTTCTTGAGTTCAAATTTTTAATTCAACTATGTCATTGATTCCAAGGAATCGAAAGGAATAATGGAAAGATTCGAGAAAACACCGGATGTGCATGTAATTAGGCTAATTAAAAGACTTCTCTTAGAGCTAGGATCATGAAATTTTAATATGTTATTCATGGTGTGAATCCACACAATATATTCAATTTTCAGGGTCCAATTTCAATTAGGGGGCCATATACATAATACCTACATTAATAAACTTGAATAATTTATAAATCCAGAACTAATTCATCAACCCCTTAATGCGATACATATTTTTGTTCGTCCCCTAAAGGTCTACTACAACATTAAAATCTTAAATATTTATCTCAATATTTGGGAAAAAAATTTCAAGTAAAACGAAAATTCTTTGAACCTAAATTACAAACGCGATATGTATATATTCCCCTTAAAATTTCGAATTCTTGGAACCATTTTTTATAAGCTTTCTAAAAATGTAAAGCATTAAAATGTAACTTTAAAAGAAAACAAACCTAGAGTTCAAATCTGGGAAATATTCCAGAGTTATTCGCGTTAAGGACCAGTAAGCTCAATTCGGCTTTCAAAAATTCTCATTTACGTCATAATCACCATGGAAACCCGTAATTCTGGAAAAACTTTGCCATAACAGTCCTTTACTAATAAGTAAAATCAAAAAAAAATTTAAAATAATATTTATCGATTTATTGAGCAAAAAGTGGACTTGTGTTTTTTAATGATCCTATATATTTTTAATAGGTCTAATAACTTTCTAAATTATAAAGATAGATTCATGAAAATCGGACATGATGAGCATCTCGATGTATATTTTAAGAATCAATCACCTTTTAAACCATTATTTAAAAAATAAATAGATTTACTTAAGAATTATCGGCGTTTTTCGGTAAAACGCCGGACATAATAGAATCCTTTATATAATGATCGGGTCCCTTAAAAATCCCGAAATAAAACTTAAATTATTTGAAATGGTTCCATTTTTTACTTTCTAAGAATCAAGTTAATTTCTTGTTTTCAAATTTTTAATTCAACTATGCCCTTGATTCCAAGGAATTGAAAGAATCGAACAAGTCATCAACTCCCAGGAATCGAAAGAATCGGAAAAAAAATCCTGAACTTAAATTAAATTTTGAAATTGCTCCATTTTTTTCTAGTTTCAAGGAATCGAAATAATTTCTCCTTGGAATCGAAAGAATCGAAAAAAAAATCATGAATTCAAAATTAAACTTCTGAAATTTCTCCAATTTTTTTTTTACTTTCTAGGAATCGGAAAAATTCTTCGTTATCAAATTTTAATTTCACACATGTCATCAAATTCCAGGAATAAAAAATCCTGAACTAAAAATTAAGTTTTGAAATAGCTCCGTTTTTTACTTTTTCTAGGATTTGAAAGAATTTCTCTTTATCAAATCCCAGGAATCGAAAGAATCGGAAAAAAAAATCCTGAATTAAAAATTAAATTTTGAAATAGCTCCATTTTTTCTAGTTTCAAGGAATCGAAAGAATTTCTCCTTGGAATCGAAAAAAAAAAAGAACCCTGAATCTAAATTAAATTTAAACAATGGAACTTATCAAACCATAATTAATTTCTAAAAGGTGAGAAAAAGGAAGCTCGCAAAATTTCAAATCCCGACAATTTTTGCGATTCTTTCGATTCCTTTTAATTGATAATTAGAGTAAAAATAAAATTTAATTAAGAAAAAAATCATTCAGTTCCGTAAAAATGCAAAAAATAAAGAAGTTGTTTTTATTTTCACAAATTTTGTTTCAGTTCGGACCTTTCTTTTCGATTCCATACCGGTCCTATCTATCCGATTCCCTGGAGTCAGTGAGAATGACATGACATGAGAAATTAAAATTTAAATAATTGAGACACATAATTTCTAGAAAATGAGAAAAAGGAAGTAAAATTTCTAAACTGGACACAAATTTTGCGATTCTTTCGATCCCTTGGAATCGATAACGATAACCTAATTAAAATTAAAATATAATTAATAAGAAATTTTTTCGATTCCTAGGTATTTTACAATTACTGTTTAATCTTAGATAATTATTAGTTATTAATTAAAATTATTTTAGAAACATTATTTAACTGATATAAAACAATGCTTAATTAGTAAACACAATTATTAATAGCTAGGACGTTTTTATTTGGAAAAAAAAGGTTCGATTCCTAGGAATCGATTCCGGCTGGAATCGATTCCTCGGGGGATTCGATGCCTTGGAATCGATTCCTCAGGGGGTTCGATTCCTTGGAATCGATTCCAAGGCATTCGATTCCGATTCGATTCCGGAATCGATTCCATCCGAAATATTTAGAACCCTACTTCTGATAAGAAACAAAAGAAGGCCCACTCCCTCCTGGAGCCAAACCCCAAGCCAGGGGTCTGCTCGCTAATGACTGATGGCTTCCTGGAAATCGGAACACTTTGAGCACCGGACACTTTGGCATGGCAGTCAAGTGTGGGATAAAGAATTGAACCTCCTGGTCGAGGCTTGAGGTCGTCGTTTCCGAAGAAAATCAGAGAGGATGCTCGAATTAAAAGGAGTGAATTAAAAATATTGGGGGGGCCTGGCCCCCCTACTTTTAACATTGGGGGGGCTCAAGCCCCCTCAAACCCTATGGAGTCGGCGCCTATGGTTTAAACTATAATAAATGTGCTCTTATGTTTTATTTTAAACACTAATAATTAATATTTAATATATAATTAAATTTAATTTTGACAATTTGAAAAAGCCAAAACATCCGCTGTACTATGTAGCTTACTATAGAATAAAATTTAATGTGATTTCTTTGAATGATGTAATGTGAAAGATTTTCCATTTCCGTAAAAGCTGATTAAAAAAAAGGTTGTATCGCAAAAATATGGTCCTCCAGAAAATGAGTTCCAATGATTTTATGTGTGTATGTAAAACTTAAAGCAAATAAAAGCTTCTAAACAAAAAACAATTTGAAGTGACCAGGGGAGAGTATTATTTTTAACACATTGAACTGTAATATAAACCGTTACTACGTGTAGATTCAAGTTTAGAATATATTTTTTAAGTTTTGAAATTTGACTCCGCCTAACGTTCACTTCTTGGCGAAGGAAATATTCTGGAATATCGCCAATAGAGGGGACAGTTGAATGGAACTGGTGACAATTCCGGGAAGAAGGCCAAGCCCCCTTCAGCGAATACCATGCGGTCAGTTTCCATCCCTATCATCAAACTGTCAGTCACTGATAAGATTCAAAGGGAATCTTGGACATTCCACCCTTTTATTGCCCCCTTACCCCCTATAGGCTGAGGATAGAGATTTACAACTGAAAGTTTTATGGTCCTGGTTTCTTTGAGGGGTCAATTAGCGAAAGAAAGAAACTTTTTGATGACATCGGATAAGAGCATGTCAATGCTCCAGTCGACTTTCTTTTCTGAGAGCCAGTCTTGAATGTCTTTTTTCTTCCAGGAAGTAGACGGGATCTTCTCTTTCTTAACTGAATGATAAGGGGCATTGTCCATCACTACAACACTTTTTGGCTTTAATTTGTCCATTGTCGCCTCGAACCATTTCTCGAAATGGTTTCCATCCATTTCCTCATGATAATCACCTGTCTTTTTTCCCACGAAGATATCTGCGGCATCTTTTACAAATCCCTCGTGGTTTCCTATGTGGGTGACTATCAATCTTCTCCCTTTGCCTTTTGGTGCCGACAGTCAGGTTGGATGATGAGGCCTCGTAGCTGGTTTTGATTGTGGTATCATGCCACACCCTGGTTTGGGTGTGGCCTTCGTTTACCCATGTCTCGTCCAAATAGTACACAGAAGCACCTTTCTCTTTTAGTTCTCGGATTCTTCTGAGGTACTTTCGCCTCCACAAAATTATGTCCTGTCTTTCCAGAAGGACTGCCTGCCTCGTCCGCTTCTGGAAAGAAAAACCAATGTCCTTCAAAATTCTGTAGAGTGTCGTCCGGGAAATGTTTTTGTCGAAAATTTCAGGGTCGTCGTTAACCTCCGACATCACTTTATTCAGTGTCGGGATTTCGTTTCTTCGGAAGAAGTTTTGGATCTTCCTCCGAATGCAAGACAGTGTAAAGTCATCATATTTGGAAAGCCTCATCCGCTTGCCTACGGCACCAGGTCTTTTTTTTGCCAGGAGTAGGAGGATCACAAGGGCTGCATACCTTCTTTTCCTTTTTCATCCGGAAAACAGTTGACTTGGAGACTCCAGTCAGCTGAGCAGTTTTTTCCGCAATTTTGCTCACTGTGTCATCAGGGTTCTCTTCTCGAAGGCGAGAGTAAACATTCAAAATGTTTTTCCGGGCAGCACTTCTTATTGACTTCCCACGCTGTGTAACAGCGGTGTAAACAGCGTTTTTGGTGATAATCCGTTCTCCGCCATGTTAGAAATCCAAGGAGAAAAGAAAAAACCAAAGAAATAGAACAGGAGAAAAACGAATTCCTCAAGTAAAATTAAAATAAATAACAAAAAAGCAAATTAATTAGCTCAAGGAAAACAGATTAAAATAGCACCAGAAAATACAAGACAGAATAATACCTGGCACAAGTAAAAACGATAAAAATAGCAATTTATAATCGAAAAAATTTAATAAAAACAAGAAAATAAAAATAAATTAAAACCTAAAAAGTACAAGAAGAAAAAAAATGGTAGTACAAGAAAAATTATAAAAAATATCCTAAGAGAATACTTGTAAAATAAAATTAAATAGAAGAAAACGATAGAAATTGCACAAGAAAAACGTTTAAAATGAAACCAAAAATACTATTAAAATGAAATTAAATAAAGTGCAAGAATATAACCAAGAAAAATAATCAATTTAAATAGTAAAAGAAATATTGATCAAATAGTACAGAAATATGAAAGGAAAGGTCTAGAAAAAGACGAATAAATACAATGAAATAGCAGGAGCGAGCGGATGGCAGGAGATACAACAAAGCGAACAATGCGTACAATGAGATTTGGCTGGAGGAAGGATAGTCAGGAATGCCACTGGGAAACCGGTTCCGTGGGTCGGAGCCAAGCCTCCCGGCCAGCGCTAGGGTTGCCCGCGCTCTGGGGTGGATAGGGTTTGTATAGACGCAAGCGGGAATCGCATCATGTCGCTCTCTCGAAAGCATGGATTATAGCAGCGTTTCCCAACCTTTTTACTCCCACGGAACCCTTTTGACAATGCCCAAGTTCCGCGGACCCCTAGCGTCCATGTAACAATATTTTTCTCACTATTTTTTAAATTATTAAATAAAACGGAAAAGAAATCAGTGGTGTATATAGGAATTTATTTCGGGAGGGTCCCAAAATTACTCCCCATCCCCACATATTTAATAGGTCCGATGTATCTTTTTAGGTGATAATTAGGTCTTAAAAACTTAATAAAGGAAAAGTTGTTAGTAATAAAAATATTACCAAAGGGGGGTCTGGGGGTCCTCCCCCAGAAAATTTTTGGAAGTTTGACTAAAAAAAACAGGTTTTTAATTAGTTTTGGTACACTAACATAAGTCCAAATTTTGGATGTGCATTTATATGAACTTAATATTTAAAGTTATTCAAATAGAGTTCCAAGTACAAAAGGGGATCTGGGATCTTTCCCCAGAAAATTTTTGGAACTTTACCCCTAAAAACAGGGTTCTATCTTGTTTTTGGTACACTTAGTCCGAATTTCAGGCATATATTTTTTGGTAGGATTAGGATTTTGATGAACTGATATTATAATAAAGTTAATTATAATATAAGTTCCTCGAGAAATTCGAAGGAAAAAATTTTTGTTCTAGATTCTAGGACAACAAAAAAAATTTGTTTCGAATTTCTCGCGGAACCCTTGAGGAGGCCTCGCGGAACCCCAGGGTTCCGCGGAACCCCGGTTGAGAAACGCTGGATTATAGTATTCATTCGCTTCGTTTAGAAACATTTTTTCATGTGGTTAAGTAGATGTTTTAGCTAAAACCACAATTTATTTCACCTAGCATACTTTTTTGCGCATTCATTTGCCGATTTTTAATGCGAAATTCCGAAAGGAGTAAAGGACTATTTCTTAGTGCGGATTGTTACGCTCTCTGCCTTTCCCTTCAGTGTCAACTTGAGGTGGAACAGAGTATAGGATTTTATTTTTATTTTTGTGAATAATTGTAAACAGTTTTTTTAATTTTTGTGAAATTTTTTATACTTACATAATTAATATTTTTAATGAAAACTATAACATTAATGAAAGCAGCCTTAAATTACTTTTTTCTTCAATTTTATATCAACTTAAATATTCAATTAAATACAAGATATATTCATATAATTTAATAATAAGTTTAGAATAATTTTTGCGAAGGTGCCGTTTTTGTTAGTACATTTTTTTGTCAAGGTGCCGATAAACGGCACCAAAACTGACCTGTATTAGTCCCTGTAAACTGCAACAACCATCCGAAAATTTTTTAAAAATTTTTTCAAGAAATATACCAGATTGCTTTCCCTGGGAAAAATGTCACCGCACGCCACTGATTGGGATGATTGGTAATTTCGGTTACAGAAAATTAGACATATATACTTGAGAAAACTTTAAAAAAAAATTGATACACTCCACCCGTGCAAGGCCGGGCATTTCAGCTAGTTAAATATATTTTCGAAAGGGATAAAGAAATTGGACAACCCAAGAAGCAAATAGATATTCTGCAAGTATAAGTGCAAAGTAAAAAAAGTTTGTAGGCTTAGAGACGAACTCTTGGACGGCAGCCATTTTCTTTCTCGTGCGCCACCTGGACGAACTGTCTGATTTAATCTAGTTTAGTGAAAAGAAACTGGATTAACTAGTGTGAACGGGTAAAAATAAGCTAGTTTAAGTTAAACCAGATTAAGTTCTCTCTTAAGTTAATCTAGTTTAACTTTTCATGTGTGAACGTAGTATAATGCAAAATTTTCTCTCAGAAAAATTGCAATTAACTTGCCTGAAAATATATAAACTTTGGGGCTTTCAAAACAAACAATAATGATGAATTAAAATAAAAATACAATTACTGTAAGATTCCGGATTCTAATTAGACTCATACAAATGTTTTTTTTTAGTTGTACAGATTACAAAGAGCAAATTGTGACGCGGTAGTCGGCCTTGAGCATAGAGGGGGCGTTTCTGATTGCCGAGAACTAAAAAGTTCAAAACTACAACTGTCCCCAACACCCAGCAAACAAGACAGAGAAAAACAAATAAGAATGAAACAAAATAAATTATTTTGATTAACATATTAATGGGCTCGTACTAATTCATCTATATCTATAAAAGCCAAATACCACTGACTGACTGACTCACTGGTAAGTGACAAACACTCAACACGGAATCTCCAAAACTACTGGACCCAGAGGCTTGAAATTTGACAGAGACGTTCCTCTCAGCTATGCGACGAGCACTAAGAAACGATTTTAAAATCCAACGACTCCTTCCCTGTTTTTCGGCGCTTTTTCTACTCCGTTTTTCCCATTGAAATAGCATTACGCATTGTTGAAATGCGCAAATTGCAGTAGGTTTTTTTCTCTCTTGAGGTTTCGTCTGGCCTCATGTGATAAAATATAATTTCAAAAATTTCATAATTTATAACAAATTAAGACGAAAAACACAGTGTAAATTTCTTTTTCAAAATTATAACAATTTTCAGGAAACATATAAATTCAAATAATTAATTTTGAAACAACATTTTCCTTTATTTGTAATTTTAATTTTTTTCTAAAATAAATATATTTATGGAAAGGCTAAAATAAATGGTTTCCATGGAAACAGAGCTGAAATTATTTCACTGTTTCATGGGGCATGGTTTACTAGACTTATACATTCACAAATGTTTATTGTTAAGTACTAGAAAACCGTTTTTACTAAGAAGTTGGGCTATCATGATAAAAAGAAAATGAGATTTATCAAGCATTTTATTATTTTGAAAAAAATGTTTTTATTTTTGGAGATGTAGGATCATACAAATAAAAAATGGATTCTTAATAATTTTTGAATATATAGATTAAATTAGGTACATTTAAATATTTTGCTTTAGCGGCGGGAGTTGTTGACTGAATTACACATCGGGACTATTTTTTGATTAAATTAATATCATTTTTAGAAAACGATAGAAATTTCATAAAATACGGTTTGTAACATCCTGTAGGAAATTATTCCCAAGGGGCTCAAAGAGGGTTGTGATTTTTACTTCCTAAGTTTTTATCAAGTGATTTATAAAAACCGAAGCGTAATTTTTGAAAAAGACATCGGAAATGCTTCATAGAAATTTTGTTTAAGATTTTAAACTGTAAATTTCAAAAGACTGATGATTTCAATTGGATTGTTCTTTTACAGCCACAGTAAAATGCGGGACGGGATACGTTAGGGTATATTTTCACAGTAAGAAACCGGGATGAAAAAGACGACGGGGACGACGGGATGATAAGTGTGATTGCTAACCAGGAAAAGAAAAACCATATAACTCAATAAACCTGATGATTTAAATTGAATTGTTCTTTAACAGCCAAAGTTAAAAGCGGGGCGGGATGAGTTAGGGTATATTTTCAAAGTAAGGAACCGGGAAGAAAAACACGACGGGGGTGACGGGATGATAAGTGACTGCTAATCCAGAAAAAGAAAAGACATATAACTTTATAAACCTGATGATTTATTTCAATTTGATTGTTCTTTACAGTGAAGGTAACAGCCAAATTTAAATGCGGGACGGGATGAGTTAGGGTATATTTTTACAGTTAAGAACTGGGATGAAAAAGACGACGGGGAAGACGGGATGATAAGTTCCAGAAAAAGAAATCCAGAAAAAGAAAAGACATAACTTGAAAAACTTTTTAAAATATTTATGAATTAACTCAACCCGTGTAAGGCCGGGTAAGTCAGCTAGTACAATATAAACCTGTACTATAAATTGATTTTGATTATTACACAGTCTTATTAACGTTTCAAGTTGTGTAATACTAATTTTAAAAGCTAATTATTTTATTTTTATTCACAAGCTTCAGTAAAAAAAATAGTAAGGAATTTCCCATTATGACTCCAAAATTGATTCAGGTGAAAACCAGATTTGTTTATTGTTAAATGTTAAATCTGTGTTGAAATATAAAATCTCGGATCTTACGTACGCGTGCTCATATTTATTTACAGTCAAATATCTCATGAAACATATTTCAGACATTTCATTAGTGTAGTTTAAAAAATCAAATCTAAATAAAATCTTCATTATGTCCGGAGTTAATCAGCTAGAAGATTTTGAAACGAAATTAAACGTTAGCGATTTTCGTCCAGATGAAATAACAGTACAAACAGACGATAGGTAATCCCACTCATATTTATACATTTCTTTTTCAAATTTATTAATTGATTATAGTAGTAGTTTAAATAATATCAGTATCAGTGGAGAGAGAAAAGAGAGAGATGGAGCGAATGAAGTAGGGCAACTTCTATAGAACTGGTAGCCAAAATCTACTATTTTAACATCATTTTTGGCGCCAGGCCCGGACACACACGAAAGGAGTTTACTTTAATTGGTCGACTATTTATATTATATGTATGTATAATTGAAATTAAAATACAATACTCGACAGCAACGTTTCTTGAACACATGCGGAAGGAGAAATCGGTAAACACAAAGCTTGTTGGGTTGCTAGGAGGAGTTTAGGAACGCAAATCGTGATTGAAAAGCACTATATGAACATGGGTTTAACAAATTAAGCAAATTTTTAAATTGACGTTCTTCATTTCAATCATAATTCAGACACCGTGATGGGAACTACTTTGTTTATTAGTGACGTTGTACGTCGTAGGCTCAACTTGAGTTGCTCTCCAGTAAAATCAGAGCCAGTTTAGTCAATCAGAGCAACAGGCTTGGTTCATGCGGGCAACATCTTAACTTCGACAGTGTTGCAGGACATTTATGGCACTCTATAACTTATTTTTCGGTTTTTCTTAGGGCATGGTCTGCCAGAAAATCAGTATGGTATCTGTTCAAAAAATCTGCAGTATCTGGTTATCGGACAATAGGAAAACCGCAATCAACCCCCTTCAATGGTCCCTCCAACAAAAGACAGCCCTCGGGGAGGAGCGAGAAGTCACTATCGGGTGTCTGCTAATTGACTGGGGGGTTGACTTCGGACTCCTTCGCTATGAGCCACCGTACACTTTCTGGATGTAATAAAACAATTATCTCCAGGAAGAAACCTGAGTTTATGGCGCCGGTGTCTTCATGTGGTGAATTTTCGACAGCTCTCAGGCGCGAGTGCGAGGGGAGATACAAAGAGATTGAGGGAGATAGGGGAGATAAACTGCTGGTGGTCCGGCCGCAAATTGTTTTATTACATCCAAGCACTGGATGTAATAAAACTTTACGGTGGCCCTATTGTTGGAGGGGTCATGAATGGGGAGATAGGGCAGATTTTTTTAAGAGATACCATGCTGGTTTTCTGGCTGACCGTGCCCTTACCGTTGGAGTCTCTTAAAAAGCTTGTCGGTGATTTTTGACGGTGATAAACAACAGAAAATAACCCTCTCCTCCAGATTCCTGGTGATATCAGCAGAGCACGAGGAACGAGTGGGCGAGCGAGGGTTCATATCCCGCCACTTCATCCGGCGCTTCCTCCTTCCGGACTCCGTGGACCCGCAGGGGCTGGTCTCAAGCCTGACGCCCGAGGGCATCCTGACCGTCAGCGCCCCTGCCCGGCACACTCCCGCCCTGATGGGCAAGTCGACGATCCGGCCTGCAGATGATATCGACTATCAGGAGGAGTTCAGGCAGAGTTGAATTGCTGTGAAATTAAAATGTGATTGCGTGTTGTTGAATCCGTCTGTTTCGTGTCTCTTTCTGGAAGTGGTGTCGTTGTTTTTGAGGTGGGAGGTGAATAAGAGCAAGTTTAGAAAGTAAGCACATTTATGAAATAAAAATAATAATAATAAAAACTTTTTCTGGAAGGGAAGGCTTAACTTTCAAGCTGATTATTCTGTTTTTAAAATTAAAATGTTTGCACGTTATAATTGAATCGGAAGTTTGGAAAGGGGAATAAATCCTGTAATTTATTTCAACATTTTCCGATATTTTTTTTTTTATTTAGATTCTGCTTTGCATTTAATATAAAATAAAATAAAATTCTGTGGCACTACTTTCGCATTCCATTATGATGATGACTAAAACTTTAAAAAATTTCTACCGAAAATAATTTTTGAAAGTTACTTTACGACAATTTAGTCCCAAAAATTCTTCACCCTTGTTGACTTCCCTTCTTGTAGATACCTTTTAGCTTTTAGGCTTCAGCCACACCAAAGAAGCCACTCGAGAGCAATAAAATAAATCAATCTTGACCCCTTGGCCCTCGCAACCTTCGAAATACAAGATAACGTTAATTGACCTCCTGGACAGTCGAGTAAACAAGACACTCTCAACCCCCTCTCTTCTATTGGGAAGGCTGAATGGGGAACCTGAGTCCGCCTGTCAAGATAACGATCTTAATGGGACAGCGCGCACGACGAGTTCGGTGTGGCTTCTGCCTTAGGCGCTACCCACACCGAGCTCGTCGTGCGTACTGTGCAATAAAGATCGTTATCTTGACAGGCGGATTCAGGTTCCCCATTCAGCCTTCCCAATAGAAGAGAGGGGGTTGAGAGTGTCTTGTTTACTCGACTGTCCAGGAGGTCAATTAACGTTATCTTGTATTGCGAAGGCTGCGAGGGCCAAGGGGTCAAGATTGATTTATTTTATTGCTCTGGAGTGGCGAGCTCGGTGTGGGTAGCTCCTTAGGCTGCGGTCAGCCAGAAAATCAGTATGGTATCTGTTCAAAAAATCTGCAGTATCTGGTTATCGGACAATAGGAAAACCGCAATCAACCCCCTTCAATGGTCCCTCCAACAAAAGACAGCCCTCGGGGAGGAGCGAGAAGTCACTATCGGGTGTCTGCTAATTGACTGGGGGGTGACTTCGGACTCCTTCGCTATTGTTGGAGGGGTCATGAATGGGGAGATAGAGGGCAGATTTTTCTTCCCCAACGTTTAATGCGAGCCATAGGGGGACATCCATAAATTACGTGAGGTCAAAAAGGGGGGAAGGGGTTTGGAAAAATCTCCCCAAGGGGGGAGGGGGGTCGATTAAAATCTTACGTCAACTTTTTAAGTTAGAAATTATTAGAGAGTTAACTTCTATTTATTGCTGTCATTTTACAAATTTCGACCGGATGATAAAATAATGTCCTTTCCCCCCACATCATTAATAATGTAAAGGTTTTAGGTGCTATGAAGCACAAAATGTAAATGAATAGGATAGCGATAGAAAATCATTTTTAAAAAGTTGTAGGTAAATCTCACTTGGGAGAGGGGGGGGGTCCAGCAAAATCTCACTGAATCTCACCAAGGGGGGAGGGGGGTCCAGATTTTGGGAAAAAACACCTCACGTAATTTATGGATGTCCCCTAGTTAATCTCACCAGTACCAAAACAGTCCCACGTGGTCAGCAGATTCTTCAACGGCCGTTGACCTCGATACCACTAGTTCAACCCCCAACTGCCCACTCACAATTGGTTCGAGATAAGGTCATTCAGAAAAGGGGTGACTCGTCTTCAGGGAAGGGTTTCCAGATTGGCTCCCACCACGCACACTGAAATGTTCCCCAATCCCCACCCCAAGCAACAAACTTTGACCTCCATTCCATTCAGCCTCTTGGTAAAAATATTAAGGGTTTTAAACGATTAGATAATACACAAATAAAAAACAACAATGAATTATTATAATTACTTAAAATCGTCAGCGTTTAATTACTTCAATTCTTCATTAGGATATAAAAATACGTAAACATTTAAAAATTTCTTGAACTTTCTTTATAGTTTACAATCATTCTTATACCAAACCATTCATCATGCACTCTATTCTGCTCACTCAGTATCTTCATCTGTCCTAAAACTGAATTTCTCGCGCGCTGCATTCCGTTCACAAGAGAGACAATAAAAACTAACCTCGAGCTCTCAATTTTAAATAATTAATGAAAAAAAAAATCATCGTATATCTTTTAAGTTAGACGGGAGGGAAAGTGTTTGAAAACTTTCAAAGGTGTTGGTTTACATTCAAAATGAGTCACGATATTCTCAAATGTTCTCGGTTTTTCAATGATCCTGTTCTGAGTCAAATGTTAATTCTCATATTCTTGAGATCAGGGGTAACCAACGTACGGGCAAGACACCCTAGCAGTAGCAGCAGAAAAAAAAATATGTTAAACTTTAATTTGACCTTAAATATTCGTTTCTAAAACGTTTTGAATAACACTAATCCATTTTTTAATTGTAAGCTAACTCTAAAACAAAATATAAATTATTTCTAAAATTTCATACAGTTTAAAAAACGGCCACAAAAAACGTTCTATAAAATTCTATAAAAAAAACATTGTATAAAAAAACAATGTAAAGTACAATGCGTAGTGAAGAATTCGTATTGTTCCATTCCTTTCGTAAACATTGCACTGTTGCTTGAAACTTGAAAGATTGAGGGAAAGGGGGCATGTTTGGACATGGCTTGGCAAGACAGCTGGGCCAGAGCCAGGGAGGAGCGGGGTTCATCTATAATCCGAGAGGACGTGGGAATTCCGATGGGGCTTCCTTCCATTCTACAGTGGTGTTTCCTTATTCTTCGTAAAATCGTTGATTCGTGATTCCTACAACTTTCGGTAACAGCAATTGAATCGTCAGTTTAAAAAAGGGAAAAAGTCCAAAATCCAAGTTTTGAGAAAATAAAAGAAACTGTATACCTCAGTAATGGGATTTTCATTCCAAACCACAAAATTTGTACTGGAAATTCAAGACCCTAGAATAATCATTGAAAAAATTGTAAGTAAAAATATTTTACAGTTGAAAAAGTTGATGGATTTATTCCCTTTCTCAACCTTATAAAATTTCAGAAGAAGATTTTTTGCGTAGTTTACTGCACAAATACTTTTAAATTAAAATAATTTTTTGCCTAAGTTTACAGTACAAAGAATAAGAAAATAAAGACAAATTAACTTAAGTTTCAAATTTAAACAAAAAATACAATGAATTGACTTGCCAAATGCCAAATGAATGAATGAAAAAGGAATCTCCAAATTCAAGGGGCTAGTTGCTAGTATATCTGTCAATAGGGAGTGGTTATTTTTTTTTCTCATTAGACTCAAGTGTAGAACGAAGCTTGGATATTTTTTCGCTCACCAAAAGTCAATTTGCCATTTTTTGGACTTAATACCTTTTTTAACAGGTGATTCAATTAGGGAGAGTAAAATTTGTTAGCAATATTGCAAGAAATGAGTAGTACATGTTCAGTTAACTATAGTCTGTGTAAATAAAATAGGCGGTTTGACGTCATTCTTTACCATGGCAACGCAGAAGAAATACATTGAGAAAAAAGTCAAGGTCAACCGCCGATTCTATTTACACAGACTATAATGATAACTAAATTGTTTTCATAAAAATTACTTTGTTGATATGTTTCTTTTTTAGTGAATCAGTATATTTTTGTAAACATACATAAAGGAATATGGGTTTCTTGTGTATTATTTCTTATGTCTTCCATTATTTGACTAAATATTGCCTCAGAGCGATATGGTTTTTTAAATTTAATTTCGGGTGTTGAAAAAAAAAATCGAAATTTCGGGGATCGAAAAGAAATTTTCGAAAACTAAAAGATACCCATGTGATAAAATTGCCTTGTGAATAAAAGATGAAAACACCCGCAAGAATTTTTAAAATCAGTTTTTTATTTTTAGTTTCTGTATCAAGCTTAATATTTTCGACAAATTCCTGTAAAACTAAATTTTATTCATATAATAATGTTATTAAAATATTATATTGAGTGCAAATATTGACACTTAATGACTTAAAATGACATTTTAAAGATTAACAGATCAATTAAATTTTTAAAACTTTGTTTCAATGATTTTCTTTTGTTAAAAGTTTTCTTCAATGCCCGTAAAGTCGTTTTTTGTACATACGTTATAGCAGTTATTAAACATACTTAAGAGCTTTCCTATATCTTTAAAAAAACATTATGTTTTCCCATTCAAAATAAATAAATAAGACTATTCTAAGAAGTTGGTAAATGGTAAAAGAGGCAGATTTGGTCTAAAAGTGTCATTTAATGTTTTTTTTTTACTTTCTAAAGACCAATTTGAAATATTATGTGATAATTAGTACATGATTTTCTATAATGATTTAAAAATTAAAAGATTTAGGTATCGTATCGTTTGTTTTAAATTCATCATATTTTCCACAAGTCGAACGTTGTTAAAATTACAGATTCTACGCCCTTTTAATACATATATTTACCCAAAAATAAATATATTTTGCAAGTAGTACTTCTCTTCTTGGCGACAGGCATTCCAGTACGATCGGAGTGGGTCATTCAGGAATATCACCAAACCCCTTGGACCACCTTGCCTCTGCATGACACGAGCAGACACGACACGAATTCCTAACTCTCGTGACAATTCCAAGAAGTAGGGAAGGGAAAGGCTTTTGAAGGGGGGGGGGAGAATCATGTTGCTGGTGGTTGAATCGGTTGAATAGGGAAGGAGCGTTTTTATTTACCAACACACCTCCCGGTCGACGAGCACGCGGATGGGTTTTTCGACTTTTGGAGCTTCGTTTTCTAATAAAATTTAACCATGACTATAAAGTCTGTGTAATTAAAATAGGCGGTTAAACGTCATTCTTTACCATGGCAACGCAGAAGAAATACATTGAGAAAAAACTCAAGGTCAACCGCCGATTCTATTTACACAGAGTTTATAGGGCTGGGATTTCCATGGAATTACATCTTTTCAGAAATCTGATATTGCAAGGATTAAGGCGCTATCAATGGAGTAAGTGTAAGTGAATATCAATGGAGTCAAACATCATTTGATTAAGAAGAAACGCTTTTAAATTCAAATTAAATTTTATTTTGACTAAGTTCATAGGCCAAAGAATAAGAAAAGAAAGACAAATTAGGTTAAATTTCAAATTTAATCAAAAAATACAATGAATGGATATCGATTTCGCAAATTCATGGGCTATAATCTGCCGATAGGGAGGGGGTAGTTATTTTTTTTTTCCTCTTTACACTCATGTATAGAGCGAAGCTTGGAGATTTCCTTGCGCACAAAAAGTCAATTTGCCATTTTTTGGACTTATTCCCTTCGTTTAACTGACGATTCAATTCAAATATCATGTGGCTTTTAAAAAGGAAATATATTATGTTAATAACAGGGTTGCTTGATTTAAATCAAAAATGTTGAACTACCTCAATTTAAATAAATAAATTAGTTTTATGCTTTAATTGCAAGATTATTTGCATTATAAGTTTTAAAACACTCGCTATAGATATGTAACAGAAAGATAGGTTAAAATGCCTGCATAAAGGTGATTATAGAATGTGATATTAAGTAATGCAAAAATTATTATAGCACATAGAAATTATAACATCAATATATTTTAACCAGTTTCAGAAAGTACAGAATTGTTAATTCACTTTTATTAAAAAATCTGATTCAAATCAAATAAATCCGATTAATCAAAAATATCAGCAAAGCAATAATAACTTATTATCCATTGAATTTACTGAAAACTAAAGGTAAAAACATCTTGTTCCAAAATTGTAATTTCATTTCTTTAAAAGTTACTAATTTTAAATTAATTTTTTTAAAAAAGCTAATGTTAGGTTTTCAATATCACCCATTACATTTTTAAAAATTGAATACCTAAATAAAAGAAGATAATTGTTTCACAATTTTCACAGTTGTTTCACAAACTTTCTAGCCGCTGTATTGACCTAATGTGGGAATATTAGAGCCCGAAACCAACCCAATTTAGCTTTTAGATTTAAAATTGTTCATCTGACTGTAGTTGAGAAAATGTTTAAAAAAATCTTAGTAACTGATAAATCTAACCTATATCATGTTTTCTCTTATTAATCAGCTAATTCTTTCTTAATTAGATTGCTTCTACCAGACTTTTTTTTAACATGTTTACTTCGAAGTAAAAACTAAATTGAAAATAATATTTGTGAGTAGTATCAAGTTTTCATAAATTAAAATCGACAATCAAATGAGTTTCTGTCGATTGTGGCTGTGGGACCTCTAAATTCTAGGGGAAAACGTTTCGCCAACATACACATCTTTACGCCAAAGAGTGGGATAAACAGGCAACGAAGCCATTCCTGTGCTTCAAGCACACGATCTAACGGACCAATCAGGTTCAGGCGTAGAGGAAGCATTGGATTGAGGCGCACCTCCCCAACCCAATGGCATTGCTCGTTTGGGGTTACACTAACCGCGCCTAGCGCACAAGCAAGGAGTACTACATTTCTTGGATTTGCTTTGCTCTCCCTCCCCTCTGGACTACCCTGGACAAGTGCCGTGGAGCGTTTCGTCTTTCCTTCCCTTTCAACAAGCACGTGGAACTGTTTTTTCGATATCTTGAGCTTTGTTTTCTAACTAAAAGAAACCATGAGCAGAACCCTACCTTCGTACTGGAGGCACGTCTTCGTCCATGATGAGGATTTGGCTGAATCCAGAATTCCGGAATACTACCTGGACCTAGCTGTCCCAAATGAAATTCTGTACAAGACGATTCATCAGAACTGTAAGTCTGATACGTTTAGATACTATGCCAAAATCAGACAGCTGCAGTTTAACCCGGACGACTGTATTAGCGTCCGGAGAGGAAAGAAAATATACTCTTATGCGTTGTCCAATAAGAAGGACTGGATAGGAAGGCAGCTTTTCGATTTGTTCTGCATTGAAAAGGTGGTCAACAACAGGTTGTGCCTGGAGTCTGGGGAATCGGCAGTGCAGTTCTTGAACATGGCTACGGTTTTCGGTGTCGGGAAATGGAAGGAAACATACATTTATTGGCATGGCAGGATATTGGTCAACAGGCTCTTTCGGTCCATCTACCCTTCTATTCTCAAAGGTCTCTACAAAAAGAAGAACGAGTACCCTCTCCTGGTCAGTAAATTATGGGAAGTGTTTTGCTCAACGGCCGAAACCAGACTCAGTTTGTTCCAGTTGGTACCGGACGCTGACCATCTTGAGTTCTTGCTGCAAGCGGCCAACAGGACAAACTTTGATTTCTGGGGCATGCGACACGGGCGCAAAGCATTCACGCAACGTATCGTTCTCGCCTACATAAAACAAAAGAAGTTCGAATGGGTAGAAATACTGCTGAAGTATGGATTCGCACTAGATAAGGGAATTAACTATGAGGACTGCTTTGAGGAGGAATTACACTGGACGTAAGTAAATATTTATTGCATTCAAGGCCGTATCAAATGAAGTAGCGTAGCGGCCCGGCCACAATGGGCGACTCGAATCGCTGAAACGGAGGGAAGAGAGAAGGGGAGTAGAGGGACAGTGAACTGGACTACTCTTTGTCTAGTGCACGGTCCCTCGACTCCATTTCTCTCTTTCCCCCTTTCGGAGATTCCAGTCGCCTAGTGTGGCCTTCCTTTAGTATTTTAAGAAATTTCTCAGACTCTTTTTTTTTTATCATTAAAATTTCTTTTTCTAAAATTCCCACACAACAAGTAACAATTTATTTTTAATAAAACCGAATTTGAGAAAAGATAAGATGGTAATTCACTTCCGAGGCTAAAAAGCGTTTTCTTTTAATAAACATTGTAAGAAATTCTAGAAGCAATTTCTCGACTGTTACTCTATAAATTATTTTTAAGTATCTAATCTATTATTAGTGTATTTTTATTGTTTTTGATGTTGTGTATAAGTTGAAAGTTTCTCATTAATTATAATCTAAAACTAGATGAAAAAGTAAAAAGTTTACATATCTACAATTTTTAAATACTTTTCGATTTTACTGTAAACGACACGGAAACGATAAAAAAAAATCCCTCGAAACGAGAGATTTCAAGCGTGAACTCAGGAGCTGTCCGAGTCCGTTATAATGTTTTTGGTAATTAGTACCTGTTCTAGATTTTTTGGAAGTATTGAACGGACCACAAAAAGTGTAAAAGCAATCGGAATACGGTTCGAATCTCGGAACAATATGTCGGGAAATTCGTTATTATTCGTTCCATATTCATTGTTCCGAGATTCGAACCGTATTCCGATTGCTCAACATTTATGGGACACCCTGTATATGTTACGGGCAATGTGGTAAATCCGGGCATTATTAATAATGCTCGATTAAACATATATAATTTTTGTCTTTATGGGAATTTTGACACAAAGTTTTGTTCCTTATCAATGAAATTCATGCCATAGCATCCCCTTTATTTTCGAAGGATGTGATATTTCTGAATTCCATGCGTGATTTTAAGACCTTGGAATACCTATCCTATAAGTATGATTTTGAGGTGAAATCAAGTGACAACTCCTAAAACTTCATTTTGGGCGGATTTTGCCTCTTGGATACATCATAGGCGGGTGGTAACCATAGTTTTTGAAGCTCTAATAAGTGTTGGTTTCGATTTATGTCTGAGGACCCTGAAAATTACATTATTCGTTCGATAAGTGACTTTTTAGGAACTCTGAGATGGTGACAATAAGATTTGGCGCAGCATATTCATCCATTTAAAGAGAAAACAATCACCTTCAAAAGGAACCAGGGGAGACAAGAGAATCATGGTATACACAATTGCAAAGATCAGTGAAAATATCTGTGGTTTATAGGAGATAGGAGGTGTTGAAATGATTCCTAAGAAAAGTACAGTTTCAAATATGAAATTTGATCCTCTTAAAACTTATCTTTGAGAGAATGGATAGTTTTTTTTTATTGATACTAGGGGGCCTGCCCCCTGCTCGCCATCGCTCACCAACCCCCGGAACTACTTCGCAGTTCTTTTTAGATCGCTTCGCGATCTCAGCGAGCAAAGCTCGCTTGTTCCATCTTACCAATCACCCTGCTGGTCGGCTTAATTAATGCTCCTTTACAACCGAAACTACTTATCACTCTTGCTGATAAATAATTTAATCCAAATCATCCCGAAAAAAACTATTGCTGAAATATTACTTTCCTAACTTAAATTGAAAATAAAAGAAATCACACATAGTGAGCTATCGCTCACCAACCCTCTGAACTGCTTCGCAGTTCTTCTCAGATCGCTTCGCGATCTTAGCGAGCAGAGCTCGCTTGTTCATCTCAACAATCCAGCAGAAGCCTTTTCTCCGAATAATTTAATTGAAATGTTAAAAAAATATTCAGCAAGTCTACTAATAACCATCAACTACTTTGTAGAAAAAAGCATTGTTGAAAATAAAAGAAATCAGACTCATCAATAAAACACGCATAAAACTCGTCTGTTTCTCTAGTGAACGGCGAGAAAGAGAAGAAAAAATTGACACTTTGAATCTTAATAATTCTAAAACTAATTAGAATTTTTGAAAAAACAAAAAGCCAATATTTTTATAAAAATTATTTCTATGTGTCTTTAAAATATCATAGTTCTACTGTGATTAGTTTTGCTTTTATAACGAAAAAACAGAAAAATCTTCAAAATTTTCGAAACTTTAAAACTTAATTACTCCAAAACTAATTCGAAATTCGAAAAAAGGGCGACGTGGTGCAAAACTGCACATCTAAGAGTATGTGTCTGCAAAAAATCATATTTCTGCTGCTAATAGATTTTGCTGGGGGCGAACTCGCAGCAGAAAAAAATAATTTTCGACTTTGACATTAAATAACTCTAGAACTAATTATCTCATCTATTAGCTTTTAGAACGAAAACGATCCTCATACACTTGAATAGAAATGTTTAAAATTTCAAAAATTTCCGTGGAATAGTTTTTGCGTAGTGAGAGTTCAAAGTGTTCAAAAATAAAATTTTCAAAAGCAGCGGCAGCGGCCGCGGCGGCGGCGGCCGCGGTCACTGTTACTTTTTTTTAATATAGAGAGACTATTTGTTTCTTTTCAGATATGTATACATCCATAAACACTTAAAAGGCTTTTTTTTCCGAACATAAAGAGCAGTTGTCTCTAATTTGAAACTCTTCTACCCTTATAAACCATTTCAAACCCCCTTATAAACTACAGAGATTTTCACAGATGTCTGCAATTATGTACCATGATTGTCTTGTCTCACCTGGTTCTTTTTGAAGGTGATTCGGGTCCAGATTTTCTCTTTATGAAGAATATGATGCGTCAAATCTTATTGTCACCATCTCAGAACTCCAAAAAATCAAATAATGTAATTTTCAGGGTTCTTAGACAAAAGTCGAAACAAACACTTATGAGAGCTTCAAAAAATATGGTTACCACCCGCCTATGATGGATCCAAGAGCCTAAACCCACCCAAAATGAGGTTTTAGGAGTTGTCCCTTCATTTCAACTAAAAATCATACTTTAGGTATTCTACAGTCTTGTTCATGGTTCATGGAGTTCAGAAATATCACATCCTTCAAAAATAAAAAAGGAATTTTTTGCTGAATGACCTTCACATAGACGTTTCTGCTACCGTTCTGAATGTGTATGGAACTCTATATTAATGATGGAGGGCCTCTGTACCCCCCCCCTTTAACTACTGTTTGGGTCATATAGCGGGCCTCATATTCAGATGATGCATGAATTTTATTAATAAGAAAAAAAATTGTGTCAAAATTTTCAAAAAGTCAAATTATTAATTAATTTTTGGACATAAGTGTAGTTGGCCGGGGCTATAACATCCATTCTGATCTTATCTTTCTTTTGTTACTATCTTTTAGCGATCCGTATTTGTTTTTCGTTTGGGACGAACTCATCTCCAACAACTTCTTGGTGTGGCTCATCGCTAACGTCTACGCCATGGATGCCGATCTCGTCAAACACCCGCAGTTCATCGAGCTGTACCGGAAGCTAGCCCTCGAGCTCTCTCTGCCGACCGAACCCCCGAGCGTCGTCAGGGACAATCTTCAGCAGGTGTGCGATCACGAGTATTTTGGCCGCCGTGCAAGGAGAGTTCCTCATAAGTCCCTCAAGTCAAAAATTGAAGAAATAGTCGAAGCATACGTGGAATGCAACGTCCATCCCCCCCAACAGCAGCGGGCTGACTCCGCGGAAATTGAGCTACCTCAGTCGGCGGAAACCGAGCTACCTCAGTCGGCGGAAACGGAGCTACCTCAGTCGGCGGAAACCGAGCTACCTCAGTCGGTGGAAACCGAGCTAACTCAGTCGGCGGAAACTGAGTTACCTCAGTCGGCGGAAACTGAGCTATCTCAGTCGGAGTGGTCGGCTTGGTGTTCTATTCAATGAGAGTTTGGGAGAGAATCATCAACTGCTCACAGCAATCGATGTAAATCATAATTTTCTCTCGACTTTTGTTCAAATATTTCTCTCCAGCTTTGTGAAAAGATGTCAATAAAAAGAAGTATCGCAATAATGAAGAGTTTTTAATGAATTATTCAAAAAAGCATTAGAAAAATATTTAAAAAAAAATAAAGCATATGGTATAATTCAAATACTCGTCAAAAGGTATCTTATAAACTTTAGTCACGTATCTGTCCAATGATATTCTACTTTTGCATATAACCTCTTTTATTTATATAATAGCGTAGATTGAAAATGGTACACTGAAGAAATCAGATTTTAAGAATGCTATATCTTTTAAAAGAATATACATCCATTACCTTCATTATAACTAAAAATTCCAGTTCTAGTGAGAAAATCCTTAATAAAAGATTGAATGCTACGTAAAAATTCCCAAATGCAACAGTAGACAACAAACATTATATTATAATGTATTGTGATGTAAGTATCACTTTTAGAACTCTTCCACATAACAATATTCTACCTTTTTGATTTAATCAAGACAAAAGAAAAAAAGTCCATAATTTATGGCTTTGCATTTTTTTCATTGAAATAACTATAAATTTATTGAGCCTATATGTAAATCGTCAGTTCAAAAAACCAGAATAAGTCCGAAAATCAAGTTTTGAGAAAACCAGGAAAAAACTATATGAATAATAGAATTTTCCCATGAACAATCATCGAAAAAAAAAATATAACCATATTCACACAAAAGTATTCTACAGTTGAAACAATTTACGTATAAAATTTCAGCTGAAAAAATCTTAAAAACCACTAAAATTAAAAATTAATTATATTTCTGCTTAGTTCTCAGCACAAAAGTGAGAAAATGAAAGACAATAAATTTCAAAATTGCTATAAAACTCAGTCATTAGGGCAGTACCAATGGAGTAAGTGAACATTAATAGAATCCACCCTTTGCTGCATAAAAACACTTTTAAATTAAAAACAAATTTTGTTTTGGCTTAGTTAACAGCATAAAGAATAAGAAGAAAAAAAGGCAAATATAACGAATTTGAAATCTCTCTATATTAAAAAAAAGTAACAGTCGCCGCTGCCGCCGCCGCCGCTGTTTCAGAAAATCTTCACTTTAACAATTTTGAATTGTCACTATGCAAAAACTAAGGAACGGACATTATTGAAATTTTGACCATTTGTAGACAAATGTATGAGGGTCCTTTTCGTTCCAATAGCTAATTAATGAGATAATTAGTTCTGGAATTATTTAATGTCAAAGTCGGGAATTATTTAATGTCAAAGTCGAAAATTATTTTTTTCTGCTGCGAGTTCGCCCCCAGCAAAATCTATTCGCAGCATAAATATGATTTTTTGCAGCCGCATTCTCTTAGATGTGAAGTTTTGCACCTCGTCGCCCTTTTTTCGAATTTCGAATTAGTTTTGGAGTAATTAAGTTTTAAAGTTTCGAAATTTTTGACGGGTTTTCGGTTTTTTCGTTATAAAAGAAAAACTAATCACAGTAGAACTATGATATTTTAAACACACATACAATTATTTTTTATAAAAATATTGGCGTTTTGTTTTTCAAAAAATTCTAATTAGTTTTAGAGTTATTAAGATTCAAAGTTTTAATTTTTTCTTCTCTTTCTGTTGCCGTTCACTAGAGAAACAGGCGAGTTTTATGATGGGTCTAATTTCTTTTATTTTCAACAATGTTTATTCTACAAAATGGTTGATGATTATTAGTAGACTTGCTGGATATTTCTTAACTTTTCGATTAAATTATTGATAAGCTAAAAAAGGAATGTATTTCAGCAACATTTTTGTTGTTAATTTAGGGGAATGATACGAATTAAATTATTTATAAGCAAGAGAGGTATTTTCGGTATTACAAGAGGCTTAATTAAGTCGAGAAGGGTGTTAGGCTGGATTGTTGAGATGAACAAGCGAGCTCTGCTCGCTAAGATCGCGAAGCGATCTGAAAAGAACTGCGAAGCAGTTACGGGGGTTGGTGAGCGATAGCGAGCAGGGGGCAGGCCCCCTAGTAAAATAAAAGAAAACAAAATACAAGGTTTCGCCAAATTCAAGGGATTATATCTTGCCTATAGGTAGGAGGTATTTTTTCTTGGATATTATTTTTCTAGCACAGCAGTCAATTTGCCATATTTTGGACTGATTTCCTTTTTTAAACAGATTATTCATAGTACCGGGGCTCCCGAGAAATAGCATGTCCTTTTGTTTAGAAGTGACCGACTGGCAGACCCAGATCCAGATGACCCTCAAAAGGGGAGAGATGACATTTTTAAAAATAGAACATTTCCTCCATTTTTTTTATATACGTTACGCAGTACAAGTAGGCATTTTAACATCCTCTTTTTCTATGGTGCCCCCCCCAGAGAAAAATCCCTTAAAGGTAGTTTCAGAACACTTTTTGGCATGCTAAAATTCTAAACTTTTTAAGCCCTATTTTAGGTGTTATAATTATAATTAGCCACTCAACAGAGGACGTCTATACTGCCCAAAAATGCTTTACGAATTTTTTTTTTAAAATTAATGGGCCCCTGTCTATCCCCTATTTTAAACTTATTTTATATCAGTTTTAAGTCTAAAAGCAGCTCTCTTAGTTGGGGGGGGGTCTCTTAAAAATGACTATTAAAGGAAAGGGCACCCACAAAGATTAATAAAGATTTAAAAGTGCTCAAAATTTAAAATCATAAAGTGCTTTTATTTATTTATTTTATTTATTTGAAATACTTGAGTCCCATTATCAATTTAAAAAGGCTCCATTTCCGCAATGAAACAACTTCAAATTTCATTTAATTAATTAAAAACTGAATTTAGTCATTGAAATAATTTATTACTCCTTAAATAAATTTATTAATTTTAAATTAAATTATAAAATTTAACCTTTTGAAATTAAAATATAATAAGACCAAAGAATATTTTGGGGAGGGGGGAAATATCCTCAATTCTCCTTTTAATTAATACGTTCCGCCAACACAAGTTTTGCGATAATTATTTTTTGGAAACAAAATTCAATTTTAATATTTTTATTACAGGCTGAATGCTTAAAAGGAAAAGTGCTACCACACAAATTAATCCTTGTAAAAATTTTTCTTATTCTAAAATATTTTTAGTTCGAACTTTGACATTTTTATGGGGACACAGGCAGTACTTAAATTTAATATATTCCTAAATGATATTATGCGTGATTATTTTACTGATATTTCCCACCGTGACATGGCGCCACGATCGAGTTTTTAGAACAGGTTTAGAACTTTCGCACATACTCCGCACGAGGCGCTGCTGTCAACGGTCCCTCGCGGCAAGTTCATTAAAAACAATTTCGGCGTTTCGAATTGTCGTCTCTACTTTAGCAACGCGGCAACTTGGAAGTTCCATTTTCAATTCGCGATAGTTTGTTTATATTTGTCAGTTCGCACGGTTTTGGAAAACTTTTCGGTTCCGTAGAAATTTATTGTGTTGTGTACTGTGAAGGAATACCCCCTGTGTACCTGTTCTCCGCGGCTTGTTTTATTTGATACTGCACCTTGGTGATGTGTTTTCCTAGAAGACTGGTTTGAAGTTTCTTCGGTTTGACCGGTAAGTACTGACTTCTATTCCAAAACGCCCAGGAGTAATTATTTTGAATCGTGCACTGTTTGATCTTAACGTATTTAAACTGGTTATATGTTCCAGAACGATTGTTACTGCGTTTTGTCAAGTTAAATGTTTTTTTTAATGCAGTTCACACTTGTTGCTATGAGATACACCGGTCGTCGGGTAAAACTATCTAGTTTCCCAAGTTCTGAATGACTGGAGTTTTAGGCATGACAAAATTGAGCAATTATTATTATTTTTGGTCAGGATTTCAAGAAAAATGGGTTCCTCATTACTTTGTAAATCAATTGCCATATTCTTAACTACTTCAGAAGATATCTCAGATTTTGAATTTGCGCTTATTAATTTGTTCCATTATTAAGTGGTTACTTTGAGAATAAATGAAGTACAATGGTACAAGTTTGTGGCAGAGAAATGACATTATTTTTAAGTTGTTGGTCAGTGAATAATATTCAAATAAGTTATTAAGTAGGTAGTCACATGCCTTAAAATATTTTGTCTTTAACTTCCAAATTAGGTTGGACATTGTCATGTCAATGGATGATTTTAATCAAGTTAACTGTGTTGGATTTTTCTTATTTAGGTGTTGTTAACATATTTTGCAAAGAAATGAAGTTATTATTAATGGATTAATCTAAGTTGGAGAGTAAATTTTGATAATATTTATGAGATCATGTCAACTAAATGCAATTTGTGTTGCATGTTTGGTTATTCTTTTAGTTTTTTTTATTCTGGTTTATACTTTATATGATGCCCTCAACATCATAAGATGTCTTTTCAGATTAGTTAAAATAATCCCTAATAGTTTTCCTTATAAATACATAAATGTATTTGTATTACAGTTATATTTATGTATAAAAATTTATAAACTTAATAAAAATGTGAAATAGAATTAACTTCATAAGTATAAGTTTAAAAAATATTTTTTAGTATCTGTTTGACTTCATTTTATAAGCGTGGATGGAACTTTGTCAGTGATAATTATATTTAAGTACCAGCCTTAAATTTGTTACCCCCAAAATTACCTTGGTTTCTGAAAAAATATAAGGGATTATCCTATCAGTTGTTTTTAGTTTCTCTGTATATCAACCAAATTTACTAGTTTATTCTTAATTTCAACACAAATTTTTAAAATTCTGATGAATAAGTTGTTAGGGACATCGAATTTAAAATCTAGCTTTTAACAGGTAGTATATACAGATACTTACTAGTTACGAGTTAAGCTGTTGACAATATTGTCAATGGCAAAAAGTAGAATTTACATATTGTGCTGTTGAAAAAGTTACTCTTTTTGACAGTTTTGATGTTGGTAAAATCCAGTGGTGTTTATAGAAATTTATTTCCGGAGGGGCCAAATAATTCCTGAAAAAATTTAGTCATTATCAGGCTGTAAGCTAGATTTACTCGGATTAATTTTTTGCCCTCTTCCTGGAGGACACAAAATTAGCCCCTTCCCATGCATATTAAATAGGTTCAATGTAGCTTTTAAATTCATTTTAGGTAGGATTCGCATTTTGATGAATGAATTTAACATATGAAAAAAGTTGTAAATAATTGAGTTCCTAGTACCGAAAGAGTGTACACCCCCAGAATATTTTGACCCTAAAAAAGGGTTTTAACTCATTTTGCCTGCACTTAGTCAGAATTTCAGGGAGGGGGCCCCTCGGGCCCTCCCCTTATACCTGCCCCTGGTGAAATCATCCATTGCTTGATACATTGTATTCAAGACATTGCCTGCTTTGTATGTAAGAAAAATTCCTCTTAACTGTAACAAATGGTTTGAATTATTCATTTTACTACACAGCTTTTCTTCTGATTAGTAAATAGTTTTTAAGACAAATTCCTTCATTAAAATAAAAGTAAATAATTTTTATTATCCCTGAAAGTTTTCTCCGTTTTGATTGATTCAGAGGTCATTCAGAAATATAATTGCACAAATAGTTTATACCTTTCTGTCCCCTAACCTCACAAGCCCCATGTTTATATACTTTGTGGAGCATGGGGGATTGGGGGGATTTTAATTTTTTTAATAAAAAAAAAAACAACTCACAAGTATAATCATATTTCAGTGTCTTCTGTTGTGATATGATATTTTTTTTAATTTTGTATTTCCAATCGCTTTATTTCTCTTGCAAATTTTATTTCTAACTCTTTTTGCACACACAATTAAAATATGGCTCTGGAAATAGAGCTATAGGTATTTAACCATTTCTCCGTTTTATTTATTGAAGGCTTAGGTATAACCTCAATAGTATTTGATTTGTGCGCATATTTTTAAATACTACATACTACTTATAAAGAAATATTTTTCTTCAGTGTTAGTTAAATGCACATGAAAGGTTTCATAAATTGTTTGTAGTATATATATTACATTCCCTCTTGTATAGGTAAATAGAAATGCCAAATCCTTCTCCTTTCCTCTGGCATTGTGACATAGCAATTTGTTATGATGGTAACAAGTGACTTCTAATTGTTCTAAATTGTGAAGAAAAGTCCACTTTTGGAACAAAAAACTGATATTTCTTTGAACATCATCGATTTTACAATAATGAAACTATCTGCACCACACCATACTATCTTTAAGATTTATTTACTTGTGAGGTCAATATTTTTTGTGAATTAATTTCTCATCCATATTAGTCCACGTTTCCTTTTAACTCACAATGAGTATATTTCACTTATTTCAACAGATACCCATGTAGACCAAAGTTACCCCAACGTAATAAAAACTCATAAATAGGTACACAAAGCACAAAGTGAAACAAAATAATGACATTAAAAGTTTAAAAAATTTAAAAGTTATCAGAACAGTTCTTCCTATTTGCTCATTGTATTTTCAAATAATTTTGTATAGATTTCAGACCAAATAATCTTTTACTTCCATCTAGAAAAATTAAATCCTCCACGTTCCGTAGCATTCCTCCCAGATTTACTTCTAGAATTCGTTTACTGCCATACTTCATTCTGTCATTTCTGACGTTAAGTGTGGGGTGGTCTAATATTTATTCGATCAAGGGACTTGAGGCCTCATCAGAAGGAGTGTGCTTCTCACTTGAAGCTTAACACACCACCTTCTTAGATGGTGTTGAGATATTTATTGACCAAGGATTTCTTTCTCGTGATTTTATAGCCTTGAATGTGATTGACTGTTTGCTTGATGGTTTGATTTCTCCCAAAGTAACAGAAAAAACCCTGAACTGTTTTTAATATACACATAGACCCTATAAATATACACAGGGCAGTGTTATTTTTTTAATTCGATTTTTAATTTTGTTTCATTAAACACTTAATTTCGAAATTTAGGTAGAATTTAGCATGTATCTAAATGTAAATGACATTCTGTCGAGGTTTCGCGATTTAATCAAACACGATTTAATTTAGATTTAGATAAGAAAATTTCGAAATATTATAGACGTTAGCGGCGCCATATTTCAATTATCATCTTATTTTATAAAAAAATAGAAAGTATTTAGTAAGATCTAAACTGTTTCACATGAGCGCTGTTGAACTTTAATATAAAAATTTAAATGAGAGCTTATAAAATTGCAGGTTTTATAGTGATTCTTCCTACTATGGTGTAAAAATTCAAATTTAATTATTTTCTTTACTTGAGTGTTGTGTTATTTTCTTTCATTGTTGGCGGGGGACCCAATTTAGCCTCTTTATCTCTATGAAATTAACAGGTTTTTTTTTTAGTTTTCAAAGAAAACTGATAAAACTCTCAAATATGAGTCAATGGAGATTTTTACTTAAGCAGTTTATTTTACGTACATATTTTTACTTTTAAGAATTGGCTCACAAGATTTTATCATTATATCCCTTTCAAAATAGTGTCATTTTTAAAATGGGATTGTTATGAATAAGTTAGAAAATAATATGTATATTTTTCTAGCTGAGCCGTAGTGTTAAGACAGTTTTTTTTATGAGTAATCTGGAAGAAAACAGATGAACACCAAGGTTCATCGCGGTATTTTAACCCTTGGTGAACTAATGAAACTATCCATCAGCGTTTGAAGAACAATTAGCAACAATAACCGAACAGAATACTTGCCTTTCGGAGAACAATGCTTGAAAAAACCGTCAAAAGCATTCGAGTATCCGGCAAAAAAATGAAGATGGCCACTTTTTGCCAACCATTTCAACGCCTTCCGACTTAGAAATTTTTTTGCCTCCACAAAAGCTCTCCTGGATAAGATTGCTTATCACTACTTAGCCAGCAGAGCGAGGCTTTTTAGATTTTTTTCAAGTGGCTTGACACATCTTGTCGGCTGTTGCATCGCAAATTCAAAGTGATTTTTTTTCACTTTTCGGCTACGAATCTTAGTTTTTTTCTGCACTACCTACTGGAGTTGTCAACTGGGTTTCGAAAGGAAACGGTAAATCACTTGTGAAGTGTGCCCTCTTGAGAATTCTGATGCCTCTGTGTTAGGGACGTTGTTTAGTCGACACCTTCCTATGAGTCAATGACCTGGTCAAGCTTTAGGAACTATAGATAGAAAATAAAACTTTTCTTGCCTTTATTTAGCTCTCTTTAGATAATTTTAGAACACTTTATAAGAGATTGGAGAGTCATCATAAGTCAAGCTGTCGTAGTACGAGTATTCTTTTGATGAAAAAGGATAATCGTAGGGGACCCTTTATGTCTGTGGCATTAATAATAAGCAAATTTAAATGTTAGAAATAAAAATTTGGTTTTAATATTCTCTTTGGAACTATAATATATTGAACAAAAGATCTAGATATGCTGTGATTATGGCTGTGATAGTCAGATACACAATGACAGATCGATAAGTAGAGAGTAGGAAAGCAAAAAATATTGGATCGTTTAATGGGAATGGAAGACCTTCTGTATAGATGGCCTGACAACTCGGACGTGTGACGTCAAACATAGAGCGAAATCAGTGAAATGTTAAGTCTATGGAGCATAAAACCTTACTATGGGAGGTAAAATCCGATTGGAATTGAATGATTTTTGGTACCTAGAACATTTATATAAGCCTTGAAGATATATTACATAGCGCGAGGAGTTAAGAAAGTAAGTTTTTATGCTCCATAGATTTAACATGATTGTAAATTCGTGAAAACTAGGAAAATGACTTAAAAATAAAAATTAAAAATTTTGATTTAATTTCAAAGCACACATACATTTAATTATCTTTTTTATAGGACTATAAAATGATATCCAGTATACTCTCTCGGTATATAAATGCAAGTTTTTCCGATCCTATCCTACAAGAACTGTCGTTTTCTCTACTCATATTATTAAGCGAGAGGATCCAAGCGAAGAGTAGTGAACTTCATCGAGTTCGCTGGCGTCTGCCTCCTGTGCTAAACTGGCTCTTAGTCACGACTCAGTGCAGACCACAACCACTTCCCTGGCCATCCATATTAGCTCGCGAGATGCAAACCACCTTCTGATGATCCAATTAAGGCATCCAAGTCGGCATTTTGGCGTGGGAGGGACTCTTGAGGATGCATCCGGTTCCTTCCACTCATTCATTCCCCTCGTGTTTTTTATATTGTTTCCCTTGACCACATTGTTGAAGCGGGAATGTGGTGTGTCAATCCGACAGATGAGCTTAGGATGCTGAAGAAATCTTTTAATTGACTGTGGTTCAGTCCAGTTGATCCTGGACGTACTGGATAGATAGGTGACCCTGAATCTCTTTTCTCATTTATGACGTTCCCTTTTCTCATATATCTCATAATTTCGGCATTTTAGAAACTCTTTCCACAAGCCACAATTGAAAAACAAATGCTCATTATGCAGTGGTGACTTAATTTTCTTTCCGTTTGTCTTATTTTCACTAATTTTTTTTTCGATTTCCCCCCATAGTATTTTTAGGCTTCCTACTTATAGTCTTCATTCTTATATTTTATAAGACAATAAGTTAGTTAGTAGATAGTTTGCCCAAGCTTTGCCCAAGCAAGTTACAGTTTCAAATCCGTGCATATCCAAGAAGCCTGCTTCTAGCGACCCGATTGTAATGCAGGAAAAACCTATCGGGAACTAGTGATTTCGGTGGTCTGGCATCGGATAACTTCATAAGACCACGGTTTTCCGAAGTTGGGACTATAATTAACAGCTTAAATATGCAATGTTATGTCTCGGGAGTATGTGTCTAGGATGTTAAAATATGGTGTAGTTAGTTAATTAATTTCAAAAGTTTTTTTTTAAATACTTTTCAAAAATGGAATTATTTTTATACTTTTAAGAAACTATTTATCATTTTATACTAGTTTTTTTTCCTTCTTTTTCAAATAATTTGCCTTGGAACTTTTCTAGCAAAGACCCCCATTGCTAAGGAAGTTTTTTTTCTCTTAACTGAACCTTTTTATCACGCTCAGAGCCGAGTCCAAGTTCAAAACTGCCCTGGTTTCTCTTTGTGCACTGATTAAAGAGCTAGGAAAGTTGATGATGTCATTTCTTGAAAAGGGTTGGTTTGAACGTTAGTGTTTTCATTGTTGTTAATTGTAACCGTCCATTATATAGGAACGGAAATTTGTGTCTCCAAAAACAGACGTATTTCTTTACTTCTGAAGCAGGATGATGATTTCAAGTCTTTGGCATTTCCTTACTATATCATTAACCTTTTGACTTTCTGTAACATTAGGAATATTTCCCCCTTTTTAAGTTTGTATATAATGTAATGTTTAGTTCAAATGTAATTTTATTAAATTATATTTGAACCTAACATTTTAAAAATAAATGTAGGGAAAATGTATTTAACACATTTAATGTAGGCAACTTACCTTACCATTATGAACCTTAATTTATTGTTATTTTAAGGCTGTATTACGGCGTAAGTAATACATACTTTACATTAGAAATCGAATGAAACTGTGTATTAAGATTTGATTTTTCTGCAGCTTGTTGCTATTTAGGGTGTGGCTGTTTTTCGAGTTGAGCGATTAAAGTCGCATATATTTCCAAAGCTGTTGAAGGTAACGATATTTCATTATCCACAGTTTTCTAAATGGCACTGTTTGTTAAGTGGCTGGCTTGATTCTATTAATAATACTTAAGTGCAATTAAATTAAGCAACATTACCAGATAATCGTTATAAACGTGGGTCCGTGTTTAGCTGATATACCTCATTATATAAGCTGAATGTGTGAAACTGCGATATTTTGTAGTTTTGCAAGCATTTTTCTGATAGGTGCTAAACTGCTGCTAAAATAAGCATAAGTATGTTAATATTCACCATTATAGTGGAATATAGCAGCAATTGTGCATTCGTTAAAACACTCATGGAGTAACTTGAGTATAATTGCTGAATTGGTTCATTTGTTCATTAGACAAACTTGTATCGAATCGTGCACCAGACCGTGTTTCGTGTTGTGAAATTTATCGGTAACTTGAGGTGTAGAAAGCACGGTGGTACTGTAATTCCATATCAGTACTAAGAAAAAGAATTTTCTCTTCCTTATTGTGTCATGTAGCTACTGTAAATCGATATTAAAATGTTTGACAGATCACTCGATACTCTGGGAAAATATTCTATTACTCTGTATGACATGCTGAGCAAAAAAAAATTCTTGTCGGGGTAAAATAATAGCGGGGTGATATTCTTGTAATCAGATATGCACTTCCAAAACTTACCACTGTTTCTTTTGACATCACAATGGGGAAGTGGCCATCAAATTAAGATCAAACAGACAGGAGGTGGAATTTATGTGACTATCTTTGGGTGACCTCCATTGTCTGTACAAATTTCTCATTATCTTCTTACTAATTCTTTCTTACCATTCTTCAAACCATATTTTCATTCATTTACTTGTGTTATTTTTATATGTGCTGGAAATTTTATCTTGCGAGGGTCATTTTCAGGGGATAATAATTTTAACTATTAACTAACGAAAACCTGTGTTAATCTAACGAGACTTGACCTAATAATTATAATACAGTTGACCAGGTAGTCAAGTGTCACTACTAATTATACAAGGCTTAATTGAGCTGTTGTACACTTTTGGGAAAAAGTTATTCACTGCCTAATCCTTACCTTAATTTCTTACAAATACAGTATCTCAAAGTTGGAATATGTAGTACAGTATATACGGGGGTACTGTATTGTATATGGGTATGTCTCAAAAACCTAGAATACTCGAGAATGTTTTTTTTCCCTCCTTTCTTCTTCTCTTTCTTGTTATTCTCTTGGCATTTTATCCCTAGAAAAGTCGCCATTCTATCTATCAACTATCGACTTTGAGATAGTATAACAGCCATATTCACAGCCATCAGCGTCGGTGTTAACAGGCAGCTAAAGATCGAAAAATTAGCTTTTCGCTGACTCTGATTGGTAGAATTCTTTTTTGACTTGGGATTTAACACCGACGCTGATGACTGTGAATATGACTGTAAGAGTATTATACTGTGAACTGTAACGTGCGTAATTTATATGGAACAAAATTATTTTTAAGTTAGTCTCGTGTAAAAAAAAGGCCAATTTGCTTCCGAGACACTAAAAAAAATTAGGTGTAAGTCTTGAATTGCGTAGAAACGAGAGCAAACATCCCTATAATTTTCACTTTTTCTGTTCGAAATTCTGCATTATTAATATCATCCCCTTCTGATTCTTGACCCCGAGTGGCATTGACTCTGACGGAAGGTAAACACAAACCCGCTAACCGGAACCGCTGCCATTGTGCCGCTGCCGTCGGCGTTTTAAAAAATCTTTTTATTTAAATGAGCTCGCGCGCGCGCTTCCTGTGGGCAGCGGAGGTCACGGAGGAGACGTCTCCTTCCCCACACCATCACTTCCTCTTCCTCCCCGCCCACCGGTGTCTCTTTCTCTCAACTCTTTTTTTTTTTCTTGCAAACGATTTTTGATACAATGTGCGTGGTGCTAGTGAACTTCGTATGTGTGGATTGCGAAGGAGATATAGATATTGCTGCCCTTGAATGGTTGGTGGTAGAGGTTTTGATTATGATGGAGATTGAAAGATTTTAATACTACTACAGAAGCATTTTGGACATTCTGTGGCATATTTATTTTGTCTACCTTTTGTTGGTTTATCAATTCGAGAAAAAACGGTATTGGATGTAGTGTGCGTCCTACCACCGTTTTATAATTGGAATTTGGGTTGATGACGTCGTTGAAATCGAGCAACGATATCGCACTTTTTCAAGCAATCAACCTACAATTTATCAATTTCATAATCAAAATCCAACTAACTAAAAGTGGTGAGCCGCACTTTAAATTTGTTAACTGATCTGTACGGTTCACATCAAGTGTTAGATGAACTCTGAGTAAAAAAAAATGCTCATGTGATGCAATAAGCCCTGATAAGGGCCTTGAGCCATATAACCCCAAGCTAATCTACTCAAAAATTGAAACCTTCTAAAATTAGTTTGGTAGATTCCTGTTGTCGACCTCGTTTATAGTCTGTGTAAATAGAATCGGCGGTTGCCCTTGAGTTTTTTCTCCATGTATTTCTTCTGCGTTGCCATGGTAAAGCATGACGTGAAACCGCCGATTTTATTAGACAATAGGGTGGTGTGGGGTAAAAAGAAAAATCAGCATGCCTGAAGAACAATAAATTTTATAAATATAGTCTGTTTAACCCCGCATTTTCATTTTACGCCGCTTATATTAATTTTATCCCACCCCACTCTATTTAATGAAATTAAACAATCGAATGCATCCTCTTGGTTTTATAATAACACTAGCGAACTCTTAGGCCTTACTGCCTTACATACAATAAAGTGACTGAATATCTTATTTTAGCACAACATTGAAATAATAATTGTGAACTTTATAAACTTTCCAAAAATCCGTTTCCATGCTGCTTTTTTAAACTATTTGAAAATCTTCACTGATTATGTATTCGGTAGATTCATTTGACTAAAACGTTTATTGTATTGTTATTAAATAATATTAGCTTTTGGTATTTCATTTGGTATTCATAAGGTATTTCATTTGGTGCAGAGAATATTGATTCAAAATAGAATTTTGAAGTTGATTGACCCTGTGGAGAAAATACTTTTAGATGACCGCCGAACGATAAATTTACTTTAACATGCGATATTATCTTCTCCCCTACTGGAAACCTTAAAATTAAAGTCCCTTTAATATGCACGTTAACGCTTGATGTATAAAATTTTTAGATATACTACTCCTTGTTCCAAAAGGCGTCTACCCACGCACGAGCTGATATTTTGGAATAAACTCGGCTCTCTCAACATTCCCGTCATGCAATGGAATGTCAACCGTTGGTTTGTCGCTCTGACAAGAACCTGTTTCTCGCATTCGAAAAAAATATTTTCCCTTTCATCTTGATAAACGTCCTCCTGCGCGGTTATAATATTTTTTTTTAACCGTGGAGTTTTCTTCTCTTTCTACGTGTTCCGTATTGTGCCCGTCCTGTAGGTGGCATAATATACAGAGGCTTCTCCATCCATTGTCATTCAGTCCAAGTGTTGCCTTGCTCCTGGTAAAAAAAAAGTTGACAATGAGTTGGAGAAGGCTGCCCTTGACCTCAGGAATCGTCTGATTTATTTTTTTAAAGGAATCGTTCAGCCGTATTGAGAACCCTTAAGTGCCCCTCTGGGTACAAAATTATTTTTTTTAATGTTCGTGTTAGTGGCCTCTTATTGACCGCACGTGTGGCGTAGTAAAAAGGATTTTTACGATTTCTTTTATGTGTCTGCTAATTAGTCTTGATTTTAAGGCCTATAAAATCGATAGTTTTGGAATTTTTCTTAGGAGAGTTGGTTAATTTTATCATATTGTGAGTTGATATTATTGAATATTTGAGATAGAAAGATGAGAAATCGAATATTTTAACTGGTTTTTCAAAACTTTTGTGAACACAAAATTAACATTTGCACTTTAGTTGATGTTTTTTGTCATGTATCTCTCTTGGCTCTGTTTAGCATACATTTCATTGCACACAAACATTTTCTCTTTCATACATTTACTTCACCATTAAGCGTTTCTATGTTTTAAAATTTTGTGATATCATAACTCTAATTTCAATTATTGTATAAAATATTTCTCGATTGGTAGTGAAGTTTCATTGACAAAAGAAAATGAAACTAAAGGATGGCTTTCAAAATGTTATTCCTTTACCAGTTCAAAGTAGTCAGACTAATTTATTAATACAATATATACGGTTTTTTCAATTGCGTTTTGCGTAATTAAATTTTAGGTTGAAATTTTATTGGTGATAGTACCTAGCATGCTGCCTAACTGCTTACAATTGTGTTACGCTCTTCAAGAGAACGGGTTAAAGAAGGGGTCGAATCTTTCTTGTTCAAATCATATACAGCAAATGGTTTTGTTCGTGTTCTCAATACTTTCACCAATTGCTATATCTATGCCATAAAAACCCAACAAACCAACCAACCAACTGCTATATCTCCATTCATCCATTGCAACAGAGGATCCTCCATCACGACGACACTGCACGTCTCATGCATGTCGAAAATCGTGGAATAAACACTTCCCATCGACTTGTAGTTTGATCACCTGTGTGAATCCCGTTTTCCAGGAATATTCTTCTCTTTATCGTCTCTTTGTCAGGAACAGTTTCGGTGTCCGTCTGAGCTTGACCGCTCCATCAATGAATTCGCGTGACCATGAATTGAGATTTTTTTTTTTACGTTCGACCATTGTTCAGAAGGCGTTTTGTGGATTCCTGTCGTGATGAATGTTTGATGAAATGCTGTAGTAGGGCTTAATCCTGTACTTGACTTGGGTGGTAAACTATCATAATGAGGGTCGTATCTGTATTTGGACGATGGTTTCGATGACATTAATATTGAAATATGGGTCGAGTTGTCGCCCCTTGGCTGTATATTTTGTTGTTATTCTAAGTAATATAGGTGTCGTTTTTTTAAAGTGAAGAAATGACTGTTTAAAATTTCGGAACTAGGGAATAGAAATTAGCAATTTAGGTTAATATCGATTCCTAGGCTTGTTCAAATTCATCATTTAATAGTAAGCTTTTCCTCGTTCATTATTAAATTTAGGTGCCATCTAATATTGCATCTGATCTTTCTCAATTTCACTTGAAATTTCGAGTTTCCAGGTTATTGATTTCTGTTTTAAATCAAATGACATCATTGCAACAATGGAAATTTATGATTGTAAGGAAACTCGAATATTTGTAAATGAGCTTTTTATATTATGAACTTAAAGATTGGAGCTAGCTGAAATTTTTTTTTTTAATATTATCTCGGGCATTACTTCCTTAAATGGTTTAGAAGTAATTAGAACAAGTTAATTACTCAATCACACTTCGTCTGATTTTTACTGGATTGTGACATCACCTTTCACTTCGATTTGATTTGCCCTAAATTGTGGCTGTATTTCTTTCATCATGCTCATAAAAGTATTCAAGCTCTTTGCGGTTTGACTTGTAGTAGCATTCAGCTTGACAAGTTCAGGCTTATTTTTTCAACCTAATCTATTTTTTTAAGGTCTGTTGAGCTAATTATATTTATAAAAATATTACTTTATAGTTCCTTTTATTGGAATTAACAGTTGTTGCCTATCACTCCGTATAATTGCTAATATATTTCAGGTGACTTTCATTTTCTTAGGTGACTTTGGATGAGTTGTTCCCCATTTAGAATTAGATAATATGAGTTGCATGTTTTAGGTCCAATATATTTAACGTTGTTTTCAATGTTGCTACAAACGTCAACCAAGTTTCATTGTTTACAGAGGGGGAAAAAGTGTACTTTTGACATTTCTGACTTGTGTGTCTCCATGCTATTTTTATTTCTCAATCAAAATCCTTAACAGCTGGTAAAACAGAACGAGTTGCATCATCATTACTGACTCTCCACCATTACAATTGCCTGTATTCTCTTTTGATATGAGTCCTGTGTTTTCACTGTCGGAAGTGTTTTTAATTTCATGCTTCTAACAAGTAAAAATATGTCTGTTACGATGCAAGGAAAAAATAGCTTTTTCATTTGAAGCAAATGTACACTAACTTGGTTTGATTCTGACATGGCTTGGCCCTTCGAAATTCCCTTCGAAATTCATATTTATGCGCATTCGTTTGCCTAATGATGGCACTAAACAACTAAACTGCCCCGACTTCGTGGGTATTTGTGTTTGCTGTGTGTCACTAGATCGTGATATCTATGTTCTCCATCAAAACTAATGAGCATTATTTCTTATCAGCTTTTTAAAAAGCATTATTCCCTTTTCTCTTTATAAATGTGCTCAATATCAAGAGCGCCCTATAATTTTTCACTGTGTTCTATCATAGAAGATAAGACTGATAAATGTGACAAAAAAAAAGTTTAATTTCATGAAAAAACTGATGAGTCTCTAAAAATTTCATCTTCTACAATGTAAATTTTGCAGCAAATTAAATGTTGAAAGTACTACTTTTTAATGTTATAAAATTATTAAATTCCAAAAAAATATTTCAAATGTTTACTAAAATATGAATAATACGCATTATTTAATTCTGTAAGATAATTTAAATTCATATTTACACGAAAAGAATCACTCTTCTGTGTTATTATGTAAGATACCATCACTACAAATAAAATAATTTAAAAGTTATTTTCCCTGCATACTAAATACCCTAAAGGAAAAACTAGTTTTACAGGTTATGTAAAACATGTTTTTTTTCTCAGAATTTTGGCATTTATGCTGATAATAATTTTCTTTCCTTGAGTTACAAAAGTTCTGAGACAATAACATAGAACGCAATTGTTTAATTGACTACCTCGTATTAATCGGCTGTAATTTGACACTTTTTCATCAAAAAACTCAACCTCTTCTCGGCGTTCGCTCTTTCTCCAGTGACTTGTTATCACTCATTTCATGACACGTGTACCTATCAATCATGCTACCATTGCAGGACATTTGTGACCTCGTGTCCTTTCAACACATTACCTTTGTGCGGCGGCAGACAAGAGTTGTCCTTTCTGTCAGTCCCATTCGTCTCGCTTTTGGCTGGGGATGACAGTTTTTTTTTTCCTGGATCAGCAGATTTTTCTGTTCCCCCTCTCAAGTCCAGCGAGAAAAGCACGTTTTGGTTTTGCAATGAATGATTCAGCTGAAGTGGCTGCTTTAAATCTTATCTCGATTGCGCGGTAGGGTTTCTCTTTCAAGGTAGGTTAGACGTCGTTTAACCCATTTTTAAAAAAAAAAAAGAATCGAGGGTACGGGAGTTGCTGAAAATTGACGGATAGAGGAAATATCAGTGGTTTTTTTATTTTGTGTATTTTATATTAAGATCTGCCGTATTCCGTCTTGGACCAGAAGCTTTAAACTTTCGATCATTTTCAATAATTTTGTAGAAAATATTTAATTTTACAATGATTGGTCTACCTACAATAAATTAGTATATTATCAAGACGTTTAATGCTTTGTTTTTACCTAGTTAGTCAGATCTCCCGTAATTCTTTGCTCTCGGTCACCAGTAATCGAAGCTGTTTATCAAGTAGAAGCAGGGGTTTGTCTGTTTAGAAGAAATTTGGTCCTGCAAAGGAATCTTAACAAAATATTCCATCTTAACAAAGGATCCTTCACAAAATATTTTAGCCTAAAAATGACACATTCACAATATTTTTTCACCCTCACAAAATATTTTAGCCTAAAATTGACACATTCACAATATTTTTTCACTCTAAAAAACGGATCATAATTTTTTCATATTATTCTTTTTTTACAAATTACTAAAAAGGACCCTGGCAGAAAGAACTCGATTTAACATTAATTACAATTTACATAATTATGACTACATTTTCACTATTTCACAAAAACATGACCTATCTTCACAATAAATTAGTAGACCCTTGAGAAATTAATCCCGTTGTGGTGTGATCACGTTTTCTGCATTGACATTCTCCCGCGAACCAAACCAACAACTGCCCCGCATTCATTTCATCCATAGAGGTTTCATCCCCATTTGCCTCATCTCCTTTTGTTTCCCATTTCACTTTTACCACTGCGACCGTAACAAAAAAAGAAGCCCGAGATGCTCCTGCATCACGCTTCATCGCGCGATCGCTATCTCGTCGCCTCCTCCGAAGATTCCCTCGATGGCTCATTGTTCGTAGTAGAAAGGTATTATTCCGATTCGGGGATGGGAAATGAATTACTCTAGTGTTTTGTATGCACATGCGACCCATTTGGGATGCAGGAATTGGTATGATCAGGTACTGGGTAAGGGGTAAAAATTTCAGAGTATAATGAACCAAGCTTTGTCTACATCCAAAGGAAAATAAAACTTCCCCGGGTTACACAATTGCAAAATAGGGTATTTTTTTTTCAGAAAGTTTAAAGTTTTACTCATAAAAACGGGTATTTTTAAGGATCTATAGTTTCAAGTGTTAAGATACTGTCTGTCTATCACAAGATGAGCTCTCGTTAACATTTCTTACATCCATTTGTTTAGTATTGTTTCTATTGATAGACCAGAGAACCATGTAAAAATTGAAATTTCGTATTTTTTTTATAAAGCTATTTTTTTAAACCCAAAAACCCTTAAACATGATTCTTTACTTCATTTTGAACTTCTTTGTTGGTAAAAGTATATTTCTACGTCAACCGGTTTAGAAGTTAGCTATTGTATTAGTTATTCATTAGTATTAACTTATTAGTATTAGCACTTTAAGAGTGGACATCTTGTACAATATAATCCCTGAAATATTTATAAAAGCCTTCAAATTGAGAACAATTTATAAGTAAGAAATTTATCCACGCAATAGGGAAAAATATCAATATGGAATAATTTTTTTAGGGGGAATAAAAGGGAGAAAATGTGAGTAAAGTAACACATTTATCAACGTAATAGCATATGATAAATTCATTCAACCTACTCCAGGTTTCTATTTTGACATAATACAATAAATCAGGCATTTTTTAAATTTAAGTTATGCTATCTCGTGTGAACTTGTGAAGTGACAAATGTAAACTGTCATTTCTAATTGTCTCACTAAATGCGAAAGTTCCTCAATCTTTTCCCACACTAGGTTTGTGCATTGTGTTAGTGAGGAATACTTCCGCTTTAATAGTGTTAGCTTTTGTATTCAGCTGTCAACTGCAATTCGAAGATAAAGGTCCCATTTGTAAACTATTACAACCTATATTTATACCTAAAGAAGACAATGGGAACTTGGGGAAGTCCAAAAGTAGTTGTAGTTTGCGTGGGGGATTATTTTAACCTTTATTGATTTCGTATGGATGAAATGATTTCAAGATATATCTCTTTGATAACCAAATATGTTTGATACCTAATGATTTTTGATAACCAAGTTTCTGTATAGTATATGCAGTTCAACTTTTACCTTTCAAGTTTTATAAATTGTCTTGTGATAAAACATTAGTTACTATTACTAGGGAGCTACCTCCCCCTGCTCTCCAACCCCCGTGAACTGTTTAAGCAGGACCTTTTGGATTGCTTCGCAATCCTCACAACACAAAACCCAGCTAATTGTACTTAACTCACTTTATAAAACATTTATAAAAAATTAGCCGAAGATACGTCAACCACCTTTCCTAACATTGGTTGCATAACAAGTTGTTTGACAGTACTACTTGCTTTGTAACTGCGACCTCTTATCCGTAATCTAAAAAAATTGAAATATTTTAAAATTGAGAATTTTTTTCAGAAATTCACATAGCTTACTGCATATCCTCAAAAGAATCCGAACATGTTGATACTAAAAATGTGTTATACGGATCAATAATTAAAAATTGTTTTTCTGAAAACCGTTCACCAACAACTTATTTTAGAATAGAGAGATACTGATTTGATTACATATCACTAATATACCTTAAAACTTCTGCCTTTTTTACTTTGAAGAAATAAGCATGCTTAAAAAACAAATATCTTAATACACACTGGAAATATATGAAAATATAGTTTAATAATAAATAATATAATCATCAAAATATATGTCAAACAAAATTACAATTTTCAATGCTATTTTTTCCCTTTCAGACCTTTTTTAAGCTCGTTGGTGTTTATTCGAAATTTATGCGTTTTTTAAAACTACATTGATCGAAGGCCTCTAAAGGATTGTGACTTCATGCCCATGTCGTTGACCGGCACGGGAACTGTCGTGAAGATTTTATTGCGTGTTGACAGACACGCTGTGATCTTTCTGGGCAAACAATACGACTCGATTGACACTCTTTACTCCACATTTCCTCATTCCAATGAATTAAAGTTTTTTTTTAAAGCAGCCAGGGGATCCTTCCCTTGATTTTGTAATTCATTGTTGTAATGTTCATTTAATAATACCATTATTGGTTGATTTTCTTTACTACATTATAGACTTAAGACCAGAGATATTTTTAACTCCTCTGAGAGAGTATTTTACTCCTTAAAAATCGGAAATACTCTTTAAAAAACTAGCCAGGAGTATTTTCACTCTTTGAATTTTTCGCAGTGTTTTAGCTTAAAAAATGCACCGCGTGGCCCCACCGAAATCAATAAATAATGTTTTTCTACTCAAAACACCAACTGATCTCAGCGGAGGCATTTTCGCCGGACTCTTGGCCAAAGCCAATTGCCAAAAGCCACTACACCCTAATTATCATACTTTTTGATTGTGTTTTATGCAGCCATAGTAATTTTTCTTCATTTATTGTTCTGACGCTTAGGGATTTTGATTGCGGTTTTCGTGACTCTGTATATGTAGTTCATGCTATTTCCGTATTTCACTCCTCATAATTCAATTTCACTCCTCCTAAAAAAGTCAAGGAGTATTTTTACTCCTCCAAAAAAAACCTAGGAATAACACTGCTTAAGACGATTGCCTTACCTTAAGTTAACCCTTCACTTGAATGCACGATGTTAAATTGTTCTAGAGAGTGGTTAAGCTATCCCTATAGTTATCGATACCTGTAGAAAATTTGGGGTAGACAAACATCCTACATTTATGAATCGCAGATATCGAATGGAATTCGTGGGATTTTTGTGTACCTTTAGGTAACGAATACATTTAGGTATTTCAATTTTTAAAATACTTAATAAATACTAATTTGTATTGAATACTTTGTATTCTGATACCGTTGTATAATGTATATCTAATTGTCAACCGTCACAATCTCTAAGGGGAAGCTGTGGGTGTAAAACTTCCTGACGTTCTATGGCCAGCAGAGATTTGAAAACCTAGAAATGAGTTTTGTTTCTTTTTGAAATTATTTAATCCCACAAATATTATTTCTAGTTATTAACACATTTTCTCGTTACCCTCATGGAAAATACTAATAAACTCACAACTTTAGTTTGTTCTCGTACCCGTTTTGGTTGTGTTTTGAGGAATTAACCTAAGTTGGTGTGACCTAAATAATTCAAACAAATCAAATTTTCTTTTGTTTCAGTACATACTGTTATGTCTTTTCTGTTATTATGTTACTTTTCCCATTCAAAAACACTCGTGTAAGTTGTGTAGTTTTTGTAGTGTTCAACTGAGGCCATTAAAGATTTACAATGGAGTTAAATGGTATTTTTAAATGTAAGTTAATTGCTTGCTGGAAGGAAAAATGCGGTTTTACATATTTCAGTTATTATCACTTGTCCGTTTGACCCGTATAAGTGGTTCTCAGAAGACTTCGAACAGTCTTAATTTCATCAATCTTATTTACTATCATCGTGAATTGAATGAAATTTAATTTCCTTGAATTTAAGATGAACAAAAATAAGCTATTTTCCTACTTTTCTGTGGAAACCAGTCGCTTGTTTTTTCCCCCCCCAAAGAAACTAGTTTTGTATTCTAAGCTTGACATTTGAAATCTTGATGTCAAGGATTGTTTGTTCTTTTGTAAAGTTGTGTCATGATGATTTAATGTTGACTGCTCTTTTGCATTTAAAATAATTTAATTTTTCGCCATCTTTATAGTAATTAGCATTTCTTTTTAGTCAATATAAATATTTACAATTGTCAAATGCTTCTCGGCTAAAGATGTACTACTACCTTGTTGAGTGCAATATAACTAACTGGTAAGTAAAAGAGATTCGTTAAGTGAATGAGAAGGAAACGATAGATTCTCGAGTCTTTTTACTCATAATTTTCGAATAATCAAGTAACATTATTTATTTAAACGGTTGTATATTTTATGCACAGAATTCCCTCATTTGATATTGATGCAATGGCATCGGTTGGTCTATCTAGGGCAGGGGTTCTCAAACTTTTGAACATTGCGACCAACTTTTTATGAACATCTAACGCGACCCACCTCATCTTACATAGCATTTTTTTCAGGCCAGCAACAGGACATAGTTATGTTTGGTCCTCAACTTTTTTACTTGCAATAATTACATAAAGCAGTAGAGGTTTAATGTATTTATGTTTAAAATTAAGTGATAAGATTTGAACTTTAGCGCACCATTATTTCAAGGTCCATTAGTATGGACATGGGTGTATCTAGTGGTCGGGGGCAAACTGGAAACCTTGGGGGGGGGAAAGATGTTCCTGATGGCTTTGGAAACATGGTTAACCCTTATAAAAATGGAATTTTCAAAAAGTTGGGGGGCATTGCCCCTCTAAATCTTCTCTTGAGTCATGAGTATGGACTGAAGGATAGAAATTAATGTAGAATAGTTGCAATTCAAATTCATACAGAAAGATTTTCCCCTCTACTAACATCCCAAGTTAAAGATACTCTCAATGTTTTTTTTATTTCCTCTCGGACGGTAGCACTCGCGTCTTGTTCATCCCAAAGCGCTTCCCATGTCATCGAGATGACGACAAATCACCTCCTTTGTTCCGTCCCGAAACGTCTCGTTTTGATATCCTGTATTAATTCTCATAATTGAAGGTTCCGGAACACCGCAGAGAGAGGAGAGGGATTTGTTCAAAGAAGTAAGGAATGTCAAGCCCGAGTGGAGAAGACTTTCTCCTGCGTGTTACTGCCCCCTTTCTTTCGCTTTCTTTTTCTCTCTCCATGCCTTATTTACCATTCGGATGATGTGTAGTAAGGAGTGCATGCCTTCCAGGATTACTTAGATAGGGCTTCGTGATTGGATTACTCGGTCTGACTTTTGCTCGGGAGAGAGAGGGTTGAATGAAATTGCTGATGGGTTGCGGTGTCTGGAGGTGGTTTGTGGTTTTGTGTGGGATTACCACTACAGTTTTCGAGATCTTTTTAAAGCTGTGAATATATCGTCGGCTTACTGGAGAAAGGCACTAAGTCACTTCTGTCTCCAACTTCTCCCCCCCCCTCGTCAACAAATACAAGCAAACCGCCCCTCTCATAATTACGTAAGACAACTGTCCCTTTGATCTTTTTTTGTACGAAATCTTTAGTAATGCTTAGATTTCTGAAATTCATTGTTCTCCATGAACCTTTAACCTATCGTCAAAACTTAATGCTTAAATTTTTTTTCCTAGTTCAGTTTTTTTGTGAAATTTATATTTGGTTGAATTTTGAAGTTATTTATGCAAAAAATAAGAGATTTTCGTAAATGCTGTGTTTGTAACATCTTACGTAAGCGTCACTCATACTCCCTCTCCCCCTTGTCTGGAAAAATAAGCAAATAGCAAACCAATTAATTAAAATTAATTCTTAATCAAAAGATTAATATACTATTTCAATGTACTTGGAACTAATGGAATCGGCAATAAAGTTCTCTTTGTAGTAAAGGTTGATAAATTCGATTTTTAACTTAATTAACTGAAAAATTACGCCCTATTCAAAAAGGATAAAACTTGCTAAATGGTATATTTATTCGTTTATCTTCCTCCATAATTTTGGGAAATCGACATAAGCATGTGTCGTCATTTCCTAAAATACCCTTTTTTAACTTCAAAAATTTGAATAGGAGCCTGTTACTTAAGGACTGACACCCAATCGAAGAACCGGAAAATAGCCGACCAGAACCTTGTACCTGTCTATTTACGAATAAAAACAAGCCTCAACTCTTAAGATAAACACCTTACCTACCTGACCGGAATGAAATCCCCATGCAAAATCCAGAATAAAAAACAATGGCACGGCGGCATTCCACATACCGATGAGGTATTCAACTTTGCATTTCTAAAGAGCGTTAATATCCTGCAACTAGCTCAAGGTCTGCGTGAAACCCAAACAGGGAAAGGGCACACATTCAATCAATCCCTCGATAAAACTCATCACTGGACGATCATATTGAGGTCAATGCTTGCCCCGTTCGGAACTTGTTAAGCCTCCTCTCTTTTTCTAAAGAAAGGGAATGAGGAATTTTTTTTTCCACAGCTCGTGTGAAAGGAAACGAGTTGGGATTACTACGTCTCAGGAGAAAACGAAAGGCCATTTATCTTTTACGAACGCAAAATCAGTGAAGAGGAAGAAACTGGGGAAGAATTTTATGGAGTTCTCATCTTTCTCTCTTGGGTATCCTTTGGCACACCTGTTGGGAGTGCAGATATTCATTTCTTTATATTATTCGTGTATAGAATTTGTATATCTGGGATCTAGTTTTTTGAATGTACTGTTTTCTGGTGTTTGACCACTGTTGAATAACTGTCAAAATTGTAGCTGAAAAATGAATTTGATGGGGGTGTAGGAATGGAATTTCTTCTTTCTTCAGATAGAAAGTTGAAAATACTGGCGTTCCATCTGAAATCTGGTTTCCCAAAATAAGATTTAAAAAAAAAACTTTGTATGTTAAATTTTCGGGTTTCTACATTTCTATTCATAGCTGTCTTATATCGTCAAGAAAAGAACACTTGATTTTAATGTTTTTTTTTTCTGTGTGCTCTTTCGAATATATTAAGAACTTGGTGCTGCCATAGAAAAAGGAACAAATTGCGTTGCGTTACGTGTTAAATCAGTGTTTAACAACCTTTTTCGGTCCATGTCCTACCAAAGCCTTTCTAAATTTTCCATGACCCCCATGTCTATTTTTTTTCAAAAATCCTTCTTGGAAAGTAAATAAAACCTGGTGGTCCATGCCTCACCTGGGGGGAAATTTGGTTGAAAATTTTCAAATTGCCTCCCTAGAAAATTATATTGCGCCCCACGTTGGGAAACACTATTAAATGGCCTCTTATTGAAAAATGGTCAATTGTACTTTTTGAGATTACATCAAGTCGTGAAAAGCTGCATTAAGGTATCCTTCCAACCGCATGCCGTTTACCCACTCCACTAGTAACTTTTTTCTTCGGGTCTTGTAATTAAATCATCAAATTCGTAATGCAAAAAAAATCTCGTTGAATAAATTCTTTTTTTTTTTAAAAAAAGTTGCGGATGCTTGTCTCATTCGTTTTGAATCCGAAAGTGTCCATGAGCGAGTGTCAGTCGGTTGAGTGGACACTCTCGTGCGAAAGTGAGTTGCTGTTCTCACGCTGAGTGCATGATTCACCGCTCGCCGAAAAAACAATTACTTTACCGGCCGGCAATGCTAAGGAAGCAGATCACCAGCGTCGGAGTTAACAATCCGGCAAGCTTTTCAATTCTCCGATGATGGCTCAACTTAATTGGCTGCAGGGCGGAGTGTTGGATCTTATTCAAATGAGCGACATTGGTGGTCAAGTCGGTGATTGCTCTCGTGAAGAGTATAATTTGCCTTGGGGATGCCCCCTTGTTTTTCAATTTTTGTTGTGGCTATCAGTCACGCACGTGTTTTCTTAATGCAACCTCATAGATAGATAGCTTGTAGATAGTAAAACCATTTGGAACGTATAGCAATCCCATGTTAGGAACGACATCCTTCTAGCAAACCAATCAGAGCTTTTGCCAACACTTATACGACTGCATTTTTTAAATAATTTGCATCAGGCACCGCTTAAAAGTTTACTGTAACCTCCACTATGTGCAGATTCTGCTAAACAACAGAAGGTTTTAACCCTTTGATTCAATTAACCCTTTGATTGTAAACATGAGTTCCCCTTGTAAAAGCTGCTATTTTACGCAAGTACCCATGGCTTTGGTATTTTTTTGACATATTCTTTACGGGAGGTAGATTTTTCTTATTTACGAAGAGGGGTATCAAGCCTGGTTCTTTGACCTCCTCCGTTCTTTGACCGTGGACTCAGGCAGGGCAAGGTCTCTACTTTAAATCCTCTTAGGAACCCCAAGGTAAATTATCTACCTAGTACACACAAAATTTGTCTTCTACCTTCCTAAAAATACACACCTACCGCTCTACACCTTATGAGCAAAATGCAGCAAGCTGACAACTAAATATGATCTTCAAAATGACTCTCCCTGTTCAAATCTCTCCACAGGCTGTTTCTTGGTATCCATTCGAAGAAATCCTCTTTTTTTCAGCGCAACGAGCAAAATGTTCATGGGATTTTCATAATATACAACACTCGAAATTTTCTTTACATGCTTATGTGATAATGCAACAGGAATTTTCAACTGGCATCATTAGCCCTAGTCCACATGACTTTTTAATGCGATTTCTTCTCCTCCAACTCATCCATCTTAAAAAATTCAGGGGGGTCGCCGAACTTTTCTCGGAAGAAGAAAAAAAAAATCTCCACTTAAAACGTCGTTAATACGCACAAAAATGGCAGAGATACATTTTTGTCGGCTGATGCCATGAGGGTGCTGGAGTGGAGTTGAGAAGTTACAGTCGACTGGGTGAGCCACTGACTGCCATGACTACCGAACTGAAACGAAGTGAGTGACCTTGAAAACCGACGGTTCCGTAGCGTGTACTATCTGTAAAACACTCTCGTTTTTATCTGGGCTCCGAACTCCACCCAAAATCCTTTATTTTTTTTCTTCTCTCTTTTCGACAAAGAAGAAGAGTCCTAGTTGGTCTTGTAAATGACCAGTTTAAAGGCGGCTTTATATGCATCCGGCAAATGCGGCAAAATCGCATGCGATTGCGAATTTCTTTCCTATTTTTTGCACTGTCGGGAAGGACCAATAGGAAGCCTTGAAATCTGCCGCGCCGAGAGAAAGCTGCCGGAATCGCCGCATTCGCGGATTCGCATTGAATTGAAAACCAAAACGTAAACAAAAGAAATGCGAACTGCGACGAGTCGCAATCAAAAGTAAGTAAATTTTTATGTAATTTGTTAAAATTCACATTATCTTTGTCTTTTTACTTCTATTTTTACTATTTTTGATTTAAAGGATTTGATAAGATGTGTTTGATGCTTGTTTCTGAGTTATTGTTTACTTACAGTCATAAACTTTCTATGGCAAACAAGTTTCATATTACTTTTTAGGTTAAGTTTTTTTGTCTTTAGTAGATTTAAGGAACTTCTTTTTGAAAGTCAACTTGTTAATTTTAATTCCGTGTAGTGTTTGAGTGGTACCAAGACAATCAACTGCTTAATGCTTGTCTTCGAATTCTCACACACAAATATAAACACGTCTAGTTGAGTTAAAGTTTTACATGTTTTTGTGCTATTCTAATGTTAAGTAAACTTTCATTGCAGATAAATGGAATTTACATCATTCTGAAAGTTAAGAGTGAAAGTTATCAGTGAAAGAAAATTCATGAGATGTGCTGTATATGAGATGTTGACAGATGCTGCAGTAGTTGATATGGAAGTAAGTAGTTCTTATGTTTATTTTCATTCCTATACACATATAGGTATTATACAACCTCAATTCCTATTTCATGCTTGTCATAAATTTCTGACTTTCGGGGGGATATATCTCCAACCCCCCTTGGTTTCTATGGTGAACACAAAGTTTTGCATTATACTTTATTAAACATTTTTGTGTCTAGTAAGATTTGAAAAACTTCTTTTCTGATTCAATTTGTTGGTTTTATTTAATTCCTTGTAGTGTTTGAGGGTAATGTCTGTCATCAAATTCTAGAATACAAATATAAACACATAGTTGAGTTAAAACTAAGAATTGTTATACATGTTTTGTTGCTACTATGATATTACACATTGATAGTCACATTGTTAAATGAAACTGTACGATGATGATTCTTTAACTTAACTGTAAGAAGAATTTATATTCATCAAAACTTCAGGGACCTTGTTAATCAAAAGTTCGTTATTTAAAAAAAATTCTGCACGACTCCCAAGTTGTGCAACTAAATTATCCAAGTCTGCACATGTCTCGCCAATCTGACTTCATGACTTCATTCTCACTTACAAATATACACACCTAGTTGAGTTAAAGTTTTATATGTTTTTGTGTTATTCTAATGTTAAGTAAACTTTTTATTGCAGATAGCATGGAGCTGCATCATGCTTAAAGTAAATAATTATCAAGCTATGCAGCGATGTCTGTGAAAGTGACCCATTCAATTGATTCCTGCCCTATTAGTTGAAAGATGTCTTGTCTGCACTTGGCTTTATAAAAGTGAGTAAATTTATGTTTTTTTTCACTCCTATACACACATGTATTATACAACTTAAATCAGTATTTTTCAATTAGCCCGGCACATGTCCAGACTTGGATATAAAACAATAAACATTCGACAGTCACATTGTTCACCAAAACTGTATGATGATTCTTTAACTTAACAGTAAAAAGAATTTATAAATCAAAACCTAAGGAAGCTTGTTAATCAAAAGTCCGTTGTTTAAAAAATTTCTTCAAAACTCCCCATATTATCCAAGTCTGCACATGTCTCGCCAATCAGACATCATCAACATTTTACAAATTACAAAATTTAATATTGTTTTAAGCAACACTGTTGAGATGTTTCAATTATTTCATTTTGTCCGTTTTATTTTTTCGGTGATTTATCTTATATCCCCTTCGATAATTTTTTTTTCTAGCCATTGGATCTTGAATTTCTCAAACTTAAAATAACCGAGAGTAGTGTTCTGTCCCATATTTTGAAAGTTTTTTGAATATTGCTCGGTAGAAATATTAGTTATTGAGTAATGAGTCTTGATCTGTGTTGATAAGGGGACATCCATAAATTACGTGAGGTGTTTTTTCCAAATATTGGACCCCTTCCTCCCCTTTGCTGAGATTTTGCCGGACTCCTCTTCCCCACAAATTCATACATGATATTTTCTTCAACTTTTTAATGAATAAATGTCTTTGAGATATGTTCTAGCTACGTTTGTTTCGTCTTTTTAGCATGAAGCCTAGCATATACGCTGCAAAAGTTTTGATAAAAATCAACGTTGAATTAATAAAAATTATTTTCTTATATATATTTTGATTATCATGACTGACTGGCTAATGTTTTGCTGTTGTAACTAATTTGTCCAGTTTTCCTGAACATGTGCTAACAGATAAAAAAAATGTATATTTTTTAAACTAAAAGTTGATGGGAGATTTTAATTTACTTCCCCCTTGAGATTTTGCTTGACCTCCCCTTTTTGACTTTGTGTAATTTATGGATGCCCCTTAATCAATGCATTAAATCTTAACAGCTAATTTCTGCCATATTCACAGCCGTCAGTGTTAAATAGCATCTAAAGAAAGAAAAATTAGCTTTTCGCTGTCTCTGATTAGTGGAATCCTTCGTTGACCAAGGATTTAACACCGACGGCTATGAATATGGCTGTTGGAGATGTTTCGAACACATGGTTGTTGTCAGTTGTACCTCTTGTAATTTTTTAAATTGAACACCAACCAGTTTGAGCTGAACAATTTGTGTCACTGTGCTAGTCAGGGGTGGATCCAAGAGGGGCACTCTGGACATGCCCCCCTTGGACCCAAAAAATGTACTCAAAACAAGTTAAAACCCTACTTTTACAGGTAAAATTTAAAAAAATAATCTGGGGGAGTACCCCCATACCCCCAGCGATACCAAAAGGGGATCTTGAGTAATACTACGTATTTGAAAATCCCCAACATTTTGACTTTTTTCTCAAAAGGTAAAGGTGATGGTCTGGAAAAGTGACCCCCCTTAGAATCGTGCTGAATCCACGCCTGGAGCTAATATATTTGAACAGGCTGGTTTCTCAAAAACTGATGAGCTTCAAATGTGCACTTCATGCATTCCTTGCAATGTTTATTGTGTTGATGCAATTTTTTAGGGTTACTTGATATTTATAATTTTTATTTTTTTAGGTTCTATTGCTTAAAGGACATATTCAATCTTGTCAGATGGCATTTCATGATCATGGTGTGTGTTGCTTGTGGAATTGGCTTCATCTTGCACATTTATTAAAAATAAATTGTGTTAATAAACTCAATTTTATTATTTTCATATTCTGTAAATTTAAAAAATGTGGAAATTAAAGGTTAATAAGAAAATGTATACTAATTTATTCAATTAATCTTCTATGTTTACAAAAATATTTATAAATTCGTAGATTTGATGCTAGTGAAGTATGTTTTGGTGTATTTTTTATGTCATTTGTATGGTTTAAATTTCATATAATACTCATATTTGTTTCCTATGCTCTTTTGTAATATTAATTGAACAATTTATATGAATATTAAAGTTAACATTTCAATGTAATTTGATTGTATGTAATAAAAATTCTTGATTGAACTTCAGTTTTGGAAATTGTTTCCTTCTATTAACATATGCATGCATATATTTAAACAGAGAAATAATGTAATAAATAGTAATTCAAATGCTGTAATCATTATTATTTTACCACCCTTTGAAGGCTGCACAACATTTTTTCTGAATAGGTTTAATATTTTGTATAATTTTATAAAAAGCAGATATGTGCTGGCAGAAAATTGAATTAAAAATCCTATTACTTTTTGCATATATATGTTTAATCCTTTATGGTATTTTTGTACAAAATTGCTACAAAGGGTTCTTATGAAATTGGAAAAAAACATTTGTGTTATAAATAGCTGAAACAGTATTTTTTGTAAACATTAGCAAGGTAAGTATCTGAATCAAAAACCTTTCCTTAATTAATTGTGTAAATATCTTCCTGTATTTTATATTTAATGTTATTATCTCTGATCCTTATTTTTTAATAAAAAATGTTCTTGAAGGGAATAAACTAGCAATTAAATTAAAGAGTAAAATTAAATACTGTTCATATTATTAATTTAAAATACTTAAAGTGGAGAGCTTGGGGCTTCAACTCCCATAGCCTCCCCAAGTTAAAACAAAATAACCCTCTGGAAGAAATCATTCTAGAGTTCAGAAATTTCTACAAAAGGATGTAATGAAAAAAAAAAAAAATAGGAAGATTGTGAGGTTAGTTTTATAACCAAAGCTTTAAAATTCATAGACAAATTTGGAATTTGAGTAATTACAGTATTTGTAATGAAAAAGTAGAAACTGTTTAAAGGCAAAATAGCATAAATTACTATTCTCGTCCCAGAATATGATTTTCTACCCAATGTAGAACAATTTTATTAAAAATAATTAAGTTATTAATTTAGGAGAGAAATATATATGCTAAAAATTTATTTATATCAAATTTACAGAGAATTTTTTTTTTTTTTTTAGTTTTCCATAGGACTATCTGATCTGAAAAAAATATTTTATTTCCCTCAATAGCTGAAAAATTTTAAGAGTCAAAAATTCAAATGATTTTAGTAAAAAAAAAATAAATTTCCATCTTATTAGGTTTTGAAAACTTAATTAAATTATGTGATGCACTCGACAACTTGAGATCATCAAAATTTGTGAACCAACCACCTCTTTCATAGAACATTCATATTTTAATTCGTTACACATCGAATTAATTTATTCGTCGAATACAGAAACCAAAACTAGAGTAGCGGGAATCGCACCGCACGAAACTACGACACGATCGCACTTGCCGCACGGAGCCGACGCGTACAGACACGCGTCAAAACGTTCACAAAAGTTGGCGACTCGCAGGAAAAAATCTTCCGTCGCAGTCGCAAACGCCGCACTTGCCGGATGCATATAAAGCCTGCTTAACTGCGAGGTGTTCTACCGTTTAATGTGGGGGTCTTCCTGCGATTTATTTTCGTATCTTCTAAAATAGGAAGTGGGGCTTCTTTTGAATAATGAACTACTTTAAGCTGGACAAGTGCCTAGAACACAGACGGCATACTCACGGACTTACATTACAAGGGAGTGGGTGAAAGCAAGTGAAAGGCCAAGGGGTACGAGTGACAGTGAGTAAAAGGATTATTATGCATGATGGATAGGATTATATGTATCGAAAATTTACTATACCAACTTCTGGCAGGTTTAATAAATATCCTGTACAGATTTATTAATACTTATGTCTTTGCCTCACTTTACTTTTGGAAGCCCAAGGAAAATGAATCTTTCATAATATGCAAATAGTAAAAAAAAACGTTGGAAGCTTGTATACTACCTGGTATACCTACCGAAGTTATCCCGCATCGTCACCTTGTACCATGCTTGTACCCCTTGGCTTATTAATCACCTTATGTAAATTATTATTATGTCAAAAACCTTGGGGGGGGTAAGCCAAAATTTCGATAACCATCAAAAACTCGCTATCTCAAATTTCCTTCGACTTAGCAATGTCTAGAAAATTCTATAATTTTCTAGGAGTTTTCCTGCAGTTATTTTATCTCATATCAAAGAATAGTGCGAGGAAGTTAAATAATAAATATAGGACATTAAGCTTTAATGAAAGTTGTTATCTGCAGGGCCATATTCAGGCATTTCTATCAGAACATGTAAGCGTAATTTTTGGGGGGTGGCGAACACAACCATTCTAGAACCATCGTTACTTTCAAGAGTAGCGATTATTTAAAAAGCAAGGCGAGGCCCATTTTTTATGGCGACGCTCCCACCAGAACGACCTTTCACCTGTTGGGGTTGGTCGAGTGGACTGGTTCACGTGTGAAGAGGTGTCTACGAATTGCCTTTTTAAGAGGCGTTTTATGGGACGCTTGTTTTATTTTCGTCGTTAATTCATTCCTTGAGAACTCCAAGGTAACTTCTGTGTTTCATTCTAGTGTGGATTCGGTTCGAGTAAGAGTAAATCGGTGTGCTAGTTCAAGAAAAATGCTGAAGTATGTTAGAGTTAGTGAGTTATGAATTGTCTTTTTGGCATACTTTTTATTTGGATAGTTCTTTTCTATGTCTTTTGTTCGTTTCACGCTTGGGGGTAGCTGTACGATTAGGTTTCTCAAGTAGTAGTCCACATTGCCAACACCTGTTCTGGATCGCACTAAATTGTGGTGAATTTTGTAAATCCTCTGTGCTTCTCTTCCCCTCTAGCTCAGCTTCACTAAACTTCATTTTGACCTTGTGATGGAGAGTGAATGAATCGTAATCTTGACCACTCAAGCAGCCTTGTTAGTAGAACTCATTTCTAGGAATTGAGTGCAATCTGTACTTGTTGAATGAATCAAAATTTCGTCTATGCCTCATTTAAATTGGAGTTGAGGTGCATACTAGATTCATCTTCGTGCGTCAAATTACCACTGGGATACTAGCTGTATCTTCCCCCCTAGTTCCTTCTGCCCTTTAAAACCATGAAACCTGGTTGGGGTGGTCCAGTGTGGGTGTTCCAAGTCCAAACCGGAGTCTTCTGTATCGTTCCTGTGAAATCCACATTACTCTACAATACTGTGGTGAACGAAATAGCTTGTCGATAGTTCCATTAGCAGGACTTATATCGCTAACCACTGGGCCAAAAACGTTTACCTGCTATTTTGGTAACTTTCATCCAAGTGCACTCTTGGAGTCACTGAGTGATTCTGCACATCATGCCACAGCCCACAATCGTAATTCACGATATGTTTTATGAAAACTAAGCAATCAGTTTCTAGTATCTGAAAAAAAACCGCATATTTTCGCCTAACTTTGAATGCGTAAAGAGCATAACTTTCATTGGCAATGAAAAAATGTTTTGTTCCCTCCCAGCTACTCCTGCTCAGCACCTTCCGGTTTGTATTGGTGCCACTCCGAACCAATTGTCAGATGAGCTCTTCAATTTATTACGGCAGCATGGTGTCTTGCACCCAGGCGTAGATCCAGCTCGGCTCCAAGGGGGGCACTTTTCCAGACCATCACCTTTACCTTTTCAGAAAAATGTCAAAATGTTGGTGATTTTATAAAAAGTATCACTCAAGATCCCCTTTTGGTACCTCTGGGGGGTATGGGGGTCCTCCCCCAGAAAAAATTTTGAAATTGGACCTGTAAAAGTAGGGTTTTAACTCATTTTGAGTACTTTTCGGGACAATGAGTGAGTACTAATGAGTGATTTTTTGGGTCCAAGGGAGGCATTGGCCAGAGTGCCACCCCCTGGATCCGCCACTGCTTGGACCTGGTGTAGGCCTTCCTACTCCAGGTGGGATTAGTCCTAGTCCTACCTACCTACTTTGCTGCAATTTGCTACTTTGCAAACAATTAGATTGGCGTGGGGGTAACGATATACGTCCCGTCCGTTCTTCTACTAGGGGTGCAACGAAAGCTGACTAACGAAACTCAATACCAAACAGCTGCTGAATATACCTCTTTGCGCCCTTGGAAGCCCCGCCATTCCGTTTACCGTGCTGCCATGAGGGCTATATAATCTGACCGGCCCGATCTACTGTGTCGCATATTACACACTCCAAATGCTAATGAGATAGATAGGTCTGCTCACAGAAACGTTCGAACTCGCGTGACCCACGGCTGAACTGACCCGGATTCTCACCCCCCCCCCCCCCCTGCCCTTCCTCAATGCCGACTGCATTCCGTCCCGAGTTGAGGTGTCTCGCTACTGCTTTGCCGACGAAAAGGGTTGAGTTGTTTTCTGCCGGTCTCCTTCCTTCCTTCCTCTCCGACCTTGGCCTTGTCTCTGGTTTCGATTTTTTCTGATTAGCTTATTCTTATTTGCGGTCTCTTGTCCGTATTGTCGTTGGCCGGTTTCGTTATATAGAAGGTGTTCCTCGTCTTTTTTGGGTCTCCCTCCTCGTTTTTCCTGGAAGTCGTTTGGGTGGGGTTGGTAGCTGGTTATTTGGATTCTTGTGTCGATTACATCACGTATCATGTGACGGAAACAAGATATTCGTGTTTTGTGGACAAAACATGAGGTCACATGTCCTTTTATTAAGCAACCGAAGAAGTCTTGTGACCATGTTATGTTAACTTCCTGTGACATAACAACATGGCCGGGCTGAACGAACGAACTCGTGTTTTAAAGCACAAATCAGTGGCGTATATAGGAATTTATTCCGGGAGGGGCCCAAAATTACTCCCCAGCCCCCCCCCCCACATATTTAATAGGTACAATATGTAGCTTTTTAGGTGATAACATAGGTTATAAAAACTTAATATAGGAAAAGTTGTTAGTAATAAAAGTACAAGTACCAAATGGGGGGTCCTCCCCCAGAAAATTTTTCGAAGTTTGACTAAAAAAACCAGGATTTTAACTGGTTTTGGTACACTATGTCCGAATTTTGCATGTACTTTTTTATGAACTTAAGATTTTAAAAGTTATTAAAATAGAGTTCCAAGTACAAAAGGGAATCTGGGGTCCTTCCCCAGAAAATTTTTGGAACTTTACCCCTAAAAACAGGGGTTTATCTTGTTTTTGGAACACTTAGTCCGAATTTTGGACATATATTTTTTGGTAGGATTTGGATTTTGATGAACTTATTGTAATAAAGTTGTTAATAATAAAATTCCAAGTACAAAAGGGGGTTTGGGGGTCCTCCCCCAGAAAATTTTTTGAAATTAGATCCTAAAATACAGTGTTTTAACTTGTTTTGGTACACCTAGTCCGAATTTCGGGGAGGGCCAGGAAACGATATAGCTTTTTATGGAACCGAAAGTTCCTCGTTTTATTCCTCGTTACGCACGTGTATGAACTCAATCCACCTCCTTCTTGACCCCCTTTTCAATTCACACGAATTGTATTGTCTTGGTGTGGGGGGGGGGGGGAGTATGGTATGTGCGGGCGGATGAATTCTGCTCTGTTTAAAATCTACCAAAAAAACCTTTTGTTAAACTATTTTGGAAGTCACTAAACGGAGTTGTCAATTTTACTGTGCTCGGACCGCAACGTTTCCTGAACTCAGTACGTTACTACGCGGAAGGAGAAAATGGGTAAACACAAAGCCTGTTGGGTTGCTAGGAGGAGTTTCGGTACGCAAATCGTGATAAAAAAGACACTTTATGTACATGGGTTTAACGAAGTAATCATATTTTTAAATAGACGTTCTTAATTTCACTGAAAATTCCGACACCGCGCTGAAAACTACTTAGTTTGTTGGTGACGTCACAGAGTCAACTAACGTTGCTGTCTATATTAGACAGGAACTTAAGTTGACCCTTTGATGTCACTATAACAAACAAAGAGTAGTTCCCATCGCGGTGGGTTTAGCAAAATAATCATAATATTAACTTGAGGTTCTTCATTTCACTCAAAATTCAGACACCGTGATTGGAACTACTTTGTTTGTTAGTGACGTCATAGGGTCAACTTAAATTGCTGTCTATATAGAGTGGGATGAACTGCTCCACATAATGTAACAAATGCAATTTATAACTCCTTCTAATTCCAACCAATTCAATATCCTTCTTGATCGAACCTAATTAAGAATAATAGCTAATCAGTGTGAAGAAAACTCTTTACTTCTAGTCAGAAAAGCGCCATATTTTTAATATGGAGGTGATATTCGCCTAATGCAATCATCTTTAATTCCCATCCATTCTTTGTAGCAATTTACTGCAACAAGCATGCAAAAATACTCTCCATATATCTATTCATAAAGGGCACTTAGAAAACACGCGCAAGCCTTGCTCTTATGAATATTTTGATACACACGAATTGTGCACTAATTGTCTTCAAGTGCTCCAAAATACTTTTCCGAATTACCTGTATTGCCGAAGATTATAACTTTCAGGTCCTCCTAAACCTTATTAATATAGAATATACAGCGTGGAGCTTGTTATTTCGAAAGGGACCGATGGCAATGATTGATGCATTCTCCTCGCGATGTGACGTAATAATTACAGGGTCCAGAATGGCCTTATCTTTCACAGTAGCATTCACCTGGATGGAGTATTTAATGATAACCCGCAAAGACATCTCTACCTGGGCGAAAATTGGTCCACAGTGACGTGGAGTGATGATTATAATTTTTTGATATAATTTCAGTTTTCTTGTCTTAAATTTCGTGCTCCCTGGTTAAAAGGGTAGTTGTTACAGCTGAGTAAAAAAAAAAGAGAATTTGATAGTCTGGTTTTTGAAACTTTCTAAAAGTATTTGCTGTATTTAAAAAAAAATATATTTTGGTTATTAAGTTTTAAACTTTAAGGCTGGGCGCGCACGAGTGACTAAAGTCACGGCGACCAGGATTACTAGTATCAAAAATATCACTAGAAAACAATAGAGCATTTTCAATCACATGACTTTACCTAACAACGGCCTTAGCAACGTTGTTTTTATCCTCCAGTGATGTCATGTGCGAATGCTTCTATTGGATGCATCTATTTCCCGCCCCTAACAACAGCCTTAGCAACGTTGTTTTTGTCTTTGTCACCGTGACAAAAGTCGCCCGTGCGCGCTCGCCCTAAAGGTATTACACGTGCGTTGCATTGTGGAATAGTCTGTTTTTTTAACCTTTGTATAAAATCTTTGTACAGTACCTAACCCTGTTCTAATTACTACTGCAAATGTTTCCAATACCTTTTTACGTACTTAAACTAAAACCGAAGCTTTAGTACTTTGCCTTTTTAATGTCATTTGATTGATTTAACGATTTCCCATGAAGCATCAACTTAGGATATCGCTGATCTTTATAGGATTCTAAATATTGATACAACTGATGGCCTCCTTCACATTCTGTCTTTCTCCTCTCTTTATCATCACAGGTTTGTTGTTCATCGATTTCATCTTCAAAGTGTACATTTTCTTTGTGCGTGCCACGAACACGCATCTAGACTCAATCCTTCTACAACACAACATTGTCACCAACACTTCCATTTCGCAAAAACTTTCGCATTGTGACTAGTCGCAATCGATGCCGCTGATGAAAAGAACGGAAGTCGCGACCATCGCACGCGAAGGGATTGATGAAGCTGGTTCTACATGGAGCCTTTTTTGCCGGATGACGGGCCGCGATCCGTCTTGGCGCGATGGTTGGCGACAAGAAAAATCCCTATTTTTGAGGCAGAAAACGGATCAACCAAACCAGGTGGTCACGTGAGCGCGCGGACCAATGGCTAGGCGTGATACGCCCGACATCGCGGGCCGAGAAAAAGTGCAGGCAGCTCGCACTTTTTCTCGGGCCGTCAAAAACGGAGGGGGTCACGTGATAGAAATTCACCAATCTCCGAAACACCGAAGAGAACATCGTATTCGTATCGTATGCAATGGTGTTTTGTTTACAAAAGTAAACTAAGCTTAATTTTACGAAAAAAGCTTCATCTGTTGATTTTTACTAAAAATAATCAATGAAAAACAAGTTGAACACGTTCTGTCACCATTAAAATATAAAAGGTTTTGTAGAATTTGAAAAAAATAGTACTGAGAATCTATATGTTTTCCGTAGTATTGTATGTTTTTGCTTTTAGTTTTATGGTCATAGAAGTAAAATTTAAAGGATAATTTACTTTTAAAGCAAACTAAAGTACCATTTAAATACCCTACTTCAAGTTTATATATCAAAACTTACTTTAAACACTTTCCCTAAAAACTATATCTTGTACTTCCAAGTTCGATAGAAAAGCCTATATACTATAATTATTTACTCCACACATTTTTTATGTGCTGGGATGTTAGGCAGTGTTATGTTTTAAATAGATTGAAGTATTTGTTGTATGTTATTAATTTCAGAACCTGATAGTTATACCACATAGACATGAGACAATAATAAAAGAAATTAAATTGATTTTACATGTTTTCTTCCTTGATTAATTGAAAATTATGTTGCTCATAACATAAATTTTAGAAAATAAAAATTGGTCAGTAGTACTAGGCATATTTACGTATTCTCACAAAATACCCTGCAATAATGTCACATTCTCGCAAGTGTGATGTATGTGAAAGAATTTGCTTTTTTATGATTATGACTTGTTTTGGATACAGATTTAATTATTAATTTTACCCTAATATCAAGACCTGATTATCTGGGCCAGATTTAGAAAATTTTCCACATAGTAGGCACACTGCGTTGCAAGGAGTCCCCTTGATGTTTTTTTATAAAAACAAATTTCACAACACACAATAATTGGTAGGTATACTACTTATGTACTGTTGTAAAACCATTTATTTTAGGCTTTTATTTTCCAATTTCAATTTCTTCAAGAAATATGAAGTAAGTTTTGTTTTATGAGTTAGGATACTTTTGAGATTTAGGGTTATGTTTTGAATAGATTCAAGTATTTGTATGTTATTAATTTCAGAACCTGATAGTTATACCACGTAGATATGAGACAATAATAAAAGAAATTAAATTGATTTTACATATTTTTTCCTCGATTAATTGAAAATTATGTTGCTCATAACATAAATCTCAGAAAATAAAAATTGGTCAGTAGTACTAGGCATATTTACGTATTCTCACAAAATACCCTGCAATAATGTCACATTCTCGCAAGTGTGATGTAAGTGAAAGAATTTGCTTTTTTTATGATTATGACTATTGTTTTGGATACAGATTTAATTATTAATTTCATCCTAATATCAAGACCTGATTTAGAAAATTTTCCACATAGTAGACACACTGCGTTGCAAGGAGTCCCCTTGATGTTTTTTTATAAAAACAAATTTCACAACACGCAATAATTGGTACTTATGTACTGTTGTAAAACCATTTATTTTAGACTTTTATTTTCCAATTTCAATTTCTTCAATAAATAAGAAGTAAGTTTTGTTTTATGCGTTAAGATACTTTTGAGATTTAGGGTTATGTTTTGAATAGATTCAAGTATTTGTATGTTATTAATTTTATAACCTGATAGTTATACCACATAGACATGAAACTATAATAAAAAAAATTAGATTGATTTTACATGTTTTCTTCCTCAATTAATTGAAAACTATTTTGCTCATAACATAAACCTCAGAAAATAAAAATTGGTCAGTAGTACTAGAAATATTTATGTATTCTCACAAAATACCCGCAGATGTATGTGAAAGAATTTGCTTTTTTGTGATTATGAGTATTGTTTTGGATACAGATTTAATTATTAATTTTAAGATACTTTTAAGATTTAGGAAGGCCAGGTCTCGTAGGCCTAATGGTAAATCAAAGGAGAACGAACAATAATAAAAGACCAATCAAGGCTTACCCAGCTTGAGTTTGTACTACGCGTAGTTCATTAACGCCAAGACCATGGCCCTATAGCCTGGAAGATTAATCTTGTAATATAAAAGAAATTAACTTGCTTTACATATGTTTTCTTCAACTCAATGTCAATATGAAAATTTTATTTTGGTCATAAAAAATATCTTGCCCCACAGGAAGTGATGCCTGGGAGTCAAATTTGCTTATCGAATGAACGAGTATTGTTTTTGATGAAGATTTAATTATTAAAGTTAACAACATCAAAACCTGCTGAAATTTAAATACTTATACATGTACTACTTCCCTCTAATATTAAAAAAATTATTTTGCCTAGTGGAGTACAATTGTAAAGGGTGGTTAGTAAAATAAATTTTTAGAACAAATTATGGGAATTGTGCAATTAAACTCTGCTTTCTTTATATTTGGGTTTAGGTCGGTGCATTTTAACATAGTACCAATGAGTTATTTTTATCAAGTCAAGAAACAAGGTTCTCATTATGCCTTAATTTGTTATAAGCAGGTTCAGCGGTATGCTGAAAATTTAACTAGTTTATTGTATGATCATTACAATATTCAGCTTTACATTTTACTCATTAGATTTTATTAAAGACAAATTATCTTCAACACAAGAATTTATCAAAGATTAGTTTACTGACAGGAATCTTTTTACCATATATTTTTAAAAAGCATTTTTCAAGGGTAATTCATCAATCAATTTTTTCTTAGGACTAAAATATTAGCTCGAAAACTATTGTAAATTTCTGTACAAGAAATCCTAGAAAATACAGAAAAAGCTACACATAAATTAACCCCCCCCTTGTTTTGTAGAAAATATTATTCTAGTGTATTTTTATTTTTAAAGTTAAAGATGATTTTCATGTTCAAGAGAGTAACCCGGAGTATTTTTATTTTTAAAGTTAAAGATGATTTTCATGTTCAAGAGAGTAACCTGGAATGTTTTATTTTAATTTAAAGCACTATCAATTGTTAGGACAAAATAAAAAAAATCCATACTTTTCATTCTGTAGTAAAATTGAATGTTAGAGCTTCCCATACATTTGAAGCAGCAAAAATATTTATTTTCCAAAATTTAAAAAGAATAACTTTTTACTGTCAATAGAGATAAATATTAATTTAAGCATATATGCATTTACAAGTAAATCAAAATTTTAAAAAATTTCTAATTTTTATTATTTAAAATTAGTGACAGCTACTAATTTTTTAATACCCAAAAATATTTTACAGCCATATTCAGTCATCAGTGCTGCAGTACAACAAGGATAATTCAAACTGAAGGAGCCATCAAAATTGTTCCAATGAATTAAAAATTAATAGAAAAATGAAGGCATTTAAAAGCATGTGTTAAGAAATAGTAATGAATCAATTTTGTATTTGGGATTGAAAAGTTAGTTAAGAAAAAAGAGAAATCTTTGAACTATCCTCAACTTTTAAATGAAGATCCTTTCCTTGATCTATCAAAGTTGCACTGTGTGCACAAATGAAACAAACTAAAAAATTTTTACTAAGAAAACAATATTTTATTTGTTCAGAAAAAGTTAAAGAAAACTTGAAATAAAAAAATCATTCGACACAAGTCCATATATAAAAAATAATCCTTTAATTGTTACCAAAAATAATTTAGAGGCTGTATATTACATAAACTAAACAAAATTACAGTTTTTCATTCTTTTATAGTCTATTAATTAGGTATACCAATTTGAAGGCAGAATGTAATAAACAAATTACTAAATGTAATGCAAACACAAAAATATATATTAAACAATAAATTTTAAAAGGGTTCCATCTTCAATTATTTATATTCCAATGATAAAACTGGTCTTTACTCAAAAACCTAAGGAAAAATATTAAATACACACTTTAAATTACATGTAAATTCAATTAGAGGAAAAACACAAAAAATATTGAATATATTAAGTACATTAGTAATCAAACTCACTATGCTTCATACAGTTCAGTTCTAGAGATCAGAGATTAACAGCCATATTCATAGCCATCAGCGTCGGTGTTAACTAGTTGCTAAAGAAAGAAAAATTAGCTTTTCGCAGAATCTGATTGGTGGAATCCTTCTTTGACCAAGGAATTAACACCGACGCTGATGGTTGAGAATATGGCTGTAAGAGTTTAACAATATCTTAATTACATATTAACTCCATTTTCTGGAATTAATGGTCGTGTCGATTTGAAATTTTCTCCAAATGTTTCGCCCTCTTCTTCGGAAGGAATCCTCAGTGGAAACACAAAGGGAAACATTAGGAGAAAAATTCCAATCGACATGACTATCAATCCTGGAAAATGAAATTAGTATGCAATTTTCAGCGCGGAAGTTCTTGTTATTTTATAATCTTAATTGATTGTTAGATAATTAATAAACTAAAACTTTATCATACTTTGTTCATTATAAACTAATTTCAATTACATGCAATTTTTGTAACACAAGATATACCGACAATGATAAAATTGAAAGTAATATCAATAACTCATTACAAATTACAATAAAACCTAAAAAATAAAAAACTATCCCAACTGAATTATTTAAAAATTTGGACAGTTTGTAATGTAACCCTCAGATATGGTGCATACCATTTCAGAGGTGGTGTGTAGCACCTTGGACATCAAATACCGAGTACTACCGTGAGGTTGGCAAGTGTAACCTCAAAAATTCTGCGTACCACCTACTTGGGAATGGTGTGAAACATCTCAAGGGTGTTATGTAGTAGTTCGGGGAAGAGGGTGTACGACCTTCAGGATGGCTTGCAACTGAGAGTGGTTTGTGCCACCTGGGGAACTGCATGTAATACCTCATTGGGGGGTGTACCACCTCAGGACTTGCGGTAAAATGCTTTATAAAAATCCCAAGGTATTACACACCACCCTTTTGAAGTTATACCCAAACCCCGAGAGGTTTCACACCACCCTCATAAAGTTTCCCAAGAGAAGTTTGAAATGGTACTTTCCATTGGATACCCGAGAAATTTAGTTTTATAACCATTAATATAAATAATTAATTTTTACTCGATTGCATTTTTGAAAAAGTGAACCCCCACTTGAACTACCCAAAAGCCACCAGTCATTTGGTGACACACAGGGCCACCGAGAGCCAAGTCGGGCCCCGGGTAAAAGGTTGAGAAGCGGGCCCCCAATGACATATTCTCATTTCGAAGTAGGGGGTGAAATTTTCTGATGTACCTCCACCCATGCATTCATACGCTTAATGTAATTTTTAGAATATTTCTAGGCAAGATCTGAATTACACTCAACTTAAAAATATCGTTTTCTTGATAATATGATGAGTAACAAGTAATAAAGGGGGTCTCGGGGTTTTCCCCCAGAAAATTTTTGAAAATATGCCCCTAGAAAACTGGGAATTTACTCATTTTTGGACCTTTATGTGAACAAATTAATTTCTAAAATATTCAAAATGATATCTGTCTTAGTACTCAATATGAAAAGCTTTGGGTACCGGGCCCCGGGGTATCATACCCCCTCGCCCCCCTCTCTCGTCAGGCCTGGTGACACACATAGAAGCAGTGGCGAAGCAAAGTAAAAAATTTAATGGAGGGGGATAGGAGTAGTTTAGTGGTTTTCTATGATCAAAAATTTTTCTGAGTTTCCAGGAGGATACGCCCTAACATTTTCAAAGTAAAAGAACCTGTGAATAAATAGTTATAAAAATTTCAAAGGGTTGTTGAACCCTATACTCATTCTCTACATACTGCTATACTTACATGCATAAAAAGCTTTTTATCTTTTAAAAAAAATTGGGAAGAAATGTAGAAATCATTCTCGAAATTCTTTTTTCCAATATCTTGACTCGACACCGTTAGTAAGAACCTGTTGAATAGAATAAACAGAAATATAAAAGGAATTAAGCAACAGTACCAGTGTTGTTACTAAAAAAATCAGATGGCGATATTGGCAATTTTTATATATGGGGAGAATTTTACTTATTTCAACTGCACTATGTTACAACAGGTTGATGTGAGGTGACGACAGACTTTCTGGCTATCTAATAGGTGAAAAAGACAGAGCAAGCAAGAGTCATCTCTGACTTGTCAATTAGGTAGCTAGAAAGTGTGGAGTCTTCTTACATCAACCCGTGACCCGTCACTGACAAGAAACATAATCTAGTATAATTCATAATAAATTTTTAGTTTTGGGAATGAGTACTACAACCCCAACACCCACTGGCTACACCACCAGTAAATAATGTGTTACCACAACCATACCGGGAAATTTGGTGTTTTTGCTTGACTTTGGTAAACATAAATAAGCATCTAATTCTAAAGTATTGTGCAAAGCAAGCACACGCACTATAAGTTGTGCTGTAAGAAACAGTCTCACAAAATAATACCGAGCAAAAAAAACTGTAATGTACAGAAAACTTTGGTAACAAATATTGACCTTTCGTTTTCGAAAGGTATGGAGCGGAATCTTATCCCGGATAAAGTTGAAAATGTTTTTATTTCTTTTTCATGTATTGCTAGGGGTTCACATACTTCGAATGACCTGCCACTGTGAGTGGCAAATAATATCCCCATATAAATAAAATTTAAGATTTGCAATTAAAAAGGTGAAAAAAGCTTGGATGCATTGCTATAAGAATAGAAATTTACTGCACTTAGCCAGTCATCTCATTCAGGATAAATATCTTCTTCAGTTTCAGACTACATAAGATAATATTCTAAACTTCTGTGGAAGAGAAAAATAATTGAAATGCTAAACAATTGTACAGAAATCATATTAATTGAATCACAAACTAAGAAGAATATTAGTAACAGACATTCAATAGCGAAATACAATACAATTAAATAACAATGTCTTTACATACCTAGCAGGTTCAATTTTAATTATTATGAATAAATATTTGTATTTCGCTAATAGCACCTAAAAGTAAATGTTAAACTTTAAATAACTTAGTCATTTAAGCAACAACTTCTAGAGATCTACAGGGGCTATAATAGGATTTTTTAAGTAAGGTAAAAATGCTTTTTTCTATACTTTAAACATGCATATTCTGGATGGGCAAGAAGCGATTCCTAAAAGAATGTAAACCATGTAACGGTAATTATTCTAGTTAAGTGGTAGAGCAACGCCCCTTCTAAAATATGCGAGAGTATTGGGTAAAAGCGACTAAAAGGCAACCTATTTCTTTTTAGCGCCAAGCTTGGTCAGGTATATCCTGGTATGAAATCACTGTCTCTAACAGGAGTAACAAACTGTTATAAACCATCATACCGCCTGGACAAAAAGTTTCAACAACTGCCTGAATCGGGATATCAACCATTAGATCAATCTCATACCTAATATAATTAAAAACATTGTCTATACAACCAGTTCGGATTCTGAGGGGACATAGGGAGGCGTCGTCACAAAATATTTTTTAGACAGTCCCCGAAATATTTTAGCCATCATCTTAAACTGCTATATACACCGAGTAAATTCAATTTCAAATCAAATAAATAAATAATTAGTTTTCGGTACAGCTTTAGAGACTTCAGCCGCCTTTTTTACCCACAGCCTCAATTATAACAACCATTTAGGTCCAATTTTAAGTATTATTACTAGATCCTAAAATAGTAGTAATTGCTATTATTGTTAGAGACAGGGCCCGATTTAGAAAATTTAGAACACTAGGCCCAACATGCAGGAAGGGGCCCCCCGTTGCCATATTTGGTGCTATATAAATGTAGATGCGTTAAAATTATTGTTTGATTAGTATGAAAATTCACTATCGTCAGGGTCAGACACGTTCTCTGTTATCTTTTACGTTTTTTACATTGCTAAAAAGTTTTAGATTTTTATTTTCGAGTTAAAAAATGTAATGAAAAAACATTCAAGGAAGTATAAAAAGTTATTTCTACTATAATTTTTTGTTAACTTTTTAAAATTAGGGGGCCCCCAAATTGTGGGGCCCCTAGGCCCGGGCCTAATGGTAAATCAGGCCCTGGTTAGAGATAGACAACACTCAATCGTGTTGCTGTGGGAGATGTGGTTACACATTACAGATGTGGTGACTGGAGGACTATTTCTAAAGCTGTTTCCAACGATATAATACAAAACAAGATAAATGTGATCACACGCGATATCAAGCTTTATTATCTGTTATTTTATAGCAGTGTCTCTTCTACAGGAAACAGAATCTGTTTCATAAAATGATGCAATTTCTTTTTTAGCATGAACATTAAGCTGTACATTGACTTGTAATCAGTGCTGAAATTGGAGGGGGACGCCGTCCCCCGAAGTATTTTTACCGTCCCCGTTCCCTAAAATATTTGTTTCCACGAAAAAAAATTATAAATTTAAGGGTAGATTTAAATACGAAAGAAAATTTATTTTTTCTGACCTAAATTCCCATTTGAATGAGTGTTCGGATTCGCCTATCAGCGTGCCAGCAGTTTCCCCGTATTCCGATTCGCAAATATATTCGTATTCGGATTTTTAGGGTCAAATTTCCAAAAACGTTCTGGGGAGGACCCCCAAGACCCCCTTCAAGTATTTTAATCTCTATTACTCACGATTTGCTGTGCAAAAAATGAGTAAAAACCCTGTTTTTAGAGTAATTTCGAAAAAAAATTTAAAAAAAAACCCACATTTTTATACCCCAAAAACATATCCTGGATCTGCCACTACTAACATAAAGATGAATAATGTTTTTTTTCTTTCCATCAATATTTGTAATGAATACTTAAATGTTACATAGTTTTAAGGTTATAAAAATTATAATAACTGCATTTATGCTTTTATTCTAGCATTTAAAAAATTTCCCATTAGCCCCCACTTTCCCCTAACTATGCAATTAAATGTAATCTATAATTTGATTATCAATTCAAGTAGGTACTACTAAAAATTAGTCATATTTTACCCTCCATCAATCATCTACTCTGTAAAAAGGTGAGGGTGAGTCCCTTCAAATATTTTTCTCCAATTTCAGCACTGCTTGTAATGCAAATTACATACAGAAAACAACGCCAGTATTACGATTGAAATCAATCGCGAGAACAAGTACTTTGTTTGTTTTAAATAAGAAATCACTTTACAATCATTTTCAATTGAAATACACTTTAAACCAAGAGAAACGAAAATTGAACTTACGCCATGTTTGTAGTTTATTGTTGATGTTCTCTAATCTTCGCGGCTGCCGATGACGGAGAGCAAAACTTTTTTTGCTCCCGTTTTCACGGGCCGCGTTTGGTTGTTCAAAGGCGACCGCAGCGCCACCACTTTTTGCCAACCAAAGGGATTTTTCTGATGGCGGATCAAGCAAACGCGGGCCGTCATCCGCGAAAACGGGTGCATATAAAAGGGCCTTGAATATGCGCAACATCGGAAATGTCCACCGCTTTCACTGCCTCCCCAAAACAACACGGAGTTGACCATTGATTTGCTGACCGATGCATCCAGCGCATTGCCCTTGGAGTGGACATCGTGTAGTGTATGGAAGGGTGGGGGTCGATATTGGGCAAAAGGCTATAGATATCGGATAGTGAACTTGTCTTGTTTGCAGCTTCCTGTGCCGCTTGCATGCTTTTTTATTTTGCTGGGAAGTAGTTTGTTGTTTCCTGTCGAAATGAATCATTCGATGAAGGGGTTGTGTCGTGTCCCCTGATGTCCCATGAACTTTTGCTCTGCCGGAATATGGAGGGAGATCTTGAAGACATTTTGTCCCTGATGACGTTTTGCCATTATTAACTATCATTAAATATAAAGATATACCCAAATGAATATAAGAAAGAAATTTCAACAATATTACAATTACAGTCCAGGCGCAACTAACTTTAAAGTACAGTAATCGTCATTGGCATCAATTCACTGATTCCAGCGTGTATGAGTGAAAATCTTCAGACTAGAACTAGAGGCTTTTGGGTTTTTATTATCCTCTCTGTTATAAAATTACACGCGTTAGTGATGCGTTTTTTTCCATCTGACAACGTTTAGTACAATACAAATGAAGTGTTTGCTGCAACAAGGAGGAGTTAACTCCAAAATCAGAATCCACATCAAAAGGCGCCACTTTGACGGCAACAAGTGTTAGTCGCCAAGTTAGTGCTATTTCACGGCAATGTACAACTGGGTGGTGACTATGGTCACCATTTTTAACTGCAAAACAAAGTATTATAAGATTAGAAAAGTAACGACTTTACAAATATTCATTCTAGTGGAGCTAACACATTGTTGCAGCAAACACCTCAAATGCATAATATTCAAACTCGTGTACCGTACCATTTTGTTCCAAACCATACAAAGTAACCATTTGACATCACAAACCTTAACATGGGGTGAATATTTTTTCTCCTCGGTCATTCCCTTCCAAACACTCCCATTAACCTCCCACCTACACTAAAATATACCCTTAAACAATGTATCCAAAAACTACCTCATTTTACTACCTTCTCTGGTAATAAGGAAGACATTTCTCTTCTGTCCATCAGCTACAGGTTGACCTCCCTTCGACTGACCCCCGGCCACAGACGATCCCGCGTCTCGCTCCGCCAGACTGATCGGCAATGAAGAGAGTGGGAGCGAAATATAATAAAGAAGAAAAAAACCTCCATAACCCGACTCTCTAAATTTAATCCAGGTGGGTACCCCCGGCGTGTGTGTGGCCGAAAGGAGCCCCCTCCACGAAGATAGAAGAAGAAAAGTTGCGAAACCGGCTTCCCTTGCAGGAAGTTTTGGCTGGAGGATGGATGGATGGTGACGTAGGGACAGGTTGGTGCTTCAATGGGCTTGGTGGTTGTTACGTTGAGAGAGTCCACGTGTTGGGATTTTTTTCAGTAGTTATGATGATTTGCTTATCTGGTGGAGGCTCCTAGCTCCTTGTGAAAATTGGAAGAAAACCTTAATGAAAGTGAAACTTGTTTCTAAATATCATGTAGAGGTACCTAGAAAAATATTGTTTATAGACGTGTTATCGTTTGCCATTACCGACTTTGATCTGGCTTCGATTTTGATGGAGAAATGTCCTTACATACAGGTACTGAATTTTTGAATTTTTGGTATTGTTATTGTAATAGTGCCTACGAAGTTTTAGTTGGCTACAACGCTAAAACTGGCCAGATATATGTCTTTATCAACCAAAATTTTCAACCAACTGAAAAGTGGAAGGCCGCATCATCAATACAAGTTTTAATTTAAAAATTGGATTCGTTTCCTTATTCCACGAAACATTTTGAAAAGATATATGCTTGACTGGGATTGATAAGTTGGATGCACTGATATTTTACTAAAAATAAAAATGAAATAAGGCATATATACTGTTGAATTAAAGAAAAATAAAGAATTTATATTCATATGCAGATCCGGGGCCTTCAACCGTAGTTCACAGCATTCTCTCTACGTTCCCCACTGTACTGGTTTAACAGCTGACTCACCCAGTGATGTTGGTTATACTGGAGTTAGAGCCGTGCTTCCCAACGTGGGCGCGCAATATGAATTTCTAGGGGGCAATTTTTGAAAATTTTCAACTAAATTGCCCCCCAGGTGGGCCATGGAAAATGGGGGGGGGCATGGAAAATTAGTAAGCTTTGGTGGGGCATGGACCGAAAAAGGTTGGGTAACACTGAGTTAGAGGGTCCAACGGCCTAGGTACTCACTCCTTCAAGTATTCCCCCTTGTGTTAGTGCTGGTTTAAATTTCCATTCATTTTATAGTATCTTGCATGTTCTTTCAATGTGTCATTCATTGTAAATATGAAACTCTTCATTTTCCCTTATGAAGCACATCAATGTTCAATAATACGCTTTACTCAACACAGAAACTCTCGAGTTCACCAAATGACAATCACAGATTAATTGCTGAGCCCACTAACCTCTACAGCTCCTTAGCAAAGCTAATAATTAAAGAGAACAAACACAACTCCGCTTTTGCTTCTCCATTCTGTTCATCCAGCCAGACTCTCCTCAACTTGATGACGTCAGGTCACTGTCAGGTAGATGGTCTTTGTTGAGTTGCGTGAGAAGCCGTCGTTTTATCAGACTGCTATTCTACGTAATAATTTTCTCGGTGTCGCTCGTTTTGCTTATGTATGTTAAAAAGAGCGCTGTGTGCATGGATGATGGCGGGCATGTAGTACTTCTAAAGCTTGGATAATCGTGTCCGGAATGGTTTCGTGTATTGGGCCTATCGAGCCGCCTTATGCCCTCCCGTCGTAGCTACTGGGCTGTTATTGATGAAGGAAAAGTGAAAGGGATATTTTTTTTTGCTTCGCACAGGTAGTGTTTGAAACGCGATGAAACGGATGCAGGATCTTAAGAAAAAACATGCAGTCCATTACACTGCAGTTAGTTCATTGATTATTATCTAATATAATAAAAGTCAAATCTTGTGGCTGGCTGGCTGGGTGTGTTTGTCCTTTATACAAATCTACAGTTTCCTTCCGATCTGCACCAAACTTGGTATTCATACGTAAAAACACCCCATTTGAAATTTAGGCGATGTTTCGAAGTTCTAGAACGACCCCTTGACCCTCTTTTGACCGTTTTTATGTTGTTAAAACGCTTATTTTTCTCCATTTTTAAACTTTTGCCCCGAAGCCAATTAAATACCGTCACTAAATCAAAAAAATTTATTTAATGATCTAACTCGTGCCGCGGCAGCCAATGAAATAATCGAAACACTTTTTTCTTTATGAAAGAAAAACTAATCATGGTAGAAGTACAATATTTTACACACATATACAATTATTTTTTACAAAAAAGATTGTCGTTTCGTTTTTTAAAACATTCGAATTAGTTTTAGAATTATTAAGATTCAAAGTTTCAATTTTTTCCCTGGTCAAACATGGCTACCGTCAACCCATAGACATTGCGTCAACCTATACTTTCATATCGAAACAGGACGGGTTTTTAGATATACACAGTTGGAACCGGGATGAAAAAGACGTTAGGAACACCAAATTAAAAAAGTTACCGGGAACACCGGGATAGGAAAAATTATTACCCGGAGAACCGGGATATAAAAAAATACCGGGAGAACCAGGGTATAAAAAATACCGGGACCACCGGGAAATGAAACACTACTGGGAACATTGGGATGATTGGTAATTTCGGTTACAGAAAATTAGACATATATACTTGAGAAAACTTTAAAAAAAAATTGATACACTCCACCCGTGCAAGGCCGGGCATTTCAGCTAGTTTCGTATAAAAGGAACATGAAGTAACTAGCATAGCTGCAAACTGCTCCGATTGTGAAGTCTTTTTACAAATAAAAAAACAACAATCGTTTATTATATTGCTCCTAGTTTTATTAAGTTGTTCCGAATTAAAAAAGGAAAACTGTCAAATAAGGACACGTCCATAAATTACGTGAGGTCCAAAAGGGAAGAGGGATCCAGCGAAATCACACCACAGGGGGATGGGAAGTCGATTAAAATCTCACGTCAACTTTTAGTTTAAAAAATGTACTGTTTAAGCACAAGTTTAGGAAAAAATGTGCAGATTAGTCAAAACAGCGAATCATTAGGCTGGGCGCGCACGAGTGACTAAAGTCACGGCGACCAGGATTACTAGTATCAAAAATATCACTAGAAAACAATGGATCTCTATTAAGAAATTCTTGGCAATCGGCCAAGTGTCACGTCGCCTAGTGCGCGCACTCTACTTGTTGTTGAACTTGTTTCAATGGCCAAGGCAACAATTTTGTGTTTGTCACCGTGACAAAAGTCGCTCGTGCGCGCTCAGCCTTAGGCAATCAATCAGTCTTGATAATTACAAGTATGTAAAGACCATGTTTTTTATTTCAATATGTAATGTATCAAAACTTTTACAATTTGTTTGTTAAGTGTCATGCTGATAAGAAAAAACAAACATGAGCTACAACAACACTTTAGTTTTGTAAAAAGTATTTAGAATCTGAAAGTGTTCTTAAATCTGGGATCGTTTCTGTGTAGTTTTTCCACATGTCCATCTGAAAACTTGAATAAGTTGACCTACTCGCAAAAATACAGACCTTTCCCATGATTTCCTACTGAAGACTCTTCAATCTATCTTCCCATAAAAGGCTCGATCCACCACCCTCCAACCACGAAACCTCATGATTCACCCTCGCCTTATGTATCAGAAAGCGTATAATAATCCAAATCAGACATTCACGCGTCTTGATACATTACGGCACCCAATTAAGCTTTTGCTTTCATTCTGATTTCTCCTCTCTCACCTGTGGTCTCCTCCCCACAAATGGGACTGCTTTAGAATGAAAGTGGTCCAAGTCCCGCTTGTAACGTGTTCTTGCAAATATCAGCATCTGACATGATAAGTCCTCACCGAACTCAGTTTTGAGTTATCGTAGGATTTTTCTGTAACGCGTGATCGAATAGAGATGGGATTTCATGGCTGCTCTTACAGGGAAAGTTTTGAGCTATTATATTTATGCAGCACACTTTTTAAGGCCTGTACAACTTTAACAAGAGTGCGGGCCAAAATATGCCATTATTACTTGTCGCGGGTGAAATTTGTTTTCTGTAAACCTATCTTGTCTTGTGACCCAAAAGATCAATTGAAATTTACCATTATTTAATTATGACATAGATCAACTACAATAATAGAGAATACCCGTATTATATAAGTATGCTTAAAACAAAGTGCAAGTGTGTGTAGAATATGAATTCAAGGAAGTTTTCTATATTTTTGACAGTTACAGGTTTTATAAGACCTTAATTATCGTTTATTAACACTTCAAGAATTTTCCATAAGACAAATTCTTCTGCAAATCCTTAAAGATTAACTAAAATTATCCTTAAAGATTGCTTTTAACTGAATTTCCTCAATTAGTATGACATTTAGAATTAGAATATGTTGTCCAAACTTGCACTGTAAATGGTTTTAAAATAAACCTACATCCACGCTTATCCCAAAATTTTGACTAACGTCCCTGTCCTTCTGACCAGCTCAAAATGTTAAAGCTCTCTGCGGTCGGTTGGAAGATTCTTCTCTATCCCTCCACCTGTTGTCGTGATCCTTTCGTTTGTTGCGAAAGCGGAGAAGAGAGAGGGTATTTCTCTATATAATATCTCTGTTTGTTTCGTCATGCTCGTCTTGTTGTCTTACGGCGCAGGTGGACATATGGATTTTATTATATACCTGATGAGCCTTCTTCTCAAAGATGTGAAACTCTAGAGAGAGAGAAGTTACTCATTACTGTGATATGTAGCGCTGCGGTTGAGGAGATGTGGGTTTGTGGAGTAGAGAGTTTGTATAGGTGTTGAGGCTGAAAGTTCTTGCCACCCTAAGATGCAATGAAGTTTATAGATGATATTTGATTAAATTTCCGATGTAGTGCTCTTTCGGTTGAGTTTATTTCCTGGTGTACTACATTACAGTATTTGATTGATTGCGATATTTGATAGCATATTGTTGTGTTGGTATATAATAAGAAAATTGGTACAATTATAACCAAAGAAAAATGTTCTATTTACTGAATTATTTTTAAATTTAAAAATCTTTGACAAGTATGACTAAATTTTACTTAAATTCAATATGAAAATATACTTTCCCACCCTCTCTGTACCACTGAATTTCACTCATTATTAATATCACTTCTGCCATCTTCCTCATTCTCTTGAAATCATCATCATCTCTCTCTTTCTCATGATCCTTTTATGAATTGAATCCTCTTTCTCCGCATCCCTTTTACCTGTATCTCTCCCAGTCCTCTCATCCTTTTGATCTCAAACCTCTCATCCTCATCATCTCTCTTAAGGCTAATTCACACTGTTTCACTTCCACTGTTCATCCTTAGTGATTCACTCTTGTGAATCGCTAGTTTGCATAGAGAAGAGATGAGGTAAAGTGTGAAACGCCAATTCACACTTCGGATGATTCCTTCAAAATGAAGTTCAGAAGTGAAAAGTCTGAATGAGCCTTTACTCTTCCGATCTTTTCATTACTTTAATCCTTTCATAATTTTAATCCTCTCTTCCTCCTCGTTCCTTTATCTTTATGTATGCATGCATCCTTAATCTTAAGCCCCATTCACACTGTTTCACTTTGATCTTCATTTTCGAGGAATCATCGTAAGTGAAAGGCGTAAATTGTCATTTCTTCTCGAAGTGAACATCAAAAATGAAAGATGAACCGAGAAAAAAACACACTGGACCATTCACCGATGAACTCATACACTGTGTTCTTACGCTTAACACAAAACGCCAACTTTTTATAATGAGACCGTAGAAGTATTTTTTCATTGATAAAGTGTTATTATTAGAGAAAAAATAGTTTTACAACGGTATAAAAGTGAATAACCATTTAAAATCTTCTTAAATCCCATCAAATAAGATCCGCAGAACAGCTGTCTTCTAACGTGTATATCCGCCGAGATAGAAAAACTATTTATAACTAAGATCATTAAAAAATACATTCTCTAAAACAATTTATTTAAATGTTTTGTAAATCCTTATATACAACAAAGAAAACAGTTTTAGATATTCTTAAAACCTTAAAAGTAATCTAAACTGTTGGCACTACTTTTCTTTAAATTCTTTGACAAAGTTTTTATATTAAAACTTTCAAATTTCCGTCATAATTAAACTAGCATGGTGGTCAAGACATCGGCAATCAGATCCAAAGGTTGCGGGATCGAGTCCAACAAAATATTTTTTTTTCAATTCTCTGAGAGCATTGAAATTTTTTTGTGTGTAGTAGAAAATTATTCTTTGAATTTTACAAATATTTCTAGAGAAATAAGACAAAAAATAACTTTTTTACGGTTATCGTGTATTTTTCTGAGAATTAAACTACCTCAAATAAAATATTCGCATCAAAATATTGCATTAAATATAGAATAAATTCCAATTTAAAATAAATTTATTGAAAAGATTTTCCACCACACACATCTTAATTAAAGTTATAATAATAATAATAGATCATTATATATGCTAACAAAAATGAAATAAAAGTAAAGTTATTTATTTGTTTTTAAAAAATCGTTTGGTTTGATAAAATAAATTAAGAGGTCTCAATTTATCAAACGATACTGCTACTATCAGGAGTAAAATAATTTGAAGGGTAATTTGAACGATTTAAACCCATGTTTAAACTGACCATTATTTTCAGCAGGTTATTGCCTGTTTTAATTTTAATTCGAAATTTTTCCTGATCACCTTTAAATAAATAGAAGGACACGCATATGATCTCCAATACTCTTTTAATTCTTTAATTTAACCTTGGAATACAACATTTATATCTTAATTGCATAAAAATATTATTGCTTCAATTATACATTTTAAAACTAATCTCTTAAACCGAGATGTTCATATTTTAAACAACCGATGAAGATGAACGAGTATGATTTGAGTGAAACTGAAAAAAAAAGCTGTTCACTGAATGAGTGATTCACAGGACTGAATCACCAGGATGAACTGTGAAAGTGAAACAGTGTGAATGAGCCTTTATCCTCATTATGTATACATCCTCAGAGTCCTCCCATCCTTTTTATCTCAATCATCTCATCCTCATCATCTCTCTCACCCTCTTTATCCTTCAAGCTCTCTTTCTCCAATCCAGGTTACCTAACCATTTAGAATTAGTTGAAACTTATGCCTAAATATAACCTTAACTAAATGTGACAGTTCCAAACCTTATCAGAGTCACATAAAGGTATCTTCCTTTGTGTCATCACTCCTTACTTACGCATCAGAAGGTCTTGCAGTAACCATCCGCTTGTTTACCACCAAGGCTGGCGATGGATCTCCGTTTGACCTTTGTCAATTGACGAAGGTCGTCTTGGAAGCAATTAACGACAACAAGGGCCTTGCGGCTCGTCTTTTCGCTGCGATAATTACTGCCGTCGGAATGCCTATTGGCCCCTCAAGCGAATATTTATGCTGCCCACGGTGTGTCTGATGTGTCGGTGGTGGTCGTGTCTGGATTGTGTCAGGCTCTCCGAGTTTTGAATAATGAAAACCATTTGACAAATTTTCCCGCTAGGATCGCCACGAGTCCTACCTATACTGACCAACCAATAGGATAACACACTGACAGATAAGGAAAAATAAAGGCGTGTTTTCATGACGTAACTGTTGGCGATTGTCGGCCTATTTTGGCAAACTTTTTTACCATGACAACCTATTACATCTGTGTAACAGTAGGAAGTACTTTTTTTAGTTGCAGATCTCCTGTTCCACTTTCTCGCCAAAGCCATTTTTAGCCATTAAGCCCCGCATTCGACTCTGTGTGGATTTGCTTTTTGCCAGTTGTCAGCTATTGCCATCTACATTTTTAATGATTTTCGTATCTCGGCTAGCCTGTGTAGTATCTAGGAGTGGTCTAGCCGTGGTCGTGCTGTCATAAGAGACAGACTGGTTTGTTGTGTGGAGTTGCTAGCGTTTTTCGTCGAAGTTCCAGCCTTTGACAAAGTGAAGTGTGGAGTTAAATAGCTCAGATAATAAAACTACAAAAAGCTGAGGATTTTTAAAATTTTTTCTACTTTTCATAATGATTTACTTGTTTTACCCAAGGTGCGAAATTTCTTCTCGCCATTGGCGAGTAAATATTTAAAGATGGCGAGTAAATTTTGTGTCTTAAAATCAATCAGATCAGTGCCTCAGTTGCAAGTAAAAATTTTAGTCTAGCTAGTGCCTCTTGAACTAAAATTTCAAGCCTAGATCTTTAATATGGAAAAGGCTATTGAATTAAATAAAAATTATGTGAATATGTTCATTAGTTATTTTTAGCGAAATTCTCTGTATTTTCGCGTATACAAACACATTAAAGTTGCTTTAAAAAAAATGCAAAATTTAGACTTGGACCTTATGAATCTTCGAAAGGTTGCCATTATGTAGGTTATTTTATTTCTCATGCAGTACTGGGAATTGATTATTCTCATCAGAATCCAACTAGATCCTGAGGAGCAATTGCCAATGCGATGTGACCACTATGTGGCATACATTTCGAGAATATTCAATCTAAAATAACGTTTCAGAGTGAATAATTGGAAAAACTTCTGGGATCTCCCCAGAACTGGAGCTATAGTTCACCCCAAGTTAGAAATATCTTCCCATTGTTTCCTTTGGGATATCAATCACATCTTTCCAGGATGTCAGAAAGAAGCATTGTGTCTAGAGAGTGCAGACGCATTGTCATAGGTGTATTCATTGTCAAGATAAACTGGGGAAATATTCAAAAAAATGTGGCCCACATTATATTATTGTTCTTTTTTATATTGATACTAGGTATATTTGATTCCTGGCTTTGGTTAACGTCGGATCGTTGTAACCTTGGGTTCTCTTCATTCGTTAAAAAAGGTTTTTCTCATTTCGTATTATTTTTACAGCAAGCCATTTAGTGCAAAATCTTCAATATTTTAGAGAGAGTGAATTCTTGAAGCATTTCATTATATCCAGCTTTCAATTTTATTTCATTTTTCAAATATTAAGCCTTCTTTGTTTTATAATAGCATGCAATTGGGGAATTTTTCTTCAATGAAAACAAATAAGATGTTCAAGGATGTTGCAGATGCAGATACATGCATAACGTTTTAAACTCGTACCCTGCTGAATATTATCATTGTTAACAATATACCTTTCATATCCCAAAATATTATCATTAGCAATTTATAAATTGAAATTTTGTCCCATTTAAGCCAATGCTAATTATAGAAGTTATTTTGCCGCTAACTACTAGAACTGTCACTCCTGGATCTGTCGCAAATTAAAAGGACAGTGACCTCTTAGATTTGTTGACCGCTGATCAAGATACTTTAAGCATCATTTGTTATGTAGTAAAGAAAAGGCATTGTGATCCTTTTTTCCTCTATTGGTAATGGGGTTTCGTAACAATAATTGGGCTTTATCTTTTCCACAAATTCTTATGGCTATGAGAAATATTGAATTCAATTTATATTAACCGCTTGTTTTCGCTAAATCTTAAAAAATAATGTATGATGAAATGAAAAACACAGTCTTGGTTGCTAGGGGAGAATTATCGAATGACTAGAATGATTCGAATTAATATATTATATTATTCGATTATATTATATTGAAAAAAAGTAATGAATTTGGGAAAACTGTTTTACAATTTTTTCTTAATTTAAAATTGAATTCAGTACAAAATTCAATTATCTGTTTATTGATTCTAAATGTAATAAAATTTATCCTTCGGTGTCTATGTCTTATAAATTTCTATGGATAAACCCTTATTTAGGCTTTACTTTGGTATATAATCAATGCTCAACACATCTCTCATTACAATGAACATGCACTTTATTAGTTCAGGCGCAACCATCAGACTGTGCAGTCGCTTTTATGGGTATACCGCGATCTTTTCTTCATTGTGCTACATATATGAGAAATCCGCATTGTTTCAAAGTAGTGTGGCCGTCCTTGAGACTTGTTGCTGTGCCGTAAATTTTTATGCGTCGCTCCCGTGACTTTTTGAGATTCTTTGACGTGCGGGAAGCGTGAAAGCGTAGATTAAATAAATGTGGGGGCGAGACGTGACAATGCTTTTCAAAGTGATGGAGAAATAACTATTGCGATGTCTTCTCTATAGCTCAACGGGTAAAGATGGTAGTTTTTGAGATTTAATGCAGCTTTGAAATATATCCCAGTTATAACTTAAGTAATTTTCTATATTAATTTAATTGTATAATGTATTATATGACAAGATTGTGATAATATATTTAACGACGAAAAGTGGCAATTTTCCCTAGTTCAGAGACACATCAATTGGTTACGTCTCCCAGTGATTTATATGGAAAAATATTTCCCAAAATGCACTTATTACAGTATACTCCAGATTCCAGATATATTTTTCCTTTCAGCTTTTTTTATGCAGTATTAAAACTATGTGAATTTTTTTAAAACTAAACTGACTTTGTTCCAACTCTTTAAAAATATCCAATTACTTTTAATTGTTCAAAGGATCTACTTACTATGCCGCCTATTACTAAATATCCTTGTTCGTACCACAATATGTTATAAGATAAAGAATGAAGCGTATTTATTTGTTCCTCAACCTTGCATTTTTTCTGGATATTTTTATACAAGCAATGTTTTATGAACCAAAACATTTTGAATTGACGTTCTAAAATTTTGAATTTTTTATGCAGGGGTCAATTGCATAAGAATACCTTGAAAACACTAAAAAAAATTTAATTTTTTGAATGGGGAGGCCAATTTAAGATGTTTTGGTTCCCTCGCACTAAAACTTAATCGTCTTTTGATTTAAATCGGACCGTTATTAACTCGTGATACCCTAACATCACGCAAACAGCGGTATCCCTTTTACACTTCGTGATTACTAACCTCATTAGTTGTGTTTATTTGTGTTGAATAAGGGACACGCAATTGCAACGGTTGGCTTTTGTATAATTCCGCCAGACTAAAACTAAAACATCTGTCTTTAAGTCCGTTGTCAAACCCTATTTTTAACAAAGGGCTAAATGAGTGATACAGGATTCTTTGGATAGTGGTTTTTCTGTTTTCTTAGAACTTATTTCATTAATTATAATTGTAAATTGTATTGTATTATAACTAAAAATGGAGAAGGTACGAAATAATAGATACCGAACCGAAAGTCATAGTACGACTCCTCATAAGTTTATTTTAGAATAAATTCTAAGCGTTTCGGTATTTATGCAACCGTTTGACTGGTGAGGGTCGCGAGATTCTTTAGTTTCTGGGTCCTCCCCTACCTTTTTAGAGCAGTTTAGTCGTTTCGAAACACCCTTGTTTGATTAAGACTTTAAAAAACGCTGTCCTAAATCCTAAAACAGCAAAATAATTAAATTTTAAAATTCTTGGCTATATTAAGAAGTAATAAAAATTAAAATGGCATGGTGATTGGAAAGTTTATTTTTTGGTTGAATTATTTTGCTCACAATAAAATATGTTTGTAAAATAAATAATCTTATTGCCTTTATCTTTAAATCTAGTTGGTTTGATAGTTTGTTTGCCTTTGTAAGTAAATGATCCATTCAGTCTGAGTTTAATGAACCTAAAAGAACAGACGGTTAATAGTCAATACTACGTTTTCCTTTTGCTTGTTTAAATAATAGAAAGACTGTTGAATGAGACTCTCTATTTAGTTTTCCTATCTAAAAATACCTTGGTTTGAAACGTCCTGATTATTTTTGCAATTATGTTTTTTAATGCATTTCATTGTATTTTATTAACTAAATCTTGGTTCTTAATTGTACGTAGGGAAAGGAACCTTTTTCATTACTTTATTTTTACCATGGATATTTTCACTTACTTTCTAATTTTTGCTACCTTGTTTAAAAAGATCTACTGACTGAATAGAGTGTTTTCAGGTGACGTCACAAACGGTTATTTTCTTTTAACTGTGTACCTTTTGTAGGGCTTTTAACTGTTTCTAAGGCCGTTGTTTATCTGTTGCTAAGGCGGTTTTTAAGTATGGGGTCACGTGATTGCAAATGCTCAAATAGTAGAATTCCACGGCTAGTCATTTTTTGTAACTGTTAACCTCTGTAGGGCAAAAAACTGTAACAACCTTTGTTGCTATAGAGTGTTTTCAGGTGACGTCACAGCCGGTTACTTTCTATTAACTGTGTACCTTCTGTAGGGCTTTTAACTGTTGCTAAGGCCGTTGTTTATCTGTTGCTAAGGCAGTTTTTAGGTATGGGGTCACGTGATTGCAAATGCTCCAATAGAGGAATTCCACGGCCAGTCATTTTCTGTAACTGTTAACCTCTGTAGGGCAAAAAACTGTAACATTTTCTGTGGCCAAGGCCGTTGTTAGGTCCGAGTCATGTGATTGAAAATGCTCTATGGCCGTTTGAAAATGCTCTATAAAGCTATCTTATCCTAGTAATATCATAAAACTTGACTAGTTATTGTAAAAATATGCAGTAACTTTTTATTTAAGTAGTTTTTAAAACTAAACTATATACCTATATATTTTTAAATTTTATGTGCTAAATCCACATTGTTTGTTTCAGGGCTCAAAATTGGAAGAGAGCTAGATGAAAGCTTTTCTACTGTAGAACCAGTTTTCTGGCAATGATACCTTTGTTGCTGTGAAAACAATTGAAGCAATTCGTATTCGTACGAAAGGATACCTAACGGATATACTGTTGTGTACAGGTAAATTTTTCATTTTCCAGTCCTTATTATATGAGTGTCATATAGGAATTGTTACTGTTGCTATTTTTTCTAATGTGAGATAATAATTCGCTTCCTTCTTTAAATATAAACGGTCTTATTCACTATTACCCGACCAGTGGTTACCTAGCAGTCAAAGAAGGATTCCGCCAATCAGAGTTGGGGATTCCTTCTTTCACTGCTAGTTAACCACTGGTCAAGTAATAGAGAATTACTACCATGGTTTATTGTGCATTTTTTTACAATACAGTTGAACCCCGCTCTTGGTTATAACGGACCTTTAAAACTACTTTATTTCACTAGCTTATCAAAAATTATTTTATATGTAAATCTTTACTCCAAAATAAAACTCTCCAGCTAATAAGCTCGCAGAATAAGTCTACCAGCTCCCCTTAAAAACGTGGTAATTAAAAACCTTTAAAATAACTTAATTCCCTTAAATAAGACTTTCCTTTATAAGACCTTCCTTTAATCCTTTAATAAGACAGTGATTGTCAACTTGTATATACCGTGGGGAGGATTGCAAGTTTCATTGATTTTATAAAGTATCTAGTGATCCTTGGGTATTAAAAGGTTGAGAATCACTAGATTAGATGGTGTGCCACTTTGACATGTGGTCCGGGGGTATGAAAAAGGTTGAGAAAGTGGTCTTGGAGCAATGCACCATTCCAACACCAGCAACATTCGATTGGAATTTGTAACTGTGCCTGAGGTGTGGATGTATTATATACAGATATAGGCGACTTCTACAATGCACCGTCCTCCCGTTTGTCACCGACCGTGTTCATCAGACATACCTCCCTTGATGACATTAATAACCTGCATTCATTACCAATTCTCTGCCATCCCTCACTGCGTAACCGATAGCCGCCGCGTGTGCCGGTCAGCTTTTCTAGCTTTTTTGATGCCATGCTAATCTATTCCACAATCCTGTTTTTCGCTTTTTGCTCCTTTCTGTCCTCTGCATTCCTGTGTGGCCGGCATCCGGTATATGTTATGCCGCGACTGTCGCGAGGATGTCGTTGGAAAAGTGCTGTATTTATATTAGTATTTTGAAAGCGGCGTGTGTTCTGTAGTCATGAAATTTTCCTCCATTTTTTCCCTGTTGTATTAAGTGTCCGATCAAAATGGTGACTTATACGATGTAGCGGCGTTGTATCAAATCCCAGTGAGTTTGCAAATTGAATGTAATGTACAAACAGCGTCGTAAAAACGCACAAATAAAAGTAAAGTTAAATGCTGTTCTTGGACTTAATAGAGATACATGGATCTGGTCATAGTTTCACGAGACTGTATGGGGATTAGTCTCACCACCACCATAATCCCCATGTCTGGTTTGCCCCCTATTTGGCCTGCAATTTATCATACAACGAACTGAGAAAGAAGGATTTTAATACAAATAAGCTTCATGTGTGCTAGAGGGGAATACCCATAGCTAACTCAGTGACTCACTGATTCATGTCGATATGTCATGGATTAGCATCCAAAAGTCTGCCATCAGGAAAACAAAATCCTATAAATTCAAAATTTTCCCTAAAAAGCCTTTTACATAGTGAAGTAACGAAGTTTCATCTTCCAATGCATTTATATAACGTAGTTTGTGGGAGAAACACGAGGATATTTTTTAAAAATATATACAGATAAACCTTGATGGCTCTTATCGGTACGTGAACTTCGTAACCAGCAACGTCTTCCAACAATTGCATTTCACCCCCAATGACAATTCTGTAGTCTTTACATACCTGGACTCCCATTGTAAGAAAATAAACCTCCAAATTCTCATGACTCCAAGGATTACCCCAACAGCAAAGCCATCAGAAACAACCTAAATACGTGTCATCGGGTCACTCAGACAGACACGGACATCGTAACCTCCTCTCTCTCAAACAAAATAATAAATAGTTAACGCTTATTAAAGGATTTCCCAAACCCATTTCTTATTCACACCCCAACTACGGTCGTGACTGTTTTTTTTATGCAGTATCACACGAACCGCTAATTTGGTCGTGTGGGCCCGCTCAATGAAGCATTGTCTCATTTGCGGCCCTCTTTTTTTTATTTCTCCTCATTTGCGTAGGACATTTGCGTTTGATCGCTCTTTGAATGTCGTTTTGTCAACGGACGGCACGCGACCGTGGCATGCGGCCTGCTGTCTTCGTGTTTTTTTTCTCTCCCTTGCGTAACGTCTTCTACATGGTGTATTGTTTCGTAAGGTGTGGGTTCCGTGCTAGTGTGCCGTTTGCTGTTGTTTTAACTAACTATGAGCGTGACGTTTTTTTTTGGTTTGTAGTTAGTATGGGGGAATTTTATAACGACAGTCTGGTTTTACTATTATTGGTGTTCGAAGTGCTTGCATTGTTATTGACTGTAAAAAGAATGCTTGATTTGTTTTTAAAATGCCGAATCGAATTGTGTTTCGGTCATGTATGGTTCTTTACAATCACGGGCAAGACCTGTGCACTGTCATTTGGATTGCTTAACACTTGTCTTTTATCCTTAGTGATTACATATTCCAGTTTTCGTTTTTTATTACTGGTATTAAGTTGTTTTCCCTGTGTCACCAAATTTGTGAAACTAAATAGAAGACTTACTTAACAAAGATGGTGCAAAACGGTTGTACACATTTTGTGTTTTATTTTACAAAAATAGTTCTTTAATATTTCTAATAACTAACTAATTATTTTAGCTAACTGACAAAGATGGTGCAAAACAGTTGTACACATTTTATGTTTTTTTTTACAAAAAAATTATTTTATATCATTTCAATCAAATCAAATTCTACCCAAGCCTAGTGGCCTATCAGGCGGTGCCCGTCTCCGTTTGGTTTCATTAAGCTTCAGGCCTGGGGTGCTAATTACTTAGCTTTATGTCTAGTCCGAGTGTTTATATCATTAAAACTTTAATATTTCTAATAACTAATGTTTGCCTCTTTAAGTAGTGATTTCGTATCAAGTGAATGAATAGAAACATTTATCATTGACCTATTTTTTGAAATAACCAACATCTATATTAATAAATATTGTTGAGATTAAACAGATTCAGATATTTGCTTATGTGGCACTATATCCTATCCTTGCATCATCAGTTATTTAAAAGCCATTATTACTATAACAAAATTTTTCTTCCCTCGTTTTATTCCCTTTAAAAAATAACAAATGCGTATTATTAAGAAGCGGCCTTTGTAATCTTTAGTTTACGATCTTGCTTCCCAGCCAGCTTTCACTCAATGCTAGCCAGATTTAGGTAAACTAGCGATAACAGCTGATTGAAAGGTCCGTCGCTTTATTAAGTGGTTTTTCTTTTCCTTTCCTTCCGATTTTTATCAGCCTTGAAAATATTTCTTTATCGCTGTGTTTGATTACGTCCGAAAGTAGAACCAGTTCCTTCCATTTCCGTATTGCGATGGATGGAGAAGTTTTCATGCGTTAAAATTTATCGGGGCTTTTCACAGGGCTTCCGCCTTAAACCTTTCTCATGCTAGTGTAGAAAAAATTTTAAAATTATAAAGAAGATTGAGAGAACATATAATTAAATGGTGTGAAAAGGAATTTAAACCAAGTACAAGTGCGCTATTTGCTTTTCCATCTTTTGAGTCTATGTACCCAAACCCTTAAATATTAGTTAACGATTTTTAAATTCAGAAATTAAAAAACTGCAAAATGTTTTGAGAGATTTTTGTGCAACAATTATACGTACGTGAGTTGCATATATTGCTCTTTATTTTGTAATTTCCACCCATAATAAATTTAATTAAATAACTTATTTCCCCCTTTGATAAAATCGGGTGATAATTTGAAACCATACAATACATTTTTTAAAATAATGCAAAACTTGAAAAGTTCTCATGCCGAATGAAGAAAACCGTATCATGCCCTATGCCATTCAGATATTTTTAACATTTACGAAACGTCACAAAGAACATATTTTATGCTCTCTCACCCTAAGGTAATTTTTCAAAGAATAAGTCTTTTATTATAAACCTAGTATCTTCTACGAAAGGTTAATGAACAAAATCAATGCAAATTTCGCCGCGGAACACCGACAAGGGAGGTATTTTCCACACGTAATTAAGAAAACATGTCTCAGCATCAGGTTCATCTCCCCGTGATCATCGCACCCCACCATCGTTTTGGCGTGACTCCGAACTCTGCTCGGCACCCCGGGGTACCTCGCGCGACCCCTCGATGACCTTCGGGCCTTGCCCTGCCCCTCGGTTCTTGAGCAGGAAAAGCGAGGGAGGCATTTCTAGCCAAATTTACTTAATAGCAATAGTGTAGTGTTTTTGAAGTGTGATTTTTGAATAAAGTGGTAGAGGGATTTTGCAGTGCAATGTTATGTCAAATCGGATACAACTCCAGTTTAGATCCATTTTATAGGAAATCCTGGCCATAAAGGGTGTGGTTAAGTACCAGTGCTTTGCAGATTTTTTTTTAGAAATCTTTAATTGGAGTATCATTTCTAATGTAGAAATCATGCATGATTATTTTTGGAAAAATAAATAATTAGACTCGCAAAAAAAATTAAAGTTTTTATTCTAAATTCAAAATTTTTTCCATACTAAGTTATTAGATAGATATCATAGAGATAATTTTTATAGTAAACCTGGGTGTAACATATGGGTTCACTGATCTTATTACCTTATTTTTTAAAACTAATGTAATAAATAAGATGAGATATTAAAGTAATTATTAACTGTCATCATTATCATATAATTATGATCATGTTTAAACCTAGTGCCTGCTACAATAAGAAGATGTAGGATCCATTAATTTATTCATTACTGTATGAAAATTAAATTTTTCACAGCGATACCTATAAAGGATAGATTGGGTTGTTCTGGACTTCTTGGTAATGTCACAACCAATTCGTTTGTTTTACTAACCATCCCATAACACTCACACACACTCATCAAGCTGAGAAAAAAAGTCTGCTTATTAAGATGGTTCTTTTACGACATTCCCTACATTTTCACCAAGGAACAAAACAGAAATCGATCTCTACTTGAACGATAATGCTTCTTTTTCCCCTGAGTACTTCTCACGAACGTATAAATTCCCATATTTCCAGCTACCCTTTATCATTACATTCAGAGACGTCTGATACCCGTCCCTCGTAGGAGAATGAATCTCCATGTCCGTTGAACTCTCCGCAGCTGCGGCAACACTACGCGGCGGCGGCGGCATCCGTTGGCTCAGCGGGCCCGGCCCTCATTAGGGATGCCGGCTCATCCCGGTCTTGCCCCGAGTGGTAGAATTCCTGGCATTTTGATGAATCCCGATGATGCCGCTCGCTCGCTCTCCATGGGGCTGAAAGGATCTCTTTAAACTGGAGGAATGCTATCGGATCGGCAGTTTTGCTGGGAGAAGTTATTTGGGGTCGTCTCTCTTTGAAAAATAAATGGAGTGTGGTTTTTGTTCAAGAGAAATACGAAAAAGGTGTTTGAAACTTTAAGACTCCGTGGAATTTGAATTTAAAGTAACTAACAATTAATTTCCGTTATCAGACTAAAATTTCTAAATTTTAGAATAAAAAAATGTGGTGAATTCTAGTATGAAAATAGTATATCTGTAAGTTTCTAGAATGCTTTTTACAAGTCTTTTAAATATGTTTCATTTGCAAAGTACTTTAAAGTAGTACATTAAAAAAACTTCTTCCTATTTTCTAGTCCATTGTTAGTGCTGGACTTCATAAGAGGGGAATCTTGTGGAAATTGTTTCATCATGAAATATGGCGTCACATGCTCGTGGATCAAACCACGGATTAGTAATTAAAAAGTATTAATTTATGAAATAGTATGAATTTTTAGGCGCTATATTTTGTGGGATATCTGCTCAAACTTCGTTTTCAATGGTGGGCCTCTGTACCCCCTTAAAAATTGTTAGGGTAATTTTATCCCAATTAACATTATCACTCTTAGATGATCCTATGACTCGAATTTCATTGATAAGGGACTAAGATTTGTGTGATTATTCCGAAAAACAAAGCTAACCTTAATTTTTGGACACGAGAATATTTAAAATGGAGTTAACTTTTATTACGTTTCCATAATTAACGGACGACCCCTTAACAAAATTTCGCGTTCATCATGATACAGAATGCATGTTGTGTGCCATTAAATCAGCAGTTTGTTTTGCATCAGCGAAAGAGCGTCACCGCGGGTGTCTGATCGTTACGAGCGTTTTTCGCGAATTCGTGTCGAAGACGGAAGAGAACCCTTTCTTTGTGTCACTTCGCAGGTGAACGTCTCTGTCGGAGCGATGATGTCGCAGTGAGGTAATTGGGATACTTAATATGCTGATAAGAGCATGGATAAGAGGCGTGTGGCTGGAATTTTTCTTCATCTGTGTGTGACTGTTCGTATTCATCACTGTTGGGTTAGTTTATTAGTGCAGTTTGAGTTTAATGTATTTCATTATTGTTCTGGTGAACGTTATTAGAAAGTTGAGAGCGTGTGGCGATTGTTTGAGTTTTGCTTCTGGATGTATCGTATTACTTTAATACTTACTTGTTCATGTGGTCCTGTGACACCCTTCCCCCTCCCTAGTGATCACTTGATTTATTGTGATATAACACTTCTGAAACTTGCAAACTTTGAAATTTGTCATAAAGTTTATGAAAATTCATAATTTTTTGCTCATTTTTGAAACTTGCGGACCCACACTTAGAAGATAGTCTTAAAGTTTAATTTTTTTGATCATTTTAAAACTTATTAGGTAATTTAGGAAGGAAGTATTAGCCAGTTTTTTTAAATCCGGAAGACTAAGCCAGACCTCATAACGCGGACCTAGTTTAATCATGAAATTTTAGTTTTTAAATTGTGGTGTCCCATGTTTCATATTTTGTTTTAATTAATCCCAATAACAACACTTAAAAATTGAGGAAACCTTTCTAAATGTAAGACTTCACTTATATGCATTAATTTTTTTGCGTTAAAACTAACTTGTAAATTCAGTATAAATAATAACGCTGGTTACCAGGCAAAGCTTATCTAATGTGGGCCGTATTTTATCGGGCTGGTGGGAAAAATTAAGAATTTGAAGATCTATGGTGTGTTATAAAGTGTCACTTTACGGTCTCGTGGGTGTTTTTTTTTTTTTTTTGGGGGGGGGTAGATAATGAAATTTAAATAAGCATAGAAATTTGATTGTAAAATTTGTGTTGGTAGGAGGTTTTTTTGAGGGGTAGTATTCCAATTTAAGTCTCACAGCTCGTGTTATTTGTAAGTTCGATTAATCGTTTGAATGAGGATAGGATCTATGATTCTTGGAAAGTGATAAAAATATCTCAATACCTGCGTAAAAGGCTCCATTCAAGTATCACACCATTATGCTTGTTGTATTTATTAAATTTTCTGTCTATACATCTTCATATGATGAAAATGTAGCTGACACATTCAGGTGTTGAGTCGTATTCGTGTTTTAGCACAACAACCGGATCTGAAACGCATTGACCGCTCGGACCCAGTGTCTATCCTCCAAATCGGATTACGAACGAAGACAATCGTTAAAGTTCTTAAGAATCGTCTCACTTGAATACGTTTGGATTAAGGATCACAATTACTGTGTATTTATGTACTCATGCAAAGCAAGTGTATACTTTGACCAATAACATTGTCCTTCATTGACTATAATTTTCTGGGTACAGAGTTTGTTGTTTTCTCTGTTAGTTAAAGGTCCTATTTTGTCTTTATATATTTAGTGAAAAATCTTACTAGAAACTTTTGACCGATTTGATAATTGACCAAATTTAAATTGTGTTCGGGTACTTGAATTAACAGTGTGAAGTGCCTCGTTCCCCTGGCTCACTTCGCATGTTTTTGTGTCAATTTGAATATAATGAATCGATAGAAAAAATGCATGGTAGTGTTATTACACTATTAAAGAGTTAAGGTAAGAAGTATTTGTATCATTATAATTTTTTTAAATAAACGTATACAAGTTGCTTATTTTATGTATAGTTTTTGTTGCAACCTTTGAAGTGAAAATATTGAGCTTGAATACTTTGACTAGGTGAACAATATAAGGAAACGTTTATAGATAGAAGAAATTGATGCTGGTTTTTTTTTTTTGTAAACTTTCGACAAATTTTACTTTAAACTTAAACCTATCTAAATCACTAGGAAGTTACTCTCAAAATTTGACAAGTCTTGGTCTTACTGAATGAAGTTAAATTCGTATTACTATTATTATGTAAGATGACTCTTACAAGCATACCTTTGTATTTGGCTTTTGGTTAAATTACTAGTTAAGGGACAAATTAGAGCCCAAAAGAATGTACTTAACATTTATTTCTCCCTTGTGCTATCCAGGCCTTTAGTCGTGCATCCTCGTCAAAAGTGATACATCGCGCATAAAACGTTGCCAAATTAATCTGCATAAATGATCCATAGATTTACTTTTGGGAAACACGTCGGGGTCGCACGATAGTCGTGTGAGGGGGTTCGAAACCTTGGAACGGAACAAACCGTATTGAAAAAAAAACCATGATGGGATTTCCCTCTACAGTCACGTGATTCTCGCAGGGTACTTAGGTACGATGGAATCACGATTAATCTGGGGCGAGAACGAAAATTGTTAATTTTAGAGCGTTGTGGAAAGAGAAAACAGAAATATAAACGTTCGTTGATGCTGGGTTTTGAGAGATCTGATCTATAATAGAGATTATATTCAGTAGTAGGGTTTGTAAACACTCAAAACTGAGCTGAAACTGGAGGATTTTTGCTGTACGTTTTTGATGAAGATTAATTTTGCCGTGTTTAGATATTAATTGCCATTAGTTATTCATTTGGTTATGTTAATTTCATAGAAATTGTGTGAATTTTTTATTTATTTAATTGACTATGGTGGTTTACCTTTTTAATCCAAACACAAACAGAAAATGAGAACGAATATTGTTGCCTTCCTAACTTTAATTCTGATGGTCACGCTCATGACTGCTCACCTGAAATTTTATTTTGCACTTAACTTCATCAGGACCTCAACACTTTTAAAAAATTTATTGTCAAAAGGGTTTGACATATATACCACTACTAGTGAAAACAAGTGAAAATTTAACTGTTGTTGTTTGTGACGCAGTTCCAACTCAGGTACTTTGTAAAACAAAAAGGAAATTGAAAGGTAAAGTAATAGGAATACCATTCTAAAACCTTCGAAACCAAATCTTGACAAAAACTATTACACCTCACAATATCAAGCACCATTGCATTAACCAGTCAACCTTATACTCCCTCCATTGTCAATGGTAGCCACAAGTTATGCAAGTCTCCATCTTTCCTCCAAAACATTTATGTGACAAGTTCTCTGTACCGTTTCGTCCGAAATTCCTTATTTTTCTTTCTGCTTCCTTTTCACATAACATACAACAAAGGTGGGCCGCCGAACGCATGCACGGCAGGCAAGTGCGATCTCAAGGCTGGTGTTGGGTGGTTTACGTTGGCGATTGTTTTAAGTGGATGGGCGAGAAATGCCACTGATGCAATGCTTTTTTAAAGCTCCCTATATATGTTTACAAATACCTCGTGTGTAGGAAAACAACGTCTCTACCTACGCCCCAGCTCAATCAACCGTTCAAGAAATTTCGAGTTTTGGTGGAATTCTTAAGATGTGTGCTGTGCTCTCATCAATAAGATATTTGTATCCAATTTATTGCTCCCCATAAGTTTTTTGTGGAGTAGTTTTTTATCTGAATGCTCTAATGTTGCAATTAGTTATGAGGCGTGACTAAAACTAAAATATAAGTAGGATAAATTATCCTTTTTCCTTTTTATTTGGTTTCAGGATAAGAGCGTTCATTAATTACGACGCACAATTTTCAGGGATTTTACACCCCTTTCTTTCTCCTATGTCGCATTCAGTGACCTCTCCCCTGTTATGATGTGATTTCCACACCACAGATATTATGCTGTAAAATAAAATTGTAGAATTTAAATTTTATTTCACTCATTACTTAGGAATTGAATATTCTTTTACTGATTAGGCTGGGCGCGCACTAGCGACTAAAGTCACGGCGACCAGGATTACTAGTATCAAAAATATCATTAGAAAACAATAGAGCATTTTCAATCACATGACTTTACCTAACAACGGCCTTAGCAACGTTGTTTTTATCCTCCAGTGATGTCATGTGCGAATGCTTCTATTGGATGCTTATATGTCCCGCCCCTAACAACAGCCTTAGCAACGTTGTTTTTGTCTTTGTCACCGTGACAAAAGTCGCCAGTGCGCGCTCGCCCTTAGTCAAACGAAACAGTGTAAAAATGCCTCTTTATAATTATTTTAACAGAAATAAAAGAACGATTTCTAATGTGTATGATGTCAAAAAGTGTCAACCTCCCCTCGTCACATATAGTTTCACACATCCAGCACCCCTTTCCCTGTTGGTGTGTGACGTCATATTTATTTGAGTATGACCCCGACCCCTTAAAATATTGAATATTTTAGTTTGGCTTAGAAGTTATTTTCAGTAAAGGTTTTATAAGAAGTAAGTTTCAGTATAAATCTGCCGTTTTGTCTCTGTAATTTCGGGCAATTCTCCACTCTTCGTTACTTAGTATTCTCAGAACAAACACATATCTTGTTTAGAAACTACTTTTCTCTTCATCTTGCAAACCGCTTTTTTAATGGAGGGCCTCGGGATTGTTGTATGTATTTTCTTTCGCATTCTCGCACACTTATAAAGTTTAAATGACCTGTTTCTTCAAGTCCCTATCATTCTCCATGCTCATTTTATGCAACTAAAAGGAGTAGTTTAGACTTGCAAAATTACAGGAATAGCGTGGGATTTGGCTCCTTTCTGCTTTTTAGGCTAAGTATATCCTAGATAAAGAGCAGGTAAATAGAGGGTGTGGAAACAGTCTGATACCTGATGTATTTCAAGGTCTCTTTAAAGTTCTTCATGGTATCTCGGTTTCTTTTTGAATTATTAGTTAAATATTCAGAATAAAATTAGTTAAAAATCAGTTTTGAATACTTAAATTTTGATTTCCGGGAAAGCTTTACTTTTTTTATTATTTAATATCTAAGAAGTTGTTTAGGGGTGTCCTCAATGGGGATAGACGTCTGGGCTTCTCAACAAACGATATTAAGTTGAAAAAAGTTATTTTTGCGAAACCAAAACCCCGGTAACTAAATTCTTAACTGAAAAATTAAAAGTGAGGGAAATTATAATTTTTCTCCAGTAAATTTTGATCCATTTCATCTACAGACAAACGTAGTGGTTATGATACTTGAGAGGGAATATATAAATTAGTTTCCTATTCATTTTGCGATAACCATCTGATGCTCCAGAAATTTGTGTATTTTGCTATTATTAAATTATTAAAAAAAAATCTTAACAATGAAATCTTAAAACATCAACGACCTGAAAATATGAAAGGTGATTAAATTTTAAGAGAACAGTTATCTGTTACCAATCCAACCAATTTAAATTTCTTAACGAATCTTAAAAACTAAGATTGAGAGAAGATAATTCATACGGTCACAGTTAAATTGATCGAAGATTCCATGAAACAAGAAATAGTAGTGATTGTTCTTTTTATCAAGTCATTGATCAAGATTATCTCCAAGCACAAATTTCTTTACGATGAACGAGTTCCCATTTTTTTTTTTTTAAAGCCATTCCGATTCCATTCTAGTGTGGATTCCCCAACCAACAACAATGATTAACCTTATTTTCCGTGTAATAATGCCATCTAACATTTTGGAATTCCTCGGCCAGTTTCTCATTACAAGACCTAACTAAACTTTCGGATTCCTTTTAAACAATCCGTGTAGGTTTCGCAAGGTTTCTCGGTACATCCAACAACGGATCTCCGTTAGGATACACGCTCTCTTCGGCATTTCAATTGTTTTTTTCGTTGTTGTCTAAATTCTCATTTCAAAATGCTACGCTTGTGTTTCATTTAAACATCGTGAGCTGTTTTGCAATATAAAGGGCGATCGCTTGACCGATAAAGGCATACCACTGTTCAAGTGGGGAGAAATATCTTTAAATTGCGTCATAGTCCTTTTGGAGAAGATTGGTTCCTTTGTAAAGATTTTTGTGGAATAACATGCGTTTGTTGAAATTGGGATGCTCTGGTCGGGTCAATGGCTGAAAGGTGGAACGATATAAGAAACAAACTTAAAATGAATTTAAGTCATTTTTAAATAATCCTTAATTATAAAATTGATTATATTAGAATTACACTGCTTTGATAACCCAAATTACAGTCGGAGAAGAATATGTGCCTGAAAATGCGCGCTTTTAGTTCGGAATGACCCGTCAATCATAAACTTTTAGATATGTTAGAGTTTGTGTGTTCTCGTTATCACTGCTTATCAGGTGTCATTGTCGTCAAAGGGATTACTGCCTCCCTCGAATTATTTTTGGTATCTCTTGAGCATATTTTCTTTTCCAGATATGGGAGACGATCGTGAAAAGTGGCCCGAAAAGGAGTTTTTGTGTAGCTCTGGAGACATGGGATATTGTTCAAGATATTTTCTTATCATTAGTATTAAAAATATCTGAATGAAATGGGTGCCTTGTGAGTTAGTATTGATTTATGCTTGGTTTGGGTCTTGGTGTTATCTTTCCACGTCTGGCTCAAACTAGTGATGTTTGTTCTTCAATAACTAACTATTTGTGGTAGTGATGAATCAGGAGAAATTTCCTCAGAAAATATATCAATCCTTAACTAAACTATTATTTGTGTTAGTGTCGTTAAAAATTTAGCCTGGTTTTATAGCCCCAGTAAATATAGGAGCTCTTTGTGGGGTTTGGGGATTTTGTACGCTAATTGACGCTAAGTGGCATTTCTTTGTTCTCTTACACACCCTTTTTCTCTGAGACGCGCTTTCTCCATCGTTGTAAAACTTTCTACCGCTCTTGCTTTGAGTTGATAACTTTAGTTTAGACTTTTTAAAGTTAACTTAAAAAAGTAATTTGTTTAATGTAGGTTAATGTTTAGTAGTTTAACATTTGAGTGTTTTATTTATTTGGCGTCTCATGAAGCCTCTGTGCTATAAACACAAGTTAATCTAAGGTAAGACTTATTTTACGCATTTGACAAAAACACGGTGGATAACAATTTGAAGCAATGTCAGACGAAGAAGAGGTAGAAGTACATAGCGTAAATATGATTGACGTTATTCAAAAATATCACTACAAGACTACAAGTATGCCTAATCCCTGACTCGCGTCTCCAAACCTGCAATAATTATCCAAAGCAGTTCCACTTTCCTTTCCTTTATAATAAAAACTAGTTGAACCATAGCCCTACTCTTTCACAGCTGCTTCTGCCATAGATATCTCTACTCTACCAAGAACCTGCTGTCACTTTCACCCAAACAGCTGATGTGCCATATGTTTCTGCTTCGCAGCAAAAAAAACGAGGAAGAAGACCCACATGCGAAACCCCCATCGCGTGCCCCCCACGCACCCTCACAGCGGAAGGAGGGGCCGTTCCATACCCCCCAACAGATGAGGCATCCCTCTTGGAAAAAAATTATCCCCTCTTGTGTCTGCATCTTTCTGTTTTGGTGTTAACCGTGAAGAGGGATTCTTCTATTTTCCCTCCCATATGCATTGAAGAAGAGTACAAAATTGGCTAAATGTACTAATTTTTTGAACATTTTAGTTAAATTCTCTCCGTTTGTAGTGTATGGCCTACCCTTCCACTTTTGGGTTCCTTGGATTTTGGTTGACAGTAAAATTGGTTGATTGATTGATAAGGTGCGATGTCTTTGGGTTAATTTTAGTGTCGCCATCCACTTCACCTAATGCCTAATTCACTCGTAGACTGATGCTCCTCACCCCTCAGCTCAAAAACTGAAGAGCCCATTCATATCATTTAATCATATTCATATCATACTTTTTTTACGATTTTAGCTTGTTATTCAATTCAGGGAGGAGATTTTTCAGACTTTTTTGAAATTATAATGAAAATTTCAGACTTTTTACTTTAAAAAAAATCAGCTAACTGGAAATTCCATTTTTTTAAATTCAAGTTGATGTTCTTGACTTATGAGGCTCTTTTATGTGGTAAATTTTCATATTTAGCCAATTAAATATTACTCAATTGTTAAATTGTTATTAGTTTTTCCGATTTATTCTCAATTTAAGAGATCAAATGTTGTTCGCGCTGTTTTCAGACATTTTGCTTTTTTGCCAATCTCATCCCTGAATATTAATACGAAGATGGGTGAAATTATTTCATGTATCTTAAAATTTTAACCATCACTTCTCATAATATAAACTTTTGCATCATTTCAACTTAGGCCTATCTGTCAGAATACTAGATAGATTTAACCAGAATTCAAATTCGCTTTAACACATTGGTGTGAATGTTTTCTGTATGACCGCATAACTTATCCTCTCGCTTGGCCTTTGCGAGAGAGAATTCAGACGGAATCTGTCGCGCCTTCGTTTGTCACGTTCTGGCTGTTTATATCCCCATTGTCAAACGGATCTCGTGCGTTTTACCGGCCGTTCGATTGTCCGAGGGAGGGGGGGGGACTTGTGTCTTTTTTTATTAGAAAACGACGGCAGTGTTGATTGTCATTGAGTCGGAGCGTTAAATGGTTTGTTAAATTGCGTCGTTGACTTCTGTCGCCCCCCGAGTTGCGTCACTGTTGTGTCATTCATTCTTTGGTGTTGTGCTGAATGTTTAAGCTGGTTAGAAAATCTTGGTTGATAAATTGTTTTTCTAACTTTGTCAAAAGTTTTAAAATGTGACAGATGTAATGGGAAAAATAAGACGAGAAGCCAGTGAAAATCTATTAGAAAGCATTTGTGTAGAATGTTTAAAATGTGTATTTTTATTTATTACGTATTAAGTTTTAATTCCTTTCTGCTGCCTGAACGGGACTTTCCCCTTGTCAGCTACAGCTAATACATATTTTTGTTATTATTCGTTGGTGTATTTCTATCAATGTAAATAAAGATTATTATTATATATTGACAGGTTTAGCCTTAGGAATATACCCTTTTCAGCTTTATGAACCATTAAAAAACATTTCATGCGCTACATTTTCTTAAATATTTTGGAGATTCGTGCCACCCCTTTACTGTCATCTTTGAACACTGCTTTAAAAACTATTGAAGGCTTAAATAAAGCAGATGGATAAAATAAATTGCCAGGATTTGTGTTAAGAGTCAAAAACTTCAAACTACTTTTAACTTTTCCTGTTCAAATCATACGAAGGAAATATCCAGTTAAATTTAAAAATAGTTATCTGAACACTCACGTTTTGAGGAATACCGGTATCCACCTGATTATGTGTATGCATTTTGTATTTGAAAATGGTGCGTGACACGCTACTCAACTTAAGCCTATCTTATTATGAGCCAATCTGTGAACCCCACGTCATTATTGAAATGTTCTATAAGAGGTCTTTTACAAACATGGCTAAAGACAAAAGCGAATTCGTTGTCAAAAAAACATTAATGAACTGGTAGCAGTCTAGTTTCCGTATGGGTATAACAAAGTTTGGAATTCTGGATATTTATTTTATTTACAATGCTTGGAAAAACAAATAAGCCGGTCAAATCAGTTTATTAGTATTAAAGCATTAAAAAAATTTTTCATTCTATTTCAATTGCAAACAATCTAACTTGGGTAACTTCTATTGTTTTGGAAACAAGTATCATAGACTAGAGACAGGTAGATTAGAATTTACAGTTTTTCTCTGTTCATGTTCCTGAGTCATCACTGGCATCTTTGTTGAAATAGAATTCCAAACCCATAGCATAGAGATAGAGGTTAAAAATGGAATTTGATTGTAACCGATGCATAGAGATTATTTAGCAAATTGTATCCATTTTTATAAAAATTCACAGATTCCTTTGAAAGAATCCTAAATTAGAATTTATTTTTTGGAAAAAAATTAATTGACTTTCCTGAAGAAAAAAAAGGTATTGATGAAAATGATTTAATTGATGAATGTATTATTTTATCATAATTATCCAAAAACGTGAAGAACAAATAATGGATAGGATGATGGATGAATAACAGGACACACAAAAGAAAAATGATAATGGCAACCCACCATCAGTCTCTTCGTTTTGAAAACATAATTCTTATTCAAATTTCCAGATGATAATGAAACTGTCGGCTCGCCACACAAATCAAAGATTACCTATGTCCAACACGTGTTAGGAACCATTTTTTCATCTTTGATAACAATAACTGTCTAAAATAAATGTTATCTCCGTAAAAAGGAACAGGTTCTGTATTACGCGCGCCGCGGACCACAAACCTCTCATTTAGCTTCTGTTTCCGCAGGAAATTGAACGCTGTTGTAAACGAGGCTGAAAAAACTTGACAGTAGTAGGTATTCTGTCTGTTTTCACCTTGAAACGGGTAGGAAAGGGGCTGGCCAGTGGATAAAAAAGAATTTGATACGAACTCACGAACGTTCTTTTAATACGGCTTCTCGAATTTCCTGAATAGTTTATCGCTTGCATGTTTATTTCTTGCGTTCCGAATAGTTACTTTTTACTAGTTTAAAGTTTAATTCCATTTAGATTTGTGTTTGGATTATGGTCTGTTGTTGTTTGTAATTTGAATCGTGATCCGGGCTGAAGGTTGACTCAAAAGGAATAGTTGGCGTTTATGTAGCAACACTGAAATTGAACAACGGTATTGCACTCTATCAAGTAATCGACCTACTCTATCAACCAAAATGCAACTACCTGAAAAGTAGTAGACCGTACGCTACAACAATTGTGAATAGTTTCTACTCGTATATTATTATTTTGAGATACATTTGTTGGAGATCAATCAAGATTTTATATCATAAACCGTTTGGTCCTTTATATTGTGGGTCTGTAACAAAACAAAAAAAAACGCCGCAAGTTTTTCCTTCTTGTGTGATGAGGAAAATGTCCAATGGGACTTAGAAATTCAAGCTTTCGTGTTTTCTCACTTTAAAAAATTAGAATACAACTTCCCTAACAATTTCATGTTTTTTCACCTTGATAATCTCGTTTTGTGATGTTGATTGTGAATGGCTTTTTATAGCGTTTCATCAGAAGTTAGATAAGCACTCTCTCAGTGTTCTGAATAGTTTTAAATACACTGGTTGTTTATCAGAAAATTATTTCCATCATTGATATCAATTTTGTTTTAAAATGAATGACTGATTAGTTTACTATCAACTTTAAATAATAACATGTGTTATTGATAAGTAAGCTGATAGTAAACTAATCAAATATTCATTCGAATCTTTATGTGAAAACAACCACGCGTTAACTTATTAACTTATTTCTGCATATACTCCCAACTTCTGGCCACCACTTGACTGACTTTAGAATTTAGATCTAAGGACCTCTGAACCTGTGGCTAGTTTGCTTCGGTTTCGGCTAGACATCACGATGCCACTTGTCTGGTATAAAAATCTTATCAAAAAGAGCTCTTGAAAGGTCTGGGGATCATAACTGTCTTCTGCATTTTCTTCACGTGATCAGGAGGTTGATAGAAAAGGAATGCCATTAATCTGGAACCTCTTGGCTACTGGAATACATCCCATCATCTCACACCCTTATTCACACCATTAATAATTTCTCGCCCTTAGAAAAACAGTTTTTTATTTAATTTAACTTAAACTTAACTTATCTTAAACTTATAAAAACTTATTTCGTATAATATAGTACATTGAAAGAAAATATATACATTATAACTATTATCAAGCAATCTCTAGCAAAACTTAAACTCACAAATTAATAGGATAAATGTCTTATATTTTGTCCTTATAACCCTCATCCAAGTGTAGGAACGCTTGGGAAAGTGTGTTTTATGGATGTCTTTTATTTTTTATTTTTTTTTTTTTGAAATTATCTTATTTAAAAGAAATAGAATACATGTATTTTTTTTGCTTCACTCACCGTCCCCTGTCTCACAATACAGAGTGCACCTATACGTGTCTGTCATATATTCCATGTAGTAAAAAGGGAAAATCAATTCTTTTTATGCAGTTTTCCGAGAAATTCCAACTCTTTAGTGAAATAGTTAAACATATTACCCCCTATTATTCTATTTTATCCTCCTGCCCTCTAAGAAACACATTTCAACATGTGTCTCATTTATATCTGCTATGAATTTTCTCAATTTAGTGGTATTTAATCTTAATAAGATTATTATACGAACTAAAATAAAATGTTTCGCATTTTTCTGCCCCGCCCACCTTCCCTTGTCTTGGGTCTTAAATTCCATTGCCGGATGACCGACTCTAGAGAGTTGGAGGGGGAAATTGACATTGTTTAATCGAGCTCTTTCAAAAAATTTCATGCTATTAGTCAAAAATAAAAGATTTCTCCCTTGTATTCTATTTCATCCTTCGAACCCCCAAAGCTGAGTTATGCTTCCCAAGATAGGCACCAAGAGCGTCCCCATTCACATTTTTTTAGTTCTGAAAAGCTTTTAAACTAAATAATTACTCTTTTTCTCAATAAAATATCATTCAAACTTTTTTTCTGCCCCACACATTACCCCCGTTCTATAATGAAAGTTATTTACTGTTGCATTTCTAGTTCTACAGTGTACATGGGACCAATTCACATTGATTTCTACGTTATTTCACTAAAATAGACACTGTTTTGTCGAAAAACATTTCAAATAACTCCTAAAATTCCATTTCACCCTTCCATTTCACCTTCCAATGTGATGAACGCTTTTCTAAATGGGTGTTCTGTATGTCAACCATCGGTCTCCTTTATTTGCACCACATTTGACTCTACTCAAATTAGAAAATTATGAATTTCTACTTCTACGAACAGTATCAAAACTGGTATACTTTTTTCTGACCCTCTCACCCTCCTTAATTGCAGGTACTAGATATCTACCATGGTATTTCGTATTGTTAAGTGTATGAAGGTAAAAATTAGCCTGAAATGTGTGCTCCTTTATGAGGAAAAATAAGTTTTTAAACGACTCAAAAGTTAAGAATTTCCCTTTATTTTTTTCTACACCTTTTCGACCCTATTTGAAGTAGAAGAACCGTTCGAAATTCGGTTTTATGCATTTTGCCCATCTTTGGGGACAATTTAGAAAACATTCAACCGCAGTTGGTGCAGAAAAGAAATTTTTTTTTATTAGATATTGCTGATTTTCGTGTTTTTTCTCTGCCCCTCTCCCTATCCCCAGTGAGCGTTGCCAGATTTCTACTATCGCAATTCTTTCTTGCCCAAAGGTAAGGAAAAGAATGACACCTTTCATTACGTTTATTTGTGACTATTAACACGAACCTCAGAGAAAATAGGTAAACAAATATTTACATTCGACTTTATCCTTCTACTGCCCCGGCTGGGGTGAATGTATTCTTTCCAAACTCTAGGATCGAATACTCCTCCTTCACCTCTTTTGTGTTATGGGGCGTTTAACCTAATTGAAAAAATAAAAGGAACCATTTTGACTACAAATAACGCAAAATTGAAACTGGTCGATTTTCCACTTCTGCGCCTCTCGCAATCCCCAGTCGCAGACCCGAAGTGTCCACCATCGCGATTCGTAAACTACAGATTCTAAGGAACAAAATGGCTCTATTCACTAAGCATAATCACGAAAAAGCACACGAAGCCCATTTTTGTGAAGTTAGAAAACTGACTACTGGTTGTTTATCAGAAAATTATTTCCATCATTGATATCAATTTTGTTTTAAAATGAATGACTGATTAGTTTACTATCAACTTTAAATAATAACATGTGTTATTGATAAGTAAGCTGATAGTAAACTAATCAAATATTCATTCGAATCTTTATGTGAAAACAACCACGCGTTAACTTATTAACTTATTTCTTCATATACTCCCAACTTCTGGCCACCACTTGACTGACTTTAGAATTTAGATCTAAGGACCTCTGAACCTGTGGCTAGTTTGCTTCGGTTTCGGCTAGACATCACGATGCCACTTGTCTGGTATAAAAATCTTATCAAAAAGAGCTCTTGAAAGGTCTGGGGATCATAACTGTCTTCTGCATTTTCTTCACGTGATCAGGAGGTTGATAGAAAAGGAATGCCATTAATCTGGAACCTCTTGGCTACTGGAATACATCCCATCATCTCACACCCTTATTCACACCATTAATAATTTCTCGCCCTTAGAAAAACAGTTTTTTATTTAATTGAGATCATGGTGCCAGGGGTTATTTTAAGTTCAAAGAGAAGTTCAAGGTTATTTCTAGATCTAGTTTTGGTATTTTTATATTATTTTGTAAAAGTAATTTTTTGTCTGTGTTATGGTTAAGTTGATAATCTGCTGAAATGATGAAAAGCTTTTACTTATAACAATATTTTGAATCAAAAAATCGAATCGAATTTTCTTTGGCTTAGCAACATTTTTATACAAATGTGCCCAAGTGTACAAAACTCGGTTTAGCAGTAATGAATCCTGGAATGGTGATATGTCCACTTTATACCGTCTTAGGGTTGAACTCTAAAATAATAAGGTGAAAGTAAAATATCTAATGTAAGATCTAGTCTAGGAGATATGACTATAAAGAGTTAATTCTAAATGGAATAAAACTAACTAATGTAATCACAGGGAATAGTTTGTCTACTGTGTTACCAAATTGTTGTTTTTTATGGACAAAATATTATAATCCACAGCTATGGGAAAAGGGCGTAAGTTTTATGTCATGAAATTATTTTAATCAATTCATAGTTAAAAGATATTGCAAAAATATGCCTTTAAAACTTTGTGAAGGTTGGAATATTAACCGTTTTAGAGAATGGCCAACAACTATTTTAAATAGTATCTATTATTCACTGATAGGACGTTACAGGATATGGGAATCCCACTTTTTGTTGATGCTGTTAAATAATAATAGGCATATGAACAAATTTGCCTCAGTTCACAGCTCCACAAAAACTTCCATTAAAAGCGCAACAAACCTCCCTTCCATTCAAAAAACCTGGCATTAATCTCCCCACATTTTTTATGTATATTTCAATTTCCCATCCTCCTACAAAGGGCAGCTTATGAAACAACAAACTGTTGGTTGACCCATTTCCCCGCTACAGAAAGCACAAAAGGGGATGGGGATAACCCCTCATGCTCGGATGCGCATGAGGGCTCCTCGTGTCCAGTCCGCGGTCCCTCCCACCACTTGTTGCTAAATGAGAGGTCAGCTGGTGAAAGAGAACGTTTAGCGCCGACCTTTGTGTGGACAAACTGTTGGGCAGAAGTTGAGTTTAATTGCCGTTGAGTGGAAGCTGTTTATCTGTTTGGTGTTGACAGTTTGGGTTGGATTTTTTTTTTTTTTTTTTTTTTTTTTTTAGATTTTGAAGGGAAATTCATGTTGATGATGGAATTTTTAGTTTTGAAGGACCCTTAAATTCACCGGTGGACTGTCTCCCAATCTAATATTGTGGTGTGGACGATAACAGTAATGTTTGAGGGGTGAGTGGTGGGAGGTGTGTGATATTTTCAAGAAAAATTAGTTATTTTTTGTAACTGACGAATAGGGTTCGTTCAGGGCCGTATCCAAGGGGGGGTTAGAGGTTCAACCCCCCCCCCCCCGAAATTTTGACATCAATTTTTATACTGCTATTTTTCTTGAAAATTATGTCTCACAAGGAGCAATCCTCTTCGGGAATAACCCAAAGGGTCTCAAAATGAGTCAAAACCCTACTTTTAAGGGTAAAATTTCCAAAATTTTTCTGGGGGAGGACCCCCAAACCCCCTCAAAATTTTGAAATCTATTAAGTACGGTTTTTCCTTCAAACTTGTGTGATTTACAAGGAGTGATTCTCTTTGATGTAACCTAAAGTGTCTCAAAATGAGTTAAAATGCCACTTTTAGGGGCAAAATTCAAAAATTTTTCTGGAGTAGAAACCAAAAAACCCCCTCAACATATTGCCATTTATTACAATATACCTTCTTTTTACCTTGAAAATTCAGCCGCTTACAATGAGTGGTGCTCTTTGGGTGTAATCTAAAGGGTCTCAAAATGAGCTAAAATACTCTTTTGAGGGGCAAATTTCCCAAAATTTTTCTGGGGGAGGACCCCCAGACCCCCCTATTACTTGGAATTACCCCCTATTTAAAATTTAGTGCAGCGAAATTTCAATTCATTGTTGCCATCTAAAACTTAACGTATAAATAAGTACCCATAAGGAGGTACCTCTGAAAATATTGGAGTCAACCCCCCCCCCGAAACAAAAGTGTGGGTATGGCCCTGGGTTCGTTTAATTACATTTTCAACTTACAAGTTTGTGCTCGAGGGCCACAATCGAAAGCACAAGTCTAGTGGCGGGCACGGGCATACGTACATGATTTCGGGGGGAGAGTTTTTAAGGGTTTGGGAGGGATGAAGGTTATGGAGATGGTATGTTGATACTACTAAAACTAAACTATGAAAATTTCAGATGATAAACCTCTATAACCCTACCTCTTAGCACTGAGTTTTACTTAAAATTGAGGAATCTTCTCCAGTTAACCAGTCCTTGTAACCGCACATATTAAAATTACGAACGTTATCTAAAACGCTCAACAATATTAAATAAATATGAAACAAGTAACTATAATATTCCGATCGTGTTGAAGGAAATTCTGACGAGTTCTGCACATTTTTTTTTTATTTGGTGGGTAGGACCTCAGTAATAAAGAGACATATTCTGCTAAAATCTTGTTCTATTTCAGTGTTCTGCGATTCTAAAAAGGTTGAGCCCTCTGTGCATGCGTACTTATCTCTGGAGCATGTTTCACAAGCCAGTCATTTCGTATTTTTTCTGATGTTTTCTCTTCTGTTTGCAGGGTAATGTGAAGCATCGGGAGCAATGTCACAACGGGAAGATGCCATCAAATTCGAGACTGGTCGAATTAAAGCCTTACAGGAAGAGCGTCTTCACATCCAAAAGAAGACTTTTACCAAATGGATGAACTCATTCCTACAAAAGGTATTAGACATTCCACATCGTAATACCTTGTTCTTTTTTAATCCTATTTTGTGTACAGAATCATCTTATTGAGTTTTTGAGTCATTCGTGCATTAATAATTTTTCTCTCGACATATTTTAGCTGATGATGAGGAAAATTTAATAGACTTTGCACCTGGCTTGGAGGTAGACTTTAGTTTTAAGGGGTGTGACCTAACATCGTTTTTAGAGCTATTAAAAAAAATTAGGGTAACTCTAGGTCTTTACCCCAATAGGATAGGGGGTCTGCCTCTCTTTCTAAAGTTTTTAAAAGTTTGACTTTTGAAAGTAGTATTCTCAATATTGTAGTTTTGGGACACCTTGACATACTTTGGACTCTTGGGTGACACCTAGGAAATGGAAGAATGCTTCTCTTGCTACACCAAAGTATTATATTTTCAAGGGAAAAGTCAACTGCATAAATAATCATCAAAATTTTTAAGGGGTGTAGTTGAATTTTAATCTTATAACCTACACTTTGATATAACCTTTCTATGCACTGTAAATACTACAAATTTAGTTTGTTAAGTATCACATTTTATAAAATGGGTTAATTTACATCAGGGGGCCATGAGAAGATTTTGTCCCCTCTCTCTTGATCAGAATATTCTATTCTTACTGGTAAAAACATGGGCAAGAAAAGTCGCATAGCCATAATTGACACATGTCCCCTTGTAGATTGTGAATTTGCCTAAGTAAGAGCATAGTTTCTCAAATCTCATGAATTGTAGTTTAGGTATAGAGGCCAGTGGTAAGCCAGAAACTTCTGGGGGACCAGGCTGTTTCCCCCCAAGCTTTGATTCTTAGTGTTCTCTAAGTAATTGATTTTTGTTTGCATATTTCTACAACTTAATTTGTAGAACTTTAGAAAATTTTCATTGCTATTTTTGAAAAAAAAAAATGTTCTATATGGGGGGAATCTCAAAATGGGAGGGAGGTCAGCCTTGTTGGACCCCTTTTTCTTTGTTAAAGGAAATTAAAAAATATTTTTATTGATTAGCATTCTTGGTGTCCAATATTTAACATACATTTTATAACACATACTTTAATAATGAGTATTTTATGCAATAAAAAAACTTCCTCCATTTGTGTAAAATAACTTTTACTTGATGGAGAAAGCATTGTGAATTTGGATTTGTATTACTATAAAGTGTCAAAATGATCTTTTATAAGTTAAATAAATGTTTTTTTGACATTCTTAAAAATGTTTGCAGGCTCGGATGGAGGTGGAAGACCTCTTCACCGACCTGGCAGACGGAAAGAAATTGCTCAAACTCCTGGAAATCATCTCGGGAGAAAAACTGGGCAAGCCAAACCATGGCAAAATGAGGGTTCACAAAATAGAAAATGTAAATAAAAGCTTGGCCTTTCTACACACAAAAGTAAGTTTCATACTTCAAGTTCTAGTTTTATTGGTTTTTCTCTTTCAGTCTATAGTTATCATTTGAAAGTTTATTTTCTTACTCTAATTGTTTAATGCATGTATGGTAAATATTTCAAAGTGAAATTGCATCCTTATAGAATAGACATTTCTTCACCACATATGTCTATTTTACAAGATATTATAACTGAACTGCTTTTATATCAGATACAGAATTTAACAATTAATACCTATAAAGCATTGTTTTTATCATTTATATCTCTCTCTAAGTTAAAGCTATTATATTTTTAAGAATTTGTAAAAATGTTCAAAATTTTATATTTTTAGAAATAATTTCTATGAGTATGTGTTTAAAATGTTTTTTCTCTGCTTGTTCAGGTGAGGCTTGAAAGTATAGGAGCTGAAGATATCGTAGATGGAAATCCTAGACTTATATTAGGTTTAATTTGGACTATTATCCTTAGGTTTCAAATTCAAGAAATTGAAATTGATGTTGTGAGTATGAGCAGTTTTTTTTCCATTTTTGTTACACCCTGATTTATAATACCTACCAAAAACCAAGTATTTTTTTGTTAAACTTTAAAAAAAAAGAACTAATGAATATCTTTAAGATTTCTAAATATTCTAAAAAATTTTACTTTGTTATCAGCTTACTTTTACTATAACTAATAAAATGTTGATATTTGTTTGTATTAAATAAACCAATCATCATAAGATTTCAAACTAAAAACATTAATTTAATGTTAATAATTTTCAATACTTTTTATGTAATCAAAGTGGTTTCAAAATTTCAGAACGAAGATGATGAAAGTAGTGAGAAAAAATCTGCTAAAGATGCTTTACTATTGTGGTGCCAAAGAAAAACTGCAGGGTAAATTTTATATTATTTCTCCTGTTTAAACCATGAAAAACATTGATGCATTATCCTTCTTTGTTATCTTTCTCTTTCGGCAAAGTTATTATTGCTGATATTTTGCTTTAAATCATGTGGTGTAAAACTGTGCATATTTAATTTCTTTTGTGACCAAATGTCCCATAACATATAAAATGCCTCCAAATTGCACAACATTTCATAAATATCTTTTATGTAAAAAATTGTTAGTGGATATTTCCCATAAATATTAATCCTAAATCCAGTCTAAAATGTCTGAGTATGCACCATAAGATTCAAGAAAAGAGATCTTCTTTGTCTTACATACAATGTTAAGAATTTTAAGTAATGCTCTATTAGAAGAGTTGCAATAACACTATTATTTGTATGAAAGAAATGGACATCTCACAACTAGCTTGTATTTGTTATTCTAAAACTACAGGAAATGCCTTTCACTTACTGGAACTCATTGGTGTTTTGTCTTGCAGCTATCCCGGTGTAAATATTCAAGACTTCCATGTGAGTTGGCGAAGTGGTTTGGGATTCAATGCACTCATTCATTCTCATCGGCCGGATCTGCTCAACTTCCCAGCTCTTCAACACAACACTAATATCCAGAATCTCAACAATGCATTTGACGTCGCCCAGAAAGAGCTTGGCATTCCTAGGCTGCTAGATGCTGAAGGTAATGGAAGAACTCTAGATTTTTTATTTCACTCACTTCATAGTTTTGTTTTAGTTTCTTTCTATGTGAAAAGATGATTCGTTATTTTGATCCTTGCTTTGTTAATGATCATAACAATCATAATCAGAAGCCTGTTATATTACTGTTATAAATTGTTTATTGTAATATTTACTTTTAATTAATACTATTTTTACCTTCTAAACATCATTGCACAATTCCCAATGTTTTATACCTTCAAAGAATTATTTCCCCCCAAGAAAACAGTTTTATTATCTTTTTTACATAATTACTCAATGATCTATGTTTTAAACATAAAATGATGTGAACTTGACTTGAAGAAATGTTTTTTTTGTGAGCAAGTGTTTCTCTTAATCATATCTTAGCTTTAATAAATTATGTTGTATATTAAAATATGATATGTGTGAAGTTTGCTATCATCTTTCTCTTGGATTCAGTGTTGTTATTTTCAAGCTTTATTATTTTTAGTGTAAGCAACCCCTTAATTTTTTTTTTTTTTTTTTTTGGGGGGGGGTTCTTGGTCTTTTAAGAAACTTTTTAGCAAACTACCAATCTTGTATTAATTATCTTTATGCTATCATGCTGTTTATTAAACAATAAATTATATATATATATATATATATTTTTTTTTTAAATATGGCTTTATTGGAATAAATATTAATCCATTGAAAATGGCAAATACATACAGAAAAAGAGTCTGGGTTAACACATAAAGGAATACAAGAGAAAACATGAACAGTGTCAAGCAGGAACATTATGCTGGAGTTCAAAGAGATGAGTCCTGGCTTCCCAGTACAGTTGACACTGGTCGCCCCTCAGTTGGGCATCTTTGTTTAGTCCTTTACATGAAATAAGATGGGCTGCATTCAGAGTTCCCTCTCCACAGATATGACAGTCCTTAGAGTTGAGGAAACCCAGTCTTTGTAGTTGCTCTGCAAGCCAGTCGTGGCCTGTTTTGATTCTGAAGAAAGCCACCGCTTCCTTTCTAGGTTTTTGACAGAATTTAGGCCAGTCTTTTTGAATGTCTTCCCATGTTTTTCCTCTAGAGCGATCGACATGAATGTCATTTTGAAGTTCATAAATTATATTGTAAATTGAGCTAAAATTTAGTTTAATATTTCTTAAAGCAAAGGCACTTTATGTAAACTGAATTCTGCTCTAATTGTGTGCTACTTTTTTTATTTATACTTTCTGTGTCTTTTAGATGTTGATACCAGTAAACCAGATGAAAAATCAGTGATAACATACGTTGCATCATATTATCATACATTTGCCAGAATGAAAAGTGAAATGAAAGGTGGAAAACGTATAGCAAATGTAAGGCTTATAGTATTTGAGTAGTTGCATTGATATCAGTTTATTCTGAAACTATCCATTGTAACAGTTTCAAACATTAACTCTTTCACAATGTGATGTATTCTTTCAAATGTGAGATTTTTAATGAAAATCTTATGTTTTACAGATTGTTGGTCAGATGATAGATGCTGATAAACTGAAAAATAACTATGAGCTTTTCACAACAACATTATTGGAATGGATTAAAATGAAAATTAGAGAACTAGACAATAGAAACTTTCCAAACTCTTTAGAAGGAATTCAAAAAGAGTTGCTGAGGTTTAAAGAATACAGAACAATTGAGAAGCCTCCAAAGTAAGTTATTTTTATTTTGCTCTGTTTTGTAAATACTCTTTTTTTTAACCCAATAATTTATTTGATTGTATTTTAAAAAGTATGTGTATTTGTAAATATGTAATAATTTCTGTGAATCTAAATTAATGGCATTTAGTGGTTTAAATAATTTTGCAATTTTTTCTTTGATATAATGAGGTGTGAAGAATTCTCTAACAATCCATTCCCAAACTTTAATTCTTTAAAATTACAGTTTGCTTAAGCTCACCCCTTTTGCTTCTTGAATAATAATTCTCCATGGTTTTGAAAGTGTGAAAGAATTAACCATTTGATTTTTTTCCCTTTTAGGTATAAAGAAAGAAGTGAGATTGAAGCCCTGTTGTTCTCCATACAAACACAAATGAAAGCACTAGGTCAACCCCTGTATATACCCAAAGAAGGACAGCTAGTGCACGATATCGAGAGAGCGTGGGAAGAGTTAGAGAAAGCCGAACACAGGAGGGAAGTTGCCCTCCGGGAAGAGTTACTTAGGCAAGAAAAGCTCGAAAACCTTGCTTATAGGTTTGAGCGTAAGGTGTGTTAATTTCTATTTTATTTTGGGAAATTTCATTAAAGAACCATGCATTGAAAATTTAAGTTATTTTATTTAAAAGTTAAGTTGTTTAATTCACAGTCATACCAAGGTGAGATGATTAAGTTTTTCTTTTAGAAACAGCTAACCAAAACCAAGAAATTCTTATTCAGTTTGATTTTAATGCACGCCAGTTTTTGTGTATTTAGGATGTGGATATTGGACCTAACTTTTTATACCTTAAAAATTCATACTTTTTAGATTAGAAATTTACAGTTTCGATAAATGCTGTGTATTTGGGGCTGAGGAAGTATTTTTTGATGATGTATAAGTATATAGCTTGTTGTTCTATTTGTGAGATTTACCCATGATATTTTTTACAGAGTGTTGTTCGAGAAGGATATTTAAAAGAAATGATTCAAGTTCTATCTGATCCGAGGTATGGAAGTAATTTATCCCAGGTTGAAGCAACTGTTAAAAAACATGAAGCTATCAGTGCTGATATTCTAGCCAGGGTTTGTGATTTTCTCATTCTTATTATTTGTATATTATGGACATAAAATTATTTAATAAGCTTTTCAAAATAATGTGCATAAGCTAATTGTTGTTATACTTTTAGGAAGAAAGATTCCAAAATTTGACAACTATGGCAGATGAGCTAGTAACGGAAAATTATCACAGTAAAGAAAAGATTAAGATGAGGTAACTTATGAAGTCTTACTTGTTTGTTAATAAATATTATTTGGTATAATTTAACTCTTTTTAAGCTTAAAATAAATTTATAATTACCTTCTAATTTTAGCTATGAACTACCACTAAAAATTAGTAAATAGCTTAAATTTTTGTGTTGAAATGAATGAATGATATCCATAAAAAAACTTTTAGTACACATACACAAGTATCTATTTTTAAAGTTTTAAAGCTAAATATCTTCCATTTGAAATTCTATTAAATATAAGCTTTAAAAAAGGGTTATTTAATATCTAAGCAGTTTATGGTGTCACACAAATACAACTGGTTTTTATGTTAAATACAACTGGTTTTTATGTTCTTTTACTATTTCTAGGGAACAAGAAATCATGCAAAGATGGGAGTACCTGTTAGAACTGCTCAAAAAACATCGATCCACATTAACTAACTTGAGCAATTTGATGACCATGCTTAGGGAAATAGATACAATAACATCAGAGATTAAGGAAATGGAGGTAAAATTTGGTTTCACTCTTGAATTTGCCTTTACTTTGTAGTTGATTTATGTGTTTCTATTTATTTGAAGTAATAGAGCAAATGATTTAACTAACATTTTGTAATATGATCTATTGAATACTTTTTAAGTTGAGATCTTATTTTTGTATTCCATTTTTGTTTTATGTACCATCTCATATCTTTTCTTTATTGTATTATTTCATCCTTAAAAATATAAATATTTCCTTAACTATACAAATTAACCATACAAGACCTATTTCACGAAAAAGTTTTTATTATGATCGTTTAAGAGCCTACCAATAAAGTTCAATTTTCTGAACATTTAACATTTGTTATCTTTCAATTACAGGGTAGTTTTTACACTGAAGATCTTGGCAGACATTTACTCTCCGTTCAAGATCTGCTTCAAAAGCACAGTCTTGTGGAAGCCCATATTTCTTCTCAGGGCGACACTATAAAGAAACTGAACAACCAAGCCCTCAGTTATATTAATGATGGTCACAAAGAAGCACCCATCCTGCAAAAGCGTCTCAACAAACTTAACTCGGAATACAGCAAGTAAGTGCTATTCTTTTGTAGCATTTAATTTGATTCAGTAAAGAATAGCATCTTTGTATATGTAGAAATTAAAGTGCTACATTATAGTTTTTCCTGTTTTTGATATATATTCTTCAAGTTAAAGGATCTAATAGAAACCCAATTCTCAATTTGTAATAGATTCTATACCCATTTACTTTGATCTCCTATTTATTTGAGTAAGTAAGAAGAAAATTTATTACTGTTAGTTGATTAAGAGAGCATCTTTGTGCATTCCAATATAATTTACAGGAAGTAGCATCCAAATGTTCATGACCTGGCCCCAAAGTGCTGGATTTTCCACTGACACTCAACTGACGATTCCTTCAGTCAAATTCAGATTCGCTACTTTATTTTATTCCAGTCTTTTCACATTATAGTATAGCAAATCTTTCCCCTTTCAGTTTGGCTAATCTGGCAGCTAATCGTCGAACAAAGCTAGAAGAATCTCGTATGTACTATCAGTTTGTTCAGGACCAGGAAGAGGAGGATGCCTGGGTTGTTGAAAAACAGCTGATATGCAAATCTGTTGTCCCAGGAAGGGATTTACAAGGAGCCCTTTCTCTGCAGCAAAAACACAAGGTAACCATCCACAGTTTTTCTTCAAAATTATTTGAAAGTTCCAGTGTTTTTATAAGTTGTAGAAAACAACTCCTTGAAATGTACCTTTTTGGTTGCACAATCTGAACTTTGATCATGTTGCAGATTCTGTATTTTGTATAAGTCTAAAGTGGTCATTGTAAATATTGGTTTGTTGGGCTTGTGATATTAGTACATGCCTGTTCTTTTTACACTCAAATTAGCATTTGTATTACAATTGTTGTGTTTTTCCCACATATCCATGTTATCTATTAATTATGATGCATTCAAAGGTATCTGCTACTTAAAGTGTGTGGATTAAATTAGAGGATTGACCAATTACTAAAAAGGTTTTGTGACTTTTTTAAAACTTTTACTTTTGTTCTTAACACAAATTGTAATTTATGAAAGCCCTTGCCTTTGTTCGGTTGTTCCACATACTCATTATCTCTTAAAATATGATATATTTAAAGGTCTCTGGTACTTAAAGTGTGAGGATTAAAGTTGAGAGTTAACCAATTACTGTTAACAAGTTTTATGACTTTTTCAAAACTTTACTTTTGTTCTTAACAACACAAATCTTAATTTACAAAAGCCCTTACCTTAAATGCTTAGCATTTATGAAAATTTACCATACATTTTTGTTATTTCTAGGCTCTGGAAGTAGAAATAAATGCTCGATGGCCACAAATCACTAAAGTTATTGAAGCCGGAAATATTCTAAAAGCCCAGAAACACCCTGAGAGTGTGGATGTGTCTCAGCGTATTGACAGCTTAAAGAATAACTGGGATAAACTGCATGAGCTTTGGTCAATGAAAGCTAAACAGCTGGAAGACGCATCCGCAGCATATCAAGTAAGTGTTTATAAGTTCGATAAGTTTCTGAAAAATATTATGTGGCTGAACTAGTGTTTACCATGTTCTTGTGCATTGATATAGATATTTCAAGAATTGATTTGGGTAAGATTTTGCCCTACTCTTCCACTTTTAACTTACATACCAAAATTATGTGTTGTGATTCAAGTAATTTCTTAATGTGTGATGTTATTTTTAATGAGGGGACTTAATTCTAACTCTTGAAAGCTTGAGATATAGTATTGGTGGTAAAGGGTTCTTAATTTAACAGAAGGAGCAGTGAAATTATGTTTTTGGTTGTTTTAAGGAGTGTAAAATTCCCTTATGCTTGTGTTTATCTCCAACTTTTTCTTAATAAAGCTGTATCAGTATTCATCAAAATGTTTCATTTTAGTACCAAGCTGATGCAAATGAAGCTGAATCATGGATGAAAGAAAAGAGGCAGCTTATGTCTAGTACAGATTATGGAAAAGATGAACCTAGTGCTCAGGTAATATATCAATTCTGTGTTAGCTTAACTCCCTGATGAAATTATTTCATCTTGTTCTGATTCTATTATTATATCAGAAAGTAAGACCTACATACAGTTAAACAAGGTTAAATAATTATTAATTCTTGTGCAAAATGAAGTTAAACTCACTGCTCAGAAAATTTCTTTGTACTGGATGAATTAAGATTCAATGAACATTAAGTTGTAATAAGTTGTTCTTAACCAATTAAGATATTTCATGAGAAGGAGTTAAAATATCAATAAACTTCATTTCCAAATGCCTAGTTATTTGTGTCTAATATTTGTAAAGAATATTACAATTTTTCTACAGTTTTCTGCTATAGATTGAAGTTCTGTAAAAATTTATCTTCCAGGCATTACTCCAAAGACATACGAGACTTGAAAGTGAAATTAAGGCTTACAGCTCAGACATTGAAAGGCTAAATGAACAGGCTGAAGTAATGATAAAATCTGGAATGGCAACTTATTTTGTAAGTAATGAACAAAACTTATATGCACTGTATTTTGTTAGTTTTTTGTTGAACTAGTGTTTTTAAATATACTTTTTTATCACTTAAAAAATTTCTCTTCAGCTTTCTGAAAACACTCAAGAGCCTGAAGTGGAGGAGTGGGTTGAAGAAGTTGTTGTTGCACCTGTAGACGAATGGGTGGAAGAGATTTACGACAAAGAGGTTGTGAAAGAGATCGTGGAAGACCGGAAAATCCCTCAAGTCCGGGCTATGTACAAGTTCCAAGGAAATGAGTTTGATATTGAAAAGGGGGAGGTGAGCTTTTGGCAGTTTGGTTCCTCTTCTGAAGTAGTTTTTGAAAGTTGAGCCATGATGTGTTTGAGGGGTGGTAGAAATTTTTTGAACTAAGACTAATTACTATGCTGTTTATTCTATTTAGTTACTGGAAGAAAAGTTTCAATGAAAACATAAGTAGAAATTACATGTGTTTTAGTTTAGAAAATTGTTCAGAAGATACATTCAGTTTTGTAATTGTTTAGGCTTCTTAAATATCTTACAATAGAAATATATAATATGGTGCAATTTGGATATTTTTAAGTTGAAAGGGCAACGGAACATGTTAGAACAAAAAAAAAAAGTAAAAAGGTAGTATATAACAGTAATTGGGGGAACTAGTGCTTTATAGCTAAGTAATATAATAGCACTTTTTTATTATTCATTTTTATAAATGCTTTCAAAAACAAATTATTAAAATTATGATTTTCTTTTTTCTAAAGACCATGATCTTGCTGCAAAAAACAAATGCAGATTGGTGGAATGTGCGGAAATCCAATGGAGTGGATGGATTTGTTCCAGCCAACTACGTGACCGAGGTGGAGCCGAAAGTGGTGCGTAAGAGAGGCCAGAAGGTTGTGAAGATTCCAGAAAAACGGAAAGTCAAGCGCACTGTTATGAAGAAGCAGATTGTCAAGAAGAAAAAGCAAGCAATGCCATACAGTAAGTTTTGAAGAATCTGAAATTTATTACTTGCAAGAAAAAAATGGTATGTTCATTTTTGAGTTATATGTTTCTGACTTTTTTTCCACAGAAAAAGTACTCTCTCGATCTCCGAGCAAATCTCAAGAATTCATACAGAAGCGCCAAGAAAATATCAATGATTCCTATGAAGAGCTTATTGAACTGTCTAAAGTAGGTATTCTTTGTTGCATACATATAATATTATATACTTCCCAAGAGTACCCAAAAGCACTTAAATTTGTCTTCAGTTTATTGCTAGATCTTTTTACTTAAGCTTTATCTAGAATTGTTTATTTATATACTGCAATATGTGTTCTTTCAACATGAAGGGAGGAAAATCCCTATGCTTGAAAGATTTTGAAAATAATTTGGTTGACAGAAATTTGATTATAATCCATCTCTATTTATTCAAGCATAGTTATAAACATTAAAAGTTTGTTATTTATCTGTTATGGCCTTATTAGCCAGTTTTGAAAATAATAATGTTACTGATATTTTAAAGGCTCATGATTTTATTGTCTTTGATATCATAATGCCAAGGTGAGTACAAAGCATGGCCTGATTTGTTCATAAAACTGAGCATGGGGTAGACTTGAATGCCTTAAATTAGACCCTGTGTTTGACAATTGTTTTATTTAACATGCTTGTGTCATCCACTCAAACTTTTGATTTGAAAACCCAAAAGCGTTTGGAAATTTTTTGAAAAATAATTTGTTTTGCAATAGTAGTTACATGGTATTAATGTGTGTTCATTGGATGTTAATAGTTTATTGAAACAATAAAAATATTTTATTTGCTTCCACTAACTCAAAATTTTTCATACTTTTTAGTGTGACATAACTAATTTTAATAGCTGTGGAACATATTTGGTTAATTAACATACCATGTATTTAGCTTAAAATTAATCTGATCATGATATTTAACTTTTGAAATGTAAGAAAAAAAATTTGTATGCTTCTATGTGTTTAATACAATTTCTAACTTGAATCGGTATTTGCATTTACATCAAAGCATCTTGTTAGCATGTTTTCCCAATGTTCAATACATTTTTCATTCCAAAAATATTGTTTATTTTTCTCTGTGTATTTCATGTTTCTACAGGTTTTAAGAACTTAAAAGTTTTATTTATTTTAGCTAAATACATACATTATTTATTTCTCTTTGATTGTATAAGTTCTGAATGCAATATTTTTTTCAGGCACGCAGACATTATTTGGAGGATGCAATAAATCTGTTCAGTTTCTACAGAGAGTGCGATGATTTTGAAGCTTGGATGAAAGAAAAGGTAAAAAACCATACATTTTGTATGTTACGCTAATGTGATGCATTTTTAAAACATTGAACTTGGATGTTTAGTATTTTTTTTTTGTTTTATGATAAGTATTAATGGTATTAAAGCATTCTGAAAATATTTACTCATAGGATCGAATCCTTACTACCAGAGATCCAAAAGAGGGTGTCGAAGTCATGAAAAAGACTTTTGAGGTATTTATTTTAAAAAAAAAGGCTGACTTATGAATGTTAGATCTGTAATGTTTTTATACACAATGCTTTTATCAACTTACTAAACAAGTATTACCTTTCTTTGTAGAACTTCTTAACTGATCTCTCTGCAACTAGTCGTAGGATAGAGGAAATAGACAGCTGTGTTGAAGAATTTGTCCGTACCAAACATAGTCAATTGGGTGCTGTAAAAAATAGGCAGAGACAAATTCATGAAAGGTAAGCTTAAGTTATTAAATTATTAGCTAGCTTCATTTTCTGGTGTTTTTTAAACATAAATTAACTGAATGTTCCTAAAAATTAAGCAGACTAATGGGGTTTTGACTCAAAATTACTGGAACAATAATTTCTAGTTTTATGTTAAGATATTTATTTTACTCCTTCATTATCAGGTGGAACAGACTAAACGAATTAAAGACTGAGATAGAAAAAAGTCTAGAAGGAGCTACTAGGTATGGATCAACTCTTTCCAAAATCGAAAATAGTAGTGTTTGAAATAAATTGAGCATCTTGTTATACATATTGTTTTTTGAATTGCAGTGTTGAACTATTCGAAAGAACTTGTGATGATGCTTATGAATGGATGCTGGAAAAGCTTGAGAAGATTGAGACTGATGATATTGGACGGGACATGAAAACTGTCCAGGCCCTCCAAAGAAAACACCAAGTGAGAATATTTAGCTTAATTTTTACTTAATGTTGGGTTTATTAACTGTTGTTTTGTTCTTATTTGGTACCTTTAATGTATTTTAGAATATTGAAAGAGAACTGGCTCCTATAGAAGAAAAGTTCAACAGAGTAAACTTGCTTGCTGATTCGTAAGTATTTTGCTTTCAAGTGGTTATACTGCATTAAAAAAAAATATAAAACTTGAGAGGTTCAAAGTTGATATTTTATCATGATTTACTGAGTTCTATTATTTTCAGAGTAAAAGTATCTTATCCTACTGAGAGAGTCAATGTTACAACTAGGCAACAGGAACTAAATAATTTATGGGAAAAAGTGAAGGTATGTTTAACTTAATCCATTTTAGGATTTTTTATAATTCACCTTCATATGGCCTTTTTCAAAACATTCTGTTTTTCATAGGAAAAAGCAGCCCAAAGAAGAGCAAGATTAGATGAGTCTCTTGGTTTACAAATATTTAGAAACAGCGCAAAAAGCCTGGTAAGATAACAACCTGATCCTTTCTGTCAATGATTTTATTGCTCATAAAGTTGTTGCTTTATTATTGAGTCATATGTGATTTTCCAGTTAGCATGGGTGAGTGACGTGAAGCAAGCTTTGAACAGTGATGAACCAGCTAGAGATGTGGCCACAGCTGAAAACTTGCTGAAAAAACACCAAGATTTGGGAGATGATATTGCTGCCCATCAGGATGAGTATGTTATTAGTGGCTTTTGTCCACTTTTTAAGATGATGTTGCTTGGGATCTTATCAAAAAATATAATTATTTGCATTGAGGTTGAGCTGAATGACCCAAGACTAACTGAAAGTTATAAAAGCTTTCAATACTCATAGGGTTTATAAAGTCTTTATAAGTTGTTGCTTGAAATGTGTTGGTTTTATCTTTTTTGTATGTAGTCTAAAATTTGTTGTTTCAGTCTTGATGTTATGGAGTATTATTAAGTTCGGAAGATTTTAAAATATTTTAATCTTGTTAAATGTTACCTTATTTTTTTTTTTAATTTCCTGCAAGTTCTTTATGCTATTTTATGGATTTACTTATTGAAACATTCTTGTATAACTACTAGATGTGTTAATATTTTAAGTATTTGGAAGACTTTCAATGCATGAATCTAGTTTTATTTTCTGAAGGAATCAATTATTTTTTTTAATACTTAATATTTTAATTAAAATTCTGGCTGATTTGTGATTTGTCTTAACACTTTATATTAATACATTTATACCAAGTATAAACCTTTTTTCAATAAAGTTTAATAAAAAATAGTATAATTTCATTGAATGTGCAATACACTGATGTTAATGCAATTTTATAATTACTCAACGCATCTTAAAGATACATTCAACTAACTGATGTCCAATCTCCTTGTTTTTAGGTTCTCTGACATTCAGGGACTTGGCGTCAGCTTGCTCCAAAAGAATCCAGAGTCTGCCGAAATCAGGGACTCCCTAGTTCAGCTTCAGGAAGAGCAAGATGCTATTCACAGGGGTTGGCAAGAAAAGGGAGATTGGCTGAGGCAGTGCATGGATCTGCAGGTGTTCAACCGAGAGGCTGACCAAATTGACAGCATTACCAACAGCCACAATGCGTTTTTGGAGTTTGAAGATCTTGGAGTATGTACTGTCTTAAGATTTTTCATAGTCATTATTGTTTTGAATCCTAAAAGAGGAAATTTTGATCTCAAGGTTGTGAAAAGTCTAATACAGTAGACTCCGCTTTTTGTAATTACAGTTGATGTTATCCAAATTGACTGGTCCTGATAACTCCTATTTAACTTATGGAAAAATGTATCGCTTAATGGGATCAAAATGCTGTTTATGTTATCAAATTAATGTAATGAAATCCCATAAAATCCTCCTTTTTCTTGTTTGAAGGCCAATTTTAATTCATAAGCATACAAAATGAGTCGTTAATTTATTAGTGCTATATGTTCCACTCTTATATTTTTCTTTAGGAATGTTTAAGTTGCAAAATACAGATTAGGGAATCATTTTCAATATTTCAATTAGGACTACCTAGTTGTGATTTTAATGAAAACAATCAAGTTACACTGTTTGTCACTTTTTAGTTTCAAATCTCAAGTTCAATTTTTGTCTTTTTGGTATCACATAAATAATAATAATAATTATTTTTTTATAACATTTGTCTTTTTATGTTTAATATTTGTTTTTCTTTTGTGTTGTCATTTCAATGTCTTTTATGTATTACTTTGTGTGTGACAATAAATTCAATTCAATTCAATCACTTTATTAATAATCAGTTATATTATTGTTATCAGTCTAATCTTAGACAAAGTATACAGTTGTATTACTATTGAAAACAACACTAATAGTATAAGTATTTTGTGTGTTTAAATAACTTGTTCAATTTTTATTAATCAAATGAAGCAATGCAGTTTTTGTTTGGTGTAATGTTTTACCCTTTACTCAAATGTGTTAAATAAACCTAGTCTGTTAATCAATCAAATAACTTTAGTTGAAAATCTTTATAAAGCAAACTTTTTTCTCTAGACCACCTTAGATGATGTGGAGACATTGCTTAAAAGGCATGAAAACTTCCTCAATACTCTGATTGCTCAAGATGACAGAATCAGAACTTTTAGTGAGATGGCTGATAAGCTTATAGCTGCCAGACATTATGAAAACAAATAGTGAGTTCAAAGATTTATTTTTAAGGTGTCTGAAACCATCAGTGTTTGTAAGTTTCGCAGTTGATGGAGTGTTTGTATTGCTAACTCCTTTTGTAATATTTTTCCTGCAGCATCGATGAAAGGCGTAAAAGTGTTTTGACTCAAAGACAAGCTGTGAAAGAAAAGGCGGAACAGCGCAAAGCTCTGTTGCTCTCCTCTCACGACTTCCAAGAGTTTAGAACTGATGTCAATGAGGTGAGAAACTCTAAACATAGTTGCGGTTCGAAAATAGATTCTGTAATATAAATGGGTATTTATTGTATAAGTACATTTTCAAAAACACTTCTGAAAATTGGAAATGAATATGAAACTGGTCTTGCCTTTTAAATGAAAATAAAACTATTTGTTTAAGAAATTTAATTTCAAAACCTGTTGGGAAAATCTTCATTTTATGAGAATGTTAATAATTTATTTTTGAGAATTTAAAAGAGAATAATGATTTTCTGAAGCATTAGTATAATAGAAAATAGTAGGATTAAAGTTGATTTAGGTATTGTTTCTTTTTGACCAGTGAGGTTTTTGTAATACAGTATTGTATTTTGAATTAATTATTTGTAATTTTATTGACAGCTTTCTGCCTGGATCCAAGAAAAACTAAAGACAGCATCTGATGAGTCTTACAGAGACTTAACGAATCTTGAACGTAAGCTGCAGAAGCATGAAGCTTTTGAAGCGGAACTTAAGGCTAATGCTGAACGGCTGGATGCTATCAACAAAGTAAGAACACTTTGTGGGTTTCAATCTTTAATTTGAAATTACTTGTGCAAACATTGAAATTGTGTGTTGATAATAATTGTTCTAACATTATGCGTTTCTAATTGTTTTTAACAGAATGGAAGCTCCCTTCTCGTTGGTGGACATTATGCTGCTGACAAAATTGATGCGTTGTTGAAGCAAGTGAATAAGCAGTGGGAAGAGCTGTGTGCAAAGACTGTAGAAAAGGGCCAAAAGCTCAGAGAAGCTAATGCCCAGCATGGCTATAATAGGACTCTTGAAGATGCCAAAACTAAACTGGATGAGTTGGAAAATTCAATAGCCTCTGATGACTTGGGCCATGATCTGAGAAGTGTGAAAAAGCTTCTAAAACGTCATCAAGTGAGTAAAAGTATATTAGTATTAGGATAAAATCGAAATCAAGCAACTTACTTATTAGGATAAATCCTTGTTTTCATAGTATTCTGTTGAATAATAGATAGTAAAACTTGAAATTTAGTGTTGTGACATCCAAATTTTTTTAACATCTGATGACACATGTTATTGTAGATGTTGGAAAATGAATTGCTAACATGGGAAACTAAAGTTACTGAGCTTGTGATACATGGAGAGGAAATGGCCAGTCAAGGGCATTTTGATGCTCAGAATATTCTAAAAGGATCAAAGGCTGTGACTGAGAGGTGTGATATCTTCTATTTTCCAGCATGATAATTTTAATTGGTAACCAATAAAAATGCAATTTGTAAACTCTTATATATATAATTTAAAAAAGAAAAAAGTTATTATTGGTTGTTTATTGTGGAAAATTGAGGTCCAGAATTTTTTTTATAAAGAAAAATAACTTGTTTATGGATATCTAAAATTTTACCTCTTGCTAATTTTTTTACCCTTTTTTAAGATCATTTTACAAAACTATATAATTGATTTGTATGCATATTCTGAAAGGCCTTGCATAGCTTTTGAATGAAACACAAATATTTGAATCTCAGGTTTGTGAAGATGAAAAGTCCTGCTGCACAACGGCGTCTTACCCTAGAAGAATCTCTGAAGCTGCACGAATTTAATTTTGAAGTTGATACTGAAATTCAGTGGATTAAGGAACATCTTCCTGCCGCATCTTCTCATGTCCTTGGACAGAATCTTTTTGATGCTCAAAACATCTATAAGAAACACCAGGTATGTCTGTCAGGTTTTAAAATTGCTGATGGTATTATTTCTAAACTCTTTTTGGGACCATCAATTTTCATTTTACTTTGTCTACTAATGCAAATAAGCCTTTTCAAAGCTTATGAGCTAAAATGAAGTTTTATAACTTTATCATTGTTATAAATTTTGCATAAAAGTGAGTGGAAAGTGCTTTGTCCTAACCTGTTTCAATTTTTACCATAATTTAAAGATTGGGTATTCAATTTTTATGAGATTGTGTTTAGGGTATTCAATTTCTATGTAACTATTTCAGAAACTTGAGAGAGAAATTAATGGACATCAACCAATGATTGAGAAAACATTAGCTGCTGGTCAGCAATTGATGGACCAAAAGCATTATGCATCAGATTCTATCAAGTCTAAGTGTCAAGAATTGAAAGACGGGTGGAAAGATCTTCTCGATTGTGCTGCAGAAAGGAAAAAGAAACTGGAATTGTCTCTCAAATCTCAATCGGTAATATGAATTTGCATATTTTTTTACACTGGTAAATTTACTCTTTCAAATATGAACTGAGAATATTAATTGATAAACTTTTTCAGTTTTTCTCTGAAGCCAACGAAGTAGAGTTGTGGATGAATGAAAAGACTGATATTTTGGAGAGTACCGATTTTGGAAAAGATGAAGATGCTGCTGTCAAACTATTGACCAAGCACAAAGTAAGATATCAATAACTACTCTCTTTTAAATGTTTTTATATTGCTGATGCTTGAAAAACATCTTTTTTAGTCATACTTGTTGATTGGAATAAATCTCCAATGCTAATATTCAAATTATAATCTGTAACAAGTTTTATGAGGCATTGTTAAGATACATTTTCCCCCCTGTTGATTATAAGGGAAATCTTCTCTCTGTAGGGTCTTGAGCTTGAAATTGATACGTATTGCAGCCTGATCACTGAAATGGGACACCAAGCTCAAATAATGATAGATTCTGACCATCCAGACTCTAAAATTATCAGTAATAGATTGGTAAGCTACTATTCAATAGCATTGTCATAGTATCAAACTGATTAAATGATTTTTGTGGTTTACAACTTTTCACTTATTGTATATATTTTAAGCTTGTTTATTGTCATTTCAGCAAGTAGTAAATCAGCAAATGAAGAACATCCAAAAGTTGGCAAACACCAGAAGGCAGAAGTTGATGGAGTCCAAGCATCTGCATGAGTATTTCAGAGAGAGCGACGAACTTGAAAAATGGGTCAATGAGCAAATGCTGATGGCTAATTCTGAAGATTATGGACAAGATTATGAGCATTTACTGGTAATGTTAAACAGCAGTTCTGCTTATATTTGTATGGAAAGGTTTATTTTAATGCATTAAAACTTGCATTTTTAATTTGTTTGCTTAAATGCCTTTATTTTTCAGCTACTGCAATGCAAGTTTGATGACTTTAAGCTCCGTGTGGAGACAGGATCAGAAAGGTTCAACCAATGCGAGGAGTTGGCTAAAAAGTTGATTGCTAGTGATTCTGCATATTCGAGTAAAATAGAGCAAAGGCAGCAACATTTAAGGTTTGAAAAACTTTTTATTGTTTTTTTTAAGTCATCAAGTTGTCTTTAAATGTATGAAATGGTGTGTGATTTTTTAAAATTTATTTTGTCAGGCAAGCCTGGTCTGTATTACTTGATAACATTGAAGCAAGGGACCAGAAGATTCATGCAGCTGGCGAGATTCACCGATTCAACAGAGATGTTGCTGATGCTCTGTCCAGGATACAGGAGAAATATGCCAGCATTCCAGACGATCTGGGAAGAGATTTGAACAGTGTACAGAACTTAATAAGAAAGCATGAGGGTTTTGAGAATGATTTGGTTGCTCTTGAAGCTCAAGTAAGTTTAAAAAAAACAAATTATCGATCTTTTTAAGGTGGAATGTCCACATAGCAAGCGTCTTGAGATTTCTAACTAATGTTCTATTTTCTTGTTCCTTTCAGTTGCAAATTTTGGTTGATGACAGTGCCAGACTACAAGGCTCTTATCCAGGTGGTAATGCCGATCACATTCTTGAACAACAGAATATTGTGATAGAAAATTGGAACACACTGCAAGAACGGGCTGCCCAGCGCAAAGTGGAATTACAAGCATCTTACCAGCTGCAGCGTTTCTTAGCTTCTGTAAGTTTTAATATAAAGCTTTATAATGACCTTACTAATTGCTTAATGAATTTGGTTTGAACATGTTATTTTGTGACACCTTGCAAAGACTTAAAGTATTGGGTGACTCTTTCATTTCTGATTTTAATCTTTGCCTTACAGGTACGAGATGTTGAAAACTGGGCCCTGGGTCTGTGTTCTTCCTTAAAAACTGAAGAGAAAGTCAGAGATGTAGCCAGTGCTCAAATGTTGAAGGCAGAGCACGACCAGTTGAAAGCTGAAATTGAAGCCAGAGAGGGTACATTCGGAACTATCGTGAATGCTGGTGAAGAAATGATTGAAGGAGGTCACTATGCTCACGAAGAGGTATGTCTTGTTCTTCACTTTTTTAAAAGCTGTTCTAAAAGTAAACTTTAAGAAACATAAACTATGGACTGAGTGTGCCCAATGTGAGGTAAACAAACACTGAAAAGTTATAATCTAAATTCAATGCATCAGATTTTGATACTGCTTAAGAAGTCATCAAACTTGCTAAAGTTTGTCATACTTAAATTATATTTTTGCTTAAAATTTTTTATTAATGTTTTTTGATACATTGTTACTTCTTAACTAAACAGGAAATTCATAGCACTTCACACACATGCCCTTAACTTAACTGTTATCAAACAGCTATAGTTCATTGTAGTTTTGACTCAAGACCTTTCTGGTCAAATTTCAACTGAACTTTCATTAACTATAAACAGATGCTCATTAAATGGGAATTTTAATTAAACTTCAAACAACCAAATGACCTCTTGGTCCTCATAATGTATTAGTTGTATTTGTGTTCTGATTTTCATTTCTTAATTTTCAGATCCGGGAGAGACTTGACCAGCTCTTGGCTGTTAGGGGAGACCTGCATACTGCCTGGCACAAAAAGAAAATCTATCTTGATCAGCTGTGTGAACTTCAATGCTTCTTGAGAGATGCCAAGCAACTGGATACATTAAGCAGTCAACAAGAAGTAAGTTTTAGTATCATCTCAACACTCAGAATTTTATTTAATAATTTTGAAAGATGTATTGAACTAAGTAAGTTTATTTCATGCTTTTTTTTATTACTTCAGGTTTATCTGTCCAGTTCTGATGTTGGAAATACTGTAGAAGAAGTTGATGTTTTAGTGAAAAAACACGAAGCCTTTGATAAGCTGCTTGTAGCTCAAAATGAAAAGGTAACATTAGAAACTTTCAATTTGAAAAAAAGAAGATTTTGAACACTGCCTTGTATTATAGTTTCCCAATGTATAAAATAATGTGTTTATATTATGGATTTTATATTACAGCTTGTAGCCTTGCAAGATCAGGGGGCTAAACTTTTGCAACAAAACCACTTTGATTGTGAAACCATCAGATTGAGAATGATGGAGGTTACAAACAGGTATGCATTCAACAGATAAATTCATTCATTCAGTTGTGTATTTTTGGCTATTTCAACTAACTCTTAATTTTTTTTACTTTCTGCAGGAGGTCTAAAGTCAGGGATCTTAGCAATTTGAGAAAGCAAAAGCTAGCAGATAGCTTCCTTCATGCTCAATTTAAGAGGGATGCTACTGAGGTAAGTTTTAAGATATTCTAATTTTTAATTAATTGATCAAAAAATTACTGGTGCACATAGCACATTTTGTGTAAGCATTCATAAAGTTTTAAATCTTGTTTCTAGCAGAAGTAAATAAAGTTTGCAGTTTCATTTTATTTACAGAGCAATTTTAATAAAAGGTTAATCTATAAATTTGTCATTATTAGTATTATGTTCATCTGTTAATGCATGTTTAATATCTCTAGGCTGAAGCTTGGATTGACGACAAGAAGAAGTATTTAGATTCTGAGCAGGATATGAGTCAAATTGCTAGTCTGGAAGATAAAATGAGAAAACTGCAAAAGCATCAAGCATTTCAAGCTGAGCTATCTGCTCATGAAAGTAACATACAGAATATTAAACAGGTTTGTAGTGTTAAACTCTCAGTTCATAACTATTGCACTCATACATCTGATTTCCATTATATTTAGGTTTGTTGTAACAATCTTAAATTTATGTGTTAAATGGAAATTTTTATTATCAACACAATTGCATCTAAAATGGCGTATTTCTCTTTTTATTGTTCGTTTTTGTAATGAAATATTGATATGGTGTTTCAGAAAGGAGACCTTTTGCTGTCCAAAAACCATGAGAGCTCCCCTCAGATCAAACAACAGCTGGATAAGCTCTTGAAGCAGTGGAATGAACTGATATCATCATCCACAAATTTAGGCCGTGGTTTAGAAGAGGCTCAAGATATGTTGGAATTCAATAACCAAGCTGAAAAGATAGAGGCATGGATTAGAGATAAGGTAATACAATATAGCTTTTGTGTAATTAAAGTTTTAAGAAATTTAATATATAAATATTTTTAGTTTAAATTTTGAATGGAACTTCTGGGCGTTTCATATTTGATATCAATTTGTATTCATATTACTACAAATAAGCATTTCAATTATTAAAAAAGTGCCCTAAAGTGCCTTTTAATGACTAATAACAATGCTCTTTTTTGTGCTCTTTAGGAAATGATGGTCCAAGCTGGAGATACTGGAAAGGATTTTGAACATTGCCAAGCTCTTCAAAGAAAACTGGATGATGTGGATTCTGTAAGTTCCAACCTATAAAATTTTAAATATGAGTCAAATCAATGAAACTCTTTAATTTTTAATTCATTGAGTTCATGCCTCATATAGTTTAGGACTCTAATTTATGTAATGAGTAAATTTTTATACAAATCATGTAGTTGGAAGTGTTTAAAGTAAATTTTTCCTTATCTTTTCTCTAATTTCAGGATATGAGGGTTGATGAAATGCGAATCAAAACCATAATTTCCTTATCTAATAAGTTGATGAGACAAGGACGATCTGATACTCAGTCAGTACAGCAGAGGCAAGAGGGGCTGATTTCTAAGTAAGTATAAAATGGCATTCACTAATAAATGGCAGCAGAGCTCAACATACCAGAGAAGTTTTACAGGTCCTGTAAGAATGTTAATCTGGAAAATACATGCAGAATTAAACTATCACATAGACAAAAACATAAGTGGGCATTCATATTTGTATTTACCACTGATATAGGGCCTGTAGTGGGAAGTTACTTACTATAGATTTGAATTTACATATTCTGAAGTTTGTTTAGACAATGCAAACGTTTTGCTGTGTGTGTGGCATAAGTAAATGTTGGAATATTAGTATAACTTTGTTATTCAGTTGATTCTACTTTAAGATCTTTTAATTTTTCTTTTTTTAAGTTAAGATTTTCATTTCTATATTCTTAATACCTTGAATTTTCAACAGATGGAAAGCTCTCCAAGGTGCCCTAGATCTGTATCGCCAAAAGCTTGCCAACGCATCTGATGTGCATGCCTTCAACAGGGATGTGGATGATACAAATGATAGAATCAATGAGAAAGTAAGTTTCGAATCTCATTTTTTAAAAAAACTTTTCAACACATTGTTTTGTTTTTTATGCAGTCCCACTCACTTTCAATCTTCTGCTTTTAGTCTTTAGCATTGTCTGTTGAGGAAGAAACTAAAGACCTGCAATCTGTGGAAGCCTCTCAAAGAAAGTTGGAGACCACCGAAAGGGATATGACTGCCATCGAAGCCAAACTGAAAGAGCATGACGGCGAAGCACGTCGGCTTGCTCAGAAGAACCCGGAAGTCAACACTCAAACTCGACAAAAGTTGTCTGAAGTTCAAGAGAACTGGCGCAAGCTAACAAATCTATGCTTAAATAGGTAAAGCATATAATAGTTTAACATTCAGGCAAACTAATTTTTGAGTTGAATTTTATCTACTCTAATAAATAAAAGTGTTGAAGATAAGTAAGAAACGGTGAAATCTGGTGGCTATTCCATTTAATTTTATTAAAGACTTTTTAATATAACTACCAACCAACAATATTAGAAGAGTAAACATCAAAGTATGAATTTTTATCAACAACCCTTCTGATGCTGTTAAAATAATTTTACTTTAGTTTATAAAAATATTACTAAAGAATTTTGAATTTTTCATGCTTATAATTATTCATTCTCTAATCTTGATCTCATTTAATAGGAAACAAACTTTGTCGTCTTCCTATACTCTTCACAAGTTCTTGACTGCCTTTACAGAGTTGGTAAGTTGTGAATGCTTTTGAGCCTGAGTCTTGATCTTGATGCTTTGACTCGTAGGATTGATTTTATTCTAATTTTTTTTTTGCTTGCAGGAATCCTGGGTGACAGACATCACGAATAGAATGACATCAGACGAGTTGGCATCCAACAATTCTGAAGCTCAAAGCATGTTACAGCTTCATCAAGAAAGAAAAGTAAGAGTTTAAGTTAGCACAAATTTCCCATCACAATTAGTTTAAAACTATTTATAAATATTGGGGATTTCAAGAAATATGTATTGTTTTCAGGTTATTGAATATTATGAAATTCAAAGCATTTGCTAAGTTGGAAATGAAATATCTAAAATATTTTTCTGTCAATTTTAGGCTGAAATCAATGGAAGGCAAGAATCTATTAAGAGTCTAAAGGAATTTGGACATCGTCTCTTGCAACAAAAGCATTCTGCTAAAGACACCATTGAAGCAAAGCTGCAAAGACTGGAAGAGCTGAGGAAGAATCTCACCCAAGTTTGGGAAGAGAGGCGTCATACTTTGACTCAGTGTAGAGATCTACAAGTAAGTCTTTTAAGTAAAACATATAATCTTGAGATTGAAGTAAATTTACAATGTCATTAATTAGTGAAATAAGTTATGTTTCTTCTAGTAAAACTTGGTTGCATCAAAATTTTAAGGTGAAATATTGATATGTCAGTAAGCTGTGGAATACATTCATGATGCTCAATTATTAAATTTTGGATACTTAATTTTATTTTGATAATTGTTCAACTTTTGTGAAGCTTTGCTATGTACTTTTATTAATTTATCTTTGCTTTACTTTATCAGGTGTTTAAAGAACAAATAGAAGCAGCAGAATCATGGTTGTCTGTTAAAGAAGCCTTCTTAAATAATGAGGATTTAGGGGTAAGAAGCATTTTTTTGTGCACTTTTGAAAATTTAACCCATTAAATTAATTTGTGTGAATTTCATTTACAACACTGCATAATTCCTGTATAGAAAAATCAGTAACTTCTGATTTCAATCACTTATATCAAAGATTTTTGATTGTTCAATTTTAACTTAACAACTATTTAACCCTCCAGGATTCCATGTCGAGTGTGGAAGCTCTGATCAAGAAGCACGACAACTTTGAGAAGACCATGAGTGCCCAGAGCAACAAAATTGACGAGCTCGAAACTTTCGCCACTGAGCTGGTTGCTGCGAAGCACTATGATGGTGCTTCTGTCCAGTCCAAGTGCCAAGCCGTGTGTGCCAGGAGGGACAAACTAAAAGAAAGTGCTCTCATCAGGAGGAAGAAGCTACAAGAGTCCAGAGAGCTTCAAAAGTTCTTCAGAAACATCTATGAGGCTAGTATTTCTCTTCAGTCTTAGCTAAAACTTAGATGTGTGCCATTTTGTTGCCCAGTTATTTGATTCATTGGCATAATAGGCTTTGAGTGTGCCTAATATACATTTAGCATTCTTTTTTTTCTGGAAACCAGGTTGGACTGAATCTGAAAGTTTTTAAACAAAATAAATTATTTTGATAAAATGATCTTCTGGATTGAAGGACCTTGATCCAAGGATAAAAAAAACCTGACATTTTCACTCCTAACTTGGGAAAACATCCTTGCAGGGACTGACCACTACTATGGTCTTGACTCTGGCTATGTAAACTTTCCTTACTTCATCAAAACAAAATACTAATTTTTCTAAAACTTTATAGGTTGTTGGGTGGATAAACGAGAAACTGCAAGTAGCGTCTGATGAGTCCTACAGGGATCCCACAAACTTGCTAAGCAAGATCCAGAAGCAGGCTGCTTTTGAAGCAGAGTTGGCCTCCAACAAGGCAAGAGTAGATGCTGTTATGACAGAAGGGGAGAAACTGATGACCAGTGGTCACTATGCCTCTCTGGAAATCCAGAACCTCCTTCAAGAGCTAGAAATGCACTGGAGGCAGCTCCTGGATCAAACTGCTCTGAAGAAAGAACGCTTACAAGATGCTTACCAGGTAAAGTTTTAGCGATAGTTTCGTTTAAAACAATTTCTCATTTATGATTGTTTACTTTAGTGATTAGGAGTAATAACTGAAACGTCTTTAATATCAAACACTACAAAACTTGTAAAATATAGCCAAAACCTTATTAATGACAGCTTATTAAAAATCAGTTTTCTGCTTATTTTAAATTGTTAAATAGCAACCGAACAGTGATATTTTCAACCATACATGTAATAACATGTTTTATTATTAATTAAACTATTTACTATTTAAGCTCAACTTTATTTAAACATAGTTATAGTTTCTGAGATATTTAACTCTAAAGTTCTTGCTTTTTTTGCTTTTCTCTTAACAACGAGTTGCCAAAATTCATAATTTGTAACTTATTTACTTATTTTTTTAATTATTATATTTAGAACATTTAAAGCCATACTATAGGAAAGTATCAGTTTTAGTATAAAATTACAGCTTGTAATTGAAGTTTAATGCATATATCTATTAAAAATAAATGTTTCTTTCCTTCTTTCCTATGTTATCATGATTCATTTTAAACCAAGTTGTTCTGTGAATAATTATCGCTGTAGTTCAAAATATTTTGATTAGTAAATTCAGTGAATTAAAATGAGCTTTACTAAAACATTAACTTAATTAAAGTAATCCATTTCTTTGCATGAACATGTTGTTAATATTTCCTTTTACGTTACAGGCTTTGCAGTTCAACCGCATGCTGGATGAGTTGGATGCTTGGATGGATGAAATTGAAACACAACTTCAGTCCGAGGACCATGGAAAGGATCTCACCGCTGTTCAGAACTTGCTGAAGAAACACCAACACCTAGAGACTGATATTAATAATCATGCTGAAAACATTGAACAAATCAAAGATCTGAATGCTAGTTTCCAAAACAGCAACCACTTTTTAAAAGAGGAAATTGAAGAGAAAGCAGTGGCTACAGTAAATAGGTAAATAGCTTTTATTAAATATGTGCCAACATTTTAAACTGTTTACGGTTTCATTTTGTAATACTCCTATGCAGCATTCATTCTTTTTTTATAAAGTTTTGAAATAAAAGAGGGATGTAGAATTTATTTACCCTCAATTGTACCAGACTTTAGAAAAGTATCATATTCCTATCAAGGGCTACTGCCAATTTCCGGCCAAGGCTGCTTCAGTTAGTTTCAACTATCTTTATCTGTTTATTGCTGTTGTTTTCCATCCATTGATACCAATGTTTCTCAACCATTTTTCTATATTGTCCATCCATCTTGTATAGGCTCTGCTTCTTTTTCTCTTACCCTCTGGTTTTAAAAACATTATTTTCTATACTGGGTTAATGTCGTTATATCAAAATATATGGTCAAGCCATCTTAGTTGGGAAGCTTTAATTACTTTAACTAAATTTGGTTCCTTGCACTTCATTTGTAATTCAAAATTATGATGTATTCTTCAGACTCCATTTTCTTATACTGCTCCAAAACTTCTTCTCAATACTTTCTGTCAGCTCAACAAGTTTTTTCAGATGTTAATAGTTTTTTGTACCTTGAATTATGTTAGCACCTTTATGCACCTAATAAATTCAATGTACTTTTGATGTGTAAAAAAGAAAGGGAGAAAAATAGAAGTAGTCTATTTACTTAGTTTATGGTGTGAAAATAAAAGGTTAAAAGGGTTTTCCTTTTAATAATTCCAAATAGATTTACGTTTGGTATTCAGCTCTATCAGTACTGGTTAATTCTTAGTAATTGATTTAATGTCATTTTATTAGGTACCAATCCCTTCATGATCCTGTTCAAATTCGACGCGAGAACTTGGAAGACTCCCTACTTCTGCACCAGTTCAACAGGGATGTGGAAGACGAACTGTCCTGGATTTGTGAGAAGGAACCTTTGGCTGCTTCTTCCGACTTGGGAAACAACTTAGTCACTGTGCAAAATCTGCAAAAGAAACACCAAGTATGTTGGGTTCAGTCGAAACTGAAGTATCTTAAGCTCTAAACATGTGATGTAATTCTACTTTAGTATGTGTGAACTAAATGGATTTTGGAGTATTCCTTCAGGCAAAAAGCTCTTGAATTTTCTAAATAATATGCTGTCTGAAGTAATATTCATCTTGAGTTGCTTATATTCCAATTGAATGGATATAATTGAAATATTCTCCACTTAAATTAATAACAATGTTATTTGTGGTTAAAGCATTTTAAAATCGTTCTCATAGCAAATTTTTAATTGAAAACTAGGCTCTGGAAGCAGAAATCCATGCTCACGAACCTTTGATAGCTACAGTTGTGAGCAAAGGCAAGCAAATGATAAGGATAGGCCATTATGCATCATCCAATGTGGAAGCTAAATTATCCCAACTTCAAACATCTCTGCAACAACTTAAAGATCTGTCCAGCATCAGGAAGCTTAGGTTACTGGATGCTGTTGAATCTCAAACAGTGAGTGTTTTCAATTTGTAATGTTTTGCCATTTAGCATCAGTAGTTTCAGTTTACTTTTTTATTTACTGTGTGGCTTTCATTTCTTTTCATAGTTTTACTCAGAAGTTGCTGAGGCTGAGTCTTGGATAAGTGAGAGGAAGCCTCCTCTAACTAGTTCTGATTTAGGAAAAGATGAAGACTCAGTTCAGGTAAGATAGCATACTATAGACACTATTTAAAACTTAAAATTCTAACCATTCTTTAAAAAAAGTTTGTGTTATGCTAAAGCTTGTGCTCTATTGAAATAATACCTACTTCAATGATGTCTTCCTGTGATTCCTATGAATTACACTCTATAGTTCAGTGATTATTCTTGCTGCTGTTTAGTTAATAGTGTGATCTGATTCATCACTCTGAAATGTAAAAAAAAAATGTTTCAAACTGTGATTATGCTGCAGAAAAGAAACACACAGTATTTTACTTGTGATAAATCAATCAGGATTTCACAAACTTAATCAATTAATAAGAACTTGTTAAAGGGCAATAGAAAAAAATTAGATGATCAAAAAAAGTTAAGGTTTTAGAAAAATTTTTGGTTAATCTTTCACAAACTGATTAACAAACTAAATGTCAGTGGTAATTAGTATATCTAGAATTTTTTCCCCCTTACAGTCTCTGATGAAAAAACTAGATGGTCTTGAACGTGATATCCATAATTTCAACACCAACATTATAAAACTAGCGAAACTAAGTCAAGGTTTAGTAGAAAGAGGGCACTTTGACAGTGAAAACATTCAAGAAAAACAGGTATGGTCCTTTTCTCACATCCCTAATGTTTCAATAATTTCCCCCATGTTTTATTACTTGCTCATGTTTTGATGATGAATTTCAGAAACAAGTTGAGACGAACTACCAGGAGCTGAAGCATTTAGCCGAAGAGCGCGGTTATCGACTGCAAGAAAGCAAGAGGTTCTTCAACTTTATGAGAGACGCCGATGAGGTGGCTGCTTGGATACAGGATCAAATGGTCATTGCCAGCTCCGAGGATTATGGAAAAGATGTTGAACATGTTGAAGTATGTTGTTTTTCTTCCTATTTTTAATGAGGTTTATGTGTTTATATTAGAGAAAGATCTTTTCCATCAAAGTAGAATTACAGTATCGATGAATATCTTAATACTAACCATCTTAGTTTTGGTGTTAGAAATGTATTTTCTGAGTACTTTTAGCATTTTATTTTAGTATCTTTTTACTTTAACATCTAAAGAAAATAAATTGATTGTTAGTGAACAGTTAGTAAATTGATCTCACCATAATTTATTTTTGATTTGGCTGTTATTTGAAACAATAGCACTCCTTTGTCAAACCTTGTACTAAAAAATTATAGTCAACTTGATAGTTGATCTATTGGGCCTGTAAATTCTGAAAATTAATTACTAGATAAATAGTTTAAAAGGTTATTAAGATTAAGCATATTGAGTGAAGTATGTTTAAGGTATTAACATTCTATCAAATCTATTCAAGAAACCTTTCCTTGTGAGTTTACCATCATAGTAATAAATTTAAAAATAATTTCAACTCTACTTTCATTTCAGATTCTCATCCAAAAATTCGAAAACTTCATTAGCACTCTCCATTCAAATGATGACAGAGTGGCCAACTTAGAAAATGCAGCGAGTACTCTTCTGAAAGAAAGCCACCCCGAATCTCGCAAAATCGCATCCAAAAGCAGTGAAATATCTCACATGTGGGAAGAACTCAAAGAGTGTGCTCAATCCAGACAAGAGGTAATAATTGCACTCTTTATAAAAATCCCAATTTCAATCTCTCTGGAATCCAAATTAAAAATCTGACTAATTTTGGAAAAAATATCGACAGGCTCTAGCTGGTGCCAAGCAAGTTCATACTTTTGACAGAAGTGCAGATGAAACCATCAGCTGGATCCATGAAAAGGACACTGTTTTATCCAACGAGGATTATGGACAAGATTTGGAAACTATTCAAGCTCTAGTCAGACGGCATGAAGGTTTTGAGGTCAGTGAAATTGAATATCTATATCTTTTGTTGGTTATCTACAACTAATAACCAATTTCTAACATAAGTTTTTAGTGCTTAAAACATTTTTAAACCAGGGGTACAAAACTATCTATCCTGTTATGATATGGAAGTATAGTATGCTCCTCTCTGTTATTTACTATAATATAAGAAAAATTTCATTCAAATCTTCTAAAAAATTACCCAAGTTTCAGTTCTACCATAGGTTAACTTTATATTTTAAAAATGTAATTGAGGTGTTTGCTACAACAAATAGTTAACTCCAAAATCAGAATTCACATCAAAAGGCACCACTTTGGCAGCAGCAAGTGTTAGTTGCCAATTTAGTGCTATTTTATGACAATGTATAACTGGGATGGTGTCTATGGTCACCTTTTTTTACTACAAAACAAAGTATAAGAGTAGAAAAATAACGACTTTACAAATACTCAATCTAGTGGAGTTAACTCATTGTTGCAGCAAACACCTCAATTGTATTTATGAATAAAAATAAATTTTAAAACGTGCATTGAAAACACATCAGAAAACCTCTGATTTATTTTTAGATTTTGAAGTATTATTGTTGTATTTAGGCAAAAAAAAATTACTGTATCTACCCTTAAAATCATTTAAGTGGGAAACATTAGATACCATTATAAACCTTTGAGTAGAGATGTAAAATTCTCGGTAATAATCTTTTGGAGAATATTCTTGAGAATATTCTCGAGAATATTCTCCAAGAGGAGAATTTTCGAGAATATTCTCCTAGAAGCTACTAAAATAATTTTTTTTGAAAAAAAATTTTTTTATAAGGTATATATTAACTTCAAATTTGAAGAATATTAAAGGTTTTACAATGAGAAGTCATCATAAATAAAAGAAAGACAAATTAAATTGAAAAATATTTTAAAATCACTACTTAATTGATAAGACGACATGTTTGATAGGTAAGGCAGAGTAAGCCAGAGTTACATTCTATTAATTTAAGATTTTCCAACTTTTAAATAGCTTTTTTGAAATAAATTATGTATATAAGAAATGCTTTTCTGGAATTTATTTTGTGGAATTTTAATGAGAATATTCTCTTGAGGAAAAAATGATGAGATGTACTTAAAATTATAAGACATATATCTAGTGAATGAAAATTTGAAGATTTAATCATTTCATGTACACAAGATGAGTAAGATATAAATTTAATTGTAACTTTGAGAATATTCTCATGCAGGAAAATATTAATGAATCTGAATTAAAATGAGGTATTTTCACGATTTGAGATTAAATTTTATTAAAATAGTAGATAAAAACCCATGAAGAATGACGTTTAAATGAAGTTCCTGAGTTTCCCAGTTTCTGAGGTATAAATTTTTGAAATTTCGTTTTGGCACAAAAACAGAAACACTGTTGTTTACAAGCGCTATGACGTCACATCCAATAGTATCCAGTTTTCCGATCATTGAAAAATAGTAAAACACTAGTTTCGAGGCCGCTGTGATGTCAAATCCCGTTTTTTTTATCACGTGACTTATCTAGTGTTTTGGTAAAAATAAAATTGAATTTTGAATTATTTAAAACATATTTTTGAACTTAAAAATCTGATATTTGAGAGTTTTAAACTATAATGTATCAAAAAAAGTGTAAAATTAAGCAAATCCCTCACTTATGCAAATACCCCATTACGCAAACAAAAAGTTAAGACAAACTATTCATTCATAAATATTTTTAAGTAGACAGTAAATTAAACTGCATCTGATAGTAATTTAGAGTTCTTTGAGAATATTCTCCCGATAAATTATTCTCTGTAAATGTAAAATAAATATTATAAAATTATTTCAAATATTTTTCTCAACAGATACTAATTCTAATGTGATATCCCCTTCTTTTAAGAATATTCTCCTAATTTTACAAAGTTCTATCATAATTTTAGCTAAATGTCAGGTTTTAAAGGTCCTTTAGTTTGATAAATATTGGTATTACCTTTGTTTTTAACAACTATATAAAAAGAATTAAGACTCCTCTTTTAATTGTATGAGTATTTTCTCCCAGTAAAACTTGCTTTGAATATTTTAAAAAATATTTTATTTTGTATTAAATAAAATTTACTTATTTTAAAAAAAATCTTACGAAATAATGAAATTACTACAGTTCAGAGAATATTCTCTGAACTGTAGGGTGACTTTTAAATGGTAAATTTCATTGAATTTGTTTTTGTTTTCAGGTTTCCAACACTAAAACTACATGACCATTTCATATTATCAAACATTTTTACATTTATTAATCAAAAAATAGAATATTCTCGATTATTCTCAAAATTCTTGCCCCTGGAGAATATTCTCAGAATATTCTCGTTCTCCGAGAATATTCTCGACTCACATCTCTACCTTTGAGTGAAAGGGTAAATTATGGTTTCAATTTTTCTTCTCTTTACCCTATAGAGAGATCTTGCTGCTGTGAAAGAACAGGTTGTAGCTCTGGTGGAAGAAGCTCGGAGGTTGGCAGCTCAGTTCCCTGATGCCAAAGAGCACATTGATGTAAAGCACGAAGATGTGGCCGATGCATGGAACCAACTGCTGGAAAAGTCTGCTGAAAGGAAGGATAAGCTGCAACAAGCTGAGCAGTTGCAAGCTTACTTTGATGACTACAGAGAGTTGATGTGAGTATACCCAACATCTTTTTTGGGAAATTTTTTGAGATAATGTCATGATTATTTTGAATGTTGATAGGATTGTGTTAAATCTAAATGATTAACCCTTTATATGCCACTGTAAAATGCTGTGGTAATTTCAAATGGTTTTTAAAAGGGTCAAATGGATTTAAATTGTTTTTACTGTAACAGTACCTATTCATACATCTCTTAAATTCAATGACTTTTAGGAATAACACTAAAGTAAACTGGTTTCTTAATTTTAATTAAATAAACAGGGTTCTCACTGGTCAGGGGAAACCTGAAATTGTTAGGGAATTTGAATTTGATGGAAATAGCCAGGGAAAATTGTTTAATTTTGCTAAAACTTGGAAAATTCATACAGAAAGGCTGGAAAATTATAAATTTCAAAGTCAGTATCTTATATTTGGCTCAGAAAATGAAAATTTATATGATTAATGTTATGTATGTTCAAAAGAGCAAGAATTATTCTGAAAAATTGCTATGGATAGCTACCTTTTCTACTGCAAAGCTTCAATGTTAACCAGGAAAAGTCAAGGAATTTATTTCCAAAATTGAGTGGAAACCATGAACAATAAATCCCCAAAAGTTTTCAGTTGAGAACTATTATATTGAGAGAGAGAGTTAAACTTAATTTAAAATTATCTTAACAATAATAATAAAAATAAAATTGTTTAGTTAATAATGTTATTTTATCTTTTGACAGGGCCTGGTCTAGCGAAATGATGGCGCTCATAACATCTCACGAGCTGCCGAGAGACGTCTCTGGTGCCGAAACCCTCCTGGAGCGTCACAAGGAATACAAATCCGAGATTGACACTCGGTTGGATAACTTCAACAAGTTCTATGAGGCTGGAGAGGCCATTATAGCCTCTGGTCATTTCATGTCCGACGAAATCAAGGACAAGATCCACAGGCTAAAGGCTTCCATATCCCAGTTACAGTCTACGTGGGAAAAGAGGGAAGTCATTTATGAACAAAATCTGGATGCTCAGGTGAGGATTTGTGGATTATTTTCCCATCTGTTTATATGTAGAATGCATTGGTATGTTTCTGTAATTTTTCTATTCTCTATAACCTTGCCCTGAAATTTCTTGAACTTCCAAAGTGGGAAAGTGTTTTGTTATATATGACTTAGAAAATTAGTTTTATTTTACCATTACTTAGTGATAAATGTGTGTTTATTACATTAGTTTGCTATACTTTAATAAGAGAGATTTAACCCTTTAGTCTTAGATTGCCTTGAATCCTATAGAAAATTTGGGGCAGTCAGGGCTGAAAGGGTTAAAGGCACATACTGATCAGAAAAAGTTTGAAACTTTAAAAGAAGTATAGTTGGGAATTGGTGGCCTGTGGGATAAAAATAAGAAAAGCACAAACCTAATCTGAAAATAATGAAATATAAATTAACTGGTTCGAGGTAACTCTTTCAATGTGTTTTTCTTGACAAGACAGAAATAAATTAGGATTTTTTTTCATTTGAGTTTGATTTGTAGATTGTTGGCATTATATTTGTTTTGCTTTTTTGTAGATATTTAAAAGAGATGCAGAGCTTCTTGAGTCTTGGTTACAAAGCCGTGAACCTATCTTGTTCGACAAGCAATGTGGTGAATCCATAATGGACGTGGAAGAACTGATAAGGAAACACGAAGACTTTGAAAAGACTATTGAAGCTCAAGAAGATAAATTCCTGGCCCTGAAAAGAATAACTATGGTATGCTAAACATTTTGTATCAATTTCTTTTAAGTATCATCTTTTAAAAGCTATTTAATATTTCTTGCAAAACCATAACTTATGATCATGTTTTAAACCTTTTTTTTTGTATTATATTAGCTGGAGAATGCATTCACCAAGCAAAAAGAGGAAGAAGAGCAATGTAGAAAAGCCGAAGTCCAGCGCAAAGAACAAGAAAGACTTGATGCAATCAAGAAGAAAGAACAGAAACGTATTCTTGAAGTAAGCTATGGAATTTTTATTGACCTCCCAATTGTTATACCTTAAATATAGGAAGCCTCTTTGTTGCTATAACCAACTAAGTAAAATTTTTTATAACATTCTTAAAGGTTTTAGTATATGACAATACAGAATACATATTTTGGAACCAGTAGTCTGTCCATGGCAATTTTACTACCGTTTTTAGGTACATTCATCATTTGATAATAGTTTAATTTATAAATAAATAAATCACAAATTCAATTTTAGGAAAAAGGTACTTACACAAAATACATTTTTGAAAGAAAGTTCTCTAGTAAGCTATATTCTCTCAATAGTTAAATTTTTAGCCATCTATCTTGTTTTTAATGTTTAAAAAAGTTATGCACATGTTTTTATGTTGATTTTTCACAAAATAGGTACCTCTTAAAAAACCTAGACAGGCCCCTTGAAACAGATCATGAGGTTAACTTTTAATTAAACATGTTTCATTTATATTTTCAAGGGCTTAAAATTGAATTTTGACTAGACTGAAATCAAAAATTTTTGTGATCATATAAAAGCAGAAAAAAAACCTATAGAATACAAGTAAGAACCTGGAGATATTGGTTTCTAAACTCTTGTTTGTGTCACATGATTTTACTTTTCTCTCCCTGGAGTTTATTGAGAAGCTTTCTATTTAATTTTTCAAATTTGATACATCAAAATAAGTGTCTACCCTTGAAATTAACTCACAATTTAGATAGCTGTTACTAAATCCATTTCACACTTTCCCCAGGAGCGCCGCAAAGAAGACGAAAGGCGGCGCACCCAAGAAATCGTCCTCAAAAAACCCGGCGAGGAGCGCCCCATCGAGTACGAAACCGACGGGCACACCTCCCCCGCCTCGTCCCCCAAGAACGTCCCCATCCCCGAAATCCGCACAGGGCTCTTCCGCACCTCCAGCCAAAAGAGCCTGGACGGCGGCGACTACAAGCTCTCGGTCAAGCGCGGGGAGAGCATGCGCATCGAGGGGCTGAGCCCCTGGAAGCAGCAGCAGCTGGAATCTCCCTCCCACATGAAGCGCTCGGAGAGCATGCGGCTGGACGAGCGGCAGAAGAAGCCCAAGCGGACGCCCAGCTTCACCACCCGGCGCCGCACGCAGAGCTTCCGCAAGCCCCGGACTCAAGCGGACCTGCCGCCCGTCGAGATCGAGGGCTTCCTCGAGCGCAAGCAGGAGCTGCAGAGCGGCGGCAAGAGGGCCACCATTCGGTCGTGGAAGACGTACCATACTGTGGTGTGCGGCCAGCTGCTCTGCTTCTTCAAGGTTGGTTAGTTTGGGTTTTTATGTGCGGTGCAAGGTCCTTAATAGATGAGTTCGACCTCTTGAATTGCGTGTTACTTTGACCAGGAATCCCTTGAACATCCAGTGTGTTCCGTAACATTGAAAAGGAATCGTATTTCCGATTTGAATTACATAAGTGGAAGGGGTCTCGGGACATCACTAGGCTTATCATATTTTCTTCGGTCCAACTCGGGATACATTTTTGAAATTAATTGATAAATACCATAACAATTCATCAAAGTTTATAAACTAAGTAAAAAACATTAAACATAAATATTAAATTGTATTTTTTGTGTGTACTTTTCATCTGACATTTTTTCAAAAACTGTTTTTTAACTTAATTTCATCATAAAATTCACTTAAAAGTAAGTCATCAATGTAAAACAACGCAATTTCAAACATTCTTGCGACCTCAGACAGCTCAGACTGTCCAGGGTGATTCCAGACGTATGGTAAGCCTAGACATCACTTAAGTTGAACTCATCTATTATGTCATAATATGCCAGACAAAAGGTTTAAGGTTAAAAATTCATTTTTTATTTCAAGTAGGGTAGGTGGGGACGATTGTCCACAGTTTTTTATTTTGAATTTTTGTGGCCCACAATTTGATTATTTGATCAAGTTTCTGGTATGGAATCGAAAGCTTAGAACTGGATTAATTTTTGAAATAACTGAAGAATAATATACTTTTTTGACTATAAAGCTACACATTGAAGCGCTTCAATGGTATAATTTACTTAGAAATTCTCTTCGGATGTCATTTTATCCAACGAACTCGGTCGACCTCTTGGATCTGCCACTGAGTAGCCTGTATATTGTTGGTTTTAATATTTTCCTCCCATACCCTAGAATAGAATAGAATTACAAGGAGGGGCTAGAGAATAAAAAGCCAGGCAACTCGACCAAAGGTCCATTGTGCCAACCTCCTGACTGAAAACAGTCCCTGTCCGCAGACACTCGAACAGTCCCATATGAATGACTAGACGCAGAATGATAGTGTGACACTGTGTGGGGAAAAATTCCCCACTTCTCAATACACAAAAAAACAATCTTGAACAGTAAAAATCTGTCCAACCCTCTATTCCAGGAGTTCCCATACCCTAATATTAATAACGATTCCTGCCTCTCTTAGGACAAAGAAGCGTTCGTGGAGAACGTGGCCGCGGCTCCCCCGGTCAGCCTGCTCCAGGCCCGCTGCTCCAAAGCGGCCGACTACACCAAGAAGAAGCACGTCTTCCGCCTACAACTTGCAGATGGGGCCGAGTTCCTTTTCATGGCACACTCAGAGAAGGTCATGTACGACTGGATGAACAAGATCGCCTTCCATGCGGCCCTCCCGCCCAGCATGCAGCTCATGAGCTACGAGACGCACAAGAGCAACAGCTCGGACAGCGTCAACTCCAGCCTGAAAGCGTCGATTGCCAGCGAGGACAGCGCCGCCATGAACGACCGCCACGAGACCACGTCGGCAACCTCGAGCCAGGCGTCCTCGCCTGAGTTCCGGAGGGCGGCGGCCAATCAGCAGTCTAGGTGAATTTTTTGTTGTTGAAGTTTCCGCTGAGGGGTTCGATGTGTTCCAGTATGTTTGTAATGTAAATTTGTTGTGAACTTAGGGGTCGTTGAAATATTACGTAAGCAAGCTTTTGGTCATTTTTGACCCCCTTTGTCAGCAGAAATGAGCAAACTGCTAACCCCCTCTCATAATTACATAAGAAAACTGCCCAACCCCCCCCCCTTTAGTGATGCTTAAATTTCTCAAATTCATTGTTCTCCGTGAATACAAACCATCTTCAAACTTTCCTTGTGAAAAATGCTTAACATTTTTTCCGATATTTATTTTTGGTTGAAGTTTGAAATTACTTATGCAAGAAACAAAGGGATTTTCGAAAATGCAGTGTTTGTAACATCTTCCGTATGAGAAAGGAGTATTTCACCAGTAACAAGCATGGTTAGCTACACAAGATAGGTATAAACTTCAGCTCTCAAGCGTCACCTCCAGCCAAGGAGGTGACGCTTGAGAGCTGAAGTTTATACCTATCTTACGTATGCATTGCAATCATACTCCTCCTCCCCACTTGTCATGAAAAATAAGTAAATAGCAAACCCTCTCCCCCCTTAGGTGCTTATGTAATATTTGAACGGCCCCAAACTTAGAGATATTCTTGAATGCTATTTAGTTAATGTTTCGTTCAGTTTATGAATCGTGGAAATAAGATACGGTGTCATAGATAATAGGAATTTTAAAAATTCCTGTTTTGTTGGCTTTATTTGTAAAATCACGCAAGAAAAATATATATTTACAAAACTGGAAGGAAATTTATAGATGCAAACTCAAAATTTAGTAAAAAAAAACTGTAAACTCTTCATTTTCCTTTTTATTAACTTCATACTTTGTTATTGGTTGAGTGAATTAAATTGTTATCAGCTTCATCTTAAGATTTTTGATATAGCTGTTAGTTTTAAGTAAACGAAAGGCTCTAAAACTTGAAAGAGGGATTTCAGTGTAACTTACAGACAATCCCATGTTGCTTCCAATAAGGGTTACCAAAGTCAGTTTTTGAAGCAAAGGCGAAGTTTTCTCCATTGTCGATGCATTTAAGTACTTCATTTTCTACAGTACAGCAGTGAAAAGGTTAAATTGTATTTGCCTGTTTGATCACCAGATCATAAAAGTAACTTTTAATAGCTTCTAAAAAGACTTCTTTTCTCCTTGCAGATCTTCTGTCACCCGGTCTCACCCTCCCCCTTACGAAGAGGCTCTGATGCGAGGGGACCAGAAGCCTCCCATCCCTCCCCGCAATGTGCCACCCCGCCCCCTCTCGGACCCCCCTGCCAGGCCAGGCTCCCAGGAGGCCTCCATTTCAGTCAAGAGCAGGATCGAGATGTTCCAGAATCAACAGAATGCACCCCCGCCTGTTGCTCCTAGAACATCTCATCCAAACAGTAAGTCACTTCACTGTGTATGTCTTACAGCTGTATTCACCACTAATCTAACCTTTACCTGGAATCAAACCTTTTAATAGGTAGTTGAAAGGGGAAAACAAGTTTTAAGCCAATCAGAGTTGTTGAAAAACGCATGCATGTCTCTTTAATTAATGCATTAACTCTTTAGTTAAAATATACATTTAAAACATTATGATTAATATTATGTACAATGTATGCTTTAACCTAGTTAGGCTTGGTTCACACTCAGCTAATTGGGACTCTACTGTATAAGAACTACTTACAGCTAACCCAACTCATTTTATAGGCAATCTCAAGGGAGGAAGTAGAAGTATAATATTGAACCAAACCTTCACTCCTAGACCACTCATAACCTAACATGTGGCTAGAAACTTTTTATAGTGTGTTAGTGACTTGTAATTTCAAGCCATGAGCTACTAAAAGGCAGGGAAATTCATCAGCCCTTTGTATCTGGTCAAACACACAGTGGACTAAAAACAAGAAATGCAAGGGATTCTTTTGCTACCATGCAAATATTAAGTTTGTAGTGTTGTTCAAGTGGTTTTACTTTTTGTTTTGTTTGCAGTGCATCCTCATTACAATGGAACAGCTGTAAACAATAATCGAAACTCGATTCACACTACGAGAGACTTCCACTACAGCATAGATGAAAACTCAACGAGTTCATTCAGTGATAATGGTAAGTTATTGAGTGTTAGTATTAACATTGCAATCTTTAACCTTAAAGCCAAACCTTGCTATGCATAGCAGATAGTTATTCTCATACTACTAGCCTTTTCTCCTATTATTAGTTTTACTTTATTATTTACCTTTTAAAGGACTGAAAGGTCATTTTATGTACAGTCGACTCTGCTTAATGGGACACAGTTAATTAATCATATAATTTTATCACTACAAAATCAGATGACTTTTTTAACTTAATGCAAAATTTTCAATTAATCATTTAATTTAGTGCTGAATGTATTACTCTTAAATTTTTAAGTTGCTAAATACATATTATAAAATTGGGTACTTAGCAGGGTGCAAATCTCTGTTTTATTAGTTACACATAAAAATATAACAAAACTTAAAAGAAACTGCTAGAGTTTAGAGAGAGAAAGAGAGATTTTAATGGTATTCTATTTTGATAGTTGATACATTTTTGGCAATGTAACATAAAAACTACTCTAGTGCCCTGCTAATCCTAAAGTACCTAAAATTGTTTTAAATACTTTAACTATGACTACAGTTATGATTTTAATTCCAACACTCTCATTACACTTTCCTACTTGTTATTATCAGTCTAATCACAGCCAAAGGTGTTCACCTCAAGTTGAGTTAACCGTAGTATTAAGTCCTTGCACTCCATTCAAAACACCTTTTGGTTTGCATCCTACTCTTTAGTTTGCTTTTTATGCATGCTTCTCAGTTTGATTTGCCTTTTTTTTTGTTGTGTTGCATTAGAGCACTCTAGTTTGTCCCTCCACTCTGCTCCGCCACCCTTGCCCCAGAAACCCCCTCCCGCCGCCCTTCGCACCCACCCGGTGCCGGTAGTGGCGGATTCGGACGACGACTGGCACCCCATGTCCGACGGGGAGATGGACAAGCACGGTAAGTTATCTCCACCCACTGGCAACTTGCCTCATTTACTTACTTCATAATGAAGTGCAAGTGAAAAAGGTCATCTATAGTCTGACTGCCCCAAGAAAAACAAAACTTTGAAATGTACAAAGCTAAATAAAATAATAGCCACACAGATTTGGCACAAAACGTTTTACAGCGTGGAATAATCATTTACCATTACAACTGCCACAATATTGTATGGCGTCAGAAGTTTATCATGTGGTGGTCAGACTTTACTTTTTTAGAATTTTCTGGTGCAAGACTAGAGTTTTGTGATTTTTTCAAGCTCAGATTGGGGAAGCAAGAATCTGTTAACTTTAAATGTTTAATTTAATTGGCTTGATTATAATTGGATTTGTATAGGGTTAATATCAGAAAAATAAGAAAATATTTTTATATCACCATATAGCTAACCTAATCATCTATCAATAAGATGCTGGTCTGGGCACTAAAGCAACAGAAGCCTGGTTTTACTGGCATTGTATTGTTTAGTACACAGTTTAATGGTCTTAAAGTGAGTCTAAAACAATATACCACCCAAGAAAAATATTAATACTAGAAATTAGAAAAATATTAATAGTACTAGAAATTTTCAGTTCATAAAGAATACTCAATCTACTTTTTAACAGTGAACAAGAACGTATCAAAGGGTTCTTAAAATTTAAAAGCTTAAAATTGAACTTGTAGAATACCCAGACATACATCTCACAAATTTGACTTTATTGGTGATGTTTTACATCTAACATTAAAAAAACAAAAACAAATAAAAGCAACATTGCTTGTTTAGATATTTTGATTTTCATTATTATAATTGGATTGCCCAGCCAATCCACATGTACCCTCAAAACAGTCCAGAGACTGTTTTTAAAACTAGTAATAAATAACCACATATGATGCAACTCCAACCAATATCAACAAGCTGTCACGAATTTCAAAAATTTTTCCTACTAAAATAACTTGTTTTTTGATGAAATTCAATGCTAACATTACCTCTCTGAATTGCAGCTATGTTCAGAAAGCAGAAACTCAGTGGACAGAATTCGGATTTTGTGCAGTACAGACAGGTAAGCTACATTCAAACTCTTTTAAAACAAGTTTTGCCCAAATCAAAACTCCAACCCTCACCCACCCTTTCTCCTTTTCTCGCAGCCTTACGAAGGTGTGGACGTAGCCTCTCGCCACATGTCACTCCCCCACAAGGTTCAACCCCTGCCCCCCAACAACAGACCCTTCTCCTCTTCCCTGGAAGTCCGTTCCAGAACCACCTCATCAGAAGGCTCCTCGGAAGGTGAGGTTGCCACCAACGACCGCAAGATTAAGGAGAAGAAAAAGGGAGGCATACTAGGCTTCCTCAAGAAGAAATAGTGCCCCGCTGTAAATTAAAGAGATTATATTATTTTCGGTACTCGCGGTTATCTTCGTTCATCTTTTGGGTAACTTTGTGGAGCCGGCAGCAGGTAAATGTCTTATCGGACTGTTTCGTACGATGGGGAGTTGCTTCCGAATGTGTATGGAGATAACTAGGAGTATCTGTTGTAAATAGCCGTGGAATAATTGAATGAGTTGAAAGAGACAACTGGATTTGTCTCGTTGAAAGCAGCTGTGTACATAATAGTGAAATTGTGTTTTTTAATCTATCTGCATAAGTAAGTGTTATAGAAATTTATATGTAACTTTTTCAAAGTGTTGTTATGTTTATAAATTAAATTTATCGAAGCATATGAACATATTTTGGTTTCTAACTGAGCACAGGAGTAATTTTTTTTTCTAGAACAGAGTAAGATAAAGAGGTCTATTCCAGGAATCTGAGCTTATTTCAATAATGTGAGAGTAGAGAACATACAGCTCTTGATTTTTAAAGCAAAATATACTTTTTATTGGACCGTCTATAAATTATTTTAATGTAGTTTCAATTTGAATATTTAGAATTCAATGATACTTTTGTATTCTAGAACTATAAAAAATACTGTGCAATAAGTTCATATATTTTTCTAAGTGAAGTCACTGAATCATAATAAATATTTGTTAAATATTAATATATTGCTTTATTTCTATATTGCTAACTGACATAAAATCACATGATGTAACATTTATAGAAAACATTAAAAATACATATCTCACAACAATAAAAACCATCACAGCAATAAATTCAGAATCAAGTAATTTGTACTTCATTCAAATTAATGGAATAGTGTGGAACTTTAAAGTACATGTAGTGGACAGACTTAACACAATTGAGTTCGTTGGGGCAATATCCAGGCAATGTAACTTTCAATTCAACTTTACTTTGGAGGATTTTTGGGTTGCTGTATAAACTTTGCGTAGGTTAGGATAAATACAGGAGTCAATAAAGCTACCCTTGTATTTGTACTAGGAGGCCTCTGTGCATAAGAAAAATTAAGTTTGTAATTGCGTTTTTAAAATTTCAAGCAGAGTCTCCTTAGATTTTTTAAAAATATAGCTACTTATTGATTACCCTGTACCTTAAATATCTATTACTACCACTGTTGTTTTCACACAATTAAGTCTCTAAGAAAGTTGAAATGAGACCCAGGATTCTTTTGACAGACTTGCAGTTTAAGAACCCATATCTGGCATCTGCATTTTAAGACAACAATGATTGAAAGTGTATCACGCAATTGGCAAATCTAATTGTGATTAACTTGGTTAGAAAGTGAAGATACCTAGTTTTTGCCCAAATGCCTCAATTTGTATTAAAACAATATTAAGTATTTAAATTTCAAACTAAGTCCACCTTTAAGTGTAAATGGCTTTATAATATATAACTGGAATGTAGTAAGTTTAATAGACAAAGTATTACATTTAAAAATCTGCAACACTTAACATTCATAAGTTCAGTAAAACAGTTCTTGACTGAGTGAGTATTTAACAAGGTGCTGAGAGTTGATTTTGGGTAATTATATCGTACTGTTGAATTTATCCATGTATATTTAAATTTTGAAAGTAGTTATCTTACAGAAATAATTTTGTTTATTTTGGATTAATTTTCACTCGGTAAAAATAAAACAAAATCTTAAACTTCAATTATTCACTACATAGATAGGAAGTTGTTTTTAAAGTCAACTTTTTATTTTGTGACAAAAAAACTGGAGAGTTTATGTAAATTCTCGTTCAAAGTCATTTTAATGGAAGGGAATGTATGAAATACACTTATAAAAACATTAATGTGTAAATTTGTGACTTAAAATTATTCATCAAAATATAGAAGGATTTATGTGTTCTTTGAGTGGTAAGACGACATACTTAAAAAAACACACCTACTCTAATGGAAGAGTATAGAAATATTGCAAACATTCATAAAATACGAGTCATTTAAATAAATTTCCAAAGCACCTTATCTAAATGCTCAAGAATACTCAAAGTTGTGCTACATAAGAACGTCACTACTTTTGACCCCTAAATGTAAATATTCAGCAATAAATACCCGTAAGATTTTGTTGAGATTATCGATCGTCGGATGGTGCAGACTATCTCGATTGTCATTTTCCTTGTGCCATACATGTGGAAAGGGAGAGGGTATAAGATGTAAAATTGGAACTCCTAGAAAAATAATCATTTTTTTTGATACAAGTAGTTTTAACTCATAACTTGCAAGCATGGTATATATGAGTAGTCCTTGTATTTTAGGTTACAGCTATTAAAAATAAATAATTGTATTTAAATTTAATGAGAGACAGTAACAAAAGGCTGGAAGTTTATAAGAGTTACTCTATTATATTTAGCAAGATCATTGATTAGATGGAGCCCCTAACAAAATGGAAGGTGGAAACAATACTGGTTTGCTATGAACACTTAACAAGAATTGCTCTAATCTTAATTAAATATTTTTTGCAAAAAAAAAAAAAAATGTTTGATACCTTAAGATAAATGATCAACTCAAAGATAAAAACAAATACATACTCAAATTTTTTAGTTAAGTGGCTAACCATCATGTTAGGTACTTCATTCTAGCAAGATTAAGCTTTTCCACTAAAATTTCATGTTTAGCATAAAATATAGTGCTGTCTTGTATTTTGCACCTTTAAATACAGATGATAACCTAATCTCAACTCAGCTATGAGTATCAGAATTGTTCCATCCAGTTATTTATACATAAAAATAGTAATTTTTAATTAAATCCAAAACAGATTTTAATAGTGAAATAGTTATACTACTATTTTTAAAATTAAAATGAAAACTTAGACCAAGTTTTTATGAATTTTTTAGATAAGTTGCTCTTATCATAGTCATTTTGTTGTTCTTGTAATTTAAAAAGCCAAGATTTTAGTTATGTAAAAACGATTTAAAAAAAGGAGTGGTGGAAAGATATTTTAAGTCAGAGAAGTTCAACACAAGTTTCACCCCTTTTTAGGTACTCTTATTCATAATTTGATTCAAGAAAAAATGTCATCTCTTTATACTTAAATAGTGAAAATGTTCAGGTGAAAACCAAGTAGTACTTGTTAGGCCTATTATTAGTATTGGATAATTACAAATAAAACTCACCTCTTTTCATAAATGGTATGTGATCATCTTCCACAAATGCTAAAGTTGATCTGCTATCAAAATATTTGGTATTCCTTTCAGGAACTTGGGCTTCAACAAGACCAACAGTGTTCAGGCGTTTCTCTAGAAAGATGAGGAAGTTTAGAAACTCGGAAATAGCAAAATAAAAGTATAGAACAGATCAGGGGTTGCAGAAATTGCAGCATTTAGTCAAAATTAATTAATCAAAATATTAAATTTTAATTTTTGGCTAAAAGTTAATGATAGTTTAGTGTTTTTAATAATCTGGAAAATCTAAAGCCAATAATTTTTGAAGTGGAAAAAAACTTGGGGTTTGCAATAGTTTAAAATACAAACTCTGGTTTTGGCTGGTAAAAAATATCTGGTGATAAATGCTTTAAAAAAAGGATTCATAAAATGAAATAAATGAACCATTTCTTTCAAAGCATGCATGCATACAAAGTAATTTTTATAACACTTATAAGTATAGGGGTTTTAATGAAATAAAAAAAAAATTAAATATAATAAATAATCTATTTCTTCACATAATAAAGAACTTATGGTTTTTATTCCACTTAAAAGTGTTTAGTTTGAAATATAAAGAATAAAACCAAATAGTTTTTATATTATATAACCAGTTTATATGGTTTTGAAAAATAACTTTGAAAACTTTTTTTTGTGACTGGTGCATTAAAAAACATAATCCAACAAATTTCTTTAACAGCGTGAAAAAAACAATTGAGGTTTTTAAAGGAACAAATCCCCGATGATGACACAGTCTGTTCAGTGTTCATGTTTAATGGTGATGATGAAAGGAACAAATAGAAAAAAAATTGATGAATAGATTAGCTTAAAATTAGAATAAATAAGATTTGAATGAAAAAATACTAAACTATGAAAACCCTGCCTCCTTAGATAGACAATTTCTTAAAATAGTACTAGTAGGTACTGGTATATATTATCCCCAAGTTTCTTGGTGAAAACATGTACAGGCCCTTTTATACACTATTTAATTTATTTTTTTTGGGGGGGAGATGGCAAGGGGAATTACAAGTACAATTCAGGATTTAGGTATGATCTAGGTATTACTGTATGCTAAATTATATTCAGGAGAAAGAAATCAAGTTTTGACATAATTGTAAAAGGAAACACAAATGAAGGCTTACCAATATCTACTATTTGAGAATAAAGGCCATAGGTGTCAGGGAAGTAGCTGTAAAAAGTGGGATTGGCAGTTCCTATTAAATCCAAGAGTACCATAACATCCTGAAAAGATAGTTAAAAAAAGTGTTGAGGATTTTGCCACATACTTTTTTTTAATGTGTGTGTATCCAGTAGAAATAATACTTCATAAAAAATTGAAGTTTAACTTTTTTATTACTAAAAAAAAATATTGTAATTTAGTTTCAGCAAGAAACCAGAGTTATTTTTACTGGTCACCCCAGCTAGACCTTTGTTTAACTGATTTAGTCTGTCCAGAGCATGGAATTATAGCTTTTAAGTTATAAGAACAAGATTATTACTATAGCCACTAGATTTATGAGGTTTTAGAATGTTATCAGATGAACTTTTTCAAAACCTAAACCATAGAAAAATGTAGGAATTGGGAAAATATTCATAAAAAAAATAAGGTATTATAGTGTGTGGAGGTCGCCACCAATCATTAATAATGATACATTTATGATAGGTTTTTAACCTAGTTTGATTTAAATAAGTTTTTTAAACAACTTTATCTCTAAATTCGTAATAGAATTCTAGAACAGCAAAAATTTCTTATTAAACAAAAAAATGTTCAAAATGCAAAGTTTTTAGAACTGTTTAAAAGTGAAAAGAGGCAATAAAAAAAAGAATACCATTCTGTCCAAGTACGATGCATAGTCCTTGCCCTTGCACTGACTTCCGTACAAAGGGTCAGGGAAGGGCCTCATCCTGTTCCACTTTGCGGCCAAGTGTCTGGAACCATAGAGGGAATCTGTCTTGCTCCATCTTTGGAATGCCTCCTCCCCATCAAAAAATATGAGCTGTAGGGTGAGGTCGTTATCCTGCCAAGATAACAATACACAACAAAAGTTAAAAATATAGTAATAAAAAAAGAAAACTATCTGTACTTGAGAGGTAAACTATCTTTTCTAAGTCACACAATTATTAAAAATTCTAGAGATAATGTCCATAAAAAATCTTTTGAGGAAAAAGAAATTAAAAACAGTATAGTATTTTCAATTAGAAGTTCACATTAGATTTAAATTGACTCCCCCTGGTGAGATTTAGCTGGACCCCTCCCCTTTTTCGACCTTCAGTAATTTATGGACGAGTTCAACTCTCTGGACACTCATGGTGTATTACATTATTCTCAAATCAATCGGAAGGGTTCAAGGAATTTGTGTCATCACACAGTCAAACTCATCTATATTGGTGCCTTATGGACATATTATGTTGCCAAAAGCTAAAGGTGATATTTTCAGAATGAAGGCATGTCTAATTTGAGCTTGAAGGTACTAAAAGTCTAGGGATAAATACAAATTTCCAGCTTGAACCAGACTAAGATTATAACTTCTGTACGATGAAGAAATAATAATTTACCTCTCTAGAACATATATAGTAGCATCTCCAAAATTTAAATAAAAAAATCTCAGAGAAATCTCATTAGTCTTGTTAATAAATTAGTCTTGTTAGTATTGTTAATAAATTAGTCTTGTTAGTATTGTTAATAAATTAGGCTGTATATCAATTTCTGTGTTTAGCAATCTTTAGAGTAGATCTTTCATTCTCATTAGATTTCAATATTTTTCTCTTCAATCCCTGTTGGTGTTTTTTCTTCAATTCTTTGGATTTAATAAGGTTTGTTGTTTTGTCTTAATGGAAATCTACAGATTTGTGTCTTGTATGAAATTTTTTTTGCTTATTTTTGCAATTCTCGTTATTAAAGAACTTTTGAAAAATTTAAGGTTTGTTTTAATTTTTTTATTGAAACTCACACTAAAATGCATTTAATAGATGGGAGATTTTACGATCTTTTTTTTTAAACAAGCCTACCAAAGATATTTTTCTATTTTCAGAACTGTACAAAATTGATTTATTGATACTAAGAATTACAAAATGCCCGTTTTATTGGTTTTTCTACCATTATAATTGAATAAATCAGCTTTTTAAAATAAATATTATTAAATATTTTGATTTCTGGAATAGAAATTTAAATTCAATATTTTAACATTCATTATATAAACTCTTTTAATAAATTATTCATATCTTTACCTGTGCTTTTTTCAATGTGATTGTCTTATTAACTAAACTAATCATATTTTTAGGAATACCGATTTCAGCCAAGGTTTCAAGTATCTCTTCTCCATTTATTGAATCATAGTCCTATTTAAAATTTAAATAAGTTAATACAGGATTTAATATCATACTATTTGTTTCTTTTAATAACTTAATACTTTTACCTGTCCTTTTTTCAATATTATTGTCTTATTAACTAAACTAATCATCTTTTTAGGAATACCGATTTCATCCAAGGTTTCAAGTATTTCTTCTCCATTTATTGAATCAGAGGCAGCCTGTTTAAAATTAATTGAGTTAACATAGTAATTTATTATCAAAAACTATGAATCACACCTTAAACAAATCTCTTTAATATAAGTATTACTTTTTTATACATCTTTTTATTACATGTAAGTCAAAATGTTTAGCTTTAGTTTATATAGTTAACATTAATAAATTTCTATTTTTATTACAAAAATGTTTAGTTTTTAAACAGTTAAATAGTTATGTTTTTTATTATGTTTCATTTTTGAAGTTTTAAATACTTTCTTTAACACTTTCCAGATATAAACCTCTGATTTTCTTTAGGTAAATTTGCTTTTAATAATGTGTTTTAAGAAAACCCTAAAAAAATCAGCTCCAAATACAATTAAATCCAAATACAATTAAATAAACTCAAACAATATAATTAGTATGGTTTTTAGTTAATATGTATTACTTATACATCTTACCCAAAACACTTGTGATAATTAATTATCATATCTATGAATGAAGTATCAGTCACAATTAATTATACATCCTAACCATCTATAAGGATTTGGAAAGTAAAAGAGATATTGAAAGAGAACCCATGTTCTCTATAAAAAAAAGTTTATGTAAGCTCATTTTGGTACAGGATTTTAGTGAGTTATGGTCAGATAAGCATTATGGAAAAAAGAGGATAGCTGAAAAACACAGGATTTGACTAGAATTACATTCAACCCACTTTTTACTTGTGTTTTTAGCTCATATGTAAACAATCAATGAAGCTCTCAATTATCAATTTAAACAGAGTTTAAGTTTGCTAAAAAATAAATAAATTAAACTATACTTAAGCAATTGGAGAGAAACTTATGAGTAAGAGACTGCCATGCAAAAGTTCTTGAGTGATCCCTACATTTATACAAACTTTAGATACATAAAAGAAAACAGTAAAATCATAAATATTGAAAGGTTAGAAGAAACAATGTTACTTTAAATTTCAATGTTATTTAAATTTTTACTTAAATTTAAATGAAACTCTAAATTTCTACCTCTACTTTCCAATGACAATGTACTTATTACTTATCCCTTGGTCAAGGAATAGGTAAAATTTAACTCACTAATGAGACATTTTATCAAAAATAATTTTTAACACACCTGATAACCTCAAACACAAAAAAATAAACAAATCCTAGTCTAAAACAAAAACAGTTCAATCTAACTAAAACCTCAAACCAAACCTTTTCCTTTTGGATTTTCAAAGGATTATGCAAAATTCTTGCTGCATTGATCATCATGGCACAGGGAACGGCAGAATCCGTGGCACCCAAGAAGGTGTATTCTCGGTTATTGAGGGAATCGTAATGGCAAGCAATGGTGAGCCGCCGGCACGCATTAGGATTCAGGGTAGCTATAATATTTGAAAACGGCTTCTTTCCATGAGGAGTTCGATCTTGAAACGTGTCTTCTTCCACTTCCCATCCCAAAGCTTTCATGGAACTTGTGATGTACTGAAAGGAAATGATTTATTAGGTTAACTGTATAAAAAGTAGTGGCAATATGCAAGAGAATAAAGAAGAAAACTATTAAATTCAATTTTACAATCCCTTCCAAATTGTAAAAATTCCTTTTATATTCCTCTTAAGTGGCATAATTCTTAACTGATAAGTCTCTCGCGAGTGATCAACTTTTGTTCTGGGGAAAATATGTTGTGGGGATGGTCCTGGTCGCTCAACCAAAAATTTTTTCAACTATTAACAGGTAAAATGCTTTAAAACAATTTATTCCTACATCAAATATAGAATAAAAAGTTTCATTCTATTAAAATAAAAAACATTTATGCTTCACTTCTTTTGCCATACACTGGTAGCGCTGGTCATAGAAAAAAGTGGAAGTGGCAAGCACAGACATTTTTAGTTCTTAAATACTGGCACGCTTCCGAAAATGGTTGATCACCTTTGACTTAAACCAAAGCTGTGCCAGACTTTTTACCATTAAAGTGATATCTCCATTTAAAAGAATGTAGTATTGTAGTTTTTTTATGGATTATCTAATGATATTTCTTAGAATAAATTTACTACAAAACATAGCTTTCTTGGTTAATTAAAAAAATACTCGACAATTTATTATTTACCCATGACATTCATAACTGCCTTAAAAAGAGAAAAATAAGAAAAACACAGTGTGTAAAAATGAAAATTTCAAACAGGATAGCCCTAAAACTTACATTTCTAACTTTTTCATGGCCTTCAGTTCCAGGAACCCTCATTATCAAAATATTGTCCAGAGTTTTATTGAAATCATCATAGTCTTTATCCCTTGTCAGGGCAACACTATACATTTGCTCATCTTGTAATCTCGCTAATGTGTGATGCCACTAGAAAATTAAAAGCATAAGAACAATCAAAATTTGAATGTAACAATGAACATAGAGATAACTTTAAAGGAGTTTAAGAATGAAAGTAATAGTTTCACATTACTATTAGAGAAATAAGACCAACTCAGTTACAGTGAAAATCGTAATCATTAAATAGTTTAGATTTTAAAAGGTATATTTAACCACTATGAAGTTATAAGGGTACACAATATGCAGTTCATATTGGGTTCTTACGTCTTACGTATTATCCCGTTGACCGTCAGCTTCAGTGGGACAGTTAATAGGCCTTGGTTTTGCATTTTTGTTTTCAGCAGCACAGTCAAGGGATAGTGCTTAAGTACATTATATTGTAACAATGTATTAAAAAGTTCTTATGCTTTAAAAAAACCTTAATTTTTTATGTTAAACCTTTTCTAGAGGTTTCTCTGAAGCATTTTTTCACTATTTTTAAAAGGATAACAGGATTAGGCACTATGGTACCAGCCCATTGACTGTTCCACTGAATCAGAAAACATTGTTAAAGCCCATTAACTATGCAGCTGAACAGTCAACAACAACAGTTTAAGCCCAAACTCATATGATTGGGCACAGATAATCAGAATTTTACTGGAGGTACTAGCATATTATCCCGTCAACCATTCAGCGACACAGCTATATAACATTCAATGTGTTGTGATAATGCTTTCATGGTCAATGGGATAATACGTAAGAACCTTTTGCTGCATTAATAATTAAGGAAAAGCTTTAAAAGATATTTTTTAAATAAATATCAGCCAGGAAAATTTTTTCAAAGTAAAGGATATTTTTTAATATTCATAATATTTAGTAGGAAATTAGAATTATCTACCATGCCTAATAAACACTTTAATGAATCTAAATCCATGTTTACAGAATAGATAAATATGGCCATTGCAATTGTTCGAGTTAAAACATTTAGAACACTTGTTGATTTTGAAAAACCTGATCTCTTTATATAATTTCAAAAGTTTACCCAGTAATTCTAAACTATATAGTGTACATTTGTATTGTTTTGCATCGAAACTATAGCAATATAGTTTACATTTCCATTCCCTTAGGTACCGGAAAACGATGGAATTACAATAGAACGATTAATAGAATTAAACATACCTTTGTAGGATCGTTTGTCCAGCTTACACCTTTAACAGGAAAACCGGTTAAAGAGAGGCTGAAAAGGAACCTCAAAAGCAGCAAGGCCGCCGGTATAATAATCAACTGGGATATACTAAACATGAGTTATTTAAAAATAGATCAAGTCCCTAACACATCCGATTAGTTTTCATAAACATATGTCAACACGCGGAATCTTTGTTTACAGTACTCGGAGAATGAAGTTACGTTTTGGAATTCTGATGCAGTTCCTCAAGGTTTCTGTTGTTCCTGAATACACAAAAAACACAAACTGCTAGCTCGCTAAACGACACCAAAACACGCAGTGACCGAAATCTGAACAAACCAGGTTGTAAATATTGAAATTGACAGCCAACTTCAGCGTGTCAGAACGTCACTTCCGGTTGAGCAGCTCGCCAAATGAGCCAATTCCGCAGCTACGGCGCAGGCGCGCGAAATCTCGAAAAGGTTTTCGTTTCAGTTTTGAAAAGGGTTAAAGGCGGAATTCTGATGGTTTCATTTGTTTTTTTGGTTGGGGAGTTGTTCTATATTTTTCCACGATGTGGCATGTTTTATAAGCTACTAAATCGCTTAAGTGACTGCGACTAGAATAGAGTACCAAGAAAAATGTCACACCTATCCTATAAATAAAATTTTTGTGTAATTTTAAAAGAAATTTAGGGCCAACTTGCAGTTAGAACAGAACAATGTAAAATAATTTTTTAAGCTTAATTTTTATTTGAATAATGAAAATTATTTATTTTAATACAGTAGAACCTCTTTACATCGAGCGACTCCTACATTTTAATCACCAGTAATAAAAGTGCGTATTGTTTTATCATAGATCACTCTATCAAGGTTCTTAAATAAAAATTAATTTAAAGAATAGAAAAAGTTTTTCTTTCATTTAAAATCTATGGGGGATCCGTTCCCTGCGGTTTTAGTAGAACACATTTTATATGGAAAATAGTTTTATGAGAAATACGTTAAAATTTATTTCAATTGTAATGTCTTAAAAAATGTATTACTATCTTTTTAAACTTAGAGGATTCAATCGCACTCTGTTGATCTAAGACTGAAAAGGTCAAAGGAAATTGAAAAAAAAAAATATCATAACAAGTATTATTAGAAATTAAGGATGGCTACTCCTGAATCCTAGTTTGAAACATTTTTTTCACTTGGTGGTGCACCAAGAGAAAAAAAATTTACTTCATTGTTCTGGGACGAGTAAAATTAAATTTTAAAAAATCATTATTTTTTAAGCTTAAGGAGGAAGGGTATGAAAAATTCACGAATAAGTGCCAACCTTTCAAAAAAAAAACTCATCAGACGAAATTTCAAACGGTTCGCAACCGAATATCGATATATAGATTCCACATACACATCCCATACACTGTTTGCAGAGTGCTTCAAAATATTATGCAACACAGATGCTTCAGTATGCGACACGCGGAACTGTTTAGCATACAGAGCGTGAAAGCCATGGCAAATATGCTGGGAATAATCGCGAAAAGGGCATGGGACCAGCTGTATGGACAACGCCGCGAAAGGATCTCAAAATGCCCTTGCACTACAGAGGGATTTTTTACTTATTTTTTCAGCTTTGGGGTATTATGGAGGGATTTATTCAGTGACACATATAAAAATGAAGTCATCAAAAAATTTCTTTATGTGTGAAAAAAAATTGCATTGTTTTTCACGCAGAGAAACCATTGCAGGGGTCTTATTTTTTCAGAAGGTCAGAGGGTCTGCTAAAGATTGTGAACGTGAGCTGCAGTGATTAATTTGGCAAAAATATTTTCAGAAACTGCCTACTATAATTTAATCGTCAGTTTGAGAAAAAGGAATAAAGTTCGAAAAATGAAAAAGTAGCTTTTTTTGTACTTAAAACAATCCCCAAGCTTCGTTCTACGCTCGAGATGAAAAGAGGGGGGAAATAACTACCCCCATAGAGGCAGATATAGCCCCTTGAATTTGATTAAATCAATGTCCATTCATTGTATTTTTTTATTTAATTTTGAAATTTAAGGTAATTTGTCTTTCTTTTTTATTTTTTGTCCTGTAAACTAAGTTAAAACATAATTTCCTTTTAATTTAAAAGTGTTTTTACCTTTTTTTTTATCCAGTGAATGTTGAACTCCATTGATATTCAATAAACTGTGTCTTAATGATTAAATACATAAACATTTTGAGTTTATCTATCTTAGCCTTTCTTATTCTCCCTTTTGTGCTGTAATAAACGAAGCAGAAATGTTATTTAATTGTAATTTAAGGGTATTTTAAGATTTTTTTTTCAGTTCTTTCATAGGTTTGAAAAAGGGAATAGGTCCATAATTTTTTTTTTTCAACTATACAATATTTTTCATTCTATGAGTGTTCTGCATTCTTAAAAGGGTCCTGAACCTCCAGTAAAAATTTGGTGGTTATACAATAAAAATTCCATTACTTTTAAAGTTTTTCAATTTTCTCAAAACTTGGTTTTTTGACTTATTTTAAATAGACGAATTCAATTATAGTATTTACTAAAATAATGTACTAAATTTATTGAGTAAAAAGTTTTCTTTGAGGATTCATAGTCGGTAGAACTAAAATACTAGATAGGGTACTACTTGCTTCTTGCTTCCTTTACTTAACCTCCTCGCGTAAAGCTTAAAAGGGAGAAAGAGCGTTTGTGTGAAAGATAATTAAGGAAAATCATAAAAAAATTTGAGAAATTAAAAGAGATTGAAGATAATTTATAATTGAAAATGAAAAATAAGGAGAGAGAATAAGAAGGACAAGAATTGAACAAAAGATAGAATATATAATAGGATACCATGAGAGGGAATTACAGAGATTTAGAATGAGTGTGAGAAAAATAATCTTGTTGAAGATTATATACAGCAAGGGTTTTCAACTTAAAAAGTACTCAAGGGCCGCAATCGAAAGTACAAATCTACTGGCGGGATGCAAAGTAACCAGGATCCTTTTGTATCCATGATATATTTTTCGAGGGAAGAGTCTTTAATGTGGGACTTTTCTAACGGGGGAGGGACGAAGGTTATTTACATCCTACTATATTTTCAAATATTTCAGAGGGTTTTTGGCCCTACCTCTTTTAATAGTGAACTTATCGTAAAAGTAGGGGTCTTTTACAGAAAAATTTTGTAAATTTTTCTGAAAAATAGTGTTTTACTAAATTTTTGGATACTGGACTCCCTTGTGATAAGGTTGACCTGAGCCCCATAACCCCTTGTTACACCAAGGGGTAATTTCAGGGAGAGTTACTACCGAATTTCAAATTTTCATTTTTTACCATACAAAACCTCCCAAACTACTCTATAAGCTAAGAGGTTAATAGGGAGGGGTTCGGGATGCTAAAAAGTGTTCTGAAGCTACTTTTGGGGAGTTTAGCTAGTTTTTGGAGAGAGCTACTTCGTGGGCCGCACAAAATGGCCGCCAGTTGGAAATCCCTGATATTACAAAATGAAAATCATAATATAAAAGAGAAAGAGAAGAAAAGGAAAGAGAGAAATCATAGAGGATATTAAAAGATTTCAAGAAACATTAAAGCAGAGGGAAGAGATAAAGTGAGGATCAGAGAGATTAAGGGAGCGGAAGGGAAAGATAAAAAATTGTACGCGAAAGTTTAGTAAGAAGATGCATTTTGGGTTAGTGTAAGAAAATAAATTTGCTAAACGCAATGTCTGTGCGTTTCCAATTCACTGGTTAACTGGTACTTTTATCTGCATAGCTGGTGTTGGAGTACCTAGAAAAGCTCTTTCACGAAATGTAAATTTATAATGCCTTTATTGAGTTAGCATGATGGCACGCAAACGTAAGAACTAATACATTTCTTTGCCATTTGAAGATAACAAGTATTTGACGTACTACTTCGAACGCTATATGGATTAAGTTAGGAAGCACGAAGAGGTAGTGTAAGCTCTTTGGAACTAGTATTCAAGATTAAAAACCTTCGTGACGTCAAACGAAAAGCCCCGAGGATTTTCTTTTTTTGAAGAAAACATAATAAGAATCTAATTTGAATTCTTACTTGGGATCCTTTCTTTTTTTTTAACAGAAATCTTCTTTCCGTAAGCTGCTTCGAGAAGTTGGAGGTTCTAAATGCGATTAAGAACAAAAAAAATGGCGCCTATTCTATATTTTGACATGACCATTGTAGTATTTCAGTTTATTCTATCTTCCGAGTGAAGAATCGAGAGAAATTACTTCCATGAAGAGCCCTTCGTGTTAAGAGAGCGTACGGAATGAGATTTCTGAATGCGAATAAAAAGGATCCAATTTTAGAATTGTGAAAGGACAGGAAATAACCAGAGGGAGAAAAAATTGATTTCTTTGTGTGTGGGCGGATGATGGTATTGAAGAAATAACGATTTTCTGTCTTGGAGAAATATAGATGTCTACCTGTGGTCATAATTTTGAATATTGAAGCAGTTTGAATTTAGACAATGTCGGGTGCACAAAACTGCAGCCCTTCCCTGAAAACGAATCCAAACGTTTTGATTTTTTTTTAAATCGCAACACCTAATATTTCTTAATTTCTTTTTTTTATCAAAAATTAGGTGGTGGAGCGAATTTTTAAACATTTACGGAATCAAACTTTAACAGTTGGAGACGCGTTACCACAAAATTTTTATGAACTCAGTCCTCCTTAATCAATCTAAATCTTAAAATTTCCATTCATTGTAGCAATGGAGGAATACATAAGATTAAGTAGAATTAAAAAGAAAAAAATGTTTGGGAATTTGTAGAGCTAGCATCTTACAATACCCGTCTTCCTCAAAACAATTCCAAGAAAATTTGGCCAAAAATTGTGAACATTAATGTCAAAAAGTGAACTTGAACATGTAAAATGTACAAGTTTACAGTATAATTCGAATGAATTTTAGGGCCTGTTTAGGTTCATACGATTATTTCACATGATTATATAAGATACACTAAAAATACGTGTGTAATAAAAGAAATATATTGTTGAAATAATTAAGATGCAATCATTCTGGAATTCGAGGGTTCATAAAACTAGATTCTACTCCGAAGTACGATCTGTAAGGGTCTGTTTGGGTCGGCTTTATATGGTATATTTTCTAGGAGTAACAATTAGAAAAAAAATACCTCCTAGAAAATTCGAGAGATTTAAGATAGGTCTATCGAAATTTGCTATCGTTACGCACTAGTTGAAATAAGAGTACGATAGACCCATTGAGGTTGAAGATAAAAACACTTTTCACTCCCAATCACATTTTCTGAAACCTCAAAAAAGTAAAAAGTAAGATGTTCATCATTTACTTTTCATCATAACTCATTAAGTGGTGACAGTCTGCACTTCAAATACATTCAAGAAACAATTTAACTTACCAAAATTTTAACTAGGAAACACTTTTTAACGAATATAATTATATGATGTTATGGAGTAAAGGGGAGGGGAGAAGAAAAAATAAAGTGGAAGTTCCTGAGATCACCGTAGATGCTACACGACTCTTTTAATCTATTCCAGAATTCTGCTCCTAAACAAACATTCCAAGTGGCTCTATTAGAGGCTCTTCTAGTGACTTTTTAACTGCAAAAACCTCTCAATTTGCGAAGCTGTTTCTGCGGCATTCCCATTCCAGACGTCATTCGCACGCAATTGAAAAGTTTCATAGTTCGTGCTGTTTATTCATGAAACACAATCACACATTCACGAATTACAAAAAGACGGAATAATCACAAAATATATAAGCGAACGGTAATATATGCATGAAAGCGGTGCTCGATATTCCGAAACAGTGCATTTTGAATAGACACAAAAAAGTATGTTAGGTTTGGATAGATGAAACAGCGACTTCTACTGGTTAAAATTCCACTGCTCGTGTTGGCAGCATCTCAAATGTTCGAATTGTTCCATCGCCGTAATAGAAGAGGAGAAAGTTCATATAATATAGTTCGATGGGGTTTTTTATACAGAAGAGTTCATACCCGATCTTCATCGTAAGAAGGTTTTCACACATTTCCCTTAACCCTGAAAAAGAAGAAATACAAGTTCCAGCAACAAGAAAAACATGGCAAATATTGTAAGCTTTTACGTATACAGGGTGTCCCAAAACGACCGCATAAACTATGCATAGCTAGATTCCTCGTTGGGAGTACATAAAAACTGCCCAAAGAAGTGCCCCTCTACGATCCATAGTTTTCGAGTTATAGGAAAAACAAAGAATGGCTGTTACCCCTGTGGTCCCAGGTCAATCCGGCAGCAGAAACATCAGGAACGTTGGTCTCTTAACGTATGGGCACAACAATACTCGGGGATTGACTGCTTGGACCATATCTGTTGCCAGAACGGCTCTCGGGACAGTCATACTTGGTGTTTCTCAATGAGGTCTTAACCGAGTTCCTCGATGACATACCTTTAGCGGCAGTACAGGGACTTTGGTTTCAGCAAGATGGGGCTCCGGCGCATTTCTGTGCTAATGTATACGTGGTTGGCTCAATATGGAATACCCCGGTCGCTGGATCGGACGTGGGGGTCCGGTTCTATGGCCGCCAAGTGGGGTAACAGCCATACTTTGTTTTTCCTATAACTCGAAAACTATGGATCGTAGAGGGGCACTTCTTTGGGCAGTTTTTATGTACTCCCAACGAGGAATCTAGCTATGCATAGTTTATGCGGTCGTTTTGGGACACCCTGTATTTGTTGTTGTTTCGAATATCCAAACTCCATCCGCAAAGGCGCACAGGAATTAACGCAAAGGGGAGTGGCTCCTATGAAAGTGGAGGCCCATAAAAGGCAGGAGTCCAACATACGGTTTGAATGATAGATAGACCATCTATTGCCACCTCCACAATTTTGCCATGTCTCTGAAGGGGAAGGAAAAAGTCTCCAGATGACCTGGACCCATGGTAAACTGCGCCGTGACCGCCCACAGGCATGCCACAGGACATTCGGACCCACAGATTGGCATGGGTGGATTTAGGTGGGGGCACACTGGAAACCTTGGGGGGGGGACAAGCTGTGCCTGATCGCATTGGAAACATGGTTAATCCTTATAAAATTGGAATTTTCTCAAAAAGTTGGAGGGGCATTGCCCCCTATAAATCCCCATAAATCAGCTCCGGTCCCGTAGCTGATGCCTTCCTCAACCGCAAGGCTTTCCAAGGGCCTTCATAATTTTAGTTCTACTTCTTTAGTGGTGGTCGTGATCTCTAAAGAATCCTTGCGAAATAAGGCATGTATTCAATAAAAATAGGTAAGGATCGGTAAAATTCCCACAAAAGATTTTTGTTAGTATTTAAAAAAAAAGGAGGTAGGAGAGAAATCATTACATAATTTGCTATGTAAGTAATCCTGGAAATTTTATGCAATTAATTTAAATATTAACCTAAGCTGAATCTTTTAGATCAAGTGTTGAATTAATAATAACGGAGAAAGTTAAAGGATGTTAAAAATAATTTTGGTGGAGAAACTCCTGACATCGTGATAGAAAGGGAGAGTAAAAAGAGAGAAGATAAAAATAAGAAAGAAGAGAGGAAAAGAGAGTAGAATAATATGGGACGAGAGGGGAGATTAAAAAGAGAAGAAAAGTAAGAAGAGGGAGAGGAAAGCAAGAGGGAAGATAAAAAAAAGAGTTAAAATAATATCAGAGAAGTAAGCTAATCTAATTAGTATTTGAATAACTCTGAAATGAAAACATTATCCGTCATTATTTTGTCTTTTGATTTAAAGAATAAATACTCACTAAAAAGTATTAGTCAAATCTCAATTATTTAAATATTTTCTTAAAAATGTATAAATCATAACTTTCCTTTTATCCAAAACTCCTCAACTAATAGTTAATTGAACCCTTTAGCTTCGAAATGCAAGACTTCGCGATACAATGTAAGCTCACAAACGCACCCGAAACCGCAATTGAAAACAAACCACACCTAACCATCTCATCACGCGTTAACTATTTCAAAAACGCCGCTCCCTACTCCCTGACTTAACCACAAGGTGCTCTTAACTATCAAAATCCGTTAGGGGAAGGCCAGAGAATATTCGATTCATTCTGCGTCTTTTCTAGAAGTCGCGAGAGAATGGGACAGTTTTCCAACCATGCAGCCGGACCACGAATACGAGGATGAGAGCTCATGAATACTAATCAGGCAAGTAAGGCATGTTAGTTGTTTTATTTTTTTAAAATTGCAATGCGGTGTACAGCCGTCAGTGAGAGCGGTCTGATGCTTTGCTACGTCGTATTATATACTACTCGGAAGGAAGGGTCAACGACCGGTTGTCATAGAAACGGTATACGGTGTCCCTAGAAAAGAGTCTGGTGGCTTTTGAAATTGGAGAGGTGAGGGTATCATTTTTTTTACTGGATTGTTAAATTTCATTAACCCCGAAAATTTCGAGAAGCGCTTCGATTGGGAGTGTGATGAGGAACGAGGCAGGAAGGGTCGATGTACGGCGACTGGGGGTGGAAGGGATGAGGTGATGGATAAGGAGGGATGAGGATCACGCCGGCACTTTATTAGTGAATATTTAATGTAATTCAAATGAATTAATTAAAAGGCATACCGAGAAGAAATGGTAAGATTTGTCCCGCGACCTAAGAGGTGATAAAAAAATCATAAGAATTGCACAGAGGTGCTTCGGCTCACAAACATTCAGTCTACGAATTTCCGAAGGTAAAAGTCAGGCACGTTCTCCTCCCATCAAAAACTAAAGTTAAATTTCATAGTTAATTTTAAAAAATAGAAAGCTTTGTTTATTTACTTATTTTATGTTGTGAGTTTTTTCTTTGATAAATCTACAGGTTTTTCAACTGTTTTTTATCACTTCTTGGAACAATATGTTTCTACCATTAAGCTCAAAGCTCCAAGCCAGGTTCTCTAAGCAAGCAATGATATGAAAAAAGTAACGAAATTATTATTTTAAACTGTTCTGTCAAGTCTGAATGGAGGTAGAAAATTTTTAAATCTGATATATTAGTTTTGGTTAAATTTTATCCCTCTTCTCACTACTTGACAGGTTCATTTTACACATCTACCAGTTACAGCAGAATTTTTAAAGAAATCTGCATTAAAAGCATCTAAACCAGTCATGGGCAAAGTACGGCCCGCGGGCCAAATGCGGCTCGTCGGACGAGTCAATGCGGCCCGTCGGACGAGTCAATCCGGCCCGCGGCATGGTTTTGAACAACTCCTACAATTACACATAGGAGAAAAGGTTTTTTCTATGACCACCATTGCGAATCGGCTCATCCCAGTTTCTACCAGATTTTGAAAAACTTTCAGAAGCTCAGTATCACAGTTTCATCAGTCACATGCGCCTTCATACTCTTCTAAAGAACAATAAATTTTGTAACTTTTTCCGAGTTTTTTACCATTGTAGCAAATAACGTAAGTTGTGTGTGATGTAAAAATCAACTTTAAAAATTATCACTCATAAAAATTTGTTTTGTTATTTTTTTTTGTTTCCGGCTCGCCTAGATAATTTTTTTATTTTATCTGGCCCTCCCCTTAAAAAGTTTGCCCATGTCTGATCTAAACTAAACTAGTTGAACCCTTTTGTTTGTTCTATTAGAACCTAGAACAAACTAGAACTATCTGGTTTATTAATGATAATAATTGATTGATGAACTTTTTTTTAAAACAAAAAATATGATATATATCCAGTGTTTCTTGACAATGAAAGAAATCATTTATAAAAACCACTGTTTGGTGATATCTACCAAATTGGGTGCAGAAAGAACGATTGCTTTCTTAGACTAAGAGAAGAACAAGTTAAAGTCAAGACACATCTTTCACAAAATTTAGAGAAAGTAATTCCATCGTCTAGACGGCGCTGTGTCGAAAACCACTTGGGAAATTTCGACAATTAATGGGCATTATAGTGAAAGATTATCATTACCTCAAACTTTCTTCCAACTTAAATACTTCAACAAATGATGTATAAGACAGTGAAAAACTTGAAACTTTTTTAAAATTAAAACTTAATGAAAATTTCTGTAAAACGTGTACGTTTGTGAATATTTTAAGGATATGTGTGATTCAAATTAGTCTATATACTGCTTGAAACCCTGGGAATAATCGTTTTTTTTTTAAAGGTACAAAGTTTTGATAATACTTATTTAAATTTTTATATTTCGAAGAACAATATAGTCTTATGACTTAATTATTAAATGGCTTACTTGAATTATTGATACTTCAGAATCCAGAGCCATAACTGTTGGCAAGTCTGAAGTTTCAAGACGCTGTAAAAGCAAGTGTTTGAATTAAACTAAAAAAATATCGAAAGACAGCACAAGAAGCAAGACACAAAATCATTAGTGATAAAAAAAAAGAAATATAGCTGTATAAAAAGTAACGTTAAAGCATTTTTTCAATTTATTAATTACTTGATTCTTTACTGAACTCTACATTTATGATTTCATAATTTTATCAAACCATATCATACATCATTTTATCAAACCATCATGTATATTAGGTAGTATATTACAAATATTATATCATTTATGTAAACAAGGGTAGTTTTTATAAATTCTGTGGATTTTTCAAAATCTTTTTAAAACAGGCATAACGACTTCAACTTGAATATGGGTCAAAAAATACATCTTTATCTGAAAACTCACTATGTTTCTTTATGATATAAAGACAAATTATGAGTAAGTATTATAATTAATAGAACACCAGGGAGGGACTAAATATGGATAAGTAATGTTTTACTGTGTACAAATGCAATGGAGGTCTACTTTGTATGTTAAATAAAATGTTACAAGAAGCTGGATTTTCAAACACTTATTCCTTATGTATGTAAAATTGGTGAAGAATAGATTAGAAAAAAGTGAAAGGGCTTTCATGGTCAGACGAATGATGCTAAAAAATGTTTTTTACAACGAGACTACGGTCTACAAGCCCGAAAGCTGTTTTTATCATTATTTGATAGATATACAGAATTAAAATTTCTCCTTTGGCTGACTATTTGTCAGTTATAAAAATCCAAAAATTGTGATATATATATATTTCATCCAATGAAGTTTTTTCCAAGTTTCAGGATTATAGAACAGGATAAGTAAATAAAACAATGGGTTATAAAATGAGAACTGCGGTCAGCGGGCAGTATGTTTTGCAAGCGAGTTATCTTTAAAACAATATCGTTAACACCACGCCAAAATCACGAATCTGCTATACGTAAAACTAATTTTTAAAGGATTTCATTGCAATGCAATGTTATGCTGATAAATTAATATCTTTAAGCACAATTAACTGATACACACTACTGCAGGAAGGATGTATCACTCTAATACGGCAATATTTGACATGGAAGTGAAAGGAATTAATAAAACCCTTCCTTTTGAGTGAAATATGTTTTTTTATGATATAAAGACAAATTATAAGTAATCGAACAGCAGGGAAGGACTAAATATGGATAAGGAATGTTACTGTATGTACAAATGCAATGGAAGTGTTCCTAAAAAAAGCATTAAGGCTTTGAAATCGTTAAAGGCAGACAAAAACGTCACTCCGAAGTACCGCTCACAATGCCCTTTAAACGAGTATTTCATAATCCCTCTCTGTGACCTTTCGAAGTTAAAAAGGTTAATTCCATACATACGTCTGTCATATAATAAAAAGTAAAGCGGTCTCTCTCGAACTGATCCTACCTAATCACTGGTGCTCTTCTCTTAAATAAATGGGAAAGCAAAAACTAATATGATGCAGCAGGGAAGGAGGAGGGAGGGCGAGTTTAGAAGGAAGTAATTAACGTGACCCACCTGGGCCCTTTTCGGAGGATGCATCTTTATCAGGCTTTCGCCTCTTCTGGACGAGGATGAGAGCCTTTCCGATTCTGAAAGGAGGGAAAAATAGATTAATTAAGTGTCAAACTATTATAATTATGATAAGTTGGTTGATGATTAAGCTGTTGAAAAATTTGGTTTAGCAATACACAGTAAAAAATTCGTCGTTTTACACTAAATTTCCCATTGTATTTTGTCAAAAAAAAAAGTTCCACATGTCTAAAAAATATGATTTTAACGTAAATGCTTTCATAAAAAGAATTGAGATTTGCTAAAATCACCACTAAAAGAATAAATTTTAAAAACAAATATGTGCAAGTCGACGATCCACCAAACAAATTTGTATGTTTTAATGATTTTAAATTTCATGTGCCAATTAAACGTAGTACTAAGTTTAATTGTTACATTACAAATATTTTGCCTGTAACATTATATTGACCTAAAATTATTGGTTTAAAAATTAAGTAGAGGTATAATAATTAGAACTGTTTAAAAATCGAATTTTTTAAGTGTTAAAATAATAATAAACAAGTAACAAAAATTAAGTAGTTTTTGTTACTTGTTTTATGTTTTATGTTAATAGGGAAATACCTCAAAATTAATGAATATAGACTAATAAAACCAATTATTTAATTCAGAATATCCCTTAAAACCTATTTTCCTATGTATTTTGGTGCGCTGAATCCAAAAATGACCTTTGTTTTTTTCCTAAAAGATCATGCTTGCTTACAATTCAGGTAAAAAGGGCAATATCTTAATAAAAGTTAAATTATATTTAAAAAAAAAATATTCAAATTTCTAATAAAAATTTTTTTCCTGGTGGTTTTTGGTGTGCTAAATCCGAAAATGACCACCGCTTATTTTTAGAACGTCGCGTTTTTTTACAATTTAGCTAAATATGTAAGAAAATAAAATTTCAATATAAATGAAAATTTCTCACAGAAATTTATTTTTATTACATATTTTTCATGATAAAAACAACTCCTGTAGTTTTCTTTAGCAGCTCATTGAAAAAAAAAATCCATAATTGGTTCATGAACATCTACCGAAGAAAAGAATCCCGCACACTTGTACTATGCATTTTCTCCCATAGAAATAAATACACGGAGTCTGGTCGAAGTGAGGCGAGCCGAGACGCCATCCAGCCCGATGCTGCTCACATTAAACTCTTCTGTAGGGTCATTCCACGTCAAATCAACCAAAAAAAGTACAATTTTGGACCTTTGGGTCTTAGATTTTCGCAATTTTTTGTTTGCTTGTTGTACTCATCCGTAGGAGTATAACAAGACCAATTTCAGATTTTTGGGGCCGGTAGTTTTTGAGAAATCGACTTTTAAAGAGGCAAAAATCGAGCGATTTTGAAAAAACATGACATTTTGAAACAGCTGATGCTCAAAACCTATTTGACCCAAAATCATGAACAAGGTGTTGTTTTCTTCTGTTTTAAACAAGCTTTCAAATTATGTAAAGCATGATAATTAAAAAAAAATTTTTGAATATTTTTTTTTAATTTGAAAAATATTTTTTTTGCTAGCAAAAATACATCCCCCTTCGATTTTTTTTAAAAAAATATATGTTATAAAGAAGCTATCCAACTACACCTGTGCAAAATTTCAGAATGGGACCGCCATGGGTTCTTGAGAAAAAAAATATTTTGTAAGACGGGAATTCGAAAAAAATCGTTTTTCGTGTTGAAACCCTATAAAAACTCGAAATTTTTCTGTTATCATATTAAACTAACTGGTTGAGACGCTTAAAAACTACATATATATTTAATTTACAATAATTATGAAACAATATTTCGCTATCTATAGCAATATTGGGTGGTAAAATATCTACAGGGTGTTTCAAAAGTCCATGTCACTGCTTTTATTTGGAACCAATATCTCCTAGGGTCATGGAAGTAAGGTGTACCCCTAGGTAATTGACCATGCTGAATCCATTGAAATGGATTACAGCGCCCCTAGCGGTGAAAAACTAAAGTTTAAAAAATTAATTAAAAAACTAAAAGAGATAGAACAAATACTTCAATGAGAAAATTGTTGCCAATATCATGACAAATGCATAGAAAAAGGTTTCGCAAAAATATCTTTAATATTCGAAGAGATATTATCATGCCTTTGTCTCGATTAGATTCCCAACTCCTCAAAATTCGCTTTCGGCGCGATTATATCCCTTTTTTGGAGGTGTCTGGTGATAATCAGGTCCCATTTATAGTTCACGATTTCTGGATGATTCAGTAGGAAACCATCAACCACTGAATCCAAACAGTGGGGGCCGGCACACGCCGCCACAAGATGAGAATATCTCCTTCTCCCCTACCGGGTACTAGACCCTGTGGGTTCAAAAGATGCAAATTTTTAACTAATTAAGATAGCAAAATACTTCAAAAGGATTCTGAATCTTTGGAAAATTTTAGCCCAGTTTCATATAAAATTTATAGGAGTTTTCTTGTTTTTCCTAGTAAAAATTAGGTTTTTTTCTCAGCCCTTAAGCGTGCTGTCTCACCGTTTTTTATTAATGCGGTCATGATCATTGCCCTGTCACTTTCAAGATCTTGTTCTTCGGGAATCGGGTTGAAAACTGTGGAGGGGTTAGGGACCCTCACACTTTATATAAACAAACAATCCCAGCCACACCCCCAGACTACCAATCAGATACCAGGAACCATAGAATTTTTTTTTGTTTTTCCGAAAAACCTCGGGCCCAAAGAAGAAGGAGGTTTTTTTCTGAAATTCACTTGAGTCCAAACTACGGCCAGTTGGGCCCGTGAACTCTAATATACACACTCCTCTTTAATGGGAAAGGACTCCATCAGTATTAAAATCCTGTAATCGCCGTGGTATCGTAAGTACTATATAACAATTTTTATGACATGTTACAAACTAAATGCGTATTGCAAGTACTATTTAAAATTTACAACTTTGCGGATGGAGCTTGGATATTCCAAGTGGCATAAGAAACAACAACAACAAAATTTACAAAGTTAAGACATGTTTTCTCTCTATCTCTCTTTAACTATTTGAAACTACTAAAATAACTAAACTGACTCTTTAAAAATAACTGTTTATTGAATATTAAAGCTAAATAAAATAAAACATTTATATCTTAAGCAAGACTACATCTCTTAATAGGTGCCAGATCTCCTCTTAGAAAAACTTAAAGATCATGATTGAAAGTGAATTCAATACAAAGACTTTTATTTTTAAATATATCTATTCTTTCTGAAATGTGCTTTTTAATTTTTTAGTTTTTATTGTAATGGTCAGTTTTCATATCGATTGTAATGTATGTTTCATATTGATTGCAAATTAAATATATTAGCAGTTTTTAAGTGTCTCAATCAGATAGCTTAATAATATTGCAAAATAATGTCAATTTTCTATAGGGTTTCAACATCTCTTCGAATATTAAAGATATTTTTGCGAAACCTTTTTCTATGCATTTGTCATGATATTGGCAACAATTTTCTCATTGAAGTATTTGTTCTATCTCTTTTAGTTTTTTAATTAATTTTTTAAACTTTAGTTTTTCACCGCTAGGGGCGCTGTAATCCATTTCAATGGATTCAGCATGGTCAATTACCTAGGGGTACACCTTACTTCCATGACCCTAGGAGATATTGGTTCCAAATAAAAGCAGTGACATGGACTTTTGAAACACCCTGTAGATATTTTACCACCCAATATTGCTATAGATAGCGAAATATTGTTTCATAATTATTGTAAATTAAATATATATGTAGTTTTTAAGCGTCTCAACCAGTTAGTTTAATATGATAACAGAAAAATTTCGAGTTTTTATAGGGTTTCAACACGAAAAACGATTTTTTTCGAATTCCCGTCTTACAAAATATTTTTTTTCTCAAGAACCCATGGCGGTCCCATTCTGAAATTTTGCACAGGTGTAGTTGGATAGCTTCTTTATAACATATATTTTTTTAAAAAAAATCGAAGGGGGATGTATTTTTGCTAGCAAAAAAAATATTTTTCAAATTAAAAAAAAATATTCAAAAATTTTTTTTTAATTATCATGCTTTACATAATTTGAAAGCTTGTTTAAAACAGAAGAAAACAACACCTTGTTCATGATTTTGGGTCAAATAGGTTTTGAGCATCAGCTGTTTCAAAATGTCATGTTTTTTCAAAATCGCTCGATTTTTGCCTCTTTAAAAGTCGATTTCTCAAAAACTACCGGCCCCAAAAATCTGAAATTGGTCTTGTTATACTCCTACGGATGAGTACAACAAGCATACAAAAAATTGCGAAAATCTAAGACCCAACGGTTCGGACCATTGGTTGATTTGACATGGAATGACCCTGTAGGGATTTCTTTGACAGATAGGGACATGGAAATATGCATCTTAAAGCCCTTAATATGAACGATATAAAAATAGCTTTAACAAAAAATTGCGTTGAAAACTCTCGGATAAAAACACACCTAAAATTGAGGAAAATAGGCCAAAATTGAAAATAAATATGCGTTTTATGAAAAATCCTGACGTGTAGGATTTTTTTCATTATTTTTCCCGTAATCAGCACACCAAAATACATAAGAAATCGATGAAATTACTCAAACAGCTTTTTCGTTGAAAACCTGTGTTATTATACCTCTACTTAATTTTTAAACCAATAATTTTAGGTCAATATAATGTTACAGGCAAAATATTTGTAATCGTCATTGAAAAATGGCTTAAAAAGTTTATTAATAAAAGAAAACCTATCAATTTATATTATGTTTTTTTATTTAGACATTTTTAAAAAAAAGTTTAAAAAATTAAAGACTTTACCCCATTTGAGAGTTCCAACATCTTAATGGCATTTCCCAAGGGTAAAACAAAGATACCACCCAAACTCGGATCCAGGAAAACCTTTTTTTTTCGCACTTGCAATCATGACTAGTTAATGCTTTCCTGCAACAAGCGCGTCATTGCGGCGAAACAATATCTACAGGTGGTACTGCTTTTCCTGCAGAAGGTGTCATGTAGTGAAACAACATTTAGGGATCTTGTATATTTCTGCTTTGGTACGGAAGTGCTTTCTTATGGAAAGGAAACTTTTAAAGGGGTAATTCCTCTTATTTTATTCGTGCTGTTTTTTATTAAACTTATTTTTGTGTTAAAGTAAACTTAGAGCAGTGTTCCCTAACTAGCTTTTGAGGATTAAATTTGTTCAACAATTCGTTACTTTATTTTCGGCATAAATTTATTCTGATAATGATATTTAAAGTTAGCAATTATTTAATATTTCTATTTTAGACCCTCCCTTAGAAAAATTACAGTCCATATTTTTTACATATAAATAAACCAATACAGCATTTAAAACAACATTGTTAGGAAAAAAAAGGAATAAACGGTAAATTTTATTGCATGTAACTGTAGTAAAATAATAACTAAATATAGCAGATTTTGGCTATAGTTTAATTAATTAGTTTTATTTATTAATTTTATAAATTTAGTTTATTTAATTTTAATTATTCAACTATTATTATGGTTTCAATTACATTAGTCATAATATTTCAATTAATATGTTATTTATTTAGACATATTTTTTTTTCTTTCCAAAAAATCAGTAATTCCCAATTGCACCCCACGAAAAATAAAACATTAGATGTCTTTTAATCTGCATAATAAATAAATATAATATTTTATGCACACTCTTCGTATTCATTAATATGAATGTTCTAAAATATTCTACAATATTTAATAAAATTTCAGAATTACAAAATTTCACTTCTCTCGGTGCTTTATTTGAAACTCTTAATTTAAAAAAAATCAAACTGAAAGAAAATACGGAGGAAAAAGATATTTCAATTATTCAGCCAATATTGCATTATAAAATCTTAAATTTTATCAAGTACATTGTGTTCATATTATTGGCTTATTCTTCAATGGCTTTTATCATTGTCATTTTAAAATTAACATCATATACATTTCAGCTAATCAATGAACGTCGTTAGAGAAAATGGATTACGAACGGAAGAGAGCTATAAAACTATTCTAACTATGTACTATAAACTTTGATTAAAATTCTACGCGTCAGCTAATTTGGTTTATGATCTTTCATCAAATAGATTTCACTATTTAGCAAAGAGTTTCAGCTCTAGATCTATTTCAATCATTAACCTAATAGTCCAAGAGCTGGCTACATGGGAATTTATCCAGAAAAACGAAGTTCTGAAAATTTTATATTTTAAATTACACGTCTTAGGGAAGTAAGAGATTTTGTCGGTCAGTATAGGTGCAAAGCGGTTGCGTTATTGAACGGCAGCTAATTGAAAATCGAATTTTCGGCCTTCTTTCATAAATTGGGAAATAGTAACCAAACGGTTAGATTTTCAAGTTAACATTCATTTATATGTATTGTTACGGAATAAATTATCAACATTTTAAGCTCCAGTTTATTCATGTGGGTCAATTAGTTTCTGAGAAATCGAACTTCAAAGTTCTTGAATTTTTCTGCTTTCTCTTTACCCAACAATGAAATTTCCCCAAAACGCATTGCTGTCGCCGGAAAATCAGGAATCTCAAAGTCGAATATTTCAAAAACTATTAAGCGATTTAAGTAAACTTGGGCTTAAAATCAATATAAAAACATGCAATTACGTGGTTGCAACTGAATCAAATAGGATGAACAAAATGGTCAAATTGAACGACCAAGTGGTACTTCAAACGATATAGAAAGCAAAAGGTGAGCATCAGGGTACTAACTAGAATAAACGTTATTAGACATCTAAAAAAATATTATCAAAGCGTTCAAGGGTTTTGAAAAAAAAAAGCCCAAAATTGCAAAAAAAAAAAAAAAAACCCACCAGTAAAATTTGTAATGTTTTACTATTAATAAAAATAATAAAAAGTAATAAAAAATTAAATAATATTTGATAAGATCTTGAATTATGTGTTAATAGAGAGTATGAATAATGAGTTTTGATTTGGGTACTGTGAGAAAGGTGACTTTTAGAGCGAAATGGTCATCAATTGTTCCATCTGTCAGAACAGTGACCTTTGGAAAGAGCGATTACTTTTTGCACATCGAGGGCGGAATAAAGCTTGTTTTCTACTCAGAGAGCACCATTATACCAAGCCCCGAGTCTATTTATCATTCTATTTTAGATTGTGAATATGAAATAATTTCAACAGAGAATAACTGATGTTTTGTTGCTGAAAATTTATTTTAGGAAACCCTTTCTCCACATTCAGTGTGTGGCATGATCGAGCTTGATTGTGTTACTTTAGGAGAGATAAAAATAAACAGGAAATTCTATTTTCTCCGTTCACTTAAAGAAAGGAAAGGGTGACCTTTTTCATGTTGTCAAGTTCTGGACTATGAGAAAAACAATTTGAAGGGATTGTAATAGAACCCAATCGTATCTTAAGAGCGTAGTCAATTGAACAAGAAGTTTACTGTAGAATTAATTCCATGATACTTTTCTCGTGTTGGTTGTTGACCATCACAAAATTTATATAGCTGGAGTACAAAACAAAAGAGCTGATATACTACTTTCAAAGTTATGTAATGGATTTGATCGAGTAAGACCTTTTTAATCATTTTTATGTTGATTATCATTTATCATATGCCATAGTTGTCAACTGTATAAAAATCCTTTTTGTTGTGTGTAGTATAAAAAAGAGTTTATAAAAAGGATTGCTTAGTGATTCTCAGTAAGTAGTAATCCTAGGTACAAAAGAAGCTTATTTTCAAATTGTGAATCGAAATATAAAGTAAATAAAATGTGATAAAAAGTAAGTAATAAATAAAAAAAATGTGATACTTTTTACTTTTGTGTGGTTGTGATTATGCGTGTGTTCTCTCTTGGAAATGTGGAATATAAGTTTGTTTGAGCAAGATCTTTGTAATGAAATTTTTTGTAGAACCTCGATATAGTGACCCCTCACGGTACCAACAACATAGGGACGTTAGGGGACATCCATAAATTACGTGAAGTCAAAAAAGGGGGAGGGGTCCAGTAAAATGTCACCATCAGGGGGAGGGGGGAGTCAATTAAAATCAAACGTCAACTTTTAGACCTTAGAAAATACTTATAATTTTTAGTGTAAATTTAGGAAAAATGCGCAGATTAGTCGAAACAACGAATCATTTGTTAGTTAATCGTGATAGTTACGTTAAGACCAATTTTTCATTTAAACATGTATTTGTATTAAAACTTTTGAAATGTGTATGTTAAGTGTCATGTCGATAAGACAAAACAAACGTGGCCAGAGCATATCAAAGAAATTTAGAAAAAAAATCTCACGCGAGAATTTGATGTGGGGGGGGGGTCCAGCAAAATCTCAACAAGAACGAGAATTTTTCTTGTCTTCTTGTTCACCAAGGGGGAGGCAGGGGTTCAAAATTTGGAAAAAGCAACTCACGTAATTTATAGGCATCCCCTTAAAACTAGTGTTCGGCACTAGTTAACTAGAACTAGTTGCAACTAGTAGTTAACTACCGATCAACTAGTAGTTAACTAGTAGTTTAACTACTTTTGGCTTAAACTAGTTTAACTAGTAGTTGAACTACTTTTTTTAATAACTACTAGTTGAAACTACTTTCAAATTTTCAACTACTTTAAAAAAAAATTTCTTTAAAATTCCAAACATATTTAAAATTTTATCAAAATGTACAAAAATTACACTGCTATTTTTAACTACAATGTCATGGTAGAGTACTCAAATACCATAACCAGAAATAAAGCGCCGTTTTGAGCGAAGCATAAAGTTTTTTGTGATATAGATAAGAAAGATGTAGTATTAGAATTTGGGCAAAAAATAAGTTATGAAATTAAATAGACTAGTTAACTAATAATTAACTACTTTGGGAAATAGTTAACTACTAGTTGCAACTATTCCCAGGAAAAAATAGTTAACTACTAGTTGCAACTAGATTTTCCCAGACTAGTTTGTAGTTGGTAGTTAACTACTTTTTGACCACTAGTTGCCGAACACTACTTAAAACTAATGTGGAAAAATCTAATTACAACAACAAAGAAATAAAACATGGATCACCTGGAATAACCATAGAGTAGGGATAATGGGAATAACACATTCTCGCCAGGAGCAAAATGTAAGTCGACCAATGCAAACATTCCGAAACATTAAAAACATTATCATTCGAAGCAGTAATTTGGCTTTATTCATCTCCCATCCCTTCTCTTCTCTCTTCCAGCTTCTTAATAATCAGTAGTGTTCGGAAATAGTTAACTAGAACTAGTTGCAACTAGTAGTTAACTACCGATCAACTAGTAGTTTAACTACTTTTAGTTTAAAGTAGTTCAACTATTAGTTTAACTACCTTTTTAATTAACTACTAGTTAAAACTACTTTCAAATTTTCAACTACTTCAAAAAAAAATTTATTTAAAATTTTTATCGAAGGTATAGAGTACTCAAATACCATAACAAGAAATAAAGATAATTTTTGCGCGAAGTATGAACGTTTTTTGTGACATAGATAAGAAAGATGTATTAGAACTTTGCCAAAAAGTAGGTTATGAAATTAAATGGACTAGTTAAACTAGTAGTTAACTACTTTGGGAAACAGTTAACTAGTTGCAACTAGTCCCAGGAAAAATAGTTAACTACTAGTTACAACTACAATTTCCCAGACTAGTTAGTAGTTGGTAGTTAACTATTTTTTGACCACTAGTTGCCTAACACTAATAATCAGCCGATTTTTACGAATTCTGACTGAAGTTAGAGGTCACTATGATGCATAATGAAAAACTCATGTGTTTGGGGTCGCTGTATGTAACGAATTAAAACTAACCTTATTCCTATGATAAAATAATGGTTGATGTAACAAAAGGGTCGTTATAAAGAGGTTCTACTCTATAACAAAAATAAATTGTGGATTTTGACTTGATTTTTCATAGTAATATATTTATTTTGTGGTGATTGTGACCATTACAAACCTTTGTATGTTCAGTACAAAGAAGTTCTTACTATACTAGTGAACTTAAAAAAATACGTTCACCTCACCAGGGGATTTCCTCCCAAAAAATCAGCCCCATATGTAACATCAAAGGCACTGTCTATTTGGACGATCAATATACAACTAAACTCTACTCTTATTTCCACGGCAACGGTTCTGATTGGAGATCACACTAAGCGCCGCTGCGCGAGACCTACGGCGCATGGGCCAACTGCCGTTTTTGCCGTCCAAATAGACACTTCCAAACATCAACATCCAAAACAACAACTTATATTAACATCTAGCACTACTACTACTACTACAACTACAGCAACTCACCGGAGGGGGGTTCGGGCACGACTCCGGGTAAAGACAGGGTAGTCGCCGCCTGGTAATAAAGGTTCCTTCGAATGGGGTCGTCGAGCCGAGGAGGGTGAGCTTGGAACGAAAACAGAACAAAGTAAGGTCAAACAGACACCACAACAATCACATCGAGTTCCTTGAAAGTGTCAGCCACCTCTCTCGCAGAGAGAAAAAGGTTATATTGTTTCGCCGAAGAAATCGGTAATTTAGGAGAGGCTTTACGGCTACACTCATCATTTGTTACTGCTCCAGAGAGAGAAAGAGAAGTGAAACTCGTGTGAGAAAGCGAGGGAATTTTTATTGAAATACTAGTTCAAATAATTATATTTTTTCGTTGTCTTTCAGTAAATTTAATCACTAACTGTAATATGTAACTAAAAATTTTGCAGTAATTTTGGCCCAGAATCCGAATCTGTAGAACACGACCATACCTAAAATTTAATTCATAAGAAGAAGATACATATTTCCTTCCTGTTTTAAACAAAAATGGTGACCAAAATTTAGTTAAAACTAATCCTATAAGCTTAAATAATATTAGTTTTTTTAATATAAATATTTGTTACATAGGGAAAAAAAATTCACAGATCAGCATCCTTACTTAAAATTAAGAACTCTTTAGCAAGTTGGGAAAACGTATGATAAAAAAAAAATAAGCACAATTCAAAAATTTATAAAAATAACTTTGTTTTGTATGCCCAAGTACAACTTGTTTGAAAGTTACTTATTGTAAGAGTTAGAGTGTTTACTAAGTTGAGAGTTGAAATGGCTTTGGTCCGTTTTAGTAAAATGTGTGTTAACTTAAGATGTTTATAACTTAAGATGTGTGTTAACTTAAGGACATATGTTCAATGTGTTCTTTAAAAAGAGGATGGAGAGAAGAACAGAATAAAATTGAGAAAGAAAAGAAAGTAGGAGGGAAGATAAATGTCCAAAAACTAATTCCCTTCTACGGGGGGGGGTTCCGCTAGTCTATTTTACTTCTATAAAGAAACGTCTAGACTTTTGTTCAACCCCAGAAAATTAAAACTATACTAGACTGTAACGTTTCCTGGCCCTATGACGTCACTGCACTGAATGAAAAACTGCGTAAACAGATAGCCTGTTGGGTTGCTAGGAGGAGTTTCGGTACGCAAATCGTGATAAAAAGACGCTATATATACATGGGTTTAAATAAAAACTAATCATATTTTTAAATTGACGTTCTTCGTTTCACTCAAAATTCAGACACCGAGCTGGGAACTACTTTGTTTGTTTTGGTTCTTCAGGGTCAAGTAACGTTGCAGTCTAGTTTAGTACGTCATGATGTTCTATAATGTGTAGACGAGTCTTATTAAAGTACCGAAGTTTAGGAACTGGTCGTTTTAACTTTAATAAAACCGTCAAACAAGTGTATAGTGTAAGTTTTCACAAAAAAAAAACAATCATAAACTTTCACAAACTGTCACCCACAAAATCATCACCCCCAAAACCCCAATCTGCTCCAAAAATGTCCCACATCGTCAACAACTTGACGACAAGTGTCCAAGAGAAGATTGCCCTATTTCTGGAAACAAAAGCACCCCCCCTTTCGCCCCCGCCGTAATAATCAGTATGACGTCAGAAGCGAAGCCGCGCGCGATCGATGATGGTCAAAACGGATCCTGACTTCCTGACCACTTAGGTAAGAAAGAAATAAAAAAAAAGATCGATGATTGCGTTTGAACAGCAGCAGGAGGGACACCACTCTACTCCACCAAATGACGCTGTTGTTCTGGTAACGCGAGAAGAGTTTTCGGTTATTTTTTTATTGTTTCGTCGTTTTTGTGTTAAATGAGGTGTTGTCAGCGTTCTGTGGGGGTGGATGGTGAATAGAACGCGGTGGGTGTTCTATTATTCACGGGAAGGGGTTTTAGTTAACGACGGTGTTTCCTTTCATCAGGGGAATTGTTTTGATTAAGAGGTAATGGGATGTTGAAGTGATCTACTATTATTATGAGGGTGATTTGATGGGAACAAATTGGATCAATGTAGTCTATTTTCTTAAATATTGTTTCAAGTTACACTTTACATGTCCTAAAGTTTTGAAACAGTAGGATTTTTTAAATACTCTTCTCTCTCTAATATGATGGCACTTCCTTCCATAAAAGTATCAGGTTATATTTATCTCTTCTAAAAAATCTAAAATAAAATTGATAAAGAAATTTTAGGCTCAATTTGTCAAAAAGATTCAGCTGATTTTATTATCATATGCGAAATTTAATCCAAGAGGGTTATGAGGGGTGGTTGATAAAACTTCAAAAAAAAGTTTGAGAAAAGTAGAAGGTATTTAAAAATTTGTACATTTCATTCGCTTTTAATTTAATGGTGTCACCAAGTTAAATATGGAAAATTGCAGTTCAAAATTTTTTAAAGTTAAATTTTTTCATTTTCTAAAGTTTATTTTTTATAAGGAAAGCGCCATAGAAGACTTTTTAGTCAGTAGGAGAGGGGCACCGGCGAGTCCAAAATATTTGGGAACCACTGCCTTAGACTCACACATTCAAAAAATACTTTAAAAAATTGATTACATAAGTTGAGTCCTTGGACATGGACATCTATATAAGAAAATGCACAGTAAAATAAATTTTAATACAGTCACGGTAGGTTGCCAAATTGAAAAAAAATCTTCCTTATTTCCTACCTTTTTCCTTTTTCATCAAAACGTAAAGGACACTCATCTCAAAGACATAAAAAACCATCTCATAGAGCATTCGCACATGACGTCGCTTGGAGGACAAAATCAACGTTGCTAAGGCTGTTGTTAGGGGCGGGATATAGAAGTATCCAAAATCAGCATTCGCACATGACGCCACTTGGCGAATAAACAACGTTGTTAGCCGTTGTTAGGCAGAGTCATGTGATTGAAAATACTCTATAGGACATTAAATGCCTGTATTGACCTGAAATTTGAGTCTTATAACACTTGACCGTCACTCTGTTATGACAAAAGTATGTGTGTATGTATTTAAGCAAAGCTAAACTCCAAAAGGTTCCCCGAGCCTGATTCCCATTTAAAAGAAGATATCTCAAGAGGGGAGGAAATAATTTTCTATGAAAATGTGAAACGGAATAACTCGGAGGAGAACTAACTAAATATTTTTTTTCTTGATACTTAGACATTAGTAGTAGTTATGGGGCTTCGTCTTATTTCACTGGGGGAGGGTAATACCTCCAGAGAAACTGAAACGAAAATTTTCTTTAAATAGCTTGAAAAAGAAAAAAATTATAGGGGGTGATACCCGGGCTCTCCACCCACTGCACCTTTTGGTATACGGACTTCTCGGAAATAATACTTCAAGATTATAGCTAAAATAACTACACAATGACACAAAATTAGCTCACCATGATTACATCTTAAGCTACCCAATCACCTCATTCCCATAAGAGTAACGAAAGAAAAAAAAACTCAGTCATGGCCAACAAATTAACTCCCGTCACATTTCCTCGACACACGCACCTTCCAGAAGTGTCCAAGTGGTCAGTCACGCGAGGGGTGGGCGTACCGCACTCGATGTCCGGCGAAGAAAAATGTCTCATCGTGTCCACCTCCATATCGCTCCAGAAACACACTTCCACATGATCTTGTAGTTGTCATTATCGGGAGCTTCTTTATGTATATTAAAGGGTACTAGTGCAATGGAAAGGGAGGGGGTTGTGTGGACTGCTGTGTTAAACGACCACTTGGTTAGGACCGTGTCGGGTATGTTGTGCATGTCGGACAATATTGGATTAGCGGTGTTTTTTGGGGTAGCCTCGTAAAAATGACATTTAGGGTAATGGAATTCTCTTCGGTGAAAGTGGGTTATACATGTTTTGTGTTAATCAAATCTGTAAGAGCATCGGATTACATACCTGAGTTTGGTATTTTTTTAATCTAAGTTATGTTATATATCTAACATTTCTTTACAAAAAATTAGCAAAAGCTGAGAGGCGTTTGTTAGATATCCCCAAATTAAACAAGATGGCCCTATTTAAGCACAAAAATACCCCGCTATTTTTTTATATTGTATGAGACCAACAAATATTAAAATTTACCCTCATCACAATACTCAAAGTTTAAAAAAATATCCAAGAAAAGTTTTTACTTATATACAAATGAAGAGAAAAAGAGAATGAAGAAATGAACCAAGAATAACACGAGACTCGATAATAAATTAATTAATATGAATAGTGTCCATTATATAAAAACAAATCAATGTTTAAGATTTTGTATCAGTCCTGTAATTTATTCCAAAACTAATGGAAAGAATTTTACCGTTCAAAATTAAGCCAAAAATTATGTCTCGACTCAATTGATCATCAAAGATATAAAAACCAATCATAACAGCAGGCTCGATTTCAAGAAATACAGGTTCCTGTTGGAGCAGGAGAGGTAGCTATGTAAATTAAAAATGAACTCTTACAGTCATACTCACAGCCATCAACGTCAGTGTAGGTAGTCAAAGAAGGACTCCACCAATAAGAGTTAAGCTAAATTTTCTTTCTTTAACTGCTGGTTAACCACATGGGCGCCCATATATTTGAATTCAGGAGGGGGCCCCAAGGCCCAAGAAAATTTTTTGCAAGTTAGCCAGTTTCTTAGCCGAGACCCAAGTTTTTTTTTAAGGGGGTTGGTTCATAATTATTTCAAAGGGCCCCTCCCGAGTTCTTAAAGCTAAAAATTTTGTAAAACAATACTGGAGTTTCAAGCAAAAAGGGGTGCCTAAGAGTCCTCTCCCAGAAAAAGTTTCGAAATTTTATTCTTAAAAGTAGTGTTTCAACTCATTAGAGTGACTTCTAATATAAGATCGCTCCTACGCCGAGCCGCAAAATTTCAAGTCAGAAACTAATAGTGTTCGGCAACTATAGTGGTCAAAAAGTAGTTAACTACCAACTACTAACTAGTCTGGGAAAATCTAGTTGCAACTAGTAGTTAACTATTTTTTCCTGGGACTAGTAGCAACTAGTAGTTAACTATTTCCCAAAGTAGTTAACTACTAGTTAACTAGTCTATTTAATTTCATAACCTATTTTTTGCCCAAATTCTAATACATCTTTCTTATCTATATCACAAAAAACTTTATGCTTCGCTCAAAACGGCGCTTTATTTCTGGTTATTGTATTTGAGTACTTTACCATGACATTGTAGTTATAAATAGCAGTGTAATTTTTGTATATTTGATAAAAATTTTAAATATTTTTGAAATTTTAAACAAAAATTTTTTTTAATGTAGTTGAAAATTTGAAAGTAGTTTCAACTAGTAGTTATTAAAAAAAGTAGTTCAACTACTAGTTAAACTATTTTAAACCAAAAGCAGTTAAACTACTAGTTTACTAGTTGATCGGTAGTTAACTACTAGTTGCAACTAGTTCTAGTTAACTAGTGCCGAACACTAGAAACTAAAGTGAAGATTCTATGTAGCTTTTCCAGTGCAAGGGAGGGTCCGGGCCCCCCTTTGTCCCTATGTATGGGCCCATATGTATACCCATGTATGAGCCCATGGTTAACCGCGACGCTGTGAATATGGCTGTGAAAATCTTTAAAAGCGAACTAGGAAGGTTACAACTGTGATACACCAAATTTTTTTCACTCTCATATTTCAATGTATACGAACAAACTGTTGAAGAGACATACTAGTAAGAAGAGGGTGATGATGGGTATACTCACCCCCTGTGTCTGCCACCTCTGCGGGGGCGATGTCCCTTATCTGGGTGATGCTGGACGAAATGGTCTCGAGCTCGTCGCTGGTGGGGTCGCCGTGGGCGGACACGGCCTTGGATGCTCCGCAGCCCATCATGTCATGGCTGACACCTGGAACTGGAACACAAGGACATCAATGGAAACAGTCTAATTAAATTTGGTATGGTTTGAACACGAAATATCAGCATATCTTTCTTTCATTCACCTACCTCCCTTTTTTCTCATTACCCTTAAATTTAAATTTCCCATCTTTCATTACTACACAATTTCCCTCTCTTTTACTTTTCCTAATTTATTTTTCGCGGTCAATCTTTCTCTGTTTATACCTCTCATTTCCCTATTTTCTCTCTCATTCTCCCCTCTTTTTTTCATGGGCAAATTTAAGGGGGCCATACGAGACCAATTCCTCCACACTTTTTAACAGAGTGGTCCATGTTTTAATGATAAAGTTTGTGATGATAAAGTTTAGATTTTTTCAATGCAATCAGGAACAACCACGTATCCCACAAGTCTCTACCTCCTGGGTCTTCCTCCTAAATCCGACCATGCTCTTTCTCATTTTCCTTATTCTCAGCGTTTATCTCTCTACTTCCCATTTTCCCTCTCATTCTCTCTATTTTTCTCTACCTATCTCTCTTTTTCTTCCATTCCCCACTTCTTTTCTACTGTTAAAGTAGTAGTGAGAAAAAAGTTAAAGATGAAGAAAGCTTTCATATAAAATCATCAAGCTAGTTTACAGTTTACGAACTGGTTAGAAGTGCGTTCATGATGATTATTTCACTCAAACTAATCACTGGAAACGCTTACGACCAACGGTTCCCAAAAACTTTTAGGAGGTAATAAAACCAATAAAATATTAATTAGAACCTACTTATATAAAATTCTCGTGGTTGAAAATCACTGCTTTGATTCACAAAGCACTTTTCTGGAGAGAAATTCGTTACGGTGTGAATAAAAAATAGTTTTTTAAGGGAAAAAATTTATGGACGCAAATATCTAGTAGAGTAGGGGTTTCCAAACCTTTTAGTTTAGGTCACGGAGGACTTTTCAGAACAGAAATTTCTCGAGAAATTTTCAGAAGAAAGAAAGATTTTAGAGCACTTATCCTAAAGGCTCTCACAGACCATCAACTTTGTTGTCAACCTGGTTGACAACATGCGATGTTTACAACTAAGGTGCCGTCTGTATAGGGAAGTTGATCGTTGAAATTTCAGACTGGCGATTCGGTCGTCACAACTTCAAATTCTTAGTGGGTGGAGCTTAATCGGAACATGTTAATAAGAAAATTAAAAAAAAACCTAAAAACTAAAAACGTAAAATTATGTAATTTTAGCATGGGGGCCGTTCAGATATTACGTAAGCACCTGGAGGGGTTTGCTATTTGCTTATTTTTCCTGACAAGGGGGGAGGGGGAGTATGAGTGATGCTCACTTAAGATTTTAAAAACCCTGCGTTTTCGAAAATCTCTTGTTTCTTGCATAAATAATTTCAAAATTCAATCAAAAATAAATTTTACAAAAAAAACCTGAACTAGGAAAATTTTTTTTAGCATTTTTCACAAGGAAAGTTTTAGCTATAGGTTAAGTGTTCATGGAGAACAATGAATTTCAGAAACCTAAGCATTACTAAAGATTTTGCACAAAAAAAAGAACAAAGGGGGGAGGGTCGGGCAGTTTTCTTACGTAATTATGAGAGGGGGGTCTGCGGTTTGCTTATTTTTGTCGACAAGGGAGGAGCAGGTTCAAAATTGACCAAAAACTTGCTTACGTAATATTTGAACAGCCCCATGCGAGAAAAACAAAATACTGAGAGATAATTTTATAATTAAAAAGTGCAGAAAATATTCATTTGATCATTTTAAGTTTACGATTCGTTTTTCAACAAAGTCTTCAACCTGGCTGACAACCGAGGTTTTGCAACCAAGTTCATCGTCTGTGGGAGCCTTAAGAGAAATTTAGAGAATCAAGCGATGTCAGGCTCATTGCTTGATAATTGCTTCAAACAATTGGACAACATCCCAAATGAAACAAGATATTACTTCCCATACGAACTTCCGTCTCAATCTCAACTCTCAACACAACACCCATCCCATTTCTTCCATATCAGCATGCACGAAAAAAAAAACAACTCGAAGACACCACTCTACCTTTGACGACCAAGACCACGACAGTCGGCAAATCATCCTTTCGTCCCCCGCTGTGCACTTTGAATGAAACGTCGTTCCCCCTTTATTTTCAGCAGGTTTCAGGAAAACCCTCTTGCAGTAGAGTAGCACTCTATCATTTCCAAGGAAACCAAAGGAATCAATAACAAGAACACTGCACTACTTTGCCATCGAAAAGGAGCCTATTCGCGTTTAGTTAACAAAGAAGGAATCATTTTTTGATGAGGGAACGATACAGGTGGATCCTTCCTTTATTGGGGAAGATCGAACACGAAATGGAATTATTGGGAGAGTGGTGAGATACCAGGGGTTGTTCTGATTCGGACCAGTTAGGTAGGAGGTAATGAAGGATGACACAGATTAATCACGACGAAATTCTTGTAGAAACTGGACGTGGGATACTTTGTCGCGATCTTTAATATCCTGATTTTAATGGCCTTTTTTTTTTGAAGAATAGCGATAAGGAAATATTATGACATTTATTGAAAGATCAAATTCCGGATATTGAATGGTTCTGAAAGCAGTTTTAATCCTTAGTTCGAAGAAAATAAAGAGGCATGAGTAAGGATAAAAAGAATCTAAATAACTGTCATGAAAATTTATAGATAAAAATTTAAAAGTTGTACAAAAATATATTTGTTCCTCATTCTATCACCTCAAACACCTTTATATGCTTCAGTTCCATACAAATTTTTTCAATCAATTTTTCAAATTACAGTTTCATATCAATTTTTACTATTTATACTCGAAAGAAAAAATAAACTCAATTCGTACTAGTTGTAAAACATTATAAATTCATGCTGTTTTGTCTAGCTTAGGTAACGTTAAAACCAATTTACTTTAGATTTGTAAGATTTTAAACATCTTTCAATGAATTAAATTATTTTACCATTCTTATATTTATATTGTATTAAACTAATGGTTCATTGTATAACACGATGTTATTGGAAAATGTGGGCATAAAAATACAGTTCATGTTAAACAAGAAAAAAGTATGTTAAAAATTAAATTTAAAGTAATTTTTACCTTTTTTATTACTATGCATTATTTAGGCATAAAAAAAGAAAAATATATCCTACAGAAATTGAGTCTATTTAACCAATGTTTGGTGTAAAAAAGGATAACTTTCGAACAAAAATCGATAAAAATTGTGCATTAGAAACATTCATTAAAATTATATCGACGGGAATCCCTTATTATTATACATTTATTGGTTACGAAGCTAATAATTCGTTTTAACGATAGGGGTTTAGAAATTACAAATTTCTCACAATTATCATCTAAAGAGCTCCTAACAAATCCTAATGCTGTTGTTATTATCTCCTTTATTTTACTTGTAGTTCTATGACAAAATATCCTCTCGTTCCCTTAGCAACTGAGCTTCTTACAAATAAACAGTGAATTGTTGATCGAAACATTGGTATGAAACGGCTATTATTGGTTTGAATATGACAGGAATAATTTTTTGTCTATATGCGCAGTTAGTATGAAAGTAACTCCATTCAATAAATAAGTAGTTCTAGATATTGAAAACGATACTTATTAATTAGTTATAATGTTAAAGCGAGAAAAATTGTCCATTTAATATATAGTAAAACTTTTAATTGGGAAAAAGAATGCATTTAACACATGACAGTTTTGAACTAGTAATTTAAAATGTACAACTGTTAAACACAGTGAGATATAAAAAAATAGGTACTATGAGTTCCTGACAATTATTCTTTCGAAAAAAAGAGACAGTAAGACTTATTATTATTACAAGAGACTTATTACATTTCCATACTTAGTTATGGTAATAGGATCATGAATAATAGTGACATTTTGGCTGGGTATATGTGTGTCCCCTCCAGACAACTTTTCGCATGTTTATGGCGCATTAAAGATTCACGCTAATGGTAGCAATATTTTACTTGTTTTCTCCCGTACTATATGCTATATTTACATAGATAAGGTATGTAGAATGTAAAAACAATACATGAAGTTGAAAATATTACAAAAAAAGTAACTAATTATGTCACTAAAATCGAGTCTCCCAGATTAAATCAAAACTTTGAGATTGTTATTGAAAATTATATTCTTTTCTTCATTTTTAAAATCACAGGAATAGAAAGTTTATGAACATGCCCTTTATTTAAAAGAACACAAGAAATGTTTATTTAAATGCCTCTCAAATGAATATTTGTCACTTTTTCTAATGCGTAGAGCTATATCATCAGTGGGGTTCCTCCTCTGTAACGGTAAATTTGATCGCATGTTATGTTTTTTTACTCATAATATAATTTTTTGGTTTTCTTCAATGAGGGACTGATCCTATATATCGAAAGTAAAAATAATTTTTGCCTCAACTTTTTCAGGTTAAGTATGCTCTGATTAGTTAGTGGATCACGAAAGCTCCTTGAATCAATTCGTTAAGTTAGTCACTGCAGTGCAATGGATGTTTTTGCAACCCTCTATTTCAGTGGTTCCTGAATCGGAAGAAATTAGAGGACTACTTAGCTTCCTTAAGAAACCATCGCTCACGGACAACTCTTTCCCACCATCTCTTTGCTCTTGAGCCACTCTGAAGCATCTTTTCCTCCTCAGCATCCCTTTGCTCTTGGACCTCTCTTCTCCTTAGCATCTGTTTACTTCTTAGCATCCATTTTCTTTTGAGTGAGTTTCTCTCTGTTATTCAGCATCCCTTCGCGCTTCTCTGCTTCTCACCATCCCTATACTCTTCTGCATTCCTTTTGCTCTTTAGCATCCCTTTGCTCTTTAGAATTTTTTTACCCTAATGCTTTTTTATTATTACCTTTTAAAATTACCCGAGCATGACCCACTTTTAAGCGATCTGAAGGACCACTTTTGGTACTCGGGCCACCGGTTGGAAACTATCCACTGTTCCATATCCGAATCGCTCTTGCACACGCACGCATTATGTATTTTTAAAAGCAAAACTTTTTTTTACTGCGCATTAACTTTCGTAAATGATCTTCAAACGAAAGTTGAATAAAAAGAACTATTAATGTCCAAAAGAGCTAAAAAAAATTTAACTCAATTTTACAAATTTTCCACTTACGCATAAAAAGATCCAATAAATGGATAAAACCACAAAATTATGATAGATAGGGTAAAACGGGGCAATTTGATACAAGGGGCATATTAATACACTTTCAATATCTCAAAAACTATCAAGGTTATTTTGGTCGTGTTTTTACGAAAAGTTGTGTCTATATGCCTAAGCATAACATATGAAAACATTAAGCTCTGTAATAACCCTATAAAATTTGGTGAAAGAAACTAAAATTTTTTCATGAAAAATTTCCAAAAGTAAATTTCTAAGTAAAATGTAAAATTTTCCTGAAGCTATTCTACTTGGAATACAGAGATCTGTAAATTTGAAAAGCAAGTTCATTCTTGTTGTTAATAGGGGAAATGCTTAAATTTTAAATAACCTTTGCCAATTTTTTTAATTAAAGGTTTCTGTTCAGAAACAACAGATGGGGCAAATTGATACACTCAGATGTGGGGTACTTTGATACACTAGTTCTATATAAAGTGCAATAGGTGGCACAAATCATTAGTGCCTTATTTACTTTCTATATGATTTTTGGTGAAGATACCTTGGAATATTATTTGACTTGATCACGTGAAAACTATCACATCAAAACAGTTTGTTATTTCTTTATTAGAGATTTTTTTAAAAATGACCTTGTCAAATTCTTTAATTATTTTTATTTTTAAATGTTTAATGGAAAATTGATTTTTTATACTTGAAAAAAGGTGTTAAAAATGTGCTGCAGACACATGTCAATAAGAGTATATTTGTTATTTTTTAAAACTTCTGTTATTAATTACTATTTTTGAGCTAATTAATCACTGTATTAAAATACCCCAAGCGATGTATCGAAATGCCCCACTGGTGGGGCATTTTGATACAAAATTGAATTTTCACAAAGATCGTTATATTTAGATTTTCATTAAACTTATATTTTTTTTCTAATTGGTTTTATAAAATTGAGTCATTCTTAGATATTTTTAGAAAAAAAACTATCCGAATAAGTAATTTTTCCCACTCAAAAAATGGATTTGAATTTTGCTGTATTAAACTGCCCCGTTTTCCCCTATATCCTACACATTAAATAAACAGTGTTCTAACTCTTTGTGTTGGAAACAACACATCATCTTTGTTTAGTTAGAGCTAGGTCAAAATCGGGGAACGCTATATATCGAATCATTCAAGGCAACCGGTCAAACAACGTGGGCGATTCCAGAACTGACAACTGCACAGTAAACTTTGACCCCCATTCAACTTTGATTGGTGAGATGCTACAGATTTAACGTAACCAGTTTGTCTTTTACGGAAACAATAAAGCTTGTCTGATCCAGAGGGTAGATGTTCTCTCCAGATAGATTTTCAGGAACTAGTTTTTATTCAGTAGAATAGCGGTTTCCAAACTTTATTATGGATTACGGAACTCTCTATTCAAGGAAAGATTTGTCACGGAACAAATTGTGGTAGAGGAATTTAGAGAAGCAAATATTTTTTGGTGTAGCATTTTGAGTTAAGTATATATTACGAGGAGCACCAAGTGTTCCGTTGTGTACAATTTAGGAGCCACCGATGGAAAAATATAAACTTTGTCACAGCTATCACGGTGTTAATCTTCCACAGGGTGACAAATTCTAGAGAAACTCCTGTGTAGTATAGTTAAAGGCAACTAAATAAATAGTCAGTTTGAAAAAGGGAATAAGTCCAAAACCAAGTTTTAAGAAAATCGAAAAAAACAAACTGTAGGGGAGAGGGGATCCTGCTTTGGAAGGTGCAAAAGTAAAATTTCCTATATAGTTTTGTTTCTGTGAAAATTTATAATCAAGAAAGTTTTTAAAGTGGAAATTTTGCCTTGTACTCTATTGTGGCATCAATAAAGTTAAGTCCAAAAGAGTTTTGCTTCCCCAATTTGAATTATAAATATCTATTTTTCACTCTTAAAGTTTGAGATGGTAGATTACATATGGTGCATTTGAACAAAAAAAGATTGGGCATATTTGAACAGTTTAAAAATGACTTCTAGTTCTTTTTCTTTACTTTGAACGCATTTTTAGACTTCAAATGCAGTATTTAAAATTGTTTTAAATTTAATAAGTTCAATTTTTTCCTAGTATATTAAACTTAAAATTCAAAGCTTTTAAGATTTCCCCAGCTTTAACTTATATTTTATTTGGGTAAGTTTTAAAAATCATGGTTTCAAGATGATCGTGTATAAACTATCTTTTAAAATTTTTAACAAATCCTCATTACCACTTACTCTATAGTAAAACCACAACCTTAAATACTAATAAGAACTGTAGCTATCAACTTAGGTACTATTATAAAATCTTAAACCATCTTTTATGTAAGAAAAGTCACATTTTCGGCGTAAAAGAAGGTGTTTTCCTCTCATTTTATACCTTACAATCTTCTCTTATTCCAAGAACAGAGTTCAGTGCACGCAAGTAATAACCTTGATTATAGTTGACATAAAGCACATATTTTTTATTACTTTAAGGACAGAATAACGATTTATTATCTCATTCCGGCAAGCTTTATTTAGGGTCTGAATCTAATCTAAATCACCGGGGTAATTTACATCAGGTTATCGGGAAATTTATTCTGGTCAATGGAGCTGTACTAAAAGCTACATTCGACTAGTGTTTGGATTGTTGCCTAAGTAACGATTATCAAAGTCTCATCGAATCGAAGATTAAAAAAAATAATAATAAAAAAAATCACCGCACTTCTAAATTTTTTCCAGTCTAACCATTGATCAGGTTTGGTTCAAGGCTAACTAGGTTTTAAATATCTTAACCCCACCAATACCCGTTAAGCAAAAAGGCGATCCTGGTATCCTTCAAAGGAAAGAAAATATATTAGTATGCGAAAAAGTAACTATTCAATGCAAATGAGTTGTGGAAAAAACTGTCTGAAAGATATTCTCTCTGGATAATTCATAGCATTAGTTAATAGATGCAAGGTTATTTAATTTTTTGTCTCATAGAACAAGCAACTAAAATATCAATTACTAATGAAGTAGAGAACGATAACGATCAGAATGAATTTATTTTATTTTGTTGTTGAATAGAACAAAATATAATGTATAAACAACCTGAGTATGTTTCCACCTGTTTCTTAATGTGGAATTAAAATAATGTAGTATTTTCTTTTCAATTTTATAGCTTTGTTATAAGTTCAAACTTTTGTAATTTTTATGAATACCTATAACTCGAATTAAGTTTATCTTTTTTTCACTTTGCTATCATCAATCAACTGTATAAAAAAACACACCCAATGGAACCCCAAAGAGGTAAAACCAAATAAAATTTTAATGAGGAAAATTTTTCCCAACGAGCGTAACAAGGTTTTCGGAGGTATAAATTTTGAGGCAAGCTGAAAAGTTTTCCTTTAAAACTAATAATCCTTTCATCTGAAAAAGAATTATCAAGAAAAAAAATAACAAATATCTTTTCAAAATCATTTCCGCAAAATCTATCATTTGACTGTGCTCAAGTTTCATTGAATGAAAATTGACTGAATGATCTTGAAATGTTACCGCATGAAATCTAGAATTAGTATTTTTTTATTACAATCAAAGAATGACTAAATAGGAAGTACATAAAGTAAATTCTTTTTGATTTGGTCGGCATAACTGCAAGGAAACTAGTTTTGAAAAATATCTGGCCCTGACAAAACATCATTCTAATCTATAGGTAAGTCTGGTCATGTCATGGCTATGGATTTATGTCACTGACATATCTTTCTTTTTGAAATTTCTATTTTCCTAAAAGTTTTTATTCCATCATTTTGAGAGAATTACATCCATTTTGCTAAATTCTGCAATTCAACAAATTTGTTCTATGATTTTAACAAACGAAAAATGATTAATTTTTTTACATACTTCCTTGAGTCCAAAAAAGCTTTAGAAATCACAAATTTGTTATTTTCAACTATCAAATCAAATCCAATTTCATGGAGATTTAGTTTAATTTTTTAAACAAAATTTGGGGATTTTTTTTCATCATATCCTTCAATTTGTTTCTAAATCTGTAGATTGTGTGTGCTATCTGACCCAGTTACAAGTATATTTAACTTATTTGCTAATGAGAACTGTTTCACATCATGAGGGTATGCCTTAGATAAGAATAGTAATAAAAAAGCGTACAAAAAGGGATGCGGGTATCAACGTACTGGTACTCTGGAGATTAGAGTGTAGGTTCCTGTTGTGCCACAGAGTGTTGAACTTTCATTCCTCACTAAATAAACTCTGAGGGTTTTTTTATAAATCCTCTTTTGAAAGTGTTTCCAGTTGGACAGGCAATAAATTGTACTAACGTAAGTTAATGACATGTCTATTGAAATTCTATCCATTTCTTTTTTAAATTTCTTAATAAATTACGACGATTAACCAGAGGATCAGAGAAAATTTACTTAAGAGTGATATCCATTAAGCACAGAAGGACTTATACCAGAATTCCCCTCCCCCTCCAAAAAAAAAATGGTTGTAATAGATCTGAACAAAAGTTCAGAGGTTTTGATAGTACTTGGAAAATTATCTAATAATTTTCGTAAATTAATGCAAAATTGATTTCTACGCAACGGGAGAGAAATTTACCATACCGTTCACCTATTGACCAACGGTTTTCCACCATTAGGAGAACCCTTGATGCGTGGACGGATTTATGGAAGATAGGAGTCATGGAGAAGCAATGTTACCAAAGTTTTTAAGGATATTTGATTTTTTAATGCTTCAAGAATATTTTCAAGGCAATAAAGGACAGCAGTTCCCTCATGTCTTTAGCTTGCCCCCCAAGGGTCCTTCTCCGTCCATGCTCTGACGTAAGGGATGAGATAAGTACCACCCAAAACGACACTTGCTAGTATATAGTTTTACCTTGTATATTTTTTTAAATCAAAAATGGGAAAACACAGCCATTCCGACTGTAGACCCATTAGAGTTATTGAGATAATAAGTAAAAGAAATACCTAACAAATTACACACATTTCATTCATAATGTTCTATCTAGAGTAGTAAATAATATTTTTCTCGACTGTAATATCAATTACTAAGATTATTTATTTTGTTATGGATGGAGAATTTCTCGAAGGTGAAAGCAGAGGGATAGAGGTGAAACGAAAGTTACGTAACAACTAAGGGATGGGTGGGACGAACCCAGTGTTTTTTTTTTTAAAAGTCGCATTTAAATTAACCTTTCCGCATCATGCCCTTGAGACCTAATGACATTTTATCCTCGTTCGACTAACACTGGCCTTGAATCGGAGAAAAGGCGGGAAAAGGGCACGCATCGTTCCTCGCTTTAATGGCCGTGCTAATCTGCCGCTCTTTCCAAAAAGCATTTTTACGAGCAAATCAAAGCACCTGTGGGAATATCCCTTCCTGTAGTGTCAGAACGGAATCGCCTGAGGCTGTGATCTAATTAACCGTGGTCGACGCTCGCTCCTCCTACCGTTTGTGTCAACGTGCTAAACACGCAACACAGTCACGACGTCCCCATAATAATAATAATCGTCATAAACCACTGCTGCTACTTCGACGAACTCGTTTTTTCGTCCGTTGGAAGAAGAGTTTCTTCTCTTCTGCTGACGAAATCAAAGCTGGCTGGGTCACGGCGAGGTGCTAACGGATGCCAATAAATCCGCCGCTGGAGGAGCATCTTGAACTTGAATGACGGCAGCGTTCTGTTTGTACTGGACGCACGTGGTATTCGGTCGGTGCGTTCTTGCCGACGAGCGAGGGCCCAGCAGACAAACGGGTTGGTTTCCGAGCTAAAGGTAATGTTTAGTTTTCTTCGTTTTCTGTGATGGGTTTGTTGGGAAACTGGTTGAATTTTGTTGTTGTTGTTGTTTGGCTGATTATGTTGATGTATTAATTCATTTGGAAAAGGGTTATAAAACTGTACGTGAAACTGAATTTAGAACATGATGATTCTGAAATGAATTTTGTTTAAAGGTCTTTCATTTTATAAAAAAGTTCCAAGTAATTTTCTTAACATTTTGGAATAAAAATTTTATCATTCAAGAAATAACAAAGTTATGTTGTTTTATTACCTCATTCACTTTAAAAAAAACTTGGTGGATCCCTTTAAAAAGATTTCAAAGAAAAAAATTAAGAACCTTAAATAAAAATATAATTTGAGAATTTTAATAAAAATACTTATTTGTTCTTTCATAAAGAAAAATAGAAAGAGAGCCTTTCTGAAAATACATTCCCAGCGAAGAGATTGAACTTAATTTATTATTTCAATTAAAATTTAAAATTCACAATTCCTTCTAAAAATGGAATCTTTTAGGAATAAAATTTAAATATTTTTATAGGAATTATTTGAATTATACTTAACTTTTTGGAAAGTGGAGCCATGCGACTTCAATAACATTTTAAAATCATTTGAAAGATGCTAATTATATTTTAATGGTTATTTAGGAATTTGTTTTAAAATTAGCATACCTTTCTCAAAAAGACTGCACAGAAACATTTTTAAAGAAATCTAATTTTAGGATTCTGGACACTAACTGACTTCTTTAATAAATTAATAAAAATGGTTAGAGAATCTAATACAATTTAATAAAGTAATCACTATTAATTAATAATAAATTATGTATTATTTTATGATATACGATCGTTGAAGTTTATAAATTTGTAACAAATTTTGGTTTGGTAGATTGTAATATTGTAACACTCAAATAAATGCATAACTTTTAAATTAAGTAAATTTTTTGCTAACACAAATTATGGGATGTCGCTCCCAGGGAGATGGTGATCCTTAGATAGGATGATGGGCGAGTTAAGAGAAAATTGGAGTATGTTGACTACTTTTTAATCACTAAAAAAATTAAAATAAAATATTTTCTTTAACGAAAAATAGAATAAAATATTATTTTTCCATCTGATTGTGAACTATTTAGTGGGGGAAAATTATTGTTTTTAGTTAATGACTCTTAAAGAGGCTAAATCAGTTATTTGTTAACTAATTTATTCAAATAGTATAAATTTTAGAATAGATAACTTATAAAAAGAGGGGGAAAATGTTACTTTTTAAATCCCATCAAAAATGAAACGGGATATTTTGAAATATATTTATCGCTCTTATTTTTAGAAAAAAAAATATAATCGTAGTTATGTTACTTTAAATTGGCTTTTAAAATGTGTTTATATTCAATTTTTAAAATATTCTTTAAAACTGAATGTTACAGAATATTATTCACTTTAAAAGTGACATAAATTAAAGTATTTAGAGTACAAAAATTTATAAAACGGTATAACTGAAGTAAAAGAAATCTTACAATAATTTTTACCCTGGTTCTCAAAGTATTAATCTAATTACTAAGTTAAAAAAAAAATTCGGTAATAGGGAAGTTAAAAAACTTATATTTAGAAAGGGGAAAAACTATTCTAAATACGTGCATGATTAATAGCATATCTCATCTCGAGTTTTATCCCACTTAAAATATTATTTCATAATGGAAATAATATTTAATTTTTAGTAATTTTTTATTTCTTAATGGAAATGTTAACATATTTCCTTCCGTATATTTTAGTGCCATCTTCGTTTCACAAATAAACGAGTTTAAAATGTTGTTAAACAGGTGTGGAGTATAAAAGAATAAAACCAATGTAGTATAACTATTTTTCAGATCATATTTTTTGTTTTTAAAACTTTCAAAAGCACATTTTATAATCGCAATTGATCCTTTAATAAAAGCATTTTAAGATTAGTAAAAATTGTCAAATTTTGAAAAATTGATAATTCTATTATTAAGATCTCATCTTGCAGTATCTGATTGGGAATTTATTGGATCAAACATTATTCTACATCTTTCACTACATAAAATGATATATTAATCAGTATCTGGATGGGGGAACAGAATCAATGACTTAGAAACTTGTTTCTAATAGCTCTTTCAACACATAAGTATTTAATCCAGAAGTAGTTCATCCTTGTTAGATATGAGGCCCTTTTGGGAGGAATCAAATTAATCAGCACGGAGCTGGCTGAAGCTGACCTTATAATTTCCTCTTTTTCATACTTTACTTTTAGGTACAAACCAAAGCTAATTCAGTTCTTTTAACAAACTTTTCATATCATTAAAGGAAGAATAGAAATGAGCATGCTAGTAAATTTTAGCCTGTACTACTTTTTAATGAAATACGTATATATTTTATATAATTATAAATGAGTTATAATGAAATTATGTTTTAATTCTTGTGTTATGAATAAATCATAATAGTCTGACAAAAAAGATAACCAAAGATAATTTTTAAAGATTCTAAGAAATGAAGATCTTTAAATCATAACTATGAATTTTAAATAGTTTTAGAGCAATATATTGTTTATTATATAATATAAAAAGAAATATAGATGGGGGTTTACGAATTTAAAATGAAGATAATTAAAAAAAAAATTATCAACTACATTGATTGTTATGAAGATATAGGGTTTACTCAAAAACCATAAGCTTTTCAAGAGTTAGTAACACTTTAATCTTGTAGTGAACATTTTACACAAGTATTTTGCTTTATTTCTGCAAATTCTTTAAAAAATTTTGAAAACAGTCTCATTTAAATTTTTACATGAAAATAAACTTAAAACAGTTCCTATTCACAAGTTCATCAAAATGCATAGATTACGAAATTGTACAAGTTTATATTCTAGTTTCCAATAGTTTTTCCTTAAAACCTTAAATATCTAAAAGTATCCCTTCTAAAAGTCAACAAATGAATGTATAGGAAAACACACAAACTAAATAGAATTAAAATATTCTAATATCACTAATTTTTTAAAATTTTAAACATTTTCACACTAGGTGTTTCACATCAATAGTTAACAGAATTCTTTTACCATACATAATAACTCTTAAAACCATTAAACAATCAAAATTTCAAGATACAATTAAGTTCAAAAGTTCTAGACATTCTATACTGTTGTAAAATACAGTATGAATTGTTCTTTAAATCGTAAGTTTGATATGAGATCACCATCTACCAAAAAATGTTCACATTATATAAAAAAAACTCCACTTACTACTCTTCAATTGGTTCAGTTTTCACTTCTGCCCTGTAAGAAGAACAAAATTCTTAAATTCTTTTCAAAATATTTTCAATTGAATCAAGTTCTCAGAATATATAATGCTTACTCGGAAAAATAATTAGCAATATAATCACAAACTATTTCGTCGTGAAGCAATTTATGTTTTTTTAAGTGAACTTCTTTTTTAAATCCACGATTACAAACTGTACAAACGTACACTTCTTCTCCAGTGTGAATGGATCTGTGACTTAGAAACTCTCCTTTGATTGAAAACTTAAATCCACAGTCTTCACACTTGTACTGATTTTGTCCAGTGTGGGACTTCAAGTGCCGCATTAGTGCACTTTCGTTGGGCTGTCCTTTTTGACAAACACCACAAAAGTGAGGCCACTTCCCCGTATGACGAAACGTATGGACCCTCAGTTGAGACTTGGTCTTGAATTTCCAAAGACAATAAGTACACTTGTGTACCTTTAGGTCCGAGTGCTTTAGAAGATGGACCTCCATGTGATATCTGGTGTAGCATTTCTTGCTACATATTCTGCAACTGTAAGCAGTATCATCAAAATGGACGCGCCGATGGCGATTTAAGGTTTGACGGCGAGCAAAGACTTTCTGGCAAAATTCACAAGTCAGGTCATCGCTTGCATATCCAAAGTCACCTTTCGTAGTTCTGACCATATCCTTTCTTGAAAAAAAAATGTTCCAAAACACAAAACTTACGGTTCTTTTCGTATTATTCTTTTCTAATTAATCAGAACAGCTCTTTCAGCATGGCGTCAAAGTTTTATTTTAATGATTGTTGTTGAAGATTAGATTGACAAAACGTGTCACGTGGTTCTCTTGAAAAAAAAATTTACCACAAAACACAAATTTTTAATTATAAAATGCATGTTTTCTGGTACAGAAAAAAAAATACTAATTACGAATTTTAATTTTATCTTCATTTTTCAATTTTATTTCAATAAACAAGTACAATTATGGGTTTTTTTAATAATCATTTTATCGTTTTTTAGCATTGAAAAAGAAATAATATACATATCTTGATTAAATTCAAACGATAATTTTGTTTTAACAAACTTCCGAACAATAAATTTCTCAATTCCAAAAACAAATTCTAAACTTCCTAAACAAACTATATGATTTTAATTAATTCCCAATAAACCAATTTTGATTTTATTTTATAATAGCCTACAAGTTTGACTAATTTCGTTCTCCGAATCATATTTTCGACAGAATTCGATAACTACCAATTAGCGTAACCTGCTAAAACATTTTTTTCAACAGACTAAACAAATTATGTTTATTTTGCGGATGTTGCAATTGCGGGTGCAAAGTGCACATCCCACATTAAAAATAATGCAAACATCTTCCAGAATATTTCCCTAATAGCTCCTTAGAAGGGATAGTAAAAATCTTTGTTCTAAAAAAACTAAAGTAAATTTCTCGACTACCAATTTAATTTTCCGCCAAGTGATTTAGTTGGAAAAAATGTATTCTAGAAAGCATCTATAGAGTTAAAAGGTTTTCTACATAGTTCTTATGCTACACAAGGGCAGAATGAAAAACTAGTATATTAATACTCTTCATTTCTATTTACGAAGCCTTTCTGCACATTTGGATGCATTGCATATAACTATGCGCCGACTTGTGGAAATTAATGAGCGGAGCGGGGTGCATAATATTCAAACTTACGAAATAGAAAATTTTCAAGAAACATAACCTTTTTGGAAACATGTTAACCCTATTAGAAAAACATCCCTTATTTTTCCAAATTAATTGAGCAGCCAGAAGGAATTTTGGAACTCTACCTTGTAGCAAAAACAAAATTTTACGCTTATAATTATTAACACGTTTTTGGAGTTGTTTATTTCCAGATTTTGACTCTTAAATTAATAAACTTTATCACGCCCACATTTTTGTCGAATATTTTCAATAGTACCTACAAATATTGAGTGGGTTTAAATAAAAGAACTTCCTTATGCTTTTATTGGAATGAGAGCGAGAGAGAGGATAATAGAAAGAAGAATGAGAGTGAATGAAGGAAATGAAAGAATAACAAGAGAAATATCGATTGTTTTCGGGACTCCAATCCAATTTCCCATCTTTTGTTTCAGGTGCACTTCTCTATGCCCCTCCCGTAGCACCCACCTGACCATGAGCACGAGTCAAGAGGAGGGTCCACCCTCCCAGGTGACGTCCCGCCGTTGGCTGCAGTGCCGCAACCCCCTGCCCTTCACCTGCGACCCCCAAGCCCTGGGCCTGTGGATGATGCTGTGCGACGACGTTCCACGAGACCCCAACTCCCCCCTCACCGAAATCGACGTCGCCTGGACCAAGACCAAAGAGCTCGTCCTCAGCGGGAACGTCCCCATCATCAAGGCCAAATGCACCACCAGGTCCACCAGGCCGGAACGGTACAAGCTGTCTACAGGTTGGTATATTCAACAAGATGGCTCTTTGCATTCGATCCCAGAATCGATTCTTTTAGTATTGATTCAGGTAGATAATTTGATGAAGGCTGATTTACTTTTGTACTATATTATCTCTGCATTTAGAGGTTAGAAAAACCCTGAATATGTGCATAGGCTAGAATGCCTAACTGTAGTACATGCAAGGGGGGATTACTTGACGGAGTACCAAGGTCATTAGACCTTCTAACTACAGTAAAAGTAAAACCAACTTCGCTGGGTGAGGCCATGAGCAGAGCTGTTACAGAACGTGTGACTGAAAGTCACAGTCAGATGAGGCAAAGCCCCTTGTTTCCCCAATACTTTTAATCTATCATAGTTCATGTGTGATTGCCTCTAAGGGGCCATTCATAAATGATACCACGCTTGGGAGAGGGTTTGTCAATCTGTGACACTTTGTGATAAGGGGTAGGGGATTAAAAGAATAATTGACATCACACACAACAAATGAACACAAAAAAACAAAACAATAATTTTTTGAGGGAAATTGCAGCTTAGCTTACACAGAAGTACACATTTTCATAAAAATTATACAATAAAATAAATGAAAGTTCACTTATTTGAAGTAACAAGATGGGGTACACTTAAGCTAGAATAAAAATGTGATAACTTAATTTTTCCCGGCCTTGTGCTAGACATATTGTTGATAGGAACGTGTGATATGTGACAAAGGGGGAGGTGTATGGGAAAGTGTCACTTTGTGGCATAAGAACATTGGATAGGAGAGGGAGGGGATCAAAAATGTTGGGGAAAAAGTGTGACATCATTTAGGGATATCCCCTAAGGGCAGTGCCAACCAGATTTCCCTATGCAGATGATGTTCCCTTACCTATCACATTTTGTGGTAGGGATACAAAAGAAAGAGAAGTCCATTTTCTCCTTCCCTCTTCAGCAGTGGAAATCTGGCTGACACACTGCCTTAAGAATAGAAGACTAAGTATATAATATGTTATGGGCAAAGTGATTAATCGGGCATTATTATTAATGTCCGAAGTGGAGGTGGGCAAAGTGATATAAATTTCATTGAATTTATCCCATTGCCCGAGCATTATTAATAATGCCCGATTTATCACATTGCCCGTTACATTATATAGTAAGATAATCTTCTTTACCAGGCGGAGCCATTCTCTACTACACTCCGGATTACAAGAACAAGCGGGAGGTGACAATGGTGGCAGAGGCCATCCACGACCGAGTGGACTCCAAGAAGGACTTGTTCTTCAGGGTGGGCAACGCCAACATTTGCCGGCAGACTTCGCTGGGAGAGAGGAGCATCTGCATGTACATGTACACCGTGGACAAGAAACTGCTGGCCAAGAGAGAGGACGATATTTTCCTGTTGCTGGATTAGGTGGTAGGTTTATTAGAGCTATGCCGTGATTTAATGCAATGCCAAAAAAAAGTCTTCGTTGTTGATGTGTGTGATTAATTCTATGTGGTGGGAAACCGTTTATGTAACAGGGTTTTCCAAAGTTATACGAGTGTGGTAGAGCAACCACCGTGAGATTATGGTGGCCAAAGCACTCAGACGTCTGTGATGAGGCCTAACTGCAACTCAAGATCCCCAGAATCCGCTGGGAAATGTTTCTGAGCATGCGCCAAAACCTTCTCATTAAATCTAACTAAGTTACCCGAAGTTGCAGACTGATCCACAGCCTCCTCATTTCTGTGATACAGGTATCCCGGAGATATATAGATTAGGTGGTCATGTCGTAGGAGGAAATATCTTTATTCCAAAGGTATTCCGAAAGAAAGGTTTCAAAAGAATCTCCAAAATTTGGGAAACCCTGGTGTGTTATACATAGTAGTAGTTGTCTTATGGGCTAAAAATGGACTTTATACAATTGAGATCATTACAAGGATTCGTAGAAAGTCCAGTCCCTGTATTTGACACCAAAAAAATGTAAACATCTTTTACAAGCATACGCCTTAGTAACATATTCAAAAGAACTGCAACCAAAACCGATTGCCAATATTGATTGATGAACAGAATTGATTGTTCCATTTAACAGATAAAAAGTTACAAAAGTTTAATTGAATTGGTCCAAAATTAAAATTATTTATAATTTTAATTCCAATGGTGATACATTTAGACTGAAATACTAGAGAAAACTACCAGTTCAGGTTCTGACCTGTGAAAAATTTACCTTACAAAAGATTCTTTCTTACGCGTAACACGTAATTAAATTAGTTGAAAAGTTAAAAATGAAAAAGTTTTGCAAAAATGTTACGCATTAGTTGCCCTTTATTTTGAATTTTCAAATTGGTATTTATAATATTTTCACCACAAAAAAGCCAGCACATTCTTAATTTCCATGGGAAGAAGTTTCAGATGCAAACAATAAACGGTTTCTCACTTAAATTGTTGAAAATTAAGCACAAATATTTACCATATGTTTCACTTCTTGAAAGATTCCACTATTATTAGATGATTGTTAAATTTATGCAATGTATATTATGAATGTGATGTGAGAAGTATATTTTGGTTTGTACAATTTCAAAATAGAATAAACATATCTTTGTTCTGCCGTTTCGAATAATCATTTTCAATCTGTTACTACATGCATTACACTGCAAATGTCAGAGGTTAACCCAAATTTTCTAAATTGGTTTGTTAGATATTTAAAATTTTAATGTGCAAATAAGATAAAATAAATAAAACATGAGTAATACAAACGTTGTTTTACTTATTTTTGGTTTGTTAGACTTATATTTAAGTCATTAATATCAATTCGTTTAGTTAAAAACTATAAACCATTTTTCAAATGATGTCACTAATTCAAGTATTCTTTCATTATTGGAAAAAAAAATTTTTGGGGGGGAACCGAAAAATATCTACTATTTAAAGATGCAGGTCTTTGAAAGAAAAATATTGAGGAAAATATTTGGACCAATTCAAGAAAACAACGTGAGGAGGATTCTTTACAATCACGAAATTTACAAAAAATATGACAAATTTGGTGGGACCGACATTGTGAGAACTATCAAGGCGTCACGTATTAGGTGGCTGGGCCATCTCTTCAGATATCCCGATGCCGCCCCTGCCAAAAAAGTGACTTTCTCCAAAATTGAAGGGATTCGACGAAGGGGAAGACCACCTACAAGATGGATGGATGATGTTGAGGGGGACCTCAAGCTACTGGGAATTAACCGATGGCGGGCCGTCGCACCAGACAGGGCCAGATGGAGGAGAATCTGCGAGTCAGCCTTGGCCTGTAAAAGGCTGTTGAGCTTATGAAGAAGAAGAAAGATGCAGGATATTAATTCAGGTAATTTTGGTCTCGCATTAGTTATAATAAAATAGAGAGCAGATAGAACCTTAGGAACAAATTCTTATTAAAATAAGTTTATTCTGCAATTAGGTTATATGTAATTCCTCTTTTAGGAAACAAATAGTTGGCTTAAAAAAGATCCATAGATGACCCAAATTAAAAATCACATTCCAACAGTCGTACTGCCTGCGGCACCCGCTGTGATTCCTTCGTTCGGGCAGATACTTCTTTTTACTAAAGTCAGGTAAAGGGAATGGGGTCAAATCAAAAGGATATACACGGCGTGGGTAAAATGCAAGGTGACTGCTGGCGCTGCAGAAACTTATTATTTGACGTCTCGATGTAACCGGGAATTAAATTTCTAACTAGCATCAACGTGCAAAATATTTAAGAAGTAAATAAACTAATTTCTGGGAGAAGTGGTATTTTTTTAGGAATATTAAGGAATAAAAAAGTCTAAGAAGAGAGGAGTCATGAAGTTCCTCACATTTTCAATGGGTCAATTCAAATTCTGCCTCAGGCGTATCAGGTGGTGTCTTTCACAGGTAAAATAAATATAGGCATAAATGAAAAGTTTCTCAATCACTCGTTAATATTTTAAAAATTTATAAAATTTTCTTAGAACTAGAAACATTTTGTTCTTAGTTTCGTTCATCTCCCCCAGGAAAAATTTTGAAATTCGCCCCTAAAAGTGGTGTTTTGACTCATTTTGGGACCATTTGGGGGGGGGGGGGTTCAAAGAGGATCGCTCCTTTTGTAAGTCACATTTTCGTGGGGAAAAACAGCACAAAAATTGAGGTCAAAATTTCGGGGTGAGGTTGAACCCCTAAACCCTCCCTTGGTTACGGCACTTCTCAGTTGTAAGTAATAATTAAAACAAATCGTTAGCTGCGTTAATCCAAGTGTGTACATGCTAAATAAAGGACTGGTTCAAGCGTGACATTTTACCCCGGAAAGGTTCTTCAACTCTGTGGTAATACGTGGATAGCTCAAAGCTCAGCTCGTTTTAAATTGCTTTCATTAACATAATGCTTTTTGAGCCATCATGCTAATGAAGGAAACAATTAAGAGGACGACCTATGGTCTCCTCTACAGTTAAACTGATAACAGAGTGAATACAAACAATAGGAATCCAATTTTCATTGTGATCTCATTAGCTCGGCTACGCGTTAGAAAAATGCACGGTTTTTTAAACTTATCGCAATTAAAGCTAAGGAACTGTAGGGGAAGACGGGGTACAATGGAAAAAAATTTACTAATTTATTATTGACACACAAAATAATGAAATGTGCACAAAAATGATCTTGATTCACACTTTTTCTTTCCCCATCCTTAATAAATTTTTACAAGTACCTAAAAATCTTAAAACCTAAAAATATGAAGAAAATAAGCCCCAGTATTTGTTTTATTGTATGTCGAGTCTAGGTACAATGATATAACATATCGGAGCACAGTAAATCACTCCAAATATTGCATTTCAGAGAACTTGTGGGCGATACTAGTGCTGCGGCGTACTGAGCAATAATGGCCGCAGCACCAGCGCACATAACAGCGCGCGTGCTTCAGCTCACGCGTGATGAAAGATATGTTTTGGTAAAGGTATAAAATTAGAATTCCATTGTTTTGAGACTTAAAATAAATGTTATATTTTTGATAGTAAGTTTGACTGGTTAGACTTCGTTATTTCTTCACCTCAGAGATCCCGGACATCTACATTAAACCCCGCAGTGGTGACTCCTTGATGAGACTTTCAACACGCCTTAGTCCTTTTGATAATTTACCATGGTAGATGACACGCAACTTGCGGGATCTTCTTCACAGACGTCTCAAAGTGAGGTGCAAGCGGTCGGGCTGAAACCACCGCCATTCTGGAAGTCAAACGCGGTAGCCTACTTTCATTTCATCGAGGCACAGTTTGCGACGTCAGGAATTCACGCGGATCAAACGAAGTACTATTGCCTTGTAGCATCATTGGATGAAAGTATACTGTCCCATGTGACGGATTTAATTTGTTCTCCTCCTACTAACGAGAAGTACGACACCTTAAAGAAGCGGCTTATCGACCAATTTTCGGAGTCAGAAACTTCAAAACTCCGATTGCTTCTGCATGACTTAGAGCTAGGAGACAGGAAACCCAGCCAACTGTTACGAGAGATGAAGGAGTTGGCCAAAAATTTTTCTGAGGAGGCAGTTAAAAGCTTATGGCTGCAACGCTTACCAGTTTCCGTGCAACAGATTCTAAGCGTTTCAAACGAACCCCTCGACCAGCAGGCGTTAATGGCGGATAAGATACAGGAAGTTTCGAAATCCGCAGTTGTTTCTGCCGTCGACAAAAGGGATCCTGAAACCACTGAAGTTGCAACATTACGTCAGGAGATCTCCGCGTTGAGGGAGCAAGTTTCTCGTCTCTCTCGTCCACCTCAACGTCGCTCCGGATCAAGAAACAGATTCCGCTCCAAAAGTCGAAGTGCCGAGAGGAAAGCCAGTGGTCTATGTTGGTACCATTACCGGTTCGGAAACAGAGCTCACAAGTGTCAACAGCCGTGCAAGTTTGTCTCGGAAAACTTGTAGCCCCGACTCTCGCGGCGACAGAGGATGTCGAGGCCCTAAACAGTCGTCTCTTTGTCTACGATCGTGATGCAAGGTTGAGCTACCTCGTCGATACTGGAGCTTGCGTCTCGGTACTCCCCAGAGGTAAATTTAAAACTCGCCAATCTGTAAACGATGTGAATTTATATGCTGCTAACGGCACTCGCATTAAAACCTATGGAACCCAGTTTTTGAAAGTTAATATCGGCTTGCGTCGAAATTTCCCGTTCAATTTTTTAATAGCCGACGTCACGAGACCACTTCTCGGAGCTGACTTTCTACAAAAATTTGGTCTACTCGTAGATGTAAAAAATAAACGCTTAATAGATAGGGAAACAACACTTAGCATCAAAGCAGGAGTAGTCAATGGACCTTCCCTTGGTTTGAGTTTCGTGTCCAAGAAATCCTCTTTTCATGACCTGCTGCAGGAGTTCCCGGAAATTTTGAACTCTAATTTGTCTAATTCAAGCGTATTGCATACCACCACGCATTGTATTCAAACGACAGGTCAACCTGTTTTTTCTAAACCACGACGGTTGTCACCAGAGAAGCTGAAAGTCGTGCGAGAGGAATTTCAGCGATTACTCGCTGATGGAATCTGTGTTCCTGCAAACAGTCCTTGGGCTAGCCCAATCCATATGGTGCCCAAAAAGGACAAATCGTGGCGCGTTTGTGGCGATTTTAGGCGGGTCAACTCAGTCACAGTTCCGGATCGCTATCCGATCCCGCATTTACACGATTTTTCGCACAACCTCTCTGGAAAGAAAGTTTTTTCTAAAATCGATCTCGTGAGGGCATATTACCAAATACCTGTCGAACCATCTGATATTGCCAAAACGACGGTAACAACCCCTTTTGGATCTTTTTCGTTCACCAAAATGCCTTTTGGGTTACGAAATGCTGGAAATACCTTTCAAAGGTTTATGCATGAAGTTCTTAGAGGACTGGATTTCTGCTTCTCTTATCTCGATGACGTTCTAGTGGTTTCAGATGACGAGAAATCCCACCATGACCACTTAAGAGAAATTTTCAGCAGGCTAAAAAAGTACGGGTTGGTGATCAATCCTGACAAATGTACCTTCGGTGTTGGCGAAGTGGTCTTCCTGGGGTATCTGGTATCTCCTACAGGAATAGCACCAGTTCCAGACAAGGTTTCGGCCATCGCTAACTTCCCACAACCCGAGACCGTGAAGGACTTGAGACGTTTTCTCGCAACACTAAATTTTTACCACCGGTTCATCCCCAGGGCAGCAGAGATTCAGGCTCCACTGTACGCGTTCGTCAACAGTAAAAAGAAAAACGACACGACTAGAATCCAGTGGAACGACGAGGCCGTAGCCGCGTTTGAGGCTTGCAAAGAGTCCTTGGCTACCTCCACCTTACTTGCCCATCCCGTCGCTGATGCTGAAATCTCTGTCATGGTGGATGCTTCTTCCACCTCTGTTGGCGCAGTTTTAAACCAAGTGGTCCAGGGTAACACTCAACCTCTCCAATATTTTTCGCGTAAGCTAAATCCCGCTGAGCTCAAGTACAGCGCGTATGACCGCGAGCTTTTAGCTGCGTATTCAGCTGTTAAGCAGTTTCGCTATTTTTTGGAGGGTAGGAATTTTGTCATCTTTTCCGACCATAAACCCTTGTCGTTTGCGTTCCGGCAAAGATCCGATAAATGTACCCCACGACAACAGAGGCACTTGGAATTTATCAGCCAATTCTCAACAAACATCCAATATTTACCTGGGGAGAAAAATGTAGTAGCCGATGCTTTGTCTCGCATTTTCAGCATAGAGTTCCCAAACCAAATAAATTACACCATGCTAGCTGAAAGGCAGAGTAACGACCCAGAATTAGAATTGCTGCGCAGTCCAGGATCAGTCCTAGATATAAAGGATATTTTGATTCCTGGAACGAATCTAAGGATTGCGTGTGATGTTTCCACTGGAGTCGATCGGCCTTACATTCCACCAGAGTTCCGGCGACAAGTTTTTGACAGCGTGCACAACTTATCACACCCTGGTGTTCGCCCTACAGTCAAGCTAGTAAAATCCAAGTACATCTGGAAAAATTTGCGCTCAGACTGTACCAACTGGGCTCGAACCTGTGTGCCGTGTCAAAAATCAAAAGTTACTCGCCATACTAACAAGGAGAGGATCCCAACGTGTCATCACCGATTTGGTTCATTTTTGGTGTGCAAGTAGTGCATAACTAGGACATCAATTTGTGAAAATATTAAGAAGCAACTCTCAGAAATTTTGGAGAAAATCGCGATTAAAAATTTTAACATGTAGTTATATATTTAATAAGATTCGCATCTTGCAAGCGGATTGTGGTGTAGCGGTAAGATCTGCGATTCCCAATCCAAAGGTCCCGGGATCGAGTCTCGCTGCATACCATAATATTTATTTTTATTTTCCACACAATTAAGAGCACAGATATGAAATAAACTTATAATAATATTTAATTATTAATTTTAAAGTATTTTGTCTTGTGATAAAATTTTTTTTGGTAAATACATAATATTTACAATAGGATCATAAAAAATTGGATTTAATCATTATTTTTTTGGGAAACAAGGAATGAAAAGATTTTTTTCAAACAAAAAAAATTATTTTTATAGATGAAGTTTTACCTTAATTTATCCCTAACTATCCAAAAGAAAGTACGCAATTTCGTTATGCTAAAAGGGTTTGTTATGTGTCTGATTTGATAGTTAAAATAAACATTATTTTGGTAAGTAGTATAATATTTACAATAGGAGCATAAAAAATTGGATTTAAAAGGGTTTGTTATGTGTCTGATTTGATAGTTAAAATAAACATTTTTTTTGGTAAGTATAATATTTACAATAAGATCATAAAAAATTGGATTTAAAAATTATTTTTTGGAGAAAAAAGGAATGAAAAAATTTTTCAATAAAATTATTTTAAAAATATGAACATGTAGATTTTTCTGGTGTTTACCCTTTTCATTCCATACCTTCCTTATAAATATAATAATAATATATTTATAAATATGATTACATATTATCAAGTTATAAAAATTGTATTATTATCAGAGAATCTGATTTTTCCCACAAAAAAATATTTAAAAAATGTTTTAAAATTGATATTTATAAATATGTATGTACTACTTTATTTCATATCTGTACTCTTAATTGCGTGGAAATATAAAATAAAAGTTATGGTAAGCAGCGAGACTCGATCCCGGGACCTTTGGGTTGGGAATCGCTGCTCTTACCGCTACACCACAATCCGCTTGCAAGATGTAAATCTTTTTAAATATATAAGTACATGTTAAAATTTTTAATCGCGATTTTCTCCAAAATTTCTGAGAGTTGCTTCTTAATATTTTCACAAATTGATGTCCTAGTCATGCACTACTTACACACCAAAAATGAACCAAATCGGTGATGACACGTTGGGATCCTCTCCTTGTAAGTCGCCTCTAGGAAGCTTCCCTGAACCAGACGACCGCTTTAGAGTAGTCCACATCGACATCGTGGGACCGCTTCCACCGTCACGAGGTCAACGCTACTGCCTGACATGTGTGGATCGCTGGACACGATGGCCGGAGGCCATACCTATCCCCGACCAATCCGCTGAGACTGTTGCACAAGCATTCTTCTCAGGTTGGATCTCAAGGTTTGGCTGTCCGCAAAGCATCGTTACCGACCAGGGCACTCAATTTGAATCGCAACTCGTAAAGCAGTTTACGAACCTCTTGGGAACCGAAAAGTCGCATACCACTGCTTACCATCCTGCAGCAAATGGTATGGTCGAGCGATTCCACAGAGGGCTGAAAGCAGCGATCCGCTGTCAAGCTTCTGACAGTTGGGTCGAGAAACTCCCCTTGATCCTGCTTGGTCTGCGCTCTACTGTTCGAGATGATTTGGACGCTTCGGTTGCCCAGTTCGTTTACGGTTCCACTCCGCGCCTGCCCGGAGAGTTCTTCAAAGAGAGTATGCCTTCACCATCACCGCCCCAGCTTCACGACTACGTAAAACGGTTTCGGACAAGCATGGGTCACTTTAAGCCAATTCCTGCGTCGAACCACTCCAAGCCAGACGTGTTCGTCCACAAGGAACTTGACCAATGCTCTCACGTGTTTCTCCGAGTTGATTCCGTGCGCCGCCCTCTTCAGACTCCTTACGAGGGTCCTTTCAAGGTCCTGCAGAGGAATGACAAAAACTTCCATCTCCAGCTTGGTAATCGCAAGGTTACGGTTGCTATTGACCGAGTCAAGCCAGCATTCCTTCTTCAACCACAGCTGGAGTCAAGCCCGTTTCAAGTAGCCACAGTGCAACCTGCGGAGACTAGTCGTTCTGAAAGACGAATCCGTTTCCGTATCCCTTTCGAGCACTGAGGGGGGGTACTGTGGGCGATACTAGTGCTGCGGCGTACTGAGCAATAATGGCCGCAGCACCAGCGCACATAACAGCGCGCGTGCTTCAGCTCACGCGTGATGAAAGATATGTTTTGGTAAAGGTATAAAATTAGAATTCCATTGTTTTGAGACTTAAAATAAATGTTATATTTTTGATAGTAAGTTTGACTGGTTAGACTTCGTTATTTCTTCACCTCAGAGATCCCGGACATCTACATTAAACCCCGCAAACTAAATCGAAAATTAAACATTAAAAAGCTACAAAAAAACAACAAATAAAGCATTTTTGAAAAAAAAAGTTGGAAATTAGAATTTTGTCTGATGTTTTTCAACTATAACTGCATATAAAATAACAACTTTCCATTTAAAAAAAGTTTAAATGTTTCTAATTTTAGTCTTTTTTCTTTTAAAAACACATGTTGGAAATTCACTGATTTCACTTTTTTTCATCATAAAAATAGTTTAGGGGGAAAAAAACTATTTATTTTGTTTAAATTAGTTCATCATTCTTTTAGCAATAGACTTCCAATAAAAATTTTAAATTCGACATTCTTAGGATATCTCAGTTACAATGAAAAACATACTCAAACTGTAAATCTTTTAAATTGATCCGATCTTTTAAACTGAAGATAACTTATAACGAGAAAATATAACGTTTGAACAAGGGTTGTAAAAAGAACTGGTTTGGTTAGTAGACAATAATACTTCAGAGTTTTACAGGCAGGTATTTTTTCAATAACAACTCTATGACGATAACAAAGAAATCCGAGTTACAAGTGATTGACTACCCTTAATTCCTTTAGTATATTTAATTAAATATTTTTAAACAGAAAAATGAAGATTTTTTTTTAAATAGTCGATTGTTTTCCCACATTAGTTATAACCTGAAGATTAAACTAAAAAAAAAATGAAAGACTTTGTTTTAAAAAGCTAGCAATGTCTGGTTAAAATCAGTACGTAATTATAATTTTGAAATAAATCTATAGACTTTAAACTTTTAGTTACTGTAGCAAACAATTTTTTTATGCAAAGCATTTTTCATTTTACAAATTTTCTTCAGCGAATGCCTTTTTTATTCATCATTATTTCATAAAATTAGTAATTATAATCTTGAAATAAATCCATAGCCTTAAACTTTTAGTTATTGTAACACAAATAATTTTTTTTATGCACTTGGCACTTGGAAAACTTACATGCAAAACATTTTTCATTTTACAAATTTTCTCAAGCCAATGCCTTTTTCACCATCAAAATCATTAACATCATTTCTTTCTACTGTTTTATTACGACGATATCCATGCTTGCTCAGTCAGATGTATAGATAACATGTCATGAATGAACGGACGTTGGTTCTACGTGTCAGCGATTACGACAAGAAACACGTGCTGGAGTCGTTAAAGTCGCGATAATCGAATTAAAATACCATCTTCTGCTCCTGAAGGTCTTTCTGCTATCGGAGTTCTTAAAACTCTATCCCGGATTTCTCCGAAATGACCCTCATTAAAGAATTCCTATACTATTGGAGTGTTTAATAGAGAGGATGTATGGCCAGTTTCTTATCTTTCTCTTATATAATGAGAAAGATATGGCTATAATGATATCTTCTACTAAAGCCATTTCAAATTTGCGTTTTGAAACAAAAATACCCTTGCTGCTGAGGCAACAGATTTCTCGTCGATAATGCAGTTATTACTCTTCACGTAATGTAGTCACGTAACATATTATTAATTTAATTAGTAGATACTTAGAACCTAAACTTTCCCGGCTTTGTGATTAAATATTTACAAAAATGAAAATAATTTTATGCTGTTAATCTGAAGTTATTCATTTTGTGTCATCTGGTGATTTTCAAATCACCTATTGTTGCGAAATGTGTTAAAAAGTCCGTCTTGTGGTAGAATTCATTCCTGAAATTTTTCTGGAAAGTATCCCCTATACTAATTTGTATACCTCCAGAACTCAGGTTTAATGAGAAACTATGTTTTTACGTAAAATTTTCATATTTAGTCTATGAGTAATTTTTTTCACTTTTATTTATATTGTATTTTTGGTTTTGTGGAAAACGTGGAAGGGGCCATTGTGAATGTTATCAATTTTGGGAATACTTAGAAATCTCCCAGTGGTTGTCCACCTCATCCTTTTAGACGACGTCAATGACTTCAATAATAAAAACCGTCATTTTACGAGGTGATTAACTAAAGTTTAGACAAAACAGATAAGAAATGATAATTTTACAAAACTCTTTTTTAGGTTAAAGTTTTTCAGTTTACTTATGATAAACATTAGTAATGCTAGCTATGAATATAAAGATGCTGTGTTTTTCGTTCCATGCGACGAATCTTCACTTCCAAATAATGTATCTTTTCACTCCAGACACTTATTAAAGGAAAATTTATGGAATTCCCCATACCTTTTCTTAAAAAAAAAAATAAATAAATAAATAAATAAAAGTTTGAATCAAATAAGTACGCTCTTTTCTGAACATATTAATTTTAACTTACTTTTGAAGTCAATTTATCTTTTTAATTTCTTCTGTATTGCCTCTTTTTAGCTAACCTTTGTTCTTTTATTTTTTACTTTAAATAGAATTGTACCTATATTAATTTTTTAATTTAAATCGTTAAAGCGAATATAAATTAAGTATACGATTGTTGCCACTCAAACGCAAGTAATGAAGAAAAGAGGAATCCCAAACTGATATTTTAAAAACTATTAAACTGTTTCGAAAATTCGAAAAGAGTGAATAACTATACTCGTATACAAAATTGCAAAGTATTTATTATAATTATAAAATAACATCGTATTTCGAACCACTTTCTGAAATCATAAAATGAAAAGCAATATAAAAAACAGTGTCAAAAAACCATTTAAAAACACTTTTTTCAAGCAAAAAAAAATGTGATCTCTTTCAATTAACACCAGAAATTGAAAGTGCAAAGTAATAAACGGGAAAATATTCCTACCTGTCTCTGTTCTAAAATTTCGTGCCGGAATGAATAAAGAAACCGAAATCGTCTGCACGCGTGTTACAAAAACAGGCGCGGCTCCAACTCAACTCGAACGCATGCGCCGTTATTCCATGATTAACGATTAGAACTGTCGTGCAACATTAGTCCTGGCACAGAGAAGTTATAAATTAGTTTCTGACCTCTATCCGGGGGGAAAAACGGGAATTTTCAGTGTCAGAGTCAAGGCTCGCGTGTGAGCAAAACGGGAGTTCCTGAAACCGGGAATCAATCTTTCGTGTCGAAAAAATGGAAGAAAAAATCCATAATTTAGGATTTTTTCACTAGATTATCATTAAGATTAAAGTCATAGATTTCTGGGAGAGAAAGCAAAATTCAGGAAAAAAACCTGTTCCTAGCAGGACTGCCCATCCCCCGCCCAGATGCTCTCCTCCAGTAAAATTTTCCGAGTTAATTGGGAAAACAAAATTTTAAATTAATCTATTCAGCACCATACTTTGGAATGGGAAAGATAAACGCAGAAAAAAAGAGAGAATTAGGAAAAGAGGGAGAAAAGAAGAGAAAAAAAAATGAAGGAGAAATAAAGAACAAAGAAATCTGGATGTTGCCCAGCTGCGTTAAATTGCTTGTCCGTGTACTTGAGTCTTGATTCCAATACATGCATACATTAACCATCGCATATTGTATCCTCTATGATTGTATCACTTGGTTGCCAAACTTCGGACTTTAAACAACAGTTTGAAAATAATCACGTTACCATTCACAACGAATAAGGTCAGCATAAATAAAATCCATGGTGATCACAGAGAGTGGATTTTCGGGAGGTTATATTATGGGGACAATACACCCTCATTTTTTAAAAAATGTTTAGTGTTTCCGAATCGTAAAAATTTGCTAACCATTTAGCCTTAAACGGAATCATTATCGAACCATCCCTAGCTCTCTATTATCCTTTAGAACCTTTTACTCTGACCAAATTAGAAGTACATTTACTTCAAATTATAACAATAATTAGTCACTGGATGAGGAGGTTGTGAGGGATGATCATAAAGAGATCGAGAGGAATAAAGGGGTGGAAGAGGGGTGAAGAAAAAAATAGAGGATATGAAATGGATGAAGAAAAGGGGAAAGAAATAAAAAGGATGATGAGAGCAATGAAGGGGATGAGATGGCAATGAAGGAGAAAGATTTTATTAGGATCCTTCACTTCTGCAGACCCCTTTTAAAGCTCTCTCTGACCACTGGTTAAAAACCACTGTTCTAGAAAAAATCAAGGACAGTATGATTTCCATAAAATGTAGGTAACTTATTCAATAACAAAACATTTATGTCCAATACTCCTGTTTGGTTTTCATTTCACAATTCATAAGAAAGTGGAAAATTTGGATTTTTAATAAATTAGCTACTATTAATTAGAATAACTGCTTTGCACGCGCTGACCGGCAGTATTTTAGTTCCTAGGAAAAGTACATCAAAATAAAATTACTATCAGAGCTACTACGTTTCCTCGCTTTGACTCTAAAGTAGTAAGCATTCGCACACATATTTCGTTTTAATGAATCATTCATTGAACCAATCAATGTCGATACAGAAATTTGAACTTGTGAGTAAATTTCACCCAACAAACAAAGAAGAGTGATGATCACTTACTTTTTTAAAAGGGCATTACCTGTTGATCTTTGCAATAAATAAGTGATAATTCACTCTCCATGAGGGAACTAATGTCCCTCTGTTCATTCAGGATATTCCCTTATTTTAATGTTGAATTACATTTCAATGGCAATTCCCTTAATTCTTTAGTTAGTCCCCAAGGTCTTCCTCCAATATCAAGCGTCTTTTTCTCCTATATTCCCACTCTATTATTTTTTTTTTGTTTCCTGGGTCATGTTACACAAAAAGGGCAAAAGTTACCTTAGTTGATGGTAATATAAAGTTTTTTAGACATTCTTAAGGCAGTGTTGGAGAAACAGTAGGTTGTTTTGTTCATTATCATGCTCAATAATATGGTAATACATCATGGGTCATTAATAGTAGGGGAGCCCAGAGTGTTTTTGGGTAGTAACTCAAGCGCGTCAGATAATCATAAGGGGGATACCTTGCATGCTTTTGAGTAACTCCACCAAATATAAGCTCTCTATGTAGGGGGGTTTGTCTAGAACAGCTCGTCAGATTTGTAAAAAAAGTTAGTTAAATGGACATACTCGAGCGCGTCAGATAATGATAAGGTAGGTTAGTTACCAGCTAAAAAGTGTACATTTTCTAAAATCTGCAGATTTGAGCGGTGGATAAGGGAGCGGGAGGGTTACTAAGTTGCAAAGTAAAGCCAAGACCGGTAAGACGCTATCGCTCTATTTGAGAAAAATGTACGAAACAAAATGTTTATAGACTAGTAGCCAGGAAACTAAGGCTCAACTAGTTGTAAACTGTCTTGGTAGCCAATCTGACGCGCTCGACTATGTCCATGTAACTAGTTTTCTTTCAAATTTTGACGGGCTGTTCTAAACAAACCCACCAACATAGAGAGCTTATATTTGGTGGAGTTACTCAAAAGCATGTAAGGTATCTCCCCTATGATTATCTGATGCGCTCGAGTAAATCCACATTTAGCATCATGGGCTCCCCTACTATAACGGCCGTATTCACCATCACCGGTAACTTGACTGGTGGTTAACCAGGATTCAAACCTCTGATTGGCAGAGAGAACTAGTTTTCCTTCTTTAACTACCAATCTATGACTGACTGCCGTATGCCACAATTCTGTCGTGGTATGATTGCCGTTTAACCAACGGTCAAGTTACCAGTGAATATGGCCGTAAGTGGCATCCCTTGGAAGGGAGTGTGGCAAAAACGGTCAATTATTTAGTGACACCAGAGTTCTTTAACGTTTTTCTCTTTCAGATTATCTTAAATTTCTATTCTGTGTTCAATAGCTTTCAAAATTCCACATACATTTCCATCTATTTTCTAATGTTTTCAATTTACTTTTTCATGATGTATAAAATTAAGGGATTTCTGAATTTTATTAATCATTACATCTAAAACTTAGAAAAAACACCAAGTTTTGAACCAACCAGTTTTTTTTTTATTAAAACTTAAACTAATAACATCATCACTAACTATATAGGATTTGCGGTGACATACTATCAGCAGAATTAAGGGTACAGGCAAGGTCTATAAAATAACATGGTCAGCTAATAATCAGCTACTCTGTGTAATGTCACCCAGGCTCTATCCAATATAACCAACCTTGATAAAACATTGTTGAAAAAATATATCACAGGGAAAAGCAATATGTGATCCTGAGTTATGCCACTTTCACTAGACATGTCTTTTTCTCTGGATGAGCAAACATTGTTACCTTATAGACCTCGAGTACATAAAAATGTTATTAACTTTTAGTTAAAGGTATCAAACATTGTGCTGGAGGATATTTTACCCACGATATTTATTGATTTTTGTGGGTAGTTAATAAATTAAATGTTTTTAAATAATTTAACACCTTGATGAAACTCAAGAAAGAAAGGTAATACCTTAGAAGGCAAAATCTAATATTAGTCAAGTAAAATCACTGAAATTTTAAAACCAAAAGAGAGAAAAAAACCAAACCTTTAAGACGTGATAATTTTAGAGTCACTTCAAACCACCAACTTAGCTTTACTAAAATTTTCAGAAAACACAAGGATTGAATCTACAATCTTTTAAAATCTTTTTTTTTTTTTAAACCTCTTTTGACACCCTGTAAAAACCATCACAACATGGTAACTAAGAATAACTTCCAAGAAAATTCAAAACAATTTTATTTTTATTTAACTTTTTTTTTTTTTTTTTTTTTTTTAACAATTTCAAGCCTTTTAAGTTTTATAGCTAAAAAGAATTAATAAATCAGAATGACTGAAAAACATTAGTTTTTATGCAACTTAGTATATATGATATATTTAAATTACATTTTTGCATAAATAAAAGTTTTAGATGATATATCTACATCTGCAAGGAAAAAATTCTAGTAGAAATAGTAGGGGTATTTTTCTCTTAACTTTTAAATATAACTTCTACACTTGAAATGGTTGAATTTTCATCTATCTAATGTAATACTTATGCATTCTGAATTCAAAAACAACTTTTTAATCTATAATAGACTGATAGGAGAGAAATTAATAGTTAAGTTGTTATAAGTGAGGAAATAGAAAGGAGAATAGAAGTAAATTTTACCTTTATTTTATGAACATAAGCTATTTGAACCATGCAAAAGTTAAAAGGTGTAGTTCCCTACATAATAATAATTTAATAATAATAATACATAATTTTTGGATAACTATTTCTTTCATTGGGTATATCTTTTTATTTAAATATTTTCCTTATTGCTAAACTCGATGAGGTATTACTTTATTAACTTTTATGATTAATTAATTGTGCAGTTATAAGAAAGTTAGTACCTTATAAAGGTTTATATAACATAAATATCTCAATATTATTTTAAATTCAGAGGTAAAAAAGATTTAAAGCTAAAAGAAGTGATAAGAGCAGGTTTATCAATGGAACTGTGCTTTTTGGTACCTCATGTACTGTAATAGACTTATCAGAGTTACAAATGAATAACCAGAGCTGAACAGGTTTGAACCATATAGGTAGGATAAGGGCAGAAACAAAAATAGTAAACGATTAAAATTTATTTACAACTTTACATTGTTTATGTACATCATAGAACTCAAGAATTTACTTGCGATGTCGTCTTCGTTTCTTGAGTTCGTTTGATGTGTTGGGTCTTTTGCTTCCTACAACAGGCATAATTTCAGTGGAATCTTCTGGATTTTCACTTTCTAGATTAAAAAAAGATTTTGCTTGTTTTATTTAAAACAAATATAGATAGGATAATAACTGCAAAATGGTAATTAACAATGGCACAACAGAAATACCCTTTTTTATCTATATTCATAATATGAATGGATAAGTTAGCCACATTGTTTTTTGATGAGCAATATTACTTTACTCAGGGTGGCCACAGAAAACTTAGTTCAAAATTCCCTAATAATTTCAGGTTTTCCCTGATAATCTGGTAGGATTTTCCCTAAGTAAAGTAAACTCTAAATTCTAGAGACAGCAGGAGAATGACAGTAAATCGGGAAAGTGGAAGAAGGAAAATCCAAAGTCTCCTGCCTAAATCAAGAGGGTTTGAAACTGTGGTAAAGCAATAAAAATAAGAACAAGTAACCCTTGGAAGCCCCTTATGAACATTTACAACCACACATGATTTTATTTTATAGTAAGGAGAATGGCAATGCACTTTTAAGATTTAAAAATTAGAAAATGCTGAATTTAATTTTAAAACTTTGCAGATTTACATAATTTTACTGATTATTATAGGATTTTCTAAATTTTCCTGTTTCCCCCCTGATAATTCCAGGTTTTTTTTTAAAGTTTTTCAGATCTGTGGCCACCCTGTTCACTACACATTCAGGTAAGTGTGATTGAAGTAATTTCTTTAAAAAAAAAAACAATTTTAAACACATCCTATTATAAACATGCATCAATTCTCAAAGCATTTATAATACCACATTAGAAATTAAAAAAAAACTTAACTTTTTTGAAGTTTTCAGTGTTTTGAATTAGCATGTAAAGTAAATTTACAAATAATAATGTATGAAAAGTACAAATAAAGCTTTGATAAAAATATCAAATACTATAAAGAGAGAATATTGTCTAACCATTTTTATCTTTTGGATCCCACAATGCATTGCGAACAAATCTCTTAGCAGCACCAGAATCCAAAACTGGGGCTTTGACTTTATCAGCCATCTCTTTAAGTCTCTGCATGTAGCTCTTATACCGTTCCTGATTGAAAAGCAGAAAGAAGTCAAATTAAATTTTGGTTACTTAAGGAGCCTTTAAATCTAAAATACAACAGAAATAACAAAATGAATATAAAACTTAACCTAATGTAGGTACTGATCACAGAGCAACCTACTTAATAAAAAGATCAATAAAATAAAGTTTAATTAATTTATCAGAATAATGTAAAAAAAAAATCAGTTTTATCTTTCTTTCAGATGGTATTGGTATGCATTGCAATTTTTATGTAATAACATTCACATGTTATTGCTCAGTTTTCCGAGACTAATGTTCACTAATTGATTAATCAGTACAACAAAACATTTTTAATTTCAAATTAGGGATCTGTAAAATCTTTTAGGCAAAAATTAAAAATGCTAGTAAAACTATTTTTGTTATAAGCCTTACTGAAAATAAAAGGAAAACATACGTTTACAATAGCAAGTTGCTTAAATTTAACAAATGGAATATTTCTATAAGAGGCTGTTCAACTATTATGCAAGCACCTAAGGGGGAGGGACTTGCTCTTTGCTGATTTTTCCTTACAAGGGGGAGAGGGGGTATGAGTTATGCTTGCTTATATAAGATGTGATAAACACTGCACTTGGAAAATATCTTGTTTTTAACATAAATAATATCAAAATTCAACCAAAAATAAATTTATTTTAAAATTTTTTATTTTGTGGTGGTAAAAAGAACAAAGGGGGGGTCGGACAACTTTTTTACAAAAGGGAGGGGGTCAAAAATGACCAAAATCATGCTTACATTATATTTGAATGACCCCTAAATTAGTCTTTTACAAAAGCATAAAAAGCTTCAATGTAACTTTTTATTTTCTCGTCGTAACTTGATACATAAAAGGTAAACCCCTTTCACAACTTGATAGTTGTGATAAATCTTTCTATACTGCCACGCGGGACTTCTCATCTAAACTTCCATAACTCATCCCAAAGAAAACAGCACAAACAAAAAACCACACCTCGGTTAGCACTAAATTCATTTATTCAAACATGTTGCAAAGTAAACTCAAAATTTAAGTTACTGCGCATAAAATATAAAAATTATACAGAACAGCAAAACAAAGGCACGCAGAACAGTGGGGCGCCCTCTATATCAAAGAAATAAATTTCACAATAGTATTTAAAATAGGTGGAACCCTTTCTATAATCAATATAATCTATTGAACAAATTAAAGTCACTGCCATGATTAGACTTAAAACTCATAAGCTGGAACATTGCAGCTTATATTCTGGAAGTGACAATAAGTTTCATTAGAAAGATATTCTAGAGTTTATAATAACTAAATCATACATACCAATTCAGTTTTGATCGGGTGTTCTTTTGGGTTTACACCCAGAGTATTTAGATACACTGAAATGAAAAATAAAGCTTAAAAATCAATTTTGTACACCCTATTTTATTACTATGTAAAAACAATTAATACAAAGTTATTTTGGTAATCAATTGTTAGAAATATTACTAAAAATAGTTAACTAAATTAAATATTATTTTAACCCATTGATAATAACAAGAATCAGGCAATATTTGAACTTGGCATCTAAATTATTTTGGCTGTTTTTTTGAGGTACGGATAACTACCCTTTTATGGCCAGGGTCTTACTAACTAAGAATTTTAGCATCTTTAAATTTTCAGTTGATTAAGCTCAAAAAGAGGGGTTATTGCATAAAATTAAAAAGATCATGTTCTATAATCAGTGGAAGTTGGAAGTGCTTCATTATACCATCAAACACACAAGAAATCAACAAATTTTATAATGTTCATGAAAATCAAATTATATATACTAACCCCATTATAACAAATAGTATGAGACCTAAACTTATATTTGATAAAAAGAATATTTTTAAAAGTAATTAATGAAGTTTGATACCACAGCAAAGAATTTTATCTATAAATGAATAACTGTTTAATTAGAATGTTATTTTTAATAATTATATTTAAATTTCTTCAAAATCTATAAAATTAGCTGGAAATGAAAAATTTGAATTCTGACTACCAGTATATACTCACCAATACATTTTAGGGTTAGAAATTAGAAAATTAGTTATATTAAAGTACTTAGAATAATACATTTATTATACTTACTCCAAAACAAAGAATTTAATGCATAACCACAAGTCAAATTTAACCTTGCTCTATCCAAAGAGCTCAACTAAAATAAAAAAGAAAAATTCAATTCAATATTAAAACTAATTAACATAAATATCATCAAAAATTACTTAAGATTGAAATTATTAAAGTTTACTGTTATATTGGTAACAATAAAAATTTTCAACATTTCTGTTTCAAAACAGTTTGGCGATTTTTAACAGGGCAGATATCGGAATTGAACCCAGGAGATTATCAGTTAGTGTGAGGATTCCTAAACTGGGAGTCTGCAAACAGGGCCGCCGAGAGCCAAGTCGGGCCCCGGGTACAAGGTTGAAAAGAGGGCCCCTAATGACATATTCTCATTTCGAGGTAGGGGGCGAAATTTTCTGAAGTACCTCCACCCCATGGATTCATAGGCTTAATGTAATTTTTAGAATATTTCTAGGCAAGATCTGAATTCACTCAACTTAAAAAAATCGTTTTCTTGATAATACGATGAGTAACAAGTAATAATTGGGGTCTGGGGGTCTTCCGCCAGAAAATCTTTGAAAATATGCTCTAGAAAACTGGGAATTTACTCATTTTTGGACCTTAATGTGAACAAATTAATTTCCAAAAAATATTCAAAATGATATCCGTCTTAGTACTCAATATGAAAAGCTTTGGGTACCGGGCCCCCCTACCGGCCCGGGGGTATCGTACCCCCTCTCTCGTCAGGCCTGTCTGCAAAGGGGGTCAATGAAGCTCAAGTCAAGAAGTTGATAAGAGATTTCTCCCAAACGTCCAGGCCAAATAAGGCTTAATAAACAATTTTAATCAACTTATTCATATAAAATGCCTTGGTGCAGGGGTGTTAGACTTCAACCAACACCTCTCTAGAAGGTATTGCTTAAACTCAAAATCACGGGAAAACTATTAAATTAGAGGGTACGAACCTTCTGGAATACCAAGTTCCAATGAGACAGAATGGTTGGAAATGTTTTAAACACAGCATTATGCAAACGCGACTCGATTGTAGCTACGAAATTTCTTTCAGAATGACATAGTAATGACTAAGTACTATGTAATATAGCGCTTAGGTGAGAATAAATTCTTTATCAAAGATGTGCTGAGGCCCTGCACTTATTTTCTAATTGGAACTAATTTCGCACTTTCTTGTTGAGCTCGGGATTTTCAAAAACTTTGAGCAAACCCAGAATTCTGGGGCTATCCTAGAAAAGTAGCATCCTTACTGTACTATATGTGATTTTGACTAAATCAATTCAAATTCAAAGATAATTTTGAAAAATAAGAGGGAGAGAAGAAGTTAAGAATTCATTTTTTGCTTTTAAAAGGAACCTACTTGGTTTTAAAAATATATAATAATTTAAATTATAAGAGATAAGAAACTAAAATGGTTGACATGATGATAATATGTAAGAAACCATTATTTTTTAAAGAATGGATGGTTCAATTCCGTTAACAGTCTGGCTTAATATCACCAATCTGCTATATATTTCAATATCGACAAATTTTTATGTTTTTTTACTGATATAACCAGGGTTGTTACGTTTAAAACACTTTGTTTAAAACACTTGTTTTAAACACGTTTAAAACAAAGCAAAAAAAACATTGTTTAAAACACATGTACTTTTTAGTAATTCTTTTTCTATGAACAGATGGCATTAGTATATAAAACTGATTTTGATTTTTATTTGATTGACTTTATTTGATTTTTTTCTAGAAAGTTATTTAGTAAAGAATACAAATAAACTTGTTTGAAAATCATATTTTTTTTATAATTGACCTGTTCTTTGTTTTATTTTAATATTTTAAACGATCAATGCTGCTAATGTCGTCAAAATATGCAATGAACTAAAAAGGACTGAAATGAATATGCATATAATAACTTATAAATGTTCAGCTCGTATCTTAAACCTTTTAGCAAAATATATTGACATTTCTAATATTAAAGCTGAAGTTGTTGACATAGTAACATATTTCCAAAACAATCATTTTACTTCGGCCAAGCTCCAAGAAACAGGTGCTTAAAAAGCTCAAGATGCCATCTGATGTCAGGGGTAGCTTTGTTAATCCATTTTCAATTTTAAAAACTTAATTTAATTTTTTTAAATCATGTTTTTTTTTTTTAGAATTTCTGTGTCGAGGGTAAAAAAAAACAAATAAAACGTTTTAAACAAAAAAAACACGTTTAAAACAAAAAAAAAACATGTTTTTTGTATTTTTTAGAAAAAAACGTGTTTTTTTCCAACCCTGGATATAACTTAACATTTTAATCTATGAGTTTGAAATTATTATTAAGAAATAATTCTAATTTTTGGTGTTCAAAAGAGCTTGGCGGTATTTAGGGGAACCATTAACGGTATTGAACTGAATGGGTACTTTTAATAATCTAGGGGGTCGATGGAAAAGATAAAATACGTAAAGTAGTCAACAGTATTTAAAGTTTGGTAAACCCTGGGTTCCCGGGTAAATGCTACAATTCTGACGTCTAAGCATGTTTGCATTCCGTAAATCACCTTTGGTCAGAATTTTTCCTGAAACAAAATATATGAATAAAAGATGTTTTGCCTTTAAATCAGATGAATTGATGTTATTTGAAATGAGAGGTTGAATGGATCCTTCTAGTGTCTCCAGTTTTTCATGAAAACCAAGGAGTTGATCCGATATTTCACTGGGAATCGTAGGAGTTGGAATATCCATTTCAAACAAATAGTAACAAAGTAAAAAAATAGTCCAAATCAAGCTTTTAAAACTGCTTTACATGCGTAAATGATCTCACGTTCTCAGAAATCAAAATTTTGTTTGTTTAGAATTTTGGTAGCGGAAATTACAGAGTTGAGATGTATGCAACTGTAGGTAACATTTTATTTATGGCAATGGCGTAAATCTAGCAAACTTTTATTCCAAAAAATATTCTTTTAGCGTTTCAGGGTAATATTTGATAATATCAATTAGTTTCTCAAAAAATAAAAGCATTCTACGTTTTCTAATAAGTTTTAAACCGTGTTCTAAGATTAATTATTAATAATTAAGATTGATCTTTAAACAGGCCACTCGTTCGTCTGTCCGGTTTTGTTTTTATTATTTATTTTTGTTTTGGTTTGATTTACAAATCGTAGAGCTTGATGAAGTTATATTTAGCTCTGTTAAGCTAAGATATCTTTTAATCTTTACGTAAGTTACGCTTTTTCTAAAATTGTTCTCAGTCTCTGTCTAAATTTTCAAACCTCACCCTTCACTTTTTGAACAACAAGTAAAGAATTCGTTTTATCCGACACGATGACGTTGAACACTGACGTGTATTTGCTACTTATAAAATTGAAACAATTACCGGTGCTTGTTCTTGATTTTTAAGTTTTAACTGTAAACTATATTTAAAGACTTCAAATCGTGTGTTGGGCTGATATTTAGAGAACGGTGCCACTCTCGCCAAGGCGAAATTTAGGGCGATAACGCCATAATTGTGGCGAACCCGCCAGAGTGTACGAAGGATCGCCCTTTCCTGATGCAACCCTAAAGGATCTAGTTTCAGTTTTGAAAATGTGGTACACTATTAAAGCAGGTGAATAGTTATTAGTTTATGAGGGGAGGGCTTATTAAAAAAAATAAAATTTAAATTTTTTTATGAATTATGTTTTTTTTTCATGCCGAGTCGTTCGATATTACTCATTATTTTTACGACTCATAGGAAAACTAGTGTTTTACATTCATTGTTTTTTAAGTGTTTATATCATGTTTCACAGTCACACATCACGCATTAATTTCGTATCGTGCAATTTTGAATAGTATTTAGGTTTTATCTTATACAATAAAAGTAACTTTGCCTGTGCACAAGTAAGGGGTAAGTTATATTATATTATTATTTCAGCTTTTGTTTCCCATATTTTTATCATTTCGTTTCTCATCGTTTACATTGCGAGTTGTTTGCGTTTTCACGGATAGTTATTAAGTGGACTAAACAGCAAAATTCGTAATATTTTTCAATCAATCCGTTAAACCATAAAACTAAAGAAAATCCGTAAATATTAAAAAAAAATCCGTAAATGTTGGCAAGTTTGTTACTATATTATAGTATGTGTTTAAATGTCATTAGTGTTGTCTTTTTAAGTGCTTGTTTTCATCTCTTTCTTGTTAGCGGTGGAGAAATACCCGAAAGCGCGGCCATTTTTTTCTTGGCGATTTCTTGAAACTGCGGTTTGGCGCAGTTTGGCGAAAAATTTCGCCTTGGCGAGAGTGGCACCGGTCTCGAAATTTTTACCGTGTGTTGTAATTTATCATTTTTATGATTATATTCTCTTAAATACTACATCCTTAACAGGAACAGGTAATTTCATAATTTTAGTAGCCCATATGTTTTTATAAACATGGCATGATATGTGCATTTTTTTTTTTTTTGCAGTTATTATCAGTTTGAAATTATTTAGCAATATTTCTAGTTTATGGTGTCCAAAAGAGCATGGTGGTATTTAGCGGGACCGTTAACAGAATTGAACCGATGTCAAAATGTAATTACAGAACAGCTTTAGAAAGAATCCCTCCTGTTTCCATGTGTAACCACAGATCCCACAGCGACATGCTTGCCATCATTTGATCTGTGGGTTAACGAGGCAGGACTCTTTCTAAAGCTGTTTCATAATTACAAATTTTCTTGCTAAGCAACTATTCCATAAACCAAGAACAGTGATATGTTGAAGTGCTTACATTATATGGTTAGGTAAAGATGCTTAGATAAAAATAGGAGAAACCTAGTCCATGCATCTTAGCAAAAGAAAAAAAATCAAATTAATTAGACATAGTGACAACATATGAGTCAAAATGTTTTTAGACAATTAAATTATTACAATTTGAATCTTTTATTGCTTAATCTGAATCCAAAACCTTGGTCACAAAGTGAGCTTCTTGCACTTTATTAACTGTACCTATTTGTTTACATTAATTCATATACTGAAACAGTTGTATGCTGATGAAATTTTTGGGTTTCGTCAGTATTCAGGATGTTTTTCTGAGTTTTTCCTCTCTTTATCATAATTGCCTATATTCTAAATTTAATTTTTAAGGCATACTTCTGAATAAGTCAAAAATTTTATCTTGTTGAGGTAAGTACTACATGGGAGACATTTTCTACACGCTTGTCTTGGATTGGCTTGTAAACATGTGCCCAGAAAAATGCAAATTAAAAATATTAGTCATGTGATTTGAATAGAACTGCTTTCAGCTCTTATAAAAGGTTTGTAGCTTTTACATCAGTGCACTTTGGTGCACTCAGTTTTCACTCACTTTTTTGCACTCAGTGCCAAAAACACTTTTACATTAGGAATTTCCTATCACTTTTCTTGTATGAGGGAAGAGCTAAACCAGGTTCTATTGGTCAATTGCACCGGAAAACTTGCTGGTAGGATTTGGTTTGTTTTTGTTTACAGAATTCCTCCCATGTTTCTGTTAAAGTAATTGTCGCATAAGCATTCAAATCTGGGATTCAAACAGTTCAATTCATATTCCTCTTTCATTTCAGAATGCACTGTGCTGCTGGGTTGTTTGTCTTCCTCCTGTGTTGGCTAAATGCATGTGCTCACCAGCAGCCGTACCAGCCACCCGCTCAGCCTGCATACCAGCAACAGGTGCCCCAGCACCCACATCAGCAGGCTGGTGCCCCCCAAGGTCAGCCTCAAGGTCATCATCACCAAGGTCACCAACAGGGCGTACCTCAAGGAGGGCAGCCTAACCTTTTGAGGGACAAAACTCATGTTCAGGACCTTGAGTAAGACTTGCCTTGTATTTTTTGAGTCTTTTTTTTTTAAACTAATTTATGTCCAAATTGTTTTTTATTCCAGGAGTATAAAAATCTAAAGTCTAGTGTATTATTTTACCTTCAATATGAATTTTATGAACAAATTTTGCTGAAACAACTATTATTATTACAGTGGGTTGTCCAGGGCAATTTTACTACCTTTTTGTGGTACCTTCACAAATTCATTATTTGATAAATAGGTACTTTCACAAATTCAGTTTTAGGAAAAAGATACCTTCACAAAATACACTTTTAAAAATGTTCTCTAATTAGCTATATTCTCTTAATTATTAAATATATTGTTATTCCAGAGTAAGTTTATTTTCTTCTGTCTTTTTTTATGTTTAAAAAACTATGTACACATGTTTTAAAGTTGATTTTGTACTTAAATTTTCACAATTTGCAAAAATTAAAAAAATTCTCAAATTATTACTAAATTTTCACAAAATAGGTACCTCTTAAAAAACCTAGACTGACCCCTGTATTAGCTGGTAAAAAATAGATTGCTGGACATATGCATGATATTTTTTTAGCCAAGAAATAAAGGAGTAGAATTTGAAGTTTCAAAAGTATAACTTAGATTCAAATATTAATTCCTCTTTTTAAAAATACATGTAATTCATAAATATGTAAAATAAAATTATTTATGCAGGAGTTATTATGCTATATATGTCTTTAAATCTTTAGGAACATGTAAAAGGATTGTTACTGCTTGCTTTTTGGAGTATCATTGTTCCGTGTTGTACTTTTATAATCTTTATTATAGAATGTGTTAATGTCTATTACTTGTGTATGATTTGATATCTTTGTGCGGGGTGTTGAATAATTCAGACATTTCATAGTAAAATAGATATTTATTTAGATCAGCATATCTTGTGGTGCTTATCAAGTTCATTAAATTATAATTCTATCCCTTATAGGCATATCAAAGAACATTTACAAGGTGTTGTCAACACACCAGATGTTGGTAAAATGACAGAGGAAGAACTGCAGTTCCATTACTTTAAGATGCATGATAATGATGATAACAACAAACTCGACGGTTGTGAGCTTATAAAATCTGTACTTCACTGGCATGGTAAATTCTCATGTGTATTTTGAATAGTTAAAAGATATAGCCAATAGTTTTACAAATGAGATGTTTGCTGCAACAAGAAGTTAACTCCACTAGAAAGAATATTTGTAAAGTTGTTACTTTTCTAATCTTATACTTTGTTTTGCGGTAAAAAATGGTGGCCATAGTCAACACCCAGTTGTACTTTGCAGTGAAATAGCACTAACTTGGTGAATAAAACTTGCTGCTACCAAGGTGATGTCTTTTGATGTTAATTCTGATTTTGGAGTTAACTCCTAGTTGCAGAAAATACCTTTAATGCAAACATATTTTCTTAATGAATTTTCAAAGTATTTGAATGTGTTTGTACTTTAAATGCATAAGATATGGCTGATAAAGCCTAAGCTCCCTGTAATACTAATTAAGGTATCATACTTCATGTCCCTTGAAATGGCCATTGTGTTAGAACTTTTCAACTTAAAGGAATATTTCTTTTTAGAGTGCAAATTTTTAAATTCTTTTGAGTGTGAAGCTATTAATCATTACTATCTTGTTCCCTAAAATGTTGTTCTTTCCCCTTGTTCCACTGAAATGGTGATGACTAGTGACTAAAACTAGTGGGGGTGCTGCCTCAAAAAAAAAATTTGCATTTGTTTAAAAAGTGTGCAAAAAGAAACATAAATCCTGTAAAGAGATAATATTCATTCTAAAACTTAAACTTGAAATAAAATCCTAAGAGAATAACTTTAAAAATTTATTTACTCTCTTACCTAAATTTTGCAGTTGAAGTTAAAACTATTTCTTTAAAAAATTAACTCATTCTCTTTGTGTTTTAATTTGTGTAAAAACTTTAAATATGTATTGGTGCCACTCCGGACCAATTGTCAGTTGAGCAGGAAAGGGTTTTTAATTTTATTCAGCAGCATGGTGTATTGGACCTGGTGTAGGCCTTCCTACACCTGGTGGGATAAGTCCTACTTACCTACCTACCTACCTACTACTTTAAATATTGTTTTATTTTACTTGGAAGTTTTTGATTGATTGATAAGTGAATGGATAAAATAACTTTTGAATTTCTCAAAATTTAATAATTGTTGGTCTCTTAGTTGTTTTGGGGGGTTAGATTCCTCCTAGTAAAAAGTCAAACTTAGATTTCCTCTGGTAGGAAATTTTAAAACTTTAAGGGTATGGTAGTGGATAGGGTTGGTTCAGTTGAATTGTAGGGGAAGTCATTTTGGAAACTAGTTTGAATAACATTGAAAATAAGTTATACCTACAATCTTTATTATTTGGTGATGATATTAAAATGGCTATGATAACAATGCTTACATAACATTTTAATTATGCAGTTAGTGAGTTGCAAAAAGTTTCTAATGTTGGCGAGGTTTAATAAGACTAATAACACTTACCTAAGGCTTAATAACTGAATTTATTTTTGAAAATAATCCTCTCTTTAACATTTTAATACTTAATATTGGGTCATGTTTTGAGTATCAAGTAGTTTCTCCACATTTCTCAAGTAAAAAGCGAAAAATTATTGAATTAAAAACATATATTGTGATCTAGTCCTGAACAAAAAAGAAAAAATAATTTCCTATAGCTCTTTTACTCATCATTTACAAGAGTTCATTCAATGACATCCATGTTTCTTGCCAAACTTTAATAGTATCATAAAAGTGTTATTTTGATAGTTACTCTTGTGTTTTCATTTCAGTTGAAGAGAGCAATGCCATGGGATCCAATGCTCCTCAGGCAGGAACAACAAAAATTTTCCAGGACAATGAATTGTCTCTTATGATTGACCCCATCCTTGATATGGATGACAGAAACAAAGACGGATTCATAGACTACCCTGAATTTGTGCAAGCACAAAAATCCAGAGGATTCTAATCAAAATAATTGTTGTGATTATTTTTTTTTTTACATTTTAGGTGACTGAACTTACTCAAGTATTGTTTTTTTTATTAGTTTTTTTTTTAATTGACCTATACTTAAAATGTGCATGCATACTGCTGTCGATATATTTGGTTTTGATTTTAATCTAGATCTGAGAAGATTGGTGTCTTCCTTATTGTGAATAAGGTATTTTCAAACATTCCAATCGTTTATACATCATTCAATAAAGCATTTATTTTTAGAAAAAATTGATATCTTTTTTTATATACTTTAGCTGTTTTAAAGATAACTGAAAAAATTTTTTTTAGCTACCAATCATAATTTGTGTTACTCCTAAATACTCCTTTATTCAGTAAAGTTAAGGTGTAAGTGGTTATAATGTAGTCTTTAAAACTGATAAGGTACAATTGTGCAAGTTAGGTGGTGGCTGGCATTTTAGTTTTACAATTGCCTTTTTGTAATAAAAATAACCCAATTCCTGTTTTTAATCTGGTCTTAGAGAGTAAAAAAGTATTTTCTTTCGATATTTTAATGTAATTCAAATTCTATTATCAAGCCACAACAAACTTAAAGATATGTATTTTAATGCATTATATCTAAGAACTTTATTCAAACTGACTTTGTGGGTGTTTTCTTCTTTAATAATGTAATGGGCTGAGCTTTCATGCTTTAGGTTCTAATATTTTAAGTGAAACATTAGCATGTGGGTAACTTATATTCCCCATATAAATTTAAGATATATATACACTGTCTCAGTGTAATAAATATTAGTGTAGTGGCATTTGCTAGCCAAAGGGAGATACTGATCTGTTAGTCCTACAATTCAAAAGTACATTCCGAAATCATATCCATATCCGTCAGTATTTATACCTCCAGTTGAATAATCTGATTCTTTGAGTAGTGAGTAAGCTTGTCACAGTATAATAATACACTTCTGTATATTAGAATACATCATGACTAATCTATAAAAACTAAAGGAATTAAAATAAGTTGCATTATTTTTGGAAAATAAAACTTTATCTAAGAAAAATTATCAGTCTTAAACCAGGATATTTTGGCATTTTATTGGAGTTATTTTTCCCAAATTAATATGATCATTCATCAATTAAATTAATTCAATAGGGATTAACTTATTACCATGTTTTTCTTAAAGTTGTTACTTTAAAAAATGCTTGTAATGATTTTCACTATGTTTATTAAGGTTTAAACTAAGTGATATTTCAAAGATATTTACTGTAGACAATAAGTATTTTAACTGTATGAAATTTAGTGAATTTTCAGTAATACCATTTTCTTCATTACTCAGTTAAATCATAATTTTTCTAAACCTGACCAGACTGATCCTATTTAGATATGTTTCAATAGGTTCATCATATTTGATTTTTTATTGCAATCATGAATGAATTTCAGACTTGTTGTAGTATCAAATGGATGGGTTTTATTCATCATAAAAAAAATTCAATATGTACACAAAAGGAAAATGTGTATCTGTATGTTGGATGTATGACAAGCATTAGTATTCCAGTTCTGAAAAAGAAACAGAGAGTGATTGCTCTATCATTGAAAGTCTCTCTACTCCAAACATGGCCATATACATGACTTCACTTCTCCTTTCCCTAACTCTGAATCATACTGCTGTAACACACACTACTTAACCTCCAGCATACAGATACGAACCGGCTAAAAATGAGCAGCACTGCTCTCATTCACCATTTATACACCGAACTCCCAACCGAGTCCAAAAGTTCAAAACACCACCTGTTTACGTCAGCCAAAAGTTTAAGTCACCCAAGGAAGGGTCATCCAGCCACTGCAGCCTAGGGTTGTTTTCGCACCCGATGTCAACGATGTCTTTTTTCTCGGTCAGCGGGATGATGCAGGGGTTCTCGACGGCCCCGAACCCCCCGTTCTGCGCCACGATCCTGCCGTTCTCCTGGGTCTTGTAGATGGTGTTGATCTTGCTGCTCATGAGGGGCATCTCCTCCCCTTGGATGATGTTCTGTCGCATCCGCGACCATTTCAGCTCTTGCGTCTTTCGCTGCAGGTAGGGCTCGTAGAAGTGGATGAGGAGGCAGACTATGGCCTGGAAAGTAAGATGGGGATATTACGTCCTGTGGCAGTGTTAATCGTAGGATTTTTTCGGAGGAGTAAAAATACTCCTTGACTTTTTTAGAAGGAGTGAAATACGGAAATAGCATGGACTACATATACAGAGACACGAAAACCGCACTTGTCAAACTCCCTAAGCATCTGAACAATAAATAAAAAAAAAATTACTATGGCTGTATAAAAACAATTAAAAAGTATGAAAATTAGGGTGCCGTGGGGCTTTTGGTGATTGGCTTTGGCCAGAAGTAGGGCGGAAATGTCTCACCTGAGATCAGTTGGTGTTTTGAGTAGAAAAATATTTGTTGATTTCGGTGGGGCACGCGGTGCATTTTGCATAAACCTTTGTGAAAAATTCAAAGAGTAAAAATTCTCCAGGCTAGTTTTTTAAAGAGTATTTCCGATTTTCAAGGAGTGAAATACTCAGAGGAGTTAAAAATATCTCTGTCCTGTGGTTCGTTAAACTGTGAATAAATATTTTACAGCCGTGGTTTCCAACAAGGTTTTTTTGAAGTCCTTGAGGGCCGCAATCAAAAGCACAATTTGAATGGCGGGCCGCAAAATAATCTGACTCCTTTTTATCCATATGTTTTGGGGGACTGTCTTCAATATTAATGTAGATGAAACCTTTTTTTTCCCTATACAGGAGTGTAATAGTGTAATACCCAAACCTTGCCTATCACTCCCTTTTGTTTCCCCATTCCCAGCTGCCTTCTGGGAATATACAAACTATACCTAATTAGAAAAGGATAGGTTTTTTTTGTAACATAGGCTCTGCGATTATGTTTTCTTTATATTAAAGACACAGTATTAAAAATTCATACCAGTTAATAAAGTGAGGACAACTTAAGCTAACTTGATTCTGCAATGTATATATGTTTGTGAAATTTTAACTTAGATTCAGTAAAACTGAAAATTATCACCTTTTTGCGTCTAAGTATTAGGGAAAAGGTTTCAAACTTGCTAAGTATTTATTTTTATATTATAGCAATTATTAAAAAAGGACAAGAGTTAATTGTGTGATAACTTGGGTTTTTTTCAATGTCACAAAAGGAACATGAGTTAGCTGTAAAAGGTGCCTATTTTAATTGAAGTAAGTATGGCACTAGTTCAGATTAGTGAGTCCTAATCGTTAGCGTCACTCCAGCAGATTTCAGGTAATTGCGATGGAAGTAATGTTATGCATACTCACCAAAAACAGAAATATCCCTCCATAAACCGTTGTAGAAACACTCATGCCCAAGTTTTCAAACATAATACCAGTTGTGACTCCTCCCAACAGATTTCTAAAAAAATTAACATGTGTCAACAACCGAGAACATATCCCACACCTGTACGAATCTTTTCATCAAAAGGGGAAGCATACCCAAGGGGAATGGAGAAGGAAACCAAAGTCGAGACCAAACTGTAAGTACGGAAATCTTCTGGAAGACCTGAGCGCCTGGAATTCAAATATCCCATGAAATACGCACATGTTAGTGTACTTTTTTTTGCAATTACCGAGGTGATAGTTAATAATTATTGTAGAAATATATTTACCTGGCAGCTCTGAGTGCAGCTGAATAAGAACAGGAGATCAAAGGACCCGCTCCGAGACCTTTTAGTAAGAGTCCTGCCACTATCATATCAACTCGCCTGAAATTAGATAAAAAAAACGACATTGTAAGATCTCGCGTATTAAGAGGTTTGAAATTAATGCTTCAAGTATGGAAATTAATAGTAAGTTAATTGTTTATTAAACTAATTTATATTGATCAGGTTAGATAAAATAGATAAGGGATAAATGTGCACTTCCTTAATAATATAATAATTATAAGCTGTACAATTTTGTTATTTCGCATCGAATTAAATTTTTTTTTTACAATAGTTGGAAAAATTTCTTACGGTAACATGTTGAGAAACGATCCTGGTCCTATTAGAATGAATGATACTGTCATGATCAAGCATCCTCCACTTTGTAACAGGAATTCTCCACCCTAAAGAATGGTTTCACATGTTATCACTTCTAAAGCTTCTATTTAACAATGGAAAAAAATGTATTATATGAATTCTGAACAGTTCAATGAAACTCAACTTTAAAGAACTGGCATTAAATTAAATTTATATGTTTTTTACAGTTAGTTATTTTGTATACTCTATCATTATGTGTGCATCATGATATTTTGCCTATAATGTAATCGATGTGATAGTTTTACAAAGAATACACTGCAAAGCGGGAAACACTTTTGCAACACTTAGTAAACACAATAATTAACACTTTTACTTAAAAGCTTTTCGATTCTGTTGGGAGAGAAAAAGATAGTGTTCTGAAAGTGTTGCTAGGGACAGAAAATGTGTTCTTATGGTGTTGCGATCCAAATTTAAGAACACTTTCAGATTTTAAGCATGTTTTACAACACTATTCTTAGAACACTTTCCCTTTGGATAGAACACTTTTCAAACGTTTTCAGAACACAATAAGGTGATAAAGTGTTCTACCTAACAACGCAACCAAAGTGTTGTTAATTTGGGGACAAAAAGTGTTCTTAAATGTTTATCTTTGTGTGGAGTGTTTGCAATATAGGAGAACTGTTAAATAATAAATTATTAAATGTAATTCTGTTAAAATAACTTACATTCAAAGCTTGTGCACCTTAAATGTGATTAGGTCAGAGCCATAGAAAAAATTGTTATGAAACTTGTTATTAAATCCGATGAAACTTACCATTTTATCTGCAATCTTTCCTGATAGGGGAGAACTTAATCCGTATGAGAGGAAAAGACAAAGGTAGATGGAACCGACGATCATTGGTTTCAAATGAAACTAAAAGTAAAATGTTTTATCGATGAAAAATCAGTAAAATCATGCACCTGTCATAACTCAGAATTTGTAAAGTTAAATTTTTTGAAAGTTTTTAAGCGGAATTTTTTTGGATACTCCTCTTTTTTCTGAAGACAATCCCAATACAAAACAGCAATACTTATTTAGTCTACTGGCTAACAAAAAGATCACGTTTCATTGTGTTAAATTTAAAATAATTTCTAAAACTAATGGTTACTATTTTAAAAATGTAAATTTATTCACGATTAAATACGTACTTGAGCTAAATGTTCACTAAGACCTATCAAAATGAATGCATCTGCAGTTACATTGCATGTGACGCTCACCAACACCATGGCGCCTGCCGGCATTTTGAGTATCCTTTTGTATTCACGGATCGTCAGAGCTTCTGCATCCATTCTTGCGGCACATGAATCTGTTGAAAATGAAAGGTAAATACTTTTAACCATGATATACTATACAGGGTGTTCCAACAAGTACGCCTAAACCTGCACAGAAAGATTCCATTAAAAATGAGTGCATACAAATATCCAGAGAACTATACCTAAACGATGACATTTTTAAAAAAAAAAGTGGCGTCATATATCCGATAAAAACTTAACTATTTCATTCCACGGCACGCGCATGTATGCTCAGTGGCTATTTTGACGTCTTAAGTCTGCAAACGTAACCAAATAACCATGTTCACGTTTTCTGTAAACTTATTTTAGCGTTAAACGGATATGACGTTACCTTTTTCTGTTGCTCGAAAACTAATAAGTCGTAGAGGTATAGTCCTTTGGGCATTTTTTATGTACTCCACACAAAGAATCTTTCTGTGCAGAGTTTGGTCAGACTTGTTGAAGCACTCTGCAAAACTACTAAAGCCAGTTTTGAAAATATTTGTTTTAAAATATAATAAAATCTAATTGCTTTTCAACTTAAATTCGTGGATTTATCAGTCTTCTCAATATTTAAGAGCGTAACAAATTAGTTACCTGCTTTATCTTCTGTGATGAGGTAGTATGACGCAATGCTCATAACTACAATGACTCCTCCAAAAGACACAAACGGACAGATGTATCCACCAACCTGAGACAAAATGTAAAAAAAAATGACGTTATAGGAAAAACACAAAAACATATTAATGATATTTTGACAAGTTATTTCCTATAGTGTTCTTTCTTCTGTTGGTTCGTTTATTATTATTCTTTATCCTGTACATTTACATTTCCAACTTAGGTTTAAGTGTAAAAACTTTCATGATATTCTGTTACTTACTAGAAATTGCTGTTCAACTCTTAACTATGAAGCGCATTAGTTTAAACTGTTAACTACTTATATTTATGCAATAACTTATTTATTGCTCTTTCTCAGCTATATTTCAAAGGATTCGCTTTAAGAAGGAATTTAGTGTAAGTATTTTTACCGTGTATAAGAAACTTCCCAAAGGAGGTCCTGATATCATCGCCACAGTCACAATGGTTTCAGTCAATCCCTAAAATTAAAATTCCTAAATAAAACCTTAAAAGTAATAAACATTTATAAAGTTAAATAGGTATTTTCCCTATTTTGAGAACCGTGAAAATCATCCAAGATCATGATGTCAATGATGTGTTCTTGTTAAAAAAACTTTAAGAAAAAATTTTATTTTCTGTAAGATCATTGTATTTAAGATGGTATAAAATCTGGCCCTATTGCAACCGAAACTATCTTCTGCATCACCTACTAAGAACTTTTCATTCCACTAAAATAAGTCAAATACGACCACCAACCACAACCACGGAATCGTTAACTCACTAGCAGTAAAGTTGGTTTTGCTGCATCATGATAACTATGAAGGAAAAACTAGTTCTACAGGAGGCAATATGATAAGAAGCAATGCAGTAGAAATACGCAAATACGCTTAGATATTTTACTCCGCGTTGTATCGCATGTAGCTTTTACAAAGTAAAGCTTTTGGTTTTTGTGTTAAAGTAGAATGATTTTTTTAAGTGTACTGAAATGAAATTTCATTCTTAAGTTTGAATCAGAGCATATAATCTGAAAATTTTTATTGAAAAATTGCTTGCGCGCAAAATATCTTTAAATAATTCAATTGATCAAGAAGTTTAAGGTAAAAAAAATATCTTTTCTGATGGTCATTTCTTATTAGAGTAGACAAAAATGTGTTCTTTCTAACACAAATAAGTAGGTGTGTTGGGATTTTCGGGTTCTTTTCATTAAAACCCTTAATAACTCATGTCATCAGGTAGGAAAGAGAAAAAATTGAAACTAATATTTTTACACATATAACGGTACTTTTTAATAAAATCGAAATCATTTATCTCTATGGATATGCTTACAAGTAATCGTTTTTTAATTAGTTCTCCAAAATATCGGTATTTTAATCGATTATTGTTAAAAATAACAAGTAAAATTAATCGTAAATATTTACAAAATATCAAAATACACGAGTTGGCCGAAAACCCTGTACTGAGCATTTGAACATTGAAGAACAGTTGAACTCGTATGTAGTAAATATTTATCGAAATAACTTGTAATACATCAACTTTTTTAAGGTGAAGTAAAAATTGAATATATATTTTTTTGTTTTGCCTACTAACACATTATATTCGTATACATGGTGCAACTTAATAGAATTTGGTACTTCTCAGTCCTTTAGTCGTAATCTGTTGTTACAAATTGGTTAGACTGGTTAGCCTGCCTGTATTTCTTCATAAAATGTTTCTCTCCCGAAAAAAAAAACCATACGTATGGCCGTGAATTATTCTAACTGATAGCAAACGATATCTTAGCGAATTGTTTGTTTCTTTTTAGACCTTCTTTGAGAGAGAAGAGATAATATTTACAAAATGTCAAAAACAGAAAGCTCAGGATTGTAAATCGTAAACATAATCTTATAAACGTTTCCGATTTGTCAAGAGTTCCTTTTTCTCAATTCCTTTTAACTCTTAAAGGAAAGTAAATGTAAGACTTTGAAAGAATTTGAGTAAAAAGGGATTCAACAATTACATTTGTTATACCCATAAGAACTTATTCAAAAAATACATAATTCGATTATAATATCAGGGTTCTTGCGTAAGAAAAATGTAGATGTCTAAATGTGTGACATGAAAAAGTAAAAAATAATTTCAAAAAGAACAAATTTTGCGATAGTTTAAATTTAAAATTTATAAAATTGTTTTATGAGGATATTATAAAAATAATAAGGAAGTTTGAAACACACGTATAATAAGGCCTAAATTTCCTGGTTAATCTATTTTAATTTTTTCCCATTTTGTAAAAGAGGGACAATGGGAATGTTAATACGAAACAAAATAATTTGTAAAATGTTTTGAAAGTGATAAGTTTTTGTGGGAAATATTGTTTGGTTATTGTTTTTTTTCTGAACATTTTTGGTTAAATTTTGTACTTGCAATCTGTGTGTGTTTGCCTTCGAAAAAGTTTATAACCTATATGCAAAGTTTGTACCATTTCATGGTATAAATTTTACGGCACCGTTGAGAATGAAAATTAATTGCCTCCTTTCTTTAAAAAAAACTGAGAAAATACAAGAAAGATAATTTGATCAGTTGAATGAATCAATCTGTGAAGCAAGAGAAAGAAGAGTTACAGAGTAGTAACTAAAGAATTATGTGTCCCACATTTTAGATTAAAATTTTGCTTTTAAGTTTTAGAACTTAAACGTATCAGAGAGGAAATCAGAAAAGGAATTCCTCTTAAAAATAGCTATTTATATTCCTAAAATTACATCTTGCTCCTTTACCCTTATCACTACCCTTTATATAACAACGATATAATACGAAGTATAATACGATCAATTTCTGCCAATCTTCCCCTCTGTTTATTTATTTTTCTCTAATCCAAACGCTTCTGCAAACAAAGGGTCAAGTAGGTAGCAAAATTCTCTTGGAACAGTCTAAAGCCAAAAGCATCAGCGTCGGAGAGTCGGAGCCTACTCATGGGTTATCGGTACTTTAACAATAAGGCAAGGTACTTCTGAACCGCTGATAAAAGAGTAATAATGTTTGAAAAGCGCTGATATCAAAGTTCGGCGGCACTTATTAAGGCCTGTTCTGGTAATGTCAAATAATGATTGTTTGAAATGGTTTGTCGACTTCGATTAAGATTAGTCTTGGTTTGTAGAAGTAGGATTAGCTATTAATAGCGAAATGTTATTGTGCTTGTTTTGAACTGAATACATCAATCCTCCATCTTTTTTTCTATAGCACCTCCAATTTCATCTTTAGATTATGTATCGGGACCGGTTTTAAAACATTCCTTGTTTTGTTTGGGATATTTTGAATAAAACCCTGCAGTATTTTTCACCCTCAATGAAATTAGTATTTTATAAAATTCAATCAATGTCTTTAAACAGTTAATTGAATTTTGATAGATTGGCTGTCAATTCCGACAGTTGAGTCTATAATAAGTGCAAAGCATTGAACTATTTAAGCGACAATTATATATCGACCCATTTATTGCATACATTTTATTAGTAGTAAACTGACATGTAATGAAAGAATTCCAACAACTGTTGTTTAGGGCATAGATTCGGAAGATAATTTGAATTTTGAAACAAAAGTTAAAAAAGTAAAAGTAAGAATAGAAAATTTCAACAAATTGTATGCTTTTTTTATAAGTTTAATGAAGGTCATTTTAAATTAGAGAATGATCCAAACAATCCCCTAGATATGAATCAATTCTTTTCTTCGTTGGTTATAGAGTTTAGATAGAGCAATAATTTTAAAAGTTTTCAAAGTCTTTCTAAGGTAAATAACTAAATTTCTCCTAACGCCATCTCAATTGAGGAGTGTATAACTTTTCTTATCATTATAATTATATAAAAAAATACTTTAAAAAGTCTTTTGGGGCGTTTTAAGTATAGAGTGGCCAAATTTAGAATATGAAGATCATATTTGGAGCAAATATGAACCATGATTTAAGGTTTTTAAGATATTTATAATTTAAAAAAGACTCGTATCATCTAAGAAGTTTTTAATAAGTTTTTCCGAACTTATTTGAATCTTCCAAGTTTTGCATTCTTTAATAAATTGGAGTTATCAATGGATTACTTGAGACATTTTATCCCACAACTAAAACAAAAGAGCCACTGAAATTTTTTTACTCGGTCGAAACATAAAAGATTGAATACATACCACGTAGTACCCAGGATTGAGTGGGAATGTCTTAACCACGACTGCCAGGGAACTGGTGAGATAGGCCGCGAATCCAGCCCCTTCCACGGCACGAACGGCCATGCATAGCCAGAAGAACACAGGGCCTCCTGGGCTCCTTTCTAGGCATCTGCACAAAAAAATACAATAACATTTTTAACCGCTATCCCTAGCAGTACAGCTCATTCCAAACATGTAACGTTTACGTAACTGCAACTGGAAGTAAACGAAATCTGGCCATACATGACAAAAATTGGACGAATCTTGAACTTTTGTGCTGCTTGGGATCACATTAATTGTCATAAACTAATGCTAGACTGAGGCGACAGTCAAAGTTGTAAACCTCATTATGGAAGAAGTCTATGATTTGAAACACATTAATGGCCAATTCCCGTATTAAAAAAAAAAAAAAAAACAGAAAAAATGCATTTTCCAGTAAAAATGGTTCTAATGGTTCCACACTAAAAGTTTCAAAAAAAACGTTGATTCAATATTGTAAAGTAAAAGTCTATAATCTCTTTGAATCCTTAAACTATTGTTTCAGATAATGTGATGTCTGTTTTCGCGCCCTTTTTTAAAGTCAAACTTTGAAGTTAAATTTAAAAAATAAATAAATATTGCAATTTAAAAAAAATTGCTTATATACTCTTTTCTTGCATATCTCTATCGGATAAAAAACAAAATAAAAATGCGGGAATTTCTCATTGTCAAAGAAAAATATGTTTTAAAAAGTTAAACACAACAAAAGTAAGTAACAAAAATTTAAATTTTATCCTGTAATTCAAAATTTATACCGTCTATATCATATGGATACTAATATTGACAAAATACACTTTAAAAATAGTTTTCTAAAAGTAACTAAATTTTAGATTAGCTTAAATTTTTTAAAATTATTTCATGGAACGAATAAATCTTAAATATAATGTCATATTTATTTCCCATTAAGTATCATAATGGAATTAAAATTGTTCATTTCATGGCTTTTTTAGTGTAGTGGTTTGTTTCTTGATTAGTTTATTTAACATCGATGCATGGATTTCATGCCTATTCTCATATCATTTCTCTTGTTTATTATGTTGATTAGCATTAAAAGGCACTTGAATTAAACGTGTTAAAAATTTAAACTTACCCAAAAAGAATTGTGGAACCTCCTGTCAATACGAGACCAGCAACAACTATGAATTTAGCACCTATTCTTGTGAGCTAGAAAAAATAATTTCATAAATAATTTTTTTTTAATTATAAGGCCATAAACTAAAATATTTCTTGTCCGAAAAACAAAATCTTGAAAATCAACGAATCTGCAACTTGAGGGGTTTATGGTTTCATGGCACTAGACTCATAAAGCGCTAGTGGAGTTTATTTAAATATTAAAAAGTTGATATTCAAGAAATATTTAAGTTCCACTATTTTTTCTTTTTAAAACTTGTTTTGCTTGGTTTTTTTTATAATGCTTATAACTTTAAAAAAAAAACCCTTTATACCTAATTATAGTTAATCATACGATATTTATCCCTTTAAAAAGATCTATATTTTAATCCACTAATTACTCGTACTTGTGAATATTTGAGATCCACTAATTTTTCTTTCGTAAAACTCTTTTTGTTTGTTCTTATGTTATAATGCTTATAACTTAAAAAAAATTATACCTAATTATCGTCAATCATACGATATTTATCTCTATAATGATTGATATTTTAAAGATTTGATGAGGGAAAAAGAAATTTAAGAAATAATTGTGATTTATATTATGGAATCAAATACTTACACTTCTTCCTACAATGACACTAAATGTAATCTGTGAAAGACTGTAAATTCCAAACACTAGAGAGTATTGCTCTGGACTCAGGCCTTTTTTTCTGGCCTGCAAGTAAAAATTATTAATAAATAGTGTACTTATAAAAATTAAAAATTCAAACAAATGTAAAGTATTGCACATATACTTTATCAATGAAACCTTTACTGATTATGAACAAAAACTGAAAGAACAATTATGCAACCTTTATCTTTTTTGCATTACGCTACTATTAACGCATCTATTTACAAGTTAAATCGAAAGAGGTATTCACGGTTTTTTATATCCTATCAATTGTATTGATAGTATGAAGGTGAATAGTTTCATGAATGGAAAAATTATAGTTTTTTATTAAACTCACAAAAAAGGTCATTACATCATTGTAAGAAAGAAGTTAGTTTCTTTTTACTTTATATATAGTTTTATGAATCAATTTTACAATTTTTGTATACTTAAGTATATGAATAGTTTTTTTTAAACGTATAGCATTTCCTTTTCAATTTACTATTGTACTATTTAATTCTTTTTTACAATTTTTGTTCAATGTTTAAAATTGCCAGTAACACTTAAACAGTGAAACGTTTAAAAAAAACAACAACATTGAAACTTTTATCCACCCCTACTATGCTTTTAATTATCTTGTTATTTAATAATAAAATACTTAAGAGTAATTGCAATACTTTAACTTATAAAAAAACTCTTTATAAAACCTTTATAATAAGTTTTATGAATTGATATTTATGATAAATTTTTTTCTGAGTTTAGGGACATATAAGTAATCTATCAGGTGATGCAAAATTTAAAGTTTTTATATAACAAGATATAAAATTTTCAAAATTATAAATTCCAATTTTGAAACCAATCCTTATTTTATTGCTTTATAATTAAAATAGTCTCATTCGAATTATTATTAATTATTATCATTATTAATTTTGAGATGAACATGTAAAGAACCTGTAGTAAACATTTTACATATGTCGATAAGTTGTTTATTGAAATATAATTCGTATTGTGTTAAAAAATGACACTTTTCAGCATGTCATCTTTAAAAGGTCCAAGATAGTGCTAAAAACTTAATAAATTATTTATTTATTTTTATTTATAACTATTTTTTGTAATTTTCGTTCTAATTTGAAATATTTTAATACGAGTTTTCAATTATGAAAATTATACTAAATTTAGTTTATTAAGTAATAAACCATCGATTTTTTTTATTTTAAAAATTTCTTTTCGTAATATTTGACCACTTATTTTAATAAATAGGTAACGTTTATTTAACTATTTATATCTTGTTAGGATGTTAAAAATTGAAACTGTTAGCTATCTAAATTAATTTTCACAGATAAATCCTATCTGATCTGTCATACATTATCCTTTTTATATTTATAAGCAACTGAAATAAATTTTTAAAATTAAATCAATATCTTACAGTGCACTCTGTATTTGTAATCTTGTAACTGTTACTGTTAACTCACCACATGTGGTACCCAAAAAAAGGCATGGATTTATACTAAAGTTTAATTTGTTTATAAAAGCAATTTATTTATTCAATAATATAAAACTAATAGCACAAGTGCATCTTTGTATCACATTTTTTAAGTATGCTGTAAAAGGGATTTTATATGCTGGTATTTTTTAAAATATTACTCCACTTTATCCTTTTTATTTTCTGCATTTCTGTGTAATCACTCTTAGAAATTAGTAATAATTTAATTATAAATATATTAATCTTCATTACAAAATTAGTTTTAAAACAATTTTATTTCTACGTCTACATTTTTCTCATTGTTTATGACATCAATAACTTAAAAGAACATTTTGTCCTTTTTTTTATTTTAAATAAGCTTTATAAAAACATCTGTCATCCGAAAATATTTTACGGTTAAAAATTTTATTTATTGCAATGTTTAAATTGTGGGTATGCAGGGGGCAATGGTACGCATTTTGGAGAAATGCGAGTGAAACATTACACACACGCACAAAGTTTAAGGAATCGGTTATTTTACTGTTGGTAGAATAGTTCATACCTCATATAAAATTTCAGAGTGATATCTCGATTTTCACATAAGAAAAATGGAAAATAACTTTATTATAAGATTAGATCTAACATTTTCACAACCTTGACTCGAGATTATGTTAAAAAGAATATAGGTATTGATAGATATTGATTTCAAACTTTCAAAAAAACTGTAAATTTCATGCAAAAATATTCAATTTCCATGGCTCAACAAGTTTCTAGGCTCATATTTGAGGGAAATGACATTTAAAGCAAAAGTTAAAATTGTTTTTTTGGAATAAAAATACAGGACCCAGAGGCAAGTATTTTTCCGTAAAAATACTTCCAAGTATCAAGAACATTTTTTAAAGTAATCCAACTAGAAAGACAAAATAAAAATTCTGAATAAGATTTTAAATCATGTGTTTAAATTCTTTTAGCATTATCTATTTTTAATATGTTTGACTATATTTAAGCAATTTTTTCTAGATTTACGATTAAGTCAATAACCTCTTATTCATTCACAACAAAATATTCGATAAATTCTTCTTTAGATTTTATTAAGAGCCCCATTTTTGCGTTTTAATCTTTTGCCATAAGACGTGGGGGCAAAAGGTTGCACACAATTATTTATATATATAATCCTAGAAATACTACAATTTCTCTTAGGATATTATTTCGTTCACAATTTCAATTGGAAAAAATTAATTAGGATTTATTAATTTACTACCAGCTATAAACAACGGATATTAATAAAAATTCCTGTCTTTTGGAAAATTTGGAAATTTTTCTAAAGTGTAACCTTTTACCCCTACCCTATACTTTACATTAAATTGCTAATTTGTTGTGTAGTTATTATAATAACTACATAATTCTTATAAGAATTATGTTATTTGTAATATTTTCATTTGAATTGTCAATTTGGAAAAGGGAATAAGTCCAAAAAACAAGTTTTGAGAAAATTGAAAAAAAAAAAAAAAAATCTGCATAAGTAATGGAATTTTCGTTGTATATCCACCAAATTTTTAGGATCCTATTTAGAATACAGAACAATTATCCGAAAAATTCGTTTATTAAATTAAGTTTATTCAAAGATATTTTACAGTTTAAAAGTTGAAGGACTTCTTTCCTTTTTCAAACTTATTAAAATTCAGATAAAAAAATCAATTTAATCGACGATTCAATTTATGCTAAGTTCACAGCATAAAAGTGAAAAATAGAAAGACTAAGACGAATAAAACTTAAAAGTATTACGAAATTGAGTCTTTAAGACAGTTTAATGAATATCAATGGAGTCCAACACATTCAATTGATAAAAAAAGATAAAAACACCTTTAAATTGAAAATTAGTTTATAGCACAAAGAATTAGAGAAAACAGAAAAAGTAACAGAAATTTCAAGTTTTGTAAAAAAAAAAAAACAATATAAATGGACTTTGATTTAGCAAAATTCAAGGGGCTACATCTGCCTATAGGGAGTAGTTATTTTTTCTTTTTCCACTCATGTGTAGAGCAAAGCGTGGAGACTTTTTGAGCACCAAAAGTCATATGTCATTGTATGGATTTATTCTCTTTTTCAAACTGATGAGTCCAATTATTCAGTGTAGTTTATTTTATACACTTGATCTTTCATACTTATTACACTTGATTATTTTTATTTAAAGGATACTTTTATATAGCATAGCACATATTTATCATATAAATCATATAGCACATATTATCATAATTGAAAATTACTTAATACAGTTATTTAATTTATTATTACATTCATTATTGCACTGATAATAGTTTTTATCACCTTTGTAATTTTAAAAGAGATTAAAACTCTTTTTCTAAAACTAAAAGTTTGAAAAAACTTAATAATTATGTATAAAAATTATATTATATTTAACAAAACGCCATTTGTAGTATAAAAATAGGTTCTTAAGGTGTAATTTAAACATTAGTGAAGAATTTATTTAGTTAATAGAAATAAGATAGTCAAGCTAAATCTAATCATTATGTTCTCCATTAGTTAAAACATAATATAATAATTATTTTTTAAAACATAATTGCTTTAAATGCAATTCTAATTTTATATTAAAATTAATTTACAAGAACATATATTATTATACTTATTATCATTATACTAAATCATACACACTAATAATAATTCTTATAATTATACTAATCATAATCACAAATAATTCATATTAAAAAATTTTTAACTCTGTTGTAACACCTTCAACACTCATTGAATTAAATCTTAAAATAAAAATTTACATTTTTAAAAGGGAATAACAAACTTAAAAAAAACCCTGATATTACTTAAAATTAAGTATAATAGGATACGAAGCTATTATCCCAATAATATTAAGGTTTTTAAGAATTGTTACAGATAATTTTGTTCACAAAGAACATAAACTTAAACCTTAAAACATTTGCTTATGAAACTAACTAAAGAAATACTAAGTACTGTAAAGGAAATTGAATTTAAAGTATTTTTTGTTCTATTGAAAGACAACTGTTTCAAATGCAAACTACGTATTGTTAAAAGCACATTTTAAAATTTTTATATATTTAAATTAAGTTTAGAAACTTTTATTGTTGGAGAAAATAGTATTTCTTACTCACCAGTTGTGGAAAGAAAGGAGCGATGATAGAATAGCACGCATAATTGCAGAATATCCCAGTCCACAAGCAAAGCAAAAGCAGAGTCTTTTTGGAAATGGCGAAAAACATTTTTTTAATAATAAATAAATAAAATCTCTCGAATTCGATCTTTGAGAGAGGGTCTCGAACGATCTCCAATTATTGAAATGGCCGATCGCAGAGTATGTCGCGGATGAACTACTAGCGATGGTCGCAGCCACTACGCATGCGTCCTCAGCCGGAAAGTTCCTTTGTAGTATCAGTTAACTCCGGCCGTCTAAATTTTCCCTTTTTAAAAGAGACACACAATAGATAAGGCCAAATATACGGCGGGTTCCTTGTCCAAAGCCCCGGTAAAGAGATAAAAAGCCACTTAAAATCGCGTGCCCCCTCAAACTGGCTTAGAGGTAGAGACAAACAAGGTTATCTTGGGCTTCCATCTCTACGACGGGAAATTATCATCTTCATTATTATTATTATTATGAAAGTGTTTGGGTCTTTGTTGCATGAATTATCCAGGGGGTAAACAAAAAGGGGAATGACATAGATCTGATGCTTTATATAGGTTAATAGATTTGTTGATTTGGTAACTTAGGGAGTGTTGGTTTTCGATAGTCTCATGTGAATTGTGTGCTCAGAATCTTCTCCGAATACTCCTTTATTTGTATTAGTTGACCTTATAGTTGAATGACCAAATAAATATACAGTAGCGCTCATAAGTATTTTATGGATTTATTTTATTTTATTCTTATTTTTCTGGATTTTAGGATAAATTTAAATCATTTAAGAAAACATTTCCTCTCTATGAGATGTTATAGTAAATGAACTCAGAAACTCTAAAAACTAGTGCTTTTAAATATAATTTTTTTTTATATTTGAGCAAATCAATGGGACACCCATCGTTAAAAGTTTTTTCTGACATTCTTAAAAATTACTAAAATATTTACCTGTCACTGTCATGTAAAAAAGAAACACTAACACGCAAAACACCAAAAAGTTTAAAATATTTGAAACAGTCTATAAATTACTTAGGAATGACTGAACGTGCATGCCTAGTTTTGGAAAAAAAATCTCGAAATCTTTCATTTGTGTTCTTTTGGGATATATTGACGAATTTTTTTGCTAGAGCTATTTTCAAGGTGTCAAGAAAAAGTCCTATCCCAAATTGAAACAATAAAAGTTGTATAAAATCTCGATTCGTCTCTGGTATCATATTTAAAAACGCAAATATGTCCTTCTGTTTCATGAAAAATGTTAAATTATTTATACCAAATAATCTCCAGTTTCGTTCCTGGTATCCTATACGATGTTATAGGAATCAATTTATCTCCTTCTATATTCAATAATATTAAAAAATTGTACATTTTGTAAACAGTTGTAAAGTGCTTGCAAGAGGACTGTTTTGAGTATATTAATAAATCAGGCTTCTTAAGAGCTATAGTTTGAATATTATGGCAAGTAGAAGGTCCCCAGGATTACACAAATTACAGATTTATTCCTTAAAACTTTTATCTTAAAGGTCAAAATTGGATTTTATTACAGACAAATTACAGATTTATTCCTTAAAACTTTTATCTTAAAGGTCAAAATTGGATTTTTGAGCTATCATTCTCCGATGCTGCATTTATACTATTCCACAAAACAGTATTAAGCCTTTGAAATCTAATTCAAACTAATTAGAGATGAAAACATTAAAAGTAACGTAAAGAAGGAATTCGTATCATAATTTGCTTCTGTAGAACAAAAAACATACTTTGCCAAAATACTTTTGAACGCAGTGGAGTGCCATATTAAGTCCAATGTTAAAAACCTTTTATTTAAATCATCTCAATCCTTCATTTACTATCATCTAAAAAAAGAGAGAGAGAGGGAGTTATTAAAATATTTATTTTGTCAAAATACGTATAACCAAATTTCATTAGGCGGGTGTCCACTAATTACATAAGTTTTAAATAGGGAAGGAGTCGCACAAAATATCATCAAGGGGGGCAATAAAGATCTTACCTCAACTTTAAATTCAGATAATATTTATTTCTTAGTATAACTAGGGGGCTCTACCCCCTGCTTGCTATCACTCACCAACCCCTGGAAATGCTTCGCAATTCTTTAAGCTTTTTCTCCGCATCAAATTCTGTTACGTTTGTATTAATTGGATTATTCAAGGATGGGAAAAGAGAATTTCTCCTTAGTTGGGAGTTTTATAAGTGGTAACTGTTCTTTAACAGTTCTATTTGTACAGTTATTTCTTCAAATTGCTGTTAATGTTTTTTCTAATGTATACTATACTAATACATTGTGTGAATCTTAAAATACCTACTTTCATTAAAATTCTATGTTTAATTATGTTTAAAGTATAAAAAAGTATCATAAGATTAAATATAGAGATGTGTGACATCCTCAGTGATGAATTAGGGGCCGCAGTTTTAAAATTTTGAAAACTTCTAAAATAAAACTATCAACAAACCCCTCCAAGACAAGAAGAAAATGTGTTTCAGACGCTATCTTCCCAATTCTATTTATTTGTTAAACAAAAGACAACTTGGTTGGCAGTGCAATGTTTATTTGAAAAAGAGGCTCCTTCCGTGTAAGTCCAGAGAGACCACTCAAAATATTTCTAGATTTTATTTGCTTCGGAAGAAATATGCCGATAAGGAATCGGTTTTGAGCTATTGTGTGGGTTATCTCCTTTTGAATAAGGGTGCAAACATTAAAAAGGGGCCATTTCGGATCACTTAAAGAAGACCTAAATGTTTCAGATGCATTTTTCTTCTTCATATTACACATGCGGTTAGCAAATGGGGACACCAAGCAAAACAAAAAGCGATTAGACGATCGAATGAATAATTTTAATGTTTACTTATATTTCTTATATGTTTTTAAGAGCGATGTAATCTGGAAGAGGGAGTTATCTGCTTTGATGGTAAAACATTAAATAATATTGGGAAATGTAACGCTTATCAGATGGATGCAATCGTTGGTCAATAGATTGAAACCTTAATCCCCATTTTTTCCAGAGGGTATAAGTAAGTAACAAAAAAAAATATTTGCTTATATCTTAGGTTTTTAGAGGGATTTCACAGAGAATTTGAGATAGAAGATAAAAAGGTAGAACTTTCCCGAAATTTCACTTTCTTTGGTTCTTGAGTATTTTTTTCTTTTGTATATATAGCCGAAAACTCATCTTTTAAGATCAAATCATTTTGTAAAACAGCAATTTGGGATAAATATTTGCCTTCTTCTTACGACATTTCAGTGTTTATTTTTTGTTTTTGAAATAAAATTTGCCAAAAATCGAGGACATCAATAAACTCCCATATCTCTTGACTCCCCCTATTAATACTATCCACACATTTTACAAAATTTCAATTTTAAAACATTCGAATTTTAAATCTGAAATAGAGTTTAAGAAACAATCTTCACATACGCAGATGTTATCTTTAAATTACCCTTATTCTTTCTTGTTCATAAAAAAATCTCTCAACATGCAATGTGCATAAATAGATATTTTAAAAATCTGTGTATGTACCAATCAAAAATTACTATAATACAACTAACCTTCAAACCACAATTCGTGCATTCAATGATATAACTCGGAACTTAAAAAAGGAGCAGAGACGATAGTAAATTCTTATGTCTCTTTTTTTAGGTTTATTCGTCTTTGCTACCGTTTTTATCTTAAAAGAAGAGATTCAATGAAGTACGACTTCGAATTTGATACCACTTTCTACTTGCCGCCTATTCATTATATTTCCTATCCTGACCACAATGTAAAAGGGTGATTTTAGTTATCAATTGAAAGTTTATTTTTATCCTAATTTAGATAAATGCTAAAGTATCCGATTTTATGTCGGTTGTACTACTTATAAGTTTATACTATAATGTACTTTAACCTTTTTAAATCCTGATTGGCATAAAGTATGGAATTTAAGACCTGTAGGTCAAGATTCACACCTGCATTTATGCATTCGGCATTTGATTAAAAAGCTGTAGTAAGACATTGAAGCTGAAACAGCAGAAACTAATTTTCTATCAAAATTACACAATCGCAATAAAATGCACCAATGCTTTCGTAATTGGAAGATTCTTTCCTTATGTCACTTCTCTTTAATTATGATTCAAACAAGATTCAGTCTTCCTGAAAAATCCATGAAAAATCACACTTTGTCATTTTCCTGGATCTTACATGAACTAGTTTTCAACTTTAGATGGTTTGTAAGCTTTCAAAAATTAAATCAAACATTTATTCATAAATTGTAGCACAAATAACTCATATAGAAAATAGTAAGATGAATTATATGATTCTCACTTCAAAATTGTTCAAAAAGAAGTATACCTCACAATGGTATTCACTTTTAAAGTTCTTTTGTTCTTTATTTATCAGAACAATTAAGATTTTTTCGTAGAAAAATTAGATGTTAACTCAAAGAAACCCCCATACTTTAGATCATGCAGTTTTCTTGGAAAAATATAAAAGTTAGGGAATGAAAAGTTTTTGAGGCTTAAAATTCGGAATACCTAAAACACTTCTCTATTTACTCTTTCCAAAAATCGATCTCTGCTTTTAAGTAAATGTTCCAAAATAGAATTTTCTCTCCAAAACATGACCCTAATTCTTTTCAGAAAAACTGAAGAAACCCGACACTGTATTGTCTGCTCAGAACCAAATTGATAGCTTCCGAACAATGGCGAAAAGATCTAATTTCTAAAAAAAAAATCCTCTTTATATGCTTGATCTGCCGCGCTAAGTTCGAATTGAAACTAACGACGATACAAGTATTATATAGAGTGTTTTCAGGTGACGTCACAACCGTTTATTTTCTTTTATCTGTGTACCTTCTGTAGGGCTTTTAACTGTTGCTAAGGCCGTTGTTTATCTGTTGCTAAGGCGGTTTTTAAGTATGGGGTCACGTGATTGCAAATGCTCCAATAGAAGAATTCCACGGCCAGTCATTTTCTGTAACTGTTAACCTCTGTAGGGCAAAAAACTGTAACATTTCTGTTGCTAAGGCCGTTGTTAGGTTCGAGTCATGTGATTGAAAATGCTCTATAGTTGAAAAATAAACTTTAGTCATCTTATAGAAACTCTTAGAAATAGATGACACATTTTAGAACATCTGAGAATTTTTGAAGACACTCGGGTTAGGACAAGGACTCCCTCCTTTCCACAGAAATTTTAATGGTAAAAGTAATCATCAGAATTTCAGTTGAGGGACCAACCTTTTGCCAAAACTGTCTTTTTCTGTCAGCTTTATTTTAGGATGCAAGTACGGGGTTTAGTTAAAGGGTTAAAAATGATAAGTCAACTTAATACGTAACATTTTTAGTACTTAAATCGAATAATTTAACTGTATTGCAATTGCACTCTCAAAAAAAGAATGTGAGTTTTGAATTAGAATTTAGAGCAGGGGTTTCCAACTTTCAAGTGCTCGAAGGGGCCGCAATCAAAAGTACAAATCGGGTGGAGGGTCGCACAGTAATCTGACTCCTTTTTTATCCATGATATATTTTTCGGGGGAGAGTCCTTAATATGGAACTTTACTGGCGAGGGAGGGCCGGAGGTTATTTACATGGTGTGAAGATACTACTATATTTTCAAAAATTTCAGAGGATATATACTTTTTTGACCTACATCTTTTAATGTTTTAATACCATGAATTAATACCTTTTGGATACTCGCCCTTCTTGTGATAAAATTTGACCTTATAACCCCATAACCCTTTCTACGTCGAGAGGAAATTTCAGAGTTTACTACCTCCCCCAGAAACATCAAACTTATCCTTTTTCACCATAGAAAACGACCAAAATTACTCGATAACCAAGGAGGTAAGTATAGGGTGGTTGGGGGTCCTTCCCTGAAATTTTTTTAAATTTTAGAAACACTAAATAGTGTTCTGAAGCTGCTTTTGGGGAAGGGGGTTCTCCAAGGTGGGCCGCCAGTTGGAAATCTCTAATTTAGGGAATTAAATTCATGAGGTGCTGGATTATAATTACTGGTTGATTTTATTTATTGGATTTTTGGTTAACTTAAAAAAATTAGTATAAGAGTTTCTAATTGTAAATAATCTGAAAAACGCATTCATTTAATCATGAAAAGTAAAACGAAGTTTACAGTCAGGGGGGGCTCATCTGGCTCTCCGATTACTTTCAGCCAGGATGACGTAATCGGCTGGAAGGCGTTGAAGTTTTGACAGGAGTGACCAATCAGGGTTACATAGGGAAATCGCGGAGCTTCTTATAGGGATTTTCTTGCGTAGAAGGGAGTAATATAATACGCGGAAGGGAAAATATAGACCTGTGAACTTGCCTAATAAGCAACAAATCATATATTTAAATATCAATACTTGTGATCTATATGGGTGCATTCAATTTTTTAACTTCTGATGGGTTAAAACTGATTAAAATTTTTCATTGAATTAAATTATGAGTATCTTGTTTTCCTTCTCATAAGCAACTTGAAGAACAAGTTTATAGCTTACCAAATAGTGGATTAAATACAAACTATGAAATTTAAAACTGATTATGCATAATTACGGAGGTTCATTACTTAAATCAATAGTGATCGATTTGTAACAATATTTTAAAAGTTAAACAAATTCCCACTATCTGTATTTTAGAAAATTCTAAATACAAAGAAAAATACCGTTTTTTAAAGCAGTATTTAGTTACAATCCGATACTTTTAGATCACTAAAAAATCCTCAAATTGTGAGCTATTTTTGGGTTGTTCTTCTTTTGTATGTTTTGTATAAAATTGATTACGCTACTAATCGCCTTTATTACTAATTTATTAAAATTCAAAGTTAGTTTATTAGGTACTAATTAATCTGATCTCACTGAATTTATTACTCTAATGTATCTTATATTCTGATTATGATTGTAGTAACACTGATCTATCTAAGACATATTGATCAGTGTTAAAACAATCACATAATCAGATGATAATAAATGATCACTTAGATTCTAAGTGATAATTACATGAAGAAAAAATCAAATAATCTGTTGATTTCGAATTCAATTTTGATTGAACATGACAAACATGAAGGAGATAATTTATTGGGTATAAACCTTCACCAACTTGCCGACTCCCACATACGATCGCCGAAAGAAACTCGAACTGAAACGGTTAGTTTTGAAGTTAGATCAGTGTTCCAAAGTTACGATATGATCATTTTATAAGATCTCCAAGGTGAGGTCACATTGATCCTGTTTTAGTGTAAAATTTGAATAGTCTTCAAATTAAAAAATGGTACATAATAATAATTAAAAAATATTTCCAAGCTTTAATAATATAATCATTAAGTCCATAAATTGCTTTTAGTATTTTATTTCAACTCTTTTCAGTTTCCATGAAGGGAGCTAGAAATATATTGTCCCTCCCAAATCAAAATTGCTTTTAATCTAAAAGAAATTAATATGTTCCTAAAACCAATCTATGGATTCCTCTTGCCTTTGGGACGATCTACTACTTCGGTTTCTTACTTCAAATTAACAATATAGATATTCATCAACATGAAGCTATAATATCAATTTAATCTAAAACGAAAACCCTTTTAGATTCATATCTTAAATGCTTCAAAACTGAATTGTTGGATCAAAGTTTAAATTTCCCTCTCTCCTGTCAAAAAAATCCCTATTCTATCTGACCCAATCGAAGGAGAAGCTGGGGTATCACGCGAATTACGTAATCGGCTGGAGAGCAGTACGTCACACGAATTTTCGTTCCTATGTGAAGAGCCAACCTTATCTTATTCTATTAACCTTGGTTTACAGTAAAAAAAAAATACTTTCTTTAAATTTTCTGTTCGGAAAGTATTCTTTTCATTGAAGGCACCTCCGAGCCCTCCGAGTCCAAGGAAATGTGAGCTGTAGTTCTTAAGGATATTCATAGATGGCAGCACTTCAGCGGTGCTCTCTTCTCTCTCTGGGACGGACTTTAGGAGGAGGAAGAGTCTGGAGGGACAAGAAGGATACCTGAAGCCATTTTAAGGAATTACGGAGGAATTTGGAATACCCTATTACCCCCTAAAATCCCCTGTATATCTTGCCTTCATCAGAATCGCTCTCTCAAATTCACCCTATTCACCCATGGCGGAGCTCTCTTGCATAAAAGCATTAAGGTAGGAATCTCCTGAAAAAGGTATGGTCCGTTGGTCAAAACAAAAATAACCTAAAAAATTCTTACAATGTGTCGAAAAAAGGTCAAATTCATGTTACTTAAGAGAACATTTTTCCATTATTAATGAAACTAAAGTAAGGTCTCATTAAAGTTAACTATCTGTTTGTGATAAAGTTTTAGAACTTGTGGAACATTTCAGGAACATCTCAACTCACTTCACATGTGTGTTTTCCGTGTTTTCAATTTCAATGGACCTGTTTTGATTTCGTACTCGTCTACAGTGCAAATTTTGTACGGAGTGAGAACGTTTATGGTTTTACCGTCAATTCAAATAATTTTAAACTGATCTTTGACCTCATTTCAGGTAGCAAATTAAAAAGTAAGTAATAAGAATCGGAAACTTTCAAATTTGTTACAAAAGTCAGTGTGTATTAAGACTGACTTGAGTAAACGAATTCCCTATATATTCTACTGCAAAAGAATTAGTAATACACTTTTTATGCATTAAAAAGTGAAGTTTGTTTTTAAATCTTTAAAGGATTATGTTTTTTTCCGAAACTGAATGTTAGCCTTGAATTGGATTTTGAGTAACCTTCATGGGCGCCCATATGTTGGAATTCAGGAGGGGGCCCAAGAAAAATTTTTGCAAGTTAGCCAGTCAAGCCCGTTGCTAGACTTAAAGTTTCTTTTTTTTTAAGCAGGATTGGTTCATAATTGTTTCAAAGAGGCCAATCTACTTGATGCGAAAAATTTTGTATAAAATACTGGAGTTTCAATCAAAAAGGGGGTGTTCAAGAGTCCTACCCAGAAACAGTATTGAAATTTATTGATTGCCCCTATGCCAAGTCGCAAAATTTCAAGAAAGAAACTAGTAGTACATCAATAGTGGTCAACATTATTAGAAATTATTTACATTTTGCTTTAGAATTATAGCTTACAATCATAATTAAAGATTAATTCAATTTAAAATGAAAAAAAAATCGTTTAATAAAAGCACCGATTTATTATGGTGAAAGGAAGAGTTCACATAACTTTTCCTGTGCAAGGGGGGGGGGGCCCGGGCCCCCCTTTGCCCTTATGTATGGGCGCCCATGGTAACCTTGACACAAATCTCGGAAATCGAACTTTATTGGCAACATTTTACAAAAAAAAAACACTCAAAATCTTAAAAGCAACAGTGCTTGTTGAGATTCTTATTTTCATATTTGCTTATTTTAGATTTACAGAACACAGACGGTTAAGTCGCTCACAAAGATTAAGCAAATACCTCTACCCACCATCTATTCATCTTTATAACACTTGCGCACGTCTGATCCTAAATTACTGAGCAATTAGACTTGTTTTTATTCATTTCATATTTAATGCTCATCCTTTTCAATGTTATAAAATCACTATTTTTAGATTTTTTGTATTAAAATTGGTTAAATATTTGATTTAAGTTGCATTCTTGATTTTCTTGAGTTTCCATGGCACATTGACATGGTTAGTCTATTGTAGTTTTTATGCTCCTTTTTAGGAAAGGGTAAGTTAAATGGGTTTCCATTTTATTCTACCCCACATCCTTGTCAGTTGTCACAGGAAATATACCTATAATACCTTTCGCATCTTATAAGCAAAGAAAACGTTAAGATACTTTTGCTTAAGCCTGTGTCATAATGAGTGTGGATATGAATGAACAGGGTCTTTATCAGATATCTGAGTATTCTTCATAAATCCTTTATTCTATTATTATTATTCATTTTACCAGGTAGATTTGCTGATGATTTTACTTATATGAATGGCGTTCAGGGCCATATACTGGCATGTGTCATAGCACAGGGAGGCAAAATTACTGGAAGTTGAAGAAATCTGTGTTGTACATTTGCTAAAAAAATTAACTTCACAATTTATTCTAGAATTTTTGCTTCTGCAGTAAGAGCTATGGCCCCCACAAGAACCCCCAAAGTAGCTTAAAAACACATTTTTAGCTTACTAAAATCCAAAATTTTAGTGCTTATGTATTATCTTGTTGAATGTGCCGCTCAATCCAAAAGACTGTGCCACTGAACGGTCGACGGAGGAACCTCTGATCTCCTATTTGGTTTAGTATTAAGACATTGGATTGAACCAATTCAACATGTATTAAAATTTCTATCTACTTCCAAGCTGGTGCTTTGTGGCAAGATTCCCTGCAAGACCTTTCCTAACTTCTACAATTAGTAAGATCTTGTTTCTCACTTGATGCCATCTTCATCTAGTAATTCATACTTAAGACCAGACTAAAAACCAGCAAAATCATTCATTTTCAGCATTTTTTTCCACAGAACAAAATTGAAAAGCTGATTTCTAAACAGTAGATTGAACTTTCTTGGTCTTAAAGGGCTACTAAATTTCTTCTAATAAATTTAAATTCAATATAATTTTTGATTCAATTAGCATTCTTATGATACAAATATTTTTTTGCAAATTAGAGCTCATTTTATGCATACTCAAATTAGCAGCTTGGATTTATGTAGTTTTCATCGAATCAGCCTAGGCCTTTATAAAATAATGATCTGCATGATCGACATAATCTTGTTCCTATTTCCAGCAGGGTTGTTACGTTTAAAACACTTTGTTTAAAACACTTGTTTTAAACACGTTTAAAACAAAGCAAAAAAAACATTGTTTAAAACACATGTACTTTTTTAGTAATTTTTTCTATGAACAGATGGCATTAGTATTATAAAACTTAGTATTTACTTTCAACTGATTTTGATTTTTATTTGATTGACTTTATTTGATTTTTTTCTAGAAAGTTATTTAATAAAAAATACAAATAAACTTGTTTGAAAATCATATTTTTTTATAATTGACCTGTTCTTAATGTTTTATTTTAATATTTTAATCAATGCTGCTAATGTCGTCAAAATATGCAATGAACTGAAAAGAATATGCATATAATAACTTATAAATGTTCAGGTCGTATCTTAAACCTTTTAGCAAAATATATTGACATTTCTAATGTTAAAGCTGAAGTTGCTGACATAGTAACATATTTCCAAAACAATCATTTTACTTCGGCCAAGCCCCAAGAAACAGGTGCTAAAAAAGCTCAAGATGCCATCTGATGTCAGGGGTAGCTTTGTTAATCCATTTTTAATTTTAAAAACTTAATTTAATTTTTTTAAATCGTGGGTTTTTTATAGAATTTCTGTGTCGAGGGTAAAAAAAACAAATAAAACGTTTTAAACAAAAAAAACACGTTTAAAACAAAAAAAACACGTTTTTTGTTTTTTTTAGAAAAAAACATGTTTTTTTCCAACCCTGATTTCCAGTAATACAGCTATCAACTTTATCTTTCCACTGCCGCTATAGACACGCAGCTTTTTGAACAGTGATAGTTTTCAAGGCCTCCTATTGGTCCTTTTGAAACATTTTCCAACGCTAATGTTGCAAACCGCTTTTGCCTCTTTTGACGTGCTGCTGCAAATCCGCCATTACTCGGTAGAAACATCTTTTTCTCAGCAGGTGCACTTTTATCTATTTCTTCTTAAATTAAATAACTCATCTTGCGTGCACTAATGTTTCATCAAGACCAAATCTTTGAAATAGTTACTAAATTTTTTACATCACTTTCAAGACAGGTAAAAAAAGAAGACAATCTTCTCAGACCACACTTCCTCTAATTTTGTTGAGAGGGATGTCCCTGGTACTCCCATAAAGATTAAGTAGCAACTTTTGTCCTTTTATCGATACCCCACCCTTGTGGCATCTCCTTATTAGTTCATGCATCACTTAATAATGGTTCTAAAGTTAAATGTTTCTTTCAGTTCCCAAAATGACGACCAGTAATGACATCACTTATGATCATTATGCAGCCTTTTTCTCTCTGGATCAAGAACTAAAACCGTTGGACCTTGCACCTACTGCCACTGGAGGAGTAGGTCTTCCTAACTTAAATGTGGAGCCAGAACCTCAGCGCTATATTCAGAGGTAAGTTTGAGTTTTATATTATGTGATGTTCACTGTTCAGGTGTGTCAAAAAAGAGATAGCATCTAATTTGTGTTTCCCCAATCTGGGACTGCACAAAGAAAGTCCTTTGAAAAGAAAAATATTTCTGATTTAAAAGTTTTAAATAAGTTTTTCTTTAAAAATTTGAAAATGTTGCTGTAACTCCTGTTTTTCTTTAGTGGTTTTTGTTTAGACAGAAAAATCTGGGCATGTTAAAAAGTGGCATAAAAGTTTATTAACTGCTTGTGGGGCATGATATAAAAAAGACTGTAATGTAAATTCTTGTGTAACTGTCAATAATCAATACAATTATTTTTAATTTTCCCCTTATTACTATTTTTATAAATTTTAGTTGGAGACACGGAGGCACGGAATATGTTAAGAAATATCTGGATCAAGAAGCAACCAAACAGGTAAAACATTTCAAACAGGAACACTGTCTTTCTATTGGATTATTTTTTTCTTAAATACATCCAAACAGTAGTTTTTTAACCTATTGTCTGTAGAAATTCATTAACCTTGCTTGTGTGTGGATTACAAAAATGATAATGAAGAAAAAAATGACTTACACTACTAACTTTTTGTTTGTGGTGGAAATTTTTTTTTCTAAATTAGTTGTTGAGATGTGTACATGGAAAACAAGTAAATGTTATTACCTTCTCAACAATGACTTTCAAGTTCTGTAGCTATGTTTTACACTGTTTTATGTTTGTTTAAATAGGCAAATGATAAGGTTGTTGTAGAAATGGGTATGGGCTCCACTTTTAGTATCAGTACATTGGATGATGTGGACGATCAAAGTTCTGTATTAGCAGCAAATTTGCCCCCAGTCGCAGATTTGGACTCAGAGGCTACTCAACAAATTTACTCCACTTACTTTGGAATCACTGGAAACACCTATAATACAAATCTCCCTATTTACCACTATAGAGATGAGGTAAGACATTTATTCTTTTCTATATAATCATTCTTAACCCGCGGGGACGCGCGTGGGGTCTAATAGACCCCAACGCTTAAATAAACCTTCATAAAAACTCTAATTTTTAATGAAAATGTATGAAACTCAGTGTAGCTGCCTAAAAGGTTTCAACCTATCACCTCATGAAGTTTAAATAAAGTAGGTATGTTATTTTCCGAGTTAGGTTGTTGTTTTTATTGAAATGCTTCCAAAACTGTGAGGATTAGCGAGAGTTATAACCAAAGAGATGTCCAAAAGTACCTAGTATCTATATTTTTTCTTGCTCTAAAAGGGAAATTTAAGGTAAACACCACTAAATTAAATTGTTACACAATTTTTTCACATTTCTTATGAAAAATATGTAATATCATAGGGATTCGGTATGAAATGTGAAATAGTCTAATATTATATTAATAAAAATCAGTCAACTTAAAAATGAGTTATTATGCACTTTGAATGATTAAATTATATGTTTAAACTTTCCGTGATAAAATTTTTGCATAAACTGAACGATTATAACGGAAAATGGTTTGCGGGGTCTGATAGACCCTGTGCGCGTTCCCGTGTAACAGAAAGTAGCGCGCGTCCTCCCGGGTTAAGGCACAGTAAGCCCTTGTTTAATCCTTACTTTTAGAAGTAGTATATAATTTTATGATTACATTTAAAGCAGGGTTGGCACGGTTTAAACCAAATGGTTTTTTTCATAAAAAAACCAAATGGTTTTTTTGGTTTTTTTCCAAAAAAATTTTAGCTAAACTTTTGGGTTTAAAGTCATTTGTTGATTCAAATATTGTCTTTTGAACAAAATATGTTGAATGCTTCTGACATTAATGCTGTAAAGCTATGCAATATTTTTAAAACAATTAGCCAATTGAAATTTTCTTAGAAAGACTCGTGTTTTTTTTATAAAAAACCTGGAGTGGTTTGGGTTTGAAACTTGTTTTTTTTTTTTAATTCATTAAGAACTAGATATTTGAATGCATAATAAAAATCAATTGGTTTTTTTAATCAACTATTCACCGGATTTTTAAATTTGCATTATAAAGAACCACTTGGTTTTTTTAATGCTCTAAAAAGACTCCCTTGGTTTTTTTTTATAAAAAACCAATTTGTTTTTTTTTTTAATTCATTTAGAACTAGACTAGATATTTGAATGTATCATAAAAACCGATTGTTTTTTTTTAATCCATTGGATTTTTAAATGTGCATTATAAAAACCAGTTGGTTTTAAATGCTCTAAAAAGAATCCTTGGCCTTGGTTTTTATGAATAATGCCTTGGTTTTATTTATAAAAAACAACTATTTGTTTTTTTAATTCATTAAGGAACTGGATATTTGAATGCATAATAAAAACCAATTGGTTTTTTTAATCAAATAAGCACTGGATTTTTAAATATAATATGCATTATAAAAACCTGATGGTTTTTTAATGCTCTAAACAGACTCCCTTGGTTTTTTATGGTTATGTATAATTTTAACTTTTTTTAATTAAATAAAATTAATTTTAATTAATTAATTAAGTCACTTAGTTAATAGCTGAATTGATGAACTATTTATTCAATGTATTCATAAATGAAAACAATCAGAAATATTTGTATTTATGTGTTAGGGAAGAATTTCAGTAAAAAAACCCGGTTTAAACCAAAAAAACCGGGTTTTTTAGGTTTTTTTGAAAAAAACCTGGTTTTTTTTCCAACCCTGATTTAAAGTCGTTTTTTCCTCTTGTTTTCTCTCGGTTTACATACTATGTAACAAAACTATGAACAATGTTAAAATAGAAAATGGGAAGAGGGACTACATAGTAGTTACCTCATTCTGAAATAGGTACTTGCGTATTATCCCGTCGACCATGACGCTTAATCCGAAAACTTATCAAATCCCATTGACTTTACTATTACTGTGCCGCTGAATTAGACGGCCGCTGAACGGTAGACGGGATAATACGTAAGTACCCTGAAATAAATTTTTCAACACCATAGCTACAATCAAAACGTGTTTACATACAGCTGTAGTTAAATCATTCCCAACCATTCTATCTAATCGGTTCATTATACGTGCCATAAGTTTTGTAGAAAAAATACCTTCAGAACAAGAAATTAAAAATACATATATGTAATCATCTGGATTTAGGAGCATTCTATAATAGTAATAATAATCATCTTTATTAAACAAATTTTAAAGAAAACATAAGATGAACATAGGAAGAATGTTTTACACCAAAGGGAAAACAAAAAATCCCGTCCAGGCGTAGTAAAAATTAATACATTAACTTAGCAATGAAAATAAAAGAAAAAAAAATGAACAAAAAAAACAAGAAAACTGCAACAAAATCACACAAAAATATAGACTGGCAAAAGGCTGAGTAATTTTTAACACAAAAAATTTGCTTCAAAGTGAGAAATACAGATCCAGGTCGTCAATGTTTATTATGAATTCAAAAAGATTTCTTTTGAAAACTGAGTAACTATTTGTTTGAATTAAATTGGTAGGTAAACTATTGTACAATTTAGGTGCAAGGTAAAAGAAGTGCTTACTAAATATGTCCTTAGAAAAAGTTGGAATTTCAAAAATTTCAGATCTAGTATTATATTGCCTGGTTTTAAATTATTCTGGATAAAATATTTGTTACTCTAATAGTTTTCCGAGATTTAGAGTTGGAAGTCAGTAGCACCCTTGTAGAAGGCAGGGGTAACCTTGAACCAACATTGTAATCAGGGTCTGTTTAGAAGAAATTTGGGTCAGTTTTCGGACCCTTCACAAAACATTTTATCTTAAAAACGGACCCTTCACAAAGTATTATTGCCTTTAAACAGACCCTTTTTTTCATAATATTTCAAATATTGGACCCTATTTTCACAAAAACAGGCTCCTGGCTGAAAACTAATTTAATTCTAACTTCAAATTCACAAAATTATTAGTAGATTTTCACAATTTTTAAGAAAAACGGACCCTTCACAAAAAGTCTGGAATGACCCCTGGTAATACAAAAGGAACCTTCTTAAGTTATTTTGACTTCTCTGACTCCACCCCTTGATTTGTTTTAGATTCTTCAGCAGATGAACATCAACCCTGTAATTATCATACAAGGATCAACAGGGTGTGGTAAAACAACTCAGGTCCCTCAGTATATCTTGGACTATCACCAAGCTAAGGGAACCTTTTGCAATATCATAGTAACTCAACCTAGAAAACTTGCTGCCATGAGCATAGCTAGGAGAGTATGTCAAGAGAGGAACTGGGATTTGGGAACTATTGTGGGTTACCAGGTAAGTTTTGAAGTTGATTTAACTCTTATTATGTTGCTGTTATTCAGTTTTGAGTATGTTTTGTTTTCTCTTTAACCATCAAGTGTTTGTTATCCATAACATGCCATATGCTAATATAAATATAACTATATTATTTTACATTTAAAGAATGTGTATGGATTCCCTGATACTATTTTGTTGAGTTGTAATTTGAGTTAATACTTCTGTGGACCTGAATTTGCATTCAATGATGTACTGCAGTCAAGTCAATCTTCAGATCATGTATCTGTATTTCAATCTACGATTTCATTTACTCAAGCCAAGCTATAGACTTTAGTGTTGGATTGAGGAACTTTCACCTAATTGATTGGTTTGAGAGCCTTGTATGTCCCAACGTGTCCCCACAAAATAGTTTTAATCATAGTGTTTTTAATTGATAATTATCAAGCTTTTAAAATTTCTTGAGCGAATAATTAACTTGTTATCTCCAATTTTACATGATCTTTAACAGGTTGCTATGGATCCAAAAGTCTCAGCTGACACACGTTTGAGATATGTAACCACTGGTGTCTTCCTAGAAAAGCTAGTCAATTCAAAGCGAATGGACATGTTCACTCATGTTATTCTTGATGAAGTAAGATCACAGTTCTACAAAACCTTTATCAATTCCTTTTAAAATAATTGATAGGATATGTAGTTTGTAAGTGTGTAAAAATATTGATAAAATGAGATGGATTGTTTTAAAATGCTTCAAACCTTTATTTGCAAGTATATTCAAATCTGAATTTGTAAAGTGGAAGTTTCATACTGAAACAGTTTCTAGGCTAATTAGGTTTGAACAATCCTGTAATTTTTTCCCCTAGATCAGTGTTTCCCAACCTTTTTCGGTCCATGCCCCACCAAAGCCTTTTTAAATTTTCCATGCCCCCCATGTCCTTTATTTTTTTCGAAAATCCTTCTTGAAAAGTAAATAAAACCTGGTGGTCCATGCCCCATCTAGGAGGCTATTTGGTTGAAAATTTTCATATTGCGCCCCACATTGGGAAACACTGCCCCAGATGATTAAAAATCTACCTTTTTATTTAATTTAAATTTTTGTTGTTTTATTAGCAAGTTCAGTTTTAGTGTTCTAATGTTTAATGGTGTGTTTTAGGTGCATGAAAGAGATCAAGAAACAGACTTCGCTCTTCTGCTTGTTAAGAAATTTCTTATTTCGAATTCACACAGAGTTAAGGTATTGAATAACTTAATTTTATGTATTGATAATACTGAATTGATTGTATTGAAAATTTTACTTACTGTACCATCTTCTAATCACTAATGACATGTGGTGGGGGGCTACAGGAGCCCTAGCACTGTTACCAATGGTGTACTGTCCTCATTATTTGACCCTTATAAGAGCCCGATAGAAGAAATGAATTTCAGCAATTGCCTGGCTCATATATTAGAGGTCACCCAGGGGTTCGATGTAATGGTATCCTGGATACCTAAATCATTGTGCAGAATAGTAGTTACACTGACAGAGAGATGAAGTAAAGTTTCTTCTGCCTCTTGGCAACCCCTGTAAAAATGATTATTAGCAACACCTAATAATTCTAATCACTAAAGTTTGAAGTTTGTTCTATACTGATACTGGTTTTCGCAAAATCTCAAATAACGAGAACTTTTATGATTTTGGGTTTTATTCGTTTGACAATATAATCACTCAGGTCTTTCATTGTGAACCTCTCTATCATTTGTTATTCTTTTTGTGAGGACTTTTTAACACTTAAATGAATACTCCTTTTAAGGATTCATTTACTTTGAAATGCCTACTATTCTTATTACTGCATCACTCATTCAATGAATCAGAGTGGTTTCCTAACTTGTAGTCTCTTAAATCTTTATCAAAAAAAAAGTGAGAATTGGGGAGTGGGAATTTCGGAGATACATTTGCCTATAGCAGTGGTTCCCAAACTATTTTGCTCGTGGAACCCCCCAATTCGTTGCCAATGATCGCGGAACCCAGAATATTTTTTAATCAACGATTTTTCAAAATTTAATATCTGATATATGAAACAAGCCAACTTAAAAAAGTTGTGATTAAGCGAGTTCCAAGAACCATCAGGGGGTCGTCCCCAGACAATTTTTGGAAATTTGACTATAAAAAGAGGGTTTTAACTTGTTTTGGTACACCTAATCCGAATTTCGGACATACATTTTTGAGAATTTAATGCATATTTATGGTAGGATTTGCATTTTGTTGAACTTAATGTAAAAAAAAAATCATTCTCATTTTCTTTAAGGAAATAAAATTTTGTCACGCAGACCCCTAAACTTTTTTGTGGAACCCACTTTGGGAACCACTAGCCTATAGAAATTCAAAGAAGCAGATATGTTTGTTTAAGCACTGTTAGGAAATGCTGCTATGAATTCTTGTTTACCGATGTTGCAAATCAGTACATTCATGTTCATGGCTCTTTTTATCTTTTGCGTAACCCCTTATACTATCTCTTCCAGGTTATTCTGATGTCTGCCACATTTGATTCTTCGTCTTTTGCATCATACTTTAAACTCGGGCCACGGATGCATCCAGCACCTATTATAGACGTTGTGGGAAAAACAAAAGAAGTGACTGAACATTATCTGAATGAACTAATAACCCTTATGCCTATGGTGAATACCTTGCAGTTTTATCAGCAACAAAAATAAAACAAATTGTTACAACTTTATTAAAATAACATAAAATGGAAAACTATAATTCCTAATGTCAAATATTTAAGTTATGATTTTGAGTGACAGCATCTACCTGATTCCTCACTTGATATAACTGTTTATGTTTTCAGATGCCAGAATTTGACATCGGATCTCCATGTATACATCCTTGTTTGTATGATACTTTACTAACATTGATGAAATATTTTGATGTAAATGAAAAAAAGGAACAGGAGTAAGTCATTGTGTCATAGAAATTTCTATTTTTTGTTTAAAATTCATATCAGATTAATGTGGTTTAATTATTGTTCAATATAAAATCAGTTTAGTATTGTTTGTTAAATTTGGTTCATCGGACTGATCTTTTTCTTATTCTAAAAAATATTGATGGTTTCTTGACATAAAAAGTTCAATCAGAAATCTTAAAATTTCAAAGGTTCATGTCGAGATCATTGATCCTACAGAAAAGTACAATCAATGAAGCATTTACATAAAGCAAGAAATGTGCTATTAGTTATGAAAGCAGCCCAAAAATCTTTATTTTTAGTTTAATTTTATATCAATATACCTTTTCTGTTCTAAGAAAATCACTTGTTTTAATAAAAAGTTAAAAAACTTAAGAAACCTAAAGGCTCCCTGAAAAAGAAAAAGTGTTATATCAATGTGGATAGTGGTTTTAGCTTACTTTTAATATTATCTACTCAAATAGTCCTTTGAATTTTATGGTGCTATATGGTCTTACTTGATTCTTGTGCCATAAAACAATAACCAAATCTTTTGAATTTTATTCATTAAAATTTTATGTATGTATTTATTTTTAAATTTTGTTTAGTTCTGATGATGAGTTTGCTCCAATAAGAGGTGCTGTGTTGATATTTCTGCCAGGTAATTTTTCCTGTTACTATATTTTCATTAAATAAAAAATGACCTTTGCATGTCCTTATAACTCATAAGATACTTTTCTATTCTTAAATGCCATTTTAACCAGTTATAAATTATTTGGAACTCGCCTAGTGCTAACTGTCAACCTATACATCATAAGACTGGTTATTAAATGACACTTGCATGCCCTTATGACTGATAAGAAACTTTTTTCTTGAATGCTATTTTAACCAGTTATAATAGTGCTAACTGTCAGCTAATAAGAAAAAATCCATCCTAAGACTTATTGCTGTGATGCCAAGCATTTTGAATTTTTACGGCACTGAATAACAGACATTACTAGAAAACAATACTAAAAGCTAGGTACCAGCAGTTTTGGGAGTATTTTGGTACATATAATTTTGATTTTGTTTTTTGCATGTATATTGTGCTGTTTGCATAACTTAAAGATTTCTCTTGGTCTCTCAAGCTTCTTATTAAGTTTTTTTTTTAGATAATAAAATTTTTGTTGTTCTTTTCAGCTTTGAATTCTCAAAATTTCGCTGTTAATGAAAACATTTAATCTGATTATTTTTGGTACATACTGATGTTTTATCAATGTTATAGGTCTTGATGATATAAGAACATTGTCAGATAAACTACAATATGCTAGTTTGAAACAAAAGTAAGAATACCTATGTATTTTTTTTTTTGAATGTATAAGCAATAAGCATGAATCCTCAAGTCTCATATAAAATACAGTATAAAGCAGTGGCTTCCGCACATTGTGATCTAGTCCAATTAGTCGTCAGTCAAAAGACTTTTCATTTTATTTAGAATTTTACCTGATTTTAAAAATTTTATTTACTATTTTGAACGATTCTCTAAAAATTCAGGAACCAATTTAGATTAAGGTCAACTTTTTGTAATGCTTTTACCCATGTTTATTACTTTTGTTTTGCCACTGATATGAAGATTGAATTTGGACTCTTCCAAATGTATTGGAATTTGGATTTAATCAAATAATCCATTTTAAATTTCAAAGGAAGAATTTGGAAACACTTTGAATTAATTTTAATGCTTTTCCAAATTTTATGTTCTGTAGTTTATTGGTTAACTTTCTTGATCATTATACTTAGCAGGGATACTACTCCAGGGTAGCCCCGGAAATCTGCTGTTTTTATAATATTCTCATTCATTATTTCGAAAATCCTTTTTTATAACTTTTTGGTACTTGCGTATTATCCCGTCAACCGTGACACTTAATCCGAAACGTTATCAAATCCCATTGACTTTACTATTACTGTGCCGCTGAATTAGATAGCTGCTGAACGGTCGATGAGATAATACATAAGTTCCAACGTTTTTTTATTGAAAAATATCAGTGGTAAAACAAAAAATATTCAATTGTGAACTGACATCTTTCAAACATATTATAGCAATGTTCCCTACAACATTTTGAAAAAAAAATTCAGATGGAATGAACATGCATTTCTTTAAAAAAATTCATTAGGTAATAATCATATAAAGCATTATCTACATACAAATTTTAAATATTTTAGCTACTGGATTATCCCTCTTCACTCTACTATCACAGTTGCAGAACAATCTAAAGTGTTCAGAGATGCTCCTCGTAATATGAGAAAGGTAAATGTTTGCTCCATTTGCGATGCCCTATTGTTGATAATATTGAGTTTGATGAAACATAAATCTTTCTGCAGGTTATTTTGTCTACAAACATTGCTGAAAGCTCAATAACTGTCCCAGATGTGAAGTATGGTAAGAAAAATGTTACTTAAATGTTTAACTTAAGATAAAATCTTCTCAGTCTCTTATGATTTTTGTAATTAATTAATATTTAATCTATAAACTTGTAACTTGCAAATTCGTGCCTTGAGTGTTTGCAACAAGCATGGTCTGAACCTGCTATTTTAACCCTCCGTCGGTCGCATTACTTTACTGACGCGTCCGGTCGCAATGCTCCAAAAGGCGCAATTAAAGGAATCACTGTTTTCTACCCTTGAATTTAAATGATGGTGTCTCAAAAGTAGTAATAGATATCCAAAATGTTATTCAGACATAAAAAATATGCAATTTTGCACAATATTTTAATTATTGAGAAAAAATGTAAAAAATAGCCATAATGCCATGTATCCCCGAGAATCCTCAAGAAATAGCTAGAATCGCTTTTAACACTCTAATATATTAAAAAAATTCCGGGGGAGGACCCCCCAGTTTTAGCTCAAAATATATTATTATTGCTTTACATACGTTGTTACTGTATAAAAGGGGGGCGCGATGAAATGTACTACTAAAAAATTGGGTCGCCAGTATTGAAAGGTTGAAAAACACTGATTTAAAACATCCTTTAATTTAAAGAAAAATGAAATATCCAGAAAAAATGTCCCTTATGACCCTCCGTACATACTCTAATTGCCGAAATCGAATCCATACTTTCGCAGAAAACGATTTTGCCTATACCCTACCAAAATAACCCAAATCCTGGAATATATGGAAGAAAACTCTATTGTAAGTGTAGGTTCAACCACAATTCATCATAAAATCAGCTATAAAATAAATAAATAAAGTAGCGTAAATAATATTACGTACCTTTATGGAGTGCAACGTCTCCGGTCGCAATGCTCCAAAAGTATACTGATCGTATAATTGTGGTAAAAACCAGTCCAGACATAGCCCGCGAATCCAAATAACTGACTGGGGCCATACATCCGGTAAAGATAGTAAGCTACATGAAATTTCAGACTTCTTCCCCCCCCCTAATAAGGGAAAGGGAAACAAAGATGTGCGGGGTGCGCCAAAAGTTGCAGTTGCGACCGACGGAGGGTTAAGGATAATTTTAAAATGAAACATTTAAAATAATGACTTGAGTTTAAAAGCTATTGCTTTTTATCATTATTGCTGTAGTTTTTATTCTTTTGTAGAAATTTATACGTACTGCATTATCTCAAATTCAATCCATTTTCTATTTTAATGGTATTATACCTCTTGAAACCTTCCTTATTAAAATTTACGAGCATTATTAATTTTCTCTTTAATTGGTTGTAAAAATGAACTTGATATGAGTACTATATTTATGTAATTTTTCTAGAAAGAGATTTTTTTACAACTTGTACTTATACTCTTTCTTCCCTACTGAAAATGAATCAGAACTGATAGTTTTTGTTTCTTTTTATAAAGTTATTTTATTTACCTTGCTTTCAATTGTGTTGTGTAAGATTATTTTGTTTTGTTGTTACTGATGTTGCATTAATTACTTTGCAGTGATTGATTTCTGCTTAACAAAGAATATATGTACTGATCCACTTACTAATTATTCCGTTTTGAAGTTGGAATGGGCATCTAAAGCAAACTGCATACAAAGAAAAGGTATGCATTACTCACAATGCTACGATATCCCTATGCAAAGATATTAGGGACATGTGTTCAATTACAGTAATACCCCGACTTACGCTAAACACATTTCCCCGGTGTTCTATTCGTGATCTGAACTTTGTTCATTGCATTTGTAGATTTGATTCTTCGGAATCAAATAAAAAGCGGAAAACTTTATCCTTGGAATGTAAATTAAATTTAATCAAAGACTTTTGATGATAAAAATATGATATGAAAATATATGAAAAATATGAAAGAAATATGATCTCCCGGAGTGAGAACGATTTTAAAAGACAGAGGCAAAATTCTCGAAGCTGTGAAAAACGCTCAGTCCCTAAACTCCAGCATTATTCGTAAACGTCATGGCATGGCCTCCCTTAAGGTCTTAAGGTAAGGGAGGATTTTTTTCTCTGGTCCCAATTGAACAAATTTTCTATGTATTTCTATGGGAAAATGTACCCCGACTTACGCGAATTCGACTTACGGGGTTATCGCTCGGTCCCACCTATCACGTAATTCCGGGGTATTACTGTACCTTAAAAATTTCTAACTATCAATGACCCAAAGACATGAAAGAGTTTTTTATGTTCTATAATTATTATACATAACAAGGGGAGGCTTGTGATGGGGTGCCACACAATCCCCACCATGATTCCTACTGTATAGTATTATAACATTTAATATAATGATTACTTTTTCCTTTAAATTAGCTCTTAATTCTTTATAAATTAATTGCTTTGAAGAATTAAGGCTGGGAATTTAACAGCACCCTTTCTTGCAGCCCTTTTGCTCATAAGTCTGTAATGATTGTGTAACTTTGTTTTAACAAGTCCTGTTACTGTGTGATATCAAATACTTTTAAAGTTTTAAAAATATCGATTTTTTTTTTAAATTGTGAAAATTTATTGCAAGTGCTGGTGCTTTATTTTATCATCTTCTCCTAAGTGTGAATAACCTGAAGTAATTCAGTAACACACCTAGACTGTTTTTATTGTTTTCAAGCAAATAAGTCTTGTATTAAGTGTGCTCATTCTCAATTTCATCAAAACATGCTGCTCCTCATAAGTCTACTTCACTTTATCAGAAGTCATGTTACAATCAATTCAGTGTTGAATCCTTCAAAGAATTTTAATCTGATTCCCTTTCTTTTTCAGGCAGAGCTGGAAGAGTTGACATTGGTAAAGTTTACCGAATGGTCCCCAGGACATTTTATCATACCCTTATGGAGTATGGAATCCCTGAAATAAAGGTTCGTGTGGTTTCTTAACTAGTCTCCCTTATTTTTATATTTCACTGGAATTTAACTAAAATCTTGATAATAACAGTTATGAACAATTGATTTTAGATTTTAAAAAATCCATAAATGTGATTTTACTTCATGGTAAATTACATTTGAATGTAATGAAGAAACATAAATATATGCATCTGAAACTATTTACTTTTTATTTAATTTTTCAGATGATTTTCATTTTCAAACTCTTCTTTATGTACCTATAACTTTATGAGATGTAGCCACTTGCATGGCTGCAAATTGGGACATAATTAAGATGATCTATTATTCTTTTATGGCATTTTTTACCCTAATAATACTTGGTTCATTTTTAGCGGTGTCCACTAACAAAGACAATTTTGCAACTGAAAAAGTTAGACATATGTGAGCCTCAGGAGCTACTGGCTTTTGCTCTAGATCCACCAGATATATCCGATATTGCCTCTGCTGTGCTTCAGCTCAAAGAAGTATGAACTCATTATTGGTACCCAATAATCTATTTCTCGAAAAAATGTTTTCCCTCTTGAATTTTGGTATTACTCTAATCTTAATTACCATTCTTTTGTCAGACTTCTCGCTAAAACCCTTGTTTTGTCAACAAAAAAAATTCTGATCTAAGATTAAATTATTCCCCACTGTAGGACTATTTGGCCAGGTGATAAATCTGTTTTTAGAAAGAATGGGCTAGTGACTTATAAAAAAGTGAAGTGCACACAAAAGTATGATGTGCTATTGGAAGTTTGTTGGACATCTTTCCTATCGGCAGATGTTTTCCCTAATCAGTTAATTAATGAGTTTTCATTCATTGCTCAGTAACACATTATTTTAGATTTAACTGCCAATCTGAAAATGAAGAAATGTTGAGAACAATGACTTTGTCACTTTGTCACTTTTTTAAGTATCGAAAAATTAGTTCAGAAACATTCTGAAAAACTTTTGAACTACTATGCTGTGCTAAATTATCTGACTACTATGCATTGCAAAAGTTACTGACAATCCAAGCTTCCAAAAGCCATCTTACTCAAACAGAACTGCCTATTTTCCATAAATACTTATTACTATTTTGTTTTCTTAGTTAACTTATTTGAACACACTTTGTTTTCCATAAAAAATATAAAATAGTGGCTCTTATATATGTAGTAAAATTCTATTCCACAACCTTGCTTGTCAATTTTCAAAAACGTTTGTAGAATAAATTACCTACTTGTGTGAGAGAAAAGCTATAAACAGGAAAAAGAAAGGAATTCTTTGTATAAAGGTTATGGTTTGTAGTAAGATTAATTTGTTGTGAGAGTGAACTTACTGTGTTCTTGTTTGAAAGTATGCTTGAGGTATGAAATTATTTATTTAATCTGGGTTCAAATGAGTACAAGTTAATTTTCTATGCATAAAATATAATGTAGAGCACCTTTATGTTTTTACTAATTTCATAAATTGAACCTTTCAGGCTTTGGCTTTGACTCACAAAGGCTATGAATTTGACGGTGAACTGACATTTATTGGACGAATCATGGCGAATTTACCTTTGGACATCAAGCTTAGCAAGTTGATTATTTTTGGTTACATATTCAACTGCCTTGAAGATTGCATAATAATTGGTAAACCACTTTCATTTTTGCTCTACTCTTTGTATATTATGTTTCCCCTTTCACAGATTTGTGCCCTTTCTTTCCTTTACTTCTTAGTGTCTAAATTTCTAACTTTATTCTAATCCATGCTTATTGTTTGAATTTATTAAATAAGCCTGTTAAAATTATTATGAAGGTATAGTTAAACATATTGTTGCATTAAGGAATTTTTTTATATGCCAAAATGATAAATGTGCAAATAATAAAATCTTAGAGCCTGTAAATATTCAGACTCATTTTATACAATTCATGGATGCCAAGCTTGGTCTAAATAACAATTATGGAAGTTTGCGTAGAGTAAGCAACCAGAATTTTTTGATAAATTAATTTTTAAACTTAATATGATATGAATATACATAAAATAATTTTAATTGCCAGTTTTAAGGATTTTTATTCTGTTTATGTTCATAAATTAATTAATGAAATTGGAAGTGTTTAATAATCTTATTTGTGTATTCAAAACTGATAAACACCTTTAGATGTCTATTTCCTTAATTTAAAGAAACATTTTTATTCAACCAATTTCAGTTTGACATAAATTTTGTAACAATTTAATGTATTGTTAAAATAGAAACCAAATTTTAGTTATGGTTCTCTATCTTACACATTTGACTTTAATATTTGAAATATTTACTATGAGGAATTAAAAAAACTGCTAGTTTTTCCCAAAATAGACAGAAAGCTAAATATTTAAGACACTTGTTCAAAATCATTCTTGTTTCAAAGATTAATGTCTCATTTGTAACCACTGTTTTAAGTTATGCACATTTGATTTGATTAATTTCTTATTTATTGTAGCTGCTAGTTTATCTCTGCAAAGTTTCTTTACCAAAACGTTTCATCAGAAGGCTTTAGATGCTTATCGGTAAGCCTTTTTTCCTTTGTAATTTCCCTGAATTTGTAATTCAATTTTACTACTAGTCATTCTTATAATTACTCTAAGCTTAACAATTTATGAAACTTTTAAGTTGTATAATTGTTTTTAGTTCTTTTATTGTATTTTTTCTAACCTTACTGAGCTGAAGGTTTTCTGAGAGTTATAATGTGATTAAGTTAATTAAAAAGGGGGTTCAAAGTTTGAGGTTTGGGATTACTGCATGCATTTGTACTAACTATTATTAAAAATAATATGTATAAACTTTCTAACTTTTTTTACTAGCTCAAGACTTTCCTGGGCCAACTACTCATTTAGTGACTGCATTTGCTTTTTGAATGCTTACAATGTGAGTGAAATGAAATTTATTGCATTATTATCTAATACATACAAAAAAGGAGAATTTTAATATCTTCACATTAAAAATCCCATAGCTTTTTCAACTGCCAAAGATTATAAATATTAAAAAATTCACACAAAGCAACCAATTAAAATATCTAATTATGTTGATGTTGCAAATATATTGTCAATTTCTAGTGGGATAAGTATTGGAATTGTGCAATCTTATTAAGTACTCATTCCAATTTTATTCTTAGTGTGTTGTTGGGGGTACTTCAGATACCCAACTGTTAAAGTTGTAATGCACTGAGTCCTATCTGGTAACTTAAAGGGGTTTATGCAAGAAGTACAGGAAGAAAGTTGTTTTTTGAAATTTAAGTTTTAATGGAAAACATAAATTCTAAAAAATTAATTTAAATTCGTTCTAAAACGAGTTTAAATTTAAGATATTAATTAATTTATCTTCCTAACTTATTGTGATTACAGATGTGTGCTACTGACATAAAAAAGATAATCGTTTACATGGTTTTTTTTTCTCCAAATTTAGATTTGGAAGCAACAATATGTCCAAGGATTTTTCAGACGTCCTGGTGGAATGACAGAAGCAAATTGGGCTGAAAAAAGTTTCATTCAGCTGAAAAGAATCAGAGAGGTACTTAAGTTAGCAACTATGAAAATGTTTTAAATGTGGATAATTCAATTTACACTCTGTAGCAAACTTGCTTTATCAAGCAAGCTACATTAAAGCCTCTTGGTATTGTTGCTAGTTTATCAAATGCCATTTTACCTACAGACAAATATAAACAGACTGGTCAGTGGATTGAGCTTATTAAATGCCCAAACTCTTTGCTTTCCGAAAAGCAAATTTGAATTTTGTTGGGATTTTGTATATTTTTACATCAGATTATTTTTAAATGTTTAATAACATTAAAAACTTTTTTAACAATGTTTCTTACATCCTATCCTCCATAGCTGAGGTCTAGTGACCAAAATTTTCGTTCGGTTTTCGTGTGTCGAGGACGATAGTATCTATGGGATTTCTCATGTTAAAATTATAGCATTACAGTCTATGGAAGTGCTTGTTCTGTCTTCTTCTCTTTTGTGGTTTTACCTACAATTTTGAGTACTGATGCAAAAAAAATTTTTTCCCAACCACCATAATTAAGTAATTACTTTTGTTACTTCTTTTCTACAGGTGGACATGCTCGTTAAAGAAATTGGGCAACGATTGGAAAACTTTAAGATTTTTGTGGATTCTTCTCTACACAAAGAGGAAACTCGCAACAACAGTTTGATTCTTAAGGTCAGTGATGTTTTCTTGTTAGAAATGATGGTGTGGTCCATCTGAGGCTAACTATAAGGAAAAATTTTAAAACTGTCTTAGTATTTTGATAAGAAAAATTTCAAGTATGAACTATTTTTTAAATTTTATAGAACCTATCTCTAGTATTCCCAAATCTGTTTTGATGTAATTACTTCTCTGAAGATTTATTTTTATGAGCTTAAATGTACTTTAAATATTGAAAATAACTCTAATCATCTTGAGTCAAATTTTATTCAAGGGGTCTCTGAAAAAAAAAACTGGTCACTGCCAACTAAAAAATACTAATGTACTTCTTATTTCAACTGCAGACAAAAAAAATTATAGAAAAATATACTGTTTGTTTGATTGTAAAATAAATTACTTAAGTATGTGTTTAGTGAATGACTTTTATACAATGATTTTGTTAACTTTAATTTTTTTTAAACATCTTATATTTATATAGATGGTGATAGCTGGAGCATTTTTTCCAAACTACTTCCTTCAAACCAGGCTTGATGAGGAAACTATCAACAGAGAGCTTAATGAAAATGATCCACATTCTACTGTTGTTGTATGTTTTTTTTATTGCTGGCTAAATTTTTAAAGTAATTTAAGAACAATTTTTTTTTTATTTGCTGAACTATATTCTAAGCCTTTGAGCATTATTATGTGAAAATACAAAAATTGTTACTTTTAAAGCAGTGGTTCCTAACCTTTATAATACTGCTACCCCTGTAACCTGTTAGGAAATCAAAATTTACCCCAATTTTAAAATGTTATAAAAACACTCAATGCAAGCGAATTCTAATGTTTATTAATTACAAAGTTGTCATTGCCCAGCAGTTAGTATAGTCAGAAAACTGGATACATTGTGGCTACATAAAAACACAACAATATTACGATATTTTAACTATGAATTAATAATAATCAGTGTGAGGGTTGAAATTGTTTTGCGTTTACAAGTTTTTTTATGTTAGGTTTAGTGTCACTTAAAGCACATCTCATGTCGGGTTCCACATTGAGACGGTTTCTGGCCTTTGTTTTCAATGAAACTAAAGTTGAAAAAACACTCTCGCATCTGTAAGTGGTGGCAAAAGGTACTATCATTTTTAAAGCTCTGTTAGCTATAACAGGATAATAACATAATAATAGCTAACATAATAGTTAATAACATAATTAATAACAGCTCTCAGTTCGGACAGGTTTATACATGTCGAGTATTTGTTTCGAGCGCGGCGGATTCCGCATGCGTGATGCGCCGTGACTCAGGACAAATCGCCTTCGGTTAACAAATTGTTCTCTGTTACCCCTGAAGAATAGCGTGTTTACCCCCAGGTTCGAAACCCCTGTTTTAAAGGATGTATGTTCCAATCCTACTAGTTTATGTTTAGTAAAACAACAAAAAAAATCCTAATCCTATGTTACAGATGAGTTACATTACAGGGTACATCAAATCCAAATAAAATTAACCAATTTTTCTGATGAGCAGGGAGATTTCAGTTATAAAAAAATTGTTTACCTTTTGGTGTTTTATTCATATGTTTCGATTATTGTCTGATTCTGGTGTTTCAAATTTCAGACTTATTAATTCAGTCACTAATTGAAAATTCATTAAAAAAGGGAAATCTTCTGGCTAAATTGAAACAATTAGCAGCTATGAAAAAAGGGACAAATCCTAGATTTTACGCATTTTTTTTAGCTTTATTGTTTTATAGTTTTTATTTTTCTAAATAAAATTGTCCCCCCATCTTTTTTTAGGTTTCTGGACTTCCTCCCAAACATGGAATTTTGTATGCATCTTCTTTGAAAGATATGTTTTCATCTTTCAGTAACAGCATGAGGATAGAATTTGAAGAAAGCAAGTAAGGAACTTTAAGTTCTTAATGAGACTGCAGGCATATATTCAAAAGCTTTTATTAACTTCCTCTATTTTCTTTAAATTGCTCTGCTCAGCCAGATAAAAAATAGGTCAAGTTTTTTTAATGTGCCAATTATTTTGGTGGGATATTCTTCCTCCTAAAATAAACTGCAATTTTAAATTGCTAAGGAAAAATAAGAACAAAACGAAAAGGAGCTAAATATTTTTCATCTCTAAAACCTGTGGTTGTTACTTTTCCTCAGTATTTTGAACTGTGATGGTTTTTTTCATGGATCCAGTGTATTGCCCACTTTGGGTTTGCTTTTTAAAATCTCAAAATCCTTACGATAAAAAAAAAATTAAGATCAGTTAGTTTATTACTTTTAGAATTTATTAATGGGTAGAAGCATCCAGTAATAAGTGAAAAAGTTACAAGAGTGGGTGGATTTTTAATTTGCAGGTCTGACAAAAAAAAAACCAGTTTTATGTAAAATGTCATGCTTTTGTTGTAGCAGAAATTTGAAAAGTTTTAAGTGGCACTCTGAGTTTAATTAGCACATTGAGTTTCTCTAAGCCCTAGTTATGTGTTTGAAAGAAAAAGAATTTTTATAAATTTAAGAAAATCTGTCAATTACTTGCATGTGCAAACTATAGTTTTAGCATACTGCTGAAGAATTTTTTTCCACATTTCATTATAACTTTACAAAATGTAATTGTTTTACAGAGCGTACATCAAGTTTGAAAGATCTCGAGACACTACCATATCTACTGTTCTACAGGCTGTATATTTGGCGTTAAAAATGAGGTAAATATCCACTTAATTCTCTTGATTTAACGTACTTTCCATAATTTCTAACTTCATTCAAAAACTACTTAGTTTTAAAAACTTTTTTATAACAAAATTATAGATCTTTTTTCACATGGGTAAACATTTTCTTTACATTAATGTTTAAAATCAATCCATAAACACCACTTATATTTACTATGAGATTTAAGAAATGTTCATATTTTACATTAGCAAGAAGGTTTCTTTGTTTTGGTATTTGTAAATTCCATTGATAAACAATTAAAGAACAGAAAGATCTTATTGATGGAAAACTACATTACCATGTGTCATGCCATAAATCTTTTAATATTTACACATTAATACTTAGCTGAGTAAACAGGAATTGTTTGTGATGTTCATTATTCTTTCATATTTAAGGAAGCTCGGAACACCTTTGACAATTCCAGTATTTAGTTCTGAAGAAGCAGAAAGGAGATGTAATCAATTACTGGCTGCTAGAAGCAGTCAAAATGACAGTAATCAATTGATGTCAAATCGGTAATCTTCCTCCTTTTTGAATGAATTTCTTGATAAATGCTACTAAACCATAGTTCCCACTGTCCTTGAAAGTCCTTGAATTTTTTATGCTAAAATTAGGTCCTTGAAAGTCCTTGAAAAACAGCCTATGTCCTTGAATTTTGAATCCACTCTGGCCGCCTTTCACTAATTCATCTAAATTTCCTTCCCGCAGTTACTGGCGATTTTTGAAACGCTCCGAACATGAAATTACGATAGTAACACCCTCTACAACGGTTCCACAAATGAACCAACAAGGTAGAGCCAGTTTCTGGTTGAGTGAGAAATGCACAGAACTGTTTTCTCGAGGGTTATAATTTTTAAATGTCTGCGAAAAAAGGTCCTTGAAAAATTTTGTTGAGGGCCTTGAAAAGTCCTTGATTTTCAAAGAGTGGGAACCATGTAAACAGTCAACATGACGAAAAACAATTACTGCAAACCTCCAGTTTTAGTTCATTGTAATGAAGCTGGACTGCTTAAAAATGAAAGTTATACATGATAGTGCTTAATGTAAAAGACGAAAGAAATGTAGTTTCATTACGCAAGCTGTTTGGTTTTACACCAAATTGCTTATTCCTTATTTATTGTTATTTGATGTGACCTTGTAAGTATTGAGCATTTTGAGGGGTTTGGGGTCATAGAACATTATAAAAGACTTAAAAAAGCTGGAAAATGTATCGAACAAAGCTTACATTGAATGATAGCATAATGTTTACTTTATGAATGTATCAAAAATCCCATTTACTTATCAAGTTTATTTGTTGTGTGAAGAATTATTATTTTTATAAGTATCCTCTTCCTCTTCTCTTCTCCGATTTTAAAAGGAGATAATTTTAAGTTAATGGATTTTGAGGAATAACTAAGTGAGGTGAATGCCATACATAAATATCATTATTTTCTGGCCTCAGTCAAATCCATATTCCTGGTTGTCTATGAAGTTGTTATGAACCTGGTTTGCTTCCAGATACGATTATCTTCTTTTGAAGAAAAAAAAACAAATTATCTTAACTTCCCTCTTAACATTTTCTCGAATTTCAATTATTATCAGAGTAACAACTAGGCCATATGATGGTTCATAAGTTAAACACTGATCAGTAAACTAGGTATGTGGGAAAATGTATGTTTCTTACAAAGAGGACCATGGACCATTCAAGGCTCAAAATGTTAAAAAAAAGGTTCTTTGGTAGTCTAATGTATGGATAACTTAAAGGATAAAGTAAAGTATGGGTAAAAATGGATAATGTACAAAAACGGCCAAATTGTTTCAAAAAATATGTATGGTTACCAAACTTTTTAAACAGAAGAGTAATACTTAATTAGATTTCTTGCTTCCAAAACTATAACAAGTGATACCTTATATGCTGGATTACAACCATCTCAAAGGGGCTAATTTGATGGTAGCCATTTTGACTTAATAAAAAATGCTCAAGATTTACAGAGTGGCATCAATTGATTCTGAAATCTGCTCTATTTTCTTCCAGAAACCATCAAAAAATTTTCCTTATACAGTAAACTCTCGTTAGTACGCCCCCGCTTAGTGCGACGTCCCGCATATTACGACGTTTTTCACCGGTCCCTGGTACCAATAGGCCTTCTATCATTAAAAATTATCCGCTTATAGCGCCCCCGCTTTTAACGACTTCCCGCATATTTCGACGTTTTTCTCCGGTCCCCCGAAGAAAAATCCCGGTTATTGCGTCGTCGAGTTCTTTTCAAATAATGTATGAGCTACAGAAACCGTTGAAAACGCGAGTAGAACAACGAGAAATTGCTAAAAGTTTGAATGTAACAGACTTTAGTGGAACTGCGGGTTGGCTGGATAGATTCAGGAAAAAAATGGAGTTTTTTGGGGGGAATAACTTTTTAGTCTCACAAAATGAAATAAGAGAGACACCATTTTATTTGTTTTGTCATGATTTTCAAGTGTTATATTTAAATAGTATACCAATAAAAGTTGTAAAGGTAAGCTGTTCTTTCGTTTCTATTTTAGTGATAAAATCCCGCTTAAAAAGGTGTCTAGGTAAGATTAGGTATTACGGGTATTAGGTATATCGCCGAAACGGTGTTTTATGGAATTCCGCATATAGCGTCGTACCGCTTATTACGACGTTTTCACAAATCCCCTTGAACGGCTTACTAATGGGAGTTTACTGTAGTATGCCATTTCACACTTATCAACTTGGTACCCTGAATATAATGTACTCACGGGAAATTTTTGTTTCAGAATCACTGTTAAGTGCAATGAATCATCCCCTTTACAAAAAGCTAAATTACCCCGTTTGGAAGCCAATTATGTCGAAATATTTATTTGCCACGTAAGTTCATTGTATCTGAAAAAGTTTTTCATTTAAACATTACTGTTTCTGGGTAACACAGCTCTGTTTTTTCTGACAGGTGAATAATTGTGGACATTTCTGGGCAAGGGAATTCAACAATCAGACTTTAAGAGACATCGATTTCCTCGAAAATACGATCAATGCCGATATGGGAAGGAACTTAAGGGTAAGTCACTAAAACATAGAGTACAAAATGAAAGACCTGTTCTATCAATACTGCTTGTTTCAGAACATTACAAATAGACCGGGAGCCAGCAACATATTTTGTCAGTCATTTCCTCTCAAGCGATATTTGATGGAAAATTTCAGGGAGTTGTATCATAAAGCCTGGTGAGCGTCAGCTGCTTGTCCGTGGGTGGGTTGAGCGGTGGGAGCCCCCCAAACACTCCCCCCCCCCACAAAAAAAAATTGAAATTTTCAGTCATTTCCTCCCGGCTAAAACTTTGATACATTATAGTAGACCCAATATCTAAAAGAAAAAAATTGGTCAGCTGGCTGTAGGGCGGTGGAATAGACGTCAGCTGGCTGTTTAACATTTGGAGCGTCTTCCTCAAAGATTCTTATCAATGAATGAAGCGGTTGGGTTTCCACAATACTTCCAAGTTTTGGCTAGTTTCATTGTGTTGTTTTTTGTGTGGGGGGGAGTGTTTGGATGGCTCCCACCGCTCAACCCACCCACGGACAAGCAGCTGACGCTCACCAGGCTTTATGATACAACTCCCTGAAATTTTCCACCAAATATCGCTTGAGAGGAAATGACTGACAAAATATGTTGCTGGCTCCCGGTCTAAAACTTTTTACTGTACAAAAAAAAAAAAATTGAAAGTGGCAAATGTGTATTATGTGCACAAGAGATAAAAATATATGTAGTAAGTCAGCATAAAATGAAGAATGCTTTTTTTTGCAGCCCTTGAGCAAGCCAGCAGAATTGAATATGCTTTGTATTGCTCCTTACTCCATTCCCGGTGGACCTGTCTTGAATTACCGAGCTTTAGTGCAGGACATTCGAAAGGATAAAGTTAAGGTATTGTTTTAATGCCTGTTAACTAGCTTTTAATTAGAAGTCAACCATAAATGATGTCACTTTTTCAACATTTTTGACCCCTCCCTATGTCACAAAGTGTCACACTTCACCATAGGAAATCTTCTAAATCTAAATAAGAAATCTTCAAAAAGGATAGAAGATCCCGTACCTGAGAACAATATGAAAGATCAAGATGAGGAAGATTAATTAAAGTTAATTGCACCAAAAAAAATATTAAAGGATGACAGAAGTTTAAGCACTTAAATTAACAGACAAGAGTAACAATACATGATACACTAAAACCAAAAAAAAAAGAATAAATAGCAGAAAGTTACTTTGGAATTAGAAGTTTAAGTAGCAAGCAAATACCTCTACCCACCATCTATTCATCTGGGACTAAATATTTTAAGCAAGTTTAAGTACCCCCACCTTATAAATATAAAGTGAACTCTTATTTCATTGGTAGGTATTGAATTTTATAATAATGTGCGTGAACTACATTTTCAAAAAAAAAAATGTTAATTGGGTTTCTGTTGATTTTCAGTGTGTTGTGGGGACAGATTCCATAATCGAGGTTTTACGCTAGTGATGCACAACCTTAGGCCCGCGAACCATCAATTTGCGGCCCGCGAACTGATTTTGATTTTTTCTATACCCCCTACTTTTAGTAATCTTACTTTCTAGATTATTTCCGAGAAAAATGACTAATTATCGCGGGAAAAGTCGGAAAAATCGCGATTTTTCGCGTAAGTTTCGTTTTGCCTATGCAGTTTTCCGTTCCTCCCGCGACTGCTTTCTTGGACGACTGCCGGCGCCAATTTGAAGTCAGCTTTTTATTGCGATGTAGAAAAAACAACTTTACAGTGGTCAGAAGCCAACAAGTCCGGTGTTTAGGACTCCGAAAAAGTCGAAAAATAGCGATATTTCGCGAAAGTTCGGGAGCCAGAAGACTTGCCCCCCTCCTTAAAGGATCTGACTACAAAACAAGTTGAAACCCTGTTTTTTAGGGTCAAATTTCCAAAATTTTTCTGGGGGAAGACCCCCAGACCCCCTTTTGTACTTGGAACTCTATTATTAACAACTTTTTTTTACATTAAGTTTACCATTAAGTTTACATTAAGTTAAGTTTTACATTAAGTTGTGACAAACATTCTTTAGTAATTTTAAAGGTTGGATCATTGCTTTTAACTTTTAAAAATTGCTTTTTTTTAAAACTATTTACAATATTATATTTATCCATTTATAAAGATTTTTAAGAAACTTTTATTTATTATATATTTTGAGTAATTATTTTTTCTTAACAAATATTCAGTTTTTTAACAGCGGTACATAATTTGGTATTAGCTCTATTATTTTTACTGTAGATTCGTTTGCGGCCCTCCGTGTCTCAATCAACAATGTGAGTGGCCCTCCTCCCAAAAAGGTTGTGCATCCCTATTTTACGCCAAATTTGGCAAGATCGGATCTTGCCAAGTTACTATTAATACTACATCCAAATCATTGCTGGTATCACTGCCAAATCATTGCCACATTAAAATGGTTATTGCCCAAATTTGGTGACATTTGGCAAAAACCTCAATTATGGAATATTACCCGTGTTGTGTCACAATTCTTGAACCCCCCTCGTCATAAAGTGTCACAGATTGTTGAACCCCCTTCAAGCGTGGCATCATTTATGGACAGCTCTTGTGTCTATCTTCACTCGATGCTTCGTTGTAACATTTCAGTTTTAGTTGCATTTGCTTGCTGACCATATGAGGCTGCTTTTTAAATTATTTTTTTTAGGCCCTTATTATTACTCTGAAAGGAAAGAATTCTCGCGAAAAAAATATTGTAGTTTCATGTTGGTTTCCATATTTTTAGGTATTTTTTGTGGACTATGGAAATGTGGAAGTTGTGAATGTGAAAGATTTGAGAGAAATTAGTGAAAGAACTCCTGATGTTCGCACCATGCCTGCATTAGTAAGAAATTTCATGCTTATTCTTGAAATATTAACTGTGTGCTTAGCCAAAACCATAAAAATATATATTTTTTATAATTTTTTTCCCCATGAAGGCTTTTGAATGCTACTTGGCTGAGGTTAAGCCAGCACTTGAAAATCAATGGAGTAATGAAGCTAATAAATGGTTTAAAGATACAATCAATGGTGTCCTTCTTCATGCAAAGGTAAATTTTGTCTTCTTTAATTGATAGTTTGATTTGTTTCTGAAGGGTACTCATTGATCATTATGTTAAACTTAATTTCAGATTTATTCAGTTGTACAAGACACAGTGAGGGTTGAATTGAAGTACACGGACAGACAGTTACAAATGCTTAAAACTATTACCAAAGAATTAATAAGGATGAAATGGGCAGAACCAGCTGAAGAATCTCTAGTATCAAAGGTTGATATTTCCGTTTTGTTTCCTTCTAACTCCATGTATTTAGATTATAATACAGTGGAAGCTCTTATAGCAACCTGCTCTTATAAAAATACTCTCTTATAAAGACCCAAAAATTAGTCTCTATAAGAGCACTTTTGTGCTCTTATAAAGACTAATCTTCGAATCGATTCAGCTTATCGAATACTTTTCTGGATCGGTTTGTGTGCGTTACACCAGAATTAGCCAATAAACAAATATAAGAGTATGACAAACAGCACCAAGTAACGATCGCATCTTCTTCTCGCTTGCTTTCGCCCGGGGTAACCGGCTACAATCCCAAACGAAACCTTTCGCTACCTAATGTCCTTGTTGATTTTGGACTTTAAATTTATTAGCGTATTCATTTATCTTTCTTTATTTGCAATTTTTGACTTATATTGAAGACATAAATTTTTCAAATTGCATGCAGATGCAGGTGAAATTGATGTAATAATTTTTTTTAAGCATCAGACCTTTCTAAGGAAGCTAAGCTATGCAATAAATTAATATCAAAATCAAAATTTAAAAAGCAAACGCAAATATTTATACTCTGTAAAATATTGATCTTAAACTTTATATAAATTAGAATAAAAGCAAAAAATAAGGTAATATAACATGAAATTGGAATTATCAAGACTTCATAAAATAAGAAATATAATTGTTTAAAGTAAGGAATGATCAGTTGGATGATTCGAACTGTGTTCTAAATCCTAAAGATATCGTTTTCAGGTTGAGATTTCCTCCAGACTTTATAAATTAGTCTGCTAAAAATACATCATTGAGGGAATCGAGTCCACCTTCCCGAAAAGCATCAAAATTGATAGTTTAGCTTAACGAGTTTATTGCTTTTAAACGAGTGATATTCTACACTCGAGTGTATCACTCGAAGTTTGCTCTTATAGCGACAAAAAACTCGGTACGGATTAATTACGCTATAAGAGCTTCCACTGTACTTTTATTTGATTTTTAATTTAAATATAACTAAGGGAACATAGCTTAGTATATCAATAATGCTTCCATAAACATAACAGAGTAAACCGACTTAGTTTAGGAAAAAAACCTCACGAATTACCTGCTAGAATGCAATGTCCATGTACTGTAATGAGAATTATCTGTTAAATTTTGTCTTGTCTCCTAAGAGCCAGAACAAAAGAAAGAAAGAAAGAAAGGCTTGCCATGCGTTACACCCTTCTAAACACTAGAAGGGGTGTTGAGTAATAAGAATGTTTTTCTTCTTAAAGAATAACTATGCCTGCTCCCACCTCCCACACTATAAATTATTTTCTGGCTGCATAGTTAAACTCTAAAAATTTCCCTACTCTTGATTCAAACACACCACATTGTTGTTAACTCTTGATTCTTTCTTGAGACTCCTAAATTGAAGATTAATATTACAAGTTTTTAAAAAACCAAGGATATTAACTGATAACTTTTTTAATAAGGAGAAAAATGAAAAAACTTAAGCAAAAATGGCAATATGAAGCCCCTCCTCCTTTTTACCTTGGTGAGATGGGCATTGTGGGTAATGCCCAATTTCATGTTAATTCAAACTTGCCCTGGGTCATTGCTAGTTATGAATCATAGATGTAAATTAATAACAATGAAAAAAATTCATCCAAAGTATGTTAATTTTTTAAATAATCCTTTTTAAAACAAGCATAGCATCCCTAGCTTGCTTTTATACCTAGCATTTTTCAAAAAATTAACTATTTTTTATTGAGGGAGAATAATAATTGTATGAAAAGTAAAGAAACAATTGCCTTTAAATGTGCATGTTCTTAATGTTGCTGTGTGAAATTATCAAATTCCAAGTAATAATAGTTTGTCGGTTAAGGCACTAAATAACTTATTTTCGGCCGTTTTGGGTTATGCATTAATCTTAATTCAAAATGTGACGTTGCATCGACTGAAACAAACAATTTTGCAAAAAACACTTAAATTGAAGTAATCACCAGTTTTGTTATTGCTTTATGTTACGTAGAGTTAGTTTTCTTCTCCAAAAAAGTTCAGGAAATTAAGGTATGTCATGTTGTGCCTTCAGCTAGGAATTGTATTTCAAAGTTGTGTTCATCTAAAGAAACGCCACATGAACTGTTAATTTATTGAATTTTGCACACGTTTCTGAGAATAACCGCATCATTTCTTCCAGCAAAACAACGAACTTCGAAAAGCAGCCCAAGAATACCATAAAACCAGTCCTATATATCCGGACAATTTGCTTAAAGAACTGGAATTATCACTGAAGGAGGCTGGGGTTGACAGCTTGAGAAGAACTGGAAGAACGGTAACTGAAATACTTCTAGCTTTTTAGTTTAAAAGTTCAAAATACTTGGAATGCTGTATATTTATTACTTTCTAATTTAAAATATTGCAAATACTGTGGGGCATTTTTTTTTAAAAAGTGACTTTGGTGATGCATTTTTTCATTCCCAATGGTTGATACCGGGGTTAATTTAAAAACTGTTTCATATGTTTGTGGCTTCTTCTTTTATATTATTAGTCTTCGAAAACTAAAATTTTGAAGGCAGTTTTTAACTTTGACTGAAGCAGCAAAACTTATGTTGCCGTGCTTTTGGGGGTTATTGAATATAAATAATAGACTTGAGTTATAAAAGCTGAGAATTATTCAATTGGAGAAAATATGTCCCAACAATATTAAAATCAAATAATACCATGCATTCTCCTCATTTTATGGGAGATTTATTTTAATGATGGATCTAACTTAATTTTGAAGTAACACTGTTCTTTCCTGGAAATTTTTACTCAACATTTTTCTCTTTCAGATAAGACTTAAAGGCCCAGAAAACCCTCTAGAAGTATCATACTATGGAATAACTAGTATCAACGATTGCAAGTAATTAGCTTTCAATTTTCTAAACTGGACCACAATGAAATTGCTGGATTAAATTCTAATTCTCTAATTGAGAATTCAATGCAAAACCTACTTTGAACCTACTTTTGTTTAAGTATAAAATTCTGGGATTAAATGGTACTTAATTTGGAAAGTTTTTAAAAGTACTTTTTTAGCATCAAATTGATTTGTTCCATCATAAAATATGGTGTCAAATGGATTTTGATTGGATTTATAGTTTGTGAGTTTTATAAGAGGTTCTTTTTATTACTGCAACCTTATTTGTCATCTAACAAATATTTAAAAATTGAAACTTTTAAAGTTTCTGAATTCTTAAATTGCCAAAAATGTGTCATTCAGACCAGTAATCAAAGTTTCTCTCTGGAAACTGCGAACCAAAAACTTTTTTAACAGGGGCCTTGAAAAGTACTTGAATTTCATTTTTGTTTTCAAGGGCCCTGGAAAGTACTTGAATTTACTTCTAAGTCCTTGAATTTTGTTTGAAATATTTTAATTAGGAATTATTTTCAGTTCGAACTCGAAAAAGTTAATTTTTGATTCAAATACGCAGTTCATATCCTGTTAGCTTCTTAAATACGGAGGGGATTCTTTTTAATTGTAGGAACAAGTGTAACTTGGCCACCACCAAATTTTTCTGTTTGATTTTCCTAAAACAAGTGAAATGTAGTTGTTTGTTTGACATTGTTAAATATATGAATGGTAATATGATTTAGTCTTCACTATAAGAGAAGTTTGATAAAAGTTGTTTTCTGAAGAACAGGTTCTAAAAAGAATAAGTTTTGTTGCTTGTTCGCCTTTCTAGTTAGTTCATAAAAAATTTAAATGAGCCTTAAAAAGTACTTGATTTTTTTTCCTCTCAAAAGAGTGGGAACTATGTTTAAAGAACAAGAAAGACAGCGTTTTTCCTCATTAGTTTATGATTCTACCCTTCTAACTTTTTAGGAAAGTAAAAGTTGCATCCGACAGTGTGAACTCAGTGTCCATCAACCCTGACCCCCAAGACCCTTGCACATCGCTGCTTGTCGGAGCCAGTCTTTGTGTGGGGCAACACAATAATGAGCTTATGGTGCGGAACACGACTCTGATGCCGAAGATCAGGGGTCTGCCTGCTCTGGTTTGCCTCCTATTTGCCCCATACTCAGAGATCAGGTAATTATTTGTTTTTAGTCGCATACAGCCAGGGTTGGCCGATATGTATCACTTGATATAGATCCGCCTATAACCAAATAAACATTTTTCAACCTAAAACCTCCTAAAATTCTTTTTTGAATACTTTGTTACATGTTAGTTAAACTATGAAAAATTTCAGCCTTATATAATTACAAATTTATACCTATAATGTCAAATCTAGTTTAAAAGGTCGCATTTTATCAATTTTTGTATGGCGGACATTTCTTTATTTTAGTTTCTTTATTTAGTCGTTTATTAGAACCAGATGCTTTGAACTGATTTTCAAAACATTTGTTCTACTCATTCAATACAATTGCTCCATCTGTTTAATTCACTTTCAATACATTGGTTTCACCATTAAAAGAAAAGGATCTTTTGGTGTGTGGGACAGTAAAGTTAATTATCATATCTTGGAAGATTTTTTGAACATTGGAAAACCAAATACTTAACAGAAAAACCAAATAGACTGAAACAAAACAAATATGTATTCATACTTCAGCAAAATTTGTGACTTTTTATCCCACATTTTCTTTATAGTATTAAATAAATAGCAGTTCGTACTAAATTGTTTAAGAATCTTTTATCAATAATAGTTTGAAAAATTGTTTTTTGAGTAAGTTTAGCAGCAATTTAATGTTTACCTCTTTTGAGTGACCACCTCTCTTAACGACCGATTTTTCGTGTAACAGAGGGTGGTCGCTCAAGAGGTGTTTTACTGCAATTCTTTACTCTCAACTGTGTGCATATTTACAGAACTAATAAAGCCAAGACAGCCTATACTGGTGCTCTATGTGGCCTGGGAGCTGACCCAAATACTGGCTACCCAGTGCATCCTGACCATGACATTGAGCTGGCCTTTGATGTCAACTTGGAATTCAGTGACTTTGAAGCAGTGAGTTCAATTTCCTATAAAGGAGCAAAGGGGGAATTAGTGGAAGCTTAGGGTATCAGGGAATGAGATATTTCAGACTTTTGGAGGATTTTCTGACTTTTTAATTTAAAAAAAAAATCAGCTTATGAACTGAAATTTTTGACTGGGAATTTCAGTTTTCTAAATTCAAATTGATGTTCTTGACTTAGGGGCCGTTCAAGTTTTTGGTCATTTTTGACCCTGCAAACCCCCTCTCATAATTACGTAAGAAAACTGCCTGTACCCCAGCCTTTGTTCTTCTTTTGTATAAAATCTTTAGTAATACTTAGATTTCTGAAATTCATTGTTCTCCATGAACACTTAATCTATTGTTAAAACTTTCCTTGTGAAAAATACTTAAAACTTTTTCCTAGTTCAGTTTTTTTGTGAAATTTATTTTTGGTTGAAATTTGAAATTACTTATGCAAGAAACAAGAGATTTTTGAAAATGCAGTGTTTGTAACATCTTGCTTAAGCATCACTCCCTCCCCCTTGTCAGGAAAAATAAGCAAATAGGAAACCCCCTCCCCCCTTAGGTGCTTATGTATTATTTGAACAGCCCCGTATATTTAATATTAACTAATTAGTATTATTAGTTTTTGCGATTTATTCTCAATATAAAGGATCAAATGGTGTTTGTGCAGTTTTCAGACTTTGCTTTTTTGCCAATCTCATCCCTGGAGCTGAAGAAATGTGCTCTCAGTAATTCCAAAGAAAGTGGAAAGTTTTATAGAATAGGAGTCATAACCTAAATGTGAAAAAGTATCCAAAGATTATAAATAAATTAGTTTTACGACCAAAGACAGATCTGGCAAGGTCACAAAGTGGGGAAGCAGTGCTTCACATAAACGCTTTGCCACGGCAGGCAGTCATTCATTTTAATTAACTCTTTAGTTTTGTAACGTAACTGAGAAAGATCTGGTATATAGTTTTGTATACCTCAAACATTTAGCTGAAGCTATGCTGTATTATCTTTTTTAGATTAATACCATCAGACAAGGGTTCAACTTGGTGCTTAACAGTGAAGGCAACACTCTCCAATTTCAGTCACATTCCTTAGGTGTTATGCGCGAACAAATTAGAAAAACCATACTTTGGTAAGTCTTTCTTAACTTTTAATTATTTCTCCATCTCTCAAAAGGTAATTTTAGGTTCTGTCAAGCAGATCTTTCAGCTGAAAGATCTATATATGAATATTTTATACCAGGGATTCTAAATTTTAGAGCGTCACCAACTCTCTTTTAAAAAAAATGCAACGCGACCCACCTCTTCGATAGTTGCTTCTTGCATGTGGCTTCCACAGTAAAAATGGGGTCTGGGGGTCCTCCCCCAGAGAGATTTTTGAAATTTGACTCTTAAAACCTGGGGTATTTTTTAGTAGTCTGGAATAAGTTGCAAGAAAGTTCTAAAACAAATTTTGCATTATCGGCACATTAAAGTGACACACATGTATGAATATTCACACCATATTTTTGAAGCTCTCATATGTTTTTTTTTTCGACTTACGCCTGGGGACACAAAGTTACATTACAGGAACTAAGACTTCTTGTGTAATTTTTCCTACAAAATTGAATTCTCCTTTATTTTTGGACATGAGTGTGTAACAAAAAGGGATAATTTGTAGTTTCGAAATGGAGCTCACATTGCAAAATTTTGACATTATGTGCAACACAATTCAAATAGCACTACTTAAAAGTAGTAGTATTAAGTGAGCTTAAATTTAATGTTAACTTAAGAATTCTTAGAAATAATGTTGAGTCAAAACCCCTCCCGAAACAATTCTGCCCTGAGAGCAACTGTATAAAACAGAGGTTCTCAAACTGTGGGTTGCCTGTCAGTTTTTGGTGGGTTGCGACAAGATTTAAATTTTTCTATACATAAAGTATCTTTTTAATAATTTTTACAAACATTTTATTGGCTTTTGAAATTTATCAAATTACCATATAGTATAGTAAATGCAATAAAAAGAGAAATAAGATAAAATACCCTACTTGTCGAACGCAAAGGACACAATTAAAGTAAAATACATACACGAGATTTTGCTGGACCCCCCTTTTTGCTTATTATTATCAATCGGATATTGTTATCATTCTACTCTTGGACAGAAGTGATCACATTAAGTGGAGTTGACATTATTATTCAACCCAACTTTATTTTCCAAGGATCCAAAAGAGGATAAGGGATCCTAAGGAGCCAGAAACCTTCAGAAAGCAGTACCAGTGGAATCAGAATTCTCCTGGGGACACCTTAGAAGCAGAAGAGGAATGCGATGAGACTCCTAAAATACTGCCCCTTCTGAAGGTTCCCATCCTGAAAGGCAAACAGCTGTCCACCCAAGAGCTCATGGAACACATTAAAAGTTTACACATCGCTGCTACTAATGTGTAAGTGTGGAGACTTCTTTTACCTGACACTTTTACAATACTGTCTGTCTATCACAAGTTGAGCTCTCGTTTACATTTCTGTTGCCAAGGCAACAGGACTGTTTGCTGACACCCTGTGAGCTACTTCCTTCATTTTCTCTCAGCTTATTTCTCCGTTGTCAAGAAATGCTATAGTCTAGTATTAGGCTTACCATATTTTCTTGAGCTCAACCCAGGACACTTTGTCAACCTATCTCACAGTCCATCAAAGATAAAAAACTAAATAAACACCCAAACTAAAAAAAAAATTAACATTTAAACTGAAATAACATACTTTATTTAATCATTTGTACTTTTCACTTGAGACCACTTTTTTCAAAAATTCTTTGTTAGATTTAATTAAATCATAAAATTCACAACAATTAAGTTCAGAGTTAATTTTCACATTTAAAAGGTGTTTGACAGCTACAAATTGAGAGTCTGTCCCTTTCAGCAGTCTAAATATGAGTGAAGTGAAGCCGTAGAAGTAGGTAAAAAAATGCAGTTTGAAAATTTTTATCGAAAATTTCACAAAAAATTTTGTCCAATCTTAAAATTATGAAAACCCAGGACAACCTCCGAAACCCAGGACTGTCCTGGGTAAACCAGGACATATGGTAAGCCTATCTAGTATTGATGTTATTCCTCATGAGATATTTTCATTAGTTTACATGTGCATCTTTATTCATAATGTTTTTTATCTACCATATGGATTTTTAAGGGGGAAACAATATGCTTAATTTGCATTACATTTTCAGATCTCTGAAGACAAAGGTGATAGAGTGCAAACTGTGCGAATTGACAGTACATTCGACCAGAGATTTACTGGTTCATTTGGACTCTTCTGAACATGTAAAGATGGAAGATATTCTGACTAGGAAGTACCAAAACCCTAGATCTTGAGTCAAGAGGTCAGCATGTTTCATTTTTGTAAAGTTATCATCAGCCATTCCAAACTGAGAAATTCATGAATAAATATTTTCATTTAAATTGCTTTATTTATGCTTAAAGAACTATACCCAACTCTTAATCAATTGGAAAATTTTCAAAAAATTAAACTAAAAGCGTTGAAAAATACACACTAACATATATCACACCTAGCGAAGTGAATTCATTCACTGTGTTTTTATGTTAGGTTTAGGCACGGCTTACTAGATACTTATACAGGCTAGCCGAGTTTTAAACAATAAAAACCATTTGACAACTTTTCCCGCTTGGAGCTCTACAAGACCTACCTATATCACCCACCGCCTTCAACACTGTGGATATGCTTTGCCAGTTGGTCCAGTATTGCCATCTGGATTTGCAATGATTTCCGTACTCGGCTAGCCTGTATAAGTATCTCGTAAGCCGTGGTTTAGGTGACAAATGGATTGTTGACAGCTTGAATGACAAATCTACTTTAAACTATCTTGAATGATGGTGATTTCTAATGACATTACTTGCCTCTGACGTTTTTAGTTTTGGCACTCTCTTTTAATCTATCCTGAAGAAAAGTTTGATTAGGTTAGCTGACACTTAACAAATTGAGAGATGTGCAAAGCTCTGGCTCGAAAGTGATCCAGTTGAAACTAGTTTCCATGAAATCATGAGTGCTATTGGCAAAGACCCACTGAGGTTCCACATCCACTTAATATATATAGGGCTGTCCTTTAAAAACAACCCACTGTTTCATATTTTCTTCATTAAAAGCTTAATAAAAAGGATAATTAAATCGAACAAAAAACAGTACTAGCGGCTCATCCTCCCTAACATTTTAGTGCTAAGCATTTTTAATTCCAACTCTCCATTACAAATTGGCAGCCAATTAAGTAAGAATTTGAAAAAAAAAACACTTTTTCCTAGAAGGACTCTAATTGGCGGACTGAGCTATAACTTTAATATTTTATTCTCATAGTAATGGGATAACATAAAAACGAGCAAAAAATGCTCTAAAATCTTTATAACATGCATTTTTACAAAATATGCAAATCTGAAGCACATTTTTTGCCAAAAATCTACATTTTCTCAGCTTGTTTAAAAAGTAAGTAAATAAACCGTTCTTTGACCAGTTTTTACACCCCTGACACTCTAAAGGGCATAGAAAGACAGGGTATATGAGATGGTAAAATTATTTAATTAAAAAATCTCAATGGGTTGTTTTTAGGGTACAATTTGGAGTGGGTTGTTTTTAAAGGACAGAACTATACTACTTGGAATTGCTTTGTATTTACATTTAGTAACTTCTCAGGTAACAGTAAAATAGGGATAGATGCTTTAAAGTATTAAGAGTTTTTAGGTATCTACTGACTAATGGAGGTCAGGGGTTTGGTACAATGGATCTTAAGTTACTATTATATACCCACAAGTTTCTTGAAGAGGGACACACTGTAAAGGCAGGAATTGTGTTTTCAGGCATGTTATATTTCAGTTGGTCAATACCATAAGTTAGCATTTGTTGGATAATACAAAGTAAACCCAGTTCATTCAAAGGAACTAAGAGTTGCTTAGACTTAAGCATGAAATTTCACTTCCTAAGGCCCAGACCAAAGTTTTTCTCGCCACTGAATTGAAGCACTAATATGAGCAAATACAGGGTGTTTCAGAACTATTTAATTATTATTTTTATCTAAGTCAGAAACATAGTAATGAATCACAAATGAAGTTAGGCCATGCTACTTGCTTACAAAGCTGAAGGATCCAAGAAAGGTCACAAATAATAAGTTATGTGAAAAAAGATGAGGTTATAACTAGTTAAGACTACTCTTTGATTACGAATGTTTGGAAGAAGGTATCCGTTGTTTAGGTCTGTAAAAAAAGCTGTAGCTGTAAAACCTGCTACTCAATGAAGACACTGCAATGGATGAGCATTCGCAAGAAATACTGATGCATTGGTAATGCAATAACTCGACTTAATTCTATAAAACCTGCTTTAAAACTTTTTTGTAATCTCAAATGTTGTCTAAATTTGTCTTTGTACTGTATAAATTCTCATTATTTGTGGTCCCTATTGCATCTGTCTGGCTTTATGAGTGTAGCTCATCCAAATGGTGTTTGCAACCATAAGTTCCTATGACTCTTGCTTGTTATTGGCTTTCATGTAAATTATAGAGCAATAGTTCTGAATCACAGATTTGAAAACAGTATTTTAAAAGAATAATTTTACTCTTCAGCTTTAAATATCTGCTTGCCAAGGTGAGTGGAAATTTTGTGTGAAACTGAAAAGAACTATTTATTTAAACAAGACAAGTTAAATATTTAAACAGAAAGTTTTTATTCAAACATTTTTTATAATAATCAAGACAAAAAACAACTTTAAACTATTTAATAATTGCAAATCGTTATAATTTAGGGTAGAGTGTATTTTATGTTTAAAAACAGCTATAAAAAACAAGTAACTAAGTAAAATTTTATAAAGTTTACTGAACTTATACACTTTTGATTCAGCATAATAATAATACCCAACAAAATATTCATAAATTTCTTAAGTACTGAATTAATTCCTGGTAATTTTTTTTATAAATTTTACAAAATGATAAAAAGTTGTCTATTTTGTAACTATAGGTATCAAAGAGGTATTTGATAGCATTTTCACAACCACAAAATTGTATATGAAATAAAAGTAAATGTACAGGAAAAATAAGTTATTTTTTTCAGTATAATAGTTTTATACAAATATAAAAACTGTAATTCCAAGTACAGTTTATCTCCTCGTTAAGTTTAATTTATTCCCAATGTATTGAGTTCTTCTACTGATTAAGATACACTATTCTTATGTCAATATCCAAAATAACTGTCACTGTTCTTCAAACCCTGAGCAACTTTAGCACAGATTGACCAACTCCCATTGGGGGGTCTGTCCTGTTTTTTGAACAACTGGACAATCACTATTTTAAAAAGTAAGGAACTATACCAAGTCGATTTTTAGATGTTCCTGGTGATTATCATTTGGATAAGATTAGGTTCCAAACAATTGATATAGCCTGGAATTTCAGGGTTTGCAACATTCTGTATCACCAGCAGCTTGTAAAATGGAGCATATTTCAAAATAAGCTAGTTGTAAATCTAGTTTACTTGTTATGCCCTGCACATTACTTTAAATCGATGACACTCATCATATTCAAAGTGTTTTAATTTCATTCATATGTATCAAAGTTGGCATATTGAATTGATTCACGACAGTTTTACAGACTATTGTGTTGAGGTGCTTTGAAGTTTTAAAGGTCCAGCTTTTCATAAATAAGGCAATACATTTGGTGTTCAGTCTGTCTGCATGGAGGTGTCAAAACCGAGAGATTCTGAAGGCACTGAGGAGGCTGTACAAGATTCAATGCTATTTCCGAGCTTTTTTATGAGTATGACCAGAGCTGCTGGAACTGGTGAATGTTGTACTGGGAGTGGCAACCTGAGCTTGAATCAGTTGCTGGAAAATAAAAAAATATTTTTACTTTCATACTCGAGTTAACTGAGATATTAAAAAAAATTGAATTGGGGCACTAAGTTCTGTTAGTAACCTGGACTTTCTTATTCATGCTTTCGAGTTTTATTAATTTACCCGTAGGGATTTTTTTAAATTAGATTTTAGGATCAGTAATTTTGTTCCCAAAAATATTTTCCTGATGTACATACGGCAGGGTTCGTACGCCTCCTGAAATTCCTGAAAAACTCCTGAAATTTGCTTTATTTCTCTAAGGGCCCTTAAAACTCCTGAAAATTGTGTTTTACCTCCTGAATTTTCCCTCTAACTCCTGAAAAACATGTATTGAAAAGCAAAACGGAAGTTTTATCATCAATTTTGTGAAAGTAATAGTTTTTTTAATTGATTTAATTATGTTGAAATGATAAATTCTTACTTCTTGCAAGCAAAACGGAAGTTTTATCATCAATTTTGTGAAAGTAATAGTTTTTTTAATTGATTTAATTATGTTGAAATGATAAATTCTTACTTCTTTTGAACTTCTTTGTTCCATACTTCATTCTGAACTCATTTTGCTTGTAACATGTAAAGTAGATTAAGGTTAATAATTATTCACGTTACCTCCTGATTTTATTGTAATTTACTCCTGAAAAACTCCTGAATTTTGCTATGTTAGATAGAGTATGAACCCTGATACGGTATTTTAACGGTAAGTTTCACATGAAAGGTTTCACTGCAGTACAGGTTACCAGAGACTCCCAAGTACTACGGATTCCCCGTAGTTTCTGGGGTTGTTGTTTTCGTACTACGGATTACGGAAAACTACGGTAACAATCCCAAAACCGATGCGGCAGGGGGGAAAATGCAGATCAAACGTATAGGTCTGCATAACGCACAAGCACATCGCGGCTAATGACTATAGGTCTACTTAAAATCCTGTAAAATTAAAAGTTTTCTTTCCCTATAATCAACTCCCATTCTCGAAAATGGACAACTTGCACTATATCGATAGATTGTCTTCTCAAATGTTGGAAAACATCAATTTTTACTCATTTTATTTTTTAAATTCTTTATCATTTAAGTTTAAAATTACCTAAAAATCACGTGACATCAAAGCGCTGTTTGACGTCACTGGGCCCGATGCAAAAGTTCATGGCTAATTCACAGGAGCTTTGGTATCGCACAAGTTTTGAAAAGTGATCAAGGTAAGTTGAAATGATTGGTTTAAGAACTTAAAAAGTTTTCTATGAAGAAAAATGCTTTAAAAAAATGGTTTTTCGAAGTGACGATCGATGCAGTGACGTCACGGGGCCCGGCGTAGGAAAAATAGCGTTTTGGTATAGAAGTAAATAGTGCGCAATTTAAACCCTTTTACTGTATCTGTTCACAGGCCTGACGAGAGAGGGACGGGCCGGTAGGGGGTACGATACCCCCGGGTCGGTAGGGGGCCCGGTACCCAAAGTTTTCATATTGAGTACTATGACGGGTATCATTTTGAATATTTTGGAAATTAATTTGTTCACATAAAGGTCCAAAAATGAGTAAATTCCCAGTTTTCTAGGGCATATTTTCAAAAATTTTCCCTTTATTACTTGTTACTCATCGTATTATCAAGAAAACGATACTTTTAAGTTGAGTGAAATTCAGATCTTGCCTAGAAATATTCTGAAAATTACAATAAGCCTATGAATGCATGGGTGGAGGTACTTCAGAAAATTTCGCCCCCTACCTCGAAATGAGAATATGTCATTAGGGGCCCGCTTCTCAACCTTGTACCTGGGGCCCAACTTGGCTCTCGGCGGCCCTGCCCCCAGACCCCCTTTATTACTTGTTACTCATCGTATTATCAAGAAAACGATACTTTTAAGTTACTGAAATTCAGATCTTGCCTAGAAATATTCTAAAAATTACATTAAGCGTATGAATGCATGGGTGGAGGTACTTCAGGAAATTTCACCCCCTACTTCGAAATGAGAATATGTCATTGGGGGCCCGCTTCTCAACCTTTTACCCGGGGCCCGACTTGGCTCTCGGTGGCCCTGTTTGGTATAGAAGTAAATAGTGCGCAATTTAAACCCTTTTATTGTATCTGTTCAGGCCTAAAATTTAAAAAAGATGGTTTCCTTCATAATTTGAGTTTTTCTACATGATAAAATCAAAATTGAAAAACGTGCAAGTTGTCCACTGCATGTAATAAGCAATCTCTTTTCAGATCTTATTGTACGGAAACTCCCGGCGATGCTATCGGGCTCGACCTGTGATAAAAGAGTAAAATATTTTCAAGACAAAAATTAAGCTACCTAAAAAAAAATTAGAAAACCTGCCAAATGCGGGGGTTTTACTAAGGAAAATTTTCATTGGAGGTTGCAGTCTCTGGTTGCTGATCATAAATGGTAATTATCTTGGGAAAATACATTTTTCTTTTTAAAATTCAAATCTATTTTAATTGAAAAAGAAATGAGAAACACGACTTACCTGCTGAGGTGAAGTTAATGTAAGTGAAACTGGGAGAGTTATGAACTGTTGCTGGGAACCACCTGGAAAAAAAGAAAAAAAGTGTTAGGTATTGTCTTTGAGTTTGAAATCTAATTGTAAGTGGGTTTAGAAGCCATGGGAAGCCACAGAGAAAAATCCTAACAGAGGGACCAAAAGGTTATTTTAAAATTTCTGTACAAGGTAGAGGGCAGCACGGGACATTAATGATTGACCGAGAGGTAGGCAGTACATTTTGGGGGTCAAAGCTGTGATTGGCTGTGACGTGTTCATTCAATTTGTCCTCTCGGAGGGCTATTGGAGGATCAAGCGTTTTTCTCCGCCTCTCGTGACGTGACGCGATCCCAGCGCCAAAATAGCCCCTAACTTATACAATGTTCCATGCTTTTTCGATTTCCATTATCGCCTATGGTCATGGACTCTCTGTTCTATAGTGCTCTGTGGGTTACTTAGCAAGATATATTACTTCTGTGTTCAAGGTGGGTGGACCACGGCTTACTAGATACTTATACAGGCTAGCCGAGTTTTAAACAATGAAAACCATTTGACAACTTTTCCCGCTTGGAGCGCTACAAGACCTACCTATATCACCCACCGCCTTCAACACTGTGAATATCTTTGCCAGTTTGTCCAATAATGCCATCTGGATTTGCAATGATTTCCGTACTCGGCTAGCCTGTATAAGTATCTAGTAAACCGTGGGTGGACAAACTTACCGAGTTTTTCTACTAGACACACAGCAACGTTAGTTGACCCTATGACGTCACTAACAAAATTGTTCCTGTCGCGGTGTCTGAATTTTGAGTGAAATGAAGAACGTCAATTTAAAAATATGATTATTTTGTTAAGCCCATGTACTAGTGTCTTTTTATACGATTTGCGAACCGAAACTCCTCCTAGCTACCCAACAGGCTTTGTGTTTTCCCATTTTCTCCTTCCGCGTAGTGACGTATACTGGGTGCAGGAAACGTTGCTGTCGAGTATAGCATGTCTTGTTATGAAATTTGACCTTCCCTTGGTTTTTAAAAGTATACTTTATAAATCGGAGTATAAGCATATCAGAACCTTTTAAAAAAAATTAATTAAATTTTCAGTATTGGTACCTACATACAAGTATAATCTGGGGTGCAACACCGGAAATCCCGAAATTACGGGTTTTATCGAAATTTTCGGAAATCTTGAGCTCAACTAGAAAGCCCAACATCAAGTCTAATAATAAAACATAAATTCAAGGCTGTAGCATTAATAACAATTACTTAAAAATATTTTAGCTACGATCGCGTCGCGTTTCCAAACGGTTGACATTCCCGACCGTTTAGAGCAGTGGTTCCCAACTCAAAGAAGTCCGCGGACCTCTAAGTCTGAATTTGGAATTTTCAGGGACCACCTTTTGTAGCCTAAAATCCTTATCTTCACAAAATTTCAGAAGATGGAAGTTTAATATCCCTAATAGACGACATTAGTGTGACGTCACTTGCTTGTTTGGAAACGTTGATTCTATCCGTGATTGGTTCCGTGATTGGAGGTAAATCCGTACGGAACCAATCACGGATGGAATCTACGTTTCCAAACAAGCAAGTGACGTTATGACTAATGCCGTCTATTAAGCAAGGAATTTTATGCAATGCTATGAAACTATATTTTTTTTGTTGTTGTGATACAAGTAAATCTTCGGAAACCACAAAATTGCATCTAACTTTTACTCCGAACTCCTAACTTCAGTTTACATATTTATACTAGAAGAAATAATTGTTATTAATTTAGTGGTGACTGTTGTCCTCACAAATTACATAGCCGAAAATATAATTTCTTGTTCAATTCATTCAAGTTTCTAATAGATTTTTTCTGTGTGCTTCTGGGTCTCTCCAAGACTCTCACGGACCACCAATGGTCTGCGGACCACCGGTTGGGAACCACTGGTTTAGAGAGGAATTATCTTCCTTCAGAACAAAAAAAATAATCTTGAAACGATCCGGATTCTAGAGCATTTCGGTATTAGGGATTCCGGATAAAAGGTTCGTTACTAAGTTTTCCTGGATTTTACGTTGAAGTCAGTAGTATCCCCTGCTAGTGAGCACGTGAACCCCAATAAAAATGAAATAAGTCAATAATAACATACATGAAAAACTAATAAAAATCTATTGCAACTTGCACCTTATTCAGGATGACCTTCCAACCCCTCTTCTGTACTGATTGTGATGATATTGTTACTTAATTGCAAGTTCAAAATTTAATTGTGAACCCCCATTTGAACTAAAGCCCTGGATGAAGACGTTACTTCTACGTCTTCATCCAGGGCTTTAATTTGAACAACCCACTGCCTGCTGCATGTCAATGATAAATTAATTTCCTAACATGAGAATCGTGAGATTATTTCGTACTTGAGATATTTTTACTAAGGAAATTCAAAGTCACCACTAAAAATATTGGGAAAAAGTTTTTAAGTCAAGCATCCTTCCCTTCCACCAAACCGTATCTTGCTGGGAACATTGTTAGATAAAATAAAAAAAACTCTCTGCGCACAGAAATTTCTTCAAATATTTTCTACCAACTAATTAAGTGCCTCCAGTCGTTTGGATTTCAATTTAAAACATAATGACAGTCCCATTTTTCACCTAAATACTAAATTTATTTATCAAGAATTTAAATTATTTAAAAATATTTGCTGCAAAAATCTAAAACTCTCTGCACTCGGCGTGCGCTTCTACATTATCCAAGTCTGGCTGGGAAAGAAAGGCACTGTTCTATTTGTAGACAATTGACTTCCGTTGGGAAACTAACCTGACACGTTCTCTTTCGAGGAGTGACGAAGATTAATAATCTGGGAACTCTTCCTTTTCAGGACATGTTTTTTGACTATACTAGACTATCCGAGTCTTTCAGGGCTTAAGAAATACCGTATATTTCCGAGCACTTGTAAGTTGAACACCCCTGATCTATCAGCTACTTGCTCCCCCCATACCTCCGTAAAAGCGAGGTAGAGTTTGTAGTGCCAGAACCCCTTATTGCTGTTTAATGTTAGTAACTGTATTCTATTTCAGACTTAACTAAGCCGTTAGCTGTAGTGGAGATTATGGGCCACCGTAGACTTTCTGGATGTAATAAAACAATTATCTCCAGGAAGAAACCTGAGTTTATGGCGGCGGTGTCTTGGAGTGGTCAATTTTCGACAGATCTCAGGCGCGAGGGGAGATACAAAGAGATTGAGGGAGATAGGGGATATAAACTGCTGGTGGTCCGGCCGCAAATTGTTTTATTACATCCAGTGGCTCGCTGTAATAAAACTTTACGGTGGCCCTAAGGGCACGGTCAGCCAGAAAACCAGCATGGTATAGGCCACCGTAAAGTTTTATTACATCCAGTGCTTGGATGTAATAAAACAATTTGCGGCCGGACCACCAGCAGTTTATCTCCCCTATCTCCCTCAATCTCTTTGTATCTCCCCTCGCACTCGCCCCTGAGAGCTGACGAAAATTCACCACATGAAGACACCGGCGCCATAAACTCAGGTTTCTTCCTGGAGATAATTGTTTTATTACATCCAAGTTTTATTACATCTAGAAAGTCTACGGCCCACCTATCTCTTCAAAAAATCTGCCCTATCTCCCCATTCATGACCCCTCCAACAATAGCGAAGGAGTCCGAAGTCACTTCCCCAGTCAATTAGCAGACACCCGATAGTGACTTCTCGCTCCTCCCCGAGGGCTGTCTTTTGTTGGAGGGACCATTGAAGGGGGTTGATTGCGGTTTTCCTATTGTCCGATAACCAGATACTGCAGATTTTTTGAACAGATAGGGCCACCGTAAAGTTTTATTACAGCGAGCCACTGGATGTAATAAAACAATTTGCGGCCGGACCACCAGCAGTTTATCTCCCCTATCTCCCTCAATCTCTTTGTATCTCCCCTCGCGCCTGAGAGCTGTCGAAAATTGACCATTCCAAGACACCGCCGCCATAAACTCAGGTTTCTTCCTGGAGATAATTGTTTTATTACATCCAAGTTTTATTACATCCAGAAAGTCTACGGTGGCCCATACCATACTGATTTTCTGGCTGACCGTGCCCTTAAGGTCCTTTGGGCCTATGTGCTCCAACGCTGTTCCCCCTTCGGTGTGTTGGTATACTAAAGTCAAGAATGATATTATTACACACCTGAGAATTTTCCTCTAGTGATATTTATGACGAACCATCCAAGAATCGTAAAGAAGTTTCATTTCATCCAGCGCTTTAACTCAAAAAAGTTTAGGGAAATATATCATATTAAATTGAATGGGTAGGAGCCGGAGGACAAGAGGAAATGTGTAGGAAGTTTTTCTATTAATATAACAATTCAAAAGGTGAGTTTGATATTTCATCTAATCGTTTTTAAGAGGACAAGGTTGCTACAGATATGACACACACATTTTTTTTTTAAAGAATTTCATAGTCACCGCTTGAAGAATTAGTTCAAATATTTTAAGTCAAGCATCTTTCCATATCATGTAACGGTACCTCTTCCACTTCAGTCACCGCTTTAGAAACTACCTTAAAATTCTTATAGGAAAGCGACTCCCTGGGTTGGTGGTTGGGGCTTGCGGATGGACCAAATATTAATTGTCCTCTTCATTCCTTAAGACTCTTACATTGGTCTAGTTTCCGACGTAGGCAAAAGAGATAAAGTCTTGAAATATTTCAAAAAAAGAGTGTAAAAGTCTTCAAAAATAGTAATATTTTCTAAAAATTTACTGATACGGTTACAGTTAAGCGTCGAATAAAAATAAATTAAGACCCCCCTTGCATGAGCAGGAACTAAATTTATAAATGCCCAACTGCATTTATTTCCGAGTGCTATACCCGCTGAGAAGGCTCAGATTCGATCTGAGGGCCTTTGGGATGGGATACTGGCGGGCGAACCCACCAAGCCATCCGTTCCTGCAGCCACTCTAGTTCTCTAATTAATTTGAAGTTGATAAATAGAAGTATTTCATATAAAATAGAATAGGAATAGACTAATAAATAGAATGGGAATAGAAGAAATTGAAGTTAATAAATAGAAAAAAAGCGGGGATCGAACCCCGGTATAGAGCATGCAAGCCACACACGCATCCACTGAGCCATCGACTCACACAGCAATAGAAACTTATAATAGCTGTGGATTTTAATTAATGAATTTAAATAGAAAAAAAAAACGGGGATCGAACCCAGGTACGGAGCACGTAAGCCTTTGGGATGAGATATTGGTGATGCACTAACACACCAAGCCATTGGTTCCTGCAACCACTCACGTTCTCTAATTAATTTGAAGTTGATACTTCAACACTTAAAAAAAATATTTCCGAGGACCGAACCCGCAACCTTCATCTTACTGAAAGTTGCGGGTTCGGTCCTCGGAAATATTTTTTTGACGGCGGTGCATTAACCAACCATGCCATATATCCCTGCACCCACTAGTTTACGTGTTTAATTTAAAGTTAATACATAATTTCAAGAATGATAAAAAATACCAACTTAAATACAACTCAGTAGATGACGGGGTTCGATCCACGGTGCGTAAGACTCGAAGCATTACGCTCCACCACTGGTGCACTTACACACCAAGCCATCCTTTTCACCAACCGGTCAAGTTATCTAAGAGAGTTGAAGTTGATACTTCAGCTTCACCATTAAAAAAAAGTTCCGGGGTTGCGTCTCATCGGCTTTCTGACAACGCTTTCTTGCAAATTAAATATAAGCGATCAGATAAATAGAATTTGTGAAAGTGTCGTTTTTATTAATAGGAATTTATAGTGAAGGGGCCGCAAAAGGGTCCCGATTTTCCTTCAGGATTGACCCATTAAATTGGTTCTTTAGTCGAGAATATCCATCTCCAAATAAGTTTATAAAATAAGTCTGCAGTACAACGCCTGTAAAGTCAGCTTCTCCTCATCGTTATAGTGCATTATTGGTAGTGTTGCAAAGGCTGGAAAAAACCCGGGAATAAACCGGGTTTTTTGGGAAGGGAATTTTGAAAATTTCCGGGAGTTTTCGGGAATTTTGACTTTTGACACGGGAGAAGGAAAAAACATCTGAACTCGCTTAAGAAATCGTGTTTATGTTGATTTTCTCTTCAATGTGGAGTATTAAAAATTCCCGGGAGTTAGCAAATTTTAAGACACGGATAGTAAAATATCAAAATTATGCTTAATATGATGACTAAAATTTATTTTGAACTTCATATCATAAACAGGGAAAATCTGCGTTGTGACCTTTAGAAAATGTATTCAAATTTAAACAATTGAATAATTGAAATAATTATCTGACAAATACCAAATCACCGATCTACATACATTTTTTTTCTGTTTTTGTCATGGTTTGGTGCCCACATGGACATGAATGATTTGATTTTATGTTCGATTCGAATCGCTTGAACTAATGTTAAAGTTACAGACACTAATAAGTTAAAAATAACAAGTTTTGAGAAAAAATAGTTTGAAATAACGAAATAGCTCTTAGCTACGAGAATTCTTGAAGTGAAAATTTTAACCTTAAGCCTAAAGATGGCCGTCTTTGTTTATATTCAAAACTTCCTCAAAATTCCCAATATTCCCCAAAATTCCCGGGTTTTTTCCCATGTTTCAAAAACTGCGGGAATTTTGCATCTCGAATTATTGGAAAGACAAGAACACCTAAAGTCGTTTTTCCGCTAATACACCAACAGACGAGAAGAAGCCGCCTTTACAGGACGAATTTCGGCCATAGCAGATCAGTGCGTAAATTATGGCGTAAATACTTAAAATCGGCACACAAATCTAGTAGAAAGCCGCGAAATATTCAAATATTTTAAAAATGCTTTTTTTGGAAATTAAATAAAACAGATTAGATAATTTGAATTTTGTGAAAGGCCCGTTTTTACGAATTGGAATTTAGTGAAGGGGCCGCAAAAGGGTCCCCATTTTCGGCTGGATTGACCGCTTAAAATAGTTGTCACACCCAACCAACAAATAAATTAACCAAGAATAAAACAATCAACCTTTTTAGTTCGGGGCCGTTCAAATATTACACGTAAGCACCTAAGGGGGAAGGGGTTTGTTCTTTGCTTTTATTTATTTTTTTTTTCTTTTTACAACGGGGGAGGGGTATGAATGATGCTTACGTAAGATGCTACAAACACTGCATTTTTGAAATTATCTTGTTTCTTGCATAATTAATTTTAAAAATTCAACCAAAAATAAATTTTACAAAAAAATTGAACTAAAAAAAAATTCAAGCATTTAGACTTTTTTTTTTGGGGGGGGGGGCAGTTATCTTGCATAATTATGAGGGGAGATTTCGGTTCGCTTATCTTTGCTGACAAGGGGGCCGAAAATGACCAAACGCATGCTTTCGTAATATTTGAACGGCCCCGTTAAAGAACTTATTGGTCTAAGTTAAAATTACTACTATTAGCTCCTTGAAAACCCATACCTTGCTCCTGGCTTAGGTTTACGACAACGCCTTCGGATATGTTGGCTGGGGCAGCATACATCAGCCCTTGCCCGGTGTGGTAGAAGACGTTGTTTCTTTGTAGTAATGTTTGTGGTAGAACCACACTGCCTGGAATACACAAATTCAATTAAAAACTATAGAAATAAGTTACGGAACAATATTATGAACTCAATGTTTTCCATCTCGATGGATTGAGAATTAGTCTTTTACGAGAGGTAGACATTATTGCCGTGACTACAAACAGGTTTAATTTTAAGTCCTTTAATGAGTGGACTTGGAGATGGTATGTTGCCTACTAATAATTCAAACAACTTAAAAATATTCAAAACTAGGATCATATAGTACAACTTTTTGTTGTTTCAGCAATTTTTGTCATTTTTCAAAGCAGTGGTAGATCTACGTTTTTGACTCTGGGGGGGGGCACCATGATTTATAAAACATCTTTTGCCATAAAATCTGAGAGTTTTTAAAAAAAAAATTAGGCAGATAATATTCTTTTTTCGTTCTTGCTTAATCTTTGTTTAATCTTAATCTTTGTTTTGTAATCCAAAATCCTAGAGACAACGAGAAGTCTCAATGTCATCTCTTTTAAATTGCAACCCTCTCTTTGACCCAAACAAGGAAACGTTCTCAGGCTAAACTCACAGAAACGGACGAAACTTTTACAGGGGTTAGTAGATGACTCAAAACACATACTGTGAAAAAATTTGCTGCGGAATTACAGTATAGAAAAGCTGTAAAAAATTCTTAAAAATCATCATTTTGAACGCCAAATGCAGACCTACTGGGGGGAGAAATGCAGAGAAACCACCAAATTTTTAAATGAACTGGCCGCGTTTTCTCTGAAGCAATTTAAATCCGCCAATTAAAAATGCTCATCATATGCACGCCAAGTGGAGCTAACTGAATGGATTCGGCAACTCAGAGCACAATTTTCAATATTAATTTACTCCTCTCCTAATGAAATTCCGCAGCTAATTTTTTCACAGATAGTGTTTTCAGTAATATTCTTATGCCTGTAAAATATAAGTATGTTTAGCCTGAGAACGTTTCCTTGTAAGACAGCTGAGACTCCGGAAAGTCAGTAAAATAAGGACGTGCGTTTGGTTTTCCACTGGATCTGCCACTGTTTCAAAGTAATGGCGGCTTTACACCACCGCGGTTTGCGGGACGCGATTTGCGGCGAAAACGGGAACCGCAGAAACTCAGCGACCGCTCGAAAGAGGGCGCTAGAATCGATTTACGACACTAGCGGCTGCCGCGCGGGAACCAAAACTGTCGCGGCGGCATTAGCGGCAGCCGCTAGTGTCGTAAATCGATTCTAGCGCCCTCTTTCGAGCGGTCGCTGAGTTTCTGCGGTTCCCCGTTTTCGCCGCAAATCGCAAACCGCGGTGGTGTAAAGCCGCCATAAGGCATAGAAGAAAAAATAATTAATTGTTTTACTAAAGCTTTGAATATAATAAACCTTATATACATACCTGACACAACAGATAAATTTGAAGATGAATTCGGAACCACGGATATGGATTTATGACTAGATGAAGAGTCGGATGAAGGCCCTGATTTAGATTTCGTTCCACCTCCAGCTTTAAAAAAAATGACAAATTTCAACATTAATAAATAAAGCCAAATAAGAACTCATTAACATATTATGATGAAAATTTTTCATACAATAGCGTTTAAGTAATCGTTTTTTTTTTAAATAATTCTAATTTTACATACAGGGTGTCCCAAGATAAATGTCCACCCCCTTAAACTTTTGAACCCCTACAGATATAATCATAAAAGTGGTGTCGAGGTATAGTAAAGTGACAATGCCCTATCCGATGCAACAACATTCAACGCCACCCAGCGGTGATGTTAGGAGTTGTAATTTTTATTTTAAAAAGTTTTAGAGATTTATTGCATAATTAGTCAGTTACAAAGTTGAGAACAACATCGATTTAGTACAGTGGTTCCCAACTCAAATATGCCTGCGGATCACTTCGCTTAAATTTGAACCTCGTGCGGACCATCCCTATCCCCAACCTGATCTTTAAAAATTTAAACTTTTTTTTCCAATGCATTCATTCCTCAGAAAAGGTCTGAAGTTTGATCTTTTCTGAAGTAGGGGAAACAGTCTGAGGGGTCGTCTAAAATTAAAAATCATCTCCAGTTCAAAAATGGGATTTCTTTTATTTTTGAATTCAAAATAGTTGAAATTCATAGACATGACATCGGAGAAGTTTCTAAATTTGTGGACGGTCCCTTTTTCAAACCTCAAAAAAAAATTTAACTTTGGTAATTAATATCTCATTTAATATTTAAAATATTTTCATGGAACTTTTTCCAGTCAGTTTTTTATGATATTGACAACAATATTTGCACTGGAGTTTTCGCTCCATCACCTTTAGTTTTTTTTATTAATTTTTAAATTTATTTTTTTTATTTTAAATTTATTTATTTTTATTAATTTATTTCGCCGCTAGGGGCGCTGCTAGTCGTTTAAATGTATACCTAGGGGTAGACCTTACTTCCATGACCATAGGAGACGTTCTTTCCAAATAAAAGCCTTGAAACGGACTTTTGAAACAAATTTTTCTTAATGAAGGATGAATGAATTTTATGTAAGGAAAACTATTATATTTTTTAATTTCCACACATTTTTTGGATAAGTTTATAAATCTTCTCACGGACCACCAGTGGTCCGCGGACCACCTGTTGGGAACCACTGATTTAGTACGAAAAGGCCCATTGTGCAGAGAAATGCCTCGAAATATAAAGTTAAAGTATTATAAAGTCCAACCTCACACTTAAAATTACAAATGTACTTATTGTTAAACTGAAGGCAATGATGGAAGTTATTACCTGGCGGCGGGGCTGGTAGTATGGGTGTGAATCCCGACGTGGAGGTGGCGGTGGATGACTTGGAGGAGGAGGTGCGTGGAGGGAAGGAGACGAGGGACGGCGGCAGGAGGGTGGCGGCAGAGGTGGACACGCGCAGGGAGCCCGGCGACAGCTCAGACTCGTACACCACGTTCTCAGGACTGTCGGACATCTGCAAGGAAAATTAGATACTAAGTCTCATTATTGTACAATGTTTGCAATAATAATTCGTTGAAAATTCGAGAATTTTCTTCTTGTAGAATCGTGTAAGGGGCCGTCCATAAATGATGTCACGCTTTGAGGGGAGGAAGGCGGTTCATCAATGATGTGACACTTTGTGACAAGAGGGAGAGGGGTTTCAAGAATTGTGACATCACACATTGAAAAAAAAAATTTCTGGAAAATGTAGCTTAAACAACATTATTATAAGATTCATACCAACGAAATAAGACTTTACTTTGAACTTATAAGGTGGGGTGCACTTAAACTTAAAAAAACATCGGGTCCGACATTCTTACCAACCTTATTCTAATATCTAAACTTATTATTGGTAGCAGTTCGTAACGTGACAAAGGGGGGGAGGGGGTATGGTGAAGTGTGGCACTTTGTGACATAGAGGAGGGTGGGGGTCAAAAATGTTGAAAAAAAAGTGTGACATCAAGGGGACGGCTACTTCTTGATTTTTCTTTCCTTCGGAGACTTGAAGCGTGTCTTTTTCATTTGTCTTTTTCAATTTGCTCATGGTTTATTTTAGTTTTTTTTTACGAAATTTTAGAATTTGTGAAAAAATTTAGCCCGATTTTGTAGAAATGTCTAGTTTTGATCAGCCGCGGATCCAGCACGGCTCCAAGGAGGGAGGGGGGCACTTTACTAGACTATCACCTTTACTTTTTGAGAAAAATGTCAGTGTTGGGGATTTTTAAAAAAGTATCACTCAAGATCCCCTTTTCGTACCGCTGGGGGTATAAGGATTCTCCCCCAGTAAAAATTTTGAAAATTGACCTGCTAAAGTAGGGTTTTAGCTCATTTTGAGTACATTTTTTGGGGTCGAAGTCGTCCTTGGATCCGTGCCTCGTTTTGATAAGAATTAGGACAAATAAAACCCTTTTGTTTTTCTAAACAGAAAAAGAAATTTCAAGTGATGAGGAAGAACTGTGAACAAGGAATCAAAAATGGTTTAAATTAAGAGAAAGTTTTCAACGGTCCCCATACTAATGAAAATTTAATATACATTCTCTTGGGAATTGTTCTTAAATTAAGGTTATCAGTGCAATAAAAAAAGTAAAATTATTCCAATTTCCATCTTGCATCATTTATATTTCTCTCAAAACCCTATTGGTGCTGCCACCTACAGGTAAAACTGAAAACCATAGCACCACTCAGGAAAGGGTTGGTGCTGCTACCTGTAGGCAGATTTAGAAAGCTAGCACAGTCCTCTAATTTTGGTGCTGCCATCTACTGGATATATTATAACTAGTATGTACTTATTTCACAGCTACACACACACACATGATAATTTTCACATGATAAACTATGATTTATTACCTCCTATGCAATAAATTATTTCAAAAATATAATAATAAATGACAAAATAAAAATTAATAAATCATGCTAAAAAACCTACCAAAGTGGATAAGCAGAAATTTTAAATTAAAAATAGTATATAAAAGCAACGAAATAAAAGTAGAAGATTTTTTTTTCATGGGTTCTATAGACAAAAAGTGCGTTACAGATTTTGTTCGCAGATGAGTTTAAAAACGGAAAATTCATCGGAACGAGAAACTGCCGTAACCCACACTTAATTTTAGGGAACATTTTTAAAGATGGTTTTAAAAGTCTTCCAAATTTAACCAATACTTTTAAATAATGCATTTAAATTTCTTTGGGAACAGAGGCGTCAAAGTATTTTATTTCTCTCTTCGCTCATACACTTGGGCACTTCCGATGCGAGCAATTCGAGGCAATTTCCTAATAAGGGCGGGGCTCTCATAAGTGCCATTTGAGCCACCCGATACTCTTTAATCCAATCGGTTCCAGGAACCGAGAGATTTTTCACATTCTCGCGGCCTCTTGTTACTGAGAAATTTCGACTCAGAACGAGAGAAGTTTTTCAAAACTTAAAATTTTTTTCTGCACCTTTGATGCATTTTGAGAGATCTTTGGAGATTTTCAACTTGATTACAATTTTTACTGGTACAGCAGCTCATTAAGTGTGGGTACATTTTTTTTTTAAATTTTGTAAGGTGAAAGTCACATTTGAAGAAAGTTATAAGTTCTCCATACTTATTACTTTTACATCCATATAACCCTTAGCGTCCTGCGTCCTCCTAGACTCCTCAGTCTGATCTCCCCGATCGCTTTGTGTGGTTTGGGAGTTTTCCCTCACGTCAGAGGAGGGGTTTCTTTTGCTCGCTAATTGACCACACAAAGAGCCCGGGGCCATAAAAGTTTAGTCTGCTCCTTAGAGTCGGTTTTATGGTGCAAAAGACTGTTTGCGGGCAGTAGTGGTCAATTAGGGTCCTCCTAAGCATGGGAGTACGGGGTGATACCTCCAAACCACAAAAAGAACTCCTCCACCCTTTCTTTTGTGTTCTGCTATCAACCGTCTTGTCTGGAGGGTCATAAAACCGGGCGCTGTAAAATTCTGAACCAGTGGTTTCCAACTCACAGAAGTCCGCGGACCACAGAACCTTCACGGACCACCCTTTGTAGCTTAAAATCCTTCATCTTCACAAAATTGCAAGATGAAAGTTTATTATCCCTAATTTAGCATGAAATTTTATATACTGCTCTGAAATATTTCCCTTAGTTATTCCCCAGAAAATTTTGAAAATTTGACTCACATTAAAATTGTGTTTCAACTCATTTTCAGACAATTTGGAAGGACTGACTTTTTGCTAAGCAACAGAATTTTCAAGGGAAAAAACTGTACAGAACTAATCACCAAAACTTCGAGAGGGGTTGAACCTTATAACAGCACTATATTTATAAATTTTAAAACTAACTTTGAACAACTAATATATGCGTAATAATTCAGTTTATCAATTAAGAATTTTTGAAAGATTATACCCCCTAAATCTTTAAAAAGATATGTAATTTCCGAAAAAATTTTCGTAGAAGTAAAGGTATCCGCGGGCCGGATGAGAGAGCCTCGCGGGACGCATCTGGCCCGCGGGCTGTAGTTTGGAGACCTACAGCCATAAAAATTCAAGTGACACTAGGCGACATCCATCGAGTGATTCATCCTTCCTTCATCGATATGCATCGACACCAGAAAAGGGAACCCGCCGATGGAAATATATGAAAATGGGAATATGAACTCTAGAGAGAGAGCTGCAATAAAACGTGGGTTCCATTAGTCATCTAAACGCGGAGCTCAGGTGGGGACCTCCTCCGACTTCCAAATTTAGCTCCCCGCATCAGCACTTTTAAAATTAACGCCCAACAAGGAGAATGGGTTGGCTTATTCTACATTATAGATGCTGTGATTAATTTGCATGTGGCCGTTGACTTTTAGCCGTTTATGGAGGAAATCGAGCCAAATTAATCAGCGGTAAAGGTTAATTGGCGAGTTCGAGGAACTCGATGATTTATCTTTGAAGTTGAAAGGAACGTATTAATATGCTACCTTGGAACTTGGAAGAAAGACAAGCGTAAGAAACGAAAAGGTGGTAATTTTTATGTGGAAGAGAACCACAAATGACCATCCAAAAAATTTTGCAAAATTGCTTTAAAAAAAGTGAAGGGAATTGAAACAGTTTTTCTGCAGTTTCTTCAGAAAATCTGCAGTTTTTTCAAGACTGCTGAAATGTCTTTAGAATGGTTGCGAAATTTCTATAGAATTACATGCTGAAAGGCTTCCAAGTCCTACTGCTACATAATTGTATACTTTTTTTTTAAGAAAACTGCACTTAAGACGTTCTTTGAAGCAATTTTGCAGATTTTTTAGGCTGGGGAGATTCGCGCATTCGGGGGTCAATATAAGAGCGCCTTAACGGAATCATATACCAAGCATTCAATCCTTAAATGGGGACTATCTCCATGTCGAGATCAATGAAAGATGGGTAATATTGTGGGATAACGGGTGGGGCCAGAAATAAAATTTCAGTACCACAGCTATCATGCTTTAACTTATTTATATAAAAACTGTTTAATTATTTCCTTAAGAATTCGTTTTAAAATGCGACTATAACAACTTTGTTGTATTGTCACATTTTTTATTGTATCTTTAACCTTAGCCGATTGCCCATCTTTCATTCAACTTATGCCCGTCCTATAGCGTCTCAGTAGTATATTTGAGACCCCCATTTCATGCTGTTTTTGAGTTATTGGGTTTAATTCGACTAACTAAATGTAACGCAGGTACAATACAAAGATCGAAATAATGGGTGGATTTATAGGGTCATAGAGGGAACAATGTGCCCCCCAACATTGTCAGAAAATTCCCTTTTTCATGTAAAATCATGTTTTTAGAGCCATCAGGGACCCCCTAAACCTTACATAAGCCTTAATGCTGGAAACCTTAGGGCCTAACGTTTCCAGCATGCCTCCCAGGGTTTCACATCTAAATCCACTCATGGTCAAAATCTTACAGCTCATTTCCTTCATTAATGGAATTATTCACTGCTACCTGACCATTGGTTAACCATCGGAAGAAGGGTTCCACCAATCAGAGTCAGCGATAAGCACATTTTCTTTCTTTAGCTGCTCGTTAACCGTTGGTTAAGTGGCGCTATGAATAAGGTCATTGGATCGCTTGATTTCGGGCAAGACCATTAAACTATTAGGGCCTAATCAAAGAAGGAGAGGTTATAATGATCATTCCTCCCGAAATTTTGATGAATATTTATATGCTGGCTTTTTCTTTAAAAATTCTGAGGTTTATAAGGAGTGGTCATCTTCGGGTGTCACCCAAAGAGTCCCAAATATCCAAAAATCTCTTAAGGTCAAATTCCAAAGCAATTTCGAGGGAGGATCCCTTTTTTCCTATATAAATATCAAACAACCTAGCTTTTTATGGACAGGCATTCCAAAAGAATCAAACAAAGAATGGAAACAAGTTTCCTCAAAAGAAGAGAGAAGTAAGCAATATCTATACTACCATCATTATCACACGAATATATCAATTTATGACTGATTGCTTCGCGCATTAAGGCAGTAAATGCGCAAAAAAGGAACCTGCCAAGTTAGGGTGGGCCAACCAGAATCTCGCTCAAGCATCATCAACTGTAGTTAACCTACATCGATGTAGATAGGTAGGTTGAATAAAGTCGCGAATAAATTAGATACGGTGTCTCTATTTATGAGATAATCGATTAATCTATGACCCACACGGAGATCGATTACCATAACCCCCAAGGCTATAAAAGAGTGTGGAATTGTTTGTTTATTAATGCCTTTTGAAGTATTCGTGTTTTATACAGAGTATAAATTTAATCGAAATCAGAACACTTGTCAAACCGTGGGATGAGTAATAAAAAATGCAATACCAAGAGTTCAACCAAAGAATAGAAATATTCTCGTCTAGGTCCCCTCTACCCACCTTATAATTGTTTATTACATTTAGTTTTGAAACACTCTGCATATATGAAGATTCTCCAAAAGATACTTTTATCTTAGAAGACATAGTTAAAACGGTTATTTTTTTTTTTGCTTGTAAGATAATTACAAAAGGTTTTTAAAGCAAGCCGAAGTTATATAACCATGAGCATGACTACCTAAAGTTGACCTTGTTAAAAAAATGGAATCACACATTTTTCCAAAACACAAAAAAATTTTGCACATATTTTACCTACGGAGTCAGTGGCGAGGCCAGAAAAAATTTTCGGAAGGGGATTTTGGGATTTTACGGTGGGTATGGTATGGGTCAGTTTTAGTCGTTTTCTGAAAAAAAAATTGAAAATTTCTGGCCTTTCGGGGAGGATATATCCCTAAATCTCCTCCTTGGCTACGTTTTCGAATATCCTTTAATTTAGTGCACTCCCTATAGAAGGATTGCGCAAGTTTAAGTAGCGAATACGTTGCAACCTATTTAGCGCGGTGCCTGCTGTGACACCCACGAAAGTCATTATAAAAAACTGTCAGAAAAAAAATATTTTACTTTATTTTAGGGCATTTCCTCCAAAAAAAAGACAGGCGACATGTTTTTTGGCTCGATTTTTATCTCGAATCGTGGGCAAAGCCACTCCACCTCCGTGACTTAGGTCCTCGGGTCACGACGATTGCACACGCGACGTGAGTCAGCAATAATCACGAACGTGACAGACAAGACAACTCGAATATTAGACAAGTGGGACCATTCAAGAAAAAAAGTTTTTCTTTTTTTTTATATGGACACTACATTTGAAGTTGCTATGTACGTAAAGTTGTCGTCTACGTCCTGTGGAATCTCTGTCAAACTCTCTAATGCCGATAAAGGGCCGTTCAAATATTACGTAAGCGTGTTTTTGGTCATTTTTGACCCCCTCCTCCCTTGTCAGCAAAAATAAGCAAACCGAAAAACATAATTACGTAAGAAAACTGCCAGACCCCCCTCCCGAAATCAAAATGCTTAAATTTTTTCCTAGTTTAATTTATTTTTGGTTGAATTTTGAAATTATTTATGCAAGAAACAAGAGATTTTCGAAAATGCAGTGTTTTTGTAACATCTTGCGTAAACATCATTTATACCCCCTCCCCTCTAACGTGCTTACATATCATAATATTTGAATGGCCCCTAAAATGATGCAGGGAAAAATGGTCACCAGGAGATGGAATAAAAGAGAAATTTAAAAAAGAGAAAATGGAGAGAAATATAAAATAAGGAGATGGAATAAAATTGAAATGAAGAGGAATGAGAAGACGGAATAAAAGAGAAATTTAAAAAGGAGAGAATGGAGAGAAATATAAAATAAGGAGATGGAGTAAAAGAGAAATTAAAAGAGAGAAATGAGAAGATGGAATAAAAGAGAAAATTAAGAAAGAGAGAGAGAAAATGAAGAGAAATGAGAAGATTGAATCAAAAAAAATTAAAAGAGAAAATAAAGAGAAATGAGAAGATGGAATAAAAGAGAAATTAAAAAAAAAAAGATTGGAAAGAAATATATAATAAGGAGATGGAATAAAAGAGAAAATTAAGAAAGAGAGAGAGAGAAAAAGAAGAAAGAGAGAGAGAAAATGAAGAGAAATGAGAAGATGGAATAAAATTAATTAAAAAAAAAAAAAAGAGAATGGAGAGAAATATAAAATAAGGAGATGGAATAAAAGAAAATTAAAAGAGAGAATAAAGAGAAATGAGAAGATGGAATAAAAGAGAAATTAAAAAAATGAATAATTAATAATTAATAAATAAATAAATAAATAATGATAATTAATAAATAGCATTTTAATCTAACGTATTTTTTTAAAAAATATCAAGTGCAGTATTACAAATCTGGCAGTGACCTTCCCCTCCACGTGGAGGGGTTTTTCGAAGGGCGCCCCTCTGGTGACAGCCGGCAAAATTATGAGGGCAGCCGCATGGGCTATTCCGTCGGGGATTGGACCTCTGCCAAATGGCCCATTGTGCGATCATCAGAGAGTGGAGTTAGCGAAATACCGCACCAACGGAAAACACCCAGCAATCTCTGGGACAGAGGTTTACATGCAGGAGATTATTCGTCAAACTCAGGCCTGACGAGAGAGGGGGGCGAGGGGGTACGATACCCCCGGGCCCGAGCCGGTAGGGGCCCCGGTACCCCAAGCTTTTCATATTGAGTACTAAGACGGGTATCATTTTGAATATTTTGGAAATTAATTTGTTCACATAAAGGTCCAAAAATGAGTAAATTCCCAGTTTTCTAGGGCATATTTTCAAAAATTTTCTGGGGGAAGACCCCCAGACCCCCTTTATTACTTGTTACTCATCGTATTATCAAGAAAACGATACTTTTAAGTTGAGTGAAATTCAGATCTTGCCTAGAAATATTCTAAAAATTACATTAAGCCTATGAATGCATGGGGTGGAGGTATTTCAGAAAATTTCGCCCCCTACCTCGAAATGAGAATATGTCATTGGGGGCCCGCTTCTCAAACTTCATATGAGTTTGACCAGGGCCGCCGAGAGCCAATGGCTCTCGGCGGCCCTGGTCAAACTCATATGAAGTGGGTTAAAACGTCCGTATTATTATTTTATTTTGTCTTTGACGGAGTGCACCAAGAAAATGCCATTTCACGAAGGAATATTTTATTTTCTGAGTTTAATAACTTTTATGGCACTCTTTCAAACTAAAAGAACAGCATTAGGTTATTAAGCTATTATCTTTCAAGTAGTATTTTTTTATAAATAATCCCATACATAGTACACGTGATCGGAAGTCTTATGACATTTCAAAGGAAAAATGGATATATGAAAACACGGGCGTCGTTTATGGGGGGGGGGTTAATAATCCACAATTCCAAGAAAATTAATGTTAAAACAACCTTTCTTAAGATTATTTAATTTAATAAACACTTTTGGTGCATTTTGCGAGGGGGGATTTTCTGTGCTCGATACTGTTATTTTCATAATTTAAAAAAAATATCATTTTAAATAATTATTTCCATAATTAATCCGTTAAAAAAACGCCTAACTGTAAAATAAAATTGGAACAAGTAGGAAGTTAACTTCAAAAAAGACTTCCGAAAAATCACCTGAAATGAGCTCACAAAATCTCCTTCCATTTTTTATTGAAAAAGAATTTTTCATGAAATTGGAGTTACAGAATATTTAAGAACTAGGGGGCTATCGCCCCCTGCTCGCTATCGCTCGCCAACCCCCGGGAACTGCGTCCCTAGGATTGCTTCGCAATCCTGTGCTCGCTACGCTCGCTCGCCATACGCTGGTACAGCCCAGCTGAGATTGTGTACTACCTGGATTTGAACCCAGGTTATTGAGCGTTTCGTGATTACGAACATTGTACATACACTCGCCAAAACGTAAACAAAACACAAAACCACAACAAACCAACTGTTGCCAACGGGAGAAAACAAATACTGCCAAATTCGTAAGCCACGTAAGAGAATTATATATATAGATTTTTCAATGTTCTTTTTTTATGAATATTGTACTTAAAATAACTAAAAAAAAACTTGAAAACAATAAAATTTGTAAAAAAAAATTAATGGGGAAAAACTAAAACAATTCATTTAATAATAATATAGTAATAGAATATGAAGTAAAATTAAACTTGAGCTATCCATAAAACTAAAAAAAAAATGAACGCCTCATGAAAATATCATAAATCTTCATCAGAAGATAATTTCTTTTCTGTTTCCCGCATCTTCTTCTGAAGATAATAATATCTTCGAAAGAGGTAGAGGATAAGCGACGATGACTAATTATCCTCTCTGACGTCCACCAAGGCAACAAGGCTCAAAAGACCCTCTGTTCCATAGACCCAGGCCAAATCGTAGTTGAAAACTAAGGGCAACCCACCGAATGCTCAGATCAAACATGGATTGCATTCCCTCAGTTGCAACCTGCAGTTAGACCCCAGATCATAGTTCCTGATGCTTCACAAAAGCCTCAAAGGTAACTCCCATATGCTACGGAGCAGAAGCGTCATTTGAACCCAGTTTCCCTGTTCCAATCAGGCTGAAAAATATCTTTCCAATCCGATCGGCTAACGTTGTTATCTATATAGATGTGAAAGTGTCTTATGAATATTCTCAAAAATGAGTCCTGAGGGCAACAATGAAAGGTACTTTTCATTCGTTTGAATTGCAACAATGAAAGGAAATTGAATTGTTTGAATTGCAGATAGTAGTCACAGGGCATTTTCAATCACATGACTCGGACCTAACAAAGGCCTTATAGCAACAGACGCTTTGCCCTACAGAAGGTTAGCAGTTACAGAAAATAACTGGTCATGGAATTCTTCTATTGGAGCATTTGCAATCACGTGACCCCACACCTAACAAACCGCCATAACAACAGATACCTCGTCACCTAGCAACCGCCTGAGCAACAGACGCTTTGCTCTACAATAACTGGTCGTGACGTCACCTGAAAACACTCTATTGTAAATTGCTGATGGATAACATAGATCAAACTTTAAAAAAAGTGTAGGTGAGAGATCTGATTGGTTTTCCGGACATGGAATTAACGGTAAATTGATATGTTAACAATATTTTCCACTTAGAAAATTTTTACTTTTTGTAGTCAAAAAAGTACTATAAGAGGATTTACCTAGGCTACATATATTTAAGAAAAATAACATGAATCACCTTATAAAATACAAGTGTTCTATAAAGTCCAAAAAATATTCTAAAACTGTTCCAACTGTTTAATTTCTTAAAATTTCTCTTTTATAACCCCTTCCTATTCGTGGAGGCAGGAGGTTCAAACTTTTATAACTCTCTTTAAAATAAGAATTTTTAAACTAATTTATCGTAAAATTAAAATTATGTAAGACACTAAACTAATCTATAACTAAGACCATTCTTCGCTCAAGAATACACTTAGTAACTTTGATACAAAGTTTCGAATTGTTCATATCCATACAGATAGACACTCAAAGGTTCCCCACAAGCTTACGAAAGCGCCCAAGGTCTAGACAAGAATTCGCAACAAAATCATCAACCATCAATAAATAATACCCTTTTCGCACAAGAATGGGGACAAGTTATCAACGATTACGTCACACCGATTGTAACAACGAACATCCCGAATATCTTTCAAAAAAGTTGGTTGCACCTAGTAACACTTTACAAAGCATCTCCCGATAAACCGGGGGTTTCCAGAACTATCTCTTATTAGGATTCCAACCATTACATCTACCAGGTTAGGGTGCTGACGTGCGGTCACTTAGCAAGAGATCAACAAACAATTTTTGTTTTCGATATAAAAAAACAGCATCTGTCACCCCTGACAAGAAATCCCTTGTATACGCAACCCAAGAGATACATAATTTCGAGATTACTTTCAGATAAATGGGTTTATCATGGCGCAATCAGCGATTTTCTTTCCATGCCGAGCGATAGCTTGTCTTATCTAATCTTTTCTTGAAAAAAAAAGTAGCCTGTCACACCGTTTCGCAAGGCTGTTGAGTGTAAAGAAATAGTTTGGTGCAGGTGCTTTATTGCTGGCAAGAACAAGGTAGATAGATATAAAACAACGTTTAATACACAATGGTAACGTGGGTAAAATGGCGGACAATTGCTTCGGGGATCAATGGATTTCCTTCGTTTGTGCTAAAAATTAATACGTGCTTCGTTCAAGCATGTTTTTCCAACGGACATTTTGATGTTGTGGGGCTACTGAAATAAAATCAAACGATATTTATAACGCTACATAACAAAATGTCACACAGCACCAAGTAAGGATACGAAAACAGAGCACACAATTTTGTACCATGAGCAACCGAAGTTTACTTGAATAGAAAATGCAAATTTCTGTACACAGTTGTATGAGAAACTAAGGGGAACGATGATGTGTGATACATTAACTATGCATGGTGGATAAAACAATTAATCAAATTTCTGGGTTTTGATATTTTGCATTTTAATTTACAAATTACATACCTTAGAAAATCAAGGGAGGTGAACCTTCATATCAAGGACACTCTTGGTAAAATAACATCCATTATATACCCACCCTCACCCACTTATAAAGGGTGTCCCAAAATTAACGCAAGATTTGAATTTGCCGCCATTGGTGCAGAAAATTGTTGGCAAACCTTAAAAAAAACAATTTGACAGCTGAGAGTTTAGGGTTCGTAAAAATGGAGCGTTACACGATGCAACATATAAATCTAATTAGTATTATTATGTTAAATTACTAAAAACTTTGTTTTCTATTCAATTCAAATTTTGCATTAATTTTGGGACACCCTTTATGAACAAAAGTTATCTATGGTAGTCCTTATTTATATGGTATTTTTTTTTTTTTTGGGGGGGGGGAATTCGATTAGTGACACTCCCTAGTTTTGTGTGTCACTATAGAAAATAATAATGTATGCAAAATTTAAGCTCATTCTGACAGTAATAACTCGAGCCGAAAAGGCCTTAGTTTAAAAAAAGTACAGATTTTTTTTATAAACCAACAAAAAACCAAAGATTAAACCCTCTCATTTTGTTCATGATTTTTTATGAGGAACTAATATAGTTATAGATATAATGTTCCAGGTTTCATTCTTCTATCACCCCTCTTTTGGTAGTAATAATTTGTTAATGTCCACAGAACTTTTGTAAAGTTGTTTTTCTTTCATTTTAAAACAGTTAATAACTCTTCTAGAACTATACAACTTAAAAACTTAAAATTAGTCGCATTTTGTTCGTTTCACATAAATTTCAGAAAATACAACTATTAACAGATTCGGTACACAATCTTACAGAGCTTGTTTCCAGCTTTAAGTTAATACAATGTGCATCAATTTCACCTGAATATTCTTTTGAATTATGCTTATATCTATTTACTTCTAACATGTCAAATCAAAGGAAATTAAAAGTTTTAGGAGATAAAAAATTAGATTTAATATAAGCACGTTTTTTAGATGACATCATTCCCGATGACTAAAATTAACCCGTTGCTTAAAAGCTTAATATTGACACTATCTCTCCAATGGATCTAACTTATCTCTACTGAAGTGCATCGTAAGGTATCGGGTTATATTTCAACATTTCAGAAATCTGTCATCGAATGATATAAACTTAAAAACATTTTTTGTAAAGTGAAAGCTCTTTCCAGTGAAATGTTGATCTTTTCATCATCTTTTAGGTTGCGTTCTGTCATTGCATGGCCAAAACATTCTTAGTAATCAGATGGGAATTTTATCAGTTGGCAAGATTAAGGATTATACCTATATTTTGAACTAATAATGTAAAGGAAATATTAAAATATACGCTTAAACTACTATTATTAAAAAACAAGAGATATAAAAGCCTCCAAAAACTCGGAATACTTTTAAACACGTTATTCACAGTCATTACTTATTTTTGTTTAGTTTATTTTAAACCAACTAAAGGTAATTCAGTTTAGTTTTACAGATTTTTTTACTATATCATATCAAAGATACTCGGAGAAATAAAATAACTTCAATAAGTATCATTTTTAAAATAGGTACTTATCTTTAAAAATATACAAGCTTCACCAGCAACAAATCTACCCTTGCAGTAAGAATTTTACTGAGTGCTACTTAGAATTTTTTTAAGTACTTACTACACTTAAATCTTGAATCTACTAAAAGGAAAGTCATTGATAGTTAAACTCGAAATAAAGATTTTTAAAAGAGTTTTTACCTGCTTAGATTTTTTTTCAAGAATCGGTAGATTTGATGGTCATTTTCAAATCGAATCTTTTAATAAACGTAACCCCCGTCTGTAGTTTTCCATCTGTCCCAAGAAACTGCTTTAAAATTTATTTACAATTCATTATTGGTTTCATCATACATCTGAATTTGGTAACCAAAATGGGTACCCAATACTAGGGATTTCAGGCTGTTAGAAAGCAGATGATAAGATGTACTTGCTTAGGTATATTCTGCGAGAAATACATACTATCATAATTGAAAAACTTTAATGAACTATATTTAAAAATTTTCAAATGAAAAATTTCTCAAAAAGGATTATAAAGAAAGAAGCAAGGCACGTAAAATCAATCGAAAATAATAACGCACAAAAAATACTGGCACAGTGTAAAAATTTTTAGTCTTCACATAGTAACATCATGCAGCATTATTAGCTTCTTGTCACACGATAAATTTTTACGTCTTGCATTCAGAAATGAAAGCACTAATTAAGCAACAATGGACGAGACAGGGTAAGTCCCAAAAACTTATTGCCTTAGCGATTCATTAAGAGATACAATTGCAGTTAATCTTCTGTGCTGAAGAAAAAAATTATGGGTCTAGTGCTCGTAAGACGGTATTTTCCGGAGAGTGATGGAATGTCACTGATGATTAAGGGCGTCCATTATAATAAGGGCTGCCATGATAGATGCTTGAGTGTGAAACAAAATGGCTTTTGGGGTTTAGTAAATAATGGATATATATACTGGAATTCTTTTAAGTAAGAAAAGTTGAAAATCTGACGGTTTTGGTCTATTTACAGAACTCCGTGATGGAATTGATTGCTTGCTTCTGTTAAGCTCTACAATTTAAAAAGTTTTGAACTTGGTTAATAAAAAAGTATATTCAGACACTGATACCCTAAATTTTAGGCAGCCTCTAGAAACCAGAAACATTCGCTATTATAAGGAGTTTTGAAAGTGCAGGGTAATCTTCATACTTAAAAAAATCAGTATAATCCGGAAATATATGGTTTTTTTTTTAAAAAAAAGACGGAAAAAGTCCTAAAAGGTAGTTTGAAAGGCTTAAATTAGACTAATATATAAATTTTTACACATGATAAAATTAATTGTTTTCATAGTAATTAATACTACATAGATGTTTAAATAAAAAAAAAGATGAACTGTAACAGATGTAATTTTATTCTAGTGTCACCTTAGCTTCAAAAATAGCCTCAAAATATGAATTATAAACCGTTTTTCTCAAATTTGAGCTACAATAAAACTTTCCCTTTTCAATAAATCTTATAAGTCAAAAAATACAAGAACGCGATTTTTAGCGAAAATCCCCAAGGATACGTTGTTTTTTCTGCATATCAGTCAAACCGCAAGGAAAATCCAACTTTCAGGTATTCACCCTATACAACCGTAATTTTCACCCAATTTCCATAGAATTTAGAGGATATTGTATCCAGCTAAAAAATTCGTTTCTACTAACAACTTGGATTTGTAGAGTTTTTTCTAAATAAACATAGACAAAAAATTTCCCCCACGACTGCCTGAATCGAACATATTCTGCACCCCTGGAGTTTAGAGCTTTGTAAAAGCCCAATCTGATAAAAAAAAAGTTGAACTGTAACGCAACAAACAGATATCATTTTGTTCTAGTGTTTAAAAGGGAGGAGAACTTATTCTGAAATGTTGAAAGAAAGGAATGAAAGAGGCGAAACAACTGGCTTTGCACACGGCACAGGATTTTTTTTATTTTAAACTAGCGCTTTCAGCGCTAGACCCGGCGTTGCCCGGGCCCAGTAAAACTTTATATTTATACCTATGGCGCACACGCTATCCCGGCGTTGCTCAGACATAAATGACGGGCTGCGCCCGTACTAAGTTCCTTTGACAGAATCTCATACACTTTAAAATAGTTGGGAAGTCATATTTGTTAAAAAATATTTAAAGTTAAGGTGTAACAGCATTAGCATTTACATAGACTGCACCACACAGAGGCCCTCTGCACTACCGTCCATAAAAATGGATTCAAACAGTTAAATGAATTTATTCGAAGAATTAAACAAAAATCAGTAAATGTATAAAAAGCCAGAGTAATTTAAAGGCACAGCTTTTATAAGAGTCCTTCAGCTGCCATGTTTAGCCATAAGCTCAAATATGACACAATGACACATAAGCATATTGCTGTGGATAAATATGGCGGCTGGAGGACTCTTATGGAAGCCGTGCCAATTTAAATTATGTGTAACAAATGGACGAACAACCTAAAAGAAAAGGAAGCCTCATCTGCCTCAAAACCAAAACCGTTCAATTGTTATCTTTCCCGATGAATATTGCCAAGCTGTTTTAGTAGCTAATGATTAAGAAAAAGTGTATGAAATGCCACTAATGTAATATTTAAATAACTTTAGGTAATTATGTGACTAAACACAAACAATTCTCAAACAAAAATAAGACTAAACTACTTTAAAAACAAAAGCAACTATGGTGAATTTGAAAGTGTGGAAAAAATGCACGACTGTAATCAAACTGATGTAAACTGTTACATAGATTTTCTTAGTGTTAAAAATGCACACAGAAAAGTAAGCCTTAATTACTAAGTAAGATTCAAAGAATAAAATGAAAATCAGTTTCAGGATAGCACAATGCACTTAATGAATTAACGACGAACATCATCAAGAGCCAAACATGACAAAAAATACAGAGTTAAATAGAATAAAAAAGAAATCTATGCACAAAAAACGGAACAAAAGTAATAAATCAGAATAGTAAGAAGCATTCACAAAATGAAGGGGGAAAACGTTCGCCGCCTCTCAGCCATCTTCGGATGTAAACAGCCAAAGCCATATTGCTTAACAATCGGCGTCCGAGAAGTACGTTTGAGAAATAAAAAGCAATAACTGAAAAAGCTTTATACAATCCCCACCACAGAATGCTATTAAAAGCCAAAAGAACTAAAGTCAAATCAGTCTAGATATAAACAGATAATTTTCACTCAATAATGTAAACAGACCGAAGAATAAGAAAAACGTTGTTGGTTGCGAAACCTTGGTTGGTTGCCCCTTGGTTGTTGCCAGGTTTCAAAGAGAAAATGGCTACCCCTAGATCCCGATGATTTTTAGCATTAGGATATTTGACAGGACGAATCCTAACCACTCCGAGAGTAGGAGAAGAGAGCTTTGGACCAATCACATACGTTGTACGGACAGTGCGAAGAAATAAACAACGCGGGTTTCCGGCGTTTCCGGGTTTCTATTTTATTAGTATAGATATAAACTCCCCAATTTACTATCAACAACACAACTGAAATAGGTTGTAGTAAGAAGCCCATAGAAAGCATATCGATAACAAAACGCACCCTTGAGCAGTTCTCCTTTCCTTTCCCAGCAGGAAAAGAGCGTAGAACAAGAGAGCCACTCGAGATTGGCGTTGCAGAAAACAGGGTTTCCATCAGAAAAATCCTGGTTTGACAGATAACCCGGCGTGTCGCAGGGTCAGCAAAGTGCCGATAAGCGAGTGCCTAGACTCCCGTGATAACTCTTTCGAGCATGTAAGACGATAAAGCCTTTCGCAAAATCAAGAGGTCGGTTACGTCATCTCACAGTCTTTTTTTTTCTGCAGATGTGAAGAAAAGTTAAGTTGAGTTTTTTCATACGACTGACCTCCGTGATACGAGCGACACATGTTAGAGTAAAAAAAATTTCCTTCTCGATATTAACAAACAATTTTTTTCCTGGTTATATCCGAGCACATCAGAGAATATTATCTCCTTAACCATATTAACAATGAGCGGATTTAGAAGGAATATCTTGAGGTAGGGCCATGCTGTCCTTGATTCTAAGGAAAACGTAATTTCAAAGATGCCAAACTTTGGTTTTGGCCATCCTTAATAAAACACTCCCCCATGAAAGCCAGATTCCTCGAAGTAAAGTTTCTGGCAATGCAAGGGGAGTGTAAGGAAAAGCCCACTTTATGGTGAGGCGCTATGCAGGGAAACTCGTGGAAATTCGCAAAAAAAATGACAAACCGATGGGGAAAAAAATCATGGAATACCTTGAGTATATTGGAAAGAAATTCTTTATACATTTTCTCTTAAAGCTGCTAAAGTATAAGATTAAAGGCAAGTGGGATTGTATGGTTTAAGAGCAGTTTTTGATTTTCCCAGTTTCCCATATTTTCTGATAATTCTAGATTTGTTAAAGATTCGAGTCATCTTCAGGGTTGGCAAATATCATTATATTTATATAAATATCAAAATATCGGATATTTTTTATATATATCGGATATATATCAAGATTTTGATATATATCCGATACTTTCAGATTTAAGTAGAAAAATACTGTTTTTAAGAAGTGAATGGTATATATAGTCTAAACCAAAATATTGCTACTAAAAAGCATTTTTAATTAAATCTTAATTACTCACTGCATATTTGCTAATAATTACAAGACAATATCAATGTACCAATAACTTTAAGCATGAATATTATAATTTAATTTCTGCTTCAAAGAAAATATTTACTTATTTATTTAATAAGTTTAGCAACACTGTAATTAATGAATTAAAGAACAATTTATTTATTCATGATTTGAAAGTTATAGATAGTTAATTTAATTATCTTTAATATTGTATTTAAATAGTTCTAGTAATTATTACAAAATAGATCAAAAAAATTGTGGTAATTTAATTTTAAGATAATTGGATAGAAACAAAAAGATTTGGAAATAAAAACATGTAAGCATTGTTTAATGCAATGTGCCGAAGAAAAAACTAAACTTCTCTGCTTTTAAAATACATTACTTTATGCTAACTTGTGTATGTTGCTAAGATCTGATCAGGTTTCATAAAATATGAAATTTTAACTTGATAATTTCAGAATTTTATAGGTATTAAATTAAAATTTCAAGGTTAAAATTTTTATAACTTAATTAACATGTTTACAAAGTTCTCAAAAATGAATTTTGGGAGGTTTTAGCTTGAAAACTGTTAATATTGTTATTGGATAAATATCATGAAAAATATCAGCCTATAAATATCATGATATATATCTTGATATATATCGAGTGATACATATCGGCCAACCCTGGTCATCTTGGTAACGAAATTTTTTAGACTATCTTCCCACTAAGACTGGTCCACAATATTTATATTTGTAATCGAGGTTATTTAGCTCAAAAGAAGGAACGACGCAGAAAACGCGGGAGTGTAAAAACCCCATCCATTCACTTCTTGAAGAAATAGCTTTTATCGGTGTGTCAATGACCCAAGATAACGAGCAATCATCCCTCTTTTACTCGTATGAAGCAAAACACAAAAACAGCCGAACTCTCCCATAATAATAACGGAGGGAAATATCAGCAATGAAGCCGTTATAATATAACGTTATTTTAAATTAATCAGTCCTCTTTGGAGTAAAGAAAAAATCGAATTGCTAATGCTGAAATTATGAATTTTAACTATTATAATTTTTAAACAGGCATGGAAGTATCTAGTACCATAAAACAACATAAAAGAATGTATGAAAGGAATTTAATCATTAAAAAGCTTTAAGATCACGAGAAGGGGATCACAAATTAACCACGGCTTACTAGATACTACACAGGCTAGCCGAGTACGGAAATCATTGCAAATCCAGATGGCATTATTGGACAAACTGGCAAAGCATATCCACAGTGTTGAAGGCGGTGGGTGATATAGGTAGGTCTTGTAGCGCTCCAAGCGGGAAAAGTTGTCCAATGGTTTTCATTGTTTAAAACTCGGCTAGCCTGTATAAGTATCTAGTAAGCCGATAATTAACATCCCACTAAATTTCACCAAGTGTGGGAGAGGGTCTAAATTTCTGGAAAGAAACAAAAAAAAAAAAACAAATCACCAAATAAATATATAAGTAGACGTCCCCAGAGTATTACTCGCTAAAAAGTCTATTTACGGATGTTTCTGACTGAAGAGATCGTGCCTTACTCAATCACTCACGTCAAAAAGATGACAATGTATGACAGAAGGATGTAAAATACAAAAAAAAAGGTTAAAAATAGGGCGAGAAATGGGAAAGGTGCTTCACTTAAAAGGTCGTAGGAGCCAGGGGTGTAGCTATAAGAGGAGGGATTTTGTGATATATCCCCACCAGGACACTCAAAAATTATTAATTACACAATTTAAATGCTCCCATACATCCCCCTAAAATACCATCAATAACCTATACTTCGAAATTTTTTTCTGGCTATAAACGCCGCTGGTAAGAGCCTCAAAGCAATTAAAAAGCTTTTCACACCAAAAAAAGAATTCAGTAAAAAATTAAAGATGATCTAATGTAAAAAGGAGAAAAATTATTTATGATTTGTAAGATATTCATATAACACATTCCAGTAGTACCACATTTTACATTTTTGTTGTTGTTAATAAACGAAAATGAATAGAATTTATACATTTAAGTAGTGATCTCACAGAGAGTAGAAACGAAAATGAAAGACATTGATTAAAATGTTCATTACAATTGATTAACTTTAGTTGTTCATTCAAATTAGTCTTACTGATTTCAAATTAGACTAACATTCAAATTAGTCTCACTGATTACGTAACTTTATGGAAAGTATAAGGTTATTTGTATTTCGAAAAAAAAAATTAATCAAGTCATTTAATGTCATACAATATTTTAAGAATGCAGCATGGAGGATACCGATTCGAAAGCTTGTTTTATCCAATACGCGAACAAAATAATTAATTCAGCTTATAAATACTAATGCGTGCGTGCCACCCACATGGCATATGATGTCAAAATCGTAAACGGGATCTCCTGACCTTCAAACTTACGAATTCAGAGCACAGAGGGAAAATTGAATAATGACGTTACACCGAAGGCGAAAACCAGAGCTAGAGGAGGTTGACAATGGGTATTCATTTTTTAAAAACAGAAAAAAAAAATGGTTCAAAATTCAATAATCGACACGAAAAGTTAAAAAAAAATATATTAGATAAAAAAAAATTAAATATAAAAAAATTATTTGATACTTTAAAATAAAATCGACAATTATAAATAACCGAATTTAATGACGTCACATACTGTTTTGCGCCCTTTTCAAAGTTAAACTTTGAAATTAAATTAAGAAATAAATAAGTATATCGTAATTAAAACAATTGCGCGAATATTCCTCTTTTGGACATCCCTATGAAATAAAAAAGTAAAATGCGGGTTCCATTAATTGTTCACGATGATACAACAATATTATTCTTTATTACTAAGATAGTGCAATAAGAAAAGAAATTTGCATATTGCAAACCTATTTCCAGTTCTCATTTCAAAAATTAACACTTGGGCTTGCAGAATGTAATAAAAAATTCCAAATTAGATAAAAAAATATTTGTTAAAAAATAGAATTATCTAGTGTTTGAATACGTTGATGTTTTAAACTAAATCGAAATAATTTCGAAGGGAAGCAATGTACCTCATAATTGGAAAATAATAGGGGGGACAAATTTCAGTAATTTAAATGCATTTAGCTACAAAATTTAAAGCTTTACACTGACTGAGACCATATCACTAAAGTTTCAAAAATAATGAAGAAGAATATAAATGGGATGAGTCGCTATAGCAACGGTGATTTTTCAGAGAGAAAATAAACATTCGGCATTGTTTTAGTTCGAGTAGTCAGATAATTTTATTTATCAAATAGATATAGATACAGATATTTTATTTATCAGTAATGAGGAAGAATAATTCCATTCACTGGTTTAAAACAAAACTTTTACAACATGAACTTCAAAAAAATGTGAACGTTAGTTAAAAAAAAGTGTTGAGGAAAATGAATAATTCTCTGTGTTGCTTACGAAATTTTTTTTACTAGGGGGCTTCGCCCCCTGCTCGCTATCGCTCGCCAACCCCCGGGAACTGCTGACGCAGTTCGGGATATCTTATATCTTTTAAGACCATTTTAAATTTAAAAAAAACTGTGCTATGAAACTTTTAAAAGGAATATAATTCTCCATGTAAAATAAAATATTTTTTAAATGTCTCTTTATTGAAACATCTAGTTTTTGTTTCCTCATTAGAAAAAAACCCGAATGCTATTTAAATTATTTTATTATTAAATGTCTGTCTGTTAAGGGTAAAACCTGTTTGAATTTATTGTAATTTCTAAAAAGAAATGACGGATTTAAAGGGATGTAAATTAATTTTCAAACTAATTTTAAATCAGTATTTTAAAAAAATTTCTTTTAAATTACATGTGGATTTTATTTTTACAAAAAAAAAATAATTAAAATAATCCCAATACCTACGACATTAAATATTAGGAACACGACCAACTATATTTTTTCACAGGGCTTTGTTTTTCCCTTAAAAGGGAAATTTACAAGTAAGTATACCCAAACTTGGTGTTACCAACAATTCTTTTTTACTGATATTCGGAATTTTTAATTAATCATAAACGTTTGCTTAACATTAAAAAAAGTAAATTTTCGAAATACCGGCACAAGCATTGCCATTTCTCCAAACACAAAAAAAACCTCATCCTTAAAAACACTTTCCCTTTCCTCTCTTTTCTATTTTAAAAATCCCGCCATCTTTTCTACCGCAAAACGCGGAAGAAGAAGCTCTACCTCTCCTCTCAATCCTACTAACTACAACAACCAAAAAAAAATATGGAGAGAAAAAAAAGAAGAAAAAAACCCTCATCTCTCGAGGCAAAATAATCGCCCCATCTCTCCGAAAGTAGCGTCTAGTAGCGTCGAGCGCAGCGTTTTTGGCAAGCGGCGCCGCATACCGCGCCTAAAAGCGGCCGGAGGGCGGGGCCAGCGAGTCCGCGCCGGCCAATCGGCGACCCGGGATCCCTCTCCGAGAATAGAAGTTTTCGGTTCGCCCCGTTTTTTTGGCAGTTGTCGCGCACGGGCTTTTATTTTGAGAGGATCCTTCCTCCTGCGTCACTTTCTCCTTTTAGAGCGGCTTCGGTTTCCACAGGATTTTTGGAAACGAGTTTAAAGGAGTTTGTCCTTATCAGGGGGGACATTGTCCCCTGAAGTCGTGAAAGAGTTTTATTAAAAAAGCGAAGGTCAAGGACGTTTACAAACTGTTTGAAAAAGGGAATAAGTCCAAAAACCAAGTTATGAGAAAATAAAAACTGAAAAAGTAATGGAATTATTATTGCCTAACCACAAAATTTTTCTGGAAATTTAGGACCCTATTTAGAATACAGAACAATCATCGAAAATAACATAAGTACTATATTAAAAAATATTGTACCGTTGAAAAAGGTTGATGAACTTGTTTCCTTTTTCAACTTTATGAAATTTCAGAAAAAAAATCTCAAAAAACCACTTTAATTGACATTTACTGTACAATTAACAGCACAAAAGTAAAAAATAGAATGACTATGAAAAATAAAAATAAAAAATGTTATGAAACTGAGTCATTATAAAGCAGTTTAATGAATACCAATGAAGTCCAACATTCACAGGATAAAAAATGTCTGCATATAAAAAAATTAAACAATGTGCAAATGTCATGCAAACAAGCTCAATTTCTAGGAAACTAAAGTTAGAAAAGTTTTAAATTTCATGAAGTTTCAAACTTTACGTTTTAAAATGCAAAAAAAAAATAAACAAGCTCAAATTCTATGTAAACAAGGTCAATTTTCTTACAAAAAATATGAGGAATTTATCGTAGGACATTGTCCCCTGAAGTCATAAAACAAATTTTAAAACTAAGGTCAAGGACGTTTCAAAATTTTTAAACTAGTTAAAAAACTTAGTGCGTGTTTAAAATTTTCAAAATGCATGTAAAAAAATCGTACAATCTGCAAATGCCATGGGCAAATGAGCTTAATTTTATAAGAAACACTCTAACTAGTCTAACTTAAGTTAGGAACATTTTTAAATTTCATGAATGTTTCAAAACGTATAACAAATAAACAAGCTTTAATTCTATGTAAACAGTGTTTTTAAGTGGATTTCATCGTAGATACTGTTCGTTCTTATCGCTTTAACTTTAAGATTTATGGTTTGATTTCAAGATATTAAAAAGATATTATTAATAAATATTTTTTTAAAAAATGCGAAGTTATATGTATTTTCTGAGAATAATGAATTATTCCTTAATAACTTATGTAAATAAAAAGTACATAATCTATAGAAGATACTTTCATCAGCATAAGATGGATAAGTCACGTATGTACTATGTAGTCAAGTTTATTTTTTTAGAGAGAGTCCAAAATGTCAGGAAAAAGTAAAAAAGCTTTCAAAAATTGTAATTAAAAATATTTTTAAGCCAAAAATAGGTTAAATATATTTTTTACATCTAATAATGAGCAATACATTACGTTAACTGAACTAATATTTTTTAACTAAATATCTTTTGAGGACGCCTCACCCAGCCATCATGTATTCCACCCCTAAAAGCAAGCTAAATGGAACAAAAACACTTTTGTCGATAAATCGGGGTTCATATGAGATGATCTATTTCAAGGAAACATTAATGAGTGGAACACATGAAGAACTTCATTTTAGTATTCAAAAACGAAATGCAGAAAAAAGGTAGATTGCTTTCCCCTCAATGCAGAGGATGTAAGAGGGGAAAACGGAATTACAGAGTGACAACTTTTTTTTTATTTTAGTTTCCAGAAAACAGCTGCGTCTCTCTTCACCTTTGAGGAGCATATTTATTCCTTCGGGTTTTTCGAAATAGATGTGGTTTAGGGTTTGTTTTGGAGGAAACGTGCAATTTGTTTGAGTGCGGATCTTTTCAGGTAGCAGTTTGACGACTTCGTTCAGCTTACAAACATCGTAGAAATTTTGTAACATACTTTTTTTTATAGACGTATCACATTTTTTTTTTATTTAGAAAGGATTTCCAATCTTAAAGAATGAAAATAATACCCAGTGACTTATCAACATGTCATGAAAGGAAATAATTAAATTCTTGACCGTCAATTTACTTGCTGTAAAGGCTTAAAAACAGTTCCCTACTTTAAAAAATAAAACGATGAAATACTTAATAGTAATCACAAAATGCACTTAAAATCAAGAGAACAACTAGTAGTATTTAATGTGGAACTGCTCTAATGTACAAAAATTAAGAAGAAAAATATTTTTAAAAAAGTAAATAAAAGGAATTTTCTAATTTTTACAGTCAATTAGCCCAAAATTTCTCAAGTACTCCCTGTTTTTCAGATTGTATGGCAAACCTGAATATTTAAATATCGCTGTTCCTGTTCGTCTATTTCTCCTTCATATCTTTATTTCTGGTCTATCAATCTCTTCGTATTTCTCATTTCCCCTTTTCGATTCCAACATCACTTTCCCTTTTATTCTCTCTCTCTCTCTTTCTTTCTCATTTATTCTTTTTTCCCTCTCTTTCCTGTTCCCTTTCTCTCCTCTCTTTTTCTTTCCACAGAGAGAAAATAGGTGTAAGTAAGAAGGTTAAAGGAAAGAAGCGCAATGTAAATATTGACCATCTACTCCACACAAAGAACTCTACACAGAAAATCTACAGAACCAACAGTATAGGCCCAGGAAAATATTTTCAAATCCCCATTTAACATAAGGGTCATTCACAAATTGAAATTACGTCACGCGTTTAAGGATAGGAATTTTACAAAGGGGAGGGGAGTTAGAAAATTAGCGGCATTTTGCTTTAACTGGCGTTACTATTACTGAGAGATGCATTTTTCTACTGCTAGTTTTGATATAGCACATAATAAAAGAGCAACCAATACTAAAGTAACGAAAATTTGTAATCAATGTCGGAAAATTTTGGTTTAATTTCAGTTTTGAAACAGTGACCCCATACAATTGAAGAGGGGGTCACTGAACTGGGGAATGAAGGAGGGAAGAGTTAAAAACCCATAAAAACTGTTTGATGACGTAATTTAAAAAGAAGGTAGGTACCGTTCAAATACTACGTATTTTTTTATTGTTATTATTTTTTTTATTTATTTATTTACATTACAGTACAGGTTTAATACAGAAATTAGGAAATAATTATATTTGTCACCAAGAAGAAAAACAACTTGTTTAGGTGACAGCAATAAATTGAGTACAATATAATTAATTTGGAACAAAAATTAAATTATTAAAAAACATTATATTACACAAAGAATATAATAATAAAACAATAACATAAAACATACATAATAACAGGCACAGCTAGGCGTTATATAATTACTATTGCTTCACTATAATGAAAAAAATACATCTAAATGATCTATTGTATTTAAAAAATTATGTAATAATCGTTTAAAAGTGGTTACATATGGAATACTTTGAAGATTGTAAGGTAGTCTGTTATATAGTTTGGGGGCAAGATAAAAGAAATGCTTACGAAAAATTTCTTTGTGCACGCGAGGGACTTGAAATATTTCAGATGGTCTTCTAACAGAGATATTGTTTTTAGTTATATAAATATTTTTATTTCGATGTAAAAATAAAATTATACGAAAAAAAGCAATGTGACGAACAGGCAAAAGACTAAGACTATTTTGATCCTGGAGATAAGAAGAACTAAAATTTAATATTCTAAAGCATTTATTTTGAATGGAAATTAAAGGATATAAATTTGTTTTGTAGTCACCACCCCAAACAATAATACCATAGTTAAGCAAAGAGTAAAACCATGCATAGTATAGACTAATTAAAAATGACGTACTGACTTTTTTTGACAAAATTTATTATACAATTAGTATTGCTATTTGCTTATTTTTGCTGACAAGGGAGAGGAGGGGAGAGGGGATATGAGTGGATGTTATAAAAGGCAATAAAAACACTTCTTGTTCAATAATTTAGTTTAATAAGTTCAACTTCAAAATCAATTATTAACTTAAGAAACTAAGCTTACATATTTGAGCCAAGTTAGTCATTCTTAAAAATTAAAATTAATTACATACAATAATTTAACTTCATAAGTTCACCTTTAAAACCAACCAATTGTTAACTAAGAAATTAAGCATACATTTTTCGTTTCATTAAAATAGAGCATTCATTCATTAAAATAGTTAGTTATTCATTAAAATAGAGCATTCGCACATGACGTCACTTGGAGGACAAAATCAACGTTGCTAAGGCCGTTGTTAGGGGCGGGAAAGAGAAGTATCCAATAGAAGCACTCGCACATGATGTCACTGGAGGAAAAAAACAACGTTGCTAAGGCCGTTGTTAGGCCGAGTCATGTGATTGAAAATGCTCAATTAATAAAATCTTTAATAAGTTTGGCTTTAAAATAAAAAATCAACTATTAATTAAGAAATTAAGCACACATGTTCTTCGTTTCAAGCAAGTTAGCTCTTCATTAAAACTAAGTTCAAAGAAAATTAGATCATTACCGAAAATTTTGTTTGAGGGGGCAGTTGCTAAAATAGGGGCTTTAAAGATTTGCCTATACTTATTGGCAAGAAAGAGAAAAATAATCCAAAACATGTCTTCATATATACTCGACAGCAACGTTTCTTGAACCCAGTACGTCACAAATGCGGAAGGAGCATAGGCGTAACGAGGGGGGGTTATTGGGGTTGTAACCCCCCCCCCATTACATCGACGGTTTCTAAAACATGAAAAACTGAAAAATTTTCTCTTTACAAGGAAGGCGGTTCACAAGGAACTTTTCTTATAGGAACTAACCCAAAGGGCCTCAAAATGAATTTAAACACTACATTGAGAGACAAATTTTTTAAAAAATTCTGGGGGACAACCCCCAATCCCCCCCCTCTAAAATTTTTACGTCTGTAATACTGTGTTTTTCCCTTGAAAGTTAAGCCTCTTAGACGAGAGAATTTTTTTTAAAGGGAGCAATATGTTGGAGTGGTTGACTAGTCGGAATAACACCCCCCATGAGTCAACGGAGTCAACTCTAGTTACGCCACTGGGAAGGAGAAATCGGTAAACATGAAGCCTGTTGGGTTGCAAGGAGGGGTTTCGGTACGCAAATCCGTGATTGAAAAGCACTATTACATGAGTTTACCAAACTAATCATATTTTTAAATTGACATTCTTCATTTCACTCAAAATTCAGACACCGCGATGGGAACTACTTTGTTCGTTAGTGACGTCATAGGGTCAACTGAAGTTGCTGTCTAGTATAGTAGTATTTGAACGACCCCAAACCTCTAATCCCCCCCCAAGAAACGCAAACCAGCGCAATCCTGATGATGCCCGCAAACCGAAATCAGGTCCGGCAACATCTCTCCCAAGGTGAATAACACCTCACCTCATCACCCATCCATACGACCGAACACAATGCAAAGCAAAAGCATCCGATCAATTAACACGGAGAGGGCCGGCAGCAGGGAAAGAAAGGAGTGGCGACCACTTGTGGCCCCTTTACCTTATAAGGAGATGGACCGAGTGGGCGCCGGATGACCTCGATCGCCAGGAGGGTGGTGGTTCGATCATCTCGGAGATTTTGTTTGATCCCGCAGGTGGGATAGGTATTTTGCAGATCACCTGTTCCTTTAGACGCAAATAATCAAAATGTTGGGGGAGGGTTCGAGAACAGGGAAACACAAAAACCTATTTTAAAATTCCCAGATAATTCCAGGTTTTCCCTGATATTTTATAAATATGGTAAATTCTAATCTTCTAGAAAACAGGAGAAGGACTGTGTAATAGGAAGAAAGAAGGGATATATAAATGAGATTATTTCTAGTCTAGACCATTATCACAAAAGAACCCTTTTTTGAACATTTGCTTTGCAACCACACTAATTTATATACATTCGAGATTTTATTCTTGTAGGAAGGAGAACGAAAATTCACATTTAAAGATTTGAAAATCAGAAAAATGTTGAATATATTTTTAAAATTAATGCAATTTTCAAAATTTCCCTGATAATTATCAGATTTTCTTAAACTCCCTGATTTTCCCCTGATAATTCCAGGTTTTTAAGGATTTCCAGGTCTTATAGTTGGTACTTATAGTTGTCCCCCACGTTATGAAAAAAAAATATCCAGCGAAACAATTTTTCTCTCTCCTAAGCTATCCTTACAATTAGAACTTCCGATATTACCTAATGGTGTAAGAATTTAACAAAGTATAACACTATGTTAGGGTTACACACTGGGGGGACCGCCCAGAAAATTTTGGAAATTCAACCTTTTTACAGTGTAGCGTCTTTAAGTCATTTTGTGACACTTTAGGTTGCACACGAAGAGGATCACTCTATATTTTCTGGATGCAGAAGTATTACTAATGCATCACTAGTAATGCAGAATTTTCAAGCAAATTGGCCTTTTTTATGTTTTATGAGTCAAAGAGTCGTCAATTTCATATTTTATGCATAGAAATTACGAAATGGCTTTATTTGGAAGTAATACTCAGGAGTAGGGATTAGTGATGGGCGATTTTTTGAGGAGTTAACTCATTGAACTAACTCCTTAAACTGAGTGAAGGATCAAGGAGCGAGAAAAAAAGAGTGGTAACTCAGTTGCAATTTTAAAAAATTCCTTTCAAAAGTTTTAATTTGTGATACTGCCCCTTGAAAAGCGCAAAGAAACACGAGAGCACGCCTGCCACTACCGTTCAGCATCAACGCTCACTCAGGCCTTTCCTTTCTCTATGTTCCTCTCCGCCATACACATTGCTCTCCGCAAGCTGCGCGAAGTGCGCGAAGTGAATGACGAATGTTGAAACGATTACGATGAAAAGAGAGTTACTCACTCTTTTGGCTGGGATCAAAAGAGCGTTGGGAGTGGTTAACGGAGTTGTTTGCGGTGTGGTCGGATCAGATGAGTTAACTCACCCGATCCCACCACTCCTTCGATCCGGAGAGCTCTCTTGATAGTTCAGTTGTTCACTCATTCGGAGTAGATAGCTCCTGAGTTGAAAAGAACTATATAACTCTTTTGGTCACTCTTTTTGGGATCAAAGAGTAGAAGGAGCTGGTGAGCGACTGGATGGGGAGTGAATTACAGAGATTGGGGAGTTGTTCGGTGGCCATGAATGTTCAACTCTTGTACGACACTGAGCGAGATTTACATTGTCTTAATTCTATGTTTACGAAGATGGCTAATAAAATCTAAAGCACATAATTAAAAAATTTTAATGATTTTATATTCTTTCTATACTCAAGTTCAAATAATCCTTGAATATTTAGAAATTCCATTAAAATTTTCGACGATTAAAACAGATTGCGAAAATGAGAATTTCGTTTAATGAGCTTCCAGGATTGAAAGGAACGTAGTTATTTCTGACGAGGCACTATTATTATTTAAATACTTGTTGATAATAAAAAAATACTTGATCTTGAGCAAAAGGTATACTTTATAGATTTATATTTTAATGGTTTAGCAGTGTTTTACATAATTAATGAGGCGATGGATTTGGATTTGAAATGTCTCTTTTCAAATAATTTTGAGAATCCAGCTACGATGGCGTTGTATTAGCATTAGCTGTTTTAAAAAATGGACGATTTCGTTAAAAATTTTTAATTGTACTTGAAAAATTGTAGGGTAGGGTGGGGGAAAATGGGTCTAGTGGGGTAAAATAGGTCTAGGTGTAGCGTTTAAATTTGTACGAAACTGAGCGAGTTTACACATTGTCTTAATCACTACGTTTATGATGATGATTAATAAAATCTACAGCTCATAATTAAAAAATTTGTGTGATTTTATATTCTTATGAACCTTAAGTTCAAGTAATCCTTGAATATTTAGAAACTCAATTAAAAATTTCGACGATTAAAAAAGATTGAGAAAATAAGAATAAAACCGTGCGGAATACGGGAACACTCCTTGAAAGGCATGTAGTTATTTCTGCCTGGTCGCCTGGTCATTATGATTTAGCAGTGTTTTACATAATTAATGAGGCGATGGATTTGGATTTGAAAAGTCTCTTTTAAACTGATTTTGAGAATTGAAACGCGAGTCTAGCAGCTATGATGGCGTTGTATTAGCTATTTTATAAAATGGATGATTACGTTAAAATTTTTAATTGTATTTGAAAATTTTTTTTGGATAGATGTTCTTAAGAATTAATAAGATGATAAATTTGGATTATTCTCTTGGAAGTTTTTGTGTGAACACTTTTCTGCTTCGAGATTTGGAGTGAATTTTTGGTGTAATGAAGTGGAATTCGCTGTTTTTATAATAGGAAAGGATAGTTTATTATAGGAAATAGGTTTTTATAATAGAAAACAATCGGGAATTAACTTATGCTTACGCTTTTGGAAAAATATTATCAAATTTATATTTTTCAATCCTTCAGTTCAAAATCTGTAATAGTTAAGATTTACATTAAAAACTTTTACGATTAAAAAGGATTTGTGATATTGTTTCACGCCACCCCATATTTTTTGTACTTTAACTTATTCTATCTTAATTTCAAAATTCCCCTGTGAATTTCAGGCCTAAACCCTTCCTCATTCTTTCACACGTTCACCGCACCGTAGGCTTTTTGCATCACGCGCATCTCATAAATTTTTCTCAATCGAAATTATACTGTTTCTTCGGCCGTTTGTCAATAATTCGATCAACACTCCCACGCTTTCCTCCTCTCTGTCGCCGGTTAAGACATAGCTTTTTCTGTTCCAACGTAGTCGTACTATCGCACTATTCAAAATAATTCTGGACCACATAATTATTACGATAGGATTGATTTCATGGTTTTTCTACACATTTTGGAGGTAAGTGAGTTAGTGAGTTATATAAAAGAGTTAACTCATTTTGATGAGTGAGTTGCTTTGATCTGATCCCAAAAAAGAGTTGGATCGCCCATCACTAGGAGTTTAGTTATGTAGTGAAAATATTTTCCATTAGGAGAAAAATTCAAGCGCAGAGGACGGGCTAATTAAAATTAAGTTTTTAATTTAGGCTGTTCATTAGTAACACTTATTTCTATTCCAAATTAATAATTAGAGAAACTTCCTTTCTAAGGTTAAATTTTTAAAAACAAAAAAATACCATACTTTTAACTACCCACACAGTGAAAACTCTCTCAAACTTCACCCAACTCCAATCAAACGCAGTCTACGGCAATTTTCATAACCACATGCGCCGCCCCGCACAACAAGTCTCTCCTAACATAACAACAAGCTCATCAAAGAAAAGCCAGCCGCAACTTCTCAAAAGCAAATGACCTCTTATCAACAAAGCGATAAAAAATCCGCACAATGTAATAAATCCCGGTTTCATTTACGAAGCGACCCACACGTCTCTCGAGAGAGAGGGAAAAACAAGGGGTTCTCCCTACTCCCTTTTTACAAAAAGAAATACATAAAAGCAACGGCAAGAGGAGAGTCAGCGAGCGGTATATTGCCCAACAGGAAATTGGACTGTGTGGGCAGCAGTACTAAATGGGTATGACCTGGATCCAATTAACGTTTTCTAATGGAATATGAATCACAGGTGTCCCGCTTTGATCCCTGTCGCGTTGGACTTTTCCTGATTTGAGGAGGTTTTTTTGGTCGATGAAGGTGAAAGGAAGAAAACAGGCCGGAGAGAAAGCTCTTACAGGTATAGCTGGGGAATACCATTCAAAACTTTGCAATTTAATTACCTATCGTGACCCCGTTCCTTTTGGGAAAAACCCCCAGAAGTGTCAACTCGGCGATGGAATGGTTGTCTCTCTTTTGAATTTGTTTTTAGGTTTGTTTGAACGGGTTTTATGACGAGAGGTTCAAAATCGAAACTAGAGTTGGAAAAGGTGTCGCGACTTTTACTTTCCAAGGATTGTGAAGACACATTTTTGAATACCGGCTGTCTCAACTTTTTAAAGAGTTAACTTTGGTGAAAGTTCTTAACGGTGGCCAAGTTGGTACTGTTTTGTGTGTGGAGTCAATCAGTTGTTTTCACAAAACAAATATTCATTGGTCATCAGAGCTAACTTGGCGACAACTAAGGACTTTCATGAAAGTGAAGTCTTTCAAAAGATGAGACAGCTGGTTTTTACAATATTTACTCCTTAAAGCCATTTGCGACCCATGTTCCAGGGTTGCACTGCAGTTTTTGGTGTATTTCATCATCCCTCTCCTCTAAGTTAGTTGCATAGTTTAGATATACTCCCATAAAACTTACCTAATAAATTTCTAAATTAAAACGCAAGATTTAAAAATCCGAAACCCTTATAATACATTTCACATTACCCATCTCATTACATATGTCTAGCTAATAAAAGAATTTCCGGAAAATTGAATTTGGTCCAGAGATTCCAGGAAATACTCTGCGAGAGAGTGCAGCAAGTCACAAAATATTGCCAATAAAGATAGTTAAATTAGTGTTCGTTGAAAGGAAAGAGTGTGTATTATATACCATCCTGACTATAATCAGAAGTTGAATATGTACGGATAAGCATATGAGACACCTATAAATAGTTAACTGTAACTGTACCTTCCTTAACTTACACATCGACAGAGTATCTAGCAATGTCTGAATTGAGCTGCATAATCCCCCCCCCCCTTTGGTCAAAAAAATAATTTAAATATTAGCAAAACTTATTACTACCAATAAAGGAGTGACTTAATTAAGACACTGTTGGTATACTTATTAAAATAATATATATTTGAATGAAATGAACTGTGGTCTTTGAATTTGGTCACGATAAAAGGTTTTAAATGAATAAGGGTGGTGCCTAGACTGGTGGTTTACTAAGCAGCACAAACGTTCAAGATTCGTCCAATTTTGTCATGTGTGGCCAAATTTCGTTTACTTTTAGTTGCAGTTACGTAAACGTGACATATTCGGTATGAGCTGTGCTACTAGGGTTATAAGGCTAGGGACTTTCCTCGAGTTGGGAATCACTGTGCTAAATGAAAAAGAGAAGTAATATAAATCTCATAAATTTATTTTGTCCGTAATTTTTTTCGGCTCTCCAATCAAAATGGTCGGCTTAATAACACTACAGAATCCATCAGTTTGTCCATGCTGTCTGCCAGAAATGGCAATCCTACTCCAAAGCCATACGTTGGGATATATTAGGGACACTATCAGCAGCTGATCAACCTTCCCTTTTTCCCATCAAGAGTGCATTGGATCCGATAACAAAGAGATATAAGCACCATGATGAAACCCATGGCACGTGATGTCCTTTGAATCGCCTGGATAACCCCTCCAAGGTGAAGAAATGGAAACTGAAATAGCAGTCTCGGCTAGGTTTTTAGATGTTTCGGGACGGGTTAGTTTTTCGGGTTTTTGTGGGACAGCTGTTTTGGGGGTTTTTATTTAAGTTCACTATGGAGGAGCTTATATTTAAAGGCTTGGGAACAAGCGCAATCCAGACATTCTGTGCATAAGACATCGCTTTTTACCATATCTTTGACGTCACGAACTAACAATGTTTACGTATTAGCATAAGCATAAGATGTATTTTTGACGTCAGAGATATGAAGTGATGACGTCACAAATATTGAGTTGTAAGACCTTCTGCATAGAGAGTCTTGGTGCCTTCTTAAGAATATGGCCACTCAGACGTCAGTGATGACGTATTGAGACCTGGGACGTCAAGTAGGCTACATTAAAATTTTAGAGATCATTTAAATTAATTTTTTTTTTAAATTCTGAGCACGTTAGAGCATTAGTAAAAATTTTCCAGGAGCCGTAGTTGTTGGCTGGCTTCCAGCTGCACTATTATTTTCAGTACTTAGAAAGCTGACCATTTAGAAAATTAGATCTACGTGGTTTACAATATCATTGAAATGCCTTGGCTGGAGATAATATCAAAAACATTTAATAAAAAATGTTCAAGCATACTTAGAACCTTCAGGTGATCTCTAACTGTAATTTGAACTACTAACATCATCACTGACATTTGAGTGTTTTTTATTTTATTTTTAAAAGTTGCAAATTAAAAAAAAAAAATCAAAATTTTAATTTATGCGTTTTTAAATTATCAGTTCTAAACTAAACGTGTTTCCTATGCAAAAAAAAATGAATTAAAGCTACATAAATTTTAAAATGCATAGGTTTTTTGAGCACCAGAAAGGTTTAGTCAATCATGTTAATCCCTTACAAAAAATAAATTCGGACTATTATAGCTTTTAATAATACTTTTGTTTACTTTTAAAAATATTGTTTTCGAATATCAGAAATATATTTTTCATTAAAACATATTAATAAATAATAAGATAATCTGGAAATTAAAGATACCTCATGTCCCGATTTGAGCATTGAGCCAATAAAACAGAACCAAATTACCCTTGTATCTTTATGACAATGACTAATACTTCGCAAATATAATTCCACATGGTTAAACTTAGCTACTTAATTAGGAAACATTTAAATTTTGGAAATTTAAACTGTATTGGCAGTTATAGGATGTTCAGATTTCACTAGTTTTTATCCAAGTTCCTCAGAAAAGCCTCCCTTTCCCTAGTAACAAATAATCAAACAAATGATAAAACTTATCCCAATACCCTTATCTGCATTCAACAACTCTAATATTGATTAAATTTTAAACACAAACTTATATTTTGCAGTGTCTTGACCTCAGAAATTGTTCTATTCCCTTAAAGACCTAGTTACTTTCCAAAGAATGCTTATTGAGACAAGCTTGTCCGGGCAATTAGTTCTTTATTTCAGTGTAAATAATAATTAAGAAGCTAACTAATCAAATTTAAGCTTAAATAACACTAACAATTGAAGCCCATATATAGAACGAAAATTAAGTCAAGTGCTTAGCAATGATGATGAATGGAAACCACAAATAATAACAACACAAAACTACAACAAATTAATCCATTTTATTAATTAATAATAATAATAATCGTTTGAAGATCCTGTATATAAATATCCGCTCCAACAGTGTTAAATTCCGTTCCCACCAATGCAAGACTTTGAGAACCGGAAACCAGCCGCGTTCTCCGATTCTTTCCCGATCGCAGGAATTCGAAAACAGCTTTTGGACCTCTTGTTCTTTCGATAACAGCCTTGTGCGTCTCTTCTCCAAGAGATATAGATACACGACGAGGAAGAGGAAGTGGCATGGAATAGTATAAATCGTGTCCCTTTACTCGGACGATGCAGTAAATCCTTGACTCTTTTGATTTTATTTAAAAGGCATTAGGACGAGTGAACAGCTCATCTAATTCGTTTTTGAAAATTTGCTATAGTACCTAGGCACATTGCACAGAAAGGACCCCTCCCCATGTTACATGTTCATTATGAGAACAAATTTCACAACACAATAATTGGTACGTTACATATAATTAAGTCAGTTGACTGTTTCAAAGATGTGCTTTAAAAGCATTTATTTTATATTTGAAATTAATTCCAAAAAAAAAATTGCGAAAAATTAGTTTTATTTTAAATTTTTAGATACTTTTGAGATTTTGGAGGCACTCAAATTATGAGGCCCCTCGGCGTAATGGTAAATCGGGGCCTGGATTCGTACACAACCATCAACCAATGCCGCATCTAAAGGGGGTACAGAGGGGGTTTCTAACAAACCTCCCTGAAATTTTCATGACTAAATTTTATTCTATCTCTTGAAAATTCTTCTGAGCAATCCTCTATAGGAGTTGGGAGACACCCAAAAGGCCTCAAATGTCTAAAAATCAGCTGTCAATAATTGGATTTTGAGGTTTGATAAAAAGCGTTTTAGTGGCTTCTTACAGCTAAATTAATATTAGAACCTCTAAAGGGGCCGTGAGAACTCAGTTAAAGAGAAAAGTATTCATATAATGCCTTCCTTAATCGGATCATTAAATGGGTAAACAAATTGTTCTAAACTGAAAAACGCAGTCAAAAGTCTTAAGCTTTCAGAGTATTAGAATGCTATTCAAAATTTTCTATCAACGAACATTTTAAAAACTCATTTCAAATATTTTTTTCATCAAGAGTCAAGGTTTTGCTGGCATATAAAAAATCAATCAAAAATTGGAAAGATCATGTATCAATACAAAAAGCAATGCGTAATATTTTGATCCTAAACGCCCATCAGGACGTAACTCTCAGTTTTAACGAAACCTTTCAATACAATGGTCGAGTAAAAACGAACTCCTAGCTCGGTTATCACAGCTTTCCGAGGAACACCAGTATAAAATATTGGTCCTGTTCGCTTTTTTAAGAGGTAAAAACTGGATATTTTGTACCATTGCAACAACAGGCAACGTAAATTTTCTCATAATTGATAAAGCAGATTTCTTCCCTAGAAATTAACGTTTAAAAAGCAGTAGGGAATTAGTATAATAATTACTACAGAGCTGGTATAGTATTCCTTTTTTTAATATCCGTAATATTGTTCGATTTATATAGGTTTAATTACAAAAACATTTCATGACCATTTTAATAAATTTCTAATTGAGATCCAGTTGAAAAGTAACATTAAACTACCAGAAGTACTTTGACTGTTTTCCTTTTAAAACTGCTTCTTGTTCACAATGGCACAAAATGATCCAATAGTTCACAACAATATTGCATAACAAACTATTCCAAGATAAGAAGAATACAATTAGAGAAAAAAAAAACTAGCATTTCATTTGAACTTGGCACTTGGAATGTAGAAAATTGTGTTTGGAACTTTTCTTCTGCTGCAGCAGCAGTATAAACAGCATCCTAACCTACTCGAGATACCATAAAATATTTGTAGACTTAGAAGTACACAACGTAAAATTGATTTTACTGCAGACGAGGTATTATAAGTGCTTGAATCGGTTTATGGCAAGAATTCAAAGCACAACTTATTGGCACTTGTAAAAAATAACATTTGTTCATGTTTCAGCATACTGACACACTACTCTTTAAAAGCCACAGATGCTGTAAAATTTTCAGGCCAAGATTTTAAATTCTCCACAAAACAAAAAAAAAAATTGTTCTTCCGTTTGTAAGTAATTAATACAATCTTTTAATTGAATAACATAAAAAGTCTTGAAGGTAGTGGAACAACCACTGATATATATAATTCAAAAAATATAATCTGTTACATAGTAACAATTGTTATAGGTACAAATTCTAATATGGACAGTCCATCAGTAAATTGTGGTCATTTAAAAAGACCAATATTTCCTTCTATTACCTATTCAGTTTATAGTTCCGTCCAATCAGAGACAGTTGATTTAATAAAAAAAAAACTGGACCTTTCAGTATAAGTAATCGAAATTTAAATCTGTATTCAAAAATTGTCCGCAACATTTAACAGTCGAGTATTTTATGGAAATGAAATAAAAAACACATAAAACACTCAGATACATTTGACATATATATTACAGCCAGAGGACCAGCTCTGGATATTATTCACAACTTAACTATTTTTTGTTAAAACTATACCCTTTGGTTATAAAAAAAACATCTCTAACAAAACAATATAACATCGCTATGGCACAGCTACTATCAAAGTCTCCCAACTGACTTGATCATATAAGGTTGAGTAAGAGTCAGATTTGTAGATCTGGTTTTTTTTTTTAAGTTTTTTTCCTTATAGAATTATAACCATTTTTTAGGAAGCAATAAGAATTTATATAAATTTTCTCATCACACCATTAAAAGTATCTTAATGTCACACACATTTAAACTTTTTATTTGAATTAGACTTAAATTACTTCTACAGATAATGTGCAAATGAGAATCTATCAGTCACTCACCTAGTACGAATCGAGTCAGCTGAGATAAAAAAAAAAGCAAAGCTCTTCAGTGAGTATAGATTTGAAGTACAGGTAAAAGTTTTTAGAAAATGTAGAACATATGTATAAGCAATGCTTACTATTCATATTGCATCCAAAAACTCCTACAGTATATTTACCCTTTAAGCATATTTTTTGAAGAGAATGTAGTACATTTATTAATGTATCTTTCAGATGGTGAACAAAGATGAGAATTTTCAAAGTAATTTTAAAAGAGTACTTTCTGAAAAATTATTCGTCAAAATATACTTTTCTTTTTATAGATAGTACAAGAAAACTAGTTTTCCCTTATTCATTGAGATATTTAGGGTGTGTTAAGGAAGTTAAGCTCAGTTATTGTACTTATTTGAATGTTATGAAATTGAGAGTCAGAATGGTGTAAGTCAGTTTCCCCCCTGAAGAATTGAGACTCGTTTTAAATCAGCTTTCTTGTATCTTGTGTGTATTTAACCCTTTCAGTCCTAAACCACCCGATATTGCTATTGAATCCTATGGTAAATTTGGGGCAGTTAGGATTAAAAGGGTTAAATGATTTTTCACATTTTAGTTCAATACATCAGTCTGGGCAAAAACGACTTACACCATCCCGACCTCACTCTATGCAGAAAGGTGTTAAGCACCAGTAAAGGCGCAAACAGAGCAAGCGTTATAGAGAAGAAAAAAAAACGGCGCTCAAATTCAGAGTTGCTGATATTCGACGACATTATTGGCGTCGATTTAGCCGTTTACTGGTAATCCCAGGCATGCCAATCGAGATTACATTTGGCTTTTTATCGCCTCAAATACGCTGCCAACACTCATCAGCAAGTCTGAACACGCGCCAATTAATTAAAAAAAAAACCTACGTAAACAAAAGAGAAGGTGGAGTTAACAACAGCTCACTGAACTCGGAGAAAAAGAAAGAAAGAAAAAAAGGCGAAAACAAGAGAGGAATAAATAATTCCAGAGCAGCAGCTTGATTAATTAGCGCCCCGCCAGCAGGGAAAAGTGGCAAGAAAAAATAAAGAAGCATAGAGTAGCAAATGACGGAAAACCAGCTCCGAGAAAATTCTCCATCTTCTTCTTCTGACTTAGTTTGGGAGGAGTCTATGGACAGGCGATGTCCAATCGGATCAGTCACACCATACTTGGCATTCGGAGAGCTCCCGAAGTCCAAAATAAGAGACGGTTCGGTTCGACGAGTTGAAGAGACAGCCCGCTGAGTATGGACATGGAGAGGTTCCGTCGTGATTCACGGTCCGCATTTGGGCTTCCATCGGCCTACCTACGGAACGCAGCAGAAGGCACGTACAGACCATCTTCGACGAAGAAATCAATTGGCGAACTGTGTAACGCACACCGAGGGGTTTTCCCAACCTTTGTTGTTGGTTGGCACAAGACCATCAGTAGGTCATTGTCATTAGGTGTCACTTGCGGAAAGACCTTCTCTTTGACACCATTAGGATGAGCATGGATCAATTTTATCATATGCATCGCAGAAGACGGTTGGCTTGTTCGTGATGGTTTGGACGAGATCTCAATAATACAAAATGTTTTATGGCCTGCTTTTTTTAGGAGGACAGGTAACTGCCTGTTTTTTAGAATGCACGAGATTCGTAAAATTGTGATCGAGCTCAAAACCACTTTAAACATAATTTTTGATCAATTCTTCATCAATGAACTCTTTAAGAATTGTAACAATAATATACCCCCATAGTGTTTGAGATCTTTGATCAACGTTGTTATTTTTGTCAATAATCGACTAAATTTGGGCTTCAGTAAAAGAACCCTCAATAGGTAATTTGTCTCCCCACGATCTTTTATTGCTGGCAACGCCAAGGATTGGGGGATCAACCACATGATTGCTATTATTGCATTTTCAAATCTTAATGCATGAAAGGAAGATGGGGGTTTCAAGATGCAAAATAACGTTATCAGTTGATCATTATGTGATAAATGGAATGCAATGGTGTGGCACTATGTCTCAACGTCACTCATTATAACAGTTGGCACTCTTTCAAAGAAATTTTGGTTAAGTAGTATTTAGGCACAGAAGGTATAATCCAATAGATAAAATTGGTTGCCTGCAGGTGTTTTATAGCGCAAGGGCCATGAAGGGAATATATTTGAAATCTAATTCTATCAAAGGAATTGAGATAGGAAAGTTTATTCGACAAGGCTTTTGTCACACTCTAACACTAGTTCGTTAATATGATGCATATTCTAATAGGAACAAGTCCTTAAGGCACTTAAAATTTTGTCGAGAAAATATACCCTCGGTGCCGAAGCTTGGTGCACAGCCACAGTTCGCCACTCGAGAAAACGCAGCAACAACACAAATCAGTTGTTCAACACTGAAAAAGTGAAGAATGCACTTCTCGCTGTACTCGCAGAAAGAAGACATCACCAACCAGCTGGAAGCCTTCATCAAGACCAATCGCTGTGGACATCGCAAAGTCGGTCGGCGGTTCTTCTTCGAGAGAATAAATAGCAGAAGAAGACCGTCCAACTGCGAGAGAGAGAGAGTAGTCCTGTCCGCAACCACCGCCAGGGTGGTCATTAAATCATGTGGAAGGGTGGCAACTTCTCCTGATGGCAGTCCTCGAAGGAATGGTGGAACTTGGGAAGCTGGCTGGCGCAGTTCTGCTGCGACGAGCTGGCGGGAAACTGGGGCTGCTAGGGGGGAAAGGGGACACAACATGCATTAATGACTGCCACCTTCTCTTTTTTTTTTATAACAGTGAAAACATTCAAAGAAGAACAGCTTTTTGGGTATGGAAACAGTAATGAATAAGCGCTTTTGTGTTATTAAGGTACTTATGGTGCAATGACCAAATTCAGTAAAACATTTTAAGAAGAACAGCTTTTTGGGTATGGAAACAGTAAAGAATAAGCGTAGTATTTTGTGTTATTAAGGTACTTATGGTGCAATGACCAAATTCAGTAAAACAACATATAGGGTCTGTTTAGCAGAAATTTCACTCTTTTAAGGGACCCTTCGCAAGATATTTTGGCTTAAAAATGGACCTTCACTAAAAACAAACCCTTTTTCTGCTTTTCAGTCAATTTTGCCACGCTATTCTTTCTTTAAAATATAGCTGTATCACCAACGCTGGAGTAAAATTAATAAATTTCGGGCTAGAAAGACAATGTCTCCCGTAATCTAATTTATTAAAGAATTGGTATCAATAACCCATTCATTCTTAGAAGTAATCGCACTTAATAAACCGACTCTCTTCTTATAGTGCCGTTATTGAAATTCATGGTGTTAGTGTATTAAGGTTCCTAATGGTACTTCCACGAAGTTAATTAAATCAGTAGTGAAATGAAAAGAACCGCAGAAGTTAAAAAAAATAACTTTTTTTTTAACTCTAAAAAGCACATTTGACACATTTAAATTTTTGGAAGCATGAAAACGCAATAGACGTGGATACAATAAAATATGTATTGTGTATTGAACTATGAATATTTCGTGCCTTTTTACGATATCCATATCCACCTCATTTATAGTTTAGAAAGAAAACTTCTTGCCCACCACTTATGCTTAAAAAGTTTACACTCGAAAACCATAAGTTTTAACATCTCATAATTCAGGATTGAAAACAAGATCTGCTGCCCATGAATGAATAAACAGCATCTTTGCCTCTATAAGAGCTGGACAGCAAAACCAACTTTTGTAACGGGGTAAAAATGTTGGACGGACGTTAACTTAAACAGAGGTTTAAACAACTTAATTTTTTTCAACCATTTCAGGTCATTTACTTATCCCCAAGTGTATTTATATAGTTCAAAAAGTCACAAACATTTAAAAATTATAGGTTTCCCCCAAGAAAACATTTGGCTATTTAAGAAAATGTTTGTTATGTATTTTTTTAAATATTTATTGTAAAATTTTCAAGTCGTAAAGATACTATAAAAACGCAAAATCTTTCGCTGTAAATTGTTAAGAGAATATAACAAACCAGAAATAAATAACAAGAAAATTTAACTATAATTACTCCGGAGCCAATAAAAAAATTTTATTACGACAATGTCTCTAAACGTCACGAAATTCCAAGATAAGTTTTAACAAAGAACTTGGCTGGAAGCTTTAAAATCCATTACAAATAAAAACAGAACAAATTATACCCATGCATTTATTTTACACATCAATGACGAGTTAACATACAAGTAAGTTTTAAAAAATTCAACTTTAAAAGGCTTTGCAACAAAGAACATTCAAAAATAAGTCCCACGTAATGTGAATTTAAGTCGCTAGCAAATGTTCCTAGTTTTATATGATAAATAAAAACTACTTCAGCTAGTACATAGATGACCTCTTATCTGTCCGTATCCAAGATGACTAATGAACAATAACCATATGACGTCAATTCTCTACTTAAAGATAAAATTTCATTTCACTGGTTTCTAAAAGCATCGCATATTCGAATTGGGACGCAGAAAAAAACGATAAGCAACAAGGTGCTGAGGATGAAAATTCTAGAACTGGAAAAATTGATAGGACACAACTGTCTTGAAGCATGGGTGTCTTGATAAATTTAAATTTTAGAAGTTTAAAGCTTCCAACAACCATTGCAACGAAAAATGTAGCAGTATAAGAAAACAAAATATTAAATATTAAAAAACCCAAAGTAATTTATAATTACTGAAATTTAAAAAAAATATAGCCGAGTATACGATAAAGTGAATGAAATGTAATGCAGGAACACCGTTAAATCTATATACAATAAAAATCTTCGATCCTTGCATTTTTAGGAAAATTATGGCGATTGATTTTTAAATAAAAAAAGATTAGGTTACAGAAATACATAGATCTTTAGAAGCTAAAATATAAATAGGATATTTATTAATGCTGAAATACTTAGCTTTACAGATATTTTCTTTTTAAATTTGTATAGTAAATTCTTTTTTAAATTGTTTAAATAATAAACTAAATTGTCCGCATACCCCATTGACCCATACGAAAATACTAAATGTATTCGAAAGCGAGAGCTATGTAATATTTAACATGAAAAATATTCTGTTACAAATCATAAAAAAAGGGTCGAGAAAAATAACATAAAAGGTTTTTCACAGGTGTTATTTGGAAAGGTCCCAAAACGAGAAAATGCGCCTGTTCAGACATGCAGATTCCTTGCCCCCCAGGAATGTGACCGTTGGCTTGCGCCCTTTGTCAGACCCCTCACGTGATGTCCAGACCCCTTTGTTCCCTTTCTATTGTTGTTGAAGGTCATTCGAATGTATTAAGGCGGTTTGTTACCATGCAGGTGTTGAAAGTTAGAGAGTACCAATACTTCTACTTTTAATACGTTCTGTTCTGAAGAACTTTAACTATGATGGGGTCAAAAATAATTTATTGAAATTCAGTACTACTTGTTCATAAAATTAAGAGAAGTAATAAATAATTGAATATCAGAGGTAAGATTATGTTGCAAATTCAATCATTATAATTTCAAGGGAATATTTCTGGTATCTAAAGGTTTTCATAATTATTGAAAACTGTCATTTCATATATCATTCGGTTTTGTAAATTGGAAACACAATCAACTCCGCTTATTGTGATCACGATTAATGTTATCAATCTGATAATGTGTTATCGAAATTAACCGGTTCCGATCACTCCTATTTAACTTAACGCAAAATGTATCGTTCTGATCAATATATCGCTGTTATCAAAATCTGGTAAAATACCGTAAAAAGCTCCTTTTTCCGTTTCAAGGCCAATTTTAAAACATATTAATACAAAATGAGTCATCAGTTATTTAGGTTTATATATTCCACTCTCCTATTTTTAAGAATGCAAAAGTTATACTAGGTATAATCGTTTTAAATATTTCAATCAGGACTATACAAAGTTGTGATTTTAAAGCTACCACTCGTGTTACACTGTTTGTAACTTTCTTATCAATCGGATATTGTTATCATTTTACTTTTGGATAAAAGTGATCACATTAAGCGGAGTCGACTGTAGTTCAAAATCGTTGTAAGAGGAAATTTTTCTACAAAGATTTGTACAAAATTTTATAGTTTTAGTTGAAATCCTAAAAAAGGGACTGGCTGGCCACATGCCGTGCAGGCTTTTTCCAGATAAATGTGTGATAAATTCGTCAGCATTCTAAGATAAGTTTTCTGTAAACAAAGTTCTTTTTCAAAAGAAACTTATTTACTTTTATTTTTGTGCAAAAATGACGTTGAGTTTTTAACTGTTCAAGCAAGCTTTAAAACTAAAAATGGAAGCATAATATTCGGTCGAATTCTCATCAAACTATTCCAGCATAATTCCTTGGCACCGTTGCAATTGTCTAAGAATAAAATTAACAAGGGAGAAAATTAAAATTAACGAGTTTTTTATTTTATGACAGGAATTTATTAAATATAAATTTAGTCAATCGATATTTAACTCGTATTATCTTATGAAGTATGAACATTTGATTGAACAAATATTAAAAACATTAAACTCCTGAACGCAATTATGTAGGTAACTATATTATTTCTCCCTTGGGCTCCAAATATTTTACTTCGGAACCATATCATGTCTTCTAACTCAGTGGTTTCCAAACTGTCCATATGGCGGTGCCGTGAAATTTAATTAATTACTTAATAATGTCAAATTTTATATTCCTTCTTTTTAATGTAAAATATTGCTCTTTTAGCAATATAAGACAATTTTTCTAGAGGCTGATTAACAAAACAAATTTTGCTCAAGAATTTAAGAAAAGTGACACTTTTTGCTTCGTCAGAATGTAATAATCTGATATTTAAAATTTTGTTTAATAATGCACTTTAGGTTTTTTCTTTAATTTTTTTTTTTTATTTCTTCAACTGGGGCGCCGTGGTAAAAAATAATTTCAGCCTGAAAAAGTTTGGAAACCAATGCTCTAACCAGAGATAAAAATATTTTTAAAATTTCAGTTATTTTCAGTGCGATTCATACAGCGTCGTTTGATAGGTTAAAACTGGTTCAATGAAAACGATTAAGAGTCATAACATCCCAGATAAAAAACTTAATGGCCTGCGCAACTAGCTGAGTTATCATGATGTGATGTAACTAAATTATACGATAACCATTGAGCCCTTTCAAGTAACTGAGATTATCTGTAAGTTGGCTTTCCTACTACAAGGGTAACATAGCGGAAAATACACATCTACAGGAACGCGGTCTCTTAAACCTGTATTGCATGTTTTCCAACCGGTGCCGGTGGTTCGTATTTCGAAAATGTACTGCTATGATGACGGGATTATAAATCGACGACGTAAAAGAATAACAATGCCGCGTTTTCAATATACATATGTGAATAAAAATTAAAACCGCAAGTTCACAAACACACAAGATGTTAACAAATTCCTTTAGATTTAGAATTTTAAAAGGGGTTTGGAAGGAGAAAAGTAATAAAAAAATACAATGAATTGACATCGATTTTGCCAATTTCAAGGGGCTATATCTGCCGATAAAGGGTAGTTATTTGTCACTCTTTACACTCATGTGTAGAGCGAAGCTAGGGAGATTTTTTTGAGCACAAAAAGTCAATTTCACATTCCCCCACCCCAATTTCCCACTTTTTCAAACTGGCGTTTGAATTATTCTCTTGTAATTCTGTACTCACGTTAAAACAATTTCGTGGAGACTAATTGACACGTACTCACGTTAAATACGTCTGTTAAATTCCTAAGAATGGGTAAAGGGTAACTTTCAAAAGAATTTCTAACAGTTAAACCTAAGATGCATCTTTTCTTCACATAAAAATCTTGAATCTAAGTACACGATTTCTCTACATCAAAAGTTAAAGGTTTTTGTCCAGAAACCTTCAACAAAACGGCCTATATACAACCTTCCACTTTGAACGTACATACAAGAAATATTTATAAATAGCGGTTTTTTATTATTTACGTATCTTTTCGTATATTTTAAGAACTTCTATCGCATAATCTAGACGAGTAGCATCTTTCATAACTTGCAAAGCTTTAAACCTACATATTTTTACCTGAATAAATTAAAAAGAACGTACTACAACACTCACGGGTATAGAAATAGCAAGCGACTACATCCAATCAATCGTAAGGTACAAAATCATATTTGTGCAGAATAACTTGCAAATCAGTATTGCGTATTTTATTCCAACACTTAAGCGAACTTGATGAAAACATATTAAAAACGAAATCAATGAAGTCTGAAGTGCTTAGAAAATCAATATGGAGAATAAGATCAGAACTCTAAAGGGGAAAACTTGTACTATTTACAAAAGGCAACCACCTGGAAAAACTGATTAAAAGAAAGTTTACATTTCCTCAGAACTTTGAGCACAAGTTCTTGGTAAATACATAATATTTACCAAACCTAGAAGGCAAAGTTAGCCAGATATAAGCTATATTTAGTAGCTAAACCTAAGGAAATATTCTCCAAGAAAACAACCTTTAAGCAGGAGGTCTTAATTTATTTTTAAGATAACTGGTGATAACACATGTTAGTTTCCAAATTAGATTCCAAAATTAGAAAGGCTAAAATGGGATATCTCTTAATGTATTGGCATATTCCTTTGAAATGTTATCTGATTATAGTATGTGATGTGGTACAAATTTTAAAAAATAACAATAAAAGTTAAAATATTCTATGTTTTCTTTAGAAGCACTTTTACTTTATACTTTATTTCTTGCTTTACTTAAAGAAAATGTGTATCTTTTTAAATAACCATTGAATGAAGTCAGTGTGTGAGTAAGTAAGTCTCTGAAATTTGCACTCACAAAGCTATATACTTAAAGCTAAGAAAAATTTTTACCTATAAGAATTTAACCCCTGCAAATAAATTTGTACTTTAATTGTTTTAAAACCATAGCAATAGATCAGACATATCAGAAACCTAATATTTTAAAATTTTATTTGTTAGTAAAACACTTTTTAAAACATTTGCTTTTAGATTTAGATTATAATGAAATTAATTTGGAAAAGTTGAAACCATCAAAATTTAACCATTATTAATATGGTAATTAATTCAATATTGGCTAACATACAATATTGATTTTGGCATACATTGAAGGACTGATAATTCACACTAAACAAAATACACAACTTAAATCTGAATTATAGTATTTATTTTTATTAGTCTTTTCTAGTACACAGTATATTTTTTAAAGATGTGTCATGCAGAAATCTTTGACGTTATTAAATTCGAATTAGACTGAAACAAAATATTCTCCAACATGGGCTGAAAATAAACGGCTTTTTTGGCAAAAAATACCAACAATTTATACATAAAATTGCAAAGTTGATAAAAAAGGAAGATTTAACTGAAAGAAAAATAGCAGATCGTTCTTATTTAAGTCACAGAAAGCTAATTAGACAGTAGTATTTTTACTTTTTAGATCTTGAAATAGACGTCTTTAAAAGTTTTGATGCAACAAGTAATTTGAAGCAATTCAGATATTTTTGAAAGGAAATGAAAGTCGTAATGTAAGTAGTAGTAAAAAAGAGAGCAGAATCAAGTGGAGAAAACTGCTTTGATGAAGTATATTCTCCAACTAAAATCATTTCTTCAAAGTAAGTTCATAAATCTTTAGCCATAAGACAGTAAAAAGATCAGATGAAAAAATTCCCAAAGCAATGTGATCAAAATGATAATTTGAACCACTTTGATGGTTAAGTTGTTCATCAAGATAGGAAAATTGAGGTAAAGGTAGAGAGCCATTTCAAAAGTATTGGCCAAGAAAATGGATAGTCAGAGATTGTGCCTTTGATATTTTACTCATGAGAGAAAACGCAGTAAAAATAATAGACCTACCTACATACATAAACCAAAAAAGTTGAAAGAATTTTCATAAATTTTAGATCATTTGAAACATTTACCTGCAATTTTAAAATATGATTCAATAAACTTGAGCTCGCAGTTAATTGTTCTTATTTGTTCCTAAATTCTTAATTGTTCCTAAATTGCTCTATATAAAAATAGCAATTCAATTGTGAAATCTGGAAAAAAAATGCCAATGGGCAAAGAAGCTGTTATGAAATGAACACTAAAAATCAAGTAACTATAATTCCGGACATCCCATAAATAAATCACAAAATGTTTTGGTCATGATGGAATACCAATTTTGAACACATGGTATTTTAATGAACATGAAACAATAATGTGTAAATAAACATTTTCAACAAAACTTGAATCTTTAGATTCAAACAAAACACTATTAATTTCAAATGAAACAAGCATCAAGCATGCAACGTGCAAAAAACTCACATGCATCCTAAACATGCTTAAACTAATAAATCTTTACATAAAAAGCTAAAAACACTTTATTGGTGTCCCAAACACAAAAAATCCTTTTTCAAGTTTTGGCACAAAGTTAACAAACTAAAAGATAAAATTCTAACTCATAACTTTCATATTCTTAAGCATCACTAACTTTTGCACAATAAAGGTGTCAAATCTTGTTCTTAATTGTTAAACTTCTGACAGAGTACCAGTTTATACCAGAAAAATATCAGTTCCATAATTTGAGCAATCCAATTTACAATTTGTCACAGAATTCCATTCATCAGTAATGCAAAATTATAAAAGAAAGCAGGATAATCCATTTCCAAATAAAAAATAATGTACTAAATAATGAAAACTAAATAAAGCATGTTCTTGAAAATACTCAACCAAAGATAAACTTCAGAAATAAATTTAGTGAAAAATGAGTTATTTTGCTAAACCATGGAAACTTCCTAATTGACACATGAGGCAGAAACAATTCCCTTATTATAAAATAGTAATATAATTAGGTGATAAAATTGTTTTAATTCAACAGCTTTTTAACCAAATGGTAAAATTGAATGCATATGTACACAATACAGTAAAGATATAAAGTAAATGTTGATGAAAAAATCAAGACAAGACTAAACCAAGTCACAAAAAGAGTGAATTAAGTATTGAAATTTCAGATTAACTGTTTTCTCCCTTTGATGCAAAGCAAGCCAAGTTGTTTTATGAGAGGGGAAACTAAAAAAAGAATCCAAGGTAAAATATTGAAATCCAAACAAAAGTCAACAGTTAGTATAAAACCACGCAAAGCATAGACTGAAGACCAAGTTGCTTCCATACTATTTCATATCCTGATTGTCCTTACCAGATAACAGCGTAAAATGTCTAGACAGTAAACTGATTATGTTGCAGACAAATTTCATACCAAATGAATCACATTTAAGATAAATTAATCTCAAAAGAACAATTTGAAAAGTAAATTCAAAGCAGTATACTTAAGATTTCATTAATAGTATTTTTAAGTCACAAAACCAATTTCCACATAAGGTTTCAAAAACTTTAGAATAATCAACCTTATAGAGAAAAGGAAGAATAAAAATGAAAATTCTTTATACAGCTAACAAAAAACCAGAATGAAATGGAAAATAGCTATGAAGTGACAGAAATTGGTGATGCCTTGGACTGAGTATGTGCAAAAAGTGTCAATTTACAAAAAAGCAGCAGAAGTCAACAATAATTATTTGTTTCACAATCTTCATTCAAGAATTTTCTCTAGCCTAATCACATAAGAGGAAACTTTTTTTTTTAAACGGGATATTTTTCTCATGATACAAGATTACATGTCTTTCATGAAAGGAGGATTTTTCAAGCTCTGAACAAATTGGGAATCTACAAAAGTTTAGCTTCCTATAAAATAAGCATAAATCTGGATAACTTTTGTTTGGTCGAAAATCAGAACAATGACATAGGATGATAGGAATTAAGGTAAAAAAAAAATACTTTTTCAGAGAGAACAGTTGGGAGTAACCAGGGAGCAAGAAAATTGTAGTTCAGGGTGGGGTGACAAAAACACCTAATTACAGGCCTGGCATTTGGGCATAGACAATATAAATAAATTGTGGCCGCGGTGGTGTAGTAGTCAGCGTGCATGGCTACGAGCACTACCGACCCAGGTTCGATGCCTCGCGGCTCCTGCTTGGGTAGCTGGTCATGGGTCAACTCAGCCCTTCATTTTCCCGGGGTCGATAAAATGAGCACCAAGCTTGCTTGGGGAATCAACTGGGGGTCCAGCATCGGGCTAGCCACTCAGCCTGGACACAAGCTAAGTAATTAGCACCCCAGGCTCAAAGAATAATGAAACGGAGATGGACACCGCCAGATGGGCCACTAGGCCAGGGCAGAATTTGATTTTTGATTTGAATATAAATAAATATATTATCTGAAAATTTATAAATGATTTTCAAGGTCATTATATCCCTAAATCCCTACACTGCCCCCTAGAAAATCAAAATCCAAATTTAATTCTTCTGATGTAATCTCTCCTTTGGGATGAATTGTACGATCAATGTGTGTTTTTTCCATCATATGTTTTTATCTACATATATGTATTTATTTATGTATTTTTTTCTTGTTGTTTCTAATAAATTTGAATTTAAATAATTAAATTTTCTCAACACTGCATCTTGTAAAAACAGTCACACAATAGACACAGTAAAAAACACGAGGTATCGCATAATACTTTCTAAAATTACGGCTGCTACCCATAGCTCATATCCCGTGTTAAATTTTAACAAGTCCTTCCAAATAGAAACTTTTTACCAAGGGATGAGCATCTGTAACAGCTAGGGAAACCATATAGCTTAAAGAAGATATCACCTAACAAACTACAGTCGACTCCGGTTATTGTGATCACGGTTAATGTTATCGAAATTGACCGTTCTTTATCACACCTATTTAATGCAAAATCTGCAACCTGCAACCACCTGCAAAATCTATCGTTTTATGTGATCAAAATATCGTTTAATGTTATCAAAATTTGGCAAAATCCCCGTTTATAGACCAATTTACAAAAAAAATATACAAAATGAGTCATTAATTTAGTATAGTAATGTTATATGATCCAATCTTAAATTTTCTTTAAGAATTTTTAATTTGCAAAATACATACTACAAATCACATTAAATATTTCATTATGGACTATACGCAGTCGTGTTTTAATTCAAAAGCTCCAGAAACACTGAAGTTTGCCACTTTTTAGTATACCAAAACCAAAAACGCTGATTATCATCAACCGGATATCGTTATCATTCTGGTCTTGCACAAATGTGATCACACTAAGCGGAGTTGACCGTAATAATAGTCTACCAGCACGCAAAAACTACCCATCTACCATCTACCATGCAAAAAACCATCCATGCTTACCTTTTCGCAGTCGTCCGCAACGCTATACGTGAGATCCGTCTCCTCAAAGCCCGTCGCGCTCATTCTTTGGTCCGCCAGGCTCGACCCCTGGGGGAGGTCAGGGGAGTTGAGGCAGGTCTGGATGAGGGCCTTCCCTGCCTCGCTGGTGATCATGGGCTGCAGTTTGCGGGTGGCAAAGGTGTAGACGTGGCCTGTCTCGCTGGCTACCAGCAGCATCACCTGTGTGCCGGTCAGTGTGGACAGTTCGTAAGCCTGGAAGGAGCATTGGTGAGCTTAACACTAACTCACACTATCTTGCATTTTAAAACGATTTAGATACAAGTTTAAAACAATATAATAATTATAGTATGGTTCAGTAATTGGAACCTCTTTAATATTAATCAACCTTTTCAATAATTGATAAGAAAAATAATAAGATTTAATAATAAGGTTATTTTTATGGTGCCAGTAACCGAAAAAGAGAACAGTAGTTTTTTTACACAAGGTTAGTCACTCAAGAAGGAGTAATTGGCACCCTAGGCAAGACATTAATGGATTGGGGTTTTTTTATAATGTTGGTGCTTTTAACATAGTCAGTTGCAGGGGTCTGTTCAGAATTTTTGTGAAGGGTTCGGTTTTTGTAAAAATTGTGAAAATCTACTCGTAATTTTGTAAATTTGAAATGAGTTTCTTTCAGCCAGGAGCCTGTTTTTGTGAATTTGTAAAAACAGGACTGCGAGTCATCAAGGCAAACAGCCTCGGATGCTCGTAGTAAGATGTAAAAAAGTGAATATAGGGTCCCATATTAGTAGTATTGTGAAAAGTCAGTAAGTCAGTGTCAGTAAGGCTAAAATAAAATACTTTGAGAAGGGTCCGTTTTTACAATGAAATATTTTGTGAAGGGTTCGAAAATGGACACAAATTTCTTTTAAACAGACCCCTGAGTAGTGTAGCAAAGGGGGATTTGGAAATATATATCCCTTACTTGAAACTCAGGAAAAACAAGTAAAATTACCTATCTTCTCAAAATCTCCTAACCAATCTACCAATATCACACTCCGAAATTGTTCCTTCTGGCTACACCACAGCCATAGGTGACAATAAGAACCCTTTGGCAGAGAGGTGAGTTCAGAATATATTGACATAAGTGGCACAGAATTACTCTTTTAAGTTTTAACTGTTTATAACAAGTAAAAAAACCGGTTACTTATTGCACAGATACGGACATCAAGATTGGAAGTTAAAATGTCATTGCTATATATGACAATGGGAATGAAAACGAAAATCTATAGCCAAACTACAGAACGATAGAACTTGTTGCTGAATTTTGGTAAAGATTTATTTCCTGTAGAAATATACAATTTGGTATAGGTTAGAAATTATAATAAGTGGATGCTCCCGAGACCCACCCTCTAGAACTGAGCCTTTCCTTTAAAATTACAGAAGTTTTTACTAAGACATTATAAATAATTTTAGTACTCTTGCTTACAATTCATTAAAAGAGTGAACTAATATTGAATTTGGATTTTTACATCATTCATGATCATCCTTATTAATCTTAAATAACTTTAAAAATGCTTTCAATGCTTTTTTTTTCCATCCTGACACCCCAAATTTTCAATACAATGGAAATCTTAGGCAGTTTGAATTTATATTTGAAATAGTTTAATGTACGTACTGCCCTACAAGAGCAAGGTAAAATCCTACAGGCCTCTTTCAGCCTTCTTTTATAGGGTTTTCTAAAAATCTAAATCGCCTACTGCAATATATTCTTGTGGAATGTTGCAATGAACTCAAAACAAAAATGGACAATTTCTGACCCTTTCCCTTGTATTTAAGAGAGAGTTTTTGATGTCTGTATACACATAAGTTTTCAACCCTCCTTATAATATATACTCCCTCTGAATACGAAGATTTTAACCTGTGACTTGAACTACCAAACAAAAGGTGGCAGATCTTTTCCGAAAAATATGTTGGAAAAAGTTTTGCATCTGCAGAATTATAAAATTTAAAAATCCCTCAAAAATTTTGTTAACATAAAAAGGTTGCATTTACTGGAAAATTCCTATTTCATATTTTGACCCTTAAATATTCACTACAGTGTAAGAAATACTTTAGAACTGCATGATTGTACTACACTCAATAAATTTATGTTTGGAAACTGGAATAAAACGTACTTTTCCAACTTTAGAAACCATGAAAATAATTCAAGTTTATAAATTGTGAATTATTTTTTGACCATTACTGGACTTGACTCAATTAAAATTTGAAATAATGGTCTATGATTTAGATTACCTAAACATCTGGTAATCCTTTACATCATCTCATAGGTTGTTACATAATTGAGTGTGTAGATTTTAAATTCATTGGCACTATAGCTATGTTTTGATGATTGAGGGCCCTCAGGTGTAAGACATGCGTATGTAATGGTTAGGTAATCATTCCAATGCAAATGCTTAGCTCCCAAGCATGCTTGGTTCTCAGTTTATCGACCGGTGGCATGGACAAGTCAAACACTATTACAATGCCACTGGTCATTCTGTTAGTGTTATTAGATTGTATCAAAGGCGGAAATTCAATGAAATAATCTCTATAACAATGAATTTTATTGTGATTTTATTTTGTAATGTTATATGAAGAGTGGTTACGTGGAAGGTCGAACAGTTTATATAAGATAGGTACCCTTGTAAATGTGTAGCATTTAATGTATTCCCCTCCTTGTGTCTTATTACCACTTGACAACCCCTTTAAAAATGTTTTCACCCTCCCTGGGATCTTCCCATTGCCACAGCCGATTTACAAAGCCATTATTGACATTGTTTTATTTTGAGGTAATCAAGAAAAAATACGAAAACTTCACTAAGTCAGCATGATTAAGCTTCTGTGTTATTCAATTATTTTATCAACAGGAACACAATAAACTGGGACTGTAGCTGAAATATGAATGGTATTTTGAGACCAACTATGTTTCGATTTATATCTCGGTACTGTCAACAATACCGAACGAAACCAGCACAATCCACAAAAATTCGGTGCAGGATAAACACTAGTTTTTAAGGCTTGGTATCCACACTGCCTAAATAAACACAGATACAAGCACTAAACTGTAGGTATACTCCACTTGCGATCTACACCAATAATATAATCGAATATATTAATCCAATGAATAACCACAATATTCGAACTGTAATCAACACAAATCCGTCCATCGATTTCTCACTGTTGTTGTTACCGACGGTTTGTTTACACATCACAAAAGTCGTTTTATTTCACAACTAACCTTTTTCATTATCCCAGTTTTTCTCTTGCTGAAAGTCGTATATCGTCGCAGTTTGTTATCGATAAATTCCATTTTGATTTTGACCCTTCCTTTGGTCTTTTTCCCGTTGGCAGGCATGGACTTCTTCGAGACCCCGCCGCCGGACGAGGATCCTTCCCGGGAGTTCAGGTCGTACCCCTCGTTGTCGTGTCCATTGGCCTGGTAGCTCTCGCCGCTCATTCCTGCTAAAACCATGGGATCGTCGGACAAGTCTTCCAACTTGGTGTGATGTTGGTACGAGGAGAAGTCCGCCCGACCCCGGCCGAAGCTGTTTTGCATGCTATCGTCTTATTTCGTCAAAATCATTCACCCCTTCGTCGTAGCTGCTGAAGCATCGAATACGGCGATTTCGTCACGACGAACGCGCTCGGATACAGCTACCAGCGAAGAAAAAGATAGTCCTCGCAGAGATAACCGAGGACGCTTCGAGACACGTGAAATCCTCTACGATCGTCGATAAATCCGCTACGACAGGTTCCTTCCCGATCTACGTCCCTTCTCGATCTGGCGTGCAATGTTTATGGTGTTTCGATCGAGCAACATGGAAGTCTCACGTGCTCTGCGGCCGCGTAGCCATATTTGGAAAACGGGGCTCCCAAATTTGGAATGAAGACCATATATGGAGAGAGCGAATCACAGCGGCGAATGTCGACTCGCCGATGGAAAGAGCGGCGAGCCAATGGAATCGAAAATTTCGAGCGAGGTTGACAACAAAAATGCCTTGTAGGGAATGAGGCAATAGCACAAGAAAATTTAATGAATGAGAAAGTAGTAGTTTTTTGAGGGGGGTTTTCAAACAACGTGACTGGGTTTCGGAAAGCAGCGATGCAAGAAGCTTTTTATTGTTTTGAAATGTCGTGCGGCTTTCTTTTCGTTTCTTTCTCAACACTCTTTTTTCTAAGAAAAATCTCGAAAAAATTTGCATTGGATTCTCATAAAATATTTTTTTATTTTTTCCGATTTATTATTTTAAAATTTTAACAAAAATAAGTGAAACGATGTATGGGAATTTTTTGTTACACTGAAAGAAAAAAGCAATGCATTCCTTTTTAAGTATCAAACTTTATTCACTTAAATTTCAAAATAATAAAATAAAAAAATAAGTGAAACGATGTATGGGAATTTTTTGTTACACTGAAAGAAAAAAGCAATGCATTCCAATCAATGCAATCCTGTGATGCAATGTGATCAATCCAAGCTATGCAAAATAATAAAAAAATAAGTGAAACGATGTATGGGAATTTTTTGTTTCACTGAAGGAAAAAAGCAATGCATTCCTTTTTATTAAATATCAAACTTTACTCACTTAAATTTCAAAATAAAATAAATTAGATTTTAAAAAAAAATTCAAATTAATTTAAAGTGTCTTAAAATAATACAAAAGTTTTATTTGCGATGTTTTTTATCTTTTGAGTTACAAAACAATAACATAAATTTATGTAAGGTTTGAACTTTTAGTGTAATGAATGAAGATAATCAGAAGAGATCAAGGTTAAAGTAAACAATTAGGGTAAACTTAACAAATAAAATTTAATGAAGCGAGAGACATGGCGTCCGCCGGAGGGAGAATCCGCAGCGAGTTTGCTCTTTTTTGAACGGAACGGAGAGAGGGGAGCGTCCCAGCGAACCGAAACCTAAACTCGGGTATATTTGTTTTATGTTCTCATAAACTGGACTATATTTTTTCAAAGCTTACTTTCAAAATATGTAGAAAATATATTTACATGAGCCTAAAAAATCTCAATGAATTTAAAATAGCAGCAAAATAAACGTTTATGTTAATTTTTTTAACTTAAAAAATTAAAAAGACTCGGGATCAAAGATTGGTACAAAAACTTTAAATATCTCTTGAAAAACAGAAAAAAAAAACATAGAATTTATTTGACTATTTCAAATGCTAAGTCCAGTAATGACTGAATTATTTCTGAAATATTTTAAAAAATTAAGTAACTCAAGACTGTAATAAAACTACATTAAGAAACACTATAACTCCTTGCGAAATGTTGCGTCTGTGAGGTATTTATTGGTTGAATAAATTTCGTTGCATTATAAATATACATATCACTCTCTTCTAAATGCGATATTAATTTTAATATTCATTAAACTTCAAGGAAGTAATTAAACCAAATATATAAACAGCTTTACAGAACTACACCATTGGGTATTATTACATGGTATAAAATAATTTAGCAAACCTCAAAGACCGCCAAGATCAAGAAGCTCCAATTATTCTAAACTTTCACAATAAAATAAAAAGAAAAATTAGTTTAACAGAAAGGTAACCTTATTATTCGTGATTTTAGTTACGGTTATTCGGTTGCACCGTATAAAATAATTAATAATACCGCGTCATGTTCAACTATTATAATCTGCAATTTTCTTCTGCAGTATTCAAAGCAATTTTTTTTTCGATGCAGTTAAATTTAATTTCTTTAAAGAGAGAAATAGTATCTTTATTGGAAAGGAACGTTCTCTACACTTTTTCTTGTTTCTTTCCCATGAACTCCCCAAAATTCGTGAGAAGACAAGTTTCAAAATATTTAAGAATGGAATTGAAACACTGTTCTTATGTAAAAGTAATAATTCAATAACCTTTTTCAGTCTCAATTATTCGAAATTGAGTTTGAGACATCATAAACTAAACAAATTAAATAAGATATAAAACAGCCGATCGTATAAAAAAAATTTATTGTACCCACCAGGGCTCGAACCTGGGACCTTCCGCGTGTTAGGCGGATGTGATAACCACTACACCATGGGTACACAAATTTAATTATAATTTAAACTCAAAATTCTAAATTATTTTAAAACTTTGGATTGAAATTTTTGTTCTCATCGGAGTAGAAATATTGTGAAGTTTAAATTTCAAAAAAATATACACATTTTTTTGTAAGCTATTTACTAATTTTAAATTAAATAAGCAAGAAACAGTTTATACAGAAATGACAAGATGGCAGCACTGCTTGAGCTATTTCGCTTGGTGTTCTTTTTTCTCCCCAAACAATAACAACGGTAGAAAACATGGAGATGGTTTTCCCGTTTATTGTTTCCTTTTTTTACTTAAAAACATAAATCATAATGATGTAAATGTATAGAAAATGCACAAGTTTTCTCAATCAAGACAGTGCTATTTTATTAAGCAGACCATTGCAATCACTAGGATTTTTAATTTGGAATGTTTTCAAGCTTTTTGAAAGTCAAAATCTCGAACATTTATTTATTTCGTAAGTTGATATATTACATTTTTATTAAAAATTGTTTTTTTTTTTTTTTTTTTTTTTTTGTAACTGGTAGATGTAATTTTATCATTTCAAAGTGAAGCAGTTAAAAATTGCGTTATTACCGGTAGCCACGCGGGTTGAAACAGCTGTTATTTCTTCAGAAGTTATTCCAACAAAAATAGTTTTATGTGGAAAAATAATGAAGTTAAAATTTGTGTTTTATTAACTTAAATTATTAATTAATTTTTTAGCTATACTGCGATATTATCAGGGGCGTATATAAGGGGAGTCGTGGGGAGACCGAGGGCCGCCCCCGCCCCGACCCCGATATTCGGAAACCCTTTTTCAAATATTTTCTGGGGTACAACCCACAGACCCCCTTTTTTTGCTTGGAACTCTATTGTTTACAATTTTTAATTTAATTTATCTTCGTGTTTGCGTTTTTCACTTTCGTGCAGTGTAATCAGAAGTATAATTTAATAGTATATTTAAGTAGTTTTTAAAACTTTTCCATTCATAAGTTGAAAAACATTATTCAGCTTTCAATATTTTTGAATATAGTACTTATATTTTTTTTCGACGAATGTTCTGTATTTTAAATACGGTTTGAATTTCCAGTAATAAATTGGTGGATATACAAAGAGAAAATTTCATTACTTATTCAGTTTTCTTCAATTTTCTCAAAACTTGGTTTTTGGACTTATTCCCTTTTGCAAACTGACGATTCAATTTGCTATCCTCTTAAAAATTTAAACATGTCATAAGCATCGTCAGAGCCGTATAGGTGATTTTTCTGCCTTGGGATGTTCCGAAATTTTTTCCAACTCCCCCACCATACAATAGGTTAAACAAAACATGAATATTTCTAGGTAGGATTTGTCTCTTGATGACCTCAGTCATATGTACTAAAAGAGGGGTCTAGGGGGTCCTTCCCAGACAATTTTTGGATATTTAACACACTATTTCTTTCTCGTAATTTTAGAACACCTTGTGAGACACCCAATTTGAACCGCTTCTTGTACGCCACAAAATTTTCAAGGAAAAAAACAGCAAAAAATAATACCTTCTTTTATATTCTGTCCTGTTCAAATGTCCCTTTTATAAAAGCCTCTGCGCGAGGAAATTACTACTGCAATGAATTCCTTAACCTTATACTCTTTCGTATGGAAATTCCTTGACGCAGGTAAAGAATCCTTACACAGCATCTTTCCCCTTTGCCTTTTCTCCGTTTTCCTCAATTTATTCATTCATCATTTTGCGTATGACCTTATATACTATGGAAGAGATCACAAAATATGGTTTGTGGTGACAGATATGACATCAGCCTATCAAAATCTTTAGAAGGAAAATATTTTTGCCTTTTTCTTCACATGTTTTCTTCAATCTTTTTTCTTTCTGTTTTTTAGCGTTAAACAAATTTTATGCAATGTATTTTGCGTTAATTACGCACGTAAATCCAGTTGAGGGGGCATTTATCAATGACATTTGGAGGATTTTTCGGCCCTGGAAATTTTTCATTTTGTGCTCATCATGATTGGTTATATCGAGATAATTTTAATTGATTGTTAATTTAAAAATTTTAACTAATCGTTTTAATTTATTATTTTTACATTGCAATAAGTGCAGTGTAAATATCTTGAATATTTCTTAAAATAGCTTCTTTTATTTTGAGTAAAAAAAATTGCTCCTTAGAAATATTTTGTCGTTATGAAAAGGGTAGTTGCTAACAAGACTAAAATGAGGGAATTGCATAGGTGAGGGATTTGCTTAATTTTACACTTTTTTGATACGTTATAGTTTAAAACTCTCAAATATCAGATTTTAAAGTTCAAAAATATGTTTTAAATAACTTAAAATTCGATTTTATTTTTGCCAAAACACTAGTAAAGTCATGTGATCAAAAAACGGGATTTGACCATTTGACGTCACAGCACCGTCGAAACTAGTGAATTGTTGAAATAAAAGAAATCAGACTTATCATAAAACCAAAACACGCATAAAACCTAAAACCAACACCCTCTATATACAGAGGGTCTTGATAAAACTCGTCTGTTTCTCTAGTGAACGGCCAGAAAAAGAAAAAATTAAAACTTTGAATCCTAATAATTCCAAAACCAATTAATATTTTTTGAAAAACAAAATGCCAATCTTTTTATAAAAAATATTTGTATGTGTCTTTAAAATATCATAGTATTTTGTTTAAAACTTTGTAATAGCAGAATGAAGCAAGCTAAGCATACAATAACATAGCGGGTCCAAGTGGGTCCAAGCGGTCACACAGCAGCCATAACGAAATTACTGTTTTTCCCGCCAATACTGGAAACGACAGTTTAAAAATTAATATCTTGGGGAATAGTTTTCCGATTTCAATAATTTTTACGTCATTTTTCATGGATTTTCATCCTCTATCATAATAAAATTTTTTAAAAAATGTGCAATTCCCTCATTATGTCAGAAATTAGATGCATACCCCTGTGGAACTTCATACACATGTATAACTATATTACATTGCAATTTTCGAATGATCCCTGATAAATCTTTTTATCCAATTCATCCAATGAGTAAGTAAAAGGAAAAGGCTTTTCGCCGACACTCCTCGTATATTTTTTTTATATAGGATACAATCCAATCTAAACCCGTTCACCAGGAAGTATGTTGTTCTTCTAATCAGAAAAATACTCATACTTTCCATTTCATTTCCTCACCGATTCCTGAAACCTTTAAACACAACTGATTAAATAGTGCGTGCAAATCTCGTTCTCTCCATCATCCATTGGATTTCGTTCGAAATCGTATAATTTTAAAGGGATGGAGCTTGCCAATTAGTTTATTTATCCGATCATTTCGTTCAATGCAATCATCGAGTGATCATTATGGATAGGTGGTTTTCTCTGTGGATTTTGGGATTTTTCTGCTATACGGTTCTCGTGAACGCCCTGTGTTACGCTTTGAACGAGCCGGTCGCTGAGGTTTTGTCTTTTGCGTCCAAATGGTTCATGTCCTCGACGATTTTGTGTTATTCGCTGTTGTTCGTGGAGCAGAAGTTGATGGGTCAGAAAAGGAATTCCGTTATTGTAAGTAGTAATTAATGCATTTTTGGTGGTTTTGACCCCAGCAAAATTTATATGAAATTTATGTTTGAAACATTGGTTCTCCCATTTTCGCAGAGTTCAATCTCCCAAATAAAATAAATTTCGGATTCTAAAATTTGGTTCTGTGACGTCATTTTGTCATACATTACATAGTATGGAAGTTCGACTCACTAGGCTTAATAAGCAGTATATAGGATAAGCATAAGATTAATGTGTACCAACCTCTCAAAAAAAACGTTTGACGAAATTTGGACTCTGTAAAAACAAAGCTCTTTTGAAACTATTATTCACCGCCAATCTTGTAGTTAGAGTTTTTTCCCACTAACTTCAACTCTTAGAAAAAGCATTTTCACCTTTTCTTAAGTCAAACGTTTTATCTTTACTGATTTTTCACCGGCAAAATTTTTTCGTTAATTCCAAATTTGTTTTGAAGACCCTTTTATCATAAGGATATTGAAAGGTAGATATTCGACTAAGAAAAAGTTACCCCTGCATTTTTATAGTTCTTCTATATAGAAAAAAAAATGTACCAATGTAGTCCTCCATTTATAGATTATGCAAGAGAAAATTCTTCAATAAAATTTGTGACACAAGTTAGTATCGTAAATATGCAATATGGATTTCTGTAACTTACTTTAATTTTACTCACCCCCAATAAAAAAAATACTGCCATTCTGTGCTAATGCACATACACACCCATTACACCATATTTCCAGGCATACGCAATAACACTTATTTCCAATATTCTTACATAAATATAAGCTTTGCGTCAATATACTTTAATCTCGACAAAGTCATAAAAGTTTTCTAACAATGTAAATGTGAAATTTTCTAAGAATTACGCAGTCTTTCCTGTCTAGGTTTCCTATGACCAACAAATAATTTTAAATTTGAAAAAGTAATATCATTTTATATTGGGAACACATTTTTTTATGAAATTAGCTTAAAATTAGTCGGTCATAATTGTGTTATAACGTTGTTAAATGGATAAAAGCAATTTAATGACATAAAAGTGTTCTTTTTCATCCTAAAAATCTTCATTCTATATTCAATTAGAAGTTCACATCTTAGCTTTCAAGTTTCAGCCTACGGTAATTTGCTTAAACTATTACTATTATTTTTATATTCACGATTGAAGCTAAAGGTATTTTATGTCTCTGCGAGGAAAATCTCATTCTCACAGGAATAACCTGTTTTTCTTTCTCTTTATCAAGAGTATAAGAAGGTAATTTTTTTCAAAACCCAATCTAGCTACTAAGTTAAAGATCCTTATTGGTTGGGGGTTCACAACTTCTCCCCCCCCTTCACTGAAATTTAAGCATTCTATTCATATAGTGCTGTTCTTCTTGGAAATTCTGTGGCGTCTATAAGTAAGTAGTAGACCTCTTTCGATCAGATGTTACCCAAAAGATAACAAATTATTTAAAATTGTAAAGGTCAAATTAAAAAAAAAAACTTTTGGGAGGAGAACCCCATGACCCCCATCTTTGTCCCACTATTGTCCACAAAATGTTAACACTAAAGTAAACCAGGATTCAAATCCTACCATCTAAAAAATTTCATTAAACCTATAACCTATAATGTACACGTGCGAAAGAATTAATATGAAAAAAAATCCCCGCCAAAAGAAAGTCTAGTTTCACGGCTATTAGTTATCCAGTATAGTTACGGCACGCATGAATACATAACAAATTCAGAGAAATGGAGAAAACATCACCTCTTGAGCATTGCGTGAAACGTAAAAGAATGAGACTGGCAAAAATCCCTGACAGTGCATCTTGGCATGGAGCCTAATTCAATTACAAGAATGGAAATTCGAGATGTTTTTCAACTCAATAGTGTTTTTTTAATCGCAACACTACCTGCGGAAGTGAGTTTTCTTGCGTTTCTTTCATTCCCGCTTCTACCTCAAGTGTCATACAATATGGGTAAGTTCTTTGTTGCCAATCAGACCGGACACTCTTTTTCGTTTTCGTGCTGTGTGCTTCTTCCGATTGTATTATTCGGGTCTTGCGTCGTTCAGAAAATTTATAACATGAGAGGACACCCACTGTCGTGAAATGAATGAGAAATTTTTTTTCCCATTCACTCACTGTGACGTTTAACCTTATCCTTATGTTAAAAAGATTAGAATTGGTTATCTCTGTTAGTCTACTCCGCTTAATGTGATTACTCCAAGATCAGAATGATAACATTATTCGATTGATAATAATAAGCGGTTCTATAATGAATAGTGGCAAACAGTGTAACATGAATGTTTGCATTAAAATCACAACTGTGTAGTCCTACTAGAAGTATATTTAAAACGATTTCCTAGTGTGTATTTTGCAAAAACATTCTTAAAGAAAAATATAAGAGAAAGGATAGTATAACCACGGCTTACTAGATACTTATACATACAGGCTAGTCGAGTTTTAAACAATGAAAACCATGTATTACCATCTGGATTTGCAATTATTTCCGTACTCGGCTAGCCTGTATAAGTATCTAGTAAGCCGTGGTATAACACTACTACATTAATGACTCATTTTGAATGTTTATGTATTGGCTTTCCAACGGGAAAAAGGAGGTTTTTAAGGTATTCCACCAAATTTTTTGTAACATTAAACGATATACTGATCACATAAAACGATAAGTCAATTTCGATAACATCCGATTGATAACATTAACCGTGATCAGATTAAGCGGAGTCGACTTTTGGGAACCTTTTTCTAGGTTTTAAATGAAAATAACCCATCCTAGTGTACATATTTTTTCAACATTGGGTCACAATTTCACTAGTTCATTAATAGTTCATGTTTTCATTGTTAAGAAATATTTTGGGTTCAATACTTAAGGTTTTTAAAATGTGTTATTTGTTGCAATATTTATAGAGCATTTTCAATCACATGACTCGGACCTAACAACGGCCTTAGCAACATAAGATGTTACAGTTTTTTGCCCTACAGAGGTTAACAGTTACAGAAAATGACTAGCCGTGGAATTCTTCTATTGGAGCATTTGCAATCACGTGATCCCATACCTAAAAACCGCCTTAGCAACAAATAAACAAAGGCCTTAGCAACAGTTAAAATCCCTACAGAAGGTACACAGTTAAAATCGTTCGCAAATCGTTCATCGTAAAATCGTCGTTCACAGTTTTCGTTATATATAACGAAAATATGTAAGAATAAAAGTAACACTTTATGTAAGTTTTGTCTCTGTTTTATACACCTAAGGAATTTAATTTAATTAAATGTTGAGTTTGCCAGTATAATATTCTAAAATTCTTATTCTTAAGATATTATTATATTTTTATTTCTACTAGTGTTCTAAAATATTTCCAAAGCCCTCCAAATTAACAAGAGGCAAAATCTGCATAACAATGGTTTTTGACGAGAAAACAGTTATTTTCTTGGTCAGCAAGTGTCTCCAAACAGTTCTATAAACAGTTCTATAAACAGTTATTTTAGGCTTACGGTAGAAAAATCGAGATGAAAAACCAAGAAAACTGCACGAAAGGTATTTAATTTTGGTGTTAAAATATGTATTTTTTGGTCCTATTTGCATTTCGATCGGTCTTTAAGGGATATTTCAGCTGGGAAACTTTTTAAATGCATTTTTTGAGACCCCTTCCATTGACTTAACATTACGGCTGGCCGATGGAAACATGGCGCCTTGTTGGTTACCGAGTCTCCTATGCAATAGCATTACTGGGTCACGTGACGTCCACTCTAATATACTATTAGATCTCTATGATTTTTACGCAAAAAAAAAACCCTCCCCAAAGTTAACAGTTAACTCCACAAAAACTACTTGAAAATCTTGACAGATATTTAAAATAACAGAAAATAGTACAAAACTTTAAACTATGTGTATCCTTATAAAATTTTTTGCATATCCAATTCACTTAATTTGTTCGTATTTGTTGGTTCGCTAAAATAAGAACTAATAGCAAATCATCATCAAAAGTGACTTGTCTTTTCCTATTGGTAGCTATATCATTTATTATTATTATTACTGCTTTTGGTCTGTAATATTACTAATTATAGAAATTTATACTATTGTTACCGTACCCTCTACAGATAGTTAAGGGAAAGTATGACCTAAAAAGTGACTCTTAACGGTTTTATTGACCTGAAAATAAAGGAAAAAGGCAAAAAAGACTACATTTGAAACAATGTCTTCCTGTAATCAATATGGTCTTTATTTTTGATGGAAGAAGCCGACCTTGGTATACTGCGGCAACGAGATTTTGTCGCTTGGCAGCCCTAGGAGAAACGGGACGCTTTACTTTTTTGGGGGGTGGTGGGGTTAGCCTACGCACGCCAACTTGTTATTCCTCACGGCAGAAACTATGCCAAAGTTGATGTTCAAAAGAAGTGCGGGTTTCGCGTTTCTTTTCTTTGAGATGTGTCTTGATGGTGGAACTTAATTTCGTCAGAGAATGAACTAAAACTTTACATTGAGAACATTTTCTTATAAAGTACGATTTTAATAATTACTGATCATAACATTTCGGCTTTTTTTATTTGACAAATTCATTACTTATCTTTCAATTGCATAGATTTTATGAGTTCACAGCAATAGAACAAAAACAAAATTTATTTAATCCTAAAATATCACTATCGGCCGAACTGAAACTTCCATAATCATGATGATTTTATTTAATATTTTCATTTAAAACTCGAAAATTTAATTACTCCAGACTAGCTTGAAATGCGAAAAAAAGTCGTTGTGCGCATCTTCATGCACAAGAATATCCGGCTCCGGCTGCAAAAGTCCTAATTGTTCTGCTAATAGTTTTCGCTGGGTGTACTTGCAAATGAGTAATGAAATCACAATTTTAACTTAAAATGACCTATAATATTCTCAGTAATTAAATTTTTGTACCAATGTCTCTCAGTCAGACATTTTTTAACCATTGTTCAAAATTTCGCGTAATGAGAAATAAATAAATTGCGTAATGAGATTTTAAAACAGTCTAAAAGAAAAAATTTTCTTAAAATTAATTTCGATGACTATGCTACTTTAAAAAAAATACTGACTGATATAAATCCTTGAGTTTTCGCTCAGTCCCTCTTGAGTTCCACATTTTTTCAGATTTTAATACATTTATTAAATTGTTTTACTAAAAAACTTACTTATTTTACTTATTTATTAGTTTTACTTATTAAATTGTTGTTACAGACTTACTTACAAACTTTATGTTAAAGAGCTTATGTCAGTTAAAAAATATATTTTGCTAACTCTTTTAAAATTTGAAACTTTACGGCAATAGTGAAGCCCCCCCCCACCTCCCCCATAAAAACATAGAGGTCTGTATTCACCTAAAGGGAAAATTTTATTTTTAAGAGGCCCTTTAAACGAAAGAAAAACGTCCATTCTCAGCGAAACACGCATAGCCCTCGGAAAACTCCGACGTAAAACAATCCCCCTTCACTTGCCAAGAAAAGCGCAAAAGGGATCTTTCTAGGAACCCCGAACCGAAATGCTCCACGCGCGGTCCCCAAATCGGAGTGGGCTCTCCCCTGGGTCAGGGGAGGTCAAGAGACAAAATCTCGTTGCTGCAGTATATTTTGACCGTTATCTTTGGTGACAAAACTATTCTTCGTTTCTCTTTACTGGAATTTCCTCACTTAACAATCATGTCTCCACGTCGCGATTTTCAATTGTTAGAGAATTTTTTGTCAACGCTCTCATATGAGAGGAAAAAAGAAATATATATTTCTTTTTTACCTGTCATTCTCTTTACAATTCTATTTATCTCACTTTTATCTCATTCATTTATTCTTCTACTCTTTATCTTTTTCACTCATAGGTTGTTTTTAGTTTCATTCTTACTTTACCTTTCTCACTTTTAAATAAAAAAAATTAAGATAGAGCAAATAAGTTATCGTTAAAGAGAACACTTTACCTGCCTACACCAGGAGTAGAAATAAACTTGACTTTAAAAAATATTGTAATAGCGGAAAGTGTTGTTAACAATTTAGTGGTGACTGTTATCCCCATCACAAATTTAACAGCCGAAAGTCATCAGCACGGATACAATTCAACCATTTCTCTTTCAATGCGCTCAAATTTCTTCTCAGGAGCGGTGGTATGGGGAGGGGATAGGGGCGGATCCAGACCAAATTTAAGGGGGGGGGGCATTTGGAAAAATACGATACTTCTCTATAAATTTTTTAATTTTACAAAAGCATAGTTTTGCCAATACAGGCTACCAACTACAGACTTAAAGCCCAGGAAGGTTATGGTCCGATCAAATTAACTCAACTACCGGATCTCCAGTACATCTCAATTTTTCTCTTGCCCTCGTTTACCCCACTTGAGTTAAAAATCATTTCATAGGTAACGCATTCCATATTTACATTTCGTACAAAAACTTTTTTGCCAATTAATGGAGGAAGGAAATGTTATTCGAAAGAATACTTAAGATTTATTAATTTTGAAGTCATTTATTACGACTCAATATTGCATTGCAATATTGCGACTCAATTTTAGCTCTGAAAAAGGTTTTTTTTTTAACTATTTTTGAAATTTTCTCGGGGGAGGCATGGCCCCCATGCCCCCCCCCTGGATCCGCCACTGGGAGGGGACCTCAGAAAATTCTTCAGTCTCTTTTAAATAAGATTCTAAAATATTAAAAAAATATCAAAGTGAACCAATTATTATTATAGTATAAGATTATATAAATTGAATTATAAGAGGTTACAAAATATTTCCTAATTTCTTCTGACATCAATATAGCACCGCTCCTCTGAACTAGCTACTACCCAAATAATTTTCTCTTTATTGTAAATATTTTTGTCTGATGCTACCGGGCCACATCACGGACCACTTCCAAGATTCTCACAGACTACCCATGGTCCGCGGACCACCGGTTGAGAACCACTGTTTAAAGGGTAGAACTTATGAATTGTACGTAACTAGTACTAACTCAACTACCTATGCGTCAAAAACTTGAACTGTACATCAACAAATCGCTTTTACGTTCGGATATGCATAATCCCTCGCGGCTTCCCCCCCAAAAGGGCTAAAACCTCATAAAACACCACCAATTACAACAGCCGTGGGCAGATGGTCCATTAAATATTAAATCATCCCGGAAAGAGCCATTGCGCGTCCAAATATCGTCCATAGAACGTGACAGGAATAATGTGGAGTTTTCGGTCGAGGTGCTCGGTGATGAGGGGAAATCGATCTAATGACCATCACCAGTCGTCTTCAACCTTCATCAAAAGCTCCAATTTCACACATCACCTGTTCTCCTCCCTCTTCAGAAACTCGCTTTTCTCCTACTTATAGGGCTTGCGGCGGGGAAACTCAATATGGACTGGATGGATCATGGATTGTCAACCCGTACCTATAGGATTTGCACTCCGGTGGAGGATTCAGTTTCGTAGTTTTTCGCCAATTGGCGATTTTTTTTGTTGTGTCATCTTGACAATCTTGACTGCTGCACTTGCACCAAAACCTACGTCATCCATCAGGAAAAAAATACCATAATACAGCGAACCAGTACTGACAAGGGGAAGAGATATGAGTGATGTTTACGAAAGACTTTATTAAAACCATTGTATTTTTCTAAATCTTTTGTTACTTAATTTGTTAAATAATTCTTTTGAGGAACTTTTTAATGTTTTACATTGAATATTAATATTTTAATTCAATTTCACTCAGCTATATTTTTTATAGACTTTTATACTGTGCAATTTGTATGTTTTAACCTGCTTTAACAATAAAGACTTCCCGCCCCCCCCCCCTATTACCCCATTAACTGAAAGGTTGGGGGGGTGGATTGGGCTACCCAATACCCAATTCTTTTTTAAAACTTCAATTTAAAAATGTATTAATTTTTAATAAAGATATTAAGACCCCTCCCAGAAATTACAGTGTAGATTCGACAGTGAGGCGGGCAGAGCAATTTTTAAGAGAGGGCCACCATGGAAAAGGGCGAGGAACACTGATTTAGAACCTAAACTAGCGTTTCTCAACGTGGGGTCCTCGCCCCATCGGGGCAATTAAAAATTTTATAAATTCTAAAGAAATTATGATCACCTCAGATCAGATTATTAAAAGAAACGAGTAGAGTAGAAACCCTGTTTTTAAGCGTGATCTAGATTCTAGGGGAGGACGAAAATTTAACAAATCAGCCTTAAATTAATCAGCCTTTATTTTTTAAATGTGTACCTCTGATACCTATACATGGAATTCATGTAAAAAACTAGGGGTTAAAATTCTGCCCCACCCACGAAATGTATAGGTCTACTTAAGGCCCATGGAAATTTCAGAAGGATTTAGGAGGGGCATGGTGGGATAAAGTTTAACAAAAAACTAGATTTCACTTCTGTTACATGCATGTAATCAATGTAAAAACCTAGGGATAAAAACTCTACCCCTTTAAGAAACTTAAGTCTATTTAAGGCCCAGTGGGGATCATAGAAATTTCAAAAAGGATTTAGGAGGGACATGGTGTGAAAAAAAGGAAAAAGGTTAACAAAAAACTAGATTTTACATTTGATACATGCATGGAATCAATGTAAAAATACTTAGGAGGTCAAAACCATGCCACGATATAACTATAAAGCCTAGTTACGGACCTGCAGGGCGCATGGGAATTTTAGAAAGAGGTTGAGAAACACTGACCATCTTTGCTTCCATCTCTCGGAGGACGATATTTAAATTAATAAGAAGAAAAAAAAACTCGTCGCCAGTTGGCGAGAGAGGAATAATCTCCTACACGAGTGTCGGTCATTCGGGGGCAGTGGCTCGTTGAGTTGAGTAGTTCAGAGGGAGGACAGAAGAGAAGAAGAAAGAGGATGGAGAAGGAGGAAGGCATGGAGGAAGTGCACTTGAGGGACGTCGAGGAGCCCGAAAAGCAGCAGAGGAAATCCGGGAGTAATTCTCCAGGTGATGCACTTTTTAAAAAAAACTTCTATCTTTTATCTTTGGCGAGATTTTTCATTCAATTTACCACCTGTTGATTTCGATTTCTCTAAAATAATATGTGTTGAGCGTAATGTTGTGTGTAACACGCGTTTAAAGTTTTTTTTTTTTTTTTGGCGGGGAGTTATTCTGGTTCCCTAAAGGAACTGCTCAGAATGATCGAGTCCAAAATTCATAAAAAAATTAAGAAAAGCATGGATTTGGAAGTCGTTTTGGGTGTTTTTTTCTGATGGCGAGGTAGTTGCCCGAGTCGGAAATTAAATAATTTGCCTGTGTTTAGAGTAGTTGGAAAAGTTCCTTTTTTATATGAAAAATACAGGCGTCTTTATGGGAAACTCTATCAGGGACTGTTCAAAATATTACATTAGCACCTGGAGGGGGAGGGGTGTATCTGTATATGTTACGAGCAAAGTAATAAACCGGGCATTATTAATAATAAATATAATAATACCCAAAGTTTAGGTGGGCAATGGGATAAATTCAATGGCATTTATCAATGAATATTTATCACTTTGCCCGAAATACGCGGGCATTTATTAATAATGCCCGGATTTATAACATTGCCCGTAACTGTAACTTATATAAATTACAAATGATGCTTTCTTGAGACATAAAATCATTTAATTTTCGATAATCTGTTGTAAATTGATAAAAAAAAATCAATAATTAAATTTTGGTAAAAAAAGTATTAAACTTGGAAAAATTTCAATGTTTCGAGGAGTAATATTTTGGTACGGACGATTGTTTAAAATTGAAAACTTTTTGGATAACGTACGTTCATACAACAAAATAGAACATTGGGGGGACGGCAGTTTGCTTACGAAATTATAATGTAGAGGGGTTTCCGATTTGCTTATTTTGCTGACAAGGAACAGGTCAAAAATAACCAAAAACTTCCTCGCGTATTATTTGAACATCAACTTACCACTGAGGTCAGAAGTTTCAAATCTGTTTCTAACAAATTTAAGAAACGCTAATACGTCATAGTTTCTGTAAAACTATCTTTTTTGCAAGTAGAGTTTAAAGGTAGAAAAGCCCTCTAACAGGGTTTGGTTTCGCTGTTATGGGTTGGTGTTAAATTAAAGTTATTTTCAACACCAAGTTTGAAACGATCTCTTTTTAGGATTTAATTTTCGTATTTTCTGCATTTATCTTTAGAATGACTGAGATTTTTCTTGTTGTGATTAGGAATATTTTCTACTCTAATTTATCAAACAGGAAGGTTATAACACAATGATAGTTTCGCGGCTCAAACTAATCAGTAATCACGATTTTATTCATTTATGTATGACTTTAGTAACTTTAAAAAATAATTTCATTCCATGCTTTTTACCGTAAGTTACATTATTTTGATACTCAACAATTTTTTGCACAATTGTGGGGATTTAGCATAATCTATTAAGATTAAAATAACAAAATGTATAAAATAACTTAATATGGAAAGAAAAATCTATTAAATATGTCACCATATTTACTAAAATTAACTTTACATCTATTTAAAAAATCGTTCTAAAAACCTTTTAACCGCAACATTTCGACTTTTGAAAAACTATCGCTCTACTTGTTCTGTTTCGTGCATAAAATTTTGAATTAATTTTCGACACACCCTTTCCAAAGAAAGGGTAAGTGAATTTGGTCACAAAAGATAGAGCTTTGTGGGCGAATAATTAAATGAATGCCTCTTTAAAAGTGTGACCGGCTTAATGCTTGAAAAAATTCAACGCACCTGTTACTATGTTACTAGAACGTAGAAAGAACTTTTTAGCTTCTTCAATTGCAATTGTTCGTTTTGTTTTTAAAAGAATTATATAAAATTTCTAGGGGCATTTAAAAAAAAAGTTTTTTCCCCTTATAAAAAAGAAAGGGTAAAAATGTTATTTACAAAAGATTTAGGGGTTGTTCTTAATTGAAAAACAATAAATTTAGTTCGTGACTGATACTTTGGTCCTTTGGTGTAAATTGAAGATGAGTTTTTATCAAGACATTTGAGAACATTATCAAAACTCCTTTTTTTCATTGCATAAAAGTTTACGATAACAAAAAATTTCACCCTTTAAACAAATTTTAAAATATTTTTCAAATATGAATAAAGGAGAGTAACCGGTAAATTCTAGCGCAAGACTCAATAGTTTTCTTATTTGGTGAATCATTGATTCAATAAAAATAGGAGGTATAACAAAACTTTGAATAACATTTTTACACTGTTTTAACCTGGTTTACCAGACCATACCTATTTTATTGAAGTGTCAGTTTTTAAATCCATTTTAAGGGAGCCGTTTTGATAATAATAGAATTTCCTTCATATTTATAAATAAATTTTTAAATAGCAGATTTTAAGTTGATTTTGTTTTGGAAATAAACAACGTGGGGTAGTTTTTACGAACATTGGACGGTGCAATATGATGTGAAACTTTCTTATTTTAGTCTCTTGATTTATTAGAGAGTTTATCCAGTGAAGGGTCTTGACTGAATGAACTTTGTTTGGAAGGAGGGGTTGGATATTAGTTCTTTTGAACCCTAGGAACAATTCTCATAGAAAGACATTTTATTTTTGAAATTTTAATACATAGAAACATTTTTCCCCTTCGTATTTCTTTATTGATCTGTTAATGTATCAACTATCAACAATATAATGGCTATAACAGGGTGATTACCTTAAAATTCCTAGCACAATATACTTTGTAATGTTTAAAAAATAAAACATCCATGAATGAAGTTTAAGAATATTACGAAATAGTCAAATCAGATCCTTTATCGCTATTGATACGGATATACGAAAAAACCGTTCAATACAAAAACCGTTCAGACGAAAACCGTTCAGTAAAAAACAAATTTATTACATGTGTAAGGGTATGAATTTTTTGTTTTGTTGAACGGTTTTCATCTGAACGATTTTTGCCTTGAACGGTTTTTTCGCGACACCATTGATACGTATTCAAAAAAGAAAAGAACTGCTCAATCATTCTTATCTAATTTATTGTGGTCGATGTGATAACATTGTTGTATCCTTCAATATCAGTTATTTTTGAATTTTCTTCCTTATTCTTCTCCAGTGTAATAAAAATAACAATACTAATACTACTGACATTAAATGTAACTCCGACTGTTTGACCGAGACTTAACTTTATTTGACTATTTATGGGGTTATAGAGACGACAATGCGTCATTTGAAACTCCCTTTTAATTTGTCCAGAAATTTTCCTCCCAACAAGATGCGACCTTTGTTGTAGTACCAGTTTCACCGACCATCAGGAAGGCTGACAGTTTCAATTGACCACGACCTTTTCTACGACGAAGAATTTTTTTTGTGTGTTTATTGTTCCTCTTTCATAAGTTCCAGTTTGTTGTTCTGTGATTTATCTTCACCGGTGTCATCTTTGTCCACGAAAAAGCGATTCTACCAAATCACAAGCCTTCCTTTTCACAAAATAGACGTTTTATTTGGAAGGCTAAATTACATATCCAAAGGCTTTTATTGGTATTTTTTGTTAATATTACTTGGCTTAATAGAGATATCAGTTGATAGGATAGATAGGGCTGGCAACCAGATATGTCATTGTTGGTTTTTGATAAGTGATGTTCCTGGCTAGGAAAAAAGAACTGTGATATTTTAGTGATTTTAAACATTACCAACGTGGTTGATAAATCGGCATGGGTATTTTAGAATGGGTCATCCAGTTCTGTAAGTATCAAATTTGTATTTTTTTTTTTTTTTTTTAGAAATTCATGTTAACTAATTTTGTAACTAAGAAATATTCTGGAAGCCTAAAATGTTAAGCTGTGAGAGTTTCGAATTTGTAGTTTTATAATATAATATTTATTTATTTGAGTGTTTGTGTAAGCACTGGAAATAATTACCATTGATGTCTTTCACATAGTGTCCATGATCTACAACTTGTGTCCAAAAATTAAGAATAATTTTATTTTTGGAATAATGTTGAAATCTTGAAACTTGAAAAAGTACCGACTTTCATGAAAAAATATTAAGTGGTTCTGGAATTATAAATGCTCTTAAGTGGTCAAAATTAGTCCCAAAAGAAGCCAACGTGAGTTCTGTAAATTTCTCTATCGTATCTTCTAAATGGGTTATACAGGTGAAATTGGTGTCATTTTAAAGTCTTTTAAATGTTCTTTTTAATGGTGTACAACATATAGTATTTTGAAAAAATGATATATTTTACTGAACAAAATACTATAATTAAAAGTTTGATTTTTCTTAAATATGTACCCCTTTAAAATTTTAATAGGAATAGGTAGTATTATTGTAAAAATTATAGAATGAGAGAAATGAACAGTAATAATGTGCTAATATTGAACTTCCAGGTTATTAATTATTGATATTCAATTTCTATTGATTGACATGTCGCTTGATCTTTTTTTAAAAATTGTACTTCTTTTCAGTCGTAGCATTATATATTAGTTTCCGAGGTCAGCTGTTCACAAGAAAATGTCGCAGTGCGGCTCTGTTGACAGGCAAGACAGTCATCATTACAGGCGGAAACACTGGGATAGGAAAAGAGACTGCCCTCGACTTATCTAAAAGAGGTAACGGTCCCAGAAATAAAATTTTTGACATGAGATCGCCATATGTTCAAAATCCCTCTTTGTAACTGTAAGATGCTCACTCACATTTAAGGGACAACCAAAGCAGTGTTTCTCAACGTGGAATATTTATTAAGAAAAAGGGGGAGCATTTACAGATTTTAAGGAATTTTCTTAAGAAAAGTTGTAATTGCAAATTACTCTTACCACGGCTTACTAGATACTATACAGGCTAGCCGAGTTTTGAACAATGAAAACCATTTGACAACTTTTCCAGCTTGGATCGCCACAAGTCCTACCTCTATCACCCACCGCCTTCAACACTGTGGATATGCTTTGCCAGTTTGTCCAGTAAATGATTTCTGTAGCCTGTATAGTATCTAGTAAGCCGTGATCTTACTAAAAAAATAAGTTTAAACTCTGTTTTTTAGAGTCACCACATTCAAAAACTTTCTGGGGATGGGCTTTTAAAGATCCCACTTTCTGACATGGTACTAAATGTTACCTCAAAAACTTTACAAATTTGATGCACCAAGGGTCAAATCCTATCTTTACATTTCGAAAACAGATATGCATTTAACTTTTAGTGCTTGGATGGAATTAGTGTAGAAAATATAGGTGGGACTTGAACTCCTACATGAAACTAAGGACACAGTTCAAAAATGATGTCACATTTTACCATAACCCCTCCCCTCTCTTTTTTACATGTCCCGGTAGTGTACCCCACCTTATAATTTTTAAGGGAATTCTTATTTTAATAATATAGTAGTATAATTTTATAAAAATGTGCTTATACATCTAACGTTTAAGCAATATTTAAAAAAAAAGTTAATTTTTTGTTGTTGATTTGCCAGTGTGTGATCTCAGAATTATTGTAACTCCCTCACACATTGTCAAACCCCCTTACTCCCCTAAAGTCTATAAGCTACTGTTCTGCGAGGGTAGGAGAATTTTAGGTGTGAGACGGGGGCATGGCAGGAAAAAAAAATGTTGAGAAAAACTGAACCAAAAAGTTCACCGAGTGACCTTGGCAATCCCATATTGGGAATGACAACCATTATGCAAAGTGGGATTTACAAAACGTGCGTCACTATATAACAACGCTTCATTTTCTCACTTGTTATAGAGGTTGACTGCTTTCAGGTGCCGAAATCATCATCGCCTGCCGCGACACCAAGAAGGGATTGGACGCTGCGAACGAGATCCGCGAGAGGACCCCCTCCGCCAAAGTGGTGGTCAAACCCCTGGACCTCGCGTCCTTCAAGTCCATCCGGGCCTTCGCGGCCGACGTTCTCAAAACCGTCCCTCGCATCCACATCCTCATCAACAATGCAGGTGAGGGGTTTACATCAAGTATACTAGTTCAACCAAGTTTTTTTTCGATCACATGCAGCTGGGTTTAAATTGGAAAAAAAAATTCACAGTTACAATTCAAAGTTTTTACTTGAATGAACGATTGTTCTCCATTTATGAGATCTTCCTGCAACTACTGAATTTTATTGGAAGCCTCCAGAGCAATTAAATACCTTATTATTTGAAATTATGTGGTCGATTGTCCAATCAATTGCACAAGTCACCCTAGTCTCATTTTCTACCTTATTATGATTTTAGAAAAAAAAAACATCATAACTCAGTTTTGAGACATTGAAAGTTTGGGTTGTACTATTTTATACACCATTCAGAAAATAATTTTTGTACCAAAGATATGTCTAATTTACATTATTTAAATAAGTAACACAAAAACTTACCAAATATGAAAGGAACAGATTTTAGAGGGGCCATCATTCCCAAGGCCAAACCCTATCTTTTCAGGATATATTTCATTCTTTTAATGGTAAATGATTTGTCCAGGAGGAATCAAGGACAGCCTCCATCTAGATTCTTCTTCCCAAATTGGTCTTAGTCAGAAATCTGTACCAACTAATTTAATACTCCAATCTTTACTTTAAAACAATTAATGTTACCAATCATTGCCACCTACAGTGAAAACAAATAGCTTTTAACACATTTCTCAAATGTTTTGAAGGAGTCGCAGCACTTCCCAAGTCCAAGACCGAAGACGGCTTCGAGTTGCAGTTCGGAGTGAACCACCTGGGGCATTTCTTGCTGACCACCCTGCTGCTGGACAGGATCAAAGAGTCCGCGCCCGCCAGAATCGTCAACGTGGCTTCCATTGCTCATGCCAGTAAGATCCATTCAGAAATAATAAATACCTCCTGTGTATAATAGTTCATTCAGGGTGGCTATACAGAAAACTTAATTTATTTCAAAGTTCTCTGATGATTCCAGGTTTTCCCTGATGTTTTATAAGTACAGTAATTTCTAATCTTCTAGAAAGCGGGAGAATGAAGGTAAAAATAGGGAAGCGGGAGAAGATGGAAAATCTGACCGAGTCTCTCCTGTATCGGAAGGGCTTCTGTAACTCTTTAAAAGCAATAAAATGAGACTCTTTCCACACCTATCACAAAGGAATCCTCAGAAGCCTTTTATGGAACAATTGCAACCACACTCACGATTTTTTTTGCAGGAAGGAGAACGGAAATGCACTTTTAAAGACTCGGAAAATTTAAAAAATGTTAAAATTCATTTTCCAAACTTAATTTCCCCGATTATTATCGGATTTTGTAAAATTCCCAGATTTCCCTCCACATAATTCCAGGTCTGTGGCCTTGTTCATTCTACCAAAGGGAATGACTCTACTTAGAGGGAGAGATTTAAAATCCTTACACTATGATCCCCAACAATTCTACTTGAAAATGATTATAATTTGAATTGAACTGCAGTTGATTGATATAAATAAAAGAGAATACTAATTAGTTTGTAAACAAAATTAAGAAGTTCGAATAACTTTATCTAAAAATGGCAAAATGCAGTTTCTAGTGATGAACCATGTATTATTATTATTTATCCGTTGTATCTACTACCTGATTATGTCTGAGTTACGTTTTGAAAATTTTTTTCAGTTGGCAAAATGGATTTCACAGATATCAATCTAGAGCGCAGCTATAACGCTTTCAGTGCTTATGGTCGAAGCAAACTGGCAAACATTCTTTTCACCAGGGAATTGGCCAAAAGATTAGAAGGTAAAAAATATTATTTTCGTTTGAATGATTTCTATTCACATACATGCATTCACAGAATGAGGGACTCAATAAGGCAAAAAACTAAATGTAAAGACCCCACACACCCATGCTGAAGCTGGTGAAAAAAAGAATAAAAATTAAGTTTCCACTACATAAATCATAAAAACTTACTAGTAACTTTATACCATGAATAAATCAACAGAAAAGACACTGTAATAATTCAGAAATTATAAATGTGAAACAAACTAATTTCTGCACCGGGCAAAGGGGATCGAAGCATCCCCTACAAACATGCTTACATTTATGATTTGTGTTGTTCTATATCTTTTGTTAATTTACACAATGATACATTGTCAATTATATTATGCTTATTTAGAAAGCTTCTTATTTAAAAACTGAAACTTTTAAATTAGGTAGACTTTTCAAAAGCCAACACTAGAAAATCAATGGAGGAAGCTATTTCTTACCCCAAGACTCACAACTTTCTTCCAACCATTTGTCAGCAAATTAGGCAAATATCATTTGTAGCTAGCTTGAAGGTATAAAAAAAAGAATACACTCAGATGTATTAAATTTTTATGAGTTATAGAAGAATTGATGGTTTGAAAAACACGACTTTTAAGACTAGACATAAAAAACAAGACAAGTACCAAAAGTTGATTTCCCAAGGTTTAAATTTGGTTCTTCATAAGAACATACATATCAGGTGTTGTTGGCTATGACACTCTTTTTGGGTCTGGCTCACTTTTTTAATTTTTTGTCACTTAGCTTGTTTATAATATCTAGCCTTCACTTTCTTTCCAAGACTTATCCAATAACTACTACCACATATTTTAAGCTAAATAAATCCTTACACCTTTCCTTCAACTCGATATCTTACTTATTTAGAAATAGTGTTCTTTTTAAATAATAAATGCAAGAGCATAACAAATCTTTTACAATAGGTACTGGTGTAACAACCTACTGCTTACATCCTGGAGCAGTTGACACAGGGCTTGGACAACACATAGGCTCATCCACCAATAAATTCACAGGATGTTTTTATAACGGATTCAGCAGAATCTTTTTTATGAATCCAACGAAAGGAGCTCAGACAACTATACATTGTGCGGTGGAGGAGTCAATCGCACACGAGTCTGGATTTTATTATTGGTGAGCAGTTTTAGCCGATACAGAAGAGGACTGTGGTATAATAAAGGAACATCTTAATTTTTTCATTTACAACCACTATCATTAAAATAAGGTTTTCTTTAAAGGCATAATTTTAAGTTGATCGAATGAATGTGTATGTGTCACTGATTACAAATATTTAATTAATTTAGTTAACTTTTTTATATAAATCATAACTTTAACTTAAAATTTAGTGGAGCAAATGCCAGTTTATTCCATACATAAAAGTCTAAAAAAATTGGACATTTGTAATCTTTCTAACTGAAAATATATATATGGGCAGTAATTAATCGGGCATTATTAATAATGACCGAAGTGGAGGCGGGCAAAGTGATAAATTTCATTCATTAATTCCACTGAATTTATCACATTGCCCGGGCATTATTAATAATGCCCGATGTATCACATTACCCGTAACATATATTCCAGTAGAAACTAAATGGTTTAAAAAGAAAAGACAGAAGTTTCAGTTTCTAGCTTTGAATACTTATAAGTTGAAATGTAATTTTTTAAACAGTGAGTAAACATTTTTGTTACACCTGTGAATAAACATTAAAATGATGCAGCATTGTTTACTCTCAATATTTTAAAACCCTTTTCATGCAAAAAAAATTGTATTGGAATCATATGCTGTGGTAATGTCTACTTAACTTTGACAACTAGAAATTTCATAGCATTACTAACAGCCAACTTCACAGCAACAAACTTGGTCAAAGAAGGATTCTACTAATTAGAGTCAGCAGAAGCTAATTTTTCTCTCTTTAGCTGCTGTTAACACTGATGGCTGTAAATATGGCTGTTAAACTTGAGTTTTTGAAAGACAACTTAAGAAAAACATTATTTAAAAATTGTTAATAGTTATATTCATAATTTCCCGAAAGAATTGTATAAAATTGAATACTTTTATTGATATAAATTGATTGATAAAATGCTTTTTTTAGTGATTGCACAAGATGCCCATCAGCAGCCAAGGCTAGAGATGATGTCACGGCAAAAAAGCTATGGGACCTGAGCGAGAACTTAATAGCCACTACACAATGAAAGATGAACCCCTGCATTTGTATTTATTCTCATTTATACCAAAGAAAACTATTTCCGACTGATTTGTAATAAATGTATGCCACTCAAAAAAAAGTTTTAAAGTCTATTCATAATTTTATTTGCTAATTCTAGCACAGAAATATTGAAGACAATTTCTACACCTTTTCCCAGTACAAACACAAAGAAGGACAAGTTCTAGTGATCCCAGTGATCTAAAAAGGAAAACACATATTGTCAGTAATATCAAATAAACAAAATGCAGTAAAGTGGAAAATTTAGTGGAGTAAATTGATTAATATTTAGTAGATACCAACTTGCACCAGTTATTAGAAAATGATTTATAACATCCAAGGCTTGTATTTAGGGTTTTCGCTGCCCAATGGATATTTTTTTACCCCCTTAGATTCCTTATAGGAAGCCATCTTGGGGAGCATTTTTTTTTTGGAGGGGAGGAGTAGATGGTTTTGTCCAAAAAAAAGTGCATTGTACATAATAAGATAAGTGTTAAATGTAGTTTCCTAAACTAACTAAAACTCTAAACTCCTCGGCGCAACAGCCCTAGTGGGCCAAGGCCTACGATGCCCATCTTCGTTCTCCTGACCGTGGGCCCTGGGGTGCAAGGCATATGTCCCGGTTGCGTAATTCTAATTCCCACATGGACAAGGAACAACCATTGGCAATCTTCCAATCTGATCGCGTTTCTCCTCAGCGCGCGGGCTTTTTTTTGTTCATTTTTCACCCCAACTCCTCCATTTCCACATTCTTTCTGAAAAGGAAAGTAATTCTTTCGTTGATTTCGTCTGCAATCTCTGTCGTAGTCATTTTTACTCGCTTGATGAAATTATTGCGGATAAATTTGAATTCAGACAAAATACTAACGCAGTTATAAAAATAATTACTCACGAAATTTGGCATTAGCTGTACACAACAATTTACCAAATGCAAAGAACCATTAGAAACTCGAACAATTTAAAGTGTTAATTTTTTATTATTATTTTTTTTTTAATTTTGAGGTATTTTCATTAGAATTTTGGGATATTTTCATTAGAATTTTGTGGTATTTTCATTAGAATTTTGTGGTGTTTTCATTAGAATTTGTGGTATTTTCATTAGAAGTTTGTGGTATTTTCATATTGTGTTTGAAAAGAAATAAATAGGTATTTGCTTTGAATTTTTGAGGTTCATGTTTTTATACTGTTCAAATTATCGCGTGGAATGTTATAAACTGTATTATTAAATTCCTTCAGTGATCATTAAGAGCCTGTTAATTTTAATTATTTCTGAAGTAATTATTGATCAGAGCTTATTAAAGAATAATAACGATACAAATTATTAATAAATCCAATAGATCCAATGAAAAGGTTGTATCGATTGAAAACTACTTTGATAATTATTTTAACACCACCTTTATTAGATAGAAGTTAATGCGAATGTTTCCTTCCATTCTGGCTGTGTGCGAACGATCGTGAAGAAACTTAATCCATCTGCAGTTAACAAATTATTCGCTATCCGTTGGAGGCCAACAATGACATACATAAAATCTTTACCGTACATAGCATTTGAGCATTTCATTGCGATGCTTAACTTAACAGTCCGAAAGAAGGTGGCGAAAATCGAAAAAGCAAGCGGTTCTTCTTTTTTCCCCCGTTCCTCCGCTCGCGTATAAGCACTTGTTCCTTGCCCATGTGGGAATTAGAATTACGCGTCCCGGTTAGGTGGTCAGCCTAATGCAGGACCCCCAGTGTTTAGTTCCCAAGCACGCTTGGTCCTCAATTTATCGACCCACTCAAGGGATGAAAGGTTGAGTCGACCTTGCCCAGCCCGGGAATCGAACCCTGGACCTGTGGCACGGAAGAGCTATGCACTACCACTGCGCCACCGGGCTTCAGTTTCCTAAAACATTCAAAGTAGAATTTGGTCCTTGACTTTTTTGAATTTTGTGGGAAGGACATAAGCCATAAAGGAGGGCTTATCTAAACAGATAAAACATGAGTGGATTAAGACCAAATTTGAAAAAAATTTAGAAACTACAATTAAATGCATAAACTTTGATACATAATAGTTTTGTCATTTTCTACTAAATAAATTTTGAAATGACAATTCAAATGCTTAACCCCCCTAAAAAAAGGACTTAAATTCAATAGATCAGAGACATTAAAAAATTGTTTAATGCAACTTCATAAACACTCATATAAAAGGATAACCTTTCTGCAAACTCAACTTTTTTCACAAAGTTTTTCTGCCTAAATTTTACGTAATTTTAGGAACTAACCCAAACTCCTCCTTATACATTGCACTGTTGAATGTTAGAACAAAAAAACTAAGAAAAGTTTTCCTTTTATCTCTTTATAATATACCTGATAGGCAATAATTTCCTAAAAGGAAGAGTTGGAGTTTTGTTTGCAGATTTTGACTAAGTTAATAAACATCTGTCATAACAATGAAGATCTATGTGAAACAATTTTTTGAGTTGTAAAACTAAGAATAAATTATGTTTATATTTTTGCAACTTTTTTTGCTTGCACTAATAGGAATGTATAGAAAGGATAACCAAGGATAATTTTTCAGTTTAAATTTAAAATCTTAATATATAAAATGAAGAATCCGTCTGTTGCAGTCTGCTGTTTTGATAAAGCATATGATTGGCCGAAAAATCTGTTGTTCAATAAAAAAAGAAACCTTGCGGAAGCGACTGAATATAAGGATACAATAAAAAAAGAAACAAGCTGATATATTATTGAGAGAAGGAGTGATTCATTTTGAAACACATTCTTGATAACACCCTTCAGAATAAAAAAAAAACCCATAAAAATGTCAATCTTTGAATTAATGAGCTAAGAGCAGGCACTGAGCTGTGCCTTTAAATCACTCTGGCTTTTTATACATTTACTGACTTTTGTTTAATTCTTCGGTTATATTCATTTAACTGTTTGAATCCATTTTTATGGATGGTAATGCAGCGGGCGTCTTTGTGTTGCAGTCTGGGTACTCTACTAAATCTGTTGCACCTTAAGTTTAAATATTTTTTAACAAATATGACTTCCAACTATTTCAAAGTGTATGAGATTCTGTCCAAGGAACTTATTACGGGCGCAGCCCGCCAATAATGTCTGAGCAACGCCGGGATAGCGCGTGCGCTATAGGTATTTATATAAAGTTTTACTGCGCCCGGGCAACGCTGGGTCTAGCGCTGAAAGCGCTAAAAAAGAGAATTTTAAAAGTAAGTTTCTTAGAATTATTTTATTTTTTAGAAAAAATGTATTCAAAAGTGCATGGGAATGAAAAATTTTATTTTAACAGTTGATTTTAAGCAAGTGTAGGGGAAAAAGTACAGAATTTAAAAGCGTTATAACTCATAAGTGTTTAGGAATTTTTTGTCATTCTTGGGGAAAAAAGTATGTTGTTTCCAATGTGGTACTTTAGAAAGGTTATTGTTATGAAGATGAAGCAATGCCAAAATAACTCTTCAGCTATTTATAACATAAAAGAGTGAGTAATGAATGCTTCCTTTAAATACAAAGTGATAAAGCATGGTGAGTGTATACAGCACAAGTTTCAACTGTAGAATGACCCGAGGATTTCAAAATATTCAAACTAAAAAGACACAAAATTTTGAACTTACATTGTCTTTCCTTCTTATGTTTTTCAGCCCAGACTGCCTTATTTTCAGGAGTATTTACTGAAATAAAAATTAGTTTAAGTAGATGTCTCAAACAAAGATGCAAACAAAAAATATTAATGAAAGTTTTTCAAAAAGCAAGAAATAAAATAATAATAATTTTTTTTATTGCACTAGCAGGAATGTCTAGATATGATTACCCAGGATTATGTTCTTATCCTCCCAACTCTAGCTATCGTAATAATAATGCTTTTTAAAATATACATTGTAGAAAAATCATAAAACCTACTCCAAACTGCATAGGACTTGTACTATACAAAGAGCTGACAGCCCTGCCCTTCAACAGATGTTTATTACTTTAATTTTAAAAGTTTCATAAAAAGAACAGTTTCTAAAATCTTCCCAGTTCCATACATTTTAACTTTTGCGAATCAAATTAAAGAAAATAAGAAAATTAAAATTTGACTGAAAATGTTTTACCCTTGCTCATTCATACCCATTCATAGGTTTATTTCTAATAGGATTTTAACTATTCCTGCTGCCTGTTTTTTCAAGCTTCATTTTTTAAATTGGGAAAAAAATCCTGTTAAGCTATCCCAACAAAACAATTACAAAAATAACAATTGAATCCAGTGCTTAAATCACCAACTTTCTCAAAAACATTACATAATTGAAACTTTGTTACTACAGAGATTCATGTTCTTAAAAATTCCAGTTTCTATTTAAAAGTTTCAAGATAAATGTAGTCTAAAAAAGAAAATATTGTAGTAAATTTTTTATTAGGATCGCTTACAATATTTTAATTTATTAGGTAATAACTTTTTTAAGCAATTTTAGCTGAGTTTTATCTTTAAACAATTTGTTTTACGAGTAACTATTGTCATTATTATTAATTACTTTTGCAACAATGCTAGTTCAATACCATCTTTTGCAGAGAAGTACCAAAAGGTACTGCACCTGGGCAAACTCTCCTTATATTTAGTTTAGTTTTAATACTGTATTCTTATTAATTTATATAAATTAAAGGGTTTCATTGAATTTTGGAACATTCTTAATATATAGGAAACTTAAGGAGTTTCAATTCAGATGCAGACATTTTACATCTCTTAACCTGCCTCTGAATTCTGTTGCTTACAAGGAGCTGTCCTCTTTGGATGCAACCCAAAAGGTCACAAAATAAGCTAAAACACTACTTTAAAATATTAAATTTCCAGACCCCCTATCTTGACTTGACTCACTTTGTACACATACATTCACATCCTATCAGTTTCTATTTCTAAAACTAAGCATGTAAAAGCACTTGTAAGGGGGAACCTTATAAATTAATGTTGAATTGAAATCCTCAAAATTAAATTCTTATGGGCCTGACACCTAAAATGAGTTTGATATTGTATTTAAATAAAAGAACATAAGTAATAAGTATACACTCCTTTTTAATGATATATTGTCCTATTTAATTGTGATTGAATGTGATGCCATAGAACAAAAGAGGTCCTTTTTGAGTCTACCAGACAAAGGATTTTAAGAAAATATTCTTTCTGAAGTTATTCATTGATTAATTCCTAAACATTTCGGGGTGGAATAACCCCTATATTAATTTTTCCATCTACACAACTCGGAAGACATACATGATAAACAATATTTTTTGTGTACAATTATCATCAGAAAAAAAAATATTTTCCCTTTATTATATTTTTTGCAATGTAGGAAAAAGTTGAAGTGGTAGAGTTGCACACCTAAGTTTAAGTTGTTTCGCAAATAGTGTCACTATCCAAAAAAGGTTGGCCATCTCTGCCTTAAATTAAAATAATTAAATTAAATTAAAAAAATAAACTTGTGTCCCCATGAACTCAGCATTGTCTAAGATTTAAATTAAATATACATTAAAAATACCTTTGGTCAAAAAGAAACTTCAAGGATATTATAGGACCTGGTCCTAATATGTAATCGCTCAATTTATAAAAATAAAATTTCAGGTACTGCTATAGAACTGTTTGGAGACACTTGCTGACCAAGTTGGGTCGCTTTCGTCTTCTTCATCCTTTACGTGTTTTTAAGTCTCAGAGTTCGTGTTTTTAAGTCTCAGAGTTCGTGTTCTTTTCGTCGTCTGGTAGCCTGATTTTGATTTTTTTTTTATATGTCTGCTTCTCGTAAGAATTCACCAACGATATTGTGATATTTTAAACACTATAACTCTTGCAACTACGGTTAAAGTGAAAAAATTGTTTATATAGACAACTTAAAGGGCAGTTTTTCCATCTTAATATGTTCAGCTCATCAACAAAAAATAATTAGCATTGAAATGGTGAATTTAAGATGGCAATTTCCCTAAAAATCATTAGCAAAGATTAGCACTTTTTGGACCAAAAAGCAGGAAAAGATAGAGAGGATTTTAAAATTACGGGTTTTAAATGCCACCAGTCGAGTTACCAATAGGGTGTAAAAGGTCTTAACCACCCTAAAAATGGAAGTGAGAGCTCTATTTTTGAATTATCCCAATCTTGAGGGCATACCTTCAGATAGCGGCACCTAAAATTTAATTTCAAGTGCTCTTATACCCTTAAATTTCTTTTCGACCGGTACGTATCAGCAAGTTGCACTACAAGCTACTTTCTTACTAGCTAAGTTCAGAAACATACCTGTTTTGTGAATGAAGTAGAAAAATGGAAAAGAAACCACCATGCTTGCAGCAAGAAACCTAGGCATCCAGAAGTTGTTCCAATGCCACTTGTATGGGAACATAGTAAACTTTGCTGCCCATGTGTATGGATATTTCATGACTTTTCTCTCCATTTTCTGTAAAACAAAAGTGATTGTAAATACACCATTACTTGTAATTTTTTTATGGCTAACGGCTAAAAAAAAAGAATTAAAGAGGATGGAAATTGAAACTTTTATCAGAAATTAAAACTCAAAAAATACTTTCAGCACTATGCAAATTATTGGTAACTATGACACAATCTAATTCTCAATTTCTTTTGATTTGAAAGTCAGAGATTTAACTACCATAAAAAAATTTGGAAAAAATTTTATGTACTATGTCCACCACGGCAACTACCAACTAGAGCAGTCACCAACTTGGCAACTGCTCTATGACAGTGTCCATTTAGCCGATCTCCAGTTCTTGGCGACTATCACATTTTTTACCATGGAGGACCTACATCAAATCTGTTCCAAAATTTCAATTTTATCCATTATTTAAAATTTGATAACACAAGAATTGACACTATTGTTATTTTATTCATGTAAAAAAGCAGCTTTCAATAATGTAGTTTGCCTAATAGTTGCTTGCTTCTTTTGATTTGCTACTGTTTGTTTATTTTAGTGCCAAATAAAGTAAAATTATGTGATGATTGCAGGAAGTTTAAAAAGAATTACTCCTCTTCTTTATGCATTTGATAAATAATAAAAAAAAATTCTGACCAATGATGAAACTGGTTAGTTCATTAATTTTGAGGAGGTAAAATGTGGGCCTTCAAGAGTAATCCAAAAAAACCGGGCCTGGCACCAAAAATGGTGATAAATAGTGAATTCTGGCAACCAAGTTCAATTAAAAGTTTAATTGCTTATAGCCAGATAACACCATTGGCAACACCAAATTTTGCCTCAAATGTCACCCAGGTCCGGATTCTTTAGATTTACCGCCTTCAAAACAAAAGTCAAAACACATAATACTAATAATTGATGAGTTGCATTACAAATCATCATATTAAGTTAGTGTAATGCACTCCACTTTAATAGCCTCAGTTTTTATATATAGAAATTAAGAAGGTCGGAATACTACCCCAAATAAGATATCTAATGATAATTCAGAAAAAAACCTGGGCAAAGTAAAAACAAAGCATTGAGAATTCTGTGGGTAGTGTAATTCAACACAGTAGACTAGCTTATTGGGCCAAAAGATAAATTATTGTATTTCATTTAATAAATCTTTACAACATATCTTGAAGAAATTGGTCTAAAATTAGCTCATGAAAATTAAAAAATATTATAGGTAAAATATTTTATAACTGAAATATTGGAATTAATTTGCACAGGAAAGGGCATTGAAAGGTTATCACAAATTTCCTAAGCAAAAGCCTAAATGTTACCAAATTAAAGGAAAAATTCGACTGATAAGAAAATATTGGTGATCAATAGTTGTTTTCTCACCAAATCAAAATTATTTTATCCGTTTAACTAACTTTATAAAAGTTTTTCAATCGAATCGCAAGCACTTAGCACACACGACACGGCACAACAACAAAGATAACTAGAACAAAATAGACAACAGATGGAGCCATAATATATACTGATGTTACATTTTATAAATATTACGCTACGTGGCGCTACAGCTTTAGTAGTGTAGCAGTTAAAATTTCCATGATATTTACATTTTAATTACAACTTTAATTTTTCAAGATTAATTTACTTCTAAAATAATTCAAATTACTCTCAAGATTGAGAAATAAAAATATCTAAAGCTCAAAAGTACTTTTCAAAAGATTTCAAAAAATGCTTTCTTAAAAAAATATACCAAAAGTTTTATTAATTGATGTCTACGCGTTATAAAAGTAAGAAAAGTATTTTAAAACAAATTTGTTGATTGTTTCAATACTTAAAAAATTTCAAAAGCATGAGTTTTTCATTATGTTATGCCTATTCTGGTGAAATTGGAAAGACCTCGATTTGCAAGTCGGGGTAGATAAATTGTATTATGAAAGTCAAAAGAAGTGCAGTTCATTAAAATATTAAAGTTTCTATTATAATAATCACTTTACTCATTTCTAATCCTGTTAAAAATTTGCTTGTAGCTCGAGATTCAAATAGGAGGTAACCTGCTCTAGTGACGCAGTTACAAGTTTCAGCATCCGCCGCCATTGAAATCTGTTTTCCAAATGGTGCCACTTTTATATAATGCAAAGTTATTAAAGAATGTTCCGTTGCCCATCGGTAAGTTAGAATCTTTTTCGGCTATTTGTTTTGAATGTTCATTAAGCGGACTTGAGTGAACTAATTGAATAAAAATGGGTGTTTTATTACATTATTGTAGTAAAATATCAGTTGAGATTTGTAATCAGTCTCGTACACCGCCTGTACATGTGTTTGCAATCTGTAGGCTTCTACTGCAATCGAACGAATTCATAACATAAAAATTGAGCTGAAACTCGATGCTTCACGCTTCTCAATGATCCGGTCATTGTTTGTAAGCATGTTTTATTGTTGTTACATTTTATAATAATCATATTGAAAAATTTCAAGGTCACTATAAATTGTGTTCAAACAATCAGTTGTGTTGTTGTGGTAGTGAAATATATCCTTAATTTTTAAAAGTTTACGAAATGCTATTTTCTTCCACATCACTGCATTAAATTTAAAATAAGTTGTGATGCTTGTTTAAAATTTTGTTTTATATATTTCAAACTTTCTGAGTCTTGGATGTGATTGATTTTCTTTTTGTTTGAAAAATGCATTTTAAGTAATTGCCCTTTCTTTGCCACTAGTAATTAGTTTATAGTTTTTTCTGTCTATTATTAACAAATCCCTTATTATTGTAAGGAACAGCTTTAGAAAGAGTCCTCCAGTTGCCATGTGTAACCACGGCAACTTGCTTTTAATTAAGTGTTGTCACCTTTTGCACTGTGAGTAAACATGTCAGCTGGAGGACTTTTTAAAGCTGTACCTTAGTTAATTTTGGCTCTGTGGCATTCTACTTCTGTTTGCTTCTACTCTTCTCACATATAGTACTAATGGCTGGTTTTCGAAGTCCTGCTTTGTCTGCTGGCGTATGAAGCTATAATATATACATGGTTTACCTAATATACTGTATAGCAGGGGTCGGCAAGTAATTTAACTTGAAGGGGTCCAGATAATTCTGAAAATTTTATCAAGGTCCAGATTAAAAATAGGTTCTTATATTACTACTTTATATTCTTATGTTCAGATGCACATATTTTTTTATAAGATGTAATTTAAGTACACAACCTGCTTAATTAAATTGTCAAATAAAAAAAACTTACTATTGATTGCTATTAAAACAGTTTCCAATTGCAACAACACTATATAAAATCAAGTTACTTATAAAATATTAAAAAAAAAACATTGATAAGTGGGTATCGCTCAAATGAATGGTCGACCGTTAACAAGAAAATGTTAAGAGGGATGGGCTAGAAATTTTGTATTCCTCCCTGTGAAAAGATTTGCAAACCTTGATTTATTGACTAGAAAGATTACTACTTATATTTCAGCAGTTAGCACATCTCCTAAATTATAAAATTCTAAATCACTGAATTAACTTTTTCTTGTATGTTTGTGTTATTATTAGGAGCTTTATTAAAAAATGGTGACATGGGGTTTTCCCCCCAGGATTTTTTTGAAATTTGATCCTTAAAAAGCAGATCAAACTAATTTTTGTTGTGCAAGATTGCATATTAATGAATGATTTTCAAAATGTTTTGGCAGTTCAGGAAATAATCCTCCGGTTTAGGAATAATCGGGTAAGTGGTCCACCACCAGTTGCCGACCCTTGCTGTATAGCCTTGGCTTACTGGAGAAAGGCACTAAGTCACTTTTGTAGAATCTTTCGAAAGCGGGTAGAAAACTACTTTTTAAAATGATGTATTGTTATTAACATTTTAACTAGACCACAAACTATAACCGAATTTAGCATGAGTAAGGTTACTGAAAAAAATCACCTGAAGCGATACTAAAAGAGTAAAATTGCTCAGAATATCTGCTAATCTGAACTGTGCCAAAAAACAGGAAACCCCAACTTGACCTGCTTGATACTTCCCCTGGAAGGATTTCTAAGCAATAAGCCAGATTTTCTCAGTTCTATAAGCTAAATGTATTTGTGAGCTGAGCAGTTGCAAATTTTCATGTTTGCTAAATTGTAGAGAATACTAAAATATAGGTTAGCAAAAGTTCATTTAGTGATTGTTTTATTTTCAGGTTATTGAATAAGACTCCAGAGTGCAACACTTCAGGCATTGATTTTTGTTACATAAAACAAATTGACAATGGATATCCAGAACATGACTTACGAGATGGAGCAGGAGCGACCTCACGGGTGCGAGGTTTGTGGCAAGAGGTTCAAGAAAGGAAACCAGCTGCGGCAACATCTCATAATCCACAAGCCGCCTGATAAGCGCCCATACAGCTGCTACATCTGCGAGCGTACTTTTAACCGATCCCACCACCTAAAGCTGCACGTGATCGCCCACACCAAACAGAGCCCGTACAGATGCGAAATCTGCGGCAGAGGCTGCAACCAGATGAGCAATCTGCGGCGACACTTGCAGACCCACGAAGTGGAGCGGAACCACGCTTGCGAGTTCTGCGGCAAGACCTACGTGGAAGAGGCCACTCTACGCAAGCACATGTTGAAACACGAGCACAAGGATACTTATCAGTGCGACCACTGTGATAAAACTTTCTACAAGGCAGGCAACCTGGAAAAGCACGCCTTAATCCACAATGCAGAAAGGCCATATATTTGTACCATTTGTGATAAAGGCTTTGTGAGGGAGAGCAGCCTGAAGCAGCACCTGATAACACACACGGAAGACGAACCCCACAGCTGCGATGTTTGCGGTCGTCGGTTCCGGAGGCTCGGGAACTTCGAGAACCACCTGATCACCCATACTGGATACACCCCTCACGTCTGCGACATTTGTGGCAAGAAGTTCCTGCAGATCGGAAGCTACCGACGCCACATGCGCACCCACGACGACGGCAAGGAAGTCACGCGGATCAACTTGGAAGGGAGACACAACGAGATCTACATGCTACAGGATGACGACGAGGGTCTGGAGGAAGAAGAGGACGAGGATGGTTCGAATTTGATGCCTCCGGAAGTTTCGATACGGGAGTACACCGGGGATAACATGATTCTCAATCCAATGGAGGGGGAAACGCTGATGATTGGCGAGCCTGATGGCCAAGGGAATGTGACTGTCATTGGGTCTGCTTGCTCGATGGAGGACATTCAGAATTTAGGGCAAGAGGGTAAGGAGTACTATTTAATTGAGGTGAAAAATGTTACCACTGAGAATGGGGAGATAGAGGCGAAAGTCTTTGAGGAAGTCTAATCAGTTTTGTTAAAAACAAATTATTATGTAAAGTTAGTTTTTGTTGCTATGTAATGTACTTTAGGAACAGTCATCAATAAATAATAATCAACATTTTTCTTCATTGTTTTACTGAAATCCTTTTAATTTAAGCATTTTACATTCAATTTATAAACCTCATGCATCCATGACACAACTTTATTTTCTTAACTTTTCAGGATATAAAATTGCACTTTTTTGAATATACAATAATAGCGTAAATAGTAAGCTGTGTTTTATTTCTCTTAGCTGTTCATTTCAGGCTATCAAGTGTCTAATTCGAAGCAGATTGTTAGCAAGACCAAAAATTGAATTATAAATTTGTTTGTACAACTCCCTTAGAGTTCCCGCTAAATATCGCCCGGTTCTTTTAGACAACAAAAAGTAGAAATATTCATAAATAATTTCAAACTCCTGAATTAAAATGGTTAATTAGATCAATAATTATTCAATTTATTAATAAAAGTCAGAAAAATTTGTTGATATTTGGATATAATGTGTCCAAAAGAAATGGGCAATATTTAGCGGGAACTCTTAACGGAATTGAACCAATAGACGACATTAGTCATTACGTCACTTGCTTGTTTGGAAACGTTGATTCCATCCGTGATTGGTTCCGTACGGATTTACTTCCAATCACGGATAGAATCAACGTTTCCAAACAAGCAAGTGACGTCACACTAATGTCGTCTATTTGTTTAAGAAGACAATCATTTCACATGTTATATGGTAAGTACTTTGAGTTTAAGTCTATATTTTCTTGATTTAATTACCATCATTTAGCGCTGATATGATAAAAGGTGTTATTAGGATCTCAATTGCATCATTCATTTGAAAATAGATTCTTTAAAATGAAAAGTTGTTTGATAAGAGATTTTATTTCAAAGCAGTATTTCTAAAGGATGTATCTAAGGGCAGCTGAGATTTGCTATAATAAGACAAGGGGTGGCTGGGAAGAAGGAATTGTGTAACATTTAAAAAAGTGTTAATGTAGTGGAAGAATAGGGTATGTTTGTACAGACAATTTTTCTCTAGCACCATTATTAACAAATATAAGAGTTATGAAGGATGTATGTGATCACAAATGATACCAACAAAAGAACTTTAAGGCCAAATATCTTGACACAAGCTTTTTGTTACATAACTCCTTCCATTCAATCATTGTACAAAAAATAATCAATCAGCAGTAGATAAACTTTAGAATTCAATTAAAATAGAAGAAAATTTTATAAGGGGCTGTAAATAAACTCTAAGGTGCAAGATATAATCGATTCTATTCTCGTTTTCAAGGTGCAAGTTCTCTTGGATGCATAAATACATTGCAATACCAATACCAGTGAATTACTAATGAGCCCTGTTTATATGGCACGAAAACCTGGGTCAAACCGGTCTTTCAACTCTGCTAACCCTACAGAGGGGGAAAAAACGCTTTGATTTCAATCATAGTATAATATTGGAGTCAGTGGCGGATCCACGGGGGGGGTGATTGGGGTGATCACCCCCCCAACAAAGTGACCTAGCCGAATTTCCGGCCGAAAATCACATCCCCGATAACATAGCGATAAACTTGACTTGTGAATAATCTCTACTGAGAAGCCGCTGTCACCATCTGAGCGAGTATTTCTTCCGGTTTCTCGCAGTGCCCCTTTTCGGCAATAGTAGCAACTCGTTAAATGATAACTTCAATGCATCGATCACTTTTCAGAGGAGCTCCCTTCCCGGCCCTTGACAGAGGGTCCGCGCTAATGACCACTTTTTCTGGCTTTTTCCTCACCTGGGGTTCGGTACTCTTTGGTCACCGGAAATTTCAGCAGGTGTTAAAGAAATCTGTATCCGGGTGAATTGGACCTCATATCGAGGCTGATTACTGGTATAATTGCACACAAAAACCAGAGCGGGTGGCTTGTTTGTATATTTTCTAATCTCACTGTTTCTCAACATCTATTTAAGGGCTAATCAAAGCTTTTTCAGAGCGATTGACAATCCCATATTGGGAGGGGATAACAGCTATTTGTTGGCAGTGGGATAGTCAAAACTTGTGGGCGGAGCATGTCGTACATATGCCAAGCTGTACTAGTAAAAAATTTAGTTGATTTTCTTTCCAACGTTTGACTTGTCTCGTTTTTTTTTACACTGATTTGCTGTTTTATTAAAACTTGGCGTTTTACTATCACAAAAAATGGATTCCGGAAATAGTGAACTTGGTCGTGCTCAGAAACGAACAGGCTTTGGCTTTGCGGTAATTTTACTTTTAGTTTCTTTTCTGTCTCTAATTTTTCTTTATTTTGGTCTGTCTTGTTATATATTAGTGTATACTTTATGCATTTAAGTTGAAGTTCCATTTTAAAAAGGGAAAATGAATTAATTGCATTTAATGGTTTACAATTAAATCAGTAGAAAGTGAAACTTTCCACCAAATATATTTTATGTGTCTTCCTCTTACGAATTGAATGTAAAAGTGAAAATTGATTGTAATGTCGAATGCGCATATAGGTAAAATCACCCCCCCCAAACCAAGTCTCTGGATCCGCCACTGATTGGAGTGTCAATGGAGTAGACTCCCCTTTCCCATGATGCTTTGCAAAACATCCCTTTGACCTGAGTGGTTTGATTAATGCATATAAACACAGCTATTGCTAATATTATTTTGCTGATTGTCAGGAGTATCTTCGTATTACTCTTTTAGAAAATCTGGTAATATATTTACTAAATCTAAATTAGATATCTTAACACTAAAGTGTAGAAATGTCAATAAGGAATGAGAAAGTAGTACTTTTTTTAGTATTTTATTTGTGGAATTTAAATTTTTCAAATGAATTAATTTATTTTCATAGTACTACATTGCAAATTAAATAATTGCTTAGTTCAGCCATTCTACTTTCTAATGACTCTTCATGTGGCACTAAGTTTAAGAGCTCCCTTGTTATATTGAAGAAAATGTATGGTAATAAAATTATCTACCTAAATGTTTATAATATCTTTTTATACAATTATATTTTTTCAAACAATTCAGGTATTAAATACTATAATCATTTGTGCATCAATTTAAAAAACCTGTCCCAAGGTGCCATTTTGGGAAACTTTCAATAATTGTATAAAAATCATAATATAATTTAACTTTTTTTTAGTTTCTTCCACATATACTTAATTACACCAAATTTTAATTTATTTTCCTTTAAATTCTAATTCTTAAATTTTATTCTCATGAGGTGTGAGGAATCTTGGGACATTGTCCCAAGCATGGGTGCCACTCTTCGAAAATTGCAAGACGGAACTTTGAACTATCTTTTTAATCATTTTTCCCCAGTCTAGCAATTTTTTAAAATTGAAAAACTTATAAAATATATGAACAATTAAATAGGTCCTTAAATTTTAAGTTAAAGCTGTATCTCAGTCAAACAGCCTTATTTGTGGGCAAAATGTGCAATGTAAGTACTGAAATTTAGTACAAATCGCTTGCGGTCATTCAGCTGATTTTGAGTTTTGTAATAAACCTGAGACGGAATTATGTTCACGGAACTTTTGAAAAGACGGAATTCCGTCTCCAGGACGGAAGAGTGGCACCCATGGTCCCTCACTTGACGCTTTGGATATTAAACTTAATTACTCTTTTAGGTTCAGCAATTTTTTTTTCTTAATTAGTAATGAATATACATTGTTTTTAATCCTGACATGATTAAAACATAAATGTGTATTTAAAATATTTGTTTTGATTTAAAATTTCGTAGTAACTTAGCATCACGCGAAAACTGATGTAATTATCTGATGTTGAAGAGTAGATTTTAGTGTCATTTATTAGTACCTATATGAGTGAACTATAAAATGAGTCAGAATAGTTGGTTGCCTCAGGGTTGGGTTTCTTCCAGGACAGTGTGAAAAACACAGAAGAAACCAACTAAAAGCTAAACAGATACTCCAAATTTTTAAATTTATTGTCTGTAAAAATAATTTGAATAATAAATCTTAAAAATATTTATAAATTAATTTAATTATTAAATTAACATTTGAAAAGGTTATTTTAACACTAAATTTCTGGTTACTTAAGTTTTTAAATGTGATTGTGGCAGTAAAGGTTTCTCTGCTATTTTCGTAAAACAATTACTTAACAATTCTTTATTTAAATATAAAATTTTGCAACACATTAAATAACTAACTATAAATATCAATTATACTAGCATGTTGATTTTATGGAAGCTTAATAACCTGAAATTTTATAATTTCAATGATTAAATTTAATGAGATTTCTTCCAGTGAACCTACTTAAAATATTAGTGTAATTATTATTCACTTAGTATTCTTCTACTCAATAATTAGTTTCAATTTTTAAGGTTTAATTAAATTTTGACAGCATAAAAGAATAGCATCCATCTAGTATTATATTTTTAAAGCTTATTTGTAAAATTCTTTAGCAAAAATAGGTTTTTCTGACTTTTTTTCCCTCTATGAAAAAATTTGCCAACCTTGACTAAAATGCAAATATCTTATTCAATTCTATAAAAGCTTAATGTATTAAAAAATTTTACACTGAATTATTTTTTTTATTACTATCACATGCAATATAGTGCCAAAACATCCAATACATTTTTTTAAATAGCACAATTATTTTCAATTATTGGTAAAAAAAATATTTTTCCTATCTTTCCTTGCCATTCCTTTTACTTACACAGTCTTCTTAAGCAATTTTGAAATACTGGTGTAATTAACTTAATATTACATGCATATAGTTAACTACATTTTAAAGGTTTTGTTAAATAAATAGCTAATTTTTATCTAAAACCTCATTTGTGAAATTCTTTCAACAAAGTTCCCTCCACTATATAGAAACCTCTCAATGAAAAGATGGGTGTAATTATTAACTAAGTACAGTAAATGCATGTAATTATATTTTTAATGGTTTGATTTTATTAGAAAAACATCTTTTAAATTAAAGCTTATTTGTAAAATTCTTTGCATAAAAAAAGGTTTCTTCCACTTGAAAAAACCTATTTCTTCTGGATGGTTTTTCCAGTTTGGAAGAAACTTGCTAACCCTGGCTCCAATTTCCCCTACTTTATAGGTAAAATATCTTAAAAAGATCCCCAATGCATACTATTCATGGTATCAGTATTTGTGTGTAAGTACATCGACTTAAGAAGAAAAAAATTCAAAACAAGTACTTAAATGCTTAGCACATTTTCTATTTCAAAAATATATTCTTGTGTGATTTATACTTACATCTTTTATAATATTTACAATGAGACATACAATATTTCTATATACAGTTGACTTTTATGTGTTACAAATATATTTTTCTTAAGTTTGATGGAAACACTATCACATTACACTGTGGACAAAGTTTTTTCTCCCCCTAGAAAAATAATAAAACAAAATTATTTTCAAAACAATAGGACATTTCACAGTATGTGCAAAAAGCAGGTTTTTAGCTTATACTACTTACCATATTTTTTAGCCAACATTCTTCACAATGAACATGCCAACAGGTTGTTGAGACTAGGGGTGTTGAGTATGGTTCCTAGAAGAGAAAGTATTACAGAATAAACTAACAGCACAAAGGGATATCTCTAACGTCAAGCCTTAGTATTAGAAACTTTTCATAAAGTCATTAAAGTAAAGTGTACCATAAGAAAAATGATACTGCTTAGGTTAGGATGGCATACAATGCTAAAGCAGCAAAATCAGAAATTATAAAGGATAGGAGATAGAATAAAAAGTTCAGTTATAGATGTATATTAGAAGGGGAGGCCCTGATATTCGGACTAAGTTCCAAAATGAGTTAAAATTCTGGTTTTAGGGTTGAATTTCCAAAAATTTTCTGGACTCCCAGACCCCTCTTTTGTACTTGGAGCTCTATTTTCCAATATTTTTTATATATTAAGTTCATTTAGATACAAATCTTACAAAAAAATGTATTAAAAGCTACATTGAACCTATTTAAAATATCCCCAGTGCAAGGATGGTTGAATGTGTACAATTTCATAATAAAAGCACAGGAAAAAATGAAATTATCTGTAATATTTAGTGAGATCATAAAGGTAGAACAAATATTGTTGTATCAAATTGAAACTCTGTTATTAATAGGAAAGTGATTCCATTGTTAAGACAAAATATTTCTTAGAAGTCACTGCTATAGACCAAGTTTCTCAATACTTACTAAGCAAATGAGGCATGTAATAGTATTTTTGTTCTGCTTCTCCAAGAACTGTATTCTTTGTTTCAGAGACTCAAGAAGAGTTTTGGAATCTACACTTCTGTAAAAAAAAAAAATTCAAAAGATATAAAAAACTGAAAAATAAATCAGCTCAATAAAATTCTACATAGATCTAATTTTATGTTACACACAATTGTGTCTTCAAAGCAAATGAGGATTGTTTGTATGAGTTTTCTAAAAGATTTACTATATTATTTGATTAGATAAGTTACACAAAATTAAGATAAAACATATGTACGCAGATTGTAAAAGTAAAATATGACTTAATACCGTAACAATTTTCTAATAAAACGAAACTGTGTCACTAAATATTTTACATAATTTAATATTCTCGAAAGCATATAAAGTTAAAATATAAGAACATTGATTTGAACTGCCATGAATTAAATTCTTAAAAAAAAGAAAAGGCAAATGTAAATCATGTCCTAATAACTACTAGAACCATGGTTCCTAATAGGTGGTCCATTGAAGGTGGTGGAAGCCACACACATAGTTACAAATAAAAGAACAAAAAGAATCAAGGTGAAGAATCAAATGCTAAAGATAAAAAAAAAACCTTACGAGGAAAGGGATAGAGAGAAGCAAAGAGTTACAGAGTAAGGGGGTCTATGAATGACTATAATTTAGGCTAATTGAATTGCTAACCTTATTGAGTCAGAAGCCACTGAAGTTGAAGAATGCTCAACTATATCAACAGATCCATCTTCAGACATATCACATTCAACCCTTAATGATGAGGATTCATCTGTAATTAAATAAATAGAATGAATAAAGATAGATCAGGGTGGCCACAGTAAACTTATTTAAAAAATCCTTGATAATTAATTCCAGGTTTGCATTCCAATGCTGGATTGGATTGCTTTGAAAAGTGAATGAAAATTCGAGAAACATAAAAAATATTTTAGTTCATAGGATTTTATATTGCAAGGGAAATTGGAAACAAGAAAAATTATTAATTTCTTTTTAAAACTTAGCAATTTTTAAAAAAATTTCCTTTAATTATTAAATTTTCTAAAATTCCCTGATAAGTCCAGGGTTTGAAGGTATTTCAGGCCTGTGGCCTCTCTGTAGATAAAAAATGTGTGTGAGAGTACTCGAAGGTCTTCTTATGCATAAATTTAACCCCCAAAATCCAATTTAAGGTAAATATTTTACTTCCTCCATATATTTCACATATAGAGTGCAATTATGTTCGATTAGCACATTATGACTCATCAGCTTATCAATTAATAATTAAAATATTAACTGAAGAAAATATTTATGAAATAAAAAATGACCAATTTTTTAACAGCATATTAGCAGTTGGGTATCAAAATTAATGTAGATAAATCTTGCAAAACATATATTGTCATAAAGAAAGGCAATTACCATTGTTTGTTCCTTCTGATTCAGACTCAGCAACACTTGAAAAGAAAACAGATGTTATTGTAAGAAACTTTAAATGAGATCAGGTAAGATTAATTGCGATTGATAGTTAAGAATGTTGCATTGGCAAAATACTCATAAAACAAATAATGTGTAAATTACCATTATTGAATTTTAAAAAAAAATTACATCATTTTGAAACATTTTGGTAAGAAAAGAAAAAAATAAGAAAACTTTGACCAGTTACCTTGATTCTATTACTTCTTCAACATCTAGAATAAACAAAACTATTTTAGTTCAATTGTATTGAAATAATGCTAGTTACTTTAAGTATTAACACAGTATCAGTCTCTTATCAGTCTTTAATAAGAGACTGATACTGTGCAAAATACAATCTTATGACATTTACAACTTTCTGAGCTCCCGACTATTTGATTCATATTGTGGAAAATTTGGGAATTTTTGATGCTTAAAACCTTTTACTTAATTGTATTATTTCATATCTTTCCAGTGAATATAAGGAATGATTAATGTTTTACAAATTCATATATCAGTAACTTTATTTGTAAAGAATAAAATTGGATACAGATCAAGGGTAAGATAAAAACTTGACAGCTGATAATAATAATAACAATTAAACATTAACTAGGCCAATAATGTTTTAGCAACCTTAATACCGCAAGAGAAAAATTATTATTTTAAAAACAGAAACAATTAAGGGGTATAGTTAAGATATAAAAGGATGAGACCACATAAAAGAAAAGAATGAAGAACATATTTAGGGTGTAAAAACTTTAAAAATAAAGAATATTGGTGTAGATATGGGGGACTGTATCCAAATTGCATCTTCTGAATTTGTCACTGGAAGTATAATTAAACTAATTTTAATTATTTGGGTTATTCTATAAGGGAATAAATGATTATTACCTGGAGTATCAGACCATTTTCTTGAAGCTATCACATTAGGTTTTGTTTCAATATTGCTAAAAAATAATTAAATGCTTGTTGAAAGCAAAGAATGAAATTTCTGAGATATAAGATTGCACTTATTGGAATTAAATATACCAAACATGTGATTATTGGAATGAAAACTTTTTAATAACATAATTTTACTTCACAAGATAGTTTTTTGTGATGGATCATATAAAACATTTAGGCATTTAAAACAAAAGCAAATAAAACTCAAATATACCTTATCACAGATCTTCTTAACAGTTCCCTTTTTTCATCATCTTGATTAGAATCAGAAATAACATCAAGCTCAGTATATCTAGAAAAAATAGTTAAGGGGAACTGCATATTTGATTACTATTATTAAATTACTGTTAATTTAATACAATTAGATGAAATCTGTAAACAATTACAATTGCATATCCAAAATAAATTATTCTATTCTTCTTATTCTATTCAGTAACTTTCACTGGAAGTACAGTAAACTCTCGTTAGTACGCTCCCGCTTAGTGCGACTTCCCGCATATTTTGACGCTTTTCTCCTGTCCCCAGAAGAAAAATCCCGGTTATTGCGTCGTCGAGTTCCTTTCAAATAATGTATGAGCTACGGTAACCGTTGAAAACACAAGTAGAACAATATGGTAGAACTGGTTTTTCCCACCCGCTCCCCTTTTTCCCTAAATGGCCCCCCGTTGCCCCCTCAAAAACAAGGATGACCAGTGTCTTGCAGGGCACGTGGGTTCTCCTGTGACAAATCAGAACCCTCTCTGAATTTCTTGGAAATTCTCTCCCCTCTCCTCCAATTCGACTTCCGCATTCCATAGCTCAGTGTTCAGTCCACTGTTGTGTATTAGGTATATCGCCGAAACGGAGTTCTATGGAATTCCGCATATAGCGTCGCACCGCTTATTACGACGTTTTCACAAATCCCCTTGAACGGTGTACTAACGGGAGTTTACTGTATTTCTCAATCTTTTTCACACCATGTCTGAGAGCCTTTAAATAAATTGGGGGTTCCAGCCCCCCAACTATTTACTTTTTTTTTTACCTGAATTACATGCATGCATTAGGTGTTAAATTAGGATTTTTAGGAAATACAAGATTTGAACCATTTCTCAAACAATTTTTAAATTTTGTGGGTAACACTGGGTCTTCATTTAAAAAAGGGTCTGTGAGTCCTCTTAAAAATTTGAGTTGCTTTTATTAATTGTTTAAATAACTGTGTTTTCAGTAATCTAGGGTAATTTGCACTTACAACATTTCTTAAGAAAATCTTTAAAAGTTTGTGATTGCCCCTTGCTCTAATGAGTCCTAAACAATTAAAAACATGCCCTATAAACTGAAACAAAACAAAAAAGGATACTGAGCAGAACCAAATTCTTTTGTATCATCAACATCTACAACAATGTCAATGTTGGAATCCTCTTCATTTCTTATAACACAAGATTGACCAAAGAGTGCTGAAAGTGAGAAAAAAAAAATGGAGATAAAATGTATTAAAATGATTTTAAACATAGAAAAGTTTCTCAGATATCAAGTAACAGGGATGAGATTGGCTAAAAAGCAAAGAGTCTGAAAACTGTGCGAACGTCATACGATCAACAGTATTTATACACTATTAAGCTTTAAACCTAAGTTAAGAAAATTAGTAATAAAACGTAATTAACATTAATTTTAAAAAATCTTTTAATCGCTTAAAATTAAAAATTTTGCCATTTAGTAATGATCTGATAGAAATAAAACTACACATTAGAAAGAATGACTCATTGAAATGATCCCAAAAATATGAAGAGGAATTACATTAAATTATAATTGAAAATTCTTTTGAAATCACTGAAAAAAAAATAGGGTGTGTTATCAAGTTAAGATTTGACCCATGAAATAAAAGGGAGAAATAACTAAAAAAGTATTTTAGAATCTTGGAATATGATGTTGAAAATTTGAAACTGATTATTCCTGACTGCAAACCAAACAAAAAACTTAAGCTGTTACATTAAATTGCCACAAATATGAAAATTTACCATATAAAAGAACTTATCAGTCAAGAACATCAACTGGAATTGAGAAAAATGCAACTCCCAGTCAAAAATTTCAGTTTAAAAGGCAATTTTTCATAAAGTAAAAAAGTCTAAAAATTTCTTGAAAAGCTCAAAAAAATCTGAAAATCCTCCAAGAGTCTGAAAAATTTCATCCCTAAAATAACTGCATGGGTTAATGGTTGCTTAATACCAAGTTTAAATACAGAATTATTTAATAGATAGCCAACTAGATGTTAACTTACAACGATAACCTCCCCGAACAAGACTAGCAGTTCGAATTCTCGTTTCATCTCCAATTTCTAACTCTTCATAGCTACTCTCATAATCATCATCCTCAACATTAACATGAGTTTCCTATAAAACAATACCATTTCATTAAAAAAACTGCCCAAAAAGTTCTACATAGCACAAGAAAATTCATTAATATAAAAATATAAAGAACTATCAAAACAAATTTCATTATAAAATAAAGTGACTTAAAAAGTAGTTAAAGTGTGGGATAAGTAATAATTATATGCATAAGTAATTTGACTATGAACAAAGTAAAAAAAGTAATAGAAAATGAAAAACCTGTCTTAAAACACAGCTAATTGTCCTTAATTATGTATTAAATATGCACAGTTTAACTTGTTTTTTGTTGGAAAGAAAAATATCTCAATGCACACATTGTCATTTGTAACAGTTCTTTTTTCCAACTGTTTAATAATTCCAATTTAAATTAATGCTTTTTTTGAAGGTACACTTACACTTTCTGCACAACATACAACATGGTCATTGACTTCTGTTTCAGTTCCAGATATTCTCTCCTTGCATATCGGGCACTGAACTTTCTTGGGAGCAGATTCAATGCAACGGGCAAACTTCGCTGAAAATACAAATATCAGAAATTAAATCTAGTAATTGTTACTAAGGAAATGTATTTTACCCTATCCAAACCAAACTCAACAATAATTGCTTCAAAAAAATTACAAATAAGAAGTATAATTACCCCTAAGTAGATAAAATGCTTAAAGAAACCCAACAAAATAACTACATAATTTTTCCATTAAAATAAATGTAATATTATTTTTAAAGCTGAAAATGTGAATATTTTTAAGTATCTAGCTGTAGGAACTTGAGCATTTACTTTACTTTTAAAAAAAATTGGCAAAAAAGTTTTTTTAAGCAGAATAAAAAACTAAGTATGCATATTGATACCATTAAAATATAATTAAACAAGAAGAAGTGATCCAACTATAACTTAGAGCTTTTGCAGAAAAACTAATTTCTCTAAGGTAATTGACAATTACAAGGCACTAAACTAATTAAAATGAAAAAAAAATCTTAGCTTCATCAAATTATTTAAGAAAGCTACACAGCTGATGAAAATATTTTAAGTTGATGCATAGTTTAGTATTTAATTAAACTTCTTGTGACTTTTATGACAAGAAAAAAAAAAGACACCCCCTTATTACTCTAATAATTAACTTTTCCTTTTCTAAAACTTTCGAATTTAGAATAACGCGATTCCGAGAGAGAATCCACCGCTAACGCCCTGACAAAGTCAAGTTGGTTTTCCTGCATTTCACCCGAGCGCTTCTCTGAACTGCCAACTTCACTGCTGAACTCCGTCTTCTCCACAGCCGTTCCACGATCGCTCTTTTCGCATAGTCCGCGAAAAAACCGAAGCGTTAAAGGGTTTTATTAGCTCTTGAAAATTCAACGATTCCTTTAAGATACAGTTACACTATATCTCATCTGCAAATTTCCTAAAGTACCGATTATTTTTTCATAGGAATAATGTAATTTTTAATTCGTTACAGCAACTACAAACACTGACAACGCTATACTGACGGAAAGGACGTTAAGAAAAATATTAGGAGCCTCTCCCTAATTTAATTACTATCTCATTTTCTCTATCCCATTTTTATCTCTCTGTCTCATATAATCTCTTTTCTCTTAAATCACTGGGTAAACGGACTTTAAATTTGGAGATTAAAGTGGAATCTTTTATTCACGCAAAAAAATAAAACAATTTCTAAACTAAGCATTTAGAAAAATTAGCGCGCACAACAACAACGGCAATACCGAAATTCAAATACCATATAGTAGATTTTCATTGCTTTAATCAGATGGAGATTTTTTCATTTGTAGTCCGCTCAGATCTGGCAACCACGACGCGGCAGCTGATATTCCAATGAGGGAAGGGGGGCGAATCAATAATAGGACCCCAAGAGCTCATAAGAGTCGGCAAAATAAAGTATCACATTCTAATTCGATATCCACTTCCCGATTCCGAAAAGAGTGTGGTAGCCGAGGCTTCGGTTTCATTACGCGGAAATGTCTCCCTCGCTTCATTTGATTTTTAAATTCCATATTTCAGGAGAGAGAGAGATACCAAATTATTGAAACGCAGTCGCGCAACCTGCTTAATTTAAACAGACTTTTCTTTCAAGCGAAGTTTTTTTTTTTTTTTGCTTTAAAAAAAGAGCGAGGGTTTCCAAATCAGCATTCGAAATTAGATCGGACATGTCGGCGAGTTGGAGGACTAACTTTCCCCAAAGTTTTCCCCAGATTTTAAACTTACTCTCTGGGGAAAATCTATATTCAATTTCGGAACTTCTGAGGAACACTTTACTGTATTAGTAGAGAGGAATGAAACCAACAGCTGTTTTTTTTTTGGGGGGATAGCTGATGGAGATTTTTTCACAGAAAGATCATTCATAAAAAACATCTAATAGTATAAAAGAATGAGAAGGGAAGTAGTAAGAAAATAAGTTAGAAACGTTTACATTGCATTCTTACCTCTCACACGATTTTCCCTGTTGCATTTGACCTGTACAAAGCTCTGGAAAAAAGAATACAATACACTCTTGATATCTCAAAGTAAATAAATGTTGATGAAGAAATATTTCAAACGATAATAAATAAAAATGTCACAGGAAAATGTTTTCAGAATTATTATCAATAGTCTTTTGAGATATTAAGAGCATACCCGGTAGTTTCTTTATACGGGTTTATACCCGAACTCTAGTTCGAAAAAGTATCCATGAGAACTTTTATTAAGTGGGTCTAAAATAAATTTAAGGCATAAGAAGTATGGCCAACAAAATATCAGCATAACAGAATTAAGTGCCCTTCAGAATGATTAAAATAAAATAAGTTTGATTTTCGAAATATAATCAAACCTATACTTACATTATTTATACCATCTTCGTTTCTGAGCTTCTTGTACTTCCTAAAAACCAGAACAAAACCAAATAAACGACAATGTTACAACGGACAAAATCAGCAAGTTTGACAAAAAAAAAAGAATTTAAATAACTTCTACCTGGGTATATTGGAAAGCCTGCACACTTCATGGAGAAAATGAGGCTCTAAATCTGGCTCGCGAAGAGTGATGCCGCAAACTGGGCAACCACTGGAATCCATCTTCTTACTCGCTATGGTCCGGAAAAGAAAATATAATTGTCTTTCAACCCTTTTTTAAATACCTTTAGTTAGTAGCATGTGTGAAACTATACCATCTAAACAACTCCTATCCAATTAGATTAATTGTTGTAGTTTTTTATAAGAGTTCCCGACGAACTGTAAATTGCGTGAAATGATGAACCATCAAGAAAAGAGGCTGTAAAAGAGGCTTCCGGGGGAAATTGAAACACTTGTTCGTCTAAAGCCGCATGGCAAGTGTGACACTAAAAAATACTGAAACGTTCCTCGAAAAACAACAAAAACAGAGAAATAACACGAACTGGGAAAACTCATTATCACAATGCTAGTTTAACGATATCAATGTTTTACCCTGTTTGCTAGTTTGCCTGTTTTACCCAATGCTAGTTTAACGATACCTTTGAAAATAGGGACGATAACTCGAAATGGCATTTTTTATACAAGTAAGTAAATTTGATTTCTTAAACCTGAATATTATATTTTAAAATTTTATTTAGAGAATGATCTAAAAGTACCATTCTTCAAAATATCCTTAATTTTTTTTATCTGCGTAGTTGAGAAACCCTTTTATGAGTTTGAAATAGCGTAAATCTTAAACTTATCCTTGTTGCAGCAAACACCTCAATTACCAATCATTCCGGTATTCTCGGCGCCTTTTTCAAATTCGGATTTTCCCGGTAGCTCTTTTTTTTTTTATCTAGCTAGGTGTTCCCTGTGGCCTGGCCTTTTTCATCCCGGTTGCAACAGTGTAAATATTTCCCACTCATCCAATTTGGACGTTAAACATTTAACTATGTCATGTCACTTATCAAACTGTCTATTCTTAGTGAAAAAAGGATAAAATAATTATTGCAGTCATTTGAAACTCCAAAATCAGTAATTATTCCCAGTGTCATTTTGAAATACTGAATATTTTTATGGCTTTCTCGATAAAGGGCCGTATCCAGAAACTCAAACACGTAAAAGAAACGAGATGGAAACGGTGAAAAATCTGAGTGTGATTTGAAAACAGGCACTCGAAAGCTACCTTATCCCTTCCCGAGCGCTTATGATTCCACCTGTCACAAAGCCTTACAAGTAATTATACACTGATAAAACAAAATTCTGCTAACACTAGGCGTCCATTACCTTCGTAAAACTATATCAATGTCTGCGGACTTTTTTTTTGGTTAATTAGTAGCTGTTCTAGATTTTTTGGAACTATTTAACGGACCACAAAAAGTGTAAAAGCAATCCGCATACGATTCGAATCTCGGAACAATATGGCGGACCTCTCTCGTGTAGGTAGAGAGCTTTTTTACCGTTCTCGTTTCTTCTACGTGTTTTTGAGTTTCTGAATACGGCCCAAAAACCCGTGACTTTTCTTCAATTTATTCGCAGCGCTTTACTTACACCTTCTAGCTCTCTTGCCATCCAATATCCCCGCGGAATTCTCGGGCCCTTCCACCACGATCTCTTCATCACACTCGACCGCTCTGGTTGAATCATCAGACGATTCTCTCATGGTCGTTTGGAGGATGGATTCCTCGGAATCTTGTGGGCGGTCTGTGGTCTCATCATCCTCTTCCTCCTCCAAAAGCTCCTCTTTGAAAATCGAGGGGGTCCAATTAAGGGTTAGAAGGGGGGCTTCACTCCCTTGATCGGAATTAGGAGACGAGTTATCGCTGCTGTGCGAATTGGAATCGTCCAATGGTTCCGGTCTGAAACTGAACTTGTGCTTCTTTATTTTGGTGAACAGAGGTCTTTTTCGCTTCTTGGACCCCAAAGGCTGAAAATCAATTTAAGCTTAGTTGATTTATACGCTTCAGTATGAATGCATTTTGAGAGTTGAATCGTCAGTTAGAAGAAGGGAATAAGTCCTAAAACCAATGGATTTTTTCAATCTTGTGAAGGAAAATCTTAAAAACCTCTTATATTTTCATCGTTTAAATTATATTTCTGCTTAGTTCACAGCACAAAAGTGAGAAATAGACAGACCAAGACAAATAAAATTCAAAATTATTATATTACGTAATATTTATACGGCCCTTCGGGAATAAATGCATAGTGATCCCATAAGCCCGTCCATGGCAGGTGATTTCAATAATAAAATATTTGAACTGTCAGTTTGATAAAGGGAATAAGTCCAAACACCAAGCTTTGATAAATCGGAAAAAAGGGGGAAAAAACCCAGTAAAAGTATTGAATTTTTATTGTATAATCACCAAATTTTTACTAGAAATTAAGGACCTTATTAAGAATACAAACCAATTACCGAAAAAAAAAGTATATTCAAAAATATATTACAGTTAAATACCCCCATTTGAAATACCCACGAGCCGCCACTGACCTATACCTAAGTGTGGGGCGTTCTCAAGGAGGGTACTTGGGGATTATGGTACCTACAGAAATACCTATATCTTATATAACTCCGCCCATGATTCACAAGAACACCGCCTATTTTTTCTGAATTCACAGTCACCTCCAACGTAAGTTTTTCTCAACTTACGAGCGCCATAATAAGTCGGTAGAACGCGGAACGAATTTTATATATTTTACAGCCTATTTATAATTGGTATTAACCGAAATCCAATTAAGCTAGTAAGGAAAACAGCCTGTTCTTCCGGGGGGAGTAGAAATTTCAAATCGTAAAACCGAGTGAAACTTCATTTCATTCTCCTAACAATAAAAACGTTTTCTCAACCCCACTGCATATACTCAGATACCAATCAATATTTAATTTAAGATATTGGGACAAATTGGTAACCAGTGATCTATAGCATACAACAGCAGTTCCCAAACCTTTTCTGGTCGCGGGTCTCTTTTCGGAAAAAAAAAAATTTCCACGGCGCCCCACTCAAAAAAGTAATCATAATTAAAAAATTGAATAACGTTTCTACATTTTTAACTTTAATAAGAAAATTAAGATACAATGAAGTAAAAAATTTTTATTTTCTTAAAATTCTTGCTCAGCATTTGTTTCTGTAAGATAAATTCAGCTTTACAATATGAATTTCCAAATAACTCAAAACCTATTCTATCTCTACTAATCTAATCTAGTATAATTTTTTTAGTCAAAACTCAAATACCTATAATGATTTTTGAAAAGGCTCAGAACTCCCAATTTTAGAAATTGTAAAGTGAAAAAAAGGGAAATAATTTTTAAAAATCCCGATAGGAAACTTAATGAAACATTGACATTAGACCAGGTGAGATTGTAGACCAAAATGGATAATTATTAAAACAATCTGATTAAAATATCTAAAAAATTGGGAATTCATGGGTTTTCCCCCCAAGTAAAAAAAAGATGAAACAAAAGGAAAAATGGTTTACGAAATTCATAGAGCTCTGGAAATGGAGAGAAAATATTTTTTTCTCCTTTTTTTGCGGCGGAGCACGGTTTGGGAATCACTGATATACGACATTTTCACCACCTCACCGTCATCGGTGTCGCAAAAATACCTGTCAATGTAAAATTGGTCAAAAAACAAAAAATAAATCTTTACCCACAAAATAAATTTGTTTTTTATTGACCGGAATTTACCGACCGGTTTTTTGTCACTATCAAAAATTGTTTTACCGATTTACCGAAATTTTATTAAAAAAAACAATTTGAGATATCCTCAGAGAATACCGTTTTATCCCAGCATATTACATATTATTTTTAATATTACTACATGGATGTACTCGTCAGCTGACCTATCATTTTTACTCGTAAAATAACAGCTCTACCTTCGGTAAAACACAAACAGGTCGGCGGAATAATCTGGAACAGTGACGTCATGAAATGAGGCGGAACTAGTGGAATAAAGTGAGTGGAAAAAAATTGAACTAACTCGCCTCAATTTTAGACTTAAAAAAATTTCACCTTTTCACATTTAAAAGTGGAAAATCAGGATGCAATAGGATTTAGGTTAAACCAAGTGTCGAAATTTTCAAAGAAGTTAACCGTATAATTAATGACGCGCATCTTTAATATAGCAAACAATTTTTTTACAGTTTTATTCGTAATAATTCGTAACTGTGGCGTATAACGGTTCGATGAATTTCTATTGTCTTGTATTAAACTATTTTATTTTTTTTTCTGAACAAGAAATAAAAAAAATCAAAATTCAGATAAAATTTTAATTTTTTTTCCGGGAAAATCATATTTTTTCATGGAATAAATAATTTTCTAAGGTTTCTCTAAATCCAAGATTTGGAGACTAGAAAATAGATGTACTCCTTTTCAAATAAATATTGATAGCAAAAATTATTCCTTTTTATAATAAATTTAATGAACTACTAAAGAATTGTTGGTTTTGGCTCATAAAATTAGCGATGCTAAGGACGCTCCGATTTATCGTATAATTTGTGCGTTTTTTAGAAGGGGAAGAATTCTATATTTTTATCCAAATCAATGAAACATTCTACTCTTGTAAGCATTATTTATAAATTTTCACTTTTAATAAGGAGTGAATAAGGACTTTAAAAATACAACAGTAGTTATTATTTAATTAAAATTAAAGTTGGATAAAAAGTAATTCATTTCAAACATCATAAATTAATAAAGACTTCTGAAAAATCTGGGAAACTATTAATTTTTTTAACTAAATCCATTCCAATATAAATTTCTTATTTTTATAAGTTAGAGAGCTATTATATAAACGAGATATAAACTGCAATAATACGCTTCCAACGGTATAAAATATTTAGAATAAACACAATAAAAAACAGTGTCTATAAAAATGTGACAATATGATAGATATGTATAACCTGCTATTTAAAAATTAACCATTATTTTAAAAGCAACGTTTACCGTTTATTTAATGAAAATACGAGTTTAATTTGGCATAGAAAAAAAATTGACGCTTAAACTTTATACTCAGTGGTGGATACAATGTTATCATTTAAAAAATACAAGCACAGGCACAGGATATAAAAAAATTTACAGACATAATCATACAAATCAGTGGGAAAAAACTGACATTAAAAATAAGACAGGAAAAAACCAGCGTGCTCCGTATCAAAACAAACGCACGTCAGAAAATTAGCAGAAAAATGAGAAACGAGTTTCGAAATTTTATCTCAAGACATCGTACATTAAAAGTAACAAATTCTTAAATATAACACTCAAAATTGATCAATAGATACTTCTAAATTAAAAATACATGATTATTGTTAAGTAGCAAAGAGATTGAGATAAATTAATAAAATTGATTAAAATTATTACTTACCCGACCTCTTTTTCGGCGATTTTCTTCATTTAATTCCATAGCTTATCATCAAAATGAATTCGATCGGAAATAACAATGCAAATTGGTTGTCTGGTTGTTCAATCAACGAACTATAACATTTAATGTTATGAAAATTTAAGTTTGACATGAAATTAACTTGGATGTAGATCCGTTTGTTTACCGGAGAATTCGAGCCATCAAAATACTGTTCCAAAACAAACCGCGGTGCATCACGGGTAGAGAGCCTAATCACGGGTAAAGAGGTAGCAAATGTGTCGCCATCTAGCTATGAAGAAGGACTTTAAATATTGAATTAAGGGAACGTTTATTTTATTTTAATGTCGTTTGAAAGGAGTTTAATTTATTTATGAACCGAAATTATTTTATAAATTTGTAATAAATTATTTTAGAAACGTTTAATTTTTTTAAAAGTTATAAATATATTTATTTAAAAGTAAGTAAAAGTAATAACTTGTAACGAATTTAATTACCCACTAAATTGAATTAAAATATTTAGTGATTTGAATTGAAATGAACAAAATTTTAAAAATTTGAATTAATCAATATTTAGAATTTTTTCCATATTAAATTCAAACCAAATCTTGGCACAATCATTTTGCATATCAATCGTAATGTAATACGTAGTTATTAAAAAAAATCGCCTACTTAAGCTGTTATAAAGTGGAAAATATGAAAAAATTGAGTTGTTTAAAAGTTTTATTTATAGTGTTCCTCCAACATAGCTGATTTTGGTTCTCTGGACTTGATTGTGTAGCTGTAGATCCAAAGATCCGACAATATAAGTGTGCTCGTTTCCACCAAGACATAGGATAAGAAATTTTCTAAACTTCTTCAAGAATCCAACCCTGTGTTGCCTAAGGACCTAACACCGTGAACAGCTCTGCGATTTGGAATTTATCGGAATTTCTTCTTGACTGAACTAAATTGTACATACAACACTCAACTCAATCAACTCAATTGTACTCAACAGTAATTTTCTGTCACCTCCAAAGCCTTCCCTTTCACTTTTGGTAGCTCGCATCGAAAAGACGTTCAAATATTCTGCCCCTTGGCCTCATCTCAAAAGAACACCTGGAGACATTCGGTAAAAAACGTTTTTGATTCTAATATCTTAACATTAACACAGAGTTTCTCAAAGTGTGAGTTGCGTGCTATCCCATTGGTAGGTCACGAGTCAATTTTTGGTGTGTCGTTACAAGATTTTTAATTTAAGTCTAAATATTTCTACAAATGGGGTGTTTGGCTTTAAACATCTATCAAGAGATGATAGGATTGAAAAAAAAATGTAAAGTAATAATTTTAAAAATGTATGAGTCACTTTAGTGTGCCGCTGATGGAAAATTTTTTCAGTTACTCAAATAAAAAAAAAATTCAGTGATTCTGAACGTGGGGCCCATTTCCCACCTTGGGTAGATGTATTTTGAAAATTTTCTTATGAAATGTTGAAATGACTTAACTTAAAATTTAAGGGGTGGAAGATGTGAAAAAGGTTGGAAAATACTGATTTAAATGAAAATGATGTTCTTCTTGTGTGAGTAAATAATGACGAAGAAAAAGTGGGTCGCGCTAGATTATGTTTATAAAAAGTGGGTCGCGATGGTTCAACAGTTTGAGAACACCTGCTTAACATATAAAATTAATTTAAATAGATATATGATAAATCCTGCTTGAAATCCATAGAGTAGACCCCTAGTACCTAATGTGATTGTCACCAAAGCAGACGAAGGCGGACAAATTGTTATTTTAACAAGGATGATTACATCTCGAATGCTCAATAATAAATTAATGAAGGTCCTTACTTACCCTTAAATAAAGACCCCCTCTCGATATGAACACACTCGTATAAAAAATTTTATAAAATCTTCTAATTTCATTTCTGACCCTTCGAAGAAAGCCCTCATTTCCTCTATTGCAAATTGTGTCAGACTGTGTGCCTTTTCGAAGGTACTACACAAACCTGAAACCTGTGGGATTCCGTTTAGACCAGTGATTCCCAACGTGGGGCAATTTGATTTTGTAGAGGGGCAATTTGAAAATTTTCAACCAAATTGCCCCCAGGTGGGCCATGGCATGGACCACCTGGTTTTAAATTGAATATTACATTTTTGAGTGTAAAAATTTATGTGTAATCTTACATGGGGGGCATGGAAAATTTAGAAAGGCTTTGGTGGGGTATGGACCGAAAAAGGTTGGGAAACACTGGTTTAGACATAATCGGTGGTCCGTGCGAGTCTTGGAAGTAGTAAAATTTTATCTTATTGAATAAGACAGAATTAAATTATATCCCTACCAATGATTTTCAGATGAAGATAAAAGCCACCAGTAAATTATTAATAACACTTTCCACTAGTATGAATAAATATCCATGGTAGTGGGAAGTGATAAAGAAATGTAAAATGAAGTTCTGAATAATATGAATTTGGAGATTCCAAAACTTTAATTATAGTACCATTATCATTACAAATAACTACTATCTCTCTGTGAGCTAAAATAAATGTTCTCTTAATATAGAGTTATATTTCATAGCATCTTTTAATTTTTAAGCTTAATTTGGAACTTGTAATTAATTTGCAATTTTATGAAGTTGAAGGATTTTAAGTTATACAGGGTGGTCCTCGGGGTTTCTACTAGTTGGGAACCACTGGTTAAAACCCTATTAGCAGTACCTAAAATTGGTACGGCGTCTTAAAACTGGCTCAACACTGACGGCCTTGCCTTATTCACTGCCACTTGGACTTGACCATTGGTTACCCAGCAGCTAAAGAAAGAAAATTAGCTTTTTGGTGACCCTGATTGATGGAATCCTTCTTTAAACGCTAGTCAGGTAGCAGTGAATAAGGTACTGATGAATAAGTGAATAAGGTACTGATGAATAAGTGAATAAGGTATAGATTACATAGGTAATCTGTGTTTTTTTTTTCTCTTAATATGGACATTAATTCGTTTACAACTAAAAAATCCCTTCAGTTTGTTGCTAAAATTCGTAAAATCCACCCTGCCAATTACACTATGGTTTCTTTTGATGTAATGAGAAGAATGAAGAGAATGACATTCATTTAAATGCACTTTTAACTTCACTGTTCTATTTTCTTCATTATAGTCTTCGTCCACATCATTTTTGTAAGACAATACTTTTAAAGCCATGTTAATTTTTATATCTTTATTTAGGCTTTATAAAAAAATGCAATTATTTCAGGGTTTAAATACCATAAGTGGTTTATAAATTTAGTAAGTGCAACTTCTGATACTTCAGTTTCTGTTTTTTATAATTAATTAATGATTTAATGGATTTTAAATCTTGATTCAGAGCTAATATGGGATCAGGAGCGTTAAACCACTTTTACATAAATATTTAAAATGAAAACACAGATAGTTCTAATCTTCTAATTGTTTCCCTCACTTGAAGGTTAAAGGAAACTAGTTTCTAAAGCTGAACATTTTTAAGCAATAGATTGCTTTAGCCATCCATCTAGCGTGATGAGGAGCTCTAAATGATATCTGATGCGGTTTTGAAAACCCAACCAATAAATATCAAACACCAGAAGTAACAGATCCCTATAGTCTTCTCTAGGATGATATATTGAGTTTTGCATCTGCCCGGTTATGCACTTCATAGAAGTTGTACTTACTAAATTTATAAACCACTTATGGTATTTAAAGCCTGAAATAATTGCATTTTTTTTATAAAGCCTAAATAAAGATATAAAAATTAACATGGCTTTAAAAGTATTGTCTTACAAAAATGATGTGGACAAAGACTATAATGAAGAAAATAGAACAGTGAAGTTAAAAGTGCATTTAAATGAATGTCATTCTCTTTTAAGCAAAGAACTAGATAGCTTCAATACTCCATTTATATTAAACTTTTTTAAAAGGTATTTCAGCAAAGTTTTCTAGTCTGATCCTGATGAGTGGTGCACGTACTTGGAGTTTTCAAAAGGATTTGATATTGAGAAAAATTTAAAAGTTGTTAATGATGTTGCTGAAAGAGGTATAAAACTAGTGCAAGAATTTAATATATCAATTATTAAAGACGAAGAACAGGAGCAATACCTTTTACAAGTTGTTTCTTAGTGTAGAAAATTATACCCGGACGTGAAAAAAATCCTACCCTTTCTAGACCCTTGCCTCTTTAATTTTGCATTATATTTTGTAAATTTTAAATGTTAAATTTAAATGTGTTGCTCTTATTTGAATAATAATCCTATTTTTGTATGCTATGTGTGCTTTTGTTAATAATATATTTTATAATTTTTAGTGTATTTTTTATTAACTGTTATCTGGAATAAAAAAGTAAATTCAAAAAATTCTCACTTTACACCCTAAAATTTCACACTTATATGGTTAAAAAATGATTGTTTTCATATTATTAAACCAGTAAACAATATTTAATGAATAAAAGAAAAAAATCCCGTCTCTCCTTAAAAGATTGATATTGGGGGTGGGGTAAGGAATCCCCCTTGTATCTCTTGATCTAAGGGTCACACAAAAAAGTTTCAATTAGAAAAGTTAAAGCTTAATAAATTATCTAAAGAATGAATCCTTATTTTCTTTTCTACTATATTCGGTTCAAATTTTATGGTGAAAAACGCGCAGTTTTTAGTGAAAAATCGCGTTTTTTCGAAACTTTGACGGCTGGGCGCGGGGTCGAAATATTATTTTTTTGGTCTGAAACTTTCAGAATATTAGTTTGACATCAAATGGCACCTTTTGAGGGGGTGCCGCGAAAAAAATTCGCACTTTGATTTTTAGCGACCACCCTAATGCTCACCTATTAGAAACTAGGTTACATGAATTCCATTTTTTTTTTCAAATTGAAATTGATTATAATTGTTGATTACATGCAACTCACTAAATTTTGCCTGAAGCAAAGTACGCTTGTCTTTGACAGAAAATATTATTTTATGTTTGATGGGTTAGCATGGGCATTGTGGGCAACCCCTTATGTTAAATTTTAAGTGAAATAAATACATATGCATTATTTTAAAGTAAAAATGTTTAATTTGATACAATTTCTTATTTGTGCATCAGTTATGTTGATGATTATTTTGCCCTACCAAATTCTTGCAAAAACACATTGTGATTTTTTTTTCTCCTGCGTTCTTCTTCTTGTAAATGATGACGCCTAAACGAGATGATGAGGATTGGTGATGTTGCATCTGTTAACTATATCCACGTTCTTTAGAGGTGTTATTTGGGCTTTTAAATAATTGGCAAAATAATTTGCTGATATCCACCAGATTGCAAATTAGCAAATTTAAAACTCGCGCTGAAACAGCTCTACGAGCAGATTAATGAAAAGAGGACATTTTAAACGCTGAAATTCTAAAAAATTAATTATTATAAAAATGGCAAAAAATTTGTAGTTATTTTAATTACTTGAATAAAATTGATCGAAAATACTGGTACAAGGCATGATGCACGCACAAATGGATGGTCTGATTATCCGAGGAGTCCATTGATAAAAAGTCGGTCTACTGTAGTTAAAACGCTTATCATATTAGTTAAAACTTAGTTATTTGAATCTTCATTATGTAATTTTATAGAGAAACCCGTATGAAAATCAAAAGCATAAAATAATGCATGATTTTTCTAGAATTAGTTCAATTTTACTGGGCGAAATGATTAAATTTGCAACAAATGATATATGCGTTTGCCATGAACCATTAAGATAAATTAATTATTTCGCAACCAAAATAATCAAAAACCAATTTTCATCATCTTACAATGATCATGTGTCTCGGAAATTTCACAAGCCATCGAAACTTTCACACTAATTTTTCGAATGTCTTTTATTAGTTCCTCCTTAAGTGCCCTAATTAAGGTTATGACTTGCGACCAGAACAAGGATTTTTCTTTCTGTATGTAAGTTTCCAGACGACATTCTGAAAAAGAGAAATTCCGCATCAAAATATTTTTAATTTCATTTATTTCTCAATCCATCAAACAACTCGGAATTAAATTGTTTGTGTGCTTCTCTCTAATGCCGTTAAATCTTTTCCTATATCGTCTGCAGCAACGTCAACACATTTTTTCCCAAATTCCCGTTGGCAGCACTATTTTTCAGTTTCAAAAACCGCTCTTTCGTTTAGTGGGGGGAATTGATTTATATTTATGCTTCTCTCTTCCGTCCAATCTGATGCTCATTCGCGGCAGAACTAATTCCTTCGAAAAATTCCGCGCGAATGAGGGAATTTGTAAATGAAGGTGGCAACAAGAGAGGGGAAAGAAAGCCGGAGAAAAAACCTCCAATTCCAGTGAGAGCGTTTTGTTATTAAAAAGGGAGGAATGACGGCGAGGAGAGTTGTTTTTAATTGGCCGTGGTGGCTTTTCCAAGATTTGCCCGCTCGTTGAGTCTGCGCTAACATTAATAGCCTTCTTGTAATTAATAATTTAATTTGATAAGTGGTCTCTCGGCACTTGAGCTGGTGGAACTGTTTTTATGGAATTAAAGTTGTAAAAACGCCTGAAGTCGTTTCATAGAGCTGTATAAAAGCTGTGTTTAAGGAATATAAATGTCATTTGTCAAAAGAAGAGTTTGTTTTTAAGGATTAGGGGAAAATTCTGTCAAAAATTCTAAGGGAAGAGAATGCCTATAAATTTCAACTTTATCCTTCCTTCTTATTTTTAGATACTATTTTTTTAATATAAACTAATACATTTTCCTATGTTGGAATACTTGAGGATATAATACCCTTTAAACTAAGATGGTACAGATAATTCTCGAATTGGCGTATAAAATCAATGGACCTATCAAAACCTAATTTCAAAAGAAGGGGGGGGGGTAGATGATGGTTTTATAAGGGTAGGTTTTATGTAAGTAGGTAGAAACAATTTTGATTCAATCCCCTCCCCTCGAAACAAAAGCCTAATTACGGGTCTGTTATAGGTTTATACTGAGGGGCCATTCAAATATGTATTACTACATAAGCACCTAAAGTGGGAAGGGTTAACCGTTTGCCTGTTTTTGCTCTCAGGAGGGGGATATGAAAGTTGCTTACGTAAGACATTAAAAACACTTTATTTTTCGAAAATCTCTCTTAACTTGAAAAACAAATCAATGTTCAAAAAATAAATTTTCCCAAAAGAAAAATACGAGTATATATGAGGGAAAAAAAACTTTATATCTCCTGAGAACTAGTATTTTACCGCACAAAAAAACCCATGGACAATACATTGAACGATTGTTAATGAACACTTTTTGAATGAATGGAGGTGTTTTGTACGACAAAAAGAGTACGGTGGGGGGTCATATTTTGCATACGTAATTATAAGAAGGGGTTTGCAAAATGCTTATTTTTGCTTGCTGAAAGAGGAGAAAGGGGTCAAAATGACCAAGAGCATGATTAAACGTGTTATTTGATTTGCCCCCAGTGGCGTATATAAGGGGGGGCGAGGGGGCCTTGGTCCCCCCCCCCGAAATTCGGACTTGGTGTACCAAAACAAGTTAAACCCTGTATTTTGAGGTCTAATTTCAAAAAATTTTCTGGGGGAGGGCTCCCAAACCCCCCTTTTGTACTTGGAATTTTATTATTATAAACTTTATTATAATAAATTCACCAAAATCCAAATCTACCAAAAAAATTTAGTCCAAAATTCGGACAAAGTGTACAAAAACAAGAAAACCCCCTATTTTTAGGGGTAAAGCTCCAAAACTTTTCTAGGGAAGGACCCCCAGATCCCCATTTGTACTTGGAACTCTATTTTAATAACTTTTTAAATATTAAGTTCATAAAAAATGTACATCCAAAATTCGGACTTAGTGTACCAAAACTAGTTAAAAACCTGGTTTTTTTAGTCAAACTTCCAAAAATTTTCTGGGGGAGGATCTAAAAAGCTACTAGCTTATCATCTAAAAAGCTACATTGGACTTATTAAATATGTGGGGGGAGGGGCTGGGGAGTAATTTTGGGCCCCTCCCGAAATAAATTCCTATATACGCCACTGATTGCCCCTATGAGTACAAAAAATATAATGGCTAGACGTGTTCTCCAAATACAGCAATTTAATGAAAGAAGTTGTTTTACAAATTCAACAGATCGATAATAGAATCGAATTATCATCAAATAAATATATTTGCGGTCTAAACAATAGATAGCCTTTTGTGATCCACAAACCAACAGTTAAGGCCCAAAGTACCTCTCCATAAACTAACCAATCAAAATGTTTTATTACGACGCCCCGCCCTCTTCCAACGACTCTCAAGTTGCCCTAAATTAACACATCTCAGCCGCGTGACAGCTCAACTCAACTCCACCTTTTAAAGCCCGCTAATTCTCTAGTCCCGCGTCTTCAGCGAGCGAGAGTTGTTGGATCGGGGCAAACAAAAAGAAAGGAAAAACGACAACCAGACGCTTTACGATCCCGTCGTAAATTTTCACAAATATGTTTTTCCATGAGGGTGCAGTGAAGTACTTGGATCTGTCGCTCCCTCCCCCAGAAAGGTCGCGGAGGATATTTACAGGCGCTTAGGGATGGGAGGTGAATCGTCGGTGACAGTTTTTTTTTTTTTTTTTTGAGGGGCTGGAGAAAATTGTGTCTGGAATTTTTTATTTCGAGACATAGGTTTGTTGGGAAAAAATGATGGACGGTGACATATTTTTTGAATGGGTTTGTGTTTTATGAATAAATTATTATTTTTGAAACAAGTACATAATTGGAGTACGATTTATTACGCTGTATGAAGGAGATACCAAATTTTATTGTCAGTAAGCATTTAGTAATTTAGTGGGTTCCTCAATAAAAGAAGTTATGGACACAGAAAAAATCGAACAGAGAGGGTCCAAAACCATAGACCTTGGTCCAGAACGCTAACACTGTAAATTCCTGTGATTGACAGAGGGCTAGGCAGTACGATTCGGTGGGCACAGCTGTGATTGGCTGTGACGTGTTCATTCAATCTGTCTCTAGGAGGGGTATTAGAGGATTGAGATTCTTTTTCTCCGCCTCTCGTGACGTGACAAGGGAGGCGTGAGTTTCATGAGTAGTAGCCAAAAGGACCAACGCCAAAAGGACCCCTATAGGGGTCCTTTTGGGATACCACAAGGGATACCACAAGGTATACCAATGTTTTTACAATTTCCATTATCGCCTATATGGCCAAGGACTCTGTTTTGGCCAGGAAACACCAGGAAACTGATCCAACACGTCCAGATCTGTCCCATCATCGATCCCGAACAGATCTTCACAAAGGATTTGTGTACTGTTTTAGATGAAAAACCTCGCTTTTCCCCCTTTAGGGTGAAGTTTGAGACCATGGGTTCCTATATGGAATTCTGAATCCTTATGATGTAGGTACCCTACCTCCTTTAGAAGTTAGTCGAATTAGTTTTGAGACACTCTGTATGATAAAAAAAACTTAGGCTAAACAAACTCTCCAAAATTCATACTGCAATGTAATGAGATAATTTTTTTAAAAATTAACAATGCGAGAATCGAGATATCTAAAATCCCTGTTGAACAGAAAGCGGAGTTAAGAACATCTAATAAGACGGTATAAAAGAGGGGATATAAGAACTTTCCACTTCCGAAACAAATAAACGAGCGATTCGGGATCCCTCAACAGATTTCTCCCGACATTCCACCAGTTCCGCTTCAAGTGCAAACGATTTAATCAAGAATTACGCAACCCAAACAAAAAGCCGACTCCACGGGGAAAAAGGAACAAAAAACTCCATTTTTTTTCTTCTTCATCCTCAGACGTCCCGGCTGTTGTTCTCCAACAGAAAAAAACCCCAGACCCACTAATGTCAGTTCTCTTCAAAACAAACTTCTTTGAACGCTTTTTATTTAAACTACCTTTATTTTTTCGCGACCTTTACTCTTCCTCATCGTAATAAAAAACCTCTTTGGATGGAGAGAAAAAATCCCGCGGGTAAAAAAAAAAAAAAAATCCCCCACCCACTTAACATGGCCCTAAAAAATCGCATCCCCTGCCTCATATTTCCGCACAACAATGACTTGACGCGGCTTTTTGCAGATTCATATTTAAGTCCCACTCTACGGGAAGAGGAAAAATCTCATTATGTGCGTGATAGGGGGGAAAAATCCCCTCGGTTTTCCCCTGAGATGGGGATTCTCCATTAGTGCCAGGAACAATAATCGTTTAAAGTGGCGGGAGTGGCTGTTTGATTGCGAATCAAGCCAGGCGATGTAAGAAGTATCATTTGTTTTTGAGCTTTTGATTAGTTGTTGTTGTAAGCTGTTGTTGTTTGGGATTTGAGGTTGGAGATGGAATGCGCAGTAAGTGCCAAATCTTTAAAATTTCATGGGAAAGCAGACATGCTGGATTGCGGATAATTTTAAACTGAATATTTGAGTATTGATAAGGGGAGATCGGAAGGCTTAGTTGGTCGTTTTAACTTTCTGTATGCTGAATAATATGATCAGGATCGGGTGGGGTGAAATGGATTAGGGATTTTTACGGTTTATATTTATAAAATTTTAATGTTTTTTAGGCATGCTTATTTTTCTTGATCCTCAATAAAAATCAGCATAAAAACGTTACATTTTATAAACTGTCAAATTTCCTTTATCCGTTTTACTCCACGCTATAACCATTTTATCCGCTATGTTTGTTTTAAAGCAATATATTATTTTTTGCACTTATTGCGTTTTCAATTCCTAAACTTTCGTTGTGCAAGGTTATGTAAGGTATTCAAAATTTTGATAGATTCAAATAAGGCTGTAAAATTTAAAATTAGGGTTCGTGAACAAATAAAATTTTTGAAAGAAAATTTTGTGGTCTTTTTAAGTTAAAATTGTTAAAAGTTCTTAAATATTGGAGGGGGGACGCGTCCCCCTCGTAAACGACGCCCGTGTGCCTAATTGAGTTTGGTGAATACTTATGTTAAAATGAATATTTTTATTGGGTTCTTACGTATTATCCCGTCGATTCGTGCCGCTGAATTCGAAAACATTATTAAAACCTATCGACTATGCCGCTGAATGTGACGGTCGCTGAACGGGCCACGGGATAATACGTAAGTACCTTTTATTGCACTAAACAAAACTGTGTGTAAAACAATCCATATAAAAAGATCGCCATCACCGCCCTAGATCTTCTGGTCAGTTCGACGCTTCTTCAAAGGAATCCAAACAAATCAAAAGAGCCTCCACTTTAAAACGCATGCATACGAAAATTCTCCCTCGCCACTCAAAACACATCCCCTTCAACCCCCTTTTATCCCTGTGTGGGTGGAGGAGCACGCAAGATTAGGTATGACGTTTATAGCCACCCCTCACATGCGTCAAGCGAAAGCGGAAACCCAAATGCACGTCAGGGACTTTGAATACCATTTGGCCAGCCAGATTACAACAATGTCCAAGAGATTCAAAACATCTATTCAGGTTTTTTTTCCTGCCGTATCGTCATGTATTGCCGGAAAAGCAAGCCGCGGCTGAGGTCAGCTGTAATCCTTTTTTTTCCTTTCTCGGTCCTGTTTTTTTTTCCGGGAAACGGGAGAGGGGTTGAAACGGGAGCCGTTTTCGATCAGATTGGAAAACGGTTCCTGTGGTCATTTCATCTTAAATAACCAAGGATTGATTTATTTTTTTTACGTGGGGTGTTGTTTTTCTGGGGTTGCGTGGCTTTATCATCAATGATTGTCGGTGATTCACAGCAAATAATAAAGATAGTCGTTCGAGGAAAGGGAATAGAGATCACAACCTTTTGAGTATTTGGTGGAGTTCTTTTTTACCTAATCTTTATATTATGTATAAGGGCCGTTCAAATATTACGTAAGCATGTTTTTGGTCATTTTTGACCCCCCTCCCCCCTTGTTAGCAAAGATAAGCAAACCTCAACCCCCCTTCATAATTACGTTAGAAAACTGCCCGGACCCCCCCCCCCCGAAATATCAAAATGCTTAAAATTTTTTTCCTAGTGTAATTTTTAAAAATATATTTTTGGTTGAATTTCGAAATTATTTATGTAGTAAGAAGAAAGAGATTTTCGAAAATGCAAAGAATAAGAAATAAGATAAATAAGCAAAGAGCAAACCTCTTAGGCGCTTACGTAATATTTTAACGGCCCCATACGAAAATTCCGTAAAATAAATGAAATTATATTTGTGAAAAATCCCGCTATAGTAACTTAGAACTTTTTAGGAAAAGCATCAAAACATTTTTATAATTTTTTATAGTTGCTACAATACTAAGAGAGGCATTTTTTTTACAGGACGTGGTCCTTGTCCCAGGCTGATGGGAGAACCCTAGTGACTTTTGAGAGGAAGATTCTCCGGTCCGTCTGGCTTTTGCGATAACCGAGTTTGGAGAAGGAGGACTAATTCTGAACTTTATGGGTTGCTCAGAGAAACGGACATTCTAAAGTATCAAAAAGTCCAACGTGAGAAATGGGCCGGACACATTTTAAGAATGAACGATGATCTAACGACGAAAAGAATCCTGGATGTAAGTATTAGATTTCACAATCACAAATAACAAAAATGAAGAAAAATTTTAAAAATTCATTTTTTTTTAGCCTTAGAAACTACATAGTGGAATATTATGAACTGTAAATATCACACTAAAACTAGTGGGTTCGACATTTAAAATCGTTAGAAAAAAGTATCATGAACCGATTTAAATAATTTAAGCTTCTTTAATTTTTAAACCACTTCATTTCATGATTCAAAAAATATATTCAAAAATAAAAATTGGATTTAACGTTATAAAAATGTTTTATAAAATTTGAAGTATCTTCAAGATATTCTCAAGTCTCTGAACCATTAAAATCTAACTATATTTGAGTAGCCAAAAATCCAAGGGGTAAAAGTGCAGTTTTTTAGTATTGGAGTTAAGTGGCACTAAGTAGTTGTTTGGAGTCAAATATAATTGTTGTGGTGATTGGATACAAATGAATCACTGTATGGTGAAAAAGGTTTTTATATGTATAAAAAATTACTTATGATTTTTAAATGAGAGTTTAACTTTAACCTAGTTTTTCTCATTATCAATATGTAGTCACTTGTACCCCTTGGTTTCTAGGCTCCTCGTTTGTCAAGGAGCTGCTGGATTCTTCTTTAAAAAAAAAACACAGAGAACGAAATTTTTCTTATCCCCACCATGCATAAATTACTTATACATCAAACCAAGCATTCACTACAAAGCCTTGAACGGAGTTTCGAGAGTCCGCCTCGAGTCTTTCAAGAAAGCGTTGCCAATACCAAAGTTCAAATACGTCAGACACATTAAAAAAAAACCCACCTTTCCGAAAGTACAATAAATTATTTCAGCAAAGATTAATAGATAGAGGGTTCGTTATAGAGTGTTAGCGCGTCCATGTGGAAGCTGAATGTTAGACAGGCGATACGAACCCAGTTTTTGAAAAAAAAAGAGGTGATCTAAAACCTGAGAAACTCCCTAAAATATCGAAAACCACTCACTTAGTCAGCGTTTACCGCTAATTAGAAAAGTTCCCTTAAATATGATTTTTGCTGACGGAGCCTTACCTAAAATCACTTTTAATGAGGTGGATAGACCTTAATCACCTGTCAAAAAGCAGCAAGGGAAAAAAGTTTTTTCTGCGTAGAGGTGGTAATAACTAGAGCTCGCATCAGTAACAACCCTGCATGGCAAAATTGCCGAGTGGTATTTTTAGATGGAGGTGGAGAAGTCCCATTGACGGTAGAAATATGGGTATACCGATTTGCAGTATGTTTAAATTGACATTATTTATTTTATTTTAATACATTTCTACTCATGTATGAAAGAAAAATCGAGAACTGGTTGGTGAGATTGGTTTCGGCTTTTTTTTTGTTTTTGCGATTTTGTTTCTATTCTATACACAGATGCAAAGTTTATAAACCTTGTTGTAACCTTACTGCGTAACCCATTTAAAGTTATTGTAAAGATAATCATTGACAACCTGTAACCTTGTGACAAGGAAAATAACCTGTGCTAGTTGACGCATATAAAGTTAGCGGTTAACGCTATGGAAAAACCTTAAAACAAGGTTAGAAACTAGAGTAGACGGGTTTTGAGAACGTTTTTCCATGCTTTTTTTCTGCAAACCCCTACTACAGTATTGTGAAAAGGTAAACCTTGTTTTGGGAAACCCAATGACAATCAAAATTGAAGGTTAACCGCATGTGCTGATCCAAAGGGGGCACTTCCACACCATCACCTTTACACTTTGACACAAAATGTTGGGAGATTGTCTAAAAAGTATCACTCAAGATCCTCTTGTGGTATCACTGGGGGTATGGGGGCACTCCCCCCAAAAAATTTTAGAAATTTGACCTGTAAAAGAAGGTTTTAACTCATATTAATAACCTTTTTTATGTCCAAGAGGAGGGATCCACCACTGGTTAACCAACAGACATAAGGTTAAACAGACGTAAGGTTACATGCTATCTGGGAAACATTTGTCTGTCTATAAAAAATACGGACACTTGGATCACGATATCGCTTAAATGGGGAAGGAGGTTCGATGTGCGTTCAATTCCTTATCACCCTACAGTTCTTCGAGTTTTTAAAGGCGAAAGTAGGCGCTTGGTTGACTTTCGGGAAACCTACTGCCGAAAAGGGGGTAATTTAGAACGTCAATTTGTATGGGGAGGTGACGGAGCTTCTCGACCGTCTGGGGGGAGGGGGGAGCAACAGTTCGATTAAGAGGGTTTCAACTTCTCTTTTTTATCGAGGTTAATTATTTTGTTGTGGAGGGAAGCAACAAGAAGTGGACTGACAACTATGTAAAAGTTGTGGGGTTTGGGTGAGAAATTGTGAACGTGTCAGATTTTGCTGTTTTAATTTGATGTGTTGAGAAAAGAAAAATTGACTTGAGTTTAATAAGTTTTGGTGTAATCAGACGTGGCTTCATAGTTTGGGCAGATATCGTCTACTGCAGAAAGCTCTTAATTATTTTTTAAAATTCTATTGCTTCAGTTATAAGAAACTTTAGAAAATATAAAAAGTTGCTTCGATAAATTTCCATTTAATTTAAACTTTTTATTTAAGGGAATTTTTTTTTTAACTGTTTTCATAGACTTAAAGTATTTTTATGACGTTTTAAGTGCAAGGTTGAATTAAAACAATGAATTTTATGTAACATATTCCGAAAATTCTAAAAAAAAGTTATTAATCTTTTACTGAAATACTTAAATCTTTTTCTTCAAAGTTGCTTTAGGAGTAGTTAATAACTAGCCTAAAACGAATGATATTGCTTGAGGCTGTATTAAAAAAATGTGTTTTGAAAAATTTAAATTTTTGAAAAGTAAAATAGAACTACTTTTTTACTACCAATACCCTTTCATTTTAGGTTTTAACAAAATAACATTTCCTTTCAACTGAAATTGTTTAAAGAACACGTAGAATAGTTTTAAGTACTTAAAATAAAGGAAACCTAGATTACATCATGGAATGTTTTGGAGCATCGTGTTAACCATCCATAACATTAAATTAAAACTTTTAATGCCACTAAACAATTGAAAAAAGTTAAACTTTTAATTTTAGGATAATTTAGTACAGTGAGATTGGTTAATCATACCCCTCCTCAAAAATCAGAATATGTAAGATATAGGAAACCTGTTCTAAAATTAGGTCACACTTTCAGGAGAAGAATAGTGAAAATAATGTTATAATTTTTTAGGTTTTGTAGAGGGGCTTCTCCTTTTTCCTTACTAATTTACCTGATGGTAGAAACGCGAAAAATTTAGACTAAGTTTATGTTATTAAAATATTTATATTACCTATGTGAGAGCATGTTTACTTTAGTTTGATGTTTTAAAGTGAAATAAGTTTAAAACGTGTCACGAAAACACTAAAAGTTACTCTCTTAATAATTTTCCGTTTGAAAATTCAGGGAAAGTGTTAAATTTTTCTTTTATTTTCTTAAATACTCATTGAGAGAACTTGAGACGTAAGAAAAACTCACTATGAAAAACAACCCAATTCTGTTATTAAATAAAATAATTTTCCTTACCTTTTTCCTGTAAATATGTTTTATAAAATCTGGTTGACCAAATAAATTAAATTATAAATAGCTTGAAATTTTTAGGATGAACATTTTGTTAAAGGTTGTTGTCTTTATAAAAAAGAATTATTTCTTAAAAGCGAAAAAAGAAAACATAAATACAATAACAATAAAAATTAATTGTAGTTATTAACTTTTGTAGCTGTAATTAACCATTCCTTACATCCTTCTAACAGTGTGTAATCAAAAGAAGTAAGAAAGAATGCATGACACACAATAAGCTAAGGAATTTTTTTATTCTTTAAGTAATTTTGATTATCTTTTACATATTTCATCTACACAAGATATGTTACACTAATTACAATCCAAATATAATACACTTCGGCCCCAACTCTCAAATCATAATAAAAAGTTTGAATTTCAGTGATATTGAATATTATACTCTCGATATCTCAAAGTCGAAGGGCAACTACATAAATATTACAAGTTCCTTTATAAAAAGGTCATACCCATAAGAAACACGTCAACAGGGAAAATACTTTTTCTATAGGTAACAAGATTTTCGACATAACAAAGTTCAAGATATCGAGAATATTCTGTTATTTAAATAAAAGAATTTTTTAAAGTTTTGATAATAAAATGCTTGTAGGCTTTTTACTTAAAAACTTCTAATTCTTACGTAAACATTCGTACTTTTAACTATGTAATTAAACTTTTTAACATCTTTAAGTTATAATTTTCATCATAAGTTACAAAAAGCAGCGTAGCAAATCAGTTTATATTTTTTACGAAAAGTTTTAATCTTTATAAAATCAAGACTAAGAAAATGGTGTTTAGTTACTGATTATTTTAAAACATTGCAAAATCAATGTAGAATCATCCATAAATTCTGTTAATTTTTTAGGGTGGTTGGTGTTTCTAAGATAGAAATAGTCTAACTAAATTCATGAACTAAATTATATTATAGTTAGAAATTCGTGAAATAAATTAATATCATTATAAAATAATAGCTGTAAAAATATATTTATTGCAGCTTAAATTTATAATTATCTTTGATATAGAAATATTTTAGTAAGATTTAAAATGATGTTCAGTAGACTTGAAATTTTTGGTTAGCCAAATTTAAAGATTAAGAAATAGAAGAATTTTAAACGAATATCAATGCTTACTTAACCGACAATCTGTATTAGAGGCTCTAATATATACTGTTGAAAGCTAGATATTTATAGATGATTCTGATTATAAATCCTTTTTATAAACATCAAAAGAATTTAAAAACGAAACTTTCGAGAAAACGTTCATGCAATATTTATTAACTTTTCTTTGAACTATTGTAATAAATAAATACCACTTCATCAAAACAGTATATAGGTTTTAGTATCTTCATATTTGCAACAAAATTTTGTTAGAAGCATACAAGGTTTTTCTAAAACTCTCCTTTCTTTGGTGTAAATGCCTTTGGAAATAGTAGTTTCCACTCCGTATACTTCAGAAAGACTTTGATACAATCAACAAGTTCTTCGAAAGTACACAAGAAATACTCCAAGCCGCGCCTTTTACATAATAAACAATGACGAATAGAAAATACACAGAAGGCCATGTATTTTTTTATACTACTAGTAGAATTAAATTACAGATGAATCTTCCTAAGGTCGTTTGGGGAAGTTATCGTATCACACTTAGGACAGACCCGTTTGCTACCCTAAAAAAAAAGAAATAACTTCGTTATTAATTTTACCCGTTATCATACACTCACTGCAACCGCTCACAACACATTTAAGAACACTTTTTTGTCTTAAAATTGTCACTTTAGTGTGTTGTCAACTATACTATACTAGACAGCAACTTGAGTTGACCCTATGACGTCACTAACAAAGTAGTTCCCATTGCGGTCTCTGAATTTTGAGTGAAAATGAAGAACGTCAATTTAAATGTATGATTATTTTGTTAAAGTCATGTCTATCTAGCGTCTTTTTATCACGATTTGCGTACCGAAACTCCTCGTAGCAACCCAACAGGCTTTCTGTTTCAGCAGTGTTTCCTTTCTGGTAGTGACGTCATAGGGTCAGGAAACGTTGCAGTCTAATATAAAACACTTTATACAGGGTGTTTCAAAAGTCCGTTTCACGGCTTTTATTTGGAACAAATTTCTCTTAGCGTCATGGGCAGGGTTTTCAAACATATTCAAAATACTATCTCAACACAAAAAGCATAAAAGTGTTTTATCTAAGAAAACAAATTAAAGTGTTGCTAATTTGAGGATAAAGTGTTTAAAAAGCAAAAATTTTATTTAAGAAAGATACCAAGAAAAGTTTTATTAAAAGTTATAGTATAGAAAAAGGAATAAGTAAAGCGCAATGAAGCTCCATTTTAGATTGTCCCAATCCCTCTCTTTAATACTGAATAGTTTTTAGTAAAATAAAAATTTTAATTCCAGAATGTATTTTTAGAAGCATTAAATGCAATTTAAAAATGTAAAATTACAAGATTTGAGTGGGTTAAATTTGATAAAATATTTAAACGTTTTCATAAAAGGGTTTAATCAAAAGAAAAAGTTAGCAACGGACGGAATAATTTTAGCCATAATGACAAAATTATCCTTAAGAAAGATACCAAGAAAGGTTTTTACATCTTACGCATGATTGCCAAAGAATCAGTTAAGAATTCCATTATTTTTAACATACAAACGGGATATACATTCATAAAACATCTTATCTATTACACGTGCAGTCCTAACCCTAAATATCTCAAGAATGCACTGAAATAAGATTTAAACATAGCAGTACACTTTTCCTACATTCGAGTATGTATAAAACCCTACACGAATACTAAATTATAACAAAACAAGACTTAAAAAAATTCAGTTTATGAATTCCGTAACTAAGATGTATTTTCCAGGAAACCTTTTAAGAAGAAAAAAACCAACTCCCTTGAAAATTTAATACTTCCACAGCTCACTTTCTTTATTTGTTATATTAACCCCTTCACCGCAAAGTATTTTCGCAAAAGTAAATGCCCACTTTTTTTTTGGAGGAGTTGCGCTTTCCGACTTTTCTGTAAAAATGTTTTCCCTCAAGTAACGAGAAAAGTTATTTAGACTTAATTTCATCACGATTTTTGTGTTGGAAAAGGTTAATTCTTATTTCAAGAAACTCCCCGAAAAAAAAATGGTCGCATATTTCCTCCGGTCACTTAACTTTTAAAACTCCATAAATCAAAAATCCTGGAGCTGGAGTGGGGGGAAAAAGCTTTCCGGGATTCATTTGAAACAATGTGAACACCGTCATTTACTGGAGTTTAGCGGGCTTGGTTGCTACATTTGGCGATGTATCACCATAATTTTATAAGGGGAAAAATTTGATACAATAGTTAACTTACTATGCATGGGTGATTTGGTACATCTGTCAAATGAATTAAAATGGAAAGCAGTGGCGTATATAGGAATTTATTTCGGGAGGGGCCCAAAATTACTCCCCAGACCCTCCCCCCCATATTTAATAGGTCCAATGTAGCTTTTTAGGTGATAATTTATGTCCTAAACACTTAAGATAGGAATAGTTGTCAGTAATAAAAATACAAGTACCAAAGGGGGGTCTGGGGGTCCCCACCCCAGAAAATTTTTGGAAGTTTGACTTAAAAAAAAACAGGTTTTTAACTAGTTTTGGTACACAAAGCCCGAATTTTGGATGTACATTTTTATGAACTTAATATTTAAAAAGATATTAAAGTAGAGTTCTAAGTACAAAATAGTATCTGGGGGTCCTTCCCCAGACGATTTTTGGAACTTGACCCCTATAAAAACAGGGTTTTATCTTGTTTTTGGTGCATTTACTCTGAATTTTGGACATATATTTTTTGATAGGATTTGGATGAACTTATTATAATGAAGTTGTTAATAAAAAAAAAAGGAAAAAAAAAAGTACAAAAGGGGGGTTGGGGGTCCTCCCCAAGAAATATTTTTTAAATTTGACCCTTAAATACAGGGTTTTAACTTGTTTTGGTGCACCTAGTCCGAATTTCGGGGGGGGGCAGGGCTCCCTCGGCCCCCCCTTATATACGCCACTGATGGAAAGTATGTACAGTATTATTTGGAACATTCTTACTTTGTATAGACAGGGGCCAATTGACTCCCTGGCATTACAGCCCGTGCTGGACTAGGGCATCTCCAAAAATTTTCCTCCTAGCCCCATGTCTCTTGACTTTTGTTTCCAATTACGGACTTTTAGAATTTTTAGGTCTTTTTCAACCTCACCCAACCATCTCTTAACATTTATGTTTATTAGAGGATACAATCACAGGCGATGGAATAAAAAGCTGTTTTCAAATTTGAAACGGTTTTCTAAAGTTAGGGTTAATTTAGAGTTTTAATCGAGTTACTCGATTTTATGACTCGCTTACTGGAAAAGGGGTAGGACTTTAGGGGTAAGAAAGGGCTAGACTAGGCTCTCGCCTAGTTGTCTGTATGTGGCGATTGCTATAGAAAAAAAATGCCGGTTCATTTTAAATAGGGATAAACCGTATTATGATTTGGTTGGGATTAAAGCCGATGGAGGAATATTGGCAGAATTTTTGGCGATCACAAGCACGATCTTCTTCCCAGAATTGATGAAGTATCACGCATATGCACTGTAAAAAAAATCCTGGAACATTCCAAGGAAAAAATCTGGGCAGCTGGGTTGCCCCTTTTTTCCAAGTAATGTTCCTGGAAAATAACAGGGACATTACAGTAAAATACTGGTATACTGGTACTATTTTTGATTGATTTTATCGTAACGTTCCTGTTATTTTCCAGGAACATTACTTGGAAAAAATGGGCAACCCAGCTGCCCAGTTTTTCCAAGCAAAGTGGCAAGATTTTTTTTACAGTGTGTTAGAGGCTGGGACTAGTGATCTGTTAAAATAATAAACTAAGAGGACTAGTGATTCAATGCATAATGGACTCTAACCGCCTATCTGGTTCAAGACTATAAAAGTCAGGTGACGGTGGTAAACAAACTCCTCACTATCAAATCATATCTCACTACAAACTCTACTAGTGTAGTATCTGTGGTAACCAATTGCAAGCTCAGTAGGTCACGTGTTGGTTCTCTGTGACGTCAGACGGGTTGAGTCCATTTCCTCCGTTGAAAATGAAGAAAGTCCCGTTGCCTTGTGATAGACAGACAGTACACTACCACGAACACACCCAATTCACACTTAAAACCAACTACTACCACTTCCGTTTTCCATCCAAGCTTGGCGAAACAACCCGCCCCCACGACACATCAATTAAACAAACACGAAGAAAAAAAAATTCCGACAACCCTAACTCACTCGAGCAACAAGTAGTAGCAACCGCGAGAAAAAAAACCCCAGTTTTTAATGAGTACATTCATTCCAGTCTTTTAGCTGTCAACTGATTAAAATTTACAATAATTAATTAGGCCTAGAAAAAGCCTACCGGAAGACTGACGGTGATTAAGCGCGAAGAAATTTAAATTCTCCCCCCGGCTCAGTCATTAGCCGTAACCGTCATTTATCATAATATGAGTTGGGGCGGAAAGTTTTAAAATGTTGACACTTTTTCTCTCGGTTGACTTTTTTTTCTAGAGGCTTGTTTTTCTTGAGGTTCTTTGAGGCTTGTTGGGCTAATGATTTCGGGGTTTGAATATGTTAATTTTTGTGATTGCGGAAGTTTTTCAGAAGGGGTTTGAGGAGGAGGCGTTTACTTTCTCTTGAGGAGTTTATTTGCGGCGATTTGAGACTGAAGTTTTTGGAAGAAGTGACATCAAGTCGGTTTTCTTGTTTTAGGTTTGCAGTAATGTACCGTAAATTCCCGACGTATATATAAATATAATCTGTGGTGGTTTTTCGGTGGTGGAAGTTCCGTTTAAGGTAGATATTCGCCTGACAGTTTAAGGCAGTACTTAAAAACCAACCCTTTGCACGCGATTAAAATAACTTATTTTTGTAATTTCCGTACACTTTGTTGGGAAAATAGTTTAATAGTGTCTAAATTGTTTTTCCCCTCATTTTGTTGTTAAAATAATTCCAAATAGAAAAGTGGATAATCAATTGTTAATAAATAAAGTACAGAAAACCCGAATCTAGAAAAAGCTAGAGAGCCTAGAATAGAAGAGAGGTGACAACGCACGGATTGTTTCTGATTGGCCAAGAGGAAAGTTTTTATCGCCTCAGGCTATTTCCGTAAAACAGCCATTGCTTTAGGGTCACCGTAAAGTTTTATTACATCCAGTGCCTGGATGTAATAAAACAATTTGCGGCCGGACCACCAGCAGTTTATCTCCCCTATCTCCCTCAATCTCTTTGTATCTCTCCTCGCGTATCTCCCCTCTCCGGTCGAAAATTAACCACATGAAGACACCGGCGCCATAAACACCGTAAACTTTTCCGCTGGATGTAATAAAACAATTTGCGGCCGGACCACCAGCAGTTTATCTCTCCTATCTCCCTCAATCTCTTTGTATCTCCCCTCGCACTCACGCCTGAGAGCTGTCGAAAATTGACCACATGAAGACACCGGCGCCATAAACTCAGCTTTCTTCCTGGAGATAATTGTTTTATTACATCCAAGTTTTATTTCATCCAGAAAGTCTACGGTGGCCCTTAACGTAAAGAGACAATTCCAGACTAGCGTTGTTTTTCCAAAAATATCTTCTAGTGGTGCCAAAAAAGCGAGATAGGGAGGTAGGGTGAATTAAAGCGGAATGGCGTGCAACTTAGGCAATATACTTGGTAAAATAATGGCGGTTGCGCACACGCACAATCCAGTTCAAAACTGCTGTCATCTCTCTTCTCAATCCAGACTCTCTAGAAAAAGCTATCCCATTCTCTTTTGAAAAATAGAAAATAGTTTTTCCCAAACTTTTTAATTTTATTAAACCAAAACTAACTATATGTAAGGGTTAAAAACACAAGCTTATTTAGTATCTCCCAAGTGTACGCATTGCAAAGATTATTTTTTTGAAACTTACCAAAGCTTTCAACCAACACGTTTCACAATGTACATGCCAACAGCATACAGAAACCACCGGTTTCTTGTACGATTCCTGCAACACAAAATAAATGTTTCTAGAGAAATATTTGGGAGAACATTTTGGTACAAAAAGCTAATTCATGTGATTATTAGTTCTGAGGTATTTGGTATTTTTAAGGTCAAAGATAAATACAGGGTGCCTATAAAAGAACTCCGGGGTTTTGTGGCAAAATATTTTAATGAAATAAAAAACATACATACATGTTTTATACATGACTGAAAAGCTTACATTTACAAGATTTTTTTAACACTTAGTAAAGTTCTATATGATCCCCGTTAGTTGCACGGCAGACGTCTAAATTCGCGAAAATTCGCGAATTCGAAAACTCGCGTCAAATTTCGCGACGTCATTTCTAGGTCAACGCCCTGCAGCGACGCCAACAGTTGATACAAACATTCCCAATGGGTATGAGTAAAACTTTTTGAGCTACTCTTTTCAGAGAAATCGACTAAATTTTGCTATCTTTTATAGTTAGTGAAATATGAATTTTTAAAACCCCGGAGTTCTTTTATAGACACCCTGTATTTTGTTTTCCGCCACGTAATCCGGTTAAGCGAAAACTATTTGTCGAAGAATTATTATTTTTTTACAGCCCCATACTTTGATATATGAAAATGTTTACTACGTCACCATTTTTTCGAATTAGTTTTAAAATAATTAATTTTTGTAAATTTTTTCAAACCAAAGTGCGGATTTATCATCCTTGACCATAGAATCGCCCCAAGGAATACTGTGCTTTACCCAGCGGGTCCCTGTGGTCCGGAGCCACGGAGGTGGGAAACTGTTACTCGCGCCACACACATATTCGCTCGCACAACCCCTTTTATACAGATGGGGCACATTCATTCATCGCACAAGGAAAGAAAATATTATCCAGATTACTTTGCAGTCTGATGCTCTAACCCTAACCACTAGGCCAGTGCGTACAATAACTTATTTTTTATCTATCATCACTAATCCAGTTGCACCGTCATCTCTTGTTGACTATCAAGTTTATGATGCATGTTATTAGTTATTCGATTCTTTCTTTTGCATCTAAATATGTATTAATTCTGATTATTCAGAAATTGTTAAATTCATAATTATTTAACGAAAATTCTACTTACAGAGCACACGTGGCATTTGATTTCGACGCTGGAACATGGGTTTTCGTCTGTTCGGTTCTCACCGTGTTGTCTCTGCAGAGACTCTGGAAAACTTGATACACCGGATTCCAAACTGTAAGTACGAAAAAAAAACCCTCATTATTTATAGCTTGTAACTACCATATATCAGCAAACACTTAAAAAAGAAAATTAAATCCTACTTCTTCACTTTTACTAAAAATAAAATAAACTTACTTGTTGAAGCCGTTGCATGAACTATCTGCTATGTCCGCTTTATTTTGATCTAAAATAAAAAAGAATTTACTGTTAAAAAGGAAACACATAGTATTGTAAAAATATAACAAGCTATGAAAGAGAAAGCTCTATAATGGTAGTAGCGTTCAGCATTAGACCACGGCTTACTAGATACTTATACAGGCTAGACGAGTTTTAAACAATGAAAACCATTTGACAACTTTTCCCGCTTGGAGCGCTACAAGACCTACCTATATCACTCACCGCCTTCAACACTGTGAATATGCTTTACCATTTTGTCCAATAATGCCATCTGGATTTGCAATGATTTCCGTACTCGGCTAGCCTGTATAAGTATCTATATAGTAAGGGCCACCGTAAAGTTTTATTACATCCAGTGCTTGGATGTAATAAAACAATTTGCGGCCGGACCACCAGCAGTTTATCTCCCCTATCTCCCTCAATCTCTTTGTATCTCCCCTCGCACTCGCGCCTGAGAGCTGTCGAAAATTCACAACATGAAGACACCGGCGCCATAAACTCAGGTTTCTTCCTGGAGATAATTGTTTTATTACATCCAGAAAGCCTACGGTGGCCCTAAGCCGTGATTAGACCCGAAATCCACCCCTGTGAAGGGTAGTTGTTTTTTCCGCATACAAACTAACTGAAAGGAAAAACCCGTTCTACAGGCGCTTAGAAGTACTGTGGTAAAAACAACTTTTAGGCCAAATACGTGAAAGGTCGAAATTATCATTGAGTGGTTGTTTGATTTATGAAGACAAGAGAGTAGAAAATTCGGATTTTTAATTGACCCCCTTTAACAACACAACCACTTTGTGGAACGTGATTAATGGATTTTGTTTTTTAAGAAGGTATTGTAAAATAAAACTCTTTCCAAGAATAGGTCTCTCTCTTGTCCAATTCACATGCAGAAAGCTTTCGGACTATTAGGGTTTTTTTCTGAATCTTAATTTTGAATAAGTTTGTTGATCCTTTTAAAATGCCGCTCTGGTTATGGTTATAGTAGTCTCTATGTTACGGTTCTAAACTTACAAATTATTGTATCGTATCCCATCTCCATATCGTTGTTATCGCTTGATGACCGTTCAAGTAAATTTCTATATTTTAAGCAACAGTAAAATTGTAATTGCAACATAAAACAAATAATGCAATGAGGTTCTTACCATCAAAACCTTCTACATTCGGTTGAGATGATCTTTGATAATGTGAAAGGTTTCTACTAAAAAAGGTTAAGGAAAATCTATCGTCTTTAAGACGAGAGTTTAAGTTATAAAAATAATTTTGGTACATTTGTAGATTAAGGTTTTGCACTAGATACAAATAAATTAACGTATTCCCTTAAAGGACATGTTTCTAAATAGTTTCATTACAACCATATTTGATTTGTCCAGCACAACCATACATATTTGATTGGCTTTTAAGGGATTAATATTATTAATAAATATTTATTTTATTACATAACCTTTTTAATTTTTTATACAAAAAAATTCTAAGCTTCTAACAAAGCTCACATAAATTATTTCAATTCCGAAATAAAGACTTAAAGAATAAAAGTTTCAAATAAAAAAAATATATATTTTGTTGTCAAGAACTAATTAAAAACTCTCAGAAAGGATACTTTTCGGGCGAAAAGTTTTCAGCACTGGGCTCGGTTCTTGATTCGGACCTGTGGGCTAGTTGTTGCACTGCAAAGAGAAATTTTTCCATAAATATCTCTGTTTATAACGTAAAAACGAGAGATTCTATGTGACAATTTTCTCCCTAAAACGCTTTATAAAGTGTGATGTAATTTAGTTTGTTATTTAACGCCCATCGGTGGTATCATTTTAAGATTTCTTTTAAATTGCAACCCTCTCAATGGCTCTGAGACTCGAGGTAAGCAAAATAAGGGGGAAAATATCATCTTTAATAAAAAGACATGAAACCAAAACCGTTCATTTTTACACCAATTTTAAAATTACGTAGTTTATAACCGGACGTAGTAACTTTAAACAATATCTAAATACTAGATCCAATCTTCCTCCTTTTCATAATATGGCTGAGAGGAGGATGTCCACCATCATATCTTATTTAATTGCTCAAAGTTCTTCCCAGAAAGGAGCAATTTAAAATTGAGTATAAGGAAAATAAGAATAATGTGACCAGCGTCCTTTAAGCAATTGAAATCAAACAGAAACGCATTCACATTATTTGTCCAATTCATAGAAGATATAAAAATAATCCCTTTTGACCCTTTCAGTCCTAGGCGCTCCAAATTTTCCATAGGATTCAATGACAATCTCGGGCGGTATAGGACGAAAGGGTTAATTATCAACTGTTTACTCTATGGGTAATAAATAAAAGAGGTGGGTTATTTACCCACTTCTGTAACTCCCTGTAATACTTATTAGTAGAACACAGGGGAGATTTTTAAGCTGTTCAAATAAACTAATCAATAACAATTAAACTACCTCACCACATTTTTCGATCCAACAATCAAAAGTCAAACGATTTCATAAAAAAAAACCCCTCGAACTAAACACTAAACGGAACAATGAATTCCAAATCGAAAGAAAAAAAAATAGAACGCTCGGACAGAAAAAAAAATTCAATTTTATCGTTTGCGGGGCTTCCGGCGTTTCCATGGCAACGTTTTCGGGGCAAACACCCCCACCACCACCAACAACAAAAAGGGAAAAAACCAGAAAAGGGGGGAGAAGAGTTTTAGAACGATACCACTCTTTTCCAATTGCCTTTATCTGTAAGTGATGTAATAAAGTGGGGTAGGAAATATTTAAATCCGGTAATCGAGCTTTTTACGCCAGCCGTTATATTGAATTCTTCGGCTTAATCACCGCGGGAAAAGGGGATCGTTTGAGAGGGGAGCTGGGGAATAAAAGGAGTTAACTCCCTCCTCCTCGCGTTGGGATGGAACAACCTACTTAGTAGTAGCTGCGATGCTTTGTGACCCGGATGTTTTATATATTGTCTTCTGGGAGTGCTGTTAATCTATCCCGACTTAAAATTTATTTAGTAGAGGACTATGAGTTGAGGGTTTGAAGTTCCAGTTAAATTCAGTTGACAGTGGTTTTTATGAACCCCTATTCTTGATTTTATAATCACCTACAACCAGGCGTTGATTCGAGGGGGGCATTCCGGAAAGTGCCCACCTTAGGCTGAAAAAGAAAAGGAATCAAGGAGAAAAAAGAGAGAAAAGGCGTAAAAAAGAGAAAAAAATGTCGATTCTGAAAGTGCAAATTTTTTTTCAGTTATTTATTTTAAAACAAAAAAGGTATGAGGGAATGAGAAAGAGAATTAGATATATTTAATATGTCATATTGGTGTATAATAGAGGAGAGAGGGGGAGGGAGGGAGAGAGGAAATCATCCCATACGCATTTTCCTGATTGATTTGCGGTTTAAAATAATTCCCGACGTTAATGTATTAATATTTGATGAAAAAACAAATTCAATTATCTCAAATAATGTAACTACAGGAAAAAATGCACTTATAGCTTTAATAAAATATCATGAAACACTATTTCATAGCTTCAGGATAACTATAGTTGTTCCTAAAACCATTCGAAAGAAAGTAACTAGTAGCGGTTTGGAGAATGCTCTAATAATACGAATTTCTTTATTTCTATCTATTCTAACAAAAATTCTTAGAGCTTAATCCCACAAAAAAAAAATATCGAGAAAAGGTTATTTACTTCTGAGTGTCCTCTAAATATAGCTGGTTTTATATATTTAAATATTTTTTTCACCACTCTACTGTAAATTACTAATAAATAATATTTCCCCCCAAAATAAAAAAACAACGTCAGTTTAAATTGGACTTTAAAAGAATAAGGGTTTTAAAACCTTTGGGAGTTCTTAACCCCTTTACTTCTTTTTATCAAAATAACTCAGAATTACTTCTTACATTCTTCCTTAACTTTGTTCTAATAACAAATGCAAGTTTCTTACACTCTTTTTCAGCTTTATTTTAAGGAAGGGTAACCATCGGAAATTGAATGTTCAGCAAGCACACTCAATAAAGAGCTTGACCGTAATACTACACAAGAGTTAGTCTCTAAATTACCCGACAGGAGTAATCTCCAATACCCTCCTTTGAATTTTTTAATAAAGAAGTGAGAGCTTAAGTACCTTTTCAGAGACACTTTTGCCCAAAAAGAATCACCCCTATTGCAACCCTTAACCAACTTCTCCTCAGCTAAGTGGCGCTCGCTAAGTTACCAGGAGAATCTACATCTCAACTCAACTCGAAACAACAATAAAAAAAAAATAACTGCGACCGTAGCTCCTTCGGAAGTAAAACCTTAAAGGTATGCAATACAAGAAGGCCCTAAATTTTACGAAATCATTTTTACTCGGTCGCTTAGTGAGGGTTAAAATAAAATAAAACCGTTGCCAGATTCCTCGGCGGGGGGCGGATTTTTTTTGGCAAAATTTAACGACTTCCCAGAGAGGAATTCGAGAGACCTCTGGCGGCGTTAAGAGGTGTTATTTCGCATCCTAAAGGACTGATGGTGGGAGTGCGAGTTTATGTTACGACGGCTTTTAATTAAATCACCTGGGATGCGTGTTGGGAAATGAACTTGATCGTGAATTTATATCTTTTCGCTTTATTTTTTGTTTTGTTTTTGTTTTAAAGTTGCTCTGCTATTAGGAAGAACGGATGGGTTTGTAGTTAATTTTGGTGTTCGATTAGAGAGCGCCGTGTTTTTTTAAGAGGTGGCTGGGGCTATAAATAGGTGTCGAGAATTCGGACGATATATTTTGCGGGCCCTGAAGAGTGTAGTATCGAAGGTTTTTCAAAGTGTTTTTCTAAATAAAAAAAGTAATATGTTTTAAAAAGTTTTTATGAATGGTTTCTTTGAACCAGAATCATGCAAGATCCTTTATCAATTGGGAAAATTTGGAATGCATTTGCATAGTTTGGAAGCTAAAAAACAATGGAGGCTTTCTTCAACAACGAACTAACTGCAACCGCTTAGTTAGCTCGTTGTTTCTGCAATTACGTTAGATTTAGAGACTCCTAATTTAAACTTCCAAGCTCTAATGACCTGCTTAAAATTGAACAAAGCATCCAACGTAAAAGCCATAGCTGATTTCCTAAACCATATAACAGAAGAGATATAGCCCACTCCATTAGCACTAGCACAGTAAACTAATCTACATCAGTCTGTATCTCGAGGACGAAGCAGCTTTCATCAGCGAGCAAATGTCCGAAAAATCCTCAACTCAACTCAATTCAACTTAGATTTAGAGGTACTTTAAGATTTCTAAGCTTAACCGAAACTTGTATTTAAAAATTCTACAAATTTTCCAGTCCCCTATGTCGGTATTAATTTCTAAGAAGTTAAACGCAAATCTCAATACAGTAAAATATTTTACTAATATGACTATTGTTATACTGTGTTTAGAATAAGATTGGACCCGATGTTTTTATTAAAGTTTAAGTGCACCCCACCTTAAAAGTTCAAAGTGAACTGTTATTTCGTTGGTATGAATCTTATAATAATGTTATTTAAGCTACATTTTCCAGAAAAATATAATTTTAAAATATAGTTTTATTTTTGATTTTCAATGTGTGATGTCACAATTCTTGAAACCCCCTCCTAGTCACAAAGTGTCACAGATTGATGAACCCCCTCTCTCCCCTCTAAGCGTGACGTCATGTATGGACGGCCCCCTATGACAATGACATGGGGCCCTTTCTTTTGAGATAGGCCTACTTAGGAACATTTTCTAAATCGGGCCCTGATTTTACTGGCTATGCATCATATAATATAAAGCACTAGCTGAAATGCCCAGCCTTGCACCGGTGGAGTGTATCAATTTTTTTTTAAAGTTTTCTCAAGTATGTCTAATTTTCTGTAACCGAAATTACCAATCATCCCAATGTTCCCAGTAGTTTTTCATATCCCGATGTTCCCGGTATTTTTTCGTTTCCCGGTGGTCCCGGTATTTTTTATATCCTGGTTCTCCCGGTATTTTTTTATATCCCGGTTCTCCCGGTAATAATTTTTCATATCCCAGTGTTCCCGGTAACTTTTTTTTTATCTTGGTGTTCCTAACGCCTTTTTCATCCCGGTTCCAACTGTGTATATCCAACTGAACCCATCCTTTTTCGATGTTATTTGACCAGGGAAAAAATTAATAACTTTGAATCCTAATAATTCTAAAACTAATTCGAATTTTTTAAAAAACGAAACGACAATCTTTTTGTAAAAAATAATTGTATATGTGTGTAAAATATTGTACTTTTACCATGATTAGTTTTTCTATTATAACGAAAAAAGCGTTTCGATTATTTCATTGGCTGCCGCGACACGAGTTAGATCATGAAATAAATAATTTTTTTTGATTTAGTGAAAGTATTTAATTGGCTTCGGGCCAAAAGTTTAAAAATGGAGAAAAATAAGCGTTTTAACAACATAAAAACGGTCAAAAGAGGGTCAAGGGGTCGTTCTAGAACTTCGAAACATTGCCTAAATTTCAAATGGGGTGTTTTTACGTATGTATACCAAGTTTGGTGCAGATCGGAAGGAAACTGTAGATTTGTATAAAGGACAAACACACCCACCCAGCCACAAGATTTGACTTTTATTACTACTTTTAGATTAATTAGTATACGATTTTAGATTAATCACTAATCCTACCAAAAAAAATAATTATTTACACAGTTGCAAGTAAAGAAAGAATCACCACCCCGCTAAATGAGCTAATAAAAGCCTGCGATCCTCAACTCCCTACAACTTCAAAAGATCCACTCGAATCCACTTCACTGAAACCTCCACTGACTTGACTCCACATACGAAAGCTCTCCCAACTCCACAAAAAAACCCCAGAAAACTCCCTCCACACCTCTCTTCAAACACTTCAACAGGTTTTTATTCGCTCCCCTTTAGAGAGAGATCACTCCCAAAAATGTCACTGCCACTCCCATCAACCACCGCAGGACACTGCTACTACTCCTCACTAATTAAATTCGCACAGCGAGCAACTGTCATTAATAGGCCCTGAGCGGTAATTTTCTCACTTTGATTCCTCTCCTGCTTCAAAAGGGCCGACAGACTTTGTGAGTGGCATCTTTTCTGGCGAATTCCCATAAATTACTCGGGCAGCAAAACGGACCCGCTGCCCGGAACGGAATGCCCCTTTTGTTGCGCGGGGCAATAAATGTTGGAGGAGGGAATCGGAGGGATATTGCCGCTGCCTTGATTTGTACCTTGTCACGGAAGCGCGCCAAGCTTGGCGGTCGCCAACGCCCACGCTTTTTCCTCTTGCGGAGTTCCACAATGTTAAAATATGTAATACACCCAGGCCCGTACCGTATTTAGAAAATTTGGCCCAAAATGCAGGAAGGGGCCATATTTGGTGCTATCTGAATGTAGTAGATGAGTGAAAATTATTGTTTGATTAGTGTGAAAATTCACTATCGTCAGGGGGTCAGGGTTCAGGATTTTTATTTTCTATTAAAAAAAAAACAATGAAAAAACATCCTAGACTAGGAAGTATAAAAAGTTATTTTTCCTAAAATTTTTTGTTAACTTTTTTAAAATTAGAGGTCCCCCGAATTGTGAGGCCCCTAACCCCGGGCCTATTGGTAAATCAGTCCCTGGTAATACCAGCACAGGCGTGGTTTCAAGGGGGGGCACTCCGAAAAGTGATCCCTCCTTGGGCCGAAAAAGAAAGGGAAAGAAGGGAAAAAAGAGAGAAAAGGAAAGGGGTAAAAAAGAGAAGATGGTTGGTTGGTTGTTTTGGGTTTTATGGCGCAAGGTAAAAAAAAAAAAAAAAAAAAAAAAAAAAAAAAAAAAAAGAGAAGAAGAAAGTATATTCTGAAGCAAAAAATGTTTCAATCATTTAAAAGATGTACTTTTTCTTCTTTTTACCATTTTTTCTCTTCCTTTTCCCTTCTTGGCCCCTTTTTTTAAGCCCAGGGGGTCACTTTCCCCAGATTGTTCAAACTTTTCCGTTCATTAAATGCTTATGCTGATCAAAAATGAGTTTTTAGGATCAAAATCCCTACAGATTGTTCAAACTTTTCCGTTCATTAAATGCTTATGCTGATCAAAAATGAGTTTTTAGGATCAAAATCCCTACAGATTGTTCAAACTTTTCCGTTCATTAAATGCTTATGCTGATCAAAAATGAGTTTTTAGGATCAAAATCCCTACAGTTTTCTAGAGGAGAAATTTAATAGGGGGCCTGGACAGATCTTTATAGAAAAAAGTGAAATTTTTGTTTATTGAAATCCAAAGGTAATCCTCAAAAATTGCCCTCCTCTTGGAGCCCTGCTGGATCCGCGCCTGTACTAGCATGGGTGCCATTTCAAAATTGCGAGACTGAACTTTGAATTTTTTTTTATCATTTCCCCCCAATCTAGCAATTTTTTATTTGAAAATTGCAGAAAAACTTATAAAATATCATATGAACAGTTAAATAGGTTCTTACGTTTTAACTTAAAGCTGTATCTGAGTGAAACAGGCTTATTTGTGGGCAAAATGTGCGATGTAAGAACAGAAATTTCGTGCAAATCGCTAAAAATTGGTCAGCTGATTTTGCGTTTCGTAATAAGAGTGGCACCCATGAATAACAAGCGCGAATCCGAAGGGGGCACTCTCCTGCCTCCCCTTTGACCAGAAGAGTCCCAAAATTAGTTAAAACGTAAAACACTTATTAGTTTAGGAGTCAAATTTTTAAATTTTTCTGACTCCAACCCCCTATTTTGCTTATTGTACTGTTTTTCCCCTTGGAAATTCTGCGGCTTGAAAGGAGCAGGTCTTTTGCCAAGGTCCTACAATAAGGTCCTAAATGATAAATGATTATTATTATTATTATTTTATTTATTTATTTTATTTTTTTTTTTTTATTTTTGAAAAAATATGCGTAGAGGTATAGATCTTTGAACATTTTTCTGTGTAGAGTTTAGACATTTGGAGGGAATTTTGGGTTTTCTTGTTGACACTCATCCTGCCAAAAACACGATGCACGCATGAATTTATTTACATTGGCGTATAATTCCAAAAAATAAGCCATAACTTTCGGATACTTTTTTGAAACAAATCCCAATCAATTAGATTTATTATCCGAACTGCTATATTCACTCTCTCTCTAATCTTCTCATTTACTTCATTATCCACATATTTTCTCTTTCTCTTTAACACCATTTCCTTAACATATTTTCCTACTCGTCTCACTCTTATCCCAATATAAAGATATTGAGGATGAAAGGAAGTTGATATACATTTTTGATAACTTTATCGCTTACTGAGGATATTCTTTTCTCTATTTAAGTCATTGATAACCACTCAAAAAACAGTTATAGATGGAGTAATTCCCCACAAGACCTAGAAAAACTTTCTCATTGAAATACCTCAGCTTTAAAATTATTCTTATTTATAGGACATTGTGCAAAAACATTGAGATGCGTTTTTCTGAAAATTTATTTGATACAAAAGGAAGTAAAGCCCTTTCCTAAAAAGGCTGCACCAATTCTTAAGACTGAAAGATATCCTTTGGTTCTATGAACTGACTAAAGAAAATTCAAAGAATGTCTATATTTATCTCCTACCAAGAAATTTTCAACTTGTATACTATAACAAAAGCGTAAGCCTGCTTCTCTCTTATAGGTGCAAAAGATGATCCAAATCAGGGAATAGGTATTTCTCAACATTAATTTTTGAACACTATTTATTATTAACTTCTGTTATCTATTTTAATCGAGTTTCTGAAAATCTAGCCTAGTCCAGATGTACGTAAAATCTATAATTTTACAAAATTTCCTATAACTTTAGTGTTAACTTTTTTCCTGTCCTGAGCCCTTGATTTACTCGCGGCACCCTTAACATCTTTTAACAACCACTTTAAAAATAACTAGATTAGAAACCTCTTAATATTTAAATTAATACCAACAGAAGTTTCAGTTTTTTTACACCTTACTCATGTTTCCACACTAGTGGTCAGGTAATTAAAGTAATGCAGTTTCAAAAACATATTCTGGTTTTCCTGTGCATTATTGAATACTGATTTGTGGCAAGATCAGATATTTATTTTCTCTTATTTTCCCAACAAATCTCAATTCTTTGCCTTCACTTTATTTCCTTTGTTTTATCTGTGCTTCTCTTTTTAATTTTTCTATCCTTTAATCTCTCCTAAACCATTTCTCTCTCTTTTTTTAAATTCTCCTTCTTTTTCTCTCTTTCAATATGAAGTTGAAAAGAATTTAAAGAAGGAAAAGTTATGTATGAAAATATTTATAAGTTATAATGCATTATTAATTCCTTCTTGCAATTATTGTATCCTTCCGCATTTGTGACGTACTGGGTTCAAGAAACGTTGCTGTCAAGGTATAGAGTATTTTATGTTTTTGTGTGTCTGAAAGAACGTTTGGAAGGGGTGGAAGGGTCATCTACTACACAATAACTTATTTTTTGCGAAAACATCCCATACTTCCTTCTTCCATTAACCACTTCTTAAAACACTCTCAAGTAATATTTGAATGCCCCCTGAACAAAAATTCGTTTTTAATGGGATTTTTCAAAATTTTTTTGTACAACTCTAGGTCTAGATTATATTTACTTCAAAGTTCAAAGAGGGATATTGAAACCATCATCGGCCGAGCCAAAAGTGTGCATCGCTCGCCAAAGCAGGGTCCTCCTCCCCCTTTAATATCTCCGGCGGGCCTCCGCGTTCGCTCCGCTGGGCTTTGTCTTTTGCGAGCGCCATGGCTGCGCAATTTTTAAAAGCCGCTCCCCAGGAATCTCTGGGCCCCGTCCGTCTCCCCACTCTGCGCCGCCGAGCGGCAAAAATGGCGCAAACGACATTTTTCGGCCATGACTGACGAGAAATTATTCCTTAATGAAAAAGACGCGATATCGTATAGCCGATGATGAGGACGATAATAATAATAATGCATTACTTCGACTCGGCGGTGATGGAGTCTAGACCCCTCTTTTTAAGGGGGTGGGAATTCGTTTGGGTGGAAGGGTATTCGAATGCGAGTGATGGTTTTGCTCTGCGGAAAGAATAATCGAGTTGAGTTGAGTGGAATTCGGGAGACTGGTCAGATCACATCATCAGAGGGGAGGAAAAAGTAGTGATGGTATTTAACTGTTTCGATGGGAATGAAACTAGAATATTTGAGATGAAGGTTCTGGACTTGATTTTATTTGGAAAGATATCTTTCATATTACAGTTTCAATTCTTTGATAATGTAAACTAGTGACAGTCAGGTCCTGATATACAATACCGCTAGAATTGTAGGCCTAGGAGTCCCGTGATTAAGAAGCCCCCTCTAAATAGTGATAGTTTGATAGTTTTGATAGTGCAAAGAACAATGCAATGTAATCACTAACTTTAAAATTATTAATGACAAGGAAAACTACCTGGGTCAAGGTGAAATAAATTAAATTATTATTATTATTATTATTATTATTATTATTATTCCATTTCCCATAGTGTTAAAAATCATTTAAAACTTTTCCTGAACTTATACATAAAAACACCAACTTATTGAAATTAAATAAAAACTCTTTATTGTCTCTTTGGTTTTACATAAAAGCTCACCATCGTATATATTCGATGATGAACTTGTTTTATGCTAGGATGCTACCGGGATTTCATGTTTGTTTTTATTCAATAGCCATTCATAGCATAAAATCTGTCGGTCAATATCTGGAAAACGAGAAATAAATCATAAACAAAAGAGCACAAAACAACAAAACACTTTTGAGGGACTCAACTATGTAAAGCATGATTTTGGTCATTTTTGACCATCCCTCCCCCCTTGTCAGCAAAAATAAGCAAACCGCAAACCCCCCTCTCATAATTACGTAAGAAAACTGCCCTTTGTTCTTTTTTTTGTACAAAATCTTTAGTAATGCTTAGATTTCTGAAATTCATTGTTCTCCATGCACAGCCTATCCTTGTAAAAAATTTAAGGTCCAAGCCACACTACAGCCAAACTCAGCCGAAAGCAATAAAAAAGCGATAAAGATGGTTATCTCACTTCTATTAGATACCCTCACTTAGACAACCATATTTATCCCATTTTTTATTGCTTTCGGCTGAGTTTGGCTGTAGTGTGGCTTGGACCTTTTTATTTTTGGTTGAACTTTATTTAACGACAGTTTGCGCCCCCTCCCACATGATTTTTATTTAAATATTTCCAGTAACAGGGCGTATCTACTCTACTCTCCAGAAAAAGGGAAATTCTCTGACTTATATCCTGGTGAAATTGAGATACATAACATATGCACCAATTACTATTAAAAGCTCCGAAGATTCCATTACAAAAATACTAAACAGGGTTGGGAAGTTTCTGTCACTAGCTGAAAAAATGACGTAAAGAGGTTTTTGTCCAAAATAGGGTAAAATGTAATTTTGACACATATGCATATCTATTTTTAAGCTGTGTTAAATAATTTACATAAAAATTAGTAGTACCATTAAGATATCAATATGATCATGAGATATCTTCATCATAATGTTTTCTAAAAAATTAGCATCCGCAGAGTTTCGACATATTTTTGAACATCTCAGACCATAACCTTCCTCTTGAATTCCCAGATATTTTAAGAAAAACAACAATGCAAAAAAAGTCACAAGAACTTCAGTGACACCTTATAAAACCTCCCTTGGATACCCCCTGAAAAAACTTCACGGCTAAAGTTCCAAAAACATATTTTCCCCCAAAAATTAACAATCGTGCATTTGTGTTACCAAGGAAACGATTCTTACCTGTTAGCTCCAACATCAACATGGATTGATGACCCGACTGCGTCGACGATTCATCAGACAAGTGCTCTTGCTGTAACAAAATCCTGGGTTAGAAATGAAAGATTTATCTCCTTAAATACATTAATACATAGCTCTAAAAATTATGAGTATATCTTCTAAGGGTTTTTTTTATTTCTGAGTAATGAATTGTTTTTCCAAAACCTATTATTGGGTGCACCTGAACAGACATATGAGGTTCTAACTGAAATTCGACTTCACTGCTAACGATTTGTTATTAGAATTCTTTTACTGCTAACAATTTGCTATTAGAATTCTTTTACTGCTAACGATTTGATATTAGAATTCTTTTACTGCTAACGATTTGCTATTAGAATTATGTTTTGTTAAGCGTAAATTAAAAAAAATCATAGTTTTAATATCCCATAAAAAAGATAGATATAAAGAGTATATCATGATAAAGAAAATGAGTTTTCTGAGTGCACTTTTGAAGTAGGCACTACTAATTCCCAAGGTTTCTCTTTTATCAAATTTCTTTTACTCGTATCGAATTAAGAATCTCGTAAGAACTATACAATAATTTAATATTATTCACTATCGTATTCTGGGTAGTAACACCGTTATTTAGTAATAAATTACTGCTATTTTTTCATTATGCTAAATGGAATCATAGTTTAATTTGGTACAGAATAGCTCTTTTTTAACTTATATGACTTGGACCTAACAACGGCCTTAGCAACAGAAGATGTTACAGTTTTTTGCCTTACAGAGGTTAACAGTTACAAAAAATGAACTAGCCGTGGAATTCTTCTATTGGAGCATTTGCAATCACGTGATCCCATACCTAAAAACCGCCTTAGCAACAGATAAACAACGGCCTTAGCAACAGTTAAAAGCCCTACAGAAGATACACAGTTAAAAGAAAATAACCGGTTGTGACGTCACCTGAAAACACTCTATATGTCCAATCATCTAATTTTGTAATTAGTAATGATATCCTTTTGGTTGTTTATTAACTACCTAAAAATATAGGAAATAGACCTAGTAAAAAGAAAGGGCATGCATTCACAAATGGTTTTCTTACTTTTGGACTGCACAGCTGGTTTGGCCTGTGAAGTTTCCACGGGTTTTTGTGTTCATCGAAGTACGGCCTCTTCTGCCGAGAATTGCACCCTATGGAGAAGAATATTTTTACATTTAATTTAACACAGAGATCAATACTAACAAAAAAACTAAAGTGCAAAAAATATTAAGGAACTTACCTCCCAGTCGGCTAATCCTGTTGTTTCTCACCCTTAAGTACGTCTGCAAACAAAGAGAGGATACTTAAAATAAGGGTGGAAAATTGGGTTCATTAATAAAAGTGTCTGTTAAATTGGATATCTGAATCGGTTGTGAACGTTTTATACATTGCTAGAAAGTTTTCCAAGTGACAATTTCAGTTTTAAAAAGCTGAAATATGATAATTTACAAAAAAATACTTACTTCTTTTCTATACTCTGGACATTTCTTTTCAGTGTCATGGAAGTGTGGATGCCGGAGTATTGCCTACAGGAAAAAGGTATTTGTTATTGATATGTTTCAAATAGAAGGAAATAAAGCATAATAATCAAATTCCTAATTTTCATAACAATTTAATTCCTAAAAACTTTATTTACCATTAGAAAGAACATCCTTACTTTGTTAATTCATTAACTTATCTATTAAGTTTGTTTCTTTAAGAAAGAAAAAGCGTACCTTTTCTATTTCTACAGTGTGTTATTCTGTAGAAATTGAAAGGGCACGCTTATACGAATCTACAACATGACCTCACAACTACAACTTAATCTACAACATGACGGGATATTTTAAGCACAAAGGGCCGTTCAAATACTACGTAAGCACCTAAGGGGGAAGCTCTTTGTTTATTTTTCCTGTCAGGAGGGGTATGTGAGGGATGCTTACGTAAGATGTTACAAACACTGCATTTGCGAAAATCTCTTGTTTCTTCCATAAACAATTTCAAAATTCAACCAAAAACGATTACTTTAAAATTTTTATTTTGTACGAAAAAAAGAGCAAAGGGGAGGGGGGTCGGCAGTTTTCTTACGTAATTATGAGGGGGGGTTCGTGGTTTGCTGACAAGAGGGAGGGGAGTGAAAAATGACCAAAAATATGCTCACGTAATATTTGAACGGCGCCAAAGTAATACTAATATAAATACCTGATCTGGATTACTGTCATCTTGACTTAACCAGTCTTTCTTTCTGAAATATAATAAAGTAAGTTACTGTCCCGCAAGTTCTCACAGTTAAATAATATTATAGTTCACAAATGTATATCAATATAAATCAATCTAAAAATAATAACCTCATAAGTTCGTCCAATTTCTCCACCTCACTGCTGAAGTGCTCGCTCATTTCTGAAGGGAGCATCGTCCTCGAACACAGAGGACACACGGGGGGTTGACTGGAGTCGCATGTCCACCTCGGGACGATAACTAAAAATATAGAGAATAGGAAAAATTAGAATTTTAGTGTGTGTCATACTACTTTGAACTGAAAGTAAAGATTTGCCGGGGTTAAAACTTTGGGTACAATTCCATTATATATTCCGTTCAAGAACGAACCGAAAAGTACTCAATAAAAATAGGAGATCATGTCATTAAATTTTTTAAATTGAGGAGTCTTTGGGAGAATGTCTTAAAAGAACCGATGAATTAGTCGAATCGAAGAGGGGTGCCTGTTTTTACGAATGGAAAACGTCTAAGAACACGACTCCTATTAGAATGTAATTAAAACTGTCATAATTTTTCTATACGTAGTTTAGTGTACTCTTCTAACTCTAATATGCGCATTGCGCACACAATACATTTTATGACATCATACAGGCAATTTATCCATATTAAAAGTTTTATTTGACTGAAGCCCTCTTGCCTTGTCCTACACACATAAAACTCGAATTTCAATGATACCGAAAAGATATTGCAAATCTATTTATTCATAGAAATAAGATTGTTTCTGAATAAATGTTTCCCCTTCTCTTCCTTCCGTCTTAAGCAATCGGATAGTCCAAGATCTATGACAATCAATTGGTATAGGGAAAGTAAAACATATCAGCTCCAGCCCTCGATGGGTGTGTTTTCCCCCGTTTTGCCTTATTTTAGCTGTTTTTGTATTTCACCTTGCGTGGCATTTTCTAATGTACAATAAATAGGTAGTCCATTTATGTATTGATGAAAAAACATAATATCGCTTTAAAAGTATTGAAATATTTTCATCGTTATCACCATTCCATCAGTATCTTTACTTTATCGGTTAATGTTCCGTAATCAGGAACCCTCGCCAAGGAAAGTCGCCAAACTTGGCGTTATTAAAAAATTATTAAAAATATTACTTAATATATATTTATTATTAAAAATATATTGTTAAAAAAATTATTAAAAAGGGTTATTAAAAAATATCGCCAAGTTGGCGATGGTTCCCGATTATGGAATCTTAGCCACTTTATCCATTAAGATTCATTGTAGTAACTATTCAAATTTAAAAAAGACGCTTGAAAAACTGGATACAACAAATTAGTATTACGAAAATAGGCATTACTTGTTTTTTCAAGTTCTAGAAGGCACCACACTTGAATTGTATATGAGGATAAATTTTAATTTTGGGAGCATATCTAACTTTAACGTTTTTGTTTCTTTCTAATTTGATGTTTTTGTTTTTATGAAGAACTAAATTAAATCACCAAATAAATAATCCCTTGAATGGCGAGATGATATTTTTAATCACTATATTCCTTCATTTATAATCTTTTCCGCGTCTAATAGATTTATATTTTACAACACTATTTTCAAAACACATTTCTGGATAAAACACGTTTCTAACACTTTTCAAATATATTGAGAACATAATCACACCACAACTAAAGTGTTGCCAATTTGAGGACAAAAAATTTTATTAAATCTGTTTATAGAGCATTTTCAATCACATGACTTTACCTAACAACGGCCTTAGCAACGTTGTTTTATTCCTCCAGTGACATCATGTGCGAATGCTTCTATTGGATACTTCCATTTCCCGCCCCTAACAACAGCCTTAGCAACGTTGTTTTTGTCCTCCAAGTGACGTCATGTGCGAATGCTCTATTATGTGAAGAGCGTTTCCAGTGTGCATAATTACTTTGAAAATACACTATACACTATACCCTCGTTATCTCGATCTTGGATAACTCGAAAACCTTTTAATCTCAACAAAAATATCCCCCCCTTGAAATAAAGTATTAATATTTGGAAGTATTAATTTTTGGTTTCCTTCCATTTAGAGATATTGAGATCATACTGTAGAACAAATTTGCAAAAAACCTAGTTTTTATTTTCTGCTAAAACTATTAAACGAATAAAAACAAAATAAATTTTAGGGGTTATTTTTGATGGATTCAAAAAAATATTATGAAGAGTTATTCCATTGTAGCAAGAACATTCATTGCCAGAGAATGAACGTTAGAATAAAAAAAAGGTTTCCGTGAGATAGGGGAAAATAGGGGACCTAATATCCCTAACAAAAATTCGCCTCCCGAGGAATCTGCCCGCAAAAAGGTTATTGTATTTCCTCTCCTACTCACTGGGCGAAATGGGTTTTCATAGCAGCTATGAACAAAGAAACGAAATACGCTCTTTTTTAACAAGTCCCCGTATCGCCTTTCCCCTCTCATGGAACGAACAGAAAAAAAAAAGTTCCCATTCGAATAAGGTAGGGAGAAAAATGAAGAAAAAGGGACAGTACAAATTCCTAACATATGTCTGGAAGAGTATCAGAGCTTTTAGAACCAATAACTAGAGGTTCGCATTGATGAAGAACTTCGCTTGTCATGGTATGCTACTTCCTCCCAAGATAAATGTCCGCTTTTTATTATTGTTATATTTTGATTTTTATTTTATCTCATCCCCCCCCCCTCCTTCTCTTCTTTCGCTCCTGCTGGAACTCACTGACTCGTTTTAGCAACTGATGATCATCCGAGGAGCTTTTTTATTACTTTTGATAAGCCTCGCTCTCGGAGAAAAAAAAACCTTGGCTTCATCCTATTTCCAATATATTTAGTGAAAGGGAAGACCGGATTGGTGGATTTATTATTAAAATAGGCGGAGCTTATAAATTTGTACGTACGTTTATTAAAATGTTCGCTACTACTGGTAAAGCCAGGGGGTTTTTTTAGTGGTGTCGTTTTGGCATCGCATAAAATCGGCTGTTTGCTTTTGTTTGTTGTTTTTTACTGAGAAGGTTCGGGCCGGGGCTTTATTGGGTGCTTTTTTCGAATTTATTTTGGTTCGAGAAGTTTATTGAATCGAATTATTCGAAGGCGGGACGTTTCCCGTTTCATTTCGAGGGGAGTCGGAAATGCACTTATACTCTCTCCGTGTGTCTTTTAATGCGTAAACATGAAGTGCAACTAATTACTTTGGCCGGCAGTTATGCAGCGCATCGAAAGCTCTTTCTGAGTGTTGTTTAAAATGCCCCGATGTAGCTGAAGAAGAAGAGAACCGATGGAGGAGGAGAAAGTATGCGTCTTTATGATACTTTTTTTTTATAATTCCGCTACTTAAAGCAGTACAATGAAAAGGAGTAGAGGGACAAAGCATTTTTGAAGGGAGATATTGGGAAAGGTGGGAATCTTTGATTGTTACTTATGGATTTATTTAATATTTTTTTAATTCCTTGGAAAATTGGAATTTTATATAAATTTTATTTTTAAGACCTGGTAGTACTCTTTATTACAGGTATAAGTACATTTTAATAGGCTTCACCTTATAACATTATCCACAACTGTGTATTTAATATTATTTTCGGATTTTATTAAAATTATATAAATTGATGTTGTTTATAAAATTTGGGACTTTTGCATGAAATTCTACTCTTAACATTTTTTTCTTCGCTGTTACGTTTTAAAACTGACGTTTCCTTAAATATGCCCTTTTACTCTTTGATAAGTTAGTATGGTTTGCTATCTGGTTATCGGGAATCTTAAATTTCTTCTGTGAATTTTATGTGCCCCCGAGCATGTTGGTTACAGTAACTGAAGAACAGTGCTGAGATTGGGTGTGGTGTAGACGCGAAGGGACGCCCTCCCCCGAAATATTTGGAGCGTCCCCACAAAATATGGTGTTGTTGGTTCAAATAATGTTAAAAATATGAAAAAGAAGATGCGAGTCACCCTCAATATTTTCCTCCTCCTCCTCATCTTTTCCTCATCCCAACATTTTGGGCTTCCCTCCACTTCCCTCTAAATTTTTGGTGCTGCCATCTAGCAGGTCATACAAGATACAGTAAGTGAGGTGGAAAAATGAGAGTGAGGCGTCTTTTAAAAATTCTCCCCAAATTTTGTTGTAAAAATCCAGCAGAAAAGCACTGCTATTCACTCTGAAACAATGGTTCCCAACTGGTGGTTCCGCAGACTAAGTGATACGTGAGATGTTGAAAGTGGTGTGCGAAAACATGAGGTGTTACGTCACTTCTAAAAAAATTAGGGATTTAGGGGAAAAAATTAGGACCAGGAAAAAATTAGGAATTGAGACAGTCGTCATAAAATTAAAAGTAAATCGAAAGATACTAAGGTTTCGATTCCTTTAACTGTCCCGCTAAATATCGCTATAAGGCGTTTTAAATCCTAAATATTAAAAATATCGCTAAAAATTGCAAACTAAATTTTATCAATGAAAATTTTAATAATTTGCTGGTATTTGAGTATTTGTTTCGTCTGAAACACTTTGATGATATTTAACGGGGCAGTCAACGCAGTTGAACTGATATTAAAATAAAAGAGTATCAAGGACAAAATGATGGAAAATAGAGATAGAGGCATGAAAGCTATATGAGATGCTGAAGAGTAAGAGAGATTTTAAGAAGCAAAGATGCTCAAGAGCAAAAAATAAGGAAGCTTAGGATGCTAAGGAGCAGAAGGGATGCGCAAGAGTAAAGGGATGCTGAGAAGCAAAGGTGCTCAAGAGCAAAAAATAAGGAATCAGGATGCTAATAAGCAGAAGGGATGCGCAAGAAGAGTAATGGGATGCTGAGGAGCAGAGAGGCTCAAGAGCAAAGATATGTAGGAGGGTGGCCCGTGAGTGGCGGCTAAGGAGTCCGCCGTAATTTTTCAAATGAATATGATTTTTTTGTTAAGTTTGAAATGCGTAGGATTTAGAATATTGCTCGAAAGAGGCTATTTTGGGGGTCGGTCGCGATTGCCTTGCGCGAACTTCAGAACAAGTGATCAGGGAGGGATTAATTTTATAGGGGATAGAGAGGCAATTGCTTCGCTTTACTCTTGGAGATAGTCTTTTCTGTACTGTAAGAAGTAATTTTGGGTAAAAACTGAATACTCCTTTGGTAACAAACGCACAGATTCGCTGATTTAATAGCTTCTCACGGTACGGGAGTGTTGTGTGAAAGAGGTGAACAAAGATAGTGCTTGGCTTTGAAAAAACTAAGACCCCATTCCTATTGTATTAGTTTCTTCTAAATAGAGTTTTTAAATAATAAAATTAGGACTGTTTCAAACAACCAACGCTGCCTTTTTGCTGTAGTGTTCCCAGAGATTAGTTTTTGGAAAATAACACTATTTATGAGAATGAAATGAGTACCGAGTATTAAGTATTAAGCACAGTATTATTAAGTTACCAAAAATGTGGCCCAAATGCAGCTTCTCCAAATCGAGGTAAAAACGAGACAACCTTAGTTGAACTGGAGGATATAATGAGACATTTGCAGACTAGAGGATATTTGCTTCGTCTTCTTCTTCCTGGTTTAATTTTTCTTGATATATTAGTTTTCAGATTCAATCGAGACATCCGAATAGGCTTTTTATTATATTTATAATAGCGTTAAATTAAAAACCGGTTGTGTGGGAATTATAAAAACACTCGAGGTACCTCTGTTTACTATAAACGCGTCGTTTTTGGAATACTCGTTTTTCATTTCTTCGATTTTTTGATTGGCTATGTATGACACGTCTGGCCAGAGCGACTTGAATTGCTCGAATTTGTTAAGATCTTTATCAAACGGAGCGAAGAAAGAATGGGACTTGAGGGGACATGCACTTAACTACTTCTGTAGTAGTTGGAAGTGGAAAGGGATGGCACACCCGTTTTCCTCCACTACAGGAGTAGTCTAGTAGTGTGCATCGCCCTTACTTCAACTTCCCTTTCTCTCTTCCCTCCGTTTGATAAAGATCTTAACGACATCGAGCGATTCAAGTCGCCCAGTGTGGCCAGGCCCTTGCTTGACTCGTTTTGAGAAGCTGCGTCCGGCCATCTAACTTATCGACAATGAATCCCACCGAACTAACCTTTCTGCTCGACAACATCAGTGGAGCACTTCCCGGACGAGTCCGGCTCTTCCATCTCAGTCCCAGGACTGGACACGTAGCACTCCTTCTCGCTGCTGCACCCCCCGCTGACCGGCGAGGTGCTGATCTCCCCCCCGGCCAACCCGCTGTCCGTGTCCCCAGAAGAGACCCCGTAGCCCCCTTTATTGTCCTCCATCAAGGGCAAGCAGTACTTGGGCCTCCTGGTCTGCTGGTGCGGCAGGTAGAACTTGTTCATGTTGCTCATGTACTTGCTGAGGCTGGACAGGGTCTCGGCCGACTTGTCGAGGTGGAGGGGAGTTGAGGAGTCGTGTTGCTGCTGCTGTTGCATGCCGGGAAGCATGCTGTGCGGGGGCAGCAGGGGGAAGGGGTGGGGCATGAAGGAGTAGGAGTTCATGGGGTTGTAGAGGAGAGTGTTGAAGTGGATGGGGTAACAGACGGGGTTGCCCATCGCGTTGTAGAAGGCGGAAGGGGAGGTCTTGTCGCTGTAGGTGGAAGGGTCCATGGTGTTTGTTGTTTGTTGTAGAGGGACTCAGGTGCTGATGGGCATCTTAGGAAGGCGGTTTGATCTGGAAAGACAGAACGGTGGCATTGTTAGTTTTGCGTTGTGGCATTTGAATCAGTTATAGATTTATAGAATGATTATATGAGGCATATTCCAGCCGATTCTGGCCGCTTCGTCTTCTTTGAATCAATTATTGCTGAAGTCTCCTAGAGTTACTGTTTTCATACCAACTATTCAAAGGATCGGTGTAGAGTTTTAAAACACTGGAGAAAACACGGCAAAGAGGAAAAGGGTAGATGAGACAAGCAAAGGGATCCCTTTAAGTGGTTTGGATGTGGGAAGTCAATGGGATTTTTGACCAGGAGTCATTCCCAAATCAAAGCCATTTGTAAAATGCCACTACTTCGCCGGATTGCCAATAAAGCAACCGAAGTAATAAGTGGGAATGTTGTATTATTTAAAAAAAGGAAAAGGGTTTTTTTTTTGTAGGTTCCTTTCAATTAAGTAAAATAATAAAGGGTCTGGAGGAGTAAGAGGGTATTATGAGAGTTAAAAAGCACTGGAAAATTAAATTTTTTTCACCATGAGCTTTGGATATGCCTATATACAGTGCTGTTGTCGGTATAAAATATTTGAAAGAACTTAACTTTTCTTTTTTCCCACTTTAACTTTTTGACCACAGAAACTCCACATTTCGGAGGAGACAGTATATGTTTTTGGGGATGCAGTCCACCCCTAAACTTAACACATTCTATAGGAATTTATCTTCAGTTAGGTCTAATTTTAAAGATCCCTGAATGTGAATTTCAAAATACATTATCGTCCAATGAAGAGAAATATCTCATTTCATTTGAATAGAAAATTAAATGCAAAAACTCACTAAATATGACCTGCACTGGTGAGACGAGTATTTGTTTTGTCTAAACATTAATTTATCCCACAACTCGACTATCATTTCTCCTTTCACGACTTAAGTTTATTACTTCAAAATCCAACCCAAAAACATCCCCAAGATGTATTATCATCAACCCCTCCCCAAAAAAAAATCCTCACGCTTTTCCTGCTATTTAACTCCAGGCAAATTGATTCATTAATCGCCCTACAAACCCGATCAAACGCGCGGCTTATGCAAGAGAAATAGACCCTAATCCCGCACTGCCATACATTAAAGCAAAGGGGCGCTTCCACACTTTAAAACCCCCCTGAAAGGGCTCAAGGGATTTCCGACTGGGATTTCCCCCAGAGAGGGATTTCATATAAAAACACCCCACCTCTCCTAACGCCAGTCGAATTTATATATTTTCCGGCATGATTTCCACTATTATTATTGTTATTATTATTGTTTTCGCGGTGGCAATTGTTTTGAACCCTTTTCCGCGGGATTTGTATTTGAGGATTGAAATCCCGGGGAAAAGTGTTTGCTTTGCAGGTATGTGGGGAAATTATTTGTAATCCTTTCGCATGTGCCGGAGGAAAGTCGGACGTTTTCGGTGGGGGACTTGGGGGAATTTTATTATTTCGATTCTGGGGCTATTGTTTCTGTGGGTGCTTTGGTTTCATTTTCGGTGGGGTATTGGTTGGTTTTGTTCTGTGTGGAATCATTCGGATCGGATATTAATAAAAACCCTGTAGGTGGGAAATGTTTTGTTTTAGGTTCGATTTGAGCTCGGTTAGGTAGGATGGTTGTGTGGATGCAGGTGGTTCTGTAAAGCCGTTTGCGCGTTCTCTGAGGTAGAATTAGGGATATTTTTTGGGCAATTCAAGATTTGGGAAGAAAGTTTGGTTCGGTATGCCTCTCTTACAAATGAGGCGTTTTTACATTGGAGCAACACTTTTACACTGGCGTAAGCTCGTGGTTGATGCAAAAACCTCAATTGTTCAAAAATAAAAAAAAAGTCAGATGTTTCAGTAATCTGTTTTTAAGACATCTAAATACTAATTTCAAAAATATATCCAGGGTTGGACCCAAATGTATGTCAAGCCAATGATTTTGCACATATTTTCTCAGAGTGCGGGGCAATTAAAAAGTTTGAAAAATAATTAAGAACTGTAGAACAAATTAAAACCAGGTTAAAATTGAATCTGTTTTAAGTGTAAATTTTTTATAAAATATTTCTCGGGGAGGATCCTAAGACCCCTTTCTCATATAGGACTTACCCCCTAAATAAAAACTAATTTGATGCTCAAAGTTTAAATCCTACTCTTAAATTTTTAAAAACCTACAGTTAACTAATAATGCATGCATGGGACCAGTATAAAAATATATGGACAGAAACCCCCAGAAACTAAAGTCTAGTTACTGTCCTACGGGGAGCATGGACATATTAGAAGGAGTGAGGAGGGGTACATGAAAAAGGTTGAGAATCACACTGCTAAGTTCTTGTACATCAGATAATCCCCATAATAGATAGCCATGAAAGGACTCCAGCAATATTGCAAATTCTATGAAATAAACGTGTAAAATTCTTCTTCATTCAGGCAATTCACAGAGTGAATACCACCCCTTCCCATCAACAATGCTCCTTATAAGCAGCATCCCATTGTCCCATTTTGTGAGAAGCCAAGACACAGATCATTACCTGCGACAACCTCATATTAGAGCGGACTGACATCCGGACCTCCTACCTAGACCTCTCCCTTTTGCAGATTGGACACTTGTTGTACTCTATGTAGAATGGAAAGAGGCATAAACGGCGTTTTCAAGCGGTGAAGGCTATTAATCTTGGAATGGTCGAGTGGTTGTTGTAATTTATGGACGATTCTTTCATGTCAAAATTACCACGTTTCTGAGGAGGTCTAAAAATTGTTTTCTTGCTCTAAAATCGTTGAAGGGGTGATTTTCTATGATTGAGGTACTTGCAGCAACGAGGAGATAACTCCATCAATGAAAAGCTAATTGGAGTTAGCTCATTGTTGCTGCAAGCACCTCAATTGCTTACAAGAAATTTCGATACTCTTTATTTCTTCGATAAAAATTCAGTAAATTAAATTAAATTGAAATTAAATTTCTGAAAAAAAACAACCTAAATTTCTTTTCTTTTTTTTCTGATTTCTTCTTTTCTTTGTTTAATTTTTGATTCTCAAATTTAGAATTAAAAAATTTTACTTCCTTAAAATTAATACTTTAATGTGTAAAATAAAATATAGAAACAGGCTAAGTCAGGTAAATCTTGTGGATAATAGCAATTAGTAATATAAACAACGTTTAATCCACAATCTAAAAACATTTAAAATATTTAAAATAGCAAACAATTGTTTCAGGGATCATTCTTATGAAGGGGATCCTTTGATCCCCGAAACAATTGTTTGCTATTTTAAGTGTTTTTAAATTGTGGATTAAACGTTGTTTATATTACTAATTGTTATGGAAACAGGGTTTTTTACTATGTTTTATTTCGTCTAAATAGAAATGACGAAAAGTCGGTTTCAATGGAAAATTCACAAAAATCTAAACTCAAGAATAAAACTGTTTAAATTTGTATTTTCTCAAATTTTGGATTGCAAATTTTGACCTCTAAATATTACAAGCAGAAGATATACTGTCGTTTGCGGCGCAACATGGCATAGAAAGTACATTTTTAACCAATTTTTAATTATACATCAATCTTTATTTTGAAATAAACCATTTTGGGAAGAAAAAAACCCACTCGAATTGCAGCTATCACTAGTTTTGAATTGCACGATAAAGAGAGAAAGCTTTTCTCCTCGTCTGTAAAGTCCGAAAAATTGAGTAATGTCATATTGCGCCTTAAAACAACGGTATACAATCTTTTTAATTGATTTTCAGCCCTACGTGCAACGCAGAAACATTAATAATATACAAAAGATGCCAAAAAGAGGGAACGATCGCTCTCGCTAACAACTTTCCGCATTAAAACAAATGGCCCAAACGCTGACAAACGAAAACAACAACAACGAATTAAAGTCAGAAGCCCGCATTAACCATGATTTACACATATCTCACAGCCCACGAAATTAATGACCCCAAAACTTTCTCCCGTTAAAAGATTCCGCTCGAGAAAAAATCAGAGGCAGGTCATCATCCGTGTCGAAACAATGGAAAACCCCGTCAGCTCGCAAAACATCTGATTAACGAGCGACAGTCGGTTATCGACGAATTTTTTCCCGCGCCTTGTTGTTTGTCCCCTATCTCCCAAACCGATCAGTCCCTAAAAATATCGAGCTCCATCAACATCTATCTCGGGTGACATTTTTAGCCGAGCAAATTATTACCGACAGACGTAGAAAGGGTTGAGTGAAGAAAAAAACCCTTTCGCGCAAAACCAAAACTCATATTTATACACACAGGGGTGGTCCGCAGATACCCGAAATCGGTTGACAAATCGACGCGCGGGCGGTGACAGGTATCTTTTAAAAGGGGACAAACACAATCCCGCCGCAAAACATTCGAAAAGAAGGCGGGAGAGAGAACTGGGAACAAAAAGACCGGGAACAACAACGGGGCCGTTTTAATTAAACGTTCCGGTAGCGCTAATTGCCACGTAAGGGTGGGTTTTTCGCGGCTATTACTCACGGAGCTGTGAAATAATTCTCATTTTTAATTAAGCGGTGTCGCGGCCGGTCGCTTTGATGTTTAAATAACAGACCCGTATTGGAGATAGTTATCATTAATCTGTCAGGGAGCGCGCGCGTGTGTTGGATTTGCATAAACTCATCAGTTTTGCCGGCGCTAAATGCCGGTCGGGGCGGTCATTAATAATTGCCGGTGTGTGTTGCGAAAAAATGTCGCGGCAAGAACTTTTGGGGCTCTCTCTCTCTCTCTCTCTGTTTTGATTGAAATCTGGGCGAAAAGGGGGGAGGGAGAAGATTAACGGATTGTCCCTATCGCCGAAGTTGGAAATTGGAAAGAACAGGGAGGGGGGTTCGGGTTTGAATTTTAAAGAAATGGTGTTTTGGTGCGGGTCGGATAATTTGGGAAATATTTAGGTTTTTCGCTATTTTTCAATCGTTCTAATTCTCCCTTTCTAGATTACCTCTTTCTCCCTTTTATCGCCTGTATTCACTACTATCCTAACCTATAACAGGGATGAGATTGGCAAAACAGCAAAAAGTCTGAAAACTGTGCGAACGACATTTGATATCTTAAATTGAGAATTAATTCGAAAAATTTCAACAGTAAATTCTTATACTTTAAAATTAAAAGTTTTAATGTTAAGCTGCTGTATTAAATTGACTTAAATATGAAAATTTCCCCTTTAAATTGGGGTTTCTATGATGTTCTTAATACAGTATAATTTTTATTTCCTATTTTAAATGGCATACACTATAATACACAATAAAAAAAATAAGGAAAAATACTAAAGTGATATTGACTGCTCAGGGGTCAACGCATTAACTTAATATTTTTATGAATATCTTCATACAAGTTTACAAAAAGTAAAGACAGTCCACTCTTTAGTGATAAACCACATTTAATATGACGTCCGTGGTGTTAAATTTTATTAGTTGAATCTTAGTTAGGTTAGTGCTAATTTAATAGGACGGAGTAAACTGGGATATTGGTGCTCCTTTCAATTTTAAAAAATTATATTACTGAATTAATATTTTCTAGTCGTGGCCTTTGAAGTTCTTGGCTGTCTAGTTGTCAGGAACTTTTCAGTAGTGGTGAAACCAGTCCTGAGATAATAAGAGTGTACTTGACGGGAAAGATATTAGAAAAGCAGAGTAAAGTTTGAGGCAGTTTTGAGTTGTCATTGTCAACAAAGTTAGTAACAAGGGAACGAGCTTGTGAAAAGAGTGTCCCAGTAAATTGGGGTTTAGAATTCGAAGAACAAAGCTACAAAGTGGACTGTAAGAAGAAATGAGTTGTGATATTTTTGAGTAGCTGATTTGAGTCTCGATTAAAATGTGATAGTTTGGTATTTAAATCCATCTCTATAGATCATTATTGAATCCGTTTTGCTTTAGTTTCCATGTGCACAGTAAATATTACAAATTAAACTATAGTATACAAATATTTTACGTTTTGAAATGTTTCTTAAATTATGTTGAGAACAATTTTTTAATAATTAATTTAATCAATTTTTTAATAATTACCGTTTTCGTTATCAGTGTAATGTAAATTGAATGTGTTTGTATGATTTCATTATAAAAAATAACCTGTTGATTTTAAAGAAATCTTGTCAGTTATGTTACCAGAAAAAGTCTGTAATTTGTACAAGGAAATCCTGTTATATTTATACAAAATGTGTAGTCAGAACACAGAAGAATCGGTTCAGATTCTCTCTGATACGTGATACGGTATCTCTGTAGTATGACTACAAATTTTGCATATTTATTTCCCCGCAGAAATTTTAGGTGTTTTCTGGTAGTCAGCTCTGACAGGATTATTTTTTTAAATCAACACAGTTTATGTTTTAGAGTTTAGTAATATTTAAATAAACTATACTTAGGGGAAACATTTTAAATTTTTCTCCTCCATATCCATATTATAATTCTCCATCCTACATTATCTCTCGGAAACTTTTATTTTCATTCATTTCTACATTTTCTCTCATTCACCGATTCCATCTTTATCATAAAAAGTAACAGTTAACACATGATAAACGCGTTTAAAAACACCACAGCACTTTAGTTGTATTGTTAGGTAGAACAATTTAACATCTCATTGTGTTGTTACAGTGTTTTGAATATATTCGGGATGAGTTAGAAATTTGTTCTAAAAATAGTGCTGTAAAATATGTTTAGAATCTGAAAATGTTCTTAAATTTGGGTTGAAACACTAAAGGAACAAATTTTCTGCTTCCAATTTTTAGCTACACTTCTACACTATCTGTTTTTCACACAACATAATCGCAATACAATCAAAAAGCTTCTGGTGTAAGAAATGTGTTCTAAAAATAGCGTTGTAAAATATGTTTAGAATCTAAAAGAGTTCTTAAATTTGGATCGAATACACTACAAGAATACATTTTCTGACTCGGAAAATTTTTAATAACACCTTTTACAACCCTATCTCTTTCTCACACAACACATTCGCAACATAAGGGGACATCCATAAATTACGTGAGGTGTTTTTTCCAAAATCTGGACCCCCCTCCCCCCTTGGTGAGATAATGTGAGATTTTGCTGGACCCCCCCCCTCCCCACTTGAGATTTAACTACAACTTTTTAAAAATGATTTTCTATCCTATTCATTTACATTTTGTGCTTCATAGCACCTAAAACCTTTACATTAGTAATGGTGTGAGGGGGGTGAGACAAAAGATGAATAGGCAAACAAACGGCCACGCAAAACCGCATAATTTTGATTGAGAAAATTTGTGATATGTGAAAGAGATGGAAAAAGCCAACGGTTCGCTCAAACTGATACATCACCACAGTATCTTATCTATGTGTATTCCTTTCTCATACTTAAAAAATCGTATAATATCTAACTTAAAAAGTTGACGTGAGATTTTAATCGACCCCCCTCCCCCTTGGTGAGATTTTTCCAAACCCCTCCCCCCCTTTTTGGCCTCACGTAATTTATGGATGTCCCCTAATCAAAACGCTTCTGGTTAAAAATATTTATTAAATTATATTGTGTGTCAGTGGCGTATATAAGGGGGGGCCGAGGGGGCCCTGCCCCCCCCCGAAATTTGGACTAGGTGTACCAAAACAAGTTAAAACCCTGTATTTTAGGGTCAAATTTCAAAAATTTTCCGGGGGAGGACCCCCAATCCCCCCTTTTGTACTTGGAATTTTATTATTACCAACTTTATTATAACAAGTTCATCAATATCCAAATCCTACCAAAAAATAAATGTCCAAAATTCGGACTAAGTGTGCCAAAAACAAGATAAAAACCTATTTTTAGGGGTAAAGTTTCAAAAAATTTCTGGGGAAGGACCCTCATATCCACTTTTGCACTTGGAACTCTATTTTAATAACTTTTAAAATATTAAGTTCATAAAAATGTACAACCAAAATTCGGACTGTACCAAAACTAGTATAGTTAAAAACCTGGTTTATTTAGTCAAACTTCCAAAAATTTTCTGGGGGAGGACCCCCAGACCCCCCTTTGGTACTTGCATTTTTATAACTAATCACTTTTCCTATATTAAGTTTTTAGGACTTAAACTATCACCTAAATATGTTGTGTATATATGTGGACGAAGGGCTGGGGAGTAACTTTGGGCCCCTCCCGAAATAAATTCCTATACACGCCACTGTTGTGTGTACTTAACGTTGCAAATTTTGTTCAAGCATTTGCAGTAAAGAAAGGAAAATTCTTACACATCTTTACAATTTCATTCACAATTTCATATGAACTTATGGTAGGTTCACACGGACAACTACTACTCCCGAGACTCTCACGGACCACTGGTTCGGTCAGGAACCACATGCAAATGTCTTCAGTCAGCCAGACCCTTCCAACCAAACCAAACCATTGACATTCGCCACGCCGCATACCTCGCACAAACGCCCAACACCGCCGGTCCAATCGAAATCGCATTCAATTACCGACGTTTTCCGTCCGCCGCCGTTCGATATGACGTAACGAATGGCCGCTGCCCCTCAACCCGGTGGGAACGAGCGTTAATTGGGGGGAGATCGACACCTGACAGATTTTTCCATCATCGAGTAGGGAAAGAATCCGGAGAATGAATGATGAATGGAAATTTTGGGAAATGGTCGGATTGCCGGTTTTGCGAGACTGATTCGGGAAATGACGAATTGGAGGGGCTCGCGCAATTAGGGAAATTAGCGAGCGGCGTGGGAGTTTTATGGAGGAATGTTCTTTGGTTATAAATGGATTTTCTGGCCGGGATAAATTGAAGGATGTTATGAGGGAGGGAAATGTAGCAATAAGCGTGGCGTTGCTCAATTTTCGGCCGTTTTGAATTATGCATCGTTTTGCATTTACAGGTGTTACGACAAGGCACCCTTACTCTGTACAACCAGATTCCTTGCGGGTAGTAGTAAATTATAAATGCCAGTGGGGGGCAATTCCATGAAAATGTCAACCTGGACATCAAAATTTAAAAAATTAAGAAATGTTAAAAGTAATGATAAAATTATATGTAAACAAAAATTGTTTCTCAACAGAATATAACCTATAATTTTCTACTTTAATTGCTAACCTCTTGAGTTAACTCTTTTATATCATTTTAGTACACTATTTTGAATTTTTGCATTGGGAGATTCAGAAATGTCAGTCAGGTACCAGACACACGTCAGTCAGTTACCATATTGTAATTACTATCATTCTCTATTGTAGCAACATTTTTAAACTCAAATGCCATATTCTAAAAGCTTATCCTTATGTATTGTTCTTTATCACCTTTGTAACTTAATTGAAAATTCCAATAAATTTCAGAGGAATCATGGGTGCCACTCTTCGAAAATTGCAAGACGGAACTTTGAACTATCTTTTTAATAATCTTTCCCCAGTCTAGCAATTTTTTTTAAATTGAAAAACTTATAAAATATATGAACAATTAAATAGGTCCTTGAATTTTAAGTTATAGCTGTGTCTTAGTCAAACAGCCTTATTTGTGGACAAAATGTGCGATGTAAGTACTGAAATTTAGTACAAATCGCTTCCGGTCATTCAGCTGATTTTGAGTTTTGTAATAAACCCGAGACGGAATTACGTTCACGGAACTTTTAGAAAGACGGAATTCCGTCCCCAGGCGGAAGAGTGACACCCATGCGTATGGACTGTGTTAACTTTTCATAGAGGTTGCATAAATGTCAGTCAGTTACCATCATGTGTTTAAATATTTTTCAAAAATAAATAAAAATATTTTTTGAAAATTTAATCATGCTATTATATATAGCTAACAAGAAAGCAATAAGCTGGGTGAAAAATATTTTTTTAATTTCTCAAATATCCTCTAAAAATTTAGCCATAGGAAGGCCCAAAGCTAGATTTTTTCATCGATCCAAAATTTGAAGTAGGTGTACAAAAACCAATTAAAAACCTGTTTTTAAGAGTCAAATTTCCAAACATTTTCTAGGGGAGGGCTCCCAGATCCCCTTTTGTACTTGGAACTATAACTCACAACTTTTCTTACACAGACGCAAATTTTGCTACATTAAAAGCTACATTAAACCTATTAAATGTGCATGGGAGGGGCTGAGGAATAATTTGTGGGGCCCTCCCGAAATAAATTTCTATATAAACGCCGCTGAACTATACCATACGTTTTCTCGCCTGAATCCCTATGGGCTTGTATGTCCCAGAGTGCTTCTTGTCAGTTATATAAAGATGCATGCTAAGGGAACCGTCTACCCCAATTATCTACTTTCTCTCTCCCTCCCCAATAATTCAAGTATACAAACAAGTCCCAAATAACCAGGTAATTGACATCATACGTTTTTTACTTCTCCCTTCCCTAAACAAGAGAGTAAAAAAAAAATTCGAAACCCCCACGAGGGTCCCCTCAAGACACCGACTTTCATCCTTCCCGACGACAAAAGGTGTGTTGACTACACTACAAGCGGCCGAAGAATAAAAAAATTGCAAACGATTTTCGAAAAGCTAACTATCAATTAAGCGTCCAACAATGAAGGGGCGATCCTTTTATGTAGGGGAGGAACAGCCTAATAAAACGAACACCGTGGAGAGGGTCACAAAAGGAATTGGATATAAAACCGAATTGTTCGATAGGGGGGGAGAGGAGATCGTTCGATTAACCCCCGTGATCTCTTCTCCCCACTCTTTGCGGCTTGTTTCCCTCGTAACTGTGACTGTACTTCTCTCTCTTTCATCACCCCGTAAACTCTTGCAGCAGCTGCTTGCTCTTTGGGAGATTTTTTTTTTTTTTTTTTTGAAAAAGTTGGTTTCTCCGTGATGTGCGGTTAATCCGCAAACTGTGAACAGAGCAGTTGACATCGGTGGAAGTTGGTCCACTTCAGTGTAGTTTTTGAGTGACTTTCCATGGGGGATTATAATAGTGTTTACCTTTTGGATTTTGAGGGAAGATTGAGAGAGGGACGGTTGTTTCGGTTTGTTTTGGTGCGGTTGGATTGGAGGGTTGTGGTCAGGTGGTTAATTTTCATTTTTCCCTGCTAAGAGAACACTGCAAACGATCCACACAAAAATGAACACATTTACTAACACTTTTTTGTCCTCAAACAAGCGACACTTTTGTTGTGTTGTAAAAGTGTTATTAAAAATTTACAGAGACAGAAAAATGTTCTTGTAGTTTTTCAATCCAAATTTAAGAATTCTAAACATATTTTATAACACTACTTATAGTTTTAAGAGAACACATTTCTGGATACAACACCATTTCTAATAACACCATTTCCAAACATATTCAGAACACTATCAGAAATGTTCTACCTAACAACACAACCAAAGTGTTGTTAAATTGAGGACAAAAAGATGTTCTTAAATATTTTTACAAAATGTGTTTATTTTTGTGCAGAGGATTTGCAGCGTGTTTTAAAAAGTAAAAAAAAAATAGGTTATTTTGCGACCCAATGTTCTTTATGCATATTTTAATAGTTTCCAAGACCTTCATGCAAATTTTAACTCAAGTTGTGAATTTGTATGAGAGAGAAGTTTAAAATTTGAATAGAAGTTCGAAGTTTTCTCTAGGTCCCTTGAATTTTCTATTGAATCAATGTTAAAAGACTTACTCCTTAAATTCGAAGTTTTTCTTCACAAAATTTTAAGTCATAACGTTGTCACTCATCACAATATAATCATCAGCGGATTCACAAAAGAAACTGCGCGACTCTTTCAAGAAAGTTCGAGAATAAACACTATAATTAACAATATTTTTGTATAAAATTTGACGAATTCTGAATTGAAAAGATTGCTGACGGTAGGTCTGAAAATAGAAAGTAATCTTCAAACTAATTCCAGAGAGAAATCCGGAATGAAAGAACTTTAATTCGAAGTTTTTTCAGCCGAACCCTTTGCCTTCGAATTATTCAAGTTGGACTATATTTAACACCACTAAAAATGTGAAGAAAAAAAAACAAGTCAATTCCCAAACACTAGCGAAAAACACCTCCTCTTCTTCACTAGTAGTCATCCGTCAGCCGACGGCCGTCCATTCGGCGAGAGAGACGTCAGCGATCGGGCGTCGAAAGGGGCGGGCCTTGCGTTCAAGTACCGTCCCAAGAGTCCGCGGAAGGGCCGGGCATCCCGGGACGAAGGAGGGAACGGAGGCGGGCCCAAGGAGGGTCCCGCAGCGGCCGACGGGTTACACCCCCTCACCCCTTTGGAAATTTCTGTTGCACTGAAAATTTTCTGTTGGAAATAATAAGGGTTGAAGGGTTTATACTGAATTTAGGAAATGAAGTGATCGAGATTTTTAATTTTGAAGGTGCTCCGATTCGCAGGGGTGCAGAATATGTCCGAACGAGGTTCGGGGGAAATTCTGACGGTTCTGGAGAAATTTTTATCCGAGTTTATAGAGTGTTTTCAGGTGACGTCACAACCGGTTATTTTCTTTTAACTGTGTACCTTCTGTAGGGCTTTTAACTGTTGCTAAGGCCGTTGTTTATCTGTTGCTAAGGCGGTTTTTAAGTATGGGATCACGTGATTGCAAATGCTCCAATAGAAGAATTCCACGGCTAGTCATTTTCTGTAACTGTTAACCTCTGTAGGGCAAAAAACTGTAACACCTTCTGTTGCTAAGGCCGTTGTTAGGTCCGAGTCATGTGATTGAAAATGCTCTATAAAGCAGGGATAAGATAGGCAAAAAGGCAAAAAGTCTGAAAACTGCGCGAACGGCATTTGGTCTACTTGATAATAAATCAGAAAAAAAAAATAATTAGTTAACATTATAATTTCAATAATAAATTCTTACACTTCAAAATTTAAAGTTTTAATGTGTTAAAAAAGCTGTAAAACTAAATTGGCTTAAGTATGAAAATTTACCATATAAAAAAAGTTTCATTAGTCGAGAACATCAACTTGAATTCAGAAAAATGAAATTTCCTGTCAAAAATTTCAGTTCATAAGGTGATTTTTTTATAGTAAAAATTCTGAAAATTTGATGATGATTTCAAAAAAGTCTGAAAATCCTCAAAAAGTCTGAAAAATCTCATCCCTGATAAAGAAAAAGCACTCTACAAATCCACGTTGTTATTTTATTGGTAAAAAATATCTTGGCTGGTGACAATATCATACCCTCCAAATTAGTATACGGAAATTAGGTGAAAATCACGTATAATACCGAAAAACTACGGATCTTCGCCGAAAAAACGAAGTTCTAGGGTGAATACCTGAAAGTTGGCTTTTCCTTGCGTTTTCATTGTTACGCAGGAAAAACATCGTATCCGTGACGGGATTTGTAAGTTCCACTAAAAATCTTGTTCTTGTTAATCACATCAAGGTTTTTGACTGAAAATGTTTTGTTAAAGGGGAGAGTTTTACTGAAGCTCAAGTTTGAGAGTTTATAATTCATATTTAAGGATATTTTTGAGCTTAGGTGACTTGTATATAAGAAAGTATATTATAAAATCCATAAAAATTTAAACTTATGGAATATTTGTACTTCAGTAGTACCTTAAACTAGAATGAAAATATGGAGACATTTTTTTGGGGGAAATTTTGGATAAAATTGTGTTCTAAGGAAATATTGGGCCTTGAAGCATTTTCTGCACCCCTGCCCGCAGATGATAGGGGGGAATCGAAATTAAATATTTATTTCCTTATTCAGATTTTATAAGAAATATACCTAACAATATTTCACACTTCTTGTCAAATTATGGTATTTTGTCCCGAGAAAGTTACAACTCACCCTATTTAATGGTAAACTTATAGATAGTTAACTTGGTCGCCATAGTTCAAAACAGTTGCGAAATAGAAATTTATTTTGGGAGAAGCCCAAATATTCTCTTAAAAATTTAATTATTATTTAATCTTTAAGTCCAAAGCTAGATTTTTGGACGGGAAAGAGGACCGAAAATAATTCTAAAACTTCCTCCCATGCATATTCCCGTATTTTTCCCGTCGTTCTATTGCTAAAATAAACAATAATTAGGAAATAGTGGGGCTTCTTTTTGGTTCTTTTTTTTTCGGTCAAGAATAGGAACTCTATAAAGAAATCATAATCTTTCTTGGGGATACAGGGGCGTAGAAAAAGAAGGATTTGGGGATAAATAACATTGAAAGTTCCTTTTTGGACCATTGAAAGCGACAATAGAAGTACCATATATCTTCCCAAAAATCCAAAGTCCCCTTTTAAAAAGAGTTTCTCACTACACCACATCAGGGGTATATCGTACCTCCCTTTGTCCCTAGCCACACCCTACACACAGTCGAATATTCGAGTACTAGTAACAACTCTTACCCAGCAGTATTAAAGGTAGGTTATTTAAAGGGAAAGAATTTAATACCTTCTATGGTCTCGGTCTGTTACTTTTTCTGAATGCATTGAATGACAGGCCTCCAACGAAGTGTTAGCATAAAAGCTCAGCTCAGTTGATAAATCCAACGGGATACAGGGATTGTGCATGACTTATACATACTAGGTTAGGAGTCAATGACGAGTTTTTTACTTAGAGTCTTATTTTTCAGGGGCTTCGCCAAGATCTAAAGGTTGAATAGCCGTTATGCCACATCTTCTATGGGCAACATGACCGCCTCTCCACAGGTGTTCTGATCTACTTCAATTCTTGGTAAGTAGATTATTTTGAGGATTATACTACTACAAGGTATTGTGTCGGCTTATATTGCCTTTCTCCTATTATATAAGCATCGAACGAAACTCAACAGTTTTTTTGGGGGTGACCAACAAGTCTGGAATGATTTTAAAATTTTAAAAGATTAAGGAATCCAAAAAAAGCTTTTTTTTAGGATATACAGTGGAATATCTTATAAAACCCATCTGTTTCATCCTTATTGGAAGAGTTCTCTTTGGCGAAAGTTCTTAGAGGTGACACCAAGTTGGAACTTTTTATTACCACCGAATATTTGAGATTTGTTTTGTTAAAAAAACTGAATGGCTCTAAAACGTTGAATACAAAGTTACCACTTTCAAAAGTTGAGACAGCTGGTTTTTATAAGAGTACTGTACCTTAGGTTCGCAGATGGATTAGCGAATGTAGCGAATGAAAGAGCAGTTATGAAGAATTTGAGCATTCTATTATAGTCAGTGGCGGATCCAGGGGGGTGGCACTCTGGAAAGTGCCCCCCTTGGACCCAAAAAATCACTCATAAGTACGAAAAAAAAGTCCCAAAAAGTACCCAAAATGAGTTAAAATCTAACTTTTACAGGTCAAATTTCAAAATTTTTTCTGGGGGAGGACCCTTATACGTACCAAAAGGGGATTTTGAGTGATACTTTTTAGAAAATCCCCAAAATTTTGAATTTTTTTTTCAAAATGTAAAGGGGATAGTCTGAAAAAGTGCCCCCCCCCCTTGGAGCCGTGTTGGATCCGCGCCTGATTATAGTATATATCTTCTATAGTTCTGAATAACGGCCCGTTGATGGCCCTATCGGAATGAAAGTTAAGTTGTTGTAGTAAATGTAGCCCACATCACAAGGGGCCAGCCAACATAACTCATCGAACCCTTTCGAACCCTCATCAAGGGGTTGATACGAAACCCGGAACAAGGCGTGTCTTGCCGGGAACCGCTCGCGACGTGCTTTTGTTTCGCAGACGATGAAAAACGACACTGGAGTGACAACACACCTCGTGCGAAGTGTCAGCACACACCTTAGCTATTCTAAACAAGTCCGGTGATTATAATGTCGAGGGTGTTATCTCGAACCGTGGTGATGGATGAGAAGTGGTTGGCTATTCTTCCTGTTCGTTGAGACACTCCTTTTTGTGCGGGCGAGTGCATTGGTTTTTAAGTATGTGTTTCGAGTGGAAGAAAAGCCATGAAAAGAGAGATAGAAGCTTGGGTTATTTTTTTGGGGGGATCTCGGTTGTATCCTTTTCTTTAGAACGTTTCACGCAAAAATGAACACGTTTAAGGACACTATTTTGTCTCCAAAATAACAACACTTCTGTTTTGTTATTAGGTAGAACATTTTATTATCACCTTTAGTGTGCTGTGATGATTGTATTCTGAATATGTTTGAAAAGTGCTAAAAATGTGTTCAAAAATATAGTGTTGTAAAATGTTTATAGAATCTGAAAGTGTTTTTAAATTTGGGATCGAAACACTATAAGAACACATTTTCTGACTCTGAAAACACTTTTACAACCAGGGGGTTCATCCAGGTTTTTCTGACAGGGTCCTGTTTTAGGAATTTTGTGAAAAGTAAATGGAATTTTGTGAAAAGTAAATGAAATTTTGTGAAAAATCAAATGGAATTTTGTAAAATGAAGGGCCCACAGTACAACCACAGCATTTATAACTTATGGAATGGGTCCAAAATGGCAAATTGCATTCGAAAATGATAAAAACACTCTTGAAAACAATTCTCAAACTATTTTTTATCTTTGGACTTTTGTGAAGGGTCCTTTTTTGAATATTAGAATTTTGTGAAGGGTCCTAAAACGGACCCATTTTTCTTCTAGATGATCCCCTGACAACACTTACTATCTTTTTTTTACACAACACAATCAGAACACATTCAAAATACAATCAAAACACTTTTAGTTAGAATATAACTAACTTTGATATAGTACTAACTTTTGGCATATTTTGGAATAGTAAACATGCCCTTCGAGTTAAAAACTTTAGAAACCCTTAAATCAGAAAGTCTTACTCAGATCAACATTTGTCCTATCTATGTGCAAATACCAATCAATGTGTGGATTTACAACACCGCGTCAAAAGCGACAATTTTTTTACAAACGAACCAATAGGAAGCCTCGAAAACGATCGCTTTTGACTCGTTTGTGGAAGACCACAAATATTTACAATACAGCATAAGGCATGATTACGTCACATGAGTGGTCAATCGTACAGTTGCACCTCCTCCCCTCCTCAACCGTAACTAACTTGCGGTTGTGTAACACAGTGGTCAGTGACCACTGGTCACCCAAGATTGAATAAACACACGGGTGAAGTTTCTCTTTGTAACATTTGCCGACACTGACTGTTCAAAGCCTTTGCGGACCCAAGCCGATTCGTCTCAGGTGAATGCATTTGAAAAACTTTAATGGAAAGAAGTTATCGGACAATGGATGATATTGAAGTGACCCACCGAAGGGCTTGATCATTAAGTAAGGAATGTAATTTCGTCATGCGTTCGAGGGTACGGACGGTATCTTCCCAGGGCAGTGGTTCCCAAACTCACGGGGTTCTCACGGGGGCACCCCTAACTAAAGATTACCTTACCTTACATGTAACACGCTTAGGTTCCATCTCTATTTTTTTAAAAATCTCGAAGGAAATGTTTTTTTAATGATTTGAAATACTACAATGGAATTTTTTTAGTTTTAAACTCAATTTAATCATTTAAGTTCAGCAGATTTTATTATTGTACGGAAAATTTATGCAAGGATGGGTAGGATAGGTGGTTGATTTTTAAAAACAAATATCATTAAAAATTTTTGAAAAAATTAGTTGCTATAATTTAATAATATTTTAATTGGATAACAATAGAAATTTCGCTATATAGAACGTAGTCCCAAAAATTTTGGAAACATTAAAACATGAAAATATTTTTTTGACCATGACTTTTTACCTTATCCTTTCAATGTAAATATAGTATCTCAGTACTTTATCAAATAAAACAAGCTCTTTTACAATTTTATATAAAGTTTTCAAAGTTTGAAGTCTCATGATTCGGAAGTTCTCCCTCTATTTTGGAAATGTTTGTATGAGCGAATGAGGTCTAATGCATCTCACAATCTATGATTAAATATATTTTGTTGATAAAACTTAAGGATTTTGTTGAGAAAAAGAAAGCAAATTAATTTACAAAATATAAAATAGATATTTTCTTCTTTTGCAAAGAAGTCCCTTTTTAACTATTGTGAAAGGATTTTAAATTACACATTGGATCCGTATATTTTCATCTCTAAGCATCAATATAACGGATGAACTCATTCTATTTAAAGCACTATTAAAGGTAATTAAAGATTAAATACCTTAGGTTAAAGACAATAAAATGAAAATGCGAAGTTCCTACCATTTTACAAACAAAAGATTGTGAAAAAACCGGAAAACCAAACAAAAATAAATACACAAATCATTAACTACCATAAATAATATTTCTATACAAAAAAAGTTGAAAAAACTAATCGAATTAGTTAACCGGAAAAATAAACTTTTCGATTACATAATTCCATTTTTATAAACCCATTCAGGTTTATGTAAAAATATGCAACTATTACTAATTATTTAGATTTATTACTATAAAAGTTATTTTCATTTAAAATTTAAAGGATAAATACGGGTCTAACCTAACGGGTTTCCTAAGCATCGAAAACAAACTATATAGGATCATAATTAAATATTTACAAATCCCGTTAGCATGTAAATTAGGGTGGCCCTTATTTTTCAAAGTCGGAATTTTTTTGGGCACCCCCCCTAATTTTTTTCCTTTTGCCATGAAATGAAAGTGTGCAAAAGGATTTTCCGATATTTTAATATTAACCCGTGCCGCACGGCGGTTGAAGTTTGAATCCCATAGCGCGCCATAGTAACTATGGCTTATAGTAGGGGAATAGCTTGTCCGCTCGCTTCCTCTAGATCAGAATGAAGAAAAGATGAAATTCGAGTCACAAAATGAGCATGCGTGATGAAGATGTTTGTTAAAATCCATGAAAACTTGGTAAAATTTGATAATTTTAGCATAATTTATAGTTAGGAAAATTCGCTCTTCATCAGACACCACCAGTTCCCACACTGGATGGGTTAATGGTACTGTCAATATTTTTGAACACTATGCGGGCCGAGAGCTTACGCATTTCACATGTCGCCAACGCCATCACATATACTAATTGATATTAAGAAGTGTGTTAGAGCAAGAACTGCCCAAATTAAAATAAGTCAAGATGTGATCTTTGTTAAAAAAAAATAAGGGAAAGATGGAATGGTATCAATAAGGAAGACGGTGAAAAATATTTGATGGAAATATCAATCAAATATAAATTTTGAGCACTACTATTATATTGTTAATGCCCTAAAAGAACGGAAACACGATTAAAAGGAGGTAATTGAATTGTGTGTAATTTTCATGGAGAAATTCAGAAACATTATTTAAAATTAGACCACTAGCTCTACATCATGCCAGATGGATGGCTAAAGCCACATATTCCATGAAAATGTTCAAGTTTAGATTGGTTGGTTCACTTTTTTATGGTGAAAGGTCCATGGCAGGACATATTGCGCCAGACACACTATAAAAAATCATTTTAAGTGGAAAAAATCCTTTGTCATTCATGTTTAAAAACCATTTGGCTTTAAAAGAACAGAAATTGAAAGGTTTAAAAAAAACACAATTGTTTATTTCTTGTGAAGATCTATGTGATAGCATGGATAGAAAGTACCCATCGGCCATTAGTGTTATATGATTTAAAATTATTACAGGCTTTAAAGGCAAAAATATTTCTTTTGGTTGATATGACGAAATTTGTCAATGATTTGTTGTACCTTAAAATGAAGAATATGCATTCCATCCATTTTTAATGAAAATGTCGATGTGGAATCAAAAAAGCGCATAATCAAGAATTTCAAACGTGATACTCTTAATACTGTAAGAAAATGCATCTTTTATTTTATCCTAATGAAGTTGCTCGCTTCAGTTTACTTAAAATATCTTATTGGGATTTTTTAACTTAGCCACAAATATTATTTTTGATTATCTTAGGAATATTCACAAATAAACATTTTACTTATACCTAATTACGGATTGATTCCTTATTTTTCAGGGAAAAATTGAGGACTTTATCCCAAAAAACTTTAATTTTATTAAGAGATTGAACGTTGATATTAGTTTCTTTAACATCAATCCAGAACTTTGGAATTATGACTTTTCATACCTAAATACCAGAGACATTTCAAAATTTGACTGCTGTCAATGACACAGTTGAAAGGGGTATAAAACTAATTCGAAATTTAAGTGGACTTCTCACAATAGATGAGGAGCAGAAACAGTACCTTTTGCAATGTGTTGAAGGGAAAACAATACCCCGAATAAATAAACTCTTTATTTCTTTTTTTAAGATATTACATAGAATTTAATAAATGTTATAGATTTATAGAATATGTTATATTGAAAATGTGTATAAAATATTAAACGGATTTTTTAAAATTATTGTATCTAAAAGTGTAGTTATTGTTTTTTTGTAATGCTATGTGAAATAATTTTATTGGATGTTTTTACAATTTATTTTCAAGAACTACCTTTTTATTAAATTTACTGCTTTTATCTACTAATAATGCTTTTAGGTAGTATTTTCATCTTCCTAATAATGCTGAAATTATTAAAATCAATTGTCATTCTGAAGTTCAGGAAACGAGCGGAGAAGCTATTCCCACATTAAGCCACAGTTACTATGGCGCGCTATGGGATTCAAACTTCAACCGCCGTGCGGCACGGGTTAATATTAAAATATCGAAAAATCCTTTTGCACACTTTCATTTCATGGTAAAAGGAAAAAAATTGAGGGGGGTGCCCAAAAAAATATTGAAATTTTTTTTCTCCATTATAATAAGGGCCACCCTAATGTAAATGAATAAGTTTTAAGCACAATCGTTTTTACAAAACGTTTAAAGGATAGATATAAGCACCGTAATTCAGGTCTCTCTCCCCACGATCAAAATAAAACACTTCTTCATAAAATAAAATAATAATGAATGTTTCGAAATAACATCGGTTCTTTTTAATTCATCCAAGAACTTTTCATGCAACATCAATAAACCCAAAAAGGCACAGTACTATGTAATCCCGATAATCCTAATTAATAACAACATACAAGCAATCTTACCTCCAAATGTAACCTCGATAATCCTAATTAATAATGAGATAAAAAGCAATCTTACCTCAAAATAAAAGGCGAGCACTAAATACACTGACTCCACGAGGACGGACCGAATGGAACGTCGCTTTTTGCACGTGCGAATTGTCGTCTGTCTGAAGTCGGGGGACCCTCGCCGCTCTCCACTCCCCCTCGGTGTCGTGCACACCCCCTCTTTTCTTCCCCTTTTCCACGCTCCCCGATCCCTGTGTTCTTTCGGTTGACTCCTTTCGCCGCCTCTCATTGGTCCGCTCGATGGCCGCTGCCAGCGCCATCTGAGAAGTACCAAACAAAGTTTGGCGCTCCTTGATGATTTGATAAGGGCAAATTGGTCTGAGTTGGGAAAAGTGGGTTTGATTGGGAGAAATTACTGTTTTTTTTTTTTTTTTTGGGGGGGGGTTATCGGGGAAACGTTTATTTTTGGAGAGTCTTGACAGGTGTCATGAGGCCTGGTTGAAAATATTGTCTCATTATTTAAATAAATTTATATGTCATGATATAGTACTATTGCTAAAGTATAAGAATTTTTGGTTACTGAGGTTCTATGCATTTTATTAAAACGTTTTTTAAAGAAGGAACATCTAATTTATTAACAAAATTGAGATTTGTTTTAAACAAATTAAAATGAAAAGAAACTGAATTTTAGCTATGTGAATAAACCAAAATTGTTCTCTTTTAAAATTTATCTGTGGAAGATACAAATTTCGGTTCATTCGCCATGTGTAATATCCTACATTACAGTTAATCTTTTTCCAATTGATATTTAAAATTTTGTATTATTAAAACATTTCTTCATCTATTAAAAAATTCAAAAGAAGAATTTTGTGTTTGAATTACTTTCCTACTTTTGAACTTTGAAATAAACTTTTTGGCTACGTTTGGTAGATAATTAGGTCCTTAGAAATTTATTCAAATAGATTTTAAGTTGGGTTCTATAGAAGTTATACTTAAATTGTTGTGTCATTTTAATGTCAAATTTGATTTATGTATCGACAGTTATAGAGCAGTTTTAGCGTTGTTAAAGAGTGTTAAAACTATCATAGTATGTATTACTTAGTGACAAAAGTGGTTACTAGAAGTATTAATTTTAGTTTTAGGGCTAGACTTTTTCGTTTAATTGCAGAGATTCACAATCAGAGACTTAAAAAATCTTCAATTGCAGGAAATTCTTCACAAGAATGCCGGCCTAAACAAAAATAATATACCTATGCGTTATTACATTGCTCGCCCTAATAAAAAGAATCCGACCTTTTTTTCCCCCTTTAAAACAACCTCGAGTAATTCATTCCATCTTACAATTCAGAATAAACTTTTTTAAGTTTAGCTGGGGAGTGGAGATGGTAAAATTGTCCGCTATAATCACAGGTGTCCGTCATTCTGGAGTCTCTCTCCACTACAAAAGGAGTTCGAACTTGAAGGCTTCATTACCCCAGACTTTTCCATTGTACCTACCCGTGTACCCATACAATGTTTGTTAACACACTCACTGACTCCAACTATTTGGCTGTCGGCAGTGATTCTTTACTGCTGTCACCGCCGCATATCGCCTCTCTCCAATGAGCCTAGAGTAGTGCCTTCAGGGGTTACAAACGTTTTTTCACCGTGGACCAGTTGAATGCTTTTTTCACACTCCGTAGACACCCTAAACCAGACATAAATTTTAATATTTCTACCAAATACGGTTAAATTTCAGATTTATGCTTTATCCATATTGGAGAGAGGGTATGGGCGCCCATATGTTTGAATTCAGGAAGGGGCCCAAGAAAAATTTAAGTTTGCCAATCAAAACCATAACTGAACTTAAGTTTGTGTTTTTAAGAGAGCTGGTTCACAGTTATTTCAAAGGAACCCCTCCACGAGTACTTATTGCAAAAAAATTGTGTATTAAATACTGGAGTTTCAAGCAAAAAGAGTGTGTCTATGAGTTCTCTAGAAAAAGTTTTGCATTTTTATTCTTAAAAGTAGTGTTTTAACTCATTTCGGTAACTTCTGAAATAGGATCGCTCCTACGCCGAGCCCCAGAATTTCAAGTAAGAAACTCTTCAATCAGCTTACAATCATAATAAAAAGATTAATACAGATCAAAATTTAAAATAAAAAAAGGGTTATAAAAAACCGATTTATTATAGTCAAAGGAAGATTTTACATAACTTTTCAGTGCAAGGGGGGTCCGGGCCCCCCTTGCCCTTATGTATGGGTGCCCATGAGAGAGGGGAAGAACGTGGGGGGTGACATGCATGTTAGGCCTAGTGTTCCAAATTTTCTAAATCGGGCCCTGCCTATCTCGATAGTACTCCTCTGCCAGCTGAATTTATACCTGAAGTTTGTGGTTCCCCACCCCACATACTACTATTTTATTACGTATCTCCTAGTCACTACCCAACTGAGCACCAGTCAACATATATATCTCCCTACTAAACTGTGTACAATCGTCAATACAAATTCTCGTCACCCATCAGCGGCCATTTCGATTCACCCAAGGGGTGGTCGGTGGGACCTCCATCCGAGTGTCATCACCTCTACTTCTTCTCATTACCCCATTCCAGCGAATCCAATGACCGCGGGGTGGTCCTCTCGTTCCCACGCTCATCATTTTTGCGATCGAAGGTTAACAACTAACTGTAACTTTACACAGGAAATACTTAAAACTAAGTGGTGGGCGGAGTGAGTTGTCTTCGTTGGGGAGGACCACCGCCATTAACCGACGCCATTACCGCCATTATCGCCTAATCGTTTTCATTTATCGGACCACCGGACCTTGCTTGGCGGCGTTTGGCGAGATGGAGTGTCGCCGATTTATTCCTATCATGGATGGTTTGGTCAAAGTTGATATCATCAGTTTGAGACGTTACTTAATTATACATACACACTTTGCATCGGTGGTGCTCGTTGATGGAAAAGACATTTGGATTGGGTAAGTTCAATAACAAAAAAATACTTTTGGGGATGGGGTCCCCCCACCAGTCTCAGTTCTACTTTAGAACTTTAGGAGTTGAATTTTACTATTAAATTTAACTAAGTTAGGAGCAGTGGCGGATCCAGGGACAGTGCCCCCCCCTTGGACCCAAAAAATCTCTCATAAGCACGAAAAAAGTCCCAAAAAGTACTTAAAATAAGCTAAAACCCTATTTTTACAGGTCAAATTTAAAAATTTCTTTTGGGGGGAGGACCCCCATTCCCCCCCGAGGTACCAAAAGGGGATCTTGAGTGATACTTTTTAGAAAATACCCCAACATTTTGGCATTTTTCTCAAAAGGTAAAGGTCTGGAAAGTGCCCCACCCCCTTGGAACCGTGCTGGATCCGCGCCTGGTTAGGAGCAAATAATGGTAGAATAGTGTCTTTTTTTTATTTTTAACTTTGTAAGACCATGTAGAGAGAAATACAGCAAGTTTCTCTCTTAAAATAGGAAACGTTGTTAGAACTAGAATTCCGTGCAAAACCTGTGTAATTACAAATATATAAAACTGTTATGTGCTCAATCTTAATACTTAAACCCACTGTTTGTAAATTGAAAATCAGCTCTAATTTCTACAAAACTCAAACTCATCCCATTATCATAGTTTTAAAACACATCGTAACATGCAAATCCCAATTCCTACTTATTTTTTTACATTCCGGAGAGTTTTGTGAAATTTGAAAAACCAGTCAAAACTTTCAATTTGTGTGAATCGAGGTATTATTACTGTATTGAAAGCAACATTCACCCAACAATATTAATTCCCATATTTAATTCACCCCCTCCAACAGAGTGAAACGATGAGAAACCCAGAAAACTCAATAACCTCTCTCGCTCTCCATAACCCAGCCAAGCCCGGGGGCCTGACTCCGGCAACCCTCACTTGTTAACTTCCGGGAGGACAAATGACCTGTCGTGATTAAGACAACACATACTTTTCCCTCCCCCCTCCCCATAAACAAGCTTCCCTTGGCCGCAAAGTGGCCGATGTCCGTCCCTGCTAATCATTGGTGCTCTTTAAACCCTCTCGGACCGGCCGCCCTGAATTTTCTCTTAGGATTTTATGTCAATCTCGGGCGGGAGTAGGAATGAAGGGGTTTTAAATGATGCTCGCAATAGGCGGAATGGCCCATCGTATGGTATGGGATCAGTTGATTAGATTCATTAAAGGGGGTGGGCATATTTGATGGGGGGGGGGATCGGGGGACCGTACCTTGGTGAACCTTTTCGGGGGTAATTTCGGAAGGGTCTTTTCAGTTTTGTGGGATTTTTTTCCTGAAATGTTTTGAAATCCTCCTTATCTAAACTATCTGCAGAGAATTTTTCACATAAATTTACAGTATCGTTTAATACTAAATTGTAATTGAATCGCTAGTTTGAAAAAGGGAATAAGTTCAAAATATGGCAAATTGACATTTTCTCCGCAAAAAGCTCTACATAAATCGCTCTACACATGAGTTTTAAAGAGGGAAAAATAACAACCCCCTATCGGCAGATATAGTGGCGAAATCGATATAACTTGTCCATTCATTGTATTTTTTTTTTATTAAATTTGAAATTTAAGATAATTTGTCTTTCTTTTATTATCCTTTGTGCTTACTAAGCTAAATTAAAATTTACTTTTAATTTAAAAGCGTTTTCACTTTTTTTTTATTCAGTGACTATTTTACTCCATTGATATTCACCTTATTGGCCCAGTTTCATAATCATTTTTAACTTTATTTGTCTCTATAGTTAAATACTACTGCATAAATCCTCTGATTTTCTTTTAAACTGAGAACAAAACATCTTGCCAGATAGATTACGTAAACAGTGCAGTCAGTGGTGATACAAAATAGGTTCATCGCATCCGCATCTCAACAATGAATACAAACTCATCACGACAGTTCAACCCGCGGGAATCCGAAGTTATCGACCCCTCACATCCCAGGGGGGGGCCTAGTTTCATCAACTTCACTTCAGCAGGACCACCACAGTGCAGGCAAATGGGCCATAAAAATCCCAACTGTCCAGACATCCAACCACTCTGTCTCAAGTACTTATCTCTCATCAGCCATAAACCATTCACTCTCGCTCCCCCCAGTAGCTGGAAAACACCTTTTCTTGTATTTCAGTAGCTAATGGGGCTGCGACAAAGTGACCCCTCCCTGGCACCGGGCTTTTGATGCCCGTTTCCGCCGAAACTCGTCTGGAAGGTTTTTTTTCCCACAGGTTTGGACCCCTTTGCGCAACGCCTGGAGGGTTGGCACCTGGACACACTTGTTGATAGTTCCCTGCTGGGGGGTGCTAATTGACGGGGGGCAGTGTCAGTGCCCACCGGGGCAGTATGGGAAAATGAGCTACCAGTCTTTGTCGGTGATGGACTGGCTGATATTGTTTTGAGTAGTGTCCCGTGGACTGGCGCCAGCTCAGATAAGTTGGTATTGGACTTCTCGTTTTTCCTTGGATCTTTTGTTAGTTATCTTGCATGGTAATTACCAGAAAAAAAGGTTCCAAATGCTTTTATTGGGGGTCACATGCCTGTAAATAACTGTGTGACAGTGTTGGATAGCGTGTGATTGAGAGATTTTTTTTATCAATAAGTGTTGCCAATGATATTGTTCTAATGAAAACTCATTATTGGAAAAGTATTTTCTGAAAAAAGGAAGGTTTTTAGTTCGCCTTATTTTCATTGTGTCAATTAATCTTTTGGGCCGTCCATAAATGACGTCACGCTTAGAGGGGAGGGAGGGGGATAATTAATTTGTGACACTTTGTGACAAGAGGGGGAGTTTCAAGAATTGTGACATCACAGATTGAAAATCATAAATAAAACTAGATAACAAATTTTTTTTCTGGAAAATGTAGCTTAAATAACATTATTATAAGATTCATACCAACGAAATAAGAGTTCACTTTGAACTTATTAGGTATGGTGCACCTAAACTTAAATAAAAACATTGGGTCCCAAATTCTTACCTACCTTATTCTAAACTTATTATTGGTAGCAGTCCGTGACATGTGACCAAGGGGGGGAGGGGGTATGGTGAAGTGTGACACTTTGTGACAATGGAGAGGGAGGGGGTCAAAAATATTGAAAAAAAAGTGTGACATCATTTATGGATGGCCTCTTTCGTAGTATGTAATAGGTTGTTTTTAAAGTTATTAATAATTGATTTCTGACTTGATTTTTTCACTTTTCAACTTACCATCTGTGACAATATAATAATTGTTATTTCTTTGGCTGAAAAGCTATTAAAAAAACCCTAGGGCTTTCTTTTTACCATTTTCTTTCTTAATCTCTTACACCTTTTCGTTCTAATTGTTTTCTCCGTATATTCTCCCCATCCCATCTCTCTTTCCCTCCTTTTCTATCTTATTATTTATCTTTCTCTATTTCCATTATTCTTTCACAACAACTCTCCCTTTTTTTCACTCTTTCACACTAATATTTCTCTCTCCTTAATTATTCCATTCCTCTACTTTCGTTACTCTCTATCACTCATTCTCCCGTTATTTCTCCCCCTCTCTGTTCTCTATCAGAAAAAAGTTTTCTCTTTTTTCTCATTCCCCCCCCCCCTCTCTAGTGAAGTTTTTAAAAAAAAGGCCAAGAAAGCGAGCAAGAAATTTAGCCCATAAATATAAACAAACATCTAACTTTAAACCACGCCACTGGCGTATATAGAAATTTATTTCGGGAGGGGTCCAAATAATTCTCTTAGAAATATAGTCATTATCAGGGTCCAAACCAGTTTTTGCACCTCAAATTAACCCCCTAGCCCCACTTACGCATTTTTAATGTATGTTCAATGCAGCTTTTTAAACCTTTTTTAGGTTGGATTCCCATCTTGATGAACTAATTAATTAATAATTATGAAAAAGTGTTGAACAATAGAGTTTCGAGTACCAAACAGGCACGGATACAGCACGTCCCCAAGGGTGGGGGAGGCACTTTTCCAGACCATCACCTCAACATTTGAGACAAAATGTTGGGGATTTTCTAACAAGTATCACTCAAGTACACCTTGTGGTACCGCAGGGGGATATGGGGGTCCTCTCCCAGAAAAAATTTTGAAATTTGACCCGTAAAAAAAAGGGTTTTATTAACTCATGTTGAGAACTTTTTTTGGGTCCTAGGGGAGGCACTGTCCAGAGTGCCCCCCTTGCATCCGCGCCTGGTACCAAAGAGGGGTCTGGGGGGGTCCTAACCTAATCCCCCGTAGAAGTTTTGGAAATTAGGGTTTTAACTCGTTTTGGTACACTTAGTCTATTTTTTTTTGGGGGGGGGGGTCCCCATCGTACCCCCAATACTCCCCTCCTTCACCACTCACATGCAGACAGAAATCCACATAGAAACATCCTAACTGCTGACACCCCCAACCTTTTGTTCTAACAACCAGATATCCCCGCCCCGGCGCAAACACGCACTACAACAATTTAATTTCCAAAAGAGGGAAATCCGCGACATCCTACTCCCCCTTTCAGAGGGGTGTATTTTCATTTATCATGGATCTCCTTGGTGACCCGGAGTGACCCCGTTATATCTGGATCCCCGCGTCCCAATGGGGCAATCTCATGCGTCGCTACCCTCGCCGGGGCGAGGGGACAATATTGGGGGACGGTCGGGTGTCGAAAATGATTCCGACCAAATCGATTCAGAACGATTATTTTATTGTTCCCCCCCCCCTTCCGGGGGAGAGGGTTAGATATGTTAAGGTTGGATGTGGTGAACGAAGTCCTTCGCTACGTACAGCTTGTTTTGATGTTAAAAGTTTTCATACTTTGATTTTATTAGCATCAACTCCTGTATGAATGAATGAATGAACGTGTTATTATTGTCATCAATCACCATCATAAGCTAATTATAGAAAAAAGCATTTTCAATCACATGACTCGGACCTAACAACGGCCGTAGCAACAGAAGAAGTTAGTTTTTTGCCCTACAGAGGTTAACAGTTACAGAAAATGACTAGCCGAGGAAATCTTCTATTGGAGCATTTGCAATCACGTGATCTCATACCTAAAAACCGCCTTAGCAACAGATAAACAACGGCCTTAGCAACAGTTAAAAGCCCTACAGAAGACACACAGTTAAAAGAAAATAACCGGTCGCGACGTCACCTGAAAACACTCTATTCTTTTGAAAAGTTATATAACGTAAAAGGGTCGAATGCTATTTTATTATTTATTAATCGAATGAGGTATCTATGTTAGCCACACTTCTCCCATTTTAAAACAATATTTTCTATATTGTGAGTTAAGGAAAAAATTTTAATTTAAAACATAAAAATTTCCTCGCATACCAGTGCTTAGGTTAGAGACATTACAGAGAGAGTTACATTACATTTAGAGTTAAACTATTTATTAAGGAATTATAAATATTAAAATGTCTCAATTTAGTACTATGTTAAAATATTAAAATTTCTCAATTTAGTACTATGTTAAAATATTAAAATTTCTTAATTTAGTACTTGTTAATATATTAAAATTTCTCAATTTAGTACTATGTTAAAATATTAAATTAAGAATAAATCAAACACAATTTCATTGGAAATCAGTTAGCTGCCAGTTTGGAGGCTATTTAATATTTATTTCTCGAAACGCCAGTTTTAAATTATTTCTCTCTCGATGGTTAATTTCGAACAAATGATAAAAAAAAATATTGATTTTATTACATTGAAATGTAAGTCTTTCGAAATCACTAAAATATTTATGCAAAAAGTTGATAAACATTTTTTGTATTACGCTCTCTAACTAGCTTTAAAATGTCCATTAAAGAAACAATAATATTTATCAAGCCTTTAACTTAGTACTTAGTTGATCCACTAGCCCCTTTTAACTTCTTGGACTTTTCTTGTTAGCCACTCAGGATTACGACCAATGCACACACTCTACTTACTCATCTCTATGACTACGGTTTCCAAATTGAACTCTTCATTACTTACATAACATTTCCCACGGCTCTGGATGATTTTCATCGGAAATTTTCGCCGTTCCAAATTCCTTTCTTGAAAAGTTCTCCGTGGAAATTTTATCTCAAAAAGTGCGAATGCCCCGTGACTAAGTCGTTTTTAAGGGATTTCCCTCGATGCAAATGAATACATCCTTTGTCGGTAAGTTGAAGAAGTTCTTATGTACTGAACCAAGTCTGTGTCGGTCCGTTTCAAGTGTATTTAAACGGGCTTTGCATGAGTGAATTTTTAAAGGGACCCACCAGCCCTGGGACAGAACCGCCCATTAGGGAGACTAACCCGACTAATGTCGGGGGGCTCTAAAGGTCTTTAAGTTGGTTAATTTGAAACTGATTTTTTTGTATACTTATTACAGTTTAATTGACTTTTAAATTCATTATAAGATAAAGTAGAGTGTATACAATCATATTGAAGAAAATTTATTTGAAAATTTTGACTTTACGAGGATTTAGGGGGGTGGCCACTTTACCAGCACAGAATCTTAGATTTTCCAATAGTGGTCACTGCAATGGCTTCTAAAAGAAATATAAGTCATTTTTAATATGAATCAGATTTTCTTCTTAAACTGTTGATTTTGCTTTAAAACGGGTGTTGTATGAATTAGGTTTGATTCTGGCTTCGGGAACCAAGATTTCAAAATGCCTCTCAAATCAGCTACAACGACGTAGGCAATGGGCCGGAAACCATCAAGTATGCCATTTTAAGTCAAATAAACTAATTTTATTTTGATGTAAAATATATTTCGCTAGAAAGGATTATTTTTTTTTTAAAACTAAACGACAATACCCACTCAGTTTCATGCATAAACCCCCAGGCAGAAAAAGAGAGGTGTTCACTTTTGATGCAAAGCGTGTCAACTAGGGTGGGCCGAAAACACACTTTATTTTTTATTTATGTTCTAATAGCGCGGAAAGGGTGCCACTTGGGTCCAATAAGAACGGTGTGAAATGGTTTTTCGATTGGATAATATCTTAGGCTCCCGCATCGCACTTTGAAAAAAATTGATGACTTTTTTACAAAACAACTAAAAAACCAAAGATTAAACTCTCAAATATTGTTCATGATTTTTTTTATGAGGAACTAATATAGTTATAGACAAAATGTTTCAGGTTCCATTCTTCTATCACTCTTTTTTCGTTAGATATAATTTTTTAATGTTCAAAGAAATTATGTAAAGTTGTTTTTCCTGCATTTTTAAAAAGCTAATAACTCTAGAACTATACAACTTAAAAACCTGAAATTAGTCCCATTTTGATCGTTTTTGTCTTTGAATTGGTGTGCATAATGACCATCATTTTCAAAAAGTTTTTTTTCAGAATTAAAAAAAAGTGAAAAAAAAATTTAAATTTGTTTTTTTTTTTTGAAAAAATATTAAAAGCATTTTAACTCTTAAAATGAACGTTTCTATCAAACTTCAAGTTGTAAATGAAATTTAATCATGTATAAAAAATAAAAATAATCGTAATTTTGGCAAGTCTCTTAAACATTCCCTAAAATTATACAAGAGCGATTCTCTCATGGAGAGTTCATAAAATCGCTAAAGGGTGTTCAAGAACAGTGTAAAATATCTTTTGCAGATTCTATTATTTTGCAGATTCTATTATGATTATTATTTCAGAAATTTGGGTAAAAATAACCAACTTTTACTCAGCGTAATGTGAGAAAAATTGACAATTTTTCTCAATGCAGGAAGAAAAGTTATTTTTCAATACTGCTACTCAAATCTTGCAGAATAGGTGACCAAAGGTTTAATTAAGAATATAATTAAATATTTATTTATTTAATAAAGGTCTTTGGCCTCATTGCACTTAAGATCATGCAATTTTTCTAGAAAAACCCAGATTTAAACGCTATAGAAATGAACTAAAGTAAAAGTTGGTTATTTTTACCCAAATTTCTGAAATTCTAGTGCAAAGCAGGGGCAAAAGATATTTTACACTGTTCTTGAACACCCTCGAGCGATTTTATGAACTCTCCATGAGAGAATCGCTCTTGTATAATTTTAGGGAATGTTTAAGGGACTTGCCTAAATTACGATTATTTTTATTTTTTTATACATGATTAAATTTTATTTTCAACTTGAAATTTGGTAGAAATGTTCATTTTAACAGTTAAAATGCTTTTAATATTTTTTCAAAAATTGTTTCAAAAAAATATTCTTTTAAAATTTTTTTTCACTTTTTTTTTAAATTCTGAAAAAAACTTTTTGAAAATGATGGTCATTATGCACACCAAATCAAAGACAAAAAATTAACGAACAAAATAGGACTAATTTCAGGTTTTTAAGTTGTAGTTCTAGAGTTATTAGCTTTTTAAAAATGCAGAAAAAACAACTTTACATAATTTCTTTGATTATTAAAAAATTATATCTAACGAAAAAAGAGTGATAGAAGAGTGGAATCTGAGACATTATGTCTGTAACTACATTAGTTCCTCATAAAAAAATCATGAACAATATTTGAGAGTTTAATCTTTGGTTTTATAGTTGTTTTGTAAAAAAGTCATCAATTTTTTCAAACTTTAAGTGCGATGCGGGAGCCTAAGATATTATCCAATCAAAAAACCATTTTACACCGTTCTTACTGGACCCAAGCGGCACCCTTTCCACGCTATTAGAACATAAATAAAAAATAAAGTGTGTTTTCGGCCCACCCTAGTGTCCACCATAGAAACATCAGATACATCGATGTGGACACTATAAAAGCAATTTGGAGTACTTTTAAAAAATTGATTTAAAATACTTTCCTCGATCTAATTATAGTTTTAATTGGTAAAATCGAAAGAGATGCAGTCAATCTAAAAATAGGATGGTAACCGTTTCCAAGAAAATAGATTGATACTTATAGAGCATTTAAGCGAAAATTTTCCGGTGCACCGTAGACTTTTCCACTGGATGTAATAAAACACATATCTCCAGGAAGAAACCTGAGTTTATGGCGCCGGTGACTTTGTGTTGGTCAATTACCGAGTCTCAACAGGCGCGAGTGCGAGGGGAGATACAAAGAGATTGAGGGAGATAGGGGAGATAAACTGCTGGTGGTCCGGCCGCAAATTGTTTTATTACATCCAGCGGAAAAGTTTACGGTGGCCCTAATGGAATAGAACATTCTGGCCCCGTTTACATGCGCCACTCTTATACATACCCGAGTATAATGCTGGGGAAAGGGAAATTGAAAACCGTGCTATAAACCCTGACCAGTCCTCAAATCCCGGGTATAGGAGCTGCCCACACCGAGCTCGTCGTGCGTACGGTCCAATAAAGATCGTTATCTTGACAGGCGGACTCAGGTTCCCCATTCAGCCTTCCCAATAGAAGAGAGGGGGTTGAGAGTGTCTTGTTTACTCGACTGTCCAGGAGGTCAATTAACGTTATCTTGTATTGCGAAGGCTGCGAGGGCCAAGGGGTCAAGATTGATTTATTTTATTGCTCTGGAGTGGCGAGCTCGGTGTGGGCAGCGCCTTAGTGGTCGGTAGGGGGTCGATGAAAGTAAAACAGTCATAAAAAAAGAAAAGTGCAGAAAAGCCAAAAAAAACAGCTTGTGTGTTACTAATAAAATCTTTAACTAATAATGTTGTGAAAAAATCGGAAAGTCAAATTTTTTATATGGTGTAAAAAGACTTGGTTTTTAAACTTGAATGTAACATTTTCAATAAGGTCGATAATTCTGCCAGACAGATATTTGTATGTAATAAAAATTCAAATATGACTTATGTGCAAGATAGGAATATTATTTGATAATTTCATTGACTGTTTCATTTTTAACAGATATATCTGTATTGTATAAAAAGAAGTTTAAAGATTATGATTATGGGTCAAAAATACTTTTGCTGGCAAAAATCTAATTTTTTTCATTACTGCGCTTTTACACTTGCGGCCGAAACTTGCTAACCCGTGGTTTTGATAACATAATACTGTTTTAGAAATAGTTATAAAAGTTAAAAAGTTTTTTAAAACAAAAAAATTAAATTTTTAATAAATAAGCAGCAGACGTTTCAAAGCACTATAGCCACATTTTGTTTTGTCATTTTTTTTGGAAACGTGGTAATCCCGAGTATAACATCAGAATGTTATTTTAAAAAGCTATAAAGCGGTTTAAACTTAGTGAATCTTTTAGCAAAAAATTGCAATTTATTCGTAGATTAAATTATCTCAACTGCGAAAAAGAATATTAATAAGTAATTTTAAACAAAATACCCTCTTTGGCAGTCCAGCATCAGGCACACCCTTCCCATTGAATCTATTCGTAATTACCCATAATTGCATTGTAATAATGACAATTTTAATAAATTTGTTTCTAAATTTAATAATTAAAATTATTTACTTTTATTGTAGTTTAATTTATTTCGAGTGTTTCAAAATTTCTTTCTTCTTTTCAGTGTTTTTTTATTTTGATAAAATTTTGCTACCTTATTGTAAAATGCATTGCTGTGGATGATTCAAAGATTTTACCTGATCCTTTGAACTTTCTTTACATACATTTTTATATCAAAGTTTTGTGTGATTAATGCTTTTTGGTGGTCTTATATTGTTCACCAATGAATTTTCCAGGTTGAACAGTACATTACTAGTGAATGAGACCGGCTGTTAAATTTTAGTTAAATTTTCATTTTTAATTTATTTTCATAAAGAATTTAGTTGGATTTTTGAAAGGGGGTCGATGGCTTTGGTGAACTACTCCCGAGGGGTCGATGCATGAAAAAGTTTGGGGAACCCTGATTTATACCCTGCATTTTTCCCCTTTCATAGGGATTGCGAGGTATACCGGCCACTTATACCCGGGTATATGGTCCATATAAACGGGGCCTCAGTATCAATTCAAACTAATTCTAAAAAATTATACAACTCAGTTTTGAGTCAATCTATTGGTGACTAAACATTTTAATCCAGCTGATGTAGAAACATCCTAAAAGTAGTATATTTTTTGGTTCTTACGTGTAATCTCGTTCACTCTGTTTAGTAGCAGTCAAATTAAATGGGGTTTGATAATAAATTTGAATTCAGCAGCCCGATCGACGGGATGGATAATACGTAAGAAATTGTTTTCACTTATAGAGATCCGTAGAAGTAGAAACAATTTTTTTTTTTCAAAAATAGAGATACAACATTATTCCTTTCTAGAAGCTGAACTTCATTATTCATAGATATTTCATAGTTGAATTTGATCTAAACTTTTAAAATTTAATTATATAGCAAAAGCATAATAATTTTATTCTGAGCCTTTTACAAGTTCATTGTCATAAAAAACAGATCACAGTATAAAAAGATCATAAAAGAATGCCTTTAAAAATTATTTAGAAATCACAATATCCATAATTATTAATTGTGGTTTCTGTTAAAATTAAAACCTGAAAGTTCAGAAACAGACCCTTCACTAGTCTTCATCGGATTGAAGTTAACTTTCAGAGTCAACTATGCTTTTCTTTTAAGCTGCAGTCTTTGTATTCGTTTAGCTTTTCCGGCTTTTTTCCTCTTACTTTTAGTCTTCATATTGGGTGAATTGTGTTCTCGAAGTAGATGCGCTTTAAGTCTTTTGGGACATTGATATTCTTGACCACAAAAATCGCAAGGGAAATTACAGGAACCTGAAATGAGGGAAATGTTGATAACATTGCCTCTCCGGTGTAAGAACGATCATTTTGGGGCATCCATAAATTACGTGAGGTCAAAAGGGGGGAGGGGGGTCCAGGAAAATCTCACCAAATCTCACCAGGGGGGAGTCAATTAAAATCTCACGTCAACTTTCAGTTTAGAAAATATACGTTTTTTCTTTACTATTTTTTTTAGTGCAAGTTTAGAAAAAATGCTCAGATTAGTCAAAACAGCTAATCATTAGCCAGTCCATCGTGATAATTATACAAGTTAGAATCACGTTTTCGATTTCAACGTGTTTTTGTATCAAAATTTTGCAATCTGGATGGTAATTTTTATGCCGATTGAACAAAACTAGTGTTTGAGAAAATCTCACGTGGGGGAGAGGGGGGGGGGGTCCAAAAAAATCTCACCAAGGGGGGCCAGATTTTGGAAAAACACCTCACGTAATTTATGGATGTCCCCTTTACAAATTGGTTAAATATTATACAGTTCGGTGCTCATGCCGTCTCATCTACCGCTAGTTTGGGACTGCAGTTTGTTATTTAATCGCATACAAAAACTATATGCGATTGAAAAGTCATTCTTTAGAGGTTAGGTTCATCAGGCCATGATACAAACCATATTTTTAAAGTATTTTTACGAATCTCAAGACTAAGGACGTTTTGGTAGATGTATATTTAAAATTTTCATGCTTGTGGCCACTGAACACATCCATGTGATTGATATTTTGGATCTATGAATCGCTTTATTAAAAGTGGACATCAAATCTATACCCCAGCCCAGATCATAATATTGAAATAAATAACTAATTTTGTAGGCTTTTAAAGCAAAATCGTTTTACTGTCCCCATAGTTACTTCTAAGCAACTATCTAGTTTACTTCGAAGATGTCTATATTAACATTTTGAATTGGCTGACCACTATTTTTGAGTCTAGAGTTTAAATCATTTATAAAAGTAAGTATTTGTACATCTAATAACCAAAAGAGAAAAAAAAATAACTATAATAATTTTATGGGTTAGTATTTAATATGGAAATTTTATTTTCAACTAATACTCCCACTTTTATTACCAAATCCTTAAAAGAATTAGAGTTAAACTATGAAAATTGGCCTGAATACTCTGTTTGTTGCAAAAACCTGTCAAATGCAAAAATTTCAATAATTTTTCATGCAAAGAATAAAAATACTAAAAAAAATCTTTTTGTCTGTAAAATATCCAAATAAGGTCTACTTTAAGAAAAAAAAAATACTAAACACCTTCATAAAAATTTAGTGAGCTTCAATACAGTTTTTCTCGTTTATCTCAAAACAAGAAAAGTGGCGTTTGACATGTTTCAGAAATAAGTGATTCAATTATCAACATCGCCTTTTAGAACTGAAATTTGTAACTGGGTCTTCTCAGATGGCCACAATTTGTTCATCATAGAAAATACTTTTTCTACTGGAGCATTTGTAGCAGGCAAACATAAAATATATTGAATTAAAATAGAAAAGTTTTCATGCTGCAGATTGTTGGCTTAAAAGTGTTTGAATACTTCCACCCAACGAGTTTCCGTGGAAACATTTAGATTATTCCATTCGGTTACTTTCTGCGATGTAATGTAGTTACAAATTAACGAAACTTCGTCAAAAACTTCTGCATCTTTATTACAGAGTCAACATATTCCTTTTCAATTAATACATCCAGAGATTTTTTAACGTCTTCCCATGCGGGGACCTGTTTTATTCGCGCGGTTTCAGAAAACGGGACAATTTTGCGTCCCAGAGTTCATTTCGGGGACACCGGGACTCGTAACTCAAAAAAGGGACAGTCCCGTTCAAAACGGAACGTCTGGTCACGTTAGTTATACAGTACATGTTTTGGAGATAAAATTTTGATAAAAAAATATAATTCATCACTTGAATCACTCCTATCTGAGTAAAACTTAATCACACAAGAATATATAATGATTTGATTTTAATCCAAATAAATTCAAGATCCCAAATTTATGTTTACCCAGATTATTTAACCCGGAAATTTTAAAAAGAACTCACCATTATCATCCATGATCGCGTTGAAGAGTACAAGACAAAAGAGATACACTAGTAACTCAATACAGATGAATTTCATATAGATGAGTATTTCGATGTTATCAGGAACCAAAGCTACGAATAGGATGAAAATGCAGAATATGAACTGCGTGTGGTCAGTATAGCAGAAAAAAACCCAGTTCGATTGTAGTAGTTGTAGTCTTACCACAGTCACAGAGTATATAGATAATAGGGTTATTCAAAACTAGAGGAAAAGGTGCCAGAAGGACTGGAGAACCTGAAACACATGGGGCAATGGAGGGGGTGTCGGCTCACGGCGTGGGGGGCATATGAAGCTGAATAATATACTGAGCGTTTATTGGCAATGACAACCAATCCTTTAAAATCGGTTGAATACCTGCAGAATCGTTCGATTCCGGCTTTAAACTTACTAAAATTTCAGCCTTCCACGGTTTTTTCTTTTTTTTGTAATAAATGCTTGAATTGAACGATTTTGGTGGTTTTAAGACAAATATTAAAGGGTTAAGAGTTAATATCTGCCCAGGATTATTCAGCCTTAGTTTTCTAACTACACAAGTAGTTAGAAGTTCTTAGTGTGCTTTTTCGTGAAGAAGCTTCGTGGAAATAGCCATTTTATTGTGTTCCTTTGCATCTAACCGAGCGATGGTGGACAGGGGATGGTGAGAGGTGCAGAAGAGAAAAATCGACGAGTTTAGTTTCGATTTTGTGTTATTTGAAAGTTTGAAGTCAAAATTGTTTATTTTATTTTTTAATTTGCTTAAATACAAGAGAGGTGGGGGAGGACTAACAGAACATGGAGTTTGGAATGGATCAGTTCACTCCGGGTGAAGGGGTGGAATGACGGGATGAAGTCCATGTTTGCCCCTTTTCCCAGTCCCCGCAGTGAACGTTGCCACATTTCCACTATCGCAATTCACGATTATAAATGCAAACCTCATAGAAAATAGACATACAAACTCTTTTGACTTTTGTTTTGATTATACTACATTTTTTATCCGAATCTGTTAAATTTTAGTTTGGTGTCTCTGCACTGATAATTATAAAAATTTGCCCTTCGAAATAGATTTCAATCAAACTGTTTTTGACACCACAGGTTCAGGTGTTAATGACAGAGTAGTCCATCAGTAACCAGGTGTCAAAAAAGGGGTGTTTCAGGAAAAAAATCCGGAAGTTTTTTTCTCAATGGTTTTATATGTTTTCGAGGGTGCTGAATCCGAATCTGAACTTTGCATACAAAATTTCGAATGGCATTTTGGTGAAAATTCGAAAAAACCCTAAAATTTCACCCCATTTTTTGATTTTTTACTTGTAGAACGGAAAGTATGGGTTTCTCATGAAAATGTTAATTATAGAAAATAAAGAAAATAAAACAATCTAAAAACTTGCCAATTACAACTTTTTTGTCAGACGAATAGTTTGGCCGCGAGAGCGTGCTGAAAAACAGCCATTTTTTGGCCTTTCCGCAAAAAAATGGAAAACGCGCTCTTCTACCCTCTACAAAATGAAAAATATTCACTTTATCAACAAAAATTTTAAACCACGTGAAAGAGCATTTAATTTTCTATAAATAACTTTCCTTAAATTATATTTTTGAGAAGGAGGAGGGAGCGAAGCAAAGATCGAAAGTTAAGTAGTTAATACTTTGTGGCGGACTTGCGCGTTCCTATCATACTTAACTGTTAACCGTAACTGTTTTTGTTGTATATATATGCTTTTGTTGTTGTTTCGTTAGTTACACTGTTACTCGTTTTGTTCTTGTTGAATAAACTTTGTTTTTTAAATATGTGGTTTTATTTCATCAGGCCCCACATATTTTTGGTGACCCGTTCTTGTTTTGGGCACCTTTTCGGTTGCTGATTCAGTTGTCATTTAAGATGACCTGGTCTGGCTTTTGGGCACCACCAACCCGAATTGTGGGATGATTTTTCCAGTTGTACTTGATGTTGATGTCTCGGCAGGCTGAGTTGGTCATTGTGAGTATGAAGCCGGGTGCTACCATGTCGGTTACCCTGTTTAATTACTTTCCCTTCGTTACGTGACGCTCGGCCATTTCTTTGATCTTTGATAAGTTTGTGTATTTTGAGTGTTGAATTTCACCATGGCGCTTGATTCTGAACTTAAGTCAACCCCTCCCTCTTTAACTGAGGTGAATAAGATTGGTGTAAAAATCCCAAGTTTTTGGCCTAACAACCCTAGACTCTTTTTCGCCCAAATTGAAGCAAATTTTGAAGTCTCTGGTATCACCACTGAAAAGACTAAGTATTTTAATCTAATCGCTTCTTTGGACGAAAAAATCATGTCTACTGTGGCTGATTTAATTACCGATCCTGATAAAGTGTAACCGTATACAGCGGTTAAGAAAAGATTGATTAGTGAGTTTGAACTTTCAGAATCAAGTCGTATTAAAATTTTGCTCTCAGACTTGCAATTGGATGATTTAAAACCATCCGCGCTGTTACGCAAAATGAAAGATCTTTCGGGTAATATTTTCCCTAATGAGGCCTTGAAGTCTATTTGGGTATCCAGACTTCCCTTAAACATTCAATCCATTTTGGCTGCTTCTACTGAGCCATTAAGTAATTTGGCTTCTTTGGCTGACAAAATTTTTGAAGTTACAAATTCTGCTTCAAGTGAATGTAACGTTGTAAATCCCTCTTTACAAAAGCAAGTCGATGATTTGTCAAAGCAAGTTACGCTTTTATCTGGTGAAATTCAAAATCTCAAAAGGGAACTTGGATCTAAAAACAGATCTTCTAGTAGTAAACCTACTAATGTTAGTAAGGATGTAAACAAAGAAAACCCAAAGCAAAAAGTGTTATGTTTTTACCATAGAAAATTTGGGGTAAAAGCCCATAAATGTGTCGAACCCTGTGAATACTCTGATGAAGTTGACCTTTGTCAAACAGGAAGGTTTAAGAGTAAACGATTATTTGTTAGGGATCATAAAACTAAATTAGATTTTTTAGTTGACAGCGGGTCTGATATCAGTTTGCTCCCGTTGTCTTTTAAAGGACACAGGAAAGCAACTGATTATGTATTGCAAGCCGCTAATGGCTCTAATATACAAACCTTTGGTCAAAAGTTTATGTCTGTAAACTTAGGTTTTGGTAAAAAATACGATTTTTACTTTACCATTGCTAATGTGTCAAAACCTATTTTGGGGGCTGACTTCCTGCAGCAGTTTGGGTTACTAGTAGACATTAAAAGGTCAAAACTGATTGACCCTAATCATTCAAACCGTATTTCAGCAATTTTCTGTAGTGCTGATCAACCCAGTGTAAAGGCTATTGTTGGTGATTCTCGTTATCATGAACTGTTAAAAGAATTTTCCGAGATCACTATTGTAAAAACAAAGCCTATTGATGCTTTTCACGACATAGTGCATCATATTGAAACCACGGGTCAACCGGTTGTGTCTAAAGTTAGGAGATTAAATCCTGCTCAACTTGAAACTGCCAAGGCAGAGTTTAACTATATGGTTGAACATGGCATATGCAGGCCTTCAAAGAGTTCTTGGAGCAGTGCATTGCACATGGTCCCTAAAAAGAACGGTGACTATATAGGCCTACAGGTGACTATAGAGCTTTGAACTCTAAAACAGTCCCTGATAAATACCCCCTCCCAAACTTACAGGATTTTTCTCAAAATTTGTCTGGAAAATCTATTTTCAGTAAAATTGACTTGGTTCGTGCATTTAATCAAATTCCTGTTAGTCCTTCTGACGTTGAAAAAACGGCAGTTATTACGCCTTTTGGTCTTTATGAATTTCTTGTCTTACCATTTGGTCTCTGTAACGCCCCTCAAACGTTTCAGAGATTCATCAATCATGTGCTTTTTGGGTTAGACTTTGTTTTTGCATACCTTGACGACATACTGATCGCAATAGTGCTAATGAAAAAGAGCATTTTGCTCACTTGCGTGAAGTATTTAGTCGTTTCAAGGAATTTGGGGTTACTATTAACTCCTTGAAATGCGTTTTCGGTGTTCAAGAGGTCGAGTTTTTAGGCCATATTATTGCTAGTTCTGGTTGTAGACCATTACCTGATAAGGTCGAAGCCATCTCAAATTTTTCAAAACCTAAGACCTTACAGGATCTGCGAAGATTTCTGGGTCTTATGAACTTCTATCGTCGCTTTGTCCCTAGGGCGGCTGAACTTCAGTGCCCTCTTAATGCACTATTGCGGGGAGCTAAAAAGAACGATAAACGTCCTGTTTTATGGACACCTGAATTGGAAGGCGCATTTCAGGTTCAGGAGTGTAAAAAGGGTGTTGTTAATGCAACTACGTTGGCACATCCTCACCCAAATTCTAACCTGGTTTTGTTTACTGATGCCAGTGACACAGCAATCGCTGGAGCACTGCACCAGGAAACTAGTAAGGGTTTACAGCCATTGGCGTTTTTTTCAAAGAAACTTAACCCTGCTCAACAGAAATATTCTGTTTATGACAAAGAGCTATTAGCTATATATTTGTCAGTTGAGCATTTTCGATTTATGCTTGAGGGTATTAAGTTTCATGTTATGTGTGATCATAAACCCATGATATACGCATTTAAGCACAATTCTGCCAAATGTTCTCCTCGTCAAACGAGATATTTGGAATACATTTCGCAATTTACAACGGATATCAGGTATATTCCTGGAGAACAGAATTTTGTGGCTGATGCGTTGTCACGGGTAGATGAAGTGTTAATTCCTGATCCATTGGATATTAAAGTCATGGCTGAGTGTCAGCGTAACGACGAGGAAATAAAATCTATAATTAAGTCTAACAAAACTAGCTTAGTCATTAAGTTAATTGAAATTCCCCACTTAAAGGTGGAACTTTTTTGTGACGTTTCTTTAAACAAGGCACGTGTCCTTGTGCCTTCTGCTATGAGACGTCTAGTTTTCGAGTCTGTGCACAATCTTGCACACGTAGGTACACGTTCTACCTTAAGGCAGATCTTATCCAGCTATGTTTGGCCTTCTATACGGAAAGATCTTGCCGCTTGGTGTAAGTCTTGTGTGCCTTGTCAAAGAGCCAAAGTTATGTGGCGGACTTGCGCGGACAACGCGGACTTGTGGCGGACTTGCGCGGATAAGTTCATCAGGCCCCCAATCTTAACAAAAGACTTTCAGTGGAAGTTGGTTCCTTGCTCAAATAAAAATGAACAAGCAAATGAATTTTTCATTGCCAAAAGAACCGTTTCTGGGGGAAAATACTGAAGAATAATTAATTTAATTAATAATCATTGGGATAGAAATTAAGATTAAATCATACAAGAAATTATTTAAGTAGTGTTTCCTATTCATTTAAATCAAAATGTTACTTTTTTACAGAAGATATGGTGAATTTTCCGCCTCAGGGGGGAATATTGCCAGATTTTTAGTGCGCTTTAAAGGCTAAACTATTGGTCTGACAAAAAAGTTGTAATTAACAATTTTGTAGATTGTTTTACCCTCATTATTTTCTATACTTAACATTTTCATCAGAAACCCATACTTTCCGTTCTACAAGCAGAAAATTAAAAAATGGGGTGAAATTTTAGGGTTTTTTCGAATTTTCATCAAAATGCCATTCGAAATTTTGTATGCAAAGTTCAGATTCGGATTCAGCACCCTCGAAAACATATAAAACCGTTGAGAAAAAAACTTCCGGATTTTTTTCCTGTAAAAACTATATACCTGGTTACTGGACTATATTACCTTTTAACATAGGCAATCGGTACTTTTTTTAAAATATTTACATAGAAGGGTTTTTTCGAGGGCGCTGATTACGAATATCAAAATTGTGTCCGCGTGGGAACTCGGCTTCATATCGAAAATCGGAAAAAAATCTCTAATTTTCGCTTTTTTGTTCGATTTTCACCGATTTTCTCAGAAACTATTCGTTTCTCGAAAAAAAGAAGTACACCAAATTAAAGAATGTAAAATTTCCTATAAGATGCACTGACTCGTTTTTATTTTGCGAGGAGCGGTGTACACATTAAAGCGTTTTGAAGCGCAGCGAATTTTTGACTTTCTACAAAAATAGTGAAGAACGTTCCCTTTCCCCCCCCCTACAGCTCCAAATATATAGGGGAAATCAGGCTAATACGACATACTCGGGTAAAATGACTTTTTCGATTTTCTTGAATTTTAGCAGAATGACAGCATGTGTCAGGCGCTTTTTTTCTTCTTTTATTGCTTCCAAAACGATACAAACAGACGCCATTGTTTGAAAAACACATAGAAAAACATTTCTTACCTTGTGGTGAACAAAAATAAAAAACGTGAGTGTCAAAATATTTTTTGTGTGTTTTTATAATGAGATTTCTCTTATACAAATTCTTTCATTTACTTAAACTAACATTCTTGTGTGAATGTATGTTCAATTAAGAGTATATTTCATGCGATAAGTAGTTGCTTAGACTTTTTGTTTTACGAGAAATTGAAAATAAATAAAAATAGACCTTTAAGGATAAAATGACATAGAACTCATTGGTATAAAATGACATAGTATGTCATTTTACCCATACAATATTTTCATACATATACTGTCGATATTTAAAATACTTATTTATATTATTAGTTTATAAGACCTTTTATGGGCCACTAAGAACATTCTACGACCAAGAAGTTTTGACTTGGTTAAAAGGCAACTAAGGGAAAACCCCTTTTATATCAGAGCTTTAAAAAAAAAGAAATGGAAAGGCTGCTACCATGGTTAATGCGAAGAGTGGATTCCTAAACACTGGCCTTTCTCCGGCCAACCCAATGTGTTCTCAGTTCATCTTTTTGCTCCAGCAAAAGTACTGAAGCTCAATGAACATGTTTCAGAAGAGGCTTCTGACATTCTAATAACTAGTATAGAGCATAGACAATCCACACAGTTGCTGAAATAGGTCCTATCCCTCATGTTCCACAGAACTTAATCTTAAGCGACGTTAACTTCAGAAAAAATGCATACTCTGTTAACTTTTACGCCTCCATGAAAGAAAAAAATTAAAATTTTGTTTTGATAAGCACATTACAGTTGTTTTTTTTAAAATTAGCTGGTTATCTTCCCCAAAAAAGTAATTATAGATTATGCCAAAGTGCTTAACTAGTTAATATAGTTATTATTTGGGATCAAATAAAATTGCTTTTGCCAAAGAAACTACTTTTTTTTCTAATAAATATTTACTATGTCATTTTATCCTTATATCGGGTAAAATGACATATTTTCTACTTTTTTAGAAAAGTAAGTTTTTGAAAAAGAAAAAAGAAAGATTATGATGTACCCAATTAGGGGGTGTTAGAGCATTAAATAAACATTTCATTGGCTTTGAAAACTACAGGAAATCTATTTAATTAGTTCTTTTACGGTTGCTTTGAAAAAGTGGTATGTCGTATTAGCCTGATCTCCCCTACACGTTACAGACAAATAGTTTATACCACATGAAAGTACATTTAATTTCCTACAAAATACACTAGTCAACTTTTACTTTATAATGTGAGGTATTGTTGCTAGAGCGCGCTGAATTACATCTGTTTCTTGACTTTACACAGAAACATGAAAATCCTTTTCCTTCGGAACGCTGTGAAGCGTAAACTGCTTCTCGCAAAATAAAAACGAACCAGTACATCTTATAGGAAATTTTATGTACTTTAATTTGGTGTACTTCCTTTTTTTCGAAAAACGAATAGTTTCTGAGAAAATCGGTGAAAATCGAACAAAAAAGCGAAAATTTGTTTGCATTTTTTTATGTGAAGTTGACTTTTTAAATGAAAATAAACTCGAAATTTGGATTCAGCAATGCAAAATCCATATAAATTCGTTCATTAAAATATTCCCATAATTTATTATATGAATTTAAAAATTTGATTGAATTTCCGCCTAAAATACCTAATATTTCATAAATAAATTTTAAAAATTATTTTTTTAGGCATGCTTAGTCATCAATTTATTCAAAACAACCTATTTTATTGGTAATATACCGGAAGTAAAGCTCAGATTGGAGATTAACTACTGCAAAAGTTCGTTTTGGCTGTAAGGCGCAAAAATTTAATTCTTGATCTTTGCCTAGCTCCCTCCCCCTTCTCAAAAAAGTGATAATTTAAGGCACGTTATTTGTAGAGAATTAAATTCTCTTTCACTTGGTGTAATTTTTTTTTTTGATAAAGTGAATATTTTTCCTTTTGTATAGGGTGGAAGCGAGCGTTTTCCATTTTTTCGTGGAAAGGCCAAAAAATGGCTGTTTTTCAGCGATCTCTAGTGGCCTAACTATTGGTCTGACAAAAAAGTTGTAATTGACAATTTGGTATATTTTTTTATCTTCTTTATTTTCTATAATTAAATTGACATTTTCATGAAAAACCCATACTTACCGTTCTACAAGTAGAAAATCAAAAAATGGGGTGAAATTTTAGGGTTTTTTCGAATTTTCACCAAAATGCCATTCGAAATTTTGTATGCAAAGTTCATATTCGGATTCAGAACCCTCGAAAACATATAAAACCTTTGAGAAAAAAACTTCCGGATTTTTTTTCCTGTAAAAACTACCTGGTTACTGGACTAGAGGTGCAGAAAATGTTTCAGGACCCAATATTAATATAAACTATTCTTTCAGAAATAATTTTTAATTAAAAGTAAATTAAACTGCATTTATAATACTGAGTAATTTAGAGTTCCTTGAGAATTATTCTCTGTAAAATAAATATTAAAAAATTAATTCAAAAATTTTTCTCAACAGATAATTCTATTGTGATATCCTTTTCTTTTAAAAATATTCACCTAATTTTACATTGTTCAATCAAAATTAGCCTAAATGTCAGCATTAAAAGGTCCTTCAGTTGGGCAACTTTTGGTATTACCTTTGCTTTCAACAATTATATGAAAATAATTTAGGCTCCTCTTTTAATTGTATGAGTATTTTCTCCAGTAAAACTTGCTTCTAATACTTTAAAAAATATTTTTTATTTAATAAAATTTACTAATTTAAGAAACTTTTTAAATTTTATTTATTTAATTAAAATTTTGAATTGCATATTTATGAAATTTCTAACAGTATTGTTTTTAATCGGTAATTATTAATTATGCATCACAAATAATATTGAATTGTTGTGCTCAATGGAATTTTCCAATTCTTTTTATAATTTTTTTTTGCAAAAGAATTAAATTTTTAATAATAAATAAACTTAAAGCTATATAGTGTTTGTGATTATTAGGTGTGGGTGTGGTATATAAGATAAGAGTAAAAAAAGTTAACTGAGTCAAGTCCACATGTGCTCAGTCCTACATTTTATTTTAGTTTGATTTGCGATTTGAGTTTGATCAATGACTTTATATGAGGTACTCGTAGGACAAAAATATTTGGATTTTAAAATATTGTTCGATGTATTTCAAGCTGAATTGAATCATAAATAAAAAATAAAAAGTTATTGGGCTATATTACTGTTTAATTTTTTTTAATAAACTTTAGAATATACTTATAAATTTTTAATAGCTTACACTCATGGGAAGATAGTTAAATGAATAATTTAAAATTAGTAAACTATGGAAATTGTATTCCAATATTTTTTTTTTCAATTTCTTATAATTATGAGAATAAATGTTAAATTGTTCCAGAATTATCAGAATAAATAAAATCGATCCTTTGTGAAAGACAGATAAGAAAGCTAAAAGTCTTGTTTTGTGAATAAACAAGTTAATTCACTGCTCAGTTAAGTAACGCAAGGTTGCTAGCACCGCCAAGACCCCCTCGCCAAATGGTCTCGATCGACCATGCGGTTTGGGAATATGCCGCCCGGAGACATAAATTATATGCACAGCACATTATTTTGTACCATTGAGTTATTTATTGAGCACATTATTTTGACCATAGTTCAAGGGGCTTTCAGGAGGGATTTTTCATTCTTAGTTATATTTTCATGATTATATGCGTTTTTTAATTGTTCTTTTTTTTAAATAGTATTGTTCGATTAATTTGACTGGTATTTTTTAGGAAATTCATACTTCCCACAGTAGGTGCCTTTGAATGTTTTTCCAATAGGATCTTGGGTTGGGACAATGATATACCAAAGGTGATATACTGAAAATGTGCAGGTAATAATGTTTCAGTATTTGTAACCACATGAGGGGTGCACCTGGGCAATTCCAATAAAAACTATTTTAAGACATTTTAAAAACTGATTGATGTAATTGATTATGTTTTTAGGGCTACACTTCCATCGGTTACGAAACGTTGACTTCGACTGGTCAGAATAGCGATAAAAAATAATTGTAGTGATCAATGATATCAAACCGTCAACGGGAGAAACTGTGGTCATGCAAAGAAAGAAAAATTCCTTGTTGAATATAAAAAGTGATAATCCATTTATTGCAATACATAGTTAAGAGGTAATGAGCTTGCACTATAAAGTGGGCTACGCATGAATTACGTAAAGATGGTGGAGGGTTACGGTAATATTTCATTCATAACTGGAGTATAAAAAGAATATACAGGGTGTTTCAGATAAATGTTTCATAACTTCTAGGGGAGGTAGGGTACATCAAGACGAACAAGAATCGGTGTAGAAAGGGGGGTCGCAGATACACCGTTAAAGAGCTAGGACCTAATGTAGTGCGAGTGCGTTTCAAAAGGCCGTTTTTAGAAGGCCCGTGTGACGAAAAAAAAACATAATAAAATGAAAAACATTATTGCATGAGGTACAAGAGTATCCGTACTACTTAAATCCTCAATGTGATAGAAATTGGACCACTTGCTAAACCGTGGGGTGAGTTTTAAAACGTGCAATATTCATATTTTAGCCAAAGAACGGAGTTCCCTTAATGGTATTTAGAAAAATGATGATCGGGGAAGGAATTTTCAATGATCATACAGTTTCAATGATCAATGTATGATCATTGAAAATTCCTTCCCCGATCATCATTTTTCTAAGTACCATTACACTAATGTAAGGGAACTCCATTCTTTGGCTAAAAGATGAATATTGCACGTTTTAAAACTCACCCCACGGTTTAGCAAGTGGTCCTATTTCTATCACATTGAGGATTTAAGTAGTACGGATACTCCTGTACCTCATGCAATAATGTTTTTCATTTTATTATGTTTTGTTTCGTCACACAGGCCTTCTAAAAACGGCCTTTTGGAACGCACTCGCACTACATTAGGTCCTAGCTCTTTAACGGCGTATCTGCGACCCCCCTTTCTATACCAATTCTTGTTCGTCTTGATGAGTACTATCACCCCTCAAAGTTTGTCGCATCATTTCAGATACACCCTGTATATATGATGGACTTATTCCCTTTTTCAACTTTATGAAATTTCAGATGAAAAAAATCTTACAACTTTAATCGACAGGTAAACTATATTTCTTCTTAGTTCACAGCACAAAAGTGAAAATAGAAAGACTAAGACATAAAATTAAAAATTAGTATGAAACAGGGTCATTAAGGCAGTATAAATGGAATAAGAGAATATGAATGGAGTCAAACATTCCCTTGATGAAAAAGAATTAAAAGCATGCATTGATAGCATGCATGTATCTGATTATAAAAATTCAAACGTTTCCGTGGGGGGTCGTTGCTTTGTCTTTTTATGCTGCACCAAAAAACGCAAAAAATTCAGTTTTTGCCCACTTTTAAACCTCATTATTCTGAAAAAGCAATGATACCCCCAAAATGTTTTCCCTCTACGTGGTACTTTACTATTAGGGCAACCTTAATTGCAAAACAAATTACTGGGGCAGTGATGCTTTTGGCAGTTATAACCGGTTAAAAGTGTAACATTTTCAAAAAGTGTCATTTTTAACAAAGCATTTCTAAAAACTCTTCGAGGCCAAACCATTGTTGACCCGAAAAAGGGGGAGACCGAGGATCCGGTGGATTGATTGTCTTGAGGCAGATTTGGAAATTCTCAGGGTTAAAAACTGGAGGAGTCTGTCCAGGAAAAGGGCAACCTGGGTATCGATTCTGAGGAAGGCCTTGGCCCACCCTGGGCTGGTGCGCCACTGAAGAAGAAGAAGATTTCTAAAAACAGCATCGCGTTAAAAAATATCCGAATGTCTTATCTTGTAGCTTAGTAGGTCTCCTAACCCATGGGAAAGAAAAAACGGTGGGGTCTACCGCCGTTTTAACGAAAATAATTTTACAAAAGTCATAAATAATCAAAGTCAGTGCCATACCTCTTTTCCCATTAAAAAAGGAATTACTTTATCTCTTTACCATTTTCTTTAGTTTTAAATGTTACAGGCAATGTTTTTTGAAATTTTTTTAAAATGGGCACCCATGGGGAAGAAACAGTGGGGTCTACCACCGTTTTAATGAAAAAGGAAGGAGAAGATACCCTATTTGTGTATGAAATATTATTTAATAGTATAAATTGCAAACATCTTTAATTTTTTAGAAATACATTTATTAGATTCAAAGGAATTGAGGCACATATATTTACATCACTTCATTGCAATGATTCTAAAAAATTTTTTACTGTTATGTCTGTTTCGTTTTCATTGTCCTCAAAGTTTTTTTCACTTAAATTCTCATCTCCAGCGTTATGATTTGGAAGATGTCGTTCTGTTTTCTGCTTCGAAAATCATCGAATTCGAATTTAAGCGAAAAAGTTTGAGGACAATGAAAACGAAACAGACATAACCGTAAATTTTTTTGTAGAATCATTGCAATGAAGTGAAGTAAATATATGTGCCTCAATTCCTCTAAATCTAATAAATGTCTTTCTAAAAAATTAAAGATGTTTGCAATTTATACTATCTATATTAATTATAAAATTCTCTTACGTGACGCCGAAATTAGGCGGTATTTGTTTCCTCCCGTTGGCAACAGTTGGTTTGTTTTGGTTTTGTGTTTTGTTTACGTTTCGGCAATCCGCGCTACTTTTGCTATTGTTGTAAATTGTCTCAATTTAAGGATGGATTAAAGTAAAGCTAGGAAGTATTATTGCGATCAAAATCGACGTAGAATTCCGAGAGAGAGAATGAAGCTCCTGAGGAAGCCAGCCTTCGTCGTGCCAATCGTGTACAGGCGGACATGTTGCGGCGTGCAGTATCGGCATTTGCGATATAGCGGTACTTACAGACCATGATTGCGGGTCCATGATTGAAATCTGTAAACATTGATCTGCACGATATTGGAAGAAGGAGGAAAATTCCAGCAGAAAATATATGCCAAATGTTACCATGGTGGCAAACTAAAGTTGCCAGAACTTTCCCCTGCTCCGAAGTTACTCCAAGATCTGTGCAGTTTCCTTACCACTGTCTGGCCTCTCATCCTTTGATGTTTTGAAAGAACAGGCCAATTCTAAAATATACAGGAAAAAACTTAATTCTGAACAGAAAGAGGTTTTTGAGACTGTATTGGTGGCAGTATAACATAACAATGATGAAGATTCCTCCAAGTGTTTTTTTAGATGGACCTGCAGGAACCGGCAAAACTTTTTTCTACACGACAATTTTACATAACATTCGGGGGAAAGGGGACATAGTAACGCCCGTTGCTTCAACCGGCATTGCTGCAACTCTTTTGAGTGGTGGCAGAACAGCGCATTCCGCCTTCAAAATTCCTATTATTTTAAATGCTACTTCTACTTTCAACATAAAACCCAATAGTAAAGAGGCACAAAGGTCGCTTAAAACCAAATTGATAATCTGGGACGATGAAACATGCTCATGCCTTTGTTGTGGTCCATAGACTGTTGTGTGATATCACACATTTGAAACACAGTGAAAAACCATTTGGTGGAAAAGCCATTCTGCTTGGTGGAAATTTTTGTCAAGTGCTACCAGTGATTTTACGAGGTTCCTGATCCCTGACAGTAGCAAGCTGCCTTAAAAAGCCCAATATTTGGTCGAATGTCACGAAACTGACCCTTTCACTTACCATGCGTGCTCTTGACACCGAAAAGGAATTTTCAAAATGGCTTTTGGATTTTACAAAGAAGTTTTAGAGGAGTAATGAAATAATGGGGTAAGTATAAGCACACCTAACTCTAAACACTATATATAGCTACATGTAGTAACCTTAAACATAAATTGCTACTGTTGCTTAAAAGGATGCAAATTTCCACCAAATGGTATTTCACATTGTGTGATATCATACAACAGTCGACAGACCGCATCAAAGCCATGAGCATGTTTCATCGTCCCAGTTTATCAATTTGGATTTAAGTGACCTTTGTGCCTCTTTACTATTTGGTTTTATGTTGCAAGTAGAAGTGGCATTTAAAAGAATAGGAATTTTGAAGACGTAATGCGCTATTCTGCCACCACTCAAAAGTGTTGCAGAAATACCGGTTGAAGCAACAGGCGTTACTATGTCCCCCGTATGCCACCATGGTAGCATTTGGCATATATTTTCTGCTGGAGTTTTCCTCCTTCTTCCAATATTATGTAGAGCAATGTTCACAGATTTTAGTCAAGGACCCGCAATCATGGCCTGTAAGTACCGCTATATCGCAAATGCCGATACTGCACACCGCAACATGTCCGCCTGTTCACGATTGGCACAACGAAGGCTGGCTTCCTCAGGAGCTTCAGAAATTCTACGTCGATTTTGATCGCAATAATACTTCCTAGCGCTACTTTCTTAAATCCATCCTTAAATTCAGACAATTTACAACAATAGCAAAAGTAGTGTGGATTGCCTGTTGAATTTACGAAACATAAACAAAACAAACCAACCATTGCACCTAACTAAACACTTATGCATGTAATCTTAAAAATAAATTGCTACTGTTGCTTAAAAGGATGCAAATTTCACCACAAGTTACAAATTATTTAACATAGTAATTAAAAGTAATAACTGAGATTTGAAGTATATCAACTTTTAAGTATAACATATACCTGTTAATAGTATTTATCTGATATATTATACTGCTTATGGTGGTTTTTCTTGGCTAATGCAACAGTACCCAATAATTTTATAAACACTGTGTATACATATTTTTCACACACTGTATTTAATGTTTCCCTGCTGCATATTATTATTTATAAATTTCTATTTTCACCAATAAATTTAGTTGGTAATGCTAATGAGAATCTCAGCTAGGCTGTCAGCGTATGGCGAGCGAAGCGAGCACAGGATTGCGAAGCAATCCTAGGGGAACTGCGTCTGCAGTTCCCAGGGGTTGGCGAGCGATAGCGACCAGGGGGCGATAGCCCCCTAGTTAAATAATATTTCATACATAAATAGGGTATCTTCTCCTTCCTTTTTCATTAAAACGGTGGTAGACCCCACTGTTTTTTCCCCATGGGTCCCCATTTTAAAAAAAAAATTCAAAAAACATTGCCTGTAACATTTAAAACTAAAGAAAATGGTAAGAGATAAAGTAATTCCTTTTTTAATGGGAAAAGAGGTGTAGCACTGACTTGGATTATTTATGACTTTTGTAAAATTATTTTCGTTAAAACGGCGGTAGACCCCACCGATTTTTCTTTCTCATGGGTTAGGAGACCTACTAAGCTACAAGATAAGACATTCGGATATTTTTTAACGCGATGCTGTTTTTAGAAATGCTTTGTTAAAACTGACACTTTTTGAAAATGTTACACTTTTAACCGGTTATAACTGCTAAAAGCATCACTGCCCCAGTAATTTGTTTTGCAATTAAGGTTGCCCTAATAGTGAAGTACCATGTAGAGGGAAAACATTTTGGGGGTATTATTGCTTTTTCAGAATAATGAGGTTTAAAAGTGGGCAAAAACTAAATTTTTTGCGTTTTTTGTCGCAGCATAAAAAGACAAAGCAACGACCCCCCACGGAAACGTTTGAATTTTTATAATCAAGTATATGCATGCTATCAATACATGCAAACAGATTTTTGGGATATCGTTGCTTTCAAGAGATAGTACAGCACCAAAAAGATGCGAAAATTTTTCTTCTCATGAAAATGCCTTGAACTTCAAGAATTTTTAGGGGGAAGGGAAAATTTTTTGGGGGGCTGTAAATTGCACAATAATCATATCTTATAGTCTACTTTAACATATAAAAAAATCAGAGCAATCAAGAAATACAACTATCAGCTTAGTCCGAATTTCAAAATAATGGCTCTTAACTATTTAATTATTTTATGAAATAAACATATTACTTGATGGGGGAATAAAATGTATATGATTCAATAAAACTCATGAATGAATGAATAAATTTAATTTTTACGAAAAATCAGGCCTGGTACCATTTAAAAAAAAATTATCAGCTGTGAATTTAGTAAATAGGTATTCTAAGAAAGGTAAAAGTTTTAGCAAAATAATACAGTTTCAATTAGAAATCCCTCCTTAGTGATTATGAATATTGTTTCAATTAGAAACAATATTCATAATCACTAAGGAATTTAAAGTAATTTTTCAGGAACGATTTTACAACATCATTTATTCTCTCAGTTTCAAATAGAACAAAATAGTTAATTCATTTTTATAAAAAAAATTCTGATTTTAATCAAATTAAACTTATTTTATTTTTTAAATATTAAATAAATCAGCAACCCTGGTTAAAATTAATCTACATTGCAGTCGGGGAATGGTTTCTCGCCATATAATTTGGGAGCAGGATCATTACGAGCATTTATTTATTTTAAAAGAAAAATATTATAAGACGGTAACTTTATATGTGTAAATATAACTGCATGCTTGTCTTGTTCAAAATTATTTGAATTAGTGAAGATAACGAACAAAGGAATAAAAGGGAGATTAGGAATAAAGGAAAAAATTCAGTATGCAAAAATATATAAATTACTACAGTTAATTAATTACTTAATTTAAAATTTTGTAGCTAAGGAGGTTATCACCACACATCCTTTTGGTACAGCCATGAAAGTAATAAATGTGTATACTTACGGGTAATTTTCACTGGGAACCAGCTCTATCATGGTAAATCCATATTCAAGCATCATTTTTAGGAGATCAAACCGTTTTTCGCAAACATAATATACGAATATATTTTCAGTCATTCCTGTTCTACCGTATCGTATGTTCCAGAAATCAAATTTAATTCCGTTTGCCGTTTCCAGCATGAATCGCAGATGCTCGGCGTTTGGAACATGCGTGAATAACATGCGTTGGGTGTTTTCTGTTACACAAAAAACGTCCCACATTTGCTTCACTAGCCGCAGGCGCTTGTTCTTCTTCTTGAAGACACCTCTCAGTATTGAAGGGTAGATGTACGCGAATATGTGATCGACAAGTAGCTCTGGAGGCGCATCATCATGATGGGGAAGCATGACTCTTTCTCTCCATTCAGGGTAGCCGACGAGTTCGGCCAAATTCATGTACTGCATAGCCCATGCTCCACGTGACAGCAATAGCGCGTTAGGCTTCACCTTCAAAGTTTCCGTAAAGTCCAGAAAGAGTAGCATTCCGATTCGGTCCACTTTTCCTTGAGTGACAGTATCAGAGGAAAAAAATAAATTTGAATTCCTGCCGCAGCCGACAGTAGTTTCATCGAGATGGTACCGCTGTTCTTTGGGGACATCAAACGAGCCCAAAACGCCGGTGGTTTCCGCCCTGTTATCCGGAAAAATTTTTTGGAAATGTTTCTCGAATAAAGTTTCGTTGGGCACTGCTAAATCCAAGTGGTATAGTGGAACTCTGCTCGTTATCCATATTTCCTCATTAACGAGCAAACTACATCTGTAGGCCGGTAAGATTCTTTGAGAAGGATACATAAGAACCATGATAAATAGAGGATCGTGGTCCACGTTATCGTTTACCTACAAGTCCACGGTCGTTTCACAGGCAAAAGGAATGCGACTGAACTGAACAAATCCAGTTGGGTTGGACCAAGGTTTGTAGAGAGAGAAGGTTGGCTCATCCGTGACGTCACCTAATGGAAAGAGGGGTCTCTGCCAATGGCAATGCTCGTACTGTTTGGTACGAGCATTGCCATTGGCAGAGACCCCTCTTTCCATTAGGTGACGTCACGGATGAGCCAACCTTCTCTCTCTACAAACCTTGGGGTTGGACCACTGACTCACCACTTGACAATTGGTTCGAGATAACATTCCTGCGGCAACGAGATTTTGTCGCTTGGCAGCCCTAGGAGAAACGGGACGCTTTACTTTTTTGGGGGGTGGTGGGGTTAGCCTACGCACGCCAACTTGTTATTCCTCACGGCAGAAACTATGCCAAAGTTGATGTTCAAAAGAAGTGCGGGTTTCGCGTTTCTTTTCTTTGAGATGTGTCTTGATGGTGGAACTTAATTTCGTCAGAGAATGAACTAAAACTTTACATTGAGAACATTTTCTTATAAAGTACGATTTTAATAATTACTGATCATAACATTTCAGCTTTTTTTATTTGACAAATTCATTACTTATCTTTCAATTGCATAGATTTTATGAGTTCACGGCAATAGAACAAAAACAAAATTTATTTAATCCTAAAATATCACTATCGGCCGAACTGAAACTTCCATAATCATGATGATTTTATTTAATATTTTCATTTAAAACTCGAAAATTTAATTACTCCAGACTAGCTTGAAATGCGAAAAAAGTCGTTGTGCGCATCTTCATGCACAAGAATATCCGGCTCCGGCTGCAAAAGTCCTAATTGTTCTGCTAATAGTTTTCGCTGGGTGTACTAGCAAATGAGTAATGAAATCACAATTTTAACTTAAAATGACCTATAATATACTCAGTAATTAAATTTTTGTACCAATGTCTCTCAGTCAGACATTTTTTAACCATTGTTCAAAATTTCGCGTGATGAGAAATAAATAAATTGCGTAATGAGATTTTAAAACAGTCTAAAAGAAAAAATTTTCTTAAAATTAATTTCGATGACTATGCTACTTTAAAAAAAATACTGACTGATATAAATCCTTGAGTTTTCGCTCAGTCCCTCTTGAGTTCCACATTTTTTCAGATTTTAATACATTTATTAAATTGTTTTACTAAAAAACTTACTTATTTATTAGTTTTACTTATTAAATTGTTGTTACAGACTTACTTACAAACTTTATGTTAAAGAGCTTATGTTAGTTAAAAAAATATATTTTGCTAACTCTTTTAAAATTTGAAACTTTACGGCAATAGTGAAGCCCCCCCCCCTCCCCCATAAAAACATAGAGGTCTGTATTCACCTAAAGGGAAAATTTTATTTTTAAGAGGCCCTTTAAACGAAAGAAAAACGTCCATTCTCAGCGAAACACGCATAGCCCTCGGAAAACTCCGACGTAAAACAATCCCCCTTCACTTGCCAAGAAAACCACAAAAGGGATCTTTCTAGGAACCCCGAACCGAAATGCTCCACGCGCGGTCCCCAAATCGGAGTGGGCTTTCCCCTGGGTCAGGGGAGGTCAAGAGACAAAATCTCGTTGCTGCAGTATACCACGAACCACGCCTTTTTCTTTGAGAAGGGGGAGAATCTTCTTCGGGGTAGGATTCCCAGATTGGCTTCTCAAGGCCGATTTGGAGAAGAATGTACGTAAGGTGTTGATAAAAGGTGTTGATAAATTAATTAAAAAAGAATCGCAATACCAATATTATCAATGGGCATTTCCCGCATTTTTTGAAAACTGGAAAAAAATGCATTCGTTTTCAGTAAAAAAAAAATGTTTTAAATTTAAAAATCGACACGAAAAGTTTCAAAAACATTTAGTCAATTTAATATTTTAAAATAAAAACCGAGACAATTGTTTTGAATACTTGAAAACATTGTTTAAAACCAATGTTTTGGATTGAATAATGTCACATGCTGTTTTTTTTTTAATTTTTCTGTGTATAATCGTGAACTTACAAGGAAACGTTCTCAGGCTAAACTCACAGAAATGGACGAAATTTTTCAGGGGTTAATAGGTGACTCACTGTAAAAAAATTAGCTGCGGAATTATAGAAGAAAAGCAGTAAAAAAATCTTAGAAATCATCATTTTTAACGCCAAATGCAAACCTATAATGCGAGAAATGCAGAGAAACCGCCAAGACGCCAAGTGGTGCTAACTGAATGGATTCGGCAACCTCAGAACCCATGGTTCCTTGGTTCCCTTGGTTCTGTTCTTGATGGTGACATGCACAAGAGCCATTTCCGTGACCAGATATTTGGAAACCTCTCCTAATATGACTGTGATAAATATAATAAATACGAGGATTGTGCGAGATCGATAAAATAATGCCAGGAATAGACGATGTGATAAATACTCAGTATGCAATTGATTCAACACTGGGGCTTTACCGAGGTACTTGGAAAAAACGAGGAAAAAACTGTATAAGTAATAAGTATAATATAATTTTTGTTGTACAACCACCAAATTTTTACTGGAAATTCAGGACCCTATTTAGAAAACAGAGAAATCATCGAAACAAATATAAGTACATTAAAATATATTTTACAGTAGAAAAAAGTTGATGGACTTATTACCTTTTTATCGACCTTATGAAATTTCCTCTGAAGAAAATTCTTAAAAACCACTTTAATTGACATCTAAATTATATTTCGTCTTAGTTCACAGTACAAAAGTGAGAAGAAAAAAAAAAGACTAAGACAAATAAAATTCAAATTTATTATAAAACTGAGTTATTAGACAGTATCAATGGAGTAAGTGAATATGAATGGAGTCAGACATTCCCTGGATAAAAAAATTAAAACACTTTTGACAGTGGCGTATAGAGGAATTTATTTCGGGAGGGGCCCAAAATTACTCCCCAGCCCCTCCCCCACATATTTAATAGGTCCAATGTAGCTTTTTACGTGATAACTTAGGTTCTAAAAACTAATTATAGAAAAGTTGTTAGTAATAAAAATACAAGTTCCAAAGGTAGGGGTCTGGGGGTCCTCCCCCAGAAAATTTTTGGAAGTTTGACTAAAAAAACCCAGGTTTTTAACTAGTTTTGGTCGAATTTTGGATGTACATTTTTATGAACTTAAAGTTTTTAAAATAGAGTTCCAAGTACAAAAGGGAATTACGGGTCCTTCCCCGAAAATTTTTGGAACTTTAACCCCTAAAAAGAGGGTTTTATCTTGTTTTTGAAACACTTTTTTGGTAAGATTTGGATTTTGTTGAACTTATTACAGTAAAGTTGTTAATAATAAAATTCCAAGTACAAAAGGGGGGTTTGGGGGTCCTCCCCCAGAAAATATTTTGAAATTTGACCCTGAAATACAGTGTTTTAACTTGTTTTGGTACACCTAGTCCGAATTTCGGGGGGGGGGGCAGGGCCCCCTCGGCCCCATCCTTATATACACCACTGACTTTTAAATTAAAAGCAAATTTTATTTTGGCTTAGTTTAGATCACAAAGAATAAGAAAAGAAAGACATATGAACTTAAATTTCAGATTTAATCAAAAAATACAATGAATGGACATCGATTTCGCAAATTCAAGAGGCTATCTGCCGATAGAGGGTAGATATTTTCCTTTCTTTCCACTCATATGTAGAGAAAATGAAAAAAAAAAGTTATTTTTAAAAAAACAGGCTTTAAACATATAGTGAAGGTGAAGCAGGCAACCGTACCTAGGGTAAATAATTGTGACATTAAATTCCACCAAAAAAAGTGTTTTTTTTTCTTACATTTAAAATATATACACATTATTCCATGCAAGTAACACCCATATTTTAATTAAACAACATTGAAAGTTTGTATAAATAGTGGGGCGTTTGGCAGATAAGAGTAAGCGTTCGTATCCGGCATGGTCTAGTGGTTAGGATATCTGGCTCTCACCCAGGTGGCCCGGGTTCGATTCCCGGTGTCGGAAGAACAATTTTTTTTAAACTTACAAATCAGGTTTAAAATAAATATACAGTAGGTGTAGTTTGTAATGATGAACAAAATATTTTAAACCTCCAAAGATATTTTTGCTTTGACATTAATAACGTGTCAATTTATGTTTAGAGTAATATTTGTCTTACTTTATTATCTGATAGAAGTTAAATTCGAGGCGTGTAAATTTTTAAGATAAATGTAGTTTATGTATCCGGCATGGTCTAGTGGTTAGGATATCTGGCTCTCACCCAGGTGGCCCGGGTTCGATTCCCGGTGTCGGAAGAATATTTTTTCTTTGCCAAATTTCTAAACTATTGGAAAAGAAAAAAAAATTAGATATTCTAGGAGAAATATTAAAATTAAAGTATAGCTAACAATAGTTTAAAATTATTATTTAAAATAATAATAGTAAACTATTGTTAGCTATATATTAATTTTAATATAATTTTTAATATTTCTCCTAGATTATCAATTTTTTTTTCTTTTCCAATAGTTAAGAAATTTGGCACAAAAATAATAAAGTAATTTATTTTACGAATGATGGAAGAATGTTGTTGAAAACAATCGTAGAATCGTGCCTGACTAGAAGGAAAAAGTCTAGAAAGCATCTTCCAACTTTGAAAATTCGTAGGTCCCGAACGGTGCGAGGTAAAATTACGAAACAGGTCTCTAAAAATAGCCCGGTTACCATATAATAGCATTTTAAAAGGAATAATTCGTAAAAATTCGTTAACTATTAAAAAAAAAGAGATTTAAATAGTCGAGTAATTCAAAAGATGGTAGCGGTACACCGTGCTGCCATCTTTCAAATAAAGTATAACACGCACTTTGACAAAGAACTAATCCGCATTTCTTTAGTAATTATCGTAACGACTCCATTTTTGGATATAAAATGCATCATTAAACTCTCTTTAAGGGAGAATCGTCGAAAACCCGAAAATGATGGCTTAAGGGGTTCCCAAACACTTTGCTCTGCAACGTTTGAAGTGAAGGCTTCAACCAATATGGCGTCATTTTCGCCAAATATAGTCTCTATCACGCATGCCCGAGAACTGAGTAATTCGACTGAGTTCGGCTTACTACCCAAATTTAGCGGATTACATTTTACTACATGAAACATGGTCTTATGGAGGAGTAGAATACGAAAAAGTCCAAAAAAACAGGGTAAATCACATGATAATGAGTTACGACGTTTGTGTAGAATACAGCCGTAAGCGGTAGGGAACGGGGGAAATACCAGTTCGAGTAGGGGCATTTATTTATAGAGAGAGGGGTAGTTATTGGCGGCGAGAAATAACCAGTTTGGCGCTCTCTCTCTCAATGCCTCCCTAACCCAATGGCATTGCTCGTTTGGGGTTACACTAACCCCGCCTAGCGAGGAAATACACAAGCAGTACTGCATTTTTGGGTTTGCTTTGCTTTTGCTCTCTCTCCCCCCTGGACGAGTGCCGCGGAGCGTTTCGTGGGACTTCTTTCCTTCCCGGTCAACGAGCACGTGGAACTGTTTTTTCGATACCTTGAGCTTTGTTTTCGAACGAAAGGAAACCATGAGCAGTAACCTATCCGCGTACAGGAGGCGCTTCTTCGTCCATAATGAGAATTTGACTGAATCCAGAATTACGCAAAATTACCTGGACCTAGCTGTCCCAAATAAGAAGGTTCTTCCGATCTGTACGATTGAAACGCTTGGAGACTATGTCGAAATCAGACAGCAGCACTCCAAGGACTGGATAGTAAGGCAGCTTTTCGATTTGTTCTATGAAAAGGTAGTCAACGACAGGTTGTACCTGGAGTCTGGGGAATCGGCAGTGCGGTTCCTGAACATGGTTACGGTCTTCGGTGTCGGGAAGTTTCAGGAAACATCCATTTATTTGAATGATATGCATCCGGTCATCGACAATCTGGTCGTCGACAGGCTCTTTCGGTCCATCTACCCTTCTATTCTCAAAGGTCTCTACAAAAAGAAGAACGAGTACCCTCTCCTGGTTAGTAAATTATGGAAAGTGTTTTGCTTGACGGACGCAACCAGACTCGATTTGTTCAAGTCGGTACCGGACGCAGACCATCTTGAGTTCTTACTGCAAGTGGCCAACAGGACAAGGTTTGATTTTTGGGGAATGCGATACGGCAGCAAAGGATTCACGCAACGTATTGTACTTGACTACATAAAACTAAAGAAATTCGAATTGGTAGAAATACTGCTAAAGTATGGATTCGCACTTGAAAAGGGAATTAGCATTGAGACGAATAGGATACACTGGTCGTAAGTAAATATTTATTGCATTCACGGCCGTATCAAATGGAGTAACGGCCCGGCCACAATGACTCGGATCGCCGAAACGGAGGGAAGAGAGAAGGGAAGTAGAGGGACAGTGAACTGTGCTACACTTTTTTCTAGTGCACGGTCCCTCGACTCCGTATCTCTCTTTCCCCCATTTCGGAGATTCGAGTTGCCCGGCCGGGTCGCTCTCTAGCCGGGTCCTATATATAGCTAGCTTCCTTAGTATTTTAAGAAATTTCAGACGCTTTTTTTTTATTTTCCTGAAAATTTATCCTTTAAAATTACTTTTTCTAAAGTTCCCACAACGAGTAATTCTTTTTGATAAAACCGAATTATTTGAGAAAAGTTAAGATGGTAATTCACTTCAAAACGAGAGACTGAAAAGCTTTTTCTTTTAAAAAAACATTGTAAAAAATTTTAAAAACAATTTCTCGACTGCTTTTCTATCAATAATAATTTAGTATATACAGGGTGTCCCGTAAATGATGTGTCACACTTCTAGGGGGGATAGTAGACACCTAGACGAGTCAGAATCACATAGGACTTAGGGGTCCCAGACCCAATCCCAGGGAGTTAAAAATGGAGCGACACCCCAAAACAATTATTGAAAAATTCAATTTGTAGAAGAACTGCTATTGGTAAAAATGTAATTATGGTCTCAAATTTTGCGGTTTATTATGATCTTCAAAATTATCTTGACAGTTTTCAATTTAAAATTTTTTTTATTACGAAAAAAGTTAAAAAACAGCAAAAAAATGTGAAAAATATGCCAAAACTTTATTTTGTTTTCCGAAATCCTTTCTTTCGATTTGATAATCTGAAAGAGCATAATTAATTACCCTTAAGTCCAAAGTTTCACGTAAATAGCATCAGTATTAAACGCTTGAGAGCCTGTTAAAGTTAGTTTTATGGGAGCAAAAACGGCTTCGGAAAACGAACGTTTAGGGACAATCTACAAGTTACGGATAGATGTCTGCCAACTTTCATTCCTCGCCCGATTTGGCGAGACAGGAGATGAGTATGAAAATATCTGAAATGCGCCAATTGAACAATTTGGCGGGATGAAAATTTCAAAAGCGTAAAATGTTGATTCTTAATTCTTATTATTTTTAGAAAACAAGAGATTAATTAATTTAATTAAAAAATGTTTTGAACATAAAGAACAAACATGATTTTACTACTGATTTTTAGGAACTATCGATCTTAAAAATCAATAGTATGAATTGTTAGAAATTATCTGATAGTATCGATAGTTTTTTATTCAATCGATAGTTGTGTTAGTTTTACAAATGTATCAATCATGCAAACAGCATTACTACTTATTGCGTTTAATGAGAAAAACTGTACATTTGATAACTTAGGTAAAAAAAACAGAAGAATCTATTATTTACAAACATGGTTCGTAAAATATCTTTTGTACATAGTGGGGATACGTCAGTCGGTGGATCCTCAATCGCTAGGTTCCTGATTTCGGGTTGCGATACAAGGGTGGTTCCTATTAATTAAAGAATGATATAATAAGCAAGTGGGTATGCAGGGTCTCCCCTCAACTTCCGATATAAGAAATTTGCAAAATAAAAGAATGCAGGTTATTGAAAGTTATGACAAACCTAAGATATTGCTTATCGGACGGTGAGTGGATAGCCCCCATACACTTTGCTTATTCCCATTGACATTTCTCGATTAATAGAAACTAATCTTGTATCGCAATTCGAAATCACGAACCCAGCGATCGAGGATCCGCCGACTGACCTATCCTAAAGCAGGGGTATAATGAAAAATAACGACAAAAACTGTTTACAAAAAGTGTTCAAAGTTGGCATGGTGGTTCACTTTTTTATGGGATGGGAATTATTTTGAAAAAAATTAGTAAATTAATTAATTTACTTAAATTTTTGCCTTCGATTTCAGACCGTCACAGAAGTCTAGAAGATAAATGTTTATTGAACTTAACAAAACAGAGACTTAAGAAAAAATAAGTTGTAACTATCCCTTTTGCTAAACAAGCATTGCTTATTTTCTTAGGTATAGTAACAATTTTTTCTTCAGTGTCTGATTTGATAGCTTGAATACATTTACCTTTTAGACTTCTAGTGACGATCCGAAAACTAAGGCCACACATCGCCAAGGAAGTTTGAACTATCTGAAGAAGCGTAGGTTGGCGAGGAATCTCGTATCGCAAATAATGTTGGGAAATTTGGCGAGCATCTATCCGTAACTTGTAGATTGTCCCTGAACGTTCGTTTTCCGAAGCCGTTTTTGCTCCCATAAAACTAACTTTAACAGGCTCTCAAGCGTTTAATACTGATGCTATTTACGTGAAACTTTGGACTTAAGGTTAATTAATTATGCTCTTTCAGATTATCAAATCGAAAGAAAGGATTTCGGAAAACAAAATAAAGTTTTGGCATATTTTTCACATTTTTTTGCTGTTTTTTAACTTTTTTCGTAATAAAAAAAATTTTAAATTGAAAACTGTCAAGGTAATTTTGAGGATCATATTAAACCACAAAATTTGAGACCATAATTACATTTTTACCAATAGTAGTTCTTCTACAAATTGAATTTTTCAATACTTGTTTTGGGGTGTCGCTCCATTTTTAACTCCCAGGGATTGGGTCTGGGACCCCAAATCCTATGTGATTCTGACTCGTCTAGGTGTCTACTATCCCCCCTAGAAGTGTGACACATCATTTACGGGACACCCTGCATATATTATTAGTGTATTTTTATTGTTTTTGATGTTGTTTATAGGTTGAAAGTTTCTTATTAATTAGTCTGAAATTAGATGAAAAAGTCAAAATTTACACATATCTAAAATTTTTAAATACTTTTCGATTTTACTGCTAAACGCTACGGAAACGATAAAAAACCACTCGAAAAGAGAGATTTCAGGAGCTGTAGTCCGTCCGTCATATTGTTCCGAGATTCGAATCTCTGCGGATTACTTTTACACTTTTATGGTCCGTTAAATAGTCCCGTAGTAGAACAGCTACTAATTAACAAAAAAAATCTTCCGACATTAATATATTACGAAAGTAATGGATATCTAAGGCTATGCGACAGGAGGCTCAGGAGCACACGAGAGGGAGAGAACGAGAGCTTTGAACATGCCTCCTCAAATCTGTCGTTTCCGTATCGTTCTCGTCTCGTTTATTCTACGTGTTTTAGGGTACGGTCAGCCAGAAAATCAGTATGGTATCTGTTCAAAAAATCTGCAGTATCTGGTTATCGGACAATAGGAAAACCGCAATCAACCCCCTTCAATGGTCCTTCCAACAAAAGACAGCCCTCGGGGAGGAGCGAGAAGTCAGTATCGGGTGTCTGCTAATTGACTGGGGGGGTGACTTCGGACTCCTTCGCTATTGTTGGAGGGGTCATGAATGGGGAGATAGGGCAGATTTTTTGAAGAGATGTTGTATAAAATTTCCTTTGCATATAAACTTTTTCCACATCATTCTTCACCATTATACTTACACCATAAGTTTCTTCATAATTTAACTCAAATTATAATGAGTGTAATATTCATGTAATGATTTGAATACATTAGTAATTTTAGTAGATTCTATATAATCTACATTTTTGAAAAAAAAATTAAGCCTTTAAGTTCAAGGGGTCCTCGTCAGTAAATTAATTGCAAAGGGGGTCCTCGGCAAAATTTTATTGGGAACCCTTGGTATAGTTAATTGGCCGGGGCTGTAACAAACATCCATACTGATCTTATCTATTTTTGTTACAGTTATCCTTTTGGTGATTCGTATTTGATATTTGAATGGGACCGACTCATCTCCAACAACTTCTTGGTGTGGCTTATCGCTAGAGTCTACGCCTCGGATGCCAATCTCGTCAAACACCCGCAGTTCATCCAGCTGTTCTGGAAGCTGCACCAATCGCTCTCTCTGCCGTCCGACCCCCCGAGCGTGGTCAGGGAGAATCTTCAGCAGGTGTCTTCATACCACGCCGTCTTTTTGGCAGCAGGCCGTGATGCAGGGAGAGTTCCTCGTAGGTCCCTCAAGTCAATAATAGAAGAAATTATCGAAGCATACGTGGAATGCGACGTACACATCTCTCATAACAACGGGATGACTCCTCGGAAATTGAGCCACATCAGTAGACGAGTTCTCAGAGAGAGTTTGAGAGAGAATTATAAACTGCCCACAGCAATCGACGATTCTAAATTACCAACTTTCATTAAATCCTTCCTAAAACTTGAGGTTTGAGCATGAGCAAGCTCTTAATGAGGATTATTTTTCCTTAGTCTGATTTTTTTAGTTCATTATTGACCAATTTCAACAGAAGGTTTCTATTAGCATAAGATGTTTCTTAAAAATCGTCATCTTTTTTTTCATAAACCACCAATAACGTAAATCATATTTTTCTCTCTCACAACTGTTTAAATATTTCTTTCCAGCTTTGTAAAAAGATGTCAATAAAAAGAAGTAGTGCAATAATGGATTGTTTCTTTGGTCTCACAAGAAGGTTGCGAAAAATCGCACATTTTTATCTTTTGTAGTTTTTTTTTTTTATTTATTTTTAAAATGTGTCAGTCATTTTTGTTGACACCCTGTGTATCTGTCCAATGATATCCTATTTTTGTTAAAGCCCTTTAATTTTGTAACACTTTGTTTAATATTACATAAAAGTATATATTGGAAAAATTGCACTGAATATTACACAGTGTTCATAAATTCTTTTTAGAAGAACATGCATCGAATTTCGAAACAATTTGAAAAATCGCGTTAGTTGATATCTCATCTCAAGCATGACCTTTTGAAAAGATTTCCCTCCAAAAAATTTAAGTTGTTAAAAAATATATTCAAATCTTTTAAAAGTTAATAACAAATACGTATTTAAAGTTTAATTAAAAGCTCTTTATTGAATTCATTGTTTTATATAAATTTTTATAACTGTAAAAAGGGAAAAACAAAAAAAAAAAATACTATTTTTCAGTTTTAATTTTTCAGCATTCAATAAGGGTAGAATATTGGGGTCATAATTATTAGATTGCAAATATACATATTCTTTCTTAAGTTGTACTCAAAAATAAAACATGTTAATAAAAGTAAAATAATAAAGTATTTTGGCCGGAATAAAAATTAAGAAAATATATGAGAGTGAAAATACCAACACTTAACACTTTAGGTATTTCAGTTTGAAACATGTTAATGTGTAAGTTACTATTCATTTAGCTGATTATTCAGTATTTGGTTTGGCCCTTTTAAATGTATTAAAAAGTTCAAATTAGGGTGGAAGATATCAAATAACTTTGTATTTTTACACAAAAATTTCTTTTATTTATACCTTTTCGCAAAGCCAGAGCTGAACTTTCGTACTCCATCTAACTCGTATGATAAGTTTACTTTAATTGAAACTACTGTGGCTTGGCTAGCGTCATTTCTGAAAAATTATACGATGTAGGCCCTGTTCTACGAGAACGGCCTTATTTTCTTTGCTTTACCTTGGATACGGGATTTCAATGTTGTCACTCTCAAATGTAGTGCAGTCATAATTTTTTAACTTTTAAAAATGGTTTAAAAATAATTTTAATGTGTTAATGCTATCAACAGGAACTTTAAATACGCCTTAAAAGCTGTTTTTAATGTTGGTAATAGAGGATTGCCCAAGCAACCAACGGCTAGAAAAGGACCCCTTCGTAACATTGTAACTTTTCTTCATTCTTACTATGATGAAACAATTAATATGCGATGTCGAACAGTCATGTTGATTTGCGAAGAGCAAAAACCAAGCACTTGCCCCCTCCCCCATTAAAAAGCGTGAAGGTCCGTATTCAAAGGAGAAAATTTATTTTTAAGACGTCATTTAAACAAACAAAAAATGACCCGAAATTTAAGACTTAGGGTACATTCGTAAAATCGAACTCGTTTAACCAGTTAAACGAATTATGCGAACTGAGCGTTCCTAAAGTCACCGGTTATTTCCATGAGGATAACTCGCCGTTCCTAAATTCGCTGTAACCGAAAAAAGTTCGTAACTCAAATAACTCAAACATTTCTCAAAGGGTTGCCAATTTGGCCTTTTTAAGGCCAAATTCGAGAAATTTGGCTTTTTTTTCAAACTCGTTTGGCTTCGAAATTTTCGTTTGGCTTTTTTTGTTAAATCCTGAAAATTTGACCCAAAGTTTTCCCCATTTTTCTCTGTAGTTCATAGGCATTAGTAGTTCAAAATAACGTTTATTTTCTGAGAAACGTTTTGGTACTTTGGTTCCTAATTCCCTTTGTGAGGGCTTCAAGTGAATTTCAGATTCAGAACAAGCATGGAAATTTTTATTTTTTAATAAATATTTTCATTTTTTTGAGCTCAGAGAACGTTTGATTACGGTCTTATTATCACCCCATGTTTAATAGGCGCGTTTAGCATTTTTGTTTTGAAATTTCAACTTGTATTTAATATAAATTAATAATGAAAACTCAAAAACTTTATTTTAAAGAGTGTTTAGGGTATCTGGATTCTCGAAAGAAAAAAACAGATTGCAACATGGGCAAACATTTCACAATGTCTTGGTGATCCATTTCTTTTTGAAAACACAAAACAGAATCACGCGATGTCACTTTTAAGCTGAAGGGAAAAGCCCGCCAAGCCAACGCCAAGCAAGCAACTTAACAGAAAAAAGTTATGGTCGTTCGTATAATCTCAGTTTAACTCATGAAACGGAGGTCACGTGACCATACTTTTTTCGGTTTTCACCGTTTAACTGGTTAAACGAGTTCGATTTTACGAATGTACCCTTTATACAGTGGAAGCTCTTATAGCGTAATTAATCCGTACCGAGTTTTTTGTCGCTATAAGAGCAAACTTCGAGTGATACACTCGAGTGTAGAATATCACTCGTTTAAAAGCAATAAACTCGTTAAGCTAAACTATCAATTTTGATGCTTTTCGGGAAGGTGGACTCGATTCCCTCAATGATGTATTTTTAGTAGACTATTTTATAAAGTCTGGAGGTAATCTCAACCTGAAAACGATATCATTGGGATTTAGAACACAGTTCGAATCAACCAATTGATCTTTCCTCACTTTAAACAATTATTTCTTATTTTATGAAGTCTTGATACTTCCAATTTCATGTTATATTACCTTATATTTTGCTTTTATTTTAATTTATATAATGTCTAAGATCAATATTTTACAGAGTATAAATATTTGCTTTTTAAATTTTGATTTACACAGACTATAGAAAGGTCTGATGCTTAACAAAACTTATTACATCAATTTCACCTGCATCTGCATGCAATTTGAAAAATTTATGTCTTAAATATAAGTCAAAAAATTGGAAATAAAGAAAGATAAATGAATAAATTTAAAGTCTAAAATCAACAAGGACATTAGGTAGCGAAAGGTTTCGTTTGGGAATGTAGCCGGTTACCCCGGGCGAAAGCAAGCGAGAAGAAGATGCGATCGTTACTTGGTGCTGTTTGTTATACTCTGATATTTGTTTATTGGCTAATTCTGGTGTGACGCACACAAACCGATCCAGAAAAGTATTCGATAAGCTGAATCGATTCGAAGATTAGTCTTTATAAGAGCACAAAAGTGCTCTTATAGAGACTAATTTTTGGGTCTTTATAAGAGAGTATTTTTATAAGAGCAGGTCGCTATAAGAGTTTCCACTGTACTAGTGTTCGGCAACTAGTGGTAAAAAAATAGTTAACTACTAACTAGTCTGGGAAATTGTAGTTGTAACTAGTAGTTAACTATTTTTTCCTGGGACTAGTTGCAACTAGTAGTTAACTATTTCCCAAAGTAGTTAACTTCTAGTTAACTAGTCTATTTAATTTCATAACATACTTTTTGGCAAAATTCTAATACATCTTTCTTATCTATATCACAAAAAACATTCATACTTCGCGCAAAAATGGTCTCGCGATGAAAAAAGTTCGGCGCGATAAATGATTCTCCCTAATTTACAATACCTTTTACAGCAACCCTAGATTATCAAATCTTTTCTCCAGTTCTCCTCCAGCCACCTGCTATTAGTTCATTAATTCAAAGATTGACATATTGTGTTTTTTTTTTTGCAGAGTTTGTTTCAAAATGTGAATCACTTCTCTCAATATCAACTTGTTTTTTTTATACTTATATTGAGTTGCCGCAAGGTTTCATCTTTTTTTTATCAAATAATTTGAAGGCATCAGATAGTAAAATTTGAAAAACATAGTTTTGTGATTTTTCACAATACAACAAATATGGGACTCTATTTTCACATAAACAGGCTCCTGGCTGAAAAAAAAAACTAATGATGTAACGCTAATTTCAAATTCATATAACTATGAGTGGATTTTCACAATTTTTACAAAAACAGGACCCTTCACAAAAAGTCTGGACAAATGTTCTGATTCTTAGTTTGAAAAATCTGTCGCCGAATGGCTTCCATAAAACCGGTAAATTGTTTCTGCTCATTAGAAAATTACCTCTACAGGGTTCGTACACCTTTAAAGGAAAAAAATTCAAGGCTTTTCCAGGCCTTCAAACGAAAAATTCAAGGCTGATATTTTTGTTCAGAACATAACCGCAATCATGACACTATTCTATTAACCTACCATATTTTAAACCAAGTATGATGAGTACTGTATTTTGAACTGAGAGTACTTATGGTGTGATGAGGTTGGTTAATCATAGGTTGAGTGTTTATTTGAAAGAGTTAGTTAACCTCAATTCAATTGCAATAAAACAACAAAAAAAATAGGGGGGAAAAGAAGGTATCAATATCTTTTTACTGATCTCATCAGGAAAAAAATATACTGATCAATATCTTTATCCGAAGAAACAATTATACCATACTAAAATTAATTCTTATAAATAATGCCTAACATAGCTACGAGTGATAGAAAATGACATGAATTTGTTAAATAATGTAAAAGCTATACTATTTATGTCTTCTTAACCAGTTTTTGAAAGAAAGATAAAATCTTTTATTAGAATTCTAATAAAAAATCTAATTAAAATAAATTAAATCCGATTTTTTTAAATAAAAAATCAGCAACAATGTTCCTAATTTGTAAAAAAAAATTAAGTACTGCCGTTTGAAGTTATGATAAATGAATATTAAAGTTTGAAATACACTTATATTCTCTTTAGAAGTAGCTTATTTTTATTTTCGTAAAATAAATCTTTTGATTCAACTAACAATGAAAATTAATTCCTTAAAGAATCCCAATTAGTCGTGAGCATCGACATGAAATTAAGACAGTGATTCTGGATGAGCCCACCAGAATAACGCTCAAGTTTGTTTTCCTGAATAGCAAGGGAAGCTAACTTTACGGATGGCGAAGCGTACGCCATCGCCGCACGAGCATCGCGCTGATGGGTAAAAAAGCGGAGGCGCCCGAGATTCGACAAAAAAGTCCGATACTCCGGCCGAAAGAAAGTTGGCTGGTATGCAAAAATTTTCCTGAATAACGAGCATTATTCTATAAATTACGAAATAATTTTAAAGAAAATTATGAAGATCGAAAAAAAAACAGGCCGCAGTTATATGACCCCTACTTCAAGATACAAATTAAATATAATCCGGATTAATTTATCGGAACGTTTCGCGATTCACGCGCCCGAAAGTCTTAAAATTAAACAGTCCGCACTCTGCCACGATTACGCAATACCGATGCTTTGAGAAATGAATGATCGGTAATACGCGATTTGATTTTGAAAGGATCCTTTCAAAATCAAATCGCTCCTCGAGGAGCGCATCAATAAAGGATATTAATACATTTTCTAAAAGAATGAAGGACAAAAGAAGGTGTCAAGACTGCATTTTCTCGAAAAAATTGCCAAAATTCGCCTTTTTGGCGCAGCCTTCTCCCCATACCGGCAGTTATCTGTTTTACATCTTCATCTCTACCGATATAGGGACCTTGTGCCATAAAACCCAAAACAACCAACCAACTTCCCAAAAAAAAAAAAACACGTTACACTTCCTTTGAGTCCTGAAGGAGATTCGCGCTCCCCTGCGCACGGCTAGAATTGGCTAGAGCGGGTGGATCCGATAACGGTGTTACAGAAATCGCGTTAAAAGTTCGTTCGCGGGCCTAATAGGATCCAAATTCCAGAATTTTTAATCGAATTAAAAATTTCAAGGCCTATCTTCGATTAAAAATTCAAGGCTTTTCCAGGCCTTTTCCGAAAAATGCGCTTTTTCCAGGACTTTCAAGGCCTGGAATTCTTAATTTAAAATTCAAGGCTTTTCCAGGTTTTCCAGGCCCCGTACGCACCCTGCTCTATTACCTCTACTATAGTGACTAGAATAAGGTAGTGTGTTTACCGGATTTAAAAAGTGTACCCAAAAAAGGCGAAAAATCCAGGTGGCGAACGATCGCTAGTTTCCACTCTCTATGAATACTATTATCTCTTTTTAACGAGATCCGCGCTTACGGGGCACGGCACCGCACAGATCAGAGATAATAGCATTCATAGAGAGTGGAAACTAGCGATCGTTCGCCACCTGGATTTTTCGCCTTTTTTGGGCACACTTTTTTATAATGGTATCTATGGGCGGTAAACACACTACCTTATCTAGTCACTATACCTCTACCATCAACTTACGCCCAAAACGTATTGCGAGATGAAAAAAAAGTCAAAAGTTTTGAGTCAAATAGCTTCAATAAAACGTTAACAAACTTTCAGTGCTATACGATAATTTTTAATGATTATATTTTTAGATTATATATTTAGATTATATTTTTTCCACTTATTGTTCTGATGCTTTAGGGAGTTTGATTGCGGTTTTCGTGTCTCTGTATGCTATTTTTATTATTGCTATTTTTAGTTTATGCTATTACCGTATTTCACTCCTCATAATTGAATTTCACTCCTCCTAAAAAAGTCAAGGAGTATTTTTACTCCTCCAAAAAATCCCTAATAATAACACTGTCCATGATTTTATTTTACGTTTCTTTTAATCTTGTAAAGTTTTTCATTAACATCAAATATTAGCTGTTGTGTAACCGTTAGTATTAAATATGACTGAGCTGTAGTTGTTGGCGATTTAGAAAGTTAACAGAAAATATTTTGCACAGTTCTTCGTGCCGAAAAAGGTTGATTAAGAAGTGGACAAAAACCTCGGAATATGATGGGATGCATTGCAACACTTGTGACGAAAAACGTAAAGAAGAGCTTATGAGGTAGGTACTATTTCTGCCATTTTTTACACAAACGTAGTTATTTCTTGTGTTTAAAAAAATAATGAAATATATAAGCCACTTGACCTAAATTGTGGTTACATCTAACATTATAATTATTTTATAGACTTAAAACTATCATTTACTAAATGCTACATTGTGAAGAACAAATAAGAAATCCTGACGGTTTTTTTTTGCTGAAGTGTCAAATTTCAGACTTCCTGAAAATTCTTTGAAATTTTCAAAAATTATAGTTTTATACTACCGGTTGGTTATGTCAAGGATGTACTGTACTAGTATTTTATAGAAAAAAACGTCTAAAAACTCAAAATTCAACAACTTTCTGGAATTTGTTTGCTTTATTTTTATACCTACGGCTGGTTAAATCGGAGAGCCTGTTAACAGGAAGCTTTTTTGAAGGGAGACTGTATTGTACAGTTTAAGAATTTCACAGGGCGTTGAAAAAAAATGATGGTAAAACCTTCCATTCGGACTCTGAGAATCAATAACGGGAAAGTTTCTCGTGCCTCCTCCTCTGGCTATTGGAAAACCCGGTTGGTTGGCAGCCATCTTCAAAGAGATGTTCGATTTGAGACGGGGCTAAGAGTTGAGTTGTTTATGGGGTGTTTCAGGTGCCCCTCCAAATGGTTTATGATCGCACTCGGACTTCTGAAGAAATGGAAAAGTTTTCTCTTTACAGTTGGTTGGGGTTGGCAGATGAAGCGTTCCTTAATTTTTATTTTTGTTGCGTGAAGATTGGAAGAGTTCATAGGGGGGAACGTGTGAAGAATATTGTTTTTTTTTTGTAATGAAGGTGTGAGATCGTTAAACTACTATTTAATGTAATAGTTTTGTCAAAAAATTTTTCTTTTAGTGGATGAAAATGGTATTTGCTAACTGAGTTTATCTATAACTAGCTGATATGCCCGCCGTTGCTCGGGGGATAAAAGGCTTATCAAGCTGTGTGTTAAAATAAATAAGAATTATCGTTTAGATGCAATAGTCTCAACAGTCTTCCCGCTAGGATTCTTTTTTGATGCCATACCACTTCGTTAAGATGTAAAAAAAACCTTTAAAAATGCCACCTGTTTGGATTTAATGTGTGAAATCCCCATCCCCGTTTTTAAAGAGTAATTTTTCAAAAAAGAAAAAAAAAGTCAGGGGACCTTCTGATCTGAACCTCATTATTTTTTTTCTCTTTTGTTCTTTTCTCCCTCCATCCATTTCTGCAATTGGTATAAATGTATATTTGAGGTAAATTTCTCCGCCTTCCCTTCACAAAAAAGATATATTATTGAACAGCAATGTCTATAGATAAAACTTATTTCCCCCCCTCATCCCGCTAAATTTTTATAAAATACAAAACAATTAAATATACTACATACTTTTATACTTTTTTAAGATGTTAAACAAAATCTTAAAAAACCGGTTTAGAATTAGTGTTTATAACCCTTTTTTAATAATGATATTTTTTTAAAATCAGGTTCGGGTGGAGACCCTTTGAATCCCCCTTTGCTGATTTATCAACAACTCATTCATTGAAAGAAATTTCAAACATGTAAATAAAAGTAAACATCATTTGAATCGACACTGAAAATACCTGTGATAAAATATTGTTTAATTTAAACTTTGCTGGAAATACTTAAATTTGATTAAATAGAAAAAAGAATAAAATTTTTCAGTGGAACGGTTTTTGATTATCATTAAAAAAATTATTTAATCATTAAAAATTGTTTCTTTATGATATTTTTTAAAAATTCACCTCTTATAAAACATTTCAAAATAAATATTTCCAACAATAGAGGTTTTGCGTGTCCTGGAAAGAGCAATAACCGCAATAAATTTAACATAGAAGGCTAAGCATAAGAATTTAGAAAAGGGACAAAAAAGGCTCCTTGGAATGCTTTGATTCAGAAAATTCCTTTTCGCAAACCTTCCTGGTTGTGTGAGGAACAACATGCTAAAATTTCATAACAATCACATTAATAATGTGGGTGCTAGGTTTCAAAAACTAAAAACGGGAGTGAATATTCAAACCGCCGTGCGCGTATATGACAAGTGCACATTCATCTTGCAACAGGGGGAGGGATCTCTCATTTCAACCAATCAGAGCGCAACTGAAAGTGTGTAAACAAAACAAACGCTTTGGCGCGCTGTTCTGATGTCTATTCGCGATTCTTAATAGTGCTGATCGTTGTGTTCTTAAATTTTTACGATGTCTCTAGAAGAGTTATTGCCGCCTGATTACGTTTATAAATTCGTAGAAAAAGAATTTAAAGCTCTTTCCGAGTTTAAATGCGTGATTCGAGCAGATATAAATTCCAGTAAAAATCGCTATTAAAGAAATTTCTAGCTTAGAATACAGCTAACTTAGGTTCATCAAAATTTTTTCATCACTTATAAAACATATTTATATATAGTAGTGTAATTTAAATAGGTATCTTCTAGTGGACATTGTCTACCAGTCACAGAAATACTTTATCAATTGAACTAAAACAGCAATCGAGCATTTTTAAGTGCCTTAAATAAAAACACTTAAAAGATTAGGTAATAAGGGAATTCTGCTCTATTGAAGATCACTATTTCTATTTATTATAAAGATGTCTTTTTTTTTGTTTACATGTATGCTAAGTTAAAAGTACAGTGGGAAAACGTAGTCCATTATTGATTTATTTTTATCTGGTAAGTTCAAAAAGACTAATATACCACAAGCTAGTTTTGATTTCAAGTAAAAAAAATTTGCGCTATTAAAATCAATGACACAATACCTAAGCATGGTTTTAAATGAGGTTCATCGTTGATCACTAATGTTATATCCACTGACATGTTTTGGATTACATTTACAATTAATAAGCGTTTGCGTAGCAATGAATAAAGCAAAAACACGCTTGCATGTTTATTTACTATCTTGTTTCAGTCTTACTTTGATGCCGTTGCGCTCTGATTGGTTGAAATGAGAGATCCCTCCCCCTGTTGCAAGATGAATGTGCACTTGTCAAATACGCCCCCCGCGTACCCCCTCCAGAATGGAATATCGAAAAATCCAGAAATTACTTTCTTTGAAATTCTCTCAAGAAGGTATTGCCAACAGTTCAATTCGTAATATCGATTTCTCGGTATTGTTTTCTTCGAAAATATAAAACTTGGTTTATGCTCAGCAAAAACGGGTTTTTGGAATATTCAGGCCTCTTAAAATTCGAATATCCAAAATCTGAAAAATGCCTTTCTAGAAATTGTTGCTAGGTACCTTCCTGCGAAATAACAAAGATCTGGGGTCATTTGGGACGCCGCTGGGCTCAAAAACGTCGAAAACGCTCCAAACCCCCCTGTGGGTCAGAAAAAAGATATTTCGAAAAATCCCTTCTTAGTGCGCGTATACACCGTAAGGTCTTCGACCCTACCAAGTTTCGAGTCTTTAGCCCCGGTAGATTTTGCTGTGCGTTGGTAAGTGAGTGAGTGAGTGGTAAAGCTCTTTTATTATTATAGATAATAATAAAAGAGCTTTACCACTCACTCACACACTCACTCACTTTTATTATTATAGATAATAATAAAAGAGCTTTACCACTCACTCACACACTCACTCACTCACTTACCAACTCACAGCAAAATCTACCGGGGCTAAAGACTCGAAACTTGGTAGGGTCGAAGACCTTACGGTGTATACGCGCACTAAGAAGGGATTTTTCGAAATATTTTTTTTCTGACCCACAGGGGGGTTTGGAGCGTTTTCGACGTTTTTGAGCCCAGCAGCGTCCCAAATGACCCCAGATCTTTGTTATTTCGCAGGAAGGTACCTAGCAACAATTTCTAGAAAGGCATTTTTCAGATTTTGGATATTCGAATTTTAAGAGGTCTGAATATTCCAAAAACCCGTTTTTGCTGAGCATAAACCAAGTTTTATACTTACGAAGAAAACAATATCGAGAAATCGATATTACGAATTGAACTGTTGGTAATACCTTCTTGAGAGAATTTCAAAGAAAGTAATTTCTGGATTTTTTGATATTCCATTCTGGAGGGGGTGCACGGGGGTTTGAATATTCACTCCCGTTTTTAGTTTTTGGATCCTAGCACCCACATTATTAATGTGATTGTTATGAAATTTTAGCATGTTGTTCCTCACACAACCAGGAAGGTTTGCGAAAAAGAATTTTCTGAATCAAAGCATTCTAACAGCCATATTCTCAACCATCAGCGTCGGTGTTAATTCCTTGGTCAAAGAAGGATTCCACCAATCAGATTCCGCGAAAAGCTTATATTTCTTTCTTTAGCAGCTAGTTAACACCGACGCTGATGGCTATGAATATGGCTGTAAGGAGCCTTTTTTGTCCCTTTTCTAAATTCTTAAGCTTAGCCTTCAATATTAAATTTATTGCGGTTATTGCTCTTTCCATGACACGCAAAACCTCTATTGTTGGAAATATTTATTTTGAAATGTTTTATAACAGGTGAATTTTTAAAAAATATGATAAGGAAATAATTTTTAATGATTAAATACTTTTTTTATGATAACCAAAAACCGTTCCACTGAAAAATTTTATTCTTTTTTCTATTTAATCAAATTTAAGTATTTCAAGCTAAGTTCAAATTAAACAATATTTTATCACAGGCATTTTCAGTGTCGATTCAAATGATGTTTACTTTTATTTCATGTTTGAAATTTCTTTCAATGAATGAGTTGGTAATAAATCAGCAAAGGGGGGTTCAGGGGGTCTCCCCCTGATTTTAAAAAAATTATCATTATTAAAAAAGTAGTTATAAACACTAATTCTAAACCGGTTTTTTAAGATTTTGTTTAACATCTTATAAAAGTATGTAGTATATTTAATTGTTTTGTATTTTATAAAAATTTAGCGGGATGAGGGGGAAATAAGTTTTATCTATAGACATTGCTGTTCAATAATATATCTTTATTGTGAAGCGAAGGCGGAGAAATTTGCCTCAAATATACATTTATACCAATTGCAGAAATGGATGGAGGGAGAAAAGAACAAAAGAGAAAAAAAATAATGAGGTTCAGATCAGAAGGTCCCCTGACTTTTTTTTTCTATTTTGAAAAATTACTCTTTAAAAACGGGGATGGGGATTTCACACATTAAATCTAAACAGGTGGTATTTTTAAAGGTTTTTTTTACATCTTAACGAAGTGGTATGGCATCAAAAAAGAATCCTAGCGGGAAGACTGCTGACTCTATTGCATCTAAACGATAATTCTTATTTATTTTAACACACAGTTTGATAAGCCTTTTGTCCCCCGAGCAACGGCGGGCATATCAGCTAGTAGATAATAAAAGAGCTTTACCACTCACTCACTCATTCACTCACTCACTTACCAACGCACAGCAAAATCTACAATCTACAAAAATCTACACGGGGGTTTGAATATACACTCCCGTTTTTAGTTTTTGGATCCTAGCACCCACATTATTAATGTGATTGTTGTGAAATTTTAGCATGTTGTTCCTCACACAACCAGGAAGGTTTGCAAAAAAGAATTTTTAAAATCAATGCATTCCAAGCAGCATTTCTCGGCTTTTTTCTAAATCCTTATGCGCATCCTTCAATTTTAAATTGATAACGGTTATTGCTCCTTTCAGGTGAAGCAATACCTCTATTGTTGGAAATATTTATTTTGAAATGTTTTATAACAGGTGAATTTTTAAAAAATATGATAAAGAAACAATTTTTAATGATTAAATAATTTTTTTATGATAACTAAAAACCGTTCTACTGAAAATTTTTATTATTTTTTCTATTTAATCAAATTTAAGTATTTCCAGCAAAGTTCATATTAAACAACATTTTATCAGAGGCATTTTCAATAGTTGGTGTCGATTCAAATGATGTTTACTTTTATTTCATGTTTGAAATTTCTTTCAATGAATGATTTGGTGATAAATCAGCAAAGGGGGGTTCAGGGGGTCTCCCCCTGATTTAAAAAAAAAAAATATCATTATTAAAAAATGGTTATAAACATAAATTCTAAACCGGTTTTTTAAGATTTTGTTTAACATCTTAAAAAAGTATAAAAGTATGTAGTATATTTAATTGTTTTGTACTTTATAAAAATTTAGCGGGATGAGGGGGAAATAAGTTTTATCTATAGACATGACATTGCTGTTCAATGATATATCTTTATTGTGAAGAGAAGGCGGAGAAATTTGCCTCAAATATACATTTATACCAATTGCAGAAATGGATGGAGGGAGAAAAGGACAAAAGAGAAAAAAATAATGGGGTTCAGAAGGTCCCCTGACTTTTTTTCTATTTTGAAAAATTACTCTTTAAAAACGGGGATGGGGATTTCACACATTAAATCTAAACAGGTGGTATTTTTAAAGGGTTTTTTTACATCTTAACGAAGTGGTATGGCATCAAAAAAGAATCCTAGCGGGAAGACTGTTGACTCTATTGCATGTAAACGATAATGATTATTTATTTTAACACACAGTTTGATAAGCCTTTTATCCCCCGAGCAACGGCGGGCAAATCAGCTAGTAAGCAATAAATTGGATATTTATATTACCGTAAAAAACTACGTAATCACTGAAAAACTTGCAATTTTGTGAACTTTTTCTTTTTCCAGGCCTAGAAAATTGTTCTTTTACATGATATTATCTCCAAATTCACGATATTTTATTAAAATTTTTGCAGTTAGATTTTCATAATATTGAATTCATAATTTTGCTCTATCTTATTTAATTTTTTTTTATTTCGCTACTAGAGGCGCTTTTAGTCATTTCAATGGATTTTAATTCTTTTACCTTGTTCCACAATCCGAAGAGTTTATTTTTTCAAATAAAAGCCGTGAAAGGGACTTTTGAAACACCCTGTAAATGAAACACCACATGCGAAAATATAAATTCCATTTCATTAACATTTCCTACAAGGATAGTAAGAAATGTTTCCACACAAGGAGTGGGGGGATACGTTCATTATTATTCCCACCTTCATCTTAAAACCACTGTAATTGGTTATGTTTTTATTTTTACACTTCCATTTATTACGAGACGTTGACTTCGCCTTATCATAAAAGCAATAAAAAGCGAATTCTTGCGATTAGTGACATGAAACCATTAATTCGATAAACTCATGGTCATGTAAAGTAAGAAAAAATACACGTGGAACTGTAAATAGTGATAACATTTATTTCAAACGCCAACAGGTATGTAATGTCCTTGAAATACAGTGGACTTCATGAATACATTATGTACACTTAATTATTTTATTTTTACACTTCATTATGTACACTTAAATGGGGTAGCGGTCGGGCAATATTTAATAGAAAACTTAGGTGAGTTTCACCAACCAAAATAGACACCATTAACAAAAAGGGAGTTAATCATTTATTTGGAAACCTCTTTTAAGCGAGAGAAGTAAATAAAATTATCATGTCAAATTTTCATTTGAAAATTCACATTTCTTCGATTATTTTAAATTGAAAAAAAAAATAGGAAAAAATTATTGCGTCGTTACTTGTAATAGAAATACTTTGTGATTTGTTTAAAATTTTAATTGTTAAATTGTAAAATAAATAATAAAAAGTCGAGAAGGTACCAACGGATTTATTTATTTGGGAGTCTTCAAGTAAATATCACCTAAGGGGAGGAGTCCAAGTTTTAATGCATCAAAATAAATTATATTATAGAGTCACATTACTTTGCATTTGGGTAAAAGCCTAGTTTGTGCGTTACTTGATTGCTCTCTTTCTGAGTGAATTCGGAGGAACGTTGGATCATCTTAATGTAGAGACTTATATTGCTTATTGAACTTTTAAATTCCTGCTGTTTTAATAAAGAAATCCTGTCAGCTATGCTACCAGAAAACCCCAGTAAATTAAGCATCCCCTGTTCTGATACAGAATCTGCAGTCAGGCTACAGAGAAATACTATAATAACCGACAGGGAATGTGGTGAAAAGATTTCTCCGTGGGGCTGTCCATTAGTGAAAACACACTTGAAGGGGAGGAAAAGGGTTCATGGGATAATTTGTGACCGGGGGTGGGGGCAGAGGGAAGGCTAAAAGGATCTTCACATCACACGAGCCAAATCAATAGAAATTTAACAACAATTTTCTTTTTCGAAAAAATACCCCAGAGGTATAAATGATATTACAACAAAAGATATACTACAAACAAATTCACTATGATATTACACGGTCGGGTACTCTTCTGCAAAAAAAAGTCCAAGTTTCTTGAATACTTATAGGTCTTGACATAGTGGCATTAGGGGGGAGGGGTATAGTGAAGCGTGACACTTTGGGATATGGGGTAAGGAAGGGGTAATGATGGCCCCTGTAGTGTAACTACAAATTCAATGTTCATATACGATCAGGATTTTTCAGCACTAATTCGAGGGGTTTCCTGGTAGCATAGCTGATAGAATTTCTACGATAAATCAACCGGATATTTTTATATTCTATTGGGAAATAGGCCACGTTCCGCTTAGAAATCCAGTTTGAGGAAGCGTTTTAGGCGAGTAGGTAGGGGCAAATCGTCGATACCTGTCGGGAGTTGATAGTTTTCTGCTAATCTCTCTCTTATGACGCACCGTGCAAGATGGCGTAATGTCTGCGGTTCCACAATGGTGCAGTCAGAAGGGAGGATGTTGCATGCCTCGTAGATGGCTGTGATAGTTTCCGCATGGTTTGTAAAGGATGAGTTTTCAAAGGCCTCCTGCAGGTGCATTCGAACATGGCTGGTTGGCAGAGAGGGCAGAGGAAGCGATCTGGACAGTTTTTGGCACAACTCTATGAATCCCGGGCGGTGGATAGGATTCTTAGATCTGCCCTCCCTCTCGAAGGAAAATACGAGGAAACGCAACAGGGGAGTGTTGTGGATGATTTCTCTACTGGCATAGCCCAGAAATGTTCTAGACAGAGGCATGAAACTGAAAAGAAATAGAAAAAAAAATCATAATTAATATTGGCACGGTCGTAGCTATAGATATTATAAGGGGGTGTTCAAGAAACTTAGGGTCACAGTGGACACTGAAATTTTAACTCAAACAAGGTTTTCCAACTGGCGGCCCGCGAAACTCCCTGAAAACCCCCTAAAAAGTAGCTTTAGAAGACATTTTAGCATACTAAAATTTAAACACTTTTGGGGGAGGACCCCCGAACCCCCTATATACCTTATTAAATTAAGGAGTAGCTTTTGCTTTGGTCGGTCGTCTTCTATGGAGAAAAATTAAAAGTTTGAGGTTTCGAAAGGGAGGTTGTATACCTTGAATTTTCCTCTGAGCGTAGCAAGGGGTTATAAAGGCTTAGGTTATGTTTTATCATGAGGAGGGACAAAATGGAGTATCATAGGAATAGGTTCAACTTTTGACTAGGGGGGGGGCAGAACCTATAAGACCTCAGGACCAAGGGAGCAGTTACTAGACTGTTTCGAAGGGGTTCTGCCCCCCCCCCCAAATGTTTGTAATAGTTTCTCTTTCCGAGTAAAATGTAGGGCAAATGTGAATTTTTGTGGTTAATACATGCCCCCAAGAAAAAAGGGGGGTCTGGGTGCCCTCCCCCAGAAAATTTTGTGAAATTGGACCCGAAAAAGTTGTATTTTCACTCATTTTTTTGATATTTGGGACAGGAACCTTTCTGTTTGGCTGACATTAGGTCTAGGCTAAGGGGGGTGTCTGGACCCCCTAAACCCCCCCTTATGCGTCCATGAATATTGGGAAGGAAGTTTTAAAACTATTGCTCTAACCCTGTTGTTCGTTTGGGGTCTATTAGACCCAACTTTTTTTTTCTCATGAAAAGGAAACCTCCGGAGATATTGTCATAAAACTGTAAACTTTGTTGATAAAGGAGCAGGTTCAAGGTCAAAAATTGATACAGTTGGCGGGAGAGCCGAAGTATTTTGGATGTTTGTTTTTTCGTCTGAAATGGTGTTTCAGTTTTATTCAATCTGGTTTTTGAGTAAGAGTGGTTAAAATGGCGAGACGTAGAGGTTTGAATGCTTCTGAGATAGCTGTGCTTATAGAGGCTAAAGATAGTGAAGAGGAAGATGTATCTGAAGGCTCATTCACACTGTTTCACTTTCACTGATCATCCTGGTGATTCAGTCCTGTGAATCACTCATTCAGTGAACAGCTTTTTTTTCAATTTCACTCAAATCATACTCGTTCATTTTCATCGGTTGTTTAAAATATGATCTCGGTTTAAGAGATTAGTTTTAAAATGTATAATTGAAGTAATAATATTTTTATGCAATTAAGATATAAATGTTGTATTCCAAGGTTAAATTAAAGAATTAAAAGAGTTATTGGAGATCATATGCATGTCCTTCCTTCTATTTATTTAAAGATGATCAGGAAAAAATCACATAGGATCACAAAGAAAGAAGGATTTTTACAGTTGAACATACATAACCTGGAGGAAATAATCCTGTGCAGGTATAATAGAAATACAATGAGATATAATAAACAAACTTAAAATTACTGACAAAATTAATACTTAGAATTGAAATACGAAATAATAAAAATGTGAAAGGAAAACAAAAAAACCGAATAAATATGTGTTTAAAAAAAAGGTGTACTAAGCGTTGGCGAAACGGTACGGTGTCGAGGAGTTATCAATCAATTTCAGTCAGTTTAAAAAATATGTTCAATATCAGTTATTGTTAGTAAATATAATTTTAAATGTTTTTTAATTTTGCATTTAATTAGCAATGGTTTATTAGGAAGAGGGCTGGGTACATGAAAAATCTACAAGAAAGACGTAGTTCACTAATCATTTGATTTGGAAACACCCTGAAGTAAAATTAAATCAGTCTGACGGTGCAGTGAGGTTTCAAAATTAATGAAATATTAAGTTCGTGAAATAGCATCCAAACGGTAAGATTTTTTATTTCGATCATAGATGTATATTTTTCTGGGTTTTTTTTTATAAAAGGATCTATCTACACATAAATATCCAGATGATTTAAATGACTTAAATAAACTGGTGTTTAAAATTAAGAATCATTGAACATTTGTTTGATTTTCTCCAGATCTACTGCACATATTTGAATGAAATTTGGTATGAACATAGGCTGACATACTAATACCCCAAAAATAATCATTCAACAATCATCATACACACGCATGCGCGTGAGTAACAATCGTCAGAGTTAAAAGGTATAAAATAGTCCAGGCAAATTAGACATTGACCCGGACATTCAATATAACAGGCTGAAAATTGGTGGAAATGTAGAGGATAGTGTTCTGATTGATATCCTGAAATTCCCAAAAATTCTATGTGGGGGAAAATCCGCCATTTTGAAAAAAACACCGCAATCTTGGATTGCGTTTTCAAGCAAAGAGACTGAACCAAGCGTTTGATTGTGTTCATTTTTGTCCTACATTGTTTAATTATAAGTATATTAAGAGACAACTTCAAAAAGTTCGAAATAAAAAAGTTAATTTAATTAGAATTAATTTTTATTTAATTAAGGCTTTGCTGCGTTAAAAGGTAGGTAGACAATCCAAATAACAAGCTGAAAATTGGTGGAAATGTTGAGGATAATATCCTGATTAATACTTTAAAATTCCCAAAAAATCCATCCAAGGGAAACCGCCAATTCGAACAACCGCCGCAATCTTGGATTGCGTTTTCAAGCATTGCGACTGTACCAAGCGTTCGATTGTGTTAATTTTTGCTCCAAATTGTTTAGTAATAAGTATTTTAAGAGACAAGGTCAAAAAGTTCGAAATAGAAAAGTCAATTTAATTATAAATAATTTTATTTAATTAAATTTTTGCTGGGTCAAAATACAGATAGACATTCAAAATAACATGCTGAAAATTGGTGGAAACGTAGATGATAAAATGCTGATTGATGTACCAAAATTCCCCCAAAATCCCTCTTGGGGAAAATTCACCGATTTGAAAAAAAAAAAAAACGTCATCTTAGACTCGCAGTTTAAGCATAGTGACAGTCCAATTTTTCTCTTTACACAACAATGAAATTTCCCCAAAACGCATTATTGTAGCCGAAAAAAAAACTGGAATTTTAAAGTCGAATATTTCAACCAAACAGTGATATTTTTGACCATACACGTAAGGGCATATTTTTGTTGAATAAATAAACTACATTTTAAGCCCAAATATACTTTAATCGCTTGAATAGTTTTTGAAATATTCGACTTTAAAATTCCAGTTTTTTTCGGCTACAACAATGCGTTTTGGGGAAGTTTCATTGTTGTGTTAAGAGAAAATTAGACTATCGCTATGCTAAAATTGCGGGTCCAAGGTTACGATGCTTTTTTCAAAGTGGTGGATTTTCCCCAAGAGGGATTTTTTGGGAATTTCGAGGTATTAATCAGGATACTATCCTCTACGTTTCCACCAATTTTCAGCTTGTTATTTTGAATGTCTATCTGTATTTTGACCCAGCAAAAATTTAATTAAATAAAAATTAATTATAATTAAATAAACTTTTTTATTTCGAACTTTTTGACCTTGTCTCTTAAAATACTTATTATTAAACCATTTGGAGCAAAAACGAACACAATTGAACCCTTGGTACAGTCGCAATGCTTGAAAACGCAATTCACGATTGCGGCGGTTGTTCGAAATGGCGGTTTCCCTGGATTTTTTGGGAATTTCGAAGTATTAATCAGGATACTATCGTTAACATTTCCACCAATTTTCAACTTGTTATTTGGATTGTCTACCTACCTTTTAACGCAGCAAAGCCTTAATTAAATAAAAATTAATTCTTATTAAATTAACTTTTTTATTTCGAACTTTTTGAAGTTGTCTCTTAATATACTTATAATTAAACAATTTAGGACAAAAACGAACACAATCAAACGCTTGGTTCAGTCTCTATGCTTGAAAACGCAATCCAAGATGGTGGTGGTCAGTGGCGGATCTAGAACATGAGCAAGGGGGGGGGGCTAACTTAATCTGATTGAGGATGATAATGAAGTAACAAGACGTGCTTTTTACAATATTCATTAATGTCTTAAATATTGAGGGCAGTGTTGATTGTAAATGACTAGTATTGTTAAATATAACTAATTAATTAGTAATTAAATTAGTTAATCATTAAATATATCAAAATAATAAGGGTGTGTCAACCAGGAGGGTTTTTTTACGATGATTTGAGTCAAATATTTTTTTCCAAGAATATAGATCAAATGTGAATTTTCGTGCACTTAATTTCAATGTTTAGTGAATAATACATCCATCCCGAGGTATAAGGGAGGTTTGGGGGAACCTCCCCCAAGAAAATTTTTGAAAATTTAACCCTAAAAAGTTGTGTTTTGACTCATTTTTGGTCATTTAGGACTCTGAGTGTCACACGAAAAGGAAGATTTCTTGTACTAGTTTTAAAAGGAAAAAACTGTAAGATATAAGAATTTCATGGGGGAGGTTTGAACCCCCTAACCCCGTCTCTATTTTAGCGCATTAGACCATTTTAAAAAGTGAATCTTATAAAAACCAGGGAGTCAAAGATCTTGCAGAGGGGCTAAAGCTCATAACCTTTAAAATGTGAAACAAATCTATAAAAATGTAAGGGGCTAAGTATTTTGGAGGTTATGCTTTGTAAGGCTTAGAAAGCTCATTGGAATCTACAAGTTCTGAATCACATTTATATTAAAGTGCTGAAAGCTAAAGATCTTGGAGGGGGCTAACGCTTTTAGGCTAAAGCTCATTAAATTTGCGAACTAAATACTATAAAACATCGCAAGGAGGCTAATTCTTTATGGGGGCTAAAACTCATTGGCCCCTTTAAATTGTGAATTGAATCTACAAAAACTCAGGGCCAGGGCTAAAAGCCTTGTAGGAGCTAAAGATCATGGAAGGATTCATAAGGGTTCATTAAATAGTGAACCAAATATATTTAAAAACGCAAGAGTGCTAAAAGCTTTGTAAAGGCTATTAAAGAGCATGGAGGGGGCTAATGTTTCATAGGGCTAAAGCTCATTAATTTGTGTAACAAACATAAAAACGCAAGGAGGCTAATAATGCTTTTAGAGGCTAAGCTCATTGGATAGCCCCTTTAAATTACGAATCAAACCTTCAAACATGCAGGGGGCTAATAATTTGTAAGGGCTAAAACCTCTAGAAATCCTTAAATAGTGAATGGAGTTTATAAAAATGCAGGGGGCTATAAAGATCTTGGAACGGGCTTAATGCTTTGTAGACCCTTTGAATTGTAAAAAAGGCTACAAAAAACTGAAAAAAGTTTAAAATTTTGAAAATTTAAACAAAATTTTCGAAAAACTTAATTTTTTTATTTTGAAAAAGTTCAATTTTATGTAGTGTAAACTTAAATCCCAAGGGGGGGGGCTATAGCCCCCCCCCATAGATCCGCCACTGGTGGTGGTGTTTTCAAAATGGCAGATTTTCTCCCACATAGAATTTTTGGGAATTTCAGGATATCAATCAGAACACTATCCTCTACATTTCCACCAATTTTCAGCCTGTTATATTGAATGTCCGGGTTTGGCCCTTATTTTGTCTAATTTGCCTGGACTTTAAAATAGCGGTTCCTGGAGCATGTCTGGAGATAATTACAAGAATATAAACACATATCGAAATTGTTTTGAATACTTTCTTAAACAGTTCATTTTATAAAAGAAATTGAATATCTTTAATAACAATAATAAAAAAAAACATATTCAATTTAAGAGATACAATTTTGTACTACTAAGTGCTATAAGCCACGTACACGTTTCTATAATGTACCCGATATAAATATGAGTATTTCTCCCGAAAAGCCTACTGCACTGACAAAATCGCCTTTTTTTTCTAGATCCGCCCCTGCATTGTTTACAGTTAAAACGAAAAAAAAAAGAGTATATTTACTTACTTTATGGGCAAGCATCTGAGATCCATCTCTGAAAGAGAAAAACCGTAATCCAACATTATTAGTAGATGTTCGCAATGTTCGAATCCCATTAACGGGAAATACTCATGGAAAATTTCTCTCCCATGCCTCATTCCCCAAAAATCAAACCTTGTTTCATTAGCCACACACAACAGGAACTTCATGTGTTCGTTATCTCGCACATGATAAAACAACCCCCATTTTACCCTGCGTGTTGGACAAAACACTTCCCAGAACGTCCTTGCAAGCAGAGGGTACTCGGACTTTTTCTCATAAAGGCCCTTCAGGATCGCAGGATAAATAAGATAAAAAAAGCTGAAACCATATATGTCATCATCGGCTTCGAAACTTTCACTACTCCATCGCTGAAAGCCGCAGAGTCTGGCAACATTCAGGAACCGAACGGCATTTTCCCCGCACGTAAGAGACTCGGCGTCGATACCTTTCGCAAAATACTTCCAAAAAATCCTCATTCCACTCTTGTCCCATTTGTTGTCAGGGCTCGTGTAATAAAGAGAGAACGTGTTGGAAAAGACGCCGGTGTCCACCGGATAAAACCCCGGCTCCTCATCCTCATCGTTTATGTATATCGAGTCGGGATCAGGGTCGTAGTACTCCTTGAAGATACGTTCGTTCGGGACAGCCAAGTCCAAGAAATTTAATGCACTTCGAGCAGTCGGGATCCAAAGTTCTTCGATAACGAGAAAATTGTATCTGAATGCAGGTAAAGATCTGAGCGAAACAAACAAATCCATTGTTTATATTATGCGAAAACAAACACTTCCACGTGGTCAACAGCACATTCACCTAAATTCCAACGCTTTCACTGGGAAAGAGATTTCTCGTCACGGAACACATGCGTATTTCCAATCTCGCCAGGGTTGCCAGAAGTTTTCAAAGAGATGTAGCAAGCTGGATATAGTCCAGTCAACGTAGAACAAAAAAAGGGTGGCTCCGGAAATAATTCATAAAGTTTTGAAATTTGGCACACTTGTTGGGATGGGTCTGGAGGTGTTTCACACAAAAGTCCACTAAATTTGCCCTGGAGGGTTTTCCGCTACGGCCATTTTAGTGGTCAGTTTTTGAAAACGCACGTCGCCAAACCGGCGGTAACGCGCCAATAGTAGAACAACCTGTTTGTACTGGAAACAGCGGGTGCCTCCGGCTGAATGGCGACTGGTCTGGCGCAGTTCTTGTTTGGCGATCATGGACAATGCGGTAGTATTCTCTAATGATGAGATGCTTAACTAGGATATAATACCTTTTTTTTACTCAGATCTCAGAAATAATTTAAGATAATCAATTGAGCTTTGAAAATAAAGTTTTAAGTAATTTTAATAGATTTTTAAGCTAAATACATCAGGCAAAGTAAAACCTGATATTAAACTTATTAGTGTTCCTGACGCTAAACTATATTTTACATGTAGAGATTAACAGCTGTAAATGAATATTTATTTCATATTCTTGCAATTCTCCTTAAACAAGAAAGTATTTCTTGATCATATGAAAAAATGTTTCAAGGGAACTAAAAAATAACGCATTTGTTATAAATACAAATGAATATTTCAATTAATAATGCCCTATAATAATTTCCAAACAATCGTAAGCTGCATGGAAATAATAAAAACAAAATCACTCTTGGAGATAAGTGTAAAAAATACAGTAAATTATATTTTACATGTAGAGATTAACAGCTGTAAATGAATATTTATTTCATATTCTCGCAATTCTCTTTAAATAAGAAAGTATTACTTCATCATATCAAAAAATATTTCAAGGGAACTGAAAATAAACGCTCTGTGATAATTAATGTTCAGATTATTTTGACTAATTTTTTTCTAGTTTATATTGTTTAAATGATTTCAATACAAAAATGGAAAAGTAAGTGTGCCCTTTTAATTGTTCAATATTCACAATTCCTGTAGAGTTTTTATGAATATACAGTGTAAACCAAGAATAATAAATGTACAAATAAATTTTCATCTCATAAAGGCCAGTGATATTTTATTATGAACTATCGATAACAACGTAAAACTATATTAGTAAAGGTTTGGTAGCTCAACAGCTGTAAATGAATATTTATTTCATAATCTTGCAATTATCTCTTTATGAAAGAACATATTACTTAATCCTATTAATATTTCAAGGGAACTAAAAATAACGCTTTGTTATAAATACAAATGAATATTTCAATTAAAAAAGCCCCAGAGTAATTTCCAAACTATCGTATTCAGTATATTAATAAAAAAATTTATGGAGAAAATAAGTGTTAAAAATATCCCTGAAAAGTATAACAGTAAAATGCTTTCCTGAAAGATTTGTTGTACAAAGTTATTTTCTTTGTTCCAAAATTTTAAGTTGAAACTGATAGCTATGAAAACCTATATGTTTTTTACAGACATGTTTTTTCTTCTACATCAAAATTTTTATTAAATACTTCCCTTGTTATCTAAGAAAAATATGTTTTAGAATAAAAAATATAATTTGTTACAATAAATATCCTCTTTATCTTCTATCCTACTGAAACCTGTGGTTCTTTAAGCATATTTCTTCTAGTAATTAATATGCGTGCTGTTAAATGCTTTAATTTAGTACTAACTATTTTTGTGTCAACAGTAATTTAATATTATTAATTAAAAATAGAAAATAATACTTCATAGTCTCATCGAATCTCATAACATACACAGTTTATGTAGATATAGAGTTACATGAATAAACCATGTTAACTTAGACTATTTAAAACAAATAAAATAGTATTTCAACTTTGAATTACCAGAGGTAATCCTTCTTAATTGGATCGATACGGGCTTAAATATTAGCCATTAGTATGTATTTGGAAAATGTCTTAAAATCGCTACTTATATTTATACGTATTGAGAAAATACGCATCCCAGCTGTAAGGTGAAACTTAAAATTTCATTGAGTTTTGAAACAAATAATTTTGTACAACACAAGCTTTCTGGAAACGTTTAATGGAATTTTCAGGGATGTTTTATACACTTTTCTCCAAACCTTTACTAATATAGTTTTACGTTGTTATCGATAGTTCATAATAAAATATCACTGGCCTTTATGAGATGAAAATTTATTTGTACATTTATTATTCTTGGTTTACACTGTATATTCATAAAAACTCTACAGGAATTGTGAATATTGAACAATTAAAAGGGCACACTTACTTTTCCATTTTTGTATTGAAATCATTTAAACAATATAAACTAGAAAAAAATTAGTCAAAATAATCTGAACATTAATTATCACAGAGCGTTTATTTTCAGTTCCCTTGAAATATTTTTTGATATGATGAAGTAATACTTTCTTATTTAAAGAGAATTGCGAGAATATGAAATAAATATTCATTTACAGCTGTTAATCTCTACATGTAAAATATAATTTACTGTATTTTTTACACTTATCTCCAAGAGTGATTTTGTTTTTATTATTTCCATGCAGCTTACGATTGTTTGGAAATTATTATAGGGCATTATTAATTGAAATATTCATTTGTATTTATAACAAATGCGTTATTTTTTAGTTCCCTTGAAACATTTTTTCATATGATCAAGAAATACTTTCTTGTTTAAGGAGAATTGCAAGAATATGAAATAAATATTCATTTACAGCTGTTAATCTCTACATGTAAAATATAGTTTAGCGTCAGGAACACTAATAAGTTTGATATCAGGTTTTACTTTGCCTGATGTATTTAGCTTAAAAATCTATTAAAATTACTTAAAACTTTATTTTCAAAGCTCAATTGATTATCTTAAATTATTTCTGAGATCTGAGTAAAAAAAAGGTATTATATCCTAGTTAAGCATCTCATCATTAGAGAATACTACCGCATTGTCCATGATCGCCAAACAAGAACTGCGCCAGACCAGTCGCCATTCAGCCGGAGGCACCCGCTGTTTCCAGTACAAACAGGTTGTTCTACTATTGGCGCGTTACCGCCGGTTTGGCGACGTGCGTTTTCAAAAACTGACCACTAAAATGGCCGTAGCGGAAAACCCTCCAGGGCAAATTTAGTGGACTTTTGTGTGAAACACCTCCAGACCCATCCCAACAAGTGTGCCAAATTTCAAAACTTTATGAATTATTTCCGGAGCAAAATTGATATTGACTGGACTAATAGGGAAAAGTGCTTATTTTCGATTCCCACATGAAGAACGCAGCAGTGTACCGATCGACCAATAGGATTGCTTGTTTGCTCGTTTTAGCTCCTCCTTTCACTACATCTACAGGGCAAAGCCGCCGGGAGGAAACGAGTCTATTCGAAGTCGAGAGTCGAGACTTTTGATACTTTTGTTTACATTGTGGATCACACTATTGAGCGCTATAAACAGTAAAAAGTATACTCAAAATAATATATTAATGTTAATATGCAGCTCAGGGATTGTCGCAGTAAAGACTTTAAATAGAAAATGGGAACTAAAACTTTGTTTTCTGCTGAAAGTTATTAACTGTAAGTATTTTATATGATGATATAAATGTAAATATCTTAACTAGCAGGAAGCTTTTAACTGTTTTATGTTTTAACATTAACAGTGAAAGATTATCAATAAATCCAGTGATCTAGATTTGTGTCTGGCTTATTTTAAAGTACCAATAACACTGCAAACTTCATCATTCCCTATATTTATTATGTAGACTGTCCTGTTTAATATTGCTTAGTCATTTTAGATGAAAAATATTCTTATGTTTCTAACTTTTTTGACTTTCATTGATATAATTGTAGATATTTTAATTGATTAGCTTTGAATTGAGATCTTTCTAATACTTAAATTTTAAAACAGCTTGGCAATATTTGGCAGGACATACTGAAGTCTAACCCTACATTTTATAAAACTTGAGATGTCTTGATTGTTTTTAATTTTATGAATTATTGGGCTTATGGGTAAAAAACATGACTTGTTAATTTAATAAAGATCCTTCTTAAGATACCCTGGACATTTGTGCTTCATTTATTTTTAATCAATGCCATGTTAGTTTCTTGTTTCTTCTCATGCAAAGATAAGAATTTGAGAGTTAGATATGAATAAACGGGATTCAATTCCATTTACGTCCCTACTAAGTACTGTAATGTTCTTTTGAGCACCAAAAAGTTGAAATATTACTAATTTCAAACTCATAGGTTAAAATGTTTAGTGAAATCAATAAACTATTCTGTTTATCAATAAAAATCAGTATAATTTTTTGATATCTGTATGTATAGCATACAAAAAAGCTTTGCAATATTCAGCGGGAACGTTAAGGGAATTGAACCGAATAAACTGAAAGAGAAAGTAGCCAAGTAATGATTAATTTTAATAATTTTATTGAGGCAAAATGCTTAATAACGCTCATCCCACAACTTCAGTGTGACCAATTTTCAAAAGAACAATCATTTTAAGTGAAAATTAACTTTATAATGTTAGTAGGTACAATATAAATAATGAAGTGCTTATAATATCAGACAACTAATGTAAACCTTGACACATACTTTCCTTTATAAATTAGCATTTTTTAAGAGAAAACTAGACTTCATAAGTATTATATAAATGAGCATTAAATGAAACTTTTTTTCTAAATACACATTGTACTATATAGTAGTCTACGTGCGACTTTTAAAACATAACTATATGTAACACAAAGAAAAATCTGTGATGTTAGCTTTACAATTAAGATTTGTTTAAGTATCAAATCAATATTAAATCCCTTACCAAAATGTTGATAAGAAATAAAACTTGCCAAACAATCAACTAATCAGTCACTTGAACAGGAACATTTCATGAAAGTCAGGAACTTATTTGAATTAGTTTTATTTAATATATACATTAGGTGTGTTTGAATAAGTAATATCATTGAATAGAAAAATAATTTACTAAAATATGTTTCAGGTACCCATCTCTCCCCTATATTTAAAATATGTTCATGATTTCTTTTAATTTACATCTAATTTGCTTCCTACATGCCTAGCTGAGCATCTCTAAATGCAGAGACAAGCATGTATAGGAAAAAATATTATCTTATTTTTAAATTAGGAAAAATTTTGTGTAATAACTTATTTAAAAAATCGCAAAAAAAAACCCTACTCTGAATTATCTCAATCTACTCAAATGATGAATTCACTTTAAAAATGAATGATAAAAACTTCAGAAGTAATCATATTATACCTTTAGCCACACCATAAATTCTTTATCTTTAAGTCTTACTTTTACCAAATCTTCTTTTTTTCAATGAAATTTGTATCTGAAGAGAACTCCATTTCATTCTCCATCTTTATAATAAAAAATAGGTATTTGAACAAACAAAAAAGCATAAACCAAAAACGTGTTCTTGTTGTGGTCTCTTTTTTTTGAAGGAGGAGGAGCTAAAGCACACTCCTATTGGTCGATCGGTACACTGCTGCGTTCTTCATGTGGGAATCGAAAATAAGCGGGAAAAGTAGCAAAAAGTAGCGCCCAAATTTCGCCATGCCAGAGCTTTGATACGCCATCTAGCGGCATGTTCGGGAGCTAGTTAATGTAATTCCTGCAAACTTACACATACTTAACTTACGATGCACATCTATGGACCTCTAGTGATTTTAGTACGGGAATGGTCTCATTTTTTTTTTCGTTTCACCTTGAAGAATCGTAATTTTGAGGTTCTTACTCTCAAATATGATTGTCATTATTTTTTTAATTAGTTCTGGATTTCTAAATTATTCAAGTTTATTACTGTATTTATTATGTATACGGCCCCCTAATTAAAATTGGACCCTGAAAATTTAACAGATTGTGTGGATTCACACCATGAACAACATATTAAAATTTCATGGTCCTAGCTCTATGGGAAGTCTCTTAATTAGCCTAATTACTAATGTTCGGCACTAGTTAACTAGAACTAGTTGCAACTAGTAGTTAACTACTGATCAACTAAACAAAGTAGTTTAACTACTTTTGGTTTAAACTAGTTCAACTATTAGTTGAACTACTTTTTTTAATAACTACTAGTTGAAACTACTTTCAAAATTTCAACTACTTTCAAACAAATTCTTATTAAAATTTTTATCAATATATAGAAAAAATTGTACTGCAACAAATTTAATTAAGATGGTAGAGTACTTAAAATACCATAACCAGAATTAAAAGCCCTTTTTGCGCGTTTTTTGCGATATAGATAAGAAATATGTATTAGAATTTGAGCAAAAAATGGGTTATGAAATTAAATATACTAGTTAACTACTTTGGGAAACAGTTAACTACTAGTTGTAACTAGAGTTGACTAATGGGGGGTGTTACTCCGACCAGTCAACCACTCCAACATATTACTCCCTTTAACAAAAATTCTCATAATGTAGGTATGATAATTGTTGTTTTTTTTTGCAAAATCTCCGATGGGAAAACTTTATCTAAGAGGCTTAACTTTCAAGGGAAAAACACAGTATAACAGACGTAAAAATATTAGAGGGGGGTTTGGGGGATCTCCCCCAGAAATTTTTAAATATTTGTCTCTCACATTTTGAGGCCCTTTGGGTTAGTTCCTAAAAGAACAGTTCCTTGTGAACCACCTGCTTTTTCCTATACCTGTGATGCCCTCAGCGGCGATTGGGTTGAAATAGTTGGGGGGTGGACTGGTGGATAGCAAGTGGACCTTCCTTGTAAAGAGAATTTTTTTCAGTTTTTCATGTTTTAGAAACCGTTGATGTAATGGGGGGTTACATCCCCAATAACCCCCCCCCCTCTTTGCCTCTTTACGCCTATGAATGTCCTTAAACCTTATGTAGCTTTTTAGAAATTGTTAAGTAGGATTTGCTTCCTGATTAACTTGATACGTGAAAAATTGTTGGTGATACAGAGTTGCAAGTACAAAACGGGGGTCTGGGGGTCCCCCAGAAAAATTTTGAAATTTGACCCTTAAAAACAGGGGTTTTAACTCGTTTTTGAGCTGATTTTCAATGGGGGGGGTTACAATCCCCAATAATCCCCCCTCGTTACGCCTATGTGTAGGCCGGTAAGATTCTTTGAGAAGGATACAAAAGAACCATTTTTACAAATTGATAAATAGAGGATCGTGGTCCTCGTTATCGTTTACCTACAAGTCCACGGTCGTTTCACCGGCGCAAAAGGAATGCAACTGAACTGAACAAATCCAGTTGGACCACTGACTCACCACTTGACAATTGGTTCGAGATAACATTCCTAGGGGTGACCACGCCTTTTCCTTTGAGAAGGGGGAGAATCTTCTTCGGGGTAGGGTTCCCAGATTGGCTTCTCAAGGCCGATTTGGAGAAGAATCTACGTAAGGTGTTGATAAATTAATTAAAAAATAATCGCAATATTATCAATGGGCATTTCCCGCATTTTTTGAAAACCGGAAAAAAATGCATTCGTTTTCAGTAAAAAAAAAAATGTTTTAAATTTAAAAATCGACACGAAAAGTTTCAAAAACATTTAGTCAATTTAATATTTTAAAATAAAAACCGAGACAATTGTTTTGAATCCTTGAGAACATTGTTTAAAACCAATGTTTTGGATTGAATAATGTCACATGCTGTTTTTTTAATTTTTCTGTGTATAATCGTGAACTTCCAAGGAAACGTTCTTAGGCTAAACTCACAGAAATGGACGAAAATTTTACAGGGGTTGATAGGTGACTCACTGTAAAAAAATTAGCTGCGGAATTATCGAAGAAAAGCTGTAAAAAAATCTTAGAAATCATCATTTTAAACACCAAATGCAAACCTATAAAGGCGAGAAATGCAGAGAAACCGCCGAGTGGTGCTACTGTACGTGCGTCGTGGCACTTCTCATTTAGGAGCGTTCTCGAAATCATTCTTTTTTTCTTCTGCCTCTTTTTCACTGATGCGCCAGCTGTCATTTCATTTTTTTTATTTACCCTCACTCTTTTATGCCCTCGGTATGGTTTTTTTTCATCAGTGAGACTTTGAGTCTTTGTTTTGGAAATATACTGATTCAGTTTTCGGCAGATTTGCGAGTAGACAGTCACGTTGTTTCTTTGCTATATAGGATATCATCGATTGTTTTTTTCTGCCAAGAATATTATACTTTAAATATCTTGCTGTAATATTTTTTTACAGGTAGTCAAACTGCTTCATAAGCACTGCATTTAACCTTGCTTTAAATATTAAGAAATATGAAATATTTAATTGCAATTAGTAAAATGGTTAAAATGTGTTGCAATAAACGTTTTTAACTTCTTTAAGGAAGTAAAAATATTAGCAATACTAAATAATAACGTAAATTTTGCTTGAACTTTTGGTAGAAAAATTATGATCACCTCACAAAGCTTCCTAGATGATAGCTATTCAATGTATTATATTTTTATCCATTCTTTACTATGCTAAAATATTTAGAACATATTTCATTTTTTTATTCGTTCCAGCAATTGTTGTTTTCGGTCATAAAGCATTAAGAGGCAAGAAATTTGTAAAGATGAAGTTATAAATAACACTGCTAAGTTTGAATATAATATTTAAATTGTTGTAAATTTAAATTCAATGATAAAAAATTTTAATTGACAAATTGAAATTAGTAAAAATACATATTGGTTTTGCTGTGGGAGGCCAGAAAACAATTATATAAAAATTTTAGTTTTAAATTTTCAAAATAAAAATGTGAATCAAAGCGCTTCTACAATCGTTTTTAAAAATTAATTTTATCAAAAAAAATAATTAAACTCTAAATATAAATAAAAAGTAATTTAAAAAACATGAAATATGTTCTTTTAACATTTACACATAATAATTTAAAATTATTTACGTTTTGATTTCAATTATGCTATAGTAAAAAGTTAAGTATTGCATTAAAGAATCCTCCCCACTTTCAACAATTTCATTCAAAAACGAAGTGGGAAGATAAAAGCTTTCAATCGCCATACTTAATACCACACTGAATTAGCAATACTTTCATGCGCATCGTAAACAAAGTAAATAGATTCGACAATCGCCATTGCTCAGGCTAGCGTAGCGAAGCGAAGCAATGCAAATTCTGAACTTGTGTATTTATGTTGTATATGTATTGCGTAAAATGTGTGTAAATAAAAATGTGTTACTTTATATAATCTTGTGTTAATAATACCTTGTGATAAAATACTGAACTTTGAAGAAATAGGCTGTAAAAATGTTGCAATAAATTTAAATCTAGTAATTTAATTGTAATGTAGCTTTTCATGTAAATCTATCAAAATATTTGGTGACTTTTATTAGACTTTAAAACAAAAGTTTCTGTTATATTATTCTGTTATATTAATTTCAGTGAATCAATTTATAAAATAACTAGATTCAAGCTATCTATCGAGGAACTTAAAGTTACAATATGAATATGAATTGTAATAATTAAGAACAGATCACTATGAATATGAAAAAGTTAGGTTAATTATTTGAATAATTTGTCTCTGTATGTTATTACATATAGTTTAAGAACACAAATATCCATTAAAATATACTTTTAGCTTGATTGCAACAACCTATTTTTACATTGGATACCAGGTAATATATTGGTAATTAGTGCATGAGCAGCAGCTTAACAAAAATATGCTTGTTTTTTTAAAATCCTTAGTTAAATTTATTATTTTCAATAAAAAATCATTTTTAACCTAATCCTGAAGAATTTTCATTCAAACCAATGCATTTAGTTTAAGATTATGAAAAGTGTTGTGAATCTTTAAATACAGAAAAAAGTCCCCCCAAGTTAATTGCAAAAATTGTTTGATATAAATATACTTAATTCCTTAATTTTTAGCAAACTAATATCTTTAAAATATGTACAATTAATCTTTTTTGGTTAAGAACATTAAACTTCATCGATGTGATCACAAAGTTAAGATTTTAAAATCAACTTTCCCATAGGCACAACGTAAAACGGACAAAACCTTCGAAACCAGTCTTTGAGCATTGAGCGTATAGCGTTCGTTCTCGCGCGGCCCCGTGCTAACTGAATGGATTCGGCAACTCAGAACCCAATAATTTTCAATATTAATTTACTCCTCTCCTAATGAAGTTCCGCAGCTAATTTTTTCGCAATAAGTGATTTGAGTCATTTTATGCCTGTATAGTTTTCGTCCGTTTTGGTGAATTTAGCCTGAGAACGATTTCTTGTTTGATATATATTTTATTATATATAAATATCATAATAATGACAGGTAATTGGTTCTGTTCTTGATGGTGACATGCACAAGAGCCATTTCCGTGACCAGATATTTGGAAACCTCTCCTAATATGACTGTGATAAATATAATAAATACGAGGATTGTGCGAGATCGATAAAATAATGCGAGGAATAGACGATGTGATAAATACTCAGTATGCAATTGATTCAACACTGGGGCTTTACCGAGGTATTTGGAAAAAACGAGGAAAAAACTGTATAAGTAATAAGTATAATCTAATTTTTGTTGTACAACCAGTCAACCACCAAATTTTTACTGGAAATTCAGGACCCTATTTAGAAAACAGAGGAATCATCGAAACAAATATTACAATAATATTATATAATTACAATATTAATATATAATTACAATATTAATATATAATTACAATATTAATATATAATTACAATATAAATAATAACATTAATATATATTTTACAGTTGAAAAAAGTTGATGGACTTATTACCTTTTTATCGACCGTATGAAATTTCCACTGAAGAAAATTCTTAAAAACCACTTTCATTGACATCTAAATTATATTTCGTCTTAGTTCACAGTACAAAAGTGAGAAAAAGAAAGACTAAGACAAATAAAATTCAAAATTATTATAAAACTGAGTTATTAGGCAGTATCGATGGAGTAAGTGAATATGAATGGAGTCAGACATTCCCTGGATAAAAAAATTAAAACACTTTTAAATTAAAAGCAAATTTTATTTTGGCTTAGTTTACATCAAAAAGAATAAGAAAAGAAAGACATATTAACTTAAATTTCAGATTTAATCAAAAAATACAATGAATGGACAGCGATATCGCATCTGCCGATAGAGGGTAGATATATTTTCCTTTCTTTCCACTCATGTGTAAATTTTTAAATTAGTAACAGGCTTTAAACATATGCAGGCAACCAGAACAAGGACAAATAATTGTGACATTAAATTCCACCAAAAAAAGTGTTTTTTTTTTCATGCATTTAAAATATAATATATACACATTATTGCGTGCAAGTAACAGTAACACCCATATTTTAATAAGAATAAAAAGGGACTCACGAAAGTTACAACACAACAGAACAATACAAAGTATGTTACAGAAAATTTCTGTTAAACAACAATGAAAGTTTGTATAAATAGTGGGGCGTTTGAAAATGTATTTACACTTTTAAAAGAAGTGTCCATTAAGTTTGTCAATTTATTCCAAAAGCTTATCTTCAAATATTCCATCATTCTTCTTCTAAAGGCGAATTTGATGACTGGAGATCTGGCAATGGTTTTGAGATAAGAGCAGGCGTTCGTATCCGGCATGGTCTAGTGGTTAGGATATCTGGCTCTCACCCAGGTGGCCCGGGTTCGATTCCCGGTGTCGGAACAACAATTTTTTATGCCAAATTTCTAAACTATTGGAAAAGAAAAAAAAAATTAGATTTTCTCGGAGAAATATCAAAAATTATATTAAAATTAAAGTATAGCTAACAATAGTTTAAAATTATTATTTAAAATAATAATAGTAAACTATTGTTAGCTATATTTTAATTTTAATATAATTTTTAATATTTCTCCTAGATTATCAAATTTTTTTTTCTTTTCCAATAGTTAAGAAATTTGGCACAAAAATAATAAAGTAATTATTAAATCTATAATAATAAAAGAGCTTTACCACTCACTCACTCACACACTCACTCACTTACCAACGCACAGCAAAATCTACCGGGGCTAAAGACTCGAAACTTGGTAGGGTCGAAGACCTTACGGTGTATACGCGCACTAAGAAGTGATTTTTCGAAATATTTTTTTTCTGACCCACAGGGGGGTTTGGAGCGTTTTCGACGTTTTTGATCCCAGCAGCGTCCCAAATGACCCCAGATCTTTGTTATTTCGCAGGAAGGTACCTAGCAACAATTTCTAGAAAGGCATTTTTCAGATTTTGGATATTCGAATTTTAAGAGGTCTGAATATTCCAAAAACCCGTTTTTGCTGAGCATAAACCAAGTTTTATATTTTCGAAGAAAAAAATACCGAGAAATCGATATTACGAATTGAACTGTTGGTAATACTTTCTTGAGAGAATTTCAAAGAAAGTAATTTCTGGATTTTTCGATATTCCATTCTGGAGGGGGTGCACAGGGGTTTGAATATTCACTCCCGTTTTTAGTTTTTTGATCCTAGCACCCACATTATTAATGTGATTGTTATGAAATTTTAGCATGTTGTTCTTGACACAACCAGGAAGGTTTGCGAAAAAGAATTTTCTGAATCAAAACATTCCAAGGAGCCTTTTTTGTCCCTTTTCTAAATTCTTATGCTTAGCCTTCAATGTTAAATTTATTGCGGTTATTGCTCTTTCCAGGACACGCAAAACCTCTATTGTTGGAAATATTTATTTTGAAATGTTTTATAACAGGTGAATTTTTAAAAAATATGATAAAGAAACAATTTTTAATGATTAAATCATTTTTTTTATGATAACCAAAAACCGTTCCACTGAAAAATTTCATTCTTTTTTCTATTTAATCAAATTTAAGTATTTCCGGCAAAGTTCAAATTAAGCAGAGGCATTTTCAATAGTTGGTGTTGATTCAAATGATGTTTACTTTTATTTCATGTTTGAAATTTCTTTCAGTGAATGAGTAGGTGATAAATCAGGAAAGGGGGGTTCAGGGGGTCTCCCCCTGATTTAAAAAAAATTATCATTATTAAAAAATGATTATAAACACTAATTTATTCTAAACCGGTTTTTTAAAGGTTTTGTTTAACATCTTAAAAAAGTATGTATATTGTTTTGTATTTTATATTTAATGTTATTGTATTGTATATAGCGGGATGAGGGGGAAATAAGTTTTATCTATAGAAATTGCTGTTCATTAATATACCTTTATTGTGAAGCGAAGGGGGAGAAATTTGCCTCAGTTACATTTATAGTTAAGGACATTACAGAGAAAAAAAGTAATGGGGTTAAGAAGGTCCCCTGACTTTTTTCTATTTTGAAAAATTACTCTTTAAAAATGGGGATGGGGATTTCACACATTAAATCTAAACAGGTGGTATTTTAAAGGTTTTTTTTACATCTTAACGAAGTGGTATGGCATCAAAAAAGAATCCTAGCGGGAAGACTGTTGACTCTATTGCATGTAAACGATAATGCTTATTTATTTTAACACACAGTTTGATAAGCCTTTTATCCCCCGAGCAACGGCGGGCATATCAGCTAGTAAATAATAAAGTAATTTATTTTACGAAATGGATTAATTTTCAGTTGCACTTACAAACAGAAATATTAGGGTATTCTTCGACAAGAATATTCTTCAAATAATATTTCTTTGACAAATATTATAAAAACAAAAAATATATTAAACTAGAAAACTAATACTAATTTGAAGAAAATAGACTTATTATTAGAATAATGTAATAACTTTCATAAGAACAATATTGTTCAGAACTTTATAGTAATTTATTTTAAACTTTTACTGTAAAAGCACCGTTTCCTTACGTCTGAAAAAGTGACACCTTTTAATATTTATCTTTTCCTCATCTATAATCCGGTGAATCAAAACATAAAGACCCGTTATTTCCATCCAAAAAGTCACAAATTAAGTTTCTAAACCTGTCTACAATGGGTTTTACAACCATTTATTTATTCCCGACGCACCCTCCCATATCATATCATCGGATTACATTTCAATTCTTTCCCCCTACCTCAACGCCCCAAATTGGCCGATTTAAATAACCCGCTCAAACACTGCTAGGGGGTGAACACACTGGACGAATAGAGCCGCTCGAAATCGCTAAGATCCTTATCAAACGGTAAGGAGCTTTTCCTGCGAGAGAGGGACGAAGGTTATTTAGATAATGTGAAGGTACTACTATATTTTCAGAAATTTCATAGCACATACAGATTTTCGGCCCTAGAGCTATTATTACTGAATATTACATAAAAGTGAGCCCTTCCTTTATGTTTGTAATTTTCTTTGAAAATAGTGTGTCCTTATTTTGGCTACTCCCTTTTGGCCTTACCTTGTGATAAAGGTTGACCCGGTGAATTCAGGCTCGAATTCAAGGGGGGGGGGCACTCTGAAAAGTGCCCCCTCCTTGGGTTGAAAAAGAAAGGAAAAGAAAAGAAAAGGCGTGATATGGTTATATGAAGAAAATAATTCTGAAAATCAAAAATTCTTCAGTCTTTGAGGCCCCTTTTTTAAGGGGATCACTTTCCCCAGATTGTTCAAACTTTTCCGTTCATTAAGTGCTTGTGTTGATCAAAAATGAATTATTTGAGTAAAAATCCCTACAATTTTCTGAGGGAGAAATTTCACTGAGGGGGATCTAGAGAGATCTTAATATAGAAAAAGAGTAAAATTTTGTCTATTTGCGTCCAAAGGTATAGGTGATCCTCAAAAACTGCCTTACCCTTTGTAGCCCTGCTGGATCCAGGGTGAATTTCAGGGTATTCTACCTTCCCCGAAACCTCAAACTTCAATTTTTAACCATGGTAAACGACCAAAGCTTACTCCATAACCTAAGAGGTAAAAAGCGGGTTTGGGTGTCCTCCCCTGAAATCTTTTTGAATTTTAGTATGCTAAAAAGTGTTCTGTTGACAAGTTCTGTGTGTTCTGTTCCGTTTGACAAGGATCTTAACGACTTTGAGCAACTCTAGTGCCCAGTGTGTTCCCAGCCCTTAATCACAACACAAACACGGGAGAAAGAAGAGGGCAAACACCGGGGGGGGAGACGCTGATGAGACAAAACGCCAACAACCCCCCTCCCCCCCGATAAAAAAAAAAAACGTTCCAAAGGGGAGGAGAAGGGAAATGGATGTGATCCCCTTTCCATATTTCCAAATCAAACCTGTCTTTGCAGCAGGGAAAACAAAATAACAGGCGAGGGCTAGAATATCGTGCATGATAGATGCGATATCAAATAATATATCTCCTTCCCTTGTTGTTATTGTAGCAGGGAATAACTTAAGGGATTTGGTGGGGCTCGTATTTCATGGCATGGTCATGCAATACGAATATAAGTGTTTGCGGGGAATAATAGTTTGAAATTTCGCTGGAGGGGGGGGGGCGTTTGCGGTGTCCCGGGGATTGTTCCGACAGTTCCTGAGAAGGGTCTGCGGTATAAATGGCCCGTCAGGATGTGATAGGGTCGTGTTATGCGTTTTGCGAAATCTGGGCAATTTTTTTTTGTGTAGTTAGTGTATGATGGATATTTTTTAAATATTCTTTTTTATTTTGGGGGGGGGGCTTTTGAGGCGGAGGTGGGCTATCTTTTGTAGGTCTTGTTGCTGTTGGAAGAAAATTGTTGGTCTAGTTTTAGTTTTCGGGATGGGAAAATGACTTGTAGCTGTTTTGGGGGTGACATGGAGAGTGTATGGTGATTTGTTTAGGGGATTCTGTGGGAGTGGAGCATGCCCTGGATGAACTCTTAGAAAGTTGTATTTCTGAAGCTGTAAAATACTTTAACGTGCAGTTCATGATTAAAAATAAAAAAGAATGAGAGAGAGAGTGAGAGAGAGAGAAAGAGTGATAGTGAGAGTTAGAGAGAGAGTGAGAGTGAGAGTTAGAGTGAGAGAGAGAGAGTGAGAGTTAGAGTGAGAGTGAGAGTGAGAGAGAGAGAGAGAGAGAGAGAGAGAGAGAGAGAGAGAGAGAGAGAGAGAGAGAGAGAGAGAGAGAGAGAGAGAGAGAGACTGGATGATGTAGAAAATTTGAGAATCGTCGAAGAATTTTTCAATAAGGAAGAGGGTTCTATATACTCGACAGCAAACGTTTTCTGAACCCATCAGTACGTCCCTACGGGGGAGGAGAAAATGGGTAAACACAAAGCCTGTTGGGTTGCTAGGAGGAGTTTCGGTACGCTAATCGTGATAAAAAAGACACTATATCACAACAAACAAACAATTTAACAAAAAAATCATATTTTTAAATTGACGTTCTTCATTTCACTCAAAATTGAGACACCCCGATTGGAACTACTTTGCTTGTTAGTGACGTTATAGGGTCAGGAAACGTTGCTGTCTAGTATAGGTATGAAATAATAATAAACAATGGACAAAAATATTTTATTGATCTTAGCCCGAACAGCCAAGTATTTGGGCATCTATATTTCTAAATAAAGGAAATAGACACTATAAACACGAGAAAAAAAACACCCAACAAAATAGCAAAACACAGGAAAGAACCTAAATGATAAATGAAAGAAGCATTAATATGAGAGTAGCTGAGGCATGGTTGTTTTGAACAAGAGCAAATTACAGCAACACACGATCTGAAAATAAGCCCATTTGCTTGGCTTCCCTGCCCTACGTCAAAGCCGTGCAGAGAAGTCCCCGAAATGAGAGCATAATTTCATCTGCGCGGAGGGGTATTCGAAACCGAAATGATGACAGTGAAAAATACACCGTGTTCCAAACTGAGAATTACATGACTCTTCGGAGTCTGTCTGATTTATCGCTTTCTTTTCCTCGGCTGTTATTTTACAGGAAAGGCGACTCTCATGGCAACATCTGAAGAGAAAGGTGTACTTATTGGTGGGTTGAATTATTTTTTCATTTATTCTTGCATCGCGGGGAAGAAAAGTATTGTTAATGTATCATGTTTTTTTGAGTAATATTGTGACGTAAACTTATGTGAATATCTTTGTGAGATTTCAGAATTTTTATTCTTGAGTACTTATGCAGAAACTCTCATTTTAGGTATAGTTATAAAGAAATAATTTGACAAGGAATTTGAACATAATGTGAGGCGTTAATACTTAAAAATATAATTATCTGCAAAAATGTGATGAAAGAATATATTGTGTTCTTTTTAATTGTTATTATTACAGAATATTATAACATTTTAAAAAACAACCTTAATAATACATATTAAATAATTGAAAAATATTTTTATAATTTTTTTTTTGAAACTCGAATAGCCGAAACACATCAAATGACACATGCTTTCTAACCTAATTTTTTCTTTTAAATTCTGAATTCTCCAGATTAAAATGTAAATATGACTTAATTTTTTTTTTTTTTTAATTTAAATTGACGGTGCTTTAGGATTAGCCGGGCACAAGCTGCAGGTTTCATGATAAATGGATAAAAATAATCGAATATCAAGATAAAAATCATAATAATATCTCAGTTATACCTGTGTTACCTTACATTTTTACTAAATTTGGATGCGTAATTTGTAAAATGTCTCTGATAAAGTCCTTTTGGCAAGATTTGCACCCGACTAATCCTTACGTACTAAATTTACTTAATATTGATAAATAATATAATTTTATTTTTTATTACCCGGGATTTAATTCTGTATAAAAAATAGCATTTTTACTATAAATGAATATGTAGAATTATTGGAAAAAGTTGTTAAAAATATACATTTCCTGTTTCAACCTTGAAAAAACGACAATACCTTTGTTAATTGAAAAATTTAAATTAGGTTTTTGCTTAGTTTATAAAAGCATAAATTAATGTAAAAACAGAAAGTCAAATTAGATGATAAGATGGAATGAAACTGAGTCAGTCAATTGTGTTAATTTAGATCAAGTTAATATACATTTTAATTTACTTGTATCCAATCCCATTTGTTAAATATTGGAGCTTCTGGGAAAAATAATCATAATTGGATTTCTGTGTTGATTTTATTGATATTACTGATGTGGTTTTATTGAATATTACTACAAAATGTATTTAAAAACATCTTCCGACATTCTTGTGAATAGATCCTTTCATCAACGTAGCTCTATAAGAAACTCTCATTGGCTGTGCATCATTTTCAATACACAACTATAACTTCCGAATGAAAAAGACTCCAAACTACTCCACATTGAAACGTTTCCCTATACCTGCACCCAATTCACCTAAGAGAAGCAACTTTCTTTTGTGAAAAATACATCTTTCTAAAGAGGGTGAATACATAATCCCTAGAAAATCTCCCCTTCTGAAGCACTTATAGTACAAGGTGCAGCAGTACTGTACAAGGTTGAGCACTACATCAAGGACTGACTTTGACTTCTCTCATAGGGCTGACTGTTCATTTCCCGGCAGTGGTCCCCCCCATTCATTTTGGGGGCCATCAATTGTGAGGCGTTGCCCCCTTTCAGCGCCGAGGTACTCACTCAAAGGGAGAAGTTTTCGAGAGCTTTTTCTGTGTCCCCCTTTGGCCTTTTTTATAGTAAGTAATACACCTGGCGTGTGAGAATTCGGGTGGTGTTATTGTAGATTATAAATTCTTGTTTGATGATGAGAAAGAGTATCGGAGGGGTTAAAATCTCTGCGTTATTGCAGTGGGAATGTAAGTCTTGTTGAGAAAGGTTAACAATTGTCACAGCTGAAAATCATAACATTTTCATGATTGTGAAATGATGAATTATTTTATGAGGTTGTGATGTAAAGAGAAACTTGTGTTACGTAGTAATGGATAGTGGACCAGGTAAACACTTAGTAATAAATAAACATATATTTAATGGCTCACAAATTTATAGCATAGTGAAATCCCTTGAAAAAAAATTAATTGGAAATCATAAGAATACTAGGAATTAAACACTAATATCAAGCTGAAGTCCACAAGTTGCTATTTTTGTAAGTCTGTACTTTTATTAAATTTTGTAAATATAGTAAACTCTCGTTAGTACGCCCCCGCTTAGTGCGACGTCCCGCATATTACGACGTTTTTCTCCGGTCCCTGGTACCAATTGGCCTTTTATCATTAAAAACTCTCCGCTTATAGCACCCCCGCTTATTACGACTTCCCGCATATATCGACGTTTTTCTCCAGTCCCCCGAAGAAAAATCCCGGTTATTGCGTCGTCTAGTTCCTTTCAAATAATGTATGAGCTAAAGTCTGTCTGCCCTAGCAAGGCACGAGTGGCAAACCTAAAATCAGTACCCACAGCAGAAAAAACAGTGGCGAGTGCACTAAAAAAGCCATAAAGATGGTTATCTCACTTCTATTAGATACCCGATACCCTGCACTCGCCACTGCTTTCTCTGCTGTGGGTACGGATTTTATAGTGCGGGAGCATTGCACAAAGATTCTGCAATTCCGGCTACCAGTCTGAAATTTGGCACACTTGTTCCTTATGGTATAAGGGTCAGAAAAACACCGGGACCCAAGTTGGGCAACCACCTGGGGGGGAGGAATTCAAGATGGCGTCCAAGATGGCGCCGGCATCAAATTCGTCCAATTGCGCGTAATTTAAGTCAATTTTGGGGTTTCCGGCTATGCTAAACTCAAAAATATTAATATAACACAAGTTTTATGACTTCTTGGAGGGGAGGAATTCAAGATGGCGCCCAAAATGGCGCCGAAATCAAATTCGTCCATTTGCGCGTAATTTAAGTATATTTTGGGGTTTTCGGCTATGCTGAATTCTAAAATATTAATCTGACACAAGTAATGAAACTACCTCAGGAGAGTAGGAATTCAAGATGGCGTCCAAAATGGCGCTAAAATCGAATTCTTCCATTTGCGAGTAATTAAAGTCCATTTTGGGGTTTTTGACTATGCTAAATTCAAAAATATTAATCTTAAAGCTCTAAAATCTTACCCTTTTAAAATTATTCTAAAGGAATTCAAGATGGTGTCCAAAATGGTGCCAAAATCGAATTCGTCCATTTGCGCGTAAATTAAGTCATTTTTGGGGTTTTTGACTATGCTAAATTCAAAAATATTAATCTTAAAGCTCTATAAATTACCCTTTTAAACTTATGCACTTTTTTTCATCATAAAAGAAATAATTCATGATGGGGGCCGAAATCGCAATTGACAATTACTCCCGCAGTTTTATTCTATTTTTACGGTTCAAACCACATCAAATCTTGAGAAAATGCCTAAAAATTTTACAAACTTACCTTTTTAGTGCAAAAGTCAATATGGCATGCTGATTCTAGAAAAAAGTCCTCACAAAAACACTAGCAGTTGAGAAAATCTATTGAATTACCTTATTTTCATTATTGTTTCAATTTAAAGGGGCGCCGATTTTTAAAAATTACAGGTGTCGCAAACTATGCCAATAAAACAATTAAAAAGAGCCTTATACTCCTAAAAATTATGATGAATATGCAGTTTAAGAGGTGTCAATACGGACTAGTACAATGGTTTCATGAACTGTTATTTTTAAACCAATTTTATTCAATAAAAATCTTGCATTTTTGTGCAGATCTAAGAAAATAGATTGACAGAAAGAGTTGAAGAAAAATATCTGATATCGGCGCCCCTTTAATTCAGTACTTTGAGAATAACTGATTGATTGATTGAACTCAAGCTATTAGACTAAAAAAACCCAAAGATTATTAGAAAAAGCTAATTTTATTCCTTTACACTTAATGTTTTTTACACAACCGTTCATCAGCACCACAACAAAAATGCAACTGACTGACCTCTACAAATACAAAGTGTCCACAGCCATCGAAAGTCACGTGGGATGGGGTGTCGAATAGGACGCCAAAAATCGAAAAAAGGAACAATTAAGGGGTCATAAAACGATTTGAGACTGAAATGTCGGATTTCCTACAATTTACGACCAGCATCAAGTACCGCTTTGACAGGGGCCGAAGTCGGATAATCGGCATCTTCGACAAGAAAACGATGGACCACCACCCAAGGAGTTGTGATAAGAAACAAAAGGAGGCACATTTCGAATGGCTCCATTTCCAAGCCCAGCCCCAACCATGGGTGGGCGCGCTAATGACCACTTGACGCCTCCTGTGTGGACCGGGATGCTTTGAGAACCGGACACTTCGGTTGCCAGGAAAGTCTGCACTCCACGCATAGAGAACGACTTCCAATACATTCCCTTCTTTCTTTTATGAAAAAATAATTATGTTATACATACCTAGAAAATATCCAAACGCCTCAGTAGGTTTTTATCAATTCTTGGAAGTCATTGTGAAACTATTGGTTTTTAAATAAAAAAAACATTGGGGGATTAGCCCTTCTGCCAACATTGGGGGGCTCAAGCACCCTCAAACCCTACGGAGTCGTATTAATAACTGGCAGTGAAATAAACCGGATGACAATATAATACTTACCTTCTTTCATAAGTTCTTAAAAATAGTTTTAAAAAACGCAGAAGGTTTGTGTTGAAGGCATCTGCTAGAACAGAGCTATTGAACTAAGAATGCTGATCCCACTTAAAATTTCAAGGAAGTTATCAGAACAGATATAGGTAAATAGTCACATAACTCGGCCTCCCTCGAAAATCTCTTTTCTCGCTAGGGACCGCGGCTTATGCTAAAATATGCATATTTATAATTCATCTGAGATAAAAAAAGGAAATGCAATAATTTTAATACTGCAATTTTGCAATACTATTTGAGTTTTCTATGGATAGGTTTGGTTTATAATATAGAAATACTTTGAAATAGGCGTGATAAAGGACGTTTTTGATTTCGAACACCATCTTGAGATACTTCTTTTGAAATAAAAAAGAAATAGGGTATAACTTTAAAAGGTTAAGATTTTAGAGTTTTCAGATTAATATTTTTAAATTTAGCATAGCCGAAAACCCCAAAATCGACTTAAATTACGCGCAAATGGAAGAATACGATTTTGGCACCATTTTGGACGCCATCTTGAATTCCTTTAGAATAACTTTAAAAGGGTAAGATTTTAGAGCTTTCAGATTAATATTTTTGAATTTAGCATAGCCGAAAACCCCAAATATATAACCGATATTTATAGCCGAAAACCCCAAAATATGTTTAAACTACGCGCAAATGGACGAATTTGATTTCGGCGCCATTTTGGACGCCATCTTGAATTCTTTTAGAATAACTTTAAAAAGGTAAGATTTTAGAGCTTTAAGATTAATATTTTTGAATTTAGCATAGTCAAAAACCCCAAAATGGACTTGAATTACTCGCAAATGGAATAATTCGATTTTGGCGCCATTTTAGACGCCATCTTGAATTCCTACTCCCCTGAGGTGGTTTCATTACTTGTGTCAGATTAATATTTTTGAATTTAGCATAGCCGAAAACCCCAAAATATACTTAAATTACGCGCAAATGGACGAATTTGATTTCTGCGCCATTTTGGGCGCCATCTTGAATTCCTCTTCTCCAAGAAGTCACAAAACTTGTGTTATATTAATATTTTTGAGTTTAGCATAGCCGGAAACCCCAAAATTGACATAAATTACGCGCAATTGGACGAATTTGATGCCGGCGCCATCTTGGACGCCATCTTGAATTCCTCCCCCCCAGGTGGTTGCCCAACTTGGGTCCCGGTGTTTTTCTGACCCTTATACCATAAGGAACAAGTGTGCCAAATTTCAGACTGGTAGCCGGAATTGCAGAATCTTTATAGATTCTTGTGCGTTGCTCCCGCACTATTAGGTTTGATACTCGTGCCTTGCTAGGGCAGACAGACTTTACAGAACCGTTGAAAACGCGAGTAGAACAATGTGGTAGAACTGGTTTTTCCCCTAACCGCTCCCCTTTTTCTCCAAATGGCCCCCCGTTGTTCCCCTCCCTGAATTTCTTGGAAATTCTCCCCCTCTCGATCCTCCAATTCGACTTCTGCATTCCATAGCTCAGTGTTCAGTTCAGTCCACTGTTGTGTATATTCAGAATTATGGAAAAGAAAAACAGAAGCAACTCCTTATGGAAAATTTTTTAATCAGATAGAAAATTAAAAATACGAGATTGCGGTGTGTACAAAGTGTAAAGATTGTAGATATATACCAATAAAAGATGTAAAGGTACGAATGTTTGTTCTGTTTTTAGACATTGTTCTTTCGTTTCTATCTATAATAATAAAAGAGCTTTACCACTCACTCACTCACTCATCAACGCACAGCAAAATCTAACGGGGCTAAAGACTCGAAACTTGGTAGGGTTGAAGACCTTACGATGTATACGCGCACTAAGAAGGGATTTTTCGAAATATCTTTTTTCTGACCCACAGGGGGGTTTGGAGCGTTTTCGACGTTTTTGAGCCCATCGGCGTCCCAAATGACCCCAGATCTTAGTTATTTCGCAGGAAGGTACCTAGCAACAATTTCTAGAAAGTCATTTTTCAGATTTTGGATATTCGAATTTTAAGAGGTCTGAATATTCCAAAAACTCGTTTTTGCTGAGCATAAACCAAGTTTTATATTTTCGAAGAAAACAATACCGAGAAATCGATATTACGAATTGAACTGTTGGTAATACCTTCTTGAGAGAATTTCAAAGAAAGTAATTTCTGGATTTTTCGATATTCCATTCTGGAGGGGGTGCACGGGAGTTTGAATATTCACTCCCGTTTTTAGTTTTTGGATCCTAGCACCCACATTATTAATGTGATTGTTATAAAATTTTAGCATGTTGTTCCTCACACAACCAGGAAGGTTTGCGAAAAAGAATTTTCTGAATGAAAGCATTCCAATGAGCCTTTTTTGTCCCTTTTCTAAATTTTTATGCTCAGCCTTCAATGTTAAATTTATTGCGGTTATTGCACTTTCCATGACACGCAAAACCTCTATTGTTGGAAATATTTATTTTGAAACGTTTTATAACAGGTGAATTTTTAAAAAATATGATAATGAAAAAATTTTTAATGATTAAATTATTTTTTTATGATAACCAAAAACCGTTCCACTGAAAAATTTTATTCTTTTTTCTATTTAATCAAATTTAAGTATTTCCAGCAAAGTTCAAATTAAACAATATTTTATCACAGGCATTTTCAGTGTCGATTCAAATTATGTTCACTTTTATTTCATGTTTTAAATTTCTTTCAATGAATGAGATGGTAATAAATCAGCAAAGGGGGGTTCAGGGGGTCTCCCCCTGATTTAAAAAAAAAAAATTATCATTATTAAAAAATGGTTATAAACACGAATTCTAAACCGTTTTTTTTAAGATTTTGTTTAACATCTTAAAAAAGTATAAAAGTATGTAGTATATTTAATTGTTTTGTATTTTATAAAAATTTAGCGGGATGAGGGGGAAATAAGTTTTATCTAAGACATTGCTGTTCAATACCTATATCTTTATTGTGAAGCGAAGGCGGAGAAATTTGCCTCAAATATACATTTATACCAATTGCAGGAATGGATGGAGGGAGAAAAGGACAAACGAGAAAAAAATAATGATGGTCCCCTGACTTTTCAGATGGTCCCCTGACTTTTTTTTCTATTTTGAAAAATTACTCTTTAAAAACGGGGATGGGGATTTCACACATTAAATCTAAACAGGTGGTATTTTTAAAGGGTTTTTTTACATCTTAACGAAGTGGTATGGCATCCAAAAAGAATCCTAGCGGGAAGACTGTTGACTCTATTGTATCTAAACGATAATTCTTATTCATTTTAACACACAGTTTGATAAGCCTTTTGTCCCCCGAGCAACGGCGGGCATATCAGCTAGTTTTAGTGATAAAATCCTGCTTAAAAAGGTTTCTAGGTAAGATTACGTATTACAGGTTTTAAGTATATCGCCGAAACGGTGTTTTATGGAATTCCGCATATAGCGTCGTCCCGCTTATAACGACGTTTTCACAAATCCCCTTGAACGGCGTACTAACGGGAGTTTACTGTATACAGACATGAATAATTTAATATTGAATTAAGATTTCTCTAAATATTCTACTCTCTTTTTCTATCTTACTTTTTTTCTTTTTTTTTATCTTACTTTCTTATATCCTTTAGTTACACCAGAGGAGAACTATACTCCTTGTCAGCCAATGAATTTTCATGGATAAAACGTATTTAAATTACATGAAAATTTCTGGAGTGGAAATACTTACGGTTTCCTCCATAACTTCTCTTTACAATTTGTCCCTTAAAAGTAGCGTTTTGTCTCATTTTGAGACTCTTTAGTTTACACCCAAAGAGGACCACTCCTTGTGAGGGGCTAATTTTTAATGAAAAACAGTATACAAATTGACGTTGAAATTTCGAGAGAGGGTTGAACCTACAATGCAGTCTTTGGAATAACCCTACATCATTGAATCATACACGTGCCCCTAGGTCAGGCCCTAATATATCAAATCAGAATCAACATCGGTGGACCCTCGACTCTCCTCTCCCCATTCTGATAACATCCCCGAAAATTAACCATCATCAGTCCCGTCTTTCTCACGTGCTCCCTCATCACCCACAGCTGCTCGCCCGTGCCAATCACAATTTCGCGACTTCACGCTCGACGCGCCGCCATGTAAAGGCCGCTAAAGGCGCACCGACGCGCACGGCGACAAAAAGCGCGTTGACAGCCCGTCAAGAATTCCTTCGATTGAGTCCCTATTGACAAACGATTCCCTTTCTATTCGCAAATTTGCCGCTAGGGAGGCTCGATGATCACACCTGCGATCGCTTTCTTTTTTTTTTTTCGCGTATATGACTTTTATTATTCGCGACAACCCCGGGGAAGCTTTGTGCCGGGGTTTGAGCTAATAGTTGGCTTCGGGCCGAGTGTTATGGGGACTCTTTTTGAGAGTGGCTTATTATTGTTGTATATATATCGCACGGAGGAAATGACTTGTAAACGGTTTTTTATAGGTGACGGGGAACTAACTGTGGAACTGGTTGAGTGCTGTTGAGTGATAGTGAAAATGGTTGTGTGTTTGTGTGTGGGGAAAGTTGGAGAATATTAACGACACTTTCCTCTTCCCTATGGACACTTTTCCATAGTAAATACTTCTAGTAAAGTAATCCATAGTAAATATTTCAAGATTAGTGAAATAGTGCGCCGAAATATTTTTAAGTATCTTGAGATGAAATTGAGGTACATTCTATCTAAGGCTATCAGTTAATTCTCTAATGTCTCAACCTTATATGCAGTTTCTCTCTCTCTCTCTCTCTTTCTTATTTTCTCTCAGGGGCGTACATAAGGGGGGTGAGAACCATCTTTTACTACAAAAAAAATCATATCATTGTATTTGATTGTAAATCAGGTGTTTATTTATAAAATGATATTATAGTATTCTTAACACAAACTAAAAAAATAAGAATATTATTTGCTAAATTAAAGTATTAATTTGGAAATTTCTACAATTCAGGAACTCTAACCAAGTTTTTTTTTTTAAATAACTTCATTCATAAAACTTTCTTTTTTTTTCAAAGAAATTCTCAAATAAAACTTTCCACCCATTTAATCTTCTCCAAAATACCCTCGTAAACAAATAATGAAAATCTCACCAATCGCAAACAAGAAAACGATCACCTCATCAAAGATCCATCCCACATAAAAACAACCCATCTTCTCACAATAAGCCACGCCCATTAAACCATAACGACAAAACGACGAGACAAGATTAGAGCAAAAACCTCGCAGAAATCACACAAAAATTAAACACAATGGATGCTCCACTCAACCGAGAGTGATTTCACCCCTATTGAATTATACCCTCCCCCTCCCCCCATCGGCCGCAAAGTCACCTTTTAAGGAAAAAGGGTTCGACTGCTACCCTCCAAACAGCAAAAAAATATTCCAAAAAGCAGCAGAGAGAGGGGGGTTTCCTTTTAAAAGAATACATCAAGAGTAGGGGAGAAGCGAGCGAAGCACTTGAAAAATCAGTCAGTTACTCGATCGGTTTAACTGTTTCTCAGTCACTCCGGTGACATTTTACTGATGAAGTCGTCCCTTTCTCGCCTCCTGCTGCAAATGGAAACGACCCTTTGTGAAGGGAAATGCGATGGAGAGAGGCCCTTACACATATTAAAGAAAAACTTCGCTCCTGAAGGATTGCATGGGAGTTATTTCAATTTGACTGAAATTTCTCTCGCCTCCCCTCTAGTGGACTTCGACGAAAAAGAACAAGAATTCAAAAATGGAGTGGGGACGGTTGTCCTTTCTTGTTACATATCGCTTTAGTTCTTGTTTCTTTTCCCTTGATTGATCGGATTGGTGGAACGCCTATTTACCAGCGATTTACTTAAGTTTAACTTCGACTTTTTTTTCTTCCCGTTGTTGCCAGGTTTTTTTTTTATTTCGCTAAGAAATCTTTTTTATTTTTATTTTGGCGGTGGTCCTTTCAGCGAAGTAGGTTTACTTTTATGAACTCGATTTATTTGATTCGATTTGTTCCTAATTTCGTTGATGGGGATAGAAAGAAGAGTGTTGAGAGTAAAGATTGGAGAATGAAGTGTTGGAGAGGAATTGAAATGGGATTTCACCGATTGGTGATTTTTTTTTTCGGAATGATGTTTCTTACATTATAACTGCATTAAAGATAAAAATAACTGAACTAGGACATAAAAGAAAAAAATCAAAAAACATATTTTCACACTATTATATAACTATTTTCTTATACACACGACACTGGTGAAGAAAGAGAAATTCATATACTTTAAAAAAGTATTATCGTCTTATCCAGGGGTTCCCAAATTCATTCAAATTACTGCACCCTTTGGAAAAATAGGACTTTCTCACGGCCCTCCAGTATCTATCTCATCTATAATTTAGTCATACAAATAAAATGGCTGTATTAAAAATACTTGCTACTCTATACTACTGTTAACTGTTTCATCCTCTCTTTTTAAATTATTTGTTAGCTTGCTGGAGTAGATCCTCAAGACCAAGGAATATTTTTCTGAATGGAAGGCCTCAGTTTTGGAATTTGAATAGAGCACATTTACTAAGAATAAAAATTGGATATTTCTTTTTCTGGAAATTTTTTTATCTATACTAAGGAATTGAAACATTCATGAAAACCTTTTTGATATCTTTCCAACGAAAACTCTCTGATATCATGAAAATAAATAAAAGACCTAAAGGTGCCATGTGTCTAAGAAAAATAAACATAGGATACAGAGTTTTTTTCTCTTTCGAAATGCTGATAAAAATTTTGCCCCAAACCTATTTCTAATAAAGTGACTCAAAATTATTTCAAAACCCCATCATGGAGAACTATAGTATAAAAGTAGCATTTTGAAACATTTAAAGGTAGGATTTAAATCTTGGTATACTATAGTAATAGGGGATAGTTCTAAGCGCCAAACTATAGAAGTTTTTGGGTTCTTCCTTCAATTTTTAAAAAATTTATCTCAAAACTAGCTTTTAAACTCATTTTTAAACATTCGCATTTTAACATCCGAAGAGGACCGTTTCTTGTACGCCGCAGAGTTTTCAAGGATTAAAAGACAGTATAAAAATTACTCATAAAAACTTCGGGAGGTCTTTGATACGGCCTTTGGATATGGCCAGTCGATTAAATCATAAACATCATCAAATCTTTTGTATGAAATTCCGCGCTTCCATGTGAAGACCACTGGACATTGATGGATATTCTATCGATATTTTTATTTTAATCGAAGAGGCCTCTTGAGGAAAGTTGATCCCGAGTCGACATTTGTATGTCGTTAGAGCTCGACCCGAAAGCCCAAAGAGACGATCAGCCCCAATCCCCAGGCATCAATTCGCTCACTTTGGAGGATCTCCCAAAACGCTAATCGACCTCTCTTGGCGAACTTATCGCTCACTTTGATCGCCTAAAAACCTCCTAAACATTGGAATATAACTTTTTTATAAAAATTCAGGATTCAGATGTAAAATTTATGCAGCAAATATAAGTTAGAAATATTAGTTTATTTAAATGATGTATTAATTTTTAATTGTTATTCTTATAAAAAACACCGATTCAAAGTTAATGGTTGGATGTTTTGGTTTTATTCGAAAAGAAATTGTTTGAAAATTGTTAATTGCAGTTAGATTTGTAACTATTTTTTTAAATTAAATTTAAAAAAAATATTTCTGAGAAGGTTTTTGCTGAGATTTTTTAACAATTAAGAGTTAATCTCCTGAAATTTTTCAAAATTGTTGACCCATTAATATTTTTCAAAATGTGTCCTGAATCCTCTTAATTAAAATATAGGAGAACCTTTTTCTCATGTCATCAATTAAAAACTATGAAAAACCCTAAATCTCGAATTATTTTTTAAAACTGTAGTTTAGATTCTATGAAATTCCTATTAAACAAAAACCAATATTCATTTTCTTATTTGAAAGTATTTTCTATAAGGAGTTATATTAATTTGGTATCTACGTCTGGGAAAAGTATATACCTTCAATAATACCACATAGAAAAAGAAACCTACCTTAACCATTTTGATGTTAATACAGTATGCAAATAATGTTTTTAATATTTCTATCTTTGATTGATGGAACAAACTTGGGTTTCTCCTCTGGCTTTCTTGTCTTTAACATCTTCCTCTTAATTTTGAAGTAAAGGAAGAGAATATAGATAGAGATAGAAAAAAGAGGAATAAAGTAAAAGAGATATAAAATGAAATGCTACCAGAAAAATGAGAAGGATAGAGTATGAGATGAAAGGATAGTAAGAGATAAAAAAGAAAGAGTAAGAGAGAGGGCAAGAGGAGAATGAGAGTGTGATAAAGAGAGAGAATGATAGAGAAGAAAGATAGAAAAGTGGAAGAGAAAGAGGTACTGTGTGAGAGAAAAATGAGAAGGATAGAGTATGAGATGAAAGGATAGTAAGAGATAAAAAAGAAAGAGTAAGAGAGAGGGCAAGAGGAGAATGAGAGTGTGATAAAGAGAGAGAATGATAGAGAAGAAAGATAGAAAAGTGGAAGAGAAAGAGGTACTGTGTGAGAGAAAAATGAGAAGGATAGAGTATGAGATGAAAGGATAGTAAGAGAAAGAAATAGAAAGAGTAAGAGAGAGAGCAAGAGGAGAATGAGAGTGTGATAAAGAGAGAAAGAGAGAGAGAGGGAGAAAGAGAGAGAAGAAAGATTGAAAATATGGAAGAGAAAGATATGAAACAGAGAGAAGTGAGAGAGAAAGTGAGAAATAGATGTATTGAATGCAAGAAATAGAACAATAGTGAATGGAGAACTCGTGAGGTAAAAAATACTACTTTTATCGAAACCATCCGTACATTCACAAAATCACAAACCCACATAAATATACACCATCAAAACTTATAATAAACATTTTCTTAACCACTTCACAAACAACACGCCCTGCTGTCCCTTTCAAAAAGACACCCACTTTCTCGTCGATTACACCCCCGTCCGAGAGACGAAACCGGCAACCCCCTTCATCCCTTCCGAACATCAAGAAGAGCGCATCCCCATGATAAATAGCATCTGGGCCCATCGCGAATTCAAAACCGTTCAAAGCAAATTGCCCCGCCGCCGCCCTAAAAGCCAGCTTTTTGCGCCCCGCACAGTTGGCATGGCCGCTCTTTTCATTTATCTACATAGTAGATTGTTTTTACACATCGGGGGCACTCAGCCCTTGCGGAGGGGGTGGCGATTTTTTTTTATTTTTTTTATTTCAGAGGGGGGGGGGTGCTTTTTTTATGTATTAGTTCATTATGGTGGAGTTTTTCTCCGACTGTGTTTTGCGGGTCTTTTTTGTTGGGTCGGTGTCAAAATTCGGTTTTAGGGTTAATGGGTGTAATGAGATGGGAGGATATCTTTTGTTTTTTATTTGGATTCGGGAGTTGGGTGTAATTTTTAGATGTTGGAGAGATGTTTTTCATCACGTAAAAATTGAAAATGTTTAAATTTGTCGTATTTTTCGTATGCTTACATTAAATTATATTCTTAATTTTTTAAACTCATACTCAGCTATTTGTATTTAGAGTAAAAAAGGAGAACCGGTATTAACCTGATTAAATACCGGTAGTATTAATTTTTACCCTCAAATTCCCCGAAGAGGATCGGTCCTTGTAAATCACATCATTTTCAAGAAAAAAACAGTTTAAAAATGTATCAAAATTTCGGGGGAACCTTTGACCTCCCCCCCCGTAGATACGGCCCTGATTTTAATGTATATTATGCAGGAGTAGAGAACGTTTACGAATGGGGGACTGTCACATTTCGATTAACTTTTTTTTTATGGAAAATGTTTTAAAAACATGATTCTTTACCCCATTTTAAACATTTTTGCAATTGAAAAATTATGTATCTGTAATGAACGATTGGAAATCAGGTCTTTCTTTAATTCAATGTTGTAAAAAATGAAAAGGTAGGAAAAATCAAAGAATTTTGATAACACTTTTCTCAGAAACTGTTCAATCTATTTAAATAATTTTGAGCTTAAATGTAGTGTAAGCCATTATTTGTTTCTCTATAGTTTGTCTAAATTTCTAAATACTCGTATGGTTGAAAATATCGCCATTTTTTTCCAATTTATCAAGAAAAGCAGAAAGTTCGTACTTTTGATTAACTGATAAATTATTCAATATTACCTTCATATTAATTCATACTATGTAATAACTATAACGAAGTCCCTGTAGCGCAGTGGATAGCGCGTTGGACTTCTAATCCAAAGGTCCCGGGTTCGAATCCCGGCAGGGATGGCAAGTGAAAGCTATAATTTTACATCTAGCCGCCGCTAGACAGCGAGGGGATTAGTAACAACAACAACAACAGAACTATCACTCCGGTTTGATTGAAATGAGCCAGATTACGTGATAACAGACTAAAAATATTATTTTTCAAAGTGGTGACTGGGAAAATAATTTTGTTCACACATGAACGATAAAAACAGAAGGAGGTTTCAAGAAATCACAACATGGGGGCCGTCCATAAATGACGTCACGCTCAGAGGGGGGGGGAGGGGGTTAATCAATTTCTGACAATTTGTGACAAGGGGGAGGGGGGGTTTCAAAAGTTGTGACATCACATCCTCCCAAAACTGAAAATCAACCAAAAATAACAAAAACATGATTTTTTTTCTAAGATTTTTAATCCAAAAAAAAAAAAAAAAAATTTAGTTGCTTCTAGGAGAATATTCTACAAAAAATTATAACCGAGAATTTTGCAACTCTATGTATTAGACATATTGATCGATTGAAAGCGTGACATGTGACATAGGGGGGAGGGGGTCGAAAATGGGCAAAAAAAAGTGTGATATCATTTATGGACGGCCCCATGATGAAATGACCAATTTGTCGGCTATCGCTAAACCAACTCTTATCACCGTAAAAAAAAATTGGCATCCACCCCTTTAACTCGATCACCCCATCCCTAACAATATACCTAAGTTTACTGACACCTTACGGACATTTATCCGCTTAAGGAGAAAATCATCAGCCGCTCTATTACACCTAATACCGGCTACACTTTCCATTAAGGACAAGGGCTGATTGGTAAACATTTTAAGCCCGCGATTTTCCCCCCGCGGAACATCTTCATTTTATTGCTCGAACAAAACCACACGAAGGCGCTTTTATAAGACGTGAGGAGCACCCCTGAGTCCCTCTTTTGGAGGATAATCTGGCCACGTTCGATAGAGATGATGGGGCGCGTATATAGCGCAAACATAAATTACAATTACCGCTATGTGGAGTTGAGACGTAAGCGACAAATGGGCCAACATTTGTTTCTGGATTAAGTGAGAGGGGGTTTTTGATGAAAGTTGGTGAGAGAAGTGTTTGGATCAGCGGGATTTGTTTTGTCCGGGATGCGTGGTTTTTGCTGGAAGGATCATGGGAGGAGGTGTCGTTTTCTAGTGGGGGGGGGTTATGTTGTGAATGTACTGTTGGGTTGATCGTAAAGTCTGTGGAAACATTGCACACGAAAGTTTGTTTTAAAAATCTTGTGTGAATTTTTCTTGAGAAGAGTGCTTAAAATTAGAATCAAAATAATCGTGTCCAAAAATTAAGGATAGTTTGTAATTTTAAGAACAATGTCATAAATGTCAGCTCCTTATCAATGATAATCATGTCATAGAATCTTCCAGATGTTGAAATATATGCCCCGACTTCAAATTACTCTAATATTAGTTTAGGGGGTACAACTACCCTCCAAATAACGGAGTGCCTTACACACTCGGAGAAATCTTATTTACAGGTATTCCAGTCACTTAAAATCATGCATGGATATCAGGAATATCATATTTTTTTTTACAGATAAGTTGGAAATCTTTGCTCAATGCTTTTGACGTTTCTGTTAGTCCAAATATGTCTGGAACTCCATTATCAATGGAGGACCACTGTATCCCCTTCAATAATTGTCAGAGTAACTTGATCCCGATGTATACTATATTCACACACTCCAGAAGATTCTATGACATGAATGTCATTGATATGGGACTGAGATTTGTATAATTATTCTTAAAATTGCAAACTATCCTTAATTTTTGGACACGAGAGTAAATGAAAGTGAATAATCAAGGTTAAAATGCTAAAGAGCAAAATGATAACAAAGAGTAAAGCGATGCTCAAGAGACTCAAGATCAAAGGGATGCTGAAGAGCAAAGAGAGACTCAAAAGAAAAGAGATGACGAAGAACAAAGAGATAATGAATTGAAAAGAGATTTTCAAGAGTGAGAGAAGTTCAAGAGCAGTAGTTCCCGACCTGAAGAAACTAGCTCTTTTATTAGAAATCCCTAGCATCCCTTACTCCTTAGCATCTCTCCGTTCTTGAGTTTCTTTTCATTTTTCAGCATTTCTATACAGTACCAAAATTTGGCCAAAATATCGATTTTGAGATTTTTGGTTATTAATATAGTTTATACTCCTAAAATTAATTATCCAAAATTTCAAACCGATTGGTTTATTCTAAGTTTAAAAAAAATGGGTTTTTCAAAAGCACTTTTAGCTTTTTTTTTAGTTTTGGTTTCGAAATTTTTAGTTTATATCAGTTTATATGGTTTAATAACACATATTTTTTTATAAACTGAATCAAAATTGTTTGTGGTTACTTTAATCACAATTTATGCTTGTTTAGAAACATGTAGCGCTTGTTTTATACTTTTGAACTTTTTTCATCAGTTGCAATCTGAAAATATCATATTTTTCGCGTATTTTTAAAAATAATTCAATTTTGACACCTATTTAAGTGTTTTATATTAATTTATTTATCTGTTATAAAGTAACTAACATTATTTGTGCGTTACGTTCCGAAAATTAATTTTTGAAGAAAAAAATACATTTTTTCCCGTTACTCATATTTATCTCCTTCTCGCTTAAATTTCAAAAATATTAATTAAAACAGTACATTTTAGTGTTTAATAATGTTAATAAGCATCATAAGAAAGAGTAAAAAAATAATTGAGGCGTTATTTTAGTGTTTAAAATTGTTTTCATTGTTTTGAAATTTTTGAATTGGTTTTTCTCAAAACATGGTTTTATTAGATTCAAATCCCTAAAGCTTTTTTCCTATTAGACCAAATGGTATGAAACTTGATATTTATGTTCTATAGGGTAGTTATATTAAATGTAACTTGAGAAATTATGCATTTTTGGCCCGAGTTATTTTTTACACTTCATAATAAAGCAAATATCTTAAGATTTTCTCGTTTTTGAAGAAGAAACACCAAAAAAAATTTTTTTCTTAAAAACTACTTCGAATATCCTTAATCCCCCTCATAGAAATATAACACATAATATAAAGTACGTATTAGTGAAAACAGAATGAGAAAAAATTAAAAATAACGGAGGAGTAGCATTTTGAAATTATGTAAAATTTTGGACATTTTGTTTAATTTTTCAAAAAATAAATTTTTTTTTGATGATTTTCTGCTTAATATTGTAATATAAGGTAGCAATAGATAATTTAGCACTCTTAAAGAAAGAAAAATCCCAAATACAGAGGAAAAAAATTTTTTGGTACTGAGTCCCCTTAATAGAGCATTTTTCTACGCTCCCAAGCAGCAAAAACATTCAAGATTCGTTCAATTTTCTGCATTACGAATAATTACGAATAATAACGTAATAATTACGAAAACTTGACATATATTGGTATAAGCAGTGCTACTAGAGTTTTAGCATCCCTTAACACCTCTTTATCTGTTTGCTCTTTAATTTGACTTTCGCCCGGGCTAATCTTAAAGTACTGGATATTGTCATGGGTGCTGTATAAGATTAGATATGTCGTTGTGCTTTTTAACATTTTTGAAATAAAAAAAATATAATAATGAGTAGCACTTTTAGAGGCTTCGATATTTTAACTATTCCAAACACATAGAAATACCTTTCCATTTACAAAATGAATTGTTTTGAAATAATTTCCCCATCAAATAAGTTTCATAAGCCCCACTTCTCGGGCAATTCCCACTATTTAAACTTCCCTAAAGAGGAAACTCAACCCCTTCTAATTACATGAATAAATTACCCACTGCAAAGTTAACCATCCATTAAAACCAAGCATACACCAAAAGCACCATCACAACAACATCAATCCATTTAACTATAATACAAACGACCATAATAACGCTAATCAATGCTCCGACCGACTCCATTGTTTACGTCGTTGCCACCGACCGAGAGCTCAATGATGAGCAACAAACCAATATATCCGACCAATCGATCTCATCGTCATCAGATGCAAACATCGCGTCGTTACTCTTCCTTTATGTGCCAGGTACGTCGCGATCTGGTCGAAAAGAAAGCCAAAGTTCGTCGCGGCGGGCCGTTATGGGGGGAGTCTTTTGACAGCAGGAATGTCTCCCCACCTACACTTGGGGAGCTCTTTCATAAGTCACTTAAGTTCGGTATTAATCGGGAACGGGCCCATCGCGAAGCGGAGTTTAGTTCGTAAAGGCTGATTTACACGGAGCGACGGTTCGAGGAGGTTGGTTACTTGGAGGCGAGTGACTCGCTATATCGATATTCCGGCCAGCAGCTGGATGACTTTTCATTCAATGTGCTGTCTTATTAGCTTTTGCTTAAATTTTTGAAAGATTTTATGTGTTGTGAGTTTGCTTAAATGAATTATTGGTTTAATAAAAATGCTAGTGTCACTCAATTTCAAATTCGATAGATACTAACATTATTTTTCTTTCTTTTATAGCTCAGAAAGTGCCTATTACCCAAGACAGCGTACCAATTGACGCTTCAAGTACAAGGCTTTTTTAGTAAGTGGAAAATCATATTTACGTTGTACTAAAATTTGGACTAAAAGGGCCTATATGGATTCGAAAATATATCTTTCTCAACAGAATTTAGGAAATATTTAATTATTCTAGAGCAGTGGTTCCCAAAGTGGGTGCCATGAAGATTAAACATACTATTTTACAACACTAATTTTAGAACACATTACTGGATAGAACGCATTTCCAACACTTTTCAAACATATTCAGAACACTTTTTATAAAGTGATCAAGAGTCTCGATTTGGCGAATCCGAAAGACTTGATTAGGGTGGGAAGATTCTGTCCTATCTTCAGTCCGTAACTAGAATTTCTTTTTTTTTTTGGGGCGGAGTAAACTCAGAAAATTATTTATATGTCACTCTCAGGCTTGAATTAAAGGTTAAACGAAGCCTTTTAGAAAAGAACACTTCCAGAAATGCAGTAGCAAAAATAATTTTTTTTTCGGGGGTGGGGACAAATACAAAAGATGGTGCAAAGAACTGCGGTGCTCTCGTCCACCATATTGTTCCGAGATTGGAATCGTATGCGGATTGCTTTTACACTTTTAGTGGTCCGTTAATTAAATAGTTCCAAAAAATCTAGAACAGCAACTAATTACCAAAAAAAGTCCTCAGCTATTATACGAAAGTAATGGTGTGTTCAAATGATTTTGTATTATCAGTGTATAATTACTTGTAAGGGAGAAAGAAACGGTAGCTCTCGACCTCTCGTGTCAAATCTCTCGTTTCCATATCGTTCCCGTCTCGTTTCTGAATACTGCTCTACATCTAGGGATTTCATGGTACCCCTCAATTTACGCCCAGTAGGTCTGTCACCTGTTGGGAGGGCAATCGCCCTATTCCCGGTCCCTCAGTGGATCCCCTAAAACTTCAAACCCCCCAGCCAACTGGAATTCCAGTCACAACAGCACTCCAGTCGCACTGGCATACGAGCAATCACTCATAAATCAGCCCATCTCCTCCAAATGACAACCAGAGAGATTATTAGATTCGGAGGGATGTCCTCCCCGCAAGTTTCTTCGTTTTTATCGGGGGGGGAGTGACTTTAATTTTGTGAGAACGCCTCCTGTTTATGGTCTGCCCTCATCACCACATAACTCCTCGCATCATAATGGGCAGGCATTCCTGCCCTGAGTTACGTCGGAGCATTGAGTGCCTTAGATTAGTCCGCTTAATTGTTACATCCGTCACTTTAAAAGACGTTATTGGGACGTTTCGCCGGCGACGTGTTTATGCACATGAACTGACTCTTTTGCACCGTTAGTTAGTATCGATTGATTGGTGGTTGATGATGATTTTTTTTAAAGGAGTTGATGCTTTTAATTGTCTTGTTTTGTGTTTTTCGTAGGGGGGGGGATCGAAGTGGAGTGGCAAATAAAGTGGAGTCGTTTTGTTTGAAAGGGGAGTGTATAGTGTGGCGTTTTGGAGAGCGGTCTTTTGGGATGATGGGATGGGAAGTAACTGACAGAATCACATCCAAGGGAGGTTAGACGTTAGAGCAGTGTTTCCCAACCTGTTTCGGTCCATGCCGCACCAAAGCCTTTCTTAAATTTTCCATGCCCCCCACGTTCCGAAAATCCTTCTTGATAAGTAAATAAAACCTGGTGGTCCATGCCCTTCTTGGAGGGCAATTTGGTTGAAAATTTTCAAATTGACCCCCTTGAAATTCATATTGCGCCCCACGTTGGGAAACACTGCGTTAGAGGGTTACGAGGAGTCATTGGGGGAGTAATACCTCACACAAGTTTTTTTTCTAGCTATTCCATTTTATATTGTCAAATTGTTGTTTTCAATGCAATTATTAGGAGTAAGATGCCCCCAAAATCCTTCTCCTGAATGCACCTACAGACCATGGGAACAACCTACACAATTTGGGGTGGCATGCTGCCCGTGGTGATAATGAAAACATACATCCTTTAATAAAAGATGAAACATCTGTAGAAAAATGGGGAAGAGACTGAACATTATTTGTACCTCTCACGAGTTCTTTTATACTTTAAATTTAAGATCACTTACAGAATTGGTACACTAAGGCTGGGCGCGCACGAGTGACTAAAGTCACGGCGACCAGGATTACTAGTATCAAAAATATCACTAGACAACAATGGATCTCTCTGAAGAAATTCTTGGCAATCGGCCAAGTGTCACGTCGCCGAGTGCGCGCACTCTACCAATACTTGAACTTGTTTCAATAGCCAAGGCAACAATTTTGTCTTTGTCACCGTGACAAAAGTCGCTCGTGCGCGATCAGCCTTAATGACAAAATTTTGTGTACAATAACAATGTGAGTCCAACCGGTCTATATAAATCAGATATCGATTTCCCTACGAAACTACTAAATGGCTTCTACATAAAATATCCTCTTATCTACATCCTCCAGCTTTATTAGGGGAAAACACAGCTCACGTGTGTATGAGTCAGTATCCAATCCAAACCCCATGCTCAATGGCCCGAAAGATATCTCAATCACCGATGCTTCGGCGGTTTTTAACAGCTAGTAAAAACTCCCAGCAACCAAGTCCATATAGACGGCGATTTAACCCGACGAAGGGGGTCATCGGACAATAGGGGGTGAGGTATTTATGGGGAGGTCCCTTTGTGGCCACAGGAAGGATAGATGAGAACTGTTTTCTGTCGTACCACCCCCTGGGGAATTTATAGCGAGGTGCACGGGCCGTATTTATCACTTTGGGGGAGTCCATAGCACCCTGCCTTTCTCAGGGGTCAGTTCTGTGTATAGGAAACAATGCTCCACTGTAGTTCAGTTTTATACAATGTTGTGATTGGTACTGTAGAGCGTAAAAGGGCGGTTGCTAAATGTTTGAGATACTGCTTTTTGATTGGTTGTCATTTTTTGTTAAAGTTGGGACCTGGTGAGATTTTTTTGAATTATGTGTGAATTAGAAGGGAAGGGCGGGGATTTTTTTTCTTTGTCTTGCCTCTTTGTTAAAAAGCGATGGTACGAAGTTGGCGCAAAGCAATGTTTATAAACGTTTTCAATTCAATGTGCACACTAGCTAGAGAAGTATTGACAAGTACGTTTAATACTTGATCAGGAGAATAAGAAAACCATGTAAAGCAGTCATAATTCTTAATTTAGTTTTTTATCGAATTAATTTTTTTTCGAATCGAATTTTCTCAAGTGTATTTGAGAAACCACTTTTGACGCCTTCCTAGAATGAGTTAGGTGTTAGCATGGCATGGCAATCTTGAAAAATATTTTAAATATGAAAAAAAAATATTCAATAGTTATCTACATAGTTGCAGAGCTGTATTTTAAAAGCTGTAGTAGGCAGTGCAAAACTAAGGAGGCGAGACAGAGTTTTTAAAGTGACCCTAATCATATACAAAGACGTTTTTTTAAGTAGATTATCCAAAATTTGATTCGAGTTAAAATCCTTCATTGATTGTTCAATAAACATTAATTTTTTAATTTCTGAAACTTCCTAGATTAAGTTATCAATTTACTAAAGTAATTTGTAAAAACTTAAAAAAATCAAACTTTATAAAGCCCAAAAATTTATTTGCGTAAAGTTTTTATTTCTTTGGAGTTTTTGCTGGATGTTGGAAGGGTTTTTTTTCACATTACTGTATCTATTGAAAAATGTGAATAAACCAGATAATATAAACGTTATACTAATTATTTAAACTTTATACCTTTCATATTCGAATTGTTCCAACCCAACAGTACAGTGGTAAAATTGGTTTTTCTAAGAAGCCACAATATTAAATAGTATTTTCGTAAAATAGCTGTTTTTAATGTTCGAGTAAATTGTGTGTTAATTTTATTTATTGATTTGAAATAATAGTTTAAAATTATTTTACAAATTGAATTAATTTTTTCCCGTTCTCTAAAATTCTAAACTTCGATATTCTCTTACGAAAGGTAAAAAAAATTATTTTGACCAATGTAAAAAGATATGTCAGGAGTGGGGTTCGAACCCACGCTCTCTTTCGAGAACCAGAGCTTAAATCTGGCGCCTTAGACCGCTCGGCCATCCTGACTTGCAATGCGAGTAGTACTAAACATTCAACTTCATAGCTTTTATTGAATGTCCTTGAGATATATTTTTTCTTACATTTTAAGGTTTATATTCGCAAATAACCTGTTACATCATCGAAGCTTTTCTTTTTGCGCAAAAATTTAGATTTTAGTTGTTTTTATCATAAACTAACATAACCGTACAGAGAATCTAAACGTGGTTTCAGCATTCAAAAAGCTTCATGCAGAAAACCTTTGGATTGAAATCCGGAAATTAATAATAATTAAATGATTAGAATCGATGGATGAAATTAAAAACGTGAATTTCAATCTGGGATAATGTTCTTTCATATTTTCGAAACCAACAAAGGTAGTGGTAGAGGAAATCTCGTGCTGCCATCTACTAGCTTTATGTGGTTACTATTATTTCCGGTATTATCCACAAAATCTTTTAATATTTTATTCGATTAAAATAATGGCAAGAACTGAATAAAAGTAAATTAAAAGACATTTATTTTATTCATTAATTTTCTTTATTGCTCTTTTCTTATATTCATTTATCTTAAATTTGATAAATAATTATAAGATTAATTGCTTGGAGGAAATAATATTTTAAGGGTAAGTAATATTATGGGGAAATTATCCATTATTATACCTCTATTTACCATCTTAGGATTTAGTACGTTAGTGGTGGTTTCAAACAATTAATAATAATTTTCAGCTTTATTGATTAATACTGCACTCCACGCCATTAAAAAAACTAATTTAATTTAAAAAATTTTTTACAGAAGAAACTGTTGATCAAAAATTATGACATTTCGAAGAGGTCATTTAAGGGGAAGAAAGAAATTTTCTTTGACACCAAAATTGTCGGGAATTGGGAACAAGATCGTTTTTTTCCCACAGGTTTCTTTTGGTAATTTTTTAGGCTTGGTTAATTTTAATGATTCATTAAAAAATAATTAATTAATTGCTAAATTATTTATTAAAATTGAGTTTCAAATACTTCAATTAAATTAATTAAAGTAAGTAATTTTGAGTTAGTAAATACCATTAATAAATGAAACTTTTAGCACTATTCTTTGTGAAGGTATTAATTACAAGCGAAGGGTTTCTATATAAGGTCCTCTCTTTGGAAAATGTAAACAATTAGTCCTTTTGAAATGTTTAAGAAACTTTTCTCCAGATTTCTACGGCGTAGAAATGCATAATAATAAAAAATGGGGATTTTCGGGCTCTCCTCCTGACTTTTTTAAATCACTATTTTTAGTAGGATTTGAATACATTTTAATTTTTACTTATGCAGATAATACGGGTTATCTCCACCATGACCTAATTGAGGAGTGAGTAAAGTATAATGTTCACCCCCAACTTAAAAACAAATACTGATAGTTTCTAGAGCAGGGTTTCCCAAACCTTCTTCATGCATCCTGAAAAATCTAGAATCGGCCATGGACCATAAAGTACAACCCCCACCAAAAATCCCCTTTATTGTTTTAGAAAATTAATATTTTTACTGTTACTGGGGGAGCCCCTTCATTGGAAATTGTAAGAGCAGGGCCACAACTAAAATTACTTCGTTTTCCCCAAACAATCTTTTAAACACCCCCCTAAGACTGCATCAAAATACTTATAAGTTGAAAGCTGCTTTTCTGCAGATTGAAAAGAAGTATTTGAATCTTGGAGCATTTCATTTTAAAATTTTGTCGCAAGTTTTGAGTTCTAAACAAATACGGGGGTCTGTGGGTCCCCAGAATTTTTATTTTCAATTTGAACATTAAAATTAGGGTTTTAAGTCCGGCTTTTGGTCATTTGGTACCTATCCCAGCCCTATTGGAAAAATTTTCATAATGTTTCATAAACCAGTATCAAATTATACTGGATCCAGTATGATTTGATACTGGTTTATGAAACATCATGAAAATTTTTCCAATAGGGAGATATCAACCAAAAAAGGGGGGCATAAAGACCGCTCTTTGTACTTCACAGAATTTTCAAGAGTATTTTCACATAAAATTTTCATATTCTCGAGGGGATTGATCCCTATAAAAATGTCACAAAAGAATAGCAGCGAATTCACCAAGAGCAAAATAAATATCGTAATTTTAATCTGTAAAATAAATGCCCAGATAATTTTGAACGCAAAATAATGGTTTTATTGAAGGAGAATGGCCGCGATCGTAAGAGTAAAAAAAAAGAAAGCCAACCTAGACGAAAAAGCTGATCTGACAAGATAGCATAATGCCATAATGCAAAATTTGGAAACCTAAATTCTGAGGGGGGGGTTAAAAATGTTTGCCCTTAATTGTTTTTTTAAAAATCTCTCTTATAAAAAAACGGATTTTTAATACATTTTGTTGAAATTAAAAAAAAAAATTACATCTTAAATAGTTTAATAATATGGGATTCTTTGGGAGGCAGTTGCTGCCCCTCCTAAATTACGCCCACGCAAAAAATTTAATTGAAAACTATGATTTCGGCTGGGTTTCGACCAGTGGCTTTGGGAACAGATGGACTAAAAATGTTGCTAGATAAGTGATGGAAATATAATGTTCATCAGAAGCACCGCAAGGCTTTTATGAGATAGAGTGGTGTGCCGATAATAATCTGTCGGACAATGCCCGATATTTTCTAAATTTAGAAGCGCATATTTTCGGTAAACCCTTGCAGCTTTTGAACCATGAAGTGTATCATCTATTGTTAATGTGTTTAGTCTTACGATGGTTACACTGTTACACTTTAGTACGTTAACTATTGCAAAACTTTTAGTCACACTAATTTTATTTAGAGAAGCTAATGCTGAAGAAAAAAATGGGGATTGTTCCCGAGAATTAGTACCTGAATTTTTTGAAAAAGGAATTGTTGAAAGTAGGGTATGGGGCATGGGAAGTGGTCAATTTAATGTCATTTTTTTTTAATTATTTATTTAAATAATCTTCGTCTTAAGTAAATGTGATTGCATTGATATTTTTCTGGGGGTTACTTTGGATGATACGAATGGACTTGTGCTTGCTAATTAAAATAGCCGCTTTGTCTTATTCCTATTTTTGCTTGTTTAGTTTATAATTATATTATTCTTGAAATGATTTAATGAATAATATTTTAGTAGTATTAGCTAGTATTTTCTTCTTATTATTTACTTTTGTGGGGTTCAATATTTCTAAATAAGTAAGTATGTACAGAGATGTCATAAGGTTGTTTCTTTGATTTACGTATTTTTTGCGATAGCATATGATCATTGGTATCTATGGTGTTACAGTAAAAGCATAAAGGACTAGAGGATTTGTTGGTTTGAAAAGTTTTTATCTGGTTAAGAGAGTTCTTGCTCTTGTTTGAAGTTTGGCTAATTAGACTAACTAATTTCTGCCTTGCGAAAAAAAGTTTATCTTTTTGAGAGATGTTCTCCATGTGTGAGAACTCATTGGCATATTTGCTCCTCCTCCATTGCTCTTAATCTACTCTTTTGATTTTTATACTTATTTCTTTTTTTAAGTCTTCAGGTGTTCTAGGGTTTGTTTAATTTTTATAAAATGCGGTGCTTTTGGATCAAAAACTTATCATTTTTGAAAGTATTTTTTTTTACAATCAAAATTTTCCCTCACTGCTTGAAATATTTTGAGTGTAGTGAATTTAACCACAGAATCGTCTTTAACCCCATACAGACTTCTTTTCAAAGAAAATTTTAGTTCTATGAATAATTAAGAGGTTAATAATAGTGTGGTAAAACTGAAAACTATCATGTTCCACTGAACATTTGAAATTTCAATGTCTAAGTTAATGGAATGTTTAATGGTTTTTCAAAGCAACAAACGTAAGAAAATACAATGATATATTCGATAAGTTATTTTAATTATTTACGTAAGCTTTTGATATATCATCTGTGTTCCAAAATTGATATTTAAAAAAATTCTTAAATTTTGAAAAACCTAAGAATATATTTACTGATATTTTTGTTGAAATTTGTGGTGATTTACCACATTGTTGTGATACATTTGATACAATTATGTTGAGATGGTGTATTTTAAAATCATTGTTTGTATTCTTATTTTCACTACAGGGAGCTTTATATTAAATATACACCTTGTACATTCCTCCCTCTAGAAATTTCTATCCATCTTTCACATTTCTCTACGTCTTTCCCCTATCACGGAATCTCTCTTCTAAAATCGCTTTCATGGACCCTACTACATGAAAAACAATTGGATTGAATTTATTTAAGCGGAAAAGTGAACAAAAGTAATCTCGTTCAAACTTTTCGTTTTGTCTAATGGCAACGCAAGATACAACAAGCGACCTTCCAAGGCTTACAAGACCAATGTACACAACAAACGCGGTATCAAATGAGTAATGATAGAATACGTGCTCATTACTGACCATCAGTAACAAATGAAAGACAGTGCTTCCCGAGTTCTATAGGGTGTATTCACATCCTCACGAAAGTATTTCTCGGTGATTGCATGAGACTAAACTGCTCGTTTTCTCCCATCTCAGGTGAAACAATTTTCGCTATGGAAACCATCGTTGTTCATGTGCATTCACAGGTGCTGGTTGTTTTTCCGAAATTCTGCTCCAGCTTCTTTCCAAGTGGGGTGGTAGAATTAAGTAAAAGAAAATATAGTACCTAATTTATTTATGATATGATCCGTTAGTTTGCTGGAGAACGTAATCCAACAATTTAGAAAATAATGTCGCTGTTGTGAGGGATCATTTTGATAAGCCTTTCCGATGTATCTAATAAATGAGAATTTCCTTGTTTTGAACCGAAGAAGCAAATTAGGGAACAACTAATCGATAAATTTACGTGACTGGTTAAATTGCTACTCGATATGATTTGAAAGCTATAAGGGATAGGTTTTATTCAATGGTTTATTTATGAAGGCACCAATAGTGGGTTCACTATGGTGATGGATAAAGACGATAAATCAAAAAATTACTTTCTCACGTGTATAAATAATCATTTTGGTTTGAATCATATTAGCTTTTTTTTCTACAACGATTAAATTTTATAGATATGCAATTTAATGCCTTTCCTTAAGAACTGCGCTAGTTTAGCTTAATTGTTTTGAATGACATTTGAGTTTTATTAAAAACAAGTAAGAACTAAAAATGTACTCTTTGGTCATAATTACACTATGAAAATAATTTACACAACCTTTAGATAAGTTAAATACCGTAAAATGGGGTAACTTTGGTCCTTTTAAGAGAAACTTTGGCCCAACTTTCGGAAAGAGATTGTAAGTGCTGTAGCTGTATAAAAGAATGTGATTATCAGTTATTTTAGCTGGCACGAACAGGTAATATTGTTGTCATTACATCCTCAAAATGGTGTTTTAAAATTCTTAATGTACTATCACTAGAGGGCTTCCAACTAAGGTAGTATAAAAATGTCGATTTTTGCTAACCTTAAAACTTTTCTTTGGAATGGCAATAAAGAACATTACTCAAAACTGCTAGGTCACATTTTCCAATCAATTATAAAGTCTTCTAACTATTTTCAATGTCATTATTTAATTTCACTTTGTGGTTTGACTATGAATGAACTTTTATTAATTCGGGGTAACTTTGGCCCATTGGAATCTGGTGCAATAAGTGAAATATTCATCGAGCTAAAAGAAAAAGTGGACCAGTATATGAATGAAAAATTAATTCTCTCCTTCTTCTGGTGTTGAAAGAAATATTAGTTTTTTGTTCCAAAGACGGATTAAAACTGGTAAACCAAAAACTGTTTCCTAAATTAGCTTATTATCTCTTTAATATGAAGAAAGAAGATTCTTAATAACACGTTAAAAACTCTATCTATTCTTTATGCATTTTATTAAAATTTTAGTTTTTATATCCTTAAACAGTTCAGAGTGTTGCAAAAAATTAAGATTCATCCACAAAAAATATAAATAATAATTCAAATGTCATTTCCATTCTCACACTGCATTTAAATGAAATCGCAAATACCCACACATTTATTCTTTTTTTCATTTAATAAATTTTCATTTGATTCATTTCATTTCATTTAATTAAATTTCATTTAATTCATTAACCTCTTCATTTTATCAGTAAATTCCAGAATAGGAAGTTCTCATCCTCACGCAAATCGTTCATTACCAGCCTACTCCGTCTCTGGGAGCTCAACGAACGGCCACAAAAGTTCATTTATATTTCTCCCATACTAAACACCAACCATGAATATCATTTCCCCCCGTTCTCTGTTTTTCGCGGTCCCTGGAACCGTAACCTATAGCGTTTCCGAGTAAAGGCGGCATAGCAACGCTCTTGATTGATTGTAACAGAGTTTTTGAAGAAGAAAGAAAGAAAAAAAAACGCGTTGCCTTGACTACAGCCGCGCTTTTCTTCAGTCCAGTGTCATTGTGTGAAAAAGAACAGGAGGCAAATCCTCGCGCATTAGGCTCGCACGGGACATGTGCCCGGGAAGACGGAAATAAATTTTGCTGTGTGAAAAATATGTAGGCGCGAAGATGGTTCGGAATCTGTTCGAGGAAAAGCTGATGCTGTGAGAAGTCATGCTGAAATTTTCGCTTGAGCCAGGTTTGTTTGATTTTTTTTTCTGTTTTATTCTAAAATGTATCGGAGGGTAAATCGTTTTTAAACTTTGAGGTGTCCGATAACTTCCCATGATTTTGGTCCATGTTGGGAATATTTATTCTTTTTTTTTAAGAAAATTGGTGAGTCTATATTGGGAACCGTGCATATAGAGACTTGGTCTTTAGAGCGTTAAAATTAAATTATTGGAAAAAATCTACCGGGATATTATTTTCTAGTTAACTTTTAATTGTAATAAAAATATGTTAATTGTTTATTTTCGCTTAAAATAATAATATTGATCAAATTATTAAAGTGTTTCACATGTAGGCATAAAATATTGTGTGGATTTTTAACTATTTGTGTTTGAAATGAATATTTTCAAGATTGACAGGTTTCCATTTAAAAAAAAATAAGAAGAAGAAGAATATTAAATTGAATTTACTGTTATCAATTTAAATTTTGGCATTTAAGGTAACTTACCTTAAAAAGTATCTATAGTAAAATGAAAAAGCAGTTCACCATTATTTTTTTTACCCTATATTTTGTTATTTAATGTAAATAAACTGATGAAACAATTTTCCCTCAATACTTTGTATTCAGTACGTAAATAAAGAAAAAAAAACTGATAATAGGTCCAAGGTACAAGTGCCTTGGTTTCAAGGGTACCTTGGACGTATAAAAAAAAATTAAAATAAAAATACCAATGCAATTAAAGTCAGCATAGTGATTTTTTTATGTAACTCAAGGTAGTTAAGTGTATCTTGGATAGGTCCAAGGTACAATGCTCTCCTTAGGTCCAAGTTACAATTCTTTATTATTTACTAAATATCTCTGATCACCATGTTCAGTTTACCCCAAGCCCCATTTTACGCACATACTATTACAGCTGAAACAATACACTATAACTTAAAAAATTCATTGTAAAACAGAATCTGTATTTTTTTAACATAGAAACCAAACTTTTGATGATTGAAATCAGTTTTTAACCTAAATTATTTCAAATGGAATTTTTTGAAAAAGAAAAAAAATAGCTAGACTGTGAGTTTTGGTTGTAAGGATGCTATCAACATGCGTAGTGTTGCCATACTACAAAAAGTTTAGCTAAAAAACAGTGTAGGTCCGAGGTACAAAACTTTCCCCTATTGTAAAAAGCCTTGAAAAATACGACCGGTAAAACGAGCTTTTCCTAACTACATCTCAAAACTGTAAAACTACTTTTTCAGTGCATGGACGTTTGTTGCAGTGAAGTAGTGAACAGTGTCGGATCACATTTCACAGTCGTTTTTCTTTCTTTTCCCCATGATTTTATGATATTAACTCGCTTTCCTTCTTGTGGTAAATATTATATGCAAATAAATAAGTAACTTTATTATGCAAGGCTATTTATGTACTTGTCATTTTACCATTTAAAATGCTTTTTTTCTTCTCAGCTCTATTTAAAACTATTTTTTCAAAGTTTAAATAAAATCCTTCGTAATTGACGACTGATGCAATATTTTTAATTTGAAATAATTTTTTTTTAATATTATCTTTAAAAAAGTTTTAGAAATTTTTCTTTATTATGCGTATTTAGAGTTGTTTCAAGCATCTCACCACCATGGCTCAGGCTCATGTATCCCCCCATGGAGATACTTGAGCCCCATTACGCTTATATTATGCATCCTATAGTAGCTACTGCATGACTTCGAAACATTTTTATGTAGCGATGTATCGATTTCATGAAGGCAGTCATACAAATTTTTAAATTTTAGAAATAGCTGTTACGTTTCACTGCAGTTTACGAATTCCTATTTCTCATTACTCCATAATAGACTGATAAGTTATCACTTTTTCCCCATTGAAAAAACGGCATAATTAGTATTCATCTCTACGTAAAATAATTACGTACAATTTTGATATACATCATTGTGCACGTGAAGTAATGTTTATCTTGTGGCTTGGAAATGTGCAGTCTTACAATTTATTAACATATCCAGCAAGAACATGTAAAACACAAGCAGATAAAAAAACAGTTTTAAAATATCAAGTAGATTAGTTAGTTTTCAATGCACTTAAAAAAAAAACTTTTATTACAGTTTATATAATTTTAAGGTTAATGGGAATGTTTAGTGTGTTCTCTAGTGTTCCTTTTTCGCCACTGTTCCCGTAAAATTTCCGACAATTCTAACAACTGGCGTTTAACACTTATTTTGTACCACTTTTTTCATTATTTCCACGAAGCCTTTGACCTGGTTCCATTTCAACAAGTGAATCAACAAAACATGCAGGTAAAAAAAAAACTCATGCATCATATTCGCACCCCATACTGAATTTCAATAGCTGCTCCTCCCCCCGAATTAACCTGATTTCCTTCGAAAACTTTCTCAGAAAGTCCCTTATATACCTTTCCTTGAATAGTCCCAAGTGGACGGTAAGAAACGTATTGTTGACCGTTACTATGGTTACGCCGTGTATGGTAGTGTTTGTAAACTAGTAACGGATCTATTATACTAGCCTTCAGATTACCGCCAATGTTAAAAGCTTTGTGAGGTTTCCGCACGCAAGCGTTGATTCGTATTCCGTTTGGCTGTAGTTTTGAGCGACTTATCGTGCCACTGTACTTGTACTTTGTTGACTATTTTATATGTTTTTACCTTAGGGTAATAAACAAGGTATTGATTTGCGGAACTGTTTTTGCATCTGTTTTCAATCAACAGATTTAAATTATCTAAGTGTGTATAGCTAAAGATTATTTTTAAGCGTAATCAGATAAGTATCTAAAAATAATCTAGTAAAATGTGGTTAAGGCTTGTTAGACTGAAGTTTGATTAATATTGACACACCAAGTATTGAACTTGAATGATAAGGCTATACAGTTTTGTGATGAAGTGATTAGTGATGACTGAAAGAGAGTTAGCTGATTTAGATAAGACCAAGGTTTGTAGAGAGAGAAGGTTGGCTCATCCGTGACGTCACCCAATGGGAACAGGGGTCTCTGCCAATGGCAATGCTCGTACAGAGCTGTACGCTGTACGAGCATTGCCATTGGCAGAGACCCCTCTCTACAAACCTTGAGATAAGACTGTAGATAGATTAGCACTGCCACTGCCATGTAGAATTTTATAGCTGAACAAAGGAAAGGAAAGAAGCGAGGGGATAGCCAATGGCTCCATCCCCCTATTTCTATTGTATCCACTACGCAAAATGAGACAGGGGCACACATTTGAACGCAAATAGACAAAACCTTATACTTCTTTTTTATAAAGATCTCTCCAGATCCCCCATAAAATTTCTCCTGCTGAAAATTGTAGGGATTTGGACCCTAAATAACTCATTTTTGATCAGCACCAGCAGTTACAAACGAAAGAAAAAGTTTGATGAATCTGGGGAAAGTGACCCCCTGGGCTTAAAAAAGGGGTCAAGAAGGGAAAAGGAAGAGAAAAAAAGGGTAAAAGGAATATATATTTTAGTACATCTTTTAAATGACTAAATAATTTGTGGTCTTTCAGAATCTACTTTCTTTCATATCCTTTTTACGCGTTATCTCTCTTTTTTCTCTTCTTTCCCTTTCTTTTCCCCCCCAAAGAGCAGGCGCGGATTCAAGGGGGGGCACTCCGGAAAATGCCCTCTCCTTCAGCTGAAAAAGAAAGGGAGAAAAGGCGTAAATAGGAGAAAGAAGAAAGTAGATTCTGAAAGACCAAACATTTTTTAGTCATTTGGCCCCTTTTTGTAAGCACATAGTCTCACTTTCCCCAGATCGTTCAAACTTTTCGTTCATTAAGTGCTTGTGCTGATCAAAAATGAGTTATTTAGGGTCAAAAGCCCAACAATTTCCTGGGGGAGAAATTTCATGGGGGGGATCTGGATAGATCTTTATAGAAAAAAGTAAAATTTTAATTATTAGCGTCCAAAGGTAGAGGTGATCCTCAAAAAGTGTCGTCCCCTTGCACTGTAATAAAAATTCCCATAAAATTTACGGTTTTAAACTGGCAGCTGGATTGGTTGTGGAAAACTGTCAAAATTAGAAAGTAAATCCGTAAAAACAACGGCGTTTTACCATTTTAATCCACGTTTTTTGTTTCACAAGGTAAACCACCGTTGTTTTTACGGATTTACTTCGTAATTTTTACGGTTTTCCACAACCAACCCAGCTGCCAGTTTAAAACCGTAAATTTTACGGGGATTTTTATTACAGTGTGGAGCCCTGCTGGATTCGCTCCTGCCAAGGAGTTGACACTTTCCGGAGTTGAATCCGCACCTGGTTGGATACTAAAACTCGTATACCAGTCTTTCTTGCCGGACTTTTATTGCTGTGCATAGGACAAAGCTCTTAACAAAACCCCCTTCTCCCCCTCTAGGCGAGGATGCGCGATGAAGTTCCACGCGGTGCACGGCAGCAACGTGCAGCTGGACGAAGGGGGCAGTCGGGCCACTCGCACCGCCTCCTTCTGCGACGGGCTGGCCTTCGGTCACAAGCCGCTCAGCCCCAACGGACGTCTGTGCCTACAGGTGTCCGCAAACGAGGACTGGACAGGGGCGCTGCGGCTGGGCGTCACGGCACTCGACCCCTCCGCCTTCAAGCGCCCTCTCCCCCGCTACGCCTGCCCTGACCTCACCGCCCGGCCGGGCTTCTGGGCCAGGCCCCTGCCAGAGAATTGGGCCGCCAACGGGAACAGGTGGGTGCTGGTTTGGTTTTTTCCATTGTTATTAAGGGCCGTATTCACCGCATGAGAAAGAGCCGAACAGAGGGTCCAAAACGCCATTTTCAAGTGCCATTTCATGGTGGAGGGCAGCACTGTGAATATCTGTGATGACAGATGGATAGGCATAGCAGGGCCGTAACTAGACTTTTGTTTCGGGAAGGGTTTTGACTCAACATTATTTCTAAGGTAACAAATCGAGTGCATTTATATGTTAAGTTTAGTTTAAGATGCCTTAAATGCTTAAATTACAAATTTTGCAATGTGAACTCCTAGTAAATATGGGGTGTCTGGGGGTCCTCCCCCAGAGAAATTTTGAAAGTTTGCCTCTTAAAAAAGCGTTTTAGCAGTTTACCTTTACTTCTTTGTTTTTTTTAGAATTTGTTTCATTTTGTGTTGTAAAGAGCCTTGAAAAATACGACCATTAAAACGAGCTTTTCCTAACTACACCTAATCTGTAAAACGACTTTTTCAGTGCATGGAGATTTGTTGCAGTGAAGTGGTGAACAGTATCGGATCACATTTGACACTTGTTTTTCTTTCTTTCCCCGTAGCTTTATACTTAATACAAAACTGGATGATAATGAAATACTAACTCATTTTAGAAGGACTTGGGGGGTTCACGTTTCAGGGCCTGGGACATTGAAAAATAATCGAAACTTTTATAAAATTTCAAAGCATTGATCCTTGTTATCTTGAGAAATAGTTTACAGATTTTTGATTGTTCGAATTTTAAAACGGCGAAAATTCCCGACTTGTCAAGATTGGTCGTTTTTAGTTTAATAATAAGAATGGTTATAAGAAAATAAGATGATGATTTCATGTCAAGTTTTGCTTTGATTTTATTAATATGATGGTTGAACACATCAGCTGTAACAATAACAGCCAATATATAAAAACTACACGCAAACTTTACATAAATTTAGAAGATTTAGGTTGTCAAATAAAAACGGAAAGCAGAACTCCAAGTGTCTGGTGTGGTGTCTCCGAAAGTCGGTTAAAAAGTCCAGTCTCCATCAGTGTTTTATGAGTGACTCAGGAACTGTTAAAGAATAGTTAAGCTGATAAACTATCGTGTAAAAATAACTGAATACCTGCACACCCAGTCCAATCGATTTTAAGGGAGATAATTCTTAAGTAAGAGAAACCAGTGAGACATATCACTGAATATTTCATAAGTCTGATGGCCTAATGACAGAGCTGTAAAGCAATATTTGATCTGCGTATTCTCTCTAGCATATTTAACTGATCCATTTAATATTGAATTAAACCAACTAATGTTTCCAGATTGTTATAGGATACTTTTGGCTTTTTGAGCTTTGGCCAACTGAGAAAGCGTTTCAATTGTGTTTCTATCCAACGTAATGTCGAAGTGAAAAAACCTTTTTCGCCTTGTTTTTTGAGTAATAATACGTTTTGGGTTCATTTCATTTCTCAATGTCACATTTTTACCGGACAACGGAGTCATTAAAGGTGCGAGAGAAAATTAATAGCTAGATTGGGAGAAGTTGTTAGATGCTTTTAACCAGGCGCTTTGCCAAAGGGTTTTGTGATCATTAATGGTCTTACACGATTTTTCAGTTATCTTAATAAAAGTTAGACACCTTTTCTTATGAAAGTAATTGATTTTTAAAGAAGTATCTAATGAAAAGAATGGGAATTGCCAAAGAAAAAGAGGTTGTTCCTATACACATAGATAAGTATTGGTCACATAAGTATATGATACTTTAGTGGTGAATACGGCCGTAAGAGAAAAGTTTATAAGTTATAATTAAGAAAACCAAAAACCTGACTTGAGTGAGTACACCTCAAGCTTTACTCTAATTTTATTAACATGATAGTGGAATAATCATACATAGGTTATGTTATCTTACTAAAAGCTTTCTTCTCTCTTAAATAAATATTGTTTTTTTTTTTCAGACTGACCTTTTATGTTAATTGCAAAGGGCAGTTCCACCTCTTCGTCAATAACGAGCACAAAGGAGCCATCTTAACTGGATTGCCTGTGAAAGAACAGCTGTGGGTTCTACTAGATCTATACGGCATCACCGTATCCGTCAAATTTATATCACATTGTAAGTGGAACTTTAAAAAATTAAAGCTACTAATTTTTTTCCACAACACATCATATTTCTTTCGAGACTAAAATACAAAAGAATACAATTAATTATATGAAGTAAAATTTTGTTTGAGTTGGAATAAGCGATTGACTTGATTCAAGTAAACGATGCCTCATGAACGAAAAAAATGAAAGGATCACAATCGAACAAAACGCATCTTTATTTTCTTGCTTGCTTACTTAAACTTGGTTAGATAAGGTATTAATAAATATACATCCCCGCCTGAAATTCAGAAATTTTAGTTTTCTTTTGATTATTGAAAACAACTTGTAAAAGTAACTCTGTTATACTCCAATATCTCCTTCCAAAATTTTTATAGCTACACCACTGGGGACACTAAACCAATTTAAAATGGCCTTAAGCTTATAAAATTGCATGTTTTCAACAAGCTTATAAATTCCAGTTATAAAAGGACTATTTTATGTTAAGGAATATTTCAGATATTGGAAGGGGAAAAGAGTGAAATTATCTTTGTCTGATGTGCACTCTATTATGTTTTGGATTTTATTTAGATTTACTTAATCTACTTGAAATTGGATTAAGTTTCTAACATTTAAATATTTTATGAAGAAGTTGATCGTTATAAAAAAAGGCTCTCCCAACATCGGTCCCATCTCACCGAAATTCACTTCACTGACAAAGTAGTACAAAGCGACAAGCAGTTTCATCGAAAGACCATTTCGCCAACAGGACTTCACCGAATAGGGCTTTTCTCCGGCAAGACATTTCACTGAATTTCTATACATTAATTTCCGTAAAAGGTACTTTAAAAGGGGTCTGGTTCAAAATCCCGATAATCAGTTGCCCGACAGGTACGTTTGCCCGACAACATCATCATCATCATCATCATCATCATCGACAATGCGATACAACGGGAACAAAGGAAGTCGAATTTATGGCAAATGAACGTCGGGCAAATGAACGGATGCCTATTGTTACAAGTCTAGTTAATGTGTACTTGAAACAATGTAGTTTACATGTACGAAAACTCTTCTCGCCGAAATGTCCTATCCGTTAAGGAAAAACGTTCTTTTTGCAAAAGGACTCCTTGTGAAACGTTCCACCTAGGCGAATTGGCTCCATTGGCTCATTAGGTGAAGCTTCTTGTCAGCAAATTGACTCATTTGGTGTGAGTCATTCCCCTTGTAACCCGCTAACACCATATATGTCAAGTTTACGTTACTGCGACTAGAAGTAAACGAAATTTGGCCCTGCATGACAAAAATTGGACGAATCTCGCGGACGATTGGACGACTTTGCGGCTCCAAGAGAGCAAGCAAAGTGCCTCTACCTACTCAACTTGTAACTTGTAAACAACAGTTCCAAAACAAAACAAGCGAAGCGGCAAATTTGGTGTGAGGGGTGTGAGTGATAATTTCAAGAAGGTGGTTTTAGGTATTTTGTTGATTTGTCGTGATATAATAAGTTTAAGTGTTCTCTTTACAGCTTGTTTTATAAGTGTAGCTAAGAGTTTGAATCGTCTCTTGAGTAGAATTTATAAATTCATCCGTAGTCAGCTTTCGTACGTTTTCCAGAAAGAGTAGGTACTTTTAAAAATATGGTATCTTGCTATCATCCTACCTACTGAAACTTAGGATATAGTATTTAAATAAAGGTATCACTTTTTAATGTTGTTAAACTTTCTATAAAAGAAAAAAGAACCCCTAATTCGTTTGTAGAATTAAAGTTTGGTTGCTAGTGTAATTCTTATTGATATTTTTGACAGCAACTCCTAAATTTCTACGACCATTTAACATCTATTTGTATTACACCTGTTATGATCTTAACAGTTCATACTAATTTTGAGGTGTCAAGCTTTTAAATCCTTTTTTAAAGTAATTTTTTTTAGAGTAAAATTTATAAATTAAGTAAAAAATGATTATTCCATCACTATTTAAGAACTTAAATTGTCTTTTTGGATGAACCTCTGCCTGTAATGTGGTATAAATTATACATTTTTTATGAGGGTAGTTAAAGATATGGTGCTATTATACAACCGGGTGCCAATTTTCTTGGCCGCTATTGTTGGCATTATAATCCAGTATAACAAACATAAAAAAAAGTGGCACCCGTTTGTATAATGAAACCAAAGATATTCCTATATTTAATGCAAAACAAATTTGAAACAATTCTGATTGTTTTGATATTATTGCAGCTGGAAGTGCCCCCACAGAAGTGATTGCTCGTGGGCCAGAAGCAGTTCAAGCGTACCAAAATGCCCTGAGCAGCGGAAGTGCTTCCTACTATCACACAAGGCTTGCTTTGATTGGCCCACCTGATGGAAAAAAGACGCTTTTGAAAAAGTTGCTGGTCAAATCTTGGTGAGTTAGATTTTGCTTAGCATTTTCAAATGGTCAGTTTCCTTAAGATGTGGTGTATAAGCGAGTGGAAATTGTTTCCTTTGCTGGCAAATCAGAACATTAAGTATCATGTTTCAAACTTTAATGCTGAAATACTAGTACAGTGTGCTGACTGGACAAAAAGTAGTACATTCTTTGCTATGAACTGTTTTTGATATGACAAATTGAATTTATAAGTATCTAGATATAGTTATAAAAATTAGCATTCTGTTCTGGAAAACATGAGCTTTGCATCTAAGAAAGTTGTAGGCTTTTAGGCTGAGTTCAGTAAGTTTTTTATTATTTATTATAGAACAGAACAAATACTGCTCGGTCACTGACTGAAATTTATATAAAAATGTTGGGAGAAATAGAATGTTGAAGTGCAAAAGGAATTAATTAGTTAGTAAAATCGGTTATAGTTACCTACTGATTTGCCATCGGACATAATGAAACTACATGACCAAAATACCAAACTGGCAATTTTTTTATCTTGTCAGCTTAGAGGAAAAAGGCACTAAGTTACTTAGTGCCCAACTTACACCTAATTCAGCAATGCCATTCTACAGCTTTCAAAAGATTAATTTAAAGTGACTTAGTGCCTTTCTCCTCCTGTAAGCCGATAATATTTAGTTTGCATGATAGTTGTAGGGATTTTAGAGCTGATTTTATTTTAACATGTTAAAATCCCAACAGAAATCCTTGGATGAAAACTGCCGTTTTACTACCTTTCAAGTTTGCCAAAGTTTTAGTAAAATATTTGTAATTTATACATTAGTAGGGTATTTCATTTTTTGCTGCAAAACACTGGGGGTCTTGCGTTAGATTGACCACCTAACCAGGACATATGCCTTGCACCCCAGGTCCCCACGGTCAAGAGAACGAAGATGGGCATTGTAGACCTTGGCCCACTAGGGCTGTTGTGCCAATGAGTTTAGTTTAGGTATAGATTATATATTCTAAAGCTTCTAAGTTTTTTGAGGATCAACTAGTATCTTATTCTTTTGGGTAATGAAAAAAACTCAACATATCTAATAAAACAACAGAGTTTATTTCTTCCAGCAAATTTTTCTGTGAAAACATAAGTTTTCAATTAGATTTGCTCTTTAGTTATGTAGTCAATGTCTTTCTGGCTATTAAGTATTAATTTTCTCTAGATTTCGACAATTAAGTATTAACTTCAATCTAAGTCAAACTTTCCCCCTTTTTATGAAGTGAAGTTCCTGATGAAGAGAGCGATGGAATTGACACAACCTGCTTCTGCCAGACCTCTGAGTCTGAGGGCAGTCAGCCATGGGGATCGCTCAAAAAAGCAAGTTCAAGTTCTGAAAATTCAATCTGCTCTGAAACTGAGGAAAGTGCAGAAAATGAGAAGGAAAAAACGGAAGAGAGCTGTGAAAGTGATTCTTCTATAAGTAAGCATTTTGTTTTGGTAATGAGCTGATAAGTTCAATATACTGTTGCAGTTTTCAGAGCTATTCTGATTGAGAGCAAAAACCTGGTATGATTCTGGTTCTGGAGAGCATTTTTATCCATTTTGTTTTCCTGTTTGTTTGTTTCCTGTTTGACTGTATACAGTCTGAAGACTTTGGGGGGCTTTGTGATGCCACACAAACAATTGAACTTGTCAATAAATGATAAAACATTGTGAATAATAAAAATTTCTGTTAAATTTTATTTTTAAAAAACTATAGAAAAGTCCAATTGATGAAAAAAGCATAATCACAGTGGGATAAAACTAAAAGTATTTATTTAATACTTAAAATCATAAGAGTGAGCACAGTTACAAATATTAGCATCTGGCATAATAAGCATATCATATTGATAGAAACAACAATCCAATATATAGGTAGCTGAGGTGAGCTATGTTACAGACCTTAAATAGTTCAGGTTCCTTTTAAATTGTTAATTTGCATACTTTGTAATAGAGTAGGATTAAAAAAAAGATTTTTAATTGTAAAGTATAGTTATTATTACATATAATTGTTATTATGTCCAGATTATATTAAAGAAACTACCATTATGAATGAGATGGATATTTCATTGCTAAATGACATATTTATCATTTTTTTTATTTTAAAAATTTTGTCAACCATTTTTAAGTGGCGTTAATTGAAAAAAAAAAGACATGATTGTTTTTATAAGAAGTTTATTGCAATGAAGCTGTTGTGTCCTGACATTTTCTAGCTTGGTTTTATACTATATGTTGTGTTTAATGCCTTTAAAAAAAAAGAAAATTTTTAGGCCAGACTTTGTTTTCTTTTCTCTTATTTGAATTTGAAAAAAATTGAATTTGAATTTAATAAGACTTTATTGCATCCTTTTGTTATGTATTCTTCCATACATATATAATTGTGTGGCATGACTTAAAGAAAAGTTCTTATTCTATTTCATTGATCCAATCAATACTTTCTTACAGTCACAACAGCAGATGAAGAGTTTTTCAAAGCTATTGCAATAAACATTGTGAGGGAAATGGTCCTTCAAAGAAAGAAGAGCAAAGACAGGAAGAAAACCCCTGGTCTTAAGAATACCTTTCGTCTTCAATCTAGTCTTTCTAAGCTAGGAACTTCTAGGGAAATGCTGAAGCAAGAAAATTCTGCTGTAAGATTTTCCCCTTACCTCTTAAAGCAGAGCATTTGTTTAAAATCATTAATTATCATTATAATTTTTGTAAACATGTTCATAAAATCTTGACAATTACATCAATGTTTCCGTAGTTTTGGAATTTTACACTGTAAAGTTTAAAAATTCTTAATGCCATAAAATGATAGCATAAAAATTAATACTATGTGTGTGGTCCTTATTCAATGATTTTAATTGGTTGCTTTTTTCCTTGTCTTATACCTTTGTTTCTCTTGTCTGTTATAATTTTTTATGTTGGAAGAACAAAACATTTTTCTTAAATCTATTTGATCTTCTAATTTAAAGATCTTAAATTTGCCATAACTAAACTTAAGAGTTTTTACACTGTAAAACAGTCCAGACTTGGATGAATCCACAATATTATAATGAAATAATTCATAAAAACTACTTAACTAAATGTGTTAACTTTCTATTTTGTAACAGTAGCTTATCATTTTTGTAATGTTGCTGGGTTTTTACATGGATTAGTTTCCTATGGATGCATGTCTTGAAATTCAATGTGAATTGTTGGTAATTTCTTTACTGTTAATCTAAGGGTTGATAGTTAGCAGTTATAAAACAAGATAAATCTATAAAAATTAGAACCATGTGACCCAGAAATTGCGCTGAATGCATCTGACATCTTATACTTTCTACTATCTATTGTCTATTCTATTTTTAACTGATACGATTCAATTGCTTGTTAGGCTTTTCTATACCCTGTTACTCATATAATTGGTTGTTATTATTGAGATAAAATGGAATCTATTGGTGGAAATCTTTAGCTAATTAGCAAGACTCCTTTAAACTAATTTTTTTGGGTTCATCTCATAATTGGCTGTTATTATTGAGATTGAATGACATAATTTGGTGGTTGAGCTATAAAAATCCAACCAATCAATCATTATTGAGATTTATTCCCTCCAAAAATATCTGAAGAAATATATCTTTATATTGGTATCTGTCATCAAACTGATTCAGTCTGGACCACTCTTCTCTTTAGACAGTAATTTGTTTTGTGCACCAATATTTGGAACAACAACATAAACTTTTAATATTTCCTCCCAAATCTGTAGGAATGCCTCAATGGTGCTTCCAATGACGACCTGCCGGATGATCTACCAAAGAGGGTCGTGGAACTTGTGGAAGCTATGTTGAAAGAATCGGAATGCAAGTTAATTTGGGAGAAGAAAGAAAATGAAAAGCAGTCGCCTGAAAATATAGTCATCACCTTTAATATTTGGAATTATAGTGGACATGCAAAACACCTTTTTCTGCATCAGGTGTGGTATTCATTTCTTTTGTTCACAGTAAAAGTGAGAACCATAAAAATTAGTTTGAGATTTCTCCAATAATTTTTTAACTTGTTTGTTTTTGAGGTCATGAAATTTTAGATCTAAAGATATTAGCCAGGCTAAAAAGTTTTATTCTTTACTCAATTGAGGCTTCAATCTGAGAGTTTATAGTTTGATTTAAAACACAACATTTTAAAAGACATAATTTACTCAACATCATTATATATTTGCTTGGCAATGAAGGGTTGGCGCAAGGAAGTTTCATTTTCCTGTTATAGGATATCTTATTGTAGTGTAATACTTCATTAGTAATCCTTCTATATAAACTTAAGTATGTAACTACTATATTTTTTTTTAGGATTGTTGATTCTTTTAATATTTTGTTTTGACTTAAATGCTATACTACCCATTGTACTGCAAAGTAGTTGTGTTTTTTCTGTTTCTCTTGCATCTAATAAACAGAAATTGCAAACAAAAAATAAGATTACTTTATGTAGTGAATTAGCATTGCAAAAATAGGCATAGAAAGCAGTTTTTCCAGTCTTTGCAAAATCAATCAACCTTTTTTATTTAGTTATTTAGCTATAACTTTTACAAAAATTCTATTTTTATACACTTGTCTTAATTTGCTACTTCTCCTTTTGTAATATCTTGCTTTTTTCAGCTGTTTTTATCCCCTCAAACAATTTACCTCTTTGTCTTTGATTTATCTCAAGATTTAGATGCCCCTGTTCAAAACTCGGAAGATTATGGTGTAAGTATTCATCAAGTATGAATTATTGTTTTGCATCCCTGATTCATAAGGGGAGAAGTTACCTGTTGCTGACTTAAATATATTGCATTTAAGTTATTTCTGTATAACAATTACTTATCCCTTTAAAAAAACTAAACTAATTTCATAATACTTTAACAGTCTGCATTTCCTTTGTCTGTTATTAGTTTTAAGTGTCCCTTTTCTTGATAAGAAGCTTGTATAAAATTTTTAAACTGTACAAGTTATTTAAGGGAGTTTAATGAAAATTTCATATTGGAACAAAGGCTTAGTGTTTGACTTACATATGTTCTATGTTAAACAAGTTTAGTGTACTTCTAAGTTCAATCAGTGTTTTTAATTTTTTATAAAAATCAGAGTAAAAATATCAAATGACAGATGTTGTAAACACAAGCAAGTTTATATACTTAAAAAGAAAAGTTATTTCAAGTTCAGTATAATTTAAAAAAAAATGTAATATTGAACTGGTACATATGCTATTCTGAAATACATTTGATATTTTTTTTCCTTACAGCTCGAGTTACCTGCAAATTTTAACCTTTCACTTTTGACCCTACTCCATATCTGGCTGGAAATGATCTACATTTCTATTGCCCGTCCTAAAGATGAATTCAAAAATCAAGCGCCAGAAAATGTCGTCAATGACTTAATTTGCCCGCTTTTCCCACCTGTGCTCATTGTTGGAATTCAAGAGGAATCTACAACTTTTGATTCAATGGTGAGAAGATAAAAAAAAGTTTGAAATCTTTTTAATGCTTTCATGTCCCTCCATTAATTTAATACAAGGAATTAATGTAGTTTAAGAAAAATGAGTTTATTTAAATTAATAGAAATTAAATAGTCTTTCTTGAAAAGAAACAATTTTAAGAAAGAAAATCTGTTTATTTATTGAAATATTTATTTAATTCTCATAAAAATAATCACTGCTATGACCTTATATACTTACTTAATCCTTTATAACTATTAATTAAGTAGAATGAAAATTTATAGTTCTTCCCTACTAATTGAATCAAGTAATTGCTCACTAGAGAAACAGCAGAGTTGGTCCTAGTTACGACAAAATTATTTAGTGTAGCGTCTCATAAATATCTGAGGCAATTCTTAATACAAGGAAAAAAATCCTTCAGCAAAAAAGCTAAAATGATGGGAAAAGCTGTACTAAAGTGCTAAATTTACAAATTGGTTACATACTGCTGGGGTTTTTTTGTGGTAGAAAATTTTAATTGAAGGAAACTACACAAAGAAGAAACTCAATGCTAAATATTTCTCTAAAATCTTTACATATATAAACAACTTCGAGTATTTATAACATTCATATCTTTCATTTGCATTTTTGTGGAAATTGTCTAAAATATTTCAACATTCTGAAGTTTTCTTTGGCATTTTGCTAAAAAAAAAAGCTACCATAGCAGAATCCTTGATGTGATATGTTGAAACTAAAGCTTAATTTAAAGAAATCACTAGCTGCATATATTTAGATAATGTGAATTTAAATTCTACTCTAAGAAAGGAAATGAGTCTTGTAAAATTTATTGTTAAAATGAATGACAGATCAAGTGTGTCAGTTTTCTATGTTGAATATCCTATTCCTTTCTAGGTTGAGCACCAGTTCAACAAAATAAAGGAAAGCATCCAGGACAAAGTATTCTACCACCTAGTCCACCCTACATTTTACTACATAGGAAATCCGGATACATTGGCTGTGGATAGTATGATTGATGAGCTCAGGGCAAAGATAGAAGAACTTGCCCTACAACTTCCCCACTTTGGCAATGAAATCCCTTTGAAGTGGATGTTGTTTGAACAGGCAGTGGACAGGCTGATTGAAAGGGAGGTTTATTTTGCCGATTTGAATAAGGTATGATGTGTTCAAGATTCTTAGTTTTGTTTGAGAAACTTCAGTTTTGACGTGTTGTTTGTGGTTTTAAGGTTTCAGAATGTCACACATTTAAAAATTCTCATAATAACTACCAGAATTATTTGATAAAAATTAATTTTTGTTTTAAAATAATTAAGTTTTTAATGTGTTCAGTAAGGGACAAATCCAGTGAACACCAACATTGTCTCTAACAAGAAGTGTTTTATAGTTTTTGTAGTGTTAAAGAGGGACTTTTTTGAAGATAACATTAATGTTTAAAAATGGTTCACTGCTTGATATGCAATAGAATTATTCTACTAGTATCAAATTGGTAAGAACACTATGAGGTATTTCTAGAAGTTATTTCCTTTCAGAGTCTGTTTTCAAAAATGTCCTAATAGCTGGTAGGTTGATTTTTCTAATTTTTTTGGGAGGATTCCCCCTCAATTTCTTTTTAGATGGTTAAGAATTCAAAAATAACTTATTTGTTTACATCAGTAGGCTCATCAATAAATTGTGTACAGTGATTGAAACTATGAAGGCATTGGTTAACTCATATTTGTAACATAATTTTTTGTTTTAGTTGTCTGAGGTTGCAAGGTTAGAAAACATAGAATCGGATGAAGAGTTCTATTCGATGGTCCACTTTTACCACCACCAAGGGAAAATCTGGCACCTAGGCTCTGATCAACTGCAAGCCATGGACAACACTTGCGGAATAGTTATATTGAAACCACAGTGGTTCATCAACCACATCTATCAGCTAATGAGTGCTGATACTTCTCTCAGGGTTAGAGTAATTTTTGATGCATTCCCTTACTATTTGTTGGTGTGCAGTGTATTTCACTCCATTTAAACTTAGCCTTGCTCTTTCTTTAACTGTTCTTACATGACTTTTTTTTTGCACGAGCTTTGCCTAGGCCTTTACAACTATTCACACAAATAAGGCCACTTTCTTTCAGAATCTATTAATTTGCAACTTATTTTCAATTGATGCTGTTTACTGTTACTATTATTTGATTATTACTTAGCTCTTTACTGTTTTCACTTATAGGTTATTTACTGTTTATTACTATTTGGTCTGTTTTTGTTCATTGTTATTTAGGGTATAGCTATTACATCTTATTGTCCTTGTGGTCAAGTGTTCGAGGTATTTCAAAAAGTTTTTAAAGTTCTTTCCTTTACAAAACAAAGGCAGATTGTCTTTAGTTAATGTTATTCCTGTCAAAATCTCCAACCAAAGTCGAGGTATTGCCATGGCAGGGCAGTCAGAGATGTGTTCTATTATTGTTAAATAGTTTATTCTTTCAAGAAAAGATTATTATCAAGATGATTTCAAGATTATCATCAACATCAGTTTCTGTTTAAGATTATTTCAGAATAGACCTAAACCTTTACTACTCTAGAATATGAGGCTAATATTTTGTTGTTATACATTACAATTTTTCTAAGTATGAAATATCAGTTTATATTCGTTGACTTTTTGAAGATTTGAGGATTCAAGTTTAATTAGTTATTAGTTTCTATTTGTTCTTACATGATTACATGTGTTGTATTATTGTTATGTAGTTTATTGTTTCAAGATAACATGATGATCAAGATAATCATCATCAGTGTCTGTTTAAGATTATTTCAGAATAGATGTAAACCTTTAGTGTTCTCTAGAATAGGAGGCTCATATTTTATTGCTATGCATTATAATTTTTCCAATTATTAAGTATCAGTTTATATTCATTGACTTCTTGAAACTTTGAGGATTCAAGTTTAATTAGTTATTTCAAATTTTCCTTTTGTAATCAGATCTGAATTTACAATTCACTTTTTATTCAATACTATAAAAGTCAATACTAATCCAATCTGAATTTTACAGGACAGCCTACAGTCAAATGAAAATGAGCTGCAAAATGCTTTTTGTAAAGAAAGTTTCCAAAGCATTTGGCCAAATGCATTCCACCATATTTCTATTCTTTTGGACATTTTAGATAGTTCTGATGTCCTCTGTGAAGTTCCCAAAGAGGTAGTGACTCAAACATTAATCTTTATTCCTCTTATATTTTTTACTCTGTGTAGTTATATTTTACTCAAATCCTGCTATTACTTATATTTCCACCATATTTTTATGTTAAACTTAGTTACAGAGAAACTTGGATGATTCAAATGTTTTTAATTCAAAATCATGGATAATTTAAACTTTCTCTTAGTCCCTTGAACATTGAATTAAACTTTTGTTAAAAAAATAACAGATAAAGCCAAGTTAATCTTTAGTTTGAAGTTTTCCCTCTGAAAAACTTTAAGCCCTTACATGTTTAATCAGCTAGTTTTCCCTTGTATGATTCTAGGTTTCAGAATCTAGTGAAGTGCCTTATAGTTCAAGGTTCATGATTCCTTGGCTCCTTGAAAACAAAGCTGTTGAAAATACTAGTTCTAATATAGAATGCCTCATTTTGATCCTTGATTTTGCTGGTTTGCTCCCAGGTATCTCTAAATTTTCATGTTTTTTTAACCCTTTCTATCCTAAGCTGCCCAAGATTACCATTGAATCCTATGGACAGTTTAGGGCAGCTAGTACTGAAAAGGTTAAACATAGTTAATATGTGTATGAAAATAATTAGCTATACATGATAGAATGTAGAGGAAGACATTAAAAAATAAGCCTTTACAATAAAAGCATGTGCTTGATATACAAGAGAGTATTTAGATGTTGAAGTTCATATTGGATTTAAGAAGGATAAAATTATTTTATATTATTCACTACTTTAATAATAAATCCCAAAAGCATAATAAAACACAAGGATTAGTTATAGAACTTATTGATAAATAAAGAATGATTCAAAATGCTTTTTTTTACCATAACATACAGTTATAATTTTTTATTCTGATGCTTCAATACCTAAACAAAAGTACACTTACTTTATACTATTTGATATTTAAAGAAAATGTATGTAACATAATCATTACATTTATTTGAATAATATTTTCACAGTATAAATTGTGGTATTTTCTTTTAGATGTAAGCAATCATGTCAATTCTATAAGTATTCATAAAACAAAAATTCATGTATTTTTTCATATTTAATACAATTTTAATCTAATGCATATTTCTCTGTTGAATATTGTAATCTCCCCTTAAGCAAAAGTACCCATTAAACATTGATGTTTTGTTTTTTACAGTTGGTTTTTTTACGAGATTTATAGTTCGACTTTTGAGGTGGTCTGCTCAACATGACTGGAAAGGAAATGCCAATTTATTCAGTCGAAGTGATGAAGTTCCTGTAGATTATAATCATAGCATTCGCCTACAAAAAATTCATGGACATAGAATTCAAGTATGTTTGTAAACTTGTTATGAATAATTTTATTATTTGTTTTCCAAATCTTTATAGAGTATTGAAATGGATTGTAGTTCCTTTAGAGATAAACCTACTCATTAGTGTATACAGAAAAAGATTTTGGAGGTTTTTTTGTGGGGTGGATATAGAGTAAATTTAATTGATATGTTTAAAAGGGAGAAATTCCTGAATATCACTATATCCCTAATGGCCTTATTCTTAACCTATGGTTAACCTGGAATAAAAACTCTGAGATACATTTGTGTATATTAGATAAATATGAATAAATTATTTTTGTGTTAATTATTTATCTACAAAGCTTTCAACATTAAGTTGGAATATGTATGTTTTAATTTATAAAACAGTGAAAAGTTGGAAAATATTTACTACCATACCTTCTTAATTTACTATTTATGCCTGTATGATATGTTTCAAAAAAGTAAAGTTATCTGGTTCTATGTGTTATATAATTCAGCAACAGGAAGTCAAGAGTCTTTACCTTTAAGTTTTTTTTAGACATTTATGACCATTTAGTTGTTTGTTTCATCTGATTGCTTGATATTTACTTTTAGGTAACTATCACTCAGAGAAAATATCTAGAAGCTGAAGAAGGAATAAAGCTTTCATATCCATCTCCTCACATTTGTTCAAAAGTAGGTGCTGATCTAGTGTCTTTTGAGTTACTCAAGTTTACTAATGGGCTAAGAAGTTTATAACCTTCTCTTGGTTTACACTATAATTTTGATGCATTCATTCATAACTAGTCTATTTGGCTTAAAAAATAAGTGCATAATCACATTAAACTTTCTCATATAGTAAACAAAATTTAAAAACCTATTTTTGAAAATCTAAAAAGTAACTTGTGTGTTATTTTTTTTGTGAAAACTGCAATCATTGTAGAAATTTCTAGCTCACCTAGTCTTTGGTTATGCAGATCTTTTTAGTCCTTTTAATTTTTTCAACTAATTTGTAAGATTACTAAACAAATGTACCATTGTTAATTTTACTGACTTGCAAGTTTCACTTAAAAAGTTATGAATCATATTATGTTATGTTAAAACTTTTATTTCAAAATGTAAATAAAATACAGCTTTTGAATAGATTTTTAGCTGCTTGTGTTCACAGGTCCGTCATCTTTTAGAAAGAGAAACTGAATATTTGCGTGACGTTTGGTACAAGAGACTTTCCTATTCTATCAACATTCCTTGTCCTTGCACCAAATCATGCGCACTGCACCAAGTTACTAAATGCTCTGATCATCACTGCATTCACCTCTTACCTCTTAATGAGTGCTTAACGAAGAAGGTGGGTAAAAGTTTACAAGTTTAAGTTTCACTGTAGATAAACACAACTGAAGTTAATAAGCATCTTCTAACTGTATGCTAATCTTAAAGAATAAAACATGTTAAGGTTTTATTTCTAAAGCTTTTGTTTTTTCATAAGATTTTTTGTCTTTAAATATGCTTTGTTTATTTTGTATGAGAAAAATATTCATTAAAATTTGTTTCTGAATTGTTGCTTTTTAATTTTCTGTGATAATACTGTGATTTTCTGTCGTTATACTGTGTGATAATATTCATATTTATTAGAAAAAAGTAATGGGAAATTGTTGTTTCATGTTTTATGATATCAGGAATTCTTAATTTCATAGGTTTTGGAATGTGATTATAGACTAGTAAAGACGGATTTTATACAGAAGTATTTCTTCAGTACAGCTATAGAAGGTATTTATGCTACTTTTTATTTGTAAAATACTTTTATTGTAGTTCAATCTTAGTTCTTATTTAATCCTTACTTGAGTTTACATTTCAAAAGCACAAGTTTTTTACCATATTAAAGAAGTTGCTTGTGAAACAGTTGAGTTGCAACTTCAGTGCAATGAAATGAAGCAATATTGAAACTTTTTTAGTTAAAGAAATCGAAAGCAAAGGATTATCTGTCTTAATTACATAAATTAGAAAACCAGTGTTTTCATTAGTGCCAAATTCCTTGCGCACATTCTTATAGAATGACCATAATAAGATGTGATGAGTGCATGAGATTGTGGAAAAGAATCTGAATGATAGAGTGGGGGTCTTAAATAATATTTATAGAAATGCTATTCCAGTGTAATTTGATTCTTCTAAATCACTTGTCTCTGTATCTGATGAAATTTTAGCCATTTATCTTAAATTAGGCTAAAAGTTTCTCTTTGATTCTAGATAAAATTTTTTATCCATTATTTCAAATTTTTAGTTTCTAGAAACAACTTGTTTAACATAATAGTTAACAATAATAACAGTAAAAATGTTGCTTTTTAGGTGACTTGTTGAAATACTCTGATGGCGTGAGACTTTCTATGGACTGCATGTCTGCTCCCATTATCGGGAATTTCTTTTGGAATGACAGTGACATTTCTAGGGAAGACTCCCCTTGGATCACTATTGTGGGGAAGATGCTGACCTGCGCTAACACTGGCCAGGATTGGATAGCTCTGGCCAAAAGGCTTGGTGAGTCTGTCAATGAAGTTTTGATCAAAATGGTTAAGGCTCAGGATTTCTATGATCAAAAGGGTTTGAAGTTATAAGGAATGTATAAAACATATTAAAACCTGTCCTAAAAATGACCAATATTAAATTTATTTGTTTACTTATATTTTTACCTAGCAGATAAATTTGAATATCGAAAGAAAATATATTTAAGGAAAGAAAACAAGGTAGCATACTAAAAGATAACTGACAAATAGAGTTAAATGAAGAATTGAAGTTTCTTTCCATCTTTGGTGTTGCTTTTATTTGGCTTAATAATTACTTCTGTAGTAATTGCTATTTTTCCTGATATTATTTTAGTTTAGGAATCTGGTATTTGTCAATCATGACAACTTTTAAGTTTTTAATTACATTTCTACAAGCAAGATAAAAGTGAAATAAAATCCTTAACCCTGAAGCAAAAATTTGTGTTGCACTTTCATTTAGAGGATTTTTGTTGTACATTTTTTAAAGAATAATATAATGCCTAAATATGAATTTATAAAAATATTTTCTATTAACTAGCCCAACTGGGGGTAAGCTGATAAAGTGAAACTTTTGTTAAAGCAGATAATGAAGAAACAATGTATATTGAATTGTTTGACAAGCTTTTTAATTTATAAATTCATTACAAAACAGGAGTTTTACATACCATTAGAAGGGATGTTTAAAAAATCAGTAATTTTTTTTCTGCTAAAGGTTGAAATTTGATGTACTTCTGCAGAACATTGCTCTTAATTTAGTTACATTCAGATAACACAAAGAAACAGGCTAGGGTTAGGGTTGGGTTTAGACTTTTACAACACTTGATGGGGTAAAAGCACATCTGTGAGGAAAAGGGGAAATAAGAAACAAAGAAAATGAGGGGAGCTCTTTGTTTGTGGTTAAGGGGTTCCCCCAACAAAGCTAAGGAATTGCTTAAAAGTATGCTCAGGGAATGTCTGGATCAATTAGCCTACATAGGAAGGCCCTTCTTGTATGAGAGTGTTTGGGGAAACCCCCAAACCACAAAAATCTCCACACCCTTTTCTTTGACTGTCTTATCTACCCATTTTCTATCAGGTGTACTTATGCTTCATAAAATTAAGAGTTGTAAAACTCTTAAACTGACCCTTAAGAGGGATTTTACTTATGCGCAAAATAAGATCAATGTTCTAAGGAACATGATTTAGTATAAAAATACATGATTCCCAGGATTAAACCAGACTGATTTACAGGTTATAACGAAAGAGAGATCCGAAGATTTTCTGACGAAGTGGTTCCACCAGTGTCGTTACTGAACAACTGGATTGACAGCAACGGGAGAACTCGCTACTGCATTGACTTGCTGATTGCTTGTCTGGAGCAGATGGGAAGACAGGACGTTGCAAACTACATCATGACGGAAATCGGTAGGCTACAAGTATTTTCTGTCATTATCCTTAAAGTCAATTCTTAAAGTTTAAAACTCAATGAAATAACATTTAAACATTAAATTTTTTAAAAATTACTTGATTCAAACCGGCATAATAAAATTTAAGCGCTGTTCAATGCCTCAATGAGAATTGGAATCCATTTGTTTAATTTAAACCATAGTTTTTTTAGCAAGTTTCAGTAAAATTTAGGTGTTAAGTATAAAAAATTGGTGAAATCACACGCAAAAATGAATTTACTGTATTTTTCATGAGATATTGGACTTTAAAAAAAACTGTTATCAAGTGCAACCAGTATAAGTTTCTTGTTGGCTTCACAAATGAGGTTGCACTTTAAAGGAGGGCTGTAGTTGCTGACATGTTTCCTGTAGTCTTAATTTGCCAAATCTTCTGATGCCTTTAGAATTTCTTCAATTTATGTATTCAATTTCTAACTGTTGAGTTAGGATTAGTAATTTTCAAAACAGACATGCTTTTAATGACTATAAAATTAAAGAATATAACCAGGCATGGCCCATTTTATCTTAGTACAATAATAAGGAACTTCCCATCTTAATTCTACACTATTTTTAAGAAAAAAAGGGGATGAGACAGTGAAAAAAATCTGTGTTGTGTTTATTTCATTATTTTTTTTAAGTTTAAACGTGGCATCCCAACGTGATGAATCTTTCAATTCACTAACTCAAAAATAAGTTTTACTCCATTTCCCATTGTATTCCCAACATATCATTTGCATGAATTGCTTCCACACAACACTATTCTCAATAAGAGTTCTTTTTATATAGGACCAGAGCTTCCCTCCCCTCCAGTATTCATCAGCTACCAGTGGGAGTCCCAAGAAGCAGTGCTGCACTTGAGAAGGAGAATCGAGCTTGCCGGGTTCCCCTGCTGGATGGATGTGGGTCACATTCAGGGTGGAGAGGCCCTGTATGGAAAAATATACGAAGGAATCAATAAAGCCAAAGTAAGTCAAGTCTTGGGAGGGGAAGTTTATACTTTGAACCTCTTTATCTCTGGGATGAGCCTATGGCAGTACCCACACCAGAAAAAGATGGTGGCGAGTGCACTAAAAAAGCCATAAAGATGGTTATCTCACTTCTATTAGATACCCTGTCTTTGATAACCATCTTTATTGCGTTTTTATTGCACTCACCACCAGCTTTTTCTGGTGTCGGTACTGCCTATGGCTCTTTTGGTACTACATACTTAAATTTTCCCTCTTTATGTTGATGTATATTTATGTTCTTTTTGATAAAAAATTTTATGTATATGTGTCTATGTTTTAGTGTAATGTCTTTTCCCTGTGTATTACAATTGTAGAAGGCAACAACAACCCTTTTTTATTAAAAATTTTGATACAATTCAGTTTTGATTTTTTCTAAGATTTTGCAAAAGTGATTGCAGAGTTTGCGATTTTAAACCTCCTTTAAAAGTTAGTTGAAAGTTCTCAAGGAAAAGCTATAATTATTCATAATGTTCATTGTTTTTTTAAGCATAAAGCACATGTTATTTAGCAAAAAAAAAATTTTTTTTTGTTTGTTTGTTTTTTTTTGTTTGTTATACTACTGGGTAGTGGATTATAATGCCAACAATAGCGCCTAGAAGAGTGACACCCGGTTGTATAATAGCACCAAAAAATGTTGAGTAAATCAAGAATGATTTTATCATCCTCTTTCTTAACTAGATATAAATATGGTTTTCCCAGTCAATTTTAGCAGAAGACTTTAGTAGTTGCAATATTTTTATACTATGAGGGATATATTGTTACCTCAGTTAAATCTTTTACCCTTATTTTAGTGTTTTGTTGACCATTAAAACCAACCAACTTAAAAAAAACAACTTAAAAAAGGAAGAGGCCATTAAATCATAACTCAAAGAAAGAAGTTTTTTGTATTGTCTTTGGACAAAGTGATGCAAAGTTATTTGAATGACTATTTTAATCATTAATAGAGTGTTTTCAGGTGGTGTCACAACCGGTTATTTTCTTTTAACTGTGTATCTTCTGTAGGGCTTTTAACTGTTGCTAAAAGGCGGTTTTTAGGTATGGGATCACGTGATTGCAAATGCTCCAATAGAAAAATTCCACGGCTAGTAATTTTCTGTAACTGTTAACCTCTGTAGGGCAAAAAACTGTTACACTTCTGTTGCTAAGGCCGTTGTTAGGTCCGAGTCATGTGATTGAAAATGCTCTATATTACAATGTTATTATTCTCTACTTGAACTAGTTCACTTGTTTATTCAGTCATCATTAAGAGAAGTGATTTTGTAATTAACTTTTTCTATCACTCTTAAAGGTGGTGATTTGTTGCCTTACCCCTCGCTACGTCCTGTCGCCCCTGTGCACAAGGGAAATGAGCTTAGCTGATGTTCTGCGCAAACCGATAGTGCCTATCATGTTGGATCCCACTCCTTGGCCCCCACCAGGGGCCTTGGCCCTTATCTTGAGCTCACTCGTCTATGTGGATTTGTGTGGTAAGAATATTATTTTAGATCAGTTTTGTCACTTATTTTTGTGTAGTTTTTGCTTATGACAATACTTTTAGTCTTATGCTCTGTATTTAATCTTAAACTGTAAGGTCCTGGTGACATTGTTCACATCTTATATGTTCAGCACTTTTGTCTGCTTTATCTATTTATAAAAGCCAACAGAAACAATTGAATCAATGGAAATCAAAACGCTTGAAATACAGTGATTTCTAATTGGAGAAATGAGAAATCTCGTAGAATGTGAATGTATTCTTTTCATACTCACAAATTCGATTCTTATGTATGTTGTGCTTTTTGTAAAACTTTCTATCTGCACGCAGTTTCTGTAGAATATGTCCACAACTAAGACCTTACAGTGTAATGTAAAACATATTTTTTCCCAGTCATTATGGATAAACATTAGGTTAAAACCAAGATTGTCATTACTTTCTTGGGTTCTCAAAAGGTATTGATGCCTATAATTTTAGGAACCACAATAGCTTATCAAGGATTATTATTATTTAAATTTTATATCTGTAAATAAAAAAAGAACACAATTACAAGAGTTCACATAGTCACCTGGGATCTCTTGGTCCATGTAGGGGACCGTAAATATGTATAACAAAATTTAAAAAGTAAACTTAAATACAAGAAAAAAAAGTACATTAAATGAATAAAGTGGCAAACAGGTCACCAATAAATAATATTTTTGCCATGATGGTGAGTTAGAGTGGCAGAACAATACAAAAACATACATTAAACAGAACAAGAAATTGTTAATATTTTCAATAGTAGACAGATATTCCTTTAATTGTTTTTTAAATAAATGTTTGGAAGGGCTATTTTTAATATGTATTTGTAATTTATTGAAACACTTAGGGGCTATGTAACAAAAATTTTTACAGAATATTGACTTTTTTGGGTTTAGGAACAAAGTGAGTTTAAAGATCACAATCTTAAATCAGCTTTAAATTTCCATGCGCTTTTACACTAAAACTTTAATTGATTTGACTTTTCCATTGCTCCCAGGTATTGGAGGTCACGGCGGCAGTGGGAAGTATGCCGACTGGGAGACGAGATTCTCAGGGATAGTGGAGCGACTTTCGCACTTCATCTCCCCCACCTTCCTGTTGCCCCGCATCTCCAACCCCCCCACTGAGAAACATGCCCCCCTTCCCCCCACCACAGCTGTCATGATCAGGAACCCAGAGGAGTTCCTGGAGACCCTGGGACAGCCAGATGAAAGGGTAAGTTAGATTGTTTGTGTGACCAGTTTGAATAGTTTTGTTAGATGTGCAGTAAAAGTCAGTGAAAGATGGTTGTTTGACTGAGACACAGGTCAGGATGGAGCTTGTTTAAATTGAATCATGAGTTTTAAAAAATGAAGGTGTAAAAAACCATCAATACCACAGTTGTGACACAACATACAATTATACACAATATACAATTAGCATGAATATGATTGTCACCTAAATATGAGTGGCAGCTTGGTTCACTTTGCGCATTGGGTGTAGGGCTACAATTTATGACCCAGTGGTTCACCCTACTGTCTGTGCACCCATGTGACGATTCATGGTTAAATCCATTCATGGTTAATTCCAGAGTCTATAGACTAGACATACTGCCATGGGAAAAACTTTGAACTTTGTTGCCATGAGTAGACTAGTCCAATAGAAGAGGGAAATAGGTATAACTGAACTGCAATGTTTGGCAAAATCTGTGCTTATTTGGCAAAGAATCATTTATGCCCATGATAATAGTAGCCAAAGGTTATTAAAATGCTTGAAGTTATAGATATATTTAAAAAAGTTCTTGTAACACCACACTTAGATACCATATGGAGGGGGATTCAGAATTATGAGAATCTATGTACTTGACCATTAATTCACCTTACTTTGAACCAAGAGGGTGGAAGTTTTAGATCTTGTTATTAGCAATTTTCTTAAGATGAAATTGTATGGTATGGGAAAATTATCTCAGGGGTGATGAAAAAGCTATTTGTGAAAGAAAGAATTCAATCTTGTTCTGTTCGGGCAAAATGTTTAGCTCCACTCATGCCTCAAACCCAGAATAAAGGAATTTGCAATATGACAGCCATAAAATTGGACTATTGAGACCGAATTGGGATCATATGAGACCATAATTGAAATACACTGCCATAATTTCAAGTGGGCTAAGTTACAACTATGATGCACTTATTTCTCATATGATATGGTGATCTGTACACCCAGTTACACTGCTTTGTTATAGTAAAAAGAAAAACTATTTAGTGAAAGATATATTTTTTCTAAGCACAAACATAATGTATAGATTCTCATCGCCAATTTTTTTGACGCAGGAAACGTTAGAAAGCGCCGAAATTCCCTTACCAGAAGGAGATTCCGCGTCTGAATCAGCATCCATATCCGATCCCAGTCCAGTCATTTGGGAACACCCTCGAAGGAATCGAGTGGTCAGATGCTCAGTGTGTGTTATTTTGTGATAGACTATAACGGAAAACAAAATTTTAGTTTTATGTTTGTCCATTTGGCTCTGGAATGTTACTGGTGGTGTAGTGAGGTTTAATCCCTTCACTATGGTCATTACTTGTAAATGCACTCCAATGGTTATTTGTCTAGGGACTGATCAAATATTATGTATTTTTGTCTTTTAGAAATGCATTAATGCTAAGAATGTTAGTTACACTATTGAGTTTTTTGCACAAACTGAACTTGTTAATTCTTTACAACAAGAACAAATAATGCTTTATTCATAAAATTGAGTTTGTCCAGGGACATTTATTTAAAACATCCAGACATGTATATTAATGCATCATATCAGTGATGAATTTTAAGTTTTAAAATTATTTTTTTTTTGTACTTTTTAAGAAGTATTTGTTTGTTCTTAAAAACTGGTGTAAATATATTTTTGTTATACTTTTACAATTTTATTAGGGTGTTTAATCATTAATAAGTTAATAAGAAGGAATGCTTGCTTAGTTTATTGAAAGTAAAATTATACTGTTACTTACTGTTGTTATATTGTTGCTTATTGTATATCATAATGCTTATTTGTTAGTTAAGGTGTGAAATTCTGAAATCATTAAAGTGAAATTTTCAGTCTGAATTTTCAAAACATGAATTCTAATATTAAACTAAATTAAACTCAGTGCCTTAAAAACTATGTAAATTTGAGTTGCAGTTTATCTCTGTGTTAAAAAAGTTGAATTTGCTCAGTTGTTATAAAAAACTTTTTATAGCACCCAAGTTTAAAAATTGATAAAATCCAACTATAAAACTTAAAATTCAATAAAGAAATTACTTGTGATACCGTCTTTATACTTAGAAATTTGTATTGGTTACATTGTTAAGTGTTTGAAAGGTTATTAATGATAGTTTTTATAACCCATTAAATACCACTAGTTATAGTTATTATAATATTAATAGGCAAAATTTTTGCAAGCTTTAAATAAGAATGTTAAACCACACATGGAATCGTTTCTAATGTATTCATCAAAGTACTAGAGTGATGATTGATTGAAGTAAAGCCCAAATGAAATTGTGTAGTCTGTAATCGATAGAAAATTACCTGAAATATTGTTTTAATAAAAACGTTTTTTCAAAATTTGGATATTTTCTCTTTGTTTTGAAAAAATGGCATTAGTTAAAATATATTACCTTAATAAAACATTTTAATGTTTTTTATATCAGAAAAAATGTATCAATGAGATTTCCTTTTTACTTATTCAAACTTGGATGCAATATGCAATAACCATTTTTGTTGCAGGAGTTCTGGTGGTTTTAAGCATCATAGTTTTTAAATAGATACATCAAAATACATGTCAATCAAAACTACAATATGTTCTTTTAGAAAAAAAGATTGTTTCCAGTTTGTAAGTCTGTTTTTACATCTAATCTAATCTCTAATTTTTTATGTTTTGAATCTGGAAAAAAGAATTACTTTGGGGAAAATTCAATTATGATTTCAATACACTATAAATAAATATCCCGAAACCCCCTTAATAACCTACTTTCTTATAAAAGAGAAGTATTCAGGAATGAGTGGTTTTTATCAATGTGGTGAAAAACAGACAGCCAAGGGGTGCAAAGGAATCGGATCATTAAAAAATTACAACACCTGTTTGAAGGAAGGGGAGTCCTGTATGTATGTGCAAGACCCTCTATAACAGGGTTTCCCAAAGTGGTCGGTACCGACCCCCTGGGGGTCGATGAAGGTTTAAAGGGGATCGATGGGGAGTCGACGAAGCTTTAGGGGTCGATGAAGCTTTAGGGGTCAGTAGGGGATCGATGAAGCTTTAGGGGTCGGTAGGGGATCCTTTGGTAGGGGATTTCCTGATCCTTTGAACTTTCTTTACATACTTATTTTTACATCAAAGTTTTGAGTGATTAATGCTTTTTGGTGGTCTTATTGTTCACCTATGAATTTTTCAGGTTGAACAGTACATTATTAGTGAATGAGACCGGCTGTTAAATTTTAGTTAAATTTTCATTTTTAATTTATTTTCATGAAGAATTTAGTTGGATTTTTGAAAGGGGGTCGATGGCTTGGGTGAACTACTCCCAAGGGGTCGATGCATGAAAAAGTTTGGGAAACCCTGCTCTATAAGTAGATGGGCTTACAACTCGGATGTGTGACGTCAAACTTTGGTCGAAATCAGTTAATTTGTAATGTTAAGTCAATAGAGCACAAAAACTTACTTTTTAACTCGTATATGTATTTCTTCAAGGCTGATAATACTGTTCTGAAAACTTAAAATCGTTTGTTTAATATTGATGTTAATAATTCAGAAAGTGACAATCATAATTTGTGTGTTGTGATGTTAAAGATAAAAGAAAGGATAGAGAGTCTTGGTGTGTGACGAGGGGAGTTAAACCTTTGTGACATCACAATTTAAAAAAAAAAAAAAAAATTGTAGTGTATTAAAATACTGTATAGACATTTCAACTCCATTTTTCTATCTTGGTGATTGGTTAGTGCTAGTATCTAACTATGAAGTGGGGCGTATTGGGTTTACATCCCCGTTTAGGCATATATGTTTGTAATATCTCTGTTGTTGTGAAGCTGAATGAATATACAGGGGTCCGCTGGGTAACATGAAGTAGCTGCTGATTCTGGCTAGCTTAATCATTTATCAGTGGTTAAAGCAGGTGTCTCAATGGTCAGTGAATACCTGGAAAACCTAGAGTTATAGGGGTATTTTAATTTGACTAAAAAAGGTTCGTGAATAGTTAGTAAAAATAGGTTATAGTATTTGCTAAAACCTTGAAAAGAACATAGAACACCTGAAAGATGACTAATTTTATTTTTTGTCTCATTTTTGCCTCTGAAAAAGCAAAATATGGATTATTTATTAAAGATTCAGTCAAAAAATGCCCAGAAAATGAGGTGGATATCAAATTTTTTTTGACAGGAAAAGTCGGTTAATTTTATTTCCCAAAACGGAATGGTAACCCTGTTTAAAAGTGCCAAGTAAAAGCCATCGCAAAAGGACGAAGATAAGAAAAAACCACAACCAATCATCCACCCTGAAATTTTTTTCATCTAACCGGTCATAAATCACCGAATCCTTTCAAGGAATCACAGAACTACTAAAGTTTTTTTTTTACTTCAAAACCCCACCTGGTAAACAATTACACTCCTTTTTTTTTTTAAGAACTCGTTTCTATTAACAACCCTCATTTTGTGTCCGCTTCAATTGATTGATTCCGCAGCTTAACTCAACCACTTTCCACCGAAACGAAGAACACCACTATTGCATTATACACCGTTTAACTCCAGGCTGCGGCCGGGCGTATTTGTCTCGTTTGGCCCGATCGCCGAACAAGCTTCTGCTCTATAACTGGAAGGTATTACGGCGCTGCTGTACATTTCTGCGCCTTTTCTTTCTTGTTTTGTCTTTTTATATGAGGAGAGAGAGCGCTTCTTAGGTGCCACAAATTACTTGTCGGTCATTGGTGATGGAGACTGATTTGGAGACAAGACCGGGGTTACGTGAGTTTTTTTGTGGGTGGGTTTTTGTTGAGACTTTTTATGTTTATCTGCGAGTTTTAAGAAAGGTTTTAATAGAACAGGGCTGCTACTTTTTCGGAGTAGCCCTGGAGATGTGGGTTTCTTAACAGCGTGAATTCCGGATTTTATTGAAATTTTCGAAAATCACTATAGCCCAACGAGAAAGCCTAAAATTAGGGGTCCAATTAAAAACCAGTGAAGGTCTGCAGCATTATTATAATGCACAATGCTTAATATCATAATGCTGAAACATATTTTATGAAGGATCCGATCCCACCATCGCATCGGTTCTAAGCGCGATTACGTAGTAGTTACGTCGTTGTGAAAGAATTTTTTTGCTTCCGTAGCTACGATCGAGTCGCGTTAACGTACAACTGTAGTTAAAACGTCCCAGACCGTTCTGTTTCGTCATTAGGTCATCCGGCACGCCGCAAGTTTTGAGGGAAAAATACCGCCAAAACGAGAAAAAAAAATCAAAAACTTTTATTAAAATGAAGATTTTTAAAATTTTACATCCCTAGCCTATATTTTCTAGCCAAATAATAACGAAATGCAAACTAATTTTTTAAAATAATTGAATAAAGAAAACTGTGAGAATCCAGGTTCCAAACTGAAAAGGATGAATTCAACAGTAATGTGAATTGGTGTATTGCAACGAAGCATATCAACCGTGCATATTTGTTTGTTTCTCCGCAACAAAACAACCCTCGCCGAGAAGCAAGTTTTACAGAACCTTCAGTCTCAGCGGGGAAAACAACGATACGAGTAAGTAATATGATGTTATAACTTTATAGCGGAGAATTTCAAATAACTCTTCGTTGATTTTTTTTGAATTTTAAAGTATTCTCAGGCTGTTTTTATCTTTTAACCTTGACTTGATTTTATGCTATACTTATTGGAATCCCATTGTATTATTTGTATCAAGTATTTTGTATTGTTTTTTTAATTTGGAAATGGCGTTGATTCAAGTGTCAATAAATATCTTGTCTGTTAAATAAATCTTGGGAAATATAAAAATCGGGGAATAAATACTAGATTATTGTTTTAATTTTTCATGAATCTATACTATTAAAATCCGAGAGTAAACAAACGTATGTCCCTCTATCTCCTCCGAAACCACTGAACGCAGAAGGGCGCCCGAGGTACCAAACGACGGCAAATGACCCAGGGACGCCGAGTCACCCATTTCCATTTCGAAATTCGAAATACTTTTCGAGATATTTGCGTTTTTCTGTTCTTTTCACATAATTCAGACAGTGCTGAGGTTCAGTTGCTGCGTTTTCTTCCTCCTGTTTTTTGGCTTTATCTTAATCCAATCGATAATATAAAAAATAAAACTATTTCGATACTAATGAACCCAGGAGGGTGCCTGAGGTACCAAAAGACGGGAAAAAATTCGGGAACCCCGTATTGACCATTTTAATTCTAAAATTCCAATTATTTTCTAAGACATTAGCATATTTGTGCTTCTAATTCCATAACACTAGACCGTTTTCATTGATTTTAAAAACAACGGGAAATCATCTTAGTTATGATTTCAGCATTTTTAAACCATTAACTAGAGTCATTAGTTTCAAAGTATTCACGCGATTTAAAACTTTTTCATAAGTTTATATTTTTGGTATTTTGATACGTTTTACAGGTTTGATATGACATACAGCTCACAGAAAACGATAATTAGAGTAATAAAATAATAAGTTGCGTTTCGCGTTTCGCCGCCATAAATTTATTTAATTTTGTTTAAAAGAGTAAACGAGAGTAACATTATTTTCCTTTACTATAATATTATATATTATATTATATTATTTATTATTACATTATTTATGGTTTCAAATTAATTGCTTTATTAAGATGAAAAAGAAACACCGGAATAGGAAAAATTACAAGGAACACTGGGATAGGACAGATTACCGGGAACAGCGGAATAGGTAAAATATCGTAACACTGTGATAGGAAAAATTACCGGGAACACTGGAATACGAAAAAGAAGCCTGGGATACCGGAATGATTGTGGTAATTGCTGATATGCAAAATTAGAAATGTATTTTGAGAAAACCTTTTTAAAAAAAATATATACTCCAACCGTGCAAGGCTGGAAATGTGGGACAAGTGGCTACAGCAGATAAAACTAAGTTAAAACATATTATATTTAATTATGTTGGAAAGATAGAATGTTATGTAAGAAAATTATTGAATTTTTCTTTTTCAAATAGTTTTCTTCTCTAAAAATATAATATTAAAGTATACATCGTGAAAACTATAGAATTAAAACTACACTCGGCGCAACGCATCGGGTTGCTGTTCAGCTAGTTAAGTAATAATGCTTGTTATTTTCTTAACAGAAACATTAAAAGGATTCACTAAAAACAACATTCGTCGTATAGTTTTGAAATTAATTTAGTGAAATTTATAATTTAATTTATTTCCCACTTTAAAGCAAACTTAACTTGTTTCAGGTTCCACTGCAAGGCAAAATTTTTTTTTCAAGTAAAAGTTTACTTTGGAACAAAAATTTAAAAAAAAATAAACTCAGAGTAAATTCTAACAAAAATAAACAAATAGTAAAATAAGAACCCTAAATATAATTTTAGTTTATTGACAAATAAACAATCATGGTGAAAGTAACTTTTTTTGTAATAATATTTTACACATTATTTATTACCTTGAATGTGAATATTCGTGCGTATAAAATTTCCTTCCGAAGAATATTCCTCTACTCTGCATTCTTAGTATGAGATCCAGCATTGATGGATGAGATATACGAACAAGTGGATCATGGCTATACATCCCTCAACAAAGGATGCATGCCAATGATCCGTTTCTTCTCTTTATAAAACGTTAAATGGAGCATAAGGAGTACCTGTTGCAAACCCTTCATCTCTTGTTCAACGATAGTACTTGTGAATGATGATGGCACCTCATCTGAAAGAGATGATCTCTTGGAAAGATGAGATGCAAAATATGTGATGGAGTTTGACTAGGGTTGCCATTTATACCTGTTTAGAGAAACTTTTAAGCTTATTTTTTTTTTATGACCTCCAATTAGAAGTTTTGATTCCAAGTTTACCTTAGCTTAGGTTAGTCGTCAATTCAGCCGTTAGAATATGTCGTATATTACCGAAATTCTACTTCACCTCCACACAGGACCAAAATATAAGTCACCAAAAAGTTTTTGAACACACCTCGATTTTAATCCCACCCTTCATTCTCAACGTACAACTAAAACCAACTCCCCAACCGGCACACTCCCCTCAAGAAAAACACCCCCCTTAAAAAACCAATACGGCAATTAATAAAGAAATGCCCCATTCTAAAAAAAAAAAAAACTCTCCCAAATCAAAATCGACGGTCCCCAATTAGCCCGACCGTCACGAAGAGGGCGAATGACGGGCGTCACGTGGAAAAAAAAACTTCGCCCCCCCCCCTCAGGTGAAAAAAGGGGGTTGGGGGACGTGCCTCTCTCATTCGGCAGGTTGCTCTTAATGAGAGGGCGATTGCACCAACAAGAGATCGCCATTAAGTGCTCCTTTCTTCTGGTTAGTGGGCTCGGTCCCGGTGGGACGGGGTTGCTTGGGGGGTTTTGCTTGGCGATTTTCGGAGGAGGGAAGTTTGAAATGAACTTTCTGGGGGTGAGGGTAAAGGGTGGGGAATTGTGAAATCAGGGTTCCCACGGTTCAGGGAATATCTGGGAGTCTAAATTCGCCCACAAAAGTTTGGAAATGAGAAGGTTTGCTTTTTTTTTTTTTTAAACTTCACGGATCACCTGTATTTTAGTTTAAAATACTTGTCAAAAAATGTCATAAAAACGTAACAACATCAAAAACATGGTAATATGGAGTTCAGTAGTATTTTAATTTTATCGGAACTCCCTTAAAGCAGAACTGTAACGCCGCGTCCCATCGTTCCGGTGCATTCCTTGTTAAATCGAGCTTTTGAAATACCTTAAATCAGGGGTTCCCAACCGGTGGTACGCGGGAACGTTTCAGGTGATATGCGTGATAGTTCCAAGAAAGATAATTTTTAATGAATTTCTGGATCGGATGTAAAACCGACTACCCTTTGATCTTCCGGTAAGCTCTGCTATTTTTGATGCCATTTGTTACGAGTTACTTGTGTGAGAGTGGATTTTCTGAACTCTTGTACATAAAAAATAAACATAGAAGCAGAATAAGTGTTGAAGAGGACTTAAGAGTGAAGATAAGTTCCATTACTCCTAATGCTGATATTTTAATCACAAGCAAACAACAACAAAGACATATAAAAGTATATTTTGTATGATTAATTTTTTGCTGAGTTTGTACTAATTTTTCATTTGTATGTTTTAGATTTAGACCTATGGGTATAATAAATAAAACTGTAAATGAATACCATTTTCATCTTTTTATTTCTTCTTTATTATAAGCATGTTATAAATAAACAAATCTCAGGAATTTAATTCAAAAAGCCTTTGAACACTTTTAGAAGAGTAAATATTATACGTTTATTAAAATATTTAGGTCTGGTGGTACGCTAAAATTTCTCAAAAAGTCAAGTGGTACGCAGGTGCAAAAAAATTGGGAACCCCTGCCTTAAATAGAGATATTTTGATGGAATTTATTAGGTAAATTCTAAACAAATATCGTTAAGCTGGAACTAAACTTTTAGGTATGAATTAAATTTGGGAAAATGTAGTTAACCGTATTAGACCTACAAATTCAAATCCGTACTCCATCTTAGCGATCAAAAACCCCACATCAAACAAAATTTTCCATTATAATCAATTTAAACTTTTATAAACCGATCACATCGATCCATTAGATAGACAATATTCACAAAAACAATTACTCCAGTCCTACATCTCTAAAACTCCCCACAAGCATTCTGAAAAAAAAAAAAAACAATCACAAAACCAAAACACACGTTGATAAAAAAAAAAAAGAAACTATCATCGTCGCCAAACTCGCCAAAAAAGAGCGCTAAACTCTTTCCACAAAACTCAACTCAGGTGAGAAGAGAGCAAATCCCCAAAATAAAATATATATATATAACAAAAAAAAAGTCCGCCGCCCCCACAAGGCCCTGCGAAACAAACAGGTGACGGTCAGACCCAAGAGAAGGACCGAGTCCGGGCGCACCTGAATAATAGAAGCCCCGATGTCCGGCCCGACGTGTTTCCCCGGACGGGCCCCGTTCCGGCCAGACCAACACTCCTTCAAGAGGCACCACTTCATTGGGAATCCGGGAGTGAGTATTGTGTTTAATTTATTTAGCGCCTTCCCCTCGCTGGGAGTTGGTTGAATACTTATTTGTAGTGTTCGGCAACTAGTGGTCAAAAAATAGTTAACTACTAACTAATCTGGGAAATTGTAGTTGTAACTAGTAGTTAACTATTTTTTCCTGGGACTAGTTGCAACTAGTCTATTTAATTTCAAACCTATTTTTTGCCCAAATTCTAATACATCTTTCTTATCCATATCACCAAAAACATTCAAACTTCGCACAAAAATGGTCTTTATTGCTGGTTATGATATTTGAAGTACTCTACCTTTGATAAAAATTTTAAATAAAAATCTTTTTCAAGTAGTTGAAAATTTGAAAGTAGTTTTAACTAGTAGTTAATTAAAAAAGTAGTTAAACTAATAGTTGAACTACTTTAAACTAAAAGTAGTTTAACTACTAGTTGATCGATAGTTAACTACTAGTTGCAACTAGTTCTAGTTAACTAGTGCCGAACACTACTTATTTGCATTAGGTTTTTTTTATACGAGGAGAGAATGGAGTGTTTTTTCTTTACTTTTTGTGCTATGAAGCAAAAGAAAATCGCTGGTTTCGGCACAATTTGAAAATTGTGCATCTAGGCTAGGGCAGTGGTTCGCGGACCATAGGTGGTCCGTGAGAGTCTTGGAAGTGGTCCGTGAAGGGAGCACAAAAAATCCAATAAATACAAATTTGTGCGAATTGAGCGAGAAACGATGGAATTATCTATTCATGACGATGACATTGGGCTGAGTAAAAACTCTTGTTTGTGATTTGCGGGGATAATAAACACCACTTAATTATTAAAACTTACTTTGTATACTATAATATACTCAATCAGAGCATCATATAAATTTACACGCTTAATTAGGTATATTATAGTATAAACTTTCATCTTGCAATTTTGTGAGGGTAATAGATTTTATGCTATAGTACAGAGTGGTCCATGAAGGTTCCAATTTTAAACTTAATGATCCGCGGACTTCTCTGAGTTGTGAACCACTGATCTAGGGAGTCATATATAGAAGTGTATCAAATGATTTTAATTTATGTTATGGTTTCAGTTAAGGAGACTTGAACTATTTTAAAATTAGTGGGTCTATTTGACAACTTTTCCCGCTTGGAGCGCTACACGACCTACCTATATCACCCACCGCCTTCAACACTGTGGATATGCTTTGCCAGTTGGTCCAGTATTGCCATCTGGATTTGCAATGATTTCCGTACTCGGCTAGCCTGTATAAGTATCTAGTAAGCCGTGATTAGGACAATCAAAAGGAAGGTGGTAAACTATAGGTCATTCAGGCAGTATCAAATGGAAGTCGAACATCCACTGAATAAAAAAAGGTAAAAAACACTATTTAATTGAAAACAAATTTAATTTGAATTAGTTTACAGCACAAAGAATAAGAGAAGAAATTTAAGTTAACTTAAATTTCAAATTTAATAAAAAATACAACAATAGACATCAATTTCACCAAATTCAAAGGGCTATATCTGTCTATAGGGGTAGATATTTTTTCCCTCTTCCCACTCATGTGTAGAGCGAATCTTGGAGATTTTTTTGAGCGCAAAAAGTCAATTAGCCATTTTTTGAACTTATTCTCTTTTTTAAACTGAATTTAATTAAAGTTTCGATTTTGAATGGCTGTAAAAAGAACTACTGGCCAGAATGACCAGATATTCAAGTATTCCTGAAGCAATGGGCCATTTTTTTTTAGAAAAAGAAAAAAATAGTACTTCTAAAATTGACCTATATGGGGTGTTGTACTCGATGATACGGAGCTAAAAAACCAGTCAAGATCTATGGATCCTTTTCTCCCGTTTATATGTTTTAGGTTTTGTCTCAGAGTGCCAAACTATTACAATTTTTATAATTCGTACAGCGCCTCCATCGGTTAATTTTGGAAATCTGAAAAAAAAATCCCCAAGCTACAGGAATACTCAGATGAAATGTAGTGTACCCTGTGTACCAGTACCAGTGGTTCTTTTTTACGGGCTTTTGAAATCGAAACTTTAATTATAATCACATTTTACTTAATTTCTAACCAACGCAACGCTCACTTTTTATAACAAGTAGTACTATAGTAAAAGATCGTTCGAACACTAACGTGTTTAAAAATAAGAATTCCGTATTACTATACGACATAAGTTGGCCGAGTAACAAAGAAGATTTGAAGGGAGTCTTGTAAAAAGTAAATTGTATAAATTCGATAGGCGGGATTTCATTCTAGAAGAGGTGTTTCACTAAATTATTGAGAGATAAAAGCTCTAAAACAAGGGTAGGTTTCAAAGAAAGAGCTCCTTCAAGAAGATCTTGTAAGGAGCTCATTCTCAATGTGTAACATAATTAGTGCCTACAAGAGTATAAAAATTAATTTTTGGTTCCAAAAAAATATTTTTGTTACAACAAGAGTTTTAGCAAAAAATCTTCGACATAAATATGGGAATTAACATTAGAGGAATACCTATAAGTCTAGGGGGGGGGGAAATATTTTTTCATTTCATCGAAATTTCATTCATTTTTCAACCGAAATTTCATAAGTTTGCGAAAGGGAATAAGTCCACCAACTGTACAATATTTTAGAATCTATTTATGTTTTGTTCGACGATTGTCCTGTATTCCATTGTTGTGAATTCCATTACTTATACAGTTTTTTCCCCTCAATTATCTCATAACTTGGTTTTTGGACTTATTCCCTTTTTCAAACTTATTCCCTTTTCCAAACATATTCCCTTTTTCAATTATAATTATCCTGTACATCCTCACTTGAACTCTTTTCATTCCAGACGAACTTATTCCAGACCCTAGACGACTCCCACCTACTCCCCCGACAACAGGACCCTCTCGTGAAACCTCCCCCTCAAGTGAACGGCCACCTGTACGGGGGTCACCACCACCCCACCCCCTTGGAACCCCTCTGCCACCCGCCCCCGGACCCCTTCTACCACGCCCACCACCACCCGCCCGAATGCGACCTGGAGTCGTTCGCGGAGCGCTTCAAGCAGCGCCGCATCAAACTGGGCGTGACCCAGGCGGACGTGGGGCGGGCCCTGGCCCACCTGAAACTCCCAGGGGTGGGGGCCCTGTCCCAGTCTACCATCTGCCGCTTCGAGTCGCTCACCCTGTCGCGCAGCAACATGCTGGCGCTGCGCCCCGCCCTCAGGGCGTGGCTGGACGCCGCGGAGGCCGCGGCCAGGGGCGTGGTCTCCGTGGCCCCGCCCACCAGTGGGAGGAGGCGGAGGACGGCCATCGCCGCGGCGGAGAGGCGGGCCCTGGAGTCGTACTTCGCAGTGCAACAGAGGCCGAGCGGGGACAAGATCGCGGCCATAGCGCAGAAGCTGGATCTCAAAAAGGGCGTGGTTAGGGTGTGGTTTTGCAACCAGAGGCAGAAGCAGAAGAGGATGAAGTACTCCGCCAACCGAGACAACTGAGATTGTACTCGAACACCAGAGCACATTTACCATTGGATGATTGGATGTCATTCCATATACGATGGGATTGTCACTCACTATGCAATATGCATGCATACGTTCTGATTCGTTCCAGTCTTCAAGGGTGTATATTTCCATTGGTAACTCGACGGTATTTTGACGCCTCTTCCGAATCAGATTACATGTTGAGAATAACCATTAGAAGTGATTGACAGTGTGCTGTGAGTGTAGAGATGCAAAATTCCCGCAGTTTTTGAAACATGGGAAAAAACCCGGGAATTTTGGGGAATATTGGGAATTTTGAGGAAGTTTTGAACATAAACAAAGACGGCCATCTTTAGGCTTAAGGTTAAAATTTTCATTTTTTTTCTCAACACTTGTAATTTTTAAACTTATTAATATTTGTCTTATTATTAATTATGTAATTATTACTTATTAATTTCAACATAAATAAGATTTCTTAACCGAGATTAGATGTTTTTTTCCTTCTCCTGTGTCAAAGGTCAAAATTCCCGAAAAATCCCGGAAATTTTCAAAATTCCCTTCCCAAAAAACCCGTTTTATTCCCGGGTTTAAACCGGGTTTTTTCCAGCCTTTGCAACACTATGTGAGTGCACCCTCAAGGCTCATGCACCCTAAAACATGTAGAAGAAACGAGAACGGTACGGAAAACGTTGAAAAATCACTCGTACGAGAGATTGAGACGGTAACTCCAGAGCTCTCGTCCGCCATATTGTTCCGAGATTCGAATCTATGCGGATTGCTTCCACAAAAAGAACAGCTAACTAATTACCAAAAAAAGTCTTAAGTCATTAATGTATTACGAAAGTAATGGACATCTAGTGTTAGCGGGGGATTTTTTATTATCAGTGTATAACTACTTGTAAGGGTGTGCGACAAGTGGCACAAGGAGCCCACGGGAAAGAGAAACGGGAGCTCTGGACTTGCCGTCTCAAATCACTCGTTACGAGAGATATTTCATTGTTTCCGTCTCGTTTCATCTACGTGTTTGGAGTTTCTGAATACGGCTGGCATCCAGGCGTTATCAATGACGTTTGAGGGCTCTGGTCATTCTTTCAAGGAGTATACGAATTAATAGTTGAATTCAATCAAGAGTTGGCGAAAAAGCTTGATTCTTTCCAGGTTAACTACTACTTGCCACAGCCGGCGGGGTAACTCATAATTCAAACTTTGGATTAAACAAAAATTTAGTTGGACCCCTGAGAAAATTTTCAGATGTCATAAAAACGTTAATTATCTTATTGAGTTTTCATCAAAGCATTGTGTAAAATAGAAAGTATAGTTGGCCAAGTTATTTCTTATTGTTCAAAGCTTATAGCCAACAGATTATAGGCTTTACAGTTCTTTTTCGGTTATTTTTATTATGCAATATGAAGACGTTCTTTCTCTGATAAACACAAACAGTATATAAGTTTTCTCATGCTCAATCGCTATACAAAACATATCTATGAGAAACGACGTTACTTGCCTTGTTATATTTAGGGCCGTATTCAGAAACTTTTACACGATGATGAACCGATACGATATGGATACGAGAACGATCTATCGTAATGATCACGCTACTGCTGCCTTCTTTCGGAAAGTATTACAAGTAATTATACTCTGATACCAGAAAATTCTGCTAACACTAGATTTCCATTACTTTCGTAATATATACTATTAATGTCTGAGGACTGTTTTTGGTAATTAGTAGCTGTTCTAGATTTTTTGGAACTATTTAATGGACAAAAGCAATCGGAATACGATTCGAATCTGGGAACAATATGGCGGACAATTCGTTATTATTCGTTCCATATTGTTCCGAGATACGAACCGTATTCCGATTGCTTTTACACTTTTTGCAGTTCGTTAAATAGTTCCAAAAAATCTACAACTATTTACCAAAAACAGTCCTCAGACATTAATATATTACGCAAGTAATGGAAATCTCGTGTTAGCAGAATTTTCTAGCGTATAATTACTTGTAATACTTTCCGATAGGAGGCAGCAGCAGCGGACGATGGACCTGCACGATTGAGAAACGACTTCTCTGGAGGTGATCATTATCGTTAATCGTTATCGTATCGGTTCATCATCGTGTAAAAGTTTCTGAATACGGCCCTTAGGTTGTCTATTTAGTTCAAAACAGGGTTGTAGAAGAGTTCTCCTGTTGCGTTTCTGAATTTTTAATAAAGTCATTTTTAAAGTACCCTGTTTTTTTACTGAATATTGTTATTCATTGTGTGAAGTTCTTGAATGAAAGTAGGGTTATGTAGGGGTAAAATATACAAAATGTTATAATTATTTTTCTACAAATTAAATAAATTTAGTGAGACGTAAAACCAAAGCCAAGATGTTTTACCTTTCTTCCAGACATGGAAAAAATGGTTAGCTCTTTCAGGAAATACAGTGGAGGCAAGTGGATTTAGCTAGTTTTACTTTGAAAAGAGTGTCTCAATTTTATTAAAAGACGTTTCTTGCAGAAAATTAATTTTTTAGAGGCAAAGCTGGATTTGGAAACAAGGAAGAAAAGGAACTCTAAACAATAGTAAAATACAATAATCGGATATGAATGAATGGAGATTTTATTAATTCTTTAATTGGTAAGAAGCTAATCGATAGTTGAATTTCTCAAATCTCCCGGGAATTTTAAATTTCCTTCCAAATATCCAGGCTAATTAGCTAGGCTAGCTGGCTCAAATTAGCTAGAGTTAACACAGGACCCCCAGAATTTTTTTGGAAATTTAAGTCAAAAAACCACATTTTTCATTTTGTTTTGGTACGCCTCATCCGATTTCGGATATAGAGTGTTTTCAGGTGACGTCACAACCGATTAATTTCTTTTAACTGTGTACCTTCTGTAGGGCTTTTAATTGTTGCTAAGGCCGTTGTTTATCTGTTGTTAAGGCGTGTTTTAGGTATGGGATCACGTGATTGCAAATGCTCCAATAGAAGAATTCCACGGCTAGTCATTTTCTGTAACTGTTAACCTCTGTAGGGCAAAAAACTGTAACATCTTCTGTTGCTAAGGCCGTTAGGTCCGAGTCATGTGATTGATAATTCTCTATAGAATTTATGGTAGAAATTTTGTGTTTTGACAAATATAAAACAGAGTTGTAATAATAGAGTCACAAGTACTAAGGGGGTCTGGGGGCTTTTTCAACACTCGTTTTGGTACGCCTCTTCCGAATTTCGGACATAGATTTTATGGTGTAATTTTTGCGTTTTCACAAACTTAATATAGAATAGAATTGTAATAATAGAGTTACAAGTACCAAGGGGGTCTGGGGGTCCTCCCCCATAAAATTTTTTAAAATTTGACTTTAAAATAACAGGGTTTTAACTCATTTTATTGGTGCATAAAATTCCACATTATATAGTGTAAAACTTTTCATTTTGGGGGGCTCAAGCCCCCTCCTCCCTGGATCAATAGGGGTCCTCCCGTCCTCCCCCAGAAAATTTTAGAAATTTGATAGAAATTTGAAATGTAGGGTTTTAACTCGTATTTGGTTCGGGCCCACGAGTGGGGCAATTGAACAGTTGCTGCCCCCACGCCCCCATGGATCCGCTCTTGAAGTCGAGAGTCGACCAAAGACCCTTTGTACTTCCTGGGTTTCGTTTCACAGTTTCTGGAACCTCTTGACCAAAGAAGTATATCCACCAGATAAGTCACTACTGTCACCACAGATTAATACTCCTTAATTTAGATTTCAGGTATGGCAAGATGTTTTCGTAAACAATCGCGCGCGCGTTTTCTATTTTGTTTGTTTTAGCGGCGTGCAGTCGGAAGTCGGAAGGAAATAAGGAATCTTATTTTTTGTAAAATTTTAAAGCCATTTTCAACTATTAATTTCTAAAATGATACCAGTCTTCTCATATTTGTATAATCGTCAAATCGGAGATAAAAGATTCGGTTCATATTATACAAGTAAGTCAAGAATTCTCATCTTTTGTGTTTGTTTATGTTATCCTTACTTCACTTAGAAAGCAAAAAAAAGTCATGTAATTTTAATAATTGAACTCCCATAAAACAATAATTTTAATTAGAGATGTGAGTCGAGAATATTCTCCGGAGAATATTCTCGGAGAACGAGAATATTCTGAGAATATTCTCCAGGGGCGAGAATTTTGAGAATAATCGAGAATATTCTATTTTTTGATTAATAAATGTAAAAATGTTTGATAATATGAAATGGTCATGTAGTATTAGTGTTGGAAACCTGAAAACAATAACAAATTCAATGAAATTTACCATTTAAAAGTCACCCTACAGTTAGTTACACCTACACCGAAGTTAGAATATTCTCTAAACTGTAATTTCATTTCATTATTTCTCAAGATTTGTTTTTAAATAAGTAAATTTTATTTAATACAAAATAAAATATTTTTTAAAATATTCAAAGCAAGTTTTACTGGGAGAAAATACTCATACAATTAAAAGAGGAGTCTTAATTCTTTTTATATAGTTGTTAAAAGCTTAAAGAGAATATTCTCATTAAGATTCCACTAAATAAATTCCAGAAAAGCATTTCTTATATACCAAATTTATTTCAAAAAAGCTGTTTAAAAGTTGGAAAATCTTAAATTAATAGAATGTACCTAACTCTGGCTTACTCTGCCTTACCTATCAAACATGTCGTCTTATCAATTAAGTAGTGATTTTAAAATATTTTTCAAATTTAATTTGTCTTTTTTATTTATGATGACTTCTCATTGTAAAACCTTTAATATTCTTCGAATTCGAAGTTAATATATATCTTATAAAAATGTTGTTTTTTTTTCAAAAAAATTTATTTTAGAAGCTTCTAGGAGAATATTCTTGAAAATTCTCCTCTTGGAGAATATTCTCAAGAATATTCTCCAAAAGATTATTACCGAGAATTTTACATCTCTAATTTTAATTATTGAGTGATCATTGACAATTATAATTCCTATTCCTGTATCAGTTGGCTTTAATGACAAAAGTGAATTTCAATACTTAATTTTAAATATGTGGAATGTCAGAAGAGAAATCAATTGAAATGCATTATGACTAATGAAATTTCTATGAATTCAATCATTAGATGATATTGTTCATTGATCTCTATTATTTATGGAACTCCTGCAGATAATAGTTCCACTATATTACCTTAGAGGCGGACCTGGAAAAAGTGCCCGAACCTACGAACCTGGTTCGGGGGAAGCCCCTGTCAGCTCCATAGGAGCAATACATTAGGTTAGGGTAAATTTTATTAGGTTCGGGGGAAGGTTAAAACTTTTTCCAGGTCCGCTTAGAGGTAATATATTTCTCCCATGAGAGATAATACTATTAATTTTTATGTTTCAGAATCAAAAGTAAATTTGGATGACCAGCTTTTGAGACTAGCGAATTATTCTCAAGATGCACTCAATACTTACAACCGGGTATGTGTGAAAACATCCAACAATTATATATTAATTTTATGTTATACATATTTACATATTGTATTACATATAAAAAGCAGTTATTGGCTTGGTTCAATTCCGTTAGAGTCCCCGCTAAATATTGCCCGGTTCCTTTAGACAACAAAAAGTAGAAATATTCATAAATAATTTCAAACTTCTGAATTAAAATGTTTAATTATATCAATAACTATTCAGTTTATTAATAATAGTCGGAAAAATTTGTTGATATTTGGATATATTTATCGATTTGGATATTGGCGATATTTAGCGGGGACTCTAACGGAATTGTACCCAGTTAACTGCCCTGTTAAATATTGCCAAGCTGTTTTGAACACTATGTATTCAGATAGTGCCAAATTGTTAAGGTTGTCAAATGTCAATATAACTGTACTTCTAACAATTAATAGTTGAACATTTTTGGAGATATTTGTAATTTGTTTGTATTTGTAATTAAATCTGTACTGGTATATATGAACTGTTTATTTAACATAAAATAATAAGGGTTTTACCTGGAATTTACATGAAGTTAAATTGTAAAACTTGGAGAAATTTCATTTAAAATATCAAAACGCTGTTACATCAGCGTTCTTGCTATTGTTTCTTTGCTATAATAACTTAGCAAATGGTTTATTTTTACATAGTATCCTGATGGGCCACCTTTAGTTTGCAAGTTTCGCAGAGGTGAGTTTGATTCTTTGCTTTAATTTTTTTACATTTATTTGTTGTACTTCATATGAAATAATAATTTTTTTTCCAGATAACGAGTTAGATCTCCTTGCTGTAGCCAATGAAAATGGTGAAATATTGATTGTAGACACTGAGAAAAGTAAAGTTTTAAGATGTAAGTAAGAATTTATGGTTTTCTCACATATTTATAACTTTTTTGCCAACAACATCCATTTATTATTCTACATCCTTTTACACATCAAATGAGTTTGGTTTCTAGGCTTTGATTAAATACATTAAAATTTTTGCACTTATTTTTATCCTACCATGTAATGTTAACTACTGTTAGCTTATGAAATCTTGTAAGTTGTAATTTTTGAATAACCATGTGAGGATGTCCTATCACAATTTCAAGAATCTGATTAACATCTTCAAAGATCTGGATGAGTTTAGTTCAATATGGACAAATATTTTTATATAAAATCAGCGATCTGTTTAGAAGAAATTTGTGTCTGTTGAGGGACCCTTCACAAAATATTTCAACTTGATAAAAATGGAGCTTCACAATATTTTTCACTCTAAAACAGATCCTTTTTTATGCTTTTCTATGATAATTTTACCATTTTAACTAACCCCTTTCATAGAAGACTATATTACCTCAAAAATTGATGTTTCAATGAAGAGAATTCTTTTCCAACTGAGATTAAATCGGGAGACCATTTTTTTTCGAGGGAAAACGCTTTAAAATAAACCCCAAAGACAAATGCAAATATTGTAATATGGACGAACCAGAATCATGGGAACACGTATTTTTATATTGTCCTATGTATCGTTTTTACCGATTAAAGTATCTTTCCCCTTTTATTGGGTATCAAAATAACTTTAATGGTTTCCTCACTTACAATCATAAGAATTTTTTTGCAATAGTAAATTTTATTAAATCAGCTCAAAAGTTGAACCAGTTCCTGTTGGCGAATTGTTCTTTAGACTCCTGAGGGTTTTTTTCTCTTTTTTTGGTAATTATATTTTGGTTCTATTTATTCTATTTATATGCTATGTTTTTATCTTGCATTTATTTGTATGCTCTGATGTTTTTGTATTTTGGTGTATGGGCCAGCTGGCCTTTTTTGCCAATAAACTTATTATTATTATTATTTTACCATTTTAATCTTTTAAAAGTTCACAATATCACCAAAACAGGATTTTGGCTGAAAGAAAACAATTTAATGCTAATTATGAATTTCAATTCTCAATTTCACAAAAACAGGACCTTTCACAAGAGGTCTGGACAGACCCCTGAAAGTAAAAATTTGCACCAGAATTTGGATGAAACAAAACTATTCCCTTGTGTTTTGGCTTTATCCATATTCATTGCTTCTACTTGTCAATCTCTGATTGAAGCCTGTTATCACCCTCATTAAAATATCTCTTCCGTAAAAAAAACTATCTAAAATGCAATCTTTGTAAAAAATATCGAATTTAACCAGTTTATGTAAAAGTTTTTTGGGAATTCTGTAAAGTTGTATGGGTAAAACATCTAGAGTTTCAGTTTAAAACATACCCAAGTCAAACCTTACATTAGCTACAATAAGTCCTATCAAATTATATAGCATGTGTCCAGTCCAGTTAAAAAGTATACCTTTTTTTATCCTGTGTTGATAGTTTTTATAACTGTATTTATCTTTTGCAGCATTTTTTGCCCACAAAAATGCAGTGTTTGACATCTGCTGGTTACCAGATACAAATTTTTTGATGACAGCTTCTGGTGATTTCACAGCTAAACTTTATGATATGACTTCGTGTGAATGTGTTTCTACTTATTCTGGTAATACAGGTTCCATCAAGACCATAGATGTTTGTCACCTTGATAACAGTATGTATTCTGATTTTCTATTTAAGTATTAAGACAAGTGATATAACATTAAATTATCATACTGTAGGATAGTTATTATTTTATTGTAAATTAATTGTTAAAATGTTGATTGTCAGAAGTTAATATATTGATTATTTAGGGATAGTAAGTGATTGTTAAAGAGCGCTAACTTGACTAACTTAACTAGCAGAACTATTTTCTTTTAAAATAAGTTCAAATTTAAGTTTGTCTTTAGAGTCTATGAAGACTTGGGAAAAACATTTTTGTATAAAAGGATCATTAGTAAGACTTTGTCATTGCCCAGAACACGGGAAAATGTTGTGCACTTAAATTTATTGTTAGACCAGGGCATAAAATTCCTGTTTTAACGGGACTAGCCAGATTAAAGTTATTACTCTTCTAAATTTAAGCATTATAATCTGAGCTGATTCTGATTTGAAACGCAACATTTTAAAAGAAAAAAACTTGATTAACCTTTAAATATGCTTGGTAATGGCGATCAGGCAGTGGAAAAAGTGCCCGAACCTACGAACCTGGTTCGGGGGAAGCCCCAGTCAGCTCCATAGGAGCAATACATTAGGTTCGGGGAAATTTTATTAGGTTCGGGGGAAGGTTACAACTTTTTCTAGGTCCGGGAAATTTTGCACGTTGCCAAATGACAGCCAACAGGTTTCACTATAAATTAATTTTTGAAAAATATCCAAGTATTTATTTAAAGCCAACTTTAATATGTGAGAGATTTTTGCTGATTATTCTTTGCATTTCAATGTAAAAGTGCCTACCTACTGAATGAGTTTTTCTCATAACTTTTACAGAGATTTTTGCTACTGGTACAAGAGATGGTACCATACGCATTTGGGATAGAAGAGTTAGTAAGTTAGTTTGTAATATTGTTACATAAATTTTGGTGCTTACGTGTTAACCTGTCAACTGTGCCGCTCAATCCAAAGAGCATTATGAAATCTCATAGACTTGGTCGCTGAATCTGTGGGTCACTGATCGGTTGACAGGATAATACTTAAGGACCTAAATTTTCCATCTTTAAAGACTTACATACATGTGATTCCTCTGCCAATTGGCAGAAATCCACCAATTTGCTTGGCAAAATACCTCTACTTGAAATATAAGAAAATTGAGATGCCTTCGAAATTTTTTTAAATATTTTCAGCCAATTTATTGTCAGAGTAATCACATGTATGGAGTTAGAAAGTTTTGCATATCCTTATATTAATATGTTTTTAGAAAATGCTTGAAAAATAATTTTAAGTCAAGGCATTTTTATACTCTTACACTTATCTTCTTATTCTCACTTATTTTTTTTTCTTAAGTGAAATTCTTCTTTCATTTTTGTTTTTACTGAACTTATATTTTAGATGTTTTACTTTCAAAATTAAAAGTAATTTTTTTAAACTCTGTGTATAACACTCTGTGTGTTAAAACTGCTGTGTATGTAATTACTGTTTTAACATTGAATTGAACATTTATTTTTGATTGCTTAAACTTGAACCAACTTTTTCAATTTTATAGATAGTATCATAGTATCAGAGATAACAAATGCCCACATACGATACAACCCATATAAACTCAAGATTGATCGTTTTAAACAGGTTTGAACACTCACAGTTTTGTAAAATACTCAATTTATGTTTAATTTTAAAAAAAGTTTTATCACTTAGTTTAATTCAAAATTTGTTAATGTAGAAACTTATTTGTGTACAAATATGGTATCTAATACTAATAAAGAATTCCAATTTTTTTTTCAGGACTTGAGTAGTATTTCTTCTGTAAAATTCCAAGATAAAAATCATTTAGTATCAGCTGGGGTTGCAGATGGGTAAGTTGCATTTGTTTGGAACTGTTATACTTCTTGAATTTAGAATAAGCGTTTTGTTTTGGGTTGGCAACAATTCAATATCACAAGGAAAAAGAAGAGAGGGAGAGGGGAAAAGTGGTAACTTGCTAACCATGATGGGCCTATTCTGATTACAAAGATTATAGTATTGGTATATTTTGATATTGGTATTTTAAATTCTAATTTTCAAAATACAGTGAAACCCCGATTTAACGTTTTTCAAGGGACCAAAGAAAAATAACGTTAAATCGGGGTAGGACAATAACATAACACTGAACAAGATGTACAAGTACCTTACAATCAAAGGGAAGAATCTTGGAATTATTGTAGCCAATTCCTGTTGATTTATTATGTAGAACTCTTATAATTCCAGTATTAATCACTTTGCTCGTCACTTTGCTATAGGTGAACCAAGAGCGATTTGAATAAGAACAAACAAAAAGCACAAGAGCAAGAAATTCCGAAAATTTACCAAAGCTTTATAATTCTGCTAACATAACGCAAACTTTTCACACAGTTGTTGAGGAACAAGAATATAAAAATAATCTTTTTTTCTTTCATAAGGGAATGTTTTGGAAAAATTTCATAGTGCCATACTTCTGAAAAAAAAAACGTTAAATGCGGGAAACTTTTCAGAGTGATAACGTTAAATGCGGGTTTTTATAGTACTACATGCATAGGAAATCATTTGGGACCAATGAAATCTGACGTTAAATGCGGGAAACGTTAAATCAGGATTCACTGTAGTACTATTATAAATTCAAAATTGATACAATATTTTTTTTTTAACTTGGAGGTTAATTTAATTGTTTAAATCATAAAAACTGCTTAAAAGATGCAGAATTTTATGTAAAGTTCAAGAGTAAAGTTGATTTTGGAAGATTGTTAAAATTCCAGAAATTAATGAAAGGATTGTTATATTTACCTGTTACCAGTTCATGGTGATCACTTTCTTATTATAATTAATTATCAAGTTTTCAACTTGAGTTTTACTTTTCTTCTGAATTAAGTTATCTTCTTAATTACTTAAGATTATATTTCTTAATAGTAATAAGAATTTATTGTGTTTTAGTCACCTCAAAGTATGGGATTTACGATGGACATATAAGGGAAATCGCCAATACACACCGTGGCATGAAATGGAATATTGTGCTGACAAAACCAAAGGCATAGGTAATGCAGCAAGTTTTGTTTCTAATTATCCAATTAATATTCTGTTATGAATGTTTGATTTTTCCTTCCAAAACTAGCTTTGAATTAATCTTAAAGAGTATAGAATATGTGTTATAGAAACAGGATTTGCAGAAAATCTTTCTCCCGTTCTGATTGTCTGTTTTTAAAAACACCCCTCCGTTAGCCACAATGCACTACAATGTACAATGCTGTACGTAAAAGTAACAAAACAAGCATTTATAGTTGAAATGCAAGTTAAGTTGAGATGGGAAAATCACAATAGTTAAGTAAATCACAATAGTAAGTCAGTTAACAAGCAGTCTAGGACATCCTATCATATCCAGAAAGCAGAATCTATAAATACAAATCTATAATTAGATAGGAGAAACAACACAAAGTGCAAAAAATTATATATAAGCATCTGTTTTCATCTGATGGCTTGTGGTTCCCTTGGAAAAGTACCCACTTTAGTATTTATGAATTTAAAAGGAATGATTATTTTTTAGATTCATGATTATAAATTTTAATGCAAGCTGTAATTTTTTTTTTCAGATTTATGTTCTTTGGGCAAATTATTTATGTAAATCAGCCTAAAAATTTGTGATTAAAAAATTAAATTCTCTAAGTTATGTGCAAATATAATCTTTAAGTGTCTAGATTTTTCATTATGTGTAAGGATAAATCAATATTTTGTATCTCCCTATGTGAAAACTGTTTACTTAAAGAAAGGCACTAATCATAATCAGTTACTTTTGTATAAAAAATATGTATATCATACTCTTCTCTAATTTTGGAATTATTTTTTCCAGGTTGTTCAAGTTTGAAATTTAATTCAACTCACACAAAACTGTATGCGTACATCACATCCAATGAAGTTCGTCGTTTTGATTGCTATTCTAGCTATTCTGATGACGGTATTTTGAAAAATTATCTATAGTATTTTTTAATTATAACTTTTTTGAAGTTCTTCAAAATATTTTAGTTCTTAAACTCTATTTTAGTTTAGTTTAAAGAATTTTACCAAATCAAGAAGTTAAGATATTTTTTTTTCAATTGTCATACATAAACAAGCAGCATTTAAGATTTAACAAAGCATAAGCTTAAGCACTCAAGTATGGTTTTAAAGTTCATGAACTGTCATTGTAGCCAGTTTCAGTTTTTTCATATTGAAACTTAACTTTAGTGTTACAATAGCCCTTGTGAGCCTAGACATGTATGTGATGCCCCTTCTTAGTTCTTATTATCAAAGACTCCGGAGTACAATGTGTTAGGTGTATGTCCTGGTTATATGGTCCGTCTAAAGTGATTCCCAAGTGTTCTCAAGCACACACTTGGTCCTCAGTTTATCGACTCACTCAAGGAATGAAAGGCTTAGTAATTCTTGCCCAGCCTGGGAATTAGACCCTGGAACACTAACACTGGGCTTTGTTTTCACCTTGCTTATAAAAGGTTTAAGAAGTTATTAGGTTTATTTCATTGTTGGCTTCCTCAGGTATCACCAACTGCAAAATAATATAAAAATTTTTCAGTCTAATTACATAGATAAGGTGGAATTAAGCTGAAAACAATTGCTTAGATAACTTACTAGAAATCAAGTACCAAATTATTACAGGATTAACTTACTTGAATAAGTTTACTTAATTAAGTGTTCATAGTGTTGAGCATAGTGAGTCCATGATTCCTAGCTTAGTTGTAGAAGCTACATTCTTTTTGTAGTGCTATTTCGCTGGTTTGAGTTTGTGAAAAGTTCTTTAGACTTAAAAAAAAAATTCAAGATGTTTGACAGTCTTAACAATTGTCAGATAATTTTCCATATAAAAATGTCAATAGATATAAAATCTTAAATTAATAGGTTTATCCAATGTAAAAGGCTTTTAACAAGTTATAGAGTTTATGTCAAAAGTTACACAATTAGTTGCTTTAGATTTTTAAAGTGAAAGTTATATTATTTGGCAATATTTTTAGGCAATTACTCCTTTGGATTAGCTGTTAAGAACTCAGTTCATCCATGTATGTTTCTGTTGTATCATAATCTTTTTGATTTTTAGGTGTGGTTTACACTGGAAAGATGAGTAAAAGTTACTATGTTGGTATGGATCTCAGCCATGATGATCAATACATCTTGGGTGGCTCCTCCCAGGGTGGCAAGGCCTATATTTGGAATGTAAGCAATACTTTATTTTCTTCCAATCATTGCTGTCAGTGTTATTATACAATGAAACACTTGTACAACTCAAAAGTCTTTAATTCAAAGTCATAATGGATGATTTGAAGTTTACTCTTGCTCCCATAAACTTTTAATTAAACCAGTGTTAAAAAACCTTGGGAATAGTTCAAAGTCCCCGAAGTCAACTCTCCCGAATTTCACTGTTACCTCCCGATATCCCGAAAAAGTATTAAATCTCCCGAATTTCTTTATAAATCAAGTTTGAGGATTTCGCTTTTCTGATTGGGAGTGTGTAAAAACCAGTCGATAATAGGCTAGGAGCGAGCGTTGTTTGAAGTTTTGGATAGAAGTAGTAGTTTTTGTTTAAAAGTGTGCAATGTTTTTCTTATAAAAATTAGTAGTAAAAGTTAACCAAAAAAATTTATTATTATCTATTAATTATTATCTATTGTGAGAATCCTTATATAGTATTATTTTATATTTGTTTTTACTCTTAAGTCTTGGAAAAGTACTGTATTTCTAACAAAATTAGATTTCGTAAAAATCTCCCTAATTTTTGTGAACAATCTCCCTAATTTATGTTTTCAAATGTTGGTCGTTATGCTTTGTGTAAACACATGTTCAAAACAAGAATTTAACAGATTCTGAATTAAAAAGGTTGCATGTATATTTTCAATCATGCCTGGAATTATGTGTGAAATATTAAACTTCTATCATTTCGTTGCTGTCAATTCTTCGGATTTAGCCAACGTATTGTGAAACAAATAGTTTACCTTTGGCGTTTTATTCATATCTTCCAATTATTGTCCGAATATGCTGTTTCAAATATCAGATTTTTTAACTTAGTCACTAATTTGAAAATTTATTAAAAATGCAAGGATGAGATTAAAACTTTGGGAGGATTTTCCTACTTTTTTAAAGTGATGAAAATTTCCTATTTTATAGAATTTTTCATGAATTTATTATTATTTTTATCAAATATAACAGCTTAAGGTTTTTATTTGGTTGCAGCCTGCAATAATCAGTTTCAGATTTTCAACATCATATTCAAAGATTCTAAAAATACTTTTTTAGTTAATTCTCTCTTTTATTTTGTATGAAAATATCTTATCTCGATAAGACACCCCACATTTTTTTCAGTGATTTCAATTGAATTTTCGAATGAAATTTAATGTAATTTGTCTTTATACTTTTGGGATCATTCAGTGAGTAATTTTTTCTCCTCTTAAATTGTGCATCCTATAGGGTAGTTTTCATTTCTTTCAGATCATCATTACTACACAGTAGAATTTTTAATTTTAAATTGTAAAAATTTATTAATATAAAGTAAATGTTAATCAGTTATTTTTTTCTTAATTTAGGTCAAAAGCTAAACAATGTATAAATTTTATTGAACGAATGTCATTTGTGCAGTTTTCAGACTTTCTAGTTTTTTTTTGCTTCTTGCTAAATTCGAAGAATTGACAGCTATGTAATTTGAACTATAGATCATTCAAGATTTTTTTTGTACTCCCTTCATCTGTGAATTATCCAATTTCATTGCCATTTAGCATATCTATCTAAAATTAAAGTAAGTTTAGAGAGGCTCCAATTAGCTTTATCAGCTCCAATTGGACATAAACATGATTTTGTTGTACAAGGTGGTACATACAAGAATAAATACAATTTCTTACAATGGAAGACAGCTCCAATTTATATCATAATTGTTTTATTTTCCAGACTGACAAACCAGGCCAACCAATTTTATCACTTCCTTGCACTAACGATGTTGAAGTCGGAGCTGTAGCATGGTGCCCTTACAATATTACCAAGGCAAGATAACTCTGTATATAGCTCTTATTTTTAAGTGTCTGAATTTACATATTCTTTAACTACTATCTTTACATTTACAGCTAGTTACAGCATCAGACGACTGCAAGCTACGAATTTGGAGAATACAAACCTCTAATGATGAAGACGAAAGTTATGAATCTAAAGCTGAGGGTTGTAAGTAGGACTATTAAAAATCGTAAATTATTCGCTAGCAAATATTTTATTTGAAAACAGGACACTATTGGATTTTAGTCTTGTATTCATTTACAATTTTAAATACTTAACTACCCCTCCTTGAATACAAAATACGGTGCATACTTTTTTCATTGATTGATCAGGGTTGCTACGTTTAAAACAAACACGTTTAAAACAAAGCAAAAAAAAAAAAAACATTGTTTAAAACACATGTACTTTTTTAGTAATTTTTTCTACGAACAGATGGCATTAGTATTATAAAACTTAGTATTTACTTTCAACTGATTTTGATTTTTATTTGATTTTTTTCTAGAAAGTTATTTAATAAAAAATACAAATAAACTTGTTTGAAAATCATATTTTTTTATAATTGACCTGTTCTTAATGTTTTATTTTAATATTTTAATCAATGCTGCTAATGTCGTCAAAATATGCAATGAACTGAAAAGAATATGCATATAATAACTTATAAATGTTCAGATCGTATCTTAAACCTTTTAGCAAAATATATTGACATTTCTAATGTTAAAGCTGAAGTTGTTGACATAAACATATTTCCAAAACAATCATTTTACTTCGGCCAAGCCCCAAGAAACAGGTGCTAAAAAAGCTCAAGATGCCATCTGATGTCAGGGGTAGCTTTGTTAATCCATTTTCAATTTTAAAAACTTAATTTAATTTTTTTAAATCATGTTTTTTTTTAGAATTTCTGTGTCGAGGGTAAAAAAAACAAACAAATAAAACGTTTTAAACAAAAAAAACACGTTTTTTGTTTTTTTTTTAGAAAAAAACATGTTTTTTTCCAACCCTGTGATTGATGCTTGAACAAATTTTGGGGTCCGTGAAAATTTTATATTCTGATTCTAGTTGTATTTGTATTACTATGCAGTTCATTTCACTGTTTCATGCATTTCTGTTAAAAATTTCTTAACTAGTCAAAGTCATGCTGGTGAACTATTAGAGTTTCAAAGGCGCTGGTTTATTTCTGCTTCAACAATAAAGCTCTCCTTCTATACAAATCAAACTGAATGATAAATAAGTTTCTTTTATCACTCAGTTTAGATTTTTTTTGAACTTTTGTGGGAAAAAAATTAATTGACTTATTTCATCAAATGTTCTTTTTTAACAATAATGTTACCGTCTGAACACTATTATGGCCATTCTGTGTTTCTGTTTTGTTGTTTCTAATGCCACTTGGCATTAGAAACTCCAAGTCCAAGCTCCTTCAACAAAGGCCTACAGGCAAAAGTTCAAAAAAATCGAAACGGAATTACTTTTATGACATTTTTTTATTTAATAAAGAATTAAAGTAATTCAATGTCTATTTTATCTATAGTAACTCATGTTTATTGTATTTTACTCAAAATTAACCATATAAAATCTTAAATCTTGCAAACAAGAGGCCTAGGAATAGTATGGTGAACCAAGTTCCCTGCATGTCTAGTTATGTTGTAAATGGTGATGCAACTATATAAGGGTTAAAAAAAGAAACTCGGGGATTAAATACATGGAATACATTCCCTTTCAGATGAAGAACCCAACAGCTCTCCTCTTCTCAAGAGTCAAAAGACCACTTTCGCAAAAATGCCCACATCGAGTCATTGGCACTACGACCCCAAAACCCCCCTACTACTACCCCCTTGGCCGGTTCGGAAGTCAATCACCAACTTCTACAGCCCTGCGACACCTTCCACCCCTGTCCAGCCCAACACACCCTCCTCTAGTCCGGAATCAGCCCCTAGTCCTAACTCTGACCAGGCAGTGCGCTCTCCTTGCAAGGCTGTGACAGGCAATGAGTTAGCGTCGAGCATCCCGTCCGGTCATCCCGTAACCAGTCCCCAGAAAGGTAAAGAGAACCACTCTTCTGCGACGTTGGATGCCACCTCTAAATCTAAAATTCAGGTGAAGAGGAAGCTGTCCATGACCAAAGTCAGAACTAAGGGCGGCACGAGATGCGTAAGTACTTGTCTTGTAACTTCTATGCCTTGCCTACTGTGAAACCATTGTGGGTTAATTTTGATTAAAAATGTTCAGGGTTGAAAAATACTCTCCTTTGACATGTTCCCTGTCTGGAGACATGGGCGGGTCCAGAGAGGGGCCCTGGGGGCCATGCGCTTATTTACAAATCCTCATCCGCTTTAGGCCTTGATTCAATGCGCATGCGTGTGGATACAAAGAAGGAATAAGCTCAAAAAAGTTTTAACGTTATTGTAAGCCCCGCTGGAGCAGTGGTAGCGCACTAGCGTAGCATGCGGTAGTTCGTGGGTTCTATCCCCAGTTATTATTTTATTAAAATTTCCAAAAAAACCCAGCAAAAATCAAGTTAACGCACATGCGCATTGGGCCAAGGCCTAAATTGGGTGAGGTTATGAAAATACGCGGGCCATGCCCCCTCAAAAAACCCAAAGAAATAGCTTAAGAAACACTTTTTTAATGCTAAAATTTAAAAAAAAATTATGGGGGGACCCCCAAACCCCCCTTTAAAATGTTTACATCTGTTTTATAGTGTTTTTCCAGAAGGAAGATGTTTCACTCCCTCTTTCATTTTATGCTTTAAAATCAGTTTTGTCTCTTCTTAGTAAAGTTGAAACATTTAAAATCCATTTAAAAACTATTATTTTTGTTTTAAAATCAGTTTACAGTTCAATTTTACAAATTTTTACTTTCTAATGCTTACAAATGTGGTCTATTTTTTCGATTTAGTAAATGATTTTTCTCCCAAATAACTTATTTACCCTGGGCTTTGCCTTTTTTTTAGGGTAAGAGGATTGCATTACACCACCCTTCCAAAGATCAACCTTCCATCAAAAATTTCTTCACCTCTCCTCCTTAATGTCATAAGAATCCTGTGATTTGGCTGCCAAAGAATTGTCTGTACATTATCACCCTGTAAATAAAATTATAATAAATATTTTTTACCTAATGTAATCCATCCGTTTTTCAATCAATTTCTTCTGTTTTTTGCTCAGTTAAAAGATTTTTTCTCATTAGTTATTAATCTGACTTGATTAAAGCTTAAAAGCAGTTGTTCTGCTGTTGTAAATAATGAATAGCTAGATCTCTTAGTAAAAAAAAAATATTAATTGCATGAGAAAGCGGTTACCAATGCAGAATGTTTATTGACAGATTTCATAATTGGATCATTATTTGCCTCTCAGCTGTGCTGATCATTCAAAAAATGTTTCCAGAATCCAAAATTGCCGAGAGTTAGGGATGTGCAAGGACTAAAAAATAGATACTTTGTTAAAAATGTATGGTTTTCTTAGATTTTTTTACTGAAAGATGTCCATTTATGCTACCTATTGACTTAGGTAGAGCATGGTAGGTACCCTTGTTGACTTATCAGTGTAAAAAATGCTGTGGGGATCTTAAGTTTTAAAATCTTGCTTTTTTTATAATCCCAATGTTGTCAGGTATGTACATTTATATCTAGAATTTCAAAGTTACACAGTCGTGTGGGTCAAAAAAAAACTTCAAAAATCGCCTACAGATGTTGATTTTTGAGTAAATGGCTTCTGGTAAAGTATTTAAAGTTTTTCAGCCAATAAAGTTTGGTGTAAAAGTGAGTTTTACTGATAGTTTAAATTTGAGAGACAAAGGAAAGAAATATTTTACAATAATTTTATAATACAAGAGGCTCTTTTGATTTCAAGTTGCATGCTTTATTTAATTAATTTTAATTGTAACTCTCTAAATTGAAATGAAATGTCCTAAATTTTACAAAAACTTCTTTTACATTGGTCTAATAATATTTATACGTGGGATGCTGACTGTTAATCCCATAAAGGGGTAATCCAATTAGAGCTGCAGGCTACATTTTAGCATCTGTCTGAAGGACTGAGTTCCGACCCGCTGGGCATACGTAAAAGATCCGGTCTAACATCACAGAGTACTAGAACAGAGTCCATGGCCATAGATGATAATGGAAATCGAAAAAGCATGTTATATGGTTAGTGATAGGGGCTATTTTGGCGTTGGGATCGCCTCAACTACTCACGCCTCTTGCGTGACGTCACGAGAGGCGGAGAAAAAAACTTGATTCTCCAATAGCCCTCCGAATATAGGACCCGAACACGTCACAGTTTTGCCCACTAAAACCAGAAACCAAGGGCGGGTCCAGATTTTCGGAGGGGCCATATTGGAGTCGGAGGGTATGTGATACTTCCCAAATTATTAGGGCCTCAGATGCATCGCAAGTTTTAGGGCCGCTTTCAGAAACTTAACACGAAGATGAAACGATACGATAACGACACGAGAGATTTCAAGCGATCATCAAACGAGAGGTATTTCAAACTTCGCAGCTCTCGTCCGCCATATTGTTCCCAGATTTGAACCGTATTCCGATTGCTTTTACACTTTTTGTGGTCCGTTAAATTAGCACCAAAAAATCTAGAACAGCTACTTATTACCAAAAACAGTCCTCAGACATTAATATATTACGAAAATAATACTAGAAATCTAGCGTTAGCAGAATTTTCTGGTATCAGCGTATAATTACTTGTTATTTTTTCTGATAGGAGGCAGCATGCGGCCCTTAAGCATCTTTTTAGGGCGTTATATATAGTAACTTCAAATATTACAATGTAACCTTTATTAGTTTGCCATCTCAGTGAGTACTTTGAGGATATCCAGGTCCAGGGATCGTGCTATTGTTTTAGAAAGTGGGGGGCCGAAACATTTTTGTAGGGTCATAACAAAACTTTTGTGTCACGAGGTGGTTTGATCCCCAGTTTTTTCTCTAGGTCTTTTCCGAGGATATCATAAATGAAATGCGAAATTTTGTTAAGGTATGAAAAGTTTTTATCAGATACTATTAGCTCCAAAGTAAAAAGGGGGATCTAGGGGTCCTCCCCCAGAAAATTTTGAGAAATTTGGCTTCAAATAGAAGTTTTTTTACTCATTTTTGTACATAACGGATAACACGTAAACACGTAACAACGTAACACGTAAACACGTTTTTGGATAACACGTAAAGCCTTAAAGGAGACCACTTCTTGTACTGGGGGTAACCCCCAGAAAAATTTTGAAAATTTGCCTCTTAAAATAAAGTTTCAGCTAAATTTGAGACCTTGTAAACCATAGAATTTTCAAGGATAAAATTATAAATCGAGACAAAATTTTTGAGGCTGAGGGTGCTCCCCAGAAAATGTTTTGAAATATGCCCTTTTAAACTATAGTATTTCGTTTATTTTGAAACTCTTTGGGGAACATCCAAAAGAGCACAGCTTCTAAGCGGCAGAATTTTCTAGGTAAAAACACTACAAAACAGATGTTAAAATTTTAAAGGGGGGCTTGGGGGTCATCCCCAGAAATTTTTTTGAATTTTAGCATTAAAAAGTGTTTTTTTAAGCTATTTGTTAGGGTTTCTCGGGGGGTCAGGCCCATAGGGCTCCCAACTGAAACCCAGAAAGTGCCGGAAACAGAGGGTCAACAAGGCTATTTTATAATTCTGTACAGGTGTGAGGGCGATGGCAGCACGAGAAACTCAATGATTGACAGATAGGTAGGCAGTGCATTTTGGTGGTCACAAAGCTGTGATTTGGCTGTGACGTGTTCATTCATCAATATCGTTCATTTCATATTCATATTCATCATTCATCGTGTTCATTCGTGCGTTTGGCTGTGACGCTATTGGAGGATCAAGTTTTTTCTCCGTCTCTCATGATGTGACGCGATCCCAGCGCCAAAATTCCCCCAAGCTGTCATACTTTTTCGATTTTCATTACGGCCTATGGCCGTGGACTCTCTGTTCTAGTAGTTTGTGAATAGTATGGGTTTTGGGTTACATATATTTTCCGGTATGTGTGCTTGATCTCAAGGATCCGCTCATACACCTTCGTCAAGTAAGATAGACACAACAGAATTTTTACTGACACTAGGAAAATACACCCAGGGGCGAGGTAAGAATCGAACTTACGACGGAGCAGTGCGCAGACTGCCGGCGTGAAAGGCAGAGAGCAAACCAAAGAGCCAAACCAGCCAAACACTGTGAATAGTAGCTAATTTAGATTTCAGGTATGGCAACGTCTTTTCCAAAACAAGCGCGCATTTTCTATTTTCTTTTCGCGGGGTGCGGTACAGTAAGGAATATATTTTTTTAAATTTTTAAGTCATTTTTAACTATTAATTTCTAAAATGATACCAGTATTATCATATTTGAATAATCTTCAAATTGGAGATAAAAGATACAATTCATATAATCCAAGTAAGTCAAGAATTCTCATCTTTTGTGTTTGTTTATCTTATCCTTACTTCACTTTGAAAGCGAATAATGAGTGATCATTGATCATTATAATTCCTATTCCTGTATCAGTTGGATCTAATGACAAAAGTAAATTTCAATACTTAATTTTAAATATGTGGAATGTCAGAAGAGAAATCAATTGAAATGCATTTTGACTAATAATGAAGTTTCGTCTATGAATTCAATCTTTAGATGATATTGTTCATTGATCTCTATTATTTGTGCAACTCCTGCAGATAATAGTTCCACTATATTTCCTTAGAGATAATATATTTCTCCCTTGAGAGATAATACTATTTATTTTTATGTTTCAGAAGCTAAAGTAAATTTGGATGACCAGCTTTTGAGACTAGTGAATTATTCTCAAGATACACTCCATACTTACCACCGGGTATGTGTAAAAACATCCTACAATTATTTATTAATTTTACTAAGTGTTATGTGTTTATTTATAAAAAGCAGTTATTGCAGTTAACTGTCCCGTTAAATATCGTCAAGCTGCTATGAACACTAAATATTCAAACAGTGCCAAATTGTTATGGTGGTCAATATAACTGTACTTCTAACAATTAGTTGAACATTTTTGGAGATATTTCTAATTTTTGACATTCAAAACAGCTTGGCGATATTTAACAAGACAGTTAACCCTTTCGGGACTACTGTCTCACGGGTGGGACGCCAGCGTAGTGCTTCCACCGGCCTACCGTCTCACGGGTGAGACGCCTGCTTTGAAAGGACCAGGGGACGGGCGTCTCATATATGATACACGCTTAAAACTTTATATTAGTAATTTTTATTCTCATCAGATATCGCTCTTTATCAGTTACAACGAAATTATTCGAAGGCGAACATCTTGACTTTCATTCCCATAAAGTATTTTATATTTTTGATAATTAGTTTCCGAAAAATGCCGAAATGTATTTATAATCCATTGAGAAGATGAATAATGTGAATTTAGAGTGCTTTCTTTCACCATCTCAGCTAATATAAACCTTACCACGTGTTCTAAAAGCTTGGAAATACTTTTTATTTTCATTTGATAGATAAATGGTAGTTTTGATGTGTTTATTGCGACAGTTATGGGTATTTATTTCTTTTAGATTTCGATTGCTTCGAAATTTAGGTGGAATTATTTATTGCTTAAACATAAATAATCGATATGTTTGGGTATCTAGTTGGAAATGAAGATTGAAATAGATAAATTATTTGGTATATTTCTTTTAATTAACAATGTTTCAACGATTTCCGAGCGGTTTGACTAGCTGCGCTCATTGCGCGTTTTCAGTAAAAAAGAAATTAAGTGGTTTTTTTCCAAGATATGTTTAATGTATCTTCATGAATGAGTTTCTAGAGATAAAATCTCTTCTTTTTGGAATATTTTTCCCAGTTATATGAATCTCAGGTTTGTGAAAAAGTTTATTGTTTACAAATTACTTGTTTTGAAAAATATGTAAGAAATTAATGGGATAATGTTTTATATTTTTTAGCAGTAACGTGTAAGGGGTTCCACTGATCATATGCCAATAATTAGATATTTTTGACCACAATTTTAATTTTTGGGAATTTTTTTCCGAAGTTCGACTTAGACGCGTAAAACTCCCGTCCCCTGGGGAAAGTTCTTTCTACTCGGATGCCGTCCTGTGAGAGAGGTTCAGTGGCTGAGGCACCCGTCGCGAAAGGGTTAATGGAATTGAACCATTGTAGTTCATCAAAACTCCATGATTATATTTTATTTTCATGTGCCATTGTGTTTTAAAAGTCATTAGCATTTGTGAATCATTAGTATAGTATCTGAGCTTCGGATGTAGTGTATAGTATCTGAAATAGAGGGGTATTTCTGGCGAAATTTTGATGAAAATATGGAGACGTTTTTGGGGGAAATTTTGGAACAGAATTAATTGTGGTCTGGGGAAAATATTGGGCCCTGGAACATTTTCTGCACCCTGGCAAATCTGTACCGGTGTTTAAGAACTGTTTATTTAATTTTACATGAATTAAATTTTACATGAAATTAAATTGTAAAAGTTGGAGAAATTTCATTTAAAATATCAAAACCTTGTTACATCTGTGTCCTTGCTGTTGTTTCTTTTCTATAATAACTTTGTGAATGGTTTATTTTTATATAGTATCCTGACGGGCCACCTTTTGCTTGCAAGTTTCGTAGAGGTTAGTCTTAATAGTTTAGTTAATTTTTTAACTTTTTTATACTTTGCTTTAATTTTTTTACATTTATTTTTAGTTGTACTGTTCTTCATGTGAAATAATATTTTTTTTCTTCAGATAACGAGTTAGATCTCCTTGCTTTAGCCAATGAAAATGGTGAAATATTGATTGTAGACACCGAGAAAAGTAAAGTTTTAAGATGTAAGTAAGAATTTATGGTTTTCTCACGTATTTATAACTTTTTGCATCAACATCCATTTGCTACATCCTTTTACACATCCAATGAGTTTGGTTCCTAAGCTTTGATTAAATATATTAATATTTCCGCACTTATTTTTATCCTACCATGTAACGTTACTGTTAGCTTATGAAATCTTGTAAGTTTTAAATAACCATGTGAGGATGTCCTATCCAGGGTTGGAAAAAAACATGTTTTTTTCTAAAAAAAACAAAAAACGTGTTTTTTTTTGTTTTAAACGTGTTTTTTTTGTTTAAAACGTTTTATTTGTTTTTTTTACCCTCGACACAGAAATTCTAAAAAAACCCCTTGATTTAAAAAAAATTAAATTAAGTTTTTAAAATTGAAAATGGATTAACAAAGCTACCCCTGACATCAGATGGCATCTTGAGCTTTTTTAGCACCTGTTTCTTGGGGCTTGGCCGAAGTAAAATGATTGTTTTGGAAATATGTTACTATGTCAACAACTTCAGCTTTAACATTAGAAATGTCAATATATTTTGCTAAAAGGTTTAAGATACGATCTGAACATTTATAAGTTATTATATGCATATTCTTTTCAGTTCATTGCATATTTTGACGACATTAGCAGCATTGATTAAAATATTAAAATAAAACATTAAGAACAGGTCAATTATAAAAAAATATGATTTTCAAACAAGTTTATTTGTATTTTTTATTAAATAACTTTCTAGAAAAAAATCAAATAAAAATCAAAATCAGTTGAAAGTAAATACTAAGTTTTATAATACTAATGCCATCTGTTCATAGAAAAAATTACTAAAAAAGTACATGTGTTTTAAACAATGTTTTTTTTTGCTTTGTTTTAAACGTGTTTAAAACAAGTGTTTTAAACAAAGTGTTTTAAATGTAACAACCCTGGTCCTATCACAATTTGAAGATTCTGATTAACATGTTCAAGGGTCTGAATAAGTTTAGTTCAATTTGGACAAATATTTTTATATAAAATCAGTGATCTGTTTAGAAGAAATTTGTGTCTGTTGAGGGACCCTTCACAAAATATTTCAACCTAAAAATGGAGCTTCACAATATTTTTCACTCTAAAACAGATCCTTTTTTATGCTTTTCTATGATAATTTTACTCTTTTAAACTTCACAATATCACCAAAACAGGATTTTGGCTGAAAGAAACCAATTTAATGCTAACTATGAATTTCAATTCTCAATTTCACAAGAAGTCTGGACCGACCCCTGAAAGTAAAAATTTGCACCAGAATTTGGATGAAACAAAACTGCTCCCTTGGGTTTTGGCTTTATCCGTATTCATTGCTTCTACTTGTGAATCTCTGATTGAAGCCTGTTATCACCCTCATTAAAATATCTTTTTCTTAAAGAAACTGTATCTAAAATGCAATCTTTATAAAAAAATGTCGAATTTAACCAGTTTAAGTAACATTTTTTGAGGACTCTTTAAAGTTTTATGGGTAAACCTTTTTGAGTTCCAGTTTGAAACATTCCCAAGTCAAACCTTACATTAGCTACAATAAGTCCTATCAAGTTATATAGCATGTGTCCAGTTAAAAAGTATACCTCTTTTACCATATCACCATATGACTATATATTTATCTTTTGCAGCATTTTTTGCCCACAGAAATGCAGTAGTTGACATCTGCTGGTTACCAGATACAAATTTTTTGATGACAGCTTCTGCTGATTCCACAGCTAAACTTTATGATATGACTTCGTGTGAATGTGTTTCTACTTATGATGGTATTAAAGGTTCCATCAAGACCATAGATGTTTGTCACCTTGATAACAGTATGTATTCTTCTTTTCTATTGGAAGTATTAAGACAAGTGATATATAGCATTAAATTATCTTACTGTATTATTGTATAGTTATTATTTTATTGTTAATGAATTGTTAAAATGTTAACTGTCGGAAGCTAATCTATTGATTATTTAGGGATAGTAAGTGATTGTTAAAGAGATTGCTAACTGGATAGCCTGAATATTGTACACTTAAACTTATTGTTCGACCACGGTATGAAATTCCAGTTTCAATGGTGTTAGCCAGATTAAAGTTAATACTCTTCTAAATTGAAGTATTATAATCTGAGCTGATTCTGATTTAAAACACAACATTTTGAAAGAAAAAATTACTTGATTGACCTTTAAATGTGCTTGCAAATTGACAGTTAAAATTTTGTACCTTGTAGATATGACAGTAGTGTTATAAACAGGTTTCACTATAAATTAATTTAAAAAATACTCAGGTACTTATTTAAAGCCAACTTTAATGTGTGAGAGATTTTCACTGATTATTCTTTGCACTTCAATATCCTACATAATGAGTTTTTCTCATAACTTTTTTAGATATTTTTGCTACTGGTACAAAAGATGGTACTATATGCATTTGGGATAGAAGAGAAAGACGTAAGTTAGTTTGTAATATTGTTACATAAATTTTGGTGCTTACGTGTTATTCCGTCAACTGTGCCGCTCAATCCAAAGAGCATTATGAAATCTTACAGACTTGGCCGCTGAATCTGGCAGTCACTGATCGGTGGACAGGATAATACGTAAGGACCTAAATTTTCCATCCTTAAAGAGTTAAATGCATGTGATTCCTCTGCCAATTGGCGGAAATCCACCAATTCGCTTGGCAAAACAAAAATTCTGCTTTAAAATTCCTTTTCAACATGTAGTTGTTTTTCACTGAAAACTCTGGCTGGGAGTGTTAATACCACTTGGTTATGCTTGGTACATTGCTTGGTTATGAATTTTAAGTAAAATCAACAAAAAATGAAGAAAAAATTGCAAAGTGGTTATGTGAAAAGCAGTTAATATTTAAATTAAAAAAAACTGAATTAAACTTTTGCTTTGTGATCTAATCGCAGATCTCGGGATGTAGAAGCTGATAGACCCCTCTACTTGAAATATAGGAGCCCTCAAAATTTTTTTAAATATTTTCAACCAATTTATTGTCAGAGTAATCACATGTATGGAGTTAGAAAATTTTGCATATCCTTATAATATATAAAAATAGGAAATGGTTGAAAAATAATTTAAGGTCAATGCATTTTTATACTATTACACTTATCTTCTTAAACATATTTTCATAATTGAATTATGATAATAATTGATAATTTACACATATTTTCTTAATTGAAATTCTTCTCTCATGTTAGTTTTTACTGAACAAATATTTTAGATGTTTCACTTTCAAAATGATGAGTAATTTTCTTAAACTCAGTTTGCTGTGTATTTAAATACTGTTTTTACATTAAATTGTTCTTTATTTTTGATTTCTTTAACTTGAACCAACTTTTTTTATTTCATAGATAGTATCATTAAAAGACCCTGCTCAGTGATACAAGATGCCCACATACGATACAACCCATATAGAATCAAGATTGATCTTTTTAAACTGGTATGAATATCCACAGTTTTGTAAAATACTAAATTCATGTTTAATTTTAAAAAAGTTTTATCACTTAGTTTAATAGTAAAAATATGGTATTAATACTACTAAAGAATTCCATTTTTTTTTCAGGACTTGAGTAGTATTTCTTCTGTAAAATTCCAAGATAAAAATCATTTAGTATCAGCTGGGGTTGCAGATGGGTAAGTTGTATTTGTTTGGGACTGTTATACTTCTTGAATTTAGAATAAGCATTTCAAGAAACATTTTGTTTTGGGTTGGCAACAATGCAATATCATAAGGAAAAATAAGAGAGGGAGTGGCGGACCTGGAAAAAGTGGTAACCTTCCCCCGAACCTAATAAAATTTACCCGAACCTAATGTATTGCTCCTATGGAGCTGGCAGGGGCTTCCCCCGAACCAGGTTCGTAGGTTCGGGCACTTTTTCCAGGTCTGTGGAGAGGGGAAAATTGGACTTGGTATTTCAAATTCTAATTTTCAAAATAGTACTATTATAAATTCAAAATTGATACAATATTTTTTTTTTTAACTTGGAGGTTAATTTAAATGTTTAAATCATAAAAATTGTTTAAAAGATGCAGAATTTTATATAAAGTTCAAGAGTAAAGTTGATTTTGGAAGATTGTTAAAATTCCAGAAATTAATGAAAGGATTGTTATATTTACCTGTTACTAGTTCATGGTGATCACTTTCTTATTTTAATTAATTATCACGTTTTCAATTTGAGTTTTACTTTTCTTCTGAATTAAGTTATCTTCTTAAGTACTTAAGATTATATTTCTTAACCCGGGAGCAGTCGCACCTATGAAACGAACGCGGGAACTCGCGGGTGGGTATCTCATACCCAGGTAGTGATTCTCGCGCTTTAACACATAAACTGCTTGGTTTTACAAATAATAGTATTTAAATAAGACACAAAACAATAAACTAGCATTAGTGCAATTTAAAATAAGTTACTTACATTTATTTGAGCATTCTGTACAAAGTGGAGTTATGTGCTCCATACTGATATATTTTTGGCAGAGTTCACAGCAGTGTTTTGTTTTTCTGTACTTTTTATTCCCACAATCTGCACATCTTTTGTATCCTGTTTTTAATATTTTGGCTTTGTTGCCTTCTTCTGAGGTTGTATTCTGTAGATGTACCAAAGGCCTTTTTTCAATTCTTTTTTGTTTGCTTTGTGAGTACTCTTCTATAAGTTGTCTTCAAAAAAGCCTCGTTTCCCGGAAACCGCACATTCCTAAATCCTTATCTTATCTTCCTATCTAAAGAATGTGACCTTGAACTCAGCTACTCAGTGTCCCACACATTTTGAAAGAAAGGGGGGAGAGCTGTGCAACTTAGAATGTGCGCCTGGGTATGAGATACCCAGTGCGACTGCTCCCGGGTTAATAGTAATAAGAATTTATCGTGTTTTAGTCACCTCAAGGTATGGGATTTACGTCGGACCTATCTCAGAAATCGTCGATACACACCGTGGCGTGAAATGGAATATTGTGCCGACAAAACCAAAGGCATAGGTAATGGAGCAAGTTTTGTTTTTATTTATCCAATTCATATTCTGTTTTTCCTTCAAAAACTAGCTTTGAATTAATCTTTAAGAGTATAGAATATGTGTGTTAGAAACAGGATGGGCAGAAATCTTTCCTCCATTCTGATTGTCTGTTTTTAAAAACACCCCTCTGTTAACCACAATGCACTACATTGTGTTCCATCTTAATTAGAAAGAATTTTTTAAATCTTTACAATAATGTATAAAAACAGGTATGCACATGGAGCCTGATTGATATAAACAAATATTATAAAAATAAAACGTTTGATGAAACATTATGGCCATACGATGCGAGTTGCGATGTCTGAATTGCATTTCTGGCACATGCATACATAAATGGAAGAAGAATTTCAAAAATGGTTTCATGGAAATTTGTTTGGTTAAATCCAAACGAGCTGTCTTGCCATCATCTCGTTATCAATTAATTAATTAATTAAATTTTATCCATTGTCATCTTGTCATTGTAAGTCAGTTAACAAGCAGTCTAGGACATCCTATCATATCCAGAATGCCGAATAATATCTTTACAAATCTATAATTTGATAGTTGAATAACACAAAGTGCAAAAAATAATATATAAGCATCTATTTTCATCTGATGGATGTGTGGCTGGTACCCACTTTAGTATTTATAAATTGAAAAGGAATGATTTTTTTTTAGATTAATGATTATAAATTCTGATGCAAGCTGTAATTTTTTTAAAGATTTATGTTCTTTGGGCAAATTATTTATATGTAAAAGCCTAAAATATTTGTGATTAAAAAATTCAATGCCTTAAGTCTTGCCAATATAATATTATAGTGTCTAGATTTTTTACTTGTGTAAGTATAAATCATTATATTGTGTCTCCCTATCTGAAAACAGTTTAATTAAAAAAAGGCACTAATCATAATCAGGTACCTTTGTATTCGTATAAGAAATATGTATATCTTACTCTTCTCTAATTTTGGAATTATTTTTTTCAGGTTGTTCAAGTTTGAAATTTGATTCAACTCACACAAAACTGTATGCGTACATCACATCCAATGAAATTCATCGTTTTGATTGCCTGAGCTATTCTAATGACGGTATTTTAAAAGATTATCTATAGTATTTTTTAATTATAAGTTTTTTTATGTTTTTCAAAATATTTTAGTTCTTTAACTCTATTTTAGTTTAGTTTAAAGAATTTAACCAAATTAAGAAGTTAAAATGATTTTTTTTAATTGTCTTACATATACAAGCAGCATATAACAAAGCATAGCTTGAGCACTCAAGTATGGTTTTTAAGTTTTTATGAACTGTCATTGTGCCCAGTTTCAATTTTGGTAATTAAGTTTAAAACTACTAAATTTTAGGTAATTTAGTAGTTTTAATGGTAATTTATGATTAAATAAGGTGTAGAATTAGAAACATTGAGTAAAAAGTAGTTATAAACAATGTGATAGCCTTTTAATACCATTGCCTTATTTGTTCTCAATTTTTTGTAAAGTTTTTATAGAGTTGAGCATCAAATATCCCAAGATTACTAGCTTTCTGAGTTGTGGAAGCTGCATTCTTTTTGTAGTGCTATTTTGCTGGTTTGAGTTTGGGAAAAGTTCTTTAGACTTAAAAAAATTCAAGATGTTTGGGAGTCTTAACAATTTTATTCTCTGATAATTTTCCATGTAAAAGATATAAAATATTTAATTATCAGGTTTATCCTATGAAAAATGCTTTCAACAAATTAAAGAGCTTATGTCGATTAACATAATTAGTATCTTTAGATTTTTAAAATGAAACTCACTTAAGTTTTTAATATTTTTAAGCAATTATTCCTTTTTATTAACTGTTAAGAACTCATAGTGTTTTTGATTTTTAGGTGTGGCTTACACTGGAATGATCAGTAAAAGTTACTGTGTTGGTATGGATCTCAGCCATGATGATCAATACATCTTGGGTGGCTCCAGGTATGGCAAGGCCTATATTTGGAATGTAAGTAATACTTTATTTTCTTCCAATCACTACTGTCAATGTTGTTATACAGTATAACTCTAGTGGCTTTAATTCAAAGTTGTGGATAATTTGAAGTTTTCTCTTGCTCCCATGAAGTTTCAATTAAACCAGTGTTAAAAAATCTTTTATTAATTCGAAGTTTTACTAGCAAAACTCTCAAACCATTAAGGTTTGTTTGCCATTCATCAATATATCATCATTGAAATCTTGTTTTGAATCTGAAATAGTTTTTTTCTTCAGTATGAAGGTGGTGTCAGTCCTGCTTTAAACTCTGATTTTAGTGTTACAATTGTTTTTAGTTGAGAGATTTGCTAGTAAACATCCACCTTGTCTTTGTGTAAACATATGTTCATAACAAGAATTTAACATTCTAAATTGAAAAGGTTGCAGATAGACTGCAAGATAGAAATATTTTCAATCATATCTGGAATTGTGGTATGGAAGACAGCTCCAATTTATATCATAATTGTTTTATATTCCAGACTAACAAACCAGGTGGACCAATTTTATCACTTCCTTGCACTAAAGACGTTGAAGTCGGAGCTGTAGCATGGTGCCCTTACAATATTACCAAGGCAAGATAACTTACCTCTATATATAGCTCTTATTTATAAGTGTCTGGATTTACATGTTCTTTAACTACTATGTTTGCATTTACAGCTAGTTACAGCATCAGACGACTGCAAGCTACGGATTTGGAGAATACAAACCTCTAGTGATGATGACGAAAGTTATGAATCTAAAGCTGAGGGTTGTAAGTAGGACTATTAAAAATCGAAAATTATTCGCTAGCAAATATTTTTTTTAAAAACAGGGCACTATTGGATTTTAGTCTTGTATTCATTTGCAATTTTATAAACTAAATACCCCTCCTTGAAAAACAAATATTTCTTGTGATACTTTAATGTAACACAAAAACAAGACCCTGGTCTAAAGGAACCTGATTTAAAGTGAATTAGTAATTCTATGTAGATTTTTACTATTTAAAACAAAATATCCAGGACATTTCACAAAAGATCTGGTGAGACACCCCAATTTAATAACAAAATTTTGACAATTATAGGCATACTTATCATTTCCAAATTTATGTTCTTAGATTAGAGGTTTTGGTCATTGTTTAATTTTTTGAGGAGGGATGGCGAAAAATTTTAGTAATTAATTAACTCTTAGTAGTATTGTAATGTAAAAGTAGATTTTGTATCTTATAATTTTATTTCAGCCATGATAGTGTTATCCTGAAAGCATCATATCTTACATTTTTACTTTGAATCTTTATTCTTCGGCATTTGTTAAATTTTTAGTAGCATAAAATACAACAAAACAAATGTGAATAACATGATGAAAACATGTGATAAAACGATGTGTTCATGTGTGTTAAAGTAATTCAATGTCTATTTTATCTATAGTAACTCATGTTAATTGTATTTGACTCAAAACTAACTATATAAAATCTTAAATCTTACAAACAAGAGGCCTAGGAGTAATATGGTGAACCAAGTTTCCCGCATGTCTAGTCATGTTATAAAGGGTGACGCAACTATGTATTGGTTCAAAAAAGAAACTTGGCTATCAAATACATGGAATACATTCTCTTTCAGGTAAAGAACCCAACAGCACTCCTCTTCTCGAGAGTCTAAAGAGTCTTAAGGCCGCTTTCGCAAAAATGCCCACACCGAGCCCCAAAACGCCAGTTTCGAAGCCAATCACCAACTACTACAGCCCCGTGACACCTTCCACCCCTGTGCAGCCCAACACACCCTCCTCGAGCTCTAGTCCGAAATCAGCAGCCCCTAGTCCGAACTCTGACCCGGCAGTGCGCTCTCCTTGCAAGGCTGTGACGGGCAATGAAATAGCGTCGAGCGTCCCGTCCGGTCATCCCGTAACCAGTCCCCAGAAAGGTAAAGAGAACCACTCTTCTGCGGCATTGGATGCCACCTTTAAATCTAAAATTCAGGTGAAGAGGAAGCTGTGCATGACAAAAGTCACCTGCAAGTACCATCCTGAAGGTTGCGGTAGAACTAAGGGCGGCACGAGATGCGTAAGTACTTGTCTTGTACTTACATGTCTTGCCTACTGTGAAACCATTGTGGGTTAATTTTGATAAAAAATGTTCAGGGTTGATAAAATACTCTCCTTTGACGCAGTTCTTGTCTGGAGATGCAGTAGGATAGTTTGAATTGTGGATTAAGGATTGTTACTGTACAGTACTGGAAATAACACAGTTACACTAGACATAGTTTAGTGCAGCGTTCGAAATTGGGGTGGTTTGCTGCTCCGGGACAACTAAAAAATGGCTTGGACCAGTGGAATCAGAAATCCAATGGTCCGCCGGACCAGTGTGTGTGTGTGTTGAAAAAATATCAAATCCTCTAGTTCTAGCGGATGATTTGAACGTTTGATGATTGCATTTGGTAAAGCAAGTACATATATTTGACAGAACCCGAAATGTGGCAATATGGGATAGGGGTGCCTTTGGCGAAAGAGAAAAAATATTATTGAATATGTATTAATTTTTAACATTACTATTTGGTACTCACATTCAATGCAATAGTTAATTTATAATAATATTTAAACCGGTCTTTTTTACTTTGTCGGACCAATGATTTTTGTTGCGGACCAGTGTTTTTTTTTCTCCCAATTTCTAAAGCTGGTTTAGTGGTCTGTCGTACTGTTTTTAAGTACCTTTACAAATTCATCATTTGATAAATAGGTACTTTCACAAATTCAGTTTTAGGAAAAAAGGTACCTTCACAAAATACATTTTTGAAAGAAAGTTCTTTAGTAAGCTATATTATCGCAGTAGTTATATTTTCAGCCATTCTGGACTATATTTTGTTTTTAATGTTCAAAAATTATGTACTTGTTTTTATGTTGATTTTGCACTTAAATTTTCAAAAATTTACAGAAAAGTTTTACAAAATTTCTAAATTTTCACAAAATAGGCATCTTTTAAAAAACCTAGACAGACCCCTGTTGTGGTCGAATAGCTGGGGTTAGAGGGATACTTTAAACACCTATTTTCTTGATTTATCATATTCTTGAAAATCATAATTGACTATTTTCCTCTAAGAGGCCATCTTCATACATAACACAATGCAACATGTCCTTTTTCTATGGTAGCCCATGATTTTTATTCCATATTCTGAAAGAGTATCCCAGAAACCAAGTGACATTCTCAGAGAACACCATAAAAGCAAGTTATGAGCTGAAGAGATACAAAATTTTAACACAGAAAATTGACAAAAAGCTTATTTTGTAGAACCAGAATGCAGATGGACCACTAGTTTTTCCAATTTCTGTGTTAAATTTTTGAATTTTTACTAATCATAACTTGGATTTTATGATCTATGATAATGTAACTTGCTTTCTAGAGTTTTTTGGTTGCTCTTTGAATATAGAATAGAAATTGGGGGCTGTCATAGAAAAAGGAAATTTTGTGTTATGTGAGGAAAAGAGAAAAAAAGAAGGAAAATATACTCTTGGAGAAAAATGTCAAATTATGAATTTCGAGAATAAGATAAATCATGAAAATTGATGTTTAAAGTATATTATAAAATAAAAAGTTATTACTACAAAGTTAATTTCTTGTAGCATTTGCACTTAAAACTGAATTATTTTTACAAATGTATAAAGACCCACTAAATCCTATTCTAAGCTTAAGGGTTAAGTAATGCTTAATTTCAAAATACCTACTCTAGAAGGAAGATGTTTTACTCCCTCTTTCATTTAATGCTTTAAAATCAGTTTTGTCTGTTCTTAGTAAAGTTGAAACATTTAAAATCCATTAAAAAACTATTATTTTTGTTTTAAAATCCGTTTACAGTTAAATTTACAAATTTTTGTGTATGGTATTTTTATATGGTCTATTTTTTCCATTTTGTAAATGATTTTCCCCCCAAATAACTTATTTACCCTGGGCTTTGCTTTTTTCTAGGGTAAGAGGATTGCATTTTACCCACCTCCCAAAGATCAACCTTCCATCAAAAATTTCCTCACCTCTCCTTAATGTCATAAGAATCCTGTGATTTGCCTGCCAAAGAATCATCTGTACATTATCACCCTGTAAATAAAAGTGTAATAAATATTTTTTACCTAATGTAATCAGTTTGCACCATTTCGTGGTACATTTATATCTATTAGAATTTCAAAGTTACACTGTAGAGTGGGTCAAAAAAACACTTCAAAAATCTGGCTACAGGTGTGGATTTTTGGCTAAATGGCTTCTGGTAAAGCTTTTAAAGATTTTCAGCCTTTAAAGTTTAGTTTAAAAGGGAGTTTTACTGATAGTTTAAATTTGAGAGATAGAGGAAAGATGTGTTTTACAATCATTTTATAATAGGTGACATGTATGTTATGTATAATAGGTGACATGTATGTTATGTGATCTGAGGTGACATGTATGTTATATAGGCAGTTGCACCAGTGCCTATTTTCTTTCCTTTTGCAATTTTTTTTAGCTTCAGTCTTTTTCTTATTATGTAACTAATGTAGTGTTTGTTTGTTTTTATATCATCTTAATGCTGACTCTGTGATTAGCAAAACCACTCCATAGAGTTGGGTGACTAAAAGGATATAAAGTCCATTAAAATTTAAGGATTATTTGGAAATTATCAAACTAATGTAACTGATGTAGTGTTTTTTATTTTTTATATCATCTTAAGGCTGGGCGCGCACGAGTGACGAAAGTCACGGCGACCAGGATTACTAGTATCAAAAATATCACTAGAAAACAATGGATCTCTGTGAAGAAATTCTTGGCAATCGGGCAAGTGTCACGTCGCCTAGTGCGCGCACTCTACCAATACTTGAACTTGTTTCAATAGCCAAGGCAACAATTTTGTCTTTGTCACCGTGACAAAAGTCGCTCGTGCGCGATCAGCCTAATGCTGACTCAGTGACTGTTTGGAAATCCATTCTCCTCCATGGAGTTGGGTTACTAAAAGGATATTGTCCATTAAAATTTAAGGATTATTTGGAAATAATCGAACCTTACAAAAGTTAGTGGACAAAAAATGTATTTTACAATTAAAATTCAATTTAAAAAAAATCTTTTTATTTTTTATTTTGTTGATTATGGAAAAGAAGGAACTAAAAAAGATTTCAAGAGTGCTTCGAAAAATGTCTAAAGTGACAGTCTTCTGTCACTCCTTATTTTTATATACCTTATTAAGGCCGTGGGGAGCCTAGTGGTTAAGGCATCGACTTCGGGATCGGAGGGTCCCGGGTTCGATTCCCGACACCGCTGAAGACCCACCGAGTATATGCGGAGTACGTGCTCGTTAAATCTGTGGGTCCGGAAGTCCTGTGGTCCGTCATGGCGCAGTTTACTACGGGTCCAGGTGTCTGGAGACTATTTCCCTCCCCTTCAGAGACATGGCAAAATTGTGGAGGTGGCGATAGATGGTGGCGACATCTATCATCCGAGGCTTAAGTCGGACTCCTGCCATTTCATGGGCCTCACTATCTCAGGAGCCGCACCCCCTTTGCCTTAAATCCTATCCGCTTTGCGGATGGAGACTGGATATTCCAAGTGGCATAAGACAACAACAACAACAACATATACCTTATTTTTATTTTTTTTAAAAATATTTTATGAAGTTATTTTGGGGGAAATTTTGGACAAATGAAAGTGTTCTGGGGAAATATTAGGCCCCACAACATTTTTTTTGCGCCATCCCACTATGAATTTTTTTTTCTGGCTACGCTACTGATGGCCATTACAAAAGCTTGGAATCCACGTTCCAATTAGTGCATAAAAGCCTACTCCTCTACTTGTTGCTAAACCTTATTGAAGACTTTCTATATTTTGTCCCAAACCCACCCTCCAATAAGATTTACTCCTCCAAACCGGCACATAGGAAGAGCGGAAAAAAGGGTTCCACCCAAGCCGATTTCATTTCAAAAGAGAGCATTTCTCCTGGAGAAATCGGATTCCCGAACATTCTTTCCGGGGGTGTATCGTTCCCAGTGCATGCTCCTCCAACGCATAAACAGGCCTTCGCATTCCCGAAGCTTTATCTAAATAACTCTATCGCCAGGAACGTCGACGCTTGCTGTCTACATAAAACCGAACTTATGTTTCAGAAATAAGCTGTTTTTCCCGCCGTTTTCCGGGAAAACGGGCTTCGGGAGAACGTGACATTTCGTTCGGGGCATGTCCCGTTCCTGGGTAATCATGAATCACAATAGGCGTGGTGCATGTTTTTGCCTTTTTGAGAAGGAAAGTATAGAAATGGTCTGTATTTTCAGGGAAAAAATGATGGCTAAAAATGCAGGGTGGTCCAGCGGTTATGTCTGGCTAGCTTAACTATTCCAAGTCCAGTTTTGAATGAAGTTAGAACTGGATTTTTAAAAGGGGGGGTGTAGTCGTAGGGACTGGCAAGTAGTGGTGGTTATCTTCCATTCAGGGTCGTTGGTAGTCGGAGAACACTTTGAAGTGTCTTAACTCTTTCAGTTCGGACCTCATTCCAAGTTTTTTGTAAGATTTAACGGCAGTCTTCGGACCATATAGGATTGAAAGAGGTTTAAGTTGTTTGCGTATGGTACGTCGTACGACACGCTCTTTGAGTTTTTCGTTCGTCGAAACTTTTCTGATATATGTTGTTATGCTGTTTGTGAGTGGCTTGGTTTAAGAAATATTTTTCGGCGCGGATCAGCTAACACAGGCCTATTGTACGACTTTGATGCTGCCCAAATTGTTATGCCAACCTAACAGCAATTTAGAGTGCTTTTTAAAATTATTAAAAACACTTTCCCCGGATTTTATAATTAGGATTTTTGTTAGTACTAAAATCGTAAGATGATCAAATTAACCTAAAAATAGGATGATAACCGTTCCCAAGCAAATTGATTGATATTTATTGAGAATTTAAGCGAACATTTTCCCTAAAGTGGCCAATGTAAAATCTATGTCGTACTTTTTTTACCAATTGGTAGAAAAGTTGTTTAATTTAAAATCTGGTGAGGGTAGTTTTCAAAAAGGCAAATAGAAATCATTATGACTTAGGGACTTCAAATAGAAGTGTCTTACTAATTGACATATAGGTTTACACGTTATGATGGAAAGCCTTTTGGATGGTAGGTAGGGGGCATATCATGATCTGTCCCACCTAAGTTCGGAAACTTGGAAATTTTTTTTCTTTCGATAAGAAAATTGTAAAATCAAGCAAAAAGTTTCTGAAATGTATTTACATCTCTATTGATCGATGTTTCCCTATTTAGGGTTCCCGTCCTACTGAGGAGGTGTTTAGGCGGACGCATTCAAAAAAATCTCTAAAAAGAAAGTGCTTTATAAGTTTTAATGGATTGGCAGTTGGGTACGCCGATGTAACTTATTGGTTATTTTTATTATCTGATTAAAAATCTACTAAAAGGTAAAATTCAGAAACAATTTTTACATTGATTATAATTATGCAAGATCTAGTTGTTTTGCAAGGTGCCGTCATCCACCAGGCTATGTTCAATTCTTTAATGATATATTTATTTATAGTATCATTTTTATACATTACATTTATGAACGATTTCCATACTTCCTCCAAGAACGGCTTATTAAGTTTCCATCGCCGTTAACTTCTGACCCCAATTCATAAAAAACAAGCTCGTTTCTTATTACGGTTAACAAACTCTCCTCATTTCGATAAGCAATCTATCAAGGTTCTATGATCAGCAAATCTGAATTACTATTAAAAGTTATTCTGCTGCTATTTTAGCAGACTTCGGTTACTTATCCATCCGATCAGCGCTCGCTGTCGGCTTAAAAACTGATGTACCCAATCTGACAAGAAACGGGTGGCTTGCATAAGAACGTGTGGATAGGCACTAGTGAATGGTTGAAAATCAATTTTTGAGTTACTCGTGAATGGTTACAAAACAGTTGTTGAGTTACTAGTGAATGGTTACAACAATACATAGTGAACTAGTAGATGAAATCCGGGTTATAATCCGAAGTAAACCATGGCTTGGAAAACGTGTACACTATTGGCTGTTGTGTTGTCTATCATTTGGACGGTTAATTGTGAGCAAAGATGTCCTCCAGCGTCTATCGTGTCTCCTTGCCAGTGTCACAGCAACAGTTCTATAACAATGGTGAGATGTAACGACATCGGAGCCCCACAAGACCTAGAAGTTTTCACAGAAAGAATCCCTTTGTGGAACCTGGATATCTTACAGTTCACCAATTGTGTAATGATGTTTATACCAACCGCAATTCTGAAGGGTGCCGGATTCAAATCTTTGGAAATCGTAGACAGCCGCTTCCAAGTTCTGTTCGATTCCATACCCACGCAAGTGAATCTCGAAAAATTAGTTTTAAAAAATGTTGATCTCATTCAGGGTTATGATTGGAATATACTTTCGAAGACCAGATTGAAAACTCTGCATATAACGGATATTCACTTACGTGTCATCAATGACAGATTCAAGCAAATTTATTCTGGTGAGATGACGGAGTTGCGTCTAGAGCACACAAAGACGTCAAAAGTATTGAAACATGCCTTTTCTGGTTACGAAAAGTTGAGAGATTTTGCTCTTATTAGGTCGTATTTCACTAACATTACCAGAGACGTTTTCCCTAGGCCTTGGATTAATATCCGGACGATAAATCTGAGGTAAGTTTTTGAGGTAGTTTTTTTTTTGGTACTTATTTTTTTATTGTTATTAGCTGCTTTTGAAAATTTTATTTTTGAACCTATTTTTGAAACTACTCAAAAACTATTGAACGGAAATTTGTGAGGTTTGAAGCATTTGTAGAAAAATGTATGAGGATCGTTTTCGTTCTAAAAGCTAAATGTTGAGATAATTAGTTCCAGAGTTATTTAATGTCAAAGTCGAAAATTATTTTATCTGCGGCGAATTCGCTCTCAGCAAAATCTATTAGCAGCCGAAATATGATTTTTGATGATTTTGAGCAGACACATTCTCTTAAATGTGAAGTTTTGCACCACGTTGCCCTTTTTCGAATTTCGAATTAGTTTTGGAGTAATTAAGTTATAAAGTTTTGAAATTTTTGACGTTTTTTTTTTGTTATGAAAGAAAAACTAATCACGGTAGAACTATGATATTTTAAACTCACATACAATTATTTTTAATAAAAAGATTGGCGTTTTGTTTTTCAAAAAATTCTAATTAGTTTTGGGAGTTATTGAGATTCAAAGTTTTAATTTTTTCTTCTATTTCTGGCTGTTCACTACACAAGCAGACGAGTTTTATGTGGTTTTATGATGAGTCTGATTTCTTTTATTTTCAACAGTGTACTAGATACACACGTGTACACATTATAAATAGTGTTTTCAGGTGACGTCACGACCAGCTATTTTCTTTTAACTGTTAAAACCTTTTGTAGGGCTTTTAACTATTGCTAAGGCGGTTGCTAGGTAGCTCGGCTTAATTAAGAAGCTCTGCCCTCTAAGATCGCGAAGAAAGATCTAAGATCTGAAAGAACTGCGAATCAGTTACGGGGGTTGGTGGGCGATAGCGAGCAGGGGGCAGGCCCCCTAGTAGTGTAAAAATTAGCTGTAAAATATTAGTAAATTCTCCAGGGTCAAGTTAGCGTTGCGGTCTAGTACAGTGACTTTCGCCAAAGCGAACTATTTCAAATGGTTAGACATCTAGTTCTTACAGTGGGTGGCCATTGAATTAGGGACACTACTGAAATTTGTGTAATTTCTGTATTAAACGGTTTTTAAGCATATAAATTAACTTTAATTATATTTATTTTATTTTTTATTGATTCTGGCATTATTTTATAAGGGTTTTATGAGTGGCAACACTATAGACTACAGGCCCGTGTCGAAAAATGATGGGTCATTTGAACCACCACAAGACTTATATAGAATGATATAAGGGCATAAAATAATAAGATTCAGCACTATGCCGTCACTTGTAAGCTGTCCAACTGAGTGCCGGTGAGAATTCAAAAGCACAGGTAGAGTGAGTACATTTTGGTCATGTATTTTTGTACGGCATTCTTACCATCAATAGATCCAAAAAAAATAATGGGAAAACACGCAGTGCCGTACAAAAGTAGTGCGCCACCAAGTCGGAATTTTTGTTTGATTTTCCGCCGATTTTTAGGGTAAATTTGGTCATTTGATTGTGTACGGCATCGGTCCCATACAGTTTCAAAACCTCTTCTAATCCATAATTCCGCAACGCCGTACAAAAAATCATGCGACAAGGGGGAAAAATCGAGGGTTGCAACCCTCTCCATTTCAGAGGTCTGGGGGGTGATTTGAAAAAGTACGGCATCGGTTCCAAAATATTATCTAGCACTCAAATGTACTATTAAAATTAATGCCGTCAAAAAATTATTGTCCATTTGTATGTATATATTAATAATTATCTCAATTTCATCATATACTTGATTTATAAAGCTGGAAGGTCATTTGATCCTGTACGGCAACTTTTTTTTCAACATGGTATAGTTAAATAGAATTATTGTCATATAATATTGCCGTTCAAAAGAAACTGTTCTAAAAAAATTACAGAGAAATACAAAAAATGAAATTTTTCGAATTATTTCAAAAGTTTCAATAATCATAGATAAATGAAATTTTGCAATTTTCTATATATTATCGTGGTTTTAAATAGTATTCAGGTAAATAATTCAGAAAAAAATGATGCCGTACATTTTAATGCAAACCATATTTTCAGACTGATGAAAATGGCACTACCATTTCAGGGGTATTTTATGTTCATCTGATACAATACGGCATTCACATATTCTTAAAGAGAACAACTGATAATATGCATTAATCATTATGCCGTCTATCTGAAGTGAAACAGTGTGTATATTATATTCAAGAATTGAAAACTGCCAATGTCAGTATCAACAGTTTTGTACACTCCTGGTCATATACTCCTACTGACCTTTGGACCAACAAAAATGTACGGCATGTGAGAAAATGTTATCTATGCATGAAATACTTTCAAAATAAATTAATTTTATGTTGTGTCAAATCACCCCCCAGACCACCGAAAGGGAGGGGATTGCAACCCTCGATTTCCCCCCCTTGTCGCATGATTTTTTGTACGGCGTTGCGGAATTATGGATTAGAAGAGGTTTTGAAACTGTATGGGACCGATGCCGTACACAATCAAATGACCAAATTTACCCTAAAAATCGGCGGAAAATCAAACAAAAATTCCGACTTGGTGGCGCACTACTTTTGTACGGCACTGCGTGTTTTCCCATTATTTTTTTTGGATCTATTGATGGTAAGAATGCCGTACAAAAATACATGACCAAAATGTACTCACTCTACCTGTGCTTTTGAATTCTCACCGGCACTCAGTTGGACAGCTTACAAGTGACGGCATAGTGCTGAATCTTATTATTTTATGCCCTTATATCATTCTATATAAGTCTTGTGGTGGTTCAAATGACCCATCATTTTTCGACACGGGCCTGTAGTCTACTAGATAATTGTTTTATTTTTGAAATTAAGTGATTTTATTCGAATCTGGAATAAATTTGCTGAAAATTGCTAATATAGATAAGTTAAAAAAATAAGTTTGAAATATTCTAAGCACATTTTTCTTGTCCAAAAAATGTATAGAGAACATGCCCCGACGCGTAGAAGCAGTAATTTCAGCCAAAGGCGGTATTAAAAAATACTGAGATTTTTCTCATCAAATTTCTATTTATTCATACATTTATTCCAAATAAAAAAATATTAATTTTACAAACTAGTTCTGCTGTATTTATTATCCTAAGAACACCCCCTTGTAAATAAAAAATACCCATGAGGTTTAAAATAAATAACGTTAAAAGTCGTTAAACTTGACAAAACTGAAATCCGTGAAGTGTCCCTAATTCAATGGCCACCCACTATATAGTTATTATAAAACCAATTATAATAGCTTTTACGGTAAATAAACTGTATGAGGTTTCATACCATCAGGTAAAAAGTGCTGTGATATTAATTTTCACGATTCACTGATAGCTGATTGAATGTGAAATTTATCGTCTTTTAGAAACAACTTTCTGGACAGCATTCCTAGTGACCTCTTTGATGACATGAATAACTTGAATAACGTTGTTCTTGAAGATAACTTCATAGTCACGATTCCTGATTTGACGGCAAGTCGTTTTCAGGGGAAGGTTCATTTCCAGTTTGATGGTAAGTTGTATACAGGGTGTTTCAATATTGGGAATGATGGGGAAAATGTTAGGAATTTGACCATAAACATTTAATTTTTGATTAAATTTTTGTCGTTTACTTTGGTCAAAAAAGGAAATTTTCTGAGTTTCAGGTAGGGGAATTTCCCCACATTACCTTACCTAAACCACTTCTTTGCAACCGTAGTCAAAATAGTGTTATCAAATGTTAGTTAATTTTTGATAAACTGCGCCTTTCTTACATAGAAATCACCCATGTTTTTTTATTTGGAAATTGTGACTTTGTAAATAGCTTTTGCTAAATGCAGGCTGAATACAGGAAGAGTTTTGTCAATTTAAGGTCCAAAATACTTCGGATTCTGTCTGTTTAAGTAAAAGAATAGATTAAAACTATAAGCTAGAAAACGGAATTTTACCGTGAAAGTTTTCATAAACTCATCCAGCGTATTAAGCCTAACACAAAATGTACACTTTTCACATTGAGACTAAAGAAGTGTTTTTTTTCGGGGATAAGGGGGGATTAATAATTTAAAAAAAAAGTTTTACAATGGACTCTAACCGTCTGACGTCACACGGAACCAACACGTGACCTACTGAGCTTGCAATTGGTTACCACAGATACTACACTAGTAGATCTACTAGTGTAGTATCTGTGGTAACCAATTGCAAGCTCAGTTGTAGGTCACGTGTTGGTTCCGTGAAGTCTCGAACCAGATAGGCGGTTAGAGTCCATTGTTTAAAAGTGAATAAGCATTTTAAAAGTTCTTAAATCAAAGCAATTAAAATCCACAGAACAGCTTTCTTCTAACCTGCACGTCCGTCTATATAAAAGAAACTACTATTGTATAACTAAGATAACAATAATTAAAAATACGTTAGCCAAAAAATAATCCATATAAGAAACTAAGTAAACAGTTTCACATAATAATCGAATAACCATTAAAGAATCCAAACTCTTAGCGCTTCTTTTCTTTGATTTACTTAACTATGTTTTTGTATAAAATATTTTGTACGTAGTTCAAATTTGTAAAATATTTATAGGAATAATTGAATCGTCAGATTGAAAAAGGGAATTAGTCCAAAAAGTGACAAATTTCTTTATGTGCTCAAAACAATCTCCAAACTTTGCTCTACACATGAGTGGAAAGAGGGGGGAAATAACTACCCCCTATAGGCAGATATAGCGCCTTGAATTTGCGAATTCGATGTTTATTATTGTAATTTTAAATTTAATTTGGAATTAAAGATAATTCGTCTTTCTTTTTTTATTCTTTGTGCTGCAAACTAAGCCAAAATAAAATTTAAAAGTGCTTTTAAATTTTTTTTTATCAAGGGAATGTTTGACTCCATTCACATTCACTTACTCCATTGATACTGCCTTAATGACCCAGTTTCATAACAATTTTGAATTTTATTTGTCTTGGTCTCTGTCTATTTCTCACTTTTGTGCTATGAACCAAGCAGAAATACAATTTAAACGACTAATTTAAAAGGTTTTTAAGATTTTCCTTCACCAGGTTGAAAAAGTCTATCAACTATTTCAACTGTAAAATACTTTTGAATGCGCTTATCTTATATTTTTTCCGAAGATTGTCCCTTTTTTCTAAATAAGTGCCTGAATTTTCATTAAAAATTTGGTGGTTATAACAACAAAAATTCCATCTCTCTATATATAATGAAGGTGTCCCTGGGTTCCTGGGTTCCTGGGTTCCTGCCTGCCTGGGTTTGTCCGGAACAGATTTGGCTCAATTTCTCCAAAACTACCCGTCCGAATCGAACCAAACTTGGTACACATACGTATGGGGACGGGGGAAAGACAATGACATCATTTCCAAACTTCTAAAACCACCCCTTCACCCCCTTTTAGGCCTTTTTGTAAAAATCGCCTTACTTCTCCACTAAAGAAGATCTGTTTAACTCGCATTGTTGCAAATAATACAACAAAAACAATTTTAAACATAAAACAAAGTATTTAAAGATAAAACTTGGCTAAAATTGTTTTAAAAAGGTTATTAATAATTTAAAAAATTAAAAACGGCCCTTATAAAAAACTTTATAACAGTATTTTCTTATTAAAAACTTCATTTTCCATGAAACTTTAAGTTGAAATAGAAAGTTTTAAGAATTAGACTGGTTAAAGTAAAGATTACATCATGCAGTTTTTTTAGAAAGTTGATGATAGAAACACTAGATCAATTTGTTATTTAACCTTATAATTTGTTTCTTTGGTGTAGTTTAACGGGATTTTTTTTTTTCAATTTAAACAGGGGGTATTTACAAATTTTGGGATTTCAAAAGTCTGTAATAATTTTAATGGATTTTTTTTCACTTAGAATGGATAAATGGGTAACTGTCGTAATTAAATGTGCAACACCGGAACTGGATGGTTAGGTTAGATTTACACAGTTGGAACCGGGAGGGAAAAGGCACAGGGAGCACGGTGATGAAAATGCACCGGGAACACCGAGATGAAAAGGCACCGGGGACACCAAGATGAAAAAGGCACCGGGATATGAAAAAATACTGGGAACACCGGGATATGAAAAACTACCAGGATGATTGGTAATTATGGTTACAGAAAATTAGGCATGTAACTTGAGAAAATTTTAATAAATTGATACACTCCACCCGTGCAAGGCCGGGCATATCAGCTAGTTACTTATAAAGTTTTTTTTTTTTTCGATTTTCTCAAAACTTGATTTTTGCACTTATTCCCTTCTTCTAACTGACGATTCAATTATTATTAGTTTATTATTTTTTTTGAGCGCATTGAAATCACAAGACAAAAAAAAACCCAGATGTGTTCTTAAATGGATGGAAATAATCCAGCAACAATGCTGTCAGCCAGTGGCGGATCCAGGATTTGGTTTTGGGGAGGCTAAGAATTTTCATAATCCAATTGGAATGAATTGTGAATTATCCAGCTCCAACCACTAAAAGGGAGGTGTGGGAGTCCTCCCCCAAAATATTTTTGGAAATTTAAGTAAAAAAACCCACTTTTCATTTTGTTTTGGTACGCCTCATTCGATTTCGGATATAGATTTTATGGTAGAATTTTCGTGTTTTAACAAACTTAATGTAAAACAGAGTTGTAATAATAGAGTTTCAAGCTTTACGGGACTCTAGGGGTCCTCCTTTAGAAAATTTCTGAAAATTTAAGTAAAGAACCCCACTTTTTCAACTCGTTTTGGTACGCCTCCTCCGAATTTCGGATATAGACTTTATGGTAGAATTTTTGCGTTTTTACAAATTTAATACGAAATAGAATTGTAATAATAGAGTTACAAGTACCAAGGGGGTCTGGGGGTCCTCCCCCAGAAATGTTTTGAAAATTTGACCTTAAAATAACAGGGTTTTAACTCATTTTGGTGCATAAAATTCCATATTATAAAGTGTTAAACTTTTCATTTTAAGGGGGCTTAAGCCCCCTAGCCCCCCCTGGATCCGCTAGTGCTGCCAGCTAATTTCCATTTTTTTTTTTGAAGAAAGTTTTTTACACTGCATGCTATTCTCACAGAAGTTACAAAAAGATGTTTCTTTTCTACGCAGGTAACACAATACACTGTGATTGTCTGATGATGTGGATGAGTAAGGCAGAATCACGTGGCATCCTGATATCTGGAAAATGCTTCAGACCTCAATTTTTCAAAGGCAAACCCTTATCCTCCCTAACAGAAGAGGACTTTAGATATTGTTTCTGAAAAAGATAAAGCAATCTTTTATATGGTCATTGAAAAGTTTGTAAGGTCACGGCTTACTAGATACTTATACAGGCTAGCCGAGTTTTAAGCAATGAAAACCATTTGACAACTTTTCCCGCTTGGAGCGCTACAAGACCTACCTATATCACCCACCACCTTCAACACTGTGGATATGCTTTGCCAGTTGGTCCAGTATTGCCATCTGGATTTGCAACGATTTCCGTACTCGGCTAGCCTGTATAAGTATCTAGTAAGCCGTGGTAAGGTTGACTGACGGAGACCTGCTACAATAGTAGGGGAGCCCAGAGTGTTTTTGGGTAGTAACTGGAGCGCGTCAGATAATCATAAGGGGGATACCTTGCATGCTTTTGAGTAACTCCACCAAATATAAGCTCCCTATGTAGGGGGGTTTGTCTAGAACAGCCCGTCAGATTTGCAAAAAAAAATTAGTTATGGACATACTCGAGCGCGTCAGATAATGATAAGGTAGGTTAGTTACCAGCTAAAAAATGTACATTTTCTAAAATCTGCCGATTTAAGCGGTGGGTAAGGGAGTTAGTAGTGGGTAGGGTTACAAAGTTGCAAAGTAAAGCCTTGACCGGTAAGACGCTATCGCTCTTTTTGAGAAAAATGTACGAAACAAAATGTTTATGGACTAGTAGCCAGGAAACTAGGCTCAACTAGTTGTAAACTGTCTTGGTAGCCAATCTGACGCGCTCGAGTATGTCCATGTAACTAGTTTTCTTTCAAATTTTGACGGGCTGTTCTAAACAAACCCACCAACATGGAGAGCTTATATTTAGTGGAATTACTCAAAAGCATGGAAGGTATCTCCCCTATGATTATCTGACGCGGTCGAGTAAATCCACATTTAGCATCATGGGCTCCCCTACTACAATAGAGTATTTTCAATCACATGACTCGGACCTAACAACGGCCTTAGCAACAAAAAATGTTACAGTTTTTTGCCCTACAGAGGTTAACAGTTACAGAAATTGACTGGCCGTGGAATTCTTCTATTGGAGCATTTGCAATCACGTGACCCCATACCTAAAAAACGCCTTAGCAACAAATAAACAACGGCCTTAGCAACAGTTAAAAGCCCTACAGTAGAAGTATACAGTGAAAACACTCTATGGTTTATGAATTTTTTATAAAGGAAAAATAGAAAACAAAATAAAAGCATTGTTTGTTTTTTTCTTCATATTTTTGAGCTTTTTTTTAATTCGTGAGGATCGGGTAGGGTAAAATGGGTATGGGTATTTTACCAGTTTATATTAGTAGAATTTAATGTTTTTTGGTATGATGATTTTTATGGAGACTCAAGTAAAATCAGCATGGCAAAAAACATTAAATTTTATAAATATAAACTGTTAACATCCCTATACCTATGTTACCCCCCTATTTTTACCCCACCAGACCCTAAATGATAAACACATAATTTAAAATTAAATGCATGTATGTTAGCTTTACAGGTAAATAATAAACACAAATACACAATTTAGTTTTAAGATAGTTCGACTTTTAAGGAATTTTCCTTCAGAATGTTAAAGGAATTCTGGATTGCCATTTTTTTATTCCTTCTCTATTAAATTATTATTTATATTAAGTAGCGAATTATGAGTTTTAAACAGATAAAGTATTTTGGAAGCTTATCGCGATTTGCCAAACTTAATTCGATCGGGGTTTTTTTATTGTTTATTCCGAATTTTCTCCCGGTTTTACCACTGTAATTTCTTTTAAAAAAACTTATTTTAATTAAGCAGTATCGTAACCTCAAAGTCAAAAACAAATTCCTAAAATATTTTTAACTCTAAAAATTTTAACGAGTTCACTATGAGACCTAAATACGTCTATGTACCAACTTCGGTCCTATAGTCTGTCGATAAGCAATCTATCGCTTCTACGATCAGCATATCTGAATTCGTTTCAAAAAGTTATTTTGCTGTACATTTTATACTGCTTCTTCAGCAGACTTCGGATACTTATCATCAATCTGATCAGTGCTCATGCCGGTCAAAAATTGATAATCAAAGAAACGGGAGGCTTGCATATTAGCGTGTGGAGTCACTAGTGAATGGTTACAACAATACATCAGTGATTTAGTAGTAGATGAAATCTGGGTTATAGTCCGAGGTGGAACCATGTCTTTGAAAATGTGTACTCTGTTGGCTGTTGTTTTGTCTATTGTTTGGAAGGTTAAATGTGAGCAAAGATGTCCCCCAGCGACTATGGTATCTCCTTGCCAGTGTCACAGCAACAGTTCTATGACACTGGTGACATGCAACGAAATCTCAGCCCCAGAGGAGCTTAAAGTTTTCACAGAAAGAATCCCTAAGTGGAACCTGGATCTCTTACAGTTCACCGATTGTGTTATGATGTACATACCGAGTGCAATTCTGAAGGGTGCCAGAATCAAATCTTTGGAAATCGCAGACAGCCGCTTTCAAGCTCTGTTCGATGCCATTCCCACTCAAGTGAATCTCGAAAAGTTGGTTCTGAAAAACGTCAATATTATTCAGGGTCACGATTGGAATATGCTTTCGAAGACCAGATTGACAACTTTGCACATATCGGATGTGTCCTTACCAGTCATCGATGACAGATTCAAGCAAATTTATTCCGAGGAGCTGACGGAGTTGCGTCTGGTAAACACAAAGACGAAAAAAGTCTTGAAACAAGCCTTTTCGGGTTTAAAAAGGCTGAGATATTTCGCCCTTACTAATTCGTTGCTGAAGAACATCACCAAAGATGTTTTCCCTTCGCCTTGGTATAATATCCGGTCGATAGATCTCTCGTAAGTTTTTGTGGAATTTTCTTTTTATCTAACAATCAAGTTCACTATAAATATTTAAAAACAAATCCTGTCAGCTTTGCTAATACGATACAAAAATTCTAAACTTCTAACTTATCTCTCAAATATAATACAAGCTGACTTCATTTAATCTCAAGTTAACAACAAACACAATTCAATTCTAGAACATGAATAATTAACAATCGCCAATTTAAAATAATCTAAAAAACAAATAAATATCTAAAAAATTAATTAAAACAATGTCCTTTCAAAAAGTTGGTTTTTATAAAAAGAAGTTAAGTTATTTTTAGGGAAGTTGGATATAGTTCTTGAAAATGGACTCTAACCGCCTATCTGGTTCGAGACTTCACGGAACCAACACGTGACCTACAACTGAGCTTGCAATTGGTTACCACAGATACTACACTAGTAGATCTACTAGTGTAGTATCTGTGGTAACCAATCGCAAGCTCAGTAGGTCACGTGTTGGTTCCGTGTGACGTCAGACGGTTAGAGTCCATTAAACAATGGACTCAAACCGTCTGACGTCACACAGAACCAACACTTGACCTACTGAGCTTGCAATGGACTCTAACCGTCTGACGTCACACGGAACCAACACGTGACCAACTGAGCTTGCAATGGACTCTAACCGTCTGACGTCACACGGAACCAACACGTGACCTACTGAGCTTGCGATTGGTTACCACAGATACTACACTAGTAGATCTACTAGTGTAGTATCTGTGGTAACCAATCGCAAGCTCAGTTGTAGGTCACGTGTTGGTTCCGTGAAGTCTCGAACCAGATAGGCGGTTAGAGTCCATTGGTTACCACAGATACTACACTAGTAGATCTACTAGTGTAGTATCTGTGGTAACCAATGGACTCTAACCGTCTGACGTTACACGGAACCAACACGTGACCTACCGAGCTTGCAATGGACTCTAACCGTCTGACGTCACACGGAACCAACACGTGACCTACTGAGCTTGCAATGGACTCTAACCGTCTGACATCACACGGAACCAACACGTGACCTACAACTGAGCTTGCGATTGGTTACCACAGATACTACACTAGTAGATCTACTAGTGTAGTATCTGTGGTAACCAATTGCAAGCTCAGTTGTAGGTCACGTGTTGGTTCCGTGAAGTCTCGAACCAGATAGGCGGTTAGAGTCCATTGGTTACCACAGATACTACACTAGTAGATCTACGAGTGTAGTATCTGTGGTAACCAATTGCAAGCTCAGTTGTAGGTCACGTGTTGGTTCCGTGAAGTCTCGAACCAGATAGGCGGTTAGAGTCCATTGGTTACCACAAATACTACACTAGTAGATCTACTAGTGTAGTATCTGTGGTAACCAATTGCAAGCTCAGTAGGTCACGTGTTGGTTCCGTGTGAAGTCTCGAACCAGGGGCTCTACTTAGATACCTCCGGAATTATTTCCCCGTTGGAAAAATTCCGGAACCACGTGACTTTCCGGAGTCACGTGATACAAAAACTCAAAAGCGGCACTTAGATGCAACCGAAAACATCTCCCTTCCGGAATTTCGAGGAATAAGTTGTTGGCAATGCGGGAATTTTTTCGGCGGGAGAAAGCTTGGTGAAATTATTTCCCGTACGAGAAAACGAAAGTAAACAAACTTCAATAGGGCCATCTTATCTAATTAAATCATTCAATCCCTGTATTTCTTTAATTAAAGAGACTAGAAAAGGTCTAATTAATTCTTAATTTATGACTAAATGTAATTAGAATTTTTAAAATAGTCAAAATAGAAGAATGAAAAGAACAGCATAAAGCCATCAGAACAACATATCATTCTGTGGTGAAAGAAAAACAAGGTAAGCTTTTTTTTCTAATTAATTTGTTAAAATTAACTATTTTTGAATTTCTTAAAGTCTTATTGTCTGATTACTTTTTCTATAAGGAGTTTTGAATTCTCAAAACTCACAATATGTCTCGATCCATTTAACCATGATTTATTGAAATGTAACTCGAGACAAATATTACGGTTCTACTTAATTTGGTAGATGTCTTCACAATTATTCCCCCAACTCTGGTTATCGTAATATATATACAGTTTATAACATAAATTGCTGAAATATAAGAACTGAACAACTTCCAGAGAACAATATCTAGCTAGTCAAAAGTTATTGAAATACTTAGTAAATTGGTATCTTTTAATCATATTTTATGCTCTTAAAGAGTACTTTGGTTTATAATTTTTAAAACACATAAGCAAGTTGAAAAGAAGATTTTCTACTTGACAACACTGTTGAACTCTTACTTATTATTTGTGATAATAGAAGTAATTGATTTATGAAATGTACTATTTTGTTTTGAAAAAAAATTATCTGCTAGTAAATGCATGTGTTCCATTCTAGGTTCCATGTGGTTGTTATCACAGCCTTTCTTAATGTAGTGGACCTCAGACCTATTAAAACTATTGCAGAAGTAACAAAGTATTTTTTTTAAAGGTAAAATAACATTTTATTGTAATGTAGAGTGTGAATAAGTAGAATGCTTTTAATAAAATTATGTACTTTGCATGGAATAGGAAAATATTTAATGAGTTTCTAGTTTTGCTGATAGATATTACAATTAATAAATATTATTATGTGTTTTCTGCTTTAGATAATATGACATTGTTAGTTTTATTTGCATTCTTTATCATCAAGTTTAGTCATGTTTTTTAGTCAAAAAAGAATGTTGATAAACAATTGATTTGAACAATTAGCCAAAATCAAAACAGTTGCTAAAAAATCTTCAATGCTCTACTCATCTATATATCATTTTCTGTTTTTTTTGTGACAGTTTTAACATTAATGAAAAAAGTGGACTGTTTAATACCCAAAAAACCTACCCATTTCATTATTAACTGAATTATCTTTGAAGTATGCTAATTTTGATTCCTCGCTTATTATAATACAGTAGAATAGCATTTTTTTATATAGTTACATGCCGCATAACCAAATAATTTGAAAAAAAACCCCATAACTTTAGCTAACCATAACCTGTCTGAGATTTAGAAGAATTATGGCAGTAGGAATATATTATTATTCATTCCTATTTCATTTCGCCGAAATCCAATTTACTGACAAATCTTTACATTTCCCTAACAAATTATTTCTCAAAATGGGCCATTGAACTAACAGAATGTGTTCCAAACAAGATGCTTCTCCATATTCCAGTACACTGCAAAGAAGTTTCACTGAATTCTACAACACCGGCAGATCATTTCAGCGAATTGATCATTACACCTGTCTTTTCGGCCAATGGTCAATTAATTAAGGCGTGTTAGTGTCATGGAATTCAGTGAAAAATTTTGTCAGTGAAATGGATTTTCAGTGTACTGAAATTGGGGGAAATGTCTGTCGGTGTAATAAGGCCATTCAATGAAACGGAGAAATTTGTCTGTTGAAAGTTTCTCGATAATGTGGCTTTTGATGAGATAGGTGTGATTGCTATAGTAAAACTAACGTTTAATTCCTCAAGATAGACTTTTGTACAACAGCCTGAATGTGTATTTTGGAGTAATTGTTTAACTGCATTTAAGTTTTGGTCAAAATTTAACTTCACTCCCTGACACGGCAAATAATGTGGAGTGAAGAATACTTATAAATTGAGTAAAATCTTAACCATTTTCTGAGAAGGGGGAAATATCAAGAATGAAAAGGACATGGGAAATGTATTAAGTTATTGTGAACAACTTTTATAACATTCTTTGTTTTTTTATACAGGCAACATCTCTTACTCGAGTAACCCATGGCTGGGGAATCCCAATTACAACAACGGCGAAGGATTCAGTTAACAATTCATCTTTAGAATGTGCATGGATCTTCATATCAAGATCATTTTAAAACTGAAAGGACTTAGGTTGTGACTCTGGCATGTCTTGGAATGTGATTTGATTAAACATGTAGATTAAAAAAGCTGCCCAAATGGAAATTCTAAAAATATTGATAGTGCTCAAATAACTTCTTTGAATAAAGTTATGTTATTTTAATAAAATATATATTATTTTAGTAGTATTACTATGTGTTCATTTCTTGTAGCTAATGAAAATGGTACTCTAAGATTAGCTGGGTTCTCCCTATTTAACTTATTGGCAGCATTTTACTAATAAATATCACTAAGTTGATTTATCATAGTTGGAAGTTTCTATCAAATTGAATTTTCATAGCATACTGCCACGTGTGGGCTTAGATCTTATACTTCAGTAGGAATAAGGATAGAAACAAAGTGTCATTGAATACTGACAACCATTACTTTTGCTTGAGTTGGCTAACATTTAAATGCAAACTTCGATTTTGAAAAGCGAGCTATTGGTTTCGTCATTGAGAAATTACCATAAGAGGACATCCATAAATCATGAGGTCAAAAAGAGGAAAGGGGGTCTATTAAAATCACACGTCAACTTTTTCTTTCAAGATTTTTAGCATAAGTTTAAGAAAAATATCCACATTAGTCAAAACAGCAAATCCTTATCTAGTCAGTCATGATAATTTAATTTCAACATAGATTTGTATCAAAACTTTTGTAACGTGTATACTGTATATGACAAGTCGAAACAAATGTGGCTCGATCATATGGGAATGAATCTTCCATGAGAATTTGAGGAGGTAGGGGGGTTTAGCAAAATCACCAAGGGGGAGGGAGGGGTCCAAAATCTCTCACTCACCTCACATAATTGTGTTAGAAATTGTCAGTTTTGTGTGATTTGGGTTGAGAGTTAATTATGAGAAATTAGGTTTAACTAGTGGTAAAGCATAAGTTGCAAATAGAGAAAGCGCTACTTAAACATGACATAAATACAAATTTCAAAAATCTCTGAAACAGATGCAACTTTGAGGAATTTCAAAATTCAGAATAAAACTAGGTGCTATTATACAACAGGGTGCCACTATTGTTGGCATTATAATCCAGTATAACAAACAAAAAAAACAAGTGACACCCTATTGTATAATGAAACCAAACTATAAACACTAATATTACAATCAGCTTAATAGTATATGATAGATAACAATCAACTTTCAACGCTTTCCCTCTTTGCAATTCATGCTTCGCCACTGGGTTTAACTTGCATTTCAAGAAAAGTTAATATTTTGAAATAAAAATAAAGCTGTTTTGAAAATTTATAAAAATACATTTCAATGAAAAAATGGGACCTTACCAGAGGGTTTGACTGCTACGTTCAGTTAATGAGTAGCAAATCTATGGATCGAGAGTTTTAATAAAAGCTATAAGAAAACATTCCCAGACCATACGCAGCCATGGGAAATCAGGAACTATTAAACACTTTCACTAGACTTCCCTCATCGTTTTACGAAGCGAAACCACACCATACAATTGACAACCAATCAAACACAAGGAGAAAGCAGGATGACCTTCAAGGGAAATTTTGAACTGAAACTTTTCGCCTTTCTCAGGAAGGGAATGAGCAAAAGGCTGATGCAATACCATTTGAAGTAAAAAAACTTTATCAAAGTAATAACTGCACTTGCCCTTTACTGAGAATTTATTGTTTGTAGACAGAAAAAGAAATTATTATGAATTTTCTCCTCTTTAATGTCATCAATTCATCATGGGTAGAAAAAAAGCAAGAAAAAACTTCTATCATCCTCCAATTTTAAGAAATTTAGATTATAGAAGTGGTGCAGAACTAATGTAAAGTTTCTTAATTTTGACAAATACTTCATCACTTCCCAATTACTTTTGTGAAATACAAAACCTTTTAGCAGAAAATAAAATATAGAAACATTTTCATAATATTGGAAGATGATTGACATGTTTAATTCAGCATCCTGAAATCTATGAAAAAGGCCCCCCCCCCCAGTGTGACAAGATAAGAAAACTGAAAATCTGTAGAAATTTGAAAACTAGATATATTAATCTTAAAAGAATCTAACTTAGTTTATGAGATTGACAATGAAACATAAACAGTGAATTTAATTTGTATTTTTAATTTTCCCTAATGAACATAAATGTCTGTATGAAATACAAACTAAACGAAAACTTCAATAACACAGTCCCCTAACACTGTTCGCACAGCAATCAAAATTCGGATGGCTTCTAGTTGCTGGTTCGTTGGCGAGTTATTGTTAGTCGCGCACATTATTTAATTGTTCTGCCATCCTTTAAAGTGTCTTTTGACACCCATGTGGACCTATAAAACCAATCTAGAATTGTCATCTAACGACACGTTATCATCTCTTGTTTACTAAACAAGAACGCACAACAAAAGCTCTGATTGGTTGCCGCTATTCCGGAGTGGGAAATAAAGTAGTCTCGAACCCAAAATGCCCCTCTTCGATTCCTAACCCGGTTTCCGGAGGTATCTAAGTACGACTTTCGCTTACTTCCGGAATCTTGCCTTTGGAATTTCCAGATTTCGGTTGTTGGAAATATTCCGGAGGGGAATAATTCCAAAGGCATCTAAGTAGAGCCCCAGATAGGCGGTTAGAGTCCATTGGTTACCACAGATACTACACTAGTAGATCTACTAGTGTAGTATCTGTGGTAACCAATTGCAAGCTCAGTTGTAGGTCACGTGTTGGTTCCGTGAATTCTCGAACCAGATAGGCGGTTAGAGTCCATTGCAAGCTCAGTTGTAGGTCACGTGTTGGTTCCGTGAAGTCTCGAACCAGATAGGCGGTTAGAGTCCATTGGTTACCACAGATACTACACTAGTAGAGTATGTAATGAGATATGACGATGATGAGATATGATTTGATATAGAGCATTCGCACATGACGTCACTTGGAGGACAAAAACAACGTTGCTAAGGCTGTTGTTAGGGGGCGGGAAATAGAAGCATCCAATAGAAGCATTCGCACATGACATCACTGGAGGATAAAAACAACGTTACTAAGGCCGTTGTTAGGTTAAGTCATGTGATTGAAAATGCTCTATTGAGAGCATAGAGATCTAATAGTATATTAGAGTGGACGTCACGTGACTTTCACTGAATTGACAAGGCGCCATGTTTCCATCGGCCAGCCGTAATGTTAAGTCAATGGAAGGGGTCTCAAAAATGCATTTAAAAAGTTTCCCAGCTGAAATATCCCTTAAAGACCGATCGAAATGCAAATAGGACCAAAAAATACATCTTTTAACACCAAAATTAAATACCTTTCGTGCAGTTTTCTTGGTTTTTCATCTCGATTTTTCTACCGTAAGCCTAATATAATTGTTTTCTCGTCAAAAACCATTGTTATGCAGATTTTGCCTCTTGTTAATTTGGAGGGCTGCAAAAATGTTTTTTGAAAGCACTAGTATAACGAAAATATGTAAGAATAAAAGTAACACTTTATGTAAGTTTTGTCTCTGTTTTATACACCTAAGGAGTTTAATTTAATTAAATGTTAAGTTTGCCAGTATAATATTCTAAAATTCTTATTCTTAAGATATTATTATATTTTTATTTCTACTAGTGTTTTAAAATATTTCCAAAGCCCTCCAAATTAACAAGAGGCAAAATCTGCATAACAATGGTTTTTGACGAGAAAACAGTTATTTTAGGCTTACGGTAGAAAAATCGAGATGAAAAACCAAGAAAACTGCACGAAAGGTATTTAATTTTGGTGTTAAAAGATGTATTTTTTGGTCCTATTTGCATTTCGATCGGTCTTAAAGGGATATTTCAGCTGGGAAACTTTTTAAATGCATTTTTGAGACCCCTTCCATTGACTTAACATTACGGCTGGCCGATGGAAACATGGCGCCTTGTTGGTTACCGAGTCTCCTATGCAATAGCATTACTGGGTCACGTGACGTCCACTCTAATATACTATTAGATCTCTATGATTGAGAGTTTGTTTACCACCGACACGTGACTTTTATAGTCTCGAACCAGATAGGCGGTTAGAGTCCATTGTTCTTTAAAGAAAGTTGGTATATTTCCTAACATCCAAAAAATATGTAGCAGCAAAAAGACCATTTTGTTACTACTGAGTGAGCATTCCCTTTGAATCTACTCCAAAAAATAGTAACTGTCATTACCAGGGCTTCTGGTGATGGTCAAATATGGACCCAATATTACTCAATGAGAATTGATTATACCATAGAACGTCCTCATAAGGATTTAAGTGGTTATTATATTGTTAGGTTTCCTTGGATACACACAAATTTTATTTTACCTACTGTTTCTACCTAGTTAAAATTTGAAAAAAAAAATTATATTGAATTTAAATTTTAAATTAAATGAGAATTTAAAGTTTTTGAGGTCTCGCTTTTAACGAATTTTTTTTACAGTAACTGATTAAATATGAATTTATCGTCCTTTAGATCCAACAAATTTGAGAGTTTACCTATCGGCCTCTTTGATGACATGAGCAACTTGAGCAACGTTGTTCTTGAAAACAACCTAATAACCACGATTCCACGAGAATTGATGGCAAGTGGTTTTCAAAGGAGGTTGTATTACCATCTGAAGGGTAAGGCTTCTTATATTTAACGATAAAAGGGTGGAAATATAAAATGGGAAATCTCATTTAAGTAGAACGTCTAGAGGGAAAACCAATAGGGGCTTCTTCGAATTGAATTTATGATTTCGTTATTAAGAATTTACTTATACCAGGGGTCCTACTTTTCCGGGATAGCCACAGAAATTAGTTTTTTTACAGCATGAGTCCCAAAATTCTGAGTTTTATCGAAATTTTCGAAAATTTCAAGCCCAACAATATACAGTGGCTAGAAGGGAATACTGTGTTTATCGCCGCGCCGTAGAAGCGTGTACAAATTTCTGTTTCCGAAAAGGAGGAAACCACCAGAGGGCGATGGGATACCGTCATCCCTTGTTTACTATCGTGTTTACATTGAAATCGCATTTGAATACGAGTGAGTTCGAAAACATATTAAGGGGGTCCGGGACACTTCAGAAATTTTTTTTTATTTAAAGTTTAAAATTTCGGAAATTTTTTTGAAGATAAAGCATCAAATTCTTTGAAAAAATTACTACTCAAAAACTTTTCTCAAATGTTTTGAAAAATTTTAAATTCAATTTTTGTTGAAAAAAGAGGGGTAGTTTAAAATTGATATAACTCAAAATATTACTAATCAATTTTCAAAATTTTTCACCAAATCAAACAGAAACATATTATCTTAAATTGAGATTCAGCATTTTAAGAAATATTAATATTCTTAATAAATATGAGCAATTAAGTAAAAAGTTCTTAAAATTTTCATGTTAATTATTTTTAAAAATTCATATTAAAAAGTAAACAAAATCTTCAAATTTGCTGAATCACGATTAAAGTAAAGTATTCAAAATATATGTGTTTCAAATTTCAAGTCTTTATCTTGAACGGTTCTTGACTTATATCAATTTGAAGTTGAGAAACAGTGTAAAAATGCATCATAGAGAAAAACGCATTTGAATGTAGAACGTAGAATGCTAGATTCTACAACTTGCAAAGCAGCCGGCAATAAAGGATTGTATCTTTAGTTCTACTTAGGATAGAAACATAATTCAAACATCATTTTAAGCAGAAGAAAATGGGTTAACTTTTAAGAGCAAAAAAAATATTTTTGAAAATCTGACGATTTTTGTGTCCCGGACCCCCTTAATACTTTGATAGAAGTTTAAGCATTTATTTGTTTTTTCTCTAGACAAGTAAGGAATTTAAGTTTTTTTTTTATTCTATTAAGGCATTTGAACTAGTTTATTTTTTTTTGCAGAAAATTGATGGCACTAGCTTTCCAGTCGTCCCTATACTATTAACTTTTTTCCTCCCTTTCTAAAGCATTTTTTTTATAGCGGTCGCGACACTACTTCTTCTAGCCACTATACCAACAAGTAAGCGCAAAAGTTAGGCCCGATAAAGCAGGGCTGTAGCATTAACATTAACAACATCTTTTATGAAGAAACCGGTTCCACACCATCGGTTTAAAACGCGATTGTATGTATAGTAGCTACAGCTACATCATTTTGAAAGAAATTATTCGCCGTTGTAGCAATGTAGCTGTTTTTTTACAGTGCATGTCTTTCTGACGGAAGTTACGAAAAGATATATGTTCCTTTTCTACGCAGGTAACCAAATATTCTGCGATTGCTCTATGAAATGGATGGGTGAGCCGGAATCACGTGGAATCCTGATATCCGGAGAGTGCCACGGACCTCCAGAATTAAAAGGCAAAAGCATAAACACTCTAGGAAGAGCGGACTTTGCATATTGTGGATAAAAAGTAAAACAACCTTTTATATGGATGTTGAAACTTGAAAGTATGAAAAATTTGTAAGGCGGACTGACGGAGACCTGCTATGTAAAATAGAGTAGATGAAGGTCTCGGTGTTCCCTCTGTTGTTTAGAATTATATCCGTACACAATTTAGTAATAAATTAATTTTTTCCTTACCATTTAGCCTTTTGTACCGGGGTGGCCCCTCTTAACGTGGTATTATTAGCTAATTTATAAACTTCGGTTATTTCAGATCGGCGCTTAAATCAGAAGTTAACTGATCACTTTGCCTAAACTTTCATCATTCACGGATCACCCTTACACTGAGCATCCCTTTGCTCTTCAGCATCACTTTACTCTGTCTAGAAGATAATCTTTCTACTCTTGAGTATCTCATTGCTCTTGAGTTTCCCTCTAATCTCTAACATCCCTTTGCTTTTGAGCTAATGTGTACTCTTCAGTACTCTCTCTCTTGTAAAAACCAGCTGTCTTCCATTTTGAAAGACTTAACTTTGGTGAAGTTCCTTCGAGGTAGCCAAGTCGGCACTATTTTATATTTATAGCCGATCTATTGTTTAAAAAAACAAAACTTAAATCTTCATCTATAATAATAAAAGAGCTTTACCACTCACTCACTCACTCACTCAGCAACGCACAGCAAAATCTACCGGGGCTAAAGACTCGAAACTTGGTAGGGTCGAAGACCTTATGGTGTATACGCGCACTAAGAAGGGATTTTTCAAAATATCTTTTTTCTGACCCACAGGGGGGTTTGGAGCGTTTTCGACGTTTTTGAGCCCAGCGGCGTCCAAAATGACCCCAGATCTTCGTTATTTCGCAGGAAGGTACCTATCAACAATATCTAGAAAGGCATTTTTCAGATTTTGGATATTCGAATTTTAAGAGGTCTGAAAATTCCAAAACCCCGTTTTTGCTGAGCATAAGCAAAGTTTTACATTTTCAAGGAAAACAATACCGAGAAATCAATATAACGAAGTGAACTGTTGGTAATACCTTCTTGAGAGTATTTCAAAGAAAGTAATTTCTGGATTTTTCGATATTTCATTCTAGAGGGTGTGCACGGGGGTTTGAATATTCACTCAAGTTTTTAGTTTTTGGATTCTAGCACCCACATTATTAATGTGATTGTAATGAAATTTTAGCATGTTGGTCCGCACACAACCAGGAAGGTTTGCAAAAAAGAATTATCAGAATCAAAGCATTCCAAGGATCCTTTTTTGCCCCTTTTCTAAATTCTTATGCTAGCCATCAATATTAAATTTATTACGGTTATTGCTCCTTCCAGGTGATGCAAAACCTCTATTGTTGGAAATATTTATTGAAAAATGTTTTATAACAGGTGAATTTTTTAAAAATCTGACAAAGAAATAATTTTTGATGATTAAATAATTTTTTTATGTTAACCAAAAACAGTTCCACTGAAAAATTTTATTCTTTTTTCTATTTAATCAAATTTAAGTATTTCCAGCAAAATTCAAATCAAACAGAGGCATTTTCAGTAGTTGGTATCGATCGCTTCAAATGATGTTTACTTTTATTTCATGTTTGAAATTTCTTTCAATGAATGAGTTGGTGATAAATCAGCAAAGGGGGGTTCAGGAGGTCTCCCCCTGATTTATAAAAAATTATCATTATTAAAAAATGGTTATTAACACTAATTATAAACCGGTTTTTTTAAGATTTTGTTTAACATCTTAAAAAAGTATAAAAGTATGTAGTATATTTAATTGTTTTGTATTTTATAAAAATTTATCGGGATGAGGGGGAAATAAGTTTTATCTATAGACATTGCTGTTCAATAATATATCTTTATTGTGAAGCGAAGGTGGAGAAATTTGCCTCAAATATACATTTATACAAATTGCAGAAATGGATGGAGGGAGAAAAGGACAAAAGAGAAAAAAATAATGGGGTTCAGAAGGTCCCCTGACTTTTTTTTCTATTTTGAAAAATTACTCTTTAAAAACGGGGATGGGGATTTCACACATTAAATCTAAACAGGTGGTATTTTTAAAGTTTTTTTTTTACATCTTAACGAAGTGGTATGGCATCAAAAAAGAATCCTAGCGGGAAGACTGCTGACTCTATTGCATCTAAACGATAATTCTTATTTATTTTAACACACAGTTTGATAAGCCTTTTGTCCCCCGAGCAACGGCGGGCATATCAGCTAGTTGGTAATAAAACAGTGCCAATTTGGTGACAACTAGGAACTTTCGCTAAAACATATTCCTTCAAAAGGTGAGAGAGCTGGTTTAAAAGTTAAATTTTTTTTTTTTTTATTCTGTTCTATTTAAACTGGTATTTATATAATATCAAAAGTTCATGAACTTCTATGGGAAGAACTTCAATTTTGAAAATGAATTTACGAGAGCATTTACAATCGCATGACTCGGACCTAGCAACGGCCTTAGCAACAGACACGTAGACCTACAGCAGTTAACAGTTAAAAGAAAATAACTGGTCGTGGAATTCTTCTATTGGAGCATTTGCAATCACGCAACCCCACACCTAGCAACCGCTTTAGCAACAGATACCACATCACCTAGCAATGACCTTAGCAACAGACGCGTTGACCTACAGCAGTTAGCATTTAAAAGAAAATAACTGGTCGTGACGTCACCTGAAAATACTCTATAGGAATAGCACGCATTTCTGAATGGTTGAGTTTTCCTAAAACTTTGCTAGTTTTATCATATAAAAAAAGTAAAAGATTCAGCAGTTCTGATTCACAAAAACAAAACTAGATACTAGTACATAGAAGTCCAATTCATAATCCCTTCCTTTTTTTTTTTGAAAGTTGGTTAAAAGAACACTTCATCCCTTGAAAAAGACACTGTTCCAAAAATAGCATTATTCAGACGAGAGTTGACAGAATAAAATGTCAAACGACCATTTTTTACGACTTTAGAATCCGACAGATTATTCTTGTCTCAGTGACAAAAGTTTTCGAGAGAGACCAAGAGTAACAACCCTATTATTTTTTAACCATCTATCTTCAGCTGGAAAAGAGAAAAACAGCTGGTTATTTATTTAAAGCACTGAAATTATTTGTTGGTTTGACAATATTATAAATAAATTAATTTCGTATAATGTAAATAATTATACGAAGTTGAAATTATTGGTAAATTATACATTGTGACTTAACTAGAAAGCAATATTTTAAATTTTCTTTTAATTGAATACAGAATTTGCAATGTGTTATTCAATGAATGGGTTCTTAGCACTCACGATTTGTTTTATATTTCACCATATATTAAATTAAATTTAATTAAAATATTTCAAATTTCTTTCAAAACCATATTAATATAAGAAACAAAACAATTACCTATCACAATTTAGTAAAAAAATAAAAATGAGTGGGCTCATTACCATTTTGCTTATGTTTCAACATAGTAAATTAAACTAAATTATTTAAAATTTCATTAAAATCATGTTAAGTTTTTCGAGTCGAGGTAAACGTAGTTCGTGATATCGGGAGTATAAATTGTAGTATAATCAGTATTTAACAGATAAACTGCAACTACAGGTCACTTTTTTGTTGGTTTCATAATTTGACCTGTTGAGGTTTTAGATTTTACAAACAGTTAAAAAGAAATCTCAACACTTGTTTCTCAATAAGGAATAATGGCTGTGTTTGTGTAACCGCTAACAGATGGCGCTTTTGTCGAATTGAGCAAACAATTCTGAGTTAGCGTTAATGTATTGGTCTTTTTGCGCTTTGATCATCGATCATTTTCTACTACCAGAGTGGCGGGCGTATTAGAATACAAATATTCCGAAATAGAATTTTTCTAGCTTTTTTTTTACTTTCTGGATATGAATTATATTTTGTTCTTTCGGGAAACTTTTAACTGAAATACAATCGAAGTTTAGTGAAAAAAAACCCCCTATTAATAGTTAAAGGATTTACTTTAAAAGGATGTCATGTGCATGAAAAGCTTTTAATATTGTGTTTCGACCAAAAAGAGAGAAATATCATTTGGAGTAATTAGTTTGAATTGAAAGCTGAGCTGTCTTGATAAAAATTGTCTTATGCGTGACAATTAACTCTTCTTTTTCTTAAGAAAACAATCGAATTAAAATTCATAACTGAAAAAAACCCCCACTATATTCTTCCTTTTTCTTCTCGATTCTACAGTCGATTCCCTTCATGATTTTTCATTCCTTAACCATGATTTTTATCAACTTTTAAATGGGTTAAGGAAATTTATGTATCATAAAGTAACACCATGTACTTAAATTAGTTAAGGAATTTTTACTGAAATAGGAAGAATTGTTGAATTCTGTAGTCCCCTAGCTTCTTCCCCTTTGTCTGTCCCTGGTCCTTCAAGTAATGAGGGTAAAATTTTTTTAGTTTCTTTCTACATTATCCAGCCTCTTCTTTTCTTTCTGGCTTTAAAAAATTCATTTTCTCTATTACATTTTCATCCTTATGGTTAAGCCATTTTAGATAGTTGAGAAGTTTCAACAACTTTAACCAAATTTGAATCTCTTAAACTTTTATGTATTGGTTGGTTTGGGCTTTATGGCGCAAGGCCCCTATCGGGCATTCCGCGCCAAACACAAGATTAATACAATCTATTTGCCTGTAATAATTACAGGTTATCAATAACAACCTTAACAAAGGGTTACGCCGTTAGGTTACAACAAGGTTTATAAAAACTTTACATTGTAAGTGCTATCTGGGAAGTATCTCAATATTCACTCGCATTACCCGGCTTTCGAATTCTTTTCCAACACAATATATTCGCCTAATGAATACAGGTTGTCAATAAGAACCTTACAAAGGGTTACACCGTTAGGTTACAACAAGTTTTACAATACCTTACATTGTAAGTACTATCTGGTAGGTATCTCAATATTCACTCGCATCGGTGATAAAAAGGGGAGAAGATACCCGGCTTTCGAATTCTTCCGGCACAACCCTATTGGAAATTTTTTATTGGATCCAATAAAAATTTTTTTAATGTGTTATGGCCCCAATAAATTTTATTGGACCCATAGATTTTATTGGTCCTATAAAATTTATTGGGGCCATAACACATTAAAAATTTCTATTGGACCAATAAAATCTATTGGTCCAATAAAAGTTTATTGGTACCTATACAATTTTTATGCAGCATGAATCCATAAAATTGTATTGTCATATAGAAATTTTGAGGACCATAACACAAAAATGTGTGTTTTCTGTGAATTCAAGTTAAATATGCAAATAAATTTATGTGAATACTTCAAAATGTATAAATTTCACTAATCATAATTTTTTTTTATAAATGTTTTCTTTAAATTAAGTTCTTTGCTCATTTAACCGATATAGATACAAAAAATTTCCACAATTTAGTAGAAATCATCAAGAAAAAGTAAATGAACAAATGATTTGTATACACTTTTTAGGGAGAATTTCATCGTGCATTGCAGCGGGACGCTATGGCGACAGCATGGCCATTTAGGGTTAGCCCGGGTTCGATTCCATGTTCTATAATTTCGGACAGGGGAAACCTAATGATACATATTACGCATTGAAATTTAAGGGAGGCCGAGGAGAATCGATAGGTATGCTTTCAGAGACACTTACTTGATTAGATCAGCCATGGTGGATGAAGGTATCGTCAATCGGTAGCAACGCCGTCATGTTGCACGTGCGAGGAAACTTTAAAGTTCCATAATTCAAAAAATAATAATCCAAATGGCACAAATAAAGTCTTGAATTGTAGATCTCGTCGGGGGACACAAACTATTAACAAATCTCGACCTTGACTAAAAAAATGCAGGACTTGTGAAGCATCAGGCGGGAGCTTCAAAAACATGCAACTCTTTTGGTCTCACAAGCAATCCTAATGGTCCAATAAAACATTCTTCTCATAACCCATAAACATTCTATCGGTCCCATAAGATTTTATTGGTCCAATAAAATACTTTATTGGTCCAATAAAATATTTTATTGGTCCAATAAAATATTTTATTAGTCCAATAAAATCTAATGGTTCCAATAAAAAATTTTATTGGTCCAATAAAAAATTTCTAATAGGGAATCTATTCGCCTAATGATTACGCATTGTCAATAACAACCTCACAAAGGGTTACACCGTTAGGTTACAACAAGGTTTATGAAACCTTACAGTGTGCTATCTGGGAAGCATCTCAATATTCACTCGCATCGGTGAAAAAAAGGGGGGAAGATACCCGGCTTTCGAATTCTTTCCCTGCACAATCTATTCGCCTTAATACGCGACAATCCCTCCTATGTTTTGCCCTCGACTATTCCCTGGGAGCCGGTATCGCACAAACGGGATTCTTTTTTCCTCTCCCGGAATTGGGAGAAGGCTCCTCCGGAGTTTAGTTTCGGTATCAGTAGGGCGTATCTGGGGATGTGCTCCCGAATACCGCTGCAACGGCTTTTACGAGCTGCTTAGAGGGTTCTTAGAGGGGTCGAACGTTTCTTATGTATATGGGAAAGGGGGAGGATTCTGGGAAGGTTCTGTATGAGATGGTTAGAATGAAAGTGGTGTAAGGGCCGCATTCAGAAACTTTAACACGAAGATGAAATGATACGATAACGATGAAACAGCTCACGACACGAGAGATTTCGAACGAGAGAGCTTTCCAACTTTGCAGCTCTCGTTCGCCCTTTTGTTCCAAAATTCAAACCGTATTCCGATTGCTTTTACACTTTTTGTGGTCCGTTAAATAGTTCCAAAAAATCTAGAACAGCTACTAATTACCAAAAATTTTAGAATTTTTTTTTTACTAACACTATATTTCCATTACTTTCGTAATATATTAATGTCTGAGGACTGTTTTTGGAAATTACCGAAATACCTAATAATACTAATTACCAAAAAACAGTCCTCAGACATTAATATATTACGAAAGTAATGGAAATATAGTAGTGTTAGCAGAAGTTTTGTTGTTTCAGCGTATAATTACTTGTAAATCTTTCCGATAGGAGGCAGCAGCAGCGGACCATCGACCTTCACGATTGAGAAATGGCATCTCTGGAGTGATCATTTCCGATTGATCGTTATCGTATCGTTTTATCATCGTGTTAAAGTTTCTGAATACGGCCCTAAGTGTAAGTCCACTGAACGTAGTTTTGAGTAATCGAAGGTTTTTATCTTACGGCGCCTGTGTTGTTCGTGTGGAGACGGCACTTTTTAGGCCAGCTCTTACGGGCCAATCATTGAGCTTTTGACCTAGGCCAGCGGTTCTTAGGGTACGGTCAGCCAGAAAACCAGTATGGTATCTCTTCAAAAAATCTGCCCTATCTCCCCATTCATGACCCCTCTAACAATAGCGAAGGAGTCCGAAGTCACCCCCCCCCAGTCAATTAGCAGACACCCGATAGTGACTTCTCGCTCCTCCCCGAGGGCTGTCTTTTGTTGGAGGGACCACTGAAGGGGGTTGATTGCGGTTTTCCTATTGTCCGATAACCAGATACTGCAAATTTTTTGAACAGATACCATACTGATTTTCTGGCTGACCGTACGCTTAAACTTTAGATCGCAGCGGCCCCTCTTTATGTATCAGCCAGACATCGCGGTCCCCAAGATTTTGAACATCCAGTGACTCAACGTTATTTCTAAGGTACCCGTACATTAAGTTTTAGATCACTTAAAAGTAATATTTAAATTTTGTTGCACACTATGTTAAAATTTTACAATTACTATAAGTTTAAACCTCCTCTATTACTATAAGTATAAAGGAGGTCTGGATCGCTTTATTTCACTCAAAATTCAGACACCGCAATGGGAACTACTTTGTTTGTTAGTGACGTCATAGGGTCAACTTAAGTTGATGTCTAGTATAACTAATTGGACATTTAATCCCACGCAATGTTACTCCTGTTAGTGCCACTAATAGAAATAATCACTTCTTCAATCTTCCCTTCAGTATTAATGTTTTCTAAAACTGTTTAAAATCAATTTATACCAGACAGCAGATTTTAAAACAGTACTCCGCTTAGTGCTTACCATTATGAAAGGAGAAATCGACAGTTACGTAGAACATTAATTTTTTTTTTTAAAAATTGAGTTATCTTGAAGACCGCCGTCTGGACTGGTTATCGATCACTGAATCCATCGATCATGAATACAAAACCCTGTCTTTCTGAAGAAAGATAGTATTTTTTTTCTTTAGGCCTTCTTAACACCCTCCACCAGTAGAAAAATCACACGATACTTATTCTTACTTAACCCACATTGACACTGTTAAACATGGGTAGGTTAAGGTTACAGTCTCAAGGAATGACTGGCTCCCAGAGGTGTTTTTTTATTGTTATGAATTTGCTATACATCTGTGAATTCAACTCCAGTGAGATATCTTATCACTTTTGTTTTACTATTTTCTAGTTTTTATTAAAATCAAAGACTAACAAAAAATTAAAGAATAACAATGGTAGATGAGAGACTAAAACATATCATTGGTATATGAAATCATACATAATTTGAAAGACAAATTAATTATTTCAAATTTTATTTTTAGTTTTTAACTTTAATTAACACTTTAGTATGTTATACTCTAACGATTTTATCTTTCGTCGGCATTTTAAATTGTAAACAACCTATTTCCACAATCTTTAAATTTTTTTCATATACTCTCATAAGGATTTTTAAGAGACAAGTATTGCCAAAAAAGTGAAATGAACTCTTATATAGAATATTATTTTGATAGGATTTAAACAGAAATTTAGAAGCTTTCAGATTTTCCCATCTAAAATACTTTCCCTTTTCTAACACAAATCAAGTACTTCGTATTAGAATTTAGTTGCTATGAAGAGATAATTCTCCTAACATTTTCTCTCAATTGAAAATTACTTGAAATGAAAAAGTGAAATCGAAGAAAGAGTTCTAATTAAAATGAGATTGAGTGAACTGAAATATATTTAGAATATAATTTATAATCTCGATTCTTTCGGAATAGTAAAAATAAGCAATTTCGCTGTTGTAATTGATGTCAGTTTTCAGCTTGTTTCATTAAGATTTCATTTCTATGAACAAAAGGATATTTATTTAATCGTCACTGCTTATCCCACTTTCGACTAAAGTATCATTCCAAGAAACAGTATACTTAAAAATAATCCTTTATGAGAGAATTTTGCTTTAACAATTTAGTCCAGTCAAATAATATTTATTTTGGGAAAAACTTGGGGTAGAAGATATTTTTCGCTATCTGTATGTTTTTTGGGGTGCTGAATCTGAATCTGAGGTTTGCCAACAAAATTTCGTGACGGAACCTGTTGAAAATTCGAAAAAATGGCAAAAATTCGCCCCATTTTTTCATTTTCTGCCCCTAGAACATTACCTTTGCACTTCTGAGCTAAATAGTCAGTACAAAAAATAAAGAACACTAACCAAGCTACAAGAAAGTCAATTACAACTTTTCTCTCAGACGCGTAGTTTCTCCGATAGAGCACGTTGAAAAAGGGGCTATTTTCGTTCGATTGGTAGGAAATCCAAAAAATGTCACTAGTATGGCCAAAAAGTCGCATTTTTTGGAACATAGCACTATAAAAACTGCTTTAATAATATTCTTCATCAAATCAACCATCTAAAAATCCCCTTCAAATGTCAGATCTCAAATGAAAGCAGAGAGGTCAAGTAGCCGAATAGCTGGATTAGCATTGCAATTAGCACTGTAAGTTGGTTTTTCCCCCATCACGCAATTTTTCCTGTAAAACTAACTTTTCCTTTATAAGAGATGGTATGCCGAAAAGTCAAAACCGTTTGGCCGTAGCTGCAATTGTACTGTTGTAATGCATAATTCCTAATTCTACTTCATAATATTACCACGGTTAATTATGGGCCAATCATTGGAATGACAATTATCTGACAAACCAATGAAAGCTCTTGTGAAATTTTCTAGTTCCAGGATTTTCTCATACATAAAGACCAGAGTAGAATTTGCACTTGAGCATACTGGAGGTCAGCTTTAAAGGTTTTTTAAATTATAATAAGATCTGAAAGACCATTTACGGTAAGCTCATTTATTCTCTTTTTAGACTAAAAACCATGCAACTGAAAAATAAAATGCATTTTTTGGGATAGATTAAAATAGAGAAAAAAATTATTTATTTTGAACTTGTAACACATTCGAGATTCAATTATACGTAAATGTCTCAATAACTGTACTTTTGTATAACTTTTATTACTTTTTTTTAACACGAGAACAGCCAAGATCCTCTTAGAGGGTGTTGGAACAGCTAACAAAATTTTCTTTGTGCTTGTTCACAAACTTAGTTGTATTTTCTTTCTATTACACTCGGCATGACGTTCATCAATTATGATTAAAGATGACGGCTTGTGGTCATCATAATTACACTACAAGTTAACTTTTTAACCGATTTTCTCACTAATACTACCTAAAACTATTATTATACCTCCATTCGTATTTATTTCAGACTGAAAAACCTATACTTTGTATACTATTACACAGTTTTCTATATTATTACTGAAGTTATGCGAAATTTTGTAATATTTATTCGCTAACTAGTAGCAGCACGCCATTTACATGCATAACATGTCTCCCTTTTCGACAAACCATAAGTTATTTCATTCTTCCCAATTCCCAAACAAGCACGACAAAGAGCAGGGGAAAAGGATAAAAGTTGCAGGAAAATTAATAACTTGACTTCCACCACGAAGTTTTATTTACTAGCTAGCCATATTTATTTCTCCCGTTTCCATCTTGAAGTGTCCTCTAATAGTAGAATTGGCTTCAGACCAAATTTCGATGAATGAAGTTGATTTTTAGAGATTCGTGTAGTTTTTTTTTGCAGTTTGCTTTTAAGAAAGCCATATTGTACCCATTGAGAACGCACTTTTCAAATGAGACCACTTAACCCATAAAAATGTTTCCAGGAAGAGGTTATTACGTGGCAGAAAAACGTTGGCTTAAGTTATATCGTTTTTTTTTAAGAAAAATATTTCGTATGTTTAAGTTGCATGGATTAGTTTTTTTGAGATATTTGTAAGTTGAGAGTGTTTAGTTTCGAAAAGTAAAAAGTCTTTATAATGCTTCAGAAAAACAATCTTATGTTTTATGTATGCTCTAAGCACCTGACTTAATAAACATCGTGGTTCCGGTACAGTACAATGTCCTAGTCTTAAATTAACTGTAGCAGAGCGTTTTCCATCTTTGGAACTTTGCTAGTGATGTTACGGTCAAATAACGAGTTAGGTTGTTAAGTTAGTGACTAGATTATTTGATAGCCACCATTTTTTTGTAATAAATGATTAATGCACTGTTATATTAATTGAGAAGTAATGTAATATACTGTGTACTCAAACTTTTAATTTTTACTGTCTATATTTCTGCCTACCAAATTCTTAAGTATATTATAATGAAATTTTAAGTTTTGAAACTTTCCTCTTCAAAAACATTTCTAAATATTAGAAAACATTTTAAAGTTGATATTCCACTAATTCTTGCTTTCAATGTTGTAGTGGTTTTTACTAGTTGAAATTCGAATCCTACCTAAGTTTTGAAAAGCTAATATTATCTTGTATATGTATCTTGGTAAATATGACCTGCTTATTGTTGACTACTAATCTTACACAATTTGATTCGAAACGTTAAATGTGTTTGGTATGTTTTTTGGTACATCGTATATCCTATCTTAGTTACACCAAGAGAATAAATTCTCATTTTGGTACAGAAAGTGTGTAAAAAAGTATCCCATGTTTTAGCTTAGCTCAAATAAATGAATTTAAGTTATATGTGAATATTATAAACTAAAAGGAAGCTGAAGGTAACAATTTTAAAAAGGGAATTAAGAAAAAAACACGACATCCTCAAATCATTTCGCAATTTAATAATATTTGAATTTTACCGAAACGTACTAACATAAAAGTATAGAGCTCTAAAAGTAGGGGAGTTTTGATAGTTTAAATTTACATAGACAACTTTCAGATTGCTAAAAAGAAAACTTCGGTGTAGAAAAATATGTACAAGTTTAAGAAAATAAGGAAAATCTTATAGCGGCAAAACTTTTAAACAGTTACTATGCTCCAAGTAATAATGTTTTATGAAATACTTTTTCTGAATACATGGGTGCTAATAGAATGAACATGTCAAAGAAATTAGTTCATAAAAGTTATTGGTAAAAGGAGAAATTTTCGCAATGAAACAGTCTCCTGAGATTGTGAAATATGCCCGAAAAGGATGTTGCGGGTGTAAAACCCAAAATAATTATTTCCGGATAAAGTTTCTCTCAAAGTTACAAGTCTAGGAATGAGTGTAAGACATTATTAAATACTACCAACTTTTGAAAACAAGCACCTTTTTATGATGAAATAAGATAGTAAAAATTTTTCGATACCTTTGATGTCTGAACTAAAAATATTTTAAACAGTTGAACAGTTTGGAAAAATAAATCGTTTTAAAGGTATTTTAGTAGTAGGAGAATTTTTTCGTTATACCGATCATGGTTTTAGAATGGAAATCTCAAAATAAGTCAGTCATGTTGTTAGATAGGAGATTTTAGCACCTTATTGTTTTGTGACAGTGTTTTGAAAGTGTTTTTAGAAATGTTAGAAGTGTCTTCTAAAAATAGTGTTGTAGAACATGCAGTGGCGGCTCGTCCATAGGAGCACATGAGCACGTGAACCCCCAATAAAAATGAAATAAGTCGAAATAAGTCAATAATAACATACATGAAAAACTAATAAAAATCTATTCCAACTTTTACCTTATTCAGGATGACCTCTTCTGTTCAAATTAGGATATTTTTACTTTAATTGCATTTTCAAAATTTAATTGTGAACCACCATTTGAACTACCCACGAGCCGCCACTGACAACATGTTTAGAATCTGGGAGTGTTCTTAAAGTTGGATCGAATCACTTTAAAAACACGTTTTCTGTCTGAACTGTAAAACTGTTTTCTTTTTACAACACTACTTTTTTCTCATACAGCACAATTGCAATAAAATCAAAACACTTTTGATTAGAAGTGTTCATTATTGTGTATACATAGCGTTACAAAAGTGTTTCTTTGAAAGGCCTCTCATACCAAATTTTTTTCCAACTCTAAGAACCACCATTTCAATAGAACCTTTCAACCCTACTTATTTTAAACTCTCTTAATGACAAAGAAAACGATTTTTCCTAGTTAACTCCACCGAACTTTAGACGCTTCATTAGCTGACTGATAAGCCACCCCACTAACTATTAATAGTTACAACTTTTCCCGCTTCAGCGCTATTGATAGAAGTTCCATTCTTGTCTTCTTACCATCTAGTGAAAAAATATAGAGCTTTAAAAAGAAGCAACTATTGGAAAAACACGAAAGTCGGGCATTAGAATTGAATTCAAACATAATAAAAGCGAATGGAGTTAGAATTCTTCACCATGAATCATTTCTGACGGCCCAGCGTGTAAAATCGATGGAAGAACACAGGGTAATCGTAATCGTCTCCGATCATCTGTGAGTGGTCTAGTAAAAGTTTTTTTTTTATCTTCCAGTTTAATAGGGCGAGTCTTCCGACAGGTTTTTACTTGCTCTTTTTAATTCATGAGTTTTGTCAGCTGCATGTCGTACAAACTTTTTCTACCAACCAAGATTCAACAAGTACATATAGGTGACTGAAATTCTCATATCTCTGCGATTTCATTTTGCTTTTTTAAATATGTTTAATGGATTAAACTGTGCCAAAAAAATTTTGTGAAGTTCGTAACCTCATCTCTGGTCTTTAGACATTTGGATTGGCAATTTTGGAATGATTAGGTTTTGGAACTAACTTATATTTATTAATGTAGTCATGTAAATTTATATCAGTTGTCTTTCATATTCTAAAAAAGTCTAGCTGATTTTTTTGCAAAACTTCCTTCTATAGAAAGCTTCCTTTAACATTTAAAACGGATTCATATTAATATCAATACTGTATTGCTTGAAAATTGCTAAGGAAAACATGTGATCCTTAAAAGAAGTGATCCCCTCAAAAAAGTGATCCTTATGGACTAAAATAATACTATTAGGTCCTCACTGAGTGGGAATAGAGGACATGTGACCACTATAACGTGCAGTTAAAAGCTATACAGTCCGAATTGCCTTGAGAAGCCTTGCTATATGCGAGTGGGCTTGATTTTTGCTGTCACCCTCACAAAATTTGCACCCCCCACTCTTTCTGCTATTAATCTTTGTCAGCAGATTTTTATGAACCCAGTACGTCACTACGCGGAAGGAGAAAATGGGTAAACACAAAGCCTGTTGGGTTGCTAGGATGAGTTTCGGTACGCAAATCGTGATAATAAGACGCTACATATGTACATGGGTTTGACAAAATAATCCTATTTTTAAATTGACGTTCTTCATTTCACTCAAAATTCAGACACCGCGATGGGAACTAATTTATTTGTTAGTGACGTCGTAAGGTTAACTAACGTTGCTGTCTATACTAGACAGCTGGAGAAACAAAACAAAGAATGTAGTTCCCATCGCGGTGTCTGCATTTTGAGTGAAATGAAGAACGTCAATTTAAAAATATGATTAATTTGTTAAACCCATGCATATATAGCGTCTTTTTATCACGATTTGCGTACCGAAACTCCTCGTAGCAACCCAACAGGCTTTCTGTTCACTCAGTTTTTCCTTCCGCGTAGTGACGTCATAGGGTCAACTAAAGTTGCTGTCTAATAAATAGTCGCAATCTTTGGTGAACCGAACTAACGGACAACTAGGGAACATCTGTTTCAGGTTCAAACTTAACAATTTTTCGAAACCTTTCATTTTTCCAACCACCAATCGACAACTCTCATTGACCATTCATCGATCAGACACTAGGTGTTCTAAAAGACACCCGCAACCCTACCGTTGCTCATTACAAATTTGTCGTTGACCGGAAAAGCCAGCCATTCATTCCATCCATACAACAGTAGTCCCCTCATCTCCATTAATTCCGAGGCGTATATCCAATCTTCATTTCATAAATAATACGCATAGCGCATATTGAATAACAAGGGACTTGTTTTCTCATACATTTAAAACGCCCCATAATGCAGCCCCGGGGCTCGAGAGTGCGAAATTGAAATATTCCGCGGGACGCCCTGATTTAATTGTTGAAGCCCCTGCTGCCGCTAGGAGATTAGGGAGGACGAATATTTTAAAATTTTGGCTGAAAGCGAGGGATTAGAAATCTTTGGAGGAGATGCATTCGCGGGATAAGCCTTGTCACTCACTATGGGTGTTGTTTTACTAAATTTAAAATAACGTCCGCGTTTCATCAGCTTCTTTGCTAGTGATACATTTTCAGGATTGTGTGTTCGATCCTCTTTTAGAGTCAAATCTCTTTAATTCAACGAATTATTGCTAAAACCGGTTTAATCATCAAGAGCTTTGCAGCTTAATTTTTGTGGCATCGTCAAATGCTACTGTGTCTTTGACGTCACGAACGCATGACATCGTGATTTTGAAGGTGAGAATTATTTATGTTGATTATTAAATAGAACAGTCTCGTTTTAAATTCTTATAGGAAATCAAAGAACGTATGTATTGCATGATATTAATATATAATTTGCTATTGAAATATTTAGTATATTTGTTCTTAAAAAAAACAATTTTGTGTGCATAGAGCATTTTCAATCACATTACTCGGACCTAACAACGGCCTTAGCAACAGAAGATGTTACAGTTTTTTGCCCTACAGAGGTTAACAGTTACAGAAAATGACTGGCCGTGGAATTCTTCTATTGGAGCATTTGCAATCACGTGATCTCATACCTAAAAACCGCCTTAGCAACAGATAAACAACGGCCTTAGCAACAGTTAAAAACCCTACAGAAGGTACACAGTTAAAAGAAAATAACCGGTTGTGACGTCACCTGAAAACACTCTATAGAAGACTTGTGACATTGCAGTTTTCACTAGGTATACGTATGACGTTGCGTTTGACCTAGTTGTAAGACCATCATGTAGTGTAGAGGGTCCATACAGATCCAAATATAGACAAGCGTTTCCTGACCCTGTTGACGTCACAAACAAAGTAGTTCCCAGTGCGGTGTCTGAATTTTGAGTGAAATGAATAACGTCATCATAAAGGAAAATACGAATATTTTGTTAAACCCATGTATATTATCACAATTTGCGTATCGAAACTCCTCCTAGGAACCTAAAAGGCTTTCTGTTTACGCAGTTTCTGCTTTCATGTACTGACTTCATAGAGTCAGGAAACTTTGCTGTCGAGTATAGTAATATTTTCTGTGATGACACAAAGTGTGAATCAGATGATAAAATTAACAAATATTATTCAATTCTTTTAATGGAACTACCCAAATTGGCCAGATCAAGATAGTGAATAGTATAGTCAAACTTGGATCCACCCATGGTTTGTTCCTTAACCTAATATTATTTTACAAATTATAAAATATGTTCAAGGGTTTTCATTTCTTAAAATCCCCATAAAGTTATTGATAAAAACTTCTGTTATGATTCCATAATTTTCTTACTAAAAGTTATTATTTTTACAAAACTTACTGGTGATTATAAAGCAAATGACTTCAGTCTAAGCGGAGAAAAACTTTTTAAAACATGGTAAAAGTTATCGTTTCTGCGGAACCTAAAAAAAAAAGCTCCAAAAGTAATGATGAATTCCCAACCATATTTTGAGAAAAGAAACATTTAAAAGAAGACTCAATAATTTCATCGCGTCGGAAAAATCTCTTTTGGAGGTAAAAACCGAAAATAAAAAAAAAGAAACAGTTTCATTCATAACGTAGCAAAAGCTCTGCCTGGAATAAAATTCTTAATTCACTATTGAGACTTTTCCAGAATATTGATGGCGGGAATTGAAAAATAGCCGTTTGATCTCTTTTCACTTCTTCTCTTGGGCATCGCAGAAAAGAGGGGTGAAAATGTGACAGCCGGTTCTCCATTTTAAGGTTTTTTTGATGGATTGAGCAAGCAGAGGTAATGTTTTTTGATAGTTAAAGAGTCAAGCGGATAAAAGCGTGAAAGGAAGTGAGAATAGCTTTAAGTACATTTTATCTTTGATTTGAATTGATGGGGAAAGGTAGTCTGAAAGTGTTTGATTTTCCACGAACGATACAAAGTGAAAGTATTTTCTCTAATTTCTACAGTCGACTCCGCTTAATGTGATCCCTTTTGTCCAAGAGTAGAATGATAACAATATCCGATTTATAATAATAAGCGATTTGATATTAGAAAGTTTCAAACAGTGTAACTGGAGTGTTTGCTTTAAAATATCCCAACTATGTAGTCCTAATGGACTCTAACCGTCTGACGTCACACGGAACCAACACGTGACCTACTGAGCTTGCGATTGGTTACCACAGATACTACACTAGTAGATCTACTAGTGTAGTATCTGTGGTAACCAATCGCAAGCTCAGTTGTAGGTCACGTGTTGGTTCCGTGAAGTCTCGAACCAGATAGGCGGTTAGAGTCCATTGAGTCCTAAGAATGGACTCTAACCGCCTATCTGGTTCGAGACTTCACGGAACCAACACGTGACCTACAACTGAGCTTGCAATGGACTCTAACCGTCTGACGTCACACGGAACCAACACGTGACCTACTGAGCTTGCGATTGGTTACCACAGATACTACACTAGTAGATCTACTAGTGTAGTATATGTGGTAACCAATCGCAAGCTCAGTTGTAGGTCACGTGTTGGTTCCGTGAAGTCTCGAACCAGATAGGCGGTTAGAGTCCATTGGTTACCACAGATACTGCACTAGTAGATCTACTAGTGTAGTATCTGTGGTAACCAATCGCAAGCTCAGTAGGTCACGTGTTGGTTCCGTGTGACGTCAGACGGTTAGAGTCCATTTAAAACGATTACCTAGTATTAAGCCTACCTAGTAGTAAGATTACCTAGTAATGGGCAATACCACTATTTTTTAAAATATGAATAATAGTTACCCTATGAAGAAAACTGTTCTGAATTCAATTTTCTGCATGAAAACAACCAAAAAAAAATTATTTTATTAATTATTTAAGATTTAAAAGCGCGGAATTTGAGCCGTACTCAAATCGTTCTCCCATTGGCTGATGCGATTGTGACGTACTTCCATCCGATACAAACAACCTCATTTTGGCTGCTTGGGCTTGTCTTTGTTTACTGTTGGGTTGTCGATATTCTTTGTTTCTATCAAAAAGGCACAAAAATGCATTTAAAAAGTTTCCCAGCTGAAATGCAAAAAGGACCAAAAAATACATCGTATAACACCAAAATTACATACCTTTCGTGCAGTTTTCTTGGTTTTTCATCCCGATTTGTGTTTTATTTATTTATTTATTTATAAAAAATGATGAATTGCCTAAACCACGCAGGGCTGGCCTATTTATTTATTTATTTATTTATTTATTTATTTACAAAAAAATGATGAATTGCCTAAACCACGCAGGGCTGGCTTGTCATCTAATGATAAGAAAAGGAATTATACTAATAAGACTTTTAAAAGTTTTGTCATTATCCTATTTATTTATGGAAGAAATCATTGTTATGCAGATTTTTCCTCTTGTTAGTTAGAATGGCTCCAAAAGTGTTTTTTAAAACACTAGTAAAACGAAAATAAATAAGAATAAAAGTAACACTTTATGTAAGTTTCGTCTCTTTTTATACATCTAAGGAATTTAATTTAATTAAATGTTAAGTTTGTCTGTAAAATATTCTAAAATTCTTATTCTTAAAATAATGTTATATTTTTATTTCTACTAGTGTTTTAAAATATCAAAATCTGCATAACAATGATTTCTTAGTTTCGACAGTCGGTGGCAATGCGACTGGTTTGTTTTGTATAGGATGGAAGTACGTCACAACTTTTCCCCGCGAAAATTTTGATTTCGCGCGCAAAAAAAAAGTATGCATCGCAGAGCAAAAGTTTTTGAAGGTATATTTATGTTTATGCAATCTGAACCAAATAAAAAAAATAGTGGTATTGCCCATTATATGTGTTTTCAAACTTTTACATTCTTAAAGAAAAACATGAGAGTGGAACATAGAACACTAATAATTAATGACTCATTTTGTATGATTATGTATTAAAATTGGCCTTCAAAGGGGAAATAAAGGAGGATTTTAGGGGATTTCACTGGATTTTGATAACTTTAAGCGATATTTTAATCACATAAAACGGTACATTTTGCCTTAAGTTAAAGAGGAGTGATCGGGACTGATCCATTTTGATAACATTAACCACACATAACATTAACATCACAATAAGCGGAGTCAACTGTGTTGAAATTTTCTTAAATAAGGTATTGTAAAGTGTTGTATGATATTAGTAATATTTGTTCGTAAACAGTTTATAACAGTTCATTCTAGGTTACAATGGATTTTATGATATTTAGACATTTTATCCATATGTTTCCACTATACTTCGGAGGGGCTCAGTGGTAAAAAAACCCACCCAGTTTTTCATTTGATTCCAGATTTCAACACTTTATTTAAAAATGGGACTAAGAAAGTGCTTGATATTACCCATTTAAATGATAAAGTACAGGGTGTCCCAAAAAAGACTGACGCATTTTAAAAATCAATAACTCAAAAACTAAAAAAGATAAAAATGTGCGGTTTCTTGCCTCCTACTTGTTAGGCCAAAGAATTTTCATCCCAGAATTTTCGATTTTAGTTCCAAAATTTTAACTAGATGGCAGCACAAGAATTTTTTGAGGGATTTAGGGAAAAGGTATCGGAATAATCCCTGTTACTTAACTTGTGACAGGAAAACCAAAGTTTGATTAAAAATCGATTCACAGAATCGAATGTTGTTCGATCCTGAACGAATCTTATTCGATTCTCGGAAGATTTAAGATTCGATCTAAGGAAAATATTAAGATTTGGGTTACGCTTTGAATCACTTTGACAACTAAACCAAACTGTGGTCCTACACTTAAGACGGATCTCTCATTTCAGCCAATATTTTTCAAATTACTGAATTTGATTTTGTTAAATACGCATTAATTTTTTCTAAATAGGTGAAATCCAAATAAATTCTTTAAACGTTTATTAAGGGAATGAGAAGTTTAGATTATTGGTGATCTTTAGAAGAACAGTATATGGTAGTTTGTGCTGCGATGCGCATAACAGGGGTGATTGTGTTCCGAGTGAATATCCTAGATTACCGGGTTTTCTATTAAACTTGCAAGTTTCTAGGGCGGATGTTGGTCAGATAGCGTTGGGTGGGAAAATGGGTCTAGTGGGGTAAAATAGGTCCAGGGATTTTAGCAGTTTATATTTATAAAATTTAATGTTTTTGGCATGCTTATTTTAATTGCGACTCAAGTAAAATCAGCATGCCAAAAAAACATTAATTTTTATAAATATTAGCCGCGTTCACAACAGCCATTCTACCGGACGAAAGGCAGAGAAAACCGGTTCTTCTTCCACCGCTCTCCCTACGCAGGGAATAAATCACTTGACTATCAGTTCGAAATTCTCTCCTGGGCAATAGCAGTAGGAAATGTTTTAATTGGATCAACTCTCGTAGACAGCGCTCTTGCTCGCTTCCCGCATATCTACGAGCTCGCTCGCTTGTCACGTGATTATTTCTACTGGTAGGACGAGTGCTCTTGTGAACGGGCTATTAAATTTCCTCACGGCTGTTTTTCGGAGATCCCTTTTCCTCTACTTGTTTAGCTCTTTCTCCGGTTGAACAGGTTGGCTGTTGTGAACGCGGCTATAAACTGTTAAATAGCTAGACCCCTATTTTACCCCACTACACCCATTTTCCCCCACCCCAACCTACTCATAATTCAATAGAGATGTGGGTACATTACATATGCGAGTATAGTGATGAGTGGGGTAAAATAAACACATGGGGGGGTTAAACAGACTATATGAAATTTATTATTTTTTGACATCCTGATTCTTCTTGAGCCTAATAGAAAAATCAGCATGCCAAAATAAAAAAAAAAATATAAATATATTCTGTTTAACCCCGAAAGATAATTTTTCAGCCAACCAACCCTATTTTCACTAAAATAATAGTTTAAAGAAGTTCCGCACTTCCACTGAAATTCTTGCCAAATTCATCCACTTATTTAATTCCGAAAATAAATGTAGTTTAAATTTAGTGTAACTTAGTCTGATCGGGGCCCTTTCTCAAACACCAAGTCAAATTTAATATCCCCTCTATAAAAAGTTACCTCAAAGATTCTAAAACGTTGATTTCCCTTTAAATATTTTACATAACCATCCTCTGAAAAAAAGCAGTGAAAAACGCTTCATATAGAAATTTTAAATAAAAAAGTTTCCGGTTAAATGTGTATAACCCACTAGATTAAACAATTAATGGCGCAGCCTTTGTCAGAAATCATGTTCTAATTTTCCATGATATTCCTTAAAAATAATTTCCAATTAGAACTCAAAGTTCGATTTCCCAAAGATTTTATTATTTAGAATTAAATCCTAACAATATCTCCTCTGTGCCATAAAAGATCAATCAAACAACCAACTAGCTAAAGCATATCAATCTAATTCGATTCTGAAATCGATTCTATCTCTCAACTTCGATTTTCCTACCACAAGGCAATAGCAGGGATTCCTCTGACAGTTTATACCTAAATTTCGGGAAAACTTCTCGTGCTGCCATCTACAAATGCATTTTGGAACTAAAATTTTGAAATTTTGGGTACGAAAATTCTTTGCCCCCCTGAGTAGGATGCAAGAAACCGCATATTTTTATCTTTTTTAGTTTTTGAGTTATTGATTTTTAAAATGCGTCAGTCTTTTTTGGGACACCCTGTAACTATAACAAGAACTTAAGTCTTATAAAAAAGTAAAATTTGTTTCTTCTTCATCCTGTAAAAAAACACGAATAATCTATTGTACTTTTAAAAAATTAAAATTCAAAATAATTATTAAATTTCAATTTCACAAGGGCCTCGTATTTGGATCTCACCCGGTGTAATAAACTTGAATAATTGGTTGATTCCGAAGATTACTAATCAAACCAGTAAAACGAATCCATTTTCATTTAATGAAACCGTTGTTTCCTCCATCCGCAATCAATTCACGTTTCATTGAGTATTCTATACATAACAGAACAATGGTTTTGTAAATAGTAATTTGTTAGAGTATGATATTTAACGACGAGGAAATTGGAGGAAAACGGGTGTCAGATAAGCTGTACGTAAGAGCGTATGTATTCATCGGATTACTATATTCAATTAAGGGTTTTAATGAGGTTTTCAAAAATGGGGCATTGTCATCAATTTCAGCTTTAAATACTACTTCTAATACTATAAGGGAAATTGATTTAATTAAAATTTCATCATATTATTCTCTCAAACTTTAAAGTACGTATAGTTAATGCATGATATTTCTTTTACTGGATTGTGCATTAAGCGATCGAGGAAGAATATGTGCATATCGGTACTGTAAACTATTAGTTGTAGTGCCAGAACACTTCTTTCCATTAATAGTTTATTGAAGGTTTATTAATAAATAAAATAGTACTAGGAACTAATGTAGGAAAATGAGGAAAAATTATATGTGATTAATAAGTGTTATGAAGTTATTATAGTGCATTATATCGGAAGCAGTTTTTGAATATTGCGATAAAGACTCTATAACAGGGGTTCCCAAACTTTTTTGGCCCGTGGACCCCCTGACGACATTTTTCGTACCCCGTGGACCCCCTGTCTTAGGGACCGTTCAAAAAGTAGCTAAAATTCTTATGTTTATGATATTGTATATTTCTAAACCACTCATAAATTTTGTAATTTTTCAAGTGTTTCTTTGTGCATTGATTTACATATTTAAAAAAATATTATTTTTGCCATTGATTCATATGGTTACACAATATTTTTAAGGAAATAATAACAATCAAATATTTAAAAAGTTTGAAATAAAAACAAATCTAAATTTGTAATATCACTACATTTTAAGATAAAATAACCCAATTTCCCTAAAAATAGTCTGTGAGCTTAAAAGTGGGGGTCTGGATGTCCTCCCCCAGAAATTTTTTTAAATTTCGCACCTCAAAGTAGTGTTTTAGCTCATTTTGAGACTCTCTGGGCCGAACAGAACCGTTTCTTGTAAGCCACACAATTTTCAAGGAAAAATATTATGTACTATTGCTTGAATAAAGTTAAAAAAAAAAAAAAATTAACAAACTGAGAATTTAGGGGGGGGCAGCTGCCCCTATAGGCACTTGCTACGCTCTGGGGAGATCAACCAAAGCTACTCCATGATTTAAGACGCAAATAGGAGGGGGTTCGGGGGTCCTCCCCCGAAAAAATTTTGAATTTTAGTATGCTAAAAAATTTTCTAAAGCTACTTTTTGGCCATCAAAACAAAAGACAAAATTTTTGAAACATATCAAAAGTTTCATTTTAATAAAATTTTTCCCATGGACCTCTGAAAGTTGCTGTGGACCCCCTAGGAGGCGCTATAGACCCCCAAATTTCATTTTCATGCCCATGGACCCCCTGGAAGTCGCTGTGGACCCCTGGGGGTCCATATGGACCACTTTGGGAACCGCTGCTCTATAATGTTCTTGATGGTATAAAATAATTGCTATAGTTCCTTTAAAATGTGAAAAGGTAGATCACATAATGGTGGGTTCTTCTTTTCTATCATCCTTACATCCCATCTCCGAAGAAAAGATGCTAGATCTTAAAAATAAAAAAACTTGATTTCATTCAGTGGTGGGCTTAGGCAATACTTTCGAATATCGAGTAGATATACATACATACTTTTATATAGTAGAACTTTAATTTTTTTCTCCTTTGAAAATCAAACGACACATCTGGGAAGGATTGGAATGAAGGCATAAATTTTTTTTTATCCTGTATAGGAGGAAGATAAGGCAATGAGACATTGTGTAATTTCTTACACTTTAGTGGTATAGTCAAATTAAAAAATGTAGAAACTTTTCTCTCCTAAATCATTTTGACGAAAAATATTATACCGCGATATTTTCTCCCTTTTTTATATGTTACTAAATTTGTAAAAACAATTTAAGTTGCGTTTAATGTTAAGTAGAAAAAGTGTTTAAAGTTTAATATTTTTCCCAAGTAAGGTCTCAGTAAAATTAAATAAAAAAAAGGGGAAATAGTACTAAGAAGTGCCGAATTAAAATAAAGCTTTTTTTTTCATAGTAAGCTATGAAAATTATATTTTTTACAGGTTTATTGTATTGGTGATTCCAAGAGTGTTCTCCTTGTTGATTGGTCAACGGGGCGGGTTTTTAATAAGAACTTTGAGTTTATTTTCTTTTGCTTGTGTTTACTTTATTTCAGGAAAGAATGGCAGACTGACAAATGCTCTTAAAAGGTATAAGTTTTGGTGTGTTTAAAGTAAAATTTTTGTTTTCAAGTGTAGGCTAAGTAAATTTAGGTTAGAGTCTAAATTTGGTTATTTTAGAATTAAAAATCTGAATTTTAAAATAGGTAAATTTGTAAAAGTATTTTTAAAGAAATAACCCCTTCATAAATTGTATATTTTTTGAAGATGAACTTAAAATATTTTACTACTAACATTTAAAATGTTTTACTTGTAAAACTATTTTAGATTTATTGGTGAAAAATCCGAAGTTTAAAGGTTTACATATATTACTGGGAAAATATTTTAGAACTATCACGTAAAAAATTAATAATGCTAAATAAAAATATTTGCTTTAAGACTTATCATGAAATCTAAAGCGATAAAATTTTTAACTTTATACAATTAATTTTAAGACTAATAGATAATTTTTAGACTCAATTATGTATTTAAAATGTAATTTCGATCTTAACATATAATCAATGTACCTACTTTATTATGTTATATAAGTAGCTTAGTTAAATGTTAGATTTTTATTTAAAATGAGAAATAAATTATGTAAGACCACGAAACATCAAATGGAATTTTAGACTAGTCTATTATCATTATTTACTGAAACTAAAAAATTTAATTGTATTCATATACTTTTTTTTACTTCAGCTTCAAGTTTATTTTAAGTAATTTATATTTAGTTGTATTTTTTAGTTAAAGTTTACGTTTGACAATTCCCTGTCCAGAGGCGTCATTCCATGCGGCCTGTGATTAAATAGTTACTGGGAACATATTTTAGAACTGTCGCATAAAAATTAAGGTGCCTGCCTACCTATGGAGGCTTTTTTTTTTAAATAATTAAAATTTTGACCTAATTTGTGGTTTATACAATTAAATGCATCTAAAAACTATGAATAATATAAAAAATAATTAAATATTAATTTTAATTTTCATATTATTGATGAATTTATGCATAAAAATCACCAAAAAACAGCCTTTCCGCAAAACGTCATAACTCAAATTTATATGAAGATATTTTTGTTTTGTAAACTTTATTATCCTCATAAATACATGTTTTAGGAGGCCTACTATTTTTATGTCTAAATTTATTTAAAATCAAAAGTTATAGAACTAAACTTGAAAAATTATTTAAAAAAACCCAAAATTCAGTAAAGTTTTTAATTATACTATTCATAAAATAAAAAATATTATACCTATAACCAAAAAAATAGTAGGAATCCTAAATCATATTATGTCAAGTATTGTGCCCAAGTTTTATAGAAATTCACTTATAATATTTTGAGTTATGTTGTTTTGCGGAGAAGGAAAATAGCAAAAAAGTGATTCTGAGAAAAACGCGAATGAAGTATTGAAACATATAAACATACCCTTTACAACCCTATTTGGTATATGTGTAACTTTGGTTCTAGGAAAGATAAACACAAAATTTAAACTGATTTGGAAAGCTAAAGATGTGCTTTTTGAAATTAGGTAATAAAAAATAATTGGAAATTTTGGTCCAAAACGGCTTTTATAGGTAGGCAGGCACCTTAATACTACATTAAATGCAGTAAATATTAAAAATTTCATCCCTTTAAATTTCATGTTTAAGTCTAAGAAATAATAACTTTAAGACTATCATGTATTTAAAATGCAATTTCGATCGTAACATATTCATTGTATTTTATTACATGTTATAAATAAGTGGCTTAGTTAAATATTAGATTAATATTTAATGAAAACTAATTTATGAAAGACCACGAAACGTGAAATGGGATTTTTAGACTTGTAATATAATCTGTGTATTTACTAAAATTGCAAAATTAGTTTTTTTTTATTCCACTTTAACAAATTAGTATCAATTTAGTTGTATTTTCCTTAATTTTATTTTTAGTTTAAGTGGTACTGTTGTATATTATGGTAAATTTTAGATAAAGCTACTCTTCATTCGTAATAAATTCATCTTTAAGTCTCTGAAAATACATGTATTTTTCAAAAATTAAATTAGTAACAAATTTTTATGTATTTAATACTTGTTTATTTCAGATATTTTCTTTTCCAGTTCGAGCAGAGTTTTTTTTTATGTTTGGTGATCAATAAAGATAATTTTTTATTGCTGTTTTTATTGTTTTTTATTGTATTTTAGTGCATAATAACTCGATTCTTCACATCAAAATGATTACCTAAAATAATTTCCAACAAGAAACCACAAAACATTAGTGTGTTTCTAGTTTAAATACAATAAAATAATGTGTAGAATTTGATTACAATGAGCTTAATAAGTCTAATATAAACCAGCAAAACGCTCTCTTTTAGAGGAAAATAAATCACCACTAAGAAATCCTAATTTTTTTTTGAATTTTCCTAGTTAGATTTATATATATTTAGATGACAGGTATTTGTGAAACCTTCTTGGCTTGGTGGTAGAGAGTGAGCTTCCCGACCTAAAGGTCCTCGGATCGAATCCAGGCAACAACCGATTCTTTTTTCTTTTGTAATTACATCTCCAATAAGAAAATTCGAAAATACTTTAATAAATAGGGATTACTTGAACGTCCTATTAATGCCTTACTCGTATACTAATATAATATGTATAGGAAACTGAAATTATTATTATTTAGTTTATTTGAAAATTAAATTCTGTAACCACCAATTGAAAAATACATCTTTAGGTATTGCGTTCAGGTGGCTCAGTTGGTAGAGCCTTCTCCCCGGTTTTCTGGTTGGACTAAACGAAGACTTGGGTTCAATTCCCGTTTTTGAGGTCCAATTTTGCTCAAACTGAAATTAATGCCTTATTTCAAAACTATATTCTGTAACCACCAATTGGAAAGTTAATAATCAGGAAATGTGTTCCGATGGCTCAGTTGGTAGAGTGTGGGGCTTATAGCCAATGCAAGCTGTTGGTGTGTCAGTGTTCAGGGGTTCGATTCCCGCTTTCGACGATCAATTTTGTCCAAATGAATAAAAGTATTTTAAATAAACTAAACTAATGTAACCACACAGTAACAAATAAATCGGGAGTATCTGTGCCCTGATGGCTCAGTTGGTAGAGTCTGCGGTTTATAGCCTATGCATGTTGTTGGTGTGACAGTGTTAAGGGGTTCGATTCCCGCTTTCGACGATCACTTTTGTCCAAATGAATAAAGTATTTTAAATAAAATAATCTGATGTAACCTCAAAGTAACAATTAAATCGGGAGTATCTGTGCCCTGATGGCTCAGTTGGTTGAGTCGTGGTCCTGCTGTGCAGAAGGTGCTCGGTTCAAAACTTACCTAACCTCTCTAACTATCCTCTTCTAATATATCTATCCATTTCTATATATAATACCTATCCATCTCTATATATAATATCTATCCTCTTATTAGTAAGCTATATAGGTTAATATTAATTATAATTTAATATTAAAATTATTAGTTTAATTTCTTCGAGTACCTGATGTTGCAGCTGACCTAGGGGTCTGAAACTGGTGACCAAGTCGAGTCCGTTCACCCGTCGAAGATGTCGGGGTTCGGACGAGAGGAGGTCGTCTCGGCGGACCTGATCTGCTCCCCGGGGGGTCGCGGGCCTAGGGGGTTCTTCGGATAACCCCCGAAAGCCCCTTCGCCCTGGGGGCCAGCGGAGAAAGGTCCGTCGGGAAACCGGTTTTGCCAAAAATTTTAACCCTTGGTTACAAATTGCAATTTGTGGACGGCCCCCTAACAATATGCAATATGGAGACGACCCCTCTAAGTTATGAGATTGCAATTTTTTGGCTCCATTACCCGTCTTCAGCACCCTGACAGTCGCTCAAAAATTTTGGATGCGAACGTGTAACCGTAACTAGATAATTAACTGTAACCGTACCCAAATAATTAACTGTAACCTTAACTGTGACACTTCGGACAATTCAAAATAAAAGTGTTCAGGCTTCGTCGAGGATTGAACCCCAGCAGCAGCACACACACCATACCACTAGGCTATTAACTCCACACCAACTCGGTACTACTCTGATTTTCTAACCTGGGACCTTCCGCTCTGAAAGCAGATGCCCTACCAACCAGGCTACTGGGTCTACACCAACACCTAGGCGGTTGTTGAAATGAATTTTATTTTGACGCGTCATTCAAAGTTAAAGAAACCTTACTTATTTGTGTAAAAACAAACTCGCTATTTCGCTGAGTTCCGAACCTGGGACCTTCCGCTCTGAAAGCAGATGCCCTGCCAACCAGGCTACTGGGTCTACACCAACACTTGTTGAAATGAATTTTATTTTGACGCGTCATTCAAAGTTAAAGAAACCTTACTTATATTTGTAAAAACAAACTCGCTATTTCGCTGAGTTCCGAACCTGGGACCTTCCGCTCTGAAAGCAGATGCCCTGCCAACCAGGCTACTGGGCCTACACAAACACCTAGGCGGTTGTTGAAATGAATTTTATTTTGACGCGTCCTTCAAAGTTCAAGAAACCTTACTTATTTTTGTAAAAACAAACTCGCTATTTCGCTGAGTTCCGAACCTGGGACCTTCGGCTCTGAAAGCAGATGCCCTGCCAACCAGGCTACTGGGTCTACACCAACACCTAGGCGGTTGTTGAAATGAATTTTATTTTGACGCGTCCTTCAAAGTTAAAGAAACCTTACTTATTTTTGTAAAAACAAACTCGCTATTTCGCTGAGTACCGAACCTGGGACCTTCCGCTCTGAAAGCAGATGCCCTGCCAACCAGGCTACTGGGTCTACCTACACCAACACCTAGGCGGTTGTTGAAATGAATTTTATATTGGCGCGTCCTTCAAAGTTAAAGAAACCTTACGCAATTTTCTAAAAACAAACTCGGTATTTCGCTGAGATTCGAACCGGGGACCTACTGCTCTGAAGGCAGATACTATGTCAACCAGGTTTCTGGGTCTACACCAACACCTAGGCTGTTGTTGAAATGAATTTTATTCTGGCGCGCCCTTACAGTTAAAGAAACCATTACTTATTTTTGTAAAAACCAACTAGGTATTTCGCTGAGATTCGAACAGGGGACCTTCTGCTCAGAAAGCAGATGCCCTGCCAACCAGGCTACTGGGTCTACACCAACACCTAGGCGGTTGTTGAAATGAATTTTATTTTGACGCGTCCTTCAAAGTTAAAGAAACCTTCCTTATGTTTGTAAAAACAAACTCGCTATTTCGAACCGGGGACCTTCCGCTCTGAAAGCAGATGCCCTGCCAACCAGGCTACTGGGTCTACACCAACACCTAGGCGGTTGTTGAAATGAATTTTATTTTTGCGCGTCCTTCAAAGTTAAAGAAACCTTACTTATTTTTGTAAAAATAAAATCGGTATTTCGCTGAGATTCGAACCGGGGACATTCCGATCTGAAAGCAGATGCCCTGCCAACCAGGCTACTGGGTCTACACCATAAAGTAGGCGGTTGTTGAAATGTATTTTTTTGGTGCGTTCTTCAAATTTAAAGAAACCTTACGAAATTTTGTAAAAACGAACTCGGTATTTCGTTGAGATTCGAACCGGGGACCTTCTGCACTAAAGGGAGTAACTATACCAACTAGGCTACTGGATTCACACCATAAAGTAGGCGGTTGTTGAAATGTATTTTTTTGGTGCGTTCTTCAAATTTAAAGAAACCTTACGAAATTTTGTAAAAACGAACTCGGTATTTCGTTGAGATTCGAACCGGGAACCTTCTGCACTGAAGGGAGTAACTATACCAACTAGGCTACTGGATTCACACCATAAAGTAGGCGGTTGTTGAAATGTATTTTTTTGGTGCGTTCTTCAAATTTAAAGAAACCTTACGAAATTTTGTAAAAACGAACTCGGTATTTCGTTGAGATTCGAACCGGGAACCTTCTGCACTGAAGGGAGTAACTATACCAACTAGGCTACTGGATTCACACCATAAAGTAGGCGGTTGTTGAAATGTATTTTTTTGGTGCGTTCTTCAAATTTAAAGAAACCTTACGAAATTTTGTAAAAACGAACTCGGTATTTCGTTGAGATTCGAACCGGGAACCTTCTGCACTGAAGGGAGTAACTATACCAACTAGGCTACTGGATTCACACCATAAAGTAGGCGGTTTTTGAAATGTATTTTTTTGGTGCGTTCTTCAAATTTAAAGAAACCTTACGAAATTTTGTAAAAACGAACTCAGTATTTCGTTGAGATTCGAACCGGGGACCTTCTGCACTGAAGGGAGTAACTATACCAACTAGGCTACTGGATTCACACCATAAAGTAGGCGGTTGTTGAAATGTATTTTTTTGGTGCGTTCTTCAAATTTAAAGAAACCTTACGAAATTTTGTAAAAACGAACTCGGTATTTCGTTGAGATTCGAACCGGGAACCTTCTGCACTGAAGGGAGTAACTATACCAACTAGGCTACTGGATTCACACCATAAAGTAGGCGGTTGTTGAAATGTATTTTTTTGGTGCGTTCTTCAAATTTAAAGAAACCTTACGAAATTTTGTAAAAACGAACTCGGTATTTCGTTGAGATTCGAACCGGGAACCTTCTGCACTGAAGGGAGTAACTATACCAACTAGGCTACTGGATTCACACCATAAAGTAGGCGGTTGTTGAAATGTATTTTTTTGGTGCGTTCTTCAAATTTAAAGAAACCTTACGAAATTTTGTAAAAACGAACTCGGTATTTCGTTGAGATTCGAACCGGGAACCTTCTGCACTGAAGGGAGTAACTATACCAACTAGGCTACTGGATTCACACCATAAAGTAGGCGGTTGTTGAAATGTATTTTTTTGGTGCGTTCTTCAAATTTAAAGAAACCTTACGAAATTTTGTAAAAACGAACTCGGTATTTCGTTGAGATTCGAACCGGGAACCATCTGCACTGAACGCAGTTATTATGCCAACCAGGCTACTGGGTCTACACCATCAAGTAGGTGGTTCTTGAAATGTATTTTTTTGGTGCTGAATTTTAATTTTTAAAATTGAATTTTAATATATTAAATGGAAAACACTGGATTCGAACCCAGGACTGGTGCACCCCAGCCTCTTGTGCATCCATTGGGCCCTTGACTCACACAACTACGGATCTTACCTCGCCCCTGGGTGTATTTTCCTTCTATGTGTCAGTAAAAATTCTGTTGTGTCTGTCTTACTTGACGAAGGTGTATAAGCGGATCCTTGAGATCAAGCACACATACCGGAAAATATATGTAACCCAAAACCCAACCCACAACTACGGATTCAAATAATTAATCTGAATTTTGATTTTTTAAATTTAAATAGAAAAATACTGGATTCGAACCCAGGGCTGGTGCACCCCAGCCGCCTGTGAATCCACTGAGCCATTGACTCGTGGAACTTCAGATACAAATAATTAATCTGAATTTTAATATATTAAATTTAAATAATAAAACACTGGACTCGAACTTAGGACTGGTGCACTCCAGCCGCTCGTGCATCCACTGGGACCTAAAAATTTAATTCATAAAGATCTTAATACATTCCGTCAGCATACACGGATCTATACTATCGTCAGCATCTATCAGGATCTATCGTCAGCATACACGGTCTATAAAAATTATTTTCCAGTTTCAGCATCATGTTGTTGGAGATTTTTTAAGAGGATAAAAACATTTAGTTCAAAAGGATGTTTATATAAAGGACCTGTCCTAATTCACAGGGTTTAATGTTCGATTCCATAAGAGGACCTCGTGAATCAGATAAATACTACCTCCAAGATGGGATGTAGGCTAAATCAGAGTACTAGAACAGAGAATCCACGACCATAGGCGATAATGGAAATCGAAAAAGCATGGAATAGTGTATGGTTTTGGGGCTAATTTGGCGCTGGTATCGCGTCACGTCACGGGAGGCGGAGAAAAAGCTTGATCCTCCAATAGGACAGATTGAATGGACACGTCACAGCTTTGACCACTTCAATTTAATAAATTCGGTTCAATCATTGAATTTCCCGTGCTACCCTCTACCACAGAGTACTAGAACAGAGAGTCCACGGCCATAGGCCATAATGGAAATCGAAAATCATGACATCTTGTTACAGGTTGGGAGAATTGTGGCGCTGGGATCGCACTAAACTCACTAGCGTCTGGATCCAGTCTGAATCGTTCGCCGGCTGCCTATGGCAGATTGAAAACACCTTTTTGCGCATGCGCTGAGTTCTAATTTGGCGAGAGATTTAAGCGTCCGGCATACGTTCCAGACTCTAGTGTGGCGCCCCCACATCAGTAACGCATTTGAAAATAGCCTCGTGGACCCTCTGTTAGGATATTTCTCTGTGCCCTCTACCTTAGAAGGTATCTAAAGGAAGTGTTTATTTGGACGGCAGAAACAGCAGTTGTCCCATGCGCCGTAGGTCTCACGGTTACGTAGCAGTCCCGGCGCTCCAATCAGAACCGTTGCCGTGGAATTAAGAGTAGAGTTTAGTTGTATATTTACCGTCCAAATAGACAGTGCCATATTTAAATATAACCTTGTGAACACCCTGTTAGAATGTTTCTCTGTGGGCTAAATCTATTTATGCGGGAGGGGTTCGATTTGGCATAAGATCTGGCCATAGAGATTTTTTCTGAGAGTTGTGGAGGATGATAGTTCTCAACCTCTTCGGGACATTTTCAAGTTACGTTTTAAGTAAAGAGTGTTTTAGTGTAATCAGTCATTCTTTTCAATGTATATTGTGGGTCATATTGTTTGTGATGCATGATCTGATTAAAACAGTCTGTAAGAAGGGGGCAGGTTGGATTACGTGTAGGCCAACCACGCTAGCTGTCTGCGCACTGTACTTTACCTGATGCCGAGTTCGATTCTCGGCCTTGCCCTGGGTGTATTTTCTAAAAATTATGTTTGTGTCTGCCTTATTAGGTCATCCAGAAAGTAATGTCGCGCGTGGGAGCATCTGTATGCGTTATATTTTTTTCCTCTATTCCATTATGTGAGATCAACATAAACTTTAACTGTATCAAATATCAATTTGGCATCTTGGCTTGTTTTTGAGATTGATCTCCATATAAGCTTTCCTTAAATCTTTGATAACTTGTTACTTAAAATTAAGATTTTTAAATTTCAGTCCACTGAATAGTTTCTTTAAACAATTAAATATTAAAGTTATATTAGCGTATCATGGGGAAAATCTAAATTAGATTTAAATTTTTATGAGCCATCTGGATAGTTTTATCACAACCATTCAAATGAAATTGCCGGATTACTACCCTTAACCCTCCATTAAGAAAAATCATTTACTCGAATCTAGATCTCCGAGGATTCCATAGCCGCTCAGCAGTAGTAGTATAAAAAGTTTCAATTTATGGAACATATAATAAGATCATTCATAAAATCTATATATTACTCTAATTAAAAGTTAAATTCCTTTGAATTTTAGTTATAATAAGTTTTCTGAAGATGGCAACTTGAAGTAAACAAATTCTTATTAATCGTAGACTTTAGGAAAGGTCGAAAAGGGAGCCAACTAAAAAAATAGCCAAAATTCGCTTTAGATATAAGTTGAACTTTCTTACTGATTTAACGTAATGGAAAAGTACACTACATACAGACGCTCCCAAGAGCGACAAAACTTTCCGGATGACCTAATACTAGACGAGGTAAACGGATCCAATAGTATATCAAGCACAAAAAGTGGAAAATATATGTAATCCTATCTATCAATCCGATAAATACCGCCTCCAAGGTGGGATGCGGAAGTATGGGTTCGGTTTTGGCATAAGCTCCGGGCATTTTAAGTTATATTTTAAGTAAAGACTATTCAATCATGCTTTTCAATACATATTGTGGGTCATCAGTCTAAGAAACTTGTTTCTGCATCTAACCCAGAAACGCCTGGAGCCCAGGAAAAATAAGCAAATGTCTGGAAAGAGAATATTCAGTTTTAAAAATGTAGCACCAGGGGGGGGCAGATAAAATACCAAATTTTTTAACTGTTTGGGATATATCCGGAATCGAACACGGGTCCCCGTTGAACATTATAGACTACAGTCGCAGGCTGTCAGTTCTCGCAATGAGCAACACTGCGCCTACGTAGAAAATTAAACAATAGGTAAGGAAAATTTTAAAAGTTTTAATGATACTGAATCGCCACTGGAGAAATAGTAGTATGCTTGCTCGTCAGTTCCTGGGCTTATCCAAGAGTACCTGACTATCACGTCACGGGAGGCGATGAAAAAACTTGTTCCACAAATAGCTCTCCGAAAGTATATATTACAGCTTTGTGACCACCAAACTGTACTGCCAAACTTTCTGTTAATAAATGAGTTTCTCGTGCTCCCCCCCACACATGCACAGAATTTGAAAATAGCTTTATGAACGTCTATTTCTCTAGGCACTGTCTATTTGAAGGTACAATATACAACTATACTCTTATTTACACGGCAAGTAGGCGCTGGGACTACTACGTAACCGTGAGACCTTCTGCGCATGGGCCAACTACCATTCATATAAACACTTTTATTTCTTCATGGTTCTAACCATAGAGTAGGGGTTCTAACAAGGAAACGTGCTCAAGCACCTCTTGGTATGCTTTATTTAACCTTTTTGATAGGCAGATCCTGGCTGCTTCAGGAAATTTGACAGTTCCTCTACATTTCTCGCCTAGTAGATTTGCATATGGTGGTAAAAATAATTTTGTAGAACAGTTGGCATGGCACCGGTTCCTTGTAGGTGTCAACTAATTCGATTTATTTTCACAGTCGTACCTGGGTAAGGGGCTACTATTATTTGGGGTGTACTTTAAATTTAATCAAATTTATGCACGTTAAATTCTATCTTACGTTCTACTATTACTCCTCCTTTCTACATTTATACCTTAAGAAAATTCTAAACATGTCTTCCATTGTTTCCACTTACCCAGGTTTGACCGTGTTCTTACCTTTCTCCACACTAATGTACTTACTTTAAAGAGTAATTATCAAAGTACTCTAAAGAACACTCTATACTGAGAGTGCACTTTTACCTTGTTGCGTTTCTAAATAACCATGCCGACACATCCGAGAGAGGAAACTCCTCCTCCCTCGGCTACTCAATCAGGTTTTATTTGAATATTTTTTTTCAGATTATGAATAAAAATTAAGAAATTCTTATGGAAGCAGAGTAACATTAAGAAAAAGTCTTGAGAGCTTGGTAGAAAACCTTCTAATAGTCCAAAAACACTGTCCATCTTCTTCAAAAAGTCTTGGGAGGAGAAGATTCGAAGGCTCTGAGCCTGCAAAAAAAAAGTACATTCCTTTATGAAAGTGAATAATCTACATTTTATTTTAGACCAAGGGTTCTCAACCGGCAGGTCGTAATCCTTCTTTGAGAAGTGAAGTATAAAGAAAACCCACATCAAAACAAGTCTACCTGTACCCACTAGATCACCTACCCAACCACCATGTCCCATCCTACCAATAGAGCACCCGGACCTACTCCAAAGCCAACACTAACCAAATACTCTAACACTGGGCCAGAACCACCACTACCTACTCCAAATATCCATCAAACACTACCGTCCCCTGACCTACCACTACGCCCCCCCCCTTAGATTACTTCTCCTGCCTACTACAACAACTGCCCACCAACCATTCCTCTTCCAATGCCGTACCCTTGCCTACAACACCACCCAAATAATACCGTGCCCTGAAGAAGCTACAATTTACCAACTACAGCACTCCATCAACAATAACCAACCACTACCATTCCCCGCAAAAATTTATCCTTCTCTGACCTCCAACGGCCTACCTGCCACTATCATTCCCTAATTTTTTTTCTACATCACCAACTACATTTATCCTGCTTACTACAGTCCCCTAAACCTTATTCTACCAACGAATCGCCTTGGAACACCATGCCCTGCGAATCCATTACAGCACACCCACCTATAACAGTCACATGCATCGTCATGTATTTCACCACTAAAACTTCGCCATTTTTACCCCCTCAACACCTACCCCTTCCTAATTCAACGCTCCCACTTCCATCATCTCATAGTGCCATTGACTCCTATTCCCCCTTTAATATATTTATTTTCCGCTCACATGTCCTGACCTACCACTACCTACTACAACTCCCCACCAACTTTATCTCCCTGCCGTGCTCTAATCTACTTTTACTTACTCCAAAGACTTAACTAACAGATACCCCTCCTCTAACAAGCCCTGACATACCACTAAGTTCCCTGCGTGCCCTAATCTCCCAATACCTATTACAACTCCACTAACCACTTCGTGCCCACCACCGTACCCCGACTTACTTTACCTACTAAAACACCTCCAGTTCTTAGCGCGCGCGTGCCCTGTTCTCCCCACTACTTATTACTATTCCCCTACAACTCCACTAACCACTTCCTTTCCCCGTCCTACTTTATATACTAAAACACCTCCACTAGCCATTAACCTTCCTCTACCGACCCCTGACATACACTAGGTTCTCTAATCTCCCACTACGGAATACAAATTCACTACAACTCCACTAACCGCTTCATTTCTCCGTTCGTACCCCAACTTACCTTTCCCTACTAAAACACCTCCACTAGCCATTAACCTTTTTCTACCGAGCCTGACACACCACTAGGCTCCCTGATCTCTACTATGAATTACAATTACTCTACCATTCACTTCCCTTCCACTATCGTACTCCAACTCACCTTTACCAACTAAAACACCTCCACTAGCCATTAACCTTTCTTTACCAAACCCTGACACACAACTAGGTTCCCTACCGTGCCCTCATCGTCCACTTCCCATTGCAACTCCACTAACCACTTCGTATCCACTACCTTACTCCGACGTACCTTTACCTACTAAACCACCTCCACTACGCCTTACCTTTCCCCTACTGAGTTCTGACATACCACTAAGTTTCCTGGCGTGCCCAGACCTCCGACTACCTTTTACAGTTCCACTTCACTTCATTTTCCGAACCCCACCTTCTTTACCTACTAAAACACCTTTATTATCCGTTAACCTTTCTTTGCCGAGCCCACAACTCCAACAACCACTTCGTTTCCCCGATTTACTTTACCTACTAGAACGCCTCCCTTAGCAGTTAACATTCCTCTACCGTGCCTGACACACCACTAGGTTTCCAGGCGTGCCCTACTCTCTCTCCTACTACCTATTCAACAACAACTCCACTAACCGCTTCCTTTCCCTGACTTACTTTACCTACTAAACACCTCCACTAGCCATTATACTTCATCTACCGCAACCTGACTTACCATTATATATGCTAGAACGCCCTGATCTCCCTCTATCTATTATTACAAATTCTACTGCAACTCCACTAACCACTTCCTTTCCCTGACTTACTTTACCTAAGTTTCCAGACGTGCCCTCATCTCCCTCCTTCTACCTATTCGACTACAACTCCACTAACCGCTTCCTTTCCCTGACTTACTTCACCTACTAAACACCTCCACTAGCCATTATACTTCATCTACCGCAACCTGACTTACCATTATATAAGCTATACTCTGTGTAAATAGAATCGGCAGTTGTCCTTGGGTTTTTTCTCAATGTATTTCTTCTGCGTTGCCATGGTAAAGAATGACGTCTAACCGCCTATTTTATTTACACAGACTCTAGCACGCCCTGATCTCCCTCTATCTATTACCTATTCTACTGCAACTCCACTAACCGCTTCCTTTGCCTGACTTACTTTACCTACTAAACACCTCCACTACCCATTAACCTTCTTCTACCGAGCCTTGACACACCACTAGGTTCCCTGGCGTGCCATAATCTCATACAACCTATTCCAATTTCACTACAACTCCCCTAACCGCTTCCTTTCCCTGACTTACTTAACACCCCACTAGTAATTAACCTTCTTCTACCTAGCCCTGACACACTACTAGGTTACCTGATCTACTAATACCTATTCCGTTTCCACTAAAAACTCCACTAACCACTTCCTTTCCCTGACTTTACCTACTAACCAAACACCTCCACCAGCCATTTCCCTTCTAACCATCCCTGACACACCACTAGGTTCCCTGGGGTGCCCTAATTTCCTACTACATATTCCAATTCCACTACAACTCCACTAACCGCTTCCTTTCCCTGACTTACTTTACCTACTAAACACCTCCACTAGCCGTTGACCTTCTACCGAGCCACACCACTAGGTTCCCTGGCGAGCCCGAATTTCTCACTAGCTATTCCAATTCCACTACAACTCCACTAACCGCTTCCTTTCCCTGACTTACTTAACACCCCACTAGCAATTAACCTTCTTCTACCTAGCCCTGACACACTACTAGGTTACCTGATCTACTAATACCTATTCCGTTTCCACTAAAAACTCCACTAACCACATCCTTTCCCTGACTTTACCTACTAACCAAACACCTCCACCAGCCATTTCCCTTCTAACCATCACTGACACACCACTAGGTTCCCTGGAGTGCCCTAATCTCCTACTACATATTCCAATTCCACTACAACTCCACTAACCGCTTCCTTTCCCTGACTTACTTTACCTACTAACCACCTCCACTAGCCGTTGACCTTCTACCGAGCCACACCACTAGGTTCCCTGGCGAGCCCGAATTTCTCACTAGCTATTCCAATTCCACTACAACTCCACTAACCGCTTCCTTTCCCTGACATAATTTCCCTACTAAACACCTTCACTAGCCATTATACTTTCACTACTGCAACCTGACTTACCATATAACCTAACACGCCCTGATTTCCCTCTATCTATTACCAATTCTACTGCAACTCCACTAAGCGCTTCCTTTCCCTGACTTACTTTACCTACTAAACACCTCCACTAGCCGTTGACCTTCTACCGAGCCACACCACTAGGTTCCCTGGCGAGCCCGAATTTCTCACTTGCTATTCCAATTCCACTACAACTCCACTAACCGCTTCCTTTCCCTGACTTAATTTCCCTACTAAACACCTTCACTAGCCATTATACTTTCACTACTGCAACCTGACTTACCATATAACCTAACACACCCTGATTTCCCTCTATCTATTACCAATTCTACTGCAACTCCACTAAGCGCTTCCTTTGCCTGACTTACTTTACCTACTAAACTCCTCCACTAGCCGTTAACCTTCTTCTACCGAGCCTTGACACTGCACTGAGTTTCCTGGCGTGCAATAAATTCATAGAACCAATTCCAATTTCACTACAACTCCACTAACCGCTTCCTTTCCCTGACTTACTTTACCTACTAAACATCCCACTAGTAATTTACATTCTTCTACCTAGCCCTGACACAACACTAGGTTTCCTGGCGTGCCCTAGTCTCCCATTAGCTATTCCAATTCCTTAACAACTCCACTAACCGCTTCCTTTCCCTGCCTTACTTTACCTACTAAACACCTCTACTAGCTATTAACTTTCTTCTACCGAGCCATGACACACGACTAGGTTGCCTGATCTACTAATATCTATTCCGATTCCACTAACCGCTTCCTTTCCCTGACTTTACCTACTAACCATCAAACACCTCCACCAACCATTTCCCTTTTACCCATCCCTGACACAACACTAGGTTCCCTGGAATGCCCTAATCTCCTACTACATATTCCAATTCCACTACAACTCCACTAACCGCTTCATTTCCCTGACTTACTTTACCTACTAAACACTTCCACTAGCCGTTGACCTTCTACCGAGCCACACCACTAGGTTCCCTGGCGAGCCCGAATTTCTCACTAGCTATTCCAATTCCACTACAACTCCACTAACCGCTTCCTTTCCCTGACTTAATTTCCCTACTAAACACCTTCACTAGCCATTATACTTTCACTACTGCAACCTGACATACCATATAACCTAACACGCCCTGATTTCCCTCTATCTATTACCAATTCTACTGCAACTCCACTAAGCGCTTCCTTTGCCTGACTTACTTTACCTACTAAACTCCTCCACTAGCCGTTAACCTTCTTCTACCGAGCCTTGACACTCCACTGAGTTTCCTGGCGTGCAATAATCTCATAGAACCAATTCCAATTTCACTACAACTCCACTAACCGCTTCCTTTCCCTGACTTACTTTACCTACTAAACATCCCACTAGTAATTAACATTCTTCTACCTAGCCCTGACACAACACTAGGTTTCCTGGCGTGCCCTAGTCTCCCACTAGCTATTCCAATTCCTTAACAACTCCACTAACCGCTTCCTTTCCCTGCCTTACTTTACCTACTAAACACCTCTACTAGCTATTAACTTTCTTCTACCGAGCCATGACACACGACTAGGTTGCCTGATCTACTAATATCTATTCCGATTCCACTAACCGCTTCCTTTCCCTGACTTTACCTACTAACCATCAAACACCTCCACCAACCATTTCCCTTTTACCCATCCCTGACACAACACTAGGTTCCCTGGAATGCCCTAATCTCCTACTACATATTCCAATTCCACTACAACTCCACTAACCGCTTCATTTCCCTGACTTACTTTACCTACTAAACACTTCCACTAGCCGTTAACCTTCTTCTACCGAACCACACCACTAGGTTCCCTGGCGAGCCCGAATTTCCCTCTAACTATTCCAATTCCACTACAACTCCACTAACCGCTTCTTTTCCCTGACTTACTTTACCTACTAAGCACCTTCACGAGCTATTAACTTTCTTCTACCGAGCCATGACCCGCTACTAGGTTGCCTGATCTACTAATACCCCTTCCTATTCCACTACAATTCCACTAACCGCTTCCTTTGCCTGACTTACTTTACCTACTAAACACCCCACTAGCCGTTAACCTTCTCCTACCGAGCCTTGACACACCACTAGGTTTCCTGGTGTGCCATAATCTCATAGAACCTATTCCAATTTCTCTACAACTAAACTAACCGCTTCCTTTCCCTGACTTACTTTACCTACTAAACACCCCACTTAGTAATTAACCTTCTTCTACCTAGCCCTGACACAACACTAGGTTCCCTGACGTGCCCTAATCTCCCGCTAACTATTCCAATTCCTCTACAACTCCACTAAAAGCTTCCTTTCCCTGACTTACTTTACCTACTAGACACCTCTACTAGCTATTAAATTTCCTCTACCGAGCCATGACCCGCTACTAGGTTGCCTGATCTAATACCTATTCCTATTCCACTACAATTCCACTAACCGCTTCCTTTGCCTGACTTACTTTACCTACTAAACACCCCACTAGCCGTTAACCTTCTACCGAGGCTTGTCACACCACTTGGTTTCCTGGCGTGCCATACTCTTATAGAACCTATTCCACTTTCACTACAACTAAACTAACCGCTTCCTTTCCCTGACTTACTTTACCTACTAAACACCCCATTAGTAATTAACCTTCTTCTACCTAGTCCTGACACTCCACTAACAGCCATATTCACAGCCATCAGCGTCAGTGTTAACCAGGAGCTAAAGAAAAAAAAATTAGCTTTTCGCTGACTCTGATTGGTGGAATCCTTCTTTGACCAAGAATTTGACGCTGATGGCTGTGAATATGGCAGTTAGTTTCCTGGCGTGCCATAATCTCATAGAACCAATTCCAATTTCACTACAACTCCACTAACCGCTTCTTTTCCCTGACTTACTTTACCTACTAAACATATCACTAGTAATTAACTTCCTTCTACCGAGCCTGACACACAAATAGGTTCCCTGACGTGCCCTAATCTCTCACTGCCTAGTACAATTCCTCCATCTAACAACACACTTATGAGTCCTGCCCTATCCCTTCCTAGTAGTACTCCCCCCCACCTACTTTTTTTCCTCTTCCGAGCCCTGACACACCACTACTACAACTTCTTCACCGAACATTTGTCAACACACTCACTTACTCTCTTCACCAACTAAAACACTTATTTCCGCTTCCGTGTCCTAACCTACTGCTGCCTACTACTATTACCACCTCATCACCCACTATTTCCTCTACCGTGCCTTTACCTCCCCTATCTACTTCAAACCCTCCAACCATCCTTTACCCTTCCGTTACCGAGCCCTGACACACCATAAGTTCCCTGATCTCCCACTACCAACTACAGTTCCACCAACCGCTTCACTTCAGCTATCATACCCTAACTTAGCTACTAAAACGCTGACTTCCGCGTCCTGACCTATCACTACCTAATTCTACTCCCACACCAACCACTTTCTTTCCTCTACATACTCCAAACAAAAGCGCTTACTTCCGCTTCCGTGTTCTAACCTACTGCTACCTACAACTACTCTCGTCACCCACTTCCTTTTTTGTACCTTGCCTTTACCTTTCCCTACCTACTTTAAACCTCCCACCATCCTTTACCCTTCCTCTATACCGAGACACACGTCTCCCACTACCTACTACAAGTCCACTAACCACTTTCCTTCCGCTATCGTACCCTCACTTAGCTACTAAAACGCTTACTTCCGCGTCCTGACCCATCACCTGTCATTACCTATAGTCTGTGTAAATAAAATCGGCGGTTTCACGTCATGCTTTATCATGGCAACGCAGAAGAAATACATTGAGAAAAAACTCAAGGTCAACCGCCGATTCTATTTACACAGACTATAATAATACTCCCCTACCAACCACTTTCTTTCCTCTACCTACTCCATAGCCCCCACTAACCGTTTCCTTTCTTCTACTCAGACCTAACATCCCACTAAGTTCCTGGCTTGCCCTGATCTCATAATACATTTCCTCCACAACGGCTTACTAGATAGTACTATACAGGCTAGCCGAATTTTGAATAATGAAAACCATTTGACAACTTTTCCCTCTAGGATCGCCACAAGTCCTACCTATACCGACCAACCAATAGGATAACACCCTGTCATATAAGGAAAAATAAAGGAGTATTTTCATGACGTAACTGCTGACTGTTGGGGAATGTCAGCCTATCTTGGCAAACTTTGTTACCAAGACAACCTATTACATCTGGGTAATAGTAAGTACTTTTTTAGTAGATCTCCTGTTCCACTTTTTCGCCAGACATTTTTGAGCTATTAAGCCCCACCTTAAACTCTGTGGATTTGCTTTGCCAGTAGTCAGCTATTTCCATTTACATTTTTAATGATTTCCGTATCTCGGCTACCCTGTATAGTATCGAGTAAGCCGTGCCTCCACCAACCACTTCCTTTCTTTTACCGTACCCCGACTTACCCTTTCCTACTAAACGTCCCCACTAGCATTTACCTTTTCTTCTACCTAGACCTGACCTAGCTTTTACACTACATTCCTCTGGCATGCTCTGCTCTTCCTCTACAAACCTCACCTTCCTTGTGCCCTGACCTACTACTACAATTTGGCATTCTAGCGATTCACAGGAGTAATCCCTCAGGATGAACAGTGAAAACTAACTGTGTTAAAGAGAGAGCCTTTACGCACTAAATCACTCCTATTAACTCATTCGCTATCCCCATTCACTGCGTCCCCTCACTATTCTATACTCTAACTCAAACCTCTATTCAATTGATACCCCTCCCTCAGATTTTATACTCTACCCCATGTACCCCAATAGTACCCCCATATATGTGTACACTAACCCAACTTACTCATACACCATCATACACTTACCCATAAGTACTCAATCATTTACCTTAAGCAGTACCAATTATTAGTTACCAATAGTAACCTCATATGTGTGTACACTAACCCAATATACTCATACACCATCATACACTTACCCATAAGTACTCACCCTAAACCCTACCTTTACCCTAAAGTACAAAGTGTGGAATTTTACCTGTTATGAACTAAAAGAACGAAGGAACGAAAAGTGAGAACACATTCATAAGATAAGTATTCTCAAGCAATTGAGAACCGGTTAGCATCAGATTTAGAGATTACCATCGCCTATTTGTGTTAGCTTGAAACGAAAATAACGAAGAAAAATCGGTATCGGTCAGTATCAAAATCGGTCATCAAAATCGATTTTTTGCCTCATATTACAGCAGATAGTTTTGCCAAACTATTGCCTTGTGTAAAACTATTTTAGTCAACAAATAACGAAAATATTCGGGGGAAAATTCTTCAAAAATATTTTAATTTTATGAAAACCTATAGCACACAAAACTATAGAATTGTCATTGGTGTTCTAGTAAATGTTTGCAGATTATTTTAAATATACATTCATTGTGTGATATTTTTTCTTCGCTATTATATTAAACTATTCATAATTTCTCTCAATGTCATGAATGATTGATCTTTGTCCCGCAAGATCTTTTTTTTTTGGTTCGCTGCAAATCAAGTTAGGGAAATTTGGACTACATCCCCGTCTAAGTTTTGCAATCCTGGCTTAATTCAATACTCAAACCACTATGTAAAACATTTTTTACTCAATTAAATGAAAAAAAAAATCAAGGATTGCTTGATAAAAATAATTTAATTTAGGAAAAGAAACTTTAACTACAGTGGCTCTATAAGGGGATAGTGTGTTTATCGCCATAGAACAGTGTACAAAATTCGGTTTCCCAAAAGGAGAAAATCTCCAAAGGGCGATGAGATCCCGTCGTCCCATGTTTACATTGAAATCACATTGGGAGTTCGAAAACATAATTAATACTTTGATAGAGGTTTAAGCATAAGTTTTTTATATTCTTTCAGAGCATTTGAAAGAGTTAATTTTTTGCAGAAAATGGATGCCATCAACTTTTTTCCTCTCTTCCTAAATAATTTTTTGATAGCGGTAGCTACACTCTACTTCTTCTAGCCACTATACTATAACTATAAAAAAATAAAGCAATTAATATTTTTCTAATATAATCGGGGCGTCTATTTAGAGAAGCATACAAAGATGAGGAAATTCACGAAAATTTTTCCAATTCCGAAAGGTGATACAGTATTTTCCCATTTAGATCACACTTTAGGGCAAGAATACTAAAAATAATGACGGCTTGAAAATCTATATACATAATTCTCTTACGTACGTACGTGGCTCACGAATTTGGCGGTATTTGTTTTCTCCCGTTGGCAACGGTTGGTTTGTTGTGGTTTTGTGTTTTGTTTACGTTTTGGCGAGTGTATGTACAATGTTCGTAATCACGAAACGCTCAATAACTTGGGTTCAAATCCAGGTAGTACACAATCTCAGCTAGGCTGTACCCGCGTATGGCGAGCGAGCGTAGCGAGCACAGAATTGCGAAGCAATCCTAGGGGAACTGCGTCAGCAGTTCCCGGGGGTTGGCGAGCGATAGCGAGCAGGGGGCGATAGCCCCCTAGTATAACATAATAAAGTAGATACTGTCGTACCGCGAGGAGAAGATCTATTGACTATCTAGTTTTATTATAAAACTTTATCATTAAAAGTCAATTTTGTCTTCAATTTATTTGTTTTGATTTGCGAAATGAGTATCATAAAACGGGGTGAATCGGATCACTGTTGGGAAAGTTTTTTAAACCATAAAAGTGTACTCGCACATTACGTCACGACCAGTTATTTTCTTTTAACTGTTAACCGCAGGAGAACACGCACCTGTTGCTAAGGTGGTTGCTAGGTGCGGGGTCACGTGATTGCAAATGCTCTAATAGAAGCAATAGCACATGACGTCACGACCAGTTATTTTCTTTTTACTGTTAACTGCTGGAGGGCACGCATATGTTGCTAAGGCGCTTGCTAGGTGCAAGTCACGTGATTGCAAATGCACTAATAGAAGCAAAAGCACGACGTCACGGCCAGTTATTTTCTTTTAACTGTTAACTGCTGGAGGACACGTATGTATTGCTAGGGCGTTTGCTAGGTGCGAGTCACGTTATTGCAAAAGCTCTATAACTTCAGTTGTGTAAGTTATGGATTTAGGTTAAAAACTGACTGATTCTACGCATTATTTAGAAGATGTTTCAAACATCAAAAAATATTTTACGATCTTATCTTGGGTCCACCACGGCTTTGAAGTTGAATACAAAATATGTCTAAAAAACTTGGCTGTCACAGCTGCAAATTTCAACAAAAAAAACTTTATCTCAATTTTTGTTTCTTCTATGTTCTCCCAATTCTTGCAAAGCCTTTTTTAAAATTTAATTTCAAATAAGTGGTAATTACGATATGAAGGTTTTAGTAAAACAACTATACTTGGAATACTGATTCGGGATAAATTGGATCAGTGATAAAAATGTTTGGTTTTCTACCTATAGTCATTTTTATAATCTCTATTGGTTATTATCAACACCTACAGTCATGGTTCGATTAATAGAGATCGTGAGACCATAATTACCCCTCGTTTTTCAGAACAGGTAGATTTTTTTTGAAGTTTTTTTTAAAGGTAAATGATCTTTACAGAGCCATTAAGGGGCATTTAACTTCCAAAAGATTTGCATCAGATTAACCAATGGTTTTTCAAAGCCTACAGAATTAAAAAAAATAACAGGGAAGACAACAGATAAATTAACACTATCCTTTTTCACTAATTTATATCGCTATAGGTGGTTATTTCCACGAAAGTTGAAGCATGTGCAGTAATAGGAATTTGTTATTACGTGTTTTAAAACATTAATATTATGTTATTAATCAATCATGGCATCAGCACCGATGACCTAGTGGTAGAGTGGGCGTCTATTAACCTTACGGTCCCCGGTTCGATTCCAGGCTGCTACTTTTGAGTATTTAGCTTTAGCTAACTCGTAATTTTTCAGAAATGGAGAGATTAGAGTAGAGTTTAGTTGTTACTTTCGTGGAAATAACCAGTGCCAAAACTTAATCATTATTAATTTAACCATATTAAATTATTAAAAATCTCATTTTATGATCCTATACCCTTTAAGGACGTCAAACTTTCATTTCTTGGACTAAACCTGGAAGTGATCCGATTCATCCCGCGTTGCGGATTTAAAAAATATCGATTGAACCTCGATATAGGCCTTTCAAAGCATCTAAAAAAATATTACGAAACATTTTTAAGCAGTTCAAAAGTATTCCAATTCACCCCTTTTTACGTTTCTTATGTTTTTAACTACTCTTTTAAGGGAATAACTTTTTGTATTGTTTTTTGACCGATTTTAATACTGACAGAAAAGTCAATTTCGTTCACAGAATTCTGTTTCCAACTACCGTGAAAGAATTTTCATCTCCGATCTATAATTGTAATCAATAATTGTAATAATTTCATTTACAATTTTTGTTCCCTCTTTTCGTTAACTTAACTAGCCATGTTTTAAGCAAAAATGAAGTTTCCATACCTATATCACACGCAGACTGATAAAGTCTTTATCACCTACTAAACCTCTTTAGTCGTTCATCCAGAGATATATATGCAGCTTTACCTTAATTGGAGAATTTCCTTGCTCCAAACACATATCCTAGGGGCGCTAGAGAAAAATATACAAATTTCAGAAAAAGTAAAACATTCCCATTTGCATCATTTTAGGTTAGAGCAGTGGTTCTCAATGGGTCAACCATGGACTCTAGGGTTCATTTAACGAATTTTGGAGGTCCTCGAAATTTTTTTAATCTTATAGTTAATATTGATTAAAGTTCGATCATGAAGATAGATAGATGCGATTAGGAAAAGGTGGCAATTCGAAACTGTAAAAACAAATGAAACTTGCTCTCCCCTTGTTCAATTTTGTAGTTTTACACTTCGTCGGCTTTCAGAAGAAATGCACCAAGTCACTTTTAGAGAATATTTCGAAAACCGAAGAATGACTCCGACGAACGAGCAAATTTCCGAAATCGCGCCCAGCTGAAAAGCGATCAGTTTTTCATAACCTTGTACAGAATAGTTGAGCCAAAAGTGACTTACTGCATTTCGCCTGTAAGCTGAGGATATCTTAATAAGCACACAATTTTGTCAATTTGTTTCTTAAATACAAAGGAAAGTCGTAAACAAAGAGAGGTGTAAATTCTTTCCTAAAAAATTTAGATTTGTACATTTTAAACGGAAGATTCCTAAGCAGAAATAAACCTTATTAATGATTTAATGTTTAGCAAAAGTACTAAACAATTTTACAAATAGTGCTTATTTTCACAGACATCAATATCCAAGGTGAGGGGCGTCTTTGGCTGGCCGTAAAATTGAAAGAATGTATGCGTGTATAGACTAAATTTGAACCACTGGGGGGTAGAGGACACTATTACGTGAATCGTTGGGGAACAAGACGTGTAACTCAATGTTTTCTAAATTTAGAGTTTACACCAATAAATAGCAGACGGAATGAGCACTTCCATATACCGTAATGCAGCAATTTTTAACGTGGGAATTCCCAAAAACACTATCGCAAATTCGACTCATTAGGAAAATTGAGAAAACTTTTTTTGTACATTATCAAACTGGGAGGTGAAATAAATGCACTGATAACTTTTAGCACAAATAAGGTTTTATAGAAGGAACTTCCTTCAGGAGATTTCAAAGGGGTCAAATTTGCGAACTTCAGTGACCCGCAGGGGGTTGGCATCGATCACTTTGGGAACCCCTCATTTATTCACCCTTACCCTTTATATCTAAGGATATTTCACCCTGACTTCATTGAAAGTTTTAAGTCCTCAGTTTTAAGCCAATCAGAATTGTTGAAAAAGCTTGCTTCAAAGTTAACCTTAGGTCAGGTAACAAGGTGAATGGAGCCTTTAAACCCCCTCTTTAATACAAGATTGAATGCTAGACACGAAATTTCATGAAATAAAAAAAATCGAGAATGAACCACTCACAAAACTCTAGTTAAGGACCTGTGCACTATTGCACTCTTACTTCCTCCCCTCCCCTTATTACCTACTCAATAACTTACTGCCACATCCTCACCTTCCCCTACCAACTAGTACATCCCCAACAACCACTTTCTGACATCTACCATGCCTTAATCTACCCCTACCTACTCCAAAGCCCCCACTAATCGTCACCTTTCCTCTACTGTGACCTAACACTCCACTTTATTCTCTGGAGTGCCTTGATCTCCCGCCACCGACTAAAACTCCTAAGCCAACTACTTCCCTTCGACTATTGTACCCTCACACACTCTCCTTACCTACTAAATCACTAATATACGGGTCCTGAGGGGACGCCCATAAATTACGTGAGGTCAAAAAGGGGGAGGAGGGGGGTCTAGCAATATCTCTCCAAATATCCCCAGGGGGGAGGGGGAGTCAATTAAAACCTCATGTCAACTTTTTGTTTAAAAAATATACGTTTTTTCTTTTATCTTTTTAGCACAAGTTTAGGAAAAATGCGCAAAACAGCGAATCATTAGCCATTTAGTCGTGATAATTTCAAGTTAAGACCCATTTTGATTTCTACATGTAGTTATTTACATCAAAATAGAAGAACCAAATATGACTATAACATACCAACGAAATTAATTTCCTTAAAGTTATGGAGAAAATCTCAAGTGAGAATTAAAGGGGGGGGGATACCAGCAAAATCTCACCAAGGGGGAGGGAGGGGTCCAAAATTTCGAAAAAATACCTCACGTAATTTATAGATGTCCCCTGACCTTCCACTACCAACAACTACTCCACCAACATCTTTCTGTCCTCTACCGTACTCTTACGTACCCCTACCTACTCCAAAGCCCCCCAAAATCGTTACCTTTCCTCTACTGTACCCTGATCTCCCACTACCTACGGCAACCCGTGTATATCCCAATCATCAACTTTTCTCTACTTTGAACCTGACATACCACTAAGTTCTCCGGCATGTTCTATACTCCCACCACCTACTACAACTCGTACAACCACTTCCTATCACCTATTGAACCCTCACTTACTCTATTACCCTTACATACTAATTCACTTACTTCCCCTCCCGTGTCCTGACCTATCGCTACCTACTACTACCCCACCAACACTTTTCTTTTCACTACCGTGCCCTTATCTACCCCTACCAACTCCAAAGCCCACACTAATTGTCACCTTTCCTCTACTGTGACCTAACAATACTCTTTGTTCTCTTGAGTGCCTTGATCCCCCGCCACCGATTACAACTAATGAACCAACTACTTCTCTTCAATTAATTAACCCTCACACACTTCTTACATACTAAATCGCTAACTTTCGCTTTGTTTCCTGACCTTCCACTACTACTACTCCCCCACCGACTACTTTCTGTCCTCTACCGAGCCTTTATGCACCCTTACCTACTCCAAAGTCCCCACAAATCGTTATCTTTCCTCTACTGTACCTTGACACCATTCGCTTTCCTGGGGTACCCTTATCTCCAACCATCTAGCAACTTTAGCAACTTCTCCATCAACCACATCCCCACGACTATTACACCCTCACTTACTCTTCTTACCTACTAAGAAAATCACTTACTTCCGCTACCAACTACTACTTTCCCACTACCCTCTTTCTTCCCTCTACCATGCCTTAATCTAACCCTACCTTCTCCAAAGCCCCCCCCCTAATCGTCAACTTTCTTCTACTTTGACCTGACACACCACTAAGTTATCTGGCGTGTCCCGTTCTACCACCACCGACTACAACTCGTACAACCACTTCCCACAGACTATTGAACCCTCACTTACTGTCCTTACCTAGTTTCCTTGTCCTGATCTACTGCTACCTAGTACTACTCCCCCTCGACTCCCTTTCTTTTCTCTACAGTGCCCTTACTTACCTACTCCAACCGTTACCCTTGCTCTACCGAGCCACCATCACTAAGTTACGTAATCTCCCATTATACATTATGCAATTCTTCCACCAACCACTTTTTTTAAACTATCGTACACTCACTTAATCTCCTTACTTAGAAAAACGCTCACTTCCGCGTCTGCATCTTGACATACCGCTACCAACTACTGCTCCCCCATACCACTTTGTCCTCTAGCATGCCATAATCTACCGCTACCACATAATCCAAGGCCTCAAATAATCGTTACCTTTCCTATACTATACCCTGGCTCATCACTAAGTTTTCTGGTATGCCCTGATTTGCCACCACGGTATACAACTCGTTTACCAACACTTCCCTTCGACTATTGTACCCCCTCACTTACTCTCCTTCAGTGGCGTAACTAGAGTTGACTCATGGGGGGGTGTTACTCCGACCAGTCAACCCCTTCAACATATTACTCCCTTTAAAAAAAATTCTCATAATATCAGACACGGATCCAGCACGGCTCCAAGGGGGCACTTTTTCAGACCATCACCTTTACCTTTTGAGAAAAATGTCAAAATTTTGGGGATTTTCTAAAAGGTATCACTCAAGATCCCCTTTAGGTACCGCTATGGGGGTCCTCCCCCAGAAAAAAAATTTGAAATTTCACCTGTAAAAGTAGGGTTTTAATTCATTTTGAGTACTTTTTGGGACTTTTTTTCGTACTTATGAGTGATTTTTTGGGTCCAAGGGGGACACTTTCCAGAGTGCCACCCCCCTGGATCTCCCACCGCATAATATAGGTAGTAATATAAACAATTTTTTTTACAAAACTTCCGAAGGGAAAACTTCACCTGAAAGGCTTTACTTTCAAGGGAAAAACACAGTAGAACAGACGTAAAAATCTTATAGGGGGGTTTGGGGGTTCTCCCCAGAAATTTTTTAAAAATTCGTTTCTCAATGAATAGTGTTTAAATTCATTTTGAGGCCGTTTGGGTTAGTTCCTAAAAGAACAGTTCCTTGTGAACCACCTTCCTTGCAAAGTGAAATTTCTTCAGTTTTTCATGTTTTGGAAACCGTCGATGTAATGGGGGGGGGGGTTACAACCCCAATAACCCCCCCTCGTTTCGCCTATGCTCTCCTTCCTTACTTTAAACTCTTACTTCCGTTTTATGTGCTCTGACCTTCCGTTACCAACTATTACTCACCCCACTACCCACTTTCTGTCCTCTACCGTGCCTTTATATACCCTTACCTACTCCAAAGCCCCCACCATCCGTTACCTTTCCTCTACTGTGCCCTGGCATCATTAAGTTGACATGAAGTGTAAAAAGTTGAGCAAAAACACTAGTGTCCATCGTTTGACCACGGCTTACTAGATACTTATACAGGCTAGCCGAGTACGTAAATCATTGCAAATCCAGATGGCAACACTGGACCAACTGGCAAAGCATATCCACAGTGTTGAAGGCGGTAGGTGATATAGGTTAGATATAGGTAGGTCTTGTAGCGCTCCAAGCGGGACAAATGGTTTTCATTGTTTAAGACTCGACTAGCCTGTATAAGTATCTAGTAAGCCGTGGTTTGCCACATCGTTTGAATATGATATTATTCATATATATTTATTCTTGGAGAAGTTTAGTAAATGTGTGTTGAATGGCTAGTTTAAGGAAGATATTTTGTGTAAAATCTAAATTGGGTCAATAATAGTTTCTTGACGCTCAAAAATCAGTCAGTCAAAAAAGCGATCAACGAAAACTACCTCATAATACATTTTTTTTCTCATTGTCGTTGATTTATATTATTTTCAAATTAAAATATTGACTTTGAAAGTACATAGTGGGGAAATTTTTTGTAATAAGTATTGAAAATATCCATGACTTTCTCAACTATATCCATGTTTATAAATTAACCGAGAAATAAGTTCCTAAAAAGATTAGTTTCTTCACGAGTAATAACTACGCAGAAAAGTAAAAATTGAGTAAACACTCACTTTCCATTGAAAATTACTCATATTCCTTGGTTTTTTTTAGAGGAAATGCCCACTTTTGGAAGGGGCTATTTTTACCGCGTGTGTAAACCTGAAACCTCAGTCCAAAACGGCAATAACTTTTTTTTTTTTGGGGGGGGGGGAGGTCGAGGGATGATGTGATATTTCCATAACCTTTTCATTACCTTAAAAGTTTATTTTAGCGATGAATTTAATTTCTAACTCAAATGATAACAAAAATCAATTTCAGAAAATTTATAAGGATAAAATTCTGAATTGCTTTGTTGACCGATTTTATCGCTGACTGATGTTTTAGCGACACCATAAGGGGAAATATAAAAAATACTTATTGGAATACAGTAGTTATAAATTTGGGAGTTTTCATGAGGAAAGATTAGGGCCAATTTTTGAGTTGAAGTGTTTAGCAGAATATCAGGGCATTTTATTTACCTGAAACACAAGTTTAGAAGCCACATTCTATTGAAACGTACTCAGCATTGCAGCCGTGACTATCTCAAAGTCACCACTCCACCAGTCACTGTGCCTGCAAAACATTCAGTTCAATGAAACAAAAAAAATAACCTTCGGATTCTTATTCTTATCGTATATCTACCTCTGTGAATATCAACTTAGAAAAGCAGACTAAAAATAGTAAAGGCAATTAAATAACTGCAGTAAAACCTATATATAACCATAATGTAGAGGAATAAATATTTTTTGACGATTTTGTATTAACACCATTAACCTCGTATGGACAGGGACATGGTACATAACAGAGTTATATCATGTTTAAGAAACAGGATTTCCACACTTTCAGTAGACTAAAAATAGGATATTCTTATCCTATACTTATAATAAAGCTATACTTATAGGACCTTTAAAATTCAATTTTAGGGCCATTTAAAAACGCTTTTGTTCTCTGGTCTAATTTAAGAGGGTTTAAGGGTTTTACATGGCACGATGTGAACATCGGGCATGCGATTCCATACACTAAAACAGTGGTTCTTAAGCGGTGGTCCACGGACCATTGGTGGTTCGTGAGATTCTTGGAAGTGATCCGTGGAACACAAAAAAAAATCCAAAAACATAAATTTGAATGAATTAAACAAGAAAAGATTTCTAATGATATTTTTGATACTAGTAATCCTGGTCGCCGTGACTTTAGTCGCCCGTGCGCGCCCGGCCTAAATATTTAAAGTGACATTAGGAGTTCTGAGTCCCGAAGATTTACTTATATTATAACAAAAAAAAAATCAACAATCACTAATTCTCATTCGATATAATTAAATTTTTCCCTTAAAATATAGTTATATTTCGGAACATTATATAAATTTCCATGCTTAATTAGGGATAATTAATTTTCATATTTCAATTTTATAATAAGGATTTTAAGCTACAAAGGGTGGTCCAAAAGGTTCAAATTTTAGACTTAATGGTCCGAGGACTTCTCTGAGTTAGGAACCACTAATTTAAAATGACGAGTAAAACTCTGTGTATTGATTTTCAAGATAAATTGAGATAACTAATCAAGAAAGAGATGGCTGGACGAGGTTGAAGAAGATTTGAAGAAATTAAGGGTGAGAAATTGGAAGACAGGGATCGGAGAGGGTGGAGCTGCCTTGTGAGGGAGGCCAAGGTCCTACATGGACTGTAGAGCCGAGGAGGAAGGAAGGAAGGAAGAAAATAAAGTTCTTTTATAGACGATGCCTCTTAAAGCTGACCCTTAATTTCTGAATTAGATATAAAAACCTCAGAGTTATCTTAGAAGTTTATTTTCTCCCATACAAAATCTGTAACAATAAATTAAAAAATTACTCTGAGGGACTTCCACCAAAAAAGTTATAGAAATTTGACTCAAAATAACTTATTTTTAGTCTTTCCCAGTGACCTCCTATGGATACACCAAGGGTTTAGTTAAGGAGAATTTTTAATGCTAGGACAAAAATACACGACTTTTTAAGGACACCTATAAACAAAAGTTAAATTAGGGCCCTTGAGGAACTCCCTGGCACTCCCTAATCTCCCACTACCTACAACTACTCCACCACCATTCCCTTCCTCTATCATACCCTCACTTACCCTTAAATACTAATTTGCTTACTTCCCCTCCCGTGTCCTGACCTACCGCTACCTACTACTACCCCACCAACACCTTTCTTTTCACTAACATGCCTTAATCTACCCCTACCCAACTCCAAAGCCCCCACTAATTGTCACCCTTCCTCTACTGTGACCTAACAATCCTCTTTGTTCTCTTGGGTGCCTTGATCCCTCGCCACCGATTACACCTAATCAACCAACTACTTCCCTTCAATTATTTAACCCTCACACACTCCTTACATACTAAATCGCTAACTTTCGCTTTGTTTCCTGACCTTCCACTACTAACTACTACTCCCCCCACGACCACTTTCTGTCCTCTACCGTGCCTTTATGCAGCCTTACCTACTCCAAAGTCCCCACAAATCGTTATCTTTCCTCTACTGTATCCTGACACCATTCGCTTTCCTGGCGTACCCTTATCTCCAACCATCTAGCAACTTTAGCAACTTCTCCATCAACCACATCCCTACGACTATTGCACCCTCACTTACTCTTCTTACCTACTAAGAAAATCACTTACTTCCGCTACCAACTACTACTTTCCCACCACCCTCTTTCTGGCCTCTACCAAGCCTTAATCTAACCCTACCTTCTCCAAAGCCCCCCCCTAATGGTCAACTTTCTTCTACTTTGACCTGACCCACCACTAATAGTTATCTGGCGTGTCCTGTTCTACCACCACCGACTACAAATTGTCCATTATCCACTTCCCCCCCATCGACTATCGTACACTCACTCTCCTTACCTATTAAAGCGCTTATGTATCCTGACCTTCAGCTACCCACAGTGGCGGATCCAGCCTGGTCCTAAGGGGGGGGGCAACCATATTTTAGGAAGGTTGGGGGTTCTCCTCAAGAAGAATTTTGAAAATTTTACCCTAAAAACCTATTTGAGGTCGTCTACAGAGCCGCACAACCAGACTTTTGTTTTTCGGGAAGGGTTTAGATGATTCCCATATTTTTCCCAAGGTCTCTCCCCCCCGAAGTATTTTATTGACGATGCTTAGATTACACCCTAGGGAAGGAAGGGGGTGTGGGGGTCCTCCCCCAGAATTTTTTTTTTTAAATTATACCTTAAAATGACTTATTTTTACTTATTTTTAAACTTTTAAGACGGGATTTAAGGTCTCGTCCTCCGAGAGAGATGCTAGAGAGGAACAGTCATCTCTGTTCTAGATGGTCAAGGGGTTGACACATGGGGCTGATTGCCCCACAGGTCTTCCCTTATCTCCCTCTCTTTTCATCACTCCAATGGGGTGTATAAAAATTTATTTGGGTAGGAGCCCAAATATCCTCTAAAGGCCAAAATCTAGATTTCTGCACCGGGGGAGAGGACGCAAAAATATTCCTAAGGCCTCTCCTATGCTTATTTAAGGGACCATTCATGAATGATGTTTTTTTTTGCCAATTTTCGACCCCCTCCCCCTATGTCACATGTCAAGCTCTTAAACCAACAATACGTCTAATATACGATTTAAAAATACCCAAAACCAACTTTTTTATTTAAGCTTAATTTTTCCCCCACCAAATAGTTTTATTTCTATTTTTTATTCATGGGGTTTAAAGTATTTTAGAAAAAATAGTTTCTTTTTTTTTGTTGGTTTTCAGCTGCAGGATGTGATGTCATAAATTTTGCCCCTCCTCCCCTTTGTAACAAATTGTCTCAAATTGAATACCCCTCTCCGAGCGTGATGTCCTTTATGGATGGCCCCTAATGGGTTCAATAAAGCTTTTTAATACGTTTTTAGATAGTATTTGCATCTTGAAGAACTTGTAAGAAAATTGTAAATACAAAAGGTGGTCTAGGGTTCCTCCCCCAGAAAATTTTGGAAATTTGACCCAAAAACCAGGGTTTTAACTCGTTTTGGTACATCTAGTCCGAACCCATTGGGGTGTAATTGACCAGTTGCCCCCCCCCCTGAATCTGCGCTTGAGAGTGCCAAGCCTCACATATTGACTTACATCTTCATGCTTCCTATTTAGTGTTCAATATTTTAATCTTCTCTTCCCACTTACAATTTTTTTTCCTTTTCTTACCTTAATTTTTAAAAAGTGCCTAAGCCCAAGGGGGGGGCAAAAGGCCTGTTGCCCCCCCCTTGGATCCGCCACTGGCTACCCATTACTACTCCTCCACATACCTCTTTCTGTCCTCTACTCTACCCCTACCTGCTGCAACCCCCCACTAATCGTCAACTTTCTTCTACTTTGACCTGACACATCACTAAGTTTTCTGGTACGTCCTGTTCTCCCATCACCGACTACAACTCTTGCAACCACTTCCCACTGACAATTGAACCCTCACTTACTGTCCTTACCTAGTTTCCATGTCCTGATCTACTGCTACCTAGTACTACTCTCCCTCGGCTCACTTTTCTCTACAGTGCCCTTACTTACCTACTCACACCGTTACCTTTCCTCTACCGAGGCAGCACCACCCGTGTCTCCCACTACCTACTTCAACTCTTCCACCAACAACTTTTTTTCAACTATCATACACTCACTTAATCCAGCTAACTCCAGCGTCTGCATCCTGACATACCGATACCAACTACTGTTCCCCCACATACCACTTTGTCCTCTAGCATGCCCACTTCTCACCGACTATTGAACCCTCACTTCCTGTCCTTATCTAGTTTCCGACACATGATCTACTGCTACCTAGTACTACTCCCCCTCGACTCACTTTCTTTCCTTACCTACTCCAACAGTTACCCTTCGTCTACCGAGCCGTAGATCTCCCACTTCTTAACCTTACACTACTAACTACCACTCCCCCACACTAACCATTTTTTGTCCTCTACCGTGCCTTTATGTACCCTTACCTACTCCAAAACCCCCACATATCGTTATTTTTCCTCTACTATGCCCTGACGCCTATAAGCATTCTGTACGGTGTACGTGCGTCGTGGCACTTCTCATTTAGGAGCGTTCTCGAAATCATTCTTTTTTTTCTTCTGCCTCTTTTTCGCTGATGCACCAGCTGTCTTTTCATTTTTTTTATTTACCTTCACTCTTTTATGCCCTCGGTATGGTGTTTTTAGTCAGTGAGACACGTGCATCTTTGTTTTGGAAATATACTGATTCAGTTTTCGGCAGATTTGCGAGTAGACAGTCACGTTTTTTCTTTGCTATATAGAATATCATCGATTGTTTTTTCTGCCAAGAATATTATACTTTAAATTTATCTTGCTGTAATATTTTTTTTACTGTAAGTCAAACTGCTTCATAAGCACTGCATTTAACCTTGTTTTAAATATTAAGAAATATTTAATTGCAATTAGTAAAATGGTTAAAATTTGTTGCAATAAACGTTTTTAACTTCTTTTAGGAAGTAAATGTTAGCAATACTAAATAATAACTTAAATTTTGCTTGAACTTTTGGTAGAAAATTATGATCACCTCACAAAGCTTCCTAGATGATAGCTATTCAATGTATTATATTTTTATCCATTCTTTACTCTACTAAAATATTTAGAACATATTTCATTTTTTTATTCATTCCAGCAATTGTTGTTTTCGGTCATAAAGCATTAAAAGGCAAGAAATTTGTAAAAATGAAGTTATAAATAACACTGCTAAGTTTGAATCTAACATTTAAAATGTTGTAAATTTAAATTCAATGATAAAAAATTTTAATTGACAAATTGAAATTAGTAAAAATACATATTAGTTTTGCTGTGGGAGGACAGAAAACAATTATATAAAAATTTTAGTTTTAAATTTTCAAAATAAAAATATGAATCAAAGAGCTTCTACAATCGTTTTTAAAAATTAATGTATTAAAAAAATAATTAAACTCTAAATATAAATAAAAAGTAATTTAAAAAACATGAAATATGTTCTTTTAACATTTCCACATAATAATTTAAATTTATTTACATTTTGATTTCAATTATGCTATAGTAAAAAGTTAAGTATTGCATTAAAGAATCCTCCCCACTTTCAACAATTTCATTCAAAAACGAAGGGGGAAGATAAAAGCTTTCAATCGCCGTACTTACTGAATTAGCAATACTTTCATGCGCATCGTAAACAAAGTAAATAAAAAAAGTGACAGCTGGGGCTTTCGCGAAGAAGAGAGCAGCACAGAGGCTAGTGGGAAATCATGGCACCATTACTAAGTGCCATGATCTCCCACTAGTTACTGCAACTCGTCCACCAAACACTTTTTTTCAACTATCTTACACTCACTTACAGCCATATTCAAAGCCGTCAGTGTTAACCAGCAGCTAAAGAAAGAAAAATTAGCTTTTCGCTGAATCTGATTGGTAGAATCCTTCTTTGACCAAGGATGTAACACCGACGTTTATAGCTTTGAAATATGGCCTTTAATCTCCTTACTTAGAAAAACACTTACTCCCGCGTCTGCATCCTGACATACCGCTATCAACTACTGCTCCCCCACATACCACTTTGTCCTCTAGAATGCCATAATCTACCGCTACCCCTACCTACTCCAAGGCCTCAAATAATCGTTACTTTTCCTCTACTGTGCCCTGGCACATCACTAAGTTTTCTGGCGTACCCTAATCTTCCACCACCAACTCGTCTACCAACACTTCCCTTCCACTATTGTACCCCCTCACTTACTCTCCTTACCTACTTAAAACTCTTACTTCCATTTTATGTTCTGACCTACCATTACCAACCACTTTCTGTCCTCTACCGTGCCTTTATGTACCCTTACCTACTCCTAAGCCCCCACAATCCGTTACCTTTCCTCTACTGTACCCTAACATCACTAAGTTCTCTGGCTTGCCCTGATCTACCACCACCTTCTTTTCTTCTTACTTTTTTTCTAAATTTCTACATTTATAATACATTTCTACATTTATAATTCTGCCCCCCTTAAAATAAAAAATCGATAATGAACCCTCCACAAAACTCTAGTTAAGGTCCTGTGGAGATCTTAAGGTGGACATGAAGTGTAAAAAGTTGAGCAAAATATCATATAAGTTGAGCATATAAGTTGAATATCCTCCAATTTGTTCTTGGAGAAGTTTAGTAAATGTGCGTAGAATGGCTAGAGGATATTTTGTTTTAAATCTAAATAGGGCCAATAATAGTTTCTTGACGTTCAAAAATCAGTCAGTCAAAAAAGCGATCAACGAAAACCAAACTTCTTTAACCTCATAATACATTTTTTTTTGTCATTGTCGTTAATTTATATTATTTTCAAATTAAAATATTGGCTTTGAAAGTACATAGTCGGGAACTGTTATGTAATAAGTATTGAAAATATCCATGACTTTCTCAACTATATCCATGTTTATAAATTAACCGAGAAATAAATTACTAAAAAGATTAATTTCTTCATGGGTAATAACTAGCAGAAAAGTAAAAATTGAGTAAACACCCAATTTCTATTGAAAATTACTCATATTCCTTGCTTTTTTTGAGAGGAAATGCCCACTTTTTGGAAGGTGCTATTTTTACCACGAGTGTAAACCTGAAACCTCAGTCCAAAACCGCAATAAAACTTTTTTTTTTTTTGGGGGGGGGTCGAGGGGGAATGTGGTATTTTCATAACCTTTTCATTACCTTAAAAGTTTTTTTTAGCGATGAATGTCCTTTCTAACACAAATGATAACAAAAATAAATTTCAGAAAATTTATAGGGGAGAGTGTTGTACCTATGGACAGTTGTACCTTCAGCCACCGCATTTTAAAATTCGGGAAAAAATGTAAATTTGAAATTGTGGTCGATTTCTAATGTAAACAGATGCTATCTAGTTGCTAACGTGAAATCAGCTCTTTAAATTTTTTTTTCAATTTTATATAACAAATTTACTGTTTTTAGATGCTCAAAGTTTTTTTTAGTGCATCACTACATTAATGCTTGTCTTCCCCTATAATTATGTGATAAAATGGGATATTTGGGGTATATCCCCGAGATTTTGACTTTTTAGTTTTGATATTAGAAATCGTCAGATCTCAATTCTTTTATTTTTTATAGAATTTTTAATGCAAAAACAACTGAGGTTGTACCTTCGTACACGTTCTTGTGGATGGCTGTAGCTAATCGTTGCTTTTAAATCAGGTTTTCATTAAAGTGAATACATTTTAATGCATCTTTAATTAATTCTAAAGGGATATCTACTTGTCAGCGATTAGAATAGTAGATTTTTAGATGAAAAATCAAACATTTTATGTTCTAAACTACTTTTTTAAATTTTTGATTCTACTTTGTATTTAATGTAAAATATAATGTAAAATCGTAAGCACCCTATCGCATTTCAGTATGATGATTACAAAAAACTTAAAATTTCCACCGACGAAGATTTGCGAATACTATCAAATGCTTGCACAACTAAGTGTCGATCGAATTGATTTTTTGGACCAGTGAAGTGATCAGATCGATCAGCACGATTGATGAAACTATTACCTTAAATTTGGATCTGAGAATCCCATGTGATTTATGTATTTTTGGTAAAAAATAAAGACTTATCATTCAACTTCTTTTTAAAGATCATTTACAATCTAAAACTACATTACTTTAAAAAATGTATTTCCAATTTTAAAAATGCTTGAAATAGTTCATTAAAAGGTAAAGAATCAATAAAAATGTTCATTTTTAGCTCTTTTCAATTAAAACCTCCCTTTTAAAGGGTGTCCACAGGTACAACCGGGTCTGTCCATAGGGAGAGCCGGTGGTTGTACCTATGGACACAAATTTCGTCAAGTTATTAAAGTTAATAAAAAATCCAATTTTCAAGATTTTAGCTAATAAAAAATATCCTCCTACTCACAATCTATAGGTCTATAGGTTGGGCACTTTAAATAATCAAAATATGATTTTTCCTGTCTTAGAAAAATCCAAACGTGATTTTTGTCCGAAGGTACAACACTCTCCCCTAAGGATAAAATTCTGAATTGCTTTGTTGACCGATTTTAACTCTGACTGATTTTTTAGAGACACCATAAGGTAAAAATATAAAAAATACTTATTAGAATACAGTAGCTATAAATTTGGGATTTTCCTATAAGGAAATATTAGGGCCAATTTTCGAGTTGTAGTGTTCCAGCAGAATCAGGGAATTTTATTTACCTGAAGCACAAGTTGTGAAGCCAAATTCTATTGAAACCTCCGCAGCATTGCAACCGTGACTATCTCAGAGTCACCACTTTTACACCACCTGCAAAACATTCAGTTCAATGAAACATAAAAAAATTAAACTTCGGATTCTTATTCTTATCGTATATCTACCTCTGTGAATATCAACTTAGACGAGCAGACTTAAAAATAGTAAAGGCAATTAAATAACTGCAGTAAAACTTGTATATAACCATAATGTAGAGGAGTAAATATTTTTTTGACGATTTTGTATTAACAGCATTATCTCGTATGGACAAGGACATGGTAATGCATAACAGTTATATCATGTTTAAGATAACAGGATTTCAACACTTTCAGTAGACTAAAAATAATATATACATATAGGACCTTTAAAATTCAATTTTAGGGCCATTTAAAAACGCTTTTGTTCTCTGGTCTAATTTAAGAGGGTTTAAGGGTTTTACATGGCACGATGTGAACATCGGGCATGCGATTCCATACACTAAAACAGTGGTTCCCAACCGGTGGTCCGCGGACCATTGGTGGTTCGTGAGACTCTTGGAAGTGATCCGTGGAAGAACACAAAAAAATTCCAAAAATATAAATTTGAATGGATTGAACAAGAAAAGATTGAATTATACTTTCGGCTGTGTAATTTGTGGGGATAACAGTCAACACTAAATTGTTAAACAATAATTTCTTCTAGTATAAATATTTAAAGTGACATATTTATTAGGAGTTCTGAAATAAAAATACCACAATTTTGTGAGTCTCTAAGATTTACTTACATTACAACAAAAAAAAAATCAACAATCACTAATTCTTAGGAGATGTACAGCTGAGGAAAAAAAAAACGTTGGTAAAATACCACACAACGCAGCTTGGTTAAAGGGAAAATCATTTTATTACAGTCAAAACACTAATATTTATACATAAGAACTTCTAAACACGCTGCCATTCACTCCAACTAAATATATGAAAGATTGTATACAAACTGCTATAGCGCAGGTAAAATGTTCGACTCCTTATCATACTGGGCGCGTTGAAATTACCCAAATTTCAAAATTCCTTCTATTTACATTCCCTCCAACCTCACTGCAATGGTAAAATACAAATTTTACTAATAGACCTCAAAGTCTCACCCAAAGGGACCTTTAATCTAACCACTCTAACCTTGTTATCCTTTCCTCTGAGTGATTCTATAACCTTCGCTATTGCCCACTTGCAAGGCGGAAGATTATCTTCTTTAATTAGCACAATCGTTCCAGGTTGTATGTTTTTCCTCTCTGTTTGCCATTTATTCCGCTGCTGAAGATGACTCAGAACATCTATCTGCCACCTTTTCCATATAAGCTGGACCTGTTTGGTCAACCGTTGCCATTTAGACAATCTGTTGTCAGGTACATCTGTCACCTCAGGCTCCGGTAATGATATCAATGGACGCCCAATCAAAAAGTGACCAGGAGTCAATACCTCAAACTCATTAACATCTCCAGGCAATGGGCATAGTGGTCTTGAATTCAAGATGCCCTCAATCTGAACCACCACCGTATTAAATTCCTCCAGTGTCAAAACAGACGAACCCACAGTCCGCCTAAAGTGGTGCTTGAACGACTTTACACCAGCCTCCCACAAACCGCCGAAGTTTGGAGATCTGGGAGGGATGAATTTCCAATCAATGCCCTCAGCCGCTGAAAACAGAGCCAGTGATTCTTCTTGCCTCCTCACAATAGCAAACAGACGCTTGATCTCGGAGCTGGCTCCCTTAAAGTTGGATGCGTTATCAGTACAGATTACCGCCATCTTACCTCTTCTTGAGATAACTCTCTTAAGGGTTGCCACAAATGCCTCCGATGTCAACTCCGAGACCGTCTCCAAATGGATGGCTCTAGAAGAAAAGCAAATGAATATGGCAACATAATATTTCGCATATACTCCCTTTCTCTGATTCTTATATTTGATTGCAAATGGTCCGCAAAAATCTATACCGCAATTTGTAAATGGCGGACTATAGGTAACTCTCGACACAGGAAGATCACTCATTATCTGATGAGCAGACACAGGCTTAGCTCTAAAACAAATGTTGCACCTATGTACTACCTTTCGCGCAGTACTTTTGCCACTTAAAGGCCAATATCTTAACCTTACATGGTGTATTAAACCTTGAGCACCAACATGTAAATATCTCTTATGATAAAATTCAAAAACTAACTCCGTAAAGCTATTATTTGGCAATATAATTTGGTGCTTAGCATCGTAATCTAAAGGTGCATTTTTCAAACGACCCCCTACTCTAAGTAATCCATTATAATCCAAGAATGGATCAAGACTTCTTAACTTACTCATGACTGGTATAACTTTACCCTCCTGCAACGCCTTCCTCTCGGCTTCAAACGCTCTTGATTGTATGTGCTTAATCATCCAAAGTTCTGCCCTCTCCAGTTCGGTGGACGTTAAGTAGGTTTCATACATCTTTCCCTTGAGACGTCCCACAAACCTAAAACAATAACTCAAAATTCTTATAAGTTTTGAATAACTGTTAGACAAAGTCAGGAATCTATCCCAAAAATCACATTCAAGTATCCCCACACAAGAAATTACCTTAGTTTTAAACTCTCTCTCAAACCTCTCATCCCCAACATGCGAGACCCCTGGAACCTGAACCTCACGCTCGAGGCAGTAAGGACCTTTCCACCACAATTCATTTTCAAGTAACTCATCCGCATTCATACCTCTTGACAAGGGGTCTGCTGGGTTTTCCTTTGAGGATATATGTCTCCACTCAAACAATGAATCCATTCTTTGGATTTCTGCCACCCGATTACTAATAAATGTCTTAAGAAGACGCGGTTCCGTTTGTAGCCATGCCAGCACAATAGTAGAATCGGTCCACAGACTTACCCTATCAGTTCGTAGCTTCAGAGAAGCAATTACTTTTGTTACTAATCTTGCCAAGAGCAAGGCGGCACATAACTCCAACCTGGGAATAGTGACCGTCTTCAATGGTGACACTCTAGATTTACTGCACAGCAGTCTAACCGTCCAGTTTCCCAAACCATCGCACGTTCTGACGTACACCACTCCCCCATATGCACGCTCTGATGCATCTGAAAATCCATGTATCTCCAGATTAACCGTTTCCGCAGATAAAACAAATCTGGGATATTGAATCTGATTGACCTTCAGTAATTTCTCAAAAAACTCCCTCCAAACCTCCAATAACTCAACTGGAAGATCGTCAGACCAATTTAGCTGATATCGCCATAAATCCTGCATTAAAATCTTAGCCTTAGTTATTACTGGACCTATAATACCCAACGGATCAAACAATCTAGAGATCTCCGACAAGGCTTCCCTTTTTGTTAAGGAAATTATTTCTTTCACCGAAACCTTATAAGTCAATTGATCAGTACCTGGTATCCACAACATACCCAAGGCCTTCACTGCATTACAGTTTTCCTCAAAGGCGTACTCTGATTTAGAACCATCGTGTAACAATTCCGGATGATTCGATACCCACTTGTGCAATTCAAAACCTCCTCGCCTCAACATATTCACCAATTCCCATTGCAATTTCTTTGCCAGTTCAACCGACGGTGCCCCTGTCAAAATGTCATCCATGTACATGTCCCCAATAACTACCTCTGCGGCTCCAGGGAAATCTCTCCCCTCAGCATCTGCAAGTGCTCGCAGCGATCGCATTGCCAAAAAAGGCGCACTAGCCGTTCCATACGTTACAGTCTTTAATTGATACGTCCTAACTGGGGAACTGCACGTTGACTTCCAAAGAATTCTTTGAAGATTTCGCTGAAATGGCTCAACCCAAATTTGCCTATACATCTTCTTAATATCCGCACTGAAGGCGTATCTGTGAGTTCGAAATCTTAAAGTGATGGAAAATAAACCTTCCTGTATATTACCACCATTGAGCAGCACAGAATTCAAGGACATACCCGTGGTAGTGTGTGCCGAAGCATCAAAAACTACCCTTAAAGGAGTTGTTGTATTTTCTCTTTTGTAAATACCATGATGAGGAATATAATAAGCGAACTCACCAACTTCACAAACTTCCTCCATATGCCCCAACTCCAGATATTCGTCCATAAATTTCTTGTATAAGGCAGCGGTTGTTGGGTTCCTGTTTAATTTTTCCCACAACTTTTTTAGTCGTATCATGGCCATTTCTCGAGACAACCCCAACAGATGTTCAGGATCTTTCTTCATAGGTAATGATACCACGAACCGACCTTCTTCATCTCTTCTAACGGTCTTCACAAAATGCTCTTCACAATATTCTTCCTCCTCGCTCCTCCTCGACGTGGTTCTCTCTTCTGGTAATGATTCAATGTCGAAGAATCTTTTTACACTTTCATCCAAATCTTCGTCTAATGTGACAAGGCATCTGTGAGTTCCACCTTCTTCCCGTAAACTTCCCGTAACAAGGTACCCAAACACAGTATTTTGCAACAATATATTTCCATCCCTTAGCCTTACTTTTTCTGATTTCATTAAATCATAGAAAAGCTCAGATCCTATAAGCAAATCTATTCCACCCGGAGAGAAGTAACTCTCATCCGCCAACTTGATCTCAGGTGGAATACCTAGGTTCGAGGCATCTAACCTCTTAGCTGGAATCACCGATGTAATCTGCGTAACAATCAGGCATTCACAGCTCTTTGAAAATGAGCTACCTTCATTTGAAATGTCTATATCAGCCTTTGCCTTGACCACCTGTGAGTTTCCACCAATTCCTGAGACAGAAGCTCTGAACCTTTTCATACTCAGCCCCAAGCTCTCACACGCCTTTCTGGTTATGAAACAAGCAGTTGACGCCGAATCCAATAATGCTCTTAATTTGTATTGCCTCTGATCTCTTCCTCTGACAAAAACCATAGCAGTGCTTAGAAGCGCCATTCTTGGAGATCCTGCAGGAAGAGCCTCCGTTTGTGTTGATAACGCCTGGCAATCATATTCTTGTCCCTCCTCCGCAGAGTCCCTTTGTTTTCCAGACACCTCTTCATCGCAGCCATCTACTTGACTCCTCTGTACAGTAATTCCTGATGACTGTTCCACTTCTCCAAGAGCACCCACAATAGGGTCCGCAGCAACCAATCGCCTCTCCGCAGTTGGACGCGAAGCATCGTGCAACAAGTTGTTATGTCTCTGATGACAAATCGAGCAATTATATTGTGCCTCACACTCTCTTGCTTTATGCGATCCATTTAAACAATTCAAACAGAGTCCCAGTCTAACCACAACATCGTATCTTTGCCTTATTGTCATACCTTTGAATTTTCTGCAATGATAAATACGATGAGGATTCCCACATACAGGGCAAGCCCTATCCTCCGAATTCACCACAAAGACATTGGATCTGGCGTTACTCTTATTTCGACTCACGCCACCAACACCAAAACCAGTTCGATGCGGAAAACTTTTGCCTATGTTATCTAAGGCACGCGCTCTCTTTTCCAAAAACGTCAAGAACTCATCAAGATCTGGAACTCCACATGAATCCAAACTCAATTCGTATTGCCTGCGTGATTCCTTGTCCACCTTTCCCAGCACTATGCTCCAGATCAAAACATCTGACAAGTTATTCCTCTTAAACCCTAGCACATCCAAGGATCTAATATTTTTCCTAACCACATCAATCAGACTCCTCAATTCTCTCGATGACTCATAATTTATCCTATCGAAGTTCAATATATTGTTAATGAAAGTCTCTACCAGTAACTTCTTATTCTCGTATCGCTCCTTCAAGGCCTCAAACAGCGATTCAAAGTTATCTTCTAACGATCTTAAGCTTCTTGCGTCCCCACTCAGGGAAGCACTTAGGTAATATAACTTCTGCTCGTCAGATAAATCCGGATTCAATCCGATCAAATTTTGAAACTGTAATTTGAAGGAGCTCCACTCCTCACACTTTCCAGAAAAAACAGGCAAAGGGATCTCCGGTAATTTTACTCTAACACTCTCATTTTTTGATCCCAGCTTTTTTTCCGTATCTATACTTAACTTATTTTTAGCCCTTTCAGTCAAAAACTTACTAATTCTTGACTTGATAACGCACATTTTCTCGTTATAATCTTCACTACCTGTTAACTCGGCCATATACTCATCTTCTTTTACGATCAACGTCTCAATATCTAAATTTAACGTCTTTAAAGTCTGTTCTTTTTCTAATAACAGTTCCAATGTAGTTTCCAAAAGATCATACTTGCCAGGATCGTCCACGATCTTTCCCAAGATATCATCTGCTTTGTTAATCAACCTCGTCGCAGCAGCTCTAACATAAATTCTCTTCCTTTTCAGCTTATCCATTGCTTCCATTTTCTCAAACTATACAGTTATCCCTCACAAAAACTCATAATACGACATCCAAATTGTCGCTGTTCGTAGTTGTTCGACGGACCATGATAAAATACCACACAACGCAGCTTGGTTAAAGGGAAAATCATTTTATTACAGTCAAAACACTAATATTTATACATAAGAACTTCTAAACACGCTGCCATTCACTCCAACTAAATATATGAAAGATTGTATACAAACTGCTATAGCGCAGGTAAAATGTTCGACTCCTTATCAAACGTTACAGTTATTTTTTAGGCTTGGCAATTTATCGATGATTTGGCGCTTCTTGCGTTTTTGTTTTTATTTACGCGTTTTCAAACAACACGAAAATTAGCTCAGTGCGATTTTTGACTTTGAAATTACTAATAAACTAATATAAATAAACAAAATTAAAATAATTTAATCATAATATTTATATGCTTATTAAAGCTTAAAAATTTTAAAAATAACATTATCTCATGTTTCGACAATTTAAAACTGAAATATTAATGAAAATCGGTTCACTAGTACTGGTAGGTTGTCAGAAATCCGTGTTTGGCAGTCGGGTGTTGGCGACTAATTTCAGGCTTTTAATATGAATTTTTCAGATTTTGACGGTCTGCCATGGGTTTGTTTAACGTCCAAATTAAATGAAACTCGGTGATGAGGGTTAAATTACTATGATCTTTCATAAAATCGAATAAAAATTGAGGGTCGCCATGAAAAAAGATGCAGTTTTTATTGCGCTGCACCAGAAGACGACCTCTGAGAGAAAAATAGTCAATTAATTTTTTCAAGCATACACTAAATCCTGAAAAATGACACCAAAAGCATCTTTCTAACCCCACCCGTTCTCCCGCAAAGTCTACTGTAACGTTTTTTTTTCCTCAGCTGTACAATTTTTTTCCCCCTAAAAAAAAAAAGTTATGTTTCAGAGCATTATATGAATTTCCATGCTTAATTAGGGATAATTAATTTTCATCTTTCAATTTTATGAGGATAAGGATTTTAAGCTACAAAGGGTGCTCCATGAATGTTCAAATTTTAGACTCAATGGTCCGCCGACTTCTCTGAGTTAGGAACCACTACTTTAAAATAACGAGTAAAACTCTGAATTAATATTCAAGATAAATTGAAATAACTAATCATACTTTTGTTTGAGATTTTAAGAGCTGCCGCAAGGATACCTCAACCTTAAAACAAAGGGTGAAAATCAAGTTCTTTTATATACGATGCCTCTTAAAGCTTATTCTTAATTTCTGAAATAGGTATCAAAACCTCAGTCATCTTAAAAGTTTATTTTTCCCATACAATCTGTAACAGTATGTTAAAAATTAGTCTAAGGAACTTCCACCAAAAAATTGATAGAAATTTGACTCTAAATAACTCATTTTTGGTCTTCCCCAGTGGCCTCCCATGGATAAGCCAAGGGTTGAATTAAGAAGGAGAATTTTTAAGGCTAGGATAAAAATGCACGACTTTTTAGGGACACCTAAAAACAAAAGTTAAATTAGGGCCCTTGAGGAACTCTTATTCCTCCAACCTAAGCCTGATGTCTCCTAGAAATTTAAACTATAATTTTATATGTATTTTGGTGTTTTTATCGTGTCAATTTTTGGTTATTTACTCGTACATTTCTAAGCCCCGTGTAACACAAATTGGTACACGGAGAGATGGGACTTATTTACGCGGAATGGTTCCCAACACGTAGATGTCCGCGGACCACTTAGCTTAGACTGAATTTGGAACCATAACAGACCACCCCTCTTCTTTTAAAACTTTCACCCTCACAAAATTGTAAGATGCGAGTTTATATGCCCCAATAATTTTTGTGCAACACTCAATCATGGCGCTAGATATTGAAAACCTGTTGACTGGAGTTTGATTAGTAAGTAGTAGAAAATGTTAATAGTGATATCCCTACAATTTAAACAGATGAACAAGTCATTAACACGAGTAAAATTCAACCTAAATCGTTCCTATCGTCAAATTTCTATGTATTTGAAACCTTTCTGTGTGCTATCGGACACCTTCACCGGCCATTTCCAAAGCGCTCACGGAACACCGGTTGGGAGCCACTGCTGTAGAGGAGGCATAAAAAAAGCATGAGTACTACTAAGCATGATTAAAAGAAAATAGAGTGCCCTAAACTCTACCCGAATAAGTAATTATTTTACGTTATGTATAAATCACTGGATTTTCCAGAGCAGGGGACATGGGCCCACGAATTTCCCATAAGTAACAAAAAAAAACTAACTTTTTAGACCTGCTAATATTAAAAACTTTTCTCGGGGGAGGTACCACAAAACTCGTATGATACGTTCTCTCTCTCTGACACAAAACAATACTTTTTTCTATACTCGACAGCAAAACAGCTCCCTGAACCCAGTACGTCACTACACGGAAGGAGAAAATGGGTAAACACAAAGCCTGTTGGGTTGCTGGAAGGAGTTTCGGTACGCAAATCGTGATAAAAAGACGCTATATAGGTATACAAGGGTTTAACAAAATAATTATAATTTTAAACTGACGTTCACTGTGAAAATTCAGACCAAAATGGGAACTACTTTGTTAGTGACGTCACAGGGTCAACTAACGTTGCTGTCTAGTAGTCACATGTCGAGAGAGGTGATGAGAATGTTATAGTGGACTTACGGCCATATTCACAGTCATCAGTGTCGGTGTTAACCAGAAGCTAAAAAAAGGAAAATTAGCTTTTCGCTTACTCTGATTGGTTGAATCCTTCTTTGACCAAGGATTTAACACTGACGCTGATGGCTGTGAATATGGCTGTTAATGGTTCTATTCCCTTAGCTTCTTAGTTGGACTTAAAGGTTCTATTCCTAAAAACCTCTTAGTTACCAGAGGAGCCAAGAACCAACTTAGACAATTAAAAGTGGCAACAGTGTTTTTATAATTTTCTTACTTTGTCAATAATGGTAGTATGAATGATGAATGGTCGAGTAAGCAGACAAGTAGTCAGTGCTCGTTTTTTTGTTGTATCTTATTGAAATAAATTTATGTCTCAGAGATATGTTTGCTTCCTTCTTTGATGACTAAAAATGTCGTAAATATTTCATACAGGTTAGGCGATTTGGGGTTTTATGGCGCAAGAACCATAGCAGGTCATTTTATTCCCATACAGACCGTCACTCAATTGAAGAAATTCATACAACTGATATTTATGCGTGGACCTTAAGTGATCCAGAATATGATTTATTACTCTTTAACTTAAGGTAATGGGCTGTAACATAAGGGGTCATAGGACTGTTAAAGATTCAGTGAAAACAACTTTACATAATTTAACAAATTAAATACGCACTATCCAATTTATCTCGACTAATGCTTTCTTTCATATTTCAGATGTCCTTTTCTCTGTTTATTAGGAATTAATCTATCTTAATGTGTGGAAGTAGAAAATAATTATGAATAGTAAGTTTTATCCAGGCTTGTATCCGTGCAGGATTTTTCCCAAACTAAATGTACATAATGGTAAATAAATAGCCCTTACAAAAATAAGAGTGATACAGAAAAAAAATAATATCGTTAAAGCATAATTTAACTTAGTTGTTCCTAAATTACAATAAATTTTACAAGTTAAAAATTTCAAAATTCAATAATTTGACATCAAAATGTTAGGGAGGTTGTGCTTAATTATACAGAAAATAGTCTGAAAATTTCTTGAATAAAATCAAATCAGTATTTTAGTAAATAATGTTCTAAACATCAAAAATTGACATTTAGAGATAAATTACTTTAAAGTTCACGAGATACAATAAATTGGTTAATAAATAACTTTAAATAGAGATTTGTTTTGTAGTAAGCAGAAAATATTTTTTTTAGCCTAACATTCATTTTTTCAAAGAAACTTTAAGAGTAGTATGACCCCTTGTTTTCAGACACTGTCTTATAGTAATTAAAAAAGTTAACTTTTCTACAATACCTATTACAATTGTAACCAAGATGCTTTAAAAGAAGGTTAGTTTATTAATATTATAATATTAGGGATTTTAAGCTGTGAGGTTCTTGCTGAAAATAACAAAAATAAAACATTATTTACCTAAAACAGGTCGAGAAGCTGAAGTTCAAGGACGTGTAGATAACAAAATCACCGATGGCGTACCTGTAAAACATTCAGACGAATGTAGTACCACTAGAAAGTAAAACACTTGATTCCTTCAGTAATTCTTTCTCAATGAATGAGAGTATTTTAACTTAGTGTCATTTAATTGAGTCAGTTTGAAAAAGGGAATAAGTCCAAAATCTAAGTCTCGAGAAAATTGGGGAAAAAAACTGTATAAGTAATGGAATTTTCATTGCATAACCAGAAATTTTGAACTGGAAATAATTCAGGAACCTATTTAGAGTATAGAATAATCATCGAAAATATAACTATAGTCAAAAGTATTTAACAGTTGAAAAAAGTAGATGGACTTTTCCCCCTTTTCAACCTCATAAAATATCAGATAGGAAAAAAATCTTAAAAACAACTTTAATCGACAACTAAATTATATTTCTGCTAAGTTCACAGCAAGAAATACTAAGACGAATAAAATTAAAAATTATTATGAAAATTAAAAATTATTATGAAACTTAGTCATTGAGGTACTATCAATCGAGTAAGTGAATATCAATGGAAAATCAACATTCATTGGTTAAAAAGAAAAAAAGATTCTTAAATTAAAATCAAATTCTATCAATGTACAATACTTCTAACTCTGTTTCTCACCCACAATTTTTAATAATTCTAGTTAATCAAGATGCAAATCTTAATTTAAGGGGTCATAGGACCCAAATCTTACAACAAAAAAAAATTACTGTATTTAAATTTCCTAGGGAAAACAGACAGAAAATGTTTCTAATCTTAAAAAAAATATTAATAGGTATTCTTTATCCCTGCCACAATGAAGCTAAAACACTAATTTGTTTACAGATAGATAATATACATAAAATTACTCACTCGCTGTTAACGATTCTCTATAGTTTTCCCATCTATTTTCTTTCTTTCCAAAAGATAGGCTCATTATTTGTACACCTCCCATCCTATGTTATTTGAAGTCCGGAGTAAAAAGCTCATGCAAAGAAACACAAACAAATATGTTTAAAGGAATGAAAATGCACATAAAAATATTCTCTGCAACACCAATACCTTAACTTACGAGTACTTTACAGAAGAGAAACTGAGGCATTTGTTTCAAGAACAAGTTATCTCCCCTTTAAATTCAAATTAACTTTAGTTTATTTTTTCAGCCCTTAAGAGCTCTTTGGAGCTATCTTAAATGTTGGCGTGCACCTTAGGGTTACTGTATAAATTTTGCGTAGGTTAGGATAAATATGGGAGTCAAAACAGCAACCCTTGTATTTGTACTATGAGCTCTGTGCATAATAAAGTTTAAATTTTTTTATTGCGTTTCAAAAGATTCAAGCGGACGATATCGACCACCATATAATTTATGATAAACGTTAAGTTCTAATTGATTTCGATCAACTTATAAGAGCTACTACCAGTACCACCCTGGTTTTTTTCACTCAAGTAAGTCTATGAGAGTTGAAATGAGGTCCAGATTTTTTTGTCAATTTTGGGCAGTTTAAAAACCCATATTTGGCACGTTCAAAATACTGCATTTTAAGGGAACTATGATAAGAAGTGTTTCGCTAAATTGGCTAATCTAACTGTGAACAAACTTGGTTTAAAAGTGGATACCTGGTTCTCGCCCCAAAGTACTCAATTCGTTTCTGCACAATTTCAAAAGAGACATAAGTTAAAAACTACAATAGCTAAAAAATGGACGTGTATTCATTCCTCTTTTGGATTCCTCTACAGAACAAAAATGTGGAAATTGCCTATTCTAAGCAGCTCATCCTCACAGTTTCAATTTAAGAAGAGAAATTTAGATAAATATTTTAACGATGCATATGCATATTGATATATCAATATATATTGAGATGCAACATACTCAGATCATGAAGTTTTAGATACTCTTGCCTTATACGATAGTCAAAAAGTTCCCGGAATGGTCACCTGCATTCATGCACGCAGGTGTTTGTTGGAGGGGAAATATCTTTTCAGGAGGTTTACAGCACTAATAAAGAAAACAGAGCAATCTGGAATTCATTTCCGGTACTCTGTGTTAGCTGCAGACCATTTTTGATAAAGTGAATTTTTCATTCGTCGGATTTTGAAATGTTGTCTTTAGAGCAGCGCGAAAACATAAAATTCTGCGCTTTCTTTGAGCAATCGCCTTCTGAGGCGCTCGAGATGCTGAAGGAAGCAAAGGGAAACGATGGCATGGGGAAAAATACGAGCGGTATAAACGTTTTTGTCAAGGCCACACGAACATCCAAGACCATCCTCGGACTGGGCGCTATTGGACTGTGATGGAAAAAGCGACAAAGCAACTGAAGGACATCTCAAAGAAATAAATCCCAGAAAATTATTAAATTATTAAAATTTTTTAATAATTTGTAATAGACCAATTCCGGGCACTTTTTGACCCCACCTCGTATTCACTTTTCATAAAAATCTTAAAAATTTCATAAATATGTATTTTTTAACTGTTTCCTTGAACTTTCTAACTCAAACACAGTTTTTACCATAAACAAAACTGTGATAATTGAAATTGATCTACAAGTTTGTCTGAGAATTTCTCTTTTGTCAGTTTATGAGGTACGTGATTTCTCAGCTAGTGCACTTTTAGGTCAAACCATTGAACACCTTTGTTCATCTAACTAACAGCATTCACAGCCAAAGAAAGAAAAATTAGCTTTTCGCTGACTCTGATTGGTGGAATCCTTCGTTGCCCAAGAATTTAAAAAGACTAATTGCTATGAATATGGCTGTAAGAGAAATGAAGATTAAATTTCGGTTTTGTTGAGGAAAAACACCTCTTTATACTAACCGTTTAGAACCATTCAACTCAAACTACAAAAAAAAATACATTTATAAATTAATAACAGAGAAATGTTAGTTCTGATTTCCTTCCGTTCATACCAGAACTGTGAAAACTATAGAAACCACATGTTCACCGAAGTAAAATTTAAGGGGAGGTTTTCAACCCCTTTTCTTAATCTTATGGATTGAAATTTGGGAAATACATGAAATTACTTCAAATCGTCGCGTCGCTTAAGATGTCAAATGTGCTATAGTATAACTTATATCGCAGCTAGTTTAGTTTCATTCAGGACACTTAGGAAGAGTTGTCTTTTAAATAACTCGGTTTGTAGATTTTTCTCGATATTGAGTAGAAACTAATTGTTTTCCCACACCAGCAGAATTTGCTACAAAGAAATTTTCCGGGTACGAATCTAGGATTTCAGATCATTCGTTTTTTTTAAAGCAAATTATCATGCATTTTAGGCCATAAGACAAGAAAAAAATTCACTACACAAACGTTCACTTGCGAAAAAGGCAGAGGTTCCCAAATGCATAAGGCAGGTATTTCTCCTGACGTTGACGACTTGGAAAATTCAAATAGCAAGGAAGTTCAAACAAATCAAGTGTAACAATTTCACAGAAGCGTTTAAGTTGCCGATGGCAAACATGAAAGACATAGGACCAAGTTTGAGTTAATAAGGTTCATGTTTATCAATACCGGCTAAAACCGGTATGTCATATTAATCTTAACTCTTTGGAAGTCAGCTCAAAATACCAAAGAACAAATTAAAAGACATCAAATTGTTGAAAAAATGTTTCCAGTTTACTACCACCCAATCTAAGAGGTTGAACTAAACCTAAGTTGACTAAAAAAATGAAAAAGTGAGGAATTTATCTATTAAAATATAACTAAAATCTTAATCGTTTTCTTGGAAGTGGGAAACTATAGAGTAATAGAACAGCGTCCATGACCTTAAGCGATAATGGAAATCGAAAAAAGCACGGGGTATTCCTTGTGAAAGGGGCCCTGTTGGCGCTCATACTTATGCCTCCCTTGTCACGTCACGAGGCAGGAAAATAGTCCCAATCGCCTTATCCTCTAATACCCTTTCGAGAGTGACAGATTGAATGAACACGTCACAGCCAATTATATCTGTGATCTCCAAATCGTGCTACCTAACCTTCTGTCAATCAGAAATTTGCAGTGAAAATAGCGTTTCAGACCATCTGTTAGGCTTTTTCTCCGTTGGGGGAAACAAAAACACTGAAATGATAATGCAGAGAGCATTTTAGGAACTCCTCTCTACGTCACCAATTTCGTTTTGAAGACCAAAAGAGGAGATCAAAGGGAGTTTTCAAGGAGTGTTCTAAAAATTTTCAAGGAGTCTGAAAATGTGCCAAAAAAAAGTACCCTCCTTGTCTAAATAGACTGACCAAAAATCTTACCTCATTAGCACAATTTAAAAACTAAATGGAATCTAAAAAATCTGGAGAGTTCTAAAGGCCTGAGATACATTTCAAATTCAATACGATAGTTTAGTTGATAGTGCTAAGTCATTTTTACGACGTTTTGGATTGGGATGAATCTGATTTAAATGCGTATGAAATTGGTGTTTCAAAGATGCTTCCATGCTTTAAGAGCCAATCAAACAGCTGTAATCTTACCGGCACTCTCAATTATAGAGAAATTCATTTATAATTAAATTATAATAAGTTTAAATACTGTTTCCTGATCAACAGATTATATAAGTGCACAGTGACAACGAAAACAGCTTTACAGAATCGTCAGGCTTGGTTACTTAGCAACTCAAGTATACAATTGAGAACGACCTATTTTCAATTTCCAGTTTTATATAGCCCACGTGACAACTTAAGCGACGAAATGTAGTTCTCAGCTGAAAACCGAATGATCATTTGAGATGTAAAAAAGATTAGTACTAATAATGATAAAATGCTCTATATCAAAATTTTTTGAATTGAGAAATTCACTTTTTAAGCCATAGTTTATAATCGTGTTTGAACTTTTTAGTAGCACATACCTCTAATTACTTAAGGTGACATAACTTACTAATTACTTATTACTAATAAATTATTAAATTACTTACTAGTTAAAAAATGTTATCTTTTTGACATTTTTTAAAACTATGTGTTTTTTTCTGGAAAAAGCATGTGTCCTTACGAGACAAATAACTCTCACAAGAAAGTTAGAATTTAATTTCCAGTATTTCAAAAATATATTTCATCCCCTCTTTTAAACTTCTAAAATTATGCATATTTTTTTTTTAATCATTTTCCAAATACATTTTATAACCCTACACATTTTTATGACATTTCAGCTCATACATAAAGTTTCTGAACCCTATTACAATAAATTTTAATAGTTTCAAAAAATAGAATTTAAATAAAAATATGACACTTGTGAGAAAAATGCATTTTCTCTCCTTAATAGACAAGCACATACACTTTTACATAAAAGTTTGAAACCTTTGTAATAAGTAAATAAGATAGAGCTATGAAACTTACACATTTAGAAAGGTTCAAAGCATTAAATGAACCATTATTTGCTTCAAAATTTATCTATTTTTGTAACATTTCTGCACATTTACATTTCTGCACAAGATACGGGCATAATTTTGCCTTCTTAGTATCGCATAAATAATAACTATGATTTTTATTTGTCTTTTTATATTTCATAATTGTTTTCGTTGTCATTTCATTGTATTATATGTAATACTGTGTTTGTGACAATAAATTCAATTCAATAAATTCAATTCAATTCATAAAAAGTTTTAAATCCCCCTATTACAATTAGAATTAAAAATATCTTAAGGTTTCAATAAATAGTATTTAAAAAAACATTTGGTACCGAAATTCCCTCCTGCATACACAACACTAGCAAACTCTTTAATAAAAAAGTTTGAAACTTTTAAACAAATACCTTGAGTTCAGAAACTTTGTTGACACATTTAGTAACATTTAGACTTCAAATGAGCAATTAATTTCTCTTAATATTTCGACAACTTTTATAGTACTAAGTCACCTTAAATAATACTGACATTAACGTAAGAAAATTGAGATAATTTCATTTATTATTTTAATTCTAAAAATAACATTTATAAATGCGTAAAATCTTAAATTTGGAGTTAGCAACAGTTTAGGTGAATCTTGATTACATTTTATTAAAAAATTAATTGAATTTGTGAATAGCAGAAACCAGATCTTTTCAGCTAAACAATTTTTGTATTTCCACAATGTACTTCTATAGACTGTTTGGTGAAGGATGAAAAAATCCCATTAAAATTTAAAATTGAATTTTCAACATGCAATTTTAAAGTAGAAAATAAAACTACATTTATCTTAATGGCGGCATGGTGTCTTTATAACAAATTGTGTATTTTGGGGAGGGATTTCTACAAGATTTATTTTTTTAACCTGTTAAAAATTATTAGATTTTGAAAAAAAAAATCTTGATGTCTGTCTGGTTTCTGACATTCGTTTTTGTTTTGAGTACCTTAGACTTGGAAAATTTAGATAGTTATGCGTAAATTAACAAAACTTTATAAAATTGTCTATTTGAATATACAGAGGCATTGCAAGTAACAGCAATGAATTGACTAGAGCTTTTAATATATAAATAAAATTATGGCACTCAAAAGGAAAAAGTACAAAAAGTCACACCAAACATGAGCTGCTCATAATGACACTACTTTCAAGTCCACGGTACATAATTTAGTATTTGAAGGATTTTACTAACAGGGCTTGTGTTATTCCTTGGAAAACCAGCATTTTTTGACCAATTACTAAATTTGGACAATTACTAGATGATATCAAGGTGCTAATGGATTATATTCATTCTTATCTCAAATTTTTATATTTTAGACTTTCAACTCTTTACAGACCCAGTACTGTCATTCTGGGCAACACAAGTGAGTCCAATCAATCTATTGGTTCAACAGTTAAAATATTGTAATAGAGTAAAAAATAAGCTAGTTACATGCAAATAGAGTTAAAGATGAGTTCCTTGCATACTTTATAAATTTCTATCTTAATTGCTGAACAAACTGATTGCAAAATATATAATAAATGTTCAACATAGGGGGCTGAGTGCACCAATCCTGATTATGTACCAGTATCTAAAAACCTCAATTAGTTTTGAGTTCTTAAATATTCTACCAACGATGTATATAAGTACAGGGTATCCCAAAAAAGACCGACACATTTTAAAAATTAATAACTCGAAAACTAAAAAAGATAAAGATACGCAGTTTATTGCATCCTACTCCTAAGAATCTCAGAAATAGGATGCAATAAACCGAGTAGTTATTTTTTTTATAGTTTTTGACTTAGTGATTTTTAAAATGTGTAAGTCTTTCTTAGGACACTAATTGAGATGGTCAAAAACTTGTTGGGTTGTCCCCTTATACCCAACATCATTACCATTGTTGTGTGTAAGGGGCATCAACATTATGCAAGTCCTTCGTATTTTCTCCTTCATGAAAGTGCATGGGGGTATAAACAGTGCATTTGTCACCTCTTTTCTACCAGAAAAAAAAACACCACGGGAAGTTGGTTTTCCCTGAGACACTAAAGCCGTTGCTTTTGACCACGAGCAAAAGAGTGTACCGGCGTCGCGCACGGACGTTTTGCGATTTCGATACCGAAGGATTCAGTCTTTAGGAGGTGGCGAAGGGCAGAAATGGGCGCGAGGTTCGAAGCACAGGTGTCTGCGGAAACAGGTGCGGGGTCTCAAGGGGGATGGAGAGGGAACCACGAGAGCGATCGAGATGAAACGATTGAGTCGCAGTCTCGCGAAACCGAGAAGTCGGCGAAATTTAGAGTTTGAGTAGTGAAATGATGTGTGTAAATGTGAAATTAGATTTATGAGAAGAATTTAGATTTAAAGAACATCACATCAGTCAACTAAATTCTTCTACTTAGTGAAATATAATTTTACACTTACATGCATCATTTCACTGCTTAAACTCTTAAAAAATGTTAAAAAAAGAAGTTATCCACATTACTTTGCTTGAGAGAAAATATATGCATGTGACAGATAATAACAAGTGTCGGTTGGTTGGTTGGCTACAAGGTCCCCATTAGGACATTCAATAACAAGTGTCAAGTGGGAAACGATAACAAAGACCCTCTATGATGCAACTACAGGACAATATGCCATTGATTTTAGATGGTAGTTTTTTCATGGAGAATATTGGAGTGGGGGAGAAACCAAGGGGTACAGTGAAAAGATGCCTTTGATTTAAACACTGAAAACTTAATGTGATTAACCTCTGGGGTTTGATATTTTGTACTGGTATATGAATGCTTTACAAATTCCCATGGAAGAGAAGAGAGAAAATTCTCTTCAAAAGTATAGAATAAATCTGGGCAAGTTTGTTCACCCATCTCGTATACAAAAGTTACCCAGCATTGTCCAAACTGTTTTGACAGTTTTTTGTTTAAAAACTATCCAATAACATTTGGTTTGCGATTAGAAGATAGTAATAATCTTTTATGCTGATTTGATATGATCTTATACTAAAAAGTATTTTTAAAAAATCAAACTTAGATTAACTTTTAGAAATTCAGAAAAGTTTCCATTATGCCTTGTGTCTAAAATCAATTATTTCCAAGATACATCAATTACACTTAATTTATCAATGTATACAATTTGAATAACCACCATGAAATGCGAGAGCGGTTCCAAGCTTGGATTGATCTGTTTATTTTACACTCAAAGTTTATTTCAACTAAATTTCTTTTATAACTCCTATATATAACTTTATTAACTCCAAATATTTGTCTCAAAAAGTAAATTGGATTTTGAAAATATTAATTAATATGATAGTCTGTTTCTTCAAACAGAAAATGTAATACCTTCTATGGTGTATTTCTAGAATACATATTAAAAGTGTTGCAGTTGTTGCATAAAATTTAGCTCAATTCATCTGTGAATAATTAAAATCACAAATTGATAGAGAAAAAACTGGTGAACCAATAAATTTTACATCAAATCGCACAAATGCCATTATACATATTTGATTATCTTTATCACAGTTAAAAACTTTAATTTGAATTGAATTAAATTATTCAATGAATTTTATCATTTGATGAAATATTTAATGCTAATTTGATGATTGATACAAGAAAGCTATTTTGCATATATTTCCAAGAATGCAGTCAAAATTTGGACCTGAAAGATTAAACTCTAAGATTTACTTATATTGATGTTAAAAATGCTTAATTGGTCACTTAAAACTTTTAAAGTTATCTTACAAATTCCTTTAAAGATTTTAAACCCAATTTTTTGAATATTGCTTTTGGGCATCACACTTTTTATTGTTGAAAATATAATAGGGCTGTATGAATTTATTAGACAGAAGATTGGAAAAATGGGCAGTAAGATTTAAGGAAACAATTACATAGCATAAGGATTCAAGAACTGAGATTGTCGGCCTTTGTAGCCACCTAAATAAAACTGAATAGTGCTTTTAAGTTTATTTCTGACACTTAAGTGGTTAATTATTGAACTCCCTTTGTTTAAACTTTCTCCATTTTTTGGGGGATGATGGTCTACTTATGACAGGGTTTAGAATTAAAAAAAAAGATAATAGAAATGGAAGATGTATAGTTTTTAGGATATGTTAGTATGTCCATCGTAAAAGTTAAAAAAGGAATGCATATTATAGTCCTTTTAACATAGCCATTAACTTTAACTGCATAATACTTTTTAAAGTATAGAAATACTCCAGTTCCAAAATTTACTTTTTGGAGATAGTGGTGGAAACTTTTGGTTAACAGTATATTTCTTTAGATACTACACTAATAATTTTTTTACAAGACTTTTCTAAATTTTCGTCACACAAGTTACCTGATTTCAAGTAAAACAACCTATAGAATATTTATATCCAACTTTCAATACTTACAAAATTTAGTTTTATGATCACTTTATTTGATGCGTTATTGCAATACGACCGAATTATTTTTTATTTAGTAAACTTATTTTTAATAAGATTCTGCTGCTTCTGATTTTTTCTTTTTTTAAGGGTGAAAAAAGAAAATTGTATTCATATTTTCAAATAGTATTTGAAGATTGATATAATATTTTATAAGACAATAATATGTACATTTGTAATTAATTTCAATATTTTCATTCACATTAGATATTTTATCCTTTTATGAAGAACAGAAAAAAGGTGTTTAAAAGTATTCTTTAGAGATAACTGGTGGAAAGAATTATAACCCATCGTTTCAAAGATAATGCAAATTTTACTTATTTGAAAATCAAGCTTGTTTCTATTTCCAAACTTAATAATCTGAAAAGTGAATTATTTTTAACATATTAATCTTAAATTCATTCTGAACACAGTTCAGAATAGTTTATATGATTTATTCAAGTTTATAAGAATATTTTAGCAAAACTTTAATCACTTAAAACTTTGAAAATTACGTTAGATTTCGTAGTTAAACTTAAAGAATGTGTTCAATACATTCCCCCCCAATCATATTTATCATACCAAATTAATCTTATTACGGCTTCCCATAACAGAAAAATTAGAGGAAGCGACTATTTTGTTCAAAGAATGTCTTTTTTCATAGGACAATAACGCCTTGGTTTTATAATTTTGCACTAATCGTAGTCGTTTTCTTGTATCAGATTGTGTTTTTTTTTTCTTCAAGAGTAACCGTTTACCCTAAATGCTTTCAGTTTTTACATACAAATAGTAACAACTGTGTCCAGTTACAACATAGGTAACTCATTTTTCCTGACATTTTTTGTTTTACAACCCCGCATACTATCATCGCAATAAGGTTCCGAAGCATCGTAAGGTGAGGATGGGGCTCCGACGACGGGTCAGAGGCGCCTTCCGGATTTCGTTCAAAAAAAAAAAGTTTGTCTATAAAAGACATGTCGACTCCTCCGACCAAGTTGTCGAACGGAGACGCACCATCCTCCAAACTCATATTACCTAGTTGTCTCCAGGGTACTACGTGCCGACTCCCCCGGAAGTAGAAGCCGGTCACTAACCATCCGGCGTTAAGAGTTAACATTAAAACCCGGAGGTGACCCGGAGGTGGTGTAGTGGTACTAGACACAGGCTTCTGTTAAGGAGTCTCCACCCCTTCGCAGTCGCCATCATCGCTAATCTTCGTGCTTGAAGGATTCTGAAAAAGAGTCTCCACCCTTTCGCAGTCTCCAAAGCATCGTTTTCACGAGAGCCCCCACTACACACATAAACCATTTTCATACGTTGGTATCCTCATGGTTGGTCAGGGGTTCTCCCCACTGACCATTGTGCAACACTCAGTTACACTACACACAGAACACAAACTGCGAAGACTTTTGGGGGTTTCAAGATGCCAGTTCATCTTATATGGCAGCATTTCATTAATTTCCACATAAAATTACATCCAGCATTAAAGGTGGTGGTACTCTAACTTTCCACAATCATTTTCTTTAGAAACGGCTAGGATTAGGTAACTATTTAATTTTCCCATATTATTCAAAAGTTTACTAGTTATTTCCCTCTTTACGTCGCTTCATCTAAATTTTATCTCTATGGAAAGGAAGTCATTAAAATTTTGATACTTAAGCTTATGCACTAACAGTATTCAGGTCATGCCTGTCATGGAATAACGATCCACGTACATTGCTTTGTTAGTGCCAGATATTAGAAATATATTTAACCACGAAATAAGTCCATATTCTTCAAAGTTGAAAGTGATTAAAACATTTATATGCCTTAAAATTTAGGCATCAGCAGAAAAATATTTTAAATTGTCACTTTTTCTTTTCAACAAAGTGAAATTTAATAATCTTTCATAATTTTAATTTTTAAAAATACATTCCTAAATGGAATATTGACAGCTTTTAAGTCATTTTCTCAAATCTCCAATTTATGTAGGGTTTTTATCAGTAATAGAAACAATATTGATTCATCAAGTAAAATTACAATTTTTCAACAAAATTAAAGCTTTGATGATGCATTAATTTTTTATGTATAGTTAAAGCTAATTTATGTTTTTTAGCTATAAATTTTAAAAGTTCCAAATGAGTCTTCATCTTTGAAAAGGATAAAAGGTCTTAAGAGAATGAAATATTGTCTATAATTCTGTAAATATTTTTTAAATCTCACAATAAAATTTAACTTTATCAGAGCAGCAATTTGTGAATTTGTTTAAACGACTCAAACTTCACCTTTTTTTCATATGATCTCAAATACTTTCATTATTAATATTACAGTTCATTGATTGATATTTTGCTTCTACATGTCTATCAAATATATTTTTAACTTTAAAATGTTCGGCACACTGCAATAACGGTACAATTCTTCAAAAGTGCAATTGTTAATTTTGTAGGACAACATTGTTATACAATGATTTATCTCCAATTGAGATATTATCTTACTCTGAACTAGCTGAACATATATGTGGGTCTTTTTTTACCCAATACTCTAGGTTGGTATTAAGAATGGAAATTAAGAGAGTGTGGAGAAAAATTTCAGACAGTTGGTCAAATGAGTATTACATCATAGTTAAGTCTAACAGGTTTTTTTAAAATCAGGTAACTATGCAACTTCAAATTTTATTATTCAATGAACTACGATCAAACATCTGAGTGAATATTTTAAAAGTGAAAAATCACTTTTTTAGCCATTTCTAACAATTTTAGATTTTTCAACCAGAAGAGACATTGTTTTGGTTTCTAAACTCTTTAAAAGCTAACAGTTACAGATTTGTTTTTCTTACATAAAATCATTAGAATAGCAAATTGATCGAGTTTTTATTCAGTTAGAAACATCTTTTGTCTAAAACTCTAATAGCTCTTTAATTTTAAGAAGTTTAAGTAAACATTCCTAATATTAAGATTAAGTTACAAATGGTGTTTTGATAACTGGAGTAATTTCTATAATTAGTGATCATTTCATCTTGAAGAAAACTTTCAAAAATTTTAAAAATTCATCATGACATTAAAATCAAACCATATTTTGGAGTCTTTTTAAAATCATATTTCCACATATCCTAAAAAATATCCATTCCGAACTCTTTGTAAAACTTAAAAAATATCCATTCCGAACTCTTAAAATGTTTTTGTAACTCAATTTCAGGGTTTATATAGATATTTTTTGCTTTTAATCTTTGAAAATCAATCAGCCACAATATATTTAAGGATTTTTTTCTACGAAATAAAGTGTTGAAATTTGGCATAAAGCTTTTGACATCTATTAGCCTTTTAATTTTCTTCACAATTCAATACATCAAATCTTCAATGAAGGCATTTGTATTTTCTCAAAGCAAACCACCATAAAATTTAGAGAAGGGGCTATAAAAACAGGTTTGATCAAATCTATTTATTAACCTTAAAGGAATTTGCAACTTTTTTCAACTCATAAAATCTTAAAATACACATTTAATGCTTTAAATTTAAAGAAGCTCTGTCAATCAAAAATAATAAAGAAATCCAATCTAAATCAACATAAAACCAAAATGGTCAAATTAAACATATGAGCTTATTACTTAAAAATAGAAGTATGTGTAACTTAAATATAAGTGACCAAAATTAAGTAGAATGCAACATTAAGTTCCTTTTTTAAAGGTACAATTAGTAAGTTTTGTCTTAAAAAAAAGTACAATCTTTTCTTTAATCTCACTTCTAACATTTTAGTAACAATTTCTGAGTCAATTAGAATCTTGATTTGAATTACAAAAGTAATTATTTAAAAAAAAATTATTCTTTGGTTCACCAAGTTCTTTATCATACCACAAAGTGTTCACTCTAAATATTTTCATTAATGTAAGATATTAATGTAAGGAATTAAAATTTATTCAGGCTATTACTAGCTATAAATCAGAAATATCATGAAGTACTCTAATCCCCCTAATTTAGGAAACATACAAGCAAACCCATTACTTAAAAATATTCTGATCACAATCTTTACAATTTGATTATGTGACTCCCCTTGCATAACCTCAGGTTATGCCAAAAAATGTTTTGCACGATTTCACAAAAAAATATTTTTGTAATTGTTAACCTCTTTTAATAAAAAAATTTCTTTAGTTTTATGATTTTAACAATGGCAATATTAACTCCCCAATACCATATCAAAATATTTTAGCACCTTTTTAAAATAACAAAAACAGAAAGCTTGTTATCTGTTCAATACAATTTTATACTTAAATTTATAAGATTTCTTTCAGTAAACGTCATTTTATATTTCTAAGTTAAAAAGCGCAAAGAACTTAATCCAAGATTGGAATTATCAACGCAATTTTCAAGGCAATAAAAACTTAATCTCAAACCAGAATTCACGCGGGCTGTTAGAACTAACTGTAAAATTTTCAGACTTTTTTACTGTTTACTTTTAAAATTTAAGGACACATAATTGCATTATTGATTAAATGTTATGCAGAGTAAAACACTGAATTTTCCATTTCCCTAAAAACCTTTATAGCTAATAACAGGAAAAACTACAATTTCTTATATTTTAAATCATTCAGGAAAGTAAAACCCACTCCATTATTACTCCATAAGAAAATTTAATGTATTAGCTTTAATCAGGTTTCGGATTTGGCTTATAGAGCATTCGCACATGACGTCACTTGGACGAATAAACAACGTTGCTAAGGCCGTTGTTAGGGGCGGGAAATAGAAGCATTCGCACATGACGTCACTTGGACGAATAACAACGTTGGTAAGGCCGTTGTTAGATCCGAGTCATGTGATTGAAAATGCTCTATTGAAAAGTAATTTGCATTAAACCCTTAAATAGAAGAATTTCTTTCTAAGCATGAGATCAACTCTCCACAATAAATTACTTATAAGAAAAATTCTACTATTTGCTGAAATATAGAAGATTAAATTAAACTTAAATCTATTTAAATATAGTTTTATGTACTTTTGGGATGATTTATTTGAATTAATCCAAATTTAGGGACTTATTTTATTTTAAATTATTACTCGATATTTCTAACTGTTTAATTTCTCATCAATATTTGATAGTGTGAAAGAAATTTTAAGTTTTATTTAAAATAGAGGGTATAATATTTTATTACTATGAAAACTAAAGCACATATGAGGGTCTTTGTCGTGTTGTAAGATCACCCACAAAATTATCAAATTTTAAGAACTGTGTTCAAAAAACAAGAAGCTTGTTAACTGTAAAGCAGCTATTTACAATGTATCTGTATGCGACATGTTGAAAGTTAGAGTTAAAAACTCATAACATGCTTATTAAAATGTTCGTTTACTAATTGAAGTAATTCTCCCTTTATGATTCAGTACATAAATAGAATTTTTTCTTCCAGTTAAATAAAACTTGGAGAATTTTTTCTTCAGAATATTGCATCGATGTATAGAAGATTGGCTACTTAGATTTTTATGGCATAATTGGCAGATTAAGCCATTCTATGCCAACGATGTTGTAAATTAAGACACATTCGTTTATAGTGATTGCACTAATTATAGAGATGGCCTAAAAGTCACTAGTGTTCAAAAAGTATGTGACATGTTGAAGGTTAGAGTTAAAAACTTATAACATGCTTATTGAACTGTTCGTTTACTAAATGAAGTAATTTTCCCTTTATATGATTAGTCATTTAGTACTTAAATATGATTTTTTCATCCAGTTAAATAAAACAATTTAATTTAGAAAATTTAATTTTTTGTTTCAGAATATTGCATCGATGCATAGAAGAACTAGTTTTATGTTTTGCATTTCACAAGTTGTAACTTGTGAAATGTGATTGATTGAATTTTTTTCCCCCAAAATGTTTTTATTTTTATTTTTGTGTATAATGATACATTCGCTTATAGTAATTGCACTAATTATATAGAGTTGGCCTGAAAGTCACTAGACCCTCTTACAACGATACATTTTGCTTTAGTAGATCGCTTTAGTTAAGACAGGTATTGGATGTAAATATGGGTAATTTCTGAATGTGATCAATATAAGCAAAATCTCGTGATCATACGCACATAAAATAGTTTTTAACAAACGCAAAGTTTTAAAACGGTATTTTCATTTCATTGAGAATTTCAATGGTAGAATTTTCATTAAGATCTCATTGATATCATTCACAAATTGACTTGCAAACCATAATAATTGATTTAACTGCACCAAAATTCAGAATTTAAATTATGAGATACTTATAACAAACATTTAATTATTTCTTAAAATTATAACTGTTAAAGAAATATGTCGAAATATGAATTTAAATTTCACAATATCACCAAAGCAGGGGGACCATGTTTTACAAAAGTAGGACTTTGGTCGAAGGAACCGAATTTAACACCAATTTATAATATAAAAAAAATAGGAAATGAATCATCCATAATCACGAGACTTTCAATTCTACAAGGTCTAGTGACTTTAGGCCACCCTGTGGACACAATATATTTGATTGGTCAACAATGCATATATTTCTCTCAAGCAAGTAACTATGACAACCCTTTTCAACATTTTGTTTGGCGATTTCCCGATTTCGGAAGGATGTGACTCAAGCGTTTCATCTCGACTGTTCTCGTGATTCCCTCTCAACCCCCCTTCAGCCCCACAACTGTTGGCGCAGACGATGAAACTGCCGAACCCCGTGTCCATTTCCCCTTCCAGCGACCTCCGAAAGAAAGGTCCCTCGATACCGAAACCCAAAACGCCCGTGCACGATGCCGACAAGCTCTTAACCCGTGGAAAAAAAGCACCGACTGAAGCCCGAAGAAAATCAATTTCTCGTTGGGTTTTCTGGTAGGAACGAGGATATCCAATGCATTGGTATACACTCATATACCTTCATTAGGAGAAAATATGAGTGACTAACATAACGCAGTTTCAACCTCAATAAATCACTGAAGGAGCGTTCACACTTCTTCACCTTAATATCAAACACTACCCTTCGGTAAACTTCGGCAATTCCGATCCTTGGCGATCGGATCGTTGGAGAAGCTCATTTCATTGGTTTTGATTTTTGCAGCTTGATGATGTCAACGCTTAAGAACCAATCAAATGAGCTTCTCCAACGATCAGATCTCCCAGGATCACCAGTTTGTTGAACGGAGATAGTAGTATTCGATATTAAAGTGACTTACTTGCGGTGGGGCAATACGGCGAAACCAATAGGACAAATCACAGCGAAACCTCTCAAGATGACCATTTTTTTCTTTCTGTGACAAGTACAATTGGTATCGTCGGATTGCCCTATCGCGTAAGACTGAGAAAGTGGAAACTCCCCATTAACAAGGGCAAAATATCAAGTCCGATCAAGGGCAAAATATCATACGGCTTAATTTGGGTAATGTGGTAATATTCTTTCAAGCCTGGACTCAAAACTGTTTTTTAAAAGGGTGGATGTCTTATTACAAAATGGTCGACACCAAAAAGCTCCTAACAGATGATCATAAGAATTAAAAATGAAAAAAAAAAAAAAAATATAATTTTAGCTCGCGAGAAAATTTAATTAAAGGTAATTTTACAATTAAAGAGCACTAAACATAAAAATATATTCATTTAATCATTTCAATTTTATGTTAACGATTTGGTTGTCAAAATCTTCAACCTGGTTGACAACCGAGTTGATCGTCTGTGGGAGCCTTCAGACTCTATAAAAAGGGAATCCAGGCTTGAAAGAAACATTTGGTCTAAGCTAATTTTCAAATCTAGACGATACCAGTAGATGCTTCCATTAACAGGGATGAGATTGACTTAAAGCAAAAAGTCTAAAAACTGACAAAACATTTAATCAAAAGAGTATTTATATTTATACACAGCATTTAGCTTTAAGCCTAAATTTAGAATAAGTTTGAAAGAACTAACACAAGTTAACATTAATTTTAACAAGTTCTTTTGCTTAAAAATTTTACTGAGTTGTAATTTTGATCTGAAAGAAATAAAAACTATCCTTTAGAAAGCATAATTTAAATGGAGAAAATGTAACTTAGTTAATGATCCCTAAGTACAAAGACAAAATATTCTGACTAATGTTTGCATATTCTACTGAAATCACTGAAAAAACACCATAGTGTCTTATCAAGAAGATTTTTCATATTAAATAAAAAGTAATAACTAAAAAAAAAGTATTTTTAGAATCTCTGAATACAACGTCGAAAATTTTAAACTGATTATTCCAAGATGCAAACTAACTAAAAGCAACCTTAAGGTTGCTTTTAAGTATCCGTCCAAAAATTTGAAAAATCTCATCCCTGCGTTAAGCTCAAAAATGATTTTCGGGCATTAAGTTACAAGTAAACACATTTTATTTCTCAATCACTTATACAAATTAAATCTAAGAATTTGCACTTTTTTAATTTTAGATAACGAAAAGCTCAACTTGCCAACAGCCGACTGGTATCATGTAAATTTTGCACACCTTAAACCTTAAATACTACACCTTAACACATAAATATAACAACATAACGCATGAATCACAAATCATAAATACCTAGGTATTAGATACTTTGAGATAAAATTACCGATTTGTAAATCAGACAAGTGAGGTTATGTGCACTAAAAGAGTTCGAACATGAATATCTAGAACTTGAAAACAGTTTAAGTATGTATATATTAGTTATTTATCCTACTATGGGCAACTATGATTTATTAAGTTAGTGACTCAAAAGTATTTAAATAACAGGAAGCAAGGAAAGCAGTTGAGGTATGACGAGAAATATCAGAATGATTAGTCATCTTTTTCAATACAGACAGCTAACAAACATTAGAATATGATACTTCGAACAGTTTCAACTAGGGTCATTTTACACGACACTATTGAATTGTCATTTTCTTAACTACAATATATTTAAAGAATAATTGCAACCGAAATATTTACACAACTTCTTGCAATTAGTACTATACTACTCTAAAAAATATAACAAAATTCGAATATTTCGAATAGTCTTGAAGAACTTTTATGCATAAAAAAAACTAAATTAGTTAAAAAATATATCAAAAATCATGAGAAACACTGCTTTAAATCTATCTTACCTGAATTCCCGTGCAGCTTGCGTTGAAAATACTTTGTAGTAATCCAAAAGATAATAGGCACAACATGTCGGACTACGACGGTGAAAATTGTTCTAAAAAGAGAAATACGCAGGTTTTTCAATCTCATTCATTTAATTTTATTTCTCAATCACAATACAAATTAGCTCTAAGAATTTGAAATTTTAGGTAACGAAAAGCTCCACTGGCCAACAACCAACTGGTATCATGCAATATATGACACCTTAACACATAAATATAACAGTAGAACACATGAATGCTCTCTGGAATCACAAATAGGTATTGGATACCTTGAGATAAAAATAGCAAGGTGTAAATCAGACGTGAGGTTATGTGCACTCAGAGTTCGAACATGAATATCTAGTACTTAAAACAGTTTAAGTATGTTTAAATTAGTTATTCATCCTACTATGGGCAACTCTATGATTTATTAAGTTAGTGACTCAAAAGTATTTAAATAAAAGGAAGCAAGGAATGCAGTTGGGGTATGACGAGAAATATCAGAATGATTATTTCAATACAGACAGCTAGCAAACATTAGAATATGATACTTCGAACAGTTTCAACTAGGGTCATTTTACACACTATTGAATTGTCATTTTCTTAACTACAATTATTAAAGAATAATTGCAAACTAAATATTTACACAACTACTTGCAATTAGTACTATACTATAAATAGATAACATAACAATTATATCGCAGAACACACATAACTATCGTAAGTTATATAAGATAACAAATATACAAAGGCCATAACTAAGACCAGACTTGGATATTATATTGGCAGGCCAAAAGAGAGCTCACAAATTATGGGAATATCACTTTATAACCCAAAAATACTATGGCAATATAAAATTGTACGATGACAAAAAAACATTTTACCAAAAGAACAAAAACTAAATTAAGTTCACTAAATTAAAACAAATAATCAAAAAAGCATGAGAACTACTGCTTTAAATTTTACCTGAATTCCCGTGAAGCTTTCGTTGAAACACTAGTAATCCGAGATGTAAAAAAAATGCACAAGTCGACAACGTTCTAAAAAAAAGAAATACGCAGGTTTTTCAATCTCGTCTGTGGACCCGTAGACGATTTTGCAACGGCGGGAGAATCCGCGATTTTGATTGGATGCGGAAATCAGGTGATGTAATAATGACCAGATGGATCCAGTTTAAGCGTCCAATTAGCTCGTGGATTATGGATCATGCTAAAAAAAGCATCATAATTTGGGTAATCGTTTTCTAAAACAGAGAGGAAATAATCTAACGACTTTATATTTTCGGTTGATTTTAAATGGCGTTAGAAGATTAGGATCTTGTAAAACAAGTTACAATTAATAGTTCGCATCGGGTTTGATTTAGTTGAATTAAAGTTTAATAAATTTATTCCACAATAAGAACTGTTGATCGCTATACTTTTTAATCTTTAGAAAATTTTAAACAAGCTAGGGTTTCTTTACTCATTTAAATTTCAAAAGAAAAATTTAGTCGTTACGCATAATTGAAGGTTTCTCGATGATTTTGATCACAATTCATTAATCGTGTAAAGTAAAACATAGAGATCATTAAAGATTTTCTAGCTGAACCACGACACAAATTCGAATTGCCTTCTTAATTATGACAAATTGCGATTTGTTATACAGATTGTGAAATTTTTTGGAAAAGAAATACTTCGTTTAGGGAGCATAACTTCCGGCATAATATTTTTTAGACTAAATTGATGCATAATTCCATAATTCTGCACCTCAGGGCACAGTATTTTCTCGGTTTCGCTTATACTCGACAGCCATGTTCTCGGACCCTTATGACTTCACTACGCGGAAGGAAAATCTGCGTAAACAGAAAGCCTGTTGGGTTGCTACGATGAGTTAAGATACGCAAATCGTGATCGTGATAAAAAGACACTATATACACGGGGTTAACAAAATAATGATATTTTTAAATTGACCTTCTTTATTTCGTCAATTTAAAAGTATCATTATTTCGTTAAGCCGTGTATATAGTGTTTTTTTATTACGATTTGCGTACCGAAACTCCTAGCAACCCAACAGGCTTTCTGTTTACGCAGTTTTTCCTTCCGCGTAGTGAAGTCATAAGGGTCCGAGAACATTGCTGTCAAGTATAAGCGAAACAAAGAAAAAACTGTGCTCTATGGTGCAAAATTATGGTATTGTGCATCAAATTTTTCAACTTATATTGTAATTTTGATCCCTTATGAAATCAGGACAGTTGAGTTTGAGTTAAGCATTCTAGCTTTTAGCTGCAATAAAATCACGATTCTTCAAATATTTAAAAAACAATGAAACTTTCGAAAAAAAAAGTCTGTGTAAACGGGCAGGTAAATAAAAAACAATCACAAATTCTGAAAATCTTAATTTAATTGGATTTCCTCAGCCAGAGAGGTCTCTTCTTTTCCAGCAATTTTATAAACTCTTGATGTTTGAGGATTTTTTTTGTTTAATTTTTTTGTTTATGTGGGTTTCTTTTTAATTCAGAGTTTCAGTTGTGATGATTTTATATTACTTCTATTAACAAAACACAATCAATGATAAAAAGGAACCAACTTTAAAATATGATTAAAATAATAATACTTTTATAATTTAACTTACATCTAGTTCTTTTAAGTTTTTCAAAGTGCGAACTCTAAATTCGAGTTACTATTGTGCCTTATTTTTGACTAACATGTTTATTGCTCAGTGCCTATCACCTGCTAAAACAATTAGCAAAGGCTCCGAAATCTGAACCAATCTAAACGTGTTATTGAAATCCGAAATGAAAACAAAAGAGCTGTATACTTCCCTTAATACTTCCCATCTGCTCACGCGGCATCTAAAATCCTGTCTATGCTCGTATCATACTCCGCGTCCACACATGCGTGCGAATGCGAGCGCGAACATTCGCCGAGTATTTTAATTGGATTTCTTTTGTTTTTTAGAACTGCGAATGTCCGCTTACACATTCGCGATTCCACGAACATTCGGTCAAAATGGAAGATGCTTACTCTTTACCCTCTTTACTAACGAGTATAATTATTTAGAACAGTGAATCCCAACGTGAAGCGCACGACCCACTGGAGGGCATTATGAACTTCTAAGGGGGCAATTTGAAAATTTTTAACCAAATTGCCCCCCAGGTGAGGCATGGACCACCATGTTTTATTTACTTTTCAAGAAGGATTTTCGAAAAAAAAAATAAAGGACATGGGGGCATGGAAAATTTAGAAAATAATTTTTGTTTAATAAAAACTTTGAGTTTTATTTTCTTTTGCTTGTATTTAGTACTTTATTTCAGGAAAGAATGGCAGACTGACAAATTCTCCTAAAAGGTGTTGTAAGTTTTTGTGTGTTTAAAGTAAAATTTTTGTTTACAACTGTAGGCTAAGTAAATTTAGGTTAGAGCCTAAATTTGGTGATTTCAGAAATCAAAATCCTAATTTTAAAATGGGTAAAATTGTAAAAGTATTTTTAAGGAAGTAATTTATTATCCCTTTATAAATTGTGTGTTTTTTTGAAGATGAACTTAAAATATTTTACTACTGACATTTAAAATGTTTTACTTATAAAAATTATTTTAGATTTATTGGTGAAAAATTACATTTTTAAAAATTACTAAATTATTTTTACATTATTAAATTTCTACATTATATAAAAATATTCACTTTAAGACAAATTTCTTAAAATTTAAAGCGATGATATTTTTAACTTTATACAATTAATTTTAAGACTAATAGATAATTTTTAGACTCAATTATGTATTTAAAATGTAATTTCGATCTTAACATATAATCAATGTATTGATATACCGCCAGGAGAAGAGCTTTGAACAGGGTTGCCGTGAGTAGACGAGTCCAAAAGAAGAGGGAAGGAAGATGGTATGAATTGAACGGCAATATTTGGGTTTTTAAGCGTACATTTGGCGAATGAGAAAACGCTTTTCGCAAATGAAAGTAAGATAATCATATTTATGATTTTTAATTCATATTTATAATTATTACTTTTTTTATTTTAATTTAATTCAATTTAATTTAATTTAATTTAATAATTTTTGAATTTAAAAATATATTATTTTTAATTTTCATATTTATAATATTTATGTTATAATAAATTTTAACTACATTAAAATATAGATTATCTTTGAAATTTCTCGTTAATAAAAATCGGAAATACCTTTATGTATGAAACATTTTTGTACGTTTAGTATGCTTTTATATTGCTATTTTGAGTGAATTAGTTACATTTAGTTTTATATAAAATAGCTCATATCACTTAAATTAATAATTTTATAATTTAATCACAATACTTGAAATTTAAACGAGGCGTTAGAAACTTGTAAAGAGACAAAATATAGAAATGTTTATTCATTTTTTTAAAAATATTTTATAACATTTAAACAATCTAATTTCATAATAAATAATAATTATAACATTTTACAATCATGCGATTCATTGTCCCTAGAACTGCAGTAACTGTCAGTGTTTGACAAAGATTCTGAATCGCCGTCCGACAAATTAATCACTAATTCGTTTACAATATCTTCGATCAACCCATCTTTTTTCCAATAATCGCTTTCTATATTTTGTACGTCCTCTTAACTGCAGGGTTGGCTTGATTGGACCCATTTTTGGGTTTTTTCAAGAAAAATCAAGATTTTGGCAGTTTTAATATTGATGAAAAACATTTAACGAAATAACGTGCCCAGAGCTGCAGTTGAGTGGGTTTTTTCAAAATTTTAATCATGTTTCAAAAATTATGGGTATTTTTTTCATTGTTGAATGGGTTTTTTCAAAATTTAGGACGTTTAAAGTTTAAACTTAGTTATAAAAAATTAAGGCGGATTTTTTTTTTAAATTTCACTGTGTTTTTTTTTTCAAAGTAAATAGATTCTTTTGTAATTCAGTGGTTTTTTTCATTATTGAATGGTTTTTTTTTCAAAACTTTGGACGTTTAAAATTCAAACTAGGTATAAAAAATGAAGAATGGTTTTTTAAATTTCAGTGGTTATTTTTTTCAAAGTTAATTTTATTTATTTAAACCAGGTTTCAATAATTAAGGGAATAATTCTTTTTCAGAGGTTTTTTTAAATATTATAAAGTTCTTTCATAATTTTGTTGGTTTCTTTAAAGTTTAAACTAGTTTCAAAAATTAAGGTGGATTTTAAAAATATGAGTGGGTTTTTCAAAATTAAATAGGTTTTTTTATGATTGAATATTTTTTTCATAGTTTAGAACGTTTTCTTTTAATTAAGTTCGTTTTAAAATTAAATGAATTTTTCCCAAAATGAAGGAACGGTTTTATATGATGAAATCCAAATTGTTTAATTATAAAGTAAATTTTGTTGAGGTTTCCCTGGGAACTTCAATGACACTGCGAGTAGTAATCCTTTTACTCTCATGTTATCAAAATAAAACTTATTTTCATTACTGAGAGAAAATATTCTGTTACAACCATGGTTACAACCACACCTGCTGAATGGACTGTGAGCTAAGGGTAGAGAGAGTGGAGCACTTCTCAAGTTTCTCTCAATGTTGATAGCATTAGAAAAAAATAATAAAAAATACGTCTTTTTGTGAGTCTTTGGAACGCCTATCAAAGATGGGTTATTGGATGCCAGTGATCTGCATAAATGACAATATTTTAGAACGGAAATGCCTTAATTAACCAAAAAATTTCAGTTTGGGCCATCTGAACTGACAGCTGGAATGTTTCCATAAGCTTCACCCAACATTTCTATGTTCAACGGTTTGAGATGATGGAAATTTTTATTATTATGTAGATGATTTTAGTAACGTTACACAAGACGTGTGTTTTTTTTTACTGTCCATGAAACCTTTCTTTCAGTCTTTGTAAAAATATTAACAGCTTTTGGAGTCGTTCTTTCACATTTGAAATGCGAACTGAGAAGACTTTCCATTCTTTTTTTTTACTCACAATGATCGATGGTGTTTGATTTTATCAAATAAATACCCATTAACTAATTTTTATCGTTATGTAATGATTAATGTTTTGAATAAAATTGAATCATTTTCTAACGTATCGTCAGAACACGAAAGGAAAATAAACACTGTAAAATAGAGGCATTAAATCAAGGGTTACCTATATAAGATTCATGAACCTCCATTTACAAAAAAAAACATCTTTGCAGCTAAAAATTAACATAACTAAGTTTAAAAAAAATTTGTCCCATAAAGCTACCGATATCAAAACATAAATATTAAAAATAAATGTAATGTTAAAAATTTAATTATCGCTTAATTATTTCAAGTCAGTATAAAATTGAATTAATAACTCAAATTCAAATTAGTATCTTAAAACTTGTATATTATACCTACAAGTTTTAATCCCGTGCTATTTTTGGCGGGAACCGACTGTCTTGTGGCACGTTTTAAGCCTGCACGTCTGATTTATACGCTTGAAGAGCTCCGTATCTGTTTATAGAAAAGCTTAAATATAAATTACTAATAAGTAATTTATACTTTCGGAAGTAATTTGAAAAGGGCTTTCGACTGACTCACTAAGAGGTAGTGGATGGTGTAAAAATTGCGCGATCCAGAAAATCCAATGTTTGCTTTTCCAAGACTTTTTTTTAAAAATTTCTCCCAAACTAATCGTCATATCGTTTAATTCAAACTATATCCGTAAACTACTACTATTAGAAAACATTACATGAGTTTTCTGAACCAGAAAATTATTTTATTTTTTGGCGGGAAAAATAAATTTCAAACGCCCCCTCCAAAATTAATGTCTTTTTGTAACGCACTTATAGGCGACAAACATAGTGAAAAATCACGAAAGTGATATCAAAACTTTGGTAGAAATAAAAGAAATTCCCTTTCTTCTTTGTCTGCACAACTTAGCCAAAAAGCCAAGTTGTTCTCAGTATGAACCAGTAGGCTTCTTTTGTGTTTATAAATTCCTGGAAGACGTAAGAATCACCATGGATACCGGAATTCAGGAAAAAGCTTACCCTATTGGTCAATTACAATATAAAAATTTCAGAAAAAATTTACCTGAATAATTAATATCAGTTAACATGCTTTTATTAGACTTGTGTTTTTGACTCGATATCCAAACTTTTTTCCACAACTCGAATAACTTACTTCATATGCATGAAATGGCACGGAAATTCTTATGGATGTATATTTTTAAGTCCTCTTATAGAATATGTCACCGAAAAAATTATTTAATTTAGGTAAATGGGTCTAAAATGAAAAATATGGACATATTACGCACTGCTATAGACCCCTTAATTATTCTTCAACCATCTTCAAATTCCATATTCTATTTCGTGAAGACATACTTTAAGGAAAAGGTTATTTACCCGGTGAAAATCGTTTAAAGCCAACCTTTATGCTTAAAGCTACCGAATGCGCAATCCCCCCCCTAATACACAAGCGAGGGCAATAAAAGCCCTGCAGATCCCATACGGTATTCGAGACTAAAATTTTTATAGGGTTCTGGTGACACTACTTTCATATTAGAATATCGTTGGCCTTAAGTTTAACATTAGCACTAAAATTTAGCCAGTTCAAATGGATTACTCAGATGAAGTTAAGTTTTCAGGAAATATTTTTATTATGGGGCCGTTCAAATATTACGTAAGCAAGTTTTTGGTTATTTTTGACCCCCCTTCCCCTTGTCAGCTAAAATAAGTTAACCGCGAACCCCCCTCTCAAAATTACATAAGAACCTGCCCGACCCTCCCCCTTTGTTCTTTTTTTGTACGAAATCTTTAGTAATCAGATCTTTAGTAACTCAGATTTCTGTAATTCATTATTCTCCACATGAACACTTAATCTATCGTTAAAACTTTCGTTGTAAAAAAAGGTTTAATTTTTTTTCCTAGTTCAGTTCTTTGTGAAATTTATTTTTGGTTGAATTTTGAAATTATTTATCCAAGAAACATGAGATTTTGAAAAATGCAGTGTTTGTAGATCGATAGTCTCTACCAGAAAAAACGAGTTTTGATTTGGCTTTGCTATTATTGAAATAAAAGCGGGAAGACATCTGCTGTTTCTTCTTTTTTTTTCCTTCCAATCTTTTAAAAGTTTGTGATTAGTTTGAATCATAGAGGGTGTGGTGATCATATGACCAGATTCTTAGAAGTAGGGAAAGGACATGGAAAAAGGAAGGAAAGATATCAGATGCCTCAAGGGCAGGGCAGATGAGGTTCGCTCTTTTTTTAAAAGTTTGATATGATTTTCAATCGTTCGTGTTAATAGTAGTCAAAGTAACAAAATATAAATGCGATGTGTCTTCAACTACGAGGACCCAGATATGATCAGGTAGGGTGATATTTATAATTTATATTACAATTGTCATCCAGTTGAATTGAATAGTATGTAATTAAATTTAAAAATTATAAATCGTAATTTTACTATTTATACTTTTTTATTATACTCCAAAGCTTATTGTTACATTTGATCTCATAGCATTGGTAAATGAACACTTTAAGATAAAAATAAAAACATTATTTTTTAGAAAACTGACGAATTTTGAAAAACCCACTTAACTAAGGAAAAACTGACACTATTTTGACAGAACACATATAACATAGAAAGAACTCACTAACATTTGAAAAAATCCACTTACTAATTAGAAGAAAACCACTTAATATTGAAAAAACCCACACTTTTTCTGAAAAACCCCAGTTTTATAAGGGTTTTTTCAGGGTTTTATTGAAAAAACCCGAAAAAACCCAACCCACTTGGGTTTTTTCAAAAAAACCCGGGTTTTTGCCAACCCTGCTTAACTGACGACTCTGAAACTCCTGTTGCTTGGGCTGTCCTCTTGATGGCATTTGCAATGGGCACTTTTAGAGCTTTTTTTTCTTCAAAAAAACTCCGTGACATTGTGAACTATAGCACATATTCAAAGTCTTTTCAATTTTGAATGTTGTCATTTTATTAAATATAACTACATAATAAAATAAATTATAAGCAACTTGAAAGTTTTAAAAGAAATCAATGAACAAGTTGCAAAATTTCAAAAATCAGATCAAATCAGATATGAAATAGATCAGACTAGTTGATGCAGATCAGATCAAATAAAATTAAAGGTAACTACTTGATAGGATAAATGATAAGCAACTTGAGAGTTTAAAAGAAAGATTAATGAACACGGTAACTTATAAATCCAAAAAATTAGGAAATATCCAAAATCAAATCCGGTAAATTGATGTAAATCACATAACATAATATCAAATTAAATAGATCAGATTCGGTGAAATATTTAAGATCAGTTGAAAAAGATCAGATTAGAAATATTTAATCAAATCAGATGTAATGCGAAAGGAAATCCCAAAATCCGTTACTCTAGAATCGAAAGAAGAACACAGCTGAAAGATAGCCACTCAGATTTGGCTTGAAACATTCACAGAGAAATATCCTAACAGAGGGTCCACGAGGCTATTTTCAAATGCGTTACTGATGTGAGGGCGCCACACTAGAGTCTGGAACGTATGCCGGCCGCTTAAATCTCTTGCCAAATTAGAACTCTGCGTATGCGCAAAAAGGTGTTTACGATCTCCCATAGGCCGCCGGCGAACGATTCAGACTGGATCCAGACGCTAGTGAGTTTAGTGCGATCCCAGCGCCACAATTCTCCCAACCTGTAACAAGATGTCATGATTTTCGATTTCCATTATGGCCTATGGCCGTGGACTCTCTGTTCTAGTACTCTGTGGAAACATTTATTTTCAAAAAAACTCCGTGACATTGTGAACTATAGTCAACCAGCGCCAAGTGACCATCACCCCCAAAATTCAGTGGAATAATCCGTTTCTATAACAACCGCAGCATCATCGTATGACGTCAATAGCTCTTCTCCTAGCGGTACGACAGTACTTACTTTATTATGTAAAATAAGTAGCTTAGTTAAATGTTAGATTAATATTTAAAATGAGAAATAAATTATGTAAGACCACGAAACATCAAATGGAATTTTAGACTAGTCTATGATCTTTAGTAAGCATTATTTACTGAAACTAAAAAATTTAATTGTATTCATATACTTTTTTTTACTTCAGCTTCAAGTTTATTTTAAGTAATTTATATTTAGTTGTATTTTTTAGTTAAAGTTTACGTTTGACAATTCCCTGTCCAGAGGCGTCATTCCATGCGGCCTGTGATTAAATAGTAACTGGGAAAATATTTTAGAACTGTCGCATAAAAATTAATACAACATTAAATGCAGTAAATATTAAAAATTTCATCCCTTTAAATTTAATGTTTAAGTTTAAGAAATAATAACTTTAAGACTATCATGTATTTAAAATGCAATTTCGATCGTAACATATTCATTGTATTTTATTACATGTTATAAATAAGTGGCTTAGTTAAATATTAGATTAATATTTAATGAAAACTAATTTATGAAAGGCCACGAAACGTGAAATGGAATTTTTAGACTTGTAATATAATCTGTGTATTTACTAAAATTGCAAAATTAACTTGTTTCTATTTTTATTACTCCCCTTTAACAAATTAGTATCAATTTAGTTGTATTTTCCTTATTTTTATTTTTAGTTTAAGTGGTACTGTTAAATCTATAATAATAAAAGAGCTTTACCACTCACTCACTTACCAACGCACAGCAAAATCTACCGGAGCTAAAGACTCGAAACTTGGTAGGGTCGAAGACCTTACGGTGTATACGCGCACTAAGAAGGGATTTTTCGAAATTTCTTTTATCTGACCCACAGAGGGGTTTGGAGCGTTTTCGACGTTTTTGAGCCCAGCGGCGTCCCAAATGACCCCAGATCTTTGTTATTTCGCAGGAAGGTACTACCTAGCAACAATTTCTAGAAAGGCATTTTTCAGATTTTGGATATTCGAATTTTAAAAGGTCTGAATATTCCAAAAACCCGTTTTTGCCGAGAAATCGATATTACGAATTGAACTGTTGGTAATACCTTCTTGAGAGAATTTCAAAGAAAGTAATTTCTGGATTTTTCGATATTCCATTCTGGAGGGGGTGCACGGGGGTTTGAATATTCACTCCCGTTTTTAGTTTTTGGATCCTAGCACCCACATTATTAATGTGATTGTTATGAAATTTTAGCGTGTTGTTCCTCACACAACCAGGAAGGTTTGCGATAAAGAATTTTCTGAATCAAAGCATTCCAAGGATCTTTTTTAGTCACTTTTCTAAATTCTTATGCTTAGCCTTCAATGTTAAATTTATTGCGGTTATTGCTCTTTCCAGGACACGCAAAACCTCTATTGTTGGAAATATTTATTTTGAAATGTTTTATAACAGGTGAATTTTTAAAAAATATGATAAAGAAGCAATTTTTAATTATTAAATATTTTTTTTGATAACCAGAAACCGTTCCACTGAAAAATTTTATTCTTTTTTCTATTTAATCAAATTTAAATATTTCCAGCAAAGTTCAAATTAAACAATATTTTATCACAGGCATTTTCAGTGTCGATGCAAATGATGTTCACTTTTATTTCATGTTTGAAATTTCTTTCAATGAATGAGTTGGTGATAAATCAGCAAAGGGGGGTTCAGGGGGTATCTCCCTGATTTAAAAAAAAATTATCACTATTAAAAAATGGTTATAAACACTAATTCTAAACCGGTTTTTTAATATTTTGTTTAACATCTTAAAAAAAGTATAAAAGTATGTAGTATATTTAATTGTTTTGTATTTTATAAAAATTTAGCGGGATGAGGTGGAAATAAGTTTTATCTATATAGACATTGCTGTTCAATAATATATCTTTATCGTGAAGTGAAGGCGGAGAAATTTGCCTCAATTATACATTTATACCAATTGCAGGATTGGATGGAGGGAGAAAAGGACAAAAGAAAAAAAAAATAATGGGGTTCAGCGGGGTTCAGAAGGTCTCCTTACTTTTTTTCCATTTTGAAAAAATACTCTTTAAAAACGGGGATGGGGATTTCACTCATTAAATCTTAACAGGTGGTATTTTTAAAGGTTTTTTTTACATCTTAACGAAGTGGTATGGCATCAAAAAAGAATCCTAGCTGGAAGACTGTTGACTCTATTGCATGTAAACGATAATGCTTATTTATTTTAACACACAGTTTGATAAGCCTTTTATCCCCCGAGCAACGGCGGGCATATCAGCTAGTTTTAGATAAAGCTACTCTTCATCTATAATAATAAAGGAGCTTTACCACTCACTCACTCATCAACTCACAGCAAAATCTATCGGGGCTAAAGACTCGAAACTTGGTAGGGTGGAAGACCTTACGGTGTATACGCACAATAAGAAGGGATTTTTTGAAATTTCTTTTTTTCTGACCCACAGGGGGTTTTGGAGCGTTTTGGACGTTTTTGAGCCTAGTGGTGTCCCAAATGACCCCAGATCTTTGTTATTTCGCAGGAAGGTACCTAGCAACAATTTCTAGAAAGGCATTTTTCAGATTTTGGATATTCGAATTTTAAGCTTTCTGAAAATTCCAAAACCCCGTTTTTGCTGAGCATAAGCAAAGTTTTACATTTTCAAAGAAAACAATACCGAGAAATCGATATTACGAAGTGAACTGTTGGTAATACCTTCTTGAGAGTATTTCAAAGAAAGTAATTTCTGGATTTTTCGATATTCCATTCTGGAAGGGGTGCACGGAGGTTTGAATATTTATTCCCGTTTTTAGTTCTTGCATTCTCGCATCCACATTATTAATGTGATTGTTATGAAATTTTAGCATAACATGAAATCAAAAACCGTTCCACTGAAAAATTTTATTCTTTTTTTTTTCTATTTAATCAAATTTAAGTATTTCCAGCAAAGTTCAAATTAAACAACATTTTTTCAGAGGCATTTTATCAATAGTTGGTGTCGATTCAAATGATGTTTACTTTTATTTCATGTTTGAAATTTCTTTCAATGAATGAGTTGGTGATAAATCAATAAAGGGGGGTTCAGGGGGTCTCCCCCTGATTTGAAAAAAATTCTCACTATTAAAAAATGGTTGTAAACACTTTAATTCTAAACAGTTTTTTAAGGTTTTGTTTAACATCTTAAAAAAGTCTGTGTATTGAATTATTTTTTATTTAAAATTTAGCGAGATGAGACGGAAATATGTTTTATCCATAGAAATTGGTGTTCAATAATAACCTTTATTGTGAAGCGAAGGCGGAGAGATTTGTATCAATTATACATTTATACGAATTGCAGAAATGGATGGAGGGAGCTAAGGGCATTAAAAAGAAAAAAATAAGGGGAGTTCAGATTACTGTTGTTACATTGTTTCAATTTACGGGGATTCGAAAGCAGTGCTAAATCTGACAGAGTTAAATATTTTGGAGAAACCTCTGTGTTGGGAATTGTATGGGATCTTGACACGGATAAATTAAATTGTTTGGTTCAATTGGAACCTATAACCTGTGAAAGGCAAATCACCAAGAAGTTGATCGTGTCTATTGTACAAAAGATCTTTGACCCTATTGGGATGATCCAGCCGGCAACATTGCTCTCAAGACTATGGTTACAGGAATTATGGCAAATTAAAATTCCTTGGGATAGAGCTAAGCTTTTTCGGCAATTGAAAATTCCTTGGGATCGAGCTAAACTTTTTCGGGATTTAAGACAAAGGTTCCGAAAAGAGTACCTAAGTCAGCTGATTCAGAAGTCTAACGACAGTTCTACGCGTGAACCTAAGGTGGGTGAGATTGTCTTGGTTGGAGAAGACAATAAAAAGCGTTTATTTTGGCCTTTGGCTAAGGTCTTGGAAGTATTGCCTGGAAGGGATGGACGAGTTCGTAGTGTTAAGGTAAAAACAAGGTATGGAACGTTTGTACGTTCCGTACAGCGGATCTATCCCTTAGAAGTGCAACTTAGTGATACTGAGGACTCTGGAGAATCAATTTCTGAGAATGGAAAGGTCCAGGTATCCATTGAAAATGTATTGCTAACGAGATGTAGCACGTTTGGTAGATGAATTTTCAGTTCTGTCTTGTTATAGTCTAATTGTGATTTTTTGGTTTTGAGACTCTCCCCAAGTCTCAACGGGGGGAGGTAAGTTACGGAACTGATTTGAGTTATTCTATTTTTATGTTTAAAGTGAAGTGAAGTGCAGTGTATAATTTGTATATAAGTGATTTTATGAGAAACTGTTTTAGTTAGTTGGTTAGAGTTAGTTTAGTATTATTTCAACATGTTATGTTTGTACCAATAAAGAGCATTGGATTTTTTAACTTTGATTTTTGATTGACTCGAAGCCAGTTAGATTTTCATAACATATATTATTATGAAATTTTAAGTTTTGAAACTTTCCTCTTCAAAAACATTTCTAAATATTATAAAACATTTTAAAGTTGATATTCCACTAATTCTTGTTTCCAATGTTGTAGTGGTTTTTACTAGTTGAAATTCGAATCCTATCTAAGTTTTGAAAAGCTAATATTATCTTGTATATGTATCTTGGTAAAAATGACCTTATTGTTGACTACTAATCTTTCACATTTTAATTCGAAGCGTTAAATGTTTTTGGTAAACTACATCGTATATCCTATCATAGTTACACTAAGAGAAGGAATTCTCATTTTGGTACAGAAAGTGTGTAAAAAAGTATCCCATGTTTTAGCATAGCTCAAATAGATGAATTTAAATTATATGAGAATATTATAAACTAAAAGGGAAGCTGAAGGTAACAATTTTAAAAAGGGAATTAAGAAAGAAACACGACATCATCCTCAAATCATTTCACAATTTAATAATATTTTAATTTTACCGAAACGTACTAACCTAAAAACATAAAGCTCTAAAAGTAGAAGTTTTGATAGTTTAAATTTACTTAGACAACTTTCAGATTGCTAAAAAGAAACCCTTCGGTGTAGAAAAATATGTACAAGTTTAAGAAAATAAGGAAAATCTTATTGCGGCAAAACTTTTAAACAGTTACTATGCTCCAAGTAATAATGTTTTATGAAATACTTTTTCTGAATACATGGGTGCTTATAGAATGAACATGTCAAAGAAATTAGTTCATTAAAGTTATTGGTAAAAGGAGAAATTTTCGCAATGAAATAGTCTCCTGAGATTGTGAAATATGCCCGAAAAGGATGTTGCGGGTGTAAAACCCAAAAGAATTATTTCCGGATAAAGTTTCTCTCAAAGTTACAAGTCTAGGAATGAGTGTAAGACATTATTAAATACTACCAACTGTTGAAAACATGCACCTTTTTATGATGAAATAAGATTAGTTTAAGTAAAAAACTTTCGATACCTTTGATGTCTGAACTAAAAATACTTTAAACAGTGAATAGTTTGGAAAAAAGAAATCCTTTTAAGGTATTTTAGTAGTAGGATAATTTTTTTTCTTTATACCGATCAGATCATGGTTTTAGAATAGAAATCTCAAAATAAGTCAGTCATGTTGTTAGGTTGTTAGATAGAAGATTTTAGCACCTTATAGAGCATTTTCAATCACATGATCGGACCTAACAACGGCCTTAGCAACGTTGTTTTTGTCTTCCAGTGACATCATGTGCGAATGCTTCTATTGGTTGCTTCTATTCCCGCCCCCTAACAACAGCCTTAGCAACGTTGATTTTGTCCTCCAAGTGACGTCATGTGCGAATGCTCTATTTTTTTGTGACAGTGTTCCGAATATGTTTTGAAAGTGTTAAATGTGTCTTCTAAAAATAGTGTTGTACAACATGCAGTGGCAGCTCGTCCATAGGAGCACGTGAACCCCCAATAAAAATGAAATAAGTCGAAATAAGTCAATAATAACATAAATTAAATGCTAATAAAAATCTATTCCAACTTTTACCTTATTCAGGATGACCTGTTCGGTTCAAATTAGGATATTTTTACTTTAATTTCATTTTCAAAATTTAATTGTGAACCCCCATTTGAACTACCCACGAGCCGCCACTGACAACATGTTTAGAATCTGGAAGTGTTCTTAAATTTGGATCGAATCACTTTAAAAACACGTTTTCCGTCTTTGTAAAATTTTTGTAACACTTTTACAACACTACTTTATTCTCACACAGCACAATTGCAATAAAATCAAAACACTTTTGATAAGAAGTGTTGATTATTGTGTATACATAGCGTTGCAAAAGTGTTTCTTTGAAAAGCCTCTCATACCAAATTTTTTCCCAACTCTCTAAGAACCACCATTTCAATAGAACCTTTCAATCCTACTTATTTTAAACTCTCTTAATGACAAAGAAAACGATTTTTCCTAGTTAACTCCACCGAACTTTAGACGCTTCATTAGCTGACTGATAAGCCACCCCACTAACTATTAATAGTTACAACTTTTCCCGCTTCAGCGCTATTGATAGAAGTTCCATTCTTGTCTTCTTACCATCTAGTGAAAAAATATAGAGCTTTAAAAAGAAGCAACTATTGGAAAAACACGAAAGTCGGGCATTAGAATTGAATTCAAACATAATAAAAGCGAATGGAGTTAGAATTCTTCACCATGAATCATTTCTGACGTGTAAAATCGATGGAAGAACACAGGGTAATCGTAATCGTCTCCGATCATCTGTGAGTGGTCTAGTAAAAGTTTTTTTTATCTTCCAGTTTAATAGGGCGAGTCTTCCGACAGGTTTTTACTTGCTCTTTTTAATTCATGAGTTTTGTCAGCTGCATGTCGTACAAACTTTTTCTACCAACCAAGATTCAACAAGTACATATAGGTGACTGAAATTCTCATATCTCTGCGATTTCTTTTTGCTTTTTTTAAATATGTTTAATGGATTAAACTGTGCCAAAAAAATTTTGTGAAGTTCGTAACCTCATCTCTGGTCTTTAGACATTTGGATTGGCAATTTTGGAATGATTAGGTTTTGAAACTAACTTATATTTATTAATGTAGTCATGTAAATTTATATCAGTTGTCTTTCATATTCTAAAAAAGTCTAGCTGATTTTTTTGCAAAACTTCCTTCTAGAAAGCTTCCTTTAAAATTTAAAACGGATTCATATTAATATCAATGCTGCATTGCTTGAAAATTGCTAAGGAAAACATGTGATCCTTAAAAGAAGTGATTCTCTCAAAAAAGTGATCCCTATGGACGAAAATAATATCATAAGGTCCTCACTGAGTGGGAATAGAGGACATGTGACCACCATAACGAGCAGTTAAAAAAGCTACACATTCCGAATTGCCTTGAGCAGCCTTGCTATATGCGTGTGGGCTTGATTTTTGCTGTCAGCCTCACAAAATTTGCACCCCCCACTCTTTCTGCTAGTAATCTTTGTCAGCAGATTTTTATGAACCCAGTACGTCACTACGCGGAAGGAGAAAATGGGTAAACACAAAGCCTGTTGGGTTGCTAGGAGGAGTTTCGGTACGCAAATTGTGATAAAAAGACGCTATATATACATGTGTTTGACAAAATAATCATACTTTTAAATTGACGTTCTTCATTTCACTCAAAATTCCGACACCACGATGGGAACTAATTTTATTTGTTAGCGACGTCATAGGGTCAACTAACATTGCTGTCTAGTATATAGTCGCAATCTTTGGTGAACCGAACTAACGGACAACTAGGGAACATCTGTTTCAGGTTCAAACTTAACAATTTTTCGAAACCTTTCATTTTTCCAACCACCAATCGACAACTCTCATTGACCATTCATCGATCAGACCGCAGGTGTTCTAAAAGACACCCACAACCCTACCGTTGCTCATTACAAATTTGTCGTTGGCCGGAAAAGCCAGCCATTCATTCCATCCATACAACAGTAGTCCCCTCATCTCCATTAATTCCGAGGCGTATATCCAATCTTCATTTCATAAATAATACGCATAGCGCATATTGAATAACAAGGGACTTGTTTTCTCATACATTTAAAACGCCCCATAATGCAGCCCCGGGGCTCGAGAGTGCGAAATTGAAATATTCCGCGGGACGCCCTGATTTAATTGTTGGAGCCCCTGCTGCCGCTAGGAGATTAGGGGGCGAATATTTTAAAATTTTGGCTGAAAGCAAGGGATTAGAAATCTTTGGAGGAGATGCATGAGCGGGATAAGCCTTGTCACTCACTATGGGTGTTGTTTTACTAAATTTAAAATAATGTCCGTGTTTCATCAGCTTCTTTGCTAGTGATACATTTTCGGGCTTGTGTGTTCGATCTTCTTGTAGAGTCAAATATCTTTCAACGAATTATTGCTAAAACCAGTTTAATCGTCAAGAGATTTGCAGCTTAATTTTTGTGGCATCGTCAAATACTACTGTATCTTTGACGTCAAGAACGCGTGACATTGTGATTTTGAAGGTGATAATTATGTTTATGTTGATTATTAAATAGAATAGTCTCGTTTTGAATTCTTGTAGGAAATCAAAGAACGTATGTATTGCATGATATGAAGACTATATAATTTGCAATTGAAATATTTAAGATATTTTTTTTAAATCAATTTTGTGTGCATAAAAGATATTCGTGACATTGCAGCTTTCACTAGGTATATCTATGACGTTGCGTTTGACTGAGTTGTAAGACCATCATGTAGTGTAGAGGGTTTTGTTAATACAGATCCAAATATAGACAAGCGTTTCCTGATCCTATGACGTTACTAACAAAGTAGTTCCTAGAGCGGTGTCTGAATTTTGAGTGAAAAGAATAACTTAATAGGTTGAAATGAATAACGTCATCATAACGTAAAGTACGATTGTTTTGTTAAACCCATGTGTATATTATCACAATTTGCTTACCGAAACTCCTCCTAGCAACCCAACAGGCTTTCTGGCAGTTTCTGCTTTCACGTTCTGACGTCATAGGGTCAGGAAACGTTTCTGTCGAGTATAGTAATATTTTCTGTGATGACTCTTGAAGTGTAAATAAGATGATAAAATTAATAACACATATTATTCCTTTCTTTTAATGGAACTACCCAAATTCGCCAGATCAAGCTAGTGAATCAATATGTTTCTGGAATCTTCTTGTTTCTGATACAAAAAATAAAACAAAGCAAATAACCCTCCCTTAAATTTAGCAGTTTCTGTTCCAGAGATGCACTAGATCAAATATCTGGTGAAAAAAAATATTTTTGAATCAAAATGTTAAATTTTTGAAATGTTTCAATATGTACTTTCTCGGCTAAAATAAGTAGTGTCTAGTTTGTGTATTACTGCAAAAGTTTCTTTTTTAAAATCCTGGTGCCCTCAATAGTCAAACTTGGATCCACCCATGGTTTGTTCCTTAATCTAATATTATTTTACGTATTATAAAATATGTTCAAGGGTTTTCATTTCTTAAAACCCCCATAAAGTTATTGATAAAAACTTCTGTTATGATTCAATAATTTTCGTACTAAAACTTATTATTTTTACAAAACTTACTGGTGATTATAAAGCAAATGACTTCAGTCTAAGCGGAGAAAAAACTTTTTAAAACACGGTAAAAGTTATCGTTTCTGCAAAACCTAAAAAAAGCTCAAAAAGTAATGATGAATTCCCAACCATATTTTGAGAAAAGAAACATTTAAAAGAAGACGCAATAATTTCATCGCTTCGGAAAAAACTCTTTTGGGGGTAAAAACCGAAAATAAAAAAAAAAGAAACAGTTTCATTCATAACGTAGCAAAAGCTCTGCCCGGAATAAAATTCTTAATTCACTATTGAGACTTTTCCAGAATATTGATGGCGGGAATTGAAAAATAGCCGTTTGATCTCTTTTCACTTCTTCACTTGGGCATCGCAGAAAAGAGGGGGTGAAAATGTGACAGCCGGTTCTCCATTTTAAGGTTTTTTGATGGATTGAGCAAGCAGAGGTAATGTTTTTTGATAGTTAAAGAGTCAAGCGGATAAAAGCGTGAAAGGAAGTCAGAATAGCTTGAAGTACATTTTATCTTTGATTTGAATTGATGGGGAAAGGTAGTCTGAAAGTGTTTGATTTTCCACGAACGATACAAAGTGAAAGTATTTTCTCTAATTTATACTACAGTCGACTCACTGGATTTTGATAACTTTAAGCGATATTTTAATCACATAAAACGGTACATTTTGCCTTAAGTTAAAGAGGAGTGATCGGGACTGATCCATTTTGATAACATTAACCACACATAACATTAACATCACAATAAGCGGAGTCAACTGTGTTGAAATTTTCTTAAATAAGGTATTGTAAGGTAACTGTATGATATTAGTAATATTTGTTCTTAAACAGTTTATAACAGTTCATTCTAGGTTACAGTGGATTTTATGATATTTAGACATTTTATCCATATGTTTCCACTATACTTCGGAGGGGCTCAGTGGTAAAAAACCCACCCAGTTTTTCATTTGATTCCAGATTTCAACACTTTATTTAAAAATGGGACTAAGAAAGTGCTTGATATTACCCATTTAAATGATAAAGTAACTATAACAAGAACTTAAGTCTTATAAAAAAGTAAAATTTGTTTCTTCTTCATCCTGTAAAAAAACACGAATAATCTATTGTACTTTTAAAAAATTAAAATTCAAAATAATTATTAAATTTCAATTTCACAAGGGCCTCGTATTTGGATCTCACCCGGTGTAATAAACTTGAATAATTGGTTGATTCCGAAGATTACTAATCAAACCAGTAAAACGAATTCCTTTTCATTTAATGAAACCGTTGTTTCCTCCATCCGCAATCAATTCACGTTTCATTGAGTATTCTATACATAACAGAACAATGGTTTTGTAAATAGTAATTAGTTAGAGTATGATATTTAACGACGAGGAAATTGGAGGAAAACGGGTGTCAGATAAGCTGTTAGTAAGAGCGTTAGTACAGTCAAATTAGGGTTTGAGGTAAACATTTAGAAAAACAAGCAGAGACCCCCTGGGATGTATTAAGGGGGGTCTGAGGATGCCTCACCTGAAAATCCCAAAAAATCCGGTGACGGGTTTTCCGCCATTTTGAAAGATAAGTCGGCCATATTGGATTTTTCCATAGTTCATAAAAACAGCTATAACAGGCGAACTAATTGGTTTAAAATGTTCGTTCTTGTTTTAAAATGCGTAATTCAGTGCGTTCTTTAAGTTTCATGCATCAATTATTGGTTCTAAACCATAGATTTTTTTAAAATTAAGCTAAAATAGCAATTTTTTTGTAATTTTTTCGGTTGTAGTTTTTTCGTTTAATACTGTGTCGTAACTATTATAAATATCAAGACCGAAACAACTGGAACTTGTTAAGGAAGGTCTTAGGCTATACCATACCAAATTTCTAAGAAATCCCTCGATTAGTTTTCCGCCATTTTGAAAAAAAACGGCAGCCATACTGAATTTTCGATATATCTTAAAAACTGCTATAACAAGCGAACTTATTGGAATAAAATGCTCAATTTTTTTTTAAAATGCGTGTCTAAGTGTAGTTTTTTGAAATATCATGCAGTAAGTTAATATTCTTGAAGATTTAATTTTAAAAACTAGGAAAAACAGTAATTTTTCGGTCTTTTTCTGTTGTAGTATTTTTATTCTTATTATTGAAGAAGGTATTTAAAACAACTGGGTATGATGCTTTGGGATTTGTTTAGGAAGGTCTAAGGATGCCCAATGTAAAAATTTTAAAAAATCCCTCCACTGGTTTTCCGCCATTTTGAAAAAGAAGTCAGCCATATTGGATTTTCCTAAACGACAATTACAGACGAACTAATATAGATAGAAGGTTGATTTTTTTGAAGCACGTGTTTATATGTGGACTTTTTTATAAATATCATAAACATATTTAGGTTTAAAAAATTTAAATAATTGAAAAAATTTAAATTTTAAAATAACCGAATTTTAATGAATTGATCCATAATTTTGATTTCCCTTCTTTTTGTAGAAAGGTTCTTAAAAAATTAAGATAGATATTAAAATAAATAGTCAAAATAGTTCAGAATTCGATAAAAGAGGTTTGAAAAAGCCCTGTATAAAAATTTAGATATGCCTTTTCGTATTGCCCCTAGTTTGAAAAAGAAATAATACCCAAATGTTTTCAACAATGTGCATAAAAGTGCTTGATAAACTACTTATATTGAATGATTAGTATTTTGAAATACCTTATACAGAATTTTTTTTAATAAACTTAAGTCTTACTAATAATAATGAGGTAATTAATATAATATAAGTCTTATGTTAATCTATTAATAAAAAGTAAAAAAAGTTAACCTTTTCAAGTTTTGTTATGAAATCACCACACAAGATAGTATTTAATGTCCTTTTATTGTATGAAATAAACTTAAAAAATTAATGGCAAAGTCAAAGTTACATTGATGAAAAAAGGAATGAAATTCTTATGCATCGTTCGTCCTTTTCTACTTGATAAGTTAGAATTTCTCTAGAATCCTTTACTTTGAACAAGGAGTTAATTGACTTTATCTAAATCAGTTGAATTTAGAGAACTTGCTTCTGATTCATCAGCTGCATCTGCATCACATTCAGTTTCATCAAATATTTGGGAACTGTCACTGCGTCCTGAACTAGCACATTGTCCAGTGTCCACACATAGAATAAGAGCACTCAAGTCCACTTCTTCTACAGTCACAAAATCTTTCACAAGAATTTTTACAGTTGCATATAACTAGTTTTAACAGTCCATCTGGAACAACATTTCTTGACGGCGGAATTGGAAAAAAATTACCATCAGATAGCTTCCACCCCCATTCCGTTGGCAATAGACCATTGAACCTCCACTGCTGGACCTAAAGATACACGCGTAAAGAATGCTGACGTGCAGCATCTGAAGTAGGTGGAAGCACAGCCAAATTGAAAGTACTGCTCACTTTTTGTTTTCCAACAGTGGATAAGTATAAGTGATGTCTTGCTTTGTTTAGATTTAACGTCCCTTTCGGCACCTTACATGGCCAAAAAGAACTTTTCTCCGTCTTGCGAAATCGTGTCCGATGAAAATGAAGCATTATTGAAAACATCCATCTGGCCACGAAGAGGCTGGTCTGAAGAGAGCAAATAAAAGCTTTCTTCCCTTTTCTAAATGGTGCAGATGTAGAACCGCATCCAGTAAAGGCGTGCAGTACCAACATGTACTCTCCTAGACTCTTCTGAAGTTCTTGAATGCTATATACTCGATCATATTGGCCTTTTTTACCAAGTATTAGTATGTAACATTCTTTTATTGCATGGGCGCAATCCCTAATGCAAAAAGATCTGAATATTCTCCAACAATTACAGATGGGCAGGAATCTGCTATTTTAATAGCTTGAGAAACAATCAAAGTGTCAGCTCAGCATCACCGACTGCTTGATTAACATCACATCCGGCAGATTTCAAATAAACTTTTAAGAGCCTAATAAATGAGAATTTGTTCTTCTCATTAGAAAGAAAATCATGTTGAGATGCAAAACCATAATTGCATTCTCCAACATTAACATCAATTGACCAGGACCTCCATCATAGCCGTCAAATACCACATATCACTTTCAATAATGTTATAAAACAATAGTGTTGTAAAATAGTAATGTTGTAAAACATAGGAAACGAATTGCTCACATATACCGTATAAGTTGCTGGACGTTGCCTTACAACTTTGTGTAGTAGGTGTCCCCCATCAATGACATACGTACGATTATTGGGGATTGGATACCCCACCAAGCAGTTCGAGGAAATTTTGTAGAACATTTTAAACATGTTCTAAACCCCTCTATGGTCTCAGTAAAGTTCAACGAAACATGAAGGTCAAACGCGATTTTCAAATGGGGTCGTATTACAGGAAATTAGGAAAAACATGAAAAGGGATTTCTAAATTTTTATACAAGGCTTTTTCAAACCTCTTATCGAATTCTGAACTATTTTGACTATTTATTTTAATATCTATCTTAATTTTTTAAGAACCTTTCTACAAAAAAAAAGGGGAAATCAAAATTATGGATCAATTCATTAAAATTCGGTTATTTTAAAATTTAAATTTTTTCAATTATTTAAATTTTTTAAACCTAAATATGTTTATGATATTTATAAAAAAGTCCACATATAAACACGTGCTTCAAAAAAATCAACCTTCTATCTATATTAGTTCGTCTGTAATTGTCGTTTAGGAAAATCCAATATGGCTGACTTCTTTTTCAAAATGGCGGAAAACCAGTGGAGGGATTTTTTAAAATTTTTACATTGGGCATCCTTAGACCTTCCTAAACAAATCCCAAAGCATCATACCCAGTTGTTTTAAATACCTTCTTCAATAATAAGAATAAAAATACTACAACAGAAAAAGACCGAAAAATTACTGTTTTTCCTAGTTTTTAAAATTAAATCTTCAAGAATATTAACTTACTGCATGATATTTCAAAAAACTACACTTAGACACGCATTTTAAAAAAAATTGAGCATTTTATTCCAATAAGTTCGCTTGTTATAGCAGTTTTTAAGAAATATCGAAAATTCAGTATGGCTGCCGTTTTTTTCAAAATGGCGGAAAACTAATGGAGGGATTTCTTAGAAATTTGGTATGGTATAGCCTAAGACCTGCTTTAACAAGTCCAGTTGTTTCGGTCTTGATATTTATAATAGTTACGACACAGTATTAAACGAAAAAACTACAACCGAAAAAATTACAAAAAAATTGCTATTTTAGCTTAATTTTAAAAAATCTATGGTTTAGAACCAATAATTGATGCATGAAACTTAAAGAACGCACTGAATTACGCATTTTAAAACAAGAACGAACATTTTAAACCAATTAGTTCGCCTGTTATAGCTGTTTTTATGAACTATGGAAAAATCCAATATGGCCGACTTATTTTTCAAAATGGCGGAAAACCCGTCACCGGATTTTTTGGGATTTTCAGGTGAGGCATCCTCAGACCCCCCTTAATACATCCCATGGGGTCTCTGCTTGTTTTTCTAAATGTTTACCTCCCGCCCTTTTTTCGCCTAATTTGACTGTACTACGTGTATGTTGTGTTTATCAAGTATTCATCGGATTACTATATTCAATTAAGGGTTTTAATGAGGTTTTCAAAAATGGGGCATTGTCATCAATTTCAGCTTTAAATACTACTTCTAATACTATAAGGGAAATTGATTTAATTAAAATTTCATCATATTATTCTCTCAAACTTTAAAGTACGTATAGTTAATGCATGATATTTCTTTTACTGAATTTTGCATTAAGCGATCAAGGAAGAATATGTGCATATCAGTACCGTAAACTATTAGTTGTAGTGCCAGAACACTTCTTTCCATTAATAGTTTATTGAAGGTTTATTAATAAATAAAATATTACTATATAGGAACTAATGTAGGAAAATGAGGAAAAATTATAATGTGATTAATAAGTATTATGAAGTTATTATAGTGCATTATATCGGAAGCAGTTTTTGAATATTGCGATAAAGACTCTATAACAGGGGTTCCCAAACTTTTTTGGCCCGTGGACCCCCTGACGACATTTTTCGTACCCCGTGGACCCCCTGTCTTAGGGACCGTTCAAAAAGTAGCTAAAATTCTTATGTTTATGATATTGTATATTTCTAAACCACTCATAAATTTTGTAATTTTTCAAGTGTTTCTTTGTGCATTGATTTACATATTTAAAAAAAATTATTTTTGCCATTGATTCATATGGTTACACAATATTTTTAAGGAAATAATAAAAATCAAATATTTAAAAAGTTTGAAATAAAAACAAATCTAAATTTGTAATATCACTACATTTTAAGATAAAAAAACCCCAATTTCCCTAAAAATAGTCTGTGAGCTTAAAAGTGGGGGTCTGGATGTCCTCCCCCAGAAATTTTTTAAAATTTCGCACCTCAAAGTAGTGTTTTAGCTCATTTTGAGACTCTCTGGGCCGAACAGAACCGTTTCTTGTAAGCCACACAATTTTCAAGGAAAAATATTATGTACTATTGCTTGAATAAAGTTTTAAAAAAAAAAAAATTAACAAACTGAGAATTTAGGGGGGGGGGGCAGCTGTCCCTATAGGCACTTGCTACGCTCTGGGGAGATCAACCAAAGCTACTCCATGATTTAAGACGCAAATAGGAGGGGGTTCGGCGGTCCTCCACCGAAAAAATTTTCTAAAGCTACTTTTTGGCCATCAAAACAAAAGACAAAATTTTTGAAACATATCAAAAGTTTCATTTTAATAAAATTTTTCCCATGGACCTCTGAAAGTTGCTGTGGACCCCCTAGGAGGCGCTATAGACCCCCAAATTTCATTTTCATGCCCATGGACCCCCTGGAAGTCGCTGTGGACCCCTGGGGGTCCATATGGACCACTTTGGGAACCGCTGCTCTATAATGTTCTTGATGGTATAAAATAATTGCTAGTTCCTTTAAAATGTGAAAAGGTAGATCACATAATGGTGGGTTCTTCTTTTCTATCATCCTTACATCCCATCTCCGAAGAAAAGATGCTAGATCTTAAAAATAAAAAAACTTGATTTCATTCAGTGGTGGGCTTAGGCAATACTTTCGAATATCGAGTAGATATACATACATACTTTTATATAGTAGAACTTTAATTTTTTTCTCCTTTGAAAATCAAACGACACATCTGGGAAAGATTGGAATGAAGACATAAATTTTTTTTTATCCTGTATAGGAGGAAGATAAGGCAATGAGACATTGTGTAATTTCTTACACTTTAGTGGTATAGTCAAATTAAAAAATGTAGAAACTTTTCTCTCCTAAATCATTTTGACGAAAAATATTATACCGCGATATTTTCTCCCTTTTTTATATGTTACTAAATTTGTAAAAACAATTTAAGTTGCGTTTAATGTTAAGTAGAAAAAGTGTTTAAAGTTTAATATTTTTCCCAAGTAAGGTCTCAGTAAAATTAAATAAAAAAAAGGGGAAATAGTACTAAGAAGTGCCGAATTAAAATAAAGCTTTTTTTTTCATAGTAAGCTATGAAAATTATATTTTTTACAGGTTTATTGTATTGGTGATTCCAAGAGTGTTCTCCTTGTTGATTGGTCACCGGGGCGGGTTTTTAATAAGAACTTTGAGTTTTATTTTCTTTTGCTTGTGTTTACTTTATTTCAGGAAAGAATGGCAGACTGACAAATGCTCTTAAAAGGTGTAAGTTTTGGTGTGTTTAAAGTAAAATTTTTGTTTTCAAGTGTAGGCTAAGTAAATTTAGGTTAGAGTCTAAATTTGGTTATTTTAGAATTAAAAATCTGAATTTTAAAATAGGTAAATTTGTAAAAGTATTTTTAAAGAAATAACCCCTTCATAAATTGTATATTTTTTGAAGATGAACTTAAAATATTTTACTACTAACATTTAAAATGTTTTACTTGTAAAACTATTTTAGATTTATTGGTGAAAAATCCGAAGTTTAAAGGTTTACATATATTACTGGGAAAATATTTTAGAACTATCACGTAAAAAATTAATAATGCTAAATAAAAATATTTGCTTTAAGACTTATCATGAAATCTAAAGCGATAAAATTTTTAACTTTATACAATTAATTTTAAGACTAATAGATAATTTTTAGACTCAATTATGTATTTAAAATGTAATTTCGATCTTAACATATAATCAATGTACCTACTTTATTATGTTATATAAGTAGCTTAGTTAAATGTTAGATTTTTATTTAAAATGAGAAATAAATTATGTAAGACCACGAAACATCAAATGGAACTTTAGACTAGTCTATGATCTTTAGTAAGCATTATTTACTGAAACTAAAAAATTAAATTGTATTCATATACTTTTTTTTTACTTCAGCTTCAAGTTTATTTTAAGTAATTTATATTTAGTTGTATTTTTTAGTTAAAGTTTACGTTTGACAATTCCCTGTCCAGAGGAGTCATTCCATGCGGCCTGTGATTAAATAGTTACTGGGAACATATTTTAGAACTGTCGCATAAAAATTAATACTACATTAAATGCAGTAAATATTAAAAATTTCATCCCTTTAAATTTCATGTTTAAGTCTAAGAAATAATAACTTTAAGACTATCATGTATTTAAAATGCAATTTCGATCGTAACATATTCATTGTATTTTATTACATGTTATAAATAAGTGGCTTAGTTAATATTAGATTAATATTTAATGAAAACTAATTTATGAAAGACCACGAAACGTGAAATGGGATTTTTAGACTTGTAATATAATCTGTGTATTTACTAAAATTGCAAAATTAACTAGTTTCTATTTTTTTTATTCCACTTTAACAAATTAGTATCAATTTAGTTGTATTTTCCTTATTTTTATTTTTAGTTTAAGTGGTACTGTTGTATATTATGGTAAATTTTAGATAAAGCTACTCTTCATTCGTAATAAATTCATCTTTAAGTCTCTGAAAATACATGTATTTTTCAAAAATTAAATTAGTAACAAATTTTTATGTATTTAATACTTGTTTATTTCAGATATTTTCTTTTCCAGTTCGAGCAGAGTTTTTTTTTATGTTTGGTGATCAATAAAGATAATTTTTTATTGCTGTTTTTATTGTTTTTTATTGTATTTTAGTGCATAATAACTCGATTCTTCACATCAAAATGATTACCTAAAATAATTTCCAACAAGAAACCACAAAACATTAGTGTGTTTCTAATTTAAATACAATAAAATAATGTGTAGAATTTGATTACAATGAGCTTAATAAGTCTAATATAAACCAGCAAAACGCTCTCTTTTAGAGAAAAATAAATCACCACTAAGAAATCCTAATTTTTTTTTGAATTTTCCTAGTTAGATTTATATATATTTAGATGACAGGTATTTGTGAAGCCTTCTTGGCTTGGTGGTAGAGAGTGAGCTTCCCGACCTAAAGGTCCACGGATCGAATCCAGGCAACAACCGATTCTTTGTCGCCGACCGAGTCTGCGGCTTATAGCCAATGCATGTTGTTGGTGTGACAGTGTTAAGGGGTTCGTTTCCCGCTTTCTACGATCAATTTTGTCCAAATGAATAAAAGTATTTTAAATAAACTAAACTAATGTAACCACACAGTAACAAATAAATCAGGAATATCTGTGCCCTGATGGCTCAGTTGGTAGAGTCTGCGGCGTATAGCCAATGCATGTTGTTAGTGTGACAGTGTTAAGGGGTTCGATTCCCGCTTTCGACGATCAATTTTGTCCAAATGAATAAAAGTATTTTAAATAAACTAAACTAATGTAACCACACAGTAACAAATAAATCGAGAGTATCTGTGCCCTGATGGCTCAGTTGGTAGAGTCTGCGGCTTATAGCCAATGCATGTTGTTGGTGTGACAGTGTTAAGGGGTTCGATTCCCGCTTTCGACGATCAATTTTGTCCAAATGAATAAAAGTATTTTAAATAAACTAAACTAATGTAACCACACAGTAACAAATAAATCGGGAGTATCTGTGCCCTGATGGCTCAGTTGGTATAGTCTGCGGCTTATAGCCAATGCATGTTGTTGGTGTGACAGTGTTAAGGGGTTCGTTTCCCGCTTTCGACGATCAATTTTGTCCAAATGAATAAAAGTATTTTAAATAAACTAAACTAATGTAACCACACAGTAACAAATAAATCGGGAGTATCTGTGCCCTGATGGCTCAGTTGGTATAGTCTGCGGCTTATAGCCAATGCATGTTGTTGGTGTGACAGTGTTAAGGGGTTCGTTTCCCGCTTTCGAAGATCAATTTTGTCCAAATGAATAAAAGTATTTTAAATAAACTAAACTAATGTAACCACACAGTAACAAATAAATCTGTGCCCTGATGGCTCAGTTGGTAGAGTCTGTGGCTTATAGCCAATGCATGTTGTTGGTGTGACAGTGTTAAGGGGTTCGATTCCCGCTTTCGACGATCAATTTTGTCCAAATGAATAAAAGTATTTTAAATAAACTAAACTAATGTAACCACACAGTAACAAATAAATCGGGAGTATCTGTGCCCTGATGGCTCAGTTGGTAGAGTCTGCGGCTTATAGCCAATGCATGTTGTTGGTGTGACAGTGTTAAGGGGTTCGATTCCCGCTTTCGACGATCAATTTTGTCCAAATGAATAAAAGTATTTTAAATAAACTAAACTAATGTAACCACACAGTAACAAATAAATCGGGAGTATCTGTGCCCTGATGGCTCAGTTGGTATAGTCTGCGGCTTATAGCCAATGCATGTTGTTGGTGTGACAGTGTTAAGGGGTTCGTTTCCCGCTTTCGACGATCAATTTTGTCCAAATGAATAAAAGTATTTTAAATAAACTAAACTAATGTAACCACACAGTAACAAATAAATCAGGAATATCTGTGCCCTGATGGCTCAGTTGGTAGAGTCTGCGGCGTATAGCCAATGCATGTTGTTAGTGTGACAGTGTTAAGGGGTTCGATTCCCGCTTTCGACGATCAATTTTGTCCAAATGAATAAAAGTATTTTAAATAAACTAAACTAATGTAACCACACATTAACAAATAAATCGGGAGTATCTGTGCCCTGATGGCTCTGTTGGTATAGTCTGCGGCTTATAGCCAATGCATGTTGTTGATGTGACAGTGTTAAGGGGTTCGATTCCCGCTTTCGACGATCAATTTTGTCCAAATGAATAAAAGTATTTTAAATAAACTAAACTAATGTAACCACACAGTAACAAATAAATCGGGAGTATCTGTGCCCTGATGGCTCAGTTGGTAGAGTCTGCGGTTTATGGCCTATGCATGTTGTTGGTGTGACAGTGTTAAGGGGTTCGATTCCTGCTTTCGACGATCAATTTTGTCCAAATGAATAAAAGTATTTTAAATAAACTAAACTAATGTAACCACACATTAACAAATAAATCGGGAGTATCTGTGCCCTGATGGCTCTGTTGGTATAGTCTGCGGCTTATAGCCAATGCATGTTGTTGATGTGACAGTGTTAAGGGGTTCGATTCCCGCTTTCGACGATCAATTTTGTCCAAATGAATAAAAGTATTTTAAATAAACTAAACTAATGTAACCACACAGTAACAAATAAATCGGGAGTATCTGTGCCCTGATGGCTCAGTTGGTAGAGTCTGCGGTTTATGGCCTATGCATGTTGTTGGTGTGACAGTGTTAAGGGGTTCGATTCCCGCTTTCGACTATCAATTTTGACCAAATGAATAAAAGTATTTTAAATAAAATAATCTGATGTAACCTCAAAGTAACAAATAAATCGGGAGTATCTGTGCCCTGATGGCTCAGTTGGTTGAGTCGTGGTCCTGCTGTGCAGAAGGTGCTCGGTTCAAAACTTACTTAACCTCTCTAACTATCCTCTTCTAATATATCTATCCATCTCTATATATAATACCTATCCATCTCTATATATAATATCTATCCTCTTATTAGTAAGCTATATAGGTTAATATTAATTATAATTTAATATTAAAATTATTAGTTTAATTTCTTCGAGTACCTGATGTTGCAGCTGACCTAGGGGTCTGAAACTGGTGACCAAGTCGAGTCCGTTCACCCGTCGAAGATGTCGGGGTTCGGACGAGAGGAGGTCGTCTCGGCGGACCTGATCTGCTCCCCAGGGGGTCGCGGGCCTAGGGGGTTCTTCGGATAACCCCCGAAAGCCCCTTCGCCCTGGGGGCCAGCGGAGAAAGGTTCGTCGGGAAACCGGTTTTGCCAAAAATTTTAACCCTTGGTTACAAATTGCAATTTGTGGACGGCCCCCTAACAATATGCAATAAGGAGACGACCCCTCTAAGTTATGAGATTGCAATTTTTTGGCTCCATTACCCGTCTTCCACACTCTGAAAGTCGCGCAAAAATTTTGGATGCGAACGTGTAACCGTAACTAGATAATTAACTGTAACCGTACCCAAATAGTTAACTGTAACCGTAACTGTGACACTTCGGACAATTCAAAATAAAAGTGTTCAGGCTTCGTCGAGGATTGAACCCCAGCAGCAGCACACACCATACCACTAGGCTATTAACTCCACACCAACTCGGTACTACTCTGAGTTTCGAACCTGGGACCTTCCGCTCTGAAAGCAGATGCCCTACCAACCAGGCTACTGGGTCTACACCAACACCTAGGCGGTTGTTGAAATGAATTTTATTTTGACGCGTCATTCAAAGTTAAAGAAATCTTACTTATTTGTGTAAAAACAAACTCGCTATTTCGCTGAGTTCCGAACCTGGGACCTTCCGCTCTGAAAGCAGATGCCCTGCCAACCAGGCTACTGGGTCTACACAAACACCTAGGTGGTTGTTGAAATGAATTTTATTTTGACGCGTCCTTCAAAGTTAAAGAAACCTTACTTATTTTTGTAAAAACAAACTCGCTATTTCGCTGAGTATCGAACCTGGGACCTTCCGCTCTGAAAGCAGATGCCCTGCCAACCAGGCTACTGGGTCTACCTACACCAACACCTAGGCGGTTGTTGAAATGAATTTTATATTGGCGCGTCCTTCAAAGTTAAAGAAACCTTACGCAATTTTCTAAAAACAAACTCGGTATTTCGCTGAGATTCGAACCGGGGACCTACTGCTCTGAAGGCAGATACTATGTCAACCAGGTTACTGGGTCTACACCAACACCTAGGCTGTTGTTGAAATGAATTTTATTCTGGCGCGCCCTTACAGTTAAAGAAACCATTACTTATTTTTGTAAAAACAAACTAGGTATTCCGCTGAGATTCGAACAGGGGACCTTCTGCTCAGAAAGCAGTTGCCCTGCCAACCAGGCTACTGGGTCTACACCAACACCTAGGCGGTTGTTGAAATGAATTTTATTTTGACGCGTCCTTCAAAGTTAAAGAAACCTTACTTATTTTTGTAAAAACAAACTCGCTATTTCGCTGAGTTCCGAACCTGGGACCTTCCGCTCTGAAAGCAGATGCCCTGCCAACCAGGCTACTGGGTCTACACCAACACCTAGGCGGTTGTTGAAATGAATTTTATTTTGGCGCGTCCTTCAAAGTTAAAGAAACCTTACTTATTTTTGTAAAAATAAAATCGGTATTTCGCTGAGATTCGAACCGGGGACATTCCGATCTGAAAGCAGATGCCCTGCCAACCAGGCTACTGGGTCTACACCAACACTTAGGCGGTTGTTGAAATGAATTTTATATTGGCGCGTCCTTCAAATTTAAAGAAACTTTACTTATTTTTGTAAAAACAAACTCGGTATTTCGCTGAGATTCGAACCGGGGACCTTCTGCACTGAACGCAGTTATTATGCCAACCAGGCTACTGGGTCTACACCATCAAGTAGGTGGTTCTTGAAATGTATTTTTTGGTGCTGAATTTTAAATTTTAAAATTGAATTTTAATATATTAAATGGAAAACACTGGATTCGAACCCAGGACTGGTGCACCCCAGCCTCTTGTGCATCCATTGGGCCCTTGACTCACACAACTACGGATCTTACCTCGCCCCTGGGTGTATTTTCCTTCTATGTGTCAGTAAAAATTCTGTTGTGTCTGTCTTACTTGACGAAGGTGTATAAGCGGATCCTTGAGATCAAGCACACATACCGGAAAATATATGTAACCCAAAACCCAACCCACAACTACGGATTCAAATAATTAATCTGAATTTTGATTTTTTAAATTTAAATAGAAAAATACTGGATTCGAACCCAGGGCTGGTGCACCCCAGCCGCCTGTGAATCCACTGAGCCATTGACTCGTGGAACTTCAGATACAAATAATTAATCTGAATTTTAATATATTAAATTTAAATAGTAAAACACTGGACTCGAACTTAAGACTGGTGCACTCCAGCCGCTCGTGCATCCACTGGGACCTAAAAATTTAATTCATAAAGATCTTAATACATTCCGTCAGCATACACGGAGACTGAAAAGTCCATAAAAATTAGTTTCCAGTTTCAGCATCATGTTGTTGGAGATTTTTTAAGAGGATAAAAACATTTAGTTCAAAAGGATGTTTATATAAAGGACCTGTCCTAATTCACAGGGTTTAATGTTCGATTCCATAAGAGGACCTCGTGAATCAGATAAATACTACCTCCAAGATGGGATGTAGGCTAAATCACAGAGAAATATCCTAACAGAGGGTCCACGAGGCTATTTTCAAATGCGTTACTGATGTGAGGGCGCCACACTAGATTCTGGAACATATGCCGGCCGCTTAAATCTCTCGCCAAATTAGAACTCAGCGGATGCGCTAAAAGGTGTTTTGGATCTCCCATAGGCAGCCGGCGAACGATTCAGACTGGATCCAGACGCTAGTGAGTTTAGTGCGATCCCAGCGCCACAATTCTCCCAATCTGTAACAAGATGTCATGATTTTCGATTTCCATTATGGCCTATGGCCGTGGACTCTCTGTTATAGTACTCTGTGGGCTAAATCAGAGTACTAGAACAGAGAATCCACGACCATAGGCGATAATGGAAATCGAAAAAGCATGGAATAGTGTATGGTTTTGGGGCTAATTTGGCGCTGGGATCGGGTCACGTTACGGGAGGCGGAGAAAAAGCTTGATCCTCCAATAGGACAGATTGAATGGACACGTCACAGCTTTGACCACTTCAATTTAATAAATTCGGTTCAATCATTGAATTTCCCGTGCTACCCTCTACCTTAGCAGGTATCTAAAGGAAGTGTTTATTTGGACGGCAGAAACAGCAGTTGTCCCATGCGCCGTAGGTCTCACGGTTACGTAGCAGTCCCAGCGCTCCAATCAGAACCGTTGCCGTGGAATTGAAGGGTTTGGTGGATGAAGGGGTTATGTTACATTTGGGACAGATTCAATAATCGAGGTTTTCACCAAATTTGGCGAAATCGGATCTCGCCAAGCTACTACTAATAAAGTTTGTCTGTCCTCACTAGGCACGAGTGGCAAACCTAAAATCAGTACCCACAGCAGAAAAAGCAGTGGCGAGTGCAGGGTATCGGGTATCTAATAGAAGTGAGATAACCATCCTTATGGCTTTTTCGCCACTGTTTTTTCTGCTGTGGGTACTGATTTTAGGTTTGCTACTCGTGCCTAGATAGGACAGACAAACTATACTACCTACATTTAAATCCCTGCTGTGCTGGTAGAAGCAATTTTCACATTGAAATGGTTATCGCCCAAATTTGGCGACATTTGGCGATAACCTCGATTAATAAATCTGTCCCAAATGTTACATAACCCCTTCATCTCCCAAGCCCTTCAATTAAGAGTAGAGTTTAGTTGTATATTTACCGTCCAAATAGGCAGTGCCATATTTAAATATAACCTTGTGAACCCTCTGTTAGAATGTTTCTCTGTGGGCTAAATGTATTTATGCGGGAGGGGGCAGGGGCGGATTAAAGGGGGGGGTGGAGGGGGCGACCGCCCCCCCGAGAAAAATCTCCTAGAAGTAGTTTCAGAACACTTTTTGGCATTCTAAAATTCAAAAATTTCCCGGGGGAGGACCCCCCTCTTCTTGCTTTGCCTATAGAGTAGTTTAAGTAGTTTTCTATGATGATAAGATAGAACTTCTTATTCAGGAGCGTATCCAAAGGGGGAGGTCCCCTGGTCCGGACACCCCGATGAGCCTGACCTTAAACTTTTTAGACCCTACTTTAGGTGTTATAATTATGCTTAACCACTCAACAGAGGACGTCTATACCCCTCAAACGTGTCTGAAAAACACTTTGGTGCTTGTTAAACTTTAAAAAAATTAGGGGGAGATCCCCAATACCGTGCCATGGGCCAGAGGCGTACATAAGGGGGGTTAAAGGGGCCCAGCCTCCCCTTCAAAAGTCGGACTAAGTGGATAAAAACGAGTTAAAATGCTGTTTTTAAGGGTCAAATTTCCAAAAATTTTCCGGGGGAGGACCCCCCTTTTTGCTAAGAATTCTATACTGCCCACACATTTTTTTACGTACAAATTTTTTCAAATTAAAGTACCCCCTTCTCCACTATTTTTAAACTCATTTTATATCAGTTTAAGAAGTCTCAAAACAGCTTAGCGGTATACTAGATTTAAAAATATTATTTTTAAAAAAATTATATACCAGGGAGGGCCTGCTGTAAATTGAATATTCGGTCTAACCGCCCCCACCCACAAAATAGCATTAATCCGCCACTGGGAGGGGGTCGATTTCGGCATAAGACCTGGCCATAGAGATTTTTTCTGAGAGTTGTGGAGGATGATAGTTCTCAACCTCTTCGGGACATTTTCAAGTTACGTTTTAAGTAAAGAGTGTTTTAGTGTAATCAGTCATTCTTTTCAATGTATATTGTGGGTCATATTGTTTGTGATGCATGATCTGATTAAAACAGTCTGTAAGAAGGGGGCAGGTTGGATTACGTGTAGGCCAACCACGCTAGCTGTCTGCGCACTGTACTTTACCTGATGCCGAGTTCGATTCTCGGCCTTGCCCTGGGTGTATTTTCTAAAAATTATGTTTGTGTCTGCCTTATTAGGTCATCCGGAAAGTAATGTCGCGCGTGGGAGCATCTGTATGCGTTATATTTTTTTCCTCTATTCCATTATGTGAGATCAACATAAACTTTAACTGTATCAAATATCAATTTGGCATCTTGGCTTGTTTTTGAGATTGATCTCCATATAGGCTTTCCTTAAATCTTTGATAACTTGTTACTTAAAATTAAGATTTTTAAATTTCAGTCAACTGGATAGTTTCTTTAAACAATTAAATATTAAAGTTATATTAACGTATCATGGGGAAAATCTAAATTAGATTTAAATTTTTATGAGCCATCTGGATAGTTTTATCACAACCATTCAAATGAAATTGCCGGATTACTACCCTTAACCCTCCATTAAGAAAAATCATTTACTCGAATCTAGATCTCCGAGGATTCCATAGCCGCTCAGCAGTAGTAGTATAAAAAGTTTCAATTTATGGAACATATAAGATCATCCATAAAATCTATATATTACTCTAATTAAAAGTTAAATTCCTTTGAATTTTAGTTATAATAAGTTTTCTGAAGATGGCAACTTGAAGTAAACAAATTCTTATTAATCGTAGACTTTAGGAACAGTCGAAAAGGGAGCCAACTAAAAAAATAGCCAAAATTCGCTTTAGATATAAGTTGAAGTTTCTTACTGATTTAACGTAATGGAAAAGTACACTACATACAGACGCTCCCAAGAGCGACAAAACTTTCCGGATGACCTAATACTAGACGAGGTAAACAGATCCTATAGTATCAAGCACACAAAGTGGAAAATATATGTAATCCTATCTATCAATCCGATAAATACCATGATAAATACCGCCTCCAAGGTGGGATGCGGAAGTATGGGTTCAGTTTTGGCATAAGCTCCGGCCATAGTTTTCAGAGTCCTTTTCTGGGCATTTTAAGTTATATTTTAAGTAAAGAGTATTCAATCATGCTTTTCAATACATATTGTGGGTCATCAGTCTAAGAAACTTGTTTCTGCATCTAACCCAGAAACGCCTGGAGCCCAGGAAAAATAAGCAAATGTCTGGAAAGGGAATATTCAGTTTTAAAAATGTAGCACCAGGGGGGGGGGGCAGATAAAATACCAAATTTTTTAACTGTTTGGGATATATCCGGAATCGAACACGGGTCCCCGTTGAACATTATAGACTACAGTCGCAGGCTTTCAGTTCTCGCAATGAGCAACACTGCGCCTACGTCGAAAATTAAATAGGTAAGGAAAATTTTAAAAGTTTTAATGATACTGAATCACCACTGGAGAAATAGTACTATGCTTGCTCGTCAGTTCCTGGGCTTATCCAAGAGTACCTGACTATCACGTCACGGGAGGCGATGAAAAAACTTGTTCCACTAATAGCTCTCCGAAAGTATATATTACAGCTTTGTGACCACCAAACTTTCTGTTAATAAATGAGTTTCTCGTGCTCCCCCCCCACACATGCACAGAATTTGAAAATAGCTTTATGAACCTCTATTTCTCTAGGCACTGTCTATTTGAAGGTACAATATACAACTATACTCTTATTTACACGGCAAGTAGGCGCTGGGACTACTACGTAACCGTGAGACCTTCTGCGCATGGGCCAACTACCATTCAAATAAACACTTTTATTTCTTCATGGTTCTAACCATAGAGTAGGGGTTCTAACAAGGAAACGTGCCCAAGCACCTCTTGGTATGCTTTATTTAACCTTTTTGATAGGCAGATTCTGGCTGCTTCAGGGAATTTGACAGTTCCTCTACATTTCTCGCCTAGTAGATTTGCATATGGTGGTAAAAATAATTTTGTAGAACAGTTGGCATGGCACCGGTTCCTTGTTGGTGTCAACTAATTCGATTTATTCTCACAGTCGTACCTGGGTAAGGGGCTACTATTATTTGGGGTGTACTTTAAATTTAATCAAATTTATGCACGTTAAATTCTATCTTACGTTCTACTATTACTCCTCCTTTCTACATTTATACCTTAAGAAAATTCTAAACATGTCTTCCATTGTTTCCACTTACCCAGGTTTGACCGTGTTCTTACCTTTCTCCACACTAATGTACTTACTTTAAAGAGTAATTATCAAAGTACTCTAAAGAACACTCTATACTGAGAGTGCACTTTTACCTTGTTGCGTTTCTAAATAACCATGCCGACACATCCGAGAGAGGATATCCTCCTCCCTCGGCTACTCAATCAGGTTTTATTTGAATATTTTTTTTCAGATTATGAATAAAAATTAAGAAATTCTTATGGAAGCAGAGTAACATTAAGAAAAAGTCTTGAGAGCTTGGTAGAAAACCTTCTAATAGTCCAAAAAACACTGTCCATCTTCTTCAAAAAGTCTTTGGAGAAAATTCACATGTTCTGAGCCTGTAAAAAAAGTACATTCCTTTATGAAAGTGAATAATCTACATTTTATTTTAGACCAAGGGTTCTCAACCGGCAGATCGTAATCCATCTTTGAGTAGCAAAGCATAGAGAAAACACTCATCATAACAAGTCTACCTGTACGCACTAAAACACCTACCCAACCACCATGTCCCATCCTACCACTAGAGCACCCGGACCTACTCCAAAGCCATCACTAACCAAATACTCTAACACTGGGCCAGAACCACCACTACCTACTCCAAATATCCATCAAACACTACCATCCCCTGACCTACCACTACGCCCCCCCCTTAGATTACTTCTCCTGCCTACTACAACAACTGCCCACCAACCATTCCTCTTCCAATGCCGTACCCTTACCTACAACACCACCCAAATAATACCGTGCCCCGAAGAAGCTACAATTTACCAACTACAGCACTCCATCAACAATAACAAACCTCTACCATACCCCTCAAAAATTTATCCTTCTCTGACCTCCAACGGCCTACCTGCCACTATCATTCTCTAATTTTTTTTCTACACCACCAACTACATTTATCCTGCTTACTACATTCCCCTAAACCTTATTCTCCCAACGAATCGCCTTGGACCACCATGCCCTGCGAATCCATTACAGCACACCCACCTATAACAATCACATCGTCATGTAATTCACCACTAAAACTTCCCCATTTTTACCCCATCCACACCTGCCCCTTCCTAATTCAACGCTCCCACTTCCATCATCTCATCGTGCCATTGACTGACCACTCCTGACCTACCACTACCTACTACAATTCACCACCAACAACTTTATCTCCTCTGCAGTGCCCTAATCTACTTCTACTTACTCCAAAGAATTAACCAACAAATACCCTTCCTCTAACAAGCCCCGACATACCACTAAGTTCCCTGCGTGCCCTAATCTCCCAATACCTATTACAACTCCACTAACCACTTCGTGTCCACCACCGTACCCCGACTTACTTTACCTACAAAAACACCTCCAGTTCTTAGCGTGCCTATTCTCCTACTACTTATTACTATTCCCCTACAACTCCACTAACCACTTCCTTTCCCCGTCCTACTTCTACCCATCCCTGACACACCACTAGGTTCCCTGGCGTGCCCTAATCTCCTACTACCTATTCCACTACAACTCCACTAACCGCTTCCTTTCCCTGACTTACTTTACCTACTAACTAAACACCTCCACCAGCCATTTCTCTTCTACCCATCCCTGACACACCACAAGGTTTCCAGGCGTGCCCTAATCTCCCTCCTACTACCTATTCAACTACAACTCCACTAACCACTTCCTTTCCCTGACTTACTTTACCTAAGTTTCCAGACGTGCCCTAATCTCCCTCCTTCTACCTATTCAACTACAACTCCACTAACCGCTTCCTTTCCATGACTTACTTTCCCTACTAAACACCTCCACTAGCCATTATACTTCATCTACCGCAACCTGACTTATCATTATATAAGCTATCCCGCCCTGATCTCCCTCTATCTATTACCAATTCTACTGCAACTCCACTAACCGCTTCCTTTCCCTGACTTACTTTACCTACTAAACACCCCACTAGTAATTAAACCTTCTTCTACCTAGCCCTGACACACTACTAGGTTACCTGATCTACTAATATGTATTCCGATTCCACTACAAACTCTACTATCCACTTCCTTTCCCTGACTTTACCTACTAACCAAACACCTCCACCAGCCATTTCCCTTCTACCCATCCCTGACACACCACTAGGTTCCCTGGAGTGCCCTAATCTCCTACAACATATTCCAATTCCACTACAACTCCACTTACCGCTTCCTTTCCCCAACTTACTTTACCTACTAAACATACCACTAGTAATTAACATTCTTCTACCTAGCCCTGACACAACACTAGGTTTCCTGGCGTGCCCTCGTCTCCCACTAGTTATTCCAATTCCTTAACAACTCCACTAACCACTTCCTTTCCCTGACTTACTTTACCTACTAAACACCTCTACTAGCTATTAACTTTCTTCTACCGAGCCATGACACACGACTAGGTTGCCTGATCTACTAATACCTATTCCTATTCCACTACAATTCCACTAACCGCTTCCTTTGCCTGACTTACTTTACCTACTAAACACCCCACTAGCCTTTAACCTTCTTCTACCGAGCCTTGACACACCACTAGGTTTCCTGGCGTGCCATAATCTCATAGAACCTATTCCAATTTCCCTACAACTAAACTAACCGCTTCCTTTCCCTGACTTACTTTACCTACTAGACACCCCACTAGTAATTAACCTTCTTCTACCTAGCCCTGACACAACACTGGGTTCCCTGGCATGCCCTAATCTCCCACTAACTATTCCAATTCCTGTACAACTCCACTAAAAGCTTCCTTTTCCTGACTTACTTTACCTACTCTATAAACACCTCTACTAGCTATTAACTTTCTTCTACCGAGCCATGACACACTACTAGGTTGCCTGATCTACTAATACCTATTCCGATTCCACTACAACTCCACTAACCCCTTCCTTTGCCTGACTTACTTTATCTACTAAACACCTCCACTAGCCGTTAACCTTCTACCGAGCCTTGACCCACCACTAGGTTTGCTGGGGTGCCTTACTCTCATAGAACCTATTCCAATTTTACTACAACTCCACTAACCACTTTCTTTCCCTGACTTACTTTACCTACTAAACACCTCTACTAGCCATTAACTTCCTTCTACCGAGCCTGACACACCAATAGGTTCCCTGGCGTGCCCTAATCTCTCACTGCCTAGTACAATTCCTCCATCTAACACTTCCTCCATCTAACAACACACTTATGAGTCCTGCCCTATCGCTTCCTAATAGTACTCCCCCACCACCTACTTCTTTTCCTCTTCCAAGCCCTGACACACCACTACTACAACTTCTTCACCGAACATTTACCTTCCACTATCGCACACTCACTTACTCTCTTCACCAACTAAAACACTTATTTCCGCTTCCGTGTCCTAACCTACTGCTGCCTACTACTATTCCCACCTCATCACCCACTTTTTCCTCTACCGTGCCTTTACCTCCCCTATCTACTTCAAACCCTCCAACCATCCTTTACCCTTCCGTTACCGAGCCCTGACACACCATAAGTTCCTTGATCTCCGACTACCTACTACAATTCCACCAATCACTTCCCTTCAGCTAGCATAGCCTCACTTAGCTACTAAAACGCTAACTTCCGCGTCCTGACCTATCATTACCTAATGCTACTCCCATACCAACCACTTTCTTTCCTCTACGTACTCCAAAGCCCCCACCAACCGTTTCCTTTCCTCTACTAAGCCCGGACACCCCACTAAGTTCCTGACTTGCCCTGATCTCATAATACATTTCCTCACCACTTCCTTCCCAATACCGTCCCCGACTTACCCTTTCCTACTAAAACGCTCCTACTAGCATTTATCTTTTCTTCTATCGAGCCCTTACCCACCACTGCATTTCTCTGGCATGTTCTATTCTTCCTCTACAAAACCTCTTATTCCTGTGTCCGAACCTACTGAAATTTTACATATCCGTCTCCCTATTACAATTACTCCACCAATCTGAAATCTGAATCCATTGTACCACTTGGAAGGGCACCTGCGTGTGTCCCTTTGTGGTCTATATGAGTTTATGATTTCAAAATAAAATTTATTATTATTATTATTATAATCTTTTCCTTTCCCCGACTTACTTTACCTACTAAAACACCTCCACTGGCCATTATCCTTCCTCTACCGAGTCCTGATATACAATTAGGTTTCCTGGCGTACCCTAATCTCCCACTACTTATTGCAACTCCACTAACCCCTTCGTTTCTACTAGCGTACCCTGACTTACCTTGACCAACTAAAACACCTCCACTAGCTGTGACCCTTCCTCTACCGATCCCTGACATACCGCTCGGTTTCCTAATCTCCCACTACCTAATAAAAATTCCCTACTACTCCACAAACCATATCCTTTTCCAGACCGTACCCCGACTAGCTTTACCTACTAAAACACTTCCAGTTCCCTAGGGTGCCCTGACCTCTGTTACAATTCCACTAACCACTTCCTTTCAACGATCTTAAACCGTCTAACATTACCTACTAGGACACCTCCTCTAGCCATTACCCTTCCTCTACCGAGCCCTGACACACCCCTAGGTTCCCTGGGCATGCCCTAATCTCCCATTACCTACTACAACTCCACCAATTACTTCTTTCCACACTTATTTTTATACTAAAACGCTTACTTTCGCGTCCTAACCTATCTCCACCTAAAACTACTTCCCCACCAACTACTATCTTTCCTCTACCCTGCCCTAACCTACTCCTATTTAATCAAGCCTTTTTACTCTCCTCGCAAACAAAAGCGCTTACTTCCGCTTCCGTGTTCTAACCTACTGCTACCTACAACTACTCTCGTCACCCACTTCCTTTTTTGTACCTTGCCTTTACCTACCCCTACCTACTTTAAACCTCCCACCATCCTTTACCCTTCCTCTATACCGATATATATATCCACTAACCACTTTCCTTCCGCTAACGTACCCTCACTTAGCTACTAAAACCCTTACTTTCGCGTCCTGATCTATCACCTGTCATTACCTAATAATACTCCCCTACCAACCACTTTCTTTCCTCTACCTACTCCAAAGCCCCCACCAACCGTTTCCTTTCTTCTACTCAGCCCTGACATCCCACTAAGTTCCTGGCTTGCCCTGATCTCATAATACAATTTCCTCCACAACGGCTTACTAGATAGTACTATACAGGATAGCCAAATTTTGAATAATGAAAACCATTTGACAACTTTTCCCGCTAAGATCGCAACAAGTCCTACCTATACCGACCAACCAATAGGATAACACCCTGTCATATAAGGAAAAATAAAGGAGTGTTTTCATGACGTACCTGCTGACTGTTGGGGAATGTCAGCCTATCTTGGCAAACTTTGTTACCATGACAACCTATTACATCTGGGTAATAGTAAGTACTTTTTTAGTAGATCTCCTGTTCCACTTTCTCGCCAAAGACATTTTTGAGCCATTAAGCCACACCTTAAACTCTGTGGATTTGCTTTGCCAGTAGTCAGCTATTACCATTTACATTTTTAATGATTTCCGTATCTCGTCTACCGTGTATAGTATCGAGTAAGCCGTGCCTCCACCAACCACTTCCTTTCTTTTACCGTACCCCGACTTACCCTTTCCTACTAAGCGTCCCTACTAGCATTTACCTTTTCTTCTACCTAGACCTGACCTAGCATTTACACTACATTCCTCTGGCATGCTCTGCTCTTCCTCTACAAACCTCACCTTCCTTGTGCCCTGACCTACTACTACAATTTGGCATTCTAGCGATTCACAGGAGTAATCCCTCAGGATGAACAGTGAAAACTAACTGTGTTAAAGAGCCTTTACGCACTAAATCACTCCTATTAACTCATTCGCTCTCCCCATTCACTGCGTCCCCTAACTATTCTATACTCTAACTCAAACCTCTATTCAATTGATACCCCTCCCTCAGATTTTATACTCTACCCCATGTACCCCAATAGTACCCCCATATATGTGTACACTAACCCAACTTACTCATACACCATCATACACTTACCCATAAGTACTCAATCATTTACCTTAAGCAGTACCAATTATTAGTTACCAATAGTAACCTCATATATGTGTGTACACTAACCCAATATACTCATACACCATCATACACTTACCCATAAGTACTCACCCTAAACCCTACCTTTACCCTAAAGTACAAAGTATGGAATTTTACCTGTTATGAACTAAAAGAACGAAGGAACGAAAAGTGAGAACACATTCATAAGATAAGTATTCTCAAGCAATTGAGAACCGGTTAGCATCAGATTTGGAGATTACCATCGCCTATTTGTGTTAGCTTGAAACGAAAATAACGAAGAAAAATCGGTATCGGTCAGTATCAAAATCGGTCATAAATGATTTTTTGCCTCATATTACAGCAGATAGTTTTGCCAAACTATTGCCTTGTGTAAAACTATTTTAGTCAACAAATAACGAAAATATTCGGGGGAAAATTCTTCAAAAATATTTTAATTTTATGAAAACCTATAGCACACAAAACTATAGAATTGTCATTGGTGTTCTAGTAAATGTTTGCAGATTATTTTAAAAATACATTCATTGTGTGATATTTTTTCTTCGCTATTATATTAAACTATTCATAATTTCTCTCAATGTCATGAATGATTGATCTTTGTCTCGCAAGATCTTTTTTTTTTGGCTCGCTGCAAATCAAGTTAGGGAAATTTGGACTACATCCCCGTCTAAGTTTTGCAATCCTGGCTTAATTCAATACTCAAACCACTATGTAAAACATTTTTTACTCAATTAAATGAAAAAAAAATCAAGGATTGCTTGATAAAAATAATTTAATTTAGGAAAAGAAACTTTAACTACAGTGGCTATAAGGGGATAGTGTGTTTATCGCCATAGAACAGTGTACAAAATTCGGTTTCCCAAAAGGAGAAAATCTCCAAAGGGCGATGAGATCCCGTCGTCCCATGTTTACATTGAAATCACATTGGGAGTTCGAAAACATAATTAATACTTTGATAGAGGTTTAAGCATAAGTTTTTTATATTCTTTCAGAGCATTTGAAAGAGTTAATTTTTTGCAGAAAATGGATGCCATCAACTTTTTTCCTCTCTTTCTAAATAATGTTTTGATAGCGGTAGCTACACTCTACTTCTTCTAGCCACTGTACTATAACTATAAAAAAATAAAGCAATTAATATTTTTCTAATATAATCGGGGCGTCTATTTAGAGAAGCATACAAAGATGAGGAAATTCACGAAAATTTTTCCAATTCCGAAAGGTGATACAGTATTTTCCCATTTAGATCACACTTTAGGGCAAGAATACTAAAAATAATGACGGCTTGAAAATCTATATACATAATTCTCTTACGTACGTACGTGGCTCACGAATTTGGCGGTATTTGTTTTCTCCCGTTGGCAACGGTTGGTTTGTTGTGGTTTTGTGTTTTGTTTACGTTTTGGCGAGTCTATGTACAATGTTCGTAATCACGTAACGCTCAATAACTTGGGTTCAAATCCAGGTAGTACACAATCTCAGCTAGGCTGTACCAGCGTATGGCGAGCGAGCGTAGCGAGCACAGGATTGCGAAGCAATCCTAGGGGAACTGCGTCAACAGCTCCCGGGGGTTGGCGAGCGATAGCGAGCATGGGGCGATAGCCCCCTAGTATAACATAATAAAGTAGGTACTGTCGTACCGCGAGGAGAAGATCTATTGACTATTTAGTTTTATTATAAAACTTTATAATTAAAAGTCAATTTTGTTTTCAATTTATTTGTTTTGATTTATTTGCGAAATGAGTAGCATAAAACGGGGTGAATCGGATCACTGTTGGGAAAGTTTTTTAAACCATAAAAGTGTACTCGCACATTACGTCACGACCAGTTATTTTCTTTTGACTGTTAACCGCTGGCGGACACGCACCTGTTGCTAAGGTGGTTGCTAGGTGCGGGGTCACGTGATTGCAAATGCACTAATAGAAGCAATAGCACATGACGTCACGGACAGTTATTTTCTTTTAACTGTTAACTGCTGGAGGACACGTATGTATTGCTAGGGCGTTTGCTAGGTGCGAGTCACGTTATTGCAAAAGCTCTATAACTTCAGTTGTGTAAGTTATGGAATTAGGTTAAAAACTGACTAATTCTACGCATTATTTAGAAGATGTTTCAAACATCAAAAAATATTTTACGATCTTATCTTGGATCCACCACGGCTTTGAAGTTGAATACAAAATATGTCTAAAAAACTTGGCTGTCACAGCTGCAAATTTCAACAAAAAATAACTATCTAAATTTTTGTTTCTTCAATGTTCTCCCAATTCTTGCAAAGCCTTTTTTAAAATTTAATTTCAAATAAGTGGTAATTACGATATGAAGGTTTTAGTAAAACAACTATACTTGGAATACTGATTCGGGATAAATTGGATCAGTGATAAAAATGTTTGGTTTTCTACCTATAGTCATTTTTATAATCTCTATTGGTTATTATCAACACCTACAGTCATGGTTCGATTAATAGAGATCGTGAGACCATAATTATCCCTCGTTTTTCAGAACAGGTAGATTTTTTTTGAAGTTTTTTTTAAAGGTAAATGATCTTTACAGAGCCATTAAGGGGCATTTAACTTCCAAAAGATTTGCATCAGATTAACCAATGGTTTTTCAAAGCCTACAGAATTAAAAAAAATAACAGGGAAGACAACAGATAAATTAACACTATCCTTTTTCACTAATTTATATCGCTATAGGAGAAACATCATTTTTATGATGTAAATATTCTATAAAATTTTGCGAAGTGGTTATTTCCACGAAAGTTGAAGCATGTGCAGTAATAGGAATTTGTTATTACGTGTTTTAAAACATTAATATTATGTTATTAATCAATCATGGCATCAGCACCGATGACCTAGTGGTAGAGTGGGCGTCTATTAACCTTACGGTCCCCGGTTCGATTCCAGGCTGCTACTTTTGAGTATTTTGCTTTAGCTAACTCGTAATTTTTCAGAAATGGAGAGATTAGAGTAGAGTTTAGTTGTTACTTTCGTGGAAATAACCAGTGCCAAAACTTAATCATTATTAATTTAACCATATTAAATTATTAAAAATCTCATTTTATGATCCTATACCCTTTAAGGACGTCAAACTTTCATTTCTTGGACTAAACCTGGAAGTGATCCGATTCATCCCGCGTTGCGGATTTAAAAAATATCGATTGAACCTCGATATAGGCCTTTCAAAGCATCTAAAAAAATATTACGAAACATTTTTAAGCAGTTCAAAAGTATTCCAATTCACCCCTTTTTACGTTTCTTATGTTTTTAACTACTCTTTTAAGGGAATAACTTTTTGTATTGTTTTTTGACCGATTTTAATACTGACAGAAAAGTCAATTTCTTTCACAGAATTCTGTTTCCAACTACCGTGAAAGAATTTTCATCTCCGATCTATAATTGTAATCAATAATTGTAATAATTTCATTTACAATTTTTATGTTCCCTCTTTTCGTTAACTTAACTAGCCATGTTTTAAGCAAAAATGAAGTTTCCATACCTATATCACACGCAGACTGATAAAGTCTTTATCACCTACTAAACCTCTTTAGTCGTTCATCCAGAGATATATATGCAGCTTTACCTTAATTGGAGAATTTCCTTGCTCCAAACACATATCCTAGGGGCGCTAGAGAAAAATATACAAATTTCAGAAAAAGTAAAACATTCCCATTTGCATCATTTTAGGTTAGAGCAGTGGTTCTCAATGTGTCAACCATGGACTCTAAGGTTCATTTAACGAATTTTGGAGGTCCTCGAAATTTTTTTTATCTTATAGTTAATATTGATTAAAGTTCGATCATGAAGACAGATAGATGCGATTAGGAAAAGGTGGCAATTCGAAACTGTAAAAACAAATGAAACTTGCTCTCCCCTTGTTCAATTTTGTAGTTTTACACTTCGTCGGCTTTCAGAAGAAATGCACCAAGTCACTTTTAGAGAATATTTCGAAAACCGAAGAATGACTCCGACGAACGAGCAAATTTCCAAAATCGCGCCCAGCTGAAAAGCGATCAGTTTTTCATAACCTTGTACAGAATAGTTGAGCCAAAAGTGACTTACGGCCATATTCATAGCCATCAGCGTCAGTGTTAAATCCTAGATCAAAGAAGGATTCCACCAATCAGAGTCAGAGAAAATCTAATTTTCCTTTCTTTAAATGTTCGTTAACACTGACTCTGATGGCTGTGAATATGGTTGTTACTGCATTTCGCCTGTAAGCTGAGGATATCTTAATAAGCACACAATTTTGTCAATTTGTTTCTTAAATACAAAGGAAAGTCGTAAACAAAGAGAGGTGTAAATTCTTTCCTAAAAAATTTAGATTTGTACATTTTAAACGGAAGATTCCTAAGCATAAATAAACCTTATTAATGATTTAATGTTTAGCAAAAGTACTAAACATTTTTACAAATAGTGCTTATTTTCACAGACATCAATATCCAAGGTGAGGGGCGTCTTTGGCTGGCCGTAAAATTGAAAGAATGTATGCGTGTATAGACTAAAGGGAAACAACTGGGGGTAGGACACTATTACGTGAATCGTTGGGGAACAAGACGTGTAACTCAATGTTTTCTAAATTTAGAGTTTACACCAATAAATAGCAGACGGAATGAGCACTTCCATATACCGTAATGCAGCAATTTTTAACGTGGGAATTCCCAAAAACACTATCGCAAATTCGACTCATTAGGAAAATTGAGAAAACTTTTTTGTACATTATCAAACTGGGAGGTGAAATAAATGCACTGATAACTTTTAGCACAAATAAGGTTTTATAGAAGGAACTTCCTTCAGGAGATTTCAAAGGGGTCAAATTTGCGAACCTCAGTGACCCGCAGGGGGTTGGCATCGATCACTTTGGGAACCCCTCATTTATTCACCCTTACCCTTTATATCTAAGGATATTTCACCCCGACTTCATTGAAAGTTTTAAGTCCTCAGTTTTAAGCCAATCAGAATTGTTGAAAAAGCTTGCTTCAAAGTTAACCTTAGGTCAGGTAACAAGGTGAATGGAGCCTTTAAACCCCCTCTTAAATACAAGATTGAATGCTAGACACGAAATTTCATGAAATAAAAAAAATCGAGAATGAACCACTCACAAAACAAGTTAAGGACCTGTGCACTATTGCAATCTTACTTCCTCCCCTCCCCTTATTACCTACTCAATAACTTACTGCCACATCCTCACCTTCCCTTACCAACTAGTACATCCCCACCAACCACTCTCTGACATCTACCATGCCTTAATCTACCCCTACCTACTCCAAAGCCCCCACTAATCGTCACCTTTCCTCTACTGTGACCTAACACTCCACTTTATTCTCTGGAGTGCCTTGATCTCCCGCCACCGACTAAAACTCCTAAGCCAACTACTTCCCTTCGACTATTGTACCCTCACACCCTCTCCTTACCTACTAAATCACTAATATACGGGTCCTGAGGGGACGCCCATAAATTACGTGAGGTCAAAAAGGGGGAGGAGGGGGGTCTAGCAATATCTCTCCAAATATCACCAGGGGGGAGGGGGAGTCAATTAAAACCTCATGTCAACTTTTTGTTTAAAAAATATACGTTTTTTCTTTTATCTTTTTAGCACAAGTTTAGGAAAAATGCGCAAAACAGCGAATCATTAGCCATTTAGTCGTGATAATTTCAAGTTAAGACCCATTTTGATTTCTACATGTAGTTATTTACATCAAAATAGAAGAACCAAATATGACTAGAACATACCAACGAAATTAATTTCCTTAAAGTTATGGAGAAAATCTCAAGTGAGAATTAAAGGGGGGGGGGGGAACCAGCAAAATCTCACCAAGGGGGAGGGAGGGGTCCAAAATTTCGAAAAAATACCTCACGTAATTTATAGATGTCCCCTGACCTTCCACTACCAACAACTACTCCACCAACATCTTTCTGTCCTCTACCGTACTCTTACGTACCCCTACCTACTCCAAAGCCCCCCAAAATCGTTACCTTTCCTCTACTGTACCCTGATCTCCCACTACCTACGGCAACCCGTGTATATCCCAATCGTCAACTTTTCTCTACTTTGAACCTGACATACCACTAAGTTCTCCGGCATGTTCTATACTCCCACCACCTACTACAACTCGTACAACCACTTCCTATCACCTATTGAACCCTCACTTACTCTATTACCCTTACATACTAATTCACTTACTTCCCCTCCCGTGTCCTGACCTATCGCTACCTACTACTACCCCACCAACCCTTTTCTTTTCACTACCGTGCCCTTATCTACCCCTACCAACTCCAAAGCCCACACTAATTGTCACCTTTCCTCTACTGTGACCTAACAATCCTCTTTGTTCTCTTGAGTGCCTTGATCCCCCGCCACCGATTACAACTAATGAACCAACTACTTCTCTTCAATTAATTAACCCTCACACACTTCTTACATACTAAATCGCTAACTTTCGCTTTGTTTCCTGACCTTCCACTACTACTACTCCCCCACCGACTACTTTCTGTCCTCTACCGTGCCTTTATGCAGCCTTACCTACTTTTTGGGACTTTTTTTTCGTACTTATGAGTGATTTTTTGGGTCCAAGTGGGACACTTTCCAGAGTGCCACCCCCCTGGATCTACCACCGCATAATATAGGTAGTAATATAAACAATTTTTTTTACAAAACTTCCGAAGGGAAAACTTCACCTGAAAGGCTTTACTTTCAAGGGAAAAACACAGTAGAACAGACGTAAAAATCTTATAGGGGGGTTTGGGGGTTCTCCCCAGAAATTTTTTAAAAATTCGTTTCTCAATGAATAGTGTTTAAATTCATTTTGAGGCCGTTTGGGTTAGTTCCTAAAAGAACAGTTCCTTGTGAACCACCTTCCTTGCAAAGGGAAATTTCTTCAGTTTTTCATGTTTTGGAAACCGTCGATGTAATGGGGGGGGGGTTTACAACCCCAATAACCCCCCCTCGTTTCGCCTATGCTCTCCTTCCTTACTTTAAACTCTTACTTCCGTTTTATGTGCTCTGACCTTCCGTTACCAACTATTACTCACCCCACCAACCACTTTCTGTCCTCTACCGTGCCTTTATGTACCCTTACCTACTCCAAAGCCCCCACCATCCGTTACCTTTCCTCTACTGTGCCCTGGCATCATTAAGTTGACATGAAGTGTAAAAAGTTGAGCAAAAACACTAGTGTCCATCGTTTGACCACGGCTTACTAGATACTTATACAGGCTAGCCGAGTACGGAAATCATTGCAAATCCAGATGGCAATACTGGACCAACTGGCAAAGCATATCCACAGTGTTGAAGGCGGTAGGTGATATAGGTTAGATATAGGTAGGTCTTGTAGCGCTCCAAGCGGGACAAATGGTTTTCATTGTTTACAACTCGACTAGCCTGTATAAGTATCTAGTAAGCCGTGGTTTGCCACATCGTTTGAATATGATATTATTCATATATTTTTATTCTTGGAGAAGTTTAGTAAATGTGTGTTGAATGGCTAGTTTAAGGAAGATATTTTGTGTAAAATCTACGAGGGTTGTTTTTTTTTCAACTTCCGTTTTGCTCCTGAAAAAAAAGTAGTAGGAATTTCGAAATAATTTTGGTACTGGTAGTTAGGTACATTCTTCAGGATCAATTTGCATCTTTACTGCATAAAAATCGGACATTTTTTATGTTAGTTATCGAATTTACAAGCGCGCTCCTCGAACTTATTTCCCGCCAGTCCATAGAGAATTTCGCTTTCCCCTCCTGCAATTTTCACCTGCTCACCCATTGTTTAATGTTAAATGCTGGGCGAAAGGAGCGGTCGCGCGAAGAAGAAAGTGAAATTCCCTATGGGTTGGCGGGAAAAAAGTTCGAGGAGCGCGCTTTTAAATTCGATAACTAATAGAAAAAATGTCCGATTTTTATGCAGTAAAGATGTAAATTGATCCTGAAGGATGTACCTAACTACCAGTACCAAAATTATTTCGAAATTCCAACTACTTTTTTTTCAGGAGCAAAACGGAAGTTGAAAAAAAAACAACCCTCGTAAATTGGGTCAATAATAGTTTCTTGACGCTCAAAAATCAGTCAGTCAAAAAAGCGATCAACGAAAACTACCTCATAATACATTTTTTTTCTTATTGTCGTTGATTTATATTATTTTCAAATTAAAATATTGACTTTGAAAGTACATAGTGGGGAAATTTTTTGTAATAAGTATAGAAAACATCCGTGACCTTCTCATCTATACCCATGTTTATAAATTAACCGAGAAATAAATTCCTAAAAAGATTAGTTTCTTCACGAGTAATAACTACGCAGAAAAGTAAAAATTGAGTAAACACTCACTTTCCATTGAAAATTACTCATATTCCTTGTTTTTTTTTAGAGGAAATGCCCACTTTTGGAAGGGGCTATTTTTACCGCGTGTGTAAACCTGAAACCTCAGTCCAAAACGGCAATAATTTTTTTTTTTTTTGGGGGGGGAGGTCGAGGGATGATGTGATATTTCCATAACCTTTTCATTACCTTAAAAGTTTATTTTAGCGATGAATTTAATTTCTAACTCAAATGATAACAAAAATCAATTTCAGAAAATTTATAAGGATAAAATTCTGAATTGCTTTGTTGACCGATTTTATCGCTAACTGATGTTTTAGCGACACCATAAGGGGAAATATAAAAAATACTTATTGGAATACAGTAGTTATAAATTTGGGAGTTTTCATGAGGAAAGATTAGGGCCAATTTTTGAGTTGAAGTGTTTAGCAGAATATCAGGGCATTTTATTTACCTGAAACACAAGTTTAGAAGCCACATTCTATTGAAACGTACTCAGCATTGCAGCCGTGACTATCTCAAAGTCACCACTCCACCAGTCACTGTGCCTGCAAAACATTCAGTTCAATGAAACAAAAAAAATAACCATCGGATTCTTATTCTTATCGTATATCTACCTCTGTGAATATCAACTTAGAAAAGCAGACTAAAAATAGTAAAGGCAATTAAATAACTGCAGTAAAACCTGTATATAACCATAATGTAGAGGAATAAATATTTTTTGACGATTTTGTATTAACACCATTAACCTCGTATGGACAAGGACATGGTAATGCATAACAGAGTTATATCATGTTTAAGAAACAGGATTTCCACACTTTCAGTAGACTAAAAATAGGATATTCTTATCCTATACTTACAATAAAGCTATACTTATAGGACCTTTAAAATTCAATTTTAGGGCCATTTAAAAACGCTTTTGTTCTCTGGTCTAATTTAAGAGGGTTTAAGGGTTTTACATGGCACGAGGTGAACATCGGGCATGCGATTCCATACACTAAAACAGTGGTTCTTAAGCGGTGGTCCACGGACCATTGGTGGTTCGTGAGATTCTTGGAAGTGATCCGTGGAACACAAAAAAAAATCCAAAAACATAAATTTGAATGAATTAAACAAGATAAGATTGAATTATACTTTCGGCTGTGTAATTTCTGGGGATAACAGTCACCACTAAATTTTTATCAATACTTTCATCTACTATAAGGGCGAGCGCGCACGGGCGACTTTTGTCACGGTGACAAAGACAAAAACAACGTTGCTAAGGCTGTTGTTAGGGGCGGGACATAGAAGTATCCAATAGCAGCATTCGCACATGACATCACTGGAGGATAAAAACAACGTTGCTAAGGCCGTTGTTAGGTAAAGTCATGTGATTGAAAATGCTCTATTGTTTTCTAATGATATTTTTGATACTAGTAATCCTGGTCGCCGTGACTTTAGTCGCCCGTGCGCGCCCGGCCTAAATATTTAAAGTGACATTAGGAGTTCTGAGTCCCGAAGATTTACTTATATTATAACAAAAAAAAAATCAACAATCACTAATTCTCATTCGATATAATTAAATTTTTCCCTTAAAATATAGTTATATTTCGGAACATTATATAAATTTCCATGCTTAATTAGGGATAATTAATTTTCATATTTCAATTTTATAATAAGGATTTTAAGCTACAAAGGGTGGTCCAAAAGGTTCAAATTTTAGACTTAATGGTCCGAGGACTTCTCTGAGTTAGGAACCACTAATTTAAAATGACGAGTAAAACTCTGTGTATTGATTTTCAAGATAAATTGAGATAACTAATCAAGAAAGAGATGGCTGGACGAGGTTGAAGAAGATTTGAAGAAATTAAGGGTGAGAAATTGGAAGACAGGGATCGGAGAGGGTGGAGCTGCCTTGTGAGGGAGGCCAAGGTCCTACATGGACTGTAGAGCCGAGGAGGAAGGAAGAAAATAAAGTTCTTTTATAGACGATGCCTCTTAAAGCTGACCCTTAATTTCTGAATTATATATAAAAACCTCAGAGTTATCTTAGAAGTTTATTTTTTCCCATACAAAATCTGTAACAATAAATTAAAAAATTACTCTGAGGGACTTCCACCAAAAAAATTATAGAAATTTGACTCAAAATAACTTATTTTTAGTCTTTCCCAGTGACCTCCTATGGATACGCCAAGGGTTTAGTTAAGGAGAATTTTTAATGCTAGGACAAAAATACACGACTTTTTAAGGACACCTATAAACAAAAGTTAAATTAGGGCCCTTGAGGAACTCCCTGGCACTCCCTAATCTCCCACTACCTACAACTACTCCACCACCATTCCCTTCCTCTATCATACCCTCACTTACCCTTAAATACTAATTTGCTTACTTCCCCTCCCGTGTCCTGACCTACCGCTACCTACTACTACCCCACCAACACCTTTCTTTTCACTAACATGCCTTAATCTACCCCTACCCAACTCCAAAGCCCCCACTAATTGTCACCCTTCCTCTACTGTGACCTAACAATCCTCTTTGTTCTCTTGAGTGCCTTGATCCCTCGCCACCGATTACACCTAATCAACCAACTACTTCCCTTCAATTATTTAACCCTCACACACTCCTTACATACTAAATCGCTAACTTTCGCTTTGTTTCCTGACCTTCCACTACTAACTACTACTCCCCCACCGACCACTTTCTGTCCTCTACCGTGCCTTTATGCAGCCTTACCTACTCCAAAGTCCCCACAAATCGTTATCTTTCCTCTACTGTATCCTGACACCATTCGCTTTCCTGGCGTACCCTTATCTCCAACCATCTAGCAACTTTAGCAACTTCTCCATCAACCACATCCCTACGACTATTGCACCCTCACTTACTCTTCTTACCTACTAAGAAAATCACTTACTTCCGCTACCAACTACTACTTTCCCACCACCCTCTTTCTGGCCTCTACCAAGCCTTAATCTAACCCTACCTTCTCCAAAGCCCCCCCCCTAATCGTCAACTTTTTTCTACTTTGACCTGACCCACCACTAATAGTTATCTGGCGTGTCCTGTTCTACCACCACCGACTACAAATTGTCCATTATCCACTTCCCCCCCATCGACTATCGTACACTCACTCTCCTTACCTATTAAAGCGCTTATGTATCCTGACCTTCAGCTACCCACAGTGGCGGATCCAGCCTGGTCCTAAGGGGGGGGGCAACCATATTTTAGGAAGGTTGGGGGTTCTCCTCAAGAAGAATTTTGAAAATTTTACCCTAAAAACCTATTTGAGGTCGTCTACAGAGCCGCACAACCAGACTTTTGTTTTTCGGGAAGGGTTTAGATGATTCCCATATTTTTCCCAAGGTCTCTCCCCCCCGAAGTATTTTATTGACGATGCTTAGATTACACCCTAGGGAAGGAAGGGGGTGTGGGGGTCCTCCCCCAGAATTTTTTTTTTAAATTATACCTTAAAATGACTTATTTTTACTTATTTTTAAACTTTTAAGACGGGATTTAAGGTCTCATCCTCCGAGAGAGATGCTAGAGATGAACAGTCATCTCTGTTCTAGATGGTCAAGGGGTTGACACATGGGGCTGATTGCCCCACAGGTCTTCCCTTATCTCCCTCTCTTTTCATCACTCCAATGGGGCGTATAAAAATGTATTTGGGTAGGAGCCGCCCAAATATCCTCTAAAGGCCAAAATCTAGATTTCTGCACCGGGGGAGAGGACGCAAAAATATTCCTAAGGCCTCTCCTATGCTTATTTAAGGGACCATTCATGAATGATGTTTTTTTTTTGCCAATTTTCGACCCCCTCCCCCTATGTCACATGTCAAGCTCTTAAACCAACAATATGTCTAATATACGGCTTAAAAATACCCAAAACCAACTTTTTTATTTAAGCTTAATTTTTCCCCCACCAAATAGTTTTATTTCTATTTTTTATTCATGGGGTTTAAAGTACTTTAGAAAAAATAAATAGTTTCTTTTTTTTTGTTGGTTTTCAGCTGCAGGATGTGATGTCATAAATTTTGCCCCTCCTCCCCTTTGTAACAAATTGTCTCAAATTGAATACCCCTCTCCGAGCGTGATGTCCTTTATGGATGGCCCCTAATGGGTTCAATAAAGCTTTTTAATACGTTTTTAGATAGTATTTGCATCTTGAAGAACTTGTAAGAAAATTGTAAATACAAAAGGTGGTCTAGGGTTCCTCCCCCAGAAAATTTTGGAAATTTGACCCAAAACCAGGGTTTTAACTCGTTTTGGTACATCTAGTCCGAACCCATTGGGGTGTAATTGACCAGTTGCCCCCCCTGAATCTGCGCTTGAGAGTGCCAAGCCTCACATATTGACTTACATCTTCATGCTTCCTATTTAGTGTTCAATATTTTAATCTTCTCTTCCCACTTACAATTTTTTTTCCTTTTCTTACCTTAATTTTTAAAAAGTGCCTAAGCCCAAGGGGGGGGCAAAAGGCCTGTTGCCCCCCCCTTGGATCCGCCACTGGCTACCCATTACTACTCCTCCACATACCTCTTTCTGTCTTCTACTCTACCCCTACCTGCTGCAACCCCCCACTAATCGTCAACTTTCTTCTACTTTGACCTGACACATCACTAAGTTTTCTGGTACGTCCTGTTCTCCAATCACCGACTACAACTCTTGCAACCACTTCCCACTGACTATTGAACCCTCACTTACTGTCCTTACCTAGTTTCCATGTCCTGATCTACTGCTGTACTACTCTCCCTCGGCTCACTTTTCTCTACAGTGCCCTTACTTACCTACTCACACCGTTACCTTTCCTCTACCGAGGCAGCACCACTAAATTCCGTGTCTCCCACTACCTACTTCAACTCTTCCACCAACAACTTTTTTTCAACTATCATACACTCACTTAATCCAGCTAACTCCACCGTCTGCATCCTGACATACCGATACCAACTACTGTTCCCCCACATACCACTTTGTCCTCTAGCATGCCCACTTCTCACCGACTATTGAACCCTCACTTCCTGTCCTTATCTAGTTTCCGACACATGATCTACTGCTACCTAGTACTACTCCCCCTCGACTCACTTTCTTTCCTTACCTACTCCAACAGTTACCCTTCGTCTACCGAGCCGTAGATCTCCCACTTCTTAACCTTACACTACTATCTACCACTCCCCCACACTAACCATTTTTTGTCCTCTACCGTGCCTTTATGTACCCTTACCTACTCCAAAACCCCCACATATCGTTATTTTTCCTCTACTATGCCCTGACGCCTATAAGCATACTGTACGGTGTACGTGCGTCGTGGCACTTCTCATTTAGGAGCGTTCTCGAAATCATTCTTTTTTTCTACTGCCTCTTTTTCGCTGATGCACCAGCTGTCTTTTCATTTTTTTTATTTACCTTCACTCTTTTATGCCCTCGGTGTGGTGTTTTTAGCATGGAGCTAAGGTTTTTAGTCAGTGAGACACCTGCATCTTTGTTTTGGAAATATACTGATTCAGTTTTCGGCAGATTTGCGAGTAGACAGTCACGTTTTTTCTTTGCTATATAGAATATCATCGATTGTTTTTTCTGCCAAGAATATTATACTTTAAATTTATCTTGCTGTAATATTTTTTTTACTGTAAGTCAAACTGCTTCATAAGCACTGCATTTAACCTTGTTTTAAATATTAAGAAATATTTATTTGCAATTAGTAAAATGGTTAAAATTTGTTGCAATAAACGTTTTTAACTTCTTTTAGGAAGTAAATGTTAGCAATACTAAATAATAACTTAAATTTTGCTTGAACTTTTGGTAGAAAATTATGATCACCTCACAAAGCTTCCTAGATAATAGCTATTCAATGTATTATATTTTTATCCATTCTTTACTCTACTAAAATATTTAGAACATATTTCATTTTTTTATTCATTCCAGCAATTGTTGTTTTCGGTCATAAAGCATTAAAAGGCAAGAAATTTGTAAAAATGAAGTTATAAATAACACTGCTAAGTTTGAATCTAACATTTAAAATGTTGTAAATTTAAATTCAATGATAAAAAATTTTAATTGACAAATTGAAATTAGTAAAAATACACATTAGTTTTGCTGTGGGAGGACAGAAAACAATTATATAAAAATTTTAGTTTTAAATTTTCAAAATAAAAATATGAATCAAAGAGCTTCTACAATCGTTTTTAAAAATTAATGTATTAAAAAAATAATTAAACTCTAAATATAAATAAAAAGTAATTTAAAAAACATGAAATATGTTCTTTTAACATTTCCACATAATAATTTAAATTTATTTACATTTTGATTTCAATTATGCTATAGTAAAAAGTTAAGTATTGCATTAAAGAATCCTCCCCACTTTCAACAATTTCATTCAAAAACGAAGGGGGAAGATAAAAGCTTTCAATCGCCGTACTTACTGAATTAGCAATACTTTCATGCGCATCGTAAACAAAGTAAATAAAAAAAGTGAACCTTCTTTTCTTCTTACTTTTTTTCTAAATTTCTACATTTATAATACATTTCTACATTTATACAGCTGTCTTTTCATTTTTTTTATTTACCTTCACTCTTTTATGCCCTCGGTGTGGTGTTTTTAGCATGGAGCTAAGGTTTTTAGTCAGTGAGACACCTGCATCTTTGTTTTGGAAATATACTGATTCAGTTTTCGGCAGATTTGCGAGTAGACAGTCACGTTTTTTCTTTGCTATATAGAATATCATCGATTGTTTTTTCTGCCAAGAATATTATACTTTAAATTTATCTTGCTGTAATATTTTTTTTACTGTAAGTCAAACTGCTTCATAAGCACTGCATTTAACCTTGTTTTAAATATTAAGAAATATTTATTTGCAATTAGTAAAATGGTTAAAATTTGTTGCAATAAACGTTTTTAACTTCTTTTAGGAAGTAAATGTTAGCAATACTAAATAATAACTTAAATTTTGCTTGAACTTTTGGTAGAAAATTATGATCACCTCACAAAGCTTCCTAGATAATAGCTATTCAATGTATTATATTTTTATCCATTCTTTACTCTACTAAAATATTTAGAACATATTTCATTTTTTTATTCATTCCAGCAATTGTTGTTTTCGGTCATAAAGCATTAAAAGGCAAGAAATTTGTAAAAATGAAGTTATAAATAACACTGCTAAGTTTGAATCTAACATTTAAAATGTTGTAAATTTAAATTCAATGATAAAAAATTTTAATTGACAAATTGAAATTAGTAAAAATACACATTAGTTTTGCTGTGGGAGGACAGAAAACAATTATATAAAAATTTTAGTTTTAAATTTTCAAAATAAAAATATGAATCAAAGAGCTTCTACAATCGTTTTTAAAAATTAATGTATTAAAAAAATAATTAAACTCTAAATATAAATAAAAAGTAATTTAAAAAACATGAAATATGTTCTTTTAACATTTCCACATAATAATTTAAATTTATTTACATTTTGATTTCAATTATGCTATAGTAAAAAGTTAAGTATTGCATTAAAGAATCCTCCCCACTTTCAACAATTTCATTCAAAAACGAAGGGGGAAGATAAAAGCTTTCAATCGCCGTACTTACTGAATTAGCAATACTTTCATGCGCATCGTAAACAAAGTAAATAAAAAAAGTGACAGCTGGGGCTTTCGCGAAGAAGAGAGCAGCACAGAGGCTAGTGGGAAATCATGGCACCATTACTAAGTGCCATGATCTCCCACTAGTTACTGCAACTCGTCCACCAACCACTTTTTTTCAACTATCTTACACTCACTTACAGCCATATTCAAAGCCGTCAGTGTTAACCAGCAGCTAAAGAAAGAAAAATTAGCTTTTCGCTGAATCTGATTGGTAGAATCCTTCTTTGACCAAGGATGTAACACCGACGTTTATAGCTTTGAAATATGGCCTTTAATCTCCTTACTTAGAAAAACACTTACTCCCGCGTCTGCATCCTGACATACCGCTATCAACTACTGCTCCCCCACATACCACTTTGTCCTCTAGAATGCCATAATCTACCGCTACCCCTACCTACTCCAAGGCCTCAAATAATCGTTACTTTTCCTCTACTGTGCCCTGGCACATCACTAAGTTTTCTGGCGTACCCTAATCTTCCACCACCAACTCGTCTACCAACACTTCCCTTCCACTATTGTACCCCCTCACTTACTCTCCTTACCTACTTAAAACTCTTACTTCCATTTTATGTTCTGACCTACCATTACCAACCACTTTCTGTCCTCTACCGTGCCTTTATGTACCCTTACCTACTCCTAAGCCCCCACAATCCGTTACCTTTCCTCTACTGTACCCTAACATCACTAAGTTCTCTGGCTTGCCCTGATCTACCACCACCTTCTTTTCTTCTTACTTTTTTTCTAAATTTCTACATTTATAATACATTTCTACATTTATAATTCTGCCCCCCTTAAAATAAAAAATCGATAATGAACCCTCCACAAAACTCTAGTTAAGGTCCTGTGGAGATCTTAAGGTGGACATGAAGTGTAAAAAGTTGAGCAAAATATCATATAAGTTGAGCATATAAGTTGAATATCCTCCAATTTGTTCTTGGAGAAGTTTAGTAAATGTGCGTAGAATGGCTAGAGGATATTTTGTTTTAAATCTAAATAGGGCCAATAATAGTTTCTTGACGTTCAAAAATCAGTCAGTCAAAAAAGCGATCAACGAAAACCAAACTTCTTCTTTAACCTCATAATACATTTTTTTTTGTCATTGTCGTTAATTTATATTATTTTCAAATTAAAATATTGGCTTTGAAAGTACATAGTCGGGAACTGTTATGTAATAAGTATTGAAAATATCCATGACTTTCTCAACTATATCCATGTTTATAAATTAACCGAGAAATAAATTACTAAAAAGATTAATTTCTTCACGGGTAATAACTAGCAGAAAAGTAAAAATTGAGTAAACACCCAATTTCTATTGAAAATTACTCATATTCCTTGCTTTTTTTGAGAGGAAATGCCCACTTTTTGGAAGGTGCTATTTTTACCACGAGTGTAAACCTGAAACCTCAGTCCAAAACCGCAATAAAACTTTTTTTTTTTTTGGGGGGGGGGGTCGAGGGGGAATGTGGTATTTTCATAACCTTTTCATTACCTTAAAAGTTTTTTTAGCGATGAATGTCCTTTCTAACACAAATGATAACAAAAATAAATTTCAGAAAATTTATAGGGGGGAGAGTTGTACCTTCAGCCACCGCATTTTAAAATTTAGGAAAAAATGTAAATTTGAAATTGTGGTCGACTTCTAATGTAAACAGATGCTATCTAGTTGCTAACGTGAAATCAGCTCTTTAAATTTTTTTTTCAATTTTATATAACAAATTTACTGTTTTTAGATGCTCAAAGTTTTTTTTAGTGCATCACTACATTAATGCTTGTCTTCCCCTATAATTATGTGATAAAATGTGATATTTGGGGTATATCCCCGAGATTTTGACTTTTTAGTTTTGATATTAGAAATCGTCAGATCTCAATTCTTTTATTTTTTATAGAATTTTCAATGCAAAAACAACTGAGGTTGTACCTTCGTACACGTTCTTGTGGATGGCTGTAGCTAATCGTTGCTTTTAAATCAGGTTTTCATTAAAGTGAATACATTTTAATGCATCTTTAATTAATTCTAAAGGGATATCTACTTGTCAGCGATTAGAATAGTAGATTTTTAGATGAAAAATCAAACATTTTATGTTCTAAACTACTTTTTTAAATTTTTGATTCTACTTTGTATTTAATGTAAAATATAATGTAAAATCGTAAGCACCCTATCGCATTTCAGTATGATGATTACAAAAAACTTAAAATTTCCACCGACGAAGATTTGCGAATACTATCAAATGCTTGCACAACTAAGTGTCGATCGAATTGATTTTTTGGACCAGTGAAGTGATCAGATCGATCAGCACGATTGATGAAACTATTACCTTAAATTTGGATCTGAGAATCCCATGTGATTTATGTATTTTTGGTAAAAAATAAAGACTTATCATTCAACTTCTTTTTAAAGATCATTTACAATCTAAAACTACATTACTTTAAAAAATGTATTTCCAATTTTAAAAATGCTTGAAATAGTTCATTAAAAGGTAAAGAATCAATAAAAATGTTCATTTTTAGCTCTTTTCAATTAAAACCTCCCTTTTAAAGGGTGTCCACAGGTACAACCGGGTCTGTCCATAGGGAGAGCCGGTGGTTGTACCTATGGACACAAATTTCGTCAAGTTATTAAAGTTAATAAAAAATCCAATTTTCAAGATTTTAGCTAATAAAAAATATCCTCCTACTCACAATCTATAGGTCTATAGGTTGGGCACTTTAAATAATCAAAATATGATTTTTCCTGTCTTAGAAAAATCCAAACGTGATTTTTGTCCGAAGGTACAACACTCTCCCCTAAGGATAAAATTCTGAATTGCTTTGTTGACCGATTTTAACTCTGACTGATTTTTTAGAGACACCATAAGGTAAAAATATAAAAAATACTTATTAGAATACAGTAGCTATAAATTTGGGATTTTCCTATAAGGAAATATTAGGGCCAATTTTCGATTTGTAGTGTTCCAGCAGAATCAGGGAATTTTATTTACCTGAAGCACAAGTTGTGAAACCAAATTCTATTGAAACCTCCGCAGCATTGCAACCGTGACTATCTCAGAGTCACCACTTTTACACCACCTGCAAAACATTCAGTTCAATGAAACATAAAAAAATTAAACTTCGGATTCTTATTCTTATCGTATATCTACCTCTGCGAATATCAACTTAGACGAGCAGACTTAAAAATAGTAAAGGCAATTAAATAACTGCAGTAAAACTTGTATACAACCATAATGTAGAGGAGTAAATATTTTTTGACGATTTTGTATTAACAGCATTATCTCGTATGGACAAGGACATGGTAATGCATAACAGTTATATCATGTTTAAGATAACAGGATTTCCACACTTTCAGTAGACTAAAAATAAGATATACATATAGAACCTTTAAAATTCAATTTTAGGGCCATTTAAAAACGCTTTTGTTCTCTGGTCTAATTTAAGAGGGTTTAAGGGTTTTACATGGCACGATGTGAACATCGGGCATGCGATTCCATACACTAAAACAGTGGTTCCCAACCGGTGGTCCGCGGACCATTGGTGGTTCGTGAGACTCTTGGAAGTGATCCGTGGAAGAACACAAAAAAAATTCCAAAAATATAAATTTGAATGGATTGAACAAGAAAAGATTGAATTATACTTTCGGCTGTGTAATTTGTGGGGATAACAGTCAACACTAAATTGTTAAACAATAATTTCTTCTAGTATAAATATTTAAAGTGACATATTTATTAGGAGTTCTGAAATAAAAATACCACAATTTTGTGAGTCTCTAAGATTTACTTACATTGCAACAAAAAAAAAATCAACAATCACTAATTCTTAGGAGATGTACAATTTTTTTCCCCCTAAAATAATATAGTTATGTTTCAGAGCATTATATGAATTTCCATGCTTAATTAGGGATAATTAATTTTCATCTTTCAATTTTATGAAGATAAGGATTTTAAGCTACAAAGGGTGCTCCATGAATGTTCAAATTTTAGACTCAATGGTCCGCCGACTTCTCTGAGTTAGGAACCACTACTTTAAAATAACGAGTAAAACTCTGAATTGATATTCAAGATAAATTGAAATAACTAATCAAACTTTTGTTTGAGATTTTAAGAGCTGCCGCAAGGATACTTCAACCTTAAAACAAAGGGTGAAAATCAAGTTCTTTTATATACGATGCCTCTTAAAGCTTATTCTTAATTTCTGAAATAGGTATCAAAACCTCAGTCATCTTAAAAGTTTATTTTTCCCATACAATCTGTAACAGTATGTTAAAAATTAGTCTAAGGAACTTCCACCAAAAAATTGATAGAAATTTGACTCTAAATAACTAATTTTTGGTCTTCCCCAGTGGCCTCCCATGGATAAGCCAAGGGTTGAATTAAGAAGGAGAATTTTTAAAGCTAGGATAAAAATGCACGACTTTTTAGGGACACCTAAAAACAAAAGTTAAATTAGGGCCCTTGAGGAACTCTTATTCCTCCAACCTAAGCCTGATGTCTCCTAGAAATTTAAACTATAATTTTATATGTATTTTGGTGTTTTTATCGTGTCAATTTTTGGTTATTTACTCGTACATCTCTAAGCCCCGTGTAACACAAATTGGTACACGGAGAGATGGGACTTATTTACGCGGAATGGTTCCCAACACGTAGATGTCCGCGGACCACTTAGCTTAGACTGAATTTGGAACCATAACAGACCACCCCTCTTCTTTTAAAACTTTCACCCTCACAAAATTGTAAGATGCGAGTTTATATGCCCCAATAATTTTTGTGCAACACTCAATCATGGCGCTAGATATTGAAAACCTGTTGACTGGAGTTTGATTAGTAAGTAGTAGAAAATGTTAATAGTGATATCCCTACAATTTAAACAGATGAACAAGTCATTAACACGAGTAAAATTCATCCTAAATCGTTCCTATCGTCAAATTTCTATGTATTTGAAACCTTTCTGTGTGCTATCGGACACCTTCACCGGCCATTTCCAAAGCGCTCACGGAACACCGGTTGGGAGCCACTGCTGTAGAGGAGGCATAAAAAAAGCATGAGTACTACTAAGCATGATTAAAAGAAAATAGAGTGCCCTAAACTCTACCCGAATAAGTAATTATTTTACGTTATGTATAAATCACTGGATTTTCCAGAGCAGGGGACATGGGCCCACGAATTTCCCATAAGTAACAAAAAAAACCTAACATTTTAGACCTGCTAATATTAAAAACTTTTCTCGGGGGAGGTACCACAAAACTAGTATGATACGTTCTCTCTCTCTGACACAAAACAATACTTTTTTCTATACTCGACAGCAAAACAGCTCCCTGAACCCAGTACGTCACTACACGGAAGGAGAAAATGGGTAAACACAAAGCCTGTTGGGTTGCTGGAAGGAGTTTCGGTACGCAAATCGTGATAAAAAGACGCTATATAGGTATACAAGGGTTTAACAAAATAATTATAATTTTAAACTGACGTTCACTGTGAAAATTCAGACCAAAATGGGAACTACTTTGTTAGTGACGTCACAGGGTCAACTAACGTTGCTGTCTAGTAGTCACATGTCGAGAGAGGTGATGAGAATGTTATAGTGGACTTACGGCCATATTCACAGTCATCAGTGTCGGTGTTAACCAGAAGCTAAAAAAAGGAAAATTAGCTTTTCGCTTACTCTGATTGGTTGAATCCTTCTTTGACCAAGGATTTAACACTGACGCTGATGGCTGTGAATATGGCTGTTAATGGTTCTATTCCCTTAGCTTCTTAGTTGGACTTAAAGGTTCTATTCCTAAAAACCTCTTAGTTACCAGAGGAGCCAAGAACCAACTTAGACAATTAAAAGTGGCAACAGTGTTTTTAATAATTTTCTTACTTTGTCAATAATGGTAGTATGAATGATGAATGGTCGAGTAAGCAGACAAGTAGTCAGTGCTCGTTTTTTTGTTGTATCTTATTGAAATAAATTTATGTCTCAGAGATATGTTTGCTTCCTTCTTTGATGACTAAAAATGTCGTAAATATTTCATACAGGTTAGGCGATTTAGGGTTTTATGGCGCAAGAACCATAGCAGGTCATTTTATTCCCATACAGACCGTCACTCAATTGAAGAAATTCATACAACTGATATTTATGCGTGGACCTTAAGTGATCCAGAATATGATTTATTACTCTTTAACTTAAGGTAATGGGCTGTAACATAAGGGGTCATAGGACTGTTAAAGATTCAGTGAAAACAACTTTACATAATTTAACAAATTAAATACGCACTATCCAATTTATCTCGACTAATGCTTTCTTTCATATTTCAGATGTCCTTTTCTCTGTTTATTAGGAATTAATCTATCTTAATGTGTGGAAGTAGAAAATAATTATGAATAGTAAGTTTTATCCAGGCTTGTATCCGTGCAGGATTTTTCCCAAACTAAATCATAATAATTTAAAATTTTAGTAGATAAATGTACATAATGGTAAATAAATAGCCCTTACAAAAATAAAAGTGATACAGAAAAAAAATAATGTCGTTAAAGCATAATTTAACTTAGTTGTTCCTAAATTACAATAAATTTTACAAGTTAAAAATTTCAAAATTCAATAATTTGACATCAAAATGTTAGGGAGGTTGTGCTTAATTATACAGAAAATAGTCTGAAAATTTCTTGAATAAAATCAAACCAGTATTTTAGTAAATAATGTTCTAAACATCAAAAATTGACATTTAGAGATAAATTACTTTAAAGTTCACGAGATACAATAAATTGGTTAATAAATAACTTTAAATAAGAGATTTGTTTTGTAGTAAGCAGAAAATATTTTTTTTAGCCTAACATTCATTTTTTCAAAGAAACTTTAAGAGTAGTATGACCCCTTGTTTTCAGACACTGTCTTATAGTAATTAAAAAAGTTAACTTTTCTACAATACCTATTACAACTGTAACCAAGATGCTTTAAAAGAAGGTTAGTTTATTAAAATTAGGGGATTTTAAGCTGTGAGGTTCTTGCTGAAAATAACAAAAATAAAACATTATTTACCTAAAACAGGTCGAGAAGCTGAAGTTCAAGGACGTGTAGAGAAGAAAATCACCGATGGCGTACCTGTAAAACATTCAGACGAATGTAGTACCACTAGAAAGTAAAACACTTGATTCCTTCAGTAATTCTTTCTCAATGAATGAGAGTATTTTAACTTAGTGTCATTTAATTGAGTCAGTTTGAAAAAGGGAATAAGTCCAAAATCTAAGTCTCGAGAAAATTGGGGAAAAAAACTGTATAAGTAATGGAATTTTCATTGCATAACCAGAAATTTTGAACTGGAAATAATTCAGGAACCTATTTAGAGTATAGAATAATCATCGAAAATATAACTATAGTCAAAAGTATTTAACAGTTGAAAAAAGTAGATGGACTTTTCCCCCTTTTCAACCTCATAAAATATCAGATAGGAAAAAAATCTTAAAAACAACTTTAGTCGACAACTAAATTATATTTCTGCTAAGTTCACAGCAAGAAATACTAAGACGAATAAAATTAAAAATTATTATGAAAATTAAAAATTATTATGAAACTTAGTCATTGAGGTACTATCAATCGAGTAAGTGAATATCAATGGAAAATCAACATTCATTGGTTAAAAAGAAAAAAAGATTCTTAAATTAAAATCAAATTCTATCAATGTACAATACTTCTAACTCTGTTTCTCAGCCACAATTTTTAATAATTCTAATTAATCAAGATGCAAATCTTAATTTAAGGGGTCATAGGACCCAAATCTTACAACAAAAAAAAATTACTGTATTTAAATTTCCTAGGGAAAACAGACAGAAAATGTTTCTAATCTTAAAAAAAAAAAAATTAATAGGTATTCTTTATCCCTGCCACAATGAAGCTAAAACACTAATTTGTTTACAGATAGATAATATACATAAAATTACTCACTCGCTGTTAACGATTCTCTATAGTTGTCCCATGTATTTTCTTTCTTTCCAAAAGATAGGCTCATTGTTTGTACACCTCCCATCCTATGTTATTTGAAGTCCGGAGTAAAAAGCTCATGCAAAGAAACACAAACAAATATGTTTAAAGGAATGAAAATGCACATAAAAATATTCTCTGCAACACCAATACCTTAACTTACGAGTACTTTACAGAAGAGAAACTGAGGCCTTTGTTGCAAGAACAAGTTATCTCCCCTTTAAATTCAAATTAACTTTAGTTTATTTTTTCAGCCCTTAAGAGCTGTTTGGAGCTATCTTAAATGTTGGCGTGCACCTTAGGGTTACTGTATAAATTTTGCGTAGGTTAGGATAAATATGAGAGTCAAAACAGCAACCCTTGTATTTGTACTATGAGCTCTGTGCATAATAAAGTTTAAATTTTTTTATTGCGTTTCAAAAGATTCAAGCGGACGATATCGACCACCATATAATTTATGATAAACGTTAAGTTCTAATTGATTTCGATCAACTTATAAGAGCTACTACCAGTACCACCCTGGTTTTTTTCACTCAAGTAAGTCTATGAGAGTTGAAATGAGGTCCAGATTTTTTTGTCAATTTTGGGCAGTTTAAAAACCCATATTTGGCACGTTCAAAATACTGCATTTTAAGGGAACTATGATAAGAAGTGTTTCGCTAAATTGGCTAATCTAACTGTGAACAAACTTGGTTTAAAAGTGGATACCTGGTTCTCGCCCCAAAGTACTCAATTCGTTTCTGCACAATTTCAAAAGAGACATAAGTTAAAAACTACAATAGCTAAAAAATGGACGTGTATTCATTCCTCTTTTGGATACCTCTACAGAACAAAAATGTGGAAATTGCCTATTCTAAGCAGCTCATCCTCACAGTTTCAATTTAAGAAGAGAAATTTAGATAAATATTTTAACGATGCATATGCATATTGATATATCAATATATATTGAGATGCAACATACTCAGATCATGAAGTTTTAGATACTCTTGCCTTATACGATAGTCAAAAAGTTCCCGGAATGGTCACCTGCATTCATGCACGCAGGTGTTTGTTGGAGGGGAAATATCTTTTCAGGAGGTTTACAGCACTAATAAAGAAAACAGAGCAATCTGGAATTCATTTCCGGTACTCTGTGTTAGCTGCAGACCATTTTTGATAAAGTGAATTTTTCATTCGTCGGATTTTGAAATGTTGTCTTTAGAGCAGCGCGAAAACATAAAATTCTGCGCTTTCTTTGAGCAATCGCCTTCTGAGGCGCTCGAGATGCTGAAGGAAGCAAAGGGAAACGATGGCATGGGGAAAAATACGAGCGGTATAAACGTTTTTGTCAAGGCCACACGAACATCCAAGACCATCCTCGGACTGGGCGCTATTGGACTGTGATGGAAAAAGCGACAAAGCAACTGAAGGACATCTCAAAGAAATAAATCCCAGAAAATTATTAAATTATTAAAAATTTTTAATAATTTGTAATAGACCAATTCCGGGCACTTTTTGACCCCACCTCGTATTCACTTTTCATAAAAATCTTAAAAATTTCATAAATATGTATTTTTTAACTGTTTCCTTGAACTTTCTAACTCAAACACAGTTTTTACCATAAACAAAACTGTGATAATAGACGACATTAGTCATAACGTCACTTGCTTGTTTGGAAACGTAGATTCCATCCGTGATTGGTTCCGTACGGATTTACCTCCAATCACGGAACCAATCACGGATAGAATCAACGTTTCCAAACAAGCAAGTGACGTCACACTAATGTCGTCTATTGAAATTGATCTACAAGTTTGTCTGAGAATTTCTCTTTTGTCAGTTTATGAGGTACGTGATTTCTCAGCTAGTGCACTTTTAGGTCAAACCATTGAACACCTTTGTTCATCTAACTAACAGCATTCACAGCCAAAGAAAGAAAAATTAGCTTTTCGCTGACTCTGATTGGTGGAATCCTTCGTTGCCCAAGAATTTAAAAAGACTAATTGCTATGAATATGGCTGTAAGAGAAATGAAGATTAAATTTCGGTTTTGTTGAGGAAAAACACCTCTTTATACTAACCGTTTAGAACCATTCAACTCAAACTACAAAAAAAATACATTTATAAATTAATAACAGAGAAATGTTAGTTCTGATTTCCTTCCGTTCATACCAGAACTGTGAAAACTATAGAAACCACATGTTCACCGAAGTAAAATTTAAGGGGAGGTTTTCAACCCCTTTTCTTAATCTTATGGATTGAAATTTGGGAAATACATGAAATTACTTCAAATCGTCGCGTCGCTTAAGATGTCAAATGTGCTATAGTATAACTTATATCGCAGCTAGTTTAGTTTCATTCAGGACACTTAGGAAGAGTTGTCTTTTAAATAACTCGGTTTGTAGATTTTTCTCGATATTGAGTAGAAAATAATTGTTTTCCCACACCAGCAGAATTTGCTACAAAGAAATTTTCCGGGTACGAATCTAGGATTTCAGATCATTCGTTTTTTTTAAAGCAAATTATCATGCATTTTAGGCCATAAGACAAGAAAAAAATTCACTACACAAACGTTCACTTGCGAAAAAGGCAGAGGTTCCCAAATGCATAAGGCAGGTATTTCTCCTGACGTTGACGACTTGGAAAATTCAAATAGCAAAGAAGTTCAAACAAATCAAGTGTAACAATTTCACAGAAGCGTTTAAGTTGCCGATGGCAAACATGAAAGACATAGGACCAAGTTTGCGTTAATAAGGTTCATGTTTATCAATACCGGCTAAAACCGGTATGTCATATTAATCTTAACTCTTTGGAAGTCAGCTCAAAATACCAAAGAACAAATTAAAAGACATCAAATTGTTGAAAAAATGTTTCCAGTTTACTACCACCCAATCTAAGAGGTTGAACTAAACCTAAGTTGACTAAAAAAATGAAAAAGTGAGGAATTTATCTATTAAAATATAACTAAAATCTTAATCGTTTTCTTGGAAGTGGGAAACTATAGAGTAATAGAACAGCGTCCATGACCTTAAGCGATAATGGAAATCGAAAAAAGCACGGGGTATTCCTTGTGAAAGGGGCCCTGTTGGCGCTCATACTTATGCCTCCCTTGTCACGTCACGAGGCAGGAAAATAGAGTCCCAAACGCCTTATCCTCTAATACCCTTTCGAGAGTGACAGATTGAATGAACACGTCACAGCCAATTATTTCTGTGATCTCCAAATCGTGCTACCTAACCTTCTGTCAATCAGAAATTTGCAGTGAAAATAGCGTTTCAGACCATCTGTTAGGCTTTTTCTCTGTTGGGGGAAACAAAAACACTGAAATGATAATGCAGAGAGCATTTTAGGAACTCCTCTCTACGTCACCAATTTCGTTTTGAAGACCAAAAGAGGAGATCAAAGGGAGTATTTAAGGAGTTTTCAAGGAGTGTTCTAAAAATTTTCAAGGAGTCTGAAAATGTGCCAAAAAAAAGTACCCTCCTTGTCTAAATAGACAGACCAAAAATCTTACCTCATTAGCACAATTTAAAAACTAAATGGAATCTAAAAAATCTGGAGAGTTCTAAAGGCCTGAGATACATTTCAAATTCAATACGATAGTTTAGTTGATAGTGCTAAGTCATTTTTACGACGTTTTGGATTGGGATGAATCTGATTTAAATGCGTATGAAATTGGTGTTTCAAAGATGCTTCCATGCTTTAAGAGCCAATCAAACAGCTGTAATCTTACCGGCACTCTCAATTATAGAGAAATTCATTTATAATTAAATTATAATAAGTTTAAATACTGTTTCCTGATCAACAGATTATATAAGTGCACAGTGACAACGAAAACAGCTTTACAGAATCGTCAGGCTTGGTTACTTAGCGACTATTTTCAATTTCCAGTTTTATATAGCCCACGTGACATCTTAAGCGACGAAATGTAGTTCTCAGCTGAAAACCGAATGATCATTTGAGATGTAAAAAAGATTAGTACTAATAATGATAAAATGCTCTATATCAAAATTTTTTGAATTGAGAAATTCACTTTTTAAGCCATAGTTTATAATCGTGTTTGAACTTTTTAGTAGCACATACCTCTAATTACTTAAGGTGACATAACTTACTAATTACTTATTACTAATAAATTATTAAATTACTTACTAGTTAAAAAATGTTATCTTTTTGACATTTTTTAAAACTATAAGTGTTTTTTTTTCTGGAAAAAGCATGTGTCCTTACGAGACAAATAACTCTCACAAGAAAGTTAGAATTTAATTTCCAGTATTTCAAAAATATATTTCATCCCCTCTTTTAAACTTCTATAATTATGCATATTTTTTTTTTAATCATTTTCCAAATACATTTTATAACCCTACACATTTTTATGACATTTCAGCTCATACATAAAGTTTCTGAACCCTATTACAATAAATTTTAATAGTTTCAAAAAATAGAATTTAAATAAAAATATGACACTTGTGAGAAAAATGCATTTTCTCTCCTTAATAGACAAGCACATACACTTTTACATAAAAGTTTGAAACCTTTGTAATAAGTAAATAAGATAGAGCTATGAAACTTAAACACATTTAGAAAGGTTCAAAGCATTAAATGAACCATTATTTGCTTCAAAATTTATCTATTTTTGTAACATTTCTGCACATTTACATTTCTGCACAAGATACGGGCATAATTTTGCCTTCTTGGTATCGCATAAATAATAACTATGATTTTTATTTGTCTTTTTATATTTAATAATTGTTTTCGTTGTCATTTCATTGTATTTTATGTAATACTGTGTTTGTGACAATAAATTCAATTCAATAAATTCAATTCAATTCATAAAAAGTTTTAAATCCCCCTATTACAATTAGAATTAAAAATATCTTAAGGTTTCAATAAATCTCTCTATATTAAAAAAAAGTAACAGTGACCGCTGCCGCCGCCGCCGCTGCTTTTGAAAATTTTATTTTTGAACACTTTGAACTCTCACTACGCAAAAACTATTCCACGGAAATTTGTGAAATTTTACACATTGCTAGACAAATGTATGAGGATCGTTTTCGTTCTAAAAGCTAATAGATGAGATAATTAGTTCTAGAGTTATTTAATGTCAAAGTCGAAAATTATTTTTTTCTGCTGCGAGTTCGCCCCCAGCAAAAGCTATTAGCAGCAGAAATATGATTTTTTTCAGACACATACTCTTAGATGTGCAGTTTTGCACCACGTCGCCCTTTTTTCGAATTTCGAATTAGTTTTGGAGTAATTAAGTTTTAAAGTTTCGAAAATTTTGACGATTTTTCTGTTTTTTCGTTATAAAAGCAAAACTAATCATTGTAGAACTATGATATTTTAAAGACACATACAAATATTTTTTATAAAAAGATTGGCTTTTTGTTTTTTCAAGAATTCTAATTAGTTTTGGAATTATTAAGATTCAAAGTTTTAATTTTTTCTTCTCTTTCTTGCCATTCACTAGAGAAACAGACGAGTTTTAAGCGTGTTTTATGATGAGTCTGATTTATTTTATTTTCAACAATGCTTTTTTCTTCAAACTGGTTGATAATTATTAGCAGACTTGCTGGATATTTTTTTAACATTTCGATTAAATTATTCATAAGCTAGAAAAGAATATATTTCAACAACATTTTTTTCTGTTAATTTGGAGGAATGATCCGAATTAAATTATTTATGCAAGAGAGAGGTATTTTCGGTATTAATTAAGCTTAATTAATTACTCAGGATTAATTAAGCCAAGAGGGTGGTGCTGGATTGTTGAGATGAACAAGCGAGCTCTGCTCGCTAAGATCGCGAAGCGATCTGAAAAGAACTGCGAAGCAGTTACGGGGGTTGGTGAGCGATAGCGAGCAGGGGGCAGGCCCCCTAGTAGTATTTAAAAAAACATTTGGTACCGAAATTCCCTCCTGCATACACAACACTAGCAAACTCTTTAATAAAAAAGTTTGAAACTTTTAAACAAATACCTTGAGTTCAGAAACTTTGTTGACACATTTAGTAACATTTAGACTTCAAATGAGCAATTAATTTCTCTTAATATTTCGACAACTTTTATAGTACTAAGTCACCTTAAATAATACTGACATTAACGTAAGAAAATTGAGATAATTTCATTCATTATTTTAATTCTAAAAATAACATTTATAAATGCGTAAAATCTTAAATTTGGAGTTAGCAACAGTTTAGGTGAATCTTGATTACATTTTATTAAAAAATTAATTGAATTTGTGAATAGCAGAAACCAGATCTTTTCAGCTAAACAATTTTTGTATTTCCACAATGTATGTACTTCTATAGACTGTTTGGTGAAGGATGAAAAAATCCCATTAAAATTTAAAATTGAATTTTCAACATGCAATTTTAAAGTAGAAAATAAAACTACATTTATCTTAATGGCGGCATGGTGTCTTTATAACAAATTGTGTATTTACTGGGGAGGGATTTCTACAAGATTTATTTTTTTAACCTGTTAAAAATTATTAGATTTTGAAAAAAAAAGTCTTGATGTCTGTCTGGTTTCTGACATTCGTTTTTGTTTTGAGTACCTTAGACTTGGAAAATTTAGATAGTTATGCGTAAATTAACAAAACTTTATAAAATTGTCTATTTGAATATACAGAGGCATTGCAAGTAACAGCAATGAATTGACTAGAGCTTTTAATATATAAATAAAATTATGGCACTCAAAAGGAAAAAGTACAAAAAGTCACACCAAACATGAGCTGCTCATAATGACACTACTTTTAAGTCCACGGTACATAATTTAGTATTTGAAGGATTTTACTAACAGGGCTTGTGTTATTCCTTGGAAAACCAGCATTTTTTGACCAATTACTAAATTTGGACAATTACTAGATGATATCAAGGTGCTAATGGATATGTCTATATTCATTCTTATCTCAAATTTCTATATTTTAGACTTTCAACTCTTTACAGACCCAGTACTGTCATTCTGGGCAACTCAAGTGAGTCCAATCAATCTATTGGTTCAACAGTTAAAATATTGTAATAGAGTAAAAAATAAGCTAGTTACATGCAAATAGAGTTAAAGATGAGTTCCTTGCATACTTTATAAATTTCTATCTTAATTGCTGAACAAACTGATTGCAAAATATATAATAAATGTTCAACATAGGGGCTGAGTGCACCAATCCTGATTATATACCAGTAACAGTATCTAAAAACCTCAATTAGTTTTGAGTTCTTAAATATTCTACCAACGATGTATATAAGAACAGGGTATCCCAAAAAAGACCGACACATTTTAAAAATTAATAACTCGAAAACTAAAAACGATAAAGATACGCAGTTTATTGCATCCTACTCCTAAGAATCTCAGAAATAGGATGCAATAAACCGAGTAGTTATTTTTTTTATAGTTTTTGACTTAGTGATTTTTAAAATGTGTAAGTCTTTCTTAGGACACTAATTGAGATGGTCAAAAACTTGTTGGGTTGTCCCCTTATACCCAACATCATTACCATTGTTGTGTGTAAGGGGCATCAACATTATGCAAGTCCTTCGTATTTTCTCCTTCATGAAAGTGCATGGGGGTATAAACAGTGCATTTGTCACCTCTTTTCTACCAGAAAAAAAACACCACGGGAAGTTGGTTTTCCCTGAGACACTAAAGCCGTTGCTTTTGACCACGAGCAAAAGAGTGTACCGGCGTCGCGCACGGACGTTTTGCGATTTCGATACGGAAGGATTCAGTCTTTAGGAGGTGGCGAAGGGCAGAAATGGGCGCGAGGTTCGAAGCACAGGTGTCTGCGGAAACAGGTGCGGGGTCTCAAGGGGGATGGAGAGGGAACCACGAGAGCGATCGAGATGAAACGATTGAGTCGCAGTCTCGCGAAACCGAGAAGTCGGCGAAATTTAAGAGTTTGAGTAGTGAAATGATGTGTGTAAATGTGAAATTAGATTTATGAGAAGAATTTAGATTTAAAGAACATCACATCAGTCAACTAAATTCTTCTACTTAGTGAAATCTAATTTTACACTTACATGCATCATTTCACTGCTTAAACTCTTAAAAAATGTTAAAAAGAGAAGTTATCCACATTACTTCGCTTGAGAGAAAATATATGCATGTGACAGAGAATAACAAGTGTCGGTTGGTTGGTTGGCTACAAGGTCCCCATTAGGACATTCAATAACAAGTGTCAAGTGGGAAACGATAACAAAGACCCTCTATGATGCAACTACAGGACAATATGCCATTGATTTTAGATGGTAGTTTTTTCATGGAGAATATTGGAGTGGGGGAGAAACCAAGGGGTACAGTGAAAAGATGCCTTTGATTTAAACACTGAAAACGTAATGTGATTAACCTCTGGGGTTTGATATTTTGTACTGGTATATGAATGCTTTACAAATTCCCATGGAAGAGAAGAGAGAAAATTCTAGTGTAGAATAAATTTAGGCAAGTTTGTTCACCCATCTCGTATACAAAAGTTACCCAGCATTGTCAAAACTGTTTTGACATTTTTTTTAAACTATCCAATAACATTTGGTTTGCGATTAGAAGATAGTAATAATCTTTTATGCTGATTTGATATGATCTTATACTAAATATTATTTTTAAAAAATCAAACTTAGATTAACTTTTAGAAATTCAGAAAGTTTCCATTATGCCTTGTGTCTAAAATCAATTATTTCCAAGATACATCAATTACACTTAATTTATCAGTGTATACAATTTGAATAACCACCATGAAATGCGAGAGCGGTTCCAAGCTTGGATTGATCTGTTTATTTTACACTCAAAGTTTATTTCAACTAAATTTCTTTATAACTCCTATATATAACTTTATTAACTCCAAATATTTGTCTCAAAAAGTAAATTGGATTTTGAAAATATTAATTAATATGATAGTCTGTTTCTTCAAACAGAAAATGTAATACCTTCTATGGTGTATTTCTAGAATACATATTAAAAGTGTTGCAGTTGTTGCATAAAATTTAGCTCAATTCATCTGTGAATAATTAAAATCACAAATTGATAGAGAAAAAACTGGTGAACCAAGAAATTTTACATCAAATCGCACAAATGCCATTATACATATTTGATTATCTTTATCACAGTTAAAAACTTTAATTTGAATTGAATTAAATTATTCAATGAATTTTATCATTTGATGAAATATTTAATGCTAATTTGATGATTGATACAAGAAAGCTATTTTGCATATATTTCCAAGAATGCAGTCAAAATTTGGACCATGAAAGATTAAACTCTAAGATTTACTTATATTGATGTTAAAAATGCTTAATTGGTCACTTAAAACTTTTAAAGTTATCTTACAAATTCCTTTAAAGATTTTAAACCCAATTTTTTGAATATTGCTTTTGGGCATCACACTTTTTATTGTTGAAAATATAATAGGGCTGTATGAATTTATTAGACAGAAGATTGGAAAAATGGGCAGTAAGATTTAAGGAAACAATTACATAGCATAAGGATTCAAGAACTGAGATTGTCGGCCTTTGTAGCCACCTAAATAAAACTGAATAGTGTTTTTAAGTTTATTTCTGACACTTAAGTGGTTAATTATTGAACTCCCTTTGTTTAAACTTTCTCCATTTTTTGGGGGATGATGGTCTACTTATGACAGGGTTTAGAATTAAAAAAAAAAGATAATAGAAATGGAAGATGTATAGTTTTTAGGATATGTTAGTATGTCCATCGTAAAAGTTAAAAAAGGAATGCATATTATAGTCCTTTTAACATAGCCATTAACTTTAACTGCATAATACTTTTTAAAGTATAGAAATACTCCAGTTCCAAAATTTACTTTTTGGAGATAGTGGTGGAAACTTTTGGTTAACAGTATATTTCTTTAGATACTACACTAATAAATTTTTTACAAGACTTTTCTAAATTTTCGTCACACAAGTTACCTGATTTCAAGTAAAACAACCTATAGAATATTTATATCCAACTTTCAATACTACTACAAAATTTAGTTTTATGATCACTTTATTTGATGCGTTATTGCAATACGACCGAATTATTTTTTATTTAGTAAACTTATTTTTAATAAGATTCTGCTGCTTCTGATTTTTTCTTTTTTTAAGGGTGAAAAAAGAAAATTGTATTCATATTTTCAAATAGTATTTGAAGATTGATATAATATTTTATAAGACAATAATATGTACATTTGTAATTAATTTCAATATTTTCATTCACATTAGATATTTTATCCTTTTATGAAGAACAGAAAAAAGGTGTTTAAAAGTATTCTTTAGAGATAACTGGTGGAAAGAATTATAACCCATAGTTTCAAAGATAATGCAAATTTTACTTATTTGAAAATCAAGCTTGTTTCTATTTCCAAACTTAATAATCTGAAAAGTGAATTATTTTTAACATATTAATCTTAAATTCATTCTGAACACAGTTCAGAATAGTTTATATGATTTATTCAAGTTTATAAGAATATTTTAGCAAAACTTTAATCACTTAAAACTTTGAAAATTACGTTAGATTTCGTAGTTAAACTTAAAGAATGTGTTCAATACATTCCCCCCCAATCATATTTATCATACCAAATTAATCTTATTACGGCTTCCCATAACAGAAAAATTAGAGGAAGCGACTATTTTGTTCAAAGAATGTCTTTTTTCATAGGACAATAACGCCTTGGTTTTATAATTTTGCACTAATCGTAGTCGTTTTCTTGTATCAGATTGTGGTTTTTTTTTCTTCAAGAGTAACCGTTTACCCTAAATGCTTTCAGTTTTTACATACAAATAGTAACAACTGTGTCCAGTTACAACATAGGTAACTCATTTTTCCTGACATTTTTTGTTTTACAACCCCGCATACTATCATCGAAATAAGGTTCCGAAGCATCGTAAGGTGAGGATGGGGCTCCGACGACGGGTCAGAGGCGCCTTCCGGATTTCGTTCAAAAAAAAAAAGTTTGTCTATAAAAGACATGTCGACTCCTCCGACCAAGTTGTCGAACGGAGTCGCACCATCCTCCAAACTCATATTACCTAGTTGTCTCCAGGGTACTACGTGCCGACTCCCCCGGAAGTAGAAGCCGGTCACTAATCATCCGGCGTTAAGAGTTAACATTAAAACCCGGAGGTGACCCGGAGGTGGTGTAGTGGTACTAGACACAGGCTTCTGTTAAGGAGTCTCCACCCCTTCGCAGTCGCCATCATCGCTAATCTTCGTGCTTGAAGGATTCTGAAAAAGTCTCCACCCTTTCGCAGTCTCCAAAGCATCGTTTTCACGAGAGCCCCCACTACACACATAAACCATTTTCATACGTTGGTATCCTCATGGTTGGTCAGGGGTTCTCCCCACTGACCATTGTGCAACACTCAGTTACACTACACACAGAACACAAACTGCGAAGACTTTTGGGGGTTTCAAGATGCCAGTTCATCTTATATGGCAGCATTTCATTAATTTCCACATAAAATTACATCCAGCATTAAAGGTGGTGGTACTCTAACTTTCCACAATCATTTTCTTTAGAAACGGCTAGGATTAGGTAACTATTTAATTTTCCCATATTATTCAAAAGTTTACTAGTTATTTCCCTCTTTACGTCGCTTCATCTAAATTTTATCTCTATGGAAAGGAAGTCATTAAAATTTTGATACTTAAGCTTATGCACTAACAGTATTCAGGTCATGCCTGTCATGGAATAACGATCCACGCACATTGCTTTGTTAGTGCCAGATATTATAAATATATTTAACCACAAAATAAGCCCATATTCTTCAAAGTTGAAAGTGATTAAAACATTTATATGCCTTAAAATTTAGGCATCAGCAGAAAAATATTTTAAATTGTCACTTTTTCTTTTCAACAAAGTGAAATTTAATAATCTTTCATAATTTTAATTTTTAAAAATACATTCCTAAATGGAATATTGACAGCTTTTAAGTCATTTTCTCAAATCTCCAATTTATGTAGGGTTTTTATCAAGTAATAGAAACAATATTGATTCATCAAGTAAAATTACAATTTTTCAACAAAATTAAAGCTTTGATGATGCATTAATTTTTTATGTATAGTTAAAGCTAATTTATGTTTTTTAGCTATAAATTTTAAAAGTTCCAAATGAGTCTTCATCTTTGAAAAGGATAAAAGGTCTTAAGAGAATGAAATATTGTCTATAATTCTGTAAATATTTTTTAAATCTCACAATAAAATTTAACTTTATCAGAGCAGCAATTTGTGAATTTGTTTAAACGACTCAAACTTCACCTTTTTTTCATATGATCTCAAATACTTTCATTATTAATATTACAGTTCATTGATTGATATTTTGCTTCTACATGTCTATCAAATATATTTTTAACTTTAAAATGTTCGGCACACTGCAATAACGGTACAATTCTTCAAAAGTGCAATTGTTAATTTTGTAGGACAACATTGTTATACAATGATTTATCTCCAATTGAGATATTATCTTACTCTGAACTAGCTGAACATATATGTGGGTCTTTTTTTACCCAATACTCTAGGTTGGTATTAAAAATAGAAATTAAGAGAGTCTGGAGAAAAATTTCAGACAGTTGGTCAAATGAGTATTACATCATAGTTAAGTCTAACAGTTTTTTTTAAAATCAGGTAACTATGCAACTTCAAATTTTATTATTCAATGAACTACGATCAAACATCTAAGTGAATATTTTAAAAGTGAAAAATCACTTTTTTAGCCATTTCTAACAATTTTAGATTTTTCAACCAGAAGAGACATTGTTTTGGTTTCTAAACTCTTTAAAAGCTAACAGTTACAGATTTGTTTTTCTTACACAAAATCATTAGAATAGCAAATTGATCGAGTTTTTGTTCAGTTAGAAACATCTTTTGTCTAAAACTCTAATAGCTCTTTAATTTTAAGAAGTTTAAGTAAACATTCCTGTTATTAAGATTAAGTTACAAATGGTGTTTTGATAACTGGAGTAATTTCTATAATTAGTGATCATTTCATCTTGAAGAAAACTTTCAAAAATTTTAAAAATTCATCATGACATTAAAATCAAACCATATTTTGGAGTCTTTTTAAAATCATATTTCCACATATCCTAAAAAATATCCATTCCGAACTCTTTGTAAAACTTAAAAAATATCCATTCCGAACTCTTAAAATGTTTTTGTAACTCAATTTCAGGGTTTATATAGATATTTTTTGCTTTTAATCTTTGAAAATCAATCAGCCACAATATATTTAAGGATTTTTTTCTACGAAATAAAGTGTTGAAATTTGGCATAAAGCTTTTGACATCTATTAGCCATTTAATTTTCTTCACAATTCAATACATCAAATCTTCAATGAAGGCATTTGTATTTTCTCAAAGCAAACCACCATAAAATTTAGAGAAGGGGCTATAAAAACAGGTTTGATCAAATCTATTTATTAACCTTAAAGGAATTTGCAACTTTTTTCAACTCATGAAATCTTAAAATACACATTTAATGCTTTAAATTTAAAGAAGCTCTGTCAATCAAAAATAATAAAGAAATCCAATCTAAATCAACATAAAACCAAAATGGTCAAATTAAACATACGAGCTTATTACTTAAAAATAGAAGTATGTGTAACTTAAATATAAGTGACCAAAATTAAGTAGAATGCAACATTAAGTTCCTTTTTTAAAGGTACAATTAGTAAGTTTTGTCTTAAAGAAAAGGTACAATCTTTTCTTTAATCTCACTTCTAACATTTTAGTAACAATTTCTGAGTCAATTAGAATCTTGATTTGAATTACCAAAGTAATTATTTAAAAAAAAAATATTCTTCGGTTCACCAAGTTCTTTATCATACCACAAAGTGTTCACTCTAAATATTTTCATTAATGTAAGATATTAATGTAAGGAATTAAAATTTATTCAGGCTATTACTAGCTATAAATCAGAAATATCATGAAGTACTCTAATCCCCCTAATTTAGGAAACATACAAGCAAACCCATTACTTAAAAATATTCTGATCACAATCTTTACAATTTGATTATGTGACTCCCCTTGCATAACCTCAGGTTATGCCAAAAAATGTTTTGCACGATTTCACAAAAAAATATTTTTGTAATTGTTAACCTCTTTTAATAAAAAAATTTCTTTATTTTTATGATTTTAACAATGGCAATATTAACTCCCCAATACCATATCAAAATATTTTAGCACCTTTTTAAAATAACAAAAACAGAAAGCTTGTTATCTGTTCAATACAATTTTATACTTAAATTTATAAGATTTCTTTCAGTAAACGTCATTTTATATTTCTAAGTTAAAAAGCGCAAAGAACTTAATCCAAGATTGGAATTATCAACGCAATTTTCAAGGCAATAAAAACTTAATCTCAAACCAGAATTCACGCGGGCTGTTAGAACTAACTGTAAAATTTTCAGACTTTTTTACTGTTTACTTTTAAAATTTAAGGACACATAATTGCATTATTGATTAAATGTTATGTAGAGTAAAACACTGAATTTTCCATTTCCCTAAAAACCTTTATAGCTAATAACAGGAAAAACTACAATTTCTTATATTTTAAATCATTCAGGAAAGTAAAACCCACTCCATTATTACTCCATAAGAAAATTTAATGTATTAGCTTTAATCAGGTTTCGGATTTGGCTTATAGAGCATTCGCACATGACGTCACTTGGACGAATAAACAAAGTTGCTAAGGCCGTTGTTAGGGGCGGGAAATAGAAGCATTCGCACATGACGTCACTTGGACGAATAAAAACGTTGCTAAGGCCGTTGTTAGATCCGAGTCATGTGATTGAAAATGCTCTATTGAAAAGTAATTTACATTAAACCCTTAAATAGAAGAATTTCTTTTCTAAGCATGAGATCAACTCTCCACAATAAATTACTTATAAGAAAAATTCTACTATTTGCTGAAATATAGAAGATTAAATTAAACTTAAATCTATTTAAATATAGTTTTATGTACTTTTGGGATGATTTATTTGAATTAATCCAAATTTAGGGACTTATTTTATTTTAAATTATTACTCGATATTTCTAACTGTTTAATTTCTCATCAATTTTTGATAGTGTGAAAGAAATTTTAAGTTTTATTTAAAATAGAGGGTATAATATTTTATTACTATGAAAACTAAAGCACATATGAGGGTCTTTGTAGTGTTGTAAGATCACCCACAAAATTATCAAATTTTAAGAACTGTGTTCAAAAAACAAGAAGCTTGTTAACTGTAAAGCAGCTATTTACAATGTATCTGTATGCAACATGTTGAAAGTTAGACTTAAAAACTCATAACATGCTTATTAAAATGTTCGTTTACTAATTGAAGTAATTCTCCCTTTATGATTCAGTTCATAAATAGAATTTTTTCTTCCAGTTAAATAAAACTTGAAGAATTTTTTCTTCAGAATATTGCATCGATGTATAGAAGATTGGCTGCTTAGATTTTTATGGCATGATTGGCAGATTAAGCCATTCTATGCCAACGATGTTGTAAATTAAGACACATTCGTTTATAGTGATTGCACTAATTATAGAGATGGCCTAAAAGTCACTAGTGTTCAAAAAGTATGTGACATGTTGATTGTTGAAGGTTAGAGTTAAAAACTTATAACATGCTTATTGAACTGTTCGTTTACTAAATGAAGTAATTTTCCCTTTATATGATTAGTCATTTAGTACATTTCACAAGTTGTAACTTGTGAAATGTGATTGATTGAATTTTTTTCCCCAAAAAATGTTTTTATTTTTATTTTTGTGTATAAAGATACATTCGCTTATAGTAATTGCACTAATTATATAGAGTTGGCCTGAAAGTCACTAGACCCTTGATCTCTTACAACGATACATTTTGCTTTAGTAGATCGCTTTAGTTAAGACAGGTATTGGATGTAAATATGGGTAATTTTTGAATGTGATCAATATAAGCAAAATCTCGTGATCATACGCACATAAAATAGTTTTTAACAAACGCAAAGTTTTAAAACGGTATTTTCATTTCATTGAGAATTTCAATGGTAGAATTTTCATTAAGATCTCATTGATATCATTCACAAATTGACTTTCAAACCATTATAATTGATTTAACTGCACCAAAATTCAGAATTTAAATTATGAGATACTTATAACAAACATTTAATTATTTCTTAAAATTAAAACTATTAAAGAAATATGTCGAAATATGAATTTAAATTTCACAATATCACCAAAGCAGGAGGACTATGTTTTACAAAAGTAGGACTTTGGTCGAAGGAACCGAATTTAACACCAATTTATAATATAAAAAAAATAGGAAATGAATCATCCATAATCACGAGATTTTCAATTCTACAAGGTCTAGTGACTTTAGGCCACCCTGTGGACACAATATATTTGATTGGTCAGCAATGCATATATTTCTCTCAAGCAAGTAACTATGACAACCCTTTTCAACATTTTTTTTTGGCGATTTCCCGATTTCGGAAGGATGTGACTCAAGCGTTTCATCTCGACTGTTCTCGTGATTCCCTCTCAACCCCCCTTCAGCCCCACAACTGTTGGCGCAGACGATGAAACTGCCGAACCCCGTGTCCATTTCCCCCTCCAGCGACCTCCGAAAGAAAGGTCCCTCGATACCGAAACCCAAAACGCCCGTGCACGATGCCGACAAGCTCTTAACCCGTGGAAAAAAAGCACCGACTGAAGCCCGAAGAAAATCAATTTCTCGTTGGGTTTTCTGGTAGGAACGAGGATATCCAATGCATTGGTATACACTCATATACCTTCATTAGGAGAAAATATGAGTGACTAACATAACGCAGTTTCAACCTCAATAAATCACTGAAGGAGCGTTCACACTTCTTCACCTTAATATCAAACACTACCCTTCGGTAAACTTCGGCAATTCCGATCCTTGGCGATCGGATCGTTGGAGAAGATCATTTCATTGGTTTTGATTTTTGCAGCTTGATGATGTCAACGCTTAAGAGCCAATCAAATGAGCTTCTCCAACGATCAGATCTCCCAGGATCACCAGTTTGTTGAACGGAGATAGTAGTATTCGATATTAAAGTGACTTACTTGCGGTGGGGCAATACGGCGAAACCAATAGGACAAATCACAGCGAAACCTCTCAAGATGACCATTTTTTTCTTTCTGTGACAAGTACAATTGGTATCGTCGGATTGCCCTATCGCGTAAGACTGAGAAAGTGGAAACTCCCCATTAACAAGGGCAAAATATCAAGTCCGATCAAGGGCAAAATATCATACGGCTTAATTTGAGTAATGTGGTAATATTCTTTCAAGCCTGGACTCAAAACTGTTTTTTAAAAGGGTGGATGTCTTATTACAAAATGGTCGACACCAAAAAGCTCCTACAGATGATCATAAGAATTAAAAATGAAAAAAAAAAAAAAAATAAATATAATTTTAGCTCGCGAGAAAATTTAATTAAAGGTAATTTTACAATTAAAGAGCACTAAACATAAAAATATATTCATTTAATCATTTCAATTTTATGTTAACGATTTGGTTGTCAAAATCTTCAACCTGGTTGACAACCTAGATTTGCAACCGAGTTGATCGTCTGTGGGAGCCTTCAGACTCTATAAAAAGGGAATCCAGGCTTGAAAGAAACATTTGGTCTAAGCTAATTTTCAAATCTAGACGATACCAGTAGATGCTTATATTAACAGGGATGAGATTGACTTAAAGCAAAAAGTCTAAAAACTGACAAAACATTTAATCAAAAGAGTATTTATATTTATACACAGCATTTAGCTTTAAGCCTAAATTTAGAATAAGTTTGAAAGAACTAACACAAGTTAACATTAATTTTAACAAGTTCTTTTGCTTAAAAATTTTACTGAGTTGTAATTTTGATCTGAAAGAAATAAAAACTATCCTTTAGAAAGCATAATTTAAATGGAGAAAATGTAACTTAGTTAATGATCCCTAAGTACAAAGACAAAATATTCTGACTAATGTTTGCATATTCTACTGAAATCACTGAAAAAACACCATAGTGTCTTATCAAGAAGATTTTTCATATTAAATAAAAAGTAATAACTAAAAAAAAGTATTTTTAGAATCTCTGAATACAACGTCGAAAATTTTAAACTGATTATTCCAAGATGCAATTAAAGCAACCTTAAGGTTGCTTTTAAGTATCCGTCCAAAAATTTGAAAAATCTCATCCCTGCGTTAAGCTCAAAAATGATTTTCGGGCATTAAGTTACAAGTAAACACATTTTATTTCTCAATCACTTATACAAATTAAATCTAAGAATTTGCACTTTTTTAATTTTAGATAACGAAAAGCTCAACTTGCCAACAGCCGACTGGTATCATGTAAATTTTGCACACCTTAAACCTTAAATACTACACCTTAACACATAAATATAACAATATAACGCATGAATCACAAATCATAAATACCTAGGTATTAGATACCTTGAGATAAAATTACCGATTTGTAAATCAGACAAGTGAGGTTATGTGCACTAAAAGAGTTCGAACATGAATATCTAGAACTTGAAAACAGTTTAAGTATGTATATATTAGTTATTTATCCTACTATGGGCAACTATGATTTATTAAGTTAGTGACTCAAAAGTATTTAAATAACAGGAAGCAAGGAAAGCAGTTGAGGTATGACGAGAAATATCAGAATGATTAGTCATCTTTTTCAATACAGACAGCTAACAAACATTAGAATATGATACTTCGAACAGTTTCAACTAGGGTCATTTTACACGACACTATTGAATTGTCATTTTCTTAACTACAATATATTTAAAGAATAATTGCAACCGAAATATTTACACAACTTCTTGCAATTAGTACTATACTACTCTAAAAAATATAACAAAATTCGAATATTTCGAATAGTCTTGAAGAACTTTTATGCATAAAAAAAACTAAATTAGTTAAACAATATATCAAAAATCATGAGAAACACTGCTTTAAATCTATCTTACCTGAATTCCCGTGCAGCTTGCGTTGAAAATACTTTGTAGTAATCCAAAAGATAATAGGCACAACATGTCGGACTACGACGGTGAAAATTGTTCTAAAAAGAGAAATACGCAGGTTTTTCAATCTCATTCATTTAATTTTATTTCTCAATCACAATACAAATTAGCTCTAAGAATTTGAAATTTTAGGTAACGAAAAGCTCCACTGGCCAACAACCAACTGGTATCATGCAATATATGACACCTTAACACATAAATATAACAGTAGAACACATGAATGCTCTCTGGAATCACAAATAGGTATTGGATACCTTGAGATAAAAATAGCAAGGTGTAAATCAGACGTGAGGTTATGTGCACTCAGAGTTCGAACATGAATATCTAGTACTTAAAACAGTTTAAGTATGTTTAAATTAGTTATTCATCCTACTATGGGCAACTCTATGATTTATTAAGTTAGTGACTCAAAAGTATTTAAATAAAAGGAAGCAAGGAATGCAGTTGGGGTATGACGAGAAATATCAGAATGATTATTTCAATACAGACAGCTAGCAAACATTAGAATATGATACTTCGAACAGTTTCAACTAGGGTCATTTTACACACTATTGAATTGTCATTTTCTTAACTACAATTATTAAAGAATAATTGCAAACTAAATATTTACACAACTACTTGCAATTAGTACTATACTATAAATAGATAACATAACAATTATATCGCAGAACACACATAACTATCGTAAGTTATATAAGATAACAAATATACAAAGGCCATAACTAAGACCAGACTTGGATATTATATTGGCAGGCCAAAAGAGAGCTCACAAATTATGGGAATATCACTTTATAACCCAAAAATACTATGGCAATATAAAATTGTACGATGACAAAAAAACATTTTACCAAAAGAACAAAAACTAAATTAAGTTCACTAAATTAAAACAAATAATCAAAAAAGCATGAGAACTACTGCTTTAAATTTTACCTGAATTCCCGTGAAGCTTTCGTTGAAACACTAGTAATCCGAGATGTAAAAAAAATGCACAAGTCGACAACGTTCTAAAAAAAAAGAAATACGCAGGTTTTTCAATCTCGTCTGTGGACCCGTAGACGATTTTGCAACGGCGGGAGAATCCGCGATTTTGATTGGATGCGGAAATCAGGTGATGTAATAATGACCAGATGGATCCAGTTTAAGCGTCCAATTAGCTCGTGGATTATGGATCATGCTAAAAAAAGCATCATAATTTGGGTAATCGTTTTCTAAAACAGAGAGGAAATAATCTAACGACTTTATATTTTCGGTTGATTTTAAATGGCGTTAGAAGATTAGGATCTTGTAAAACAAGTTACAATTAATAGTTCGCATCGGGTTTGATTTAGTTGAATTAAAGTTTAATAAATTTATTCCACAATAAGAACTGTTGATCGCTATACTTTTTAATCTTTAGAAAATTTTAAACAAGCTAGGGTTTCTTTACTCATTTAAATTTCAAAAGAAAAATTTAGTCGTTACGCATAATTGAAGGTTTCTCGATGATTTTGATCACAATTCATTAATCGTGTAAAGTAAAACATAGAGATCATTAAAGATTTTCTAGCTGAACCACGACACAAATTCGAATTGCCTTCTTAATTATGACAAATTGCGATTTGTTATACAGATTGTGAAATTTTTTGGAAAAGAAATACTTCGTTTAGGGAGCATAACTTCCGGCATAATATTTTTTAGACTAAATTGATGCATAATTCCATAATTCTGCACCTCAGGGCACAGTATTTTCTCGGTTTCGCTTATACTCGACAGCCATGTTCTCGGACCCTTATGACTTCACTACGCGGAAGGAAAATCTGCGTAAACAGAAAGCCTGTTGGGTTGCTACGATGAGTTAAGATACGCAAATCGTGATCGTGATAAAAAGACACTATATACACGGGGTTAACAAAATAATGATATTTTTAAATTGACCTTCTTTATTTCGTCAATTTAAAAGTATCATTATTTCGTTAAGCCGTGTATATAGTGTTTTTTTATTACGATTTGCGTACCGAAACTCCTAGCCACCCAACAGGCTTTCTGTTTACGCAGTTTTTCCTTCCGCGTAGTGAAGTCATAAGGGTCCGAGAACACTGCTGTCAAGTATAAGCGAAACAAAGAAAAAACTGTGCTCTATGGTGCAAAATTATGGTATTGTGCATCAAATTTTTCAACTTATATTGTAATTTTGATCCCTTATGAAATCAGGACAGTTGAGTTTGAGTTAAGCATTCTAGCTTTTAGCTGCAATAAAATCACGATTCTTCAAATATTTAAAAAAACAATGAAACTTTCGAAAAAAAAAAGTCTGTGTAAACGGGCAGGTAAATAAAAAACAATCACAAATTCTGAAAATCTTAATTTAATTGGATTTCCTCAGCCAGAGAGGTCTCTTCTTTTCCAGCAATTTTATAAACTCTTGATGTTTGAGGATTTTTTTTGTTTAATTTTTTTGTTTATGTGGGTTTCTGTTTAATTCAGAGTTTCAGTTGTGATGATTTTATATTACTTCTATTAACAAAACACAATCAATGATAAAAAGGAACCAACTTTAAAATATGATTAAAATAATAATACTTTTATAATTTAACTTACATCTAGTTCTTTTAAGTTTTTCAAAGTGCGAACTCTAAATTCGAGTTACTATTGTGCCTTATTTTTGACTAACATTTTTATTGCTCAGTGCCTATCACCTGCTAAAACAATTAGCAAAGGCTCCGAAATCTGAACCAATCTAAACGTGTTATTGAAATCCGAAATGAAAACAAAATAGCAGTATACTTCCCATCTGCTCATGCGGCATCTGCAATCCTGTCTGTGTTCGTATCATAGAGGTCAAAAAGATCACTCAAGGGATTACGCTTTTACAAGATCGAAAAGAAATGCGAGAAAGCGCGCGAACATTCGCCGAGTATTTTAATTGGATTTCTTTTATTTTTTAGAACTGCGAATGTCCGCTTACACATTCGCGATTCCACGAACATTCGGTCAAAATGGAAGATGCTTACTCTTTACCCTCTTTACTAACGAGTATAATTATTTAGAACAGTGAATCCCAACGTGAAGCGCACGACCCACTGGAGGGCAATATGAACTTCTAAGGGGGCAATTTGAAAATTTTTAACCAAATTGCCCCCCAGGTGAGGCATGGACCACCATGTTTTATTTACTTTTCAAGAAGGATTTTCGAAAAAAAAAAATAAAGGACATGGGGGCATGGAAAATTTAGAAAATAATTTTTCTTTAATAAAAACTTTGAGTTTTATTTTCTTTTGCTTGTATTTAGTACTTTATTTCAGGAAAGAATGGCAGACTGACAAATGCTCCTAAAAGGTGTTGTAAGTTTTTGTGTGTTTAAAGTAAATTTTTTGTTTACAACTGTAGGCTAAGTAAATTTAGGTTAGAGCCTAAATTTGGTGATTTCAGAAATCAAAATCCTAATTTTAAAATGGGTAAAATTGTAAAAGTATTTTTAAGGAAGTAATTTATTATCCCTTTATAAATTGTGTGTTTTTTTGAAGATGAACTTAAAATATTTTACTACTGACATTTAAAATGTTTTACTTATAAAAATTATTTTAGATTTATTGGTGAAAAATTACATTTTTAAAAATTAAATTATTTTTACATTATTAAATTTCTACATTATATAAAAATATTCACTTTAAGACAAATTTCTTAAAATTTAAAGCGATGATATTTTTAACTTTATACAATTAATTTTAAGACTAATAGATAATTTTTAGACTCAATTATGTATTTAAAATGTAATTTCGATCTTAACATATAATCAATGTATTGATATACCGCCAGGAGAAGAGCTTTGAACAGGGTTGCCGTGAGTAGACGAGTCCAAAAGAAGAGGGAAGGAAGATGGTATGAATTGAACGGCAATATTTGGGTTTTTAAGCGTACATTTGGCGAATGAGAAAACGCTTTTCGCAAATGAAAGTAAGATAATCATATTTATGATTTTTAATTCATATTTATAATTATTACTTTTTTTATTTTAATTTAATTCAATTTAATTTAATTTAATAATTTTTGAATTTAAAAATATATTATTTTTAATTTTCATATTTATAATATTTATGTTATAATAAATTTTAACTACATTAAAATATAGATTATCTTTGAAATTTCTCGTTAATAAAAATCGGAAATACCTTTATGTATGAAACATTTTTGTACGTTTAGTATGCTTTTATATTGCTATTTTGAGTGAATTAGTTACATTTAGTTTTATATAAAATAGCTCATATCACTTAAATTAATAATTTTATAATTTAATCACAATACTTGAAATTTAAACGAGGCGTTAGAAACTTGTAAAGAGACAAAATATAGAAATGTTTATTCATTTTTTTAAAAATATTTTATAACATTTAAACAATCTAATTTCATAATAAATAATAATTATAACATTTTACAATCATGCGATTCATTGTCCCTAGAACTGCAGTAACTGTCAGTGTTTGACAAAGATTCTGAATCGCCGTCCGACAAATTAATCACTAATTCGTTTACAATATCTTCGATCAACCCATCTTTTTTCCAATAATCGCTTTCTATATTTTGTACGTCCTCTTAACTGACGACTCTGAAACTCCTGTTGCTTTGCTTGGGCTGTCCTCTTGATGGCATTTGCAATGGGCACTTTTAGAGCTTTTTTTTCTTCAAAAAAACTCCGTGACATTGTGAACTATAGCACATATTCAAAGTCTTTTCAATTTTGAATGTTGTCATTTTATTAAATATAACTACATAATAAAATAAATTATAAGCAACTTGAAAGTTTTAAAAAAGATCAATGAACAAGTTGCAAAATTTCAAAAATCAGATCAAATCAGATATGAAATAGATCAGACTAGTTGATGCAGATCAGATCAAATAAAATTAAAGGTAATTACTTGATAGGATAAATGATAAGCAACTTGAGAGTTTAAAAGAAAGATTAATGAACACGGTAACTTATAAATCCAAAAAATTAGGAAATATCCAAAATCAAATCCGGTAAATTGATGTAAATCACATAACATAATATCAAATTAAATAGATCAGATTCGGTGAAATATTTAAGATCAGTTGAAAAAGATCAGATTAGAAATATTTAATCAAATCAGATGTAATGCGAAAGGAAATCCCAAAATCCGTTACTCTAGAATCGAAAGAAGTACACAGCTGAAAGATAGCCACTCAGATTTGGCTTGAAATATTCACAGAGAAATATCCTAACAGAGGGTCCACGAGGCTATTTTCAAATGCGTTACTGATGTGAGGGCGCCACACTAGAGTCTGGAACGTATGCCGGCCGCTTAAATCTCTTGCCAAATTAGAACTCTGCGTATGCGCAAAAAGGTGTTTTCGATCTCCCATAGGCCGCCGGCGAACGATTCAGACTGGATCCAGACGCTAGTGAGTTTAGTGCGATCCCAGCACCACAATTCTCCCAACCTGTAACAAGATGTCATGATTTTCGATTTCCATTATGGCCTATGGCCGTGGACTCTCTGTTCTAGTACTCTGTGGAAACATTTATTTTCAAAAAAACTCCGTGACATTGTGAACTATAGTCAACCAGCGCCAAGTGACCATCACCCCCAAAATTCAGTGGAATAATCCGTTTCTATAACAACCGCAGCATCATCGTATGACGTCAATAGCTCTTCTCCTAGCGGTACGACAGTACTTACTTTATTATGTAAAATAAGTAGCTTAGTTAAATGTTAGATTAATATTTAAAATGAGAAATAAATTATGTAAGACCACGAAACATCAAATGGAATTTTAGACTAGTCTATGATCTTTAGTAAGCATTATTTACTGAAACTAAAAAATTTAATTGTATTCATATACTTTTTTTTACTTCAGCTTCAAGTTTATTTTCAGTAATTTATATTTAGTTGTATTTTTTAGTTAAAGTTTACGTTTGACAATTCCCTGTCCAGAGGCGTCATTCCATGCGGCCTGTGATTAAATAGTAACTGGGAAAATATTTTAGAACTGTCGCATAAAAATTAATACAACATTAAATGCAGTAAATATTAAAAATTTCATCCCTTTAAATTTAATGTTTAAGTTTAAGAAATAATAACTTTAAGACTATCATGTATTTAAAATGCAATTTCGATCGTAACATATTCATTGTATTTTATTACATGTTATAAATAAGTGGCTTAGTTAAATATTAGATTAATATTTAATGAAAACTAATTTATGAAAGGCCACGAAACGTGAAATGGGATATTTAGACTTGTAATATAATCTGTGTATTTACTAAAATTGCAAAATTAACTAGTTTCTATTTTTTTTACTCCCCTTTAACAAATTAGTATCAATTTAGTTGTATTTTCCTTATTTTTATTTTTAGTTTAAGTGGTACTGTTAAATCTATAATAATAAAAGAGCTTTACCACTCACTCACTTACCAACGCACAGCAAAATCTACCGGGGCTAAAGACTCGAAACTTGGTAGGGTCGAAGACCTCACGGTGTATACGCGCACTAAGAAGGGATTTTTCGAAATTTCTTTTATCTGACCCACAGAGGGGTTTGGAGCGTTTTCGACGTTTTTGAGCCCAGCGGCGTCCCAAATGACCCCAGATCTTTGTTATTTCGCAGGAAGGTACCTAGCAACAATTTCTAGAAAGGCATTTTTCAGATTTTGGATATTCGAATTTTAAAAGGTCTGAATATTCCAAAAACCCGTTTTTGCCGAGAAATCGATATTACGAATTGAACTGTTGGTAATACCTTCTTGAGAGAATTTCAAAGAAAGTAATTTCTGGATTTTTCGATATTCCATTCTGGAGGGGGTGCACGGGGGTTTGAATATTCACTCCCGTTTTTAGTTTTTGGATCCTAGCACCCACATTATTAATGTGATTGTTATGAAATTTTAGCGTGTTGTTCCTCACACAACCAGGAAGGTTTGCGATAAAGAATTTTCTGAATCAAAGCATTCCAAGGATCTTTTTTAGTCACTTTTCTAAATTCTTATGCTTAGCCTTCAATGTTAAATTTATTGCGGTTATTGCTCTTTCCAGGACACGCAAAACCTCTATTGTTGGAAATATTTATTTTGAAATGTTTTATAACAGGTGAATTTTTAAAAAATATGATAAAGAAGCAATTTTTAATTATTAAATAATTTTTTTTGATAACCAGAAACCGTTCCACTGAAAAATTTTATTCTTTTTTCTATTTAATCAAATTTAAATATTTCCAGCAAAGTTCAAATTAAACAATATTTTATCACAGGCATTTTCAGTGTCGATGCAAATGATGTTCACTTTTATTTCATGTTTGAAATTTCTTTCAATGAATGAGTTGGTGATAAATCAGCAAAGGGGGGTTCAGGGGGTATCCCCCTGATTTAAAAAAAATTACCACTATTAAAAAATGGTTATAAACACTAATTCTAAACCGGTTTTTTAATATTTTGTTTAACATCTTTAAAAAAGTATAAAAGTATGTAGTATATTTAATTGTTTTGTATTTTATAAAAATTTAGCGGGATGAGGTGGAAATAAGTTTTATCTATATAGACATTGCTGTTCAATAATATATCTTTATCGTGAAGTGAAGGCGGAGAAATTTGCCTCAATTATACATTTATACCAATTGCAGGATTGGATGGAGGGAGAAAAGGACAAAAGAGAAAAAAAATAATGGGGTTCAGCGGGGTTCAGAAGGTCTCCTTACTTTTTTTCTATTTTGAAAAAATACTCTTTAAAAACGGGGATGGGGATTTCACTCATTAAATCTTAACAGGTGGTATTTTTAAAGGGGTTTTTTTACATCTTAACGAAGTGGTATGGCATCAAAAAAGAATCCTAGCTGGAAGACTGTTGACTCTATTGCATGTAAACGATAATGCTTATTTATTTTAACACACAGTTTGATAAGCCTTTTATCCCCCGAGCAACGGCGGGCATATCAGCTAGTTTTAGATAAAGCTACTCTTCATCTATAATAATAAAGGAGCTTTACCACTCACTCACTCATCAACTCACAGCAAAATCTATCGGGGCTAAAGACTCGAAACTTGGTAGGGTGGAAGACCTTACGGTGTATACGCGCAATAAGAAGGGATTTTTCGAAATTTCTTTTTTCTGACCCACAGGGGGTTTTGGAGCGTTTTGGACGTTTTTGAGCCTAGTGGTGTCCCAAATGACCCCAGATCTTTGTTATTTCGCAGGAAGGTACCTAGCAACAATTTCTAGAAAGGAATTTTTCAGATTTTGGATATTCGAATTTTAAGCTTTCTGAAAATTCCAAAACCCCGTTTTTGCTGAGCATAAGCAAAGTTTTACATTTTCAAAGAAAACAATACCGAGAAATCGATATTACGAAGTGAACTGTTGGTAATACCTTCTTGAGAGTATTTCAAAGAAAGTAATTTCTGGATTTTTCGATATTCCATTCTGGAAGGGGTGCACGGAGGTTTGAATATTTATTCCCGTTTTTAGTTCTTGCATTCTCGCATCCACATTATTAATGTGATTGTTATGAAATTTTAGCATAACATGAAACCAAAAACCGTTCCACTGAAAAATTTTATTCTTTTTTTTCTATTTAATCAAATTTAAGTATTTCCAGCAAAGTTCAAATGAAACAACATTTTATCAGAGGCATTTTATCAATAGTTGGTGTCGATTCAAATGATGTTTACTTTTATTTCATGTTTGAAATTTCTTTCAATGAATGAGTTGGTGATAAATCGATAAAGGGGGGTTCAGGGGGTCTCCCCCTGATTTGAAAAAAATTCTCACTATCAAAAAATGGTTGTAAACACTTTAATTCTAAACAGTTTTTTAAGGTTTTGTTTAACATCTTAAAAGAGTCTGTGTATTGAATTATTTTTTATTTAAAATTTAGCGAGATGAGACGGAAATATGTTTTATCCATAGAAATTGGTGTTCAATAATAACCTTTATTGTGAAGCGAAGGCGGAGAGATTTGTATCAATTATACATTTATACGAATTGCAGAAATGGATGGAGGGAGCTAAGGGCATTAAAAAGAAAAAAATAAGGGGAGTTCAGAAGGGTCCCCTGACTTTTTCTATTTTGAAAAATTACTCTTTAAAAACGGGGATGGGGATTTCACACATTAAATCTAAACAGGTTGTATTTATAAAGGGTTTTTTACATCTTAAGGAAGTAGTATGGCATCAAAAAGGAATTCTAGCAGGAAGGCAGTTGCACCTAAATGACGCCTCGGAAAGGAATACAGTGAAGAAAATACTTATTTATTTTAACACACAGTTTGGTTAGCCTTTTTCCCCCAAGAACTACGGCGGGCATATCAGCTAGTTCGTAATAAATTCATCTTTAAGACTGAAAATACATGTATTTTTCAAAAAGTAAATTAGTAACAAATTTTTATGTATTTAAAACTTGTTTATTTCAGATATTTTGTTTCCAGTTCGGGCAGAGTTTTTTTTATGTTTGGTGATCAATAAAGATAAATTTTTATTGCTGTTTTTATTGTTCTTTTTATTGTATTTTAGTGCATAATAACTCGATTCTTCACATCAAAATGATTACCTAAAATAATTTCCAACAAGAAACCACAAAACATTATTGTGTTTCTAATTTAAATACAATAAAATAATGTGTAGAATTTGATTACAATGAGCTTAATAAGTGTTACGGAACTGATTTGAGTTATTCAATTTTTATGTTTAAAGTGAAGTGAACTTATCATTATAACCTTATTAAAGTGAAATGAAGTGGAGTGTATAAATTTGTATATAAGTGATTTTATGAGAAACTGTTTTAGTTAGAGTTAGTTAGTTTTTATTATTATCAACATGTTATGATTTGTGCCAATAAAGAACATTGGATTTTTAACTTTGATTTATTTGATTGACTCGAAGCCAGTTAGATTTTCATAACATAGTGGCGTCCGCGACAGGACTGTGCTTCGAATTTATGATGGCTCGTTTTCGATTCTGATCTCGAGTTTTGGATAGCTACCAGCTGGACTTGGAAATCAGGATTAAAAGCTGAAAATGTCCCTGAAAGTATTGAAAGGTAGAAGGATGGCGCTGAGAGCATCGCTTACAGCTTGTATGACTAAGGTGGATCGGGAATTGGAGAAGCCTGTTCCTGATGATTTTAAAGAACTTTCATTCTTAAGGATTCAGCTTGTGGAGAAGTTTAAAGAACTTCAGAGTATGCAGGGCAAGATTTCTGAGCAGTTGGTGGCTGATGAAGAATTGTTGAACGACACGGCCCAAGCCGATACGTATGAAGATTCCTATTATCGTAAGCTTTTTTGGATCGACGAAAAGATTGGTGAATCGGAGATACCTGGTGCAGGCTGCACGAGAAGGTTTAAGCTGCCGAAGATTGAATTTAGGAAGTTCAATGGCGATCCAAAAGAATTTTTGGCATTTTGGGATCAATTCCATAATATACATGAGGATCGAACCATTGCGAGTGAAGATAAGATGCAGTATTTATTGCAAGCAGTGGAGCCTAATTCTCCAGCTGAGCGACTTGTGAGGAGTTTTCCAGCGACGGCCGAAAACTATCCCTTGGCCATCAAACATCTGAAGGAACGTTTTGGTCGAGAAGAGGTTTTGGTTCAGATATACATCAGGGATCTGATGTCTCTGTTTATAAGGAATGTGGTATCAGGACGGGTACCGACAGATTTGGCTAACCTCTACGATCAGATTGAAATGAAGCTCCGAGCGCTGGGAACCTTAGGCTGCTCTAAAGGAAAGTTCGATGACGTCTTGGAACCGCTGGTGGAATCATGTTTGCCAGAGGCGACCCTTCGAGCCTGGGAAAGAAGCCGGCACCAGGGACCGGGATCGGATGCACCCAGAAGAACATTAGAGGATCTGATGAGCTTTCTGCGTCACGAAGCGGAGTCTGAAGAGATAAAACTTGCCCGGACTGGGTTTGAAAAAGTTCCTGGGACTAAAAAGGTTGTGCCTCGTCAGAGCAACGACTGCCCTGATGATGCGAGGCTAGATGTCCCAACGGCGGCGGGCAAGGAGTCCGAGGAAGCGTCGGGCAAGGAGTCCGAGGAAGCGTCGGGCAAGGAGTCCGAGGAAGCGTCGGGCAAGGAGTCCGAGGAAGCGTCGGGCAAGGAGTCCGAGGAAGCGTCGGGCAAGGAGTCCGAGGAAGCGTCGGGCAAGGAGTCCGAGGAAGCGTCGGGCAAGGAGTCCGAGGAAGCGTCGGGCAAGGAGTCCGAGGAAGCGTCGGGCAAGGAGTCCGAGGAAGCGTCGGGCAAGGAGTCCGAGGAAGCGTCGGGCAAGGAGTCCGAGGAAGCGTCGGGCAAGGAGTCCGAGGAAGCGTCGGGCAAGGAGTCCGAGGAAGCGTCGGGCAAGGAGTCCGAGGAAGCGTCGGGCAAGGAGTCCGAGGAAGCGTCGGGCAAGGAGTCCGAGGAAGCGTCGGGCAAGGAGTCCGAGGAAGCGTCGGGCAAGGAGTCCGAGGAAGCGTCGGGCAAGGAGTCCGAGGAAGCGTCGGGCAAGGAGTCCGAGGAAGCGTCGGGCAAGGAGTCCGAGGAAGCGTCGGGCAAGGAGTCCGAGGAAGCGTCGGGCAAGGAGTCCGAGGAAGCGTCGGGCAAGGAGTCCGAGGAAGCGTCGGGCAAGGAGTCCGAGGAAGCGTCGGGCAAGGAGTCCGAGGAAGCGTCGGGCAAGGAGTCCGAGGAAGCGTCGGGCAAGGAGTCCGAGGAAGCGTCGGGCAAGGAGTCCGAGGAAGCGTCGGGCAAGGAGTCCGAGGAAGCGTCGGGCAAGGAGTCCGAGGAAGCGTCGGGCAAGGAGTCCGAGGAAGCGTCGGGCAAGGAGTCCGAGGAAGCGTCGGGCAAGGAGTCCGAGGAAGCGTCGGGCAAGGAGTCCGAGGAAGCGTCGGGCAAGGAGTCCGAGGAAGCGTCGGGCAAGGAGTCCGAGGAAGCGTCGGGCAAGGAGTCCGAGGAAGCGTCGGGCAAGGAGTCCGAGGAAGCGTCGGGCAAGGAGTCCGAGGAAGCGTCGGGCAAGGAGTCCGAGGAAGCGTCGGGCAAGGAGTCGTGCAGCTCAGAAGTCCGATTTCTCCTCGCCAGGAAGAGCGGTACATACTCGATGTTGAACCCGGACCACCATGATGACACCCTCGTGAACACCCCCATTGATGATCAAGGCATTATGGTAAGGGGTTGTTTCAATTTACGGGGATTCGAAAGCAGTGCTAAATCTGACAGAGTTAAATATTTTGGAGAAACCTCTGTGTTGGGAATTGTATGGGATCTTGACACGGATAAATTAAAATGTTTGGTTCAATTGGAACCTATAACCTGTGAAAGGCAAATCACCAAGAAGTTGATCGTGTCTATTGTACAAAAGATCTTTGACCCTATTGGGATGATCCAGCCGGCAACATTGCTCTCAAGACTATGGTTACAGGAATTATGGCAAATTAAAATTCCTTGGGATCGAGCTAAGCTTTTTCGGCAATTGAAAATTCCTTGGGATCGAGCTAAACTTTTTCGGGATTTAAGACAAAGGTTCCGAAAAGAGTACCTAAGTCAGCTGATTCAGAAGTCTAACGACAGTTCTACGCGTGAACCTAAGGTGGGTGAGATTGTCTTGGTTGGAGAAGACAATAAAAAGCGTTTATTTTGGCCTTTGGCTAAGGTCTTGGAAGTATTGCCTGGAAGGGATGGACGAGTTCGTAGTGTTAAGGTAAAAACAAGGTATGGAACGTTTGTACGTCCCGTACAGCGGATCTATCCCTTAGAAGTGCAACTTAGTGATACTGAGGACTCTGGAGAAACAATTTCTGAGAATGGAAAGGTCCAGGTATCCATTGAAAATGTATTGCTAACGATATGTAGCACGTTTGGTAGATGAATTTTCAGTTCTGTCTTGTTATCGTCTAATTGTGATTTTTTGGTTTTGAGACTCTCCCCAAGTCTCAACGGGGGGAGGTAAGTTACGGAACTGATTTGAGTTATTCTATTTTTATGTTTAAAGTGAAGTGAAGTGCAGTGTATAATTTGTATATAAGTGATTTTATGAGAAACTGTTTTAGTTAGTTGGTTAGAGTTAGTTTAGTATTATTTCAACATGTTATGTTTGTACCAATAAAGAGCATTGGATTTTTTAACTTTGATTTTTGATTGACTCGAAGCCAGTTAGATTTTCATAACATATATTATAATGAAATTTTAAGTTTTGAAACTTTCCTCTTCAAAAACATTTCTAAATATTAGAAAACATTTTAAAGTTGATATTCCACTAATTCTTGTTTCCAATGTTGTAGTGGTTTTTACTAGTTGAAATTCGAATCCTATCTAAGTTTTGAAAAGCTAATATTATCTTGTATATGTATCTTGGTAAAAATGACCTTATTGTTGACTACTAATCTTTCACATTTTAATTCGAAGCGTTAAATGTTTTTGGTAAACTACATCGTATATCCTATCTTAGTTACACTAAGAGAAGGAATTCTCATTTTGGTACAGAAAGTGTGTAAAAAAGTATCCCATGTTTTAGCATAGCTCAAATAGATGAATTTAAATTATATGAGAATATTATAAACTAAAAGGGAAGCTGAAGGTAACAATTTTAAAAAGGGAATTAAGAAAGAAACACGACATCCTCAAATCATTTCACAATTTAATAATATTTGAATTTTACCGAAACGTACTAACCTAAAAACATAAAGCTCTAAAAGTAGAAGTTTTGATAGTTTAAATTTACTTAGACAACTTTCAGATTGCTAAAAAGAAACCCTTCGGTGTAGAAAAATATGTACAAGTTTAAGAAAATAAGGAAAATCGTATTGCGGCAAAACTTTTAAACAGTTACTATGCTCCAAGTAATAATGTTTTATGAAATACTTTTTCTGAATACATGGGTGCTTATAGAATGAACATGTCAAATAAATTAGTTCATAAAAGTTATTGGTAAAAGGAGAAATTTTCGCAATGAAACAGTCTCCTGAGATTGTGAAATATGCCCGAAAAGGATGTTGCGGGTGTAAAACCCAAAAGAATTATTTCCGGATAAAGTTTCTCTCAAAGTTACAAGTCTAGGAATGAGTGTAAGACACATTATTAAATACTACCAACTGTTGAAAACATGCACCTTTTTATGATGAAATAAGATTAGTTTAAGTAAAAAACTTTCGATACCTTTGATGTCTCAACTAAAAATACTTTAAACAGTGAATAGTTTGGAAAAAAGAAATCCTTTTAAGGTATTTTAGTAGTAGGATAATTTTTTTTCTTTATACCGATCAGATCATGGTTTTAGAATAGAAATCTCAAAATAAGTCAGTCATGTTGTTAGGTTGTTAGATAGAAGATTTTAGCACCTTATAGAGCATTTTCAATCACATGATCGGACCTAACAACGGCCTTAGCAACGTTGTTTTTGTCTTCCAGTGACATCATGTGCGAATGCTTCTATTGGTTGCTTCTATTCCCGCCCCCTAACAACAGCCTTAGCAACGTTGATTTTGTCCTCCAAGTGACGTCATGTGCGAATGCTCTATTTTTTTGTGACAGTGTTCCGAATATGTTTTGAAAGTGTTAAATGTGTCTTCTAAAAATAGTGTTGTACAACATGCAGTGGCAGCTCGTCCATAGGAGCACGTGAACCCCCAATAAAAATGAAATAAGTCGAAATAAGTCAATAATAACATAAATTAAATGCTAATAAAAATCTATTCCAACTTTTACCTTATTCAGGATGACCTGTTCGGTTCAAATTAGGATATTTTTACTTTAATTTCATTTTAAAAATTTAATTGTGAACCCCCATTTGAACTACCCACGAGCCGCCACTGACAACATGTTTAGAATCTGGAAGTGTTTTTAAATTTGGATCGAATCACTTTAAAAACACGTTTTCCGTCTTTGTAAAATTTTTGTAACACTTTTACAACACTACTTTATTCTCACACAGCACAATTGCAATAAAATCAAAACACTTTTGATAAGAAGTGTTGATTATTGCGTATACATAGCGTTGCAAAAGTGTTTCTTTGAAAAGCCTCTCATACCAAATTTTTTTCCCAACTCTCTAAGAACCACCATTTCAATAGAACCTTTCAATCCTACTTATTTTAAACTCTCTTAATGACAAAGAAAACGATTTTTCCTAGTTAACTCCACCGAACTTTAGACGCTTCATTAGCTGACTGATAAGCCACCCCACTAACTATTAATAGTTACAACTTTTCCCGCTTCAGCGCTATTGATAGAAGTTCCATTCTTGTCTTCTTACCATCTAGTGAAAAAAAAATAGAGCTTTAAAAAAAAGAAGCAACTATTGGAAAAACACGAAAGTCGGGCATTAGAATTGAATTCAAACATAATAAAAGCGAATGGAGTTAGAATTCTTCACCATGAATCATTTCTGACGTGTAAAATCGATGGAAGAACACAGGGTAATCGTAATCGTCTCCGATCATCTGTGAGTGGTCTAGTAAAAGTTTTTTTATCTTCCAGTTTAATAGGGCGAGTCTTCCGACAGGTTTTTACTTGCTCTTTTTAATTCATGAGTTTTGTCAGCTGCATGTCGTACAAACTTTTTCTACCAACCAAGATTCAACAAGTACATATAGGTGACTGAAATTCTCATATCTCTGCGATTTCTTTTTGCTTTTTTAAATATGTTTAATGGATTAAACTGTGCCAAAAAAATTTTGTGAAGTTCGTAACCTCTCTGGTCTTTAGACATTTGGATTGGCAATTTTGGAATGATTAGGTTTTGAAACTAACTTATATTTATTAATGTAGTCATGTAAATTTATATCAGTTGTCTTTCATATTCTAAAAAAGTCTAGCTGATTTTTTTGCAGAACTTCCTTCTAGAAAGCTTCCTTTAAAATTTAAAACGGATTCATATTAATATCAATGCTGCATTGCTTGAAAATTGCTAAGGAAAACATGTGATCCTTAAAAGAAGTGATTCTCTCAAAAAAGTGATCCCTATGGACGAAAATAATATCATAAGGTCCTCACTGAGTGGGAATAGAGGACATGTGACCCCTATAACAAGCAGTTAAAAGCTACACAGTCCGAATTGCCTTGAGAAGCCTTGCTATATGTGTGTGGGCTTGATTTTTGCTGTCACCCTCACAAAATTTGCACCCTCCACTCTTTCTGATGTTAATCTTTGTCAGCAGATTTTTATGAACTCAGTACGTCACTACGCGGAAGGAGAAAATGGGTAAACACAAAGCCTGTTGGATTGCTAGGAGGAGTTTCGGTACGCAAATCGCGTGATAAAAAGACGCTATATATATGTTACGGGCAATGTGATAAATTCAGTTGAATTTATGAATGAAATTTATCACTTTGCCCGCCTCCACTTCGGGCATTATTAATAATGCCCGATTAATCACTTTGCCCATAACATATACATGGGTTTAACCACGGCTTACTAGATACTTATACAGGCTAGCCGAGTTTTAAACAATGAAAACCATTTGACAACTTTTCCCGCTTGGAGCGCTACAAGACCTACCTATATCACCCACTGCCTTCAACACTGTGGATATGCTTTGCCAGTTGGTCCAGTATTGCCATCTGGATTTGCAATGATTTCCGTACTCGGCTAGCCTGTATAAGTATCTAGTAAGCCGTGGTTTAACAAAATAATCATACTTTTAAATTGACGTTCTTCATTTCACTCAAAATTCCGACACCACGATGGGAACTAATTTTATTTGTTAGCGACGTCATAGGGTCAACTAACGTTGCTGTCTAGTAAATAGTCGCAATCTTTGGTGAACCGAACTAACGGACAACTAGGGAACATCTGTTTCAGGTTCAAACTTAACAACTTTTCGAAACCGTTCATTTTTCTAACCACCAATCGACAACTCTCATTGACCATTCATCGATCAGACCGCAGGTGTTCTAAAAGACACCCGCAACCCTACCGTTGCTCATTACAAATTTGTCGTTGGCCGGAAAAGCCAGCCATTCATTCCATCCAACAGTTGTAGTCCCCTCATCTCCATTAATTCCGAGGCGTATATCCAATCTTCATTTCATAAATAATACGCATAGCGCATATTGAATAACAAGGGACTTGTTTTCTCATACATTTAAAACGCCCCATAATGCAGCCCCGGGGCTCGAGAGTGCGAAATTGAAATATTCCGCGGGACGCCCTGATTTAATTGTTGGAGCCCCTGCTGCCGCTAGGAGATTAGGGAGGACGAATATTTTAAAATTTTGGCTGAAAGCGATTGATTAGAAATCTTTGGAGGAGATGCATGAGCGGGATAAGCCTTGTCACTCACAATGGGTGTTGTTTTACTAAATTTAAAATAATGTCCGCGTTTCATCAGCTTCTTTGCTAGTGATACATTTTCAGGATTGTGTGTTCGATCCTCTTTTAGAGTTAAATCTCTTTCATTCAACGAATTATTGCTAAAACCGGTTTAATCATCAAGAGATTTGCGGCTTAATTTTTGTGGCATCGTCAAATGCTACTGTGTCTTTGACGTCACGAACACACGACATCGTGATTTGGAAGGTGAGAATTATTTATGTTGATTATTAAATAGAACAGTCTGGTTTTAAATTCTCATAGGAAATCAAAGAACGTATGTATTGCATGATATTAATATATAATTTGCTATTGAAATATTTAGTATATTTGTTCTTAAAAAAACAATTTTGTGTGCGTAGAAGACTTGTGACATTGCAGTTTTCACTAGGTATACGTATGACGTTGCGTTTGACCACGGCTTACTAGATACTTATACAGGCTAGTCGAGTACGGAAATCATTGCAAATCCAGATGGCAATACTGGACCCACTGGCAAAGCATATCCACAGTGTTGAAGCAAGACCCTCTATATAATGGCCTCACAACCAATCACAACTCGGACGGGTGACGTCACAATTTCCGCCACCTTTGACGTCACATGCAAAACGACGCCATGATTTGTATTTTTTGACTTCTTAACTCTGAACAAGGAATATTCGTGTTTTTGTTAATAACATTAATGTATCGATGTAAAAACATACGCCGTGATATTAATTTTTAATGGCTACCGCTATTCAAACCAGAGTTTAATAAGTAGAAATCTGAAATAAGCATAAAGTATCAAAAATGTCTCTTAATTTAACAAAATTGATGGAACAACAAACAAAAACGTGATGCCATCTGAGAAAAATGTAAAAATACAAATCAGAAGAATTAACTAGAACTTAGTGCTACTAGTGCATTTCCTGCAACAATAAATATAATGCTTGATTCTCATCAGTTTAATCTTATAATAAATTAAAGAATTTAGTGTAATTAAATAAATTGTTTACTGTTGGAAGAATTCGAAAATTCAATGATTTGTTTTAATTTTTAATAGATTTTACTTTTTATTTTACTAGTGATTTTTTTTTAATTTCCTAGATAAATTTAATATTGTGAGAAAAACCTACATGACATGTATTCATTATTTGCAAACTGAACTAAAAGCCATGTTAGTCCTAAGGCTAAAAAACTGAATGAAAATACAAAAAAACTGCACAAAAGGGACAAAATTTTTATTCTAAACGAAAGATTTTGAGTTTCCAGAACAGTATTATCAGCCTTGAAGGCATACATAACGCGAGGAGTTAAGAAAGTAAGTTTTTATGCTCCATAGACTTAACATGGGAAATTTAGCGATTTTCCGCCACCTTTGACGTCACAGTGACGTAGTTGTCAGGCTTTGTATATAGAGGGTTTTGGTTGAAGGCGGTGGGTGATATAGGTAGGTCTTGTAGTGCTCCAAGCGGGAAAAGTTGTCAAATGGTTTTCATTGTTTAAAACTAGACTAGCCTGTATAAGTATCTAGTAAGCCGTGGTTTGACCTAGTTGTAAGACCATCATGTAGTGTAGAGGGTCCATACAGATCCAAATATAGACAAGCGTTTCCTGACCCTATGACGTCACTAACAAAGTAGTTAGTTCCCAGTGCGGTGTCTGAATTTTGAGTGAAATGAATAACGTCATCATAACGTAAAATACGAATATTTTGTAAACCCATGTATATTATCACAATTTGCGTATCGAAACTCCTCCTAGAAACCTAACAGCTTTCTGTTTACGCTGTTTCTGCTTTCATGTACTGACGTCATAGAGTCAGGAAACTTTGCTGTCGAGTATAGTAATATTTTCTGTGATGACACATAAAGTGTAAATCAGATGATAAAATTAACAAATAGTATTATTCAATTCTTTTAATGGAACTCCCAAATTGGCCAGATCAAGCTAGTGAATAGTATAGTCAAACTTGGATCCACCCATGGTTTGTTCCTTAACCTAATATTATTTTACAAATTATAAAATATGTTCAAAGGTTTTCATTTCTTAAAATCCCCATAAAGTTATTGATAATAACTTCTGTTATGATTCAATAATTTTCTTACTAAAAGTTATTATTTTTACAAAGCTTACTGGTGATTATAGAGCAAATAACTTCAGTCTAAGCGGAGAAAAAACTTTTTAAAACATGGTAAAAGTTATCGTTTCTGAAAAACCTAAAAAACCTCTAAAAGTAATGATGAATTCCTAACCATATTTTGAGAAAAGAAACATTTAAAAGAAGACGCAATAATTTCATCGCGTCGGAAAAAAACTCTTTCGGGGGTAAAAACCGAAAATAAAAAAAAAAACAGTTTCATTCATAACGTTCCATGAGCAAAAGCTCTGCCTGGAATAAAATTCTTAATTCACTATTGAGACTTTTCCAGAATATTGATGGCGGGAATTGAAAAATAGCCGTTTGATCTCTTTTCACTTCTTCACTTGGGCATCGCAGAAAAGAGGGGGTGAAAATGTGACAGCCGGTTCTCCATTTTAAGGTTTTTTGATGGATTGAGCAAGCAGAGGTAATGTTTTTTGATAGTTAAAGAGTCAAGCGGATAAAAGCGTGAAAGGAAGTCAGAATAACTTTAAGTACATTTTATCTTTGATTTGAATTGATGGGGAAAGGTAGTCTGAAAGTGTTTGATTTTCCACGAACGATACAAAGTGAAAGTTTTCTGAAATTTATACTACAGTTGACTCCGCTTAATGTGATCCCTTTTGTCCAAGAGTAGAATTATAACAATATCCGCTTGATAATAAGAGATTTGATATTGAAAGTTTCAAACATTGTAACTCGAGTGTTTGCTTTAAAATCACAACTATGTTCTAACTAATTGAACTAACTATGTAACTAATTGAAGAATTTAAAACGATTACCTAGTATGTAATTTTGCAAATTTTGCATTCTTAAAGAAAAATATGAGAGTGGAACATAGAACACTAATAAATTAATGACTAACTTATGTAATAAAATTGGCCTTCAAAGGGGAAATAAAGGAGGATTTTAGTGGATTTCACAAGATTTTGATAACTTTAAGCGATATTTGAATCACATAAAACGATAAGTAAAATTTGTTTCTTTTTCATCCTGTAAAAAACACGAATAATCTATTGTACTTTTCAAAAATTAAAATTCAAAATAATTATTAAAATTCAATATCACAAGGATTTCGTATTTGGATCTCACCCGGTGTAATAAACCTGAATAATTAGTTGATTCAAAGATTACTAATCAAACCAGTAAAACGAATCCATTTTCATTTAATGAAACTGTTGTTTCCTCCATCCGCAATCAATTCACGTTTCATTGAGTATTCTATACATAACAGAACAATGGTTTTGTAAATAGTAATTAGTTAGAGTATGATATTTAACGACGAGGAAATTGGAGGAAAACGGGTGTCAGATAAGCTGTTAGTAAGAGCGTATGTTGTGTTTATCAAGTATTCATCGGATTACTATATTCAATTAAGGGTTTTAATGAGGTTTTCAAAAATGGGGCATTGTCATCAATTTCAGCTTTAAATACTACTTCTAATACTATAAGGGAAATTGATTTAATTAAAATTTCATCATATTATTCTCTCAAACTTTAAAGTACGTATAGTTAATGCATGATATTTCTTTTACTGAATTTTGCATTAAGCGATCAAGGAAGAATATGTGCATATCAGTACTGTAAACTATTAGTTGTAGTGCCAGAACACTTCTTTCCATTAATAGTTTATTGAAGGTTTATTAATAAATAAAATAGTACTAGGAACTAATGTAGGAAAATGAGGAAAAATTATATGTGATTAATAAGTGTTATGATGTCATTATAGTGCATTATATCGGAAGCAGTTTTTTGAATATTTGGATAAAGACACTATAATGGTCTTGATGGCATAAAATAATTGCGAGTTACGTTAAACTGTGAAAAGGTAGATCACATAATGGTGGGTTCTTCTTTTCAATCATTATCCTTGCATCCTATCTCAGAAGATAAGATGCTAGATCTTAAAAAATAAAAAACTTAATTTTATTTAATGGTGAGCTTAGTCAATACTTTCGAATATCGAGTAGGTACTACATACTACATACTTTTATTTAGTAGAACTTTAGAAAGTTTTTTTTCTCTTTTGAAAATCAAACGATACATCTGGGAAAGATTGGAATGAAGGCATAATTTTTTTTTTATCCTGTATAGGAGGAAGATAAGGCAATGAGACATTGTGTAATTTCTTACACTTTAGTGGTATAGTCAAATTAAAAAATGTAGAAACTTTTCTCTCCTAAATCATTTTGACGAAAAATATTATACCGCGATATTTTCTCCCTTTTTTAATATTTTTCATATGTTACCAAATTTGTAAAAACAACTTAAGTTGCGTTTAATGTTAAGTAGAAAAAGTGTTTAAAGTTTAATATTTTTCCCAAGTAAGGTCTCAGTAAAATTAAATTAAAAAAAAAAGGGAAATAGTACTAAGAAGTGCCGAATTAAAATAAAGCTTTTTTTCCATAGCAAGCTATGAAAATTATATTTTTTACAGGTTTATTGTACTGGTGATTCCAAGAGTGTTCTTGTTGATTGGTCACCGGGGCGGGTTTTTAATAAGAACTTTGAGTTTTATTTTCTTCTGCTTGTATTTATTTTATTTCAGGAAAGAATGGAAGACTGACAAATGCTCTTAAAAGGTGTTGTAAGTTTTTGTGCGTTTAAAGTAACAATTTTTGTTTTCAACTGTAGGCTAAATAAAGTTAGGTTAGAGCTTAAATTTGGTGATTTCAGAATTAAAAATGCTAATTTTGAAATTAAAGTAAGTAAAATTGTAAAAGTATTTTTAAAGAAGTAATTTATTATCCCTTCATAAATTATATATATTTTTTGAAGATGAACTTAAAATATTTTACTTATAAAAATTATTTTAGATTTATTGGGGAGAAATCGGAAGTTTAAAGGTTTAAATATATATTTCTGGGAAAATATTTTAGAACTGTCACATAAAAAAATAATAATGCTACATTATATAAAAATATTCACTTTAGGACTTAAACTTGAAATTTAAAGCGATGAACAATTTATTTTTCAATTTATTGATATTTATACAATTAATTTTAAGACTACTAAATAATTTTTAGACTCAATTATGTATTTAAAATGTAATTTCGATCTTAGCATATAATCAATGTACTTTATTATGTTATATAAGTAGCTTCAGGCTTCAGTGGTGTATATAAGGGGGGGGACTCGGACTAGGTGTATCAAAACAAGTTAAAACACTGTATTTTAGGGTCAAATTTCAAAAAATTTTCTGGGAGAGGACCCCCAAACCCCCCTTTTGTACTTGGAATTTTATTATTAACAACTTTATTACAATAAGTTCATCAAAATCCAAATCCTACCAAAAAATATATGTCCGAAATGCGGACTAAGTGTTCAAAAACAAGATAAAACCCTGTTTTTAGGGGTAAAGTTCCAAAAATTTTCTGGAGAAGGACCCCAGATCCCCTTTTGTACTTGGAACTCTATTTTATAACTTTTTAAATATTAAGTTAAAAAAAAAATGTACATCCAAAATTCGGACTTAGTGTACCAAAACTAGCTAAAAACCTGGCTTTTTTAATCAAACTTCCAAAAATTTTCTGGGGGAGGACCCCCAGACCCCCTTTGATACTTGTATTTTTATTACTAACAACTTTTCCTTTATTAAGTTTTTAGAACCTAAGTTATCACCTAAAAAGCTACATTGAAGCTATTAAATATGTGGGGAGGGGCTGGGGAGTAATTTTGGGCCCCTCCCGAAATAAATTCCTATATACGCCACTGAGTAGATTAGTTAAATGTTAGATTAATATTTAATGAAAAATAATTTATGTATGACCACGAAACGTCAAATGGAATTTTAGACTAGTGTATGATCTGTAGTAAGCATTATTTACTGAAACTAAAAAATTAAATTGTATTCATGTACTTTTTTTTTTACTTCAGCTTAAGTAATTTATATTTAGTTGTATGTTTTAGTTTACGCTTGACAATTTCCTGTCCAGAGGCGTCAGGCCTGTGATTAAATAGTTACTGGGAAAATATTTTAGAACGGTCCGTTAAAAATTAATAATACTACATTAAATGCAGTAAATATTAAAAATTTCATCCCTTTAAATTTAATGTTTAAGTTTAAGAAATAATAACTTTAAGACTATCATGTATTTAAAATGCAATTTCGATCGTAACATATTCATTGTATTTTATTACATGTTATAAATAAGTGGCTTAGTTAAATATTAGATTAATATTTAATGAAAGACCACGGAACGCGAAATGGGATTTTTAGACTCGTAATATAATCTGTGTATTTACTAAAATTGCAAAATTAACTTGTTTCTATTTTTTTACTCCACTTTAACAAATTAATATCAATTTAGTTGTATTTTCCTTATGTTTATTTTTAGTTTAAGTGGTACTGTTGTATATTATGGTAAATTTTAGATAAAGCTACTCTTCATTCGTAATAAATCCATCTTTAACGGTCATATTCATAGACATCGGAGTCAGTGTTAAATCCTTGGTCAAAGAAGGATTCCACCAATCAGAGACAGCGAAAAGCTAATTTTGCTTTCTTTAGCTGCTGGTTAACACCGACGCTGATGGCTGTGAATATGGCTGTAAGTCTCTGAAAATACATGTATTTTTAAAAAATTAAATTAGTAACAAATTTTTATGTATTTAATACTTGTTTATTTCAGATATTTTGTTTCCAGTTCGGGCAGAGTTTTTTTCATCTTTGGTGATCAATAAAGATAATTTTTTATTGCTGTTTTTATTATTTTTTTATTGTACTTTAGTGCATAATAACTCGATTCTTCACATCAAAATGATTACCTAAAATAATTTCCAACAAGAAACAACAAAACATTATTGTGATTCTAATTTAAATACAATAAAATAATGTGTAGAATTTGATTACAATGAGCTTAATAAGTCTAATATAAACCAGCAAAACGCTCTTTTAGAGAAAAATAAATCACTACTAAGATATCCTAATTTTTTTTTGAATTTTCCCTAGTTAGATTTATATATATTTAGATGACAGGTATTTGTGAAGCCTTCTTGGCTTGGTGGTAGAGAGTGAGCTTCCCGACCTAAAGGTTCTCGGATCGAATCCAGGCAACAGCCGATTCTTTTTTGAAAAGTAATTCTATAACAACCAATTGAAAAATAAATCTTCAGGTAATGCGCTCGGGTGGCTCAGTTGGTAGAGCCTTCTCCCCAGTTTTCTGGTTGGACTAAACTAAGACTTGGGTTCAATTCCCGCTTTTGAGGTTCAATTTTGCTCAAACTGAAATTAATGCCTTATTTCAAAACTATATTATGTAACCACCAATTGGAAAGTAAATAATCAGGAAATGTGTTCCGAGGGCTCAGTTGGTAGCGTGTGGGGCTTATAGCCAATGCATGCTGTTGGTGCGTCAGTGTTCAGGGGTTCGATTCCCGCTTTCGACGATCACTTTTGTCCAAATGAATAAAGTATTTTAAATAAAATAATCAGATGTAACCTCAAAGTAACAAATAAATCGGGAGTATCTGTGCCCTGATGGCTCAGTTGGTAGAGTGTGTGGCTTATAGCCAATGCATGTTGTCAGTGTTCAGGGGTTCGATTCCCGCTTTCGACGATCACTTTTGTCCAAATGAATAAAGTATTTTAAATAAAATAATCAGATGTAACCTCAAACTAACAAATAATTCGGGAGTATCTGTGCCCTGATGGCTCAGTCGGTAGAGTGTGTGGCTCATAGCCAATGCATGCTGTTGGTGTGTCAGTGCTTAGGGGTTCTATTCCCGCCTTCGTCGATCACTTTTGCCCAAATGAATAAAGTATTTCAAATAAAATAATATGATGTAAACACAAAGTAACAAATATATCGGGAGTAGCTGTGCCCTGATGGCTCAGTTGGTTGAGTCGTGGTCCTGCTGTGCAGAAGGTGCTCGGTTCGAAACTTACCTAACCTCTCTATCTATCCTCTTCTAATATATCTATCCATCTCTCTTTATAATATCTATCCTCTTATTAGTAAACTATATAAATTAATATAATTTAAATTAATTATAATTTAATATTAAAATTATTAGTTTAATTTCTTGGAGTACCTGATGTTGCAGCTGACCTAGGGGTCTGAAACTGGTGACCAAGTCGAGTCCGTTCACCCGTCGAAGATGTCGGGGTTCGGACGAGAGGAGGTCGTCTCGGCGGACCTGATCTGCTCCCCGGGGGGTCGCGGGCCTAGGGGGTTCTTCGGATAACCCCCGAAAGCCCCTTCGCCCTGGGGGCCAGCGGAGAAAGGTCCGTCGAGAAACCGGTTTTGCCAAAAATTTTAAACCTAGGTTACAATTTGCAATTTGTGGACGGCCCCCTAACAATATGCAATATGGGGACGGACCCCTAAGTTATGAGATTGCAAATTTTTGACTCCATTACCCGTCTTTGGCCGCCCTCCTTTGACTCAAAAATTTTGGATGCGCCCATGTAACCGTGACCGTAACTTACTATTTAACTGTAACTGTAACTAATATTTTAACTGTAACCGTAACTAAATAATTAACTGTAACCATACCCAAATAAGTAACTGTAACTTTAACTGTAACACTTAGGACAATTCAAAATAAAAGAGTTCGGACTTCGCCTAGGATTGATCTCCCAACCTATTCCCCAGCAGCAGCACACACACTAGGCTATAAACTCCACACCAACTCGGTATTTCGCTGGGATTCGAACCGGGGACCTTCTGCTCTGAAAGCAGATGCCCTGTCAACCAGGCTACTGGGTCTACATCAACACGTAGGTGGTTGTTGAAATGAATTTATTTTTGCACGTCCTTCAAAGTTAAAGAAACCTTACTTATTTTTGTAAAAACAAACTTGGTACTTCGCCGAGATTCGAACCGACGACCTTCTGCTCTGAAAGCAGATGCCCTGTCAACCAGGCTACTGGGTCTACACCGTTACGTAGGTGGTTGTTGTAATGAACTTTATTTTGGCGCGTTCTTCAAATTAAAGAAACCTTACTTATTTTTGTAAAAACAAACTCGGTAATTTTCTGGGATTCGAACCGACGACCTTCTGCTCTGAAAGCAGATGCCCTGTCAACTAGGCTACTGGGTCTACACCAACTCCTAGGCAGTTGTTGTAATGAATTTTATTTTGGCGCGTTCTTCAAATTAAAGAAACCTTACTCATTTTTGTAAAAACAAACTCGGTATTTTCCCGAGATTCGAACCGACGACCTTCTGCTCTGAGAGCAGATGCCCTGCCAACCAGTCTACTGGGTCTACACCATCACGTAGAGGGTTGTTGAAATGGATTTTATTTTGGCTCTTTCTTCAAATTAAAAAGAAACCTTACTTATTTTTGTAAAAACTAACTCGGTATTTCGCCGAGATTCGAACCGAGGACCTTCTGCTCTGAAAGCAGATGCCCTGTCAACTAGGCTACTGGGTCTACACCAACACCTAGGCAGTTGTTGTAATGAATTTTATTTTGTTGCGTCCTTCAAAGTTAAAGAAATTTTACGTTTCAATTGGTGTGTTACAGTATATACTTTTGAAATGAGACATTAATTTCAGTTTCCTATTCGTAGTAGTATACGAGTAAGGCATTATCAGGACGTTTACAAGCAATTCCTATTGATCAAAGTATTTTTGAATTCTCTTATTGGAGATTTATTTAAAAATGCAAAAATATGCGGCTTTTGCCAGGATTCAATCTGAGGACCTTTAGGTTGGAAATCTCACTCACTACCACCACGCCAAGAAGGCTTCACAAATACATGTCATCTAAATATATACTATAAATCTATCCAGAAAAATCGGGGTAAAATTATTTGTTGGTGATTTATTTTTCACTAAGAGTTTTTCTTCTGGTTTATTCTCAGGTTATTTAGACTTTGCTCATTGTAACAAATTTTATATTTCTGGATTTTATTTATATAGCACAAAATGTTTTTGGGGAATACCTGTTATACCTTCTTGAAAAATATATTCTAGGTGAACACTTTGGTGAAATTTGTATTTACGATACTTGAAGAACGAATTTTTCGTTGAAAGTGTTGCATTGATTGAAAAGAAGTTTCGAAACCATGAAAACGAACAACACTTTATTCTTTACCAACATCGCAGTTACTCTGTTTCTCACTGTAAAAGCAAGTAAGTCCTCGACGGCAAAATATCTCTTCATTCTCTTCCAGCTCCTCGGGGATCTTCCTTGTTCCTATTATGTACACCAAATGCAGTTCGTAAATACAAAAACCGATCACAGTCGTTACGGCCCTCGTAGAAGAACCACTTTGAGTCCTGTGTGCTTTTCTGCGGATATGATTCTTGTAAGACGCCCTTCATCTGAAAGAGGCAAAAAATATCCCTAGTAGCACAGTTCATGTCAAGTTTAAGTAGCTGCAACTATACTCAACAGCAACGTTTCCCGAACCCAGTACGTCACTACACGGAAGGAGAAAATGAGTAAACACAAAGCCTGTTGGGTTGTTAGGAGGAGTTTCGGTACGCAAATCGTGATTGAAAAGCACTATATATACATGGGTTTAACAAAATAATCATATTTTTAAATCGACGTTCTTCATTTCACTCAAAATTCAGATACCGCGATGGTAACTAGTGACGGTTTATTAGTGACGTCATAAGATCAACTTAAGTTGCTGTCTAGTATAGAAGTAAACGAAATTTGGCTGTACATGATTGGACAAAATTGATACAAAATTGGACCAATCTTGAACGATTGTGCTATTTGGGTATACATTTCAAAAATGCGTTTCTTTTATTATGAACCAACATCTCTTAGGGTCATGGAAGTAAGGTGTACCCCTAGGTAAGGGACCATGTTGAATCCATTGAGACGGCTTACGCGCCCCAAGCGGCGAAATATGAAAGTTAAAATAATCACTTAATACTAACGGCGATAAAAGAAAAACTTCAGTAACAAAATTACGAGGGTTGTTTTTTTTTCAACTTCCGTTTTGCTCCTGAAAAAAAAGTAGTAGGAATTTCGAAATAATTTTGGTACTGGTAGTTAGGTACATTCTTCAGGATCAATTTGCACCTTTACTGCATAAAAATAGGACATTTTTTATGTTAGTTATCGAATTTACAAGCGCGCTCCTCGAACTTATTTCCCGCCAGTCCATAGAGAATTTCGCTTTCCCCTCCTGCAATTTTCACCTGCTCACCCATTGTTAATGTTAAATGCTGGGCGAAAGGAGCGGTCGCGCGAAGAAGAAAGTGAAATTCTCTATGGGTTGGCGGGAAAAAAGTTCGAGGAGCGCGCTTTTAAATTCGATAACTAATAGAAAAAATGTCCGATTTTTATGCAGTAAAGATGTAAATTGATCCTGAAGGATGTACCTAACTACCAGTATCAAAATTATTTCGAAATTCCAACTACTTTTTTTTCAGGAGCAAAACGGAAGTTGAAAAAAAAACAACCCTCGTATTTGCAATGTTATGACAAACGCACAAAAAATTCATGAGAATATATTTGATGAAAAAATATTTGAGAACATATTAGGAAGTGAAAATATTACTTTTTCAGGCCTGATAAAAAGTTTTTCAGTTTATCATTTAGTTTTACTTTTTTAAAAATTAAAATGTGTCTTTATTTAAAAAAACTTGCAAACTTTTTCTTTTCTTTGAGGCCTGGGAAAAGTTATATTTTTATATTTTAATATCTCCTAAAATATTTAAGATATTTTCATTATTTTTTTTTGCGCGTTCATTACGATATTGGACACAATTTTTCCCTAAAGTTTTCGTTCTATTTCAAATAGTTATTGATTACTTTTTTAAACTTTCTTATTTCACCGCTAGAGGCGCTGTAAGCCGTCAAATGGATTAAACACGGCCATTTTCCTAGGGGTACACCTTACTTCCATGAGACGTTGGTTCAAAATAAAACCCGTGAAACGGACTTGAAATTTCTACGAATTTTAGGTTTTTAGGCAAAATAATGTAGACAGTAGGGATCAAATATTATTTCAATTGGTGGGAACCAAGAGGTGCAAATGACAATTGAGTAAAAGGTTTACTATGCGAGGTTGATAAAAATGAAAACATTTAATTAAACACTTAACTGTAGCAAACTTCAGGGAGGTTTGATATTCTGTACCCTGAATTATTACCGCTTCTAAATTAGCCTTGGAAAGCCAAGGGAAAGTGAAAAATTTAAATCCAGAATGCAAATGGTGAAAAAAAAAATTAAAAATTCAAATAAAAAACTCGGAAATTTAATTCGTGTGTAGAAGTTATCCCGCATTGTCACTTTAACACCAGGCTTTTAATCCTCCTCATTTATAACAATAAATAAAGATCTTCCTTAAAATTTATTTCATAATTTCTTGTTTTCTTTCATACATTAGACTGAAATAAATACATTGGAAAATGAATTGTTATCTCTATTCCTACTAATATTAACTAAATTATTTTGAATTCTTATACTAATTAATGTCTTCCTTTTCTAACTGATTGTTTGTTTTTCAAAATGAGAAAGACAATCAATATAATAACTATTATTATTATAAAACGTACAAGGGTCGTGGAAAATTAAATTATTTTACACAATAGTTTTTATTTGAACATCTATTGTAAGGCTCCCCTACATTTTCAACTACTATTAAGTTGTTAATAAGTATACAAACATGAATGCACAGAAGATCATTAAAATTTGAACCTCTTCAGTTAAGGAACTTCTGAGCTAGACTTCTCAAAACTGCTAACACATCGTATTCAGCTAGTACTTTCTTTAGAATTCTTGAATACATTTGTTCATTCTTCGAATTCCCAAATACATTTATTTGTTCATTCTTAGAAAACTCTCCCAAGTTTAATAACCGAAATGAAAATTCCTTATATTTAACGGCCTTAAACATGAATTATAAATACGAAAGTTTCCGTATAATCCAGCTTAAAAGTTTTCCTAAACACCTTTTAAGAAGCCCAAGGTGGAAAACTCAGTCAGTGTTGCAGAATTCATTCTACTAGTAGTTGCAAAGTTAAAAGCTTTACCAAGAAACGAATGGGGTATGTACACTAATCAATAAATGCTACGACGAATGAGAGAACCTCGAAAAGTCTCGGTAATGGATTGAACGAATGAATTAAAAGCTAAAAATAATCATCCCCATCTTACTTTGTAATGAGAATGTTAGGTTGTGGTCCAGAGTTGTGGTACTGAGCCCTGCTGTATATGCTGATTTCTTCCTCAGAGATGGGCTACAAAGACACAAAATAATAATAATAATAATGCTCATCACATCTATTCAAAAAAATATATCAAGCAAAATGAATAAATAATCAGGATTTGTTAAAAATGCCAAGAATTTATTTGATGTGGTATCGCCGTGAAATTTACCACGCCTATTACATTCAATAATTTATTCGTTCAGGGAGGATGAGAAGTTTTGATTATTCAAATTTTGATTTTTTTTTGGCAGGCGTAGGATTTTATTTTTGTTTTTGTGTGGAATGAAATTTTTCACTTCCAATTTTATCATCAGAATCTTTGATTAGTTGAGTGTATTCTAAAGTGTTGAATATGTGAATTTATTTCGAGTTGGGGTGAATATATGAAAGAAGCGTGCTTGTTTGGAACATGCATTAAATGAAACTTTTTACAGCAATTTGGGCTGTGGAATATGAATATAAATTTGACGTGTACCAGAGAAAGTTTTTTTCATTTTGCGTGTTAATTATGTTTTGGGACTGGATTTGCATATTAAAATTAACCTTCGATTGGATAAAATGATTAATTAAGATCAAAGGCGTAAGTTGATCAGGTTCACGCACAGAGTTAAAAAGATCAGTCATTGAGTAAAAAGGGAAAAATATGAGTTGCATAGATTTAAAATGATAGAAGAATGTAACTGCAATAAAGGATGAGTTCAAATAAAAATTATAATTAAGATCCGAAATATTTCAATGCAAAGTAAGTATATTGGTAAGACTGAGGGTAAAATTAAAAAAGTATTGAACAAAATATTAATTTTAAACACAAATCACTATACTTGTGTATCCAATCATCTTCTGTATCTACAACACTTTAAAAATATATGAATTACTACTTAAATGAGAATTGGAAATCCCTTGTTTATCAGAGTAATCTAGCAATGTAACTTTATAATTTTATAATTAAATTGAGCACAGTTGAAACAGTCTCAGACATTTATTAAAAGGTTGAAAATATATTTTTTTGTCAAAAACTAATCCAACAGAAGACATTAGGTACAAACACAGTCTTCGTATGGATAACATTGAATCTTTCAATTAAGTTTTCAATCTATCTGGTAAAGGATTTTTTGTTAACGCTATGCATTTATTTTGTTTTTATTTCATTAGAATTATGCAATATGTAGTTATGATATATTGGATCTGTATTTCATAACAACATTTCAATGCATTCTAACTGAAGATTTTAAAATACCCATATCAATGCGTTAAGGGGCTCGAAGAACCAAACTATATAAATATAAAAATACCTTTTCATATCAAAATTTGATTTGATTTTCAGTACAAATTATGATTTAAAACCTTTCTTTTAAAAGTTACTAATTTTTTACATTTAAAAAAAAATTATCAGTTAGAATGAAAAATATTACTTTTTCAATTATACGCACAATAATTCAATAATACATACTTGCCAAAACAACAACTCACTGAAATGATTCATTTGACCATCTTGCATTGGGATGCATTGAAAATAATGTTTTGAACAATCAAAATAGTTCATTAATTCTAATCTAAATTAACGATTATCTCACAACTTCGATTCTCTGATATTTTAAATCAAATTTCTGGAAGTTTGCACAATTAAACATATTTCATCCATTATTTTATGATTGCCTGCCTTAGAAAAGCCTAACTCTTAAAGATAATTATATAACTGAAAGCTTTTAAGCCTCTTCATACTTAACAAAGTCATTAGTAACTGGTCACATCATTTACGTAAGGGGACCGTTGAAATATCACGCAAGCATGTTTTTGGTCATATTTGAACCCCTCTTGTCAGCAAAGATAAGCAAACCGCAATCCCCTTTATAAATACGCAAGAAAACTGTCCCCCTTTGTTCTTTTTTTTGTATAAAATGCTTAACAGTGCCTATTAGTACAATGTAAAAATTTAAGACTTCATTGAAATAAAAACTAATTCGGCTTTAATTTTTTTCCTAGATTAATTTTTTGTAGAATTTTTTTTTGGTTGAATTTTGAATTTATTTATGCAGGATACAAGATATTTTCGAAAATGCAGTGTTTGTAACATCTTACGTAAGCATCACTCATACTCCTCCCCCATGTCCGGAAAAATAAGCAAAGAGCTAACTCCCTCCCCCTTTGATGCTTACATAAAATTTGAAAGGCAAGTTCAAGCAACTCTTTTCTGTATTTTCATATTTTAATGCATTACATCAATACCTTTTTCATATAGTACGATATCACTTCTGTTATTTAATAAGCCTCTTAATCAAACATGGCTACCTTACTCCCTTTTATATGAATGTTGTATAACCTGGGCATTTTTTGAAAGGGAATTTTAGTAATGACCTTAGCCCATAGAGAAGTTATATTCCTTCCCTACTCTATTTTACTTTAATCGGTAGTTATATGTATAACAGATGTAGGAGTAGAAATTTTTAAATGTTAAGTGTTATATCAAAACTGCGTAATCGAATTTCACGGTTTGTTGTTGTAATTGTTGTTGTTTCGAATTTGCAGGTTCTTTAAACAACCCTATTTGATTACACAAAATAATAAATTTATTTACAAATAGGATAATAAACTTATTATATGCTTATAATATTTTAAAATATGGATGATTAATAAAAGGTAAACGACATGGTTCATTTTTGAAAGTACAGCATAAACATAAAAAAAGAATAATAATGAAAAAGTCTTCGCGATGATCAAGCAAAAACATTAAATCCCCAATTGGAATTCATGTAATGTAGAAAAAGTAGTTAGCATATATATAATTGAACAATGTTGTAAGGATTTTTTAATTGCCAGCAAGTTTTGTTTCGAAATACTAAATAGAACATCTGTTAAGGTGATACAATATTTATACATCTATCTTTGGAGGAAAAATAGGTATTTAAACTCTATCATTGCAAGTTATGAACGACTGTTAAGTTTTAGATTAAAATCTAAGCTAAAAAGAACAACGTTAACTTTTGTTTTACAAAATGAAGATTTATCAAATGAAAAATTTTCAGTAGAATAAATCCAAGTGCATAACTTTTTTTTCCCCGATTGAAAACCGGTAAATGCGTAAATGCCCGACAAGGAAAGGTTCTCAGGCTGAACCACAAAAACGGACGAAAATTTTACAGGCATAAGAAGATGACTACTTACTGTGAAAAATTAGCTGCGGAATTTCATTAGGAGAGGAGTAAATTAATAATGAAAATTTGGGTTCTGAGTTGCTGAATCCATTCAGTTAGCACCACTTGGCGTGCATTTGATGAACCTTTTCGATTGGCGGATTTAAACTGCTTCAGAGAAAACGCGGCCTGTTCATTTACGAATATGGCGAATTCTCTGCATTTCTCGCCTAGTAGGTTTGCATTTGGCTATAAAAATGATTATTTTAAAGAATTTTTTACAGCTTTTCTACTGTAATTCCACGGCTAATCTTTTAACAGTATATGTTTTTACCCATTTACAAAACCCTGTAAAAATTTCGTCCATTTCTGTGAGTTTAGCCCGAGAACGTTTCCTTGTAAACTAATAAGGACAACGTAACCTTTTGTTTTACAAAATGAAGATTTATCAAGTTAAAATTTTTCAGTAGAATGAATCCAAGTACATAACTTTTTTCCCGATTGAAAAACAGCGAATGCCTGAGGTTTACCTCTATAGGTCTGTGCTTCCTTTCCAAGTACAGCCGCCGGAAGTAGAAAATGGAAGCCACTGTGACAATGACGACAAAGGCAACGACGCCAGCACCTGTCGTGATCACCGAAGGGTTCCACGACTCTTCGCCACCTTCTGGAACACGAGGAGAAAACAATTAATAAGTAAATAATTCCTTAAATTTAAGAGCAATACTATACTTGGCTGCAATGTCTCTTGATCATGTGACGACACTACGCGGAAGGAAAAACTGAGCAAACAGAAAGCAAGTTTGGGTTGCTAGGAGGGGAGTCGGTACTCAAATCGTCGGTACTCAAATCGTGATGAAAAAGACGCAATATGTACGTGGGTTTAACAATCTAATCATATTTCTAAATTGAAATTCTTAATTTCACTCAAAATTCAGACACCGTGCTGGGAGCTGATATCTTTGTTTGCTCTCTGCTTCTCCTCCGAGGTCAAGAAACGTTGCAGTATAGTATAACCAGGGATGAGATTGGCACAAAAGCAAAAAGTCTGAAAACTGCGCGAAAGACATTTGGGTGCTATTCTACAACCGGGTGCCACTATTGTTGTTGGGGTATTGTTGGCATTATAATCCACTATCCAGTATAACGAACAAAAAAAAACAAAAAAAACAAGTGGCACCCGGTTGTATAATGAAACCGACATTTGATATCTTAAATTGAGAATAAATCGGAAAAACTAATAATAATTAGTTAACATTAATTTCAACAATAAATTCTTACACTTTAAAATTAAAAGTTTTAATGTGTTAAGCTATTATATTAAATTGGCTTAAATATGAAAATATACAATGTAAAAGAGCCTCATAAGTCAAGAACATCAACTTGAATTTGGAAAAATGAAATTCCCAGTCAAAAATTTCAGTTCATAAGCTGATTTTTTTTAAATTTAAAAAGTCTGAAATTTTCAAGATAATTTCAAAAAAGTCTGAAAATCCTCCAAAAGTCTGAAAAATCTCATGCCTGAGTATAACTTCAAAATAATTTCTGATGTTTTTTTTTAAATTGCAGTTACATCGGCTTGATCAGTGATTTCGCAACCAGTGGTCCGTAAGATCTTTAAATGTTCAACGAAGAGGTTACACAGTTAAAAAAAAATTTCTTCAGAAATTTGAGCGTTGTTGCTGGTTTAACAGAGAAAAAAGAGGCTTATAAAATAAAGAGATTCACAAGAGCAGAAAGAGGCTCGATAACATAAAAACTATTTAGCTTAAGAGCATTTTTTTAAAGAAATAAATATAAGATGCCCAAGAGCAGAGAGAGGCTGGGGAGCTTAAAGACTATAAATGCCGAAGAGCAAAAATGTTTTAAGAAATAAAGATAGGATGCTCAAGAGCAGATGGAGGCTTGAGAGAAAAAAGATGCTGAAGTGCAAAGGGATGCAAAGCAGAGAGGACTCAGTAACAAAGAGATGCACAAGAGCAGAAATAGTGTAAATTAATTCTGAAGTGCAAAGGAATGCTGAAGAGACGTGTGATCCCCAAAAGCAGAAAGACGCCAAAGGTAAAATTTTCTAACCGCCCATATGTTCCACAGCTTTAGGAATTTTTAAAACAACCTTTTACTTTATAAAATTAATAAAGTAGTTATTGTAAATTGTAAGCTAAAATACAAAAATAAATGGTATGTAAAAATGTTTTCGGCTCCGATGTAGTTTGTTATTTCATAAGTTTTAAAAAAAAACATTTAAATTCCAAATTCTATCTCGAGAATTTATGACTCTTCATAAGAAATGCTCCTTTAACGTTTAAATTTAAGTAGAATCTTGAGAATTTAAGGATGCAATGCCCTTTTGAAATCGCATGTGTTAGAAACCGATGCTTTAGTTTAACAGCACTAATAATTCCACTAAAACCAAACCGTAACTCAATCAGAAAAGTAAAAATGAGATTTATAACCATAACTGAAGCTTTATTTCAAAAATTGTAAATTTAACTCATTTTAAGAAATTATATACTACTAGAATCAAGTTTTCAGAGTTTTTTCAGCTCAAGTCAAGACTGTTAAAAAAAACTATGGTGAGATTTTCCAAACGGGGTCACAAGTTAGCTTAAAATTCCTCTCGTGTGTAGGAAAAGCACTTCGGGAGAAGTTTTTGAAAATTACGAGGAAAGTTTTCTACAAAGGAGAGAAACATGCACATGAGAGTTTTAAAAAATGTAAAACTTGTTTATTGAATGAAGTTTTTCTTAACGTTTCCTAATAAAAACTGAACATTTTACTTATGGAAAATATAGTAAACTATCAATGAACCGAAACCGCGTAATTCGGGACGTCTGCCAAAAATAGTGAGGTAAATTAAATAGCTTATCCGAAAAACCTGCCAAAATCGAAATTCGTTGTTTTGAGAAAGATGAAGAAAGAAAACTGTGGTTTCTTCTCTATGATTTCTGTACAAAGTCCAAAACTGAATGTGGCGGATACATGCTTTAAAAAGACGATTTTTAACTTATATCAGTACTAAACAGTGCGAGAATTTACCCCAACTCATTTCTGAATAGGAAATGTTTGATTGGTGTCTGAAACAAACGAGTCAGTTAAATGAAAATCTATACTCGACAGCAACGTTTCCTGACCCTATGACGTCACTACTCGGAAGCAGAAACTGCGTAAACAGAAAGCCTGTTGGGTTGCTAGGAGGAGTTCCAGTACGCAAATCGTGATAAAAAGACGCTATATACTATACATGGGTTTAACAAAATTATCATATTTTTAAATTGACGTTCTTTATTTCATTCAAAATTCAGACACCGCGCACTAATTTGTTTGTTTGTGACATCATAGGGTCAGGAAACGTTACTGTCGAGTATAAATAACGTTAAAATTATGTTAGTATTGTTTTAAAATTAAATTAATAATATCCTATAGTACAATTTTAATTTTCCACAGACTTTTTCCACAGACACTCGCATATATTCGATTATCCGATTTCCCCACTCTACACCGGTTAATCAAAATTCTAACCCATTATTCATTCAAAACTCTATAAATTTAACTACTCCCTAGAACTTTTTACCCTTACGAGAAAATTTAACTATCTTATAAAATATTCTGAGCTAAGGATATCAGCGCTTTTTTTGTTTTTGCGCATATACTAGTTAATAAATATTCCATATAAAGAACAAAACACATCATACTACCTCACGCATTAAAAACTGAAATTTCTTGCCTGTTTTTATTTTACGGTAGAAATAATCTAACCACGAATAAAAAAAATATGATAGCCCTATTATTATTATTATTATTTATGAATGAATATCTTATACAAACCGAGAAAAAAATAAAAGCTTTTTTATAACAGATCTTCAAATAAATAACTATTAAAAGGGCACAATAAAGCATCAACCATTGGTTGTAAGCAGTCACGTGTCAACGTTTTCATTAATCTTCCAGCTTTTCATTAGTTTGATTTTACGCCATAAAAAGTTCTTATTGCTCTAGGACTAATGAACGGTTTTAAGTAAACCTCGAAGATTGCAAGGAATATATATATGCGCTGGATAAACAAAAGATTGGTCGCATCAATAATATATTTCCATTATTTACTAAATAAAAGGATAAGAGAAAACCTTATCTATATAAAAGTATCTCCGCGTTTTGAATTAATTGCACTCCAAGTTTGAGCCGATGGTGTTTTTTTTCATCATCTGTAGTAATCACCATCGCGAGAAACGATGCATATAGAAAACTGGCGATCTATCTCACTGAAAGCCATTGGGTGGAAAAAACCGAGGATTTATGTATTATTTGTCAAGAATCGTGGAAGGAGGAATCATGGGAGGAATATGAGGCATAAATAAAAAAAGACAACCGCCATTTGTATTTGTTTTTACCCTATTTTCGTAGCACAAACCAATTACAGCATGCAAATTTGATTTTCCGAGGACTGTAACACTAGTTTCATCGCATCTAATCTCAAACGGCTGTTTCCTTTACTTTTGATAAAATGGAGTCTGGGTCTACGATGATTTTTCTGGTGGTTATGAGTTGCATTTTATGTTTCGATATTTCGGTGAAATTTTTTTAAAAGGTTTTTCTTCGGTTCTTTTTTTGTTGTTTTCGAAGTTCTTTATCTATAGAAAAAGGGTGAATGGATAGGCATTAGATGTGCATTAAAAATACAACTAAATGTCTAGGTTGAGAAGAATAAAATTTAAAGAGGTACTATAGATAGCTGGGTATGAAAAATGAAAAATATGTAAAAAAAACCTTTTTTGCTATAAAATAGTAAAGAAATAATACTTTATATAAAAAAAGGACAACTTTTTTGATGGAATGCACGAAATGAAGTATTTGGGGGCGTTTAAATATTACGTAAGCAAGTTTTTGGTCATTTTTGAGTCCCCCCTTGTCAGCAAATATAAGCAAACCTCAAAACCCCCTCTCATAATTACGTAAGAAAACTGCCCTTTGTTCGTTTTCTTTGTTCAAAATCTTTAGTAATGCTAAGATTTATGAAATTTATTGTTCTCTATGATCACTTAACCTATCGTTAAATTTTTCCCTGTGACAAATGCTTAAAATATTTTTCCTAGGTTTTTTTTTTTGTGAAATTTATTTTTGGTTGAAATTTGAAACTATTTATGCAAGAAACAAGAGATTTTAGAAAATGCAGTGTTTGTAACATCTTACGTAAGCATCACACATACTCCCCCCTTATTAGGAAAATAAGCAAATACCACCCGCCCTAAGGTGCTTACGTAATATTTTAGCGGCCTCCTAGTAGGAATTTCAGTGAAAATATTTAAAGGTTTTTCTTCCTTTTTTTAAGGTTTTCCTTTTTAAAGTTTTCTAAGTTCTTTTGAAGCAACGGATTTATGCATTAGAAAAAGTGTGAATAAACCAGCATTTGATGTTGATTAAAAAGGAATACGAAGAGTCAATTTTTTGTGAATGAAACAATATATAAACTATTAACCAATTAAAAATAAATGGAAGATTCTGTTCGACCAAATATTTTCAGATTTCAAATTAAAATAGGTACAAACCTTTTAAAAAACGAAAAATATATGTAAAAAACTTTAGTGCTGTAAAATAGTAAAGAAATAATCCTTTATAAAAAAAAGGACAATTTTTATGTTGGATTGGACGAAATGAAATATTTGCACAGTAAGATACCTAATTTATATCCATAAATAATGATAGATAGCCATAACACATTATTACTACGTATGCTTCATTAAAGAATACTGAGTAGTATTTCCTAGTATGCATCTGCCTATTTTAAATATAGATTATGATGAAAAAACGTATTATTAATGATACTTTTTCTAACGACCTATTTGGGACTAATTTTAGCTTTTAATCATCAAAAATAATACTACCATATTCATAAGAGCACGTTAAAAATATATTTGTTTTTGATGGTTTTGCATCTATAAAAGGTTAATTTTAAATGTTATGGCTAGTTTTGACAAATAGATTTTGTACGAAAACGTTTTTTTTTATTAACATGTTCATAACTGTTGGAGGAAAAAGGTTAAAAATCTCAATTTCATCAAAAAGGAGTGAAAAAAAAATTAAAAAAAAAAAAGAAGAATGATGAATGAAAAGAAGTGAAAAGAATGAAAAGAAGAATTATAGCTAGAAAAATAAATAAAAGAAAAAAAAGAGAATGTTTTTTTTTTCAAATGTATAATTTAGTACAAAAAAATTATAAACTAATAGATAAAAGATTACCTAACAAGTAAGTAAATATGATAAAAATGAGATAATCCAATTAAGTTTTAATTTGATACGTACATTGAAATTTAAAGGCACTTTTGAACTTAGGAAAATTTTCCTAAAAGTAGAATATGAACTTCTATTTCAAACTCACTCTTTAATGGGGCAGTAATAATGTAATATGTGTATGTGGGTGTATTGTAAGATTTTACTTTTCAGACACTTTTAAAGTTTAGTAAAAGAAAGACTTAAAGAAAAAAAATAAAGTCTTCAGACACAATCTTGAATGCAATAATTTTTGTCGACATTACAAACTATACGGGATAAAAAATTGAATTATTGAATGAACGTCTTAGTTTTTTTTTTCAATTTTTGTACATAAATTTCTTGGAACTATTAAGCGAAATAAATGGTGTTTTCTTTCCATTCTACCGTTAATACCTTTTTACACGTAATCTAACTTTAAGAATTAGTAAGTACACTCTAGAGGAAAAATTCTCAGCATTGCAAAAAAGCAGTTTTGAAGAAAGATATGAAAGAAAACCGGAGTATCATGCATTTGTATGCGATACATTTTGTGATACTTCATCGTGAGGAAGAAACTCAAATTCAAATAGTTTTCTATTTGTATGCTAATTTCTTTCAGCCTAAGAAAAGCTTTAAACGATGTACAGTAAAAACATACATAGTAGTAAAACATACCTCTTGAACGTTGAAATATCTGTATGTTTTAGTAATGAACTATGAATACATATTATTTGTTTAGTAGACGAAGCATTTTAGCATTAGCATTATTTTTATGTCAAACAAAATTATACCGTTTCTTATAAAAGTTTTTTTTTTTTTTGTGTAAACAAATATGAAATACAATAGGAATTGACGAAAGCTTTCTTATCATAAGCTTTTATGGGTGAAACTGCTTAATAATTTTGAACTAAAAGAATCTAACTAGCGTAACTTCACTAATAACTTTTATGATGAATATGTATCAATGGTAGTTTTAAGAAATATTTAAATTTTATGTGCAAAATGAAAAGGATAAATTTCTATGAAGGAAAATGTTCTAAACGTCTTAAATCATACTAGAAAGGTCATGATGTATACTTTAATTTAAGAAACATATCTGGTGTTTGGAATGCAGAGAAAAATAACAGTTAAAATTTAATTTAATAAGAAAAATAGTTAATAGGGCCGCTTAGCTTGAACATATTCGGGGACTAAACTTTCAATCTGTTTATCAGGTCTTAAGTGAAAGGATTTCAGAAAGAGAGCTACCCCTGAAATCGTGGCCATTTTGAATTTTACAGTTGCCATATTGAATAAAAATTTGCCTTTTTTTCTATACTTTTACTGAGGCATAGATCACAGAGGTTTTTAAGTATATAATGTTTTGGGGGTCAAAGAAACCAATTACAGTGGAAGCTCTTATAACGTAATTAATCCGTACCGAGTTTTTTGTCGCTATAAGAGCAAATTTCGAGTGATACACTCGAGTGTAGAATATCACTCGTTTAAAAGCAATAAACTCGTTAAGCTAAACTATCAATTTTGATGCTTTTTGGGAAGGTGGACTCGATTCCCTCAATGATGTATTTTTAGTAGACTAAATTTTCTCATCCTGAAAATGATATTATTGGGATTTAGAACACAGTTCGAATCATCCAATTGATCTTTCCTCACTTTAAACAATTATGTCATATTTTATGTAGTCTTGATACTTCCAATTTCATGTTATATTACCTTATTTTTTGCTTTTATTTTCATTTATATAAAGTTTAAGATCAATATTTTACAGAGTATAAATATTTGCGTTTGCTTTTTAAATTTTGATTTTGATATTAATTTATTGCATAGCTTAGCTTCCTTAGAAAGGTCTGATGCTTAACAAAATTTATTACATCAATTTCAACTGCATCTGCATGCAATTTGAAAAAATTTATGTCTTAAATATAAGTCAAAAAATTGGAAATAAAGAAAGATAAATGAATACGCTAATAAATTTAAAGTCTAAAATCAACAAGGACATTAGGTAGCGAAAGGTTTCGTTTGGGATAGTAGCCGGTTACCCCGGGCGAAAGCAAGCGAGAAGATGCGATCGTTACTTGGTGCTGTTTGTCATACTCTGATATTTGTTTATTGGCTAATTCTTGTGTGACGCACACAAACTGATCCAGAAAAGTATTCGATAAGCTGAATCGATTCGAAGATTAGTCTTTATAAGAGCACAAAAGTGCTCTTATAAAGACTAATTTTTGGGTCTTTATAAGAGAGTATTTTTATAAGAGCAGGTCGCTATAAGAGCTTCCACTGTATATCATTATCGAATGTTAAAAAAAACACAATATAACTAATAACCTCGTACATTCTTGAATAAACATTAAAATTCAAAATGGACAATCGGAAATCTTTTTAAAAACACAATGAACAAATTTTGTACGTTTATCAATTTGATATGGTGTGTCAATTATTGAAATGATCTGCCTTATTTCACAGTAAAATTCGAGAATGCGCCATTATACCATTATACGGTGTTATTTTCTATATAAAATGTAGACATATTTCTTGAAGAATTTGTGACTTAAACAGCCTTAGTTGTTTCGAAATATTAATGGTATACTTAAGTGGTCCAGTATGTTAAATTTCCCCCTTAAATATCATTTTCAATGTTCTTTATCCTACAAACTCGATAACAACAATAAAACCACTTCAGACAGTATATATATACAGAGATTTTCAAAATATGTATTAATCCATTAATATAACTCGCTCACAGGAAAAAAAAAACGCAAACCAGAGACTAGTTTTCAAGTTTCCTACCAAACCTTTCTCGGTTAATTTCATTACCAACAGAGAGGAAAATCCCCACTTTAAAGAATCGGCCGAGGAACGCATTAGAAACTTTAGAACGATTTTTTTTCCCGCCAAAACCGCTCGCGAGACGAATTATTCTAAATTATGTAACGCATTTATTAAAAGCGCGAAAGGTTTTCTCTCTTCCTTCTAATTGCCAGAGAGAGAGAGAGAGAGTGAGAGCGAGGCTTAACATCGTTAACCCACGGAACAAACTGTAACTCGCGGAAAACTCGCATTCGGAATAGCAGCAGAACCTTTCAACCTTGATCGCAGCGGAATCCGAGGTTTATTTATTCGTAAGTGAGTTTCTCTGTCTGTTCGGGAAGGGGGTTTTTGAGGGGTAACTCAATTAGGGAGGGTTCCGGGAGTGTTTTTCTGGCGGAAAATGAGATCAAAATGCGGTCTAATGGTTATTCTTTGATGGCGCGGGTCGGTTTTAGGAAGAAAAAAAAAGTGTGTAATTCTGGTGATCAAAAGCGGGGACTTGAAAGCGTATTAAGTGCAGGGGTTTAAGTAGATCTCATCCTCGGAATGTGAATATGGATAGCGTGAAAGATGAAAATGGCGGCATATTTATTTATGATCTTGTTATGTAGAGTTTGAGGTGTTATGGTTTTTGGTGCTCTTGCCAAACGTTTAAGGATATTTTTTTTTTGATGATACCATCTTTCAATATCAGAGATGCAAGGCGCTTTTGCTTTTGCAGATGTATTAGCTAGCCTAAAAGACACCAACTCGTCTCTAGATAACATGGCTTGAGTGAAAATGCTATTTAAAGGAATTATAGGATGGATTCACAGTCTATAATAATTATAAAAGATGTGTTAGGGAGATATGAATCGTCAGTTTCAAAAAGGGAATAAGTCCAAAAAATGGCAAATTGACTTATTGTGGTAAAAAAAATCCCCTAACCTTTCGCTACACATGAGTAGGAAAAGGGAAAAAACAACTTCCCTTAACTTAGACCTCAACTTAACTAGACCCTTAAATTCGGTGAAATCGATGTCCATTCATTGTACTTTTTGCTTTAATTTGAAATTTAAGTTAATTTGTCTTTCTTTTAATTTTAATGTCCTTTTACCTAAAAAACGTTCCTCATAAACTTTTTTTACCTGCACAATATTTTCGAATACATGTAATTATATTTTTTCGATGATGGTTCTGTATTTTAATACGATCCTGAATTTCCATTAAAAATTTAATTACATTACTTACACAGTTTTTTAAAAATTTTCTCAAACTTGTTTTTTGGACTTATTCCCTTTTTTAATAGGACTATTTATACTGCATTAAAGATAAATGAGAAACTTCATTTTTTATAAGCATTATAACATTAAAACAATTCTTCATTACGTAAAAAAATGGAAAAAAAAATCGTTAAAAACAGACTCAAAACTTTACATATTTACACAATCCCGAAATTGTACTCCTCGATTTTACGAACACATCCTTTTACAAACTATCTTATTATCTCCCACTACAAATTAAAAAAAAAAAACATCAAAAATTAACAAAGCAACGCTAAGTTCATATCGGCGGATGATGTACTACAGTAACGAGCTATAGATTAGAATCAACGCCCGCTCAGACTATAGACCCCTCCGATGTCAACGGAATTTCCAGCGGTTTCCAGGTGGCTGCTTTGATATACGACTGAATGGCGATCATTTCCTCGTTTGTCTGCGAATTGGATTCTGTGAGCTGTTTACTTGATGAGTCTGGGGATGGTGCATGCCTCCATCCAAACCCGATTGTTCGCAAGTATTCGTGTTGACTGAAAGATCTTGAATTTCCTTGTGGTGTCTGTTCCATTTTGAAGCGTGGGTAATGGGTATATTGCTATACTTGAGCTCTTATTGATATATGTTAATCAAATTGTAGATATAATATAAATATAAGATAAAGTGAACTAAACAAAAGTTTCAAATGTCTATTGCTATTATTTGTTTCTACACAAAAGGTTTTATAATAATCGACAGCAACGCTTCTGGATTCTATGACGTCACTAAGTGGAAGGAGAAAATGGGTAAACACAAAGCCTGTTGGGTTGCTAGGAGGAGTTTCGGTACGCAAATCGTGATAAAAAGACGCTATATATGCAAGGGGTTTAACAAAATAATCATATTTTTAATATTGACGTTCTTCATTTCACTCAAATTTCAGACACCGCGCTGGGAACTACTTTGTTTGTTAGTGACGTCATAGGATCAGGAAACGTTGCTGTCTATTTGGAAGTTGACGTGTATAATATTTGGGTGAAATTTACCACCTTTAGAAACAATACTTGGTTTGTTTACTGTTTTGTAATTTTACAGGTTTTCCAAAAGAAAAATTAACTACTACTTTAACACAACGTTTGAATTACGAATGAAATAAATATTTGCGAAAACACTTTCATTTAATTTTGTGGCTATTTACAATTACACAGCAAAACAAGTCCAAAACAATCACAAAGATATTTTCATTTCTAACCTAACTACTTTTTGAAAAGTTCACGTGAACAAAATATTACAAGATAAAGGGTTTAGTTGTAACGCAGCATTTTTATCTGTTACACACTTCCCCTCAACCTGCGGTCTAAACGTCCTCGTAAAGCAGGTTGGACGTCTTGGAGGCTGGATAAGACGAAGAGATTGGATTCTCCATCTACTTTCTGGGCCGGCCCCGCCTTCGAATCGGAGCAACTGGGGTGGCATCAGGACGATTACACGGCACCATTGCAGACACATGATAATTTCCCAACGGGGACGATAAGTCATTTGGAGAGGCGACAGTATAAGATGTTGCAGACCGTTGTGACACTATGACATACGGACCATCGCGCCTTGGCATGAACTTACTGGTTAATCCCTTTTTAGCTTGGCTAATGGGATGTAAAGTCACCCACACGTGGTCACCTATTTTAAATTGCAATGATGGCTTGCGTCTTTTATCGGCATAAAATTTATGACGATCTTGCTTTTCTTCTACTCGATCTTTTATTTGTCTAGTATATTTGGCAAATCTTTTCAAGTATGGAGTTATTTCAGGAACAAAATTGTCGTTATTGACGATACTTCGAAAATCGTGGGACACATCATCGACTGTTCGCAATTCTCTTCCCAACTGCAAATATGCAGCTGTTTGACCAGTGGTGTCACATTTGGTGGTATTCAAAGCGAACCTAATGGCAGGTAGCTTCTCGCTCCACAATGTATGGTCATTACCAACTAAAATCGCTAAACGTGGCTTGAGATCACGGTTTTTCCTCTCAACAGGGTTGGCTTGAGGATGATAAACAGATGTCAAAGTCTGCTTTATGTTAAGTAAACAACAAACCTGTTGCATAACAGCGCTTACAAATTGTGGTCCGTTATCACTAATGATTCGCCTTGGCAGTCCATACCTCATGAATATTTCTTCAATGAGAATTAAAGAGCATTCTTTCGCAGTAGCTCTTTTTAATGGAAAAATCTCTATCCACTTAGTGGAACAATCTTCTACGATGAAAATCCATTTTTCTCCATCTTTTGTTTCTGGTAAAGGCCCAAAAAGATCTACGGCAATAGTTTCGAAACGCTGCGAATATATTGGTGTTTGAAGAAGTCCAGAAGGCTTTTGATTGCTTGGTTTATATCGACAACAATCAGTACAGTTCTTGACATAATCTGTTATGTATTTTCGCATACCGATCCAAAAATAACGCTTTGCAATCTTACTGTAGGTTCCTTCTACACCAAAATGTCCAGCTGTTGGACTGTCGTGGTATTCCTTAAGAACTTTCTCTCGTTCATGAGAAGGTACAACTAATTGTGCTTCCTCAGTTTCTGCATCCGGGGCATATCGGTATAGAACCCCTTGGTTCATTAGATAACCCCGTTCGGAATAATTTGCAGAATTTTCACTGTCGACAGCACTTTCAAAAGATTCGATAACTTTCTTCAGATTTTCGTCCTTTAGTTGCTCTTCACGAATATCTCTAGGACTATCTGAAGGCATGTCGATAATTATGGAACAAATTTCACAAGTTCCGCTTTCATGATGGCATACAGGTCGAGACAACATATCAGCGACGACGTTAGATTTTCCAGGAATATATTCCAACTTGAGGTTAAAAGATTGAACTTCTAAAGCCCATCGGGCTAAACGTCCAGTCGGAGATTTCAAACTCATCAACCACTTAAGAGGTTGATGGTCCGACATAACTGTAACCTCCTGTCCTTCTACGTAAGCCCGAAACTTTTTCAGTGCCCATACAACGGCTAATGCTTCTCGTTCCGTCGTGGAATAGTTCCTCTCAGCTGGTGTGAGTAGTCGGCTGGCATATTCAATTGGGTGTTCGTTAGGTCCAGTCCCTTGTAAAAGAACCGCGCCCAAAGCAAAGTTACTCGCATCAGTTCGAAGAATATAAGGTTTGGTGGGGTCACTTTGACTCAAAATAGGGGGATTCATCAACAGTTGTTTCAAGGTATGAAAAGCTCCCTGTTCTTCTTCTTCCCATTTCCAACACGCATTCTTTTTAGTAAGGTTGCTAAGTGGTCTTGCAACTTCAGAGAACTTCGCTATAAATCTTCTGTACCAGGAACAAGTCTGAAGAAATGATTGAACCTGTTTTACAGTTTTGGGAGACGGCATTTTCTGAATGGCTTCAGTTTTTTCTGGATCCACCTCCAGACCAGCTTCGGTTATATAGTGTCCAAGGTATTTAACACGGTTGCAAGCGAAGTGGCATTTTTCTCGGTTAGCATGAAGTTTAAATTCTTGAAGTTTCGTAAAAACTGCGTTTAAGTCAGTAAGGTGACCTTGAAAGGTTTCAGAACAAATTATTATATCATCTAAATAAGAAAGAGCCATTACATCTTTTAGAGAATTTCGAAAATTGTCGATCATTCTCTGAAACGTCGCAGGGGCATTTTTCAATCCGAAAGGCATTCTGCAATATCTGTAAGTTCCCAATGGACAAATAAATGCAGTCTTATCACGATCGGCAGGATTGACTTCAATTTGGTGATACCCTGATTTTAAATCAATAGTAGACATGAATGAGGTGTGCTTAGCATCATGAAGCAAATCATCAATCCTTGGCAGGGGATAGTTATCAGTTATTGTAATGGCATTCAATTTTCGATAATCAATGCATAACCGCATCGTACCATTAGGCTTGGGAACCAATACTATAGGGGAAGCGTATGGCGATTCACACTCTTCAATAACACGATTTGCTAGAAGTTCCTCTAATTCTTTTTTTAAAATTTCCTTCTTTGCAGGAGATATCCTATATGGAGGTACTGAAACTGGTGGATTATCTCCAGTATTAATGAAATGCTTAACCTTAGGGGTTGCTTCTTCCCCTAGACGGAAAATATGGGAGAATTCTTCCAACAATGAATTTAATTCAGCTCTTTGAGTTTTATTGATGTGCTTTCCTTCATCTTCTCTTAAACAGATAGAATTGACCTTGATATCTGCTTTATCGTTGGGAGATACTACCACAACCTTATCTTCAGAAAAGCTGAACCTCTGCCTAGGTCTACTAGCAAAGAACCATTTTTGATGTGGAACATCTATCACAATTCCAGCTCTTTTCAGGAAATCAATCCCTAGAAGGGTTCGGTTGTTTTTAGCGTCTTTAAAAGCAAACAATTCAGTTTTAATGAAACGGTCTTCTATTTGGATTTGAATTTCTGTCTTGTAAACTTCAGTTTCTCTTTCAACCCCATCAGCAAGAGTAACACTCATTTTTGTAGCCTTAAACTCTACCCCATCTTCTTTTAAAAGATTATATAATTTGTTGCTAGCAATTGTATGACTTGCTCCAGTATCAGCGCATCCCGTCCCTTTCCTTCCATTGATGGATATCTCTAGAAGAGTATTGCACGGTTGTTTATTTTTAAAAGAATTAAGCTTTATAGAATTAAATGTACCGCTATCTACTTTTACATTTGAGGTGCAAGTGGGACAATTAGGTTTGATAACCCCCCCTTTTCCACATCCATAGCAGTATACTTGGGGAAAATCCTTGCTCTTTGCTATTCGATCAGAACCTTTTGTTCTAGAAAAATTCTTATTATTCTCTGAATCAGAATCATCTTGGCATTTTGAAAATTCACTTTTCTTTGGTAGTAGTACTTCTGAAACACTTCTTAACTTCAGACATCTAACTTCTTCATAAGAATCAAATTTATCAGCTAACTCTTTTGGATCAACCAGCTCAGACCAGTGATCAATAAAATGTTCTTTGTATTCGGGAGGGGCAATTTTCTTAATTTGATCAGAAATAACTAAATTTTTAAGTTGATCAAATGAATTTATTTGCAGCTCATTTAGCCAACCTTCAAAAGAACTTTTCAAATGAAAATAACAATCTCGCCAAGTACTGCCATACTTTCGGCGGTGTTGAACAAAAATATTCCGGAATTTTTCGGCACTAATTTTAAAGCGCTTCAAGAGAATTCGTTTGATGTGTTCATAGTTATGGGCATCCTCATCAGTTTCTTGGGCTATCAACCTAGTTATGTCACTTGGAAGAAGCCCTACCAAGTAAACAACCCATTTAGAACTAGGTACTTGGAGGAATTTCAGCTGTTTTTCAAATAAATTTAAAAACAAACCGATATCATCAGTCGTTTCATTGAAACTGGGGATCAGTTTCTTTAATTCCAATTTAGGAATATCCGTGACAGAAGATGACGATTCTTCTGAGAGCATATTAGCAGAATGGGTTTGAAGTTTTAACTTTTCTAATTCGAAACCCCTTTCTTTCTCTTTTTCCTCCCTTTCTTTCTCTTTTTCCTCTCTTTCTCTCTCCCTTTCTTTCTCTTTTTCCTCCCTTTCTCTCTCCCTTTCTTTCTCTTCTTTTTCACGAAATTCTTTTTCCATTCTATCAGTGATAATATTGTTAAACAATTCTTTAGTGAATTCCTCATCATAGGTATCACTTTTTATGATATCATTCCTTAAATTAATTCTATTCAAATTTCCCTCAAGGGTAATTCCGAGTTCTTCTGCTAAGAAGATTAAATCTTGTTTTTTACCTTTAGCTAAGTAACTCATTTTCACGTTTAAATAACTTAAATAAAGCAATAATATTTTGATCAATACATATGTATTTAAATGAACTGATGTTCGTTACTTGTATCGGAATGATCACTTAGCTTAGACATTTCAACATCGGATTACTTGGTCGGCATCGACTTTATCCAGATGATGGGACCGTGTTTCGGCCGCGAGTTGGGCGCCAATTTAACACAACGTTTGAATTACGAATGAAATAAATATTTGCGAAAACACTTTCATTTAATTTTGTGGCTATTTACAATTACACAGCAAAACAAGTCCAAAACAATCACAAAGATATTTTCATTTCTAACCTAACTACTTTTTGAAAAGTTCACGTGAACAAAATATTACAAGATAAAGGGTTTAGTTGTAACGCAGCATTTTTATCTGTTACACTACTATATTTTCTTATTTTTAGTATCGTGCATTTTACAGGATTTACTCCCACACTAGTTCCAATGCTTTTAACAATAGAGCATTCGCACATGACGTCACTTGGAGGACAAAATCAACGTTGCTAAGGCTGTTGTTAGGGGCGGGACATAAAAGTATCCAATAGCAGCATTCGCACATGACGTCACTTGGCGAATAAACAACGTTGCTAAGGCCGTTGTTAGGCAGAGTCATGTGATTGAAAATACTCTATGGTAGGGATAGATTCAGTTGTCAAGACCCAAATTAAAACCTTTTGCATTTCTTACAACAAAACCGCATTCTTCAAATCCCATCCATCTTTCAAAAACACCTCAACCTACCCTTTAACCATGCATCAGCCACAACTACTACTACTACCACCAGACAAATCATAATTACAACCGAACCGTTGCCACCCAGGAGGTACAAATTCACACTGGTTAGATCCCACTCCAATCACAAAAGGGGGTGGGGTAAAGGAAGCCATATTTAATATTCAGAAGGACGATCCGCTAATTGAATATTTATGCGTTCCACTGTAGTATCGGAATTGAAATCAAACGAATGCTTCCCATCATCAGAGTGTGAAAATCGGCCGCCCGTTGTAGACCGGGAGCCAGCAACATATTTTGTCAGTCATTTCCTCTCAAGCGATATTTGGTGGAAAATTTCAGGAAGTTATATCATAAAGCCTGGTGAGCGTCAGCTGGCTGTAGGGCGGTGGAATAGACGTCAGCTGGTCGTTTAACATTTGGAGCGTCTTTCTCAAAGATTTATTGCGGCTTCAATGACGCGAGAGAAAAAGAACAAGAGGGAAACTCCAGGGAAACTCAGTGAAACTGTTATGTTTTTGTTTACATTTCGATTTGCTTTGTATTGTTAGGAAATAGACCAACTTTCTTTAAAGAACAATAAATTATTACTTCTAAAAATTAATTACTAACCAATTTCCCTAAAGATAACTTTTCATTTCTTTTTATAAACCAAACCAACTTTTTGAAAGGACACTGTTTTAATTAATTTTTTAGATATTTATTTGTTTTTCAGATAATTTTAAGTTGGCAATATTTAATTAATAATGTTCTAGAAGGGAATTGTTTTTTGTTGACAACTTGAGACTCATGAAGTCAGGAAACGTTGAAAGGAAATCACTGAAAGTATAAATTTTTGTTCATGTTTGTTGGTTCCTTACATCTTACATTATTTACAAAATCTTGATTTAAAACGATATCCGCCACACACCCTTTCGTACCTCTCCTCAATACAAAGCAAATCGAAATGTAAACAAAAACATAACAGTTTCACTGAGTTTCCCTGGAGTTTCCCTCTTGTTCTTTTTCTCTCGCGTCATTGAAGCCGCAATAAATCTTTGAGAAAGACGCTCCAAATGTTAAACGACCAGCTGACGTCTATTCCACCGCCCTACAGCCAGCTGACGCTCACCAGGCTTTATGATATAACTTTCTGAAATTTTCCACCAAATATCGCTTGAGAGGAAATGACTGACAAAATATGTTGCTGGCTCCCGGTCTATTGTTAGAATAAAGTGGCTTCCATAACTCATTTGGCAGGTATTAGGAAGGCGTTTATTTATGTTGGGAGCCAATTTGGCCCACTATGCTTATGACCAAGTGCAGATTCGCGCCAATTATTGCTCGGAATTGGAGGTTTACTGCGTTGCATAAGAGGAAATGCTTATGGGTGTATGTAAGCCTTGTGAGGGGGGGCGTTAACATATTACCTTACGCGTTTGCATAGGTTAGGACTGAAATGATGTATCCCCATTGTTTATTTTAAATAAAAAAATGTCTGACTACAGATAAAAATCTGAAATGATATAAATTTAGATTAACTTAAACCTTCGAAATTTTGGTGTTCCTAATATGGGATGGAAGATAACTATAGTCTGTGTAAATAAAATAGGCGGTTTGACGTCATTCTTTACCATGGCAACGCAGAAGAAATACATTGAGAAAAAAGTCAAGGTCAACCGCCGATTCTATTTACACAGACTTTTTTTTATAAAATGTGACAAATTCGGACATTGAGAAGAAAATAAATGTATCCCTATACACTAGGAAATTATGCTTCTCCATTTATGAATGATCTCTTATTGAAAGCATTCACTGCTATGATAGATTTCTATGAACATTGAATTTTAAATTAACACGGTTATCACGTATTATGAATTAATAAGTCTTTAAAAGCTATTTATATTGAGCGAATATGCTTACGCAAATCTCTTCAATTGAAAGTAGGCGTTATTTAGAGTTAAAATTGATTTAAGTGACACATTATAATTGTAAATATTTGCGACTCGCTTCTAAAATTGACGTTTTAAAATATTTTGATGATGACATTTAATGACTGTTTGGAGCTAATGATATAAATGGGTATGAAGGCATTTTTAAGTTTGTAGAGGGATGTGTAGTAGCTAAAATTTAATAACAAATCAAAGGATTGTACGTCGACTCCGCTTGATGTGATCACTTTTTTTCCAAGAGTAGAATGATAACAATATCCGATTGATAATTATAAGCGGTTTGATATTAAAAAGTTTCAGTGTAACTCGAGTGTTTACAACTATGTACTCTTAATTGAAGTATTTAAAACGATTATTAAAATCTAAGACCAGTTGGTTTTTGCACTCTACCTCTTCTTTTTTGTACTTATTTCTGTCTAAAACAATTTTTTTCAACTTTTACTAATTAACATATACGAATTAAATAATTAATTCATCAATTTTAATACCATTTTAATTATTTACATTTGTTTTATCATATTTGGAAGTGCATTGAAAAAAACATATTTGTATAATGTTTAATTTAAATTCAATTTAATTTGTAGTTTTGCAATTTCTGAGCTATTTCCAGGATTTAATCATGCATAAAAGCCAACTAATTTAGGAAAATATATAGTTAATTAAACAAATATGACATCAAATATTTCTACTCTCCTTTATAACTATTATTGAGCAATGTCAGTCTAGTAAATTTCAAATGCATTTCTTAAGTAAATGTAAAATATTCCTTAATAATAAATTAAGCTTAAATTGTGAAACATATTTCTCTAGTGCATAAGGAAAAAAATACAAACATGGAATTGATTTCAACACAAAAGAGCATGTATAGAAGAAGTACTAATAAAGATATTTTGAAATAAAACTTTTAAATCAGTAACCCAGTAATAGATACCCAACTTTAAATGAAAATTAGACTATTGAAACACTTTCGTACCTTTAATTATTTCAAACCTTTTTTCATAGAGAAGTTAAACTTTACGATAATGCTTACATAGTATTTATAAATGACTGCAAAAATGCATAGATGTTAATAAATTTTACCTGCCTTTGCCTTTTATCTTTAATGCAGTATTTCGGTTAAGTAAACCTAATACAAAATATAATTGGTGGTTCTTAAAACAGTTGGAACATTTATTACTTGCGTTATGAATTTGGGAGCAAACCGATTTTATTTATTATACTCTAATATAGAGGATTACTCATATATCCAAGAAATACATTGAATGAAGTATACAGTTTAATAGATATCGATAAAAGTGCCTAATTCTCCTCTTTATGCTTCTTTTTGGTCGTTCATTCATTAAAACGTGATTAAGTAGCGATCAGAACTCATGTTTTGAAGATGCAATACTAGTAGTAATTAGAGTTGATTAAATATTTTAAAGTGATTAGGGTAATTTACTCAGTTTTTGGTAACTTAAATCGGTACTCATACTTTAACAGCTTAAGCACCCTATCTCTAAAATTACGGAAAACATGATTGGGGTAAGTATCTACTTAAGATAGTTTACTTTTCAAAGCTGTAATTCTTTAGAAAAACTTACATTTCGAGATGGCTATAAACACTTCTGAAAGAAAAGTGGCTAAAATAAAAAATGAAAACTACTAGGAAATTCTTCTTGGACTTGCACAGAGGTCAGAAGAGGTTGAGAGATTATATTTTCAGATTCAAAAATTCCCCACAAGAAAAAAATGGCGCTGCATGGACTATTGTCCAACGAAAGAATTAGGATTCGAACTTTAATACCCCAAATTTGTGGACACAAAATCTTTAAATAAAAATCAATTTACACAAGAGTTTTCATAACGCCATAAAAAGAGATAAAAAAAAACCCAATTTAACCAGATTTGAGACTTCAAGTACACAAATTAGCAATTTATGGAACGTCAATAAATTTTAGATCTCAGATTTGTGTAACTTTAATTATATCCATTCTGAAGATGTTTCAAAAATTTTAAAGTCACATCATTATACCGAGTATTTGCTAAAAAAAATTAAATAATTTATGCTATCAGTTAAAAATAATTTGAGTTTAAATAAATTTAATATTCAACAGTGTTAAACAGAACTAGTCGAGTATAAATAATCAAATACGACACTCCATTTTTTCACTAAATCTTTTCCTATGTCAGTTTATAGAATAAACACTATAAGAGCTCTAATATTAATATTATATACTAATGTATCAAAACTATACTCGACAGCAACGTTTCTTGAACCCGGTACGTCACTACGCGGAAGGAGAAAATGGGTAAACACAAAGCCTGTTGGGTTGCTAGGAGGAGTTTTGAAACGCAAATCATGATAAAAAGACACTACATATACATGGGTTTAACAAAATAATCATATTTTTAAATTGACATTCTTCAATTCGCTCAAAATTCAGACACCGCGACGGGAACTACTTTGTTTGTTAGTGACGTCATAGGATCAGTCGCTGCGTAGTAATAGGTCATCCGGAAAGTTTTGTAGCTCTTGGGAGCGTCTGTATGTAGTGTATTTTTTGGTACTTTTCCATTACTTTAAATCAGTAAGAAACTTCAACTTCTATTTAAAGCCAATTTGGCTAATTTTGGCTATTTTTTAGTTGGCTCCCTTTTCGACCTTTCCTAAATTCTACGATTAATAAGAATTTGTTTACTTCAAGTTGCCCTTTTTAGAAAACATATTATAACTAAAATTCAAAGGAATTTAACTTTTAATTAGAGTAATATTTAGATTGTATGGATGATCTTATATGTCTCATAAATTGAAACTCTTTTTATACTACTACTGCTGAGCGGCTGTGGAATTCTCAGAGATCTAGATTCGAGTAAATGATTTTTCTTAATGGAGGGTTAGTAATCCGGCAATTTCATTTGAATGGTTGTGATAGAACTATCCAGATGGCTCAGAAAAAATTTAAATCTAATTTAGATTTTTCCCATGATACGTTAATATAACTTTAATATTTAATTGTTTAAAGAAACTAGCCAGTTGACTGTAATTTAAAAATCTTAATTTTAAGAAAAATACTAAGTTTTGAGTCGAAAAGAAACGAAGTAACAGGTTATCATAGATTTATGGAAAGCCTATATGGAGATCAATCTCAAAAACAAGCCAAGATGCCAAATTGATATTTGATACAGTTACAGTTTATGTTGATCTCACATAATGGAATAGAGGTAAAAAATATAACACATACAGATGCTCCCACGCGCGACATTACTTTCCGGATGACCTAATATAGAACACGGGAATAAACAATTAAACACGAGCTTATAAGAAAATTTATGAAACAATAATCACGTATATTTCCGTAGGTCATGATTTGGTATTATAATTGGAATGCTTTGTGTAAGAGCTCGGCTTTTTAAAACTAGGTCAAACAGGAATCAACAAACAGCAACTGAGTAGAGAATTTACTCCGATTTATTGTTGTATAACATCAAGATCCACTCTTCATGAATATTTTACGTTCCTACTCTTTGAGTCAGAAATTCATCTGAATCTGAAAGCCCACCTTTTTATTCAAGAAGGACCTTTCAACTAGAATTCTGAAGAATACTTTGTTCGAAAGCAACGGAAAAAATAAGAACACAGAAGGAAATCAATCACTGTTTAGGAACACCCGCTCTATACTCTTTCTTAAATACTATTTATAACAAATGAACATTAATTGTATCCCTTTCTTAATAGAAAATAGGGAGTGATATATTAACTAAGCAAATAAAAAACTTCTAATTTAGAAAATAAGTAGCAAAAGTCGGATAAAAATGTTTCAATTGAAATTTGGACAGTTACATAGCTTTGAAACTAAAGTATCATTGCAGTTTAAGAATTAAAAGTAATGAAATAAACTTCTGAAATAAGTATAATACTATGCAGGGCTTAAATTCTAACCAAAGAAGTACCGGAGCGCTACTATTTCAGCATTACAAATACAGTGGAAGCTCTTATAACGACCTGCTCTACCAATGCCTGCGCTACCCAATGCCTTTGTTGATTTGAGACTTTAAATTTATTAGCGTTTTAGTTATATGTAAGCATCCGACCATTCTAAGGAAGCTAAGCTACGCAATAAATTAATATCAAAATAAAAATTTAATAGCAAACGCAAATATTTATACTTTGTAAAATATTGATCTTAAATTTCATAGCAAAAAATAAGGTAATATAACATTAAATTGAAAGTATCAAGAATTCATAAAATAATAAATAATTGCTTAAAATGAGGAAAAATCAATTGGGTGATTCGAACTGTGTTCTACATCCCAACGATCTAGTATCCTACTGTTTGGATATAATGGTAAAATATACAACCAAGGGTTTCAGTTAGTTGATAAAAAAACGTATTACGGGTAACTGCAATTTCCATAATCCATCTCTTTGCCTTTGACGATTGAGGGTTGGTGATCGTTTTGAGGTTTAGATTTCCTCCAAACTTTATAAACTAATCTACTAAAAATATATATTTGAGGGAATCGAGTCCACCTTCCCGAAAAGCATCGAAATTTATAGCTTAGTTTAACGAGTTTATTACTTTTAAACGAGTGATATTCTACACTCGAGTGTACCACTCGAAGTTTGCTCTTATAACGACAAAAAACTCGGTACGGATTAATTACGTTATAAGAGCTTCCACTGTATTTACTGATTAATAAATAAATATTAGTAAATATTTACTGAAAACTAAGAAGTACCGGAGCTGCGCTCTGGTGCAATTTAAGCCCTGACTATGATACGAAATATGGCAATGAAGATGATTTTTCATTGCTATATTTACTTATACAGTTATTTATACAGTTTACTTAAAATTTTCTGATCGTTACTTAATTCTCAAATGATACGAGTTAAGAAATATTTAATCGTAATTAAAAAAAAGTAGTGATTATTTTTAAACTTAAGGGAAGGATGCTGAAATAAGTTTCTTAAACAATATATATACTATGAATTCTGCTTTAAATAAATAAATAATCCCGATTTAAAATTTTAAAAAATACCTACATTCAAATAATACAGAGCCAGCCTTAAACATCAACAGACTCTCACTTCAGGTAAAATTCTCTCCAAAATATCCAATATATTTTAAATTTGTGAGAAAATATAATCATTTGATAAAGAAGAATATATGTACCAAATTAGAATTCATTTCAATAGAAAACGCTGAAGAATAATAAGCTAATAAGCATTTAATAAGATTGAAGGCGAAATTTCAACTTAGTATAATGGCATCACACAATAAGCACTAATGAGAAACTTACTAATGAAATTCCTCCTGGTCTTTAACTCAGAGTTATTTTGAGGTTGCTTAATAAGTGGAAAGTGTACGGGAATAATGATACACTATATGGATAGAATTTTAAACAACTTTGTGAATATAGTTCAAAAGCGTTTAAAACGTTGCAAATGTTTTATCATTAGAACTTATTTTAATCCCACATCATAATGACATTTCTATTTTAAGAGATGAAATCTCACGTCAACTTTTAGTTTAGAAAATACACGTTTTTTCTTAAATATTTTTTAGCACAAATTTAGAAAAAATGCTTAGATTAGTCAAAACAGCGAATCATTAGCCAGTCAGTCGCGATAATTACAAGTTAAAATCATGTTTTCGATTTCAAGGTGTATTTGTATAAAACCTTTTGCAATGTGTTTTTTAAGTGTAATGCCGATAAGACAAAACTAGTGATTGAGAAAATCTCACGTGAGAATTTGAGGGGGAGGGGGGGGGTCCAGCAAAATCTCACTAAAAATCACCTAAGGGGAGGGAGGGTTCCAAAATTAGGAAAACACACCTCATGTAATTTATGGGCGTCCCCTTATAGTATTTATCATGTTTATCTGCTTTGAAATAACATAAGGCAGGAGGTATAAATGAACATAAATTTAATAAGGTCTAAAAAAGGAATACATTAAAGAATATGAAAAGTATGTGAACATACATAAGTGAACATGAGTACTTACATTATTTCTTTTTATCTAAGAACAAGTTACAGTTAAAGTTAAGGGGGTAGGTGCACGAAACAAAGTCCCTATCTCCGTAATGTTAAAAATGAGGATTTTTAAGGAACATTTTTAAACAATGTACTAAATCAAAGTTCCCAAATTTTTTTCTGAGTATTCCCTGAACTATATTACATACTTTAATGGGAGATTTTAAGGCTATGATGATTGGTTATTTTTTAAAAAATTACTATCTGGATGTACTTGGCTTTTCTCTAAAAGACTGAAATTTCATGATTTATCATGCAGTAACTTCAGTTTGAATGAATTTTTTGAGAACCCCCCCCCATTATAATATGTAACTTAGTGTCATTAGTTATCATAACAAGCTACAAGATTTTAGCTTTAATAGGTTTTGAGAAAATGTTCCTTCTATGGTAAAAAATACAGTTTTGAGAAAAAGGAAATTTTGTAAAAAACTAACTTTTTACTAAAGTGCATATCAGCACCACAGCTTTAATATTTAAACCACAATTTTTTTAAAAAAGCTAAATTTCAAGGCTAAACATATAACAAAACGTTTATTTTGCTTTAAGGGGGCGTGGCACCACAATTACAGCTAATTATCCATTTTTAATTATTTTTTAAAAAATTATTAAAAATACTTCTACTCTGCGTAGAATAATAATTTTGGTATCTTTCGAAGCGTAAAATGTAATACTTGTTGAAAATGCAAAAACTGAAAAATGTGTTTTTTGGTCGAAAGTTGTGCACCTACCTCAGACACAAGTTTAATTAGTTCAGGTTACATTGGATCATAACAGTCGAGAGCGTTCATGAAAAGTAATTTTTTAAGTTCGTTTTTTTCTGATTTGTATTTCTTTCGATTATAATTATGTTTTTAGAAAGACAAACTAGGAGTCGAAAGGAAAAGGTCAGGAATTCAAAAGGAAGACGGAAAAGTGTGTGTTTCGAAACAGGTTAAATATTCCTTTTCAGTGCCATTATTCATTACGCAGCAAAAAGTGATTAATAGGCCATTCAAGTTCCACCCTTTCTACTCCGGTTGTGTTAATGAGGCAAGGACAGGTGGTTTAGAAGAGGTTTATTAAGGGGTCAGTTAAGTCTTAAACCATAGGATAACTCTCATAAACTGGCACATACTAAAATGAGTCCCAAATTTTTAAAAATAAACATATCAACAAAATTTTTTTGGTAGTGTGAAGTTAACTATATGTACCTTAATTTCAAATCTTCAAATAGCATATAAATTATTAAAATTAATAAAAATTAGTGGAAAAATTATTGACTTTTTTAAAAAAAATTATTTAAAGTACAATGCTCGTTACGCAGTCTCTAGAGCTCAAAAACAAAGGTAATTATTAATAAGTGGTGTTAAATTAATCTTAATTACATCCTCTATAAGTTATACATCACTTTATAAAAATTTATTCAACCAAAATTTGTTTTTCACCTTTATAAAGTAAAAATTTTTACTAAAGTTTTAAGTTTCAACTTTTTGATTTTTTTAAAAATATAAAAAAATCTTAAATATGTATTGAATGATGTATAACTTATAGAGGCTGTATTTAAGATTAATTTAACACCACTTTTTAATAATTACCTTTGTTTTTGAGCTCTAGAGACTGCGTAACAAGCATTGTACTTTAAATAATTTTTTTAAAAAAATCAATAATTTTTCCACTAATTTTCATTAATTTTAATAATTTATATGCTATTTGAAGATTTGAAATTAAGGTACATATAATTAACTTCACACTACCAAAAAAATTTTGTTGATATGTTTATTTTTAAAAATTTGGGACTCATTTTAGTATGTGCCAGTTTATGAGAGTTATCCTATGGTTTAAGACTTAACTGACCCCTTAATTCAAAAAGTGATGAATGGTTCTAATTTTAAAGTTATTTTATTGATACAGGGGTGTATACAGGGAGAACTATCCTTGTGGTTAGAGGTAAATGTTTTTTAAACAAAAGTTTAATTCACTAGGGAGCTACCGCCCCCTGTTCGCTTTCGCTCACCAACTCCCGTAAACTGCTTACGCAGGACCTTTTGGATTGCTCACTGACCCAGCTCACTGAACTTAACTCACTTTGTAAAATATAATATTATCATAAAAATTAGCAGAAGTCAACCAACTTTCCAAACATACTTAACAGGTCATCTCCATGAATAACACTCTCTTGAAAGTTTTAATATTTATTAACTCTAACTAATCAATAATTTAATCAAAATTTTTTTCCTTAAAAAATATCCATCACGTCTATTAATAACTATTATTAATCAACATTCTCAAAAAAAACCCATCTTTTTCTCATCTAAATCCTTTAAATTTAATATTGTTCCGTCTATTACGTAGAAAAAACCTTGTTTCATCATAAAATATGGCTTCAATTGATCGTTGTGATTGGTTGCATAATAAGTTGTTTGACAGTACTTGCTTTGTAACTGCGACCTTATCCGTAATCTAAAAAATGGAAATATTTTAAAATTGAGATTTTTTTTGAAAAATCGAACAGCTTTATGCACATTCTCGAAACCAGATACCTTAAATGATTTATACCTTAAAGATTAATATTCTCGATACCAGAAATGTGTCATTCGGATCAGTAATTAAAAAGTTTTTCACTGGAAAACGTTCACCAAAAACTTTTTTTAGAATAGAGAGATTCATATGAAAAATTTACTAAGAAAATTTCATTGACAAAATAATTTTTACTTGCTCTCTCCCAATTTTTCAGCTGTATGTAAAAAATAAAACTGGATGTTCAAATTCGGTTCATGGGATTTTAAAAGACTGGTACAGTTGACTCCGCTTATTGTGATCATTGTTATTGTTAACAATGTGATAATGATATCAAAATTGACCGGTCCCAAACACTCCTATTTAACTTAACGCAAAATGTATCATTTTATGTGATCGATATATCGCTTAATGTTATAAAAATCTGGTGAAATCCCCCCACAAAACTTCTTTTTCCCGTTGAAGGACAATTTTAATACATATAGTCATACAAAATGAGTTATTAATTTATTAGTGTTATAGGTTCCACTTTCACATTTTTATTTAAGAATGTTAAAGTTGCAACATACATTGTAGGTAATCGTTTTACCAAAGGTCTCTTTTAAAAGTCAATTCCCTCACTAGTCGTCTGATAATACACATTTTACTATGTAGTGTGATCTGTATGTAACCACAATAAAAGATTATCTTAACAGAAAACTTAAATAAATTTATCAGTTCTCCAGCTTAAATCACAAAAGCCATCTTCGCCAATACTTGCAAAAAAAAAACCTTCTATAGGTGTTAAAAACACGCTAAAGAAAAATCTACAGAAATAGTCTGTCATCTAAACTAACAGAAAATCCCTTTAGTTTACGGAGATAAATCCTGTTACATTCAAACAGAAATAATCTGTAGTCAGACAACAGAGAAATAAATCGCTAACGATACATTCTATCTTTCAACGTAATATGATTTCTCAGTTAAATCAACAGGTCGTTTTTTAGAGTAAAATGATAACGAACATTGATTGAGGTTTACCGGTCACCAAATGTGTGTCCACCTTCCTCCCCAATCCACCCCCCCAAGCACAACGCCCCCATCTATCAGCTGCGGACCCTTAACCGAATTTGGGGTCATTCGAACGCACTGACTACTAATCATCTAACAGGACGGATAGACAATGAACGCATACCACCTGCAAAGGGTGATGAAGTTATGAAATGTAAATTGGTTTTGAAGTATGAAAGGCTTAGCTACTGCGAGAACCTGTTTGGGGTTGTATATGCGTTATTCATGCGAAGGACCTACAGTCACTGCAGGAAGTATTCGTACACCCAACAAATTTGCACTAGTAAAACTCCTATTACGGCTAAATTTCACGTGCAAAATCCTAACATAGTATGTTATTCTTCATTATAATCTACCAAAAAAAAGAGCAAAAAGTATCAATACAGTTAGAAAAAAAATATTTAAAAAATGAAGTGATTTGAAAGCTATTGCTATTATGAACCTCAAGAAAAAAAATTGCATGCACGTGCTTTTAAATTAGGAACAAAATATGCTTTTCAGAAATGCAATGATCCATGTTAAGTCTATGACTGTACGAATATTTGTTCGAGCTTTCAAATCGCTTCATTTTTTATAATAATTTTTTCTAACTGTTCTGATGTTTTTTTGCTTTTTTTTGGTAGATAATAATGAAGAATAAAATACAATGTTAGGATAATAGAGCATTTTCAATCACATGACTTTACCTAACAACGGCTTTAGCAACGTTGTTTTTATCCTCCAGTGATGTCATCAGCGAATGCTTCTATTGGATGCTTCTATTTCACGCCCCTAACAACAGCCTTAGCAACGTTGTTTTTGTCCTCCAAGTGACGTCATGTGCGAATTGCGAATGCTCTATTTTTGTTTGGATTTTGCACGTGGAATTCAGCCGTAATAGGTATACTAGTGCGAATTTGTTGGGTGTACTAATACTTTCTGGAGTGACTGTATAAGCTTTAAATTGATTGTTAATGACACAACTTAACAAAGCTTTCTGATGTAATTAAGGAAAAAAATATTAGATAAAAAAAATTTGCCATTCAAATTTTAGACCATTAAGAGAATATGACTAGTTAAGGAAGTATAAAAATTTTGCACCACCTGAGAAATTTGTTTGTTACATATGTAAGTTGTTCCGGATATTTTATCACTTTTCATAAATTTTTTTATCTGTATGTTACCTACATTTCTCATTTATGAATAAAAATTCAATAAGAAAAGTGAGAAAGCTATACCAGACTGCAACTTTACTTGGGAAACAAAGAAAGTAGTTCCCAGCGCGGTGTCTGAATTTTGAGGGAAGTTAAGAACGCCAATTTAAAAATGTTATTGGTGTGTTAAACCCATGTATAATAGCGTCTTTTTATCACGATTTTGCATACCGAAATTCCTCTTATACTAGACTGCAACGTTACTTTTGACCCTGGAGAAACAAAACAAAGTAGTTCCCAGGGCGGTGTCTAAATTTTGAGTGAAATTAAGAACGTTAATTTAAAAATATGATTAGTGTGTTAAACTCATGTATATGTTACGGGCAATGTGATAAATCGGGCATTATTAATAATGCCCGGGCAATGTGATAAATTCAGTGGAATTTATGAATGAAATTTATCACTTTACCCGCCTCCACTTCGGGCATTATTAATAATGCCCGATTAATCACTTCGCCCATAACATATGTTTAACGTCTTTTTATCACAATTTGCGTACCGAAACTCCTGGTAGAAACGGCGTTCTGTTTACTCTGTTTTTCCTTCTGCATAATGACGTCATAGGGTCGGGAAACGTTGCAGTCCAGTACAGAAACCCAACAGCCTTTCCGTTTACTCAGTTTTTCCTTCCGCGTAGTGACATCACAGGGTCAAGAGGAAACGCTGCAGTCCAGTACAGCAACCCAATACCCATCTCTTGAAATGTATGGTTGGGATACCATGCTGAATAACAGAATAGTATATAAACAGATACACCATATCTCCACTTTACAATACCCCTTCAAACGCAAACGGTCACACACAAACATCTAATGTTGAACATCTTATATCCCCCATTCACCGTCATAACACCCCACAACCTATATCTCCTCTCATTCTACCATAGGTGCATCTTCAATTTAGCATAGGGAAGGTGAAGATGAATACGGGACTTCAATCAATGGGGCCTTCACTCCTCCAGGACAGCTTGAGGAATGGATTCCGGCCACGGTGGCCTAATTTATTGTCCTGCACGATCCCCGACATCGATTGAGGACCAGTGTGTGAATGCATGACACTTGGATTGCCACTTCAGTGCAATGGGCCGCTATTGGTTAGATGGAAGGGCTACGACCTACAAGATTCGTCGTGAACAAGGAATGTAGGTTTTAAGAGTGTTACCACTGATTCACTTTGTTGAATACTTCTGTGAAATGACATTTATGCAGCGTTCAAAATTGGCACTGGACTCTGACCACTACGGTTAGAAAATCAGTGATCCGGCGGACTAGTGGTGAAAAAATATCCCACTCTCCAGTTCTAGCCGCGTTTTTTATTTGCTGTTTTATGTCATTGGATTGGATTGTGGGTACATATATTTTCCGGTCTGTGTGCTTGATCTCAAGGATCCGCTTGTTTTATGTCATTTGGTGCAATATTAACATTTCATCAAGAAAAATACTTAATTTTCAAACTTATTTGTTTATTTAGTTAGTTTGTTGTTTAGTTTAGCTTTTTAAAATTAATATTTGGTATTCACTTTAAGTGCTGTAGCTACTTTAAATAAATTGAAACTTGTTCTTTTTAATTTGGCGGACCAGTCATTTTGGTTGAGGACCAGTAAGATTGGCAAAGTAGTGGTCAGTAGGACCAGTGTGTTATTTTTCCAATTTCTAACTCTGCATTTATGGGTTGCGTCATTTGTTTACAAACGGAACTACAGGTGAGCAAGGGGGAGCAGGGAGGGGCAGCTACCTCCCTAAATCGTGGGTAATTTCTTTTACTTTAGTTTTAACTTTACTAATTAATTTTCAAAAAGGGAAAAATTTGAAAACACTGATCACTAGAGTGTAGACCTGCATCAAAGTCGAAGAGGATTCAAAATTAAGAATGAGGGCTCCGATTACCCTAACAACCACCTGTTAACCGAATAGTGACTCCTTTGTGACTGTCAGATTGGAGTCATGAGTGTGAACTTGAAGTCACTGGGAAGTCGCTGTGACTGACCGAATGTCCGAAATTAATTTGTGACCAAAATCTGTGACTACTTTTTGACTTCACTGTGAGAAGGTGCATTTGTGACTGGTTACACGAAAAATTCCCTGCAGGGTCGTCACTCAATACTGGTCACTGTGTGTGACTTTCAAGTTAAGTCGCATTTCGGTGAGATAATTGTGACAAGTGACGTTATTTTGTTGTTTCTTATGGCACTTGGAATATCAAAGCTCAATTCGCAAAGCGTACAGGATTTAAGGCAAAGGGGGTGCGGCTCTTGAGAAAGTGAGGCCCATGAAATGGTAGGAGCCCCACTTAAACCTCGGATGATAGATGTCCCCACCATCTATCGCCACCTCCATAATTTACCATGGTTCTGAAGGGGAGGGAAATAGTCTCCAGACACTTGGACCCGTGGTAAACTGCGCCTTGACCGACCACAGAACTTTCGGACTCACAGATTTAATAAGCACGTACTCCGCATATACTCGGTTCAGTGACGTTATAATAGTGACATCACTGACTTTTTTGTAGTTAGGGTACTTCTAAATTAGTATCTTAACATTATCAAATCGAGAAAAAAATTAGTTCCCCATAATACCATCACATGGAACGATATTCTTCACCTCAACAAAGACCATTATAAATTTCAACCACCATTACAACTACAACTCTACCAAAGAACGCATCGAAGTCCGATAGAAATAACTATCCAAAACCCATTCAAATCTTTAAAAAATCCTCTTAACTACAACCCCTTAACAGCAGCGAGACCAATCGTCACCATTTAAAGCTGCCCATTCGGCTAATGCGGGCCACATTAGCCCACGTAATTGCGATAATCGGAAATCGCGGTGATCGGGCGGCTGTTTATGGGCCATTTACACTAGTCGCCGCCACGCGTCCGTTTCTTCGGTATTATGCCGGATTTACATGGAGCGATACGACCGGAAGGTCATGAGATCTCTGGTCCTGCCATTGGTTCTAAGTGGTACGACGTAGTAGTTACGTCATCACTTGTAGGGAATTCATAGGGAAGTTTCGACCCGTCACGTCGCTCGAGTCGTTGCATGTATATCCGCCCTTATAGGGATTAGCAGTGGTTCCGATAGTACTACTAATCCCGTTAAGGAAATCGGGAGTGTTTATGGGTGCTTTTAAGCCGTTTTAAAACCGAAATGGGATGTTGTATGTATTTAATTAGGGCGGAATGGGTGACCGTAGACGCGTTTGGGAGCTATTCGGGAATTAGGTCTTGACCGTAAATGACGGGACACTGCATTATGTGATTTGTACTATACTTTTATCATGGTCAGTCTAACAGTTTTAGACCGACCATGATGGAAGTATAGTACAAATCACATAATGCAGTGTCCGGTCGTTTAAACTCAATGGTTAGCAAAGTGGGCGGTACTGCCCTTGAGTAGGAAGCTTTCTGTGGGGGCGTTGATAAATTACTATTAGAAAATTCGTGGGTGGAGTCGGTAGTATAAAATGGGGCATTGACTACTTTTAAATGGACAGTTCTAGCATTTTTTAATTATTTTTTTATTTGATAGACGGTTAAAACAGAATTTTTTTTTTATTTTTATGCTTAATTACTTTTTTTATTTAATTTCAAAGTTTTCTTTTAAAAAGGGTGCCTGGTACGTCACAAGTACTTGTGTGACGTCGGTTGGTACAAAAAACACTAGCAACAGCCAATCAAGAATAGCCTTTTGGCGACTCTCGTTGTTTGTTTGTATCAAATTACGTCACGATGGATTCGAGGTTAACTCAAATTTAGTTATTTTTATTTTCAAATATCTAATAGTGTTTTCAGGTGACGTCACGACCAGTTATTTTCTTTTAACTGTTGCTAAGGCGGTTGCTAGGTGACGAGGTATCTGTTGTTATGGCGGTTGTTAGGTGTGGGGTCACGTGATTACAAATGCTCCAATAGAAGAATTACACGACCAGTTATTTTCTGTAACAGTTAACCTTCTGCAGGGCAAAAAACTGTAACCTTTTGCTGCTAAGGCCGTTGTTAGGTCCGAGTCATGAGATTGAAAATGCTCTATTAAATATATTTTTTGAAAGTTTTAATCCTAATTTTTGAAATTAGAACGTTTTTTTCCCCGGAAAATGGTTTTATTTCAATTTTTAAAACATACCGGAATTGTTCATTATTGCTTATTGTCATTTTCTCATGTCTTTATGGACTTGGAGTTAACCAATTATTCTACGCAAATACTATTTGGGTTTGGGAACTACTGGACATAACTTATAAAGGCTCGGTAAATCTTTAAAATAGATTAGTTTGTTTAGAGGAAAAATTGAACGTTGGAAGATTTTTCTTCTTTACCCACAATATGCTTTTAACAATTAAAATTTGAAACAAGTTTTTCCAGGACAGTTCAGAAACTGTGAAGGGCGACTTCTAATACTATTTCTCCTTATGTCATTAGTAAAGAATTGAAAGCAAACTACGAAGTTTATAAAAAAATACTAGAAAGAAAAATACGTCTGTTCTGTTACAGTACTTTAGTGAGTTTGAATAATTTACTGCGACTAATGAAAATTTTACAACGAATGAGCACTTAACTAACAGTTAAAAAAGATGTCTGTTGAAAACTGACTAGTAATCATCACTTTCAGTGAGTTTTTCAAAAAGGAACAACTCACTTTTTATATAAGTAATGAAATATTATCACACATGAATAATTGATTTCATTTTTATCAAGAACTAACCTATGAGTGAAGAGAAAAACCTTTTTTTGAAGGTACACATTTTTGAAACAAAAACTAACCATGAACAGGGAAAAGAGCTTACAAGAGAGAAAAATAACGAGACATTTTTGGTCACTAGACAAATTTTTATATGTTTGTTTGTCTATGCAAAAAAAAAATCTTTGTTTTTAAGTTTCAGTAATAAGACGCTATTTCTACGCACGAATAGAGCACTGCATATATTAAATTGGAATGGTACGTAGTTATTTTAGATGAAACGCCGTATGTAAATACGCTGTAACAATATTTCAGAAGCTTATAAATTTATTCTAAGTACTCGTTGGAAAGAAATTTCGAAGATGTATGTGGTGGTATAAATATATTGCATTAATGATTTATTTACACAGACCTATTTCATATATAGTACTTATTTCATATCAAAGGAGGTTTGGTATCTTAAATGCTACAAGATGAAATTGATGTAAATTATGTCTTGAAAAACGACAGTATAAAATAAATTGGACACTATATATTCCTGATAACTCTGGTTTGATGGCAACTTAAAAATGTGAATAAATAAATGCATAAAATCATGCATTCAGAGCAGTTGGAGTTTAAAAACTGATTTGAATTACGTAGTTTTTACCTGCTCTTACAGAAATAATTTAATGTAGATTGTGATTTTATCATAGACGTAATTTATTCCATATAAATTTCAGTTCAGCTGGTAAAGAATTTTGCTAATACCTTTCATTTTATACGAATAACATAAATTGCATCAACATGGGAATATTTTTCCTTAACAAAAACGAGCTATTGTTTAGTTATAACTTGTAACATCACAGAATAGAAAACATTGCATTCAACTACTACAATAAGTTAATTTGCTTGAAAACCGCTTTCTCATTAGTTAAATATATTTTTTGTTATGCAGTTTTCAAACTTAATATAGGTGTGTTAATTACATCTATATTATTTAACATTCAAAATATTTAAAGGACAACTTACCTCTTGATAAGCTTGATGCATTCAGCTTGACATTTTCAGCTTTACAGGCTGTAGAAAGAAAAATGTGTAAAACATTAGGTTGCTATTCATGATCAAGTATCATAAAAAAGTTCACGTGTGATAAATCATGAGTTAAAAATTAAAAAAAAAACATCAAGGCTTTAATACCAGGGAGATTTTGAAGTTAATGTTAATACTAGAGTATTTATAAAATAGAATAAATCGACACAAAATCTCCATCTTTGACACAAAATCTCCATCAAAATCTTTGCTATACAATAGAATTTTGAAGGGAAAAATTTGTTCTAAACTAATCACCAAAACTTCCATAGGGGGTTTGAACCTTTTAAGGGCACCCTGGACGTACACCCTTCTGTAAAGATACTATATAAAATCAATTGTTTTTAAATTTTGAAATAACTCAGAAATAATAATCAGAGTAATAATTTAGCCTAACAATTAAGAACTTTTGAAAGATTATCCCCAAAAATTGAAAAAAAATCAAAGTTTCTTATTTTTACATTTTTCTCGTTTGATAATTTTCTGGACTTCGATGATAAAGAGTTACATTTAGGTGGGACATTCGGTCAACGTGACAGAGAGACAAATAACAGGACGTCTGATCACTATTTATATTCAAAATTTATTAGTACTTTTAACGATGCACTCTGACGACTCTTCTATATTCAGAAACACCAGCAGATAATAAAACATGTCCAAACCGAAGATCGATTCCTCCCAAGCTTCCGGACCTAATAACTCTCCTTTCAACTCTTAAAAATCGCCCAGAACACATCGAACCCACTTTACTCATTAAAACACCACCCACATCGAAAGAAATCTACCGGGGACCGTCCCAAGAGGAACCAGGTCCCTCCTTGATGTATCACGCACCACACAGAAAAGTCATTAAAAAGGATCCCAGTCCCACCCGCCCCGGGATATCAATGGAATCGAACCCAATCTCGGCCGGTTCAGGGTTTGCAGTGTTATATTTTTGGTGCCTCTTGTTTTGCTGTTTCCTTAATTACGCCTTTTGAAGATTCGTCTGAGGGTTGGACCACACTGGGCGACTAGAGTCGTTCGAAGACGTTAAGATCTTTATTAAATGGAGGGAAGAAAAAACGGGGGTTAAAGGGCGATGCACTAGTTTATAAATTCCAAGTGCTTGTGGATAGCAATCGAAAGCACAAGTTGAGTGGCGGGCCGCAGAGAAATATATTATACATATTTTTCAAGGGAGAATCTTTAGTATGGAAATCTTCTGAAGAGAGAGGGGCGAAGGTTATTTCATAAGGTGAAGGTACACTACTAAATAAATACCTTGGTCTCTCTCTTTGTGTGTTTTATTGAGATTTGTATGTAATTTGTGCACTAAGTCATACACGACAACAACAGCACTACTATATTTTAGAAAACTTTAGGGAACTTAAATTTTTTTTGCCCAACATCTTTTAATACTGAATACAACTTGAAAGGAGGGGTCTTCCTCTAGAAAATGTTTGTTAATTTCCCTAAAAATAGGGAATTATAATAAAAACAGATAATAGGGTTTCACATTAGAGTGAAAAATAGGATGGGATTGGGATACTCTATTTTGACCCTTCTTGTAATAAAGGTTGACCTAAGCTCTAACCCATTGCTACACGCAGGGGGAGAATTTCAGAGTATACAACCTCCCCCGAAGCCTTAAACATTTAATTTTTCACCATAGAAAACGACCAAAACAACTCCATAATCTGTGGAGTAAATAGGGGTAGTTCGGAGGTCCTCCCCCGAAAATGTTTTTAATTTTACTATGCTAAAAAGTATTTTTAAGCTACTTTTGGGGGGTTTCAGGGGATTTGCACTAGACTTCTCCTGTAACCGAGGAAAAACGGGTGTCATCCTTTCACTACAGGAACACACTTTCAAGCGTTACAGGAGTAGTCTAGTAGAGCATCTCTTCTTCTTTCTCTTCAGGATCTTAACGACTTCAAGTGTATCTTCGTCGCCCTGTGTGTTCCAGCTCTTAATGGGTGTTGAGATCTCTCGCCCATTAGCATTTTCTCTGATGGGTATGGGGGTTAATGAGGGGGATAATTGTTGGAGGAGGGGGGTAATGATGAGGTGCTGACGGGCGACACGTGTTGGAGGTGAGAAGTTTGTGGGGGGGGGGTTGAGGGAGGAGTTGGGTGGTCAGTTTTGTGGGGTAATTTTAAGGTTGTGGGTAAATTGAGAGATGTGGTTTTGGGATGATGTAATGGATGGGTTAAGTAAGATGTGCTTTTCTTGTTTGAAATGATACATCAAAGAGGAAAGACGAAGTTTCAAAGAGTTGATCTTGACAAAAATATCTGGGGTCGCATATTTACTTAGGATTTTAATTTAAATTTGCATATTCATAACGTCTTTAAACTATTTGTTTTATTCCGTAACCTAAAATTTGTTGAAAAAATAGGGTAATCTTTTATTCTGTATTTTGTAACATGTAATGCATGGAAATTAATTGCTTTAGAGCTTTTTTACCTGCAATATTAAGATTGTAAAGCAATCCAGTTCTGATTTTAAGTTTATCCCTTTCGAGTGACCGCCCCTCTAACGGCCGTATTCACCACTAATCTAAAGTTAACCTAGAATCAAGAACTTTGATAGGCTTAAAACTTGTTTACCACTTTTCGAGTGGTAAACAAGTTACCACTCGACTTACAGGTAATTATACACTGATAAAAAAAATCTGCTAACACTAGATGTCCATTACTTTCGTAATATATTAATGTCTGAAGACTTTTTTTTGGTAATTAGTAGCTGTTTTAGATTTTTTGGAACTATTTAACGGACCACAAAAAAGTGTAAAAGCAATCCACATACGATTCGAATCTCGGAACAATATGGCGGACGAGAGCTCCGGAGTTACCCTCTCAAACCTCTCTCAAGTACGAGAGAATTTTCATCGTTTCCGTACCGTTCTCGTTTCTTCCACGTGTTTGTCTTTCTGAATATGGCTCTTACTTTCAGAATGGTGATGTGGTGACCGCAGCTAAAAAAATACTTACAACTACTAGAAATCACAACAATAAAGAGTGGCGAGTATGGTACTGACCTGGGGCGATGACAGTGAAAAAGCAGGAGGACTGCTGGTGCCCGACCGAGTTGTTGGCCCAGCAGAAGAGAGTGCCGTAGTCGGCGGGGGAGGTCGGCCGGTAGAGGGCGGTGCTCACCGTCCCTCTCCCAGAGTGCTGCAGGTCGTAGTGCTTGCGCACCGTGTTGCTGAACTCCCACTTGAAGGTGACGTCAGGCGGTTCGGCCTCCACCTCGCACCGGACCGGAACGCTCTCGTTCAGCCGCACCGCGTATGTGATCTGCTGGTGCTCCTTGCACACGGGAGCGTCTGCAGAGAAAGGAACAATCTTATATCAGACATCACTGTCCCTAGTAGCACAGCTCATACCAAATATGTCAAGTTTACGTAACTGCCACTAGAAGTAAACGGAATTTGGTCATACCCTCTTAAAACGACAGTTTCAAAACTGAGTAAAAATTACTCAAATTTGAGTATGTCACATACTCAACCTGGCTCCGAGTCAAATTTACTCACATTTGAAAACATGCACACACTCAAAAATGAGACATCATGTGCATTAGAGGTTAAATGTAGCTCTTTAGAAAATTAAGGGGAAAGATTTGAGCCTTTGGAGCTTATAGAATTTTTTGATTTGGTAAATAACACTTAGTCTTATGTCAGAAAGAATGGTCTAGGGTCCTCCCCGAGAAAGTTTAAAAAAAAATTGACTAAAACTTATCATAGTAAAATAATTAAAATGTAAAAACTGAAAAATTATATTATTTGATGTGAAGGAATTTAATCTTTTCTATTAACGTTTTAAGTTTTTGCTCATAATATAATTTACGACACCCTACCAAATGATGTAACCCCAAAAATAAATTATATGAATCTATAACTTTTGTAAATTTCTTTTACAAAAACATTTAAAACATTTTTTTAATAAGGCCAGTTTCAAAAAGTAATACATTTAAAAAAGGATACTCCAAAAATTCTTGTTTTCCTAAGTTGAAGGGATAAGATATTATTAACTGGAAAATTACAAATTCCCTAGCTACCAAACATTGGGAACTTAAACAAAAAAAATATTAATACACTCCACAAGGACACTCCAAAAGATTTAATAATTCATTCTTTAAATTTTACCAAACGCTCCTATATAAGAGGTCCCAATCTCCTTAATTTTAAACCGAAAATGCAAGCACCGATTTTTCAATATAACGTTAAGTAATACTTTAAAGAAAGCCGGGGTATTATAATAATGGTTGTTTTTCCTTGTGTTCTGCATTTAATAATCTTCAAGCATGTTTTGAAAGCTTTGCATTAGAAGTAAGAAGGGAAGGAAAATGATAACAAGAACCTTCATAACACCGACTTTCTGAGGGAAGAATGTAAAACAAATATTTTGATTCTCGGTTCGAGAAAGCAATGCTGGGATATCCTACTACACAAGGAGGAGCAGTATTCAACCTTTCTAAGTACTAGTAAGAAGGGAATACAAACAAACTTGAAAGGAGAAAGCGACAGAAAGTTTTGGAAAATGAAAACGAGTCACTGTTGGGATCAAAGGATGTCATGTTATGTCCTTTTGTATAAGGTTTACACGTGGCATCAGTTATTGCCGAGATTCATGCATTTTCGTCTGTGCTTTTCTAGGAAACTGATGAATGTAATTTCTCAACGCAAACTTTTGTCGAAGATGTTCAAGCCCTTGTTATGTAAGGGCAAAATTATATTCCTGTAATAAATAATGGGTATTGAAAGCTAATTTCCTCTTAAAATTCTCCTTTGAGAAATTAGCTTTTTCAAGCCGAGTAGAGTTGGAAAGAATATCTTGAATGGATCTTGAAACAATTGTTCATTCAAGAAGATTCTTGATGGAATCTTGAAGAATATTTAGTAATGTTATACTATATGAAACATTTTGTTTTAAAAAATTGATTTTTCAGTAAAAGCTTATGACATAGTAATGATTCACGTTTTACAAGTCTGCAATAGAGCATTCGCACATGACGTCACTTGGAGGACAAAAACAACGTTGCTAAGGCTGTTGTTAGGGGCGGGAACTAGAAGCATCCAATAGAAGCATTCGCACATGATGTCACTGGCGGGCAAAAACAACGTTGCTAAGGCCGTTGTTAGGCCGAGTCATGTGATTGAAAATGCTCTATAGTATAAAAATCAAATTACTCACAATTTTCAACTCTATTTTGGATTCTATGAAACAGGCGCTTGTGCATCAGACCCGTTTTCCCTGAACTGAGACTATAATTTAGTTACTAAGAAAACATTAAACAACGAATAAATATTCAAATTAGAAAATGGGCGTAGGAAATAATTTATATCCTGAGGTGTTCATTCAAACCAAAGATATTCATAACATAAATGCTTTTTTTAGTATAGGAAATATATTATTTTAAATCAGAAGATAAAAAATTGTCCTGTGATTGTTAAATAACTTAAGAAAAAAAAACAGAGATAAGGTTTATTCATATCCATAATATATTTTTCAGGGAGGGGCCGGATAATTTAACATGGAATAACATGGAAATTCAGGCAACTTTTGCTGCCAAAGCTTTCCTGTTTCTTGTAGATTACTTTTTACAATGTTGGGAAACAAAAAACCCTACTTAGTTATTTTACAAATCCGAGAATAAAAGTAATCATAGGGCCGGGCCGTATTCAGAAACTTTAACACGATACAATAATGATACGATAACGATCAATTAGGGACGACCACTCGAGCTCATCATCGTGTTAAAAGTTTCTGAACGCGGCCCTAAAACTAGTCATAATACTCACGGCTGACGTTGAGCTTGAGCTCTGGGCTGACACCCCTCCCCTGGTCGTTGGACGCGAAGCAGCTGTATGCGCCCCTGTTGGCTCGCGTCAGCCGCTTGAAGACGAGCGTGTTGCCGCTGACGACGTCCGTGCGTGATGCATTGTGGGAGAGGGGTCTCCCCCCCAGCAGCCACCCGGGCCGTCCCGCGGGGGGGTTGGACGACACGTCGCACACCAGTCGCACGTAGTCGTCCTCTTTGGGCTGGCGGCCTGCCTCTTCGCTCACCAACCGGATGGACACTTCTGGCACGTCTGCAGGGGGAAGGAATAGTCATTCATTACACTCTGAAAAAAAATCTGTGGATTTTTTGATGGAATCCTATCCAATTTGCTGTTAGGGGACATCCATAAATTACGTGAGGTCAAAAAGGGGGGAGGAGTTTGGAAAAATCTCTCGAAGGGGGAGGGGAGGTCAGGGCCGTATTCAGAAACTTTTAACACGAGTCGAAAACGAGTCGATAACGATTCGAGACCGAGAACGATATCGAAATCGATCATTATCGAAACGAGTACTTTAGCTCTATCTCGTTTCCTCAAAAACGAGTAATGGTTGAAAAGAAATTCGCGTCATCGCTGGGAGGTTTTTATTTATTGCTGTCATTTTACAAATTTCGACCGGATTATAACATAATGTCCTTTCCCCCCACAGCATTAATAATGTAAAGATTTTAGGTGCTATGAAGCACAGAATGCAAATGAATAGGATAGAAAATCATTTTTAAAAAGTTGGTAAATCTCACGTGGGGGGGGGGGAGGGGGTCCAGCAAAATTTCACTAAATCTCACCAAGGGGGGAGATTTTGCCAGATTTTGGAAAAAACACCTCACGTAATTTATGGATGTCCCCTTATTGCATACAATACAGACCTTCTCTGTATAGGAGGTATACGGTATAGAGCAGTGGTTCCCAACAGGTGGTCCGCGGACCACTGGTGGTCCGTGAGAAGGTTCATAACTTATCCAAAAATTGTGTTGAATTTTTAAAAAAATAGATTTTCTTATCACACAATCCCAGATAAAAAACCATAGATGTAAAAAAACCCATCTATAAAAGAAAAATTTATTGCAGGAAATGCAACAGTTTTAAACATATAAATTATTATTTTCTTCCTTAATCGCTCCTTTGGAATACATAATGTTATGATTAAAGTAATGTTAATTTATCTTTTAAGTTTAATATATATTATTTGATTTCCAGTTTCTTTAAGAAACATATATTTAAGAGAGTTGGTGTCTCTTACTTCAGAAAAAAAGTAAAACTTCAAACCATCTGTGAGAAATGAATGCATTGAAAAAAAAGATTAAATTTTTATTAAAGATAAAGTTGTGGGTAGGGATGGTGCGCACGAGGTTCAAATTTAAGTAAAGTGGTCCGCAGACATATTTGAGTTGGGAACCACTGGTATAGAGGTACAGTCGACGTATTATCCTATTGATAACATTATCCGTTAAACTGTGTTGATTGTAAAATAAGTTCTCGGAATGGTTGCCTATTTCCCGCAGGTGTTTGTTGGAGGGGAAATATCTTTTTTTTGTTAGGTTTGTAGCACTTGTAATGAAAACACCATGGAGGAAAACCATAGCTCCATGAGGAAAACACACACAGCCATCTGGAATTTATTTCCGGTACTGTCGGTGTTAGCTGCAGATCATTTTGATAAAGCGTAAACTAAAGCGCTCCAGCTCGACTTTTCGTATTATTCTTTTCTGCAGTACTGCCATTAGAATATCTCCACAGCCAGTGAGTGGGCAAGTCGCCCTCCAACAGTTACGTTTTATTGAAAAGAAACTCATGTTTTATTCATGACAATAATTTCAAACTAACAATCTACCAAGAAGAGATACGAAGATTTTCCGATTTCAACTTAACTGTATACGATAAGTAAAACAGAAAAGTATCGAAATTACATATTCAATCTTTCCCCACAAAACCTACCTCTCACGATAAACTCTACAAATTAGACAACCATTATTGTTTCTATCTAGAAGAGACAAGCTCTTTATCTTGAGTAAACTCTGCTTTATCGATCACTTTCTGTTAAGTTGGTCTTTTTTATCGAAGACCCTTTTGTGCCTCCGATATTTTTATAGGTCTTTTAAACCTTAAAGATTGATGATCTTACCATACAGGTTTAAAGAAAAAAAATATTTCGTAGCTAAAGACTTTCCCCTGCAGAGCGAAAACTTCAACTTTCAACTTTTAGTAACGCAATACTTTTTTTTATGCTTACCAGCATGATAAAAAGCAGAACACAGTATATGAATAAAATAATGTTTTCCATGCATGCTCTGCTTTGTGAGATGGCTTTGCCAGGGGATTACGGAAATAAAACTAGCCATGAAGAGATTTTTAAGAATAAAATAAAGAAAACTCGAGAAAAATAAAGTTGAATCCAAGCGAGATTCTTTTTGTATCTATCTGGCCTGTATTTTGTCAGAGAATACGAAAGAACGGAGTTTTGCATTAGTTCAGATTTGCTAACTGTAACTGTACACGTTGAATAAAAGTTGAGTAAACTTTTTTTTAAGAACAAAAGCGACCTTTGTTAGAAATAACTAGTTTCAAATACCCGTTTTTGTTCGACTTCATTAAGCGGCTTTTTGTATTTAAATTTATTTTCCGTTGTGTATTAAATGCCAAACAAAACTTTCGGATCATATTTTATTTTTATTAAACCTTTCAACATGACATTAGTTTTATGTTCTATCCCTAACTGTGTTATTAAGATTACAGTTTTATTGATTCTTTGATTCTGTAGTGTACACTTCACGGCATGTTTCTAAATGTAGAGACTTATTTTGCATTAAGATCGAATGAATGTTTGTATAAAAAAATAAATTATTTTACCTTTCTTAACCGAAATTTATCTTTTAGAAGAGAGAGGAAAAGACAGATAAAGAAAGTACAGTCAGCAGAGAAAAAAAAAACCAAAGGCATAAAGAAGGAAAACTTTTTTTAGTTCTGAGAGTTTTAAAACAGATTTTTAATGTTTAGAGCACTAAATCTGATTTTGAAATTAATAAATTTTGTTCATCCAAATCCTCAGATAGGTGAACCTTTAAGATTACTTTTACAACACATTTGTAGTTATTATACTCCCTTTTTGCTGTTTTAAGTCACAGATTAAATATTTGTAGTTGTTTGTTTGCAGTCACAGTTGATTTAATGGATTTTTTAAATATAAATTTTACCTTTATAATGTTTGTAAAATAAAACAATAGCAGTTCTGTGTTTAGAATTTTTTATTTTATCCACGGCTTAAAATGGTGCAGCTGAATTATCATATCATAGAATCTGGAGCTTTTGGCTAAAAACTACCATATTTGATTTCAGGGCACACGTAACCTCGAATACCCCGACACTAAAAATCTGTTGCTTAGAAAATGCTCTATGTAATGTAAAAAAAAAGAAGAAAAATAGAGAAAGATAGTAGTAAAAGTTTATGGGGTAGAAATGAGAGAGATGGAGAAAGAAAGATTTATAGTATATGGATAAAGAAAAAGAGCGAAAAAGGAAGGGAAAGAAAGAAGAGATAAATAAAGGAAAGAAATATAAGTACAGATAAAGGAGAAGATAGTAAATAATAGAAAGAGAGATCTTAGATAAAGAATAAGAGCAGAAGAGAAATAGAGCAAGGTAAAGAAAGAAATAGAAAGAAATAGATATATAGATAAAGGAGAAGAGAGCAAATAATAAAGAGGGAGATATTTAGATGAGGAAAAGAGCAGAAGGAAAAGAAAGAAAGGTAAAGACAGAGAGAGAGAACAGAAGAGAAAGAAATAGATATTTAGATAAAAGAGAAGAGAGTAAATAATAAAGAGAGATATTTAAATAAAGAAGAGAAACAGAGCAAGATAAAGAAAGAGAGAACAAAAGAGAGAGATTAAGTAATTTTCGTGAGGTCTGTCATATTGAAATCTCTTATTTATTTCTCACAGCTCGTGATACAGAAACCTCACATTTCCACAACCACTCGAATCCCAAGTATCAAATCACCTCACATAACTCCACTATCTAAGACTCACCTCACTCTACCCTCAACCAAACTCAACTTCTAATTAGTGCTAAAAACTACAGGCGCCGCACTGTTTGCCATAATCATTAATTCGTTAAGAGTAATTCTAAGCAAGCCGGACCACCGGATAGTCCTAATTACTTATTAGGAAATGATTCCAAGTGAGTACTCATCCACCTATCATATTCTTAGGACACATCTATGCAGGTATGACGTCAAGTTTCATTAGGCCTTGCATCTGGAGTGAGTGCGATTAAATTAAACGGAAGAACGTATGTAGATTGAGTTTTTCAGTTTGATGGGGTTCTGACAAGTGGGTGATGGGATTTTAAATGGTTTTTTTTTTTTATACTGATTCGATGAGTGTCTGGGTTTGGCATTTGATTTAGTTTAATTTAAAAAGCTAGGATGGATATGTCGTGTGGTAGTGGAGAATATTTTATGTAAAAAGGGGGTTAATTATTCACGTGGAAAAGTTCTTTAGTCCGTGGTATGAACTAATTATTTTATTAACTAGATTAGTGGCGGTGATATTTGACTTTATTCAATTTTTTGTGGTTATTAGGAATAACTAGGGTTGATAAAATTATAATAAATGCGTATAATGATGGTTAGAATGGGAAGTCTGGTATGGTTAATTTATTGATGTCGCTGTTGAAAAATGGTGGACTAACGTAAAATTTAAGTAATGAAGGATCACGAAATTAATCATGATGGAAAAAAGAGGGAATAAAAGAAGAAAAAATTAGTACCTACCCTCAGAGTCTAGAAAAAGAGATATTAAAGTATCATGAAATAGTGTAAATATCTGAATATATTATACTAAGAAAGGTGATATTTTTTATGAAACTTGTGTTACTAAAGAGAAAAAGGTTTTTTTTTAAACCGAAGTAGTTAGTTATTGTATGTCTAAGATGATATCTCGTTTACATTTCTTACATCCATTCGTTTAGTATTGTTTCTATAGCAACCGTCACAACCAGGCTACTAGTCCAGAGCTCATCTTAATATTTTTAATATTCTTCACTTTGGGGAAGATATTAGTGCTGTCCTTTAAAAACAACCCACTCCAAATTGTACCCTAAAAACAACCCATTGAGATTTTTTAATTAAATAATTAAAATTAATTTTACCATCTCATATACCCTGTCCTTCCTGTCCCTGTTCATCTCATATGCCCTTTAGGCTGGGCGCGCACTAGCGACTAAAGTCACGGCGACCAGGATTACTAGTATCAAAAATATCACTAGAAAACAATGGATCCCTATGAAGAAATTCTTGGCAATCGGCCAAGTATCACGTCGCCAGTATCACTTTACGGGCCGTATTCAGAAACTTTTAACACGATTATGAAACGAGTCGATAGCGATTCGAGACCGAGAACGACATCGAAATGATATCGAAACGATCATTTTCAAACGAGTACTTCAGTTCTCTCGTTTCCTCAAATACGAGTAATATAGTGGACTCGTTTCATAATCGTGTTAAAAGTTTCTGAATACGGCCCTACAACTTGTTTCAATAGCCATGGCGACAATTTTGTCTTTGTCACCGTGACAAAAGTCGCATGTGCGCGCTCGCCTTTAGAGTGTCAGGGGTGTAAAAACTGGTCAAAGAACGGTTTATTTACTTATTTTTTTAACAATCTGAGAAAATGTAGATTTTTGGCAAAAATGTGCTTTAGATTTACAGATTTTGTAAAAATGTATGTTATAAAGACTTTAGAGCATTTTTCGCGCATTTTTATGGTATCCCATTACTATGAGAATAAAATATTAAAGTTTTAGCCAATTAGAGTCCTTCTAGGAAAAAGTGGGTTTTTTTCAAATTCTTACTTAATTGGCTGCCAATTTGTAATAGATAGTTGGAATTAAAAATGCTTAGCACTAAAATGTTAGGGAGGATGAGCCGCTAGTACAGTTTTTTGTTCGATTTAATTATCCTTTTTATTAAGCTTTTAATGAAGAAAATATGAAACAGTGGGTTGTTTTTACCGACTTCAAAAAGGAGGAGGTTATCAATTCGTCGAATATAAATGTTGAATCTTTGCCAGGCCCTTTTGGTATGTTCTACTGGACCGATTTGGACGCGGTTTGTTGCATTAGATTATAATTGTTTTCAAGTTGGTCCCATTTTAATTTAAACGCCCTCTAGCGGATACAAGAGGAGTTATAATAAATAAATCAAAAACTTGTGGCGAGCTTACTCACCACTATAAGAGTCAGATTATTGAAACGGGGAATAAATACCGACTGAACCTTACAAAACTCTGAAGTGAAGAATCTGTTTCTTAAAAAGAAAACTTCATTTAAACGACGCCTAAGTTGTCGTGGGTCTGCCGGATAATTTTTTTTTCTTTTGGCATGAAATTTCTGGAGCCGCAATCGACTTGATATAAAAAGAATGAAATAAATTAATTTTTAACAAAAAAGAGACCGACTTCAAAAATGCGCCTAAAAGTGAGAAATAATTTTTATCCAAAAAACAACAATACTACTTTTTAACATAATTTTTGAAGTCGAAACACTTTCACAATAAGTGACGAAACCACATGTTTGATAGTATAATTCTAAATTTCGTCATTCATTTCGTCATTCGTCGAACAGAAAATAATATATTGTGCCTTTAATTGTAAATCTTCTTTTATCTTATGTTATATGCTAATAACGTGTTCTTTTTTTAATGTTAGCGAGGAATGTTAATTTATTGTGAAAGTGTTTCGACTTCAAAAATTATGTTAAAAAGTAGTATTGTTGTTTTTTGGATAAAAATTATTTCTCACTTTTAGGCGCATTTTTGAAGTCGGTCTCTTTTTTGTTAAAAATTAATTAAAGGACAGCACTATACATTTCCGTAATCCCCAATCATTTTTTAACACAGCATATTCTTTTAGATAAATAAACACAGAGATAGTGAGAGAGGAAATACTAAAAAGAATGAAGAAATAAGGGAGACAGAAAAAGAGAAAAAAAGATAGAGAGAAAGAGAGAGAGAACAGAAGATGTGGAGAAATCCAATTTTCTAACAGTTTGAATTACTCTCAATGCATCCTTCCTGATAGAAAAAAAATTGACGGGAGAACCTTTTTTGTCACATCTTAATCAACTGGATAGGAAACTATTCATCACTAAGGCTAAACATAACTTCTTTACAACTTCGAAACTACAAAAAATTTACATCTCATATTGCTCAAATTTACAAAAATACATCCGAAAATGGCGGAAATAAAACAGTTTCGCGAAAAATTCCCACAGGGGGAAAAAGATGAATCATTCCTTTCATTTCCCTCTGAAAGCTTTAATACGATACAAAATTTTCCCTATGCATCCTAATGACTAGATTTCCTCAATCGATTGCTCGATACTAAGACATTATTTAAATCGATTGAACAGTTTCTCAGTCGACACATTAAGTAGAACATTAGTTATCCGTAATAATGGGCCTTGTGAAAATTGCTGGGATCTTTTAAAAGGAGTATAAATATTGGTTAGCTCAGAATATATACAGTTTAGAATTCTTCATTAATAGTTGCTCCTTATATACACTTGAAGTTTAGATAAAAGGGTTATTGACTTATTATTTTTATCTCGTTTATCGACATTTTTTTTAATGAATTTGGTTTTTATTTATTAGTAAGGGTTTTGAAGGACTTGGAATAAAAAGGGTAAGAAACAACGATTCTGAAAGTTGCATGTGATAAACCTGTTTTTATTAATAAAAGTTTTGGTTTACAATTTTTTGTTTGATCTCTTATGTTTTTATCTCGCATTCTTTTATGATATGAATAATAACAATGTTTTTTTTGTGTGGTGAAATGTTAATGAAAAATATCTAAGTTTTTCGTAACACGGATTCATAAAAATTAACTAGATGACACATATTGAAGAAATGAAAATTTCTATTTCTAAAGAATTACCAAGGTTTAACTTAAATCACGCATATATAAACATTTAATTTAATAAAACTCAATGTATAGAATTATTCAGATGTTATAAAAATCCACACCTTTAAATTTAAAATACAATTCGTAAAGATACATTGGAAAAGTATCCATAATTTTTAGATCAAAACATTCTATTTACGTCGAATTAAACATTTAGTTGAAATGTTACATGTACACAAACTTTAAAGCTAAATTTCCACACATGATTTCAATTGAATATCCTTACTAGGTAGCCCCTTTTCTCTGATTGAACTTTAAAATTCCTAAGACGTCTAAGCGTGTATCTCATGGGACGTTTAGGAACTCCAAATATAGTATAATTTAACCCTTGCGAATTGATTTATTTTCTCTCCTATCCTACATACGATAGGTAAATTCGAACTTGTTTAGATAACGTAGAAACTCAAACTTAGTAGCCTTCAACTACAACACACGCAGCGTAATCTGAACTGTTAACTTTGTAACCCATCGTGCATCAATATTGGCACAATATAATCTAACTTGATTCCTGTGCATCAATGAATCAAAATGATCTTGTGAGCAAAAAGAAATTGGAATTTGCGCTTAAATTTTTTAAGTTAAAAAGGATTGAGATGTTTTGAAAGTTTAAAAATTCATTCAAATGGGTTTTAGATCGTCGTTTGCAGCCTATAAATAGAATAAAATATTTAATTATATTTTACGGGGGAATGGAAGTAGGATTTCTGGTGATATTTGAGTAGAATAGAATAACAGAGCTTTAAGTCCAAAAATACATGCATTAGTCACATTTTAAAATATCTGGGGAGAGACGACCCTTTTTAGCAGTGAATTAATTACAAATTCCTTTACTCTTTAACAGTTCATAATGTTCTTTCCCTCAATTAAGTTGTAGGAAAGATACGTTTGTGGTACATTTTTTTTAACAAGGAGGAATATCTCTTTGAATTAACTTCTGTCAAGGAGCTTTTAGTCTCAAATTTATTTGGGAAAATAAATTCACCTAGAAATTTTGTGATAAAATTTTACGTCAAATTATATAAGACTAACAGAACAGAGCAATTAATTATATTTGATGTTCTTAGATTAGATTAGATTAGATTAGATAAGAGATAATTTTAGTATTCATATTATTTAGATGTCATATTCATATTAGCATATATTAGTTCATATTAGCTCAAAAATGTAGATTTTTTGCCTGACACTTTTTAACACTGCATATTACTTAAAAGTGTGGTGTCTTCCTAAAGGAAATGTTTGTAAATTTCCTTAAAAATAGTGTTTCTCTTAATTTTGGCCCTCTCCATGTTATAACCTTCCTTATTATATATTGCCCTCTCCTTGTTATATATCGTTGTATTAACCTAAGCTCCCGAATCCCTTCTACGCCTTGGGGAAATTTCAGTGTTATAATACCTCCCTCCCAAAAAATCAAATTAATCAATATTCACCATATAGAAACGACCAAAATTACTCCACAAAACCTAAGAGTTCACAACCTCACATTCAAGGAATTTTCCAGGACCTTAAATATTTTTTCAACGACCATGGATAAGTTTGGTAAAAAGTCGAAGTCATAAAATTTCCTGAATGATTACTTGAGTAATAATATAAAAACTATCACAATAAAAAATAACAATTATTACTAAAAAATTATAAGTACCTACCCTTTTCATACTATTTAGTTTCAAGTAAAATAATTCAAATAATTTAAGAAAAATAAGGTAAAAATTTTAACAGCAAATGTAAATTCACCTCAAAAAGTGAATTCCTTCATAAATAGAATGATTTTAAGAAAAATCCAAATCCTTCAAAAAATCCTTAAACCTCTTATGAAAAAAAAATTGGTTTTCGAAATATTAGGAGAGTTAGAACAATTCAACCCAATTAAGAATTCAAGGACGAAGTCGTTTTTCAATGACATTCAAGAACCTAAATATAGATTTTAAAGAGCTTTCAAGGACAGTGGGAACCCTGTATAAGCTACTTAGGGGTTTTCATGGAGCACCCGATCAGAAATCCCTGATCTAGAGATCTACATAATTCTAGACAGAAAGAAAGATACTCACATGTGACGTTGAGCGTTCGGACGTCCTCTATCCTGGCCGCGGGCAGCTTGTCGTTGTCGGCGACGCAGGCGAGCGGCTGCCCGTGGTGAGCGGGCTTGGGCAGCAGACGCAGCACCGAGCCCGTGCCTTCGTCGTGCACGCTCTCCGCGTGGTCCGAGAGAGCCCCAGAGCCCCCCAGCCGCCACGTGACGCGCGCCGCAGGCCGCGACCCGCGCGCCTCGCAGCGCAGCTCCGCGCGGCGTCCTGCGGAGAGCGCGCCTGCGGGAGACGTGATGCGCACCGACACAGGGTACACTGCGAAAGAGAGAGAGAATTTGGTGAAAGCGAGAATGAAGGAAATAACTTGAACAGTTTCGTCAATTTGGCTTGTCTCATTAGGGGGCCGTTCAAATGTTACGTAAGCATGTTTTTGGTCATTTTTGACCCCCCTCCCGCTTTGTCAGCAAAAATAAGCAGACCGCAACCTCCCCTCTCATAATTACGTAAGAAAACTGCCCGTATCCTCCTTTGTTCTTTTTTTTGTACAAAATCTTTAGTAAATGCTTAGATACAGAGATGGGCGCAATCAGATTACTTTTGTAATCAGATTAACAATCTGATTGAAGTAATCAGATTACATTTGTAATCTGATTACATTTGTAATCATCAATCTGATTACATATGTAATCTGATTGAAAGTAATCAGATTACATTTGTAATCTGATTACATTTGTAATCATCAATCAGATTACATTCGTAATCTGAATGAAAGTAATCTGATTACATTTGTAATCTGATTGACAGTAATCTGATTACATTTGTCAATCAAATTAATTTTGAAAGCAGATTACATTGGTCAATCAGATTACTTTTGAAATCAGACGCAACTTAATTACAGTGGTCCGCAACTCACCAGAAGTGGTTCTTACCTAACCGGAAGTGGTCCGTAACTTACCGGAAGTGGGTCACAGCTCACAGGAAGTGGTCTACAAGTTACCGGAAATGGTCTACAACTCACCGGAAGTGGTTCTGAACTTAAAGAAAGTGGTTCGTAATGTATCGGAAGTGGTTCGTAACTTACCGAAGGTGGTCTACAACGTACCGGAAGTGGTCTACAACTTCCCGGGAGTGGTGTACAACTCACCGGAAGTGGTTCTAAACTTAAAGGAAGTGGTTCGTAACTTACCGAAGGTGGTCTACAACTAACCGGAAGTGGTCTACAACTTCCCGGGAGTGGTGTACAACTCACCGGAAGTGGTTCTAAACTTAAAGGAAGTGGTTCGTAACTTACCGAAGGTGGTCTACAACTAACCGGAAGTGGTCTACAACTTCCCGGGAGTGGTGGTGGAACACTTCTGGTAAGTTTTGGACCATTTCCGCTAAGTTTCGCACCACTTCCGGTAAGTTATAGTATATTTCCGGTGAGTTTTGGACCAATTTCCACTAAGTTACGTACCAACTTCCGGTAAGTTTTGGACCATTTTCGCTAAGTTTCGTACCACTTCCGGTAAGTTATGGTATACTTCCGGTAAGTTTCGTACCACTTCCGGTGAGTTTTGGAGCATTTCCACTAAGTTTTGTACCACTTCCGGTAAGTTTTGGACCACTTCCGGTGAATTTTAAACCATTTCCACTGTTTCGTACCATTTTTGCTAAGTTTCGTACCACTGCCGCTAAGTTTCGCACCACTTCCGGTAAGTTGCAACCCACTTCCGGTAAGTTATGTTATCCTTCCGGTAAGTTTCGTACCACTTCCGGTGAGTTTTGAACCATTTTCACTGTTTTGTACCACTTCCGGTAGGTTTTGAACCATTTTCGCTAAGTTTCGTACCACTTCCGCTAAGTTTCGCACCACTTCCGGCAAGTTATGGTACACTACCGGTAAGTTTCTTACCACTTCCGGTGAGTTTTGGACCATTTCCACTAAGTTACGTACCACTTCCGGTAAGTTTTGGACCACTTCCGGTGAGTTTTGAACCAGTTCCACTGTTTCGTACCACTTCCGGTAGGTTTTGGACCATTTTCGCTAAGTTTCGTACCACTTCCGCTAAGTTTCGTACCACTTCCGGTGAGTTTTGGACCATTTCCACTAAGTTTCGTACCACTTCCGGTAAGTTTTGGACCATTTTTGCTACGTTTCGTACCACTTCCGGTGAGTTTTGGACCATTTACGCTTAGTTTCGGACCACTTCCGGTAAGTTATGGTTTACTTCCGGTAAGTTTTGGACCACTTCCGGAAAGTTTCGGACCATTTCCGGCAAGATTCGGACCAAAAAGTACATTCCGTGTGCCTCAACATTATCAATCATAAAAAGTAATCAAGATTTATTATGAGGTTACAATTGTAATCAGTAATCAGATTACAGATTACATTTGTAATCATTAATCAGATTACAGATTACAATTGTAATCATTAATCTCCATGTGATTACTTTCTTGATTACATTTGTAATCAGATTACAAAAGTAATCAGATTACAATTGTAATCGTAATCATTAATCATTAATCTGATTACATTTTGCCCAACTCTGCTTAGATATCTGAAATTCTTATTCTCCATGAACACTTAACCTATCGTTAAAACTTTCCTTGCGAAAAATGCTTAACATTCATTGCTCAGTTATTTTTGCGAAATTAATTTTTGGTTGAATTTTTAAATTATTTATGCATGAAAAGAAATTTTCGAAAATGCGGTGTTTGTTGCATCTTACGTAAGCACCACTCATACTCCCCTTCCTCCTTGTCAGGTAAAATAAGTAAATACCAAACCCCTCCCCCCTTAGTTGCTTAAGTAATATTTGAACGGCCCTTCAGTTTGTTCCATTTTCGTGAACTTCTTACAACACCCTTGCAATTGGAACGCTAAATAATAATCGCATATGGGCTTCTCCAATAACTATATCTTATTCCCCTAGCCTAGCGTAATAAATTATAATTTTTGCCTACATCCAAACTACGAGCCTTTATTTGTATCTACCCTAAAATGTGTACTTACCCTTAAAGAATAACATATAAAACCAATAACTAATTTAAAAAATGGCGTTTGACTGGTTCCTGAAATAAATGGCTGAGTTAAGCCTTTTCTTCTCGTACGTTTTTGAATGAATCAAACGATTTCAAATCTACCCATTCACGACACCAGGACATGAGTTTAAAACCATGATTTAACCGTGAAAGGGTGTAGAAGTACTTCGACGAATAAAATCCAGAGAACAGAGGCATTTATCAGCCTCTGGGGACACTAGTTTTAAGAATGATTGATGAGAAAACTACTTGGAAGTTCTCTTAAAAACATTCACTGCAACTGTAACCGTAATTGGAGAGTAAAACAAAGGGAACTCTACTGGAGCATGGAATGTTTTTTTTTTTGTATATGTAAGACGAATCGATCGTATCAAGATTATTTAAGTTTATTTTTGGATTCGTAAAGGAATTTTAATTTAGAAATTTTATTTTTTTTGTCTCTTAAAGCATTTATATTTTAATTTCTGTAACTTTATTCATTAAAATTCTTTGTTTATTTTCTTAGTGATATTGTTAAACAACATGAAAACTTAATCCTGACATTTTAGCATGCTAGAGTGTGTTTTTAGGGTTGTTTTTGATGGGCCAAGCCTTATTTTTTGTATTATTTAATAGCCAACATTACTATGGTCGCTCTAAAAGCTATGGTAATTGATCCTGTACCTTATGGCAAAATATAAAAGCAGAAGGCCAACTTGCCCCGAATGCCAACAAACCCCGGTTTGCATATTTACAAACGCTGAAGACTGGGGAACCAGTGGCCCATTATCATTAAATTTTTTAATGGTTTAATTAATTTAATTTAATTAATTTTTCCAATGGTTCCCCAGTCTTGAGCCTTTGAATATAAATATGCCCCCCGGTTTCCCCTACCTATAGTCTGTTCATTTAGAACTGGCGCCTGAGACAAAATGTATTAGAAGCAGTTACTATTGTAAGTATCATCGAAAGCATTTTCTTCTGCAATGACAAGGCAGCCGAAACAGAAGTAGTTAAAATACTGTAAAAAAAATCGGTCACTGAAGTTGTGTGATGACCGTTATGAAGCATTATTGAGCGTTTTTGATCCTGTTTCAGGCGCCAATTCTAAATGAACAGACTGTAATTGAACTCGATACCAAAGTATCGTTATCAAAAACTGTCAACAGGGTATTTCGTTATAGCCATGAACAAGAGCAGGCCCGGAACAGCTAAAAGGACGACTAATGGTGAATTTATAGTCGACAATTCTTGAAGCTTCTTCGAGGCTTCCTATTGGTCCTTTTGAATCGCTGATTGGTCCTTTGAATCGCTGATTGTTCCTTTTGAATAGCCAAGGAGCGGGGGGGGGCAGAAAACATTGAGAATCGTTAGACGTTGAGGATGACTCATCGAGGATCCAGGCCTGCTTGTTCTAGATGGCTATGGTTTCTCGCCCCCTTAATAAAAAAAAAGATTAAACTAAACTCACGGTACATGTCGAGGACGATGGTGCGTACGAGCGGCGGGGTGAGCTGCGAGTTGGCGGCTTTGCAGTGGAAGGTGGCGAAGAGGTCCCCCCTGCTCAGGTTGACCAGCTTCACGTCGTTGACGACCCCTCCCGCGTGCAGTGGACTCCACGTGCTGTCCCACGGCTTGTTGTCGCGCCACCACGTCACGTTGGGCGGAGGGAAACCTATTGAGAAAAACATAGTATAACCCGTATTCTATGTAATTGAGCTTATTGTGTTGTAAAATATACCATACGATTTCGGGTTTCACCGTGTAATATGCACTAAGCTATTCATACACCCTTTTCTTTTAAATTTATACAGGGTGTATCTGAAATGATGCGACAAACTTTGAGGGGTGATAGTACTCATCAAGACGAACAAGAATTTGTATAGAAAGGGGGGTCGCAGATACGCCGTTAAAGAGCTAGGACCTAATGTAGTGCGAGTGCGTTTCAAAAGGCCTTTTTTAGAAGGCCCGTGTGACGAAACAAAACATAATAAAATGAAAACCATTATTGCATGAGGTACAAGAGTATCCGTACTACTTAAATCCTCAATGTGATAGAAATTGGACCACTTGCTAAACCGTGGGGTGAGTTTTAAAACGTGCAATATTCATCTTTTAGCCAAAGAATGGAGTTCCCTTACATTAGTGTAATGGTACTTAGAAAAATGATGATCGGGGAAGGAATTTTCAATGATCAGACATTGATCATTGGAACTGTATGATCATTGAAAATTCCTTCCCCGATCATCATTTTTCTAAGTACCATTAAGGGAACTCCATTCTTTGGCTAAAAGATGAATATTGCACGTTTTAAAATTCTCCCCACGGTTTAGCAAGTGGTCCAATTTCTATCACATTGAGGATTTAAGTAGTACGGATACTCTTGTACCTCATGCAATAATGTTTTTCATTTTATTATGATTTGTTTCGTCACACGGGCCTTCTAAAAACGGCCTTTTGAAACTCACTCGCACTACATTAGGTCCTAGCTCTTTAACGGCGTATCTGCGACCCCCTTTCTATACCAATTCTTGTTCGTCTTGATGAGTACTATCACCCCTCAAAGTTTGTCGCATCATTTCAGATACACCCTGTATACATCTTTTTTCATTGTATAGATACCAGAATTGAACAACATATTCGAAATGAGGCCTTGCCGATCCAACAACTTTGGACAGTGCCCCTCCTGGCAAATAACTAAGTTAAAAAAATTAATTAAAGCACCAAAAGGGATAGAACGAAAACTTCGATGAGAAAATTGTTTGCAATATCATGACAAACATAAAAAAAAATATGATAATATCCGGAAGAGAGGTTTTAGCATGAGAAACTTTTCTGAACTTGAACTGAACTGTACTTGGAAGTTTCTTTGATTTTTTAATTAAAATTTGTCATTACTTAAATAAAAAAACTTAAAACTACATGATGATAACACTGGAAAAACTTTTTTTGGGACCAGAAAAAGTGTTCTTTTCCCATGTTAATTTATCCTCGAACATTTGAAACATTTTCGTGAAATTTTTTACAGTGCGTTTGTTATGATATTTTTAGGTACAAACAGTTTTCTCACTCAGTTTTTGTTCTATTTCCTTTAGTTTTTAATTAACTTTTTCAACTTTTCTCATTTCTAAGCTAGAGGTGCTGTAAGCTATCTGATTAGATTCACCATGGTCATTTACCCAGGGGTACACCTTACTTCCACGATCCTAGGAGACGTTGGTTCCAAATAAAAGCCATGATACGGACTTTAAATTTTGAAAAGGTGCTCGCATTTTAAAGAAAACCTACAAATATCCCCCTTTTGTTCATGAAATCTATTAATTTTAAACACGTTCAACATCTTAAATCCGCCAGATTTTAATCCCTTTCACCTGAAATATTTCAATGCACGACTGAAGAATCAACATACCTCTTAAATAACAAGCTTCACCGAAATTAGCGTTAAAATTACATTGATACCAAAATAACCAAAACATCACTTCCAAGAATTACAGAGAAGCTGAATTTACTAGCTACCTCGAGTATCACGTGAAAAAGATTCATAATAAATAAGTTCAACATTAATACTTCAACAGGCTTCATAAATAACTTTAAAATTAATGTAATCCAGAATAATTTAAATATGAATATATAATACAGTTTCTCTCATAATAACATAAGTTTAAATAGGCTTCAAAAACGCATATTCCACGCTGTATTCGAAAAGAGACGAAGGCGTAGAAATATTTTACCTTTTATTTGTAACCCAAGACATTTCCTAGAATGTGAATTAGAAATAAAAGCTTATTTGTGAAGTTATCGAACTTCAAATCCACCTACCAAGGTGAGTTATAAATAGAATGCAAGGCTAAGTGAGAGAAATAAATATTATCTTTGATTCGCAACGAAGTAAAATGATAAGATTGAATAAGGGTATATCGAGTGCGTTTACTTTTAGTTACTTAATCTTAAGGGTATGAGTTTTGCTGATTTTATAGGGCAATTAGAATGAAGGGAATGAAATTAAAGGTTAAAAAGAATCCTTTCACTGAATTTTTTATTACTAGTAGTTGATATTTTTTTGTGTCATCTGAAAATTTAATGTCAAGTTGTTTCTTTTTGTGTATGTGATTAAGATTTTATTTTACTTGCTGGAATAATTTAAAGTCAAAGACATAGAATTTATTTTATTGATAACCAAGCGGTGTGTAAAAGATGTGATAAATTTAGGACGTAGTTCTAAAGGATAGTTTGATGTTTTTATGGAGTTCACTTTTTTTAAAGATATTTTAAAATTAAATATTAGTAAAAGAAAATGGGCTGGAAAATGGGATATATTTCTACCGTAACTTTTATGAGCTGTTTTGATAAAAAGAGAAAAAAAGTACTTGAGTAACTCAATTTAAGTTATATGAAAAATATAGTAATTATATTTATTTCAGGGCATGATTTCGAAAATATTCTATTGAACACACACGCAAGAAAGGGGGCCCTTTTATATGTTTATCATAAAATCAAATTTCATAGCGCATTCAATAATTGATATACTAGACAGCAACGTAAACAAAACAGCAGCTAAACCAAAGTAGTTCCAATCACGTTGTCTGAGTTTTGAGTGAAATGAAGAAAGTCAATTTAAAAATATGATTATTTCGTTAAACCTATGTATATACAGTGTCTTTTTATCACGATGTGCATACCGAAACTCTTCCTAGCAACCCAACAGGCTTTGTGTTTACGCATTTTCTCCTTCCGCGTAGTGACGTACTGGGTTATGCTGCTGTCGAGTATAGTTACGTATTAGACTGTTGACTGTATCAAAGATGTCGCCGAAAAGTTGCCTAAAACATTTTAGATTTTGTTTTCAGATTTTCAAATATCATTATTTTTGCTTTTAATTTGTAGATACTATTAAGGATTGTGGAACTTTTAAATTCTAGGGCCATAGTAGACCTAGAGTAAATCAGGGCATTTATTTATGTATTAAACCCCTTTTGTAAGAAATGGAGAAAGACGCTATTGAAGTGAAGGCTGTGAAACCAAGGGTTATAAGATGAATAGCCTCTGATGGATTAACATAGTGTTTATTCAAATAATGGTTATTTGTATTACTTGTTGGAGCGAAAAATACAAAAAAATATACTCTCAGTTGTTAACTATCTACTTTGAAAAAAAAATTCGATTTCAGGGAACACATTCATCATCAAACACAAGAAAAGCGGGACTGATTTATTATGAAAACCATCATTATCATTCATTCCATTCCACCAAATCATCAGACTTTCACAAAATGCAAACATTCCATCCAGAAACACCCCTACCAACCCACCCGCATCTTCAAAAGACCCGAAAAGAAAAAAAAAACTGAACCAACTCCAAAGCAAGACCACTCTTTCCAAACTCCTCAACCCTTCTAAAACCATCAGCAAAAAAAGAGAAAGAGAGAAAAAAAGAGAGAAAGGAAGAAGAAAGAGAAAGCGTGGGAAATCTCACTCCTGCCGGGACTCTCGGTGGAAAGCCGAGAAGGAGGCTGACCATCCCCCTAATTCACATGTAGAGCCATTCATCCATAGAGACTGACGGCCCCTGTCGAGAGATTCCTCACCATAGAGGTGGTTAGTGAATAGCGTGCACATCGACGTGATCCCTGCGTGGATCTCAAGGAACGTGTCAAATAAAGCAGACAGAAAGATTTCGTGGTGGAGAACAAATATTGCTTCTGATGGAGGATTGGATTTGGGTTCGAGTAGTTGGTAGGTTGGTTCACATTAGGGTGTAATGACGAATGGTTTAAAAAACGGACAAAGAGCACCAAGACATTGTTCTAGAGTATAAGCAGGCATGAAGGCTGTTGTCTGGTGTACTCTATACACTGCTTTTAGAAGTTCATAAAAACTAGTGTTCGGCAACTAGTGGTCAAAAAAAAGTTAACTACCAACTACTAACTAGTCTGAGAAATTGTAGTTGTAACTAGAAGTTAACTATTTTTTCCTGGGACTAGTTGCAACTAGTAGTTAACTATTTCCCACAGTCGTTAACTACTGGTTAACTAGTCTATTTAATTTCATAACCTACTTTTTGGCAAAATTCTAATACATCTTTCTTATCTATGTCACAAACAACGTTTATAGAGCATTTTCAATCACATGACTCGGACCTAACAACGGCCTTAGAAACAGAAAATATTACAGTTTTTTGCCCTACAGAGGTTAACAGTTACAGAAAATGACTAGCCGTGGAATTCTTCTATTGGAGGATTTGCAATCACGTGATCCCATAGCTAAAAACCGTCTTAGCAACAGATAAACAACGGCCTTAGCAACAGTTAAAAGCCCTACAGTAGATACACAGTTAAAAGAAAATAACCGGTTGTGACGTCACCTGAAAACACTCTTCTTCGCGCAAAAATGGTCTTTATTTCTGGTTATGGTATTTGAGTACTCTACCTTCGATAAAAATTTTAAATATCTTTTTAAATTTTAAATAAATTTTTTTTTGAAGTAGTTGAAAATTTGAAAGTAGTTTTAACTAGTAGTTAATTAAAGTAGTTAAACTCATAGTTGAACTACTTTAAACTAAAAGTAGTTAAACTACTAGTTAACTACTAGTTGATCAGTAGTTAACTACTAGTTGCAACTAGTTCTAGTTAACTAGTGCCGAACACTAATAAAAACAAACTCATGAGTAATCGTTATGAAGTTTAAAGGCATAAAGAGTACAAGGATGATGTAGATGCTTTAACTTAAAAGATCAAGTAGATCAGTTAAAATATAGGGATCAAGCCGAGTTAAAATGAAAGCGAGAAGTTAAAATGTATTTCACAGTTAATTTCATGACAGTGAGGGAAGGTTGGGGACGGTTCTCCAGCCATATAAAACCGGTGGGTCATTCTTATAAGTAAAGAGATACGAGTGGAGTGGAACCAGCCATGGCCAACTAGACACATAAGGCCAGAGGAACTCGAAATTATGACCTGAAGTAACTTTTGGTAGCTCTTTGAAAACAACTCTACTCAATTCTGAATTAAATTGAAGTATTTAAAATCTTAATGAAACTTTTGAGACACTTCAAATTGTGATATTAGCAGGGTGGTTTTTAATTAAATAATGTAATTAATAATTGCTACTTTAAGGAATAAAAAAACCCACTCTTTCACTAAGTTATTTAGGAAACAGAGTTATCACACTTCTTTACAATGGTTATGCGCGCCTTTCAGAAATCCGATAGAAACTGAAGTCAACTAAGCGATTCTGGAAAGCTATTACTCTCAGTCAGAGGCAAAGACATAGAGGCACTTTGCTTTTATGGAGATAGATCTTCCATTCGCACCCTATTTCTTCAAACTCTACGCGGATTCGCCCCTTTATTCTCAGTGATGGATTCGGCCTCTAAAAATAAATGTTGCATACTTGAAATGGCGGGTTGCCCGGGTAACAGATTTAGAGGGAGCCATTTTTATTGTTCGGTTATGGATTTTGTTTCGTCTGGTGGGAAGTTTTATGAAAGAGGAAAAGTTTCGGTTGGGACTGATATCGAAAACGAACTGCCTGTCCCGTTACTGTTGAGTGAAAAGTTTCTGACTGTTCTTCTCTGTCTTTCGAACAAAAATCATAAATGAAAAAGAGGACATAAAGCTTCTCTAACGTATAAAAACCAACGCTCTATACAGGGTGATTCAAAACTCGTGGCCAAAAATGATAGGTGTAGACTACCCTGAGACAATTTAGATCCCTGGTTTGGGTGGGAGCAATCCTGAGGAGCTAGAGCGCGGACAAAAGTTGCCGAAAGCTATGAAAATCAGTTATTGTAAGCTTACCGGTAAGGTTAACTCCAATCATTATGTTTTAACTTATTCAGAAAAACTATGTTAAGGTGTTTTTTTTCCTTAAGGGATGGTCTTTAAAATGCGACAATAATAATTTCGACACTAACAAAGTCTACATACACCCCATATCATTTTGACCCATGAGTTTTGAGTCATCCTGTATGGTTTTTAACACAAATATTTAGCAATTTATCTGAGCTATCTGATATATTCGGTCAAAAGTTCTGGGGAGAACACTCTGGTAACTGTAAACAATACTATCTGATGTTATAAATATAAACCAAATAAGAAGGTATTTATTCTAGAGATACTTTTTGAATGACACCTCTCGGTTATAGTATCTCCAAAACAGTAACTAAGGGTCCCCGCAATCTTATTGGTGGGAAGTATTCTTTTCATACAAGGTAGTAAAATAGGAACGAAGTGAAATATTGCTTGATATGGATAGTGTTTTATTATAAAAAAATAAATTTTAAACCGAATTGAAAAAAATTTAGAGGCGATATTTCCCCAAAACTTGTGTAAAGTAATGTAATAGTTTTGAGAAAAAAGAGAAAGAATGTCACAGATAGAAAAATTCTGTGCAAAAAATACCTAATAAAGAGTTGTAAACATCCAAGTTACACTATTTACTCGTAAAATATATAAAAAATAAAAAAAAAACCCAGACAGATGGAAAAGCAAAACGATTAAATTTTCTCTATTTATAAGAACGTGGTGAAAATATAGTTAAAAGAAGTGCCTAGGTCATTATTTTATCGTCAATCGTCAACATATAATTTTTCAAGTCTATCCACACGGACTACTCTACTATATAAGAACAAGAAACTATTCATAGATTCCCCCTTCATTGTGATACAACATAAAAAATAAATCTGAACCACAATACTTCTCTCATCGATATTCCCTATTTAGGTTTACTCTCCGATATTTCAGACTTATTTTCGCGAACTCAAACATTAGAAATCCCATTCAAAAACCTTTTTTATGTATCTTACAGCCGAACGTCTCAAAAGAAAGTTTACCATAGTCGTGTATGTTTAACTTGTCCATCATCGTGCTATAAAAGTTCCCTGCGAAAAAAAACAGAACTTGCGTATTCTTGGAAATACTCAAGAAATACTCCTACGTCACTTAGATTGTGCATTCCGCTTTTCATACCACAAGTGGTTGAGAATCGGTTATTTTTCCTGATGGGTGTTAGAATCTGAGATGGAGAACACTCAAATGCAAGAGTATGGAAAAGAAACAGTTCTTGCGGCTGACGTTTTAGTTTCTGAATTGAGACGTGATGAACATGAATATGAGAAGAAGTAGCATAATTTAGACCACAGCTCCCCTTAAAATCAAAAGTTTAACAGCTAAATGTTTCGCTTCTGGAGAAATTCACCGTATATCTTTTAGGGTTGTTATTATTATTATTATTCACTAAATAGTTTTATGGTATAAATTTTCATTATTAAAAAAACAAAATTGGATAAACACAGAGAAAGGTGTAACAAAATATTGATTTTTTACTAAAAAAGCAGAAAACGTCTTTTATTTTATTAGAGTGATTACACTTATAATTTTGATTTCAAAATTATCTATGATGTATTCGTAGATGGATAGTATATTTTTATAGTAATTTGTCTTTCTAAAATATTTTTTCTACAAAAAGTTATCACAATTTTATCTATTCAACTTCAGTTTTTTAAAATTACATAATCTTTGAAAGAGAAGGAAAGAATTGAAAGCCTTGGAAAAATTATTGTGATTTTGATAATTTTGTTCTTTCCCTTTAACAAAATTACATTATAGATATACAGGGGACGTCCCAAAAAAGATTGACATAATTTAAAAATTTTTAATTAAAAAACTAAGAAAGATAAAAAATACGTGGTTTTTGCATCCTACTCTGAAGACCAAAGAATTTTATGACACAAATTTTCGCAAATCATTGTTCCCAAATCCCCCGACAGGGTATAAAAGTATCAAACTTCCCATTGGAGATAATGTAAAATATAACTGCCACCACTCTCGGGGGATTTTTGAACTATGATTTACTTTGATTTATGATTATTTGGTCTTTAGAGTAGGATGCAAAAAAACGCGTATTTTTATCTTTTTGAGTTATTGATTTTTAAAATGTAATGTGTCAGTCTTTTTTGGGACACCCTACTTGTGAGCAAAGATTTAAATAACTAAAACAAAATAATAATTAAATATCATTAAATTTAACTCAATTTCATCCAAAACTTTTAAACTATCTAGCTTAATTTATAGTTTTAAACAAATATTAAAAGGAACAAAGACAAATTTTCCCTCTCAAAACTACTTTTATCGACATGTTTCTCACTAGCACCTAATACCAAGTTGTCGATAGTTAAATCAATAAGTCATCGGTGATCCGTGGAAGAGTAGTGCCTGCTATTTTAAAAGATAAAAAGATCAATTTTTTCTCTTTGCAGGAAAAATGAAAAATCTTAAAAGCCCAGAGTGGGGGCGCTAATAGTCAATTTACTAAAGTGTTCAGTGAAAGATTCTATAAAGTAAATTATTGGTATTAGTATATCCTCAAAATATTATCCCCGAATTCAAATTAAACCAGTACAGCATTATTATAAATTGAGTTAAGCACTATGCATCTATCAGTTTATTGATATCTTCATTTACTGACTCTAAACTTTTTTTTTTTGGCCAGATTCTTCGTTTAAAGAAATTTACAGTTTAAATATTAATAATGATTCTGTAATTTCTTTTTCATAGAAGCATTAAAAAATGCGTTTCAGGCAGTGAAAGTGAATAGATGTAAATGATTCAATAATGATAATACGAAGCAAAAATAATGTATTTTAGAGTAGTTAATTAAAACAATGAACTAGAAGGTTACTTGATTATTTATAAAAGTGATTCAATTACTAAATTGAACTTTGAAAGGAAAAATTTAAGAAGTTTTTAGATGGGAAAGTACTTTTAAGAAAAAAAAAAAATCTAATCTAATGAAAATGAATTATGTTCTACCACTAAGAAAAGTATACAATGGTTTTTTTTTCAAGAGAAAAAAAAAAAAGGAACTAAATTAGATATAAACATTTCTGCTGTAGTCTAATGTGCAAAATAAGAAGCATTTTTAGAAAATAAATATACAAAGAAGAAAAATGAAAGTGCATTAATTTGATTGTATTTTTTTATTATCATTTTTCAGGAAAGTAGCTTCATAAAATAATTTTCGGAAGAAAATCTTGCAAAGCTGTTTTTTTCTCTCTCTCCTCATAACGCTAATGAAAATAAATTATGTTCTACCACTAAGAAAAGTATACTATGTTTTTTTTTTGCAAGAGAAGGTTACTGAAAATTTCATAAGTAGTATCTTAATTTTAAATCAAGTGTGCTTTAGCGGGTTCTGAGCCTTTAATAAAATAATGTCTTTCAGTTTCAAATAATTCATTCCAGTTTAGACCAATGTAAAAAAACTGGGAAAGTTTTAATCCCCAAAAACCTTATATGACGTAACTGCTGCGGCTTTATGCAAAATATGGGGTGTCTGAGTATAGAGAATTGTTTTCGGATGTTATATGTGTTGTTATGTTAGTGGAAATCAGCTTTTTTGGTAAGCAAATATGTACAATCAGTGGCCCATAAAATAAGTAAACTGCAGTAATAGAATCTGATAATAAAATAAATTAAAATCAAACTCCCAATCGGCCCATAGCCTCAAAACCATTAAGTTGGTAAGGCTGGCTGTTTGGGCACTCCCAAATCCAAATTGCAAGCACGTAAGTACTACTACAAGTTGAATTTAATACTAGTAAGCGAACTTATTGGCATTCAACGCTTCTATGTTTCATGAATTTAAGTACAGAAAAATGATATTGTTTTGAATAGTTTTATGTATTACATTTTTATACCAATCAACTGCACAAGCTGTCTTTTTTTTAAACTGAATCTCTGTTTTTGAGCTCTTTAATTGATAATTTTCTCGTATTTGAAACATATTTAGAAATATATTTACTAAATACCCGCTAGAGTGCTTCAGGTAGCGCAAACTATACTTTTCTCTTACAAGACATATTAGATTTGAAACAATAGCAAAAGCCTTTCAGAGTGAGGCTAGGTTGTTAAAGTATTTTTTTTAGATATTTTTATTTTGGGTGGCAGTAAAAACACTGACTTTCATTTTTATTCCCAATAAGTTCTAAATCATTTCCCCTAAAGTTTTAAAAAACATTTTAATTATTATTATTATTATTATTATTATTATTCAATTATTTAAATTAAATTTTAGGAAAAAAAGCAGAAACCTAATTGCACAAGTATTTCAACATAGTTATGTTCTATATAACTTTTAATTGCAACATAGTTATCTCTCTAAGAAAGTTTTTTAGCATTTATTCTAAAATATACTATCTTTTGGAATGTTAAACACAACATTTATATGATCAAAGTGAACAATCCCAATGTTTTAAACAACTCGCACAACAAGAAAAATCATTCATTTATCATGAAAATATCTGCATTTCCTATTATGCCTCAAATAAACGGTTAAAATTTGGGTCGAGTTTAATTGGAAACTAATGAAGTATCCGAGAAAAGACGCACATTCAAAATAAGCGAAGGTTAAAACACTTATTTTACTACTTAAGTGTTAACAACTTACTAAACATCTGATAATAAGTAGATCCAAACATTAATTAAGCGTTTGACGAGAACGAAATAAGAATTCCGATAATATTTACGAAACTTCTTTTGTGTGTGCCTCCATTTTAAAACGAAAGGCTTCGAACACTAAGAACCAATTTATATTTTGCCGGTATTGACGCACGCACTCAACTGAAGTTGATGGTTATGTGATGCCACCGCTTAATGCGTGAACAAATATTATTGGGAAACTCTTTGCATCAATTATGGTCTCCGAAATGGCAACAGTGTCGAAAAATCCATAACCGGATACACGAAGAGTTGAAGTCTCCATTAAATATTAGATCACGTGTACTCTTTAAGTCTTGTTTTTATAGAGCTTTAATGAAAATTATCTCTTACATGTCAGCGAATGTTTTGGGTTGTATAGTGAAAGAGTTATTATTTTGAATGGTTTTCTCACTTAATTATTATTTTATCGGGAAAATAGATACTCCGTACAGTTTTTCAGTCACAAACAGAAAACATCAAACCGGTAAAAGTTTTTTTTACGTAGTTAACAAATGAAAAAACTTCAATTAATGAATAGTTACAGAATCGAACAAAATATTATTTCTCTTGAAGACTTTTAGTTATTTGACTCCTAAAAAATTACCAGAAAAGCTATTTAATTAGTGAATGCTACTTACAGAATCGAATAAAATATTTTTTTTTAAAGATTTTTAACCATTTGACTCGAACAAATTTATTAACAAAACCTTTTTAATCATTGAAGTTTGGATAAAATTCTAAAGCAAAAGGTTGTTTATGATAAACTCATCCTCATAGATTTGAAAAATTAGCTTTATGCTCTTAAGAAAGTAGTATCCCATTTAATAAAGTATCATATTTTTAGTTGCGTGTTTTAAAGCATAAAATGCTGTATCGATCAGTTTTTATGGAAAAACAAATGTATTCAAGGTTTACTCCAATCATTTTCAATTCCATTTGTAAATATAAAATATTAATTTTTTTTTGTATTCATTTTAATAATTATGTCCTAATAAGAAATGTATTCATCGTTTAAATGCTCTTTTAATGGAGAAAAACGTCTTCTCAAATTTATTTATCGAATTACATAAAAAATTAAAATTTTTGAACAGTTTCTCCGTTACATCGAGTAATAACAAAACGGTTATTAGCTTTAAAACAAATAATTAGACATATTTATTTGCAATAAATTTTGTTATCAAAAAGATAAAATATCATTGATTGAAAATATGTTTTTCTATGAATGGGTTGGAAAGAAATTATCATTCAGGTAGTTAAAAAACCCCAACATGTCATGCAGTATTTTCGAGAAAGCGAATTTTGAAGATTAAAAATAGAGAAATGCTTAATTTCAAGGGGGATTTTTTAGGTTAAAGGTTAGATATAAAGGTATAAAGATATAAAGGTTTTCGATACATAAAAGTATGAGATAACGAGGGTATACTGTATCAATAATACCAGGGTGTTAAGGAAATCTTACATCCGAATATTATGTTATTTTTTTAAAAAAATACTCCGAATTAATAATGACTAAAGAAATTCTCTTATCCTGGTCTATTGAGAAATCTTGCCCAAAACTTTTCCATTTTTAAATACGACTTAAAACCATTCTTAATAAAATCATCTTCACAAAAAAAAGTTTTTGAACCCATCTTTTTTGTTCTACTATTCACACTTGGATATTTATATTAGTTTATCTACAATTTATTCAATGCACTACACCCTTGAAAAAAAATATTTTTCTGATGTAGTATAAAGCAATGTTCGTGTTCAAGAAAATCTAAAATAATATGTACTTCAACAAACCATCAATTCCATACCACATAAAATGATCCATTACTGTCTAAACCACATTTTGTGTAGGTCTTGAGTTGGTAAATATAATTCAAAAGCATTTCAATGCGGTTTCTATCAGAATGCCATTTACTATTTTTCCCTCTTTGGACAAAGTTTTCCTTTTACCTATCTGTTTGCAATTTATTATGCATTCAGACAGAAAATAACTTGTTATAGCTTTTAAAGTCTAAATGTTCAGCGTGGGTTTAGCATAAAAAGCGGTTAAACACAATAGGGGTATGCAAAATGATAAATAGACTCAAATCTAGAATTTATTATTCCTGATTTACTTGTTTAGGAATATCTACTAAACATTTTTTGAGGGTTAGTTTATTATTTAAAAATATATCCTCTCAACAACAGATGGGGAAGTATTCAAAGTTGATAAAATAAGTGCATCTGAGCTTTAAGGATACATAAAATGCATTATTTTTGTGCCATTTATGTTTAACTAAAAATTACTATACACAATTTTTGAAATGGTTTAAAGATGATCTACCATAAACTATTATTTGATGCTATTAAGTGTTAATCAGCACAAACACGAAAAAATATTTAGATTTACCAAAAGAAACGCCTAAAGATTTAAAAAATAAAATAGGTTCATTATTTCAAACATATAACCATAAAACAAGTGTATTACCCATAAGTACTTCTAGTACCTACAAAAAATGTTTCTTTTTATACCTTTCAGATTCTTTCTACACCTTTCAGATTCTTTCTACAATCGGTAAACTCAATTTACTCATACATAAATTTTATATTTATTATGATGACGGAGTTTTTCCTGAATGAACAGAAAACAACCAGCAACAGTGTCACAGGGTTACTACCATTATTTAAAGAAATAGCAAAGTCGCTTCTGGCTTAACTGCTCTGTACAAGGTTAAGCCAAATTTGGAGATATCTGATTGTGGAATATTATCTGTGATTGGAACTGTTAACTGTAACTTTAGTGTTTTGTTTTGTTTTTCCCAGCCGAACGAAAAGCGAAAGTTTGTAGTGTAGAAGAAATGAACCACCAAGGCACCAAATAAACTGTTAGTTTTGAATTGGTGTAAATAATTCATTACTTTTCCGATCATTACTTTCTTGCACCATGCAAATTTACCAACATAGTGATCGGTTTTAAGCTTGGCGAGATTTTGGGACATCCGTCGGCTTTCAAAAGATTCTCCAAAAGTGACTCATTGCGTTTCTCCTGTAAGCCGACGATGTATGGAAATTTCAGTTAAAAACTATAGAGTGAGAGAAACTAATGCAATTAGAATTTCCTTACCTTTTTGAGCTTCACAAGACAAAGTAACAGTGGATCGCTCTTGGTAAGGTCCGGCTATGTCTCTCAGTTCTTGGCCGGACTCGTCTCTTATGATGATTTTCTTTGGTGGAACTGTAAAAAAGAGTGAGTGGTAAGAAAAAAAAAACAGATCTAAAGCGGAGAAGACTCAATTTTTAACGACGAAAAGAGAAAAACCAATAAAAAAAAAGCACATATTCACACTCTCGACATAGTTTAAGTAGTCTTGAATGTATAAAAACTGTTGATTTAAGAATTTACGCTTCAATAATTTTACTTTTTCCCACATTTTTTGTATGCTCTGCATTAAAATGATTAGATTATACTTTTTTTGTACGTTTATACAAAAATTTGTGTGGTTGTTTCACAAAATTATCTCAATTTTTTTTCATAATTAACTGATGTGTTTGAAGTAATTAAAAATAATCAAGTGAATTACGACTTTGAAAAATTTTTTGTGACTAAATATATAAAAAACGATTTTAATCACATTAAATGTCAATATTATTTCCTTGAAAAACCTTAGTGACATTTCTTTTATTAATTGAAAAACTAAATAATAGTATGTGTAGTTCTTTGCTTAGTAACGGTTGGTCTACTGTAGAAAACCTAAAGAAATTTTTGAGCACTCATACCATTATAAAATTTAGTTTTTAGGCGAAATTATATTTATAAATACCGATACAATTTAGATAATTTATTTTATAAAATTTTTGTCTTTCTTTTAATTGAAGGCAAAATGAACTGTTAATAATTAACATCATTATTTATAGTTAAGGTTGATTCAATTTAATTACTATGATATAAGATAGTTCTGATGTCTTGCCTTGAATTGAACACGCCATACAAAAATAATTAAAGTTCTAATGTACTCAATTAAAGATACTAAAGTAAATGGAGTATGAAAAAGTAATTTCCGATCATTTATATGGCAATTAAAATGTATTTTTACTTCCTCCGCTTTCTTATAGTGAATACGTATTGTTCTGAAAATTAAAAAAAAAATTAAAAAAAAACCTTTTCATTCATGATGAGAGAAATGTGAAATTTGATATACTATTTAAGTTATAGAAATGAAATTAATATCCTTTAGTTGTTCAATTAACTTTTAAACTGTTTTATTATTTATTTTTATTTCTAAATTGACGTTCTTAATTTCACTCAAAATTCAGACATCGGGCTGGGAACTACTTTCTTTGTTTTGTTTCTCCAGGGTCAAAGAAACGTTCCAGTCTAGTATAGATTGTGCGCTTAGTTATGCCTTGTGATTTTTCCTTACAAACAGTTTTCAGATATGTATCATAATAAAAAGCGAACAAGTACGAGAATTAGTTGAAAAATAAAATGGTCCCACCAGTTTTTACTCCTATAAGTCGATACTTACCCTATGGTTTCGCTGTACCGTAAATAATAGATTTTGTGCTTCAGTCGTTTTATTTCAACGCATTGTCAAAGTTACGTTCTTTTACCATTTGTTATGCTATCGTATTGATTTTATATAAAGAGGAAAATATCAAATTGTTTTGTATTTTTCAATAACTTACGTTACGTAGCATCCTATATATTTCTAGGATGAATGTTTGTAGATCAAAACTTTCCGAAATTCTTTCTAAGGATTCTTATAGTTTTATTTATTAGAAGTTGATATTGCCAAAAGAAATCCATATTTCAGTATTTTACATAATGCCATTGTTATCGACAAATATTTATCATCATTTTTGGGAAAAGCTGGTTGAAATCTTATGTTTAAAATATGCTCATTCACAATCATATTGAAAAGTTGGTAGTTTAACATGCTTAAAAGCAACAATGGCATAATAATTCTCTAAAGTCATTCCACGTCAAATCAACACACTTTTTGGCATGACCATCTCAGATTTCTTAAAATTTGGTACACATGTTCTACTTATAGAAACTCGGAAAAATACCAATTTTCATCAAAAAATATTACTAATTGCTTTTGGAATTACAGGCGTAAAGTGGTCAAAAATGGGCCCAAAACGGACCAACAGAAGTTCTTTAGATTGATCTAGTCTTGAGGATCTTCTAATTGGGTTATAAAGATGAAATTGGTGTCATTTTAAAGTATTTTAAATGTTCTTTTAATGGTATAAAAGGTGTTATGGTATTTTGAAAAATTATATATTTTAGAAAACAAAATACAATTAAAAGTTCGATTTCTTTTAAATGTACCACTTTTAAAATTTTGAAACAAATTCCAGGACTAGGAAATATTATTGTAAATAATCTGGTAAAATTATAGGATGAGACAAAAATGGGATCAGTGTCAAAAACTATTTAAACCAAAGTTCGATACCGCCGCTCCTAGCAACCGCCCTAGCAACAGACGCGTTGACCTACAGCAGTTAACAGTTAAAAGAAAATAACAGGTCGTGGAATTCTTCTATATTGGAGCATTTGCAATCACGTGACCCCACATCTAGCAACCGCTTTAACAACAGATACCGCCACGCGCATAGCAACATACGCGTTGACCTACAGCAGTTAACAGTTAAAAGAAAATAACTGGTCGAGGAATTCTTCTATCGGAACATTTGCAATCACGAGAAGCCACACCTAGCAACAGACGCGTTGACCTTCAGCAGAGTTTGCAATTATAAGAAAATAACTGGTCGTGACGTCACCTGAAAACACTATAGAGTGTTTTCACTCACTACCAGTTATTGTAGGTCAATGTGTCTGTTGCTAGGGCGGTTGCTATGTGTGGCGGTATCTGTTGCTAAGACGGTTGCTAGGTGTGAGGTCACGTGATTGCAAATGCTCCAATAGAAGAATTCCCATAAACCTGACAGGTTGGGGTGGTGGATTGGGCTACCCAATACCCCAATAGAAAAATTCCACGACCAGTTATTTTCTGTCTGTTAACCTTCTGAAGGGCAAAGCGTCTGTTGTTAGGTCCAAGTCATGTGATTAAAAATGCTCTATAGAGAAACCGTCACTCACCAATGACAATGAGATGCACCTTGGTGAGCTCGGTGGCGGACCACTGGTAGTCCACCCTGCAGAAATACTCCCCGGAGTCCTCCAGCCGCAGCCGGTCCAGCTGCAGGTACGGCTGCTGCTTGGAATCATCAACATGAAAACGCACGCGGTCGCCGTACGTCTCGTTGCGCACGTGCGACGCTTCGCTCAGCTGTCGGCGTCGCGCGTCCAGTGTGTAGAGCGCGTTGACGCCGTCGTTCTTGTACCAGAAGATGAACTCGACGCTGTCGCCTTGCTTCTGAAGCACTGTGCACGGCATTTTGGCGCTGCTGGAGGCCAGCGCTTCCAGCACGCTCTCAGTACACGCTGTTGGAAAGGAGAAAGAAATAGATGTTAGGGGACATCCATAAATTACGTGAGATGTTTTTTCCAAATTTTGGACCCCTCCCTCCCCCTCGGTGAGATTTTGCTGGACCCCCTCCCTCCCAAGTGAGATTTTCTCAACCACTAGTTTTGTTTATCGGCATAAAAATTACCATCCAGATTGCTAAATTTTGATACAAGAACACGTTGAAATCAAAAACATGATTCTAACTTGTAGTTATCAAGACTGACTGGCTAATGATTTGCTGTTTTGACTAATCTGAGCATTTTTTCTAAACTTGTGCTAAAAAATATTATAGAAAAAACGTATATTTTCTAAACTAAAAGTTGAAGTGAGATTTTAATTGACTCCCCCCTGGTGAGATTTTCCTGGACCCCCCCTCCCCCCTTTTGACCTCACGTAATTTATGGATTTCCCCTTGGGGGTGTGCGTTCCTGAGTCTATAAACACTGATTTAAATCAAGTTTATGCATCTCTATAATATTTTTATGCATAAACACATTTGAGGCACACAGTTATCTTTTTCTTTTTCAAACACAGAGTTGGGTTTTTACTTATTGCTATATTTATTCTTTTTTAAGATATAGAAAAGTCAACATCACGTTAGAAAATTTAGAGCAGAGAATTTAAATACATGAAACCATTTTGATGGCTTTTTATATTAATTTTGTATTGATATCACAATTGATTATTTTTCAAACTGCCTCAAAACCAAATATTACTGGACCTTTGTTTTTTTATCTAATTTAATCTCTATAAAATTACCTATGAACTAAAATTATCAGGTCTCTTTTTTAACTTATTTTTCTTAATTTTAAAGTACCAACTAAATATGCCTAAATAGGTTAACATTCTTTGCTTTTTTCATCAAAATGAAAATCTCCCAATCCGCACTCTTTGAGTCTTCAACTCAACTAATTTATCCAAATTGCAATGATTATCCCACAATTACTTCTCAAGCAAAAATATCCAAAAACATAATCAAACTAACGGTGCAAACTACTCCTATACTAATTAATACATAAATTAAAATACATGAGTGTCGGTAAATCTTACCCATACCATGGGGAATAGAAAGGCTTATAAGTACTCTTCTCACCCTCAAAACTAGACCAAACTCAGATTATATCAAATTAAAACTTCGCTGAGTAGATCCCCCATGAGTATACCGCCTAAAAGCGTAGCTAATCCCTTATTTTCCTTGAGACTAAAAAGCAATAATAATCATTTTCAAAACTTTACTTCCAAAAGATAAAAATATGTTTTGCTTAATTTCCGAGCCCTTTACATTGCATATCACTGGAGTCCTTCGTGTGTAATTGAGATTTTGTGCTCCCGCCGGGAGAAAGCCAAAGGCAAGTGCGGTAGAGCGAAATGCAAGCAGCCAAGCGTTGGCGTTAACTGCAACCGTTCTGCTTTATCACAGAGGCAAGGCAGCCATTGTTGAGACGAACCGATGAATTGAGGTTTAACGTGTATATCGGACGTTCCACATACAAACACCAAGAAACATGCGAAGCGGTTCTAATCGAACTTACGCCAAAGTCCGCGTATACGTGCTACTTTATCAGATACAGATAGATAGAATCGCTATCTTCCACAATGTAGGAACAGGGACTACAAATATTACGTCACACGCTTTGATATGATTGGTGGAAGCGTGATTATGTTTACAGTGTTGTGACTGTTGAAAGAGATAATTAGGTGTGGTCGACCCAAATAAGGCTCGAACACGGCCAAAACATCCAAATTATGCATTTTGGTTGGTTTGATCACCGACTTGTGCTGAGCACGATTGAAATTTGAATACTGTATCAGTATAAATATGCTTAAACGGACAATTCTGAATTAGTAGCAATAATTATTATAGGGAAACTGATGGTTTTACAATCAAATTAACCAACAGAACATTATGATGAGAAATTAATTTTCATACTTATTTATTGAAAAACTCATTAATATGATTGGATGAATGAAATTTGATAGATTACAACAGAATATGCTCAGAAATTTAATCTGATACCTCCTAAATCCCAATTATGAGATTGAAATTAAATTTAAGTTGTAGGTAACCAGTGTTCTATACTCCACAGCAACGTTTCCTCACCCTATGACGGAAGGAGAAACTGTGTAAACAAAAACCTGTGGGGTTGCTAGGAGGAGTTTTGGTCCGCAAATCGTAATAAAAAGACGCTATACATACATAGGTTTAACAAAAAATCATTATGTATTTTTAAATTGACTTTCTTCATTTCACTCAAAATTCAAACACAGCGTTTGGAACTACTTTGTTTGTTAGTGACGTTATAGGGTCAGGAAACCTTGCTGTCGATTACAATATTTAATGTTGATTGTTGATAATAACCTTCGTCTTTATGTAAAATTATCATACATGGTCTCTCTAGATAATTTACACGCTAAGCAGGGGCCAGTTCAAACTTTTTGTGAAGAGTCGTGCTTTCGTAAAAATTGCGAAACTGTATACCTTTAACTTTGTAAATTTGAATTTATCGTTAAATAAGTTTTTTTTTTGGTGCCAGAAGCCATTTTATGTGACATTGTGAAAATAGGGTCCCATAATTGTAGTTTTAAGCCAAAATATGTTGTGAAAGGTCCGTTTTTAAGGTAAAATATTTTGCGAAGGGTCTGCAAAAGGACCCAAATTTCTCCTAAACAGACCCCTGCTAAGGTACTATGCTTATTTCTAAAATCTCCACTACGTATTACATCAAACTTAGATTGCATATTTACCGGACTACAAAGTAAATACAAAGTGTACACCGAATAGAAGTGATACAAAACTTACACACATGCATACATACTATGCGAATGAAACTAACATAGGGAAGCTTTGGAAAAAAACAACTTATAAAATCCAGATAAAATTGAAAAACGATATTCAGTTGTGAATTGGGATAAGACTGCATTATCCCACAACAAACACGTAAATTTAATAAATTTAAAGTCGATTATGTCCAATAAGTTATCGCAACTGAGTGTAATAAAAAAACAACAATAAAGTGTAATAAAAAAAGTTAACAAAATATTCACTAAAAAGAGTTATTTTTATCATTCTTTAAGCTTAATTCACTACCTTTTTTATTTCCTTCCGGATTAAGTTTCTATTGTTACTAAAACATTTTTAATCTAAAATTTTACGTATCTTAACGCTAAAAGTCTTACCTTTGAATATAACGTTCCAAATTCAACTACGCTATACGAGCTTTTATGAACTTACTCAATATTGCAGTCATCGGACACAGAGAAAGGCATATTATTGTGGTAGAGGTTTATCATAACGACATATAACATTCATTTACGCCTTGGGCACTAACTATGATGCAATTATTGGATGCATATCGCCCCTGTCAGTTAAACGACACAGAAATGCAGTTGGGCGATATGTTAGAGGATATCGATCGTAATTTTAAACTAACCTAAAAGATGCATAATACTTTTCAGATTTCAAGAAAATTAGAAATTTTTAAAATTAGGAAAACACAGTTAATTATATTGAAAGTTTAGAATTGAAAGTTTAAAAATCAACTTTTGAATTTTTCATGTTGAAATAATCGATCCTAAAGAAATTGAAATGGCTTAGTTGCATTACTCATAGTTATTTATTGTTCTATATTTATTTAACCGTATCGAAGAAAAGATGAATTTCAGTAATGTAAAAAATAACAACAGTTCTTTTATTAGCTTATTTGGTTTAGGTGTGTAACACAGTTTCATCCCTTGAAAATGCTATTCTGAAATAAAAATATTGACAGATACTCAATACAAATCGATACTTTAAAACTCGTGTGCGATTCAAAGGTATCGATCTAAACGATTAGGAGGAGAGGAATCGATTCAAAACAACTGCCATTGAATTTTCGATTTAGCTTTTAGCGATTTTAGCTTTTTCGGGTTTTATTTTTCAATTCATTTTTCCAAGTTTATATTACATTTACTTTAAACAATATTATGTAGAATGTTTTTAACTTTGTTTTTAAAAACTAAAAATTCCACATAATGCGAGACATATTTGTTGATATTATTTGCAATATCAGCCAATATTGTCACAACACTAATGGATACCTCTGTGCTATCTGGTAATCTTGTAAAAAAACCACCACTTTTTAAAGGCATCGTAAAACTTTTCTCAACAAACTAAAAACATCTATAAAATAAAAATATCACACTAATTTTTTTTCAGCATCTTCTATCATTTTCCGCTACATCTTAATGCTTAAGTCACGTATATACTTCCTTTTTCCATTTCACAATCTTCACTACAAAATCTCCCTTAATTAAAATTCATGAAACGTAACAGATAAAGCAATAAAGTCAAGACAAATTATGAATAATGTCTGTTTGAATAAGCTGACTCCGAGAAATATATTATGCAATCTCTCAGATACTCCTACTCATATTTCATCAGTCGCAAAAAAATTTATAAGTTCTTGGACTTTAAAATTCAAAAGACGATAACGCCAGCAAAGCTGAATTCGTGGAAATCTTTACTAAATGAAATAAAACAGTATCTAATCTTAAAACCCTGACTTCTATGGTTTATCACAGGTATGGACAACCTTTTTGAATCTGCTTGCCGAACTCACAGATTTTCATGACGTGGAGGGCCAGAGGTGTAATTTCAGTTTTTGGTTGGGGGACAAACCGCAATCGACTTTTGTTTTGGGGTATTGACTCGACGTCATTTCTAAGGAACTAGTACATTTTACGTTAAGTTTTAGATCACTTAAAAGTAGTGCTTGAACTATGTTGCACATAAAATGTCAAAAGTTTACAATGTTAGCTAGCTACAAGTAAAAATGGGGGTCTGTGGGTCATCCCAGTAAAATTTTTTAAAATTTGCCTATAAAAGTAGTGATTTAGCTCATTCTGCATCCTTTGGGTAACATCTGAATAGAACGGCTCCTTATAAACCACATAATTTTCAAGGTTTTTAAGATTTCAAGGTTTTCAAGGTTAAGCCAAGGTTAACCGTTTTTTGTAAGCGGCAGAATTTTCAAAGAAAAAAACACTGTATAACAGACTTCCAAATGGTGGAGGGGGGGGGGTTGTGGTCTTCCCCAGAAAAGTTTTGAAATTTGATCCTCAAAAGTAGTGTTTTAAGTCCTTTGGAGACTTTTTGAAGTTTTTTTTTTTCTTTCTCCATGATAATTTTTAAAATGTTCCGCGGGCCGGACCAAATGACGTGGCGGGCCGGAGGTTGCCCACCGTTGGTTTATCATATTTACAGACTTAAAATCAGTCTAAAAGACTTTTTTTTTAAATAATTGATTCAGCTGACATAAAAAGATATATTCAATGGAAATAAAATGCTCATCATCGTGCTATATCTTCACTATTAGAACGGGAGTGAAGATTGTTATCCTAATGATCTTAGAAATCGGATTGACTCTTTTGAAAATCTGCTAAGAGGGCAATCTAAAATTGGAATTCTTAAAGAGAAAACCATTGAAAGAAAGTAATCAGGTCCAATTTTTTATTGTTTCGTTTGAATGATAGTGCAGTGAACAATGTGTTCTATGGGTGATGCAGTACTGGGTTATACTGATAAAAATAATATGAATAGTAATGCAAGAGATGCTTTGGAGATACCAAAGATGGAAGTAAAAAGTTTCGTATTTGAATTGTAAGGATAAACATGAAATGAAAAACTAAATATAAAGCTGGGTCTTTAATTTTATAAAAACTGTTTTCTGTGATCTGAAATTTTTTTACATATGTAGCTAATAATCATGTAACATTTATCTTACAGGCATCTTTTAAAAAAGTATATAAAAAATTTATAAATCTAAAAATTGCAGTTGTATTATTTCACCGCTCTCTGTTGGATTCATGTTTTTACTCAGGCTTCTTTCCCGTTGTCTTGTTATACAGTGAACAAAATTCGATCTATCATGGAAGTGGGAATTACTGGAGAGTTAGTAATGAAATAAGAGATATAGAGATTTATATTTCTTCCTGATTTTCTTTTCCTATAGGTGTTAATAGGAAATAATCGCACTCTGTGTGAATCAAAAAGTTTGTGAGGAAGGAGAAACAGGCTGTGATTGGGGACTTCCGTAATAAGACTTTGGCTGATTGGAGGATTAGCACTTGTTTGATTTGGTTTCTAGAAATATAATGGGCAATTCCCACGTTTTTATATTTATATATTTTTTTTATTCGACAGAGATATCCAAGAGAGGAACTATATTTTCAAAAATAGTAGTTAAAAACAGTGCTGAAATAGTATACAATAAATGACCAAAAACTAACCATTTAACTAGACTCAAGTTTTTTTATTTTCTGAATAACTTTCGACAAAGATACACATGAACTTTATTCAACTAGTTAAGGGCATGTTATTTCTTTTGTTAGAGATTCGATAAAAAATGACCCATTTGTTAAATTCTTTAAAAGGTTATATAATAATAACAATAACAATAACAATAACAATAACAATAACAATAACAATAATAACAATAACAATAACAATAACAATAACAATAACAATAACAATAATAATAATAATAATAACACTAATAACAATAACAATAACAATAATAATAATAATAATAATAATAATAATAACAATAATAACAATAATAACAATAATAATAATAACAATAATAACAATAATAATAATAATAATAATAACAATAATAACAATAACAATAATAATAATAACAACAATAACAATAACAATAACAATAATAATAATAATAATAATAATAACAATAACAATAACAATAATAATAATAATAATAATAATAATAATAATAATAATAATAAAAATAATAATTTTATTGGCAAAAAAATAATGATTAAAAAGTTATATAAAACTACAATGGATCTCTTACAATACAAGAAAGTTTATTATCTTCTGCTATTAATTACTATTTTTAAGTGCATTACTTTATATCTATGTGCCCCCTGTGGAGCATATTTGATACAAAACTGATTATTTACAAAAGTCGTTACATTTTAATTTTCATCAGGATTAATATACTTTGTCTAATTGGTTCATAAGTTGAATTATTTTTAGATACTTAAGTATCTGAATAAGTAATTTATCTATTATTTAATTAAAATAAATAAAACTAAAATTTTAACAAGCAAGGTTTTATAGTTATTTATTGGTATCTTTTAGGTTCATGTGTCTTAAATTTATAAAGTTTAAAAACTTCATTAAATTTCATTTTCAATTCTTGAAAACATCATTTACCTTGATTATTCACTATAGAAAATTATGGTCAATCATCTTTTTCTTAAAAGCATTTTCTATTCTACAAATGGATTTTTAAGAAAAATTAAATTGAGAAGTTAGTGTAATTTTAGTCATTGATTGTTCTCAATATTTAACAGTGAAAACTACACTTTAAACTTTATAAAGATGTCATTAAAGTACGTATTTAGTCTTTGTTTAGGGAATAGTTAAATTTTACTGAAACAAAGCATTGATTAGTTAGTAAGAACCATCGAATCATATTATACTAAAGTAAATACGTAAACGCATTTAAGTAAATCTCCAAATTTAGAAAACAATATGAGACCGGATGCAACTCTTTCTATAGTAACTGAATAACATCAATGGGTGTAAACTGACAAGAAACATTGCCTAGCATTCAAGTGAATGACTAAAAACAAAGCACAAAATGGGAAAACATTATTGAAATTGAGATATTCGAGTGGAATGAGCTGTTTATTTACCCTCGTTTTCCCTATTTGTGCAAATATAAATTATTCCGCCTTTTGTAATTTCACAAAAGTGCTTAGCAGATAAAAACACAGTCGAACTATTTTCGTGTCTGATTACATCCATTCCCCACTTCATAACAACAAGTATCTTTTTTTTTCGAAAAAATATTGTCACTTAGCTTTCAGTCTCTAGCCATACTTATAAATTAATGAATAAGGTCTAAAAGATATGAAAATGCATTATACGCATAAAAATGGCCATTTCTGCTGCTTATATAAGTAAAGGCATGTGTGAACTTCGCATATATCACCAAAAACGGTAAAAATGAAACTAATTCAAATATTATGAGACTTATTTTGACATTACAGGGCTTCCGAGATCACATCTTTGTCCTTAGCTTAATTTTTATCCCCTGATGAATAAAAGATGAGGAGTAAAATGCGAAAAGATAAAACGGCGTATTATTTTTTTTACATATTTTCCGCTTATTTAGTATTAATAAACCCCTCTAATAAGGGATAATTTAACATAAACACAAGATTGCAGGTCTTTTTTTGTGTGTGTCCGTCGCTCTTTAAACTTTCTTGTATGGTAATTTTTTTTTCTTGAGAATTATTAATAAAATGTGTGATGCTACTTAGAGGATCTGAATAAAAGAACATAGTATTAATCTAATGTGAAGGAGAAAGCTTTGCTTTAACTTCTCCAAGACAAACAGGGCCGTGGGTTGATTATTTTTGTTTTAGATTGAGTTCTTGGAGATATTAAACTTTCTACTCGCTTTGATGTTATGCATATTTAAAATGAACCATGTAGTTTTATATTTAGAGTATATGTACGTTTTAAACTGATTAGAATTTAACCCTAATGTTAAAAAGTAAAATGTATAATAGAGCTTTGAAATTTTTAACCTTTCAATGCACATGAACTAGTGTCCTATTGTTGCAATCAGTGGTTCAAAAGCAGTTTAATTCCCAGACCTAAAAATTGTTTTTAAAGGCTTTAAAAATTCAACAGTTTTTTATTAGTATTTTTAACTTTCGCATCTTATCTGCAAATGCAAAATCTGTAAAATATAAAGGCTTAAAGATTTCATTAGATTTGCCTAAATAACGAAATGTTAAAAATTTGCACATTTAAGTTTTTGAGAAACAAAAACTTATCTTGAGTTGCATTTTATAAATCCATAGCTAAAATTATAAAATATACTGACGAAGGATTTCGAAATCATCCTTCTAAATTAGACACAAATAAAACATAAAATTCTTTTGAATAACTTGAAAAGTGAATAATTTTATGTGAAGGGAATCGTAATATTTTACAAACTAATTTAAATTTGGTTTTAAAATCTTAGGGAAACTATTCTTTATAAAAATCTATTCTAGCATTTGAATTTTGAAAACTCTAGTACATAATAGCGGAGTTCCCACATTTAATACTTTTACTCCCTTTTTTATAAGTTTCAGAAGAAATTTGTGTTTGAGTATTGAGTTTTTAAAACATTTTTCACTATTTTAATATCCAAATTTTCTTTACTTTTCTTGATAAAATGGGTTAATAAGTTTTATGTAACTTATTGAATTGATGATTGTGAAAAGCGGGGCTATTTGATACACCAATACTCAAACTCAATTTTTTGAGTAGACTCAAACAGCGTTTAAGACATTTTTCACCTTAATTAAATGATCTTAACAATTTTATTTCAGTATTATCTAATGTGAGATTGAAATAAGATCTTTTGGTTTTGTTAAGGTTTTGACTTCATAAAGTTTTGAATTATAGAAGTCATATGTGATTTTGAAGCTTATATAGAAAGAGCACATGCTTATCTTCAAAACTTTACCTAAATTCTTCAGTTATACCTAAACTCGTATATTTCATTTAAAATATCATTGCAATATAAATGGTAATATCAATATAATACAAAAACATACTAACGCAATACAAACAAATTTTCAACTCGTTAAAGGTTTACATGAAATAATACTTTAGCTAAGAAAATTATTTCTATATAAGTGGCTGAGCTCAATATAATTTCAAAGGACTAAAAGATAGTTTTGAAATATCCCAAAGAATCGGAATATTAACTTAACTGCAAGTCTAAATATAAAACGAACAACACAATCCGTTGAACAAAACACGTACAACACATCCCCTTATATTATTAGCCCTTGGGACACTGCTCATCCATACGATGCACGTTGCCAAACGCAATATTAAAAGCTAATATCCAACTCATTTTGATCAATGCGACACACATACATACATTCATTCGACTTTGTCGTCACGTTTATGTCGTCTGACATGACGCGACTCAATAAGTTCGTCAGCCTTATGAATGAACACTCTGAGCATAGCGTATACTAGTGATTTTTCAGGAAATCCCAAGCTTAAAGATGGATACAAAACAAGCATTTTTTTTCTTGAGGGGATTCCGTAAGAAATAGAGTAGAAGAGGTAAAGGGAAGAAATTGTTACAAATGCTTCACAAAGAAGTTGTTCTCAGTGTTGGAAAACGTTGTTAGATGGTTTGTTATAGTTAGGGAAAAAATAAGGTTAGCGGAATGAAGAAGTTTCTTCTAATGTGACCCAAGGGAAAGTGAAATTTAATAATGTAGGTTAAAAGTACGAGGCTGGGAACCCTCCATAAACCCTTTATAAAGGTTAAGTTGGTAAACGGAGCTACTGCTTACTAATACGGTTTGCTACTATTCGGTGTGGGACGATTCAGCACGAGAAATAAAATGAAAGCAAATAAAAAGTTCTTGATTAATTATTTATCCAAAAAATAGAAAAATAATTATGGTTTCACACCGAAAATCCGTACCGAATAGTACCATTCCGTGACTATAATAAGATTAAATGAGTATCTAACTGCTTTGATAGTAAAGTTTATTGGCTTCATTAACAAAAAGGAGTAGGTATTGATAACTTTATAGGTATATGTGTTTTTAAATTCCTGATTGAATATTTACAAATTTATTTTAAAAAATGTATTTACTATATTATTTGACAAATAATATGTTAAATAAATTTTGTGAGATAGAGGGTAGGTTAGGTAAAATAAATATCATTATTTCTTTTTTAAAAGTAATTTAAAAGTTTTGCATACAATTTTATGTTAAAAGTTTCGCTTGAACATAAACTTAAATTCCCTTCACATTTCATAAATCCTTGGATGAGTTTTAATCAAAAAAGGAGCTCCCACTCCCTAAACCCTTATTTAGATTAATAATGGTTATATCTACTTATGTTATCAACATAAATTTGTATTAATACACTTGCGTTACATTAGATGAAGCTATTTAAGAACGATAATAAGTAAAAAAAATCATATCGTCAGCTGCTGACAATATGTTTGACGATTACATTTTGATGATATATGACGATTACATTCATTGTTGTGATACTGATAAGGACCACAACAATGAATGTTAATTGTTCGTTCATATGAAAATCAACTATTCGGCATTCAGATAGTAGGTATTCAGTTGTTTTTTTTTATCACAATTCAAAAAAAGAACCAGAACGGAGAATTCATATGTTTAAAAGTCATAAGTACCATCCCTCCCAAATTTTCCACACGTATATCATTCAAAGCAAACTCAATAAATTGCCATTCAATTTAAAAAAAAAAAGCTGTTGCTACAAGTAAAACGTATCCGACAATTAATTCGAAAACCTCCCACAACTATAAATCAACCCATAAAAATTATCACCGTAGATAAGTTAAGTCTTTATAAATGAAATAAAACGTCTCGAGAACATAGGAAGCTAAAATACACCAAAAAGGGTAATTACCCGACAATTTGTTGCTTCTAAACCCAGGGGACCAACATGATGAATGTTCCGAACTGCCACCGAAAGCCTCCCTAACCGAAACAACTGCACATTTATTAAAAGGGTAACAAAGTGAGCGTCTTTGTACCGAGGAGAAATTTATAAGCCTATAATAATAATCGAGAAACATTCAGCGCAAGAAAGTGGAGGGGCTCATAATCATTTTATACCTACCGCTATCACATAGCAATTAATCATAGTTCACCATAAATATACCTACCCCATAGAGGGGAATATACGAAGGGTGAGCTTTGAAAGTTTACTATTTTAGAGATGCTATTTTCCATCTTTTATATATGCATCCCATCTTCCCTCTGGATTTGTGCCTTCCCTTTGGGCTGACCTGCAGGATTTATGTTGGGAATTTTTCTCCAGCATACCTTCAGACTTTAGTTGAGTCCATAGCACACCGTTTGGTGGCATGAAGTGTTCCCAGGGGTGAAGCGAGCTCTATTGCAAATATTCACACCCTCTACTTTCTTAGAATAATATCCCATATAATCTAAAACTTTTTTACTACTTAGATTTTGGAGTTTTGTTTTCCAAACATTTTCGAAAACTCTTGTTCGAATCTTAGTTTTTATGAGAGTTTTGTGTGGTTGTCCCAAAGTTTTGAAACAGAAGGATTTTTTACAATTTATGCTGAAATGATGGCATTTCCTTGCATATATCAGCCAGCTTCTGTTTATCTCTACTAAAATACTTTTAAAAAATGTAAGGTTAAATTTATCATTAGAGTTTAGTTGATTTTATTATCATTAAACGCGAATCTTATTCAAAGATGGTTATGAGGGATAGTTTATAAACATTTATAAAAAAGTTTAAAAAAAAGAAGATGTTTGAAATTTTTTTTAAACATTTCATTTGTTTTAAATTAAAAGGTATCACCAAGGTAAAGGTATCAACAAGGTATTTTTTAAAAATGACAAATTTTCATTTTTAAAGTTTATTCTTTTTTTTATCAGAGAGACGCCGGGGAAGAATTTTCAGTAGGGGCGCTGCGAGTCGGAAAAGTTTGGGAAAGCACTGCCCTACACGATAATTTGACTGGTGTAATTTTTTTTTTTTTACTCGTTTAGTATATTTGACTTAAAACTTACTCGAGGTTAATGTGATTCCACGTTGGCCATTTCTTTTCGCCACACCACTGCTTTTGGCCACGGTGGTTCCAACACCAAACTATCTCTTCTCACGTTACCTCTACGCCATTCCCTGTCGACGCAGAAAAATAACAAGGAACTATAGTTAATGGGGTTTTGTATACTAGACAAGAAGTCGCTGGAGACTAGAAGTCAAGTAAAACAAATCTGCGTCGTTCATTATGGGACGATGCAAAATACTATAAGCCCGTTGGCGATTATTATTGGCCGTGACGTATACCCCAAACGAGTCCATCATTGATTTTGGGGGGTGTCGGTGGTTGTAACTGAAGGGGGCTGATTAATTTCTCTATTATTGGTCGCCGCATCAATTAGTTTTATGTTGGGAGCACATTTTCATTTTAATTAAAGCGGCTGCTGCGTTTTTCAGAGGTTCTGTTGTTGTTGCCGTGAAAATAAAATTAACTAGTGATATTTTTACGAAGATTTTTTTTTCTTGGAGGTGTGTGGGGAGGGGAGGTTCGTAATTATGAAAGAAATTATTTTCCACGAGACGAGGATTTATTTTTTCCTGAAGTGAAATTAATGTTTTTGAAGTGGGTTTCTATAGAGAAGGTTTTATGTTTATGGGTGAGTTTTAAATTGCATTAATGAAGCTTAGTGTAAAGAGTTTATGAATTTTATTGCTGGTCTACGAAACGTTTTACACGTTAGAATTTCTATGAGGATACTCAGACTTTTCAAAAATATTAGTAAAATCATTAGCTTAAAATCTATTTTATTACAGACATTTTTACATAGATATTATTTATGGTTGTATCCCAGTGTTTAAAAGAGATTCGTAATAAAGGTCGAACAAAGTTAATTTAAAAAAAATTAAAGCAAATACAGAAAGATATTCTTTGGTGGAAGAAACCTGTGTCAGAATATCTTTCATGAACAGTTTCTAACGTTAAACTAATAAATTTCTCTAGTATTGCACATGAGCAATTTATTTAGTAGAAATACGTATACACACTCAAAAATAAACTAAATCTTGACACTTATACTACCAGAAAACCCCTATAAGTTGCGCAAGGAAATCATGTAACACGTACACAGAATCTGTAGTCAGTTTTCATGTAAATAGTTACCGTTAACGGGATACGATTTCGCTGTAGTCTGACTACAGATTCTGTTAAATATATAACACGATTTCTTAACACAAATTACAGGGGGTTTCTGGTATACTCGACAGCAACGTTTCTTGAACCCAGTACTTCACAAATGCGGAAGGAGAATTCGGTAAACACAAAGCCTGTTGGGTTGCTAGGAGGAGTTTCGGTACTCAAATCGTGATTGAAAAGCACTATATTATATAATGCGTTTAACAAAATAATCATGTTTTCAAATTGACGTTCTTCATTATTTCACTCAAAATTCAGACACCGCGATGGGAACTACTTTGTTTGTTAATGACGTCATAAGGTCAACTTAAGTTGCTGTCTAGTATAGCATAGCTGACGTCTGATGAGAAACAAAAAGAAACTTTATTCCTATTAAGGAGTTACAACTGAGAATCGATTTGCACCAGGAGTAAAACATAATTCCCCCAATACACTGTTACTCTTAAAATATAATCTAAAGAAAACTATGCGTGTATCGAGGCGAGGTTCGTCATTGAGTGTCCGTCACTGTACGATTTATGGGCGACCCATATAACCCTTAATTAATTGAAAGTTCGTCCCGAACGCTTCGGTAATTAATGATGCATTTGCCAATGTCACAGATTGGGATCGATTTTAAACCTCGAGAAATAATGCAATGTTTGGCGCGGGTCAGATTTCTCATTGTTGTATACACAGCCGAGTTTGAGGGCTCGAAGTTTAAAAGCATCATCGTATAGTCTGTCATATGGAAAAGCGGTTTATACTTGCTTTTTTTTGCTAGAAAACATTACTTTAACTACTTAAAAATCCTTTTTATAGGATCTGACATTAACATTGCTGAAAAGCATATTTGGTTTCTAATCCTAATTTAACAGCACATGAATGCTACTTTTTTTCATGCGGTCCATAATGACATTAAAAAGGTGTAGATTCTACCAAAAAAGCGACAATCAAGTGCATCCGCACGAGTCTAGGGGCCTTGCCAGAGGGCTTTCAAATTGTTTCATTATTTAAATATTTTTTTTCTAACTGTTCTGATATTTATTTTGTTCTCTTTTTTTAGTAGGTTGTATAATGAAGAATAACATACTATGATAGGAAAATTTTTGTTTGGATTTTGCACGTGGAATGAGGTATTTGCATAAGTGAGGTATTTGCTTAATTTTACACTTTTTAGATACGTTATAGTTTAAAACTCTCAAATATCGGATTTTAAGTTACAAAATATGTTTTAAATAATTTAAAATTCAATTTTACTTTTGCCAAAACGCTAGTAAAGTCACGTGATCAAAAAACGGGATTTGACATCACAGCGCACTCGAAACTAGTGTTTTTACTGTTTCTCAATGATCGGAAAACGGATTAATTCTATTGGATGTGACGTCACAGCGCTCAACAACAACAGTGTTTCTTTTTTCGTGCCAAAACACAAAACGAAATTTCAAGAATTTATGTTTCAAAAAGTAGGCTAAGAAAATACTTCATTTAAACGTCATTCTTCATGGTTTTTTATCTACTATTTTAATTAAATTTAATCTCAACACGTGAAAATACCTCATTGATAAAGTACCATTGCAAATTTGTTGGAAGAACGAATACTTTCTGGAGTAACTGTACGTGAATAGTATAAAATAAACACAAATTGAACAAAACTGAAAAATAACCAAAACCAACACCTTGTATCGTACTTACACTGAACCAAATTTTAAAATACCTCAACTCATTCACATTTCTTCTTTCTATCCCGTAAAGTTTCGTACTACTTCAAGTTTCGCCTCATTTCACGCTCACAAACACACGCAAACTTTGATGGATTTAAATGCGGCATTTTCCAGTCCCTCCACTCAATCTTTGTATAAATAAAAATGACACTTTTGAGTTCAAACATCCGTGCCGAACGCTTCAAGGAAGGATAAACACTTAATTGCTTCAGATTAAAGCGTTTGTCGCGGAGTTGAAATGAACGTCGGAAATTGATTTAGATCGCATCTCGGTTGAGTAACTATCTGACTATCGAAAGTATGCTGAAACACTGATGGATTGCTGAAAGTTTTTGATGGACACGAAACTGTGTATACCTAGTTTCAGATGATCAATGACTATATCACATTATGTTTAAGCATTGCTACTTTCTGTGAAATTAATCGGTTTAACCCAACAAGTCAAAATAAAACTTATTACATTTATCGAAGCATGATATATCTTAAATTACCAACCACTTATTCAATATTAATTCGTATAGAGTGTTTTCAGGTGACATCACAACCGGTTAATTTTCTTTTAACTGTGTATCTACTGTAGGGCTTTTAACTGTTGCTAAGGCCATTGTTTATCTGTTGCTAAGGCGGTTTTTAGGTATGGGATCACGTGATTGCGAATGCTCCAATAGAAGAATTCCACGGCAAGCCATTTTCTGTAACTGTTAACCTCTGTAGGGCAAAAAACTGTAACATCTTCTGTTGCTAAGGCCGTTGTTAGGTCCGAGTCATGTGATTGAAAATGCTCTATTGAAAATATTTTACAGTTTTATTTTAATGCTGTTTGGTTGTAAACGAAGGTTTTTTAAAGCCATAAATGTAAGTAATTTTTTTAAGTTAATTTGTTATCATTGACTTTAAAAGATAACAAAATGTTTTAATAATAAGGGTAAATTAGAGTAATTTTCCAATGCAGTTTTTATAATTATTCATTTTACAGCTTATTATTAAACTTATTAAATTTATCGAAGCATGATATCTAAAATTACCAACAACATAATTATTCAATTTAATTAAGTCTTGAAAATATTTTACAGTTTTTATTTTGCTGCTGTTTGGTTTTAAAGGAAGGTTTTTAAAAGCCATAAATGGCAAGTTATTTTTGTGAATATTTTATGTTAATTTGTAAACATTGACTTTAAAAGGATAAATAAATATTTCATTGATGAGGGTAAATTAGAGTAATTTTTTCTATGCAAATGTTAATGTTGTAATTCTTCGTTTTGATGCCACAGTGTTTTACGAGTTTAAAAAGTTATTGATTTTAAAATATTTCTAAATTTTTTTAGTTAATTTTTATTAAGTATGTAGCTTTTTGCTATTCTCTATCAAAAGAAACGGATAATTTTTCATTTTTAAAACTCAATCAAGTAAAAAAAGATGATTACAAGAATGTAATGAGTTAAATAGAAGAGTTAATCTTGTGGATAATGGGTTTTGGAAGAAATCATAAGCATATCGTTTATTTAAATTCACACATCAGTTGTCCTCATATTTATTAAGGGATATAGGGCAATCCCTTTTGGCAACCAAATTACACCAAATAAAAAAAAAATAGTTTTGCTTATACTGTCGACTCCGCTTAATGTGAAAACTTGTGTCCAAGAGTAGAATGATAACAATAGCGGTTTGATAATAATAAAAAGCAATTTAATACTCTAAAGTTTCAAACAGTGAAATTCGAGTGTTTGCTTTAAAATCACAACCATGTAGTTCTAATAAACTGAAGTATTAAAAACGATTCCCTAGCATGTATTTTGCAACTTTTACATTCTTAAAGAAAAATATGAGAGTGGAACATATATAACGCTAATAAATTAATGGCTCATTTTCTATGATTATGTATTAAAATTGGCCTTCAAACGGAGAAAAAGAAGGTTTTTAGGTGATTTCACCAGATTTTGATAACATTAAGCGATATATTGATCACATAAAACGATACATTTTGCGTTAAGTTAAATAGGAGTGATCGGGATCGGTCAATTTTGATAACATTATCCGATGGAAAGCGGACCCGACTGCAGGGATGCAGAATATGTCCGATCCGGAGGAAATTTTGTAGGAAAGTATACTATTGAATTCAATTTCAGTACAGTAATAAAAATTTACGTAGCGATTTTTAACCCTTGGTTCATCCTTGTACCTAATAACAAATTGTCATTATTATTTCTTTTTAAAATTGTGAAATTATTTATTTAAGGAATTTCCTATGACATTTATTTTAAAACTTATACTTGTATTAGTTTTATTAAACTTTTAAGTATCTCGTCATTCAACAAAATAAGTCTATTGGTTTTAAAGATAGAACTTTTTAACATATTTTTAATTTCGACGATAATTATTTTTTGTAGGTCTTTACCACTTTTTAAAATTTTGGGGAAATTTTTGTATGAGTTGGGGGAAATCTTGGATGTAAAAACATTTTCTGCATCCCTGCCCGACTGTACTAATTCAGGTTAATAAATATTTTTTATTGAATGGGTTTTTACGCTTAACAGGATTATTATTTTCCTCAGAAGCAAACCTGTAATGGGTGACATATTCGACCTTTTCACACGTTTTTCTTTTATCCACAAATTTTTACTGAGGGTGTATTTTAAATTCAAAACAACAAGCACCTACTTAAAATATCTCCCACCCATTTTTCATCCTCCTATTGTGCCTGTCATCTCCCTGGCTCCCTTCCAAGAAGTTAGTCATCTTATTAAATTCCTCCAGTCGTGTGGGTTTACTCTTTACACGGATTGTCAAACTCATGGCCGGAGTGCCCAATTTCTTTTACTAATGTCCTCGGGTTTACATTTATCATCTAGAGATGGTCTTCAGGGGGATGAAGATTTTCTATTTCGATTGAGGACAACTCCAGTGGTGAGAGACTTCCCTCGAGAAACACCTGAATCTTTAATCCTTAAACATTTCAAGAGGTTTCCTTTGTTTTTCTTTCATCCAATTCCTTTACAAAATTGCAAAGGAACGCACATTTGGCAATGTACTGTCCATAATATTTATAGTCCAGTCAAATTGTGCTAAAAAAGACACATTTTAGGAAAATTTTGGGGTAGAAGATATTTTTCGCTATCTGTATGATTTTTGGGGTGCTGAATCCGAATCTGAGGTTTACGAACAAAATTTCGTGACGGAACATTGAGAAAATTCGAAAAAAATGCCCCTTTTTTCCTTTTCTGCCCGTAGAGCATAAATTTTGCACTTTTGAGCAAAATAGTCAATGCACATAAAAGGAAAAACACAAAACAAGCTACAATAAAGTCGATTACAACTTTTCTTTCAGACGAATAGTTTGGCCGATAGAGCACGTTTAAAAAGGGTCTATTTTCGTTCGATTGGTTAATACTTTATTAATACTTGTATAGTTTCATGTAAAGGTATATCCTAACTGCAATAAATCTTTTGTTGTATATTAATTTGATTTGTTTTTAAGAACCAATTTTTTTTTCCTTTTATTGAGAAGTTTTAGAACTGAGAAAAAGAAAAATATATCAAATGAACTATCGGATAGACAAAAATTGCGTTATTTTTTTTAAAAAGTATCTGAAGAACTTTTAAATCTTTGTGTGATATCTGAAAATCGAACTATCTAAAAAAATTAGTTACGATTTATAATTCTTAAAATTAAAAAAATAATAATAATAATAAAAAAACCCGGTGCAAAAAAACATAAATCCAGAAATTTTAAGTACATTTTTGAAACTGTTCACAAAAAATTACCTTATATTTTTAGGTATCTATAAGATTACACTTACTTAAAAGTAGTCTCTGCTATGAAGAAGATAATTAATAATACTTCCACTAATATTTTATTTAAGGAGTTCTATTTGATACTAAAAGTTTTGATTCTCGACTACCTACCTGAAACCTAAAATTTTTCTTCCATTTATTTTCTAAAAATACTATACATTTAATCATACATTACGAAAAAAAATATTACCGAATCAAATGTATTCTCATAAAGTTAAAGACCTATAAATGTTTTACTAATATAGAGAACTAGCTGATTTGCCCGGCCTTGCACGGGTGAAGTATATAAAATTATTTTTTATGCTCTCTCAAGTTGCGAATCTAATTTTCTGTATCAGCAATTACCAATCATCCCGGTGTCCCTGGTGCCTTTTTCCTCCCAGTTTCCCAGTACTTTTCCTCCCGGTGTTCCCGGTACGTTTTCCATCCCGATGTTCCTGGTACATTTTTTATCCCAGTGTTCCCGGTATCTTTTTCATCTCCGTACTCCTGGTACCTTTTTCAACCCGGTGTTCCTGGCACCATTTCATCTAGTTGTTCCCGGTGCAGTGATGCATCACGAAAAAATTCTTGGAAAGGAATTCATTCAACAACTTCCGAAAATATAGATACTACTCCCATTTGTCTATTTTGACGAATTTCCCAGTAATTAATAAAAAACAACTGCATAAATAAAAATATTTAACATTCCCCTGTTTAAATTGAAAAAAAAATATCGTTAAGCTATCATGGAAAAAATAATGATGGAGAATAAAACTTGATCTGGTTTTTATTACCAACTTTTTTAAAAGCTACACTAAAATAATTCAAGTTTAAAGATTAATTTCAACATTTCAACAATCTAAACTTTCAGTTTCAACATAAAATTTCAAGGAAAATGGAGTTTTTAATATGAAAATACTGTCATAAAGTTTTTTATAAGGACAGTTTTCAATTTCTTTAATTATTAATAACGTTCTTAAAACAATTTCAGTCCAGTTGTATCTTTAAATACTTTGTTTATGTTTAAAATTGTTTTTGTTGAATTATTTGCAACAATGCGAGTTAAACAGATCTTCTTAAGTGGAGAAATAAGGCGAATTTTACAAAAAGGCCTAAAAGGGGGTGAAGGGGTGGTTTTAGGAATTAGAAATTGATGTCATTGTCTTTCCCCCGTCCCCATACCTATGTGTACCAAGTTTGGTTCGATTCGGACGGGTAGTTTTGGAGAAATTGAGCCAAATCTGTTCCGGACAAACCCAGCCAGGAACCCAGGGACACCTTCATTATATATAGAGAGATTGAGTACCTAAAACGTCTTTCCCCTGCAATTAATTTGTTGGGGAAATTTGTAACCGTTAGAAAACAAAATGTTAAATACCTGAATAAAACGTTCTTAAAATTGAAATTTTCTCTTTTGAGTTGTTCCTTTTATCAGAATGTTTTATACTTTATCCCTCATTACCTAAAAATATGAAGTAACCAATGGTATTAAGTGCACAAGTTTATGAAAATTCGTATAAGTATTCGATATGCAAAGTAATCAACATCGAACAATATTAATCCTCCAACTTTTTTCCACAACTATCCTACTACGCTGCAACATTTCCTGACCCTATGACGTCACTACGTGGAAAAGAAAAACTGCGTAAACAGAAAGCCTGTTGGGTTGCTACGAGAAGTTTCGGTACGTAAATCGTGATAAAAAGACACTATACTATATATGTTACGGGCAATGTGATAAATCCGGGCATTATTAATAATGCCCGATTACTTTGCCCATACGATTACTTTGCCCATAACATACATATACATGGGTTTAACAAGCTAATCATATTTTTAAATTGACGTTCTAATTTCACTCAAAATTCAGACACCGCGAAGGGTGTACTTTGTTTCGTTTCTCTACGGTCAAGTAACGTTGCAGTCTAGTATAAACGTTTTTTTAAACTTAGGCTGAGCGCGCACGAGTGACTAAAGTCCGGCGACCAGGATTACTAGTATCAAAAATATCACTAGAAAACAATGGATCTCTATGAAGAAATTCTTGGCAATCGTCCAACTGTCACGTCGCCTAGTGCGCGCACTCTTCAAGTGTTTCAATAGACGACATTAGTGTGACGTCACTTGCTTGTTTGGAAACGTGTACTCTATCCGTGATTGGTTCCGTGATTGGAGGTAAATCCGTACGGAACCAATCACGGATGGAATCTACGTTTCCAAACAAGCAAGTGACGTTATGACTAATGTCGTCTATAGCCAAAGCAACAATTTTGTCTTTGTCACCGTGACAAAAGTCGCCCGTGCGCGCTCGCCCTAAGGCTGGGCGCGCACGAGTGACTATAGTCACGGCGACCAGGATTACTAGTATCAAAAATATCACAATAGATCTCTATGAAGAAATTCTTGGCAATCGTCCAACTGTCACGTCGCCTAGTGCGCGCACTCTTCAAGTGTTTCAATAGCCAAAGCAACAATTTTGTCTTTGTCACCGTGACAAAAGTCGCCCGTGCGCGCTCGCCCTAAGGCTGGGCGCGCACGAGTGACTAAAGTCACGGCGACCAGGATTACTAGTATCAAAAATATCACAATAGATCTCTATGAAGAAATTCTTGGCAATCGGCCAATTGTCACGTCGCCTAGTGCGCGCACTCTTCAATCACTCTTCAAGTGTTTCAATAGCCAAAGCAACAATTTTGTCTTTGTCACCGTGACAAAAGTCGCCCGTGCGCGCTCGCCCTTAAATAAATAAAAACTGACACTTCCAATTCCGAATAAAAATTTTATAAAAAAAAAAAACATTTCAGACTTTATTACTAGTAATTACAAAAAAAAGAAAATATATTAGACACCTTAATACCAAATTTTACTTTAATTTAATACCTAATATCTAATAAGGATTTAATACCTAAGAACGTATCGTAGACGTATAGTATTAACCTTAAAAGTATTCGATACCTAAAACTTTCCGCTACCTAGAAGTATCCGATACAACCTAAAGTATCTCCGGTGCCGTCCATTACCACTCCATACACACACACTCCCATCATGGCAATCGTCCAACAAGTACCCCCAATCCCCAAAACAACCCCTAATCTCCCCTCACGTCTTCGAGAACGTTCCACCATCCTCTCAATCCACCCTTAAGATGGATTCGCCTCATCTTTCCTTCGGGACGATCTCCCAAATTACGGGGGGCGAAAAAAATCCGCGACTCGTCCCCCCCACATTATGCAGATTTATTGCGAACGGAAGAAAAGAACAAAGATCGTCCTGTTCCATGAATAAAAGAACAGTTTTGTTCGAAAAGGGAGCTAGACGGATGGGCCGAATCGTCTCGCACCTGCAACTGGACTCGTCGTTAGGTGTTCTGATGGGGACGGATTTTTTTTCTTGTTCTTTTCTGATGGGACGTTTTCAAAAGCTGTTAGTAATGACCGTTATGACGGCTGTTTATTGAGAGCAGCGCGGCTGTGAATGTGGTATGGATGGATAGTTAGCATTGCGTTTTTTGTCATGTTAAGTGTAGAAACATACAGGAGAAATAGTAAGTTGAGTGAGCATTCCCATTTAAAAAGAGTGACCGGCATTAGCAGGGCTTCTGGCCACGGCTTACTAGATACTATACAGGCTAGCCGAGATACGGAAATCATTAACTATACAGATGGAAATATCTGCAAAGCAAATCCACAGACTTGAAGGTGGGGCTTTTATGGCGCAGAAATGTCTTATTTGGCGAGAAACTGGAACAGGAAATCTACTAAAAAAGTGTTTACTGTTACCCAGATGTAATAGGTTGTCGTGGTAACAAAGTTTGCCAAGATAAGCTGGCAATCGCCAGCAGTTATACGTCATGAAAACACGCCTTTATTTTTCCTTATTTGTCAGTGTGTTATCCTATTGGTTGGGTGGTATAGGTAGGACTTGTGGAGATCCAAGCGGTAAAAGTTGTTATTAAGAATACACAGCAGGGAATTTAATGCAAACACTAGAGTTACACTAACCATGAATCATGCAATAGTCTTTATCAATCTTGCATTAAATCTGAATATAAAAGAATATTTTGCAAATTAAATTAAATTTAAAAAAAATTAGTCTTCTATTTTTACCACCTCTAAGAGTTCATTTCAAAAGTATTAAAATTATTAATCATCTTATTATTTCTTTAAGTTCTCTGTATTTTGGATTTATAGGGCGAAATAATTGCACATAACATGAGGTTCTTTTTCTTATCTAATTAATTCAAATGATTCAGTCGTTTTCTCAAGTTTAAATCTTACAGAAAAATACTCCATCTATTCCATATAGTTCGGAATTTTTCCATAAAATATATACGCTTTTCAACTTCTTGATCATCTTTGACATTATTTTTTTTTGAAAATAATAATGTATTTCTATAAATAGCTTTCCTAATTAAAAGGAAACTCTTATTTCAATGTGTCGTAAAAATTCCTTTGAAACATCCTAAACATTTCTCAGTTTTTAATTAGTTTTCAGAGTCTGTAGTGTTTGAAAACTTTCATTGCTACATTGAAGCGTTTTTGTAACCAGAAACTTTCTTCAATCCTTTGTGCATCTCTTGCTATGTTATAGGAGAACGCCAATATTTTTTTTTTTAAAAAAAGAGGTGTAGGAAGAATGAAAGGACGATGGTTTAAATTTTTTATTTTACGTTTCCTTCCTTCCGTTCATAAAATTTAAGATTTTTCGAGTTACTTTGTAATTATCATTTTCATCAATTCTTATAAATGTGCCGATTATTGTTAGGACTGCTATTTTCACGTAATTAAAAACGCACGCTTTTGTAGTCTGTATTTAAATTTAGGAAAATGTGCTTTAAAAAGCTTAAAGTATTTAGTTTTATTACAATAGGAATGTTATGGGTAATTTAAAACTTTTCTTCAATATAAATTCTAAAAACAAACAATACTTCATCTGTGCCTTTTGAAATCAGTATGGAAAGTTATTCCACGTTTTACTCTACAATCAAATATAACAATAAATCTGAATCAGAATTATCGAAAGTATCTAATTATTGAACTAGAACTAATTTGTTATTTAATGTCTGAAAGATAATTTATATTCTTTTGCAGAAAGATTTCTTTCCTTTTCGTTCGTTTTTCTACTAAGCATGCTGTTGATATAATACATGCAAATAGTATGTAGTAAATGGTTTAAATAGTCAAAAAGTTGTGAATAATGTACCGAAACATGTTAAATAAAAGTGGTTTAAATTATCAAAAATCACTTAAAACGTATTGTATTGAAGAACACAATACTATAAAGTACCGGAAGACATTATGTTAATACACGTAAACCTCAACCCTACTAACTAGTAGAACCTCTTTACAACGACAGGTAAGAAAAATGTACGGATAGATTTACCATAGTGTTAAATTTATTCTCTATAATGTCCTTTCGTTAAAACGACCGTATATTCTTGGTATCATCATGAGATGTCGCTATAATAAAGTTATAGAACCAAAAAATAATGCAGTTTTATTATTCGTTGCAATGGACAAAACACTTCATCCATAAATACACCTAAAAGCTCCATATTCCTTCACATACTAATTGTTTATTCCAAAGGCCGAAGATTTTGTGAAGGCATTTCCAAGTATCCCATTTATTATTCCAGCGCAAATTTTCCGCAGATATTCCTCACAAGACGATATAAATGCCCTCCTCGTGCATTCGTATTAATACCCCCGAGGTTTATGCCGCGAGACACACGGTTGGTATTAAAAGTCATGTCGATGTTATTCGGAGGTTTATGTGGGTGGATTTTCGGACAGGTGGTCTTTTGACCGTGCCGTTGGTTCTTGGGAATAACGCAAATCAAAGAAGATGAGTTGCACAATAATAGTTGCAGGTGTTGAGAGTATTTTGAATATGAAGGAATGACATGGTTAAAGTCATCCTCAATGTTACAATATGGATAAATGAATTTGATTCCCCCTTTTTTTATTTTTTAAGGTTGTTAGATTATTTCATGTCCGTTTTTAATTTAATGATGACGTTTGCTTTTTTTAAGTAATGTTCTAAGTGGAGAATTTTTACAACTTCTAAGAGAACAACATACATCCTATTGTATTGTGAAAATTTTACTATCCCACATTAAACACAGTTGAAGTACTTGAAATGAAAACTTGGATATCAGTAATACTGTTTTAATCATAAATCATAACTACTAGCGGGGCTGGATACAAAGAGGGGTTGGAGGTTAAACCCCTATCTAAATTTTGACCTCTATTTTATATTGGTGTTTTTTCCTTGCACGTTCTGAGGCTTATCCGGAGTCTCCCTTTGGGTGTCACCAAAAATGTCAAAAATAAATTAAACGCTACTTTTAATAGTCTAGTTTCAAGTATTTTTCATTTGGAAATCCATGTAACCTTTACCAATATTCTACCTCTTTTTATTTAAATTTCCCTTAGGACTTTTATAGCTACACGCTATTTAATATGTATTTCCTAGGTCTTAAGGATTCTCGGTTACAAATCAAAAGTCTGATGCAAGATTCATATCTCCTAAGGACTCTTAGCTACGTATGTTATAAATATGTATCTGGATTCCTAAGTCCGAAAAAATTTTCACATTGCAATCGACTCCGCTTAATGTGATCAAATTTGTCCATGTTCTGAATGATAACAATATTCAGTTGATAATAAGCGGTTCTGTACTAAAGAGTGGCAAGCACTAGAGCACGAGTGTTTGCATTAAAATCACGAAAATGTAGTCAATATTGAAGTATTTAAAACGATTGACAAGTATATATTTTGAAACTTAAGACATTTTTAAAGAAAAATAAAAGAGGGGATCATGTAACACTATTAAATTACTGACTCATTTTGTATGTTTGTGTGTTAAAATGGGCATTCAAACGGGAGAAATTATCATCCATGGAAAAATGGTTGCATTGCCTTCGAGGAGGTTGGACTTCTCCCCTGACACCAGAACATATTTTTGAATGTCCTGCCATTTAAAGATCTCTGACTCTGCTCGGGGAATTCTCCCCCTTCGAGAGTGTCTACTCCAATAACATCAAGGAGATAGCAAGCTGTGTATTGCATACACATGGATACATTTAACACTCCCATGGACACGACACCAACCAACCAACCAAACGGGAAAGGAGGTTTTTACGGTGTATTTCACCAAAATTTTATAACATTAAACGATATAATGATGACATAAAACGATGCATTTTGCATTAATTTAAAAAAGAGTGATTGAGACTAGTCAATTTCGATAACATTAACCGTGATCACATTAAGCAGATTCTGTACTATTATTACCATTACTACTACTATTCCTATTATATTCTACTACTATTCCTATATTGTTTACTATCTATACTTTATACTACACACATGTAACACACAACTGAGAAATATATTTGTATGCGTATTTAAAACCGTAAAGATATGTTATTGTAATGCAATTTAGTTTGTATTTAAAGTTTAAAATAGATCAAACCCAATTATACCACCACACTTAATCACCAAAGCAACCCTCTCGAAAACCAACAACTGGACTTTCAATTTTCCCTTTTTCCAGCTACCATCAAGAAACAAAACTCCGCCGAAATTAAAAAGCCGCCTCTCATACGCTTTTGACATCACCCAGTCACAACAGCAAGAGCTCTTTCCCTTCACAAAAAAAAAAGAACAAAAATCTTTCTCCGATACTTCCTCCCTCTAAGAAAAGGGTCTTTCCTGACAGTCCCTGCCCTTTCGATTTGTCGTCTCTGCCTTCCTCCCATTTGTTATTGTTTCCCCACCCTTTGAATCCTAACCCGGCCGAAATCCCCCTCAGAACCCCGTACAAAACGCGAGGCGGCCGAGACTCCAGAGGGTTAAGAAAGCTGATGCTTGGCTTTGGGATTCCGGATTTATGGAACCGAATGAATTCGATCAACTGCCGCTGTGGTAAGTGGTTTGGAGGGGAGGGGAGAAATCGGATTTCCCCACAGCTTTTTTGAAGAAGGAAACCGAAAACTGTGGCGGTCGGGGTATGAAACGGTCCGGGTATCGGGTTAAGCGTGTTTCGCGATGCTCGGAGTGACAGAAGTCGGGCGTGATTCGGTAGATTTTGAAGGAGGGCTTAAAACGGGCGGATTTTCTTCAGTGGAGTGTGGGTTTCGTGTTGAGTGTTTTTGTGATGTTCTTCGTTTTTTAGATTTTATTTATTTGTGCTCCAAAAGCTTCTAATGCAGTCGGGTTCTGATGTTATGAAGTCTCACCAGTTTACTTCCATTCTACCACTGTTATTAAAAGAGTTGTCTACCGTCAGATTGAAAAGTTCAGTAAAAGCATCTGTTTAGTGAAATTCTGTTATCTTTCCCTTTAAATATATATCGCCAAGCTCGTTTTGAAAGCCAAAAATTATATATACAGCCAAAAGTTGCAAACTAACCAATTAAGTAAGTTATATCAATGACAACAATAAAATTTTTCTGATGTTTCAATATATTTGCGGTCCAAACCATTTGGGCCAATTTTAATGGGAGCCGAAATAGTTATGTGGTTTCTGATAACATGTTTCACATATTATAATTACTTTTTTAACTGCAATTTGACTTTATTTTGGCGGTCATATAACAAATAGATTGGCCCTCAATGACAGTATCCTTATTTGTTAGAATTTTCTCAATCAATTTTTCTATTTTACGAATATTTTCCTTTGCTTGGCATAGACATTATTATTTAAATTTTATACGTTCTAATGATACTTTAAGCTTTTTAATACATTCTTTTTACTTTTCAATTAAAATTACTCCAAAAATAAAGCAATGTTTTCTGTTACAACTAGTAAAACAAATTACTCGTTTTTAAAATACGTAATATTTGCCGAACTACTTTTTTGTTCATCTTTATTTTGAATGGACTTCACTATAGCAGCTCTCCCTCTAATATTAAAAGAAAATATTTTATAAACAATGTGAAATTTCTTGAATGAATTTTGGTACCCTTTATAAGAGTATTAAAAAAGAAAGTTTCTTTTTTTCCCAGTTTCATTTCTAAAATGCAAGTAAAAATGTTTGGAAAATATTCCATCCAATGACTTTGTTTATCCTTTTATTATATTATTCTTTTATTTCAAAACTTGTGGAGGATGCTTATCGGATTCAATTTACAGCTTTTAATACTAATGTTTCAAGTTTGGACTTTTAAGAGATAATACAAAAATTAATGTAGCATGTATGCCTTTTTCGATTTGTTTGTGTAATGATATTTTTTTGCAAATTTATAATGTGCAAATGTTTGTTTTGAAAAAAATTACACACGCAGTTTTGCAAGAAGGAGTACAGGCAAAAGTTGTTTGACTCAAACACCACAGGCATTACTTTATAAAAAAACTCCCGGAAAATTGAGTGGCTTCGATTCCATGACAGCGCAAAACGGGCTAACAATCCGGCAACGTGTCAATTCCAAAAACCACACACTCCACCCCCAAATAAGGACGTGACCCGATCCGGGAGGGAAGAATCTAGCAGAGAAATTCCTCTCCTATCGCATCCATCACAGCAGAGGCCAGAGCCGGAAGATTAGCGATCCGGCCGGATCAATGAACGATTCTTTCTTTTCTTTCTTTCAAAAAACTCTTTCGAAATAACTCTACACACACAAATATAGAAAGAAACGCGGGAGTTTCTTTGCTTTATAATCCCTTTCAATCCCAAACCGACCGAGATTGCCATTGAATTGTACAGAAATTTTGGGGCGGAAGAGTTAAACGGGAGATATTGATGCGGGAGAAATCTTTTCCAGTAATTTTTTATTTATTATATTTTATTTGGGATATTCTGTGTTTTTTATTGATGATCTTAATCAACTTCGCGTTAATACTGTAGGGAGTTTGTTTCTGTGCTGGAATCGTTTGAAGGAGGGTGGCTTGTTGAGGATCGAACGTTTATTTTTCTTTCTTTTTTTGAAGACGTGACTGGCTTTGAGGGACGGGGTTTGCCCAAGACCCTCTATTCATAAGGTTTTACGGTTCAGTTGTTGGCGTGAAAATAAATTTATCATGATCTCGTGATTTTCCCTTCTTTGAATATTAAGAAATCTGAGAACTTACTGTAGTTAAATATGACAGTTTAGAATTGGAATTTTAGAACTTTTTAGATCTTTAATTTGTTTATATGTAAGTTGTAATTAAATTCCAAGAGCAAAAATATATGAAATTGTAACAAAATACAGTCCATACAGTAGCTCCCACTCCATAAGTAGATTCCGAACTTAAAAAAAAACCCACTTCGTTATCTTCAAAACGCAGAGATATTAAAATTAACATTCTACTGTTTGGAAAACAAAAAAGGGATCATTCATAAATTGTAAAAGATTCTTTAAACTAAAAGTGCTCTCCTTTTAAAATTATCCCATTTCTCTCTATGTGTTATCCCTTATTGGTGTCTGCCCCCAACTTCCAACTACATAACCCCCCCCCTCCCCAAACCAACTCATTCACCGAATTTTCCCCTCAAAACCGTGCCCACATCTTTTTTTATAATCCAAAGAAACACCAGCAAAGCCACAGTTACTCATTCACTGAATTCCTCTCAAAATCGTGCCCACATCTTCCTTCAAAATCCGAAGTACCGGCAAAGTCACAGTTACTCGCAGATGCATTAAGCCTTTCGGTTTCGAAGGTGGAAGATGTGGCAACAAACGCGATTATGGAGAACTGGAGAGTCTATTCTGGTAGTAGGGGAGCAGACCGCAGGGTATCTTTGAATTAACTGCCTCCAGGGTAAGAGGGACCTTGAGCCGTTTAAAGGGGCTTCGACTTGCTGTCTTTTGGAATTTACATTAATTCTATCGATTTGAGGGAAGCCTGTTGTATTACGTGTGAAGAGGAGTTAGGGAAAGTGTACGGTTATTATACGTAGTTAGGGTACTATATGGTTAGAAAGAAGGTGCACAATAGGGTGTATCGAAAAAAATTTTTTTTTTTGATTTTGATAAAGTCTTAGCAAAAAAAAGTTGTCTAAGGTGGCAGAGAGTACCTGTGAATTTTTTCAGAATTTTCGGATAATATCTAGGGGTGCCGCAAAGCCCCCGAAGGTTCCCATGTTAATCCTATGGGCGCGCAAGCCAAAAAGGCCGAAAATCGGTTTTTCGCCCCTCATTTCTACCCTAATCACACGACGAATGTCTTCACTCGAGTTATGGACCCTATTTGATCTAGGCTATCCTACAAAACTTGAATAATAGCCTAAATATCTATATTTCGTTGATTGTGGGCTCTTGGAAATACGCGATTTTCAACGAAATTTGAGCATACAAAAAAAACGTAATATAGATATTTAAGCTGTTATTCAAGATTTTTCGGGTAGAATACGACCCTATATGAAGTAATGAAGTATGCTACCCGAAAAAAACTTGAATAACAGCTTAAATATCTATATTACTTTTTTTTGTATGCTCAAATTTCGTTGAAAGTCGCGTATTTCCAAGAGCCCACAATCAACGAAATATAGATATTTAGGCTATTATTCAAGTTTTTTCGGATAGCCTAGATCATATAGGGTCCATAACTCGAGTGAAGACATTCGTCGTGTGATTAGGGTAGAAATGAGGGGCGAAAAACCGATTTTCGGCCTTTTTGGCTTGCGCGCCCATAGGATTAACATGGGAACCTTCGGGGGCTTTGCGGCACCCCTAGATATTATCCGAAAATTCTGAAAAAATTCACAGGTTCTCTCTGCCACCTTAGACAACTTTTTTTTGCTAAGACTTTATCAAAATAAAAAAAAAAAGTTTTTTTCGATACACCCTAGTGTATAATATACCCTCCTTATCTCACAATTTGATATATCTAATAAAACCTTGATATCTTGAAAAAATATTTTTACCCTTGAAATTAAGTGTTTTTCTATTTTTCCTTGTTATCTCGAAATTTGTATCGGGTGCCTTCGATTTTGAGATATCAAGGTTACACTGAATTAAGTTTTGATGGATTTATTCATTATTAGTAGGGAAAAGTGTAACTCAGACCTTTTGCTACTTTTTACTCTGTAAATTTTTATTTATTGAAAATAAATTAATGAAACTATAACTGTTGATAACACTATAGTGGACTTGGTTCGATTCCCTTAGTTTACTTCTTAGCTGGGTTCGATTCCTAAAAACCTCTTTGCTACCAGAGGAGCCAAGAACCAGCTTAGATAATTAGTGGCAACAGTGTTTTATGATTTTTTACTTTGTCAATAATGGGTAGAATGAATGGATTGAATGGTCGAGTAAGCAGACAAGTAGTCAGTGCCTCGTTTTTGTTGTATCTTATTGAAAATAAATTTATGTCTCAAAGAGATATGTTTGCTTCCTTTCTTTGATGACTAAAGTGGTGACCTTTGGACTGCAACACCTATAATGCATCAGAGGATGACTACAGGATGAGATTGTCTTCTATTTGTTGGTGTCAAGCGACGTTTCGTTAGAGTATTCACGTTTGCTCTCTGAATCGCCCATATCTACAAAATGGGAGAACCCAACCTTGCCATCCCTGCTGATGTGGCCAATCCTAATCTTGCCATCCCTGCTAATGTGGCCGCTCCTGATCCTGTCATCCCTGCTTATGTGGCCGCTCCCGCTGGAGCCGGCGCTGCGCCCGTTGCCTTCAGGGCACCTCCATTTTGGCGCGCTAATCCAGAGCTATGGTTCATACAACTGGAATCCCAATTTGCTGTGTCACAAATAAGTACCGATCGAACAAAGTATCACTGCGTTGTAGCTGCTCTAGATGGAGATGTTTTATGTCTAATCTCGGATATCATCCGTCAGCCACCAGCTGTAAATAAATACGACGCGATTAAAGAAAGAATCATCTCGAACTACGCTGACTCCGAAACTGTTCGGTTAAAGATGCTTTTGAAGGATGTAGAATTGGGGGATAGACGACCTTCGCATTTATTGCGCTCTATGCAAGATCTCGCTGGTAATTCTATTAGCTCAAATACGTTACGGTCACTTTTTCTGCAACGTTTGCCAGTAGCTGTGCAACAAATCCTTACTGTTTGTGCAGAGAAAGATGCAGATTTAGCTAGCCTAGCTGAAAAAGCCGACCAAATTATGGAGGTCACTCAAAATTCTCCCACAATAAGTGCTGTCCAGGAGACAAAGGAAGACTCGCGTATTGAAAGGTTAGAAAACGAAATCTGTAAACTTTCAGAAGCTGTTCAACGATTATCTCGATCGCAAGTTCAAAATAAGAGCAAGTTTAAGTCACGAGCACATCGTTCAACGTCAAGTCGCCGGCCTACTTCTAAACCACGATGCTGGTATCACTTTAAATACGGTGCTAATGCAAAAAAGTGCCTTCCTCCTTGTGAGTATGTTCAAAATACGGAAAACTAACTGGACCCTCTGTTCAGGCGACGACAGATACAGGTCCTAGCCTAAGTCGCTTATTTGTATACGACAGGCTCAGCAATCGCCGTTACCTTGTCGATACAGGTGCTGCTGTTTCGGTTATTCCTAAAACAGAAACCCTAAAGGAAAAATTTATTTTCAAAAGCAATTTTGACATTTTCGCAGCTAACGGATCAAAAATCACCGTTTATGGACAAATGACTTGCACTTTAGATTTTGGTATTTCCAGACGATTTCGATGGAAATTTTTCGTCGCTGACGTTACTCAACCAATTTTAGGTGCCGATTTTCTCACCCACTTTAAGTTATTGGTTGATTTAAAAAACAAAAAATTAATTGACTCGTCCACCTATGCTAGTATTAAAGGAGAAACCTTTCCTACTTTCTCTTTAGGTTTAACAACCATTGCAGAAGATGCTATTTATCGGAAACTATTACTAAAGTATCCCCGTATCTGCACGAATAACTTAACCTTTACCACCCAAAATCATGATATAAAACATCATATTCAAACCACAGGCCCACCGGTGTTTGCAAAAGCTAGACGGTTGGCGCCTGATAAACTTGCAGCTGCCAAGAAAGAATTCGACTACATGCTAAAAATCGGCTTATGTAGGCCCTCAAGCAGCCCATGGGCAAGCCCGATCCATATGGTGCCTAAGTCGAACGGCACTTGGAGAATTTGTGGTGATTACAGGAGGTTAAACTCCATTACGATACCAGACAGGTATCCCCTCCCACACCTTCATGACTTCGCTCATAGCCTAAGTGGAACCAAAATTTATTCCAAATTGGATTTCATAAGGGCATATCATCAAATCCCTGTCGAGGAACCGGACATTCCAAAAACAGCCGTTATTACGCCTTTCGGCTTATTTGAATTTACGAAAATGATGTTCGGGCTGTGCAATGCAGGACAAACTTTCCAACGCTTTATGCATGTCATATTGCGTGGATTAGATTTTTGTTTTGTGTATCTCGATGATGTTTTGATCGCTTCCAAGAACTTAGAGGAACACTTAACCCACTTAAATATAATTTTCGAACGCTTCAACGAGTACGGCATTGTATTAAATACTGAAAAATGCGTTTTTGGAAAATCCAAGTTGACATTCTTAGGTTTTGAAGTGTCCCCAGATGGGATTGCTCCTTCTCCTACTAAAGTGTCCGCAATTACCGATTTTCCTCTACCTAAAACTGTATCGCAATTGCGTAGATTTTTAGCAATATTTAATTTTTATCATCGATTTGTAGACCATGCTTCTGAAAAACAAGCTCTTCTTAGTGCTTTACTCACGAGCAAAAAGAAAGATCTCACACCAATTAACTGGTCAAATGAAACCACATGTGCTTTTGAGACTTGTAAAAGGGCCATTGCTAACGCAGCAACACTTGCACACCCCGCACCCGATGCTAAGTTAATGTTACACACGGACGCATCCGATGTCGGAATAGGGGCAGCTCTTCAGCAGCTTAAAAACTCCTCCCTAGAACCTCTGGCATTCTTTTCCCGAAAGCTTACACTTACGGAAAAGAACTATAGTACATATGATCGCGAACTACTCGCAGTTTACTCTTCAATACGATATTTCGCTCATATGTTGGAGGGGAAAGAGTTTGTAGTCCTCACAAACCACAAACCGTTAACTTTTGCATTTCAGCAAAAATCGAATGACTCTTCGCCTCGTAAAAACCGGCATTTGCAATACATAAGCCAATTTACAACTTGTATTCGTCATGTATCTGGCAAAGAGAACGTTGTCGCGGATGCACTTTCCCGTGTCGAGGAAATAGCACTCCCTGGTCCCTTAGACTACGCCGAGCTTGCAACAGCTCAACAGTCTGATCCCGAGCTTACTGCTTTGAAGTGTTCAAATAACAGTAACTTAATTTTAAAAAGTATTGCATTCCCCCCCGATGGAATAATGCTTTGTTGCGACACTTCCACTAATGTTGCTCGCCCTTTCATTCCAGAAACCTATAGACAAATTGTTTTCGCAAAGTTTCACAACTTGTCACACCCTGGTATACGCGCAACAATTCGCCTTATCAAGCAAAGGTTTATCTGGCCTTCCTTGAATAAGGATTGCACCCAGTGGTGTCGTGCTTGTGTCGCATGTCAGCGAGCGAAAATCCAAAGGCATACGATCTCCCCTTTAGGTAATTATCCTCTAAATTCTGAAAGGTTCTCGCACATACATATAGATTAGGGTGGCCCTTATTTTTTAAAGTCGGAATTTTTTTCCAGCCCCCCCTTAATTTTTTTCCTTTTGCTATAAAATGAAAGTGTGCAAAAGGATTTTCCGATATTTTAATATTAACACGTGCCTCATCGCGGTTGAAGTTTGGCCATAGCGCGCCATGTTATAGTATAGCTTACTACGGGAATAACGTCTCCGCTCGCTTCCCCAAGAGCAGAATGACGAACAGATGAAATTTGAGGATGGAGCCTGTGTCATGAAGAAATGCAGATAAACATATGAGGATAAATCAGGTAAACAACAGGTAAAAGTTCACAAATTTAGCATTATTTAGATCCAGGAAATGAATATGAGAAATAAAAAGATTTTGTTGTCTGAGGGAGCAGTGCTAGATTGTTTAGTGGGTGTCATTCACCTCATAAGAGAAAACTGTCCCATTCCTTTTTTCTCTCCTCGAAGACGGCTTGTTTTTATCTCAGACTTTTGAAGTCCCCGGCAGGATGGGGGTGGGCGAAAGACAATACAGACCGCCCCAACCCCATCTTCCCGAATCCTCCAGGGGTGAGTGATTTAATAGTATGGAGTTTAGGGAGGGTCAGAAAGTGTCTGGACAAATAGCCTTGGTTTCTATTAGTTGTGCAGTTATGTCCTCTAACTTAAGAAGTAGTGATAAAAAATATTTATTTTATTGGAAAAGTATGCCGTCAGATAACAGGAATGCTTGGCAGTGCGAGTGTGTCATTTTTTGGGAAAAAGCAAGAATCCCTACAAGACAGTTTAAAAAATACACAGATAAGGTTATGAAGATGTATTCCACTTGGCGAAGTTTACAACAAAATGCTTGTCGTCCGCCAGACTCCCAGAAAAAAATTAGAACAGGCGTTTGTGATAACCTGAGCAATCTATTTGTTGCATCCGCGAATGCGTTGGAAATATTAAAAATTGAAGGTAGACAATTTTACTGAATTGACGAAAGCCAGGTCGAGTGGGATGTTTAGGTGGAATTAATGTAAAGCGGACAAAACGCGTAGAAATAAGAGCTTTACAAAGATTAAGTAACGAAGAGAAGAGACAGGCCAAGGCTCTCAATAGTTCTGAGACGATTCATGACCGAGACTCATTTGAGGAACCATCATTATCTAGTATTGAAGATGAAGAAATTTCTGATGATCAAACAGAAGCTTCAAGAAAAGAATACCCCGAACCCCGATTGCAAAAAGTATACTCTTAAGCGTAAATTTGAATGCTAATTGTTCCAAAAAAGTGAATGTTTTTAAGATGTTAGATTTTTATGAATTTGTTAGAATATGTCCTACTATAAATGTATTTAAAATGTTAATTTTTAAACTGGAACTTTTTATAATTGTATGGGTAAGTCTAAATAATTATTGTTTTATTTTAAACAATTTTGAATTATTATATACATGTTTTTAAAATTTATTTTCAATTAATGCACTTTTTGTTAAATGTTTGCCTTTTTAAATATTATTTTAATATACTAATAATATTCTTAAGTCATATTTCCATCTTCTTTACTCATAAAAATTCGAAATTAATGAAATTATCGGTCATTCTCCTCCCGAGGAAGCGAGCGGAGACGTTCTTCCCGTAGTAAGCCATACTATAACTATGGCGCGCTATGGCCAAACTTCAACCGCGATGAGGCACGTGTTAATATTAAAATATCGGAAAATCCTTTTGCACACTTTCATTTTATAGTAAAAGGAAAAAAATTAAGGGGGGGCTGAAAGAAAATATTGAAAAAAAATTTTCCCCATTATAATAAGGGCCACCCTAATATAGATATAGTGGGACCTCTTCCTACTTCTAAAGGATTTCGATTTTGTCTAACGGCAGTTGACCGTTTTAGTCGCTGGCCAGAAGCGATGCCAATTGTTGACACCACCGCTGAAACTATTGCATCTGCTCTTCTGAATTGCTGGATATCCCGCTTTGGCGTTCCAGAGACTGTGACAACCGATAGAGGAGCACAATTCGAAAGTGAATTATTTTTTCACTTGTCTAAATCTCTTGGTGTGCACAGAACTCGTACAACGGCTTATCACCCACAAGCCAATTCAATGGTCGAACGATTTCATAGGCATCTTAAATCATCTATTAGGTCCTATGCTACTGAAAGATGGGTCGAAGTGCTTCCATTGATTCTTCTCGGCTTGAGAACCGCCATTAAAGAGGATCTCTCCTTTTCAAGTGCAGAGATGGTCTATGGTTCAACTCTCAGGTTGCCTGGTGATTTTTTCCGACCTTCTAGCCCTCTTGATGAGTCGCGGAACGTCCCTGCTTTTGTTCAACGACTTCGTGATTTCATGGCTACGTTAAGTCCCACCCCAGCTTCGCGGCACGGACTAAAAACAATCTTTGTGCATAAAGATTTGAAAACGTGCTCCCATGTGTTTGTGCGAACTGACAGTGGTCGCCCAAGCCTACAGCCACCTTATCACGGCCCATATCAAGTTCTAAAGCGAACTGATAAAGTTTTCACCATAAGAATGGGGAATAAAGACTCAACTCTATCAATTGATAGAATCAAGCCATGTTTTACGGACAATATGTCCAACGAACATTCAACTAACGAAAGTGTTCTGACTGATTCTCAAGCTAAATCAACCTTAAAACCACAAAAGAAAGTCAGATTTGAGGACGATCCTCCTACCCCTTCAACAATTACGAGCAGGGGACGTAAAGTTCGTGTGCCTGTTCGTTATCAGAACAAGTGATTTCTATCCTTCATTTTTTTTTCGTTCGTGAACCTCACTGGAGGGGGAGTACTATAGTGGACTTGGTTCGATTCCCTTAGTTTACTTCTTAGCTGGGTTCGATTCCTAAAAACCTCTTTGCTACCAGAGGAGCCAAGAACCAGCTTAGATAATTAGTGGCAACAGTGTTTTATGATTTTTTACTTTGTCAATAATGGGTAGAATGAATGGATTGAATGGTCGAGTAAGCAGACAAGTAGTCAGTGCCTCGTTTTTGTTGTATCTTATTGAAAATAAATTTATGTCTCAAAGAGATATGTTTGCTTCCTTTCTTTGATGACTAAAAACACCTTAAGCCTTCAACTGTTTATAACAAGAATTAATTTTGTTTAAAGAATTTTAAAATTAAAAAAAATCACATATATTTACCCTGAACTACCAAAAAAAAAAGCAAATAAAGAAACCTTGTTAAGATTATAAGGAAGAGGAATGAAAAATCTTAACAAATCATCATTTTTATCTATTAAAATGCAATGAGGTATTTTCACGTTTTGAGATTAAATTTTATTAAAATAGTAGATAAAAAACCATGAAGAATGGCGTTTTTAAATGAGGTATTTTCGTAGCCTAGTTTCTGAGATATAAGTTTTTGAAATTTCATTTTGCGTTTTGGCACGAAAACAGAAACACTGTTGTTTACATGCGCTGTGACGTCTCATCCAATAGAATCCCGTTTTCCGATAATTGAAAAACAGTAAAAACACTAGTTTCGAGAGCGCTGTGACGTCAAATACCGTTTTTTGATAACATGACTTTACTAGTGTTTTGGCAAAAAATAAAATTTAATTTTAAATTATTTAAAACATATTTTTAAACTTAAAAATCTGATATTTAAGAGTTTTAAACTATAAGTATCAAAAAAGTGTAAAATCAAGCAAATCCCTCACTTATGCAAATACCTCATTACTATTTACTGTAATGAAAAGTACTGTAAAGCCCACACATTAGGTACTATACATGAAATAGATGGTTAAATACAAAGATGTTAATATGGTAGTAGTTCAAAAAGAAGTTAAGCAAGTGAAAGAAGAAATAATAACTTTATTTAAGGTATAACTAGAAATTCTGAACTTAATGCATATTTACTCGGCAGTTCAAACGCTGTGTTTACACCGAAACAGAGGAGAACACTGATTCATTATTTCAGTTGAGAAATCATGCGCATAATGCTTCAAGAGTGAAGGAGCTTTAAGAGTTTGGATAAAAGTCGTTGGAATGGTGCCATTCTAGTAAGTGTCAAGCGCTTGCTTACGACAGTGTAAATGACTAAAACGGCATCTTTATGATCAAAAGAGTGTATAAACAGCGAATATTCTGCGAGACATTTTTGGCATTTCCAAGGTACTCACCTTGATGTTCCAAAGCTTACTAACATATGCTAAGACCTTCTGAGATTTAATGCTATAGGATTCATGAGCAAAATGTGCATTACGGTGATATGCATTCCAGAATTTCTTTGCGCATATTGTATTTGTTATTTCAAATTTATTTTTAAAAAAATGTTTCAAAAAATCTACATTGTTACGAAGAAACCGTGAAAGTATAGCCGTTTTATCTCGGCACTGCTTAAAAGTATTTATTTTTTATGGGGACCAACTTTTAAGAGGAATATTTTGAAAGTATTTAGAATTAGATCCTCAGTTTTTAGGAAAACTGAAAAAAATATCATTTTAAAAAGGATAATTTTAATATGGCATAACTTTTACTAGAAAGTTAACCTTCCTTAATTTAGGTGCATTTTAATTATTTTTGAAGGGTATGGGAACCGCAGATTTATTTACATGTCTGTCTGCCTCATCCAGAATTTCTTAAGTATAATTTAAAAATCCATGAAATACACTTAACTACGTTGGAGTTTAAAAGTTTGTTTAAACATATAGTAACTACAATATTATAGAAAGTTAACCCTTTGAGAAAAATATTTTTAGCAACTATTTACAAATGAAATTTTCCCAAAATTTTCCGCCTTCTTATAAATTATTTTAAGTAACAATCTTTTCCAACAAAATTGTAAACCTAAAAACAGCATTCTTTAAAAAAAACATCGTAGCTACTTGAAACATATTAATCTCCTCAATAAAAACTACCTATTATATTAAAAGGCTTTATGCTTTGAGAATTCATTAAAAAAAATAATGTATTGAAGCCATTTATAAATTAAAAAAAATAGCTTTTAATAGTACAAAAAGGAAAACTTTTCTTAAGGTTTGGATGCATCTTTCGAAAGAGAATGTCATGTTCAATCTCATATTTGTTTTCAATATAGTTTCAATTAAAACGAAACTGGAAATAAAATTTGTGTTTAAAAACAAAAGCAAGCGTTTTATGTCGGAATAAGATTGTATCTAGATTATGATTGAAGCATTAAAAATGAATCTGTAAGTAAATATTGAATAAAAAGTATAGATTTAATATTGGAGTTTATTTTATGATAAAGCATTTCTGTAAACAATTTTTTGATCAGAGTTACTGCCACAGAAATCTGAAAATATAGTCTTACAGGATTTCATTTGAATTGACCGAAGAGAAAAAACAATAATTTGTGATTCTTTATAAAGACATCTTTTTTGTTTTTACTATCTTAAACTTCTGTCATTATTTTAGAGTTTATTTTCTTTATGTGCAACATTTGAAAAATGGAAGCAAAGAGTTTAATCAATTACTAAAGATGTCTTACCTTTAAAATGAACAAAAAAACATTATCAAATGATCACTCTATTTTATCAGTTCTCTTTTTTAGTGTGGAAGTAAAATGTAAAATGAATATAATCTTTTCAACCTTAGAAAAGAATTTAATAATAAACATTTTCGATCTGCTGAAAAAGCAATTAAAAAGTCCCAAATAGCATTACATACTATTCTAGCATTACAACTTGTTATTCCCCATCTTCAAAATTTAAACCTTAATTAGTTAGTATTTTTATTATATTTTAAAGATAATTTTGTATCTCTCCCATTTAACTTATATGCAATGAATCAGAAAAAAAATAAGCGCTTCATTTCTACACAATAATAAATGCATCAAATCGAATAAAAATAAGCTTTTATATTGAATAAAAAATCCTGATATTTTAAAATTACGGGAACACAAAAAGTAAGTATTAATAATGTATGCCATGTTTCGCAAAACAATTTCTTTATTAAGTGATTTTTCAGAATAAATTTTTATCAAAATGTGTTATTCTAAGAAATTATATGTATGATAGAAAAAGTTATTAGTAGCCTTTGAGAAATTCAAAGAAAGCTCATTATATACAAAACAATATTTTTCACTAATTCAGTTTTTTAACGAGAACGAGCTTTCGACCCTTTCATACTACTCATGGTGGTTTTTTTTTTTCAAATTTGTGTTTTAAAATTATAATTATTTAAAAGAAATTTCATTTTTCGTTCAGGAGTTTTCAGAATAAATGTGTTTTGCTACGTCAAAATAATGAAATTTATTTTTAATTTATTTATTTCTTTTAAAATTCCTATATTTCTAAGCTTTAAACAAGTCCACCGTGACACTTATAACAACTGAAATTCACCTAAAAAGATGAAGGTTAAAGAAATAAATTAAATTCAGAAAAAAAAAACACCTGATGGTTAAATTATTTGAGAATCAGTTTCGTATTTTATAATACTATAGTGATAATTATAAGAACTTCAATTCATCAAAAAAGATGAAGGTTTAAGAGATAAATTAAAGACACCTGACGCTTAAATTATTTGAGAATCAGTTTCGTATTGTATGCCTAATACTAGTGACAATTTATTATAAGAACTTCAATTCATCAAAAAATATGAAAAAAGAAAGAAAAAGAATGACAATTTTAACTGGAGGATTTTATAATTACTATGATGACAATTAACTGGAGGATTTTACTACAAACAAAATGACACTTTCTTTTAATAAAAATTAAGCTATTCTTATTATAATAAGACATAATCATAATATCCATTAATCAAACATTAAATTAAAAAACCCCGATTCATTCAAAAAAATGACTCTTTTTAATCAATACATTTGTTATTATTTATTTTTACTGTGTTATTTATTTTTACTGTGAAGATGTGGTTTAGGATTTTTGTGTCTAAATAGACATTGTAAAATAATATAAGTGATTTTCCAGGTGTATCTGCTTTCAGAGCCGTATCCAATAGGATAAATTTTCACCCTCCTTAGGATATAGAAGGATTTAATGAAAAGGGTCTGTTATTCATTTTTGCAGATGAACCAATATAGTGTAATTATTTGTAAAATATTTATGGTAATTAAACTATTGCTACAAAAACTGAAACTGCCAAGTTAACTGCATAATTTTACATCAGAATTCTCTAGAAGGGGTTTTGTTTTAAGTTATTTATTTCACACATTATATTTTGCATCTCCAATTATTCTATTTTAATATTCATATGTTTTATTGTTTTTTTTTAAATAAAATATCGATGAAAGGGCAGATATTTAACTAAGGGTAGATATTTCTAAAATTTGTAACAATAAACCTTGAGAGCTTTGTTAAAAAATTCAACAATGACTTACTCACACAACAATGTGTCATAAATTAGCACAAATGCAACAATAAATTTGGACATTCTTTGCTCAACTTTCAAAAATGAAACAGCTATGAAAATTTAGTCTCTTCAAATTCACCGCTATAAACTAGAAAATAACCCAGTTTTGCACATCTTTAAATGGGATAGATATAAATGTAAGTAAATTACAGTTAAGAAATTAATTAATTAATTAATTACAGTGAAAATTAGCGTTGATAGAAAAAGTGAAAATTGTTTAACCATATTTTTTATTTAGATTTACAGATGAAGAAAAGGAATAAGACGAATCATCTGGAAGCGATGCTGGGAAAAGACAATTTTAAGATAAGTTAACATTTTTAATATGCCCAATTAAGAAAGAAATTGTAGCAGGTGTAAAAATACCAAAAACGTTCAAATTTAAATGCATCGATACTAATTTCTATTTGCAAGAAAAGTGGGGCAAGGATAGATTATTCCTTAGAAGAGAGATTCATGATAAATTTTAATTGTTTTAAATTAAACGCGTTTTGATATTTTCCAATATCAACAGTCCCTTGCAAGTGACCGAGAATACTTCACCCAATTTTTTTTTTTGAATAGCAGATTAAAAGAGAAAATTAAAGTAAAAAAAGAAGCCTTTAGAATAGAGAAAATAAATTAAATTAGTTAGAGAAAATAATTACAGTAGTATTTTATAAGTATTACCACAATTTATGTTTCCTATGTATGTTTAATTAATTACATTGATTGTATTTGTATATTCATATCATGTACATTTGACACTATTAGGTTACATTTACAGCTGGCCGAGAACATTTTGAATCAAGATTTAGTACAATTGAATTTTAATTTTATAAATCGAGGTACCACTTAGATTTCATATAGTCCAGTGTATAAGGCCGACTTAGTGATTTAAATATTTCATACATTATAGAACTTTATTGTTTTTAGTGATTTAAATATTTTCTCTTTTAAATTATTCATTTAACTATTTATTGCTAATCTTAGTGATTTAATATGAATTATTGATTTAGTGATTTAATGACTTTTCATACAGGTCGACTGGCTATTAACGTTTAACGGTTAGTTAATAATTATAAGACAATCGCCGACTTGTGGATGATTGCCTATTGAGAGTGGATCTCGATTAGGCTTAGGACTAATGAATTGTTCGTTACATAAGTAAATAAAGTGTACTTCAAGATGGTGTATTTTAAGCACAACAACAAACACAAACACTTACATTTATTAACTATAAATTATTTTACAGCTGTTCCAGTGGTAAGTTGAATTTTTTATTATTGTTTTTGCTCACCATATAGCTTCATTTGTTTTTAAAAATTGTTCTGTTTATATTATAGTTAACTCTCTTTTTTTATTTTGCAGATAAGGAGAAATAACAAGACACTGAATTAATCAAGGCTTTATGAAGACACATTTGAAGGAAAGCCATGGGAAAAAGATAAGTTTCTTTTTTTATACAAATTATTTTAATATTTTTTATACATGTATACTATGCTACAAAGGCATTTTAGGTGTTTTAAGTTTAAAAAAGGTTGATTTCAAATACTTTGATATTATTTCTATTAGCAAGAAATCAAAAGTCAACGTTAACTAGCATAGATATTTGCAATAGACTAAAAGAATATTACTCGATGACCTGTGAAAAAAAAGCAGATTTAACATCATAAATACTACCAATGCGGTTTTAGGCAGAATAGATCAACGATAGACCAGATATTCAGCATAAGAAATATCCTGGAAAAATTCAATGAAATGAAAGTGAATGTCTATCAGCTTTATGTTGACTTCAAACAAGCCTATGATTCAATAATAGAGAATTGATGTTAAAGACTTTGCACGAGTTTAATATACCCCATAAATTGATCAGGCTGGTTAAAATGACAACTGCATCAACTAAAGCAAAGGTGAGGATACAAAACAAATTGTCCAGAGAATTTGAAATTGTAACTGGATTGAGACAGGGCGATGTTTTATCGACTTTGTTGTTTAATGTTTGCCTTGAAAAAGTGATGCGTAACACAATATCAAGCAGAGGTGGAACTATTTTTAATAGAACAAAGCAGGTTCTAGCTTTCGCCGATGATGTTGTTTTGATGGCAAGAAGTAAATATGCACTTGTTGACCTCTTTAAAGAAATGACCAGAGAGGCTAGTCTGTTTGGTTTGGAAATAAATGTTAAAAAGACCAAATACATGATAATGGATTGTAGGGGAACTGATAAGAGCACAGAACTAAAGATAAACGAGGAGACTAAATTTGAGAGAATTACAAAATTTAAGTACTTGGGTACAATTGTTACTGAAAACAATAGTATTATGCCAGAGATTAAACAAAGACTAAATGCTGGAAATCGCAGCTTTTTTGCTCTTGAAAAATTATTAAAATATAAAGTAGTAACAAGAAAAACAAAACTTCAGGTTTATAAAAATATAATCTGACCAACTGACTATGGAGCTCCTGGAGTTACCTAGGCTCAATAGGAGTTACCTTAACTCAAAAACAAGAAAAGATGCTGATCACCTGGGAGAGAAAAATTCTAAGAACTATTTTTGGACCTTTAAAGGGGGGTCACCTTTGGAGGGAAATATTTAATTTTGAAATTGAGAGGCTATTTAAAGAAAAAGATATCCTTAATTATGTAAAGACAAAGAGAATACAATGGCTCGGACACCTCGAGAGAGTGGAGGAAGATAGAGGCACCAGAAAGATTTCACTGTTCAACAAATTTGACCTTCAAAATTTTTTCTTTGATGAAAATAGTCATTTCTTATAGATTTTGGGTCGCTGAAAACGAAAATCGCCATCAAAATTCTCAATTGGTTCGGGATTTTCGGGGAACGGCCCCTCCCCCTTTTTACGTTTTTTGATGACTGAATGACTTTGAATTCGATTTTCAGTGTCAAAAAGCATTACTGAAGTCTTGAAACTACTCACAAACGGACAAGGAAGGTTTAAATTTATAAAATGTGAAATTTTGTAGCAAATGGATAAGTTTAAGGGGTCATTACCCCCCTAAAAAGGCGAAAAAATAGCTAAAAATAATAGAGATTTTTATACGATATTTTTTCCTATTATTTTTTACGCAATTCACCTTTGAAGGGTCCTAACCCATCCCCAAGGACCCAAATTTGATGTCAATATGCAGCAATAATTTTTACTAAAAGCGGTTGAGATGTTAGCGCCCCAAAAGCCCCCGCGGAAGAGTACGAAAGACCCTCTCAATCGCGTTGTCACTCGCGCGCTCTGGAACTCACGTTCAACAGTAGAAAATTACACAGAGACCATAATACCCAGTTTCAATAGATTTTGGGTTCCTGTACACGAATATGACCATTAAAATACTAATTAAATAAAATAAAAAATTTTGCTATGGCAAATATACAATGAAATGAAAAGAAATTATGAAAAGTACCTTTTATTCACGTCTTTTTTTGGACTGTCTCTTATAAGACACGTCAGGGGCATCTCTGGGAATCGTCCATCAGAAATCTGCTAGCATGGAAACTGACCACTTCCCTTTGTATCGCTGTTCCATTACTGAGATATCCTGGTGGAATCTTTCGCCTTGTTCTTCACTAAAAGCCCCACAATTTGCGTAGTACCAACACCCTGTTTGACTGATTTAGTGGCCAATTAAGTTAAAAGGTTCAGTATACCATACATTTATATGCCCTTATGTCTATTTTAAACTTTTCAAAGGAAAAATATTAATTCCAGAGCGCGCGAGTGACAAAGCGATTGAGAGAGTCTTTCGGGGACTCTCCCGCGGGGGCTTTTGGGGCGCTAACACCTCAACCGCTTTTAGTAAAAATTATTGCTGCATATTGACATCAAATTTGGGTCCTTGGGGATGGGTTAGGACCCTTCAAAGGTGAATTGCGTAAAAAATAATAGGAAAAAATATCGTATAAAAATCTCTATTATTTTTAGCTATTTTTTCGCCTTTTTAGGGGGGTAATGACCCCTTAAACTTATCCATTTGCTACAAAATTTCACATTTTATAAATTTAAACCTTCCTTGTCCGTTTGTGAGTAGTTTCAAGACTTCAGTAATGCTTTTTGACACTGAAAATCGAATTCAAAGTCATTCAGTCATCAAAAAACGTAAAAAGGGGGAGGGGCCGTTCCCCGAAAATCCCGAACCAATTGAGAATTTTGATGGCGATTTTCGTTTTCAGCGACCCAAAATCTATAAGAAATGACTATTTTCATCAAAGAAATTTTTTCATTGTTGAACAGTGTTTTCAAAGGCTAGTGCATGGACAAAGGAAAAGAGGAAGGCCATTTAAAAGATGGTTGGATGAGGTTGAAAAAGACCTGAAAATTTTAAAAGTCCGTAATTGGAAGCAAAAGGCAAGAGACAGAGGGCTTAGGAGGAAAATTGTTAGAGAGGCCATAGTCCAGCACGGGCTGTAATAATAACAGGGAGTTAGTTATTTAACATCATAAATAAAGATAAAGTTTAACTTAAAGGACTATTATTTAAATTAAAAAGACATAATTAAAAGTATTATTAACGAAATAGCATAATTTTAATTTCTTTAGTATTTTTAATTGCTTCAATTGTATTTCTACATTCATATGATGTACTTTTGACACTTTAGTTTGAAGTCAAGATGAAATTTAATTTTATAAATCGAGATACCACTTAGATTCATATAGTCCAGTATATAAGGCCGACTTAGTGATTTAAACAGTTCATGTATTAAACTTTATTGATTTTATTTATTTAATTATTTGTATTTTGAATAATTTAGTGATTTAAATATTTTCTCTTTCGTATTAGTAATTTAGCTACTTATTACAAATTTTTAGTGATTTAATGAATAAATATGAATTATTGATTTAGTGATTTAATGAATTTTTATACAGGTCGACTGGCTATTAACGTTTAACGGTTAGTTAATCATTATAAGACAATATCCGACTTGTGGATGATTGCCTATTGAGAGTGGATCTTGATTAGGCTTAGGACAATATTTGTTAGTTATATAAGTAAATAAAGTGTTTTGCAAAGTGTATTTTATGTACAACCATAAACAACACAAACATTTAGACTTATTAACTATAAATTATTTTCCAGATGTTCCAGAGGTAAGTTTAATTTTAAATTTGTTGGTATTACGGTTTGCTCAACTTATCATATTTTTGTGAAGTACTGTTCTATTAATGAATTCTTTTTTTTTTCAGATTGAAAGATGGACTACAGAAAAAAAGAAAATTAAATCTTACAACTCATAGCTTTTGGAATTACCTAGATATATTATCTTAACCTGGACATGAAGGTTATTTTCAAGATAGAGTAACCGAAAGTGTACCACTAACTGAAGATCCAAACCCACAGACTGTGATGTTAATGTTTTAATAAAAAATGCAAAACATAAAATTTTTGGAAAGTTTTCTTTTATAAAAAGCTATACTTGATATTAAATGAATGCTATTAATTCTTTAAAAAAGTTTATTTCTATGTATATGTAAAATATCAGGTTTAAAAAGTTTGAGTATTGATAATGTGACAAATTATAAGTATACACTTTCTTCATATAAAAATAGTCTCATGAATATTATGAAGTGTCTGAGCCTCAAAGTTTGATAATTACACAAGAAATTGTTTTATAGGCCGTTTAAATATTGCGTAAGTACCTAAGGGGGGAGGGGGTTTGCTACTTGCTTATTTTTCCTGACAAGGGGGGAGGGGAGTATGAGTGATGCTTACGTAAGATTTTACAAACAGTTTTTGAATCATTTTTTAAAGTATCTTGCATAAATAGTTTCAAAATTCAACCAAATATAAATATCACAAAAAACGGAACTGGGAAAAAAAACTTAATGCTTTCACAAGGAAAGTTTTAACGATAGGTTAAGTGTTCATGGAGAACAATACATTCCAAAAATATAAACAATACTAAAGATTTTGGAACAGCTTTATAAAAGGTCCGCTTTCCGTCATGTTTAACCACAGCTCCGACAACAACATGATAAAGTGTTGTCAGTATAGAGATCTAATCGCACTATTAGATCTCTTACAATATTATATTAATTACTATTATTTTAGGTTCAAATAATAATAATAATAATATTAACAATTAGATCTCGTCATAAATTGAGCTGTGGTTAAACATAGCGCAAAGCGGACCTCTTCTAAAGCTGTACCAAGATTTTGTACAAAAAAAAAGGACAAAAGGGGGGTCGGGCAGTTTTCTTACGTAATTATGAGAGGGGGTTTGCGGTTTACTTATTTTTGCTGCCAATGAGGGAAGGGGGAGGGGTACCTTGCTTACGTAATATTTGAACGGCCTCAAAAGAAATACACTATCCCAGACAGATAAATCGATCATCTATAACTAGTAAAGGCAAAAACAAGTCTAGCAAAGCTCAAAGATTATTTTCATTTTGCTCAACTTCATCGTTATTTTATAAATCCCAAAATTTACCATCCCATGAAGAAACACTCTCCCATAAAACCATTAGCGGCGAAATTAAGCCGGTTCCTGATCCCGCATATAAGCAAGAGGGGGCATGATTTAAGAGGGGCTCTCTCCCTCTTCCCCTTAACTGGGAAGCAAAGAAAGCACTTTCTACCACAATGCGTCTTAATTTTCGCAAATCGCTTTGATCCTTCTCCTGGCCGTTCTGTCATGCCCGCTTTATCAAGATGGATACCGTAAACCTGGACGGAATGAAGCAGGAGCATACTCTACCTTTTCGTTTTCTCTTTAAGAGGGAATTTATCACTACTCATACCAATCCATACAGTAATTATTAACCAACCTTGTGTGTATTTTTTTCAGGATAATTCTGAATCTCTAGATAAAATATTAATGTTTTCTTTAAAATTAGTTTTATCTAATATTATTGAGAATGAATCGTCGTGAAATGTTCTTCGTAAATATAACTACGTTTTCTCTCTATAAAAAAAAAGTAACAGTCGCCGCCGCCGCCGCTGTTTCAGAAAATCTTCACTTTGACAATTTTGAATTGTCACTATGCAAAAACTATGGAACGGAAATTATTGAAATTTTGACCATTTGTAGACAAATGTATGAGGGTCCTTTTCATTCCAATAGCTAATTAATGAGATAATTAGTTCTGGAATTATTTAATGTCAAAGTCGAAAATTATTTTTTTCTGCTGCGAGTTCGCCCCCAGCAAAATCTATTCGCAGCAGAAATATGATTTTTTGCAGTCGCATTCTCTTAGATGTGAAGTTTTGCACCTCGTCGCCCTTTTTTCGAATTTTGAATTAGTTTTGGAGTAATTAAGTTTTAAAGTTTCGAAATTTTTGACGGTTTTTCGGTTTTTTCGTTATAAAAGAAAAACTAATCACAGTAGAACTATGAAATTTTAAACACACATACAATTATTTTTTATAAAAAGATTAGCGTTTTGTTTGTCAAAAAATTCTAATTAGTTTTGGAATTATTACGATTCAAAGTTTTAATTTTTTCTTCTCTTTCTGTTGCCGTTCACTAGAGAAACAGGCGAGTTTTATGATGAGTCTAATTTCTTTTATTTTCAACAATGTTTTTTCCACAAAGTGGTTGATGATTATTAGTAGACTTGCTGGATATTTCTTAACATTTCGATTAAATTATTGATAAGCTAAAAAAGGAATGTATTTCAGCAACATTTTTGTTGTTAATTTAGGGGAATGATACGAATTAAATTATTTATAAGCAAGAGAGAGGTATTTTCGGTATTACAAGAGGCTTAATTAAGTCGAGAGGGTGGTGCTGGATTGTTGAGATGAACAAGCGAGCTCTGCTCGCTAAGATCGCGAAGCGATCTGAAAAGAACTGCGAAGCAGTTACGGGGGTTGGTGAGCGATAGCGAGCAGGGGGCAGGCCCCCTAGTATTTAAAAAAAATACAGTCAATTCCGCTTATTGTAATCACGCCTAAGGCTGGGCGCGCACGAGTGACTAAAATTGTGGCGACCAGGATTACTAGTATCAAAAATATCACTAGAAAACAATGGATCTCTATGAAGAAATTCTTGGCAATCGGCCAAGTGTCACGTCGCCTAGTGCGCGCACTCTACCAATACTTGAACTTGTTTCAATAGCCAAGGCAACAATTTTGTCTTTGTCACCGTGACAAAAGTCGCTCGTGCGCGATCATCCTAATGTTATCAAAATTGACAAGGTCACTCCTATTTAACCTAACGCAAAATGCATCGTTTTATGGGATCAATATATCGCTTAATGTTGTCAAAATCTAGTGAAATCCCCTAAAAACCTCCTTTTTCCTCCATTTGAAAGTCCATATTAATAAGTTATCATAAAAAATGAGTGAATCATTAATTTATTTGTGTTATATGTTCCACTCTCATATTTTTCTTTAAGAATGTAAAAGTTGCAAAATAAATTCTAAGTAATCGTTTTAAATACTTCCAATTAGGACTACATAGATGTGATTCTAATGCAAACAGTCGAGATGCAATGTTTGAAACTTTGTAGTATCAAATCGCTTATTATTATCAATCAGATATTGTCATCATTCTACTCTTGAACAAAAATTGATCACATTAAGCGAGTCGACTACCTCATTGTGGTCATTCCATGTTCAGGCATACCACAAAACCATCACACAATTGAATTTAAGTTACAAAGATATTTGGTTCAATTCAATTAACTGCAGTGTTAAATATAGAGCATTTTCAATCACATAACTCGGACCTAGCAACGGCCTTAGCAACAGAAGATGTTACAGTTTTTTGCCCTACAGAGGTTAACAGTTACAGAAAATGACTAGCAGTTGAATTCTTCTATTGGAGCATTTGCAATCACGTGACCCCATACCTAAAAACCGCCTTAGCAACAGATAAAAACGGCCTTAGCAGCAGTTAAAAGCCCTACAGAAGGTACACAGTTAAAAGAAAATAACCGTTTGTGACGTCACCTGAAAACACTCTATCACCAAGCTCGTTTGGTCGCCAAATATTCAAATATCGCTAAATTTTTATGGTTTTCCTTGACATAACTGTTTATTTTCATCGATTAGCTTGCAATTTTTCGATATCAGATTTTACTATTCAAAATTATTTTAAACCCTTAAAACTGACAAAAGAAGGTGATGACAAAAACAAACAAAAACAAAAATATGGCAACGTGTACAAAAAGCGACTTTTAAAAAATTTATTTTGTTTAATATAGTTCAAGAAAATAATGTAATATATTATTTAATTTTATAGCATAATTCATATTTTTTATTATGGGATTTCTGTATCGTATCTACCACATAAAAAGGATACATTGTGTAGTATGTATTCAATTTATTATGTCAGCCTCTAAAATCGGTAGTTTGTTTCCCTGCTACACACTGCTCAAACTGTTTCCTGTAGAACAGGTTTATCCTTTACATTTTAAGGTATGCAGTAAAACCATCAACCAGGATCTTCGTTGGTAAATTTTCTACCATACGGCATACAAAAATAATTGCTCAAGGCTAAACTCACAAAAACGGACGAAAATTTGACTCAAAACGCTTACTGTGAAAAAATTAGCTGCGGAATTTCATTAGGAGAGGAGTAAATTAATATTGGAAATTGCGTTCTGAGTTGCCGAATACATTTAGTTAGCACCACTTGGCGTGCATTTGATGAACCCATTTGATTGGCAGATTAACTGCTTCAGAGAAAACGCAGCCAATTCATTTAAGAATTTGATGGTTTCTCTGCATTTTTCGCCTAAGAAGTTTGCATTTGGCGTTAAAAATGATGATTTTTAAGAATATTTTACAGCTTTTCTTCTGTAATTCCGCAGCTAATTTTTTCACAAAATGTGTTTTGAGTCATTTACTACCACCCCCTTTAACATTTTCGCCCACTTCTGTGAGTTTAGTCTGAGAAAGTTTCCTTGTCAGTGAGCTAATTTATTAGACTTATGTTTGAAACAACTCAAATCATATTAATATATACTAGCTGGTTTGACCCGGCAAAGCCGCGTCTTTACCAGCAAATCGGAACGGGGGTGCGGCCTGGCGGCCGGCCGAAAGAAAAACCAAATTATTTTAATATATAAGATTAATATTATATTCGTCCGTTTCGAATAATTGCAATATTTCCTCTGGAAACCAATGTACTTGGATATATTTCGAGAATAACACCATTATTCAAATTAAACGAATTTATTTAACCATCACAACAATTTAACGATTGGGCCCAAAATCCTTTTATAAAATAAATTTATAAGCATTAATCAATTCGGGACTGGAAGTTTCATGAATATACTAAATCTTTTCCAGTGTCAGTGAAACACGAAAATTGAATCGCCGACAACCTCGTAAATTTCAATTTTCGGTATGGAGTTCCCTTTAACATTTTCCGGTCAACAGTTTCTGACGTTCTTAAAATTTATGAAAGGGATAATTAGGATGGAATTAAAAATAGAAGTTCTATTCTTAACCGGGCCAGTCAATGCGTTCCAGTTTGAAATTAAGTATTTACGGATTGCAGAAAACATTATCGCAACATGTTGGCTTAAATAGGGTAGCTTTTCTTCACACTAAAAGTAAATAAATGTTGTTGACCAAAACAAATTTGACATTTGACATGGTCACCGTTCAACCATATTAATAAAAATTATTTTTGGAATTTTGTTGAATTAGGGTAAAACAATTTATACATTTTACTTTTAGAGTAAAAAAATTTTTTATAAATAGAAGCGTCAGTTTACTGACAGCGTCGTGCAGATAATATTAGCAGCAAAACAAGAAAAAAAAATATTTTTTTCTGTTATTTATATCAGAGACATGCTCTATTTATAGAGTAGTTTCAGTAACAAAAACAAGAAAAATACCAGTACTTTTCTGGTAGAAGTTTATGAGTATGAAGCCTTACACTATAAACCTTTTTTAAGAGGTATAATTTTTCTTACTATCAAGAAATCCTTTTTAACTTTTGAGCTGAGTAATTAACTGATACTCCTACACATTAGCTTATTTTTATGTGTTTTACTGACTTCCTTTCCATACAGGGTGTTTAGAAAGTACTTTTCACGGCTTTTATTTTTGATACAACGTAATTTAGGGTCATGGAAGTAAGTGGTACCCATACGAAAGTGACTATACTGAATCCATTGAGACGACTTGGACCGCTCTTAGCAGCAAAATGAGAAAGTAGAAAAAATTATTAAAAACTAAAGGAGATAGAACTGAAACTTAAGTAGATAATTGCGTGCAATATCATAACAAAATCAGATAAAAAAGTTTCATGAAAATAACTTAATATCTTCAATATTCAAAGAGATTATAACAATAAAAGTTAGCACTTTTTTCAAACACTGAAAAATAAGTCGGTGACAAAATTAGAAACTTCTCCAAATTTATTATATGACTTATTTGATTCTTGAATTCCAATTCGTCTTTCTCCGTTCTCAGAACATCGGAGAAGTGTTTAAGTTTGTGCAGCGTCCCTTTTGAAATGTTCGAAAAACTGCTAACTTTGTCCGCTAATATCTCCTAGAATATTTAAGATATTATCATTAAACTAAAGATATTAACGAGATTATAATTTTTTCAGTGTTTTTTTGTTACACTGCTCACAATTTTCTGACTGAAGTTCTTCAATTATTTTTAAACTTTCTTATATTTTAGCTAGGACTGCTGTAAGCCATCTCAATAAATTCAGGATAGTTATTTTACTATGAGTACACCTTACTTTCCTGACCCTAATATACGTTGTTTCCAAATAAAAGCTGTGAAACGGTGTTTTGAAATACCCTGTATTTAAAACACGCATTGGCAAATGATGTCATTGCAAGTAACAAAGGGTTAGTAAATTTGATTTGATTTTTTTTAAATTTCACCCCACAACCAAATCAACACCCCTTCTAAAAATATATAACAAAATTCCAAATTTCCAAACACTACCGCATCCAACTTCTCCTTAAGTGCAAATCACAATTTCCCACCAACATCAGGAACCCAAAGTCACAACCACCACATGATTTTCTCCCCAAATCAACCCTCTCACACAAACAAATCCTCAAAAATCCCCAAACTTCGATCCCAAACCAAGTCAAGATACTACCCATTCTAATCAGAAACTCCAAAAACCCCCCTTGAACCCCCCTATTAACCCTGCTTTGATATATCCCCTGATTGAGAATCCCTGCTTTGTATTCCCGCGCTTCTTACCCTTCGACCAATCAGCGTGCTTGCACGTCTGAGGCGTTATTTCCGTCGAATCGTAGAGGGAAGAAACTGGATTTTCTTCCCTCTTATTTCCCATCCTCGATTTGTTTGTTAAACTGATACGGGGAGGGAAGATGTCAGAGGGAATTGAACATCAGTGGGGAAGAATCGGAATCGGATTCGGTCTTTTTCGGAGGGGTAAACAAATGGAGGGAGTTGAGCATGGAGGGAATATGCAAAGAGAGAACTTTGAGCAACTGCTAAAATCATAGTGAGCGTGGACACTCAAATGGCATGTCTGACGATAAAATTGCTTTGTTCAGGGGTACTACTGACCTCAACTCAAAATCACGGAAAAATATTAGATGAACCTTTTATCCGGAATCCAAAATTCCGGAATGATCTAAAATCCGGAACGTTTACAGATTTAAAAAAAATCTTTTTGGAGGTATTTTCCTCACAAAACTTACAGCGTGCCAGATGACCGATGATACAAAACGTTTGGGACAGGAATGTTTGACTACATCCTTAGGGAACGTACCCATACTACGTGACCAATTTTTTACTATTTTTGACCCCCTCCCCCCCTTGGTGACCACCCGTAGTATATGGCAAGACCCCTCCTCCCCCTCAAGTTTTCACGTAGTAATTCATAAATACGGTTTTCAATCATTTTTTGCAAACAGAAAGTTAAAAAAATAATTTGGCTTAATTTGTCTTGATTAATACAGCGCTTACCGCGTGACACCAAGAGTGCGTGCATACTTATAGTCAAAGTGACCTTCGAAACAAAAAATTGCCCACCCCTGCCCTAGAAGATATTGACTACGTGTCACAACCCTTAGCCCCCCTCCCCCCTGTGACCAAGCGTGGTATTTTGAAGCCCCCCCTCTGAACGGGTCACGTAGTATGGGTACGTTCCATTAGGTAAACGCGACTCGATCGTAGCTGGAGAAAAAAAATATTTCTTTCAGAATGATGTAGCTAATAATGTAATCGCGCTTAGAACCGATGGTTGGACCAGATTCTTTATAAAAGATGTTGTTAATACTGCAGCTCTGCACTTATTTTTTGATTGAACCTAATTTTGAGCTTTTTGTTAAGCTCGAGATATTTTAAAAGTTACAAGAAACCATCAGGAATGCTGTTTAAATAAAACGAAAAAAAAATCTATGCAAACTAGCGATTCACAGTGTGAATAGACGATTCCCATGTTACAACTGTTTGCCACTAACTATGCTGGGTTCCCGCCCCTAAGCTCCATCTCTACACCTACCACCTCTATGGATGCAAGTAACCAGAAATGCGGGAGTTACTCATTCCAAACTCGGAATTCGCGGCGAGGTTCCTTTTGAGTCAGCTTTCACTTCTGATGTACTCAATTTGCCTTTTGTTAGCTCTGGCTTTTCTTGGTTGGATTTGAATGAAGTTCACTAGATTTATTTCCCTGAGAAACACTATGGATGACCCGTGCATCCTCATTTGTAGTCAAGAGACCTTATTACCTTAGACACATTGACATTATTTTTTCAATTGTTGAGAGCAACTAGTTGTAAAAAACCTGGTATACCAACGTTTGTTAACATTAAAAGAAATATTTTTATATTTTACTTTAAAACTTTTAATATCGTGTACTATCATTAGCGTAAGTAGCTTTAGTAATTACCCAATTACAAACCCAACCCAACCCCGAAATATAAGTTCCACAAAGCTTACCTTAAAAGTAGGATTCTTAACATTTACCTGTTACGGACAAAGTGATAAACCGGGTATTATTAATAATGCCCGAAAAGAGGCGGGCAAAGTGATAAATTCAATGACATTTATCCAATGGGTATTTATCACTTCGCCCGAAATACCCGGGCATTATTAATAATGCCCGGATTTACCTCATTGTCTGTAACATATCTATTATATGCACTAAACTGGACAATTATTATTTTCATTTTTAAATAATCACATTAATAAAGATATCTCATTTTTTAAGATAACTTTTGCTGTAAATTTAAGATTGAAATGATACAACAAAGTTGCCCACCCAATTTTAATCTTCATTATTAAAACATTCTTAAACATTTTGCTTAAAATGATTGTCAATTTCAGCATCACAATATACACACTAACCATGCCGGTTTTTTACACAATTTCAATCACAATTGCAAACTTCAGCAGGCATCACTTTATAAACAGCCCGCTTTTCTTCTAAAGTACCAAGCAATTTATCCTCAATCACTGCCCTCCCATAAAAAAACCCACCTTATAGTCACACGATCCGTGAAAAAACGATAAAAACCGGAACCCGCCTTCAATTGTCAGTTTTAAATCAAGCCACACCACGACGATAAAACTTGAAATCAAATAAATCCGCCCACTCGAGTAAAAAAAGAACGCAGTTACCGACACTACAGGGCAACTCAATCCACTACTCAGTAGCAAAATACTACGGAGCAAAGTGATATCGCTATAGATGGGAAATACTACGTGTAAGGGCAATTTACTGGAACTTACTGTTCACTTCTGAGCTCGTTTTACTCATTGGTGGCTGCTAGGGGGGTGTGTATTAATTGCGAGATTTCAAAATTTGGTCAAGTTATTTTGTGATGTTGTATGAGTGGATGAGAGATGATTGTAGAAGTGATATATACCGGTTTTAAAGTGGTCAAAAAGGGTTCATTAGATAGTACAAAGGGCAGAACTTCTGCACTGCAGAACTTCTGACTGCAATTTATAGGAAATTGTTAAAATTTAAGTTTATTTAAAATAAAAAATGCATACATTTTCAATGAGTAGGCTTAAAGCCTAAAGGTGTTTCAAACCTTCTTATTTATTAATGACTTAAAGAACAATATAAAGACAAATTAAGGTTCCTAAACACAAAAATTTATGTGAAATGGAATCCACCCCCCTAACTTTTTTGTTTGGGATGCTGAGAAATGTGAAATACCCTTTGTTTCATTCTGTATGGGCGGAAAGGATTAAATGTATTTCAAACATTAGTTTGTTATTTTTGTTGTAATTCATATTTTTATTTTAAACATTGAAGGATGTTCTGAATAGAAGAAATTGATAACCACTACTCCTATACGTACAAAGTTTAATGCAAGTTTATAAAGTTTTTGTCAAAAAGCCTTTAATAGTTAAATTGGTTAATATGGCTTTAAAGGTTATTTTCCACAGTTTTCTAAAAGAACTTGTTGTTCTAAGTAAAAAGATCAAAATGCCCCCTGTAGTTAAATTTAGTTCATTTTGATTTTAGTGATTTATTAAAAAATTTTAATTAAGAGTATTTTTCCATATGTTGTCTTTAAAAAGAATGTCCTATAAAGAATGTGTAGGTGGAAGATAAAAATGAAAGTAGGTGGCTTCGTCAATTTAATTTTGTCAAACAGTGAGATCAAAGTGTTTCCCCTAAAATCCTACCTATGCAGCCCTCATTAAAGTATTTAAAAACGATATTATGGTATATGTACTATACATATTTTACAACTTAAAATTGCTTAAGAAAATATGTAGAATCTTAAGTATATGATAACACATGTAAATATCATATAAACTTCAGTGTGGTCCAACCAGCGGCCCTCAAAGGGATTTTCTTGGCACTCGGCCACAACATGTAATATCTTAATCAAACTAAATAGAAGGTAATTCGCTTTTCCATTTTATTTCAGAAATATGTTAAAAACCAGTTCTAATTTTCAATAGCATACAATTTTCGATAGCAACAATATGCTGCATTTTATGAATGGCCCCTTATTGACCAATCCCGTATCGAGAAAGTGTCTTCATCTTCTTAATAAAAGATCTAGACACACACATATAAAAAAACAAAACAAAATGGTCGCTGCGTTTATTGGATAGCGGAATCATCTGTTATCAGATTTGGAGAGAACGGAGGGTCATGGTAGGAGGAGTGCTTCTAGTATGAATCTACGTCTATATTTCTTAAGGGGATTTCACCAATTTCCTGTAGTACGGCTTTAGGCAAGACTAATAGTTAGCTCCTAGAAGACAGATATTTTTTAGTCTTTTGTGAGATTTGTCGCTTTAGTATCAGTTATTATGTCTTTTTAAATGTTTTATTGTTTGGTTTCTTGTGACATATCATAAGGCTGTGTAGAAAGAAGTGACAAATGGTAGGTTATAAAATATCGCGATGGCTGGTTAGATCCCCATTTTTTTTAGTTTCGTAACACTTCAAACTACTTCCTGAAAAGTTTGAAGCTAACTTTTTTAATAAAAACAAGGCATTCTCGGAAACACTACATGTATTTTCGGTTTCCAAATATTTTATTAAATTGCGTATAACAAAAATAAATTCAATATGCAATAAATACTAATAAATTTTATACGAAATTTTAATAAAGTGTATCATCATAAGTTATAACTTCCAGTAATATCCCATTACACCTAAACTAGTTCTACTAAGCAAACATAATCTAAATATAGTCAAACTTAAAATAATTGCTATTTAAAAGACAGTTTAAATTAATAATCATACCAAAGAATATTCTTAAAAGTAAAAGCTTTTATAAGTACCAAGAAATTTTCTTAAAAGCCTTTAAAAATGAAAATGACAGTACTTAAGATTTTTCTTTATTATTCTTAATTAATCTGTTAATTAGTTGGATATTCTTCTCAAGATTTGAATGTTTAGTAGGTACCTGATAAATATTACTTTATTTATTGTATACTTTTGGACATTTGAAATGATTCATTCTTAATGAATTTTTATAACTATAGGTACTTTATAGGTAAAAAATAGGAAATAAAATAATCATTATAACAATAATTACATATGTCAAAAAACAAGTTGTTTTTACAGAGATATTTTATTACTGAAAGCTTTTAATTATTCTTGGAAAGAAACGTATTTTTAAATCTACCAATTAAACGCAGATTTTATTCAGGGGTAAAAAACCCCATCTCGAATAAAAATAACACTAGAACTATCGGATTTAGATAAAAGTATGATATTTTAAATTACATTCTCCTTTACATTGAGCTTTTTAATCAAAAATTTTCGAAAAAAAAAATTTCCAAGATAAAACCTAACAAAAACTAAAAACATCCCCGGTGGATTCTTTCGAAATAAAAGCACTCTGATAAGTATTGTACGATTTGGGAAAACACACAAAAAAAATCGAATAGCGTACCGTCTCAAGGGAACAATTTTTTATAATCCTTGATTTGACAAAACTTTTTTGTTTGATAAAATTCTTTCAATTTATTAAGACGGGTCATTTAGTGATGATTTTTAGTACGTGAATATAATTCTCAAGAGATTTGCTTTTTATGTGTGGGTGTTTTAATACTTCTGTTTTAAAAATTAATGGAATACGTGGAAATGTCTAAATAATGAGTAAAGGATTTATAAGTCAATTAAGTTTTAACCCAAATAAGCGAAGAGCATAAAAAGAGAAACAGCCAGTTACAGTTATAATTGTGGGAGTATAGTTTTTATCTTCCAAATTAAAGTAGATACGACCTTAAAAAATTTCATCTTTGAATTTCTCCCGATAGCGCTTTTAAAATTTTTCTGAATAAGTAACTGATTAGTTTTATGCAAAAAATAACGATTTATCCTCTTTTTTTAAATATTTTTTTTTGGTTAAAAAATATGTTTTAGCACATTCAATTAATCAAAAACGTTTCAAATGCTGGCTCAACTTAGGAACAAGTCATTGTTTTATTCTTTTATCATGAAACAACATATTTTCGATTTTATGGCGTCTCCTTAGAATTTCATTTATTCTGAACTTTCAAGATTTGAAATTGCAGACATTATTTGAGTCTGTTGCTATGGTGTATACTCACTGCTGGTTAAATAATTCGTTAAATACAGAGAAGTTATACGTTAAAAAAAGAACTATTTTAGTTTTTTTATTAAAAAATTGGTAATGAAATTTATTATACTTAGCTTTTTAAGAAGAAAAAATTGTTAGGTTCATATCTGAATTTCACCAATTCCGAACCTACGTATAAAATCCAATATTCTTTTAACTTCAATTAAGAAAACAATAAAATGCTTAGCATTAAATTTAATCAAGCATAAATTTCAAATTATGAAAGATTTTGAACTGTTGAGGATTATGTTTGATTTCGTTCTTTCGTAATAGTGTTTTAAATTTAATGGAAATCGTTTTGGAAATCGAAAAAATATTTTTAGATATTAAGAAATTTTTATTATTAATTGAAAAGGTGTTGAATATTTTAATCCATACCTTCTCTTAATTAATTATAAAATGTTACTTTATAAATGCATAGGTCTAATATGATTTACAAAATATACTGTTATAAGGTTCTGAACTACCATATAAACATCAACTTAGTTCTTCAAAACACATCTTGATGAACTACCTACTTAAAAAAAAGAAAAAACTATTTGCTATTAAATTTTGCCTACTAGGATTGGAATTACTCTACTAAACCTGACAAAAATAATATAATTACATTGCGCTAGTATCCAACTAGAGCATCAAATAATTCCTCATCAGAGTAAGAAAATGAATGACCAAATAGAACAATTTTTTTGTAACGAAATATGCTTTTAAAAATACTTAATAATCCTCCTTGCCCCTCAGGGAGATTACTCAAATTTCAATTTAATTCCCTTTACCCTTCAGTTCTCAATTTTAATGATAAATATCATTACAAAGATAAACGCGAAAATGATTTGTTTTTAGCGAACTAATGGAGAAAATGTTTGCATTTTGCTCGGGGCTTAAAGAATGTTTTCTCCTGTGATAATTTACCGCGGAAAAATCGCAAAAACTTAAAACTGCTCCTATGTTATGAAGATGATGTAAGAATTTCTCGAAAATAATCTAATTAAATCGGCGTGGTTTGTACCTAGGTGTTATAAATTCGGTGAATAGACTTGGGTTTTTTTCCTCATTATGTTTAGGATCTATTTGAGAGCTTAGAGTTGATGCATTGTTCTTGTAATGTAGTTATGAAGAAGGGGAGTTTCGAAGATATATTCTATAAAATTATACGTAGAATTAGTTGCAACCGTTTTGTTGGGGGGTTATTTTGTTCATTAAAATGTTACATGCATTGGATAGTACGAATATTTATTAGAATATTTATTTATTACTGCAGCAATAAGCTTATATATTGGCTTTAATTCATGTCAGCCGTTTATTATGTTTATTAAAAATAATACTTCAGTGAAATAAGATTTGATACTTTAAAAGTATAGTGTATTCAATAAAATTTAATTTGATGTAAGCGAACTAAAGATAATAATTTTGCAAACATACATTGTGCACATTGAGCACAAATCAATGCTAATGCCTTCAATGACTGCACTCTTTAAATAAGTTATTTCCAAGGTAAATTTAATTAGTTTCGGTATCCTTTTTGCAGTAAAATGTAAAATTTGATTTATGATGGCTTAAACTGGAGCATCAGTAGCTCTCAACTTAAATTTATTGTCTCATGAATATACTCCAAAAGCTACACACAAAAATAAACACTCATAAACACATTTAAGGACACTTTTTTGTGCTCACATTATCAACACTTTAGGTAGAACAATTTAACACCTTATCGTGTTGTGTAGTGTTCTGATTATATTTGGGAAGTGTTAGAAATGGTGTTCTATCCAGAAACGTGGAATAGTGATGTAAAATAAGTTTAGAATCTTAAAGTGTTCTTAAATTTGGATCGAACCATTACATGAAGCCTTTTTCCGTCTTTATAATTTTTAGCAACACTTTTACAACACTATCGTTTTCTCACACAACACAACTGCAACGCATTAGAGTGTTTTCAGGTGACGTCACAACCGGTTATTTTCTTTTAACTGTGTACCTTCTGTAGGGCTTTTAACTGTTGCTAAGGCCTTTGTTTATCTGTTGCTAAGGCGATTTTTAGGTATGGAGTCACGTGATTGCAAATGCTCCAATAGAAGAATTCCACGGCCAGTCATTTTCTGTAACTGTTAACCTCTATAGGGCAAAAAACTGTAACACTTCTGTTGCTAAGGCCGTTGTTAGGTCCGAAACATGTGATTGAAAATGCTCTATCGCAATTCAATTAAAACGCTTTTGATTCATTCATTGTTGGGTTTACATAGCAAAATAGTTGCAGTGTATAAGTAAATTTGTACCATAATTATTTGCTAATAATTATGTTATTATTCGTAATGACTGTTACTAATAATAGTGGGTAATATAATAGTATCGTGCTATTCTATAGAAAACCCAGAGCAAAATGTATCCTAAAAACAGCCATTGAGATTTTTTAATTAAACGAGTCGCATGAATTTAACTTTTTACCCTGTCTCTGTATGTCATTTACAGTGGGAAAGATGTAGTATATATAATATATGTATAATACTGTATTAAATTAAGTTTTTTGTTATTGCTGATAACTGGGACCAAATTTCTATAACACGTATTTATGACATTAACTGAATTTTCTCTCAACACTGGAAAATTACATACAGTAAGGAACTGGAAGCATAGGATTAAATTTCAAGTTTTAAATACAAACTGAAAGCAATTTAACAAAATCCCTTTTTTAGAAAGAGTAAGTTAAATATTATGATCATCAGCCATCCATAAACGTTACTTCAAACGCAAATTTGACGGAATATGATAAATTACAGAACCAAATGCCAACTTTCCTGGACGGTATAAGGTAACGGAAAACCCGCGAGTTTGTTCTCTTTTTTTACATCAATTCACTGCATTAAATCCTGTTTGGCAGCACGGTAGGTAATCTTTTTTCTTCGCCACATTCGCTCACTGAAAAATTTCCGATTCCAGGACGTTTCTTATCGAATCCCGTTAAAGTACTCTTGAAAGCAAAAGTGCGTTCATCTGTTAGAAGTAATGATTCCGATTGCGCCCTTTGATAAGAGAAAAAAAAGTTCCGCGCCATTTTGTTTTTTTTATGTTCTTCTTCTTCGGTTCTCTTCATTGATGCCACTGAGCGAAGACAAATTTACTTTTTATCTCCCGTTACGAAAGAGCAGAAATGGAATTTTATTTCGGAGGTTGGCAACGGCTATCACAGGAGACGATAGTTTTAAGTTTTGGAATTATTAAAACGAAACTTTTTTTATTTTTTATAATCCTTTATAAGTTCTAGTCTGGTCTGTTAACCGAAAAAAAGGACACATTGGACAAAGTTACCAAATTTTCAAAATTTGTTCATTAGAACATAAGGAAAGATTTTACGTGAGGATTCATATGAATTAGCCGCCATCTTGGATTTTATGGGCGCCATCTTTGATTGAAGAATTTTCTTTATCTCAGGATTCATTGGACATATAATCATAAACAAAGCATCAAAATATATGTTTATGGGGTCAACAAAACCGAATATGACATTTTCGAATCATCAAAAGAACAATTAACCATTAAAAAATACACTTTCTATTTTCTGCTACTCGTACATTTAACCATAACAGCTCAGTTCACTTATTTAAAACATTACCAAAATTCCCAAACTTATAAAATATGTTATTGTTACCATAAGAAACAATTTTAGAAGAAGAACCACCGGATTGAAACGGCCATTTTGATTTTTTTGGCCGCCATATTGGATTAAGAGAACCTGCTGTATCTCAAGATCCACTGCACATATAATCAAAACCAATGTGTGAAAATGTATGTTTTTTGGATCAAGAAAATCGAAAATGACATTTTCGAACTATTTAGAGAACAATTTAATTGAAAAATTACACCTTCCATTTCTCCTTGAAATTAAACAGCTCAGTTAATCAATTTATAAGCCAGATAAAAATCCCAAAAATTAGTAATATGTTTGTAACACTATAGGAAATAATTTCAGAAGAATGGTCACCAGATGAAAACGGCCATTTTGAATTTATGACCGCCATATTTAATCATAAATACTTGCTATATCTCGAGATCCACTGCTCATATAGTCATAAAAAAGGTGTCCAAATATATGTTTCTTGAGTCAAGAAAACCGAATATGTCATTTTCGAACTTCTAAAAAAACAATTTAATTAAAAACATTACACCCTCAATGTCCCATTAAACTTGACCAGCTAATTTTAATCACTACCAAGACAGAAAAAATCCCAAAATCTCCAAACTCACACAATATGTTCTTTATAAAGTTAAGAACAAATATAGAAGGATAGACACTTGAAAAAACGGCCATTTTTAATTCTAGAGCTTCCATTTTGGATTGAAAAGACTTAGTGTAAATCGAGATCCACTACGCATACAACTATAAACAAAATGTCGAAATGTATGTTTCTTGAGTCAAGAAAACCGAATATGACATTTTCGAACTCTAAAAATAATAATTAATTGAAAGTAAAATTGCGTGATTTTACGTCACAATTACGTATAACTGGTCACTAAAACAACTCCACAACAACTCCCAAGCCAGATAAAAACACCAAACTTGCACAATATGTTTTTTGCAAGGTTAAGAACATGTTAGAAGGGTCTCCATTTGTAAAAAACGGCCATTTCGAATTTTACAGCAGCCATATTCGATTTACAGATCTTTGTGTAACTCGAGTTCCACTGCGCATACAACCAAAAACAAAGTGTCGAAATATATGTATTTTGGGTCAAGAAAACCGAATATGACATTTTAGAGCTCACAAAATAACAATTTAATTAATAAATCTGCCTTCTAAGTTACTATAAACTTGTTGATCAAATTAAACAATAACAACCTAATAATGGATGAACGCTGCAACTGATGCATCATTGTTGTAATGGTTTTATCTCGCAGCAGATTATTTCAAGTTTATAGTAACTTAGAAGGCGGATTTATTAATTAAATTGTTATTTTGTGAGCTCGAAAATGTCATATTCGGTTTTCTTGACCCAAAATACATATATTTCGACACTTTGTTTTTGGTTGTATGCGCAGTGGAACTCGAGTTACACAAAGATCTGTAAATCGAATATGGCTGCTGTAAAATTCGAAATGGCCGTTTTTTACAAATGGAGACCCTTCTAACATGTTCTTAACCTTGCAAAAAACATATTGTGCAAGTTTGGTGTTTTTATCTGGCTTGGGAGTTGTTGTGGAGTTGTTTTAGTGACCAGTCATACGTAATTGTGACGTAAAATCACGCAATTTTACTTTCAATTAATTATTATTTTTAGAGTTCGAAAATGTCATATTCGGTTTTCTTGACCCAAAATACATACATTTCGACATTTTGTTTATAGTTGTATGCGTAGTGGATCTCGATTTACACTAAGTCTTTTCAATCCAAAATGGAAGCTCTAGAATTAAAAATGGCCGTTTTTTCAAGTGTCTATCCTTCTATATTTGTTCTTAACTTTATAAAGAACATATTGTGTGAGTTTGGAGATTTTGGGATTTTTTCTGTCTTGGTAGTGATTAAAATTAGCTGGTCAAGTTTAATGGGACATTGAGGGTGTAATGTTTTTAATTAAATTGTTTTTTTAGAAGTTCGAAAATGACATATTCGGTTTTCTTGACTCAAGAAACATATATTTGGACACCTTTTTTATGACTATATGAGCAGTGGATCTCGAGATATAGCAAGTATTTATGATTAAATATGGCGGTCATAAATTCAAAATGGCCGTTTTCATCTGGTGACCATTCTTCTGAAATTATTTCCTATAGTGTTACAAACATATTACTAATTTTTGGGATTTTTATCTGGCTTATAAATTGATTAACTGAGCTGTTTAATTTCCAGGAGAAATGGAAGGCGTAATTTTTCAATTAAATTGTTCTCTAAATAGTTCGAAAATGTCATTTTCGATTTTCTTGATCCAAAAAACATACATTTTCACACATTGGTTTTGATTATATGTGCAGTGGATCTTGAGATACAGCAGGTTCTCTTAATCCAATATGGCGGCCAAAAAATTCAAAATGGCCGTTTCAATCCGGTGGTTCTTCTTCTAAAATTGTTTCTTATGGTAACAATAACATATTTTATAAGTTTGGGAATTTTGGTAATGTTTTAAATAGGTAAACTGAGCTGTTATGGTTAAATGTACGAGTAGCAGAAAATAGAAAGTGTATTTTTAATGGTTAATTGTTCTTTTGATGATTCGAAAATGTCATATTCGGTTTTGTTGACCCCATAAACATATATTTTGATGCTTTGTTTATGATTATATGTCCAATGAATCTTGAGATAAAGAAAATTCTTCAATCAAAGATGGCGCCCATAAAATCCAAGATGGAGGCTATTTCATATGAATCCTCACGTAAAATCTTTCCTTATGTTCTAATGAACAAATTTTGAAAATTTGGTAACTTTGTCCAATGTGTCCATTTTTTCGGTTAACAGACCAGACTATTCCTCCGTAAACTTATTTCGTAATGGGAGTACGGTTTGAAATTTAAGGAAAGTAATTTTCACCCGGTAAAGTAGAAAATGATGTGATGACGTTGTAACGTACTTCTTTTTATTTTAAGGAAGGTATTTTATTTCTAGGCATGCTGATATTCGATTTAAAATTTTGGATATATATTTTACGAAACTAATGTTGAAGTACTAGAATTGTCGTTAACTTTACTTTTCATTTTTCCTTTCAGTTAAGAACCGCTACTTTTTACTAGGACTAAGATGAAGGAATTATTATCTTTACTAAAACTAGTAAACCTTATTATTTTGAAAACGGGATGTGTTTTAATGAAACTTTTCTTTCTCTCAGAAAAGCATACAAATGGGCGAGAACCCATTTATTTTACTACATACTTCGTACTCTTTACATTATACATTAATTTAAAATCCTGTTGATTTAACAAAAAAATCCTGTCAGATAAGCTAACAGAAAACCTCTGTGACCTACGCAGGAAAATCACTCTATATTTATACGAATGTCTAGTCAGACTACAAATAAATCTTATTAAAGTAATAAAACAAAAAGTATTGATTACAATTTCTCTGTAATCTAAATACAGATTCTGTGTAAATAGAACAGGATTTCCCTATACAAATAACAGAGATTTTCTGGTATCACAGCTGACAGGATTTCTTTGTTAAATTAACAGTTTTTTATAGTGTAGATGTTATCGGTGCATTTACTCTTTCACTCTATTAGTATTTATTTGTGATGCAATTAAGTTAACTCTGCAAGTTTCCCCCCTTTTTGCATTAGTTGTTTTTACTCTCTTTAAAGAACATTTATAAACCATTTTTAAGCTTTCAAAAGAATGAATATTAAGGATAATACATAAAAAGTATTTCAACTCTTAAATTCTGCATTCTTTCTAAAACACAAATAATAACGTTACAACGCTTGCCTACTCATCCTTATTCCCTGGTCGTTAAAACAATCTCATTATAAATAGTTCGAAAACAGAAAAAAAAGAATATTCGAACAAAAGAAATAGCAATAAATATTGTTTGGACAAAAGTAACTTTCCGAACTCCGTCGCTTAAAACCCTATTAAGCCGTTGCCATCCTGAGTTTCATATCCGGAGCTTCTCTGGCCAATCGATGGTGAAGGCTTAATTTGGCGCGAAAAAGGTAATTTATGATTGGACGAAAAAAACACGAAGCTCTTTTACAAACGATAGCGAATGCTTAATAAGCAGCAAGAATTAGTCGGCTTAGAACGAACCGCCATGTTGATGATAGCTTCAAACAAGCTTAGATTGGATGCTTTTGCTGATGAGATATTGTGATCTGTTCTGGTGGACTGCTTTTCGAGAAAGTTTACCAATAAAGATATGCTTATGTTTTTACTTTCTTTTGCTGGGGATGGCAACAGTGGAAATTTATTAGCATCAGCTTTATGTATTGTGAATATATTCTAGAAAAAAACATTTGAGTTTCCGGACACGTAAACGGCTTAATTGGAACAACATCAAAGAAGATTTTATATTTACCAGTTGATTTTAAGAAAAATTTTACTGATATCTATCGTATTTGTTGTTACAAAATTATAATTTACTAGTTTTTCGATTGAAATTTATTTCTTAATGATTACTATGCTTATTTCCCATTTGCCTGGGAAGATTTGAAAGTAGTATGTTTTGGAAATGGATTTAGTAAAAATCCAATTAAGTATTGTGCGCGGAACATCCTTTTTGTTTTTAAACTTTTTTGGCCCCTTCCACGTACTCAAAAGTTTATATGTCCTCATATAAATGTTTTCTTTAAAACGTCGAATTAAAGAAGCTAAACTTCGAACTCAGTTTTTTTCTATCCTTGATTTAATAAGATGTTAAGAGGCAAGGAGAAAACTTCCAATTATTCCCAATTTCAAATTAAAGACTTTCAAATTACTCTGAAGATGCTCTGGATAAAGGAAATAAATACTTAAGGAAATGAAATAGAGTGGGAAAAAAAGGAATGGTATAAAATAAAGAGAAACCACAAAAAAATAATTTACGAAATCTTGTTTTTTTGTTGTTGAGTAAAAGTATAACAAAATCATTAACCAAAACTTGGCTGGGTACTCTAAGAATAGCCTTCCCCATAAATATTTCTTTAACGTTAAAAACAAACCCTTTGAATAAAAAGAAGTAGGGAACTTAAGCTTTCATCTAAAAAAAAGAAATTATCTTTGTGCAAGAGTTTGTAAAAAATTGGATTCAAAAATTTTTACCAAGCATAAAAAACAATCTTCTAACAACCCGTCGGTTTTCCCAAAGACAGAAATAAAAAACGCATAATAAAATGATGAAATCCTCAAAGATATATGAAGTTTCATTACTGTGTATAGGGCATAAGAGAGAAAAAAAGAAAGTTCTCCATTCTAAACTTTAATTTTTTCTTCTGAAAAATGGTAATCAAGTTATCCCCAGGTTTGTGTATTTGAAAGTCCGTAGTATGCTTCATAGGAGGGCAATAGAAGTAATCAAATTACACCATGCTTGAAAATTGTTTATAATCTTCGGCATCCGGGAACATGATGCTTTTTTTTTTTGGAAAATAAAGATGGTTTCTGAGAAAACTGGTGTAAATGTGTGTTCAAAGGAAACTACTACAAAATAAAGGTTGATAAAGCACAAAAGGGGTCGTTATCAACTTACGTCATTTATTTAGGGGGTCATGAGTCACTAGTCGTAACAATTAAAGAGTTACTAGTGAATGGTAGAATCAGAACTAATAGATAATTTCATTTTATTTTTAGATTCTTGGCAACACAATGCTTTAATAAAAATGCTACGTTGGACCAATGCTTTTTTAGTAAGATTTAAAATGTAATATATTTTGTAAATACTTCATATATTTTTATTTATATTTAATTAAACTAATTAATTAATTATTATTTATTGCTTACTAATTAAGTGTATCAGCACAGGATCTGTAAGTATAACAGGGTGTTTCTGGGGAGAAAGGTACTAATGTAGCACAAGAATATTGGCCAGTATTGTAACAATATTGGCCATCAGTATCGCAGAAATCAATAAATGCAGAAAGTTTTGTAGGTATATTTAAATATTAAAAACCGATAAATACCGAAAATTTTATATTTAATCATTGAAAACAAGGTTAAAAAAGATTCTAAATATTACGATTTGTATGCAATTGGGTTTTCTCCGTTCCTTTTAATATAAATGTCGGTGAAACGATATGGGCCTGCGAAACAAATACTTAGTAACGTTATCAGTACTGACCGATATTTCAGAAAGGGGTCGATTTTACAAAGCCATAATGCTATGGCAATTATTACCACGATAAACAACAGTTTTCTTTAAATTGTAATTTACTACACAATTACAATTAACTGGGCAATTACAATTTGGAAATAGTTACGCGTAAATACCAACAATTCATATAAAATTACATCCAATTACAAAATATTTGTATAACCAAACATTCATGTTTACAAAATAACTACACTTTTCATAATACAAAAGTTACCAGTTGTAGTAATAATTATACCGCACTATAACACAACTATGCACTATTGCTTAAGTTTTATTGCATTGTAAAGTTTCACATTACGGTTATAAGCCTCATTTTATTGCCAAATATATTAGGCTTCTGATGTAATAAGAGCTCGGCAGTATGCATGTTTTTACTAAAACAAATAAAAATACGAGCTAATGACGTCGTTATAATGCATTATTATCAGTTATACTATTTTAAAACTCCTCCGAAATATTTAGCCTTCTTTTAACACAAATTAAGCTCTTTACACATTATTCCTAAACATGGTAAGGATGTGTGGTGAGGACAGATAATGGCCCTTAATTAGGGAATTTGTTTACACGGGTTTACCAGGCTTGACTTGACTAATGACGACTTTCTCATTTACAAATTACCGCTTTCTTTAAGAATAACAACAAAGCTACACTAAGTAAATGCTTTCTTTCCTTAATCCTCTATTTAGTTTTAAATGCCTTAGCTGGTAATTTCTCCAGCTTATTTGGTTTTATTTTTTCAAACGGGGGAGATAATAAAAATGCAAATATTTTATTCTCATTTCCTATAATTTATCGATGTCGTTTCTTAGTAATTATTCTCATTTTTTTTAATAACTGATTTGGAGAGTGATAAAAGAATTTCAACCTAATACGTTATAGGGAAACCATTTAAAACAGATGGTAATATTTATTTAGTTTTCATAAGTATAATATACTAGACAGCAACGTTAATTGACCCTATGACGTCATTAACAAAGTATAGTTCCCAGCGCGGTGTCTGAATTTTGAGTGAAATGAAGAACGTCCATTTAAAAATATGATTATTTTGTTAAACCCATGTATATATTGTGCCTTTTTATCACGATTTACGTACCGAAACTCCTCCTAGAAACCCAACAGGCTTTGTGCTTACCCATTTTCTCCTTTCGCGTAGTGACGTACTGGGTTCAGGAAACGTTGCTGTCGAGTATAGTAGACGAGTTCAACAGGAACAACATGTTACTTTGACCAGGAAGCCCTTGAGCACTTCCCATATATGACATTTATGAGTCAGGGACGGGTGGCTTAGTGGGATTACGTGGTGACTACACTAACAGTCTGCGCACCGTAACTGCCGTCGAGTTCAATTCCCGGCCTTTCTCTAGGCGTATTTTTTCTCTCTAAATTCTGTTTGTGTCTGTCTTTTTTGATTGACCAAGGTTTATAAGCAGATCCTTGAGATCAAGCACAGAAGCCCGAGAATATATGAGACCAATCCATCCATCCACATTTATGAGTCTAGTTAGCCGTGATTAAACCCGTTATTGTGAACCGTCTGTGAATAAAATAAATAGTTCATTTTAACAGACATCATCATAATGTTGATTCAAGTCCGCATTAGACTGAGCGCGCACGAGCGACTTTTTTCACGGTGACAAAGACAAAATTGTCGCCATGGCTATTGAAACAAGTTAGAGTGCACGCACTAGGCGACGTGACTCTACGTGACTCTTGGCCGATTGCCAAGAATTTCTTCATAGAGATCCATTGATTTCTAGGGATATTTTTGATACTAGTGATACTGGTCGCCGTGACTTTAGTCACTCGTGCGCGCTCAGACTTAGCCGGATAGTTCATAACATCAGGGTTTGAATGTATGTATTCAAGTACAAAACCCCTTTTTATTGGTGAAATTCGGAACAAATTCTTGCATAAATTTTTATCTGATACTATTTTCACTCGTAATTTTCTGAAAAGTGCCACACATTCTGTAGATAATTTCAAAACATGGTTATTTATCATGAACACCATGCATACACATAGATTTTCCCAACTGCGTATACATTTCTGGTAAAAAAAATAACGCAATTCCTTACAACATACTACAATAGAAAACATTTTGCTTACCTGAGAAGGGATAGTAAACGACCAGTAAAAGTGCTCCAATGATCTGGTGTTCAAAATAAAATCGCCTCCGCATAATTCAATCGACCAATCAGATCTTCAGATTGCTTTGACAACCCTCATTGGAAATACTCCTGGAAGAAGAAAAAAAAATTAATAACAAACGATAAAAACAGAAAGTACATTTATAATACTAGTGAACAAATTACTTATATACTAGAATCGAGACTAAAATAAAAGGTTATGACTTTGAGGTATGAAACAAAGCGTTCAATTTCAGCTCATCGGTGCAAAAAAAATAATAAGCTGTTTCGTTAGGTGAACTGTAGTGAACTTTTAATTAAAACAGCAGACTTGTGTGATATTCCTGGAAAAGCTTGATATTTCTTTCTTACCCAGCACCATCTGTTACTTTATAAAAAAAGAGTATTGGTGGATGATTTGGATTAGAGGACACAGAAAAAAAAATCAGAGAGATTTACGATAATTCTTTTTACTAGGTGAATGAATGCTATTAAAAAAATTTACTATCAGGGATTGCAATAATGTTTGGAGGGTAAAATCTTTTGATTTAGTTAAAAGCCAAACAGTTTAAACTAAACGGTTAAGTTAAACGGTTTTAAAAAATGTTCAACTCATTTATCATGAGACAAGAATGAAAAAGAAATTGATTTTTTTTTCAAACAAACCTGTTATCTCAAGTTGAGAAAATTTGTTCATGACATGGCATCTAAGCAAAGTATTTAAATATTTTCAGATAAAACATAATAGTTTGAAACACAATTTTTAGATAAACATAAGTAACCCTATACTATTTCCATTATTTAAATGCTAATATTATGGTTAGATTTTTATGAGCTATATTTGATGTGACTAGAAGTTTTAAAAAATTAATAATCCCCCAAAAGTTTTAGTTAATGAATTTTCATAAACATAAACCCAGTGTATAGTAATGAAATGAAACCAAATTCTTTCTAAAATTATTTTTTTGTATTCGGACAACTATGTTTGTAAAATATGATATGTTTTTGGAGAAAAATAATATTTTTATGTCTAGAATTACTAATATGATATAAAAATCACAAGTACACAACTTGAATTCAAACTCTAATTTTGATTAAAACGTGTAATAGATAAAAAATATGATGGTATGTGAAGAATACGTACTGAATTTCAAATGCTATTTCAGAAATTATTAGGAAGATCAAAGAAATTATTTTGAAAAGAAATATTCCTTAAAAGATTTTGTATACAAAATAAAAACATATTTCATTTCTTATCTTACAAAATAAATTAGTAAATTGTTATTATAAAATCGAAATGAATTTAATAAGTTAACGAAGTCAAAATCTTTGGAAAAATAAATTAAATTTGAGGGTGATTGTTAATTTGTTCTCTTGGTAGGTAATTGTAATTATTTACTAAGTATGAAATTCGAGTTTAAGGAAAAACAGAGATAACAGAAGATTTAATGTTGAAACATTCATTGCATACCTTAAATCAAATGTTGTGCAACGTTCAAATTAGTAAGAAGTTAAAATAAAAAATTAGTTTTAAGTTTATTAAAAAGATAACTACTGTTAGAAAAATATATTTTTCCAAGAAATACAATATTTAATACATTTGACCATAAAAGGATTTTACTTTTTGGTGGTTCAAATAGTTCATTGATTTTAAAAAGGCCAACAATAAAACTTAACTGCAGTTTTTCACACCTCAAAACACTTTCAAATTTCTCAAAACACTGGAAGATTCAATTCTTATGTCTTTTGTACCCAAAATAGAAATGTTTTTACAAAATAATTGTATAAAGTCGAGGTATTATATGAATAAAATGAAAACCTTTTAAACTAACTCCATATCTCTTTTCCAGTTGATTTCTCTCAATGCCATCGTTCCTTGTGAAAAATTATATTTTCTTCAAACCTCACTTATCCTTAAGATTTATTTCTCTAGCTAGTGAAAGAGTATAGTAGGATTTTGAAAGAAGGTAGCTAAAGTAATAAGCTTTTTCCTTACTATATGTTACGAAAATCAAAAACTACAATTCATGATTGAAGTAAATACTTTTTATCTGCCTTACAGCTGTTACAATTTCAATGAGATGTTCTACCAGGCTGAATCAATCAAAATAAAAATCTACAGTTTGAAAAAAAAATTTCATTTGAAAGGGAATGTAAAACAAACAAAAAGTTAAAAAGAGGGGTTTCAAATTTGTGAATTACAGTTTATGAACTTGATATTCCGATATTTGTCAGTTTTGCAAAGTTGAAATATTACGTGCGGGGCCATTTTTTGTTAATCATTTTAATAGACTGCATATTTTTTATGATGGTCAGGAAACAACTCATCATTTTTAACCACAGGTTTTCAAATCTGAAAAAAAAAATGCCAATGCAGAGGGTAAGTTCTACACAGAGTGGGAGTCAAAAAGAAGCTAAACAAAATAACTTTGTACACATTGAAAAAGTAACAGAGTCAACGCCCTCCGGTTACTACAATCATCAGACGATGGAAACTTTATTTACAGCTAACAAAGTCTCTTAACCACCTCAATTATTAACCATCAAAAGAGTAAAGGAAGTCCATGCAAAACCAGGCGCCACACTCGTATACGCCTTTGTTCCTTTTAAGCCATCCATCTCCCAAATCTGGAGGACAATTATTATCATTGTTACATTTGGCTTCTGTACTGGTGGCATAGATATACAATATGAAGGCAGAGTTTAGTATGGGAACCATCCGTGGTCGAAAGTAGTGGATGTCAAGAAGAAATCCTGACGCTGGATATTTCGGAGTAGGTATCACTCTCTTTTTTCTTTCTCTCTTTTTCTTACTAACTCTTCTTCTATCTCTATATTTTTATCTCTATATTTTATCTCCATCTTTCTTTGGCTTCCTGACCTTCTCTTTTTCTCCCTACGTTTCTATTTTTCTACTTCTTCTTGCTTTGCCCTTTCTTTTTCTTTTTTCTGTCTCTTTTTGTTTCTTTTACCCATATCTTTTTCTTCAACTGTTTTTCTCCTTTCCCATTTTTCCTTACTCTTTTTTTTCTCTTTCACAGAAATATGATTGGAAAATTAAACCGACCGATTTCATGCGCAAGCCAAAAAGGCCGAAAACCCCGACAAAACTTGAATAACAGCAGCCTAAATCTCTATATTATGTTGATTGGAAACGAATTCGGAACGGATTTTGAACGAAAACGAACGGAATTTGAACGAGAAAATCGCGTCTTTCCTCGTTCAAATTTGAGCCCAACATAATATAGTTGAGTTAAACATATGGGAACGTACCCCTACTACGTGACCTGATGTTTAAGGGGGGAGGGGGTCTTCAAAATACCACGCTAGGTCACAGGGGGGAGGGGGGGGGCTTAGGGTTTCGTCACGTAGTCAAAAAATAAACAAATAGACTTGTTTTTGTAAATTAAGTTACTGTTACAATAGCTTTTACAGAAGTTTTTTCTTCTTGATTATTTTCCACTTATATGCACGCACTCTTGGTATCACGAGTCAAGCACTGTATTTATAGACAAATTAAACCGAATTAACTTTTAACTTTCTGTTCGCTAAAATGATTGAAAACCGTAGATATGAACTACTACGTGAAAACTAGAGGGAGAGGGGGGTCTTGGCATATACTACGGGTGGTCACCAAGGGGGGGAGGGAGGTCAAAAATAGGTCACGTAGTATGGGTACGTTCCCTAATATACAGATTTAGGCTGCTGTTATTCAAGTTTTGTCGGGTAGCATACATATATAGGGTCCATAACTCGAGGGAAAACATTCCTCGTATGATTAGAGTAGGAAGGATGTTCGAAAAACCAATTTTCGGCCTTTTTGGCCTGCGTACTCCATAGGATAACTTGGGGAACCTTCAGGGCAAATGTGGCACCTAAAGATATTATCCGAAAATTCTGAAAAAAATCACAGGTACTCTCTGCCACCTTAGACAACTTTTCTGCACTAACGCATCATCAAAATCCACAAAAAGTTTTTTCGGTGCACCCTAATGCTCAATGGTCTCTCTATTTGCATACTTCCTCTACGGTACACTAGGTAAATTCGATCGCGTCACTCTTCATTACGGGGGACAGTCTAGACAAATGACCGGCCGCGGCGGCGTCCACAAAGGGCTACGTCATCAATCTGGGGGAGGAGTCAAACGCGATGAAAAACTTAATGGGAGTTGATAAGCGCGAGAAGGGTTGAGAGAGTAATGGACATTCCAGAAAAATGATTACCGTAACAATGATGATGATGATGATGGTAAAGTTGAAAAAGACGGAGGGGGGGGGGGGAGAATAGTTGTTGAGTCCTGAATATTGGGTTGATTGATGAAAGAGTGTGTTGTTATGTAGGATGCTTTTTATCTGTTGTAACATCGTTTTGACGATGTTAACTGATTTTTGAATCTGCCGTGGCAGAAAAGATTGTACAGATTTGTGATAGAAGTAGAAAAAAAGTGGAAATTAAAAAAAAAAGTCGATATTATGTTTGTAAAAGTTGTGAAAAATGTGCAAGGTGAATTGTTGATATTCCTCATTATTGCCCTGACATAAGGACAAAATTGAAAAAGTCAGCTAAATATCAAAGAGGATTTTTGGGAATATTCTGTAATTTTAAGGTAGTGTTAATTTAAGGATTGATATTTCTTGTCAGACATCTTGAGTTTTCTCTTTTATCTTCATTATATCACTTAAAATTATTTTTGTAGCTATGGAAGTGTTTGCAAATCTCTGTTTTTTTTAATATTTTGGAGTAGTAAAACGGAAACGACTAGGGTTTTAAAATAGATTATCAAATATAAAAGGGAATTAAGATCAGTACAAAAATTCGTTGGAAATATATTCTACTATTTTCTTGACTGTTCAAAATGAATCGAGGTTTTAAATAAAAAAATCAGAAACATCAAGATCCACTGCTAAAATGCTTTTAACATTGGCTCACTTATACACCATACTCAAATAATAAAAAAAAATAAGATTAGAGAAATCAAATCTAGCAGGTCTATCAAATATATCAAATCAAAAAATGTAATTTAATATTATTAACTTTCATGGTTTCCGCTTTCCGTTATCATCAGAGTCCGACGAAATTAACTCGTTTTAATTAAAGCAATTTCCGCTAAAAAACTTAATTGAAATTTTTTCTTCACATTCTACTACAACTCAACTCCAACTCAACGAAAAATCCATTTTTCATTCGATTAATTGCAAACCGGGCGACTGAATGAAAAACAGGAATAAAACACGTGGAAATCGGCTTCCATTAAAACATTAACTTAAGACAGAATCTATACTGAGTTACTTTCAGAGGCATCAAGAATCAAGAGATAATACTTATTCCCATGGAGAGTAATTTCAGAGTGGAAAACAAAGGACGGCATTAAATTCAACTAGTACTAAAAACAAGGAGATGCTTTTGATTTTCACTAGTAGTCTGTTTTAAAACAAAAGGGATTGGAGGCACAAAGAACTTGATAAAATCAAGCAGCACTGGCTGGGATTTTCCTCGAAATTCTCTTGTCACACCATGGAACTAGTACAATAAGGAAGTGCCATAAACGGTCCGAGCTACCGGTTTAACTGAAGCCGATTATGAGACTAGAAATAATCGCAACAAGATGGCGGCCGCTCAGATTCACGATGTTTGCCGTTTCTAACGCGCTTTTCGTTTTGAGCGACGTAAGTGAAGAACGCGGTCTTTCCGCTTTACAAATTTAGGCAGTTAGTTCCCACTTCAAAAAAAAAAAAAAATTAAAGGCATATTATTGCCCTATTAGTTACCCTTTCCCATAAAATACTTACCATTTTTTACTTACCTTTGAAAATTTAACTTCTTGACACAATTAAAACTTTTAAACACTAAACATATTTCAATGAACTTAGAAATGAAACAAGATAAAAATACTTTTTAGAGATTTTTATTGAAAATACAAGAATAATAAACAAATAAGTAAATGATTTTAAAAACTTTTTATCAAAAGAAAGTTTGAAACAGTAAAGTTTGATATTTTTTTAAAGCAAAAAACATGCTACTTATTTAGTAAAAGCAGTAAAAGAAAGGATTTTGTATAATTTTTTTTAAATGGGTATCAAAACCCAGGATAATTCGAGGCAAAATAAGTTATTCAAAAAATTAATATTTATAACAAAATATGTTTTGTAACTTGTTAAAATTCTTTGAAATATTTTTCTTACTGTTTTTATTTTTAAGAACTTTGTCAAGTAAATTTTAATGCAAAGATTTTGATTGAGCTCCAATTTTGCAAATATATCTTTTATTAAACGATTTTCATAGTAAAAATCTTTCATCATATCTTCCAGGGGTCCAAGCAAAAAGAAAATACAAATTTGCCATGGGCTATATACATAGTTAGAAAATTAAGCAGTTGAGATAATTACAATTTTAAAAATACAGTCAAGTTCTTAGTCTTGAAATTCATATTCTATGTGCATAATTCGTATTCTGATGCACTGTTGATCTGAAATTTAAAAAATGCCATTAACATTTTGTAGACAATTTGATAATATTAAATAAACTTTGTTTTTAAGTATGTAATAAGAAACTTCACCAGTGGTTAAAATGTAACCCGTGGATTTTCTCGTAGAAATTTACAATCAGCCTTCACATATAAATATAAGACTGAAGCAAAAGAAGAAACGTTATAAAATTATCAAAAACAAATATATATGGGTGTTTTACTCTTCAAAAATTGCAAGACTGAACTATGAACTAGCTTTTAAATCATTTTCCCCTAGTCTAGCAATTTTTTTTAAAACTGCAGAAAAGGTTATAAAATATCATGTAAATAAAATGAAATATTAGGTCCTTAAATTTTAAGTTAAAGCTGTATCTACAGTATAAAACAGGCTTATTAGTGGACAAAATGTGCGATGTAAGTACTGAATTTTAGTACTAATCGCTGTCAATCAGTCAACTGATTTTGCATTTTGTAATAAAAACACTGGACGGAATTACATTCACAGAAATTTAAAAAAAACGGAATTCCGTCCCCAGGATGGAACCTATGCAAATATACAATAAATTCTCCATTTCAAAGTCATAATTAAAATTATTTAAATAAAGCATAGAACCACGAAATATTGATAAAAATCCCTTTCCTTAATTCCTAAGCAGTCTAATATTATGATAATGTTTAGAATTCCAAATTTTTTAATAATATTTAAATAAGAATAATATTATTAATAACAATATTTTAAAATAAGAATGTTTACATGTCGTCGTAACATCCAAGAACATATAAATTAAACAGATCCAAGCAACACAACTTAAACTTATTATTTTATCAATTATTTAACATTTCAAAGAGTATTACATAAATTTTTAGTTCAATTATTTCATTACTTACATAAAATAAAGAAATATTATTGCATAAACACATTTAAATAGAATGAGACAAGTAACTAGAACATGAATTGTTCAACTTACCTAAAAACGTTTTCTAAGAATCCTCTTCACTATTTATTCCGCTGAACATGAGGCAGAACACTGTTCTTTCACCGAATGTAATTATTTAAAAAAAATATCCAGGAAGATTACTATCAAATACACCGATAAAATACGTAATCACCCATTGCTTTGCATGGGAAATCGCAATGTTGTCATCGCAACAAGATGGCGCCGCGGTTACAGGGAATGCTTCACTCGTTTCCCGATACGGCTCTTCCTTAGTCTTCTAGTTCCATGTGTCACACAAATTAGGAATTTTTTTTCTCGTGTAAGAGCATTAGTTAGAATTCGCACTGCTGGAACTTGAAAATTGGAAAGCATTTGGGGAAATTGTATGGTGGATTTATGTGCTTTGTGAGGAAAAATTTGCATTATTATTCTTTAGTTTTTTTTTGGGTTTTTATACTAGGTGAAAAGTGGTTTGTTTGTTATGTTATATTCATTGAAAGTTGAAAAATGTTATCTTTAGCCTTAAATCTTTTTGAGTGAAGATATTTTTTATAATTTCAAATTTTCAGGTTTTAAGTAGTTTTCAAGCTTTAAAATGCATCAGGTTGTTTTTAAACGTGCATTTTAAAACACTGAAAATATTGACATGGATTTGCATTAAATTTCTTATAGTGATTTGAGGTAAATATCTTTTTAAATGTTTTTTGAGCCACAAGGGGTGCTATGCCCCGTGGTGCACTTTGAACATTCAAAGTAAAAATTTTCTGAAAGTATCAATGGCGTCGACAGTTAATTTTTTATACTATAGAAATATTTTTGTGGCTCTCTATTTTCTACTGAGATTTTAAAAATGTCATATTCCCCCATCAGAACTCAGTACCGTAAAATGGGGAAGCTTTGGTCCAACCATCGGAAAGACATGCTGTATCTACATAAAAGAATTTGACTATCACTTATACACTCTTTTTCTCACACAATATAACCGAAACATTTTAAAACACTTCACTCATCGCTGCAAAAGTGTTGCAAAACCATTTAATGTATTTGCAGGTTTGCAGTTTAGAGGAGAAAACACAGAGTTTTTTTTTTTAGTCCTACTCAAAACAACAAATTTGCGTTCTGAAATAAACGGTTAAAACACACATAAATCTTCTCAAAACTACTGCTGCCCAAAACTTTCTATAAAAACAAAAATTTTCCCCGTTCAAACCTCACACGGGGGCAAATAAAAAAAATCATCTATATCAATGTTACCCCTCGATAAACATCCTTTAATTAATGTTCTTCAAAGGCAAAATATCCATTTATCTCCCTCATTATTATTCATGGCCTCAGCATTCATAAATGCCTGAATTAATCACTATTCGTTGGTCATTAATTTCGCGTTCGAGAGTAGACAGTAATGCATTCTTTAATAATATCATGGCTGCTCACAATTACCAAGAATTCGAACAATGGATAGAAATTAAATCGATGGAATGTGACCAAAATATGGGGTAATTGTCCGTGAATTGTAATTGCTCATAGGGGTGGGAGAAAATCATCGGGTAAACAGTTCGGTTTGGATGCGTTATTATTTGCAGAAGAAAATAATAATTTTTAGCGTCGTTGTGTTGTGTGCGTGGAAGAAGCAGGATCAGAAGATACTCGACTCGGATTTGTGTTGTGACTATTCCTACAAATAGTTTATCAAAAGTATTTTTGATAAATAAAATTGTAAAGAAAGAGTACAGAATCTTCAAAGTTCACTTCTTTTATTTTGAAAAATTTTTGTCCACACAGGTGCTTGCTGGGTAACGCTAAGTACGAGAGTTGGTTTTTTTTCCAACTTCCGTTTTGCTCCTGAAAAAAAAGTAGTAGGAATTTCAAAATAATTTTGGTACTGTTAGTTAGGTACATCCTTCAGGATCAATTTGCATCTTTACTGCATAAAAATAGGACATTTTTTCTGTTAGTTATCGAATTTACAAGCGCGCTCCTCGAACTTATTTCCCGCCAACCCATAGAGAATTTCGCTTTCTTCTTCGCGCGACCGCTCCGTTCGCTCAGCATTTAGCATTAAACAATGGGTGAGCAGGTGAAAATCGCAGGAGGGGAAAGCGAAATTCTCTATGGGTTGGCGGGAAATAAATTCGAGGAGCGCGCTTGTAAATTCGATAACTAACAGAAAAAATTTCCGATTTTTATGCAGTAAAGATGCAAATTGATCCTGAAGGATGTACGTAACTACCAGTACCAAAATTATTTTGAAATTCCTACTACTTTTTTTTCAGGAGCAAAACGGAAGTTGAAAAAAAAAACAACCCTCGTGGTACTTCTTAGGGCAATTCAGTGGTCAAGGATAATGTCCAGTAGTACCCGTCCATTGGAAATAAAAATATATTGAAAAAAAATTGAGGCATTGTAAATTTATGGGTTTGGTTCGAAATCCCAATAATCAGTTGCCATCGTCAGACATTGTCATCATCATCGCCAATTGAGATACAACGGGGGGAAGGAAGTCGAATTGTCGGGCAAATGAACATTGGCCAGTTGAGTGTCGGGTAAATGAACGGATCCAAAATTTATCTACCTAACTTTTTATTTTCTTTCAGTAGGCTAATTTCTCATCAAAAATTGAAATTGATCGGTAATCTTCAACCGGCTCTGAATATTACTTTGCAATACAAAATGATGTTATTTAAGGGGACTCAGTACCAAAATTTGGTCAAAATATCGAATTTGAGATTTTGCAATCAAAGTGAAGATAGTACCCTTAGAATTATTCCTACCAAGTTTCATAATGATATGGGGATTCTAAGTTTAAAAATTTTGAGATTTCTGAGGCCTAGATAGGCTTTAAGAAGCCTAGTTTTCTGTCTTTAAACGGCTTTTTCTCAAAACAAGGTTTTTAATGTTTAAAATCTAAAGGCTTTTTTTCTAATCATCCAAACCACTTCAAACTTTGTAGTCATTATCAGTAACACCTGCTTAACATCTTCAGGCATGGATTTTATAATATATTTATTACAATTTTTTTTACGGAGCATTAAAGTGGAAACTTAGGGTATTTTTTCGAAAAAAAATGCCAAATTTCAGAGTTTTTTTTATTTTTCAGAAACTTTTATAGATAATCAAATTTTCATGCCTACAAATGACTATATATGTTTGATTTATGTTCAGAAAAAAAAATCAAGTCAAAATAACATATAATAAGGGAGGAGTTACAATTTATATGTGGGGTAATTTCGTAATTCTTTTAAAAAATAAATTTTTGAACTCGCTTTTTTGGCTAAATATGAATTAGTATGAAGTAAATACATAATTTAAAACCTTAAAAGATAATAAAATCCAGTTATTAGAGAAAAAAAATTGGTACCAAGTCCCCTTAAACAATTTGAGTTCGAATATGTAATGTGTTAGACAGCTTGTGTTCGATTTTATCACATTTTAGAACAAAGGAGGTGACAGTTGAAATGGCAACGACTTGAAGACAAGAAAACAACAAAGGAAGAAAAAAGTCCTGTTTGTGAATTAGCTACCCACACAAACATACATTTGAAAACATGCTGTTTTTATATTTTAATTAACTGATAAGTTTAATAAACGAAAACCTCCAATAAATATTTAATATTTTAGTAAAACGTAAAATTTAATTACATTAGAGTGGCTTTTATGGGCCCGATCCCTTCTGTGCTTTTTGTAAACACAAAAACAAATGGAAAAATTATAGAGTGGTCCACTCAAGTTAATATGACATTTGAGACAAGTTAAAAACTTAACATGTTAGAGAAATAGTTTTTTGAAACAACTCAACTTCCAACTTCATTTTTTTAAAAACTACATTTGAAAAGTATGTCAAGTATCCGCTTACTTTAATAATGATTTAGTTCTCATGACAAGTCACTATAGATGATACCTTAAAAATGAGTCAAACATCTTTTCAAATATATAATTAGTACACATTTTGCAATTAAAAATGTGTCTGACATGCTTAGTCTCAAAGGAAATAAATTGACAGCCTTTAGCGTATTCTACACTGAAACATGTCGATTAAAATTAAAACCATACAAAAGAACGCATACAAATAACAGTTTATCATTATTTTCACCAGAGAATACGTGCTGCCATCAAGTAAAGTAAAAATTTAATGTATAAAGCGAAATATTTCTTAATTATGTTTCAAAGATAAAGAAATAACACAATGTATGTCATTTAAGAAAGAAAATAATACGGTTATTAAAGATTTGGTAATGTTAAATAAAGTATACGACATTTTTATATTTGTTCTCATGTTACTACACGATATTATTGCAAAGTTATAAAAATATTTTTAAATCGATAATAATACAATATAGCTATTCATTTTTTAAAAAAGATTTTCAGAGATTAATTCTTTAAAAATATCATTATATTGATAACAATGCATTTTGAAAGGGAAATAATTTTAATTGTTCGAATATTGTCATATATTATTTATTTTAGTTTTTATTAGCTAAATCAATTAATAATTCTTTTGTAGGAAAATCTAATCAATAACTCACAGGAACAAATAAAAAAATTTTATTTCAGAAATATTAGTTTAAAAAGCACAGAGTAATACAATTGTATTTTCCTTGAAAAGCTCAATTTTTTTTGGAACCATGCGATTTTCCATTTGTTAGCTGAGAATTGAACAAAAGATTAAGATGAAATCTAAAAATTGCGTTTTATGGTTCAGGGGCCTTGTATGCAACATAACGATTTTAGGTTAAGAGTAGATGATAGATTTTAAACGTTGTGAATCTTTCTAAAAATCTTTCTAAAAAGATTGAAATTTTATTTCTAATTCTACATATTTAAAAAAAAAATGAATTTTAAAGTACATAATTGAAAACTGGTGCAAATACAGAGAGGTATACTATAATGCCTGTAAGCATTTTAAAATAAAATAATTAGAGAAGATACTTTTATTGATAATATTTTTTATTAACGGAAAATTCTTTTTTATAGTGTTTAAAATTAAATCTGTCAATCAAAATTACTTTTAAAGTTATTTAAATGTTTTATGCCATAAAAATAAATTTTGGCCATTCGTCATCAATTTTTAATGGCTCATTTTATGTAAAAAATTCAAGAATGTGAAATTTTTCCAGGAATAGATATTCACTGAAATTTCTAAAAAGAGAAATCGTTACATAGCTTCCTTTAAAAATGCACGGAATCTTTTGAGAACCGAATTTTAAAAATGTAGGAGTCAGTGTAGTAATATTTGGAAATAAACAGGAAGGTGAGAAGATTATAAAATGTATAAATTCTCGAAATAAATTTTGCCTACTCGTGAAACCTTTGCCCTTTTCAAAAGCAGCATATAGCATCAAAAAGCATAAAAAATGTGTACTCTATTTATTTATACATTTTTCCAGGATTGTGTAGGCCGTGACTTAAAAAACAATTCCGAAAAAAATATTAATAAATAGTAGCTTTCTAGGCCGTGAAAGTTTTCATGACTTTATGTGTACTCTTTTTTTTTCTTAAAACTTCACATACTAATAAAGTTTTATGCGAATAATTATCTTTATAAGGTAAGAATTATATTTGCCAAGTTTTCAATGTGCGTATTCTTTGCTTCACTTGCTGTATCTTGTTGGGTAAGAGTACGCATTCGTTTTTTTTTAAATTTTCTTTGTGATTTTTACCATATTTATGTTAAAGCCAAAACTTTTGTACCTTAATTTGTAAGTCAATCAACTTACATTCAGTAAAATTTCGAGGATATCTGGCTTTTAAATTCTCAATTTATAACCTAAAATAATTTCTGTGCGTACTCATACCTCTTTTCCCCTACATTTAATTTTTAAAACCCATATTTAGCTCTTTAATAAAAAGTACTCTAGTTTCCGAATACAGAAATTGAATACTTTATTTTCTAGTATATATTGAAATCCTTTTACAAATCATTTTACCTTCCATAAGTGAAAATATTTTCAAAATCGTAGAGGTTTTAGCTGTTTTATTTGAGTGATAACTTTTATAGAGTGTGTAGGGACATTTCGGATAAATTTATAATACCTACTGGTACAAAATGATAATTACCTTTGAGACTATTTGAATGGGAAAAAATGCTGGGATATAAGTTTATTGAATTTTCAGAAATTTAGAATGAAAAACTTTTACCTCAGTTAAATTTAGGAATTAATACAAATTAATTTTGTTCGGAATAATTCTTAGAACATTAAAATGTTACAATGTTAAAATTCCATTAATACTTCAATCTAAAAAAGCTTTCTAATAATTTTACTGCCGGAAAAATGTAAAATTAGAGGCTATCTACACAGTTTATTTTTCAGAATTGGAGCAACTATAATTCCTTCTAAATTTCTATCTTGAATTTGAGCAAATTATTTTTCAAAAAAGGGTAAAATGCATGATCCCCTTTTAATACAGTATATTAAATCCTCTCTTTTACATCTATGTCATGAATATGAGCAAATTAATTTTGGAAAAGGTAGTTAAATACTAACATGATTTCCTTTTACTCAATGCTTTTAAATCCATTCTTATGTTTTAGAATTTATCCTACTTAACAATTACTTCGAATTAATACCATTATTTCGGTTCTTTTTAAGATAGATAACAAGGTAGTTTATTTTACTTATTCTTTTTAAAACAAAAAAAGTACTCTAAATAATTCTTTTGTTTTTTAATCGGTCCAAAAAAAGGTAAGACATAGAATTATTTGTCTTTAAATTTGATTTTGTATGACGATTTTTTACCTTGCCTTATTCCTAGATTTTTTTTGTATATTTCATTTATTTTCCTATATTTAAACAACATATTTTTTACTTAGTCATTCTTATAGTAATTGAAATTATAATTCCAATCATCTTATAGTATTGAAAAAAATAATGATGCTTAATTTTTGAATGCAATAAAATAATTATCGGTCTGAGTGGGTGGCTGATTTATAAACCAATAATGCTGAACCATTTTCGAATTATATTTATTTTTGTTAATAAATTAAATGTTAAAAGTTTAATAGATAAAATGAGATGTTTCTCTCTATATTAAAAAAAAGTAACAGTCGCCGCCGCTGCCGCCGCTGTTTCAGAAAATCTTCACTTTGACAATTTTGAACTGTCACTATGCAAAAACTATGGAACGGAAATTATTGAAATTTTAACCATTTGTAGATAAATGTATGAGGGTCCTTTTCGTTCCAATAGCTAATTAATGAGATAATTAGTTATGGAATTATTTTATGTCAAAGTCGAAAATTATTTTTTTCTACTGCGAGTTCACCCCTAGCAACATCTATTCGCAGCAGAAATATGATTTTTTGCAGCCGCATTCTCTTAGATATGAAGTTTTGCACCTCGTCGCCCTTTTTTCGAATTTCGAATTAGTTTTGGAGTAATTAAGTTTTAAAGTTTCGAAATTTTTGACGGTTTTTCGGTTTTTTCGTAATAAAAGAAAAACTAATCACAGTAGAACTATGATATTTTAAAAACACATACAATTATTTTTTATAAAAATATTGGTGTTTTGTTTTTCAAAAAATTCTAATTAGTTTTGTAGTTATTAAGATTCAAAGTTTTAATTTTTTCTTCTCTTTCTGTGGCCGTTCACTAGAGAAACAGATGAGTTTTATGATGAGTCTGATTTCTTTTATTTTCAACAATGTTTTTTCTACAAAATGGTTTATGATTATTAGTAGACTTGCTGGATATTTTTTAACATTTTGATTAAATTATTGATAAGCTAAAAAAGGAATATATTTCAGCAACTCTTTTGTTGTTAATTTAGGGGAATGATACGAATTAAATTATTTATAAGCAAGAGAGAGGTATTTTCGGTATTACAAGAGGCTTAATTAAGTCGAGAAGAAGGTTAGGCTGGATTGTTGAGATGAACAAGGGAGCTCTGCTCGCTAAGATCGCGAAGCGATCTAAAAAGAACTGCGAAGCAGTTACGGGGGTTGGTGAGCGATAGCGAGCAGGGGGCAGGCCCCCTAGTAAAGTAAAAAGAAAAATATCATCGCATTACGATTCACAAAATGCAACCAATTTTATTTCACGATACGTCTATCTAATAAATATGCGTGTTAAAAAGATTAGGAGCTATGTACTTTAAACTTCTATTCCCCTTCCCTTTCAACAGAATCTTTTTTTAAAATAAACACAACTTTAAATATTCATAACGTTCACTGAGGACTCACAATCGTCCCATTAAGAACATTAACCACACACCATTCAAATTATTTAACCGAATGAAGAGCGGTGAATCGAACTTAATGGTCCTCTATTTAATCCATTAAGTCCCCTTTAAATCGAACCACTACTTACGGCCACATCGCTTATTTCATTACATTTACGGAAACCGCACTTATTTTGTACCAATCTCCTGCAAAATAACCACGTTTTAATGCCCGGTACATAAACATCCAACCGCAAATTACCATGTCTCCCATTCATTATTCACTAGTACTACTTGTATTCACTAGTGCTTTCGGACGGAATAGATTTTCCCCCTCTCTTTCAACGCTACAACGTCTTGATGAGAGGATTTTGAGGTGTAATGCCTTTCCCGAACGTACGTAAACCCGTAATTGATTCATGAATTATAATTCTTCTTCCGCGGAGGTACCTTAAGCTTCTTAGGTTGCTAATCCGCCAAGACACTGCTTTCTTTTAAGGAGTTTTGTGGGAGAATGTGTGTGTATGCAATATGAGAAGCTAATTGTGTCGTATAGATTTAATCGCTTAATAAAACAATATGTTTTTGGCAACAGTTTACTGTGGTTTGGTTGCGTCCTCAAAATATTTAGTCGTAGGGAAAAGGAGGGTAAAGAGCACGCATAAAAATTATTTTGGGCTATAAAATTCAGATTTTGAAAGCTAGAGCCTCAAATATCTAAATTGAGAGTAGTTTTTCCACTAAGCGCCGGGTTAAATGAAAAATAATTTGATTTCAAAAGTTGCGTCCTCGATTCATTTTAATCATACGTACTTATTAATACTTTCTTTTCATACAGTTGTTTTTTTTTCTTTACTAACTTTGCTTCTGATTTTCTTATTTAAATAAACGTTTATCCTGATAGAGTGTTTTCAGGTGACGTCACAACCGGTTATTTTCTTTTAACTGTGTACCTTCTGTAGGGCTTTTAACTGTTGCTAAGGCCGTTGTTAATCTGTTGCTAAGGCGGTTTTTAGGTATGGGATCACGTGATTGCAAATGCTCCAATAGAAGAATTCCACGGCTAGTCATTTTCTGTAACTGTTAACCTCTGTAGGGCAAAAAACTGTAACATTTTCTGTTGCTAAGGCCGTTGTTAGGTCCGAGTCATGTGATTGAAAATGCTCTATTACCAGTTTAGGAAGTATCAATGTATAAATATCAATTAAGCTAATAGCCTTAAAACCAATCTAAAACTTACAATTATATCGAAATTTATGGAAAAACGAAAATACTAACATGGAATAATGGGTGATAGAAATATACATTAAAGAGAAATTTCACAGTCAACAAAGAAAAATGGTTGCATTTTTCTTTCCTATTATTTTAACTTCTTATATGCCATTATTTTAAACCCAAAACGAAATCAATTGATTTCGTTTTGGGTCATTAATTCGTCAGTCATTAATTAACTCATATTCAATTCTTAAAAATAAGCAATTTTTTTTAAATTCTGAAGAATTTTCAACTCTACTTCACAAACGATTTGCCAGAACAACCAACTCGCTTATTTGGCGAAACAATTCGCGCGAAACCCCTCTTTAACCATTTTTAACAGCAACGGAACAATCCGACGCAACAATTTTTCTTCCAACCTTAACATCGAAACACGGTACATACTATAAAATAAAAACGAACAATACAAGAGGACTTCTAAAAATCCCCAACCATCCCAAACACACAGAAGATCGATTGGATTTAAAATGTTTTCTTTTTTTCAAAAAGCAGAACAACGGCCATTGATCATCCTCGGAGAGTTAACAACGCCCGCGTTGTAGTTGTTTTTCACCGATCCTACCAATTCGCGTATTGAGTAATTCTCTGCTGCGATATATTTTTTTTTCTATCATAGCACCCGATATATCTTAATAGGACATGGAACCGACGTGAGCCAATTTCAACAGATTAGTTCGGTTGATTCATGTCGACGTGTCTTCGTGATTTTTTAAAGAGTGGCTGTACCTCACTTGTCAGTTTTGGAGAACTCCATTAGATGTTGGATTTCCTTTTCATCATTGGATTTTCTTAATCGATATATGAGAACTGCGCTCGTTTTCGTAGTGCTATTGCGATTCTGTTTGAACAGTGTACCACGAAACCGATTAATTATCTAGTTTTAATTCATTTTGGATCGAAGTTATAAAGGTCTAAATTTACATGTACCTTTAATACGAATATATGTGAATATTTTTAAGTGTAAAGGAGTTCTGTGTTTGAAAAATAGAATAAATGGAAAAACAGGTTTTAAGAAAATTTAAAAATCTGTATATTAATAGATTTTGTTATATAGAGTATTTTCAATCACATGACTCTGCCTAACAACGGCCTTAGCAACGTTGTTTATTCGCCAAGTGACGTCATGTGCGAATGCTGCTATTGGATACTTCTATGTCCCGCCCCTAACAACAGCCTTAGCAACGTTGATTTTGTCCTCCAAGTGACGTCATGTGCGAATGCTCTATATGTACCAAATGTTTACTAGAAATTTAGAATTTCCTTGTAGGGTACAAAACATCAATTGAAAAATATGTGTCAACTCACAATTAACAATTTTTTAAAAGTAAAATAGTTGGTTATTTTATTTCTTAAACTCAAATTTTTCTTTCCTTACGACTTAAGTAAAATGACTAAAAGCATTCTTAAGACATTGAAAAAGAAAATTTATAATTTTCAGAATTGGGGAGCGAGTGTTTTAGAAAGTAAAAAATGGAAATCCTGTTTAAATAAACAAGTGTTTTAAGTCTTCTAGTCATAGCATTTTTCTGCTCAAGGTGTCTTTTCAAACTAAATTGATGCTTCTCTACAACTTTTTTTTGTTGTTGTTTTAATAGTTTTTATATGAAAATGATAACTCTTAAATTTAATTCTAGAGGGCGTTGAAAGTGGTCTAATCGGATAGAGCATATCTATTTTTTGGAGAAAAGTATAAAAAAAATATTTTCAAACACCTCATGTAAAACAAAAAATATACTTATTTACAAAAACTTAAAATAATCATTTTTTAGTTTCAAATTAGGGATTATTTTGTTTTATATTTTCACCCTCTCCAGATCTCTCTAAACTAGCCGGGATGTTGGCAAATATGAAAGTAAGGAATAGTTAAATAAAAATATAAGATAAAATTACATATATATTCAAATACATTTCATAAACTTACTACAACCATATTATAGAATACATACACTGTTTCATATCCCAATAGGGAATAATACTAATAAAACAGACTATCTTCTGGAAACAGGTTAAATAACTATTAAACACCCATACATATAATAGATACATGTCGGATATACCGATGATATATGAACGTATAAACACTATACTTAAACCCAATACATGCATGCAACCCTTATCAAAATAAAGTGTAACAAGGAAGACAAACTCAGACAGTTGTCAAAGCAACTTATGAATTATGCAATGTTGTACATACATTCATATCCTCCATATGTAATACGCTACTTTTTTAATTTCAACAAGTTATACATGGGCCGCGAGGGACATGGGCATACATCTCCCGGAATATCCGGGAATTGTTTTCCATGGCCTGTTGGTGTTCCCCGATGTTGAGTTTTATTATACTGCCCCCATAACTCATCCGAAAATTGAATTTCGCCGAGGATGTATATTTTTTAGCCCCGCAGTCAAATCTTATTACTTTTTACGTGCACTTCTAGAGCATGCAATAAATAAATTAGTTGCTTTTCTGGGAAAAGCAGACAGCAGGGAGCGGAGCAGTCGGTTTGAATGAAATATTCCCTGGGAAAGGAAAGCTAGGCTGATGAAGTGCATGAGGACTGTGTTTTTTTTTCGTTAGAGAAATCATGGATTTTTACTGAGTTCTTGTGAATATATGTTTTTAGGGTCAAGGGTTGGATTACAGTGCATATCACTTTGGGTTGATGTGGATGTTTCAAGTAATTAAGTGGTCTTGAAATTTGTTAAAATTGTAAGCCAACCGGGTGCCACTTGTTTTTTTTTTATAAAGTTGCCAACTAGGGCGATAATTCATTTTCTAACAACCCAGCGGATTTACTGGATAGTGGATAATGATGCCAAGAGTAGCGCCAAAAATGCCGCCAAGAAGAGTGGCACCCGGTTGTAATATAGCACCAAATTGTTACCTATTCTCGAGTATCATTGATTCAAAATTTGATAATAAGGTAATCAATCTCAATTAACGAATATATGACGTTTGTTTATTTTCAATTCAGATATTTTCGCTGCTATTACACAGTTTTTACTTCTTTCAGTGAAATAACAATAAATTTAAAAGATCAAAATACTTGCGAATTTACCAGACTTTAATTTGTTAAGGCCTAAAAAGCCAATTCATTCACCAATATATTGAAGTGATTTTCGTATTACTGTATTCTGTGCCTTTGTCATGAAACAATACACTTTTTCTGTTTTAGTTCTATCTCCTTTATTTTTAAGTTTATTTCCAACTTTCTTTCTCCTCCACTAAGATTACTATAAGTTATTTCAATAAATTTAGCATGGCCATCATTAATATAGGCAAGGTATATCTTACTTCCATGACAATAATACGAGATGTAGGATTCAAATCTGAAGAATTGAGGTGGACTTTTGAATCACTGTGTATATATTTAATTCTTCTTATGTAAATTTCAATATCCCATTAAAATAAGTATCGAGTAACCTTTGTGACATAAATAAGATCCCCAAGATAAAAAATTTCATTTGGTCCTATGTATGAAAGCGAATTTTAAATGTAGGAATATTGATTCTAAGAATTAAAAAAAAACGCTCATATGTCTTCTTGCATTTCTTGGAATTACAATTGAGAATTAGTTTTTGGATGGCAACAACTTACTTGTAATTGGAATTGATAATTGAGAAAATCCATTTAACAAGAATAAAAGGAATCTTAAAAACATAATTAGAATCATGAAGGTAATTTAGAGAAAAAATAATTACATAAAACTATAGCTTAAAGTTGTTTACATCTTATATCTTAATTAAATGGAATGCTTTTTATGCAGCTATGAGGAAAAATAAAAAAAAAGTTCAATGAAATGGAAACCAGAAATAACAGAGTTAAGTTAAAACAAATATTAATATTAAGAGTATAAAACAACTAAATTATTATTTCTTTCCATATATAGCTTTAAGTCTTGTCAAAGACAAATCTGTAATTACTTAATAATATTCAATTTGGAAAAGTGTATTATAATTTGATGAATTATCTTATCATTCTTATAAAATTGATTTTGCACATTTATTTCTAGAATTTTAGTCTAATTGCATCGTCTGTTACAAAAGAAGAAATACTTATAAAACCGTCCAGAATTTTGATAAAGGAGCACGTATAAATGTCAAAAAACCTCTGTATTTTTGAGAAAAATTTAAATTATTCAGAGAGTAATGTTTTTGCTTACGTTCCAAAATGGGATATTTTATTTCTGTGATGACTAATTTATCTCTTTCACTCTATCAATAATTCGTAACAGATGAATTTTTAAAAGGAGTGTTAGTGCGAAAAAAATTATGCAGAGAATAATACGAGTTAGTACACAATTACAGTACACATAGTACACTTGTTGTATCCATTTTTTTGTTAGTAATAAGTTGGGTTTGTGATGCCATGCCTAAACTCAATCCTTCAATTCTTATTTGCAGAAAAAAAAACCTACTACAGTAGCGAATCCAGGATTTTTTTCTAGGGGGCTGCGGTGCCTAAAACTTGTATATTGCCATGGATTTCTTGTTTTGAAAGGATTTAATTTTCAAACTCCAAAGGATTTCTCTTAGTGTAACATTATAAATACTCTATTACCATCTATTTTCATGAAAAAAGTTGAAAAAAAAATTCAGATTATTGTGGAATTAGTACTAAAATTGGAAGACATTTTTAATTCTAAGGGGGGACTGCAGCCCCATAGCCCCCACCTTGGGTTGCTGTATAGAAGTTCTACTGTGTTTTGACTACTATTGAGTACTATTACATTTGTATGTTAATGATTTTTTTGTATATCATTGATGCAAATTTTCTTTAACCTGCATGTATTCCGTTTCTTCCCATTGGCAATCAATGCGTTATTTTTTTCTTGTAGCTTGTATTAAAAAATAATGATAAAGAATTTGAATTTGATACTATATACTTGACTACAAGGTTATCTTTATAAGAATGTGATGTGTTTCTTCACGTAGCTACGATCTTTTTTTCTACTGATACACAATCTAGAACTAATTACATCACTTATTGATTTCGACCTTTTTCTCCTGTTTTCCACTTCTTTCCCTCATCGAAATCCAACAGTTTCCTAATTGCAACATGTATCAGATGTTGCCACTCGAATAAAAACAAACTCGGCCAACACGAAAAAAAAAATTCATTCGAGACTTCCCAACATACTATCACGTTCTCCTAATTACAGAAACTTCTCCAAACAATTTGGCATCTTTCCGTCTTAATGTGTATTATATTTATTCCGCGTGGACACGTGCGCAAAACTTTCCTAGAGACAAACAAAGATACGGGAGAAAACAAGAAAACCCATTAAACACACATTTGGGAAAGCAATCTGTCATATATGCCTTTTCTCATTTTCTCGTAATATTTCCTGATTGAATCCGGATCGATTCAACTCTCAAAACGAATTATTTCTTAAACTCGTTTCGGTGAAAGTGCCATTATTGCCATCGGATATAAAACTCTAAACTTTTGATCTTCGAAATTAGTTTCCGCCCGATACACTATTTGAACTTAAATATTGCTTTTAATCTTCACGTATCGATTCTTTATGTATCGATCTTTTTTCCTATTGATCTTTTAGAACTTTTGTTCCGCCTATTGAAAACCAGAAAAAAGGGAAACTAAATTATATTTTACAACAAATAAGGACTTTTTCAAAAAATACTTCATACAAAGCTAAGCAATACGTATGATAAAACCCACAAATTTAAAACATTTTTCTCTTTCAAAATAACTAAGTTATGTTTTACAACAAAATTATATTTTTTAATCTGTATTTTCATATAAAAGTAAGCAATACGTGAAATAAATACACGTATTTTTAAGCCATTTATTTTCCTCGGCTTTTTATTAACTCGTCCTAATTAAATTTCAAACGATAACAAAGTATAGTACAACTATACCATTTCAATGAAAATATACGAAAAAGGAATTTTGCTTTATAAACATGTTCTAACTAATTTTCAAAAAATAACAACGTAAAAGAAGAAAAGCGCTATATTTCTGTAAAAATACATACGATAAAAATAGAAATCACTACCTAAATGCTTCTGAAATCATGTTAATATTTGTGCTTCACAAATGGAAGTTAAAAAGAAATTGGATAAATATTACGCAAAAGAAGTTGGGTAAATATTTTTAGGTTGAAATAACGTTTCCGAAATTCCTTCTAAACAGTTTTACATAGCTTTTTTCAACATTTCCAGCCAAAATAATTTGATTACAAAATTTAAATGATTCAGTACGATGTATATGGTGGGTAGGGTATCTATTTAGCGGAGTACTTTTAACTTGTCATTACATAATTGTTTGAAATAGGTTATTTATCTTAAATAAATAACACATTGTGGAAGGTGTTTATTGGTACACAGGGGAACATAAGCTATAGTCTGTGTAAATAAAATAGGCGGTTTCACGTCATTCTTTACCATGGCAACGCGGAAGAAATGCATTGAGAAAAAACTCAAGGTCAACCGCCGATTCTAATTACACAGACTATAAACAGAGGCAAATTTCTATCAAATGGTATTTAGATCATTATACGTTAAACTGTATTTTCCCGAATCCAGTTATCCCCAAATATACAATAACATAAATGAAACATTTTATTTATAATCTATAAAATTCGTTTAAGTTTATCCAGATTAAAGCAATGGAGCAAGTGATTTTGAAAGATTAGACTATTTCTTTTGAAAGGGGAAATCAGGGAGTCTGCTGCAAAAGAAAATTTTAATTTAAACATAATAATTAAAAAACATAATAAAATCAAATCAAACTGAGAAAAGAAGCATAGAACTAAATACTTTTGACACGAGTTCCTGTAATAAATTTTAAAGAGAACTTTCTGACCCTCGGAAGTTAACATTCTTTCCAACATAACTTAAAAGCCACTTACAAATTAATTAAGATTCTCTGAATTTTTCATCCAGCACTTTTCTTTCAGACGAAAAACTTTAACGAGTTTAATGTCTGTCGTAAACAAAGACGTAAAACAAGTTATTCCAACAGAACTTTCAGACAGTTAAATGTGTAACCTAAGCAGCACAAAAGTCCAATAAAGTCACCCCCCTCTTTCTAATAAACCATCCGAAATCGAACTCTTACACGCAAAGTAACGGGACTAAAACATTGTCATCACCAAAGAAACTACTACAAGTCCTTTTCTTATACACCCATGTTTGCCGAAACAAGCATTTCTCCACGACCAAACACAAACTCACTCTCTGCTATACATTCTCCCCACCCACAAAAGTAATTCTGTTGACACAGTGTTTAATATTGATGTCGCGTTCCATCCTCCCATGGAGAAGAATCGTCCCTAAAAGCAAAACACTTCTTCGAACACGTAAACAGAACGTTACTTTGTTCGGAGGAAGGAATCTCATCCCGTTCATTGTGTTCGGGTGATTATGTTGATGTTCTAAATACCATCGCGTCGAGGGTGCTTTTTCCCTTCAGGTGTTCGATTTGTGTGCCGCTCTGTGTCGTGGGGTCGGAAGAAATAGGTTGCGCATGTAACTCTGTTCAAAAGACCGTGAAGAATACGCAAAAGTTGTTTTACAGGCTGTTAAAGTCAGTTTCACGGCTTTTATTTGGAACCAAAGTCTCCTAGGGTCATGGAAGTAAGGTGTGCCCCTAGGTAAGTAAGTGACCATGGAGAATCAATTCAGATTTCTTATAGCACCCTTAGCGGAAGAATGGGAAAGTTAAAAAAAAAATAATTAAAAAACTAAAGGAGATAGAACAAAAAGAGTGAGAAAGTTGTTGAAAATATCATAAAAACGAACAGAAAAAAATTCATGAAAATATCTTCAATATTCGTGGAGATATATTAGCGAGTGAAAGTTCGCAAACATGCATGGGTCTTTGATTTTTTTTAATTAAAATTGTCTTTATCTAGCTAAAAAGCGTAAAAACTGAAAAACTTTGAAGTTTGCGAACTTTTTCTTTTTTTAGGCCTTATAAGGAGACTTGGGTACCAGATAAAAGCCGTGAAACAGACTTTCAAACACCCTATAGAATTGAATGGCTAGCTTGAATGCATTTTGCAGGAAATAGCTGCCAAAGGCGCCGTCAGGTTGGTAAGGAAAATCAAGATTCTACTTGAATTTTGGAGTTTATAACCCGTAGGCGGGTCAATAAGTTACAATAAAAAAACCCATTATTTTTTAAAAAAATAGAAAAACGCCGCCGAAGGTGGTGTGAGTCGGGCAGATGAAAATATTTTTTTTAAGAAAATGGTGGTTTAGGTGTTATATTTTATAGTTTAGTACATTCTCAAATATTGGGTAAAGCATTTTTTTCAGAGAACCTTCTTCATTTGCAACTCATAATGCCCCTTTTTTAAGGAGGAACCCAATTTTTATTTCATAATTTCAAAGAGAACACCAAAACACCCTTATATAGAGCATAAAATTCACCAAATACTGACTTAAATTTCCATAGAAAATCATACTTAAAAAGCCACAAATATTTACACTAGTATTTTTATATATTCACCCTAGAAAATGAAACGAAGAAAATCTTCTAAACCACGATTGCAAAACCAATATAAATGATTAAATATGCCATTTATATTAGAAAATATTATGTATTAGAAAATGACGATTTGATTTAAAATAAAATGAAAAAAAAAATGGAAATAAATACTATTACCATTCTAAACTACTTTTGCATGATTCTGCAATAAATTAATTGTGTTTGTATTTATAAATAATTAAAAAAAACCTAACTGATTCTTTAAGTTTTTAATTATAACTCAGTTATCCATTTCGATTTATAAGAGAAAAGTTATGTCTACATAAATATCTTCTTGTAAACAGCATTACTCGAAGAACTCTCCGTTTTCTACTCCAAAATTCTTTCATCGATGGCATAACCCACATTTCAAATTTCTCATCGAAATTCTCCCTATCGAATTCGCGGTGATACAAACGACGCACCCTCTATTCAACCCTCTCCTTACTCTCGCTACCTCCAAAAAGGAGTATTTACGTTTCTCACGTTCTAACGCTTTGTTTGCCCCTGGAATGTTTTGTTCCAGAGCACCTTCCTTTTGAAATATTAGCTCCGAAGACGACGGAATGGGACGAGAGACGAGCCGTTGGTGGCTTTTGCCTTTGCTATATAGAGGAGAGTTGTTTTCTTGCTGCTGTGGACGAATATAGTGCATCGTTGGTCGGATTCAAAGGACCGGGTTTCGGCTTTGTTCACGTCTTTTATTATCTGAGAATGTGATTCATGTTAGAAAAAAGTTCTGTTCGTGATGTTTATTTCAGTTTACGATTGATAGAGTTTTAAATTAAAACGCAGATTGATTATTTTTGTCTCTAAATGTGTTCTGGTTCAAAATACATTAGTTTTTATATTTTTTTTCGAAGAATAAGTAGTACTATTTTTATTCGAAGAAAGTATAAAAAATTAAAAAAAGCCTAAAGCTTCCGTTTGAAAATGTCGAATTAGTTTTTTATCTCAATTTGTTTAGGAAATATTTATCAAAATCGATTTATTTTAACATTTTGAAAATTAAAAATTGTTACTAATTTTATAGGAAACGATGAATAATACTTGATATTCTAAATATAATAAAATAAAACATTATTTAACTGTAGAAAATACAAAAGTAGTTAAAAGTTTTTTTAATTTAAAAGGTTATATAAATTATTTTTGCAGCCTAATTCAAAAGGGCATTTTTAGTTGCTACATTTTATTAATAGAGTTCAAAATAGATCGGAAATCTCAGTATCGTTTCTATTTTGTAAGAAAAAATTTGAGAATATTTTTATCAATAGAGATAAAAGTTTTCTTAGAGCGAAAAACCTACACAGGAATTATTAAACCACTGCAGAGCAGAGATATCCTGGTCAGCAAACGTCCCTACCATACCAATACCACTGCAGAGATTCCTTGACAAGCATTATGTGATCAGGGATCTAGCTATAAATACCATAATTTAAGAGAATATAAGGAAATGATATCTTTTAAAGAAGGAAAAAAAATATTATAATTATTACAGAGTATATCACACAGGCATAATAACAGAATTAATTTTTATACCACAAAACAAAATAAGGCACAAGTATCATACGAGAACTATTTCGAATAATAAACTTCAACCATACATAAAGAGTATGAAAAGTAAAGAAAAAAAATGAGTATTTTTGCGTTGAAATCTTGAAATTATATCATCTTAAGTGACAAAGGAAAATACTCCGTGAAAATTCCTCTCTTTTTTTTCTTTTTTTTTTCGTTTTAGTATCATGGGACACTGGTATTCTGGAAAGAGGGGGAAACCTTTTCTACACTTTTCGTAGTAATGAAAGCAGTTTGCAAAGTATAGAATGGGGTTTCTGTTTCGATTGAATACGACTTAATTTATCAAATCTACTCACGGGCTGTTTCGTAAGGTAATTTGAGAAACGAAAAGTTCTGGAAAAACATATTTGTTTTCTTAACTAGATGTTATTTTCCTTGAAGATATATTTTTTAAAAAATATATCAAGGTATCAGTTACAAAATCTTGTTTTATAATACATCAAAAACCAACACTGTACTAATTTCTTTTGCAGAAGTATATTTTGAGTAGGTAGTTACATAATTTAATTTAATTTGGATTACGACAACATTTTGCTTATCTCTCTATATTAAAAAAAAGTAACAGTCGCCGCCGCCGCCGCTGCCGCTGCCGCCGCTGTTTCAGAAAACAACAATTTTGAACTGTCACTATGCAAAAACTATGGAACGGAAATTATTGAAATTTTGACCATTTATAGACAAATGTATGAGAGTCCTTTTCGTTCCAATAACTAATTAATGAGATAATTAGTTCTGGAATTATTTTATGTCAAAGTCGAAAATTATTTTTTTCTGCTGCGAGTTCGCCCCCAGCAAAATCTATTCGCAGCAGAAATATGATTTTTTGCAGCCGCATTCTCTTAGATGTGAAGTTTTGCACCTCGTCGCCCTTTTTTCGAATTTCGAATTAGTTTTGGAGTAATTAAGTTTTAAAGTTTCGAAATTTTTGACGGATTTTCGTTTTTTTCGTTATAAAAGAAAAACTAATCACAGTAGAACTATGATATTTTAAACACACATACAATTATTTTTTATAAAAATATTGGCGTTTTGTTTTTCAAAATATTCTAATTAGTTTTGGAGTTATTAAGATTCAAAGTTTTAATTTTTTCTTCTCTTTCTGTGGCCGTTCACTAGAGAAACAGCCGAGTTTTATGATGAGTCTGATTTCTTTTATTTTCAACAATGTTTTTTCTACAAAATTGTTTATGATTATTAGTAGACTTGCTGGATATTTTTTTAACATTTTGATTAAACTATTGATAAGCTAAAAAATTAATATATTTCAGCAACATTTTTGTTGTTAATTTAGGGGAATGATACGAATTAAATTACTTATAAGCAAGAGAGAGAGAGGTATTTTCGGTATTACAAGAGGCTTAATTAAGTCGAGAAGAGGATTAGGCTGGATTGTTGAGATGAACAAGCGAGCTCTGCTCGCTAAGATCGCGAAGCGATCTGAAAAGAACTGCGAAGCAGTTACGGGGGTTAGTGAGCGATAGCGAGCAGGGGGCAGGCCCCCTAGTACTTTAAAAAAATAAAATAAATGTATACTTTGATAGGACACTAAAAAATTGTGATTAATTAAAAAAAAACCCTGAAAGCAATTAGAGCAATAAAGACTATTTTAGAAAAATTTCTACAAAATTCTGTAAACTGAAACACGTTTTCTATCAGGTAGAGGAATTTTCATTATTATAGTCTTGAATAATTCTTAATTAAACAAAAGCAGATGAGAAAATATAAAAAAAAAAGAAATCTTAAACAAAGTAGTTGTACAATTAAAATGGCTTAAGTTTCTACAATATATTTTTATAATTAGAGAGATTAGGTAGTAATTAAATTAGATTGGTGTAAAAAGAGGTAAACAAAAAAAAAGAAGTAGATAGTAGTTCGGTTTTTCTTTTAATCATTTTCTTTTCTTCTTTAAGAGAATCCACCTTCTGTGAATAATAGGGAAGTGTAATAATTTAAAGCGAAATTATTCTTTTTTATTCCCGTCTGCATTTAACGAGGAGGGGTTGTTTTCAACAGTTGTTACTTACGGAAGAAGGATTCAGAAGCAATAATAAGTGTGACAGGAAAGATTTACAAACTGGATTGTGTGAAATTAATTTGCATAAGTGAGGGATTTGCTTAATTTTACACTTTTTTGATACGTTATAGTTTAAGACTCTCAAATATCAGATTTTTAAGTTCAGAAATATGTTTTAAATAATTTAAAATTCAATTTTATTTTTGCCAAAACACTAATAGTAAAGTCACCTGATCAGAAAACGGGATTTGATATCACAGCACACTCATAACTACTATTTTTCACTTACTACTTTTTTTACCTAGTTTTTACTATATTTCAATGATCGGGAAACGGGATTCTATTGGATGCGACGTCACAGCGCATGTGAACAACAGTATTTCTATTTTCGCGCTAAAACGCAAAACGAAATTTAAAAAATTTATATCTCAGAATCTAGGCTACGAAAATACTTAATTTTAACGTCATTCTTCATGTTTTTTTATCTACTATTTTAACAAAGTTTAATCTCAAAACTTGAAAATACCTCATTAAAGATTTGCAATGAATAAAATGTAGAACAGATGAACAACCTAACTGCACACGCACACTCCATAATTTTCTGTTTTAAGTTCACAGCAGAATATATAAAAATAGCCCTCATTATATTTAATACCGCTACTTGAAAAACATGTTTTTTTCAATTTTCTATACTTTAATGGAAAAGAGATTAAGTTTTTTTTTGTCGGAATCTTTTTATCTCTTTTACTCCAAACCATTGATTCTGCATTATTAAAAACCTTTCCATCCAAAGAAGTGTTATATTAATAGTGTTTTGAACTCAATTGATTCCTTTTACTGTGATCTTAACTTTCTGTCTGGAACAACTGGTCTGACAGACTCAGCTTTAGAGTTTTCATTCTCTCTGTACTCCCATTTTATCTTTTGTTTTAGGTGGACGTCAAGTTCAAAATAACTTTTAAAGTACTACAAATAAATTAATGAGTACAAGGCAGCAATTTTTTAAGTGTACTACCTGTCAGACATATCGGGTTATAAATTGACTTTTCGTTTTACGTATCTTATAAATTATATCATGAACAAAAACGCCCCCATTCATAAAGAAAGAGATATAAATCCTTTTTCAATACACAACTGATTTTACTTTTATATCTTTTTAAAGAACTAGACGAAAATAATAATTTTTTCTCCATATGATGAAGGGAAACACCTTTCACCAAGAAACACCCGAAAACAACTCAAATTCAAAAAACCAACTTTGTGCAAAGTCTGGTTTCCATGGTTTCAACCAATCCATCACAATTGTTCCCCCTCAAACACACACACAAAACTTTTCGGAAAATGATCCCAAGTTAAGCAACTCAACTCAACTCCGAGGAGAAATTTCTGCTCAATTACCATAATTTCGAGAATACTAGACAAAAGAGTGGCAGCAGTGCGTGATCCACTAGATTTGCGTTCAGGGATCAAGTGGGGGGAGGGGACAGGAATATCGATAGAAATTACTCGGATGAAATATCGATAACTTCGATTACGACTTAGGTGCGATTACTGCTATGATATCAAAAAAGACATTTGCAAACTAAGAATTGCCCTGGATAAAGAGGAAAGTTTCGGAATGTAGTATTTTTACTTTTGAGCAGGTAATGGCAAAGACGGCATTAGAAACACCTGTATCATAAAAGCATGTGATATTATGCGGCAGTAATATGAATATACAAACATCTAAACTTTGAAGTAGATACCTACTCATTCAGGTGTAATGTGTTGAAAGGAAAGGGGAGTTTGACTTTTGAACTTCGAATGGCCTCATTCGTAAAGAATGTTAACTTTCTTACAGGGGCAAATAATATAGGTCGGCTCAAAATTTATGTAATAGGACTTACCTAAGCACAGGTGTTTCTTCACAGGACAATAACGCTAATGGTCAGTTTGATTTAGCTCTGAAACAGGATAAAAAAGGAGTCATTGGATATATTGTAGCTGGTACATAAATTTTCAGCTTGTTTTATACACTGAGCTATATACTACTATGTAAACCTGGAGTGCTGGATAAACCTGGAGTTCCTATACTTATTAAACATTGTGAACATCGTGCCGGTTTTTTTTTTGTGCGTAATTTGCCGTCGCGTAGGGATACAAATCTGCTCCAAGGGGAAAACATTAATGCTAAAACCAGTTAAGCGTTTATTGAAAATAGTTCCCTAAAAAACTCTAACATTTATTTAACTCTGTTGTTTTTCTTTCATTATTTTTCAAAAGAAATTTTGTAAATATATCGTTCTAAAGCTTTTCCGCTCCATTTAATCATATTAATAAACGTTTTAAGTTGGATTCTGTTAAAATACAAGCAATAGGGGGGAGGGGAACCTTTTTTGCACCCTTGGTGTAATGATACATTTTAATTTTGGCACGTTGAGTTTGCACTTCAGGTTATTATTATATAGCTCAGTGGTTTTATATGAATAATTTTTTTAAAAAACAAGTAGGAAAGGGAAGCCATCCTCAATAATAAAACTCCAAATCTATTTTTGATTTAGAAACAGTCTGTAGGAATGAAAAGATTTTACTTATTAAAAATATAGAAGAATAAAACTTCGACTTAGAGAGAGAGGTCCCATTAAAATAAAACCATTATTTGAGGTGCAGCTTAAGTTTAAAAGAAGGAAGCCTATCTTCAAGAGTTTTTTACATTGTTTATAACTTTAAAAAAATAATAAATATCACAAGAAGTTCTAAAGCACTGATGTTTGTATCAATATGTTAAATAGGAGACATAAGTGCTTCACTTTGTCTAATATGAGAAAGTTAAATATTTTTCTACACATTTTAACATTAAAATATTCTAAAACGGATTTTACAATAATGGAATAATATTATTTTTGAAAAGCATTAATTTAAGCTGCTAAGTATTTACTGATACAATTTGGAAATATCACAGAAAGTATAATATAAAATAGGAAAAGTTTTACCGAAAGTTTTCATGCATAAATTTCGCTTTCTAAATATTATTAAAATACAAATATTTATATAAGAGATGTGTTTATTTGAAAACTAGAAAAATCTTTCCCTCTTTGGATTTTAACTGGAACTTCTTGAAATAAAAAACATACAAAACTGTATATCTATAAAAATAAACCTTTATTCGATACCTTTTTCGGAATCTATGTTTATCAGGGTGTGAGTAGTTTTCTTACGTACTTTTCTTTAGAGAAAATTTTACGTAACAACATAATATTTTAAAGACGAAAAAAGCTTTTTCACTTTTAACCTAATGCAATTCGTTTCATGAATTCTCGTATGGAAAATAACCTCTACAGATGCATTGCAGATACATTTTCAAAAATATCTGAAATATTTAAAGGGAAATCATGCCTTGATTTATTCTTGGGAGTTATTTTGATATCATTTTTGGTATTGTTTGGTAAATTCTAAAATTCCATTTCTCATTTCAAAATTTAGTTCGTCAAAGAACAAAATATTAAATACATATATTCATACAAAATTTAGTATTTCAAAGCTATACGGAATTTACTCTGCATCCATAACTGAAATACTGAAAATAATCATATTCTACAGTTTGATTTAAGGAATAGATTTATTTTATACTCTGAAGAGAACCTGAACCTTCAATTTGTTCATGCATATTCTTTTAATCTTAATCAGAGGTTTTAAATAATTTTTAAATGAGTTATTCAAAATGTTATCCTCACAACAAAGTTATTACTACTTTTATTTTAAATATTTACCTTCAATTTATTAATTTATTCATACTGGGTAAAAATAGAGGTATAAAGTTTATACTAAAAACTAAATGATCTATACTGGGCTGCAATATTTCTTGAACCTATGACGTCACTATGCGGAAAGAAAAACTGTGTAAACAGAAAGCCTGTTGGGTTTCTAGGAGTAGTTTCGGTACGCAAATCTTAATAAAAAGACGCTACACATACATTGGTTCAACAAACTAATCATATTTCTAAATTGAAGTTCTTAATTTCACTCAAAGTTCGGACACCGCGCTGGGAACTACTTTCTTTGTTTTGTTTCTCCAGGGTCAAGTAACGCTGCACAGTCTATTCTAGACAGCAACTTAAGTTGACCCTATGACGTCACTAACAAACAAAGTAGTACCCATCGCGGTGTCTGAATTTTGAGTGAAATGAAGAACGTCAATTTAAAAATATGATTATTTTGTTAAACCCATGTGGTATATAGTGTTTTTCAATCACGATTTGAGTACCGAAACTCCTCCTAGCAACCCAACAGGCTTTGTGTTTACCCATTTTCTCCTTCCGCGTAGTGACGTACTGATTCAGAAAGCGTTGTTGTTGAGTAAAGTATAAAAATAGAGCTTCCGAATACCAAAACTAAAATAAACCGTCATAAATAACAACGACATCGCATACGTTTCTAAAGACAGGAAATCACATCCACGACAAAACCCTAATGACGACCCTCTCACCCACTACTAACAAGACCCTTCCATCTTCCCAAGAACACCCCAACGACTTCCAAATTCCATTCTAACATTCTAAACCCCCTCCCCTCACATCTTCTAAAACTCCCCGGAGCCTTTCTCATTTAAGTGCATCTCGAATATGCGATCAGGAGGGCGGCTCATTCCCCATTGCATGCAAAAGCAGGCATCAAAGGCACCTGTCAAGGCGCCATGACAGATATATGATTTTACTTTTAGAAAGGTCGGTCCTCTTTCTTTATTTCTTCTTCTTCTTCTTGTATTTTGGGGAATATTCTCTCTTCGGTTTATTTCTGTCGATCCGATTTCGAAGAGGGAGAGGAGAATTTTCCGGAAAATCAATCCCGTTTTTTGCGGGGGGGGGGTATGGAACAGGTGTGAGGGGGGGGTTGAGCGTTAGGCAGATACGGTTACGGGGGATTTGGGGGTTTATTCGAGCTTCGATTTTTAGGAAGGTTATGAATGATCTTTTGTTGATCTTATATCGAACTGGAATCCTTTACTGTCAAATCCCACACCCATATGATAATATTTAAAAGAAAAAAAACTTTAAAATATAAAGATACTCTTTATCTCCTAAGCTCTCATAATAATAAATTCAGGTTAGACATTAAAAAATTATTATTTTTTTCAACAAAATTATAAAATTGATAGACTATCAAAAACTAAAATTAAACGCCACTATATAGTTATGTTACACGAAATAAAATTGTCTTCAAAGAACTTAGAGAATATAGAGAAGAACTTTATAATTTGATTAGAAAAGGCATGTATTTTTCGAGATCAGAAAAAACATGATCAATTTATATTCTCCCGGTAGTTACAAAAGGAATGGAATAATATTGAAACCAACTCAATGTTAATAATTACAACCTTTTGGGGTGGCAACCAATTCAAACTCAAAACATTATAAGCATTTGAGCTGCTCAGGATGAAAGTGGTGTTAAGTCCAAAATTATAAAATTTCAGAAAAGCATGGATTTGGATTTCTTCTGTTCCTTTACCTAGTGTGGTAATCGCTCAATGTGGTAATCGAGTAAAGTTAAAAGCTCAATGATTGGCCCGTAAGAGCTGCCTAAAAAGTGTCGTCTCCACAAGGCGCCGTAAGAGAAAACCTTCGATTACTCAAAACTATGTTTAGTGGATTTATAACTAACTAGCTGACTTACCCGGCCTTGCACGGGTTGAGTTAATTCATAAATATTTTAAAAAGTTTTCAAGTTATGTCTTTCCTTTTTCTGGATTAGCAGTCACTTATCATCCCGTCGTCCCCGTCGTCTTTTTCATCCCGGTTCCTTACTGTGAAAATATACCCTAACTCACCCCGTCCCGCATTTAACTACGGCTGTAAAAGAACAATCACTTTTATAAATATTTTATATACCTTTTTATAAATCACTTTAAAAAACTTAGGAAGTAAAAATCACAACCCTCTTTGAGCCCCTTGGGAATAATTTCCTACAGGATGTTACAAACCGTATTTTATGAAATTTCTATCGTTTTCTAAAAATGATATTAATTTAATCAAAAAATAATCCCGATGTGTAATTCAGTCAACAACTCCCGCCGCTAAAGCAAAATATTTAACTACACCTAATTTAATTTATATTCAAAAATGATAAAGAATCCATTTTTATTTGCATGATCCTACATCTCCAAAAATAAAAACATTTTTATCAAAATAATAAAATGCTTGATAAATCTCATTTTCTTTTTATCATGATAGCCCAACTTCTTAGTAAAAACTGTTTTCTAGTACTTAACAATAAAAATTTAGTGAATGTATAAGTCTAGTAAACCATGCCCCATGAAACAATGAAATAATTTCAGCTCTGTTTCCATGGAAACCATTTAGCCTTTCCATAAATATATTTATTTTAGAAAAAAATTAAAATTACAAATGAAGGAAAATGTTGTTTCAAAATTAATTATTTGAATTTTTATGTTTCCTGAAAATTGTTATAATTTTGAAAAAGAAATTTACACTGTGTTTTTCGTCTTAATTTGTTATAAATTATGAAATTTTTGAAATTATATTTTATCACATGAGGCCAGACGAAACCTCAAGAGAGAAATAAACCTACTGCAATTTACGCATTTCAACAATGCATAATACTATTTCAATGGGAAAAACGGAGTAGAAAAAGCGCCGAAAAACAGGGAAGGAGTCGTTGGATTTTAAAATCGTTTCTTAGTGCGCGTCGCATAGCTGAGAGGAACGTCTCTGTCAAATTTCAAGCCTCTGGGTCCAGTAGTTTCGGAGATTCCGTGTTGAGTGTTTGTCACTTACCAGTGAGTCAGTCAGTCAGTCAGTGGTATTTGGCTTTTATAGATATAGATTTGTATCAGCAAATTTTGAAATTAATATAAGGACAACAAATTGCACGTACCAAGTTAAAAAACATAAACTAAACATCCCTTACACTATTTACCCTTTAGTTTTTCTTTACGACAAACTTCTTAGAATACGATATATTCTGATTGCATCCACGGTAATACATATCGTCCACATCATGGTCTTTAGCACCCCACTTAAGTAGGACATGGACGCATTTCTGTTTAAATTGAATTCTAGCTCAGGTGACAGGAACGGTTTAGTGGGTGCTATGATCCCCAGATTAATGGTGTTGATAGGGGCTAAGATGGCTGAAATGAGCATTTATATCCCCTTAAATGGTAGTCTATGGATACGCGAGCATTAAACAATAGCTACGAAGTACACACGGGAGACAATACTGGTGGAATAAGTTTCAATGTACACATTGAATATTTTAACCCAATGTTATGGTCTTTTAAGGTGTATATTATACATTTTATATTTCTGTGGAACACTCTTAAGGATGTTCTAAATCATTGAAAGAACTAACGCAAATTTAAAAATTGGACAAATGCATGTTATAAGTAACAAGTTGTTCCCCATAATGTAAAGTGATTGCTTCAAAAATCATAAATATAATTCTTTTTTTTTTTCAAAAAGCAAATGCCAGTGACTATACGCTGTTAAGTGACAAGGCGTTGCAAAGCACTAGAATCCCTCGTAATTGGTGAAAAGAAAAGGTCATATAAACCTATGAATTAATTGATTTAATATTAAGTTAATTGAAAGCAATAGGTAAAAATATTAAAACACGACATTTTATAATTTTGAAACCTAAAAAAAGCATAATATTTAAAATGCTTTTAAAAATTTCACGTGAAGGTAAATGTTTTTTGATGTATCAAAACTTCAAGTTTTACGTACAAAACAAATGGGGCTTTGATATTTTTTAATTTTAGATTGATACTCTTATTTATCGATTTAATTTAGATTGATTTTAGCTATTAGGATATTTTTTATGATAAGGATATAAGAAACAATCTTTCACTCGAAACTTATTGAACTATAGATAAGAACGAAGTGAAATATTAATTAATTATGCATTACACAAAACAAACTGAACACTTAAAAGACAACCACCAAAAACATCTTTCGAAAATGCAAGTACCCACATCTCTTCTTTATTAATCCAATTTATATTCCGAAACAATCTTTCTTTCTCACATAAAACGGAGTGATCCTCGTCTTATCCAAAGTTAATACAGCACTTGCACGTATGGGCTCCAACATCAGTTGGCTCGTATAACGCGAGAAAAGGGGGTAATTACTCAACCAACTTATGATTGAGGGGGCTCTTTTCTAGCGTTATGAGGCATGGGGTACTTTTCCGCGCCGCATTTAAATTGTTAAACTCCCTTGAAGAGATGTTATCTCTCCCATGCCGTCTTTTAGTGGCGTTTTGAAAAATATTTTACGACCTAGAAACTTTGAATTAGTGGATTTTGTGCGCGTTTCGGATTAAATGGTCTTTGGTTATATTTTTGTGGAGTAGTTGGATGGGTTGAGCTTGAAGTGTGTGTGTGTTTTTGGATAAAATCTAATAATGCGATAAAAATCTGGTGCTGTAGAGTCGATTTTTAATCCAAAAACTCGTTACTGAGATAATGGCTAAATCGTTAAATGGAAAAAAAAATATTTATGTCTTATTATTTTGTAGTTTAAACCTTTTCTATTAGTTTAAAACCTAAAAACCTTTTTAAGCTTGCTGTGTGTTAGAATGGGTAGTTAATTCTCAAAGAAAAAATATAGTTGAAATTATCAGTCTCCTTCCATAAGGGGCCGTTCAAATATTACGTAAGCAAGTTTTTGGTCCTTTTTGACCCCCCCCTTCCCCCTTGTCAGCAAAAAAAAGCCAGCCACAAACCCCCCTCTCATAGTTACGTAAGAAAACTGCCCGATCCCCCCTTTGTTCTTTTTTTTTGTACAAAATCTTTAGTAAAGCTTAGATTTATGAAATTCATTGTTCTCCATGAACACCTAACCTAGCGTTAAAATTTTCCTTGCCAAAAATGCTTGAAATGTTTTTCCTTCTTCAGGTTTTTTTTTGTGAAATTTATTTTTGGTTGAATTTCGATATTATTAATGCAAGAAACAAGAGATTTTTGAAATTGCAGTGTTTGTAACATCTTATATAAGCATCACTTATACTCCCCCTCCCCCATGTCAGGAAAAATAAGCTAATAGCAAACCCCCTTCCCCCTTAGATGCTTACGTGTAATATTTGAAAAGCTCCTAAGATTAAAATGAGTATCTGAAACGAAGTCAAAAATTAAAATCTTGCAGGTTCTTTAATACACTATTTAAAAGGTATTCATTTATTCTAAATATCGAGATTTTTATCATTTGTAAGGTGTAAAAAAAATTACTGCATTAATTTGTACCGATTAGTAGCATAAGGTGCTATACATTCATATATTTACCTGATTTCGCCAGTACATTCTCTAACTATTATGCTGTTTATTATAGCAAATATAAAAGTAATCATCATTATAACACGAATACTAAAGAAAAGAAAGTTTGATAATGTAGTTCTAATTCTAACAAAATAATCACCCACATCATTTTCAGTTTTATAGAGAAAAAAAAAAAAACAAAGCGAGAATTTAGTTAATAGCATAACCCATAACCACACTCAATTTCTAACACTTCGTTATTCCTTGCGGGGAAAAAAGTAAATTGCAAAGAAAGTGTGATGAAAAATTGACACAGGCATCTGTATGATAAGCAGGACTGGAGCTTGATGCTGTACATTACGAAAAGCAACAACGTCTACTAGTACAAACAATGCGTTGCCAATAGCATGCAAATTTAATGCATAAATATAAAATGCATCTTCCTTGGATGTTGATGCTTTGCTATTCCTTTTTTTGGTTGTTCATGTTTGAAGTTCCCTTCAATCAATGTTACTTTTTCGAGTTACTGTTCCAGACCCAATAGCTGTGCATAAATATTTATACTTTAATATTAGAGACCTGTTGGGCTTAAAAAATATCAAGAGCCTACTTTTTATACTTTGTTATGAGGAGTGTAATGTATAGACAGACGCTGCGTGCCAAGCATTGCATCTTAGAAGAAATAAGTTTCTGAAACGGGTGTATAATAATGTAGGAATAGCATCATACTTTACAGTTTTTTTATCATTCAGTTTTAGTTTTATTTTGTCAGATTAAAAAAAATTGAAGCGAAAAATTTGTACACATAAGTAGCTATTAATGCACATAGTTGAAGTCTCCATGATCTTATGCAATTACGTTTTACGAAAATAAAAGAAAAGTACCTACTGTTTTCCCTTCTCAATCTTCATCATCTTTTCTAATTTTCTCTCCATCTCTTTATTACATAATCTTTTCATCATCTTTTTTTATTTTGTTTTTTCCGTTACAATGTTATATACTTCTTCTCATAGTTTCACCCCTATCCTCGCCATTTTGATGACTCATTTATAAACTGGATTTTCTTCGAAAATTCTGAGGCAAAGCAAGAAGATTTCTAAGATTTCACAAAAAGGAAGTCAAAACACATTTTTCAGAACTCAAATTTCAAAGAATGTTCTGGAGGAACGACACACGACAAGACCTCCTATTTGGTATAGAACACAGAGTTATCCCCCAAAATTTATATAGTATTATTAAGGTTGTTTCAACAAGCCCGCCTAAACCTACTCATACATCCAGACACAAGCTAGTAACGTCCCACGCAATATAGAGCATTTTCAATCACATGACTCGGACCTAACAACGGCCTTAGCAACAGAAATGTTACAGTTTTTTGCCCTACAGAGGTTAACAGTTACCGAAAACGACTAACCGTGGAATTCTCCTATTGGTGCATTTGCAATCACGTGATCCCATACCTAAAAACCGCCTTAGCAACAGATAAACAACGGCCTTAGCAACAGTTAAAAGCCCTACAGTAGATACACAGTTAAAAGAAAATAACCGGTTGTGACGTCACTTGAAAACACTCTATACTTCAGCGTCCTCAAACCATCCCCATTCCACTCATCCCACCAAAACTTCCTGGAACACAATGTTACTAAATTCAATCTGATCACCAATAAAATACCCCATACAATTCCCGAATCGCGTTGTCGGTTTCAGTAGTTACTACCACAGGGTGTTGAATATTCCAAGAGAGAATCCCAAATAGAAAACTTAATAGACGCGTGCGCGTTCGTGGAAATTGATAGACGATGGTCCCTTCCGAGTGTGGCAGTTCGGCTTCTGTTTGCATAAATGAAGCAGATACCCTGTTTACATACACGGCTCCAGACGTTGCTGTTACAACTTGCCGTGTTTGCTCCCATCTTGTGAGTTTGCATATATGGAACTGTAGTACACAGCTTAGGGGAACTAATGGTGTTGTCTATCTATGTGATGAAAATGTGGTGTTTGGTTAGTTTTAAGAAGGCTCTGGTGGTAAAAATCGTAACTTTAATGTCGATTATATCGATTATTTTGAAATGTAAACAGTTTGATAGATGTGCACGTACAGCTGTGTAAAATATGCATCATGTGTTACTGGCAATATGATAAATACTTATTGATAAATGTCATTGAATTTATCACATTGCCCGCATTTAAAAATATTATTATTTTGTTAAACCCATGTATATAAAGTGTCTTTTTTATGAAACTGCTCCTAGCAACCCAACAGGCTTTGTGTTTACCCATTTTCTCCTTCCGCGTAGTGACGTACTGGGTTCTAGTGTTAGGCACTAGTTAACTAGAACTAGTTGCAACTAGTAGTTAACTACCGATCAACTAGTAGTTAACTAGTAGTTTAACTACTTTTAGTTTAAAGTAGTTCAACTATTAGTTTAACTACTTTTTTAATTAACTACTAGTTAAAACTACCTTCAAATTTTCAACTACTTCAAAAAATGTTTTATTTAAAATTTAAAAAGATATTTAAAATTCTTTATCAAAGGTAGAGTACTCATATACCATAACCAGAAATAAAGACCATTTTTGCGCGAAGTATAAACGTTTTTCGTGACAGATAAGAAAGATGTATTAGAATTTTGCCCAAAAGCATGGTAATGAAATTAAATAGACTAGTTAACTAGTAGTTAACTAATTTGGGAAATAGTTAACTACTAGTTGCAACTAGTCCCAGGAAAAAATAGTTAACTACTAGTTACAACTACAATGGACTCTAACCGCCTATCTGGTTCGAGACTATTAATAGTCACGTGTCGGTGGTAAAAAACTCTCATTATCAAATCATATCTCACTACGACTACAAACTCTACTAGTGTACTATCTGCGGTAACCAATTAATTACAAGCTCAGTAGGTCACGTGTCGGTTCCGTGTGACGTCACACGGTTAGAGTCCATTTCCCAGACTAGTTAGTAGTTGGTAGTTAACTATTGTTGCCGAACACTACTGGGTTCAGGAAACGTTGCTGTCGAGTATGAAAAAATTAAAAGAACGGGCATTATCAAAGACAAAATTCAGAAAGTTTCACCACACTATCCAAAAACCAAACTCAAATATGATAGTTACGAGGTACTACGCTTCAAACCAAGAAACCCAACTCTTCTATTCTGCATATATACACCAGCACGCAGACAATTCTTAACACAGGCTGATGAATATTTGGTAAGAGGCCGAACTCGGTAGTGTATGAATATTCTCAACAATAATGAACGATGCTGCTTGAAAACTTGACAAATCGCAGCATCTTCATGTTAATGATACGGCAGGGGAACTCGTTCAAACTCTTCCGCAGCAGATTGTAATCGTGACTCTCCCCCAGTTTGCGGTTAATTTCACAACACAACCAAGGGGATATTATTAAGGGATCAACGGGAAAATTGATGGATATTTTGCTCTGAAGGATAAATCAGGAGGTTATATATAAAGCAATCTCAATGCTCTGAATATATTTTCCGATATCTCAGCTGTAGTATCAAAGTGTAAGGGTTGTATGACGTTAAACTCTATATGTATTCTAGAGAATGGATAGAAATTTAGGATGTAGTTTATAGAATTACGTAGCAGATATTATTAACTTTTGGTAAGAAGAGAAGACGCATTAAAAACTTAAGGAAGTATTTTGGTTTTAGTTTGGAAGTGATGGCACAAGCTTTGTCTTCTGGTGTCCCAGCTAAATAGAATATGCAAAATTGCTTAAAAAAATGCTTGAAGTACAGTTTTTTGAAAGAAATCTGCAGTTATTTTGTAGCCATTATACTTTGAAGCCTTTCAAAATGTGATTCAACAGTTTTTCTACAGCAATTTTGCAACCTACTCAAATACTTAATCAGCGGTTTTAATAAAACTTATAATTTTCTAAAGCAACTGCAGACAAAATGTTTCAATTTTCTTACGTTTTTCTTGAAGGAATTTTGCAGAATATTTTGGCTTTCTATTCTCTAATGTCAAAAAATATCGCTATAAAAGGTGTGATACCCGATTCTAAACTTGCAACCGTATTTGTAAACATTATTATAATTTAGGTAGACATTGTTTAAAAAAAATGTTCTTCTATTTGTCATTAGTCGATCCTACAAATGACACAATACTCCCTTTAACCACTAGTAAAATAATTTCAAGACATGCAAGAAAATTTCGATGATATAAATACCAGTAATATCAAGGTAAACATCACATATTTGAAGTGTTTTCCAAATGAAAATGTTTAATTTCACTGAACATTAAAAATTACACTGAACGGCCCAAAAATTGAAACAGCTTCTAACTTTGATATTTTGATTCACAAAGATTGGTTAGATTTTCTCCGATTCACTTTTTTAACGTCATTGCTTTTTACAAACACTCCTCCATTCCAGTTATTTACTTTCAAAAGTAGTTTCTAAAGTTACACGTGATAGGAAATGTAAAGAAATCTAGTTTCAAAGATGTCTGGGTTCGAGATCTCAATTTATTTTAAAGCTTCTTTTAGAGAGGAACACTTTCTTTACACTAGCAACAAGCGTTTGCCACTTGTTGAAAGTATCCTTTTCAATTCTAGTTATCTAACTATATTGACAAATTGCATTGACTGTTGAATGTGAATAGAGAAGTGTTGATTGAAAGAAATTAAACTATAAACACAAGAAAAATTTAATTAAGTAGATAAACAGTGTAGATTTTGATGTTTTACTATTTGTAGTAGTTTTATATTTAAACTTAAAAAACTATACTCTACAGCGACGTTTCCTGACCCTATGACGTCACTAACAAACAAAATAGTCCCCATCGCGATGTCTGAATTTTGAGTGAAATGAAGAACGTCAATTTAAAAATATGATTATTTTGTTAAACCCATGTATATATAAAGTCTTTTAATCACGATTTGTGTACCGAAACTCCTCCTAGTAGCAACCCAACAGGCTTTGTGTTTACCGATTTCTCCTTCCGCATTTGTGGCGTACTAGGTTCAAGAAACGTTGCAGTCTAGTATGATTTAAAAAGCTATGGAATCTCTTACCTTTAATAAATTCTTAGAAAAATGATAATTTGTAAAAAGTTACTTTTCAAATAAATGGCATTTTATAATCACAGTTATCAATTTTAATCTATATCATTTAGCCCCTTCATGATGAATACAAATTCTAAAAATTTGCTTCTTTATAAAAGCAACCTATATACTGATAAGCAGAAACTACATAATTTTAAAATCATTAACAAATACTACATTGTTTTTCCCCTCTCACGAAACCGAAAAAAAAAATATCACACAAAATAACACTAGTAAACCTAATAGGAAAGTTAATAAGCACATCAAGATCACATATTTCTTGTCTAATGGCTTGTCCGTCATCTAGGTATACTATTGTTTTCTTCCCTAAAAGGAAAAAATAACCTAGTTCTCATAAAGAAATAACCCATTACCTTTCGGGAACTTTGATTTCAGAACTTGTTTACTGTTCACTTATAGGTCTTCTGTGTGCGAGCTACCATTACTACATTTTTTATCGTTTTCTTATTATTAGAAATCTCCAAATGGGGAGCTTTCCGTCTAATAGCATCTATTATTTTCCTTTTCGCCAAGCACTCTTATTTTTAAGCCAGTCGAGGGAGTCTTACTGATGCTTTTTTTTCTCTATCGGATAATTCCTCATCAGGATTTTCGTTACGCTTAGATAGCAGGAATTTTCCCTCGAGTCTTATGGTTTTTAAATCTATTTCTGGTTGAGATTTATTCACTTGTCAGGAGGTATGCGGGGAGGTTTTTTGATATGGTGGATTAACTGGGTTGTTGTAAATATTATATGCCTGAATAGTTAAAGTTTCTTTTTATAATAAAGAAAGATGTTCGCATATAGTAGATGAGGATATCATTGATAAAAAACTAAATTCTTATATTTAATCATGTTATTATTAGAGAGAATGACATTTTCGAACAGAAATTAAACTAATTAATGCAGCTTATTTTATTCCAAAAGAAGGTACGCATAGGTTTTTATGAGTGTAACACGAAAAAAGATCATTAAGATATCGAATACATTTGTAGATAAAAATAAATTAGTTCACTACTATACTACTATTAATTTAACTTTTTGGTATAGTTAACTATTGCTCGCAAAATAAAATATTTGAAATCTTTATAAAAGTACTGTAAAAGTAAAGATAAAGTAAAACATTTCCGATATATGAGCTTTGATTTGTACTAAGTTCTATGACGACTTTTTGCTTTCGATTAATAAGACGTTAAATAGGATAAAAACTTCATTATTAAAACCACGTAGCGCACGTATGCATCCGCAACGGATATTTTTATCCATCTCAGTCACCAAATATATCCAAATAACTACGTGTTCTCAAAACTTTTTTTAGCATAAAACGGATATGACGTCATGCCTTTTTCAGTCGCAATTTTCTCGAAAACTATGTGTCCTAGAGAGGTAAATTTCTTTGGACATTTTTAATATAGTCCACGCAAGGAATCTATGCGCTGGCATCATCGGATAACCTCGTACCTTTGAATTGGGGAATATAACAGTACAAGACTGCGAAATTCGTTTCCTCGCCAAACAGATTTTCATGAACGAATTGCATTTTAATAAGCTGTTAGAGAAAACAGCATGCGTTCCAAAGGCTCACAATAAGACCGATGTGTATTTTTTTTATTATTTTACTCTAATGCTTTCACCACCATTGAGAGAAATTTGAGAAGTGTTCCGCGTTCTATACTTCCCAGCTCACAGTCAATTCAGCAGGTGTTACAGAATATTTTCGCTCTGTAAATGAAATTAATTTCTATTTTGATCTCCATAGAGTGTTTTCAGGTGACGTCACAACCGGTTATTTTCTTTTAACTTTGTACCTTCTGTAGGGCTTTTAACTGTTGCTAAGGCCATTGTTTATCTGTTTGCTAAGGCGGTTTTTAGGTATGGGATCATGTGATTACAAATGCTCCAATAGAAGAATTCCACGGCTAGTCATTTTCTGTAACTGTTAACCTCTGTAGGGCAAAAAACTGTAACATCTTCTGTTGCTAAGGCCGTTGTTAGGTCCGAGTCATGTGATTGAAAATGCTCTATGATTTTGATAACATGAATGTAAAAGGATTATTCCTCGCAGTGTCACTAACATTTTCAGGGAAACCACAAGAATCTCTTTTTTTTTGGCGTCAATGCATCGGGTTTTATTACTACTCGCTACAGTAAGTATGCCATGGGTTCTGATGTTTTTGGCATTAACTCACACCAGTGAAGGATTAATGAAATTTTGTGGGTGGGGGTGGTTTTGATGGAATATTCAATTTCCAGTAAGTCCTTCCTGGGAGATAAATTTTTAAAACATAATGTCTTTAAATCTGGAACTTTAAGCTGTTTTAAGACTTCCAACTGATAAAATAAGTTTAAAAATAGGGAAGGATGATGGGGCACATTAATCTTAAAAAAATTGGATGTAAAAAATTTGAGGGCGGTATAGAAATCCAACTAAAAAAGGGGTCTGGGGAGTCCTCCCTCAGAAATTTTTTGGAAATTAGACCCTCAAAAACAGCCTTTTAACTCGTTTTTATCAACTTAGTTTAACAAGCAAAAAAGTGCTTTTCAAACACTTTTAAGGGGTATAGACATCCTTTGTTGATTGGCTAATCTTGTTTATAACACTTAAAATGGGGTGTAAAATTTTTAGGTCAGGTCCTATTATCTCATACTGTAGATTCCACAAATATAAGGTACAAGGTTATCCGATAACGCCAGCGTATGGCTTTACAGAGTTTGCTCGGACTTGCTAAAAACACCCTGTATATTAATGTAAATTCCATCGCTAGCAGCTAGCTACATCATCCCCCCCTCCGAGAGGCAATGCGACCACCCCCATGGCAATGGAATCAAATGGTCAAAGCTCTGTCTTAGTATATTTCGAGCCGCAAAAGAGGAATAAACAGCCAACACGATTTTCCGATTGCGAGCGATTTGGAATGCCAGGAATGGGGCATAATGAATGATGATCGGACAATTGGATAAGTAACGTCCTCCCCTCTTTTCCTCACGTCCCCAACAGCAACAAAAAACAACTCAACTCGTGTGGTCTGATTGTTTTCTCTTTGCCCCTTGTCGTTGCAAAAGGTAATGGATTTCCCCTTAGACGTTAATGCATCTACCCTAAGTGAAGCCGGGCGAGATTCTTTACAGAACACACGAGTTTAGTCTCGGGAAATCGCATAATTGTTTCGAGTACGCCGTCTGGTTTCGGTCTGGTGGGAGGAACAAAGTTTTGATTTTCATTGTTGCACACCTTATGAAAGAGATACTGAGATTTTCTAGTAAGAGGTTCACTCAATTAATGGTGTTAAAGAAAGGATTATTTATATATATTAATATATATAAGTAGTAAAATTTTCTAACCTCCCGCCGGTTACACTGTAATGTTGATTATAAATTTGGGTAGTGATTTTATTTAATAGAGCATTTTCAATCACATGACTTGGACCTAACAACGGCCGAGACCTAGCAACACTTAAAAGCCCTGCAAAAGGTTAACAGTTACAGAAAATAACTGGTCATGCAATTCTTCTATTGGAGCATTTGCAATCACGTGACCCCACACCTAACAACCGACATAACAACAGATACCTCGTCACCTAACAACGGCCTTAGCAACAGTTACAAAAGATTAAAGTTGCCTTCCAAAAGGTTAACAGTTAAAACAAAATAACTGGTCTTGACGTCACTTTAAAACACTCTATTCATATAGCAGAGTTATAGATTATTGACTAATTTTCATAATACTCTTGAATTTTATTTATCTTAAGTATTTCTATTTTCCATTTTTGTCTTATGAACTGAGTAGAAATCTAATTTAATTGTTAATTTAATTTGCTTTTAAAAATTTTTAAACTTTAAACAACTTTTTCCAACCTTCTACATCAAAATTTTTCAACTGTTCAATATTTTTGAATATATACTTATACTTTTTTCGATGATTGTTCTATGTTCTAAATAGGGTCCTGAATTTCCAGTAAACCTTTTGTGGATACAATGAAAATTCAATTACTTATACTTTTTTTTCCGATTTTCACAAAACATGTTTTTTTTTACTTATTCCCTTTTTCAAACTGACGATTTCATTTGTATCCCTTGAATTCTTACCCACTCATTTTACAATTTGTTATTGAATACCTTATTTGAATTAATCCTGCATATTCTACACTACAAAGTATACAAGGAAAGGAGATTACAGAATAAATAACATGGCTCTCATTCCCATTTATTTAATAACGCCCTTCTTCATGGAAAATTTTCACAGTAGTAACATAAAAAGATCATTACATCATATGAAGCTAAACACTTCAGTTCTAGAAATAAATATATTCTAAGCTTAATTAACACTAGAACCGCGGCATTTTCGGTATAACTAAAACCGCGGGCCTGGGTCAAATTGACCCCGGCTTATAAAACTGAGCTTTTAATGGAATATATCATATTATTTGAGGGAAATTACTTTAATTTACTTCTTTGTTCTATATTAAGGTCAATAAAGGTAGACATTATTATAATTAAAGTATTAAAATGCCAAAAACGTGTAAAAGACTTAGAACTTTTCAGGGGATGATTATATTTCTGAGGCTAAAAATTTCAGTAAACCCAGATAACAATAATTTAATATAAATTTACTGTAAACATCACCGGCATTCCATAATTTAATGGCAAATATAGCTTTAAATTCATAATTTCAATTCAATTTTCAGGCTTTTCTGCCAAATATCGTGTAAAACTACTGCTGGTCAATTTTCAAAAAAATTCGTTTCTTTTTAAAAACTAATAAAATTCCCTATACTTTTATTTTAAGTTTCAGAAATTATTAAAATAGTATCGGTTTGAGGAAATTTTTATCGTATTTATTTTTATAATTGCAAATTCTCATTTTTCCACAAAAATAGGCTTTTGAGCAAAGAAGCGCAATAGATCGGTGGTTCCAAAAATCATGATTACCCTGAAATTACTAAGTTCTAAATTTCTTCTGCTGTAGCTACCTCTAGATTATGAAATTGTGTGTTCAGAGCTTCAAAAAAGATAAATTTATGATTTTTTGCATTATTTTCTTCAAATAAAAAAATTAGACTGCTTTCAGGGGAAATTTGGAGGAAAACTAACAGGATATGTATCTAAATTGCATTTAAAACATATTTTACCTTTGAAAAATAAATTACCCTCAAAAAATAGGGAATGGACAGAGCTCTTCCATGATTTTTTACCGATCCACCCATGTGTATTCAGAGGAATGCAATTTGCAACTTAACTGCTCGAAAAACCTGTTTCAAGCATTCTTTATTACCCCAAACTGGTATAGTGACCTTGACCTTTGTGAGAAAAGAGGGTAAAACTGATAAAACCAGATTCTTCAAATTTTTGAGAGCACTTTACTGTGATTTCATAAGGGTAGAACGCTTTGGGTCAGGATGACCCGCCCCGCGGTATTAGGTGTACAAGTTTTTTACAAAAAAATTGTAAAAGCTAGAATCCTCATTTTTTCACAGTTTACTATTAACAATGATTCAGGAAAAGTCACAAAATTATTTAAGTCAGCGTTTGTAACTTTTTGAGAAAAACGAAATCAAAACTCGTTTTGGGTCAAATTGACCCACTCCGCGGTTCTAGTGTTAAGTAACTAAATATTTATACGCGCTTTAATTGGATATGGGTTTATGTTTCAGTTATTAAATGACGTCTGCAACTTTTCCAAAAATTTGTAAACAAGATAAACTTTTGAGTGAAATATTATCAAGACAATGTTTAGTACTCTACCATGATATACGCAAAAATACGGCCTTTGTAATATGAAAACTGTACAATCATAAAATTATATTCTATTCAACCATTTTAAATAGCATAATAATCAAGCTTATAAGACGCTTCAAAAGAGAAAAAAAAAACGAAAAAAAAAAAAATTCGGAGATTGCATAATTATGAATTTTATTTCATGATAAACTAAAAAAAAGTGTTAAAGCATCTATTGATATAGTTTTTATTTCACCACGTTCTTTGATTTTACATCATGAAGTAGTAAAAAAAAACAATTCCGTTTGGGTAAACAGTTCCTTTTGGTGCACACAAAATTATAAACGCTCAAATATTGACACTTCAACATAGTTACTTTTTTATTTATGAAAATAATTTCTAGAATAAATATTGACAGATATTTCACTATGTTTGATTTGGTTTTGAAAATGGGACTTAGAATGAGATCGAGTTTATGTTGATACTTTCTTTAAATTTAGTTTAATTTTAGAAACTAGGGGGCCTGCCCCCTGCTCGCTATCGCTCACCAACCCCCGTAACTGCTTTGCAGTTCTTTTCAGATCGCTTCGCGATCTTAGCGAGCAGAGCTCGCTTGTTCATCTCAACAATCCAGCCTAACACTCTTCTCGACTTAATTAAGCCTCTTGTAATACCGAAAATACCTCTCTCTTGCTTGTAAATAATTTAATTCGTATCATTCCCCTAAATTAACAACAAAAATGTTGCTGAAATACATTCCTTTTTTAGCTTATCAATAATTTAATCGAAATGTTAAAAAATATCCAGCAAGTCTACTAATAATCATCAACCATTTTGTAGAAAAAACATTGTTGAAAATAAAAGAAATTAGACTCATCATAAAACTCACATGTTTCTCTAGTGATCGGCCACAGAAAGAGAAGAAAAAATTATAACTTTGAATCTTAATAACTCCAAAACTAATTAGAATTTTTTGAAAAACAAAACGCCAATATTTTTATAAAAAATAATTGTATGTGTGTTTAAAATATCATAGTTCTACTGTGATTAGTTTTTCTTTTATAACGAAAAAACCGAAAACCCGTCAAAAATTTCGAAACTTTAAAACTTAATTACTCCAAAACTAATTCGAAATTCGAAAAAAGGGCGACGAGGTGCAAAACTTCCCATCTAAGAGAATGCGGCTGCAAAAAATCATATTTCTGCTGCGAATAGATTTTGCTGGGGGCGAACTCGCAGCAGAAAAAAATAATTTTCAACTTTGACATTAAATAATTTCAGAACTAATTATCTCATTAATTAGCTATTGGAACGAAAAAGACCCTCATACATTTGTATACAAATGGTCAAAATTTCAATAATTTCCGTTCCATAGTTTTTGCATAGTGACAGTTCAAAATTGTCAAAGTGAAGATTTTCTGAAACAGCAGCGGCAGCGGCGGCGACTGTTACTTTTTTTTAATATAGAGAGAAAGATAAAACATAGAAACCAATTCTAAAAAAATAACCCTGATTATATGCCCATTAAAAAGCTCTAAAAAAATAAAATATAAACCAACTTAATTTTTTTTCTTAAATGCACTTAACATGAAATAAAGTATTTAAACCAGGTAAAACTTCTATGGAATAAACTGTATAAATTGAAAATGTTTTTATATAATGTTAAATGTTTTTATGATATTTGAACCTTAAAAGATATTAAGTGTGAAAGTTAGCTTTATATTCCATCAGTATATAGATAGAATGTTCATGAATTTGACTTTGTTGACATTTTCAGTTAATTACTATTTTTTCATAACCTCATTAATCTTTTCAATACCAAGGAATATAATTTTAATATATACATCAGTGAATTATGTATATATCAAAATACACTACACACACTCACATGGTTTATACCACAAAGTTCTTAAAATATTTAACACACTAATAGAATTTATATGAATGCGGAGATATCGGAAAAAACTTAGCTATTATCAAAAAAGAAATTTCTATAGCTCAAATTAGCACTCTTCATCTTATCAATGAAATCTATATGCGTTTTTTGATAAAAGTTTTTTTTAAAGAATGCTATATTTACAATACATTTCACATTTAATTCTTTCATAATTTCAAAGACGCTAAAAATACATATCTAGCATATAATAATCTCTTAATTAAGAAATCGAAACTTTTCTCTTTCTAATAATAGAGAAAAAAAAACTTCTATTCTTATTTTTTTCTGTTGAATTCATATCTGATCTTACTTTAATCAGAATAAAATGTAAAATTCAAATAAGATATTTGTATCCTCAGCTTTAAAAACCAATTTTATTACTCATTCACTACCCAAATTTAAAGAGGTTTTTCGTTGGCGCATTTTTTAAAAATTTACTCGTTTAGGTTCTAGCAAATAATTTACTAATTAAACCATTTTCTTCATTATAATTTTTAATAATAACTAATTTACTAATTAGGGTTTTCATTTCTAAATTACTAGTTTAAGCTAAAAAAATGCTAACTTTAAAATATCTCATTTCTTTACATTTCTTATAATATTAGGGTTTAGAAAGGGAGTTGGTTTTAAACTTTTTAAAAATGAATTCATTGAATTAATAAACTTTAAATACACAAAAATAACTAACGAAACCGAAGCAACCCAAAAAAACCTTCAACTAGGTTAATGAAACTTACCGCCTACACTTCTCTGCTAATATTTTTGAAAATGACTAATTTTGGCTTATTGGTAATACTATCCAATTAATGTTTTATAATGCTGTATATCTGAATAAGCAATATTTGACTCTCTCTTTTAAACAAAAAGTCGAAACCGATAGAAAAAATGAGCCATCACACTGATAAGAAAATTGAGGAGATGGATTTGCTAAAACTTAAAACATCAATTTTCAGAAATTTTTTAGGAGAATGTTCTAGCTTTGCTTTTTCAAGGGGAAATACCCACTTTTGGAAAGTTTGGTTTCGGCCACTTGTGTGAACCTGAAACCTCAGTCAAAATCCGTAAAAAATTTTTGGTCAAGAGGTTAATATGTACTATATTTTCATAAAAAAATAAAAGTTTGATCGAAGGATAATTCATCATGACAAACTCAACATTTTATACTACTTTTAAGTGTTTACTAAATGATTCAGTACTTTAAAATTCACTCTGTAAAAAAGACGGCTACCTTAACATATCCATACACTAAAATTTTAAAAAATAAACTACCACTTTAAACATAACATTGAATTTGACAGGCGACTAACTTTAACAATACTTAATTACGTTATTCACCCCCAGTTTAATTCAGAATCAATTTTGTTTAATATACCTAGTAATTATCTTTTTACAGTGTTTCAGTGTAGGAATACATTAATTTGATTTGAAGTAATTAATACTATCTGGTCGCAGATGTTAATTTTTAACTTTTAAACCCGTATAAGCCGCAGCTTATTTACCCAAAATTACGGTACTAATTTTTTTCACTAAATTATTTTCCGAACTGATGATAACTTCACACATCGAAGACGCACCAACCAACCTTCCGAGACGAGCTAACACTCCCCATAGAGCATTTTCAATCACATGACTCTGCCTAACAACGGCCTTAGCAACGTTGTTTTATTCCTCCAGTGATATCATGTGCGAATGCTGCTATTGGATACTTCTATGTCCCGCCCCTAACAACAGCCTTAGCAACGTTGATTTTGTCCTCCAAGTGACGTCATGTGCGAATGCTCTATAGAGTATTTTCAATCACATGACTCGGACTTAACAACGGCCTTAGCAACGTTGTTTTTGTCCTCCAGTGATGTCACGTGCGAATGCTTCTATTGGATGCTTCTATTTCCCGTACCTAACAACTGCCTTAGCAACGTTGTTTTTGTCCTACACGTCGTCAAGTGTGATGTCATGTGCGAATGCTCTATAGAGCATTTTCAATCACATTACTCGGACCTAACAACTGCCTTAGCAACGTTGTTTTTGTCCTCCACGTCGTCAAGTGTGACGTCATGTGCGAATGCTCTATAGAGCATTTTCAATCCCATTACTCGGACCTAACAACGGCCTTAGCAACAGACGCTTTGCCCTACAGAAGGTTATCAGTTACAGAAAATAACTGGCCCTGGAATTCTTCTATTGGATCATTTTCAATCACGTGACCCCACACCTAACAACCGCCATAACAACAAATACCTCGTCACCTAGCAACCGCCTTAGCAACAGACGCTTTGCCCTACAGAAGGTTAACAGTAACAGAAAATAACTGGCCGTGAAATTCTTCTATTGGAGCATTTGCAATCACGTGACCCCACACCTAACAACCACCACAACAACAGATACCTGGTCACCTAGCAACGGCCTTAGCAACAGACGCTTTGCCCCGCAGTTAAAAGAAATAACTGGTCATGACGTCACCTGAAAACACTCTATTAAAAAAAATCAACACGTACACTTCGCAAATCTGCATTATCAAAACATCACTAAACATCTCCCCAGAAAACGTCTCAAGTGGAAAACCAATCACTCACGAAGAACCCGACAAGGCATGTAAAGCAATTCCGAGAGAGAAAACTTTATAAATCACAGGTAGTAGTAAAATCCACATGCTCCTCCGGATGTTTACGGGGACAAGTTTCTTTTCGAAAAAGGGAGGGCCAGCTGGTGGTCTCTCTCTCCAGCCGACATCCATCACTGGAGAAACTCATTCCTGTCAGAATCGGGATCATTACTACACTCCCCTCGGAATTTTTCCCTACAGCGACTCCACCGGAATCGACTTTTAACTCGCGACCTCCTCGAAGTATGGAAACTAAATGCATTTGTCATTTGTTTGAGGGGCGAGTCTTGATGGTACTAGTGAATGAGTTGGAAGATAGGGGCGAGTAGCTCGTGTGGTGTGGTGAGTTAATTTGAGGTAATGGGAGTGGTAGTGGTGTAAGTCAACTCAGGCTTGGTTTTGAGTTATTGAGAGTGTCTGGAACACAATAAAAGAATGTTTTTTTTTATTTAAGATTTTGATTTTTTTTGTAATGGTTTACCATTACTTTTTTTAACTAGAAATTTTTAAAAAATTAAATTACCTTTCTTTAAAAGAGAAGCGGGTTAGTTGAAAATTTATGTAACTCAAAATTTTATTGATGATTATAATAAACTTTGAATTTTTTTTAGAATGATTAGCCATCAGATTTTAACCAGAATTTTTTTTTAAAAAAAGTATTAAGTTTACTTTCTTTAAATAAAAGAGATATAGTTAAAAATGTAATTAACCGGTCAATGTAAAAATTAGTACATAAAATCTAGTCAATAAAAAACAAATTTATTACAAGGGTTAAAGCTATAAATTGGTTTTTTACTGGATTTTACTGACCGTTTTTACATTGACCGGTATTTTCGTGACTTCGTTAAAAATTGTTATAACTCAAAATACTATCAATAAATTTTAAGAAAATGTTTTCACCAAACCAAAAGATAAAACATCTTATCTTCAATTTAAATTCGGCATTTTTAGAAATATTAATTTTAAACCGAGATTGGAAAAAGATGAGTGAAAATTTCTTGAAAATTTTTGTGTAACTTTTTCAAACTTAGAGTACATGTTAAAAACATATTTTTCACGAATTTAAACTCTCCATCTTTATCGGTTCTTGATTTATACAATTTTAGATGAAAAATGCATTCATTTAAAGGCAGTACATAGAGTGCTAAGATTACCAAACCAGCTCACCCAACATTAGATTGTATATATCTGGTTCTATTCATGATAGGAACGTAATTTAAGCATCGTTTTAGGCAGAAAAAGTGAGTTATCTTTTAACTAAAAAAAAGGTTCAAAATCTGACAAATTTTGTGTTTTGGACCTCTTTAAAATTTTTCTTTTTAAATGCCTTGTGTTGATTCATTGATGGAGGAATTTTTGAAGGTCCTCATACAGGCCAATTTATTGAACTTTTAACTCGTCCATGGAAATAGAGGATCCGAAAAGGAATCAAGACTCGTGTTTAACCCAAGGATTAGTAATTTTGGACTTCCACCACTTTCATTCTGAACAGGTCAATCGTGAGTTAAGTGATCTTTATGGGGAGTTGGTTCCGCTGGTAGCTCGTTTGAGGTGTAATTTTTCTTATTTGTTTTCAAAAGAAAGCCGCTGTTGTTCGTTTGTTTGGAAAAATGGCATTTGTCATTGGAGGATCTAGTAGCAGTAAATGATTTGCTACGCTGGGGTTAAAGGGACTATTCAAATATTACGTCACATAACTTTCACGGGGTTTTATACCCCTTCCTTTCCACCTTGTCAAAAGATGTCACATTTCAGTGACATATTCCTTCCAAATTCGTTATGTCACGCTTTTCAGCAACGTTTCTTAAACGCAGTACGTCACAAATGCAGAAGGAGAAATCGGTAAACACAAAGCCTGTTGGGTTGCTAGGAGGAGTTTCAGTACGCAAATCGTGATTGAAAAGCACTATATATACATGAGTTTGACAAAATAATCATATTTTTAAATTGGCGTTGATCATTTCACTCAAATGATGGAAACTACTTTGTTTGTTAGTGACGTCATAGGGTCAACTTAAGTTGCTGTCTAGTATAAGTATTCTTGCAATATGCGATTTACCAGTTTAGTTGGCTCATTAGGATTAAATAGCTTATGAGGATTAGTTAGTTTTTAGTTAGCTCATTAGGATTAAAAAAAAACATCAGTTGATGATGATGCCGTGTCCATGATGTGTGTAAAATGTTAGATGACACCAAAGCTGTCGAAGACAGCCCCAGCAACGTCGACAGCTTTGTCTGAGTAACATTAGTTGCTACCTTCAATTCATCTAACTTATAAGGGCGAGCGCGCACGGGCGACTTTTGTCACGGTGACAAAGACAAAAACAACGTTGCTAAGGCTGTTGTTAGGGGCGGGACATAGAAGTATCCAATAGCAGCATTCGCACATGACATCACTGGAGGATAAAAACAACGTTGCTAAGGCCGTTGATAAGTAAAGTCATGTGATTGAAAATGCTCTATTGTTTTCTAATGATATTTTTAACCCCTTCAGTCGGAATTTTGAAATTTTAGTATGAAAATATTTTCTTTTGGTACATAGTATGCTATGATGATAAATATATCTGTCACAAATTTTGAAGTGTCTGGTATAATATTTAAAGAAATTACAGACAGAAAAAAGTAGCATTTAAAATATCAAAAATCACTAAAATAAATTATTTTTTAAATATAATAAAGCAATAAAATGAGAAAACTTGCATTAATACAGGTGTAAGTAAGTTTAAAACATGTTTCGTCCATGTAAACAAACTACACGATCACAAGTAGCTTTTACTTACGTCCAGTACGATGTCCGGTATAGCGGACATCCATTTTAAAAAAACATTCAGCGCCTTAAAAAGAACTTATTGGTAATCAAATTTTATGTTTAAATAAACCTTGAACAATAGTACAGATGTGGAGCATCAACTACAACAAAATCGGTGTTATTCTAAAGTATTTTAATGAAGTTAGTAGAGTTTAAAGTTGATGTCCGGTATACCGCACATCAGGTCCGAAGGGGTTAATACTAGTAATCCTGGTCGCCGTGACTTTAGTCACTCGTGCGCGCCCAGCCTGACTGGAAGATCGCATACTGCAAGGATATACCCAAAATTAAATGGTGAACATTATATCGTTACATTATAACAGCAGTGAGCATGCTTAAGTGTTTTCATCATCACTGAGCTATATAAAAACCCGAAAACCTTTCTATCTTTAGATCGAGCGAGTGGAAGATCTTGGGTTCAAAATCGGAATCGATCTTTACGATCAATTATTTGAAATTTCGTCTAAGGAAAATCCTGATGTTATTAAATGCTTATCCACTACTTACCAACACTCTAAAATCACTATTTTGCTGTAAAATTCCATGCTATACGGGAACATCGCTGCAGCCACGCCGCGTGATGTTACGGTAGTGTCTTGACAACTGTCGTATTGCTTTGTTTATTTACATATTGCCAGGTCTATTACGTGTTGTAAACATTAAAATTATTTATTGAACAATCCTGGCATCAGTACCGATGGCTCAGTCGCAAGGTTTGTAGAGAGAAAAGGTTGTCTCTTCCGTGACGTCACCACATGGGAAGACTGCCAATAGACGACATTAGTGTGACGTCACTTGCTTGTTTGGAAACGTTGATTCTATCCGTGATTGGTTCCGTGATAGGAAGTAAATCCGTACGGATCCGTACGGAACCAATCACGGATGGAATCAACGTTTCCAAACAAGCAAGTGACGTAATGACTAATGTCGTCTATAGACGACATTAGTCATTACGTCACTTGCTTGTTTGGAAACGTTGATTCCATCCGTGATTGGTTCCGTACGGATTTACTTCCAATCACGGAACCAATCACGGATAGAATCAACGTTTCCAAACAAGCAAGTGACGTCACACTAATGTCGTCTATGGCAAATGCTCGTACAGCTCGGTACGAGCATTGCCATTGGCAGAGCACCGTCTTCCCATGTGGTGACGTTACGGATGAGACAACCTTCTCTCTCTACAAACCTTGGGGTATGTGGATATTTAGTAGTTTAGTAGATGCGATCTCAGCGCCACCAGGGCCCAAGGCATACCCCACGTTAATTCGATTACCATTATCGTTTATTGCTATGGCCTCTCTGATCAGTTACTCTGTTACCAAAAAGTATATTCTTTCAGTTGAAGTGAAATGAAAATAATTTTGTTCTTTAAATGGGAGTGTTTAGCAACACTTGCTTCATTTTTTAACACAATTTTACGTTTGACGCAGGATCGCCTCACTTTGTAAGTTATGATTTTTTTGTTTCTTTACTGTGAGCTAGTTATTCAAAGTTTGCTCGATGCATTTTAATTTACCCCTTAATGTTTGTCTAGTACGCTTTTGAATTCAAACCTGAAAGTAAAACTAAGAATTGTATAGGGGAAATTTTCGTTCTGTCCAAGGAAGATATGTTTCTAAATTCCATGGTTAACCCGAATAACGCTGAATAACTTTTGATTGAAGACATGTTACTACTACCTCATAAGTACAATTTTCAGGCAAAAATTGTCAACCTTCTAAAATCAACAAAAATATTAAATTTCATTAAAGTACACGGAGTTTTTAAACTTGGTGATCAAATTCTTCAGGTTAATTCTTAGATTTTTGCTCCTTTGTTCTCAATATTCCCTTAAAACTTGTAAAACAATATTTGGATAATTATGTTTGATTTAGTCGAACTAAATTTTTCCTGAATTTCGAAATAGAAATATTAGAAGTAAATCTGTTTTGCAATTAAGAGACTATTGAAGGCTCAATGTAGTCAAAGTCTTTATGGATTAAGTATAAATATCACTGATTAATCTTACAGTGGAAGAAACTCTTATAAAAACCATGAAAGAGTTCGCTTTGGCAAAAGTTCCTAGCGGTCACCAATTTGGCATTGTTTATTACCCACGAGTACTTGAGATTTACTTTGTTTAAGGAACAGATCAGCTCTAAAATAATAATGCCAACTTGGCTACCCAGTTAACGACTTTCTCTGAAGTTAACTTTTAAGGCAAGACAGCTGGTTTTCAATAGAGCTCCTACACTGTAAAAAACTCCCGTAAAATTTACTGTTTAAACTGGCAGCAGGGTTGGTTGTGGGAAACCGTAAACATTTTGTTTTTTTTACGGATTCACTTCGTAATTTTACTGGTTTTCCACAGCCAACCCAGCTGCCAGTTTATAACTAAGTTTCAAGGGATTTTTTTATAGTGCACAAATTTTAAAGTGTCTAGAAATGAAACAAATCTTTCATCTCATTAATTACATTCTTGGTTTTCTACAGTTTAAGAAACGATGGCCGATAAAGAACCTACAGAGTTGAAAAACGTGGAATCTGAAGACCCTCTTCAAATCGCTATCTCAGACGACAATCCACTGGAGGAAAATAAAGAAATCTCTGAATCGAAGATGGATGAAAAGGAAGACGAGTCTGGATCAAAGCTAAAGGAAGGCGACCCTAAAACAAAGCTAAAGGAAGGCGACCCTAAAACAAAGCTAAAGAAAGGCGACCCTAAAACAAAGCTAAAGAAAGGCGACCCTAAAACAAAGCTAAAGGAAGGCGACCCTAGATCGAAGCTAAAGGAAGGCGACCCTAGATCGAAGGTAAAGGAAGGCGACGCTAGATCGAAGGTAAAGGAAGGCGACGCTAGATCGAAGGTAAAGGAAGGCGACGCTAGATCGAAGGTAAAGGAAGGCGACGCTAGATCGAAGGTAAAGGAAGGCGACGCTAGATCGAAGGTAAAGGAAGGCGACGCTAGATCGAAGGTAAAGGAAGGCGACGCTAGATCGAAGGTAAAGGAAGGCGACGCTAGATCGAAGGTAAAGGAAGGCGACGCTAGATCGAAGGTAAAGGAAGGCGACGCTAGATCGAAGGTAAAGGAAGGCGACGCTAGATCGAAGGTAAAGGAAGGCGACCCTAGATCGAAGGTAAAGGAAGGCGACCCTAGATCGAAGGTAAAGGAAGGCGACCCTAGATCGAAGGTAAAGGAAGGCGACCCTAGATCGAAGGTAAAGGAAGGCGACCCTAGATCGAAGGTAAAGGAAGGCGACCCTAGATCGAAGGTAAAGGAAGGCGACCCTAGATCGAAGGTAAAGGAAGGCGACCCTAGATCGAAGGTAAAGGAAGGCGACCCTAGATCGAAGGTAAAGGAAGGGGACCCTAGATCGAAGGTAAAGGAAGGGGACCCTAGATCGAAGGTAAAGGAAGGCGACCCTAGATCGAAGGTAAAGGAAGGAGACCCTAGATCGAAGGTAAAGGAAGGCGACCCTAGATCGAAGGTAAAGGAAGGCGACCCTAGATCAAAGCTAAAGGAAGGCGACCCTAGATCAAAGTCCAAGAAGTCAAAGAAATCGAAGCTAAAGGAAGACGACCCTGGGGCCTAACCGCGATCTCATCGCCTATAGTTGCTATCGACAATAGGCGAGCTCGCCTAGCCGAGAACACGCTTTTCTCTAAGCGAGACCTTCCCAAAACGCGCTTTTGGCCCGACCGCGAACCGGTGGTAGAAAAGGATTTACTGATGCCTCTCGCTTTCGTCTCGAGAAGAGAACTGGCCAATCAAAAGAGAGCATCCTATTCGAAGGTAGTATTCATCCGCATGAGCTGCAATATCGTTCGCCATCTTGTATTAAGTTTCGAACCGTATTCGGATTTCTTTTACACTTTTGGTGGTCCGTTAAATAGTTCCAAAAAATATAAAACAGCTGTTAATTTCCAAAGCAAGTCCTCAGACATTAATCTAGTACGAAAGTAATGGACATTAGTGTTCGTTTATACAAATTTGTAGGATCAGTGTAGAATTACTTGTGACGTTTTTCCATAGATGGCTCTACTATCACGTTAATGAATAAATCAATTTATAAATGGAAGGGCTATACTTTTCAATTTGTTTTCGTTTCTTAATCGTGTTAAAGTTTCTGAATGCATCCCTAAAGTCCCAGCCATAATGAAAAATTGTCTTCGGATTTAGAAAATGCAAACAATATACTACACCGCATCACTACTCTTCCCAAAGTAAACCGTGCGCAGACATAGAGAAAGAGTTCTTAAATAAAATACTTTAAAAAGTACAATCGAAGATTTTTAAGCATAACCTCAAAGAATGATAAGGTTAAAAACTAAAAGAAACGTCATAATATAAGGAAATAATAGCAAAAAAACGATACATAGCGTATACGATAATTGCGAAAAGACCTTTACGAGCCCTCCGAAGCAGTCGCTTCGTAGGCGAGGGAAAATTTGCCGTAGGCGAGGTTTCGAATGCTTCGCGGTTCGACCATTTGCCGAACTATCGTAATGTGACGTCACGAGCTCGCCTAGACTGGTTCCATCTCGCCTATTGTCGATAGCAACTACAGGCGATGAGATCGCGGTTAGGCCCCTGAATCGAAGCTAAAGGAAGGCGACCCTAGATCGAAGCTAAAGGAAGGCGACCCTAGATCGAAGCTAAAGGAAGGCGACCCTAGATCGAAGCTAAAGGAAGGCGACCCTAGATCGAAGCTAAAGGAAGGCGACCCTAGATCGAAGCTAAAGGAAGGCGACCCTAGATCGAAGCTAAAGGAAGGCGACCCTAGATCGAAGCTAAAGGAAGGCGACCCTAGATCGAAGTACAAGAAGTCAAAGAAATCGAAGCTAAAGGAAGACGACCCTGAATCGAAGCTAAAGGAAGGCGACCCTGAATCGAAGCTAAAGGAAGGCGACCCTGAATCGAAGCTAAAGGAAGGCGACCCTGAATCGAAGCTAAAGGAAGGCGACCCTGAATCGAAGCTAAAGGAAGGCGACCCTGAATCGAAGCTAAAGGAAGGCGACCCTGAATCGAAGCTAAAGGAAGGCGACCCTGAATCGAAGCTAAAGGAAGGCGACCCTGAATCGAAGCTAAAGGAAGGCGACCCTGAATCGAAGCTAAAGGAAGGCGACCCTGAATCGAAGCTAAAGGAAGGCGACCCTGAATCGAAGCTAAAGGAAGGCGACCCTGAATCGAAGCTAAAGGAAGGCGACCCTGAATCGAAGCTAAAGGAAGGCGACCCTGAATCGAAGCTAAAGGAAGGCGACCCTGAATCGAAGCTAAAGGAAGGCGACCCTGAATCGAAGCTAAAGGAAGGCGACCCTGAATCGAAGCTAAAGGAAGGCGACCCTGAATCGAAGCTAAAGGAAGGCGACCCTGAATCGAAGCTAAAGGAAGGCGACCCTGAATCGAAGCTAAAGGAAGGCGACCCTGAATCGAAGCTAAAGGAAGGCGACCCTGAATCGAAGCTAAAGGAGTCAAAAAAGTCAAAGGAAGACGACGGCGATTCCTCTGGAACGGGGGAATCTGGATCCGAGGACGAATCCTCCAGCGGTTCTTCCGACGATTCTTCCGACACCGAAGAAAACTCATCGGGGGAGGACTTAATTAACATTTTACATTGTTATCTGCTGATGAAAGACCTTACAAAAAATCCGACAGGAAAATAGAGAAATCTCTGAATCGAAGTTAAAGGAATCAAAGTTAAAGGAAGGTGACCCTAAATCCTTTCAACCTCGAAAGACCTTTACCAATGCAACCTACTCTAATGAGACCTTTACCAATGCTTCCCACGCCAATGCTTGGTGACCTCAGGGTTGAACGAATTCTTTTTTTAAATCACAAGACAGTTTTTATTGTGTTTTTATACGTTGTGATAAAATTTTAAACTTTATCTCATTTTAGTAATAAAATTTTAATTATATCATGGATCTCTTCGTTATCTGTATAATGAACTGTCTGGCTTACTTGCATAGGTTTGGTGGGGTAACATAGTAATAGCGGGGAAAATGGTCATAAAATGTTAATGTTTTTGGTAAATTAGTAATTTCTAACCCCTCATTTTACCCCAATGTAGCCATTTTTCTTCAACTGACCATATAAACCTTTAATACTGAAAATTATAATGAGAAGCAAAATGCACTATTTTTGTAGAAGTAAATTTAACTTTGAGCTTAATTGTGTCAAAAGCTTCATTTCCACACAACTACTGTATCTAAGAATGCGCTTACAGCTGATCAAAGCCATCACGCACAATTTTTAAGCTTAACATCAGATAACTGGATGGCAGGGTTCTCGTATAACGCGAGTTTTTTTCGCGCTATAGGAAAAAAAGGTAGCCAAATTTCCCTCGCGTTATAGGAATTTGCGTTATAGGAAAATCTACTGTACATCAGAACAGACACATCGGTTGAGTCTAAAAACGTGATGAAAAGGTGATCAGTACACTGCTAACATCCAAAACATTTAAGAACACTTCTTTTGTCATCACTCTGCTTGTGTCCTAACAAGGAAACGTTCTCTAGGGTGAACTCACAGAATCGGACGAAAATTTTACAGGGGTTAGTATATGACTCAAAACACCTTCTGTAAAAAAATAGCTGCTAAATTACAGTAGAAAAGCTGTAAAAAATTATTAAAAATTATCATATTTAACGCCAAATGTAACCCTACTAGGCGAGGATGCTTCCTTTGGCTCTGTGCCAAATGCTAGAATAAACTGGCCGCGTTTTCTCTGAAGTAGTTTAAATGAGCGAATAAAAAAAAGGTTCATCAAATGCAAAAAAGGATTACAAATGAATTAAAGGAGGAAAATTAAATTAAAGGAAAGGAAATTAATTAAAAAACTGTTGTTTTAATGGATATTCTGAAGTACTTTTAACAAAATATCTCAATTTCACGTTAAATACAAATTTAATCATCCCATCTGATTCCATTTGATAGAATATTCGTCAAGTTGCCAAGTGGTGTTAACTGAATGTGGTTGGCATCTCAGAACCCAATTTTCAAAGTTAATTTACTCCTTTCCTAATGAAATTTAGCAGCTAATTTTTTACAGAAGGTGTTTTGAGTCATAATACTAACCCCTGTAAAATTTTCGTCCAATTCTGTGAGTTCACCCTCGAGAACGTTTCCTTGTAAGGTAGAACACTTTAACACCTTGTTGTGTAAGTGTTGGTTAGGTTCAAAAAGTATTCTATCCAGGAATGTGTTCTAAAAATAATAGTGTTGTAAAATGTGTTCAGAACCTTAAAGCAGAGGTTCTCAAACTGTGGGTCGCCAGTCAGTTTTTGGTGAGTCGCGACCAGTTTTTGAATTTAAGAATTTCCTCAGGAAATGTTGTAATTGCAATTATCCTAGATTACCAAAAAAACTAGTTAAAACCCTGTTTTTAATAGTCAAATTTCAAAAATTTCTCTGAGGGAGGAATCCCAGACCTCCCTTTTGATCGTGGACCTCATTGTTGCTCCTACAATCGAACAATTTGTTACGCTTAGGTTGAAATATTTCTTTTTAAATTTCTAAAAAGTTAATATAATCTCTAATAGTTGCACGTAATTTATTATACAGTGAAACCTCTCTGAGCGACCACCCCTATATAGCGACCACCCTTTCTAACGACCGGAATTAGAAGGCACCGATTTTTCCCCTATTCTCCTAATGTTAAAATACCCCAATTAGCGACCTTCAAAACCCCTCCCAGCGACCAGTTTTTTTAATTCACGAAAAAAATTTTTTGCTGTTTTATGGCTGGGAAAGGAAAAAAATTACTAGAACAGGATTCTTTTAGAAAATTCAGAACAGGGTTCTTTTGAAATTACGTTTGTTCTAACAAGAAATCTATTAGATTTTTTTTCGTTCGTTATTAGAAGTTTTCTCTAGTATGCATACTCAGCTGTAAGCACAAGTGAGAAGCAAAGTTCTGATGAAAATTAACGAATCCAAGAACATATTTTATTTGAAAACTTTAAAAACTTTCGCATTCAGTTGAGTTACTGGCTAGTGAAATCTAACGATGTGAGAGTGGTTTTAACTCTAGAGCAGCGCATAGAAGTTATAGATTCCTATGAAAGAGGAAATTCTGAGTTGCAGCTGAGGACTGAGCAAGTTGCAGCCCTTGGATTATGGTGCAATAAAATGGTTCAAACTTGAATACCGGAAATACGTCTTGCAATCAATAATTGCACGAATGGATAAAAGTGAAAGTGCAACAGATTTAGAAAAAAAAGATAACCGTTGCCGATGCCGTGGATTGGACTGTACATGCTTGGAAGGATCTAGACGTGGATTTGGTGAGGAAAAGCTTTGCAGGTTGTGGATTATTAAATTCTGAAATAGAAAAACAAATTTCTTCGTTCGATAGTACAGAAATAGATGAACTGTCCAAACTTGCAGGGGTCGAATACGATCCTGCATCTCTTGAAGGGGAAGAAAACATCGAGTGTTGTGATGATTTAACCGAAAATTGGGAAAGTTGCTTGATAAAGGATGCCGTTGCTCGCGGTAAGTCAAATAGACTTTCTTATGGAAAATTCGGAAAGTTTACAGGACAGTAACGTTAATTATCATTTCTTAGAACTAAAACATATGTTGGAAAAGCGGGTAATAACAGAAAAATCAACGGACTAACACAGTCAAATATTTATTCTTACTTCAGCAAATTGTAAATAATAACCTGTTTTAATGGTTTTTTTTATGAATAATAGTTTAAGAAATGTATTGATTGAGTTGTAAAACAATCCCTTTCTAATTTTTAGGTGACCCCTTCTAAGCGACCACCCCTCTTAACGACCGATTTTTCGTGGAACGGAGGGTGGTCGCTCAAGAGAGGTTTTACTGTAGTAACAAAATAGTTGATGACCAAACCCCACGTGCACTTAGCTAGGGGGAATGGGGGAAAATTAACTGAAGATGGGGTGGGTCGCGTTAGAGTTTCTATATAAAAAGTGGGTCGTGATGGTGGAAAGTTTGAGAACCCCTGCCTTAAAGTGTTCTTAAAATTGTGTAGCAACATTATAAGAACACATTTTATGCCTCGTGGGAATTACAACACCATCTTTTTCCCACACAGCACAAACGAAACGCTTTTGATCGAAAGTGTTGAATATTGTGTTAACTTAAGAGTTGCAAAAGGTGTTTAATGCAGTTGCTATGTATTTTGTGTTGTTAGCCAGAACACTATACTTCGCCGTGCTGTGATAGTGTTCTGAATATATTTATTTACTTTTCACATGCATATAACCAACACCCTCTATATACAAAGCCTGACAACTACGTCACTGTGACGTCAAAGGTGGCGGAAAATTGCTAAATTTCCCATGTTAAGTCTATGGAGCATAAAAACTTACTTTCTTAACTCCTCGCGTTATGTATGCCTTCAAGGCTGATAATACTGTTCTGGAAACTCAAAATATTTCGTTTAGAATCAAATTTTTGTCCCTTTTGTACAGTTATTTTGTATTTTCATTCAGTTTTTTAGCCTTAGGACTAACATGGCTTTTAGTTCAGTTTGCAAATAATGAATGCATGTCATGTAGGTTTTTCTCACAATATTAAAAGTTTATCTAGAAAATTGAAAAAAAATCACTAGTAAAATAAAAAGTAAAATCTATTAAAAATTAAAACAAATAATTGAATTTTCGAATTCTTCCGACAGTAAACAATTTATTTAATTATACTAAATTCTTTAATTCATTATAAGATTAAACTAATGAGAATCAAGCATTATATTTATTGTTGCGGGAAATGCACTAGTAGCACTAAGTTCTAGTTAATTCCTCTGATTTGTATTTTTACATTTTTCTCAGATGGCATCACGTTTTTGTTTGTTGTTCCATCAATTTTGTTAAATTAAAAGACATTTTTGATAATTTATGCTTATTTCAGATTTCTACTTATTAAACTCTGGTTTGAATAACGATAGCCATTAAAAATTAATATCACGGCGTATGCTTTTACATCGATACATTAATGTTAATAACAAAAACACGAATATTCCTTGTTCAGTGTTAAGAACTCAAAGAATATAAAACATGGCGTCGTTTTGCATGTGACGTGAAAGGTGGCGGAAAGTGTGACGTCACCCGTCCGAGTTGTGAGGCCATAGACGACATTAGTGTGACGTCACTTGCTTGTTTGGAAACGTTGATTCTATCCGTGATTGGAAGTAAATCCGTACGGATCCGTACGGAACCAATCACGGATGGAATCAACGTTTCCAAACAAGCAAGTGACGTAATGACTAATGTCGTCTATTATATAGAGGGTCTTGATATAACAAACGAGAAAATACAACAAAAGTTTATAGTCACCTGGGATCACACTTGATCCATGTAGGTGAGTAGGTGACTGTATAATTCAACCATAAATTCATCTACATAAAAACATTACACCATAAGAACATTAATTTATAAGAAAAGAAATGTTAGAAAAAAAGGAAAGGAAACAAAGAAACATAGAGAGGTGGTGTGGCAAACAGGGCGCCAATAAATTATAATTACTGCTGGCCATAGGATACAACATAAAATATTTACTATCAAAATATATATTTCCAGAACATTATATATTTCACTGATAGTGTTCTGAACATATTTGAAAAGTGTTTCAATCCTTAAAATGTGTTCTAAAAATAGTGCGGTAAAGGTTTGCTAAAAACAATTGAGACAGAAAAAGTGTTCTTATACAGAGTGATCTTTTTTTAACGTGTTTGGGTAAGAAGCGTTCATTATTATTATTGTGCTTGATCAGCGTTTTTTCGCGCATTTTTTAACTTTATAGGTAATGCATTCGATGAAAAACACAACGGTAGAGATGCACAAGCCAATAGCAAGAACGTAAAAGGCCCCGACCACTTCCCCCAGGGAGAGAGGTTTATTGGTGGGGTCTTCGGACTCTTTGTGAACGGGCGACTTCAGCCACATTTTAAAGAAATGATCATTCACGGTTTTGTCAGCCAGCCCGGCTTGCAACGCTCTCGAAATAATCACGTCCAATCTCTTCTTCAACTTTTTCTTGCTTTTATTTATGGGCATTGCGAAGTAATAGGGGAGGAATCCTTCGGACTGGGACTTGATCGCGAAAGGCGGAATCCCAAACTTCAATTTAAAGTTTAGAGAAGATCCTATGTAAGCAGTATTCGGTTCGAAATCTAGATTGTAAGAATTCTCACCTATGTAGTACCAGCCGTTTTTAACCATCGCTTCGTGCAAGTAATTGACTTCGGGGAAAGGTGAATCCATCGTGGAACGTCTGAATTTACTGCGGCCGTGGCATATAACCTTGTATCTACCTCTTTGAACTGCTTCTGCCAACTGCTTGAAGTTTCTAGGGGGCACGTCCATGATCGGGACGGTCAGACAAGAAAATATCATTGACGAGTAGGAAAGGAACAGGATCGTGGTTCCGAACCACCAAGCCGCGATGAAAACCACCTGGGCAGGCCCGCGTATTCGATGAGTCGCCGATTTCCCAACCATGTTCCCGAGCAGAGCGAGCCAGTTTCTCGAGAAGTCGTCGACTCTGAACATCGCCGCGAAGGCGGCCGGGATCGCCGCGGCGATCGCCGCGATCAGCACCCAGGTCGTCTCGTCGAAGGGGTACAAGAAGGCGTACTCTCTGGATTGCTTCTGCGGCAGATTGCTCGCGAAGTTGACGTCGGTGTAAAAGTAAGGAAACGTGAAATCGATATCACTAGCCAAGTAATTCACCACTTGCGCAGACACCCCCATGTCGGCGATCCCACTCCGCACAAGGTCGTACACTAACAACGAGCTGGCGTTGAATCGCTTTTTAAGCTGCGAAGCCGAGGATAATTTGTATCTTATTCCCGCAGCCTTCATTATGATGGTGAAGAGCACATATTCGATTCCTGTAAAACGCCCTCTTTTGTAAGACGACTCCATAAAAATATTAGACTTGGGAATATAAGCAACGAACGTCTTGCGCCGTTTAGCCATTTCGAAAGAGTTGTTCCCACTTCGTCCTCTTTCATGTGACAATTCCAAAGGTTTCTCCACCCTTTCAGGTTCTTTCGATAATGCTCTTTACGTGATACAGCGAAACATGTTTTAAATACAGTAAAAACGTTTTTACGCAAAAAAATCATTACTCTTCACATTCTACACCTTAAAAAACTGGGTTTTTTTTAACGGATATTCAAATATGCTTTTAACAGCATATAAGTGTACTTACTTATTTAGTATCCCAAACAGACACAATGTTATCCTAACCTACCCTTGTATCAAGAACCGAGTGGTATATTGACCCGTCAGTTTTAAATCTCATGTTTAATTTCCTGTTTAGATTTTCAAAAATTGACTGAGCCATTTCAAGAATCAATGAAAGGAAAACGCAGAAACACATTTAACAGCATTTTCTTGTCAATAAATTAATAATGATTATGTTGTGTTTCAGTTGTTAGGTGGAACCACGGCTTACTAGATACTTATACAGGCTAGCCGAGTACGAAAATCATTGCAAATCCAGATGGCATTATTGGACAAACTGGCAAAGCATATCCACAGTGTTGAAGGCGGTGGGTGATATAGGTAGGTCTTGTAGCGCTCCAAGCGGGAAAAGTTGTCAAATGGTTTTCATTGTTTAAAACTCGACTAGCCTGTATAAGTATCTAGTAAGCCGTGGTGGAACATATCTCCTAGGGCCGACAGGTTGCACGGCACGCAAAGATGGGGAAAAAAATTCAGGAAAATATTAATATGACGTCCTCAATGAGGGTTTCGGAACTCCGTCCATCAACTTAGTTTCCTAAAAACATGTTAATTTTTTTTTACGATTTTGAATAAAATCTTAAGTATAAGACTTCATCTTGTGGGGCCAAATTTCTTTCTTAGGTGCCTGAAAGATAGTAGCCTGTCCACCAGCCCGATCATTCTAATTAATTTAAAACCAGTTTCATTATTAGGTAGCTTGAAAACCTGTGTACTTCTCATCAGTGTTATTCCTAGGATTTTTTGGAGGAGTAAAAATACTCCTTGACTTTTTTTAGGAGGAGTGAAATTCAATTATGAGGAGTGAAATACAGAAAAAATAGCATAAACAACATATACAAAGACAAAATTTCTATTAAAGACGCTTACTTTTTAAGGGCCAAAATGAAATTGAAAAAAATGCTATTTGGGTTTTAATCAAACAAACTCTAATCAAACTCCCTAAGCATCAGAACAAAAAATGAAAATAAATTTACTATGGCTGTATGAAAAGGGGACAGCCATAAATAACGTGAGGTCAAAAGGGGGAAGGGGGGGTCCAGGAAATCCCACCAAATCTCACCTGGGGGGAGGGGGGAGTCAATTAAAATCTCACGTCAACTTTTAGTTGAGAAAATATACGTTTTTTCTTTAATATTTTTTAGCACAAGTTTAAAAAAATGCTCAGATTTGTCAAAAGAGCAAATCATTAGCCAGTCAGTCGTGATAATTACAAGTTAAAATCATGTTTTCGATTTCAACGTGTTTTTGTATCAAAATTTTGCAATCTGGATGGTAATTTTTATGCCGATAAAACAAAACTAGTGGTTGAGAAAATCTCACTTGGGGGGGAGGGGGGGGGGGTCCAGCAAAATCTCACTAAATCTCACCAAGGAAGAGGGAGGAAAAACACACGTAATTTATGGATGTCCCCAAACACAATTCAAAAGTATGATAATTAGGATGCCGTGACTGAAGGTGAAAAATTCAAAGAGTGAAAATACTCCTGTCTAGTTTTTTAAAGAGTAATTCCGATTTTCAAGGAGTGAAAAAACTCTCTCAGAATAGTTAATAAAAATATCTCTGCTCCTCTGAACTCTTTTCCGTCTGTTATCGAAAAACGGCGATACAATGGACTCAACCCGTCTGTCGTCACACAGAACCAACACGTGGCCTACTGAGCTTGCAATGGACTCTAACCGCCTATCTGGTTCGAGACTTCAAACGGAACCAACACGTGACCTACTGAGCTTGCAATTGGTTACCACAGATACTACACTAGTAGTCTACTAGTGTAGTATTTGTGGTAACCAATGGACTCTAACCGCCTATCTGGTTCGAGACTTCACGGAACCAACAAATGACCTACAACTGAGCTTGCAATTGGTTACCACAGATACTACACTAGTAGATCTACTAGTGTAGTATCTGTGGTAACCAATTGCAAGCTCAGTAGGTCACGTGTTGGTTCCGTGTGACGTCAGACGGTTAGAGTCCATTGGTTACCACAGATACTACACTAGTAGATCTACTAGTGTAGTATCTGTGGTAACCAATGGACTCTAACCGCCTATCTGGTTCGAGACTTCACGGAACCAACACGTGACCTACAACTGAGCTTGCAATTGGTTACCACAGATACTACACTAGTAGATCTACTAGTGTATTATCTGTGGTAACCAATGGACTCTAACCGTCTGACGTCACACGGAACCAACACGTGACCTACTGAGCTTGCGATTGGTTACCACAGATACTACACTAGTAGATCTACTAGTGTAGTATCTGTGGTAACCAATTGCAAGCTCAGTTGTAGGTCACGTGTTGGTTCCGTGAAGTCTCGAACCAGATAGGCGGTTAGAGTCCATTGCAAGCTCAGTAGGTCACGTGTTGGTTGCGTGTGACGTCAGACGGTTAGAGTCCATTGCAAGCTCAGTAGGTCACGTGTTGGTTCCGTGTGACGTCAGACGGTTAGAGTCCATTGGTTACCACAGATACTACTCTAGTAGAGTTTGTAGTGAGATATGATGATAATGAGATATGATTTGATAGTGAGAGTTTGTTTACCACCGACACGTGACTTTTATAGTCTCGAACCAGATAGGTGGTTAGAGTCCATTCAAACAAAAACGTACCTAATAACTAGTGTTCGGCACTAGTTAACTAGAACTAGTTGCAACTAGTATTTAACTACCGATCAACTAGTAGTTAACTAGTACTTTAACTACTTTTAGTTTAGAGTAGTTCAACTACATAGAGATCGAATAGTATATTAGAGTGGACATTTCACTGAATTGACAAGGCGCTATGTTTTCATCGGCCAGCCTTAATGTTAAGTCAATGGGAAGGGGTCTCAAAAAGGCATTTAAAAAGTTTCCCAGCTGAAATATCCCTTAAAGACCGATAGAAATGCAAATAGGACCAACAAATACATCTTTTAACACCAAAATTACATACCTTTCGTGCAGTTTTCTTGGTTTTTCATCCCTATTTTTCTTCCCTAAGACTAATATAACTGTTTTCTCGTCAAAAACCATTGTTATGCAGATTTTGCCTCTTGTTAATTAGGATGGCTTCGGAAATATTTTAAAACACTAGTAGAAATAAAAATATGATAATATTTTAAGAATAAAAATTTTAGAATATTTTATGGGCAAACTTAACATTTAATTAAATTAAATTCCTTAGGTGTATAAAAAAAGACAAAGCTTTTATAAAGTGTTACTTTTATTCTTATGTATTTTCGTTTTACTAGTGTTTAAAAAAAAAAACATTTTTGCAGCCATTCTAAAAGAGGCAAAATTAAGCAAGAGAAAACAGTTATACCTATTAGTCTTAGGGAAGAAAAATCGGGATGAAAAACCAAGAAAACTGCACTGTTGGTATGTTGGTATGTAATTTTGGTGTTAAAAGATGTATTTGTTGGTCCTATGGTCCTATTTGCATTTCCATCGGTCTTTAAGGATATCTAACGTAAGCTGGGAAACTTTTTAAATACCTTTTTGAGACCCCTTCCCATTGACTTAACATTACGGCTGACCGATGAAAACATGGCGCCTTGTTGGTTACCGGGTCTCCTATGCAATAGCATTACTGGGTAACTTGACGTCCACTCTAATATACTATTAGATCTCTATGTTCAACTATTATTTTAACTACTTATTTAATTATTACTAGTTAAAACTACTTTCAAATTTTTAACTACTTGAAAAAAAAATTTATTTAAAATTTAAAAAGATATTTAAAATTTTTATCAAGGGTAGAGTATTTCAAATATCATAACTAGAAAGAAAGGCCATTTTTCTGCGAAGTATGAATGTTTTTTGTGATCTGTTTTTGGTTGTTTTGTTTTTTGTTTTGTGTGATAAGAAAGATGTATTAGAATTTTGCCAAAAAGTATGTTATGAAATTAAATAGACTATTAACTAGTAGTTAACTACTTTGGGAAATAGTTAACAAAGTGTTTTCAATCATGTGACCTGACCATAGCAACGCCGCCGGTATGACTTCCCTAGCAACCGTTACTGCAGGGCCAAGGCTAAACTGGATCTGTTAACTGTGTTTGCATAACACAGTTACCACGTTAACAAACAGATCCAGTTTAGCCTTGGCAGGGCAAACAATGTCGTCTTTTCCATTTGTTAGCATGGAGGCATCCGTTTCAAATCTGTATAACATAAAATTAAAAGCTGTAATTGGAATAAATCCGTATTCTTTGGGTAACATAAACGCATCTTCAAATCCTGAAGACTTTCCCAGGATGAATTTATAGTCAATTGGCAACTATTTAGTGTTAAATATGCATAATAGGGGCTTAAGGATAATTTTAGCTTTATGTATCCTTCCCGGTGCAAAAATCTAGCTTTGGGCCTGATAATTACTTAATTTTCGTCATTTATGACAACAATCAATAAGAAAAGCTCGTGTTTCATGAAGAGTTGTGGTGCGATGCGATCGAGAATGGAAACCTTAAAGATTTAATAAGCATGGTTAATGTTTCAGTGTATTATTCAATAAATTACGGAAAATACTTTTATTTAGAAATGTAAGAAAATTTGCCTTTCAGTTTGAAAGTTGATAAGGGTTTTGGCAAATTTTGAAGAGCATTTTTGCTTATGGTATCGTGAAAGGGGGTAACATAAATGAAATGATCTTAGAAGTGCACTAAATCTAAACGTGATGAATTTTATGGTTGTTTTTTTTTCTCCCTTTTTCCCTTTTTTGTACTTAAGCAATGTTGTGGTGAAACCTTAAATTGACGTACCCTCACTACATCATTTCAGATATGTTGCATTCTGGCCATTTAAATTTAGGTGTTCGAGGTCTGGCACTAGAGTTCATGTTGAAAATGCTTCATGCGAAATGCTTCATGGACACAATGCATCATGCGAAAATGTTTCATGGACACTCTTTGTACTTTTTAAAAGCTGTATAAAAAGTGCAAAATATTGTACATATTGTACTCGATTTTGAAAAGTTAAAGTAATTATGCAAAAAAGTACTAGTAATTATTACAACGTAAAATGTTGTGTATAATAGAGCATTTTCAATCACATGACTCGGCCTAACAACGGCCTTAGCAACGTTGTTTTTGCTCGCCAGTGACATCATGTGCGAATGCTTCTATTGGATGCGTCTAGTTCCCGCCCCTAACAACGGCCTTAGCAACGTTGTTTTTGTCCTCCAAGTGACGTCATGTGCGAATGCTCTATACAATAGGTTACAGGTCAAAATCCTGTTTTCCTTCTATAGTCTCATGAAAGCTAAAATTAAGTACATACATGGTTTACTACTTTATCATAACTTATGGACTTTTGTCAAATGAATCGTATGAATGCTTGACCCTAATATAATCCCTAAAGCACTCCAACATTTAAGATATCGCCAAAAACAATCTAAAATAAATTTGTATTAAAAGTGGAAATACCTGGTTCTTGCAGTAAACCCATGATTTCTGATAAGCGTAGACTCAGCTTTTTAGTGGTTTGAGATCTGATTTCATTCCGCGTACCCAAGCAGTACAAATGTTCAAGATTAATCCAATTTTTGTCATGTACGGGCAAATTTCGTTTACTTTTAGTCGCAATTACGTAAATTTGACATATTTAGTATAAGCTGTGCTACGCTAAAGGGTACAGCACAAAAAAAAGAAAAAACACCGAGCAAAATCCAAATAGAGGGTCCAAACCCTATTTTCAAATGCCATCTTATGATAGAGGGCAGCACTGCAAATGTCTGTGATTAAACTGAGGTGTAAACAGAATAGATTAGTGCTCACAGCTGTGATTGGCTGTTACGTGTTCATTCAGTCTGTCACTTTCGGTGGGGTATTAGAGGATTCGAGGATTCAGATTCCTTTTCTCCGCCTCTCATGACTTGACAAAAGAGGTGTGAGTTGCATGAGTAGTAGATGCGATCCCAGTGCCACCAGGGCCCCTATCACAAGGCATATCCTACGTTAATTCGATTTCCATTATCGACTAAGGACATGGACACTCTGATCAGTTACTCTGTGACCAAAAAGTATATTCTTTTAGTTGAAGTGAAATGGAAATAATTCAGTTCTTTAAATAGTAGTGTTTTGCAAGACTCGTTACATTTCTTACCACAATTTTACGTTCGACGAAGGATTTCTTCACTTAGTAGTTTGTAAGTTAAGATATTTTGTTAATGTATTTTAATTTACCCCTTCATGTGTGTCTAGTGCGCTTTTAAATTCGAACCTAAAAGTATAACTTAGAATTAAACGGGCAACTTTCGTTTTGTTCAAGGAAGGTATCTACTTATAAATGCTATGGTTAACCCGAATAACGTTAAATAGCTTTTGATTGAAGATATGTTTTACTACTACCTCATAGGTGATATTTTCAGGCAAAAATCTTCATCCTTCTAAAAATCACCAAAAATATTATATTTCACGAAAGCACTCTAGTTTTTGAATTTAGTGATCGTATTCTTAAAAAGTTTTTATTATTGAAAATTTAAATACTGTAGATGAGGATAGTTTTTTGTAAATTTTTTCTTTGTAAACTAAATAATATAAGTGTGTTATGCATACTTAATAAAAAATGCGGTATGTATTAAATGCAATCAAAAATTTTAAGGTGCTCAATTTTCTTGTCTTGGTATGATTGTGTTCAATTTGAATCCTTGACTTGGTGCCAATTGGATTTTATTTGTAATTGTTGGGGGAGGGGGGTTGAAATTTGAATTTCGACAAGCCTCTCAATGGCATGCGGATAATATTCCCTTAAAACTTGTGGGAAAAGTCTGAAATTATGTTTAATTTAGCCCAATTAATTTTTTTTTCCTGAATTTTGTGGTAAAAATATTAGAAGTAAAGCAATTTTTGAAGTCTTTAAATCTTTATAGAACAAAGATTAAAAACAATCACTTATTAATGATACAGTGAAAGCTCTTTTAAAAACCAGATGTCTCGTTTTAAAAGAGTTCGCTTTGGTGAAAGTTCCTAGTGGTCGCCAATTTGGCATTGTTTTATTACCCATGAGAATTTGAAATTTATTTTGGTTAAGCAACAGATCCGCTCTAAAATAACGCCAACTTGGCTAGAGTAAAGGACTTTCTCTAAAATTAACTCTTTTAAAATTCGAGACATCTAGTTTTCATCAGAGCTTCTACACTAAGAAATTCCCGTGAAATTTACGGTTTTAAACTGGCAGCTGTGTTGATCGTGGGTAAACCGTTAAAATTACAAAGTAAATCCGTAGAAACAACGGCGTTTTACCATTGTAATCAATGGTTTTTTGTTTTATGAGGTAAAACACCGTTGTTTTTATGGATTTACTATGCAATTCCTATGGTTTTCCACAACCAACCCAACTGCCAGTTTAAAACCGTAATTTCACGGGAATTTAAAGAGTCTAGAAATTAATCAAATCTTTTATGTCATTAATTATATTCTTGTTATTCTTCAGTGCTGGAAACGATGGCTGATAAAGAACCTAACGATGCAAAAATCGTAAAATCCGAAGACCCTGTTCCAATGGAGATCTCCGGCGACGATCCGCAAGAGGAAAAGGAAGAAGTCTCTGAACCGAAGATGGATAAAAAGGAAGACGAGCCTGGATCAGAGCTAAAGGAAGACGACCCAAAATCAAAGCTAAAGGAAGGAGACCCAAAATCGAAGTCAAAGAAGTGCAAGAAGTCGAAGAAATCAAAGTCAAAGGAAGGCGAACCTAAATCAAAGAAGTCGAAGTCGAAATCGAAGAAGTCGAAGAAATCAGAGTTAAAGGAAGGCGGCGGCGATTCCTCTGGAACGGGCGAGTCTGGATGCGAGGACGGTTCTTCCGACGACTCTTCCGACACCGAAAAAAACTCTTCGGGGGAGGACAATGCCGGCAAATTGCCAGCTGGGGAGACTAAAGACGCCGGAGAATCTTCCGACCTGGAGAACTCGCCGACGCCAGATACCATCAGCGAAACGTCGAAGACGGAGAGCGGTGACATCAAGACCGTGGAATCTGGTAAAGGGTCCAGCTTGCCGACCCCTGAAGAGTCATCCACTTTGACAAGTCCGTCGGCCTTTTCGAAAGCCAGTGAGGTGTCGGTGCTGCCCCAAGCACACGTGTCGCACGAGGATAATCCGTACGATCCCAAAGCGCCGCTCTGTGAGGGGGCTAACGCTCCTCCTCCTCCCGAACCTGGCACTGTTCCTCCTGGGGCTATTGAGATGAAGGAAATCGAACAACCACCGAAAGAAGAAAAAGAACCCGAAACACCTCCAAAGAAAGATGCCGATTCCCCTGATGTTTCCATTGGTGTTATGATGAGACAGGTAGACATAGCCCAAAACGAAAGGAATGATGACAGTGAAGGAGGATGCGATGGTTCATTTTTTTGTATGTGTTGCTGTCTAGTAGTTATGATAATATTTGTTGCGACTATGCTTTCCTTAACTCATCTCTATTGGAAGCAGACTGTAGACAATAGCACCGTTCCCAATGTAACCTACCCTAAGCCATCGATTTTTTAGTGTGTGTTCTTATACGTTGCGATAAAGTTTTATATGTATGTCTAATATTAGGGGGTATATGTCTAATAATTATGTTCGTGTTTGTATCGCTTCTTGTTATTTTTGGTCTTCTCATTGGTAAGCTACTGAACGAACTTTCATCAAAAAATAAGACCTTTACCAATGTGTCCTTCGCCAATGCTTCATGACCCCAGGGTTCAACGATTATTTATTGAATAACGAGCCATCAGTTTTATTGTGTGTGGTTTTTATACGTTGTGATAAAATTTTAAACTTCGTACCTTATTTTAGTAATAAATTTTTTTAATTGCATCATTGATCTCTTTGTTATCCGTATAGTAACTGCTTATTTTACTTGCATAGGGTCGGGTTGGGAAAAATGGTTATAGCGGGTAAAATGGATATTGGGTATTTAACAGAATTTGTAAAATTTAATGCTTTTAGCATGCTAATTTTTATTATCTCATTTTACCCCATTATAGCAATTTTACCCCAACCTGACCTTATATTTTTATACTGAACGTCATAATGGTAAGTAAAATGCACTTTTTTGAAGAACTAAGTTTAACATTTGAGCTTAATTGTGCCAAAGCAATAGGGGTTTCTGGGAGTTTAAAATTCACTAAACAAATCATGTGGTCTTAGAATGCGCTTACAGCTGATTCAAGAAATTTAGAACTTAAAAAAAACTTAACTCTAGCTTTATAATGTACAAATATCTTGGCTGGTAAGTTATTTATTTAAGCTTATAAATGTTATTACTTAAGCGCTAAAATTAATGTTTTTACGTTATTGTTATTAAAATTGTGTCATAATTTATTAAAGCAGTAAAATTCAGTAAAATACATTCAAAAGTTTGAAAAATAGTTTAACCCAAATCAATTACTTTATATCTGTAAGAAGCATATTTAAATATATTTTAGCAAACACAGCTCTAGAAAAGACAAATTTAAAAAAAAAATCCTGTATTTTTTCATTTCAATAAATCTCCATCCAAATGAATAATATAAAACTCTTAAATATATTTTTACTATATCTAATTAATTTGAATTCAAGCCGTCCAATAAAAACGTTTAAAATATCGCACACTGTCACAGCCAGGAGACAAGCGACGTAAAGAAACGTCTAGACGCTTATGCGGCATCCTTGCTCTTTTATATGCTCCACCCCATTTGCCCCATCGAAAGCTATACAGGAACTTCCCATAACTTGAAAACATCACGTATTTTGTATTATTGAGAGAAGCTCGCAGAATCACTGTCGGCTGTAAAACGTGATATTTTCTCCAGAGGAGTATTTATCTTTCCTGGGGGCGCGTTCAAAAGATTAATAAATCCAGAGTCTGGATTTCCTCACGGGTTTAACATAGATCAGTTACTTCTTGAATGCGTTTTGGCGAGATATTTTTTTTTTTTTTTTTTTGAAGAGGTCAATATTTACGGATTTGGAGGAAAATGGTGTTGTGGATTGTGCTTGGTTTCTACAGGTGATATTTCGCGAAGTAGACTTAATTTGCTTTTTAAAAAAAGCACAGTCAACTCCACTTAATGTGATCAACTGTTAATGCCATCAGTCGGATAATATCAAAATTGGTCTGTCCTGATCACTCCTACTTAAATTTACCTCAAATGTATCGTTTTATGTGATCAGCAATCGTTTAATATTATCGAAATTTGGTGAATTTTTTAAAAAAACCCCTCCTTTTTTTCCAATTGCTAGTCCAATTTTTAATACTTAAACATACAAAATGAGACAAACCTGAGATTCCATTTAGACCGATAGTTTCCAATATTGGCACTGCTTCTTATAAATTAGCAAAATACTTAGTTGGAATATTTTCTCCTTTGTCCGTGAGTAATTCTTTTACAACCAAAAACTCTCTTGAATTTGTTTCTAAACTTCGCGGTATTTCCCCTGACAGCCACACCATGGTTTCTTTTGACGTAAAGTCCTTGTTTACTAATGTTCCCATTAAGGGTTCTTTGCAGTGTTTAGAAACTAGATTACTTGAACATCACTTTTCTCAATTTGAAATTAATGAATTAATTTGTCTCACCAAGACCTGTCTAAAACAGAGTACTTTTGTTTTCAATAATAATTATTATTACATGTCTGATGGCTTAGCCATGGGAAACCCCCTTAGTCCAATTTTAGCCGATTTATACATGCATTATTTTGAAGTAAAATTGTTTAACCTCATACAATTTCCTTTTTATGTCAGATATGTTGATGATTCTTTTGTTCTCTTAAGTGCTGATCAGAATGTCGATATTGTTCTTTCCCTCATTAATTCTATTGACCCTTGCATACAATTTACTTTTGAAGTTGAAATTAATCAGCAACTACCTTTTTTGGATGTTCTTGTTATTCGCACTGATTTGGATTTTCTAACAACTGTATACCGTAAACCTTTTGCTGTTTCCTTACCCCCTCATTTTAAATCATGTCACCCTTATAATCAAAAGTTAGCTGCTTTCAATACCTTAGTTTTTCGTGCCATTAGTATTTGCAGCAATAGTGAGTTTTTGGAAACTGAGATTAATTATATCAAGGCTGTGGCCATTGATCGCGGATTCTGCCACACTTTGATAGATTGCATTTTTGGCAAATTTGTGAAAAAACGTAACAATGAAAAAACTAAACAGGAATTAACAAACTTAATTGTTTTACCGACTTTTCGGTAGTTTTATCTCCAATCAACAAAATTTCTTTTTCTAATCTTAAAGACCCTATTGATACGGGCAACAAATGGGGTATTTACAGGATTTTTTGCAGTTGTGGTTTATCCTATATCGGACAGACAAGACGTGCACTAAAATTTAGGCTGAAAGAGCATGCTAATTATATTAAAAAACAGGAATTTTATAAGTCTTCCATAGCTAGACACGTTTGGGACAATGACCATAGTTTTGATTTTTCTTCTGCCGGAATCATAAAAACTTGTAATTCAGCCCTTGATCTTGATTTTTTCGAAGGCTTTCTAATAAATAAATTTGCAAATCTTTTAGTTAATGATTTAACAAGTACCCCTTTTCTTTCCCCGATTTGGAGTGAATAATTTTCATTTTGTTTTTGATGTTGCATTTTGGTGATATTTTGGTAATTTGTCGGTGGCCTTCTATGTACATTTTTCTCTTTTGCCCTGTGGCATCGCTTGTTTCGTCTTTTGCTTTTTTATATAAACTGTGTTTGCTTGTTGTCATGTACCATTGACAAAGGGGATCCAAGGAATCCCCGAAACGCCGTATGGCTTTTAATAAATTCATGTGCATATATATTTTTCGTTTGTTCTTTTTAAACTTATAAGTTTTTGCACAGACTGTGGCCCTTTCGTCAACTAGGATATCGTTTTAAATGCTTCAAAAAAACTATGTGAATTTAATGCAAACCCTTGAGTTACACTGTTTGCCACTTTTTAATATAGAATCGCTTATTATTATCAATCGGATATTGTTATCATTTTTAGCTTGGACAAAGGTGATCACAGATTAAAACAGAAAGGGTTTCTCGGCAGGCAAGATTTGAAAAATTTGTGAAGATGCCTGACATAGTTTCAGGCGAAACGTCTTGAGCTTTTACCAGCTAGATCTCGGCAATTTAGCCCGAAAAATAATTTTTCTAAAGGTGATCACATTAAGTTGAGTCGATTGTGTTGCAGATTGTTTTCCTCGGAAGTTTAGAAACTTCATGTGCTGAATGGAAATTTTCTTAAACAAATAATCAGGCCCATTCATGATCTATCTAGGAAATTTTGGGATTAGCTTATGGTTTTTCAAATTAATTTCTTCTTTCCAGACATCTAAGAGTTATAAAAGCATTAGGTTAGTTTTAGAAATTCATGGTAATGGGGGATTATTCAAATTTTAAAATATACAGAAGAAAGTTCTGTTGAAACATTTGTAAAAAAGATAAAAGGTTTTATCCTTCGATTTTTAGTTTCCCTAGCTTTAATGTGATAAAATTTGTGTTAGAAATATGTTATAATAACTGTGCATATTAGAAAAATAAGTGTATTTTTGAGGTATATTTGATTAGTATGATAAAGGAGGTTCCTTTACTAATTTTATTTAAGTTTAAAATAATTACAATTTTAATTTATAATATTTTTTTCTGGATGTCAATTTTGTATTGATATAGGGAAAGGGTAATTAAAGAGTTTCCTATGAGGGACTTGCATGATTTTTTTTTAATTTAACATTTTTATCCGATTCTCCACGAAAAGTTAAGCTGATAAAGAAAGTTTTTCAATTAAAAAACCTTTTTTAAAAGTCGCCTTTTTTAAAGAAAACACTTAAATCGAGTTGACAAGCCAGTGACGTCACTATATATGTGCGCGATCGACCTCTCTCTGTGTACCTCTTACGATAGACCTCTTCCCATGAGACAGATCAGTGACGTCACTGTCTTGTCAACTCGATTTAAGTGTTTTCGCGCTCTTTAAAAAAGGCGACTTTTAAAAAAGGTTTTTTAATTGAAAAACTTTCTTAATCAACCTGAAATTTTGCTAATCAGCCTAACTTTTCGTGGAGAATCGGATAAAAATATAAAAAAAAAATCATGCAAGTTCCTCATGGCATGTGTTTAGATAGTATAAGATCTCTGGAGTAAAATAAAAGCTCTATTTATAAAGAAACTGACCACAAAAAGTTCACTGCTTATTTTTTTATTGCGAGATTATGAAGTCAGCTTATTAAACTATTAACTAGAAATTAACATTTAATTAATAAAAATGTGGTTTAAATCACCCCAAAAACTATTGATACTCTATAGAAGAAATAAAATTTCATACAGGCTTTATTATGTATGCAGTATCTAAATTGGCATCATGATTCGGTAGTATACAGAAAAATTATAGTTTAACATTAAAATACGTTAAAAAGTGAGTGCAATAAAAAAATTTACTTAAGATCCTCAAAAAATTAGGCTCTATGGTAAAATTATAAAGTTAGTGAGAAAACTAAATAAAAGAACATGGATCCATGAGCGCCCATACATAAGGGAAAAGGACACATAAGGAACCCCCCCCCTTGCACCGAAAAAGTTTCGTAAAAGCTTCCTTTGACTATAATAAATCGGTTTTTATTGAACATTTTTTTTTCTTCATTTTAAATTTTGAACAGTATAGAGCATTTCCAATCACATGACTCGGACCTAACAACGGCCTTAGCAACAGAAGATGTTACAGTTTTTTGCCCTACAGAGGTTAACAGTTACAGAAAATGACTAGCCGTGGAATTCTTCTATTGGAGCATTTGCAATCACGTGATCCCATACCTAAAAAACGCCTTAGCAACAGATAAACAACGGCCTTAGCAACAGTTAAAAGCCCTACAGAAGGTACACAGTTAAAAGAAAATAACCGGTTGTGACGTCACCTGAAAACACTCTATTAATCGTTTTATAGACGACATTAGTCATTACGTCACTTGCTTGTTTGGAAACGTTGATTCCATCCGTGATTGGTTCCGTACGGATCCGTACGGATTTACTTCCAATCACGGAACCAATCACGGATAGAATCAACGTTTCCAAACAAGCAAGTGACGTCACACTAATGTCGTCTATTATGATTGTAAGCTAATTCAAAAGCAAAACGTAAATAGATTCTAATAATGTTGACCACTGTTTATATATTACACTAGTTTCCTACATGAAATTTTGCGGCTCGACGTAGGAGCGATCCTGTTTTAAAAGTCACCCAATGAGTTAAAACAGTACTTTTGAGAATAAAAATTCAAAACCTTTTCTGGGGAGGACCCTTAGACACTCCGCCTTTCTGCTTGAAACTTCAGTATTTTACACAGAATTTTTAGCAAAACGTACACGTGAGGGGCCCCTTTAAAATAATTATGAACCCACCCCCTTAAAAAATAAACATAAGTCTAGTTACAAACTTGACTGGCTAACTTGCCCCCTCCTGAATTCCAACATATGAACGCCCATTTTTTTTTTCACCAAAACTTTTTTTCGATTTTCATCATGCCTTAGAAAAAAAAGTTGTCTAAGGTGACACGTAATACCTGCGAATTTTTTCAGAATTTTTGGGGGGTGTCTTTAGGCGGCGCCAAACCCCCGAAGGTTCCCATGTTAATCCTATGGAGCGCTATCCTATGGAAAGCCAAAAAGGACTGAAATTGGTTTTTCGCCCCTCATTTCTACCCTAATCACACGACGAATGTCTTCACTCGAGTTATCGACCCTATATGAAGTATGCTACCCGACAAAACTTTAATAACAACCTAAATATCTACATTACGTTATTTTGTGTGCTCAAATTTCGTTGAAAATCGCGCATTTCCTTGTTCAAATAAATCAATGAAATATAGATATTTAGGCTATTATTCAAGTTTTGTCGGATAGCCTAGATCATATAGGGTCCATAACTCGAGTGAAGACATTCTTCGTGTGATTAGGGTAAAAATGAGGGGCGAAAAACCAATTTTCGGCCTTTTTGGCTTGAGCGCTCCATACAGGATTAACATGAGAACCTTCGGGGGCTTGGCGCCGCCTAAAGACACCCCCCAAAAATTCTGAAAAAATTCGAAGGTATTATGTGTCACCTTAGACAACTTTTTTTTGCTAAGGCGTGACGAAAATCGAAAAAAAGTTTTTTTCGATACACCCTAGCGCCCATGCATTGATCACTAAAAATATATAAAAAAATCTGCTTAACATAAAAATTGGTCTTCTCCTACATACTATAGTATACGTGCAACAGCATTAACAAAATTTCCCACTACTCCACGCAAAGGAATTCCCCTCAAGAGAAGCAATAGAAACTTTTAAAACTATCCCCACACTACCCTATAACTATCACCAGAGAGAACTCCAAAAGAAAACTCATTTGCAACAATAGGAAATGAATTCTGATGAAATTCCTGAGTCCGCCCGATTATTCCACCCTATTGATAGCCCCACCGCCAAGAAGGGAGGGAAGATGTTGATTACGAGGGACCGACAAGAGCTTTTTCGCGTCAGAGGCGACAGGTTGCGATGGCAGAGAGAAAAGAATACGGCGAGGCTCGAATAAAATTGCTTCGGAGAAAGGGATAGACACCGTTTGACGACCGGTTAAGCGATCCAGGAGGTAGATTTAGTTTCAAAATGACTATCGTCCGACCGTGAAACAGAATTCCTTTCAGGATATTAACTTCCAGATGAAAGTTTCGGGTTATTCTTTTGAAGCTCCACTCTCTGTCTGAATAGTTTCGGGATGTGGAGAAAGGATTATTCTCTTTCTGATTCATCGGGGAAGATGTTATAGAGGGTTTGTTGTTGTTTTCGTGCCCATTGTGGACGAAATGTTCTTTTAAACTGTACTTAGATATAGAGGTAATTGTTTTATATGGGATGGTAGAGTGTGATGTAATGAATATTACTTTTTTCTTCTGATAGGATTGGGAATGAAAGGTTATTACGAAGTGAATATTGCACGTGAAAAATTTAAGGTAGTGTAGATTATATAACTTCGGACAGGTAGTAGGATTACCTAATTATTTGCTTCAGCAAGAAAAGTTGCGTCAATATTATTATTATCTAAAGCCCCACACTCGTAATGTATAAAATATAATAGAGTATAGACTGGGGTATGTCAAACAAGTAATAGAATGAAGAATACTTAATTTTCTGATTCAACAAGAAACATTAGGTCAATTTTATTTTCGGATATGCATGTGTTTCCGGCAAAGTATGAAACCCCGGCATTCAATAGAATTCCTATAGGTATTCTGTACAATGCCTGATATTTTTAGGAAAAGTATAAAATATAGCAAATATTATAAATTTTTCCTAGGCATTCTATAGAATGACGAATGTTATTAAGGCAAAGGATTCGAATAGGAGATGTGTTTCATACTTTGCCGGTTTGTCATTTGGCATTCTATAGAATGCCGGATTTCAAACTTTGCCGGTAACATATGTATTTAGCATTAAACTAGATTAAGCAAGTAACGTTCTTATCAATTTTATTATTTGAATCCAAACATATTGTAGAATGTGATGCAGTATAACCTCGATATCTCAATATACTCGAAACAAGTTTCGAGGTAGCGAGGAAAAATAGATAAAAATAATACTTAATTCCCAGGGGAGAAGTTTTTTTTAGACATCAAAGTTCAAGATAAAGAGTATATAAAGAGTTAATATATCTGATTCTCGAATTCAGAAAGAGAGGTTACTTCGATATCATATTTTTTTAAGAATGTGCCTTAATAGAATAAAAACATAACCTCGGACATGTATAGAAGGAATACTATCTTATTCTCTTATTCAAAATGAAAAGTTACGTCAAGGTAAATATTTTATATCGGACTTGTAGGGAATGTAATAAAATAAGTACTGTAATGTCATACTTTCAATAGAATGAAAAATACCGTATTATCCTATTCAGAAAAGTATCGGAATATCAGTTTATGTCGGAGTTGCAAACATATTTTATTTTATCGGATTGAAATAGTCCAGGAATGTGAAACATTTTCATTCCTTTTAAAAACACCTTAGCGATAAATAAATAATGTACTTTATTTTATATACAGATGGGTCAAAACTATGAAAGAAGTAATTTCGAAAATATTTATTATATTAACGAATAAAAAGTTTTATCTAAAACCTAATATTGTGTTACTTGTTGTATACATATTTAATCAAGTAAGAGGAAGTAAATGTTTTTAGTTATTTTTATTATTAAACGAACGTTATTGACGTTAACGAAGTTATTTTTAAACTAACTAATTTAATTAAGAATGAATTTTGCACAAATGAGCTTAAAATTTTGGAAATTTTTAAATCAAAAGACAATTTTAAAATTTTGAAGAATGTGATAACATAATAAATACGTAAACATAATACTAAAAATATTTTAGCATGGCAAGTAAAGTAATGAAAGTGTAAGTATGAATTTATAGAAAAATATAATGTGCTGTCCACAATTGTTTCCACAATGGGTTGAAAAGTAAAGCATTAATGTGAGGATAAAATAGGATTTTACAATATAAAATTGTTACGTTTGATATTCTTTTTTTTTTCAATTTCAAATCACCATCTTTTAAAAAATATCATCTCTTTTTACTTTAATGATTTTATAGATCACTAAAATAAAGATATTGTCCTTTCTTTAAAATTTTTTAACAAATGTATCCTATATATGAAAATCTGGTTTTATGAAAAAGCATCATTCAATCCGAACACTAATTAGAGAATCAAGTAAAAGTATATTACAAGTACAAAGTAATTCACAGGAGAATATTTTAGTATAAAACTCCTAAAAATATTTTAAATTTAAACTCAATCTACATTTTTAATAGATTTTTAAGTGCAGATAACCCGGATGATAGTGATGAAAATGGGCTAATTAAGTTTAATACAAAATAATTTAAAATAATTCAAAAATTTTTGTAGACTATAAATGTCTCAAAGCAATTTAAACACATAGAAGGGACTTTAAAAACTTGTGACCATGTTATTATGTTCAAACTCTCCACCTGGCAAATCAAAAAGTGCTACTATTTTTTAATGTATTAATTTTTGAATGATCTGAATAATTTTTAAAAATCCAGTTCACTTTTACTAAAAACTATCAACACTACTCAATAACGGCTTAACAGACAAAAATTATTCTAAAAACAAATTTACCTCTTTCTGAAGAATCTACTGCTCTCATGACAAGTTTCACTTCTATAAATAGTTTAGATTCACACCATTTTCCTGTGACACAAAAACTTTTTCCGCTTTCGTTTATAGACGAAACGTCAAAGATAATCCAGTCAAAATTCCCACAACAGAAGTTCTACTAGTTCAGTTCTCGTAAAAAGACTATCAAATCACAAAACGAACGAACATCAAAGAACGCAGAAAAAAATCTTTCACAAATTCTAAAATTATTCTTTTCACTGTAACCTTATAAATCGAGAATGTTTTTCCTTCGATTTCACATTTATATTTATATTTTTTTTTTTAGAATTTTAATCCTCTTTCACACCTGGCATCATCAGAATGAAACGGTGTCGTAGTAGCACAGAAGACCACGTGACTCGGATCCGGAAAGAGCTTCTGAACCGAACGCTCCGGAATCCGGCTACTTAATAAGAGCGCCGTTGTCCCGGACCGGAGTGAGTATCTCTCAAAGAGCGCTGTTTGTCTCGCCTGGGATTGGACGAGAGTCGGCGCTGGTGGTCGTTTGCGATAACGCCATTGGCTGGAAGAGCGAGAAGCGCCAAATTGGATTGGGTTTCGTCGGGTGAAAGTTGAATTTGTTGGTGTAAATATGCATACATGTTTAAAAGTCATAATTTAATTAATTTTTTTTGGTTTTGAATCAAAATGTATTAGTATAGAGTGTTTTCAGAGGTGACGTCACGACCAGCTATTTTCTATTAACTGTTAACCTTTGTAGGGCTTTTAACTGTTGCTAAGGCAGTTGCTAGGTAAAGAGGTATCTGTTGCTAAAGCGGTTTTTAGGTATGGAATCACGTGATTGCAAATGATCCAATAGAAGAATTCTACGGCTAGTCATTTTCTGTAACTGTTAACCTCTGTAGGGCAAAAAACTGTAACATCTTCTGTTGCTAAGGCCGTTGTTAGGTCCGAGTCATGTGATTGAAAATGCTCTATTTGTTTTTCTAGAAAATAACTAGTTATTATGGGAAAATAATGAACTACGTCGTTTTGAGTGCATAAAACTAGTTTGTTAACATTTTAACAAGTTATGAATAACTGCATAAATGTTGTGAAAAAATGGTTAAGAATTTAAAAACAACATATATTTACGCATATGAAACATGTTAAAATTGCGTGCAATTATTTTGGGGATGCAAGATCTCGTTCGTCAGCTTTGCTATAGTACGGCCAATGGAGACTATTCATAGAAATCAACTTAAACAAGGTTACAGTAACAGACGTTTTATCAAAAAACTTAAACAAGCGGGCAAAAAGTTAAGTGTTAGTAGCAAAAATAAGGATTTCCAAACTATTGAAAGGTTGAGAACACTTAAGAAATCATTAAATAGGAATTCTTAATAATTATGGATATAATAGGCTTCATAGAAATCAGGATCACATGCGGTATTACAGATCTTTATAATGGACGCAGAATTAATTACGTAATTTATTGTTCTTTGAAGATTAATTATTCTCCTGATTAATTGGAAATAATTTCTGTGTGGAATGAGGGAATTGCATAGGTGAGGGATTTGCTTAATTTTACACTTTTTTGATACGTTATAGTTTAAAACTCTCAAATATCATATTTTAAAATTCAAAAATATGTTTTAAATAACTTAAAATTCGATTTTATTTTTGCCAAAACACTAGTAAAGTCATGTGATCGAAAAACGGGATTTGACGTCACAGCGCCATCGAAACTAGTGAATTGTTGAAAATAAAAGAAATCAGACTTATCATAAAACCAAAACACGCATAAAACTCGTCTGTTTCTCTAGTGAACGGCCAGAAAAAGAAAATATTAAAACTTTGAATCCTAATAATTCCAAAACCAATTAATATTTTTTGAAAAACAAAATGCCAATCTTTTTATAAAAAATATTTGTATGTGTCTTTAAAATATCATAGTTTTTTAGTTAAAACTTTGTGAATAATAGCAGAATGAAGCAAGCTAATCATACAATAACATGGAGAAACCAGTGGGTCCAAGCGCTGTGACGTCACACAGCAGCCATAACGAAATTACTGTTTTTCCCGCCAATACAAACGACATTTAAAAAATTAATATCTTGGGGAATAGTTTTCCGATTTCAATAATTTTTACGTCATTTTTCATGGATTTTCATCCTCTATCATAATAAAATTTAAAAAAAAAATGTGCAATTCCCTCATTTATTAAATGACTATTTTTCTCATACATGTCTTAAAGTTTACCGCTGTAGACGTTCTAATCCTTATAAAAAGATGAACTATTTTTTAACTATTTTTTAAATTCTCAAAATTACGCTAATTGCCCTTACACAGTTTTTGCACTTCCATGGTGCACTATTCTTTTTTACTCTCCTCCTTTTCCATGATGATTCCATTACAAGTCTTTTCTCACTCTCTTCAATGTTATTTACCTAACCCGTCCTAATTTCTCTCTTTAACTCTCACTAAAATCCTCTACCCTATCCTAAACTTCATCGTTCACTTTTATTTCAGTTCAATATCTAGCTGTCTCCGATTTTATCTCTTTTATCCAATACAAAATATCTAGCCTTTTATCCTCCCTATTATATTTTTGTCTATATATTCTCCAATAAGAACAGTTTTTTTTCTGGTATTTTTTTATTTTAACTTTTAGGCAACGGCTGTTCTATTACTAGTTTAGAATCCACTAACTTAACTGACTTAATCCGTTATTCCATAAAATAATTGAATCAAGGTTGTTCCAGAAAGTTTTCCCATCCATATATAGAATTTTTTTCCTGAACAACGAGGGAAAGTTTATCTATTTGCTGTTATATAAAGTGCTTTATTTGAGAATACCTTCTTTTTTATAATTTATTTAAAAAATGCATATGGCTGAATTATATTTATACACTCTTCATATATTCACCTAGATGTAAACCGGTACAAAAAGTAAAAGTACACTGAACAAATTTGAAACAAAAATTAGGTATCTACAATGAACGTGCTATGTAAGAATATTAGAAAAGTTTCTTTTAATTTAAGCATATAAAGCATTGATATTGTGAACTGATAATTAGGTGTCGGTATTGTGAACTAGGCATTGCTATAGTGAACTCATAATACCAGTGTACTGTCTTCCAGTGGCGTAACTAGAGTTGACTCATGGGGGGTGTTACTCCGACCAATCAACCCCTCCAACATATTACTCCATTTTAAAAAATGTCTCATAATATAGGTATAATTACACAATTTTTTGCAAAACTTCCGAAGGGAAATCTTCATCTAAGAGGCTTAACTTTCAAGGGAAAAACACAGTATAACAGACGTAAAAATTTTAGAGGGGAGGTTGGGGGTTCTCCCCCAGAAATTTTTTAAAAATTCGTTTCTCAATGTAGTGTTTAAATTTATTTTGAGGCCCTTTTGGTTACGTCCTAAAAGAACAGTTTCTTGTGAACCGCCTTCCGTCGAAAGGGGAATTTTTTTCAGTTTTTCATGTTTTAGAAACCGTTTATGTAATTGGGGGGGGGGTTACAACCCCAATAACCCCCCCCCCCTCGTTACGCCTATGCTTACTAATTATTTATTTAAAACCGGAAGTTTTTAGGGGAGGTCTATAAATTACGTTAGGTAACTTTGGACCTCTACCTCTCCCTGGTGAGATTTTTCTGAACCCCTTCCTACCCTAATTCTCATGTGAGGTTTTCTATATAACTGTTAAATAAACAAACGTCTTCGATATAATATTTTAGCCACGTTTGTTTCGTCTTATCGGCATATTGCTTATGCTTAACATGCACATTGTAAAGTTTTTGTTACAAATGCATGTTGAAAAAAAAAACATATAGGCTTATACGTTGTAATTATCACGACTTACTGGCTAATGATTCGCTGTTTTAACTAATGTGTTAATTTCCAAAAGATTTTTTTTTCTAAATAAATAAAGAAAAAAAACATATATTTTCTAAACTGAAAGTTGACGTGAGAGTTTAATTGACTCCCTCTATAAAAGGTTAACAGCCGTATCGACCATTGCAAGTTAAACCGAAAGTATGAGTAAAACCTCGCATCCTAGCGTTAACGTTATCGACCAGTCTTACTCCCGAGTAAAACCAAGGTAAAACCTACGTTGTGTGACCCCTCAACTTTGCCGAGTAAAACCTGGTTTAAGTAAACAAAATGGCCGCCGGCAATATGTTAGTAGGGTTAGTAGAGAGAATTAAGGTTAAATGTGTGAAAATACAAACATTTTAAGCTTTATTTAGGTGATTCATTTCATTTGTAATCATGTGCATTTGATTTAGTTTTAAAAATAAAGACAATTAACTAGTAAAGAAACGTTCAAAGTAATACTGATTTGCGTTTTGAGTTTGTGTTCCTATTCATAGATGGCGCCCCGCAAATATTACTTTTGGTATTCTATTATAACATAATTTAGGAAGCACTTATTTCCCCAGTTTTAAAAACCTTTCTCTTAATTCAATAATCCATTTAAATTACTCCAAAAATTTCTTAATTTTGGAGAGGTGTTTCAGAATTTTTGAATTACGGTAAGTATTTTTAAAAAAAGATTGAAATTATGCTATAGAGAACGTGGGAAGCCGAGGTTCGATCGCGTGAGCTGCCGTGTGTCTCCGCTGTCCAATCAGAAGTGTTCTTACATAGTCCCGCCCTTCTTACTCTCGAGTAAGCTATACCGATGTTGGTCGATAAGCTCGGCATTTATTACGCGAGTCTTCTTTACTCTCGAGCTATCCTACTCTCGAGTTAGCTTCGATCTTACTCGAGATGGTCGATACGGCTGTAAGAAAGCCTTATTATTTTTTTAAGAATTGAGGTTGTTACAAATAACACCAAATGAGAAATTGAAATTCTTTCTGAGAAAATTAGAAATAATTCTTTTTTTCCTTAACCTTCCTTCGCCTTAGTTCTTCCATTCAAAACATATTTTAAGGAAACATTGGAGTTTGCTTACATCTCGAAAGCTTGTTAATGACTTAAGATGTTATACAATTGAGCTGTTTAGTTTGACAGTAGCGTAAGTGAAAATTTGAGATAGGTATTAATTTGCTTTTCTATCTTTTGATCCTTTACGTGGTCTATACTTCCTAAGACAAAAGTTAAATAAATACACTGCAAACGCGCCTCTACACAAAAATAAACTCATTCTCTAAACGCATTTAAGAACACTTTTTTTTTGTTCTTAAATTAACAACACTTTAGTTGTGTTGTTAAGTGTAGAACGCTTTAGCACCCTATTGTGTTGTTACAGCATTCTGAAAATCTTTGAAAAGTGTTAGAAATGTGTTCCCTCCAGAAATGTGTTCTAAAAATATGTTAAAAATCTGAAAGTGTTCTTATGTTTGGATCGAAACATTACAAGAACACATTTTCTGTCTCTAATTTTTTTGGAACATTTTTACAATCGTTTTCTCGAACACAATCTCAATACAATCAAAACGCTTTTGATTATACTCGACAGCAACGTATCCTGACCCTATGACGTCACTACACGGAAGCAGAAACTACGTAAACAGAAAGCCTGTTGGGTTGTTAGGAGGAGTTTCGCTGCGCCGCAAATCGTGATAAAAAGACGCTATAAAAATATGTACATGGATTTAACAAAATAATCATATTTTTAAATTGACGTTTTTCATTTCACTCCAAATTCAAACACCGCGCTGCGAACTACTTTGTTCGTTAGTGACGTCATAGGGTCAGGAAACGTTGCTGTCGAGTATAGAAGTGTTCATTATAGTGTTTACTTAGTGTTGCAAAAGCATTTTTAACGCATTTTTAATGTAGGGTTTAATGGAAACTCCAAATCCAAATATGTAATAAATTCTTCACAAAAACACCACAAGCACGGTTACAGAGAAAGCATTCACCAACTCAAAAACAATGTTTACTGCAATTACGTTGCTGCCATTCTAAGCAGTACAATTGATACTTTCACGGCAGAACTGCACATTCTTAATTTCTTAAAAACACATTTCAAAACATAGTCTTAAATAATATAAACTGCATAAATGTTTACCTTTCTCTCTTTCATTTACTCTCCATTCCAGAGAATATTTCCTAGCAGGAACCTAGGGGGAAAAAAACATCAAGTTTTATTCACCATGAAGTAAAAAGCAATTAGTGTGTTCTCCAGAAACCTATACAAAACGTCGTTAAGCATTTCTACCATAGTAATGAAACCGAACTAGTAGAGCGCGGTATTCTAATTTCGTCATTTTTATTCAACAGTAAGTAAACGGCAATAGCACCAATAAGAGAGAAAATATCTGAAATTTTTTTGTCTCTAGTACCACGGGTGTCGCATATTGATCGTAAAGTATTTGATAGAAGAGATTTATCGCTCATAAGGCTTAGCTATCTTGAACGACTATGATTAATAACGTATTCGTAACGAAAGAGTATTTTACTCCCTTATCGACAATTCTCTGATATACAGGGTGTTTCAAAATTGCGTTGCACGGCTTTTATTCGGAACCAGCGCCTCCTAGGGTCATGGAAGTAAGGTCTACCCCTAGGTTAGTGACCCTGGAGAATCTAATGAGATGACTTACAGCGCTCCTAGCGGCGAAATTAAAAAGTTAAAAAAATTAATTTAAAAACTAAAAGAGATAGAGTAAAAAGTTCAGTACAAAAGTTGTTGCCAAGATCATAACGAACTCAAGTAAAAAAAATTCATCAAAATAGCTTAATTATTCGAGGAGATATTCACTGTTGAAAATGGCACTTTTTTGAGTGGCGAAAAAGGGCCCGGCCACAAATTTAGAAACGCTTTCTCCGTCATTATCGTGCGGGAGTTTTAAGCTTGACAGTGACTGATTTGATGGATCAATCGAAAATAATGCTTCAAATTTTTTTAAAAAGGAAAGTCCAAGCTTGGACATTTAAGAACTACCACGATCAGAAATCGTTACTTTTGCGAGATAAATGTTTACTAAAACGGGTATTAACGATCAATCGCTAATCGAAGATTAATTAGAAATAAATATTTCGAAAACAGTTGACTTTTTAATGTTTTGCATATTGGTAGGACACAAAGTAGGAGAAAAGGAAGAAATTCACAGTGCAAAATTATAATTTATTGAGCTTGCTCAAAAAGATTACCATGGGCAACAATACACTTTTGTGTCCTTTCAACCATGTTAGAAAGCACATTTTGGACCATATGGGGTGTGACAGTTGCGCAACTGTCGATGATGCGGTTTTTTAAGTCCTGGAGACTCGTAGATGGCGTTTCGTAAACTTGATTTTTCAAGTGACCCCAAAGGAAAAAGTCGAGTGGATTAAGATCAGGAGATCTTGGAGGCCATTCAATACTCCCACCATACCCAATTATCTTATTGCCAAATGTGTCTTTGAGGAACTTTTGAACCAGATGTGGCTTGTGCGGTGGAGCGCCGTCATGTTGGAACCAAAGTGATGGTAACAGTGAGAGAGGAATGTCTTCCAAGAAATCAGGCAAGATATCCTGCAAATTCTGAAGGTACTTGTTTCCATCCAGCGAACCAACGAAGAAAATTGGTCCAACTAGACGGTCCCTCCAAACACCGCACCACACATTTACTGACCACTGTACTTGATGTCTAACACTAACTCCCCATGCAGGATTTTGAAGAGCCCAAACATGAGTGTTATGCCTGTTAAAGATTCCATTGCGATGAAATTTTGCCTCATCGGACCAAATGATATTTTTAAAAAAGTTTGGGTCACTTTCCAATTCATTAAGTGCCCAATTGCACCAATCGAAACGTCGTTCCTCATCTCCTTGTAGCAATCCTTGCTGTGGTGTAACATGGTAAGGATGCGCTCCATTCTTGTTCAAAACCCTCCAAATTCGACTTACTGGTAAGCCAGTCAGATCGCTCATTTCTCTAATACTGGTGTGAGGATGGGATAAAGGGTATGCCAGTAAGTCTTCATCTGGTATGCGATTAGTAGAACGTTGTCTCATCGAATAGTGTCTCCTAAGAACGCTTCCTGTATCTTTAAGGCGCTGCACAACTTTCCTGATAGTCGCTGATGTAGGATGAGGATCATTTGGAAAGCGATCAGCAAATACACGTGCAGCTCGAACCGAATTCCGTAGAGTTTCTCCATAGATGAGAACCATTTCTAAATACTGAGATTTACTAAAAGTCGTCATGTTTGAAAAATAAATGACGTGAAATTGCTTTATAATTGAGAAAGAAATCAACTTCAGATTTAAGAACTATAATTTCCTTTCTCTCATCTGAAATAATCAGCACGCTTGTCAAATTCAAGTGACGTTTTCCCCTCAGGCCAATCTAAGCGCTCGCTGACTGAATAACCATATTCGAAATTATACTACCTTGCGGCAAACAAATCAGATCCCTCAACGACAATCCCTATCAATATGCAAAACATTAAAAAGTCAACAGATTTCGAAATATTTAATTCTAATTAACCTTCGATTAGCCATTGATCGTTAATACTTTTTTTATTAAAAATAATTTTCGATTGATCCATCAAATCAGTCACTGTAAAGCTTAAAACTCCCGCACGATAATGACGAGAAAGCGTTTCTAAATTTGTGGCCGGGCCCTTTTTCGCCACTCAAAAAAGTGCCATTTTCAACAGTGAATATCTCCTCGAATAATTAAGCTATTTTGATGAATTTTTTTTACTTGAGTTCGTTATGATCTTGGCAACAACTTTTGTACTGAACTTTTTACTCTATCTCTTTTAGTTTTTAAATTAATTTTTTTAACTTTTTAATTTCGCCGCTAGGAGCGCTGTAAGTCATCTCATTAGATTCTCCAGGGTCACTAACCTAGGGGTAGACCTTACTTCCATGACCCTAGGAGGCGCTGGTTCCGAATAAAAGCCGTGCAACGCAATTTTGAAACACCCTGTATATGGTACCAGAGGAAATATATCGTTCAACATCATTGAGGTTTTTTTATTAAAAAATAATGTGAGTAGTAGTTAGATGTATAAGGTTTCTCTCTCATGCTAATTTTCCTAAACGTTGATATTTTATGGCTGTCGTAAAAATGTTTTTATTGAGTTATTAAACATTGCATTAAATATAGAACTGTATATAGATGTATCAGCCTTTTTGGTTAAAGGAATATAAAGAATTGAACTTATAAAAGTATAAGCTACATTTATTTTAAGCATCACAAGGACACGGAATAAACTTTGTTATGATCTTAACACTTAAATCCTGCATGTCCTATAGTGAATCTCTAAATAGAGCATTTTCAATCACATGACTCGGACAACAGACGCATTGCTCTACAATAACTGGTCGTGACGTCACCTGAAAACACTCTATGAAATGCATTTGCAAACATTAACGGCTGTATTCATCACCTTCTTGACCCAAGTCTAACCTGGAATCAAGCTCTTTTCGACAACTATGATTGGCTTGTTTACCTTTTTCAAACTACCAATCAGAAGTTTTGATTCCAGTAAGGTTAGTGGCGAATATTGCTGTAAGTCCTGATTGCAAAAAAGTTCATTTAAATGTTTGTTTCAAACGCCTTTGGATTAACTATTCCCCAGAAACTCTTAAAACGCCAATATTTGGCTGCCAACTAGTAGAAAGCATACATTTTAATGACATAAATTGCATGATTTCGAAACGCATTGTTATTTCCGAACTGTGTTCTCAGTACTTGGAACCTGTGATTAATAGGAATACTTCATTATGTGCGATCTGTGTTTTTAAATGTCGAAAACCCAATTCAGAGAGGCAAATATATATCTGCCACTGCAAAAGAAAGGAAAATCGACATTTTAAGGTTTTGCTATGACAAATAGTAATCCGGAAAGAAAGATTTATTCTCCGGCCTTTTTAGAATCGGGAAAGCATAAATATCGAATTCAGTTGAATTTATTCTGACAGTTCTTTTCCGCAAAAAGATTTAACGTCTCTAAAACATTTTCGGTTTAAATTAAGGAGGTTTTACCGGTATTGTCTGAAACTGAGAATGGTTTTTGTAGTTCTTTGTAAACAGAATAGGAATTTTGTGTACATTTTTAATACCTTTCTCAGTGCACATGTTCGTTTGTAATAAATATGTCTTATTCTATATGTATTGCACAAAATTATTCTATTACAGCTTGCTTATCTAAGCGGATGTAAAAGTATAAAATTGTCTAATTATTAGAAAGAAAATATCTTTATGTAAAAAAATAAAATAAATGTTACAGTTACCGTTATTCCAGTCTTAGCAAACATTCTTAAATATTCATGATTTTATATAACAGCATTCACTTAATAATTAATGTACCATTTTATAAATGAAATATGACACAAATAATGATACGGTATTATCATTATGATTCACTATTTCATTTTCGCCAATGATGAGGTATTTCGAATTAAGTTAAGTAAAGTATTTCATTACCTGATATCAACATTTAGATAGAAATATTGATTTTAAATCAAAATATTATGTGTCCTTTCACCCAATAAAACAATAGATGCTTTTCCTTCATTTATCTCCTTTAAAACCGCCAAATAGACCCCAAAATAGACGCCAAATGTTTAAACATCTTGACGAATTTTCGCTGTTGCCAAAAATAATTTCGAAAAGTATCTTTTTTTTTGCGATACTTTAAATCTTTGGCATGCACAACACATTGGGATTTTGGTTCAATCCCTTTAACTGTGCCGTCAAATATCACAAAGTTGTTTTAGACTCAAAACATTAGAACATCGCTAAAAATTTCAAACTAACATATAAAAATACATATTGTAATCAGAGATATTTTTAACTCCTCTGAGAGAAGTATTTCACTCCTTGAAAATCGGAAATACTCTTTAAAAAACTAGCCAGGAGTATTTTCACTCTTTGAATTTTTCACTAAGGTTTAGCTTAAAAAATGCACCGCGTGGCTGCACCGAAATCAAATAATATTTTTCTACTAAAAACACTAACCGATCTATGGGCCTTCTCGCTCTCGAAGGCTATGTCTCAGCGGAGACATTTCCGCCCGACTTCTGGCCAAAGCCAATTGCCAAAAGCCACGGCACCCTAATTATCATACTTTTTAATTGTGTTTTCATACAGCCATAGTAATTTTTTTTTTTTCGTTTCTTGTTCTGATGCTTAGGGAGTTTGATTGAGGTTTTCGTATTTCTGTATTTGTAGTTCATGCTATTTCCGTAATTTCAGTCCTCATAATTCAATTTCACTCCTAAAAAAGTCAACGAGTATTTTAACTCCTCCAAAAAAATCCTAGAAATAACACTGATAGTAATGTCAATAACAATCGTAAAAAATTGGCGATATTTGTGAATATTTGGCATCCAAAACAATTTTCAACGGGACGGTTAACTGAAACTGTACCGTGATTTTCAACGGGATGAATAACGGAAAAGCACCATCTCAAATAAGACTTACCTTACAAAACAACATCTTCATGAATTAATCAAAACAACATAAACCCCCTTCGCTCAGTAAAAACAATCGTTTCTAACTTCCCTAACCGAAAAATTACCTCTTCCCCAGTAAGAAACGTCATGAACTCGCCCACATTTAGTCCGCAGTTAGTCGTGATCTGTATGAACAACTGTCTTTTGGAACCCTGCCTGATGCTATATACACCCAGCAAGCACCATTTACTTCCAGCACCTCTTGTCAAGGAAAGTTATAAACGATGGTATTCATCGGGGCCACTTATCCTTTACTCCAAGTTCATGGGCTTTTCTCTTTTCTGCTCTAGGCTAAATGGTAGTGAAGGATGGGGTTTCTGTTGAGGTTGGTCACCGTTAAATGGGGGCGACGATTTTCTTGTGATTAATTAATATATTCGTTTGAGTATGTTTAACTAAACCACATGCTTACTTAATTATACTCGACAGCAAAACGTTTCCTTACCCTATGACGTCACTATGTGGAAGCAGAAACTGCGCCTGTTGGGATGCTAGGAGGAGTTTCGGTACGTAAATCGTGATGAAAAGAGGCTATATATATGTTATGGGCAAAGTGATTAATCGGGCATTATTAATAATGCCCGAAGTGGAGGCGGGCAAAGTGATGAATTTCATTCATAAATTCCACTGAATTTATCACATTGCCCGTAACATATACATGCGTTTAACAAAATAATCATGTTTTTAAATTGACGTTCTTCATTTCACTCAAAATTCAGACACCGCGGGGAACTACTTTGTTTGTAGTGTTCGGCACTAGTTAACTAGAACTAGTTGCAACTCGTAGTTAACTACCTATTAACTAGCAGTTAACTAGTAGTTTAACTACTTTTGGTTTAAACTAGTTGAACTACTTTTTTTAATAACTACTAGTTGAAACTATTTTCAAATTTTCAACTACTTTAAATAAATTTTTTGTTTAAAATTTCAAAAATATTTAAAATTTTTATCAAAATATACAAAAATTACACTGCTATTTATAACTACAATGTCATGGTAGAGTACTCAAATACCATAACCAGAAATAAAGCACCGTTTTGAGCGAAGCATAAAGTTTTTTGTGATATAGATAAGAAAGATGTATTAGAATTTGGGCAAAAAATAGGTTATGAAATTAAATAGACTAGTTAACTAGTAGTTAACTACTTTGGGAAATAGTTAACTACTAGTTGCAACTAGTCCCAGGAAAAAATAGTTAACTACTTGTTGCGAATACTAGTGAAACACTGAAACTAGTGGACCGACCTAGTGTTTAAGATTAACTTTAATTAATTATTAACTTTTACTTTTTATATTTTGGCATTGTTGTAAATATCTTTGGAATTGAAATTATGTAAATAAAATTAAGAATGGAGATTAAATGGATTGACTAGATTGAAAACTGTTGTAATTTGAGACCTCTTCTTTTTGGAATAAATTTTAAGATTCTTATCAGCGATAGTTTAGGTAAAATTTTACACTACTAGTTGCAACTAGATTTTCCCAGACTAGTTAGTAGTTGGTAGTTAACTACTTTTTGACCACTAGTTGCCAAACACTATAGAGCATAGAGCATTTTCAATCACATGACTCTGCCTAACAACGGCCTTAGCAACGTTGTTTATTCGCCAAGTGACGTCATGTGCGAATGCTGCTATTGGATACTCCTATGTCCCGCCCCTAACAACAGCCTTAGCTATGTTGATTTTGTCCTCCAAGTGACGTCATGTGCGAATGCTCTATTCGCACATGACGTCACAGGCTTGTGACGTCAGAGGCTTGGATGACAGACAGTATGATGGAAAACTATAGGATGCACATCGTTTATTTGTTTACTTTTGATGTGAATTTTGAAAAATAAGGATGTTTTATGTTTTTCTCCAAAGTTTACTTTAAAGTAACCTTTATTTACTCTAAAATGGCATCTCTGCATATTATAAGTCATTCAATAATACTACATTTTATATTTAGCAGTGTTCTAATTGCTGAAACCATTTCTGCCAGTGTTCTAATTGGAAGTACCATTCGCAATGCTACTAACATATTTTAAAATTCTTAATTATTTATTAATTATTCAATATTTAGTTTCAGTAGCATATTATAAGTATTTTACAGATGTATCGGACTCGCATATTGTTCTAACAAATGTAAACAAAAACATGTCACCTCGTAATAAGTCTTTTTCTAAATTTAACTTACCATTAAAACACAAAAACTTATGCACTTACCTTCAATAACTATTATTCTTTCGTTCCGGTCTTTAACCGAGCCTAAAGAATCTTTTTAAATGAACTTTTTTTATAAAAACTAAATGCAGCGCATATTCTCTATGGGAGCCTAATGTTAAAGAAAAGTTGTCTATCCTCCAAGCCAGCTTGATCACGTGATCGGAGACACGTGATTGAAAATGCTCTATTTGTTTGTTAAGTGACGTCATAGGGTCAGGAAACGTTGCTGTCGAGGTTAGAGTTAAGTTTAATTAATTAGTTAAATGCCGCGTGAAACACTCTTCCCAACACTATTTTAGCACGATAATGAACACTTCTAATCAAAAGCATTTTGATTGTATTGCGATTATGTTACGATTATGTTGATAATGTGTTGTGTGAGAGAAAAGACAGTGTTGTAAAAGTGTTATTGAAAAATGTGTTCTTATGGTGTTTCGATCCAAATTTATGAACACATTTTACAACACCTATTCTTAGAACACATTTATGGAAAAAAAACTCATTTCTAACACTTTTCAAACATATTCAGAACACTAACACAACACAATAAAGTGTTCTAACTGACAACACAGCAAAAGTGTTGTTAATTTGAGGAGAAAAAAAGTGTTAATAAATGTGTTTATGATGTGTAGTTTTGTGTGTTATTGTTGGTGTTTTGTGTTAAAGAGTCAGAAAATGCGTTATAGTGTTTTCTTCCCAAATTTAAGAACACATTTTACAACACTATTCTTAGAACAAATTTATGGAAAGAACACATTTCTAACACTTTCCAAACATATTCAGAACACTATCACAACACAATAAGGTGTTAAAGTATTTTAACTGACAACACAACAAAAGTGTTGTTAATTTGAGGGGAAAAAGTGTTAATAAATGCGTTTATTTGTGTGTTTGCAGTGTATGTTTCAGTGCAACGTAAATCACAAATCACCCTCATCCATGCCACAAATTGTAACACATTTCAGTGACATCCTTTCTATTGTGATGCCACATATTTTTCCATTGTTATAGTTTTCCAGTTGTTCCATATTAACCCCCCTCACTGAAATGCCATACTTTCAAAACTGTAAAAATAAACCAAAATTATACACATTTCAAATTTTCTTCACTACTTTAGCCCTACCAGACGATTCCCAATAACCCTTTTATTACAAAATCCTAACTAGTAATGGAAGAAAGACCATTTTGAACAATGGAGCAGCAACGAACAAAAAAGTTTATTAGAGTGATGTCACAAATGATTGAATTCCCACTCTTGTCACATTTGTGTTACATATGTGACCTCTTCCTTCTCTAAACTTGATAAGTAATCTGTTTAAATCCCTAATTAAAAATATATTTGTATTCAATAATAATACCGTTTAGTAATACTCATTGATATAATGCTTATTAGTTTTAATCAAGGATTCCGTGAATTTGTATGAAATCAGTTTATAATATGAAAATATTTCCTATCGCAACTTTTCTTAGAGTATAAATTAAAATAAATATCGAGAGCTATCAAAATTTCAAAATAGTATTTCCAATAATGTCATTTCGTTACATTTTTTGAATTAATTGAACTTGGTTTCATAAAGCCCAAAAATCCCTTTTGCCGAAATCCATAATGCCTGATGAAATACCTTATTCCCTCTGTTGATACTGGAGGGAAGGTATGTCATCACATTAAAAGGTTTCCTTTCATTGTATACGGGTGGATATTTCGAAACTATACTCATTAAGATTGCACTTAACGAAATTTTGAACTTGGCGTATCAAATAATCTTTAGTGTAAGCTCTAGTGCCAAAATATTTTACTATCAACTAGGTCAACTCGCTAAAGATTTCATACGCTAAAGATTTCATATGCCCTCAGAAAAAGTGTGGTGGATTGAGACTACTACTATGAATAAAAAAGGCAAACAAGACAAAAGGTGTAGAAAAGATGCCTGCCAAGTTTTCAAGGCACGTACTTTTGTCCTCACGTCCTGCGCCCCCTTACCCGCCACATCGGGTAAGAGTACTCCACGTTGTGTAAGAGTACAGATTCAATTTTTCATTTTATTTTTTACCTTTGTTTAAGCTAAAAACGTCCTTTTTGTAACTTAATTTGCCATCTTATGTTCAGCAAATTGTTGACACTCTTGCTTTTAAAATCTCAATTTCATAGGCTGAAAAAAATTCTGTGCGTACTCTGACCCTCCCTTATTTACTCTATATTTTGGAACATATCACTTTCGGCATTCCTAGTTTTCATGGAAAACAATGAATTTCAGAAATCTAAGCATTACTAAAGATTTTGTACAAAAAAAGATTAAATCGGGGGGGGGGGCAGTTTTCCTACGTAATTATGAGAAGGGGGTTTGTGGTTTGCTTATATTTGCTGACAAGGGGGAGAGGGGATCACACAAATGGCCAAAAACGTGTTTACGTAATACTTGAACGGCCCCATAGTTGAAATAAATGATTTAAATAAGCTTTACGTGCCTGTATTTTAATAGTAGAATGCAATTTTCTGATTTTACTGTCTCTGGCCCTCACCTCCCTATAAAAAGTTTATTTGGTACTCAGGTAGCTAAAGGTTGGACCACACCTGGTTACGTCATCATTTATAGAGAAGTATCAACCAATCGCGTCGCTCGAATCGCTGCATGCCAATCCTCCCTAACTCTGCATAGTCGGTTATTCCCCCATACATCCAAGCTTTCAGCTACTCTCATTACAAAATACCCAACGGCAATACGACCTTCAATCCACACACACCCACGATATACCCTCAAGTAAAAAGCTCAAAATATTTTATTAACCCGAAACAGGCGAAACTAAAGCCTCCCGGCGAACTCAAAATATACATTAATGAAATTTGGATGATGGTGCTGCTGACAGTAAAATGAAGAGAGAGAAAGCGAATCTCATTATAGAGGTTTCTCTGAGAAAAGTGTGCATTTCCCTAAATTCTAAATGATGCTTAAAGGAGGATGTGCTTAGGAAAGGGTTTCCATATTTTCTTGGGTATGGGAGGATGTGAAAAGAGGATCCATTTTGGTGTTTTAATGAAGACCTTTCGGAATATCTAGGGGTATAGAAAGCGTTATTTTTGTTGGTGTTGTGAAGTTTGGATAATGGTTGGTTTGTGCCTTTATTTAAATGCAAACTGAAGGGGGTATTGTTGCGTTGAAAAAAAATCGTAGATGAATAGTTTGGTCATTATGCTAACAATATCATATGCTGGTTTTTTTTAAATATTTTTTATACATTTTTAATGTATTTTAGCATTTTTTTGGATACACGCTTACAATATGTCAGAGAAAATAAAAATTGAAGTGCCTTTTCCTTGAAAAAAATCATAGATAGTTGTGCTAACAATATAATGAACTGTTATTTTTTTGACATTTCTATGTATTTTAGGGCATTCTATCTTTTATATGTACCTTAATTTCACACAACATCATGACTTCATCAAATTAATTAGTAGTACTTTATTTTTCCTATGTAGCCTTTTTCTTCTAATGTACTGATATACAGTCGTCTCCGCTTAATGTAATAACGGTTAATATTATCAATTGGATATTGTTATCAAAATTGACCAGTCCCGATCACTCTTATTTAACTTAATGTAAAATGCGCCGTTTTACGTCATCAACATTTCGCTTAATGTTATCAAAATTTAGTGAAATCCCCTAAAACCCTCCTTTTTCCAGTTGAAAGGCCACAAAATGAGCCATTTATTCATTAGTAGTATCTGTTCCACTCTCTTATTTTTTTAAGAATGAATAATTTGCATAATACAAACTAGGGAATGGTTTTATATACTTCAATTAGGACTACATAGTTGTGATTTTAATACAAAATTCTACATAGTTACGCTGTTTGAAACTTTCTAGTATCAAATCGATTATTACTATTAATCGGATATTGTTATTCTTCTTCTTTTGCACAAAAAAGCGATTACATTAACCGGAGTCGACTGTATTAAACCTGCGGAACAAAACACAACTACTATTTATTCCGCAAATCGTGACGTCATGCGTGAACTCCAAACCACCTCACAGCTAGCATCGAACGCCATTACACCTCAACAGTTCACGACACAAACAGTAACGCATTCTCACACACAGAAAAAAAAATATCCCACCACCCCCAACCCTACCTTCCCTATTACATTTGCATTCCACATCGCAAGAACCTTCTCACTTAAACTGAGTGAGATTACGGTACGGAACACGACCCACGTATGAAAAAAAAATTCCAACCCACGGAAAAAAAACAACCGATTTACATTCCAGAAAAATACAGGAGGGGGGAGAGAGGAAAATCGAACGTCCCCACAGGAATCGTCTATCCCTTCCAGGCAATTACCAAGTCCAGAGTGCTAAAGAGCCATAACTTTAATCTCCTTTCTGCGGGAGGGGCTCATCATTTCCACATCTAGATTCCATTCCGGCATTCATTTGCGAGCGAAATTTGAATATCCCTCACCTCCGCGGACCGGTGACACTTGCTAAATGACACGTTCCTCTTTCGACCAGTGCGATGATGGGCTCGCCGTGATTATTTTCGGATTTAATTATTTTTGAAAGGAAATGTGTGGAAAACTCTCGTTTAAAGGGTTGGGATATTTATTTTAAAAGAGGGGGATTTTTTAGGGGGCAAAAATGTGTTTGATCACTTTTTTTTTCGTTAATATATCACAGGAATATTTTTATATTGATGTTCCTGGTTTTTGGCTAACTTCGTATTTCAACAATGGACTCAACCCGTCTGACGTCACACAGAACCAACACGTGACCTACTGAGCTTGCAATGGACTCTAACCGCCTACCTGGTTCGAGACTATAAAAGTCACGTGTCGGTGGTAAAAAAACTCTCACTATCCAAATTATATCTCACTACGACTACAAACTCTACTAGCTTAGTAGGTCACGTGTTGGTTCCGTGTGACGTCAGACGGTTAGAGTACATTGGTTACCACAGATACTACACTTGTAGAGTTAGTAGTGAGATATGGTGGTAATGAGATATGATTTCATAGTGAGAATTTGTTTACCACCGTCACTTGACTTTTATAGTCTCGAACCAGATAGGCGGTTAGAGTCCATTGTACAACGATGATAAAACATATTGATTATGTGCTTAAATTCATAGACATGAGATTCTAACATTTATATTATACGAATATTAGCCTTGAAAGTGCCAAAATTTAAATAGGTGACCAATGGGTATATCTAGTATTTACACATTTTTTTCTTAAGGCTCAGTTTTACTGAAAAGAAAATTTTGTTAAAAATGTCCCTTTTACTCATATAGCTTTTTGACTACTTTTTTAAAAATCTGAATAGAATTTTTTTATCATGAAAACTTACATAAACACGGTGGTTTTTTTTTTCGAGAAACTGGTATATAAATGCAATGATGGTTTGAAAGAAATTACAAAAATCGTAAAGAAATTTGTATACGTAGTTTGTCTTACCAAGTCTATGGTTCCATCACCGTCAGAGATAAAAACAATATTGTTAATAGAAACATTTAGTACTTAGCTCCCATAGAAACTATTTAAAGAAAGATGAAACATAGAATTCAATTTATTAAAGAACCTATTTTTTTTAATTGTATCGGATAATGTTATCGAAATTGACCGGCCCCGATCACTCCAATTCAACTTAACGCAAAATGTATCGTTTTGTTTGATCAATATATCGCTTAATGTTATCAAAATCTGGTGAAATCCCCTAAAAAGCTCCTTTTCTCCCGTTTGAAGGCCAATTTTAACACATAAGCCGCGTTCACAAACACCATTCTAACCGGGGACAGGCAGAGAAAACCGGTTCTTCTTCCACCGCTCTCCCTACTCTAGGGAAAACCTCACCGGACCATCAGTTGAAAATTCTCCCCTGGGCCATAGCAGTAGGAAATGTTTTAATTGGACTAACCGCCTGTAGAGGGCGCTTTCGCTGGCTTCCCGTAATGTATTTCTACGAGCTCACTCGCTTGTACCGGTAGGATCTACCGGTAAATGTGAACGGGCTATTTTATTTCTTCACGGTTAGTTTTCGGAGATCCCTTTTCCCCTACTTCTTTTAGCTCTTTCTCCGGTTGAACAGGTTGTCTGTTGTGAACGCGGCTATAATCATACAAAATGAATCATTCTATTCTCATATTTTTCTTTAATAATGTAAAAGTTGCAAATACATACTAGGTAACCGTTTAAATACTTCAATTAGGACTAATAAATACAGTTGTGATTTTAAAGCAAACACTCCACTATAGTTACACTATTTTCCACTTTCTATTAGTATCAAACCGTTGACTGTTATCAATGGGATATTTTTATCATTTCACTCTTGGACAAAAAGTGATCACATTAAGCGGAGTCGATTGTATATAGAAAACAATAAAACACAATTCTACAACAAAATTACCCTCAAAAAAGCGGTTTTCCCCTTTTGCAACATTACAGCGATTACAACATCTTCCCTATAATGGCCAGGGCAAAGATTTCGTATTCCATCTTGATCCCCATCTTCCCCATCCCCCCACACACTTGAGAAAATCCCTCCATCCTTCACCCTTCCCCCCATCTGGATTCATCCACAACAACCGGTATTTGAATATTTCCATCTCCTCCTCCATTGGCCATTCATCCAACTGCCATGACACACACAGCAAACGCCGGGGTATCACGGCAGCCGGCCATTGGTCAGTTTTAAGGGGGGTTCGAACATACCTTCTGGGGGAGTGGGAGAGCAGTGAGTGTTCGAGTGTTTTAATTAAGGGGATGCGTGAGCAGTGTCATTTATGGGGGGACATGTGCTAATTTGGAAGGGTCATTCGAAATTCGAATGGGCGGTGGGTGGGTATTTCTGGTAATCGTGGTCGTTTGTGGTACTTTTGCCAGTGGAAATAATCGACGTTTATTGGAGTGAAGTATCGAATGTTACCGTGGATCGATGTTTTGAAGTTCTAGTAGGAGTAGTAGTAATGCCGGGTTTCGTTGGATTTAATTGATGTTTAATTGTTGTTGAAAAGTTGGATGGGTTTCGGAATTTTTCTTAGTTTATTTAGCACTTTTTACAACTATATCCCTCTAATTTACAGTCGATATATGTCTACAATCGTCTAAAAATTGTCTGCAAATTATTTTTGTAGCACAATGTTCTTAAGTAGTAGGATCTAATAAAAAAAAGTAAAGATAAATATTTCGATTAAAATTATTAAATTAGAGAAGGAAATTGTACTTTTTTAAATATATACTAAGCTTTTATTGAGTTGGTGTTTCAAAATCAGTCTACAAAGCAACTTTTTGTGAGTTTTACATAGGTAATTGAATCTTTTATTTTAGTTTTAGTGAAAAGCTTTTCTTGGTAAATATATACCATTCAGATGTCTAATAAAACCATTTAGCTTCACAAAAGGAATTAAAGTAAATTATTTCCAATTATGTTAGATAATACCTTACCTCAAATTAAACGTATTCAAAATAAACTGTTTGCATCTACTATCGTCTATGCCCAGAAAGAACATTTAAATATCTCAATTAAATGGACTTAATTCTACACATTATATCATCGATATACTATATAAGTAAAGGTAAAAGAAAAAGTATATTTTCAAATAACTTCTTGAGCAAGAATACTGCGAATTATTCATAATAGCGTAGGTTGTAACAATTATTTTTGCAAATGCAATGTTGTATAACAATGGTTTTCATGAGGGAAAGAATCTTTGAAGTTTTTGAAATCATCAAATATGAATCTTACATAAAAAGCACAACATGTATTTTTCAAGCACTGCGAACAAAAATATCTATCTAATGCATTATTAAAAAGACGCGTTCATTTTGAAATGTGACATGCTTTAAAACCTCTTCTTCTTCTCTTATGTGCAACTAAATATTAGAATACAACAAACTATAATATTTGTGAAAAGGCATATTTGAGAGAAGAAAATAAAAACTTCCACAAAACGTCTACCCATCAGAACACAGGTAAGTGCATACCTATAAAGACGTTTTTCCAATCCTCTGAGACATTTCATAGAACATTATTTGACTTTTAAATCCCGCTCTTTTCTCCCCTGGTGGAACTCTCTTTTTTACAACTTCGAAAATCATATTCCGCTACAGCACCAAAAAAAAAAATAGTAAGGCACTTAAAAAACTACACAGTGAGAGTAATATATGAAATATTATCCGGCAAGGGAGAACCTCTTGCGGAATATTTTATGAAGGCAAATGATCTTTATCCTTTCTCTGCTAACAGTCTGCGGGAAGCGCTTTTCAAGGTAAGGGCTGGAACACACTGGGCGAATAGAGTCGCTAGAAGTCGTTAAAATCTTTATCAAACGGAGTGGAGAAGGAGCAGGATAGAGTTTTACAACGGCCGGAGAAACCACCCCGGTCTCTTTGTGTGGTTAATAAGTGAACAAAAAAAAACCCTCCTCTGACAGGCAGAGATCTTTTTAACTCCTCTGAGAGAGTATTTCACTCCTTGAAAATCGGAAATACTCTTTAAAAAAACTAGCCAGGAGTATTTTCACTCTGAATTTTCTACAATGGTTTAGCTTGAAAAATGCACCGTGTAATAATGTTTAATATTTTCTATTAATACTTAACATATGCTATAAAGCCCAATTCCCATGTGTTGCGTATTAAAATTCGTCGGCGAAAAACGCTTCCCTACTTTCCCTACATTTTCTGAGGAAGAGCAATCCTTTCTTTTAAAACTAGATTCACATGATCACATGTCATAAAGAGTCCAATCATATGCCTAGAAGAAAAAACGCAGCGCTCAAAATTCGCACGACTTTTTTCTTAGATTTAATTTAAGAAATTTGGGAAATTCGCTTGCGGTTTTAGTCACATGATTTCCTCCAACCAATAAGAAAGCCCTTATAAAACAAAACAGCATCCATTTTATTTTGATGGTTCAAAGCAGATCATAATCGTCTATATCACCGAATTTAAATTGTGCATCCTAAAATGGAAACTAATTAAGATGAGTTAACCACTCACAAAGTTAATAAAATTATAAAAGAAGCCTCTTTGTAAGAATGAGCGGCTTCTAGATTGCAGGAATATTTAAAAAAAACAGACGGCATGGGAAGTAGGCAGGAATTCAGGAGGCAAGCGGTGAGTTAAATATCTTAAAATGGTACATTTAAATTCGTAAAGAGAACTGTAATTCGAAATAATTTTTCATTATGCTTTTCTGAATTGTTAGACTCCATACAGATGTACAAAATATACAAATAAAACTTATGTAGAACCATAATTGTAATTTAAATTAATACTTGATAGCTCATTGGTATAACTATTTCTTCCCATGCCGTCTGTATTCTGCATATTTTTGTACTTTTCTTAGTAAGTTGTCTTTTTCTATTATGATCCAAATCAGAAATAGCCCCAATTAATTCGAATGTTTGGAGATCTACTGTATTTTAATACAAATACATTACTTATCATGATTTGGATAGATACAGTGAAACTAATATTTTCATCAGAACATGTGAGGGAATAGAAAAAAAAAAAGAGTCGATAGGCATGTGCAATCAGAATTTATTGATGTTCTTCCTGAAGGAGATTCAGTGAGAAAATTATTTTTATTTAATGTTCTTAAACCAGCTTAAAATAACTTGTTTAATTTTTTACAACAGCTTATGTATATATGAAACTACATTTCCACTTCGGAGCTTCTCGATGTCTTGTTATGAATAAACTTTAGAATTTTAGCAGTGATGCTTTAAATTGATTTATTTTTAATGGATGCTACTAATTTTATGAAAAATGCATGCTTATAAAACTTAATAAAGTTGTTTAAAGTTGCTGTAAGTTTTGGCGCCAATACAATAGTAGGCAAAAGTCAGTGACCTCTAGTGAGCGTAATCAGAAACAGAGCGGGCAAAAAAGCTAGGGAAAAAGATCCTTAAAAATTCGCGACGAGTAAATTCGCTTGCGTATTAGGGTGGGTCATTTTACTATGGCGAAAAAAAAATTTTACAAATTCTATCGGGCACAGCAAGAAAAGGGTGCCAAATGGTCTCAAACTAACGTGTGTAAAATATTATTCCATAATAATAGCTCTTTTTGCCTCCGGATTGGCCTCAAAGGGAGTAAAATTAAGTAAAATTTTCTTTTTTTTTGAATTTTAGAAACTTAATTTTTTGGGTTTGTAATATTTTGAAGGTTACAAATATGGGTCTTTAAAAGCAATTTTAATCATATTAGTTACACTTAAGAAGTATTAGTACAAAAACAACTTATAAAAAATGCAAGATCATACGTATTATCATATTAACAAAACAGGCATAGAGCAGGAGGGTTTTTTGCAAACAAACAATGGATTGTCACTGGTATAGATTTTAAATATTGGTAGATCAGATATATTCTCTCAAGTCTATTCAATTCTTCTTCTCAAGTCAATTCTTCAATTCAAGTATTCTTTTAAATTTAAAAAGTCGAAATAGGTTTAGGATAGTTGCTATTTTTCTTAAATGCTCTGATTTCAAAATTCAGCGGACTGTTATTTCACTAGCTCAGTGGTTCCCAAAGTGGGTTCCACGAAAAAATTTAGGGGTTCTGCGTGACAAATTTTACTTCCTTAAAGAAAATAAGAATGGTGTTTTTTTTATATTAAGTTCATCAAAATGCAAATCCTAGCAAAAATATGTATTAAATTCTTAAAAATGTATGTCCTAAATTCGGATTAGGTGTTCCAAAACAAGTTAAAACCCTCTTTTTATAGTCAAATTTCCCAAAATTTTCTGGGGGAGGACCTCCAGACCCTCCAGATGGTTCTTGGAACTCGCTTAATCACAACTTTTTCAACATTAAGTTGGCTTGTTTTATTTAATATCAGAAATTAAATTTTGAAAAGTCGTTGATTAAAAAATATTCAGGGTTCCGCGATCATTGGTAACAAATTGGGGGGTTCCACGAGCAAAATAGTTTGGGAACCACTGTACTAGCTGATCAATTTTCATGTGTGCGAAGAACCTATAATTTTTTTGAAATACTGCATAAAGTTTGGCTTCCATCTCTGAGTGGTAAATATTAAGTTGCAATAATCTCTTAACATAAAGAGCTAATTTTGATTGGAATCTAGGTTGGGCCATGAAATTTCCTCTAATGCGATACAATAATAATTGATTTTCAAAAGCAGATTCTATTGAACCCTACTAGGTTCTGTTGACACTATTTCTGTTCAAATATAATTTTTGGTTTGTGCTTAGGCTTTGATGAAAAAACTAAGGTAATTAGCTGACATTAGGAAAGCAAAAAAGGATATTTAATAAAACTTTTGTCCAAACTCCCTAAAATCTCTTATCTTGGGATCCAAATGTGTTTACATAAATATGTTGAAACAAGTGTCGGATGGATAGTTCGTACATAGGCAATAATCAAATACATATCAGTATGATTCACATCAGTAACGATTTATACATAATTTTCTTCTTTGGAGGGAGGATTGACTCAAAATAGTTTCTTACGCGTACAATGTTTAAGTATAGCAAATTTAGCAGGTTAAAACAATTACAATTTTGTTTTGAAAATTACTGTAGCTAATTTCAAAATTTTGAACACAAAACTGAGCTCTAACCTTAAAACGGAGCTCTGTCGCTCTCCTTATGAAAATATTTGACTCTTAAAATAGGATTTTAATTTATTTTTGGACATTAGGGACTCGTTTGGGGACACTTGTGGTGGACTGCTCTTATATGCTACTGAAATTTCAAAAACTCCAATCTTAAAACTATTATAGAAATTTTTTTTTGGGGAGGCTGAAACTTATATACCATAATAGCTACCACAATTCTGACACATACATTTTTATTAAATTAAATGTTTTTACCATCCTATTCAACCGCCAATAAAGGTTTTACACATCTTTTTTTATTCTAGCAAGAAATTATTGATTGCCTGTTCTATTCATTGTGATATTTCAAAATAAGTTGTGATAGAACTCAAGTATTTCATCTCTTGTTTTATTTTTATTTATTTTATACTCTTCAATGATGATTTTTAAATCATTGTAAACATTTACATTCATGAAGGATTCGTGCAATTGAGGTAAAAGCTCGATTTTCATTTGTCCATTTTTACATGGAATTACTACATTGCTGGAAACTTTGAGGTCAATCCGGAGGCAAAAAGAGTTATTATAATGGAATAATATTTTACACAAGTTAATTTGAGACCATTTGGCACCTTTTTGTCGCTGTGCCCCTGAGAAAATGTGAAAAAAATATTTTTGACCCACCCTATTGCGTATTTTCAAAAAACGCAACCCATGGGAATTGGGCTTAATTGTTAAAACCCAAAATAGCATCCTCATTTATTTTTTTTTTTTTCAATTTAATTTTGTCCGTTAAAAAGTAAGCGTTTTTAACAGAAAATTTGTTTCTGTATATGTAGTTTATGCTATTTCCGCATTTCACTCCTAATAATTGAATATCACTCCAACAGATAGGGGATTTTCAAATTTCTACGAATTCCACATTAATCAAGGCTAAACTTTCCCTAGATTCCAATTCTGTGTTTTTTTTTAAATAGTTTTATAGTCATAAAAAAATAAATAAAAATAGTCAAAATATAGCGGTTTGATGTGGAAAGGATGACACCCGCTTTCCTCTGCTAGAGGAGTAGGTAGTCTATACTCGACAACAACGTTTCTTGAACCCAGTACGTCACAAATGCGGAAGGAGAAATCGGTAAACACAAAGACTGTTGGGTTGCTAAGAGGAGTTTCAGTACGCAAATCGTGATGAAAAAGCACTATATACATGGGTTTAACCACGGCTTACTAGATACTTATACAGGCTAGCCGAGTACGGAAATCATTGCAAATCCAGATGGCAATACTGGACAAACTGGCAAAGCATATCCACAGTGTTGAAGGCGGTGGGTGATATAGGTAGGTCTTGTAGCGCTCCAAGCGGGAAAAGTTGTCAAATGGTTTTCATTGTTTAAAACTCGGCTAGCCTGTATAAGTATCTAGTAAGCCGTGGTTTAACAAAATAATCATATTTTTAAATTGACGTTCTTCATTTCACTCAGAATTCAAACACCGTGATGGGAACTACTTTGTTTGTTAGTGACGTCATAGGGTCAACTTAAGTTGCTGTCTAGTACAGTGCCCTCAACTCGCCTTCTTTCTTCCCTCCGTTTGACGAGGATCTCAACGACATCGAGCGGCTCAAAACGCAGAGTGTGTCCTGACCCTTAAGCAGGGGAAGGGAATAATAGCGTTTCTTGCTCGCTTATTCATTCATGCTTGTTCAATATTTTAAGTGAAGAGGAAAAACAGGAAAAAATTCGAGTTCCACGAGGCAGAGGGATTTGTGTCTGTATACATATTAGAAAGAAATGAAAAGACGGAAATTTTGAAATTGAATGTGACATTCTTCATTACTCAGTGGTTATTTATACGTGATCTTATACACACTTAGGGTAGAGTATGAGTTAACATTTTAGGTAACCTTTTCCAAGTCGCTGTTTAAATGATGCTTTTATAGAGAAACAAAGTGGTTTGTTTTTAAGGAAGATGAATTTCCTTTTAATGTTTTTCAATTTGGCGCTATTCAATCTTTTTTCATGTTCGATGAGAGCGAAGAATCTTACCGATAATGAAATAAAATATAGGAATGTAATTATAAATTGTAGACAAAAGGTACTAAAATTACACATTAAAGTTTTTATTTATGTTTCTGAAAAAGAAATATAGTTTTATCAAGTAACTCATTAATAACCAGTTCACAGTAATGATTATAAATTATAAAATCATCTAAGTACGTTTTATTGTTAACTACGTATAAAGAAATCGATATAGTTAAGCAAAAACGCCACTTTATTACTATTTTTGCTATAATTGAATTAGTTAAAATAAGCATTACTCAAATTTATTATTTTTAAACCGTATGTTTAAGTATTAAACGATATTTTTTCAACGGAAACTTAATAAACTATATTAATATATAGATGGCAAAAATACATGAAACATTAAAAAAAAATTCTCGTACCTCAAAAACTCCTTGCTTGAAAATAAAAACAATAAAAATACTATGCACTCCTACTTTTTTTCTTCATAATTCAAATAATCCTCTACCCACTTGCTAATTATAATCCTGTGAATATATTATAAGAACTTTAAATTTTCAAAGTAAGAGTGCGTAGTAGTTAATGATAGAAAAACACTTGGTGAATGCGGAAGAGAAAATGTTGGAAATAACGTTAAAGCTTTTTAAATATTAAAGGTTTTAAGTTTTAAGCCCATCAGTATCAAAGAAAAGTTTTTATCTTTAAGTTTTATAGCAGATAATTTTTTTCTCTGTAACTATATTTTACTCTGGTTTCTTTTCTGATTTTAAGATTATTCATTAAAAACTCTATCATCATTCATGCATACTTTAATTTCTTTGGTGAGATATTTTTAAATCTTCCAAGTTATTTAAAGTTTATCGCATTAACGTAAGAAACAAATTAATAAAAAACGTAATTCCTACCATTTAATGTAATTTTTTAATGAAGTTTTGTGCCTAGTTAATAGATCAGCTATTGGTACCATTTGGCCCTTTTAAACCTTTTCTTACTTTTGGAATGTTAGAACTATAGTTATATGGATATACGGCTTCGTAAGCATTAAACTCTTTTATAGAACATTTTTGTTATAAGTTTATGTTTCTATAAAATAACATTTTGTAAAAATTAATCAAATAGCATTTTTCAAATTTTAGACTTCGAAAAAAATCTATATTTTAATTTTCTGAAAATATAAAAATTCAATATCGATAGAAATTATTCCAAAAGAAATATGCTACTAATCAATTAAGAAAAATCTCAAACCCAGATTACCTTTACACTTTGAATTTAAAAAAAAACCGCACTTCTAAAGTTTTCATGTACATAATTATTTTATAAAATTCTTAATGATGTATTTCGCAACTTTGTTCGCTAAAGCAGAAATAAACATCAAGCTACTGATTACAAACAAATCGCAAGCCTTCGAGTTCTTTTCAATTAAACCAAGAATCCCCCAATCTGCTATTATTCAGTTCACAAAATCAATATTCAATTTCCTGTTGAGCTTCTTCTACTTGTGTTCCTCATTTTCTGATAACATAATGATTCCTTTTCGAATCGGCGGTACTTCAGTAGTTGACGAAAACGGTCGAACTCGGATCGTAGAGTAAGGAAAGAATAAAATAGAGAGCGAATCGGGTTCGAACTCAACGGAAGCTGCTGCTGTTGTCAAGATAAACTGGCATTGGAGCTCAAGGTCACTAAAGGTAACCAGTTTTCCTATACCGTTTCCAGAACCAGCTGTTTACGCACGCATAAAACAGACTTTAACAAGCTGTCAAGCGTTTAATATTGATGGTATTTACGTGAAACTTTGGACTAAAGGATGCTCAACTATGCTCTTTCAGATTATCCAATCAAAAGAAAGGATTTCGAAATACAAAATAAAGTTTTTGCAGTTTTTTCACATTTTTTGTGGATTTTAACTTTTTTCGTATCAAAACAAATTTTAAAGTGAAAGCTTTTCAGATAATTTTAAAGATCATATTAAACCACAAAATTTGAGACCATAATTAATTTTTTACCAATAGTAGGTCTTCTACAAATTGAATTTTTCAATAAGTTTTTTGGGGTGTCTCTCAATTTTTAACTCTCTCTCTCTGGTATTTGGTCTGGGACTGGGACACAAATCCTATGTGATTCTGACTCGTCTATACTCGATTGCAACGTTTCTTGAACCCAGTACGTCACAAATGCGGAAGGAGAAATCGGTAAACACGAAGCCTGTTGTTTTGATAGGAGTTTCGGTACGCAAATCGTGATTGAAAAGCACTATATATACATGGGTTTAACAAAATAATCTTATTTTTAAATTGACGTTCTTCATTTCACTCAAAATTCAGACACTGCGATGGGAACTATTTTGTTTGTTAGTGACGTCGTAGGGTCAACTTAAGTTGCTGTCTAGTATAGGTGTCTACTACCCCCCCTAGAAGTGTGACCCAACATTTTTGGGACACCTGTATAAGAAATAGTTTAACTGAAATTATGCTGAATCTAGTCCAATATAGCTTGTGAAAGTCGATCATAATCGGCGCAAAGTGTGTTTTTTTTTTAAAAAATTCACATCTATCAAAATGTTACGGAGGTAATGTCAACTTTTACGCTCAAAATCATTGGTGTTCACTTCCTCCCTCAATAAACGTCTTTTTTTTTCTTTTTACGATGATTTTTTTTGCGAGTTACAGGGATTTTTCGCCTCCGAAATCCACGCGTCTATGGGAGCTCCAATGTTAAAGAGAATTCTTTTTGCCTGGCATTGATGTTGGGATACATAGGGTTGCCCTCCATGCACCTCCATTATTCTTCTACCTCTATGACTCGGATAGGAAAATATTTATTTTCTGCTCCCGTCTGCTCCTTAGAAAAGAGATTGAAAATTGCATTTATCCTCCAAATTTTTAAAGAGCGAAATGATATTTTCCTTGTTGGTATTGGATTGCGAATGGTATTATTTTAATTGCGAAAATATCAGTAGAAAAGGAAATTTTTAACAAATAATAATGAATGCATTTAATATCGCAGAGGAGCAGTGTCCCGTTTCCTGTTCTTTATTGTAATGCGAGAATATATTTTTTATACATTTGAATAGTACAGGGTGTTCCAAAAATCCGTTTCGCCGGCTTTTATTTGAAACCAACGTCTAATATACTAGACAACAACGTTAGTTGACCCTATTACGTCAATAACAAACAAAATAGTTCCCATCACGATGCCTGAATTTTGAGTGAAATGAAGAACTTCCATTTAAAAATATGATTATATTATTAAACCCATATAGTATATAATCCTGATTTGCGTACCGATACTCCTCCTAGCAACCCAACAGGCTTTGTGTTTACCCACTGTTTCCTTCCGCGTAGTGACGTACTGGGTTAAGGAAACGTTGCTAGAATCCTAATGGACGACATTAGTATGACATCACTTGCTTGTTTGGAAACGTTGATTCTATCCATGATTGGTTCCGTGATTGGAAGTAAATCCGTACGGAACCAATCACGAATGGAATCAACGTTTCCAAACAAGCAAGTGACGTCATGACTAATGTCGTCTATTGGTAATGGACCCCATAATTATCTTTTGCCCATCTTAGAATTCCAGATGGTGCAAGAGGGGATCACATGGACGTATATAGGGGGGGTTAGGGGGTCGAGACCCCCCCCTTAGCCCAAACCTTATGTCAGCCAAACAGAAAGGTTCCTGTCCCAAATATCCAAAAAATGCGTATAAATACAACTTTTTCGGATCAAATTTCACAAAATTTTCTGGGGGAGGACCCCCCTTCTTTGCTTCATTGCTTGTACTAACCACAAAAGTTCACATTTGGCCTACATTTTACTCGAAAAGGGAAAAGTGTTAGAAACATTTGCGGTTCGAGAACTCCTTCGAAACAGTCTAGTGACGGCTCCCTAGGTCCTGAGGTCTTATAGGTTTTGCCACCCCCCCCCCAATCAAAAAGTTGAACTTACGTATACTCCATTTTGTCCCTCCTCGTGATAAAGGTTAACCTAAGCCTTTATAACCCCTTGCTACGCTCAGGGGGAACCTCAAACTTTTACTTTTTCTCCATAGAAAACGACCGACTAAAGCTACTCCTTATGTAATAGGGGGTTTTCAGGGGGCCTCCCCCCCAAAAATATTTACATTTTAGTATGCTAAAGTCTTCTAAAGCTACTTTTTAGGGGGTTTTCAGGGAGCTTTGCTTTTTCCTTTTATAACTATTGTGCAACCTCCTCTTAATACATAAGCAAGGTCCATGAAAACGCTGTAGATCGTGTACGTCTCATAGTAACGGTAATCGACATTCGAAATTTCAATACTTTGTGTGGATATAGGTCTTATTCAAATGTAAACCTAGAAATATTTTTTAAATATTAAACATTGACAGTTTAATCAGTTGAAACCAATAACACAGATAGTTAAACTTTCATTTTATTATGAAAATTTTATTCCCAAGATTTTTATTGACGAAAATAGAAGTTTTACTGGAAAAAATGTATCCGATTCCTAGTAATTAATAGAGACTCTTATCATACAGAACTGCAAATAGTCCAGGCAATCTGATTTAACCGGTTAAAAGTATTTGGTTTTTCAATCGGTCCCCTTAAAATTTAGTTTTTTTTTTTAATTTTTAAAAAAATTTCAAAAAATAAAATAATAGCAATTGAGAATTATAATGACATGTTTATAGACAATCACTACTGAATACGAATATTCCATTTGCATTGAAAAAGAAATAAATATCAACTTAAAAAATAATTTTTAAAATATGATAACCGAAAAAATTAAAAACACCCCCCTCCCAACTCAAACCCACAAAATAAATTAAAAAGTAGTATTTCAAAAGGTTTTCCCTTAGAAATGACCTAATTAATCGCATACTAAAATGAGAAGAAAATCTGACCTTAAAAATTTAATTTATTTTATTTTAAATTTCAACTTTTTTGGCCTTATAAATCGACATTTTTAAAATTCTGTTGAAAACGTTTAAAGAAATTTTCCAAGGTAATTTTTCCAAGGATATTGTAGTTATACAGCATAAAAAACAAAATTGATGATTAAATCATCAGATAATCAATTTATTAAAATAAAGATTAAAAACGCATGTAAAAACTTACAATCAAGTGAAACAGAAAATATTTTCAAAATATTCGCTAATAAATAATCTAGAAAGTATTAAAATTTTAAAAAGTTAAAAATCGTTTTAAAAGTTTAAAAATTTCATAAAGTGCCAGTTTGGCACAGCTTTGGAAAGGGTTCTTCATGGCAACCTTTATCATTGTGTTTACAACAATGCCAAGATTTTGCTATTACATAGAGGTGACGGGGATATGTTTGGTAACTCGGCGAGTGCAAAAGAAAGCATTGAGGACCCTTACCAAAGCTGGGTCACAAAATCTATTAAAATAACAAGTAGGAATTTATACTCAAACTGCTAAAAGTAATGCTAATTTGTCCGAGTATTGCACAGGGTTTCTTGTTTAAGAATGCTCATCCTGCAAAAATTATCGGTACAGCTTTAGAAAGAGTCCTTCAGCCACCATGCTTACCCACTGCTCTAATTCTGACTGACCTCCATAGAGATCTAATTATTATCATTAGATCCAAAAATAATAGTAATTGGTAACTTATAGTTAGAGATCTAATAGTACTAGCGATTAGATCGCTATGCTGACAACACTTAATCAATGTTTCTGTAGTTACACATGGGGACTGGAGGATTCTTTCCAAAGGTGTTCCAAATTATCGAAGTACCTGTTCAGAAAACATAAATAATGGAAAGCTCATGGCACAGCTTCGGTAAGAGTCCTCCAGCCACCATGTTCGTCCACAGCTCCCTCAGGAATATGCTTTAGTGTTGTCATCAATTTGAGCTTATGGGTAAACATGGCGGCTGGAGGACTCTTATCAAAGCTATGCCAAGCTCATATTAAACAGAACAGAACTTTCTTAAGCTGCCAATCCCATCTACCTAAACTGCCAAGCCCAATTCTCCAATAATGGAAGAATTCAGAAATCGAAGTGCTATATTAGGGATTACCAAAGCTGGCCAACTTTGTCTACCATTGGCAGCTCTACGACTCTCGGCCTGTTGATGATTCTGGCGGTACGATGGCCCTTCTCGACAATGCCGATGATCAACGGCAGGATTTCGTCCAGCTCCTCGAGGTCTTGGCACAGCTTGGCGGCCTCTTGGCGCGGCAGGACTATCAGGAGGCCCCCAGACACCTCCCCCAGCCGACCCTGGTGAAAGAGCTGGTCGGTGTCCCCGAATGCCTTGGCGACCGCCGCCATCTTGGCGATGACGGGCAGGTTGTGCACGACGAAGGACACCTCGTTCTTCTGGATCCTCGCCAAGGCCTCTGCGTGTCCGATCAGGCCGAAGCCCATCACGTCGGTGGCCGCGTGCACGTTGTGTCTGTGCATGGCACCGGCGGCCACCCTGTTCGGCCGCGCCATCATCTCCAGCGCCCTCCGGTGGGCCTTCCGGACTTCGTCCCGGGTGACGAACATCTTCAGGCGGTCCCAGCGCTCCGGAACGTCGAGCCAGGAGTGCGCCATCACAGCCAGCATGGTTCCTATGGGTTTGGTCAGAACCAGGGCGTCCCCAGCCACTGCATTGTCCGGCACGATGATCTCTGAAGGGAGACACACGCTGCTGGCCACTCCCCCGATGGTGACCCAAGGGTTGATGATCGTCTGAAATCCGGTGACGCGGACCCCCACCTCGTACGCGCAGTCCTTGAAGCCCCGGATGAGGAGAGGCAGGACGACGTCGCACTCATGTGACGTCATGTTTTGGCTGGCGGCCAGCAGCATGAGCATGTTGTCGCAGTAGGCCACCCCCATGGCGTACAAGTCGCTGAGAACTTCGGCGCAGGCTATCCGCCCCATCAGATAAGGGTCGTCGCACACTGGGTAGAGCAAGTCCGTCGTCTGCACGAGGGACAGGCCGACGTGACGAAGGGGGGTGACGCTGCAGTCCAGCCCGATACAGATCCGGGGCGCAATACAGTTCGAAGTGGCCGCGTAGCCATTTAGGTCGAGACCCTCCAGGATCTTCCGCAGGGCCTGCTGGGGGACTTTCCACCCTACCACGCGCGGTTCCGAGAAGTTGGTCAGTCGGAAACTAGGCTCCAGTCCGTGCCTGACCGGGTCGAAGCTCCTCCAAGGGGGTCTGAACAGCACGGGTGGAATGCAAGGTCCGCCGGCGTCTTTCTCCTCCATCTTTTGGAACGCCTTTCGGGTGTTGAATGAACTACCCGGATAACTCGAATGAAAACTTGGCAGAAACGGATCTCCAAAAAAAATAGGCTTACTTATAATTTCTTCCGCGCGTGTTAGTTACAACGGATCCAGTTAAGAAATGCTCGCGCTCAGCGCAATAAATAAATAAATACAATTCCAATCTGTTGCTCAGAATCCGTAGAATCAAAAAGTACTAGCAGCTCATAAAAAATATGTCGATTTTACGTAACTGCAACTAGAAGTAAATGTAATTTGGTCAAACATGACAAAAATTGAACGAATCTTGAACACTTGTGTGGCTTGGGAACTACGCTACCGGTCTCTGCACTGTATCTGTCGTCGGTTCGATTCCGGCCTTGGCCTGGGTGTACTCTTTCTCTCTCGCTCTCTGTGTCAGTGTCAGTAAAAAATCCTCACAGAGGAAAATCCTAACAGAGGGTCCAAAAGGCTATTTTCAAATTTCTGTATAAGGTAGAGGGCAACAAGGGAAATTCAATGATTGAATATTCTACTCGAATATTTTAGATATTTTCATGAAATTTTTTCTGTGTGCTATTTATGATTTTTCCAACAATTTTTGTATTGAAGGTTTCGTTCTATATCTACATTAGTTTTTGTTTTGCCGCTAAGGGCGCTGTAAGTCATCTCAATGGATTCTCCAGGGTCACTTACCTAGGGGGTAGACCTTACTTTCATGACCCTAGGAGACGTTAGTTCCAAATAAAAGCCGTGAAATTGACTTTTGAAACACCTTGTATACATAGGTTTAACAAACTAATCATACAGGGTGATTCGTAATTACGTGGACAAACTTCGCAGGGGTGTAGAGGGGACCTAGACGAGCATATTTCGAATATGAATGGAGGGGCGCACATGCACCGTTAAAGATCTAGGGCCTAATGTAGTGCGATGGCGTTGCAAAAGTACGTTCTGGCAAGGCCCGTGTAACGAAACAAAACATAATAAAATGAAAAAAATTATTGCATGAGGTACAGCAGTATCCGTACTACTTACATCATAAATTTGATAGAAATCGGACCACTTGCAAAATTGTGGGGTGAGTTTTAAAACGTGCAATATTAATCTTTTAGCCAAAGAATGGAGTTCCCTTAATGGTATTTAGAAAAATGATGATAGGGGAAGGAATTTTCAATGATCATACAGTTTCAATGATCAATGTATGATCATTGAAAATTCCTTCCCCGATCATCATTTTTTAAATACCATTACACTAATGTAAGGGAACTCCATTCTTTGGCTAAAAGATTAATATTGCACGTTTTAAAACTCACCCCACAATTTAGCAAGGGGTCTGATTTCTATCAAATTTATGATGTAAGTAGTACGGATACTGCTGTACCTCATGCAATAATTTTTTTCATTTTATTATGTTTCGTTTCGTTACACGGGCCTTGCCAAAACGTACTTTTGCAACGCTATCGTACTACATTAGGTCCTAGCTCTTTAACGGTGCATCTGCGCCCCCCATGATTTTTCGAAATATGATTGTCTAGGTCCCCTCTACACCCCTGCAAAGTTTGTCCACGTAATTACGAATCACCCTGTATTTCTAAACTGAAATTCTTAATTTCACTCAAAATTCAGACACCGCGCTGGGGACTACTTTCTTTGTTTTGTTTCTCCAGGGTTAAGTAACGTTGCAGTCTAGTATAATTAAACCACCTTAAATATAATTATTTTAGACTTATCGGGGCACATTAACAGGGATGGTGAGCCGTATGTTTTCTATGCTATGACATTTTGACTATGCATCGAAATGTGATATCCCGAGAGTGATTTCGAACAGATTTCATGCTTATTTTTCTTTCAACGAGCAGGTGAATTTTCTCAGCCGATACAATTAATTACACCAACAAATGATAACATACTACATTAATTGTTAAAATCTGACAGAATACGTCACTTTAAGTATACATATTTTAATACAGTATTTGATCCCAGAAGCAGATATGAAACCATTATTTTCCATTAATGTCATCCGAGTCAGAGTATGAATCAGAAACATGAGATCATTAATTACCCTTTTTCTTGTTGTACACTCTTTCGTTATTATTCCTTGTCTAGTGCTTACATTAAAGGTTCATTAATATTTGTCATAAAGAATGACTTAAGAAGCCAGGTCTTGGTTGCCTAACTATTGTATGAACTTTGGACGCGATATTTGATATTTCTTTAGTAACAGACACATAGTTAAGAGGTTCCAAGAAATGAGTGTTGTTATTATTAGAAGATGTATTGAGCTGATGTAATGAGAAATCCTATTGAATAAGGAACGACAACCATATTATTTACCAAGAAAAGTTCTCATATCAAGAGTTAATATCTCATCCAATTATCAACATTTTAAAATCAAGCTACACGAGAATTCGAGAGACGTTTCTTAATTAACCTATAATAGTTTTTTTTAAAAATCCTACAACCTCATTAGAATTTTTATAGTTGAGAAAAGTAAAAGGTTTACATAAAAATTGAATATAATTGGTTTTTTTTTCACATAATTGAGTTTAAAAGTGTTCATTTTTTATTAAGTAAGTAAATGCAAACCTGCATATAGACTTTCATGTCAACTTTATGTATAAATCTTGTAGAGACATGCATAATGACAAACTTTTCAACTTTGAATAAAACAAGATTCCAAAAAATGATCTGAAAACATTTTCCAACGTTTAGAAAAATGACCAAGAAATTTTAGTCGAAATTTGTCTCGTAGTAACTCATACAAATTTTTAGAATGAAAATATCTGGAGGTGAAACGGCCACGCTAAATAGTCGACCGTGAAGTTGCCATTTGGTAGCCATTTTGGTAGTTCTGTAGCTTTTTGGTGAATTTTTAGAATTGCGTATACCATTTTCATCCCGATTCTACGACAGTCAAAGCCCCAACCAACAACACATTCCTTTCCTCACCCTAAATATTTAAAATCGACACTTCGAATCCAAACAGATATCCCAATATCCAGACCCCAATATCCAGCAGAAGAAACCGCAACAACTAAACCCGACCGGACCGACGCGACACCATCCCCCTCCCCCCAAGGAAAAAAAAAGAGAACATCCAGAAGAACTCGAGCCAATCTCGTCTCAACAAAATGAATCCCATCGCAGTGCCCATTTGTTTTGTCAAGATTATCTTCTAAAGGGCCAAATGATATGTGGTCCGGTATTACGGCATTGCTCAGTCCGGCAGTGCAATGGGGGAAATGACAAGCAGATAATCCGGGGTTTCTTTTCTCCCTCACTCGTATAAATAACGGAGTGGATCGCGTTACCACTAATGTACCGGAGTCCGGGAGAAAAAAGTACTCTCTTGTCATAAGAGTGAATAACTCCCTTTTATGGCCAAGTTGGCTGTGATTGAGTGAGGAGGGAAGGAAGCTGAGGTATTCAATTGTGATGGGGTTGCTTTGGTGTGTTTGTTGGATGGTAATTTGATCAGCTGAATCACTCTTTGGGGTGTACAAGTTGGGTAAGATTCAAACTATCCTATTTCATGTAATGTACTGATGAATATGGAGTGCTTATTTGGGTACAAAGTACTCCTTGCTTATTATTCTTACTAAGGGCGAGGATAGACTTTTACAGTCCTCAGTTTATGGCCCCGGTCTCTTTGTGTGGTGGATTAGCGAACAAAAGAAAACCCCTCCTAGGACGGGAGTGCGAGGGGAAACTCCCAAACCACACAAAGAGGTCGGAGTGATAAAACTGAGAGCCATAAAACTTTATCCTCGCCCTAAAAGGGTTAGGAACCTTTTGAAAAGTCTGAAATGGTGAAGGTTTTTAAACATGCATCCTTTAAACGCTGTAAATTTTTATCCATTGCATATTTAAACGGGGGGGGGGGGATTTTTCTAAATTGATCATTCAGATTCATCAGAAAAGTCTTTAAATTACTAGCTTAATTATTAATAACTCCTAATGACTTTTTTAGTGGTTGCACTTTTGAAAAACTCCCTTATCGATGTTTTAATTTTTTGAAAGAATAAAAAGGAGTTAAGTCACAGTAACAACAGTGAAAGAACTACTTTAAGAGATTGACATCACAAAATTTGAACTCAATCTCCCCCTGGTCACATTGTTTCACACATACTCTACACCTAGCCCGCTATATATTAACCAATATTTCCTGCCATTCAGACGACAATTTAAAATTTGTCGATTTATTAACAACACCGAATACCGTTTACTAGTGATGCGAAGTAATTTATAACTGACACGAGAATAAGTAATTTGTAATTAGCAAGAGTGCACTAATTCCTCGGCAAGAATGCAACTCGATTGTATAACCAAATCTCGCTGATTTAAGTACATTCAAAACTCAGAGAACCAGTATATGGGTTTAACCTTTATAAAAGAGGAAGCAATCAAGGGAAAAGCAACCTATTCACTTATAACGTTTCCCTTGATCCCCATAACTAGAAATATAACATCCGCCCATTTTCAAATATCGCCTATTTCGTTTACCGAGTCAGGCTCTAGGGAATCTGAAACTCTGTGAAATGCAATTCTTTATCAAATTTCGTTATAGACTTTCAGTTTATTCCGCCTAATTTAAACCCCCCTCCAAATGAGAAGGAAGCGTGAAATTTTCCATCTTGTTTAAGTGTGTAAAGGTTGAGTATACAAATTAGTAATGGTTAAATACTAAAAATTTAACTAATGTCTTAATTTAACTAATGTTCCGGTTCTCTTTTGTACGGGATTTCTAGCAGATTTTTGCCAATAGTTCATATTTTAACTTATTAGATTGTTTTGTATGCATATTTGTGGGGTTTGTTTTTCAGAAATTAATTTAGATGAAACACAATACTCAATTCAAGAAGGTAGATGTAATTGAAATGTAAACCAATTCACACCCAACAGGGTTATGAAAGTTAAAATCCCGTTATAGAAAAGGAAAAGTAGTCCACAACGTTTAAAAATAACTACACAACTGTATAAAAACCTCACGCACCTATGAGATGTTGTATCAGGCTAAATTAATAATTGAGAATGACAGTTTAAAAAGCCTTTTATGTGCTAAAGAGCTAAAGAATAAAGATCTGAGAAGAGTTCATAAACTGCAATTCCAAAATTTTTTCCCGTTAACTCTATAAGTATTCCTTTACAAATTAAAACTTTCTTAACTGCCTTTCAAAATGCTTTTCCTTGATACATCTATCTCATCAGGCCCATAAGCTTTTTCTAAAATTTTAAAGAATAGAAATACATACTTCTTGAGAATTATGAAACAAAACTGATGATTTTCCACCAGAGGCTTTTTCATCTGAAAAAAATTAAAACTTAATACACATATAAAACTGAAATAACTTCACTTTACTGCATAACCGAAATTATTTTGAGCGCGGGAGGTTTCTACTGGATCAAAAGAAAATACCACTAAATAAATTAACATTTTTTATATTTTAAGTTCATTAATCCTAGCGCCCTTTTTATCTGTATTTTTAAACCATACCTCCCTTCACAATCTATACTGCCGTCCTTAGCAAGAAGGGCGCATCTCCGAAAATCAAGATTTTCAGTACAAGCACTTTTCGTTTTTTAAGTTTCGCGTCCAGTTAATTATACTTTTACCCCATTTTCGGGACATCATACGGTAGGTCCAATCATTCTCCAACTTACTACGGCCTTTTTTTTCATGGGAATTCACGTCATAACCAATTTAGAGGGGATACGCCCTTTCCGCTTAGTAAATGAGGGTGATATTCGAGATATAGGCCTTTTTTGTTAAGCATTCCAAGCACTTCAAGCGGTTTCCTGGCAGATTTTAGCCGGGGTTTTTAACATGATTCGTTAGTTGTTTCTACACTACTTCTTTTTTACGCAGATTATTAAATTTAATCATTAAATTAAATCGAATTTTTGCTAAGCAAAAAAGCCGTATCTCAGGAGATGCGGCTTTCTTGCTTAGTAGAGAAAGGTTTTCGGCATGATATCCGCCTTTTAGGCTTAGGAAAAACGACATACGCCTAATCGCCTAAGGATTTCAAGAAATTTCAGAGATACGCCCTTTTTCACTAGCGTTTTTGTGAACCTTTTCGTACCCATTGGTACATGAATGAGGTATCATAAGGTGTAGAAGACTCCAAAGATTCTAGATATGCAAAAACCTGAAAATCGCCAAAATCCGAGATACGCCCTTCTTGCTAAGGACGGCAGTATAGTTCTAGTTAGTATCTCCTCAATGCTCAACTTACCAGTAACATCTCCCCCATTACCCCAAAACAGCAACAATCTCTACTTTCCCACTAAACAGCCGCCAATGAAATGCTTAGTTAGAACTACAGTGGTTTAAGTCCACTTCACTTAGTTATGAGCAATTCAAGGTTTCCCGAAGATTCCTATGTTTCTCCTAAGGTGTATTTGGGGCTGTCCATAAAAGATATCCCACTTAAGGGGTTTATCAATCTGTGACACATTATGAATAGGGGAAGAGGGGGTTATAAGATTTATGACATCACACACTGTAAATAAAAAACAAAATACTCAAACAAAATTTTTTTTGTAAAATGTACCTTACACAGAGAGCTATAAGCGTTATAACTATAAAAATTATACACTCTCAAAATAAGAGTTAATTTAGAAATAATAATGTGAGGATAATGGGACAGCTTGCCCAAGATCTTGCACATCTTGTGATTGAGATATTGTTGGTAGAAGAACGTGACATAAGTGGTAATAGTGGTAAGTGGGGAGGTGGTATGGTAAAGTGTGATACTTCATAACATGGAAGGAGAGGTTAAAATATGGAGGAAAAGTGCGACACCATTTAGAGATAGCCCCTATATCGAATTTTTGATTGGGACTACTACCACCTGAAAAAAAGATATTATGAAAAGAGAAACCAAAATCCATACTATTACTAACATACATACATCTGTCCCCGTAAGTATCTCCAAGCTGTTTTGGTTACTAACTAACAGATTCAAACATTGACTTATTTCCATCACAATTTGTTATAGAACAACATGGAATACATTAATGAGAACGATTTCAAACGTTTGGTGATATTAGAATATTTTTGACGACAAAACAACTTTGAGTTCTTACGTGTTATCCAGTCGACCGTTCAGCGACCGTTAGATTCAGCGGCACAGTCTATCAGATTATCTTCTATGGTAATTCTCTTCGGATTGAGCGGCAGGATAATACGTAATTCGTTTAACCGGTTGACAGGATAATACGTAAGTACCCAACTTTGCAATTTTTAACGTGAAAATGCCTCATTGAACCCAACTCTGTATTTCCAGACTTGGACCACTCTAATTCCTCTCACACAAAATCTTTCCCCCGACCCCGAAACTCGGCGCGATTTAAAATCCCCCCGTGCTCCTGGGACCCGGGCCTAACTGATGACCCGGCCCGAGCACCTGGGACCCCTTCCGGGGGCCCACCTGAGGTTGGCCCTGATGAATGCCAAGCAATTACTCCGGAGCTTTTTCAAAGAGAGAAGAGTGTTTTGCTTTAGGATTCATTAGCGAATGTTCGCTTTGCCTGCAAAGACGTTAATTTCGAGGTGGCTCATTTTTCAAGGAGTTTCGCTTATTGCTTGCTGGTTGGTTCGTTAAGGGCTCGGTTGTTTGTCTGTTTGTTGTTGGTTTAGGAGGGAACCTGATTAGATAGAGTAAGGGGGTGGTCTGAAATTAAGCCTCGGATGTTACTTACTGGGTGGTAGTAACGGTTCCCCTTGCGTTTTGCGGATATCATTCTTTTTCGTACTTGTAAAATTCGTCTTTTGTTGAAATATTTTTCAGTTACACACTGGTTTCCAAAAGCTAACATTAATTGGTAGTTAAATATGTGTTTATTAAAGCCTTTTTTGCGTCCGGTTGTTATACCTTTTTCTGTCGCAATTCTCTCACAAACAATATGTCGTAGAAATATGTCTTTCTGCATTTTTTATGCACTCCACGTTAAAAAATTATTAGTTTACTGTGAATTATTAGTGTTTCAAACTTTACAATAAATTGTGCATATGATGTGAAAATTATCTTACTGAGTAATCATTAGATTAAATAAGAGAGTTTCAAAAGTCAGTTTCATGCTTTCAAATTCGAAGCACTGTCTTGAGGATACGAATCTATTGAGAAGGCTTTACAGCGCTCCTAAGACCCTATTTAGAATACAGGACAATCATTTAAAAGTTAGTATACCTACCTATTAAAAATATTTATGGTTGAAAAAAGTTTATGGACTTATTCCTTTTTTCAAATTTATGAAATGTCAGCTGGAAAAGATCTTAAAAACCACTTTAATCGACAATTAAATTATATTTCTGCTTAATTCATAGCACAAAAGAAAAAAAAACTAATAAAACATAGAATAACTAAGACAAATAAAGTTAAGAATTATTATGAAACTGAGGCATTAGGGCAATAACAATGGAGCAATAGAGTCAGACATTCACTGGATAAAAAAAAAATAAAAAACACTTTTGTATTAAAAACAAATTTTATTTTGTCTTAGTTTGCTGCACAAGGAATGAGAAAAGAAAAACAAATTACCATAAATTTTAAATTAAATAATTTAATCGCCAAATTCACAAGGGGTTATATCTGCTCATAGGGGCAGGGCCTGATTTACCATTAGGCTCAATAGGCCCGGGGCTAGGGGCCCCACAATTTGGGGGGCCCCTAATTTTAAAAAGTTAACAAAAATTTATTGTAGAAATAACTTTTCATACATCCTAGAATGTTTTTTCATTACTTTTTTTTTAAATCGAAAATAAAAATCCGAACCTTTTAGGAATGTAATAAATGTAAAAGATAACCGAGAACATGTCTGACCCTGACGATAGTGAATTTTCACACTAATCAAACAATAATTTTCATGCATCTACATTCATATAGCACCAAATATGGCAATGTGGGGGCCCTTTCCTGCATGTTGGGCCTAGTGTTCCAAATTTTCTAAATCAGGCCCTGCATAGGGGTAATTATTTTTTTCCCTCTTTCCACTCAAGTGTAGAGCAAAGCTTGGAGATATTTTTGAGAAGAAAAACTCAAATTTCTATTTTTTTAAACTGACGGTTCAATTATACTTCCCTATTTCCTGAATTTCGATCTTTACACATACCGACATTTCCATCAACCGTATCATTCTATTCAAAGATTCAAGAATCAACCGGTTTAATTTAAAATAAACGCCGGTGAAACTTAAGTAAGCGCCAAAGCTGGAAAAGGACTCCACCGTAGGTGAGGAGGAATCACGCCTTTGAGACTCTGCAGAACGAATGTTGTTTTCAAACGAATGGTGGCAATTAAGATGTTTTAAAGTACTAGTTCGCTATCACTTTCAGACCGGCTTTAGGTTTACATCCTCCCTTAGAAATATTTTGCTAATCAAGCAGCTTTAAGTGCGAAGATCAGTTTAAGTAGAATTACCTTTAAGTAATTTTGCGTTTCTTTGCTTTGCTTTCGCGTTCTGTTCTGATTCCTAATGCCTTTTAGTTAAAATTAATTGGGAACTATTTAGCAAGCAAGGGTAGGGGGGAGGGGGATTTTGTTTGTGGTGTAATTAATGCGTCTTTTTTAAAAGGAAAATATATAAGACCAGGGGTAATTAACAAAATCCGTTCTGGGAGGTGTAGTTAAGAATAGTTTAAGCACCACTGACATAGGTAATGACGTAGTTTATTGCTTTGAAAAATTTTGATAGGTTGAGTGTGTTTTTCCGGACTAACGGCACCTGTAACTTGACCAGGAGTCAAACCTCTGATAGAGCATTTTCAATCACATGACTCGGACCTAACAACGGCCTTAGCAACAGAAGATGTTACAGTTTTTTGCCCTACAGAGGTTAACAGTTACAGAAAATGACTAGCCGTGGAATTCTTCTATTGAAGCATTTGCAATCACGTGATCCCATTTCAAAAAACCGCCTTAGCAACAGATAAACAACGGCCTTAGCAACAGTTAAAAGCCCTACAGTAGGTACACAGTTAAAAGAAAATAACCGGTTGTGACGTCACCTGAAAACACTCTATTGGCGGCTACCTAGTTTTCCTTCTTTAACTGACAATCAGAAGTTTGGCTGCCGGTCAAGTTGCCGGTGAATACAGCCGTATGTCATAAACCTGAAGCGTTTGTATTCTTACTTTAACACAGCACCCAAGACTGGACTCTAGTGAGACAATTTGGTATAGTACGCACAATTGTATACTCCGTACGTGGTTACCAATTTGGCATTATCTTTCAAACATGACTCCCCCAGTGGACGTAAAGGTGGCAAAACTGAAAAGGGGTCTTTCCTTGTCAAATCAACCGAAAATTCTCAATTCTCAACCTGGGCGCAAGTTCACAACTGCTGATGGTTGGCGAGATTTGGCTTTTTAACGGCACATTTGGCGTTTTTAACGGCACTTTAATATGGTTTTAGGGTTGCTTTCATCGCTAAAAATTGGCGCATCAGCAGTTCTAAACTTGCGCCCTCAACCTGACCCTCTCGGATTTTAACGAAAGATGCTTTTTAAAAATGAATCCGCAGTTTAAAAAAGGGAATAAGTCCAATAATCAAGTTTTGAGAAAATCGGGGGGAAGGGAAACTGTATAAAGAGAAGTTTCATCTAAGTCATTACCTTTACCAAAATTCGAAAAGCCATAAGAGATTTGGTACCAAATTATGACTAAGCATCTTCAATAGGCAACTCTGTTAATGATTTCAAGCCATCGGGCTATATCTGCCTATAGTGGTAGTTATTTTTTTTTTATCTTTCCACTCATGTGTAGAGCAAAGCTTGGAGATATTTTTGAGCATAAAAGTCAATTTGTAATTTTTTGGACTCATTCCCTTTTTTAAACCGCCAATTCAAATGATTCCAAACAGTATGTCATATATTTGACTGTTCTTTATACAGCATGCAATTACCTAGATTTATCTCAATAAAATTTAGAGCTCCTTTAGCGCGGAGAGACAATAAATTCGATCTTTCCGCACTCGATCTCAAAAGATCGATTCTTGCGGGGAGAAAGTGGAAGAGTACGCCCAAAAACCCTTTGTTCCTCTATTGTCTTTGCACCTGCAATCAATACGCATCAAGTGACCAGGAGAGGGAAAGAAAGTTAATTACAAAACTCCGCATTTTAATCAGAAGGTGCGTTCACAAAGGTTGGTCCCTTAGCCAATGACAAGCTCTGCCAAGGCCAGATGGCGGGATCGCTTTGTGATTGGAGGACTGCATGCCCCAGCAAACCAACTTTCTTCAGGGGGAAAGTAATTTCAAGTTTAGATGGGGTTTCCAAGTTTCCTCTTTTTTTTTTATATTATCCTAATTTGTAAAGAATATACAAAGTTGGATACTTTCAGTGAACGGCGCGTTAGGAGCTTTTGGTAACGAAATTGACTATTAATTAATATTCGGAACGATATTGTTGAGTTGTTGAAAACTTCGCTTTTGTGATGATACGAAACTAAATAAGCAGTTTAATGAAATCCAATTATTTTTTTAACATAAAAAAATATCTATTTTACACAAACATCTATCTATAGGTACGAAATAAAATCTTTTTACTTAGAAACCTTTTAGGAACTAGTAGTGTCTATTTAAACCCCCCCGATTATACCCTTGTACCATATGACCCCCCAGAGAACAGAAGAGTCGACACGGAAAGTCCATAAAATATCAAATTAAATTTGAAAATTAAAAAGTTTTAACTAGATTTAAAAACATTTAAATTTAACTACAAATATATATTTTTAAAAAGTTAAAGTGCTTAACTGCAACCCACATTTTTCCCTTCCTACATGAATGAGGCTTATCTAAATAATAGAGCATTCTACTAAATTATTTTTATTGATTCACTTTGGCTTAAAACGACAAAGGATCTCCTTAATCAGAATTTAGAATACACGACATTTCTCGCGTATAATGCCATTTACTTTTCTATCCCAGGTATTTCAGGTTTTTCTAAATGACTAATTACACACTTAACAATCGCATTTAAACTTTAACAGTTTCCACGACTCACATTTTGGCATTTTAAAACCCTTTTCCCACTAGAGCATTTCCATTCCAATATGTGATATCTGACGCAGTATTTTTCTAACGTCAACAGTCGAGGATTCAAATACATAATACACTTAATTCCACGCTTAAACCTTTCAAAATGAAGCAATAATGTCACGGCATTCAAACCTCTTTTGTCATTTTTCACTAGTCCAATAAAAAATAAACGCTTCATTATCTACCACTAAAGCTTTTAAACTTAACACAATGATTGCTTATACCCGTACCGTTGTTTCGATACTTTTTACTTCCTCCCTCTGTATATATGCTCGAATAAACTAGTACTTCATTTTCCTTCCGCAACTGATTCTCCTCCTCCTCTAGAGACGTAAAACTCCTTTTCCTTTGATCAAAATGAAAATAAACCCATTATTACCGGAGCTGGAGAAATATAGGCCTGTCTTTCAACTCTTTGCCCAGGAGATAGGCTTGGAGTGGAGTTTTGCAGGAATAAAATTCGTTACAAAACAGAAATGTATATACACATCCTTTTGGGTTCTTGTTGTTTTCCAGGCATCAGGTTTTGCATGGGAGTTGAGAGATAGTGGAGGTTCGTTTCGATGTCTGGTGGAATGTTTATAGACGTGTTTACTGTTTATGGTTTAGGATGCATCAGGAATAGTTTGTAGAACATGTTTAGCAATTCTGTATTTTGAGAGAGACAGGTGATAAAAACCAATAGTGGGGGATGGGGAGGATTTAAGTGGTTATTGTTTTGTACCCCTCCCAAAAAATATTTTACTAGACAGCAACTTTAGTTGACTTCAATAACAAAGTAGTTCCCATCGCGGTGTATGAATTTTGAGTGAAATGAAGAACGTCAATTTAAAAATAGTATGATTGTTTTGTTAAACCACGGCTTACTAGATACTTATACAGGCTAGCCGAGTTTTAAACAATGAAAACCATTTGACAACTTTTCCCGCTTGGAGAGCTACAAGACCTACCTATATCACCCACTGCCTTCAACACTGTGGATATGCTTTGCCAGTTGGTCCAGTATTGCCATCTGGATTTGCAATGATTTCCGTACTCGACTAGCCTGTATAAGTATCTAGTAAGCCGTGGTTAAACCCATGGATAGATAGTGTCTTTTTTATCACGATTTGCGTACCGAAACCCCTCCCTTAGCAACCCAACAGGCATTGTGTTTACCCATTTTCTCCTTCCGCGTAGTGACGTACTGGGTTCAGGAAACATTGGGCTGTGGAGTATTAGTTATGTTACTATGGTAAACTACCCAGTATTTGATAGCACTTTTCATAAGAGTTAATAATGGCTGTAATAAATACTGATTATAATGATACTGATTATAATTAAAAAAACAGATGATTGAAGATTACAATATTCTTAAAAACTTACAAAATAAAATCAATTACAAAATTTAATAGTAACTTGCAATGGCTTGTTGAAAACATACTTGGCTATTTTCTGCGCAGTAAAACCCTGGCATGACAGATATTCCATGATACAAATGTGTGCTAGACCTGTTACCAATTAGTGATGTAAAAATATTTACTGAAATATTTATAACATTGAAAAAAAAATCCATTTGTCCCATTAGCCCCCACTTTCCCCTATACTTAAGTAGAATGAAAACACGTTTATTTATTACAAATCGCAATAGCATTGGTATTATTTGCAAACTATATGCTAAAAGTAAAACCTTCCCCCATATCAAGGCATGTTTGCCATAGAATAAAATAATTTAGTGATTTTTCCATTCACCAAACAAAACTTCATACTTTTATTTCATTTTTCACAAAAAAAAACTACCCGTGGGTTGGTAGTAGTGTTGGAGGCATATTTCTTTGGGTATTTTTATGAACACCAAACAAGGAAAAAAGAGGCTGCACTGAGTTTGTGTAGTCTTGATGAAACAACTAGTATTAACTTACTTCCAACTTTACTTAACACTGGGAAAAACCAATTATGTCTATGCAAGTGTCTTTTTTAAAATCATTATCCAAGGACTTATTACATTGGTAAATTCCTCAACAACTACAAGCGATAATTAACATAATTAAACATTTTCAATGGAAATGCTTTTTACGTTTTTTCTTCTTGGAAAAAAGTCGGTTTTACCGTTAGTTAGTTTAGAATTAAAACACGCATTTCAGTCTTTCTAATCAGCTGCCGTCAACCTACACCAACTTTCCGAGAAGAAACCCAACAAAAAAAATTGTAATAATCACCCAATTAATTTAAAGGCTATCTTCCCCTCCAATTTCCTTAAGACGCAAAGCGAGCATCTTTGGAGAACGACAAAAAACAGTAGCGCGCAAATTTGAGCAATTACTGCAAACGAATTTTTACATCTTTCGAATTTATCGAAGCGTTGCCATCTCGTTTTAGATAAAAGTTGATTTTTCAAACGGAAAGAATGATCAAGAGAAGAAAAAATGGCGCTGACAAAATGGAGAGATGTTACCTGATCGAGCTTTTTTTTTCATCGAACATAAAAGGAATGCTCCTGTTCTTTTTTTTTTATTCCAGATTGGACTGAGAGAGAAAGTTACAGTGAATTTCGCGAGGACGGTTTTGTCGCTCTTTATTAGACCGTTCGGTTGCCCCGAGGCGGGATAATATGCTGGGGAGAAAACATTTTTGAGAGCTTTTTTCCACCATGGAGGAAAATGTTTTTGTTCTTAATTAACATTGACGGAACCGTTCACTCGTGAGTATGCAATAAATGCCCTTTGATCAAAAAGTTCGACGCGGGGAACGGTGATACGCGAAAAAAATATCCCAAAAGATGAAATGAGCACCAGAGTATCAAAGCTTAAAAAAAATTCGTGGAAGCTTTATTTTTTTATATTTTAATATCTGTTTTTTGAATAAAAAATCGAGCTTTGAGTTTCATATTTATGCGGCGGGATATTTGAAGAGCTGTACGTTTTTAATTTATTTCTTGACGGTTTAATTTTACAATTTTAGTTTGATGTTTTAAAAATAAAATTTTTGATGAATGGTTATTCAGTTCAATATTTTATTTATCCCGTTAAATATAAACGTATTTAAAACGGTTAAAAACGAATATAAACCTTTAAATATAGAATTTTTTTTCTTCAAGATTATGTATTTTTTAAAACTAAGAAATGTTTTTCAATTTATTACTTTTGTTGAATATCTGAGACAGTTTTTAACGCGCTTATGAAAATTTTAGTAACGCAATAGTTGAGAATCATTAACATTAATGATTATTTAAAACATGAGATGTTTTAGATAATTATGCTAATCGTTTTTCCACTACCCTCCTACATTTCAAACTCCTCCCACAAGAAGAGTATGTAAAAATTTACATTCAATTATCGCTAAGTAAACAGAAGAAAATACAAGATGAGTAATTGATTATAAACTAAAAACAGTTTTTCATTTTAGAAAAGTAGTCTTACTAATAAATAAGGAATAAAGTACATTTTTAAAATCATCCGGTACCGCTCAATACCTTATACATACACTTCCATATCCATTATCTACTCAACTAAGAGTGGTTTGCATGAAACGTAAACATGTTTATTAGAATTAATTCTCCGAATTCGGTACACTGTTCTCTTTAAAGTTGCATGTTTTCCTAGTTAGACAGTCCAAATTAATTTGCGAATATGTTATTTGCGATTCGCAGTCATATATTTATTTGTTCTGGCTACATTTAAGTTATTTTTTCATTATTTAGGATGCCATATGTTTAAGATATGCCAGAATTATTAGAATATTTAAGATAAACGGATAATTTTATTTTATTTGAAAAGAAAATTGAAGGATTTTTATTTTTTCAAATAATTGTTAAAATTATTTTTTTTTTCAAATAATTGTTAAAAAAATTTTATTTAGTTTTCTTGCCGCTGTCAACACACACTTGAGCGATAATTTCCTTTTGTTAATAAGAAATACGGTGTTTAGAAACCATAAGAACACCAAAAAATTCCTAATGACGGACCAGCACCCTCTCTTGAAAATCACAACAATATCAAAACACTATTCGTAATTTTGAAAACTCATAGTATTGCTAAATGCTTTCAAATATCCCTCTAATGACCGATTACTTCTCTAAACAAACGACAAAATATCACCAAACCTATACTTTATTACATTACAACCTTTCTTGACAATGACGTCACAATGAGCGAAAAAGCTGCAGACTATCTGTTAACTCTCATTGGCTGGCGCGCTCAATTAATTCTAAATGAATGTACTACGCCGCAAAATCGAGAATACCTAACAATTTACGAAAACTACGACCCAAAAACGCAATACAAGCACAGTCAGATTTAACAAACTAATCACACTTCTAAAGTAAAATGCCTATAATTTCACTCGAAATTCGGACATCACAGTACTTCCTTCGTTTTCTCTCAGCTTATTTCTCCATTGTCAAAAGAAACGCTGCAGTCTAGATAGTTTTTTTAATAAATAAATAAAAAAAAGCTCCAAACGAACCCTCCAAACAAAACAACACAAAACTCCAAAAAAAAAAGATAATAAACCTACACAACCCTTTCCGCGGCCGGAGGCCACAAAACCTCTTCCAATGAAAGTCAAAAACCAAGTTTTGAATATCGATTTCACTCCCACAGAATACATTATTTACTAGCCCCCCCAAAAGACGCCGCCACCCCCTGTTTATCTGTGTCCTCTCTCTATGCAAATGGGTTAAACTTTTGCCGATAAAGTGGAAGACGTTCACCCATCAATCTCCTCCTTCTTTTAATAAGTCTTTCCATTTATACGTGAGGATGGTTATTCGATAATTTCCCTTCGCTTTATCATTGCAGGCCCCAAACAATCAATTCCGGAGAGGACCGGTTTTGTTTGCGGTTTATATACTAGTATAGTGAGCGGATGGAAAACTTTATTAGGTGTAATGATTTTCAGTGTGGAAGTGTTTGTATTGGAGGAGGACTAATATTGACAATGGAGGATAGGGATGCGTGGGGTCACGTCTGGAGAATTTTAGGTGGGGGTGCAGTTGAAAAATGAGTTTTGTTTGGTAAGTGGCATTTATGGTAGTGTAGAATACCGACACCATCAGACGTAAGATCAAATACAGTAGTCTGTATTAGATTGGTGGCCGATCAAATATGTGCACCGCAAAGGCTTATTAAAACATTTTTAAGAACACTTTATTTTGTGCCCAAATTAACAGTACTTCCGTTTGTGATGCTAATTATTTATTGTGTTGCGATATGTCGTGTTCTAGAAATGTGTTCTGAAGATAGTGCTGTAAAGGTGAAAAGTTCTACTAAAAATTATAGAGACAGAAAATGGGTTCTTAGGGGAAAGGAGGGTAAGAGTGCGCAGTCGGGTAAAAGTACGCAGCGGTTTTTTTCCCTGTTGGCAACAGTACAAGGGGGAGCAAGTATGATCACATGAACACATGCATCATAAGCTATCCTAAATGACTGTCATAATTATTTTCATACATTCTGTATTTTATTTATCAGGTAAAATATGGTTTCTTTGAGTTAGCATTTAATTTTTCTGCGAAGGAATCTTATTTTTTTTGTAAATAAAGAACAAATAATTGCTTTCAAAGTGAATACTAATGTGAGGTATACTTCCTTCTGAACAACTTGGCCTCGTTAGATTTTAACCGCAGTGGATTTTAGGGTTGATTCAAGGACTTTTAGAGACCATGGGCGTCCAAGAGTACGCACAGTCAAAAAAGTTGGAATTTTTGTAGCGAGAATCATATAATTCATCTTACTCTTTACCGCATGAGAGTTATGTGCTACAATTGATGAATAAATGCTTAAATTAAACTTTAAAGGCTTACAATCCTTCAGGAGCTGAAAACTAGCTCTTTTAAAATCCTGGAAAATTAAAAGTGTGATTTTTCATGGATTTTCAAAAAGATTGATTCCAATGCGGATTAAACTTAAAGAGTGGTGAGATAAGGGAAGGATCTTCCAATTACGAAGTTCATTGTTCATTATTTTGGGATTTCTGACAAGCTTTTAGGGCGCGTACTCTTGGCCTCACGTCCTGCGTACTTTTAGCCGACACGTCGGGTAAAAGTACGCATTCAATTTTTCATTTTCTTTTTGATTTTTAACATACTTTCGATAAAGCCAAGACTTTCTTTTATTGAAGGTTGATTTGTGTGTCAATAAACTTACGTTCAGTAAATTTTTGAGGCTCTAGCTTTTAAATTCTCGACTTTATAGCCCAAAATCATTTTTCGTGCGTACTCTTACCCTCCCTTCCCCTATAGTGTTTCCCTCTATACTTAAGGATACATTCAGATTGTAAATATATTTTACAACACTACTTTTAGAACCCATTCTGGATAGCAACACGTTTTAGTCATACTCAGAACACTGTCACAACACAATATAAAGTATAAAATGGTCTAGCTATAACAACATAATTAGAATATGTTATTTTGAGGACAAAAAAGTGTTATTGTTAGACTAATTTATAATCTGTTTATTTTTTGTGTGAGTTTTTTGCACGTAGTAAGCATATTTTTGGTTATTTTAACTACCTTTAGCCGGCTAAAATAAGTAAATCTCTCACCCTCTCTTATAGTAAAGCAGAGTAAGACTGGGCGCACACGAGTGACTAAAGTCACGGCGACCAGGATTACTAGTATCAAAAATATCATTAGAAAACAATAGAGCATTTTCAATCACATGACTTTACCTAACAACGGCCTTAGCAACGTTGTTTTTATCCTCCAGTGATGTCATGTGCGAATGCTGCTATTGGATACTTCTATGTCCCGCCCCTAACAACAGCCTTAGCAACGTTGTTTTTGTCTTTGTCACCGTGACAAAAGTCGCCCGTGTGCGCTCGCCCTAAGGCTGGGCGCGCACGAGTGACTAAAGTCACGGCGACCAGGATTACTAGTATCAAAAATATCACTAGAAAACAATGGATCTCTATGAAGAAATTCTTGGCAATCGGCCAAGTGTCACGTCGCCTAGTGCACGCACTCTACCAATACTTGAACTTGTTACAATAGCCAAGGCAACAGTTTGTCTTTGTCACCGTGACAAAACTCGCTCGTGCGCGATCAGCCTAAGCAAACTGCTGAATGACACCATATTCTATATTGTTGTAGTACAAAACCTTCATCCAAAACTCGCTACAATGCTTATTAATAGCATTGTGACCTTACGGTTCTCCTTTTACTATCATTGGGATTCCCAAACAAGATTTGCCGAAAGTTTTTTTCACTATACTATAGTATAATGTTTTTTATTTCAAGGATAAAAAATTTAATCACTATATTAGATGTTTTATTTACTTTATATACTTACAAAAAATGAATTATCATAGAAAATATCAGCAAAAAAACCTCAATAATACTAATGGATGTACTTTATCTGAGTAATGAGTAATGTAGTATCTGAGTAATGATGTAATTGAGAATCTATAACATGTAAACAAGCTTTTTGTCACATACCTACCGTCTTTTTTCCACTCAACCCTTCAGTTAAAATAGTTTGATTGTTTTTTAAAATATTTATTTTGTTAATAAAACATGGGGTTGCATTTGTTTATACAAATACAATTGTTTATAAAAGATTGAATAACAACTTAAGCATTCTTCTTTGTACTACCACTTCTTACTTAAAAGTATATGTAAAATCTGCATCGGATAAAAATCTCACATCTTCAGTTTACAATAATTTCTTTCTTCAATAAATAAAGTCAAATTTGTACTGTATTTAAAAATACGAAACTTAAATATACATGTTATATTTCCCACTGTTTTGCTCTAAAACTCGTTTGATTTATTTTACCTTTTCTAATGGAACCAATTTCAGTGAAACACGATCCCAATTATAGAAAGTCCTACTTAAGGAGAAATACAGTATTTTGATTTCTTATGTTAGACTTGAATATTTTTAAAATTCTATGCATATGATGTACGCTTAAGTTAAGTCGGACATTTTAGAATCTATAACATGCAAAACAACTTAAGCATCCTTTGTATGAAAACTAAGATTTCCCTTAAAATGTAAGGAAACATTCTTATAAACAACTAACTGTTTGTACTAACCTTTAAAGCAGTGGTTCCCAACCACACGTCTGCGAACCATTGGTGGTCCATGAGAGTCTTGGAAGAGGTCCGTGAGGGACTCGGAAGCACACAAAAACATTTCCTATAAATAATAGAAATTTGAATAAATTCAGCAAGAAAAGATTGAATTATACATTTGATTGTGTAATTTTAGGATAGCATTCACACTATAAATTGTAAACAATACTTTCTTCTAGTATAAATATTTAAAGTGACATTAGGAATTTTTCTGAAAAAAAAAGTCGGCCACAATTTTGTGGGTCTTACTTATATCACAACAAAAATTACTAATTCTCTTGAGATGCAATTCATTTTTTTTCTTCAAATATAGTTATATTTCAGAGCATTATATAAATTTCCATGCTGGACGTAATAAACGTTCATCTTGCAATTTAGGATTTTAAGCTACAAAGGGTGGTCCGCGAAGGCTCCAATTTTAGACTTAGTGGTCCGCGGACTTCTCTGAGTTAGGAACCACTGCTTTAAAGGTACACTTAAAGGATATCAAAAATAAAAATACTTTGGAAAAACGAAAAGAAATGTGACATTTTTACAACAAAAAATAAATAAAATGATAAATATTAAAAATTGATAAATTGAATGTTGGAAAAACGTTTAACTCTCCAAAACCATGTTTCGAGCAAACATGAAAGAAACAATGCCACTGAAACCTGAGATTTATCTCTTTGTCATAAAAATGTAAAATTATCTTAAAACCTTCTTCAAACACTAAGATTGACAAACTTTATTCTTCTCTTTTGTGAATTGTTGACTTATTATTATTATGTGAAAGTGAATTAACAATTAAATGTGAATTTTGACTGAGCATCAGAAAAGGAAATCATGTAATAGTAGGTATTAGTATTGAAGGTAAAAGGGGCACTATTAGTAAGAGAGGAAAAAGAAAATGAAGAGATAGAAATAAGAGAAAGAGAGAGAGAGAAAGATGAAAAAAGACACTGGGTCGTATCCAAGGGGGGGGTTAAGGGTACAAACCGCCGCAAAATTTCTACATACAGTTTTATACTGTTTTTTCCTTGAAAATTATTTAACTTACAAGGAACGGTCCTCTTCTGGTGAAACCGATAGGGTCTCAAAATGAGTCAGAACCCTACTTTTAAGGGTAAAAATTCCAACATTTTTCTTGGTGAGGACCCCCAACCCCCCTCGAAACTGTGTTGTGTATGAACTGTTTTTCCTAGAAAATTTCGTGTCTTACAAGGAGTGGTCCTCTTTGAGGGGCCGTTCAAATATTACGTAAGAACCTAAGGGAGGGAGGGGGTTTGCTATTCGTTTATTTTTTCTGACAAGGGAGGGGAGTATAATTGATGCTTGCGTAAAAGATGTTACAAACACTGCATTTTCGAAAATCTCTTGTTTTTTGCATAAATAATTTCGAGATTCAACCAAAAATAAATTTTACATAAAAACTGAACGAGGGAAAAAAAATTTAGGCATTTTTCACAAGGAAAGTTTTAACGATAGGTTAAGTGTTCTTGGAGAACAATGAATTTCAGAAATCAAAGCATTACTAAAGAGTTTGTACAAAAAAAGAACAAAGGGGGGTCAGGCAGTTTTCTTACGTAATTATGAAAGAGGGTTTGCGGTTTGCTTATTTTTGCTGACAAGGGGGGAGGCGGGGGGTTAAAAACCATCAAAAACTTGCTTACGTAATATTTGAACGGCCCCTGATGCTTCAAAGGTACATTTAAAAGTTTAAAATGTATCTGCTCCTTCTAGCTGAATATTTTATTTGCACTAATAGGTAGGCTACCCATACCATACGTCCTGGTTTACCTAGGACAGTCCTGGGTTTCGGAGGCTGTGTGTCCTTGGTTTTTGTAATTTTAAGACTGGACAAAATTTTTTGGGAAATTTTCGATAAAAACTTTCGAACTGCATCTTTTTACCTACTTCTACGGCTTCACTTTACTCATATTTAGACTGCTGAAAGGGGCAGACTCTCTATTTGTACTGTCAAACACCTTTTAAATGTAAAAATTAACTCTTAACTTAATTGTTGTGAATTTTATGATTTAATTAAATCTAACAAAGAATTTTTGAAAAAAGTAATGTCAAGTGAAAAGTACAAATGATTAAATAAAGTATGTTATTTCATTTTAATTGTTTAATTTTTTTTTAGTTTGGGTGTTTATTTAGTTTTTAATATTTGATGGACCGAGGTCGACAAATTGTCCTGGGTTGAGCTCAAGAAAATACGGTAAGCCTACTAATAGGGCAACATTTTTGACCTAAAAATAAAAAATTGGTACTTTCGCCTTTTCCTACTACTGAATAACCTCTCGAGTGTTTCCCCGCTTATTTGTATACAGTCAAAAGTTTTCAAGGAGGCACACACTCCCCCCCCCTTCCCAGAAACGTTCTTAACTCCCGATTTCGATCCGACTTCGAAGTTAATGAAAAACGCCCCACCACCGTCAACAATGGCAATGGAACATCTTCAGGGGGAGGGAGGGAGGGCACAGATTCATTCAACGAAATTGGAAATGCTGCACCCCTCTCTCTGTTTCGAAATGGAAAAGTTATTTCGACCCCCCGGGATTGGGAAAGGCAGTAGTTGTTACTTGTTACTATTTGCTTTGCCTAATACATAGGAAAACAAAACAAAGTGGTTCGGAGACGGGAGATGTGCGTAATTTACGAACGAGGAGGGTTGGGTTCTTTGTTCTTTTCCTTTCGAATGAATTTTTGCTCGGTAGGAGTCAATTCACAGAGATAGATAACTGAATGGGAGGAGGTTGTGAATTGGTAATGGGGCCGTTTACAAATACACTCGCGACCAAAAATTAAGGATAATTGAGGACTTTTGGGCAAGACCCAGGTAACTCCACTTTCAAACTTAAGTTTCAAATCATTGTTGCCTTAAAATGTAGATCTTTGCCTGTTGCCAGATATGGGTTCTTAAAAACTACAAGTCTGGGAAAAAAAAACTTTCAACTTTCATAAAGAGTAATCAAAAGCGTTTTGATTGCATTGCGATTGAGTAGTGTGAGAAAAATATTGTGCTGTAAGAGGTATTTTTAAAAAGTTACAGAGACAGAAAATGTGTTCTTATAGCATTCTTTCTATTAAAATTTAAGAACACTTTCATGATTTAATTGTGTTTTTAAAAATTGATATTTTTAAAACACATTTCCGGAGAGAACATATTCAGAACACAATAAGGTGTTGAAGTCGACCTAACGGTGCTACGGTTGTTTCGCCAACTCTGAAAATTCCTACCCTAAACTAATAAAGGGGTAGGAAATTTCAGAGTTGGCGAAACGTCCGAGACACCGAACTAACAACACAACTAAAGTTATTAATTTGAATAATTATTAGAGTTGTTAATTTGAAGACAAAAAAAAAGTATTCTTAAATGTGTTTATCATTTGTAGTGAAACTTTTCTGTGTTATCATGAAGATTGACGTTTTTTATAATAGTTAAAGAAAGATTTTAATAAAGCCATTTCCCTCATCCATAGATCCTCGAATGTTAAAGACACTATTCAGAAATATGAAATATTTTCTGTGCGTTTGTATGATATTATATATAATTTTCGTTCTTTCCCCTTCAATTTTTAAATTATTTTTTTACTTTCTTATTTTTCCTCTACAAGTGTAAGTAATCTTAAAAGCAAGCTTTCTTTTCCAGTATGAAACAAGTATTTCCGATTAAAATGCGTTATAAAATACCAATACCATTTCAAAATGCTAACTTTTGAATAATTCAGGTAAAAACTTCTAATTGGTATATTTCTCAACACAAAATCTAAATTGTAAAATTCGTCTTATCTTTCAGAACTGGAAAAAAAACCCGTCGAGTTTATGTTTAAGCAGTTTTAATAGAAAGTAAAGATTACGAATTTTGGGTTTGAATCGACGACGTGCCAAACCCAGTATATTAAAGACCCCGTGAATTGTTTAACGTATGAAATAACGGAAAAGTAGAGAGCAGCCTCATCAGATTAGAAACATTCATCATTCATAGAGCAGAACGGAACGGAGAAAATCCATTTCGGATTACATCCGCGAAAAGATTCAAATTACGAGTAATTTGAATTTCTTTTCTTAAGGAATTTCAACAATAGAGAACCTTCGGTAATAGGAGTTGTTACGAATGAAATATGAGTAATTTAATTAGGAAATTTCCTGTATTCGTGACAGCTGCTGATTCATTTGAGCTTTGAATTTTAATGCGATGAAAGTCTGTCTCTTGGGTAATATAAGACCTTTCGAAGAGGGGGAACCTCTTATATCTCTGATTTATTTTCTCACTTTGTTATATAGCAATATATGAAGACTGGACTTCAAAAACGAGCTAAGTGCCAAAACTTAAAAAAAATTAGTTAGACCCGAAAAGCCAATCTAAGTGCCATCACCAACAACCTATAAATCCAGATAAGTGCCACGACCATGATAAGTAGTTCAAAAAAAGCCCGAAAGATGACTTATTATGTGTCTTATGGAGAATCAAATTCAAAATGATGAAATACGGAAAACTTACTTTTTGGCACTTAGCTCGTTTTTGAAGTCCAGTTTTCATATGTTAAGTCGGATTATAAGGATTTTTCAAAGTTGAAATTTTAGGCGAATTGGAGACTTGGTTCGTTCGAGGTTGATTAGATGAGTCTTTTACTGATATTTTAAAATCAGTCCCTGCTTTGTACCAGTAAACATTGGAATGGGAAATCGGATTTTGTTTTGGCAATTTTTCCAATGGAAATCAAAAGTAGTATTTATATTATTCATAATTTTGTTTATACAGACATTCATAGGCGTAACGAGGGGGGGTTATTGGGGATGTAACCCCCCCATCAACGGTTTCTAAAACATGAAAAAACTGAAAAATTTCCCCTTTACAAGAAAGGCGGTTCACAAGGAACTGTTCTTTTAGGAACTAACCCAAAGGCCCTCAAAATAAATTTAAACACTACATCGAGAGACAATTTTTTTAAAAAAATCAAAAAAAGAAGTTCCCAAAATTGCAAGTTTTTTTTTTCTTAATTTTCAAATTTGTGTACTTTTTCTATTTTGAGGCCTATTGAACAAATCAAACCCTAATTGAAGGTGAGCAATAAAATTGCAATTAGTGACAAATTTCCATATTTTTTTTTTCTTTCTTCATTTCCCCTTGTTTGTATTAGTACTATACTTTTAATTCTCCTGCAAGATTTCAAAGAAAGATTTTCATATAGTTGTTCTTTAGTTTAGAAGGGGAAATATTTTAAAGCATCGTTTTATCAACGAAAATAGATATGTTCTGAAATATTTATAAAACTTAAGAACATAAAATTTATTGTCATGTTAGACGTAGGATTTTGTGATCCTCAAATACCGCGTCTTATTTCTCATTCCAATTTTAGTTATTTATGAAGCGTTCTGACTTGGTGCGTTGCGGGTCTTGGGAAAAAAAAATTAAGATTTGCCGAAACCATGGTAACGCAGTGGGGAAGGTGCGGGGGAGTTGGAAAATCACGTGACTTAATCACGTGACCGATTCAAATTAACAGAGTAATATAGTACAGATATAAAGCATCAATAGGGAAACCTAAGTAAACTTTTTAACAATCACGAAAACCAATTTCGAAAACAAATTGTTTATTTCAAAACTAAAATTCATGTAGGTTAAACCAACAGAAATTCTAAGATTGTATTTTTCTCCGAAACAAAAGCCCATATCTCTTCAAAAACTGCTCATCCTGTCTCCACTGACATTTCCCCGAACAGTGTACTATTTTCCTGAAAACAAACAATATCTGATCTCTTCCACGAGATAATATTTACTCTATCAAACTTAAACCGAAGCGGTCAACCATCCGTATAGTAACATAAAATCAATATAATAAACTCGAGATAAAAGTCAATAAAACAGCCCAAAGAAAACTTTTTTCACCGAAAGAAACATCCAGAGTATCGGTTTACAACCTGGCAATTCAACAGCGGTTCAGATTAAACTGTTGCACCTAATAGTAGAAAAAAAACCCTGTGATTTACCACTTATCACTTGGTTAAGTACGCATCAAACTTCACCGACCATAAACAATAAACCCCACCTCCCAAAACTGTTTTGGAACAGCCCCTTCAACATCCGGGATGTTCAGACTGAAAGTGGTCTATGTACAAAAAATACGAAATTTTGAGATTATCATGCATAGTCATCCCTCCAGAAAAAACTTTTGAACTCTTAGACGCATACAAAACTGGAATGGAATACGGTTAAGAGGGTTATTAATCATTCTATTTAGTATTACATTTCTGTTTATGTTCAACTATAGAGCATCATTAATGTTAATGACTCGGACGTAACAAATAACTCATGGAGGAAAAGGTACAACCATGAAACAGGAAGACTGATTAAAGGGGAAAATATTATAAGATATATTAAAGCTATATGAGAATACAGTGGATTGGACATGTGGAAAGAATGAAGGAAACGGACATGTGCAAAAAAATTATGAGTGGAAAGCTATATAGTAGTAGGAAACGAGGAAGACCTGAACTAAGATGGTTGGACCAAGTGAACAAAATGAAAATAAAAAAAATTGGAAAAGGAAATCAGGAGAGAGGGCAACATAGAATTCTATTGTAGAGAAGGCCAAGGCCCACCAGGGGCTGTAGAGCCTTGGACCGAGAGAGAGACTCAGACCTAACAACGGCCTTAGCATCAGTTAAAAGCCCTGCAAAATGTTAGCAGTTACAGAAAATAACTGGTCGTGCAATTCTTCTATTGGAGCATTTGCAATCACGTGACCCCACACCTAACTACCGCCATAACAAACATATACCTCGTCACCTAGCAACCGCCTTAGCAACAGTTAAAAGCCCTGCAAAAGGTTAACAGTTACAGAAAATAACTGGTCGTGCAATTCTTCTATTGGAGCATTTGCAATCAGCACGTGACCCCACACCTAACTACCGCCATAACAACATATACCTCATCACCTAGCAACCGCCTTAGCAACAGTTAAAAGCCCTGCAAAGGTTAACAGTTTAAAGAAAATAACTGGTCGTGACGTCACCTGAAAACACTCGATATTTCAAAAAGTTTTTAAAGATAAACGGAAAAAAACTAGAACGAACTATTTTTTGAGATGTGATGTAAGTAATCAGGTCGAGGAATAGCCGGAAATTAAGTGCACTGACGTGATCACTGGCATGCTAGTTCGTGTAAACCCGCCTTAAGTTCCGTAGTGGACTTAGACCCCTTTCGTTCTGAGCAGTTCACTAGTTCACACCCGACTGACCTAACCGCTGGTTCTCTATATATAAAAGAATCCCCCCATTGATGAAATACCTTATCAACGCGAAACCCCGAAACGAACACGAGAGGTCCCGAACATCGATTGGATCCCTTCGGGGATCTTCGGAACAAAACTTAACTTTTCCCCCTTTGAATTTATGAAGGCGAGCTAACTGCTATTAAACCCGAGCTCTTATCCGGATATCTTCTAATGCTAGGGGGTCTTGCGGGAGGACGTTTTTCACATTCTTTGGCACCGATCCTTGTGGGAGTTGGGAAGGAGAAACTCTGGGGTTGTGGGAGGGATGTAATGGGTTGTTTTGAGGGGGGACTTTTAATGAGAAAAGCTTTTGGGGGGATGGCTGGGGGTTTGTTGTAAGGAAGTGGCGTTGTTGTGAAGTTTGTTTGGTGAGGGCATTCAAAATGCATGAGTGTGCTTGGAAATTTAATCGAGGTTGGTGATTTGTGTGGTTATTAAGTGGAATTAAGGATTGTGATACCTTTGTATTTAAAGGTGATATAGAGTGTTTTCAGGTGACGTCACAACCGGTTATTTTCTTTTAACTGTGTACCTTCTGTAGGGCTTTTAACTGTTGCTAAGGCCGTTGTTTATCTGTTGCTAAGGTGATTTTTAGGTATGGGATCACGTGATTACAAATGCTCCAATAGAACAATTTCACGGCTAGTCATTTTCTGTAACTGTTAACCTCTGTAGGGCAAAAAACTGTAACATCTTCTGTTGCTAAGGCCGTTGTTAGGTCCGAGTCATGTGATTGAAAATGCTCTATATTAATTTACGGTATTTCCAAAATGCCTTTTTGAGTGTGTTTCAAAAATAGTTATAAAAACATGCATAATATCTAAAAGTTTTTATTTGTTTTCTTAAAATCATTAAACATTTGGTATGACAATTTATTTGAAATTTAATTTAATATATGATTTTTTTTTAATTATTATGTTTTAAGTGGTAAAGTAAAATTAAAAGGTCAATGGAATATGCTAAATTGACTTTTGAAAACTGAAGAGAAAATTCTTAAAAATTTGTATAAAAACCTTTTTTTTAAATTTTACTTTATTCAAAATATAAAGATTTTGAACCATGAATTTTTCTTGCAGTATACTTTAAATCATAAATTTATAAACATTAAAGCAAACTAAGTTTAAGCATTTAAAAGTAATTTAAATAAGTTGAACTACAGTAACAGTAAGTACGTATTAATTTTGAAGTATAAAGGTTTTTTTTGCAAGAATGATAATTTTTTCCTAGTTTCTTAAATTGAAAGGTATTTTAAGTATAGAGCATTTTCAATCACATGACTCGGACCTAACAACGGCCTTAGCAACAGAAATGTTACAGTTTTTTGCCCTACAGAGGTTAACAGTTACAGAAAATGACTGGCCGTGGAATTCTTCTATTGGAGCATTTGCAATCACGTGACCCCATCTTTAAAAACCGCCTTAGCAACAGATAAACAACGGCCTTAGCAACAGTTAAAAGCCCTACAGAAGGTACACAGTTAAAAGAAAATAACCGGTTGTGACGTCACCTGAAAACACTCTATATCTTCAAATTAAAATTTTAATTGTGGTTGAAGGTATTACATACATTTTGCCTGCTCCTACTCAAAAAATTTCAATTCCACAACCCCCGTTTCTCCCACATCTTTTTTTCTTCATTCTGAAAATGTATTCAACAAGTATTATTCAATTAATTTACATTACTCGTATTTCTTTCGTGCAATAGAGAGTTTTCAGGTGACGTCACAACCGGTTATTTTCTTTTAAATGTGTACCTTCTTAGGGCTTTTAACTGTTGCTAAGGCCGTTGTTTATCGGTTGCTAAGGCGGTTTTTAGGTATGGGATCACGTGATTGCAAATGCTCCAATAAAAGAATTCCACGGCTAGTCATTTTCTGTAACTGTTAACCTCTGTAGGGCAAAAAACTGTAACATCTTCGGTTGCTAAGGCCATTGTTAGGTCCGAGTCATGTGATTGAAAATGCTCTATATTAATTTACGGTATTTCCAAAATGCCTTTATGAGTGTTTCAAAAATAGTTATAAAAACGTGCATAATTTCTAAAAGTTTTTATTTGTGTTCTTAAAATCATTAAACATTTTGGTAAGACAATTCATTTGAAATTGAATTTAATATGATTTTTTTAATTATTATGTTTTAAGTGGTAAAGTAAAATTAAAACGTTTGTGTCAATGGAATATGCTAAATTGACTTTTGAAAACTGAAAAGAAAATTCTTAAAAATTTGTATTAAAATCTTTTTTTTAAATTTTACTTTATTCAGAATATAAAGATTTTGAACCATGAATTATTCTTGCAATTTATTTTAAATCATAAATTTATAAAGGTTCTAATGCAAACTAAGTTTAAAGCATTTAAAAGTAATTTAAATAAGTTGAACTACAGTAACAGTATTTTAAGTACGTATTAATTTTGAATAGTATAAAGTTTTTTTTGGCAAGAATGATAATGTTTTCATAGTTTCTTAAATCGAAAGGTATTTTAAGTACATAATATCTTCAAATTAAAATTTTAAGAGTGGTTAAAGGTATAACATTTTGCCTGCTCCTCCTTCAAAAATTTCAATTCCACAACCCCCGTTTCTCCCACATCTCTTTTTTCTTCATTCTGAAAATGTATTCAACAAGTATTATTCAATTAATCTTCATTACTCGTATTTCTTTCTTGCAATATAAATATAAATGGCAACAGTTAAAAACAAACACAAGCATTTTCAAAATCCCTTCCTCATATATCCTCTTAAAAATAGAAATTTCTGCACGCCTACGGAAAAAAAAAATGTGCTGATAGTCCAACCAATGAATCTACCATGAATCTACCCACTCACTTCCGGGGGTAATTCCATTGCAGAGCTCTAGCGCGAGGGAAATTTATGGAGCGTTTTTGAGCGTCCATAAAGTCTTCTTCGTGATTACCCTCACCTGAGTTTCGCGAAAGGCCTCATGGGTAACCGTGGAGATTTATTGTAGGTTGAAAGTATCTCCTTTTGCTCCTCAAGTTTCTTGTTTCCGTTCCTCAAGTGGTTTCATGCTAGAAACCAAAATGGTTCGTGCTAAATGAGCTTGTGAAGGGGATTTTATTACGAAGTGGTGTTTTTGGGTTGTAATTTTTCGTCTTGTGTATGTTTGTCGTTTTTTTTAGAAGCTTTTTGTTTTGTTGAGTCTCCTTAGAGAATAAACAAAAGTATATAATACTTTTTTTTTTACCTTTTAACATATTTCATAGAAGTATTTATGGAAATGCACGCCTGGTTATGCCAAATTTGTAAGTTAGTTTTATGCTGGATAAGTGGTTATCCCCAATCTTTTCAATTTCCCTTTAAGAATTGAAAACTTCTCAAGAAACTCAACTCAAAATTAAAGTACTTCGTATTTGGGGTATTATAAAAAACTTGCTTAATGCAGTATTAATTTTTTCATACCTAACATTATTATTTTATTCCTTAAACACATTAAAGATAAGTATAATTGATGAGATGAACAGGACTAAACATTTTTTTAAATGAACAGCATATACCTATAATTGACAAATATAATAATTTCCCCCCTCAGTATAGAGCATTTTCAATCACATGACTCGGACCTAACAACGGCCTTAGCAACAGAAATGTTACAGTTTTTTGCCCTACAGAGGTTAACAGTTACAGAAAATGACTGGCCGTGGAATTCTTCTATTGGAGTATTTGCAATCACGTGACCCTATACTTAAAAACCGCCTTAGAAACACATACCTCGTTACCTAGCAACCGCCTTAGCAACAGTTAAAAGCCCTACAAAGGTTAACAGTTAAAAGAAATTAGCTGGTCGTGACGTCACCTGAAAACACACTATTTCTAACATTTATTTTGACATACTCGCTTATTAAAATTCTTCCAGACAACTAACAGCAGCAATGGATTCAGCATAACAATGATAGAAACATACTCAATATGAAGCCATGATAGTCTTTTTAATTTTGATCTTGTGTTACTATATAGATTTTAAGTCACTGGCCAAAATGCAGTGTTTTTTTTAAGAACTAGTATTGGCCTTCTCCAAAGATTAGTTTACCATATGCACCTATTATCATATAAAGTTTATCTTTCAAGTAATGAAAAGTAAGAACAAATCAACAGGAAAGTAGAATAATCTGTTCCCCATTTTTTAATCACAAATCTGAGCATTTTTAAATGCTTAGAAACTCCTTGAAATGTTTTTACTGGGCGAAGTACGTCTCTTAACTAATTATGAAGAAAAAAAACCTGCATCATTTATGTTTTATTATTCAAAACCCCAATTAATAAAACATACAACAAAAATAGATATTTTCGAAAATAATGTTACATTTATTTATTGCCATTACATAAATCCTAAACGCTATTCCTTTTTATTATGAAATCCTCGTAGACCTTGGAAATAATACTTAATGAACTGTGATGAGTTGTGAATATTTGTTTTCCAGATAAACTAACAATGTGTTGCATCCATATATTTGTAGTAAATTTTGATTAGATATAAAAATTAGATATGAATAAGCTTTGTATGGAAGGCATAATTTTATGGGAATAAGCATCTGGGTACATTCAAATGTTATAAGAGGTGAAAAAAAGAACAAAATCTCAAAAGTATTCCATATGGATAAATTATAAAAAATATATGAAAGAAACGATGATAACAATAAGGAGCAGTAAAATTAATTACATCAGCACATAGTTATACTTTTAATCATTTGGAAAGCAAATAAACTTTAATATAGAAGAGCAAGTAAAGAAGAAAAACAATAGGTATAATTATTTCTTTTATACGTGAAGAATGGGAGATTTTATCGCGGATATAAAGCTAAGCAGATTTTTAAACTTTGTTTAAAAGTATTGGTACTATAATTTAAAAAGCAAGGATTTGGAATCAGAAATAGGACCAGAATTCCTTCGTTCCTTGCAAATGCTGAAACAATTTTGCAACGTAAGTTAAACACAATAATAAACACTTAAAAGGAAAAGCGTTTAGATTGTGTAGCGTTCGGTATCGGCTATTGTGATGTGTGAAAAACATGTGTTCTTATAGTGTTTCGATCTAAATTTGATAACTGATTCAGATTCAAAACGTATTTTACAAGACGATTTTTAGAACACATTCTGGATAGCAAACCTTCTTTAAGGACATTCAGAACATAATCAAAACACCAATAAAGTCTTAAAGTATTCTAGCTAACGACAGTTTTAGTAATTTGGCGACAAAAAAAAAAACGTTCCTTAAATGTTTTTGTATGTAAGCGTTTAGTAATGTAACTGTCATATTTGTTAATAAACTATTTGAATTATTCCATTTACAACCTCTCTTTCATCAGCTGCATTTCCTGTATAAATTAATCTACTTCAATCCACGGTTCCTCAAATTATACAACATACAAAACAACCAGAATCCTCTCCCAGAAACGCAAACCCACTCGACTAACTTCTACCAACTCCATTTGCTCACACCATCTGTCTCTATCGAAACCAAATCTGGTATTCAAATTATCTCCAAGTACAACAATACATCAAACATCGGACAACAAACAATCGCACTCAAATGTTAAATATCAGGCTTATCCGTAATTGAATTAGATTCATACTTATATTCCCGCCAAAAACGATTGGACGATATAATCACAAAAATAATAATGTGCTTCTATCTATATGAATATTCATAAACCCGCAGTAATCGCCAAAGATCCACAAACAGTTCGATTGACTGTTCAACCTGTTCAATTGAGATTGCCGGTGTGTATAATAGGATTACTTTAGGAACCTTATTCCCCGACGCTGTTCAACTCATTGAATGGAGCGTTAGCGCCATTTTCTTTTTAGTACATCAATTGGATTAAGAGGTCTCTGTCAGCTTCCGTTCGCGCTTTTCTAACGCCATATTTGTTGGAACAGATAAAGGCACAAAGGAGCCGGCTGTCGGGAACTCGCGGCGACAGCTCAGACGCTCGAGATTTGACGGTAAATAATACGGAAAAAAAATAGAACTTTCTCTGCCGAAACGTGGGCAGAATGTTCGGTGTCACTTTGGAAAGTTGTTTTGTTCTAATATTTGTTGATTAGATCGCTTTTGTTGGCTTCTCCTTTGACGTTGGAGTTATGAAGCTAAGTAATGGACATCGATTAAGTGACTGTTGGGTTCTAGAGGGATCAAAACCTTAGTCTTAGAATAAACTGCCCCACTCTTAAAAGGAATACGCTTGTATAAAGGATATTAATTCTTTTATTTGGATTCTATTATACCAGCCAGCCAAGAAAAAAATCAAGAGTATTTAATAATAATAATCATAATTATTATTATTTATTTATTTATTTTAATTTCTGACGGTACATGTGGAGAAAATTTGAAAGAGGAAAACATATGAGTCATCTGGGGGTGTTAAAACCCATTTAGATGTCTAAAAAATATTTCTACTTATAATGATGATAAAAACATACAAAATGATAACGAAACAAGAAAAAAATAATAAAAAAGTCACACAAAAAAAAATAATAACATACAAAATAGATAGAACACAAACGTAAAATGGGGGGGGATATTTAATTGCAAATTGTACTCTTATAATACCGAAAAACTCGTTTATAACTATGGGAGCTGAACCAATTAATCAAACTTATAAATTTTACATCGGATTAGTTATATTTTAACAGATTTTAATTGTAATTGTGTTGCATAAGAAACAGATAGTGCTGTAAAAGTGTTACTAAAAACAAAAAGGGTTTTTACGTTGCTGTCGAGTATAGAAGAAGTTTCGGTACGCATATCGGGATAAAAAGACGCTATGCATTGTATACATGAGTTTAAACAAAATAATCATATTTTTAAAAATTGACGTACATCATTTCACTCAAAATTCAGACACCGCTCTGGGAACTACTTTGTTAGGGACGTCATAGGGTCAGAAAACGTTGCTGTCGAGTATAACCAATCAGAGCAGACTCGGCTAAAAGCGACAAACTGCGAGTAGAAGCTTGTTTTGCAGCGTAGTTACTTTATCCTACTTATAAAAATAAAAAATGGCACTGGTTATTTCCACGAAGGTAACAACTCAACTCTAACTATTCCCGCTAATTCTGAAAAAATATAAGGTAAATTAAAGCAAAATACTCAAAAGTAGCAAGCCTGGGATCGAACCGGGGACCATAAGTTTACCAGACGCACACTCTACCACTAGACCATCGGTGCTGATACCAGGATTGATCAATAACATAATTTTAATGATATAAAACACGTAATAATAATCTCCTAATACTGCGCAAGCTTCAACCTTCGTGGAAGTAACCACTTCGTAAAAAAAAATCCAATAAACAATCTTTACAATAAGAACGCGTGTTACGTCACACACTCGAGATCTCCCGAACGCATCACACCATCTTTTTTCCCCAAAAGCCGAGCGAAACAAGCATATTTCGGGTTCTAATTGGCATTAATCACTGCGAAGCCAAATTAAATCACTCGGGTTAGCAACTTCATTAAGAGCGCACAAAGCCCGGCCATTGTATGACGGTAACGGGATTCACACGGAGGGGAGAAGGAGAGAGAAAAAAAAAGGGAGAGGCGCGATATCTTTTCGGCAATCGCGTTTCACGGCTAAGTGATTCCGGGAAACGGGAACAAAAGGAGAAATCCCCTGCAATCTAATTGATGCGGATGCGGGAAAAAAAACGGGAAAATTGGAGCCGGTTGTTTGGAGCATTGCGTTCTGCATAATGGCCTTGCAACTCTGACGTCATAGGTGTGGTAGAAATTGTGATGTGTATGAAATGGAGGAAAGGAAAGCACAAAAATGAACCATTCAAAGTCCTCGGTTTTATAGCTTCTTCAGGGATGATGTAAGCGTTCTAGAAACTCAAAATATTTACTTAATAACAAAAATATATCAATCGTATAGTTTTTATACCCTTAAGACAAAAATTTTCTATTGAACGAAAAAATGTGTATCTTCAGTAAAACTTTATTAGAAAAACCATAAGTAAAATTTCGAAAAGAAAGTTAGGGAACGTACCCATACTACGTGACCTATTTTTTACTGTTTTTGACCCCCCTCCCCCCCCCTTGGTGACCACCCGTAGTATATGCCAAGACCCCCCCCTCCCCCTCTGGTTTTCACGTAGTAGTTCATAAATACGGTTTTCAATCATTTTTAGCAAACAGAAAGTTAAAAAATGTTAATTTGGCTTAATATTTGTGTTTATTAATACAACGCTTGCCTCGTGGCGCCAAGAGTGCGTACATACAAGTGGAAAATATATTATCAAGAAGAAAAAACTTATGTAAAAGTTATTCTAACAGTAACTTTACAAAACTTAACAGTTTTTTTTACAAAAACAAGTATTTTTTTTTCTTTATTTTTTGACTACGTGACCCCCTCCCTTATCTAATGTGCAGATATTCACTGATCCTTGTTACCAATCGAATATGTTGAAGTAGTATAACACTGTAAACACTATCCCGTAAAATTAACGGGTTTTAAACTGGCAGCTGGGTTGGTTGTGGAAAATCGTAAAAATTACAAAGTAAATCCGTAAAAACAACGGCGTTTTATCTTGTAACACAAAAAAACAGGGATTAAAAAGTTAAAACGCCGTTGTTTTTACGGATTTACTTTATAATTTTTACGGTTTTCCACAACCAACCCAGCTGCCAGTCAGTTTAAAACCGTTAATTTTACGGTTTAACAACGGTACGGAGTTTTTACAGTGAAGTTGAAAGTACAAACACTGCTCAAACATTAATCCACGGTTTCTTTACTCATGTTTACTATCCAAATTAAAATCCAACTGTCTGACTAAGTTAATCGAATATTAGTTACATCCCATATTAAATTCCATCTAATTAATTTCTACACATCAATCAAACTAACTCCCGTATAGCCATCAGACAATAATAATCAAAACCCTACATCACAAAAATCTGCATAATTATCACAGTTTCTATATAATTACCAACTACTCGAATCGATAACATTATAACGGCTACAACACTCTCTTCAAGCAGCAATCCTAAGAGGAGCAGCTTAAATGAAGAGTCATTTTAAGAGATAATCCAATTTTAATGAATATTAAACGAGGCAGTCGCTTAAGAGTCTCCTGCCAAGATGTCTCCTCGAGACGAGACTGAAGGGGGGGGAGAGAGAGACGAGAGGCAATCACTCACGTGACTAGGGGTGGAGTGAGAGGTAGAGGGGCGTAAGTCGTCGGGGATGAGGGATGTAAAGTGGGGAGGGAGTGAGAATAAATGTGTCGTAAATGTGTGTAGGAATTGAAGTGAAGGGAGGACGTAGAGCGGGAGGATTAGGTGTTACAATGTGTTTTGAAATGTTATAAAATGAAGATTTGAAAATGTGATCAAGCATTGGTCATTTGATCAAGCATCATTTGATCAAGCATTTGGTCCCTATGTTGCAGTAATGGAGTTTAGATTGGAGTTTGGATTGATTCTAAACACAATGTGATTTTTCTGGATGTTTCGTTCGCTGTTCCAAATATTGGGCATATTTTCCAAATGTAGACAACTTGATAAATGGTTGGGGTGTAAAATTTTAAACTAGAAATAATTCTTTCTTTTTATAAAAGTTTTATTGTATCACTTTTATGATAGTTTGTAATAAACTGAAATTGCTTGATGCGTTTTCAAGAATTTAACTGTTTGATCGTACTTATAGATTGAACTTCTCTTACTTTTCCCCTTCATTAACGATTTGTTGATATTTAAGGGAGAGTTTGTTAGTGTAACAGTTTTCTACATAGTTCAATTTTGACGTAAAATTTCCTTCTTACAATGGCAAAATTATGAAATTTATCTTCAAATAACATAGAATGATTGGCGAACACATTTGAAAGACATTTCTTAAATACATTGAAATCAAGGATATAAAAATTTGACTTACCTTATCTTGACTTAATTTCCCAAAATTAATCTGGACAAGTTGCATTTGGTGGTTCTGGTTACTCTCAATATGGCCAGAAAGAGCAATTGGTTAGAAGGCATCCTGGTAAAAAAAAATACTTTTAGTTTTATGATATTATCCAGCATGTAAAAAAATGTGCACTTTTCTCTTTTGATAAAACATTATTAACCAATATATTGATATTGTACATTTTCTCTGTTTCAGATCTTTTCCCCGATACCTCAGAAAGGGATTAAGCCCTCGTCAGATCCAGCCCTTAGAAGTTGTTCCGAAGAAAATTCCCTCATTCCCACCTTGAAGGAGAGAATATCCCTATCTGCGATTCCCAAAACGCGAATGCTTCCATAAACGGTCAGACAGAGACTTTGAATTTATGCAAATTTTTGCACTTGAGAAAAGAGAGATAAGCAACTCTTGTAGTGAAAGATGGACAACGCATTTAACGGGTAGACTAGCGATCCGAAGTGTTCATTCAAGAATTACTGTGGAAATTGAGAAGTTTGGCTGTAGTGGGAAAATGTCCCAGGAATTATCTTAAATGAGCTTATCGCATCAAAAGCAGAAAGAGAAATAAGAGGTAGTTTTTGGTAGGATTTATTTGAATATGAGAGAGCGTTTGGCTATGAATAAACATGAAATAGGAAAATGTATAGAATTTTTTTTTCTATGAAGACTTGTGCGTTTTTATATAAAGTTTCACTTTTCCTTGGATTTTAAAGGTATTAGTATCAGTGTGATAAATCATAGTTCAGAATATATAACATCTAAGAAGTCTGTTCAATTAAACTTTTAGCATTTATAATATACTATGTAACAACACCCTGTTTGAACATTTCACTCACTGTCATTTATATCCCTTGGCTTCTTAGCAAATTATACTATGGTGTAATATTTGATTAGTTTTGTGGAATACAAAAGATTTTAAATGTAAATATGGGTTCATTATTCACAGAAAAAAATATGCAGATCTATAAATATTTAATTTCCCCAATACATAAATGTCTAAGTTACCACAGTTATGATTGTTATGTAAAGACGCAACCAAGACAACAACCAGACAAAAACAGAACAACCCTTTTTAAATAGAAAGACAGTTAAAAGTTAAGGCTTAAAATCAAAATAAAGTTAAAGTTGTTTCTAAAAATGAAATTAAATTGAAATTAAAAGTTGGAGGTAAGGTGCTCCACTACAGTTACTATAGTAAATTAGTATGTTAATATCGTTAAACTAAGTTATAGTTCTATAGTTAATACAGTTATACTAAGTTATAATTCTATAGTTAATACAGTTATACTAAGTTATTATAGTTATCTAATTTATGGAGTTTACTTTACTAAAGAAAAAATAGTTACAAAATCGCATTAATGTAATGTTACATTCTCATCCAAAACTTGTAATCCCCTACAAAACCTCAAACTAAAAGAACAAAAAAAAACTTTCCCAAACTCCAGAAATACTTAAAACTAGATACAAATCTTACACATTCCAAAAATTCCGTCCAATCCTAACGCAACTTCATTGGTCATAGATATTGTTACTTCCTAACTTTCACATAAACTACTACTACTACAGAAACAATTCAAACAAAGTTTGTCGAAGCATTCTTATACAACCAACAACTCTCCTCTCTTTTCTATCCATCTCCGCTCGACAACATCTCGAGTTCCTTTTTCAAAAAGTCCTGAAAAGGAATCCCTCCTACAGAAAGTTCTCTTTAACGACCTTATATTAAGGTTCAGAGTTTTTAAAAGAAGCTCGCCTCTCTTCAAATGATACAACTGGGGTTTGCACGGTGGCAGAACCCCATTCAAAGATCCGTGCTGTCTGCTCGGCTATACCAACCATTAATTATCTATGCAAATATGCAAAGGAGATAAAGATTAGAAGCCATTATATGAGGGAGTAAGAGCGATTTTTAGGGAAAACAGACTTCAGAGAAAAGGGGGGAGAAAGTTTTGCAGTTTATAATAATCCATTGTCTTTAAGGAAAATGATGTTGCCAGAGAGAGTTTCCAAGTTTGTTTCGTTTACAAACTAACTGGGGAATACTTTTTTTTTTCTTGGAAGGGACTTTATAGTAAATTAAAGTTATCAAAATGCGGGGAAAAGTCGTGAGGGAAAAAATTTATGATTCGCGGCGTTTTTAAATAAAATGAAGCGATGGTGAAAAAAAAACAATGACCGATTTGGGGAAGTTGGTGTTGTTTGAGGATTTTTCTCCCAAAGTCTTAGTTTTCATTACCGCAGAAGAATTGGATTAATTATTAGAAAGTGCAAATGTATTCTTCGTTCGAGATTAAGCCGGATTTTTTTCTTTAAATTTATTCATTTATCTTTAAACTAATTGGTTGTGGCTTTTGCTTTTGGGAGTAAACGCTAGAGGGATTATTATATCCCCGCTTTCTTTTTGATTTTGAGAAAGGAAAGAGAAACTTAAATTTTTGAAAATAAAAAAAAAAACTCTTCTGAGTTGTTTGCTTGAGTTTTGGTAATTAAACATTTTATTCAAAACTGTTACATTCTAGCAACAGATTCTTGCCTTTTTGCTTGATTAAAAACTTCCAAGTATTAATGAGACTTATATCTTAAAACAAATGAGCTGCTTTGAAGGAAAATAGCATAAGTCAATTGAACTTAGTTTCAGTAATTAAAGTGTTTTTTTTTTTATAACGGCTCTTGTGTTTTTTTTATGGAAAAGGTATTTTTAGGGCTGGTCTTCCAGATAAATTATTGAACTTTAAACTAAGACAACTGCCACAAGAATTAAAAATAACTTAAATCCGAGCTTATCTGGAATTTGTAATTTTACACTTATGCCACTCTTACTCCAAGTAGTTTTAAATCTTCTTTTTAAAACATTCTTTGATAGGAAAACTCGGATATTTAAGCTTAGATATGCGACTCTAATTGCAATGCCTTGTAAAAATATACAAACAATTGAGTTTATTTTATTCCTCTTAAAATGCAGTATGGTTTATTTCAGAAGTAATCTAATATCATAATAGTCTCTTTTAAATACACTTTCAGGTAAAATTTCTCAAAACAAGATTTAAAAAAACCTAAATTTGATTACTCTTACATCTTTCTGTGTTTGTTTATTTATGCCCATCCAGTGCTCTTCTACTTAACTTATTTTATTTTGCTTTTTGATTATTTACTTTAAAAAATATAAAATTCAATTAACTTTGACTTCTTGGAAATGTTTTCAGAATTATTTCTCCAGACCATTTCTTAGTAGAAAGTTCTTTGAAAGCTCTTGCTACTAAATTTTTTTTGAAAGTATCTAAAAAGACTAGATGTTCCAAAGAAATTTTGCACAAAAAGTATCGAACTTAATTGTATGGAAAGTATTTACAGAGTTAAGATAGAATATTTTCATTTCATTCATCAAATATTTATCAAAACTATTGCATTGCATATAAATAAAAATAATTACAAATATTTTATAGTACCTAATGTTTATAAGAACTGCTTTCGAAAGCCAAGGGAGGAGGAAACAAAAAACACAGATGGTAAAAAACAAGTTCGTCAACCCTCTTCATTATACAGAAGTTATCCCGTATTGTCACTTGTATGTACTCCTAACCATGTAAGTAACAGAAGGGGGAAATGCCTGTAACAAAGTAAAAAAATGAAGGGGAAACTCTGCGGAGTGGTACATTTAACAATATCCATAAAAAAAAATCAGGTTGTATTCAATCACTCATCATAAAAACATAGTACACTAACCTAAATGAATTGATCTGCCATCAAAATATAATTATTTAGGCATATTTGAGTTAAGGAAAGGATTAGATTGAAAAACTAACAACATTTAACTTTATCAAACATAAAAATATGGACGAGTTCATCCTGAACAACTTTTTACTTTGAATTCAAGTCTCTGGCATACTTTTGGTGTATTACGTTTAGGGCAGTGTTTCCCAACCTTTTTCGGTACATGCCCCACCAAAGCCTTTCTAAATTTTCCATGGCCCCCATGTCCTTTATTTTTTTTTTGAAAATACTTCTTGAAAAGTAAATAAAACCTGGTGGTCCATGGGGGGCAATTTGGTTAAAAATTTTCAAATTGCCCCCTTAGAAGTTCACATTGCGCCGCACGTTGGGAAACACTGGTTTAGTGTAAACTGTTACATTCAAATCAATCGTAAGTTTTCAAGGGATTCGTAACGTCACACAGTTAAACTCGTCTATCAGTTACAAACCAAGATGAGAACAGCAAGAGCCTTACCATGAAAACCAGAATAGCTTATAGCTACAAAATGGTGGTAAGCGTCGCCATACGAATCTCCTTCTGAAAAGACAGCAGCAAAACTTCCCTCACTCTCACTTACATGCTTCTGATCTGACTCACTCATTCTTTATTTTTGTTTGGCTTGAAACAGAATATCCAACTCGGTTCAAACAACTAAAAGATTTCTTCACAAACTTTTCCAAACCTACAACACCGATTCCGTCTCATATCGGCATTCTTTATCATCGACCAACGGTTATCGGTACTAACTTAAGAACCCAACCAATACCAATCCAATACGATCCGAATCCAACCGATGATCAAAATCGGAATCCGAAGTTTCCCGAACAGAATTAATTAATCTCGAAGGAGGAGGAGTTCCTTGTTGATGGACAAAGTGACTCCAGAGGACACCCATTAAGCCTCCTATCTCACAAAGATCCCTCCCCCCTTCTGATCAAATGGATTCTGCCCAACCTCCATCAAGTAATCCCTTCTTTCACCTTAGATCATCGGCAGAGCTCTAATCCTCGCCAAAACAAATGACTGACCCAGAAAATAAAGACAGCGGCGGCCTTTTAAAGTCTATTTTGTGGTTCGGTGGCTTCCTCTTTCTTGGCGGTACTTTGACTTCGATCGCCGTTTAATCTATCTCTATCCGATTCCTAGATGCTAAGTGGTATTGTTTCGTTGGCAGTGACTAGTAGACTGTCTGGGAATATTTTTTTTTTCGGTTGGAATAGTTAGCTCTCTAGGATGTAGTAGATCAATTACAATGAATTGGAGTGAGAATAGTCGATTACGGTGGGTATTTAGTTCATTGAACTATTTGTTTATAGTTCTATTGAGAACCAATAAACATTGAAAAATCTTAATTTTTCATTTCTCTTTTTTATTTTTTCTACCTTATGCATATTATTAAAAAGGATGTTTTTACCCCCTCCAGTATGCATTTCATTTACACTTTGTTAAATAAGTTATACATTCTATGAATATAAGGAAAGATTAGAAAAAGCTAATAGGTTAACTTTTGAATTGAAGGGCTTGGGAGATGAAGGGGTTATGTAACAAAATTAGATTTAATTTAATCTAATTAGAGTAATTTAGGGTCAAAGTTTTAGTGTTACATAATGTTTAATGTTACATAGCCCCTTCATCTTCTTCATATCTTTGTTTCTAGCTGTTTTGAAGTATTCAGATTTTGCTACATAACACTTCTGCACATTACTCTTTCATCCATTAAATTAGATTGTATTTTCAAAAAATGTAACATAGTCCCTTCATACACCAAACTGGTCAAACCCTTTAATTATAAGTATGTACCTTTTAGTAACTTTAGTGTACCTTTAATGATACATTTGGTTTAATTCATAGACAGAAATAGTATTGGAAATTTACAAAGTATATCATGGTTGTAAGTCTCTTTTGACTCCCTAAATCCTTTTAAATGTAACAAAAAAGAAATTAAGTTGCTTTCTATGTTAGGGTAATATTTATGTTCTTTTAGAAGCCAAAATATTTTAAAGTGTATTTATATTACAGGCCCTAAGATATTGCTTTTAAGTAAATTCGTCAAACACGTTAACTTAAATATGGCTAATTATGGAACTTTAAACCTATTAACTAATATTTACATCCTTATTCAGGATATTATTACAAATTAACATAATTTTAAGGCACATATTTTTGCTTCTCGATCAGTTATTTTACATCAACAATCAAAACGCTTGAAATTTAAAAATATATATATATATATATATAATTAAGGCAAAATAAATTTTTATAATTAAAATAATCACTTAAATGAGCCAGAAACAAAACCCACAACAATTATTAATAAAGTCCACCATACCTCTGTCACTTCATCAGGGGTACCAAACAGAAGCATGGTGGACGGGTCGTTTTCTGTTGGTTGTTGGAGAGTACATACATACAAAATTCCAACCAACCATGGTACCCAAACGACCCTTAACACATACATGAAAATCAAAACCCCATAATTAATTTGAACATCAAAAACAACATACCATAATCATAAAATGAACGAACATAATGCATCAATACCGTGGTAGAGAGCTTATACCAAAAAACTCTCTGATGCCATTCTAGGGAAGAGAAACTCCAACTGCCAGTTTGCCAAATATTGATCTCAAAAATCCCAATGGATATAAGTTAGATTCCAACAATTTATACAGCTCTTTTAAATGTTTAATTATGCTAGTATTTCCATTGCAAATAGTTTTAATTCTGTTAATTTGTCCAATAACTGTATTTCTATATATGTTTCTAGATATATTGGAGTTCCAATATATATATGTTGCATGCAGCATTGGCGCTGCTTCAAGTTTGCATTAATTATCTAGTTTAAATTCAAAGATTCTAAGATGAGTTATATATATATATATATATATATATATATATATTCAAAACCTCTGTATATTCTGGAAGAACTGCAGTCCCTTATATTTTTAGGAAAAATTCATTCTAATCAGGCTGTCATACTAATTCTTAGAACTCGAAATTCTAAATTGAACACAAAGTTAGAGTTGCATGGACCTGAATACCCTTTCAATCAGCTTTTCAAACAGGGGGAGGGTTCATTAGCCGAGAACAAATAAAAGCATTCTTTGACTAACGAATGCATAATGAAAACTGTACATCAGAACCATGGAAACCCTTTGCTTTCAACGTGTACCCTCTGATGAAATTCATCAATGGGTTTGACATTCTGATAAAAGTGCATTTTTAGACTTGATTTTAGCTTATGATTTCTAATTTTTAATGCAGTAATGGTTCTTAGGACTACTTTGAGGGAATATGTGGAGAATAATATTTGTGTGTGTTTTCGTTTTGGAAAATATAATTTTCAAAACAATATTACTCTTTAACTTCAATCCTTCAAGTGAAAAAACAAACATATGAAAAATCGTAAGTCAACATTCAAAGGCACTGGTTATTTCCACGAAAGTAACAACTCAACTCCACTCTAATCTCGCTATCTTTTGAAAAATTACAAGTTAAATAAAAGCATACTAACAAAAGTAGCGGACAGAAATCAAACCGGGGACCATTGGGTTACTAGCAGCACACTATACCATTGGGCTATCGGTGGTGATGCCAGGACTGATCAATAACATAATTTTAATGTTTTAAAACACGTAATAACCAGCTCCTGTTATAACAAGCACATGCGTTGAGTAGGAGCAGCATTGCTTTTCTTGCAATACCTCTCGCTAACAAATTGCGCCTGTACAAGTACTTTCTCCTTTAGAAGAGTTACTAGGCAAAAAGCCTAAACTACAGGTAGCAGTTCTGCCGTTCTGCCCCATCTATTTTTACCTGGTTGGTTGCTCTGTTGCTAAAAAGCCAACATCTGCGAAAAATCTTACTTTTCCTGCAAATATTACATAAATGTTAAAATATTTTTAAAATTATCATTATAGTAACTAAATGAGTAAATTGTCGCTTTAATTTACAGTTTAAAAAAGTAAAAAAAAAACGTAATTTAAAATTCAATCCGCGCAACTATAAAACTAAGTTTTTTTAATAAATGTGGACTTAATCTCAAAAAACCAGGGCATATATGACGGAAATACAAAAACTTCTACTTTTAGTTTAAATAAATAAAAAACATTCATACTTCACTTTTAGATTTTTTTCCCGTCAAACTATTTTTAAGATCACTAACTTAATATTGTCTGTCTACTTCCAGTTCACTAACTTAAAAGGAAGGGAGAGCAATTCACTAGTCTGAATCGCTGCGCTCTAGACTTTAATACGTCAGTCTCTCTATACCTTATCTTTTTGAAAAACCAGTTCAAAAAGGCATTATCCATCATTCTTTAGATACAAATGATCCATCTCATGCTCAGTCAAGCAATCAAAAAGCATATGAGTTGAAGGTCGTGCTGAGAACGTAACCATTTATTAAAATCAAATACCTTAAGAACATAATTTATAGTGTGAAATTCTAACATCGTAACTTACAGTGATAAAGTAATTTATAGTTAGCTAGTGTTATATTTTTATAAGTGTTTAACAGAGATTACTTTAAACAACTAGACTTTGTCTGGTATTAAATTTTAAGGGATATCAGCATTGGTAGGTACTTACTTTTGAAAAGATTTTTTTTTATATACGAAAGTTCAAACATGATATATTATTCTAAATACAGTATAAAATTCAAGGTTTTACTTTGTAGACAAAAAAAATGCAATTTTAGCTCCTTCCTTGAACAACATCATACAAGTAAAAAATTCAAATAACAAGAAAAACAAATTATTTTGTGCTGTCGGATTATTTCCGTTTTACAATTCTCACTTAGTTAGTGTTTTGGGTACTAAATCAGCTAGAGAAATAACTAGGGATGGAATATTTTCCCCTTCAAAATATTTATAAATGAAGATATGGCTATATACTAAGCGGAAGAAAAAACTGCGTGCCGTAAAACTTCACATCTAAGGGTATGTGTTTGCAAAAAAATCATATTTCTGCTGCTAATAGATTTTGCTGGGGACGAACTCGCAGCAGAAAAAACTAATTTTCGACTTTGATAGTAAATAACTCCAGACCTAATTATCTCAACTATTAGCTATTGGAACGAAAATGACCCTCATACATTTGGCTACAAATTGTCGAAATTTCATGATATTCCATTGAACAGTTTGTGCGTAGTGAGAGTTCAAAATTGTCAAAGTGAAGATTTTCGGAAACTGCGGTGACGGCAACTGTTACTTTTTTTTTTAAATATAGAGAGATGAAGCGACACACACATAATAGTTTACCCCTCTGCTACTGAGTATTTAACAACTGGGTTGAAATTAATTTGGGGGTTCAACTACATAGAATCAATACCTGGAGGCATACAGGATAATCAAATGGCCATTCGAGCAAACAGCAAGATTAGGACCGAAATCTCGTTTCGCCCACATTATTTTGTCAAACCTAATATTGCATGAATGAAACGGTGAAATTGAATCGTTCAAATCATAATTAATGGATGGTTTAGAGGGCAGTGGTTCCCAAAATGGTCGGTACCGAACCACAGGGGGCGTTGAAACATTCCAGGGGGGGATGAGTTGATAGAAAATTGGAGGGAGTTATTAGTGTAAAAGGGGGCATTGACTTATTATACTTTTAAACTACCTTTTACCTATATATTCACAAATCAATCATTTAAGCAATTTTGTGGTGAAAAAAGGAACTTTTCAGGTGGGAATACCAAATATACACACTTAATGAAAAATACTACAAAGAAAGTCAATAATGTGTCTACTTTAAAATAAAATTGTTTAAATTTAAAACAAATATAAGTTGAATAATCATTTTATTTATTTGTATAGCATTTATATTTAAACAATTTACAGATTTTTGTAGGTACTTTTGATGGAAATTAAATAGAAAAATCCGAAAAATTTCCTTCTAAATTTAAAAAATCTTTAAAAAATTACGTACTAACAATAGAAAATATTGAGGTGTTTTTTTTTTCTTTATTTTTAAGAAATTCTTTCTTATATTTTTAGAATCAAAACTTTATTCTGAAGCTAGTGTGCAATGGTCTTACCTTTTTCTTACCATATTGTTTTCACGTATTTTATTATAATTTTTAATATGCATGTACTACAATTTATTTCACTCAAATTTTATTACTTTTTATCTAAAAATGTTTTTTTTCCCGGATACCCGTATTGGGCCTATGACCCCTGGGTATCTCACACGTTAATTTCAATGTTGTGGGTTTTTTTTTCCTTTTTATCCCCTCTTTTTGATTTTATATGTAACATATTGTGTGCAAATAAATTATTATTATTATTAAAGGAAAGAAAAAGAAGGGTAGAGCTTAATGCTTTTCCTTTTTATACAGTTTTTGATTGAATCAATTAAAAAAATATTTAATCTATAAATATTAATAAAATCAACGATTAAAATGTAGTGAATTTGAACTATTAACTCTTAACTACTACTCACTATAACACGTTTCACACCATGACATAATGCCTGAAACATTTCCACCCACAAGAATGTCTAAACTGATCGAAAATTAAGTCTCCCCCGGGAGATGCTTCTCAAGTACTTTAGTATGAAAGCTGTGAGCTTAAGCTCTGAAACCATCGCTTCAAGTAGTTGGTCAAGGAACGCTGGTTTATTGGGGAGGATAGAGGCTTGAGTGTCTTAAGTAGCTTAGTAGCCCACTAACTTTGAGAAGTTCCAACAGATGGGACGTCTCAGACGTGTTTATCAATGAGGTTTGCTGGTGTTTTAAAAGTTTGAAAGTTGTTTCGAAGCACGTATAAATGGTGTTTCAAAAGTCCGTTTCACGGCTTTTATTTGGAACAAATGTTTCTTACAAGGAAACGTTCCTAGGCGAAACTTACAGAAATAGACGAAAATTTCACAGGCAAAATTTAACCTGGGAGAAAAAGTCTCCAAACAAAAGTAAAGTTCCAAAATAACTTAAAGGTTCATTAGTGTTCGATTAAAAGTGAAAATTAATTAAGACTTCAAAAGTGTCTTGACTCATATTTTAAATTTCGCAGGCTCAGCAAATTAGGATGTAGAGAAATATCAACTTTAAATCAAGGTGTATTTTAACCATAATACATACCAGAGATATTTTCAAACAATATTTTCAAGAGCAAAAACACTTGTTAATAAACCGGAAGAACATACTTTGTGCATCGTCCATCGTCAAATTTTGTCAACATGGATTAATGTTTAAAATAAATTATCGTTGCCACAACAATAGAATTTATTATTAACGTAATAAATTTAAAATAAAATGTCAAAATACCCATAAACTTGCAAATATTATTTTAATAATGAACTCTAAACATAATTTAAAATTATTATCATAAAAAACAGTAAAAATTTGAAAGTAATTGTAAACAACAAGTAAGTAATTGTAAGAAATGTTTCAAAAGAAGACTGGCTTAAATTAAACTTTCGTATTTTAACGAAATTAGAAAAAAAGCGACTTCAACTTTAATCGTGTCAATTAAAACAAAACCCTCTATATACAAAGCCTGACAACTACGTCACTGTGACGTCAAAGGTGGCGGAAAATAGCTAAATTTCCCATGTTAAGTCTATGGAGCATAAAAACTTACTTTCTTAACTCCTCGCGTTATGTATGCCTTCAAGGCTGATAATACTGTTCTGGAAACTCAAAATCTTTCGTTTAGAATCAAAATTTAGTCCCTTTTGTACAGTTTTTTTGTATTTTCATTCAGTTTTTTAGCCTTAGGACTAACATGGCTTTTAGTTCAGTTTGCAAATAATGAATGCATGTCATGTAGGTTTTTCTCACAATATTAAGTTTATCTAGGAAAATAAAAAAAAAATTCACTAGTAAAATAAAAAGTAAAATCTATTTAAAATTAAAACAAATCAATGAATTTTCGAATTCTTCCAACAATAAACAATTTATTTAATTACACTAAATTCTTTAATTTATTATAAGATTAAACTGATGAGAATCAAGCATTATATTTATTGTTGCGGGAAATGCACTAGTAGCACTAAGTTCTAGTTAATTCTTTTGATTTGTATTTTTACATTTTTCTCAGATGGCATAACGTTTTTGTTTGTTGTTCCATCAATTTTGTTAAATTAAAAGACATTTTTGATAATTTATGCTTATTTCAGATTTCTACTTCTTAAACTCTGGTTTGAATAGCGATAGCCATTAAAAATTAATATCACGGCGTATGTTTTTACATCGATACATTAATGTTAATAACAAAAACACGAATATTCCTTGTTCAGTGTTACGAAGTCAAAAATATAAATCATGGCGTCGTTTTGCATGTGACGTCAAAGGTGGCGGAAAATGTGACGTCACCCGTCCGAGTTGTGAGGCCATTATATAGAGGGTCTTGATTAAAACAATCTATCGCTTTCACTAAAATTGAATCCACAATTTAAAAAAGTAGAAGGGATTTTGAATGAAAATACATTTTAGAATTCTAAAAGCTTTTAATGCAAATTCGCATACAATTTGAAATATTTCGTACCAATTTGTTCAAACTTTTACAAGTTTTTTGTTAAAGGTGATAGGCCAAAAATATTCTCCAATGAAGATGTGCAAAATTGTTATTAAACACTCTTACATTTCCATTTCCTGTTAACGAATGTATCATTATAAAATTTGTTACCTCTTCTTTCCTTATTAAATACTATCTATGATAATTATAATAATATAGCCATTACAAAAGCAGTTATAGCAAAAAAAAAAATGAAAGAAAAAGAAGATTGCTTGGGAAAATTTCTAACAAAATTTAAACATAAAAAAATACACCATTTTTTCCAAAAGAAGGAGGATTTCTTTAGGAAGGATATTTTCTTTAATTGTCATTTTTAAAACCAGTATGTGTGAAATATAATTAAAAATTGGTTAAACTAACTTGAAAATATATAATTTAAGTTACCAAAAAAGGAAATTATAATTTTAAAATCGAAATTTTAAATCTAAATGAGTATTTTGGAAATTTGGTAGTTTCACTTTAAACTTTTTAAGCCAAAAAATAACCTTTTCCTTAAAATTCTGCCTTTTCATATTTTCTATTGACTTTAAACTTTTCCATTGACATTGGCGGTTAAATGAATTTTTTTTTCTTTTATTCAGTAAAATTAACATATTTAAAGAAAATTTAATTGCTTTAAGTTCAATATACAGTATGTCTCTTAGGGTAAAATTTAATTGTTCGATTCAAACTAAATATTCAATAAAATGATGACATTTTAATATGAATGAATACTTAGGAAACCCTTTCACAAACAAAATGTTCTTTCTTTTACCTATAAGATTTTTAAAAATTTACTCTATAATCTTTTCTTGTTTGTATTCTTCAAATAGAAAGTTTACAAACTAAAATCTTTTTTAACGATGGATGTACTATTGAAAGAACATTCTTTGTACATCAATCATCAGATTTTGCTTCAATCGTTTTAAGCTTTTCTCACATTCTATAAGAAACGTCGTACTGAAATGGGTTAAAGATGATTGATCGCTTCTCCTCAATACAGACAGATTTCACTGGGCTTCGTTGGTGGCGCCATCTCACGGAATTGTTGAACATTGAAACAATAGATAGTTTTTGGAAATAAATTGAATCGCCAGTTTAAAAAAGGGAAGAAGTCAAAAAAAATTACAAATTGACTTTTTGTGCTGAGTTGAATCTCCAAGCTTTGCATTATAGGCTAATAAAGCCTCTTGAATTTAATCGATGTCCATTTATTGTATTTTTTTATTTAAATTGAAATTTAAAATTAACTTTTCCTTCTTTTCTTATAATTTGCGTCGCAAACTAAGCCTTAATAAAATATCTTTTAATTTAAAAGTGTTTTTGACTTTTTTATCTAGTGAATGTTTGACTCCAATCGTATTCACTTACTCCATTGATACTGCCTAAAATAAAATGACTCCAGTTTCATAATGATTTTGAATTTTATTTCTCCTAGTCTTTCTACTTTTTTTTGCAGTGAACTAAGTAGAAATATAATTTAAATGACAATTTAGGTAATTTTCAGGATTTTTCTTCAGTTGAAATTTCATAAGGTAGAAAAAAGGAATAAGTCCATCAACTCTTTTCATGAGTAAATAATTTTTTTAATGTACTTAAATTTTTTTCGATGATTGCTCTGTTTTTTAAATTGGGTCAGAATTTTATGTAAAACTTTGGTGGTTGTTTTTTTTTTACACATTCCATTTTCAAACCAACGATTCCATTTAAATATATTTTCTTTTACGTTGATATTTATACAAAAAAAAAACTTGACTGAAATTTATAATTTTAGTCTGTAGTTTAGTAATAATTTTAGTCTTTAGTTTAGTAATAATCTAAATTAATTGTAAACATTGAGTGTCATGTAGGTTTTGTCTCTTTTTATTTTCAACAGCTTAAAAGGTATTCTTTTACAAGTTGATTAAATTATTGATAAGTTAGAGTTAATAGATATTCAAACTTTTAAGATAGTGTTACTCATGGAGATTACCTGTGACGTTTGTTTGGAATGTTGGTTGACGTTTCTCCTGCTATTTTTATTATTAATATGTTTGATAAAAATGAGTTAAGTTCAGTGAGTGAGCTGGATTTTACGAGGATTGCGACCCAATCCAAAAGGTCCTGCGTAGGGAGTTTAATACCAAACCGATATAAAAAAAAAAAAAAACGGTTTCTAGAAATCGTCAATGTCCCAAGGTATACAATCCTCTCTCCTAAATTTATTTATACAAGAAAAGTTCTGAAGAAATAAAAACACGAAGTTCAAATATTGATCTATTGGTTTACCTATAAATAATGACCGATTTATTTTTTATTACTAATTCAAAATAAATTTGATATGCAAGAAAGTATACTATTTTTTCAACAAATTTTTTGCAAACAGAACACGGATGTTTCTGAATGTATTCAAGTATTTGTATTTATTTCAAGCATATAATATGTTTCAAACTATTTCTAAGCAGAATTTAAACATGCGGTAAATCTTCATCTAAAAATGCATAAATTTCTAAATATCTGCATGCACAAGTTCTGCATTTCTTTTCCATAAAATTATGTTCAGCTTCCGTTCACCTTTGAAGTGAAGATGCACCCCTAATAGTGAATCTCTTTCGTGCTAACCCAGCTTCGCCTCGTTAGAAATACGTAAAAGATAACAATAAACCCAACCAAATAAAGTCAATTATGAACCAAGAAAATTTCCCCTCCTCAAGTCAAAGCGGTAGCGTAGAGAAAAATCAAAAGACAAAGCAGTTGATGGATAATTCTTGCCACTTATCCCAGACTTTAAACGCTGCGCCTTGCCGCCACCTTTGCGTGCCCCGTGCATAAATTTAATGGGGAATTTTTGAGTTCATAGGCCACGTTAATTGGCGAAGGCTGGCCGCGTTTAATGAGGATTCTTTTTAAGGTGTTCGCGTTGTTGGCTTCTTGAGGTTTTTGATTCGGTGTTGTGGCAACGCCTTGTTTGTAGGGAGTTCTTGTTTGCATGCAATTATAAGACACTTTATACTTTCCTCTGCCGTGGCTTATTTATAGTTTATCACAATAAGCGTTAAAGTTTTGATGTTTCTTTTTATAAAGTAACGCAGTACACTTAAAATTTAAAGATAAATATACTCTTAAATGATTTTCAAAACTTTTGTATTTAGAATGTATTCTGTGTATACACATAAATATTTGTTCCCTCATGTATAATATTAGAAACAATTTAACGAGGCTCATTAAATATAGTTTAAATTAGTTAAACTTAACACAAACAATAACTCATTTAAAAGATGTAGGAAGAAATGTTTATCCTAAAATTCTTCATTTTCTAATATTTAAAATTAACATTTAGACACCTTTTTATCTAGACGTATAAGAGCGGTTGTAAATATTTTAATTTCTTAATATGGATATTTTTAGTCATTATTTTGATGTATAATGTGTCAAAAACCTTTGTTTTTGAGCAAAAGAATCTTTAGTAGTAAAGGGATACGAAATGTAAATGAATGCTGATGAGCAAATAGGTGCTAAAGAGAAAAAATATGTTGAAGAATAAATAAATACTTAGAAGCAAAGGATGCTAAAGAACAGAATGAGGCTCAAGAGCAAATAGATGTTTAAGGGGGAAAACATGCTAAGAAGCAAGAAAATGTCCAAGAAGAAAAGGATGCTAAAGAGCAAAATAATGTTTAATAGTAAAGGGATGCGAAATAAATGAATGCTAATGAACGTAGAGGCGCTAAAGAGAAAAGAGATGTTGAAGAAGAAAAGAATGCTTAGAAGCAAGGGGATGCTAAAGAGATGAGGCTCAAGAGCAAATAGATGTTTGAGGGGGGATGTTAAGAAGCAAGAAAATGTCAGGAAGAAATGATGCTGAAGAGCAAAATAATGTTTAAGAGTAAAGCGATGTGAAGTGTAAATGAAGGCGCTAAAGCGCAAAGAGATGTTGAAGAAGAAAAGAATAAAGAAATATAAAAATTCTTTAAATAATTTTATCACTATAGAACAGCATGAAAATTTTTACAACGTAACTATTTTTCTACATTTTTTTTTCGCTTTATAGCAACAAACAATCTCCCCGATCCCCATAAAAAAAATCCCCACTAAAATCCCACCATCCAATCCGAGCACGGCCAGGAAAGACAATCGGAGAAAAGGCCATCATTCCCCTCCAGAAGTTAATTAAGAATGAAACAACCTCTTAAGTGTTCGGTTCCGACCTCAGATGCTCCATCCTTCCACGGGAACTGAAATATCCTTGCCGCCCGTTTTTGAATCGGGCCCGAATGACCCTTCGGGGAGCAATCGCCCCACTGAAACAAAGAAACGTATTTCCGAGGAGGACCCCCTGGGGGAAAGTCAGGCCTTTTATTTATTTAAAAGTTGTGGCAACGAAACGGAGGAATGGATTATTTGCTGGTTTTTTTTATGGAGGATAGTGCCGACTTTTGGTGGCGGAAACAGGCTTTTTTATCTTAGTTAGGCTGCGTTTCGTGCATTCCCGTTATCTATCCAGTTATCAATTGGATATTGTTATAAAAATTGACCAATCCCGATCATTCCTATAGAGTGTTTTCAGGTGACGTCACAACCGGTTATTTTCTTTTAACTGTGTATCTTCTGTAGGGCTTTTAACTGTTGCTAAGGCCGTTGTTTATCTGTTGCTAAGGCGGTTTTTAGGTATGGGATCACGTGATTGCAAATGCTCCAATAGAAGAATTCCACGGCTAGTCATTTTCTGTAACTGTTAACCTCTGTAGGGCAAAAAACTGTAACATTTTAGTTGCTAAGGCCGTTGTTAGGTCTGAGTCATGTGATTGAAAATGCTCTATTTAATGTAATGTAAAATGCGCCGTTTTATGTGATCAACATTTCGCTTAATGTTATCAAAATTTGGAGAAATTCTCTAAAAACCTCCTTTTTCCGGTTCGAAGCTCAATTTTACTACATAAATATACAAAATGAATTAGTAATATATGTTCCACTCTCATATTTTTCTTTAAGAATGTATAATTTTCTAAATACAAACTAGGGAATCGTTTTAAAATACTTCAATTAGGACTTCATAGTTGTGATTTTAATGCAAAACTCCAGTTATACACTGTTTGAAACTTTTTAGTATGAAATCGCTTATTGTTATCAATCGGATAATGATATCATTTTACTCTTGTACAAAGGTGATCACATTAAGCTGAGTCGAATGTATCTCCCTTCCTTTGTTTTTATCAATATGAATTGTCAAATGGAATAACATTTTACTTTGTCCGGATGTTTAAGGCTTACTTCCGGTATATTCCATAAAGCATTGCGCTCAAATCAATAAAAAGGGTTCAAGGGATTCGTGACATCACACTATTGAACTCATCTATACCTGAATATTTTAATCGTCTGGTTTGTAATGTTTGGCGATATTTACAAGATTTGAAGACTTTTAACTTCCAAGAACCAATTAAAATAATTTCAAGTTATTTGTATCTTTCGAAAGCTTAAGAAACGAAGTTGGTTTTTGAATATTATAATATATTCCATGGGGGGGGGGGTTCATAAATTTTGACAATATTTCTAAAACCATATCAACTACTCAGTTTCTGACTACTCTCTTCATAAATTTCAATAAACTTCAAAGAAAAAAATATCTTGAGTATTTCAACCTTTCCTTTTTGAAATCTTTAATACAAGTAGAAATATTCTGTCCTGTCATGTGTGTCACCACATCCCCTTTAATATAAAATAGATCTCGTAGAAAAATTATTAGCAACGTGTCATTGTCCCTCCTGTAGTCCTTTTAAAAGATCTCTATTATCTTGGGATTTCCATACTCTCGAAAATCCTCTTCCACGCATGCGCAGTAGAAGAACGATCCCAGCTAATTTCACAGCATGGCTCAATCTGTAGACAGTAACTCGGACTTTGATGTCTAAATGGGGTTGAAAGCCCTACAACACCTCTGGGCTCAGGAGGCATTAAGTTTGTGGTAGGCTTAGGGACTATCGTTTCTATTAAATTAGTTTTACGGTAGTTTCGGTCTCTTTAGTTTTGTGTTGCTATCGCGCTTCTCTAGTATTTTAGTTCTACACTATACCATTGACTTGGTTAACTAAAAAAATTATTAGATTTCTATCCACTATCGGAAGCTAATGAAAACTGTAAGATTAATGCCGCGTTTGTAAAATTAACTGTAAGAGGTTATTATTACTTTATTTTCACTAAATTACATAAAACTTTAAAAAGGTTAGTTGCGTTTTTAAAGCCTTTCTATTTATATTTTCTCTTTATTAACAGCTTTTTAGTTTGAAAATGTATAAGTATTAAACATTTATTTATGCATTATAATTGGTATCTTTAAATCCAAGTTTTGTTTTAAACGATAATTACTAATTAGGATAGTAATATTTGCCTTGCATTTTTTGAGTTGCAGATAAATTATTACTTCATAAACCGGTGCTGTAGATTGATACTAACAACTCTGCTACTAGGGTTATATATATACAGGGTGTTTCAATTTAAGTGTTCCATAGGCTAAATTTTTATATATTTTCCATAGACACATACTTCCTAATGCAAATTTTCATTTTAAGAGATGAAAAATTAGATGGGACTATTTTAAGCTCCATGGAGTATCTGAGTATCTATGAAGAAAATAAAAATTTTATCCCGTGGTTTAAAATTTCCCAATTAGGAAAATTTTCTTTATTATTTTCTGAAAAAGACAAAAAAATCTAACTCAATATATTCAAAACTTACTGAGGTATCAAAAATTTAAAATTGGAGACTTACACCACTTTACTACACCCTTTTTGAGTGCAAAATAGGGCCCATACACAAACCTAAGTTGAACCTGTTTTTATGTGGTGACCAGGAATAACTACAAAAAATTCATTTGTGGCGACCCCTTCAAATATTAAACACGAATATCTCAGTGAGTTTTGAAGATATTGTGATAGAATTTTTGTGAGTCATGTACGAAATAATAAAAATATTTTGCCTATTGGAAATTTTAAACTACACTGTAAACAAATCCCGTGAAATTTACGGTTTTAAACTGGCAGCAGGGTTGGTTGTGGAAAACCGTAAAAACAACGGTGTTTTACCTTTGTAAAACAGAAAACATGGATTAAAATGGTAAAACCCCGTTGTTTTTACTGCTTTACTTTGTAATTTTTACGGTTTCCCACAACCAACCCAGCTGCCAGTTTAAAACCGTAAATTTCACGGGAATTCGTTACAGTGTAACGGGATTAACGGGTAAACTTATGGAGTTGAAACTAGTCCCATCTAATTTTTCCCTTCTTAAAAAGAAAATTTTAAATTGCACGCATGTGTCTAGGGGAAATATAGTATATATAGTATAGTATAGTCCCATAGGCTTTTAATAGTATTTTAAAGTATAGTATAGTCTCATTGGCATATAACTTTTTATAAAAAGTTAGGCTATGGGACACTCAAACTGAAACACCCTGTATAAACTTATATTATAATTGGAGGGACCTAGCCATTCCATTTCTATTTCAACGTCATTCAAAACAGTTTCCCCTTATCACCCTCAGGCAACTTCCAAAGTAGATAGAACCCCATCTCCGAAAATCCATAAAACTTCTCAGCGACGCTACTACAACTAAACCGTTCAAGTGCTTCCTCCAAAAGAAAACAATCATCCATATAAAAGTATCCTCAAACACCCTCGAAATAAAGAAAATGGAATTCGAATCCCTTCCAAAAGAGCCATCGGCAGTCCCGACGACACTTCCGAAAGAATTCCTGGGCAGCCAATCACGAGGCTGGATAATGACGCTTTTAACGCGACAGTGGAAACGAGAGTAATTGGGGACGTTCAATTATTATCATACGCGTTTGCCGCTTTAACGGAGTTTCTTCTTTTTGGCCAATAAAGTGTCAGTATTAATTGGCGAATAGTCCTTTATTATAGTAGAAGTACTAGTGTTTGGAAAGGATGCTTGGTATTCCGGGCCAGGGAGGAGGGGTTTTATTTTGTTGGAAGTTTGCCGAAGTTGGTTTGGATGGGATGAGGCGCTTAGTTTTTGTACTAGTTGTTAAGAAGTTATACCTATATTGTTGCGCGTTAAGTGGACTAACAGACCTCGAGTGCAGAAAACAACAGAGAATATGATATGGCCTAAGAGAGCTGAAACGGAACTTCACAAATTGTAAGGTGACAAAGTTGAGAAACATGTTAATAATTACCATTTTAAGGAACTATCTTTAAAATGATTCTATAGAGCATTGAAAACCACAAAACGCTAGAAACTCATCATAATTGATTTGGAGTTGTCAAATTAATTATTGCTAAAAGTTATTAATATGATTAACCATGTTAGGGTTCTGAGTATAAAAAGAACTCGATAACAAAGCATATTTGTGTAACGAATATAAAAATTACCACATAAAAATATTTTTGAGCTATTTAAAGGTATTTATACCCTTCAGTATTATATCATAAATATTCTTTTTTTTTTCCATTTTAACAATTTTATGTAAAACAAACAATTTAACCGTTCAAATGATAGATAGATACATAATGTTGATGACAGATGGATAGATAATATTTTCCTTAATTTTATTATTTATGTTCTATGCTTAAATGTAATAAAAGATAGAGAAAATGCGAGAAGTATTGCTTTTGCATATTACATCCTGTTTCAATAAAATCTAACACTTTTGTAATTTGTTTTTAAAAATACATTAACTTACTGAAATGGTTTAGCAATTTATTTTTTAAAATATTAAAATAAAATATTTCATTCTGAAAAATACTTATTCTAAAAAAAACACACACATGCTAACAAAGCCTTTAACCAAGTAAATATTTAAAGATTTGTTATTTTCTTCAAATTAATTGAAATGTGCACTTTTAAATTCTGTACAAGGTATAAAAGATCATTACAAGTAAGTTTAAATTCTTCTCATTACAAATTTAAAAAAAAGCACTCTCCACTAAATCTTAGGGGAAAAAACTTAAACGACTACAAACGAATAATAATCAAGCTAATCCCATAATAACCAACCTCCTAGCCACCAGCTTAACCCGAAGTAAAATCATCGCAAAATAAGGTTTTTAACTAACTCCTCAGTTTTGGAAATTAGTTACCATCGAGCCCATTCCACCACACCAAATGGAGTAAAATAAAATTTAAAAAAAAACTCTTATAATCTCGCCTCAGACACTAATACCGCCAACTTCACAAAGCGATAAGAAGCTTTTAAAGAATGGCATTAATCTGTCAAAAGCGCACTTTCGATTACCTGTTTTCTCGCCATCTCTTAAAAACAAACGAGACATCAGTGCTTTGATAAAAAAAAAAGAGTCCCTTTATTCTTTTTGTCGCGCATCGGGGAAAATCGCTGAGGGGTTGTACTTAAACTATGTTTCGAACCTTTCTCCTGGTATGACTTTTCTGAGTCACAAGTTGTCATATTTTTTGAATGCAAGTACAGAATCGGATAATGTTATCAAAATTGACTGGTCCCGATCACTCCTATTTAATTCAATTCACAATGTATCGTTTTATGTAATCGATATTTCGCTTTATGTTATCGAAATTTGGTGAAATCCCCTAAAAATCGTCTTTATTTCCCGTTTGAAAGCCGATTTTAATACATAATCATGCAAAATGAATCATTAATTTATTAGTGTTACATTTTCCACTCTCATATTTTTCTTTAAGAATGTGAAAGTTGCAAAATACATACTAGGTAATCCTTTTAAATTCTTCAATTGGGACTGTATAAGTTGTGATTTTAAAGCGAACACTCGAGTTACATTGTTTGAAACTTTCTAATATCAAATCGCTTATTATTATCAATCGGATATTGTTATCATTCTATTTTTGGACAAACGTGATCACATTAAGCGGAGTCGGCTGCACTTTGTAATTTCTATCTCTATTATTTTGGAATGAGAGAATAAAAGAGAAATAATTATAAAAAGAGAGAGTGAACGATAAAAAGAAAGGGAAAAAAGGGAATTTGTGTCTTAAATAGAAGAGTCAAGTCATTTTAACATAGTCACGCAGTAAAACACTTTAAAAATATATTTACTGTAATAAATGACAATTATTTCAACTTCTGATAAACGTAAGAAATGATTTTACATTTAGACAGTAGAAAAATCTGTAATTTTAAAAGAATATTTAGGAACATTAAGTTTAAAGAAATGTCTACTTTTATTTTATGAAATATATTCTAAACATCTAAACATTATTTTCTGTTGCTTTTTAATAAAAATAATTAACCTTTGTTTTTTTCTGACGTTAAATGATGTCTACTTTAAAAGAATGATATTTACCGTGTTCATATAGAATATAGATGTTTTACTTGACATTTTTTATTTTTGCTAGGAGAAGACTAGTAGGTAACATTTTTCATGGAATGACCCATACGTATAACCCACCTACCCATCAGAATATAATAGACAGCCTCTTTATAAGAGATCCTTTTAAAATTTCGTTAATTTAAAACTGTATTTTGAAAATAAAAATGCAAACGTTTCCTTCAGCGTAAAAATGTCCAAATTATAAAAAAATTGCCCTCAGCACTAAAAAATTCTCCCAACACCATTACAAAATTTCTTGCTTGGAATATGACCTCATCTGAATTTCGAACCATAAATAATAACGCTAATCAAATCATAACAAAATTTATCTAACAATCCAAAATATCAGTCAAATAAAAGTTATTTATTAAGGAAAGTTATTTATCATTTAAAGATGTTAATACTATTGTCGTTTCCCCATTACTTCTGGAATACCATCTTTGACACTCGTTGAAATCTAAATTTTGATGGACTATAGTAAAGTTTGAACACCTCAAGGTGACAGTGTTTTTCACAAAGAACTGATTTGAACGAGCGATGTAAATTTATGAAGAACCCCTTTCAATAAAAAAAAGCCCCTTAATGCGTCACTTACACGTTCCAATATTTCCAAATCTGGCTAAATGGACATTTCAACTCAGCTCGTTTTGAATAGAGAGAAAACGAAAAAAAAAAATATATCGGATTTTCTATTTGTTCAGTGAGAATGGCAACAGTGAAGAAATTTGTCGTAAAAGCGATTGTTTCTCTTAAGAGAGTTGGGAAATTTATGCGATGGACTCTCTCGTATAATACGGAAGGTGGAAATTGTTATTTTATGTGTCTAAGGGTCATTGAACAAAGCCCTTAAAGTCAAATTCAAGAAGATGTTTTATGGAAACAAAAAATTAGAGAGGCGTTAAGAAAACTATTATTGCCTTTTTCAAACTGCACAAAGTATCATTTGCTGCAGATAAGAAATAAAGTGGAGTGAATGAATATTAAAGCACGGCCTCTCTATCAAATAGTTTATTTCCTTTATTGAGCACTCAATAAAATAATTCCCTTTGCTTTATTTTAAGGCTTTCGTTTATCTATTCGAATTTAACTTGGTTATTAACGAAATTGGACTGATTATAATTGACATTCACGGTTGTAAACACTAGAGTTTGAAATATCAGGACATAAATGACTAAGAAAATGATAATAATATCGAAAATTATTCATTCCTAACCCATTCTAAATAAAACAAAAACAATAGTTAAACTAGTTAAACTCACTAATGTGATATATTTAATAGAACAACTATGTTCTCTGTTTTATAAGGTACACGCATAAATCTTTCCAATTAAAATCAGAGATAACTCAAATTCCTAATTGAAAATGAATGATAAGAATAGAATAATTAATGGTTCTTTTAAATTAGCTCAATTTGATCAATGTTGCTTCCAGGAATCCAGAGTCATTTTCAATATAAATTGGGGAATTATATTGAATGCTGCTTATTAATCCTTTCTATACAGGTACTCTTATGCATTAAAAAAATTTTCAAATTAATATGCATTGTACGCAATAGAATATTAAATTTATTTATCTTCAAAGTGAGCTAAATAGAATCTCCACTAGGAAGAAAACCCATCTTGTTTTTACAGAAACGCTCTTAAAATTATTCCGATTTTCATATCATGCATATATTTGTGCATTAAGTATGGAATCAGAGATATGGTTGCTTAAGTGTTTATGTTTGAATATCTAATGACTAATGATGTCAATTAAATTTTACAATTTGAAATAAAATCATCAAAAACTGCAAATCAACAGAAAAAAAATTATTTTCGAAAATTTAGCTTACACCGAGGTATAAAAGACAAAATCATCGAAGTTACGCTATCAAAAAAAGACTTCACTTTGTATAATGTGGTGGGTCACAGGTTTTTGCCAATCTTTTCGTTTGACTAGTTAGGAGGGTGTGATATATAAGGTATATGCCATATGACATAGAGTGGTTTTAGAGTCAAATTTCCAAAAAATTACTGGGGTAGGTCAACGAGTCTGTTGCTAGGTGTGGCGATATCTGTTGCTAAGGCAGTTGTTAGGTATGGGGTCACGTGATTGCAAATGCTCCAATAGAAGAATTTCACGACCAGTTATTATCTGTAACTGTTAACTTTCTGCAGGACAAAGCGTCTGTTGCTAAGGCCGTAGTTAGGTCCGAGTCATGTGATTGAAAATGCTCTATTAATTTTACTCGGATCATTTAAAAAAATTCAGACACCAAATTACTCAAAACTATATTTAAAACATTTTAATAAGAAATATGACATAATAAACCCACACGCATAACGAATTACCTCAACAAAATAAACCCTTAGGATGACACTCAAGTCATATGACCAAGCTTAATAACGAACTTCAATCCAATCGCACTACTCCAGAAGACAGTTCCGAAAACTTTCAGGATAGTTCCAGCACTGATTAGGCAAGCGTCTCCGACAAAATTATTCCCCAAACATATCTAATCACATTAAACATGCCGCGTTTAAACAGTTCCGATAGCAAGGCTGTCATTCGCAGAATTAATAAACTCACTGGAATATCGGCTACGAAAAGGGGCATAAAAGTCCTCCTTGTCTCTCTGCCTTGTGCGCCAGGCCGGGATCTTTACATGGGGTATAAAAGAGGCGTAGAGGTAATAGGAGAAGAGGGAGTACGGTGTGGTAACTCCCTGTGGCCAATAGCAGTGGATAGCTAAAAGAAATCCGTAACAAGGGGAGTCTTATAGACAGGTGGACTTAGGAGACATCTCTATCTCTCTCTCTCACCCTCTATTTTACTATCTCTGCCCCTCTCTATATCTCCCTTTCCTTCTTTTTAACTCTCCATCTCCTTCACCTTCACTCTCTCCCTCTCTTTTCACCCTCTTTTTTTCCCTCTCTCTTTTTCTCCCTCTCTTTTTCTCCCTCATTCTTTAAATCTCCTTCTCCATCACTCTCTAACTTTCCAACTACTTCACTCCCTAACTCTTCAACTATCTCACTCTCTAACTTTCCATCTTCCTCTTTCTAATTATCTCCCCATCTCTCTAACTCTCTCTTTAACTCTTTCTCTCCCTCTAAAACTCTCTATACATCTCTAACTCTCCATCTACATCACTCCATCTCACCTTCACTCTCTAACTCTCTTTCCCCAAAACTCTTACTCTCCTTCTTCCTCACTCTCTAAATTTCCAACTACTTCACTCCCTAACTCTTCAACTATCTCACTCTCTAACTTTCCATCTTCCTCTTTCTAATTATCTCCCCATCTCTCTAACTCTCTCTTTAACTCTTTCTCTCCCTCTAAAACTCTCTATACATCTCTAACTCTGCATCTACATCACTCCATCTCACCTTCACTCTCTAACTCTCTTTCCCCAAAACTCTTTTACTCTCCTTCTTCCTCACTCTCTAAATTTCCAACTACATTACTCTCTAAATCTTCTACCTCCCCCTCTAACTTCCCATCTTCCTCTTTCTAATTCTCTCCCCATCTCTCTGCTTAACTCTTTCTCTCTCTATTTCTCCCTCACTCTCTAACTCTCTTTATCTAGCTCTCTCTATCTCTATCCTTCACATAAGCACACCAAAAAATAATCAGAAAAAGGAACCAACAATTTTCTGCATAAGAGAAAACAATGACTATACTCGTTCAGTTAAAAAAAATAACGGATTCAAACATATACACTTAAGATGAATTAAAACCACCCTTGTTAAGTAAAAAAACACTTCCAACTATAATCACTACGTGTTGTAAATATGGGAAAATCTTTAAAAATAAAGCCTCTCAAATTATAAACCCTCCTTAATTAAATATAAGCCATTTCTGATTCGTTTAAACCCGTATTTACGAAATAAAATCGTAGTTTTTGTGATTGTAATAGAAAATATCTCAAGGATATTCACGTTGTTTGCACAGTAATAATAATACGTAAGCACCTATACTAGACTGCAACTTAAGTTGACCCTACGATGTCACTAATAAACAAAGTAGTTCCCATCGCGGTGTCTGAATTTTGAGTGAAATAAAGAACGTCAATTTAAAAATATGATTATTTTGTTAAACCCATGTATTTATAGTGCTTTTCAATCACGATTTGAGTACCGAAACTCCTCCTAACAACCCAACAAGCTTTGTGTTTACCGATTTCTCCTTCCGCATTTGTGACTTACTGGGTTCAAGAAACGTTACAGTCAAGTATATCGGTAGTTTTCTTACGTTATGAGATGTAATTTTTTGCTTTATTTTGCTGACAAAGGAGAGATGGCGGTCAAAAAAGACCTTAAAAGGCTTGCGTAATATTAGAACGTCTCCAAATGGCTAGTGTGGTATGCGAATCAAGAATACAAATCTCAAGAACACCAAACCGCCTGAATCCTGTTCAGGATGGCGCAAAATGTCCATTCTAACTGAACTGATAGCATGCGTCCAAAGCTCACCCTTTGCCTATTACCTCTACGAGGGTGCATAAAGATCAGACTTGAGCTGTTTGTTTTATGGCTGTTTTTATGGTAAAAAATGCGCCTCTGATAAAGACGAGGAAAACGAGTTTATTAAGGAGGAGTGTCTTTTGGGTGTAACGTATTGCGAGACTAAAGGAGCTAATTAACAGTATGGGGGTCTCCTCTTGTTTAGGGTTACCTCGAGTGTGGCACACTGAATACCGATAGGCAGAACGGTACTTTTTTTGTGTGTCGAATACTAACTTTCAAGTACTTTTGTATCTTTATCTCAGAGTATTTGGACCATTATTTCACAAATACTGTGTGAGCCATCTTTTCGTACTTGAAGGAATTTGATACAGGAGTAACAGGAGTATGGATTTTTTCGCCTCTCTTTGAGCTGAGTTGTCCCAAGCAGAACAAACGTACAAGATTTGTTCAATTTTTGTCATGTGTGGTCAAATTGCGTTTACTGTTAGTTGCAGTAACGTAAACTTGACATATTTGGTATGAGCTTTAATGCTACTAGGGATGTTGGGCTTGGGCTCAGCAAATGATTTCATATCATTCAAATCTATAAAATGTTTCCATTTTTCCTCCATTATCTTTCATAAGTTCGAAATCAATAACGAATCATTCATTTTAACAAGTAAAAACACTATCTCAAAAATTTATACTTTTAAACATTAAAAAGTCACATCGTTTAAAATGGTGAACTTTTGAAAAAAAAATAATAATGATAGCTTTTATGTTGTGCTATGGCTCATTTGGGATTTACATACAAATTTCCTTTTGGTTTTGTTCTGTTTTTTTTTCTATAATGTATGATTGTGACCTTAGATTTGTACGGCGCATTTGTTTTGTCTTAATAAATTTCAATTGGATTAATTTGAATGTGAAAAAATTCGATTGTCTCTATTACTTGTAGTCTTGTAGTAGCCTAGGTTTTGCAGAGGAAAGTTCAAGAAAGAATAAGAGAATAATTAGAAATAAGAAAGAATATAATTTAGTAATTAACTGTATGGCAGACTGACACATAGAATATTTACAGAAATAAATTATTTTGTACTGGTCTATCACAAGATGAGCTCTCGTTTAGATTTCTTACATCCATTCGTTTAGTAATGTTTCTATAGCAACTGCCACAACCAGGCAACTAGTCCAGAGCTCATCTTGTGATAGACAGACAGTATGTGACATTTGAACCGAACAATTAAAACCAAATTACTATGATTTCAAATTGTTAGAAAAATTTCTCGTTTAAATTAGCAGAGCTGATAGGAAAAAGAGATTGTACATTAAAGATTCAATCCTTAAAATAAAAATAGTATAATTTTTTTTAAATTTTCGATACCAAGAATATTTTTTCTATTTTTCACGCGAAAAAATCAACCTTCTATTGTCTCCCCCTTTTCTCTCTCCTTCTCTTACTTTCACTGAATTCCTATCCTCATTCAGAATTTCAGAAAGATGGAAATTAGCTTCCACCACGATGCATTAGTTATCAAACATTCAGCCCGCAATCAATATAAATAAATATCGCATCAGCAAGCGATAATATAGAAGTTACTCCACAACATATTACGAAAAATTCCTTGTGAAACTGACACAATCTTAAACACAAATTTCATCCAAACATCCCACACAGACATTCCATTCAGGCCAGACCCAATCGAAAAGGATCTGATCGGACTTCATTGTCACCATATCGGCCCACACGACACCGTCTGGCTGCCATTATAAGAACTCCCAGACGAAAAGCAAAGAATTCAGAGCGGGTATTACATGCAGATACTAGAGCGACGCAACCGGTATGTCGAGGGTAAAACGGTCGAATATTTCCTATATGGTCCTTCCATTGGTTCTTGGTGGTATGACGTAGTAACAACTACGTCAGCATTTGAATCGTCAGTTTAAAAAAGAAATAAGTCCAAAAAATGGCAAATTGGCATTTTGCGCTAAAAAATAGGCAGACCCTTGAACTTGGCCAAATCGATGTCCATTCATTGTAATTTTTTATTAAATTTGAAATGTAAGTTGAATTGTCTCGTTCATCTTTCTTTCCTTATTCTTTGTGATTCAAACTAAACCAAAGTAAAACCTCTCTTTAATTTAGAAGTGTTTTACCTTTTTTATCCATTAAATGTTTTATTTCATTAATACATACTTACTCCATTGATACCTGCCTTAGTGACTCAGTTTTATAATAACTTTTTAATTTTTTTTCTTGGTGTTTCTATTTTCCCTTTTGTTCTGTGAACTAAGCAGAAATATAGTTTAATTGTCAAATAAAGTGGTTTTTACGATTTTTTTAGCATAAAATTCATAAGGTTGAACAAAAAGGGAATAAGTCCATCCATCAACCTTTTTCAATAGTAAAATATATTTGAATGCACTAGTATTTTTGGGTGATTGTTCTTTATTCTAAATAGGTTCCTGAAAGCCCAGTAATATTTTGGTGGTTACACAGCGAAAATTCCATTACTTATACAGTTTTTTCAATTTTCTCAAAATAAGGTTTTTGGACTTATTCCCTCTTTTTTATAGGAAAGTTTCGACCAAATCCGACGGTCGAGTCGATCTAGTTGCTGCATGCAAAACCACCCTTTGACAGAGAAGAACGCGGCAAACGACAAGCGAGACTTCGTCGAGAAACTTCTTTAAAAGGTGGTTCTGAGAATTTATCTCTTTATCGGCAGATGTATTAGGTCTTTAGAAGGTATGGAGTTTTTTTTGGAGTGATTAAAGGATGGTTTTGTCAGTAGGGTGATAAAAGGTAAAAGGTCCAATATAATTTCGGTTTTGCGTGGGGTTATTGTTAAGGATATTTCAACGGCCCTCCTTCCTAATAAATTAATTAGTAATTTAATGTTATGGATTTTGTTACTTAAACCACGGCTTACTAGATACTTATACAGGCTAGCCGTGTACGGAAATCATTGCAAATCCAGATGGCAATACTAGACAAACTGGCAAAGCATATCCACAGTGTTAAAGGTGGTGGGTGATATAGGATAGGTAGGTCTTATCAGTTTTGATGAAATATCTGTTCAGCACTGAAAAACAGCCCAGAAAAAAAGTCTTGCACGCGCAGGAGCGTAGTATTAAACAATTTTTTAAAATTTTAAAATCTTTCAAATGTCAGTTTTGATGAAATATCTGTAATCAGCACTGAAAAACAGACCAGAAAAAAGTCTTGCACGCGCAGGAGTGTAGTATTAAACCATTTTTTAATCAATTTTAAAAAATTTAAAATTTCAAAAAAATTCAATAGTTCATGCTCTCACGGCTTAAGAGTGACATTACACTGTCGGGATTTTGACCCTGTCGGGATTTCGACCCGTCGGGATTCTGACCCTGTCGGGATTCTGACACTGTCGGGATTTTGACCTGTCGGGATTCTGACCCTGTCGGGATTCTGACCTGTCGGGATTTTGACCCTGTCGGGATTTTGAACTGTCGGGATTCTGATCCTGTCGGGATTCTGAACTGTCGGGATTTCGACCGTCGGGAACCTGATCTGTCGGGATTCTGAGTGTCGGGATTTTGACCCACACCCAGGTAGGTCTTGTAGCGCTCCAAGCGGGAAAAGTTGTCAAATGGTTTTCATTGTTTAAAACTCGGCTAGCCTGTATAAGTAAGTATCTAGTAAGCCGTGCTTAAACAGACAGTAATAAGGGGATGTATCTAATTTTAGAGTGAAATTCTGTAAATGGCTTCAAAATCGTGTTTAGTTAAAATGTATCTGTTTCTCTCATTAATATAATTCAACCCTTATTGCATTAATTTTTTAAAAAAAACATTTGGTAAAAAGAGAATATCTAAAAAAATATTTCAATTCCACTAATTTGACCTTATTTTTTAATTTTATAAGTATTAATTCCTGGGAATACAAAAAAAGTTAATATCTGTTTATAAAGGTCAAAAATAAAAAAAAAAAAAAAAAAAAATATGGGGTATCCTTAGAACCCTTTTTCGGCATGGGTAATCAACAATAGTGATAATCAACAAATATTTTACACGAAGGTAAAATTTTTACCTTAGATATATTACTATAACTAATAACTTAAAAAGAAAAAAATTCAACCTCAGAACAATTCCTCAAAATTTATACACTTTTACCAAATACAGCATTCGCACATGACGTCACACTGGACGACGTGGAGGACAAAAACAACGATGCTCTATACAAGGCCTTATCAAAAGAAGGGGATTACGTATTCAAATTTCAAACCCGCCCCCCTCCGAAATTAAGAAGACTATTTCGGTGCTAGTTTTTCCCAAGATTAATTTTTAAAAAGCAGTCCTCCCTCACGGGTGTCACAAAAAGTATTACCCTATTTTAAGTTAACCCTATTTATTTTATAGTCTCAAAATTTCAAAAATATAAAAATACAGTGGAAATACCCTTTGACACCCCTTTTGTACATGATACTCAGAACTCTTCACTAATTTTAAAAAAAGTTCATTAAAATTCAAAAAAACACTTAAAAGTTTCTAAAAAGTTACACTTAAATTTTAAAGTTACATTGTTTGACGGGAAATAAATTAGTAATAATTTTCGGGTCAAGCCCCCCGATACAAAAAGTATACGTACCTAAAACTAAATTCTTTAGAAACGTCTCCTCATCACTGTCCCATATACAAGACTACCCAGTCCACTACTACTTTTTCCAGCAATATTTCCAAATCTTTTCATGTTGAAGATTTTTAAAAGTTAATTTTGTCGAAATCGCTTCCCAGTTCATACTCAAAGCATCATTGGGGATATGTACTCCTAAATTGCGGGAAATGCTAACCACGCTTACAAAAGCATCGCATTCAATTAAACTTTTACTCGGAAAACGCAATGACTTCCAACGCTGACAGTTTCTTTCAGCGTTCACGCAAAACGCTTTTTAGTTCACTCAAAGCACGCCATTTAATAAGAAACTCGTCTGGTTTATGATCTCTAAATTGCCTCCGACCTCTATAATAATGCAAAACACTCAAATTTCATTTCTCTGAAACAGCTACTACTACTCCTCTTATCCGTAGAGTTAATAAAAAATAGGGAGCGCGTCGGCCTTTATTCTCCATAGAAATAGACGTGCCAACACCGACGCACGAATTCTGTATTTCAGAGAATCATCATTCCCTTTTAGAGTTGGTTAGAAATTAAGTGGTGTAATAAGTTCAACCTAAACTTATCCTTGATAAGAATTGTTTCTTAATTTAACCAAAAAGAGGCTATCGTTACAAAACAGCTTATTTTATTTACACACAATCTCTCTATAATTCCATTTTTCTATATTTACCATAATTAAGTTCCAAATATTTAGAACACCGAACAATTACCACACAATAAAAGTTAAAACAATAAATAATTCAATAGTTCTGAAACACTATGCTAGACTGCAACGTTTCCTGACCCTATGACGTCACTAACAAGCAAAGTAATCCCCAGCACGGTATCTGAATTTTGAGTGAAATGAAAAACGTCAATTTAGAAATTTGATTACTTGTTAAACCCATGTATATGTAGTGTCTTTTTTATCACGATTTGAACACCGAAACTTCTCCTAGCAACCCAACAGACTTTCTGTTTACTCAGTTTTTCCTTCCGCGTAGTGAAGTCATATAGGGTCAAGAAACATTGCAGTCTATACTCGACAGCAACGTTTCTTGAACCCAGTACGTCACAAATGCGGAAGGAGAAATCGGTAAACACAAAGCCTGTTGGGTTGATAGGAGTTTCGGTTCGCAAATCGTGATAAAAAGACGCTATATACTATACATGGGTTTAACAAAATAATCAAATTTTTAAATTAACCTTCTTCATTTCACTCAAAATTCAGACACCGCGATGGGAACTACTTTGTTTGTTAGTGACGTCACAGGGTCAACTTAAGTTGCTGTAGTATAGTATAGTGGATTTTAATGTTACTTACAGTCTTTCTGACAGCATCTCTGTTCGACTTCAATGCACCATCTAGCTCTTCTCGCTCCACCCAGACCCAAACAGCCTTTTACCACATCGCATTTCTCCGAGAGAGAAAGAACAACTCCAACAGACCTCCCCATCACCTGTCATTATCCCCCCACCCAACAGACCTCCAAAAACGCTACAGCACGCTCTCAAAACGGGTAAAACGCTACACCGAATCATGGTAATGCAGGAAGGAGAATTCTCACACCGCCATAGTCCTTGATGTGTGTGAACCGAGTCGTCCCACTCCCCGAGAAACGATCTCAAAGTGCCAATTCCCCAGGAAACGATCTCAAAGTGCCAGGCGGGTGCTAGATATCTCATCCATATGAATGCCCGCGTGGACCGAGGCACTCTTTTTTCTTTTGCCCTTTTCCATCCAGAGGGGAATGTTTTTAAAAGCCGAAAGTGGCTCTCTCTCTCTCTGAAAAAGCGTACGGTGGGTTGGTTCTTTCTGGTTTTTATATACCGATAGGGGGGTTGTTGTGTATGAAGAAAAAAAAAGTGTTTGTTTCTTGGGATTTTAATGGTTGTCGTGGTGTTTATATTTGGTTGGTGGAAGGATTTCGTGTGGTTGGCAGGTTTCTTTTCGTTTTTTTTTTAGTTTTAGATCGTAAGTAATTTTTTGTTGCGGGAAAGGGGCGTATATGGGGGGGTTACGTCACATCCGGTTTACGCTGAAAAGGTTTATGGAAAACGGCATATGGATATGTTTGCGCCAGTGGCGGATCCAGGATTTGGTTTTGGGGGGCTAACAATTTTTATAATTCAATTGTATCTTCTTGATTATCTTAACATGGAAAAGGTAGTGAATTATCCTGCTCCAACCACTAAAAGGGGGGTCTGGGGGTCCTCCCCCAGAAATGTTTTGGAAATTTAAGTCAAAAATCCCCACTTTTCATTTTGTTTTGGTACGCCTCATCCGATTTCGGATATAGATTTCATGGTAGAATTTTTGTGTTTTTACAAATTTAATGTAAAACAAAGTTGTAATAATAGAGTTACAATAAAGTACTAAGGGGGTCTGGGGGTCCTCCCCTAGAAAATTTTGAAAATTTAAGTAAAAAACCCAACTTTTTCAACTCGTTTTGGTACGCCTCATCCGAATTTCGGACTCAGATTTTATGGTAGAATTTATGCCTTTTGACAAACTTTATATAAAATTGAGTTTAAATAATAGAGTTACAAGTACCAAGGGGGTCTGGGGGGTCCTCCCCCAGAAAATTTGACCTTAAAATAACATGGTTTTCCTCATTTTGGTCCGTAAAATTCCATATTGTATAGTGTAAAATTTTTCATTTTGGGGGGGGGCTCAAGCCCCCCCCCTGGATCCGCCAGTGGTTTGCGCACTAAGACGTTAATTGCGCATGCATGCGCGCATAGTGGAATCAAGTTTGACTTTAACACTCTCCCCTCCTCAGTGAAATATGTCCTGATTAGTTTGATGTTTGATTTGAAAAAAACTTTGTCACATAACATTACTTTTTAAGCCCAGTTTCTTACTAGATACAATTTACTATCTGGTCAACAAAAGAACAACATTAATATTAAGATTAGTAATATTAACTAAGTAATCTAGAAAGAGAAAATACTTTTCGAGAAAGCTAGTACTTACTTATTCAATCATGATTTTCTTTTGGATTCACAATAAGTTGACAAGTTACTGAAACACTTGGATGACCACAACGAGATATTAAATACGCTGGTTATAAGTCAAATCAGTCCTGCCAAAAATACGATCCATCAGCTGTTTTTTATTGCGTAACAGGACTTAAATTATTTTAAAAATGAGGTAATTAAGAAAATGTAACTTTAAAAAGGTTTAACTGTTGAGGATTTGCAGACGAAAATTACCCTTAACTGTTTAGTTTACCAATATCAAAACTCAACATCCCCAGCCCGGATCAAAAATAAATTTTTAACCAAAATCGATTGTTCCAGATGTGGACATTTTCCCCTAGAAGAAACAGCAAAATCGTGTGATCTAGCCAAAAATAAGCGGCTCAGTATTACGTTTTTTTTTTCTTTCTAAAAGAATCGATGTTTTGAGTTTTGTGAAATCCATTCTAAATGCATATAAAATATTCTAAATAGGGTAGGTGGGGGTAAAAACCACGCCCCGCGATTTTTAGTTGTTAATAATAATTAGATTCAAAAGTTGATATCCAGGTATCAACTTAGACCAAAATACCATTTTTTTGGACTTAGTTACTTTACCTTACAATTAAAAATTAGGAACCTAGATTTTAGAATGAAACCTTTTAAGAAGCTAAAATATACACTTTATTATTGCATCAAAAAAATAAATTGGAGTAACAAAAGAGCTAGTTAATATTTAATCTCGTTTTAAAATTATTATAAAATTTCTTTAAGTTCTGTTTCATTTAAATGCAACCTAATCAGTTTTTCAACACTAGCTATGTTTAATAAGTCAGCAAATTTTAATCAAATATTTTGTAAACATTTTCATGAACAACAACTCTCTTGCAAGAGCAGATCATCCAAACCTGACTTTTGGGGGGTATGTTTTTGAAACACGCCTTTGCAATAAAATCATAATTACTTCTAAGTATTGAAAGATAATAAGGATTTTCAACCATAGAACTACATTTCTCAGCTTCAAAACCCTGATATACCTAGAAGGAAAAGAAATACTCCTACAAATGTGAATTGCCTTTTTTTACTAACTAGAGATAGTAAACTTTAAAAACATGGTTTTAAAATTTAATTTTTTTATTCTTGAATTAGAACTTATTCACTCTTTTTTGTCTGTGTTCAAAGAATTTTATTCTAAATTAAAATCCTCACTCCATAAATGCTTTGATGTGGTAAAGGCTAAAACTTCTTGCATCAGTATTTTGGATCGAAATGAAATCTATTTTTCATTTACTTTTTTTATTAATCACATGAAAAATAACAAAATTACAAAAGTTTTTATAGTCACCTGGAATCTTGCAGGTGATCCATGTGCATGAGTAAAAACACATACACACACAGTTACATAAATGTTTAAGAAAACTATTTATAAATTAAGAAAGAGAAAGTAAAGAAGGTTAAAAGAAGTAATGTGACAAACAAGGATTCAATAAATTATTATTACGTACAACCACGGCTTACTAGATACTTATACAGGCTAGCCGAGTACGGAAATCATTGCAAATCCAGATGGCAATACTGGACCAACTGGCAAAGCATATCCACAGTGTTGAAGGCGGTGGGTGATATAGGTAGGTCTTATAGCGCTCCAAGCGGGAAAAGTTGTCAAATGGTTTTCATTGTTTAAAACTCGGCTAGCCTGTATAAGTATCTAGTAAGCCATGGTACAACACAGCCATTAAATTAACACATCATTTACTAATAAAATATCACATTAATTAAATAAACACCCTATAATTAAGTAAATAAACATTTTAAAGGGATAATAGTTACAAACAAAAGAAATTTTCAGTATTCTCAATAGAAAACAATGAAATCCTTCAATTTCTACTTAAACAAATATTTAGATGGGCTATTTTGTATTTGGGAGCTAAATAACTATTGTTAAATAAGAAGTTGTATTAAATAACAAAAATTTTGTACAGAAGATAAGTTTTTTCAGGTTTTGAAACAAAATAAATTACATTTGGTCTTTGTGGATTGATATTGTTTCTCTTTCTATGCATTTGGATTTCAATATAAGTAAATAGTAAAAAGATGACAAACTTCGAGAATATTTAATAATTTAAAATAGTTTATATTGTGACTGAGTGGAACATAATCTAGTAAAAACTTTAGAAACTTTTTTTGGTGTTTATCAATCTTTAATTATAATTTTTTTGGCGTTCAAGAATATATGTATAATAAGGTTGACATCTATAAGGTTTATAGTTTTCTTTTCTTTGGACTTTATATTAGGTTTTAATATTTCCTTTTTGTATAAGGGAATTTTTTTCCCTTAATGTTAAATACATATTGACCTATGTTGGGCCATAAAAGGTAAGGCCATGAAGGTAAAAAAAAAATATTTTAGTGTAGTAGCTTTTAACTTTCTAAAAACTAATAACAATCCAATTTGATTTTGAAACAAATTTTTGAGTTTATACTTAAAATTTCCACTTTGAAAGGGAGATATAACTAGTTAAAATATATATATACAAAAAAAAACAGTTTGAATAATTGCCATTCAAAAACTGAATTTTTTTGAGTGTCGAAAAAGTTATGGATGTAATAAAAAATTAATAAATAGCAATCTAAATTAAATTCTGATTATTAAAACCTTCCCCCCTTATATCAAATACTTACTTTCTTCCATTGCATAGTTAGTTATATAGCTGGGTATTACTGGTGTTGTAATAACACAACACCAGTATAATATTACACCATATTAATGACACAAAATACATTTTTCTTCAAACTTTACAATGTCAAAATAACCACAAACTTATATTAGTTGATTACTGTTAGAAATAGACAACATTTCATAAAATGTTTTGATGTAAGCCATGATTAAAAGAACATGCTTAAGGTGATTCTTATTATATTTTTCTGACAAGTAATTATATCCAAGATTGTTTAATATAATAATTATTATGTATTAAATTGAATAATTATATCCAACAGTTTATTCATAACAACTCTGTTATTTTTGTGATTTTCATTTCATAACATTAATAAAATACCCGTACTTTGAAACCTGTGTATAATCTGGAGGAAGAAGACGAAACAGCCTAAGTCGGGCTGTCATATGGCTCAACGCTTTCCATCAACATCAACCTGCGTATAATGATTTCAAAAGGTTTCACTGTATACAGTGAAACATACATAGAAATACATATAAAAGTACAAAAAAACATGTAGGTGGGTCAAACCCGTCCCTTATAAAAACTGAGGGGGCAAATTGTATTCCTTCCTCAGAATACAAACTTAAGGAAATCTTTTATGTATGTAGGAATGTCCAAGGCGTCGATTCCGGTCGGAAGCATGAAGTGATCTCCCAAACGGTTCCTTATAGAACATCGGCACAGGTGACTCAATTTCCGGGGGGTTCTAACACGGTAGTCGGGTAGTGGAATGCCACATGTCTCATATGAATGGATCAGCCATCTCCAGAAATATTCTTTTCTCTGTCTTACATCTAAAAAAAGGCAAATTTTAAGATCTTTTAGGTGGATGAATGAGGCACGGCTTACTAGATACTATACAGGCTAGCCGAGTTTTGAACAATGAAAACCATTTGACAACTTTTCCCGCTTGGATCGCCACAAGTCCTACCTATATCACCCAACAAATAGGATCACACTGACAATTTAGGAAGAATAAAGGCGTGTTTTCATGACGTAAACTGCTGATTATGTTCCATTAAAGGCTGAGTTGAATTTTTGAACCATTAATCCCCGCCTTCAACTCTGTGGATATGCTTTTCCAGTTTGTCAGCTATTGCCATCTGGATTTTTAATGATTTCCGTATCTCGGCTAGCCTGTATAGTATCTAGTAAGCTGTGAATGAGGACTAACAATTTTTAATGTGTTGCCTATCCATCTACCCTTCAAAATTAAAAAAATATCTTTTAAATTTAAAGGACTTTTCATTCAATGATTTAAAGGATTTTTCAAGGATCAAATCTAAAGGATTTTTTTTTGTTAGTGCACCAAGTAGGTATGTTTTTGCATATGCAGCCGAGGGGCATAATGTTAGTGCTACGCACTGCCCGGGTTGGGCATGACAGACTTAGCCTCTCATCCTCGTATGGTAGATAAAATGAAGACCAAGTTTGCTCGGAGAAACATTTACTCATTTTTAGATACTTATAAGCTTCTTATGTAACACTAACATCTTGTGTTACATCCCCCTAACCCCTTGTTAATCCAAGGGGGAATTCCAGAATAACCCCCTCTAAGATTTTGCAGAAACTCTTTTGAAATAATTTTTATTTTTGATAAGTAAATTAATTTTTCACTACAACAGTTGTTCCTCAAGAAGCATTGGTGTAATATTTAGGCAAACAATGTGACTGTCATAAGTCAAAATTTAAAGGACTGGAGGTGCTTTATTTATTTGCACAAAATATTTGAAAATTTTGTGCGTGTAAAGTTTTTATTTGTCCAAGTCTGTAGTCCATGCCCAAAAGATTTTTGAAGCTACTTTTAAGGGATTTTCATGGGTTTTTCAGATGCCTTTGCAGTTGGAAATCCCTGCTCTAAAACATAAAATCAGTAGGCTTACCATTCGTCCTGGTTTACCCAGGACAGTCCTGGGTTTTAGAAGCTGTCCTGGGTCCCAAAATGTCCTGAGTTTTTGTAATTTTAAGACTGGACAAAATTTTTTGTGAAATTTTTGATAAAAATTTTCAAACTGCATTTTTTTACCTACATCTACGGCTTCACTTTACTCATATTTAGACTGCTGAAAGGAGCAGACTCTCTATTTGTACTGTCAAACACCTTTTAAATGTGAAAATTAACTCTGAACTTAATTATTGTGAATTTTATGATTTAATTAAATCTAACAAAGAATTCTTGAAAAAAGTGATGTCAAGTGAAAAGTACAAATGATTAAATACAGTATGGTATTTCAGTTTAAATTTTTAGTTTGGGTGTTTATTTATATTTAGTTTTTAATCTTTGATGGACCGATAGGTCGATAAAGTGTCCTGGGTTGAGCTCAAGAAAATATGGTAAGCCTAAAAATCAGTGATAGAAAAAACAGTCTCTTTTCCTGAGAAAAAGTAATGGTACTCACCCATATGCCACATGTTTTGATTTCCCACATGCTCATTGTTAGCCCTGTCAACATCCTTTAACACAATTTCCTGGACAATGCTGGACACGAACGGGAAAGGGAGCGAGAGAAAAAGCATACGGAACATCTCCTTGCAGTCCAGCTTATAAAGGTCATTATAAACAAAATTGTAAACAAGTGCAAGTAGATTGCTGAAACAAAGATGCTATTTCAGGTGAAAATGAATAACAGGGTAGCTACAGAAACCAAGAAAAAACATTCCCTGACTTTTCAATTGTACAACATTTTATGTATTTGCTGGCTTTCTCTGTACTTAGAACCATTATGTGTGTGTGCAAGTTACATTTTTTTGAAAATCACCACTTGTTATTTAAAAAATGAAAAAACATATTTAAATAAATAAAATTTAATTTTAATTACGAGTGATGTTCAATATAAACATAACATGTGTCGCAGAATGTATTCTCATTGAGAGTTCATTCATTTAAGGTTTCAGACAAAGAAAAATTGTAGCACCAAATGCTGAGTAGTTTTTTCTACAGCAGGGATGGCCAACCCGCGACATGCGTGCCACGACTGAGTTAAATCAGTAGCACGCCAACAATATTGAGAAATTTGAGAAAATAATGTGGCATCATCAACAAGGTTTCAATGTTCCGTTTATCTCCTCTTAACTTAGTTTTCCGAGAACTTATTAATTACTTAGAATAAAATCTTCAGTGTAAGAGTTAATGATGGTCAAATCTCTCTTTAGGTGCCTGAAAGATAGTAGCCTAGCCACACCTATTTTTCTCATTAATTTTGAACCAGGTTTATTAGATATAGTTTAAAAACTTGTATGATTCCCCTTCATTGAGATCCTATTACATGTAGTTAACTTTTTTCGAATTTTGGGAAAAATTTTGTTGAGAATAGTCATTTTTAAAACAAATTATAAAAATGTGTTAAAAGTTCCTTTTATGGGTCAATTCCAAAAGTTTTTCGGGGAAGTCCCCTATATTTCTTTAAAATCTCCACTATGCAGACGAATTTATTATGTTTGCACTGATGTTTTTGGGGATTCATCAATTAGAGATTAATTGTGTAAAATACCAATAATTTGCAAGTACTTATGGTGGCTTTAAATTTTGTTCGGAATAGCTTTAGAAAGAGTCCTCCAGTTTCCATGTGTAAAGCAACATATGCTTTAAGGATTGTCATCAAAAAAGTAAACATGTTGGATAGAGCAGTGCTGAAATTGGAGGGGAACGCCGTCCCCCCGAAATGATTGGATCGTCCCCCGAAATATTTTTACCGTTCCTGTTCCCTAAAATTTTTGTTTCCACAAAAAAAAAAAATATAGATTTAAGAGTAGATTTAAATACGAAAGCAAATTTATTTTTTCTGACCTAAATTCCCATTTGATTTTGAATGATATATATGAATGAATGTATTCAGATTTTTTGGGTCAAATTTCCAAAAATTCTGGGGAGGACCCCAGACCCCCTTCAAGAATTTTAATCTCTATTACTCACGATTTGCTGTACAAAAAATGAGTTAAAACCCTCTTTTTAGAGTCTAACTTCCAAAAATTTTCCAAAATTCCCCCAGACCCCCCTTTTGTACATGGAACTCGATTATTCACAACTTTTTTAACATTAGGTTGAGCAAGATGATTCAATTCGATTAACCAAATTTTTAGCCCCCCAAACCAAATATTGGATCCACCACTGCATGGGGACACAGATGAATAATGTTTTTTTTTTTACTTTTCATCAATATTTTTAAAGACTTATGTTACATAGTTTTAAGGTTATAAAATTTATAATAACTGCATTTGTGCTTTTATTCTAGCATTTAAAAGATGTCCCATTAGCCCCCACTTTCCCCTAACTATGCAATTTTATATAATCTATAATTTGATTATCAATTCGAGTAGGTACCAAAAATTAGTCAAATTTTACCCTCCATGAATCATCTACTCTGTAAAAAGGCGAGTCCCCCCAAATATTTTTCTCCAATTTCAGCACTGGGCTGGAGGACTCTATGTAAAGCTGTTCCTTATGTTTTTCTTTGCAAATTTTTTATTAATAGTGCATTTGAGTTCGTAAAAATTGATTAGACTTGATTTTTAGTTTAAAATCAGCGTTATTGGTAATACTTTGGATATCACATAAGTATCAGAGTTGGCACCAACCCCAAACCCACAACATCTGAAATTTTACCTAATTGTTTTAAAATTTATGTAATCAATTATATGATTTAAAAAATTATATTTATTTCATCAGATTTCTTTCGGTCAAATTGACGCTAATTGAAGATTATACTTACAGATGCAATTTGCTGAACAATTCTATGTGTGAACAAACTTGAATTGTGTATCCATAACTTAACAGCTTTATCACCAACTCACAGCGTCCTTGGGCTACATACCAGCTTATTATTTTATCCATGTGGTAATGGCTGAAGTCAAAGCAAGTCTGGTTTGCAACATCCAGCACAAAATCCAGATGCTGAACATCTGGTACATCTATAAATAACCTAATATTTATATTGATACAAAACATGTCCAATAATTCTTTTACTAATAGAGGGTGTTTTTCACGAATCTGGTATAACCCTTTAAGTATAGAGGGATAGATGTTTCGAAAGATGGTATCTCTAATATTCTTCTTCCATTGCTTGAAACCAAACTGTGAACTGAGGTTCAAGAAACGCACAGCAGATTCCCCACACTCCAGGTACATCGGCCTTCTCCTTAATGAATTTGTATATTCTAGAAAAAAGTTCTGTCCAATCCAGTGCGGCTTGTACTCTTTGAATACGTATGTCTCAGCGTGATCCGCCAAGTCTAGATAATCTAGAGCATTTTGCGATGGTTCCATGATGGTTTTAATTCTTTTCAAAGCAAACTAATCAAAAGACAAAAAAAAAAAATAACGGTTTCATGCGCTCAGTAGGACAGCCTAAAAATCTGTGACACTGGAATGGCCGGGCTGTTAATCACACAACTTGTTGATAACTGTTATTATTGCGAAGCGAAGTGCACTTCACCTGATCAAGGAAATTTCTTGACAGAATAATTAGCAAAGATGTAGTTGATTTTAGAGAACTTAAATAGCCAAATAATGCGATTACAATAATAATAATAGTTGGGAAAAATAGTATCTAATTTTCTGGGGTTCGTGTGCTTGACTTGATACAAACGCGGCGCGCGTGGAAAGCGATTGAGAAAGTAAACAAAAACAAATGACTACTTAAGAAGAGTTGAGTTGTACGTACGTTTCTCATGGAGAAGGAAATTCGCGTCTAGGCAAAGTGCATTTCTCTTCTCATTTGGGTTTTCAATGTTTGGGTCTCAAATGGGAAAAAATTCCAAAAATTTTCGGGGGAGGACTACAATAACCCCCCTCAAAATTTATTCTTAAATTTCTATTATGTACTGTTTTTCCTCGAAACTTCTATGACTTATGAGGAGAGGAGTGATCTTCATTTTGTGCAGCATAGAGTTAAAAATGAAATAATGGATGGGTTGAAAAATGTAAACAAAAACAAAGTCCTAGAGACTTCCGGTACAGATCCTCAACATAGTAGATGCATTTGGCAACTTGGCGAGGTTAAAAATATTATTTTTCTCTCTAACCCTTTGGTAATAAAATAATAATAATAAAAGAGTGAATGCAAGAAAAGGCTGATTACTGAATGAATAAAAAATAATACATTAAAAAATTAATACGAAAAGAGCAAAACGAATTTACGTGGTCGAAGTTGACTTCGAAACATAAACAAAGAACAAACAAGAATGAAAAGGATGCCAAAGCAATGCCAAGAATAACGCTAATGTGGTAACCCGGAAATAATATATTAGCACTGCCAGATGCAGAACGAAGCTAGTGAAACCCATCCATATAACAACGGCCTTAGCAACAGAAGATGTTACAGTTTTTTGCCCTACAGAGGTTAACAGTTACAGAAAATGACTAGCCGTGGAATTCTTCTATTGGAGCATTCAAAAAATCGCCTTAGCAACAGATAAACAACGGCCTTAGCAACAGTTAAAAGCCCTACAGTAGGTACACAGTTAAAAGAAAATAACCGATTGTGACGTCACCTGAATACACTCTATAACACACTACTTTTAGAGGTAATTTTACAGCTGCTGAAGTTTTGTGATTAATATACTGTAGGTACAGGGTTTCTTTGAAAATTGCCACTTACAAGGAAATCTTAGGGTGTAATCCAAAAAGACCTAAAAATGAGCTAACCAAATGCTATTTTGGGGAGAAATTTGCTAAATTTTTCTGGGGGAGGACCCCCAGATCCTCGAATTTTACTTACAATTAACATTGTTTATAAAATTTTGAAATTAAGGAGGCATGTTCCTGCATCCCGCCCCCTGGATTTGCTGCGACTAGGAAGTTTGCGATAACAAACCTGATAAACATTATAGAGCATTCGCACATGACGTCACTTGGAGGACAAAATCAACGTTGCTAAGGCTGTTGTTAGGGGCGGGACATAGAAGTATCCAATAGCAGCATTCACACATGTCACTGGAGGAATAAAACAACGTTGCTAAGGCCGTTGTTAGGCAGAGTCATGTGATTGAAAATGCTCTATAGCCTTTTTTTTTACTCTTTTACTTGTTATGTGAACACGAGTTAGTAAACTTTAAAAACATGGTTTTAAATTATTTTTTATTCTTGAAATTAGAATTTATTCACTCTCTTTTGTGTGTTTGGTCAAAGAATTTTATTCTAATTTAAAATCCTCGCTCCATACTTGCTTTTCTGTGGTAAGGGCTAAATTTTCTTGCATCAATATTTTGGATCCAAATGAAATTAGTTTTTTTACTTACTTTTTTTTATTAATCACATGAAAAATAAAATTACAAAAGTTTTTACACTCACAGGAGATCTTGCAGGTGATCCATATATGTGACTCTATAGCAAAAACATTCACATTTACTTAAATGTTTAAGAAAATTTTTTATAATTAAAGATAATGTAAAGAAGGATAAAAGAAGTAGTGTGACAAACAAGGCACCAATAAATTATAATTATAGCACAGCCTTTAAATTCAACACAATATTTACTAATAAAATATCAAATTAATTAAAAAAAACATCCTATAATTAAGTTAATAAACATTTTAAAGGGATAATAGTTACAAACAAAAGAAATATTCAATATTCTCAGTAGAAAATAGGAGCTAAATAACAAAAAGTTTTAGACTAAATAACAGAATATAGTTTTTTTACGTGTTTGGAACAAAATAAATTACATTTTGGTCTTCATGGATTGATATTGTTTCTCTTTGTATGCATTTGGATTTCAATATAAGTATTAAAGACATGATGACTAACTTTGAGAATATTTAATAATTTAAAACAGTTTATATTGTGACTGAGTGGAACATAATCTAGTAAAAACTTTAAAAACCTTTTTTGGTCTTTATCAATCTTTAATTATCAATTTTTTAAATTTTTGGCATTCAAAGGATAAATGTATAAGGTTGACATTTGTAAGGTTTATAGTTTTGTTTTCTGTACTTTGGACTTTATATGAGGTTCTATTATTTCCTTGTTGTATAGAGGAAATTATTTTTTTAATGTTATTATACGTGTTGACTTGACCAAAGTTGGGCTTATACGTATGTTAATGAAGGTAAAAAAATTTTTTTTTAGTTTTGACCTTTAAACTTTCTAAAAACTATTACTACCAATCCAATTTGATTTTGAAACAAATTTTTGAGTTTATACTTAAAATTTTCACTTTAAAAAGGAGATATTTTTTTTGTTCCAATGGGCAGGTACTGGTTATATCATCCAGATATAAGGTAGTTAAAGCATATAAAAAAGAGATTGAATAATTGCCATTGTCAATTTTTCATTTGACTAATTGTCATTTGAATGTCAAAAAAGTCATGGATGTAATATAAAAAGCAAATGAAAACAAATGAATTCAATAAATAGCAATCTAAATTATTATGATTAAAACCTTCAACCTTTATATCAAATACATACTTTCTTCCATTGCATAGATTTTTATAAGGTATAAGCTATGAACCTAATTATATTTTTCTGAAAAATAATTATATCCAAGATTTTATCAACAGTTTATTCATAAATCTGTTGTTTTTATGATTTTGTTTCACTTCATAATAGTATTAATAAAATACTCATATATTGAAACCTGTGTAAAAGGACACTGTTTTGGCACTGGTTATTTCCACGAAGGTAACAAATCAACTCTTAACTAATCTCGCTACTTCTGAAAAATTACAAGTTAAATTAAAGCAAAATACTCAAAAGTAGCAGCCTGGGACCGGATCGGGGACCATTAGGTTACCAGATGCACACTCTACCACGAAGCCATCAGTGCTGATGCCAAGATCGATCAATAACATAATTTTAATGTTATAAAACATGTAATAACAATCTCCTAATACTGCGCCTGCATCAACCTTCGTGGAAATAACCACTTCATACTGTTTTTAAAGGTTTTACTGAAACATATATAGAAATACAAATAAAAGGATTATGGTTGATTCAATTAAAGCATAAAAAAGAAGAAAAAGAAATACCCTAATAGAGTAATAATAGTGTCGAAGCCGGGTTCCTGCCTGTAGCAAAGGACACATGTCAACTCAACTTAACAAATAAAAGTAAAAAAACATGTAGGTGGGTCAAACCCCTCCCCTCATAAAAATGAGGGGGCAAAATGTATCCCTTCCTCAGTACGAAAGCTTGAGAAACTTTTTAAAGTCTGTTGGAATGTTCTTCAAAGCGTCGATTCCGTACGGAAGCTGGAAGTTATCTCTCAAACGCTTCCTTATAGAACATCGGCACAGATGGCTCAATTTCCGGGGTTCTTGATCACGGTAGTCGGGAGGTAGAATGCCACATGTCTCATATGCATGAATCAGCCATTTCCATAAATTTTCCTTTCTTTGTCTTAAATCTAAAAAAAAGGCAAATTTTAAGCTCATTTAGCTGGATGAAGAAGACCTAACAATTTTGAATGTGTTGCCTATCCATTTACCTTTCCAAATTGGAAATTAAGGAACAAAATTAAAGGATTTTTTATATGAACTAAGGTAGAAAACAGTCGGGAGGCATAATGGTAGTGCTTTGCGCTGCCCGGGTTTTATCCTTGGGTTAGGCATGGTAGACTCAGCCTTTCATCCCTGTGTGGTCGATAAAATGAAGACCAAGTTTGCATGGGGAAATGGGGAGCTATGCATCAGACTAAGCCACTCAACTCGGCTGATTGTGACCTTCAGTCACACTTTTTCCACCAGCTTTGCTAATGGTAAGTGAGGTTGGTAATACTGAAGTTTGTAGGTCTAAAAACCTAAGTATTCCCTCAAGTTTTCTTTGTTTTTTTTCACTAGAGCTATGGAATCTTTCGGAGGGAGGATGGGTTTCAGTCAGTCTGTGGTGCCATATTGGCATACAATGAGTTCATAACACTAAATTAAAATCTTGCAGTTTCATCTTGAAAAATGGTAGAAGAAGCTTCTTGTGTGATATAATATCATGCAGATGCATTGAAAAAGAGTTTAAAAATATTTTATTTCTGATAAATATCAGAGTAGGAAGTTTAAAAACTGTATATAATTTACAAATTTATTTTTGAAATTTCCTGCATGTTATTTTTATTTTTTTAATGAGGATTTTCAAACTGCCTTTAACCCATTGGTAGGTACGAAAAGCTGTCAAGACATATTTCATTTTTTAAAGATATATTTGGAGTTCAAACATTATTGATAGTTATATTTATTGACAGCATGCTCAACTACTTAAGTTCCTTCTTGTGTTTAATGGGTTGAATTTTAATAAGGCTGACAAACAAATAACTATTTTGAAGCAAATGTTGATTAACGACTTGAAATGGAAAATATTAGGAATTAAATTAATATTTTATGCATTATTACTTCTTTTTTTTTCCTTCAAATTTTCCCTATGTAACTTTTTTTTCCAGTTTAGTTGAAAAAGTGGTTGCACAGTGGGGAAAAAAATTAAACATAAAAAACTTTTGAGTTTTTAAAAATATAAAACAAGTTTTCTAATCTTGGTTGTGGGCTAAAATTGTGTATGCTAAGTTAAGATACAGATAGAGCACCATCTTAAACAGGGGTTTTCAATTTGAAAAAGCTCGAGGGCTGAGAGCACAAATCTAGTGGCAGGCCGCAAAGTGATCAGGTAAATTTCATAAGCAGATAATTTCAGGGGTAGAGTTCTTAACAATAATATTGAATTTTTTTCTGGTGGGGGTGGGATGAAGGTTATTTAGATGATATGTAGGTACTACAATGAAAATTTTAGATGATAACCTCTAACCCAACCTCTTTTAGTACTTATTGAGTTTTACTTAAAATTGGGTGGGGTCCTCCTCCAGAAAGCGTTTAGAAATATTACAAAAAAAACTATGTTTTAACTCATTTTTAGATATTTAAGCTTTTTGTGTTAAAAGATTTTTAAAGGTACTATTAAGGGATTTTCTGAGTTCTTCAGTGGCTTTTTTCCTGAAAAAAAAAAGCCATGGTACTCACTGAGTAATTCCATCGGGCTGTAGCGACGATACTCTCCACGCTGACTGTTAACCTTGTTAACATCCGTTAATACCATATCCTGGAGAGTGCTGGCTGACACGAGCGGGAAAGGGTGTGAGAGAAAAAGCATTCGGAACATCTCCTTGCAGTCCTGCTTATAAAGTTCAGAAATACGATGGAATTTTCGTAGTAGATTGCTGAAACAAAGTTACTATTTATTAGATGACAATAAGAATGAATAAACAGGGTGCCTATACAGAAACCAAGAAAAAAAATGGTACTTACGTATTATCCCATCGACCGTTCAGCGGCCGTCTAATTCAGCAGCACAGTAATGGTAAAGTCAATGGGTTTTGATAACGTTTCGGATTAAGCGTCACGGTCGACGGGATAATACGTAAGTACCAAAAAAATTGCTGACTTTTCACTTACAATACTCTACAATATTTCCCTGATTTATGAATCCAAACAAAGCATTATTGTGTCACAGAATATGTTTCTCATTGCGATTAGAACAATAAAAATAGTTCATAACAATTCTGAGGAAGAAAAGTTGCAGCACAATGCTCTTTCAGGAAATTTCCCCGATTTTGACATTTTTAAGAATTTTCCAGATTTTATAATAAAATTCCCTGAAATCCCTGATTCCAAGGCACTACTGTATCCACCCTAATGAATGCAGGGGTGCAGATTTTTTTTATTTAAATAGGATTTTAATTAAAATTATTTTAAAATCTCTTTGTAATTAAACTGATTGAGAAGACATTGATGATAAAATTTTTGTATTGATATGCAGTGATTATAATTAAAGTTTCGATTTTAAAATGCTAAGATACCCTTGAAATTTTTTAAACTTTCCAGCGGGCTAACGTATTTGGGAGACACACTAGATTGAATTTGATCGTATGATGGTTCAAATCGATTTAACCCTGGGAGGCACATGGAAACCTAAGTTAGTAAGAAGTAAGCACAGGTTGTCCATAAAATAACTTAACCAATTCAAGGGCCTCTAGCAACCAACCCATCAACCATGGGCATTACCAAATCTCATAAGACTGAATCTGATGGTCACTGAACGGTCAACAGGATAATAATAATAGAACCAGCATTTATTCCCTTTCCCATCAACTTGTGTAATCAACTCCCTTAATTGTCCCATTGAATATTTACCTTAAAGTTGTTTTAGGAGTCAAATATTTAAATAGTATAGATAACCAAATTTTTATGACTACTGATATAAACTGTAGTTTAAATCTTAGTTTCACAATTTTTTGCTTATATTTTAAATTTTCTCAGTGTCTAAAACAGCAGGGGTGAAGAAAATGCTTGGTCAAATATTTCTTCAAAGAAGGTGGTCCAGCAGTTTTCTTAGTATTATTATGAAAGGGGATTAGCAGTTTGCTTATTTTTGCTGACAAGGGGGAAGAGGGTAAAACACTGCCGGGGTAAAGGGTCCGGTTTTTGTAAAAGTTGGGAAAATCTAGGCACTCGTAATTTTGTAAATTTGAAGTTACGTTAAATTAGTTTCTTTCAGGCAGGAGCATGTTTTTTGTGAAAATAGGGTCTCATATTTGTAGTATTGTGAAAAATAGTGTTAGTGTTTAAAGGCTAAAATATTTTGTAAAGGGCAGGGATGCAGAAAATGTTTCAAGGCCCATTATTTCCCCAGAATAAAACTAATTTTGTCCGAAATTTCCCCCAAAAAAATTAATTTCCATACTTACATCAAAATGTTCCCATATTTTCAGTCCAGCTCATGTTACTACACTAAAGTACAAAGAGTTTTTATTTAAAAATATAGTTTCGTATTTGATTAACTTCTGTAATGTTCAATAATTACCAAATATTCCTTAAGTTTCAATTTTTATGGACTTTATATACCTTCTTAGATATACATGTCACCTTAGCTCAAAAATATCCTAGTTAAAAATCTGAAATATAAACTCTCAAATTTGACAGTACAGTATTACTCTCCTCTTTAACTAAACAAAGAATATTGTGATCAAACAAGAATGCAATTTTTAGTGCTATTCACTGATCCCATCAAGGTTTACGTTTTTTTCCTGCACATCATTAAATATGTAAGGAAAAGCCAACTTTCCGGTATTCACTAAGGAAACTCGTTTTTTGCGGCGAAGATCCGTAGCTTTGCACAATCATCCGTAATTACCTCTTAATTTCTGTAGAATTTGGATGGGTATGATATTTTCAAGAGCCAAAATATTTGTTTCTAGTGCACTAATAACAACTTGGATTTAAAAATTTTTTTCTTAATAAACTCAGGTAAAAATTTCCCGCGAGCTCTCTTAATTTCCCCCGAACATCGTTCGGACATATTCTGCACCCCTAGTAAAGGATTCGTTTCCATAAAAAAATATTTTGCGAAGAGTCCAAAAACGGACAATTTGCTTATAAACAAACTCATGGAAATAAAGTGATTTGATCAGATTTCGGTTCAATTCCGTTAGAGTCCCAGCTAAAAATCGCCCGGTTCTTTTAGATAACAAAAAGCAGAAATATTCATAAATAATTTCAAACTCCTGAATTAAAACGCTTAATTAGATCAATTCAGTTTGATAATAAAAGTCAGAAAAATTTGTTGATATTTGGATAGGTTATATTTAGCGATTTGGATATTTAGCGGGGACTCTAACGGAATTGAACCCAGATTTCTTTCAGTTAAATTTATACTAATTAAAAATATAGGTACTTACTTATGTAATTCGAAGAAAAATTCTTTGTATGACTTAACTTTAAGTGTGAATCCATAACTTAACAGCTTTATGGCCAAATTACTGCGTCCCTGGCATAAATATATGCTTATTATATTTTCAAAAGAGTAATGGCTAAAGTCAAAGCGAGTTTGCTTTGCAACATCCAGCACAAAATCCAGATACTGAGCATTTGGTACATCGCTAAATAATTTGGTGTCTGTCCCATAAACACAAAACAAGTCCAATAATTCTTTTAATAAGAGAGGGTATTTTTTTCGGTTCCGATATAACCCTTTAAGTACAGAGGGATAGATGTCTTGAAAGATGACCCAATTTTGACCAGTACTTTCCCCCCATTTCTTGAAACCACACAGGGTAGCAAGTTTCAACAAACGTATAGAAGATTCCCCGAACTCCAGATACTCCTGCCTTTTTCTTAATGAACACGTATATTCTAAAAAAATGTTTTGTCCAATCCAGTCCGGCTTTCTATCCTTCATGATTTCATGAATGAAGACTGAATCAGCTTCGCCAGTAACTTTTTCAAATAGAACGAGGCAGTCATCCAAAGGAACCTTGACAACAGCTTTTATCCAATAGCTTCGGTAGTTGTTAGGTTGATAGTATAATTTTTTGTACTGCTCGTATAATGTTCCATTGTGATCCGCCAAGTCTAAAAAATCCAGAGCACTTTGCGATTCAAGCCACTCCTTTATGTCTATAACCTGGATGTACTTGATCGCAGCTACAGTTCGTCTAGTACAGATGACCATTGTGGTTTTAATTTGTTAAGAAGCAAACTAATCAGAAAAAAAAGGTTATCATGAGGACTGCCTAAGAATCTGCCACGCTGGAATGACCGTTAATCATACAATTTGTTGATAGATAACAACTGCTATTGCGAGGCGAAATGCACTTCACCTGATCAAAGAAATTTCTTGACAGGATTACAATTAGCAAAAATGTAGTTATTTTCAGGGAACTTATAAATAGGAAGGGAAAATTCGCAGAGTTGCAGAGGCGATAAAAGTTGACAGAGCAAAACTGAAATCGCGAAAATAATCAAAACAAAGGACTAGTGAAGAGTTGAGTTGTTTGTATGTTTCTCATGAAAAAGGAAATTCGTGTTATTCGTGTAAAGACCTCTATGACTATGGTAAAGACAATACTACTAATACTACTCATTTGGACCATTTTTCTCTTCTCATTGGTCGAACGATTTGGTTTTTCAATGGTTTCTACTGGTTTTCACTTGGAAATGACCTCAATCCAGGCGCGGATCCAAGGGGGGGGGCACTCTGGAGAGACCCAAAAAAAGTACTCAAAATGAGTTAAAACTCTACTTTTACAGGTCAAATTTCAAAAAAAAGTCTGGGGGAGGACCCCTATACCCCCCAGCGGTACCAAAAGGGGACCTTGAGTGATACTTTTTGGAAAATCCTCAACATTTTGACATTTTTCTCAAGGGAAAAGGTGATGGTCTGGAAAAGTGCCCCCGATTGCGATAATATGGAAGTCGAAAAAGTATAATGGCCTATAAATAAGTATAAGTGGCCTATAATAAAAGTATAAAGCCTTGTGATAGCAGGGGCGGGTCCAGGGGGGGGGCCTGGGGGCCATGCCCCCCCCCCGAGAAACCCTAACAAATAGCTTAAAAAACACTTTCTTAATGTTAAAATTCAAAAAATTTTCTGGGGGAGAACCCCCAAACCCCCCTTTAATATCTTGACATCCATAGGAGCCGACTTTTATAAAATATTGGGGGGGAGGGCCAGTACAAGACATTAAAAAACATAAAATTAAAAGAAACAACCATTAAGTTTACGTGCCTAATTTTGTATCAGATGTATAGATTAAATTTCGTTACATGTCCCTTTAAATATCGCCAAGGTGTAATATTTTGAGGTGCATTTAATGTAAAAGTTTTGTGTAATAATGCGAGCTCGAAATAAGATGGGGGTCTGGGCGATCTCTCCCAGAAAAATTTTAGAAATTTCTCTGTTAAAAGTAGCATTTCAGCTTAATTCCAAAGTTTGGGGGCTCTCCCCAAGAAAATTTTTAAAATTTGACCCTTAAAAGATATTCTGATCCCAATATTCTGAGACCTTTTTTTGTGGGTTACCCTCTCCCCAAATTACCGCTCTTGAAGGGGATTGCAAACCAGAAAATATCCAAACATCACAAAATATTGGGGGGGGGGGGGCTTAGCCCCCCTTCAGCTAACATTGGATGGGGCTCAAGTCCTCTCAAACCGGTAATACTATAGTTTAAATGGGCGTATTTGCAAAAATTTTCAGGAGAGGACCCCCGGCCCTTTTCAAAATTGGGCATCTATTTATAATTTCATCCTTGAAAATTCTGTGGTTTACATGCTTTTAAAATGAGCTGAAACTTTATTTTTAGAGGCAAATTTTCTAAAATTTTCTAGGGGGTACCCCCCAGACCCCCTATTAATTTCTCATGGTTACTTATTTACTGTTTTCTCCTTAAACTTGTTTCTCTCCTCCCCTTTTAGGAGTACAAGAAGTTACCCTCTTTAGGTGTTATCCAATGGATACCAAATGTACAAAAATGAGTAGAAAAACTTCTATTTGAAGCCAAATTTCACAAAATTTTCTGGGGGAGGACCCACAGACCCCCCACATTTGCTTTCGAGCTAGCATTATCTGAAGAAACCTTTATAACTTTAACAAAGTTTCGCATTTTATTTATGTTATACTTGGATATTTGGGAGCCAAACACCTCGCGAACACAAGTATTATTATGGCCTTACAAAAATGTTCCCCCCCCCACTAAGTTACTATAAACCCCTAAAAAGCTGCTTGAAAGCAAGCACTCTTCAAAAAATTTTCTGAGGCACTGAAAATTTCGAATGTAATACCCTCCGACTTTGACATGGCCTCCCCCGAAAATCTGGTCTGGAACCGCCCTTGTGTGATAGAGCAGGGATGGCCAACCCAAATGATCTTGAGGGCCACTTTGGAAAACCACAATACTCCGCGGGCCGCATATAAAACTTTAAGGTATGAGCTGCTCAGAATGACAGTGACATAAGTTGAAAAGTATAAAATGGGTATTTAGATTAGGGAGTTTAGAAATTAAACAGGTGCCTGTTAAAAAAACATTCTGAATTACTCGAAACTAAGTTAGGTGGATACGCACTACTGTCATTTTAATAATCTCTCAAGTCTGAAGACGAAGTCCCAAAACAAAAATTTTTAGTTAAAAATAAAAGCAAAATTAATTGATACTTTATTTCTTCGTGTAAATTACTACATTTATGAATGCAAGTATGGTGTGATATATAGTGATAGTAATTAAGATATTGAATATGCATTGATGAGATCAGTGGCTTATGTAAAAATTTAATTCGGGTGGGGCCCAATATTACTCCTCAGCCTCTCTCACGCATTTTTAATAGGTCCAATGTAACTTTTAAATTTTTAAGTAGAATTTGCGTCCTAAACAACTAAATGTTAGAAAAGTTGTGAGTAATAAAGGTACTACAAGTACCAAAGGGGGGTCTGGGGGTCCTCCCCCAGAAAGTTTTTGGAAATTTGACTAAAAAAAAACAAGATTTTGACTAGTTTTGGTACACCTAGTCCGAATTTTGGAAATACATTTGAGGTGGACAATATTGGAGCATTTTTGCAACTAAACATTGTTCTTAATGAAAATTATAGCTCGAAGAGTAAAGTTTTTTTTAAACTTACGAAAATTCTCGCGGGCCGCATAATTATATAAAGCGGGCCGCATGCGGCCCGCGGGTTGGCCATGCCTGGCCCTGTTGGCGATGGGATTGTATCAAACTCATGCCTCCCCTCCCTCCCTTGGCACATCACGAGAGGCGAAGAAATAGAACACCAATCCTCAAATATAGCCCTTCAAGAGTGACAGATCGAATGAATACGTGACGTTATAACCAATCACAGCTGTGATCTCCAAATTGTACTGCCTACCCTTCTGTCAATCAGAGATATTTGCAGCGCTTCCCTCTATCATACGACATGACTTCTGAAAACTCCTCTTTCGACCATCAGTTAGGCTTTTTCTCTGTGACCCCAATCACCTCAAGGTCGAACAAAATCGGTTTACTGGAAGTTAATTTTTTAAATTAAAAAATGGTTGACAAAAAATTTCTAAAAGTCAACTATTAATATTAAGACATTTGACAGATGTCTATAGGCTAATTTTCATTGCTAAATACAAATATTCCATTTGAATTTATAATTGAAAAAAATTAACATTGCTCAAAACCACAAAATAACTACAAAACAAATCATTCGAATAGTTCAAATAGTTTCCCTTAGAAATAACAAATAATAACATGGTTAAATTAGACAAAAAAGTTTAAAAAGTAAAAAAAAATATTTTTTTTTTTAAATTTTGAATTATTTGGGCTAAAAAATCGATTTTTTAAGTAAACCTGTTAAAAAAACATTGAGACATTATCCAAGGTAATTTTCCATGGATCACAATTATGATTAAATTATTTGCTAATTATTAATTTAGTAAATAAACATTGAAAATACAGGTAAAATATTTTATTCATCATGCATGTATAAGTTTTAACTACCTATTTGTCCAAGACCCTCTATCTCTCTATATATAATGAAGGTGTCCCTGGGTTCCTGGGTTCCTGGGTTCCTGGGTTCCTGGGTTTGTCCGGAACAGATTTGGCTCAATTTCTCCAAAACTACCCGTCCGAATCGAACCAAACTTGGTACACATACGTATGGAGACGGGGGAAAGACAATGACATCATTTCCAAATTTCTAAAACCACCCCTTCACCCCCTTTTAGGCCTTTTTGTAAAAATCGCCTTACTTCTCCACTAAAGAAGATCTGTTTAACTCGCATTGTTGCAAATAATACAACAAAAACAATTTTAAACATAAAACAAAGTATTTAAAGATAAAACTTGGCTAAAATTGTTTTAAATGTTTTAAAAAGGTTATTAATAATTTAAAAAATTAAAAACGGCCCTTATAAAAAACTTTATAACAGTATTTTCTTATTAAAAACTTCATTTTCCATGAAACTTTAAGTTGAAATGGAAAGTTTTAAGAATTAGACTGGTTAAAGTAAAGATTACATCATGCAGTTTTTTTAGAAAGTTGATGATAGAAACACTAGATCAATTTGTTATTTAACCTTATAATTTGTTTCTTTGGTTTAGTTTAACGGGATTTTTTTTTTCAATTTAAACAGGGGGTATTTACAAATTTTGGGATTTCAAAAGTCTGTAATAATTTTAATGGATTTTTTTCACTTAGAATGGATAATTGGGTAACTGTCGTAATTAAATGTTTTACACAGTTGGAACCGGGAGGGAAAAGGCACAGGGAGCACGGTGATGAAAATGCACCGGGAACACCGAGATGAAAAGGCACCGGGGACACCAAGATGAAAAAGGCACCGGGATATGAAAAAATACTGGGAACACCGGGATATGAAAAAATACTGGGAACACCGGGATATGAAAAACTACCAGGATGATTGGTAATTATGGTTACAGAAAATTAGGCATGTAACTTGAGAAAATTTTAATAAATTGATACACTCCACCCGTGCAAGGCCGGGCATATCAGCTAGTATAATATATATAATAATGTATATAGAGGGTTTTGATTTGTTTCATCACCTTTTATAACACATATACGTACTTTACTTTTGCGATACCCTTGACACCCAATGCCACGGATAATCGGGGCTCTACTGTAATTTTACCTCTTTAGCGCCTTTCCTACCTTTCGATAAGCAATAAACCTTGTTACAAAATTAACTTCATTGCAAATGCTTTTAATTACGTTAGCATCATTGATTAATTTTCTTCACGTCAGGGAGTAAAATTTTATTTCTGTACACGTTGGTTCGTATTAGAAACTACATAGTTAAAAAGTGTTTACAGTTAGTTCTGTCGCAAATTCCTGCAGTAAAAAATCGCGAATCTCAAAATTTTAAGATAAATAAAAGCATTTATGAGAGATGGTTACTCTTTTTATTGGTTCTTCGTTAGTTTTTTAATTAAATTTTGTAATTTATGAAATTATTTTTATAAAGCTCTTGTTTCGATGAAATCTTAAGTAAGTTTGTCTTTTTAAAGGAAACGCATCAAGTAACTTTATAGTTATGCACAGTAGTAAAAACCAACATCGTATTTTCATCACCCTCTATTCATATTCTTTAATTAAATTTCTTTCAGCAATGCTTGGATGCACTTCGTTAAAAAATACTCACTGCTGATTTGCCTTTTCTTCTATTATTTTCATACTTTATTAGGAAAGAGTATAGTACAAATAAAAACGTTAAGCAGATTTCAGAGCTTTTATGGAAAAAATGGTATGAAGTAATTATTTCGGCTAAAAATATATTTACATTATTCATCACTTCTCTTTCATTATTAACATTTTCTTTCAAAACAACTAATTTTATCTGCTATCGAGTGTTTTTATTATGTTTTTCTGTAATTCATAAAACTTTATTTGAAAATAACTTTAAAGTTAAGCTTAATGTTCAACCAAAATTAAATAAGGATTTTTATATTTTTATTCGTATTTCTTAACTTTAAATTTTTCTGAATAAAATGGGAAAATTGAGGCAGATTAATAAATAAACAATAACAATAATAAATAAACCAGATTGTTTCATGGTTTTATGTTTAAACACGAGAAAAATATTTTTCATGAAAGACAAAAATATTGCCCAGAACTATTTGTTGTTACAAAATAGTATTATTTCAAATTACAATCTACGAACTCACTGAAGTTCCAGTCTTATTCTCCATTTAAAATATACATAAAGATGTAGAAAAGGAAAGCTAAAATATGAAATTTAAAATTGTCAAGCAATCTTAAAGTTAATTCATAAATATTATTAGGATTTATATTATTAGCAAGTGCTCAATGTATCTTTAATATTCTCTGCAGTGATAAATCTCAGCAGACTCCGAATTGCTCTGTGGGGAGCAGACTCCCTTGTGTAATTATTGTGACGTTCCTTTTTTTCTGTTTTACAATTCATGTGTGAATGTCCTACCATGGGCGCCAGTGGCGTATATAAGGGGGGGGGCCGAGGGGGCCCTGGCCCTCCCCCCCCCGAAATTCGGACTAGGTGTACCAAAACAAGTTAAAACCCTGTATTTTAGGGTCAAATTTCAAAAATTTTCTGGGGGAGGACCCCCAAACCCCCCTTTTGTACATGGAATTTTATTATAACAAGTTCATCAATATCCAAATCCTACCAAAAAATAAATGTCCAAAATTCGGACTAAGAGTGTGCCAAAAACAAGATAAAAACCTATTTTTAGGGGTAAAGTTTCAAAAAATTTCTGGGGAAGGACCCTCATGACTCTACAAATGACTACTCTGGACAATGACAGAAAAAGCTAAAGGTATAATTTCTATTTTTGAAAGGAAAGTTTTGAGAAGCATTTTTGGCGGCATAAAATGTAATAACATCTGGAGAAGAAGAACAAACTCTGAACTCTATAGATCTTTTAAAGAACCAGATATTGTAAAATATATTTAGTATTCAGAGAATTAAATGGGCAGGGCACCTATGCAGAATGGATGAAAATCGTATAACAAAAAAGATTTTTCTCGGCACGACCATTTGGCACACGAAAAAGAGGAAGACCTAAGCTTAGGTGGCTTGACTGTTTGGAAACGGACATGGGAATTTTGAAAATTAACGACTGGATGTCCAAGGCCAAGGATAGAAGAGCTTGGAATTCGATTCTGAGGAAGGCAAGGGCCCATCCTGGGCTGTCTGGCCATTGAAGAAGAAGAAGAAGAAGGACCCTCATATCCACTTTTGTACTTGGAACTATAATTTAATAACTTTTAAAATATTAAGTTCATAAAAATGTATACAACCAAAATTCGGACTGTACCAAAACTAGTATAGTTAATAACCTGGTTTTTTTAGTCAAACTTCCAAAAATTTTCTGGGGGAGGACCCCCAGACCCCCCTTTGGAACTTGTATTTTTATTACTAACCATTTTTCCTATATTATGTTTTTAGGACTTAAATTATCACCTAAAAATGTTGTGTATTTATGTGGGGGAAGGGCTGGGGAGTAATTTTGGGCCCCTCCCGAAATAAATTCCTACATACGCCACTGATGGGTGCCCATATGTTCAGATTCAAGAGGGGGCCCAAAACTTTTTTGCAAGTTAGCCAGTCATGTCAGGTTTATAATTATTTCATCACGAGTACTTTTTATTCACTTTTACCGAAATTTTCCTGATTCTTTATTCCTGATTATTCACGACGGTAACTTCTCGACTATTTCTTTAAAGAGAAGTCTGTCTACTTCTTCTTCTTCTCTGCCAGAGCTCCTCACCCCCTCATCGTTATTCTCGAACGAAATAATCAGTTTCAACCCTTCTAGCCAAAACGACGTCTTATACTTCTTTTTATTTTAGGTTTTCTTCTTCAAAAAATTCTTCAAAACGCCGAGAAAACCCGAAATTCAATACACAAAAGATCCAAAAGCAACAGCCCTGATTAAACTAGCGTGCTCTAAGCATATTATGGGGGCTCGTTATCTTCAAGTAGAGCAAACACATTTCGCTTTCGGTACTGGCCGCCCCGTTTTTTCAATAGTTCTCAAAGGCAATCTCGGCCGGTCTGGGATTGAAACGGGTAAAAGCTAACCATATAGTTAGATTGGCTAGAGAGCGCATTGAAAATGACCACCGCGGTGGCCGAGTCAGAGTGGTGGCAAGTATCATATGTTGTGGTGTGGTGTTTATATATGTAGACTTAGGAGATTTTCCACGATGAAAAGAATTTTCCCGCGACTGGCTCATTTCTGGGATATCTCTCGGAGGATGGGACCTTAAATCCCGTCTTAAAAGTTCAAAACGGAGTCAAGAAACTACATTTTAAGGTCTAATTTAAAAAATTCTGGCGGAGCAGGACATATTTTGAGCATCGCCAATAAAACTTACATATTTTTGCACGAAGATTCGCATTTGATCTGTAAAATACTGGGGTGGGAGAGACCTTAGAGAAAAAAAATCGGCCCTGTAGACGACCTAAAATCGGTTTTTAGGGCCCTATAATTTTCCAAACTCTTCTGTGGAAGACCCCAACCTTCTGTAGGTTTAGGCTGGAACCGCGCCACTGCCTATGGCCATTAGGGTGTTTCGTAAGTCTATGGTAATTTTTTTTTTTCGAATTTCCCAGATGCCTCTCCCCTCAAGTTGTTACAAATACTAAAACATTATTACCTGCAAATTTTCAGGTCTTCAAATTTCAAAATTCAGGCAAATTCAGGCAAAATTTCAGGTCAGGTCTAGGAATTAAAACCTATACATCATCTTTGGGACATCATTGCCTCAAGATCCTATCGGAAAAACATTCCATGGCACCTAATGGGGGGTAGTTACACGGGGGAGAAAAGCGAGCTTTCACCGAAAAAAGAGGATGCTTGGCGGCGCTTGCCGCGGGTGCTGGCTATGCTCGCCGGCGTTTGCTGAGGGACCTGGATAAAAACCTATTTAAGTGTTTATTGAACCTTTTTCCTAAGGTACCTCGTTCTATTCTGTTTCTATTAGTCTGGACTCCCCCCATGAGAGGCCTTCATCCAGCTCCCGCTGCAAGCGCCGGCAAGCATCCTCGTTTTTCGGTGAAAGCTCGCTTTTCACCCCCGTGTAACTACCCCCCAATAGGTGCAATGGAATATTTTTCCGATAGGATCTTGAGGCAATGATGTCCCAAAGATGATGTATAGGTTTTAATTCGATATTGACTGCGTTCAGGCTCGTAAAATTGAAAAGAATCAAAAATGACGATATTTTCAATATTTTCCCTATACTTTAACATGGGAAACCTACTTTTGAAGGGCGCGGGGGTGAAAAATCGTCCTAGAGACCTGAAAATTTGCAGGTAATAATGTTTTAGTATTTGTAACAACTTGAGGGGAGGGGCATCTGGGAAATTCGAAAAAAAAATTTTTGAAACACCCTAATGGCCATGGACTTTGTTCTGGTACATGCCCCTGCCTCTAGCACATCCTACTCTTTCCTACAGTACGAATTCTCACCTTTTTTGGGAGGCTTGGCTTTTCGGAGGGCATTTTTCTGGCGAGAGAGGGAGGCTGACGGCGTGACAAATTGCGTAGGGAAGGAAGTAGGGAAAACTTCGTTCTCGCCAACTTTCCAGGACACTTCACTAGAGCGAGGAGAATTTATGTTGAGGTTAAAAGCTTCGAAAGAAAACTTTCCAGGTATTTTTGAGGCGGAGAGCTGATTAATAAGCTGCGAGTGGAGCGGAGCGTTTCGAAGCTTAATTCGATTTATTTATTTATCTCTCTTCGGATTTTTGTGGAAGTGACAAGTGGAAAAAAAGGGGTGGAAGGAAAGGACCGGGGGGTTTGTTGGTGTCACCCCGGTATCGAGAATGCGACCTTTAAAAACACCTGTGAATTTTTTTTTCAGAGTCCGGTCAAATTTGTTGTCAGAAAACTCCTGTATTTTATGCAGGGGGAAATTCTGTTGTATGGAATCCTGTCATCGCATACAAACCTCCTCTGTGTACTATAACAGGAGACAATACTTACTGATAGAATTTCTCAGATAAATTAGTTTTATCGGATCAATTGAACTTAATAATCAGTTAAGATACAAGCCACTGGAATCACTAGATACCAAATTCACCACAACAATTAATTCATAAAAAATAATTTATGAGATAGCAAACAAAAGCTTACATGATTTTCGAAATTGAAAAAAAAAATTATAAAGCTAAGGTCAACATTGTGAATGAGCTGTGGTACCCAGAAAAGTGAAATAACATTTCCAAACAATTTCAATCTTGGGGAAACAGAATTTAGACATTCAGAATTCAGTTAATCTTTTTCATATTCTATATGATGAAGTCTTGAAATTCTACGCTCTATAAGATGATATATGAAAATGAAACTTTGTCTATGGTTTTTATGGTGTGCTTTTCCAAAATAATTAGAAAAACTTTTATGCAGAACCCCTCTCAGAAAAAAAAATTCATAGCAGTATAGAGTACAGACTTGATTAGTTTCAGTTACCCATAAACCGAGCAAGTTAAAATATTCATGATAGCTTCCAAATGATGAAAATTGGCCAACGACACAGCATTAATTTCAATGTTGTTAGAGAATAGATAAGCAGTCACTCTAGAAAGTATTCGTACACCCAACAAATTTGCACTAGTATACCTCCTATTACGACTAAATTCCACGGGCAAAATCCAAACAAAAATTATTCTAACATAGTTTGTTATTCTTCATTACAATCTTCAAAAAAAAAAAAAAAAGAACAAAAATATCAGAACTGTTAGAAAAAAATATTTAATAAGGAAGTGATATGAAAGCTATTGTTATTATGAACCTAAAAAAATGCATGCACGTGCTTTTAAATTAGGATTAGGAACAAACTATTCTTTTCAGCAATGCAATGATCCCATGTTAAGTCTATGGCTGCACAAATATTTGTTTGGGCTTTCAAATCGCTTCATTTTTTTAAATGATTTTTTTCTAACTGTTCTGATATTTTTTTGCTCTTTTTTTGGGTGTACGAATACTTTCTGGAGTGGCTGTGTACATATTATAGAATTTGGAAAATTACCTTATTTACCAAAATATTTATAAATAAATTTTTTGATAACGATAGTTCAAGGCAAGCTCGGTACCGTCCACGGAGACTCGACCGTATTCCTAAATTTCCCTAGCCTTTCGCTGCCAATATCAACACAAAAGCCTTTTTCGGGAGTATAACATTTCCTTAAAGTTTATAGTTATAACATGCTTCCTAAGATTCGATTAGCACGTATCAGCGAGCAAATGCAATCAACTATTACTTTCTTTCTACCTGCTTAAACTGAAGTGTTGATTAATTATACTGCATATCTTCAAAAAATGCGTTTGTAGTTTCTAAGAGTCTTTCACCTTCTTTTATAACGTATCAGTTAAATGAAATCAGTTTGTTTTGTTAAGTCTTGTTAAACCTCATTAATACTTTGTTTAGCCCTAAAACGTAATTACGAAGATTAAAGTGTGTTTCCCAATTTTTGCATTTCTTGAGTAAGTACCAAAAATGCTATTTTTCATTAAGGTTTTACATTTCCATCCTAATTAAGATGACCAGACTTAATCCTAACTGTTTTACATACATGAATAGATGTTAGGGTTAGATTTACATAGAAACGATGTTCATTGCTTTCAAATTCGATTTTCTTTTGATTTAAAAACTATGCAGTACCTACGGTTAATCGGATGTGTACTTTACTACATCACCTCAATTAATAGTTTTTATTGTTTGAAACAATTGAAAAGCTAAAAAAAGTCTTAAATTTGTATTGTATGAAATATATTTTGAGTAAAATGATAAGTGTAGTTATTTATATTCATTTGTATAAACGGAAAACACATAAAAATATAAACTTTTGAAGAAATAATTAATATAACATGTATGGATAGTCATTCCAATGGATATTTTTTGTTTTAAATTCCAAACATTCTTATTTAAGATAGGGGAGAGTGGGGAACCTTGGGACACTTTTTACTCAATTATTTTTCTAACTTATTTATACCGTTATATTTACTCAAACGCTGCTAATATATTAAATATAGTTCTTTGCGCATCTAATAAAAAATTTTCCGACCAATTATCTCTTTTAGGGAATTCATAATAACAAATTTAAAAAACCTCTTTTAATGTCCCAAGGTGCCCCACTATTGGCCCACCTTGGGACACTTCCAATAATAACTTAAAAACTTGTGTTATTTTGAAAAATATAAAAACAACACATTAAATTATGATAAAACTATGCTTAAGAATCTTAAATTAGCCATCAATAATATTTTATATTCAAAATTTTTCACTGATTTACTCATTTTTGTCATGACGTAAATCACTGATTTTTTTGTTTCCTTCCAGAAACTTTTTTGTACCAATTTCTAAATTATAATCCTCTAAATTCTTAAATTATTTAATTTTTTAATAAAAAAACAATTTTGTTTTATTCTTAAAAATTTTGGGGTATCTTTTAACATGTCCCAAGGTGCCCCACACCTGAGTGTCCCAAGGTGCCCCACCTTGACACTTTGGGCATTAATCTTAATTACTCTTTTGGGTTTAGCAATAAATTTTCGTTTTCTTTTCTAAAATATCAATGAATACACGTACTTTTATCTAAGCATAATTATAATAACATAAATATATTTATTTTACTTCAAAAAGGCTTTTCAAACTATAGGTGAATCTTACTTCAGACCACGAAAAACAAGAAAAGTGAAGTAAATAATTTTGTAGACGCACCAAATATTCCAAAACTTGTTGAGAAGTAGATTTTAGTCTAATTTATTAGTACCTAGAAGCACGAGTTCATAACTATAAAATTGCGTCCGAAAATTCGAGTGTCCCAAGGTGGGCCATGTCCCAAGGTGCCCCACTCTCCCCTACTGTACGAATTATATAAGTTAAAAACTAAATAGTATCTTTTATAGAGGTTTTAAAGAGTTAAATTTAAAAAAAAATGAGTTTTTATTTCTTAAAACTATTTTCAAATTGGAAACTTATTTTTACTTCTCTTGTTTTTGCAATTTAAAATTTTCCTTTAAAGTCTTTTTAATAGTTAACTTACTTATTTAATATTATGTGAAGCTAACTAAATTTCTGCTTACATAATATTTACATGGATTTTATTTGAATTTGTTGTTTTTATAAACATATACGCTAAATTTTAAAGGATCTTATACTTTAAAAATCAAAATAAGAACAAGCTTCTATAGAAGCTGACATCAAACACCATAATTACCAAAAGCTGTCATCGATTCTATCATTCTAACACAAAAATAAAAAAACACAATCGTCTTTTTTTCTATCTATCCACTTCTAACAGATATTAATCGAATTCTAGCGCATAATCAAGCATCTCATCACAGTGAAACAACTTCATTTTATTGGGTAAAAAAAAACCCGTAAGACTTAACCAGCATTGAGTGTCATTGACTTCCACTTTTATCACATCTTTCACCGTTGCCAGAAAAGAGAAAGGAAACCTCACAACAACAAACTTATCGGACTGGAGCAGCTATAACCTCCATAACGTCCACTAATCATCCGATAAATTAGGCGATAGAATCGGATAAGTAATTAGTACGTGTCCATCACGAGCTTCGAGGCTTTCTCGAATGCGGAGAATGACTGGATTTTTTGAGGCTAAAATGCACTGTGATTAAGTTACTACTTGGGCCGAAGAAGGAATTGATAATAATGTATAGAGTTGTAAATTATGGCGTTTCTTTATACCAAAAGGTTAGAGAAATTGAGATTGTTGTTGAAGAGACGAAAAAAAAAGTGTCTTGAACTGATGTAATTAATAATTCTTTGAGAACTATGAACAACTAAATAGTAAGGAAGGGAAATATACACGTAAACTTGTTTTTTAAACTTTCTTTTAGGAAGATTTAAGTGTTAAGTTGAAATAACAGAGTTCTAATAATATTTACAAAAGTGTGTTACCCTCTTGATTATTACATGAAGGATAGTGATAAATAGGGCTAGGATTTCCATGCAATTACATATCTTTTTTATAATCTGATATTGCAGAGTTCTATCAAATACTACTACATGTTTCGAGAGATTTGGGATCGATTTACACCATTTTTATTTTACAAATTTTTACATATTTCGGTTTATTTATATGTTTTTACATATTTAAGCTATAAATACATGTTCATCCATTTTTGGATTTTTTTCTAATATCTAACATATTTAAAATTTTTATTGAAATTTAGTTTACTCAATGGCTAAGTTTAGCCATCAAAGATTGTGTATTCAGGATTGGGAATTGGAAAGTGTCAATTTCGTGTTTCCCATTTCTGAACGAAAGGCTTAAACGCCTTTCACTCTCTCAATATAGAAGTATCACTCAAATATCTTCCAATAATATTGATTTTAAAATCCAAAAGTATGAATTTTTTCAGAATATCCATTCAATAAAAATAAAAACACATAATATCTTCATATTTTCCCCATGTTAAGTGCATATTTCTCATTTTTTTTATTACATATGTACCTGAAATAAGTACATATTATGTGTACATATTTTCAGTTTTTATTTGCATGGAAATCACTAGTGTTCGGCAACTAGTGGTCAAAAAATAGTTAACTACCAACTACTAACTAGTCTGGGAAAATCTAGTTGCAACTAGTAAACTATTTTTTCCTGGGACTAGTTACAACTAGTAGTTAACTGTTTCCCAAAGTAGTTAACTACTAGTTAACTAGTCTATTTAATTTCATTACCTATTTTTTGCCCAAATTCTAATACATCTTTCTTATCTATAGGTATCACAAAAAACGCGCAAAAAGGGCCTTTAATTCTGGTTATGGTATTTTGAGTACTCTACCATCTTAATTAAATTTGTTACAGTACAATTTTTTCTATATTTTGATAAAAATTTTAATAAGAATTTTTTTGAAAGTAGTTGAAATTTTGAAAGTAGTTTCAACTAGTAGTTATTAAAAAAAGTAGTTCAATTAATAGTTGAACTAGTTTAAACCAAAAGTAGTTAAACTACTAGTTAACTACTAGTTGATCAGTAGTTAACTACTAGTTGCAACTAGTTCTAATTAACTAGTGCCGAACATTAGAAAACCACAGCCCAACTAATAACTTATTATTTAGCAAATAAACTCTCCTCAATAACCCCCCAGACATATTTCAACCCTTCAAAAGCCGATTACCTCATTCAACTCAAAAACCGAGTTCTCTAACAATCAGCCATCAGATCGAAATTATAATGACTCAACCTTTGTCACAATATAATTAAGCGTAACACATCCCTCTCTTTGCTATTCCTTTTTTTTTTTTGCAGAATTGGAACACGAACAGAGATTCACATCACGAAAATTTTCTGTTGAAGTAGATAGTTAATTAACGCACCTTACGAACATAAAGGCCGATTAGGACATACGTCATGATCTCCGTGAAAGACATCAAAACGAGATGATATATGTTCGTTAGCGAAATAATGTTTTTCACTCGTTAAGTGTCAAGGAGTATGTAAGTTCGAAAGAATTGTCTTGGAAGATGTCTCTCAAGGCTCGTCGAGAAATATTCGTGCCGAGTTGTATGTAAGGCATGATTTTTAAGATACGTTTACTGGAGGGCTGCTTAAATTCGTGTATAATTACAAAATCCTTTGTTGAAAGTTTGGCAGGTATGAAGAATAAATGTGAATCCTGTGAGAATAGTGACTGGTATCTGGATGATTGTTTCTTAATCAGTGTCATAAAGATTGTCACATTTTAAAGGTTAAGAGGTATTTGTTAAGCACAGCTTATAAAAAAATTGAGTGTTTAGAATAAAAATAAACTAAATTTAAAAAAGTATTTTAAATTTTTTTTTTATTAAAAACGCAGAAATTAATAAAGTTAAAATTTAGGTTTAGTGTGTTTATATTGAGGTTTGAAAACCTATTTTCTGGTAAAAAAAAATTACGTTCAATAAATAAAATTAGTTAAGTAATATTTTCTAAAAAAACATCATGCGTTAATTGATTAATGCGTAATAAAATAAATTAACATTACTTTCCGAATCATGGAAAGTAGTTTTAGAATTTAAAAAACCTTATTGAATTTTTTAAAAATTAATCAAATACCCTGCCTAATTATTCCTTATTATTAATTAATCATTACCTTCTCTTTGAAAATTTGCAAAATTATACACTATACATGCAAACATTCTGTGCACTCTTGTTTATTCCACTATTATACTTTTTCACGAATAGCATCCCTTATCTTTCATGACTTTGTTATTTTTAGTAAAAACAAGCTTATATTCAAATATCAATACCCAGAGACATTTTTAACTCCTCTGAGAGAGTATTTCACTCCTTGAAAATCCGAAATACTGTTTAACCGCTTGCCTGTTTTGCCGAGCACCGCTCGGGCACTCGCAAGAGGTACTTCTCTGATTATCCCGAACGGTGCTCGGGCAAGGTCCAACGGCGCTCCGTCTGTTATTCTCGCGTTTTTTCCAGATTTTTTCATGGTTTTAGTTTCTCTTTTTCTACATAGATGTCTCTACTTGTCCATAGGAGTCTTTTTTACTCTTATCCAGTTTTAAAATTAACCGTGAAGGACAAATTGGTCAAGCATTCCTTTATGCTTTGGTTGGCCCTTCCTTTCTAAGAAAAAGGGGTCGGGGCAGCATGTTTCTACACCAGTTTCTTGCCATCATGGGGTGCAATTTCCACTGCAGCTGTTTTATTGCTCGAAAACCAGCTAGTACAAACATTCTTTTATTTTCAATATCCACAAACCGAGCCGAGCCACAACACGTGGATGTTGGAACGTTTTGCTTATTAAAATGAGATTGATAGGTTGCGATTGATATCTGATCACATAAAAGTGTATTTTTTGAATAAAACATAAAGAATTCACTTCATAAAACATTTTATTTACCATCCTTTCCTGTAAAATCTGCTTTCCGGTGGAAAACGATGTTCGGAAAAAAGCCAACTTTAAGTAAAAGTGCCGCATTTTCGCTAAGTTTTAAAACGGAAATATAATGTTAAATTCATAATTTATATGAGTTTTGATTATGTTTTTGGTTTGAGTTAATTAATCTAAGTTCGAATATTGTTTTGAAAAATATGCTTTTTTTTAGACCTATTACGCCAAAATAAAGTAACAGTTAAGTGGTTAAGAAACTAGCCAAGAGTATTTTCACTCTTTGAATTTTTCACAAAGTTTATTAGCTTAAAAATGCACCGCGTGCCCCACCGAAATCAACAAATAATATTTTTCTACTCAAAACACCAACTGATCTCAGCGGAGACATTTTCGCCTGACTTCTGCCCAAAGCCAATTCTCGAAAGCCGCTGCAGCCTAATTACCATACTTTTTAATTGTGTTTTCATACAGCCATAGTAATTTTTTTTCCATTTATTGTTCTGATGCTTAGGGAGTTTGATTGCGGTTTTCATGTCTCTGTATATGTAGTTCATGCTATTTCCGTATTTCACTCCTCATAATTCAATTTCACTCATCCTAAAATAGTCAAGAGTAATTTTACTCCTCCAAAAAATTCTAGGAATAACACTGTAATACCTCTTATGACTTCAAAATCTTTTATCTACCAAGAACAATCACAATAATTCCCATCATACAGTTTACACAACTCCAATTCCAACTCCAGTATTAGCCTTAGAATACCCCACATCACAGAGCACACTGAAGAGAATCTCCCGAGCATGCTTGCCATTGGATAGTCTTGCATAAGTGGCTTCCTTAAGTAGGCCGATACAACACCCACACATAGTCAAAGCGAGTCAACCGTGCTTTAATCACATTCAAGAATCCTCTAATATGTCATCAAGCGACCGCCCGACAGGGAGTATTTCAACCCCAGAGCATGCCGGGAATGGAGCTTTGACACACACTGTAAATCATCCTCTATACTACAACAGGTTGGCCACACGAGCATGTCTAGTAGTAATATGAATAATCAATTTACACGTCGCTTATTGATCGGTTCTTTGTATAGTTCTACGGTCACGATACTCAAGTTTTGATATACAGGGGGTTTCGAAAGTCTTGTTTCACGGCTTTTATTTGAATCTTCTATTATCGCTAGTTTAAAAAAGGGAAAAAGTCCGAAAAATGGCAAATGGACTTTTTGGGCTCAAAAAAAAAATCTCCAAGTTTCGCTCTACACATGAGTGTAAAGAGAGAAAAAATAACTACCCCCTATCGGCAGATATATTTTTTTTTTATTTCCAAAGCAGTCTTTTTTTATTTCCAGTGCAGTTATGTCAGAAATAATTATATCGGGAATAATTTATATTGTTTTCGTCTAGGTTACTTTCTGGATATGCTGTAAAAGATGTCCAATTTGCCTTGCGAAAATTACAGGAGATTTTGCAACAAGGCAAGGACGAAAGACTCTTCTCCTGGAAAGAAGGATATCTCAGCGCTGCAGCGTGAGCCTGAGATATCGGCAGATATGGCCCCTCGAAATTGACGAAATCGATGTCCATTCATTGTATTTTTTTATTAAATTTGAAATTTACGTTTGCCTTTCTTTTATTATCCTTTGTGCTGTAAACTAAGCTAAAATAAAATTTACTTTTAATTTAAAAGTGTTTTCTTTTCTTTTATCTAGTGAATATTTGGCTCCATTGATATTCACTTACTCCATTGATAGTGCCTTAATGACTCAGTTTTTAATTTTATTTCTCTCTATCTTTCTATTTTTCACTCTTGTGGTGTAAGCTAAGCAAAGATATAGTTTAATTGTCAAATAAAGTGGTTTTTAGGATTTTTTGTCAGCTGAAATTTCATAAGGTTGAAAAAGGGAACAAAGTCCATTAACTTTTCTCAACTGTAAAATATTTTTCAAGTAACTTTTATATATATATATATATATATATATATGATTATTCTGTACTCTAAATAGGGTCCTGAAATTCCAGTACAAATTTGGTGGTTATACAATGAAAATTCCATTACTTATTCTATTATTAAAAATCCTATTATTTCAGTAACCAATGTCATCATTTCTTTTAATGTAAACACTCTTCTGGTTAGAAGAAATTATCTTTTAATGTTGCTTTTCTTTAAGTTATTTAATAATTTTATTGATTGTCCTTATTTGCTGTCCCGCTGTAACATTCTGGCTCAGCCTTGCTTTTTACGTAATAGAAAATTGTTTTTAATTAGTATTGATTTCAACTCTTGTCCTTTTAACTGTTTTTATAAATTATATAATAATCTTTTAAATCATTTAGATATTTTTAGTATGAGCCTAGGTGTTTTTAAAGTAACTGTGTTGTCTCTGCTTTAATTTTGGTGTTATGTCTCCTTTCATTTTTTTTGTATTGTGTGTTTTCCCCATGTAAATGGAATCTTATTTCTGTATGGTGGTGTTTGAATAAATAAATAAATATTCAGTTTTGTTTTTTCGATTTTTCTCAAAACTTGTTTTTGGAATCGTTCCCTTTTCCAAACTGACGATTCATTGGTAACTTACTTCTTTCTAAATAAATTATTACTCTTATTTTAATTAAACTTATTCTTATTTTAATAATAAACCTTCTAAAATCTGTGAAAAGCCAGAAAAAATGTATATCAAGCGCTCATGGAAAATGATTTTTATTTCTCCATTTTTCAAACTGTGCTACAGACGGTTTTTCAAAATGAGACGATAGCGTTAACGCGTTAACTAATTATGAAGAACAAAAAAATATGAATAATTCTAATTGACAACACTCAATTAACGGAAACATTACAACTTTCCTTCAATAGAAAGCAATCATTATTTTCCAACAACAAAACACAAATCCTAATACAATCACTCATTCACCAACACAACGATCTCCAACACATAACTCCATATATTATTAGATCGATTCCTCACGGAACATGATCGATCATTTAATCCTCGCCATGAATGAGTGATCTCCGGTCTTCCCGCCAACGCGAAACTGGCAAAATAGCCTCGGAAATCCATTACTGAAAGGAATCCCTCGGCGCCCTATTTTTAGCATTGAAAACGGTTTTTAAGTCGAGTGCAGAATGAAAATTGATGAGAGGTGCTCCACAGGATTTGAGTGTCGCTGCTATGAAACTTAGGACTTTTTTCTTATAAATCGATACTTTTAGGTATATCGATACTTATGTATCGAGTTATATGTATTATTGAACTCTCAATTTACCAAGTTTTTTTCATGAGTTTCATCAAAAGAGTTTAGGTTGTCCAATTGTATTGAGACCGTCAATTTAAAATAGGAACTAAAGACCGAAAACGGGCAAACTCATATTTTTAGGCTCTCCTAGAGCAGCACTCTTATCCACAAAACTTCACCATTTAGTTAAAACAAATATTATTTAATCACATTAATTTAATTATTATATAAATGTAAATGCATAAAATCAAACAAAAAATATCAATTCAATATCTTCCTAGTCAGCTTTGCTTCTTTAACCCTCTCTTTAGGAACTTAAACAAAAGTTGTACGCAAATTTACTGTAGTATACCAATATGAAGCTTAAAAAAGTGACTTAAATGAATTTAATTTTAAAACTTATAGGTACTATATCAAATTTGGAAGTTCAAGTTTTAAAAATTTTGTTGAAAAAGGCCAATATCAACCAACAGAAGTTTTTAGAAGTTTTTTTATTAGTTTTTAATGGCTGCTCCTTTCAAAATGATGTTGTGTGATTGGTATATTAGTGTTATTACCATTTCCCTAAAATTTCCCTTCCGTAGGAAAAATATCCTTTGATCAAGTCTCCCTACTTTCCCTATCTCTGAGCTTAGATACCTGTTAGTGTTAACAGGAAAAAATAACAGGAGGATAGCAGGGAAAATAACTCCCCAATACGGAGATATCAACCTTTGAATTTAGCGCTAGAAAGTTAGTATTTTTCACAGTTTTCTTGTATTGGAGGGGGAAATTTTAATTTTATTTGTCTTTAGTCTTTAAATTACATGTTTTCCTTTTTCACAATTGTGGTTAAAATTAGGAGAAATAGGATAAATTTATATCCAATGGATTATATCCAATGGACTTAAAAATTTAAATTTAAATTAATAATAAAAATTTTAAAGTTTGTATTTTTTTTATTTGTGCTGTAAATTAACAAAAATAAAATTTTTAATTCTAATTTTTTTTATCCCATTGATAATATAATACATCAATAAACTAAATTTAGGACATAGTTTCGATCTATTTTTAACTTAAATTTTAAGATTTATTCCAAGTTTTGATTTTATTTTCTTGATTTTCACTTCATTCACGTTATACGATTGAATACTAAAAATATAATAATCCTTCCCAAAAACAACTTAAACTGGGTGATTGTGTTAGTTTAAATTAATGTAGACCATTTAAAAACAAATCTGAAACGTTTTAATAATAAAAAAAATCTTTGGTATATTATAATAATAGTAATTGGATTAGCCAGATGATGTGTGATTCCGATATTCTAAGGTGATCGATGGGAAAGTATCGATACTCAAAGGTATCGATTCAGCTTTTGGCAAGTTTTTTTTTTCGGTCAGTATTATCGAGGATTGTCGGTGATTGAGACTTCGGATCCGAGATCCTTTATTTCAAGCGCAAAATTTGAAAAGATTTAAAGGAATGTAGGTTTTTGAACTATTGGAGGAAACGTGATTTAGGGATCGGATATTGGATTTAAGAGGAAGGGAGTGATCTTGATTTTGTAGTTGTCCTGAAAAGTGTGGAGGAAAAGTTTAATAGGGAGTTTCAAACTGGAGTTGAAATAGGGTCTGTTAAAAACTAAATGTGTCAACTTTTTATTTTTAAAGCATTGATAGAAGGTCTCAAATATTTGAAAACAAAATTTCTCAAATAAAATAATGAATACCACAGTACCTGTTAAAACCATTACTTGAGCTTATATAATTCAACTATGATGTCATTAATATCATTATTAAATTGTAATAGCCATTAAACTAGCTATATTTACAAAGTTAATAAATACACAGCATATTATTGACAAGGTACTACTATTGATATTATTCTTAAATTTATATATAATTCAACTTAATATTAATTAATTAAATAATTTTTTTCAATGAATTAAATTTATTAATTATTCCAGAAATAGGTTTTATTGGTTTTAGTCGAATTTGTGATTAATAAACGGTTAAATAAAGAGAGGGAAAGATAGGGAGAGAAGTTTAAATTAAGTGATATCAGTTATAGAATTTATTCGGAATCTGAGATAACAGAAAACAAATAAATTTTTACATTCATTTTAAGTAAGTACAAAAACAGAACGTGTTTTTTACAAGAGGGTATAAATGATTAATGTAAAAATGAAGAAAATTGATACATATTTGTGAAGAAAAACCTATTTGGGTCTATATTAGAATATATTGTCATGCGAATTTAATATTTATTCAACCTTAATATATTACTCTGATACACACTAAGTAGGATTCAGTATACGCATTTCTGTTATTGCAACAGATATATTTTGCAAACGTTTAAGGAAAAAATCATGGTTATTTGAAAATCTCATTAAATATTGACTTTAACCTGAAGGTTTATTTGATTATTCGAGTTCAATTTTCACCGAATAGAGTAAACAAGTAATTTGAAACGAACTCGAAAGAGTTTTCTAGCAACTTCTAAATAACGCTCTTTTAAACGTTTAAAACAAATGTTGTGATTCCTTCCCCGAAAATTTTCAAATACTTCAATTATTTTAAAGAGTGCCCTTAATCTAATTTGGTAATTTATTCAAAATAAGTCACTCTGCTCAAAAAATGGTTTATTTCAGCGAGCGTATTTCATACACATTCGATTACATTAATGAAATCTGAACAAGCATTAAATATTTACTCTCTAAAAGACTACATGATTTGAGGTGTATTCGTTACCAGTATTGCAACGCGTCGTTTAAATATTTATAGAACGTAACCAAATACCTTTTCCCATGTAAGTTGATCTGGATGTTTTGAATAAGGAATCCCATTCTTCAAAAGAATCTGAAAAATGCATTACCTAAGTATTCATGACGTTTCGGATGAAACCATCGGTTGTTAAAATTTTCCTTATCAAAAATACTCTATTGTTAGAATTTGAAATTTTCTTTTAGTTTTAAAATGAAAATAAAACAAATCATTGCAATTTGCTTGTTTGAGTCCTTAATAATTTAATAAAGTTAAGAACGAATAAAACCGTCTAGTACATAAAGTGTTTTGAGAAATTTGGAAAAAGATGTATTAACCTCTCCTCAATATAGTTAATTTTATGAAAATTTTTTGGTACGTATTTTTGAATTATATATTATTTTCCATGTTTACTTTACATTTAGGGCTAGGAAAGCACAACTTTACCATTTCTCAAAAAGCTAATGCCACGGAAGGAAAAATTATTGCATAAGAATTGAGAACTTAATTATTTTTTTTTTTTGAATGTACAATAATACGGGCAATACGCGATTTCTTCTTGTAATTTTGCAGCCCTGCGCTATGGAACATGTTGCACATGCCTAAATTCGGCCCTGAAAATAACCCAATCAAAACAAAACCAAACTTGCTGAACACAGTAAAATATTTGGCAATAAATCGCTGGCATGCGGACAAAACGTAAGTACCAAATTCAAAAGCGAAGTCATAAACCTCCAAGTCTACTACAAACTACATACAATACAGTCTTACCGAATCAGATTTTCTATGCCCCCAATGCACTTTATTCAAAACCACCTTTTTACGCATGATTAGACTTTATTTACGAAAATTCTCTTATGGCTAGGTTGCACTCACGCCAATTTAAAAATTTTCAAAAAGAATAAAATCTAGGATTAGATTTTATCGGTTTCTCTTCAAAAGACAGCACTATCCAAGACTACAAATTCAAAAGAGGTGAAATGATACCCTCCTTTGCCCACCGTTTCTTAGTATTCAATTCCCTCTACTCCCCACATTTATGCTATAAATTAAAGCCTCAGGAGTGTTGATGTCAAACTTTCTTCTAGAAAATCTTAAGAAATACAGAAATTCTACTCTTTTATTCAAAAGATCAATAATAAGCCGGTATATCTGTTTTTAAATGGAGAACTTTGGGGGTTAAGTTATATCTTTTTTCCCAAAATCGATATAATCTTTATTATCTTTATGGGGGTTATTTTGCCGTTTCAGGTATATATTTGAAAATATTTTTTTTTGTGAATAATTTTCGAAAGGAGGTTAAGTATATCTATTCGAGATGCTATACCAATCCCTTTTGATTTTTTTTTCGGTTAGTTACATTTAGAAAACATTAATCTTGGATCTAATGAATAACTGAATTATTCATACATTTCTTCTTATAATTATTGGATTGATCCTTGCCCTCAGGAAATAAATTCTTCTGTGATCTTTGAAAATACGGATATTGAAGTTGCCCGTGGAACTACATTACTTTTATTGGCTCCTTCAAAAGATGAAATTTGTTTTATTAAAGTATTTAAAAATGCAAATGTATTATGGTGTGTATTGATTGCGAATAATAATCTTTTCAAAGCAAGTTCAGGCACAGTTATTGCTATTGAGTTTTCTTGCTTTTATACTACAAAGCACTAAATATTTTCATCTTTACAATTCAAAAGAAAGTCGTAGAGTTAAGGAAGGAATTAGACCATTTAAAAGAAATAGGGATTAAAGTTATTTTAAATTGATAAATTAATTAATAAATTCTCCCTTACTTAAAGAAAGCTAATTGAGATGAGATTTTATACATGCCATTTTTGAAAAACTTGATTTTACTTTCATTTCAATAAATAAAATAAGTTTAAAATTTTCCCATTCATCTCATACACATACAATTGAACTGGAGAGTACTACAACAAAAAAGACCAGTGCCAACAAGAGTAACATACTATAAATAGCATTAATTCCTCTGTAAAATATCAATTTATAGTAAAAACCAATCAAAGAAGACTTATTAAGATTGGCTTATTTATTTAATCCTTTAATTTATTCTAATAAAGTTACAAAATAAAAGCATACTCAACTGTATTGAACACCCGGTTATTTCACGACCAAAGCATTATTATGAAAAAAAAAAGATAACAACGAAAAACTTTTAAATTTTCTCTCACTTTCAAATCTCCCCGTTCTATTTCAGTATAAATGAAAATGCTTTTAACTGTTCTTGGCTCTGATTGTATTTTTTCGTCGCATCCATAAAACGCAAAGGGCAATCAAAAGACATTTCGGTTTTCGCACATTAGGATGCAGTCTCCTAAAGATGACTATCATCTCATTTTTTTTGACAGTTTTCTTCTGGAGATTGCTTTTTAAAGCCAGAGTACTCGTAATTGATGTTGTTGTTGATAAGGATAGAATCCTTTTCCAAAAATATCGGATAGGTACCTACATTAAGAAGACCTTTAGAGCCTTTTTATAAAAAATAAATGTATAGCGGATGTGGAAGCTTTTTTTCCTAACTATGCAGAGGTGTAAAGAAAAAGTTTTATTTAACTCCATTGTCTATTTAACTTCAGTGCGAGCATTTTGTCAAGTTACATTAATAATAATAATAAGAATTTTTATTTACATATGTATATAAGATGTTAAATATAAGTTGGAAAAAAATAAATACATACATATTTATCAACTAGGGTAAAAAATCATTTAGTTGGAAAAAAAATAAAAAAAATAACATTAAAGGTAAAGTAATTTTTGAAGATTACTCTACGTATAACACAAGTTCCGTTTATACGGTTCAACACCCCAAGTAGACGAATGACGTGATTTATGACGTCATTTTTTCGTCAAAATATGCCTTAAAATTGACGTCATGTTTTGCGTCTAATGTCCAACCTTTCGTCGTCATTTTCGACGTCATAAATGACGTGAATTTGACGACATATGTGACATGAACTTTGACGTGATCTTATGCCTAAAAATTGACGTCATTTTTCGCGTCGGATGTCCAACCTTTCGACGTCATAAATGACGTGAATTTGACGACATATGTGACGTTAATTTTGACGTGACACGTCATGTTTTGCGTCGAATGTCCAACCTTTCGTCGTCATTTTCGACGTCATAAATGACGTGAATTTGACGACATATGTGACGTCAACTTGGACGTGATCAAATTTACGTGATTATCACGTGATTTAATGACGTTCTTTATACGTGGTTAAAGGACGTGATTTTCACGTAATTGTATGTCGTGAATTATTAGTGATAGTATGACATGTTTGTTTTGTCCTAGCCACTGGTTAGTCATAAATAGTTAAAATATGCTAACTTCAATTCAAATAAAATCTATTTTATAGAATTGCCAAAATATATCTATAAAATGAATTTTATTTGAATCAAAGTTAGCATATTTTAACTATTTTATGATTAACTAGTTGCTAGGACGAAAGAAACATGTCATTCTATCACTAATAATTCACGACAAACGATTATTCAATCAAGAAATAATATTTTCTAAAAAAATATAAAATACTATAATTCTTTATTTGAATGTGATTGTGTTTTCAATTAATGTGAGCAATTTCTTTTTCTCTACAGACATACTATAATATAGTATGTCTGTAGAGAAAAAGAAATTTATTAATATCATAAATAAAGTAATTCTATTATGAAAATAATTTTAAGTTTTTCCACAAAAATAAATAATATACCACCTATAACACATCTAAATATCTATTCAAAAATATTAATTATCCCAAAAAAGGGGAAAATGTAATTTTTCTTGGGTGAAAAGATTGGAAGATAATAGGAAAAATTTTCGTACTTAATATTTATTTCAACACATTAAATGCAAGTAGTAACACAAAAATAGTTTATTGAACAGAGATTTTCACAAACTACACAAATAGTATTTCTGTTATCCCAAGAGCCAGTTGAAGGGATGTATACAAAATGTAAGACAAATTAAAAATATACATAATGACACAAAAGATGTTCCCAGTAACAATATTACAGAATTTGAATAAGAAAAACCAGCCACATAGAGGCCATCCATGAATGATGCCATACTTTTTTTTCAACATTTTTGACCCCTTCCCCCTTTGTCACATCTCACAATCTGCTACCAATAATAAGTTTAGAATGAGGTTGGTAAGAATTTGGGACTCATTGAAATTTAAGTGCACCCTACCTGATAAGTTCAAAGTGAACTCTTATTTTGTTGTTAAGAATCTTAGGATATAAACTACTTTTTTTAGAAAAAAATGTTATTTAGTTTTACATTTGATTTTCAATGTGTGATGTCACAATTCTTGAAATCCCTCTCCCCCTTGTCTCAGATTGATCAACCCCCTCCCTCCCCTTTAAGTGTGACATCATTTATGGGTGGCCCCGTACAACAAATTTTAGAGATTTCTGGGTCAATACAAATAAAAAATTGTACCTTTTAAAAAAATATCAGTAATTTTTGTAGTAGATAAATTGGAGTGCTTTGACTTCCTTGAGGAATTTTGCCAACATTATATTCCACAATAAAATTTAACATAGGAGAGAAATTTATAATTTTTTTTCTCAGATTATATTGTTTATTATATTATCTGACTCAATGGCATTTTTGTGTTTTACATCACACAATACTCACTTAAGCTTAATAACTCTTACATAAAAATATATAACTTTGAATAAATATAGCTTAAAAATAAAAAAAAAAACATTACAATTTTAGACTGTGCACGGAAATTTAATGCAACCATTGCTAATAGAATTGAATGAAACCAGTTTCAATAGCCCATGAAAGTTAAAGAATTAATCATATTTTTTAAAATAAGTATTTCATAGAGACAGCATGCATTTCCAAACCATGCTTTGTTAAAGTTTTAATTAAACCATATACATTTCCAAACAATATTGATTCAGATTTTACTACTTGGAAAAGGTATTTTAAACTTAACTCAAATAATGAAAAACTGCAATATGTTATGGCTTCAATTAAAATATTAATCAATAAACTGAGATGAAAATACAATAAGGGAAAGGGATACAGACGTAGGAATAAGAATTAAGTCGACCAACTACAGGCAAGCACCTAACAAGGTTGGTCCTGTCCATTTAACTCAAACCACACCTGTTGATTGGAAGTCAACAGTAGTAATTACAAGATAAGCGTAGTTTTCATTTAGTTAGTATAAATACATAAATTAAAAAAAAGCATGAATATAACATTTAAAATAATGATTTCACAAATGAAGTAATAATAAACATACTTGCAATTTATTCGCTATTGAAAATTTGTTTATAAAAATAATATTTGCATACTATAATAAAAAAACATACGGAATAGATTTACAAAACAAAATAATCTACTCACAAAATATTTTTTCATCTTCAATAATATGTATTATCAGAAGATTTTAATAAAAAAAAATATTTTATTTACAGTTATAGATAACTTTCAGTCCATTTTAAAGAAAAATTAACACAGTTTGTTTTACTCTTTTTCCGGCAACAAAGATTCTTATATTCTTAACAATATTATTGCTTGTTTTACAAAACATTGATCATATAATTTTTTTTTTTTAAATATTGCCCACTTACAATTTATCCTACATTCTAGAAGCCTCCTATAAGTAATAATTCATCATCACAACTGGACACAGTTGTTTACTTAACACTTACTCTTATAGGGCCAAAGAAAAGTGGGACCTTCCAAAGTCTGTCTTTTTTCATATCAGTCATCATCATCGAATCTGTAAAATCATCCTCATCTTCCTTGGTAGTTCTTTAAGCATTAAACCTGAAATCAATATAAAAAGATCAGGAACAAAACTAACTTTTAACAGAAAAAGCCAAAAAAACTACTTTTTTATTTCACAACTTATGAGTCAAACCCAGAGAGGAAAACATCCTAATACAGGGGTTCTCAAACTTTTGAACACCACGAGCCACTTTTTATAAACAAAATCAACTGCGACCCACCTCATTTGTTAACTTTCCCATGCCATTATATATAGGACCTAAGCTTCATTAATGTGGGGTTTGGTCACCAACTATTTTGTTGCCAATAATAAATTACATGAATGTGTATTAGCGGTTAAATTACCTTTTAGGAAAACTAAAAAGAAGGATTTCAACCTCATCGTAACAAATTATTTAATTTCTTTAGTACTGATAAATTGCAAAATTTCTTAAGAGAATTCTTAAAATTTGTATTGGTCCTTCCCTGATGTGGGGAGCTCTAAGTTTAGAAAACTGATTTCATACTTCAAATCTAATTTTGCATAATAAGCATATTAAAGTGACACACATGTATATATTTTAATTGCACGACACCTATAGCACACTTATCATAAAACTCTGAGCTTACACCCCTAAATTAAGGGGCTGTTCAAATATTACATTAAGCAAGTTTTTGGTCACTTTTTCCCCCTTCCTAGCAAAAAAAAAAAAAAAAAACACAAACCCCCCTCGTATAATTAGGTAAGAAAACTGTCCACCCCCCTTTGTTATTTTTTTGTACAAAGTTTTCAGTAATGCTTAGATCCTGAAATTCATTGTTCTCCATGAACACTTAACATACTTATCACTAAAACTTTCCTTGTGAAAAATGTTTAAAATTTTTATTATTTATGCAAGAAACAAGAGATTTTCGAAAATGCAATGTTTGTAACATCTTACGCAAGGATCACTCATACTCCCCCTTGTCAGGAAAAATACGCAAATAGCCAACCCCCTCCCAGGTGCTTGCGTAATATTTGAACGGCCTCTAATGTAAAAATGTCTTGCTGAGACGTGTGAAAATTTTTCAAAATATACTACTAGACTACCTCATAAGCTTCTTAGAGCATCATGAAAATAAATAATTCTTACCTTTGGCAGCAGCAGTTCAAATCTGATAGTGCTTTCTGGTCCTTTCACTAACTCCCTGGAGCTCCACATTCTCAATCGCTCACTCAACAAATTGTCCTCTTGACATGACCTTTGAGGAAAAAAAACTAAAATTAGAGAATGCTACTAAATATGGTAAAATTTGTCGAAGTGGTTAATGTTACGACAGTTGAAGCAATGGCAGTAATAGGATCTTGTTATTACACATTTTAAAACATTAAAATTATGTTATTGATCAATCCTGGCATCAGCACTGATAGCCCAATGGTCCCCTTATCAAATCCTGGCTGCTACTTTTGTCATAATTAACTTGTAACATCTTACGCAAGGGTCACTCATACTCCCCCTTGTCAAGAAAAATACGCAAATAGCCAACCCCCTCCCAGGTGCTTGAGTAATATTTGAATGGCCTCTAATGTAAAAATGTCTTGCTGAGACGTGTGAAAATTTTTCAAAATATACTATAGTCTGTGTAAATAAAATCGGCGGTTTCACGTCATGCTTTACCATGGCAATGCAGAAGAAATACATGGAGAAAAAACTCAAGGTCAACCGCCGATTCTATTTACTACCACATAAGCTTCTTAGAGCATCATGAAAATAAATAATTCTTACCTTTGGCAGCAGCAGTTCAAAGACTTGGCAATCTGATAGTGCTTTCTGGTCCTTTCACTAACTCCCTGGAGCTCCACATTCTCAATCAACAGATTGTCCTCTCGACATGACCTTTGAGGAAAAAACTAAAATTAGAGAATGCTACTAAATATGCATGGGTGCCACTCTTCGAAAATTGCAAGACGGAACTTTGAACTATCTTTTTAATCATTTTTCCCCAGTCTAGCAATTTTTTAAAATTGAAAACTTATAAAATATATGAACAACTAAATAGGTCCTTAAATTTTAAGTTAAAGCATTAGCTCAGTCAAACAGCCTTATTTGTGTGCAAAATGTGTGATGTAAATACTGAAATTTTGTACAAATCGCTTCCAGTCGGTCAGCTGATTTTGAGTTTTGTAATAAATCCGAGACGAAATTCCGTTCACGGAACTTTTAGAAAGACGGAATTCCGTCCCCAGTACGGAAGAGTGGCACCACTGTAAATATGGTAAAATTTGTTGAAGTGGTTAATGTTACGACAGTTGAAGCAATGGCAGTAATAGAATCTTGTTATTACACATTTTAAAACATTAAAATTATGTTATTGATCAACCCTGGCATCAGCACTGATAGCCCAATGGTCCCCAGTTCAAATCCTGGCTGCTACTTTTGTCATAATTAACTTGTAACATCTTACGCAAGGATCACTCATACTCCCCCTTGTCAGGAAAAATACGCAAATAGCCAACCCCCTCCCAGGTGCATGCGTAATATTTGAACGGCCTCTAATGTAAAAATGTCTTGCTGAGACGTGTGAAAATTTTTCAAAATATACTACTAGACTACCTCATAAGCTTCTTAGAGCATCATGAAAATAAATAATTCTTACCTTTGGCAGCAGCAGTTCAAATCTGATAGTGCTTTCTGGTCCTTTCACTAACTCCCTGGAGCTCCACATTCTCAATCGCTCACTCAACAAATTGTCCTCTCGACATGACCTTTGAGGAAAAAAAACTAAAATTAGAGAATGCTACTAAATATGGTAAAATTTGTCGAAGTGGTTAATGTTACGACAGTTGAAGCAATGGCAGTAATAGGATCTTGTTATTACACATTTATAGCCCATGGTCCCCAGTTCGAATACTGACTGTTACTTTTGTCATTATTAACTTGTAATTTTTCAAAAAATTTAGCGAGATTAGAGTAGAGTTGAATTATTACTTTCATAGCAATTACCAGTGCCTCAATTTGTTAATTGTCCCGTTAAATAATGGCAAGTAGTTTTAGACGAATAGTTATTTCAATGACAACCATAAGAATTTGCCGATATTTGAATGCTTAATTGTCAAAAAAAAAAAGCACTATGCAATATTGAACTGGACAATTAAGGGAATTGAACACAAAATATTATATTTTATTTCTTTAGTGTTGATTCAAACTCGTGGCACTTAGTACACATTTATTATGTTATTTCATAAATTTCTTCCTTTTTCCTTGTGATGGGGATGAATATATATATCGTCGGCTTACAGTCGAAAGGCACTAAGTCACTTTATGCTCAACTACTCTGTACGAGGTTATGCCAAATTTGGCTATCATTTTATCGTTGCCATTCTAGTTATAGTGTATGAAAAATAAAATATTATTATAAAACCTTTGAAAAATCAAATTATAAAATCTTTAATAATCCCTAAAATAACTCAAATATGATAAAATAATTTCAACTTAATAAATTATTAATCGCGGACCAACATTTAAGCTTTTTACTGTATGAATTCTTTCTGGTTTAAAACAGTTTGAGATTTTAGAGATGAGCCAAGAGTTCGCTCGTTCGTTGGCGACATTCCACCGCTTTCAAAATATCTTCCAACAGTGACTTAGTGCCATTCGACTGTAAGCCGACGATATGCATTCAGAAAAACTTATTTGCAGTTACCTATATGACTAATTGATTGAATATCTATTTAAAATGTAAACAAAAGTTAAATTTTTGTTTTCCTTAAAAACTTGTCATATACTTTTTGCAATATCAGTAATAAATGTAAAATTTGTCCCATGCATACCCCTCACCCCTAGATTTAAATGTTTCAGCAGTTTATAATTACTATAAAATTGGGAGTCCTGGTAACAATATATTCAGTACATGAATTATGTATACATTTCCTTTTTCCTTGTGATGGGGATGAATAGATATAAGCATTCATAAAAAACTTATTTGCAATTGTATGACTAATTGATTGAATACATATATTTAAAATGTAAACAAAAGTTAAATTTTTGTTTTTCTTAAAAAAACTTGTCATAGAATTGAGATGTGTAAACTTTTTGCAATATCAGTAATAAATGTGAAATTTGTCCCACTCATGCCCCTCTCCTCTAGAAGTAAATGTTTCAGCAGTATATAATAACTATAACTCAACTATTAAAATGATTGTTATTGATAAGAATCACCATTACCTTTCATATTTACATCACCGAAATCAAATATTTCATCAAGTAAGAAATGAAATTTCTAACCGTTTGTTTACAATGAAATAGTATTGACCTATCTTTAGGTGGTTGAGTCCGAGTGAAAAGGCATCTTTAGTAATCACTAATCACAACATTTAAGTACGCTTTTAAAAATATATGTAGTACATTTTACGACAAATATTGATATGTTCTGATCAGAAGTAAACAGAAAGGATCGGCGATGTTCAAGTTTCAGTTCTGGTTCAATGTTAAAGTTACCAGATTACGTTAACAAAGTATTACTAGATTAAACATGAATTAATATTACAACCCTAAAGTAAAACACAAATTAAAATACATAATAAAATACATAAATAGTTATAAAAAACACTCACCTCAATTGCTAAAATGGCGAAGAGAATGCGTGAATTCCCGCCGAATATCATTTACATTTTAGTATTAGTACTAGAACGCATGCGCAGTTCAGGAATCTTTGGTAGTCCGACAAAAAATGACCAAATTTAGACGTGTTTAAGTTGGTTTTTTCAAATTTCACTTGATTTTTTTAAGGTTAAGGGAGGATTTTTTTTGTCAAATGGGTTTTTTAAAAATTACTTGGGCTTTTTCAAAGCTCCGTGGACTGTTAAAAAATTAAAATTCTAACGGAATTCTAATTAAACGGATTCTATTATGTCCGGCGTTTTACCGAAAAACGCATAATTCTTGAATAAATCGGTTTATTTTTTTTTAAAATGGTTTAAAAGGTGATTGATTCTTAAAATATACATCGAGATACATGTCATATCCGATTTTCATGAATAAATCTTTATAATTTAGTAAGTTATTAGACTTATTAAAAAATATATAGGGTCGTTAAAAAACACAAGTCCACTTTTTGCTTAATAAATCTATAAATATTATTTAAAAAATTTTTTTGATTTTACTTATGAGTAAAGGACTGTTAAGGGGCCCACAGACGAGCAACTTGGTCGTCAACCGGGTTGTCAATTTGAGCAAGTTTTCAACCAAGTTGGCCGTCTGTGGGGAAGTTGATGATTGAATTTCAGGTTGATGATCTAATCGTCAACTTGGTGGGCGGAGCTTAATCGGAACATGTTATTAGGAAAATAAAAAAAACTAAGCATTAAAAATTAAAATGATATAATTCTAGCTCGAGAGAATAATTAAATAAAACATAATTTTGCATTTAAAGTATCAAAATATATTAATTTGTTACAATCTAATTAATTTTTTCTTCATTGTTTACATTCTGGTTGACGACCAGGTTGGCCGTCTGTGGGAAAAGCATCAACCTGGTTGGCAACCGGGTTGACGACCAAGTTGCTCGTCTGTGGGCCCCTTTATGGCAAAGTTTTTCCAGAATTACGGGTTTCCATGGTGATTATGACGTAATTGAGAATTTTTGAAAGCAGAATGGAGCGTACTGGTCCTTGACGCGAATGACTATGAAATATTTCCCAGATTTGAGTTCTTGGTTTGTTTACTTTTTAAGTTAGATTTTAATGCTTTACATATTTAGAAAGCTTATAAAAAATGGTTCCAGGAATTGGAAATTTTAAGGAGAATATATACATATTGCGCTTGTAATTTAGGTTCAAAGAATTTTCATTTTACTTTAAATTTTGCCCAAATATGGAGATATATATTTAAGATTTTAAGATGTTGTAGTAGACCTTTAGACGAACAAAACTGTGCATCGCATTAAGGAATTGATGAATTAGTTATGGATTTATAAATTATTCAAGTTTATTACGGTATTTATTTTGTATACGGCCCCCTAATTGAAATTGGACCCTGAAAATTTAATAGATTGTTATGATTTACACCATGAACAACATATTAAAATTTCATGGTCCTAGCTCTATGGGAAGTTCCTTAATTAGCCTAATTACTTGCACATCCGGTGTATTTTAATACTTGAAAAAATTCCATTTCAAAAACCTGCATACCGATTTCGATGATATTTTAGTATGTTGTGCAACTCAAAGAGACACTTCGAACAGGGTATCGCATTAAAGTGGCGTGTGAAATTTTACTGCCTTTTTTCTATATTGAACGGTTTTTAATTTGTATACGACCCCCTAATTGTCCCAGGACCCGAAAAATTTAATAGATTAGGTAAATTCACTGTTATTACAACATTTTAAAATTTCAAGTATGTACCTCAATTCCTCAATTAGAAAGGAAGAAACATCCGTTTGAATATTGACACGTGTTGTCAAAAATTGTTAAAAAATTAGTAGGTTTTTTTCAAAACTCCATGGGTTGTTTAAAATTTAAAAATAAGTTGGGATTTCCAAGCTCTGTAGACTGTTTAAAATATAAGGTGGGTATTTTTCAAAGCTCTGTGGAATATTTAAAATTTAAGTTTTTCAAAGCTCCTGGGCTTTTTATGAATTAAGTGTGTTTTTTTCAAATCTTCATGGGTTGTTTAAAAACTAGTTGAGTTTTTTTTAAAAGCTGGGTGGACTGGGGGTCACTAAATGGCAACTGCAATTTTAGATACATTATTTCATTAATAGTTTTGTTTACTTTTGAAAATTGGGCAAAATTATGATTTTTCTTGAAAGAACCCAAAAATGGGTCCAAAAAGTGGGTTTTTTCAAATGTTTGTTTTGAAAAAACCCATTGGGGTCCAACTCTGCCAACCTTGGCTTCAATTGTCTTTGTTCAAGTTAAAACATGACGCCGAGAATGCGTGAATCCTCACTGAATAGCAATAGCACTAAAACGCATGCGCATTTAAGGTGACTAAAAATTATCTACTTTATGACGTGTTTAAAAATCACGTCATTTACAGTGACGAAAAAATGACCAAATTTTTCACGTGTTTAAAAACCACATAATTTAAAGTGACGTGAAAATGACCAAATTAGGACGTCTTACAAATCACGTCATTTAAGTGACAAAAAAATTACCATATTTAAGGCGTGTTTGAAAATCACGTCATTTAAAATGACGTGAAAATGACCAAATTTATGACGTATTAAATATCGCGTCATTTTAAATGACGCAAAAATGACCAAATTCATGACGTGTTAAAAATTACGTCACTGAGAGTGACGTAATAATGACCACATTTATGACGTCATACAATTCACGTCATTCCAAGTGACGTAAAAATGACCAAATTATCACTATTCATCAAAATTTGGTCATTCTAGGTGACGTAAAAATGACGTCTAAATGTCGTGTTAAATTGACGTCATTTTTTGTGACTCAAAAAAGACGTCATAGTTGACGTGATTTTTTCCCAATTGACGTCATATGAAAAAATATGACCTGATTTTGACGTCATGAATGACGTCATTCGTGTACTTGGGACAGTTCTGTTCAAGAAAATAATTGAGTATTGTCTGATCACGGCTTACTAGATATTTATACAGGCTAGTCGAGTTTTAAACAATGAAAACCATTTGACAACTTTTCCCGCTTGGAGCGCTACAAGACCTACCTATATCACCCACCGCCTTCAACACTGTGGATATGCTTTGCCAGTTGGTCCAGTATTGCCATCTGGATTTGCAATGATTTCCGTACTCGGCTAGCCTGTATAAGTATCTAATAAGCCGTGGTCTGATACTGAAGAATGTGACATAAATATTACTTATCAGTGGAATTACAACATATAAATGGTACATACAACTTTGAAGTTTTCTCTGTTTTACCATATTAGTAAACTTGGAGGAAATGAAGGACATTTTTCTCATGGTTAAAATAAAATTCATGTTGTAAGGCTTGCATAAAATTTAAAAATATAGTACATAACTAGAAATTTGATATTTTTTACTTTCTTGCTCAGTGAATCCAAAAAGGCAAATAATTAAGTAATAAAAATTAAATAACGTGTTATGATTATAAACAGGGGGATTTAACAGCTGTATACAATAGCTTATAGATGAAACCCTGTAATTATATTTTCATTCTATTAATCAAATTCTGCCCGGGCCTAGTGGCCCATCAGGCGGTACCCATCTCCGTTTCATTAGCCTTTATGCCTGGGGTGCTAATTACTTAGCTTGTGTTCAGGACGAGTGGCTAGCCCGACGCTGGACCATTTTCATTATTAGTGTTCGGCACTAGTTAACTAGAACTAGTTGCAACTAGTAGTTAACTACTGATCAACTAGTAGTTAACTAGTAGTTTAACTACTTTTAGTTTAAAGTAGTTCAACTATTAGTTTAACTACTTTTTTAATTAACTACTAGTTAAAACTACTTTCAAATTTTCAACTACTTCAAAAAAAATTATTTAAAATTTAAAAAGATATTTAAAATTTTTATCAAAGGTAGAGTACTCAAAGACCATAACCAGAAATAAAGACCATTTTTACGCGAAGTATAAACGCTTTTTGTGATATAGATTAGAAAGATGTATTAGAATTTTGCCAAAAAGTAGGTTATGAAATTAAATAGACGAGTTAACTTAGTAGTTAACTACTTTGGGAAATAGTTAACTACTAGTTGCAACTAGTCCCAGGAAAAAATAGTTAACTACTAGTTACAACTACAATTTCCCAGACTAGTTAGTAGTTGGTAGTTAATTATTTTTTGTCCACTAGTTGCCGAACACTATTCATTATATGAGGTACTTCATTTATGTGATCCTTAAAAATTAAGCTTCAGAAAAATTACAGCTACCCCAATATTTTTTCCATTTATCGTATAAAAGTAATTGCAAAATCAAACACTAAACCACACACTATTTAAACCCTGTCTTGAAAATTTGCATATTTTATTCTCCTTAAAACACCGAATGGTAATACCTAATTTTCATTACCTACAGCTGTTTCCTAATTTACGATGGTAAACACCGTTAAAACCAAAAGAACTAATCAACTTCATAACTCATTTATTCACATCCCAAACAGCTACGTCTAAGTAAGAAAATTTCATTTCTACACAGAATTTATATAATAACGTCTCGACCAGTATCTTTAAAATGTCTAGCTTCATTTTTCACGCCGTATAAACTTATGATCACAAAAACAATACAAAATTATTTACTTCTTCACTCAGAAAAACACTTCCTTTAACCTTTATATTTCCCTAAACACATCCAAAATATCCACTAAAGCTAATAAGAGTCAAGCCCACGCCAAGCCTTCTTTTTGTTCGACTTCGGTCGGGTTGGCATGCAGCGCCTTGAACGACGCGATCGTCCATACTTTCCTATACGTATATCAGTGTGGTGGAACAACTTTTTATAGGGAGAGGAGGAATGAAGACAGAGAGTGAAAAGAAAATTGCATTTTACTACTATTAAAATACAGGAACGTAAAGCTTATTTCAACACTGGGACATTTATTTTGACTAGGAAACGTTCTCCGAATTTTGATTTAAATGAAGAAAGTCAATTTAAAAATATGATAATTTTGTTAAACCCATGTATATGTTACGGGCAATGTGATAAATCTGGGCATTATTAATAATGCCCACGTATCACGGGCAATGTGATAAATACTCATTGATAAATGCCATTGAATTTATCACATTGCCCGCCTCCATTTTGGGCATTATTAATAATGCCTGGTTTACCACTTTGACCGTAACATATATATAGCGTCTTCTTATCACGATTTGCCTACCGAAACTCCTCCTAGCAACCCAACAGGCTCTCTGTTTACGCAGTTTCTCCTTCCGCGTAGTGACGTCATAGGGTCAAGAAACGTCGCAGTCTACACTCGACAGCAACATTTCCTGAACACAGTACGTCACTACGCGGAAGGAGAAAAATGGGTAAACATAAAGCCTGTTGGGAAGCTAGGAGGAATTTCGGTACGCAAATCGTGATAAAAAGGCACTGTATGGGTTTTGAATAATAATCATATTTTTAAATTGACGTTCTTCATTTCACTCAAAATTCAGACGTCATAGGGTCAACTAACGTTGCTGTCTAGTATAACTGTTATGGGCAAAGTGATTAATCGGGCATTATCAATAATGCCTGAAGTGGAGGCGGGCAAAGTGATAAATTTCATTCATAAATTCCACTGAATTTATCACATTGCCCGTAACATAACTATCGATGCTCCCGGTCGCGCCGCTCTAGTTACTGCATACAAACCCGCCCCAAGAATCAATATCCTCCTAAGAAACCCAAACTTCCCATTCGAGCATTAAAAAAACCCAATCTTTCTCATTCATTCAAAGCCAAAGTTTATTAGTCAACCCAACCTGTTCTGCGAATGACACCCCATTAAGACAAAAGAACCCCCCTCCTCTCAACCCCCCTCCACACGGCTCATTAGAACCAGAACAATCACCAGTGAATCCAAACCCCTCGAATAAATAAAAAAAAGAACCTCAAAAACCGATTGTTATTTTTCTTCACCCCGAAACACCTTACGATCCATTAAATGCATTACGCCAAAACCAGCAGACGCGTTATTATTAGATGGGGGGTTTCCCCCATTTTGCCCCATTAGAATATTGAATTAACAATCGGGAAAGGGGGTAAAAATTCGGCAGAGGCAATTATTTTCGGACCCGGGTGGTTGTAATTAGGTTGCAGGTGAGTGTTTTGAGGGTGGTTGATGACGTCATCTTCTTGAGCCGGTAATTTGATGCGAGATTGTGCGTTCTGACGAATCAAATAAGAGAAGATGTTTCTGACTCGCAGGTGGTTTTTCTTGGGGGTAATCTGGAGGCTTTCAATATCGGGTCAGAGTAAGCATACTTGTTAATCGCTTTTGAGGATAAACTGGTCGTTCTTATAAAGTTTAAGTTTTAGAAGTGGTGGACAGCCAAAACACGAAAAAGTTATCACGAACGTTCTAGAACTATGAGCAATGAAAGGTGCAATTGAATCGTTAGTTTAAGAAAAGAATGAATCTAAAAACCAAATTTTGAGAAAATTGTAAAAAAAAACTGTATGTAATGGAATTTTTGTTGTATAAGTATAACCACCAAATTTTTATTGGAAATTCAGGTTCCCATGTAGAACAAAGAACAATCATCGAAAAAAGTATAAGTAGGTATTCAAAAATTTTGTACAGTTGAAAAATTTGATGGACTTATTCCCTTTTTCAAACTTATGAAATTTCAGCCGAAAAAAATCTTAAACACCACTTTAATCCACAATTAAATTATGTTTCTGCTTAGTTCAGAGAACAAAAGTTAAAAGAATACCCGACAAATAAAATTAAAAAGTATTATGAACTGAGTCATTAAGGCAGCTTAATGAATATCAATAGCGTATCAATGGAGTCCCAACATTCACTGGGTAAAACAATGGTCAGAAAATGATACGGACAATTTTCTTCAAGATACAATACCAATGATAAATCATTCAGTGAAGAAAATATTCTCCATTTAATTTGTGTTTTTTATTTGCGATGTTTGTAAAAAAAAACACCCTGAACTCTTCTTTTCAAACCTTTCTCTTCTCCATGTGTGTGCCGGAACTTTTCTGTTGCAAAAAGCACTAAAAACTAAAACCAACCAACCATTAAAACACACCTGTTTAGGAATGAAAAGACTTCCAACCTAATGTTTTCTAATGTTATGGGAGAAATAATTTTTAGAAGAAAAAAAAGCTTCCCATTCAGTAATATGAACCATTCTAATTTTATTCAAGTCCCTGTGCTAATAATTAGTTCAAACTAATATGTACTGCAGAAAATCGTTGATTTAGTGATGGTTGGTTGGTGTCAGTGGCGTATATAGGAATTTATTTCGGGAGGGGCCCAAAATTACTCCCCAGTCCCTCCCCCACATTTAATAGGTCCAATGTAGCTTCTTAGGTGATAATTTAGGGCCTAAAAAACTTAATATAGGAAAAGTTGTTATTAATAAAAATACAAGTACCAAAGGGGGTCTGGGGGTCCTCCCCCCAAAAATTTTTGGAAATTTGACTAAAAAAACAGGTTTTTAACTAGTTTTGATATACTAAGTCCGAATTTTGGATGTACATTTTTATGAACTTAATATTTAAAAAGTTATTAAAATGGAGTTCCAAGTACAAAAAAGGATCTGGGGATCCATCCCCAGAAAATTTTTGGAACTTTACCCCTAAAAACAGGTTTTTATCTTGTTTTTGGTACACTTAGTCGGAATTTTGGACATATATTTTTTGGTAGGATTTGAATTTTGATAATCTTATAACAATAAAAGTTGTTCATAATAAAATTCCAAGTATAAAAGGGGGGTTTGGGGGTCCTCCCCCAGAAAATTTTTTGAATTTTGACCCTAAAATACAGGGTTTTAACTGGTTTTGGTACACCTAGTCCGAATTTCGGGGGGGGGGCAGGGCCCCCTCGGCCCCCCCTTATATACGCCACTGGTTGGTGTCGTGTCCACGGGAGTGCTAAATGTATCCATGTGTATGCAATACACTACACAGCTTGCTATCTCCTTGATGTTATGTTAATTTAGTGATCAATGTAGAAAATAAAGTTGTCAAAGCTTGGTGGCTAAACCATGGAGGGCTAAACACGCATTTGAGCAGCTGGTTTTTTAGTGGATTTTTTTTTTTGGATCCATGCTTTGTATCGTTTGTTTTGTATCCTTGTGGGCAGGTGGGGAAAATCTCGAAATACGAACTAAGCAGTTTCGTCGTGTTGGGAGATTGATTGGGGGGCAAGTAAAAACCTCTATGGTAAAATTTGTCATTCTCTGAACAATAATAATAGAACAGATGTTTAAAGCTGTTTAGTTGGTTGGGTTGGGTTGTGGTTACATATATATTTTCCGGATTAAAGCTGTTTATATTACCTCTGACTGAGATAGAAACAAACAGTTTTGCTCTTTAACAGCAGCTCAACTTCAATCTCAATTATATCAAATTAAAATTTAAATTCCTTTACCTCTCACCATTAGCAAAAGGTCCTATCGGTCCAAAAGGTCTTATCGATTAGTTTCTCCAGGAGAGAAGAAAAACTAAAAGTTTAGATTGTAATTCGAATTTTTGAAGTTAATAAGGCTTGAAATTACTTAAATAAAATTAATTGAATCAAATTAAGTCAAATGGTTACTTCAAAAATTCGAATTAAAACCGAAATTTGGATTTTTCTTCTCTCCTGGAGAAACTAATCGATAGGACCTTTTGATTCTGAGACGGTACAACTCGAAGAGCGGCAACACTCAGCAAGCGATGTCAGCGATCATCTTATCACACAAATTCGAGCTTCTGTGGCCATGGAACGTGGAACGAACTTTTCTGAATGAAATCTGTGTCGGTTAGTTAAGTAGGAATTTTGACTCACGATTCGTATGTTGCACTTTGTATGACAGAAGTAGCACACACTTTCAAGATTCGTCCACTTTGTGTCAGTTATGGCCATGTTTACTCTAGTTACAGCTACGCAAATCTGATATGTTATGAGCTAGGCTACCAGGCCGGGGAAGAAAAGGAAAACTTTGAATTTTTGTTGCACTGTGAAATGATTTTGACTTGTTGACTAACAAAGAGCTTGTCATGGATTGGTTGGACTTTGTGCTACATTTGTGTGGACATGGATTGGTTTACGTTGATTATTCAAAACTTTTTGATAAAGACATTATAATATATTGCATTAAGTGCTCGAGGACTAGTTGAACATGAAGTGACTTAAAAAGTGACTTACTTTAACCGAATTCTTCTGGAAATTTATGTTCAAGATTTTCTAATCGTATGTATTATAAACTCGAGAACTATCTGAACAGGAAATAACGCAGTATTTTGAACCAAACTTGAAAGTAAGTTAACTTTTTCAATTATCAACACTATTTTAATCTTTATAATGCAATGCCCAGTTCAATTTTAAAGTGTATTTGAGTGGTTTAAAAGTCTAGTGTTACTAGTGATAATGTGTGCTAAAGGAAAACAGCCATAAGCGTCGGTGTTAACCAGCAGAAAAAGAAAAAAAAATAAGCTTTTCGCTGACTATAATTGGTGGAATCCTTCTTTGACCAAAGATTTAGCACCGACGCTAATGGCTACATGAATATGGTACACTAGGGTTTATGTATCGGTGACACTTTGTGACATGTGGGAAGAAGGGCATGTGACATGGAGGTTAGGGTAGTGGCACCAGTCATTGACACTTTGAGATTTAATTCATAATAATAATATTTGTATTGTGAACTTGAAATAAATCATGGTCTCTCTTAATATTTTAGACATTTACCTTCAACTTTATGCAGTAGTATTTATTTTCTACTAAAGGGTTCTAAGTTTAATAAATTGAGAATTCCCATTTAGTATTTTAACAAACTTCAGATTTCCAGAGGTTGGCTTAATGCTGAAATTAAGGAGAGATACTTTTATTCAGTGTCTAAATTAATCAAAATTTCGCTTTTGAACTCTATTTAAACAAAAATTACCTGATAATATGTAGGGGAGAGTGGGGATGAATGGGACAGCCCAATTTTTTATATCTTAACTTCACTTTAAATTTTTGATAATTCACCCAGAGGATAGCAGTTTACATACTACGTAGCCTATTCAACAAATAGTGTTTATTAACATCAGCTTCCATTCTTGTATAAATTGGACCGCTAAATGTATTTTCCCATACCAAAAGTATTTTTTTTTGTTTTACTTCTATAAGAAGTTATTTACTAACATGCTAATAACTGAAGCTAAATATTTTACTGTGTGTTGAAAATGTACTCATGTTATTGCAGTTTACATTTTGAAGGGATAAAATTCATGGTTATTCATAGTCTAATTTTAGTTTTTTAAAAATAAGTGGGTATGGGGATGAATGGGACAAGAGTTGTGGGGATGAATGGGAGAGTTCCATCTTCCCTTCATTTCCTGGTTCTAAAACATTCCATCAATAGCTTGCTAAATTCAACTCATTTTAGTAATATCTGATAAGGTAACTAAAATTGGGTGAAAAAAATTATGTTTTATGTTTCAAACTTATGTGCAAATATGCAACTTCTTAAGTGCAAATATGCAACTTCTTAATGTGCAAATATGCAACTTCTTAATTTGCAAAAATGCAACTTTTTAAATGTGCAAATACTTGAAACTTTCATCTCAAATATGTTATTGTAAAAGAATTATTTAAACAAGGTTGGTTTTTAAGCTCAATTTTTAAGGAGAGTTCCTTCAAAATGGCAGGAAAATGTAAATGTAAGAAAGGGCTTTTGGAGGTTTTCTCCAGACCAAAAAAGTTATCTATTTGCCCTACAAACCCATCAAGAGTGAGCAGAATTAATAGAAATAAGCCTCACCCATTGAATTAAGGAAGAAAACAAAAGAACTTGCTTCAGTTTAAATTATTTTACTAGACATAAAGTTAAATAAATAAGGCTTTGTTTTTTTCGCTTTAAAAGTCTTTTTAATTTTTTTCTTTGGAAAAATATATATGTGTTGTTCCTTTAAAATGTTAAACAATGTGCAATATCAATAATGACATTGATATTTTGAAAATGTCTTACCTTTTTTTAACTGTCCCATTCATCCCCATCACGGGGATGAATGGAACAAAATACATGCATGTATAAAAACTTTTCTTGTGAATTAAATAATGGCTAAATGATTGAATTCATTCGTTTATAATGTAACCATTAGTTCAATTATTATTGGTTTTAAACTTGTTACAGGATTGAAAAATGTAAATTTTTTGCAATATTAGTATAAATGTGAAATTTGTCCCATTCATCCCCACTCTCCCCTACTCTAAATAAATATTGAAACTTTTATAAATTTTTCAGAACAAAAAAGGTTTTTCCAGGATAATTTTAGTAAGTAGCAATAACTAATTAATTTTAATATTGCTCTTAAAGTGTCAGTTACTGGTGCCACTACACTATATGATGAAGAGTAGTGTGGTTTAGGCAATAGGAAGAAAATGTGTTATATTTATTAAACAAATTTGCGAATTATGTGAAACAGTGAATATTACATTAATCTTTAAAATGAAGACTTGGGTTCTTATATAAAAAAAGTCCTCTTAGTGTTTTTTTTTTCGTATTACGTATGTTCAAATCAGATAATTAAAACCTTGCTTATAACTTAAATTCTGACTTGCATTCTGTATTTAATTACTTTTCATTTCAAACGATTTATGCTTATGACGATTTAAGCTTTTTACGATTTATTATATTTTAACTAAGATTAATTCACAAAAAGTAATATTCAATCATACTTTATACTGTAAACCTGGGTGTTTAGTTATCAAAAATACTCATAGTAATCAACTCTATTTTTTAATCATCGATTTTTTTTACCATGACTCCATCACCCAAATAAACTAAAGATTTTTCTTTACCTATTAACCAATACAAAATTTATCTAAATCTCTCTTAGATAAATAAGTTCAATGAATACATAAAAAAAACTGAATTTTAGGTGAAAAATCTAATCAAAAAGCGAGTCTTTTTGAATAAAAACTTAACTAAGCATTATTTTGACATCGACGTCTAAAGAAGATTACCATAGATGTGTTTTTAAGAAAAAAATATGCATAGAAAGGAATTACAAAGATAAACAGCGCTAGTCATTGATTGAACCTAAACAGTGGAATCTTCTGATAAAAAAAATATTTTTGCGCTGAGCTCTAAGAAAAAAAGGCTGACAAAAAAACCTGAAAGGCTGATAAAGCCACGCTGTATAAAAGTGTGTCAGTGTATAAAGCCTTCAGGCCATTCTTCATTGCCTTTCGTTGAAAGGATGCCCGTTTTGCTCGTAAAAAATATTTAACATCCAAAGACGATTTTTAAAAAAAAATCATTATTAGGTTTTTCAAGTTATTTTGTGCTGTTCTTAGCTTTACACATACAAATCTGTCAAGTTACGAAATTATATAATGGTTTAAAGAAAAAAAACAATAGTTTCAGGGGTCTGTTCATGAAAAATTTACTGCCTTTTATAGGTTACCTTCACAAAATACATTTTTATAGGAAAGTTCTCTGATATAAGCTGTTTTATCCTAAATTTAAAATTAATAAGTCACTCTAAACAAATTTCTGATTAATTTTTATGTTTTGAAGATTATGTACATGTTTATGTTAATTTTTTATTCACTATAATGTAAATTTTTTTCTAAGTGTACTTCAATTTTTACAAAGTATAACCAAATTTTCACAGAATAGGTAGTTTCAAAGAAATCCTAGACAAACCCCTGAGTTTGAAAAAGATACATTGTATGATTTTATAAAAATATTTTATTTCTCCCCGAATTTAAATGGACTATGATTGAGTATATCTTAAAATAATAAAATTGAAATAATACAAATTACTAAATAAAATTTACCATATAACCTTGTAAAGCAGTGCTTCCATAGCTGTGCCCCTTGACCAAATCCCTGGGGTGTAAACCAAAATCCCAGGGGCATATTTACATCCTCTTCTAATCTAAAACAACATTCCATAAATCCAAAACCTTTTCACAACCTAAGTTTTAGTCTTTATTTCCCAAATTTTTTGAGGAAAACTCCAAATCCAATTGAGGTGCTTGTAGAAACAATGAGCTAACTCCAATATTTTTTCATTGAAGTTATTCCTTGTTGCTGCAAGCATATCAATTTTTTATTATAGTGTGTCGTATTACATAACTTACTTACTTACTTCATTAAAGTAATAATATAAAACTATTATTATAGTTTTTGTATTATTACTTAGTTACTTATTGTTATATTATTACTATAGTGTTAGTTATTACTATAGTTTTAAAACTATTAATAGTACTCTGGCACTCTTTGAAATGATGTCATTTTACCTTGAATATGCCACTCTCAAATTTATCTCTCTACTAAGAAAACCTTGTCATATTTGAAAAGACACTTAGAAATGTTAAATATCATTGTACCTTGGAACTATATCCAAGATACACCTAACTACCTTGAGTAACTAAAAAAATAACTATACTGACTTTTATTGCATTGACTTTTTGATTTTAAAAGCAGGGTAGGATTTAGTTTCATGACTCACTAATTTTAAGGGAAATCTATAATTTTGTGACAAAAAACAGTACTTTAAAACTTTTATGCTGAAAAGTGATCCAACAAAATCTATAAGCTTATACATCTGGGTGGTTCAATGAGCTTTTGTTCTTGTGGTTCAATCATCTTACAGGGTAAAAAGCAAAAATAGGTCTGAGGTATACACTACCTTCACCTAATATTATTTTTTAATTTTTTTTTAATACATCCGCGTGCCAGTGTTTTAACTCCACCGTGCCACTCTGTGGCACGTGTGCCGCTGGTTGGCCATTCCTTCTCAAGCATGTCTAGTGTAGTTTTAAAAATTTGTTAGTTTAAAATTTTTTTTATATATTTGCATACTTTAATTACGTATTCAGAACTTCTCTTGAAGTCAGCAATAAAAAAATACACTTAATAAGTAATTTGCAACTATGTATATTATTTATTGAGTCTTTTCGCTGACAAAAAGTTTTTTTTTCTGGATAACCTAACCTTTCTATTTTGTCTTCAAAAAATAATTGCGAGCACATTCAAATAAATACACACACAAGAAAAGGAAATCTTCCCCCTTTTTTTTTTGTTCTCAAAGAACCTCGGCATTAAGAAAAAAAATCCTAAATACAGATTACTAAAATTAAGTATTTATTAATTCTCGTGTAAAAAGATAAAAAGAAACAAGTATTAAGTATCCGATTTGTTAAGCGAAGAAATTAAGCGACTTCAGCAAAAAAAATGGCGCATTTTAAGGAGCCCACATTTCGAAAACAATTATTTTTTGCAGCTAATTTTTCCGGTGATTTAATTATCAAAAGAGCTTAAGCTCAAAAACAAATGTAAGATTTATCATCAAAGTATCCAAATTAAAGCTGTTCATTTGATTTGCTTTTTTTTGCGGCCTTTCATTAGTGGCATAGTCTATTAATGGTGGTGGATTTCTTTAATTGCTTTCATTCTGCTTCATTAGTCTTACATTGAAGAAATAAGAAAAAAAAAATGGCGGCGTCTTTGAAAAACGTTTCTTTTGGTAGAACGTTAGTTTGGATTTTTTTTAAAAAATATCTCAAAACGGAATAAATTAACTGTTTCGACTTATCGTACCCATTTGAGAGAAATCGCGTATTTCTAGACGTTACTTATAAAGAAATGAATCTTGTTTTTTGTTGAAAAAGTTTAAGTGTAGACATCGTACATAAATAAAATTGTACACCGTACATACTACATAAATACAATATACGAACATAAATACAATATAGACCCTCACGTTCCATCTTTATAGATTTATTTTACACTTTTTGTAACTTTTTTACTCCTTACCTTACATCAAACCAAAACAACCAAAAAATTCGTAGATTTATTTTAAATTTTTAGTTTATTTAAAAAAAAATATGGTTGCCTGAATTTATAATGCTCTTTTTATTATAAATGTAATCCTTAGGTATACCTAATTTTTATTTATTACATCCACAACAAAGGCGTGAAATACTTTTGCATTGCCAAGTAAACGAAATAATGAACATTTCTGACCAAAAGCCTTTCGATTGTATTGCGATTGTGTTGTGTGCAAAAAGGATTGTTCTGTTAAACTGTTGATAAAATTATACGGAGACCGAAAATGCGTTCTTAAAGTGCTTCGGCCCAGATTTAAGAACATTTTCAAATTTTTAACACTATTTTTAGAACACATTCTGGATATAAACACTTTTTAAGCATATTCATAACAATAAACAATACAATAAAGTGTTCTAGATTACAACACAATTAAAGTGTTGTAAGTTTGAGGACAAAAAAGTGTTCTTAAATGTGTTTATAATATCTTAATTTTTTGTGTGGGCGTTTGCAGTGTTGTTTTAAACTGTTGATTTAGTTTAAAATAAGTGTTATTTTCATATTCATTCTCTCTCTTCTTTTCTCTCTCTTTTTTTTCTCTCTCTTTCTTTCTCTTTACTTATTCTTTACCCTCTCTCTTTCTTTTTTTCTCTCTTCTTTGTTTATTCTTCCCTATCTATCTTTCTCACTATTTATCTTTCTCACTATTTATCTTTCTCTCTCTCTTTCTTTCTTTCACTTTTTCTCGCCATTTCTCTTTCTCTTTATACCTTTATTTTTTTATCTCTCTCATTCTCTTTCTTTCTCTCCATCCTTCTCTTTATTTCCTTCTTTTTCTTTCCTTCTTCCTTTCCCAACTATCCGACCTTTTAAACATTCCTACCCATCGCCTTGTCGTGAAGGTGAAAAAAAAATTCGAAGCTCGCTCTACTGTAGCTCTAACTTAACTTTAATACTTCTGTAAAATTGGTTATAATAATATCATGGAAATTAAAGCTCTGCTTTTACCAAATATTTCAGGGGCTCAATCATTTTGCTTACTAGAATCAAATAAATTTTCTCCTTTTCCAGCAGTCTTCAAATATCATTGCACCTTTTGTATTATAATACAGTTAGTGAACTTTATTAAGCTTTTTAGATTAATTTTTTACATTATTTTTTTTACATTACTCTCACTGTATTACAGTCTTGTTTGCTCTAATTAAGAATACTGCAGTCCTATCTGGAATCCATACTATACCAACAACATTAAAATTATTGAACAGGTCCAAACCAAATTCACACGTTACTTATTTTACAGGACTTTTCATATTAGCTCTCTGAATTTATCTTCCTCTCATTTGCGCAATATTTTTGATTTTCCTTGTTTAAAGTCTAGACGCGAATTATCATGTATTTTTTTTCTATAAAGTTTGTAATAATTTGATTGATTGTAACGAAATACTTAGCAGCTTACATTTTTCTGTGCCCAATAGTTTTACGGAATTACCACTTATTTAGAAATACTTTGACTAAAAGGAACTACATTGATAATTTCTGTGTCTATAAATTTTATAAAATATATACTAATAGAATTGGTTTTGATTTAGATATTTTTAACATGTCTCTTGGCATTTTCAAAACCAAATGTTCTGTACTTTTACATTGTTAGTGTATATTTCTATTTAAGTAATTTTGTATTGTACGTTTCTTCTGTTTTGCTTCACTGTAATTGGGTCGTTGACATGTCGTGTATGCTAAAAAAATTAAGTTAAAATTACTATAGTTTTAAAAAGAGTAATTCTAAAATTAAAGGTTTAATTTTATACCAATATTTATTTTTGAATTAAATGGAAGAGGTATTAGTGCAATTGACTTAATATTGCTATTTGCATTTTTAATTTTTTTAAAACCTTTAATCTAAAATAAAATTTTTTTAAAATGCGTATTTCTATTGTTTAACAAAGAAAAGGTTCCTTAAATTATTCGTTTTTCTCTTTAGACTGAGCTAACGATTTTAATTTTAAATGGAAAAATTTAAGAATTTGTTTAGCTCTCTTAACTTTAGGCAGTAACTATGCATTTGAAGTAGTTAGAAGATTTAATTAATTCAATACTTGGGGTCTATTGTAGAATGAACAAAATTCAAATATAGATAGTAAGCTAGAACCTGAGTTTATGAATAATCATTTGGAAGTTTTAAAGGGGTTATAAGAGAAAAATACTACAGTATTAGTGCTTTTAAATTCATTTTTCTCTGTAAATATGAATTTTCAACACGATTTTACAAAATACTAAATTTTTTTTATAAGATGGAAACTTCTTTAATAATTTCTTTTCTGTTTTTCCAAACACAGATTTGAAATGAAAAAAGTACTATAGAAATATTTCCATTTATTCCATACTTAATACTTACTTCTATGTAATGATGAGTTCTAAATTTTCTAAATAGTCTGCCTGAAAAACAAATTAGTGTAATTTCATTCACTAAGATAAAAATCTAAGTATATTTACTGAATATTTACCTTACTTTGTAAATTCATAATTCTTTATTTTACCTCTAGACTTCTTCGCTCTATTAAAAGGATCTCCAAAATATTTTATCTAATAAGCTATTTATTTTTATTGGTTTTGTGATGCAAATTTTAAATGTGTATGAAACCAAATTTGCTTACAAAAGTAGAAAAGATGTAACTGTCCCTAATCAAAACCATCCTTTTAACTTTTCTTTTTTTTCAAGCAAAAATGTTTAAAGAGTCTACCAAGATTTAGAGTTATGAAATATTAAGATATCCATTAAAATTTAAACAAACAACATAGGTAGACTTCTGAAAATAGTTTAGGCAATAATGTACCAAAAGATGTTATACATTTTTTCCCTTGGATTAGATCCAGTCAACTTCATGGAAATTTTCGTGACAATCAGACTCCAACTAGACAAGTCCGTTTAAAGAACATTTAACATATTTAATGCCACAGGAACTTAACGGGTTAATGGGCACAGTGGACCAATGAAATTGCCATTTTAAAAAAGGGAATTAGTCCACTTTGACTTTTTGTGCTCGAAAATGTAAAAAGACTATGTTTTGTTTCAAAACTTGGTAATTTTTTATCGTAATAAGTGGCAAGTCTATTTGTTTAAGGTTTTTATTGCGTACGTATTACACAATTCGATTTTCGAATTTTTTTTAATTGATTTTGGTTCTAATAAGTCCAAGAGAACAATATTGTACCACAATGGAAATTTCTTCCTCAATTGATTTATTCATCTTCCCGATGTTGTGTTTATAGTTATTCATAACAATATTTTTATTATAAAATATTACTTGGTCACGTATCAGGAACCTACAGATGGCCATAAACAGATGCCGTATGTGTCGTGCCATTCAATTCAACAAATACATTTTATAAACATAACGAAAAACAAACTCCGCACAAATGCAAAGTAGAGGTCTTCCGACATCAATACAAAACATGTCTCGCCTCTTTAAACTCCAAAACCTCTGTCCATGCGAGTTCCTCCTCCTTGAGATATAAAAAAAAATATAAGAACTCCCCCCCCCCGTCGGTTTGTTGTTGGCAATTCTCCAGTGTCCCAGCAGCACTCGAGATCGGACTCATAAATAATTCAGTCGACATAATGGCTTGTAACCTGGGAGAAAATAAAATAGGCTTTCTCTCTCTCTCTCAAGCGGCGACTGATATACTTTATAATCGAATTTCGCCGCCTAACGAAAATAAAGTGTTGTGAGGAGTTATTTGCATCCTGCCGCGCTCTAACAAAGTGGTTTTTTTTCTACCGCCCTTCTGAGCTCAAAGGCGTGAAAAATAAAGATTAAACTGCGTGCTTAGGCGATGACGAGTTTCGAGGATTTTGTTTTTAAGAAGCTTTCTACCTGGGTTTTAAGGAGCCATTCACAAATTTACAGGGATTTCCGCACCCTTTCCTCCCCTGATCACATTGTTTTAATTTTTCTTGTCTGACGCATAATGACTTTACTCCAGAAAGTATTCGTACACCCAACAAATTTGCACTAGTATACCTCCTATTACGGCTAAAATTCACGTGCAAAATCCAAACAAAAATTATCCTAACATAGTTTTGATATTTTTTTTTCTCTTTGTTTGGTAGATTAAACATAGAGTATTTTCAGGTGACGCCACAACCGGTTATTTTCTTTTAACTGTGTATCTACTGTAGGGCTTTTAACTGTTTCTAAGGCCGTTGTTTATCTGTTCCTAAGGCGGTTTTTAGGTATGGGATCACGTGATTGCAAAAATGCTCCAATAGAAGAATTCCACGGCTAGTCATTTTCTGTAACTGTTAACCTCTGTAGGGCAAAAAACTGTAACACTTCTGTTGGTAAGGCCGTTGTTAGGTCCGAGTCATGTGATTGAAAATGCTCTATAGTTCGATGTTTTTTTTATAGTTCAATAAACAAAAACTCCACATGTATAAGTTGACTTTTAATATTTTGGCTGTACCATTTCTGTAATTTGGCACCTAAAATAGTCGATTTAAATAATTCAAAAAATTTCATTTTACTGTTTTCCTTACATGAGCATTAACTACTCTTTTACTTCTAAATCAAACTGAACAATGGAATAAATGCCTCTTTTAGCATAAAAGAACTGTTTTTAAGTTGGGATGTCGCAAAGTTTAAACTCCCCCTAAGAATTCTGAAATTTCAAAAACGAGAATAGAATGCATTGATCTGAACGCGGTCACCAAATTTTGAAGGTTTAAAAATTTTTATAAGAGTTAAAGTAGTTAAGATAAATTTACAGCCTCACAAATATGAAACGTGCTAAAAAATTTTTTCAAAACTTCATCATGATGAAATTAAAATGATTTTACTCCTAATATAAAAGTTGTCCCCAAATCCCTAACTTCATTAAACGCAACTTAAGCGTTAAATTTTAAATATTAATTTTATTTAAACTATTACGGAATATGAGTAAGAATTATTTTCCTTCCATAATATCATATATTATAGTAAAGTTTATGTTAAAAGTAGACATCACTTGTATGCAGATAACACATAGTATTCTTTTCTGCAAAATTATTTCAATCCATTAAATAACTAACTAATCCATTTTCGTAGATAATATAACGTTTTCTGTGTTTTGCATACTACCCAATCATAAAAGGTTTTTATTTTTAGTCAAAAACAATTAGTTACTGCCTACCAATTTATAAACCTTCAGCTATAAAGCATTAAAAGTAACATTAAAGTAAACCAATAATTCTGCTGGAAATATAAATAGTTGGAATGATGCGTAATTCCCTACAGTAACTGCGACAATATTTTACTGCAGAAGAGCAGCAGTTTTCAATAGCTCTTTATCTCCACTTCCATATAGTACGTATTAGTTCAGTATGAAACGTAATTCAACAATAACGTAGTGATAAAAATGTGTTGATTTAGAAAATTATCCTTTTATTCAGATTCTATGGGTTTCCCTGACAAAAAGAAATTATTAATAGCTTTTCTCATTGCAGACAAAAGATTTATACATATTATTTTTCATTGTGCTCTATACTATATCATTGAAGCTCGTTATTTCTAATTGATAAAATTTTCCTGAGATTCAAACTACTGAACTGAACATACATTGCAAAAGATTGAAATATATATCATTTTATTTGTACAATTTGTTTCTAAAGACCGTTTTACTTTTCATACGTCGAATCAAATATATTCCATTAATATTACTTTATTAAAATTATTTCAATAAGCCCAGAAGAAATGAAAGTTATAGATACTAAAATTGAATCTAAGAAACTACGAAGCTAAAAGGGTTTTTATTTTAAAAGATATGAGAGGGGAGGGGACTTGGCTGTGAGGCATTAAAGCGAATAAAGCGTATGAATTTAATGTGATTTTTATGAAAAGTAATAAATCTAGAGAATGAATTCTTTGTTTTTTAATATTTTTGAAAGCTAATAAACATAGCGCTGATGGAAAAATGTGAAAATTATGTTAAGTGTAAGGGAAAGCATAAAGTGTAAAAAAAGGATTCTTTCTTGATAAATTTGAATTAATGAATAATGTTTTCCTTAAACAAAAAAAAATTATAAAATCGTAGATATAATATGAATTTCCTCGATCCCAAAATAAAACCAGAGGTGCTGAATCCCCTGAAATTTGTTTTTTACTACAATTTTATGTAGAAGGAAACTTTCAATTGCATGAAAATTTCTATGCATAGATGGATGTTTTGGAACAGTTTATTAATTAAGGTTATTAAAATATCTTGTACTAAATAGTGTGAAGTGATTATCTTTCAGTATTTTGTCAAGGTCATCATAGATATTTTTTCTTACCTCAACGCGACGTCTTAAAACGTACTATTTGGTTCATTAACTTTTTACTACATCGTCCATGTCCTCCGTTCGTTTACTTTAGCCATTACTTAGAATACGTTTTACAAATTTAGATGGGAAAAGAGTTTTTCTTTCTTTCGCTTTCCTTCTGGGTTCACTCGGATCATTGTCTTTTTTTTAAGTATGCGGATTGACTAAGATGGATTAATTTTTAATTACCTTTCTTTTGAAGCAGAAAAAAGATGTTTCAAAGACAAACATTTTTCCCCCTTTGTTTTCAAATGTCGAATTAAAGTTTGTCAGGTACATGACTCAGTATTGTCTGTGAAATTTAAGTAATTTAATGAAATGTGATTTAGTTTTTTTTGTGGTAATGGTGTCGTATCCTCTATTGATTCATATCTTATTACGTGCTTGTATTACCTTTGCTATTTCCACTGTGTCAGTAGAATTTAAATCCTCTTCTGTAAGACTGCTAAGATAATTATAAATTATTATATATTAAAAAATATTTAAAAAATGAAGAGATTTGAAAGCCCAAACAAATATTTGTACAGCCATAGACTTAACATGGGATCATTGCATTTCTGAAAAGCATATGTTGTTCCTAATCCTAATTTAAAAGCATGTGCGTGCATTTTTTTTCTTGAGGTTCATAATACCAATAGCTTTCAAATCACTTCATTTTTTAAATATTTTTTTTCTTTTTTCTTTGTTTTGGTAGATTATAATGAAGGGTATGTTAGGATAATTTTTTTTGGATTTTGCACATGTAATTTAGCCGTAATAGGAGGTATACTAGTGCAAATTTGTTGGGTGTACGAATACTTCCTGGAGTGACTGTATGTACGTAAATTTATACATTTTATAAAAGCATATTTTTGTCAGTACGGGAAATTTTTAAATGTTATTGAAAAGGATTAATTGCACTTAATAAACTTATACTTCGTCTCCTAAGAAATGTAAAATTTCATGTAGTTTATTAATTTTATAAATAAAAAAAGCGTAAAATAAATTTCAAAATTAAGATAAGACTATAAAGGGCATTTGCTTTAGACAGAAGGAACTACATTATTTAGCGGTTTGACAACCCCACCTTTACCATAAACTTATTTTTTGTGTATGCATCAAATAACAAGCCAGAATAGTAATAAATTGATAAAATTTTATTTATTTTTCAATCACAAACATAACACAAATATATTAATAACAGAAAATGAAGTTATCCCTCCTAAAATTGATATCTGAACTTGACAAATACCATAAAGATTAAGATTTTTTAAATATCATAATCAATTCAATATTTAAGTTACTCGAAATAAATCTTTGAATTATACTCAAAACTTTGAATACTCATTATACGTATGTATAGTTTTCTTTGCATTATTCCTTTTTTTTTAAATAGTTAAATGCATAAATTAGAAGTACACATCAGATTGTAAACAGTAGGTGTCCACAAAATTTAACCAATACCAAAGTTGTAGAAAATAATGTTAAGAATGTATAAAAAAAATCATTGAACATTCTAAAGATCTTCATTTTCAAACATTCAGAAAACACACAGTGATTCAAATACATAAATTCGATTATACTTTTAAGATATTAAACTATAAAACTTAAATTTCTTGTTCAACCTGTTTTATTTCAAACGTTGATACATTTCAATCCGACTCAAAAATCATTTATAAAGTTTCTTTTTTATATTCAAACAGGTGTGTATGGCAATACAGCCCGTAGCATTCGTCAGGTCGTACAGTGCAAAATGTGCTTTATTATTAGTGATTAACAAACTTTTACATAATTTCATAGTTATCGATTCACAGGTTTATCAGATAGGTACTAAGTTGTCATGACCTTTGGGAGACTGAACATTTGGGTATCGAAAACTTTCTGCATTCAATCTGTTAAATTATACTAGACAGCAACGTTTCCTGTGACCCAATGACGTCACTAACAAACAAAGTAGTTCCCTATGCGGTGTCTGAATTATGAGTGAAATGAAAAACGTCAATTGAAAAATAAGATAATTTTGTTAATCCCATGTATAGATAGCGTCTTTTTATCACGATTTGCGTACTGAAACTCCTCCTAGCAACCCAACAGGCTTTCTGTTTACGCAGTTTCTGCTTCCACGTAGTGACGTCATAGGGTTTGGAAACGTTGCTGTCAAGTATAGTCAGTACGTAAATAAGTAAACAAGACAGTATCGTTTTTTAGTGTTCTATACAAGCTTGCAATGTTTCTTGACAGTGACGTCATGGATTGCAGGGAGAAGCTTCGATTTGGACGTCACACGTATCAACTACCTAGTTGGCGAATTAATCCGATTTGAGCTTGCGAACGACAGAGCGAGCGAGAGTCATCTCTGAGTAACCAATTAGGTAGCTAATAATGTAACGTCTTGCCGAAGGTAACTCGTGACGTCATTGTCAGGAAACATTGCAATTTGGATCTCCAAATTATGGACCACGAACCAAATACGGCTTTCCAGCTCCTTAAACTTGACAAACTACAGTTGACTGAATTTGCCTCCAGTATATGGCCCTCTTTTTTGATTCATAGTTTCCATCCAAACGAATGGATGAATTTAGGATGAGGACCTTGGGAGGGAAAGTCAGAGGGGGCAAGGTGCATGCTGTCTCTGATTGCATTGAAAACCTTCTTTACCATTAAAAAAATGGAATGTTCTAAAAAGTTGGGGGTGGGGTCATTGCTCCTCCATCATGACCTCCCGTAAATCCACCCATGATTCAACGAAGGTGTAATAGCGATTTATAGCCAATACAAATTAAGGTATAGTCCGACCGCCACCTGAAACACTTTTGACCGCGAACAATATTGAGGTGATTATTATTGGAACTGGTTATTCCATTTAATTTCGGGGGATAATGGTTATTTATAAACGCTGAAAAAACGTTTTGGGGCACATCTGTGTGACTATCATGATAACTTCTCTTCAAAGTTTTGTTTTTCTTGTAGCGGTCGGACTATTTTAGTTGGTTTAAAATTTTAAAAATGCATATTTCTTAATTAAAAGTGTTATAAGTTATAATTTGAAAAGACATAGCATGGTATATTATTGATTTAAATGGAAATTCACTCATTGTGCCTGATTCCTGACTAGACAATGTTCAAACGATGAGATAGCTGTCTTGGCCTTTAGGTTTCAGAAATGTCATCCAGAATGACCAGCGGGACTTAATGGATACGTAAATGTGGGTCTTGGGATGAAAACGTAGGATACCCCTGTTCTTTATCCTGTTCTTTAGTCCATCAAAATTTAATTTTTTTTGTGCCATAAAACAAACCAGTATCGGTAAAATGTATGTTGGAGAGGCTTTTCTTGATGGATAATTATTTACTAGTTCTCCACAGGAAGGAATGTAGATAAGATAAGAATTAATGTCTGCGCCCACACAATTCCTTATCTTCGTTCATGGGCTGTAGTTTTTTTTTTTTTTATCAAACTGTGGATTTTTAGTTGACACCTCATTATGTCATCTCGGTCTTCTCTGCACTATTTCGTGGTTCAGTAGCGCTGCCAGGGTCAATATGCATATCAGCCATATGGAGGTAGACACCGTGGATCCTGAAAAAAAAACAATTTGGATGAACATGTACTCAATTAATAAAAGTAACGACTAAATGTACTTTTATACAGTAAGAACCCCAACCCTCCTCAAAATTTTGCCATTTTTTATGCTATATACTTTTTTCCATTCTGCCGCCCACAATGTGTGGTACTCTTTGGGTGTAATCTAAAAGGTCTCATAAAATGAGCTAAAACACTATTTTGAGGGACAAATTTCACAAAATTTTTCTGGGAGGAGGATCCCCTGACCCCCCCAATTTACTAGGGATTCACATTGTTTACACAATTTTGAAATTTAGTGTAACTCTGCGTCTAAGTCACCTAAAACTTAGTAATCGTAAGGGGGAACCTCAGAAAAAATGTCGAGTCAAACAAAACCCCCTCAGAAACTAAAGTCTGGTAACAGTCCTGTACATTGATACAAGCTCAGGAAATGTTCTTAAACAGGAAAAAAGTAGCGAAAATCTCCTTAAGAAACAACTGGCTTTACCACACAAGGAAAACCGAATTAAAAATACCACAAATTACATATTATTTTAAAAATAACCTCGACCCCTCTCTCTCTCTCATTAAAAACAAACCATTAAACTCGCTTTCATCTCCTCCAAACAGAGCTCTCTGTAATCCCGGGTATTAATGATTCTAATTTAAACTCTGTGCTGGATGAATTTTGGATGATGAAACTTCGCGGACGAATTTTGTGGGAGCGACCGCGGAAGCACAGAGTAATCATCCTCATTATGGAGATCAAGATGGCGGATCGCTTTATTATTGCGGCTGGCGGTTAAGGTTATGTTGGGTTTGCATGTAAGTGAATTTTTCGAAGTTGTGGACTTTGGATGATGGAGAATCGTAGTTTAGGGGGTGAATGAAAGTTTTGGGTGTTCTGTTCTACTAGTTTAATGGTGAAAAATATGGAGACGGTTAAAACCAGCATCATTACCATGAACTGACTAGGCAAGTGTGATGAATTTTCTCTGCATGCTGTTGTTTTTCCCTCTAGGGCAGGGGTACTCAAACCTTTTTTACATTATGACCCACTTTTTATGAACAGAATCTAACGTGACCAACCTCATCTTAAGTTAAGTTATTGAATTTTTTCACACACTAACTTTGACTAGAGCAGGAAATTCAAATCATTAGTGTTTATCAAACCTTTTCATGCCTTGCTCTCCTTAAGGGGACATCTATAAATTACGTGAGGTCAAAAGGGGGGGAGGGGGGTCCAGATTTTGGAAAAAACACCTCACGTAATTTATGGATGTCCCCTAAGTATATCTGAACTTTCTCTATCAAAACCCACATTTCAGTTCTGTCTGCAACTATACAAGACTGACTACTCACGATAAAAAGGGGGTCTGGGGGTCCTCTCCCAGAAAGATTTTTGAAATTTGACTCTTAAAAACAGCGTTTCAAATCATTTTTAGTAATCTGAGCGTTATTTGCAGTTACATTTTTACTTAGAAAAAAAAAGTGTTGGTTTTTTTCGTGCTGTTTTGAAATTAATGTGTGATGTCGCCATTCTTCAAATGCCTCTTGTCACCAAAGGGTTTAAAAACCACTCCCTCCCTCCAAGCGGTGGTTAAGCATTTGGCGGTTTCTCTGCCTTTCTCGCCTAAAGTAAGGTTGCAATTGGGGTCAAAAATGATGATTTTTAAGATTCTGCAGTTAATTTTCTCATAGTAAGACTTTTGAGTCATCCACTAACCCCTGTAAAAATTCCGTCCATTTCTGTGAGTTTAGCCAGGGAACGTTTCTTTGTAAGCAAAGCCGCTTAAGGTCAGAAAAAGGCTTTTAAGTGAGAAATTTACTCGGATATAAAATTAGAAATGAAGTGCAAAAGCAAGTATTTGTAATGCAATTATAATAATCCTCTAGTGTGAATTTATTAGCCTTGTAATGGTGCATTAAGTTTTCTTCCATGAATATATCTGCGGTCGTTAAAACTCCACCGTATGGAGGAATAATTTCAACACTCTTATTTACTACCCCAAAATGTGCTTCATCAATAATTCAACAATCCTGGGATAAACGAATTGTCTCAATTCAACATTCATAAAACAAATTAAGTGCGAATATTATACGGATTAGAAGAATAAACTGGATCGATCGATACAAAGTAAACGCGGAATTATGCTATGTTCAGAGTTGAAAACGATTCAGAAACTTTTTGAACTGATAATGAACTCTTTTACGCATATAATATCACACGGTAACTCTAATACAAGCGTATCTGGTTGTTAAATGTATTAGTCATGGATCTAAATAAGTTTTGTGTTCTTTTGTTTATCGAGAAGAAAAATTTTTGTGATTTCTCTCATGAATATAATCGCAACTTTTCTCTCTCTCTCTCCCTCTCTCTCTCTGTCTCTATTTATATCTCTCTCTCTGGCTCTCTTTCTATCTATCTCTGTCTCTCTCTCTCTTTCTATCTATCTCTCTCTGTCTCTCTCTTTAACGGACTACAAAAAGTGTGAAAGCAGTCCGCATAGATTCGAATCTCGGAATGATATGACAGACGAGAGGTCCAGAGTAACGTATGAAATCCATCGTTTCCGTACCGTTCTCGTTTCTTCTGCGTGTTTTGTCTTTATGAATATGGGCCTTCTTTTCTAGTTTGGTTTCAAATCGAAAATATAAATGGCACTGATGGTTATTTCCACGAAAGTAACAACTATAGTAGTAGCTATTTCTGAAAAATTACAAGTTAAATAAAAGCAAAATACTCAAAAGTAGCAGCTTGGGATCGAACCGGGGACGACCATCAGGTTACTAGCCGCACAATCTACCACTAGGCCATCGGTGCTGATTCCAGGATTGATCAATAACTTTATTTTAATGTTATAAAACGAGGTGGTTATTTCCACGACGGTTGAAGCATGCGCAGTAATAGGAGTTTGTTATTACGAGTTTTAAAACATTACAATTATGTTATTGAACAATCCTGGCATCAGCGCCGATGGCCTAGTGGCAGAGTGTGCGCCTAGTAACCCAATGGTTCCCGGTTCGATTCCAGGCTGCTACTTTTGAGTATTTTGCTTTCATTTGACTTGTAATTTTTCAAAAAGAGCAATTTTAGAGTATGGTTTAGTTGTTACTTTCGTGGAAATAAGGAGCCATTCATTAATTACGTAAGGGTCCCGAGGGGGTTGGAAAAATCCCTATATACCCTTACTTGGGGGATGGGGGGGGGTCAAACCCATTCTTACGTAAGATTTCCAAAGTTAATGTAAACAAATTCCAATTATTCTAATCAAATTACTATTGAATAACCCCAGAAAAACTTAGAAATGCTGACGATCTCGGTATATTATCGAAGCTTTAATTTAAAAAAAAGTGAAGGTATATCACACAGATGTATCTTTTTTATTGGAGTAGCATTAAGTTAAGATAAAAAATAAAACTGGAAATGGAATCGTACGTAAGAATAGGGGGGGAGGGATTTGAAAAATCTTACGTACCCTTACATGGGGGAAAGGGGGTTCAAAAATTGCCAAAATCATCCTTACGTAATTAATGAATGGCCCCTAACCACTTCGAATATAAATATATGCCGAATACCTGCCGCCCTGATCTCCTTGACCGTCTCGGCGTGGATGTGGCGTATGGTGGCGACGCACTTGAGAGTGACCTTGCCGTTGTGCAGGACGTCCGGGCGAAGCAGGAATCGCAGGGCCAGGCTGGAGCTCTCCAATTGGTCGGGGTACACCACCACCTCTTGGTCGGACAGATCGGATTGGGCCTGCGAGAGAAAGGGGGCGGTCCGTACAAATGAATCGTCAAATTGAAAAAGGGGATTGAGTAAAAAAAAAAAAAAGTTTTGAGGGAATCAAAATCAAGTACTGGTCAATGGACTCTGACCGCCTATCTGGTTCGAGACTATTAAAAGTCACGTGAGGGTGGTAAAAAACCCTCACTATCAAATCATATCTCACTACGACTACAAACTCTACTAGTGTAGTATCTGTGGTAACCAATTGCAAGCTCAGTAGGTCACGTGTTGGTTCTGTGTGACGTCAGACGGTTAGAGTCCATTGCCCCCCGTGGACCCGGACTAGGTGTACCAAAACGAGTTAAAACCCTGTCTTTTGGGTCAAATTTTCAAAAATTATTGTGGGAGGTCCCCCAGACCCTCTTTTGTGTTAATAACATTGTTATTTACTATTTATATACATTAAGTTCTTCAAGATTCAAATGCTATCTAAAACTCTACTTAAGAGTCCTCTCCCTCAGTACAATAATCTAGATTTGGGCCTGATAATGACTAATTTTTTTTTGGAGAATATTTGGGCCCCTACCCAAATACCTTGCCAGAGACCTTAGGAAAAAAATTGGGAGTCAAACCCCCTTTCCCGAAAAACAAAAGTCTGTTTGTCCGGGCCTTTTATGGCTGTATTGACCACTACTTGACCTGAGGTTAACATGAAATCAAGCTTTTTCGACAACTTTGATTGGCTTAAAGCTTGTTTCCCTTTTTCAACTACCAAATAGAAATTTTGATTGAATGGTGAATATGGCCGTTAGATGACCTAAAATGGGTTTTTAGAGTCAAAATTTTTGGATCCGCCACGAGGGAATTGAAAAGAACTGTATAAATAATGGAATTTTCATCGTATAACCACCGAAATTTTACTGGAGTACCCTATTTAGAATAAAAACAATCATCGAAAAAATATAAGCATATTCACACACAAAAAAATAGTGTACAGTTGAAAAATATTGATGAACTTGTTCCCTTTTTTCAAGCTTATAAAATTTCAGTTGAAAAAAATCTTGAAGCCCACTTAAATTGACAAATGAATTAGGATATTCATTTATAAAAAGTTTTAAACTTTTATCAAAAAGCTAACAAAACATGTAAAAAATATTTTTAATAGGTAAACATACCTATCCTTCACCAATACCAATCCCTTAGAAAAACTAGTCTATTCTAATCATCTTAAATTTCGTAAAATTTTAATACCACAATTTAATTCACATAAATTTCTTTCAAGTGACAGCGAATAATAAGGAACCTCTTCCCTTGGGGCCAAAGCAATTCAACTTCACATAAAATCAGAGCTGAACCTCTACCCCACACCAAAACAAACTCTACCCAAACAAACCCAATCCTATTTGTGGTCCTCTCACACAACCCAAGCTTTTATCCCCACTCTATAAAACCCCTCATGTTAACGGCCCCTCCCCCTACTCAGGAAAAAACATTGACTCTTCTCCTTCTCGAACCTCTCAAAAAACATCAGACACACGTCAAAAGCGAAGCCACTCTTTCGGAGATAAAAGAGAGAACTATAGTAAAAAACCACTCTCGAAACAAACCTTAATGACGTTGGACGGTAAGCGCGCTTACGAGTTGACTTTAGGGTGGGCTTATTATGGCTGGGGAAACGCTACGTGATCGTAGCAACACGCATGGGAAATTTCCCATTGTTCTCTTCTACAGTTAAATCGTCAGTTTAAAATAAGGATAAAAATGAAAAATTGGCTTTTTGTGTTTAAAAAAAAAAATCCCCAAGCTTTGCTCTATAAACATGATTGAAAAGAGGGGAAAAAATAAAAAGTTTGAATTCATTGATGCTTCTACCAAAATGTATTTACTATTTATAAACATCATTGATAAATAGAGGGATGAACGAAAATTTTGTACAGTCACTGCAGGAAGTATTCGTACACCTAACAAATTCGCACTAGTATACGTACCTCCTATTACGGCTAAATAACTCGTGCAAAATCCAAACAAAAAGTATCTTAGCATAGTATGTTATTCTTCATTATAATCTACCAAAAAAAAAGAACAAAAATATCAGAACTGTTAGAAAAAAATATTTAATAAGGAAGTGTTTTGAAAGCTATTGATTGTTATTATGAACCTAAAAAAAAAATAGCATGCACGTGCTTTTAAATTAGGATTAGGAACAGAACATGCTTTTCAGAAATGCCATGATCCAGTCTATGGCTGAACGAATATTTGTTTGGGCTTTCAAATCGCTTTATTTTTTTTCTAACTGTTCTGATATTTTTTTTGCACTTTTTTTTTGGTAGATTATAATGAAGAATAACATACTATGTTAGGATAATTTTTGTTGAGATTTTGCACGTGGAATTTAGCCGTAATAGGAGGTATACTAGAGCAAATTTGTTGGGTGTACGAATACTTTCTGGAGTGACTGTATGCATTCACACAATCGCGTCGCGTTCACTAAGCCATACGAATCCACCTTCTTCAGCCTTCACGCCACACGACGTTCATCGGTGCCATAGGATACCACAAAAAGAGGAAATGTAGAGGAGTAGAGGCTTTCCTGTCCATTTATTTTTGAAGGAACGAAGCATGTCTTGTCACGTATAGAGTCCGGATGTCATGTGAGTGTCTCTTAGGTTTTTTTCTCGAAGGGTATATTCAATAATATCAATCTCAGGAGATGAATATTTTAGAGGGGGATTTTCTTGCTTGAGTGTCCAGGTCTGGTACTGCTGGAGAGGGTATATTGGAGAAGTAAATGTGTTTGAGTATAGAAAGAGGTTGTATATTTGAGCTCTTCTGAGTGGCAGTGGTATATGTCCAAAAACACAAAATTCTTTTGGGTATTTTTACGTACTCCGCGCAAGAAATGTGGCTATGCAGTATGCAGCTTTCGGGCAGACTTATTGAAACACCCTGTATAAAAGATGTTTTTTTTTTTTACTTTTAGGCTGGGCGCGCACGAGTGACTAAAGTCACGGCGACCAGGATTACAAGTATCAAAAATATCACTACAAAACAATAGAGCATTTTCAATCACATGACTTTACCTAACAACGGCCTTAGCAACGTTGTTTTTATCCTTCAGTGATGTCATGTGCGAATGCTTCTATTTCCCGCCCCTAACAACAGCCTTAGCAACGTTGTTTTTGTCTTTGTCACCGTGACAAAAGTCGCCCGTGCGCGCTCGCCCTTATCCCTTAGTATTTCGTGCACTAGTTTTCTATATCAAAAGTTCAATCCTGCAAACAAAAAGTTTTACATTACTCGTAAGTTTAATAATGGACAACTGCAGTCAATTTTTGATTTTAAATCTTAATGTATTCAGAATGGATTAAAACTTTCAGAAAACAATTTAATATTACCTTTAAAAGCGCTAATTAATTTTTGTGCTATTTTTATTGAAAAAGAGCTTAGTTTCGGTCTGAGCTGAAACAGATTGCATAATTCCCATGAATACCATAACAAACATAATTCCCTGTTCCTTTTAAGTTCGATTCGGTTCTGAATTAACTGCGAATAATAATGAATTCTAATTAAAATTTTTCTCTGACTTAGAAGCCGCATCGCATTTATCCTGTGTTGATAAAACGAAAGCAGTGACAAAAATAAGATCACTAATAAGACGAATAAAGTGAATAATCGGCAGAAGACGATTCTGCAAATGCACTAAAATCAGCGTTAGAAATTGGATAAAAACCCCACTAGTCCTGCGGACCAGTGCTTTCCCAATCTTACTGGTCCGCAACAAAAATCACTGGTCCGACAAATTAAAAAGGACCGGTTTAAATATTATTATAAAGTAACTATTGGACTGAATGTGCAGCGTTAGAAATTGGATAAAAACCCCACTAGTCCTGCGGACCAGTGCTTTCCCAATCTTACTGGTCCGCAACAAAAATCACTGGTCCGACAAATTAAAAAGGACCGGTTTAAATATTATTATAAAGTAACTATTGGACTGAATGTGCAGCGTTAGAAATTGGATAAAAACCCCACTAGTCCTGCGGACCAGTGCTTTCCCAATCTTACTGGTCCGCAACAAAAATCACTGGTCCGACAAATTAAAAAGGACCGGTTTAAATATTATTATAAAGTAACTATTGGACTGAATGTGAGTACCAAATAGTAGTGTTAAAAATTAATACATATTCAATAATATTTTTCTTTTTCGCCGGGGACACCCCTATCCCATATAGCCACATTTCGGATTCTGTCAAAAATATGCACTTGCTTCAAAACCAAATGCAATCTTCCAACTCTAGCGCTGCTAGAACTGGAGGGTGGGATATTTTTTCACCACATACACTGGTCCGGTGGACCAGTGATTTTCTGATTCCACTGGTCCGAGCCGTTTTTCAGTTGTCCCGGACCAGCAAACCGCCCCAATTTCGAACGCTGACTAAAATGCTCTGGAAGCCGTTTTATTTTCACCTTCCCCCAGCCGGTAGGGCTGACGTCACAAGGTCACAACCTGCACTAATTCTCGGTTCTTATTGGGTAGCTGAACCTAAATAGCTGCTCTCTTCGACGGTTTGTTAACTAAGAAAAGTATCTTTATCACCGTGGGTCAAGGTGTTTCAAAATGCGCGAAAACTGAGAATGTAAGTCAGCATGTCATAATTTGTAAAGGACTCTTGATGGAATGGTAAACGTTTGCTTACCTAACCAGGTCTTCGTTACAACCATGGTTACAACCGAGTTAAGAAAACAATTCAATAGAAGAGGTTTTTGTACCGTTTTATTCTGTATCAACCAAAATCAAGAAATCTTTATAAAGAGCTCTCTAGAAGCTAATGCGACTGTGAAATACTGAGATCCGTTCAAAATCCCGACTACATTTGCCCGACAACTCATTTTTGCCTAGATAAGAATCTTATTACATTGTTGAAATATGGGGGGGGGGATATTGCCACAGAACTAGTGAACCTTGTGACTATGGTTTATTTATTGGTGTTATAAACATAGGACTAGTGAACTCTGTGACTAGTGAATGAATTTATTTATTGTTGTAACTAATTTAATTTAATTATAAACACATTTTATTTTAGTAGTTTCTTTTGTTAGTAATGGATTTTTGATGTTTAGAAGGTTCTAGAATATTATAGAGCATTCTAGTGTGTAGAATTTTCATTCTTAGTATTGTCTCAACTTAACTTTCTTGTTAGTTTACGTGACAATATTTTTATAATTTGTGGTATGAAGCTGGTGTCAGGTATTGTATGACAAAAGGGGAATATAACCCAAAAACTGAAGTTCTATCGTTAAAAAAGTGATCCCATAGAAATAGCATTAGCGACAAGTATATCTTTGATCTTCCCGCAATATGGAATACGTCGCACTTTACTCCATGAATATGTTGATTTGATGCAATTTGACATTATTGCCAAAGTTGAACGGGAAAATCTCTTACCAGCTGGTCGTTGATGTACCACTTTAGGTCAGGAGCGGGCTTGGACTTTCCCGAAATGCACCAGATGGAGACGTTGTCTCCCACTTCGTAGTCGGACTTTTCTTCTGCCAGCATAGGACCGTCAGCCGGGGGTACTGAAACAAAAAAATAATAATTTAATCGTTTTATGATTGGAAGTAATATTCAAAACGATATCATTATGCACATTTGTTTGGAATAACTTTTTAATAGAATATAATGAATACGTACATTAAAAATTTCAATATTTTTTCTCAATAATCATAAATGTTAATGGTCAACATAATTTGTGCATTGCTCTTCTCTGAGAACTTCACCACTTCTGAGCTCTAGAATTTTATTTCTGACATTCGTGTGTTCTTAGGCGTTCTCTACAAATGTGTATAATGATATACTAGTTTTAAATTCTTCTCCATCTCTCTGCTCTAGAATTTTATTTTTGACATTCGTGTGCTCCTGGCGTTCTCTACAAATGTGTATAATGATATACTAGTTTTAAATTCTTCTCCATCTCTCTACTCTCTGCTGTAGAATTCTATTTTTGACTCTTTTGTGTTCCTGTCATTCTCTATACTGATTCCATCCATTTCAACTCAATCTGGGACTTTCCCTTTTCCTTCTTGAAAAGGTCGATGAAGAAGTTTTTTGATGAGGAATAACCATGATATATTTATTGTTTCGAATTACCACAATCTTGAGCGTATACCTTCAAAACCGCCTGAAATATCGTAACGATTTTTAGAATGCATAAGACGCTAGAGGCTTTTTTTTTGCCTCATCTCTTTTATTCTGTGTAAAAAAGTGTGTTTAATTGCTTGTAGTCTTACAAGGAAACGTTCTCTAGGGTGAACTCACAGAATTGGACGAAAATTTTACAGGGGTTAGTATATGACTCAAAACACCTTCTGTAAAAAAATTAGCTGCTAAATTACAGTAGAAAAGCTGTAAAAAATTATTAAAATTATCATATTTAACGCCAAATGTAACCCTACTAGGCGAGGATGCTTCCTTTGGCTCTGTGCCAAATGCTTAGAATAAACTGGCCGCGTTTGAGTTTAAATGAGCGAATAAAAAAAAGGTTCATAAAATACAAAAAAGGATTAAAAATGAATTAAAGGAGGAAAATTAAATCAAAGGAAAGGAAATTAATTAAAAAACTGTTGTTTTTATGGATATTCTGAAGTACTTTTAACAAAATATCTCAATTTCACGTTAAATACAAATTTAATCATTCCATCTAATAGAAAATTCGCCAAGTCGCCAAGTGGTGATAACTGAATGTGGTTGGCATCTCAGAACCCAATTTTCAAAGTTAATTTACTCCCTCCCTAATGAAATTTAGCAGCTAATTTTTTCACAGTAAGTTTTTTTAGCCATCTTCTTATGCCTGTAAAATTTTCATCCAATTCTGTGAGTTCACCCTGAGAACGTTTCCTTGTTAGACAATCTAATAATGAAAGGGGCAGTTCAAATAACGAAAACATGTTTTTGGTCATTTTTAACCTCCCCTCCCCCCTTGTCAGCAAACATAAACAAACCGCAAACCCCCCCTTTCATAATTACGTAAGAAAACTGCCTGACCCCCCCCCCCTTTGATTTTTTTATTTTCGTACAAAATGTTTAGCAGTGCCTAGATTCCAGAAACTCATTGTGCTCCATGAACACTTAACTTATTAAAATTTTCCTTGTGCTTTAATTTATTTTCTTTCAATTTTTTGTGTAAAATTTGTTTTGGTTGAATTTTGAAATTGTTTTTAAAAATCAAGAGAAATTCGAAAATGCAGTGTTTGTAACATCTTACGTAAGCATCACTCATCCCCTCCATCCCCCCTTGTCAGGAAATATAAGCATCAAAAGGGCAAATCCCCTCCCCCCTTAGGTGCTTACGTAATATTTGAAAAGCCCCAAATCAAATGTTTTATATTTTAATATCAATCATGAATTCGTTCATTTAATTTAAAGTAACATAACTTTGGAAACAAAAAACAATTGAAAAACTTTTTAATAAGTCGAAAACTTTAATCATAAACACCACATATCTTATTTCAAAACCACTCATCCTTTTGTACTAGTTAAATACTGTTACATCAAGCATTTTAACTATTCTTTAACTTCATTCTCGAATGAACTACTATTCAACCCAGACGTATTAGTTATTTTCCCTATAGAAATAGAAAATATTTTCTATTTAGTTTAACTCGAAAATATGTTTATAAAGAACGATATAATAATGCTGTATCTTAATCAGTATTACTTTTAATGTTTAAATTCATTGAAAAAGAACTTCCCAAAGATAAATTTAACAAAGGAATCAAAAATGGAAATCGTATTGATTTCTCTTAATGTATTAAATGAAGTTCAAGTCTAGATTTCTATTATGTTTAGTATAAGCTTCAAAAAAATATGTATTTCTTTAGAAAAAGGATGGAGGTTTTATACGATTATCAGTTTTTTCTTTCAATTGGAATAACAAGAAACCATTGAAAAGAAACTCATCTTCAGAGTATTATGTAGAAAATGCATCATACTAAGGCAAATTATTATGTTTACCGAGAATTGACAATCTTTTACTTTGTATAATTAATGTAAAGTAAAGTATTAATTGTTTATAAAATTTACTAAAGTTGATTCATTGTAAAAGCAGCTTTTATTGTATGTACTTTACTAGAGAACATAAGAAAATATTTGGAAAAATACTTGAGAAAAAGTTATAAAAAAAATCAATTTATATCTTGTTATAGAAACCTATTTTTAAAAATTGAGTACGTTCTTTTTAATTTTTATTTTAAAAGGCTTATGACTAGGTACTACTCTACGAATAATTCAAACACATGGACAAAAATAATAGGGAATCTAGCCTAAGCCAATTCAGAATCACCCTGCTTAAGGTGGGTGGCGGAGCAATCCTAAGGAGCTAGAGCGTGGATAAAAGTCGTCAAAATCAATGAAAATGGGTTATTGTGGGCAAATGGGTAGGGTTAGAAATAAAATTTCAATATTTAGAATTTATTTATCTTATATTTGAATTGTTACGTGAAGCATGCAAAGAACAAAGAACACAGAACTAAAAATATTCATAGAAAAAAACACGTTTACTATGTAAAATAGGAAAAAAAGTATTAAAGTTGTATTGATTACTCAGGGGCCAACGCAGTGACCCATATGAGCTACTATTGATAGGTAAAAATAAAAAAGTATTTTAAATAATAATAATTACATTTAATAATATTAATTAAAAATACAATGAAGTAGTATAAGTAAACCACTGCAAGGTGAGCTTCAGTATATAGATAGAGATAAAAAAAGAGAGATAAAAAAAGAGCGTTTGTGGGAAAAAAATCAAAAGAAATCTTCAATACTTACTATTGTCATAACAAAGAGTTTTAGTTGTTTTTTAAATTTGATAGGGGGATTTTTCTGATTTTAAGTTTTCGGGTAAAGAATTTAGGTGATAAATAGACAAAATTATTATATTTATAATTAATGAAATTATTATTATATTATATTTATCTCTTATCATATTTTAACTTGTTTATTAAAACTGTGTTGTAAAGTTTTTGTCCTGAGGGGGGGATGGTCTTTAAAATGCGACAGTAATAATAATTTCGACATACAAAGTGTTTCACCACTTTTTATATCTACTGCATTTAAATTAATATCATTATATGAATAAATATGAATGAATTACAGTAGATGAAAGGTTTTATATGCAAAGCCATAAATATATTTTTTTGACAGTTTAAAGCTATATTTTAATTATTAAACTTTTAATAATAGCAAATTAGGGTACTAATAAATAGTTTTTTGACAAATAATTACTGAACCTTAATAAAATCTGACTATATATATCATAAGGATAATACACTCTATTAAAATAATTGAATTTTTATACTCCTTTAAAAATAACTAAATTAATATTATATTTGCTATCCGTGTCTTATAAATTTAATATTTTTGTTTCTTGAAATAGATCCGCGTTTTCAATTAAAAAAGAGGTGTTATAGAAACTTTAAAAGCCATGACTTTACTACTGATTTATAAGCTTTTACAAACCATACATTAAGACTTATTATTACTACTCCCTACATATTAATTTTGTGACTGCCCATAAACTATAATCTAATTCTCGTAGTTACGAAAACGGTTAATCACGCTATACTGCAGAATAGGTTTTTAACTAGAAAGGATGAAATTAAATAAAGTCTAACTAGACGGCACTACATCATATTCAACGCTTAACGATCTTTCCAGCTCTGAATTTCCAGTCACTAGGTATATAGTTTCCCTTTTCTTTCTAGAACGGGAAGATTTTCTCCAACTGCAATTAAACAGGCAGATTTATCCCTCCATATTTCCCCTGAAGTTTCTCCCCCGTTTCTGCCAAAGTGGCAATTCAGACAATTTCGTGAGGAGATTTGGTGATAATAGGTTGGGAAAAGGGAAGGGCAATTATGCGCCCTTTCAGTAGCGTATTCATTGCCCTCTACTTAGTATATGATCTTTTCTTTACTACCTTTTGTAGGTAGTGCAGACGGTTTAGGGAAAAGAAGGTTGGAGAGGTTTTCCCTGTATTCCCTTGTGAGCTGGAGAAGCTTGTGGATTAGTTAATGATTAGTGTGTTACTTAGTTTACTTCGTTTGAATTCGCGTTAGGCTAAAAGATCTAGTCTTGACAAATCGAGGTAATGATGTGTGAGGAAATTTATATTTGATGTGAAAATTTATAGAGTGTTTTCAGGTGACGTCACAACCGGTTATTTTCTTTTAACTGTGTACCTTCTGTAGGGCTTTTAACTGTTGCTAAGGCCATTGTTTACCTGTTGCTAAGGCGGTTTTTAGGTATGGGGTCACGTGATTGCAAATGCTCCAATAGAGGAATTCCACGGCCAGTCATTTTCTGTAACTGTTAACCTCTGTAGGGCAAAAAACTGTAACATTTTCTGTTGCCAATGTTCTGTGATTGAAAATGCTCTATGACTTGTTTCGTGAAATAAAAGTAGCAACTCGAAAATTCTTCATTTTTAGTATAAGCTCGAGTCAGGCCCTGATTTACCATTAGGCTCACTAGGCCTGGGCCTATGGGCCCCAGAATTGGGAGGTCCCTAATTTTAAAAAGTAAAAAATAATGTGTAGTAGAAATAACTTTTTATACTTCCAAGAATGTTTTTTAAAATCGACAATAAAAATCGAAACCTTTTATCAAAGTAAAAAACGTAAAAGATAGCTGAGAACGTGTCTGACTTTTCACTTTGAAGGATTTTTTTTCCAAATTGGGAGTGATAAGTCTAAATGAGCCGCTACCGTCCATATCTTCTTTTCTCTTTTATTCTCATAATTTAAAGTGTTATTTTTTTACTTAAAATTTTGATTTATTACATGGTTTGAGCTCTAAATAATTTTTTTCGTTCTTCTCCGATTACCCAACCACGCCCTTGTCTACAGCACGGTTAATCAAGGTTTTACTCTGAGACCTAGAGGTATTGCTTCTTGCCTTAATACTAAAAAAATTATCTTTACACATAAGACAATCTTTTTGACTACAATTCAACGTGAGACTAATTTTCATAAAACAAGATGGGTGTCCCAAAAAAGACTGCCAAATTTTAAAACAATTTTATTAAAAAACTAAAAACGATAAAAATACGCTTTTTTTGCATCCTACTCAGAAGACCAAAGAATTTTATGACACAAATTTTCGTAAATAATTGTTCCGAAATCCCTCGACAGGGTATAAAAGTATCAATCTTCCCATAGGAGATAATGGCCACCTGTCGGGGGATTTTTGAACTACGATTTACGAAATTTGTGTCATAAATTATTTGGTCTTTTGAGTAGGATGCAAAAAACCGCGTATTTTTATCATTTTTAATTTTTGAGTTATTGATTTTTAAAATGTAATGTGTCAGTCTTTTTGGGGACACCCTGTAAGTTTCAAAATGCGTCTTACCCACGACTTCGAGGTGTCGCGTCGTCTGCACGCATCTGAAGTAAGGCTTGTCCGACGACACCTGACACGTGTAGTTGCCGAAGCTGTCCATGCCCAGGTTGCGCAGGTACACAGTGCTCTTGTCCGATCTGGACACCTGCAACACCAAGAAACTTCATTTATGCGTCTTTCTAAATCAGGGGTTCCCGAACTTTTCGACTCTCGGCACCCTTTGGAGCACTAGAACGGCACCCTAGTCATATAATACCAATGGGACGCATTTTTGTTCTAATAAACAAGGTTCAGATATTTCCTCCCTTGTAACGAGAGCTAACTAACCTTCTTAACAAACTTTTTAGCTCGAGTATTTCCTCAAGATTAAGGATACAGAGCTAAATCGTGAAAAAAAAATTACACCAAAATCATCTTCCCAATAACCCTAGCCGTCGCGTCGCCTACATTACGCACTGTAACAATTTTTTTAAGCTGTAATACAAAGAACTATTTAATTTCAGTCTTATTTTTTAGTAAGGGATTTCCAAATAATTTATTGTTTGTAACTAACTAATTACAGATACACGCACGAGTTTAGAAAATTTAGTTTTTAAAAAACGTGACTTTGTGGGGGGAAAGCCTATACGAATAAGACAACCTACTTAATAAAAAGCAATTAAACCATGCAATAAATTGTTAAAATCTATTTAAAAACTCCTCGATGTATCGAAGTTTCTTTCACCCTATCCATATTAATTTGTGATCTTAGTTCTTAATAGAACACAAAAAATAACCCAGTGACCAAAAAAGTTAATTATGTCAAGAATACGTGTATTCTAATATCCAATGACCTTATACTTCGAAAAACCAATTTAATGAAGGTATTTCCGACGTAAAAAAACATCAGAACCTCTCCTCGATGAAGGTTTTTTAGACATTCGTCCTCGGACAATTTTCTCTCGGTTCAGTTTTATAATTTAAGCTCTTCGTTCAGATGATGATGATAATAATGAAAATTAATAACTTTTTTTCTGGAATTACGACTGCATCTCAGATTGGATCAATTATTTTGCAATATTCCCTTCTTTCTAATTACTCCTCGTAAAAAAATTCTCCTGGAGAGCTTTTCTTTGTCAATTTCTTCTTCTCCTTCTCCCGACGACGTAAGCAAAAAGGCCGAATTTTTTTTGTTTTTCGTTAATTTTTGTGGATGTGTAAATTAGGAAAAAGTTATTTTGCATGGAGACGTCTGTTTACTTATTTTTCATTTTTGAAGGAGGTTGGTTCCGTTTTTGGGGCTTTAATTTATTTTTAATCTTGGATGGTAGACAAATACAGAATGTTTGTTTCTCAAAGTCTGAAAATAAAATTTTTTTTTTGACTGATCAAATCGTAATTGCGAAGAATGTAATCATGATGAAATATTCGTGGCGGGCGAAATGAAAATTTATGAAGTAATTGAAAGTGAACAAATTATCTTTTAATGAAAGAAAATTCATTAGAGGTTCTGTGAGTTTTTCCGCGAGAGTTTTAAAATATTTTCATGGTAATAAACCAGGAATTGTGTTCGATGACCCAGAAAAGAAATGTATCTAAATTTTTTTTTAAAATCAAGGAGAGTAGTGAATATTACTTTTTGAGCTTAATTTAGTTTATTCTGTAGGATGTAATAAAATAATTTCAAATTTGTAATACGCTAGGAAAACGGTTTGCTTCTTGAATTACAAAAAAAAGTTTCGTACTTAAAAATGTCATATTTTACATAAATAGAATTTTTTTGTTATTATTATTTAGAGTGGAATAACTAAACATTTTAAAATTATTTATTAATTTTTCTTTTTTCTTTTTTCCAAAAAAAAAAAAAAGAAACTTCTTTTAAGGCATTTTTTATTATTAATAAACTGCAAGGTATGTTTTAGTGTTTGATTAAAGATAATAACAATATGATTGGTTGCTATTTTTACTCTTAGAATGCAAAGAAGAATATCAATTTAGCCTTCATAATTGGAATACCTGCAAATTTTGAAAGCTAACTAAATTTCGCTGCTAATTTTTTCACAGAAAGATTGAACAGAAAAGTATTTCTATTCTAAGAAGTCCATATAAAGTTCCTGAGATGTAAATTTTTTAAATTTCGTTTTGAGTTTTGGTGCGAAAACAGAAACACTGTTGTTGTTATGCGCTGTGACGTCACATCCAATAAAACCCCGTTTTCCAATCATTGAAAAACAGTAAAAACACTAGTTTCGCGTGCGCTGTGACGTCAAATCCCGTTTTTTGTTATCACGTGACTTTACTAGTGTTTTGGCAAAAATTGAATTTTAAATTATTTAAAAACATATTTTTGAACTTAAAAATCTGATATTATTTGAGAGTTTTAAACTATTATAACGTATCAAAAAAGTGTAAAATTAAGCAAATCCCTCACTTATGCAAATACCTCATTCCCCTATAAACACTAGTCTCATTTAAGAAAAAAATAAAAGACAATAAAACCCTCTTTAAATCCATAAAGAGAGCAGCAGGAACACAAGCGGCAAAATCTGTGTTCCATTGTCCGTCCTCCTCAAAGCCTTTCTAATGAAGACAGGAAATTGAGTTACGATGTTTTTACCCAATCCGCGAGAAAAGAGGTGGCTTTTTAAAAACTAGCACAGATTAACTTTCTGCTTCTTCGGCAAGTATAGAATTTCCTGAGACGACTATCCTTGAGAGAGGGAGAAATACAAGACTTGGCCAATTAAGATTTCTCAAGTCGCGTGGAGGGTTTTTTTTCCTTCTTCTAGCGCAAAATCTTACACCGGATCGCGTAAATTCAATTACCCATCTATCTCTGGAGTATTTCCGTGATTCAAGTGGGGGGTTTAAGTTGATCGGATTTTTGAATTTAAATACAGAAGGGAAATTTTTAGAATGGTAATTAGGTATAAGATGTCCTTTTTTTTAAGAATCAGGGAAATTGGGTGATTTTTTTTTTTTTTTTTTTTTTTTTGGATTGCTGAAAGCTCCGGTGGGAACTGTCTTCGGCAGGAATGGTTCGATATAGATGTGCTGTGCACCTCTTGGAATTGAAATTTTTCTTAAAAGGAGGGCCACGAGCTTGGAAAGAAAGTTAGTTGCGAATGAGGCCAAGACCCTCCATTTATAAGGGCCATACAACTGAATTTTTGTATCCGTTTAACTCTAAATCTTACGTTAATATCCATGAGGTCACGATTTTAACTTTTAGAATTAGCAGGTATTTACTTCGAATTTATTGTTTTGAATTTAGTTAATTAAAGCACTTACAGAAGTTAAGTACTTTTTTTTATAATTGAAATTAAAATATTTAAAAGATTTCTGTTCTTAAATAAGTTATTAGTTAAAGTTACGGTTGTTATTACAATGACTCAACTTTGGAAAAAAAATATTTGAAAATATTTTCGACTACATTTCCTCATTTTTGTAAAGACGAAAGAATTTCTGTAGACGAAAGAAACGACTTTATTTTTTACATATTTTCAATTTCAAAGACAGTTTTTCTTTTATATCCAATTTTATAAAATCAAATGAAGGTATTTAAAACATTTCAAAGACTGTTTGAAAATAATTAAAATTTGTCGAGGTAATGATTTTTTTCTCCTTGAAATACGAAAGGATTTGCTTTTTTTCAATTCTCATTTAAAAAAACATATTTATTTTACAAATTAATAGAAAAATGTTCTCTGTATTCTAATTAAAATATTTTAATGTTTTTTTTAGTTTATCTATTTTAAATTAAAGTTAAAATGTATAATTGAAAATGATGACTTTCAAATTCTGAAATTTTAAACTTGATTTTTATTACAATCGAAAGACAAAAAAAAATATGAATAAATACAAAACTTAATACAACGGCCTTAGCAACAGAAGATGTTACAGTTTTTTTGCCCTACAGAGGTTAACAGTTACAGAAAATGACTAGCCGTGCAATTCTTCTATTGGAGCATTTGCAATCACGTAATCCCATACCTAAAAACCGCCTTAGCAACAGATAAACAACGGCCTTAGCAACAGTTAAAAGCCCTACAGAAGGCACACAGTTAAAAGAAAATAACCGGTTGTGACGTCACCTGAAAACACTATTACTTTTGGGACAGACCTCGTATTTTCATGTTACTAGTTATTTTATTTAAAACTTCCTTAGCCATTTTTATGATAAAATACCCAACCTGCATGGCACTATCCCATATTTGAAATAGAGTGTTTTCAGGTGACGTCACAACCGGTTATTTTCTTTTAACTGTGTACCTTCTGTAGGGCTTTTAACTGTTGCTAAGGCCGTTGTTTATCTGTTGCTAAGACGGTTTTTAGGTATGGGATCACGTGATTGCAAATGCTCCAACAGAAGAATTCCACGGCTAGTCATTTTTGTAGCTGTTAACCTCTGTAGGGCAAAAAACTGTAACAACCTTCTGTTGCTATGGCCGTTGTTAGGTCCGAGTCATGTGATTGAAAATGCTCTATAATTGAAATTAAAATATGTAAAATATTTTTTTTTTCTTAAATGAATTTTTGTATCTTACATGGTCAGTCTCAAAAGTAATGAGACTGGTTCCATAAAACTAACTTATTGAGTGATAATTGTAGACACTTGATGTTCTACAAAACAGCCTTCTTCTACATTATAGAGCATTTTCAATCACATGACTCGGACCTAACAACGGCCTTAGCAACAGAAATGTTACAGTTTTTTGCCCTACAGAGATTAACAGTTACAGAAAATGACTGGCCGTGGAATTCTTCTATTGGAGCATTTGCAATCACGTGACCCCATTCTTAAAAACCGCCTTAGCAACAGATAAACAACGGCCTTAGCAACAGTTAAAAGCCCTACAGAAGGTACACAGTTAACAGAAAACAACCGGTTGTGACGTCACCTGAAAACACTCTATAAATAAACAGTTTCCAATGGCTGTGCCACATTACTTTTGGGACAGACCTTGTATTTTCATGTTACTAGTTATTTTATTTCAAATATCCTAAGCCATTTTTATGATAAGATACCCAACCTGCATGGCACTATCCCGTATTTGATATAGAAGATAATTCTAAGTTAAATTATACTTTTTGTAATGGACTTTCACTCAAATAAAATTTTTAGGTATAATAATAGAACTTAAGCTAGAACATAATTTATTCTAAAATAAGACGCACGTGCGTGTCAAAATTTTTCCTAAATTAAGGGAAGGAAAATTAGATGCTTCAAGAAATAAAGCTCTCTAAGACGTACTCGGCGCATATTAAGAAAAACCACAGTTCCATACAGAGATTAGTTTTTTAATTAAAACGCCACAAAAGAAAGCAAATATATAACCAAGTTAGTAGCAAAAAAAAAATAACCTCTCTCATTACAAACGAACAAAGAAAAATCCTCTCTTCTTCCGAGATTCTCACAGCTCATACTTGTGTTCTAATGGAATGCTAAATTGCACAGCATTTTTCATATTTTTATCATCACACACACAAAAAACCAACTTCTTAAAAAAAAAAGTCAGATCCCACTCATGAAGTTGTCACGTCAAATCAAATGCGCGCACACAAAAGAATTCCTCCCCCCCCCCAAAAAAAAAAAACACGGAATAACACGGGAAAGATAGCCAGGAGAGAAAAGTATAAAGCTTATATTCTTTCCAGTTTTTCCTCTCTCTCTTCTTTGATTAAAATGAAGAAGACACCGTAGAATCCGTGAGCTCATAAATATATTTCGAGAGTTTTAAAAGACATTTTCTTCTTCACTTCAGTTCAGTGCGAACTTCGTTATGGGTCGGCGATTTCTGCCGAAAGCTCTCGAAACCAGAGAGAGAGCTTATACTTTCCGCGCGCGGGAAAAATCTTTCGCGGGGACAAAAAAATTAAGAACTGCGTATTAAATTATCGTCTGGCCGTGTATAAATGGATGAGGGGGGTAGAGAGAAATACTTTTCGGTGTGGAGGAGAAATTCTTATTTGGAAGTTTTTGTTTTATGAAACGAGAAAGTTTGGGAATGATATGTCATGTCCTTCTTTTACTCTGGAACTCCTTTCGCTAGGTAGTATTTTGTTTTCGTTTCAATATTTTGGCAACCTTCGTGGAATTCGGAAAATTCCTCCTTTGAAAGTTTCGCTTTTTTGTTTGTCATTTTTTCTTTGCGTTTGTCTGTTCTTTAGCACTAGGATTTGATATTTGAATATGAAATTTGTCAAGATTTCCATGTAAATCCTATAACTCATGGACATTTGCGTATGAAGAAAACCAGTGAGATTTTTATCAATTTAATTCTTTTTAGACAAAAGTAATGCTTTAAAAATCTACCAATAGGTATTGTTCCTTTATTTTTTTTTAAATAAACACGCGCTTTTTTTGGTGATGATGTTATCATTTAATATTTAATATATCTCATTCATAAAGTATTGTTTGTTTTTATCTAATGATTTTTTTATCATACGCTATGTCTGAGTAATTTTGGGATACAAAGTGGTTTATTCCTAAAATTTTAAGTGTTTTTAAAATAGGCTTTCGAAAACTTTAGTTTTAATTCAATTCAACAAATTAGTAGACCTCCTGGTTCCACTTTCTCGCCAAAGACATATTTTTGGTGCGATGAAACCCCGTCTTCAACTCTGTGGGATTGGTTTGCCAGATGTTAGCTATCGCCATCTATATTTTTAATAATTCTGGTATCTGGGCTAGCCTGTATAGTATCTATCGAGCCGTGTATAAACTATGTATGATAAGATATATTCACTGCTTCCACTAAAGCCAGGAACTTACTTCATAAGTAATTTCGAACTTATCTTCATATTGTCAGACATACTCACTATCACTCTTTATCCCTTAAGCGTTAAAGAAAGGATCAAATAACCTTGTTCCAGAGAGAAATAAAACGAGAGAAAACAAATCCACCCACTTTTTCGTGGGCTTAAGCAGTCAGAAAAGTGACAGTTTTCATTACTCAAAACATTATCATTCGAAATAAACTTCGTGTATGAAAAAAAATCGCCGTACAAAGAGTAGAGGTTTTTACTATTCCCCTCTCTGAATCAATATTAATACTATACTACAAATATAACAATACTTATCTTTCCAAAGCTTACTATTACTACAAAAAAGTATCCTTTTATAATCTTTCAGGTGCTGCGAAAAGAGATCAGTGAGGGTAGAAGTGGAGTAAGTCTGAGATGACTGAAAAACTTTCGTAAAGCCCCACGTGGATGAATTCAACAATGGGAGCATCGTACAGTGTTTACGAAAGTAAGTTTATATTCACTTTCATAAAAATTGCAGCGTTGTATTTTATGCGTTATTCAGAATGTTGTTCAATTATGTAGATCTTAAAAGGGGGGAGTTGAATATATTTTAGGTGATGAGATTCAAAACAGCGTAAAGTTACAAAATGCCAATATGTTTGTAAATGGAGGGCACTGTTTGTCTCTCTTCTTCTTCTTACTTATCTCTCTGATCTGAATCAGATCAGATCCATGAGGTTGTTCGCCTTAAAAATATCGAGGACAAAACAGGGTCTTCTTTTAAGATCCTCTCGCACCAAATTTACGCATTCAATTAGGTGTTGTGCGGTGGCCTCTACAACATTGCAATTGGTGCAAATAGGGAAGGTTCTGGTACCTCCTCATTTGATCCTCATTTGATGCTATGAAGGGGTAACACCCTATAAGGTCAGAATGAGGTTGTGGAAATGAAATTTATTATTTAAAGGGTTAAACTTTAGAAGAACTTCTAAGGGTCCTCCAATTTTCATCGTTCAGTATCCGCAAGAAAAACCTTCTGAATTACGATATATACTTCCAAGTTTCTGATCCTAAATCATCTCATAAGAAACATATTGTTCCTATCAAACTGTTTAGTGCGCATGCTCGAGAACTTACAGCAGGAAGAAAATCTCATTGTTGAAAGTGTTCACAGCTTTAAATTCTGGAGCATGCACACTAAGCACTTCCATAGGAATTGAGAGTTGTCAGGAGACACAGTCGAATTGAGCAGGTTAGAAGGACAATATCATAGGTCCTTAAAACCTAGTTTTTTTTTGGGGGGGGGGGATTGAAAGATTTCGCAATGATTCCTGTGGTGCTACTATGGAAGAATAATTATTGGGCTGCGCTTACTATACTTGACAGCAACGTTTCACGTCACTACGTTGAAGCAGAAACTGCGTAAACAGAAAGCCTGTTTGGTTGCTAGGAGGAGTTTCGGTTCGCAAATCGTAATAAAAAGATGCTATATCTACATGCGTTTAACTAAATAATCATATTTTTAAATTGGCGTTCTTCATTTCACTCAAAATTCAAACATCGCGCTGGGAACTGCTTTGTTTGCAAGTAAAGTAGTTGTAACATGTTAGTGACGTCATTGAGTCAGGAAACGTTGCTGTCGAGTATAGCCAATGATTTACTTTATGACTTAACCAACATCCCCACTAAATAAGAGGTCAGAATAACCTGTGATTTAGGTGACCTGATAATGCTACGAAATAATGCTATAATAATATGACCTGAGGTGATAACTATCCACTTTGATTCTGAGAATCTCAATTTTCTCCTGCGAAGGACAATTTTCGAGAAGAAATATCTCTAGAGTACTTGCTCCACTTTACCTCGTAACACCCTCCGTCTAACTTCACAACGAGGAGAGGGGGCCAGACCAAAAACCATTTCCAATGGATCCTTGAATAATAAATAACCCTTCATGTCTCCGGCTGAACTAACGTCTGCAAAATCCCTGCAAATGTGTTTTTCATCTCACACTTATATATCTCAGCCTTTCAAGTCTGCACAAACGCACACAATGCGGAGGAGCCCAAATCAAATCACTCTCGTCTGGCCTAATCTAGTCCAGAAGTTCTTTCTGTGTCTAGAATAAACACCGTATATAGGAAAAAGAGTCTTTGACTATTATGGAAGGAACTCCCTGGGATTTTGGAGGGATTTGCCATGCAATAAATGCTTTTGTTGTACTGGTATCTGTCTGTCTCTGAATGTTGTGACTTGAAACAGTTTTTTTTTTGTTGCACTCCGGAGAATTACTCTGACATGAATTCGGAGATTTCAGTTGACATGGATACAAGTTGTTCAGTGTTTTGGGGAGACTTCAGTCGGGGTATTCAGAACTTCAACATTGATGGCGTTTTATGCTTAACGAAGTGGTATGGAGTAACTTTACTTTCACATAAAACGTTTTTATCCGAGTTGAAAAAGTTTCATTTGTTTTTTCCCGCTTTATCTACTTTTAACACGTTTGAAATGGGAAGTGTTTGGGAAATTTTCCGTTTCACTTTTTTTCGAAATATTCTACTACTAGTTTTGATAGTGTTCTATTATATTAGTTAGTTTTATTAGTCTATTCTTTTAGTTTTCTTTATTATTTACAGTTTAATAATCGCTTTAAATCGTCGGAATAACAAAAATAAAGATAAATAAATATTAAAAATAGAGATAACAGCGAGAATTTAGTTTTGTATTTATTCATTTTTTTTTTTGTCTTTCGATTGTAATAAAAATCAAGTTTAAAATTTTTCAGAATTTGAAAGTCATCATTTTCAATTATACATTTTAACTTTAATTTAAAATAGATAAACTAAATAAAAAAACATTAAAATATTTTAATTAGAACACAGAGAACATTTTTCTATTAATTTGTAAAATAAATATGTTCTTTTAAATGAAAATTGAAAAAAAGCAAATCCTTTCGTACTTCAAGGAGAAAAAAATCATTACCTCGACAAATTTTAATTATTTTCAAACAGTCTTTGAAATGTTTTAAATACCTTCATTTGATTTTATAAAATTGGATATAAAAGAAAAAATGTCTTTGAATTTGAAAATATCGTTTCTTTCGTCTACAGATATTCTTTCGTGACGAAAGAATATCTGTAGACGAAAGAAACGATATTTTCAAATTCAAAGACATTTTTTCTTTTATATCCAATTTTATAAAATCAAATGAAGGTATTTAAAACATTTCAAAGACTGTTTCGTCTTTACAAAAATGAGGAAATGTAGTCGAAAATATTTTCAAATATTTTTTTAAAGTTGGGTCATTGTAATAACAACCGTAACTTTCATACCTCAAAAAATAAATTTAATTATAGACGGTAAAATCGTTTAGAATTTTGACCTGACCATCATTGTAGATTTTATATAATTTTAGATATTTGGAATAAATTACCACAGTTTATAATTTTATTTGTGAAGATTATATTTCGATACTTTTTTCTTCGTATATATAACGGAAGTATTTCCAAGTATTTTCAAGACCTAGAACTTCAAAGCTTAAGAAATAAAAAATTAAAGTGTTTGAAATTATTTATTAAGTAAGATAAAATTATCCTCTTCCACTTTTAATAAATAAAAATTTGAAAGAATTGAAGTAAGTTTTTATATTCCTCCAGAATCTAAATACTCAAACGTAATAATTTTAATTTAACACATTGTAAAAAATCAATTAAAAAGTATTAATGTTCAAAACGGGCTGCAATACTATGGTTTATAAACACCTAAAAAATTAGCTCAACTCTTTTAAACTTATTTACTTCTAGAAGTTTATCAGACGTGAACTTAAAAAAGATGGTTTATAGAATTTTTACAATGCTTACTTGATGTCCTTAATGCATTGATGGAATCTTTTATGATATTTTCAAAAGAAAAATGCTTGTTTGAAAAAATGTTGTTAAGTTTTTTTTTTTAAATTCTGCATGAAAACATACTTTCCCTTCAACTCATCCAAAAAAAATGCATTATAAATATTCATACATAATTACTTTTTACGTGAAACCCGTACAACGCTTTTTAGAACACGCGTTGAGTGAATTTTAACACAAACGATATTTTTCTTTTCTTCACTTCAGATTCTTCACTTCTCAGACAAAATCCATTATTATTTTTTTCTTCTAAAAACGCGTTTTTTTAATGATTACCCCTTGCGGTTTTTTCTTTTGATAGTTATGGATCAAGCCGTATTGAATAGCTTCAAGTTTTGTTATATCTTTACTTCATAAATATTCTGGAAACTCATCACGCAAGTTCATCATAAACTTTTAGTTTCAGAATTGATCTAAAAATATCTTTCAAAAGAAAAACGTTGTTTTCGAAGAAAGTATCAAAAACGTCTTAATTATACCCACTCTTAGAAGATGAATCTTAATACTTTGTAAACAGGCATTTTCTAGTAGCTCAGCTAAACTTAGCTGGTCTGAGCATCATTTACCTAAAATTTAATTTGTGCAAACGAATACTTTAAATCTCTTTTTTAATGTAAATGTTCATGGTGTGTGTAATTTTTTAAGCCTTTAATTAGTCGTTGTGATGCATTTTGTTCACTTTTAGAGCTTTAAATGCTTCTGTTTAATTGCTGCTTTACCCTTTAACTTTTACTTCCAGCTAACCTAAATTTAAATTCACGTTGAATGATATATGAAGGGTTTCTTTTTTGTTACCGTTCATTTTAAATTAAAAGCGAGTGGAAAACTCAGTTCTGGGTTATCTATGCATCTATGGTATGTCCAAACATAAAATATTTTATTAAATAACATTAAATTTGCTTTATGATTTACGTATATGCATGCTTATGAAACTTTTATGTTCGTCACACTTCCAATTTCATTTTATTTTAAAAATAATTAGCTCTGTAAAGTACTTTGGTGCATGAATATGTTTTAAACTGACTTTACTTAGGGGGTATATTAGGGGGTTTATCAATCTGTGACGCTTTGTAACAAGGGGGAGAGGGCGTAACAAATCAACATGAAACCAGAATTATTTTCTTGTAAAATGCAGTTTACACATAGTATTTAAAATTGCACTATGGAAATAAGAGTTTACTTTGGAATTATAAGGTATAGATTAACAAGCTGAAGTAAAAGAGTGGGGTTCCAGGTTCTTTTCCAAATTTGTATAGCACGTGTTGTTGGTAGGAAAGCTTAACGTGGGACATAAAGGGGGTGTGGCACTTTGCGACATACGGGAAAAAGGGGGTCGAAAATGCAGAGGATAAAGTGTGACATCATTTATGGATGGCCCTTTTATAATCGGGTATGGGCTGAAACTCTTCAGAAATGCATGGTTCCTATCGCTTTCGATTTGACATCAAATACTCGACACCCAAAAGCATTCGATGCCTAAAATAAATCGGTATTATTGCAGTATGGCTATCTACCAGTTTATTTAGCTCATTAGGATTAGTTAGCTTATGATGATTACTTAGTTTATTAGGTTTAATTAGCTTATTAGGATTAGTTATTTTTTTAGTTAGCTTATGAACATAAGTTAGCTCACAATGTGTGACAAATTTCAATGTGTGACATCACACATTGAAAATCAAAAAATAAAACTAAATATCAATTTTTTTTCTGGAAAATGTGTAATGTGTAGTTTAAACAACATTATTATAAGATTCATACCAACGAAAAAAGAGTTCACTTTGAACTTATCAGGCGGGGTGCACTTAAACTTCAATGAAAACATACGGTTCCATATTCTTAGTAACCTTATTCTAAACTTATTATTGGTAGCAGACCGTGATTTGTGACAAAGCGAGGGAAGGGGTATAGTTAATGTTGAAAAAAAAGTGTTACATCATTTATGGATGGCCCCAAATCCAGATAGCTAAACTGGCAGATCGCATACTGCAAGAAAGAATAGCAAAATATCGATGATTCCAAGAAGACTCGATTCTACTCACGTCGACATCGATTCCCCTCTGCGGGAAGGTCTTGTAGGGAGGGTCCGCGGCCGGCACGTAGCGGAAGAACTCGGCCATGTCGCGGTACCACTTGACGGCGTAGAGCTTCTCGCGGCCCAGGTCGTAGCCGCACCGCAGCTGCACGTTCTCCCCGCGCACCACGGGGCTGGGAATGTGGAACAGCGTGATCTTCAGCGGGGAGCTCTGCACTCCGTCTGATGGAAGAGAAAGATGTCTTTACCACCACGCAAAGAAGCTAACATTTTTAATGGTCATACACTTTCAATGATCAATGTATGATCATTGAAAATTCCCTTCCCCGATCATCATTTTTCTAAATACCATTACACTAACACTAAGGGAATTCCATTCTTTGGCTAATAGATTAGTATTGCACGTTTTTTTAAAACTCACCCCACGGTTTAGCAAGTGGTCCAATTTCTATCAAATTTATAGCGTAAGTAGTACGGATATCGCTGTACCTCATGCAATAAATTTTGTGATTTTATTATGTTTTGTTTCGTTAAACTGGCCTCGAAAAAACGTCCTTTTGTAACGCTCTTACACTACATTAGGTCCTCCTAGCTCTTTAACGATGTATCTGTGTCCCCCCATTCCTATTCAAAATATGGTTGTCTAGATCCCCTCTACCTACCCTACACAGTTTGTACCACGAATTTAGGACCACCTGTATAAATAGGAAAATGGCATTAAATATTTTAATCTACTTGAAACTAAATTTTGATATTTCATTCTTTACGAACTTTATTGAGATTTTCTTAAACCAAAAGTGAAAATTATTATAAGGGGCCGTTCAAATATTACGTAAGCGCCTCAGGGGGGAGAGGGTTTGCTATTTGCTTATTTTTCCTGACAAGGGGGGAGGGAGTGATGCTTAAGATGTTACAAACACTGCATTTTCGAAAATCTCTTGTTTCTTGCACAAATAATTTCAAAATTCAACTAAAAATAAATTTTCTCAAGAAAAACTGAACTACTAAAACAATTTTAAGCATGTTTCAGAAGGAAAGTTTTAAAGTTAGGTTAAGTGTTCATGTTTGTGGAACAATGAATTTCCGAAATCTAAGCATTACTACAGATTTTGTACAAAAAAAAAGAATAAAGGGGGGGGGGGGGTCGGGCAGTTTTCTTACGTAATTATGAGAGGGGGTTTGCGGTTTGCTTATTTTTGCTGACGAGAGGGGAGGGGGTCAAAAATGACCAAAAAGTTGCTTACGTGATATTTGAACGGCCCCTAAGGAAACATGTAACAAACATGTGAAATACTCACCAAATATTGTGAAAGTCATTATGAGGAGAAAAATCACATTTTCGAGAATATGTGCTTTCAGTGATAGGTCTGTAATCATTTCTCAACTAGTTCAGTTCTTCTCCTTTCACTTCATGATGATGATGATTAGGTCATAGTTTTAAGCTTCCAGCATCGTGTGAAGATTCTTTTATCTGAAAACGATAAACTCTTTAAAAAGATACACTTTAAAACTAGTAATTTTGCTAACTTTAGAAACAAATGAGCTGGTTAAAATGGAAGGGATGTCGCAAAATTATTATTTTATTATGCGTAGATTTTATATAAGGGTGTTTCAAAAGTCAGTTTCACGGCTTTTATTTGGAGGCAACGTCTCCTAAGGTCATGAAAGTAAGGTCTACCCCTAGGTAAGTGACCCTGGAGAATCTATTGAGATGACTTACAGCGGACCTAGCGGCGAAATAAAAAAGTTAAAAAATCAATTAAGAAACTAAAGGAGATAGGGCAAACATCACAGTGAGAGTATTGTTGCCACTGTTCTAAGTAAAACACTGAAAAAAATATTGTGAATATTCACGGAGATATTAGCACGTGAAAATAGGCGTTTTTTAAGCCTCAAAAGAGGAAAAGTTCGCAAATTTGCAAGTTTTTCAGAGTATTTATGTAGTTTTGTATCTTCTTCGTTAAATTAAGTAAAATTTTAATAAAAAAATTTTAAAACATGCAAATTCTTGAACTTTTTCTTTTTTGATGACTGAAAAAGTGCTATTTTCACATGTTAATATCTCCGCGAATATTTACGATATTTTCATGAAATTTTTTTAGTGAGTTACTTATAACAGTGGCAACAATACTCTCACAGAGGTGTTTGCCCTTTCTCCTTTAGTTTCTTAAATATTTTTTTTAACTTTCTTATTACAGCTATGGGCGCTGTAAGTCCTCTCAATGGATTTTCCAGGGTCACTCACCTAGGGGTAGACCTTACTTCCAGGACCCTAGGAGACATTGGTTCCAAAGCCGTGAAATGGACTTTTGAAACACCCTGTATAGTATATTTTGTTGTTTAATCTGGTAGTTTCTTTTGTCTACTAAATAACAATTGACTGTAAAAAATATTTTAATTTTTAATTCTTCTTAAAACCTCGTTGAAAATTAGAATACAAAATAAAGATTAAATTAAGAGCAGTTGTTCATTTGAGATAAACATTTTTGGGTACTTTATGGGATTATGCCGCGCTCAAGTGTCGAGTTTTATGCTAAATTGTCTAAAATAATCAAATATCTATTTATAGCACCATTAAAATATCTCAAATAGCAGCGTTTCTTTTAATTTTTGTTATAATAAATCGTTACTATTTAAGTCCGATTGAAGAGATTTGCGCCCGGCTAATCCTAAGAACCCATTTTTACGTTACTTTCTTTTTTCCAACATCTTGTTTATTGATTTTTTATTATTATTTAAGTACCGAGGATGTGATTAAATTACTCGGGATTTTGTGGTTTTCAAAAATCCTTCATTTCAAATTTCTAAAAAAAGTTACATTAACCTTTAATTCATACATGTAATTTATTATTGTAACAAAATAGTTGGTAAGTAAACCTCACCGAACTCGCACGAAGCTATGTAGGGGGGATTTCAAAATTAACTGAAAATGAGGTGGGTAGCTTTAGTTTCTGTTCATAAAGACGAGTTGGTGGCAATGTTCAAAAGTTTGAGAACCCTTGCAATAGGGTATTAGAGGATTCGACGATTGAGATTCTTATTCTCCGCCTCTCGTGAAGTAAGTGACAACGGAAGTGTGAGTTTTATGAGTAGAAGATGCGATCCCAGCGCCACCAGGACCCCTATCACCAAATTTTTTTTCTCTCGATTTCCATTATCGCCTATGGCCATGAACTCTCTGTTTATGTACCCTGTGTCAAAGGGCCATATTCTGAAAGACATAAGCATGTAGAAGAAAAGCTCCCGAAACGAGAGATTTCAAAAACCGGAGCTCTCGTCCGCCATATTGTTCCGAGATTCGAATCGTATGCGGATTGCTTTTACACTTTTTGTGGTCCGTTAAATAGTTCCAAAAAATCTAGAAAAACTACTAACTAATTACCAAAAAAAATGCCTAGACAATAATATAGTATTACGAAAGTAATGGACATCTAGTGTTAACAGAATTTTGTTTTATCAGTGTGTAATTACTTGTAAGGCTTTCCGTCAGGTGGAGCCATGAGCGCACGAGAAGGGAAACGTTAGCTTTCGAGTGCGCACGTTAGCCGCGTTCACAACAACCATTCTAACCGGGGAAAGGCAGAGAAAACCGGTTCTTCCTCCACCGCTCTCCCTATGCTAGGGAAAACCTCACCGGTCCATCCGTTGAAAATTCTCCCCTGGGCCATAGCAGTAGGAAATGTTTTAATTGGACTAACCGCCTGTAGAGGGGGGCACTCTCGCTCGCTTCCCGTAATGTATTTCTACGAGCTCCCTCGCTTGTCACGTGATTCTTTCTACCGGTAGGACGAGTTAGACGAGTGCATTTGTGAACGGGCTATTCTAAATCCTCACGGTTAGTTTTTGAAGATCCCTTTTCCCCTACTTCTTTAGCTCTTTCTCCGGTTGAACAGGTTGTCTGTTGTGAACGCGGCTGTTAAGTGAGATTTTTCACCGTTTCCGTATCGTTTCTTCAACGTGTTTGAGTTTCTGAATACGGCCCAAAGACTCACGCAAGGTAAAGTCGACCAATTTTGAGAACACCCGCATCAGAGCTAAGCTTGTGATAACATGGGTCTTCAATCAAAATGAAAAGTATCTCGTCACACACACATAAAAAGAAGACAATCGAATATGCCGCGACACTAATGCATCATAATACGCTACAGAAGCACCGAATACCCTTTTTGACGATAACAATAATAATAATCCATCATTGTTAACCTCCTTTTCCCTCTCAAAAACGTCGCTGTTTACTACCACTCCAAAGAAACGATAACAACGTCATCCTACGAAACAACGTCCTTCAGAACCTCGCACCGTCCAATCAAAACGTCGCACAGATTCATTTTGAAGAGAGAACAAATCTCAATAATTAATGGATAAGAAGACCTCCCTGCTTCTCTTGTCTCATTACTCCTAACGACCAACTCTCCAGAAAAGGAGTACAAAGTGCCTTTTCCTGTTCCGCTCTTATCATTAAAAGTGAAGCGAACTCAAACAGGAGAAATAAAAAACCGGGGCAAACTCTTTAAAAACTTGGCTCTTACGTCATTATGCAACAGAGATGATCATTATGAGTGAGTGAACCGGAGATGCTTTTTCGTTTTGCTGCTTTTGTGTTTAGGCGGAATAATGCGTATGAACCAACTTCTAGAAAGGTCCACTTGATTTAATTACAGTGGACTGACTTTCGGGTTGAGCTAATAGTTTGTTGAGTTGGAATTCGATTATAACGAAGATCGGGGGGGGGGGGCTTCTGGGGTTTGTTTCGCACAGAAATGCGTTCTGTGGTTTCATTTCTTTTTCTTTTAAGTTTTCGGAGAGTTTTCGTGATTATTCTCATGCTTGGGACGTTTGTTAAATGGACGAATCTTTAAATGCGCGCGCTTTTAATTTGATTGGGTTTTCAAAGTCTTTAAATTATGTGGATTTTTTCATTGTTGAGAGAAATAGTTTTGACGAATGTGATTAGAAATTTTATATGGGCAAACTAGAAATTACAATGGACTCAACCCGTCTTACGTCACACAGAACCAACACGTGACCTACTGAGCTTGCAATTGGTTACCACAGATGCCACACTAGTAGAGTTTGTAGTGAGATATGGTGGCAGTGAGATATGATTTGATAGGGAGAGTTTGTTTACCATCAGAGTTTGTTGTGACTTATATTACAAACCTTACAAACAACTTTTTGCAACAAGTAGTCCTATAAGAAAGAATTGGTCCATTGTTTTCTGTGTCAAACAGCAGTGGGCGTGAGCATTGGCGTCGTCGGCACCAGAAAATTGGGGGGGGACCCAAGGATTTGGTATTCCTCCCCAGAAGGAAAACCATGATTAAGTCCCAAGTTTTTGTGATTTGTTTGTAACTTTTCACAAAAAAGGGGGCTGGGGTTCCTCCCACTGAAAGTTTTTGACCTTTTAAAGCAGGGTCAAACTAATTTTCAGTGTTACATAATTAGACCTCGCCCCTCCCCCTTTTTTTTTTGCTTGAAACAAATTATTTTGTTTGGATGATGTGCTCCCATTTTCAGCACTTACTAGTCTCAACCTATTCTAATCGTAAAATCGTGTTCTAAATCATGGGGGGTCCGTCCCCCTCTAATAACGCCTCTTATGTTAGGTGCCATTGGTAAATTGGCAACCTCCTTTATTATTAAAGGTTGAAGGAGAAACATTAAGCGAATTTCTCTCACAAAGGTTAAAAATAAAGTTTTTTAAACAACGTTAAAATCCAACGTAAATCCGAGAGCCGGATAAGATAAACGATGTTTTACTGTAGTGTAAAGCTGATTTCTCAATTTCAATAGCATAACTATACTTTTAAAAGGTTCCTACTCTGTTTACTTTTCTAAGAACATCTACCTGGCCCGGATCCTTTTCATTATCATCTCCAAAACCTCTTTATTGTTTCCCTGCCCTTACTGCGTGTGTCGTACATCCCCCCCATTATTACGCCCAGTTCCTTTCTCTATTTACCCTCGACCCGGCTTGTTTAGAAGCCTAAGTGCTTCTTTTATGACTGGTCCGAGGCTATCGAGTCAATGGAGAGATTCTTTTGAGATCTGTGTAAACTCGTTTGTTTGTCTTTTGCTTCCCCATCAACACAAATCATTCCGTTTGGTCGGAGAAAAAACTTCTACTATTACAGTTTGTGAGGATTTTCTGAGAGGTTTTGGTACGTTTTGGGGAGTGTATGGTAGGCATTCAAAAAATTGAGGAAATAAATTTTGGAGTGACTTTTTATGTGATTTGGATTTTAAATTAAAAAAAAACTTGTTAGGTTTAATGAACTGTTTCAATGTAATGTAAAAAATTAACTATAAGTGGTGGATAAAATTGTAAATTAAAGAGGAGAGTTTTACTGTAGCTCAAGTTTGAGAGCTTATAATTAATATTTTAAGACTGGAGATATTTTTGAGCTAAGGTGAGATGTGTATGGGAAGGTATAAAATCCATAAAAAGGGAAACTTAAGGAATGTTTGTACTTTAGTAGTAACGTAAACTGGAATGAAAATATGGGATCTATTTGGGGAAATTTTTGAAAAAAATTTACTGTGTTCTGGGGAAATATTTTTGGGCGAAACATTTTCTGCATCCCTGGTCAAAAAAACAATATACAAAATTGATGAAACACAATATCATGTGATGCCAACAGCTAAAACTCAATAACATACAACAATGAGAAGTTACCTTGACGTCGTGTCACTAGTGTGAGATTGAATGCTCGATTTTCTATTCCTTGAATAAAATGCAACGTATGAAGCAAAAATTTATCATTCTTTACTTTTGAAACTTCAGTTTCTTATTTCGAAATGTTTATCACTTCAAACGAAATTCCACACTATCATCTTAACTATTCAGGAATTTCTCTACCAACCAATACCATTTCACTCTCAAGACCTTTTTACGTCTCACTCAAATGAAAATGAAAAAAAAAAAAATAGAATAAATGCTCACAATTGTTCCGAAATTTGAAAAGAAAACGATCATAAAAGAAACGAAAGCTCTCTGCAGTCCTTTTTCTTTATATCGCAACAACATTCCCGCGCTTTTTAAAGCTTAAAAATGTCAAAGTATAAATTGACCATCTGCGAGCAAACGAGATAGACATGACAAAAAAAAAATATTTTGTTTTCATTTTTTTTTTATCAAATGCATCGGTCTTAAACGTGATTACGCAGAAAATTGGGTAAATTTTGTACGTCACATTTCTTTATTTCTTGGAACGTCTGTTTTAACTGGAAGGAAGGGACTTTTGAAGTAATATTAGTTTCTTTTTTTTTGTTATGTATTTATGTTTGATGTGTGTGTGTTCCTCTAAATGTCTGCTTTATCTCTCAATCATTTTAGGCACGACTTTTACTTATAGATAATTGTATTTAGCTATTAATATTGATTATTTAGATAATTTTTGCTGTAGGAAGAAAATTTACTATTCTTTTTTGTAAGAGTTTTGAAGCTTTATTTATTACTGTTATTTAATTTTTAAAAATTAAAAATTTGGAATCATAGATAAAAAAATCAAATTTCTCGTTAACATCAGTGAAGAAAAGTGTATAATCTTGGTTCTTATTAAAGACTACTCATATTTTTTTCAAATAATTTTTTTACTTGTTATAGTGTTTTCAGGTGATGTCACGACCAGCTATTTTCTTTTAACTGTTAACCTTTTGTAGGGCTTTTAACTCTTGCTAAGGTGGTTGCTAGGTAACGAGGTATCTGTTGCTAAGGCGGTTCTTAAGTATGGGGTCACGTGATTGCAAATGCTCCAATAGAAGAATTCCACGGCCAGTTATTTTCTGTAACTGTTAACCTTCTGTAGGGCAAAAAAAACTGAAACCTTCTGTTGCTAAGGCCGTTCTTAGATCCGAGTCATGTGATTGAAAATGCTCTATAGGCTATTTATTTTATTTTATTTATTTAATTTAACATGAAACACAAACACATTTACAATCCACAGTCTCCTAGGACCTCTTGATCCATTTAGGTGACCAAATAAATAGTTAAATTAAAAACACAAGAGTGGAAAACAGGATGTCATTAAAATAATACACATTTTCCATCATATAGATATACACAAAAAACACAAAACCACAAGTAACGGAAGGACATTTATTTATTCCATTGTAACATTTCACAAAATATATGTTTGGATGAGATAAAATCAAGTTGAATTTTCAAAAATCATCCAAAGCCTTTCAAACTTCTATCAATGATACGTTTTCTCAGAGAAAAAATAAACAGAAATTCTCGTTATGTCTACTCCTTTCAAAAATAAACATGGACGAGATTTCAATCTTTGCAGAACCCAGGGGATTTCGATATAAGCATGGTATCTTCAATATTATACCACCACTGCTCTGATTAAGGGGTCGTCCGTTGCCCTAGTAGCACAGCTCATACAAAATACGTCAAGTTTACGTAAGTGCAACTAGAAGTAAACGAAATTTGGCCGTACATGACAAAAACTGGACGAATCTTAACGTTTGTGTTGCTTGGGTGGTTATGTGAAAACAAAATAGAGGGGATAAATCTGGGGAAATCTCTCCCAAGGGGAGTTGGGGTCAATAAAAAATCTTTCTTGTGGCCGTTCAAATATCACATAAGCATCAAAGGGGGAAGGGGGCTTGCTTATTTGCTTATTTTTCCTGACAAAGGGGGAGGGGGGTATAAATGATGCTTACGTAAGATGTTACACTGCATTTTCAAAAATCGCTTGTTTCTTGCATATTTCAAAATTAAACCAAAAATAAATTTCACAACAAAAAAAAAACAACTAAGAAAAAATTTTAAGCATTTTTCACAAGGAAGGTTTAGTTAGACGGTGGGTTAAGTGTTCATGGAGAACAGTGAATTATAGAAATCTAAGCATGACTTAGTTTAGTGTTATATTTTTGCATTTTCAAAATAATATTCATAATTTTTACTCTATTATTGAAAGTATTCCAAGGTGGGCTACTATACTCGACGGCAATGTTTCTTGAACCCAGTACGTCACAAATGCGGAAGGAGAAATCGGTAAACACAAAGCCTGTTGGGTTGCTAGGAGGAGTTTCGGTACGCAAATCGTGATTGAAAAGCACTATATACGTATATGTTACGGGCAATGTGATAAATCCGGGCAGTATTAATAATGCCCGGGCAATGTGATAAATTCAGTGGAATTTATGAATGAAATTTATCACTTTGCCCGCCTCCACTTCGGGCATTATTAATAATGCCCGATTAATCACTTTGCCCATAACATATACATGGGTTTAACAAAATAATACTATTTTTAAATGGAGAATTGCAGCATCTCTTAAAATTCAAAGTTTTCAATTTTAACTTATTGAAAATTCTCTCCTGAATCCGAAAATACGCTTGTCTTTTACGAGAAAAATTTTGTAAGTTAATTATAAGATATTTCATTACAGAAAAGCTGACGTCAAAAGTGCCTCTCGGAAATGAGGGAAACACCGATTCCATGGAAACACGAGGTTGTAAAAACAAAACAAAAACTAGAGCTCAATGTATTTCAAAGCGGAATGATTGTAAGCAAGGCACGCATGACGTCACAAGCTGTTTCAGCTCAGACCGAAACGAAGCTCTTTTTAATTAAAAATAACTTAAAAATTAGCGCTTTGAAAGATCAAGGAATTTCAGGTTGATTAAGAAAGTTTTTCAATTAAAAAAACCTTTTTTAAAAGTCGCCTTTTTTAAAGAGCGCGAAAACACTAATTAAATCGAGTTGACAAGACAGTGACGTCACTATACATGTGCGCGATCGACCTCTTTCTGTATACCTCTTACGATAGACCTCTTCCCATGAGACAGATCAGTGACGTCACTGTCTTGTCAACTCGATTTAAGTGTTTTCGCGCTCTTTAAAAAAGGTGACTTTTAAAAAAGGTTTTTTAATTGAAAAACTTTCTTAATCAACCTGAAATTTTGCTGATCAGCCTAACTTTTCGTGGAGGATCGGATAAAAATATAAAAAAAAAATCATGCAAGTTCCTCATTGGTCGGAAAAAGTTTTATTAGATGCGCAGAGTATAAAGCTGTGTTTGAACGAATATAATTCTACAACAAACTTAGAAAAATATTTTAACCAAAAGCGTCCCAAGGTTCCCCACTCTCCCCTACTACCATTTTGATCCACATGATGAAAACACAACAAATTCATTCAAGTGCATTTCTGAGTGAGAACTCCAGCATTTCTAACAAAGCAGCAAGCGGATAAATAGACCTCATTTCATTCCGGGTATCAACTGGCGATATATCGCATCACGTACTTCGCATCGCCATTACGGCCAATTGTTCATTTATTCCACGAGGGTTGGTTGGATGTGCGGAAGAGGGCACTTAAGGGGCATGCTAGAAAATAAGATAAGGCAATGTGAGAAACGGTCCCTTGTAGTTCCTTTTGTATACTAGAGGCTCGAATGGGTGGGATATTCTCGTGTCAGTCGGAAGAATGGAATTGAAGCAACCCAAACAGCACAAACGTTCAAGATTCGTCCAATTTATGTCATGAAAGACCAAATTACTTTTACTTCTGGTAGCAGTTATGTAAACTTGACATATTTGGTATGTGTCTCTACTAGGGAATAACCCATCATTAATTAATTGCTCCTGACAATTCTGACTGCACTATACTCGGCAGCAACGTTTCTTGAACCCAGTACGTCACTACGTGGAAGGAGAAAATGGGTAAACACAAAGCCTGTTGGGTTGCTAGGAGGAGTTTCGGTGCGCAAATCGTGATTGAAAAGCACTATATATACATGGGTTTAACAAAATAATCATATTTTTAAATTGACGTTCTTCATTTCACTCAAAATTCAGACACCGCGATGGGAACTACTTTGTTTTTTAGTGACGTCGTAGGGTCAACTTAAGTTGCTGTCTAGTATAGGAGGAGTTTCGGTACGTAAGTCGTAATTAAAAAGTACCATATATTTTTAAATTGACGTTCTTCATTTCACTCAAAATAGGGACTACTTTGTTAGTGACGTCAAAGGGTCGACTAACTTTGCTGTCTAGTGGGTATAGCATCCCTCGATTGCCTTTGGGTACTCTATAACCCAGGTCTTATAGGTTTTGCCCCCCCCCCAGTCAAAAAGTTGAACTTACGCATACTCCATTTTGTCCCTCCTCGTGATAAGGTTAACCTAAGCCTTTATAACCTCTTGCTACGCTCAGGGGGAATTTCAAGGTATACAACCTCCCTTTCGAAACCTCAAACTTTTACTTTTTCTCCATAGAAAACGACCGACTAAAGCTTCTCCTTAATGTAATAGGAGGTTTTCAGGGGTCCTCCCCCAAAAATGTTTAAACTTTAGTGTGCTAAAAAGTCTTCTAAAGCTACTTTTTAGGGGGTTTTCAGGGAGATTCGCGAGTTTGAAAACCCTGTTTTAGCTACACTTTCAGTGTCCCCTGAATGAAGTTTCTTGGACCCCCCCCCCCCCCTTGTAAAAGCTATAGCTACGTCCGTGCGCTAACGTGGTTCATCACGCTTCTACAGGGTGATTCAGATAAGTGTTTCATAACTTCTAGGGGAGGTAGGGTACATCAAGACGAACAAGAATCGGTATAGGTTAGGGGGTCGCAAGTGGCCTTGCCCTGGGTGTACTTTCTTTCTCTCTGTCAGTAAAAATTATGTTGCGAATTCTTTCTTGACGAAGGTTTATAAGCGGATCCTTGAGATCAAGCACACAGACCGGAAAATATGGTTAACCAACCCAATAATATTTTTTCGAATCAGGCGCATTTTCTTTTCAAGATCCCATCAAGAAATTTCCTTCTTTGGGGTTGTATTGGATTTGGATTTGGTTTACATATATTTTCCGGTTAGTGTGCTTGATCCACTTATAATAAAACTTCGTCAACTATAACATACACAAACATAATTTTTACTTGCACAGAGAGAGAAAGAAAATACACCCAGGACAGGGCCGGAATCGAACTACATTGCGCAGACTGCTAGCATAATGGGCAGCACGTAAACCCACTAAGTCGGTCCGTCCCTTTCTATAGGGTTTTTGTGAGCAATTTTAAGTAAGGCACGGTCTATTTGGACGGCCAATACAACTAAACTCTACTCTTATTTCGACGACCACGGCGTGTGTTTTACCTCAATGCTGTGAACCCAAGGTTTATAGAGAGATAAGGTTGGCTCATCGGTGACGTCACCTGACGGGAAGAGGGTGCTCTGCCAATGGCAATGCTCGTATAGAGCTGTACGAGCATTGCCATTGGCAGAGCACCCTCTTCCCATCAGGTGACGTCACGGATGAGCCAACCTTATCTCTCTACAAACCTTGCTGTGAACCCATCACTAAGCGCCGGGACTGCTACGTAACCGCGAGACCTATGGCTCATGCGCCAACAGCCGTTTTGGCCGTCCAAATAGACACTCCGTTTAAGTAATCTAAATTAGTTCAAAATTAAATGAATTTTCTGTTGTGAAGGTGGATCCAAATGTATTCTGGCAATGGTTTTTTTTTAATTGTATGGTGAAAAATACTCTGAATTTGAGAAGGGGGATTCTTGATATTCATTTTAAAGATTTTACTTAAAAAGTAAGAAACGAAAGTAACAATTTGTGTGAACCATAATTTAAAATCTAAAATAACTCACAAGGAGAGGATCCCAACGTGTCATCACCGATTTGGTTCATTTTTGGTGTGTAAGTAGTGCATGACTAGGACATCAATTTGTGAAAATATTAAGAAGCAACTTTCAGAAATTTTGGAGAAAATCGCGATTAAAAATTTTACCATGTACTTATAAATTTAATAAGATTCGTATCTTGCAAGCGAATCGTGGTGTAGTGGTAAAAGCTGCGATTCCCAACCCAAAGGTCCCGGGATCGAGTCTCGCTGCATACCATAATTTTTATTTTTATTTTCTACGCAATTAAGAGCACAGATATGAAATAAACTCATAATAATATTTAATTATTAATTTTTAAGTATTTTTTCTTGTGTATAAAAAATTGTTTTGGTAAATATTTTATAGTATTTATAATAGGATCATAAAAAATTGGTTTTAATAATTATTTTTTTTGGGGAAACAAGGAATGAAAAGATTTATTTTAAAACAAAAAAAAATTATTTTATAGATGAAGTTTTACCTTAATTTATCCCTAACTATCCAAAAGAAAGTACGCAATTTTGTTATGCTAAAAGGGTTTGTAATGTGTCTGATTTGATAGTTAAAATAAAATTTTTTTTTTTGGTAAATATATAATATTTACAATAGGATCATAAAAAAATTGGAGTTATTGGTTACCAGGTATTACCAGTTAGAAAAATTGTATAATTAGCAGAAAATTTGATTTTTCCCACAAAAAAATATTTAAAAGTGTTTTAAAATTGATAATTATAAACATGTATGTACTACTTTATTTCATTCCTGTGCTCTTAATTGCGTGGAAAATAAAAAAAAAAAATATGGTATGCAGCGAGACTCGATCCCGGGACCTTTGGGTTGTGAATTGCAGCTTTTACCACTACACCACGATCCGCTTGCAAGGTACGAACCTTATTAAATTATAAGTACATGTTGAAATTTTTAATCGCGATTTTCTCCAAAATTTCTGAAAATTGCTTCTTAATATTTTCACAAATTGATGTCCTAGTCATGCACTACTTACACACCAAAAATGAATCAAATCGGTGATGACACGTTGGGATCCTCTCCTTGTCAGTCGGTGTCGTTTTAAGTTTTTTTGTATACCAGTTTAACTTTGAAGTGTTGTATTGTTGTCCTTAGCCGTGCATCTATCAATTCTATATAAACAGCTTGAAACATCGAATACCCCCATAAAAACTACCAGTTACTAACGAACCGAAGAAAAAGGGAATTCTTCGCGGTTCATTTATTTATCAACTTTCATTTTCACTTATTTTTAATCATTTCTAAGCATGGATATAATTTCTCGAGAGTGCGTGCGCTGACGCGATTCAGTCTTCCAACCCTCCCGTGGGTGCTTCGGGGGCGCTAACAACTCAACTGCTTTTATACTTGATAGTGGATTCTGGAAACCCAGTTCTATAAAAGATTAATTGCTTACTAACCAATAAACGACATTGGTAACACTAAATTTTGCAGAAATTGCCCCGTAGACCCGGTTTCTTTGGATTTACCCGCTCTTTTCATACGAATCTAGCACTAAAATAACAACATTTATAGCCAGTAGGTTATTAAGTAGTTTCTTCGATCTCTTCCGGGGAAAGCATGTGTTAAGGCTCAGTCAAAACATCGTAAAATCTTAATTACATTAAAAATAATTAATAAAAAAACGAAAACATGTGGTAAAAACAAGACTTGCAAAAAGCGTAATTATCAAGTATCATCGCTTTTAAAAGTTATCTACTGCAGACCATATATTCCTAAAACTATAAACAAACTATATCCTCAGAATTATACTAAATATGTAATTAAACGCAAGAAAACACAAAAATATCTATTAAAATTTAATTAAAATGCAGCATTTTTATATAGAAAATACAAACAAGCAATCTAAATCCAAAATTTGTTCACATGCATAAAAACGGGAAAATGGGAAAATAACTGATGCAGTGATCAAGAATGTAAAAGAGGAAATTAGTGAAAGATAGTTGAACCTTATTTGAAAAGATATAACACTTTAAAATCTAAAACAAATTTATAAAATTTCCACTGCCTCAGTTATTTCCAATTTCGTCTAGTTTACCAACAAAAAACTGCACACGATGTAAATACTTGACTTTAACGAGACGAAAACCTGTCCGACACTACTTTGTTAAAGGTGCACTATGTATGACTTCGAAGTCAGATAGGCTGGCCGCAACGGGATAGTGCTTACCTGGAGACCGGTTGCCACGGAAGGCACTTAAGGATGGGCATCCAGTCCGAATCTCACCATACCCCAAATTGGACTTAATGTGGATTGTTACGATCTCCAGGAATGAAGGGTCTTTTCCAAAATTGACAGGCTTAAAAACCACACCCTGAAGCCACTAGTCTGTCGTATACGACCCTTAACTGTCCGCTTTGTCATCGATCGGATCTTACAGTGTGACTTAGGAAGTCGGACGTAGTGCGGTTTCACCAAAGCCTAAATGGTACCATAAGTGAAATACCTGGGATGATCGAGTATTCGTCTTCTCATCGTCAGTCGTCCGATCCCTAGTTTGAAGCGCATGGAGAGTTGGTGCGGCGGTGACGTCGAACTGAAGAAAATCCACTGTGACCCCCTAGAAACGGCTTGCCGAAGTACCTCGTGGCTCACGATAGAGCCGCATACGCTAAGGCCGATCAGGTCGAGGAGCACTGTCGAAGGCTCGCGAAGCCACAACCGCACTTCCCACCGTCCCTCGTGCAGTCGCCCTTCCAGCATGATCGGCTGATCGGCCGCCGTCCCTTCTTGCACGTGCGCTTCCAGCCTTATCGGCTCAAACCTCTCGCCTTGCGGAATAGTCTGGGCGTGGAAGGGCGGTGGAATCGGCTCCAACCTCTCGCCTTGCGGAATCGTCTGGGCGTGGAAGGGCGGTGGAATCGGCTCCAACCTCTCGCCATGCGGAATCGTCTGGGCGTGGAAGGGCGGTGGAATCGTCTCCAACCACTCGCCTTGCGGAATCGGCTGGGTGTGGAAGGGCGGTGGAACCGGCTCCAACCACTCGCCTTGCGGAATCGTCTGGGCGTGGAAGGGCGGTGGAACCGGCTCCAACATCTCGCCTTGCGGTATCGGCTGGACGTGGAATGGCCGTGAAATCGTCTCCAACCACTCGCCTTGCGGAATCGTCTGGGCGTGGAAGGGCGGTGATGGAACCGGCTCCAACCTCTCGCCTTGCGGTATTGGCTGGACGTGGAATGGCCGTGAAATCGTCTCCAACCACTCGCCTTGCGGAAGCGTCTGGGCGTGGAAGGGCGGTGATGGAACCGGCTCCAACCTCTCGCCTTGCGGTATTGGCTGGACGTGGAATGGCCGTGAAATCGTCTCCAACCACTCGCCTTGCGGAAGCGTCTGGGCGTGGAAGGGCGGTGATGGAACCGGCTCCAACCTCTCGCCTTGCGGTATTGGCTGGACGTGGAATGGCCGTGAAATCGTCTCCAACCACTCGCCTTGCGGAAGCGTCTGGGCGTGGAAGGGCGGTGGAACCGGCTCCAACCTCTCGCCTTGCGGAATCGGCTGGGCGTGGAATGGCAGTTGAAACGGCGGGGCGTGGGATCGCAGTGGAGTTGGCTCGGCGTCCACCAACGGGATATCCACGAACTTCTCTCCCTAAGGCAGACACCTCGGCTTGAATTTCACCTGGACGACGTGCACGGGTATCTCGGTGCTCCACTCGATCGTTTCGAATTTCAGCGGATACTTCACGCGCAGGTGGATTCGGTCCCCGCATCTATCCATCGCGGGCCTGATTTGATCCAGCAGTTGCGGGAACGAGAGCCCGAGGTCAAAGCTCAAAAATCGATGCTGTGTTGGTTGAGACAATCCGTTAACTCCTCTATCGTAATTCCAGATCGTGCTCCCGTCGGGTGCGAAGACTGACAGTTCGTCTGGAAACACTCCCCAGTGTTGGCCGACGCACACGACCACACGACTTTCCCCACCCCCAGCGTGCGGATAGGTCGGAATGAAAAACATGTCGCTTACGGTCTGAAGTAGAGAAGGACCGACTTCTTCTGCGCTCCGCTCTCGCTCTGGGGTTCGTAGTTGCATTCCGTGGATGCCCACGTCCCATAAGCTTATGTTGCAAATATTCCATTGAAAAATGCTTCCCTGCATTGACATATACTCTAACGACCGTACTGCTTCGGAATCCCTATCCATGGCTGAATTTGAAACAACTGCTGGTACACTGGTATTTGGAGAAGCGCGTTGCTGGTCGATTGTTAATAGTAGAATAGAGACCACGTTTCCGCAGCCGGTGACGTCACGCTTCTAGTGTTGAGTTAAGTTGAGTGGGAGATTTGTGTCCTTTGCTTCAGGGGGCTGAGCCACAGAGTAGTAGAACAGAGAGTCCACGGCCATGGGCCATAATGGAAATCGAAAATCGTGACATCTTGTTACAGGTTGGGAGAATTGTGGCGCTGGGATCGCACTAAACTCAGTAGCGTCTGGATCCAGTCTGAATCGTTCGTCGGCTGCCTATGGGAGATCGAAAACACCTTTTTGCGCATGCGCTGAGTTCTAATTTGGCGAGAGATTTAAGCGGCCGGGATACGTTCCAGACTCTAGTGTGGCGCCCTCACATCAGTAACGTATTTGAAAATAGCCTCGTGGACCCTCTGTTAGGATATTTCTCTGTGGGCTGAGCGGCCTGGTCGGTTTACACGCTGCCAACCACGCTAGCAGTCTGCGCACTGTAATCACCCTTCGGTTCGATTCCGGCCTTTGCCCTGGGTGTACTTTCCTTCTTTGTGTCAGTAAAAATTTCTGTTGTGTCTGTCTTTCTTGACGAACGTTTATAAGCGGATCCTTGAGATGAGACCGGAAAATGTATGTACCCACAATCCAATCCAATCCTTTGCTTCAGACGCTTCTAGTCGTAATTTCTGGGTAAAACTTTTTAATATGAAGATTGATTGTCTACAACTACATTATAGATTATTTTTTTTTAAGTAAAGAGAGGAACCTCAGCTTAAAAACATTAATATTCCAGAAATACATAATATAAAAATTAATTTAATTTTGGGAAACAGTAAAACTATATTTTTATCTACAGGGTGTTTCAAAAGTCCGTTTCACGGCTTTTATTTGGAACCAACGTCTCCTAGGGTTCTGGAAGTAAGGTCTACCCCTAGGTAAGTGACCCTGGAGAATCCATTGAAAGGACATACAGCGCCCCTGGCGGCGAAATAAAAAAGTTAACAAAATTAATTAAAAAACTAAAGGAGATAGAGCAAACACCTCAGTGAGAGTATTGTTGTCACTGTTATAAGTAACTCACTGAAAAAAATTTCATGAAAATATCGTGAATATTCGCGGAGATATTAGCATGTGAAAATAGCCGTTTTTCGGGCTTCAAAAAAGGAAAAGTTCGGAAATTTGAAAGTTTATTATGTAGTTTTGTATCTTTTTAGTTAGATGAAGTAAAATTTTAATCAAAAAATCAAAAAAAACTTGCAAATTTGTGAACTTTTTCCTTTTTGATGACTGAAAAAGTGCTATTTTCACATGCTAATATCTCCGCGAATATTCACGATATTTTCATGCAATTCTTTTCAGTGAGTTACTTATAACAGTGGCAACAATACACTCACTGTCACTGAGGTATTTGCTCTATCTCCTTTAGTTTTTTAATTAATTTTTTTAACTTTTTTATTTCGCCGCTAGGGGCGCTGTATGTCCTTTCAATGGATTTTCCAAGGTCACTTACCTAGGGGTAAACCTTACTTCCAGGAACCTAGGATACCTTGGTTCCAAATAAAAGCCGTGAAACGGACTTTTGAAACACCCTGTATATTACGATTCGATTATAAATTTATGAGGGACAACTTTAAAATTACACTTGAAACTTGACGAGTTAAGCCAAGGTTTGTAGAGAGAGCTGTACGAGCATTGCCATTGGCAGAGCACCCTCTTTCCATGTGGTGACGTCACGGATGAGCCAACCTTCTCTCTCTACAAACCTTGGAGTTAAGCTTTAATAGTATTAAGTTTAGATTTGTTTCCATCTTTTTATATTAAGATCAAACTTTGTGAAGATTTTGGTCGCTTTAATTTTTGCTCAATCAGTGATAATCATTTCTAATACTATGCATAAAATTCAAAGATACATTTAAGATTATATATAAATCAGACAAGAGTTTTAAAAGAATAATTTATGAAATGTTACCATACTATATATGATTTTTGAGAGAAATATTCATTATTTTGAAATTCACATTGAAACATCAGTGCTTGGAAAACAACAAGTAAACGTTTCAAATTTCTAGTGATGTTATCACAAAACGTATGCTTTAAATGAAAGTCTTTAATTTAGATTACGAGATAGTAACCTTAGTAAATATCATTTATTGCTTTCGAAAGAGGCAAAAAAGAAGATATATTCCACAAAGAACTGAAACAGTCCACGGTCATAGGCCGTACCGTAATGGAAATCGAAAAAGCATGAAATATTGTACAGGTTGGGGGAATTTTGGCGCTGGGATCGTGTCACGTCACAAGAGGCGGAGAAAAACTTGATCCTCCAATAGCCCTCCGAAAGGACAGATTGAATGAATACACGTCAAAGCCAATCACAGCTTTGTGACCACCAAAATGTACTGCCTACCTGTCTGTCAATCATTGAGTTTCTCGTGCTGCCCTCACACCTGTACAGAATTTGAAAATAGCCTTGTTCAATAAATAGCTCTGTTAGGATATTTCTCTGTGATATATATATTCAATCAAAAATTTCCCTATTTTCTAATAATTTTCCCCCATTAAGACCTGCGATCCCTCTAAGCAAGCCTGATTGGCTACTGGAAGCCGTGGCACGTCATCGAGACAATTCCTTCTGCTGCCAGTGACGACACTGATATCAGTTCAATTGGTCCCCCTGGGTCATAACTTATTTCAAGCCCAAGAACTGGGAAATTATCTGGAATTCTGGGAACGCTATTTAATTGGTTTTAGGTAATAAATGCTTGAATCAAACGATTTTGCTGGTTTTAATACAATCTTAAAAAGTTGCGCGTGAATTTTCACTAGAATACTTATATACTATCTTTCCACGCACCACTTATAAAAATCCCTAGATAGTCGGGGGTGTATTTCCGACCCCGCATTTTTATGTTAATCTGAGTCACCTAGGTGTGCCCTACCCGTCCTAGAAGTTCTGAAACACCCTGTATGGAAAAAAAAAACTTAGCAAACTAGGAAATTTAGATAAAAATAAGTAGGAGATATCTCGAAGAGTGTAATACGTACTTTCGGGTTTTATAAATGGCTGCAATTACTTGATTAATCCTTTCCTCTTCAGTCATAATTGGACCAAATTTCCATAAAATTGACAATAATCCACGCCACTAGAGGGTTAAAAAGAATGAGAGGCCTTAGGGAGGTTTTTACCCTACCCTACTAATTAAGTTAATGCGTATTATCTTTTTTAAACTCCTATTTTATAAAATATGTTTATAAATTTTCCGAACACAAAGAGTTTTTACAATGCGTGTTATCTCGATGTAACGTTTAAAAGTCGGAAATTTTGCAAAAAATCATAAGAAATTGTGTCTATATAGACACAAGATTCAAACTGTGCTTTAATTCCAGTTACTTTCGTGGTGATAACCAGTGCCATACTAGACAGCAACTTACGTTGACCCTATGACGTCAATTACAAACAAAGTAGTTCCCATCGCAGTGTCTGAATTTTGAGTAATTGAATTAAATATCAAAATTGATTGTCCCTCTATCTTGCAACAATTTAAACTCCATATCCCTAAACATATCACTCGCAATAAAACAGTACTCCATGAACCTATTTACACTAAACCCATTTTGTTAAACCCATGTATATAATTATAGTGCTTTTCAATCACGATTTGCGTATCGAAACTCCTCCTAGCAAACTCCTCCTTTGTGTTTAAGCAGTTTCTGCTTCCGGTTAGTGACGTCATAGGGTCAGGTAATGTTGTCGAGTAATAAGCCATTCGATTGTTTCCCAAAACAAATCTTAAGACAATACAAAGTCGTTGATCCACCCGGTCCACACAATAATGCGAAAGACATCCCGGTCCTCTTTATAAGGAAAGAAACTACCGGTAACCCCATTTATCTATGGAAGTGGTCGTCAGCATTAGACATATGGGGGGGGAGGCGAGATTCGCTTTCTATCCTTTTCAACCACCCTATAGGGAGAGAGAGATGAAAACAGGTGGTTCGTGCCGTGACCAACCACTCCCCAGAGAACGTTCGAAGCGGATAGATTTATCTCGAGGAAACAGTTTTAGTTTTGGGATATTGGAATCTTGGAGCCGCCATGGGATTTATTGCAAGTCGTAATCTCGCAATACGACTTTAATACCAATTGTTTTGAGAGGGATATTAGGCCTGTGGTTGTGATTAGGGTTTCTTTCCCGGGATCCCGGGAAATAGCTAAGTTTTCCTACATTTTGTAATCCCGGGAAATAATCTTATTTCCCGGGAAATGAAAAAGATTGAAAATCAATAGGAAAATTAATTTTTTATGCTAATATTGCAAGGAAATAAAAATTTTGTTACATGTTTTTACTTTGGATTATTAATCATTGGACTGTAAATTTATATTGAAGTTTACTGAGAAATATTAATATTTAAAATTTTATTAACCCGATTTAACGTTTCCCGCCTTTAACGTCAGATTTCATTGTTCCCAAATGAGTATTACGTTACTGTCCTACTCCGATTGTACGTTTTCCCGCATTTAACGTTATTTTTCTTTGGTCCCTTGAAAGAGGTTAATTCGGGGTTTCACTGTAAATATTATAAATGCATTCCCGGAAAAAAATATTATTAAATTCTCAATTTAAAACTATTCCCGGGAAATGCCAAAGTATTTTTCAGAGAGATTATTGCCAGACATGGCAACAATTTATGTGCTTGTGAAAAACTTGTATTCAATTTTATTAGATTTTTGAATCCTTCCTGGAACCATGAAAAAATATTTTTTGTCTAAAACTAATTAATATAGCAATATTACTCAAATTGAATCCCTTGAATTGAGAAATATTTATGCACCCTAGGAACCTTCAAATAATTTTGATGTTTAAAAATAACTTAAAATGAAGAAGTTTAAAATTTTAATCAATTCCCGGAATTTCCCGGGAAGACAAAAACACCGGGAAATCAGAAACCCTAGTTGTGATGGGTGTTGTGTTGAGTTGCTTTTTATATAAAAACTAGCTGGTTTGACCCGGCAAAGCCGCGTCTTACCAGCTAGATTACGCGCCTTTGGCGCTGATGCGAGCTTCGCTCTTTACTACCACACGCTTGCAGCGCAGTTAAATTTTTTACAATTTATTACTTTTTTTAAGCTGCATCATCAGCGCTAAACTGTTTAATATTTTCAATCAAATTATAGGTTTTTCTAACCACAACTAATTTATTCTTATGCGTCATCTGAAGAGAAAGAAGTAATACTTTAATTAAACCTGTACCAGTATTTTTTTTTATAAATCCAATATGCCTAGTATCCTGTTGCGATAAATCCAGTAACATTGAAGTTTGATAATTTCAAAGTAGATTTTCTTCACGCTCTTTAAAAGACGTTTTGTCTGTGTTGGTAAAAATATTAACTGAAAACAATGGGGCAAATTGAAAAAAAGTTTCTAATTTAAAAATGGAATGCTTTGAAGGAACGCGATACATTTTTGGCTCATCTAGAGTTGGAAATCTTTCGATCAAGACCGAGTTTGTCAAAATCGGTTCAGGTGTTCGGGCTGGCGGCCGGCCGAACGGAACCTCCCCATAGAGTTAACATGGGGGCAAAACGAAAAAAACGCATAATTTAAAAATGGAATGTTTTGGAGGAACGTGATATATTATTGGCTCATCTAGGGGTGGAGAGCTTTCGATCAAGACCTAGTTTGCCCAAATCGGAAAGGGGGTGCGGCCTGGCGGACGGCCGAAAGAAAAACCAAATTATTTTAATATATAAGAAGATAAGTATGAACAACAAATCTATAATAATAAAAGAGCTTTACCACTCACTCACTCACACACTCACTCACTCACTCACTCATCAACGCACAGCAAAATCTACCGGGGCTAAGGACTCGAAACTTGGTAGAGTCAAAGACCTTACGGTGTATACGCGCACTAAGAAGGGATTTTTCGAAATTCCTTTTTTCTGACCCACAGGGGGTTTTGGAGCGTTTTCGAGCCCAGCGGCGTCCCAAATGACCCCAGATCTTTGTTATTTCGCAGGAAGGTACCTAGCAACAATTTCTAGAAAGGCATTTTTCAGATTTTGGATATTCGAATTTTAAGAGGTCTGAATATTCCAAAAACCCGTTTTTGCTGAGCATAAACCAAGTTTTATATTTTCGAAGAAAACAATACCGAGAAATCGATATTACGAATTGAATTGTTGGTAATACCTTCTTGAGATAATTTCAAAGAAAGTAATTTCTGGATTTTTTGATATTCCAATCTGGAGGGGATGCACGGGGGTTTGAATATTTACTCCCGTTTTTAGTTTTTGGATCCTAGCACCCACATTATTAATGTGATTGTTATGAAATTTTAGCATGTTGTTTCTCCCACAACCAGGAAGGTTTGCGAAAACGAATTTTCTGAATCAAAACATTCTAAGGAGCCTTTTTTGTCCCTTATCTAAATTCTTATGCTTAGCCTTCAATGTTAAATTTATTGCGGTTATTGCTCTTTCTTCGGTTATTGCGGTTATTTCTTTCTTCTCTATAAGTTTTTGCAAAACAATCTTTGATAGCACATGGCCGCAATCGTTTTTAAATCGGTAACTAAATACTTACTAATCCTTTTCCATTGAGAATCTTCATTTTGAATCTGAATAAAATAAGTAAAGAAAATGCTTTAAAAAAAACGTTTTTACTAAGATGTCATTTCACAATAAGCGTGGTCGATCTCAATCTCTTCGTTCAATCTCAGTCGTTTCAATCTCTTGCACCCAAACTTTTATAAATAAGTAATTTGTAAATTTTACCATAAAAAACTCTCGAATAGAGAATTTAGGAAAGAGAATACCGCCCGTGATGATATTTTAAAGATTGAATTTTAAGAACTTTTCAGTGGAGAACCCCTTATTCAGTAGGTAAGATTTCTAAATGAAATTATTTTCGAAGTACACCCTCAGACAGTTGTACAGGCTGAAAATGTGAATGTGGCTGTTAATATACGTACAAATCTTAAAATTTCGATCGGCGTGAATGATTATGTTTAATAAATTAATAAATACGAAATTCAAAATAGAACATGAAATTTTAATAATACCATAAAAAGTACACAAAAAAATTAAATACAAATGTACAAAAAAAATGTACAAGGCATACACTAATCAGAGGTCGTTCGACTGATATACACTTTTAACCCTACGGAGGAGGACACTAATCTGAACGTAGTTTTAAGTAAGCCTTTAGGGTGTGGGGAATATCAAAACCGTCGATTGCTCCATCACATAGGTTATTAGTATCAAAAAGATTTTTTCGAATATGAACTCGCGATAGATGCATCAGAGATCGAGGTTGGCTGACTTCGGGAACCTCGAAGATGGTGTTGCGCTTCTTGTATTGGTCGCATAATTCCTGAAGCGTCAGGTGCTTTCCTCTGAAGAAAGGCTCCAACAAAGAGAAAATCTCGGTGGTGGAAATGAAGTGGTGCGGCATCGACTTCCACAAGAGGCTGAAGTAGGACTTGTCGTAGATACTGCTGGTCCGATGGAAGAGAGCCACCAGTGTCTCAAGAAGCATCTGCATTCGCAAGCTGCCGAATTCGAGAATGTCGGCGCTGATTTCACCCCTCAGATACTTCCCGTCAACAACGGCACTGCAATAGAAAATGAATTTAATGGAAAGCTCATCAGCAAACGCTCATGCACGACACATCTAGGAACTCTTTTTTTTCCCTTATATTCTCAGCACTCTAGCTGTGTTGTTAGTTAAAACACTTTGACACTTACCATAATCAGAGTTGTGATCTAAAATTGTGGCGTAAAAAATGTTTAGAATCACAAAGTATTCTGACATTTAATCGAAGCACTTAAAGATCCCGTTTTCAGTAGGAGTGTTTGATTTTAATCGTGATTTTAATCAAATTAAAAAAAAACATGTGATTTAAATCAAAAATTTTACATAACCACAATTTTTAAACATTATTTTGTCACCTTAACAAAATAGTTCGCGAGATAATTTGCATTACAATTTTTCCAAACTCTTCTAGGAATAGAATTGGGAATTACTTGTCGCTAGTGTTGCAAAGGCTGGAAAAAACCCGGGAATAAACCGGGTTTTTTGGGAAGGGAATTTTGAAAATTTCCGGGAGTTTTCGGGAATTTTGACCTTTGACACGGGAGAAGGAAAAACCATCTGAACTCGCTTAAGAAATCTTGTTTAAGTGGATTTTCTCTTCAATGTGGAGCATTATAAATTCCCGGGAGTTAGCAAATTTTAAGATACGGGTAGTAAAATATCAAAATTATGCTTAATATTATGACTAAAATTTATTTTAAACTTCACATGGACATGAATGATTCGATTTTATGTTCGGTTCGAATTGCTTGAACTAAAGTTAAAATAAATACCTTAATAAGTTAAAAATAACACGTTTTGAGAAAAAACCAGTTTAAAATAACGAAATAACTCTTAGATACGAGAAATCTTGAAATGAAAATTTTAACCTTAAGCGTAAAGATGGCCGTCTTTGTTTATATTCAAAACTTCCTCAAAATTCCCAATATTCCCCCAAATTCCGGGTTTATTCCCCAAACAGGGTGTCTAGTGATTATCAATCTCAAAATTCCCTGACTTTTCCCTGACCAATAACTAAATTTCCCTGACTAATAACGTGCATTAATATACGCTCCAAAAATACCTTCACATGTTTGTTAAAAACATAAATCTTTGATCTTTGGATGAATGGCCAAAAAAACATGCCATTGATGCAGACTGTGTTGTTGCTTTGGCATTTCTTTGATGCTTTCCACTTTTCGTATGGCTAGTTAATGCCTGACGACCCATGTTTGATAATTTGAAAGTTGTCTGGCAAAGTTTGCATCTTGCCACCGTATTATCATTAGGTACTTTCACCAGCCATAAATTAAATAAAGATTCACTTAACCAGTTTTCTTGAAACACTGTCGTCTTCGACATATTGATCTTTGTTATGCTACATTAACAAAAACAATTTAATCCTCTAAGCACTAAAAAAATAACTAAGCACTCTTGCTAGGAGATTATGAACAAACAAGAAAAAAAGAAGGGGCGGGGGAAACCAAGTTGTGCCGAGAATACTCTTAACACCCCTCCGCGAACTCCGCCTCCTATTCAATACAAACCAGTTCCCCCTCCACTGTCATGAGTCCTGACAATTCAATATCGTGTCATGACCGCATCGATTGCAACGGAATTCTACTTTCCATTCAAATCTTGGAAATTTTACTCCTTTGATGATTTTAGTAACTAAAAAAAAATTCCCAGATCGATGAGCAAATTCCCTGACTTTTCCCTGATTTTTCCAGAAACTTAAAATTCCCTGACTTTTCCAGGTTGCTAGACACCCTGCCAAAATTCCCGGGTTTTTTCCCATGTTTCAAAAACTGCGGGAATTTTGCATCTCTTGTCGCATTGGATAGCGCTTATATTGAGGTGACACTTATCTTGGTATACCTGTATAACTATTTCCAAGGAAAAGGACCTTGATACCCAAACAGTTATACTAGGAAATTTAAAAAATTTTGATTTTTGAGGTTTTTCAAATTAATTGTTTAAATAATGTTTCAAATTTCCCCCCAATTAAATGGAAGTTGTGTTAAGCACTAAAAAATAGCATATAAACATGTATCATGAGTGTCAGTTACTATTATTTGATTTTTTTTTAATTTTCCAGCCTATTTTTTATAATTAAGAAAAGTAAATTTTTCCCGGACTGATTTTATCTGATTTTTAGTATGTAATTATTGATATCATTTTCAAGTAAAAGTCTGTTGGAACTGGTTGTATGTGAAAAATTTTCAGGTTAACCCAGCCCATTTTTTCAGTAGATTTTACTGGAGGGTCATTCCATTTCAAGTGGTCCAGCACTGGTTGCACGACCATTTTTAAAAAATCTGAAATTTTTTGTACATCAACCCTAACCTCAAAAAAGATCAAAACAACCATTATTTTTAATTTAACAGCAGCCATGCATGTTTCAACGCTTTAGTGGTTTTTGCTAAATTAAGCGTTTACGGGATTGGAAATATCTCCCCTTTAAAATCTCCATATCAAATGGGGTTTGAAACAAAATTGTTTAGAATAAAACGGTCTAAAAGACTAGATCAAGTATATGTTTCTAAAATAAACCCTTCGGGGTGAAATTTTAGTTTAAAGTATATAAAAATATAGGGGGGCAAAAATAGTATTTTTTTTTTTTTGGTTAATTTTATTATGAAATGTTGTGCCTGTAAATTACCCCCAGATTACTAAGAAAACGAGTTGAAACACTGTTTTAAAAGTCAAATTTCAAAATCTTACTAGGGCAGGACCCCAGACCCCATCTTTAACCTGAGACTGTGTGCATTCAATATAAGACTATGATGCGCTGAGGATCAAATCCCCCCTAATACCTCTTAAATTTCTGTAAAGTTACATTTCACCTCTAAATGCTTGCATGTAAATTTTCAAAAGAAAATATTATTTAAAAACGTTTTTTAAGGTGAGTTTAAACAAAAAAAATGAGATACTATTACAATGTCATCCCCATTCGAACCATGATAAAGTTTTAAGAATCTTGCCTAACTCTTCGGGAAGTAAGTTTAAAATTAATTTCAAAATTCTAAAATTAATGCCAAAAAAAAAGAACGCGAACTAATTAGAATGGGGTGATATACAAACTCCTAAGATTGTAGTATAATAGTATATGAACGGTAATACTTTTTATAGTTTCAAATATACTTATTTTCCTAAGCATTATTTGATATCTTTAAAAAATAACTGACTATTTTAATGGCAATTATAGCGAAATGTGTGCATGACAAAATTACATTAGCTACTTTTTACCGTACTACGTTTTCTTATAAAATAAGTTATTGGTTAAAAGTCACGGTTTTAGAAAGATTAATAGTAATAAAACATCTATATTATTATTATTGAACCTTCAATAAAGCAATATGATAACCCACGAACTGCTAATTAGAGCTGAGATTTTCATCCATTAACTTAATATATGTACATACAGTATTCGTTTATAAAAAAAAATTGATCGTTTTATATAGATGTGTATGACATAGATAAATATTACGTTATTTTAAAAAAAAAATTATAAACTCAAATAATAATTAACCCGTAGCAGGGGCCGTGACGTCTCACAGACCGCGCAACATTCCCCCCCCCTTCCCCCTACCACATGCTGGGTCGAATTGCATAGAATTTTCTCCTACCTTCCCCTTTCGTGATCTTGAGACTGACCCCTTCTTATCAGCAAGTTTTTCCAAGTGCATCCGTTCGAAATTCCACAAATTCTTTCCCACGCTGTCCGTCCCACTCAGTGTAACGGTTTTTGTCCAGACTTAGTATGCATGGCTTTGAAGCTCGGTCCGCCGAGATTAATTTATCCTTCTGATTCGGGTTATGCGGAAGAGTTAAAAAATATTATTTGAAGTTGGGAGTGATTTTAGAGTGGTAAAGATAACTATGAATAAGATTTCTGTGAAAAATTCAAAATTTTTTGCTTCTAAATGTGAAAAACTGATACTTCAGGCAGTGTCAGAAATTTTTTTGTATTGTTCTACAGTGAGTTTTCTCCTATTAAAACTTGCATTACATATTAAATAATAAAAACAAAACAGTTAATTCATTATATATGTGTTTTATTTTAAATTATAAAGAATTTACTGCACTATGTGGTTTCTATCGAAAAATTTAAGGCTATCGGAAAATTGCCTGGGAAAACTTTTATTTTATCATAAAGTTAAAAAATATTTTTGTATGAAGAGATAAATGTTCCAAGAACAATGTTCTGAAATATCAGAATCATACCTTAATTAGAATTTTTTTTTAAATATAATGTTGCGCGGTCTGTGAGACCGCACGTTCCCTGGTATGTTTCATTTTTTCACCTCCCCTGTTACGGGCTAACATCTAAATCTCTGAATAATATATTTATTCTAAGAAAGATATTTAGAATGAAGATAAGAATAGATAATAATTAGAGGGGTTGTCCTTTTGATAACTTTTTAACATATATGAGAATTGATATTAATAGTATTTTTATAAATATGTATGTATTTATGGAATTAATGTGTAAATAAAACGAAATATGTAAAAGAAAAATGGTTTAAATCACCACAAACGGTAGCCATTTGGAAATCATAGTAGTAATCATACAAATAAGCAAACTCAAGGAAATCTAATCTCTATCAATAATGCAACTACAAATTTAAAAAATAAACCGAAAATTATGTAAATAAATTGACATATTTCAGTTAAAAATGGTTTAAATCACCTGAACCGTTGTAATTTTGAAACATTTATAAAAACATATAACTAAGCAAACTCATGGAAATCTCAGCTCTATTAATATAATGTATCTATATAAGTTTCAAAAATATTAAAACTACAGCAAAATATTAAACTAGTACTTACTATTCATGTTCGAGCATGGACCAACATCTTTCGAAATACTCCTTTTTATAAGAGTAAGCAAAGCCATATAGGATTAGTTCCTCGCTATAACTTTTACTGCAGCGCAGCAAGGATGTCATCAGCAACTGGCTGTTTTTGACATCCCATCCTTTGAAATGTACCTTCAAAAGACTGCCCACCAAAATATGGATCTGCATGGGAATGACCAGTTGATCTAGTAAATCGTCGGGTTTCATTCTCAACTCTGCGATACACACCGTAAACAGGCCGACGGCTTGTGCTGCTCCCATATAGACGGCAGTTTGCAGCAGCGGTCTGAACGCTCTCTGTAGAGTGTCTTGGGGGATCATCCTCCCTGGGATCCTCCCAGGGAATTTGCCAGCATAATACAAGTTGAAAAGGCGAACGGTGCCATGTAAATGCTCTTTCATCTCCTGCTCGCTCATCCGCTCCATCATGTGGATGAAGATCTCCAGGTATATGTCGGGGGATCGCCGTACCCTCGCCGTTCCATCAACTCGCTGCGCGAAAATGCCCAACGCGAGGGACTCCGCGTCTGCCCGAAACTGTCGCAGGAGGGAGTAAAATGCGAGATCAGTGAGGCTTCGTGGCTCGTGCATTGTTTTGGCACTGGAATCTCGCGGGTAACTAATGGAAAGAGAACTTGCAGATTGAAATTACAGGCGGGACGGGATCTTACAGACACCACCACTCGGGTTAGAATTCAAATCCAGACTGACCTTGACCTAGTCATGCTGAAACGGCAAGCTTATCAAGGGAAAAGTGCAAAAATATTCCGCTAGGGGACAATGGACCTGAAAAACTACTTTTCGAAGCAAAAGGCTGAAACGGGGTGGGGTTGTCTGGTGTGTTTGCCGAAGGACGGTTCCCCCACAAGAAACCCCCCGCGGACAAACACAATGATCCCACCTTGGGATGATGGATGACCTTTGTCGATGGGTTTTGACCCTTTTGAATATCTTTAGACCATAAAAACGGTCTCTGTGTATGACACTCTATTCTCAAGAGAATGAGGTTCACAAATTAAAGAATGCTTCAGAGATCCAAATCCTGCCTTTTCAATCCAAAAACTCACCAGTCCAGTCAAAATAGACGAAAAAAAGGCAAAAGTTCGGAAAAATTCGCATAAAGCTGAAAATTGGTAGAGACGTAGATGTAGTGTTCGGCAACTAGTGGTCAAAAAGTAGTTAACAACCAACTGCTAACTAGTCTGGGAAAATCTAGTTGCAACTAGTAGTTAACTAGTTTTTCCTGGGACTAGTTGCAACTAGTAGTTAACTATTTCCCAAAGTAGTTAACTACTAGTTAACTAGTCTATTTAATTTACTAACCTATTTTTTGCCCAAATTCTAATACATCTTTCTTATCTATATCACAAAAAACTTTATGCTTCGCTCAAAACGGCGCTTTATTTATGGTTATGATATTTGAGTACTCTACTATGAGTTATTAGGGTGGTCTAAAAAAACAAAAGTCCGATTTTTTTTCGGGGCATCCCCCCCAAAATGTGACCCTCGGTATAAAAATAATATTCTAACAGTTTCAGCTCAAAAATATAATATTTAGACCCCGCCCCCGAGCATCAAAGTTCCAAAAAAACTCGAAATTTTGCACGTTTTCACCTATAAAATCCGAACCGGTTGTTGTAAAAATACAAGACTGGTATCATTTTGTAGATTATTTATTTAGCTTCAACGTTTTTAATTGAAACTTGTTTGTAGAACTTACAGATCAAACGATACAAGGGGTTTTACTAACTCCCCCCGCAATATCAATTTTTTAAGGAGTGTCAGGAAATTCCTGAAAATGTTTCAGCTATCGTAAAATGGTTCAAAAACATATAAATAATGGTTATTGACTGCATAGGTGTAAAATTTAAGAGATTTACAATGAAAAAAATAATTTTTGTTCATACCTGTTAATTTTTTAACTATCCTAAAATAATTCAAATAAAATACATAAATTAATTTTTAAACTAGTTAATAAATGCATAAGGTGTAAAAGTTGACAAACAAGCAAAAAAAGTTCAAATTTATTAATTTTAACCCATTTTCAAAATTTTTCTCTTCACTGAGTTAGGTGTAAGAAGATTGAATGGTGTATTTCCCCACAAGATCGCTCTATTTTAGAAGTTTTGAGAGCGGTATTTGACTTAAAAAATGGGATCAACTACAGGACCTCCACCTGAAGATTTTAAAAGTTTCAATTTAAAATGGACTTAAATCAATAAAAATAGCTACGGAAAAAGAGTTGATAAAAAGAGGTCAAGTTAAAATGAAAATGGTATCGGAAATGTTAGAAGCTTCATAGCTGGGCTTGATACATCGAACCAAATATCAATTAGAGCCCCAGGTGCCATGCATCTGCATCATGCTAGTGCTAGATAGATGACAAATGCGCTCTATTGAGTGAAAATTATCTTTTTCGGGTACGAATTCCCTCTAACTCTTACAGAGATAGATACATACCATTAGAAGTATTTGTATTACCTTAATAAACATCAAAATTAAAGTTTGGTTAAATGCACCAAAGAAATTTGCAAATATTTACGAAAAATATACGTAGAAGTATCAAGAGTTATAACCACAGTACCATAGTTTAAGAACTTGGTGTCTTAAAACCTGAGACATTTGAATTTTTGACGAAAGTTTTATAAAAGAAATTAAAATTAACATGCCTTTGTCTAATGGGGAATACTAGAGGAAGACTATAGTGAGGAAAATAGAATAATAAAAGTGAAAGTGAAAAGTTTCCATTAATCAAAATACTAGCTAATAGTTTCAGAAAATTATCACGCAGTAGAGGGCTTTTGACATCCATCTAGATTCTAGAATGATGCATGGCACCTGGGGGTCTAATTGATATTTGGTTTGATGTATCAAGCCTTATAAATATTTGGCCCTTGGAATACTTCCCTGTAGTCTTGAAAGATATTTCGGGTTTTTCAATTGTCCAGGTATAAGCTTCCAACATTTTCAATATCATTTAATTTTAACTCTTGACCTCTTTTTATCAACTCTTGCTCTGTAGCTATTTTAATTGATTTCAGTCCATTTTAAATTGAAACTTTTAAAATCTTCAGGTGGAGGTCCTGTAGTTGATCCCATTTTTTAAGTCAAATACCGCTCTCAAAACTTCTTCTAAAATAGGGCGATCTTGTGGGGAAATACACCATTCAATCTTCTTACACCTAACTCAGTGAAGAGAAAAATTTTGAAAATGGGTTAAAATTAATAAATTTGAACTTTTTTTGCTTGTTTGTCAACTTTTACACCTTATGCATTTATTAACTAGTTTAAAAAATTAATTCATGTATTTTATTTGAATTATTTTAGGATAGTTAAAAAATTAACAGGTATGAACAAAAATTATTTTTTTCATTGTAAATCTCTTAAATTTTACACCTATGCAGTCAATAACCATTATTTATATGTTTTTGAACCATTTTACGATAGCTGAAACATTTTCAGGAATTTCCTGACACTCCTTAAAAAATTGATATTGCGGGGGGAGTTAGTAAAACCCCTTGTATCGTTTGATCTGTAAGTTCTACCAAGGCTAAACTGGATCGGTTAACTGTGTTATATCAGGCTTGGTCACTTCCCAAAAGATCAAAGAAGCCGACGTTACTGGAAGTTTTCAGATCTTACCGCTTGAAAGCGCTGGCCACGTATAAGGAAATTTGGTTGATTGATTGGGTTGGGTTCTTGGTGCTTTTTGCCTCGGCTCTTTGGCCGGCATATACCTCGCATGGATGAGAGTTGAGAATCAGCCACCCGGAGATAAAATCTTGGAAGAGAAGGAATCTTTTGGTTTGAAGAGGGAAACAAATTCAATTTGTCAGCTCTGTTTGATTGCTATTTTTTTGTAGGTTTCTAATGATCTATAGTCTGTGTAAATAAAATTGGAGGTTCACTACTAGTCATTTTCCACTAGTCACAATGCACTGCCACATCGTTGGTCATGCGCGAGTCTCAATTCAAGCGTGACGAGTCGGCAATTTTATTAAAAAATGCCATGAATGACAGATAGATGGCTCTGGCCACGTATGGCTCACTAGAGACATAATCCGTAACATCGCTTTTCACTCATTGTCCAAGCCTGATATAACACAGTTAACCGATCCAGTTTAGCCTTGGTTCTACAAACAAGTTTCAATTAAAAACGTTGAAGCTAAATAAATAATCTACAAAATGATACCAGTCTTGTATTTTTACAACAACCGGTTCGGATTTTATAGGTGAAAACGGGCAAAATTTCGAGTTTTTTTTTGGAACTTTGATGCTCGGGGGCGAGGTCTAAATATTATATTTTTGAGCTGAAACTTTTAGAATATTTGTTTTATACCGAGGGTCCCATTTCTTGGGGGGGGGGTGCCCCGAAACTTTGGACGAAAAAAATTTTCCCCATATTAACCTGGACCACACTAGTTATAAATAGCAGTGTAATTTTTGTATATTTTGATAAAAATTTTAAATATTTTTGAAATTTTAAACAAAATTTTTTTTTTAAAGTAGTTGAAAATTTGAAAGTAGTTTCGACTAGTAGTTATTAAAAAAAGTAGTTTAACTACTAGTTAAACTATTTTAAACCTAAAGTAGTTAAACTACTAGTTAACTAGTTGATCGGTAGTTAACTACTAGTTGCAACTAGTTCTAATTAACTAGTGCCGAACACTACGTAGATGACATCCTTATAAGTGATGTACCAAAAGTCCTCATTGATCTGATGCCGGCTAATTTATAGAGGTTTTAATTGCGCTTCGCATTCGCCTCGTCCTACCTCGGGAAAACCGGCCGCGACAGTGGCGCCGCTCGCTCGCTAAACCGAAGGATTTCAAAGCGATGAAGATAGGGCAGGGGTCGGCAACCTTTTGAAGCGGAAGAGCCAAAAGTTACAATTTACAAAATTTCCCAGTTTTTAAAGAGCCACTAAAAATTTTCGTTTCAATATTATTTGGTATTTGCTTATCTTATATATTAAAATAATTTGGTTTTTCTTTCGGCCGTCCGCCAGGCCGCACCCCCTTTCCGATTTGGGCAAACTAGGTCTTGATCGAAAGCTCTCCACCCCTAGATGAGCCAATAATATATCACGTTCCTCCAAAACATTCCAATTTTAAATTATGCGGTTTTTTCGTTTTGCCCCCATGTTAACTCTATGGGGAGGTTCCGTTCGACCGGCCGCCAGCCCGAACCCCTGAACCGATTTTGACAAACTCGGTCTTGATCGAAAGATTTCCAACCCTAGATGAGCCAAAAATGTGTCACGTTCCTTCAAAGCATTCCATTTTAAAATTAGAAACTTTTTTCAATTTGCCCCATTGTTTTCAGTTAATATTTTTACCAACACAGGCAAAAATTCTTTTAAAGAGCGTGAAGAAAATCTACTTTGAAGTTATCAAACTTCAATTTTTTGACGTTTTACTAGATTTATCGCAACAGGATACCTACTAGGCATATTGGATTTATAAAAAAAAATTACTGGTACAGGTTTATTAAAGTATTACTTCTTTCTCTTCAGATGACGCATAAGAATAAATTAGTTGTGGTTAGAAAAACCTATAATTTGATTGAAAATATTAAATAGTGTAGCGCTGACGGTGCAGCTTAAAAAAAAAGTAATAAATTGTAAAAAATTTAACTGCGCTGCAAGCGTGTGGTAGTAACGAGCGAAGCTCGCATAAGCGCCAAAGACGAGTAATCTAGCTGGTAAGACGCGGCTTTGCCGGGTCAAACCAGCTAGTATTATATATTTGATTTTTGCTTTAAAATAAATGGCTTTAATTACGGAATAATGTAAAATACATAAAAAGTAGTAAATAATATTGTTATAAACACAAAATGGGGGTCTGGGGGTCCTCCCCTAGAAAATTTTAGAAATTTGACCCAAAAATTAGGGTTTTAACTCGTTTTGGTCCGAGCCCAAGGGGGGGGGGGCAATGAGGTATTTTCACTAGTGAGGGATTCGCTTAATTTCACACTTTTTCGATGCGTTATGGTTTAAAACTATCAAATTTCAAATTTTTTAGTTGAAAAATGGTTTTAAATAATTTAAAATGCTATTTTACTTTCGCGAAAACGGCAGAAAAGTCGTGATCAGAAAACGGGCTTCTATTGGATGTGACGTCACGGTCCGCCAAATCAAGTGTGTTTACTGTGCTTCGAATGGTATTCTCGCTTCGTTCTGGAGCAAGTGCTATTATAATTCATTTTTATTCAAAATTTTTTAACATTTTTGAAATGCCTCTTCTACCTGGATTTTTAAAAGGATCATCGGACAATTTGCCGAAGATAGATACAGTTTGCATGTTCTCTTTCTTGGGTAATAACCCTGATTTCATGAGTGCGGAAATGAGAGAAGTGAAAGCCATGAGGTACATATTCATTTTCTCTTCTACTATTTTTCCATTAATGAACAATAACTTATCAATCGTTTTTAAAGGCATAAAATTGATCGCTCAATTATGTGAACTGTCTAAAAAATTATTTAAGAATATAAGACAAACATCATCACATAGGAAAAAAAATGGTTTTAAATGTAACTTTTGTGAAAAGGAAATGGAAAAAATAAACTGTTTAATTGTGTTTTTACTCATATCTTAGAATTTATGGAATTTTTATTAATTATGTATCCACTATTAATATTTTTTTAAAGTTATACAGCTTTTAATAATAATGATTTATAGACAGATAAGCATACATCTATATCAAATTAATACTATGTACCATTACATTTTCCATTTTTTTTCCAGTACTGTACCATTATTGTATCCTCCAGTTTTAGGTGTCTAACAATACTCCACTAATTACTATTACTTTAGGATCTAATAATAATATTAAAAATTAGATCTCTATGGTTCTCAGTCATAATTTGAGCTCAGTTTTAAACTGAGTATTTTAACTGAGTTTTTCGAGATTGTCCCTTTAATTTGGGCTAGAGATTAGAGAACAGTGTTAGGTTATTTGGCAAGTATTTTACTATTATAGGAGGCAAAAATAAAAAAAATAGACAAAAACTGAATAAGAAACATTTATATATACGTAATTTTCTATGCCTTAAAAAAAACAGACTAAAATGTATAAAAATCTCACATTTACTCCCTCCGTGAAAGCCTGTATATATTCACACGTAAAAAAATTTAAATTACTAATAAACTAATACAAATTTTAAAAAATAATTTAACCATAGTATTTACATGCTTATTAAAACTTAAAAATTTAAAAAAACAAAATTATCTCATGTTTCAACAATTTAAAACTGAAATATTAATGAAAATCGGTTTACTACTAGTACTGGTAGATTGACAGAAATTCTTACTTGGCGGTCGGATGTTGGCGACTAATTTAAGGCGTGTATATGAATTTTTTATTTTTTGACGGTCTGTCATGGCTTTGCTTAATGAGCAAATTAAATGAAACTCGGTTTTGAGGGTTAAATTAGTATGATCTTTCATAAAATCGAATAAAAATTGGGGTCTCCCATGAAAAAAGTTGCACTTTTTATTGCGTTGCGCCAGAAGATGACCTCTGAGAGAAAAATAGTCAATTAGTTTTTTCAAGCATACACTGAATCCTGAAAAATGACACCAACAACATCTTTCTAACCCCACCCGTTCGCCCGCAAAGTCTACTGTAACGGTTTTTTTTTCCTCAGCTGTACATAAAAAAAAGCTTGTCTGGAGTTTTGACGCTTGTGCTTTTGCATTTAGGTACTAAATCAGGCATGGCCAACCCGCGGCCCGCAGTTTAAGTTAAAATTAATACAGTTAAAATTAATACAGTTTAAAACAAAAATGTCAACTAAGAGTAAAACTATATACAATAGAAAGCTATTTTCTAGACTAGTCAGTTCACTAGTTTAGTTAGTCACTAGGATGTGCACGTCAACCGAGGTACTTCTGGGTCCTCATTCGATTGCCAGCCAAACTCACGAGTACATTCACACTACGTCCGACTTATGAAATCAGACGCAGTGTGGACACAGCTTGGGAAGGGGAAGTCAAAGAGATTTACGAACTTCAAGAAGAACTTGTGCTTTTGCATTTAGGTACTAAAACTATATAGTACTTATAGGATGAATAGGAATCATTCATTGTTTCAATTAATAACGAGACAGCAAACAAAGTGGAGGGAAATACACTGGTAGAAACGTGTAGTAAACAAGCGCAAACAAGCTTAGCAACGCATGACGCTGCTGTTACTACGGACCATGACGTCACAGATCGGCCATTGGAAAAACGGGTGTTTTTCGCTCCGTAAGAAAAACGAAATTTCAAAAATTTATATCTCAGAAACTAGGCCACGGAAATACTTGATGTAAACGTCATTCTTCATGGTTTTCGATCTACTATTTGAATAAAATTAAATCTCAAAACGTGAAAACACCTCATTGGCCAGTCTTTCCCGAATTATACATACAACTTGTCTTAGTTTATCATTTTTCATTCACAATCAATATTCTTCGTTCTTTTAATTTCCTATGCTTCAAGTACATACGTAACTTCGCATCATTCTATCCAATTTACTAAAATACTAAAAGTTGACAAAAATCGGACAAATAAAGGTTAATTTTTTAAGTACTTTAATTTTTTTGGCCCAAAAACATAAACCTTTTTTAAAATTCCTGTTATAAACCTTTTTTGCATTTCTAGTTATTTTGGCCATCTTTTTTAAATTAAAAAAAATATTCAACTTCTTAACCGATTTTTAGTAAGTTATTATTAGGGTCATTCTCAGGTGAACCCCGTTGAGATCGTTGGAGACCGGTTTCATCCTTTTTTGTCAGAAGATTTACTGGACTATTAATGGTATAATAGAACTTTTGTCATCGGACATTTAAAAGCCATCGGCATGCCAATGGGAATCTTTAAACAATCGGCATTTCGGCCAAAAAAATGCCATCGGTCGATCCCTTGTTTACATGCTATGACTTCTTTAATTTTCCCAAATACTTTGTTTTATTTGTTTAGGACGCAAAAAATCATTGAAATTTATACTCAGATGCCTATTCCAGTAAAAAAGAAATAATCTCCAGTGAAAACCTTCTTATCTTCTTTTAAATTCTACGATTTCTTATTTTCTTCAATATTATGTAAATGGTGATTAAATACCGAAGTTTCATGATGATACGAGGGGTTTTTTTTTGCCCAAGAAATGCGTATTTACATACGGGAGGTGTGCCGTGAAGCTCGATACCAGTGGACACAAATTTTGACATTTTATTTCTTAACGTGCAATTCCATAGGGAAATCCCGTCTTGAAATATTCCCTAAAATTGAAGCTCACACAGATAAGTCTTTGTAAATTGTTTGAAAATTTTTTATATAGTTTTTTGTATAATTTAAGTCTAAACTTTTAAAATCATGTATAGTGCTGTCCTTTAAAAACAACCCACCCCAAATTGTACCCTAAAAACAACCCATTGAGATTTTTTAATTACATAATTAAAATAATTTTACCATCTCATATACCCTGTCCTATGCCTCTTAGAGTGTCAGGGATGTAAAATCTGGTCAAAGAATGGTTTATTTACTTATTTTTTAAACATGTTGAGATAATGTAGATTTTTGGCAAAAAATGTGCTTCAGACTTACAGAGTTTGTAAAAATGTATGTTATAAAGACTTTAAAGCATTTTTCGCGAGTTTTTATGTTTTCCCATTACTATGAGAATAAAATATTAAAGTTTTACCTCAGTCCGCCAATTACAGTACTTCTAGGAAAAAGTGTTTTTTTTTTTCAAATTCTTACTTAATTGGCTGCCAATTTGTAATGGATAGTTGGAATTAAAAATGCTTAGCACTAAAATGTTAGGGAGGATGAGCCGCTAGTACAGTTTTTGTTCGATTTAATTATCCTTTTTATTAAGCTTTTAATGAAGAAAATATGAAACAGTGGGTTGTTTTTAAAGGACAGCACTATACTACAACATTTTAAAGCTTTTTTTATTTCGCTTTAATCCTGAACCCTAAATTTTACTTAAACTTATTATTACTTATTTACTCTAGGCTTGTTTTGAGAAAATAGGTAAAAAAATAAACACTCTTTAAAACCTCATGAATCAAAAAGGGAAAAAGATAGTGCATTTTTATTCATATCTGTTAGGTTTTATACACCTTTAACGTGGAATGACCCATAAATACTAAATTTAAAAAAGTATGTAGAAATATTTATTGCAACATGTTTACATAAAAATACGAGTAAGCACCCTAAACCTTAAAATTTAAATACATGCATAAAAATAGTTGGTCGACAACTGAAGCAATGATTGAGTATTGGTACATACGTGTAACATAAGTTATAGGAGGAAAAAAATATAAAAGCTACGTAATAATAAAATTAAAATAAGTATTTAATTTGGATAATTTATACAGAATAAATTAATTTTTTTAAACAGTAATGCAATTTCGCAAGAAAATCAGTCTCTGGAATACTATAGCTGCCAAAATACGACTATTGAAATGAACTGTACTTTAAACTTTCATTTGGCAATAAATGAGTATTTTAAAAAATAAATGCCACAGATGGGATAAGAGTCCACAAGCCGCCATGTTTATCCACAGCTCTCAAAGCAAATATGCTTAAAAGTATTGTCATTATTTGAACTTATGGGTAAATATGGCGGCTGGAAGACTCTTATCCCAGCTGTGCAAATAAAACACGGTCAACAATTTAGAGGAATATAGTTTGAGAACGTAAAAGAGGAAAGAACAAAAAAGGTTGCACCTTAATTTGGAAAGAAGAATTCTATGTCTAAAATTAAAACTTAAAAAATTTGCCTCTGCTTTACAGTTTTGTCAAAAAATTAATTAATACAGTTAAAATTAATACAGTTTAAAACAAAAATGTCAACTAAGAGTAAAACTATATACAATAAAAAGCTATTTTCTAGACTACTCAGTTCACTAGTTTAGTTAGTCACTAGGATGTGCACGTCAACCGAGGTACTTTTGGGTCCTCACTCGATTGCCAGCCAAACTCACGAATACATCAACACTACGTCCGACTTATGAAATCAGACGCAGTGTGGACACAGCTCGGGAAGGGGAAGTCAAAGAGATTTACGAACTTCAAGAAGGAAGGGGTCGTTCCCGAAATAGTCTGGCCAGATGGGTTGCTTTAGGGTTTCATGGCACCTGGCTCACATAAGGACATTATGACGTCAAACAACACACAAGGAGGTTAAAAGCTCAGGCAAATAAGCCATATTGTCGAACGCAGTATATACGCAGTGCATAAGAAAACAGTAGTAAAATTTTAAAATGGGCTAATCAGCATTCTAGACTCGTTTTGGATGGATCTTAGGAGATATGTCCGACTACCTAATTCGGACGAAGAGTGGATCCAACAGTCCTCGTAAAATCTTCGGCAAGTAAGTGCATCCACTAAAATTCAAGGATGGGTGTCAAAGGATGGATTCAAGTCAAAGGATGTGGGGTGTAGGAGTCTGAAGAAAATCTTCTCCTTATTCTTTTTGGTCACGATCTGGAGACGAAGTTTGATATCCTCGGGTCGCACCGCCGATTTGAAGATAGACCTCGGTTTCACCTCCAAGAGAATAACACTCCTATCCTCGCGCCAGTCTCGGCCGTCGGTCGCTATCATCCGCACAAAGACTGGCGGCGGTATTTGCGGTGTCAAATTGAATTCCGTCTCTTCTTTGAGATTCACATCCAGACACACCACTGAGCCGATGTCGATCGACTTGTAAGACTCTCCGTTCTGCAGCGACATCGAACCTTGGTCCAGAGAACAGTCACACACATCCAACACTGTTTTCATTTCGAAAAAGCGTCCTCCTTTCGGGTATATCGTGCGCACGATGATTCGGTCCCCGTAGCGAGCTATCATGGGCTGGATTTTACTCATGAGATCCGTGAACTTTATTCCGACATCGAAATGGTTATAGCGTCTTTTGTGATTATCGCTTAGTATAGCTTTCCAGATTATACTCCCATCTGGGCCGAAGAGGTATACTCGATGTGGAAGCTCCTCCATGTATTTGAATACCGTTATTGTCACAGAACTAGGTTTTGGGAAAAAAACCATATCGCATGCAGGCTTAATTCCTCGTTCACTGCATTCGCGCAACGGGCTATATAAATTAGCTCCATGGACCTCCTTTTTCCAGTAGCTTATGTTAAGTAAATTCCAGTTGATAACGCTTTCACTTGTTAAATCTAATAGTGTTGTATACGCTTCACAATTGGTATCCATGGCCGAATTTGAAAGAGCTTCTGGTACTGCACGGCTACTGAGAGAATGCGGCTGAGGATGGCGGTGTTGGTTGATGGTTTATATAGAACAGATATTTGCTTGCTCTAAAATGTGCCGCTTCGTCGTCGTCGTCTTCTTCTTCCTACATAAATTTATTTTACTTCATAATATTTTGATGATTGGTATTGGTTACATTTATTTTCCAGTCTATTTTGATGATGATGCAAAGTAAATAATATCCCCATTTTTGAGTGAGTTTTAAGTACAACAAAATTAAATTGCACAAACAAAAGATTTTATTAGGTAAACCGGAAAGTTCTGTCGCATTTGGGAGCGTCTGTATGTGTTATATTTCTATTATCTTCCATTAAGCGAGACCAACATAAACTGTAACTTTATCAAAAGTCAATTTAGCATCTTGGCTAGTTTTTTATATTGATATCCATATTGGCTTTCCTTAAATCTATGATTACTTGTTACTTCGTTTCTTTTCAGCTCAAAATTTAGTATTTTTCTTAAAATTAATAGCTAGTTTCTTTAAACATTTAAATATTAAAGTTATATTAACGTATCATGGCTTAGTTGGTTTACGTGGTGCCAACCACGCTAGCAGTCTGTGCACTGTATCAGCCGTCGGTTCGATTCCGGCCTTTGCCCTCGGTGTACTTTCTCTGTGTCAGTAAAAATTCAGTTGTGTCTGTCTTTCTTGATGAAAGTTTATAAGCGGATCCTAGAGATCAAGCACACAGACCGTAAAATATATGTAACCAAACCAAACGTATCATAGGAAAAATTTAAATTAGATTTAAATTTTTCTGAGCCATCTGGATAGTTCTATCACAACCATTCATATAAAATTGCCGGATCACTTCCCCTAACCCTCCATTAAGAAAAATCCGGAAGAACATTTGTTGGAATTTAGATTTTTGAGAATTCTACACCCGATCATCAAGAGTATAAAATGAGTTTCAAATTATGAAATAAATAACATCATCCGTACAATCTAAATATTACTTAAATTAAAATTTAAATTAATTTGAATTTTAATTATATAAGTTTTCTATAGATGGCAACTTGAAGAAAAGCGATTCTTATTAATCTTAGAGTATAGGAAAGTTCGGAAAGTTAGCCAACTGAAAAAGTGAGAAAATTCGCCAAATTGACTTCAGATAGAAGTTGAAGTATCTTACTAGTTTCCCGTATAATGTAAAAGTACCAAAGAATTCATGTATACAGACGCTCCATGAAGCGAACGAATTTTCCAGTTTACCAAATAATATCCCCATTTTTGAGTGAGTTTTAAATAAAACAAGTTAAATTTAACAAGGAAGTGTCTATTTGGACGGCAAAAACGGCAGTTGGCCCATGCGCCGTAGGTCTCGCGGTAACGTAGCAGTCCCTGCGCTCCAATCAGAACCGTTGCCGTGGAAATTAGAGTAGAGTTTAGTTGTATATTTACCGTCCAAATAGACAGTGCCCTTTAACAATGTTTCAATTTAAGCATAAAAATTTATGGTGTATGCCAAGCGTTTGTAGAAAATATTGAGGCACATAAAGGTCCAAATAAATTTCATTCATTTGCCCCTTACCAGTGTGAACGCCGTTTGTACAAAAGGGCCCTATCCAGAAAAGTGCTCAATGCTATAAAGGGCCCTCTAGATGCAGTGCGAACGGGGTATTACGGCCTATGGCCGTAGACACTCTGTTCTAGTACTCTGTCACATATTATCTGGCTTGTATGCTTGATCTCAAGGATTCGCTTATAAACCTTCGTCAAATAAGACAGATGAAAACATAACTTTTACTGGCACAGAAAGGAAGAAAATACACCTAGGGCAAGGTGGCCTATTGGTATTACATGCGGTTCACTACGCTAGCAGTCTGCACACTGTACCTGTCGTTCAGTTCGATTCTCGACCTTGTCCTAGGTGTATTTTCTCTCCCTGAGCCAGTAAAAATGTTTGTCTCTGTCTTACTTGACAAAGGTTTATAAGCGGATCCTTGAGATCACACTCACAAGCCAGAGAATATTATGTTACCAATCCATCCATCCCATTTTGTGTGAGTTTTAAATACAACAAAATTAAATTGCGCAAAAAAAATATTATAGAACTGTACATTTAAGTGTTATCGTGTATGCCAAGCGTTTGTAGAAAATATTGAGGCATATAAGGACCAGAAATAAAAGGAATCAGAGGAGAGGTTACTATCAGAGATATTTTTAACTCCTCTGAGGGAGTATTTCATTCCTTGAAAATCTGAATTACCTACTCTTTAAAAACTAGACAGGAGTATTTTCACTCTTTGAATTTTTCACAAAGGTTTAGCTTCCTTAAACCTTCAGCCACGACACCCTAATCATCATACTTTTTAATTGTGTTTTCATACAGCCATAGTAATTTTTTGTTCATTTATTGTTCTGATGCTTAGGGAGTTTGATTGATTGAAACCCAAAATAGAATCCTCATTTATTTTTTTTACAATTTCATTTTGTCCATTAAAAAGTAAGCGTTTTTAATAGAAATTTTATCCCTGTATATGTAGTTTATGCTATTTCCGTATTTCACTCATCATTATTGAATTTTACTCCTCCTGAAAAAGTCAAGGAGTATTTTTACTCCTCAAAAAAAATTCTAGGAATAACACTGGTAACTATATTGCAGTGGTTCCCAACCGGTGGTCCGTGAGAGTCTTGGAAGTGGTCCGTGAAAGGGCGAAGCACAAAGAAATCCAATAAATACAAATTTGAGCGAAAACGAGAAAAGATGGAATTATATCCGTGACGATGACTTTCGGCTGAGTAATTTATGGGGATAACAGTTCCCACTTACAGGGTGTCCAGCAAAGAGCTCCCTGGTTTTAAAATTAAATATCTTTAAAACAAAAATTGATAAAAATATAAAACCAACGGTATTGTTCTCGTAGGGGCTTGGAATTTTTTGTGTCGCAATTTGAAAAATCTAAAAAAATCTAGTTACTTTATCTGTTAACAGAAGGCAGCACGTTGAATTTTTGTTCTAAAGATATTGAATTTTAAAACCAGGGAGCTCTTTGCTGGACACCCTGTAATTTTTAACAACAATTTTGTGTACTACAAACACTTGAAGTGAAATTAAGAGCACTGAAAAAAGATTTATTTATATCATAACAAAATATGTAATTAAAATTTTCTTAAAATGTAATTATAATTCATAGCATCATATAAATTAACACGCTTAAGAGTACAGGGTGGTCCGTGAAGGTTCCAATTTTAAACTTAGTGGTCCAAGGACTTCTCTGAGTTGGGAACCACTGCTATATAGGAACATGGAAGTAGGAAGATACGGAAGTGCCCCGTAATGTTTTTACTTGAATCATTTGGAATGAAGGGTGACAGTCAGCGTGGCACTACGATGTGCTCTCGTGACCACACAAACTTTAAATACGAGCCCTGACTTTTCCCTCTGCTGACCGTGAGTGATTGTGGAATGAGAGAATTGCACGTTTTTTTTTTTAAATTTTATTATGATAGAGGATGAAAATCCATGAAAAATGACGTAAAAATTATTGAAATCGGAAAACTATTCCCCAAGATATTAATTTTTAAAATGTCGTTTCCAGTATTGGCGGGAAAAACAGTAATTTCGCTATGGCTGCTGTGTGACGTCACAGCGCTTGGACCCACTTGGACCCGCTATGTTATTGTATGCTTAGCTTGCTTCATTCTGCTATTCTTCAAAAAGTTTTAACTAAAAAACTATGATATTTTAAAGACACATACAAATATTTTTTATAAAAAGATTGACATTTTGTTTTTCAAAAAATATTAATTGGTTTTGGAATTATTAGGATTCAGAGTTTTAATTTTTTCTTTTTCTGGCCGTTCACTAGAGAAACAGACGAGTTTCATGCGTGTTTTGGTTTCATGATAAGTCTGATTTCTTTTATTTTCAACAATTCACTAGTTTCGACGGCGCTGTGACGTCAAATCCCGTTTTTTGATCACATGACTTTACTAGTGTTTTGGCAAAAATAAAATCGAATTTTAAGTTATTTAAAACATATTTTTGAACTTTAAAATCTGATATTTGATAGTTTTAAACTATAACGTATCAAAAAAGGGTAAAATTAAGCAAATCCCTCACCTATGCAATTCCCTCATTAGATAATCACGATTAAAAGCGGGGAAATGAAGGGCTGTATAAAAGTGTATGTAATAAAATCTTGCCTATCCTGTTAGTTCCTTTTTTGCTCTCGCGCCGTGGCATCCGAATTGGCCAAAGTCTTTCCCGAATTATACATACAACTTGTCTTAGTTTATCATTTTTCATTCACAATCAATATTCTTCGTTCTTTTAATTTCCTATGCTTAAAGTTCGTAACTTCGCATCATTCTATCCAATTTACTAAATTACTAAAAGTTGACAAAAATCGGACAAATAAAGGTTAATTTTTTAAGTACTTTAATTTTTTTGGCCCAAAAACATAAACCTTTTTTAAAATTCCTGTTATAAACCTTTTTTGCATTTCTAGTTATTTCGGCCATCTTTTTTAAATTAAAAAAAAAATATTCAACTTCTTAACCGATTTTTAGTAAGTTATTATTAGGGTCATTCTCAGGTGAACACCGTTGAGATAGTTGGAGACCGGTTTCACCCTTTTTTGTCAGAAGATTTACTGGACTATTTAATAGTATAATAGAACTTCTGTCATCGGACATTTAAAAGCCATCGGCATGCCAATGGGAATCTTTAAACAATCGGCATCGGCCAAAAAAATGCTATCGGTCGATCCCATGTTTACCCCATGCTATGACTTCTTTAATTTTCCCAAATACTTTGTTTTATTTGTTTAGGACCCAAAAAATCATTGAAATTGATACTCAGTTGCCTATTCCAGTACAAAAAAAAATCCTCTCCATTCAAAACCTTCTTACCTTCTTTTAAATTCTACGATTTCTTATTTTCTTCAATATTATGTAAATGGTGATAAAATACCGAAGTTTCATGATGATACGAGGGGTTTTTTTTTACCCAGGAAATGCGTACCTTAATTCTGAACTACAGGAGGTGCCGTGAAGCTCGATACCAGTGGACAAATTTTGACATTTTATTTCTTAACGTGCGATTCCATAGGGAGATCCCGTCTTGAAATTTTTCCTAACATTGAAGCTTATACAGATAAGTCTTTGTAAATTCTTTGAAAATTTTAAATTATGTAGTTTTTTGTATAATTTAAGTCTAAACTCTTAAAATCATGTACTACACCATTTCCAAGCTTTTTTATTTCGCTTTAAAATTGAACCCTAAATTTTACTTAGAAACAATTCTAGGCTTGTTTTGAGAAAATAGGTAAAACAAATAAACTTTAAAACCTCATAAATCAAAACGGGGAAAAGATAATGCATTTTTATTCCATATCTGGTAGGTTTTATACACCTTTAACGTGGAATGACCCATAAATACTAAATTTAAAATATAAAAAAGTAAGTAAAGTATTATTGCAACATGTTATGTACATAAAAATACAAGTAAGCAGCCTAAATCTTAAAATTTATATACATGCATAAAAATAAAGTTGGTCGACAACTGAAGCAATGATTGAGTATTGGTACATACGTGTATCAAGTATCATAAGTTATGGGAGGAAAAAAAATCTAAAAGCTACGTAATAATAAAATTAAAATAAGTATTTAATTTGGATAATTTATACAGAATAAATTATCAATTTTTTTCAAACAGTAATGAAATTTCGCAAGAAAATCGGTCTTTGGAATCCTATAGCTGCCAAAATACAACTATTGAAATGAACTGTACTTTACACTTCGATATGGCAATAAAATGATTATTTTAAAAAATAAGTGCCCCGGATGGGATAAGAGTCCCAGAGCAGCCACGTTTATCCACACCTCTCAAAGCAAATATGCTTAAAAGTATTGTCATTATTTGAACTTATATGGGTAAGTATGGCGGCTGGAGGACTCTTATCCCAGCTGTGCAAATAAATTCACGGTCAACAATTTAGAGGAATATAGTTTGAGAACGTAAAAGAGGAAAGAACAAAAAAGGTTGCACCTTAATTTGGAAGGAAGAATTCTATGTCAAAAATTAAAACTTAAAAAATTTGCCTCTGCCTCACAGTTTTGTCAAAAAATTAATTAATACAGTTAAAAATTAATACAGTTTAAAACAAAAATGTCAACTAAGAGTAAAACTATATACAATAAAAAGCTATTTTCTAGACTAGTCAGTTCACTAGTTTAGTTAGTCACTAGGATGTGCACGTCAACCGAGGTACTTCTGGGTCCTCATTCGATTGCCAGCCAAACTCACGAGTACATTCACACTACGTCCGACTTATGAAATCAGACGCAGTGTGGACACAGCTTGGGAAGGGGAAGTCAAAGAGATTTACGAACTTCAAGAAGGAAGGGGTCGTTCCCGAAATAGTCTGGCCAGTTGGTTGCTTTAGGGTTTCATGGCACCTGGCTCACATAAGGACATTATGACGTCAAACAACACACAAGGAGGTTAAAAGCTCAGGCAAATAAGCCATATTGTCGAACGCAGTATATACGCAGTGCATAAGAAAACAGTAGTAAAATTTTAAAATGGGCTAAAACACACACACTCTATAGGCTCGTTTTTGATCGATCTTAGGAGACACGTCGGACGAAGAGTGGATCCAACAGTCCTCGTAAAATCTTCGGCAATTAAGTGCCTCCACTAAAATTCAAGGTTGGGTGTCAAAGGATGAATGCAAGTCGAAGGATGAGGGATCTAGGGCTCGGTCGTCAAATTTCTCCCTGTCCCTTCCGGTCGCGATCTGGAGACTAAGTTGGATATCCTCGGGTCGTACCACCGATTTGAAGCAAGGCCTCGGTCTCGGCTCCAGTAAAACCACCCTCGTATCCTCGCGCCAGTCTCGGCCGTCGGTCGCCGACATCCGCACAGAGACTGGCGGCGCTATGAACGGTGTCAAATGAAGTTCCGTCCTTCCGCCGTTGAGATTCACATCCAGACGCATCTGTGGCGGTGTGCCGATGTCGATCGACCTGAGGGACTCTCCGTTCTGCAGCGACATCGAACCTTGGTCCAGAGAAAAGCCACGCACTTCCAACTCGGTTTTTGCTTCGAAAAAGCGTCTTCCTTTTGGGTATATCGCGCGCACGACGATTCGGTCCCCGTGGCCAGCTATCATGGGCTTGATTAGATCCAAGATGGCCTGGAGCGTTAATCCGACAGGGATATCGATTCCGGGTGTGTCCCAACGTGGCGCGATAGGCTGTGGGTTTACCTCCCAGATTTTTTTCCCATCTGGGCCGAAGAGGCACACTCGATGGGGAATATCATTCATGTATTTGAATACCGTTATTGTCACAGATCTATCTTTTGGGAAAAAAACCATATCGATTGGAGGATTAATTCTTCGTTCACTACATACGCGCTGCGGGCTATATAAATAAGCTCCATGAACCTTCTCTTCCCAGCAGCTTATGTTGAGTATATTCCAGTTGAAAACGGTTCCACTTGTTAAATCTAATAGTGTTGTATACGCTTCACATTTGGTATCCATGGCCGAATTTGAAAGAGCTTCTGGTACTGCACGGCTACTGAGAGAATGCGGCTGAGGATGGCGGTGTTGGTTGATGGTTTATATAGAAGAGATATTTGCTTGCTCTAAAATGAGCCGCTTGGTCGTCGTCGTCTTCTTCTTCCTACACAAACTATTTTACTTCATAATATTTTGATGATTGGTATTTGTTACATATATTTTCCTGTCTATATTTTGATGATGATGTCAAGTAAATAATATCCCCATTTTTGAGTGAGTTTAAAATACAACAAAATTAAATTGCACAAACAAAAGATTTTATTAGGTAAACCGGAAAGTTCTGTCGCATTTGGGAGCGTCTGTATGTGTTATATTTCTATTCTCTTCCATGGCGCAAGTTCAGAGTTGCGTAAAGTCTGTCTGTCCTAGCAAGGCACGAGTGGCAAACCTAAAATCAGTACCCACAGCAGAAAAAACAGTGGCGAAAAAGCCATAAAGATGGTTATCTCACTTCTATTAGATACCCGATACCCTGCACTCGCCACTGCTTTTTCTGCTGTGGGTACTGATTTTAGGTTTGCCACTCGTGCCTTGCTAGGGCAGACAGACTTTATGCTTGGCGAGTTTTGGCTGTTTAGCGGCACATTTAGAAGCCAAATCATTCACTTAATATGAGTTAGGGTTACCATAATAGTGATCTTTAACGCTAAAAACTTGGCTCATACGCAAGTCTGAACTTGCGCCCTTTCCATTAATCGAGACCAACATAAACTGTAACTTTATCAAAAGTCAATTTGGCATCTTGGCTAGTTTTTGAGATTGATCTCCATAATAGGCTTGGTTTGGTTTTTGGTACATATATTTTCCGGTCTGTGTGCTTGATCTCTAGGATCCGCTTATAAACCTTCGTCAAGTAAGACAGACACAACAGAATATTTTTACTGACACAAGAGAGAGAAAATACACCCAGGGCAAAGGCCGGAATCGAACCGACGGCCAATACAGTGCACACACTGCTAGCGTGGTTGTCTGCACGTAACACAACCAGGCCACTTGGCCCCCATAATAGGCTTTCTTAAATCTATGACAACTTGTTATTTCGTTTCTTTTCAACTCAAAATTTAGTATTTGTTTTAAAATTAAGATTCTTAAATTAGAATCAACTGGCTAGTTTCTTTAAACAAATAAATATTAAAGTTATATTAACGTATCATGCGGAAAATTTAAATTAGATTTAATTTTTTTCTGAGCCATCTGGATAGTTCTATCACAACCATTCATATAAAATTGCCGGATCACTACCCCTAACCCCTAACCCTCCTTTAAGGAAAATCATTTACTCAAATCTAGATCTCTGAGAATTCCACAGCCGCTCATCAACAGTAGTATAAAAAGGAGTTTCAATTTATGAAACATATAAGATCATCCATACAATCTAAATATTACTCCAAGTAAAAGTTATTAAGTTATTACTCCAAGTTAAAGGAGTTAAATTTTAGTTATAATAAGTTTTTTAACGATGGTAACTTGAAGTAAACAAATTCTTATTAATTTTGGAAAGCTCGAAAAGTGAGCCAACTGAAAAAGAGCCATAATTCGCCAAATTGGCTTTTTTTAGATAGAAGTTAAAGTATCTTAATGGTTTAACGTAATGGGAAACACAGAGAAATATCCTACCAGAGAGTACACAAGGCTATTTTCAAATTATGTACAGGTGTGAGGGCAGCACGAGAAACTCAATGATTGACAGATAGGTAGGCAGTACATTTTGGTGGTTACAAAGCTGTGATTGGCTGTGACGTGTTCATTCAATCTGCCTTTTCGGAGGGCTATTGGAGGATCAAGTCTTTTCCTCCGCCTCTCGTGACGTGACGCGATCCCAGCGCCAAAATTATATATTATAATAATAGTAATAAGTACAATATTTCATGCTAATTTCCGATTTCCATTATGGCACAAGGCCGTGGACTCTCTGTGATAGTGCAGTGCTCTGGCACGGAGTACTAAATTCATCTCTCTCTCTCTCTCTCTCTCTCTCTCTCTCTCTCTCTCTCTCTCTCTCTCTCTCTCTCTCTCTCTCTCTCTCTCCCTCTCTCTCTCTCTCTGTCTCTCTGAGAGAGAGGGAGAGAGAGAGGAGAAGAAACCAAAGTTAATCTACCCACCAATTTGAAACCTTTCAAAATTTCTTAAACGAAATATGAAATCGTGAACCCACGTGCAGGAGGAAAAAACTATCAAAACTTTGATCAAAACCTTCAAGTTATTACCCCCTCCAAAATACAGATAAAAAAAAATTCGAGCCATACAACGCTTTTGTTTTCAATACGAGCTGCAATCACTCAACCTGAAAATTCTTCCTGTTTCATCAGAAGAAGAGTTCAATTTTCAGTCAAGATTTTTCCGAATATAGAAATTTTCAATCTCCGAATAAGTGTGCGCATCAACTTCTCTCCCCCCCCTGGATGCAGGGAGGGAGGGCCTGGAATAAATGAAAACCATCCGCATGGAACTCTGTTTCCTCTGGTCTTTCGAGATTCTTTCTACTAATGAAATATTCCAGGGACAGTAGTATTCATTTTACTACGAGAAGAAACTTCGTCTCTGTTTTAAGTGGGAGTTGTACTGTAGTTGTGGGTTAGTTTATTCTGTTGTAAACTATAACACATTTTTTTTTTAAATGAATTTTTTCGTCGCGTTTTCTTGAATAGTTCTCGAGAAACTATTCCGTTTTAAATTAAAGGTTGCGTGACGAAAACGCTGTGTTATTTTTGGTGACATCATCGTAAAATTTAAATTTGGGGGAGAAACTCTTTGAATTATAACTGTTAATTTGTCTATTACTTTTCTTTTATTGGGAAAAGATAAACTGCCGGACTAAAATATATGTTTTAAGGTTGTAAAGATTCATTAACAAGAATGTCTAGATTTAATAATATTATGTGATACATTCTGCAATGGACAGTATGTTTCATTTAAGTCGTTTATTTATTTCTTACTAACTTCTTTTAATCAGTTATGGAGAAGTTTTATTATTTTTAATTTTTCCCATATTTTTCGTATAATAATTCTTAATTTACAAGTATCTCTATCTAAAATGTTTTCCAGAATCAAATCTTACAGTTAAAAACCATGCATAATTCTTTTTTTGTTCTTTTTTTTAAATTGTATTAAACATATTATGTTACTACAAGTATAAAAATACAAGAATTATTTCATACTCATCTAAACCTTTGCAGTAAAAAAATATTGATGGGAAATACATTCAGTATTTAAAAAGCTTTTTCGTTTCAAACTTAACACACAGTACCTGAAGAAAAGGTATTCACATTAAACTTTACCAAATACCTAAGCTTTTAAAAACTGAAATAAGTTAGTTCTTTATGAAATATATTTACATAATATCAATTAATTACTAAAACATTGATTGACAAACAAATATCGATAAAGTATAACATTGGAATGTCAACTTATTAATGCATCTACAGTAGACCCTCTTAAAAATACCAGCTGCTTCACCTTTTGAAAGAGTTAACTTTGGCGAAACTTCTTAACTGTAGCCAAGTTGGCAATATTTTATACAGAGGATCTCTTGTTTAAACAAACCAAATGGGAATTATTCATTGTTAATAAACCGTGCCAACTTGGCGACAACTGGGGACTTTCGCCAAAGTGAACTCGTTCAAAAGGCGAGACGGATGGTTTTTATAGGAGCTTCTACAGTTCTACTGACTGTACATTTAAAATTATGTCTAGTTTAAGGGCCGTATTCTGAAAGACAAAACCGTAGAAGAAAAGAGAACGGAAAGGTGAAAATCTCTCGATATATACGAGAGGTTTCAAACGGGAACTCCGGAGCTCTCTCGTCCGCCATATTGTTCCAAGATTCGAATCGCAAGGTTTGTTGAGAGACAACAGGTTGGCTCATCCGTGACGTCACCACATGGGAAGAGGGTGCTCTGCCAATGGCAATGCTCGTACAGCTCTATACGAGCATTGCCATTGGCAGAGCACCCTCTTCCCATGTGGTGACGTCACGGATGAGCCAACCTTCTCTCTCTACAAACCTTGTTCGAATCGTATACAGACTGGTTTTATACTTTTTGTGGTCCGTTAAATAGTTCCAAAAAATCTAGAGCATCTACTAATTACCAAAAAAAAAAGACCTCAGACATTAATATATTACGAAAGTAATGGAGATCTAGTGTTAGCGTGATTTTGTATTTTCAGTGTATAATTACTTGTAAGGGTGTGCCACTGGAGGGCGCCAGGAGCACACGGGGAAAAATAAACGATTCTCTCCACCACTTGTGTCTTACGTGTTTTAGGGCCGCATTCAGAAACTTTAACACGAAGATGATATGATACGACAACGATACGATAGTAATACGAGAACGATCTATCGTAATGATCATCAAACGAGAGAGCTTTACAGCTTCGCAGCTCTCGACCGCCATTTTGTTCCGAACTTCGAACCGTATTCCGATTGCTTTTACACTTTTTGTGGTCCATTAAATAGTTCCAAAAAAATCTAGAACAGCTACTATTTACCAAAAACAGTCCTCAGACATTAATATATTACGAAAGTAATGGAAATCTAGTGTTAGTAAAAATTTTCTTGTATCAGCGTATAATTAATTGTAAATCTTTCCGATAGAAGGCAGCAGCGAGGCACCAGCCAGCGGACGATCGAGCTAGACGAATGAGCTCGAGTGGTCGTCCCCAATTGATCGTTATCGTATCGTGTTAAAGTTTCTAAATACGGCCCTTTGTCACATCAATAAAAACCGGATATTTCAATAAAAACGATAACTTCTGGGTAAAGTTATCATCAGTAATATGTTGTATCAAAATTTCCTTTCGCATTTCCTTTTGCTTTTTCAGAGTTCACTGCTCTATGGCAGTAAAAGCCCATTCCCACTTCTCCCCTCTAAAAACGAACAAAATATCAAAATCGAAATCAAACTCTTAACGAACGTTTACCTTCTTCCGTGTTGCGCTCTTCGCTCGTAAAAAAAAAACACCCATCTCATCCATTTAAGAATTAGCGTCGGTGCGCCAGAAATTAATTGCGGGAATGAAAAATGCACTCCCTCTACAACCCTCCGGAATCGTCTGCTCTCACGCACCTTGGCATGCCGGAGCCGATTGAAACAACCCTCTCGGGTACGTCATTAGTTTTGCATCCGGGCATCTCAGGGTCTTAAAAGATGGTTTCGGATATGTGTCTTCGAGCCATTAGGAAGAGATGGAGTTTCACTAGTGCGGGCTTGGGATATATTATTATAGGGCCATCAATTTTAACTATTAGCTGATATAGAGTATTTTCAGGTGACGTCACAACCGGTTATTTTCTTTTAACTGTGTACCTTCTGTAGGGCTTTTAACTGTTGCTAAGGCCGTTGTTTATCTGTTGCTAAGGCGGTTTTTAGGTATGGGGTCACGTGATTGCAAATGCTCCAATAGAAGAATTCCACGGCCAGTCATTTTCTGTAACTGTTAACCTCTGTAGGGCAAAAAACTGTAACATTTTATGTTGCTAAGGCCGTTGTTAGGTCCGAGTCATGTGATTGAAAATTTCTCTATAGTGTAATGATCGTGATCGAGGGAGGTTGGGGGTAAATTGGGTTGTGTCAATCGCTTTTGAGTGTGACAGTCGTTTTTTATGATGCTATGGCGACTTTTTAAAGAAAAACTTTTCTCTTACAGGCCTTCTTGGGAATGGAGTTAACACTGTGCACATGAACAGGTAAGATTCTATGCGACAGTTCTATTTTTCAAATGTAAAAATAATTTTATAGATTTCGTATATCTCTGAATATTCGAATTATAAATTTCAAAACACACAGGGTGTATCAACAGGTCCGCCCAAACTCTTCACAGCTTATTCTTTATGAGGAGTACATATATTATAGTGGAGTAGAATTAGGGCTTGACCGTGAACAAATTACAACAAAAGCAAACTCTGCGGGAAATGGTAGGTGACATGGTCCTAATTAACATACTAAAAATATACATCCGTACTAGTGGTAGAAATATGTTTTTTTGGCCGCCATCTTGAAAAAACACCCAAAAATTTTTTTCATCAAAAAAGGTCGTGTAAGGTATCAAACTGTGGGGAATTTTGTGCTGAAAGAGAATATGATTTTTGTTTTTCTTAAAATTCATTAAAAAGTAAAATTTTTGACCAAAAACGCAAAGCAGATACAATGATAAAGGGCCCTCCCTCCATACTAAACGCATCTTAAACGTTCTAAACTTTTTTAAAAACACTACTTTGAGACAAATGGTAGTTGACATGGTCCTAATCAACATACTAGAAATATACATCCGTACTAGTGAAGTGAGGAAAATATCGTTTTTTGACCGCCATCTTGAAAAACACCTAAATACATTTTACTCCGTAAAATGTCTTGAAAAATATCAAACTGCAGGGAATTTTGTGCTGAATAAGAATATGATTTTTGTTTTTCTTTAAGTTCGATAAAAAATAACTTTTTTGACCAAAAACTGATAGCAAATTCAATGATAAATGGCCCTTCCTCCATACTATATGGACCATAAGCGTCCTTAGCTTTTCTAAAAACACTATTTTGAGGTAAATGTAGGTGACATGGTCCAATTAAACATATACATCCGTTTTAATGGGAAAAATGCGATTTTTTGACCGCCATCTTGAAAAAAAATTTACATGAAAAGTCATTCCTCAAACTGCTGGGAATTTTGTGCTGAAAGAGAATATGATACTTAAAAATAATTAATAATCCATAGCTAAAAAATCCATCCATTTATTAATTAGATTTGGACTAGGTTACAAAATTCTAGGATACTTTGATTTTTTTTTACAAATTAAATAGGAAACTACTTTCAAGTTTGATAGTTTTAAGCTTGAAAATATAACATTAAACATATATTAAAAGAATTTTAAGAACAAATTATAGGTGCTATCAACACCGTCATAGTCCAATATCATTTTCATCTTCATAAGTATTAATTAGGTCTCCTGTAATACTACAGTTCTTTCCACAACAGTTTTCGCAAACTACGGAACAAGAAAGTCCATATCGGTGGCATGTACATTTCATACTGTAACATGGCTCATCAGCTGTAGTTTGGCATGCACATTTGATCATTTCTAAAAGCTCCTTTGGTGCTGGACTTCTATCTGTCAATATTGGCTGGAATTCTCCTTCAACTAACTGCCAACCCCATAGCGTAGGATCAGGGCTTGGCATGAACAGATTCTTCCAAATAAAACACTGCAAATTTACTCGAAGTAAATGATATTTTGCAGCATTTTGTGTCGGAGGCAAACGTGCAATATCAAATTCTTTTTTAGCTGAAGCTATTTTTCTCATATATTCTTCATAACGAAGATTATTCAAGTCGTTGGTGTTATAATGACACAATAACTTTGCAGCCCATTTCCAGTAACTCTTCCTTATTAGTAATTTCCGTAGACCCAAATTGGGAAGCATATTCGAACAATATTTGAGAATTTATTATATTTTTTAAAGCCGAAGACTTGCTTTTTCCAAATAATGAACTGGTGGTGTCACATCCAGTTAACGCATGGACAAATGGCAAAGCTTTGCAGGCCTCTTCTCCAATATCTCCTTGCATTGCTTGAATATCGCGAACTTTATCCGATTGTAGGGCAGACTGCATTAAAATGTTTGATGACGAATGATATAGTAGTAGTAAAATTAAAACATCGGTGTCATCAGCTACAACTGTGACTTGTTTCTCCTGTGCTAGGTTTAACGCTTCTTTAACAATCAACGTATCTGCATCTCCTTCGGCATGAATGACGAATGGCCATTTCTTTGAAAATAATTCCCTAGCATATTTATGAATCTTTGTTTATTTTGAGAGTTTGAGAGGAACTTACTCTTCTTGACTATAAGTGGCGAGTCTTCGTCAAAGATAACAGTGGCAGATGACTGCTTTGAGCGTAGTCTTGTGCTCCATATATTTAATGTTGGATTTTCCATACCCATCTAATTGTCACTTTCCCATACTTTTTGCTGACATACGATTCGTACTGTCTCATGACATCACCAAATGTTTTATACGATCCCCATGGTATCTGGTGAATTAAGGCACCACCATCCAGAACGTAAGAAGTATTCTGTTGGATATTAGAAGGTTGAAATCCACTTACATTCATCCTATCTAAGGTGTTGGCTAATGAAGATTTATCAGTTTTCCTCATTTGCTGAGTACTGTAGTCAAATAAGGCAGATGGAAGAGTCGATAACTCGTACCTAAAAAAATGTCTCGCATCTTGAACGGTGTTTTCTAAGGAGATACATGCCAGCATCCTTTGGGTTAAAAGGCGTGAATCAATGTGGCGAGTCTCTCCAGCAATAACTATACATTTTTTAAGTGTCTTCAGGGTAATTGCCAAGTCTGATTTTAGACAGAGCTTCTTTTAAAAGTTTGCCTGTAAGTTTTTCTTGTATATTTCGCCCAATGATGTCTAAATTTTCTACATTAACCTTGTTCTCACTATCTGTTATTCCGTTAAAAATATTCCATAAACCACTTGATGAAAGAGAAAATGGATTGTGGTGGATAAAAAACTTAATAATCATTTGCATATCTTCAAAATCTCACAAATCATTGAATTTGCTATCAGTTTTCGATCAAAAAAGTTATTTTTTATCAAAAGTAATGAAAAACAAAAATCATATTCTCATTCAGCACAAAATTCCCTGCAGTTTGATATATTACAAGACATTTTACGGAGTAAAATGTGTTTTGGTGTTTTTCAAGATGGCGGTCAAAAAACGATATTTTCCTCACTAGTACGGATGTATATTTCTAGTATGTTGATTAGGACTATGTCAACTACCATTTGTCTCAAAGTAGTGTTTTTGAAAAAGTTTAGAACGTTTAAGATGCGTTTAGTATGGAGGGAGGGCCCTTTATCATTGTATCTGCTTTGCGTTTTTGGTCAAAAATTTTACTTTTTAATGAATTTTAAGAAAAACAAAAATCATATTCTCTTTCAGCACAAAATTCCCCACAGTTTGATACCTTACACGACCTTTTTTGATGAAAAAAATTTTTGGGTGTTTTTTCAAGATGGCGGCCAAAAAAACATATTTCTACCACTAGTACGGATGTATATTTTTAGTATGTTGATTAGGACCATGTCACCTACCATATACCGCAGAGTTTGCTTTTGTTGTAATTTGTTCACGGTCAAGCCCTTTTTCGACCTAATTCTACTCCACTATTAAATGTCCAAAGAACTTTAAATCCATGTCTCATTTTTTTTTTAATCACGAGAGAAAAAGTAATGACGTCACTTCCTGTTTAAAAAGGTTTATGGAAAACGTGAACATGTTTATTTGGATATATTTGCACTCAATGATGCTAAAAATATTTGCTTTGTGCTTACATGCGCGTACCGTGGAATGATATAACCAAGTTTTTTTCTATCGAATATGACACCCTATTTTTTCGAAAAATAAAAACAGTCGAAAGGTTTTTATGGCAAATTTTATCTACTCAACACAAGGCGGTTTGCGCGTACTTGCTGAAACTCCCTGTATAAAAATAATTAGCATTCCGGATGTTCTTACAGAGAACAACTCTTAAAACAACCGAAGTGATCTTATTTCGAACCGAAGCTTTGCATACTATATTAGGGTGGTCCTAAGCATAATGGTAAAAATTTTTTTTCGGAATTTCTTAAGTCGCACCCCCTAACTTTTTTCCTTATGGGGTAGTAAATAACTGGTAAAAATTTTATCCGAATCGATAAATATTAACACGTGCCGCAAAAGGGATAAAAATCTGAAAAAATAGCAAAATCCTCAAAACTTTGAAAAATCACAAAATTTATTTAAAAAATATATTTCAATATTTTTTTGACAGAGAATACTTCGAACATGAAGAATAATGACCTCTTTAGTCTTTGAAAATTTTTAAAAGGTATTGTTTTTGCTCCTCATTATGCGTTAAAATGTTGTTATATTCTACAATGAGCTTGATTCCCCTCTCTACAGCAAGCATCATTACTGACGACTATGAACCCTTCCTGAATCTTCACACGAACTCCACGTTAAAGGATCCCTAAAAATAAACTTTGAAATTAACTTAAACCTTTGAAAAAAGTTTGAGGCTCATTTTGATAAAAATCGGCTAGATTTTTCTTTGAGAGTTCTACCCAGTTCTTCGAAACTAATTTGCAACCGCTTTGATACATTGGTGGATTCTTTCTCTTTAAACTCTTTAGCCATCAAAGCTCTTTGCTGTGTGGGGACAGTCTCACCAAAAAAGGCTACGACAAATGTCTCCTCGGTAAGATACTATCCATGACTAATCATTTTCTTTGTTATTGCTAGATATTTTTTTTTATTTCTCTGTAGAAAAACAGGTCCCTCAAGAATTTCAAATCTTGAAAAGGGGTATTGTGAGCCAATTTGCGCATCAAACCAAGCCCTAATGTATAACTTAACAATAAATATACTCATATCTTTTAATCCTTGTAGTTTTATCCAAATTAATTTAAACTAATTTCTAAAAATAAACATCTTCAAGCAATAAATTGCTTTAGACATCCATCTCGCATGATGGAAAGCATTAGGTTGTCTAAATTTAATCATTTTTACTTCTTGATAATCTAAAAATGCTATAGTCAACTGTCGGAGCTCTCGGTAGTTATCCCTTGGTTGGTGTTTTGTACTTGAGTACTTGGTTTATCGATAACATCCCAAGATTTTTTCATCGTTCTTAATTCCTGTACTGGATGCACTGGTGTCACAGCACAAGGCTTTGAATGTGTCCAATATGTCATAAACATAATCAACGAGTAAACCAAAAATAGCTGCTGCAATGTCTTCTCACAACCCTCATTGGAAGATTCTCCCCTTTACCTTAAATCCTCCATTGGAATTCACTTATAATAATGATTTGCACATTATGTTTACCTTTTCTTACCCTAAATAACCATAGTGTAGGATGCATTCAAGTTTATTATAAAATACATGAAGATTCCGCCTTTAAAAGTATCTTTTTTAAAACGCCCGAGCACCGTCCGTAAGGTCTACTGTCATGCGGGAGAAAAACCGAGGGGAGCCGGCTTTCCTCTCTGATTGTTACGTAGTTCTACGCCTTTATCGTAGTCTAACTTCAATCGCGATGCGGCACGTGTTAATATTAAAATATCGGGAAAATATTTGGTATACTTTCATTTCACACCTAAAGGAAAAAAGTTGGAGGGTGCGACCCAAGAAATTCCGAGTTTGAAAAATTAGGACCACCCTAATACTATATGCATCTCGTCACGCACAAATAAAATAAAAAACGGTCATTCTTCATGACTCAAACTCTACTTATAATTATACTCTGTGTAAATAGAATCGGCGGTTGACCTTGAGTTTTTTCTCAATGTATTTCTTCTGCGTTGCCATGGTAAAGAATGACGTGAAACCGCCGATTTTATTTACACAGACTTTAGTTTGCGCTCTTTGTAGCAAGCAAAGTTCTAGAACGAATTAAGGTAAAAGGATACAACCAGTATTTGTATATCGAGTCTATTTAGGTAGGATACAAACTTTTTCTTTGGACTTTTATAAACGAAACATGTTGTTGTTTCTTATGCCACTTGGAATATCCAAGCTCCATCCGCAAAGGATTTAAGGCAAAGGGGGTGCGGCTCCTGAGAAAGTGGTGGAGACCCATGAATGGCCGGAGTCCGACTTAAGATTCGGATGATAGATGCTACCACCATCTATCGCCACCTCCACAATTTTTGCCATGTGTCTGAAGGGAAGGGAAATAGTCTCAAGACATCCTGGACCCATGGTAAACTGCGCCATGACCGACCACAGGACTTTTGGACCCGCAGATTTAACGAGCACGTACTCCGCATGTAATTGGTGGGTCTATACACTTAACAATTCAAAATAGTTTGAAATATGACAGCGTATACACAATTAAATAAAGGTTCCCACTGGTCAGGGAATACCTGGAAAAGTCAGGGAATTTTAATTTCACCTTAAAAGTCAGGGGATAGTCAGGGAAAATTGCTCATTTTGGCCAAAAACCTGGAAAATCATACAGAATACCTGGAAAAGGAACAATTTTTAATGTTTGGGTGTCAATTTTGGCTTTAGAAAGTGGAAAAATAGACCATTTTTGAAAATATATGTTCATAAGCGCATGAAATATCTAAAAAATGCCGTAAATAGCCTGGAAAAGTCAGGGAATTGACCTGGAAAAGTCGGGGAAGTTTATTTCTGAAATTGAGTAATAACCCTGTTAAATATCTATTCAATGCCTGATAGTACAAGATACTAAGAAATATCGATATCTAAACAAGGTATATTTATTCACCACCAATAAATTCACAATAGAGCATTCGCACATGACGTCACAGGCTTGTGACGTCAGAGGCTTGGATGACAGACAGTATGATGGAAAACTATAGGATGCACATCGTTTATTTGTTTACTTTTGATGTGAATTTTGAAAAATAAGGATGTTTTATGTTTTTCTCCAAAGTTTACTTTAAAGTAACCTTTATTTACTCTAAAATAGCATCTCTGCATATTATAAGTCATTCAATAATACTACATTTTATATTTAGCAGTGTTCTAATTGCTGAAACCATTTCTGCCAGTGTTCTAATTGCAAGTACCATTCGCAATGCTACTAACATATTTTAAAATTCTTAATTATTTATTAATTATTCAATTTTTAGTTTCAGTAGCATATTATAAGTATTTTACAGATGTATCGGACTCGCATATTGTTCTAACAAATGTAAACAAAAACATGTCACCTCGTAATAAGTCTTTTTCTAAATTTAGCTTACCACTAAAACACAAAAACATATGCACTTACCTTCAATAACTATTATTCTTTCGTTCCGATCTTTAACCGAGCCTAAAGAATCTTTTTAAATGAACTTTTCTTATAAAAACTAAATGCAGCGCGTATTCTCTATGGGAGCCTAATGTTAAAGGAAAGTTGTCTGTCCTCCAAGCCAGCTTGATCACGTGATCGGAGACACGTGATTGAAAATGCTCTATACTCAAAACTTATCGATTCCGTAAAAACGAATCCATCAATCGATACAAAACTATAAAACTCGGGAATAGCTCTATCCTCTCCCCGGGAAAACTTTTCCCGGCGAAATTCCTTAAAAGCTTTCGGGTATTTAAATTCCTCTCTAAATTTGTTACGGAAGAAATTCCCCTGGAAAAGAAAGAAAGAAAGATAAGAAGAAGAAGAAAGCAATTATCCCGCGATTCCTTTTTCTGGGCTCATCAGCCCCGGATTCCGGGATCGAACAAGTTTTGATTGTTCCCGGCGACGAATGAATTCGGATGGCTTTCTTTTCCGGGAGATGCGTTTCCCGGAGAGGGAAGAAGAGTGGGAGCGATTCCCGGATCCGGGAGGTGTTTGGGAAGAACTGAAACTGATGAGGGCCATTCGGGGGAATGTTGCCGGGGTGTTTCTTTTTCTTTTTTTTTTCTCGGGAAAAGGCTGCTTGTTTAGTCGAGACGGATGCTTGGATTGGTGGAATGCATTACCGTCAACTAACGGGAGTTTGGGAATTAAACGGCGGGAATTACCGTTATTTGTGGTGTGCATGTATATCTTACTTCAATAACGTTTCGTTTAAATAAATGGTTGTAAAAGTCTCTAAGCTGTAGCTTTTCTGAACTTCTTACTAGTTGAAATTGTTATTAAAATGTAGGAGTTAAGGGATTAAATGGTGGAATTATTGTTATTTGTGGCGTGTATCTTACTTCAATAACGTTGCGTTTAAATAAAAGGTCATTAGTCTCTAAGCTGTAGCTTTTCTGAACTTCAACTAGTTGAAATTGTTATTAAAATGTTGGAGTCAAGGAATTAAATGGCGGAATTACCGTTATTTGTGGTGTGTGTATATCTTACTTCAATAACGTTGCTTTAAATAAATGGTTGTATGTCTCTAAGCTGTAGCTTTTCTGAACTTCAACTAGTTGAAATTGTTGTTAAAATATAGGAGTTAAGGGATAAATGGTGGAATTTTTGTTATTTTTGTGGCGTGTATCTTACTTCAATAACGTTGCGTTTAAATAAAAGGTCGTAAGTCTCTAAGCTGTAGCTTTTCTGAACTTTAACTAGTTGAAATTGTTAGTAAAATGTTGGAGTCAAGGAATTAAATGGTGGAATTAATGTTATTAGTAGTGTGTTATTTGTAGTGTGCGAGAGCGCTGTGACGTCAAATCCCGTTTTTTGATCACGTGACTTTACCAGTGTTTTGGCAATAATAAAATTGAATTTTAACTTATTTAAAAAATATTTTTGTGAACTTAAAAGTCTGATATTTGAGAGTTTTAAACTATAACGTATCAAAAAAAATGTAAAATTGAGCAAATACCTCACATATGCAAATACCTCATTCATTATCATTATACAACCCTGCTAATATGTCTTGTTTCGTTCATTCCTGTATGAAGTCACAGATACTGATTCGTACTGTCATTTTATAGAGGGTCACCCTAACAGGGGAAAAAAGCTCAACTTCCATCTCCAACAAACAAGCGGATTCATCTCCAGACGATCGTGTGGACAAATGTTTGCGCATCGAATTCAATTAACCAAAAGGGAGGTGGCGTGGTCCCCGGTTGGCAGGGACCCAGAGGGGGGCAGATGCCGAACACGCCAAAAAAGTATCGGCAAACACCACTCCGCTTGCTTTTTTGTGGGTGGTGTATTATCGCTTAATGATTTTTTTCCTCTTCTTCTCGTATAAAAATGCTCCACTTTGCGGTTGTTTACTCGCATTTGCATATTTGGTCACGCAGGTTCATCGGATCGATTCGCAGCAGATCGATTCTCGGTTTTGGTGGGAGGATCTCGATTAATATCTTTTCGCTGAACTTTTTTTGAAAATATTTACAAGTTGAGGGATGGGGTTTAAAGTTTTGGTTTGGGTGTTTGCTTAACGGTTTTTTTTTGGCTTGCGAAAACATCATGCGAGGCTGTTTGTTGAGATCGTTGTTTTGCTTGCCTGTTGTTGAGTTGGTTTCTATTGAGGAGGGGTGTTGAGAGAAGTTTTATGAAGTTCTGTAGGGCATCCGTTTTGGATCGTTGATTGATCACTGGCTGCACAATTTCTCTGTTTGAAACCGATACACTTGCTTTATTTTCCACAAAAAAAAAAAAAAAACCGAATGGAATGAAATTCTTAGAAAGAGTTTGTAAATCGAAATGAACCAAAACACTTTGGTGTGGAAAGAATCTTGGCTATTTTATTTTAATCTTACGGAGTGAAAGAAACTTTCAAAAGAATTTCAATCCCCTCTAAAAAACCATCCCAATGTTTTTTCGTATGTCACTTTCTGTAGACTAAAGAACGATATTTTTTAAAAAAAAAAAAAAAAATCGAAGTACTATCTTTAATGGTGTCGTGGGAAAACCTTCAAATCTGGACTGAATATTTTACCATATGAATGAAATTGAACGGCATATTTTCAAAAAAGTTATTGTGTAAATTTAGCGACAATTTTCTCCGATAACTGAAGAAAGTTTTTACAAAACTTTTCTATAGGAGCCTAGAAGAAAGGGTGTTGTTTCTCCCACAAAAAACTTCGTTTTCTGACTGCATTGAATTTATTTATGAGAGATAAAAGGAGTAAACAAGCTCTTATATTTTTCTAAGACCTCGTGATTAACGTTTCCAAAATAATCGCAAAGGAGTTAAAGAGGTGACAAATAATTAAAATTGTTTCATTCTCATTATCCTTTATCGTGTTTAGAAGGGCAGGAACGAAGGCAAAAAGAAAAAAAAAGCCAACATAAATACAAAATGTCTAAAAACTAGTACTAAAATAATTTTTAATTCAATAAATTTATCAAAAGAAATGTCACTGTGATCTGGTAGACTTTTAATTACATTTTGAATTATCTAAATCAATATAGAAAAATGGCTGAGAAACTTTGATATCAATGGATGAAAAACAATATAGCAATATAGAGCATTTTCAATCACATGACTCGGACCTTAGCAACGTTGTTGTCTGTCATCCACGCCTCCACACGTCGTCAAGGGTGACGTCATGTGCGAATGCTTCTATTGGAGCATTTGCAATCACAAGACTCCTCCCCTAACAACCTCTGTAGCAACGGGAGAACAACAGCCTTAGTAACGTTGTTATCTGTCCTCCACGTCGTCAAGTGTGACGTCAAGTGCGAATGCTCTATATCCTAGAATAGATTACAAGAGTATTTGCATTTTTCTGTAAAATTTCACGTGTTTTCATCTGTGTAACTGCTTTTGCTCAGAAAATCTCTAATTTCAAACCTCATTGCTACTCTTCATTGAACAAATAAATCTATCTCATAAAAGACGCATATTTTTAACGTAGGGAAAATTTATCATTTTCGGAATGTTCGCAAAATTTTAACTCCCCTTTATGAAAACTCAATGAATGCTTTTGCTTTGTTAATTTTAAAATGAAATATATCCGTTATTCTAATGAGTTTGTTGTATTGTTTACTAATGGTAATCTAAACCTCCCTCTGTATTTTTCCAAAGTTTGTCTACTACAAAACGGCCAAAATAAACCATTCATTTTTATTCATGGGCTTTTGAATTTCAGTTCCTGGGTATAAGTAGTACCTTGTGATAAGTTGTACCTTGGTATAAGTAAAGCCCTGGATGAAGACGTTACTTAAGTAGCGACATGAGTTTAATATTCCGCCATTGTGGTGAAATGCGCTATTCACTCATAAAGTCCGCTATGAGGGAAAGGAGTTGCAATAGTTGAAAAAAAAAATTGTTTCTTTTCCAACCTCTGCGAGAAGTTGGTTATTTTGAAAGAAATAATAATTATTACTCAGGCTGTTTTATAACTTTAACTTTATTATGGATTGTTTTAAGCATTGTTTATAGCTTTGATTTTAAGATACTGGATGGATATTATTGATAAATTTGTATTTTTAAAGATATTTTGAATTAGTTTTTTGAGGCCAGGACATGCATATCAAATCTGCTACATATGTATGTTAAAAAATTAATCAAAAACGATTAATGAAAACTGTGTTGTTTTTTTTATAATGACCTGATCACTTTACAAAATCAATACGGGTTGATTAATTTAACAAGTGAGCATGATAAATGCAATACATAACTTGCGCATCATTACTAATATAATTCCGTAAAACTTGATTAGGATAAATATAATTAAATTATTTTAAACTTACCTCACAAGGTGTATTAGTATGAAAATCTATCGCACTGGCTCTGGGCTTAAATCCCATTTCACCACAATGGCGGCTGTTTACATGCGTGACTGTTAAACGTCCAATCAAAATTAAAAGCGGCAAGACCAAAGTATGTCGCTACTTAAGTAACGTCTTCATCCAGGGCTTTAGGTATAAGTACCTTGTGTGTATAAGTTGTACCTTGGTATAAGTAAGTAGTTGTGAAAATTAGCATTTTTACGCATTAGTCAGTTATCTTATGTTAATCTAATAATTATGTACAAAATCCTACGTAAATTTTCAGTTCCCAAATAAAGGCTCTATAATAATGAAAGATGAAGTAAGGGGTGTCAAAATTCCACATTTCACACTGGGCGACACAAACACTAAATACATCACACATGTAATTACATTTATTCGCCCTCTTCTATTAATAATATTCAGTTAATTGAACTAGCGTGTATAAGAGACCGTTGTTAAGAGGAAATACGATACAAGGCATAAGCTCCAGAAGCCATTTCAATAGAGACCCTTACATGATCGACGCTAATTCATCACACTGAAAAGACAGTTTTTATAGTTAGTTTCCAAAGTTTACAAAAGGGGGCGAACTTTAATTACCCCGCATTAATCAAAGCGGAATAACTCCCCCCATCACATAATAATCCTTAATTTAATGAAAAGATCGATTCTTGTGCTCCCCACCCCACCCCCGCAAAACACAGAGGCTGATTATTTCCAGCAATGAGCTCTCGTTTTATAATGTTATGATGTGGAGCGCTCGCAGATCGAGAAGGCGATTATGTGACCGTGTAATGGTGTATTGAAACACAGCCTTGGTGGTCTTTAATCATTACACACTTGATCTGAGTTAGGATCTCTGATGTGTGAGCTGCTTGGAGTGACACTGGTCTAAGTCTGTCTACCGAACTTGGGTCGTTGAAGAATTTCTGTAATGACTCCTGTGTTATTCGTATGGAAAGTAGGAAAATCTGAGCTGGTTTTCTCTTCTCTAAGTCCTTTTGAAAAGGTCATAAGAGCTGGTTAGAATGACAGTGGTCTGAGTCCATCTAACTTAGGAGATTTTCTGTGACGACGCCTGTGTTATTATGGTTATTTGACAATTTGAGCTTGTCTTTTCTAGTCCTTCTGTTAAGGTCATAAAAGATGTTTAGAATAACAATGGTTCTAGTCTACCGAACTTGGGTCGTTGAAGATTTTCTGTAATGATCCCTGTGTTACTCCTATGGAAAGTACAATCTGAGCTGGGATTTTTTCGTCTAGTCCATCTAAAAAAGTCATAAGAGCTCCTTAGAATGACAGTGGACTAAGTCCACCTAACTTAGGAGATTTTCTGTAACGACGCCTGTGTTATTCTTATGGAAAGTACAATCTGAGCTGGTTTTCTCTAGTTCTAGTCCTTTTGAAAAGGTCATGAGAGTTGCTTAGATAAACAGTGGTCTAAGTCTAACGAACTTTAGAGATTTTCTGTAACGACGCCTGTGTTATTCCTATGGAAGGTAAAACATGAGCTGGTATTTCTAGTCCATCCAAAAAGGTCATAAGAGCTGCTTAGAATGATAGTGGTCTAAGTCCACCTAACTTAGGAGATTTTTTCTAAGAAGGCTGTGTTATTACTATGGGGAGTACAATTTGAGCTGGTTTTCTCTCGTCCTTCTGAAAAGGTCATGAGAGTTACTTAGATAAACAGTGGTCTAAATCCACCTAACTTAGAAGATTTTCTGTAACGACGCCTGTGTTATTACTATGGGGAGTAAAATCTGAGCTTTTCTTCTCTAGTCCTTTTGAAAAGGTCATAAGAGCTGGTTAGAATGACAGTGGTCTAAGTTCACCTAACTTTGAAGATTTTCTGCAACAACGCCTGTGTTATTACTATGGGGAGCTGTTCTTTTCTAGTCCTTTTGTAAAGGTCATATGAGCTGCTTAGAATGACAGTGGTCTAAGTCCATCTAATCTAGGAAATTTTCTGTAGTGATGCCTGCGTTATTACTATGGTTAGACAATTTGAGTTACAATTTAAGCTTGTCTTTTCTAGTCCTTCTGTAAAGGTCATAAAAGATGTTTAGAACAACAATGTTCCTAGTCTACCGAGCAAACAAAAGCTTTACCTTGTTTATTTTTTATTTTTTTTTCTTTTTTATTAATACTAATACCATCCCAAATTGGGAAATATAGGAGCCTGTCATCCAGAATAATGACCGACAATTTCATACAATTGTTTAAAAACACTGATAATCACCTACATCAAAATTTGTTTCAATCAGTACTCGACCGAACCATTTCATTTAGTGTGTTATTGGCATTCAAAAATGAAGAAAATTTAATCCTTTTCCCTAAAATTTTGGGTCTCAAAGCGCTTTTTCGCATCTTAGTTTTCAAATTTTTCCCTGGGGAGAAATACCCAGCCCCCCTTTTCACTGGTAGTAATGCTTTCCCATTATAAAAAAAGTAGTTATAGAGAGGGGAGGTCCCTGCATCACTCCCTTGAGGTGCCCCCTCAACATCAATCTAAAGGAGCAACGAAAGCATTAACGAAAAAATCATGGACTTTTGCCCCACAGTGAAAATTCCTTAAAATATGGCCTAGATAGACGTTACACGCGGAATCTTCAAGAACAATCATCAAAGCCAGACCGACCGACCACTCAAATGACAGTCAAATTAGTGTGAAATTGATCCGCTTATGTCCTAGGTTCGGGAAAGGGTGGCCCCTCCCCCACCAACCGCTGACGGAATACCAGGACCCCTCGGTGTCGTGCTATGAGCGTACGTGCTCAGAGCTTACATCTGAAATTCGTGCACTGAGCGTATCAAATACATTTCACCATTCATTTCTTATAATTTTCCCTTTACTACTTTAATTCTAAGTTAAGTTAAACAAAAAACTCGTTTATCATACTCGTGAAACAAAAAACTAAACCTGTATTCAAGTCATTAACAGCCATATTCACAGCCATCAGCGTCGGTGTTAAATCCTAGGTCAAAGAAGGATTCCACCAATCAGAGTCGCGAAAAGTTAATTTTTCTTTCTTTAGCTGCTGGTTAACCGCGACGCTGATGACTGTTAATTAATATACTACATACAAATCTTAAAATTTTGATTGGTGTGAATGGTTATGTTAAATAAATTAATAAACACAAAATTCCAAATAGAACATGAAATTTTAATAACACCATAAAAAAAAGTTCACATAAAGGAATAGCAAAAGTATAGTGGAGGTAGCCACAGTTGCCAAAATTACCACAGTTGAATTTAATCACAATAATAATTGCAACTGTCCCTTGACGAAGGCACATTAATCAGTCGAATCGAAAATATGAAAAAATGAGATTTGAATCAATGACTAAAATAAGAGGTTTCCCCGAGAGTTATATTGGCTTAAAATCCTCGAAATATGTCTACATAGTCAGCACACAATTACCACTTTTAATTAAAATGGAATAATGTTAAATTAAGTGAATTAAAATGAATAAGAAATATTTCAAGAAAAATAAATGAGTATTGTGAAAGAGAGATAATTTTTTTTTACAAAACGAATGATAATGGTAAATAACACAAACTCATGAAATGAAACAAATGAATAATGCATTTAACTTATCAAAAACAAAGCAGACATAAGTTTTTAACCCGTCGGATAAAAATAGTGGAGGGGACACTAAACCTAACGTAGTTTTAAGTAACGCTTATAGACGTGGGGAATATCAAAGCCTTCGATTGCTTCATCACGTAGATTATTAGCATCACAAAGACTTTTTCGAACCTGAACTCGCGATAGATGCTGTAGAGATCGAGGTTGGCTGACTTCGGGAACCTCGAAGATGGTGTTGCGCCTCCTGTATTCGTCACAGAATTCCTGAAGCGTCAGGTGCTTTCCATTGAAGAAAGGCTCCAGCAAAGCTGACATCTCGGTGGTGGAAATGCAGGGGTACGGCACGGCCCTCCATAAGAGGGTGAGGTATGCCTGGTCTTCGAATCTTTTGGGGTTAAAGAGAGCCACCAGTGTCTCAAGAAGCATCTGCATTCGCAAGCTGCCGAAATGTATAATGCTGTCTCTGATTTCACCCCTCAGATACTTCCCGTGAACAACGGCACTGCAACAGAAAATGTAACTAATGGAAAGCTCATCAGCAGCAAACGCTCACAATACTCTAGCAGTGTTGCTAGTTATAACACTTTAACAAATCCAAGGAAAAAGGACCTGATACCTCGCAAACAATTATAACAGGAATTCGAGGTTTTTCAAATTAATTGTTTAAATAATGTTTCAAATTTTCCCCCAATTAAATGGAAGTTGTTTATATAGAAAATAGCACACATGCATCATTACTATTTCTAAACCTCGAACTGCTAATTTGAGCTGTGATTTTCATGCATTAACTTAATATAGTATGAACATACAGTATTCGTTTATTAGATGTCTATATCATAGATAAATATTACGTAATTTAAAATTTTTTTAACTCAAATAATAATTAACATCTAAATCTCTGAATAATATATTTAATCTAAGAAAGGCATTAAGAAGGAAGAGAAGAATAGATAATAAATAGTTAAATGGTTTTCTTTGGCCTGTTATCCTTTTGATAACTTTTCAACATATATGAGGATTGATATTGATATAATTTATATAATATGTATTTATGGAATTAGTAAGTAAATAGAACGAAATATGTCAATTAAAAATTGTTTAAATCACCATAAACGGTAGTCATTTGGAAATCATAGTAGTAATCATACAAATAAGCAAACTCATGGAAATCTCAGCTCTATCAATAATGCAACTACAAATTTAAAAAATAAACCGACAATTATGTAAATAGATAGAAATATGTCAATTAAAAATGATTTAAATCACCTAAACCGTAGTATTTTGAAACACTTATAAAAACATATAACTAAGCAAACTCATGGAAATCTAAGCTGTATTAATATATATAAAATGTATCTATATAAGTTTCAAAAATATTAAAACTACAGTAAAATATTAAACTAGTACTTACTACTCATGTTCGAGCTTGGACCAACATCTTTCGAAATAACTCCATTCATAAGAGTAAGCAAAGCCATATGGGACTAGTTTCTCGCTATACCTTTTACTGCAGCTCAGCAAGGATGTCATCAGCAACTGGCTGTTTTTTACATCCCATCCATTGAAATGTACCGCCAGAAGAGTGTCCAACAAAATAGGTATGTCCCAGGGCATGACCAGTTCAACAAGCAAATGGTCGGGTTTCATTTTCAGCTCCGCCGTACACACCGTAAACAGCCCGACGACTTGTCCCATCGAGGCCGCTGTATGCAGTAGCGTCTGGAACGCTCTCCTCAGGGTGTCTTGGGGGATTGTCCACCCTGGGATCCTCCTGCCGAATTCGCCAGCATACAAGTTGAAAAGGCGAACGGTGCCGTGAAAATGTTCTCGCATCTCCTCCCCGCTCATCCGCTCCATCATTTCGATGAGGAGATCCAGGTATGCATTTGGGGGTCGGATGGGTCTTACCATATCCTTTGCCGTTCCATGCAATCGCTGCGCGAGAATGCCCAACGCGAGAGACTCCGCCGCGTCTGCCTGAAACAGTCGCAGTACGGAGTAAAACGCGAGGCCAGTGAGGCTTCGCGGCTCGTTCATTGTTTTGTTTATAACACAGGAATCTCGCGGGTAACTAATGGAAAGAGAACTTAGCAGATAGAAATTACACGCGGGACGGGCGATCTTCGAGAACACCACCACACTTGTTAGAACTCAAAACCAGACTGACGCTGACCTAGACGCAGACATGCTGAAATGGCCAGCATATCAAGGGAAAAGTGTAAAAATATTCCGCTAGGGGGGGCAATGGACCTGACAAACTACTTTTCAAAGCAAAAGGTTGAAACGGGGGGGGGGGGTATCTGGTGTGTTTGCAGAAAGGCGGTTCCCCCTCCAGAAACCCCCCGCGGACAAATACAATGATCCATCCTTGGGTTGTGAAGTATCTCTCCGTATTCAGAGGATGGATGACCTTTGTCGATGGGTTTTGACCCTTTTGAATAGCCTTAGGCGATTAAGACGGTCTGTGTGTACGACACTCTATTCTCAAGAGAATGCGGTTCACAAACTAAAGAATGCTTCAGAGATCCAAATCCTTCCTTTTCAGTTTTTAAAAACGCACGTCGCCAAACCGGCGGTAACGCGCCAATAGTAGAACAACCTATTTACTGGAAACAGCGGGTGCCTCCGGCTGAATGGCGACTGGTTTGGCGCAGTTCTTGTTTGGCGATCATGGACAATGCGGTAAAGTCTGTCTGCCCTAGCAAGGCACGAGACGAGTGGCAAACCTAAAATCAGTACCCACAGCAGAAAAAGCAGTGGCGAGTGCAGGGTATCGGGTATCTAATAGAAGTGAGATAACCATCTTTATGGCTTTTTCGCCACTGTTTTTTCTGCTGTGGGTACTGATTTTAGGTTTGCCACTCGTGCCAAGCGAGGACAGACAGACTTTAGTATTCTCTAATGATGAGATGCTCAACTAGGATATAATACATTTTTTTTACTCAGATCTCAGAAATAATTTAAGATAATCAATTGAGCTTTGAAAATAAAGTTTTAAGAGTGCTTTTAAGTAATTTTAATAGATTTTTAAGCTTAATACATCAGGCAAAGTAAAACCTGATATCAAATTTTTAGTGTTCCTGACGCTAAACTATATTTTACATTTAGCTCAACAGCTGTAAATGAATATTTATTTCATATTCTTGCAGTTCTCCTTAAACAAGAAAGTATTACTTGATCCTATGAAAAAAATGTTTCAAGGGAACTAAAAAATAACGCCTTTGTTATAAATACAAATGAATATTTCAATTAATAATGCCCATAATAATTTCCAAACTATCGTAAGCTGCATGGAAATAATAAAAACAAAATCACTCTTGGAGATCAGTGTAAAAAACACAGTAAATTATATTTTATATGCAGATTAACAGCTGTAAATGAATATTTATTTCATATTCTTGCAATTCTCTTTAAATAAGACAGTATTACTTCATCCAATGAAAAAATATTTCAAGGGAACTGAAAATAAACACTCTGTGTTAATTATTGTTCAGATTATTTTGACTAATTTTTTTCTAGTTAATATTGTTTAAGGTGCCTGACTACCTATGGAGACTTTTTTTAAATAATTGAAATTTTGACCTAATTTGTGGTTTATACAATTAAATGCATCTAAGAACTATGAATAATATAAAAAATAATTAAATATTAATTTTAATTTTCATATTATTGATGAATTTATGCATAAAAGTCACCAAAAAACAGCCTTTCCGCAAAACGTCATAACTCAAATTTATATGAAGATATTTTTGTTTTGTAAACTTTATTATCCTCATAAATACATGTTTAAGGAGGCCTACTATTTTTATGTCTAAATTTATTTAATATCAAAAGTTATAGAACTAAACTTGAAAAATTATTTAAAAAAACCCAAAATTTAGTAAAGTTTTTAATTATACTATTCATAAAATAAAAAATATTACACCTTTAACCAAAAAAAATAGTAGGACTCCTAAATCATATTATGTCAAGTATTGTGCCCAAGTTTTATAGAAATTCACTTATAATATTTTGAGTTATGTTGTTTTGCGGAGAAGGAAAATAGCAAAAAAGTGATTCTGAGAAAAACGCGAATGAAGTATTGAAACATATAAACATACCCTTTACAACCCTATTTGGTTATTAATTATTATTAAACTGATTTGGAAAGCTAAAGATGTGCTTTTTGAAATTAGGTAATAAAAAATAATTGGAATTTTTGGTCCAAAGCGGCTTTTATAGGTAGGCAGGCACCTTAATGATTTCAATACGAAAATGGAAAAATAAGTGTGCCCTTTTAATTGTTCAATATTCACAATTCCTGTAGAGTTTTTATGAATATACAGTGTAAACCAAGAATATAAAATATACAAATAAATTTTCATCTTATAATAGTAGGGGAGCCCATGATGCTAAATGTGGATTTACTCGAGCGCGTCAGATAATCGTAGGGGAGATATACCTTGTATGCTTTTGATAACTCCACCAAATATAAGCTCTTCATGTTGGTGGGTTTGTTTAGAACAGCCCGTCAAAATTTGAAAGAAAACTAGTGACATGGACATACTCGAGCACGTCAGATTGGCTACCAAGACAGTTTACAACTAGTTGAGCCTAGTTTCCTGGCTACTCTATGAACATTTTGTTTCGTACATTTTTCTCAAAAAGAGCGATAGCGTCTTACCGGTCTTGGCTTTACTTTGCAACTTCGTAACCCTCCCGCTCCCTTACCCACCGCTCAAATCGGCAGATTTTAGAAAATGTACACTTTTTAGCTGGTAACTAACCTACCTTATCATTATCTGACGCGCTCGAGTATGTCCATTTAACTAATTTTTTTTTACAAATCTGACGGGCTGTTCTACACTTACCCACCAACATAGAGAGCTTATATTTGGTGGAGTTACTCAAAAGCATGCAAGGTATCTATCTCCCTTATGATTATCTGACGCGCTCGAGTTACTACCCAAAAACACTCTGGGCTCCCCTACTATAAAGGCCAGTGATATTTTATTATGAACTATCGATAACTACATAAAACAATATAGGTAGTTTATGGGTATTTCCGTATTTTACTCCTCATAATTGAATTTCACTCCTCCTAAAAAAAAAGTCAAGGAGTATTTATACTCTTCAAAAAAAATCCTAGGAATAACTCTGCTTCCGCCACTTTCATTCTAAGCGACTCACGTGTGTACCTTTATGATATTCAATTCCTTGTTTCTTTATTGAGAGGCGTCGTTAGCGTATCGTGTAACTGGGACCGCAACAGGATTAAGGCGGTTTTGTGCCGGGTTCAATTTGAACGAGAGTGGCTTGTACAGCGTTCAATTATTACAATCGAGAGCGTTTGTGGTCCCGCCATATGTCTGTTGGATGAATATGTTATGCAAGCGAGGTATTATTGAAACTGTTTAGAGAGCTATGAGTCTGGGAATGTAATTGCTTCTCCTTTTTTTGGAGTGCGGAGTTATTACTTCCCATTAACTGCATTCGTAGCTGGTTGTTTTTAATATCAGAGAAGCGAGCGCAGGCTGTCGTTAAGGTTTAGTTTGTGTGGTTTTCCCCAAGTTAATTGAGTTCAGGAGAAATGACTGTTTGGTTTTTTTTCCTGTTTAAAATATTGTAATGAGTCGTTCTTTGTGGTTACAAGTGGGGAAAATAAGCTTGCTTTATTTATGACATGATTAAAAGGAAAGGCTGAACTAATGTTGTTTCATGTACTACTCTATGTTTAGAGACGGCTAAATAGATGAATTTCATGAGGTCGGAGTGTTAAATTCCATGCAGAAAAATAGTAGTGTTTGTTTTTCTAAAGTTGTGTTCGAACAATTTTTAATGAGTATTTTTTATTTACTTTGTAAAAGTGTAAAATTTTTAATACAAGATTCTTTGTAGTTTTGTGTTTATAAAGTAACCCTTACGTTTGTTTGAGATTAAATTGGAAATCTTTTGGATAGAAAAGGACGTTGATTTAATGGGCGGTAAAGTAATTAAAAATAAAATCATACAATTAAAAACTTACTTTTTAGTTTTATAGAGGAAAATTACATTATGATTGTTTTCAATAACATTTGTTTAAAAATAATACAAAATTAACATTCCATTTCATGTTATTATAAATAGTTTAATTAAGTGATAAATAATCAAACTATTTTGCAAAATATACATATAAATATTTAACAGTAAAATAATACCACAACACAATAAGGCGTTTAAGTGTTCTACCTAACAACACAACAAAAGTGTTGTTAATTTAAGGTAAAAAAGTGTTCTGTAAAGTGTATATTCTTATGTGGACCGTTTTCAATGTACAAATTAATATAAACTGCAAATGCTCCTCAGAAAAATAAACACATTATAAACGCACTTAAAAACACTTTTTTGTCACCAAATTTACAACATTTCGGTTGTGTTGTTAGGTAGAACACTTTAACACCTTATTAGGTTGGGATAGTGTTCTGAATATGGTTGAAAAGTGTTGGAAGTGTGTTCTATCCAGGAATGTGTTCTGACAATATAGTGTTGTTCAGAATCTGAAAGTGTTCTTAAAATTGCATCCTATAAGAACACATATTCTGTGTCTCTAGCAACACTTTTACAACACTATCTTTTTCCCACACAACACCATCGAAACACTTTTCATTATTAATGTTTATTATTGTGTTAACATTGTGTTTACTTAGTGCAGGGGTCTGTCCAGGTCTTTTTAAGAGGTACCTATTTTGTGAAAATTTAGTAACAATTTGTGAAAAATTTTTTTGCAAATTGTGAAAATTTAAGTACAAAATCGACATAAAAACATGTGTACATTAGTTTTTAAACATCAAAAACAAATGAAAATTTAGTCTGGAATGGCTAAATATTTAGTAATTATAAGCGAATATAGCTTACTAGAGAACTTTCTTTCAAAAAATGTATTTTGTGAAGGTATAGTGCTGTCCTTTAAAAACAACCCACTCCAAATTGTACCCTAAAAACAACCCATTAAGATTTTTTAATTACATAATTAAAATAATTTTACTATCTCATATACCCTGTCCTATGCCTCTTAGAGTGTCAGGGATGTAAAATCTGGTCAAAGAACGGTTTATTTACTTATTTTTTAAACATGTTGAGATAATGTAGATTTTTGGCAAAAAATGTGCTTCAGACTTACAGAGTTTGTAAAAATGTATGTTATAAAGACTTTCTCATTTTTCGCGAGTTTTTATGTTTTCCCATTACTATGAGAATAAAATATTAAAGTTTTAGCTCAGTCCGCCAATTAGAGTCCTTCTAGGAAAAAGTGTTTTTTTTTTTCAAATTCTTACTTAATTGACTGCCAATTTGTTTTGGATAGTTGGAATTAAAAATGCTTAGCACTAAAATGTTAGGGAGGATGAGCCGCTAGTACAGTTTTTTGTTCTATTTAATTATCCTTTTTATTAAGCTTTTAATGAAGAAAATATGAAACAGTGGGTTGTTTTTAAAGGACAGCACTATATATTTTTGTGTGATTCGTTTGCAGTGTACAAGTATCAAAATAAAAACAAAATTCATGCATATTAACTCAAAACGGTCACTGGATACGAATACGCTCGGTTCGGCATCACCTCCTCACAAACTCCGCCCACCCCGAACTTTATCGGATCGACGTAGTAGTACTAGTATTTCATTCAAAATTAAACCCACCTAACACAGCGAGAGGCATCCGTCAAGGAAAAGGAGCAATCTCCCAACACGGTCAATACCTCCGATGGAGGTAGTATTTTCCCTGGGCTGTTCTCCTGCCGAAGGTTCGCCGCTTTCCGGGATTAAGGGGGGAACGGCTTTCCGGGAGATTTGTTGCTCCCGGAAAGGTCCGGGAGTCGTTGATTAGGGCCGCTGAGAACTCCTGAAGTGGGTTGATGTGCCTTTGTTGTTGCGTGTGGGGATATTTGCAGGTGGTTTGTCCGTCGGAAAGGGTGTTTGGGATGTCAGTGTTCTGGATGGGTGGATGGAGGTTCTTTATGTAGTAGTAGGTTGGACTCAGGGAGGTTGGATTTGCATAGTTTGGCTGTTAGAACGGGAATCAAAGGTCTTTGGAAGGGGGGGATGTATATAAATTACTGCACATTTTTCAGGTGTTTGATTCTCTTCTTCTCTCCTGTGTCATAAGTTGTCACATTTTTGTGCCCTCCCCTTCCCCCATTGCGAAGTCACATATGTGACACCTAATTAAATCCAAATTAGACGCATTTCAAATATATTTTCGCTATGACTCATTTAGCATTGTAACAGGCGTGTTATTTGTTATGTTCCTTAAAAAGCCTTAAGTTAAAAGCCTTATGATGTGATGCCACAAATTTTTTAAACTCCCCTTTGTCACATTGTGCCAGACATACTGTAGATATCTTTCCCCTAAAAGTGTCATGTAATTTTTTAACTGTCCATTTTTTTGTGATTATGAATCATTTTGGTTCATAGGTTATAAAAAGGGATTAGGTGAACTACGTTGTACGATATGCAGTCTAACCCAGTTATGATTTTAACCATTACGAAACCCTAAAAAATAGCTTAAAATATATGCTAACTATAACATAATTATGTTGAAATTGCTATTAATTTTGAAAATTTAGAAGGTTATTTTTTTAATTTCAAGCTTATTCCTACTAAATAAACTAATAAAATATATAATTTATGTTTGAAAGAGTATTAAAAAGCAAATACCTACTGTAAATAAAGGATCCCAAAGTGAAATTCTTTAATGCATCAATTATAAATCTGCTCTTTAAATCATCATACCAAATAGGGTGGAAATAAAATGCCTATCTTCTAAAGAAACCCGGTTTCTTACTTATTTAAAAATACTGCTCATAATTCCTAACTCAAATTTTTTAACAGTTGTCTCATACATATTTTCTGTATTTCTTAAGTGAGAGATAATGTTGTAACTATACCTATTTTATTGATAAATTGCATGTTGGTTTCACGATTAACCATAAATTCTTAATATTAGTTCATTTTTCTGAAAGTTTAACGTTATTCAAGTGCCCCTTAAAAATAAATTTCTGATATTAAACTGCCTCTAAAATGAAAGTATTTCTTCAATTTATTCCTTGTAAACATCGTATTTGCCGTACACATTGAGTAAATAAATTCATGGGAAAAAACTCAACATTACAAACAAAATATTTTCCGCATCAAGTTTGTTAAACTTTTTTTTATACTTTCGTTCAAAATACACCAAGCGTTCATCCTTCTTTGAAGAAAAAAAACAATAACACCCGTTTAATAGTGGGAAAAAAACCAGCACCCACGTACGGGGAGAAAAAACACTGCTTTACCGCAACATAAAATAAAACCTCCCAAAGGCAAGTGGGTAAAGAAGAGCAAAACTTCAACTCAGGAAATAAACACGAGTACATATTAAACCCTGGGATCTTCCGCAGAAATAGGCGTCTAATGTTATATCAGAACAGCAGGAGGAAAAAAACTGCTAAACTCGGGCTAAGGGAGCTTCCACCCAAGAAAACTAATATTTTAGCAAAAGAGTAAAGAAAAAGTTTCCCAAACATCTTGTATATTTATTTTATACCATGTTATTTTTTTGTAGTAAACGAGACCGTTCCCCTCCAGGTCATTTTAGGGGATTAGAGGCGCTACGTTTTCTTTTTGCTTCCTATAAAACTTGTGAGGGGAGTGCATTTTATAGAGGGTTGAGATAAGAATAATGTGCTACAAATTGTTGTTTTACGATAAAAAACGCCCCTTAATATTTGCTCATTTGGAGGCGTAAGGAAGGACGTGTTTATTTGAATTGCGACGATCAAGTCGAAGCAAATAGTTATCACTCTGTTTTTAGGTTGAGTTATGTGTAACGTTTGAGAGTAATAAAATACGATTTTGAAACGATGCATGTAAATTTCTATAAGAGTTCTGTTTATTATAAACGAGTATAACATTATCATTATTATACTATTTATTATATTATGTATTCTGCATTGAGAACTGGTATTTATCAAAGTGATTTTAGATGTATTAATAATGAAGACTTAGTAGGTTCCTCATATTTAAAAAAAAGTTTAGAGTTGGGTAATGGTTAAAGGTATAGAGTATTTTCAGGTGACGTCACAACCGGTTATTTTCTTTTAACTGTGTATCTACTGTAGGGCTTTTAACTGTTGCTAAGACCTTTGTTTATCTGTTGCTAAGGCGGTTTTTCGGTATGGGGTCACGTGATTGCAAATGCTCCAATAGAAGAATTCCACGGCTAGTCATTTTTGTAACTGTTAACCTCTATATGGGCAAAAAACTGTAACAACCTTCTGTTGCTATGGCCGTTGTTAAGTCCGAGTCATGTGATTGAAAATGCTCTATTCTAAAACTAGTAGATAATTTTTCAACTGTTTGAAAAGGTTTGTAAAATTTTTTTTAATACGAATGTTTTTTTTATAATGGGGTAGTTTATCCATTATTGATTTGTTTTCCTTTTATCGTGGTTATAATAGATATTCAAAGCGTGTGGTTAATATTCCAAAAAGGGTTCCATAGTTTTTATTGTATAACAAAAAAAAACTTCTTAGTTTTAATAAGTGTCTGTTTTAAGTCTTCCTGACAAATTTAATATAACATAAGTGCCGTTCACATGAGCCACTCTACCTGGGTAAAAGGTTAGAAAAACCGGTTCTACGCAGTTTTATCACACCGCTTCCCCTACGCAAGGGAAAAAGTGCGGAAGTAACCGTGCGAAACTTTACCCTAGGCTAGGGTAGGGGAATAAAGTACTCCGACCAGTGTTTACAAAAACAATATGGCCTCCTCTTACTACACTGCACTTCACGTTAATCATCGAAACCATATTATTACTTAAGAAATAAAATATTCTTGATCCTCAATATTCTCAAGGTGTGTTTTGTCTCGTTCAATGTTTATGTTATGATATTTTTAGTTTTAATAGCTTTTACTGTTGCGTTTCGAAATGTTCTGATGAAATCTAATGCTTGCACTTGCAATAAGTTAATAATGTTTCAGTGATCTTTTTTATGATTGTTCTTCAATTTTATTTTTTACATCATGGTCATCCTTTGAAGGCAGCTAATTATCCATTAATATAATGTTGTATTATTTCGATGGATTAATTTATTTAATGATCAAAGTACAAACATGACTGACCGATTCAATATTCCAAGTTTCCAGTGTGGCTTAGTTTTTTATTTTTTAATCAAGGTTAGAATATTATTTAACTCCAGTATGGTGTTAATTAAAATAAACTTTAATTCATTGTATTTTTATTAAATGTGTTTATAGAAAGTTATTCTTGTAAAATGTATGCGAATATTCTGATTACATTGCTTATGTTTAATTTCTTTCCTTTGTGTTCTTCTTTTGTTTGTTTCTTTTCATTTATTAGTTTTTTTTAAACAGTTTAGTTTTCTTATTTATCAAACGGTTTAGAATGCTTAGATTAGATGCTGAATTTTTTTATTACGTTTTTAATTGTGTGGAAAATGAATAAAATTAGTTGCATTTTTAATTAGAAAGCCTTTAAAAATTATTTAAATCTTAGTCTTGTTAAAATTTGAATGTCTCGGGTCCCAGAAAATGGAGAGCATCGCAAAATAAATGGGCTCACGAAGAGACAATAATCCTTCTAAACGTGTTAGAAGTCTTCATAATGGCAGAATTTCCTGAATACTATTTTATAATTACATTTTGATACAGTGCTGAACAGTGCCAGTGTTTGCTACTTTGTAAATACAGATGGTGCTTCTTTTTCTTGATTTCTACCTTAATCTGTAAAACAGGATTTTATTTACCCTAAAAATGCAATAATTATATTACTCATACTGTTAGGAAGATAGGTTAACATTCTTAGACCTAAACTCCATTTAGTTTTAAAGGTATCTTAAGTTTTCTAAGGGATTTCATATTCAAATTTCTAAAAATGCATTTTTATCAAATTTATTTGGTGATAATTACTGGTTTCTATTAACTAAATTGCTTTTAATTGCTCATGATAGACTGTTGAAATTTTTTATACATAAATTTATATAAGAATACATATTTTATCCTATTCTTAAAATATTAGTTTGGATTATGTGTCCTATTAAGAATTATGGAAGGTTTTTTTTTTTTTAAATATATCAAAAAGTGTTCCAATTAAGAATTTTTAAGCCTTTTTTTTTTCAATGTGCTGTTAGAAAAAAGCATTCATATAAATAAAACAATAGTTTAAGTACTACCTACTAAAACTAAATTGACAGTTTTGTTAGTGTTAAAAAAACTTTTAAAACTATTTTTTTAACTTTTTAAATATGGTTCATCAAACTGCCCCACAATTTGGATTAAAAAATGTTTATAAACATTATTTTAAATAAGAACATCTTTTTAATAATAGGGTAAATAAATAATTAGGGTACTGTGGTGCCTTCATCTCATTTCTCTTAATTCATTAATAGAAATTCTTAAGCAAAAAATTTACTTAAAGCCTGTTCCTAATTCAAAGAAAAAATATTACTCCCAGGGTTTATTTCCCATAGAAAAGAGCCTCATAAGTCAGAAACATCAACTCAAATAGAGAAAAATACAAATTTGAGTTGAAAATTTCAGTTTATAGGCTGTTTTATAAATAAATATATGTAAAATAATTTTTTGATAAATAAGAAAACACAGAAAATTCTCCCAAAAAATATCATCCCTCTGCTTCAAATTGTAAGATAATATTTAAAAAAACCTCATTTTTGGGTGAAATGAGTAAGAACCCACCCATTGGGTTAGAAACTAAATTTCTTTTGAAAATACCCTATTCTCAAACAAAAGTTACAGATTTTATTATAATCTATTAATACTATTTTGGTTACAAAACTATCCCTAATAAAATTCCTAAATATATTTATTGGCAAAAAATAAAAAACCTGGCAGAATAAAAAGTAACCATTTAAAAGAAGCTTTTAAACAGGTAATGAAAGACACTACCCAAAGCACAGCTGAATACCGTGAAAAATTGCTGGCCCAAAATAAACTAATTTTATAGGTCAAAATCAACAAATAATTGACTTGATGAAAAGGTCGTTTGAAAAAGGAATGTTTGATTGAAATGCTACTTTCATTGATCTTGCCTTAAGTTAATGTTTTTCAAAAATAAGGATTTTTTATTACAGGATTACCAATTTTTCATTTTCTAGCACTATGGAAACAAATTCCTTGAATTTCTTCAAACATCAGAAATTTAAAATAATCTTCTGAGATTACAGAATTAAATCTTATGCACTTCTAGCCTTCTCTAGGATTCTTCTCCAACCTGGTCTGTTCAGTTCATGGCAACAGTTCGCCAGTTCCTAAATTTTAGGAAAAGGAAGTCCTTGTGTCAATAGAATCAGACCATCTGAGTTTGGGTCTTCCTCTAGCTTTATTTCCAAATGGCTTAGACATAAAAATTCTTTTTGTGGTACATTGGTCTGGCAACCGGAACTTTTAGAATGTAAACCCTTCAGATTTGTATAGAAAAAAACCGAACTGGATTTTTAAAATTTGATTCAATTACCAATTAATATAAGTACATATTATGAACAAAATAAAATTATTTTTAAATATAATTATTTCTATAATAAAATAATTGGTACTTTAAATATCGGTCGTTGTATTGGGAGGGTCATTATAAAGAGGTTCTACTGTAATAGTAAAAAAGAAAAAAATAGAGGGTGACGACACTTAAAAATTTACTCTTTGAATTTTTCTTTCATTTTTAAAGGACCCCCATAATACTCATACTTTCTTAATCATATAGGTAATTAATTTAAATGCAAAAATATTTTTTCTCATGTAAATCATTAAAAACAAACGAAGAAACTCCATGATTTGATTACAAACAATAAAAAACGACGCATCAACAAGAATACCGTTGGCCACGTGGTACCCTCTTTTCCCATAATACCTTTCGAATCCCGAAGTGATTGCTCGTCACGTGACTCTTTGTCCTGGTAAAACGAGTGTGCATGTGAACGGGGCTATTCAACAGTCACCCGGGTAGTCTTCAAAAAATCCTTTCTCCCTACTTCATTACTCTTTTAACTGGGTAAATGGGTTTGGCCATGTGAACGGCACTATAAAGTGCACTATTTCTAACATTCAGTTGGTTGAAGAATCTTATAGTTATTAGTTTGTTTTTATTTACTAACATTTTTTATATCAGTCGCTTGATAATACACTTCACTTCATACAATTTGCACTTAATATACTATCCTCTTTTAATTTCAAAGCAACTTTTCTTATATTAGCTTATAAATATACCAGAGTTATCACTTTAACTGTTTATTATTTTCCAATGATAAAATCGCTCTTTTAATTCTGCTTCAACCATCGAACATTAAGTGCTTATACAGAGTGAATGTTATTCACAACTATAACTGTTCAATAGTCCATAACAAACTATAGTTCCTGCATAATTTAAAAGATCTATAAAATCGATCTATCTCTCTTGTTATCAACCGGATAATTTTATCGAAATTGACCGGTCCCGATCACTTCTATTCAACTTAACGTAAAATGTATCGTTTTATGTGATCAATATATCGCTTAATGTTATCAAAATCTGATGAAAATCCCTTAAAAACCTCCTTTTTTTACCGTTGGAAGGCCAATTTTAACACATAATCATCATACAAAATGTGTCATTAATATTTTAGTGTTACATGTTCCACTCTCATATTTTTCTTTAAGAATGTAAAAGTTGCAAAATTACATACTAGGTAATCGTTTTAAATACTTCAACTACAACTACATAGTTGTATTTTAATGCAAAACTCGAGTTACACTGTTTGAAACTTATTAGTATCAAATCGCTTATTATTATCATCAATCGGATATTGTTATCATTCTACTCTTGGACAAAAGTGATCACATTAAGCAGTCGACTGTAGTAACTCCCTTTTCGGTACGATCATGATCTATCGTTAACTCTAAGTCCAACTACTATTTGCCTTTGGTGAAGGATGCTCTCGTTTATATGCAGCCGTTAGCTTATGCAAATGATAAATCAACTCACCACAAATCATGTCTGATAGAGTGTCTGTGTCATGCCCATTCACTTAACCCTATGCATGGTGCATTCTGTCTCAAAATGTCAACTGGCCATTACAAGCGTATCTGTGCGTTTCGGGGTTTATACGAGAAATGATTTATTTATTTATTTAAACACACACACACTACAGATTAATATCCAATTACAGTGTGGAGAAAACCTAAACACACAAATACACGGAAAAGTACAAGCATACATTAAAAACAACAAGGATTACTTAAAAATCTGAAGACAAATAGCTTTAAAAACTTTAAAATTCATGTTAACAATATCTAAATCTTTCGAGAACTCATTATATAATTTGTAAAATTTGTATAAGTGAAAATTTTCAATGGCATTAGATTTAGCAAGAACGTTAACAAATATACTATGATTTCTAAAACGTCTACATGGAACAGCAAAATCAACATAATTAAGGATATCAATGCAATCTATATGATTATTTAAAACTTTGTAATAAAACAAAACATTTAGAAGTTTACGTCGGGATTTGAGTGTTGGTATATTAAAACTTTCTCTCAGATATGTATTGGATATGTAACGAAAACTCATATGTATGTGCGTGTGATGATCTTTAAAAAATAGATAACGGAGAACATCCTTCACCTTAATGCTCACCTTGATGCTTAATAAAGCATTGGGCATCTTTCAGCAAGTAAGACCCTATTTTAGAATGTCATTCTCATTCGGTTCTTTTTAATTTTTGGTAGGAACTGTGGTCAAACTATAGATATATATATTCAAAAATACATTCGTATAATTTGATTTTTAGGATTAATGACACAAGTTTTATCTCCTTGTCAATGAAATTCATGCCATAGGATATTCTAAGAGTGGAAATATGGGGTCCCGGATCAAATTATCCTAACAATAGTTTAAGGGGGTCGGGCGGATTCCTCGCAAGTGGAGTTTATGTTAATCAAAAAGGGAGGGAGTGGATATCAAAACATCAAAAGTTCGCAGTTCGGCGAAAGGGGCAGTGGGGAGTTCGCAGCTCAGCAATTTCGTTTCCATAAACCCCTGGGTCAATGCAGACAATTTAAGAATGATATCCTGCCCCAACTTATCCTGGATATTAAGAAAATTTATTTTGATCAATGATTATTAACACCCAATGAATTTCACTATTAACACCCAATTACCCAACACAATTATTTTCAATATTATGTCTTTGCAACTTTTACTCATCGTAACTTAAATAATTTAATTTAATAATAATGATTACCTAAAAGATAAAGAAGGAGAACAGTTCACATACAACAAAATAAAGGATAAAGCATACCAAAGCCCTCCTCCGTTTAAGGACCTGCTGAAGAATAACTCAAAACACTAACAAAAATCGAGTGGAAATTCCCCATTTACCCCTAAAATAAATGACCTCATACGAAAAGGGGAAACATTTGACCTACAGTTTCAAATGACTCACGTACAGGGAACATCTTTTTTTCAAAGAAGCTTGGAAGCGACCACTTGGACGTATCAAGAAATGTTCTCTTACAAGTAATAGAGATTTTCAGTAAAAATTTATAAATCTCAGTTCTAAGACGTGACGTTAGTCCAACTCCTTGGTAAAAGTACGTACTTTAAATCAATGCCTTTTCTTCGGTAACCATCGGGAGAGCTTTTAGTCCACTGTACTTTAGTACTGTGTTTAGTTTACTTATAGTTTACATCACTAAACTATTGTTTAACTATAGGGGAGAGTGGGACACCTTGGGACACTTTTTATTAAATTATTTTTCTTATTTATTTATACCGTTATATTTATTCAAAAATATATCAAGGTGCCCCACCAGTGGCCTACCTTGGGACACTTTCAATAATAACATAAAAACTTATCTTATTTTGAAAAAAAAAAATAACACATTAAATTAAGATAAAGTTATGCTTAAGAATCTTAAATTTGCCATCAATAATAAGTTACATTCAAAATTTTCACTGATTTCCTCATTTTTATCATGACGTAAATCACTGATTTTTTTTGTTCCCTTCCAGAAACTTTTTTGCACCAATTTCTAAATTATAATCCTCTAACTTCTTAAATTCTTTAATTTTTTAATAAAAAAAAAACAATTTTTTTTATTCTTGAAAATTTTTTGGTACCTTTTAACATGTCCCAAGGTGCCTGGGACAAGACACACCTGAGTGTCCCAAGGTGCCCCACTTGGAACTTTGGATTTTAAACTTAATTACTCTTTTAGGTTTAGCAAAAAAATTTCATTTTCGTTTCTAAAATACATATTTTAATCTCAACATAATTATAATGACATAAATAAACTTCTTTTGTTAAAAAAATTATTTTGAAACGTTCACATTACGAAAAACAAGAAAACTGATATAAATAACGACCCAGACGCACGAAAGATTCCAAAACACGTTGAAGAGTAGATTTTAGGATAATTTATTAGTACCTATAAGCACGAATTCATAACTATAAAATTGCGTCTGAAAAATGGAGTGTCCCAAGGTGGGCCATGTCCCAAGGTGCCCCACTCTCCCCTATGTTAGTTAACCTTAAATTTAATTAATGTTTATTATGCTTTTCATTTTTAAATCATAGTACAGTCGACTCCGCTTAATGTATGTGATTACCTTTGTCCAAGAGTAGAATGATAACATTATCCGACTAATAACAATAGGCAATTTGATACTTAAAAGTTTCAAACAGCGTAACTCGATTGTTTGCTTTAAAATCACAACTATGTAGTCCTAATTGAAGCATTTAAAACGATTACATAGAACGTGTTTAGCAACTTTTACATTCTTAAAGAAAAATATGAGAGTGGAACTTATAACACCAATAAATTAATCACTTATTTTGTAAGATTTGTATTAAAATTAAACTTTAAACGGGTGGAAAAAAAGTAGGTTTTTAAGGGATTTCGCTAGAGTTTTGATAACATTAAGCGATATATTGATCACATAAAACGATATATTTTACGTTAGTTTAAATAGGAGTGAGCGGGACCGGTCAATTTCGATAACATTATCCGATTGATAACATTAATAGCCCAGGCAACGAAAAGGTATAGAGGGAAATTCTTGGAGCACAATTTTTGACTTCGGAACTTTGTTTGGACTAGTTAGGAGGTGAACATATCAAAAGTCCCCGCCCGTAGCCCTTACGCCGAAGTGAGGAGGGGTGTTCGAAAGTCTCATTTTTCAGTTTTTGGCTAATTACTCTTACAAAATGCATCCCCACGAAAACGTTTCAATTCGCTTTTGTAAAGTAGATAAAATTATCAACAATTTAAGACCCTTCCCAGATTTATACGTCCAATTGATCCCGAGTTATATCTCTTCAAAAATGGGAAATTTTTTCTAAAAATTCGAAAATTTGAGTAAAAAATGTATTTAAAGCAATTTATTGGTTATATTACCCATCTAAAAGGGAATTAAAGGCTATTACCTCATAATGCACTTATTTAGCTTTAATTTAAGCCCTGAATCAAGTATGTGAGATCAATGGTTCTCACGTTATCTTAAAAGAACAAAAATTGGGAAAATGGGATTATCCCAGTATAGTCCAGTCAAATAGTATTTATTTTGAGAAATATTTGGGGTAGAAGATATTTTTCTCTATCCGATTGTTTTTTTGGGGTGCTGAATCCGAATCTGAGGTTTGCCAACAAAATTTCGGGACGGAACATTGTGAAAATTCGAAAAAATGGCAAAAATTCGCCCCTTTTTTTCGTTTTTTGCCCCTAGAACATTACCTTTGCACTTCTGAGCTAAACAATCAATACAAAAAATAAAGAACACAAACCAAGCTACAAAAAAGTCTATTACAACTTTTCTCTCAGGCGCGTAGTTTCGCCGATAGAGCACGTTGAAAAAGGGGTTATTTTCGTTCGATTGGTAGAAAATGTCACTAGTATCGCCAAAACGCCGAATTTTTGGAACATAATACTTTAAAAACTGCTTTAATAATATTCTTCATCAAATCGACCATCTAAAAACTTTAATGATGATTAACTGAATGCATTTTCGTTGTGAGATTTCTCTTACGAACGAAAGTTCCATAGGAGATTATAGTATTTCGATAACTACATACATGTTGCTTCTTCGAGATTACATACAAAAGTGTTCTTTTGACTATTTTATGAGTTTTTGGGGGTGCTGAATCCGAATCTGACGTTTGCCAACAAAATTTCGTGACGGAACTTTGTGAAAATTCCAAAAAATGGTAAAAATTCGCCCCATTGCCCCCAAAAATTGCCATTTTTTGGAATTTTCACAAAGTTCCGTCACGAAATTTTGTTGGCAAACGTCAGATTCGGATTCAGCACCCCCAAAAACTTATAAAATAGTCAAAAGAACACTTTTGTATGTAATCTCGAAGAAGCAACATGTATGTAGTTATCGAAATACTATAATCTCCTATGGAACTTTCGTTCGTAAGAGAAATCTCACAACGAAAATGCATTCAGTTAATCATCATTAAAGTTTTTAGATGGTCGATTTGATGAAGAATATTATTAAAGCAGTTTTTAAAGTATTATGTTCCAAAAATTCGGCGTTTTGGCGATACTAGTGACATTTTCTACCAATCGAACGAAAATAACCCCTTTTTCAACGTGCTCTATCGGCGAAACTACGCGCCTGAGAGAAAAGTTGTAATAGACTTTTTTGTAGCTTGGTTTGTATTCTTTATTTTTTGTATTGATTGTTTAGCTCAGAAGTGCAAAGGTAATGTTCTAGGGGCAAAAAACGAAAAAAAGGGGCGAATTTTTGCCATTTTTTCGAATTTTCACAATGTTCCGTCCCGAAATTTTGTTGGCAAACCTCAGATTCGGATTCAGCACCCCAAAAAAACATACGGATAGAGAAAAATATCTTCTACCCCCAAATATTTCTCAAAATAAATACTATTTGACTGGACTATACTGGGATAATCCCATTTTCCCAATTTTTGTTCTTTTAAGATAACGTGAGAACTATTGATCTCACATACTTGATTCAGGGCTTAAATTAAAGCTAAATAAGTGCATTATGAGGTAATAGCCTTTAATTCCCTTTTAGATGGGTAATATAACCAATAAATTGCTTTAAATACATTTTTTACTCAAATTTTCGAATTTTTAGAAAAAATTTCCCATTTTTGAAGAGATATAACTCGGGATCAATTGGACGTATAAACCTGGGAAGGGTCTTAAATTGTTGATAATTTTATCTACTTTACAAAAGCGAATTGAAACGTTTTCGTGGGGACGCATTTTGTAAGAGTAATTAGCCAAAAACTGAAAAATGAGACTTTCGAACACCCCTCCTCACTTCGGCGTAAGGGCTACGGGCGGGGACTTTTGATATGTTCACCTCCTAACTAGTCCAAACAAAGTTCCGAAGTCAAAAATTGTGCTCCAAGAATTTCCCTCTATACCTTTTTTTGAGCATTCGTTGCCTGGACTATAAGGCTGGGCGCGCACGAGTGACTAAAGTCACGGCGACCAGGATTACTAGTATCAAAAATATCATTAGAAAATAATAGAGCATTTTCAATCACATGACTTTACCTAACAACGGCCTTAGCAACGTTGTTTTTATCCTCCAGTGATGTCATGTGCGAATACTTCTATTGGATGCTTCTATTTCCCGCCCCTAACAACAGCCTTAGCAACGTTGTTTTTGTCTTTGTCACCGTGACAAAAGTCGCCCGTGCGCGCTCGCCCTAACCGTGATCACAATAAGCGGAATCGACTGAAGTAGTATTTTTGCACTTTAGTATTCTTTAATACTTTTCGAAATTTTAATGGTTGACAATTTTCCTCTACGATACTCGAAAAAAACAGAGGGAAAGAATAAAAACTTTTTATTCTAAGAATTATCCCCGACGATATTGCATTTTGTTATCGATCAACCGTTCTATTCCTTTCTCAATTTGTCTTCCAATGGCAGCGATGACGTTAGTCTTGTTTATCTTCCAAAGAGAGCGATATCATCAATAGCTAAGAATACTCAGTCATTTCCCCTGATGATCTTTGCAAGTTCTTGAAATATTGGACCCCATGCATAATGCATTGGGTTTAATCACAACAGGCATATCCGCTTTTCTCTATAGGGAACTGCACCGTTCTTTGTATATGATAATAGCCGTATGAAGGCTGTTGAACTTTAATTTAATCATTTGTCTTTTAAAGGTTAAGGAAAACTAATAATAATAATAGGGAGCCATATTGGAAGCCGTTAGTTTGGAGTTATTTGTGTGATTTAACTATTAAAGGCTTTGTCCTTCATAAGCTAGTCTAATCGTGAAATTTGATTACGTAAGCATTTTGATTATTATCATTGATTATGGAGAGAATTTCTGAGAGAGTTGATTATACTCATAAAAGTGCTGGTTCACGATAATATATTCTCTTTTGATATTAATCTTAATAGCTAATAGCCCAAGAGAATATAATTGCTGTTAGTGGTAGTATTTTTAGATGAGGTTCATGAAGTATAAAAGTATGTTAAAAAGTCACTTGGTTCTACTTTTACAGTTTGAAAAAGGGATCTATTGAGTGTTAGAAAGGTCACGTACATTAAAAAAAATATTTTTACCACTAAATGATGTTTTATAATACTAAATTTTGGATAATTGTACTTATTATTCACGACAATCCGAAAGCATTCATGCAAAAAAAAACATTTTGTAACTCATAAGCAAGTTTGTGTCCGATGAGATTAAGAATGTTATAAAAAGTTTTTTACCACTAAAAAATTATTAAAGCAAATTGTAATTAAAAAGCACATAGCAATTCAATAGTTTGAAAAATAAATGAAAGAGACAAGGTGGGGGGTAAAATTAAATTAATTTTGATTAAAAATTATTTTGCTGATTAGCTAAATCATGTTTCTTGTTCATAAATTTAATTTAACAAACGAAAAAATAAATAATTATTTATTCAAATGTTCTACTATGGTAAAATTATGTTTATTATACGCAAAAAATCAAAATATGTAATCTTAAAATTATCCGTTAAACCTTTATGAAAAACGTGAAATCAAAATCCAGCCTAAAGATATGTCGTTCAGATTTTGAGGAGTAAAGAAAGACATCAAAATATTTTAAACCTCATCAACTTCCAAGCTTTACCCAACATTAAAGCACCATCTTCCACAAAAGAAAAATAACCTAACCCTAAATCACGAACCCCAAACATTATCTAAAACGCCAAACCGCAGATAACATATTCGAAAACCGGAAAAAAGACCCTCTCCGATCCAAAACCTGGCAACATTCTTCACAACCGGAAGCAATAAATTTCGCCCTCCAAACGATATTTATACCCAATCCTCTCCCTTCCGAACAAACATTCTAAACCCTTCAACCCACCCCGAAGTGGTTTCCAAGTGCCAATTTTTCGAAAAAAGAAAAAAAAAGATCCAGTTTCTCATCTCGTAAATTCCCGCCATTCAAACATAGATCAAGACCGGATAGCCCTGATAAATTCCCGGGGAATTTTTCTCCGTTGCCAATCTCGGTTTATGGAACTCTTGCTCGTAATTACCGATGGTTGGAATCGCCATCACCCGGGAGGCGTCGCAGCAGCTGTCACTGGAGTTGACCCGGGCTATATCTATCTTTTCAGGGTTGCCAGGTGTGGCTTAAGTTGGCCGTAGAGGCCAATTTAAGAAGTGTGTGGCCGGAAATGTAGCGGGTGATTATTTAATTGGTTTTCGGGATGTTTTTTTTATTCTGGTTTTATTTATTTACACTCGTGTCCAAAAATTAAGGATAATTCGATTTTTGTTACGGATAATGACACAAATATTTGTTTCTGTAATATCCTCTTCAGGCTCCCCAGACATAAGTAGAAACAAACACATACAGGAGCTTCAAAAAATATGGTTACCACTAATGTAAAATTAAGTAACAGAGCGATAGCTAATTGAAAAACGATTTAATAAAAGGAATTTGGACGAAGGAAAAGTTATACAACACGTCAAAAATATTTGCAAAATTGATAGAACACAATATCATGCGATGCCAACAGCCAGAACACAATAATACACAAAAATAAGAAATTACTAGTCCTTTAGGTCAATTCACTAGTATATCGCACGTGGTAAATTTGAATGCTCGATTTTCAACAACCACCCACCAATAAAGGATCCAATAGAGCATTCGCACATGACGTCACTTGGAGGACAAAAACAACGTTTCTAAGGCTTTTGTTAGGGGCGGGAACTAGAAGCATCCAATAGAAGCATTCGCACATGATGTCACTGTATGACAAAAACAACGTTGCTAAGGCCGTTGTTAGGCCGAGTCATGTGATTGAAAATGCTCTATAGCAAAAATTCGCCCTAAATGAAATTGAGGAGGTGTCACTTAATATTGTCTAAAGTCATACTTGAAGGTATTCCACGTACTTAAAATCATATAGGGATTTCAGAAATATCATATCCTTTACAAATAACAGTGATTTTTTGCTAAAATTTTCTCATACACGAACATTTTTGTACCATTCCGAATGTGTGTGTAACTCCATAATCAATGGAATGTCTTTTTATCCCCTTAAACTATTGTTAAGGTAATTAAGGTTAGATACATACACATCAAATAGATTTTCTGGGGAAACACATAGAAAACCCAGGTTCTCTTCCTTTCTTGTTTCTCCAGCATCAAGTAACGTTGCAGTCTAGTATTAGCAATCTGGGGTAGTTTGCAGTGCAACATTTCTTTAGAAAATTTCCAAAATTTGTAATTCCCCCCCCCCTGGTCTATCGAATTGCGTCCCTCATCGAGAAAACTGTTCCAGGGCATCCCTTGGCGGGAAAGGTAACGGATCTGGCAACCCAGCCTCTCTCTTCATGAATGGCAATTTGTTCCTTAAGTCCAAGTGGTTTGGCAGATGTCCCGGACGGATCCCTTCGCTTTTGTGTAACTTGTCGTGGCCGCCATAGACAGCAATTAATCCTCCCCTCCCATTTGTTTCTCCCTTTCTTCAGGGATTTTTTATCCTCCTGGGAAGGTTTATCTTTGACCGTTTTTTCATTCAACCGTGGATTGATTTTCGCTCGGTTATGAGGGTGAAGAAAAAGTAAAGATTTTTTTTTCTCTGTACCTATTCATTGAGCCGATTTGACTGATGACACTCTGGGTATAGTATCCTCGCGCGGTAGGTGTAGGAGGAAAAAAAAAATGGGGCATTGGTTATTTTTTTTTAGCTGAATTTTGAATGAGCCGGGTAATTTTTCAGTGAAGTGTTTTGTTTGACTGGACACAATGTCATGGTGTCTGAAGTTCATGGAAACAGCTATTTCCCTTTTGTGCTGCCTTTAAGATTAGGCTCTGTATTTTTAGGACGCTGCATTGTCTCAAGGGGATATTTTTTTTCGGCGTAATGACAACCATTGTATTGAAATTTTACATTAAGAATATGCTATCAATCACTGGGTAATTGAAAAGGTTGTTGTTTTTGTACCTTTTATTGTTTGACCTTGTTAAACTCTTATACTTTCCCCGCTTATTGTATTTATGGTTAATGTTATCAATATAATAATGTTATCATAATTGACCGGCCCCTATCACTCCTATTTAACTTAACCCAAAAAATTTATCGTTTAATGTGATCAATATATCTCTTAATGTTATCAAAATCTGGTGAAATACCTAAAAAAGCTCTCTAATTTCCCTTTTGAAGGCTAATTTTAAAACAATCATACAAAATGAGTTGTTACATTCTAGTATTTAATCGCTTATTATTATCAATCGGATATTATTATCATTCTACTCTTGGACAAAAGTGATCACATTAGTATAAGCGGAGTATTTGATAGTTTTATTATAAATTATGCATAATTTTTTTTTCTCGAGAATTTAGAGTTTTTGTTTAAAAAAAAACGTTTAAAGTGTAAATATTTATGAGTTTGGGCTCTAGGAGTTGTAATTTAAATCAAAATCCTGTGAAAATTAAAACAAGACACATTACTACAGATATCTTAAAAATATCCATTATCAACTATGAGAATTTTACAATGAAAGTAATAAAAAACGTATAGTGCTGTCCTTTAAAAACAACCCACTGTTTCATATTTTCTTCATTAAAAGCTTAATAAAAAGGATAATTAAATCGAACAAAAAACTGTACTAGCGGCTCATCCTCCCTAACATTTTAGTGCTAACCATTTTTAATTCCAACTCTATATTACAAATTGGCAGCCAATTAAGTAAGAATTTGAAAAAAAAACACTTTTTCCTAGAAGGACTCTAATTGGCGGACTGAGCTAAAACTTTAATATTTTATTCTCATAGTAATGGGATAGCATAAAAATGCACGAAAAATGCTCTAAAATCTTTATAACATGCATTTTTACAAAATCTGCAAATCTAAAGCACATTTTTTGCCAAAAATCTACATTTTCTCAGCTTGTTTAAAAAAATAAGTAAATAAACCGTTCTTTGACCAGTTTTTACACCCCTGACACTCTAAAGGGCATAGAAAGACAGGGTATATGAGATGGTAAAATTATTTTAATTATTTAATTAAAAAATCTCAATGGGTTGTTTTTAGGGTACAATTTGGAGTGGGTTGTTTTTAAAGGACAGCAGACAGCACTATATAAAGTCAATTTAATTCAACACATGATTCATATTTCCTCGGTCATTGGTATCTTTAAAATAATGTTTGACAATAATTCCTTTTTTTAAATTTAAATTTAAAAAATCAAGTATAAAATCTTCTTTAAATATAGCAATCTTTAAATTTTAATGTTATTATTAAATATGTAGTAATTCTCAATAAAAATGAAAAGCAGGAAAAAATTAACTTTCTCCAGAAGTTGTTAAAAGAAACTCTGCTAAATTGCTTTGCTAAATAAATAAATGCAAGTTATAGATACTAGGGGAGAGTGGGGCTCCTTGGGACATGGCCCCCCTTGGGACACTCCACTTTACAGACGTGCCCCACTAAGATGCCCAAGGTGCCCCACTCTCCCCTAATATCAATGTGTTTGGTAAAATTTCTTACCATTGATATTGGCGATGAAACTTTGAAATACCTTCAATTCTAAAAAGTTACTTTTTATTGTTTTCCTTATAATAATCTTTTCTTTCCTTATCCTTATTTTTTACTGAGTTTTTAGGTGAAATTGTTTTTGTGATCGAAAGAGAATTTTCTTTAAAAAAAATATTTTTCTTAAGGAATGAAAAATCCAGAATGCTAAATCCCCGCTTTCTTTTACTTTCCCACGTGAGAAAAACCTTAAATTTTTTTTTAGCCTTGAGAAGATAATTAGGTTCTTAAAACTACTAGTTTTTAATACACGTTCTCTAATTTAAACATAGTTATAAAAAATAGGGAGCTTCTTAGAATTTATCTTATTTTTGAACGGTTAAAGTTACTCGTTGTTTAGAACGTTAAATTGCTATTCAAAACATATTTACTTTAGCAACTTAGTTCGTAGTTATATTCCTGATCACGTGTATGTTAATATGATCTGTCGTTCACCTGAATATTAAAATATAGACTGACTGGGTTTATTCTAATTCAAGGATATCAATTTAATTGAAGGTATTTTCACACTTTTTCCTGAAATGATACTAGACTTAAACGTTTCCTGACCCTATGACGTCACTACGCGGAAATAAGAACTGCGTAAACAGAAAGCCTGTTGGGTTACTACGAGGAGTTTCGATACGCAAATCGTGATAAAAAAGACGCTACATTGGTTTAACAAACTAATCATATTTTTAAGTTGACGTTCTTAATTTCACTCAAAATTCAGATTCATCGATGGGAACTACTTTGTTTTGTTTCTCCAGGGTCAAGTAACGTCTCAGTCTAGTATAATGATTGCGATTCTAGAGTTTCACATGTTTCTATAACTGATGTCACATATCTTGCTTCCCTACCATCCAAATTTAGGTCTTAAAATTTAGGTATATTTTAATATTACCTACATTTTAAGGCTCTTTTAAGTAACCGATTATAATTTATTAATATTTTTTTTTCTAAAGTAGGGATTTTTTTTTCTCATTTCCTTTTGAGTTTTTTTTTATTATTAAATTATCCTGTAGTGAAAAGAAAGGACTATTTACTGTATAAAACTAATTTTCTCTTATCTTAATCCTGGATGAAAACTCTAACGAAATCCCAAAATTAAGAAGAAAAAAACGTATCATAACTCCAAAGACGTTTCTAAATTCGTGGCCCACCAAAAGAAATGAGCAATAATGCATTTAAAATAAGGGTGAATAGCGCGTGCATTTTAAAAAATACTCAGAGCCAGAGATATTTTTAACTCCTCTGAGAGAGTATTTCACTCCTTGAAAATCGGAATTACTCTTTAAAAAACTAGACAGGAGTATTTTCACTCTTTGAATTTTTCCACGAAGGTTTAGCTTAAACACGAATCCACGGCATCCTAATTATCATACTTTTTAATTGTGTTTTCATAGCCATAGTAATTTTTTTTTCATTTATTGTTCTGATGCTTAGAGATTTTTATTGGAGTTTATTGGATTGAAACCCAAAATAGCATCCTCATTTTTTTTTCCAACTTCATTTTGTATATTAAAAAGTAAGCGTTTTTAATAAAAATTTTCTGTCTGTATATGTAGTTTATGCTATTTCCGTATTTCACTCCTCATAATTGAATTTCACTCCTTCTAAAAAAGTCAAGGAGTATTTTTACTCCTCCAAAAAAATCCTAGGAATTACACTGCTCAGAACCACTGCCTAGTAAATCCCCAAACATTGCAATAGATAAGAACATTCCTTGATATCCTCCCATTGCGAAAGTATCCATCCATCAAGTATCTCAGCCACACTCCTGACTTCATCGGAGCCCGCAAAACTTGACCTCCCCCTCTAAGCACGTGATCTCGCGGCATCCCAAGCGATAATTGCATTCTCCCACAGATACAACTCAACCCCGCCCCTAGTATGAATCAGTTGTTTCGATTGCGGGTGGTATACGTCGCTGTAGCCCCTAATGAAGGGCTCTGGAGCACGTGTCCAGAAAACTGGCCGAACCACCCCTGATTCAAGGAGGGTTTTTTTTTTTTTGAGGATTTTCTATTGGAATCCGTTTGATTCTTGCCGTGTTGGGATTTCTGTGAAGGATGTGAAATGATGGGCGTTATATAGATTGAAGGGTCGAGGAAGTTTGTTTCCTTGTGCAGGTTTAGTTTTTTTTTATTATTGAAACAAATTTAAAATCTCCCCATGCTCCACAAAGTATAACATGGGGCTCTTACAGAAGTAAGTTACAAGCTCAAATAAAACAGTTATCAGTACAAAACAACAGAATCAAAAAACACTTTAAACAAAATTATCAAATAACGTAAAAGTCTTTCTATTGGAGATCATAGCAAAAAGAGATGCTGGCCAAGTGATGTGCATTTTTCCGAAGGCCAATCTTAAAACTTTTCTTTGGGATGAAAATTTAGTGCAATCATAAAAAAAATATGAAGGACATCTTCTTCACCAAATCCACAGTCACAAGACGAAGAAGGAGCCAAACCAAAACGATGAAGATACTTCTTAAACCCTCCATGACCAGTTAGAAATTGTGTTATTTTAAAGTTAGCATAGAAATGAGCACAAGACATACGATTACCAATAGTCGAAAATATTTCCTTGTTAATTCCCCCTTCCCACTATATTCATCTGACCAGGTTTTTATTATGCTCTCCTTGATAATCCTTTTGTAGTATGACTTCGGTATATTAGCAGGTTCAAATTCAATACTTGAATCTGTTGCGGACTTAGCCAAAACATCTGCCCTTTCATTTCCAGTCATGCCCGTTTGCCCTCGAACGAAAGAAAAATACACCAAAATCCCATGATAACAGCATGCAGCATAACAGCAGGTTTGGTTTAACAATACAGTTTCATTTATTTATTGTAGAATCTCGGTGATCGTATTAACATCGTAAAATTTAATAGATGGGGAATAAGTGGAACTAAAGCAATCTTTAAATGTTATGTGTATCTTACTTAAATGAAATATGAACTAACATACTACTATACTAGACAGCGACGTTAGTTGACCCTATGACGTCACTGACAAACAGTAGTTTCCATCGCGGTGTCTGAATTTTGAGTGAAGTGAAGAACGTCTGTTTAAAAATATGATTAATTCGTTAAACCCATGTCTTTTATCACGATTTGCGTGCCGAAACTCCTCCTAGCAACCCAACAGGCTTTCTGTTAACGCAGTTTCTCCTTCCGCGTAGTGACGTACTGGGTTAAAGAAACGTTGCTGCCGAGTATAGGTACAGGTTATCTACATCTAAAATATCTAAAAAAAATTCAAACATATCTCCCCGTTTAACAACAGTAAAAATAGATAATGTTTTCACGTGTTGTGGATGTTTCCGTTCATAATTTGGGAGCTGAACTTATTATTTTCATTACTTGGGACTTATTGAAAACTCGAAACATCAAGACTCCCCCTTCTGTAATTATTTATACGAACCCAGGGATTCTCGGGATTATTTTCACATCCAAATTGACTTTATTTAGCATTTTCTACCCACGTGTTTGGTTAAAAAAATGTTAAAAGTCAACATCAGATTAATGTTACAGCGAGTGAAGTTGGCTCCACTGCACGTGAACTACTATCAAGGAATAAGTAGTTGTACAGAGACAGTAAAGTAATGTTGGAAAAGTAAGGTAAAGGACGGGTTTTAGATGATAACCTTGTTTCGATGCAAAGTGAAATTGGTTTCACTGCTTGAAAAATACTCTCAAGGAAAAACGCGTTTTACAGGAACAACCAAGTAATGCAGTAAAAGTTTAAAAAGGGGGTTACTGTAAGCTGAAACCTATTAGTTTTAGTGGTTTAAAATATTCTGTGGGAGAGTAAGCTCATAACAATTTCGGTTGCACTTCTGGCATAACATCTAATGAGTTTAAATTTTACAATATGTATCACTTTTCATGACTTTTTATGGTGTTTCAACAAGTCCGCCCAAAATCTGTTCAGCCAGATTCCTTGCATGAAGTACATAAAAACGTCCAGAGCACTTAATCTCTACAACCTATACTTTTCGAGACTTCTCATGCATGCGCCTACAGTGGAATGAAATAATCGAATAATCGTATCATATCTATCGAATATGGCGTCTCAATTTTTCGAAAAATAAAAATCGTCGTAGAGGTGTAGTTATTTCATTAGGCATTTTTCATGTACTCCATCCAAGGAATCTTTCTGTGTTGAGTTTGGGCGGACTTTCTGAAAAACCTTGTTTGTATCTTTAACATTGCTGAAGAACAAATTTTCTCTCAAATTGACTATTTTTTGCCATTATTAAAAAGACTTTAGCTTTTTATGTTTACTAAATATGTACTACTAGGTACTACGAGGAGAAATATGGAAATACAATCCAGAGTGTAAATAAGAGTTCATGCATTTTTTCTGTTTGAAACGGTTTAAACAATGCAAATAGAAAAATTATCGGATAGTTAACATTAGGAAGCACTGACTTATTTTAAAAACAACACACTTTTCAAATTTTAAACAGTATATATGTTTATGTTATTGCTTAAACTAACACTGCTCGCTCTTTTATGGCAAACATTTCAGTTAAATTTTAACTAAAAAGTCAATCGAAACATAAACAGCTAAGAATAACAGTGATGCAAGTTTGTAAGTGTGCCCAACCTAGTTTTCTGTACTTGATTTTTTTTTCTGTAACTGCACCCGTGTTGTTCCTATCGACTAAGTATATTTTGTAGTTACTCTTAGATGCCAATTTTATTGACTTAAGCGACTAAATATAAAATATCTAAAAAAACTAAAACCATACTCAAATTTCTAAATTTTTGGACATATACCACTCTTTACTCTGAAAAGTTTACATGAATATCTCCATTTAAACTCCAAACTCATTATATTGTGAAAAAACATTTCTAGCTGTAGCATAATGCTCGAAAGATAAATATCTCAATTTTGCGACCTTAAAAAAGTATATATACATGGCACCACAAACTTCCAATAATTGGCTTTCATTCTAGAACAAAGAATTTCAATTATTTCCGAAACGTTTTGAAGGGGGAAAAAGTTTTAAAAGAGAAGCTTTTAATAATGTTTCCACAGCAAACAATGCACTTCGCAATTTAGCAAACATACGAAGTTTTTAATAGGTTCTGAAAACAGTATAAAAAGCAAGGTCGCATCCTGGGGTGCAGTAATATCTTCATTGTGTATGGAATTTAATTTACATGACTTTGTTACTTGAGCGTTCGGCGTCACACTGTTGAAAGCTCCAACGTTTAAGGAATTTCTGAAGTGGATTTTAAGTATTTTTAGGATGCAGAAACACAAAAACTCACGAAAAATCTTTTGACGATCCGTTAAACTCTTTTTATTACTTCGCTCCCATCTTGAATTTATGTCGTTTACAAAGTATTTTTATACTTTTTGTTTATTTTTAATTAAATTAAGTTTAATTTAACTTAAATTTTACTTTTTTTTTGCTTTTTATAGACATTGATTTCCCTCACATTTTGTGAATCGCCAGTTTGGAAAAGGGAATAAGTACAAAAAAAATGGAAATTGAATTTTTGTGCACAAAAAAGATCTTCAATAAACATGAATGAAAGAGGGAAAAATTAATTACCCCTTATTGGAAGATATAGCCCCCGTGAAATTGGCGAAATCAATGACAATTCACTGTATTTCTTTATTAAATTTGAAATTAAAGTTAATTTTTATTTCTTTTATCATCCTTTGTGGTTTAAACTAAGCTAATGAAAAATTTTACTTTCAATTTAAAAGCATTTTCACCTTTTTTTTTTACCCAGTGAATATTTGACTCCATTGATATTCACTTATTCCATTGATAGTGCCTTAATGACTCAGTTTCATTATAATTTTTAATTTATTTGTCTCTGTCTTTCTATTTTCCCCTTTCGTGCTGTAAACTAATAAGCAGATATAGTATAGTTTAATTGTAGAATAAAAGGGTTTTTAAGATTTTTTGTCAGTTCAAATTTTATATGGTTGAAAAAAGTCCATCAACTTTTTTTTAATATTTTTCAATAAACTTATATTTCTTTCGATGATTATTCTGTACTTTAAATAGGGTCCTGAATTTTCAGTAAATATTTGGAGGTTATACAACGAAAATTCCATTACTAATACAGTTTCTTTTCTCAAAACTTGGTTTTTGGACTTATTCCCTTTTTCAAACTGACGATTCGTGTATGATTTTAGAAAACCGTGTTTATTAGTTCTAGATAATTACATTTGGTTATCCTTTCATTTATGCTATAATAAGCTCAGTACTTAAAAGTTTCAAATTAGAAGACTTCTATCAATATCGAGTCGAGTTCGACAGCTACAACCATCGCTATCGAATCGGATTTGACATCACAGCCAGTTGCTGTTGATTATACTATATACTATATAACAGGGGTTTCCAACTGGCGGCCCGCCGGGCCATTTTGTACGGCCCGCGAAGCTCCCTAACCCCCCCCCCCGAACATTTACCTTTCATATTATGGAGCAGCTTTGGTCGATCGTTTTCTATGGTGAAAAAATAAAAGTTGGAGGTTTCGAGAGGGAAATTTTATTTCTACCTTGAAATTCCCCCTGACCGTAGCAAGGGGTTATAAAAGCTTAGATCAACTTTTATCACAAGGAGGAACAAAATGGAGTACCCAAAAATTAGGTGAAACACTATTTGTTAGGAAAAATTACAAAAGTTTTATGGGGGAAGACCCCTCTTTAATGTTTAGGGTCAAAAATTTAAAAATCCTTTAAAATTTTTCAAAATAGAGTTATACATTCACAACATGTACTTAACCTTCGTCCCTCTATCGCTGGAAAAGTTCCATATTAAAAACTCGACCCCCGAAAAATGTATCATGGATAAAAAAAGAGCCAGATTACTTTGCGGCCCGCCACATGACTCGTGATTTCGATTGCGGCCCTCGAGTACTTGGAAGTTGGAAACCCCTGCTATATAACCTCAGACCACGTAAGCAACAGTAATTTTAACTTCAATTTTATATTTCGAATATTGATATAATGCATGCCGTAGCTGCAGACGAAACGTCTGGCAAAATCTCCCTATAGCATCGACCACTGCCCACTTGCCCGGAAGAGAACTCCGGCCGTGAAAGCTTCTGTCTGTAGTTAAAATATGATGTGAATTACATTGAAGAAAATTTATCACTTTTGTACACTGTAAAAAAAACTGTTGTTTTTTAACAGAAATTCTGTTAAATTTGCTGTCAGAAAATCCCTGTAATTTTCGCAGAGAAATCCTCTATTATAATCACAAACCTTCTCTGTATTAAATAACATAATGAAATAATTAACGAAAGAAAATCTCTCGGATAAATAGAATTTAATCGAATTAAATGTAGCTTAATCAGTTAGATATAAGCCGCTGGCAACAATTAATTCATAAAAAATAATTTATGAGATTGTAAACAAAAGCTTTTATGATATCAGACGATAACTTGAAAAGTTGTTATCGCAAAGCAATGGGCAAATTTTGGGTGAGATTTCTTGTGCTATTAGGGAGTTCTTGGCGTTTTTCTTCGGTTTTTACTGTAAATCCAAGGTAAGAAGGATGATGTAATAATTAAAAACGAATAAAAGAGCAATAATGCGTGGCTTTAGCGAACAGAGGAAAACAAAAAAATTTGAATTTGTAAACAACGTGCTAACAAAAATTGGGGAGATATTCTGTCAAAAGTATTATTGAATATCTGTTTAAGTAACAGATATTTTTTAGAGTGGCGCTGGGTAACAGTGTAAATTTGTGTTAACCATGATGATATTCTGTAAAAAGTGTTATTGATTATCTATTTAAATAACATTGATTTTTTAGAGTGGCAAAGGGTAACAGTGAAAATTTGTTTTAACGTAAAACTGAGATATTCTGTTAAATGTATTTCAGAATATCCATAAAAACGACAGTTTTTTTTTACAGTGTATATAAAAAATAGAATGACAATATCCTTTTTTTTCGGTAGGTAGAGTAAATATATTATCAATTCTTACTATAAAACAATTTTAATTTGGGTTTTTATTTATTTTTTAAGAAATTTTTAAGGTTTCTTGAGTTGCGCCTGTGTTTTTATGGGAAAATTAATCTTTTGGACTTTCTCTTGTATTAAATTTCTGATTTAGTCAGGTACAGAGGTATTTTTAACTCCTCTGAGAGAGTATTTTCACTCTTTGAATTTTTTACAAAGGTTTAGCAAGTTTAGCTTAAAAACCGATAAATGCGATAATGCACCGATAAATGTGACAAATGATATTTTTCAACTCAAAACACCAACTGATCTCAGCGGAGACATTTTCGCCCGACTTCTGGCCAAAGCCAATTGCCAAAAGCCATGGCACCCTAATTATCATACTTGTGTTTTCATACAGACATAGTAATTTTTTTTCATTTATTGTTCTGATGCTTAAATAGTTTGATTGCGGTTTTCGTGTCTCTGTATATGTAGTTCATGCTATTTCCGTATTTCACTCCTCATAATTTAATTTTACTCCTCCTAAAAAAGTTCAGAATTGTTTTTACTCCTCCAAAAAAATCCTAGGAATAACACTGGTCAAGTACCACATTAAATAAGGGATATTAAATAGAACCCAAGTCCATGCATATCTGAAATTTCATAATATTCTATCATTCCTAAAGCAGCTCAACTGATTTCATTGAAGGAATCATACAAGAGTCGCACAATCAAACTTTCCGACTACCGTTGCCAATCCTCTTTCGCGCAATTTAAAATATTGAGAGTTCTTTCCCAGGGTCTCTCTGCCGGTGGTACTTTAATAAAGCAACACGGGTTCCATTCGGGAGGGTTATATACGAATTCTAAAAGCATGTTACGGCTCGCTTAAAAAATCATTGCGCACAACCAACGGCCATTTGCCTATTCCCAGACGGTTCCTTCACTGCGACTGTGACGGCCCGGGCATAAAACCACGTTCCTTGATACGATTACGGATCGGAACTCGGGAATTTTTACGGTATTTTTTGATGCCCGTCGTTTGGCATCGTTACTCTTTTTTCCGGTTTTTCGCCGAAAGTCCCGAGTTTTAAAGCATGCAATGAAAATTTATGTCGGGAATATGGTGCTATAGCAGAGAAAAGTGGCCGCCACGCATGAGGTCTGTCGCTAGAAAGGCGCGTGTTCCAACAAGTTGTAAAAAGTTTTTTTTTCTTTTCGTCTGTGGCAGAAAAGTTGTAAATTTATTTATTATATCTGCTGGTAAATTTTAAGTTTTCATAAATATATGCATTTATGTAAGGACTGTTGTGGTTTCGGTCCTATTTTGCATATAAATATCATTGTAAAAATATGTGATCGAATTCTGTTTTGTTGTTTTGGGGAAATAAAAGTTGAAGAATGTAAATTTGAAAAATCGAACTTTTGATACGATATGAAAGAGGAAAGGGCTTACATATAACATCGGTGCATGCTTATTAAAAAATAATTCATAGTCCTTTTTATTAAGGTTTAGCCCTTCTGCGGTGGAATATTTTTTAATAAAACAAATTTTTAAGGGGACTTAGTACCCTCAAATCGGTCAAAGTATCGATTTAGAGATTTTGCTCTCAAAGTGATGTTTTTATCTTAAATTGATTCTGTAAAGTTTCAGAGTGATGCGCAAATTCTAATTATAATAATTCTTCAATTTTCCTTGAGCTTAGTTATCCAATAATTTTTTTAATAATTTTTTTCAAAACTACTTTTTTGGCATTTAAAACCCTAAGGCTTTTTTTCTACTGGACTATTTCACTTGAAACTTTGCATATATATTAGACACAGTGCTTTCAATAAAAGTATGCATTCAAATTAGGGATTTAGAGTACAGAAAAAAATATAAGTGAAAAAAAGTGGGGGTTTTTTGTGCGTATTTTTGTGATATTTTAGAGTTGCTTGAGAAAAAAATGTTTTTATTAAAAAGTATTATAAGTATCGAAAATCGGAATGCATAGTTTTATAGACAATAACTTAGTATACATTGGGTAAAAATTTCATATCAAAATTAAATAAGGAAGTAGGGTTTTAAAAATTGGTTTAAAACTGCTTTTTTAAAAGTAATTTTTTTGCTTGGGTTATGTTTCAATGGTCATTACAAAAGTGTTTTGACACTAAAGAACTTAAAAAAATTTGTAAATTAAAGAAAATATAAATTTTGGTACTGAGTCCCCTTAAAATTTACTGTCTGTCTATGCTGTCTGGTTTTGGCGGTTGCTATAGAAACAATACTAAATGAATGGTTGTAAGAAATGTAAACGAGAGCTCATGTTGTGATACAGACAGTATTATGTTTTATTTACGTTTGCTTTTTTAAGTTGAACTTGTATTGATGTTTACTTAACTTTACCATGTATCTTTAACTAAAACGTTTATAAACCCTCTAAAACTTTTAGAAATAAACTAACTATAAGTAATAAGGATAAGTAAACTACTAAATAAAGAAACTATAAAATCACCTTTTTGAAAGAAATTTCTTTCTTAGCATAACAGGTTAGTTTTTAGATGCCTTTGGTTTGTTTTATTAGCCTTTCCTTCTCCTGTAGTTCACTTTAAAAAAGAAAGCTGGAATTATAATAAGCCTGTTAAGACTTTGCCGAAAATTATAAAAAAAAAATATGTTTCTTGTTTTGTAGGAAACTGTAAAAAGTTCGCATTTTGTTAAGAATTAGAGAATAATAATAATAAGGGAATATGGCTAACATGGAAAAACAGCTCTTACAAGTAAACAAACCCTCCTTTTGTAAAGAGCTTACAACTCTAAACTCATTTTAAATTAAAGAAATAATAGTTAAGGAGCACAAAATCATTCAAAATATTTTCCCTAACTCAAGCAGTTTTTCAATTTTGTCCCCAGGTGTGTTTGTGCCCTGTATGTTCATTCTAGAAAGTTTTGCGCTTAATTTTGGAAGAAGTCGGAATTTTTTTTTTCGTTTCCAGCTTTTACTACTCAACAAAAGAATAAATAAATAGGGTAAGAAACATTCCTTCAAAAACAGCCAGTTAAAATTGAAAGCGTAATTTTAATGTGCTTTACGAAGCAACTAAATTTCTTTTTAAAACTCGAAAAAATAATGCTTTACGCAATAGGGAAAGACGTTTAATAACTAACGTGTTAACGTGTCTTTGACGCAATTCTTACTTAAAATGAAGTTGCTTTCTTTTGAAATAAAAACTACAATACTTTAACTAATACTGGTTAAATAAAATTCAGTCACATATACCGTTCATATCCCAGAATTATATGTCTTCTTCTTAATTATTCGTTTAAATATAATTACTTTCTTATTACTTCATAAGATATGAATAAATTTAAAAATTAAGCCTTGTAGACTTTTAAATATTAAAATTTTTCCATATTTCGAAAATTTCAAAACAAATTAATAAAAAGTTTTTCTTTATATTATATAAGTATTATCTTAGAAATATCTATGATTATATTTAATTAAATTTAAGGAATGAAAATTTTTGTTGCCTCTGTATTAAAAAAATGTATCAGTGACCGCTGTCGCTGTCACCACAGAAATTTTTATTTTTGTCTAATTTGAACTCTCACTACATACAAACTAATGTTATGAAATTTTAAAACATTTGCAGAAAATGTGTAAAGATCATACATCAAATATCAAACACTAATTAATTTGATAATTAGTTTAAGATTGGGAATTTTTAAAAAAAATTCACTTTAACCGTAACTGATAAAGTTTAACTGCTCCACCCCATATCATTCTCGTCCGCATCCCTCAAAATGTCTTCCACCGAAATTTCATTCAATTCCGATGAACGGTTCCGCTGCTAGAGGCCCTAGAATAGGATAAGTTACTTTATGGACACCCTGTATTTCAGGCTATCCGGCATCATATTTCAAAACAATATTGATGCATGACTCCAAAATTGAGACATTGTGTGATATACATGATTTTACCTACAACCTCAAAACGCTCCAATTCTATAAATAAATTATAATAACTTTACCTCAAGACAAATCCCATATCATCAAGTCGATACACTTTTTCTGGAGTCGATCCTTTTCCAACTCTAGGTACACATTAATCATATCAACATTAGCTTTCCACCCAGGAAACACCTCTAAAGTGAATGTGAATTAACAACCTGCCCTTTTTCTCCGTCCATTAGTTCCATCCGGTCAGTGGACAGACCCAATTTCCTCACCCCCCTATTTCTCCATAAAAAAAAGCTTAAATGGTCCTTCCATAGATGTAATATACAAAGAAAGAGCTTTCAATATACGTTCCCATTGTAAATAGCGTAGCCATCAGAATGCCTCTGAGACTGAATTCCGATTGCAAGCATAGTTGGATAAAACAAAAAACTATCTGCGCTCCAAACATTCTCTGCAAACTAATTAAGTGCCTCTAGTTTGAATTCTGACTTAAAGCATAATAACAGTCCCATTGTTCACCTAAATAATGTAATAATGCTTCATAAGCAACAACAATAATATAAGAAAAAATTTAATTATTTATCAAAAATTTAAATTATTTTAAAAGTTTTTGTGCAAAATTCTAAAACTGTCTGCGCTCGGCGTGCGCGTGTGCTTCTATATTATCCAAGTTTGGTTGCAAGATTGGCGACTAAGTTTCTTCGTTGGCTTTTTAGATTTTCACCGCCTGCCTCGCATATCCAAAGCCCCATTCAGAAAATCAAGATCTGATTGCCAAGCCTCGCAAATAATTTCACTTTTTATCTCGATTCCCAATGAACTGAAGCAACGGTTTTATAATCTGTAAGTACCAGTTCGAACTACAGGGAAATGGTTCGAAAAATATTAGGAGTGAAGAAGATTTAAAAGGACAACGGTTTTATTTTGCACGTAAAATATTAAAAAATTGTACAATGTTTCGGGGATACTTTGATCCCCTTCGTCAGCAAGAAATAAGGAGTGCTATATTACATAAAGTCTGTCTGTCCTAGCAAGGCACGAGTGGCAAACCTAAAATCAGTACCCACAGCAGAAAAAACAGTGGCGAAAAAGCCATAAAGATGGTTATCTCACTTCTATTAGATACCCGATACCCTGCACTCGCCACTGCTTTTTCTGCTGTGGGTACTGATTTTAGGTTTGCCACTCGTGCCTTGCTAGGGCAGACAGACTTTAGTGTGAAGCATGTTTTCTTAAATTTATCCTGTAAAAACGTGAAACTACAGTTGGAATTACAAAACCTGAATCGGAAAAATAAAAATAAAATTTTAAGAGGAGTGATTCGCAACACCCTTAAAATTAATAAAAAAAGGGATTAAATTTTTTTAAAAAACATTTTTATTTTTGCTCAAAATTGAAAAGAAAGAACAAGGCAGCGAATATCACAACAACAAAAAATCACCCAAAAAAATTTTTTTTTTCATTACTTATTTTTACATTGTTTCAGAGTTCTCCCCGTTTTACGTTATTACCACTCATTGCACTTGGCCACAGAGGACTACCCTACCAAACTCGCTCTATTCGCATTCCCTCTCTACGCGGGTCCTCCACTCCAACACCACACAATCAATTGTCACCTTCCCTCACAAGAAAGGGCCGTGATGAACGACAACTCCGCTACGACGCAAAACAATAATAATACACACACAACGAACAACTTTTAACTCGATCGATCGATACAAAGTAGCCCTTTTCTTTTTTTATATAATACTCCCGTCGCGTTTAATGGACCCGAGGTATTGACATCCCGTATGCCGGTCGATGCAAATGGTACTATTTAATGAATGCCTCGTGGCAACAGTAATGCATTTTTGTCGAGGTGCACTTTCGGGTGAGCTTTATCTGTTCTAAAAGATGTACTAAGTGCTGAACATTCGATACAAGCTCACCCCCTCCCTTTTTTTGTTCTTCTTCTCTAAGAGTGTCGGGATATCGGATTTGTGGAGTAGAGCTGTGAAAACTTTTTTTTTTCGTTCCGCGAAGAGGTATAATTCTAACAACCACTGGGGGTGTTCTGTAGTGTTGTGCTGATGTTCGCTTATTCTTTTGTAGTAGTTCTGTTGTGTCATTTGTTTTGTTTCCTGTTTGAGAGGGCCTTACGTTTCGTGAATTTTAATGCGGTAGGAACAAGTGGTAGCATCTGTCACGGCAAGTTTACCGGATAAATTGAACAGCGGAATTATAACGTTATCCAAAGAACTTAACGGATAATTGTTTTTCCTATACAAACGGAAATACGTACTTTTATCTAATCATGCATGCAAAACCTTTTACGCTATTATATTATTTTGTTACATTTATTCGACTAGTTAGAAATATACCGATATTTTCGAGAGCGTTTTAAATTTTACGTGCACTTAACTTTTATCAAACATATACTATATCTTAATGGAAACTTTTAAATTATTATTAGTAGTTTTTTGTATTTATTTGATTAGTAAAATATCAACGGATATGTCTGTATGATTATCGTATTGAATTTTATTTGCATTCATATTTGTTACTTTCAAATTGTTAAAATTTTATGACAATTACGCATTTACTAAGAAACAAACTCAGTTAATAATCCCAACATTAAAAATAGCTCTTTCTTCTATAACAAATAGTTATAATACATAAAATATTATGTTGTTTTTAAGCATTTAAATGCTTGTCTTACTGAATATTTACTATTATATACTTTTTACATATCTCATACATTTGTTTTACAAATGAATAATTGCACAATAAAAATCATTCATACTTAATGTACTCTGTCATCTGAAACTTATTTACAAAATTTCAATAAATACGTTTTTTCAAATACTATTTGAGACCATAGAAATATTTTGTCGTACGGGTCGGGAGTACAGTAGTCCCTTGTAGCATACTATGTTAACCGATATTTCCTGAAATTAGGAAAAATCAATACATAAAACGAGTTTCACCGGAGCATCATGTTACTTTGACCAGAAGTCCCAGTAGTTAACTCTGGTTTAAACTGTATAAGCGCAAGTGTTCTTAGGATTTTTGACGTCACACAGGCTGAATTCGTCTTTACAAATTACTACAATTAAAATCGCATATAAAATGAAATCAAACCATATAAACAGAGATTGTGAATATTGTATTATGATTCGTCTAAATTTCACTTCAAATACACATACACAAAAATAAACACATTTTAAAACACCAAAATGCCACCATGTTTAAAACACTTTCAATGTGTCGTCAGTAAGAACACTTTATTAAGAACACAATCACAACACATTAATTGTGTTGCAAATGTGTTTAAAATAGTGTTGCTGCCAGAAAATGTGTTCTCAAAATAGTGTAGTGATGAAAGAGTGTGTTTAGATAGTGTTGTACAGCACAACACTTTGCCAGCACATAGCCTCATAACTCCCATGTCAAATCGGTTCCGACCTTCTCCGCCTGTCAAACAAAATACCCCTCCTCTTAATTCCATTCTTCCTCCCCCCTTTACCCCATTATCCCGCTCATAAAATAAACACCCTTCGGCAATACGAATTAAGGACTGGTTTCCACCGCTCTAGCCAATCCCGTGCCTCGAGGGACCGACTTTCTGAAGAAAAAAAAACCGCAACAGTCTCGGCTTTATTATACTCATTCTCCGCCGCTGATTGAGGGATCCCCGGGGAATCCATTTATTTGAATAATCGTGATTTGGTAATTGTTGGAGGCCGTTGTCTTGAATCTTTATGAGGAGCTTATCTCAGATCCTGTTGAAGTTTGTTGAATTATTATTAACTATATTATAATGTAGTATATTTCGTTTCAGTTAACTAATTCTCTATTTAAAATAGTTATCGGCTGTAATATCGTTTTGGGTTTTAATATTATATGCTTTTTGAGAAGCGTGATTATTATTTTGGATGGACGTGTTGTGTAAGATGTAATGAAGATTATATGTGATAAGTATGGATTATAATAAATCTGTGTGTGTGTGTACTTAGTGACTTTTTGGTATGTTCTGGTTTAATCCTAAAAGTCATGTCCGCCCCGAATTTTATATACCTAGAGGATGTTTCGAAAGTCCGTTTCACGGCTTTTATTCGGAACCAACGTCTCCTAGGTCATGGAAATAAAGTATACCTCTAGGTAAGTGACCATGCTGAATCCATTGACACAGCTTACAGCGCCCCTAGAGGTTAAGTAAGAAAGTTTAAAAAATTAATTAAAATATAAGGGAGATTGAACAAAAACTTCAAGGATAAAAGTGTTTTCAATATCATGAAAAATGTGCAGAAAAAATATAATGAAATCTGAAATATTCGAGGATATATAAGCAGGTGAAAAAAACACTTTTTCACTCCTCAAAAAGAAAAAATTCACAAAATTGCAAGTTTCTTTGATATTTTAATTAAAATTTTCTTTATTTAAATAAATCAAACCTCAAAACTACATAATAACACTGAAAAACTTAAAAATTTATTTACTTATTCTTTTTTGAGGCTAGAAAAGTGCTATTTTCACACACTAATATCTCTTCGAAAATTTAAGATATTTTCATGAATTTTTTCTGCGTGTTTTTTATAATTATTTAAACGAGTTTCTTATGAAGTTTTTGTTCAATTTCCTTTAGTTTTTTAATTAATTTTTAACTTTCTTATTTCGCTGCTAGGGATGCTGTAAGTCGTCTCAATGGATTTATCAGCAGGGTTACTTACACAGGGGTACACATTGGTTCTAAATAACGTATTTTATGGCATTTTTTAACCACTCAAAGAAAAAAACTCTATTCTAAAAATTTCTTCAAAATCGTTTTTATTACATTTAAGAACAAAGATTCAGATTTTTCGTTCGCGTTTTTGTGAAAATAAAAAGCATAAGATATTTTAGCATTCTAAGGGGTTTATTTTGCGTTTTGCGCGGTGGGGGGGGGGAAAGGCGCCATATTTGAATCCCTGGAGATGTGTTAGAAAAAAAAGCACAAATTGTGTTTGAAAAACATAGGTTATCCAATAAGGAGGAAGATTCGTTTGATGTAAGTGCACGCTGATGTTCATTCATAAAACTAAGAAATTTATAGTTTTTATGCATGCAATAGCGAAGTGATGGGACTGCATTTCTTCAGCATCAATCAAAAGGATAAATACATACTTTTGCTTTTTTTATATAAACTCTCGTATTACTAGTAGTATTTATTCTCTTCTGTTCTGCAGAAATGAAGTAGGGAAACATCCGAGTTTACATCCGCATTTTTCAACAACGCAAATTATTACGAGAAAAGAGGGAAACGTTGAATGTCACATTTCATCAATGTGTCAAGTCTCAATATTCGTGACTTTGAATAAACCACTCAAATAATAAACATTCGGCTGGTGAAAGAACTTCAAATAGTTAATTAGAAAGTTGTTGTAGTACCGCGTATTAAGAACAAAGTTTTAATAAAATGTTTTTCGTAAATACAGTCAAACCTGAACAAGTGGTTTTCAAGATATGACATTTAAATTACAAATTTTTACTCTAAATCCATGGATAAAATACTAAACTTATAAAAAAATAAACTAAGATTGTGTTATTTCTTCGTAGCAATATTTGTTTCCCTTTTTTTTTCTAATGGCAGGTAATGTTTGAACCGTTACGGCTGTAACTTAAGTCCATCAACCCATGTCATGCCGAAGCAGTACTTACCTTGCGTTACCCAGTGGGCACCTGTGGGCCGAAGCCACGGAGGTGAAGTACTGTTGCCCACTCCACACACACACATTCACAACCCATTTTTACAGGGGGGCCACACATTCATCCATCACACACAAGGACAGAAACTAACATCCATGCCAAACGGGGATTCGAACCCCAGACGTACGGCTTCGCAGTCAGATGCTCTGACCACTAGGCCAGTACGTCGGCAATAAATGTATACAAAAAAGAAGACAAAATATCCATTGATAAAACCAATCAATCACTGGTTTCCAAAAGGAATTTTTTTTACGATCCTTCTAACTAAATTATAATTAAAGCTTTATTATAGAAACGGAGTTAGTACTATATCAACATTATTTTTGTAAAATTTCATGTTAAAAACTAAAAAGAAACTTATAAACTGACTAACAAATCAAAGTTTATAGGGTAAAAACTGATTCAATATTTAGATAGCGCCCCAAATTACAGTCAAAATCGCTTGTATAGTCCTCGACACCAAAAAACAAGAAATTTTTATAGGCATTTGTCATTTATTCCATTGTATTAATCTTTTTTGAAGTGCAAAGCCTATTTAGTAAAAGCTTTTGTTATCAGAATAATTAATGATGAAAAGGAATGACTAACCCTCAACTAATAGATTTTTTTTCGGTGGGATTTTATTTTTCTTGAAGTTTTTTCTCAATCCAGTAAACTTTCGATGGTATTTATTCCCTTTAAGTAAGGGTTAAGAAAAAATGTGTCTGTCCTCTTAAAAAGAGAATATTGCCGACTTGAAGTGATATAAATGAGCTCATAAAACTGTTAGAAAAAATAGTTTCCTTCTAATTAAATGTTCAGCGAACACAATGTATGATCTGACACCTCCATTTTACTGGCCTGTCCTTCGTCCGTCTTTACACACTAAAATAATCCAGTTTAATTTATTTTTTTTATCTTTGATGCTTACTCCTTAATATTTTATCCACTTCAGAGCTAATGAAACTATACTAGATAATTAATAAAACTTTTATGCCAGTTTTACACTTTATAGGTAAATAGGCATGCTATACTGTCTGTCTATCACAAGATGAGCTCTCGACTAGTTGCCTGATTGTAGTGGTTGCTATAGAAACGATACTAAATGAATGGATGTAAGAAATGTAAACGAGAGCTCATCTTGTGATAGACAGACAGTATCTTTTACCGCAGTAAGAGAAAAATTTAAATGTTGTCTTTTTCAATTTAATTTTTAGACAGTTTAATCAACCTACCCCAAATTTAATAACTGTAAAAAATATTCTATGTACCATATGTTTTCCGCGTATAAGAGGAGAGTACGCTTTTTATTCTAAAAATTGACCAAAAATTCAAAATCCCGGGTATAAGCCGAGATAAAATTTACAACCTTCGCTCCTATGAATCACCAATCAAGACTAACCTTGATTCGTGTAAGTCTCATTCTTATTTATGTAACTTTTCGCATTTAAAAGTGGTGTTAAAATAAATTTCTATCCTACTTTTACATTTTGTGTTTTCTTTATATTTGTTACTATTTTATGTACCCCAGCTGATTTGTTATTTGAATATGATCGCAAGGGGCTTCCGCAGTATATAATTCCGTTAATAATATTTTCAAATAACTTTATCATTTCGTTAAGGTGTTTTAGTTTCGTTTTAAAAAACTAAAATAAGAGCATTGATCAAAATTAATACTTCGTAAAGCCAATGATTTTTTTTTTTATTTTTCCTTTCAAAGATTACTATCATTGTAACTGCCTATTAAAGTTCTAACATGAGAAATAAGATTTCTTGAAGTCAAATCTCTCTTTATTAAAATGAAGTAACAGTCGGAGCCGCCGCTGTTGCAGAAAATTTTTATTTCAAACTCTCATAACGAAAAAAATTATTCGATGAACGGCAAATGTCTTCGGGTTATAAAATTTATTTATAGTGTACCAAAAATTATTACCATCAATCTAGTGAAGATAAAACTAATGCACACATTGAATAGTCATGTTTTAAAGTATCATAAAATTTTCAGAACGTTTTTAATTGACTAAAAAATACTTTTTTATCTTGGAATTTGTTTACGGTGAAGTATTGTATGGAATAAAAGGTAAGGGGTACGTATATTATTTACGTGAGGTGGTTTTTTTCCCCAACAATTTACACCCTATCTCTCTCTTGGTGAGAATTTTCTGTAGGCTCATCCCCCCTCACATGAAATTTACTCTAGATAACAATCTTGTAAGTAACTAAATTCCTTTGAAATGTTCATGCATTTCGCTTCATGCCAATAAAAACCTGAAATTTAATACTGAATTCACCTAAAGTCAGGTAAATCCTGTGAAGAATAGCAATTCTAGCAACATAAACAACGTTTAACCAAAATATATAAAAAAATTAAATATTTTAAATATTTTTATATTGTGGATTAAACGTTGTTTATAATATTACTAGAATTACTGAATTCACCTGTTAAATAAAAGTAAAAATTATTATTATTATTATTTTATGTATTTTAATAAATATTTTAAAAGAGTCTGGGAAACAAAAAATCGCCAGATTTTCTGAAAAACTTTTTTGACAGTTTAAATTTGAAACACATACTTTTTAAAGAATTTACTTTATTTTTAATTCAGCAAATTTTAAAATTTTGTTTACTCTTTAAAAATTGGTTTTTAAACAAAGGTAACATGAAAATTTCAAGAACTTTTTACTTAATTATTTATATTATTTAAAGTATTAATAATTCTTAAAATGCTGAATCACTATTAAAGATATATGTTTCTATTTATTTTTATGAAAAAGAAATTTGAAAATTGATTAGTAATATTTTGAGTTACATCAATTTTAAATTACCCCTCGCTTTTTTTTTCGAAAAAAAAATTAAATTTGAATTTTTTTAAAAACTTTTTGAAATATTATTGTAGTGATTTTTTTCATTTAATTTGATGTTTAATCTTCACAAAAAAAACTCAAAGATTTAAACATAAATAAAAACTTTTTTCTGAAGTGTTCCGGACCTCCTAGAATAGAATTATTTATCACACATAAAAACAAACAAAATTATCATTTTCATTTTTATTTTCTTAAAAAGAAAAGTGTTTGAAGGAGAAATATATATTACCTGAACGGATCTATATTGACGTGTGATACTTTTGACCCCCTCCCCTTAGTAGAATTTGATAAGGATGGGATTTTTCTGAACACCCCAAATTCCCCTACCTCACGTAATTACAATAGACGTCCCTCAAAGGTGGTCCGCAAACGATCTAACTTTGATTATTATCCCAGTGGTCCGCGAACTGAGAGAACCACCGTCGTCTACTTAGAGAGAAACGTGGCTACTCACCGGGTCCGTCCGTAGCGCGAGGTATCCTGTGGAAGATGCTGCGGCTTCCGCCGGCTGAGGAACTTCTGACGGTCCCACTCTTCATCGATCCCCTCTCACACGAGGAGGCGCCACTGGTCACATCTTCCCCATCCCCTCGTTGCCACCGATAAAACTTTTTTGAGAAAGCAGCCGCCGCCGCAATGAGTTTCGTGATTAGACATTTGGAGGTGGAGGGATTCAAAGGGGGCATTCCGGAAAGTGACCCCTCTTTAGGCTGAAAAAGAAGACAATAGATTCTGATAGACCAAATATTTTTCAGTCATTTGGGTACCTTTTTAAGCAGTGCTGAAATTGGAGAAAAATATTTGGGGGGACTCACCTTTTTACAGAGTAGATCATTGATGGAGGATAAAATATGACTAATTTTTGGTTCCTACTCGAATTGATAATCAAATTCTAGATTACATAAAATTGCATAGTACATAGTTAGGGGAAAGTGGGGGCTAATGGAACATTTTTTAAATGCTATAATAAAAGCACAAATGCTGTTATTATAATTTTTATAACCTTTGATGGAAAGTAAAAAAAAAACATTATTTATATTAGTGTTCCCATTGTGCATTGGCGGATTCAGGATTTGGTTTTGGGGGCTAAAAATTTGTGAATCGAATTGAATCATCTTGCTCAACCTAATGTTAAAAAAAGGTGTGAATAATCGAATTCCAAGTATGAAAATGGGGGTCTGGGGGTTCTCCCCCAGAAAATTTTTGGAAATTAGACTCTAAAAACAGGGTTTTAACTCCTTTTTTTGTACAGCAAATCGTGAGTAATAAGATTAAATTATTTAAAGGGGGTCTGGGTTTCGTTCATTAAGTGATTGTGATGATCAAAAATCCCTACAAATTTTTAGCGGGAGAAATTTCATGGGGGGTTCTGGAGAGATCTATGTATATAAAAAAAGTAAAATTTTGTCTATTTGCGTCCTAAGGTAAAGGTGATCCTCAAAAAGTGCCCTCCCCTTTGTGCTCTCTTGGATCCGCGCCCGGGAGGAGCAGAGACGTTTCCAGGGGGGGGGGGGGTTGGAGCTTCTTACTACCCTTGAATTTTTTAGTTCGCATGGTGTTTTTACTTTTGAAAAACAAGTACTGGCTGAAACTGGTAGAAACAAGTCCTAAATGCCCGAAAATGAGTTTAAAATAGTTATTTTAGGGTTGGAGTTCAAACATTTTTTTTTGGAGAGAACCCACGGTTCCACTTCTTTTTCTTAAAACTTAGTTTTATCCATACAATCTTAACATCAATTAAGTTCAAATCCTTCCTATCAATATTCCAATTAGATATATATTCAAACTACAATGTACTTGCCCCCCTCTACATTTTAAAATAGCACGTAGAATATTAAATCATCTCATCATACATTCTAAATCAGGCACATCCCAGATATTAGGGGAGGTAATCATTAAGATGCTGTGAAGATAATGACGTATGGCCAGCGTTCGAAATTGGGGTATTTTGCTGGTCCGGGACAACTAAAAAACGGTTCGGACCAGTGGAATCAGAAAATCACTGGTCCACCGGACCAGTGTGTTGTGTGTGGTGAAAAAATATCCCACCCTCCAGTTCTAGCAGCGGATAGGGGAGCCCCCGGCGAAAAAGAAAAATATTATTGAATGTGTACTAATTTTTAACATTACTATTTGGTACTCTTACATTCAGTGCAATAGTTACTTTATAATAATATTTAAACCGGTCCTTTTTAATTTGTCGGACCAGTGATTTTTGTTGCGGACCAGTAAGATTGGAAAAGCACTGGTCCGCAGGACCAGTGGGTTTTTTCCCCAATTTCTAACTCTGCGTATGGCTAAGCTATGGGCTATGGGTGTCACCCGAGGGAAAGTGGAAACTGGCAGTGTAAATGTGTAGTGCAGTTGGGCGTGTGGAAGAATTTTTAAAAAAATCAAATCAAACTTATTGATTACAGAAAGGAAAAGATACAATATTGTACAATAAACACACCTTTTAAAAGAATACACAACAACAACCACAGTAAAACATACACATACAAAATCAAAGAAGTTACTCGGGCCCATTCCTAGACTTAAGATTTTTTAAAGAGGGAAGTTAAACTATATGTAAGGAATAAAAACTATTGGTCCTTTGTACCTAGAAAAATATCGTTGAAAGAGAAACGTCTTTTTCCAGATTTTCGAATGATATTGCAGTAGAAGCTCTGATAAGAATCACCTGTCTCATCTTTTGAAAGAGTTCGCTTTGTCAAAATTCCCAACAAATTGGCACTGTTTTATTACCAATGAATATTTGAGACTTGCTATCTTTTTAACAACCGATCGGCTCTAAAATAGTGCCAACTTGGCTACCGATAAGGACTTGCGCCAAAGTGAACTCTATCAAGAGCCTATAAGAGCTTCTACTGTAGTTTGATATTAAACTTGAATTCAAACTAAATAATATTTTATGTCACTACGTACACCTGCTTAACTTTTTGCTTATTCTTAAGGCTACGCGTATTCCCTGTTGAGAACCATACGCTCCAAGTAACCATTTGCCTTACTTTTACTGCACTTATGTAGTTGTTCCTGTAAAACGCGTTAAGCTGCGTTTACACCAAAGTCTTTTACTAAGTTTTCCACAAGTTGCGGCAATTTGTTGCTTTTTCTATAAGATATATTGCAACTTTTTCTGTCTTCCACTTGTGGAGAGACAAATCTTCCACTAAATTTTTGTTTTCCCGTGGATTGTCGGTAAGATCAAAGAAAGTTGACAACTAAAAGTGGAAGATTTGTTGCTGCGTGCTTTGAGCTAGCAACTTGTAGGAAACTAGTGGAGAATTGTTCTCCCTCTATCCTTGACACTACTGCCGCCTTTCGTGCCAATTCTTTAGCAACAAGTTTCTACTTGTAGCTCTAAATTTAAGAAGAGCAACTTTTAGTTTTCTACAAAAAATCTTCCACTTGTTTCTCTAATTTGAGAAGAGCAACTTTTAGTTTCCTACATACAATCTCCCACTTGTTTCTCTAATTTGAGAAGAGCAACTTTTAGTTTTCTACAAAAAATGTTTTTTCAACTTTTAGTTGTCAACTTTGGTGTAAACGCTCTTACGCTTTGTAAAAAGTAAAGAGAGGTGTCAACTTTAATCCCTTTGCCTTACTTTTATTGCAATACCTGGGTTGTTCCTGTAAAACACGTTTTTCCTTGACGGTTTGATTAAAGCAGTGAAAGCAAACTTACGCTTTGTAAAAAGTATAGAGAGTTCATTTGCCTTACTTTTACTGCGCTACCTTGGTTGTTCCTGTAAAACACGTTTTTCCTTGACGGTATGTTTAAAGCAGTGAAAGCAAACTTACGCTTATGCGTCAACTTTTACTCCTTTGTCTTACTTTTGTTGCACTACCTTAATATATCTGTAGAACTGGTTTTACCTTGATAATATCATCCATGGAATAAAGCCAACTTTCACATTTAGCGCAACTTTTGGTTCGCAAATTATACAATACACAGATGCTTTTGAGGGAGGGCGTCACGGACTAATTTCATCGAAGTAATTCCCGCATTTTTTTTTTGAAAACAGAAGAATGCATTTTTCCAGTAAAAAAATGGGTTCTAAATTCAAAAATCGACACGAAAAGTTTCAAAAAAAATTAGTTAAATCGATATTTTAAAATAAAAATAGACGATCACACTTTGAATCCTAAGATATTTGTTTGGGATTGAATGGACGTCACATGCTGCTGTTTTCGCGCCCTTTTTAAAAGTCCAACTTTGAAACTAAATTAAAAAGTAAATGAGCATCGCAATTAAAAAAAAAATTCCCCGCTTACTTACTCTTTCAGATGTCTCTATCGAATAAAAAGATGCATTCATTACATTAGCAACAATCCAAAACTTTGTCTCAATCTAATTTTAGGTTTTATTTTCCAGACAATTTTCGGGGTAAACCCCACTAATATATCTTTAGTTTAGCAAGCCTTAAATCTAATAGCAAACAAACGTATCACATATGAGTGAGTGATTAGCCAAGGGGTATAAATTAATATGCATGATTAATTTAGTTTTACTATGTGTGGTGGATAAATTGAAAATATTCTTAAATTTAATTGGTTCAATTCTGTTATCGGTCCCATTAAATATCGCCCAATTTATTTTTGACGCCAACAGATTAAAATATGTAATTATATATTAGTGAAAACTATAAAAATTTGTCGATATTTAAATATTTGGTGCCTAAAACAGCTTGGCGATATTTAACAGGACATTTAACGGAATTGAATCATTTAGTTTAATAATTTTCTATGTTTTGATATTCAGTTCCCAGATTTATAAACTTCCTTTGAAAGCAAAAGAAATATGGATAAAAAAAACTCTCCAGGTTCGTCTACCATCCCACATACAAGTTATCCCTCACTGTCACTTGCATCCTTTGGCTTCAAACCCACTCATTTCATTGACTTCAATCGTTAGAATTTTAAACAGTTTTTCTCTCCTATTCATATTATTTACTTTCAATTCAAACTCGAATTTTTATTTGCATTGGTTCCTCTAAATTTTTATGTTTGCACTTAAAAAGATAATTTAACTATAAATAAAAACTACAAAAATTTATCCTATTTAGATGTTAATCAGATTTCGATTCAATTTTAGAATCTGTGCAAAGCTGAATTTCTGGAACACGTATAAAGCAATAATTATAAAAAAAAAAAATAAAATAAAACGCGTTATTTATTGATTTTATTTTAACACTTCTAAAGAGGTATAAAAATTATAAAATATTCTTTGTTTATACTTGAACAGATTTTTCTTTGAATTTTTGTGGATCAAAGATTTTTTTACTTGTTCGCGGTACGAAAAAAAAACTCTTTTTAAAAAGGCACTTTTACTGAATGAAAGTTTAGGAAACTCTGATTTGGTGTACATTAAATTTTTCGATACTAGCTGAGAATCTCGTACGCGGGGGGTAGCTTATAGAGTGTTTTCAGGTGACGTCACAACCGGTTATTTTCTTTTAACTGTGTACCTTCTGTAGGGCTTTTAACTGTTGCTAAGGTCGTTGTTTATCTGTTGCTAAGGTCGTTGTTTATCTGTTGCTAAGGTCGTTGTTTATCTGTTGCTAAGGCGGTTTTAAGGTATGGGATCACGTGATTGCAAATGCTCCAATAGAAGAATTCCACGGCTAGTCATTTTCTGTAACTGTTAACCTCTGTAGAGCAAAAAAAACTGTAACCTCTTCTGTTGCTAAGGCCGTTGTTAGGTCCGAGTCATGTTATTGAAAATGCTCTATATAACAATTTCAGGATTTTAGTTTCGGAGTTTAATTTTGAGAGGAATAATTCAGTCTCATGTATTTGGATTTATTTTTCTTTAACTTCAACGTATTGAAAGTTCATATCATTTGAATATTTCAATTGATTATTTTGCTTAATTTTTATAATGTAACCTAAGCAACATAATATCTTGATTTAATTTTTAACTTTTAGGTAGTTTTTAACGCTAACATGTTTATAATCAGTGATATTATTCATTAAAATTCTTGGCTGTATAGAGGTTTCAATCAATAAAATTAAAACCATTTCACCAAAACATTATTCAATACAAACTTTTCGAAAACAAAATTTCCTTGCCGCATTATTAAATCCACAGTTAATGTACTATTCCATTTTATTTATATTAAAATAAAGTATGCTGTATGAAATCATATAATAGTCCAAAAACATTTATCTCTTAAGAGCCAAAATATATTCAACCTTTCAAGTGATCTTTTCTAATTTATGAAATGGAACAACATACCTTTTTTTTGTCTGCGTTATCATTCCATTCCAACCATTGACGTCATCTTTGCCACTCAAGGAAAACAAAAATACCCTCTTTAATATTCATGCAAAGTAATGGAAACCATCAAGTTTCGCATAAATAAATATTCCTTCGAGATTCGAGTAATAAAGTTAAAATGTTTTCCTCCTCAACAAAGAATCAAATATCTATTAATATTATTGTGAAAGAAAGTAAGTTCTGTGAAATCTTTATTGAAATTGAATGAAAGAAATATAGTATATCCATTTTAATATCAACGAATGATTCTGAACTAGAAACCAGCTCATTTATTTGTTTGTATGTCCTTCCTTTGTCATGTGACTCTTTCGCTGTTTACAGTTAAATCAAAAGCTTAGAACGAGAGTAGTTTAAGTCCGATATTGTGAAAATTGAGATAAGTACACATAGAATTCGTTATTTTATATCCTACGTGCAGGGTGTTTCATAATATGTCCGGCTTTTATTTGGAACCAACGTCTCTAGGGTCACAGAAGTAAGGTGTAACTAGGTAAGTGACCGCACTGAATCCATTGAGACTCAGAGATCCTAGCGGCGAAATGAGAAGGTATGAAAAATTGAAGGAGATGGAGCGAAAACTTCAATGAGAAAATTCTTTGCAATATGTCATTACAAACGCACGGGGAAAAAAGAAAGAAAATAGCCCTAATTTGGACCTCAAAAAAGAAAAAGTTCGCAAATTTGCAAGTTTTGCCAGTAGTTGTCATGTAGTTTTGAGAGTTTTTTTTTTAATTAAAGAAACACATTTAAACTGAAAAATAAAAAAAAAACTTTCAAGTATGCAAATTTCCCTTTTTTTTGTGGGTTGAAAAAGGGTTGTTTTCTATTGCTAATATCTCCTAGAATATTTAAGATACTTTCATGAAACGTTTTTTATGCATTTGTCATGGTGTTGAATATTTTTTTCTAATTGAAAATTTCGTTCCATCTCTTTTAATATTTTAATTATTTAATATTATCACAGCTAGGGGCGCCGTAAGCTGTTCTAATTCATCATGGTCACTTACCTTTGGGTACACCTTACTTCTGTAAGAGACGTCGGTTCCTTTTGAACTCTGTATAATGTGGTGGGCCGTTCAAATATTACGTGAATATGTTTTTCGTCATTTTTGACAAAAATAAGCAAATTGTTAACCCTTCTCTTACATTACGTTGACAAACTCCCAACCCCCACTTCAGTTCCATTGTTTAATTACAAACCTGTTTATAATCGCTATGCAATCCATATAACAGAGCATTTTCCATCACAACGACTCGGACCTAAAAACGACCTTAGCAACAGACGCTTTGCCCTACAGAAAGTTAACAGTTACAGACAATAACTGGTCGTGGAATTCTTCTATTGGAGCATTTGCAATCACGTGACCCCACACCAAACAACCGCCATAACAACAGATACCTCGTCACCTAGCAACAGACGCATTGCCCTACAATAACTGGTCGTGACGTCACCTGAAAATACTCTACCGATGCAGCATCCTAAAGCCCACATCCTGCAATCATCCAACAAACTCCAAACCAAGCGTTCTCCTACCCATTCAAACCAACAACCCCACCGAATTTGAATTCATTACAAACAATACCCAACACACCGTTAAACCTCAACAACAATAACGACAGCCACTTCACAACGAGGGCATCATTAGGAATAAGGCATCAACTGCTGATGAAAAGACTCTTATTGGTAGGACAATCGCTCTCATTATTGTCCCATACGTAACACCTCTGTACCTCTACCGTACAAATCGCCATTGTGATGAGAGAGATAGGGTGCGAAATGTGTTGTTAATTGCAACGGGTTTAAGTTGATTCTCTCCGGGTCAATCGGTGGAAGATATGCTAATTTCGCGCTCACTCTGCCAATGATTGTTGAGAGGATTCGATGAAAGGGGAGCGACGTTTCTAAGGGTTCTCGGACCAGGAGAGTTTGTTGAGGGGTTATGGATCATAAAGCAATTCGGCTTTGGACTGATGATGATACAATTGAATATTGATTAGGGGCCGTTCAAATATGCAGGGGCGAAGCCAGAGGAGGGGAGTCAGAAATTTACCTTTTTGACCATAGAAAAGGAATAAATTTACCCCATATTCTCTCCCAAAATTCCAAAATCTCCATCCGAAATTTTTTTCTGACTACGCCACTGTGAATTCAGTAGAGCCCCGATTATCCGCGAGAGCCACGAATTTTTTTTTTTAATTACGAACCTTGACGACCTTGAAGACCCGAGCGGGAGAGTGACTGATTTTTTTTAAAAAGGCGTAACTGAACACTTTTTGTTAACAGTACAGTATATTGTTTTTTGTTTACTGTTCTTTATTTTAGTGATTTAGATGTAGAGCAAAGGTTTCTGTACATATTTTAAAATATTTACATATAATGTTTTTTGTACAATAGAACATAGTTTTTATGCTGAAATATTTTTTTTTCGTGTTTTCACCTCATTTTTAGTCTTTTTTCGGTTTATCCGCGGTACCTTTGCCACCCAATTCCGCGAATAATCAGGGCTCTACTGTATGTATTATCTAAGCATGTTTTATGGTCATTTTCATCCCTTTCACAGCAAACATAAACAAACGCGAACCCCTCTTATATTACGAAATAAAAGTGTCGACCGATTCTCAGCTCCGTTCTATTTTTGTTGTGAAAAACCTTTATTACAAAAAAAAATTGTTCTTGCGTATTATACAGTCAACAGTCAGTTTCAGCGTACAGTTATAATAGGGTTAGGCTATTGACTTTCCCTTTCAGCTACACAGGATAATACCGAAGTACCAAAAAATTTTTTTTTGGTTTTAAACAATCGTACTGGTCTAAGTGCTGATCCTACTCAGAATATTGAGAAAAAAAATTCCCAGTTCAGTTTTCATTTGCCAAATTTAATTTCTTATTGATTTCTTTCCAATTTAAAAAAGATAATAAAAAATAAAGTAGTTCGTTCAAGGTCTTAGATAAGAGTCTTTCATACTCTTTCCCCTTTGTCGGCGAAAACAAGCAAATGTTAAAACCCCTCGCCTTAGGTACCTAAGTAATGTTTGAACGATTTCCTAAAAAGGTGCAAATTTCAATAATTGACTTGTAATAGCAGCCCAAAAAAGTGTCATCCTCGCACTGTTAAATAAAACATCATTTATTCAAAACCAAGTTTGCGGATTGTGGACTTATGCTACTTTCATTCTGAGTAACCACAAAATTTGTACTGGAAATTCAGGAACCTATATTTAAAGTACAAAATGATCATCGAAAAAAATATAAGTATATTCAAAAATATTTATTTTATAGTTGAAAAAAGTTGATGGACTTATTCCCTTTTTCAACCTTGTGAAATTTCAGATGGAAAAAAAAATCTTAAAAACCACTTTAGTAGAATACTAAGTTATATTTCTGCTTAGTTCTCAGTGCAAAAGTTAAAAATAGAAAGACTAAGACGAATAAAATTAAAAATGATGATGAAACTGAGTCATTAAGGCACTATCAATGGTGTGAGTGAATATCAATGGAGTCAAACATTCATTGGATAAAAAAAAAACTTTAATTTAAATAAAAAATTTTTTGGCTAAGTTTTCAGTTCAAAGAATAAGGAAAGTAAAGCAAATTAAGTTAAATTTCGTGATAAAGAAAAATGAATATGAAGTGACAAAAATGAAATAAAATAATCGTATTTTGAAGCAATATTTTTTATTCCAGGCTATTAATAAATTTCATCAATATGCGAGCCAAAAATAGACTTTGGATATGCCCCCCATACCAGCGCTAGAGACATTTTAAAAATTTTGAACTAAGGCATGGAAAGTAAATGAAAGTATTATTATTATTATTTCCGTAAAATGTTAAATTTTTTTTATTAATGCTATTAACTTTCCCAAGCGAAAAATTTAAACCTGAAATCAGCAAGCTTTTAAACCGGCGATGCTGAAACCTTAGCTGTTCGGCCGACTTTCCACCATCCTCCTTTGGCATCAGTGCCGAGCTTGATTGCGGTGTTCGCAAACGAAGGTTCGTTGCTCATCACCTTCTCAACCGACAAGCTCGGCTGCTGAGCCACCTTCGAAACAACTCATCCCGTCCAACCTCCTGTTCCAAGCTGTGATCGGGGTCCAAGCTTTGTCTGAACCTCTCCCCTTTAACCTCAGGGCACTGAAAATAATGAAGCTTGGACGCAAACTCTCCTCAAAGCCCCAAGTTTCCGAGTTTTACCCGATCACAAGGCTCGGACTGTGTTCGACCAAGCTAAGGTTTCGAGCATGCCACAGCCCTACGACAGTTCATAACTTGGAGAAACTTGTATTTTAAGATGTTGGTTTCTCTTTTCTCCCTCCCTTATATATTCATGGAGTATCTAGACGACGAAATAAACGGAAGCTCGTAAACAATTTAACTATTTATTAATTTATGGATGAAATGGTTTCATACTTCGTCGCGGTCAATTGAACAAATAAGTAATTAAATTTCTGTTGAAGAAAGAATTCAGAGAAGCTCAGAATATCAAACGTACGTAAAGTAAGGTCAATGAATACATAATAAAAAATTTTGTACACTTTTTACAGTTCAAATACAAAAAATCAAATATTTACAAAAGAAAATGAAAATTATTTACAAAAAGCGATGAAAAAATATTTACAAAAATGAAAATTATTTACAAAAAAAAGTACTTAATTAAATAAGTACATAAAAGTTTAGAAATTAAAAATTAATACTTAATAAATAGGTAAAAACGTACAAAAATCACCAAAAATACCTAGACACAAACTAGGTAATTCACAAAATGAAATTAATTTAGAAAATATACAAAAAAAAAAATTTTTTTTCCCAATTTTTTTTTTTTTAGCAAATATTTTTATATTTAATTTAAAATAGGAAAGCCGAATGGTAAGAGATCCTTACTTTTGTACGTTTGATTGTGCTTTAAACTATTCTAAAGAATCGTACGCCGAGTATGGTGTAAAAAAATTTTAAACAGTCAAGAATTTTTGAATGTTAAATTTTGAAAGAAAATAAAATTTAAAAAGAAAAAAATGTGGATACGTATTATTTTGCAATTTAATTTTGATTTCTTCGATTGATTTTTAAATTTTAAACTTATTTTTTTTCCACATTTCTAATTTAGACAAAAAAAAAGTATAAAATGAAAAGATGTTGACCCTACAACGTCGGTTCACTTCCGTCAACACCGGGAAAAGCGCCTGTGTCGCCCACCCCTCCGGTGAAAAGCCCCCGCCGCTCTCTGCGCAGGGGGTCTTTCCAAGTGTCCGTTTTCGGTGACGGTCAACACTCGACGACTGATCACGGGCAGACCGAATGGGTTTTCCCGTGGCCCAAAATGTCCGACGTCGGGCGTTCCGTCTGTGCTTTGTCCTTTCATTCCAGCACGGCGATCTGGGTTCGAAAGAGCGTCCTCCCCGAGTCCAGGTGAGGGCCACCCACAAAAAGAGAACCCAAACTGAGGGATGTCCAGCCCCCACGAACCTCCTCGCTCTCTGGTGGGGGGAAGAACTTCAGTTGAATTGCCCTTGCTGCTTGCGGCAGAATTGGAGCCCCCGGTGTTGAAAAATCAACTTATTTTCTATTGGAAATTGGCCTAAACGATGATACATAGTATTGGGCAAATTAAATTTTTTTGATAACTTCCGGTTTTCTATTTAGTTATCATCTATTAAAAACATAGTTTTTTTTTTAATTATCTTTAGGCCGATGATGAATCCAAAGATGGTTCTCCGGGGATGGTCGAATGTGCAACTAAGTGTGCTGAAAAGGGATGAAACAGATAGCCAGTGTCCTTAGCAAAAAATCTGTTTCATATTACACTATTGAAAAATTAAGAAACATATTTTCGTTTTTTTTTTTTAAATCTATTTTAGAATTTTTTTCAAGCAATTTTGAAAAACAAGCGGGCTTGCCGTTTATTTCGCATCTAGATAACTCCCTTTTTTCCTTCCCCTGTAATCTTCGGACCTGTTATGAAACTTAAAGCTGCTTTGTACACTTAGGCTTTTTTTAAAAAAATCCCAGATGGGTTATTGAAATAATTTTTAATATTTTTTTTTACTTTTTTTTAAGTTAAAACTAGGCGCTGGTATGGGTTTAAATGGGCTTACTTTTTGTAACATCGGAACATGCGACTGATGGTTTTCTTGAAGGCTTTCCAAGTCGACTTCTTCTTTTTGGTCAATTCAGGCAGTTCTGGATCTTCGACGTCTGTGGCTTTGGTCTTTTTTTCTTGGGGGCTTTTTTCTAGGGGAACTGCAAAGACTGTCGACTCTGTCTTAGTGGCTTTGGGGTTTTTTTCCAGGGGAACTCTGACGTCTGTCGCTTCGGTCTTTTTTTCTTGGGGGCTGTTTTCAGGGGGTGCTGCGACGTCCGCCGACTCGGTCTTTATGGCTTTGGGGCTGTTTTCAGGGGGTGCTGCGACGTCCGCCGACTCGGTCTTTATGGCTTTGGAGCTGTTTTCAGGGGGTGCTGTGACGTCCGCCGACTCGGTCTGTATGGCTTCGGGGCTGTTTTGAAGGGGTGCTGCGACGTCCGCCGACTCGGTCTTTATGGCTTCGGGGCTGTTTTCAGGGGGTGCTGCGACGTCCGCCGACTCGGTCTGTATGGCTTCGGGGCTGTTTTCAAGGGGTGCTGCGACATCCGCCGACTCGGTCTTTATGGCTTTGGGGCTGTTTTCAGGGGGTGCTCCGACGTCCGCCGACTCGGTCTTTATGGCTTTGGAGCTGTTTTCAGGGGGTGCTGCGACTTCCGCCGAATCGATCTGTATGGCTTCGGGGCTGGTTTCAAGGGGTGCTGCGACGTCTGCCGACTCGGTCTTTATAGCTTCGGGGCTGTTTTCAGAGGATGCTGCGACGTCCGCCGACTCGGTCTTTATGGCTTTGGAGCTGTTTTCAGGGGGTGCTGCGACTTCCGCCGACTCGATCTGTATGGCTTCGGGTCTGGTTTCAAGGGGTGCTGCGACGTCCGCCGACTCGGTCTTTATGGCTTCGGGGCTGTTTTCAGAGGATGCTGCGACGTCCGCCGACTCGGTCTTTATGGCTTTGGAGCTGTTGTCAGGGGGTGCTGCGACGTCCGCCGACTCGGTCTGTATGGCTTCGGGGCTGTTTTCAAGCGGTGCTGCGACGTCCGCCGACTCGGTCTGTATGGCTTCGGGGCTGTTTTCAAGTGGTGCTGCGACGTCCGCCGACTCGGTCTTTATGGCCTCTGGGCTGTTTTCAGGGGGTGCTGCGACGACTTTTGAAACCTTTTTTTTTGCCTTCAAAAAAAAAATTTACTCTAAGATTCCTTTCTTTGAAAGAGCTGCTCAGGATGAAAGTGGTGTAAGTCCAAAAATAGAGTAGTCTGGATTTATTTTAAATTCCTTTACTTAGTGTAGTAGTCATCTCAATGATTGGTCTTCCTTCTCCTTATAGGAACAAGTGCCGTTAAAAAAAAACCTTCAATTACTTAAAACTTTTGTCATTAAAATATTGGGTAGGCATGTGTTTGGTCATTTTTGACCCACTGTCATCACAAATAATATGCAAATCTGACCGTCTTTCTTACGTAAGCAGCATTGTACTAGGCAGCACAACGTTGGTTGACCCTACTATGGCGTCACTAACAAACAAAGTAGTTCCCATCGTGGTGTCTGAATTTTGAAATAAACGAAGAACGCCAATTTAAAAATATGATCATTATGTTAAACTCACATGTATATGTTACGGGCAATGTGATAAATTCAGTGGAATTTATGAATGAAATTTATCACTTTGCCCGCCTCCACTTCGGGCATTATTAATAATGCCCGATTAATCACTTAGCCCATAACATATATATGCAGCGTCTTTTTATCACGATTTGCGTATCGAAACTTCTCCTATAGCAAAACAACAAGCTTTGTGTTAACCCATTTTCTCCTTCCGCGTAGTGATTGATGTACTGGGTTCAGGAAACTTTGCTGTCGAATATAGAAGCCTCTATTCTGTTTTATCTGCCCCGTTAAATATTGCCAAGCTGTTTTAGACGCCAAATATTACACATATCGTCAAAAATCGTAATCGATTAAAATGTTACAGTTTTGGGCCATTTTCACCATACGCTCACATTTCAGAATCATAAAAAATTATATTTTCCAATTACATATGTTTCTAATGGAATGAACATGGGCGTTTTTAAATATATGTGCAAGAAAGTAAGTAAGAAGTTTTTAGCGGTCGGACTACTCCATAACTTGGGAATTAACATTGCAGCCTATTCCGCTTATTGTGATCACGCCGGTTAATGTTATCAGTCGGACAACGTTATGAAACGCCCCCGATCACTCCTATTTAACCTAACGCAAAATGCATCGCTTTAAATGTGATCAAGATCTAACTAAGCTGAAAACGGGGATCTACCGCTCTCCTTTAAACAATTTCTCGGAATTTGACTCTTAACCCGGGAAGTCCTAGCGGTACCATACATGGGCGTAGCCAGGTTTCATGTTAGGGGGGGGGCAAGGATACTCAGCTATGCTCTTGATGTTGCGACTAGTGTGACTAGGGGTTGACTCAACATTATTTCCCATGCCCCTACCTCCCATGGCGAGTACTTTTACACGTTAAATTTTAGAGTACTTATACAAAGGATTTTAACTTTCGTACAACCTAAAAATATGTGTAATGTATGTGAGCTTAAAAATGGGGGGTCTGGGGGTCCTCCCCCAGAAATTTTTTTAAATTCGCCCCTCAAAGTAGTGTTTTAGCTCAAGATTCAGACATTGTTCAGTTAACTTTAAAAGCAACAAAAAGTGCAAGAAAAGTAATTGAGATTTGTAGATTTCAGAAAAGTTTTTAAAAAAGATTTAACAAACCCTGCACCCCCCTGGCTACGCCCATGGTACCATACGGTACCGGCGAACACACTTTAGAAAAACCTATTTCTTTACTAAAAATAAATTTATTACACATTTCTACTTGTCACTTTTAGAAAGCTTAAGGATTGAAATTAAATCATGAAATAATGAAATGAACAATAATGGACCGGACAGCTGCAAATTTGCATGAAATGGAGTAATGGTTTGGGGCTGTTTTTCGTGGTATGGCCGGGGACCACTGCATGTTGTGACTGGTAAATTAAATGCCTACAGAGACATTTTGGACAATTAGGTCCTGCCTACCCTTTGGAAAATTTATGGAACGGACAAATGTTTCTTTCAAGATGATAACGCTACATGCCATGTTGCAGCCTCTTACAAGCAGTGGTATCAAGACATGAAAGTTAAACGTCTTACTTGGCCTGCTCAGAGCCCTGACCTAAACCCCATAGAACATTTATGGGACGAATTGGAGCGACGATTAAAGAATAGGGAGCCCCGTCCGAAATCCTTAACATTCTTGCAGGAGGAATGGACAAAAATACCCCTCACTGTGTACCAAAATCTTGTAGAAAGTCTGCCCAGAAGGGTTGCAATTGCAGCACGTGGGGGCTCTTCCCCTTATTAAAAGATGCATTATTTACTTTAAACCAAAATATCTCGCTGTCCGGTCCATTATTGTAGGGTAGTGAGTAGTGAGCTGTGCGGTTTAAGACTTAATAAAAAGTGGTGTCTTGAATAGAGGCAAAAAAGTGGCGCAGAAACAAGTACAATTTATGGGTATTAAATATTTGAAGATGAATTAATCAAACATAAATTATTACTTAGATCCAAGTACTTTTTCGAATTCTGAAATGCGGAAACTTTTTCGACGTTTTAAGATTATAAATTTTTGTTTGGAAAATTTCCGGTTCCATATGGCTTGGCTGGGCTAATACAAATGCAAATAATGACGAATAGTAATACGAATGGTTCGAAATGTAAATTTGTTTCAGACGCGTTTTACCAATTAACTTTTGTTGCAAAACTATTAGAATAATCTTTTATGCTGGAAATCAATTGAATTTTTAGTGTATTTCCCATAAATTCAATTTTTGAGGCCATTAATTTTAAATTTTATAAGAAAAATAGTACCGTTGAGTGGAATATCCACGTACAGAATGATAGTATTTCGTGCAAATCATTAATATAATGTTGATAGCTTTTGACTACACTATAGATGAAACAGATAAACTGTGGTTTATGGAATTGTTTAGCCATAAAGATTAGATTTTGTAAGAAAATATCTAATCGAGAATTAAAGCATCCAGAACGAGGGAAAAATGGATGAAAATCTCAATTTCTCGTCATAGCAGTTTCTCACGACATAAAAAGTTTATCAATATCCCTCTGATCAGTATGTACAAAATTTATTTTTAGAAATTAATTTGATAATAGAATTTCAAGGGCAAAACGTTACTACTATAATGAGAGTATTATCGACTGTTTAATAATTGAATCATCATGGACTAAATTGTAATTTTACTTATTGTTTTAGTTAAATATAATAAACGAAGTGATAAAAGAGTGATACATTTCTTATCAAGCTTCTAATATTTACATGTAGAACATTTAAATCAAACTTACCCGAGTGTTCAAATGCATCGAAGAACTCTTCAAGGTTATCTAAAGAAAAACGAAAAATCTGAATGAAATGAAATTAATCTAAAGAAAAAGAAAAAATGAAATTTGCTTTTAACTTAAAAGAGTTTTTAACTGTTTTTTATCCAGTTAATGTTACTTCATTCGTATTCTCTATTGCTCCTTCGATACTGCCTTAAAGACTTAGTTTCATTATAATAATTTTGATGATTTTTTTGTCTTCTTTATCACACTTTAGTGCTCCGAACTAAGCATAAATAGATTTTAATTGTCAGTTTTTGTTTTAACAACTGTCTTTAACTACTGTTTTTTTTTTCAACTTTCCAATGTTTTTTTTTTGTATTTATATTTGTTTATGATTGCCCTGTTTTCTAAATAAGGACCTGAATTTCCAGTAAAAATGTTGTGGTTTTACAAATTCCATTAGTTATACAGTTTATTCCCCGATTTTCTCAAAATTTGGGTTTTGGACTTATTCCCTTTTTTAAACTGACAATTCAAATTTAGATGTATGCTTGCTTACCCATTACTTCTAAGAAGTTTAACTTGAGGTTACTATACTATGGTGGTTGGTAGTATGTATGAATATTTTTAAAACTATGTAAGATTAGTTATATCAGAGTTTTATGTTTTATTCAGTTATATTTTGCGCACATTTTGCAGTTTACATTAATAATTAATTATTGAATAATCATGGACTAAATTGTAATTTTACTTATTGTTTTAGTTAAATATGATAAACGAAGTGATAAGAGAGTGATAAATTTCTTATCAAGCTTCTAATATTTACATATAGAACATTTAAATCAAACTTACTTGAGTCTCCAAAGACATCGAAATGATCCGTTTTGTCTAAAGAAAAATAAAAATCTGAATGAAATTAAATGAATCTAAAGAAAAAGAAAAAATGAAATTTGTTTTTTACTTTAAAGAGTTTTTAACTATTTTTTATTCAGGTTATGTTTGACTTCATTCGTATTCTCTTACTCCATCGATACTGCCTTAAGGGGACGTCCGTAAATTACGTGAGGTGTTTTTTTCCAAATTTTGGACCCCTCCCTCCCCCTTGGTGAGATTTTGCTGGACCCCCCCCCACGTGAGATTTTCTCAACCACTAGTTTTGTTTTATCGTTTTTTAGTTTTTTTATAAAAATTACCATCCAGATTGCAAAATACAAGAACACGTTGAAATCAAAAACATGATTCTAACTTGTAATTATCACGACTGACTGGCTAATGATTTGCTGTTTTGACTAATCTGAGAATTTTTTCTAAACTTGTGCTAAAAAATATTAAAGAAAAAACGTATATTTTCTAAGCTAAAAGTTGACGTGAGATTTTAATTGACTCCCCCCTGGTGAGATTTTCCTGGACCCCCTCCCCCCTTTTGACCTCACGTAATTTATAGATGTCCCCTAAAGACTCAGTTTCATTATAATAATTTTGATGATTTTTTTTTGTCTTAGTCTTTTTTATCACACTTTAGTGCTGAGAACTAAAAGCATAAATATATTTTAACTGTCAGTTTAAGTGGTTTAAGTTAAAATTTCATAATGTTGAAAAAGGGAATAAATCCATCAACTTTTTTCAACTTTCCAATATTTTTTTGTATTTATATTGGTTTATGATTGCCCTGTTTCCTAAATAAGGACCTGAGTTTCAAATAAAAATGTTGTGATTATACAAATTCCATTACTTATACAGTTTTTTCCCCCTTTCGATTTTCTCAAAATTTGGTTTTTGGACTTATTCCCTTTTTTAAACTGACAATTCAAATTTAGATGTATGCTTACCCATACTTCCAAGAAGTTTAACTTGACTATACTTAGATGTTGTAATATTTTTAAAGATTAACAAGGTTTAAAAACAAGCTATTTGAAGGTTGATGTTTGATTCTTTATTAGTTATGTAAGAGTAGCTTCTTTTGCAGATTGTTGATTGTTTTAACTTTTGTTGAGAACTCTACTGATTGAGTCACCAACAATGAATAATTTATTTAATGTTTGAACTGAATTGTTGCAATGCATCCCTTTTATCATTGTTGAAACAATGGAACCTAAAAGTCATTCATTGTTCTAACCAACTATTTATAGAATAAAAAAAAATTAACCATCCCCGCAGTCGCCGCTGTTTTGTAATAAAAATTATTTTTTTTTTGTGTTCTAAACTTTAATTTCACGAAAACTGTTAAATGGAAAATTATAGGGTTGTTTCGAACTTTTGTAGAACATTTTTTTTTTTTTTTTTTTTGAGAAACATGTTTTAAATTTTTTTTTGCCCCTTAACCTAGACCTTATGTCAGCCAAACAGAAAGGTTCCCAAATATGAATGAAAATGAGTGAAACTTTTTCGGGTCCATTTGTACAAAATTTTCTGGGGAGGACCCCCAGACCCCCCTTTTTTTGCTTGAGGGCATGTATTAACCACAAAAATTTTTGATTAAGTTCACAAAAATTTACATTTGCCCTTTATTTTACTCGGAAAGGGAAAACTAATAGAAACATTTGGGGGGCAAGAAACCCTTCGAAACAGTCTAGTAACGGCTCCCTTGGCCCTGAGGTCTTATAGGTTATGGAGGTCTCCCCCCTTATAGGAGGTCTCCCCCCTTATCAAAAAGTTGAACTTATGCCTATGATACTCCATTTTGTCCCTCCTCATGATAAAGGTTAACCTAAGCCTTTATAACCCCTTGCTACGCTCAGGGGGAAATTCAAGGTATACAACCTCCCTTTCGAATCCTCTAACTTTTAATTTTTCTCCATAGAAAACGACCGACCAAAGCAAAGCTACTCCTTAATGTAGTAATAAGGTAAATAGGGGGGTCGGGGGTCCTCCCCAAAAAATTTTTAAATTTTAGTATGCTAAAATGTCTTCTTAAGCTACTTTTTAAGGGGTTTTCAGGGAGCTTCGCGGGCCGCAAAAAATGACCCGGCGGGCCGCATGCGGCCCGCCAGTTGGAAAACCCTGTTTTAGTTAAACTTTCAGTGTCCACTGTGACTCTTAAAGAAGTTTCTTGAACACCCCCCTTATTAAATCTATAGCTACGTCCGTGCCTAAAAGATTTCCACCAATAACCTCCTGAAGTTTAAATAGGGGGCGTCCATAAATTACGTGAGGTGTTTTTTCCAAATTTTGGACCCCTCCCTCCCCCTTGGTGAGATTTTGCTGAACCCCTCTTCCCCCCACGTGAGATTTTCTCAACCACTAGTTTTGTTTTATCGGCATAAGAATTACCATCCAGATTGCAAAATTTTGATACAAGAACGCGTTGAAATCTAAAACATGGTTCTAACTTGTAATTATCACGACTGACTGGCTAATGATTAGCTGTTTTGACTAATCTGAGCATTTATTCTAAACTTGTGCTAAAAAATTATTAAAGAAAAAACGTATATTTCCTAAACTAAAAGTTGACGTGAGATTTTAATTGACTCCCCCCTGGTGAGATTTGGGGATATTTTTCTGGACCCCCTCCTCCCCTTTTGACCTCACGTAATTTATGGATGTCCCCTAAAGACTCAGTTTCATTATAATAATTTTGATGATTTTTTTTGTCTTACAAGGAGAGGATCCCAACGTGTCATCACCGATTTGGTTCATTTTTGGTGTGGAAGTAGTGCATGACTAGGACATCAATTTGTGAAAGTATTAAGAAGCAACTTTCAGAAATTTTGGAGAAAATCGCAATTAAAAATCTTAACATGTACTTATAGTCCAGTAACTTTGTCGCCTGATAGTATGGGGTAGTATGCGTCAAATCCGGTAGTTCTGATTTTTTGCAGACTTGTTTATGATGTTGGCCTAATGAATAATCCAAGTTTGTGACCTCGAACGCCGAACGCAACTTTGTCAAAAATCGAAAAAACCATGAAAAAGTCGTTCTTTTTTCAAATTTTGGCGATTATAACCCTAAAGGACTAGTTTTTGAAAAAGCTTTCTATGGACATTTTTAAAGTAGACTAAATTTGCTACAAAATGCACTGCTCAACTTTGATTTTATGAAGAGTGGTTTGGACGCTAGAGCGCGCTGAAAAACAGCAATTTTTTGGCCTTTCCGCAAAAAAATGAAAAAACACGCGCTTCTACCCTCTACAAAATAAAAATATTCACGTTATCAACACAAATTTTATGCCACGTGAAAGAGAATTTAATTGTCTATAAATAACCTACCTTACATTATTATTTTTTGAGAATGGGGGAGGGAGCGAAGCAAAGATCGGAAATAAAACTTTCGCGCCTTACAGCCAAAACGAGCTCTCGCAGTTGTTAATTTCCAATCTGCGCTTTAATTCCGGTATATTACCAATAAAATTGGTTGATTTGGGTGAATTGTTGACTAAGCATGTTTAAAAAAAAATAATTTTTTAAATTTATTTATGAAGTATTAGGTATTTTAGGCGAAAATTCAATATTTTAAAAAAATTCATATATTAAATTATGGGAATTTTTTAATGAACGAATTTATAGTTTTTTTGCATTGCTGAATCCGAATTTCAAGTTTATTTTCATTTAAAAAGTCACCTTCACATCAAAAAATGCAAAAAATCTCAAATTTTCGCTCTTTTATTCGGTTTTTCACCGATTTTCTTACAAAATATTGGTTTCTCGAAAAATAGCATTACATCAAATTAAAGTACGTAAAATTTCCTATAAGATGCACTGGTTCGTTTTTATTTTTCAAGGAGCGTTGTACGCTTTAGAGCGTTCTGAAGAAAAATGATTTTCATGTTTCTGTGTAAAGTCAAGAAACAGCTGTAATTCAGCGCGCTCTAGCGTCAATACCTCTCATTATAAAATGAAAGTTGAGGAGTGCATTTTGTAGGAAATTAAATGTACTTTCATATGGTATAAAATATTTGTCTGTTACGTGTATATATTTAGAGCTATAGTGGGGGAAAGCAAGCGCTCTTCACTTTTTTTGTAGAAAGGCAGAAAAATCGCTGCTATTCAAAACTCTCTAAAGCGTATACTGCTCCTTGCAAAATAAAAATGAATCAGTGCACCTTATAGGAAATTTTACGTACTTTAATTTGGTGTACTGCTATTTTTTGAGAAACGAATATTTTCAGAGAAAATCGGTGAAAACCGAACAAAAGAGCGAAAATTTGAGATTTTTTGCATTTTTTGATGTGAAGGTGACTTTTTAAATGAAAATAAACTTGAAATTCGGATTCAGCAATGCAAAAAAACTATAAATTCGTTCATTAAAAAATTCCCATAATTTAATATATGAATTTTTTTAAAATATTGAATTTTCGCCTAAAATACCTAATACTTCATAAATAAATTTAAAAAATTATTTTTTTTTAAACATGCTTAGTCAACAATTCACCCAAATCAACCAATTTTATTGGTAATATACCGGAATTAAAGCGCAGATTGGAAATTAACAACTGCGAGAGCTCGTTTTGGCTGTAAGGCGCGAAAGTTTTATTTCCGATCTTTGCTTCGCTCCCTCCCCCATTCTCAAAAAATAATAATGTAAGGTAGGTTATTTATAGACAATTAAATTCTCTTTCACGTGGCATAAAATTTGTGTTGATAACGTGAATATTTTTATTTTGTAGAGGGTAGAAGCGCGCGTTTTTTCATTTTTTTGCGGAAAGGCCAAAAAATCGCTGTTTTTCAGCGCGCTCTAGCGTCCAAACCACTCTTCATAAAATCAAAGTTGAGCAGTGCATTTTGTAGAAAATTTAGTCTACTTTAAAAATGTCCATAAAAAGTTTTTTCAAAAACTAGTCCTTTAGGGTTATAATCGCCAAAATTTGAAAAAAGAACGACTTTTTCATGGTTTTTTCGATTTTTGACAAAGTTGCGTTCGGCGCTCGAGGTCACAAACTTGGATTATTCATTAGGCCAACATCATAAACAAGTCTGCAAAAAATCAGAACTACCGGATTTGACGCATACTGTGATGTATAAAGTTACTGGACTATTATAAATTTAATAAGATTCTGGTCTTGCAAGCGGATCGTGGTGTAGTGGTAAGAGCTGTGATTCCCAACTCAAAGGTCCCGGGATCGAGTCTCGTTGCATACCATAATATTTATTTTTGTTTTCCACGCAATTAAGAGCACAGATATGAAATAAAGTAGTACATATTTATATTTATAATTATCAATTTTGAAACATTTTTTAAATATATTTTTTTTTGTTTTTGAAGTCTTTTCATTCCTTGTTTCCTAAAAAATTAGTTATTAAATCCAATTTTTATAATACTATTGTAAATATTATATGTTTACCTACAAAAATGTTTATTTTAACTATCAAATCAGAAACATAACAAATCCTTTTAGCATAACAAAATTGCGTACTTTCTTTCGGATATTTAGGGATAAATTAAGGTAAAACTTCATATATAAAAATATAAATTATTATTATTTTTTTTTTAAATCTTTTCATTCTTTGTTTCCCAAAAATATAAATTATTAAATCCAATTTTTTATGATGCTATTGTAAATATTATATATTTACCAAAAATTTTTTACGCACAAGAAACAATATTTTAAAATGTATAATTAAATATTATTATAAGTTTATTTCATATCTGTGCTCTTAATTATGTGGAAAATTAAAATAAAAAATGTGGTATGCAGCGAGACTCGACCCCGGGACCTTTGGGTTGGGAATCACAGCTCTTGCCGCTACACCACCATCCGCTTACAAGACGTGAATCTTATCAGATATATAAGTATATGTTAAGATTTTTAATCGCGATTTTCTCCAAAATTTCTGAAAGTTGCTTCTTAATATTTTCACAAATTGATGTCCTAGTCATGCACTACTTCCACACCAAAAATGAACCAAATCGGTGATGACACGTTGGGATCCTCTCCTTGTTAGTCTTTTTTATCCCACTTAAGTGCTGAGAACTAAAAGCATAAATATATTTTAACTGTCAGTTTAAGTGGTTTAAGTTAAAATTTCATAATGTTGAAAAAGGGAATAAGTCCATCAACTTTTTTCTACTGTCCAATATTTTTTTGTATTTATATTGGTTTATGATTGCCCTGTTTTCTAAATAAGGACCTGAATTTCCAGTAAAAATGTTGTTGCTATACAAATTCCATTAGTTATACGGTTTTTCCCCCCGATTTTCTCAAAATTTGGTTTTTGGACTTATTCCCTTTTTTAAACTGACAATTCAAATTTAGATGTATGCTTACCCATACTTCCAAGAAGGTTAACTTGACTATACTATTAGATGTTGGAATATTTTTAAAGATTAACAAGGTTTAAAAACAAGCTATTTGAAGGTTGATGTTTGATTCTTTATTAGTTATGTAAGAGTAGCTTCTTTTGCGGAATGTTGATTGTTTTAACTTTAAGTGAATTTTCTTTGTTGAGAACTATGAGCCACCAACAATGAATAATTTATTTAATGTTTGAACTGAATTGTTGCAATGCATCCCTTTTATCATTTTTGAAACAATGGAACCTAAAAGTCATTCATTGTTCTAACCAACTATTTATAGAATAAAAAAAAAAATTAACCATCCCCGCAGTCGCCGCTGTTTTGTAATAAAAATTATTTTTTTTTGTGTTCTAAACTTTAATTTCACGAAAACTGTTAAATGGAAAATTATAGGGTTGTTTCGAACTTTTGTAGAACATTTTTTTTTTTTTTTTTTTTTTGAGAAACATGTTGGAAAATTTTTTTTGTATCATTATAAGAAAATAAAGATAATGATTATTTATAAACCCGCGAGGACGCGCGCTCAAATAAACTTTCACAGAAACTCTCATTTTCAACCAAAAGAGCTGAAACCCTGTGCAGCTGCCCAAAAGATTTCCACCCATAACCTCCTGAAGTTTAAATAAGAGAGGTTAAAACCTTCAATATACTTTATTTCGTCATTTATTACTTTTGTTTACATTATTGAAACTTGAAACCAGTATTAAAACGTCATTTCTGTGATTGAAAAATCTTAGAACCGATGATAAAATCGATTCTTATGCGTAGGTTTTTAAAGTAAAAAAAAACCTTTTCAAGTTGAATTAAATCGAACCACATTTTTTCCTATAATACTGCTTCAGCATAAATATTTCTTTATTTAATCTCTCAGTACTTATTGCTTTCAGTTTTTGTTTTTGCAACTTTCTCTACTTATACAGGGTGTTTTAAAAGTCCGTTTTAAGGCTTTTATTTGGAACCAACATCTCTAAGTAAGGTTTACCACTATGTAAGTGACCATTCTAAATCCATTGATATGGCTTACAGCACCCCTAGCGGCGAAATAAGAAAATTTAAAAATTAATTTAAAGTTTAAATAAGATAAAATTAAACCTTCATAAGAAAATTATTTTCAATAGAGCAGGGAAAAAATTTCATGAAAATATCTTAAATATTTGAGGATATATAAGCATGTGAAAATAGAACTTTTTTAGCTAGTTTATTTTTTATCTTCATTTTTTATCAAATTTTGTCTTCATTTTTCTACATAAAACTCAAAAGTACGTAGCACTGAAAAACTTGCAAGTTTGTAAACTTTTTTAAACTTTAGTCAGGGGCGGGTCCAGGGGGGGGGGCCCTGGGGGCCATGGCCCCCCCCCCGAGAAACCCTAACAAATAGCTTAAAAAACACTTTCTTAATGTTAAAATTCAAAAAATTTTCTGGGGGAGAACCCCCAAACCCCCCTTTAATATTTTGACATCCATAGGCGCCAACTTTTATAAAATATTGGGGGGGGGGAGGGCCAGTACAAGACATTAAAAAACATAAAATTAAAAGAAACAACCATTAAGTTTACGTGCCTAATTACCTAATTTTGTATCAGATGTATAGATTAAATTTCGTTACATGTCCCTTTAAATATCGCCAAGGTGTAATATTTTGTGTTGCATTTAATGTAAAAGTTTTGTGTAATTATTGCGAGCTCGAAATAAGATGGGGGTCTGGGGGATCTCTCCCAGAAAAATTTTAGAAATTTCTCTGTTAAAAGTAGCATTTCAGCTTAATTCCAAAGTTTGGGGTCTCTCCCCAAGAAAATTTTTAAAATTTGACCCTTAAAACAGGGTTCCCACGGTCCTTGAAAGTCCTTGAATTTTTTTTCGCTAAATTTAGGTCCTTGAAAGTCCTTGAAAAATGGTCCAGGTCCTTAAAGGTCCTTGAATCTCAATCTCAAATTCATCTACGATTCCTTTTCGCAGTTCCCGGTTTTTGCATGAAATATTTAAATTCATCTTTGATTACTTTTTATATTATTTAAAATCTTATTATAAAACTTGTATTCTGTGTGCATAGTCAGAAATTGAGGCGCTTGATCAAATTAAAAAAAGTTAAAGAGTAAGCTTGTTTCTGGAAACATCGCGATTGCTTCAGAAGAATTAGGATTTTTATATGGGTCTCTTAAAAAAGGTCCATGAAAAATTTTGTGGAGGTCCTTGAAAAGTCCTTGAAAGTCCTTGATTTTCAATCTTTTCAAAGAGTGGGAACCCTGTAAAAGAAATTTTTAACACATTCTGAGACCTTTTGTGGGTTACCCTCTCCCCAAATAACCGCTCTTGAAGGGGATTCCAAACCAGAAAATATCCAAACATCACAAAATATTGGGGGAGGGGCTTAGCCCCCCTTCAGCTAACATTGGATGGGGCTCAAGCCCTCTCAAACCGGTAATACTATAGTTCAAATACGTATTTGCAAAAATTTTCAGGAGAAGACCCCCGGCCCTTTTCAAAATTGGGCATCTATTTATAATTTCATCCTTGAAAATTCTGTGGTTTACATGCTTTTAAAATGAGCTGAAACTTTATTTTTAGAGGCAAATTTTCAAAAATTTTCTTGGGGGAACCCCCCAGACCCCCTATTAATTTCTCATGGTTACTTATTTACTGTTTTCTCCTTGAACTTGTTTCTCTCCTCTCCTGTTAGGAGTGTAAGAAGTTACCCTCTTTAGGTGTTATCCAATGGATACCAAAAGTACAAAAATGAGTAGAAAAACTTCTATTTGAAGCCAAATTTCAAAAAAATTTCTGGGGGAGGACCCCCAGACCCCCCCACATTTGCTTTCGAGCTAGCATTATCTGAAGAAACCTTTATAACTTTAACAAAGTTTCGCATTTTATTTATGTTATACTCGGAAAGTTGGGAGCCAAACACCTCGCGAACACAAGTATTATTATGGCCTTACAAAAATGTTTCACCCCCCCCCCCCCACTTTCTAAAACAATGGCACGGGCCCTGGATATCCTCTAAGTTACTATAAACCCCTAAAAAGCTGCTTGAAAGCAAGCACTCTTCAAAAATTTTTCTGAGGCACTGAAAATTTCGAATGTAATACCCTCCGACTTTGACATGGCCCCCCCCCGAAAATTTGGTCTGGACCCGCCCTTGACTTTAGTAGACACGGACTTTTGAAACACTCTGTAGAGAAGGGTGCTTGTGTAGCCTTAACAGACCACTCTTAAGACACGTAAATTTTAAATATGAATAACTGATAACTTAGTTAAGTAGATATTCTAAGGTAGAATGAAATTTAAAATTATTTCAATTTTAGAATTTATATGTAGTTCTTCAAATACTATTTCCATGATTCAGAGTTTGAAAATGTTCACGACTGTACCCATACAGTTCAAAAGTGTTTTTGAAAGTTAATAAATATACAGCTATATAACTAATCCATTAAATCTTATAATTTTCAACTTATTTAATTCGTTACTTTTCATTTTGAAATAATAAATTCAAGCTTTTTTAATAAATGTTTTACTTGTAATCACAATAAATAATGATGGAAAGGATTGACTTACTCTAAACTAATGGATTTTTTCCTCGTGATTTTGTTTTCATCGAAGGTTTTTTTTAACCCACTTAATTTTTTGCATCAATTATTTTCTTAAAATTAGGGCAATGAATAAAACCTTGTCATATTTCTGCCCTTCTATGATACCCTTTACGGCTAAACATTGCTTTGAAAGTTAATAAAACTGCAGCTTTGCACTTATTAATACAACTTAGACTATGATTAACCAACTAATAAGACAAATAGATAAGAATGGCGGAGAAAATCTGAGACAAAATTGAAACGACTGAAGTCAGAAATGAAGAGAAAATAAATAATTTTCGTTCAACATAATAAACTGTTTAACAAAATATCTTTCGAAAAATGCATGATTTATTTACCTTTCCTCCTATTATTAATCAAACTAATATAAAAATATTCTAATAAAACCAAAATGAAAAGAAAATGCTTTAAATTCTTACCAGGGGAAGACCTACTCCTCCATCAATCTTCATAAAGTTCCTCCCCATACTTCTATATAACCTCGAACCCCCCCCCACATCTTGATCAGCACCGGTATAACCAAGTTCTAGAGTTTCAAAATTACTTCTGAAATTGGATGCAAATTTCTTGAACACTGGGTCGAGGTTTTCCGCTCTCTGTTTCTAAGGTTGTTTGAATAAATTTATTTTTGAGACTCCCAGAAATTGAAGGCTCTGTTAGTTTTATTGACCGCTTGTGAAACTAGTTAGTCGGAGAAAGGAAGAGGGATAAAGGTTTCATTTTTTTTTTTGTCCTGAATCGTGGCTATGGTAAAGAAGCATCGATTTAAAGAAGGTATCGTTTTGAAAGTCGCCTCGTGTTTTTCATTGTGTAAAGTTGGGGGAAAGGTCTAGGTCTAGTAGATCATCAATGACTGGGATGAACCATAGAGCATTCGCACATGACGTCACAGGCTTGTGACGTCAGAGGCTTGGATGACAGACAGTATGATGGAAAACTATAGGATGCACATCGTTTATTTGTTTACTTTTGATGGGAATTTTGAAAAATAAGGATGTTTTATGTTTTTCTCCAAAGTTTACTTTAAAGTAACCTTTATTTACTCTAAAATGGCATCTCTGCATATTATAAGTCATTCAATAATACTACATTTTATATTTATAGCTGTGTTCTAATTGCTGAAACCATTTCTGCCAGTGTTCTAATTGCAAGTACCATTCGCAATGCTACTAACATATTTTAAAATTCTTAATTATTTAATATTTATTCAATATTTAGTTTCAGTTGCATATTATAAGTATTTTACAGATGCATCGGACTCGCATATTGTTCTAACAAATGTAAACAAAAACATGTCACCTCGTAATAAGTATTTTTCTAAATTTAGCTTACCACTAAAACACAAAAACTTATGCACTTACCTCCAATAACTATTATTCTTTCGTTCCGGTCTTTAACCGAGCCTAAAGAATCTTTTTAAATGAATTTTTTTTATAAAAACTAAATGCAGCGCGTATTCTCTATGGGAGCCTAATGTTAAAGAAAAGTTGTCTGTCCTTCAAGCCAGCTTGATCACGTGATTGGAGACACGTGATTGAAAATGCTCTATTGTTACCGTTTGCATTTCTTACATCCATTCGTTTAGTATAGTTTCTATAGTCTGTCCTTCAAGCCAGCTTGATCACGTGATTGAAAATGCTCTATTGTTACCGTTTGCATTTCTTACATCCATTCGTTTAGTATTGTTTCTATAGCAACCGCCAAAACCAGGCAACTAGTCCAGAGCTCATCTTGTACAATAATTGTAACAATTTGTTACAATGATTTAAGAATACCAAACGAATAATATAAGAAATCTAAACGAGAGCTCATCTTGTGATAGACAGACAGTAACTATCTGGCTTGGCATTCAGAAGGGGTAGGGGAGATTGGGGCACCTTGGGACACTTTTTACTCAATTATTTTTCTAACTTATTTATACCGTTATATTTACTCAAACGCTGCTAATATATTAAATATAGTTCTTTGCGCATCTAATAAAAATTTTTCCGACCAATTATCTCTTTTAGGGAATTCATAATAACAAATTTAAGAAACCTCTATTAATGTCCCAAGGTGCCCCACTAGTGGCCCCCTTTGGGACACTTCCAATAATAACATAAAAACTTGTGTTATTTTTGAAAAATATAAAAACAACACATTACATTATGATAAAACTATGCTTAAGGATCTTAAATAATATTTTATATTCAAAATTTTTCACTGATTTGCTCATTTTTGTCATGACATAAATCACTGATTTTTTTGTTTCCTTCCAGAAACTTTTTTGCACCAATTTCTAAATTATAATCCTCTAAACTCTTAAATTATTTAGTTTTTTAATAAAAAACAATTTTGTTTTATTCTTGAAAATTTTGGGGTACCTTTTAACATGTCCCAAGGTGCCCCACACCTGAATGTCCCAAGGTGCCCCACCTTGACACTTTGGGTATTAATCTTAATTACTCTTTTGGGTTTAGCAATAAATTTTCGTTTTCTTTTCTAAAATATCAATGGATACACGTACTTTAGTCTAAGCATAATTATAATAACATAAATATATCTATTTTACTTCAAAAAGGCTTTTCAAACTACAGGTGAATCTTACTTCAGACTACGAAAAACAAGAAAAGTGAAGTAAATAATTTTGTAGACGCACCAAATATTCCAAAACACGTTGAGGAGTAGATTTTAGTCTAATTTATTAGTACCTAGAAGCACGAGTTCATAACTATAAAATTGCGTCCGAAAATTCGAGTGTCCCAAGGTGGGCCATGTCCCAAGGTGCCCCACTCTCCCCTACTATACAGAAAATGTTTCAGATCCCAATATTTCAGATATTATTTTGCCTAAAATTTACTCAAGATGCCTCTTTATTTTCATTTTAGTTTAAAGCAACTATTGGAGTGCAGAGTTAAAAATAAATAAATTAAAATTTAGGAAACATGTAAATGTATACTAAACCAATACTTTCAAATACATTTAATTAATTGAATGATATCTTTGAAAACTATTTAAATGAGTCAGAAATATTTCTTTTGACTAACGTAAGATAGATCTCTCAATTTTCCCATTGAATTTTCCCCCATGCGTCCTACTAAATTGGCTTTGATAAAATGAATAGGGGAATTTGATGCAATACAAATATTAAAAGAGTTACGTATTAACTAAAATCTAGGAAAATATACTATATGCTAAAACTTTAAAAATGCAAGTGTTGTATTGTACTTTTTTCATGCATTTGAATAAAAAAAGACTAAATTTCTGAAGATATTTTTTTGAGGATATGTAAAAAAAATTTAGTCCTTTTCTATTTAATCTTGATTTTCGATGGGATATATCCCCAAATTATCTCCTTACAAAGCGTCTTATCCCAAAACCGATTTTTTAATTGAATAGTAGTCGAATGAAATATCTCCGAAATACAATCTGTACCTTATATACTATCTTTCTTAACATTCTTAAATAATATTTTCCGTCTTTTTTGTATCGCCCACAACAAATGAAATGACCTCTAGAGTCAAATTTTAATATGGTAAACTCCGATACTGATAGTATTAAAACGAGTTCACATTAGGTTTTAATTCATTATTTTTTCAAACGGCATAGTAAATTTGACTAGACTAGACAATTACATAATTGCCCATTAAGTAATGGTGCACATTTAATTTCTAACACAAACATAGGGAACGAAATGTATGAAATTTTAAAATAACCATTCTCTTCATTTTAAAACTTTCAACAGAAAAAAACTGAAAAAAGTCATTAAAACCTGTTCTTTTTTCTTTAAGGAATTTCTACCTGATCTTTATGATGTCAAGTTGTCCTACAGCAGTGGAATAAAAGGAAACGTTCTCTTAACGTTCTCGATTCCTATGACCCCTGCATGAACTACAGCTTCGAGATAAGGTAAGTGGATATTTTTGAAACTGTTCTATATCTATTAATTCGTCGCAAAGTGCTGAGTGACTTTTTAAAGCCTTTGAAAGCAAAATAGGCTTATGGATGTCTTAGATTACTTCCTTACGCAATCCGCTGCCTATCTTCATCAAAAATGGATGAAAGCTCCCTTAAGGCCTTTCATCCTTTCAATCCTATACCGCCCGAGACTTTTATTAAATCCCGAAGAAATTTTGAGCCGGCCAGTACTGAAAGTGTTAAAGAAAATGCTAATTCCCCTGAGGAAAGAGAACGGCTTCTATCTCACTTGATTATGAAAGGCATTGATAGTGTTAATGCAGACGTGTTCTGAAGCTCATTCATTACAAGTTTCCGAGTTAAGTCGAGTTGTATTAGTCTGTTCCATGCCAAAAAAAAAAAAAAGATAAAACTTTACCCTTTAGGCTCTGATCCCAATGATAGATCTAATGCAAAGTTTAACTAGTTTCCCTTATCGGATTTAGAACGTAAAATATTTCCAAGGAGATCATAGTTGGGAAGAATTTCTCGCTGTAGAGGTAACAAATTCTAATCAGAAAATGTTGCAGACATATTTAATAGTACAGAAAGATTTGGGATTGTTTGAAGATTGCAAAAGAGTACACAAAACTTTAGTTTATAAATAGTTTGTATAAGAGAGTTATTTAAAAGCGAAAAGTTCATTAAAACTGTCTTTAATTAAATACTTACGTTTTGTTCGTAAAAAAACCTATTGCGTTTTCTTTGGGAATAGATTATTGTTCAAACCTGTTGGTGACATATTCAACTTTTATTTATCTTTTTATTGTTGTTTGATGAAGTCCATTTTCTACTCTTTCGATCTTCTTTGTACTTTGTATTATATAGTCGTCATATTAAATCAAACAATTGCTATTCTTAAATTAACGTACTGTTATCCTTGTTTACAAAGGGATTGGGGGGATGATATTTATTCTCTATTTTTTTAATTTGAAATTTTTAAAAAACGTTTTAAACTGCCCACGTTTTATTGCAAAACATTGCTATTAAGAGTGTATTAAAAATATGTTTAAGAAATCATTGTGAAGTATGGAATACATTAAAATATAGTTCACTTTAATACTAACCATTAGCTAACACTTAGTAGAATAAAATCATAAAGAACAACCTAAACAGCTGACTAAAATACTAGTATTTGGTGGTGCCATCTTTAATCAAACGCTAAAACCGTTTTACATGTGAAAATATTTATCATTAATGGATGTATTTTGAAAGCATATACCCACGCAAATAAAGATGCAACCTCAACAAATTGTAAAAAGTAGATAATAAAAATTATCGCTCATATGGCGGGAACTTCTTTTCCCCTGCCACATGATACGAGCGAGGAGATAGATCTACCTACTTCCTTTTTCATGGATTGGATAAAACTATAGTTTTTACTTAAATATTTACTATGTTACTTTATTTCTTTTGTGAACTGTAATCACCTACTAATTTTTATTTCTACAATTAAATTACTATCATAACTTAACTAGTTTATGATAATTTAAATTTTAGAAAGTGAATATCGTCCGTTTCATATTATTTTAGTTTAGTTTTTCTTGTTTAATCAAAATTACTATTTAGTGAAAGCAAAATTATGTAATAAAATAAAGAATCTCATTAAATATATGCTCTACTCCCTTAATAATGATCTGTTTTTAATTCTAAACAAAAAAAATTTTGAAAATGAGTTCTATATGGAGGGGGAAAAAAATAAAATATACCAGTGTTAAATGTATTGCTTAAAAATCGAGGAACTTACGGTAACTTTTGTGAATTTTATTGTAAAGAGTTGGAATAAAATTAGTTCGTCATATTTTACTAATTATTATCTTATACAAAATTTATTCAATCTCTGTTCTCTGTGTTGTAAAAGTAATTTACCACCGCAGCTTTTTGGGGAAAATTCGCCTTGCGTTCTTCTAACTATTAATTTATAGTAAACAATTTATGAAATTTTGCTGGTTAAGAAACGTTTGAAGAAATCTCGATATCAGTTTAATTCATGTGGGTATCAATTACGGAATTATTTCCTGTTAAAGTTTATTGTTATTTTTGTGCAACGTTATTTCATTCCTATATAAACTCATAGAATTATAATTTTCTGCGCAGTACTTTATGTATGCAATTTTGCCTTACGCTTCCTTTTTTAATTACGAATCAGTTTAAGAGTTATAGAACCTTAACATTTCTCTTTTTTTTTTTGACGTTTTTTATCTTATTATTATTATTGAAAGAAAAATTATTCTTTGGAAAATTGAATCGCCATTTGATAAAGGAAATAAGTCCAAAAAATAGGAAATTAACTTTTTGTGCTCAAAATAATTTCCAGGCTTCGCTCTGCACATGAGTAGAAAGATGGAAAAAATAACTACTCTCTATCGGCATATATGTTACGGGCAATGTGATAAATCCGGGCATTATTAATAATGCCCAGGCAATGTGATAAATTCAGTGGAATTTATGAATGAAATTTATCACTTTGCCCGCCTCCACTTCGGGCATTATTAATAATGCCCGATTAATCACTTTGCCCATGACATATATACCCCCTTGAAGTTGCGAAATCAATGTCCATGTCCATTCATTGTATTTTTTTTTTATTAAACTAGGGGGCCTGCCCCCTGCTCGCTATCGCTCACCAACCCCCGTAACTGCTTCGCAGTTCTTTTCAGATCGCTTCGCGATCTTAGCGAGCAGAGCTCGCTTGTTCATCTCAACAATCCAGCCTAACACTCTTCTCGACTTAATTAAGCCTCTTGTAATACCGAAAATACCTCTCTTGCTTATAAATAATTTAATTCGTATCATTCCCCTAAATTAACAACAAAAATGTTGCTGAAATACATTCCTTTTTTAGCTGATCAATAATTTAATCGAAATGTTAAGAAATATCCAGCAAGTCTACTAATAATCATCAACCATTTTGTAGAAAAAACATTGTTGAAAATAAAAGAAATTAGACTCATCATAAAACTCGCCTGTTTCTCTAGTGAACGGCAACAGAAAGAGAAGAAAAAATTAATATTTTGAATCTTAATAACTCTAAAACTAATTAAAATTTTTTGAAAAACAAAACACCAATATTTTTATAAAAAATAATTGTATGTGCGTTTAAAATATCATAGTTCTACTGTGATTAGTTTTTCTTTTATAACGAAAAAACCGAAAACCCGTCAAAAATTTCGAAATTTTAAAACTTAATTACTCCAAGACTAATTCGAAATTCGAAAAAAGGGCGACGAGGTGCAAAACTTCACATCTAAGAGAATGCGGCTGCAAAAAATCATATTTCTGCTGCGAATAGATTTTGCTGGGGGCGAACTCGCAGCAGAAAAAAATAATTTTCGACTTTGACATTAAATAATTCCAGAACTAATTATCTCATTAATTAGCTATTGGAACGAAAAGGACCCTCATACATTTGTCTACAAATGGTCAAAATTTCAATAATTTCCGTTCCATAGTTTTTGCATAGTGACAATTCAAAATTGTCAAAGTGAAGATTTTCTGAAACAGCGGCGGCGGCAGCGGCGGCGACTGTTACTTTTTTTTAATATAGAGAGATTTGAAATTTAAGTTAAATTTGTCTTTCTTCAATCATCATTTGTGCTGTTATACTAAGTAAAAATAAAATTTACTGTTAATCTAAAAGTGTTTTCACCTTTTTTTTATCCAGTGAATATATGACTCCATTGATATTCACTTATTTAGTGATAATCGATAATAATAGTCAGATAATCCTTACTTTCCAGTTTATTTCTAAGAAAAATGACTAGTTTTCGCGAAAAAAGTCGGAAAAATCGCGATTTTTCGCGCAAGTTTCGTTTTGCTTGCGGTGTTCCGTTCCTCCCGCGACTGCTTCCAAGCCTTGGACCCGCTATGTTATTGTATGCTTAGCTTGCTTCATTCTGGTATTCTTCATTAAGTTTTAACTAAAAAACTAATTTTAAAGACACCTACAAATATTTTTTATAAAAAGATTGGCGTTTTGTTTTTCAAAAAATATTAATTGGTTTTGGAATTATTAGGATTCAAAGTTTTAATTTTTTCTTTTTCTGGCCATTCACTAGAGAAACATACGAGTTTTATGCGTGTTTTGGTTTTATGATAAGTCTGATTTCTTTTATTTTCAACAATTCACTAGTTTCGACGGCGCTGTGACGTCAAATCCCGTTTATTGATCACATGACTTTACTAGTGTTTTGGCAAAAATAAAATCGAATTTTAAGTTATTTAAAACATATTTTTGAACTTTAAAATCTGATATTTGAGAGTTTTAAACTATAACGTATCAAAAAAGTGTAAAATTAAGCAAATCCCTCACCTATAGAGCTTTTTCAGGTGACGTCGCGACCAGCTATTTTCTTTTAACTGTTAACCTTTGTAGGGCTTTTAACTGTTGCTGAGGCGGTTGCTAGGTAACGCGGTATCTGTTGCTAAGGCGGTTTTTAGGTATGGGGTCACGTGATTGCAAATGCTCCAATAGAAGAATTCCACGGCTAGTCATTTTCTGTAACTGTTAACCTCTGTAGGGCAAAAAACTGTAACATCTTCTGTTGCTAAGGCCGTTGTTAGGTCCAAGTCATGTGATTGAAAATGCTCTATGCAATTCCCTCATTGCGGTTTCCCCTTTTATAAGTTTTTTAAATTAATGAATTTCCCTTTGAAATGTTTCCATCTCTTCAATAGAGCATTTTCAATCCCATGACTTTACCTAACAACGGCCTTAGCAACGTTCTAAATCAGTTGCAATCAGTTGCGTTCTAAATCAGAAATCGTTCTAAATCAGTTGCAAAATTCTCATAAAACATAAAGGTATTGTACCTTGGTTTCAAGGGTAGTGTAACTTGGACCTATGTCAAAAAAAATTTAGTTGCGCCTCTAAACTTACGTTCTAATTCTGAAATACTGTTTTCCATCTCAAAATTATAGATTTAACTTAAAATTAGTGTTAGTCATGAAATTAAATCCTACCCTGCTTTTAAAATCAAAATACCAATCTAATAAAAGTCAGTATAGTGATATTTTAGTTACCCAAGGTAGTTAAGTGTATCTTGGATAGGTCCAAGGTACAGTACTTGATCATTTACCTACTGAAAAATGTCTGATCACCATGCTCAGCTTACTCCCTGTCCCAATTTAAGCACATACTAGTTTTGCTGAAACAATACACTATCTATAACATATAAAATTCACTGTAAAATAGAATCTGTATTTTTTAAACTATAACTTAGAAAATTTGCTTTTGATGAGTGAAATATGTTTTTAACCTATATTATCTTAAATTGCTGACTTTTTTTGAAAAAAAAAATTAGTTAGACTTAGAATCTGTATTTTTTAACTTAGAAACCAAACTTAGAAAATTTACTTTTGATGGGTAAAATCAGTTTTTAACCTATATTATTTCAAATTAAATTTTTTTGAAAAAGGAAAAAAAATAGCTAGACTGTGAGTTCTGGTTGTAAGGATGCAAACTAGATGTGTAGTGTTGCCATACTACAAAAAGTTTAGCTAAAAAGACTGTAGGACCCAGGTACAGTTAGATCCGAGATTTAATACTTTCCCCTATATTATAATATATATGTGTATAAATGTATACCCCTGTCATACATTATTTTAAAATAAGTTCATTAAAAAAACCTGTAACGATGATTATCTTTTTAATTACACATCTAAAAAATGCTGATGCTGATATGTACACCCGGTAGCGCCCATCTCACTGAAATCCACATGGCCAACCTGACATTTTGTCCAACGCCACAAGACAGGAAAAGAAGTCCATATAGGGTAGAATGTACGTTTGGCAGACATGATCTTACACCGACACGTCGTTTGACCGACAAGACATCACCATAGCGATAATTTAATAGCCAATTTGATTTAATTAAAAATTCAATTTTGAGGTTATTTTTACATGGATATTTCAGTTATATAGTCAGTTAATATACTATATAAAAAAAAAACAAATTACAATTGATGGCTTCATTATTTTTAATTAATTAATCTAATAATTGAAAACTTAGGGAAAACTAGATGACTCCTTCTCTAGGCTAGGATCGTCAAAAGTGAGGAACGCTTTGATGAATTTGGGTATTTTCAAACCGTGGACTCCTTGAGGCAGCTGGAAGTTGTCTCGCAGTCTCTCTCTCACGACGCAGCGGCACAACTCGCTGAGTTTCACAGGTTCGCCCAGGACACGGCTTTCCGGATGTATGGGACTGTTCATGTAGGATTCAACCTTCTCATCCAAGTCCTTCGGTCGAATTATGTTGCAAATTACACTGAAGTTCTCATCCAATTCGTACCTGCAGTTGACGAACGACTTCCTGACATCTTCCAACGACTCCCGAGGATGGGGCAGCGAGAGTACCAGCGTGCGGTACATGTCGCAGAAGGCCTGATCCGCCACCCAGTTATTAACACCAATGGTATTCCTGGCGATTTGAAGCAGTTTAAACTGGGTGTATTTTCGATGCTGGAGGACGTTTTTCGACGATGCTGGAGGATTCACGACTGTTGTATCATCACTACCGTCCCTGTGGCTGCAACAACAAAAAACAAACATCGTTTCAATTCCAGGGCAGGGAAGAAAGTAAACTGCAAGAACAACATTAGAGAACAACATTAGAAAAAAAACAGGTTTTTTTGGTTTAAACCGGGGTTTTTTACTGAAATTCTTCCCTAACACATAAATACAAATATTTCTGATTGTTTTCATTTATGAATGCATTGAATAAATAGTTCATCAATTCAGCTATTAACTAAGTGACTTAATTAATTAATTAAAATTAATTTTTTATAATTAAAAAAAAGTTAAAATTATACATAACCATAAAAAACCAAGGGAGTCTGTTTAGAGCATTAAAAAACCATCTGGTTTTTATAATGCATATTATATTTAAAAATCCAGTGCTTATTTGATTAAAAAAAAACAATTGGTTTTTATTATGCATTCAAATATCCAGTTCTTAATGAATTAAAAAAACCAAATAGTTTTTTTTATAAATAAAACCAAAGGAGTCTTTAGAGCATTTAAAACCAACTGGTTTTTATAATGCACATTTAAAAATCCAATGGATTAAAAAAAACAATTGGTTTTTATGATACATTCAAATATTTCTAGTCTAGTTCTAAATGAATTAAAAAAAAAACAAATTGGTTTTTTATAAAAAAAAACCAAGGGAGTCTTTTTAGAGCATTAAAAAACCAAGTGGTTCTTTATAATGCAAATTTAAAAATCCGGTGATTAGTTGATTAAAAAAACCAATTGATTTTTATTATGCATTCAAATATCTAGTTCTTAATGTATTAAAAAAAAACAAGTTTCAAAACCAAACCACTCCAGGTTTTTTATAAAAAAACAAGGAGTCTTTCTAAGAAAATTTCAATTGGCTAATTTTTTTCAAAAAATTGCATAGCTTTACAGCATTCATGTATTCAAATGTCAGAAGCATTCAACATATTTTGTTCAAAAGACAATATTTGAATCAATAAATGACTTTAAACCCAAAAGTTTAGCTAAGTTTTTTTTTGAAAAAAACATTTGGTTTAAACCGTGGTTTAAACCAAATGGTTTAAACCGTGCCAACCCTGGAGAGGCCGTGGGGAGCCTAGTGGTTAAGGCAACGGCTTCGGGATCATCGGAGGGTCCCGGGTTCGATTCCCGACACCGCTGAAGATCCACCGAGTGTATGCGGAGTACGTGCTCATTAAATCAGTGGGCCCGAAAGTCCTGTGGCCGGTCATGGCGCAGTTTACCACGGGTCCAGTTGTCTGGAGACTATTTCCCTCCCCTTCAGAGACATGGCAAAATTGTGGAGGTGGCGATAGATGGTGGCAACATCTATCATCCGAGGTTCCGAGGCTTAAGTCGGACTCCTGCCATTTCATGAGCCTCACTTTCTCAGGAGCCGCATCCCCTTTGCCTTAAATCCTATGCGTTTTGCGGATGGAGCTTGGATATTCCAAGTGGCATAAGTCAACAACACTAGAATCGTTAGTGTAAAAATGGGAAAAAGCCCCATGAACCCCCCCCCCCAAAAAAAAAATGGCAAATTGAATTGAGATTTTGTGTTCAGAAAATATCCAAGCTTTGCTCTGCACTTACTTGAGTGGAAAGAGGGGAAAAAAATAACTACCCCCTATAGACTAGGAGTACCAAAACGAGATAAAAACCGGTTTTTTTGGGGGGTCAAATTTCCAAAATTTTCTGGGGGAGGACACCCCCCCCCCTTTTGTACTTATGACGTTATTATTATTTTTATTTTTGTATTACTTTCTTCAAGATGCAATGTGACATTAGGGTGTTTCAAAAAAAATTTCTTTTTTGTAATTTCCCAGATGCCCCCCCCTCAAGTTGTTACAAATACTAAAACATTATTACCTGCAAATTTTCAGGTCTCTAGGACGATTTTTGACCCCCGCGCCCTTCAAAAGTATGTTTCCCATGTTAAAGTATAGGGATAATATTGAAAATATCGTCATTTTTGGTTCTTTTCAATTTTACGAGCCTGAACGCAGTCAATATCGAATTAAAACCTATACATCATCTTTGGGACATCATTGCCTCAAGATCCTATCGGAAAAATATTCCATGGTATCTACTGGGGGGTAGTTACACGGGGGTGAAAAGCGAGCTTTCACCGAAAAACGAGGATGCTTGCGGCGGGAGCTGGATGAAGGCCTCTCATGGGGGGTCCAGACTAATAGAAACAGAATAGAACGAGGTGCCTTAGGAAAAAGGTTCAATCAACACTTAAATAGGCTTTTATCCAGGTCCCTCCTCAAACGCCGGCGAGCATAACCAGCACCCGCGGCAAGCAACCTCTTTTTTCGGTGAAAGCTCGTTTTCACCCCCGTGTAACTACCTCCCCCCCGTAGGTGCTATTGAATGTTTTTCCGATAGGATCTTGAGGCAATGATGTCCCAAAGATGATGTATAGGTTTTAATTCGATATTGACTGCGTTCAGGCTCGTAAAATTGAAAAGAACCAAAAATGACGATATTTTCAATATTTTCCCTATACTTTAACATGGGGAAACATACTGAAGGGCGCGGGGGTCAAAAATCGTCCTAGAGACCTGAAAATTTGCAGGTAATAATGTTTTAGTATTTGTAACAACTTGAGGGGGGGGGCATCTGGGAAATTCGAAAAAAAAATCACCATAGACTTTCGAAACACCCTAATGTGACATAGAGGGAGGGGGCAAAATTTGGCAAAAATGTGCGACATCATTCATGGCCCCTTAAATATGCATGGGAGGGGCCTCAGGTATAATTTTGAGTCCTCTCCCCCGGTGCAAAAATCTAGAATTTGGCTTGATCAAGACTAAATTTTTTAGAGGATATTTGAGCCAAATAAATCATCAGTTAATCATATATTAAAATACACAAATAAATTTCTATATGCGCCACAGGAGTTACTTTTCTCTTCGGGTGCAAGAAAGGTCAACGGTTTATCAGCAAAACTTTGACACGAAATGCACGAAGGAAAAACATTTTGGTAACGTTAATTTATCTACATTGAAGCATATGATTAATGTATGATTATGAAAATAATCTTGTTAGGTAAAATACAATTTACTACAAAAATAAAGCAATTTCATTTGGAGGAGGCAAACCGTTTTACACAAATTTACGAGGCATAAAAATTTAATTCCTTCTGGTAAAAGACTTAACATTAAAAAAGTAACCGACTACGACAAGTAATGAAACAGGAAACTACGCTTATTATACTGATTTACAATTGATATGTACGTAGTATAATAATGATAGTAGTATTTGTAAATTATATATATAGGCATGTTTATTCACTTTGGGAAATGATTTGAGATATTTTTGTGTTACAGGGGGTTCGGTTAATCTAAAAATCTATTTTTTAAACTAGGTAGTACGTGCAAATTTTCTTTATTTTTCTGGAAATAAATTAGAAATAAGTAAAAGTAGCATGGCTAAAGTTTAGGCAGCATTGAAATTATTCAAAATTCTTAAAAAAACACTTCAAATATATTAAAGTGAATTATTTAGGGTTTAATACTTAAAAAAAATACATGAATGTAACGCATTCCATGCCAAAAAAAAATAAAGGTGACATAGTAAAAAAAGAAAATTCTTTCGTGGGGGGAACCTTGGGCCCAGCCATCCCCCCATTTTTTGTTAACCCAATTCTACCACTGGCTCGGATAAAAGCAGTGCTGAAATTGGAAAAAAAAATATTTGGGGGGACTCACCTTTTTACATATGCACTTCAAGGGTAAATAAGGGGATATAGGGTAAAAAATATGACTAATGTTTGGTACCTACTCGAATTGATAATCAAATAATAGATTACATAAAATTGCAGTTAAGGGTTACGGGAAAGTGGGGTCTAATGGAAGATTTTTCAAATGCTAGAATTAAAGCACAAAAGCAGTTATTATAATTTTTATAACCTTAAAACTATGTAACATTTAGGTCTTTATAAAAATATTAATGGAAAGTAAAAACAAACAATATTCATCTTTGTGTTACCATGCAGTGGCGGGTCCAGGATTTGGTTTCGGGGGCTAAAATGTGTTAATAGAATTAAATCATCTTGCTCAACCTAATGTTAAAAAAATTGTCAATAATCGAGTTCCAAGTAGTACGTAAAGGGGGGGTCTGGGGTTCTCCCCAGAAAATTTTTGGAAATTAGACTCTAAAAACAGGGTTTTAACTAATTTTTTGCAGGGTTGGAAAAAAAACAGGTGTTTTTTACTGAAATTCTTCCCTAACACATAAATACAAATATTTCTGATTGTTTTCATTTATGAATGCATTTAATAAGTAGTTCATTAATTCAGCTATTAACTAAGTGACTTAATTAATTAATTAAAATTAATTTTATTTAATTAAAAAAAGTTAAAATTATACATAACCATAAAAAACCAAGGGAGCCTGTTTAGACCATTAAAAACCATCTGGTTTTTATAATGCATATTATATTTAAAAATCCAGTGCTTATTTGATTAAAAAAACCTATTGGTTTTTATTATGCATTCAAATATCCAGTTCTTAATGAATTAAAAAAAAACAAATAGTTTTTTTTATAAATAAAACCAAGCGTGTCTTTTTAGAGCATTTAAAACCAACTGGTTTTTATAATTCACATTTAAAAATCCAATGGATTAAAAAAAAACAATTGGTTTGTATGATACATTCAAATATCTAGTCTAGTTCTAAATGAATTAAAAAAAAAACAAATTGGTTTTTTATTAAAAAAAAAACCAAGGGAGTCTTTTTAGAGCATTAAAAAACCAAGTGGTTCTTTATAATGCAAATTTAAAAATCCGGTGATTAGTTGATTAAAAAAAACAATTGATTTTTATTATGCATTCAAATATCTAGTTCTTAATGAATTAAAAAAAAAACAAGTTTCAAAACCAAACCACTCCAGGTTTTTTATAAAAAAAAACAGGAGTCTTTCAATTTCAACTGGCTAATTTTTTTCAAAAAATTGCAGAGCTTTACAGCATTAATGTCAGAAGCATTCAACATATTTTGTTCAAAAGACAATATTTGAATCAATAAACGACTTTAAACCCAAAAGTTTAGCTAAGTTTTTTTTGAAAAAAAAACAAAAAAAACATTTGTTTTTTTTTTTATGAAAAAAAACATTTGGTTTAAACCGTGCCAACCCTGATTTTTTGTACAGCAAATCGTGAGCAATAGAGATTAAAATACTTAAAGGGGGTCTGGAGTCCTCCTCAGAAAGGTTTTGGAAATTTGACCCAAAAAAATCCGAATCCGAACATATTTTCGAATCGGAATACGGGGAGACGGCTGGCACGCCGCTGATAGGCGAATCCGAACACTCATTCGAATGGGAATTTAGGTCAGAAAAAAAAAATAAATTTGCTTTCGTATTTAAATCTGTACCCTTAAATTTATAATTTTTTTTTATCATGGAAACAAATATTTCAGGGAACGGGGATGGTAAAAATATTTTGGGGGACGGCGTCCCCCTCCAATTTCAGCACTGGATAAAAGGTTAAAAAAATATGTACTTACGATATGTATTCGGTCTTATACTTCACTGGTAAGTCCTCTCCAATTGTAAATCCGTATCTTATGAGGGTCGTCACCAAGTGGTATTCCTCGCGCCGTATGAAGGGATAGACTGGTAATCGGCCGTCTCTGATACCCCAAAAGTTGAATTTCGTCTCGTTCGCCGCACAGAGGATGAATTCGAGGTGCTCTCGATCGGGCACCTCAGTGAGCACCATGAATCTCGCTCTTTCCGTATTACACATCATTTTTATAAAATCTATTATCATGAGGGGGTGCTTCCTTCGCATTTTGCGCAATCCTTTTAAAATCGGCACATACATGTTCGAGAAGATAAACTGAGCGAGGTGCCGACCTCCCTCCGGCCCCTTGTCACTCCATTGATGGGGAAAACCGCAGCGTGCAGCCATATTCACGAGATGCACGGCACCTTTCCCGGATTCCAAAATTCCCGGATGTGTGGCCAAGAACTCAACGTTGGCCCTGAAAATGTTGCGTCCAGATTCGGATAGATAGTGTGCCGAGACGGAAGGTTCGTACCTATCGTGATCGTGATTGCGATCGACCCTTTCAAATAAAACCCTGCAGTCGTCCAAGGGAATCGAACTCCCATGTCGATAGAAGGCAACCGGCGATCCGTATTGATAATGAGGTGATGGATGATTCCTATGCAGGTATTTTCTGAAACGTTCGTCTGCTCTTCCTTCGAAGTCGGTCAGGTCCAAGTACTCGTATTCCGGCCAATAACGCCACATGCGTTCTTCAAACATCCACCGAGGGCGAGGATTCATATTCTTTAACCAAGGATAGTCTGGGAAAGGCATAGCGGGGAGATCGAAAAAAAGGTGGCAGAAGCTAGAAGGCAATGCTGTTGTAACTGACGAAACTTTAGTTCCACGTGGTCTGTACACCAACCGCACTGGTAACGGTTCGCTGTTGTGGTCAGGGTTGCCAGGTGAGAGAGCCCACTCAAAGCCAAATCGGGTTCGAAAAAAGGCCAAAAAAAAGCCAAACTTTTTCAGAAGCGAAAAATAGCTTAAAAATACGTAAATTATTAGTAAAATTGGCGCAAGTTGCCCTCTAAAAATGAAAATATTTCCTAAAAAATAAAAATTTTCATGCTTGTTCTGAATCTGAAATTCACTTGAAGCCCTCACAAAGGGAATTTAGGAACCCAAAGTTACAAAACGTTTGTCTCAGAAAATTAATAAAAACGTTATTTTGAACTACTAATGCCAATGAACTACAGAAAAATTGTGGCAAAATGGGGAAAACTGCTAAAAAAAAGTCAAATTTTCAGGATTTAACAAAAAAAGCCAGAAAAAAGCCAAAGGAAAATTTCGGAGCCAAACGAGCTTGAAAAAAGCCAAATTTCTCGAATTTGGCCTTAAAAAAGCCAAATTGGCAACCCGAAAGCGCGAACGAGGAGGGGTGGTCTTGTTGAAACTGGTTTGGATGGCTGCTGACCCCGCTGCCCAGGTGGGGTGACAGGGACAGGGGCTATCTTTTCAATGACGCATCCAATCTACCCCCCTCCCTACTGAAGACTAGGCTTACCATACGTCCTGGTTTACCCAGGACAGTCCTGGGTTTCGGAAGCTGTCCTGGGAAATGTCCTGGTAATTTTAAGACTGGACAAATTTTTTTGTGAAATTTTCCAACAGCATTTTTTTACCTACTTCTACGGCTTCACTTATTTAGACTGCTGAAGGGGGAAACTCTCTATTTGTACTGTCAAACACCTTTTAAATGCAAAATTAACTCTGAACTTAATTGTTCTGAATTTTATGATGTAATTAAATCTAACAAAGAATTTTTGAAAAAGTGATGTCAAGTGAAAAGTACAAATGATTAAATAAAGTAGTATGTGTTATTTCAGTTTAAATGTTTAATTTTTTTTTTCAGTTTGGGTGTTTATTTAGTTTTTAATCTTTGATGGACCGATAGGTCGACAAAGTATCCTGGGTTGAGCTCAAGAAAATATGGTAAGCCTACTGAAGACGTTTGATTGCATTTTTGTTTCTGACGTTTGTTGCTTTCATGTTCCATGTAAAGACAGTTGAAAAAACCAATTAGAAGCTCTCTAAAACTTGCGTTTGCTCAATTAATACTAATTTTGGTGTAGGATTTAAATGAAAGGGAAACAAGAGTTTCACATACATTGCCAGAACCTTAAATGTATCTCTATGGGACGTTTTTGATGAAGTCACCATTATAATGTTGTGGGAAAATTAGGGCAGTGATTCTAAAATGGCGCGCTGCGTGGGCTTGCCAAGTGTACCTACCACGAGAAAGCTCATTAACTTTAAATTATTTCATAGGTTATTTAAAGGTAATTATATTTGAAAAACTTAAAGTATTTAGTTTTTCATTCGCATTTTTTTTTTTGCGAAAATGGTAAAAAATATTTTAGCAATCTGAGTAAAAAAAGAAGCCACAATAGCGGATTTCCTGATTCGGTGTGTGTGGTCAAAAGAAAAGAATTCCAAAGGTCAAGCTCCTACGAGGGAGGGGAGAGGAGAAAAGAGGGGTCAGTAGAGGGTCGGCTCCCGAAAGGGGAGGAGATGTTTACCTTTTCAATTTCCTGGTGAGGAGAGTTTTTAGAATCGTATCTGCGAAAGAATTCGTGATTCATAACATTTTTCACTCGTGAACTTCGTGAAGACGAAACGGAAAAACGTGGGTCGTTGAGTGATCTCATGTTTTAAACTTTAAGGTTTTGTAGAATAAAAATAATTACGTTTGTGGTGAGGGGCAGGAGAGATTAAGTTTTTAATGTGGATTAAAACATTCAGTCACACATTGAAAGACACCCATAAAAATAGATTTGAAATTTCGATTGAAAATTTGTAACAAATCCATACTTAAACTTTGCGTTTATACCATACTTAAACCTTACCGTACCATACCTAAATTAAAAAATTATCCTTGCGCATTAACTAAAATACCTTCATATGTAAAGATTCTAAAAGGTTTCAAAAGTATTAGATAAGGAATACGCAAAAAAAATCCTTTCCACCTTAAAATATGAAATTGGTTTAAAATAAAATTAGTATTATTCTTTGTTTGCGATTCGGTTTTTTCTCAGAAAGTCAAGACTCTCTTTTAATAGTAAATCCTTCTATAGAGGAACGAAATTATAATCACTAGTCCACAGTGGTTTCCTAACAACAACCAACTTACTATTTTTGTTACTTAATCATATAGTTATTCAAATATCTGCAAGAAAAAAAAGTTCCACCGCGTCCCATTTTTTTGTAACAAAAAAATTGGATTTTCGGCAATTTTTCTTAATTTTTGCGTTTTAAGCGTCATTTTTGTTGCGAATTGCTCACACACATCAATTTTGTGTTTGTTGCTCACATGAATTGGTAATTCAAAGAAAAGATTTATTCTAATTCAGAAAAGGGGATAATAGTTTGTAAAAGTTCGCTTCAAAAGACCTCACACGTTTCACATACATGTTTTTGCACGTTCTGAGGTCTTCCAAAGCAAGGATTTAGCAAGGAGATGGAATTTATTGCAAGAGGATGGAATTTATTGCAAGAGGATGGAATTTATTGCAAAAGAATAGAATTTATTTTCTTTTAAACATTTGTTTGATTAATATATTTTTTAAAAAGTAACCACTTTCCCAAAAATCCACTTAATTTTCCAAAATTAAAAGAAAGAAAAAAGAAATCAATTATTGAAAATTATTGGTCAATTGACAATAGAACATTTTCAATCACATGACTCGGACCTAACAACGGCCTTAGCAACGTTGTTCTTGTCCTCCAGTGACGTCATATGCGAATGCTTCTATTGGAACATTTGCAATCACAAGACTCCGCCCCTAACAACCGCTGTAGCAACGGGTGCCCCCGCACCTAACAACAGCCTTAGCAACGTTGTTCTTGTCCTCCAGTGACGTCATATGCGAATGCTTCTATTGGAACATTTGCAATCACAAGACTCCGCCCCTAACAACCGCTGTAGCAACGGGTGCCCCCGCACCTAACAACAGCCTTAGCAACGTTGTTCTTGTCCTCCAGTGACGTCATATGCGAATGCTTCTATTGGAACATTTGCAATCACAAGACTCCGCCCCTAACAACCGCTGTAGCAACGGGTGCCCCCGCACCTAACAACAGCCTTAGCAACGTTGTTCTTGTCCTCCAGTGACGTCATATGCGAATGCTTCTATTGGAACATTTGCAATCACAAGACTCCGCCCCTAACAACCGCTGTAGCAACGGGTGCCCCCGCACCTAACAACAGCCTTAGCAACGTTGTTCTTGTCCTCCAGTGACGTCATATGCGAATGCTTCTATTGGAACATTTGCAATCACAAGACTCCGCCCCTAACAACCGCTGTAGCAACGGGTGCCCCCGCACCTAACAACAGCCTTAGCAACGTTGTTCTTGTCCTCCAGTGACGTCATATGCGAATGCTTCTATTGGAACATTTGCAATCACAAGACTCCGCCCCTAACAACCGCTGTAGCAACGGGTGCCCCCGCACCTAACAACAGCCTTAGCAACGTTGTTCTTGTCCTCCAGTGACGTCATGTGCGAATGCTCTATTATGACATCACACTTTGTAAATCAACAAAAAAATTGTGCTATGAAATACATACAAACAAAATAAAAGTTCACTTCGAAACTATCAGGTGGGGTGCTCTTAAACTTGGAATAAAAACATTGGTCTCAAGATTCTTTGCAACTTTATTCTAAACTTAATATTGGTATAGCAGAGCGTGACATGTGACAAAGGGGGGAGAGGGGGTATGGTGAAGTGTGACACTTTGTGACATAGGGGAGGGAGGGGGTCAAAAATGTTGAAAAAAAGTGTGACATCATTTATGGATGGCCCCTTTGCAAAAGTTTAGAAACGACATTTATAATCTTTCTATTTAATTAATTTGTTTGAAGGATGTTTTTTTTTGTCTGTGAAACTTAATTCTAGTGTTCGGCACTAGTTAACTAGAACTAGTTGCAACTAGTAGTTAACTACCGATCAACTAGTAGTTAACTACATATCAACTAGTAGTTAACTACCGATCAACCAGTAATAATAATAATAATAATAATAATAATAATAGTTTATTGGCAGAAAAGGCCAGCTGGCCCATACACCAAAATACAAAAATATCAAAGCATACAAATAAGTGCAAGATAAAAACAAAGCATTTAAATAGACTAAATAGAACCAAAATACAATTACCAAAAAAAAGAGAGAAAAAAAAACCTCAGGAGTCTAAAGAACAATTTGCCAACAGGAACTGGTTCAGGAGCTGAACCAGTTCCTGTTGGCTGGAATTGGAGCTGAACCTCAGGAGCTGAACAGGAGCTGAACCGATCAACCAGTAGTTAACTAGTAGTTTAACTACTTTTAGTTTAAAGTAGCTTAACTACTTTTAGTTTAAAGTAGTTCAACTATTAGTTTAACTACTTTTTTAATTAACTACTAGTTAAAACTACTTTCTAATTTTTAACTACTTGAAAAACATTTTTATTTAAAATTTAAAAATATATTTAAAATTTTTATCAAAGGTAGAGTACTTCAAATATCATAACCAGAAATAAAGACCATTTTTGCGCGAAGTATGAATGTTTTTTGTGATATATACAGGGTGGTCCTTAATTCATGGTACAAACTTCTAGGGGTGTTAGAGTACACCTAGACGAACAAGAATTGGTATAGGAACATGGGCGTAGCCAGGGGGCGGCAGGGGGGGGGGCAGCTGCCCCCCCCCCTAAATTTATCTTAACTCTTCAGAAATTTTCCCCCAAAATAATTTTTTCTGTAAAATTGAAAAACATTTTTAAAATCTTTTTTTTCTGAAAAATTTTTTTAAAGCTGAAAATATGTGCCAAAAAAACGAGCTTATATGTGAGATGTGGCGGAAGAATTCAAGCAAATTCATTTCATTCAGCATTTTTAGTTCCCCAAACGACCGGGCCAGTCAAAAAGCTAAATAATATTTGAGAAAGCAGGACGGTTTTACTTTTACATTTTAAGGTTATTGTTAAATGTTATATCTTATATCATGGTTATTCAAGTAACTGCAACAACTTGAACAGTTGATACAAAGTTGCTCGGACTATTTTCAGACTAACTGTAACTTTGTATTCTTCTTTATTCTCTTCTAAATTATTATGTAATTAAAGCAGTTGCGTATTTTCCTAAAGCTTGATGTTTTTTTTTTTAATGTTCAAACATACGAAAGTTTCACCCGGTAACATAAAATGAAATAGATAAAATTTATTGAATTTAACTCAACTCGATTAGATTCTACAAATTATACTTTTAGTCATTAGCCACATAAATTTCCTAGAAAAGTATGTGGCTCACAACTTACAAGAGGTGGTTCTGTTCTGGCCAAAGAGTCTAAAATTGAGCTAAAACACTACTTTAAGGGGCAAATTTTAAAAAGTTTTCTGGGGGAGGACCCCCAGACCCCCCCCCATTTTTCTTAGAACACACATTAATTACACTATTATTTACGTTAAGTGTGCAAAGTGCAAAAGTTCTAACCCTTCGTGTAATTACTCTAAAATTTAACGTGTAAAAGTTCTCCCCATAGGGGTACCTGAGACCATGCCATGGGGCAAAGGTAAGTATCCTTGCCTTGCCCCCCCTAACATGGAACCTGGCTACGCCCATGTATAGGAAGGGGGGTCGCAGATACGCTGTTAAAGAGCTAGGACCTAATGTAGTGCGAGTGCGTTTCAAAAGGCCGTTTTTAGAAGGCCCGTGTGACGAAACAAATCATAATAAAATGAAAAACATTATTGCATGAGGCACAGGAATATCCGTACTACTTAAATCCTCAATGTGATAGAAATTGGACCACTTGCTAAACCGTGGGGTGAGTTTTAAAACGTGCAATATTCATCTTTTAGCCAAAGAATGGAGTTCCCTTACATTAGTGTAATGGTACTTAGAAAAATGATGATCGGGGAAGGAATTTTCAATGATCACACATTGATCATTGGAACTGTATGATCATTGAAAATTCCTTCCCCGATCATCATTTTTCTAAGTACCATTAAGGGAACTCCATTCTTTGGCTAAAAGATGAATATTGCACGTTTTAAAACTCACCCCACGGTTTAGCAAGTGGTCCAATTTCTATCACATTGAGGATTTAAGTTGTACGGATATTCCTGTGCCTCATGCAATAATGTTTTTCATTTTATTATGATTTGTTTCGTCACACGGGCCTTCTAAAAACGGCCTTTTGAAACGCACTCGCACTACATTAGGTCCTAGCTCTTTAACGACGTATCTGCGACCCCCCCCTTCTTGTTCTTGAACCAATTCTTGTTCGTCTAGGTGTACTCTAACACCCCTAGAAGTTTGTACCATGAATTAAGGACCACCCTGCATAAGAAAGATGTATTAGAATTTTGCCAAAAATTATGTTATGAAATTAAATAGACTAGTTAACTACTAGTTGCAACTACAATTTCCCAGACTAGTTAGTAGTTGGTAGTTAACTATTTTTTGACCACTAGTTGCCGAACACTACTTAATTCTAATAGTACTGACTACACATTTTTTTTTTGCAGAAAACATTATAAACGAAGCTTTTAGGGTTGGAAAGGGAGAGCAAAAATTTTTTTTGTTGAACTCACTAACGAAAAATTATTTGTTATTTTATTGTACATTAAGAAAAAAAACTGATAGAATTTTAAAAACCAAACATTAGTCTAGCTGTTTGCAATTTGAACGTTTTACAGCAGTATTAAAACTAGTAAACTAGTGCTTTTTAAAATTAGTTTTCCTTCAATCTAGGAGGAAAATTATAAAAAATTGCATTAACTGATAGGCTCTTTTAATTGATAAAAGCTAAATTTTGTAAAATGTCCATATCCTTCTTAATTTTAAAATATCAAATACCTCCCAAAAATATACCTATAACCTTGTAGAACTTAAAATGAAAGCCAATTTGTTGTAAAGAGCAAATCCTTTGTGTGAGCAAATCCTAGTATATATTATGAAAATCCAGATGTAATCGACTAAATCTTAATTAGATCTATATCTAGACTAAATCTTGATCCTAATCTAGACTAAAATCTTAAATTTGGTTATCCAGAAGGGTATTTCAACAACTAAAGAATTAATTTGGTTCTATACTATTTTGGAAAATTGCAACTTAAAAAAAATAATAAATTTACTTAAAATGAAATAAATATTAAATTCTTCTGATTATTCAGTAACAATTAAAGTAATAGTTTTATGGCTTTTACCAGTAATCACTTTTGAAAATAATAGTAATGGGTTTTATTAATAGGTGCAAAATTATGCATTCTTATTATTGTTCTTTGGTATTCTAAAATTCTAAAGTCTTTAAACATAAGGAAAAATATGGGTGGGTTAGAAATTGTCATTAATAATAACACATTTAAACTGAAAACTATTAAATGGTAAAAGAATAATGTATATTTTAAAGTACTAGTCAATAAAAACTATTCAAAATATTTATTTGGTCATATTTTATTTGTAAGGAAGATAAATATCACAATAATCAACTGCATCACAAAAACAAGCGATCAGAGATGCCAAGTTTCAATTAAAATGGCTATGAGAAACAAGAGTTGTACTTATATATAAAATGAACACAAATTAACAGCAAATTCACAATATTCAATTGTTTAAATTCAACAACATTGCTTATTTACATATTTACATTTATTTATTTACATTACATTAAATTTACTTTTATTTCATTACTTATTGCTTATTTACAAGCTCATTTAAAACATTTAGTTATACAGTTAGATATTACACCGTTGGCATAAACTATTTGGTCAGTCATGTCTCTGACATCCATATTATATCCATCCATCAGCATATAAGCTTGAAGCTAATTTGCATTTACATTTTATTTACATTTATTTCATTATTTATTGCACAAGTTCATTTAAAACATTTAGTTATATAGTTAGATAGTTCACCGTTGGCATAAAGTATTTGATCTCTGTATTTGTCTCTGACAGCCATATTCACAGCCATCGACGTCAGTGTTAACTCAACCAATCAGTATATAATAAGCTAATTTCCCTTCTTTAGCTGCTGGTAAACACTGACGCTGATGGCTGTGAATAAAGTTATAAGTAAGCTCAATAGGACTTCCCCAAATGTAAAATTGACAACACACCACATGTAGTACACACACACATCTACAAATACATTATTAAATGAAAATACGACTGGACGAAATGGTGAAGAAAATGATAGCAAATTGAATTAATTTAAGTACTTTTTTGCGAGGAAATTAATGGCAAAAGGCCATCTCCTCAAACATTAACACTACTGTTATAGGTAACAAACAGTATTAACAATCAATAATAATTAGATGAAAAATGGAAATATAAAAGCGTAAAATGGGGAAAATAAAAATAAGAGTATAAAAAATAAATAAACTTTTTTTTTTTATAACTTCATCTTACTTGTGAGACCCGTAAATTTTAGTGCACAATTTTTTTCAAAAATCGCAGTTCTCAAATCCATTCATAGATTGCAGCTCCATTCTTTTAAGATATTTAGGAAAGCTATCCTCAAAGTCTCAACTTCCGTCCGTCGTACTAGAAATACGTCGTTCCGGAAATCAAATTTGAGGATAAAATCAATTCTAGAAAATCGGATGATAATGAAATACTTATATTATAACGGTCGTACTAACTTAACCTAAGGTTAACATGGAATCAAAACTTTTAATTAGCAGTTGAAAAAGGAAAACGAGGTTTTAAGCCAATCAGTTTTCCAAAAAGCTTGATTCCAGGTTATCTTAGGTTAGGTTAATGGTGAATATGGCAGTAAGACTCAAAAGTTTGATCATTGATCAACCTTGATGCTGCGTGTTTGATCGCTCCACATATATAACACATATATTACACTATTTCAGTGTATTTTTATACTTCGTTTTATAATCCTTTACTTTACTGGAAAGGATTAATTTTAATTAATCAGTGATTTGCAGGGGAATGACATACTTGGGTTAAATATTCGTGTTTTTGGCGTGGTGGTAACGATATGATCTGCGGACTCGACTCTTGTAAAGAAAAATGTCTTCTATGTCTTCCGCATCATTCTGTACGCGCTTGGTACCACATTCAGCTGAAAGCTTCATTGAATTATGGGGGCCACTCTTTAAAAATTGCAAGACTGAACTTTGAGCTGTCTTTTTTAATCATTTCCCTCACAAGCTAGCAATTTAAAAAAAAAAAAAACATTGAAGAAAACTTATATAAAATATCATATGAAATATTAAACCTTAAATTTTAATTCAAAGCTTTATCTTAGTAAAACAGGCTTATTTGTGGGCAAAATGTGCGATGTAAGTACTAAATTCCACCATAGGAGAGAAAATCGCGGAGTCATGCGATCTATTGAGACTCATCCTCTGACTGGAAGATTTGTTGGCTACGCCTACATTCAATCTCCTTTTTGGAGATTAGTACAAATCAAATCTGTATTAATCAAATTAGTACAGATTGATCAGCACTTACAATCTGTTTTGACCCCAAATTATCAAGCGTGCTCCCTGAATGTATCTCTTTATTAAATCCAGATCGATCGGTATTAAACATCTGACTATCTTTAAGCTGCGAATCCCATTAACATATGCCTTCGATGCGTTTACAATATTATCTTCCTGCCTGCTTACAATTCTAAATTTCTTATTACGAAGCCATATTCGGAAGCTTTGAATGACATTTTCAGGGACAGTTTTTTTCAAGAACCCATCGTATCAAATCCGAGTCATGCACGTTAACACGCCTTTACCTCGCTTTCTGAAACTATTTAAAAACAAATTTTCGAATTTCGGATAACTTTTGCATCTTTTCAGCGAATTTGGTGACTTAATTGACTTAAACGTTTGACAAACCGAAACCTGTTTTGAACAGATTGTAGAGTACGATGTTTCATTTTTTACGATTGGATTTATCAAATTCAGTTTCTTCTGCCCCTAATTCAAAATATAGTGGGTCATCTGATTTATCATTTAAACACATCGTAAATAGATTCCGGTTCTTTCATTTTTCTTTAACTAACAGAGAATTCGTGATAAAGCATCCCACGTTAATCACATTAATACATATAATTGGTCTCAATCTCTATTTAAAATTCGCAGCCGGTTTTAAATATTGATTCTAACTCATCGAGGTTTAAAACGATGCCATTTCATGATGAGATTTTTCCGCATTAAAAAAATTAAAAACTTTGCTAATTATGCAAAACAATAATTAGCAATATTTAAATTTACATTCAAATAGAATGAAAAAGTAATTAGCACCATACCTGCCAACTTTGTGATTATGGAAGATGAAGGAAAATTTTAAAACTCAAGATACCCACACTGATAAGTCAACAAGGGTGCCTACCATGCTCTACCTAAGTCAATAGGTATCATAAATGGACATCTTTCAGTAAAAAAAAATCTTTCTGGAAACATTTTTTGAAATAATTGTACTGCATGATCAGCACAGCTGAGTGGAAAATAATGATCAATTATGAAAGCTGTCAATTAGCATTCTGTATTGGTAACCGCTTTCTCATACAAATTCATTATTTTTACAAAGAGATCTGGCTATTCATTATTTCCAACAGCAGACCAACTACTCGGCTAAATCGGAAGAGTTGGCAGCTATGTAACACTATTTAAATTTACATTGAAATAGAATGAAAAAATGTATTGGAACTTTGTAAATAAAATATATAGTTTCCAAATCATTTTTTAAAATATGGGGCAAATAGGCAACGCCTAATAAAATTTAAATGCAAAAAGCCTCGCGATTCCGCTACGCATTTCGCTGTACGTACAATTTGTTTGAGTAAAGCAAACCTTTTCTATTTTCAAAATATTTTTTAAGTTGGCATGGTAGCAAGCAGCACCAGTAACTGATACCCTGGGAAAAGTTTGGAACCAATAACTGATGCTTCCTGCACCAGTAACTGACACTTTGATATACCTTTAATAATGAGCTGTTTTATATGCTACCTTATTTTTTAGCAAAATTTAAAAATTAAAGGAAATATATTTCACTTTTAAAAAATTATTTTACAAAGAAAATATCTAGGTAAAAAAATTTCAACTATCAAGATTATTTCCACATTTTTAATTATCATTATAATTAACTACAATAATTATAATAAATTTTTAGCAAAATTTAAAAATTAAAAGGAAATATATTTCACTTTTAAAAAATTATTTTACAAAGAAAATATCTGGGTAAAAAAATTTCAACTATCAAGATTATTTCCACATTTTTAATTATCATTATAATTAATTAACTACAATAATTATAATAAATTTTTAGCAAAATTTAAAAATTAAAAGGAAATATATTTCACTTTTAAAAAATTATTTTACAAAGAAAATATCTAGGTAAAAAAATTTCAACTATCAAGATTATTTCCACATTTTTAATTATCATTATAATTAATTAACTATAATAATTATAATAAATTTTTAGCAAAATTTAAAAATTAAAAGGAAATATTTTTCACTTTTAAAAAATTATTTTACAAAGAAAATATCTAGGTAAAAAAATTTCAACTATCAAGATTATTTCCACATTTTTAATTATCATTATAATTAATTAACTATAATAATTATAATAAATTTTTAGCAAAATTTAAAAATTAAAAGGAAATATTTTTCACTTTTAAAAAATTATTTTACAAAGAAAATATCTAGGTAAAAAAATTTCAACTATCAAGATTATTTTCACATTTTTAATTATCATTATAATTAATTAACTATAATAATTATAATAATTTTTAGCAAAATTTAAAAATTAAAAGGAAATATATTTCACTTTTAAAAAATTATTTTACAAAGAAAATATCTAGGTAAAAAAATTTCAACTATCAAGATTATTTCCACATTTTTAATTATCATTATAATTAATTAACTATAATAATTATAATAAATTTTTAGCAAAATTTAAAAATTAAAAGGAAATATATTTCACTTTTAAAAAATTATTTTACAAAGAAAATATCTAGGTAAAAAAATTTCAACTATCAAGATTATTTCCACATTTTTAATTATCATTATAATTAATTAACTATAATAATTATAATAAATTTTCAGCAAAATTTAAAAATTAAAAGGAAATATTTTTCACTTTTAAAAAATTATTTTACAAAGACAATATCTAGGTAAAAAATTTTAACTATCAAGATTATTTCCACATTTTTAATTATCATTATAATTAATTAACTATAATAATTATAATAATTTTTAGCAAAATTTAAAAATTAAAAGGAAATATATTTCACTTTTAAAAAATTATTTTACAAAGAAAATATCTAGGTAAAAAAATTTCAACTATCAAGATTATTTTCACATTTTTAATTATCATTATAATTAATTAACTACAATAATTATAATAATTTTTAGCAAAATTTAAAAATTAAAAGGAAATATATTTCACTTTTAAAAAATTATTTTACAAAGAAAATATCTAGGTAAAAAAATTTCAACTATCAAGATTATTTTCACATTTTTAATTATCATTATAATTAATTAACTATAATAATTATAATAGTATTAATTTTATCCGCAAATTCGATATTCTACGAAGAACGAAAAAAGGGACTTGGAGGATAACTTTCCCTAAATGTCCTAAAGGAACAGTGCTGCCATCCATGAATGTATTTGAGAACTACGACTTTTCAAACATTTCTGTACTAAAATTTACGTGTCTCACAAGTCAGATTCAGCGAACGGCGCATTTTTTTCGCTTTCAGTTTTTCCTATGAATTTTAAAGGAATGCCCTGTAGGATGAATGAAGAATCGTAGCTGCATATCTTCATACAAGTAAAACTAAACTAAACTCATTGGCGCAACAGCCCTAGTGGGTCTAGGCCTACAATGCCCATCTTCGTTCCCTTGACCGTGGGGCCCTGGGGTGCGAGGCATATGTCTCGGTTAGGTGGTCTTCATACAAGTAACCCACTTAAATTCAGGGATGAGATTGGCAAAAAAGCAAAAGGTCTGAAAACTGTGCTTACGACTTTTGATCCCCAATCGAGAAAAAAAACTAATAATAATTAGTTAACATTAATTTCAATTTCAACAATAAATTCTTACACTTTAAAATTAAAAGCTTTAATGTGTTAAGCTTCTATATTAAATTGGCTTAAATATGAAAATTTACCATAAAAAGAGCCTCATAAATCAAGAACATCAACTTGAAATTTAGAAAAATGAAATTCCCAGTCATATTTTCAAGTCATAAGCTGATTTTCTTTTTAAGTAAAAAGTCTGAAAATCCTCCAAAAGTCTGAAAAATATCATCCCTGTAAATTTACTGGCCAGTTTTGCAGAGCGGAACCCGAAACAAAGAGCTTCCAACGGTGGACACCGGCTGACCGGCCAATGCAGTTCGGACGATCAGAAGAGGAAAAGTGCAGGGGGCTGTATCCAAACTGTGTACCGTCAGGTCCCGGGGGTGCCGGTGGTGTGACGAACAGACGGAGATGGCACCACCTGTGAACCTGTGTGAGTAATGAAAGGGAGTAAATTCCTTCATTCTGAAAAGTTTGAGATAGCATTACTACAGCAGAAATTTGCGGATTATTTAAATTTTTGTAAAGCTTTTAAATCCGTTATTGTTATCCGTTATCTACAAACAGTTCCTAATACTTGGCACCTCTGAGTAATTATTTTGAAGTACACTCGTAATTAATTGTGACAAATTGATTGTGTGTGACAATTAAATTACCTTCACCGCCCGAATACCTTCTCATCCAATGTATGACCATGCATTAAATCAATCACATCACTGATTGATTTAATTGAGAGTCGGAACTGATTGGTTTAATTGATTCAATTAAAACGATCATTTGAAGTTCCTTGTTTAACATCAGTGCTTGGTTCTAGCTTTAAGTAACGCTTCAAGATAGTGGGGTATTTAAGATTGTCAATTGTTTCATCACTGATACTTTTGGCATCACATAGATTTTTCCTAACCTGGACCCTCGACAGATGCTGCAGAGATCGAGGTTGGGTGACTTGGGGAACCTTGAAGATGGTGTTGTGCTTCCTGTACGCGTCGCAGAATTCCTGAAGCGTCAGTTTCTCTCCCTTGAAGAAAGGTCCCAGCAAAGCTGACATCTCGGTGGTGGAGATGAAGGGGTGTGGTACCGCTGCCCACAATACGGTGTAGATTTCGCCGTCTCCTTCCATCGTACTGTTGAAGATAGTCACGAGAAGCTCCAAGGCCATCTGTAACCGCAAGGACCCGAAATTCATGATGTCTCCATCAATTTCTTCATGAAGCAATTTTCCATTAATTTCAATCCTGAAAAAATAAATGGGAAGAAGAGTTTAACAATCATCCTTAATCGAGGGCTTACCCAAGGGGGGTGCCGAGTCTGAACCCCCCCCCCTCCCTTGGATAAACCCGAAAAAATTTTAGACACTATTTTGTGTGCTATTATTACCAGTGGCCACTAGCACTAGCGTCGATCCCAGGGGAACATGTGGGACGCGTCCTCCCAATAATTAGGAACATTGTTTAAAAAACTTTATTTTTAACTTTTGAGGAGACCAAATTCTCTGAATAAGCTTCTCCAACCTTTAATAATAATATAAAGGATGGTGCCAATTTACCAATGGCACCTAACACAAGAGGCGTATATAAGAGGGGACGGAACCCCCATGATTTAGAACGATTTTATTTAGAGTTGTAGCTAGTGCTGAGATCGGGGTGACATCATCCCAACAATTTTTTTTTCGCTAGAAACGAAATAAGGCGCGAGCTCCCCCATATAATTTTTTTACAGCTACAGCACAGCATAGAAAATTTGATTTTGGAATTGTCAAATTATATAACACTGAAAATGAGTTTTGTTTTAAAAGGTAAAATTTCGAAAAAAAAAATCTGGGGGAGGACCCCTCAGACCACCGTTTATAGTGAAAAGTTTCGAACAATTTACAGAAAACACACATACAAACACATATGTTGATGACACTTCAAAAATAAATTAACATAATTTCAATAGAATTTTTTCTAACTTAGAGCTACTGATAATTTATACAAAAACTTTGTTTTCTAAAGGATTTTGTAGTTAAAAATATGTATTTTATTTTTATTATAATTTATAAGAACTTGGAATATAACTAGAGATTATAAGGTATTTAATCTTAATTACTATGTATACAAATAAATATTATCGCTTAATTAAACTACACAGAGAAATAATTAAATAAATGTAATTAAATACAAGAAGAGAAATAATTGAATAAATGTAATTAAATACAAGAAGAGAAATAATTAAATAAATTTAATTAAATTTTAAATTTATTTCTATAATATAGGTGCTAGCAGCAAAAGGGAGCTAACCCCAATGAAAAGCTGTTAAGAGTTGGCTTATTGTTGCCATAAGCACATCAATTACAGAAAACTAAATGTTATTAAAAATATTTTTTATTCAAAATGGACTCTCCCAAATAGAAATCCTGGGTACACCTCTGCTCCCAATTAAATGCGTATCCACACTAAGTTAGTTGTTAGTTTTAAATAATAAAATAAAAAACAACAAATAACTTCCTACTTGCAACCGTAATACCTACCAATAGCTCTTGTAGCTTTGGCAAGGCTTTGCGGGTAGCTTTGGCCCAGCCAATGAAACAAGTTTGTGGGCTGTAACAGAAAGTGTGTATTACTAACTTATCTTTTACTTTGAAAAACACACTTTCATGATATATTCTTTTGAATTCTTTTTAACACAACTTTCATGATATATTCTTTTGAATTCTTTTTAACACAACTTTCATGATATATTCTTTTGAATTCTTTTTAACCCTCGAGGACGCGCGCAGGGCCTGAGAGGCCCTGTCGCTTCAATAAACCTTCATAAAAACACTAATTTTTAATCAAAAATGCTGAAATCCCGTGTATCTGCCTAAAAGGTTTCCACCTATCACCTCCTAAAGTTTAAATAGAGTGGGTATGTTATTTTCCGAGTTAGGTTGTTGTTTTTATTGAAATGCTTCGAAAATTGGGAGGATTCGCGCGAGTTATAACCAAAGAGGTCTCGAAAAGTAACTAAAATCTATAATTTTTCTTGCAAAAAAGAAAATTTTAGGTAAACAACAGTAAATCAACTGCGGAAATCGGCACTGAAATCAGCACTGAAAAGCAGCCCAGAAAAACGTCTTGCAAGTGCAGGAGTGTAGTATTAAACCATTTTTAAATCAATTTAAAAAATTTTAAAATCTGTCAAAACACAGTTTTGATGAAATATCTGTAATCAGCACTGAAAAGCAGCCCAGAAAAACCTCTTGCAAGTGCAGGAGGGTAGTATTAAACCCTTTTTAAATCAATTTAAAAAATTTTAAAATCTTTCAAAACACAGTTTTGATGAAATATCTGTAATCAGCACTGAAAAGCAGCCCAGAAAAACCTCTTGCAAGTACAGGAGGGTAGTATTAAGCCCTTTTTAAATCAATTTAAAAATTTTTAAAATCTTTCAAAACACAGTTTTGATGAAATATCTGTAATCAGCACTGAAAAGCAGCCCAGAAAAACCTCTTGCACGTGCAGGAGGGTAGTTTAAACCCTTTTTAAATCAATTTAAAAAAAAAAAATTAAAATTGATTAAATGTCTGTAATCACTAATCAGCACTACAAAGCAGCCCAGAAAAACCTTTCAAGTGCAGGAGGGTAGTATTAAACCCTTTTAAAATCATTTCTTAAAAAATTAAAATTACGATTCCAGATTTCTCTTGCCGAGGCATTGTCACTACTACGCAGTTTTTACAATTGCGGTCACTCTTAACATTAGTGCTGATTAGAGAAAGTAGTGACACCTAGAATCATGTCCGAGATCGCTAAGATCCGGAGCATGCGCATAGAGATATTCATAGGATGTCGATGTTACTGGTAGGGGCGATAGGACATTAGTTCCTACCATTTTTGTTGTTAATTGGGTCATTTCCAAGAGAAAAATATTTTGCAATGTTATAGGTTTGAACCCTTTTTTCCTGCAGATTTACTGGATTTTATAAATAATTCAAAAATAAATAATAAAATTCTTACATAAAACATAAAAAAAAATATCGGTATAGCTTTAGAAAGAGTCTGCCAGTCGCCATGTTTACCCACAGCTCTATTTATGACCGAAAACCATTATTGAGAAAAATAATTGTCAATATTATTATTAGATCCAAAAATAATAGTAATTAGTATAATATTTTTAGAGATCTAATAGTACTAATTAGATCTCTATGCTGACAATTTAATCACGTTGCTGTGGTCACGTTGTTAGGGTTAACGTAACCCTAACCACCTTCTGAGCAAAGATGAATTTTAAGCATTGGGAAATGTGTTTTAAACTTATTCTTCATAAAAACTATGAATGAATGAATTTCCTACATTAAACATGCTTTTTTATAACAATTTGCCTTTTTGGCATAGCGCGAAAAATATCGCCAACTCAAGCAGTGCACATAATTACATAAATAATTTTCTTAATTTCCAGAGCGTTAACTTAAATTGTTTTTTCGACGACCGTCTAACACTATTAAAATATCCTATAAAAATGAATGGCACACAGCTGAAAATTCAATTTTTAAGTGAACACGGTACGGTGAAACTGGTACGAACCGTAAATATAAAGTAAATTCATACCAACATTTTTTTTTACCAAACAAAGACTTGCTTGCAAATACAGTCGACTCCCCTTAATGTGATCAGTTAATATTATCAAAATTGACCGGTCCCGAACACTCCTAATAAATTTAACGCAAAATGTATCGTTTTAGGTGATTAAAATATCGCTTATAGTTATCAAAAAAAAAAACCTGGTGAAATCCCAAAACCTTTTTTTCCCATTTAAAGGCCAATTTTATTACAAAATCGTACAAAATGAGTCATTAATTTATTAGTGTTATAGTTTCACTCATATTTTTCCTTAAGAATGTAAAAGTTGCAAAATCCATTCTAATTAATTATTAATAGTATTAAATTCCTAAATCTAAATTAGGACTACATAGTTATAATTTTAAAGCTAACACTCGAGATACATCACATACTACTGTTTGAAACTTTCTAGTATCAAATCGCTTATTATTAATCAATCATTCTACTCTTGGACAAAAGTGATCACATTAAGCGGAGTCGACTGTATTAAACTAACGCATTTTTACTGTTTTGCAAAACAATTTAAAGTCGTGAAATTTTATAACATTTTTTTTTAACGGAGAAAAGAAGGAAATTATTTATTAACCAACAGTTTTAAATAAAATATTAATAAATCACTCACCTCTTCTTTTGTACCTTGTAGCAAAGGGTCTTATAGTACCTACTGTGATACTTGTAGGTAAATCCATTTCTCAGGAACAGGGCGCTACGAGCTTTACAGTAGGTCAAGTCTTGCATGAGAATTTCACTCTTCCGAATGCCCCATCCGTCTAAACGTTCTCTTGCAAAGTTCTTAAGAATGATCTCCAAGGTTGCAGGGGGAATGCCTTTGAGGAAAATGCTAGGCTCCAGTCCTATCACTTCTTTACAGTTTGCGATGAACCAACAAACCTCGTAGGATCCAATTCCCTCCGCTGTATTGAGAAGATCTTCGAAGGCCGGTATTACCCACTTCGGAAATTTGTAAAACAGGATTTCGTTATTTATGTTCCCCTCACGTTGATGTTCGTACTCCTCTTTCTTGCAATGTGCCCTCAAATGATTCAGGAACATACCAGCCACGTCGTTAAAGTACGCTTTTGTTTCCTCTTCCCGCATGACCTTGTTCACTTCTTGCACATATCTCAAGAACCCACCTTTCTTCTCCTTCGGGTTCTTTCTAAAGGTAGAAGGGGAGATAATCGAATGAAACTTGTTCCCCATGCTAGTGGCAGCTCTTTCTAGAATTTGCCGAAAAGTTAAATCACTCCATCTCTCTGCATAAATGTAGAAATGGACTTGTGCAAAAATCGATTCAAGTTCAGACGGCATATTTAAAGATTCTTAAAAAGATGTAGCAAATCGGCTTAAAGACAAGACCACGAGTGGTAAAAGTAGATTCGGCTGCTTGAAGGAAGCTCAAAGAAGAATGAGAAAAATACAGGTTCTTACACGATAAAACACGCGTACACGCGATCCTTACACGACGAAAGAAGGAGAAAGGAAAATAAGAAAGGTTGAGTAGTGTAGCTTCTCTCTCTCTTTTTTTTTTGCTATTTTCGTTCCTCTGTGCTATATGCCTAACCTATTCAAGGCGATGGGAGGAGAAAAGGCGTTCCTAAAAATGAGATTTCGTTCGGGATTGGTTATGTATGGAGGAGGGGCGGGGATTTCTGCGCTTGCTTGTGCCAGTGTTGCCAGATTGGGCTATAAGTAGCGGATTGGGCTCCTTTTGAAGGTCCTTTGAGACAAAAATTTTGTTTTGGGCTACAACAGTTTTAATCCGCGACTTTTGTGTTTTGAGAAACAATTGACATAATAATTACAAATTCACACTTCTAGTTCGGTAAGGTTCCGAAGTTCCCCCGAAGTTCAGACTTAGCGTACCAAAACAAGTTAAAACCCTGTTTTTAGGGTCAAATTTCCAAAAAATTTCTGGGGGAAGACCCCCTTTGGACTTGGAATTTCGTTGCTCACAACTTTTTTTTAAATTCTTTAAGACACAAATTCTACCTAAAAATGTATTAAAAAGTTACATTGGTCCTATTAAATATGCAATGAGGGGCTTGAGGAATAATTTTGCACCCCTCCTGAACTAAATGTCTATGTATGACACTGTTTTAGATTAACACTGTATCTAATGAAAAGTTAAAAAATTAGAATGATATTTCATTGTAAAATTTTATTTTATGAAAGAGAATTTTGAAAATCAGTTCTAGTTGAAATAGCTTTTAAAAATTTAAAAGAATATTTTAAAAAATGAAGGAGTTTATGTAATAATAATAATTAATTAATTTGTTAAAAGTGTGTACCAACAAAATTACTACTGATTTAAAATTTGGGCTCCAAAAATTTCAAATCCGCGACTTTTAGGGCTGTGATCCGCGACTTTTTCGTCCAAATGTCTGGCAACACTGGCTTGTGCATTTCTCTCGGCTCCTTTTCTAAAAGTTTGAGGGACCGTTTCCATGGTACCAGAAACAAACAAAGATTTCAACTTGCGCACAAGCACCAAAGATAAAGAAAAGCATTGTTTTAGCGCGATCTATCACTATAAATAGTACAAATATTAAAAGAAATATTTTTATTATAGAAACTTTAATGAAAGAACTTTCTGCTTGTTGACATATCCTTTAGATCCTGCTTAAACAATTTTTTATTAACTAAGTTATCGCTCACCAAGCCCCGTAAAATGCTTACGCAGGACCTTTTGGTTTGGTTTTTTATCATGGCACAAAAATTTTTCCTTTAGAATAGAGAGATTATTCTATTGATAAATTAAGCCAAACCTTGAAAATTTCCCCGCCACTGGTGATGCTTACGTAAGATGTTACAAACACTGCATTTGCGAAAATCTCTGGTTTTTTAGAGAATTTAAAAATTTAACCAAAATAAATTTTACACGTTGATATTTACACGTTACGAAAAAATTAACGTTGTTCTTGTCCTCCAGTGACGTCATATGCGAATGCTTCTATTGGAACATTTGCAATCACAAGACTCCGCCCCTAACAACCGCTGTAGCAACGGGTGCCCCCGCACCTAACAACAGCCTTAGCAACGTTGTTCTTGTCCTCCAGTGACGTCATATGCGAATGCTTCTATTGGAACATTTGCAATCACAAGACTCCGCCCCTAACAACCGCTGTAGCAACGGGTGCCCCCGCACCTAACAACAGCCTTAGCAACGTTGTTCTTGTCCTCCAGTGACGTCATATGCGAATGCTTCTATTGGAACATTTGCAATCACAAGACTCCGCCCCTAACAACCGCTGTAGCAACGGGTGCCCCCGCACCTAACAACAGCCTTAGCAACGTTGTTCTTGTCCTCCAGTGACGTCATATGCGAATGCTTCTATTGGAACATTTGCAATCACAAGACTCCGCCCCTAACAACCGCTGTAGCAACGGGTGCCCCCGCACCTAACAACAGCCTTAGCAACGTTGTTCTTGTCCTCCAGTGACGTCATATGCGAATGCTTCTATTGGAACATTTGCAATCACAAGACTCCGCCCCTAACAACCGCTGTAGCAACGGGTGCCCCCGCACCTAACAACAGCCTTAGCAACGTTGTTCTTGTCCTCCAGTGACGTCATACGCGAATGCTTCTATTGGAACATTTGCAATCACAAGACTCCGCCCCTAACAACCGCTGTAGCAACGGGTGCCCCCGCACCTAACAACAGCCTTAGCAACGTTGTTCTTGTCCTCCAGTGACGTCATGTGCGAATGCTCTATTATGACATCACACTTTGTAAATCAACAAAAAAATTGTGCTATGAAATACATACAAAAAATTATGAAATACATACAAACAAAATAAAAGTTCACTTCGAAACTATCAGGTGGGGTGCTCTTAAACTTGGAATAAAAACATTGGTCTCAAGATTCTTTGCAACTTTATTCTAAACTTAATATTGGTATAGCAGAGCGTGACATGTGACAAAGGGGGGAGAGGGGGTATGGTGAAGTGTGACACTTTGTGACATAGGGGAGGGAGGGGGTCAAAAATGTTGAAAAAAAGTGTGACATCATTTATGGATGGCCCCTTTGCAAAAGTTTAGAAACGACATTTATAAACTTTCTATTTAATTAATTTGTTTGAAGGATGTTTTTTTTTGTCTGTGAAACTTAATTCTAGTGTTCGGCACTAGTTAACTAGAACTAGTTGCAACTAGTAGTTAACTACCGATCAACTAGTAGTTAACTACATATCAACTAGTAGTTAAGTACCGATCAACCAGTAGTTAACTAGTAGTTTAACTACTTTTAGTTTAAAGTAGTTTAACTACTTTTAGTTTAAAGTAGTTCAACTATTAGTTTAACTACTTTTTTAATTAACTACTAGTTAAAACTACTTTCTAATTTTTAACTACTTGAAAAACATTTTTATTTAAAATTTAAAAAGATATTTAAAATTTTTATCAAAGGTAGAGTACTTCAAATATCATAACCAGAAATAAAGACCATTTTTGCGCGAAGTATGAATGTTTTTTGTGATATATACAGGGTGGTCCTTAATTCATGGTACAAACTTCTAGGGGTGTTAGAGTACACCTAGATGAACAAGAATTGGTATAGGAACATGGGCGTAGCCAGGGGGCGGCAGGGGGGGGGGCAGCTGCCCCCCCTAAATTTATCTTAACTCTTCAGAAATTTTCCCCCAAAATAATTTTTTCTGTAAAATTGAAAAACATTTTTAAAATCTTTTTTTTCTGAAAAATTTTTTTAAAGCTGAAGATATGTGCCAAAAAAACGAGCTCATATGTGAGATGTGGCGGAAGAATTCAAGCAGAATTCATTTCATTCAGCATTTTTAGTTCCCCAAACGACCGGGCCAGTCAAAATATTCGACAAATTCAAAGATACGAGATAAGATACAACCCCAGTTGACCACCTCCCGAGGAGTGGAAATCTATTGAACGGCTAGAAATGGGAAGAGTTGACAAACAGCCCCAAGAGAAGATAAGGGTAAAGTAAACTCGTTACTGGTCACACCTGTTGTTCACGTACAGGAGCCAGAGGGGGGTGAACGCTACGGTGGGCCGTAGACTTTCTAGATGTCATAAAACTTGGATGTAATAAAACAATTACTGCTGGGCCTCCGGCACTTGCGGTGTAACGGGAGACATGGGAGCCCTCCTCGATCGCTATCTGTGGTTAACAGGGTTACTTGTGGGGTTCCCATGTTTACTTGTGGGGTTCCCATGTTTGGGGTGAAATCGTCTTTTGGTGATCATGTTAAAGCATGGGCTTTTTGAGAACACCGCTCCCTTTTTAACTAGAAATTCTTTTCAGGTTCCCCCTTTACTAAATTTTGGCCCTAATTTGCTTTAATTAATGTAGTAACATTTCACTGAATTTTAAACCAACAAGTAATAATAAACTTTAGTTTATGTAACTTCTGTGGAAAAAATAATTTTAAAGCTTAGATATGAACATTACTATACTAAAAAATTAAGTTTCCGATGTACTCTTATATTCTTAATAATCCCCGAGCAATATCCGGGCATTATTCATAATGCCCGGATTTATCACATTGCCCGTAACATATACATAACTAATTTTCATGATTTAAATCGTGATTTTAATCTCTTCATTTAAGAAATATCGTGATTTGAGCCGGCGCCATTCCCCACAGTCCACAATGGGAACTTTTTCCTGTCGCGACAATCGCAATGGCGCATTCAACTTTTACAGGGAAGTGGTTCATAACAAGATTTTTTGTGATTATTTTTAAAAGGCAAAGTGGTTGCTTTGTCCAGTAAATTTGAGACATTTTGAAACAAACTCCTTTGAATTTAAAACTATACATTGATGTCGGGAAATAAGTTAAGAAATAGAGCTTGTTGTTCGTTCTCAGTACAGAATAGAAAATGTCTTATAAACAAGGCCTTTTTATTAGGATAATAATACAAGTAATTCGTCCAATTTGTATTACATGTTGAGGTGCCGTGAAAACATTCTAGTTCTCCCAAGTGTGCCGAGTGTTGAAAAAGTTATGGAATCCCTGGAATATAATTCCTGGAATTGTTACCGTAAGTCTCTAGTGCACCTATATTATAGTCTGTGTAAATAAAATAGGCGGTTACACGTCATTCTTTACCATGGCAACGCAGAAGAAATACATTGAGAAAAAACTCAAGGTCAACCGCCGATTCTATTTACACAGAGTATAGTTAAGGATAGATAGATAATCTTGAAAGTTTTTTAAATCACATTTTTAAACGTGGAAAGGAATTTATTTGGAATTATTTATTTTATTTGAATTATTTATTGGATAGGTAATAAATTGCTTGAAAATAACTTGATATGTAAGTTTAACTCTTTAACACTATAACTGCCATCTTATCCGTGATGTAATAAAATAGAAATATGTTCGAGAAATTACAAAAGCTTACACGGAACAGTCAAAAGAATCTGAACATTTTAAAAATAAAAATGTGTCATTCTTATAAGTAATTAAAATGTTTTTCCTCTGGAAACCGTCAAGAAAATTATTTTTAGAATAAAAACGAAAAAAAAATTGAGAAATGTTTTCAATTTTAACTTTTTTATCATGATTTTGATATGTCTTGTTTTCATGAATAATCAATCGAAAAAAGTTTACTAAGATGTACGTGAATCCCTCAGTCAAAAAACGTTGGCGATATTTTCTTCGCCAGGCTTCGCCAACACTCCCATTCATTCCAGGGGGGGCTCATCTGGCTCTCCGATTACTTTCAGCCAGGATGACGTAATCGGCTGGAAGGCGTTGAAGTTTTGACAGGAGTGACCAATCAGGGTTACATAGGGAAATCGCGGAGCATCTTATAGGTATTTTCGGCCCAAGTTTAGAACTGCTGATGCGCCAATTTTTAGCTATAAAAGCAACCCTAAAACAATGTTGAAAGTGCGGTTAAAAACGCCAAATGTGCCGTTAAAAACCCAAATCTCGCCAACCATCAGCAGTTGTGAACTTGCGCCGTATTTTCTTACGTAGAAGGGAGTAATATAAGACGGGGAAGGGAAAATATAGACCTGTGAACTTGCCTAAGCAACAAATCATATATTTAAATATCAATACTTGTGATCTATATGGTTGCATTCAATTTTTTAACTTCTGATGGGTTAAAACTGATTAAAATATTTCATTGAATTAAATTATGAGTATCTTGTTTTCCTTCTCATAAGCAACTTGAAGAACAAGTTTATAGCTTACCAAATAGTGGATTAAGTACACACTATGAAATTTAAAACTCATTCCTATGCATCGGAGGTTCATTACTTAAATCAATAGTGATCGATTTGTAACAATATTTTAAAAGTTAAACAAATTCCCACTATCTGTATTTTAGAAAATTCTAAATACAAAGAAAATACCGTTTTTTAAAGCAGTATTTAGTTACAATCCGATACTTTTAGATCACTAAAAAATCCTCAAATTGTGAGCTATTTTTGGGTTGTTCTTCTTTTGTATGTTTTGTATAAAATTGATTACGCTACTAATCGCTTTTATTACTAATTTATTAAAATTCAAAGTTAGTTTATTAGGTACTAATTAACCTGATCTCACTGAATTTATTATTCTAATGTATCTTATATTCTGATTATGATTGTAGTAACACTGATCTATCTAAGACATATTGATCAGTGTTAAAACAATCACATAATCAGATGATAATAAATGATCACTTAGATTCTAAGTGATAATTACATGAAAAAAAAATCAAATAATCTGTTGATTTCGAATTCAATTTTGATTAAACATGACAAACATGAAGGAGATAATTTATTGGGTATAAACCTTCACCAACTTGCCGACTCCCACATACGATCGCCGAAAGAAACTCGAACTGAAACAGTTAGTTTTGAAGTTGGATCAGTGTTCCAAAGTTACGATATTATCATTTTATAAGATCTCCAAGGTGAGGTCACATTGATCCTGTTTTAGTGTAAAATTTGAATAGTCTTCAAATTAAAAAATGATACATAATAATAATTAAAAAATATTGCCAAGCTTTAATAATATAATAATTAAGTCTATAAATTGCTTTTAGTATTTTATCTCAACTCTTTTCAGTTTCCATGAAGGGAACTAGAAATATATTGTCCCTCCCAAATCAAAATTGCTTTTATAATCTAAAAAAATTAATATGTTCCTAAAACCAATCTATGGATTCCTCTTGCCTTTGGGACGATCTACTTCGGTTTCTTACTTCAAATTAACAATAGATATTCATTCAAAAAACCCTTTCAAACATTCACGAAAACCCTTTTAGATTCATATCTTAAATGCTTCAAAACTGAATTGTTGGATCAAAATTTAAATTTCCCTCTCTCCTGTCAAAAAAAATCCCTATTCTATCTGACCCAATCGAAGGAGAAGCTGGGGTATCACGCGAATTACGTAATCGGCTGGAGAGCAGTACGTCACACGAATTTTCGTTCCTATGTGAAGAGCCAACCTTATCTTATTCTATTAACCTTGCATTCATTCCCACTCCATTATCAACCGCGAGACTACACTTCTCTTCACTAGAAGACCATAAACTGCAGGTGGCCCTGCCGCAAATTGTTTTATTACATCTAGTGGCTCGATGTAATAAAACTTTACGTTGCTCCTACCTCTTTCCTATGTTGTCCTCTACTGTCCTAATTGGAAAAGAAATGGGGGTGAGGGGGAAATGCTCTTCCCAAACCACAAAATCCAATTTTACGTACACCTCTGCCTTTGACAATGGATTAGGGTGTGAAAGGGTATCATAAATCTTCGGCACTCAACGACTCAAACAAGCAAGGGGGCTTCAGGTGTCTGGGTGTCTCAGGAAATTGTTTCAACGTGTTTCTCAAGTGTTTACACAAAACAGAGGGGTCTTTTGTGAACCCAGCCATTATTATTTCGAAGCTTCGGCTGACCTTTCAACGAATAGAAAGAAAGCCGTGTGGTCATTGGCTATTCCTGCAGAAAATACCCTTTAGTCTAAGATATGTGATTTAGCTTTCAAACATTGAACTTAAAAAGAGTACGTATTTCAGTCCTCCATATTGATATCTAGACGTATTATGTAAAGCCTTAATCCAGCACTATCACCAGCAATTAAAGTAAGTTGAATTTAGTATTGCATCTTAGTTTTGGGGGATAAACTATTTGTTTTAAAATATCTAATAAGATAATTTTTTCTTTAAGAGTGAAAAAAAGCTAAATAATATTTGAGAAAGCAGGACGGTTTTACTTTTACATTTTAAGGTTATTGTTAAATGTTATATCTTATATCATGGTTATTCAAGTAACTGCAACAACTTGAACAGTTGATGCAAAGTTGCTCGGACTATTTTCAGACTAACTGTAACTTTGTATTCTTCTTTATTCTCTTCTAAATTATTATGTAATTAAAGCAGTTGCGTATTTTCCTTAAGCTTGATGTTTTTTTTAATGTTCAAACATACGAAAGTTTCACCCGGTAACATAAAATGAAATAGATAAAATTTATTGAATTTAACTCAACTCGATTAGATTCTACAAATTATACTTTTAGTCATTAGCCACATAAATTTCCTAGAAAAGTATGTGGCTTACAACTTACAAGAGGTGGTTCTGTTCTGGCCAAAGAGTCTAAAAATGAGCTAAAACACTACTTTAAGGGGCAAATTTTAAAAAGTTTTCTGGGGGAGGACCCAGTGGCGTATATAAGGGGGGGCCGAGGGGGCCCTGGCCCCCCCCGAAATTCGGACTAGGTGTACCAAAACCAGCTAAAACCCTGTATTTTAGGTTCAAAATTCAAAAAATTTTCTGGGGGAGGACCCCCAAACCCCCCCTTTTGTACTTGGAATTTTATTATTAACAACTTTATTATAATAAAGTTCATCAAAATCCTACCGAAAAATATATGTCCAAAATTCGGACTAAGTGTACCAAAAACAAGATAAATCCCTGTTTTTAGGGGAAAAGTTCCAAACATTTTCTGGGGAAGGACCCCCAGATCCTTTTTTGTACTTGGAACTCTATTTTAATAACTTTTTATTTTAAATATTAAGTTCATAAAAATGTACATCCAAAATTCGGACTTACGGCCATATTCACCATAAACTCTAACCTAAACTTAAGTTGGGAAACCGAAGAAAAACCCGTTTTTCTCGGGTCAGAGATAAAAATCCATTTCACCATCGAAAAGTAACCACAGATTCACAACCTGAGTTCGGGTTCAAGTTAAAAAACATAACCGAGCTCAAAGCTAGGTTATACTTCAGTTGAAGCCGTCCGCGCATGCCCAGAACCCGATTTTTACTTGTTTGCAAGCCTTGACTTGCTAATCATTCCGGTTAGTGTATAATCAATGGTGGAAAATCTGCGCAAAATTGCATGTGTTGAACGCTTAGAATTCCTCGAAAGATTAGAGAAAAGAAAACAAAGAAATTTCAAAGAAAGGAAAGACTGTTTCTTAGACTAACTAATCTGACTATTTTAAGGTAGTTTCAATAATTATAATATATTTCATGAACTTAAAAACTCTTCAAACAATAAAAAAACTGCTTAAAAATTAGAACATCATTTACTTCAAGTAGCAGTTGTGCTGCCATCTATAAATCAAAAAGCTAAATGAAATCATTTGAACTCCAGACTTTTTTATACTGCATTAATATAAACTTTAATCTTGTAAAACAACTTTTTTACAATGAAAGAAAAAATATTCCATCATAACAAGTACCCAATGATGAATATTTTAATGAATAAAATATTCATCCATAATCGTACGATCGTACTAATAGATTTAAGATGGCGGCGAAAAGCCTCGACCGAAAAGTTTCGACCAATGAGGATCGATCAGCAATCTGTGGTCAAGTAACTTAAAGTCAAGTAACCGGAGTGGAAAAAATATTGGTGAAATGGGAATTGAACTTGGGGTTTCAGTTAACCTAAACTCAGGTTTCCTAACCTGAGTTATTAAAGTCAGTTTAGGTTTATGGTGAATATGGCCGTTAGTGTACTAAAACTAGTTAAAAACCTGTTTTTTTTTAGTCAAATTTCCAAAAAGTTTCTGGGGGAGGACCCTCAGACCCCCCTTTGGTACTTGTATTTTTATTAATAACAACTTTTCCTATATTAAGTTTTTAGGACCTAAATTATCACCTAAAAAGCTACATTGGACCTATTAAATATGTGGGAGAGGGGCTGGGGAGTAATTTTGGGCCCCTCCCGAAATAAATTCCTATATACGCCACTGGGAGGACCCCCAGACCCCCCCCCCCATTTTTCTTAGAACACACATTAATTACACTATTATTTACGTTAAGTGTGCAAAGTGCAAAAGTTCAAACCCTTCGTGTAATTACTCTAAAATTTAACGTGTAAAAGTTCTCCCCATAGGGGTACCTGAGACCATGCCATGGGGCAAAGGTAAGTATCCTTGCCTTGCCCCCCCTAACATGGAACCTGGCTACGCCCATGTATAGGAAGGGGGGTCGCAGATACGCTGTTAAAGAGCTAGGACCTAATGTAGTGCGAGTGCGTTTCAAAAGGCCGTTTTTAGAAGGCCCGTGTGACGAAACAAATCATAATAAAATGAAAAACATTATTGCATGAGGCACAGGAATATCCGTACTACTTAAATCCTCAATGTGATAGAAATTGGACCACTTGCTAAACCGTGGGGTGAGTTTTAAAACGTGCAATATTCATCTTTTAGCCAAAGAATGGAGTTCCCTTACATTAGTGTAATGGTACTTAGAAAAATGATGATCGGGGAAGGAATTTTCAATGATCATACATTGATCATTGGAACTGTATGATCATTGAAAATTCCTTCCCCCATCATCATTTTTCTAAGTACCATTAAGGGAACTCCATTCTTTGGCTAAAAGATGAATATTGCACGTTTTAAAACTCACCCCACGGTTTAGCAAGTGGTCCAATTTCTATCACATTGAGGATTTAAGTAGTACGGATATTCCTGTGCCTCATGCAATAATGTTTTTCATTTTATTATGATTTGTTTCGTCACACGGGCCTTCTAAAAACGGCCTTTTGAAACGCACTCGCACTACATTAGGTCCTAGCTCTTTAACGACGTATCTGCGACCCCCCCCCCTTCTTGTTCTTGAACCAATTCTTGTTCGTCTAGGTGTACTCTAACACCCCTAGAAGTTTGTACCATGAATTAAGGGCCACCCTGCATAAGAAAGATGTATTAGAATTTTGCCAAAAATTATGTTATGAAATTAAATAGACTAGTTAACTACTTTGGGAAATAGTTAACTACTAGTTGCAACTACAATTTCCCAGACTAGTTAGTAGTTAACTATTTTTTGACCACTAGTTGCCGAACACTACTTAATTCTAATAGTACTGGCTACACATTTTTTTTTTTTTTGCAGAAAACATTATAAACAAAGGGTTTAGGGTTGGAAAGGGAGAGCAAAAATTTTTTTTGTTGAATTCACTAACGAAAAATTATTTGTTATTTTATTGTACATTAAGAAAAAAAAACTGATAGAATTTTAAAAACCAAACATTAGTCTAGCTGTTTGCAATTTGAACGTTTTACAGCAGTATTAAAACTAGTAAACTAGTGCTTTTTAAAATGAGTTTTCCTTCAATCTAGGAGGAAAATTATAAAAAATTGCATTAACTGATAGGCTCTTTTAATTGATAAAAGCTAAATTTTGTAAAATGTCCATATCCTTCTTAATTTTAAAATATCAAATACCTCCCAAAAATATACCTATAACCTTGTAGAACTTAAAATGAAAGCCAATTTGTTGTAAAGAGCAAATCCTTTGTGTGAGCAAATCCTAGTATATATTATGGAAATCCAGATGTAATCGACTAAATCTTAATTAGATCTATATCTAGACTAAATCTTAATCCTAATCTAGACTAAAATCTTAAATTTGGTTATCCAGAAGGGTATTTCAACAACTAAAGAATTAATTTGGTTCTATACTATTTTGGAAAATTGCAACTTAAAAAAAATAATAAATTTACTTAAAATGAAATAAATATTAAATTCTTCTGATTATTCAGTAACAATTAAAGTAATAGTTTTATGGCTTTTACCAGAAATCACTTTTGAAAATAATAGTAATGGGTTTTATTAATAGGTGCAAAATTATGCATTCTTATTATTGTTCTTTGGTATTCTAAAATTCTAAAGTCTTTAAACATAAGGAAAAATATGGGTGGGTTAGAAATTGTCATTAATAATAACACATTTAAACTGAAAACTATTAAATGGTAAAAGAATAATATATATTTTAAAGTAGTAGTCAATAAAAACTATTCAAAATATTTATTTGGTCATATTTTATTTGTAAGGAAGATAAATATCACAATAATCAACTGCATCACAAAAACAAGCGATCAGAGATGCCAAGTTTCAATTAAAATGGCTATGAGAAACAAGAGTTGTACTTATATATAAAATGAACACAAATTAACAGCAAATTCACAATATTCTATTGTTTCAATTCAACAACATTGCTTATTTACATATTTACATTTATTTATTTACATTACATTAAATTTACATTTATTTCATTACGTATTGCTTATTTACAAGCTCATTTAAAACATTTAGTTATACAGTTAGATATTACACCGTTGGCATAAACTATTTGGTCAGTCATGTCTCTGACATCCATATTATATCCATCCATCAGCATATAAGCTTGAAGCTAATTTGCATTTACATTTATTTCATTATTTATTGCTTATTTACAAGTTCATTTAAAACATTTAGTTATATAGTTAGATAGTTCACCGTTGGCATAAAGTATTTGATCTCTGTATTTGTCTCTGACAGCCATATTCACAGCCATCGACGTCAGTGTTAACTCAACCAATCAGTATATAATAAGCTAATTTCCTTTCTTTAGCTGCTGGTAAACACTGACGCTGATGGCTGTGAATAAAGTTATAAGTAAGCCAGGGTTGTTACGTTTAAAACACTTTGTTTAAAACACTTGTTTTAAACACATGTACTTTTTTAGTAATTCTTTATGAACAGATGGCATTAGTTTAAACTTAGTATTTACTTTCAACTGTTTTATTTGATTTTTGTCTAGAAAGTTATTTAATAAAAAATACAAATAAAATTGTTTAAAAATCATATTTTTTTTATAATTGACCTGTTCTTTATGTTTTATTTTAATATTTTAAACGATCAATGCTGCTAATGTCGTCAAAATACCCAATGAACTGAAAAGCACTGAAATGAATATGAATATAATAACTTATAAATGTTTAGCTCGTATCTCAAACCTTTTAGCAAAATATATTTACATTTCTAATGTTAAAGCTGAAGTTGTTGACATAGTATCATATTTCCAAAACAATCATTTTACTTCAGCCAAGCTCAAAGCAACAGGTGCTAAAAAGCTCAAAATGCCATTTGATGTCAGGGATAGCTTTGTTAATCCATTTTCAATTTTAAAAACTTAATTTAATTTTTTAAAATCATGAGGTTTTTTTAGAATTTCTGTGTTGTGGGTAAAAAAAAAACAAATAAAACGTTTAAAACAAAAAAAACACGTTTAAAACAAATAAAACACGTTTTTTGTATTTTTTTAGAAAAAAACATGTTTTTTTCCAACCCTGAAGTAAGCTCAATAGGACTTCCCCAAATGTAAAATTGACAACACACCACATGTAGTACACACACACATCTACAAATACATTATTAAATGAAAATACGACTGGACGAAATGGTGAAGAAAATGATAGCAAATTGAATTAATTTAAGTACTTTTTTGCGAGGAAATTAATGGCAAAAGGACATCTCCTCAAATATTAACACTACTGTTATAGGTAACAAACAGTATTTAAAATCAATAATAATTAGATGAAAAATGGAAATATAAAAGTGTAAAATGGGGAAAATAAAAATAAGAGTATAAAAAATAAATAAACTTTTTTTTTTATAACTTCATCTTACTTGTGAGACCCGTAAATTTTAGTGCACAATTTTTTTCAAAAATCGCAGTTCTCAAATCCATTCATAGATTGCAGCTCCATTCTTTTAAGATATTTAGGAAAGCTATCCTCAAAGTCTCAACTTCCGTCCGTCGTAGGGAAATCAAATTTGAGGATAAAATCAATTCTAGAAAATCGGATGATAATAAAATACTTATATTATAACGGGGGTCGTACTAACTTAACCTAAGGTTAACATGGAATCAAAACTTGTAATTAGCAGTTGAAAAAGGAAAACGAGGTTTTAAGCCAATCAGTTTTCCAAAAAGCTTGATTCCAGGTTATCTTAGGTTAGGTTAATGGTGAATATGGCAGTAAGACTCAAAAGTTTGATCATATATAACACATATATTACACTATTTCAGTGTATTTTTATACTTCGTTTTATAATCCTTTACTTTACTGGAAAGGATTAATTTTAATTAATCAGTGATTTGCAGGGGAATGACATACTTGGGTTAAATATTCGTGTTTTTGGCGTGGTGGTAACGATATGATCTGCGGACTCGACTCTTGTAAAGAAAAATGTCTTCTATGTCTTCCGCATCATTCTGTACGCGCTTGGTACCACATTCAGCTGAAAGCTTCATTGAATTATGGGGGCCACTCTTTGAAAATTGCAAGACTGAACTTTGAGCTGTCTTTTTTAATCATTTCCCTCACAAGCTAGCAATTTAAAAAAAAAAAAAAACATTGAAGAAAACTTATATAAAATATCATATGAAATATTAAACCTTAAATTTTAATTCAAAGCTTTATCTTAGTAAAACAGGCTTATTTGTGGGCAAAATGTGCGATGTAAGTACTAAATTCCACCATAGGAGAGAAAATCGATGAGTCATGCGATCTATTGAGACTCATCCTCTGACTGGAAGATTTGTTGGCTACGCCTACATTCAATCTCCTTTTTGGAGATTAGTACAAATCAAATCTGTATTAATCAAATTAGTACAGATTGATCAGCACTTACAATCTGTTTTGACTCCAAATTATCAAGCGTGCTCCCTGAATGTATCTCTTTATTAAATCCAGATCGATCGGTATTAAACATCTGACTATCTTTAAGCTGCGAATCCCATTAACATATGCCTTCGATGCGTTTACGATATTATCTTCCTGCCTGCTTACAATTCTAAATTTCTTATTACGAAGCCATATTCCGGAAGCTTTGAATGACATTTTCAGGGACAGAGTTTTTTTTCAAGAACCCATCGTATCAAATCCGAGTCATGCACGTTAACACGCCTTTACCTCGCTTTCTGAAACTGTTTAAAAACAAATTTTCGAATTTCGGATAACTTTTGCATCTTTTCAGCGAATTTGGTGACTTAATTGACTTAAACGTTTGACAAACCGAAACCTGTTTTGAACAGATTGTAGAGTACGATGTTTCCTTTTTTACGATTGTATTTATCAAATTCAGTTTCTTCAGCCCCTAATTCAAAATATAGTGGGTCATCTGATTTATCATTTAAACACATCGTAAATAGATTCCGGTTCTCATTTTTCTTTAACTAACAGAGAATTCGTGATAAAGCATCCACGTTAATCACATTAATACATATAATTGGTCTCAATCTCTATTTAAAATTCGCAGCCGGTTTTAAATATTGATTCTAACTCATCGAGGTTTAAAACGATGTCATTTCATGGTGAGACTTTTCCGCATTAAAAAAATTAAAAACTTTGCTAATTATGCAAAACAATAATTAGCAATATTTAAATTTACATTCAAATAGAATGAAAAATTAATTAGCACCATACCTGCCAACTTTGTGATTATGAAGATGAAGGAAAATTTTAAAACTCAAGATACCCACACTGATAAGTCAACAAGGGTGCCTACCACGCTCTACCTAAGTCAATAGGTACATAATATCATAAATGGACATCTTTCAGTAAAAAAAAATCTTTCTGGAAACATTTTTTGAAATAATTGTCCTGCATGATCAGCACAGCTGCGTGGAAAATAATGATCAATTATGAAAGCTGTCAATTAGCATTCTGTATTGGTAACCGCTTTCTCATGCAAATTCATTATTTTTACAAAGAGATCTGGCTATTCATTATTTCCAACAGCAGAACAACTACTCGGCTAAATCGGAAGAGTTGGCAGCTATGTAACACTATTTAAATTTACATTCAAATAGAATGAAAAAAATGAATTGGAACTTTGTAAATAAAATATATAGTTTCCAAATCATTTTTTTTAAAATATGGGGCAAATAGGCAACGCCTAATAAAATTTAAATGCAAAAAGCCTTGCGATTCCGTTACGCATTTCACTGTACAATTTGTTTGAGTAAAGCAAACCTTTTCTATTTTCAAAATATTTTTTTAAGTTGGCATGGTAGCAAGCAGCACCAGTAACTGATACCCTGGGAAAAGTTTGGAACCAATAACTGATGCTTCCTGCACCAGTAACTGACACTTTGAAATACCTTTAATAATGAGCTGTTTTATATGCTACCTTATTTTTTAGCAAAATTTAAAAATTAAAAAGAAATATATTTCACTTTTAAAAAATTATTTTACAAAGAAAATATCTAGGTAAAAAAATTTCAACTATCAAGATTATTTTCACATTTTTAATTATCATTATAATTAATTACCTATAATAATTATAATGAATTTTTAGCAAAATTTAAAAATTAAAAGGAAATATATTTCACTTTTAAAAAATTATTTTACAAAGAAAATATCTGGGTAAAAAAAATTTCAACTATCAAGATTATTTCCACATTTTTAATTATCATTATAATTAATTAACTATAATAATTATAATAAATTTTTAGCAAAATTTAAAAATTAAAAGGAAATATATTTCACTTTTAAAAAATTATTTTACAAAGAAAATATCTAGGTAAAAAAATTTCAACTATCAAGATTATTTCCACATTTTTAATTATCATTATAATTAATTAACTATAATAATTATAATAAATTTTTAGCAAAATTTAAAAATTAAAAGGAAATATATTTCACTTTTAAAAAATCACTTCACCAAGAAAATATCTAGGTAAAAAAATTCAACTATCAAGATTATTTCCACATTTTTAATTATCATTATAATTAATTAACTATAATAATTATAATAATTTTTAGCAAAATTTAAAAATTAAAAGGAAATATATTTCACTTTTAAAAAATTATTTTACAAAGAAAATATCTAGGGAAAAAAATTTCAACTATCAAGATTATTTTCACATTTTTAATTATCATTATAATTAATTAACTATAATAATTATAATAAATTTTTAGCAAAATTTAAAAATTAAAAGGAAATATATTTCACTTTTAAAAAATTATTTTACAAAGAAAATATCTAGGTAAAAAAATTTCAACTATCAAGATTATTTTCACATTTTTAATTATCATTATAATTAATTAGCTATAATAATTATAATAAATTTTTAGCAAAATTTAAAAATTAAAAGGAAATATATTTCACTTTTAAAAAATTATTTCACAAAGAAAATATCTAGGTAAAAAAATTTCAACTATCAAAATTATTTTCACATTTTTAATTATCATTATAATTAATTAACTATAATAATTTTTAGCAAAATTTAAAAATTAAAAGGAAATATATTTCACTTTTAAAAAATTATTTTACAAAGAAAATATCTAGGTAAAAAAATTTCAACTATCAAGATTATTTTCACATTTTTAATTATCATTATAATTAATTAACTATAATAATTATAATAATTTTTAGCAAAATTTAAAAATTAAAAGGAAATATATTTCACTTTTAAAAAATTATTTTACAAAGAAAATATCTAGGTAAAAAAATTTCAACTATCAAGATTATTTTCACATTTTTAATTATCATTATAATTAATTAACTATAATAATTATAATAAATTTTTAGCAAAATTTAAAAATTAAAAGGAAATATATTTCACTTTTAAAAAATTATTTTACAAAGAAAATATCTAGGTAAAAAAATTTCAACTATCAAGATTATTTTCACATTTTTAATTATCATTATAATTAATTAACTATAATAATTATAATAGTATTAATTTTATCCGCAAATTCGATATCCTACGAAGAACGAAAAAAGGGACTTGGAGGACAGCTTTCCCTAAATGTCCTTAAGGAACAGTGCTGCCATCCATGAATGTATTTGAGAACTACGACTTTTCAAACATTTCTGTACTAAAATTTACGTGTCTCACAAGTCAGATTCAGCGAACGGCGCATTTTTTTCGCTTTCAGTTTTTCCTATGAATTTTAAAGGAATGCCCTGTAGGATGAATGAAGAATAGTAGCTGCATATCTTCATACAAGTAAAACTAAACTAAACTCATTGGCGCAACAGCCCTAGTGGGTCAAGGCCTACAATGCCCATCTTCGTTCCCTTGACCGTGGGGCCCTGGGGTGCGAGGCATATGTCTCGGTTAGGTGGTCTTCATACAAGTAACCCACTTAAATTCAGGGATGAGATAGGCAAAAAAGCAAAAGGTCTGAAAACTGTGCTTACGACTTTTGATCCCCAATCGAGAAAAAAAACTAATAATAATTAGTTAACATTAATTTCAATTTCAACAATAAATTCTTACACTTTAAAATTAAAAGCTTTAATGTGTTAAGCTTCTATATTAAATTGGCTTAAATATGAAAATTTACCATAAAAAGAGCCTCATAAATCAAGAACATCAACTTGAAATTTAGAAAAATGAAATTCCCAGTCATATTTTCAAGTCATAAGCTGATTTTCTTTTTAAGTAAAAAGTCTGAAAATCCTCCAAAAGTCTGAAAAATATCATCCCTGTAAATTTAATGGCCAGTTTTGCAGAGCGGAACCCGAAACAAAGAACTTCCAACGGTGGACCGGCCAATGCAGTTCGGACGATCAGAGGAGGAAAAGTGCAGGGGGCTGTATCCAAACTGTGTACCGTCAGGTCCCGGGGGTGCCGGTGGTGTGACGAACAGACGGAGATGGCACCACCTGTGAACCTGTGTGAGTAATGAAAGGGAGTAAATTCCTTCACTCTGAAAAGTTTGAGAAAATTAAAACAGCAGAAAATTTCGGATCATCTGCGGAAGAATCGCATTGGGGAAAAAAACTTCTTGTGAAAGAGAATTTAAAATCCGTAATTTTTAATTGATGCCTGTAGTACGGTAATTTATGGTGAGAATATCAGGACTACGTAATACTTTGGCATATCTCTGAGCAATTATTTTGTGATGTACATGATTAAAACAAATTGATTGTGTGAATTAAACTACCCTTCTCATCTAAAGCATGACCATTCATTAAATCAATGTTTGATTGGTTAGATTGATTCCAATACAATTGATGGTAACTTGATTGCACATTGTACTCTTTTTTAAAATTGAGGGGTATCAAAAATCAAGCTTTAAATAACCCTTTAATACTTTTGGAATATTAAAAGTGTCAATTACTTCATTACTGATACTATTACCATCAGAAAGATTTTTCCGAACCTGAACTCGCGATAGATGCAGTAGAGATCGAGGCTTGGTAAATTCGGGAACCTCGAAGATGGTGTTGCGCTTCTTGTATTCGTCGCAGAGTTCTTGGAGAGTCAGTTTCTTTCCTATGAAGAAGGGCTCCAGCACACAGGATATCTCAGCTGTTGATATGAGGGGGTACGGCACGGCCCTCCACAATAGTCTGTAGCATTCTTCCGTCTTCTTATTATTGATAAAGGTAATGAAAAGAATCTCCAAGGCCATCTGCATCCTTAAGGAGCCATCCTTAGGAATGCCTCCTACAACTTCTTTACAAAGCAACCGTCCTTTCACTTCAACTCTGAAAAAATAGATTGAGGAGTTTAAAAACATAGTTCCCAATCTTTGAAAACATTGAAAATCAAAGACTTTTCAAGGACCATTTTTTGCACACATTTAAAAATTATAATCTTTCTAGAGCAATTGAAGTTGTTTTTAAAATGCCTACTGACTCCAACTTATTTTTCTATCTAGTTTGTTCACTTGCGGAACCGATGTAGAGGGCGTTACTATCATAGTTTTATGGTTTCAAACATTGCCATTAAATGCGGAAAGGAAATTTAGATAAATAAGCGAAAAGCGGCTGGAGTGGATTCAAAATTCAAGGACCTTTTGCATTTTTCTAAGCCGTTTTTCAAGGACCTAATTTTAGCAGAAAAAAATTCAAGGACTTTCAAGGACCGTGGGAACCCTGAAAAATTTATCTCAATTAAAGGCTTGTAGATTTTAATAAAAGATTTTGAATTATAGAAGAAGGGAAGATTAAGAAAGAGAAATAAAAGATTGTAATTGATAGTGACCGACTATGTTCTGAATCAAATTAAAAAAAAAGATACTTATAAATTATTTGTATGATTTTGGTTTCAAATGGATGCAGAATGAAGAAAAACGTTGAAATTTTGAAGATGTCAATTTAAATTGCATATTTTGTGCAAAAGTTTAGTGAATATTCAATAAAACCCCTAGCAGTGGACAAAAAAAATATATTGCGTTCTTTTCATATCATTTTGTATTAAGATAATTCTATACAAATAGTTAAAAACATTTAGAAAATAGTATAAACAAAAGTTATACAAATAGTTTAACAATAGTTCGCAAATAGTTTAACAAATAGTAGTATAAAATAGCTGGTCTTCAAAATGGGCTATTATCTAATGTAAAGTTTAAAACTGAAAAGTTTTACAAGGTAAAATATGAACTAACGTGAAAAATCCACAAACCATTTTTTTAGTTTTAACATCTAAAAATAAGTATGTTTCAATTCACACTCAAAATCATAAGTGCAACTGACTCTTTATAGTCATAAACACATAGTTAAAATACTTGGTAAATATCTTGTTCAGATTTTGAGTAATCATGAAAATGGTGAAGGTTTTTAAGAAATATTCAGTTCTTAGAAAAATGACTTTAAAGGTTTTTTCCTCTATGCTTAGTATGCTAAAACTATTGGTACTTACGTATTATACCGTCGACCGTGACGCTGAATCCGAAAACGTTATCAGATCCCATCATTGACTTTACTATTACCGTGCCGCTGAATGGTTGACGGGATAATACCTAAGTACCAAACTATTTTTGTAATTTCTGTAACTTTTCTTCTAATTCTCTTAAACTTAAAAGTAATAATACTACTTTTCACCTTTACCTACCATCAACTTGGTAGCTTTGGCCAGGGCTTTGCGTGTAGCTTTGACCCAGCCAATGAAAAAAGTGCATGCTGTAAAAAGATAAAAAGTTGTGTATAACTGTATAACTTATATAATATGTACACAACTTTCATGATGTACTTAGAAGTTATCAGGGATCTGTCTAGGTTTTTTTAAGAGGTAACTATTTTGTGAAAAAATTAATTGCTGATTTGTGAAAATTTAGAAATTTTGTGAAAAATTTTAAGTAAATTTGTGAAAATTTTAGTGCAAAATCAACATAAAAACATGTACATAATTTTTAAACATAAAAAAATAAAAATAAAATTTAGTTTTCTTCTTCTTCTTTATTGGCTCCACAGCCCTTTGTGGGCCAAGGCCTTCCTAAGAATCCTCCTCCATTCTGTTCTCTTCTTGGATAGGGTTCTCCAATTGCTAATTCTTAATAAAATTTAGTCTAGAATGGCAAAAGAATTAACTATTGAGGAAATATAGCAACTAGAGAACTTAATTTCAAAAATTTATTTTGTGAAGGTACCTTTTTTCCTATTTATAACTGAATTTGTGAAAGTACCTATGTATTTATCAAATGTTGAATTTGTGAAAGTATCGCAAAATGGTAGTAAAATTGACCTGGACAGACCACTGGTTATTTCTTAAAATTCTTAAATACACAGTCACTAGTCACTTTAAGCTTTAGAATAGCTTCATGATATTAAAATATATTTTGATAAATTATTTTTAGTCTAACGTAATCCAATAAGGTAAGGAAAATATACTCTTTTAAAGTTTATGAAATAACTTTGAGAAAACAGTTCAGTTTAAAATAAAAAAAAAAGAAAACTTTCTTTGTAAGAAGCTAAGCATGCACTTAATTAATTATAAATATTTTTTAAAAATAATTTTCTATTAAATTTTAAAAAACAATCAAGTGAAACAGTTGGAACTTAAAAGCAAGGGGTAGAGGTTAAGGTTATCTATTTTTTATATTTTTCAAATGAATTATCAAAAGTGTATTAAAGATATTAAAATGCAAGTTTTTTTTTAAGTAGGTAGTGTTATACTTATAAATATTTTATAAAACAAGTAAATTATTTCAACCATTATAATTTTAATTATAAATAGAGAACATAATTGCATCTAACAAACAGTGTAGAACTGCAGCTAAAATTGATGATAGAAAAAATTAAATGTTTCAAATACATAAATGCGTTAAATATTGTTTTAAAATAGCATTTAAATATAATCCTATTTGTACACTCTTAGTGTGAATAACCGAAATTATTTAGATATTGCAATTATACTGTTTCCTACTCTATAATATAGTCCAGTAATTCTACCGAAAAAAAAAAGATATCAAATCATTTAAAAAATAATTAAATTTTCATAAGATAACAGATCTTTAAAAAATTTCAATTTTAAAATTTTTTTTAATACATTAAAATTTTGTTGTATGGACTTGTGATATATGTTTTTTATAATGTAACTTTTAATGCTGATGTCGAATATCAAGCAATAAAGGTAAAATTTTTAAACAACGTGAAAAGATTTAAAAAGAGAACAGCCTATATATTATGAGCCCAAAACTTCAGAAAAAATGCCACCAATTTCTTTTTTAAAACATTTTTGATAAAATTCATTCAAAAAAACTAGCACCTAGAATGTTTTTTTTTTCAAAAAAAAAAAAAAAAAAAAAAAAAAATGAATATTAAAATCCAATATTTGAACAGCAAGAGTGTAAACCAAACTTTTTTACTTTCCAACTTTCCTCTATTTAGACATTAATATTTGATGTCATTTCTAAGGAAAAACAGTTGGAATTATTTCTTTTGCTGTTATAGAGGGTTTGAAGGTTTAGAGCTGTTTTAATTGTCATCAATGACCAATAAATAATTGAAATTATTTTTTCAGATTAGATTTTACAATTAAATCTAAAATTTGTATTTAGTACTGAAAAATAACCTATTAAGTATTTAAGCTCAATCCATGTTTGATGTATTAAAAAATTAAATTTCAATTAAATCTAAAATTTGCATTTAGACCTGAAAAGTAACATAAAGCTCAATCAATCTTTTATTTATTGAAAAAAAATTATTCCTTCATTAAATTTTTCATTATTTGGGTCATTTCCAATGGGAAAAACTGTTACTAAATCTTTCTATGACAATATGTTTTAGGCTTAAACCTTTTTTTTTTTTGCAGTAGAGATTTTCAGAACTAAAAAATATCTAAAACTAAAAGAAATTTTCATAAAATATCCGCATGCTATATTTTCTGGCATACGTATTTTTGGGAGGTTCAACAGCAAAAATAATTGAATAGGTGTTATAGTATATATAAGTCTACCCCTCGAAGATGGCCGGGAATTTAGGGTTAGGGAAGTTAGGGTTAACTAACCGCCTTCTGAGTGAGTGCAAAATTGAAGCATTTAGAGAAAAGTTTTAAATAATTCCTCACATAAAAATTACTGAATTTTATTTTTAGCCTGCTTTCTGACTGATTTTCTTTTCCCGAAAGTCCGCTGGAAAAAAACTAGCCAAAAATGCAACAATTTTGGGTAATTTGATTTATAAAAAAAACCCACGTGCATTGTTTCACACAACGGTGACTTTTTACTGCGGCACAAAATGTCGCAACTCAAACAATGCACGTAATTACCCAAAATTGTTGCATTTTTGGCTAGTTTTTTACCAGCGGACTTTCGGGAAAAGAAAATCAGTCAGAAAATAGTGTCCACTCTTAGAATAACCTCCGCTTCCTACCAGGGTTGCCAGGTGAGAAAGCCCACTCAAAGCCAAATCGGGTTCGAAAAAAGGCGAAGTTTTTCAGAAGCGAAAAATACGTCAATTATTAGTAAAATTGGCGCAAGTGGCGCTCAAAAAATGAAAATATTTACTAAAAAATAAAAATTTTCATGCTTGTTCTGAATCTGAAATTCACTTGAAGCCCTCACAAAGGGAATTAGGAACCGAAGTAACAAAACTTTTGTCTCAGAAAATTAATAAAAACGTTATTTTGAACTACTAATGTCTATGAACTACAGAAAAATTGTGGCAAAATGGGGAAAACTGCTAAAAAAAGTCAAATTTTCAGGATTTAACAAAAAAAGCCAAAAAGCCAAACGAGTTTGAAAAAAGCCAAATTTCTCGAATTTGGCCTTAAAAAAGCCAAATTGGCAACCCTGCTTCCTACGGTCAGAAAAATTTAGAAAAGCCTAAATGTAACTACTACTCAGTCCCTCTAACTCTCCCCTTGCCCTCGGGGGAGGGTGAGAACTGGCGATAAGGGAAGAATGTGGACATTCATCCCTCTGAAATTGACCCCACTCCAGACGAGAATGGCTGTCTTTAAAAGGGGCAGTATATAAATAAAAATTATACAAATCACCGATGATCCACAAAACGCAACCCGACATTACAGTATGTACCTTTTCTATGGAGGCGAATTTTTGTTTCAATATTTTGAATACATTAATTAAGAAATGAGACCCGCCATAAAAAAGTGCATGTATTAGCGTAGCGTTAAAACTGTTATCTCGCTATTTATGGTTTCCTACTACAGATGTATTAGTTTTGCAAAGCTGAAAAGATTAATACATAAAAGTTAATACATAATTCTAACGCGTTTTTACCACATTAAAAAAGAGCAAGCTTAAAATATGTAAAACTTTCTGATTTACAGCGTATTTTTACGGTTTTAAACAACAAATTCAACTTAAAATATGGAAATATTAGGAGATTTTTTTTACAGAGAATAAAAAGCGTTCAACCTGCAAGAAACAATAATTTAAAATATCAATAAAAAACTTACTTTGCCATAAACAGCTTGCGCCATAGGATTTGAAAGTAACTAAGGTCATACTGGTAGGTAAATCCATACCTCAGGAAGAGTGCGCTACGTTCTTTACAGTAGGTCAGGTCTTGCATCAGCATCCGACTTTTCCTCATACCCCATCCACCGAAACGTTGAGTGGAAAAATTCCGAAGTACTATCTCCAAGGAGTCGGATGGAATACCTTTTAGGAAAACTCTAGGATCCAGTGATATTACTTCTTTACAGTCTCTGATGAAATTGGACACATCGGAGGATCCGACCTTATCCGCTATACGAAGAAGATCTTTAAAAGCTGGCATGACCCACGTCGGGAATCTAAAAAACAGGCATTTGTTTTCCAAATTGATCTCAATGCTATGATCGTAGCCCTCTTTCTTGCAGTAATTTCGTAGGTAACCCAGGAACATGTCTGCTAATTCGGCGAAATTTTGCAGTCTTTCCGGATCATCCATCCTCCGGATAGTTTCTTGAAAATAGCCCAATCCCTCCTCGGGGTCCCAATTGAGGGAGGGAGGGGGGATCTTCGAGGAGTATTTTTTCCGCATGTAGCGAGAAATAGTTTGTAGAATTGTCTGCCGCTTAATATTATTAACCTTTCTCGCTGGATGAATGGATGGCTGGATTCCACACATTGATACAAAAATCGCTTCAAGATTAGGAAGCATACTTAACTCGAGAGTAAACACAACTAAATAAACACACGACTAAAAGTAGATTCGGCTGCTTCTATGTAGAAGGAAGAAGTGGTCTTCGTAGAAATGGTCAAGGTCAAGAATTGCAGAAACGTGCCCCGACGGCGCCGAATACAAACCAACCAGTTCTAGACAAACTTGAACGAACTTGTACACACGTTGAAGCAGGGCTATGCTATGCGATTGCGTTCAGTAGTGACAATGCGGTGCGGACCAGGGGGCGGACTGCGGAAAGGAAAGCTGTTGCTGTTGAGCTGTAGTGGTGCTCAGTTTTCTTCACTATTTCTTTTCCCACGCCGTGCGCGTATTTACAATCCCTATCCACGCCAACGCGCTGGCGACGTTAGTTCTGATCTAGCCGCGCCGCAGGCATTTTCACCGTCTGGTTTTTTTTTCGTCTGTTTTTTTTCCCCGCGTTTTGATGTTTTCGACTTCCGCGCTTTTTGATTTAAAATAAACAATAAATCTGCAACTTTTATTCATACATAAAAAAACAAACTTTCGCCACAAAAGAAAGAAAGGAATATATTAAAAAGAATTGGAAACGAATGGCACCGATACCGAAAACGAAAATAAATCATCCGACTGATTGGAATATTTTTGAGATTAAAAAAAAAATAAACGCTAAGTTTTCAGCGACGGATGGATATTTTATTCGGTTTGAACTTCGCTAGGTAATTAATTAAAAAAGTAACGAAGAAATGGAGCCATGAAGGAAATGGTTAAATTAAAGATCTTAAATTTCAGCTGTTTTTTAAAGTAATATTTTACTTCGTTATAAGAAAAGTAATTAAATTAAATTATAAGGATATTTTCAGAAGAAAAATACTCAAAATTTATAAAAAAAAATCGTAAAGTAAAGTGCAAACATTTTGATTAATTTTGATAGGATTGTTAAGTCTAATTTCACTTCTTAAAATAATTTAAACTTAAATTGAAAAAAAGCTATAGCTGAAAGTATTTTTTATAAGGAAAAAGAAAAGAAATTTTAACTTCCTTTACACAACAAAATTGGGTGCTTTCTTAAGCAAAAATTTAGGTAAAGTGCCATATATGAAACGGATAATAAACATTTTTTTGTTTAAAACAATCCCATCCCTTTAAAATTTCAGATTTTTTTTTATTACCAATAGTTTTGTCAGTAGAGAATTTTAAAGTAGGGTCAATATTTTGACCACCTTTGAATTTGTACTATACTTATATTGTTATAGATCAAATTATACCTCAAACGGTTGAAATAGAAATTTTGGATAGTTTAAAGTTAAAGATTATGCTTGATTCCTTAAAATCCATCTAGTCATTCAAACTCCTATTTAGTTCGGTTTTACGTTTAAAAAAAGTTGTGTTGGACTATTAGAAAATTTTTGGGTAGTTTCTTCATCTTACTCTCATCAAAATTGTAGATGTACATAAATTTTATAGTAAAACGTAGGTATAATAAAAAAAAAAAATTCTAAAAATATCAACAAAAAATAAAATAGTTAAAAAATTAAACTAAGTTAAACCCATAAAACTTAATTATTACACTAGAATGTATAATTTTCATTTAACATTTCTAAAAATAAATTGCTATAAAATGGGTTTTTATTAATTAAAAGAATCAATCAGTTCATAAGCAAACATTAATAAAAATATCACATAAAAAATCACGCAAGTTGAATTTTATATCCATCACGAAAATAATAAATAATAAAACAACACTGTTCTTAAGAAGACTTAAAAGAAATTGCCAAATCGGCAATAAATAGGAAAATTTGGCAACACTTTGCAACCCTCGGAGCTGTTGAACGCGCCAAAGCGCTGGCGTGGATAGGGTTTGTAAATACGCGTCCCGCGTGGACCGGTTTAGAGGTCGTTCCGTTGTTCCTTCCTCCCAATGGTGGTATTCAGGGGGAGGAGAGAAGGCGTTCTTCCTAGAAATGAGATTCCCCTGGTCGATCGGGAATGGTTGATGCAAAAGCATGGTTCAACTCTCTCTAGCGTTCAATGGAATGGATATTTTTATTTTAGAAAACACGTGGGGGGTCCAAATGATTTTGAAAACTTTATTGAGGTCTTTTACTTTTCTAAATTCTTATCTCCAGTTTCACATTTTTTACATAGATATGTAATTTGATTAGTGTACGTTTTCTAATTCTAAGTTGGTTTAATTTTATAAAAACCTGTCATTAAAACAGTTTCACATCACAGCAACCCAATTTTAAACAAAGGCATTGATAAGGCTATCGCTTAAATATGAATGGGGGTGGTCAGCAAGAGAATGTTGAGGGAGATGGCACGGATATTTGGGATTACTCAACGGAAGGATTTACAAAGCTTCGATTCACCAACTATACAAAGAAATAAACTTTTCACAATTCAGCACTCCTAAATTAGCATAATAAACGAAACAATTGTACCTATTAACTCTTTTCTTAAAAACTTGTATAAATTATTAATAGCTTTATGTTTTGAAAAGGGGGCAGGGGTTTCCCCCTAAAAATTTTACCTTTAAAATGAAAGTCGAAGTAGTTTTTTGTGTCTAAGAATACACATTAATTATTTTTATAATAACTTGGTAGTCCAGTTGCCGACCCATGTTTTAGAACAAAGGTATTAAAAAACCTGTTAAACGTTTTATTTTCAATTATTTTTTATCTAAAATGCCTGGGATTTGGCACGAATAATTTCTGATTTTATTTTTTTTTAGACGGGGAAATTTCAGAAAAGGAATAAATTTGACAAGAATCCAAATTCGTTTTTGGGGAGGGGTTGTCCAAATATTTTGTGACACTAAATTCCCCAACACTTAATAATAAGGTGAATGTAGTTTTCTAGATCTAAAATAGATTAGATGAAGTTAAGCCTTGATGTACTTTATTTTTAGGGGGTTATCAAAAGTCTTATGCCAAATTAGAGAATATTTGACTCTTTAAAATATGGCTCATTTTTTAAACCTTTCAGACCCAGGACTGACCCCCTTTTTGCTACTCTACAAACTTTTCAAGGGAAGATAGTAATCATCGGAATTATAATGAAGAACTTGTGTTGAAGTATAACTCGTGATTAGGACTAGGCGATATATCGATATCTATTCAATATCGATGTATCGTGAATATCGATATATCGAATCGTCGATCTTACGATGATAGGAAACATCGCGATGTTCTCGATACCTCGCCTGTTCTCTGAAAGCCAATTTCACGCCCATAATTAACGCTAACTGCTTAAGTTTTGAGAGCACATAATTAAAAAATAATTTTGATTTTATATGCTTACGATCCTTAGCTTCAAGTAAACCTAGAATATTCAGAAATTCCATTAAAAATTTCGACGATTAAAAAAGATTGCGAAAACGAGAATTTCGTTTAAAAAAAAGCTGGATGGGAAGGTATGGGTCGGGCAGTTGAGTGTCGGTATTTTGAACGGATTCCGAAAGCTATATATTTTGTGAGAATGGCATTTTTAATATTTGTTGGTAATAAAAAATACTTGATCTTGTACAAAATATATAAAGTATAGATTTGTGTTTTAATCTTTAATCAGTGTTTTACATAATTAATTAGGCGATTGATTTGGATTTAAATGTCTCTCAATCAACTAATTTAAACACGCATATCTCAGTGAGTTTTGAAGATTTTGAGATAGATTTTTTTTTTCGTGTCTGATTCGCGGAAAATAAAGAAAATTAGGCTAATTGGAAATTTTGGACTACGGGGGCCCTACAAAAATTTATTTTCAGCATTGTCTTAAGTAGACCCCCCATGGAGACGACGTCACTAACAAAGTAGTTCCAGCTCGCTGTCTGAATTTTGAGTGAAATGAAGAATGTCAATTTAAAAATATGATTAGTTTGTTAAACCCATGTATATGTTACGGGCAATGTGATAAATCCGGGCATTATTAATAATGCCCGATTAATCACTTTGCCCGTAACATATAGCGTCTTTTTATATTTGCATACATTTGCGTTCAAAACTCCACCTACCAACCCAACAGGCTTCCTGTTTACACAGTTTTTCCCTTCCGCGTAGGAAACGTTATAGTCTAGTATTAGTAGAGTTAAATCGAAGATGATAAATGCAAGAAAATTCTATTATTTTATAAATTAAAAGTAATGAATTATTAAAAAATTCCACTGTTTTCAAAACTATAGGATAACCAACACACTCTAAAAAATTTAGATTGAAATTCCTCGGAAAAAAATGTAAAAAATAAATCTTTTAAAATTAAACTGTAAAATGGTTTTGAATGATATGGAATATTGTTCTAGAATATTTGCAGTAGCGTTCGCGGTGCCCCCAGCGCTCTACGGCGCACAGTTTGGACACGACTGCTACTAATTACGGGAGAGTTCGGATTAAAGGTATTTTACATACAATACTATGGAGCAGTGGTTCCCAACAGGTGGTCCGCGGACCACTGGTGGTCCGTGAGACCATCGGAGGTGGTCCGTGAAAAGGTTCATAAACTTACCCAAAAATTGTGTTGAAATATTAAAAAAAAAAAAGATTTTCTTATCACACAATACAAGAAGTAGTCAAAAAACCATAGATGGTAAAAAAACCCATCCACTACATAAGAAAAATTTAGTGACGGAAATGCAAAAGTTTTAAACAGATAAATTATTATTTTCTTTTTTAATCGCTCCTTTGGAATACACTTATGTTATAATTAAAGTAATGTTAATTTATCTTTTAAGTTTTATTTGATTTCCAGTTCCATTAAGAAACATATTTAAGAGTTGGTTTCTCTTCAGAAAAAAAGTAAAACTTCAGACCCTCTGTGAGGAATGAATGCATTGAAAAAAGGTTAAATTTTTAAAAATAAAGTTGTGGATAGGGATGGTCCGCGCGAGGTTCAAATTTAAGAAAAGTGGTCCGCAGACATATTTGAGTTGGGAACCACTGGTATCGAGAATATCTTTGGTTTGGGTTATCGCTGTAGTTTTCGAACATCTCTGTTTTCGATTCCTAAAAACGGACTTTTTTTTCACAAAATTCCAATCCCATATGGATTATGGAGTCTTGCCCCCTATAGCTATAGGGGGGGATCAGATAAGAAAAAGCAGGAAGCGCGGCACTCTTTTGCATGGTAAACCAGATGTGTCCACTGTCCAGATGTGTTTCCGCGAACGTTGCAATGTTGTTTGGGGCCAGCTTATGGGCCAGCTCAATTGCTTCTCAAAGGGGGTGCTTTTGTAGTATACTGCGGCAACGAGATTTTGTCGCTTGGCAGCCCTAGGAGAAACGGGACGCTTTACTTTTTTGGGGGGTGGTGGGGTTAGCCTACGCACGCCAACTTGTCAACCTCACGGCAGAAACTATGCCAAAGTTGATGTTCAAAAGAAGTGCGGGTTTCGCGTTTCTTTTCTTTGAGATGTGTCTTGATGGTGGAACTTAATTTCGTCAGAGAATGAACTAAAACTTTACATTGAGAACATTTTCTTATAAAGTACGATTTTAATAATTACTGATCATAACATTTCGGCTTTTTTTATTTGACAAATTCATTACTTATCTTTCAATTGCATAGATTTTATGAGTTCACAGCAATAGAACAAAAACAAAATTTATTTAATCCTAAAATATCACTATCGGCCGAACTGAAACTTCCATAATCATGATGATTTTATTTAATATTTTCATTTAAAACTCGAAAATTTAATTACTCCAGACTAGCTTGAAATGCGAAAAAAAGTCGTTGTGCGCATCTTCATGCACAAGAATATCCGGCTCCGGCTGCAAAAGTCCTAATTGTTCTGCTAATAGTTTTCGCTGGGTGTACTAGCAAATGAGTAATGAAATCACAATTTTAACTTAAAATGACCTATAATATTCTCAGTAATTAAATTTTTGTACCAATGTCTCTCAGTCAGACATTTTTTAACCATTGTTCAAAATTTCGCGTGATGAGAAATAAATAAATTGCGTAATGAGATTTTAAAACAGTCTAAAAGAAAAAATTTTCTTAAAATTAATTTCGATGACTATGCTACTTTAAAAAAAATACTGACTGATATAAATCCTTGAGTTTTCGCTCAGTCCCTCTTGAGTTCCACATTTTTACAGATTTTAATACATTTATTAAATTGTTTTACTAAAAAACTTACTTATTTTACTTATTTATTAGTTTTACTTATTAAATTGTTGTTACAGACTTACTTACAAACTTTATGTTAAAGAGCTTATGTCAGTTAAAAAATATATTTTGCTAACTCTTTTAAAATTTGAAACTTTACGGCAATAGTGAAGCCCCCCCCCCACCTCCCCCATAAAAACATAGAGGTCTGTATTCACCTAAAGGGAAAATTTTATTTTTAAGAGGCCCTTTAAACGAAAGAAAAATGTCCATTCTCAGCGAAACACGCATAGCCCTCGGAAAACTCCGACGTAAAACAATCCCCCTTCACTTGCCAAGAAAAGCGCAAAAGGGATCTTTCTAGGAACCCCGAACCGAAATGCTCCACGCGCGGTCCCCAAATCGGAGTGGGCTCTCCCCTGGGTCAGGGGAGGTCAAGAGACAAAATCTCGTTGCTGCAGTATAATACCCCGTTCACACATGAAAAGCAGGGCCGTGTTAAGGGAGGGGCGAAGGGGGCGTCCGCCCCGGGCGCAGTATTCAGGTATTCAAGAGAGGCGCTGAATTTGTGCCCGAATTTTTTTTTTTGCAATTTATTATTTTAGTATTTTGCAATTTAAAATTATTTTAGCATTGGACTTCGTAGATTCTTCAATACTTTCCAACGGAACCACGATGAACGTGTTCAGGGGGCGCCAAATTTTTGCCCAAACATTTTTTTGCGAATCTATCTGAGAATAATGTAAAGAAATTATATTTGGGAGGGGGCGCAAAAAAGCCAGGGGGGGCGCCAAAAAAGCCATCCGCCCCGGGCGCGATTTTCCACAACACGGCCCTGATGAAAAGTTAAACTAGATTAAGTGCTAATCTAGCTTAAGTCGGGCATGTGTGAACGAACTGTCTTAGATTTAATCTAGCTTAGCGAAAAGAAACTGGATTAACTTTAAGCTTCCCGAACTAGCTTAAGTAGGTTTGACAGTGTTGCTCTCTAGCGGCCGCTATGGAACTTCATTCACGCATGTGTCAAGAACATCATCCGACCGCCGTAAAACCATTTTCCAGGCCGAGGAAAGTCAAGAGGATACGAACAAAATGGTTGATAAAAAGGAAGAAGAATTGGTCCATCCGAAAAAAATAATTTCTTTGAACGAACTGTCTTAGTTTTAACCCATATTGGACCACTCTTAGAAAAAATCGTAGGAACAACGTAAATTTTTAAAAACATGATCATTATAAGCTACTTTCACATATAAAAAAGAAAGTTTTTTGAAAAATTATTTTTTTCTGATATATGGACTGTCCTATAAATAGGACAACGGTCCAATACGCTACAAAAAGTTACATAGGTTGACTTAGCTTACAAAAAGGGGTTTTGAAAGTCCAAAAAACAGTCCCTACATAGTCCAACATTGCACTTTTTACAAATTCTTATTGATTTTAATTAAGATTTAATTAATTATTAAGATTTTAATTGGCATCTTGTCTGCAATATGTTTATCTAGCGAAGGAAGAGAACATGATCTAAGCAAAAATTCAGGTTCACATTTTTTCCATTTAGGTGCTTTTGTATCTAACTTTGTTTCCTAACTGGGTAAAATCTCTATAGTTCCAGCAGAATCTCAAACTTTAAGATGACTACATATTTCTACTATATTGGAATTTCTTTGTCTCTGACCGCGTCTGGTTCCGGCGGGATAATAATAATTTCAGGGTCATCAAGTTCTTCATTAGATAAAGAATTCATATATTCCCAAGCTACCTCGGCAGTTAGAAATTTTCTATCCATTTTGATGCATAAAATATCCAGCCAAACTACTTACAACTACAAAGTATAGAAGCAACAAAACTAATAGAGAACAATGCGCAAGTGCAATAGCATACACAAAAGAACCAGATCGGTAAAGGAGAGATTCAAAGGGATTCTTGAACATTCCACCCTTTTATTGCCCCCTTACCCCCTATAGGCCGAGGATAGAGATTTACAACTGAAAGTTTTATGGTCCCGGTTTCTTTGAGGGGCCAATTAGCGAAAGAAAGAAACCCCCTTCTCTGTCGGTAGTGCGAGAGGAACCCCCAAACCACACCCCCAAAACCAGATATCGGGACCATAAAATTGAGATAAGAAAAATTTTCCCACGCGAAGAGTGTTTTCCACAAAAATGGGTGTTTCCCTCGCGAAATGAGGTATTTTCACGTTTTGAGATTTAATTTTATTCAAATAGTAGATCGAAAACCATGAAGAATGACGTTTACATCAAGTATTTCCGTGGCCTAGTTTCTGAGATATAAATTTTTGAAATTTCGTTTTTCTTACGGCGCGAAAATCACCCGTTTTTCCAATGGCCGATCTGTGACGTCACGGCCCGTAGTAACAGCAGCGTCATGCGTTGCTAAGCTTGTTTGCGCTTGTTTACTACACGTTTCTACCAGTGTATTTCCCTCCGCTTTGTTTGCTGTCTCTCGTTATTAATTGAAACAATGAATGATTCCTATTCATCCTATAAGTACTGTTTAGTACCTAAATGCAAAAGCACAAGCGTCAAAACTCCAGACAAGCTTTTTTTTACGTACAGCTGAGGAAAAAAAACCGTTACAGTAGACTTTGCGGGCGAACGGGTGGGGTTAGAAAGATGCTGTTGGTGTCATTTTTCAGGATTCAGTGTATGCTTGAAAAAACTAATTGACTATTTTTCTCTCAGAGGTCGTCTTCTGGCGAAAAGCAATAAAAAGTGCAACTTTTTTCATGGGAGACCCCAATTTTTATTCAATTTTATGAAAGATCATACTAATTTAACCCTCAAAACAGAGTTTCATTTAATTTGCTCACTAAGCATAGCCATGACAGACCGTCAAAAAATAAAAAATTCGTATACAAAGCCTTAAATTAGTCGCCAACATCCGACCGCCAAGTAAGAATTTCTGTCAATCTACCAGTACTAGTAGTGAACCGATTTTCATTAATATTTCAGTTTTAAATTGTTGAAACATGAGATAAGTTTGTTTTATTAAATTTTTAAGTTTTAATAAGCATGTAAATACTATGGTTAAATTATTTTTTAAAAATTTGTATTAGTAATTTAAATTTTTTTTACGTGTGAATATATCGGAGGGAGTAAATGTGATATTTTTATACATTTTAGTCTGTTTTTTTAAAGGCATAGAAAATTACGTATATAAATGTTTCTTATTCAGTTTTTGTCTTATTTTTTTATTTTTGCCTCCTATAATATCAAAATACTTGCCAAATAACCTAACACTGTTCTCTAATCTCTAGCCCAAATTAAAGGGACAATCTCGAAAAACTCAGTTAAAATACTCAGTTTAAAACTCAGCTCAAATTATGACTGAGAACCATAGAGATCTAATTTTTAATATTATTATTAGATCCTAAAGTAATAGTAATTAGTGGAGTATTGTTAGAGACCTAAAACTGGAGGATACAATAACGGTACATTGTATAGATGTATGCTTATCTGTCTAAAAATCATTATTATTAAAAGCTGTATACCTTTAAAAAAAACATTAGTAGTGGATACATAATTAATAAAAATTCCATAAATTCTAAGATATGAGTAAAAACACAATTAAACAGTTTATTTTTTCCATTTCCTTTTCACAAAAGTTACATTTAAAACCATTTTTTTTTTATGTGATGATGTTTGTCTTATATTCTTAAATAATTTTTTAGACAATTCACATAATTGAGCGATTAATTTTTTCCTTTAAAAACGATTGATAAGTTATTGTTCATTAATGGAAAAATAGTAGAAGTGAAAATGAATATGTACCTCATGGCTTTCACGTCTCTCATTTCCGCACTCATGAAATCAGGGTTATTACCCAAGAAAGAGAACATGCAAACTGTATCTATCTTCGGCAAATTGTCCGATGATTCTTTTAAAAATCCAGGTAGAAAAGGCATTTCAAAAGTGTTAAAAAATTTTGAATAAAATTGAATTATAATAGCACTTTCTCAAGAACGAAGCGAGAATACCATTCGAAGCACAGTAAACACACTTGATTTGGCGTGCCGTGACGTCACATCCAATAGAAACCCGTTTTCTGATCACGTGACTTTTCTGGCGTTTTCGCGAAAGTAAAATAGCATTTTAAATGATTTAAAACCATTTTTCAACCAAAAAATTTGAAATTTGATAGTTTTAAACCATAACGCATCGAAAAAGTGTGAAATTAAAGCGATTCCCTCACTAGTGAAAATACCTCATTCCATCTAAGACTGATTTGAAAAGAAAAGGTAGGTATCGGACCGTTGTCCTATTTATAGGACAGTTAGAAAACACGTGTCAAATACCAGTCCTATTAACTTTTTTTACGGATACTTTTAATGTTTTGGACTAAACAGACACTCTACTTAAAAATTTAATATATTTGCTTAAGAAAAAATCAGATTTTTATTCTTGCTTATTGAGTTAAAAGTATGACATTTTTAGGGGCGAATTTAAAGCTATTTTTTAATATTTTTTTTTTTTTAAATTCTACGTTTTCTCAGATATCTATTAAATTTAGTCCTTTTATAATAACTTTCAACAACTTTTATATGAGTATCAATCGATTTTTCTATTTTATACACATTTAATTCAACTGTCCTATAAATAGGACAGCGGTCCAATATGGGTTAAACTCAAGGTTAATAGAATAAGATAAGGTTGGCTCTTCACATAGGAACGAAAATTCGTGTGACGTACTGCTCTCCAGCCGATTACGTAATTCGCGTGATACCCCAGCTTCTCCTTCGATTGGGTCAGATACAATAGGGATTTTTTTGACAGGAGAGAGGGAAATTTAAACTTTGATCCAACAATTCAGTTTTGAAGCATTTAAGATATGAATCTAAAAGGGTTTTCGTTTTAGATTGAATTGATATTATAGCTTCATGTTGATGAATATCTATTGTTAATTTGAAGTAAGAAACCAAAGTAGATCGTCCCAAAGGCAAGAGGAATCCATAGATTGGTTTTAGGAACATATTAATTTCTTTTAGATTAAAAGCAATTTTGATTTGGGAGGGACAATATATTTCTAGCTCCCTTCATGGAAACTGAAAAGAGTTTAAATAAAATACTAAAAGCAATTTATAGACTTAATTATTATATTATTAAAGCTTGGCAATATTTTTATAATTATTATTATGTATCATTTTTTAATTTGAAGACTATTCAAATTTTACACTAAAACAGGATCAATGTGACCTCACCTTGGAGATCTTATAAAATGATCATATCGTAACTTTGGAACACTGATCCAACTTCAAAACTAACTGCATCAGTTCGAGTTTCTTTCGGCGATCGTATGTGGGAGTCGGCAAGTTGGTGAAGGTTTATACCCAATAAATTATCTCCTTCATGTTTGTCATGTTTAATCAAAATTGAATTCGAAATCAACAGATTATTTGATTTTTTCTTCATGTAATTATCACTTAGAATCTAAGTGATCATTTATCATCATCTGATTATGTGATTGTTTTAACACTGATCAATATGTCTTAGATACGATAGATCAGTGTTACTACAATCAGAATATAAGATACATTAGAATAATAAATTCAGTGAGATCAGGTTAATTAGTACCTAATAAACTAACTTTGAATTTTAATAAATTAGTAATAAAAGCGATTAGTAGCGTAATCAATTTTATACAAAACATACAAAAGAAGAACAACCCAAAAATAGCTCACAATTTGAGGATTTTTTAGTGATCTAAAAGTATCGGATTGAAACTAAATACTGCTTTAAAAAACGGTATTTTCTTTGTATTTAGAATTTTCTAAAATACAGATAGTGGAAATTTGTTTAACTTTTAAAATATTGTTACAAATCGATCACTATTGATTTAAGTAATGAACCTCCGATGCATAGGAATCAGTTTTAAATTTCATAGTTTGTATTTAATCCACTATTTGGTAAGCTATAAACTTGTTCTTCAAGTTGCTTTTGAGAAGGAAAACAAGATACTCATAATTTAATTCAATGAAAAATTTTAATCAGTTTTAACCCATCAGAAGTTAAAAAATTGAATGCAACCGTATAGATCACAAGTATTGATATTTAAATATATGATTTGTTGCTTAGGCAAGTTCACAGGTCTATATTTTCCCTTCCGCGTCTTATATTACTCCCTTCTACGTAAGAAAATCCCTATAAGAAGCTCCGCGATTTCCCTACGTAACCCTGATTGGTCACTCCTGTCAAAACTTCAACGCCTTCCAGCCGATTACGTCATCCTGGCTGAAAGTAATCGGAGAGCCAGATGAGCCCCCCCTGGGTTAAACTAGCTCAGAGATAGTTAAGAGTTTAAGTTATTGTGGCGCCATCTACTAAGAGGAAAAAAAACAAAAAATACTGCAAACATTTTTTTATTTGATATTACATCAGCACAGCCGCTTGTAAATCTTATATATTAAAATAATTTGGTTTTTCTTTCGGCCGGCCGCCAGGCCGCACCCCCGTTCCGATTTGAACAAACTCGGTCTTGATCGAAAGCTCTCCACCCCTAGATGAGCCAATAATATATCACGTTCCACCAAAACATTCCATTTTTACATTATGCGGTTTTTTCGTTTTGCCCCCATGTTCCCATGGAGAGGTTCCGTTCGGCCGGCCGCCAGCCCGAACCCCTGAACCGATTTGGACAAACTCGGTCTTGATCGAAAGATTTCCAACCCTAGATGAGCCAATAACATGTCACGTCCCTTCAAAGCATTCCATTTTTAAATTAGAAATTAATTTAAATTTGCCCCATTGTTTCAGTTAATATTTTTACCAACACAGGCAAAACGTCTTTTAAAGAGCGTGAAGAAAATCTACTTTGAAATTATCAATCTTCAATGTTTTGACGTTTTACTAGATTTATCGCAACAGGATACTAGGCATATTGAATTTATAAAAAAAATACTGGTACAGGTTTAATTGAAGTATTATTTCTTTCTCTTCAGATGACGCAAAAGAATAAATTAGTTGTGGTTAGAAAAACCTATAATTTGATTGAAAATATTGAACAGTTTAGCGCTGACGATGCAGTTTAACAAAAATAATAAATTGTAAAAAATTTAACTGCGCTGCAAGCGTGTGGTATAGTAACGAGCGAAGCTCGCATCAGCGCCAAAGGCGCGTAATCTAGCTGGTAAGACGCGGCTTTGCCGGGTCAAACCAGCTAGCTAAATATATTTTCGAAAGGGATAAAGAAATTGGACAACCCAAGAAGAAAAATAGGTATTCTGCAAGTATAAGTGCAAAGTAAAAAAAAGTTTGAGTGGTAGACTTAGGCTTAGAGACGAACGCTTGGGCTTGGACGGCAGCCATTTTCTTACTCGTAGCGCCACCTGGACGAACTGTCTGATTTAATCTAGTTTATAGTCTGTGTAAATAAAATCGGCGGTTTCACGTCATGCTTTACCATGGCAACGCAGAAGAAATACATGGAGAAAAAACTCAAGGTCAACCGCCGATTCTATTTACACAGACTATAGTGAATAGAAACTGGATTAACTAGTGTGAACGGGTAAAAATAAGCTAGTTTAAGTTAAACTAGCTTAAGTTCTCTCTTAAGTTAATCTTGTTTAACTTTTCATGTGTGAACGTAGTATAAGAAACATTCTTCACCGAAGAATTGCAGAAAAATCTTGAGTGGTCAGTGGGGGAAGGGAAAGGCCGTCCAATGGAGTGTGTCCAGTGATAACACATCGAATGTGTTCTAGTAAATCTCCATAAGCTTTGGCAGTATATATGTTACGGGCAATGTGATAAATTCAGTGGAATTAATGCATGAAATTTATCACTTTGCCCGCCTCCACTTCGGGCATTATTAATAATGCCCGATTAATCACTTTGCCCATAACATGTAGACTAGATAGGTTCCGCATTGCATACAGATAATTTTCTCAGTAAAATTTGGAATATACCTAGTTTTCTGGTAAGTTTTTATTTGTTTTTAACATTTTATTGTTTCATTAAAATAATTTGATTTTCATACAAATAAACTTCAACGGGATTGTTATAAGAAACTCATTGACTTGCACTATCGAAGATGCTACGTTTTAGCATGATTATGAAGTGAAGTACCTATAAAAGTGTAGATAACAAGTTCATCTAAATGGAATAATACCCCTTTTATTAAGTAAGAAACTAGGATAAAGAGATATTTAAATTTCTTTACTTACTTTTTTAATTGTAAAATATTATGTACTCTATGATGTTTGTATAAGAAAGTTTATCAGTATATTTTTGTGTGTTAGGTATTATGTAGATTGCAAATTAATATCGAGCTATGTTCACACGTTGTGTAGATATGAAAGTAAATTATATATTTATTGGCTCGAGCAACCTTGGCTATCTTCCAATGAATAGAAGACGGAGTTGAAGAAAAGAAACATACCTTTTATTTACTTTTCAAGCGAAGTTAGTTTTTATATATTACATACTATTTTTAGTGTAAAAACAATCCCAAGGGGGGGGGGTCTGGCAGTTTCTTACGTAATGATGAGGGGTTGGGGTTTGCTTATTTTTGCTGACAAGTGGGGGTCAAAAATGACCCAAAAAGTGCTTACGTAATATTAGAACGGCCCCAAGGTTCCTTTCGACTTTGATCCAGATGCAGCTTCCCGAAAACGACATCAGTCAAATAGAGATATTTTTAAAATTTTATTTCTTAAAAAGCTTTAAAAATAAAAAAATTATTATGGGATGAATAGAAAGAAAATCAACCGACGTGGACCCCTCTGTTTACATACAAGGAAACAAGTCCGAGATCTCGTTTTTTATTACCGCGATTATTTGGTTGACGAGATTTCAGCTGTGTGTTCACCTCGTTCTTGAAACCTGCATTTGACACTCGGTCCCATCTGCATTTATACAGCTGGTTGAAAGTATTGTTTGTCTTTTCTCTTTATACTCGAACACTATGACGACACTAACGAACAAAGTAGTTCTTTCTGTTTCCGCGTAGTGACGCCATAGGGTCAGAAATAGGTTGCTGGTTAGAGTAACCCCAAATGACCCAGGCCATTCTCTCCCTTAGGTATAAATAGAGAGGGCCAACCTTGCTACCCCACCCCTATTTCCCATACGATACGCCTACTTGAACAGGATTTCCCCTTTCCCACACCTTCTAGCAAAGAAAGACAGACACAATGTAGTTGGAATTTCGAAAATCCTAGAGACCCCCACTTCTGTCTGCAGGGCCGCCGAGAGCCAAGTCGGGCCCCGGGTACAAGGTTGAGAAGCGGGCCCCCAATGACATATTCTCATTTCGAGGTAGGGGGCGAAATTTTCTGAAGTGCCTCCACCCATGCATTCATAGGCTTAATGTAATTTTTAGAATATATCTAGGCAAGATCTGAATTTCACTCAACTTAAAAGTATCGTTTTCTTGATAATACGACGAGTAACAAGTAATAAAGGGGGTCTTCCCCCAGAAAATTTTTGAAAATATGCCCTAGAAAACTGGGAATTTACTCATTTTTGGACCTTTATGTGAACAAATTAATTTCCAAAATATTCAAAATGATATCCGTCTTAGTACTTAATATAAAAAGCTTTGGGTACCAGGCCCTCTACCGGCCCGGGGGTATCGTACCCCCTCGCCCCCCTCTCTCGTCAGGCCTGTCTGTCAGCCTTGACCTGAACCGGGGGGTCGGTCCCAATTCTTCCCAGATTCTTTGGAATCTTATTCTCAACCTGTGGCTGATACTGCCCCAAGAGGGTGTAAAAGTTTTCTAATGGGGAGGCGATCAGTTTAATGGGAGTAAAAAAACGTTGGCTATTTTTAAGTAATTAAACTATATATTTATGTTTAAACACAAGTCAGAAATCTTTAAACAGTAGCTTAAAATCATTATATTTTAACTATCTAAAATTCAAAAATTTTCCTGGGGAACATCCTAGATCTAGAACCAAACTAAGTGTAAATGAGTAATTTTAGTCGTTTTTAAGCTGGAAACAGAAAAAATTCAACGTTATAAATATTATAAAGAATTTAAGTACACAAATTTCTAAAGGGAGGGGTTTCTTCTTTGAAACCCATCTGGAAAATATTCCCCTTACCTCTTATGTAATTTTGATGTAATACATGCATGGTGTTTCAAAAGTCCGTTTCACGGCTTTTATTTGGAACCACCGTCTCCTAGGGTCCTCTCCTAGGAAGTAAGGTCTACCCCTAGGTAAGTGACCCTGGAGAATACATTGAGAAGACATACAGCTCCCCTAGCGGCGAAATAAAAAAGTTAAGAAAATTAATTAAAGAAATAAAGCAAACTCCTCAGTGAGAGTATTGTTGCTACTGTTATGTGAAACTCACTGAAAAAAATTTCATGAAAATATCGTGAATATTCGCGGAGATATTAGCATGTGAAAATAGCTCTTTTTCACGCATCAAAAGAGAATTTTTTTTTTAATTAAAATTTTTCTTTATTTAACTAAAAAGATACAAAACTACATAATAACTCTGAAAACCTGGCAAATTTGCGAACTTTTCCATTTTTGAGGCCTTTCACATGCTAATATCTCCGCGAATATTCACGATATTTTCATGAAATGTTTTACAGTGAGTTCCTTATTTATAACAGCGGCAACAATCAATACTCTCACTGAGGAGTTTTCTCTATCTCCTTTAGTTTCCTGATTAATTTTGTAACCTTTTTTATGTCGCCGCTAGGGGCGCTGTAAGTCTTCTCAATGGATTCTCCAGGGTCATTTACCTAAGGGTAGAGCTTACCTCCAGGACCCTAGGAGACGTTGGTTCCAACGGACTTTTGAAACACCCTGTATATGCGAACAAAATAAATAACATCAAAACTACCTGAAATTTGATAGGTGCAAAATTGTTTGTTGAAAAAATACATAATTAAACACAGAATTTTAAAATATCACATAAAAATGTTTAATAACTAGTAAAGTATAATACATACAATAACAGTTGTTTCTTCACCGGGGCCCCACCGTAAAAGGGGATATGCGAGTGAATGTTGGCGTGGGCTACCGTACTTTAACTCCATGGCTTGGTCCACGTAAGGAAGTTGCTAATTACATGTTCATGTACCCTTATTTTGGCGTTGTTTAAAAAAGTCAGGGAAACGGGTGCGACACCCCCCATTTTTTTTCCTTTCGGTACCCTAAAATTGTTGCTCCTTACTGAGCTCATAGTACAAATACAAGGGTTGCTGTTTTGGATCAAGTATTTACCCTGAACTACGCCGAGTTTTTACAGCAATCCTAAACAGCATTTAAGATGTCCAAAATAGACCAAAGTTAAAAAATTGAAAGTGGAGCTATTGTCTAAACGCCAAGAGAAAAACTTTGAAAAAAGAAGTGCAATGCTAAATGACAGCAACACATTTGGCATAAAAACGTTTTTTCAGCGTTAAGGGGACATCCATAAATTACGTGAGGTGTTTCTTTTCCAAAATCTGGACCCCCCTCCCCCCTTGGTGAGATTTTGCTGGACCCTACGTGAGATTTATCTACAACTTTTTCAAAATGATTATCCTTTCTCATACTTAAAAAACAAAGAAAATCGTTTAATTTCTAACTTAAAAAGTTGATGTGAGATTTTAATCGACCCCCCTTGGTGAGATTTTTCCAAACCCCTCCCCCCCCTTTTTTGACCTCACGTAATTTATGGATGTCCCCTAATGATTTACCATCAACCCCCCAAAATTGAGTTACGACATTGAGTACGAATTTGAGTGAAAATGGAGTTACGACATTGAGTACGTATTTGAGTGAAAATTGAGTTGTGAAAATTGAGTTACGACATTGAGTACGAATTTGAGTGAAAATTGAGTTACGAAAATTGAGTTTTTTTTTTTTTTTTAATTTCCAAGGTGCCCCCCTTCATCTTGTTACAAATACTGAAACATTATTACATGCAAATTTTCAGGTCTCTAGGCCAATTTTTGACCCTTGGGCCCCTCAAAAGTAGTTTTTTCATGTTAAATGAGTCAAACGAGTTAAAGTTTAATATACATTCATTTTTTACTAGTAGGGACAGGATGGAAGGCAGGGGTCGATCCAGCCAAAAATTGGGGCCTTTTTGCTGCCCCTTCACAAAATTCCATTAACTAAAAAAGGCCCCTTCACAAAAATTAAATTCTTAAAAAAGGCCTCTTCACAAAATTAAATTTCGTAAAAACAACCCAAATCTAAATCATCTTTAATCGTTATTTGCAAGAAAACATTCACAAAACCTTGTTTGTTTCAAATAAAAAATGTTTTTTTACAAAGTTTGAAAAGTTAAAATATAATTTGAAGGGGGTAACCTTAAAAAAATGTTCAAAAAAACCCCCACTCAAGTGGCCTTTATCCAGCTCCCGCCGCAAGCGCCAGCGAGCAGTCTCTATTTTCGGGAAGAGTGCGCTTTTACCCTCGGGGAACATCCCCGCAGTTGGTGCGCAGTTTTTCCTATTAGGGCCACCGTAGACTTTCTGGATGTAATAAAACAATTATCTCCAGGAAGAAACCTGAGTTTATGGCGCCGGTGTCTTCATGTGGTCAATTTTCGACAGCTCTCAGGCGCGAGTGGGAGGGGAGATACAAAGAGATTGAGGGAGATAGGGGAGATAAACTGCTGGTGGTCCAGCCGCAAATTGTTTTATTACATCCAGGCACTGGATGTAATAAAACTTTACGGTGACCCATAGGATCTTGAGAAAAGGATACCTCTAAGGGTCTAAGGTCTCAATTTTGAGAGCGTTCAGGCTTATTAAATAAAAAACATCAAAAAATGGAGATATTTTAAATATTTTCCCTATACTTTAACATGGGAACGCGGGTGTCAAAAATTGGCCTAGAGACATGAAAATACACTGGTGTGCAAAAATTAAGGACCGAACTGGTTTATTTTTCAATATAACACCTAGCATAATTATTTTTCATCCATGAAAATAATACCACAAGATGTTCAAGGAGTGGGAATATAGGGCACGAGAACAAATTTTCCCTACCAATAATTTAAGGGGGTAAATGGGCCCTCCATTGATAATGGAGTTCCATTACACATTTGGAGCAGTGACAGAAACGTCTATGTGAGAGGTATTTAACCAAAAATTTGATGTTGTTTGTAAAGAATATAATTATTCCTGAACTCAACGCATGTTTTGAAATGTGTGTACTAATTTTAAATAGTATTTTTTAGGTTTTATTGAGAGATATTGGTCTAATCATTATTTTTGGCAAGTTTTAGCTTCTGGATCATTTTTGGTATATGTTATCTGACCGTCAACCATATTTTCAGTAGTTCTCACATGTGCTTGATCGCGTTTAGGTCTGTGAACCCGGAAAGTAACTTTATTCTCTCAAAATCATGACTTATGAAAAACTTTGAGAAAGCTACATTGTGATTTTTCGCAGCTTTTTCATACAGAAAGAGAAAATAAGAACCCAAAATGTCTTCTAACAGAAGCAAATGAGACATGAGAAAACGAGACACAATTGCAGACATCAGTGAAAATCTCTGTGGTGTATAAGGGGTGCTAAAACGGTGCAAAAAAATATTTTATAGTTACACTGGAAAAATTCGATGTCTTTAAAACTTATTTTTAGGTGAATGGAGATATTTTTACAGATGTTTGCTTCTTTTCAGACATGAATAGGTCCATAAACACTAAAAAAAATCAATTTTTGTAACGTTAATAAAAGATTTATTTCATATGAAACTATACAATTCTTTTGTTCCGTTACAGCATCCCCTATACACCACAGAGATTTTCACTGATGTCTGCAATTGTGTACCTGTGTTCTCATGTCTCATTTGCTTGTGTTAGAAGACATTTTGGATCCTTATTTTCTCTTTCTGCATGACAAAGCTGCGAAAAATCACAATTTGGCTTTCTCAAAGTTTTTCAGAAGGAACGATTTTGAAAGAATAAAGTTACTTTCCGGGTACACAGACCTAAACGCGATCAAGCACATATGAAAACTACTGAAAATATGGTTGACGGTCAGATACCACATACCAAAAATAATCCAGAAGCTAAAACTTGCCAAAAATAATGATTAGACCAATATCTCTCAATAAAACCTAAAAAATACCATTGAAAATTAGTACACACATTTCAAAACATGCGTTGAGTTCAGGAATAATCATATTCTTTACAAATAGCATCAAATTTTCCGTTAAATACCTCTCACATAGACGTTTCTGTCACTGCTCCAAATGTGTAATGGAACTCCATTATCAATGGAAGGCCCATTTACCCCCTTAAATTATTGGTACGGAAAATTTATTCTCGCGCCCTATATTCCCACTCCTTGAACATCTTGTGGTATTATTTTCATGGATGAAAAATAATTATGCTAGGTGTTATATTGAAAAAACAGTTCGGTCCTTAATTTTTGCACACCAGTGTATAATGTAGGTAATAATGCTTCAGTATTTGTAACAACATGAGGGGGTGGGCACCTGGGAAATTCCAAAGAAAAAAAAATTATCATAGACATTTACAATGGGGTACTGCTAGTTTTGGCACCAAAGGCCTTGATTTCTTTGCATTACCCAGCGGACACATACACAGGCCCGTGCTGGGTACCTTCAGAGGGCGGTGGACAAAGGGTGAAAGGGCGCCGTCCAAATAATTATTTGTAAACCTAAAAACTTACTTTTCTTTTAAGATTGGTAACGTTTCACAAATTGCTTTTCTCAATAGAAAAAAATTAAAGCAATACTGCTATTTGAGATATATTTGATTGTTTTTTATTTCTAATATTTGATTTTTGTGAAAAACAGTATTTTGAATAATTTCGACCCCCTTCGGATGATTACATCAAACGAGGACTACTCCTCGTAAGTCAGAGAATATTCAAGGAAAATTAGTTTATAATGGATTTAAAAAATTCGAGAGGGGTCTGGGGGTCCTCCCCCAGAAAATGTTTGGAATTTTTACTCCTAAAAGTACTGTTTTGACACATTTTGGGTTACATCCGAAGGAAAAAACAGCATAAATATTTGTCTTAATTTTAGGAGGGGTTAAACCCCTGAAACCCCATTGGATATGGCCCTGCGTTCGATAATTCTCTCTAATGACTAAGGACGGCCCTTAGTCAAGTAACTGCCTGTTTAAATAACAGCACCGTAAAAAATTAACGCCCCGCCCTTTCAATTTCAACGTATTTCTCTAAAGGCCCACCAAAAATTAGTGCTGTGCCCTTGCATTTTCTGGTTTGTGCACTATCAAGGTATGTATTAGTACTTTTTTTTCGCTAAGGGTTCCCCTAGGGCCTAGTGCAAAAAACACAATACCTTGACTTAACACTCTCAAAGGTACTTGCTGTTTTGATTAAAGGCGCCCACCTCTATTAAGTAGTAGCCTACAGTCGCAACACTCAATCAAAGCCTTGTCAGTATTGGAATACAGGGTTCATACACTTTTTGAGGCAAAAAATTCAAGGATTTTCAAGGCCTTTTCCAGGCTACCAGATGAAAAATTCAAGGCTGACCGATATTGTATGTAACTTTTTTTAAGTAGTACTCAAGTTTCATTTCATACAATTTTATCTATAAAACAGTTTAATTAAAGCAAATTTTCATACAGGTTCCTAGTTACAAAAATAAAGTGGTTTGAATAAAATTTTAATTAAGCTTTTTATTAACAAAATATTTTCACGTAATTTTTAAATAAATAAACCTAACAGATTTAATTTCAAAAAATAAAAGACTACCTTATACTTGCAATAAAACTGTAAGTAATGATCAATAATTTTCACGATGCATTGACTCAATGTATAAATTGGGCAGAAAATGAAAAACTGACAGGAGTAAAAAACTTTAGTCTAAGAAGTTTAATTTCAACCCCTAAAAATTACCCATGTGGAAGATTTTGTAAGACTTTCTTTCTGATAGAAAATTTAAATAATGCTTAAATAATATTTACCTTAAAATTTTCATATACCCTATTATCTACACACCTTGGAATTATTTGTTTAATATTAAAGCTCTCAAATTCAAACCATAAATTTGTATTTGCCTTCTTGCAAACAACAAGAAATTCCTCTAATATTTTTTTTTAATTTACCAGATAAATATTGGACACATTTGAACTACAATAAGTGAACAGTTTCTCCAAAAACAAGCATTTAAAGCCAAGGATATTGATGCAAAGTAAGAAAAACGCATGGAAAAACGCGATCGCGAACCGTCTGTCGAGTTGTTTTTTCTGCCTGCGTCCATGCCGTCAAAATGCCAACTTTACAGGCAAACGTCCGGAAGGATGTATGAAAATTCGGAATTTTTCATTGAAATTCCGGACAAGAGGATTTCAGGACATAATCAGCAGATACCCTGAAATCTTTTTCTGGCCAAAAATGTCAAGGTCTAAATAAAATTCAAGGATTTTCAAGGCTCTTAGGGTAAAATACGTTTTTTCAAGGACTTTCAAGGCCTTGAAATAGAAAATTTGAAATTCAAGGACTTTCAAGGCCGCGTACGAACTCTGGGAATAGGAGGGCGGCTAAATATCCAGGCTGGAGGGCGCACCGGGATATGTCCCGGTGTCCCGGCGGCCCAGCACGGGCCTGACGTTTGCCTAATTTACACTTGCAAAACCCGGGGGAGCATTCAAATGAATTCAGTCTTAGGTAACACTTTATGAAGCGGGGAATTTCAAAACCCTCGATCGCTGCATCACACAGATTATCAGCATCACAAAGACTTTTTCGCACCTGGACCCGCGACAGATGCATCAGAGATCGAGGTTGGCTGACTTCGGGTACCTCGAAGATGGTGTTGCGCCTCTTGTATTCGTCGCAGAGTTCCTCAAGCTGCAGTAGATCTCCTCTGAAGAAAGGTTCCAGCAAATCGGACATCTCGGTGGTGGAAATGAAGGGGTGCGGCACCGACTTCCATATGAGGGTGAATATCTCGTCGGTGCCTTTTGAGATAACGGGCCCACCGAAGAGAGCCAACAGAATCTCCACTGCCAACTGCAAACGCAAGCTGGGACGTTGTGAAAGGAATTGGGACAGGTGGTTTTCCAGAGGTATCCCTCTGATTTCAACACTGAAAGAAAGGAGAAATTTAAGTACAAAATACTCGTCAGCAACGTTTCCTGACTCTATGACGTCACTACGCGGAAGCAGAAACTGCGTAAACAGAAAGCCTGTTGGGTTGCTAGGAAGAAGTTCGGTACACTGGGCCGTCCATAAATGATGTCATGTCACACTTTTTTGCCCATTTTTTACCCCCTCCCCCCTATGTCACATGTCACGTTTTCAATCAAATAAAAAATCTTAGAAAAAAATTCTGTTTTTGTTATTTTTGGTTGATTATCAGTTTTGGGGGAAGATGTGATGTCACAACTTTTGAAACCCCCCCTCCCCCTTGTCACAAATTGATTAACCCCCTCCCCCCCTCTGAGCGTGACGTCATTTATGGACGGCCCCATGGGTACGCAACCACTTATTATTTATTGAAAAATTTATAAGTAAATTATTGAAAATTCTATATCAAATTTGCATTTTACTTTAAAATTAAAGTGAGTAAAGTAAAATATTAAGTTGGTTTTTAATATTCACGTTGCCGGGAAAATTAATTAAAAACGCTATAGAAATACAGTGGGGCGGTGGGAATAGTTTCGAGGGTTTCTTCATAAACCTCTTGAACCTGAAGGAAAAGGGTAGCGCTGAGTTTATAAAGAGGAAGAGACTCTGACCTTTAAACTACTTTACTTACTACTTTCATTTGATTTTTAATTGTTTTAATTAGTAAAATATCTGGCTTGTTTCTTACTACCCCTCGTAGGGTAATAAGATTACAGTCGCTTGGGGTAATAAGACACACGTAAAAAAAATCCCTTTCGCCTTTACTTAGTAGGTTCATTATTTTTTCAAAGAAAGCTGATAATGATATAAACATTCTGTAAAAAAAATCAGCTTCATAAACTTAAAGGAAAATTCTGTGGAGTTTGGCATGTTTCTTATTACCCCACTCTCCCCTAATTAAATGTGCGTGTTTAATAACCAAACCGGTTCAATTCCGTTTTCTGTTCCATTAACTATCGCTAAGCAAATATTCTAAACATAATTGTATGTTTTTTTCGGTTAGTTGCGAGTTTTGGCGGTCTGTAAAACTTTTGGCGAAAGTCCGTTTCACGATTTTTATTTGGAACCAACGTCTTCTAGGGTAGTGAAAGTAAGGTCTACCCCTGTGTAAGTGACCCTGGAAAATCCATTGTGATGACTTACAGCGCCCCTAGCAGTGAAATAAAAAAGTTAAAAAAAATAATTAAAAAACTAAAGGAGATGGAACAAAAACTTCAGTGCAAAAATTGTTGGTAAAATCAGAAAGAACACACAGAAAAAATTTCTATAAAAATATCTTCCGATATTCGAGGAGATATTAACGACCGGGACAGGGGGGGGGGTTCGCCTCCGCAGTTTCAGGAGTGGGGGGGAGGGGCTCGCCCACCCAGTTTTTCATAAATTTTTCAGACATATTTTGGAATAATCTGGGAAAACTGGGATGTGTTTACTGCTTTTCACTTATCAGAAAACGGAATTCTATTGGATGTGACATTGTGACGTCACAGCGCGTGTATACAACAGAGTTTCTGTTTTCGCGCCAAAACGCAAAACGATGCAAAAATTAATATCTCAGAAACTTTATTTAAACATCATTCTTCATGGTTTTTTATCTACTATTTTAATATAATTTAATCTCAAAACGTGCAAATACCTCATTGAATCAATAGAGCATTTTCAATCACATGACTCGGACGTAACAACGGCCTTAGCAACAGAAGATCTTACAGTTTTTTGCCCTACAGAGGTTAACAGTTACAGAAAATGACTAGCCGTGGTATTCTTCTATTGGAGCATTTGCAATCACGTGATCCCATACCTAAAAACTGCCTTAGCAACAGATAAACAACGGCCTTAGCAACAGTTAAAAGCCCTACAGAAGGTACACAGTTAAAAGAAAATAACCGGTTGTGACGTCACCTGAAAACACTCTATAAAGCTAACAATAAAATCAAATTATTGAATATGGTGCACGGGGAGCTTTTTGTTTAAAATAAAAAAAATATATTGAATATACTAACCTAGTAAGCATCTCGCAACACCATTTAAAATATTCCTCATCGAACTGATAGTAAGTGAATCCCTGTTTGAGAAGATCGGCACTGTAACCTTGACGATTTCGAGTGTCCAGTTCGTCCGAATGACATCGAAGTCGAAGTATCATCCCCAAGTGGTCGCCCGGCACGATTTCCAACAAATCTTCGTTACCACGCAACATCTTTCTGCACATTCCCGCGAGCCAAAAGAGCCGGACGGAAACGGCATCCTTCCCTAAGTGGCCAATGAAATCCTTGAAGTACGGTAACCACGCGGGCAGCACGCTATCGCCGTGCTCTTCCCTGTTGAAGTACTGGCGATGCCAATGGAAAAAGCTCAAGAACATGCCTGCGAAAGGGCTGAAGTTCTCGCGCCTCTCCTCTTCGCTCATGCTTTGCAGCGTTTCGGTGAAGATGCGCATGTATACGGGAGCCCAAGTCAGGCTGTTGCTGAAAAACACGGCCCACGCCGCGATTCTGGTGCGGAACGAGGAGGGCCACCTCAACCCCCAGCGAATGGCTTCCCGGCGGAATTCGAGGAACCTGGACTCCATCGCTTTTCTCTGCCCCGCTGCCGTTCTGGGCTTGGTACGCAAACGCATTCTCTGCCACGACCGCGACATGTTTCCATCCAATCGGCCTACACAGTACACAACACTACACGAACAGAACAGAGCGCCTCGCCGGAGACTTTCTCCCCCCCTGAATGGCTGGACGGACGAGTCCAATTCTAGCCCTGAGCCCTGGCCCTGATTTGCTGGACGAGTCAAAACACGAATCCCACTGAAAACCGGTCGAGAAAATGCTGGCTTGCTGGCTCCATCAGGTGGTTTCTTGGCTTGTCAGGGGACGTCTACAAATTACACGAGTCTTTTTTTTTCTCCACATATCAGACCCCTGCCTTCTCTCGGGTGAAATTTACAATTTAGTGAGATTTTGCAGACTCCTTCCCCTCTAATTCCCTCGTGAGATTTCCTCAGGGCCTGATTTACCATTAGGCCCCCTAATTTTAAAAAGTTGACAAAAATTTATAGTAGAAATAAGTTTTTATACTCCCTAGTAGGACAGTGGCGTAACTAGAGATGAGCCATGGGGGGTGTTACTCCGACTAGTCAACCCCTTCAACATATTACTCCCTTTTGAAAAGTGTCTCATAATATAGGTTTATATACATAATAATATAATTATACATAATATAGGTAAACAATTTTTTTTTGCAAAACTTTCCGAAGGGAAAACTTCATCTAAGAGGCTTAACTTTCAAGAGAAAACCACAGTATAACAGACGTAATAATTTTATAGGGGGTTTGGGGGTTCTCCCCCAGAATTTTTTAAAAATTCGTGTCTCAATGTAGTGTTTAAATTCATTTTGGGGCTCTTTGGGTTAGTTCCTAAAAGAACAGTTACTTGTGAACCGCCTTCCTTGTGAAGAGAAAACTTTTCAGTTTTTCATGTTTTAGAAACCGTCGATGTAATGGGGGGGGTTACAACCCCAATAACCCCCCCCCCCTCGTTACGCCTATGAAGCCGATCCTACCCAACACCTCCAACCATCGGCTAACTTTCCCATCCCTGCCGAAAACTAGTAGATCGATCAACAAAATTATCCCCTCCCATCCATCACAGAATGAGATGAAGACCAAATCGAAAAAAATTAGCTATTTTAAAATAATTTACTGAAACCTGGATATTCTTTCATTAATCAGTGCAAATAAAAAAATATGGTATTCACTTAAAAATATTCAATAAGCAATCAATCAACGTTAAACGGGGTCATTCTTCCAATAATTTAGCGCCTATGAATTCAATGTATCGAGAAAAGTATCGCAAGAAGGTTCGATACCAAAAGTATCGGTATCGAAAAAAGTATCGCAAAAAGGTTCGATACCAAAAGTATCGGTATCGCAAAAAGGTTCGATACCACTTGAGCGATACCTCTGGCGATACCCCTCAAGAGTCGATACCTTGGGTGAAGTGGGACATAAATGACTCATTGCGGAGAAAGAGTCGAGAGGAGCAAAGCGCGAGTGTCTTTCGGCGCGATTCGGCGGGAGAAAAAACACAAGGCCGTCAAATCTCGCTCGCAGAAGATTTACGGCTCCGGTTGATTGATTGAGGCTGAGGGGGGGGAGTTCGTTTCTCTTGGATAACGAATCTGGATTTTAAGCTGGAAAAGAAATAAGAACAGGTTGCGTTAAATCAACAGCAATATTTTTAAGATAATTTCATTGAAAATTTTTTGTTAATAAAGTATCGATACTTTTATTTAGGTATCGAATACACCCGATACTTTTAGGTATCGAATACTTAAGTATTTGGTATCGATACCTGCCCATCACTAATTCGGATCAGTAGTTAAAAAGTTTTTCTCTGGAAACCGTTCACCAAAAACCATTTTTTGGAATAGAGAAATTAAGTAGACAAATTTATGAAAATAACATATGCAGCACCAAGGGGAGTATATCCCGTTCAGGTGACAGATAAATTTTAATTTAATTAATACAAAAAGGGAAATTTAACTTTAAAAAAATTATAAGAATGCATGAAAAACACACACTGTGTCGTCCAAATTTATTATGAAATTAAAAAGTTAGCTTTTAAAAGTCAAATATTTCTCTAAATTTTGTAGACAAAGAGACAAAACGCAAATATTAATCGTTATCCTGTAAATTCTTAAATTATCTCATAACTTTTTTTTTACCCATGTGAGGCTTGGGCTTGGGGTATCGTTGGACATGTCCCTGGCGGGGTCCCACTTTTGACACTTTGAATGTTAAACTTAATTACTCTTTAGGTTTAACAAAATGTTTTCTTTTCTTTTCTAAAATAGTAATGGATACGCGCATTTTATAATTTCAATATAATTATAATAATAACCTAAATTATTATCTTTATTAAAAAATTCTTTTCAAACTACATGTGAATGTAACCTTGCCCCATACATAAAAAAAAATTCTCTATGAAATATATACTCCAGGAGAAAAACATTTTAAAAGGATTATTATCATTACTACAAGGAGATTTGCACATATTACTTAACTTTGAAAGTATAATTAGCACTATATTCTACTTGTAGTTATTCTAATTAGTAACACTATGAAGCATCATTTTACCCATACAATAAAAATTACTCATACATTAAAACTGAAACTGATTCGACAAAAATAGTACACAACAAATTATTTGTATGCAGAATAATATTCATGTTATTAAGTAATCATAAAAAAGGTAATTAAAGGTTTTATGAAATCATATAACATCTTTTTATGAACAAAACTACCATTAAAAAAATATTCATAATATCAAAACCATTTCTTTGATATCCACACAATAATATTATTTCTACCATAAATTTCCTTTATTAGAATTCTAACTTAACTGCAAACCAACTAATATATCTGGCCTTTTACAAAATTCAATATATTTTATGTTCAACAAAAGCTTTATCTTGTTTATTTTTTAATTTGTTTCTTGTTTATTATTACTCCGATCCCAAATTGGGAAATATAGGAGCCTGTCATCCAGAATAATGACCGACAATTTCATACATTCGTTTGAAAACACTGATAATCACATACATAAAAATTTGTTTCAATCAGTACTCGACCGAACCATTTCGTTTAGTGTGTTATTGGCATTCAAAAATGAAGAAAATCTAAACCTTTTCCATAAAATTTTGGGTCTCAAAACGCTTTTTCGCATCTTAGTTTTCGAATTTTTCCCTGGGGAGAAATCCCCAGCCCCCCTTTTCACTGGTAGTAATGCTTTTCCTTAAAAAAGTAGTTATAGAGAGGAGAGGTCCCTGCATCACTCGCTTGAGGTGCCCCCTCAACATCAATCTAAAAGAGCAACGAAAGCATGAAGGAAAAAATCGTGGACTTTTGCCCCCCAGTGAAAATTCCTTAAAAAATGGCCTAGATAGACGTTACACGTGGAATCTTCAATCAACAAAGCCAGACTGACCGACCACTGAAATGACCATTAAATCAAGAAAGAATACTGTGAAATTGATCGGCTAGGGGGCAATCCACCTGCAAAGCAATTGGCTACAAAGCAACGTGTCGTGCTATGAGTGTACGTGCTCACAGCTCACAGCACAGCCTACATCTAAAATTCGTGCTCTGAGTCTTTATGGTTTCTACAGTCACGAATTTTACAGCGCTTGTAAAAGTATTCCGCTCAAATACATTTCACCATCTATTTCTAATAATTTTCCCTTTACTACTTTAATTCTACGTTAAGTTAAACAAAAAAACTCGTTTTTCATACTCGTGAAACCAAAAACTAAACCTGTATTCAAATCATTAACAGCCATATTCACAGCCATCAGCGTCGGTGTTAAATCCTAGGTCAAAGAAGGATTCCGCCAATCAGAGTCAGCGAAAAGTTAGTTTTTCTTTCTTTAGCTGTTGGTTAACCGCGAAGCTGATGGCTGTTAATTTATTAATATACAGACAAACCTTAAAATTTTGATTTTTGTGAATGGTTATGTTTAATAAATTAATAAACACAAAATTCCAAATAGAACATGAAATTTTAATGATACGATAAAAAGTACACATAAAGGAATAGCAAAAGTATAGTGGAGGTAGCCACATTTGCCAAAATTGCCACAGTTGAATTTAATCACAATAATAATAATTGCAACTGTCCCGTGACTAAGGCACATTAATCAGTCGAATCGAAAATATGAAACATGAGATTTGAATCAATGACTAAAATAAGAGGTTTCCCCGAGAGTTATATTGGCTTAAAATCCTCGAAATATGTCTACATAGTCAGCACACAATATTATCACTTTTAATCAAAATGGAATAATGTTAAATTAAGTGAATTAAAATGAATAAGAAATGTTTCAAGAAAAATAAATGAGTATTGTGAAAGAAAGATAATTTTTTTTTACAAAACGAATGATAATGGTAAATAACACATGAAATGAAACAAATGAATATTGCATTTAACTTATCCGAAACAAAACCGTACATTGAACTAATAATAGGTCTTCCGACTGACATAAGTTTTTAACCCGTCGGATAAAAATAGTGGAGGGGAACACTAATAATGCAGTTTTAAGTAACGCTTATAGACGTGGGGAATATCAAAGCCGTCGATTGCTTCATCACGTAGATTATTAGCATCACGAAGACTTTTTCGAACCTGAACTCGCGATAGATGCTGTAGCGAGCGAGGTTGGCTGACTTCCGGAACCTCGAAGATGGTGTTGCGCCTCCTGTATTCGTCACAGAATTCCTGAAGCGTCAGGTGCTTTCCTCTGAAGAAAGGCTCTAGCAAAGCTGACATCTCGGCGGGTGTTATGAATGGGTACGGCACGGCAGTCCACAAGAGGCGTAGGTAATCCATGTCTTCGATACTGGTCCGATGGAAGAGAGCCACCAGTGTCTCTAGAAGCATCTGCATTCGCAAGCTGCCTAATTTGCGAAGGTCGGGACTGATTTCACCTCTCAGATACTTCCCGTCAACAGTGGCACTGCAATAGAAAATGAAATTAATGGAAAGCTCATGAGCAAACGCTCACGACTAGGACTGGGCGATATTGAAATTTTGATATCGCGATATATCGTCGATCAAATATCGATATTTCACGATATATCGATATTTCGTCAAAATATCGATATATCGTCGAAATATCGTCAATTTCGATATATCGTCAATTTCGATATATCGTCTATTTCGGTATATCGTCGATATATCGTCAATTTCGATATATCGTCTATTTCGGTATATCGTCGAAATATCGTCAATTTCGATATATCGTCTATTTCGGTATATCGTCTATTTCGGTATATCGTCGAAATATCGTCAATTTCGATATATCGTGGAAATATCGTCATATCGTCAATGCTGTGGGGGCTCCATGTTCCTCCATGGGGGGCTCAAACCAAACGCCTTGGGACGTGCAGCATTTTGGTCTTGAGCACTGGTCAAGATCTCTTGACCAGTGGTCAATCCATTTTTTTTCGTTATATGTAACCTTTCTGACCATCTGTTTCAGTCTCGTGGTTGTTTTGGGGTTCCCTGATCTTTGGAAACCCCATTTGACCACTGGTCAAGATAGCTAAAATTCATTACAAAATAAATGTTGGAGTTGCTAACTGATATTTTGTAATCTCTATTGTTATGACATGTGTCTTTGGTTACGACTGATGTTTTTCTGAACTTTAATTTTTTTGAATTTTTGGCTGACCCCTTTTTGAGAATATCCGAAAGTAAATCCGCGCTTTAGAAGATTAGGCGGGAAAGACCTATGAAATTTAGGGGAGTTCCATGGTCTCAACAAACTATTGTCATGTCTCACTTTTATGATGGATGGCTAATAAAATGTAGTGCACATACTTAAAAAATTATAGGGATTTTATATTCTTAGGATCCTTAACTTCAAGTAAACATAAATTATTTAGAAATTCTAATTAATATTTCAAGGATTAAAAAAGATTGCAAAAATGAGAATTTCGTTAAACGAGCTGCCAGGATAGGAAGTACGAAAATTTCTGAGGGGGCATTATTATTACGTATTTAATAATAAAAATACTTAATCTAAAACAAAATTTACGCTGTAAATATTTGTATTTTAATGGTTAATCAGTGTTTTGCATAATTAATGAGGCGATTGATTTGGATTTGAAAAGTATATGTATATTTTCAACTGTTTTGATGATCGAAACGCCAGTCTTCTTAAGCAATGTAGTATTTGCTGTTGGATGATTTGATTAAAATTATTTATCCTACTTGAAAAATTATACTGTACTTATGTTCTTACAGCCTTTATTTTCAAATATGTCTAAAAAAAGTTAGGACTTGCATAACAAATTTCGACGATTAATTAAGATTGCTAAAACGTAAATTCAGTTCAGAAGCTCTTCATTTCGAAAAAGGGGAATCCCCGCCGCCGCCATTGCTGAACTTCTTCGTGTATGCCAGCAGGGGAGTTCCTTTTTCGAAATTGAATTTACGTTTCAGCAATCCTAATTCATCTTCGAAATTTCTCATGAAAGTCGAAGCTTTTTTACGGAAAATTGAATATAAGGGTCGTAACAACATAAGTACAGTATAATTTTTCAAGTAGGATTAAAAATTTTAAGCAAATAATTTTTTTATAAAGAACAGCAAATACAACGCCATAACTAAAGACCTGCGTTTAAATCCTCTTAAGTTGTTGAGAAGCGACTTTTCAAATCCTAATCAATCGGCTAATTAATTATGTAAAACCCAGATTAAACATTAAAGCATAAAACTATACTGCATACATTTTATACAAGATCAAGTATTTTTTTGTTACTAAAAATATTTAATTAGTAAAAATGCCTTCTCATAAACCTAATAGCTTGTTTACCGAAATTCTCATTTTCGCAATCTTTTTAATCGTCGAAATTTTTAATAGAATTTCTGAATATTCTAGGTTTACTTGAAGCTAAGGACCGTAAGTATATAAAATCCGAATTATTTTTTAATTATGTGCTCTATAAACTTTGCAGTTAGTGTTGGGCGTGAAATTGGCTTTCAAAGAACAAAGACGAGTTATCGAAAACATCCCGATGTTTCCAATCATCGTGAGAACCACGATATATCGAAATTATCGATATTCACGATATATCGATATATGACCACTGGTCAAGACCAAAATGATGCACGTCCCAAGGTGTTTGGTTTGAGCCCCCACTTGACCTACTTCAATGCCAAAGCATAGAAGTAGTAAAAACTTGATCGGATTGACCAATGGTCAACCGGAACAAAAGAGACATGTTATAAGAATAGGGAATTCAAAATATCAATTAGCAACTCCGACATTTATTTAATAATGAATTTTAACCATATAGAGCAATCTTGACCAGTGGTCAAAGGTCAAGCAACACGAAACCTAATTAGAAAGCCCATATTTATAATTAGAGACCAAAGTGAGTCGGGCAAACGCTCCGTTATGGAGAAAATCACGATATATCGAAGTCGACGATGTAACGAGAAATATCGCCATTCACGATAAATCGAAGGCGACGATAAATCGGGAAATATCGATAAAGACGATATATCGTGAAGTATCGAAATAGACGATATACCGTGAATAGACGATATATCGTGAATAGACGATATATCGTGAATTGACGATATATCGTGAGTAGACATGCGTAGAATAAATTACAAAAACTAAAACGTGAAGAAGTTATAAACTATAAAGTGAGCAATACATAAAAATAATATAGGAACAGCATAAATATAAGTATAAACAGGGGTGGCAAACAGGGTGTCTTAAATTACGGGTTTAATATCTGTCATAAGGGGGTGGTGCATAAAAAATGAAGATAGTTGAATTATACAATGATACAAAAATTAAGCAAGAAATATTTCAATATTTTCCATAGAAAACAAAAACTCTTTTAATTTCTTTTTAAATACATGTTTGGATGAACTATTTTGTATTTCTAAAGGTAGTAAATTAAAGAACTTAGGAGCTAAATAAAAGAAATGTTTACAAAAAATAGTTTTTTCAGGTTTAGGTATATCATATATTATATTGGGTCTTTGAGGGTTTATTACGTTACGCCTTTTGCATATTTCTGAATTTAAGTAAAGATAGAGACTTGTTTTAAAGAAAAAGAGGTAGCGAATAGGTAAGATATTCAATAGTTTGAAGCTGTTGACGGAAGGTGCTTGTGGTGATATCAATTTTATTAATCTTTCCTGGAGCCTACAAATTCTTTTTAAATTTATCTGGTAGTCTCCACCCCATATCGTTAGGCCCTAATTAATTCGTGATTGAACCCAAGAATGGTATTGTCTTATTAGAAATTGGCTGTTTACTTTCGACTTTAAATGGTAGAAATTTAGCATAATTAGTCTTAATTTGTCTGCAATATACTTTGTATGTGATTTCCACTTTAAGTTGCAGTCAATATGAAGTCCAAGATATTTTATAGTAGACACTTTATCTATTGATTTACAATTACAATCATTGTAGTTATTACACTGATAAACATGGTACTTTACTGACAGCTGAATTGGAGAATTTTGTTTTAAATTAAATATCATATATTTTGTTTTTTCGACATTTAATTTTAGACAATTATCAAAAAACCAGTTACTAATTTTGACGAGATCTAAATTCATCTTTTGGATCAAATCTTCATAAGAGTCCACAGAATATAAAAGAACTGTATCATCGGCAAAACTTATTATTTTACCGTGTAAACTAAGGCTACATAAATCATTTATAAATATTAAAAACAGCAGGGGACCTAAAGTTGAGCCCTGGAAAACTCCATAATTTATTGGAAGGTATTTACTGAAGGTGTTGTTGATCTTGACAATTTGTATACGGTTCGATAAATAGCACTTTAAAAAGTTATAGAAGTGCCCTCTGATTCCCGCTGAAGTCAGTTTATGTAACAAAATACCGTGATTCACCGAGTCAAATGCTTTTGATATATCCAAATAAATAGCAGCAGTTTTTTTATTTATATATTTACACTATTATATTTAAAGTTTGTAAACTCCAGCAATGCTTTCTCAGTGTTTGATTTGGGTAAGAAGCCATACTGGTTTTCAGAGAAAAAGCTTATATTTTTCAAAAACGAGAGTAATCTATCTTTAATTATTTGTTCGAATATTTTCAAAAGCAAAGGCAGGACAGAGATAGGTCTATAGTTAGAAAAATCATTTCTGTTTCCCTTTTTAAAAATAGGTGTAATTATGGAAGTCTTCAATGACTTGGGGAAAGCACTTTCATTTACTAAACTATTAAATAACCTTGTGAGAATATTTAAATGATAATAGGATAAAATTTTAAGAATTTTTGCATCTATACCATCAGAGCCTGGGCATTTTCTGAGGTTTAGATTACGAATACAATATAAGATTTCTGCATCATCTATTTCTAACCAGACAAAGGAATTTAAATTTGTCACTAAGTGTTTTTTAAAATTTTCGTTTGGATTTGAGATACTATTGTTTATTGAGGAAAAGTATAGGTTTAAGTCATTTGCTAAATAAAATTCATCCGAATGATCATGCAGGGTTGGATTCTTAGTACTTTTTCCTAGAATGTTATTTATTAATTTCCACTGTTTACGTGATGAGTCACATTCATTAAATTTGGTTTCATCGTATAATTTTTTGGCACATTTGATTTTTTGTTTTAATACTTTTACTGTAGTTTTATATGCTGTTTTGAAAAAATTATCACCAGGGTAACGCAAGGTTTTTTTGTATTTATAAACGTTTTTTTTAAGACGAGTTTAAACAAAAAAAAAATTAGGTACTATTACAATTTCATCCCAATTCGAATAATGATAAAGTTTTAATCGGGAAGTAAGTTTACAATAAATTTCCAAATTGTAGCCGAAAAAAAGATAAACGCGAACTAATTAAAAACAAACTCCTAAAATTGTAATATTGTATAATTGTAAAATTGCATAAGAACGGTAATACTTTTTACAGTTTCAAATACTTATTTTCCTAAACATGATTTGATATCTTTAAAAAATAACTGACTATTTTAATGGCAATTTTAGCAAAATCTGCAAATTAGCAATTAAAATGCAATTTAGCATATATATTATATATTATTATTATTATTATTAACATATATATTATTATTATTTAATATGAAGTTTTTTTATATAAGGTTTTATTAAAAGCGTTAAATTGTTCTAAAATCCATAAAAATGTCTTTGTTGAAATACTTATAAGTGCACTATATATAACATAGCGATACTTGAAAATATATAACTATATTTTAACTTGTGTTTTACTTTGCTTAAAAATACTAAATAACTGTTTAAAGCTTTTTAAAATTTTGCTTTGTTATTATTATTATTATTGAACCTTCATTAAAACAATATGATATAAACCACGATCTGCTAATAAGAGCTGAGCTGAGATTTTCATGCATTAACTTAATATTTATGTACAGTTGGAGAAATAAAAAACGACTCAGTTGAGATTTCTGACGAACCACTTGGGTTAGAAAGACAAAAAAGGTGTCATTTTTCATGTCATGAAGTATTCTTTAAATGAAAAAAAAAATTTCGAGTCCTTAGGGGGTCGTCTTCATATTAAACGAAACACTAACTTTTTTCAGTATTTTAACAGTATTCGTTTAAATTAGATTTGTATAACATAGATAAATATTAAGTTATTTTAAAAAAAATTATAAACTCAAATAATAATTAACAGCTAAATCTCTGAATAATATATTTATTCTAAGAAAGATATTTAGAATGCGGGTTAAGAGTAGAGAGTAGTTAGAGGGTTTCCTTTGCCTGTTATCCTTTTGATAACTTTTCAACAGATATGAGGATTGATATTAATATTATTTTTATAAATATGTATTTATGGAATTAATATGTAAATAAAACGAAATATGTAAAAGAAAAATGGTTTAAATCACCATAAACGGTAGTCATTTGGAAATCATAGTATCAATCATACAAATAAGCAAACTCATGGAAATCTCAGCTCCATCAATAATGCAACTACAAATTTAAAAAATAAACCGATAAATATGTAAATAAGTTGAAATATGTCAATTAAGATGGTTTAAATCCCCTAAACCGTAGTAATTTTGAAACACTTATAAAAATCATGTAACTATGCAAACGCATGGAAATCTCAGCTCTATTAATATAATGTACCTATCTATATAAGTTTCAAAATTATTAAAACTACAATAGAGTGTTTTCAGGTGACGTCACAACCGGTTATTTTCTTTTAACTGTGTACCTTCTGTAGGGCTTTTAACTGTTGCTAACGCCGTTGTTTATCTGTTGCTAAGACCGTTGTTAGGTCCGAGTCATGTGATTGAAAATGCTCTATAAGGCTGAGCGCGCACGAGCGACTTTTGTCACGGTGACAAAGACAAAATTGTTGCCTTGACTATTGAAACAAGTTAGAGTGCGCGAACTAGGCGACGTGACACTTGGCCGATTGCCAAGATTTTCTCCATAGAGATCCATTGTTTTCTAGTGATATTTTTGATGCTAGTAATCCTGGTCGCCGTGACTTTAGTCGCTAGTGCTCCCATAGCATAAAATATTAAACTAGTACTTACTACAGATTTTGGAGCATGTCCCAACATGTTACGAAATACCGCCTTTCATAAGAGTAAGCAAAGCCATATAGGATTAGTTTCTCGCTATACCTTTTACTGCAGTTTAGTAAGGATATCATTAGCAACTGGGTGTTTTTGACATCCCATCCATTGAAATGTACCTCCAAAAGACTGTCCAACAAAATATGTATGTGCCAGGGCATGACCAGTTGAACTAGCAAGTCGTCGGGTTTCATTTTCAGCTCTGCCGCACACGCCGGAAACAGCCCGACGACTTGCGCTGGTCCCATCGATGCCGCTGTATGCAGCAGCGTCTGGAACGCTCTCCTCACGGTATCTCGGGGGATCTCCCTCCCTGGGATCATCCATCCGAATTTGCCAGCATACAAGTTGAAGAGGCGAACGGTGCCATGGAAATGCTCTTGCTTCTCCTGCTCGCTCATCCACTTCATCGTTTCGTTGAAGAGCTCCAGCAGGTATACCTCGGGATATCGCTGTTCTCTCACACACAGTGTTTCGCCGATTCTGATGTGCACGGGGATGCCGAGGGACTCCGCATCGACCCGAAACTTTGGCAGACGCCTCTTAAATGAGAGGCTTTTTTTGTCCATTGTTGTGGGGAAACTTAACTGAAACTCTCACGTAACTATTATAACAGGAAATCGTAGAAACTAGTAGAGGAACTCGCAGATACGCTGAATCTTCCAAGAACACCACACCACAAAGCCAGACTGACCGACCACTGAAAGGACCGAACTAGTATAGAGGAACTCGCAGATAGAAATTACACGCGGAACGGGATCTTCAAGAACACCACTTGGGTTAGACTGGCCTAGACATGCTGAAATGCCAAGCATATCAAGGGAAAAATGCATAAATTTTCCGCCAGGGGGCAATCGGCCTGAAAAACCACTAGGGGCCGTCCATAAATGATGTCACACTTTTTTTGCCCATTTTTGACCCCCTCCCCCCCCTATGTCACAAACTGTCACACTTCACCGTACCCCCTCCCCCCCCTAAGTCACATGTCACGCTTTCAATCGATCAAAAATGAATTTTTTTAGATAAAAAATCTTAGGAAAAAAAATTGTTTTTGTTATTTTTGGTTGATTTTCAGTTTTGGGAGGATGTGATGTCACAACTTTTGAAACCCCCCCCTCCCCTTGTCACAAACTGTCACAAATTGATTAACCCCCTCCCCCCCCCCTCTGAGCGTGACGTTATTTATGGACGGCCCCTACTAGAACTTCAGATAAAGCAGAGGTTATCTGTTGTGTTTGCAGAAGGGCGGTTCCCCCTCCAGAACCCCCCGCGGACAAATTCATTGAACCCACCCGCCTTGGGTTGTGAAGTATCCCTCCCTATTCAAAGGATAGATTACTTTTGTGATTGTCAGCGAGAATTCAAGTCGATTCAAGAATTCTTTGGGTCGAAAAAGAAGGGGGAAAAGCGAGAAAAGGCGTAAAAAAAGAAGACAGTAGATTCCAAAGACTTCATTTAAAAAATGTACCCTTTCTTCTTTTTACCCTTTTTTTCTCTTCCTTTTCCCTTCTTGCTCATTTTTTTATCCCAGGGGTCACTTTCCCCAGATTGGTCAAACTTTTTCGTTCATCAAGTGCTTGTGATGATGAAAAACTAGTTATTTATTATCAAAATCCCAACATTTTGTAAAGGGGGAGGACCCCCACACCCTCCTATCTTGCTGAATCTTGCAAGAACACCACACCACAAAGCCAGACTGACCGAACTAGTAGAGGAACTCGCAGATAGAAATTACACGCGGAACGGGATCTTCAAGAACACCATTCGGGTTAGATTAGACTTCAAAGCCTGACTGGCCTAGACATGCTGAAATGCCAAGCATATCAAGGGAAAAGAGGGAAAATATTCCGCTAGGGGGCAAACCATGGTAATGCTGTGCGGACCTGTAAGGAGCACTGCGCCACCTGGTGTACAGAATCGTCCCGAACCGCTCATTAGATTTTTTTTTCAAGCTTTGAGACTTGCTAGAAATTACAGTTTTTTTTGAAAACAATAAAATATGTGAGTATTTTAAAAAATTTTAATTACTTTTCATTAATGAAATAAGTTTGGAGGAGCGTCTATAAAATGAATAAAATAATAACGGAAGGATAAATTGAAATTAATTTGTTAAAGAAACACTATTTGAAATTTACTGTTTTGTTTACTGCTTTTTATCAGAGAAAGTGTGTTTTCATTATTTCAAATTTCTCTTTAAACTTAATACCTGCTTCCGGCCTAAAATTTTTTTTCCAGTACGGAAGATATTTTAAACTTTATGAAAAGGCTTTGTTTCATTAAAAAATATTAAAATTGAAATTGTAGAAATTATGGAATCCTTGTGACTGATGTTACAAACATTTTGTGACTGATGTTTCATTGACATAAATTTAATGTTTAATTAATGATTAAACTTAATACTGACATTAAATATAAAAAAGGCGTTCCCAATATTTGAGTATAATTTTATAAAAATTCATTCTTTTCTACTTTATTGGGGAAAAGAACTGAATAAGAAAAAAAGTTTAGAATAAAGAAAGCTGAATAAGAAAGTAGTTTTGCTTCTGTGTCCCTGTTTTCATGGAATGACCCTGAAAAGTGCTCCAACTAAATCTATAAGCTTATACATGTTGATAATGTAACCATCTCCTACCATCTTAAATAAAAAATAAGGGTTTTGTAAGTGCATAATTTGTTTGAATATTTAGTTTATTGTTGTTCCTGAAAATAGGAAAAAGTGACTTACTAGACGACTCAAATATCTTAAGATAGTGTAGTTTTTTTTCACAGAACAGAAATAAAACCAGAGATTAAACCCTCACATTTTTTTTCATGTTCTTTTTTTAAAATATGGATAAGTGCTCTTAGTTCCATTTTTTATCAACCCTCTTTTAGAAGTAATACTATAGTTTTTTTTTAACGTTTTTATAAACAAATGAAATTCTATAACTATACTAGACAGCAACATCAGTGGACCCTATGACGTCACTAACAAAGTAGTTCCCATTGTGGTGTCTGAATTTTGAATGAAATTAAGAACGTCGATTTAAAAATATGATTATTTTTTTAAACCCATGTATAAATAAAATATATATAGTGTCTTTTTAACACGATTTGTGTACTGAAACACCTCCTAGCAACCCAACAGGTTTTTTGTTTACCCATTTTCTCCTTCGCGTAGTGACGTACTGGGTTCAGGAAACGTTGCTGTCGAGTATAGCCTACTTGACTTTAATTGTAATGCGAACATATTTTTACCTTGCTAACTTCCAGTAGGCAAATACATCTGGCTCTCGGACTTAATTACGAATGTAAATTTTTTATTCCATACTCATGGAGGTAGGGAATTTACGAATAGTAAAGAAAACTAAATACAGCAGTGTACTACGTTCAAAACATACTACAAATTGTTGCATTTCAATAAAATAAATTTATTTTTGACCACTACATTTTTTTTTTAAACTTTAAAAACTGCTTCTTCCTGTTATTAAAATCTTTTAAAAGCAACACTAACACAGCACACAAACCAAACTATGAACAAAAACGTCTATTTACTACACTATATATTGACAAAAAATACGCACGTTCAAAACATATTACAAATTGTCATTTCAATAAATTATCCTTATTTTTGACCACTACATTTTTTTTTAAACTTTAAAAACTGCTTCTTCCTGTTATTCAAATCCTTTAAAAAAAACAGCACTAAGACAGCACACAAACCAAATTATAAAAAAATCGTCTATTTAAACTACATTTTCCATTGTATACTGACACAAATTCTCTACGAGCTTTTTCCGTGAATTCTTCCCCAAAAAAAAAAAATTTAGATTCAATAAAATCTCCACTAAAAATACATTCTAAAAACAAGTCAAAGTGGCTCGTGATAACTTAGCTGAAACAGTGGTGGAGGTTACTTTCCGTTATTTGTAGAGAGTTTTTCTTACTCTATATTTCTTACTCTATACTTCTTTCCATACTACATATACTTACATCTATATTTCTGATTAATACAGGATTTTATTAAACTTTGGAAGCTGCTTTTTCATGCTAAAAGTCTTAAAAACTGTAAAAACCAATAGAATTCCCAGTCGGATATTAGAAAGAATCCAATTTAAGGTATCCGTTAAGGACATGGGGGATACCAAGAGCTTTTTTCGTAAATTCTTCCCCCAAAAAAGAATTTTAGATACAATAAAATCTCCACTAAAAAAATACATTCTAAAAACTAAGTCAAAAAAGCTCGTGATAGCTTACTTAGCTAAAACAGTGGTGGAGTTTACTTTCCGTTATTTGTAGAGAGTTTTTCTTACTATCTATACATCCATATTTCTAACTAGTACAGGATTTTATAAAACTTTGGAAGCTGCTTTTTTATGCTAAAATTCTTAAAAACTGTACAAACCAACAGAATTTCAGTTGGACATAAAAAAAGAAATCTATTTAAAGTACCCCTTAAGGACATGGGGGATACCAAGAGCTTTTTTCGTAAATTCTTCCCCCAAAAAAGAATTTTAGATACAATAAAATCTCCACTAAAAAAAATACATTCTAAAAACAAGTCAAAGTGGCTCGTGATAGCTTAGCTAAAACAGTGGTGGAGGTTACTTTCCGTTATTTGTAGAGTTTTTCTTACTATCTATACATCTATATTTCTGACTAGTAGAGATTTAATAAAACTTTGGAAGCTGCTTTTTCATGCTAAAATCCTTAAAAACTGTACAAACCAACAGAATTTCAGTTGGATATTAAAAAGAATCCAATTTAAGGTACCCCTTAAGGACATGGGGGATACAAAGACAGTCAGTTACGTCATCCCCAATACTGCTACTATAATAAGACAGGCTTTTCCGTACCGCAAACCGTGAAAGGTGTTTCAGTCTACGAGGTTGGCTGACTTCGGGTACTTCAAAAATGGTGTTGCGCTTCCTGTACTCGTCGCAGAATTCCCGAAGCTTCAGTCTTTCTTCTTTGAAAAAAGGCTTCAGCAGAGCGGACATCTCGGTGGTGGAAATGAATGGGTCCGGCACTGCCTTCCACAAGAGACTGAGATAGGCCTGATCCGTGGCTCTGGACGCGTTGAAGAGAGCCGCCAGGGTCTCTGCAAGCATCTGCATCCGCACGCTGCCGAATTTGAGGATGTCTCTGCTGATTTCGTCTTTCAGGCGCTTGCCGTCAACCCTGGAACTGTAACACAGGAAATGAGATTAATGGAAAGCTCATCAGCAAACGCTCACGACACGTCTATACTCGACAGCAACGTTTCCTGACCCTATAACGCCACTACGCGGAAGCAGAAACTGAGTAAGTGGAAAGCCTGTTGGGTTGCTAGGAGGAGTTTCGGCAGGCAAATCGTGATAAAAGACGCTATATATATACATGGGTTTAACAAACTAATCATATTTCTAAATTGACGTACGTTCTTCATTTCACTCAAAATTCAGACACCGCCCCAGGAACTACTTTGGGTTCTTACGTATTATCCCGTCGACCGGTGATGCTTAATCCGAAAACGTTATCAAATCCAGGCGCGGATCCAGCAGGCTCCAAGGGGGGTGGCACTTTTTCAGACCATCACCTTTACCTTTTGAGAAAAAAGTCAAAATTTTGGGGATTTTCTAAAAAGTATCGCTCAAGATCCTCTTTTGGTACCGCTGGGTGGTATGGGGGTCCTCCCTCCCCCAGAAAAAATTTTGAAATTTGACCTGTAAAAGTAGGGTTTTAACTCATTTGAGGACTTTTTTTTCGTACTTATGGGGTCCAAGGGGGGATTTATCCAGAGTGCCCCCCCCCCTGAATCCGCCACTGATCAAATCCCATCATTGACTACTATAACTGTGCCGCTGAATTAAACGGCCGCTGAACGGTCGACGGGATAATACGTAAGTACCCTACTTTGTTTGTTAGTGACGTCATAAGGTGAGGAAACGTTGCTGTCGAGTATAGGAACACTTTTTTTTTGTCCACACCTCTCCCTGCCCTCCTATTCTATTCTATTCCTCCCGGCTGTAAGGGTCACAAGTGCATGAAAAGGTTTCAGCTCCACACCTACCGATTTCACGTTTAGTACCGTAAAATAACGAAGGGAATCAAAACAGTTCATTACTTTACGAGCGCCTTTTTATGCAACATTTTGATCCAATGCGCAATGTGTAGACTTAATTTTTGCTGTTTTTTTTTTTTTTTTGGAAATTTTAATAAAAAATAATAACTGAGGATAGAACCCAGGAACTGCCGCATGCTACGCAAGCATCTTACCACTGCTCCAGCGGGCATTCGTTAACTTTAGAACTTATTAAAACATCTTTCTCTTGACACCTGCGCAATGGGAGACCAAAATGTTGCATTTTTAAGCCCCTATATACATTACTTTCAACTTAAATACGTAATAAAAATTATTATTGTATAATTTTTATTATACTTGGTTCCAACGTTTCTTGAACCCAGTACGTCACAAATGCGGAAGGAGAAATCGGTAAACACGAAGCCTGTTGGGTTGATAGGAGGAGTTTTGGTACGCAAATCGCGTGATTGAAAGCAGTATATATACATGGGTTTAACAAAATAATCATATTTTTAAATTCACGTTCTTTATTTCACTCAAAATTCAGACACTGCGATGGGAACTACTTTGTTTATTAGTGACGTCGTAGGGTCAAGTTAAGTTGCAATCTAGTATAGAATACTTGGTCATATTTTTTTTTCAGTTTTGAACAAAAACTTAGTTTGTAACTTAATTTTATCATTTGAAAATGTTTTACCATGGATAGAAATTATTTGCCATTTTTAGTACTATCTATAAATTGCACTACGTATTACCTTTTTGCTTTACAGTTATTCCAATAATACTTAAATTATAATTATTAAATTAATAAATCAAACACAAGCTGTCTTATTTACAAGGTTTATGATGTCTGAAGAATAGTATCCTGATAGAGTTCTTAAAAACTTGTAAATATCAACTTCTATAAACTTGAACTTTTTTTTCTTTTAAATATGAATCAAGTCAAACTGTCACCTTAATATCAAAACACTACTATCTTTATTCGGCAAACTTTGGGAATCCCGATTCTTGGCGATCAGATCGTTGGAGAAGCTCATTTGATTGGTTCGTAAGCGCTGACATCATCGAGCTGGAAAGATTAAAACTAATCAAATGATGTTTCTCCATACGATCCGATCGCCTAAGATCGGGATTCCCGAAGTTTGCCGAACGAAGAAAGTAGTTTTTGATATTAAGGTGACGACACTAAAAATACCATTTTAAAAAGATCCGTAGTTTTCGGAGCAAAACTAATTCCAGATTTGAAATCAAATCACCTTACCGAAATTAATCAAAATCAGTTCAAAGAATGCAACACGAGCAATTTCAACAATATTAAAACTAGTACCTACTCACTTCTATCTCGGTGCCTGATAAAAACGCTTCCAAGTACTTTTCTTCCAAAATGGCACAGCTTCGATAAGAGTCCTCCAGCCGCCATGTTTATCTACAGCAATATGCTTAAATGTTGTCATCTTTTGCGCTTATGGGTAAACATGGCAGCTGGAGGACTGGATCGTATCTTTAAACAGTAGTCAAGATCATTGGGTTTGGGTACGTACAGCTTTAGAAAAGGTCCGCTAGCCGCCATGTTTAACCACAGCTCAATTTATGATCTACAACCATTGAGCTCTAATTGTTAATATTATTAGTAGATCCTAAAATAACAGTAAATGGTAGAATATTGTTAGAGATCTAAAAGTACGATTAGATCTCTATACTGACAACACTTAATCATGTTGTTATAAGAGCTGTAAAACATGGCGGCTAGCGGACCTTTTCTAAAGCTGTTCCGATCATTGTAATAGTACTTTTAATGCAAAAAATTTGGTATAAAATACTGGAGTTTCAAGCAAAAAGGGGGTGTCTAAGGGTCCTCCCCAGGAAAAGTAGTTCTTTTAAACGATTCTTAAACGTTAAATTCCTAAAAGTAGTGTTTTAACTCCCTTGGGTGACTTCTAAAATAGGATCGCTCCTACGCCAAGTCGTAAAATTTCAAAGAAATTACTATATGAATAGTGGTCAATATTATTCGAAACTATTTTTGAATTAGCTTACAGTCATAATAAAAATACAGTTCTAAATTTAAAATGGAAAAAAAAACCGTTCAATAAAACCCGATTCATTACAGTCAGAGGGAGATATTACATAACTTTTCCTGTGCAAGGGGGCCCCCCTTTGCCCTTATGTATGGGCGCCCATGTACATCATCATATCATTTTACTATTTACACAGACTATAAGACTTACTTTACATCTTGGAGCCTGTACACACAGCTTCGGAAATACGATTTCTCATACTTGTACGCGAACCCGAATCGGTTCAAGGCCGTTCTGCTGCACTCCGAAAAAAACTCGCCGAGTTGCGCCGGTCCCAGAAAATCGGCCGCCGTGAACAGAAGCGACTTGAACGTCCGGCGCAGCACGTTCTTGGGGACCTCGCTGCCGAACTTGGTGGCGTAAAAGTTGAAGAGGTCCAGGGTGGCGTGGAAGTGCTTCTGCCTCTCCCTCCTGCTCATTTTCCTCACCATCTCGCTCAGCAGCTCCAGATACGCCGACGAAGGGTTCTCCTCGTCGTCGACCACGGCGGTTTCGTCGATTATCTGCACTGGGAGGCTCAAAGAGAGGATCGCCGCGTATTCTTGAAACTCCCGAACGCGGCGGTAGAAATCGCGGCTTCGTAGAGTGGACATCGTTGTTGTTTTCGTCGTCGCGAAAAAGATCCCTCCTCTCGTCGATTAGATGGTTGAAAGAGGAACTCGAAGATGTGCATCGAACCTTCAAAAAGAATGCCAGTAGGTAGGTCGCGATTCTTTCGATTATTCGATCCCGGAATCGATTCCTTTGATTCTTGTATTCCATAATTCCATTCCGTGTCGTCGATTCTAACATGGGATCGATTCCAAGCATTTGATTCCTAATTCGATTCCGGAATCTATTCCGTCACAAAATTTGATAACTACTGACAGTTGTGATCCAGTTTAGTCTTGCCCTATACTAGACAGCAACTTAAGTTGACCCTACGACGTCACTAACAAACAAAGTAGTTCCAATCGCGGTGTCTGAATTTTAAGTGAAATGAAGAACGTCAATTTAAAAATATGATTATTTTGTTAAACCCATTTATTTATAGTGCTTTTCAATCCCGATTTGAGTACCGAAACTCCTCCTATCAACCCAACAGGCTTCGTGTTTACCGATTTCTCCTTCCGCATTTGGGACGTACTGGGTTCAAGAAACGTTGCAACCAAGTATAGACAGCAACTTAAATTGACCCTACGACGTCACTAACAAACAAAGTAGTTCCCAGCGCGGTGTCTGAATTTTGAGCGAAATGAAGAACGTCTATTTAAAAGTACGATTATTTTGTTAAACCCATGTATTTATAGTGCTTTTCAATCACGATTTGCGTACCGAATCTCTTCCTAGCAACCCAACAGGCTTTGTGTTTACTGCTTACGATTATTTCGATTCGATCCCGGAATCGATTCCTGAAGTTTAATTCCTTCGATTCCGTGCCGTCGATTCTTACATGGGATCGATTCCAAGCTTTTGATTCCTAATTCGATTCTGTCACTAAATTTGACGTCCTTATTCACTAACCCTGCTGTAGTTTTCTTCTGGGAACTCCAGGATTGGACGAACTGGATCATCACGTGGTTTCGCATCATTCATATTGGCTACGACGGTGAGGTTGGTGAATCTTTGAATTCTATACTCGATAGCAACGTTTCCTGAACCTATGACGATGACGTCACTAACAAACAAAGTAGTTTCCAGCGCGGTGTCTGATGAATGTTGAGCGAAATGAAGAACGTGAACGTCTATTTAAAAGTATGTTTATTTTGTTAAACCCATGTATGTATAGCGTCTTTTTTTTAATCACGACTTGCGTACCGAAACTCTTCCTAAGCAATCCAACAGGTTTTCTGTTTACGCAGTTTCTGCTTCCTCGTAGTGACGTCATAGGGTCAGGAAACGTTGCTGTCGAGTTTAGGTATATACTATACTAACAAACAACTTAAGTTGACCCTATGACGTCACTAACAAAGTAGTTCCCATCGCGGTGTCTGAATTTTGAGTGAAATGACGAACGTAAATTAAAAAAAAAATGATTATTTTGTTAAACTCATGAATACCGAAATTCCTACTATAAAAAAAAAACCCCAACAGCTTATATAGCAACAGCATATTATAGCAACCCAACAGGCTTTGTGTTTACCGATTTCTCCTTCCCTATTTGTGACGTACTGGGTTCAAGAAACGCTTCTGTTGAGTATAGACAGCAACTTAAGTCGACCCTTTGACGTCACTAACAAACAAAAATGTTCTCATCGCTGTGTCAGAATTTTGAGTGACGAAAAAATATGATTAAAATAAATAAAGGTTTGTTTTAAAAATATGATTATTTTGTCTAACCCATGTATACACAGTGCTTTTCAATCGCGATTTGCGTACCGAAACTCCTCCTAGCAACCCAACAGGTTTTGCGTTTACCGATTTCTCCTTCCGCATTTGTGACGCACTGGGTTCATTCTACTTCCATGGGGTTCAAGAAACGTTGTTGTCGAGTATAATGCGTAGTACCTTACACGCCTACAATTCTAATCAAATCAGAATTTATCAAAAGATTTTATAGCCTTAATATTATTAAATAAATTTATCACCACCGGGATCCGATCCCAGGAACTACGCATGCGAAGCGAATGCTTTACTACTGAGCCAACGGGGACACAATGAATTCCTTATAAAATATAACTCAGAATTAAAATAAACCTCCATCTAGCATTTTGATTGGCTGATTGTAATGTAGGCGTGTCAGTTGCACCGCACGAACTATTCGCTTCTAAATTGCAGGGTTTTTAAAAAACTGCTGTTTCTAGACGCGATCCTTGCAGCACATAAGCGAAGCATATATATTTTTTTCAAAGAAAGTGTTTTGAACAAATAAATATCTTCTTTGAACTAAAATAAATCGTTGAGTATAAATGATAGAATTATATTTTTAAAGACCCAAATTTGCATTAGCATAAGTTGAATTATTTTAGCAATAACCCGATTTCATGGCTTCAAGATAAGCTTTTAAGTTTAAGTTAAGTTTAAGTTTTAGAGTCCCTCTTAAAACTTTTCGATCGTGGAAAATTAAAGACATTATTCCCTCATGTCACCTCTCTTTAAGTATAATCACTACACGATTCAATCATCTTGATAAATCCATGAAAAATCACAATATGTTATTTCCAGATACTATAAAGATAAACATTTATTTTTTTTAACTTCGCTATTTAATGATGTGTGCTACCCTTTAAATCTAAATACAAGAAAGCTTAGATGGATTTTTCACTCCCTGCCATATTGGTATAATTTGAAATACTTGTTATTGGGAGTTTCATCATAATTCATAATATTTTCAAATTGTATTTAGATCACAGTAAAATTCACACCAAATGACCAAGCAAAATGCGAAAATACTACTATAGCGCTCAGAAACGAAATACTACTTTGGTCTCGCCATGCGCATGCGTCAAAACATAAAAGATGTTATAATAAGTTTTAAAGTTATTGAATCTCCACTGGACCAGTGTTAGGATGCTTGCGTAGCTTGCGGCAGTTCCTGGGTTCTATCCCCAGCTATTATTTTATTAAAATTAAAAAAAAAAACAGCATAAATCAAGTTCACACGCATGCGCATTGAATCAAAGTACTATTTCGTTTTTAAGCGCTCGTCGAAAATACTACACCATTTATTTCAAAATTTTCCCTTCACTTTAATGCAACGTTAATTTAAAAACAAAAAACTCGTTTTTTTATTCTTAGAAAAATTAAGAGTTTAAAACGATTACTGCATTTTTAATCTACAGACAAATCTTAAAATTTTAATTGGCGTGGATGTTAGTGTTTAATAAATTAATAATCACAAAATGTATACGCGAACGGCGTTCGCAGAAAATTCTTCCCTCTGAAGAAAATTTTCTGCAGGAAAAACTACAAAAAAGAAATTTTGTTTGTTATTCATTTCATTTCACCTAAAATTAGTTCAATATTACTTTTTATATTGTTTGATAATTGATAATTATATTCATCTTGTGGAAAATATTTGTGGATGTAGGCTTATGCCTGTCAAAAGACGTATCTTAACAATGATTCAATGCATGATTTTCTTTTGGATGAGGGTAAGTCAACTGTCACATTCATTTGTTACATTTCATGAGTTTGTTTTATCACGATTATCACACATTTTATAAAACATACATTTCTTTCTTAATACTCATTATTTTATCTTTAAATATTTATTTTCCCTTTTGATTCACTTAATTTACCATCATTCCATTTTAATTATAAGTGATAGTTGGGTGCTAACTTATGTTGACAAGTTTCGAGGATTATAGCTCTCGAGAATACCTCTTATTTCAGTCATTGATTTCATTCTCGGATGGACATGTTTTCGATTAGACTAATTAATGTGTCTTACTCACGGGACAACTGCAATCATAATTGAATCACTTATTTCAGAAACATGTCAAACGCCATTTTTTTTTTTATCAAAAATGAGTTATTGGTGTCATATGATTCTGTAGGGGTAAACACACATTTTAGTGTAAGAATAATAAAAATAACGGGATTTTAAAATAGTTTTCCAGCATGTTAAATTTCAGCTTTAGTGCAGAAACAAGTCAAACGACGTCGCTTGACTGGTTTCTGCACTTAAATTGCGGGGAATTTCGTTCATGCCGTCTCATCTACCGCTTGTTTGGGACTGCAGTTTGTTATTTAATCGCATACAAAAACTATATGTGATTAGAAAAGTCATTCTTTAGTTGTTAGGTCCATCATGCCATAGTAAAAAGCATATTTTTAAAGTTTTTGCACGAATCTCAAGACTAAGGACGTTTTGGTAGCTATATATTTAAGATTTCCATGCTTGTGGGCATTTATTACATTCATGTGATTGATATTTTGGATCTATGAATCATTTTTATTAAAAGTGGGCATCAAATCTATACCCCAGATCATAATATTAAACTAATTAAACTAATTTTGTAGGTTTTTAAAGCAAAAACGTTTTACTGTCCACAAAGTTACTTCTAAACAACTATCTAATTGACTTCGAAGATGTCTATATTAACATTTTGAGTTGGCTGACCACTATTTTTGAGTCTAGAGTTGAAATCATTTGTAAAAAATAAGTATTTAAACATATAATAACCGAAAGAAAAAAATAAGAACTCTATAACAACTTTATGGGTTGATATTTAATATGGAAATGTTATTTTCAACTAATATTCCCACTTTTAGTACCAAATCCTTAAAAGAATTACAGTTAAGCCACGGCTTACTAGATACTTATAAGTATCTAGTAAGCCGTGGTTAAGCTATGAAAATAGGCCTGAATACTCTCTTTATTGCAGAAACCTGTCAAATGCAAAAATTTCAACAATTTTTTCTGCTAAGAATAAAAATATTTAAAAAAATTCTTTTTGTCTGTAAAATATCCAAATGAGGACTACTTTAAGAAAAAAATTACTAAACATGTTCATAAAAATATAGTGAGCTTCTATACAGTTTTTCTCGTTTATCTCAAAACAAGAAAATTGGCGTTTGACATGTTTCTGAAATAAGTGATTCAATTGTGGGTTTAATTCAACTTTGGCAATGTTTTGTGCATCGAGCTAATTTTTTATGTCTCAACTATACTTTGTTGTTCCTTCATATGTACTTTTTTATCGTGATCCCAAAAAAATAATGATTAAATCCAATTTTTTATGATCCTATTGTAAATATTATGTATTTACCAAAAAAAATTTTATCACAAGACAAAATACTTTAAAATTAATAATTAAATATTATTATAAGTTTATTTCATATCTGTGCTCTTAATTGTGTGGGAAATAAAAATAAATATTATGGTTTGCAGCGAGACTCGATCCCGGGACCTTTGGATTGGGAATCGCAGATCTTACCGCTACACCACAATCCGCTTGCAAGATGCGAATCTTATTAAATATATAACTACATATTAAAATTTTTAATCGCGATTTTCTCCAAAATTTCTGAGAGTTGCTTCTTAATATTTTCACAAATTGATGTCCTAGTTATGCACTACTTGCACACCAAAAATGAACCAAATCGGTGATGACACGTTGGGATCCTCTCCTTGTAAGTGTACCAAAAACAAGATAAAAACCTGTTTTTAGGGGTAAAGTTCCAAAAATTTTGTGGGGATGGATCCCCAGATCCTTTTTTGTACTTGGAACTCCATTTTAATAACTTTTTAAATGTTAAGTTCATAAAAATGTACATCCAAAATTCGGACTTAGTATATCAAAACTAGTTAAAAACCTGTTTTTTTTAGTCAAATTTCCAAAAATTTTTTGGGGGAGGACCCCACAGACCCCCCTTTGGTACTTGTATTTTTATTAATAACAACTTTTCCTATATTAAGTTTTTTAGGCCCTAAATTATCACCTAAGAAGCTACATTGGACCTATTAAATATGTGGGGGAGTGACTGGGGAGTAATTTTGGGCCCCTCCCGAAATAAATTCCTATATACGCCACTGCTAATACCTCTAACAACTTTCAAATTCAATTTCAATCATTTCGATTATCAGTGTGTGAAATTGTGAAATAGGATATCTGTAAGTTTTTATAATACTTTTATCAGTCTTTGAATGATATTTAATTTGAAAAGTACTTTTTAAAACGTGAAAAAAACTTTAACTTAAATTCAATATTGTACCGCCTAGTAACTCGTTAGTACTATAATATACCTAGTGTTTTATCATTCATCTTTTTTTAAACAATGCCTTTGAAAATAACAAGAGACAAAACCTACATGACACTTAATGTGTATAATTAATTATGATTATCAAACTAAAAATTATAACTTTGTGACAAAATGTGTGAAATTGTAGTTTAAATACCATATCTGTAAGTTTTTAGAACACTTTTTATCAGTCTTTGAATGATATTTAATTTGGAATGTACTTTTTTAAAACGTGAAAAACTCTATTTCATCATAAAATATGGCGTCAATTGGTCGTTATGATTGGTTGCATAATAGGTTGTTTGACAATACTTGCTTTGTAACTGCGACCTTATCCGTAATCTAAAAAAAAAAAAGGAAATATTGAAAAATTGAGAATTTTTTTTAAAAAATCCAACAGCTTTATGCACATTCTCGAAAGAAACCGGACATTTTGATACCAGAAATGTGACATTCGGATCAGTAACTAAAAAGTTTTTCTCTGGAAACCGTTCACCAAAAACTTTTTTTTTTTTTTAGAATAGAGAGGTTATTCAAAAAAAAATTTTTACAATTAAGGCGACAATTCAAGTACGTACTACATACAAATAAAGAGTAAAAATGGGTAATGATTTTTAAGATTATACACATTGTAAGAATAAACTGAATCGAAATAAACAAAGAATATATATATACAAATTTATTTCAAAACCATTTCATTTATTAAGGTAGAAGTGATTTTTTTTTTTGCGTATTCCTTTTCGCAGCCTTTGAAGCATGTTATGATCTTTCTACAATCATGGGGTGAAGTACGGTTACCCACGCACAACCCGGGGGAGAATTAAAATGAATCCAGTTTTAGGTAGCCCTTTAAGGTGTAGGGAACATCAAACTCCTCGATTGCTGTATCACATAGATTATTGGCATCACAAAGACTTCTTCGAACCTGAACTCGCGATAGATGCAGCAGAGATCGAGGTTGGCTGACTTCGGGAACCTCGAAGATGGTGTTGCGCTTCTTGTATTCGTCGCAGAGTTCACGAAGAGGCAGAAGTTGCTCTCCTTTGTAAAAAGGCTTTAGCAAAGCGGACATCTCGGTGGCGGAAATGAAGGGGTACGGCACCGACTTCCATATGAGGGTGAATATCACGTTGTTCTCTTTTGAGATAATGGGCCGTCTACTGAAGAGGGCCCCTAAAATCTCCACTGCCATCTGCAAACGCAAGCTGGAACGTTCTTGAATGGATTCAGAGATGCAGTTTTCCAGAGATATCCCTCTGATTTCAAGTCTGAAAGAAATGAGAAATTTAAATACAAAATACAGGGTGTTAAACTAGTGGCAAAAAAAGTGATGGGTGTTAGGGACAAGTAGAGACCCTATATATAGAGAGACTGGACAACGGCTCACCGGTATAATCGGTATTTCCGCCATTTTAGTTACAACTTTCCTATACTTTAACATTACGAAATGTTGAAAATCGTGGAAAATGCTGTTAAAAGTTTTGAAAAATACCAAAAGAAGAGTTAAAATGTAAACAAATAAGTTGCATTTTCAATCACATGACTCGGACCTAACAACGGCCTTAGCAACAGAAATGTTACAGTTTTTTGCCCTACAGAGGTTAACAGTTACAGAAAATGACTGGCCGTGGAATTCTTCTATTGGAGCATTTGCAATCACGTGACCCTATACTTAAAAACCGCCTTAGCAACGTATACATCGTTACCTAGCAACCGCCTTAACAACAGTTAAAAGCCCTACAAAGGTTAACAGTTAAAAGAAATTAGCTGGTCGTGACGTCACCTGAAAACACTCTATACAACTAGGAATTGAGACTAGTTTCCTGGCTACTAGTCCATAACATTTCTCCTCGAAAAGAGCGATAGCGTGCCAAATGTTGCCTGTGGCAACCCAACAATCCTTCACACTCACTTTGATTTTTTAAAATGCTTTTTCTAAGATAAAAATAATTAATAACAAAAAAGAGAACATCAATTCGTGTTCGGAATGAATTGTTGAAATTTTTGATATAGTTTTCGCTTTGATTTTTGTGCAATAATAAGAGTTTTAGGCGGATGAATTAGCATTACAGTCTATGGAGATCCATGCATTTTGTAACTAAAATGGCGGCGAAAAGTTCATTGTCCAGTCTCTCTATATATAGGGTCTCTAGGGACAAGCCACACCGCGCTCCACCGGTGGCAGGAGCAATAAAAACGCAATAAAGATAGTTATCTCACTTCTATTAGATACCCTGTCTTAGCTAACCATCTTTATTGCGTTTTTATTACTCCTGCCACCGGTGGCGCGCGGTGTGGCTTGCCCCTTGGACCACCCGATGCTAGAGGCAATTCAGAATCACCCTGGTTAGGGAACGTACCCATACTACGTGACCCGTTCTCGTCACGTTGTCAAAAAATAAACGTGAATAAAAGAAAAAAATACTTGTTTTTGTAAATTAAGTTCCAGTTACAATATATTTTGCATATGTTTTTCTTTTTAATCATATATATTTTCCACTTGTTACTATAAGTATGCACTCACTCTTGGCGTCACGCGGTAAGCGCTGTAAGACAAATTAATTTTTTTTAAACTTTATGTTTGCAACAAATGATTGAAAACCGTATTGATGAATTACTACGTGAAAACTTTTTCGCGGGCAATTACGACCATTTAAATATTAAACAATATATCTTCCAGGCGCGTTGCCAGAGGGGGGGGATTCGGGGATATACCCCCCCCCCGAAACTCAGAAATTTTCCTGTTTTGACCTTAGAAAACCACTAAAACTACCCCATACCCCCTCCCGAAATATCTATATCCCACTCCGAAATTTTTTTCTGGCTACGCCATTGATATCTTCTTTGTTAGAATTTGGAACCGTACAAAAGGAAACAAATTAATTAAGTATATATGTGTGAATAAAAGGGGTCTAATTTCGTTACCTGTCCCGTTAAATATCGCAAAGTTGTGCTGGTCGCCAAATATTCTAAATATCGACACATTTTTATGGTTATTAATGTAATTGTATGTTTTATTCGGTTGGTTTGCAATTTTTGGCGGCATACTAACATTTGGCGACCAAAGCAGCTTGGAACGGGACAGTTAACGCAATTAAACCAATATAGGTAACAGTAACAGTAGTTTCAAAGTATTGAATTGAATATACTTACGACTTTCCATCTTCATAAATGAGCCTCTCACAGCATGTTAAATAGTATAATGTATCTAACTCATAATAAGTAAATCCCTTTTTGAGAAGAGTAGTACTGGATCTTTCGAGGGGACGATTTAGCGAAAATCGTCGAAGTGTCATTCCCAAATGATCGTCCGCCACGATTTCCACAAAATTTTCGTGCACCGCATTTTGGCACATGCCTGCTAGCATAATAATCCGGGTGGGTCCTGCATCCTTCCCCAAGTTGATGATAACATCATCGAAATACGGTTTACATTCATGCCAGCGGAGGGATGCACCACGCGTCATCAAAAAGATCAGGAACATGTCCGCGAAACTGTAGTAGTTGTGGTCCTCGTCGCTCATGCTGTGCAGCGTTTGTTGGAAGAAGAACAGATACACGGGACCCCAAGACTGGCTGTCTCTGAAAACCTTGGCCCATTCGGAGATTTTTGGGACGAAAGGAGAGGGCCATCTCAACCCCCTGCGAACGGCTGCCGCGCGGAATTCGCTGAATCTATCCTCCATGGCTGCCACCTGCTCCTCTGCCGATTCTTCCATGAAATACACGTCCTTCTTAACAAGGGTATTGGTCCAAAAATTAGACATGTTAGCCTTGTATCGTATCGGCACCACTTGCAACCACCGAAAAACTTTACTTCTCCCTCCTCGATGAAATGATGAAATCCGCGTTGATAACACTTTTTCTCCCCCCTGAATGGTTCGACGAGTCCATGATGCCAAACCTAAACCCAACTCCCTTTGATACGCCATCTAGCGGCAGGTTTCTGGTTCACACCATCGACCAATAGGAACCCTTCTTTCAAGTCCGAACCTGTCGCAGAACAGAATGAGAAAATCCTTCCGCATTTTTCTCGTCCCGTGCAGGGTTGCTAGTTTGGCTTTTTTAAGGCCAAATTCGAGAAATTTGGCTTTTTTCAAACTCGTTTGGCTTTTTGGCTTTTTTTGTTAAATCCTGAAAATTTGACTTTTTTTAGCAGTTTTCCCCATTTTGCCACAATTTTTCTGTAGTTCATAGGCATTAGTAGTTCAAAATAACGTTTTTATTCATTTTCTGAGACAAACGTTTTGTTACTTTGGCTCCTAATTCGCTTTGTGAGGGCTTCAAGTGAATTTCAGATTCAGAACAAGCATGAAAATTTTTATTTTTTAGTAAATATTTTCATTTTTTGAGCGCAACTTGCGCCAATTTTACTAATAATTGAATTAAACGTATTTTTAAGCTATTTTTCCGCTTCTGAAAAAGTTTGGCTTTTTTTTGGCCTTTTTTCGAACCCGATTTGGCTTTGAGTGGGCTCTCTCACCTGGCAACCCTGGTCCCGTGTCGAGGAGGGCGGGGATCGGTATCCCCCCTAGAAAACCATCTGTGGTGGACAAAGGGTTCACCCGACATTTCGCCAACGTGATTGATGGGTATCTTGACTGGTGCGGTCCGCCTCCCCGGTGACCCCTGCTGTTTATTACCCCCTCATCTCTCCTTTGAGAAACGGGTTGCAAGACTCACAAAATGATTGCCCTATTTGGCGAGATAATGAAGTCTGAACTATTCCAATGTTATTTTCTACGCGACCCCTTGTGACCCTCGTGGAAAAACGTCCCTCTAATTGGATTCGGTTGTATATCTGTAGCACTACTGAATAGTCTTTGACATCGACGGTTGTAAAGGGGGTCACGCCTGATTAACATCTCATTTCTTGCAGTAACATCGTCCAACGATTTTTAACCACGTGTGTAAGGACTTAGTAACCACGTGTTTATATTAAAATTGAAAAGAAACTTAACCATAGTTACAGTATTATGGAAATATAGATTATAAATAAACATGTATAAAAATAAGTACTAAGTCATTTCAGAATAGACAAATACTAGAAATAAGTCGAAATAATAATAAGAAATATTATTCGAAAAATACTGCAATACTCATGACAATTGAGCCAGTAAACCCTCGGAAAACGTATCCACAATAAAATACCTCAGACTTCACATAGACTCAAATTTAAAATGGAAATCCCATACAAAATATATATCAGACAAACTAAGGTATCTACTGTGTAACTTTTATTATCTAAAACATAAGTTAAACAATAAATTACTAATCAATTTGTATTATTCTTGGGTTCATTCGCAACTTAATTACGGTTTAGTGGTATGGGGAGGGGATTACATGATCAACTTAAAAAGAATTGAAAGGCTTCAAAAAAGATTTCTGAGGTTCTTAAAAAATGGAGCACACTTACACACAAATAATATAAACTATTTCAAATCCTTGAATATTCTTCCAGTTAGCCATCTGTTTTATTTTAAAATTTGCCTCCATCTCTATCTAAACCCCAACATTTGTCAAAAACGTAACATCATAAATTTACGAAGGCCTAACATATTATACTTTGTACCTAAACTAAATAAGTCCATATTCTGTAAAAAAATTTTGTTATATAGCCCCTAAGTGTTTTAATAAGTTACCGATATATATTCACAATAGACCTTCCACACATATATTCAAAAAACAATTAATGGAATGTCTGTTTGCTATTGACAATATTGATGATTTCTTTTGTACTATTTAGTGTATGATTTAGAATTATTTTTAAGCACTCTAATTCATTATGGCAAAATATTGATTGGCGCCCTGTTTGCCACTGTCATCTTATGTTTGTATTTCCTGTATCTTTTATTTTTGTACTATATTTTTTTCTTTTCTTGTATACTTTAAATAATTTTTGTTATTCATACATACGGTCACCTACATGGACCAAGTGATCCAAGGTGACTATGATACTTGTATTTTGTTTTTCATTTATTTGTAGTTCAAATAAAAACAATTGTTCAGAAAAAAATAAATAAACAAAAAATAGAGTAAAATTAAATTAAATATGAATTAAGCTGTGATAAGCTTCTCTAAGTTAAAGTATGTTCGAGCCTAATTTCATGAATTAACTCTACTTTTTTTGAGGATTCGTCAATAAAAATGGGTATATGAGTTGAAAATATAATTTATTTTTTAACACTAACCCTTAAAATTATTACAGAAATCTTATTTTTTTCTTTTGGTTAGTAGCTGCATAAATTATATTTTTTTGAATGGTTTAAAAACTGATTTAAACTCTAGACTCAAAATTACTGACCAGCCAATTCAAAATGTTAATATAGAAATTTTCAAAGTCAATTAGATAGTGTTTAGATGTAACTTTGTTATATGTGATTAAATTCTGTGTTTTGTATATTTTTAGTGAGATATCAAGACATTTATTTATTAAGTTCCTTTAAAGGAGTATTTACGGTCCAGAAATAATTTCTTTAAACAATTGATTTCTAATTTACTATATGCGAGGAATTAATCATTGTAAACAATCCATAAAAAACTGTTCTGTTTTAAATTTCTTATGAACTGAAACTTCTCTTTTTATGAGTTACTCATAAGTACAATTAAATGGTCGGTCAACTGCAAGAAGGGAATAAGTCCATAAACCATGTTTTGAGAAAATCGAAAAAAAAAAAAAACCCTGTATAAGTATTGGAATTTTCATTGTATAACCACCAAATTGGTTACAAGAAATACGGAACCTATTTAGAAAACAGAACAATCACCAAAACAAATATAAGTACATTAAAAAAAGTTGATGGACTTATTCCTTTCTTGCATCTTACGAAATTTTTCTGAAGAAAAATCTAAAAAAAACCCCCTTAAAATTGACATTTAAATTATATTTATTCTTAGTTCACACCACAAAAGGGAGAAATACGAAAAATAAGACAAATAAAATAATGGAATTAAAGAATATGAATGAAGTCAAACATTCCTTACATAAAAAAAGTTTGAAAATACTTCTAAATTAAGAGAAGATTTCATTTTGGTTTAGTTTGCATTATAAATCTGTTTATAATGCAAATTATAAACAGATAAAACTATTTATAATGCAAATAAAAATTTTATGTTTTAAATATATGTGTTTAATAAATGGTTAATTTCCTTTGGTTATATCTCTGACGCTACCTTTATAGGAACACATTTGATAATGCAATGGTCAGTATTCTTTCCTCTATAAGAGCAAAAGGTGTTAAGTGCGGGGGAAAAGTAAATATTTTGTCTATTAAATTTTGAAAGGTTGAAAGTAAAAGTTAAATAACATTTGTTTGTTTATAATTATATTTTATTATGTTTAACACAATAAGTGTACTAACAGATATACCTAGCCTTGCACGGGGGATTTTCCCAATTTATTTATTTAAAGCTTTAATATTCTGCTTCTCAATGTAGCGTCATATTAATTTTACATCACAACGGCAGCAATTTTACACCCAACTAGATTTGACGCAGTAGGCAAAAAAATTAATAGACTTTTTAGAAAAAAAAAATGACTTTGGGAAACTGGTAAAAATGAAATAGAGAAGAAATAATTCTAAAAATATATTGAATTTAAATACTGTTTAAAAAGAACGAATTAAGTAGAGGAGTGCTAGGTTTTTGTGTAGCATTTTTGTTTTAAATCTAATTACAAACAATAAGTTTACAAACTTTTAGAGTTTATGAACGACCTTGTTTGGGTACAGATGATACCTAATTTTTAAATGTATTAAAGGTAAAAAATTAAATTCAAATGTAATAAATTTTCTCTAAACTTATAAAATCTTTTATACATTTTTTACTTCAAAAATATTTTAAGGGAAAGAAGCTTTTGTTAAAAAAGTACGGTAGATGTACCAGTTATAGCCCCTTTTTAAGAAAAATCTACTGAATAAAAAAATTGTATTGAATTTGAACAACAAATTACATTTTTGATTACACTTAAAAATAGTGATTTTGTCAGTTTATAATTAAATCGTCAGTAAATTGATTTTTGTGCTTAAAAACATCTCCAAGCTTTGCTCTACACATGAGTGAAAAGAGGGTGAAAATAATCTACCCCCTATCAGCAGATATCCCTCTGAATTTGGGAAATAGATGTGTTCTCATTGTATTCTTTATATTTCATTTGGAATTAAAGTTAATTTTTCTTTCTTTTCCTATTATTTATAATGCAAACTAAACCAAAATGAAATCTTCTCTTAATTTAGAAGTATTTTCAAACTTTTTTTATGTAGGGAATGTTTGACTTCATTCATATTCTTTTATTCCATTATTTTATTTGTCTTATTCGTATTTCTCCCTTTTGTGGTGTGAACTAAGAATAAATATAATTTAAATGTCAATTTTAAGGGTTTTTTTTAGATTTTTCTTCAGAAAAATTTCGTAAGATGCAAGAAAGGTCCATCAACTTTTTTTAACCGTTAAATTTTTTTAATGTACTTATATTTGTTTTGGTGATTGCTCTGTTTTCTTATACGCTGTTTGTTCCCATACCACTTAAATGTTACTAAAAACGGATTCGTGGAAATGGTCAAACTTCGTCAGATCGTGCGGGAGATAAGAAACAGCAACACCCCTTTTTTCTTAGGGGACCATCCCCTAAAGAAAAGGGATGAACCCCTCCTGCAATTCATTTTAAAATTGGCGAACCAGGCGCAACATCCATTTCGCCAAACGGTGACGGAGAAAGACTCCCGCCCAAACCCTTCGTTAATTGACAGCTGTGATGGATGAGAAGGGGAGGACTAGAGTGCCGGGGAGGACCGTCGGGGTCGTATACAATGGTGGTGGCGAAACGTCCTGGACTCCGGACAAAGCACTGCTTCCCTACTTTTCTTTGAAGTATCTGTGGGTATTCAAAGGATGTATGAAAATACTTACAATAGTATTTCTCAGTCATAGTACCTTTTGACCTTTGTGGATATCTATAAGACACCTGTAAAGCACAATCTCTGTGCAAATACTCTTCTGAATTATTCGCATAAGAATGTGGTTCCCACATTCTTTAGCTATAGGGTAACAAATCTCTGTCTAAATCCTCCCGTCTGGGATACGCCCATCCACTCATAAAGCAAGCTGTGTTAGTTGGGGGGTACTATATTCTAAAAAGAAGCCACACCGCCAATAATCAGGCAACTGTTTATAAGAATATACATTTCGTCATCCTGCCATTAAAATAAACAGTAGTTATTACATAACATAATTAAGTAGACAAATTTATGAAAATAACATATGCAGCACCAAGGGGACTATATCCCGTTCAGGTGGCAGATAAATTTTAATTTAATTAACACAAAAAATGCAATGGGCAATACCACTATTTTTTAAATTTGAATAATAAATATCGTTACCCTATGAAAACTCAGAAGAAAACTGTTCTGAATTCGATTTTCTGCATGAAAACAACCAAAAAAATTTATTTTCTTAATTATTTAAGATTTAAAAGCGCGGAATTTGAGCCGTACTCAAATCGTTCTCCCATTGGCTGATGCGATTGTGACGTACTTCCATCCTATACAAACAACCTCGTTTTGACTGCTTGGGCTTGTCTTTGTTTACTGTTGGGTTGTCGATATTCGTTGTTTCTATCAAAAATGCATTTAAAAGGTTTCCCAGCTGAAATATCCCTTAAAGACCGACGACGGAAATGCAAAAAGGACCAAAAAATACATCTTATACAGGGTGGCTACAGAATCTGTGGAAAAAATTTCCCTGACTTTTCCCTGATTTCCCTGACTATAATTTTTAAATTTCCCTGATAAACCTATATCAAAATTTTTTTAACGATAAATATTAAAAAACTGTAATTTGTAAACTAGAAGTTATATAAACTAAGAAATACTTGAACGTAATAAGCATATTAAAATATTAATTACAATGATATAATATAATATTTCTTATGTAGAAATAATACATAGAATATTTTAAAATTTTAATCAAAAGACATATTGATTAAATATGAATATTTTTTTTATTCAAATCTTCGGCTACATACAAGAAGGAAATATAATGTATTATTTTCAATTATTCTCTATGTATTTAATGCTTATAATATCAGGGTTCATACAATTTTTAAGGGGGAAAAAAACTCAACAAGGATTTTCAAGGACTTTTCCAGGCTACCAGATGAAATTTTCAAGGCTGACCGATATTGTTTGCAATAATTTTTTTAAGGAACATGTGTGTTTCATTTCGTACAACTAAATCTATTAAATAGTTTAATAAAAGAAAATTTTCATATAAGTTCCTAGCTACACAAAAGGGTTTGATTAAAAATGTAATTACGCTATAGTATATTAACAAAATATTTTCATGTAATTTTGAAATAAATGAACCTATTGAGACAGCAGTGGCATATACAGGAATTTATTTCGGGAGGGGCCCAAAAATACTCCTCAGTCCCTCCCAAACATACTTAATAGGTCCAATGTAGCTTTTTAATACATTTTTAGGTGATTATTTAGGCCCTAAAAAAACTTAATATAAGAAAAATTGTGAGGAGCATAATTACAAGTACCAAAGGGGGGGTCTGGGGGTCCCCCCCCAGAAAATGTTTGGAAATTTGACTCAAAAAACAGGTTTTTATCTAGTTTTGGTACATCTCTTAGCCCAAATTTTAGATATACATTTTTATATAGGATTTGAATTTTGAAGAACTTAATATTAAAAAAATTATGAGTAACAGAGTTTCAAGTACTAAAGGAGATCTGGGGGCTCTCCCCAGAAAAATTTAGTTCGAATTTTGGACACACATTTTTAGGTAGGATTTGGATGAACTTATTATAATAAAGTCGTTAATAATACGTTCCAAGTACAAAAGTGGGGGTTGGGGGTCCTCCCCCAGAAAATTTTTGTTATTTGACCCTAAAAGCAGGATTTTAACTTGTTTGGTACACCTAGTTTGAATTTCGGGGGGGGGAGGCAAAGCCCCCCTTATTTATGCCACTGTTAGACAGATTTAATTTCAAAAAATTAAAAACTATCATATACTTTTAATAAAACTATAAATAATGATCAATAGTTATTCTAATGCATTGACTCAAAATGTATAAATTGCAGAAAATGAAAAACTAAAACAATCTGAAAGGAATAAAAAAAACTTAAGTCGAAAAAGTTTAATTTCAACCCCAAAAATTACCCATATGGAAGATTTTGTAAGATTTCATTTCTGATACTTTAAAATATTCATATATCCTATTATCAATACACCTTGTAATTCTTTGATATTAAAACTCTAAAGTTCAAACTACAAATTTCTATTTGCCTTCTTGCAAACAACAGGAAATTCCTCTAAAAAACCTCTTAAATTGCCAGCTAAATATTCATCACATTTGAACTACCAATCTCCAAAATTTCTCCAAAAACAAGCATTTAAAGCCAAGGATATTGACGCGAAGTTTGAAAAACGCGATCGCGAACCTACCGTGACGTTGTTTTTTCCGCCCGCGTTCACGCCGTAAAAATGCCAACTTTACAGGCAAACGTCCGGAAGCATCCGAATTTCCGGCAGAAATCCGGAATTTTTCATTGAAATTCCAGATTTTTATAGGAATTTCAGACTTTCCCAGCCACTGAAATGAGTGAAGAATGCGATCGTGGATCGCGCGTATTTGCGGCGTGAATTACTAAAATCTTCCCTGATTTTTTAACTTTTTTCTGAATTTCCCTGACTTTTCCCTGATTTTTCCAGATGAATGAAATTCCCTGACTTTTCCCTGATCTCCCTGATCTGTCGCCACCCTGTTATAACATCAAAATTACATACCTTTCGTGCAGTTTTCTTGGTTTTTCATCCCGATTTGTGTTTTATTTATTTATGGAAGAAGTCATTGTTATGCAGATTTTGCCTCTTGTTAATTAGAATGGCTCCAAAAGTGTTTTTTAAAACACTAGTAAAATGAAAATAAATAAGAATAAAAGTAACACTTTATGTAAGTTTCGTCACTTTTTATACATCTAAGGAATTTAATTTCATTAAATGTTAAGTTTGTCTGTAAAATATTCTTAAATTCTTATTCTTAAAATACTGTTATATTTTTATTTTTACTAGTGTTTTAAAAGATCAAAATCAGCATAACAATGATTTCTTAGTTTCGCCAGTCGGTGGCAATGCGACTGGTTTGTATAGGATGGAAGTACGTCACAACTTTTCCCCGCGAAAATTTTGATTTCGCGCGCAAAAAAAAAAACCGCTAACTTTGAATTTAATTTTAAAAAAAAGTATGCATCGCAGAGCAAAAATTTTTGAAGGTATATTTATGTTTATGCAATCTGAACCAAGTAAAAAAAATAAAAAAATAGTGGTATTGCCCATTTAACTTAAAAAAATTATAAGAATGCATGAAAAACACACACTGTGTCGTCCAAAATTATTATGAAATTAAAAAGTTCGCGTTTAAAAGTCATATATTTCTCTAAATTTTGTAGATAAAGAGGCAAAACACAAATATTAATCGTTATCCTCTAAATTCTTAAATTATCTCTATTCTTAATTACTTTTTTGTCCATGGAATGTTTGACTCCTTTCATATTCTCCATTGATACTGTCTTTATGACCCAGTTTTAAAATAATTTTGTGATTTTTTTTACTTACTCTTTGTATTTCTCACTTTTGTTCAGTGAACTAAGCAGAAGTATAATTTAAATGTCAATTTAAGTGGTTTTTAAGATTTTTCTTGAGTTGGATATTTCATAAGGTTGAAAAAGGAAATAAATCCATCAACTTTTTTCAACTGTAAAATATTTTTGAATAAACTTGTATTTGTTTCGATGATTGCTCCGATTTCTAAATAGGGTCCGGAATTTCCATTAAAAATTTGGTGGTTATACAACGAAAATTCCTTTACTTTTTACATTTTTTTTCTCGATTTTCTCACAACTTGGTTTTTGGACTTATTCCCTTTTTCAAACTAACGATTCAAAGGTTGCATCGACTCCCTTAATCAAGTGTTCAAAGGATCATCTGTTGGTCAAAAACTCCGGGTGTAGAAAGAAATTGGGGAAAATTGGGAAAGAAATTTTTTTTATGAATGAACTTCTTTGTGTCATTGACAATATTTATTTACTATGCACTTTTTTTAAAGACTAACCAAAATGTTGAACAGGAAAATACACAAGTGTATTTATACCATATTACTATTAAAAAAATTAAATATATATCTAGTTGTCCAGAGGTAAAGATACGATTATTTGTGTTTCAGACCCCCTTAATTTATCCAAAATTACCAAAATGTCACCAATCTTTAATTACTCATATTTCCCTTCTTTTGAGATACTAAATTATTTGAATACATATCCAAGCTTAGGTATTGAGTGATCCATGAAAGAAAAATACTTCAGTATTTCTGATTTCCCTATGGGGTGATTCTTATTTTCACAAGAAACAAAATTATATGATGCCCCTTTCCTCATTGTTGCGTCTTTCTTTTTAGATTGAAATCGGCTGCGGCTCATCTCATTTGGATGACGTCACTTTGGATTGAAGAAGGGCCTCCAATGTAAGTACTCTTCATTACTACCATGTTAAGAAAACGATGGCAATATACAGTAAGGTGGAGCGAAAAACACGAAAGTTCGAATTTTGATTTTGGGTACCTCCAAAAAGTTGCCTTTTAGTGTCCAAAATATACCTGTAAAATTTTATGAATTTTGAAAAACTCCTTCAGGGCTTTTATGTATTCAAAATTGGTTTTTTACTATAAATTTCACATTTTGCATTGTTTATCGGCAAAATTTTCAAGTATTTTTGTTTTTTTAATATAAAATGTAACTTTCCAGGCCCGACAATACATTTTTTACCCAAAAAAGTTAATGAAAAGGCACAAATAAATGTATAATACATGTTTTTTTATTTTTTTAATATACTGCGTAATGGGGGGGAGCAAAAAACCTTTTTTCCGAAATAGGTCTACGACTAAAGCTCAAAGTTTGTGGTTGGTGGTCCTTATGACCCATAAAAAATTTAAACTTGGTCGAATGATATCTTTAGAGGTCGTGCTTTTCAGTCAAAGTCTGAAAATTTCATGAAAAATGGAAAAAATTTGAAAATTTTCCTGATAATTTCTAAATGATCCCAAAGTTTTTTTTTATGGCAAATAATTACATACGTTGTTTGTATGTTGCTTAATATTAGCAAACTAGGATCTTTTAATCACGAAAAAATGGTTTAATAGTTCTTCAAAATTCGTTAATGGACTATGTTAAATATGTTAGTAGCTTATTACATTGTGGTCGTTAGGAACAATTTTTACAGAAAAAACCCGGCTGACTCTTATGTTAAATGACCTCCTGAATCCAAATATGACCTTTGTTTCCCTCACCAATCTTAATTTTTGGGGGAAGAGCCCCAATTTACTTTTCTCACTTCTCGGTAATTTTATGGCTGTGAATTCAGTTTTTATAAGAATAAGGGATTACTTTACCCTTAAAAATTCTTCTGAAGGGTCAAAAAGGTTGTATATACTGAAAAAAAATAGTAATTTTTTGCTAGGTGATAAATTTAAGAGGGGATTTTTCCTTATAAATTGTAAAAAAATCAGTAAAAGGTTTTTTGTCACTATTTTTTCGTACATTTTTCACAAAATACTACTTTGATGGTTTTTCCCATTTCTTTTATTTGGGGATGTTAAATGGAATATGAGAAATTGTTTGAATTGGGTTATACGAAAAATATGATAGTGAAAATATGAAAATATTTAACGCGAAACCTCATAATCAATTTTAATGTTTTTTTACAATTAATATGGAAAAATCCCTTCTTAAATTTATCACCTAGCAAAAAATGTTTATTTTTTTCCCAGTTTAAGTAAACTTTTTGACCCTTCACATGAATTTTTAAGGGTAAAGTAATCTCTTATTCTTATAAAAACTGAATTCACAACCATAAAATTACCGAGAAGTGAGAAAAGTAAATTGGGGCTCTTCCCCCAAAAATTAAGATTGGTGAGGGAAATAAAGGTCATATTCGGATTCAGGAGGTCATCTAACATAAGAGTCAGCCGATTTTTTCGGTAAACATTGTTCCTAACGACCACAATGCAGTGGCGTATATAGGAATTTATTTCGGGAGGGGCCCAAAATTACTCCCCAGTCTCTCCCCCACATATTTAATAAGTCCAATGTAGCTTTTTAGATGACAATTTAGGTGCTAAAAACGTAATATAGGAAAAGTTGTTAGAAATAAAAATACAACTACCAAAGGGGGGTCTGGGGGTCCTCCGCCATAAAATTTTTGGAAGTTTGACTAAAAAAACCAGGTTTTTAACTAGTTTTGGTACACCGAATTTTGGATGTACATTTTTTATGAATTTAATATTTAAAAAGTTATAAAAATAGAGTTCCAAGTACAAATGGGGATCTGGGGGTCCTTCCCCAGAAAATTTTTGGAGCTTTACCCCTAAAAACAGAGTTTTATCTTGTTTTTGGTACACTTTATCCGAATTTTGGACATATATTTTTTGGTAGATTTGGATTTTGGTGAATTTATTATAATAAAGTTGTTAATAATAAAATTCCAAGTACAAAAGGGGGGTTTGGGTGCCCTCCCCCAGAAATTTTTTTGAAATTTGACCTCAAAATACAGGTTTTTAACTTGTTTTGGTACACCTAGTCCGAATTTCGGGGGGGGGGGCAGCCCCCCCCCTTATATATGCCACTGCCACAGTGTAAGAAGCTACTAACATATTTAACATAGTCCATTAACAAATTTTGAAGAACTATTAAACCATTTTTTTGTGATTAAAAGATCCTAATTTGCTAATATTAAGTAACATAAAAACAACGTATGTAATTATAAAAAAAAGTTCATAAAAAAACTTCGGGATCATTTAGAAATTATCAGGAATTTTTACATTTTTATGAAATTTTTAGACTTTGACTGAAAAGCACGGCCTAAAGATATCATCCGACCAAGTTTAATTTTTTTATGGGTCATAAGAACCACCAACCACAAACTTTTTCGTAGACCGATTTCGTAAAAAAGGTTTTTTGCTCCCCCCCATTACGCAGTATATTAAAATAATAAAAAACATGTATTATACATTTATTTTTGCCTTTTCATTAACTTTTTTGAGTAAAAAATGTATTGTCGGGCCTGGAAAGTTACATTTTATATTAAAAATACAAAAATACCAGAAAAATTTGCCGATAAACAATGCCAAATGTGAGATTTATAGTAAAAAAAAAACAATTTTTGAAAACATAAAAGCCCTGGTAGAGCCCTGAAGGAGTTTTTCAAAATTCATAAAATTTTACAGGTGCTTTTTTGACACTAAAAGGGAAATTTTTGGAGGTACCCAAAATTGAAATTCAAACTTTCGTGTTTTTCGCTCCACCCTAATATACAGATTAGAGTTATATTATTATTTAGGGGGAACTATAACTCTTTATATTCATTTATGACGCTTACGTTACTTGACCTCGGAGAAACAAACTGAGAGAAAACCAAGAAAGTAGATCCCAGCCCGGTGAATGATTATGTTTAATAAATTAATAAACACAAAATTCAAAGTAGAACATGAAATTTTAATAGCACGATAAAACAGTGCATAAAAAATTATGTACACACAAATGACAGGCAGACAGCATACACTAATCAGAGGTCTTCCGACTAACATAAAGTTGTAAGCCCGTCATATTAGACATAGTGAAGGGGGACACTAATCTGAACGTAGTTTTAAGTAACCCTTTAAGTTGTGGGGAATATCAAAACCGTCGATTGCTCCATCACATAGGTTATTAGCATCAAAAAGATTTTTTCGAACATGAACTCGCGAAAGATGCTGTAGAGATCGAGGTTGGGTGACTTCGGGAACCTCGAAGATGGTGTTGCACCTCTTGTATTCGTCGCAGAGTTCCTGAAGCGACAGTTGCTCTCCTTTATAAAAAGGCTTCAGCATAGCGGACATCTCGGTGGTGGAAATGAAGGGGTGTGGCACGGCCTCCCACAAGAGGCTGAGGTAGTCCTTTTCGAAGGTACAGGCCGGATGGAAGATAGCCACCAGTGTCTCAAGAAGCATCTGCATGCGGAAGCTGCCGAATTCGAGAATGGTGGCGGTGATTTCACCTGCCAGATACTTCCCGTCAACAACGGCACTGCAATAGAAAATGAAATTAATGGAAAGCTCATCAGCAAACGCTCAAGACACATCCAGGAACACTTTTTTCCTTTAATTTACAACACTCTACTCTAGTTGAGTTGTTAGTTAAAAACTTTAACACTGTAATATTGTTCTCAATATGTTTGAAAATATAGTTGCTTACGGGGTGCCACTCTTCAAAAATTGCAAGACTGAACTTTTTTAATCATTTGCTCACGATATAACAATTTTTATTATACAGGGTGTTTCAAAAGTCCGTTTCACGGCTTTTATTTGAAACCAACGTCTCCTAGGGTCCTGGAAGTAAGGTCTACCCCTAGGTGAGTGACCCTGGAGCAGGGCTTAAATTCTAACCAAAGAAGTACCGGAGCGCTACTATTTCAACATTCCGCTTAACAGGAGCGTCATTTCAGTTTTTGGTCGTAGGGGGCAAGGATGTGTTTTAAGTGGGGCTGGGGCTCACCCCCAGAAAAATTTAGAAATTTAGCCTCTTTTTACAACATTTAAGGTACATCCAAAGAAAAGGTACTCTGTATAACATATATATGTAAATATTTTAAAGGGGGGTCTGGGGGTTCTCCCCCAGAAAATTTTTTTAAAATTTGCCTCTTGAAGTAATGTTTCAGCTCATTTTGAGACCATTTGGGTTACATAAAAAAATAACAGTTACTCGTAAAGCATTGAATTTTCTAGGTAAAAAAAAAGTTATAAATAAACATCAAATTTTTAAAGGGGGCGGAGATCCTCCAGTAAAAATTTTTGAAAATTCCGGTTTAAACCAGTGTTTTACCTCCTCTTCAAACTCTTTGGGGTTTCATGCTCTTTGGTTCCCAAAGGGAACCGCTTCTTGTAAGTGGCAGAATTTTCAAGGGAGAAACATTATATCAAAGGTCTGGAGGGAGTTTTGGGGTTCTCCCCCAGAAAATTTTGAAATTTGACCCTCAAAAGTAGTGTTTTAACTCCTTTTTAAAGTTCTAAAGAAAAATTTTAAAAGAATTCCTATTAATCTTTTTTTTTTCATTTTTAATACAACGACCAAAAAAAAAATATCTGAAAAAATTCGTATTTGTTTTAAAAATATATCGATTTACTTGGGCTTTTAACCAAAAATCTTCGACACAAAAATAGAAATTTCTTTAAGAAGAATAATATATCCAGGGAATAATACTTTTTTTGAGATGTGAAGGTTATAGGAATAACGAAGTTCATGATATAGGTATAGGCATTTAGGGAATATATGGTATAGCGCGTACATTTATTATTTTCCCAAAGAAGTGATTGAGAGTGCGCTTTTAAAAAAAAATTCCTTTTATGTATTACCTTATAAATGCACAGTAAATTCTCAAGTAACCCAGATGGACAGAAATACCCCTTCCTTAAGTAGCAAATAATGTAATTCGAATAATCAACTTCATGAAAATTTGAAAAAGAAATTGAAAATAATTTCGTAAAAAATATTGAAATAATTACTACACAACTTTTTGGGACAATTACATATGAATTGTCTTCCCATATTCCCACTCCAGAATTACAGTCCTTTTTTGCGATGAGCGATAACCCTGGATAATCTAATCCGGGTTAATCGAGGGTCTAGTGCATTTTTCTAAATATTTTTAAAACGTCGAAACGCATTTAAATAGTTATAAATAATTATAACTATTTAATTTTAAATAATTATAATAAGCATTTAGTTCATTCGGAAAATTTTCAAAAATTCATGATTAAAGCATAGATCTGATAAACAGTGTTTTCATGTATAATTTACTACTTTTTTATAACCTTCTTTCACTTAAATAAGAGGGAATGGGGAATGATATAAGAAAATAAGAAGCGAAAGAAAAACAAAGTATTTCTGGAGGAAAAGGTCCCAATATTAGCTTAAGTTCAACTCACAATTAACCTCTAAAAGGTATTACAGAACAGAAAAATTTCACTTAGAAAAATCAAATTAGTTTCTTAAAATTCATTGATTACAATAAAATACGTAAAGCAAATTGGAACTTACCAGAAAGCAGAAAGAGTAAATTCTCTAACTTTATTTTAATTCAATGTCGTATCGTATCTGTCGAAGAAAATTTCAGGCAAAACAGAGCTGTTATGGAGATTCACCGTGCACTATGATATGAACCAATAGCTGATGAAATGAAGAGCTCAAGAAGATGCGTTACGAATCACTCCTTCGGACAGGCTCCCTCCCCCCCCCAAAGCACACAAAAATTTCTGGAATTCTCTGGTCAAGAACCCTCACAGAATCTACAGTTTCAAGATGAAATGTTTGTTATTACAGCAACGCTCCCTTTGAGAACAGGAAGTACACACCCAGACCCAGGTGGACACAAACACAACCAAAACTCGTAAATCTTTCAAGGCATGCCTCACTGACCAAATTAAAATCCCCCCTACCTGCCCCATCCCCTTTCAACCTATTATTGTGACCCCACTGTTATCTTAAAGACTACTTTCAATGTTTACAGAAGAATGGACTGCTGGACACATCTGGTTAACAAGCGAAATTTTACAGAAAAGGGAGATTTCTCCATTCAGGAGGGCTTCTTATCTCTTGTCCCGTTATTAGTCACCGGAGGGGGTGTCCTTCCATTTGAGGGTGAGGAAAACAAGGTCGTTCGTCGTTGTTGACGTCGTTTGTAATTTTCGGTAATCGAAAAACATCGAGGGGTACATTTTGGTCTTTCCGAAAAGGGTTCGGAACGCGATTTTATGCGCTCCGGTGCGTTCCGGTTAAAATGTAAAAATTTACTGAAACCCAAGAAGTACCGCTCCGGTACAATTTAAGCCCTGCCCTGGAGAATCCATTGAGAGGACTTACAGCGCCCCTAGCGGCGAAATAAAAAACTTTATTAAAAAACTACAGGAGATAGAGCAAACACCTCAGTGAGAGTATTGTTGCCACTGTTATAAGTAACTCACTGAAAAAAATTTCATGAAAATATTGTGAATATTCACGGAGATATTAGCATGTGAAAATAGCCGGTTTTTAGAACCCAAAGAAGGAAAAGTTCGCAAATTTGCAAGTTTTTTTTAATTTTTTTGATTAAAATTTTACTTCATCTAACTAAAAAGATACAAAACTACATAAAAACTCTGAAAAACTTGCAAATTTGCGAACTTTTCCTTTTTTGGGTTCTAAAAACCGGCTATTTTCACATGCTAATATCTCCGTGAATATTCACAATATTTTCATAAATTTTTTTTCAATGAGTTACTTATAACAGTGGTAACAATACTCTCACTGAGGTGTTTGCTCTATCTCCTTTAGTTTCTTAAATAAATTTTTTAACTTTCTTATTTCAGCTATGGGCGCTGTAAGTTCTCTCAATGGATTTTCCAGGGTCACTCACCTAGGGGTAGACCTTACTTCTAGGACCCTAGGAGACGTTGGTTCCAAATAAAAGCCGTGAAAAGGACTTTTGAAACACCCTGTATAATATTGAAGAAACACTTATAAAATATCATATGAACAATTAAATAGGTCATTAAATTCAAACTCAAAGCTTTATCAGATAAAACAGGCTTATTTGTGGGGAAAATGTGTGATGTAAGTGTAGTGGTTCTTTGATAGATGACAAAGCGATTTTAAAAATAACAACAACTTTTAATGAGTAGAAACAGAAAAGAAAATACACCACCGCAGGAGCTCCGTCCTACACGACTGGAGGCTGCATCTCGATTCAATCAAAAATCAAACCGATACTTCCAAATAATCGGAGAAAAGAATGTGGCCATTTGCATCACTAATACTACAGTAAGTATGAAAATTTAGATCTCATTCCAATCGCTGCCAATTGGTCAGCTGATTTTGTTCGTCGTTTTTGTCAAAGAGGACGAAAATCCGTTCACAGAACTTTTTGAAAGACGGACTAACACTAAAAGATCACATTTTCTGCAGGATTAAATCAAATTTTAAAAAATACATACGGTTTAAATCAAAAATTTTATAAAACCACAATTAAAAAAAAAATTCTTTTTCTTTACAAAATAGTTTGCAAGGGAATTTGCATTACAATTTTACCTGAGTTTTCAGTGATTATTTTATATAAAAAATATGTATTTATAGAATTAATATGTAAATAAAACGAAATAAGTCAATGAAAAGTGGTTTAAATCACTTTAAACGGTAGTCATTTGGAAATCATACAACTAAGCAGATTCATGCAAATCTCAGCTCTGTCCATAAATGCAACTGAAACTTCCCAAAATAAACCGAAAAATATGTAAATAAACCGAAAAGGTCAGTGAAAATGGTTTAAATCACGTATTACGTAGTAATTCGGAAACACCCATAAAAACATATAACTAAGCAAACGGATGTAATCTCAGATCTATCAATAGGGTGTGGGTCAAAATCCCGACACTCTGAATCCCGACGGATCAGGTTCCCGACGGTCGAAATCCCGACAGTTCAAAATCCCGACAGGGTCAAAATCCCGACAGGGTCAGAATCCCGACAGGTCGAAATCCCGACAGGTCAAAATCCCGACAGGTCGAAATCCCGACAGGGTCAAAATCCCGACAGTGTAATGTCATTCTTAAGCCGTCAGAGCACGAATTATTGAATTTTTTTGAAAATTTAAATTTTTTAAAATTGATTAAAAAATGGTTTAATACTACACTCCTGTGCGTGCAACACTTTTTCTGGGCTGTTTTTCAGTGCTGATTACAGATGTTTCTTCGATAGTGTAGTTTGAATGATTTTAAAATTTTAAATTTTTTTAAAATTGATTAAAAAATGGTTTAATACTACACTCCTGCGCGTGCAACACTTTTTCTGGGCTGTTTTTCAGTGCTGATTACAGATGTTTCTTCGATAGTGTAGTTTGAAAGATTTTAAAATTTTAAATTTTTTTAAAATTGATTAAAAGTTGGTTTAATACTACACTCCTGCGCGTGCAACACTTTTTCTGGGCTGTTTTTTAGTGCTGATTGCACATGTTTCTTCGATAGTGTAGTTTGAATGATTTTAAAATTTTCAATTTTTTAAAATTGATTAAAAATGGTTTAATACTACACTCCTGCGCGTGCAACACTTTTTTCTGGGCTGTTTTTCAGTGCTGATTACAGATGTTTCTTCGATAGTGTAGTTTGAATGATTTTAAAATTTTAAATTTTTCAAAATTGATTAAAAAATGGTTTAATACTACACTCCTGCGCGTGCAACACTTTTTCTGGACTGTTTTTCAGTGCTGATTACAGATATTTCATCAAAACTGACATATGAAAGATTTTAAAATTTTAAATTTTTTTAAAATTGATTAAAAAATGGTTTAAAATTTTAAAATCTTTCAAACGTCAGTTTTGATGAAATATCTGTAATCAGCACTGAATAAAAGCCCAGAAAAAAGTCTTGTACGCGCAGGAGTGTAGTATTAAACCATTTTTTAATCAATTTTAAAAAAATTTAAAATTTTAAAATCTTTCAAACGTCAGTTTTGATGAAATATCTGTAATCAGCACTGAAAAACAGCCCAGAAAAAAGTCTTGCACGCGCAGGAGCGTAGTATAAACAATTTTTTAATCAATTTTAAAAAATTTAAAATTTTAAAATCTTTCAAACGTCAGTTTTGATGAAATATCTGTAATCAGCACTGAAAAACAGCCCAGAAGAAAGTCTTACACGCGCAGGAGCGTAGTATTAAACAATTTTTAATCAATTTTAAAAAAATTTAAATTTTAAAATCTTTCAAACGTCAGTTTTGATGAAATATCTGTAATCAGCACTGAAAAACAGCCCAGAAAAAAGTCTTGCACGCGCAGGAACGTAGTATTAAACAATTTTTAATCAATTTAAAAAAAAATTAAATTTTAAAATCATTCAAACTACACTATCGAAGAAACATCTGTAATCAGCACTGAAAAACAGCCCAGAAAAAAGTCTTGCACGCGCAGGAGCGTAGTATTAAACAATTTTTAATCAATTTTAAAAAAATTTAAATTTTAAAATCTTTCAAACGTCAGTTTTGATGAAATATCTGTAATCAGCACTGAAAAACAGCCCAGAAAAAAGTCTTGCACGCGCAGGAGCGTAGTATTAATCAATTTTAAAAAAATTTAAATTTTAAAATCATTCAAACTACACTATCGAAGAAACATCTGTAATCAGCACTGAAAAACAGCCCAGAAAAAAGTCTTGCACGCGCAGGAGCGTAGTATTAAACAATTTTTTAATCAATTTTAAAAAATTTAAAATTTTAAAATCTTTCAAACGTCAGTTTTGATGAAATATCTGTAATCAGCACTGAAAAACAGCCCAGAAAAAAGTCTTGCACGCGCAGGAGCGTAGTATAAACAATTTTTTAATCAATTTTAAAAAATTTAAAGTTTTAAAATCTTTCAAACGTCAGTTTTGATGAAATATCTGTAATCAGCACTGAAAAACAGCCCAGAAGAAAGTCTTGCACGCGCAGGAGCGTAGTATTAAACAATTTTTAATCAATTTTAAAAAAATTTAAATTTTAAAATCATTCAAACTACACTATCGAAGAAACATCTGTAATCAGCACTGAAAAACAGCCCAGAAAAAGTCTTGCACGCGCAGGAGTGTAGTATTAAACCATTTTTTAATCAATTTTAAAAAATTTTAAAATCTTCCAAACGTCAGTTTTGATGAAATATCTGTAATCAGCACTGAAAAACAGCCCAGAAAAAGTCTTGCACGCGCAGGAGCGTAGTATTAAACAATTTTTAATCAATTTTAAAAAAATTTAAATTTTAAAATCTTTCAAACGTCAGTTTTGATGAAATATCTGTAATCAGCACTGAAAAACAGCCCAGAAGAAAGTCTTGCACGCGCAGGAGCGTAGTATTAAACAATTTTTAATCAATTTTAAAAAAATTTAAATTTTAAAATCATTCAAACTACACTATCGAAGAAACATCTGTAATCAGGGGGCCTACCACGAGCCTCTCGACAAAAATAACGACACCCTTACTTCTTCCGTGTCGAGAACGCTGAAGAAGCAAGCAAGTTGTCGACACCACACTGTCGCGGAAGGTTATCCATAGGAAATAGCATTAGTGATCTCAAGTGAGGTCGAGAGTATGGGCTCACTTAACAAGAGGGTCTACCATCAGACTGTCGGGAAGTTTTTAACTGTCGTTAAGTGGTATCGAGAAAGTGAAAAACTCAACGACACCTCAAGAGGTGTCTATATCTTGTTAACGACACGAGAACAAGCTCTTTTATACGCTATAAATTATGTGAATTGTTTACCCTGTTATCATTGCACGTTTTTTTGAGATACTTAAAGGTATTTTTAAAGTAAAATTGGCTTGCATTACATCTTTTTTTTTAAATTATCGACTTAAAAATCGGGCCGGTTTTATGTACTAAAAATTAAAGTCGATTTGTGGGTTTTATTTATTAAGAGAATTGAGGATTACTCATACGTGTTTTTTTCAGATAATATATAAACAATCGTGCATCCAAAAAGCAGCTTTAAAATGATTATCTGATTTAAAAAATTTTAATCAGAAATAATCACCGTGGTGATGGGAAAAAATTTTGTTCTTTATCCAAAACTTATTTTTTTGCGATTAAAAAATTGTAATCAATTGATAACAAAAATTTCCTGAATTTAAGTTTGTCCTCCGTTTTATGTTCGTAAAGGTATTCGTTTTAAGCGTCTTAATCTTATTACGATCATCCCTTGTTTAGAGTGGCGAGAATTTTGCTCATGAAAAAACGAGTTCCTTCCCTTGCGTTGGTGATCATTTCAAATTACGCCAGTGTAACTTAACTCCCCGCCTATTTCTGACGTACAAGATGACGAAAACTTTTTACACCAATCAAAAGCGTTATTTCTTCTCGACACCTATACTCTCGAACTCAGTTGCAATCGGTAAAAGCTTGCATTTGTCGACATTCAAAAACTACATCGTCGTGGTAGGCCACGGTAGGCCATCGAGAATTTGATCTTGATTTTTCAGAATTCCCAACACTATCGTGCTGCCATCTATAAATCGAAGGATGAAATCCACATGAAATCACTTCTGTGGTTATTCTACCTCCAGACTCTTTTTACTGTATTAATATAAACTTGAACCTTGTAAAAATATATTTTAAAAATGAAAGAAAAAATATTCCATCATAAATAAGTACCCAATGACGTGTATTTTTATGAATAGAATTTTCATCTATTTCATACAAAGCAAATAATGGCGGCGATTTGGGCTATTTGCAATGGAAGATCTGATGACTACGCAGAGAAAACATAGTTCCTACGCAAAATAAAAATATTGTTTCATCTATAGGTTGAAAAGTAATTCCTAAGAGCGCTTTTTAATGTACAATAGCTATTAATTTGAAAATAATGCTACAGCCCTCGATAAGAGGTGTCGTAGAGCTTTTTCGCCTCTCTGTCGTTTTCTCCTCTTGGTTTCTCCTCTCATGGTAGGACCTGTAGTTAAGTTTGAGGCGCATCACGTGACTGTCGATAATTTCGGCAATATTAACGATAACGACACGCTGGTGGTAGAGCCCCTGCACTGAAAAACAGCCCAGAAAAAAGTCTTGAACGCGCAGGAGCGTAGTATTAAACAATTTTTAATCAATTTTAAAAAATTTTAAATTTCAAAAAAATTCAATAGTTCATGCTCTCACGGCTTAAGAGTGATATATTACACTGTCGGGATTTTGACCCTGTCGGGATTTCAACCTGTCGGGATTTTGACCTGTCGGTATTCTGACCCTGTCGGGATTCTGACCCTGTCGGGATTCTGACCTGTCGGGATTTTGACCTGTCGGGATTCTGACCCTGTCGGGATTTTGACTTGTCGGGATTCTGACCCTGTCGGGATTTTGATCTGTCGGGATTTTGACCTGTCGGGATTTCGACCCTGTCGGGATTTTGATCTGTCGGGATTCTGACCCAGTCGGGATTTCGTCGTCGGGAACCTGTTCTGTCGGGATTTTGAACGGAACCCCTATCAATAATGTAACTAGAAATTTCAAAAATATGAAAATTAGTACTTACTACTCATCTTGGAGCATGGACCAACAGCTCAGAAAATGCGTTTCTCTATAAGAGTAAGGTGATCCAAATAGGATTAGTAAAATATGAAGGTCTGAGGAGGTGACTAATTTAAACAGCACGTTGGAATCCAAATCATGCTGCTTCGCCTTGCACATCTTTAACAATTCGACGGCCACCGCTGGTCCCATCGTGGCTGCCGTATGCAGCAATGGCCTGAAGATTTCCCTTATCTTGCTCGGGGGGATCACCTGGAGGTATTCGCCGGCATACAAGTTGAAAAGGTGGACGGTGCCGTGGAAATGATCCGCTCTCTCTCGTTCGCTCATCTCCTCTATCATTTCCCTGAATAACTCCAGGTGAGAATACTCGCCTAACCTCACCGTTTCGCCTATTCTCTGCGCGAAAACACCTAAGCCGAAGGACTCAGCGTCTGCGCGAAACTTCCGCTGACTGCGGTCATACGAACGTGTTCTCATTGTGGCGTTTTTGTGGGGAAACTAATAACTCACTCGTGGGGTGACTGGAAACTATAGCGGGTAACTAATGCAGGAAGAACATGCAGATAGAAATCACACGTGGAACATTCACGAACACTACCGCTCTGATAAGAACTCAAAGCCAGACTGACCTAGACATGCAGAAACGGCTATACTGCAGCAACGAGATTTTGTCTCTTGACCTCCCCTGACCCAGGGGAGAGCCCACTCCGATTTGAGGACCGCGCGTGGAGCATTTCGGTTCGGGGTTCCTAGAAAAATCCCTTTTGCGCTTTTCTTGGCAAGTGAAGGGGGATTGTTTTACGTCGGAGTTTTCCGAGGGCTATGCGTGTTTCGCTGAGAATGGACGTTTTTCTTTCGTTTAAAGGGCCTCTTAAAAATAAAATTTTCCCTTTAGGTGAATACAGACCTCTATGTTTTTATGGGGGAGGTGGGGGGGGGCTTCACTATTGCCGTAAAGTTTCAAATTTTAAAAGAGTTAGCAAAATATATTTTTTAACTGACATAAGCTCTTTAACATAAAGTTTGTAAGTAAGTCTGTAACAACAATTTAATAAGTAAAACTAATAAATAAGTAAAATAAGTAAGTTTTTTAGTAAAACAATTTAATAAATGTATTAAAATCTGAAAAAATGTGGAACTCAAGAGGGACTGAGCGAAAACTCAAGGATTTATATCAGTCAGTATTTTTTTTAAAGTAGCATAGTCATCGAAATTAATTTTAAGAAAATTTTTTTTTAGACTGTTTTAAAATCTCATTACGCAATTTATTTATTTCTCATCACGCGAAATTTTGAACAATGGTTAAAAAATGTCTGACTGAGAGACATTGGTACAAAAATTTAATTACTGAGAATATTATAGGTCATTTTAAGTTAAAATTGTGATTTCATTACTCATTTGCTAGTACACCCAGCGAAAACTATTAGCAGAACAATTAGGACTTTTGCAGCCGGAGCCGGATATTCTTGTGCATGAAGATGCGCACAACGACTTTTTTTCGCATTTCAAGCTAGTCTGGAGTAATTAAATTTTCGAGTTTTAAATGAAAATATTAAATAAAATCATCATGATTATGGAAGTTTCAGTTCGGCCGATAGTGATATTTTAGGATTAAATAAATTTTGTTTTTGTTCTATTGCTGTGAACTCATAAAATCTATGCAATTGAAAGATAAGTAATGAATTTGTCAAATAAAAAAAGCCGAAATGTTATGATCAGTAATTATTAAAATCGTACTTTATAAGAAAATGTTCTCAATGTAAAGTTTTAGTTCATTCTCTGACGAAATTAAGTTCCACCATCAAGACACATCTCAAAGAAAAGAAACGCGAAACCCGCACTTCTTTTGAACATCAACTTTGGCATAGTTTCTGCCGTGAGGAATAACAAGTTGGCGTGCGTAGGCTAACCCCACCACCCCCCAAAAAAGTAAAGCGTCCCGTTTCTCCTAGGGCTGCCAAGCGACAAAATCTCGTTGCCGCAGTACTGCAGCAACGAGATTTTGTCTCTTGACCTCCCCTGACCCAGGGGAGAGCCCACTCCGATTTGGGGACCGCGCGTGGAGCATTTCGGTTCGGGGTTCCTAGAAAGATCCCTTTTGCGCTTTTCTTGGCAAGTGAAGGGGGATTGTTTTACGTCGGAGTTTTCCGAGGGCTATGCGTGTTTCGCTGAGAATGGACGTTTTTCTTTCGTTTAAAGGGCCTCTTAAAAATAAAATTTTCCCTTTAGGTGAATACAGACCTCTATGTTTTTATGGGGGAGGTGGGGGGGGGGGCTTCACTATTGCCGTAAAGTTTCAAATTTTAAAAGAGTTAGCAAAATATATTTTTTAACTGACATAAGCTCTTTAACATAAAGTTTGTAAGTAAGTGTAACAACAATTTAATAAGTAAAACTAATAAATAAGTAAAATAAGTAAGTTTTTTAGTAAAACAATTTAATAAATGTATTAAAATCTGAAAAAATGTGGAACTCAAGAGGGACTGAGCGAAAACTCAAGGATTTATATCAGTCAGTATTTTTTTTAAAGTAGCATAGTCATCGAAATTAATTTTAAGAAAATTTTTTTTTTAGACTGTTTTAAAATCTCATTACGCAATTTATTTATTTCTCATCACGCGAAATTTTGAACAATGGTTAAAAAATGTCTGACTGAGAGACATTGGTACAAAAATTTAATTACTGAGAATATTATAGGTCATTTTAAGTTAAAATTGTGATTTCATTACTCATTTGCTAGTACACCCAGCGAAAACTATTAGCAGAACAATTAGGACTTTTGCAGCCGGAGCCGGATATTCTTGTGCATGAAGATGCGCACAACGACTTTTTTTCGCATTTCAAGCTAGTCTGGAGTAATTAAATTTTCGAGTTTTAAATGAAAATATTAAATAAAATCATCATGATTATGGAAGTTTCAGTTCGGCCGATAGTGATATTTTAGGATTAAATAAATTTTGTTTTTGTTCTATTGCTGTGAACTCATAAAATCTATGCAATTGAAAGATAAGTAATGAATTTGTCAAATAAAAAAAGCCGAAATGTTATGATCAGTAATTATTAAAATCGTACTTTATAAGAAAATGTTCTCAATGTAAAGTTTTAGTTCATTCTCTGACGAAATTAAGTTCCACCATCAAGACACATCTCAAAGAAAAGAAACGCGAAACCCGCACTTCTTTTGAACATCAACTTTGGCATAGTTTCTGCCGTGAGGAATAACAAGTTGGCGTGCGTAGGCTAACCCCACCACCCCCCAAAAAAGTAAAGCGTCCCGTTTCTCCTAGGGCTGCCAAGCGACAAAATCTCGTTGCCGCAGTACTGCAGCAACGAGATTTTGTCTCTTGACCTCCCCTGACCCAGGGGAGAGCCCACTCCGATTTGGGGACCGCGCGTGGAGCATTTCGGTTCGGGGTTCCTAGAAAGATCCCTTTTGCGCTTTTCTTGGCAAGTGAAGGGGGATTGTTTTACGTCGGAGTTTTCCGAGGGCTATGCGTGTTTCGCTGAGAATGGACGTTTTTCTTTCGTTTAAAGGGCCTCTTAAAAATAAAATTTTCCCTTTAGGTGAATACAGACCTCTATGTTTTTATGGGGGAGGTGGGGGGGGCTTCACTATTGCCGTAAAGTTTCAAATTTTAAAAGAGTTAGCAAAATATATTTTTTAACTGACATAAGCTCTTTAACATAAAGTTTGTAAGTAAGTCTGTAACAACAATTTAATAAGTAAAACTAATAAATAAGTAAAATAAGTAAGTTTTTTAGTAAAACAATTTAATAAATGTATTAAAATCTGTAAAAATGTGGAACTCAAGAGGGACTGAGCGAAAACTCAAGGATTTATATCAGTCAGTATTTTTTTTAAAGTAGCATAGTCATCGAAATTAATTTTAAGAAAATTTTTTCTTTTAGACTGTTTTAAAATCTCATTACGCAATTTATTTATTTCTCATCACGCGAAATTTTGAACAATGGTTAAAAAATGTCTGACTGAGAGACATTGGTACAAAAATTTAATTACTGAGAATATTATAGGTCATTTTAAGTTAAAATTGTGATTTCAGTACTCATTTGCTAGTACACCCAGCGAAAACTATTAGCAGAACAATTAGGACTTTTGCAGCCGGAGCCGGATATTCTTGTGCATGAAGATGCGCACAACGACTTTTTTTCGCATTTCAAGCTAGTCTGGAGTAATTAAATTTTCGAGTTTTAAATGAAAATATTAAATAAAATCATCATGATTATGGAAGTTTCAGTTCGGCCGATAGTGATATTTTAGGATTAAATAAATTTTGTTTTTGTTCTATTGCTGTGAACTCATAAAATCTATGCAATTGAAAGATAAGTAATGAATTTGTCAAATAAAAAAAGTCGAAATGTTATGATCAGTAATTATTAAAATCGTACTTTATAAGAAAATGTTCTCAATGTAAAGTTTTAGTTCATTCTCTGACGAAATTAAGTTCCACCATCAAGACACATCTCAAAGAAAAGAAACGCGAAACCCGCACTTCTTTTGAACATCAACTTTGGCATAGTTTCTGCCGTGAGGGATAACAAGTTGGCGTGCGTAGGCTAACCCCACCACCCCCCAAAAAAGTAAAGCGTCCCGTTTCTCCTAGGGCTGCCAAGCGAGGGCTGCCGCTAGGGGCAAACCATGAGGCATGAGGCTGTGCGGCCTGTGACAAACACTGCGCCACCTGGTGTACAGAATCGTCCCGAACCGCTCGTTAGTATTTTTTTTCAAGCTTTGAGACTAGCTAGAGATTACAGTTTTTCTGAATGAAAGCAATAAAATATGTGAATATTTAAAAAAATTTTTAATTACCTTTCATTATTGAAATAAATTTTAGGGAGGGTCTATAAAATGAATAAAATAATAACGGAAGGATAAATTGAAATTAATTTGTAAAAGAAAGACTATTTGAAATCAACTTTTATTAGCTATCGTAAAATTTACAGTTTTAAACTGGCAGCTGGGTTGGTTGTGGAAAACTGTAAAAATTACGAAGTAAATACGTAAAAACAACAGCGTTTTACCATTTTAATCCATGTTTTTTGTTTTACAAGGTAAAACACCGTTGTTCTTACGGATTTACTTTGTAATTTTTACGGTTTTCCACAACCCACCCAGCTGTCAGTTTAAAACAGTAAATTTTACGGGAATTTTTTTACAGTGCAGGAACAAAAATTTTTCTATGAAATATATACTCCAGGAAAAACATTATAAAAGGATAATTATCATTATTACAAGGAGATTTGCACATATTTCTTAACTTTGAAAGTATTATCAGCACTACATTCTGCTTATACTTATTCTAATTGGTAACACTATGAAACATCATTTTACCCCTACGATAAAAATTACTCAACCATTAAAACTGAAACTGATTAGATAAAAATAGTACCCAGCAAATTATTTGTATGCAGAATAATATTCATGTTATTGAACTAAGTAATCATAAAAAAGGTAATTAAAGGTTTTATGAAATTATGTAACACCTTTTTATGAACAATACTACCATTATAAAATTATTCATAATATTAAAACCATATCTTTGATATCCACACACCGTGTTATTCCTAGGAATTTTTTTGGAGGAGTAAAAATACTCCGTGACTTTTTTAGGAGGAGTGAAATTCAATTGTGAGGAGTGAAATACGGAAATCAAATAACATGAACTATATATACACAGAAATACGAAAACTACAATTAAACTCCCTAAGCATCAGGACAATAAATGAAAAAAAAAATTACTCTAGCTGTAAGAAAACACAATTTAAAATTATGATAATTAGGGTGCCGTGGCTTTTGGCAATTGGCTTTGGCCAGAAGTCGGGTGCCCCCCCCCCATTTGGTGCATTTTTTAAGCGAAACTTTTATGAATAATTCAAAGAGTGAAAATACTCCTGACTAGTTTTTAAACAGTATTTCCGATTTTCAAGGAGTAAAATACTCTCTCAGAGGAGTTAAAAATATCTCTGTCCACACAATAATATTATTTCTACCCATAGAGATCTAATAGTATATTAGAGTGGACGTCACGTGACTTTCACTGAATTGACAAGGCACCATGTTTCCATCGGCCAGCCGTAATGTTAAGTCAATGGAAGGGGTCTCAAAAATGCATTTAAAAAGTTTTCCAGCTGAAATATCCCTTAAAGACTGATCGAAATGCAAATAGGACCAAAAAATACATCTTTTAACACCAAAATTAAATACCTTTCGTGCAGTTTTCTTGGTTTTTCATCTCGATTTTTCGTCGGAAGACCTCTGATTTGGAGTATGCCTGCCATTTGTGTGTACATAATTTTTTATGCACTCTTTTTGAATTTTGTGTTTTAATTTATTAAACATAATCATTCACACCAATCAAAATTTTAAGATTTGTATGTATATTAACAGCCACATTCACATTTTCAGCCTATAGGACTGACTGAGGGTGTACTTCAAAAATAATTTCAGGAGGGTCTGGGGTTCCTCCCCCTTTAAAATTGTAGGGATTTTGGTAATAAATAACTAATTTTTCATCAGCACAAGCACTTGATGAATGAAAAAGTTTGAAGAACCTTAGGAAGGTGGGCCCTGGGATAAAAAAAAATGAGCAAGAAGGGAAAAGGAAGAGAAAAAAGGGTAAAAAGAAGAAAGGGTACATTTTTTAAATGACTGAACAACACAGGGGAACAATTTTTAACATAACTTCTGTTGACTTCGATTTTTTTGCTGTTTTTGAATCACTTTTAGCTCCTGAATCGAAAAGTAAAATTAGTTTTTGTCTATCACGTCAACTTTTAAACACTTTAAAACTGTTTTACTTTTAGGCGAACTTTTAAACAAAGTTGGAAAAAAACCATGTTTTTTTTTGTTTAAAACGTTTTATTTGTTTTTTTTTACCCTCGACACAGAAGTTCTAAAAAAACCCCAATGATTTAAAAAAAATTAAATTAAGTTTTTAAAATTCAAAATGGATTAACAAAGTTCCCCTTGATATCAGATGGCATCTTGAGCTTTCTAGCACCTGTTGCTTTGAGCTTGGCTGAAGTAAAATGATTGTTTTGGAAATATGATACTATGTCAACAACTTCAGCTTTAACTTAAGAAATTTTGCAAAAAGGTTTAAGATACGAGCTGGAATATGAATATAAGTTAATCTATTCATATTCCTTTCAGTCTTTTTTCAGTTCATTGTATATTTTGTAGCATTAATCGTTTAAAATATTCAAATCTAACATAGGTGCACCGTAGACTTTTTCCACTGGATGTAATAAAACACTTATCTCCAGGAAGAAACCTGAGTTTATGGCGCCGCTGTCTTGGTGTGGTGAATTTTCGACCCCTCTCAGGCGCGAGTGCGAGGAGAGATACAAAGAGATTGAGGGAGATAAACTGCTGGTGGTCCGGCCACAAATTGTTTTATTACATCCAGCGGAAAAGTTTACGGTGGCCCATAAAGAACAGGTCAATTATGAAAAATGTGATTTTTAAACAAGTTTATTTGTATTTTTTTATTAAATAACTTTCTAGAAAAAATAAAATAAAACGGTTGGAAGTTAAATACTAAGTTTTATATACTAATGCCATCTGTTCATAGAAAACGTTTAAAGCAAGTGTTTTAATCGTAAAAACCCTGCTTTTAACCCGTGGTATTAGACATAGTGAAGGGGGACACTAATCTGAACGTAGTTTTAAGTAACCCTTTAAGTTGTGGGGAATATCAAAACCGTCGATTGTTCCATCACGTAGGTTATTAGCATCACAAAGACTTCTTCGAACCTGAACTCGCGATAGATGCCTCAGAGATTGAGGTTGGGTGACTTCGGGAACCTCGAAGATGGTGTTGCGCCTCTTGTATTCGTCGCAGAGTTCCTGAAGCTGCAGTTGCTCTCCTTTATAAAAAGGCCTCAGCAAAGCGGACATCTCGGTGGTGGAAATGAAGGGGTGTGGCACGGCCCTCCATAAGAGGGTGAGGTATCGCTGGTCTTCGGCTCTTGAGGGGTTGAAGAGAGCCACCAGTGTGTCCAGAAGCAGCTGCATCCTCAAGCTGCCGAATTTGAGAATGTCGGTGCTGATTTCACCTCTCAGATACTTCCCGTTAACAACGGTACTTCAATAGAAAATGAAATTAATGGAAAGCTCATCAGCAAACGCTCAAGACACATCTAGGAACATTTTCTTAAATTCACACAACACTCTTAAATTCAACATTCTTAAATTCACAACACTCTACTCTAGTTGTGTTGTTAGTTAAAAACTTTAACACTGTAATATTGTTTTGGGATAGTGTTCTCAATATGTTTGAAAATAGTTGCTTATAGGCCGGGAGCCAGCAACATATTTTGTCAGTCATTTCCTCTCAAGCGATATTTGGTGGAAAATTTCAGGGAGTTGTATCATAAAGCCTGGTGAGCGTCAGCTGCTTGTCCGTGGGTGGGTTGAGCGGTGGGAGCCCCCCAAACACTCCCCCCAACACAAAAAACAACACAATGAAACTAGCCATAACTTGAAGTATTGTGGAAACCCAACCGCTTCATTCATTGACAAGAATCTTTGAGGAAGACGCTCGAAATGTTAAAACGACCAGCTGACGTCTATTCCACCGCCCTACAGCCAGCTGACGAATTTTTTTCTTCTAGATATTGGGTCAGTGGCGGCTCGTCCACAGGAGCACGTGAACACCCACAGAAAAAGTAGAAAAAAAATCGAATATAAAGATAAATAAATATCAATGGAAATATATTCTGAATTTCTTTTTTATACTTAGAATTATGTTTCTCCCCCCCATCTCTAGTCAATAAGAAAAATTTACTACCGGAAATGAGAAAGACATCGAAAAAAAAAAAGAATGAACTCTTATTTTTCTTTCCTTTTTCGCACGTGTGAGCGTAAAAAATATGAGATTCCGAAGAAACCTCCACTGTTCGCCGGTAGAATATTGAGCTTACGTCCTCGCATTTTAGATTCCCGTACGCACAGATTTAGTGTGCCGAGGTCTTCACTTTTGAGGCACAGCTTTCTTTTTTGACGTCTGATTGAACTGATTTTTTCGGCTAATTGAAAAGTAAGAGTAAGAGCACTTTTTAAATATAATTAAAATCTTTTCATTAAAATATTTTAATACTTTTGTAATTAATTAGGATGCTTTTTAAGTAACGGCGTTAAGTAAAATTTCCGTGTTTGAGATAAAGCATCTTTATTTTTCCCAATTGCCGCTGGAAAAAAAAGTTCAAATAAAGAACTTAAGCCCAACACCTCATCTATCCATTGTCCAAATTACAAAAGGAAAAGATAGTGACTTTAAAGTAGAATTTAAAGATGACATTTATGACAAATATAAATGCATATTTTTTTTATAAATAAAAGTGCATGCAGTGAATAACTGAATAATTTAGGTTTTTAAAATTATTTCCAAGAAAGAGATGTTTCTACTAAAAGAAGTTAGATTTATGTATATTGATCCCCCATCCCTTCTCTTTCTAGATATTTCGTAAATTTAATTTTTATATAATAGGTGTGAACACCCTATTAATTAACTCACGAGCCGCCACTGTATTGGGTCTACTATAATGTATCAAAGTTTTAGCCGGGAGGAAATGACTGAAAATTTTAATTTTTTTTGTGGGGGGGGGGAGTGTTTGGGGGGCTCCCACCGCTCAATCCACCCACGGACAAGCAGCTGACGCTCACCAGGCTTTATGATACATCTCCCTGAAATTTTCCACCAAATATCGCTTGAGAGGAAATGACTGACAAAATATGTTGCTGGCTCCCGGTCTATTACGGGGTGCCACTCTGCAAACATTGCAAGACTGAACTTTTTTAATCATTTCCCCACAGTATAACAATTTTTCTTTAAAATTGCAGAGATACTTATAAAATATCATACGAACATTTAAATAGGTCATTAAATTCGAACTCAAAGCTTTATCTGACTAAAACAGGCTTTTTTGTGGGAAAAATGTGTGATGTAAGTACTAAAATTTAGTACAAATCGCTGCCAATTGGTCAGCTGATTTTGTTTCGTAATACAAACAGGGAAACGGGACGGAATTCCGTTCACAGAACTTTTAGAAAGACGGAATTCCGTTCGCAGGACGGAAAAGTGGCACCCCAAGTGCTTACCATAATCGGAAATGTGTTCTAAAATTGTGCCGTAAAATATGTTTAGAATTGGAAAGTATTTCACGCACTATCACATTTTCTGCAGGATTGCTTGACTTAAATCGTGATTTTAAAATTAAAAATTAAAAAAAAAAACATTCAAATTAAAAAAAAACAAACATACGGTTTAAATCAAACATTTTATAAAACCACAATTATAAAATTAATTTGTTTTCTTTACAAAAAAGTTTGCAAGATAATTTGCATTACAATTGTACCTGGGTTTATTTCAATGATTATTTTATATAAAAAATATCTAATTATGGAATTCATATGTAAATACGAAATAATAAGTCAATGAAAAATGGTTTAAATCACTTTCAACGGTAGTCATTTGGAAATCATACAACTAGGCAGATTCATGCAAATATCAGCTCTGTCAATAAATGCAACTGAAACTTTCCAAAATAAGCGGGGAAATGTGTAAATAAACCGAAAAAGTCAATGAAAAATGGTTTAAATCACTTTATTAAGGAGACTCAGTACCAAATTTTGGTCAAAATATCGAATTTGAGATTTTGCAATCAAAGTGAAGATAGTACCCTCCGAATTACAGTAGAGCCCCGATTATCCGCGAGCAGACGATCCGCGTTGCGGATTATCCGCGAGTGCCAAGAATTTTTTTTTTTAATTACGAACCGAAAAGAAAAGGTGTTTCCAAAGCAAGAAGCAATTAAGAGAGTGACGGTTTTTTTTAAAAAGGCATAACTGAACACTTTTTGTTAACAGTACAGTATATTGTTTTTTGTATACTGTTCTTTATTTTAGTGATTTAGATGTAAAGCAAAGGTTTCTGCTGTACTCTCCATATTTTAAAAGTTTTACATATCATGATTTTTGTACAATAAAGCATAGTTTTTATGCCGAAATATTTTTTTCGTGTTTTCACCCAATTTTTAGTCTTTTTTTCGGATTATCCACGAATTTCGCTATCCGCGGTACCCTTGCCACCCAATTCCGCGGATAATCGGGGCTCTACTGTATTCCTACCTGTTTCATAACTTTTTCTCAAAATAAGGTTTTTAATGTTTAAAATCTAAAGGCTTTTTTTTCTAATCATCCAAACCCCTTCAAACTTTGTAGTCATTATCAGTAACACCTGTTTAACATCTTCAGGCATGGATTTTATAATATATTTATTACAATTTTTTTACGGAGCATTTTTTCGAAAAAAAAAATGCCAAATTTCAGAGTTTTTTTATTTTTCAGAAACTTTTATAGATAATCAAATTTTCATGCCTACAAATGACTATATATGATTGATTTGTGTTCAGAAAAAAATCAAGTCAAAATAACATATAGGTAATAAGGGAGGAGATACAATTTAAATGTAGGGTAATTTCGGGCATTTTTTTGAGGTTTTTTGTAATTCTTTTAAAAAATAAACTTTTGAACTCGCTTTTTTGGCTAAATATGAATTAGTATGAAGTAAATGCATAATTTAAAACCTTAAAAGATAATAAAATCCAGTTATTAGAGAAAAAAAAATTATTTGGTACCATGTCCCCTTAATTCGGAAACACTCATAAAAACATATAAATAACTAAAGCAAACAGATGTAATCTCAGCTCTATCAATAATGTAACTAGAAATTTCAAAAATATTAAAATTAGTACTTACTACTCATCTTGGAGCATGGACCAACATCTCCGGAAATACCTATTTTTATAAGTGTATGCGAAGCCATATCGGATAAGTTTCTCGCTATTCCTTTTCCAGAAGTATAGCAAGTCGTACATCAGCAGCTGGGAGTTTCTGGCATTCTCCCATTCATCGAAACGTTCCAGCGCTGCCGTAAAATTTTCTAATACAACACGGAGGTCGGTGGGTCTGACTAATTGAATCATCATGTTGAAATCCAAATCCAGCTTCTCCTTGCAAAAATCAAACAGTTCCACGACCACCGCCGGTCCCGTGGAGGCTGCAGTTTTCAGCAGTGGCCTGAAGATTTCCCTTATCTTGCACGGGGGGCTCACTTTGAGGTATTCGCCGGCGTACAAGTTGAAAAGGTGGACGGTGCCGTGGAAATGGTCTCGCCTCTCTCGCTCGCTCATCTTCCCTATCATTTCCCTGAAGAACTCCAGGGGCTCTACCACCAGCGTGTCGTTATCGTTAATATTGCCGAAATTATCGACAGTCACGTGATGCGCCTGAAACTTAACTACAGGTCCTACCATGAGAGGAGAAACCAAGAGGAGAAAACGACAGAGAGGCGAAAAAGCTCTACGACACCTCTTATCGAGGGCTGTAGCATTATTTTCAAATTAATAGCTATTGTACATTAAAAAGCGCTCTTAGGAATTACTTTTCAACCTATAGATGAAACAATATTTTTATTTTGCGTAGGAACTATGTTTTCTCTGCGTAAACATCAGATCTTCCATTGCAAATAGCCCAAATCGCCGCCATTACTTGCTTTGTATGAAATAGATGAAAATTCTATTCATAAAAATACACGTCATTGGGTACTTATTTATGATGGAATATTTTTTCTTTCATTTTTAAAATATATTTTTACAAGTTTCAAGTTTATATTAATACAGTAAAAAGAGTATGGAGGTAGAATAACCACAGAAGTGATTTCATGTGGATTTCATCCTTCGATTTATAGATGGCAGCACGATGGTGTTGGGAATTCTGAAAAATCAAGATCAAATTGTCGATGGCCTACCGTGGCTTACCACGACGATGTAGTTTTTGAATGTCGACAAATGCAAGCTTTTACCGATTGCAACTGAGTTCGAGAGTATAGGTGTCGAGAAGAAATAACGCTTTTGATTGGTGTAAAAAGTTTTCGTCATCTTGTACGTCAGAAATAGGCGGGGAGTTAAGTTACATTGGCGTAATTTGAAATGATCACCAACGCAAGGGAAGGAACTCGTTTTTTCATGAGCAAAATTCTCGCCACTCTAAACAAGGGATGATCGTAATAAGATTAAGACGCTTAAAACGAATACCTTTACGAACATATAACGGAGGACAAACTTAAATTCGGGAAATTTTTGTTATCAATTGATTACAATTTTTTAATCGCAAAAAAATAAGTTTTGGATAACGAACAAAATTTTTTCCCATCACCACGGTGTTTATTTCTGATTAAAATTTTTTAAATCAGATAATCATTTTAAAGCTGCTTTTTGGATGCACGATTGTTTATATATTATCTGAAAAAAAACGTATGAGTAATCCTCAATTCTCTTAATAAATAAAACCCACAAATCGACTTTAATTTTTAGTACATAAAACCGGCCCGATTTTTAAGTCGATAATTTAAAAAAAGAAGATGTAATGCAAGCCAATTTTACTTTAAAAATACCTTTAAGTATCTCAAAAAACGTGCAATGATAACAGGGTAAACAATACACATAATTTATAGCGTATAAAAGAGCTTGTTCTCGTGTCGTTAACAAGATATAGACACCTCTTGAGGTGTCGTTGAGTTTTTCACTTTCTCGATACCACTTAACGACAGTTAAAAACTTCCCGACAGTCTGATGGTAGACCCTCTTGTTAAGTGAGCCCATACTCTCGACCTCACTTGCGATCACTAATGCTATTTCCTATGGATAACCTTCCGCGACAGTGTGGTGTCGACAACTTGCTTGCTTCTTCAGCGTTCTCGACACGGAAGAAGTAAGGGTGTCGTTATTTTTGTCGAGAGGCTCGTGGTAGGCCCCCAGGTGAGAATACTCGCTTAACCTCACCGTTTCGACAATTCTCTGCGCGAAAACACCTAAGGCGAAGGACTCAGCGTCTGCGCAAAACTTCCGCAGACTGCGGTAATACGAACGGGTCCTCATCATGGAGAAACTAACTAAAGAAAAGCACTAGCAGATAGAAATCGCGTCCTTCAATCCTTCAAATGCAGCACCACGCTGGTTACAATGCAAAGCCAGACTGACCTAGGCATGCAAAAACGGCTAACAAAACAAATCAAGGGAAAATATTCCGCTAGGGGGCAAACCATGGAACCTGTAAGGAACACTGCGCCACCTGGTGTACAGAATCGTCCCGAACCACTCGTTAGATTTTTTTTCAAGCTTTGAGACTTGCTATAGATTACAGTTTTTCTGAATGAAAACTACAAAATATGTGAATATTTAAAAAAAAATTTAATTACTTTTCATTGATGAAATAAGTTTTTTTTGGGGGGGGGTCTATAAAATGAATAAAATAATTACGGAAGGATAAATTGAAATTAATTTGTTAAAGAATGACTATTTGAAATTAACTTTTATTAGCTACATTTCAGGAACAAAAATTTCTCTCTGAAGTGTATATACTTCAGGAAAAACATTATAAAAGGATTATTATCATTATTAACAGGAGATTAGCACATATTATTTAACTTTGAAAGTATTATTAGCACAATATTCTATATTTCTATTTGTAGTTATTCTAATTAGTAACACTATGAAGCATCATTTTACCCATACAAAAAAAATTACTCAACCATTAAAACTGAAACTAATTAGATAAAAATAGTACCCAACAAATTATTTGTATGCAGAATAATATTCATGTTATTGAACTAAGTAATCATAAAAAGGTAATTAAAGGTTTTATGAAATTATATAACACCATTTCTTTTACAGGGTGTCCAGCAAAGAGCTCCCTGGTTTTAAAATTAAATATCTCTGGAACAAAAATAGATAAAAATATAAACCCAACGGTATCGTTCTCGTGGGGGCTTGGAATTTTTTGTGTCGCAATTTGAAAAATACAAAAACTTCTAGTTACTTTAACTGTTAACAGATGGCAGCACGTTGAAAATGTCTCAAAGCATTCAAAATTTGAGTGTTGTAAATCGATTCTTCGATCATTCTTAAGATCGATTCTTTGAATTAAGATTAAATTTTTTCAAGTGAAATATTATCCGTTCCACGATCGGTTTAAGTCAAATTGTTAAGGAAAGGAATAAACTATTTTGAATTTTATTTGGAAATCTGTTTTAGGGAATAAGATTTTCAAAACCTAAATGTTTATTTAGTTTTTCTTGAGTTTTATTTTAGATCAAGGAAAGAATTCACTCTGATTTTTTTTTGTATAGAATCAGGGATAATTATCTGCTTTCACCGGATTAAATTAAAGTTTTCGTAATGGGAAATTCTAATAGCTTAAAAACCAAAATATTAATGTGTTGATCACTAATTGCAGTGTTTCGAATAGGTAATAAAGGGGCCGATTATTCCTTTGCCTGATGAAATTTTTTTTATGAATCCGTTCAGAGTAAAATGTGCTTCGCATCTGAAAACCACAGTAAATTCTTCGAAATCGATCATCGAGAGAACTTTGATCTCGAAGTCTTTCTTTCAGTCGCACTTCTTTTTCGGGTAGTTAGATGATCCTGAAATTCGCAAGGAATCATTCCGGAGGTTTTTTAAGAATCTTTTGAGTAGGGTTTCAGTTGGGGTGAAATGGTTAGAGTGGGGTAAAATGGATATAGGGTTTTTAAGAGTTTAAATTTATAAAATTTTTAATGTTTTTTGGCATGCGGATTTTTCTTGAGGCTCAATAAAAATCAAAATGCCAAAAAACTTTAAAATATGTAAATACAAACTGTTAAAACCCTTACACTATTCATTTTATCCAACCTTGATTTTATCCCAATATAGCTATTTTACCCATCGACCTTATTTTACTCTACCTGACCCTACTGGATCCCTTTATCACTTCAGTTTCAATTCTACGTATTGACTTTTACGGATCTTCAGAAAACGTAAAAGACATTATATAGCCAGTAATAGTAATCGTCTTAATCACTTGGCCCAAAATTTGCAACAAGCATATCAGAAAGGCTGCCCGTCTTTTGGAACTTCACAAAATAATTTCTCCTAGTTTTACCATCATGACCTTTAATCAACCTGAAAACTACTTTGCAAACTCCGTCTTGGTGCTTGCTGTTACACTTTAATTAAGCTTGTAATATTCCAGAATAATAAAAACTAGTTGCTCAGTAGATTACATGATTATCATTGGTTTAAACTAATGTTGGATAAAAATTCTCTCAAAATTTGTTTCCTTAATCAAGTTTTAAAAATAGATTGTTAAAACTGAATTATATCGACATAAAACAAGAAGGATTCAAATCAAGGAGAAAATAAAACTCAAGAAAAACTAACTAAACATTTAGGGTTTTGAAGAACTTATTCCCTAAAACAGATTTCCAAATAAAATTCAAAATAGTTTATTCCTTTCCTTAACAATTTGACTTAAACCGATCGTGGAACGGAGAATATTTTACTTGAAAAAATTTAAACTTAATTCAAAGAATCGATCTTAAGAATGATCGAAGAATCGATTTACAACACTCAAATTCTTAATGCTTTGAGACATTTTCAACGTGCTGCCATCTGTTAACAGTTAAATTAACTAGAATTTTTTAGATTTTTCAAATTGCGACGCAAAAAATTCCAAGCCCCCACGAGAACGATACCGTTGGGTTTATATTTTTATCTATTTTTGTTCTTGATATATTTAATTTTAAAACCAGGGAGCTCTTTGCTGGACACCCTGTATGAACAATACTACAATTATAAATTTATTCATAATATTAAAACCATTTCTTTGATATCCACACAATAATATTATTTCTACCATAAATTTCCTTTATTAGAATTCTAACTTAACTGCAAACCAACTAATGTATCTGGCCTTTTACAAAATTAATTATTTTATGTTCAACAAAAGCTTTTTCTTGTTTATTATTACTCCTATCCCAAATTGGGAAATATAGGAGCCTGTCATCCAGAATAATGACCGATAATTTCAATCACCTACATCAAAATTTGTTTCGATCAGTACTCGACCGAACCATTTCATTTAGTGTGTTATTGGCATTCAAAAATGAAGACAATCTAAATCTGAACATTTCCCCCAAAGTTTTGGGTCTCAAAACACTTTTTCGCATCTTAGTTTTCAAATTTTTCCCTGTGGAGAAATCCCCAGACCCCCTATTAACTGGTAGTAATGCTTTCCCTATATAAAAAAGTAGTTATAAAGAGGAGAGGTCCTTACTAGGTTTTCTGATTTCCCGGTGATTTTGTCCTCTCGGGAAATTCCGGGAAATCCCAGGAATAACAAGATCATTCCCGGGATTCCCGGGAATTGATTAAAATTGTAAACTTCTTCATCAAAATTATTTTTAATCATCAAAATTATTTTTAATCATCAAAATTATTTTAAGGTTCTTAGGGTGCATAAATATTTCTTTAAAAAGGGATTCACTTTGAGTAATATTGCTATATTAATTAGTTTTAGACAAAAAATATTTTTTCGTAATTCCAGGAAGGATTAAAATCTAATAAAACTGAATACAAGTTTTTCACAAGCACTGAAATTGTTGCCAGACCTGGCAATAATTTCTCTGGAAAATATTCCCTGGAAAAATTTTCCCGGGAATAGTTTAAATTAAATTGAGAATTTAATAATATTATTTTTTTCCGGGAATGCATTTATAATATTTATAGTATGATGAATTAATATCATTATCAATCATTTTATACTTGGTCAAGTCAAAGAATGTATACTTTCGCTAGTGTATACTTTGAATAGGTAACTTTTGAACAAAATATTACTATTAGTTAATAAAATTTGAAATATTAATATTTCTCAGTAAACTTAAATATAAATTTAAAGTCCAATGATTAATAATCCAAAGTAAAAAGATGTAAATATTTCCTTGTGTTTCCATGTGTTTATTTCCTTGTATTACTATAAAAAATGAATTTTCCTATTGAATTTCACTCTTTTTCATTTCCCGGGAATTCCCGGGAAAGAAACCCTAGTCCTTACCCCACCGTGAAAATTCCTTAAAAACTGGCCTAGATAGACGTTACACGCGGAATCTTCAAGAAAAATCAAGGCCAGACTGACCGACCACTCACTAAAATGACCATAAAATCAACAAAGTAAAGCACAAAGAATAGGCTATTAGTGGCCAATTAGCCAACGAAAATTTTCCGTGGGCCAGAAAATCGAGGCTTGTAAAAGTATTACCGCTCACAAATACATTTCACCACTTATTTCTATAATTTTCCCTTTACTTTAATTGTACGTTAAGTTAAACAAAAAACTCATTTTACATACTCGTGAAACAAAAAACTAAACTTGTATTCAAATCATTAACAGCCATATTCACAGCCATCATCGTCGGTGTTAAATCCACCAATCAGAGTCAGCGAAAAGTTAATTTTTCTTTCTTAAGCTGCTGGTTAACCGTGACGCTGATGGCTGTTAATTTATTAATATACAGACAAACCTTAAAATTTTGATTTTTGTGAATGGTTATGTTTAATAAATTAATAAACACAAAATTCCAAATAGAACATGAAATTTTAATGATACGATAAAATGTACACATAAAGGAATAGCATAAGTATAGTGGAGGTAGCCACATTTGCCAAAATTGCCACAGTTGAATTTAATCACAATAATAATAATTGCAACTTTCCCGTGACTAAGGCACATTAATCAGTCGAATCGAAAATATGAAACATGAGATTGAATCAATGACTAAAATAAGAGGTTTCCCCGAGAGTTATTGGCTTAAAATCCCCGAAATATGTCTACATATAGTCAGCACGCAATTATCACTTTTAATTAAAATGGAATAATGTTAAATTAAGTGAATAAGAAATAATTCAAGAAAAATAAATGAGTATTGTGAAAGAAAGATATTTTTTTTTTACCAAAACGAATGATAATGGTAAATAACACAAACTCATGAAATGAAACAAATGAATATTGCCTTTAACTTATCCGAAACAAAGCCGCGCATTGAACATTGTAATCATTCTAATATTAGGTCTTCCGACTGACATACGTTTTTAACCCGTCGGATAAAAATAGTGGAGGGGAACACTAATATGAATGCAGTTTTAAGTAACGCTTATAGGTGTGGGGAATGTCAAAGCCGTCGATTGCTTCATCACTTAGATTATTAGCATCACAAAGACTCTTTCGAACCTGAACTCGCGATAGATGCTGTAGAGAACGAGGTTGGCTGACTTCGGGAACCTCGAAGATGGTGTTGCGCCTCCTGTATTCGTCACAGAATTCCTGAAGCGTCAGTTTCTCTCCTTTGAAGAAAGGCTCCAGCAAAGCGAATATCTCGGTGGTGGAAATGAAGGGATGCGGCACGGCCTTCCATAAGATGCGTAGGTAGTCCATGTCTTCCATATTGGTCCGATGGAAGAGAGCCACCAGTGTCTCAAGAAGCATCTGCATTCGCAAGCTGCCGAATTTGAGAATGTCGGCGCTGATTTCATCTCTGAGACTCTTCCCGTCAACAGTTGCACTGCAATAGAAAATGAAATTAATGGAGAGCTCCTCAGCAGCAAACGCTCCCACGACACATCTAGGAACACTCTTTTTTTCTTATATTCACAACACTCTAGCTGTGTTGTTAGATAAAACACTTTAACACTCTATTTTAGTGTTAGGATAGTGTTCTGAATATGTTTGAAATCGGTTGCTTACCATAATCAGAGATGTGATCTAAAATGTGCTGTAAAACGTGTTTAGAATCTCAAAGTATTCTGTCATTTAGATTGAAATACTAAAAGATCACATTTTCAACAGGATTTCTTGATTTGAATCAAATTTTAAAAACATGGGATTTAAATCAAAAAATTTACATAACCACAATTTTTAAACATTATTTTGTTTCCTTTACAAAAATAGATTGCGAGATAATTTGCATTACAATTGTGGTGTTAGTGATGCAAATGGATGCTTGATGGCGCTGCGATGCCACATTCTTTTCTCCGATTATTTGGAACGTGGAAGTATGGGTTTCGAGACATTCGAGACGCAGCGTCCAGTCGTGTAGGACCTATGTGTTGGACGGAGCACCTGCGGTGGTGTATTTGCTTTTCTGTTTCTACCAGGGCTTAAATTGCACCGGAGAGGAGCTCCAGCACTTCTTGATTTTCACTAAATATTTACATTTTAACCGGAGTTCACGTTCCGAACCCTTTCGGACACTACCCCCAACGACTACCGGTCAAAAACGACCGAACGACCTTGTTTTCCCAGCCCTCAAAGGTTTCCACTGTTAAGTGAAAAATTGCTGCAAGTCCCTTGAAAATCCACAAGGAGCATTGGATTTAACTCAATAAGTCCCAAAAGGAGTTAAAACACTACTTTTGAGGGTCAAATTTCAAAATTTTCTGGGGGAGATTATTTGGTTTATTATCCGGTTTATTTACTTATTTTTTAAACAAGCTGAGATCATTTTTAGCAAGAAATGAGCTTCAGATTTACAGATTTTGTAAAAATGTATGTTATAAAGACTTTAGAGCATTTTTCGCGCGTTTATATGTAATCCCATTACTATGAGAATAAAATAATAAAGTTTTAGCTCAGTCCGCCAATTAGAGTCCTTCTAGGAAAAAGTGTTTTTTTTTTTTCAAATTATTACTTAATTGACTGCCAATTTGTAATGGATAATTGGAATTAAACATGCTAAGCACTAAAATGTTAAGGAGGATGAGCCGTTACAACAGTTTTTTGTTCGATTTAATTATCCTCTTTATTGAACTTTTAATGGAGAAAATATTAAACAGTGGGTTGTTTTTAAAGGAACGAAATAAATTTAAAAAAAAACATAAACGGTAGTCATTTGGAAATCATAGTATTAATCATACAAATAAGCAAACTCATGGAAATCTCAGCTATATCAATAATGATGCAACTACAAATTTAAAAAATAAACCGAAAAATATGTAAATAAGTTGAAATATGTCAATTAAAAATGGTTTAAATCACCTAAACCGTAGTAATTTTGAAACACGTATAAAAACATATAACTAAGCAAACTCATGGAAATCTCAGCTCTATTAATATATATGTTACGGGCAATGTGATAAATACGGGCATTATTAATAATACCCGTGCAATGTGATAAATTGAGTGGAATTTATGAATAAAATTTATCACTTTACGCGCCTCCACTTCGGGCATTATTAATAAAGCCCGATTAATCACTTTGCCCATAACATATATATAATGTATCTATATAAGTTTCAAAAATATTAAAACTACAGTAAAATATTAAACTAGTACTTACTACTCACGTTGGAGCATGGCCCAACATCTTCGGAAATACTCCCTTTTATAATAGTAAGCGAAGCCATATGGGACTAGTTTCCCGCTATACCTTTTACTGCAGCTCAGCAAGGATGTCATCAGCAACTGGCTGTTTTTTACGTCCCATCCATTGAAATGTACCGCCAAAAGAGTGTCCAACATATTATGGATGTACATGGGGATGACCAGTTGATCTAGCAATTCGTTGGGTGTCATTTTCAGCTCCGACGAACACACCGTGAACAGCCCGATGATTTGTGCTGCTCCCATCGAATTTGCCTTTCGATACAGCGGCCAGAACCCTTTCTTCAGGGGGATGGTTCGGGGCCGGGTCATCCTGCGGAATTTGCCAGCATACAAGATGAAAAGGCGAACAGCGTCATGGAAATACTCTTGCATCTCCTCACTGCTCATCCGATCCATCATGTGGGAAAAGAGCTCCAGGTATACCGTAGGGGATCGCTCGTCCTGCACCCACGGTTTTTCCCTGATGATCTGCACAGGGATGCCGAGGGACTCCGCATCGGCCCGAAACTGTCGCAGGCACCTGTTGAATGCGCGGCTTCGTTTGTACATTGTAGGAAACTCGACTGAAACTCTCGAGTAAATCGCAGTAGAGTAGAAACTAGTAGAGGAACTTGCAGGTAGAAATTACACGCGGAACGGGATCGTCAAAAACACCGACACTCATGTCAGAATTCAAAACTAGACTGGCATAGACATGCTGAAATGCCAAGCATATCGAGAGAAAAGTGCAAAAGTATTCCGCCAGGGGGCAATCGACCTGAAAAGCCACAACTTCAGATAAAATTGGGGATATCTGGTTTGTTTGCTGAAGGGCGGTCCCCTATCCAAAACCTCCCGTGGACAAATACAATGAACCTTTCTTGGGTTGTGAAGTATCTCTCTCCCTATTCATAGGATTTTCTCCCTACCTTTGTGGATGTAAAGCGCGAATTCAAGTGGGCGGACGCGGACACTCCGGAAAATGACCCCTCTTTGGGTCGAGAAAGAAAGGGGGAAAAGCGAGAAAAGGCATAAAAAAAGAAGACAGTAGATTCCAAAGACTTCATTTAGAAAATGTACCCTTTCTTCTTTTTACCCTTCTTTCTCTCCCTTTTCCCTTCTTGATCCCTGTTTTATCCCAGGGGTCACTTTCCCCAGATTGGTCAAACTTTTTCGTTCATCAAGTGCTTGTGATGATGAAAAATTAGTTATTTAATATCAAAATCCCAACAATTTCTAAAGGGGGAGGACCCCCACACCCTCCTATCTTAATCTGAAAAAAAAAATGTCCATTACATGACATCCATTTACATGACAAGATAAAAACACCAAAAGACAAAGAAAAATACAAATACACCCACAAAACAGATAATAAAAAGCAAGTATTATAGCACTTTCTGAATTTTTTTAAAAGAGTCAAAAAATATCATAATTATTGGGAAGATTATTTACTATTTTTATGAATTGTATGAATGTTTGGTTCTGAATATATTGATTAGTGTAAATAGGTTCATGGAGTACTGTTTTATTGCGAGGGATATGTTTAGGGACATGGAGTTTAAATTGTTGCAAGATAGAGGGACAATCAAATATGTTGTTTAATATGTTGTAAAAAAGTTTAAATACAGATATTCTTCTCATATTCATGGGGGATCAAGAGAGATTTATATAGAAAAAGCAGTAAAATTGTGTCTATTTCGGTCCAAAGATAGAGGGGATCCTCAAAAAGTGTCCTCCCCTTGGAGCCTTGCTGGTTCCGCGCCTATTTGGACCTCAGTAATAATTTTGAAAATTATTTGGACCCTGCGTAAATTAATTTCCCGACCCCTGGTGTACCAGAGTCTTTGGGTCTTCATTGTATGGCTTATATGACTAAAAGTTTATCATGAGCAACCCATAGGGGATTAAACTTCCCAATGTATTGTAATACCCCTTTGCACTGCCCGAATAGAAGGCCCTTTATTTTCCACTCCGCCCTCTATTGGCTTAGAAACACCTTTTAGTGGAGCCAGAAGCTTCCCAAAGGGCCCTTTACACAACAAATATAGGGGCGAGATTCAAATCTATGTGGATTGCTTTTACATTTTTGCGGTCCTTTAAATTGTTCAACCACGGCTTACTAGATACTTATACAGGCTAGCCGAGTTTTAAACAGTGAAAACCATTTGACAACTTTTCCCGCTTGGAGCGCTACAAGACCTACCTATATCACCCACCGCCTTCAACACTGAATATGCTTTGCCAGTTTGTCCAATAATGCCATCTGGATTTGCAATGATTTCCGTACTCGGCTAGCCTGTATAAGTATCTTGTAAGCCGTGGTTCAACAAACACTAGAACAGTGTTTGTTGTTATTATCAAAAAAGTTCTGTCATTATTTTATTGTGAAAGTAATAGAAATCAAAAGAATAATGTATAATTATTTGCAAGTGTGTGCTTGTGCTACCATCTGTTGTTTGACAGTACTTGCTTTGTAACTGCGACCTTATCCGTAATCTAAAAAAAAAATAGAAATATTTTAAAATTGAGATTTGAAAAAAATCCAAAAGCTTTATGCTCATCCTCGAAAGAATCTGGACATTTTAATACCAGAAATGTGTCATTCGGATCAGTAACTAGAAAGTTTTTCTCTGCGGAAACCGCTCACCAAAAAAAATTTTTTTAGAATAGAGTTAAGGCGTTAGCGTTATTGTGAGAATGAATTAAGTAAAAACAAGAAATCATGAACACAAAGTTAAAAGACCATAAAATTTATTTTAATTTAGAAATCAGGGTAGGATAAAATACAATTGCCTCAATTTTTTTTTCAAAATAATAATACATAAATAGATAAAATCATACACTTTTACAAATTTCATCAATACTTGATCATCTGCTGAAAAATTTCTAACACCGTGTTGATTTTACGCCTAGCTTCATTTTAGGGCCGCATTCAGAAACTTTAACACGTAGAAGAAACGAAATGGAAATGATACGGAAACTGTGAAAAATCTCACGTAACGTGCAATTTAAAAACGAGCACTCGGAAGTGTCCATTTCGAGCGCTCGAGGTATAAAGGAGGGTTCATGCTGCCATCTGTCGAAAAACCTTACAAGTAATTGTACACTGATTATACAAATTTATACAAACACTAGATGTCCATTACTTTTTTCGTAATATATTAACGTCTGAGGACTTGTTTTGGAAATTAATTGCTGTTTTAAATTTTTTGGAACTATTTAAAGGACCACAAAAAGTGTAAAAGCAATCGGAATATAATTCGAACCTCGGAACAATATGGCGGACGAGAGCTGTGTAGTTTGAACTCTTTCTCGTTTGAAATATCTCGTATTGAGAACTTATTCGCAGTTTCCGTACCGTTCTCGTTTCATCTACGTGTTAAATTTTCTTAATCCGGCCCTAAAGCACATTTTATAATAGCTAAAACAATCCATTATAGAGTGTTTTCAGGTGACGTCACAACCGGTTATTTTGTTTTAACTGTGTACTTTCTGTAGGGCTTTTAACTGTTGCTAAGGCCGTTGTTTATCTGTTGCTGAGGCGGTTTTTAGGTATGAGATCACGTGATTGCAAATGATCCAATAGAAGAATTCCACGGCTAATCATTTTCTGTAACTGTTAACCTCTGTAGGGCAAAAAACTGTAACATCTTTTGTTGCTAAGGCCGTTGTTAGGTCAGAGGCATGTGATTGAAAATGCTCTATAACATATTGTTAGAAATGAGACTAGTGTGCCACATGCAGTTTCAACACTGAGAGATTGATCTGCAGTTCACGGAGCTATAAGGACTGCACGTGAGGTTTGTTTTGGAAGAGAGATTAGGATTTTTGGACGGATGAGTATTATTAGGAACGGTGTACTAAATTCAACGAGCATTTTTGTGGTATTTTTATGGCTGTATAATTTATTGTAAGTAGTCGAAATTATTAATTAAATGTCTTATCTTTCTTTGGTAACTTCCGGTGTTATTATTGGGGAAAAGAGGTCGTTCAGAAATTTTTGTAGCAATATTAAAATTACTGTATAATCAAATCCTTATATTCTTAACAATAGCTTGCGAAAGCAAAGATAGACAATTTACTTTTGAAGGGTGAAATCAGTTTTTAGCGTATATCTTCCAAAATATTTGGCTTTCCTAGAAATAATTTAGTTGGACTGAGTAGTCTGGTGGTAAAGATGGAAACTACATATTTAGAGTGGCCATTTACCTGAAAGTAAAGCTAAAAACAGTGTAGAATCGAGGTACGCTACTTTCCCCCAGAACTGGACTTTTGTTTTGGGAGGGGTTTTGACTCAATATTATTCGTTATTCCTAAGGTAACCTCAATCGAGTTCATTTATGTTAGTATTCCTTAAATTTTTGAAAGTTTGCCTTTAAAAATAGCATTTCAGCTCCATTCTGAGACCCTTTGGCCTGTTTTTCTTATGCCTGTAAAATTTTTCTCCGTTTTTGTGAGTTTATCCTGAGAACGTATCCTTGTAAGTGAGAATCTATTTTAATAAGTAACCTAGTAGTACGAGTGGTCGAGATGCGAAAATCCTTTTTTCAATCCCTGGATTCTATTTTCCTTACTATACATTCATTCCCTGTAGAACACTCTTTTCCTGGATACGAGTTTGTATGCAGAAAATCTAATTAACAGAAGCGAAATTCCTTTTTTCAATCCCTGGTTTCTAATTTCCTTACACTACATCTTTTCCCTGTAGAACACTCTTTTCCTCGATATGAGTTTGTATGCAGAAAAGCTAATGTTATTCAATTAGTTTTGTTATTTTTTTACCGTAAGGTGAAAACATTAACATAGAACCAGAACATTTTGATATAAGTTATTCAGAAAATAGGGTTTCTTAAATTTTAATACATAAAAACTTGTGCAACTTATGTGATACCATTCCCCCAATATTCATTTATTTAATTAATATTCTTTTCCTAGAAATCATTAAGAAGTAGCAATAATTTTTTATGTTCATTAGAATTGGTGATATAATTGAATTATTTTGACCTAAACTAAACTGTACCGATTGCCACAAGGGCCTTCTAAACAGAACTTCGCCCATCCAATTAAAACGGCATAGTGCGTTTTGAAATGTCATAATTTAAATCTTGTTAAAAAGTATTACCTTACATCCAAAGATCTTGATGCATCGTTTGTTCATAAATATTCAAAAACTTGGAGAAGTTTTTTATTTCTTCATTAATTTTGTTTGCTATACTTGTGAGATAAAACCATCTGATAGAAAAGTAAACAAAACATGTATGTCATTCATCGTCTTCAATAAGGGTTAAGCGTTAAGGAATATAAAGCTGCCTAAAAGGAATGAATTTCTGAATTGAATTGAATGATAGATTGCCAAGTTGTTTGAATACTGTAAAAAAACGCACCTGTAAAATTTTCGTCCGTTTTTGTGAGTTTAGCCTGGGAATTACAAAGATCAAGAAAAGAAAAAAGCAAGACTCCGCTCAGGCCTCTTCATCAGGGGGACAGGACCTGAGCAGAGGGGTGTTTCTGAGTGCGAAAAACCGCACCTGTCCCCAACACCCAGCAAAAAGACGAGAAACATGGAAAAATAAATTACCAAGTAAAAAGACAAGAGAAACACCATCAAAAGACAAAGACACCTAAAACAAACCACAAATTCATAATCAGCCCGCAGTGATTGGAAAACACCAGAGTTGAGCTGCACTGAAGCCGTCCTCACTTGCAAGGAACACATATCAAACACATACCCTCAACAAAACATCCACAGACCTGATAAATTTTGCTGGATAGCAATTAATCATCAATATGTTTTTAAAATGTAGGAAGGCAGCCCTTTTGCTGTCGACATTACTACATATCCCTTCAATTCTGTTCTTTTGTGAAAAAAAGATATTGTCAAAAAAAAAATTATGTTTTTTTATGTTTTATCAGGTCTGTGGATGTTTTGTTGTGGGCATGTGCTTGATTTGTGTTCCTTGCAAGTGAGGACGGATTCAGTGCAGCTCAACTCTGGTGTTTTCCAATCACTGCGGGCTGATTATGAATTTGTGGTTTGTTTTAGGTGTCTTTGTCTTTTGATGGTGTTTCTCTTGTCTTTTACTTGGTAATTTATTTTTCCATGTTTCTCGTCTTTTTGCTGGGTGTTGGGGACAGGTGCGGTTTTTCGCACTCAGAAACACCCCTCTGCTCAGGTCCTGTCCCCCTGATGAAGAGGCCTGAGCGGAGTTTTGTTTTTTTCTTCTCTTGATCTTTGTAATTCTTACTGCATATTTCTTATAAGTTTGCTGCTTTAGCGCAACTTTTAGATTTATGTTCAGAATTTAAGTATTTAGGCTTATTTAATGTTTTGATTTCTTTTAGCCTGGGAACGTTTCCTTGTGAGCAAGCTACGGAGAAGCATTTTTCACCATGTCTATTTGTGAGTTCATTCATTTCTTCTACCGATTTTCTATATGAGCAGTTTCTCTAGTTTGAGTTATGATTCCATTGGCAAACGATATGCTGACGGAAGTGACGTTGATTTCGAAAATTCTGATTGTCGATCAAGAACCGTTGGGTATTTAACCCAACGAAAAACTAAACTGCCTCCAAATGGGCTTATTCCCCTAGTAATTAACTAACAAAATTTTTCTTGGGAAAAACACGCGTATTTTCGGATACCGGAGAGAATTTTCAATAGGTTAAAATTGAAAGCTTTGAGTTTTAAGAGATGCTGTAATTCTCCGTTGGGGAGGAAGGGAATTGGAAATTTTTTTATGAATGAACTTCTTCGCGTCAAACATTATTTATTTGCTATGCTCTTTTTTTAATGCCTTTTAAGACTTAACTAATTTCAAATAAATGTTGAACAGGAAAATACACAAAGAATGTATTAAGACCATATTACTCTTAAAAAAATTAAATATATCTAGTAGTATTCCAGAGGTGTTTTGTGTTTCGGACCCCCTTAATTTATCCAAAATGTCACCAAACTTTAATCACTCATATTTCCCTTCTTTTGGGATACTAAATTATTTGAATACATATCCAAGCCTAAGGAATAAAGTATCTCTGAAAGAAAAATATAATTCAGTATTTCTCATTTCCCAATGGATTGATTCTTATTTTCACAAGAACTAAAAATGATATGCCGCTTTCCTCATTGTTGTGTCTTTCTCATTTAGATTGAAATCGGCTGCGGCTCATCTCATTTGGATGAGGTCACTTTGCATTGAAGAAGGGCCTCCAATGTAAGTACTCTTCATCATTATACCATGTTGGCAATAACGAAGGCAATATAAAGTTTAAAGTTATATTATTAGTTCGGGAAAACTATAACTCTTTGTATTCATTTATGACGTTTACGTTATTTGACCTCGGAGAAACAAGCTTAGAGAAAACCAAGAATGTAGTATCTAGCGCGGTGTCTGAATTTTGAGTGTAATTAAGAACTTCAATTTATAAATATGATAAGTTAGTTAAACCCATGTGTACAATATAGCGTCTTTTTATCACATTTTGCGTACCGAAACTCTTCCTAACAACCCAACAGGCTTTGTGTTTACTCAGTTTTTTCTTCCGCTTATAGTGACGCGTCATAGGGTCAAGAAACGTTGCAGTCTAGTATAGGCTGACACTTTTCGCAATCCGAAACACTGCCTGCGTCAACATTTAACCCAATGAGGAACATGTTATAATAAGTTTTAATGTTATTCTTGAATCCTCACTAGAGCAGTTAGCATGCAGCAGTGCCTGAGTTCTGTCCTCGGCTATTATTTTGTGGTAAGGAAAAAAAACTCGGTCGTCTTTTTGTTTCAGTGTCTTCTTGTTGTTGTTTCTAATGCCACTTGGAATATCCCAAGCTCCTTTCAAATAAAACGTACATGATTTAAGACAAAGGTGTGCCGTGCGACTCCTGAAAAGAATGAGTACTCTTTTCTTTGGATTCACGGGGGGACACTCCGGAAAGTGCCCCCTCCTTGGGCCGAAAAAGAAAGGGAAAAAAGCGAGAAAAGGCGTAAAAAAAAGTCAGTAGATTCCAAAGACCAAACAATTTTCAGTCATTTAAATAATGTACCTTTTCTTCATTTAACCCTTTCTCTTCCTTTTCCCTTCTTGCTCCCTTTTTTTATCCCAGGGGCAACTTTCCCCAGGTGCTTGGGCGGATGAAAAATTAGTTATTTAGAATCAAAATCCCCACAATTTTAAGAGGGGAGGAACCCCAGACCCTCCTGAAATTATTTTTGAAGTACACCCTCAGTCAGTTCTTTAGGCTGAAAATGTGAACGTGGCTGATAATGTACAGACAAATCTTAAAATTTTGATTGGCGTGAATGGTTATGTTTAATAAATTAATAAACACAAAATTCAAAGTAGAACATCAAATTTTAATAATATTGTGCACAAATGTTCACTTAAATGACAGGCATACACTAATCAGAGGTTCCTTTTCAATCCAAAAACTCGCCAAATCCAGGCCCACAAAAGACCTCAGAACGTGTGATTTCGTGCATACAAAGTGAATTACTTCGTTAAATTACAGACAAGGGTAAATATCAAAGTAGATTTTTTTTTTAAAAGGAGGAATAAGGTGTTGACGATCCATTGCCAACTGAGCTATAGTTGATAACCTTTCTTTTATTAATTTTGGAGAATTAAGCGGGTTTTTGGGAGAGTGGCTACTTTTTTAAAAATGTATTAATAAACAAATGTTTAAAAGGATATCAATTCCATCCTCTTCCAATTAAAATAAAGAATATAAATGAAACTATCAATTTAAGGGTCATTTCAAGCACTACTTACAAATAATCAGTGCAATGGGGTAATGATTTTTAAGATAAGTAATCAAACATTCTAAAATTTTTAACATATTGTACGAAAAAAACCGAATCACAAACAACGAATAATAAACACTCTTTCCGTAATAACCATTTTATTTTTTAATCTCCTCATATTTCATTCTCGTGGACCGCGTGGGAATGAATTTGTGGAATTTCTAACGGATGCACTTTTGAAACATGCTGATAAGAAGGGGTCAGTGCCAAGGTCACGAAAGGTGAAGCTAGGAGAAAGTTCTAAGCGGTCACGGGTTAAGGCTGCGGTCAGCCAAAAAATCAGTATGGTATCTGTTCAAAAAATCTGCAGTATCTGGTTATCGGACAATAGGAAAACCGCAATCAACCCCTTCAATGGTCCCTCCAACAAAAGACAGCCCTCGGGGAGGAGCGAGAAGTCACTATCGGGTGTCTGCTAATTGACTGGGGGGGGGTGACTTCGGACTCCTTCGCTATTGTTGGAGGGGTCATGAATGGGGAGATAGGGCAGATTTTTTGAAGAGATACCATAGGTTTTCTGGCTGACCTTGCCCTAACACAAATATGATAAAAATCACAAAGAAAATAAAACATTTCGTCCGATTCGATTTGGTGAAAGGAGCAGATAATTGCAGTCTCCCCCTTGACCACCACCTGCTCCCTCCGTGACCGGCAGCCAATTCTCGGAATTTGGGGGGATGTTTCTTATCTTATCAGTGGAACAGGTGAGAGGACAGCTATTCCAATTCGAATAGAACCAATCGGATGCAATTTTTGGGTATGGGGGTGAAATCGTTCTTTTCTGATCGAAAGAGGGAACGGAAGCATTGTTCCACAGAGAGTATCGTTTTCACGCAGTAGATTTTTAAATTTCGAGTAAGAAATCCGTCCATAAATTACGTGAAGTGTTTTTTTTACCAAATTTTTGACACCTCTCTCTTGGTGAGATTTTGATGGACCAACCCCCTTCCCCTCAAATTCTCATGTGAGATTTTCTCACACTTTAAACAAAATAAATTTCTTAAGTATGCTCTAGTTTCGTCAAATTGTGGACCCCTCCCTCCCCCTCAAGTGAGGGACTTGCATGATTTTTTTTTTACTTTTAACATTTTTATCCAGTTAGGCAGGTAAGCAAAATTTTTCAAATAAAAAAAAAACATTTTTTAAAAAAGTCGCCTTTTTTAAAGAGCGCGAAAACACTTAAATCGAGTTGACAAGACAGTGACGTCACTAGAATCTGTGCGCAATATTATTCTGTATGCTTCTTTCCATGAGACAGATCAGTGAGCCCACGGTATTGTCAACTCGATTTAAGTGTTCTCGCGTTCTTTGAAAAAGGCGACTTTTAAAAAATGTTTTTTAATTGAAAAACTTTCTTAATCAACCTGAAATTATCAGCCTAACTTTCGGTGGAGAATAGGATAAAAATGTAAAAATAAATCATGCAAGTTCCTCATTCTCGCGTGAGATTTTCTTACACTTTAACAAAATAAATTTCTTAAGTATGCCAAAGTTTGCAAGATTCACGAAAAATTAGCTTAATCAACTTATCAAATTCACTTTCATACCGAACCAGGGGCGCAGCCAAAGGGACCACCCACACCTTTGGGCCTGACCTAAAACTTTATAGCCCCTAAGTAAGGTGCTATAGTTATTATCATTAGCCACTCAAGAGAGCGCACGTCTACGCCCCTTAAAAGAGCCTGAAAAACACCCTTTTGCTTCTTAAACTCTTAAAATTTACCGGGGGAGGGGGGAAACTCCGATACCATGCGTTAAAATGCTGTTTTAAGGGTCAAATTTCCCAAAAAAAATTTACAGACCTCCCTTTTGTACTAAGATTTCTAAAATTTTCTTTTTTACATTAAGAAGAAAAAATTTTATTGTTGATGTAAGAATCAGACTGGACATTAAAAATTACTACTTAATCTTAACTATTATTCTAATTATCAATTAATTAATATATAGATGTAATACAAATAATACAATTATAATATTAATATACAAAGAATCTTAAAATTTTGATTGGTGTGAAATATTATGTTTAATAAATAAACAAACACATAATTCAAAATAGAACATGAAATTTTAATAAAACGATAAAAAGTATACTCAAAATGAGTAACATAAGTATAGTGGAGGTTGCCCCATTTCCCGACATTGCCATAGTTGAATTTAATCACAATAATGATTGCAACTGTCCCGTTGTACAGTGTGATTGAAAATATGTCCATCCGAGATATTTTAATCAATGACTGAAAACAGATATTATAAGAATTTCCCCGATAAGACCTCGAAACAGGTCCGCATAGTCAAAACACAATTATTAACACTTTTATTTAAAATGGAGTGATGCTAAACTAAGTGAATTAAAATTAATAAGATTGATTTAAAGAAAACATAATGAGTATTAAGAAAGAAAGGCTTTTTTTTTTACCAAATCGAATGATAATGGTGTCATTACAAATTCATGATATGAAACAAATGAATATGAGAGTTAACTTATCCAAAACAAAGCCATGCATTGATTTTAAGAAAACTATAAACAAATTAAATGAATCAAATATATATATATATATATATATATATGTATACGATAGTTAACTTTTCCTTATTTAAAGCATGGCCATGCATTTAATCGATCACTATTATAAAATAATAGGTCTTCCGACTGAAAAAAGCTAAAATCCTCGAAAAGTAACAGAAACAGAATGTAATAACAATATTGAACTAACTTTAAGTAAAATAAAATGAATGAAATGTTTAATGAAAATTAATATAAGGAAGGTAAATATTACAACATTACAGAGATAGAGTCAGCACGTCATACGACTTAATGATATGTTAATAATGAAAATAATGAAGTGAATTTAAAAAATTAATGAGGTGATGATAAAAAAATTAAGCGAATTAAAAAGAATAACATGAATTAAGGAGGACTATGAAATTTAAATTAGTAATCTCCCATCCAAAATATTATTCATACACTAATCACAAGTCTTCAAATCAGACATAAGCTTTGAACCCATCGTAAAAAACATAGTGGAGGGGGACTCTAATCTGAACGTAGTTTTAAATAATCTTTTAGGGTGAGGGGAATATCAAAACAGTCGATTGCTCCATTACATAGACTATTAGCATCACAAAGACTCTTTCGAACCTGAACTCGCGATAGTTGGAGCAGAGATCTAGGTTGGGTGATTTCGGGAACCTCGAAGATGGTGTTGCGCCTCCTGTATTCGTCACAGAGTTCCTGGAGAGTCAGTTGCTCTCCTATGTAAAAAGGCTTCAGCATAGCGGACATCTCGGTGGTGGAAATGAAGGGTTGTGGCACGGCCCTCCATAAGAGGGTGAGGTATTGCTGGTCTTCGGCTCTTGTGGGGTTGAAGAGAGCCACCAGTGTGTCCAGAAGCATTTGCATCCGCAAGCTGCCGAATTTGTGGATTTCGAAGCTGATTTCACATTTTAGATACTTCCCGTCAACATCGACACTGCAATAGAAAATTAAATTAATTGAAAGAGCAAACACTCTGCAAACGCTCACTACACATCTATAGGAACACTTTTTTTGTCCTTAAATTCACAACACTCTTGTTGTGTTGTTAGTTAGAACACTTTAACACTTTATTATTGTGTTGGGATAGTTTCTGAATGTGTTTGAAACAGTACCAGAAATGGTGTTCTAAAATCGTGCCGTAAAAAGTATTATGACGTTTAGATCGAAAAGATTACAATTTCTGCAGGATTGCTTGATTTAAATCGTGATTTTAATTAAATTTAAAAAAAAACATGTGATTTAAATCAAAAATATTATGTAACCACTTTTTTAAATAAAATTGTTTCCTTCATAAAATATTTCGCAAGACATTTTGCATTACAATTGAGGCCGTTGGGGCAAAAAGAAAGTATCCTCACTTTTAAACCAATTTTATTCTCACTTACGTTAGATTCGCCATAATCTTTTAATCATTCATTTCAACTTTCTTAAAAAACAATAGTGTGGTAATAGATCTTTACGATTGCGAGTACCTAATTAATAAGTAGCTACAATTTGAAAAATACCTAAAGAGGTCTATATCGTCCGCTTGCAATTTTTAAAACGCAATTTTTTAGATTACGGATAAGGTTGCAGATACAAAGCAAGTACAATCAAGCAACTTTTTATACAATTAATTAATCAAATCGACCAATTGACGCCATATTTTATGTTGAAACAAGTGATTTTCACGTTTAAAAAATGTACTTTAAAGAACTCTCTTTCCTAGTTAATATCATTCAAACACTGATATTACTTAAATTTAACACATTTTGTTAGAATAGAAAAATTCATTACTTAAAACATTAATCTTTATTACTTTAAAATGTTAAAATATTTACTATTTAAACTGAATTGGAAAATTGTACTTGTAAACCAAAAAAGTCAATGAAAAATGTTTTAAATCACCTACTAAACCGTTAGTTATTCTGAAACATTTTTTAAAACGTATATAACTAAGCAAATAATGTATAATATTAATTCCATGGATAATGCAACTAAAACTTACAAAAATAAACCGAAAAAGTCAATGAAAAATGGTGTAAATCACCTAAACCATAGTAATTCGTAAACACTCTTAAAAGTATATAACTGAGCAAATACATATAATCTTAATTCCATTTTCCATTAATAAGTTCTTTTTTCAAGTTATACATGGTAAATATCTTATTTCACCTAATTATTTCTAAACTAAAATTAACACAAGGCGTTTAAGACAGACCAACGATTTTCAGTTTAAGCCATATTTTTGTAAAACCGATATGTTAAAATTTTCATTTTCTCTTCGCACAATTGAAGAATGGAACAGGCTCTCAAATGAGATTGTCCTTTCCGAATCTGAGGGTTCTTTTGTTTCCCAACTTAAACAATATTTATAATTTGTATAATTTATATTTTTTCTGTTTTATTGTGTATATTAACCTTAGTTCCTGTATGTATTTATATGAAGTTTTCTTTAAATTGTTTCTTGTTTTGTAACCACCTCTTGACCCTTAGATGGGCCGCAGTATGTCAAATAAATAAAAAATAAAATACTAAATAGATAATTTAACTAGAAGTTTCAAAAATAAACCGAAAAAGTCAATGAAAAATGATTTAAATCACCTAAACCGTAGTAATTCGGAAACACTCTAAAAAACATATAACTAAGCAAATAAATATAATAGCAGCTCCATCGATAATATAACTTCAAAAATAAACCGAAAAAGTCAATGAAAAATTATTTAAATCACCTAAACCGTAGTAATTCGGAAACACTCATAAAAACATATAACTAAGTAAATAAATGTATTAGCAGCTCCATCGATAATATAACTATAGAAGTTTAAAAAATATTAAAATTAGTACTTACTAGTGATCTTGGAGCCTAGACCAACATCTCCGGAAATAAATAGAGTTGTACAAGTACTCGAAGCCCCATAGGATCAGTATATCGCTGCCGATTTTGTCGCAGTATAGCAAGTTCAACATCAGCATCTGGGTTTTCCTCACACCCCATCCGTTGAAACACTGCTTTGTAAAATTTTCCAACACAATTCGGATGTCGGTGGGGATGACAAGTTCCATCAGCAAGATGTCGGGGCTGAAATAGAGTTCTTTTCTGCACAAGTCGAATAGCTCGACGACCACCGCTGCTCCCATCGAGGCAGCGGTGTGTAGCAGCGGCCTGAAGACCCGCCAGAGCATGAACCGGGGTCGAGGTTTCAAATGGACGTATTCGCCCGCATAAACATTAAAGAGATAAACAGTACCATAAAAATGGCCCTGCCTCTCCTCCTCGCTCATCTTCTCGATCATGTCCACAAAAAACTCGATATTTTCTAAGTGATGAGCGTGCTCGTGTCTCAACAACCTTCCCGTGTTCTCTATTCGTCCCGCGAGAAGGCCTAAGCCGAAGGACTTCGCGTATGACTGGAATTTTTGCAGCAGACGGCGGTAACTGGTAATCGTCGTAGACATTGTGTCAAAACTATAAATCCCACTCGTGGTGACTCACGGACAATTAATGCACGAAAAGCACTAGAAAGAAGAAATGCACTAGCAGATAGAAATCACTTCAAGAATAGCACCACTCTGGTTAGAATTCAAAGCCAGACTGACCAAGCCATGCAGAAATGGCTAAAAAATCAAGGGAAGAGTTCGGAAATATTCCGTTAGGGGACAATCCACCTGTTAAGTACCTCCTTTCCAAAGCAAAAGTATGAAACGGTGTGTTATCGTTTGCGGAAGAGCGGTTCCCGCTCCAGAACCCCCCGCGGACAATTGCAATGAACCCCACCTTGGGTCCGTTTCTAAAGGAGGATGGACTTCCTTTGTTGTGGATGTCTTTTTGACCTCTTTTTTCAATAGAATGCGATCCCTTTCATTCCAAAAACTCGCCAGAACCATACGCATAAAAGACGATTTCATACAAAGTTAATTACTTCGTTAATTTACTGACAAGGGCAAATATAATATTAAAGTAGATTTTTAAAAAACAAAAAGGAGTAAGGAGTTGCCGATCTATTGCCAACTGAGCAATAATGGATAACCTTTATCTTTCTTTATAATTTTGGAGAATTAAGCAGGTTTTCGGGGGAGTGGCAACTTTTTTAAAAATGTATTAATCAAACAAAGTTTAAGAATTCCATCCTCCTGTAATTAAAATAAATAATAGAAGTGAAAATATGAATTTAGGGGTCATTTCAAGCACTACTTACAGAGAGTGCAATTGTGGTAATGATTTTTAAGATAAGCAATAGGGTGGAGTGAAAAACAAAAATTTTGGAAATTGAAAAGGCCTGTAGTGGGAATAGTTGTCCACTATCATGCCTATTAATAATCCAAAACATGAGTTGTATCAATTAATATCTTCAGTTGCCTAAATCACTTTGAAATTTCGAAATTTTACTATTTTTTTCACAAAAACTTCAGTAGCGCTAATAAAAACTACAATATATTTAATTTGACACAACAGGCTTGGTAAAGTAAGTCTTCTAGGTTATTAGGAAAGCATTTGCATCTTGATAGGTACCAGAAATCCGGTTATGACCCCCTTAATAAAGCACGCAGCGCGCGACTCCAACCCTCCCTCCATAGGCCTATTGCGAGAAGCTTTCATTACGTTACGGGTTACGCGTCATTTGACACTGATGTTTTCCCTCCTTCACTGTTTTAAGGGGTAAGGACCTTGTTCTGCCCTGCCCAGGGGGTGGGGGGGTGGGAGGTGGGGAATTCTTCGACTTGTCACACTTTTTTGTAAACAATTTCAGTGCGCATGCTCTCAAAAAGGGATGCTCTCGAATCGGTCAATTGCTAAAAGCTCGTCTTTGTTTTGATGCAACGAGTACGGATTTCCTCATATTTTGGTGCGTATTTCTACTGAACGTAAATTATTTTAATCATTGATTTTTTAAGAGTTTGTGGGTCCATCCTAGTTGTTTAGTTTTGGTATTTTTTTTTGTTTTAAGCGGCACTCTTTCATGTATTAAAATGCCTCGGACCCGATCTGGGGAAACATGCCCTGTGTTTGGCATCCCTGAAAGAATGAAACCGAACGTGCTTCCGACATGTTCAGATGTCATGCGACATTATCTCTACATAAAACAAGATCTAGAAGTGAATAAGAAATGGGCCAGTGTGGGTAAAATTTCTTCACTTTTAATGAAAGAGATTAAAAAACTATGGGAAATGAGTTCTATTCCAACCATTTCAAATCAACATATCTTAGTTAAGATCAGAAAAATGCACAAAGCGTATAGAAATGTGAAAAAGAATGTCAAAATTACTGGGAAATTAAATCAATCAAAGAAAGTTGTGTCTTTTAGAGAGTCTGCTGAGAAAGATCTATTTGATATTTGTATATGTAAATGCAATGATCTGTCGAAATGCACATGCAAAGTAAAAGTACCTGTTGCTGAAAGGGCTTTTTTGGCAGATCAGCGCACCTTTCGAAGATTGGGAATTGGTAGTATTGATGTTAAAACCACGCAAGTCCTCAAAAAAAGACATCAACGTAAAGTTAAAGCCGCAAAATACCAAAATACTCATATTACAGAGGATAACGATAAGGAAAAATGTAATATACTTTCTACATCTGAAGAGGCAACTACTTCAAACTCAAACAGTTCCAAAGATACTAGTCCAAAAGATCACACAAATCCATCAACTTCGCAATTGAGAACCAAACTGCCAAATGTAGCCCTGGCCTGTGATAGAACAGGTGTGTCTGACAGGTCAGCAGCAATATTAATTAATTCTGCTTTAAAGGATATGGGGATAATTTCAAAAAACAATAGCTCAAAGGTAGTTGATCGAAGTAAAATTAGAAGGGAAAGAACTAAGACCCGTAGTGACCTCAAAATGAAAAACAAGATATCACCTGAAAAAGAACACGGATTATACTTCGACGGGAGGAAAGATAGAACTTTAATTATGGATAGTGATAGAGAAAATGTTGCTAGGAAGACCATTATAGAGGAGCATATAGTTTTAGTGTCAGAACCAGGGTCTAAATATTTGGGTCATATTACTCCAATTACTGGCTCCTCACAAAACGTTAAAAAGAGCCTAGTAAATTTCATCGAGAAAAACATAGATATTACAAAGATGCTCGTTATTGGTTGTGATGGGGCTGTTGTAAATACTGGATTAAAAAATGGAATTATTAAACAGCTACAGTTATTTTTAGGTCATCCTGTGCACTGGTTTATATGTCTGTTGCATACAAATGAACTACCTTTACGTCACCTGTTGCAACACATAGATGGAAAAACCACTGGTCCGAAAGGGTACCGTGGAGAAATTGGAAAACAGTTGGAACATTGTGAGAAACTTCCATTGGCAAACTTTGAAAAAATAGATGTGATGTTACCTGATATTGATTCGGAAGATCTTAGTACAGATCAAAGATACTTGTATGAAATGGTGACAGGGATATCAAAAAAATCCATCTCTTTGAGTTTATCCCAAAAAGATCCAGAAAAACTGAACCATTCCAGATGGATAACAACAGCCAACAGAATTTTAAGATTATACATTTCCATAGAAAACCCCTCAGAGAATTTAAAACTTTTAACAAAATATGTGGTTACAGTATACACATTTGTTTGGTTCAACATAAAAGCAAAACCCTCATGTCGGTATGGAAGTATTCACCTCTTTAATCTAATTAAAGCATCCCGATTTCTACCAGAGGAATGCAGAACTATAATTGAGAAAACTCTGCAAAGGAATGCGTTTTATGCTCACCCTGAAAACATTATCTTGGCAATGTTGGGTGATAGCCGTGAAAACGTAAGAGAGTTAGCTGTAAATAAAATTTTAGAATCCCGAGTAAAAAATAAAGATGAAACTATCATACGTGAGTTTAAAATACCCAAATTAAATTTCAATGCTGATGATTACATTGAATTAATTGATTGGGAATCAATTTCCTTTACAGAGCCACCTCTTACAATGTCTTGGTCAGAGGATGAACTAAAAAGTATGATTAAGAATGTTCCAGATGAAATTAATATTTTCAACTTTCCATGCCATTCACAAGCAGTGGAACGTTGTGTAAAATTAGTAACGGAAGCATCAATGGCTGTTTGTGGAACGGAAGAACGAGATGGATTTATTCATGCAAGAATAACTTCCAGATCAGAGCTTCCAGTTTTTGAAACGAAAAACCATTATTATCCACTTCTAAGAAGTTAATAAATACTGATTAAATTAAAAAAGAGGGTGGGTGGGTGGGCGGAACTCGATGTGCAGCCACCTCCTCGTGGTGAGTTCTGGGTTGTTTTCATTTTGAAAACAAGCGAAGAGCTGCATTGAGAATCCTCCGTGAAATCCCGTTAAAGCGAGGACCGCAATGAAAGGCCTATGGGGGAGATGGTTGGAGTCGCGCGCTTCGCGCTTTATTAAGGGGGTCATAACGGAATTTCTGGTACCTTGTCAAGATGCAAACGCTTTCCTAATAACCTAGAAGACTTACTTTACCAAGCCTGTTGTGTCAAATTAAATATATTGTAGTTTTTATTAGCGCTACTGAAGTTTTTGTGAAAAAAATAGTAAAATTTCGAAATTTCAAAGTGATTTAGGCAACTGAAGATATTAATTGATACAGCTCATGTTTTGGATTATTAATAGGCATGATAGTGGACAACTATTCCCACTACAGGCCTTTTCAATTTCCAAAATTTTTGTTTTTCACTCCACCCTAATAAGCAATCAAGCATTCTGAAATTAGAACAAATTGTAAGAAAAAAACCGAATCGCAAACCGAGAGTAATAGCACTAATTTATTTTAAAACCATAGAAATTATTTTTTGCGTAATACTCCTTTTCTAATTATTTTCAAACTGTTTATGTTCATTCTAACAATAATTTAGAAAACAATAACCACTATGTCTAAAAATTATGAATACATTTTTTACATGTGAAGATGAAATTATCAAATTTCTGCTGGTATTGAATTTAAAATACAGTGTTTAGTGTATGTTGAAATATTTGTGAGATTTTTAATTAAGAAATAGTAGAATAATCTTTGATTCTCTTACAAATTTCCAATCGTGCATGTATTTTTATAGATGCAATGTAAGATGTTATAAAATGTTTTATTCCTCTTTATAAATCTTTTAAATGTCTTGGCCCCTCAAAAAAGATTGTCGTATAGGACTTCATCGTCAAACCCCTGAAAATAAGTTGGTTGTTACCGAAAAGATATTATTTTAAAATTGTTTTTTTCTGTCTATAAAACTGAAAAGTTTGAAAACATGAGATCACTCAACAAGGCTCGTTTTCCCGCTTCGTCATTATGAGGTTCTCGAGCTGCTTTGTCCTTGGTGTGAAAGAAAAACGTTATACCTAAACATTACAAATAACATGGTATCGTAGATAAGATTCTAAAATCCTATATGAAAAAGGGGTCCTGTTAAGAGATAACCATTGAAAATACTACATTATGCCTTAAAGGCTTAAAGCATTTATCCCACTATATTATCCCTAACTGCAATCAATCCCCTTTCAAAAAAAATTAACCACTGATTTCTCTTGTGAGATCTAAAAATTGTTACTTTCAATAACTTATTGAACATTGGTAAACAATTGAACTGTCAGTTAGAAGAAGGGAATAAGTCCAGAAACAAAGTTTTGATAAAATCGAAAAAAAACTGTGTAAGTAATGGAATTTTTATCCTATAGCCACCAAATTTTTACAGGAAATTCATGTCACTGTTAAGAATACAGAAAAATCATCGAAAAAAATTAGAAGTGTATTTAAAATGTTGAAAAAAAGAGGATGGTCTTATTCCCTTCTTCATCCTTATGAAATTTCAGCTGAACAAAAATCTTAAAAACTACTTAAATTGGCAATTAAATTATATTTCTGCTTAGTTCACAGTACAAAAGTAAAAGATAGAAACACTTAGACGAATAAAATTAAAAATTATAATGAAACTGCGTATTAAAGGCACTATCAATGGATTAAGCGAATATCAATGCGGAGTCAAACATTCATTGGTTAAAAAAAGAAAAACGCGTTTAAATTCAAATCAAATTTTATTTTGACTAAGTTTACAGGTCAAAGAATCAGAAAAGAAAGACAAATTAGGTTAAATTTCAAATTTAATCAAAAAATACATTGAATGGACATCGATTTCGCAAATTCAAGGGGCGATATCTGCCGATAGGGGGTAGTTATTTTTTTTCCATTCATGTGTAGAGCGAAGCTTGGAGATTTCTTTGCGCACAAAAAGTCAATTTGCCATTTTTTTTGGACATATTCCCTTCTTCAAACTGACGATTCTATTGTAACCTCCCTTCGTCTGGGAAAATCCCGATATTTAAATTGAAAAACGTGATCACCCCTCGCACTTATCAGGGATCCAACAAGTTCTATAAAACTGCAGTAAAAAGTTTACAAAGCCATTTTGCGGTTTATATGGTCAAGGAATATCCAGATTTTTTCGTTTGGAGAAGTTCAATGCAGTTTTTATCATTAAATACTAATTAAGTAAATGTAATTAGTATAGAAATAAAACTTTATACTATCATCTTCAATTATAAATATTATTTTTTTTAATTAATAAGTCCCAATAACAAGGCAGGCTCGTAAGTATTTTTACAAAAATATTTTTCTTGATTTCGAAAGAATTATAACTTTTTCTCTGTGAAATTAGTAAATGAACACAGTTACTTTATAAACTAGTGCTTGCAGAATTAAATATAATTTTTTTATATTGTATTTAAAAACACATCATTGAAAAATTGTACTCCATTCTTTTTATTTTTTTAATATTCTTACAAATTACTTCTCTTGTAGATAGGAACCACTCAAACACATAAAACACTAAAAAGTTTTAAATTATTTGAAACAGTCTATAACTTATTTATGGTAATGTTTGAAAAATACTTGAAATCTTTAATTTGTATTCCTTTGGTAAAAACTGGTGAAACTTGTAGGTGAGATTGTTCAAAGTATCACGAAAACATTCTATCCTAAATTGAACCAATGATTGTATGAAATATTTTTGTCACTTTATAAAAAATTAGGGATTTCATATTTGAAAACCTAAGGCTGGGCGCGCACGAGTGACTAAAGTCACGGCGACCAGGATTACTAGTATCAAAAATATCACTAGAAAACAATGTATCTCTATGAAGAAATTCTTGGCAATCGGCCAACTGTCACGTCGCCTAGTGCGCGTACTCTTCAAGTGTTTCAATAGCCAAAGCAACAATTTTGTCTTTGTCACCGTGACAAAAGTCGCCCGTGCGCGCTCGCCCTAAATCAGTCTTTCTGTTTCTTGAAAAATATTAAATACTTTAAACAACCAAACTAACTCTAATTTTTCGTGGATCGTGTTTTGTAAGACGATGTATTGTATTGGAAATCAATTTATCTGCATTTTACTCATTAACATTGAAAAATTGTATATCTTGTCGTAAAGTAGGATGCTAATAGTCGTAAAGTAGGATGCCTGCAAAAGAGCTATTTTAAGTAAATTAATCAATCATATCAGAATTATTTCATCTGAAAGATTACCTTCGAAGTATTGCATTTACTGCTCCACAAAACAATATTAAACCTTTGAAATCTAATTAGAGATGAAAGCACACGAAAAGTTAATAATTCACGGGGAAAAAAGAATTATTTGTATGATAAATAATATACTTCTGATCAGCGAAAACATACTTTGTTAAAATACAGTTGCTCAATTATTTTTCTGGACTTCAGAAGAATTTGTATTGACCACCTAGAGCAGATATATCAAACTCATTGCTCTTGATGAGATTTTTTTTCAGACACAAAATTATCTTTTTTATAAAACATATTTAAAATAACCAAAGAAAGTTGTGTTCAAGGAACGTACAAAAGATGTATTATTAAAACTCCGTTTTTAATGATTGAATTCTAAAAACCTTTTAGTGGAGAACCCTCTATTCAGTGTGTAAGATTTCTAAATGAAATTACTTTTGAAATACACCCAAAAAAGGTTTTAAATTCAGGAGGATGGTTTTAACCACACACCATATCGTTATTTAAATGCACTAAAGTGCAATTTTATTGTATGTGGAAATAAAAATCGAAAAAAGTTTTAATTCATAATTTAAAATTTATTTTTATATTAATGAACATTGAACCAAGAATATTTTAATTATGGAAAAACTAAATGAGATGTATGTATTTTAGCTGTTCGCGTCAGAGCTGTGCTGTGGCTGTTAATATACGAACAAATCTTATTTTTTTTTTGGCGTGAATGATAATACTTAATCTATATCTATAAAAGCGAAATACCACTGACTGACTGGTAAGTGACAAACACTCAACACGGAATCTCCGAAACTACTGGACCCAGAGGCTTGAAATTTGACAGAGACGTTCCTCTCAGCTATGCGACGCGCACTAAGAAACGATTTTAAAATCCAACGACTCCTTCCCTGTTTTTCGGCGCTTTTTCTACTCCGTTTTTCCCATTGAAATAGCATTATGCATTGTTGAAATGCGTAAATCGCAGTAGGTTTATTTCTCTCTTGAGGTTTCGTCTGGCCTCATGTGATAAAATATAATTTAAAAAATTTCATAATTTATAACAAATTAAGACGAAAAACACAGTGTAAATTTCTTTTAAAAATTATAATAATTTTCAGGAAACATATAAATTCAAATAATTAATTTTGAAACAACATTTTCCTTTATTTGTAATTTTAATTTTTTTCTAAAATAAATATATTTATGGAAAGGCTAAAATAAATAGTTTCCATGGAAACAGAGCTGAAATTATTTCATTGTTTCATGGGGCATGGTTTACTAGACTTATACATTCACTAAATTTTTATTGTTAAGTACTAGAAAACCGTTTTTACTAAGAAGTTGGGCTATCATGATAAAAAGAAAATGAGATTTATCAAGCATTTTATTATTTTGATAAAAATGTTTTTATTTTTGGAGATGTAGGATCATACAAATAAAAAATGGATTCTTAATAATTTTTGAATATAGATTAAATTAGGTATAGTTAAATATTTTGCTTTAGCGGCGGGAGTTGTTAACTGAATTACACATCGGGATTATTTTTTGATTAAATTAATATCATTTTTAGAAAACGATAGAAATTTCATAAAATACGGTTTGTAACATCCTGTAGGAAATTATTCCCAAGGGGCTCAAAGAGGGTTGTGATTTTTACTTCCTAAGTTTTTTAAAGTGATTTATAAAAAGGTATATAAAAGATTTATAAAAGTGATTGTTCTTTTACAGCCGTAGTTAAATGCGGGAGGGGTGAGATAGGGTATATTTTCACAGTAAGGAACCGGGATGAAAAACACGACGGGGGTGACGGGATGATAAGTGACTGCTAATCCAGAAAAAGAAAAGACATATAACTTGATAAACCTGATGATTTCAATTTGATTGTTCTTTACAGCGAAGGTAACAGCCTAATTTAAATGCGGGACGGGATGAGTTAGGGTGTATTTTCACAGTTAGGAACTGGGATGAAAAAGACGACGGGGACGACGGGATGATAAGTGACTGCTAATCCAGAAAAAGAAAAGACATAACTTGAAAAACCTTTAAAAATACTTATGAATTAACTCAACCCGTGCAAGGCCGGGTAAGTCAGCTAGTAAATTAATAAACACAAAATTCAAAATAGAACAAGAAATTTTAATAATACGATAAAAAAAGTACACTACAAAGGAGCAACAAAAGTATAGTGGAAATATCCACATTTTCCAACATTGCCACTGTTATATTTGACTACAATAATGATTGCAACTGACCCGTGACTAATCACATGAATCAGTCGATTTGAAAATATGTCCATCCAGGATTTTAATTTATGATTCAAACAAGATGTTTTCCTGATAGCCATAATACCTCGAAGCATGTCCGCATAGTAAACACACAGATAACACTTTTATTTAAATTGGAGCGATGCTAAATTAAGTGAATAAAAATGAATAAGGTTTGATTTAAAGAAAACATAAAGAGTATTAAGGAAAAAAATGGTATTTTTTTACAAAATGAATGATAATGTTATTAACACAAACTCATGAAATGAAATAAATGAATATGACAGTTAACTCATCCAAAACAAAAAGCCATGCAATGAAATGTAATCATTGTAATGATAAGTCTTTCTACTGACATAAGAGTTAAATACTCAAATATTTTACACAAGATGAATATAATTATCAGACATTATTAAAAAGTAATATTAAACTTATTTTAAGAGAACTAATGAACAAATTAAATGTAACAAATGCATATATATGATAGTTAACTTAACCTTATCTGAAGCAGGACCATGCATTTAATTTAATTAATCACTGTAATAATAGGTCTTTAGACTAAAAAAAAGCTTCCACAAACAGCATGTAATAACAATATTGAACTAACCTCAAATAAAACAAAATGAATGAACTGTTCAATAAAAATTAATTAAGTTAAATATTACACCAGATTTAATAATAGTAAAGGGCCCCATACACGATCGCTCCGCTCCGCTACACTCCATGAAAACACGTGCTTTTTGGAGTGATTGACGTAACATGATGTGGAGTGACTGGAGCGACTGGAGTGACAGGAGTCCAAAATTGTCCGAAATCGCAATCCATCCATTCCAATTATTCCAAATGCGATCAGATCGAGAGTCACGTGGTTTGATTTTTGACATCATGCGTGTAATTCATGACGTGGCACCGTGTCATCGATGGATTTCTCCAATCATTCCAACCGGGTCCAATTAAACGATTTAAATTAATTATGAAAAATCTTCAAGAATATTACCTATGATTTAACTCCTCATAATTAAAACTTAAAATTTCCAATGCAAATCCCAAAATTTAAAATCCATTTGAAGTAGTGATACCCAAGGAGGTATCCCAGTCAGCACAGAGTGAATTGCGCCCAGGCTAGATCTCATGCTCAATTTTTATGCTACAAAACTTCCTTTTCGCAAGATTTTCTATCTGATATTGACTTTTTTGGTAATCATGGAAGGGTTCAAATGATCGCAAGCATCATGAAAAATTGTTTTGGATAGTAGTGACCAGATACCCCTTTAAAATCTCTCCATTGATTTTAATCGTTTTGTTACCAGAATTTTTTTTTTATTTTTTATTACTCAAAAGTATGTTTTTTTTTATAAATAGTTCATCCAGAGGAATTTAACATTAAAACCTGGGGTATCGCAATAAAAATCAATATATAAATACTAATAAAAAATTACTTTAAAGGAGAAAATAAAAATTTGCTTTTAAAGAAAAAAGAACGTATAATTTTCAAAAGTGTTGCATGAAGATATATTATTAACTAAATAATATATGTTTCTTTAAAAAAATTCAAACAATTAATGAATTATTAAACTATATTACTGAAAAATTAATGTTTTTTATAGACTATTAAATAAATGCAATAAATCTCATGAAATTTAAAAAAAGAAAAACAAAGTTTATTTTAAAATTTTCTTGTAAATTTCATGTGGCAGAAATTTAATTTTTTTATTAAAAATTTTTTATTTATATTTAGAAATTAATTTAATATTGAACTAATCGGTTTTTACTTAACTTTGAAGTAAAATTTAAAGTTATTAAAACAAAAGTAAAAAAGAATATCTCGTGTTCAGTGGTTACATTTTAGCTGAACTTTCGAAAAAGAATCCATATTTATCAAAACAAAAGCAATTTATTTGAAGTCCAAATGCCAAATGATAGTCTCATTTTATTAATTAATGGAATTATTTTTATTTATTTTTCCTGCGTAATTGCTTTTTAGGCAATTACTCATTTTACACCACCAATTATCCATTTTCATTATACTGCTTATTGAGGTGAAAAAGGCAAGAGAAAACACAAAATTTTAAAACATAAAAAAAATTTAAAATTTACCAATTTAGATGAATATTGCAGTCAATGATCCATTTGCATATGTGAATGTGGAAAAAAACTTGGAATTAAGAAATTGATTTCAGTAGAAATAAATCCTAAATGGAAATATAGTGGAAATTGTACCCATGTTTCCTTATTTGCTTTATAAAAACAGACTCAACTGTAGTTGTGTAAAAATTAATAAAAGAGTAATCTAAAAGTAAAATGCATCATCTAGCTCTAGCATACCTAATTTTTATTTCATAAACCCCTTGCATCACTATAGCATGTTTTGAACAATACTAAAATAATTTCTCAGATAAATTAATTTTATCGGATTAAATTTATTTTAATCAGGCCACTGGAAAAAATTACTTCATAAAAAAATAATTTTTTGAAGTTATAAACAAAAGCTTTCATGATTTTCGAAATAAAAAAAAAATATAATTTAAATTCCACACTGGAAATCGAACCCAGGTATACTGTATGGTAGTCGAGAACGCTAACCACTGGACCATGACATCTATTGGTTACCAAGACTACACTATTTTTAATTGTGTACAGGCCAATTTCGACTCCATTGAAGATAGAGATTTGCATGTGAATATCTTTCTTTTGCATAAAATTTGGCCGAATCTTCGTTCTAGGTTTCTTATTTTCTTTTCTTTTGGGCTTTTTAATTTTTTTAATTAAGAAAACAACCGCTGACACCCAAATTAAATCTACAGTTTTGCTCGAAAATAGTAATGGCGGCCAAACGAGCTTTGAATGGAATGGTGCGGAGTGGAGCGGAGCGGAGCGATGGTCTTATTACCGATTTTTCATCGCTCCGCTCCGCACCACTCCTTGCGGAGTGGAGCGGATCGACCGTGAATGGGGCCCTTAACAGTAGGGGAGCCCATGATGCTAAATGTGGATTTACTCGAGCGCGTCAGATAATCATAGGGGAGATACCTTGTATGCTTTTGAGTAACTCCACCAAATATAAGCTCTCCATGTTGGTGGGTTTGTTTAGAACAGCCCGTCAAAATTTGAAGGAAAACTAGTTACATGGACATACTCGAGTGCGTCAGATTGGCTACCAAGGCAGTTTACAACTAGTTGAGCCTAGTTTCCTGGCTACTAGTCTATAAACATTTTGTTTCGTACATTTTTCTCAAAAAGAGCGATAGCGTCTTACCGGTCTTGGCTTTACTTTGCAACTTTGTAACCCTCCCGCTCCCTTACCCACCGCTCAAATCGGCAAATTTTAGAAAATGTACTCATTTTGGCTGGTAACTAACCTACCTTATCATTATCTGACGCGCTCGAGTATGTCCATTTAATTAATTTTTTTTTTACAAATCTGACGGGCTGTTCTAAACTTACCCACCAACATAGAGAGCTTATATTTGGTGGAGTTACTCAAAAGCATGCAAGGTATCCCCCTTGTGATTATCTGACGCGCTCGAGTTACTACCCAAAAACACTCTGGGCTCCCCTATTATATGTTTCCGCAACAAACAAATGACTAATTTTTAAAATCCTCATAAACATTAGAGATATAGACAGCCCATACAAATTAATGAAGCGGAAGTGATAGTAAATTGATTGACATGAATTAAAATGAAAATGATTGACATGAATTAAGTAGGTTAAATATTAAACCAAATTTTATTGCTGATAATAACTCGTCGGAACAAATGTGACCATGGCATTAAAATTAGTAATCTCATTCAAAACATTATATATATACACTGGGATATATAATCCGAGGCTTTCTGACTGACATAAGGTGACCGTCGTATTTAACATAGTGGAGGGGGACACTAATCTGAACGTAGTTTTAAGTAATCCTTTAGGGTGTGGGGAATATCAAAACAGTCGATTGCTCCATCACATACATTATTAGCATCACAAAGATTTTTCCGTACCTGGACTCTGGACAGATGCTTTAGAGATCGAGGTTGGCTGACTTCGGGAACCTCGAAGATTGTGTTGTGTCTCTTGTATTCGTCGACGAATTCCTGAAGAGACAGTTTCTCTCCTTTGAAGAAAGGCTTCAACAGAGCGGACATCTCGGTGGTGGAAATGAAGGGATGCGGCACGGCCTTCCATAAGATGCTGAGGTAGGAATTTTCAAAGACACTGGTCAGATGGAAGAGAGCCACCAGTGTCTCCACAAGCATCTGCATGCGCAAGCTGCCGAATTCGAGAATGTCGGTGCTGATTTCATCATTCAGACACTTCCCGTCAACATTGGCACTGCAATAAGAAATGAAATTAATTAAAAGATCATCAGATAACGCTCACGACTTGTCTAGGAACACTTTTTTGTCCTTATATTCGCAACACTCTAGCTGTGTTCTGAATATGTTTGAAAACAGTTGCTTACCGTAATGAAAAAAATGTTTTAAAATTGTAATGTAAAATATGTGTAGAATCTCAAAGTGTACAAGACTAAGGCTGGGCGCGCACGAGTGACTAAAGTCACGGCGACCAGGATTACTAGTAACAAAAATATCACTAGAAAACAATAGAGTATTTTCAATCACATGACTTTACCTAACAACGGCCTTAGAAACGTTGTTTTTATCCTCCAGTGATGTCATGTGCGAATGCTTCTATTGGATACTTCTATGTCCCGCCCCTAACAACAGCCTTAGCAACGTTGTTTTTGTCTTTGTCACCGTGACATAAGTCGCCCGTGCGAGCTCGCCCTTAAGACAATAAACCTAACAAAAATATATATCCGGTATTTCTTTACTTAATACTTAAATATCTAAAACTTAACTTTTAACTACTTTGAAACTATTCGTGGTTTTGTTTTAATAGCTTACTTATATAATTTTATTCTAGTTTTCAATTTAATTTTTAATGCATAACTACTATGAATAGTTAGGTTTTGAAATTTTGTTATTTATTATTAATTACACTGGACAACAGTGAAAAGGTAAAATTGACGAAAAAGTCAAAATATATGTAATTTCAGCCTGCTAAACAGGAATATGGCAATAAATATTCGATCTTGGTTCCAGTTTTTCCGTGAGTTGATAGAAGCACAGGAACTCATTTAAATTGCCTTCTAAGTGATGTTTATCCCTTTAATTCATAAAGAAATCAAAATGAAATCATGAAATTGTCTTACCAAAATAAAATTGAAAAGGTTGTTAGCTCTTTTGATTACACTTAACGTCTAGAATTAATTTAAAAATCGTCCCAAATTGGCCACAACTGCAAGCTTTTATTATCAGACTTTGTTCTGATCCCTTTGCTAAATCTCATTTATATACTCTTAGAAATACTCCCCGGGCTTTTCCCTAAATTATCTAATCTAGTTATAGGATATGTGTCTTTAAAGATATGTACCGTTTAAATGTCTGACAAAAAGCCAATTTGTGTCGTGAACATGACCTATGATTTACTCTGATCAGATGCTCCCAAAATAGTTTTTAATGTGATGAACTGGTAAGATTATATATCTAAAGTTTGTAGAGGGGGTATTCAGAGTCTTCATAGTGTTCATGTCATTTATATTTTCAAAAGTAGAACATATATGTGTTTTATTAAATACAGAGTTAGCCGACTGTTCCATTCTCAAAGTAACAGTCTGTCGGTTACTGTAGCGGCCCCAACAATTCACTTTTCAAGCTGACCCTTCCTCATTCCTCAACTCTTCCCCATTCAATAACAAAAGCAAAGAATCGGGGGACCACCCGTTGGTCACGGGCTTTCTAGAACTTCCTTGCACACTTCCTTGTTTGTTTTGGACCCTTATCTGGTCTGGACAAAGCATGAAGGCAACGGCGATTCTCAAAATGCAGGTGTATTGCAGGAAAAACGTGAGAACAGAGTGGAGAATAGGTTATATGTATTTAAATTTTCTATTATAAGAAGGTAGATTAAATAGATCTTAGAATAGGTAGATAAATCTTAAAACTAAACACCCAGAGAGTCAAATACGTTTTATTAAAAGAAACGGCAGTAAAATGTAGATTTTAGGAAATCTTATTTTCGGGGGATGTATCACTATTTAATCGCATTACTGTCATAATCGCAAAACAAAAAGTTTTTTTAACCTACAAAACCTCTCCTCGGCTGGGAGAAACGGGCTGGACATCCCTGGTTTAGTAGCTTCTGAATGTGTTTATAAGTATGCTTCATGCGTGCAACCTGCTTAATGGGATTGAAAGGCAGTTTACGACTATTGCGAAGCAATATCGTTATAAGACTTAATTTTGACACTTTTTTTTGCTACTTGTTTACATGGTCCGGGTCCATTTTTATGCTATGAAACCTTCTTTATCCAAGCGACACACAATGGTATAATTTCCAACAAAACAACTATAAAATTTTGTATGACAGCGACAAAATATTTATATTATAACAAGTTTTATCCATGCGTTGAAGGCATTCTAAATAAATATCACTCAATTTTATGTTTAAAGTATAAATTTATAATAAATTTATCCCGAGCAATGTTTTAAAATTCCAATATTTTCTGCACTAAGCGAAGTATATCACGACCGCTCTGTATTTCTGAAAAGTAGAACCAACCCAGAATTTTTATGGTGATTGGTATTAGTGTTTAGCAGGTCAAATTCATTAGGAAATGGCTACTTTTATTATTTTCACAAGAACTTCGTGAAAAAGTGTTGCCCCATTCAGAAGATCTTAAACATATGTAGAGTTAATTAAATATGATTTGAGTGTCTACTCACTTGAAAGGGGTACTTAAATATTTTGTAAAAAATTTGTCTGGATTTTTTTCTTTTTTGAGAATGGAACAGTCAGTAAGTTTACCCTTCTTATAATAAAACCAATATATGTTCCAACTTTTGAATATATAAATGACATTTTATGGAACTAATATATGTAAATAAACCGAAATATGTAACAGAAAAATGGTTTAAATCACGCTTCAAACGGTAGTCATTTGGAAATCACAGTAGTAATAATACAACTAAGCAAATTCATGGAAATCTTAGCTCTATCAATAATGCAACTTAAAACTTTCAAAAATATTGAAACTAGTACTTACTTCTCATTTTGTAGCGTCAAACAACAGCTCCGGAAATAAGTATTTTCGTAGGAGTACCTACAGCCAAATTTGATTAATGTTTCACAATACCTTTCCCCGTTGAACATAAGGTAAAACATCAGCAGATCCGTGTTCCTTACACCCCATCCGTCAAAACGTCGCGCCGAATAACTCTTCAAAACAATATGGACGTCCATGGGGAAGACTAGCTTCACCAGCAAACACTCCGGTTTCAAAAAATGTTTGGCCTTGCATATGGCAAACAGCGCGACCACCACCGCTGGTCCCATGGAGGCCGCCGTGTAAAGCAGCGGCCTGAAGCCTTTTTTTAGCGGCCATTCCTTGTGAAAGCACTTGTCTGCGTATTTGTTAAAAAGTTGAACGGTGGCGTAGAAACGCTGTCGCCTCTCCCTCCCGCTCATCTGCCTCATCATCTGGCTGAAGATCTGCAGGTAAATCGTGGGGGATCGGAAGTTCCTCATCAGCCTCGCCGTTCCGTCGATTCTTATTGAGGCGGGATGAATGCCCAACGCGAGGGCGTCTGCCCGAAACTTCCGTAAACAGCTGGCGAGGCTTCGCGGCTTATTGGGCATTGTTTTGGGGAAACTCAGGAATCAAGATTACGGAATCACGAAGACCACTTTGCAACCACAACAACTTGCTGATAGAAATCACGCGTGGGATCTTCAAGCACTCTGATGGTTAGAATCCAAAGTCAGACTGACCTACGCGTGCAGAAAAAGAAACGGATAACGAATCAAGGGAAAAGTGAGAAATCATTCGGCTAGGGGGGGGGCAATACCCCTGTAAAACCACTTTCCACAGCAAAAGGCTGAAACGGTTGGTTATCTCCTGTGTTTGCGGAAGGGCGGTGCCCCACCCCCCGTGGAAAAATATAATGAGCACTACCTTCGATTGAGAAGTATCCTTTGTGGATGGGTTTTTGACCTTTGTGGATAGAGTTTTGACCTTTGTGGATGGATTTTCGACCTTTGTGAATCTCTATAGACACCTTATAAAGACGGTCTCTGTGTACGACACTCTATAGACACCTTATAAAGACGGTCTCTGTGTACGATATTATTCTCATGAGAATGCGATTCACATCAAAGAAATCCCATCTCCAAATCCTTCCTTTTCAAACCAAACACTACCCCACATGCACGCCCACAAAATACCTCGGAACGTGTGATCTGAAGGCATACAAGACCAATAACAAAGTAGAACTTTTTAAAAAGAGAAGTAAGGAGTTGCCGATCTATTATTGCCAAATGAGCAATAATTGATAACCTGTATCTCTTTTTTGTTATCTATTTTGGGGAATTAAGCAAGTTTTTGCGGAAGTGGCTACTTTTTTTTTTAAATATATTCGTCAAACAAATATTTAAAGGGATGTAAATTCCATCATCTTGCAATTAAAATAAGTAATAGAATTAAAAATAATAATTTAGGGGTCATTTAAAGCTGTAAGTATAAATGGAGAGTACAAATGGGTAATTATTTTTAAGATAAACAATCAAACATTGTGAAATTTTAACACAGATTGTAAGAAAAAACCAAATTGCAAACAAAGAAAAATAATAATAGTAGTAATTTATTTTAAAACCATTTCATTTTTTAAGTTGGAAATGCTTTTTTGCGTATTCTTTTCTTAATGCTTTTGAAACTTTTTATGATCGTCTACATAATTATATTAACGTTTATTTATGCACTGCATTTTCTTGAATACTGTGCAGCCTAAAAGGGGCGGTCCGCTTCGAGTGTACTAACCCAAAGAGTCTTAACACGAGTTTAAAGTTTACTTTCAACGTCAAATTTAAAAAAAAACAGAGGGAATTGCATAGGTGAGGGATTTGCTTAATTTTACACTTTTTTGATACGTTAGGGTACGCGCATAGTGCGGCAGGTTTTCAGATTCCGAAATCAGATTCAGATTTCCGACTATCGGAAATCTGCGCTCAGAATTTGTCAGCGCCGGTGTAGTCCGCATAGTGCATCAGATTTCGCCTGCTTCATTGGAAAGCGTTTTGTTTACATTTTGCTGAAATAGCTTTATTTCTGCTCAAAAAAAGATCTGCTTATCCCAATGTTACGAAAAGAAAACATAATGCAAATAAAAAGTTATTAAAAGAAAAACTATATATGTCAATTTAAAAATCATATTTAATGATCTAAAAATATATTTCAACGAAATTTAAATTTTAAAACTGGTAAATATAGTTTAAAGTAATTTTATTTGAGTGTTTAATTTTTAAATAAAAAGTTTCATGGAATGGCATTGTTGTTAAAATAATCTCCATGGAAATGTGATAAACAATGACTACGTTATCTGAGAATTCTGCAGAATCTGAAAAACCAGAATTAAAATTTAATTCCGGCAAAAATCTGATTCTGACGATCGGAAAGTCGGAAATATGAAAGTCGGCCACTATGAGCACTCTCCACTTAATACGCTAGGTAATTCTGGTTTCCGATTTTCGCTGGTTTTCAGAATCTGAAAATCGGTGGCACTATGCGCGTACCCTTATAGTTTAAAACTCTCAAATATCAGATTTTAAAGTTCAAAAATATGTTTTAAATAACTTAAAATTCGATTTTATTTTTGCCAAAACACTAGTAAAGTCATGTGATCAAAAAACGGGATTTGACGTCACAGCGCCGTCGAAACTAGTGAATTGTTGAAAATAAAAGAAATCAAACTTATCATAAAACCAAAACACGCATAAAACTCGTCTGTTTCTCTAGTGAACGGCCAGAAAAAGAAAAAATTAAAACTTTGAATCCTAATAATTCCAAAACCAATCAATATTTTTTGAAAAACAAAATTCCAATCTTTTTATAAAAAATATTTGTATATGTCTTTAAAATATCATAGTTTTTTAGTTAAAACTTTGTGAAGAATAGCAGAATGAAGCAAGCTAAGCATACAATAACATAGCGGGTCCAAGCGCTGTGACGTCACACAGCAGCCATAACGAAATTACTGTTTTTCCCGCCAATACTGGAAACGACATTTTAAAAATTAATATCTTGAGGAATAGTTTTCCGATTTCAATACTTTTTACGTCATTTTTCATAGATTTTCATCCTCTATCATAATAAAATTTTTTAAAAAAAATGTGCAATTCCCTCATTATTGGGGAGGACACCCCAAGCCCGCTCCCTCTGAAATTTTGATCTACAGGGTGTTTCAGATAAATGTTTCATAACTTCTAGGGGAGGTAGGGTACATCAAGACGAACAAGAATCGGTATAGAAAGGGGGGTCGCAAGTGGGGTCTAAGGGGTGAAAATTAGCAAAAAACCTCGCATATCTGGGCAGAAAGCGATACAATTGTTCGATTCCGGTATTTTTTACATGCAACCAATTCAAAATTTTCCTGTAAAAACGAGATGAAAGTGTTTATTTTAATCAAAAACAGACCAATACTTGAATGAGGCATGCGTTGTTGATAGATTAAAGTTACAATTGTCCCTTGGTCAAACTTTAGTTCTTAGCGCCATATGACTCCAACCAACCAAACAACCAACAAAACTCTAGTATTAAGATGTTTTTGTCGTGACACTTTCTATTGCAGTCTATCAACTTACAACGCATCCTGTTTCATTTATTGGACTGTTTTTGATTAGAATAAACACTTGCATCTCGTTTTTACAAGAAAAATTTGAATTGGTTGAATGTAAAAAATACCGGAATTGAATAATTGTGTCGCTTTCTGCCCAGATATGCAAGGTTTTTAGCTAATTTTCACCCGTGATTTTAACCCCTTAGACCCCACATTCGACCCCCCTTTCTATATCGATTCTTGTTCCTCTTGATGCACCCTACCTCCCCTAGAAGTTATGAAACATTTATCTGAAACACCCTGTATATTGATTAACTGTGTTTTCATTTGTTCAAATATGTAACTTACAAGGAGAGGAGTAGTCATCTTTGTGGGTTGGTCTCAGAATCTCTCTTAGGTTTTTGTGAACGGTTTCCAGGGAAAAACTTTTTAATTAATGATCCGTGTAACACATTTTTGGTATCAAACTGTTCGGATTCTTTTGAGGGTATGCAGTAATCCATTAGAATTTCTAAAAAAGATATCAATTTTAAAATATTTCCATTTATTTAGATTACGGATTAGGTCGCAGTTACAAAGCCAGTACTGTCAAACAACCTATTATGGAACGAATCACAGCGACCAATTGTCGCCATATTTTATGATAAAACAAAAGGTTTAACGTTTTAGAAAACTACTTTCTAAATTAAATATTCTGATAAATATCATTAAATAGATATTATTAAATATCAGACTGTTAAAAGTACTCTAAAAACTTATCTGATCTGCTATTCCATGCTAAAACTTTACACATTTTGTCATTTTGTGTGAAATTTATAGTAATCTAAATTAATTGTAAACATTGAGTGTCATGTAGGTTTTCTCTTATTATTTTTATTGTCTTAAGAAGGTATTGTTTAACAAGTCTGGGCTTAAACAAAAATAAGAATGATGAAGCACTATGTATACTAACTAGTCCCTAGGCAATATTGAATTATTACAATATTGAATTTAAGATTCATTGATGTACGTTTTTTCCCAGAATGATGGTTAACATTAGTTTTTAATAGACGTGATGGAAATTTTTCAGGAAAACACTTAGATTAAACTTTTGATAAGTTAGAGTTAATTGAATATTCAAACTTTTAAGAGAGTGCTATTCGTGGAGATGACTTATGATGTATATTTGGAAAGTTGGTTGACGTTTCTTATGCTAATTGTTTTTTTTTAAATGCGTTAAGTCATGGTCATCTAGACACAAAAGGCCAGAGAAGCTCGAAATCGTGAGTGACGTTCTGCCTACTATTTCGCGTCATCATCGCTTTTTTTGGACTACAGCGCAACTCCAGTCTGAATGGAGTGCTCAAGATTTCAGCCTGGAGTTGTGCTGTTGTCCAAAAAGCGATGATGACGCGAAATAGTAGGCAGAACGTCACTCACGATTTCGATCTTCTCTGGCTGAATAAGCTGGAAGCAATCCAAACGAAGCGGTCCACTTTGTAACTCAAAAGATTTCAAAAATAAAATAAACACCAGTATATCTCAAAATAAAATAAACACAAAATAAGTTTCCCATTACTTTAATTCAACCTTAAGTTAAACACAAAACTCGTTCTCTTATTCATAGAAAAAAAATAGAATTGAAAACTATAATCATTTACAGCCATAATCATTCACATGACCATAAGCGTCGATGTTAAATCTTAGGTCAAAGAAAAATTACACTAATCAGAGTCAGCGAAATGTTAATTTTCTTTCTTAGGCTAAGGATGTTGCTTAACACCGCGATACTGATAGCTGTGAATCTACAAACAATTAATCTTAAAATTTGATTGGTATGAATAATTATGTTCAATAAATAAATAAAGAAACACAAAATTAAAAAAAGAGCATGCAATTTTAATGCAATGCGAAAGCATGCCAATCCCATCATTGAAACAATGACTAAAAAAAAAGTGGTTCTCCCAAGAGCTCTAATCCCCATCCATCGAAACGTTTTGCCGTAAAATTTTCCAGCACAATATGGATGTCGGTGGGGATTACATGATAAACTAGCAAATCGTCGAGATGCAGCTCCAGCTCCGCCTTGCATATCCTGAACAGCTCGATGACCTCCGCTGCTCCCATGGAGGCCGCGGTGTGAAGCAGCGGCCTGAAGACTTGTTTCAGCAAGCACGTGGGGACCGCCCTGCGGTAATCGTTCACACCCGCATACAAGGTGAAAAGGTGGACGGTGCCGTGGAAATTGTCCTGCCTCTCCCGTTCGCTCATCTTCCCCATCATTTCCCTGAGCAAGTCCATCAGGCATGCCAAGTGAGATGATTCCTCGCTTCTCGCCCTCGCAGTTTCCTTTATTCTATTCGCTGGAACGCTTAATTCGAAGGACGCCGCGTCTGTCTGAAACTTTCGCATCAGACAGCGGTAGTATGGACGGGTTTTTGTCGAGGGCATTGCGTTTTTGTGGGGGAAATAACTCTACTCGTGAGCCGCGTTCACAACAGACAATCTGTTCAACCGGAGAAAGAGCTAAAAAAGTAGGGGAAAAAGGATCTCCGAAAACTAACCGTGAGGAAATAGAATAGCCTGTTCAGAAGTGCAATCGTCTAACTCGTCCTACCGGTAGAAAGAATCACGTGACAAGCGAGCGAGCTCATAGAAATACATTACGGGAAGCGAGCAAGAACGCCCTCTACAGGCGGTTAGTGCAATTAAAACATTTCCTGACATAAACAGGGGAGAATTTTCAACGGATGGTCCGGTGAGGTTTTCCCTGCGTAGGGAGAGCGGTGGAAGAAGAACCGGTTTTCTCTGCCTTTCCCCGGTTAGAATGGTGTTTGTGAACGCGGCTTGTGTATCTTCTGTAGGGCTTTTAACTGTTGCTAAGGCCGTTGTTTATCTGTTGCTAAGGCGGTTTTTAGGTATGGGATCACGTGATCGCAAATGCTCCAATAGAAGAATTCCACGGCTAGTCATTTTCTGTAACTGTTAACCTCTGTAGGGCATAAAACTGTAACTTTCTGTTGCTAAGGCCGTTGTTAGGTCCGAGTCATGTGATTGAAAATGCTCTCTAGAAACCCCCCGCGGACAATACAACGAACCCCACCTTGGGTTGTGAAGTATCACTCCGTTTCCAAAGGAGGATTGACCTCCCTTTGTGGTAGATGTCTTTTGACCTTTGTAGATGTCTCTCTTTGTTGTAGGAACACTATCCTCAAGGGAATGTGGTTCACACACTTCAAGAGAGCTTAAAAGATTCCCCAAATATTTCCTTTTTCAATCCAAATCCATGCCTAAAAATACCTCAGAACGTGTGATTTCGTACAAAGGTGAATTTTTGGAGGTTACTGACAAGAACGAATATCAAAGTAGTGTTGGGAAGTTGAATAAGTTTCTGCTGTTTTTTCTTGAAATGTAATACTTTATTTTGAAAATCCTAAATAAACCAAATCAATAAAAGTACTACCTATCGCTAGGCATTTTTTTCACATATTTTTGGCAGCATTTGAATTTCAGTGTCAAAAAATTAACCGGTCTTTTTAGGCTATCAAAGAATCTACCCTTTTTTCGGTATCTTTATAGAAATGAAGGTGCTGCTCAGTCAGACTTGGTTACATCGAATGGAACAAGTGTTAGTCTGAAGGGGCAATGTCTGGTGAATACAGCAAGTGTGGTAAGACTTTCCATTAAGGTCTTTTATATGGGTTTTTACCGGTGTTCTGACAAAGGGTTAAGTACTGTCATGATGAAAAATCTCTTTTTTTGTGACTGCTCATATTGTAGGCCTTTTTGCTTTAATACTTGACTCAAACACATCCAAAAGACGCATGGATGGAACCATGGACATTTTGGTTAACCAATGATGTTGTGCATGGCTGGGGTTACCCTAAGATTTTTGTGCTTAAGGTTATCCTCAGAGATATTTTTAACTCCTCTGAAAGAGTATTTCATTCCTTGAAAATAGGAAATACTCTTTAAAAAACTTAGACAGGAGTATTTTCCCTCTTTGAATTTTTCACAAAGGTTTAGCTTAAAAAATGCACCGCGTACCCCACCGAAATCAACAAATAGTAATATTTTTCTACTCGAAACACAACTGATATCAGCGGAGACATTTTCGCCCGACTTCTGGCCAAAGCCAAGGCACCCTATTTATCATACTTTTTAATTGTGTTTTCATACAGCCATAGTAATTTTTTTCATTTATTGTTCTGATGCTTAGGGAGTTTGATTGTGGTTTTATCTTATATCTGTCTTTATATGTAGTTTTTTATAGTACCTCATATAAGGTATCTTTATATGTAGTTTTTGCTATTTCCGTATTTCACTCCTCCTAAAAAAGTCAAGGAGTATTTTTACTCCTTCAAAAATATCCTGAGAATAACACTGGTTATCCTAATGTATCCCTTTTTCATCCCTAATCAAGATAAAATGCAAAAAACCCCTTCCTTTTCTGCCTTTAAAGAAGTTGTTCGTATCCATTGGAATGGAACTATAGAACATTGCTTCTGAATCGTCCCTAAGACTTTTAAACGTTTTGAAACTAGGATAAACTTTTAATGTTCTCATAAGTCAACTAGCATTTAACAAAAGTCCTCTTAAAGTTAGGCCGATAATTATTCGCCTTGAAACGTTTTTTGGCGCTTAAGAACGTTCTTTGTCATTAACATCGATCAATATCATTGTTCTTTAACCTTTTAAACCATTATATGCATGTTGATTCTGATGGAGCATGATGGCCAAGGCCATGAGTCTTAATAATCTAGCAATGCTAAAAAATTTCCCGCAAATGCTCTTTTGTTCACACTAAAGTAGACATAAAAGTGGTTTACACTTAAAAAAATGGCATACTGGATATTTAGCTTGTATAAGTATATTTCTTCTGAAAAAGAGTATCAGAATCTAAAACGGCATAATTGAGGCCTTGTGAAGAAATCTAGTACAAAACAGCAGGAACTTATTCAACCTCCCAATATTTAAAAAAAAAAGTAGGTTAGGAGTTGACAATCCATTGCTTTATTGAGCATTATTTTATTACCATTATCTTTCTTTGAATTTTGGAGAATTAAGAAGATTTGGGGGAGGGTGTGGCTACTTTTTAAAAAATATATTAATAAAAAAAATTCGTTTACAAGAATATAAATTCCATCTTCTTGCAATTAAAAAAAGAAATAGAGGTAAATTATTAATTTAAAGGTCATTTCAAGCACTACATACAAATAAAGAGCGTAAATGGGTAATGATTTTTTATATAAGTTTTTCTGTTTCTTGAAAAATATTAAATACTCTAAACCAAATTAACTCTAATTTTTCGTGTTATCCTAGAGACGATGTCGTAGAAATCAATAAATCTACTTTTTACTCATTACCATTGAAAAATTTTATGTTTTGTAAATAGTTGTAAAGTGGGATGTTTGCAAAAGAGCTCTTTTGAGTAACTTAATCATTCCTATATGATAGTTGAAACATTATAACATTATTTATGACTATGTTATGTTTAATAAATTAATAAACACAAAATTCAAATAGTGCAAAAAATTTTAATAATACGATGAAAAAGTACACTCATATGAATAACAAAAGTATGGTGGAGGTTACCACACACATTTGCCGACAATGCCAAATTTGAATTTTATCACAATAATGGTTGCAACTGTGCAACTAGGCACATTATACACATTAAGTCTAATCGAAAATATGTTTTACCGAGATTTTAATCAATGACTGAAATAAGAGGTTTTCCCGAGAGAATAAAACATGTCTGCATAGTCAACACACAAATAACACATTTATTTTAAATGGAGTGATGCTAAATTAAGTGAATAAAAATGAATAAGAGATAAATTTAAAGAAAGCATAATGAATATTAAGAAAGAAAGGTATTTTTTTTTACAAAAAGAATGATAATGTTATTAACACAAACTCAGGAACAAATGAATATGACAGTAAACTTATCCAATCCAAAACAAAATAATTTTATTAAAAATTAATTCTGAAAGGTAAATATTACACCAGATTTATAGCTAGTTATAAGTTCACGCAACAAGCAAATGATTAATTCTTAAATAAAATTCCTCATAAAAATTACAGAGATAGACAGCACATAGTGGAAGTGATAATAAATTACTTTAAGTGATATTAATGATAATAACCCGACGAAACAAATGACTATGGAATTTCATTTAGTAACCTCATCCAAAACATTATTCATACACTAATCATATGTCTTCCTAATGACATGAGCTTTTAACCAGTCGTAATATGAAATTGTGGAGGGGGACACTAATCTGAACGTAGTTTTAAGTAACGCTTATAAACGTTAGGGATATCAAAACCGTCGATTGCTCCAGCACATAGATTATTAGCATCGCAAAGACTTTTTCGAACCTGAACTCTGGACAAATGCTGTAGAGATCGAGGTTGGGTGACTTCGGGAACCTCGAAGATGGTGTTGCATCTCCTGTATTCCTCGCAGAATTCCTGAAGCGTCAGTTGCTCTCCTCTGAAATAAAGGTTCAGCATATCGGACATCTCGGTGGTGGAAATGAAGGGATACGGCACGGCCTCCCACAAGAGGCTGAGGTAGTCCTTTTCGAAGGTACTGGCCGGATGGAAGAGGGCCACCAGTGTCTCCAGAAGCATCTGCTCTCGCAAGCTGCCGAAGCTGAGGATGTTGACGCTGATTTCACCTCTGAGAAGTTTCCCGTCAACATTGGCACTGCAATAAGAAATGAAACTAATGAATAGCTCCTGCAAACGGTTACGACACATCTAGGAACACTTTTTTTGTCCTTAAATTCACAGCTGTGTTGTTAGTTAAAACACTTTATTGTGTTGGGATAGTGTCTTAGTATATGTTTGAAAACAGTTGCGTACCATAATCAGAGATGTGTTCTGAAATTGTGCCGTGAAATATGTTTAGAATCTGAAAGTATTCTTACGTTTAGATCGAAACACTGAAAGATCATATTTTCTGCAGGATTGCTTGATTTAAATCGTGATTTTAATCAAGTAAACTAAAACACGTGATTTAAATGAAAAATTTTTATGGTTGACCCTTGACGATGAAGAGGGTTAAATACATAACAGGGTTTCGAAGAATATCTCTATATATATAATCAAGGTGTCCCTGTCTGCCTGGCTGGGTTCCTGGGTATGTGCGGATCGGATATGGCGCAATTTCTCCTAAACAGCCCGACCGAATCGAACCAAACTTGGTACACATACGTACCGGTACAGGGGAAAGACAATGACACCAGTTTCAAAATTCTAAAACCACCCCTTCCCCCCCTTTTAGGCCTTTTTGCAAAAATCACCTTACTTCTCCGCTGAAGAAGATCTGTTTCACTCGCATTGTTGCAAAGAAACCAACAAAAGCAATTTTACGCATAAAACAAAGTATTTAAAGATGAAACCGGACAAAAATTGTTTTAAAAAGGTTATAAATAATTAAAAAAATTGAAAACTGTCCTTATAAAAAACTTTATAACAGTATTTTCTTATTTAAGACTTCATTTTCCATGAAACTTTCAGTTGAAACAGAAAGTTTTAATAATTAGACTGGTTAAAGTAATAATGAAAGTAAAGTTTGCATAATGCAGTTTTTTTTTTAGAAAGTTGATGATAGAAACACTAGATCAATTCTTATTAAGGGCGAGCGCGCACGGGCGACTTTTGTCACGGTGACAAAGACAAAAACAACGTTGCTAAGGCTGTTGTTAGGGGCGGGAAGTAGAAGCATCCAATAGAAGCATTCGCACATGACATCACTGGAGGATAAAAACAACGTTGCTAAGGCCGTTGTTAGGTAAAGTCATGTGATTGAAAATGCTCTATTGTTTTCTAGTGATATTTTTGATACTAGTAATCCTGGTCGCCGTGACTTTAGTCACTCGTGCGCGCCCAGCCTTAACCTTATAATTTGTTTCTCTGGGGTAGTTAAGCGGGATTTTTTTTTCAATTTAAACAGGGGGTATTTACAAATTTTGGGATTTCAAATGTCTGTAATAATTTTAATTGATTTTTTTTTCACTTAGAATGGATAATTTGGTAACTGTCGTAATAAAATGTGAACACCGGAACTGGATGGGTTAGGTAAGATTTACACAGTTGGAACCGGGAGGGAAAAGGCACCTGGAACACCGAGATATGAAAAAGGCACCGGGAACACCGGGATATGAGAAAGGTACTGGGAAAACCGGGATATGGAAAAATTCCGGGAACACCGGGATATGAAAAAATACAAGGAACCCCGGGGTATAGAAAAATACCGGGAACACAGGGATATGAAAAATTACCGGGAGAATCAAGATATGAAAAAATACTGGGAACACCTGGATAAGAAAAACAACCGGGAATACCGGGATGATTGGTAATTACGGTTACAAAAAATTATACATGTAACTTGAGAAAACTTTATAAAATAAATTTATACACTCCACCCGTGCAAGGCCGGGCATATCAGCTAGTATACGATAAACCTTACAAGCATTTATATCCGATATCTGTTTACCTTACCAACTTTTTAAAACTATTCGTGACTTTTAACAAGAGCTTACTTTCATAATTTTATTATATTTCTTAAATACATTTTTTATACATAATTATGAAAAGTTAGGGTATTAAATTTTATTTATTATTTATTAATCAATAAAACTCATAAATTGATTTTAATTTTTGTTCAAAATGAGGCGTGGTTTTAAAGGTAATGTATCAAAAAAAATTTTTAGCATAGGCATGCGATACATGTTTATAGACTATATTTTAGTGCTGATTATGAATATCCAACCAATTTTGAAAAGGATGGAAACAATTGAAGAATATAGCGGAGAGTGGGGGACCCTTGACACCTTGGGACACTTTTTTACTTTGTTTACTTTTTACCAAGTAAAACTATGAAAAAATGAAACTTTGATGCTTAATAATTCCAAAACTAATTAAAATTTTTCAAAGAATTAAACGCCAATCTTTTTCTAAAAAATAAGAGCATAATTGGTTAAAAAATCATACTCCTATTGTGATTAGTTTTTCTTTAAGACCGAATAAACCGAAAAAGTGTCAAAATTTTCGAAAATTTAAAAATTAATTACTCTAAAGCAAATTCGAAAAAAGGGGTGACGTAATGCACATCTTCATACATCAGAGTATGTGACTGCAAAAAATCCTAGTTCTGCTGCTAATAGTTTTCGCTGAACTCGATTACGCGGCGAAAAAACAAAACCTTCAACTTTGACCTTAAAAATACCCCAGAACTAATAGTCACATTAATTAGCTTTCCATTCGAGAATGTTCTCCAAACATTTCAAATTTCTGTCAAGTACTTTTTGCGTGGTAAGAGGTCAAAGAGTTCAAAATTAAAAATTTCTGAAACAGTGGCAGCGGCGGTGACGGTTACTTTTTTTTAATATAGAGAGATGTATAAAACATAGATAAATATTACATAATTAAAAAATTAATTAAATCTTCTAATAATTACTATCTCTATTTCTGAATAATATATTTATTCTAAGAAAGATATTTAGAAGGAAGAGTATACTCTTCCTTTAATTATGCTAAATATCTTTAAAATAGTTAGATGGTTTTCTTTGCATGTTAACCTTTTGGTAACTTTTCAACAGATGAGGACTAATGTTGATATAATTTATATAAATATGTAGATAATATGTATTTTTGGAATTAATACGTAAATAAAACGAAATAGGCCAATGAAACAAGGTTTCAATCACCTAGCCTAAACCGTAATTCTCTCTATTTAAAAAAAGTTTTTGATGAACAGTTTTTCCAGGTAAAAACTTTTTAATTACTTATCTATATAACAAGTTTTAAGTATCAAACTGTTCGGATTCTTTTGAGGTAACGCAAATGGCCATTAGAATTTCTAAAAAAATTCTAAATTTTAAAATATATCCATTTTTTTTTGGATTATGGATAAGGTCGTAGTTACAAAGCAAGTACTGTCAAACAACTTATTATGCAACCAATCACAACGACCAATTGACGCCATATTTTATGGTGAAACAAGTTTTTTTTACGTTTTAAAAAAGTACTCTCTGAATTAAATATCATTCAAAGACTGATAAAAGTATTCTAAACACTTACAGATACGCTATTTCATAATGAAACTTCACACATTTTGTCTGAAATTTATAATTTTTTGTCTGATAAATCGAAATTTTTAGTAATCATTAAGCGTCATGTAGACTTTGTCTCTTATTAATTTCAATAGTTTTGTATGATAAGTCTTGAGTTTTAAAAAATATGAATGATAAAACACTAGACATACTAAAAAATTACTAGGCGGTACAATATTTAATTTAAATTAAAAGATTCATTGATAGTTTTTTTTTTCAGAATGTTGATTAATAATAGTTATTAATAGCCGTGTTGGATATTTTTTAAGAAAAACAATTTGATTGAATTATGGATTGGTTATAGAGTTAATAAATATTCAAATTTTCAAGAAAGTGTTATGCATGAAAATTGACTGAGACTTATGTTTGGAAAGTTGGATATGTTTCTTCTGCTAATTTTTATAATAATATGTTTTACAAAGTGAGTTAAGTTCAGTGAGCTAATCCAAAAGAGGTTGGGGGTTGGTGAGCGATAGCGAGCAGGGGGAGGTAGCTCCCTAGTAAATCACCTAAACCGTAGCAATTCGGAAACACTCTTAAAAACATATAACGGAGCAAATGCATGTAATAGCAGCTCCATCGATAATATAACTAGAAGTTTCAAAAATATTAAAATTAGTACTTACTATTCATCTTGGAGCATGGACCAACAGCACTTGAAATACTTATTGTTATAAGAGTACGGGAATCCGAATAGAATTAGTTTCTCGCTGCACACCTTCTCGTTGCTTAGCAAATACGTCATCAGAAGCTTACTGTTTGTTACACACCAACCCCATCCGTCGAAACGTCGTGCCGTGAAATTTTCCAACACAATACCGATGTCCGCGGGGGTGACCAGTTCGAACAGCATAACGTCGGGTTCTGTTTTCAGCACTTCCTCGCATATAGTGAACAGCGCGACCACCTCCGCTGCTCCCATCGAGGCAGCGGTGTGAAGCAGCGGGCTGAACGCTCGTCTCATCTTGTCTATGGAGAACCTGCTCCTGCGGTATTGGTTGTCGAATCCAGCAGCGTAGAAGTTGAAAAGTTTAACGGCGTCGCGGTAATGCTGGTGCCTTTCCTGCGCGTCCATGCGCCTCGTCATCTCGCTGAAGAGCTCCAGGAAGGCCGCGGGGGATGTTCTCGCCCTCACCCGAGTTTCGGCGGTTCTTTTCGCGGGAATGCCCAACGAGAACAACTCGGCGTCTGCCTGAAACTGTCGATTCAGACGGCATGAAATGCAGGTATAAGTTCTGGACATTATTACGTTTTTTGTTGGTAACTAACTCCCTGTCCTAACTCGTGGTGACTGGAAAGTCACGGGCAACTAATGGAAGAAGAACTTGCAGATAGAAATCACACGCGGGATCTTCAAGAACACCACCACTCTCAGATAAGAATTCAGAGTCAGACTGAACTAGGCATGCTAAAACGGCTAACCAATCATAGGAAAAGTGCGAAATTATTCCGCTAGGGGGGTAATCCCCCTGTAGTTATCACGTGTGGGATAACTACACGAAGGGCGGTCCCCCACAAGACACCCCCCGCTGACAAATACAATGAACACTAACCCACCTTCGGTTGTGAAATATCTCTCCGTATTTAAAGGATAGATTTGATGTCTATAGACAACTGTAAAAGACGGTCTCTCTCTGCAAACATTCTATTCCCAAGATGAGAATGGGATACCCCGTTCACACATGAAAAGTTAATCTAGATTAAGTGCTAATCTAGCTTAAGTCGAGCATGTGTGAACGAACTGGATTAGATTTAATCTAGATTAGCGAAAAGAAACATGATTAACTTTAATCTAGTTTCCCGAACTAGCTTAAGTAGGTTTGACAGTGTCGCTCTCTAGCGGCCGCTATGGAACTTCATTCACGCATGTGTCAACGAACATCATCCGACCGCCGTAAAACCACTTTCCAGGCCGAGGAAAGTTAAGAGGATACGAACAAAATGGTTGTTAAAAAGGAAGAAGAATTGGTCCATCCGAAAAAATTAATTTCTTTGAACGAACTGTCTTAGTTTTAAACTAGCTCAGAGATAGTTAAGAGTTTAAGTTATAGTGGCGACATCTACAAAGAGAAATAAAAACAAAAAACACTGCAAACATTTTTTTTATTTGATATTACATCAGCACAGCCGCTTGTAAATTAAATATATTTTCGAAAGGGATAAAGAAATTGGACAACCCAAGAAGAAAAATAGCTATTCTGCAAGTATAAGTGCAAAGTAAAAAAAGTTTGAGTCAGGGCTTAAATTCTAATCAAAGAAGTACCGGAGTGCTACTACTTCAACATTCCGCTTAACAGGGGCGTCATTTCAGTTTTTGGTCGTAGGGGGCAAGGATGTGTGTGTTTTAAGTGGGGCTGGGGCTCACCCCCAGAAAAATTTAGAAATTTAGCCTCTTTTTACAACATTTAAGGACCATCCAAAGAGAAGGTACTCTGTATAACATATATGTGTAAAAATTTTAAAGGGGGGTCTGGTGGTTCTCCCCTAGAAAATTTTTTGAAATTTGCCTCTTAAAGTAATGTTTCAGCTCATTTTTAGACCATTTGGGTTACATCAAAAAATAACAGTTACTCGTAAAGCATAGAATTTTCTAGGTAAAAAAAAAGTTATAAATAAACATCAAATTTTCAAAGGGGGGCGGAGATCCTCCAGTAAAAATTTTTGAAATGAATTGAATTTTAGAAAAAACCTATCCCCAAATCCTTCCTTTTCAATATAAATCCATGGCCACAAAATACCTCAGAACGTGTGACTTCGTACAAATAAGGTGAATGTCTGGAGGTTAGATTACTGACAAGAACGAATATCAAAGTAAAGTTAAAAAAATAATAATCACAAAAGTTAGGAGTTGAAAATCCATTGAACAGTAATTGATAACCTTAACTTTCTTTGAACTTTGGAGAATTAAGCAGGTTTTTCGGGGAGTGGCTACATTTTTTAAAATAAATTAATCAAACAAATGTTTAAAAGGATGTAAATTCCATCCTCTTGCAAATAAAATAAATAATAGAAGAGAAAATATTAATTAAGAGATCACTAAATACAAATAAAGAGTGCAAATGCGTAATGATTTTCAAGATAAGCAATTAAACATTCTGAATTTTTAACACCCTGTAAGAAAAAATCGAATCACTTACAAAGAGTAATAATACTAATTTATTTTAAAATCATTTCATTTTTTAAGTTAGAAATTATTTTTTGCGTATTCCTTTTCTCATACTTTTGAAACCTTTTATAATCTGTTATTAATTTAAAAACCAATAACCACCTTTTAAAAATTATGAACACACATTCACATTCTTTAATCAATTTGAACCACAATGACATTTTACTTTGGAATCACTAGGATAATTTTTTAATTAAGGAATAGTAAAATAGCCTGTGATTGTCTTACAAATTTCCCACAGTGTATGTATTTTTATGGATGTTATAAAATGTTTTATTTCTCTTTATGTGCATATATCTCTTGGCTCCCTCCAAAAAAGATTATCGTATAGGAGTTCATCCCCCAAAAGAAGCTGGTTATTACGGAACGGACATTAAAATAGCTTAATTCTATAAAACTGAAAAGTTTGAAAACATGAGATCACTCAACAAGGCACGTTTTACCGTTTCGTCTTCGTGAGGTTCGCGAGCTGCTTGGTCACTTGGTGTGAAAGAAAACCGTTTTAAACGTTACAATATAACATCGCATCCTGAAAAAGGGGTCCTTCCATAGAAAACCACTGAAATTACTATATTATCTCTTACTGCAATTCCCCCTTCGACGCTCGTAAGTATTTTCCTTAAAAATTATCCAGCACAATTTATAACTATTGTTAATCAACATTCTGAAAAACAAACTCCAAAGAATCTTTGAAATTCAATATTTTACCACCTATTAACTCGATAGTAAACCTAGTGTTTTATCATTCATATTTTTTTAACCCAGACTTGTTACACAATACCATTGAAAATAATAAAATACAAACAAAACCTACATGATACTCAATACTTACAATTTATTTCGATAATCAGACTAAAAATTATAAATTTCTGACAAAATGTGTGAAATTTTAGCATGAAAACCATATCTGGAAGTTTTTGGAATACTTTTATCAGTCTTTGAATGCTATTTAATTTAGAAAATACTTTCTTAAAACGTGAAAAAAATTTCATCATGAAATATGGCGTCAATTGGTTGTTGTGATTGGTTGCATAATACGTTGATTGACAGACCTTGCTTGGTAACTGCGACCTTATCCGTATAGTAAAAAAACTAATGTCCTGTTGAATATTCTCAAAAGAATCCGAACAGTTTGATTCCCAAATTGTGTTTAAAAAACATTTTACAAGGAAACCGCTCCCCAAAATTTTTTTTTAGAATAGAGAGAAACCTTTTCTCTGAGATATTAGTTATGAACACAAGAACACAGTTACTCTATAAACTAGTTTCTTTCTAACTTTTTTCTTCTAAACTTTTTTCAGCCTGAAGCCAAAAAATTATTGTTTTTATACAACAAATTTAAAATAACAAAAGAAAGTTATATTGCAGGAACTTACAAAAGATGTATTAAAACTCCGTTTTTAAAGATTTGAATTTTAAAAACTTGTAAGTGGAGAACCTCCTATTCAGTGATTAAGATTTATAAATGAAATTACTTTTGAAGTTCACCCTCAGTTAAACCACATATCATTCCTAATTTAAATGCACCAAAGTGTAATTATTTGTATGTGGGAGTAAAAAACTAAAAAATATATTATTTATCATTTTAAAATTTTGTTTCATAATTAAATATGAACATTGAACAAAGATTATTTTAATTACGGAAAAACTAAATGAGATGTTAAACGTTCACTTGCTACATAAAGTGCTCCGCATTTTTCTTCAAAGTTGCCCGTTATGAAAAGAATTAACTGCGACGCTGATAGCTGTGAAAGGGGCTGTTAATATACACATACAAATCTTAACAAATAAATAATGATTATACTTAATAAATAAATAAACACAAAATTCAAAATAGAACATGACTCATTTTAATGTTACGATAAAAAAAGTACACGATAATGGAGTAACAAAAGTATAGAGGAGGTAGTCACATTTTCCAACGTTGCCATAGTTGAATTTAATCACAATAATGATTGCAACTGTCCCGTGACTATAATACACATTAATCAGTCGATTTGAAAACATGTTCATCCGAGATTTTAATCAATGGTTGAAATAAGATGTTTTCCCGATAGCCATAAGACCTCGAAACATAACAAATAACACTTTTAATTAAAGTGGAGTGACGCTAAATTAAGTGAATTAATCAGACATTTTAAAAATAACATGAATCTAATTTTAGATGAACTAAATTTAATAAAGTTTATGTAAGAAATGTAAAGAGTGCACTTTATGTACTGCAAATAACAAGCTCGCGAAACAAATTACTAAAGATTAAAACCCTCATAAGCGTTTCAGAGGCTGCACATTTCAATCAGACATAATAAAAGTTAAATTATATTAAATTGCCAGAAGAAAATCTAACTTAATAAAAAAATTAATTAATGTGGTAAATCTACAGTCAAACCAGACCAAAATTATTGCTAAATCACCAGGTGGAACATGATAATACATTGAATTAAACACTCTTTTTGCTGACAAAAGCTTTAAGTCTTTGAATAGTTTATAGAAATAGCAAATAATAATAATTATTATTATCAAATTTTTTAAAGAGTACACTATTATATTAACTCTTAGTGAAATAAAATGAATGAAATGTTTAATAAAAATTAATGAAGAAAGGGAAATATTAATTACTCCAGAGGTATACATAATATAAAGTTCACGCTTACATATATCTAGAGGTCTTCCGACTGCCATAAGTTTTTAACCCGTCCGATAAAACATAGAGGAGGGGAGGACACTAATCTGAACGTAATTTTAAGTAACCCTTTAAGGTGTGGGGAATATCCAAACTATCGATTGTTCCATCACATAGATTGATAGCATCGCAAAGACTTTTTCGAACCTGAACTCGCGAAAGATGCTTCAGAGATCGAGGTTGGCTGACTTCGGGAACCTCGAAGATGGTGTTGCGCTTCTTGTATTCGCCGCAGAGTTCCTGGAGAGTCAGTTCCTTTCCTCTGAAGAAAGGCTCCAGCATAGCGAACATCTCGGTGGTGGAAAGGAAGGGATGCGGCAAAGCCTCCCACAAGCGGCTGAGGTAGGACTTTTCAATGACACTGGCTTTGACACTGGTCGGGTTGAAGAGAGCCACCATTGTCTCCAAAAGCATCTGCATCCGCAAGCTGCCGAATTCCATAATGTCGGCGCTGATTTCATTGCTCAGATACTTCCACTTCTTGTCAACACTGGCAGTGACGCCACTACAATAGAAAATGAAAATCACCGAAAGCTCATAAACACTTGCTTACCATAATCAGAAATACGTTCTTAAATTGTGCCGTAACATATCTTTAGAATCTGAAAGTATTCATTCTGACGCTTAGATCGAAACACTAAAAGATCACATTTTCTGCTGGATTGCTTGATTTAAAATCAATTAAAAAAAAGCGATTTAAATTAAGGGGGTTGTTGGGGCAAGAACCAGGTGGACCTGGAAACACCTGGCACCTGGTGGTGGTGGTGGTGGTGGAAATTCATGGACCTGGTTTAGCGTTGCTAAACAAAGGAGATTTGCAACAACAACAACAACAACAGAACCAGGTATCTTCACTTTCAATCCAAGTTTATTCTCAGTTAGATTCGGTCAATTTCGCGATACTCTTTTAATTTATAGCTATTACGCATTTATCTGTTTTAATTTGGATGATAGATGCCGTTGCCTTAAAATGCAGATCTTTGCCTTTTGCCAGATATGGGATCTTAAACTGCATCATATCTGACAAAAAAAAAACCTGGGCCTTATTTCAACTTTCTTAGAGACTTTCATAGAAAACAATAGTGTGATAATAGATCTTTAAAATCTTGAGTACCTAATCAATAAGTAGATACATTTTGAAAAAGTCCTAAAGAGGTCTATATCTTCCGCTCGAAATTTTTAAAACGTAAGTACAAACTTAAACTTTCTTATGCACAGAGGGCTCATTGAACAAATACAAGGGTTGCTGTTTTGACTACCGTATTTATCCTATCCTACGCAAAGTTTATATACAACAACCCTGAACGCCAAAGATAATCTACAGAAAATTCGAATTGAAACTGGAGATACCTGGTTTTTGCCCCAACTTTTTCGATTTAAGAATATAAAACAAAAGAAATAAGGTAAGGGTCATTTTCAAAATTTGCCTACAGTTGCTGTCCCGAAGGTAAAACATGAAAATTAAACCGTTAATCTTTATTAAAATTTCTGTTTGAGCTTTGATTTGAGTAAAGTAGACTAAATTGAATATTTCCAGCATTTAATTAGTAAAAAAAGCTGTAAAATTATGAAAATAAAGATCCTTAAAAATACGAAAATAGCCAAAAACGCTTGTCCCTAAGGAGTTTCATGAAATTCAAAGTAGTTTTACTGTTTTTTAATTTTGCTTATTGAAAGAAAAAACGATAAATATCAAAACTATTAACAGGTTGGGATAATTGTAAAAAATTATTTCTTGAATTTTATCTTTTTACAAATCAATAAAATATTTTGTTCCTAACTTTATGTCAACTCCCGTTACGTTCGAATTAATTTGGAAAACATATTATAATAATTATCCTTTAAAAATGGCAAACCACATTTCAAACGATTGTTTATTTACTTTAGAACATCTTTCAGCCGTTTTTTTATTCTTCAAGCCGAAAACTATCGCGTTTTTTTAAAAATAATCTGTCGCCAAGGTAAGGTGTTTTTATAAATGCCAACTTATTATTAAATAAACTTTATTTGAAATTTTAAACCCAGAAATATAGTTATCTGCTGACATAAATAAGATATATGGAGCTTTATTTCAGTTTCCAACAACGCAAGTATGTTTTATTCTGTTAAATTTTATTAAAATGTCAACTCCCGTTACGATCCATACTATTTCTATATGGTAAAAGATTTGACCATTTCTGAGCCGTTGATTTGGAAAACGGTATATTTAGGTTTATTTTGACTGATTTATCGTTTGCTTGTGTTTAAAATTATTGATAAACGAAGGATAAACAAATGTGCGTTCTTTAAAAATGCATCGGTTTATAACAGTTTAAGTAAATTATTTCAGTTTTGTGTGATACCAGGGACCTGATTTTTTAATTCAGAAATGTAAGCGTATGGTGAAAATGGCCCATAAATGTTTAAATTTTTTCTAAATTTATTTTTAAAATTGGCCGTAGCCAGAGAAAGGCCTTGAATAGAACCCCTAAAACGCACGATTAATTAGGAAGAATTCCCCCAGTGTTTACCTCCTAAAACACCAGAACGCGAATATTAGAAATGTTTTTTATGAAGTATTCTTAAAATGGAAGAAGGTGAGATAATCAAAACGTGGTTACTTAAACTCCTAAAATTGCTATATATTTTGAAAATACTATACATATATTACAAAATATAAGGACAGTAATACCTTTTTATAGTTTCAAATACTTATTTTCTTAAACTTGATTTGATATCTGTGAAAATTACTGACTAATGTATATGTAAAAGCAAAATGTGTGCATCCTACCGACGTTGGCTACTTTTTATTTTACTACATTTTCTTAATAAAATAAGTTCTTGGCTAAAGATGATGTTTTTAGAAAACATAAATAGTATTAAACATCTATATTTTAATTTTTTTTTCTTCATTAAAACTAAAATTTAACAGTCCTAAAAATATTTTACAAACATTTCACTTCGCATTTTGCAATACCCATCTGCCTATCTATACAAATGAATGAAATAATAGATTATTGAATAAACCATAATATGCTTAAACCATAAATGCAAATTAGAGCTGTGACTTTCATGCATTTAACTCAATATATAACCATACAGTATTCGTTTATTAGATGTGTAAAACATAGACAAATATTACATAATTAAAAAAAAATTAATTAACTCTAATAATAAAAATATCTTAATCTCTGAATATAATACAGGGTGAGCATAAAGTCCTGACCTGATTTTAAAAATCAATAACAAAAAAACAAAAAGAGATAAAAATCCGCCGTCTTCACCAACCTACTTGAAATGTTTGGGAGTTTTTGTACACAAAGTTTTGAAAAATCGTAGTTCTCGAGTCAATACATAGATGGAAGCACTGTTTTTAGGGAAAAGTTCATTCAAAGTCCCTATTTCGTTCATCGTGGGGATATCAAATTTAGGGATAGATTCGATCTTAGAATCGAATGATAATAAAGTACTTTGAAATTGAACCTTAGTTTCCAGTACACGGGGAGGGTTTTCATTGAATTTTGGGGATTGCAAATCTTGCCTTATGAATGATTCTAATTTAGAGAAAAACTTTTTAAATAATTTCTTGTAATTTGAGTTAAATATTTTATAAATTCCTTGATGTTTCCTTTAATAATACAAGCGACTTTTATTCGATAACTCCAAACTGTTTTTTACAATTTATTGCGTTGGGCATTATTATAACGTAGTGGTTATTCATACGAAAATACGAAAAAAGTTGCACGGCGACATTTTCGGCGGGTTTCGATCGCTCCATATAAATAATTAGATTGTTTCAATGAATTTTATACTTTTGGGCGGTATAGTTCATTATGGGAAGGGATTAATTATAGGTTTAGGGACATGTTTAATCAGTGATTTGAAAGAGGTTGTTTTCACCTATCATTTAATTCAGTTTCACTACTTTTTATGTAATTTTTGTGGCATTGGCTAGGTCAGTTTCAGTACTTTTATTTGTGCAATAAAGTTTATCATTAGAATAGTGATTTAGAAGAAAACGAAAAATGACTACAAATCAAGAAAAAGCTCAATGTGTGCTTTGGTTCCATGAAACCAAATCGCCCACAATTGTGACTCCAATGCGATCTTTCAAATTGATAACAAGCCGGAGAATATCTGTAATTAAAATCAATGATACAAAATGATCACAATTCTATCATATGAGTTTTAAGAAATGCAGTCTAAATCTACTAATCAATAGCCCTCCTCCCCAAAAAGAGGACCATCCGAATGAAAGGTGAAAACCTCCTTTGTCTGGTTAACCACTGGTCAGATGGCACAGTATACGACAGGTTGATGTCTTCTGCAGACTTTTACAGGATGTGTCATTATCAAGGGACAAACTTCTAGGGGAGGTAGGGTGCATCATAAGGATTCAGAATTGCATAGAAACCCATGGTCCTAGACGTCACCCTAAGTGGTGTTTTGAAACTACCCTCGGGAGCCACCCTTACTTCGTCAAGTAAGCCGGGGTTGTGTCGATCATCCTTCATCATGATCGACACGACCAGGGCCGTATCCAAGGGGGGGGTTTCAGGGGTTCAACCCCCCCCCCCCCCCGAAATTTTGACATCAATTTTTATACTGCTATTTTTCTTGAAAATTATGTCTCACAAGGAGCGATATCCTCTTCGGGTATAACCCAAAGGGTCTCAAAATGAGTCAAAACCCTACTTTTAAGGGTCAAATTTCCAAAATTTTTCTGGGGGAGGACCCCCAAACCCCCTCGAAATTTTGAAATCTATTAAGAAAACGGTTTTTCCTTCAAACTTGTGTGATTTACAAGGAGTGGTCCTCTTTAATGTAACCTAAAGTGTCTCAAAAGGAGTTAAAATGCCACTTTTAGGGGCAAAATTCAAAAAAATTTCAGGATTAGGAACCTAAAAACCCCCTTAACATTTCGCCATTTATTACAATATACCTTCTTTTAACCTTGAAAATTCGCCCGCTTACAATGAGTGGTGCTCTATGGGTGTAATCTAAAGGGTCTCAGAAATGAGCTAAAATACTCTTCTGAGGGGCAAATTTCCAGAAATTTTCTGGGGGAGAACCCCCAGACCCCCCTTTTACTTCAAATTCATATTGTTTATACAATTTTGAAATTTAGTGCATCAAAATTTAAATATAGTGTTGTCATCTAAAACTTAACATATAAAAGTATCCGTGAGGAGGTATATAAGAAAATACTCAGAAAATATTTGAGTCAAACCCCCCCCCCCCCCCGAAACAAAAGTCTGGTTACGGCCCTGGACACGACCCAATACTTTCCTTTCAGTAAACCATCCGGGATGATCCCATAAGTTCTGATGTAATCATGAAAACAATCTGTGGTTAGGTAGAATTCTGTGGGGGAAGCGATCGAGAAAACGTCGCGGAGAGCGGGACACAGCGAAATTACAACCCCTTTCAAATCACTGATTAAACTTGTCCCTAAACCTATAAATTAATCACTTCCCATAATGAACGATACCGCCCAAAAGTATTAAATTCATTGAAACAATCTAATTATTTATATGGAGCGATCGAAACCCACCGTGTCATCCTAACAAGGTTGATCACTATCAAGTCTTTTGAGTATTATAAATAATGCCCAACGCAATAAATTGTAAATAACAATTTGAAGTTATCGAATAAAAGTCGTTTGTATACTTAAAGGAAACATCAAGGAATTTATAAAATATTTAACTCAAATTACAAGAAATTATTTAAAAAGTTTTTCTCTAAATTAGAATCATTCATAAGGCAAGATTTGCAATCCCCAAAATTCAATGAAAACCCTCCCCGTGTACTGGAAACTAAGGATCGATTTCAAAGTACTTTATTATCATTCGATTCTAAGATCGATTCTATCCCTAAATTTGATTTCCCCACGATGAACGAAATAGGGACTTTGAATGAACTTTTCCCTAAAAACAGTGCTTCCATCTATGTATTGACTCGAGAACTACGATTTTTCAAAACTTTGTGTACAAAAACTCCCAAACATGTCAAGTAGGTTGGTGAAGACGGCGGAATTTTATCTCTTTTTGTTTTTTTGTTATTGATTTTTAAAAACAGGTCAGGACTTTATGCTCACCCTGTATATTTATTCTAAAAAAGATATTTAGAAGGGGAAGAGAAGGTAATAGTTAGATGGTTTCTTTGCCTTTTATCCTTTTGATAACTTTTCAACAGATATGAGGATTAACGTTAATATATTTTATGGATAAATATGTAGAAAATATGTATTTATGGAATTAGTATGTAAATAATGTAAAAATGGTTTAAATCTCCTTAAACGATGGGCATTTGGAAATCATAGAAGTAATCATACAACTAAGCAAATCTCTGCTCTATCAATAATCCAACTAAAACTTTCAAAACAAAAACTAGGAAAATATGTAAATTAACCGAAAAAGTCAATGAAAAATGAATTAAATCACCTAAACCTAAATGGGTTTTAACCCCCAGATTATAGTGACTAGAATAATCTAGTCACTTCCTAGTCCTTATCTAGTCACTATACCCAGATGACTCATATGTTTTGTCCTTTTCAAATTTTCCCATATGTACCGTCCAAATTGAAATAAATAAATTATTATTAAAAAATAAATTATTATTATTATTATTAAAAAATAAATTATTATTATTATTAAAAATAAATTATTATTATTATTAAAAAATAAATTATTATTATTATTAAAAAATAAATTATTATTTTTATTATTATTATTAAACCGTAGTAATTTGGAAACAGTCATAAAAACATATAACTAAGCAATCACTTGTAATCTCAGTTCCATCAATAATGTAACTAGAAGTTTCAAAAATATTAAAAATAGTACTTACTACTGATGTTCAAGCATGAGCCAACAACTCACGAAATAGTTTTTGTTATAAGTGTACGCGAGGCCATATAGTACTAGTTTCTCTCTACGCTTTTCCCCGAAAAATACCAATTCTAACATCAGCATCTGGGAGTTTCTTACACCCCATGCCTCGAAACGTTCCGCCGTAAAACTGTCGAACACAAAGTGGATGTCTTCTGGCATGACTAGATTCAACAGAAATTTTTCGGGACGCGCACGCTCATTCCACTTCTTGTACATCCTAAATAGCTCGACGACCTGCGCTGGTCCCATGGAGGCTGCCGTATGCAGCAACGGCCTGAAGGCTGGCCTGAGGGTGTGTACGGGGGTATACCAAGGGCCTTCGATCTTATACAAGGCGAAAAGTCTGAGGGTGCTACGTAAATGCTCCTTCCTCTCCTGCTCGCTCATATTCCCCATCATTTTGGTGAAGAGCTCCAGGTGACTCCACTCGCTTAACCTCACCGTTTCGCCAATTCTTTGCGCGAAAATACTCAAGCCGAAGGAGTCCGCGTATGCCAGAAACTTTTGCAGACGGCAGTAATCTGAAGGGGTACTCGTCGTGGCCATTACGATTTTGGGGAAACTTATAAATTCACTCGTGATGGAGACCGGAACTAGCGGGCAACTAAATGGAAGAAGAACTTGCAAATAGGAACTAGCGGGCAACTAATGGAAGAAGAACTTGCAAATAGAACTAAGCGCGGGACCTTCAAGAACACCACCACTACTGTAGGAGTTCAAAGCTAGACTGACCTGACCTGCTGAAAGGGCTAAAGTGCGAAATTATTCCGCTAGGGGGCTGTTAAGGCTCCTGTGTTTGCCGAAGAGCGGTTCTCCTACAATAACCCCCCTGCGGACAAATACAATACCCCCCACCTTTGGTTGTGAAGTATCTCTCCGTATTCAAATGATAGATGACCTTTGTGGTTGTCTATTGTAGACACTTGTGAAAGACGGTCACATCCTTTCCTTTTCAAGCCAAATCCGTGCCTACTTTCTTACAAGTGTGAATTTCTGGAGGTGAATTTACTGACAAGAGCAACTATCACAGTAGTATTTAAGAAAAAAAAGAGTAGTTAGGATTTGGCGATCCATTGCCAATTGAGCAGTTAATTGATAATTTTTATCTTTCTTTGAAAGGCTACTTTCTTTTTAAATATATTAATCAAACGAATGTTCAATGGTATATAAATTACATCCTCTTGCATTTAAAATAAATAATAGAAGTGAAAATATGAATTTAGGGGTTTATTTCAAACACTACTTACAAATAGAGAGTGCGGGGTAAAGATTTTTAAAATACGCAATCAAACATTCTGAAATTTTAACACACATCGTAAGAAAAAACCAAATCGCAAAAAAAAGAGTAATAATACTAATTTCTTTTAAAACCGTTTTATTTTTTAAGTTAGAAATTATTTTTCGCGTATTCCTTTTCTAATACTTTTAAACCTTTTATGATCTATTATTAATTCAGAAACCAATAACCACTATCTAAAAATTATGAACATATTTTTTTTAGTCAATTTAAACTGCTACAATGTTGTTGTGTGTATGTTGAGATAGTACTGGTGAAACATTTTACTTTGGAATCGCTTGGAGAATATTTTTATTAAGGAATAGTAAAATAATCTGTGATTGTCTTACAAATTTCCTATCGTGTATGTATTTTTATGGATGCAATGTAAGATGTTATAAAATGTTTTATTCCTCTTTATAAACTTATATCTCTTGGCCCCCTCAAATAAGATAGTCGTATAGGAGTTCATCGGAAAACCAAATGAACCCCTCAAAAGAACCTGGTCATTACGGAACGGACATTATTTTAAAATTGCTTTATTCTATGAAACTGAAAAGTCTGAAACCATGAGATCACTCAACTAGGCACGATTTTCATCATCATGATCATAATTTTTTTCGTCATCATGAGGTTCGTTCATGAGCTGCTTGGTCCTTGGTGTGAAAGAAAAGAGAAAAGCGTTATAAGCGTTAGAAATAACATCGCATCGCAGATAAGATTCTAAAAGCTTATATGAAAAAGGGGTCCTGTCTATAAAAAACCACTAAAACTACTACATTATCCCTTACTGCCATCCCCCCTTCGACATTTTGTCTTGTGAGATCTTAAAATATTCAGTTTCAGTAACTTAATGAACCTGGGGGAAAACAACTGTAATATCCCTTCGTCAGGGAAAATCCCGATACTTAAATTCAAAAACCTGGTCACCCCTCGTACTTATGGTGCTATAAAACTCCAGTAAAAACAAACTACTGACCTCGCCATGTATACAAAGACAAAGCCATTTTGTGGTTCATATCGTGAATGAATATCCAGATTTTCGGAGAAGTTCCATGCAGTTTTTATCATAAATTGCTAATTAAGTAGTTGTAATTGTAGAAGTAACATTTTATACCATCATCATCTATTTTAAATAATAATTTATTCATTTTCATACAATCATCTTTAATTAATAAATCTCAATATACTGTCACACTCGTAAGTATTTTTTCAAAACATTCTTCTTGATTTAGGAATAATTTTAACTTTTTTAATAAAACGTTTTCACTGAGATGGTAATAAATGTACACAGTTACTCTAGAAACTGGTGCTTGCAGATATAAATTTAATATTCTTGATATTGGATTTAAAAATATATCGTTAAAAATTGTACATCGTTTTTAAATTTTTTTTACATTCTTAAAAATTACTTCTCCTGTAGGTAGGAACCACTCAAACAAATGTTTTAAAATATTTGAAATAGTCTATCTATAATTTTTATTTATTTAGGGGAATGACTTTACATGGGAGAGACATTGGGGAGACATTAAATCTTTAATTTCTATTCCTTTGGTAAAAACTGATGAAACTTGTAGGTAAGATTGTTCAAACTGTCGGGAAAACATTCTATACTAATAAATTGAACCAATGATTGTATGAAATATTTTTTTCACTTTATAAAACATTAGATTTCCTATGGTTGGATGAGCTGGGGGAGTGCCAGAGTGGCGGCACTAAACCCGAAGGAATGGAGTGCCACAATTGCGGTCTCATGCGCCACTGGGCGTTAGGAGATTGAAGAAGAAGAATAAAACATTAGGGATTTCATATTTGAAAACCTAAATCATTCCTTCTGTTTCTTGAAAAATATAAATACTTTAAACCAAATCAACTCCAGCTTTTCGTGGATCGTGTTATCCTAGAAGATGTTGTAGAAATCAATATAAACAGTAGAACTCCAATTATCTGAATTGATCCGAATGTTGCCTTTTCATTTAATTAATTAAAAGCTCTCTTTCTTTAAAAATAGTTTTTTTCTCCCATTTTCAACATACATGCAGTAATTAACTAAAATGGACATTTTCGGAAAAATCCAATCATCCGAATTTGTGATCATACGTATGGAGTCCGGTCCCAATTGATTCGGATAATTGGAGTTCTACTGTACTACTTTTTACTCATTAGCATTGAAAAATTGTATACTTCGTAAGAGATGCTTGCAATATAACACTTTTGAGTAAATTAATGATTTATGGTAGTTTGAACATAATATGTGGTAGATCCCTAATATTACGAATTACAGAATTATTCCATCTGAAAGATCATCTTCAAATGTTGCATTAACTGCTCCACAAAACCATAGTAAACCTTTGAAATCTAATTCAAACTAGATTTTATAAACTAATGAGAGATGAAAATACATGAAAAGTCAATAATTCAGGGGAAAAAGGAATTATTCGTATCATAATTTGCTTCTGCACACCGAAAACATTGTTTGTTTAAATACAGTAGCGCGAGTATTTTTCTGGATTTCAAGATAATTTATATTGACCACTTAGGGCAGAGATATCAAACTCACCGCTATTGATACGATTATTTTCAGCCAGAAACCCCAAAACTATTGTTTTCATGAAACATATTTTAAATAACCATAAATTAATAAGTATTCCAGGAATGTACACTTGAATTTTAAAAACTTTTCACGGAATAACCCCATACTCAGTGGATAACATTTCTAAATGAAATTACTTTTGTGCACCCTCAGTTCCAAAGGCTTAAAATTCAAGAACAATCAAATTCAAGATACCATTCGTAGTTTAAATGCACCAAAGTGCATTTATTTGTATGTTGGTTTTCTAAAATTTTCTAAAATTTAACCATGGAACTAGAAGACTGAGGAAGAGCCGTATCGGGAAACGAGTGAAGCATTCCCTGTAACCGCGCCGCCATCTTGGTCGATCTTAGTCCCATAAAAACATTGCGTTTTCCCATGTAAAGCAATGGGTGATTCCGTATTTTATCGTTGTTTTTTATAGTAATATTCGTGGATATGTTTGTTAAATGATTGCATTCAGTCAAAGAACAGTGTTCTTCCTCATGTTCAGCGGAATAAATAGTGAAGACGATTCTTAGAAAACGTTTTTAGGTAAGTTAAACTATTCATGTTCTAGTTACTTGTCTCATTCTGTTCAAATGTGTTTATGCAATAATATTTCCTTATTTTATGTAAATAATGAAATAATTGAATTAAAGATTTATGTAATACTGTTTGAAATGTTAAATAATTGATGAAATAATATGTTTAAGTTGTGTTGCTTGGATCTGTTTAATTTATATGTTCTTGGATGTTACGACGACATGTAAACATTCTTATTTTAAAATATTATTATTAATAATACTAATATTCTTTTTCTTCAGTCTTATATTTATATGTGAAGGCTGATTGTAAATTTCTAGCAGAAAATCCACGTGTTACATTTTAACCACTGGGGAAGTTTCTTATTACATACTTAAAAGCAAAGTTTATTTAATATTAGAAAATTGTCTATAAAATGTTAATGGCATTTTTAAAATTTCAGATCAACAGTGAATCAGAATATGAATTATGCATATAGAATATGAATTTCGAGAATAAGAACTTGACTATATTTTTAAAATTGTAATTATCTCCACTGCTTAATTTTCTAACCATGGAAAATTTGTATTTTCTTTTTGCTTGGAACCCTGGAAGATATGATGAAAGATTTTTACTATGAAAATCTTTTAATAAAAGATATATTTGCAAAATTGAAGCTCAATCAAAATCTTTGCATTAAAATTTACTTCTAACAAAGTTCTTAAAAATAAAAACAGTAAGAAAAATATCTCCAAGAATTTTTACAAGTTACAAAAAATATTTTGTTATAAATATTATTAATTTTTTGAATAACTTATTTTGCCTCAAATTATCCTGGGTTTTGATACCTATTTAAAAAAGAAAAATTATACAAAATCCTATCTTTTACTGCCTTTACTAAGTAAGTAGCATGTTTTTTTGCTTTAAAAAATATCAAACTTTACTGTTTTAAACTTTCTTTTGATAAAAAGTTTTTAAAATCATAAACTTATTTGTTTATTATTCTTATATTTTCAATAAAATTTTCTAAAAAGTATTTTTATCTTGTTTTATTTCTAAGTTCATTGAAATATGTTTAGTGTTTTAAAGTTTTAATTGTGTCAAGAAGTTAAATTTTCGAAGGTAAGTAAAAAATGGTAACTATTTTATGGGAAATAATAGGGCAATAATATGCCTTTAATTTTTTTTTTTTTTTTTTGAAGTGGGAACTGCCTAAATTTGTAAAGCAGAAAGATCGCGTTCTTCACTTTCATCGCTCAAAACGAAAAGCGCGTTAGAAACGGCAAACATCGTGAATCTGCTCGGCCGCCATGTTACTGCATTAATTTCTAGTCTCTTCATCGGCTTCAGTTAAACCGGTAGCGCGGAGCGGTTATGGCACTTCCTTATTGTACTAGTTCCATGAATTTAACTAAGTTTTAGTCCTATAAATCTAAACATTAAACAAAGATTAATTATGTAAAAATAAAAACTAAATAAGATGTAAAACGTTTGCTAGTTACATACAGTGCTTGAACACACTACCCCTTTTCAATATACATGTATTCGTTTAATTTAGGAAAGTTCTTATTTGCAGGATGCGTATGTGGCTCGTATTCCTCTTCAAAGTTGTAAAATGAGTTGCTTGCAAAAACTAGTCTGCGAAAACCTAATTTTTCTTTCTTTACCTACTGATGGCCGTTTAATAAATTAATAAACACAAAATTCAAAATAGAACATGAAATTTTAATAATACGATAAAAACGTACACAAAAAAGCAATAACAAAAGTTTGGTTTGCTTTGGTTTTTGGTTACATATATTTTCCGGTATGTGTGCTTGATCTCAAGGATCCGCTTATACACCTTCGTCAAGTAAGACAGACACAACAGAATTTTTACTGGCACAAAGAAGGAAAATACACCCAGGGGCGAGGTGAGAATCGAACTCACGATGGAGCAGTGCGCAGACTGCTGGCGTGAAAGGCAGAGGAGCAAACCGAACAGGCCATCCCGTCCCCAATAACAAAAGTATAGTAGAGGTAGCCAGCATTGCCACAGTTGAATTTGACTACAATAATAATTGCAACTGTCCCGTGACTAAGGCATATAAATCGGTCTAATCGAAAAACATGTTCCACCGAGTTTTTAATCAAATAAGACATTTTCCCTAGAGCCATAAGACATCGAAAAATGTCTGCACAGTCAACACACAAATAATTAAAATTAATGAGACAGATGCCAATCAAACAATTGACTCAATATTAAAATTCTCACAAACATTGCAGAGATACAAAGACACTCCTTATGACCTAATAAAACTAGAGAGCGATAATTAATTATGTGAATTAAAATGAATGACATACGTATTGAAAAAACGGAAATTAGGGATGTTGAATATTAGACCAAATTTTATTGCTGGTAATAAGCTGACTGAACAAACGACTATGACATTTAAATTAGTAGTCTTATCTGAAATATTATTCACACACTAATCACAGGTATTCAGACAGCCATAAGCTTTTATTGTATCGGATAAAACATAGAGGAGGGGGGGGGCCACTAATCTGAACGTAGTTTTAAGTAACCCTTTAAGGTGTAGGGAATATGCAAACTATCGATTGCACCATCACATAGATTGATAGCATCACAAAGATTTTTTCGAACCTGAACACGCGATAGATGCAGCAGAGATCGCGGTTGGCTGACTTCGGGAACCTCGAAGATGGTGTTGCGCTTCTTGTATTTGTCGCAGAGTTCACGAATAGGCAGTTGCTCTCCTATGTAAAAGGGCTTCAGCATAGCGGACATCTCAGTGGTGGAAATGAAGGGGTGTGGCACGGCCCTCCATAAGAGAATGAGGTATCGCTGGTCATCCGCTCTTGTGGGGTTGAAGAGAGCCACCAGTGTCTCTAGAAGCATCTGCATTCTCAAACTGCCGAATTTCTTGATTTTGCTTTTGATTTCAACATTAAGGCTCTTCCCGTCAACCTTGGTACTGTAAAACAGAAAATTAAAATTAATGGAAAGCACAGAAACTCTCGACAAAGGCTCGCAACATTTCTTTAACAAAGTCCTTTTTTTTTTCTTAAATTTGCAACACTTCAGCTGTGTGTATTTAACCAGAACACTTGATTATCATTACTTATAGTGAGTGTCTCTCTATTCTAAAAAAAGTTTTTTTGTGAACGGTTTCCCGAGAAAAAATTTTTAGTTACTGATCCGAACGACATATATCTGGTATCAAAATGTCCGGATTCTTTCGAGGATGTGCATAAAGCTGTTGGATTTTTTTTAAAAAAACTCTCAATTTTAAAATATTTCCCTTTTTTTAGATTACGGATAATAGTGGAGTCGCTTGTGTCAAAAACCAATTGTGTAGAAAAAAACTTTTGGCAGAAGCTTAGTGAGTGGTACCATTCGATTCGTAATGACGTCTACATTAACGTGGTACCGGGTGTTTTTTCCGAATTCCGTGCAGGGGGTTTCTATGACGTCATGAATGCAAGATGGCCGCCGCAGGAAAAAAACTGTAAATAGCGATCTAGGGATGTTATCGGAACTATTTTTGGACAAAAAGCTCAGAAATATATATTTTTATCGAATAGCTACAGAAATAAGCATCTAAATCGGTTAAAAATTGCGTTTATGACGTCATAACCAAAAAATGGCTATTTTCACCAAAAAAACAGTATTTTTCCATGTAATACTTTAAATAGATGCTATTTTCAACGTGAATGTAATGAAAATATGTTCATAATAAAAAAAACAGCAATGAAAATTTTATTGGTGGTCACAAAAGGCGGATATGACGTCAGAAATCCAAAATGGCTGCCACATAGAATAAATTTTTAAATTTTTTTATTCAAACACTTTTTAATTGGGAATTATTACACTTATATGAATGAATTTCTTAAGTTTTTTACTCCAAAAATTTTTATTTGGGAATTATTATCACTTTATTAATGTTGTAATAAAGTAATTTTAAGGATAAAATAATTCCCAATTAAAATTTTTTGGAGTAAAAAACTTAAGAAATTCATTTTACAAGCCAGCCATCTTGGATTTCTGACGCCATATCCGCCTTGTGTGACAAAGAATGAAATTTCCATTGCTGGCATTTTAATTATGAACATATTTTCTTTACATTCACGTTGAAAATAGCATCTATTTAAGTTATAACATGACAAAATACTGTAGTTCTGTCTTTCACACCTAATATTTCGATGCTATTTTCAGGAATTTTAAAATGTTTTGTTAAATTTTATCCTCAAAATACCTTTATTACATTCATATAAGTGTAATAATTCCCAATTAAAAAATTTTTGAATAAAAAAATTTAAAAATTTATTCTATGTGGCAGCCATTTTGGATTTCTGACGTCATATCCGCCTTTTTTGACCACCAATGAAATTTTCATTGTAGGTCTTTTTATTATGAACATATTTTCATTACATTCACGTTAAAAATAGCATCTATTTAAAGTATTACATGGAAAAATTCTGTTTTTTTGGTGAAAATAGCCATTTTTTGGTTATGACGTCATAAACGCAATTTTTAACCGATTTAGATGCTTATTTTTGTAGCTATTCGATAAAAATATATATTTCTGAGCTTTTTGTCCAAAAATAGTTCCGATAACATCCCTAGATCGCTATTTACAGCTTTTTTCCTGCGGCGGCCATCTTGCATTCATGACGTCATAGAAACCCCCTGCACGGAATTCGGAAAAAACACCCGGTACCACGTTAATGTAGACGTCATTACGAATCGAATGATACCACTCACTAAGCTTCTGCCAAAAGTTTTTCGAAACATGACGTAAGCGACCCGACTATAAGGTCCCAAGCAAGTACTGCCAAACAACTTATCATGCAACCAATCACAACAACCAATTTACGCCATATTTTGTGTGGTGGAACAAAATTTTTCACGTTTTAAAATAGTACTTCCTAAATTAAACATCACTAAAAGACTGATAAAAGTATTATAAAAACTTACAGATATCTATTTCCAACTAAAACTTCACATATTTTGTCAGAAATTTATAATTTTTAGTCTGATAATCGAAATCAATTGTAAACATTGAGTGTCATAGGTTTTTCCTTTTATTATTTTCAATGGCTTTCAATTCTATTGTTTAACAAGTCAATGTTTTAAAAAATATGAATGATAAAACACTAGGTATTCGCTTGATTGAGTTACTAGGCCAGAGGTTCTCAAACTGTGGGTCGCGACCCACTGGTGGGTCACCAATCAGTTTTTGGTGGGTCGCGACAAGTTTTTGAATTCAAGAATTTCCTTAGGAAATGATGTTGAAATTGAAATTTATCCTAGATTACCAAAAAAATGAGTTAAAACCCTGTTTTTAAGAGAGACCCCCCTTCTGACTCTGGAGCTCATAGTTGCTCCCGCAATCAAACAATTGGATACGCTTAGGTTCAAATATTTCTTTTTAAATACCTAAAAAGTTAAAATAATCTTGAATGAAATTTATTATTGTAACAAAATAGTAGATGGCCAATAGAGCATTTTCAATCACATGACTCGGACCTAACAACGGCCTTAGCAACAGAAGATGATACAGTTTTTTGCCCTACAGAGGTTAACAGTTACAGAAAATGACTAGCAGTGGAATTTTTCTATTGGAGCATTTGAAATCACGTGATCCCATACCTAAAAAACGCCTTAGCAACAGATAAACAACGGCCTTAGCAACAGTTAAAAGCCCTACAGAAGGTACACAGTTAAAAGAAAATAACCGGTTGTGACGTCACCTGAAAACACTCTATACCCACACGCAAAAAGCTAAAGTCATGTAGGGGAGATGGGAAAATTAACTGAAGATGAGGTGGGTCGCGTTTGATATTATTTATAAAAAGTGGGTCGGGGGTTAAACCAGTGTAATAGTTTTAAAAATTATAAGGAGAACCATCATTTTTTGTCTAAATAATTTGGGGGAATAAATCAAATATTTTGAGTACCAGCATGGGCCAAATCCATGGAGGGTTTCGGGGTTCATCCCCCCGAAATGTTGACATCTATTTCTGTGCTGTTTTTCTCCTTGAAAATTCTACAACTCCCAAGAAGCAATCCTTTTGGAGTGTAACCAAAGGGTCTTAAAATAAGTTAAAACACTATATTGAGGGTCAAATTGCAAAAACATTTTCTGAGGGTCAATCCCAAAACCCCCCCCCCCATCAAAATTTTGATGTTTGACCCTTTGGGTGTGCCATAAAGAGTTTCATAATGAGATAAAATACCTCGCCTATTTTATTCACATTATAGGTATGTAAGAATATAAAATGAATAAAAGAGCATATTTAATAATAATTAAATTAGGTATAATAATAATTTCATGACGTTAACAACTTTGTGTTAAAATTGTTTAATGAGTTGGAGTAAGAGATGAGTGATAACTTGAAAAATAGAAACTTCGAGACGATAGGAAAAAATTAAAAAGAAAAAGAGATTACTATTCAATGGGAATTCCTTTTTTGACAAATTAAATATAAGTATTCACTTTTGTGATTTTCTTATTTAATGTTTAAGTACCTCGCCTATTTAATTCATATTAAAAGACTAAAATGCATAAAATAACTTTTCCCAACACTTTATGAAATGTAAAATGTGGGGCGAACGTGACAATAGAACAGATAATCGATAGTTTATTAAGTAGTATAGGTAACACCCTGAACTCCATATTAACTATTATATTAGCCCAATGTCCTTTTTGCAAGAAGTTAGGAAAAATTAATTTATATTTGAAGTCCGTTTTCAAAACGTGTTTTAAAGGCGAGTTTAACAAAAAATAGCGAGATAGTATTACAGTGTCATCCACATTTGAACTATGAAGTTTTAAGAATCTTGCCTAGCTCTTCGGTAAGTAAGTTTGAAATCAATTTCAAATTTTAGCCGAAAAAAGGGAGGAAAGCGAGCTAATCAAAACGTGGTGATACAGGGTGTCCCGTAAATGATGTGTCGCACTTCTAGGGGGGATAGTAGACACCTAGACGAGTCAGAATCACATAGGATTTGGGGTCCCAGACCCAATCCCTGGGAGTTAAAAATGGAGCGACACCCCAAAACAAGTATTGAAAAATTCAATTTGTAGAAGAACTACTATTGGTAAAAATGTAATTATGGTCTCAAATTTTGTGGTTTAATATGATCTTCAAAATTATCTTGACAGTTTTCAATTTAAAATTTTTTTATTACGAAAAAAGTTAAAAAACAGCAAAATCATGTGAAAAATATGCCAAAACTTTATTTTGTTTTCCGAAATCCTTTCTTTTGATTTGATAATCTGAAAGAGCATAATTAATTAACCTTAAGTCCAAAGTTTCACGTAAATAGCATCAGTATTAAACGTTTGAGAGCCTGTTAAAGTTAGTTTTATGGGAGCAAAAACGGCTTCGGAAAACGAACGTTCAGGGAGAATCTACAAGTTACGGATAGATGCTCGCCAAACTTCCCAACATTATTTGCGATACGAGATTCCTCGCCAACCTACGATTCTACAGATAGTTCAAACTTCCTTGGCGATGTGTGGCCTTAGTTTTCGGATCGTCACTAGAAGTCTAAAAGGTAAATGTATTCAAGCTATCAAATCAGACACTCAAGAAAAAATTGTTACTATACCTAAGAAAATAAGCAATGTTTGTTTAGAAAAAGGCATAGTTACAACTTATTTTTTCTTAAGTCTCTGTTTTGTTAAGTTCAATAAACATTTATCTTCTAGACTTCTGTGACGGTCTGAAAGTGTATGGGGGCTCTCCACTCACCGTCCGATAAGCAATATCTTAGGTTTGTAATAACTTTCAATAACCTACATTCTTTTATTTTGCAAATTTCTTATATCGAAAGTTGAGGGGAGACCCTGCATACCGACTTGCTTATTATATCATTCCTTAATTGAATCACTTATTTCAGAAACATGTCAAACGCCAGTTTTCTTGTTTTGAGATAAACGAGAAAAACTGCATAGAAACTCACTATATTTTTATGAAGGTGTTTAGTAATTTTTTTCTTAAAGTAGACCCCATTTGGATATTTTACAGACAAAAAGAATTCTTTTAAATATTTTTATTCTTTGCATAAAAAAAATATTGAAATTTTTGCATTTGACAGGTTTCTGCAATAAACAGAGTATTCAGACTTATTTCATAGCTTAACTCTAATTTTTTTAAGTATCTGGTAATAAAGTGGGAGTATTAGTTGAAAATAGCATTCCCATATTAAACACTAACCCATAAATTTATTATAGAGTTCATATTTTTCTCTTTTAGTTATTAGATAAACAAATACTTATTTTTTTAAATGATTTCAACTCTAGACTCAAAAATAGTGGTCAGCCAATTCAAATGTTAATATAGACATCTTCGAAGTCAATTAGATAGTTGTTTAGAAGTAACTTTGTGGACAATAAAACGATTTTGCTTTAAAAGCCTAAAAAATTAGTTAATTATTTCAATATTATGATCTGGGGTATAGATTTGATGTCCACTTTTAATAAAGTGATTCATAGATCCAAAATATCAATCACATGGATGTAATTAAGGACACAAGCATTGAAATTTTAAATACATAGCTACCACAACGTCCTTAGTCTTGAGATTCGTACAAAAACTTTAAAAATATGGTTTTTACTATGGCTTGATGGACCTAACCTCTAACTAAAGAATGACTTTTCCAATTGCATAAAGTTTTTGTATGCGATTAAATAAAAAAACTGCAGTCCCAAAAAGCAGTAGATGAGACGGCATGAACGAAATTCCCCGCAATTTAAGTGCAGAAACCAGTCAAGCGACGTCGTTTGACTTGTTTCTGCACTAAAGCTGAAATTTAACATGCTGGAAAACTATTTTAAAATACCGTTATTTTTATTATTCTTACAATAAAATGTGCGTTTACCTCTACAGAATCAAATGACACCAATAACTCATTTTTGAAAAAAAGTGGCGTTTGTCATGTTTCTGAAATAAGTGATTCAATTAATAGGAACCACTCTTGTATCGCAACCCGAAATCACGAACCTAGCGATTGAGGATCCACCGACTGACGTATCCTTTAGTCTGTTCATTTAGAATTGGCGCCTGAAACAGGATCAAAAACGCTCAATAATGCTTCATAACGGTCATCACACAACTTCAGTGACCGATTTTTTTTACAGTATTTTAACTACTTCTGTTTCGGCTGCCTTGTCATTGCGGAAGAAAATGCTTTCGATGATAATTACAATAGTAACTGCTTCTAATACATTTCGTCTCAGGCGCCAGTTCTAAATGAACAGACTATAGAGCGGGGATATACTGAAAAGTAACCACAAAAACTATGTACAAAAGATATTTTAAGAACCATATGTTTGTAAATAACAAATTCTTCTGGGTTTTTTTTACCTAAGTTGTCAAATGTACAGTTTTTCTCATTAAACGCAATAAGTAGTAATGCTGTTTGCATGATTGATACATTTTTAAAACCAACACAACTGTCGATTGAATAAAAAAACTATCGTATCGATACTATCAGATACTTTCTACTTTCTAACAATTCATTCATACTATTGATTTTTAAGATCGATAGTTCCTTAAAATCAATAGTAAAATCATGTTTGTTTTGTATGTTCAAAAAAATTTTCAAAAATTAATTAATGTCTTGTTTCCTAAGAATAATAAGAATTAAAAATCAACATTTTACGCTTTTGCAATTTTCATCCCGCCAAATTGTTCAATTATCGGATTTCAGATATTTTCATATTAATCTCCTGTCTCGCCAAATCGGGCGAGGAATCAAAGTTGGCAGACATCTATCCGTAACTCGTACAGATCGACCACGAAGTTGAGTCGCTTGGGCAACCCCCCCAAAAACCGGAATCTCTTCTTTTTTTTTTTAGCTACCCCGAAGCGGCGAGCTCCACTACCGTCTCCCCGCAGCAGTCTATTCCTAAGGGCCACCGTAAAGTTTTATTACATCCAGTGCTTGGATGTAATAAAACAATTTGCGGCCGGACCACCAGCAGTTTATCTCCCCTATCTCCCTCAATCTCTTTGTATCTCCCCTCGCACTCGCCCCTGAGAGCTGTCGAAAATTCACCACATGAAGACACCGACGCCATAAACTCAGGTTTCTTCCTGGAGATAATTGTTTTATTACATCCAAGTTTTATTACATCTAGAAAGTCTACGGCCCACCTAATCCTATGGAGGAGCTTTCTGCGCATGCTTGGGAACTTATCGTCGTAAGTGCTTTTATTCTTACAAATAGGGGTCATATACCAATTGCAGTGGGTGTGCATGTGCAGTGCAATCATGTCGGTATTTGTATGCTAACACGTTGTTCACTAGGATATTTAGCTTCTCGAAAAAAGATAAGATTTTTTGGAAATATATTTGAAAAGTAGAGATAATTAATAATTTGTTTGTCTTTGTGTTCTAATTGGATTAATTATTAATAGCTGGATAAATAGTTGGTTTATACCGAAAATTTATATGCAGCACGTTGTTTTGATTAGAAATTAGCATTTAGTATCTCAAAAAACGTTAAATTTAAGAGCTAAGAATAAACGGAGTACAGTGGACCACCCCCTCTGTTTTTTATATTTCTTTTATGCTTTAAGTATTTCAAATTTAGTGAATAAATGGCACTCCTTACAGAGTTAGAACAAAGTTAGAATGTTCTTACTTGACTAATGAGCCATTTTATTCCTGATAATCTATTTAAATTATGCACAGTAAATTTATCCCTTCAAAATTGACTGCATTTTTTACTGAGGATTTTGGGATTTGAAAAACTTATTATCAATCATCGCGCAAGCGCTCTCACAGGACTCCGTAACTGAAGAAAATATGGGAACGACCCCCATAAACTCAGGAGATAAAAAATTGGTATTGAAGTTCCCGAGCATGCGCAGAAAACTCCTCCATAGGAATACACTGCTGCGGTGAGACGGTAGGGCCGGCCGCTAGTTGAAGCGCAGGAAGGGTGCGCGAGGCAGAGCGACTCACGATCACGTGATCATTTGATTATCACTTCACCCTGCCTCACGGAGATATGTTCGCTAGTTGGGTCGCAGGCATTCTGGGGTGCATGCGCCGTGTGCTTTCCGACAATTCGCTATATGCCGCCATATTGTTCCGCGATTCGAATCTATGTGGATTGCTCTTACACTTTTTGTGGTTCATTAGTTCCACAAACACTAGAACAATTACTTATCATCAAAAACAGTCTTCTCTCATTAATATATTGAAAGTAAAGTAATAGAATCTAGTGTACAAATTACAATATATAATTATTTGCAATTCTGGCGCCATCTGTCGTACATACTTAAAAGTAATTGTACACTGACAATAACTTTCGTATTACAGTAATGTCTGATGATTGTTTTTTTTATAATTTAGTAACTGTTTTGGTGTTTGTGGAACTATTTAAATTCCCCATTTGCGATTGTCCGTACCTTTCTCGTTTCTTCTACGTGTTTTGTCATTCTAAATATGGCCCCAAATTCACAGTAAATTAAGGATAAAATTTGCTCATTCTATTTTTTTTTTGTTGAATTTGGCCTATTTAAAATATTAATTATTTTTTATTGTGATTTAAACAGTTTGTGTGACATTTCCCGAGATGAGAAATGATAAAAAAAGCTTAATTTTCTAAGGCTTATTGTAATAGATAATTGTAAAAAAAAATTCTTACAGCATAGGGCATTAAGGTATCCCATCTTTCACTACTATCAAATAGATCACTATCACGACTTATAACCTGCAATTCCATTAAACAATTTAAAATATTCAACCTGAATTAAGATAAAGATAAGTTATAAAACCAAGATGAAAATATTATATTATATTATAGCTGAATATATATTATTAATATTATTAAGCTATTTTAATAAAAATAAACTCTGAAAGCTAAATAAATTTAACCGTCCCCCGAAATATTTGGAGCGTCCCCTCAAAATATGGTGTTTTAGGTTCAAATAATGTTAAAAATATGAAAAAGAAGATGCGAGTAGCCCCAAAATATTTTGCAATTAATAACTCTACTTTATCCATTCTGGAGCAAAATATCAAAAAAAAAAAAAAATGGAAATGACAACCACGCCGAATTAAATCCCACGCCGCTCACTGCAGTCACCCGTTGAAAACTGCCCTTCAATGACTGAGTATGGTGAGCCACGGCTCCTGCTTGAACTGCGCAGGTCACGATGCGCCGTAACTAGCGCTGTCGCATTCAGATACACAGTTTGCAGAATTTCGCCGTGAGTCGCTCTGCCTCACGCACCCTGCCTGCGCCTCAACTAGCGGCCGGCCTAGTGCGAGCTCCCCGCGGGTCGCGTATATGACAAGTGCACATTCATCTTGCAACAGGGGGAGGGATCTCTCATTTCAACCAATCAGAGCGCAACTGAAAGTGTGTAAACAAAACAAACGCTTTGGCGCGCTGTTCTGATGTCTATTCGCGATTCTTTGCTGATCGTTGTGTTCTTAAATTTTTACGATGTCTCTAGAAGAGTTATTGCCGCCTGATTACGTTTATAAATTCGTAGAAAAAGAATTTAAAGCTCTTTCCGAGTTTAAATGCGTGATTCGAGCAGATATAAATTCCAGTAAAAATCGCTATTAAAGAAATTTCTAGCTTAGAATACAGCTAACTTAGGTTCATCAAAATTTTTTCATCACTTATAAAACATATTTATATATAGTAGTGTAATTTAAATAGGTATCTTCTAGTGGACATTGTCTACCAGTCACAGAAATACTTTATCAATTGAACTAAAACAGCAATCGAGCATTTTTAAGTGCCTTAAATAAAAACACTTAAAAGATTAGGTAATAAGGGAATTCTGCTCTATTGAAGATCACTATTTCTATTTATTATAAAGATGTCTTTTTTTTTGTTTACATGTATGCTAAGTTAAAAGTACAGTGGGAAAACGTAGTCCATTATTGATTTATTTTTATCTGGTAAGTTCAAAAAGACTAATATACCACAAGCTAGTTTTGATTTCAAGTAAAAAAAATTTGCGCTATTAAAATCAATGACATATGACACAATACCTAAGCATGGTTTTAAATGAGGTTCATCGTTGATCACTAATGTTATATCCACTGACATGTTTTGGATTACATTTACAATTAATAAGCGTTTGCGTAGCAATGAATAAAGCAAAAACACGCTTGCATGTTTATTTACTATCTTGTTTCAGTCTTACTTTGATGCCGTTGCGCTCTGATTGGTTGAAATGAGAGATCCCTCCCCCTGTTGCAAGATGAATGTGCACATGTCAAATACGCCCCCGGCGTAGGAAAGGTCAAGCGACTGAACTTCGTGGTCGTACTGTAGATTCTCCCTGGAAGTTCGTTTTCCGAAGCCCGTTTTTGCACACCTAAAACTAACTTTACCTCGCTCTCAAGCGTTTAATACTGATGGTATTTACGTGAAACTTAGGACTTAAGGTTTATTAATTATGCTCTTTCAGATTATCAAATCAAAGGAAAGGATTTCGGAAAACAAAATTAAGTTTTGGCATATTTTTCCCATTTTTTTTGTTGTTTTTTTACCTTTCTTCGTAATAAAAAAATTTTTAAGTGAAAACTGCCAAGATAATTTTGAAGATCATATTAAACCACAAAATTTGAGACCATAGTTACATTTTTACCAATAGTACTGCTTCTACAAATTGAATTTTTCAATAATTGTTTTGGGGTGTCGCTCCATTTTTAACTCCCTGGGATTGGGTCTGGGACCCCCAAGTCGTATGTGATTCTGAATCGTCTAGGTGTCTACAGTGTCTACTATCCCCTCTAAAAGTGTGACACATCATTTACGGGACACCCTGTATGTTAAGGGCAAAGTGATTAATTGGGCATTATTAATAATACCCGGAGTGGAGGCGGGCAAAGTGATAAATTTTATTGATAAATGTCATTGAATTTATCACATTGCCCGCCTCCTCTTTGGGCATTATTAATAATGCCCGATTTATCACATTGCCCGTACATATACAATCTGCTACAATTGCGCTATATTTTGAAAATACTTTTTCAAAATATAAACGATGGACATCTCAGCTCTATCAATAATGCAACTAGAAGTTTTTAAAATATTAAAACTAGTACTTACTTCCCATTTTTGATCATGTACCAAAAACTCAGGAAATAATCGCAACTAAAGGAGTACCTGAAGCCATTATAGATCAGTGTCTCGCATAAACATTTTCGACACGAACTACAACACTGAATTTGTAACATCAGGTACTCGGTTTCTCTGAAACCCCATCCGTGGAAACGTACCGCAGAAAAGCTTTCTAGCAGAATATGGAAGTCTACGGGGCTGACCAGAGAAACCAGCATGACGTACGGAGGCATTTTCAGCTCCGCGTTGCACAGCGTTAACATATCGACCACTTCCTCTGGTCCCAACGAGGCCGCCGTACGCAGCAGCATACTGAAGGCTCCCCTCAGCCTGTCTGTGCGGAACCCGATGAAATCGCAGAAGGCGAAGAGGTTCAACATCGCGCGAAAGTTCCTTTTCTTCTCACAATAGCTCATTTTTTCGTCCATTTCCATCAGGAGCTCCACATACGATGCGGAGTTGAGCTTCCTCACCCGTCCGCTGTTGTCATACATCAGGTAACGTATGAAACCGAAAGGGTCCAGTTCATCGTCCGCCCACCCCGTTCGGTCGATTGTTCTTCGCGCGGATAAGAGCTTTGCAGCGTCTTCTGCAAATTTTTTCAGACAGCGGAAAAACGAAATTTCATGTACCGAGGACATCGCGGAGAACTCGCGGGAAATGGGAGAGAAACGACTAGAAGAAGACGGCCTCGCAGAGACAGCAACACCACTGCCAGATTGACCTACACCATGCAGCCGACAAATCAAGGAAGTAGAGTGAGGTATCGTTCAACTGAAAACCGACTGCCTTCACAGAGCAAGGAGGCGTGGCCTTATCTCCTGGGATCGGGAAGGGGGGGTCCTTTTATCCCCCCACCCAGGGTTGCCAGTTTGGCTTTTTAAGGCCAAATTGGAGAAATTTGGCTTTTTTCAAACTCGTTTGGCTTTGAAATTTTCCAGTGGCGCAGTCAGAAATTTCTTCTAGGGGGGGGTCCAAGACTATCGACCAGGGCCGTTATGCTTTTATTTCGGATGGGGTTTTGACTCAACATTCTAATTAAGAGTATTATACGTTAAGTTTTAGACGACTTGAACAATTACTTTTAATTTTCGTCCACTAAATTTAAAATGGTATAAACAATAAGTGAAATCCTAGTAAAATTGGAGGTCTGGGGTTCCTCCCCCAGAAAAATTTTGAAGGGAAAATTCCCTTCAAAATAGTGTTTTAACTCATTTTGAGACCTAGATTCCAAAGAGTGTAGTAAATTGCTCATAGTAAGTGGCAGAATTTTCTAGAGAAAACAATATACAGTAAAATAGAAGGCAAAATTTTGAAGGCGGTTAGGGGTCCTAACTATAAAACTTTTGTAAATGTACCCCAATAGTAGTGTTTAGCTATGTCCTTTATGTACTTGGAGCAAATCAAGTGCAAGCGGTGCACTGCTTATTGTAAGTCGCAGAATTTTCAAGGAAAACAGTACATAATATATTTATAAATTTCGAGGGGGGGGGCTGGGAGTCCTCCCCCAGAAAAGTTTTGCAATTTTTTTCTTTAAAAGTAGTGTTTTAACTACCCTTTGGGTTACACCCGTTGAGGACCCCTCCTCGTATGTCACATAATTTTCAAGGAAGTAGACTGCATTAAATATAAGTCAAACTTTCAGGGGGGATTGAACCCCTAAACCCCACCTGGGATACGGTCCTGCTATCGACAAATCCTACCAAAATTACCCTCTCCAAAGACGCCTGGAATATTTCGGGCAAATATAATACTTAGAGGTGCACTTAATGTAATTTTTTTGTGTGGCAATGTGCGCCCCAAGAAAGGGGGGGGGGTCTAGAGCCCCAGAAATTATTTTAGAAATTTGCCTCTTAAAAGTAATATTACAGCTCATTTTAAGGTATTTTGGATTCAAAAGAAGAGGGCCCCGCTCCTTGTAAGCCACAGAATTTTCAAGAAAAAAAATAAATAGAAGGCAAATTTTTGAGTGGGCCTTGGGGGTCCTCCCCCCAAAAAAAATTAATTTTTGTCCTGTCATTTAAAAGAAAACACAGTAAATAAGCATGCATCAAAATTTTGGAGGGGGCCTGGAATTTTTAATCCCCCAGAATTTTTTAACCTTAAAAATAAACAATAAAAACTTTAAACCCATTTTAAGACCCTTTGGGTTGCACCCAAAACCCACTCATTGTAGGCCGCATAATTTTCACGCAAGGAAAATAAAAGTTATGTAGACGTGAACCTTTCTAAAAGTGACTGGGAGTCCTCCCCCAAGAAAATTGTTAAATCCTGAAAATTTGACTCTTTTTAGCAGTTTTCCCTATTTTCCACAATTTTTTCTGTAGTTCATAGTCATTAGTAGTTCAAAATAACGTTTTTATTAATTTTCTTAGACAAACGTTTTGTTACTTTGGTTCCTACTTCCCTTTGTGAGGGCTTCAAGTGAATTTCAGATTCAGAGCAAGCATGGAAATTATTATTTTTTAATAAATATTTTCATTTTTTCACGGTTAATGATTAAAAACTTGAAATAGACGTATTTTTAAGCTATTTTTCGCTTGAGAAAAAATTTGGCTTTTTTTGGCCTTTTTTCGAATCCGAATTGGCTTTGAGTGGGCTCTCTCACCTGGCAACCCTGCCCCCACCACCAGCGGACGGAACACAATGAACCCATCCTAAAGGTGGACACAAATTGGAGCCGAGCGCCGAAAGCTCTGCGCACGCGCGGCTTGTAGGCGCTACGAGCTGCGCGTGCGCAGAGCGTGTTCGTGGCTGTTCGCTTACGGCGCTCGGCTCTAATTTGTGTCCACCTTAATAAAGGCGCCTATACTCGACTGCAACGTTTCTTGAACCCAGTACGTCACAAATGCGGAAGGAGAAATCGGTAAACACAAAGCCTGTTGTGTTGATAGGAGGAATTTCGGTACACAAATCGTGATAAAAAGACATATGGAGGGTTCAGAAGAGAAGTGAACCAAGTCCACTTTAGCTACTTTTGAGCTACAGAGGTTTAAAGTTCAATCTACATAGGAAAATTAATGTTAAGGCGGTCCTTCAGTTGTGAAATCTGCGCCTTTTCCTACTAGATGGCGCTGAAAATCACACGGTCGCACGATCAAAAGTTAGCCAAGAACATAGCTAAGAGTAACTAGGGAAGCAAGTATTCGCCAAACGTGGTGTGCTGGTACAAAGAGTGACGGGAGCGGGCAAGGGGAGCGAAATTCTTAGAAAAGGCAGGGGAGAGAGGAGAGACTGTCCGAACAGGTCGGTGACGCGGTGAGGGGGGGGGGTCCAGTTTCGCAGATAAAACGGTGGGTGAACTGTGGTATTTCCATCTTGGGATTCTGGGGCGCGTTTTCAAAGATGATTTCACAAAAACTCTTTTTTATGTATATAGTATATTATTTGTCCGACTAAAAAAGTCAATTTTGTAGTTATTTTCAAAGTGGACGTTTTTTTTCTTCAGAATATAAATATATATGTTACGGACAATGTGATAAATCCGGGCATTATTAATAATGCCCGATGTGAAGAGGGCAATGTGATAAATGTAGTGGCATTTATGAATGAAATTAATTACTTTGGCCGCCTCCACCTCGGGCATTATTAATAATGCCCGATTAATCACTTTGCCCGTAAAATATATACCTAATTGTTTCAAAAAGAATAAATTTTAAAACTTTTAAGAAAATAGAGTACTTTATTTTAGGGACTTGTTCAAATGTTCCTTGCTTTTTAACTCAACTTTTCGTAAGAAGATTGGAAGAGGAGAACTCCTAAATCCCCTTTTATCACCTGTTTGTTTTATTGTGTTTTTCCTTGAAAGTTTTGAAGAAACGGTTCTTTTTTGGGTGTTCTCCAAAAGGTTTCAAAATAGATAAAACACTATAGTTTAAAAAGGAATAACCTAAAAAAAATTCTGAGGGAGGATCCCCATCAGCCCCCTTTGAAAATTTAGCTTATATTTATGATACTTCCCTTTTAAATTCTAGAGGTTTCAAAATAAGCTTAAACTTTACTTTTAGAGACAAATTTTCAAAAAATTTCTGGAGGTGACCCCCTTTTTTCTCATTTAAATGTAAAATCTTTACATTACGTAGGACATAATTCGAATGCTACTTTGAAAAGATGTTAACCTTTATAACCGTAAAACGGGGTGAATCGGATCACTGTCGGGGAAAGTTTTTTAAATCATTAACTCCACTTGCATTAGAGTTATAGATTCAGGATGAACTCTGGCCAATTCTACACATTATTTAGAAATTGTTTCAGTCATCAAAAATATTTTACTGTCATACTTTGGGTCCGCTATGTCTTTGAAGTTGAATGCAAAAAAAAAATCACAAAAACCTGGCTGTCAAAACTAAGTTAATTTCACCAAGAAAATAACTTCTTTATCTCAATTCTTGGTGCCTCCAAATTTTCTCGAAAGTTTCTTTGCAATCTTGAATTTTTTCAATAAGATCTAAAAGTATTAATTAGGACTCGAAATTTTCTTTTTAAAGCACTCCAAAATCTTTATTGAGAAATTTTTGACAGCAGTTCTAATTTTCATAGTGATCCGATTCACCCCCTTTTACAGTATATCATTAAAGTACAAAAAAAATCCCTCCGAAATTCTCATAGTTACTTACCATATTGTTTTTATCTTAAAAATTCTTTTTACTTTTTTACCATTTTTTAAACTTTTTACACACTTAAACAAAGTTTCGCATTAAAGTTAGGATACATGCGAAAAAGTTGTTTTGAAGAAAGGACGTTGTTATGAGAGTAAGGTTCAAATGCAAATTGGGTTCTTGAAAAATTTTAAATTGTGCCCCCCCAAAATTTTAGGTCACGCTACGCCTATGGTAAAGTGGGTACTTAAAAATTGAGTAGTTTAAAATTTCTATTAGTTCCTGGGGGCGATATTCCACTATGACTAACTCCCCAGCCCTCGCGCCGCCAAGCACGCCAACACGCCGCTTTCGCAACTACGCCAAACCTGCCGAAAGATTCTCGCGTTTCACGAGATATCGCGGTCCTGCAGTTTTTGGCCAGTATTTGTTTACGAATTATTTACCGTTTCGCTATTGTGTGCAATATTATTTTATTCGTCGCGTTTATGAATAAAATAAAGGTTATAATTGGCAAATTATACGTTGAGCATATTATACGTTGCAGAGATGGGCGCAATCAGATTACTTTTGTAATCAGATTAATAATCTGATTGAAGTAATCAGATTACATTTGTAATCTGATTACATTTGTAATCATCAATCTGATTACATTTGTAATCATCAATCTGATTACATTTGTAATCTGATTGAAAGTAATCAGATTACATTTGTAACCATCAATCTGATTACATTTGTAATCTGATAGAAAGTAATCTGATTACATTTGTAATCTGATTGATGTAATCTGATTACATTTGTCAATCAGATTACTTTTGAAATCAGATTGACACAACTTAATTACAGTTGTCCGCAATTCACCGGAAGTGGTTCTTAGATAACCGGAAGTGATCCAAAACTTCCCGGAAGTGGTCCAAAACTTGTAGGAAGGGGTTCACAACTTATCGGAAGTGGTCCAAAACTTACCGGAAGTGAACCATAACTTAATTTAAGTGGTCAGTAACTTACCGGAAGTGGTTCGCAACTTGGTTCGCAACTTACCGGTAGTGGTTCGCAACTTACCGGAAGTGGTTCGCAACTTACCGGAAGTGGTTCACAACTTACCGGAAGTGGTTCACAACTTACCGGAAGTAGTTCACAACTTACCGGAAGTGGTTAACAACTTACCGGAAGTGGTCCAAAACTTACCGGAAGTGAACCATAACTTAATGGAAGTGGTCAGTAACCAGAGATGGGCGCAATCAGATTACTTTTGTAATCAGATTAATAATCTGATTGAAGTAATCAGATTACATTTGTAATCATCAATCTGATTACATTTGTAATCTGATTGAAAGTAATCAGATTACATTTGTAATCTGATTACATTTGTAACCATCAATCTGATTACATTTGTAATCTGACCGAAAGTAATCTGATTACATTTGTAATCTGATTGAAAGTAATCAGATTACATTTGTAACCATCAATCTGATTACATTTGTAATCTGACCGAAAGTAATCTGATTACATTTGTAATCTGATTGATGTAATCTGATTACATTTGTCAATCAGATTACTTTTGAAATCAGATTGACACAACTTAATTACAGTGGTCCGCAATTCACCGGAAGTGGTTCTTAGCTAACCGGAAGTGGTTCTTATAGCTAACCGGAAGTGGCTCTTAGATAACCGGAAGTGATCCGAAACTTACCGGAAGTGAACCATACCTTACCGGAAGTGGTCCAAAACTTACCGGAAGTGAACCATATCTTAATGGAAGTGGTCAGTAACTTACCGGAAGTGGTTCGCAACTTACCGGAAGTGGTTCACAACTTACCGGAAGTGGTCCACAACTTACCGGAAGTGGTCCACAACTTACCGGAAGTGGTCCACAGCTTACCGGAAGTGATCCTTAATCTACCGGAAGTGGGTCACAACTTACCGGAAGTGGTTCGCAACTCACTTCCGGTAAGTTAAGGACCACTTCCGGTAAGTTGTGAACCACTTCCGGTTAGTTGAGAACCACTTCCAGTAAGTTATGGTTCACTTCCGGTATGTTTTGGACCATTTCCGCTAAGTTTCGGACCACATCCGGTAAGTTGTGAACCATTTCTGATAAGTGTTGGACCACTTCCGGTAAGTTTTGGACCACTTCCGGTAAGTTTTGGACCATTTCCGCTAAATTTCAGACCACTTCCGGAAAGTTTTGGACCACTTCCGGCAAGATGCGAACCAACAAGTACATTCTGTGTACCTTCACATTATCAATCAAAAAGTAATCAAGATTTATTATGAGATTACTTATTGTAATCATTAATCTCCATGTGATTACTTTCGTGATTACAATTGTAATCATTAATCTCCATGTGATTACTTTCTTGATTACAATTGTAATCATTAATCTCCATGTGATTACTTTCTTGATTACATTTGTAATAAGATTACAAATGTAATCAGATTACAATTGTAATCGTAATCATCAATCATTAATCTGATTACATTTTGCCCAACTCTGTCAGTAACTTACCGGAAGTGGTTCGCAACTTACCGGAAGTGGTTCACAACTTACCGGAAGTGGTCCACAACTTACCGGAAGTGATCCTTAATCTACTGGAAGTGGGTCACAACTTACCGAAAGTGGTTCGCAACTCACTTCCGGTAAGTTTAGGACCACTTCCGGTAAGTTGTGAACCACTTCCGGTTAGTTGAGAACCACTTCCGGTAAGTTGCTGGCCACTTCCGGTAAGTTGGTGGCCACTTCCGGTAAGTTATGGTTCACTTCCGGTATGTTTTGGACCACTTTCGGTAAGTTGTGAACCACTTCCGGTAAGTTGTGAACCATTTCTGATAAGTTTTGGACCACTTCCGGTAAGTTTTGGACCATTTCCGCTAAGTTTCGGACCATTTCCGGTAAGTTTTGGACCACTTCCGGAAAGTTTTGGACCACTTCCGGTAAGTTTTGGACTATTTCCGGCAAGATGCGAACAACAAGTACATTCTGTGTGCCTTCACATTATCAACCATAAAAAGTAATCAAGATTTATTATGAGATTACATATTATAATCTGTAATCAGATTACAGATTACAATTGTAATCATTAATCTCCATGTGATTACTTTCTTGATTACATTTGTAATCAGATTACAATTGTAATCGTAATCATTAATCATCAATCTGATTACATTTTGCCCAACTCTGATACGTTGGTTTTCATATCAAATTCAGCTTGCACAAAGTAATTCTATATATTAAACAGTATACTTAATATTCGTTCTGAATCCATTCGATTAGAAATTAGTGTTTTTTTTTAATGTTTTCTAGAATTTCGCTCTCATTTATTTCTTTATCGCCTCTAAGAGCTTTAGCAATAATAAAACGTTTTGATAAAGTTTTCAATCACATGTTCTAGTTAAATCTTGTAGCAAAACGTACAATAAAAAAAGCAATTTACAATATACGCTATTTTCCTCCTTTAAATGAGTAAGAGCACTTTTCATAATATGAATTTCTGTTCATTTATTCTGTTCCTTTATTCTTTTAGCATACTTTAGAGCTTGCTCTAAAGTATGCTAAAAGAATCGTATTTCGCATATTTGCCTTTAACAAAATACAACTTAAGTATTATTTGCATGCCAGCGGTTAATCGTCAAAAAAATTGACTAAGATTTTACTGTTTCTAGCATTCACTATTTTCTGAGTAAATATTGCCGTGTTTTAAGTAACATGTGTTTTAAGTTTTATTTACAATTTCTTGTATATTATTTGCTTTGAAAAGTTAGCCAGTGGCATGCGGATAATACAGAAACAAAAATATTACTATTTAAATAGGGAATTTACTCGAACGAAATTATATTCAGCTCATATTCAAGTAACGTTCAAATGAATATTCTCGTTAATGAGGATATTTCTAATAATATTTTTCAAAGCATTTTTACTATGAATTTACAACTGTACAATTTATTTAATTACTCCCATGATCCCATGGGATTTTGTTTAAAAATTGAGATTAAAAATTGATTGATTAAAAAGAGCCGCGAACAGAGCGAAGAAAGAACAAAACAAGCACGTGCTTGTGTAGAATGCGGAACGCCAGGTTGCCAAGTTGTGCGATTGGCAAAGGGGATACCACACCAGCGCGAAGCGCAACTCGCTTGGCGGCGCCAAGGGAGTTAGTCATAGTGGAATAATGCGTCACAAATGCGGAAAGAGAAATCGGTAAACACGAAGCCTGTTGTGTTGATAGGAGGAATTTCGGCACACAAATCGTGATAAAAAGACATATGGGTTTAACACAATAATCATATTTTTAAATTCACGTTCTTCATTTCACTCCAAATTCGGACAACGCGATGGGAACTACTTTGTTTGTTAGTGACGTCATAGGGTCAACTTAAATTGCTGTCTAGTATAGCACAGCTGTTCTGGAAACGGCTATAGGAAAACTGTTTGCGCACGCAAAAACAGACCTTAACAAGCTCTCTGGCGTTTAATATTGATGGTATTTACGTGAAACTTTGGACCAATGGTTATTCAACTATGCTCTTTCAGATTATCCAATCAAAAGAAAGGATTTTGAAATACAAAATAAAGTTTTGGCAGTGTTTTCAAATTTTTTTTTGTGTGGTTTTTTTTTTACTTTATTCGTAATAAAAAAAATTTTAAAGTGAAAACTTTTAAAATAATTCTGAAGAATTAAATTTTTACCAATAGTAGTTCTTCTCCAAATTGAATTTTTCAATAATTTTTTTGGGGTGTCGTGTCACTCAATTTTAACTCCCTGGGATTCAGTAAGGGACCCCCAAATCCTATGTCATTTTGACTCGTCTAGGTGTCTATTATCCCCACTAGACCCAACATTTATGGGACACCCTGTATAAGTACCTCACCTATTTAATTCACATTAACAGTCTGAAAATGCAAAATGTATAAAGAATAAAGTATGCAAAGAGACTAAAATCCAAATAACTTTTCCCAGCACTTTACAAAATGAAAAACGTGGAGAGAACGTAACGCTATTAAAATAAGTTACTGGTAAAAAGTCTCGTTTTAAAAAAAATACATAGCAATAAAATATCCATATTATTCTTGAACTTCCACTAAAACTAAAATTTAATAGTCCTGAAAATATTTTTTTTTAATTTTTCCTTTAGCAATACCCATTCCCTACACAAATAAATGTTAAAATAATATATTCATAAACCACGAATTGCTTATTAAAGCTGTGATTTCCATGCAATTAACTCAATGTAAGAACATATAATATGCGTGTACTGTGTATTAAAAGTATAAAACATATATATAAATGTTTCGTAATAATGAATTTTAAAGATAATAACTATCTAAATTCTGAATTAATTAATTGATATAAATATGTAGAAAATATGTATTTATGAAATTAATATGTAAAGAAACCGAAATATTGGAAAAACAAATGGATAAATCTCACTTAAACCAATTTGGAAACGCTCGTATATTCATATAACTTATATACGATGGCAATCTCAGCTCTATCAATAAAGCAACTAGAAGTTTCTAAAATGTTAAAAATAGTACTTACTTCTCATTTTGGATCATATCCCAACATTTTGTGAAATAATTGTATACATAAGAGTACCCGAATCCTTATTGGATGAGTTTCTCAACTAAAATTTTCCGACTCAATTTACTATACTGAAGTTGTATGCTTGGTTTCTCTGAAACCACATCCATGGAAACGTACCGCAGAAAGGTTTTCCAACACAATATGGAAGTCTTCCGGGTTGACCAGAAAAACCAGCATAAGGTGTGGATTAGGCTCGAAGCCTTTGGCAAGCTTGGTCTTTCAGAAGCTTAGATGAAAAGGCTTTAGTCAAAAGTTTTTGTGGACTGTCTTATCATTAGATCCTTAAAATCAGGGTCAAACTCTATTTAAGAGTTCTAGAAATTATATTGAATTTCAAATTTAATGCTTAAACCATTGTAATAGGAATGGCTTCTTTCTTTCTTTTTTTTCCTCACATACGATGGAAAGAATCCTTCTCCTGTAGATAGAAACCACTCAAACAAATGTTTTAAAATATTTGAAATAGTCTATAACTTATTTAGGGGGGAATGACTTTACATTGGGGAGATATTAAATCTTGAATTTCCATTCCTTTGGTTAAAACTGATGAAACTTGTAGGCAAGATTGTTCAAAGTGTCGGGAAAACATTCTATCCTAATATATTGAACCAATGATTGTATGAAATATTTTTGTCACTTTATGAAACATTAGGGATTTCATATTTGAAAACCTAAATTATTCCTTCTGTTTCTTGAAAAATTTAAATAATTTAAACCAAATTAACTCCAGTTTTTCGTGTTATCCTTTATAACAGAACTCCAATTATCCGAATTGATCCGAATGTTGCCTTTTCATTTAACTTATTAAAATCTCTCTTTCTTTAAAATTAGTTTATTTCTCCCATTTTCAGCATGCATGCAGTAATTAACTAAAATGGACATTTTCGGAAAAAATCCAATCATCCGAATTTGTGTTCATACGTATGGAGTCCGGTCCCAATTGATTCATTCTTTCCAATTGATTCCCCACTTTTTACTCATTAACATTGAAAAATTGCACATTTTGTAAGGGATGCTTATAATGAATGAAATTAATGGACACAAAATTCAAAATAGAACATTAAATTTTAATAATACGATAAAAACGTACACAAAAAGGAATAACAAAACTATAGTAGAGGTAGCCAGCATTGCCACAGTTGAATTTGACTACAATAATGATTGCAACTGTCCCGTGACTAAGGCACATAAATCGGTCTGATCGAAAACATGTTCCTCCGAGTTTTAATCAAATAAGACTTTTTCCAGCCATAAGACATCGAAACATGTCTGCACACAGTCAACACACAAATAACACTATTAATTAAAGTGAAGTGATTAATAAAAAATTAATTAAAATTAATAAGACAGACTTAAAGAAAAGTTTATGAGTATTAAGAAAGAAAGGTATTTTTTTTTACAAAAGGAATGATAACGGTAATAAATAACACAAATTCATGCATTGATCAATATAATTACTGTAATGATATAATAATAACAATGCAATGGTATAAGTTTTATATACTCAAATACTTAACACCGGAGGAATTTAATTATTAGACATTTTAAAAAGTAATATCAACCTAATTCTATGAGAAAAAAATTATGATTATTTACAATTTAATTAAGAAAGGTAAATATTACACTTAATGTATGGCTGAAAAGCCAATCGAACAATTGACTCAAGATTAAAATTCTCACAATCATTGCAGAGATACAAAGACACTCCTTATGACCTAATAAAACTAGAGAGCGATAATTAATTATGTGAATTAAAATGCGTATTTAAAAAACGGTAATTAGGGATGTTGAATATTACACCAAATGTTATTGCTGGTAATAAGATGACTGGGCAAATGACTATGACATTTAAATTAGTAGTCTCATCTGAAATATTATTCAGACAGGCATAAAAGCTTTCTACCCGTCGGATAAAACATAGAGGAAGGGGGACACTAATCTGAACGTAGTTTTAAGTAACCCTTTAAGGTGTAGGGAATATGCAAACTATCGATTGCTCCATCACATAGATTGATAGCATCACAAAGATTGTTTCGAACCTGAACTCGCGATAGATGCAGCAGAGATCTAGGTTGGCTGACTTCGGGAACCTCGAAGATGGTGTTGCGCTTCTTGTATTTGTCGCAGAGTTCCTGAAGTGGCAGTTGCTCTCCGTTGTAAAAAGGCTTCAGCCTAGCGTACATCTCGGTGGTGGAAATGAAGGGGTGTGGCACGGCCCTCCATAAGAGGGTGAGATATGCCTGGTCTTCGGCTCTTGTGGGGTTGAAGAGAGCCACCATTGTTTCCAGAAGCATCTGCATCCTCAAGCTGCGTAATTTCCGGATTTTGGGTTTGATTTCAACATTAAGGCACTTCCCGTCAACCGTGGTACTGTAAAACAGAACATGAAATTAATGTAAAGCACAGAAACTCACGACAAAGGCTCGCTACATTTATTTAAGAACACCTTTTTGTTCCTTAAATTTACAACACTTTCAGCTGTGTGTTGTTAACCACAACACTTGATTATCATTATTGTGTAGGGTGAGTGTTCTTAAAATGTTTGAAAACAGTTGCTTACCATAACCAGACATGTGTTCTAAAATTGTGTGGTCAAATATGTTTAGAATCTGATTGTATTCTGACATTTAGAGCGAAACACCTTTAGATCACGTTATCTGTCTCTGTAATTTTTAGCAACACTTATAACATAACATCACTATTCAAAATATTCTATATAAAATAAATATTCAAAACAACACTATTATAACACAAAATAAGGGGACGTCCACAAATAAGTATAAGTACCTCGCCTATTTAATTCACATTAACAGTCTGAAATTGCAAAATGTATAAAGAATAAAGTATGCAAAAAGACTAAAATCCATAAAATAACTTTTGCCAACACTTTATAAAATGAAATACGTGGAGCGAACGTAACGGTATTAAAATAAGTTACTGGTTAAAAGTCTCGTTTTAAAAAAATAAAATATCCATATTATTCTTGAACTTCCACTAAAACTAAAATTTAACATAATTTTTCCTTTAGCAATACCCATTCCCTACACAAATGAATGTTAAAATAATATATTCATAAACCACGAATTGCTTATTGAAGCTGTGATTTCCATGCAATTAACTCAATGTAAGAACATACAATATGCGTGTATTAGATGTGTATTAAAAGTAGAACATATATATTAGGGTGGAGCGAAAAACACAAATTTCGGAAATTGAAAACGCCTATGGTGGGAATAGCTGTGGACAACCATGCCTATTAATAATCCAAAATATGAGCTCAATCAATTAATATCTTCAGATGCCCCTTTCACTTTGAAATTTCGAAATTTTGCCAATTTTTTCATATAAATAACAATAGCGCATCCGTAAAAAATTAATTCCCCTTATTACGAGGCATGGGAGATGAAATTAACTTCCCTGAATGTATAAAAAAAGTTTCAGCCTTGAAATAAATTTTTGAGTTTAAAATTTGGCCTCTTTTTTAAAGCATCTAACGCGCGCCTCCACGCTTTCGGACGGACCTCCCAAAGCGTACCTCGTGGAATGCGCGCACTTCCCTTGCAGCTCTTCGCTTGTTTTCATTATTAAAACAACCCAGAACTCACCACGAGAAGGTGGCTGCATATCGAGTTCCCCCTCCCACTAAAAATAAAATTTAACTGTGTTTACCTCTCCAAAAATTAAAGTCACTGGTTTAAAAGTGGTTTATTGGCTTTTTGTTTCAAACCTTGGCAAAGAAACTCTGGATGCAATTCTCACTCGTATAAACCCATCCCGTGCCTCTGTTCCACAGACTGCACCTGATGCTTCAGTAATTATCTTAACACACCTTTCCACTGCTTGGGAATCGCATGGAAAGTTAAAAAGATCACTATATCTTGGAACGTCGAATTAAAGACTGAATCTCATAATTTGAAAGAGACACTGCCTCAAAGTTTAACTTGGGTGTTCTTAACTCTCTAATATTATTTGGAGCTTCATTTTCTTGCCTCAATTTTAAAATTCGTTTAAGTCCCAATTCTCTTACGTGTTTTCGATCATCCGCCAACATTGCCAAAAGAATATTTTCTGGATGGGCAATGGGCATAGTAAGCATTTCTTTGCAAAGTTAGATCAATTACCTTCTTAAAATCCTCCGGCAAAAATCTCTATTTGGTTACGATATTGTAAAAATGAACACTTCCATACTGACACGATGGTTGACTTTTAATTTTGAACCACATAGAGGCATATACCTTCATAACATATTCTGCTAATACTTTCAAATTATGAGTTGGATGTTCTATTGAAACATATAACCTTAAAATCCTGTTCGCTGTTGTCAGCCATCTAGAGTGATTTAGCTTTCCCGGATCTCTTTGGGATAAGCTTAATGGGATATATTTATTTGCAATCCCTTGGCACATTTCCTAGATCATCATTTAGATCCTGTTGGTCAATAACTGGTAAAGTTGGTTCAATTTTCGCAAAGGTTTTTATTGTTAATTTCTCACAAGATTCCAACAGTTTTCCTATATCTCCCCTGTATCCTTTTGGCCCGGTGGTTTTCCCGTCCAAATGTTGTAACAAATGGTGTAAAGGTAGCTCATTCGTGTGTAATAGACAAATAAACCAATGCACAGGCCGTTCTAAAAAGACCTCAATTTTACCTCAATACACCTGTGTTTACTACAGTAGCATCACAACCTATAACTTTTAAGTTGGAAAGATTGAAATTTTTTTCTAAAAATGTTAAAATACTTGTTTTAATGTTTTGAGAAGAGCCAGTGGCAGGTGTTACATGTCCCAAATATTTTGACCCTGGTTCTGTTACTATAACAATATGTTCTTGTGTTATGGTTTTCCTAGCAATCCTTTCCCCTTCTTTAATCATTACTAATGTTCTATCTTTTCTTCCATCAAAATATATCCCTTGTTCCCCTGGAATTTCTTCACTTTCCTTTTTAAGACAGCTACGTGTTTTTACTCTTTCTCTTCGAATTTTGCTCCTATCAACTATATTTGACATATCTGTGGAAATCATTCCCATATCTTTTAGTGCAGCATTAATCAAAATTGCCGCAGATCTGTCTGAAACACCAGTTCTGATATGAATCTATTACTAGATATTTACCAAAAAAGGGGTGGGCATCTAAAGAGGTCCAGACACCTCTAAGTTGTGAATTACAAGTTGTTTACCCCCTTATAAACAACGAGATGAAAGGGGAGCGCCCGTGTACCACCGCCCGCACTTGCAAGGAACACATTGGGAGGTCCGTTCAGAAGTGTGGAGGCGCGCGTTATAGATGCTTTAAAAAAGAGGCCAAATTTTAAACTCAAAAATTTATTTCAAGGCTGAAACTTTTTTTATACATTCAGGGAAGTTAATTTCATCTCCCATGCCTCGTAATAAGGGGAATTAATTTTATACGGATGCGTTATTGTTATTTATATGAAAAAATTGGCAAAATTTCGAAATTTCAAAGTGAAAGGGGCATCTGAAGATATTAATTGATTGAGCTCATATTTTGGATTATTAATAGGCATGGTTGTCCACAGCTATTCCCACCATAGGCGTTTTCAATTTCCGAAATTTGTGTTTTTCGCTCCACCCTAATATATATAAATGTTTCATAATAATGAATTTGAAAGATCTATGAATAGCAAATTTATTCCTGAAAACCTTTTTGGAAGGAGGAGTACAGATAATACTAAGAGAGTTAATTTTCTTTGCCTGTTATAACCTTTTGATAAGTTTTCAACAGATATGAGGATTGATATATTGTCTTAATTAATTGATATAAATATGTAAAGAAACCGAAATATTGAAAAAAAAAATTGATAAATTTCACTTAAACCGTAGAAATTTGGAAACGCTCGTAAATTCATATTACGATGGAAATATCAGTTCTATCAATAAATCAATAATGCAACTAGAAATTTTTAAAATAGTAAAACTAGTACTTACTTCTCATTTTGGAGCAGGTCCCAACATTTTTTGAAATAATCGTACTTATAAAAGTACCCGAAGCCATGTTGGATGAGTTTCTCACTAATTTTCGTTTCCCGGCACAAACCACTACACTGAAGTTTTCTCATTAGAAACCTGGTTTTTTTTATACCCCATCCATGGAAGCGTACCGCAGAAAAACTTTCTATCACAGTATGGAGGTCTAGGGCGTGGACCAGAATAACCATCATTTCGTATGGATCAATTTTCATCTCCGTCTGGCACAGCGTTAACATCTCGACCACTTCCTCTGGTCCAAACAACGAGGCCGCCGTCCGCAGCAGCAGACTGAAGGCCGTGGCCGTGGGGACCCCGACGAAATCACAGAAGGTGAAGAGGTACAACATCCCGTGATAGTTCTTTTTCTTGTCCGACTCGCTCATTTTTGAAGCCATTTCTATCAAAAGCTCTACACATGATTCAGAGTAGAGCTTCTTCGCCAGCCCGCTATTGTTTCTTCCCTCATTTTCGATCAGGAAATCTATGAAGTCGAATGGGTTCAGTTCATTGTCCGCCCACCCCGTTTGGTCGATTCTTTGCGCGGTTAAGAGCTTCGCGGCCGCTCCAAATTCTCGCAGACGGCGGCGGTAAAACGTAATGTTGTGTGGCGTGGACATCGCGGAATAGAAACGACTATAGAAGAAGACGCCGTAGCAGTTAAAAGAGCAACACCTCCAGTACGAATTGAAAGCCAGACTGACCTGGACTAACCTAGACTACTAGACCGACCTAGACTTCGCGGTGCCAGAGCCATCTAGCGGCATGTTCGGAAGCTCAAATATAACATAAAACATTTCAGTGGCTAATGTTAGTTAATGTAATTCCTGCAAACTTACACGATGCATATCTTGGACCTCTTCGTGATTTTAGTATGGGAATGGTCTCATTTTTCTCGTTTCACCTTGAAGAAACGTAATTTTGAGGTTGTTACTCTCAAGTCAACAAGTTCAGTCATTATTTTTTTTAAACTTTTAAAAAATGTTTTTAAAATATTAATGATACTGACAGGGGTATTTGATAGAATTCCTTAGTCTATTTTTTAACACTGATTATAGATATTGTATCTAAAATTATAAAAATATGAAATAACTAATTAAATATTTAAATTTTATAGTAATTTAGAATAATTTAAAAATGAATCCTTTTAGCTATTAATATAATTTTTTTTCTTTATTTGGTTACCATTATTTTTGTAATCAGATTTAGCTTATAAAAATGTATTTCAAGTGTCTGTCGTTAATAATATTATTTTTTAATTTTTAAGCCATTTCTAAAAATTAATTTTTCTATCATAATTTACGATTTTGAACATCGGATCACGTTTCTCTCAGTGGCGAAGCGTAAAATTGCAAATTTTGGGTGTGATTTTCTTGTGTACTGTACATCTGGGTAAGAAGGAGGATATAATAATAAAAAAACGAATAAAAGCAATAATGCGTATTCCTTATCTAATACTTTTGAAACCTTTTAGAATCTTCTACAATAATAATTTAGAAAACAACTAGAAATTACTCACTATCTTAAAATTATAAGAACACATGCTTTACATAATATGAAGGTATAAGAATCAAATTTCAATGGCTAGGTCATCTTAAATTACAATATTGTAGTTGGATTTGAAATATTTGTGAGATATTTTAGTTAATGTGCAAGGATAATTTTTTAATTAAGGTATGGTACAACTATAAACACAAAGTTTAAGTATGGATTTGTTACAAATTTTCAATCGCGTATCTATTTTTATGGGTGTCTTTCAATGTATGATTGAATGTTTTAATCACCTCTCCTGCCCCCCACCACAGAGGTAATTATTTTTATTCTATAAAACCTTAAAGTTTAAAAACATGAGACCACTCAACGAGCCACGTTTTTCCGTTTTGTCTTCACGAAGTTCGCGAGTGAAAAAAGATAACTCCTCCCCTTTTGGAGCAAACCCTTTATTGACCCCTCTTTTCTTCTCTCCCCTCCCTCGTGGTTATTCATAGGACCTTGACCTTTTGTATTCTTTTCTTTTGACCACTCACACCTGAATCAGGGAATCCGCTATGGTGGCGGGTTTTTTTTTTATATATATATATTTATTTTTGCTACTCACATTACTAAAATATTTTTTTACTATTTTCTCAAAAAAAAAAAAAAAAAAAAAAAAATGCGAATGAAAAACTAAATATACTTGAACTTTTTCAAATATAATAGTATAAAGATTTTAATGAAATATTTATCATCGAATTCGCTATCTTTGTAGTTTCTATTGATTCTTTCCGTTGATTAACCGTGTCCTGAACACAGTTCAGAATGACGGCGAACTAAAATTACCTTGACTAGACCTATTATACTAGACAGCAACTTAAGTTGACTCTAACGACGTCACGAATAAACAAAGTAGTTCCCATCGAGGTGTCTGAATTTTGAGTGAAATAAAGAACGCCAATTTAAAAATATGATTATTTTGTTAAACCCATGTATTTGTAATGCTTTTCAATCACGATTTGCGTGCCGAAACTCCTCCTAACAACCCAACAGGCTTTGTGTTTACCGGTTTCTCCTTCCGCATTTGTGACGTACTGCGTTCAAGAAACGTTGCTGTCGAGTATAGAAGATCTCGACAAATGTAAACAACACTGCACACGCTCTACACAAAAATAAACACATATATGAACACTCAGTGGCGGATCCAGCCTGGACCTAAGGGGGGGGCAACTACATTTTAAGAAGGTTGGGGGTTCTTCAGAAGAATTTTGAAAGTTTGAACCTATTATTGAAAATACTTGGATGATGTCCCAGGGAAAGAAGGGGGTCTGGGGGTTCTCCCCCAGCAAACTTTTTGGAAATTTTACCTTAAAAAGTAGTCCTTTGACTCATTTTTGAACATTTAAGATGGGATCGGGGATTGGGATTTTAATTAAGGTCCCATCCTCCGAGAAAGATCCTAAAGATGAAGATGAGCGGTCCCTTCTGTTCTAGATGGGAGTGGCGTAAATAGAAATTTATTTCGAGTGAAGAGCCCAAATATCCTCCAAAAAATTAACTCATTATTAGGTGCAAAGCTAAATATTTGCAACGAAGGGAGAGGACCTAAAATTATTCCTAAACCCGATAATACATATAATACTTCCATAAGATTTCCGGGCCTAATATGGTTGATTGCCCCCACAAGTCTTCTCCCCCAGAAGATTTAAAACAAATTAACTCTAAAAACAGGTTTTTAACTAGTTTAGTTTAGTTTAGCCTGAATTTTGAATATACATTTTTTGATAAGATTTGCATTTTGATGAACTTAATGTAAAGAAGTTGTGAACACTTAAGTTCCAAATACAAAAGGGGATCTGAGAATTTTCTGAAATTTGACACTACAAAGCAGGATTTTAACTTATTTTTGTATATACCTACACCTAGTCCGAAATTCGGGGGGGGGGCAGGACCTCCTCGCCCGCACCCTATACTTGTGCCTTGTGCCCATTTCAGGATTCTTGGTTCTTAATTCCCCCCCCCTCCCTTGGATTACTCTCTTTCAAGCAGGAATTGAGACAGCAATAAATTTCAGTACATGGCAAGAGGTAAAGCAAGGTGTGGAATGTGACCAATGGTTATCTACGGGGGTTTTGATTCTCAGACTAACCTTTTCAATGTCAGATGAGTGCCAGACCCCTCCCATACTAAATTATATGTTTATGCTTCCTATTTAGTGTTTGCCTTTTCAATCTTCTCTTCCCTCTTACATTTTTTTCCTTTTTTTACTGTAATTAAAAAAAAAGGTACAAGATCCCAAGGGGGGCAAAAGGCCTGTTGCCCCCCTCTGGATCCGCCACTGTGAACACTTTTTTGTCCTCAAATTAAGTGTTGTCAAATAAAACACTATAGAAGTGTCAGTGTTCACTTAGTGTTCTACCAAACACTTTGTAGCATACTAATATTCTAAAATTTTTCGGGGGAGGACCCCCGAACTATACTAATGACTCATTTATGGAGTAGCTTTGGTCGGTCGTTTTCTATTGTGAAAAATTAAAGGTTTGAGGTTTCAAGAGGGAGGTTGTATATGTATAGTGCTGTCCTTTAAAAACAACCCACTCCAAATTGTACCCTAAAAACAACCCATTGAGATTTTTTAATCTTATATATTAAAATTATTTTACCATCTCATATACCCTGTCTTTCTTATGGCCTTTAGTGTGTCAGGGATGTAAAAACTGGTCAAAGAACGGTTTATTTACTTATTTTTTAAACAAGCTGAGAAAATGTAGATTTTTGGCAAAAAATGTGCTTCAGATTTACAGATTTTGTAAAAATGCATGTTATAAAGATTTTAGAGCATTTTTCGAGCGTTTTTATGTTATCCCATTACTATGAGAATAAAATATTAAAGTTTTAGCTCAGTCCGCCAATTAGAGTTCTTCTAAGAAAAAGTGTTTTTTTTTTCAAATTCTTACTTAATTGGCTGCCAATTTGTAATGGAGAGTTGGAATTAAAAATGCTTAGCACTAAAATGTTAGGGAGGATGAGCCGCTAGTACAGTTTTTTGTTCGATTTAATTATCCTTTTTATTACGCTTTTAATGAAGAAAATATGAAACAGTGGGTTGTTTTTAAAGGACAGCACTATATACACTGAGCGTAGCAAGGGGTTATAAAGGCATATGTCAACCTTCTTTATCACGAGGAATCACAAAATGGAGCATCCAAATATTAGTTGAAATTTACCGTTTTACAAGATTGCTAATTCCTTATTTTTGGTATATATGATCATAATCATCCATATGATGTGAGTTATGCTTACGTAAGACAATTAAACATTGTATACTCGAAAATCTCTTGATTTAAAAAGTAAAAAAAATTAGATAATTGCTGAAAGTGTTCTACTCTAAAATAAAACGGTGCTGTAGGGTTTGGCAGTTGATTACTTAATTATTAGTGTAATTAATGATTTGCTTATTTTTTATGAAGGGAGAGGGGAATTAATTATCAACCACCAAAAACATGCTTATGTTTATAATAAAGCTGATATTAATTGACCACTGGAAATCATTCAGTAAATTTGAATAAATGGAAACTAAAATTTGGAAAAAATATCATATAAAACGGAAAAAACTTTATATGGAAATATACCTTAAAATAACCTATGAAATAATTTAAAGTTAATGAGCTTTCTCGTGGTAGGTACACTTGGCAAGCCCACGGGGCGCGCCATTTTAGAATCACTGCCCTAAAACTTTCTACAACATTATAATGGTGACTTCCTCAAAAACATCCCATAGAGATAGATTTAAGGTTCTGGCAATGCATGTGAAACTTTTGTTTCCCTTTCATTTAAATCCGACACCAGAATTAGTATTAATTAAACAAACTCCAGTTTTAGTGAGCTTCTAATCGGGTTTTCAACTGTCTTTACATGGAACATGAAAGCAACAAACGTCAGAACAGTGGCGCATATAGGAATTTATTTCGGGAGGGGCCCAAAAATACTCCCCAGACCCTCCCCCACATATATTTAATAGGTCCAATGCAGCTTTTTTGGTGATAACTTAGGTCCAAAACACTTAATATAGGAATAGGTGTTAGTAGTAAAAATACAAGTACCAAAGGGGGGTCTGGGGGCCCCCCCCCCCAGAAAATTTTTGGAAGTTTGACTAAAAAAAACAGGTTTTTAAATAGTTTTGGTACACTAATCCCGAATTTTGGATGTACATTTTTATGAACTTAATATTTAAAAAGTTATTATAATAGAGTTCCAAGTACAAAAGAGGATCTGGGGGTCCTTCCCCAGATAATTTTTGGAACTTGACCCCTAAAAACAGGGTTTTATCTTGTTTTTGGTACACTTAGTCCGAATTTTGGACGTATAATTTTTGATATATAGGATTTTGATGATTTTATTATAATGAAGTTGTTAATAAAATTCTAAGTACAAAAGAGGGGTGTGGGGGTCCTCCCCCAGAAATGTTTTTGAAATTTGACCCTTAAATACAGGGTTTTAACTTGTTTTGGTGCACCTAGTCCGAATTTCGGGGGGGGGGGCAGGGCCCCCTCGGCCCCCCCTTATATACGCCACTGCGTCAGAAAGAAAAATGCAATCAAACGTCTTCAGTAGGGAGGGGGGTAGATTTAATGATTTGTACTTTTCACTTGACATCATTTTTTTCTCAAAAATTCTTTGTTAGATTTAATTAAATCACAAAATTCACAACCATTAAGTTCAGAGTTAATTTTCACATTTAAAAGGTGTTTGACAGTACAAATAGAGAGTCTGCTCCTTTCAGCAGTCTAAATATGAGTAAAGTGAAGCCGTAGAAGTAGGTAAAAATATGTAGTTCGAAAATTTTTATCGAAAATTTCACAAAAAATTTTGTCCACTCTTAAAATTACAAAACCCCAGGACATTTCCCAGGACAGCCTCCGAAACCCAGGACTGTCCTGGATAAACCATGGTAAGCCTATAGATTGGATGTGTCACTGAAAAGATAGCCCCTGTCCCTGTCACCCCACCTGGGCAGCGGGGTCAGCCATCCAAACTACAGAACGACCACGAAGTTCAGTCGCTTGACCTTTCTTGACCCGGGGAGAGCTCGCCGCTTCGGGGTAGCTAAAAAAAGAAGAGATTCCGGTTTTTTTGGGGTTGCCCAAGCGACTCAACTTCGTGGTCGATCTGTATAGGCCATTCACTAACGACATCGAATCGGGCAAAAAATCGCGTAGTTCCAATTTTTTTCTTATGTTGTTAGGACCCATACCAGGAGTTTGTAACCAATTTTGCAGCTTCGAAAGCCCTGTGCTAACTGCACAATCCTCAAAAAACCTCAAAAATTTCCGACTTTTTTCAGTTTTTGGCTCATAACTCATACAAAATACATCCCCCGGAAAAAGTTTCAATTATCATTTTTAAAGTACATAAAATTTGCAACAATTTAAGACCATTCCAAGGTTTGTAAGTCCAATAGATTCCAAGTTGCATCTCTTCAAAAATGAGCAATTTTTTCCAAAAAATCAAAAATTTGAGTGCAAGTCGTCTTTATAGCAACAAATTGGCTATAAAACCCATCTAAGAGGGAAGTAAAGGTAATTAATCTTCAGTGCAGTTATTTAGCTTTAATTTAAGCCCAGAATGAAGTCTGTAGGCCTCATAGTTCTTACTTTATCTTAAAAAAACAAAAATTGGGAAAATAGGAGGAGTGGAACCTGGCGATTTGTGGGTATAGTAAAAAAGAAGAAAAGTCGTATAAAATAATGTAACGTTATGAAAATTCGTATTTATTGATTTAAAATATTTCATTTTACCACATACATATATTAATTAATTAATTATATATTATTAATAATTTTTAATTTAATTAATTAATAGTATATATTGAATTTAAACAAATGGTTCAAAGGAAATCTCAGGCTTGTTTCTCCTCCAAAGGTGCAGAAATGTCGATGTCTTCATTTTTTTCGGATCTTGTCTTCATAGTTTTCTACCTCAATTGTGGGAATAATGTGGCATGACTTTCCCCGATAGAACTTTTAGATTACCCAACATTTACATTTTAATTTTTCTTGCCAGGATAAGGCTAAAGTGGTGTAGAAATGGGTGAATGCCTGAAGGAATAATTCAAATCCAGGGGAGAATGATATATTATTTACTACATATTTGTTTAATATCTCCATACGTTTCCATGTTACAGAAAAATACTGTCATCATAACTGAAATTGTTTGGGGTGTTAATGTTAAATGCCATATGACACAAGAATTGGGAAATAAGTCAAAGAAATCACTTGGATATATGTGGAATAGTTGGTTTTAGAAAAAGACAAGGCATGTTCTTTGGCATCAGGCTCTATTAAAGTGCAAAACCAGCAGGTTCAAGTAGGTCCTCTCTCCATATTCCAAAGGCTCTGTATTTTACATAGCAGACGGATAACGGCATCCGAGGCTTTGTTTTGTTAATAAAATATGCGACAAAAGCAAAAATCAGGATTTTACTCAGCTTTCACTCCAACTTCAGAACTGAAACTATCTCTGTATGCTTTGGTTTCTGATTTATGGCGCAAGTCCCTTTTCGTATGGTGAATGGAGACTATAGATGATCTGTTACCGAAATTAATCCTTCACGTCAAATTTATTGTATCTACTTACCATTAGCTAAACATTTATCTACTTTGGAAGGAACTTTTAATGTGGCAGATGTATCATCCATTTGACGGCTACCCAGAGAAGGGCGCTGAAAGGAGTACAGATACAGAATTGATACGTCTGTTTTCGGCTTCTTAATTTAGTGACATAATGTTTGAAGAGTTCACACTGGGTATCAAGGTGTTCCAGGAGAAAATTTTCTGTCCAACGACAACAACAAGCAACACCTGATCGACTCCATCTGTGTTCTGGAAAACGAGTTACCGAGGATGCATATAGTGTACTTAGAGTATAGTCGTAAGGACGCTTCTCTCGACAAGCGCAGTTCTTATAAAAATGTCTTCATTGTTAGTATGTATGTAGACCTGTGGGCTTTCCTGAATGGATTGGGCTTGATAGTAGTGGAAAGCATGCTTTTCAAGAATGGTAACAAGGGTAAATCAAGTTGTATGTAGTTTCCTTTATATATAGTTTCTTCACACAAAGCTGTTATTCTCCCCTAAATTTGAATTATTCCTTCAGGCGTTCACCCATTTGGGGACGTCCATAAGTTATGTGAGGTCAAAAAAAGAGGGGGGAGGGGGTCCAGCAAAATCTCACCATGGGTGAGGGGGAAGTCTAATAAAATCTCACGTTACTATTTTTATTTTTGGAAAGTCCGTCTTTTTTTTGTCTTTTTTAGCACAGTTTTAGGAAAAATGCGTAGATTAGTGAAAAAAGCGAATCATTATAGCCAGTCAGTCGTGATTATAACGATTTAAGACCAATAATTTTTGATTTCAACATGTATTTGCGCATCAAAACTTTTGCAATGTGTGTATTCAAGGTCATGCCGATAGGACGAAACAAGCATGGCTAGAAAATATAAAAGAAATTGATTTATTTAAAAGTTATGCAGAAATTCTCACGTGAGAATCAGAGGGGGAGGGTGTCCAGCAAAATCTCATTAAGGGGAAGGGAGGGGACCAAAATTTCGAAAAAAGCACCTCACGTAATTTATGGACGTCCCGTTTCCTTTTTTTCCACTTTAGCCTTATCCTGGCAAGAAAAATTAAAATGTAAATGTAGGGTAATCTAAAAGTTCTATCGGGGAAAGTCATGCCACAATATTCCCACAATTGAGGTAGAAAACTATGAAGACAAGATCCGAAAAAAATGAAGACATCGACATTTCTGCACCTTTGGAGGAGAAACAAGCCTGAGATTTCCTTTGAACCATTTGTTTAAATTCAATATATACTATTAATTAATTAAATTAAAAATTATTAATAATATATAATTAATTAATTAATATATGTATGTGGTAAAATGAAATATTTTAAATCAATAAATACGAATTTTCATAACGTTACATTATTTTATACGACTTTTCTTCTTTTTTACTATACCCACAAATCGCCAGGTTCCACTCCTCCTATTTTCCCAATTTTTGTTTTTTTAAGATAAAGTAAGAACTATGAGGCCTACAGACTTCATTCTGGGCTTAAATTAAAGCTAAATAACTGCACTGAAGATTAATTACCCTTACTTCCCTCTTAGATGGGTTTTATAGCCGATTTGTTGCTATAAAGACGACTTGCACTCAAATTTTTGATTTTTTGGAAAAAATTGCTCATTTTTGAAGAGATGCAACTTGGAATCTATTGGACTTACAAACCTTGGAATGGTCTTAAATTGTTGCAAATTTTATGTACTTTAAAAATGATAATTGAAACTTTCTCCGGGGGATGTATTTTGTATGAGTTATGAGCCAAAAACTGAAAAAAGTCGGAAATTTTTGAGGTTTTTTGAGGATTGTGCAGTTAGCACAGGGCTTTCGAAGCTGCAAAATTGGTTACAAACTCCTGGTATGGGTCCTAACAACATAAGAAAAAAATTGGAACTACGCGATTTTTTGCCCGATTCGCCCTTTTTTATGTCGTTAGTGACTGGCCTAGTAGGCTCTCCTCTCTAATCCAAACCAGTTTCAAGGCCACCCCTCCTCGTTCGCGCTTTCTTTATTCATTCTTCATTTATCCTCTCGCCACCACAACAGCGGTCCGTTATACCAGTGCGGTTGGTATACAGACCACGTGGAACTAAAATTTCGTCAGTTACAACAGCATTGCCTTCTAGCTTCTGCCACCTTTTTTCGATCTCTCCGCTATGCCTTTCTCTTCGCCCCCTTGGTTAAAGAATATGAATCCTCGCACTCGGTGGATGTTTGAAGAACGCATGTGGCGTTATTGGCCGGAATACGAGTACTTGGACCTGACCGACTTCGAAGGAAGGGCAGACGAACGTCTCAGAAAATACCTGCATAGGAATCATCCCTCGCCACATTATAAATATCTATCGCCGGTTGGCTTCTATCGACATGGGAGTTCGATTCCCTTGGACGACTGCAGGGTTTTATTTGAAAGGGTCGATCACATTCACGATCACGATAGGTACGAACCTTCCGTCTCGGCCCACTATCTGTCTGAATCCGGACGCAAAATTTTCAGGGCCAACGTTGAGTTCTTGGCCACACATCCGGGAATTTTGGAATCCGGGAAAGGTGCCGTGCATCTCGTGAATATGGCCGCACGCTGCGGTTTTCCCCAATGGGGTGACAAGGGGCCGGAGGGACGTCTGCACCTCGCTCAGTTTATCTTCTCGAACATGTATGTGCCGATTTTAAAAGGATTGCGTAAAATGCGAAGGAAGCACCCCCTCATGAAAAATGATGTGTACTGACGAAAGAGCGAGATTCATGGTGTTCACCGAAGTGCCCGATCGAGAGCACCTCGAATTCATCCTCTGTGCGGCAAATGAGACGAAATTCAACTTTTGGGGTATCAGAGACGGCCGATTACCAGTCTATCCCTTCATATGGCGCGAGGAATACCACTTGGTGACAACCCTCATAAGATACGGATTCACAATTGGAGAGGAGTTACCAGTGCGATATAAGACCAATTACATATTGTAAGTACATATTTTTTAACCTTTTGGGTACGGTCAGCCAGAAATTCAGCATGGTATCTCTTCAAAAAATCTGCCCTTCCTCCCCATTCATGACCCCTCCAACAATAGCGAAGGAGTCCGAAGTTACCCCCCCCCCCAATTAATTAGCAGACCCCCGATAGTGACTTCTCGCTCCTCCCCGAGGGCTGTCTTTTGTTGGAGGGACCATTGAAGGGGGTTGATTGCGGTTTTCCTATTGTCCTATTCCAAGAAACGGCGCTTTTCTCAACTGATGGTACCATCCTGAAAAACACGGTGACCGTACCCTGTGGTAGAATTGGGTTTACAAAAAATGGAGGGGATGGCTGAATCCAAGGTCCCCCCACGAAAGAATTTTCTTTTTTTACTATGTCACCTTTATTTTTTTTAGCATGGAATGAATGCATTCTATTCATATATTTTTTTTTGAAACTATTAAACCCTAAATAATTCACTTTAATACAATTGAAGTGATTTTTAAGAATTTTGAATGATTTCAATGTTGCCTAAACTTTAGCCATGATACTTTGAGTTATTTCCAGAAAAATAAAGAAATTTCGCACGTACTTCCTAGTTTAAAAAATAGATTTTTAGATTAACTCCTGTAACACAAAAATATCTCAAATCATTTTCCAAAGTGAATAAACATGCCTATAATTTACAAATACTACTATCATTATTATACTACATATCAATTGTAATTCAGTATAATAAGCGTAGTTTCCTGTTTCATTACTTGTCGTAGTCGGTTACTTTTTTACTGTTGAGTCTTTACCAGAAGGAATTAAATTCTTATGCTTCGTAAATTTGTGTAAAACGGTTTGCCTCCTCCAAATGAAATTGCTTTATTTTTGTAGTAAATTGTATGTTATTTAACAAGATTATTTTCATAATCATACATTAATCATATGCTTCAATGTAGATAAATTAACGTTACCAAAATGTTTTTCCTTCGTGCATTTTGTGTCAAAGTTTTGTTGATAAACCGTTGACCTTTTTTGCACCCGAAGAGAAAAGTAACTCCGGTAGCGTATATAGAAATTTATTTGTGTAATTTAATATATGATTAACTGATAATTTATTTGGGCTCAAATATCCTTTAAAAAATTTGGTCTTGATCAGGCCAAATTCTAGATTTTTGCACCGGGGGAGAGGACTCAAAATTATACCTGAGGCCGCTCCCATGCATATTTAAGGGGCCATCAATAAATGATGTCGCACTTTTTTGCCCCCTCCCTCTATCTATGTCACATACTTGCATCTTGAAGAAAGTATTATAAAAATAATAAATAATGTCATATTAACAAAAGGGGGGGGTCCTCCCCCAGAAAATTTTGGAAATTCGACCAAAATAAACCAGGATTTTAACTCGTTTTGGTTCGAGTTGTTCAATGGGGGGGACAATTGACCAGTTGCCCCCCTGAATCCACAGTTGTCTATAGGGGGTAGTTATTTCCCCCCCCTCTTTCCACTCAAGTGTAGAGCGAAGCTTGGAGATTTTCTGGACACCAAATCTCAATTTGCCATTTTTTTTTTTGGAGGTGTGGGGGGAGGCTTTTTCCCATTTTTACACTAACGATTCAAATGTTGCGGTTTGCTTTCTTCCCTGGAATTGAAACGATGTTTGTTTTTTGTTGTTGCAGGCACAGGGACGGTAGTTATGATACAATCGACGTGAAGATTTCAAAGAACGTCCAGTCCATACTGCGTGAAATCGCCACTAATACCATCGATCTCAATACATGGATGGCGGATCATGCCTACTGCGCCATGTACCGCACGCTGGTACTCTCGCTGCCCCATCCTCGGGAGTCGCTGGAAGATGTCAGGGAGTCGTTCCGGTGGACTTGGAATCCGGAGGTCTTGGATGAGAAGGTTGAATCCTACATGAACAGTCCCATACATCCGGAGAGCCGTGTCCTGGGCGAACCTGTGAAACTCAGCGAGTTGTGCCGCTGCGTCGTGAGAGAGAGACTGCGAGACAACTTCCAGCTGCCTCAAGGAGTCCACGGTTTGAAAATACCCAAATTCATCAAAGCGTTCCTCACTTTTGACGATCCTAGCCTAGAGAAGGAGTCATCTAATTTTCCCTAAGTTTTCGATTATTAGATAGATTAATTAATTAAAAATAATGAAGCCATCAATTGTAATCTTTTTTATATATATATATATATATGTTACGGGCAATGTGATAAATCGGGCATTATTAATAATGCCCGGGCAATGTGATAAATTCAGTAAAATTTATGAATGAAATTTATCACTTTGCCCGCTTCCACTTCGGGCATTATTAATAATGTACTATACTAGACAGCAACTTAAGTTGACCCTACGACGTCACTAATAAACAAAGTAGTTCCCATCGAAGTGTCTGAATTTTGAGTGAAATAAAGAACGTCAATTTAAAAATATGATTATTTTGTTAAACTCATGTATTTATAGTGCTTTTCAATCACGATTTGCGTACCGAAACTCCTCCTAACAACCCAACAGGCTTTGTGTTTACCAATTTTTCCTTCCGCATTTGTGACGTACTGGGTTCAAGAAACGTTGCTGTCAAGTATAGTACCTATTTCATTATCATCCAGATTTGTATTAAGTGTAAAGCTAAAAGCCCCTAAATCGTCAGAAAGTTAGTTAAAGATCGATTTCAAAATTATTCCAGACTCAAGAATGAAAGCAGGTTAATATCATAAAATCATGGGAAAAAGAAAGAAAAACAACTGTGAAATGTGATCAGACACTGTTCACTACTTCACTGCAACAAAAGTCCTTGCACTGAAAAAGTAGTTTTACAGATTTGAGATGTAGTTAGGAAAAGCTCGTTTTACCGGTTGTATTTTTCAAGGCTTTTCACAATAGGGGAAAGTTTTGTACCTCGGTCCTACACTGTTTTTAGCTAAACCTTTTGAAGTATAGCAGCACTACACATGTAGTTAGCTTCCTTACAACCAGAACTCACAGTCTAGCTATTTTTTTTTTCTTTTTCAAAAAATTCAATTTGAAATAATATAGGTTAAAAACTGATTTCACCCATCAAAAGTAAATGTTCTAAGTTAAAAAATACAGATTCTGTTTTACAGTGAATTTTATATGTTATAGTGTATTGTTTTAGCTGTAATAGTATGGGGTTAAAATGGGGCTTAGGGTAAACTGAACATGGTGATCAGAGATTTTTCAGTAAATGATAAAGCAGTGTACCTTGGACCTAAGGTAAAGTATTGTACCTAACCTAAGGTAAGTATTGTACCTTGGACCTAAGGAGAGCATTGTACCTTGGACCTAAGGAGAGCATTGTACCTTGGACCTAAGGAGAGCATTGTACCTTGGACCTATCCAAAATACACTTAACTACCCTGAGTTACTAAAAAAAATCACTATACTGACTTTTATTGCATTCGTATTTTTATTTTAAAAGCAGGGTAGGATTTAGTTTCATGACTAACACTAACTTTAAGTGAAATCTATAATTTTGTGATAAAAACAGTGCTTTAAAACTTTTATGCCGAAAAGTGATTCAACTAAATCTGTAAGGTTATACATCTGGGTGGTTCAATGAGCACTTGTTCCTTGAGTTTTTTTACAAATATTTTATTAAGTTTAGAGGTGCTACTTAAGTTTTTTCCCATACGTCCAAGCAGGGTTGGCACGGTTTAAACCAAATGTTTTTTTTTTCCATAATAAAACAAATGTTTTTTTTGTTTTTTTTTTTTCAAAAAAAAGCTCAGAATTTTTTTAGTTAAACTTTTGGGTTAAAGTCATTTATTGATTCAAATATTGTCATTTGAACAAAATATATTAAATGCTTCTGACATTAATGCTGTAAAGCTATGCAATTTTTTTAAAACAATTTTAGGCAATTGAAATTTTCTTAGAAAGATTCCTGTTTGTTTGTTTTTTATAAAAAAAAAACCTATTTGGTTTTTTTAATTCATTAAGAACTAGATATTTGAATGCATATAATAAAAACCAATTGGGTTTTCAACTAAGCACCGGATTTTTAAATTTGCATTATAAGAACCACTTGGTTTTTTAATGCTCTAAAAAGACTCCCTTGGGTTTTTTTATAAAAAAAATTTTTTTTAATTCATTTAGTACTAGACTAGATATTTGAATGTATCATAAAAACCAATTGTTTTTTTAATCCATTGAGCATTGTATTTTTAAATATTCATTATAAAAACCAGCTGGTTTTTAATGCTCTAAAAAGACACCCTTGGTTTTTTATAAAAAAACTATTTAGTTTTTTAATTCATTAAGAACTGGATATTTGAATGCATAATAAAAACCAATTGTTTTTTTAATCAAATAAGCACCGGATTTTTAAATATAATATTCATTATAAAAACCAGATGGTTTTTTAATGCTCTAAACATACTCCCTTGTTTTTTTTTAAGATTATATATAATTTTAACTTTTTTAATTAAATAAAATTAATTTTAATTAATAAATTAAGTCACTTGGTTAATAGCTGAATCGATGAACTATTTATTCAATGCATTCATAAATGAAAGCAATCAGAGATGTTTGTATTTATATGTTAGGGAAAATTTGTGTAAAAAACCCCGGTTTAAACAAAAAAAAAACCCTTTTTTTTTTTTTTTTTTTTAAAAGCCTGTTTTTTCCAACCCTGCGTCCAAGGTACCCTTGAAACCAAGGTACAATACAGGTGTTGTACATTGGACTTTTATTCGTTTTCTTTTTTTTTTCATTAATTACGTACTGAAATACTTCCCAAATAAAATTCCGAAAAAAATATATGTTGTAATTTTAATCTACCTACAACGCATGCCTCATTCAATTATTGGTCTGTTTTTGATTAGAATAAACACTTGCATCTCGTTTTTACATGAAAAATTTGAATTGGTTGAATGTAAAAAATATCGGAATCGAACAATTGTATCTCTTTCTGCCCAGATATGCGAGGTTTTTTGCTAATTTTCACCAGTGATTTTAACCCCTTAGACCCCACTTGCGACCCCGTAACCTACCTCAATTCTTGTTCGTCTTGATATACCCTACCTCTCCTAGAAGTTATGAAACTTAGCTGAATCACCCTGTATTTCTAGCTCCCTTCATGGAAACTGAAAAGAGTTGAAATAAAATACTAAAAGCAATTTATAGACTTAATGATTATATTATTAAAGCTTGGCAATAATTTTATAATTATTATTATGTATCATTTTTTAATTTGAAGACTATTCAAATTTTACACTAAAACAGGATCAATGTGACCTCACCTTGGAGATATTACAAAATGATCATATTGTAACTTTGGAACACTGATCCAACTTCAAAACTAACCGTGACAGTTCGAGTTTCTTTCGGCGATCGTATGTGGGAGTCGCCAAGTTGGTGAAGGTTTACACCCAGTAAATTATATCCTTCATGTTGTCATGTTTAATGAAAATTGAATTCGAAATCAACAGATTATTTGATTTTTTCTTCATGTAATTATCACTTAGAATCTAAGTGATCATTTATTATCATCTGATTATGTGATTGTTTTAACACTGATCAATATGTCTTAGATCGATCAGTGTTACTACAATCATAATCAGAATATAAGATACATTAGAATAATAAATTCAGTGAGATCAGATTAATTAGTACCTAATAAACTAACTTTGAATTTTAATAAATTAGTCATAAAAACGAATAGTAGCATAATCAATTTTATACAAAACATACAAAAGAAGAACAACCCAAAAATAGCTCACAATTTGAGGATATTTTAGTGATCTAAAAGTATCGGAGTGTAACTAAATACTGCTTTAAAAAACTGTATTTTCTTTGTATTTAGAATTTTCTAAAATACAGATAGTGGGAATTTGTTTAACTTTTAAAAAATTGTTACAAATCGATCACTATTCAGATCACCATGAGAAGGAAAACAAGATATCATAATTTAATTCAATGAAAAATTTTAATCAGTTTTTACCCATCAGAAGTTAAAAAATTGAATGCACTCACATAGATAACAAGTATTGATATTTAAATATATGATTTGTACCAAGGTTAATAGAATAAGATAAGGTTGGCTCTTCACATAGGAAAGAAAATTCGTGTGACGTACTGCTCTCCAGCCGATTACGTAATTCGCGTGATACCCCAGCTTCTCCTTCGATTGGGTCAGATAGAATAGGGATTTTTTTGACAGGAGAGAGGGAAATTTAAACTTTGATCCAACAATTCAGTTTTGAAGCATTTAAGATATGAATCTAAAAGGGTTTTCGTTTTAAATTAAATTGATATTATAGCTTCATGTTGATGAATATCTATTGTTAATTTGAAGTAAGAAACCGAAGTAGATCGTCCCAAAGGCAAGAGGAATCCATAGATTGGTTTTAGGAACATATTAATTTGTTTTAGATTAAAAGCAATTTTGATTTGGGAGGGACAATATATTTCTAGCTCCCATCATGGAAACTGAAAAGAGTTGAAATAAAATACTAAAAGCAATTTATAGACATAATGATTATATTATTAAAGCTTGGCAATATTTTTTAATTATTATGTATCAATTTTAAATTTGAAGACTATTCAAATTTTACACTAAAACAGGATCAATGTGACCTCACCTTGGTGATCTTATAAAATGATCATATCGTAACTTTGGAACACTGATCCAACTTCAAAACTAACCGTTTCAGTTCGAGTTTCTTTCGGCAATGGTATGTGGGAGTCGGCAAGTTGGTGAAGGTTTATACCCAATAAATTATCTCCTTCATGTTTGTCATGTTTGATCAAAATTGAATTCGAAATCAACAGATTATTTGATTTTTTCTTCATGTAATTATCACTTAGAATCTAAGTGATCATTTATTATCATCTGATTATGTGATTGTTTTAACACTGATCAATATGTCTTAGATCGATCAGTGTTACTACAATCATAATCAGAATATAAGATACATTAGAATAATAAATTCAGTGAGATCAGATTAATTAGTACCTAATAAACTAACTTTGAATTTTAATAAATTAGTAATAAAGGCGATTAGTAGCGTAATCAATTTTATACAAAACTTACAAAAGAACAACCCAAAAATAGCTCACAATTTGAGGATTTTTTAGTGATCTAAAAGTATCGGATTGTAACTAAATACTGCTTTAAAAAACGGTATTTTCTTTGTAGTTAGAATTTTCTAAAATACAGATAGTCGATAGATAAATCGATCACTGTTGATTTAAGTAATGAACCTCCGTAATTATGCATAGGAATCAGTTTTAAATTTCATAGTTTGTATTTAATCCACTATTTGGTAAGCTATAAACTTGTTCTTCAAGTTGCTTATGAGAAGGAAAACAAGATACTCATAATTTAATTCAATGAAAAGTTTTAATCAGTTTTAACCCATCAGAAGTTAAAAAATTGAATGCACCCATATAGATCACAAGTATTGATATTTAAATATCTGATTTGTTGCTTAGGCAAGTTCACAGGTCTATATTTTCCCTTCCGCGTCTTATATTACTCCCTTCTACGTAAGAAAATCCCTATAAGAAGCTCCGCGATTTCCCTATGTAACCTTGATTGGTCACTCCTGTCAAAACTTCAACGCCTTCCAGCCGATTACGTCATCCTGGCTGAAAGTAATCGGAGAGCCAGATGAGCCCTCCCTGAGTTTAGTGCGGTTGCTACACGGACCTAATAGTTTCGTCAAATTACAGCATTTTCTTGTACTCTAAACGAAATTTTCCCCAAGTTTGTTATGGATCCTTCCGAAAAGAAGCTGCATGATACCAGTTTGGTTTTTCCAGAACGCATATGGTGTGTCTGGCCAGAGTTGGAGTATTTGGACTTGGCCGACTTCGAAGGAAGCGCAACCAAAGGTTTCAGAAAATACCTGCTTCGGAAAAAAGACCTTGCAGATTCTCCTGAGTTCATTTCGTGCTTGTCTGATCGAGTGATTTCGATTCCCACGGACGACTGCCGAGTTTTATTCCAAAGGGCCGGTCACGAGCGGTACGGCCCTTCCATTTCGAGCTATCTCTCTGACTCTTGGAGGCGAAACGAAATTTTCCTGACCTACTTCAATGCCCTGTGCAGACGGCCGGACATTTTGGAATCCGGGGAAAAGGCCGTGTATTTCGTGAAAATCGCCAAACACTTCGGGGTTCCCCAATGGAATGACACGGCACCGGAGGTCGTCGTTGACTTCGAGACCGTCTGTGTTCCGATTTTAAAAGGATTGCGCAAAATGCGAAGCAAACACCCACTCCTCGTGATAGATTTCATAAAAATGGTGTGTAATACGGAAAGAGCGAGACGCAGGTTGTTCACTGAGGTGCCAGATCGAGAGCACCTCGAATTCCTCCTCGATGCAGCGAACGAGACGAAATTCAACTTCTGGGGTATCAGAGAAGGGTTATTAAACCAGATAATCTTCGAACTCGTCGTAAAGCGTGGGCGTTACGACTTGGTGACGACCCTCATAAGATACGGATTTTCAATCCAAAAGATGCAACCACGCCCGGTGCAATATAAACTTTCATACTCCATGTAAGTACATCATTTTTTTATTAACCTTTTATCCTAGCTGGCAATATTAATTACTTAAGGATGATTTTGGCAATTTTTACCCCCCCCCTACCCCCATGTAAGGGTACGTAAGATTTTTCAAACCCCTCCCCCCTATTCTTACGTAAGATTCCATTTCGTTTTTCAAAATAATAAAATGCTAGAAAAGGATCACTTACACTAAAACTCTCAGTTTGACGTAAATCTAAGATTTTTATTTTTCAACAGATAAGTAATATTCTTGCTGTCGACTACATATTTTTAAGTTTTTCTGGGGTTATTCAATAATAATTTGATTAGAATACATAATTGGAATTTGTTTACATCAACTTGGAAAATCTTACGTAAGAATGGGTTTGACCCCCCCCCCCCCCCCACCCCCCAATTAAGGGTATGGAGATATTTCCTCCCCATCTCCCCCTCGGGACCCTTACGTAATTAATGAATGGCCCCTAAGACCCTTGCCAAACTACTAGATGACTTTTGCTGCCCAAAACCATTAAGATTCTTATGAAACGGAGGGGAGACAAGGGGCAATGCACTAGACCAGTGGTTTCCAAAGTGGGTTCTACGAAAAAATTTAGGGGTTCCGTGTGACGAATTTTATTTCCTTAAAGAAAATAAGAATGGTGTTTTTTTATATTAAGTTCATCAAAATGAAAATCCTACCAAAAATATGTATTAAATTCTTAAAACTATGTCCGAAATTCGGATTAGGTGTACCAAAACAAGTTAAAACCCTCTTTTTACAGTCAAATTTCCAAAAATTTTCTCGGGGAAGACCCACAGCCACCCTGATGGTTCTTGGAACTCGCTTAATCACTACTTTTTTAAAATTAAGTTGGCTTGTTTCATTTAATATCAGATATTAAATTTTGAAAAGTCGTTGATTAAAAAATATCCAGGGTTCCGCGATCATTGGCAACAAATTGGGGGGTTTCACAAGCAAAATATTTGTTTTGGGGGGGGGGTGTCATCCTTTCCACTTCCAACAGCCAGTGGTGTAGCCAGAAAAAAAATTTCGGAGGGGGATATTGGAATTTTGGGGGGCATATGGAGTAACTTTATTTATATTCTATGGTAGGAAAATTTCTGACTTTCGGGGGGGGGGTATATCCCCAAATCCCCCCATGGCTACGCCCCTGCCAACAGCTATTGTACTCTAGTGCAGGGGTCTCCAAACTACGGCCCGCGGGCCGGATGCGACCCGCGAGGCCCTCTCATCCAACCCGCGGATACTTTTCTACCTGCGAAAAAAAAAATCAAGGGGGATTTTTGAGGGAGTACACCTTCAAACTCCAGTATAACTAGCCTCACTGGGTGAGGCCATGAGCTGAATTGTTACAGAACGTGTGACTTGAAAGTCACAGTCAGCTGAGGAGTGGCTAGCTTGATGCTAACCCCCTCTTGATTTCCCCAAATTACGTGAGGTGTTTTTTCCAAAATCTGGACCCCCCCCTCCCCCCACGTGAGATTTTCTCAACCACTAGTTTTGTTTTATCGGCATAAAAATTGCCATCCAGATCGCAAAATTTTGATACAAAAACACATTGAAATCGAAACCATGGTTCTAACTTGTAATTATCACGACTGACTGGCTAATGATTTCCTAGTTTGACTAATCTGAGCATTTTTTCTGAACTTGTGCTAAAAAATATTAATGAAAAAAACGTGTATTTTCTTAACTAAAAGTTGACGTGAGATTTTAATTGACTCCCCCCTCCCCCCTGGTGAGATTTTCCTGGAACCCCACTCCCCCCTTTTTACCTCACGTAATTTATGGATGTCCCCCTAGTGCATCGCAACCTTCTTTCTCCCCGCCGTTTGTTTGATAAGAATGGTTTTCGGGCCGAAAAAAGTCTTCTAGTAGTGATACCGAGAGTTAGTTTTGAACAATTCTCCTACTCGCACTCTCATTGAAATCGATTTTCCTCAATTGAATAAGAAATTAAACGTTACTTTAGAGAATTTTATAATAAAATACAGGATGATTTAAAACTCATGAGCATGAATGAAAGACATTTCCCCACGATAGTCCGCCATCTTGGTTAACGTACTTTTTATTAGAAAGGGGTTTAAATCTTTCTTTTAACTAGAACAAACGATCCAAGTAGATATTCATAAATTTTTATCGTCCAAATTTTGAAGAGTTTCAGTTAAAATACCTTAAAACTTTCTTCCAATGGCGAAATTGGTTAAAATAAAAAAAAACATATTCGTGGCGCCATCTTTGAATTCTAAGTGAAAGCAAAAGACCAGGAAAGTTTTCAATAACAAATGTTCAGTGCACAAATATTTGATAATATTAGCGTATTAACACTTTACACAACTAAATACTTTACAAATATACAATTTTCACATCCTTAAATTGATATATTGTATAAATAATAAAACTTTCTCAAATCATGTTGCATGCTTCCCATCACTAGCGAGAGACAGGCAACACACGAGAAGTTGAACGTGCGACCGTGTTGCCAGACGGATGTCGTTCTGTTGCACCAGTGGAAATGCTCCGGGCAACATGTCGCATAGTCGATTTTTCTCGAATCGACAAAAGTTTCCTCGGTGGAAAGGCCGCTTTAGATGAGTTATTTCAAAGAGGAAAAAACCGGATAGAAGCTACGGACTTGGGGTCATATTCAATAAAAGAACAAAACATTCGTTCAAAGGAATTCATTCAGTAAAAAAGGGAATATCGTGGAGAAATTTGAGGAACATCCCTCCCATACTTCCTAAATTTCTTTAAAATTGGAAGGAAGCACATTAAAAACACAGGTTATTTTTTTATACCGTTTGACCACACAAAGAGACCGGGGCCAAAACTGAAGACTGATAGAATTCTCTTTGTGTGGTTTGGGGGTTTTACTAGCACTCCCGTCCAAGGAGAGGTTTTCTTTTGTTCGCTAATTGACCACTCAAAGAGACCGGGCCACAAACTGAGGGTTGTGTAAAAGCCTTCCTTCCTGGAATTGAAACTATATATTTTTTTCTTTTGCAGTGCCGATACTAATCCACCCGATTGGATTCAATTCACCGTCAAGGAAACAGAGTCCGCCCAGTTTTTTCTGTTTACCCTCACCGTGTTCCACATCGCCGCACACAACTATGAGGCGACGCGGGAGTTCTGCGACATGTACCGCAAGCTGGTACTCTCGCTTCCCTATCCTCGGGAGTCGTTGGCAGCGGTCAACAAGTGGTTCCTCCTATTCTTCAACCCTATTCCAGTGGACATCGATTTGATTAAAGAACAATACATGGAAAGTCCCATGCATCCGGAGAGCCGTGTCCTGGGCGAACCTGTGAAACTCAGCGAGTTGTGCCGCTGCGTTCTGAGGGAAAGACTGCGAGACAACTTCCAGCTGCCTCATGGAGTCCACGGTATGAAAATACCGAAACTGATCAAAGCGTTCCTCACTTTTAACGATCCTAGCCTAGAGTAGGAATCATCTGGTCAAGAGGAGCCATGAAAATTATTAACATTGTACTTTTTGGTAATCGGCATACATGGGTGTGTCTATTCACTATAATCCACATGGCCGACACGCAGGGCTTTTAGCGTCGGTCCCTAAGTCCCTAAAACTTTTTTAGGCCTCTAAGGGTACCTTTTTGACCCCTAAGGAAAGGGGCAAAACACACCGGCCTCCACCAATGGCGAAAGCAATAAAAAAGCCATGAAGATGGTTATCTAAGACAGGGGTATCCAATAGAAGTGAGATAACCATCTTTTTGGCTTTTTTATTGCTTTCGCCACTGGTGGCGGCCGGTGTGTTTTGCCCCTAAAAGTCCCTTTTTTAGCTTTTGGTCCCTAAAGTACAGCTCCCGCAACAAAAAACGTTACATTGATCCATCGATGGATGGGCTGGGGATGCCAGTTTTGGCGATTAATTGACAGTTTGGGCAAAGGAAACTGTCAATTAATCGCCAAAACTGGCATCCGCAGCCTAACCATCGATGGATCAATGTAACGGTTTTTGGTGCGGGAGCTGTACCTAGAATTAAGTAATGTGTCACGTTTGAATTACTGTAAAAAGTTTCTAGTAATTTCTATTCCTATCATTGTGACGTTTGACAAAATGTCGTGTTGGCCTTGTGAATTCATTGAGATTGGTGCTACCATTTATTCATATCAGCAATTTTTACAAGTGTTAATAAAGAGATAATCATCATTACAGGGTTTTTTTTCTGAAGGAACTTTCAACAAGTTCTCCCAAACTCTGATGCACAGCCAGATTCTTTAAGTACAGGGTGTTTCAAAAGTCCCTTCCACGAAAAGTGAAAGTGAGGGGGGGGGGTATTTTTTTACAGGGCTATGACCAGACTTTTGTTTTGGGAAGTGATTTAACCCCAAATTTTTCTAAGTTTTTTTCTGAGTATATTATGAAGGAAATGTTAAGATTTGTGCGAGTAAGAAAAGGTTTTTAGAATAATGGTTGAATAAAAAAGGGCCCTCATCCGGAAAATCTTTTGTAATTTGGCTTTAAATTTAAAGTTTTTAAATGTGTGATTGAATGTGTGATTGTGTATGTGAATTTTGCAATTGATTTAGAACGATTTCCGATGTGTCAAACATCACCATTCATCATTAACCATCATCATTCTTATTATTAAACTAAAAACGATGAATCTTAACAAATCGAAACGCTCTTTTCGTGTCCATAAACCTTTTTCACTATTTAATATGAATTTTTTTTTTGGGCTCACGTTTTTTATTGGTATTGGTAGAACCCTAAACGAGTGCAGCTGATAAATTTTTTCACCGATGTTTTGTATTTCGTTTTATTTTAATCACAACAGTGAATTCTCACCTCCGTGGCATGTCCCAAGCCCAAAGTTACTCTAAAGATGGTTAGATAAATAATTTAATTATTGTGAAATGGAGTTAAAAGCTATTTTTTTCGATTACTTCTAAGTTAGAAGCTGAGTATTTTGGCATAGACAATTTTTTTTAACATTATTTTTTTAGACCATGTATATAGTATTTCATTATCATCCAGATTTGTACTAAGTGTAAAGCTAAAAGCCTCTAAATCGTCAGAAAGTTAAAGACCGATTTCAAAATTATTCCAGACTCATGAAGGATAGCAGGTTAATATCATAAAACCATGGGAAAAAGAAAGAAAAACAACTGTAAAATGTGATCCGACACTGTTCACTACTTCACTGCAACAAATGTCCATGCACTGAAAAAGTAGATTTACAGATTTGATATGTAGTTAGGAAAAGCTCGTTTTACTGGTCGTATTTTTCAAGGCTTTACACAATAGGGGAAAGTTTTCTACCTCGGTCCTACACTGTTTTTAGCTAAACCTTTTTTAGTATGGCAACACTACACATGTAGTTGGCATCCTTACAACCAGAACTCACAGTCTAGCTATTTTTTTCTTTTTAACAAAATTCAATTTGAAATAATCAGAGATATTTTTAACTCCTTTGAGAGAGTATTTCACTCCTTGAAAATCGGAATTACTCTTTAAAAAACTAGACAGGAGTAATTTGCACTCTTTGAATTTTTCACAAAGGATTAGCTTAAACCTTCAGCCACGGCATCCTAATTATCATAATTTTTAATTGTGTATTCATACAGCCATAGTACTTTTTTTTTCATTTATTGTTCAGATGGTTAGGGAGTTTGATTAAAGCCCAATAAAATAGCATCTTAATTTTTTTTTTTCAATTTCATTTTGTGTATAAAGAAGTAAGCGTTTTTAATAGAAATTTTGTCTTTGTATACTATGTAGTTTATGCTATTTCCGAATTTCACTCCTCATAATTGAATTTCACTCCTCCTAAACACCAATTCCGAAAATCCTGATGAAAAAAAATTGAGCATAAGATTTAATTGTTATTGAGTAGTACATGTTTCAGTTTATTTGGAAAATATTTATTTCCTTGTGAATGAAATAGACGTATTCTGAAATTAACTTCTTAAAACGGATTAAACGGGCACACGTTTTGAGAGCTTTTTGAATTATTTCTGAGAAATATGTTTCACATTTAAAAAAAAAACGAGATGAAGGTCAATTATTTCTTTGATTTCCATTTTAAGCAGCGTTCGAAATTGGGGTGGATTGCTGGTCCGGGACAACTAAAAAACGGCTCGGACCAGTGGAATCAGAAAATCACTGGTCCACCGGACCAGTGTGTGCGTGGCGAAAAAATATATCCCACCCTCCAATTCTAGTTTTCGCTACGAGTTGGAGAAGAAAGTCATGAAAGAGGCATGCACCGTTCACACACTCTCTCTCTCTCTCTCTCGCTCTCTCGCGCTCTCTCTCTCTCTCGCTCTCTCTCTCTCTCTCTCTCTCTCGCGCTCTCTCTCTCTCTCGCGCTCTCTCTCTCTCTCGCGCTCTCTCTCTCTCTCGCGCTCTCTCTCTCTCTCGCGCTCTCTCTCTCTCGCGCGCTCTCTCTCTCTCGCGCTCTCTCTCTCTCGCGCTCTCTCTCTCTCGCGCTCTCTCTCTCGCGCTCTCTCTCTCGCGCTCTCTCTCTCGCGCTCTCTCTCTCGCGCTCTCTCTCTCGCGCTCTCTCTCTCGCTCGCTCTCTTTCTCGCTCTCGCTCTCGCTCTCCTAACAACCGGTTCAGGGTAGTTCAAGGGGGTTCCCCCGGCGAAAAAGAAAAAATATTATTGAATATGTATTAATTTTTAAAATTACTATTTATTACTCACATTCAGTGCAATAGTTACTTTTTAATATTTAATTTAAATTTGTCGGACCAGTGATTTTTGTTGCGGACCAGTAAGATTGGCAAAGCACTGGTCCGCAGGTCCAGTGATTTTTTTTCCAATTTCTAACGCTGATTTTAAGCCAAGAATAATTTTAAATAATCTTCCTAACGAGCAAAGTTTGTCTTCCCGGGTAGGCACGAGTGGTAAACCCAAACGGGGAAGGCCCATTCTCTTCTAGGGTTGGATAGGTATGGAGAGAGGGAGAGCGCCAAACTGGTTTCCTCGCGCGAAGTCTCCACCTCCCTTCCTTCTCCTTAGAAGGGGTCGGGGGGGGGGGTGCTTAAGTAGCCAAGCCAGCTACCCTGATTTCCCGCACCCCTAAAAAACTTGGATTTTCCGCGTTTTGGTTTGCCACTCGTGCCTAGCCGGGGCAGACAAACTTTACAATGTCTCCTCAATGTATTTGTATTCAAATAAAACCACCATTCTGAAATTGCACGAATTAGGGTGTAAACTCAAAAAAAAATCCTTAAAAATTTAATTGTCTGCGATATTCAGTGTTTTTTAATAGTCGGGCTTTAGAATTAATTCTGGGGGAGGACTTCCCCTTTTTAACATTAAAGTTAGTGGTGCATCAACAATAAAAATTTGTCCGGTTCTGAATAACTGACGATTTCCTGAAGAGATACGGATGTAATTCAGTAAGGTGTCGTCCATAAATTAATTTTTTTTTTTTTGGGGGGGGGAATCTCATAAAACAGAAAAAACTTTACATGGAAAATACCTTTAAATAAACCTTTGAAATAATTTAAAGTTAATACTTTCTCGTTGTAGGTACACTTTGCAGGCCCATGCGGCACCCAATTTTAGAATCACTGCTCTAAACTTTCTACAATATTAAAATGGTGAAAATAATCAAAAATATCCCATAGAGATAAATTTAAGGTTCTGGCAATGCATGTGAAACTTCTGTTTCCCTTTCGTTTAAATCCAACACCAAATAAGTATTAATTAAAAAACACTCAAGTTTTACAGAGATTCTAATTACGTTTTTTAATTGCCTTTACATGGATAAGTATAAGTAGAAAGAAAATGTCCCAATTCAAATGTTTAAAATCTAAAAATGTTTCAAACTTTATGTTAGTAAATTTTGTGTAAACTTTGCCTGACGCAAGAAAAAAATTCAATCGGGTAGGCCTTCCTCTTGATAGTGTTTTTAGGTGACGTCACAACCGGTTATTTTCTTTTAACTGTGTACCTTCTGTACTGTAGGGCTTTTAACTGTTGCTAAGGCCGTTGTTTATCTGTTGCTAAGGCGGATTTTTGGATATGGGATCAATTAATTGCATAAATCCTCCAATAGAAGAATTCCACGGCTAGTCATTTTCTGTAAATGTAGGGCAAAAAACTGTAACTTTTCTATTGCCTTTATTAGGTTCGAGTCATGTGATTGAAAATGCTCTATAGATAAGCTCTGCAGGAGTTAACTTCTAACTTTTAAACATGTAGTATATAATATACAATAGCGGCATACAATACAATAAAATAATTAGCTGAAAAGTTAAGAGCGCATGAGACAACTTATTTTTCAGAAAATTTGGTTTCAAGATAAGGAAGTGTTATCTAGTCACACTGCCGTTACCTTGTTATCGTTATCAGTATCATATCTAGTCAGGGGAGAACGGAAATATTCCTCCCCCCTCGCCCGATCACTTTGGGGGGTTGTTTCTCTGGCCGTTGTAAATTCTATCCTTCTCTATAATGTGTATGGTTCGGGGAGTGTCCGGTTTGGGAAGTTAGTGGAATTTACCAACCGGGGTGGTTCCCAAAATAGTCCCTTTCTCAAAGCCACAAATGGAACCCCACCCACTATTGTCGGGATTTCCTCGCTAGCTGCCTGGCCTAGGGTTGGGGAGTACTGGAACTTGGATTTGTGCGTTCCCAACCGCCTAGCCAAGAAATAAATACAGACCACAGTCCTTATACAGCCCCTCAAGATAGGAGTTATCTTATCACGAGATCTGACCCCATTTTCCCAGCAGGACTCAGTGTGTTGTTGAGCCTTGAAAGAGAGAGATATGCGATGTGTCATTCCGAACGAACGAAAGCCCCAGTCTCCTGTGATCCCCACCAGCAACGATTGTGCAAACCAGTTTCAAAGCCTACCCTCCTCCAATAGGAGCATTCGCTCTTTCTTTCATTATTCGAGCATTCCCGGCACGGCATTCCTCTCGACACAGTCCAACAGCGGTTTAGTGCGGTTGCTACACGGACCTAATAGTTTCGTCAAATTACAGCAATTTCTTGTTCTCGAACCGAAATTTTTCCCAAGTTCGTTATGGATCCTTTCGAAAAGAAGCTGCATGATACCGGTTTGGTTTTTCCAGAATGCATATGGCGTTTTTGGCCAGAGTTGGAGTATTTGGACTTGGCCGACTTCGAAGGAAGCGCAACCGAAGGTTTCAGAAAATACCTGGGTCGGAAAAAAGAGCTTGCAGATTATCCTGAGTTCATTTCGTGCTCGTCTGATCGAGTGATTTCGATTCCCACGGACGACTGCCGGGTTTTATTCCAAAGGGTCGGTCACGAGCGGTACGGCCCTTCCATTTCGAGCTATCTCTCTGACTCTTGGAGGCGAAACGAAATTTTCCTGATCTACTTTAAAGACCTGTGCAAACAGCCGGACATTTTGCAATCCGGGGAAAAGGCCGTGCATTTCGTGAAAATCACCAAACACTTCGGGGTTCCCCAATGGAATGACATGGCACCGGAGGTCGTCGTTGACTTCGAGACCGTCTGTGTTCCGATTTTAAAAGGATTGCGCAAAATGCGAAGCAAACACCCACTCCTCGTGATAGATTTCATAAAAATGGTGTGTAATACGGAAAGAGCGAGACGCAGGTTGTTCACTGAGGTGCCAGATCGAGAGCACCTCGAATTCCTCCTCGATGCAGCGAACGAGACGAAATTCAACTTCTGGGGTGTCAGAGAAGGGTTTTTAAACCAGATAATCTTCGAACTCGTACAGCGTGGGGGTTACGACTTGGTGACGACCCTCATAAGATACGGATTTTCAATCCAAAAGATGCAACCACGCCCGGTGCAATATAAACTTTCATACTCCATGTAAGTACGTCATTTTTTTATTAACCTTTTATCCTAGCTGAAGGGTGATTTTGGCAATTTTTGACCCCCCTACCCCCATGTAAGGGTACGTAAGATTTTTCAAACCCCTCCCCCCTATTCTTACGTAAGATTCCATTTCGTTTTTCAAAATAATAAAATGTTAGAAAAGGATCACTTACACTAAAACTCTCAGTTTGACGTAAATCAAAGATTTTTATTTTTCAACAGATAAGTAATATTCTTGCTGTCGACTCCATATTTTTAAGTTTTTCTGGGGTTATTCAATAATAATTTGATTAGAATACATAATTGGAATTTGTTTACATCAACTTGGAAAATCTTACGTAAGAATGGGTTTGACCCCCCCACCCCCCAATTAAGGGTATGGAGATATTTCCTCCCCCTCGGGACCCTTACGTAATTAATGAATGGCCCCTAAGGCCCTTGCCAAACTACTAGATGACTTTTGCTGCCCAAAACCATTAAGATTCTTATGAAACGGAGGGGAGACAAGGGGCAATGCACTAGACCAGTGGTTCCCAAAGTGGGTTCTACGAAAAAATTTAGGGGTTCCGTGTGACGAATTTTATTTCCTTAAAGAAAATAAGAATGGTGTTTTTTTATATTAAGTTCATCAAAATGAACTTAAAACTGTTCTTAAAACTGTATGTCCGAAATTCGGATTAGGTGTATGTACCAAAACAAGTTAAAACCCTCTTTTTACAGTCAAATTTCGACTATAAATTACTATTAAATAATATTTCATACACAAATAGGGTATCTTCTCCTTCCTTTTTCATTAAAACGGTGGTAGACCCCACTGGTTTTTTCCCCATGGGTCCCCATTTAAAAAAAAAAATTCAAAGAAAATTTCCTGTAACATTTAAAACTAAAGAAAATGGTAAGAGATAAAGTAATTCCTTTTAAAAGAGGTATGGCACTGACTTTGATTATTTATGACTTTTGTAAAATTATTTTCGTTAAAACGGCGGTAGACCCCACCGATTTTTCTTTCCCAATGGTTAGGAGACCTACTAAGCTACAAAATACGACATTCAGATATTTTTTAACGCGATGCTGTTTTTAGACATGCTTTGTTAAAAATGACACTTTTTGAAAATGTTACACTTTTAACCGGTTATAACTACCAAAAGCATCACTGCCCCAGTAATTTGTTTTGCAATTAAGGTTGTCCTAATAGTGAAGTACCATGTAGAGGGAAAACATTTTGGGGGTATCATTGCTTTTTCAGAATAATGAGGTTTAAAAGTGGGCAAAAACTGAATTTTTTTGCGTTTTTTGTCGCAGCATAAAAAGGGAAAGCAACGACCCCCCACTGAAACGTTTGAATTTTTATAATCAGGCATATGTATGCTATCAATACATGCAAACAGATTTTCGGGATATCGTTGTTTTCAAGAGATACAGCACCAATAAGATACGAACATTTTCAAAACAACAACTTTTCAAACAGAGCAATCAAAAAATACAACTATCAGCTTAGTCCGAATTTCAAAATAATGGCTCTTAAAGAAAATAAGAATGGTGTTTTTTTTTTAAATTAAGTTCATCAAAATGCAAATCATACCAAAAATATGTATTAAATTCTTAAAACTGTACCTATGTCCGAAGTTTGGATTAGGTGTACCAAAACAAGTTAAAACCCTCTTTTTTTAGTCAAATTTCCAAAAATTTTCTCGGGGAGGACCCAGAGCCCTCTGATGGTTCTTGGAACTCGCTTAATCACTACTTTTTTAAAATTAAGTTGGCTTGCTTCATTTAATATCAGATGTTAAATTTTGAAAAGTCGTTGATTAAAAAATATCCAGGGTTCCGCGATCATTGGCAACAAATTGGGGGGTTTCACGAGAAAAATAGTTTGGGAACCACTGCACTAGACTACTCCTGTAGTGGAGAAAAACGGGGGTGTCATCCTTTCCACTTCCAACGGCCAGTGGCGTAGCCAGAAAAAAAAATTTCGGAGGGGGATATTGGAATTTTGGGGGGCATATGGAGTAACTTTATTTATATTCTATGGTCATTCTATTATATTCTATGGTCAGAAAAGGAAAATTTTTGACTTTCGGGGGGGGGGGTATATCCCCAAATCCCCCCATGGCTACGCCCCTGCCAACAGCTATTGTAGTCTAGTGCAGGGGTCTCCAAACTACGGCCCGCGAGGCCCTCTCATCCGGCCCGCGCATACTTTTCTACCTGCGAAAAAAAAATCAAGGGGGATTTTTGAGGGAGTACACCTTCAAACTCCAGTATAACTAGCCTCACTGGGTGAGGCCATGAGCTGAATTGTTACAGAACGTGTGACTTGAAAGTCAGTCAGCTGAGGAGTGGCTAGCTTGATGCTAACCCTCTCTTGATTTCCCCATAAGTAACCTTGGTACTCATTTTATCTTTTTTGGGGGAGGACCCCCAGACCCCTCTTTTGTAACTTTTAACTCAGCTAATAACTTTAATCTTCATAAAAAGTTCAGAAAATTTGTAATCCTACCTAAAAATGCATTGAAAAGGTACATTAAGTCTCCTCTCCGATAAAAAATCTTGTTTGGGGTATATATAATATGATAATGACTTAATTTTCTCAGAAGATATTACGGCACATGGATCCAAAAAAATAACCTATTTACTGATACCTATTTCAAATTGTTTTATTTTCATAAGTTCACAAGATACAAGTGCACTTGTGCTTGCCTATTTTAAATTTAAAAGTTTCTTAAATGCATGTTTTTTCTCTTTTGAAAATAATAATAATTGTGATTTAATTCTAATGTTGTTACTTAATTCTTCTTTCAAAACATAATGCTGAACCCCTATTTGAACTACCCACGAGCCGACACTGGTTTTGATTCTTTTTTATTTAACCTCGAGTAATTAAACGGCCCCCGAACTGCTGTTTAACAGTTAATGCGGCCCGCGGGCTGAAAAGTTTGGAGACCCCTTGTCTAGCTAGTGCATCGCAACCTTCTTTCTCCCCGCCGCGCCGTTTGTTTGATAAGAATGGTTTTTCGGGCCGAAAAACTCTTCTAGTTTGGCCAGGGCCTTAGAAGAGTTATTTCAAAGGGGGAAAAACCGGATAGAAGCTACAGACTTGGGGTCATATTCAATAAAAGAACAAAACATTCGTTCATAAGAATTCATTCAATAAAAAAGGGAATATCGTGGAGAAATTTGCGGAACATCCCTCCCTTAATTCATATAAATCCTAAATTTCTTTAAAATAATCCCGAATGGAAGGAAGTAGAAGGAAGCACTTCAAAAACACTCAGGTTATTTTTTTTACCGTTTGACCACACAAAGAGACCGGGGCCATAACTGAAGACTGATAGAATTCTCTTTGTGTGGTTTGGGGATTTTCCTAGCACTCCCGTCCAAGGAGAGGTTTTCTTTTGTTCGCTAATTGACCACTCAAAGTTGTGTTGTTGCCTTTGGGAGGCCTTTTGCCTTTGCCTTTGGGTTGTTGGGAGGGTTGTGTAAAAGCCTTCCTTCCTGGAATTGAAACTATATTTGTTTTTTTTCTTTTGCAGTGCCGATACTAATCCACCCGATACGATTACATACACCGTCAAGGAAACAGTGTCCACCCAGTCTTTTCTGTTTATCCTCGCCGTGTCCCACATCGCCGTACACAACTATGTGGCGACGCGGGAGTTCTGTGACATGTACCGCAAGCTGGTACTCTCGCTGCCCCATCCTCGGGAGTCGTTGGCAGCGGTCAGCAAGAGGTTCCTCCTATTATTCAACACTATTCCAGTGGACATCGATTGGTGTAAAGAACAATACATGGACAGCCCCATGCATCCGGAAAGCCGCGTTCTGGGCGAACCTGTGAAACTCAGCGAGTTGTGCCGCTGCGTTCTGAGGGAAAGACTGCGAGACAACTTCCAGCTGCCTCATGGAGTCCACGGTATGAAAATACCGAAACTGATCAAAGCGTTCCTCACTTTTAACGATCCTAGCCTAGGGTAGGAATCATCTGGTCAAGAGGAGCCATGAAAATTATTAACATTGTACTTTTTGGTAATCGGCATACATGGGTGTGTCTATTCACTATAATCCACATGGCCGACACGCAGAGCGTTAAGCGTCGGTCCATAAACTTTTATAGGCCTCTAAGAGTCCCTTTTTTGGCCCCTAAAAGTCCCTTTTTTAGCTTTTTGTCCCTATAGTACAGCTCCCGCAACAAAAAACGTTAAATTGATCCATCGATGGATAGGCTGGGGATGCCAATTGTGGCGATTAATTGACAGTTTGGGCAAAGGAAACTGTCAATTAATCGCCAAAACTGGCATCCCCAGCCTAACCATCGATGGATCAATGTAACGTTTTTTGGTGCGGGAGCTGTACCTAGAATTAAGTAATATGTGTCACGTTTGAATTACTGTAAAAAGTTTCTAGTCATAAAGTCAACCATATGGACTTCTATTCCTATCTTTGTGGCGTTTGGCAAAATGTCGTGTTGGCCCTGTGAATTCATTGAGATTGGTGCTACCGTTTGTTCATATCAGCAATTTTTACAAGTGTTAATAAAGAGATAATCATCATTACATGTTTTTTTTATGAAGGAACTTTCAACAAGTTCTCCCAAACTCTGATGCACAGCCAGATTCTTTAAGAGTACAGGGTGTTTCAAAAGTCCCTTCCACGGCTATTATTTTGAAACAATAACGTCTCCTAGGGTCATAGAAGTAAGGGATACCCAGGTAAAAGAGACCTTGGAGCAGGGACGTGAGAACGTTTTTGAAAGTGAGGAGGGGGGGGGGCGAAGCATTTTTACAGGACCATGGACCAGGGATGTGATTTAGCCCCAAATTTTTCTAAGGTCTTTTCTGAGTATATTATGAAGGAAATGTGAAGCTTTGTGCGAGTATGAAAAGGTTTTTAGAATAATGGTTGAATAAAAAAGGGCCCTCACCCGGAAAATTTTTTGTAATTTGGCTTTAAATTGTAAGTTTTCAACTCATGTTTAGACATTTGATACCCTTTGGGTACTTCTTATAATCTTCAGTCCCCCTAGAAAACTTTGGTAAATTTCCCCCTCAAAATCGAATTCTGGCTTATTTTGCGACCTTTTAACAACCCAAATAGCACCGATATTCGTAAGCGACAGAACATTTAAGAAAAACTAGTATCTCTCTATTCTAAAAAGAGTGTTTGGTGATCAGTTTCCAGGTAAAACCTTTTTAATTACATCCGTATAAAACATTTCTGGTATCAAACTAACTGTTTCGGTTCGATACCAGAAATGTTCGGTATCGAACTTTGAGGATATGCAAAAAGCCATTAGAATTTCTAAAAAAATCATAAATTTTAAAATAGTATTTCCATTTTTTTTAGATTACGGATAAGGTCACAGTTACAAAGCAAGTACTGTCAAACAACTTATCATGCATCCAATCACAGCAACCAAATGACACCATATTTTATGATGAAACAAATTAATTTCACGTTTTAAAAAATGTACTTTACAGTACTTTCCAAATTAAATACCTTTTAAAAGACCGATAAAAGTGTTATAGGGTCACACCTATACAGACAGATCTTCATGAAATTTATATGCTTAATGTATCCATTAAGATTAAGAAAAAATCTCAATTTTTATCCAATTCTGCTTAGTAGTTTTTGTGATTCGGCCGTTTAGAGTTTACGCTCATCATTATTCTTGAATTTGAGTGGGCGCTTCAGGCTCGTGATATTTTGCGGTTTACGCAACCAAATTTTTATTTCTATAGATAGAACTTAAATATTTGGTACGATATTCATCAATAATGTACAGAATCGAATGGCTGCATGAATTTTAAAATTGAAATTATCTATCGTGGTTAACACTAGAACCGCGGCATTTTCGGTATAACTAAAACCGCGGGCCTGGGTCAAATTGACCCCGGCTTATAAAACTGAGCTTTTAATGGAAAATATCATATTATTTTGAGAAAAATTACTTTATTTTCTTCTTTGCTCTATATTAAGGTCAATAAAGGTAGACATTATTATAATAAGTATTTAAATGCCAAAAATGTGTGATTATATTTCAATATTAAAAATGTGATGATTATATTTCAATTTCTGAAGCTAAAAATTTCAGTAAACCCAGATTTTAGTAATTTTATACATATTTACTATAAACATCACCGGCATTCCATAATTTAATGCCAAATTTAGTTTTAAAATCATAATTTCAATTCAATTTCCAGGCTTTTCCACCAAATATCGTGTAAAACTACTGCTGGTCAATTTTCAAAAAAAATCGTTTCTTTATAAAAACAAATAAAATTCGTTATACTTTTATTTTAAGTGTCAGAAATTATTAAAATAGTATCAGTTTGAAGAAATTTTTATCGCATTTATTTTTATAATTGCTAATTCTCATTTTTCCCCAAATAGGCTTTGGAGCATAGAGGCGCAATAGATCGGTGGTTCCCAAAATCATGATTACCCTGAAATTACTAAAAGTTCTAAATTTCTTCTGCTGTAGCTACCTCTAGGTTATGAAATTGTAAGTTCAGAGCTTCAAAAAAGATCAATTTATGATTTTTTTGCATTATTTTCTTCAAATAAAAAAATTAGACTGCTTTCAGTGGGAATTTGGAGGAAAATTAGCAGAATATATACATTAGATTAGGGTGGCCCTTATTATAATGGAGAAAAAAAATTTTCAATATTTTTTTGGGCACCCCACTCAATTTTTTTCCTTTTACTATGAAATGAAAGTGTGCAAAAGGATTTTCCGATATTTTAATATTAACCCGTGCCGCACGGCGGTTGAAGTTTGAATCCCATAGCGTGCCATAGTAACTGTGGCTTAATGTGGGAATAGCTTCTCCGCTCGTTTCCTGAACTTCAGAATGACAATTGATTTTAATAATTTCAGCATTATTAAGGGTAAGGAATATGAAAATACTACCTAAAAATATTATTAGTAGATAAAAGCAGTAAATTGAATAAAAAGGTAATTCTTGAAAATAAATTGTAAAAACATCCAATAAAATTATTTCACATAGCATAACGCAAAACAATAACTACACTTTTAGATACAATAATTAAAAAAAATCCGTTTAATATTTTATACACATTTTCAATATAACATATTCTATATATCTATAACCTTTATTAAATTCTATGTAATATCTTAAAAAAGAAATAAAGAGTTTATTCACTTTTAGGACCAATTATTCAAATTTACGCTTAAAAGTAGAATTTTTGCAATCGGGGTATTGTTTTCCCTTCAACACATTGCAAAAGGTACTGTTTCTGCTCCTCATCTATTGTGACATTGTGAGAAGTCCATTTAAATTTCGAATTAATTTTACAACCCTTTCAACTGTGTCATTGACAGCAGACAAATTTTGAAATGTCTCAGGTATTTAGGTATGAAAAGTCATCATTCCAAAGTTCTGGATTGATGTTAAAGAAACTAATATCAACGTTCAATCTCTTAATAAAATTAAAGTTTTTTGGGAAATAAAGTCCTCAATTTTTCCCTGAAAAATAAGGAATCAATCCGTAATTAGGTATAGTAAAATTTTTATATGTGAATATTCCTAAGATAATCAAAAATAATATTTATGGCTAAGTTAAAAAATCCCAATAAGATATTTTAAGTAAACTGAAGAGGGCAACTTCATTAGGATAAAATAAAAGATGCATTTTCTTGCAGTATTAAGAGTATCACGTTTGAAATTCTTGATTATGCCCTTTTTTGATTCCACATCGACGTTTTCATTAAAATGGATAGAATGCATATTCTTCATTAAGATACAACAAATGATTGACAAATTTCGTTACATCAACCAAAGAAATATTTTTGTTAATGGTCTTGTATTTCTTTAAAGCCTGTAATAATTTTAAATCATTTAACACTGATGGCCGATGGGTACTTCCTATCCATCCTATCACATAGATCTTCACAAGAAATAAACAATTGTTTTTTTTTTTAAACCTTTCAATTTCTGTTCTTTTAAAGGCAAATGGTTTTTAAACATGAATGACAAAGGATTTTTCCCACTTAAAATGATTTTTTTAGTCTTGTGTCTGGCGCAATATGTCCTGCTATGGACCTTTCACCATAAAAAAGTGAACCAACCAATCTAAACTTGTACATTTTCATGGAATAAGTGGCTTTAGCCATCCATCTGGTATGATGTAGAGCTAGTGGTCTAAATTTAAATAATGTTTCTGAATTTCCCCATAAAAATTACACACAATTCAATTACCTCCTTATAATCGTGTTTCCGTTCTTTTAGGGCATTAACAAAATATAATAAGTAGTGCTCAAAATTTATATTTGATTGATATTTCCATCAAATATTTTTCACCGTCTTCCTTATTTGATACCATTCCATCTTTCCCTTATTTTTTTAAAACTAAGATCACAACTGGACTTATTTTAATTTGGCCAGTTCTTGCTCTAACACACTTCTTAATATCAATTAGTATGTTATAGCGACATGTGAAATGCGTAAGCTGTCGGTCCGCATAGTGTTCCAAAATATTGACAGCATACCATTAACCCATCCAGTGTGGGAACTGGTGGTGTCTGATGAAGAGCGAATTTTCCTAACTATAAATTAAAATTATGCTAAAATTATCAAATTTTACAAAGTTTTCATGGATTTTAACACACATCTTCATCACACATGCTCATTTTGTGACTCGTATTTCATCTTTTTGTCATTCTGATCTAGAGGAAGCGAGCGGACAAGCGCTTCTCCTACTATAAGCCATATAGTGGAGTAGAATTAGGGCTTGACCGTGAACAAATTACAACAAAAGCAAACTCTGCGGGAAATGGTAGGTGACATGGTCCTAATCAACATACTAAAAATATACATCCGTACTAGTGGTAGAAATATGTTTTTTTGGCCGCCATCTTGAAAAAACACCCAAAAATTTTTTTCATCAAAAAAGGTCGTGTAAGGTATCAAACTGTGGAGAATTTTGTGCTGAAAGAGAATATGATTTTTGTTTTTCTTAAAATTCATTAAAAACGTAAAATTTTTGACCAAAAACGCAAAGCCGATAAATGATAAAGGGCCCTCCCTCCATACTAAACGCATCTTAAACGTTCTAAACTTTTTTAAAAACACTACTTTGAGACAAATGGTAGTTGACATGGTCCTAATCAACATACTAGAAATATACATCCGTACTGGTGAGGAAAATATCGTTTTTTGATCGCCATCTTGAAAAACACCAAAACACATTTTACTCCGTAAAATGTCTTGTAATATATCAAACTGCAGGGAATTTTGTGCTCAATAAGAATAAGATTTTTGTTTTTCTTTAATTTTGATAAAAAATAACTTTTTTTGACCAAAAACTGATAGCAAATTCAATGATAAATGGCCCTTCCTCCATACTTTATGGACCATAAGCGTCCTTAGCTTTTCTGAAAACACTATTTTGAGGTGACAGGTGTATGAGGTGTGTGTTTGAGGTGTAGGTGACATGGTTCAATTAAACATATACATCTGTTTTAATGTGAAAAATGCGATTTTTTGACCGCCATCTTGAAAAAAAAATTTACATGAAAAGTCATTCCTCAAACTGCTGGGAATTTTGTGCTGAAAGAGAATATGATACTTAAAAATAATTAATAACATATCCATTGCTAAAAAATCCATCCATTTATTAATTAGATTTGGACTAGGTTACAAAATTCTAGGATACTTTGATTTTTTTTTACAAATTTAATAGGAAACTACTTTCAAGTTTGATAGTTTTAAGCTTGAAAATATAACATTAAACATATAATTAAAAAATTTTAAGAACAAATTATAGGTTCTATCAACACCGTCATAGTCCAATATCATTTTCATCTTCATAAGTATTAATTAGGTCTCCTGTATTACTACAGTTCTTTCCACAACAGTTTTTGCAAATAACAGAACAAGAAAGTTCATATCGGCGGAATGTACATTTCATGATTTCATACTGTAACATGGCTCATCAGCTGTAGTTTGGCATGCACATTTGATCATTTCTAAAAGCTCCTTTGGTGCTGGACTTCTATCTGTCAATATTGGCTGGAATTCTCCTTCAACTAACTGCCAACCCCATAGCGTAGGATCAGGGCTATGGCATGAACAGATTCTTCCAAATAAAACACTGCAAATTTACTCGAAGTAAATGATATTTTGCAGCATTTTGTGTCGGAGGCAAACGTGCAATATCAAATTCTTTTTTAGCTGAAGCTATTTTCCACATATATTCTTCATAACGAAGATTATTCAAGTCGTTGGTATTAATGTTACCTCCGTATAATGACACAATAACTTTGCAGCCCATTTCCAGTAACTCTTCCTTATTAGTAATTTCCGTAGACCCAAATTGGAAAGCATATTCGAACAATATTTGAGAATTTATTATATTTTTTAAAGCCGAAGACTTGCTTTTTCCAAATAATGAACTGTTGGTGTCACATCCAGTATCCAGTTAACGCATGGACAAATGGCAAAGCTTTGCAGGCCTCTTATCCAATATCTCCTTGCATTGCTTGAATGTCGCGAACTTTATCCGATTGTAGGGCAGACTGCATTAAAATGTTTGATGACGAATTATATAGTAGTAAAATTAAAACATCGGTGTCATCAGCTACAACTGTGACTTGTTTCTCCTGTGCTAGGTTTAACGCTTCTTTAACAATCAACGTATCTGCATCTCCTTCGGCATGAATGACGGAATGGCCATTTCTTTGAAAATAATTCCCTAGCATATTTCCCTAGCAACTAATATTTATGAATCTTTGTTTATTTTGTGAGTTTGAGAGGAACTTACTCTTCTGGACTATAACTGGCGAGTCTTCGTCAAAGATAACAGTGGCAGATGACTGCTTTGAGTGTAGTCTGTGCTCCATATATTTAACGTTGGATTTTCCATACCCATCGAACACTATTGTCACTTTCCCATCCTATCTAAGGTGTTGGCTAATGAAGATTTATCAGTTTTCCTCATTTGCTGAGTAGTGAGTACTGTGGTCAAATAAGGCAGATGGAAGAGTCGATAACTCGTACCTAAAAAAATGTCTCGCATCTTGAACGGTGTTTTCTAAGGAGATACATGCCAGCATCCTTTGGGTTAAAAGGCGTGAATCAATGTGGCGAGTCTCTCCAGCAATAACTATACCTTTTTTAATTGTCTTCAGGGTAATTGCCAAGTCTGATTTTAGACAGGTAGCTTCTTTGAAAAGTTTGCCTGTAAGTTTTTCTTGTACATTTCGCCCAATGATGTCTGCATTTTCTACATTAACCTTGTTCTCACTATCTGTTATTCCGTTAAAAATATTCCATAAACCACTTGATGAAGGAGAAAATGGATTGTGGTGGATAAAAAACTTCATGAACATTTGCATATCTTCAAAATCTCTCACAAATCATTGAATTTGCTATCAGTTTTCGGTCAAAAAAGTTATTTTTTATCAAAATTAAAGAAAAACAAAAATCATATTCTTATTCAGCACAAAATTCCCTGCAGTTTGATATATTACAAGACATTTTACGGAGTAAAATGTGTTTTGGTGTTTTTCAAGATGGCGGTCAAAAAACGATATTTTCCTCACTAGTACGGATGTATATTTCTAATATGTTGATTAGGACTATGTCAACTACCATTTGTCTCAAAGTAGTGTTTTTAAAATAGTTTAGAACGTTTAAGATGCGTTTAGTATGGAGGGAGGGCCCTTTATCATTGTACCGGCTTTGCGTTTTTTGTCAAACATTTTACTTTTTAATGAATTTTAAGAAAAACAAAAATCACATTCTCTTTCAGCACAAAATTCCCCACAGTTTGATACCTTACACGACCTTTTTTGATGAAAAAAATTTTTGGGTGTTTTTTCAAGATGGCGGCCAAAAAAACATATTTCTACCACTAGTACGGATGTATATTTTTAGTATGTTGATTAGGACCATGTCACCTACCATTTCCCGCAGAGTTTGCTTTTGTTGTAATTTGTTCACGGTCAAGCCCTTTTTCGACCTAATTCTACTCCACTAATAGTTACTATGGCGCGCTATGGGATTCAAACTTCAACCGCCGTGCGGCACGGGTTAATATTAAAATATCGGAAAATCCTTTTGCACACTTTCATTTCATGGCAAAAGGAAAAAAATTAGGGGGGGTGCCCAAAAAAATTCCGACTTTGAAAAATAAGGGCCACCCTAATATACATACAGGATATATGCATTTAAAACATTTTACCTTTGTAAAATGAATTTCCCTCAAAAAATAGGGAATGGACAGAGCTCTTCCATGATTTTTTACCGATCCACCCATGTGTATTCGGAGGAATGCAATTTGTAACTTATCTGCTCGAAAAACCTGTTTCAAGCATTCTTTATTATCCCAAACTGGTCTAGTGACCTTGACCTCTGTGGGAAAAGAGGGTAAAACTGATAAAACGGGATTCTTCAAATTTTTGACAGTGTGCAATTCATAGTGCGATTTCATAAGGGTAGAAGGCTTTGGGTCAGAGTCAGAATCACCCGCCCCGCGGTATTAGGTATACATGTTTTTTACAAAAAAATGGTAAAAGCTAGAATCCTCATTTTTTCACAGTTTACTATTAACAATGATTCAGGAAAAGCCACAAAATTTTTTAAGTCTGCGTTTGTAACTTTTTGAGAAAAACGAAATCAAATCTCGTTTTGGGTCAAATTGACCCACTCCGCGGTTATAGTGTTAAAATGGCTCTGAAACAAGATAAAAAATGCGTATAGCTAACCTCTATGAAGCGTTCGAAATTAGGGTGGATTGCTGGTCCGGGACAACTAAAAAACGGCTCGGACCAGCGGAATCAGAAAATCACTGGTCCGCCGGACCAGTGTGTGTGTGGTGAAAAAAATATCCCACCCTCCCATTCTAGTTTTCGCTACGAGTTGGAGAAGAAAGTCATGAAAGAGGCATGCACCGTTCACACACACTCTCTCTCCTAACAACCGGTTCAGGGTTCCCCCGGCGAAAAAGAAAAAATATTATTGAATATGTATTAATTTTTAACATTACTATTTATTACTCACATTCAGTGCAATAGTTACTTTTTAATATTTAATTTCAATTTGTCGGACCAGTGATTTTTGTTGCGGACCAGTACGATTGGCAAAGCACTGATCCGCAGGTCCAGTGATTTTTTTTTCCCAATTTCTAACGCTGCCTCTATGAATATTTTTCAGTACCATTCGAAAGACATTTTCTTTCAAATAGTGAAGAAAAATCAGTGGGGTTTGGGGTTTAAGAGGTCTTTTTGCATCGTTTGATGACAGAAAGTGATTCTGATTAAAATCCACTTTAACATAAGTAGCCATACAGAAAAAACTACTGGCCCTTGGTAATAATTTCTGTAAAGAAAATTTCGGAGTTTCGGGGGGGGGGATATATCCAAAAATCCCCCCGAAACTCGGAAATTTTCTTTTATTGACTATAGAAAACCACTAAAACTACCCCATTCCCGAAATATCAATATCCCCCCTCTAAAAAAAATTTTCTGGCTACGCCACTCAATATTTTAAAGAAGGATTGTGATTTTATGTTTTTACTAGTGATGGGCAAAATTGACACTTTTAGGTATCGAATACTTTTGAAATTAAGTACAAATATGTTTTTAAAAATTTAATAGTTTTACCTGCAAACTGAAAGTATTAACAATTCAAAAGGATGCACATGAAGCCCCGTTGAGCTAAAAGTAGTCTGTAAAAAAAACTAAAAATTAATTGAACGGGAGATTTAAAAATAGAAACTAATATAAATTCCCCGTATAAAACCCTCTCCTGCAAAGCCGATCCAACCCAACATTCCAACCTTCGGCAAACCTTCCCATCCTCGCCGAAAACTAGTAGAAGATCCACCAACAAAATCAATCACCAAGACCGCAAACGCAAGACCAAGGGCTGTATTCTACTTGTCCGTTTGGGTTTTAGCGAATTTCCCGGGGTGAAAACGCTGAAATTTGTTTTCTACCAGAGCTTTTTCGTTCCGCTTTCAATCGAATTCGACACCAGTGAGTTCGCGTCGACTTGGCTCGAGGAATTTCGATCGAAGTAGTCTCTTAATTGGCTGAGAGGGTTTGTTTGGTTTACAATCATCGACGCTAAAATTTTTGCGAGTTAATTGTTTGGGTTTGATAGTTTCCTTCAAACGGTGTGCTCAGTTGGGAAGTCCAATCAAGGTAGTTGGAGGTTTCACCTGCTGGTGATATACGAGCTCGATTGTCCACACCTGTCTGCTATTAAACTACTTGGTGTGCACTCGGTAAAAGTATCATTTATTTCTCAAACTTATGGAGTTTTAGTACGAATTTTATATGAAACTATGCGGAAATTTTCTGCATATTTCAAAACCGTCCTTATCTTTTTTCTATCAGCAACAGTTAAGAAAATATATAGTTCGTCTTAGACACTGGAAGGAAACCATCTCACTTCCTTTAGAATCCGCATTGATTGATTGACACTTCCTTACCAGGTGGTAAATCTTTCAAGACATTACTCCCCTGGTGGTGATAAGAAAACACATCTAATTGGACGTGTCCATGTCCAATCTGGAAAACGACACCGGATTTTATCTCAGGTCTGATATCTGAAAGCGTGTTAAAAATAGGCAATTTCCGCATTCGCATTCTCTTGAACCCAGTACGTCACAAATGCGGAAGGAGAAATCGGTAAACACAAAGCCTGTTGGATTGCTAGGAGGAGTTTCGGTACGCAAAATCGTGATTAACAAAATAATCATATTTTTTAATTGACATTCTTCATTTCACTCAAAATTCAGACACCGCGATGGGAACTACTTTGTTGGTTAGTGACGTCATAGGGTCAACTTAAGTTGCTGTCTAGTAGCCGTTTTAAGACTTAAAATTGATATAAAATAAGTTTAAAAATAGTGGAGAAGGGGGGACATACGTAAAAAAATTGTGGGCAGTATAGAAATTGAAGTAAAAAGGGGTCTCGGGGGTCCTCCCCAAGAAAATTTTTGGAAATTTGATCCTTAAAATCAGTATTTTAACTCGTTTTTATCCATTTAATCCGATTTTTGAAGGGGAAGCCACACCCCTTTTAACTAGTGTTCGGCACTAGTTAACTAGAACTAGTTGCAACTAGTAGTTAACTACTGATCAACTAGTAGTTTAACTACTTTTAGTTTAAAGTAGTTCAACTATTAGCTTAACTACTAGTTACAACTACAATTTCCCAGACTAGTTAGTAGTTGGTAGTTAACTATTTTTTGCCCACTTGTTGCCGAACACTACTTTTAACCCCCTTTATACCATACACCTCTGGCTCATGGTATGGTACTGGGGATTCCCCCCTAAATTTTTTAACTTTTAGGACAATTATCTACCTTAAAACAGAAAATTAAATAATATAACCTATATGCTCCACTTTCTGTTCTCACGTTTCTCCTGCATTGCCGTTGCCCCTTCATGCTTCGTTGACCCCCACTCACACCAGATGAGGGTCCAGAACAAACAAATCAATGCAAGGAAGTTCTGGAAAGCCCGCCCGTGACAGACGCCTCGCCCTTTGCATTCTTTGCTATTGCTATTGAATGGGGAAGGGAAGGAGGTTGGAAAGTGAATCATTTTCCTTCCACGTAGGAGTCGGCTTCATATCGAAAATAGCAAAAATTTTACGATTTTTTTTTTTTGTCAATTAAATTATAGTTTATAACAAACACTATGCGACAAAAAAAATGTTTTTACGTTTTTCGACGACTTTATAACTTTGAACTCGATTTTCAGGGTCAAAAAGCATTAAGTTACTTAGTAAAACTTAGGTTCTTCAGTTATTAACTAAAAACTTGTTAGTAATAAAAAATACAAGTACTAAAGGGGGGGTCTGGGGGTCCTCCCCCAGAAAATGTTTGGAAGTTTGACTAAAAAAACCAGGTTTTTAACTTGTTTTGGTACACCTAGTCCGAATTTCGGGGGGGGCCAGGGCCCCCTCCCTTATATACGCCACTGACCTGAGCGTCCGAGCGCTATCGCGGTTCAGAGATCCTTCCGAACCCTTCTGCGGGTGCTTCGGAGGCGATAACTCCTCAACCTCTTTTTTCCTAAAAATCATTGCTGCATATTATTAAATTTGTGCCCTTGAGGAACGGTTAGGACCCTTTAAAAATTAATTGTTTGAAAAATAAGTGAAATAAATAGAGTGAAACAAATCTTACTATTTTTAGCGATTTTTTTTGCGTTTTTAGGGGGTTAATTATACCCCTTAAACCTATCCATCTGTTACAAATTCTCATATTTCATTAATTTGAACCTTTCGTGTCTCCTGGAGGGCAATTTGAAGACTAAAGCAATGCTTTTTGACCCTGAAAACTGATTTCAAAGTTATAAAGTCGTCGAAAAACGTAAAAAGGGAGAGGGGCTGTTCTCCGAAAATCTGAGGATGATGGAGAAAAACGGGGGTCGGATTCGTATTCAGGGTGCCATTTTACATAAGAATCTGCTTTCAAAGTTTCTGTGTCATTTTGACCCATTTTTTTAGGTCGTATAGTAACTTATAATTGAAATTTGGGGAAATTTTTTTTTGGACTTAATAACTTTATTGATGTCACAATCAATAGAATGCAAGGCAAAATTTCTGCTTTAAAAACTTTCTCGGTTGAATTTTTACACGAATAAAAGGAGAAGAAATTTTACTTTGCACCTTCCAAAGCAGGCAATTTTCAAACAACAGTAAGGATTCCAACAAGCCCAGTGCTCTGAAAATTCAGGCAAAAGATTGAATCCATACAGCTATCTATTGATATTTGTTTTTGGTTTTTAAATTGAATTTAAATATGAGAAATGTGGGTTGTTCCTTGTCTTAATGGACCCCCTTCTTCTCCCCTAATTTTAAACTTATTTTATATCAGTTTTAAGTCTTAAAACAGCTTAACGCTGCTAGATTTAAAGATATTATTTTATCTCCCAGGGAGGACCTAAATTGAATATTTCATCTACTGGGGATGAGTTTGGCAAAAAAGCAAAAAGTCTGAAAACTGCGAGAACGACATTTAATCTCTTAAATTGAGAATAAATCGAAAGAACTAATCATTACAATTAGTTGACATTAATTTCAACAACAAATTCTTACACTTTAAAATTAATTACCTCATTCATAAGTAGGCCTACCTTACCATACGTCCTGGTTTACCCAGGACAGTCCTGGGTTTTGGAGGCTGTCCTGGGTCCCACAATGTCCTGGGTTTTTGTAATTTTAAGACTGGACAAAATGTTTTGTGAAATTTTCGAACAGCATTTTTTTAACCTACTTCTACGGCTTCACTTTAACTCATATTTAAACTGCTGAAAGGGGCCGACTCTCTATTTGTACTGTCAAACACCTTTTAAATGTGAAAATTAACTCTGAACTTAATTGTTGTGAATTTTACGATTTAATTAAACCTTACAAAGAATTTTTGAAAAAAGTGATGTCAAGTGAAAAGTACAAATGATTAAATAAAGTATGTTATTTCAGTTTAAATGTTTAATTTTTTTTTAGTTTGGGTGTTTATTTAGTTTTTAATCTTTGATGGACCGATAGGTCGACAAAGTGTCCTGGGTTGAGCTCAAGAAAATAAGGTAAGCCTATTCATAAGTCAAAAACATCAACTTGAATTTTTAAAAAATGAAATTCCCAGTCAAAAATTTCAGTTCATAAGCTGATTCTTTTTAAAATAAAAAGTCTGAAATTTTCAAGATGTGTGAAAATCCTACAAAAGGCTGAAAAACTCATCCCTGCATCTAGGCGCCCCACCAACAAAATTCCCATAAACGGTCACGGAGACCAACCTTCTTCAAAAACGAACCGTCACCATTGTCGAGGCCTCACATTTCGGTATTTCCCTCACCCCCCAGGTAGATCAGCTGGTTCTTCCCTTTATTCGATTGAAAAGGAGCAAGAATCCCTCTGTGTGGCGGTCAAGTATAAATAGGGGCTTAAAAATTCAAGTTGAAGCACGAAACTTCCTTGTTTGAACTTTCACACAATAACCTAACCACACAATATCCTTGATGAATGATAACTGTCAGAGAGCTGCATCCATCCATCCATCATCCGATTCCAAAGATAAGGACCACGTGACGAATCGGGGGTGTGTCTGTTTTGGTAGGGGTGAAACTGACCAATGGCTACGCTATATAGGCCGACTATTCTTGACCTTCCGCCACCAGCGCCACCTAACGGATACTTCGACAGTATATACTTTTCCATCAGTTCAGAATTTTAGTGTGAGATCTGGTAGTGTCTTGTAGTCTTGTGTAGTTTGCCAGGGAAGAAATGAGTGCAGCAGCTGACGTCCCGAAGGAACAGGCTAGCCCTAGCCCGCCGGCCATCAAGGCAAGGGTTTCCAGAAGAAGGAGCCGCAACACCGGGAAAAAGTAAGCCTAACTTTTCCTTATTTCCTACATAGGTAATGTGCCTACATTGGAGAATTTTTATTTTTTTCAAAAACATGAAAATATATTCTGATATTTTCATATTGTTGTTTCTGTTTATGTTAGAAATCAATATTATTCAAGCTTTTTAAACCACAAAAATGTTTTTTCATATAAATTAATTCAAAAAATCAATAACATTTTTAAGTTTACGACGCATCTTATAATTAAAAATCTAATGTATTAAGTTTGAGTAATTTTTTAACTTGCCATGGAATTTAAATTCAATTATCTATCGGATAACCGAGAAGTTTTAAGGTAAATGAATTTACTTAATAGTTATGGACTTTGTCTTAAAAGTTCATGTTTTTAGATCATTGTTTTTCTATTTTTACATATGAACAGGCCACGAAATTGACGTTTTCAACCTAGGCACATACCTTTTATGCAGTTAACTGTGTGTTTTTAATGGACAATTGCGGTCATTTTTTATTGTGAAATCTATATGTATTCGTAATAGCTTAAAACCTTAAAGCTCTAAATTTTAAGTTATTTTTAATTAAAAACAGCTTCTTTTCGGTCTGAGCTGAAACAACTGGTGACGTCACGCGTGTCTTTGTTCAATCATTTCACTTTGAAAGCCATTATAAGCTCTATTGCTAGTAAAAAGCATAAATGCAGTTGTTTTCATGAATTTAAAATTATTTTACATTTAAGTTTATAAATATATTCCTGTAATTACTGTCCCATTAGCCCCTATACGTGGGTTATTAAGACACATGTGCAGGACACTAAAATTGGTTTTCCATATGTCGCCTGGGTTATTTTCAAGCTTTAATTAAGTACCACTTGGTTTATTATGAGTAAAGTAGGTTTATTCAAATTTATAATTAGGTTTTTCAAAGTTACTAAACTAAACTACACTCATCGGCGCAACAGCCCTCTAGTGGAACAAGTCCTACGATGCCCATCTTCGTTTTCTTGACCGTGGGGCCCTTGGGTGCAAGGCATATGTCTCGGCGGTTAGGTGGTCAGTCTAACGCAAGACCCCCAGTGTTTAGTTCCCAAGCACGCTTGGTCCTCAATTTATCGACCCACTCAAGGGATGAAAGGTTGAGTGGACCTTGCCCGGGAGCCGGGAATCGAACCCCGGACCTGTGGCACGGAAGAGCTATGCGCTACCACTGCGCCACCGGGCTTCCTTCAAAGTTAAGAGCGTGAATTGTTATTAATTTAAAACTGTCCTAAAAGCTTTGAATTTTATGTTTTAATACTAGAAATAATTGCACTAATTAAATTTAAAGTACCTTAAAATACTATATTTAAGGTCTAAAAATGCGTTCGAAATCCAGAAAAGAAATTAGAAGAGATTCTTGAACTGTTCCAATGTGACCCCAACTCTTTGTGTTCCAATGTGCCTCATCTACCAGTTAAATAAGAAATAGATATTTGTAATTGAAATTGGGAAACAAAACTTTTTTGGATATAACTTTATTGATACCACTAAAGAATTCAAGGCAAAATTTCTACTTTAAAAACTTTCTTGATTGAATTTTTACACGAAGAAAAAAGGTGAAGAAAATTAACTTTGCACTTTCCAAAGCAGACAGTGTTCAAACACTAAGGGTTCCAATGGAAGGCAAAGGATTGTATTGATACAGCTACCTATTGATATTTTTTCCAGATTTTTACAGTGAATTTAACATAGAGATAAGTTGTTTGTTCTAATGTGACCCATTTTACAATGTGACCCATTCTCCCCAATCCAAAAATTAGGTATAAGGTAAAACACTATTTTTAGGCAAATTTACAAGCATTTTCTGTAGGAAGACCCCTCTTTAATTAATATTCACAGTATTAAAAGATGATGGATGGGGCCAAAAATTTATATATCCTCTGAAATTTTTGAAAATGCAGTTGTACCTACACAATATGTAAAAAAAAACCTTCGTCCCACCCTCAACGGAAGAAGTTCCATATTAAAGATTCTACCCCGAAAAATACATCATGGATAAAAAGGAGGAAACGCCATCTGATTTGTGATTTCGATTGCGGCCCTCGAGTACTATAACAATTTCCGAATTTAATTTTTGTCTTGGATTCTCCCATTTCTCACTTTTGTGCTGTAAATTATAAGCAGAAATATAATTTGAATGTCAATTTAAGAGGTTTTTAGGACTTTTCTTCAGTTGAAATTTCATAAGGTTTAAAAAGGGAATAAGTTAATCAACTCTTTTTTAACTACATCTTAATTGTGTGTGAATACACTTATAGTATTTTTCGACTATTGTTCTGTATTTTATAAGGGTCGTGAATTTCCAGTTAACATTTTGTGGTTACCAGTGGCCTGTCCAGGATAATTTTACTACACGTTTTACGGTACCTTCACAAATTCAACATTTGATAATTAGGTACTTTCACAAATTCAGTTTTAGGAAAAAGGTACCTTCACATAATACATTTTTAAAAGAATGTTCTCTTACCCAGGTCAAAATTTATGCTGGAATTTGTTTGCTGGACAAGCATTGCATGCTAGATTCATGCTAGTAAACTAGCAAAAAACTAGCATAAATGTTTGCTGGTTCCAGCATAAGCCACCAGCAACCCAAGATCGGTTATGGCCCACTTTTATGCTTGCCAGCAAACAAAAATCCAGCATGTGTTGCTGGAAAATGTTGCTGGCCTAGCAAAGATTACGACCACCACTTGCTGGAAATTTTTGCTATTCTAGCATACAAAATCCAGCATGCGTTGCTGGAAAATGTTGCTGGCCTAGCAAAGATTACGACCACCACTTGCTGGAAATTTTTGCTATTCTAGCATACAAAATCCAGCATGCGTTGCTAGAAAATGTTGCTGGCCTAGCAAAGATTACGACCACCACTTGCTGGAATCTGTTGCTATTCTAGCATACAAAATCCAGCATGCGTTGCTAGAACGTGTTGCTGGCCTAGCAACAAATACGACCACCACTTGCTGGAATTTTTTGCTATTCTAGCATACAAAATCCAGCATGCATTGCTAGAACATGTTGCTGGCCTAGCAACGATTACGACCACCACTTGCTGGAATTTCGTGCTATTCTAGCATGCCAAATCCAGCATGCGCTGCTAGAACATGTTGCTGGCCTAGCAACAAATACGACCACCACTTGCTGGAATAGATATATTCTCAACAATATTAAAAAATAGAATTTCTAAAAAAAGTTTAGAAATTCCCCATGCACATGCATAACATTTCTACTAGCAACAGCTCTTAGATCTAATGAAAAGACAAAACAAAGTATACACATTTAAAAAGTTTTATTCTTTAATTCTTGTATAGCAATTTCTGTACATGTCTTGATTTTTTAAGACAATTAAGTGTTTCTGTTCTTCAATTCAGCCTCTATTTCTGCAGGTGCTTTTCCTTTCTTTATGAGGAATTTTCTCATCTGATCTGAAATGTAAACAAAACATGAAATAACAAAGAATTAAAATAGTAAAAGAGTACAAAAAATACGAATCAAATATTGAAAATTTCTTCAGCTTAATAAGCAATATTTTTGCTTCAGCTACAGATGAACCAACAAGTATGGTTTTTATGACAAAAATTAACAATTAGTTAACAAATTTACATTACTACATAAATTATACATAGATTTATTTGGCCATCTAAGACCAAAACAAGTCTCTTAATTTATGGTTTAGTCCACTGCAAAACCATTGTGACTGTAAGTGAAAAGCCTGGGTTAGAAAGACGATTTAAGTGTTATTTTGCATGGTTGAATACACTGTCAAAATGCCTAATCATTTTCCCCACACCATCTTCATACATATCAATCTATTTTCTGAAAGATCATCCCAAAACTCCTACTCAGGTTTCATTTCCATAGAACATCATATAAAAAAGTTTTGAGGCAAGGAATTTCAAAAAATTAACTTTAGAAGAAAAAACTGGTGTTCCTTCAAAATCCAGGGAATTTAAGTCATACATCCAGAACTTACAGGGTAGGTGGGACATTGTCAAGTGTAAACTGCCATAAATTCAACCAAGTTGAATTTTCAAAAGTTGGGGTAAAATAATAACATTTAAATTATATTCAATTGGAAAGACTAATAATAATTAAGATAAGTAACATGCAATTAAATCTATGATTAAAAAGGCTTGATAAATTCCAAGTCAATTATCAGATCAAAGATTTTAAGTCTTGCCAAAAATTTACCCACAACATAATTTATTTATTCTGCAATTTGTGTACTAAAATTCAGACTTCATAGATTATTTTTACTTTTATATTTTTTACATTTATTTTTACTTGGATATATTATATCAAATTTTTAGATAGAAGTCTGCTTATCTGATTGAAAAGGGATAATTTACAATTTGCTTTTAATTGTAAGAAGAATCCCAATTGTTGAGCATTGTCTACTTAATTTCACTGCTAGGCAAGATGGAAAAATTCAATAATTTAGGTTCTTGCATATTTTCTTTTTAAAGTTTTCAAATGGAAAATTACTTTCCTTATAGAAAAATTTAAAACTGCATAACTTTAAATTCTAGCAGCAAGTCAAGGTATTTTATGTACCTGATATTACCTCCAACTTCTCGACTGAACTTTGAACTATCTTTTTTAATCATTTCCCTTAATCTACCAATTTTTTAAAATTGCAGAAAAACTTATAAAATATCACATGAACAATGAAATGGGTCCTTAAATTTTAACTTAAACCTGTCTCTGAGTAAAACAAGCTTATTTGTGGGCAAAATGCAGGGTTGCTGATTTTTTGATTTTTTTAAAAAAAATCAGATTTATTTGTTTTAAATCGGAATTTTTTTATTTAAATCGGGATTTTTTTTTATTTAAATGAATTAACAGTTCTTTATGTTCTGAAACTGATCAAAAATATATTGATATTATAACTTCTGTGTGATGTAACAATTTTGCATCACATTCTGATATATTTTATTCACTAATTAATATAATTAACTAATCAAGGGAAGCAGTTCACTGCCATCTCATCGGTGAGATGCCCGTTCTGAGAGGCCGAATGAATAATTGTACTATTAGTTACTAAAAGTTTTATCCTTCTTTCACTAACTACTTTCCAAATTTTGAAATCAAAAATTATTTTTTTAAATCATAACTATGGTTACATTTGATACAGTACTAAATAAATCAAGACAATGATTATATTTAATACATTACTGAAAAAATTGAAATCAATCTTTGAGTTTACTGTAATAGGTAAAATTAATTTAACTAAAATCAATAATGTTTATTTCCTTAATAAATAAGTAATTAGTGATAAAAAATAAATTCAAATCATTGATATTTATGTAGAATAAGAAAAAAATTGGATTGAAAAACAAAACTAAAAATATAAAGATGAGCTTTTGATAAAAATTATAGGATTTTACAAAGTTGATAATAACAGGTATAAAATTATAGGATTTTAGTACCAAACCCTTGCTATTTACAGAACCACAAAAACAAATCAAGTTGATTGCTATTTACAGCATTTTCAGTGACAGCAGCGAGTTCATAAAAAAATATAGGATTCTCATTGTAAAAATATAGGACATACAAAATTGCACTACAAATTCTTAACGAACACAGTTTTAATTCCTATTTAGAATTTCTTTTGTTAGTTACATTAGATAATTAATTAAAACAATATTCAATCATGGTGAATAGTAAAAACTGAAAAAATTCTTCACATCTAAAATTATCAAAATCTTGAGTCGTATTGAATCCATATGCTTTATTTGACTTTTCATAGTTGCTCGGTTCTGATTTCAAGTCTAAAAGTTGCAACTATATATAACCCACTATCCATGAAATATTTCATAAAACTAGAGAAAATTATAAAAATCTGGGGAATGTTCTGAAAAATCAGGAGCAGTGTGGGTAAATCTGAGTCGGGTAATAAAAATGTAGAAAGCTAAAATTTCCTGCATAAAAACCTCAGAAGGTATATGTAAACGCGAAAATAAAAATGCAATTCCGAGAAAAATCATAGTAATCACAAGTTTCCAAGTTGTTATTATCTGCATTTTAATCAGAGAAAGCAGACTTTTTGACCAGTCATCAGGCAAAGAAACATGCAGGCAGAGCTGACCGCTTTTTAAAAATTTGTAATATGCATCAGTAAAAACAAAATAGCAAAATTTTTCGGAAGAATTTTTTGGATTTTGATAGAATCTGTTAAAGAAAATTGACATGAAGAGAGAAAATATAGGACAAATGCCACTTTTAGAAATTATAGGACACTTTAGTCTTTTCTCAAATATATAGGAATTCTAGGACAACTGCCATCACTGCATTTCCATAATCAAAGGGTCAATATGGTAGTAACACTGTTTACTGTTTTCCAGTAACACTGTTTTCCAGGCAATCAATTGTATAAATGCTAAATGTATATATAGTATAAAAAAAAAGTTTAAAAATTTTAATGCAAATAATTTTTCAAACCAATTTTAAAGCATACAACTAATAATTTTCTTTAAATTATGGTAGTTTAAGTTTAACATTTTTGATTTAAATCATATGAGTTTTTTAAAAAATCAAGTGATTTAAATCATGCAACCCTGGCCAAAATGTGCGTTATCAGGGTCAGGGGTCTGTCTAGGATTTTTTAAAAGGTATCTATTTTGTGAAAATTTAGTGCTAATTTGTGAAAATTTAAGTGCAAAATCAACTTAAAAACATGTACATATAAGTTTTAGCATTAGAAACTTTTGTGTCCTTAACTGAGGGTGGGTTCAAGTAAATACTCAGCATGCAATGAACTTGGATATTTATTATACAGATATTCTTAAGTAATAAGACAGTTACAGTACTGAGCTCCAGGGAGATGATAGCTAGTCCTTACACATGCGAACCAGTCCTATTTATCCGTTCACTCGGTTACAGTTGTAGTTACCGCTGTATTACCATTATACCAAGCACAAGGTAGGTAGGTAGATCGATTCCACCAAGGTAACTGTTCGAATCCTACTTAAGCCCACGACACCCCTCTCGACTTAATTCGGATAACCAAGTCTGTCTGGAGGTTTCCGGACTCTGGTTGACCTTCGTGGTTCCACTCTAGGATTTGGATCTGGTCTGTGTCCTAGTGGACGGGAGATCACTGATGAACCGGACTCCACTCTGGGATCTGGATCGGGTCGGGGTCCTGGGGAACTGGACTGGTCTTGTGGTGGAGCCGTTTGGATAGGTTGGGACATCGGAGATGCTGGTTCCGCTGTTTGCTCAGGCTCGGTTGTCTCCGGACGTACCTCGGCTTCGGCTGGTCTCCAGCTTTTCCAGGCTGGAACATCATCAGCGTCCCTTTGGAGATGGTCTCCTGCTGGTCTGATTTGATCCACGTGTCGGCGCTCGAGATCCCCGTTCACTTTCACAGTATAGTGGAGTTCTCCATCTTGATTTAGGATGGTCCCTATCTTCCATCTGGAATTTGCAGAACGGTAATCGCGAATTGCGACTTTTTCACCAACCTCGAACTTCCTGTCCTGAAAATAAACGTCTTTTCTGATCTTATGGTGGATCCTTTCCTTCTGATCAGGCAGTAGAAGATCGAGACGTGTCCGGATCTCTCGTTTGAGAAACAGCATGGCCGGACTTTGGGATGTTGTCATATTCGGTGCTTTCCTGTAATTCATAAGGAAAGTTAATACCTTTTGTTGGATCGTTCCAGGGTATCGTTGCATTGCTCTTAGAGACTGCTTCAGTGTATACACGTAACGTTCCGGCTGCCCGTTGGTTGAGGGTTTAAAAGGCGCACACGTTTTGTGTTTTATTCCGTTTTTATTTAGAAACTTCCGAAACTCTGAAGATGTGAATTGGGGCCCATTGTCGCTTACTAAAACAACGGGAAGTCCAAATCTGGAAAAACAGTCCCTTAGACACTCAATCGTTTTAGATGCTGTCGTAACTTTCATAGTATAAACCTCTAACCATTTTGAATAAGCATCTACAATAACTAGAAACATATGCTCGAAAATTGGTCCCGCGAAATCAACATGAATTCTCTCCCAAGGAAAACTAGGATATTCCCAATGATGAACACGAACCTTAGAAGGATCAGCTTTATGCTTAAAACAGTCCTTGCAGTTCCTCACTGTTTCCTCGATATCCTTGTCAATGTTGAACCAATAAACAAAAGAACGAGCTATAGCCTTCATTTTAACAGTTCCCAAATGTCCTTCGTGAAGTTCATCGAGAACCTTCTTCTGCAATACCCTAGGAACCCATACACGCTGACCATACATTATGCACCCATCTTCTATACTATACCTTGCCTCTTTCCCCTTCAAATCTTTACCTTTCAGTAGGTCTTGTAACAGAGGACCTAACTCACTATCTGTCTTTGTAGCTTCCCGTATTTCCCTTGCTGTTACCGGCAATGTCTCTATCTGCGACATCTGGAATATTTTAACATCGTCCATCACCTCGAAATCTTCAGATGCTTTCGGGAATCGGGACAGGAAATCTGCGTTTCCGTGGTCCTTCGTGTTTCTGTACACAATGTCGAACTGAAAAGATTGCAAAGTTAGTGCATAATGTAAAAGTCTAGTTGCTGTTAAAACAGGCAACCCTTTTTTCGACCCAAAAATATGAACTAACGGTCGATGATCTGTAATTAAGGTAAATCTACTACCTTTTAAATACAAGTAAAACTTTTTTACAGCCCAGACGATCGCTAGTGCTTCCTTATCTAACTGTGAATACTTTCTCTCAGTCACAGTTAGTGTTCTTGATGCGAACGCTATAGGCCTTTCCCTTCCACCTGGGAAAACGTGAGAAAGCACACCCCCTACTCCCACTGGCGATGCGTCTGTTGCCAATGATATAGGCAAGTTGGGGTCATAATGTGCTAGAACCCTCTCAGAGCAAATTTCCCTTTTAATTCTCTGAAAAGCTTTTTGACATTTATCTGACCAAAAGAACTTGACATTCTTTTTAGTCAACTCATTTAGTGGATTAGCTATAGTTGATAAGTTTGGGAAAAATTTACCATAAAAGTTCACTAACCCCAGAAAACTTTTTACCTCATGTACATCTTTTGGTACATTCGCGCTCACAATAGCAGAAATCTTCTCATTTGTTTTATGTAACCCCTTAGCGTTTATTTTATGTCCTAGAAAATTAATTTCATCTTGAAAAAATTTACTCTTTTTCAGATTAAGCTTTAATCCATATTGCTTACACTTCTCGAAAAAAATTTCTAGAACCTTAAGATGCGACTGTTTGTCTTTACCAGTCATTCTTGCATCATCCATAAACACTTTTACACCCTCCATGCCTTGAAACAACCCGTCAACGTAACGTTGCCAAATCGCTGGTGCCCCGTTCAATCCAAACATTAATCGTTTGCATACATACAACCCCTTATGTGTATTAATTGTCAAAAGTTTTTGACTTTCAGGATTAACCTTCATTTGCAAATAGGCATGGCTGAAGTCTACTTTTGAAAATTGATTACCACCATTTAAATTAGAAAATATTTCCTCTAATTTAGGTAATGGGTGTTGAGGCACTACTAGATTTGGATTTAAAGTTACTGAGTAGTCAGCACAGAGTCTTATGTTCCCATCAGGTTTAACAATCGGGACTACTGGAGTCGCCCATTCAGAACTTTCTGCTTTTTCTATGATTCCCTCTTTTTCTAACCTGGCGATTTCCTCTTCTACTCGGGTTTTTAGTGCAAAAGGTACGTTTCTATACCTACAAAATATCGGTTTTACCCCCGGTTTTAACTCCAAATTAACTTCATGATTGTTAATTTCCCCAAGTTTTTCATCGAACAGAACTTCGTACTTTTCCAAAAGATCATTCAATTCCAGAGTTTTGACCGATCTGATTGCATTTAAATTTTGCCAGTTTAACTTCAATTTGTATAACCATTCTCTACCCAAGATTGTTTCTAAATCTTGTTTTACAATATACAAATTTAACTTCAGAACTTGTTCATCATATTGAACTTTAACTGTAACATACCCTAGTGGTACTACTGTATCCTCACTATAGGTTTTAAACACCAACTTTGTAGGCTGAATCTTTTTCTCAGAAATTTTCCTGAATTTCCTTAAGCTCATAACACTAACTGTCCCCCCTGTGTCTACTTCCATAGAACAGGTCTGATCTTCAATTTTTAAATTGATCATGATCGGAGGTCTCTTTGGTTCCTCTTCACTCAAAGTGTTATCCCACGCATTCAACCCATACATTGGAATTTTATCTTGGCTTTCTGTGGAACTTTCCTTTAGGTCCACCCGACTTTGCTTAGCCGCTTTTCGTTTCACTGCAAAACAAGCTTTCGAAATGTGCCCAGTCTTGTGACAAAAATAACACTCACTGTTTTTAAACTTACAATTCCTACTAGTATGATCAGTACCAGCACATCGCGTACAAGATTCATTTTTACCCTGAGGCAAATTACGCTTTTTGTCACTTTTATAACCCCTGTTTTTAGGTTTTTCACTCATGGCATTTATGTTTGCAGAACTACCCAAGACATCACTAGCACCCTTGTAAGCTCTTTCCATAGCTAACGCTATTTGCACCGTCTTATCTAAATCAATATTGTCCTCTTCGAACAATCTGTCCAAGATCATCTTGTTTCGGAGCCCACTTACAAATACATCCCTTAGCATTATATTTAACATTTTGCCATCATAATCACAATTTACCGCTAAGGCACGTAATTCAACTAAGTAAGTGTTGATCGTTTCCCCTTCCTGCTGTTTACGATTTAAAAATCGGTGACGTGAAGGTATAATCAAAGGTTTTGGCGTTAAATGTTTTCGTAGCACTGCTTTCAAGTCCTGCAGACTTTGAGCTGATGGTAGGTTAGGAGCCAACAAATTCTTTAAGAGTTGATACAATTTAGGACTTAAACTTGAAATTAACACTTTAGCTCGCTGCTCGGCAGGAACCTTCTGTATGTCCATATAATTTTCGAGACGTTCCAAAAAAGAGTCGAACAGTTCCGATTCCTCATTAAACTTTTCGAATTGGACTGCTACCTTTTGATTACTTCCTAATCTATTTGCCAAAGTATTAATCAGCTCTTGATTTTGTTGCAGAATTTGGGCTACTTGCGCTTCCATCGTTTAGCAGAATAAAATTTTTCTTCTTACCAATCTTTCCAGGTAATCGCACCAAAACAAAACTCCAGAAGATGAACTTGCTGTATCCATTAAAACTGTCGATTTGGCATCCCCGTCGCCATCTTTTGTGTCCTTAACTGAGGGTGGGTTCAAGTAAATACTCAGCATGCAATGAACTTGGATATTTATTATACAGATATTCTTAAGTAATAAGACAGTTACAGTACTGAGCTCCAGGGAGATGATAGCTAGTCCTTACACATGCGAACCAGTCCTATTTATCCGTTCACTCGGTTACAGTTGTAGTTACCGCTGTATTACCATTATACCAAGCACAAGGTAGGTAGGTAGATCGATTCCACCAAGGTAACTGTTCGAATCCTACTTAAGCCCACGACAGAAACAAAAGAAAATTTAGTCTAGAATGACTAATAATTTACTATTGAGAATATATGTATTTTGTGAAGGTACCTTTTTCCTAAAACTGAATTAGTGAAAGTAGGTACCTAATTATCAAATGTTGAATTTGTATAGGTATAGCAAAACAGTAGTAATAAGTATTGAAATTTAGTACAAACCGCTGCCAATCGGTCAGCTGATTTTGCATTTTATAATAAATCAAGGACGGAATTTTGCTAACAGAACTTATAGAAGGACGGATTTCCGCCCTAGGACCTGTTTAGTTAATCCTTCTGGGGAGGAATCATTAATTCCTAGACCATCCAGAGGAATATTTAAATTGTTCCTCCAACATATTAAACTTCTGGTAAAAAAGGTGTATATTTCAAACTACACCATTGGTTGAGGGATAAAAAATTCTATATGTATTCCCTAAACTACCAAAAAGGGGTCAAATTTCCAAAAACAATCCCTAGGGAAACCCCCTATTAATATAAACCTAATTATAAATAATTCACAAACACTTACGACAAAAGTTACTTTACTTTATCCAACGCCCATTCTTGGATCATCCATTCCATGGCTGGCAGAAAGGGCACACGTTGTCAGCACTCAGTAGACTGCCCAATGCGGTGAAGGTGACCTGCGACAAAAGTTAATTCAAAATACAAATCTTGATATAGACAAGGGTGCTAAAATGTAAAAAATTTATTTCTTTGTAGGTAATAAATCAGGGTTTTGATCATCCTTCTGGGAATCATAAATTCCTGGGTCATCCAAAAGAATATTGAAATGTTTTCCCCAGAAGCACTTAATTTCTGGTAAAAAAAAGGTGTATTTCTTCAAACAGCAGCATTGGTTAAGGCATAAAAATTTAAATATTTTGAAACATATTAATATTTATTCCTTGTGCAACAAAAAATAGCTAATATAGCTACTTTATTTTTAAGAGTCAAATTTCCAAAAACAATTCCTAGGGAAACCCCCTATTAATAAAAAGCTAATTATAAATAATTCACAAACACTTACGACAAAAGTTACTTTACTTTATCCAACGCCCATTCTTGGCCATTCAAGTGTCCTCATCATCCATTCCACGGCTGGCAGAAAGGGCACACGTTGTCAGCACTCAGAGAGTATAGCCTACCCAATTCGGTGAAGGTGACCTGCGACAAAAGTTAATTCAAAATACAAATCTTATGATATAGACAAGGGTGCTAAAATGTAAAAAAATTATTTCTTTGTAGGTAATAAATCAGGGTTTTGCTAATCCTTCTGGGGAGGAATCATAAATTCCTGGGTCTTCCAAAAGAATATTGAAATGTGTTCCTCAGAAGCATTTAATTTCTGGTAAAAAAGGTGTATTTCTTCAAACAGCAGCATTGGTTAAGGCATAAAAATTTAAATATTTTGAAACATATTAATATTTATTCCTTGTGCAACAAAAAATAGCTATAGCTACTTTCTTTTTAAGAGTCAAATTTCAAAAAAAAAAAAAAAATCCTGAGTAAACACAGATACCCACTTTTAATATGGATGGGTTTCACTAGTTTCGTTCTGCATCTGGCAGTGCTAATATATTATTTCCGGTTTACCACATTAGCGTTATCCTTGGCATTGCTTTGGCATCCTTTTCATTCTTGTTTGTTTTTTGTTTTTGTTTCGAAGTCAACTTCAACCACGTAAATTCGTTTTTCTCTTTTCGTATTAATTATTTTTGAATGTATTATTTTTTATTCATTCAGTAATCAGCCTTTTTTTGCATTCACTCCTTTTTTTTATTATTATTTTATTAAAAAAGGATTAGGGAGAAAAATAATATTTTTAATATTTTAAAAAGACGTTTTTGCCAAGTTGCCAAATGCATCTGCTATGTTGTGGTTCTAAACCGGAAGTCTCTAGGACTTTGTTATTGTTTACATTTATCAACCCATCCATAAAGCTAATTATAGAACACTATATACACACTAATTACAAACACTTATCACAAAAGTTACTTACTTTACTTTATACAACGTCCATCTGTGGCCTCTCGGACAAATGGCCACCATCCATATCAGCAGACATTATAGCAGACTGTCTGATTTAGTGGACCTGCAACAAAAGTTAATTTAATGGTTATAAATCTTATCATTTATACAGGGTGCTGAAATGTAAAAATATTATTTCTTTGTTGGTAATAAATTAAGAGTTTTGTAAATTCTTCTGGGGAGAAATCATAAATTCCAGGGCCATCCCGTCATATTCACTTACTAATGCAAACTGTGACACACTCAAAGTGTGTGATTGTGAAGTCGAGAGCAGCTGGCGAAGAAAAGAATTATATCCCCAAGCCAGCTCGGTGAAGTCTTTTCTGTTTCTTAAGCCCCATTCACACTGTTTCACTTTGATCTTCATTTTCGAGGAATCATCGAAAGTGAAAGGCGTAAACTGTCGTTTCTTCTCGAAGTGAACATCAAAAATGAAAGATGAACCTAGAAAAAAATCCACTGGACCATTCACAGATGAATTCATCTACTGTGTTCTTAGGCTTAACAGAAAACGTAAACTTTTTATAATGAGGCCCTAGAAGTATTTTTTCAGGCTTAAAGTGAGATTATTTAAGAAAAAAAATGTTTTACAATTGTTTAAAAGTTAATAAATATGTTAAATGTTCTTAAATCACAGCAATTAAAATCCGCAGAACAGCTTTCTTCTAACGTGTACGTCCACCGAGATAGAAAAACTATTTCGTAATTACGAACATTAAAAATACAATCGTTAAAAAGTATTTTTGAAATTATTTGGAAATCCTTATTTAGAGCTTACGAATCAGTTTCAGATATTTTAAAACCTAAAAATTAATCTAAATTCTTGGAACTACTTTTCCTTCATTTGACTGACAAAATTTTATATTTATTATTTTACACTTGAAATTGTTGATTATTCTAGACAAGTGGTCAAGACATTGGCAATCAGATCCAAAGGTTGCGAGTTCGAATCCAACAAAATAATTTTTTTTCCAACTCTTTGAGTGCATTAAAATTTTTTTTGTGTGTAGTAGAAAATATTCTTTGAATTTTATAAATATTTCTAGAGAAATGAGACAAAAAATAACTTTTTTACGGTTATCATATATTTTTCTTAAGGCTCATTCACACTGTTTCATTTTCACTGATCATCCTTCATTTTCACTGTTCATTACGAGTGATTCACTCGTGTGAATCGCTAGTTTTCATAGAAAAATGAAGGAGTATAGAGTGAAACGCTAAATTACACTATTCAATTTGGTTGATTCCTCGAAAATGAAGATCAAAGTGAAACAGTCTGAATGGGCCTTTAGAATTAAACTACCTCAAATAAAAATATTCCCATCAAAATATTGCATCAAATATAGAATAAATTCCAATTTAAATAAATTTATTGAAAAGATTTTCCATTTTAATTAAAGTTATAATGTAAATAGATCATGATTACAGCTAACAAAATAAAATAAAAGTAAAAGTATTTATTTGTTTTTAAAAAATCGTTTGCTCTGATAAAAGAAATTAAGAGGTCATAATTTATCAAGCGATACTGCTATCAGGACTAATATTAATTTAAAGGGTAATTTAAACCGACCATTACTTTCAGCAGGTTATTGTGTGTTTTAATTTTAATTTGAAATCTTTCTGATCGGATCACCTTTAATAAATGGAAGGACAAGCCCATGATCACCAATAACTCTTTAAATTCTTTAATTAACCTTGCAACACAACATTTATTTCTAATTTCATAAAAATATTACTGCTTTAATTATACATTTTAAAAGTAATCTTTTAAACCGAGATGTTCATATTTTAAACAACCAATGAAGGTGAACAAGTCTGATTAGAGTGAAACTGAAAAAAAAGCTGTTCACTGAATGAGTGATTCACAGGAGTGAATCACTGGGATGAACAGTGAAAGTGAAACAGTGTGAATGAGCCTTTAGCTGCACAAGCATATGCCGTTGAAAGTGAAATATCCAATATGTTAGCTATTATACATAAAGTTGAATTTCCAATATGTTCAATTAGAGAAATTTTTCACTGGCTAATCCTGAAGTACCTTTTTTCTTTAATGACGTTTTGAATAGAAGGGAGGCTAGAAGGTGATCCTGAATATACAATACAATTTGGAATAGATTTTTAGTAATTTCATTTTCACTGGGGGTTCACTTGCTCATTTAATGTGCTCCTATGGACAAGCCGCTACTTGCATCCATTAATATAAGTAAGTTATGTAGCTTTCCCCATGGTTAGGGGAAAGCAATATTGTGAGCAAACAACAATCCTAAAAATAAGAGTAGGTACTTATAGGAATTGGAATTATATTCCTTTAATGCCAATGACTTTGGAACTACGCAGAAATTTATCCATATTAAAGTTTTATTTTAACTTAATAAGAAACAATATAGATTGTCCTCCTTTACTTACGTTACTTGACTTCCATATCCCTCCACGCTATACAAGAAATAAAATAGTATTCTTGATTCCTTTAATTGTCAAGAACTATCTTTCAAGCCAAACTATTTATCAATTTTATAATATAGTTAATAATCTGCCCACAACCAGTGATCTGTTTTTAGATTCTTACTCTAAATTAAAACTTGATTATTTGCAAAGTGTATCTCCACGATTTTTTGTTTTTCTCTTTTGTGTAGATTTAGTGCTTATTTTTTTGTGGTTATGTGTGTCCTTTTATATTTAATATGTTGTACTGTTAGTGCCTTTTTCTTGCCAAGTAATTGGAATTTCACTTCTGTTTGGCAATGTATTTAAATAAATTTGGGGTTTGGGGATATATCCAATCCCCACCCCCGAAATATCAATATCCCCTTCCGAAATTTTTTTTCTGGCTACGCCACTGTCTTAAGGATTAGCCGGGCACATTATATCCAAAATCGGACTTGGGACGGCCCCGTTCTCTGGAGTACGACCAACAAATTTATCTTTTTTAATTCGCGGGAAATCAAGATATGGTAACTCTAAATAAATATATTGAACACCTAACTTACTTGCAATAAGAAGCGTTGTTCCACGATGTTATGTTTCGCCCGTAGGGATGGGCAAAAAGTATCGATACTTGGTGGTATCGATATAAAAGGTTTCGATATCCAATATTTTGGATCGATACCAGAGCTAGGTATCGATACTCAAAGGGTGAGTATCGAAATTTCGATACCGGCGTTTTTTCGATACTATAACGTCTTGGGGAGAAGCCCCCTAAGGATGACTCATGACTCGTCCCCGACTACATTTTGGGAAGAAAACTTTTTCAAGGAACTTGGCTCCGGAATGCCGGCGGTCACCCGATCCCTGGACATTCTACGACGGGGAGAACCGGTTTTGGGGGAGGCGGACACAGGAAGTCGGCCGAGAGAGAGGTCGGGTCGCCTTTTTTTGGTGGATGAGAGGGACCCTCTCATACCGGGTTGCATAGCATTTCATTACACCACTTTTAATACTTTCAATACCAAAAGAGTATCGAAATATTTTATTTCAAACCATATTTCATTTTCATTTCAAACCATTTCGATTTTCGATACCTTCTTAAATAAAAGGTACATCTTGAATCGGTATCGATACTTCAGTTACAATTTTCCCTGGGGAGAATTTAAATGTTTTCCATACCAGCAGAAACGAAGAGTAAGTGATAGTATCAAACAACACTATTTCGATGCGGTACCTTGATGCACGAAAAAAATGTCGCGATGGTATCGATACTTCTTTTTTTCGATACCGCCGATACTTCAGTTACAATTTTCCCAGGGGAGAATTTAAATGTTTTCGATACCAGCAGACTCGAAAAGTAAGTGATAGTATCCAACAATGCTGTTTCGATACCTTGAAGCTAGAAAAAAATGTTCAAATGGTATCGATACTCCATTTTTCAATACAGCACCGGATGGCATTTCAATACCTCCTTTCACAATTTTAGTCCAAAGTAAAAGAATATCCAAAGATTTTAAATACTATTTCGATATCTTCTTATAAAAGGTACATCTTCAATCTGTATCGATACTCCAGTTACAATTTTCCCAATGGAGAATTTAAATGTTTTCGATACCAGCAGAGTCGAAAAGTAAGTGATAGTTTCCAACAACGCTGTTTCGATACCTTATTGATGCTAGAAATTTTTTTCAAATGGTATCGATACTCCATTTTTCGATACCGCACCGGATGGCATTTCAATACCTCTTTTAACACTTTAAATCCAAAGTAAAAGAATATCAAAGATTTTAAATACCATTTCGATACTTTTTATAAAAGTTAGATCTTGAATCAAAAGTTATTTATAACTTCTCTCTGTACGCTAGGTTGATTGTTATACAAAATGGTCATATAACATAGGAAAGTTTTATACCTGCAATGCAAAGTTAAATTTCGCATCTTTTTAATTTTATAATTATTAATACTAGCATTTTAGTATTATAATATCCGTCACTAATTTAGATGTAAAACGAAACATTTTTTTAAGTTTTAGATAAATATATACATTATCAACTTTTTATTATAATTGGAGATTCCTGATTATAAATTTATCTAACTATAATGAAGCTGTTTAGTATAGTAGTATCTACAATAATTAAAACCTTTTAATTGCTTACAAATCGTTCATCTTGAATCTTGAAGGACGGTATCATTCTTTCGATACTCTTCCTCGGTGAAAAACTTATAAGTTGAATTAAATATGTTGATGACTTTTTTTCTAGGATGAAGAGCAACACTAATAGTAAGTAGGGAGTCTATATCCTCTTGATATTACTATTTCTTACTTTTCGTATCTGCTGGTATCAAAAACATTTTAATTCTCCATTCTAAAATTGTAACTGAAGTATCACTAATTCAAGATGTGCCTTTTATAAGAAGGTGTCTAAAGGGTATTGAATATCTTTCGATACTCTTTTGGTGTTGAAATTTTATGCGGCGTGGTATCGAAAAAATGAGTATCGATACCACTTCAAAAATATTCTAGCATCAAGTTATCGAAACAGAATTATTGGTACTATCACTTACTCTTCGTCTCTGCTGGTATCGAAAAAATTTGAATTCTAGCCTGGGAAAATTGTAACTGGAGTATCGATACTGATTGAAGATGTACCTTTTATAAGAAAGTATCGAAATGGTATTTAAAATCTTTCGATATTCTTTTACTTTGGATTGAAAGTGTGAAAAGAGGTATTGAAATGCCATCCGGTGCGGTATCGAAAAGAGGAGTATCGATACCATTTGAAAAAAAAAAAAAATTCTAGCATCAAGGTATCGAAACAGCACTATTGTTTAATTCTAATATTTACTCTTAGTTTCTTCTGGTATCGAAAATATTTAAATTCTGCACAACTGAAGTATCGATACTGATTCAAGATGTGCCTTTTATAAGAAGGTGTCTAAAGGGTATTGAATATCTTTCGATACTCTTTTGGTGTTGAAATTTTATGCGGCGTGGTATCGAAAAAATGAGTATCGATACCACTTCAAAAATATTCTAGCATCAAGTTATCGAAACAGAATTATTGGTACTATCACTTACTCTTCGTCTCTGCTGGTATTGAAAAAATTGGAATTCTAGCCTGGGAAAATTGTAACTGGAGTATCGATACTGATTGAAGATGTACCTTTTATAAGAAAGTATCGAAATGGTATTTAAAATCTTTCGATATTCTTTTACTTTGGATTGAAAGTGTGAAAAGAGGTATTGAAATGCCATCCGGTGCGGTATAGAAAAGAGGAGTATCGATACCATTTGAAAAAAAAAATTCTAGCATCAAGGTATCGAAACAGCACTATTGTTTAATTCTAATATTTACTCTTAGTTTCTTCTGGTATCGAAAATATTTAAATTCTGCACAACTGAAGTATCGATACTGATTCAAGATGTGCCTTTTATAAGAAGGTGTCTAAAGGGTATTGAATATCTTTCGATACTCTTTTGGTGTTGAAATTTTATGCGGCGTGGTATCGAAAAAATGAGTATCGATACCACTTCAAAAATATTCAAGCATCAAGTTATCGAAACAGAATTATTGGTACTATCACTTACTCTTCGTCTCTGCTGGTATTGAAAAAATTTGAATTCTAGCCTGGGAAAATTGTAACTGGAGTATCGATACTGATTGAAGATGTACCTTTTATAAGAAAGTATCGAAATGGTATTTAAAATCTTTCGATATTCTTTTACTTTGGATTGAAAGTGTGAAAAGAGGTATTGAAATGCCATCCGGTGCGGTATCGAAAAGAGGAGTATCGATACCATTTGAAAAAAAAAATTCTAGCATCAAGGTATCGAAACAGCACTATTGTTTAATTCTAATATTTACTCTTAGTTTCTTCTGGTATCGAAAATATTTAAATTCTGCACAACTGAAGTATCGATACTGATTCAAGATGTACCTTTTATAAGAAGATGTCTAAAGGGTATTGAATATCTTTCGATACTCTTTCGGTACTGAAAGTATAAAAAGAGGTAATGAAATGCTATGCCGCACGGTATCGAAAAATGGGTATCGAAAGTGGTATCGATACTTTGAGTATCGATACTTCATGACCGATATTTAATGGGATCGATATCATGGATTTCGATCCGGATCGATACCGAATATCGATACTTTGACAGATTTTGCCCATCCCTCGCCGCCGAACGCCATGACGTGAATAAACAAGGAATGATGCGTTGCCACAGAAGGGAAATCAACCAACTAAATGGAAATCTTCGCTGTGGCTTAGTCGACAGAGTTAAATTCGACTTAAAACATCATGAAAAGTAAATAGTTTTAAAAAGAAATCTTGATTAAATTTAAAAATAAAAATGTTCTCATCTTCTCATTGGTAGGACGAAATTTTTTGAAGCATTTCTTTTTTCTCAAGAACTTTATAATAACCAATCCCGGTAGAGATGAGGAACGGATTAACTAAGACTACAGAAATTTTTAATTTTCCTGGCAAAATACTGCGTTTTTTGACTTTTTAAACCCATTAAACGCTTTTAAATTTTATTTCTTTGGCATATTCTTACAGATGACCTCAAAATATATCGAATTTTTAAGCAATTTGTTACATATTTCGGGGTTTTCAGAGTCTGGTAAAAAACAGTATTTCGAGAAGAAGCACAAGTCCGAAAAGGCCCACTAATTGGTATTTAATAATAAGTTTGATTTTTTTAAAAATTTTTTATGGTAGTAGAGTAATGTGGTAAGCTTTTTCCAGAAATTTGAGTTTCCATGGTGATTCTGCCGTCATCCAGGAATTTTTGAACACAAAAGAGGCTTGCTTGATTTTATATGCGTTTTTGGGATGTAAGAAAAAGGTGGAAATGGGGAAGTATGAGTGCACCCCCAAGTATTCTATATCATCGTGTTCGCATAGACTAGTAGATTAAGAATATGTAAAGCATAAGGGGGTAGGATCCATATTTCGGAAGTTTTTCCGGTTTTACTGAAAAAACCTTAATTGGGCGTCACGCCCGGAGTTTTAGAGGTAGGGGTCTGAAATTTTAATATGTGTACCTCCTTAAAATTTCCTTTAGAACAATGCTTGTCACTAAGAGGTGAGATCCATATTTTGAGGTTTTGAGTCCATGAGCTCGATCTAATTTTCACTTTCAAGCACCCTAGCTCCTTTTCACAGAGAAGTAAGGAGTCTCTCTAACATTATTCTGAAAGGTCACAAAAAGTTGTTCAAAAATATGGTTATTGCTAAGCTTTCAGACCATTATTTCGGGAGAAATATGTGAAAAACCGTCTATGAAAACCAAACATTGAATTCTTTAGATTGTGCAATTTTTACACCACCTCTTGGTAAAACCTGCGTTTCGAAATCTCATTTTAAATGCTTTCACAAAATATAAACCACAAAGCTGTTATTCTAATAAATCCGGAGCTATTCAATGTCAAAGTCAATACGAGTAGGCTTAACGACTAACGTGCCACGAGGTGCCTATTCCCACTCGAAAAGTAAAGTGTTCACCTGTAAATGAGAGCTGCGGAATATTGTGTGGCACGTATTGTATTGTGGAAGAAGCACGTTTCCGCAGTTCTCAGCCGCTTTCCTAAGAAAAACAAGCTGTATATTAATCATTGCTGTCATATATATCCAGATTACGACATCCTACGAGATTGTTCACTCTTAGTACATCATTGGCCAATGTTTTCGTTCTACCTGAAAAATATCGGCCAATATCCGATTCGATATAAAAATTATATATATTTTTTTGACTGATGAATATTTTAAAACTGTTATCAGAATCAAAAACTGGCATGAAAAAACACTCGAAAATGAAATCCACATCTAATTTTTTTTCATCTCTATGAAAAAATCACTCATTCTCAATCAATATTGTACCTACTATAACAATTATAAAATGCTGCCAAACATCGGCCAATATCCTTCCTACGACTTTGAATTGACTTGTGATCTCGTTTTTCTGATATCGGTTAAGCAACACCATACAATGTCGATCGAAATCACCATGGCGATATTCATTTCACGACATTGTCCATTATTAATTAAAATCAGTTCACTGATATTATTTTAGTAATTTTACCAAAAAATGGGTAAAAAGGTCCAAATTGACATTTACACTTATTTTTCATACAAATAAGGTTATAAAAGATGTTTTCTCCCTATGATGAAATCTCCCTCTCTTCTAAAAAATTACGCAATATCGATCAAAGTTGTCAGATATCGTGATTCCGATGTCCGATATTCTACGTGTAGGCTTAGCGCACCACGAGGGGTTCGTTCCCACCAAACATGTACTTCTTCAAACATTTAACGCCTTAAACTCCTTTTTATCGGAGAGAAACGGAGTCTCACTAAAAAGATTAAAAGAGTTCTTCAAGAATATGGTTATTACTAAGCTCTCCAACGATTATTTTGGGAGAAATGTGTGAAAACCATCTTGTCTTTGAAAACCATACAGTGAATTTATTGCACAATTTTTACACCACCTCTTAGTTAAACCTGCTGTTAGAAACCGCCTTTTAAATGCTTTCAGAAAATATGAACCACTCAGCTATCCTTACAATAAATCCGGAGGTATTCAGCGTATAAGTCAGAACGTGTAGGCTTAACGTACCACGAGGCGCATATTTACCAGGTTCCTACCTTTCCATGCTATGAAATTAGCTTGAACAGCTAATAAGCATTGAATGCTTGTACCTAGCATGTCATGCTATTGCTGAGACATAGCATCCCAAGCTAGCTACATAGCATCCCTAGCTGGCAAGCATAAAAAAGCATAAAATAGCACATCAAGATACCTAACTCTCCATGCTATGAAAATAGCATAAACAGCTACAAAGCATCGGATGCTTGTCCATAGCATGTGGTGCTATTGCTGAGACATAGCATCCCAAGCTAGCTACATAGCATCCCTAGCTGGCAAGCATAAAAAAGCATAAAATAGCCCATCATGGTACCCAGCTCTCCATGCTATGAAAGTAGCATAAACAGCTACAAAGCATCGGATGCTTGTCCATAGCATGTGATGCTATTGCTGAGACATAGCATCCCAAGCTAGCTACATAGCATCCCAAGCTGGCAAGCATAAAAAAGCATAAAATAGCACATCAAGGTACCTAGCTCTCCGTGCTATGAAAGTAGCTTGAACTGCTTAAAAGCATCGGATGCTTGCCCATAGCATGTGATGCTATTGCTGAGACATAGCATCCCAAGCTAGCTAGATAGCATCCCAAGCTGGCAAGCATAAAAAAGCATAAAATAGCACATCAAGGTACCTAGCTCTCCGTGCTATGAAAGTAGCTTGAACTGCTTAAAAGCAACGGATGCTTGTTCATAGCATGTGATGCTATGGCTGAGCCATAGCATCCCAAGCTAGGAACATAGCATCCCAAGCTGGCAAGCATAAAAAAAGCATAAAATAGCACATCAAGGTACCTAGCTCTCCATGCTGTGAAAGTAGCTTGAACTGCTTAAAAGCATCGGATGCTTGTGTATAAGCAAGCCATGCTATGATATGTATGCTGGTTAAGATAGCATCCCATGCTGGCAAGCATAAACAAGCATACGCTAGCATAAAAAACTAGCATACCTAGCAAAAACTAGCAAAAACCAGCATACTTTCTTTGCTTGCACCAGCATAAATTTTGACCTGGGAGCTAAATCTCTTTGTAAAAAATAATGAATTGCGTATGAGAAAGTGGTTACCAATGCAGAATGTTTATTGACAGCTTTAATAATTGATAATTATAGTCTAAGAGCCAGTAAACAGATGATGACACATATTTTAGGAAAGCCTTAAATTTTCTCAGTGAGTCAGTTGTACCTACCGTACATGTGGGGGTTAGTTAAGCCCAGTCGCGGTAGGTTTAGCGTTGCGCAGGTGTGTCAGGTGTGAAAATTTGGTGAACTAAAAAAGTATTTTAGGAAGGCTGCCGTTTTGACATGTCAAAATATATTATTATATGTACTCAAAAACAACATGGCAGACGATTCCCATGGAGAAACTTGACGAAACTAAGACGAAACTTGACGAAACTAAGACGAAACTTGACGATCCTTGCACTAGTCTTCCAGACACTAGTGTAAATGGTGCTTTAAATCCCGTATATGACGACTGTTTTACCATCATTTCGTTTTTTTAAATTTTTAAATGATCTGCCATGACGTCATAACCATGGGAATCGTCTGCCATGTTGTTTTTGAGTACATATAATAATATATTTTGACATGTCAAAACGGCAGCCTTCCTAAAATACTTTTTTAGTTCACCAAATTTTCACACCTGATACACCTGCGCAACGCTGAACCTACCGCGACTGGGCTTAACTAACCCCCACCTCATGTACGGTAGGTACAACTGATTCACTGAGAAAATTTAAGGCTTTCCTAAAATATGTGTCATCATCTGTTTACTGGCTCTTAGACTATTATTTGCCACTCAGCTGTGCTGATCATGCTGGAAAATTATTTCAAAAAATGTTTCCAGACTCCAAAATTAAAAAGAGTTAGGGATGTGGAAGGACTAAAAAATACATATTTTATTTTGTTAAAAATGTATATTTGTCTTAGATTTATGCTAACGTATTGAGTTAGGTAGAGCATGGTAGGCATCCTTGTTGACTTATTAGTTTAAAAAAATCCTGTGGGTATCTTGAGTTTTTTATCTCATTGTTGGCAGGTATGCCAATAAATATATTATATTTATATACCTAATACCTTTATCCCCCTTTTTCTCTAATTTAGAATAAATGTTTCATTGAAATACAAACTTATTAATTCAATTTTCCAGGTTTAATTTGCCAAAACGTTTTTAGGGAAAATTATTAACACCAGTCTTTTTAAAAAAAAATATTTCGAATTTTTTAACAAATACGTAATTTGTAAATTTTTACATAAGAACTCTCGAATAGAAAATTAAGAATAAAGTAATAGTGAATAGAGAATTACTAGCACCAACGCTTTTATTTTTAATGATAAGAAAATCGGTTATTTTTTTTTCGAGAGTGACGCCTCGAATTTTCGAATAGACTCGAATAGTTACATTGTTAGCTGCTTGTGACCCAAATCGCTTATCAATCTATCACAATCAGATATTGTTAGGGAACATCCATAAATTGCGTGAGGTGTTTTTCCCAAATTTTGGACCTCTCCCTCCCCATTGGTGAGATTTATTGAGATGATTTTGCTGGACCCCCCCCCCAAATTCTCACGTGAGATTTTATCTGTAAATTTTAAATAAATAAGTTTATTTGATATGTTCTAGCAAGTTTGTTTCGTCTTTTCGGCATAACGCTTTAACATACGCATTACAAAACTCTACTAACATACATTACTGACAGGATAATGATTTGCTGGGTTTTTAATAACGTGCACATTTATCTTAAACTTGTGCTAAAAAAGATAGAAAACTAAAACTTGTTGTGAGATTTTAATTGACTCCCCCTCCCTCCTTTTTCACCTCACGTAATTTATGCACGTTCCCTTATTGTTCTAATTAATATTTGCCAAAGGTGATCACATTAAGAATCGATATTGACTTCATTGAATTTTCATAAAGGACCATATTTAATAGAAAGTAAAGGCAGTTAATATGATATTTCATAATAAATTAAACGACTTATTCAAAACATTCATCTGAATGGTTATGGGTAATACAATTTTTTAAATTGTCAATGGACAAACCTCTTAACTTCTTTGAATTATTAATTTCTAAAGTGCCGTTTACCCTATATTTTCTTTTTTTACATGTCAATCTGCTCAAACCAAATTTTATACCAAAAAATACCAAAATTTATCTCAAAAATATTACCTTTCTCTCTTTGTAAAGTTGCTTTCCTATTTTTTTTATTTTAATTTTGACTGTAAATTAGACAGGGTGTTTCAAAATAAATAATAAATATAATACCAATAAATATTTTATTTCCATAATGCACATACCAATTTATTTTCGGCATTAACAATTCAACCGTAGATTGATGTCAAGCCTCTCTATTCTTCCGGTTTTTAAACTAACCGTTTTTGTATTTCATATGTGCTTGTTTCTGTATTTTTCTGTAAGCTTGCTGCTATCACGGAAAAGTCAACCTGTGAGATGTTCTTGGAAAAAAAAAGTAGTTGGACTTAAAAATAATGAAATTCCGATATAACGTTTCCTGCGTATAAAAACTTCCGGTATTTAACAGATATTATTCTCATACGATTTCCTATAATATCTCTATATTAAAAAAAGCAACAGTGACCGCTGCCGCCGATTTTTATTTCTAACATTTTGAATTCTGTTATACGTAAAAACTGTTTAACGGATGTTTATGAAATTTTAACCATTTGTAGACAAATGTAAGCAGATTGATTTTGTTCCAAAAAATATTTGATGAGATAATTAGTTCTAGAGTTATTTAATGTCAAATTCGAAAGTTATTTTTTCTGCTGTGAGTTCACCCCCAGCAAAATCTATTAGCAGCATAAATATAATTTTTTGCAGACATATATGTTACGGGCAATGTGATAAATCCGTGCATTATTAATAATGCCCTATTAATCACTTTGCCCATAACATATATACTCTTAAATGTGAAGTTTTGTACCTCGTCGCCCTTTTTTCGAATTAGTTTTGAAGTAATTAAATTTTAAAATTTCGAAATGTTTTGACGCCTTTTTGGTTTTTGTGTTACAAAAGAAACTAATCACGGTTGAACTGTGATATTTTAAACACATATATAAGCATATATTTTGATGAAAAGATTGGAGCTTTGGATTTTTTTTTTCAAAGATTAGAATTAGTTTTGGAATTATTAAGAATCAATGTTTCAATTTTTTCTCCTCTTTCTGGCCGTTCTCTAGGGAAACATAAGAGCTTTATGTGTCTGATTTCTTTTATTTTTGACGATCCACTTCATACACAAGTGCAGTGCATACTTTAAATCTAAAGTTTCTTGAAGTGCATGTTTTTCCTTTAAGTTGGTTGACGATAGTTTTAGTTTATAATACTAGATTTACTGGACATTTTTGTGGAAAAATATTTCGATTAAATTATTGGTTAGCTATGAAAGAACTATTTCAGCAACAGTTTTCATGTGGGGGGAATGATTTGGATTAAATTTTGTATTTATAAACGTGATACGTAGTTTTTGGGAGAATTAATTAAGCTGACTAACGGAATGTGCTGTATTGGTAAGATGAAACAAGCCCTATGGTTGTTTTCTGGATCATAATGCGATTTATCGCCGGTCCTTTAAATTACTTTAAATTGAGGTTTTACTGTATTTCTTTAGTATCTAAATTAGCTTGTCCTTTTATGTATTTATAGGTTAGCCTTGAATTTTGACCGGCTCCCGGAATCTAAAGAAAAGGCTCCAACAGAACCATCCAAGGTAATATTATTTATCATAGTAAGGCCATCCAAGGGGTCAGGGCTTTTGTTTCGGGAGGGGTTTTGACCAAACACTTTTTCTGAGGTACCTCCACTTACGAGTAGTACTTTTTTACGTCAAGTTTCAGATGACTTGCACGTTTTATATTAATTTTAGTGATGTTAATTTTAAAATTTTACTAACAATGTGAATTCCAAATAAAATTGGAGGGTATTAAAATTGGATAATTTTATAAATAATAAAATTGGAAAATTGGATAATAATAAAATTGGAGAATTTTTGGAATTTTTACCTTTAAAAGTAGTGTTTTGACTCATTTTCAACCCTTTGGATAACACTGCTCCTTTTGAGTCACATATTTTAAAGGAATAAAACAATATAAAAATTAATGTCCAAATTTGGAAGGTGTTTGAACCTCTAACCCCCCCCTTGGATACGGCCCTGAACCCAAAATTATTGCGCTCAAACTCATTCTTCCCTGTATTGTACTGTAAACAAATAATGCTGCTTGTTTCAACCAATTTTCTACCATGGGCTAAGTTACCAATTTGTTCTTTTAGAAAGGTGATTCTAAACGGCCAGCATTGCAGGAAATTTATACGAATGAGGTATGTGTTTTAAAAATGCAAATTTGTTTCTGTATTTAATTTTTTTTCTATTTACAATGTTTTTCTAATGCTATATATATTGACATCCAGGCACAGGCATCCATATCTACACCTGCCAAAGCTACTAAAAAGCAGAGCCCTGCCCATGTTACTGATGACAACGATTCTGATAAGGAAAATGCAGAACCCAATGCTCAATTCAAGAAAAAAGGTAAGAATGCAACTCGAAAATTAAATTCTAAATAGCTATGATTTCCAAGTTAACATCCAGTCAAGGTGGAATGTAACTTTTTTATTTATATCTTGCTTCATATGAGCTGCTCAGGACGAAAGTGGTATAAGTCCAAAAATACACAAAATTTGAGAAAAGCATGGGCTTGGATTCCCTTTAAGATCCTTTACCTAGTGTAGTAGTTGCCTAAGTCAAAAGCTCTATGCATGGCCTGTAAGAGCCGCCTATAAAATGCCTTCTCCATACGAACAACACCAGACGTCGTTAGAGAAAACCTTCAATTGCTCAAAACTACGTTCAGTGGACTTGTACCACTTTTATTCTAACCAATTCATATAATAGTATTGGAGTGAATTGTTTTAGGACCTTATTTACCTATAATAAAGCAAATGTGGGTATTGTGGACACTTTTAGGAAAACTTTCGCCTTAGGTTAAAACTTTAGGTTAACTAGTAGATCTTCTCTTGATTTTACCAATAAAAATCACCATTTAGATTGATTAAATTTTTTCAGTTTAATTTATGAATTTTCATTTTGAAATATGCTTTGCTTTGCAATTTCAATATACAGGGTGTTTCAAATAGGGGTTCTCAAACTTTCCAACATCACGACCCACCTCATATCTTAAGTTAATTTTCTCCATACCCCCTACAAAACTTTAGCTCCGTGCGCGTGGGGTTTCGCCATCAACTATTTTGTTACTATAGTAAATTACATGTAATTTTTAGAGATTATATTAACTTTTTAGAAATTTAAGAAGAAATATTTGAACCTAGGCGTATTAAATTGTTTAATTGTGGGAGCAACAATGAGGTCCACAGTCAAAAGGGGGGTCTGGGGGTCCTCCCCCCGAGAACGTTTTGAAATTTGACTCTTAAAAACAGGGTTTTAAAAAACATTTTTGTTATTCTGGGATAAATTGCAATTACAACATCATTTCCTTAGGAAATTCTTAAATTCAAAAACTTTTCGCGACCCACCAAAAACTGACTGGCGACCCACAGTTTGAGAACCTCTGCTATAGGCTGTTTCCTAAAATATTTCCACTAGACACATACTTCCAACTGCAAATTTTCATTTAAAGAGGTGAAAAATTAGATGGGACTAATTTCAACTCTTTGGGGGGTCTACTTGAGAAAATGCAGAAAATACATTTTTATACTGCCCCCGTAGTTTAAAATTCCAATTGTGGCAAGACTTCCTTTATCGTTCCCTGCATAAGATACAAAAATTATATCTTAAAAACTCACTGAGATATTCAAATCTTAAATTGGTGACATACACCACTTTATAACACACTTTTTGAGTGTAAAATAGGGTTCCTCCACAAATTTAAGTTGAACCTGTTTTTATATGGTGATGGGAATAACTTCAAAATATTCATTTGTGACGACCCCTTAAAAATTCAAACACGCATATCTCAGTTAGTTTTGAAGATTGTCTTATTCAGGAAATAATAAAGAAGATTTTGCTAATTGGGGTTTTTATTCTACAGTCGGGGACAGTATAAAAAGTTATTTTCTGCATCTTCTGAAATAGACCCCCTTCATGGAGTTGCCACTAGTATAAGTAAATTCGTCACCTCTTTTAATGAAAATTTGCAATTGTAAGTAGTAGGTGTCTAAGGGAAATATTTTTAGGAAATAGATTATTGTGACACCTTTTTTTAAACACCCAGTATAATGGTAGGAATGAATGAGGTACTATTTGCCTAATAAAATTCTTAAAATTTGTAATACTCCCCTCGGTCGGGAGACCTACGTTTAAAAACAATATTAATTTTTAAAATCTTATTTGAATAACTGACAAATTTTGCATTATCAGCCCATTAAAGTGACACATATGTGCTGTACTTAGTACTTATATTCCTTTGCAGTTCGACACCAACTAGAGTACTTTTTCTTACTGCTTTTTCAATTTATTGAATCAGGGGTCCGTTTAGAACAAATTTGGGTCCGTTTTCGGATTTTCACAACATATTTCATTGTGAAAACGGACCCTTCACAAAACAGTTTACCTTAAAAACGGACCCTTCACAGAGTATTTTTGCCTTTAAACAGACCCTTTTTTATAATAGGGGAGAGTGGGGCACCTTGGGACGCTTTTAACAAAATTATTTTTCTTTTTAATTATTAAATTTATTATTAAAATATTTATTATTGTAATAGTTATAATAATTATTCGTAGTAAGTGAAATAAATTTCACATTACTTTTTATTACTTCTCTATATTAATTAATAGTCTAATTAATAAGAGTAATTAGTATATATATATAGTTTTTGTAATTAGTATAATAATTAAGATTAAATACTACTTTTTAGTTAGATTCAAAGTTCTCTCAATATTAAAAAAAAAACATCTTTTTATTAAGTACCAAGACCATCAAACTACAATGTAAGAGTTTTTATTTTGAGTTATTTAGTAGCTCCATATTAAAAAGGGGGTCTGAGCCCATAAAAGTTTTGGAAATTTGCTCTTTAAAGGAGTATTTTAACTCATTTTGAGACGCTTTGGGTTACAACCAAAGAGCACTGCTCCTTATAAAGCTGGAGATTTTTTTTTCTTCACTTCTCTCCTGAGTAGCCACTGGTAATAACACCTAAAATAGGATCTAAAAAGTGGTGGCTCGTCCATAGGTGCTGCAGCTGCCCGAGCAAAATTTCTCAATTTCAATTTTTTTAAACATTAAAATTTTATAACTATGACCCCTTTTCCTTCAATTATTTTCTTTTTCTTCCCTTAGAAGTGGGTCCGCAAGTTGTTGCCACAGACGCAGCTTCTCCCTCTGCCCTTCCCATGCCTCCCCCGGATTTTATATCATTTCAAGTACAATTTCAAAGGGATTTATTCAATCCCAATGACCAAGATGGTAAGTTTCTCCTTATGCCTTTTTGTAAGACTCAGTATTGTGCTACTTCTTTGTGTAGCTTTGGGAAGAAGTCTTGCAATCCTTTTATTAATTTGTTTTTGTTAGGTTTCAGGGGGGTTTAATTTTTCATAAAGCTTATTATTTAAATTAATTTTAAAAGTTGAATATTTCAATTTTTTTCTAAACTAAAGGTAATAAATACTATTTGATTTCAGCACTAAAAAATAACCTATGTTTAAAACTGAACAAATATCTTAAAAGTTCCTGTGAATTATCCCGTATGTAACAAATGAATACTGTGGAATGACACTGTTCTTTTTTTGGGTTGATTGTAATGAAGAATAACATATACTATGTTAGGATTAATTTTCAATTACTTTATTATTTCTCCAACCTTGCGATTATAAAGAGTTGTAACTTTGTAGTGTTCAAGAGTTTTTGGAAAATGAACCAAAGTGCTTAATTTACTTGTAGGTTACATACCTCCCCCAGTTCCTGCTACCTTTCAGTACTTCAAACCCAATGACCAAGATGGTAAGTTTCTCCTTATGCCTTTTTGTAAGACTCAGTATTGCTACTTCTTTGTGTAGCTTTGGGAAGAAGTCTTGCAATCCTTTTATTAATTTGTTTTTGTTAGGTTTCAGGGGGGTTTAATTTTTCATAAAACTTTCCGGTAAGTAAAAATTAACTGATTTTCTCATCACTAAAAATAAAAGCGTGGGCGCTAGTATTCACTATTTATTCTAAGTTCTCTTTTCTCATTTTCTTTTATATAAAATTGTAAATTACAAGCGCCCACGCTTTTATTTTTAGTGATGAGAAAATCAGTTAATTTTTACTTACCGGAAAGTTATTTTCTACTCCCCAATAAATTATTTCACAAAACCCAATAAATTATTTTTGAATTTTTAGGACATTTTAATAAAAGCGTTTTTTTAAAAAAGCTTTTTTTTTTACTTATTTTATTTTCTACTTTTTAGTCTTAGAATTTTGCCTAAAAACTTAATTTTATTCCAATTGTTGGTATATGATTAGTAAAACCCCTTAAATTCGATGCTAAAAATTTTAAACATTACCCCTCTATTTACTTAAATAATTTTTTTCAAAGCAAGTAATTTGTAAGTAATAAACTAAATACCACTGAAGAATTTACAAAAAAAAATATTCCAAAAGGAAGAGATTTTATAATTTCTTTTTTACTGAAAAAGCGCAACACCCGAAGCATATTCAGTATTTCTATTTAAGCCATAAATAATTCCATCTGAACGAAAGCGAAATCTAAAAGAAATGAATAGCTATAACTGTCATCAAAACTCCCATTTATCCATCAAATGAAAAGACATGAATGAAAGTATTTCCAAGCTTTTAGAACACTATTTCCAAGCGCTCTAATTTCTCATTAATAACTTCCTTAATAATCTTAATTTAAAGATAATATTTCCCGTTTTGAAGATTGAATATGGTTCAAATATATGTAATACGCTATTGTACAAGTTTTGGAGGCCATAGTCTTTTTGGAGTGTCTTAAATTCGAGTTAATCGGATAATCAAGAATACTCGTTAATTAACGTAATTAGAGAGTTATTGACTCGGTTATAATGGAATATTGCATTGTCATGAATATTACACCATGCTGCAAAGTTTCAAGGCTTAATATCGTTTAGAAGTACCTGAAATTTTATGTACAAGAATCTAACTGACAACCTAAAAATTTGCATAAATTCGTCTTTAATTTCTTTAATTAGTTGAAAATTGCCGTTTTGATGATTGAATATAGTAGTACTATGCTTATTACATTATTGATCCGTGTTTGGGAGCGAAAATATTTTTTAAGGGTCTCAAAATAGAGTTAATCGGATAATCAAGAATACTCGTTAATTACCGTAATTAGAGAGTTATTGACTCGGTGATAATGGAATATTGCATTGTCATGAATGTTACACCATGCTGCAAAGTTTCAAGGCTTAATATTGTTTAGAAGTACCTGAAATTTTATGTACAAGAATCTAAATGACAACCTAAAAATTTGCATAAATTCGTCTTTAATTTCTTTAATTAGTTGAAAATTGCCGTTTTGATGATTGAATATAGTAGTACTATGCCTATTACATTATTGATCCGTGTTTGGGAGCGAAAATATTTTTTAAGGGTCTCAAAATAGAGTTAATCGGATAATCAAGAATACTCGTTAATTACCGTAATTAGAGAGTTATTGACTCGGTGGTAATGGAATATTGCATTGTCATGAATATTACACCATGCTGCAAAGTTTCAAGGCTTAATATCGTTTAGAAGTACCTGAAATTTTATGTACAATAATCTAAATTTTTTGCGATTATTTGCCGTTAATTAATTTAATTACTTGAGAATTGTCGTTTTGATGTTTGAATATAATAGTACTATGCCTATTACAGTATTGTTCTTTTTTTTGGAGCTAAAATCCCTTTGGATGGGCCTCAAATTTCAGTTTTTCTGATAATTAAAAATATTCGTTAATTAACTTAATCCTTTGGTTATTGATTAGATAATAATTGGATATTGGAGTGTCATGAGGGTTACATCAATTTGTAAAGTTTCAGGGTCCTGGAATATCAGGAAGTGACCGAAAATCGAGTTTTAAGTTTTCACCCGTGACCTTGGCCCAGAGCAAGTTTAATAAAAGCGTTTAAAAAAACATCTTTTTATTAAGTACCAAGACAATCAAACAACAATGTAAGAGTTTTTATTTTGAGTTATTTAGTAGCTCCATATTAAAAAGGGGGTCTGAGCCCATAAAATTTTTGGAAATTTGCTCTTTAAAGGAGTATTTTAACACATTTTGAGACGCTTTGGGTTACAACCAAAGAGCACGGCTCCTTATAAAGCTGGAGATTTTTTTTTCTTCACTTCTCTCCTGAGTAGCCACTGGCAATAGCACCTAAAATAGGATCTAAAAAGTGGTGGCTCGTCCATAGGTGCTGCAGCTGCCCGAGCAAAATTTCTCAATTTCAATTTTTTTAAACATTAAAATTTTATAACTATGACCCCTTTTCCTTCAATTATTTTCTTTTTCTTCCCTTAGAAGTGGGTCCGCAAGTTGTTGCCACAGACGCAGCTTCTCCCTCTGCCCTTCCCATGCCTCCCCCGGATTTTATATCATTTCAAGTACAATTTCAAAGGGATTTATTCAATCCCAATGACCAAGATGGTAAGTTTCTCCTTATGCCTTTTTGTAAGACTCAGTATTGCTACTTCTTTGTGTAGCTTTGGGAAGAAGTCTTGCAATCCTTTTATTAATTTGTTTTTGTTAGGTTTCAGGGGGGTTTAATTTTTCATAAAGCTTATTATTTAAATTAATTTTAAAAGTTGAATATTTCAATTTTTTTCTAAACTAAAGGTAATAAATACTATTTGATTTCAGCACTAAAAAATAACCTATGTTTAAAACTGAACAAATATCTTAAAAGTTCCTGTGAATTATCCCGTATGTAACAAATGAATACTGTGGAATGACACTGTTCTTTTTTTGGGTTGATTGTAATGAAGAATAACATATACAGTGGGAGCTCTTATAGCGACCTGCTCTTATAAAAATACTCTCTTATAAAGACCCAAAAATTAGTCTCTATAAGAGCACTTTTGTGCTCTTATAAAGACTAATCTTCGAATCGATTCAGCTTATCGAATACTTTTCTGGATCGGTTTGTGTGCGTCACACCAGAATTAGCCAATAAACAAATATCAGAGTATGACAAACAGCACCAAGTAACGATCGCATATTCTTCTCGCTTGCTTTCGCCCGGGATAACCGGCTACAATCCCAAACGAAACCTTTCACTACCTAATGTCCTTGTTGACTTTAAATTTATTAGCGTATTCATTTATCTTTCTTTATTTCCAATTTTTTGACTTATATTTAAGACATAAATTTTTCAAATTGCATGCAGATGCAGGTGAAATTGATGTAATAAATTTTGTTAAGCATCAGACCTTTCTAAGGAAGCTAAGCTATGCAATAAATTAATATCAAAATCAAAATTTAAAAAGCAAATATTTATACTCTGCAAAATATTGATCTTAAACTTTATATAAATTAAAATAAAAGCAAAAAATAAGGTAATATAACATGAAATTGGAAGTATCAAGACTTCATAAAATAAGAAATAATTGTTTAAAGTGAGGAAAGATCAATTGGATGATTCGAACTGTGTTCTAAATCCCAATGATATCGTTTTCAGGTTGAGATTTCCTCCAGACTTTATAAATTAGTCTACTAAAAATACATCATTGAGGGAATCGAGTCAACCTTCCCGAAAAGCATCAAAATTGATAGTTTAGCTTAACGAGTTTATTGCTTTTAAACGAGTGATATTCTACACTCGAGTGTATCACTCGAAGTTTGCTCTTATAGCGACAAAAAACTCGGTACGGATTAATAATGCAATAAGAGCTTCCACTGTACTATGTTAGGATTAATTTTCAATTACTTTATTATTTCTCCAACCTTGCGATTATAAAGAGTTGTAACTTTGTAGTGTTCAAGTGTTTTTGGAAAATGAACCAAAGTGCTTAATTTACTTGTAGGTTACATACCTCCCCCAGTTCCTGCTACCCATCATTACTTAAATCCCAATGACCAAGATGGTAAGTTTCTCCTTATGCCTTTTTGTAAGACTCAGTATTGCTACTTCTTTGTGTAGCTTTGGGAAGCAGTCTTGCAATCCTTTTATTAATTTGTTTTTGTTAGGTTTCAGGAGGGTTTAATTTTTCATAAAGCTTATTATTTAAATTAATTTTAAAAATTGAATATTTAATTTTTTTTTTCTAAACTAAAGGTAATATTTATTTCAGCTCTAAAAATAACCTATAAACCTATATTTAAAACTGTACAAATATCTCAAAAGCCAGCTGTGAATTGTCTCGTATGGTATACATGAACACTGTGGAATGGCCCAGTTCTTTTTTTTGGGGGGGATAGATTATAATGAAGAACAACATACTAAAGTCTGTCTGCCCTAGCAAGGCACGAGTGGCAAACCTAAAATCCGTACCCACAGCAGAGAAAGCAGTGGCGAGTGCAGGGTATCGGGTATCTAATAGAAGTGAGATAACCATCTTTATGGCTTTTTTAGTGCTCTCGCCACTGTTTTTTTTGCTGTGGGTACTGGTTTGAAGGTTTGCCACTCGTGCCTTGCTAGGGCAGAGAGACATTATATGTTAGGATTATTTTTTTTTGTATTTTGCATGTGGAATTTAGCCGTAATAGATATACTAGTGCAAATTTGCTGGGTGTACGAATACTTTCTGGAGTTAATGTATAATGTATTTAAAAAAATATGACTTGCTTGAAAAAAGATCAACTTAATAGCCTCTACTCTACTGATTAAAAATTCTTCTATGGGGCCCCACTCATAAAAAGGGGTAAAGAAAAGATGAAACTTTGGTCAGTCCATCAGAAATAAATAATGAACAAAGTATAATTAATATTCCTGGCTGGCAGTGCTGACTCATCAAGTGCAGCATTTGACTGAGGACTGATTTGATTAACAATCAAAAGTTATTTAAAATTAAAATATCCCAAAGGCAAGCATGTAGGAGGGATTCATGATGATAAGGGGTTCATTGTTGTACTCCTGAAAATCCTTTGGATTGGTTGGTTTCCTGGTTGGAGTCTGAATACTTCCGAGTCGTGCAATTATTTAGACAGAGAACCAGAAAATTAATACAAATTCTTGTAAATCAGGGAAATGCAAATTAATTTTTTGGGGAAAATTATGGAAAACAGTTTTTTAGTTTCTGTAAGCCGCCCAGTTCAATTATTTTATTATTTTTCAACCTTGCGATTATAAAGAGTTGTAACTTTGTAGAGTTCAAGTGTTTTTGGAAAATGAACCAAAGTGCTTAATTTAATTGTAGGTCACGGATATCCACCGTTTGCGAGCGGTTTGGAGCAAGTTGACACACATGCATCTTCTCCCCCTCAACTGGCTGCCGATCCCATGCCTCCCCCAGTAGAGGTGCCCTATCTCGATTGGGAGTGGGTGCTGGTGGGGCTGCAACACGGTAAGTTTCCTTATGCCTTTTTGTAAGACTGTATTGCAATTTCTTTGGGAAGAAGAGCTCTAGTTTTGGTAGTAGATTTTCTTAGTGAGCCCATATTAATTTCTTCGGAAGGTTTAGGTCAGGGGACGGAGATAATTTTGCTTGGGGTCCAAATAATTTTGGAAAATTTTTATCGAGGTCTGGAGAAAAAATAGGTATATATTTTTACAAAGATGTAAGCCGCGTTCACAACAGACAACCTGTTCAACCGGAGAAAGAGCTAAAGAAGTAGGGGAAAAGGGATCTCCGAAAACTAACTGTGAGGAAATAGAATAGCCCGTTCACAAGTGCACTCGTCTAACTCGTCCTACCGGTAGAAAGAATCACGTGACAAGCGAGCGAGCTCGTAGAAATACATTACGGGAAGCGAGCGAGAGCGCCCTCTACAGGCGGTTAGTCCAATTAAAACATTTCCTACTGCTATGGCCCAGGGGAGAATTTTCAACGGATGGTCCGGTGAGGTTTTCCCTAGCGTAGGGAGAGCGGTGGAAGAAGAACCGGTTTTCTCTGCCTTTCCCCGGTTAGAATGGTTGTTGTGAACGCGGCTGTAATTTGAGTACGCTACCTGCTTAGTTATAAATTGCTAAATTTAAAAAAAAACCTGTAGATTGCTATTAAATCCGTTTCAAATTGATTGCAACAACACTATTTAAAAATTAAGTTGCTCATAAAATATTTTAGAAAACATTGATAAGGCTCAAACGAATGGCTGACCGTTAACAAGGAAATGTTGCAAACCTTGTATTTATTGACTGAAGATACTAGATACTAATATTTCAGCACTACTCCTAAATTTTAAGACTTAAAATCAGTAACCTTTGTTCGGAGTAGTTGAGCATTTCTCCTCTAAGCTGTTGATCTATTTTATTTGGCTGCTGTCGACTGGCTGGAGTGCCGTAGACAGGCATAGGATAAAAAATAACTCCACTTTTCAAATGACAGAGGCCTCATCAGCAATGGTTAAATTCTTGTTTCTAACGTGTGCATAGGTGAAAGTTTTCCGTCTAGAGTTGGAAGACCTTCCTAGGAATTTTCTTCATGACGGAGAAAAATTGGGGGCACTTAATTATAGTCTGTGTAAATAAAATCGGCGGTTTCACCATGGCAACGCAGAAGAAATACATGGAGAAAAAACTCAAGGTCAACCGCCGATTCTATTTACACAGACTATAGTAAGCAGAAAATATTTGTAGGAATTTTTGTATGCAGTTTTTTGTTTCATCCAATTATGTTAAGAAGTGAACATCCAAAGTAAAGATGTTAGAGAGTTATTTTTGTATCACAAGTTTGTAGAGTTATCAAACTTGCCCCTTATTTAAATTCTTCCTGTTTTTATATACTACTTGGGATTTGACGATTTAAGTCTATGTGGGAACAATATCTATTCTTTGAACTGATTTAACTTACAACCAAATTTGACTGTATTTCTTCATGTCCATTACTGATGCAATTTTTCCCTTTTTTTATTTATCTAGGATTTGATTACGTAGAAAAGGAAGTGCAAGGAACCACGTACTACATCTACTTGACCGACCCAGCTACTTGGGGCGCTACGAGTTAATTAATATTTTACGAAATTTTTTTTTTAATTCTAATTTTTTTTTTAATTCTACAATAACTAATATTTCATTTCTTCTCCTTTGAAATCGTTCCACATCTGCCCATATCAAAACGTCAATTCCGGTTTGTGTAGTTAAGCTTCTTCCTCTCGAGGGCGCTACGTGAGCAATGTCGCTTTATATTTATTCCGGGTATTTGATTATTATATTGTAAAATTTTTTCGCTCGGTAAATATAAAAAATTTTAAAAAATACTGAACCGACATTTTAATTTGTATTCCTATGAAAAAATATTTTTAAAAATTAAAATTGTCTTCCCATACAACATCTGGCAACAGATTGGAATTTTGTTTATTTATTTATTTCGCTGAGCGTGAGCATTTCTTAACTGGATCCGTTGTAATTAGCACGCGCGAAAGAAATTTATAAGTAAGCCTAAATTTTCGAGTTCCTTTCGGTCAAGTTTTCAAGCTGTCCGGGTTCATTCAACACCTGAAGGGCGTTCTAAAGATGGAAGACCCTGCCCAACAGTGCTTGTTCGCCGCCGTTCAACTGGAGGTGAGCAGCACCCCTTGGAGCTACCGCAGCAGCTTCGACCCGGTCGAGCACGGACTGGACGCCAGCTTCCGACTGACCAAGTTCTCGGAGCTGCGCGGATGAGGGTGTAAAGTCCCCCAGGAGGCTCTACAGAAAATCCTGGAGGGGCTCGACCACGATGGCTACATGCCCGAAGTGGACGACCAGGCGCACTTCATGCAGATGCCCATCACGCGGATCGGCATCGGGATGGACTGCAGCGTCACCCCCCTTCGGCACGGCGGCCTGTCCCTCGTGCAGACGACGGACTTCTTCTACCCCCTGTGCGACGACCCCTATCTGACTGGGCGTATCACGTGCGCTAATGTTCTCTGTGACTTGTACGCCATGGGTGTCACGGATTGCGACAACATGCTCATGCTGCTTGCCGTCAGCAACAAGATGAGCACGCAGGAGCGGGACACCGTTCTTCCCCTCATCATCCGCGGATTCAAGGACTGCGCCTACGAGGCGGGCACCCGCATCACCGGGGGGCAGACAGTCATCAACCCCTGGGTCACCATCGGGGGGGGGGGTGGCGAGCACTGTCTGTCTGTCCAGCGAGTTCATCGTACCGGACAACGCCGTCGTAGGGGACGTCCTAGTCCTGACCAAGCCACTCGGAACGCAGGTGGCGGTGAACGCCCACTCGTGGCTGGAAGTGCCCGAGCGCTGGAACCTCATCAAGCTCGTCATCACGCAGGCCGACATCCAGAAGGTCCACCAGAGGGCGCTGGACGTGATGGCGCGGCTGAACCGCGTGGCCGATGCACAAGTACAACGCGCACGGGGCCACCGACGTGACGGGATTCGGGCTGCTCGGCCACGCCGAGAACCTCGACAAGATCCAGAAGAACGAGGTGTCCTTCGTCATCCACAACCTTCCCGTCATCGCCAAGATGGCGGCGGTGGCGAAAGCGTGCGGCAACACGTTCCAGCTCTTGCAAGGGCTGTCGGTGGGCTCCTGATATGCCTGCCGCGAGAGCAGGCCGCCGCGTACTGCAAAGACATTGAGAAACAGGAAGGCTTCCAGTCGTGGATTATCGGCATTGTGGAGAAGGGCGATCGCACGGCCAGAATTATCGACAGGCCGAGAGTCATAGAGGTGCCAGCAAAAGACAAAGACGGCGAGCTTTGGTAGTCCCTAGCATTTTTATTTAGTAAATCTTTCCATAATTTGGCAAATTGGGATTGGCAGTTTTATACGAGCTTCCCATTTGTGTTTTCTTAATAGACAGTTTTTGTAGGATGAGCATTCTTAAACAAAAAAACCCTATGCAATAGATTCAAGCAAATTAGCCTTACTTTGCCCAGTTTAAATATAAATCCGTACTTGTTATTTTACTAGATTTTAAGCCCAGCTTTGGTGAGGGTCCTACATGAAAACTGCTTTCCTTAGCTCTCTCCAAGTTACCTTTAATCAATGTTTTGTAACCTCTATAGGCACAGCTTCGATAAGAGTACTCCAGCCGCCATGTTTACCCATAAGCTCAAATGATGACTACACTTAAGCATATTGCTGTGGATAAACATGGTGGCTGGAGGACTTATCGAAGCTGTGCCACTCTATGTAATAAGACTGCTAGTGACTGCTCAAGAAAAAGTTACCATGAAGAACCCTTTCCAAAGCTGTGCCCAACTGGCTTTTTTTCAACTTTAAAGTGTTATGAGTGTGTCTTTTTTTTATTAACTGATTCATTAGTATAACCTAAAACCTTATTCAGTTTATATCTTAGTAGTGCTTCTAAACATCCAATAACAATAATTTCAGTTCACTTTTTCCAATCAATTTAATGTTAAAACATGGGAATTTAGGAGCTACATTGCTTGCCAGAATCTCTCTATTTTCTACTGTAACATTCTATTTTGTTTAAACTAGAATGCAATGTTATATTCCTTTAAAAATTATAGAATTAATTCCATTAACTGTCCCGTTTAATAATAGCAATCTACTTTGGTCACCTAAAATTAGAAATTCGGTCGACTCTGCTTAATGTGATCTCTGTTAATGTTATCGAAATTGACTGGTCCTGATCACTCTTCTTTAAATTAACGAAAAATGTTACATTTTGTGTTATCAGTGTATTGTTTTTAATGTTATCAAAATTTGGTGAAATCCCTTAAAAACCTCCTTTTTCCCTGGTTGGAAGGTCAATTTTAATACATAAACATACAAAATGAGTCATTAATACCTATAGTAGTATATAATTGTAATATGATCCCCTCTATATTTTATTTTTCTTTAAGAATGTTTAAGTTGCAAAATGCTTACAAGCAGAGGTCTATCCAGGCAAAAATAGGGGCCCTTTTGCTGCCCCAAAATTCCACCTTCTAAAAACACATCTTCGCAAAATTCATAAAAATGGCCCCTTCACAAAATTCAAGTTTATAAAAACGATCCTTTCACAAAATTCAACTTAGCTTTAATGATTATTTGCCAGAAAAAATTCACAAATTTTTGTTTCGATAATTTGAAAAATTAAAATATAATTTAGCTACCCTCAGTTTTTCACAAAAAGGGGCCGCAAAAAATAAAACATAGATTGACCCCTGACTAGGAAAATTGTTTTAAATACTTAAATTAGAACTACACAGTTATGATTTTCATACAAACATTCGTGTTACACTGTTTGCCACTTTTACTTTGTTATTGAATATTGTTATTGTTATCATTCTGATCTTGGACAAAATGTGATTCCATTAAGCAGCATCGACTGTATTATATTAATGACAACCTTGAATATTTGGAGACCAGAAACAACTTGGTGATATTTAAGGGGATAGTTAACCGAAGTGAACCCTATTATATATGGTATCAAATTTAATTTAGTAGTATACCTTCCCTTTACTGAATTAAAAGGGTAGTTCAAAACTTTTATTTTTTGTTTATGCTACCTAAATTAATACAAAACATTGCTCTAGTTTTCAAAACTGATGCGTGCTTATTTCTTGTCATCGTTAATAGTATGATTCTACCAATCCAACTTACCATAATATAAATAACACTCCAAAAAAACTGGGAGATGGATACGATAGTGCTAGAACGGTGCAGTACTATGATTTCATTGAAGTCTGCTGAAATGAATGATGTCGACTGTTTCGTTTCATGCTTGTCTATTTAAAATATTGTGATTTCCAAATATTCTGTATGGGATTGATGAATTTGTTCCAGGCAAACTCTATAGAGCTGGAATAGAAGATTGTTGTCCATGTGGTATTTGGTGTTTGTGTAAACATAGACCTGGTATTCTTCCCCAGTATGTGTATCTTTTTAACTTTTACCTAGTTATTTATATTAAAAATTTGTCACTTTAATGTAAATCTGTTTCTTTTCTCTACAAAAAATGACATAATTACTTAGAGGTATTTTATTATAATGTCAGTGAATGATTTTTTGGTTTAATTATGATATTGCCAAGATATTTTGGACACCAGACCAAATAATCGAATATCCGGAAATTTTTAGGAACAGATTTGATGTTTTAGGTCCTCCCCGGCCAAAAGGGCAATAGTCGCTATGAACGTTCAAATGGCCACTGCTATAGACCAGTTGCCAAGATAGTGGTTGCTGTGGATACTTCTCTTTTTAGTTGAACTAAATTTCATTAATTACATAAGTAGTTTTTAAATTTATTGTTAGCTAGATATATTATTGGTCATGCCTAGAATCAGTATAGAAGTTCGACTAAAATGAAGTTAATATTTTATAGTCGTAGTCGTTAAAATTGGTAAAAAATAATTCAAGTGCAGGTATGGGAAATGAAAGAATTGTTATTTTTCTACACTGATATGCCAATGATGACTTTAAAGATATAATTAAATTAACATAAAGCTTTTCCAGCACTAGGAATAGAAATTACCGCTGTGATGGGGATGAATTGGCCAAATACATGCCCTCAGGGGAAAACGCTACTTGTAATTTAAAATGAAAGCAAATTGATTACATACCTTTTTTTATTATGTAACTTAGGACAGTTGAAGTATTAGTTTGATAAGTATAGTTATTTAAATGAAAAATGTAAAAATGTCAGCACAATATATGAACGAAAATGCGTAATTTATCCTATTCATTCCCACTCACCTACATTATCTCTTCTGAATCTTCTACACTAAGTTGTTTACTAATACTGCCTACTAATTATAATCCCATTATACCGAGAACTAAGGAATTTTAACTAATCTGGGATATGTGAAAGCTTTTGCCATGAAAATGCAATTGTGGTCTTAATTTTTTTCCTATAGAATGGGAACCCTGTAAATATACAAATATTTGCATGCACACTAAATTAAAATATTGAACTTTTTGTTAATATTATTGCTGGTGAAAATTTATCAAAATATCATTGGTTTTCTTTTGAGGTAATAATAACTTCAGAATAAGAAGATAGGATAAATAATTTTAATTTTAAGTGTTAATGTCTTCAATTAACTACTGTTGGTTTAACCTATTCTTCAAATACCTGATCTTCAATTGGTTACTTAAATTCTATTACAGAGATTACTAATCTGGTTTACAATAAATCTGCAAAATAATTACATCTGGTTCAAAATATTTTTAACCAATAGGCAGGTATTTTGGATTTATCATCCTTGACCCGTGAATTGTCCTAAGAAGTACCTACTTTGCATTGCCACCTGCGGACTGGGGTTCCGAATATGTCTGAATGAGGTTTGAATAAATTCAGGGATCTATCTGGTAATTTTCGGCCCCATGTTTATTAAAAAAACTACAAACTCAATTGTCATCAGTGACAACACGGACAAGCATAATAACAGTGACAGTCAATAGTAAACTATTCTATAATAATTCATAAGTGTAAAATAATTTCTTGGAATAAGTAAGGTGTTTCGAGAAACTAAACCACAGACAATAATTAACACAGAAAACATTTAATTCATCAGGTAAGCAACACCTTTGAATAACTCAGCAAACATTTCTAAAAATGAAAAGTAAAACAAATATATTTGTAACCCCCTTTTTTACTGAAAGTATTTTGTATTGAATATACGGCAAATAACTATAGACAAAAATAGGATTGATTGAAAATTTTTAAAGTACATTGTATAAAACATTTGTAGTGTTTTTATTGATACATTAAAAGGTTATATAATGGGCCTAACACACTAGTTTGTAAGTTGTAAAACTGTCAGTGGTGTCCAGGTTCCATTGAAAATTCAACTTACTATGATATACATTCTCATTCATGGGTTGTTAGTAGGGTTTCTTTCCCGCGAAACCGGGATCCCGGGAAATAGCTAAATTTTCCTACATTTTGTAATCCCGGGAAATAAGATTATTTCCCGAGAATTCCCGGGAAATGAAAAAGAGTGAAAATCAATAGGAAAATTAATTTTTTATAGTAATATTACAAGGAAATAATTTTTTTTCATCTTTTTACTTTGGATTATTAATCATTGGACTTTAAATTTATATTTAAGTTTACTGAGAAATATTAATACTTCAAATTTTATTAACTAATAGTAATATTTTGTTCAAAAGTTACCTATTCAAAGTATACACTAGCGAAAGTATAGAGCATTTTCAATCCCATGACTCGGACCTAACAACGGCCTTAGCAATAGAAAATGTTACAGTTTTTTGCCCTACAGAGGTTAACAGTTACAGAAAATGACTAGCCGTGGAATTCTTCTATTGGAGGATTTGCAATCACGTGATCCTATACCTAAAAACCACCTTAGCAACAGATAAACAACGGCCTTAGCAACAGCTTAAAGCCCTACAGTAGATACACAGTTAAAAGAAAATAACCGGTTGTGACGTCACCTGAAAACACTCTATACATTCTTTGACTTGACCAAGTATAAAATTATTGATACTGATATTAATTCATAATACTATAATAATATAATATAATAAGTTTATTGGCAAAAAAGGCCAGCTGGCCCATACACCAAAATACAAAAATATCAGAGCATACAAATAAGTGCAAGATAAAAACAAAGCATATAAATAGAATAAATAGAACCAAAATACAATTACCAAAAAAAAGAGAAAAAAAACCCTCAGGAGTCTAAAGAACAATTTGCCAACAGGAACTGGTTCAACTTTTGAGCTGATTTAATAAAATTTACTATTGTAAAAAAATTCTTATGATTGTAAGTGAGGAAACCATTAAAGTTATTTTGATATCCAATAAAAGGGGAAAGATACTTTAATCTGTAAAAACGATACATAGGACTATAAAAATACATGTTCCCATGATTCTGGTTTGTCCATATTACAATATTTGCATTTGTCTTTGGGGTTTATTTTAAAGAGTTTTCCCTCGAAAAAAATGGTCTCCTGATTTAATCTCAGTTGGAAAAGAATTCTCTTCATTGAAACATCAATTCTTGAGGTAATATAGTCTTCTATGAAAGGGGTTAGTTTTATAAATTTATAGTGAGGGTAATGTTGACTTTTTTCCATACTTATCATATCTAACTGTTTGTATTGATCAATGTAGCTTAGAAGGATTTGGGGCAGAAACTTCATCGCAACCTTGGGATCTTGTGATATCCAAACATAAGAAAAGCCGGAGCTTTCGATTATAGATTTAATTTTTAAAGTCCAATTAAATTTTATTGGGCTCGAACGGCCATAAAAACAATGTTTGTATGCAATTTTGGTAAACCTACGGTCATCCATCTCTAATATTCTAATCCAGAATCTCAAAATTAATTTTATGAATACAATGGAAATATTAGTTTGACCCAGTTCAAGTCTGAGAATATAACCTGGAGTATATTTTGAAAGATTGAATAATTTTTTAATAAATAAATTCTGGATATGGTCTAACTCACTGATATAGGAAATAGACCAGACAGGACTGCCATAACTGAGAACCGATATTACAAGGGAATTAAAAATTCTGAACCAGCTACCTGGAGAATTGATCTTTGCTCCTGTTACAATGGGCCACATTGCATGAATGGCAGAAACAGCTTTAGCACTGAAATGTTTCTTCGCTGTAGAAAAAGACCCCGAAGAAGAAAAAGGTACACCTAGATAAATGTAGTTGCTTACAATTTCCAGTTTGCTATTTTTGTAATAGAATTTGTCATGTTTCGATAGTTTACCTCCTTTTCTGAATATCATTACTTTTGTCTTATTTATATTTACCATAAGTCTGTGATCTGAGCAAAATTGTTCCAAAATTCGAAGTTTTTTATTCAAGTTAATAGGGGAGTCTGCTAAAATAATAGCGTCATCGGCATAAAGTAATATGTTAACAGGGGTTCCATCGCGAAAACTGATATCCGAAATTCCAGATGTGTTTAGGCGGATAATAAGATCGTTCAAGAAAAGTGAGAATAGAATTGGGCTCAGTACTTCTCCTTGTAAAACTCCCGAATTAATTTTAAACGGTTCAGTAAAATCAGAGGATGAGCGAACTTTCGCATATATATATATATATATATATATCTTCTCGTGCCTAAGTGGCACATATGGCCTTCAGCCTAACCCGCCACCCCCTCCGGTCTGCCGCAGCAGCCCTTGCCTGGGACCAGCTGGACCATCCCGCCTGGCTTCTCTCCTCCTCGGCCATTCGCCTCCATGTTAAGGCCGGTCTCCCCCGTCTCCTCTTGCCCTCAGGTGTCCAAGTGAGGGCAACCGATGGAATTCTGTCTGGGGGCATCCTCAAAATATGGCCGATCCATCTCCACCTTCGTCTTTTTATATTAGTTGTAATTGGTTCCTGTTTTGTTCTTTCATATAATAATGTGTTAGTAATGGTCTGTGGCCAGAAAACTCCCAAAATTTTTCTCAAACATCTGTTCTGCCAACTATTTAATTTATTGCTTTATTGTTTAGTTATTTTCCATGTTTCTGTTCCATATAAAAGTACACTTTTGACCATTGAATTGAAAATATTGATTTTAGTCCTTTGCTTCAAACAACTTGATCTCCAAACCTTATATAACTTTCCAAAAGAATTTTGGGCCTTTGCAATTCTTATCCGTATTTCAGCATCAGTTCCTCCTTTCTTATCAATGCTGGATCCCAGGTATGTAAACCTCTCAACATCCTCTATTTGGCCACTTTTCAGTTTTATCTCTCGATTAGTTTTTTCATTTATTCTCATTGTTTTTGTCTTGTTATTATTAATTTTCAAACCTACCACTTCCGCATATTGTCCAAAAATAGTAGTTGTTTGCTGCTGGTCTTCGAATCTGCTGGCAAACAAAACAATATCATCTGCGAAGTCTAGGTCTTCTAAAGAGGTGTTAAAATTCCATCTGATCCCTCTCTTTGCCTCTTTTACAGTGTTCCTCATCACCCAATCAATTATAATTATGAATAATAATCCTGACATCACGCAGCCCTGCTTTACCCCAATCTCAATACTAAAGGGTTTAGTCAGGTTGCCGTTTACTTCCACACAGCTCTTTGAGTCTCTGTATAGTTCCTTGATAACATTAATAAACTTTTCAGGAAGACCATACACCTTCAAAATTTTCCATAGCATCTCCCTATTAACTGAGTCAAAGGCTTTTTGGAAATCTATAAAATTCATATATAGGGATGTATTAAATTCGTAGCTTTGTTCAATGATATTTTTTAAGGTAAAAATTTGTTGGACTGTTCCAGCTCCACTTCTGAAACCAGCTTGTTCTTCACGTAGCATCTTTTCAACCTCTGTTTTCAATCTGTTGATAATTATTCTCCCAAACACTTTAGCTGGCATCGACATTAGGCTAATTCCTCTATAGTTGTCGCATATGGACATGTCACCCTTTTTGGGGATCTTTACTATTATTGATTCTCTCCATTTGTCTGGTATTTTCTCTGTTTCCCATATTAAATTAAACAGGGGTGCAATCTTTCAGCTGTTCCATCAATATCTGCCTTCAGCATCTCTGCCGCGATTTGATCGCCTCCACAAGCTTTTCCAGTCTTAAGCGCTTTCAAAGCACTCTTAATTTCGATCAACGAAATTTCTGTTGTGTCAACAGAAATGTCCGATGGGATACTGATATCGTCTATTTGTAGTTCTTGGTTCTGATGGTTGACATTTAGAGTTTCCTGAAAATGCTCTCTCCATCTGTCTTCGACTTGTTTTCCATCGCTCAGGAAATTTCCCTGTTTATCTTTTACACTGCACACCTGTTTTCTTTTATTTCCACTAATTTTCTTAATTGCTTGATACACACTTTCGCATATGCATTATTGTAAATATTGTGAAGGATTCTGATGAATTTCGGGCTAACTTTATTTTTTTGTAGTTCAGAAAAAAGTATTCCATGGTTAACGTTGTCGAAAGCTCCTTTAAAATCTATAAAGACAGAGTAAAGTTTACCACGCTTTTTCTTTAATTTATCATTTAGGGTCACTTTGGGGTAAGTGGGTCCCTGGGGTAAGTGGGTCACCCCCCTTAAACTAAACTATGTAAAGGACATTTCACACTTATTCACATTGATCATGTTACATTTTGTCACACTGATGAGTTTTGCATATATTAGAGTTTTGTGTCATTTCTTTTTAAGGTTATAGAACTATTGTAAAAAAATTTCCATAATTTTTTTTTTGGAGAGTTCAAGATGCATTTTTCCAAGAAGTGTTTCCAGGAAAGTTTTCACTATATTTTAATGTTTTTTCAACTGTTGTGCCAGGTTTGACTTAAAATACATACTGCAATTTGAATTTTCACAAAATCTCTTATTTAAAAATTTTTAAGAGGGGGGTCCCACTTACCCCGTAATTTAAGCAAAGTAGGGGTAAGTGGGTCCCCTCATTATGGGGTAAGTGGGACACCCTAGACTCACCATTTTAATGTTTATTGAAACATTTATAAGTAATTTATTGAAATTTTATATTAATTTTGCGTTTTAATGTAAGCTGTGGTAAGTAAAGAAAACTATTAAGTTGGGGTTTTTTTTATTCACGTTGCCGAGAAATTAATTAAAACACACAGTGGGGTGGGGGAATAGTTTCGAGGGTTTCTTTATAAGTCTCCCGAACCATTCGAACCTGAAGAAAACATTCTGTAATTGTAGTGTTCCAAAAAGGGGTCCCACTTACCCCAAACAACCCTATTAATTTAAATGTGAGTAGATATCTCGTACATGGATTAAGTTACAATAAAAAATTTTGTACCTAAAACTTCTATACTTTATCAAGTAAGACCCACTTACTCCCTCTTAAGTTTTGCTTGCTTTCAATAAAAATAAAAAGGGGGTGACCCACTTACCCCTTCCTATGGGGTAAGTGGGACCCCCGTCTTATTTTTTACTAAAAGACCAGTTAAGAAAAAAGTAGAACATTATTTTAGAACCTAATTATAAATTTTTGTTTATTAATAGTGTCTTAAATAGAATATGTCATCAAGTTCAAATTGAACCTCTTCAAAACTTTTTTATGAACCTTCAAAAATGTACTGTTCCAAAAAGGGGTCCCACTTACCCCAAGTGACCCTATTAAACAATTTAATATAAAAATTTGATCTAAGCAACTGTAATTCTTCCTGAAACCTGCCTGTTCCTCCAAAAGTATATCATGAGAGTTCAAATAATTCAGAAGCCTTTTATTCAGAATCGATGTAAAAATTTTTGTGACTATCGGAATTAATGAAATGGGTCTATAGTTGGAGGGATCAGAAACATCTCCTTTCTTGTAAATTGGATTGATTATAGTCAAGATCCAGGATGAGGGCATCTGTCCGGTTTCATATATACGGTTAAATATGTTGCTAATTGCAATCAATGAAAATTTACCTAGGTATTTAAAAAACTCAGGCTTCAATGAGTCACATCCAGGTGCCTTACCACACTTCAGATCCTTTACAACACATTGGAGTTCCTGAGTTGTAATATCTCTATCCAATAGTGGATCAGAAAATGAAGAAAAAATGCCAGATGAGATTAGTGAATCAGAGTCTTCCCCCGGAGCACAATTTGATTTAAAAATGTGAGAGAAATAGTTAAACCATTCACATGATTCTATGGAGTTTTGAATGTATTTACTCTTTCTAAAGTTCTTGATTATATGCCAAAATGTTTGAGAATTATTGCAAGAAGAAAGCTCAAAATTTAATTCTCTGAAATAACTGACCTTTTTTAAGGTGCACAGCTATTTATATTCCCGTAGACATATTTTGTAGGAGTCAAAGTTAATTTTATTACTATATTTTTTAAGAATTTTCAACTTTTCCTTCAGCCTAAATCTTGATTCTCGACAATCCTTATCGAACCATTTAGCCTTTGAGTGAGAGAGAGGTTGTGATGTTTTGGAGTTATTTCTAGCCCTAAGTAATTTGTTATTTTCAGCTGCTTTGCTCATAATAGGAATCAGATCAGTTCGATTGACACCTGGATGCGCTACAAAGAAGTGCTCCAGCTCAGTAACGAATTTGCAGCCCTCAGCTTCAGTCCATCTGGAATTAACGGATTGAAAAACCCTTTTCCCCTTATTCTGGAAGGAACTCGTAGGACTCCAGAGCGTAAGCAACAATAGGGAGGTGGTCTGAGCCCAATTTCGGGATGGTTTTAAAGTGGGTGATATGGGAATATACTATACACTATTAGAGACAATTATATAATCTATAACACTGGCTCCGTTTTTATTAAAAAAAGTAAAGTCACCCTCCTCGTCACCTGGGGACGAACCATTCAAAATAATAAGATTATTTGAAACACAAAATTCAGTTAGCTGTTTACCTCGTTGATTTTTAGTATGGTCCTTTGATCTATGTTTAATTAAATCATTAATATCATAAACAAAAATACTATCTAAGCAACCAACACGTGCATTCAAATCACCCATAATGATCAAATCATTAAAATCAGAATTGGTAAAAAATTCAAAAAATCATTGTATTGAGAGTCATAAATATCACTGGGTGGAAAATAACAAATTACAATTACAATATTTTGGAACACAAGGTATTTTGCCGAGATTGCAATAAAATAACTAGTTATTTTTATGATGTTGTTAGCTTTAACTTTTGGCTATTATAACCTAAGACTAAACCTCCACTTGGTCTACCAAAAATATTATTTTTACAAGCATAACTTTGAATATGTTTGAAATTACTTAAAACCTGAGGAAACTGAAATTCAGAAGTTAGCCAAGTTTCAGTAAGGGGAAAAATATCTATCTCGGCAAAATCATCCTAGAAATTCGGAAATAATGACTTATTTTTCAGACCTGCAACATTGTATTGTAAAACTGTATGTAAACCAATATGAGAATGATTGTAAACAGTATTATTTACATTAGAAAAACTGGGTAAATCTAAATTTGCTTTTTCCTTACACGCTATAAATTCTTCATAATACTATAAATATTATAAATGCATTCCCGGAAAAAAATAATATTATTAAATTCTCAATTTAATTTAAACTATTCCCGGGAAAGTTTTTCCAGGGAATATTTTCCAGAGAAATTATTGCAAGGTCTGGCAACAATTTAAGTGCTTGTGAAAAACTTGTATTCAGTTTTATTAGATTTTAATCCTTCCTGGAATTATGAAAAAATATTTTTTGTCTAAAACTAATTAATATAGCTATATTACTCAAAGTGAATCCCTTTTTAAAGAAATATTTATGCACACTAAGAACCTTAAAATAATTTTGATGATTAAAAATAATTTTAATGAAGAAGTTTAAAATTTTAATCAATTCCCGGGAATCCCGGGAATGATCTTATTATTCCCGGAATTTCCCGGGAAGACAAAATCACCGGGATATCAGAAACCCTAGTTGTTAGTAGGCTCTTCATCTGTTAGGATATTTGAAATCTCAGTACATGAACAGTTTTAGGGTAAAATCAAGTTAATTAATAATATGCAATTTAAGGGAAATAAGTTTGTGAATTTCCAGGTGGTATGAGTTTTTGTCCGATTGATTATAAATAAATAAATGCCTCTTTGTATAAGGGCTAGAGAAAAAACCTTTGCAGCAAAGACAGGAAAAAAAGAAGCTCTTGGAAAATCTCAAATTGCCAAATTGCATCCAAAATATGTTTAATCCATCCTGTAGTAGTAGTGAGTTTTTATCTCTTCAGAATTAGTAATATATGACTTATACGCGACCCCTGACTTATACGCGATAGGTGGGACCGAGTGATAACCGCGTAAGTCGGAGATCATTTTTCCATAGAAATACGTAAAATTATGTTGAATTGAACTAGAGATAAAAAATCTGTATAATTTTGAAGATAATTTTTTAATTATTAAAATAATGTTAATATTTTATCATTATCAAGTTATTTTGATGAAGAAGAAGGTTTACTGTTTCTTCTGTTTTAAAATTTCTTCATAAGAGGCCATCCATAAATGGTGTAACACTTTTTTTTCAACATTTTCGACCCCCTCCCTCCCCTATGTCTTAAAGTGTCACACTTCACAATACCCCCTCCCCCTTTGTCACATGTCACCCTCTGCTACCAATCATAAGTTCAGAACAAAGTTGGTAAGAATCTGGTACCAATGTTTTTAAGTGAACTCTATGAACTTTATACTACATTTTCCAGAAAAAAATTGTTAAAGAGGTTTTTTTTTGTTGATTTTCAATGTGTGATGTCACAAATTTTAAACCTCCTCTCTCCCACTTGTCACAAAATGTCACAGATTAATAAACCCCCTCTCTCCCCTCTAACTAAGCGTGACATCATTTATGGTCGGCCCCTAACAGGTTAAAAGTTCTCTACTCCTCGTTTTGTCTTAAAAATCCGCTCTTCAATATTAGTTCGTTCAAATGACATTTCGAAGTCTCTAAAAAATACATTGAACAAAGTTCGGATCATGTGTTAACTGTTAACCCCCGAGGGAAAATGTTTAAGAACATGACTCAAACAGAATTTATTTTATCGAGTGAGAACAAGTATTCTTTTATTTTCGTCTTATCTGCAGTGCTCGAATTTCGTAAGGCCGTAAAGAACTTAAAGCCGTAAGAAAGTAAACAGAAAATGGAGAAAATGAAAGATGAATATTTGAGCAGATAAGGGTAGAAAATTCCGCGATCTTTAATTACGACGATTTGGAAATAAAATTTGAATTTTTTTTCAAAACCGCATAACTCCGAGTTCGAGTAAGTCGGGGTATTACATTGAATAAATGGTAATAAAAGACCATTTTTCACAAAACAGGGGTTCATCCAGGTTTTTCCACCACGGTCCTGTTTTAGGAATTTTGTGATAAAATTGCATGGAATTTTATGAAAAGTAAATAGGATTTTGTGAGAAAAATCAAAAGAATTTATGAAAAAGAAGGGCCTATAGAACAACCAGTGTTCATAACTTTAGGAAAGGGCCCAAAACTGGCAAATTCCATTCTAAAATGATAAAAAAACACTCCTGAAAACAATTTTCAAACCATTTTTGAACTTTTGAGAAGAGTCCGTTTTTGGGAATTGGAATTTTGTGAAGGGTCCTTTTTTGAAGATTAGAATTTTGTGAAGGGTCCTAAAAAGGACCCATTTTCCTTCTGGATGAACCCCTGCAAATCTAATAATTCCATGTGAGGGAGGAATCCTGAATGTGATAACATAATTTGAAAAGTGGGAGGAGACCCCCCAGACCCCCCATTTTTACTTAGAACTTATGATGTTGAGTCACCCCCCCTCCCCCCCCAAAAAAAACAAGTCTGGTTACGGCGTGGCTCTCAGCCCCACTTAAAAAAAATCCTTGCCCCCCCCAACCAAAAACTTAAATGACGCCCCTGCAATCAGCAAATGGCATTCAGTATTGCTAATTCTTTTTCTTTAAAACAATCTAAGAATCAACTCGATGAATTTCAAAAAACAGCGTCTTTATTAACTAATCAGGCACACTTATCGTCGACATTGCGTGGATATATTTTTGTTAAAAGGAGTTTTGTGAGGAAAATATGTTAATATTTTTCCTGTATCGTATATGCTAACACGGTTTCTTTCTAATAGTCATGAAGGGTTATTTGCAATGTGAGTGTGAGTTAATGATCTCGATACGTAAAAAACATTTTCCTCCAGTCGTATCACCCCAGAACTTTTTATGTGACTACTACTTAGCTGTCTGTGATTCTGAAGTTTTGGTACGCAGAGAAACCTAAAAATTATTTAGTGTAAAATCAAGTTAAATATCAAAGGATTGACCATTCATAAGTTCAATTAAGAAAAGAAGTTAATTTTTTCCTGAAATTAAAACGGATGGTTAAGGAAGCAACGGCCATTTTTAATTTATTTTGTGAAAACAATGTTTAGAAAGCATAACTTCATAATTGTTGTTGTTGAAAGGTTAAGAATCAATGACTAATGTTATGCTTATAGTATTTTTTAAATATTAACGCTTTGCAGCGTGTGTTATTGATCGACATCGATTTTACTCCTGTCGCAATAGGTTTTTAATGAAATTGAAGACTGCAAATCGTGGGATAGTATAATCATCCTACTTTTAAAATAAATTATAGAATCAATATTTATTAACAAAACGTTCTAAGGAATCTAAAAAAAAAAAATTAAATTTTAACCGTAATCTAATGTTAACAATATATACAGTTTAAAAAATAGTGGTTGAGTGTCTAAGGTTTTGGATTTTTCACATATTGTAAGAATCCAGAAACTTAGACACTCACCACTATTTTTTTTAAATTTATTCCAGAGTTAGTATCCGCTACATTATTTAATTCAGTCCTGTCGAGCCGGTTGTGGCTCAATGGTTAAGGCATTGGGTCTGTGGTTGGGAAGTTCCCGAGTTCGATCCTAGGTAAATACAAAGTGGACAAAATAATTGTTCATGGGCTCAATTCGAGCTTTTGAAGATCACTTTTACCCAAATTAATAAAATTATTTGAAATAAAATTATCTGATTTAACCACGAAGTAAAAAATAAATCTAGAGTATCCGGGCCCTGATGGCTCAGTTGGTAGAGTCTGTTGCTTACAGCCAATGCGTGTTGTTGGTGTGACGGTGTAGGGGATCGATTCCCGCTTTGGGCGTTCACTTTTGCCGAAATGAATAATAAAATTATTTGAAATAAAATAATTGATGTAACCACAAAGTAACAAATATATCGAGGGTATGTGTGCCCTGATGGCTCAGTTGGTAGAGTCCTGGTCCTGCTGTGCAGAAGGTACTCAGTTCGAAACTTACTAACCTAATTTTCTCTCTATCTATCCTCGTCTAATATAATATCTTCCTCTTAGAAGTAAATTATATAGATTAATATAAATTAAAATAACATTAAATTTATTAATTTAATTTCTTCGAGTACCTGATGTCGCAGCTGACCTAGGGGACTGAAACTGGTGGCCGAGTCGAGTCCGTTCACCCGTCGAAGATGTCGGGGTTCGGATGAGAGGAGGTCGTCTCGGCGGACCTGATCTGCTCCCCGGGGGGTCGCGGGCCTAGGGGGTTCTTCGGATAACCCCCGAAAGCCCCTTCGCCCTGGGGGCCAGCGGAGAAAGGTCCGTCGGGAAACCGGTTTTGCCAAAAATTTTAACCCTAGGTTACAATTTGCAATTTGTGGACGGCCCCCTAACAATATGCAATATGGGGACGACCCTCTAAGTTATGAGATTGCAAACTTTTGACTCCATTACCCGTCTTTCGACAACACCATACGTCACCATCTGACACCAAATTTAGGATGTAACCGTGACCGTAACTAAATAATTAACTGTAACAAAATAATTTACTGTAACCGTAACTGTGACACTTCGGACAATTCAAAATAAAAGGGTCATCAAAGATTGATCCCCCAACCTAAACCCCAGCAGCAGCACACCATACCACTAGACTATTAACTCCACACCAACTCGGTATTTCACTGGGATTCGAACCGGGGACCTTCTGCTCTGAAAGCAGTTACTATGCCAACCAGGCTACTGGGTCTACACCACCAAGTTGGTGGTTGTTGAAATGAATTTTATTTTGTTGCGTCCTTCGAAGTTAAAGGAACCTTACATATTTTTGTAAAAAACAAACTCGGTATTTCGCTGGGATTCGAACCGGGGACCTTCTGCTCTGTAAGCAGTTACTATGCCAACCAGGCTACTGGCTCTACACCAACAAGTTGGTGGTTGTTGAAATGAATTTTATTTTGTTGCGTCCTTCGAAGTTAAAGGAACCTTACATATTTTTGTAAAAACAAACTTGGTATTTCGCTGGGATTCGAACCGGGGACCTTCTGCTCTGAAAGCAGTTACTATGCCAACCAGGCTACTGGGTCTACACCACCAAGTTGGTGGTTGTTGAAATAAATTTTATTTTGTTGCGTCCTTCGAAGTTAAAGGAACCTTACATATTTTTGTAAAAACAAATTCGGTATTTCGCTGGGATTCGAACCGGGGACCTTCTGCTCTAATAGCAGTTACTATGCCAACCAGGCTACTGGGTCTACACCATCAAATTGGTGGTTGTTGAATTGTATTTTCTTGGTGAGTCCTTCAAAGTTAAAGGAACCTTACATATTTTTGTAAAAACAAACTCGGTATTTCGCTGGGATTCGAACCCGGGACCTTCTGCTCTGAAAGCAGTTACTATGCCAACCAGGCTACTGGGTCTACACCACCAACTTGGTGGTTGTTGAAATGGATTTTATTTTGTTGCGTCCTTCGAAGTTAAAGGAACCTTACATATTTTTGTAAAAACAAACTCGGAATTTCGCTTCGATTCGAACCGGGGACCTTCTGCTCTGTAAGCAGTTACTATGCCAACCAGGCTACTGGGTCTACACCACCAACTTGGTGGTTGTTGAAATGGATTTTATTTTGTTGCGTCCTTCAAAGTTAAAGGAACCTTACATATTTTTGTAAAAACAAACTCGGTATTTCGCTGGGATTCGAACCGGGGACCTTCTGCTCTAATAGCAGTTACTATGCCAACCAGGCTACTGGGTCTACACCATCAAATTGGTGGTTGTTGAATTGTATTTTCTTGGTGAGTCCTTCAAAGTTAAAGGAAACTTACATATTTTTGTAAAAACAAACTCGGTATTTCGCTGGGATTCGAACCCGGGACCTTCTGCTCTGAAAGCAGTTACTATGCCAACCAGGCTACTGGGTCTACACCACCAACTTGGTGGTTGTTGAAATGGATTTTATTTTGTTGCGTCCTTCAAAGTTAAAGGAACCTTACATATTTTTGTAAAAACAAACTCGGTATTTCGCTGGGATTCGAACCGGGGACCTTCTGCTCTGTAAGCAGTTACTATGCCAACCAGGCTACTGGCTCTACACCAACAAGTTGGTGGTTGTTGAAATGAATTTTATTTTGTTGCGTCCTTCGAAGTTAAAGGAACCTTACATATTTTTGTAAAAACAAACTCGGTATTTCGCTGGGATTCGAACCGGGGACCTTCTGCTCTGTAAGCAGTTACTATGCCAACCAGGCTACTGGGTCTACACCACCAACTTGGTGGTTGTTGAAATGGATTTTATTTTGTTGCGTCCTTCAAAGTTAAAGGAACCTTACATATTTTTGTAAAAACAAACTCGGTATTTCGCTGGGATTCGAACCGGGGACCTTCTGCTCTGTAAGCAGTTACTATGCCAACCAGGCTACTGGGTCTAAACTACCGAGTAGGCGGTTGTTGAAATGAAGTTTATTTTGTTGCGTCCTTTAAAGTTAAAGGAACCTTACGTAATTTTGTAAAAACACTTAAAAAACTCGGTACTTCGCTGAGATTCGAACCGAAGACCTTCTGCTCTGAAGGCAGTTACTACACTGTTAGAAATTTCCCTGTAAAAACGGTGTTTTTACCATATATTTAATTGTTATTTTACCGTTTTCAGACAAAAAGGTCGAATAACCATTAAAAAGATGGTATTGAACTGTTAAATAGGAGTGAAAATGGTTTACGGACCATTTTCATCAAGAACGGTAAACTAACCGTAATTTTCGTGGCGCCATCTGGATGCTTAAGTCACCTAAGATGGCGGGCTTGCCATCCTGCAACATTAATAGGATTAATAGTAGTTTTTAAAATCTTCATCCAACCTCCCGCCCTCCGAGGACACCTCTGTACTATTAAAATTTTAAAGGAACTTTAATTTGCACCAAATTCCTGCAGCAAAAGACAGAAGACTACAACTCAACTCAGCTCTTTTGCTCTCGCCAATTGTTTTGTTTGGATCCGTTCCGCCGTCCCGTTTTGTCCTCGACTCGACCAGTTTGTTTTGAGCCTTTGGGAAAAAGGTATGTATTGTACTTTAATGATTGATATATATTTATGTTTAATTCTAGTGTAATATATTTTGTTACTAGAACTCATACTACTCATAGAACTATCTTAAAGTAAACTTCCCCTTTGTTTAGGCCTAAAATCCCAATATTAAAAATTGACCGGTCCCGATCACTCCTATTTAATTTGATGTAAAATGCGCCTTTTTATTTGATCAACATTTCGCTTAATGTTATCAAAATATGGTGAAATCCCCTAAACACCTCCTTTTTTCCTGTTTGAAGACCAGTTAAGTATATTACATAAACATACAAAATGAGTCATTACTTAATTTAGTAATATACATGTTCCACCCTTATATTTTTCTTGTGTAATTTGCAAAATAAAAACGGGAATCATTTTAAATACTTCAATTAGGACTACATAGTTGTGATTCTAATGCAAAACTCGAGTTACACTGTTTGAAACTTTCTAGAATATCAAATAACTTAGTGTTATCAATCACAGGGGTCTGTTTAGAAGAAATTTGGGTCGGTTTTAGGACCCTTCACAAAACATTTTACCTTAAAAAAGGACCCTTCAGAAAGTATTTTTTCCTTTAAACAGACCCTTTTTTCTTAATACTTCAAATATTGGACCCTATTTTCACAAAAACAGGCTCCTTGCTGAAAAACTAATTTAACGCTAACTTCAAATTCACAAAATTATGAGTAGATTTTCACAATTTTTAAGAAAAACAGACCCTTCACAAAAAGTCTGGAATGACCCCTGAATCAGATATTGTTATTCTACTCTTGGACAAAGGTGATCAGGTGATCACATTAAGCGGAGTCGAGTGTAGTTTCATCGGTACAGGGTGTCCAAAAAATAGGACGATGGCAGAATCCTTCGGACTCTTGTTTGAAGGTTTTTTGAAAAAATTTCAATATTCAGCAGTAATTTTTATTTTTATTTTATTGAGCTATGTGAACCAATGGAAATATTCAGCTTTCTTTGTATTTTTGGTGTAAATCTCTTTCATTACTCCACTGTTATCTTTAAAATTAAGTCAATTTATATACTAATTGTTGAAATAGGTATTGAAATAGAACTTCTGTACCTTTCCCTTTTATATTCGAGAAAACTAAGCTACTTTGCAGTAAAAATAGGTGGTTATCCTCATTATTTAATGCACATTATTAATTTCTTACTTGCATATTTTCTATTAGTTTGCAGCTTTAGCGCAATTTTTGGATTTATGTTCAGATTTTAAGTTTCATTTAAAGTTTTAAATTTTTATGCTGGCTGGTTATCCTCATTATTTAATGCACAGTTTTGTTAAAATTAGTTTTACTTCCTTCTGGAAAGAAACTGTGTTTTTACAGTTATTTTTTTAAAATATCGAGGTTTTCAAGGTATCGAAGAGTTTTGAGTTATTGAGAGTATGGTTTATTCCCACACATTATAGGTTTCTATTTGGTGTATACAAATACTTAGAAAAAACTTCTTGAAAATTTTGCCTAAGCCCTAAGTAAGATATCCCACTGTTCAATACTAACTGATAGTGATAATGTAGTGCATCCTGCCATCGTCCTATTTTAGGACAGCTTGAAATACGGGGATATTTCGCGAGCTTGCTTTGAAAGGGTTCCAACTCAGCAGTCCCCACCGCTTTGGTTCGGAGTGTGTTTGGCGACATTACTTGATCGCTTGATCCGTCCGCGGAAATCGAGGACTTGGCGAAAACAGGGTTGCTTGGGAGAACTGGTCAGAGCTTGGCCTTTGGCTTGGCGTCGCACTGGGGGATCTCGTGTACTTGGGGATTGACGATATGGTTGCAACATTTTCAGGCGTGCTGCTGATAAGAAAAAGCTGAGCCCTCTCATTCCTTCACACCTTGTTGATCCATTACATTACGCGTTGAGTGTGAAGTGTGTCTGAATTGTAAGATTGCAAGAGCTGAATGTTATAATTTGGGGGTGGGGAGGAACTTGAATAACCCTTTCAGGACGACGGCGCCCGAAACTTTTTACTCCGGTTCAGGACGGCTCGGGCGGTTTTTCGGGCGCTTGAGGGGGGTGGGTAGTTTGGAGTGTCAGTCATGCGAGTCTAATCAGGGGTAGGCTCGCCTGTCAAGAGTGATACATATTAGAGTGCCTAGATAGTGAAGAGTGGCGCCAACCGAAAGAGAAATCTGATTGGTCGTTTACCCCCTCAGGCACTTTGGTAAACGCTCCCATAGACTTAACATGGGAGATGCGAGAAGGTCCTAAAAAATCGCCGAAATTCTTCAAATAAAGGTATGTATCATTTGGAAACCTTGATATTTTCATTAAGAAATGTTTCAAGTTTAATAATTAACCAAAATTAATCTCCTAAAGTGTCTTATTATTTTGCTTTTGTCCATTATTTTACGTCGCTGGCTATGAAGCAGTCGATGAAGTAATCGTAACGTTTTTAACGAGAAATGACTGCTGTAAAATCTTTAAATACACTCACAATTGATCATTTATGCTATATATTGTGTTTTTGTTGTTTAATGTCACATAAATGAGAAATAAATGCATTTTTTAAAGTTGTAAACAACGGCTATGTGGTATAGAGGTTTGGCGTTGCTTTTTTATAGCCATTTCGCCAATGTGTACAATCCTTGTTTACATACTTGGTTATTGCTTTGCGAGAATTAATTCAGATTTGAACTGGTTACTCTTTTAAAGTTAATTTTTGAAATTTTTCATTTGTGTAAGCTTGATTGATTAAAATTCTAGCTTTTTAAAGTTTTATTTTAAAATGTAAATAGTATGTTATAATTGCTTAATCTCTTGTATATTCATTTGCTAGCACAGTTCCATAAATGTTATCTTGTTGTTTTGCATAATTTTCAATCAACTATATACAAAAATGCCAGACTTCTTCAGCATGCTTGCATTAATACAAAATACAAAAGTATCAATTTTGAAATTTCTTTTTCAAAGCGTAAAAACTGCATTTCTTAAAATCTAATGTTACCTTATTTTATTAATTATTATATCTACTTTAATTTTAATAGATACCTGGTTGTTCAGCATTCAACTGCTCAATTAGATCAGAGCAGGGTTTTGCTCTGAAAGTTTTTCCTAAGAATCCGGAAAGAAGAAAACTATGTAAAATTTGTTGTGCCTTGAAATAAAGAGTTAAACATTTTAACAATTACTCTTATTTGATATGAATTGTGTAAAATTTTCGACTTTTTTTTAAATAAAATAACTGATTTATAAAATTTAGATGACTTGTGTTTTTACTACTTTTTTTACTTTAAAGAACATATTGAAATTTTACTAATTATGTCTCTAAGTTTAGTTCGTGGATTGTTATTTGAATAACAGAATCTTGAGTTTCCTTAAGTATAATTTATAACCCAAAGATTAAAGAAAATAAAATTGCTCTAACTGGCCTTAAGCTCTTAGTAGGCTAAACATCTTGACCCTATTTAGTTATATTTCAGCATTTATAATAAAGATTTCTGCAGAAAAGTTGCCCTAAATCTCGACTAATAAAAACATTAAATTCTGAGTAATGTTTTAAGTTTAAGTTATCAAAAACTTTTAATACTCTTCCAGAAGTTTAAACTTCTTAAATTAACCCCAAACTGCGAATTGAAACCTAATTGTATTTTTTAAAAAAGAAATCTCGGGGGAATTGGAAAACGAAACGCCGAAGAAAAATCCCGAATTTTAGTGTTGAAAACCGCCGTGAGTGTATGCCAAAGGAGCGATAAAGATGCCAGCATGGCTAAGTTTAGTATCTCTCTTTGGCTTCTTTGGCAACCCAACGGGCTTCCGAGCGTGCGCGAGCCTGAATTGTCGCCACTCTTCCCCATACAGGCACTCTAATACATATGCGTGGGATTATCGAGATAAGCATTTGTTTTTGTTGAGTCCTCGCAACTTGTGTTTGTTGAATTCGAGTGCTTGCTGTGTGCGATCTCAATGTTATAACTTCAAAAATTAAATTTTATTTTTAATTAAATTTCTTAGGCACTTGTACCCCCCAGAGATTGTAATTTGTTGAATTATACTTTTTAATATCAAAGTTTTAACTTATATCCTAAAAAAGCTAGAAATTTCGCTGAATTAATTCTAAACCAATAAAAAGTATAACTTGTGATTGGTTTTCAACATCGTAATCATCCTATAATTTTTTGCACTAGCAAATTTACATTAATATTATGACCACAATTTACCAATATTTACCACAATAGAGCATTTTCAATCACATGACTCGGATTAACAACGGCCTTAGCAACGTTGTTTTTGCTCGCCAGTGACATCATGTGCGAATGCTTCTATTGGATGCTTCTAGTTCCCGCCCCTAACAACGGCCTTAGCAACGTTGTTTTTGTCCTCCAAGTGACGTCATGTGCGAATGCTCTATATTACAAACTCATGCCATAAATCAATTACTAGATAACTGGTTTGAATTTTGAAAAATAAATTTACTATATCGATATATATAAATTAATTTATACTCCAAAAACTTTCTATAAAAATTTAAATTTAAGCAACCGTTATCAACTAAACGGTGAAAAAACTGATTTGGATTCTATTGAAAAGAAACTAACACAGGGGACTGTGTATTGTTATCGGCCTAACATTACAACTTATATTTTATAGATTTTAATTAAGATTTCTTATTCATTTTGAATTGAATATCCTTTAGGTATTTCATGATTAGAATACTAAGAATGCTAATCTAACACTTTTTTACCTCTTATTAAATTCCAACTATTATATAGTTCGCACTCTTGATACTTTATACTATACTTTTAATTCTAATTCTTTTTTAATAATAAAAAAAATACTTTTTATTCATCCACTCAAGCTCAAATACATTTTTTTTTAAACTTGTAGTAAATGGCACTTGATATGTTAATACAGTTTTTTCAAATATTAACTCACAAATTTAATTTATTAATTTTTGTTTTATATGGGATAAACAGATATTTTCTTGAGGAGATATAATACATTCATTAAAACGAAATTGAAGCAAAATATATTAATTTATACTTGACGAGTTCTTGATATTATTTTTTAGCCAATTTGTTTTTGTATTTAGCTCCATATTTTTTAAGGATTTGAAAATCAAAAGATACTGTTAAGAATAGTATTTAGTTATTAATTGCAATGGATAAAAAAATTGCATTACAATTTTGAACTAGTTTTCAGATTTCGGGCTTTTAATTCAGAATATCTATCTGGAAGTTAAAAAAAGCAAAGCCTAAATTGCAGATCCTGAAATTTTCTGCTATGTGTAGTTTCATCACCCTTGTGAAGTATCTCTCCGTATTCAAAGGATGGATGATCTTTGTTGATGGGTTTTGACCCTTTTGAATATCTTTAGACGATAAACACGGTCTGTGTGTACGACACTCTATTCTCAAGCGAATGCGGTTCACAAACTAAAGAATGCTTCAGAGATCCAAATCCTTCTTTTTCAATCCAAAAACTCGCCAAATCCAGGCCCACAAAAGACCTCAGAACGTGTGATTTCGTGCATACAAAGTGAATTACTTCGTTAAATTACAGACAAGGGCAAATATCAAAGTAGATTTTTTTTTTAAAAGGAGGAATAAGGTGTTGACGATCCATTGCCAACTGAGCTATAGTTGATAACCTTTCTTTTATTAATTTTGGAGCATTAAGCGGGTTTTTGGGAGAGTGGCTACTTTTTTAAAAATGTATTAATAAACAAATGTTTAAAAGGATATCAATTCCATCCTCTTCCAATTAAAATAAAGAATATAAATGAAACTATCAATTTAGGGGTCATTTCAAGCACTACTTACAAATAATCAGTGCAATGGGGTAATGATTTTTAAGATAAGTAATCAAACATTCTAAAATTTTTAACATATTGTACGAAAAAAACCGAATCACAAACAACGAATAATAAACACTCTTTCCGTAATAACCATTTTATTTTTTAATCTCCTCATATTTCATTCTCGTGGACCGCGTGGGAAAGAATTTGTGGAATTTCTAACGGATGCACTTTTGAAACATGCTGATAAGAAGGGGTCAGTGCCAAGGTCACGAAAGGAGAAGCTAGGAGAAAGTTCTAAGCGGTCACGGGTTAAGGCTGCGGTCAGCCAAAAAATCAGTATGGTATCTGTTCAAAAGTATCAAGTATCTGGTTATCGGACAATAGGAAAACCGCAATCAACCCCTTCAATGGTCCCTCCAACAAAAGACAGCCCTCGGGGAGGAGCGAGAAGTCACTATCGGGTGTCTGCTAATTGACTGGGGGGGGTGACTTCGGACTCCTTCGCTATTGTTGGAGGGGTCATGAATGGGGAGATAGGGCAGATTTTTTGAAGAGATACCATAGGTTTTCTGGCTGACCGTGCCCTAACACAAATATGATAAAAATCACAAAGAAAATAAAACATTTCGTCCGATTCGATTTGGTGAAAGGAGCAGATAATTGCAGTCTCCCCCTTGACCACCACCTGCTCTCTCCGTGACCGGCAGCCAATTCTCGGAATTTGGGGGGATGTTTCTTATCTTATCAGTGGAACAGGTGAGAGGACAGCTATTCCAATTCGAATAGAACCAATCGGATGCAATTTTTGGGTATGGGGGTGCAATCGTTCTTTTCTGATCGAAAGAGGGAACGGAAGCATTGTTCCACAGAGAGTATCGTTTTCACGCAGTAGATTTTTAAATTTCGAGTAAGAAATCCGTCCATAAATTACGTGAAGTGTTTTTTTTACCAAATTTTTGACACCTCTCTCTTGGTGAGATTTTGCTGGACCAACCCCCTTCCCCTCAAATTCTCATGTGAGATTTTCTCACACTTTAAACAAAATAAATTTCTTAAGTATGCTCTAGTTTCGTCAAATTGTGGACCCCTCCCTCCCCCTCAAATGAGGGACTTGCATGATTTTTTTTTTAATTTTAACATTTTTATCCCACTCTCCACGAATAGTTAGGCAGGTAAGCAAAATTTTTCAAATAAAAAAAAAACATTTTTTAAAAAAGTCGCCTTTTTTAAAGAGCGCGAAAACACTTAAATCGAGTTGACAAGACAGTGACGTCACTAGAATCTGTGCGCAATATTATTCTGTATGCTTCTTTCCATGAGACAGATCAGTGAGCCCACGGTATTGTCAACTCGATTTAAGTGTTCTCGCGTTCTTTGAAAAAGGCGACTTTTAAAAAATTTTTTTTAATTGAAAAACTTTCTTAATCAACCTGAAATTATCAGCCTAACTTTCGGTGGAGAATAGGATAAAAATGTAAAAATAAATCATGCAAGTTCCTCATTCTCACATGAGATTTTCTTACACTTTAACAAAATAAATTTCTTAAGTATGCCAAAGTTCGCAAGATTCACGAAAAATTAGCTTAAACAACTTATCAAATTCACTTTCATACCGAACCAGGGGCGCAGCCAAAGGGACCCCCACACCTTTGGGCCTGACCTAAAACTTTTCAGCCCCTAATTAAGGTGCTATAATATTATTATTAGCCACTCAAGAGAGCGCACGTCTACGCCCCTTAAAAGAGCCTGAAAAACACTCTTTTGCTTCTTAAACTCTTAAAATTTACCGGGGGAGGGGGGAAACTCCTACACCATGCGTTAAAAGGCTGTTTTAAGGGTCAAATTTCCCAAAAAAAATTTAGACCTCCCTTTTGTACTTAGATTTCTAAAATTTTCTTTTTTACATTAAGAAGAAAAAATTTTATTGTTGATGTAAGAATCAGACTGGACATTAAAAATTACTACTTAATCTTAACTATTATTCTAATTACCAATTAATTAATATATAGATGTAATACAAATAATACAATTATAATATTAATATACAAAGAATCTTAAAATTTTGATTGGTGTGAAATATTATGTTTAATAAATAAACAAACACATAATTCAAAACAGAACATGAAATTTTAATAAAACGATAAAAAGTACACTCAAAATGAGTAACATAAGTATAGTGGAGGTTGCCCCATTTCCAGACATTGCCATAGTTGAATTTAATCACAATAATGATTGCAACTGTCCCGTTGTACAGTGTAATTGAAAAATATGTCCATCCGAGATATTTTAATCAATGACTGAAAACAGATATTATAAGATTTTCCCCGAGAGCCACAGGACCTCGTCCGCATAGTCAACACACAATTATTAACACTTTTATTTAAAATGGAGTGATGCTAAACTAAGTGAATTAAAATTAATAAGATAGATTTAAAGAAAACATAATGAGTATTAAGAAAGAAAGGCATTTTTTTACCAAATCGAATGATAATGGTGTTAACACAAATTCATGATATGAAACAAATGAATATGAGAGTTAACTTATCCAAAACAAAGCCATGCATTGATTTTAAGAGAACTAAAAACAAATGAAATTAATCAAATATATATAATAGTTAACTGTTCATTATTTAAAGCATGGCCATGCATTTAATCGATCACTATTATAAAATAATAGGTTTTCCAACTGAAAAAAGCTAAAATCCTCGAAAAGTTAACAGAAACAGAGTGTAATAACAATATTTAACTAAGTTTAAGTAAAATAAAATGAATGAAATGTTTAATGCAAATTAATTAAGGAAGGTAAATATTACAACTTTACAGAGATAGAGTCAGCACATACGAATTAATCATATGATAATAATGAAGTGAATTTAAAAATTTAATGAGGTGATAATAAAAAAATTAAGCGAATTAAAATGAATAACATGAATTAAGAAGGAATATGACATTTAAATTAGTAATCTCATCCAAAATATTTTTCATACACTAATCACAGGTCTTCAAATCAGACATAAGCTTTGAACCCATCACTTAAAACATAGTGGAGGGGGACACTAATCTGAACGTAGTTTTAAGTAATCCTTTAGGGTGAGGGGAATATCAAAACAGTCGATTGCTCCATTACATAGACTATTAGCATCACAAAGACTCTTTCGAACCTGAACTCGCGATAGTTGGAGCAGAGATCTAGGTTGGGTGATTTCGGGAACCTCGAAGATGGTGTTGCGCCTCCTGTATTCGTCACAGAGTTCCTGGAGAGTCAGTTGCTCTCCTATGTAAAAAGGCTTCAGCATAGCGGACATCTCGGTGGTGGAAATGAAGGGGTGTGGCACGGCCCTCCATAAGAGGGTGAGGTATTGCTGGTCTTCGGCTCTTGTGGGGTTGAAGAGAGCCACCAGTGTGTCCAGAAGCATTTGCATCCGCAAGCTGCCGAATTTGTGGATTTCGAAGCTGATTTCACATTTTAGATACTTCCCGTCAACATCGACACTGCAATAGAAAATTAAATTAATTGAAAGAGCAAACACTCTGCAAACGCTCACTACACATCTATAGGAACACTTTTTTTGTCCTTAAATTCACAACACTCTTGTTGTGTTGTTAGTTAGAACACTTTAAAGGGCCCCATTCACGGTCGATCCACTCCACTCCGCACGGCGTGGTGCGGAGCGGAGCGGAGCGATGAAAAATCGGTAATAAGACCATCGCTCCGCTCCGCTCCACTCCGCACCATTCCATTCAAAGCTCGTTTGGCCGCCATTACTACTTTCGAGCAAAACTGTAGATTTTATTTGGATGTCAGCGGTTGTTTTCTTAATTAAAAAAATTAAAAAGGCCAAAAGAAAAGAAAATAAGAAACCTAGAACGAAGATTCGGCCAAATTTAATGCAAAAGAAAGATATTCACATGCAAATCTCCATCTTCAATGGAGTCGAAATTGGCCTGTACACAATGAAAAATAGTGTAGTCTTGGTAACCAAAGGATGTTATGGTCCAGTGGTTAGCGTTCTCGACTACCATACAGTATACCTGGGTTCGATTCCCAGTGTGGAATTTGAATTATATTTTTTTTTTATTTCGAAAATCATGAAAGCTTTTGTTTACAACTTCAAAAAATTATTTTTATGAAGTAATTTTTTCCAGTGGCCTGATTAAAATAAATTTAATCCGATAAAATTAATTTATCTAAGAAATTATTTTAGTATTGTTCAAAACATGCTATGCTATAGTGATGCAAGGGGTTTATGAAATAAAAATTAGGTATGCTAGAGCTAGATGATGCATTTTACTCATAGATTACTATTTTATTAATTTTTACACAACTACAGTTGAGTCTGTTTTTATAAAGCAAATACGGAAACATGGGCACAATTTCCACTATATTTCCATTTAGGATTTATTTCTACTGAAATCAATTTCTTAATTCCAAGTTTTTTTCCACATTCACATATGCAAATGGATCATTGACTACAATATTCATCTAATTGGTAAATTTAAATTTTTTTTATGATTTAAAATTTTGTGTTTTCTCTTGCCTTTTTCACCTCAATAACCAGTAATGAAAATGGATAATTGGTGGTGTAAAATGAGTAATTGCCTAAAAAGCAATTACTCAGGCAAAATAAATAAAAATACATAATTCCATTAATAAATAAAATGATAATATCATTTGGCATTTGAACTTCAAATAAATTGCTTTTGTTTTGATAAATATGGATTATTTTTCGAAAGTTCAGCTAAAATGTAACCACTGAACACGAGATATTCTTTTTTACTTTTGTTTTAATAACTTTAAATTTTACTTCAAATTTAAGTAAAAACCGATTAAATCAATATTAAATTAATTTCTAAATATAAATAAAAAAATTAAATTTCTGCCACTTGAAATTTACAAGAAAATTTTAAAATAAACTTTGTTTTTCTTTTTTTAAATTTCATGAGATTTATTGCATTTATTTAAGAGTCTATAAAAAACATCAATTTTTCAGTAATATAGTTTAATAATTCATTAATTGTTTGAATTTTTTAAAGAAACATATATTATTTAGTTAATATATCTTCATGCAACACTTTTGAAAATTATACGTTCTTTTTTTCTTTAAAAGCAAATTTTTATTTTCTCCTTTAAAGTAATTTTTTATTAGTATTTCTATATTGATTTCACACATTTTGTTAGAATAGAAAAATTCATTACTTAAAACATTAATCTTTATTACTTTAAAATGTGAAAATATTTACTATTTAAACTGAATTGGAAAATTATACTTGTAAACCAAAAAAGTCAATGAAAAATGTTTTAAATCACATACTAAACCGTTAGTTATTATGAAACATTTTTTAAAACGTATATAACTAAGCAAATAATGTATAATATTAATTCCATGGATAATACAACTAAAACTTACAAAAATAAACCGAAAAAGTCAATGAAAAATGGTTTAAATCACCTAAACCATAGTAATTCGTAAACACTCTTAAAAGTATATAACTGAGCAAATACATATAATCTTAATTCCATTGATAAGTTCTTTTTTCAAGTTATACATCGTAAATATCTTATTTCACCTAATTATTTCTAAACTAAAATTAACACAAGGCGTTTAAGACAGACCAACGATTTTCAGTTTAAGCCATATTTTTGTAAAACCGATATGTTAAAATTTTCATTTTCTCTTCGCACAATTGAAGAATGGAACAGGCTCTCAAATGAGATTGTCCTTTCCGAATCTGTGGGTTCTTTTGTTTCCCAACTTAAACAATATTTATAATTTGTATAATTTATATTTTTTCTGTTTTATTGTGTATATTAACCTTAGTTCCTGTATGTATTTATATGAAGTTTTCTTTAAATTGTTTCTTGTTTTGTAACCACCTCTTGACCCTTAGATGGGCCGCAGTATGTCAAATAAATAAAAAATAAAATACTAAATAGATAATTTAACTAGAAGTTTCAAAAATAAACCGAAAAAGTCAATGAAAAATGATTTAAATCACCTAAACCGTAGTAATTCGGAAACACTCTAAAAAACATATAACTAAGCAAATAAATATAATAGCAGCTCCATCGATAATATAACTTCAAAAATAAACCGAAAAAGTCAATGAAAAATTATTTAAATCACCTAAACCGTAGTAATTCGGAAACACTCATAAAAACATATAACTAAGTAAATAAATGTATTAGCAGCTCCATCGATAATATAACTAAAGAAGTTTAAAAAATATTAAAATTAGTACTTACTAGTGATCTTGGAGCCTAGACCAACATCTCCGGAAATAAATAGAGTTGTAAAAGTACTCGAAGCCCCATAGGATCAGTATATCGCTGCCGATTTTGTCGCAGTATAGCAAGTTCAACATCAGCATCTGGGTTTTCCTCACACCCCATCCGTTGAAACACTGCTTTGTAAAATTTTCCAACACAATTCGGATGTCGGTGGGGATGACAAGTTCCATCAGCAAGATGTCGGGGCTGAAATAGAGTTCTTTTCTGCACAAGTCGAATAGCTCGACGACCACCGCTGCTCCCATCGAGGCAGCGGTGTGTAGCAGCGGCCTGAAGACCCGCCAGAGCATGAACCGGGGTCGAGGTTTCAAATGGACGTATTCGCCCGCATAAACATTAAAGAGATAAACAGTACCATAAAAATGGCCCTGCCTCTCCTCCTCGCTCATCTTCTCGATCATGTCCACAAAAAACTCGATATTTTCTAAGTGATGAGCGTGCTCGTGTCTCAACAACCTTCCCGTGTTCTCTATTCGTTCCGCGAGAAGGTCTAAGCCGAAGGACTTCGCGTATGACTGGAATTTTTGCAGCAGACGGCGGTAACTGGTAATCGTCGTAGACATTGTGTCAAAACTATAAATCCCACTCGTGGTGACTCACGGACAATTAATGCACGAAAAGCACTAGAAAGAAGAAATGCACTAGCAGATAGAAATCACTTCAAGAATAGCACCACTCTGGTTAGAATTCAAAGCCAGACTGACCAAGCCATGCAGAAATGGCTAAAAAATCAAGGGAAGAGTTCGGAAATATTCCGTTAGGGGACAATCCACCTGTTAAGTACCTCCTTTCCAAAGCAAAAGGATGAAACGGTGTGTTATCGTTTGCGGAAGAGCTGTTCCCGCTCCAGAACCCCCCGCGGACAATTGCAATGAACCTCACCTTGGGTCCGTTTCTAAAGGAGGATGGACTTCCTTTGTTGTGGATGTCTTTTTGACCTCTTTTTTCAATAGAATGCGATCCCTTTCATTCCAAAAACTCGCCAGAACCATACGCACAAAAGACCTCGATTTCATACAAAGTTAATTACTTCGTTAATTTACTGACAAGGGCAAATATAATATTAAAGTAGATTTTTTAAAAAAAAAAGGAGTAAGGAGTTGCCGATCTATTGCCAACTGAGCAATAATGGATAACCTTTATCTTTCTTTATAATTTTGGAGAATTAAGCAGGTTTTCGGGGGAGTGGCTACTTTTTTAAAAATGTATTAATCAAACAAAGTTAAAGAATTCCATCCTCCTGTAATTAAAATAAATAATAGAAGTGAAAATATGAATTTAGGGGTCATTTCAAGCACTACTTACAGAGAGTGCAATTGTGGTAATGATTTTTAAGATAAGCAATCAAGCATTCTGAAATTTGAACAAATTGTAAGAAAAAAAACCGAATCGCAAACAGAGAGTAATAGCACTAATTTATTTTAAAACCATAGAAATTATTTTTTGCGTAATACTCCTTTTCTAATTATTTTCAAACTGTTTATGTTCATTCTAACAATAATTTAGAAAACAATAACCACTATGTCTAAATATTATGAATACATTTTTTACATGTGAAGATGAAATTATCAAATTTCTGCTGGTATTGAATTTAAAATACAGTGTTTAGTGTATGTTGAAATATTTGTGAGATTTTTAATTAAGAAATAGTAGAATAATCTTTGATTCTCTTACAAATTTCCAATCGTGCATGTATTTTTATAGATGCAATGTAAGATGTTATAAAATGTTTTATTCCTCTTTATAAATCTTTTAAATGTCTTGGCCCCTCAAAAAAAAGATTGTCGTATAGGACTTCATCGTCAAACCCCTGAAAATAAGTTGGTTGTTACCGAAAAGATATTATTTTAAAATTGTTTTATTCTGTCTATAAAACTGAAAAGTTTGAAAACATGAGATCACTCAACAAGGCTCGTTTTCCCGCTTCGTCATTATGAGGTTCGCGAGCTGCTTTGTCCTTGGTGTGAAAGAAAAACGTTATACCTAAACATTACCTAAAATCCTATATGAAAAAGGGGTCCTGTTAAGAGATAACCATTGAAAATACTGCATTATGCCTTAAAGCAGCGTTTCTCAACCGGGGTTCCGCGGAACCCTGGGGTTCCGCGACGCCTCCTCAAGGGTTCCGCGAGAAATTCGAAACAAATTTTTTTTCTAGAACAAAATCTAGAACAAAAATTTTTTCCTTCGAATTTCTCGCGGAACTTATATTATAATTAACTTTATTATAATATCAGTTCATCAAAATCCAAATCCTACCAAAAAATATATGCCTGAAATTAGGACTAAGTGTACCAAAAACAAGATAGAACCCTGTTTTTAGGGGTAAAGTTCCAAAAATTTTCTGGGGAAAGATCCCAGATCCCCTTTTGTACTTGGAAATCTATTTGAATAACTTTAAATATTAAGTTCATATAAATGTACATCCAAAATTTGGACTTATGTTAGTGTACCAAAACTAGTTAAAAACCTGGTTTTTTTAGTCAAACTTCCAAAAATTTTCTGGGGGAAGACCCCCAGACCCCCCTTTGGTAATTGTATTTTTATTACTAACAACTTTTCCTTTATTAAGTTTTTAGGACCTAATTATCACCTAAAAAGATACATCGGACCTATTAACTATGTGGGGAAGGGACTGGGGAGTAATTTTGGGTCCCTCCCGAAATAAATTCCTATATACGCCACTGATTTCTTTGTTACTTATTTTTTCCGTTTTATTTAATAATTTAAAAAATAGTGAGAAAAATATTGTTACATGAACGCTAGGGTTCCGCGGAACTTGGGCATAGTCAAAAGGGTTCCGTGGGAGTAAAAAGGTTGGGAAACGCTGCCTTAAAGCATTTATCCCACTATATTATCCCTAACTGCAATCAATCCCCTTTCAAAAAAAAATTTTCTGACTTAACCACTGATTTCTCTTGTGAGATCTAAAAATTGTTACTTTCAATAACTTATTGAACATTGGTAAACAATTGAACTGTCAGTTAGAAGAAGGGAATAAGTCCAGAAACAAGGTTTTGATAAAATCGAAAAAAAAACCTGTATAAGTAATGGAATTTTTATCCCATAGCCACCAAATTTTTACAGGAAATTCATGTCACTGTTAAGAATACAGAAAAATCATCGAAAAAAATTATAAGTGTATTTAAAATGTTTTACAGTTGAAAAAAAGAGGATGGTCTTATTCCCTTCTTCATCCTTATGAAATTTCAGCTGAACAAAAATCTTAAAAACTACTTAAATTGGCAATTAAATTATATTTCTGCTTAGTTCACAGTACAAAAGTAAAAGATAGAAACACTAAGACGAATAAAATTAAAAATTATAATGAAACTGCGTATTAAAGGCACTATCAATGGATTAAGCGAATATCAATGCGGAGTCAAACATTCATTGGTTAAAAAAAGAAAAACGCGTTTAAATTCAAATCAAATTTTATTTTGACTAAGTTTACAGGTCAAAGAATCAGAAAAGAAAGACAAATTAGGTTAAATTTCAAATTTAATCAAAAAATACATTGAATGGACATCGATTTCGCAAATTCAAGGGGCGATATCTGCCGATAGGGGGTAGTTATTTTTTTTCCATTCATGTGTAGAGCGAAGCTTGGAGATTTCTTTGCGCACAAAAAGTCAATTTGCCATTTTTTTTGGACATATTCCCTTCTTCAAACTCACGATTCTATTGTAACCTCCCTTCGTCTGGGAAAATCCCGATATTTAAATTGAAAAACGTGATCACCCCTCGCACTAATCAGGGATCCAACAAGTTCTATAAAACTGCAGTAAAAAGTTTACAAAGCCATTTTGCGGTTTATATGGTCAAGGAATATCCAGATTTTTTCGTTTGGAGAAGTTCCATGCAGTTTTTATCATTAAATACTAATTAAGTAAATGTAATTAGTATAGAAATAAAACTTTATACTATCATCTTCAATTATAAATATTAATTTTTTTAATTAATAAGTCCCAATAACAAGGCAGGCTCGTAATAAAGCCCTGGATGAAGACGTTACTTAAGTAGCGACATGAGTTCAATCGTCCGCCATTGTGGTGAAATGCGCTATTCTCTTATAAAGTCCGCTATGAGGGAAAGGAGTTGCAATGGTTGAAAAAAAAAATTGTTTCTTTTCCAACCTCTGCGAGAAGTTGGTTATTTTGAAAGCAGGCTGTTTTATAACTTTAACTTTATTAGGGAAAACGATTGCATTGTTTATAGCTTTGATTTTAAGATACTGGATGGATATTATTGTTAAATTTGTATTTTTAAAGATATTTTGAATTAGTTTTTTGAGGCCACGACATGCATATCAAATCTGCTACATATGTATGTTAAAAAATTAATCAAAAACGATTGATGAAAACTGTGTTGTTTTTTTATAATGACCTGATCACTTTACAAAATCAATACGGGTTGATTAATTTAACAAGTGAGCATGATAAATGCAATACATAACATGCGCATCATTACAAATATAATTCCGTAAAACTTGATTAGGATAAATATAATTAAATTATTTTAAACTTACCTCACAAGGTGTATTAGTATGAAAATCTATCGCACTGCTTTGGGCTTAAATACCATTTCACCACAATGGCGGCTGTTTACATGCGTGACTGTTAAACGTCGAATCAAAATCAAAAGCGGCAAGATCAGCAAGATCAAAGTATGTCGCTACTTAAGTAACGTCTTCATCCAGGGCTTTAGCTCGTAAGTATTTTTACAAAAATATTTTTCTTGATTTCGAAAGAATTATAACTTTTTCTCTGTGATGTTAGTAAATGAACACAGTTACTTTATAAACTAGTGCTTGCAGAATTAAATATAATTTTTTTATATTGTATTTAAAAACACATCATTGAAATATTGTACTCCATTCTTTTTATTTTTTTAATATTCTTACAAATTACTTCTCTTGTAGATAGGAACCACTCAAACACATAAAACACTAAAAAGTTTTAAATTATTTGAAACAGTCTATAACTTATTTAGGGGAATGTTTGAAAAATACTTGAAATCTTTAATTTGTATTCCTTTGGTAAAAACTGGTGAAATTGTAGGTGAGATTGTTCAAAGTATCACGAAAACATTATATCCTAAATTGAACCAATGATTGTATGAAATATTTTTGTCACTTTATAAAAAACTAGCTGATATGCCCGCCATTGCTCGGAGGATAAAATGCTTATTAAACTGTGTGTTAAAATAAATAAGAATTATCGTTTAGATGCAATAGAGTCAACAGTCTTCCCGCTAGGATTCTTTTTTGATGCCATACCACTTCGTTAAGATGTAAAAAAAGCCTTTAAAAATACCACCTGTTTAGATTTAATGTGTGAAATCCCCATCCCCGTTTTTAAAGAGTAATTTTTCAAAATAGAAAAAAAGTCAGGGAACTTTCTGAACCCCATTATTTTTTCTCTTTTGTCCTTTTCTCCCTCCCTCCATTTCTCTGCAATTGGTATAAATGTATATTTGAGGCAAATTTTTCCGTCATCGCTTCACAATAAAGATATATTATTGAACAGCAATGTCTATTCTTCGGCTCTACAGCCCTTGATGGGCCTTGGCCTGCTGCACCAATCTACTACAGGCAACTCTATCAAACGCCTTTTTTCTCCAGTTGGTTATTTTCATTGTTCTAAGATCTTTAAAAACATCGTCCAACCATCTCATTTTGGGTCGTCCTCTAGGTCTATTTCCCATTGGCTTCTAATTTAAAGTCCTTTTTACTCTGTTTTTGTCATCAGATCTTTCAATGTGACCCAACCAAGCCAATCTCTGTCCTTTAATAAAACGGGTTATAGTTTCATTTTTCACCAAGATCTCCAATTCTCTGTTTGTCCTAATTTGGAATCCATTATCATTCATAATTGGGCCATAAATTTTTCTGAGAATTTTCCTTTCAAAAATTTCCAAATTATAACAGCAATGTCTATAGATAGAACTTATTTCCCCCTCATCCCGCTAAATTTTTATAAAATACAAAACAATTAAATATACTACATACTTTTATACTTTTTTAAGATCTTAAAAAACCGGTTTAGAATTAGTGTTTATAACCATTTTTTAATAACGATAATTTTTTTAAAAATCAGGGGGAGACCCCCTGAACCCCCCTTTGCTGATTTATCACCAACTCATTCATTGAAAGAAATTTCAAACATGAAATAAAAGTAAACATCATTTGAATCGACACTGAAAATGCCTGTGATAAAATATTGTTTAATTTGAACTTTGCTGGAAATACTTAAATTTGATTAAATAGAAAAAAGAATAAAATATTTCAGTGGAACGGTTTTTGGTTATCATAAAAAAAATTATTTAATCATTAAAAATTGTTTCTTTATCATATTTTTTAAAAATTCACCTGTTATAAAACATTTAAAAATAAATATTTCCAACAATAGAGGTTTTGCGTGTCCTGGAAAGAGCAATAACCGCAATAAATTTAACATTGAAGGCTAAGCATTAGAATTTAGAAAAGGGACAAAAAAGGCTCCTTGGAATGCTTTGATTTTAAAAATTCTTTTTCGCTAACCTTCCTGGTTGTGTGAAGAACAATATGCTAAAATTTCACAACAATCACATTAATAATGTGGGTGCTAGGATCCAAAAACTAAAAACGGGAGTGAATATTCAAACCCCCGTGCACACCCTCCAAAATCGAATATCGAAAAATCCAGAAATTAGTTTCTTTGAAATACTCTCACGAAGGTATTACCAACAGTTCACTTCGTAATATCGATTTATCGGTACTATTTTCTTCGAAAATGTAAAACTTGGTTTATGCTCAGCAAAAACGGGTTTTTGGAATATTCAGACCTCTTAAAATTCGAATTTCCAAAATCTAAAAAATGCCTTTCTAGAAATTGTTGCTAGGTAGTACCTTCCTGCGAAATAACAAAGATCTGGGGTCATTTGGGACGCCGCTGGGCTCGAAAACGTCGAAAACGCTCCAAACCCCCCTGTGGGTCAGAAAAAAGATATTTCGAAAAATCCCTTCTTAGTGCGCGTATACACCGTAAGGTCTTCGACCCTACCAAGTTTCGAGTCTTTAGCCCCGGTAGATTTTGCTGTGCGTTGGTAAGTGAGTGGCAAAGCTCTTTTATTATTATAGATTAGGGATTTCATATTTGAAAACCTAAGGCTGGGCGCGCACGAGTGACTAAAGTCACGGCGACCAGGATTACTAGTATCAAAAATATCACAATGGATCTCTATGAAGAAATTCTTGGCAATCGGCCAACTGTCACGTCGCCTAGTGCGCGCACTAGGGTGGTCCTTATTTTTAAAGTTTGGAAATCTTTATGCGTCGCCCCCCCCAAATTGTTCCATCATACAAATAAATAATTTTTGCAAAATTTTAGCTCAATCAAAAAATAATAACACGTGCCCCCAGGCCTCAAAGTTTCAAAAAAGTGCTGATTTTTTCAATTTTTTTGAATTGAATTTTTTTTAGCTGAATTTTTTTGCATGGTACAAATCGTATGAACACCCTCAAGGGAGTTTTTGAATTCCCCATGAGTGAATCGCTTTTTTTGTTAAATTACATAGAATGTTAAAGGACTTGCCAAAATTTCGAAAATTTTTATTTTTTTCTACATGATCAAATTTTATTTTCAGCTTGAAATTCGGCAGAAATGTTTATTTTGGGAGTTGGAAAACTTTAAATTTACTTCACTAGGGGGCCTGCCCCCTGCTCGCTATCGCTCACCAACCCCCGGAACTGCTTCGCAGTTCTTTTAAGATCGCTTCGCTATCTCAGCGAGCAAAGCTCGCTTGTAGAATTTACCAACTCTAATGAAAACCCTTATCCAATCTAAAATATTTTATTTCTCTTATCACTAATTTATTAGAAATATTTTCCCAACCTGTTCAACAAATATTGAAAAATATTAATTTTTCCAGAATACATAAACTATCCTCCCTTAAACATTTAATAACCACACGAACTTAAAAACGCATTCAATCTAATTAACTCTTAAAACAATGACTAATCTAACAATGAGCTAATAATAATCAGAAAAACACGCAACTTCCAAACAAAAATATCCACCCTTCATCCGAATTAGGGTGAACCGACCAGTAATTGACCAGTTAGTGGAAATTCCTCCAAGTTTTATTTTTCTCTCTAAGAAAAAAATTTTTCTAAAAAAAATGACAGTCGTATAATATCAATGAAAGTATGAGGAATAATAACTGATAATCATTTTTCCTTTCACTTTTATAGAATTTTATTTATTTATTTTAAAAGCAATTAAGTGAGATTTGGCCAGTAGTTGACCACCTACATCCACTATTTGACCACCATTATTCCAGTAATTGACCATTGCCATATTCACCATTTCCAGAATAAAAATCAAAGTATACAGCTCCAACACAAATCAACCAACCGATCCACAACGCAACATATCATTTCCAAAAGAGCTATTTGTTCGAGTCCCACTGAAAATTTCCATATTTCTTTAAAACAGGGTGTTCTTCCTAAAGTTGGCTGAAAAAAAAATACGCAACGGAGACGTTTAAAGAAAACTTTTCAGAAACCCTTACACAAACTTTCATTCAATCTGATTAAAATTCACTCACAAAAATTCAGAATTGGCAAATTTCAGCAAATTTATAAGTTAATAGTTTTTTATGACAATTTTAATATAACAAATTTTAACTTTTTAATTAAATGGTGTTAAAAGTTCGAAACTTATATTTTTTACTGTGCATTGAAATGTACAGTCGGAGTAAAAAAAAACGTTACAAGGACCCTTATAAGGAATCTAGATATTAACCCCGTGCGCATGGTATAGGAAAAAAGGTTTGGAAATATTTCGCCAATCCCGATCGCCAAAGGTTTGCCACTTGTTAAAATTACAGTAACCCACAGAACTAAGCCAAACCTTTTGTAATTTGTTAATATTTGCGTTTCTCAATGTGGATCCCAGTGGCTTAACGGTTAGAGCGCTGGTATTGAATACTTTAAGTCGCATTTAAACGTTACCTGCCACTTATTTTGCTGATTTTATAATTTTAAAGAGTTAGAAGTTACACCTGAAGTTAATTATTATTTCAGTTACGTTCTTATTTGTAGAAAATGTATTACTTTTAATAAAAAATATTTAAATGCTGGATGCAATTTTAATTTTTATTTTTAAATTAAGATTTTTTTCCGTTATTCACATATATATAATGGTATAGTAAATTTCTATTATTCAAAGAGTGGATACCATTTTATTCAAACAGGAGTGTAGCCTTAGAAAGAAAATAAATATCCACTTTGTTAATACAGACAGTCCGAAAAGCACATTGACCTTGAAAGCCCGTTGAATCAAACACGTATTCTTGTGAACATCATTTTGAACTAAAAATTTTATTGCTGACCAACCGATGCTGAAAATGAAAACCGTTTTTACTTAGATTATTTTTCTAGATTTTATGAATTTCGGAAATATCTAAGGGACTTTTCGCTCACACTTTAGGAATTAAAAGTAACCCTTAAAAATTACTTTTACGTATGCAAATTCTTGGAATAATATCTTCATCGCGGAAGATGTGTCCGTGTAGGATTGACTAATTTGTAACAAAAAGATCATGCACAAGTGTCTTTCTTTGGCAGATAGGAAGGAAATCGACTCTAATTTCATAAGTTATTGGACCCATGAGCATGCAAAGGTTGCTTTTAAGTCATTCCAGCCCGATTAGTCGGTTACGGGGTTCCAGCAGCGTAAGCTGCTCTTGCCTCTAACCCAATTTCACCCGGGTCATGACGAAACCGTTCCACAATCCATATTAGTTGGTTACGGGGTACCAGCATCGTAAGCCGTTTCTGCCCCTTAGCAGCATAGTCAGACAATGGCCTCATTGGCTATGACACGCCGCTAAACCAAGCTAACCTGGATGCGATAACGGTTCCAGTCAGATCTGTTATTATTTATAAGAAATTTATAAATTAATACTGGTGGTAAAAATAATCATCTTTGGAAAGTATTTACACTTCTCAGGTTTTTTTAAGTTTAAAATGACCACCACTTTTATTTTTATGTTTTTTTATTTAGGTGTTTTAATCAGGTATCGTTCAGTACCTGTTCCCTGCCCCAGCTAACCTTCAGCAAAATCACATGGAGAAGAATGCGGTTGGTCTCAGAACCCATCTTCGAGTGAATTATGCTGTGAGTTTGGTAAAAGGTATAGCTGTTACGGGCAAAGTTATAAATTGGGTATTATTAATATGCTCAAAGAGGAGGGGGTAGGCTTCAGCTCGAAAGCCCCCTGTAGATCCGCCACTGATTATAATTACCAAGTGTAACAATACGAGTAAATTTCATGAATCTTCTTTATAACCAAAATATCTTAATTTTTTAAACTTATTTTTTATTTTATTGACTTAAAAGAAAAGCTTCTATTTTTATTTCAATAATATAATTTGTAATTTTTTAATTTATGATCATGACATTTTATCACGCTGCACTTATTAATCCACAAGTTGCTGATGAAAAGTAAAAAGCTATGCACATTGCACACACAAAAATATAACGTCATTTAAAAGAACTTTATAAAAATAGTTAAAATGGAATTATTTTCTGAAATACTACTAAGAATTATGTTTATAACTTGTATTTGCTTGAATAAATTTGGTAACAAAATGCTTAAGAAATTTCTCTGACTAAAAAATTTCTTTAAATAAAGTATTTTTTCTAGTGAGAGGTTCAAAATATCCTAAAAATTACCTATTTATCATAGCTGATTATTTTTTTTTGTAAGATCATAGTGGAAGAGCTAGAGTTCCAAGTAAGTTTTATGAATAATTATTTTAAGATTTCGGGTGAAACGTTAACAGCTGCTATAAAAAAGTGCTTTGATTAAAAAAAATTATGTACGAATACTCCTCCACAAAGATTGGATCATCCGTAAATGAATTTAAATATCAATCGTAGTAACATTAAGAATTATCAGCATTGAGGATAGAACCCGCGAACCTCCGATTACAAAGACGTTACTCTAACCACTATACTACTATTTTGAGGCATTTTTATTTGAAAAAAAAACTGAGCCAAATCATGGATAACCAGCCAAATATGTTTCCTAAAATTAGATATTAGAATGGTTCTCGCCAATATTTTCCTGTGCCAAATCATGGATAACCAGCCAAATATATTTCCTTAAATTGGATGCCCTTAATTATTCTCGCCAATATTTTCGTATCAGAAGAGCGATTCTGCGAATTTATTGAAATTTCAAATCCTGCCCCTCGCTTTGTTTATGGGTCTAGGGCTACAAAACTTGTTTTCTAGGGATTTTTGGGGTGTGCGCTGTCATAATAAAAACGATCGGGGATGTAGCTCATAGGAAAATAAAAGTTGATGCTTAGTTCAAAATGTATACGCCCCCTTAGGGACTTAAATTTTATTCACTTTTCAAATAGACGTAAAATGATGAAGATTGGCGTTTAAAGTATCCTTCTAACCCCAGCCGATCGTTTACAATCGTCACTGAAACGTTTTTTTTTACTCCGACTGTACATTTATTTTGAATCTCTTAACCTTTGAAAACCAGACTGTAAACCAGCACGATCGTTCGATTCCAGAGTTTACTACAGAAGGCTATCTAAAAAACTAAAATTGTGTATATTTCTAACAAGAAACCAACCAACTGCCCGTAGGAACGTATTTCAGGGCTTAGCGAGAGGAGTGACATATTTGCAAAGCGCAGGTGTTGGAAATGTAAAGAACCAATGAAAGAGTTATATTGAATAAAGAGTCCCTATTAACAATACTGGTTAATTACTGGAAATGTAACTTTTTTTACAGTAAATCTAAGCAAAAATTGTACTGCTGGTAAACATCTTTAAGATCCCTCTTGGTTTAAAAAGAAATCTTAAAAGCAATTAAAATCCAGTAGTTGACCACTTTGGTCAAATACTAGCACTTTTTCTATTTTAGACAGCCAGTGGTTGACCACCCCTCAAATATCAAATTAAAGGGTTAATATACAAATAATGACAGTTTTATTTAATTAAACTGAATACATAGGACCTAAATACATCAATCAATAAATTATTGGACTTAAAACTAGCTGGATGATTTGAGATTGAACTAAATACTCCATACCATTACAGCTAGTAGTGAGAGCGCTTTTTTGAAGCTTTGTTGATAACTCAGTTTTCTGCTATTTATTGCGTCTTTTAAGAACAATATTGGAACTTAAGACTTTACATGAGCTTTTAATAAAATGTTAGCTATGTTTTCAACGCAACAGATTCGAAATAAACACACAACAGTTCTTGTTTTTTGCAAAATTATGCTCAAATGGTCAACTACTGGTAGGTGGTCAACTACTGGTCGGTTCACCCTATATTTATTTCTCTAGTACTTCAAAAGCAAAAAATAGTTGAAAACAAAGTTATCAAGGAAGTCTACTAACAATCACTAACAAACTAAGAGAAAAAAACGTGCACCCACAAAACTTTTAAACAAGACCCTCTAGAAAAATTTAACGGAAAATGGCTGAACAATGGAATTTGAATTTTTGTCCTTTTCAGGATTGAATTTAGATTGAGTTTCGCAGGTGTCGATAAGGTTTTTTTTTGAAGAAGAAGGTTGCATTGGTTGGAAGCGTTCTGGTTGGAACTGAAAGAGTTATAGATATTATTGTTTACGGTTTATTTTTATTTCGGATTAAGTCCACGTCTTATGTTACCTTAATCGCAGAAAACGTTTCTGCAGTGTTGGTAGATCCTGAGTCCGTTAAGGATTTCTTTATTTCTTACTCAAGTGGAACAATTTTCGGTTTTAATCCTAAGTTAAGGGTTAAACCTCCTGATCTCTATCATTTTTAGCACGCACGAAGTGCGAGTGCTCGAAAAAGACCAGTCCAATTAAGCAGGCAGAATGGAATCTGATATTACCTCAGTTGTTGAAATGACTGACTATACAAAAGCAGGAGAAGCAGATCTAAACTTCATCCTCAATAACCTGAAGATCAATGATCAGCTTGAAGCAGCTGCAAAAAATGGATCGACGAAATTCGTGTTGGTATTCAAACCACAAGATGAGAATATACCAAGGAAGAACCCGAAGCTAATAAAGGACAGCCTAAAACAGAGAGTCTCAAATATAAAAAACATCCAGGAGGTCGTACATGCCAGAAATGGCAATTTACTGGTGATAACAGAAAACTTAAAAACAGCGAAAGAGTTAGGAGCAACTAAGGAGATGTTAGGCAAGCAGATCAAGGCGGTACCACAAATCGAAAGCCTTACAACCCGTTTCCTGTTGTTTGGAATCCCAACGGACACTTCTTTACAAGAAATAAAAGAAGAACTCGAAGAAGGAAATAATATGAAAATCCATAGCGTAAGAAGATTCACAAGAAAAACTGATCAAGGTCTAAGAAAAACGGAAACAGTATTGATCACAATCTTTGGAAGGATTCTACCCAAAGAAGTCAAGATTTGGATGATGAGACAGAAAATAACTCTCTTCTTAGACAAACCACGACAGTGCACAAAGTGCTGGTCGTATGAGCACATCACGAAATTTTGTAGTAAAAATCAAATATGCCCCAACTGCGGCGATGAGCATGAAAATGCATGTAAGGAAAATAATCCAAAATGCTGTCAATGTAGCGGAAATCATAAGGCAGACAGTCAATCCTGCATAAGATATGCAAAAGAAGTCGAAATACTGCAATTAAAAGCTATTAACGGTTTAACGTTAACTGAAGCAAGAAGGATAGCAAAAAACGAACCCAAAACATACGCAAACATAACGAAAGCGGAAAAACAGCAAGCCTCAAAAGATGAAGTAAAAGAGTCGATCAGCAAAAATAACAAAGAACTAACGGAGGCCTTCCAACTAACTCTAAAGAATCAGGAAACCCTTTTTCTGGCCAAATTGGAAGCTATCACAGAAAAGTTCCTAAAACTAATCATAGAATCAAATGAACAAACGAAACGAATAATTCAGGAGGCTGTTAGCGGAGTAACAGCGACAGTTTCACCAGCAAGGAAAGCACGAAAAGACAATCATGAAAACAAAGATCAAAGCACAAGACCAAAGCATCTAACGCATGAACAAATCGGAGGAGATGTACTAACTCAAGTTTCAAGAGGCAAAGTACCAGTAACTCAAGAGAGACTGGCAACCAGTGACGTACAAAATAGACGCCCCCCTTACACCAAGGAAAAGAAACCCCCCGATGGTAAAATGGAACACTAAAAAAAAAAAACATAAACCACATCTTAAAAAGGGAAAAGTTTCATATATCTTGGGTAAATTGTTTGAATTTTGCTTTAGCCAGTCCTCAGCAAGTATGAATAACGACGTTCACGAATCTTTTAATAATCTGTCTGCAACCAAATATGGATTTTTATCTACTTCAGTGGAATTGCCGTGGAATTCGTAATAAGACACACTGGCTACTAGAAAAAACTTTTGAAAAAGCCACTGTCTTTCTATTTCAAGAAACCTTTTTAAATCAAAACTGTAAGCTCAACTTAAAAAACAAAAACCTATATAGATGCGACAGAAAAGACTCAACAGGAGGAGGTCTATTGTTAGCAGTAGACAAAAGAATATCATCACAAAAAATAGAAGTGGCCCTTCCAAATAGCCAAAATGAAGTCCAGGTCGTCACAATCAACTACAGAGGCACTACTTTGCACGTCGCCAATATATATTCCCCCAGAGGTCGGTTTACCAAAGAATGGCTTGAAAAGGTTCTCAGCTACCTAAAAGCCCCTTTCATCATAGCTGGTGATTTCAATGTGCATCACAATAACTGGGGTTCAAACAAGACTTCGACAGGCGCCGATACATTCGTAGAATGGATTACAGGAAATAACATCTGCGTTCTGAATACTACACAACCAACCCATATGTCGCAAACTTCTAGCTCCATAATAGACCTCACTTTATGCTCCCCAGATATATATCAAGAAGTATCTTTAAAGATATCCGCAGACCCTTTTGATTCCGACCATTTCCCGATTCAAATCATTTTCGATCGCTGGAGGTCAAGGAGAGCAGAGGAGGCAAGATATAGGTATCACTGGGGTAATATAAAAGAGGAATTGAACAATTCTCTTGACAACCAAGAACAGATCAATTACAATAGCTTTTTGGATCAATGCCAAACCAAGTTAGCCGAAAACAAGATTAAACAAGTCATCAAAGGCAAAGTATATCCACCCTGGTGGAATTCAAAATGCAGCTGGCTCCTCGGCCAAAAGAGACGCTTCCTTCGGTACGCCAAAAACCACGTGGATATCAAAGCTTGGTTAACTTATAAAAGATTCGGAGCAAAACTGAGAAAGGCCATCAAGAAGGCAAAAAATACCTTCTGGGGAAAAACCTGTGAAGAGACGGGAAAATCTGGCAAAATATTCAAAATTATCAAATCCCTCAGCAACAGAAACACTCATGCAAATTGTGGGTCAAACCACACTCTAATTGAGAACACGCAAACGATCACTGACCCTGATCTCCAAGCTAGGATTTTTGAGAGACTTCTTACTGGTGGAGATGCAATGGAAAACCTCCCGATGGATTTTAGCACAAACGGAGACTCCTACGAGCAGAGAAGATTTGTCGAGGATTTTGGTTTGGAGGAATTAAATACAGCCATTAAATCAACAGGGACAAAGTCCCCGGGGGAAGATGGATTATCGATCAGAATTTTCCAACACCTCTCGCTAAAGAACAGAGCGAAACTCTTAGATATCATCAACAACATATGGAACGAAGGAGAAGTCCCGGCATCATGGAAAGTTTCGCTGGTAATTCCCATCCTAAAGCCTGGCAAACCAGCAGAGAAAAAAGAGTCGTACCGTCCCATAGCCCTGACTTCTACTGCCTGTAAGCTAGTTGAGAAAATGCTACTAAAAAGGCTTACAGAACTGGCCATGCAAAAAGATTTCTTCCACCAAAACCAATTCGGCTTCCTTCCCTTCAGAGACTGTCAAAATGCACTAAAACTGTTATACGAAGACATTAACTACTACCGACACTCATCTGACTATGTGCTATTAGTCATGATGGACATCCATAAAGCATACGACTGTGTGTGGCAAGACGGCCTGATCTACAAGTGTCTAGAGAAAGGGGTTCCCGGTAAAGCATGTAAGTTTTTACACTCCCTAATAGTGGACAGAAAGACAAAAATCAAGTGGCGTAATGTGATCTCAGAAGGAGACAGAACAAAAAAAGGAATACCGCAAGGGAGCGTGTTGTCCCCGTTCCTGTTCTCAATTTTTATGTCGGACCTCCACAACGCAGTGGGAGCCGGAGCTAAATGTCTCTCATACGCGGACGACATCATAGTATATACAAATGGAAGTACGTTCCAAGAGACCCTAAAAAATCTACAGAAAGCGGTGGATCAAATAATGGTTTGGTGCGGAAACCACAAGCTGGACATTGTCTCTAACAAAAGCCTGGTAATGAATTTTTCAAGAAGGAAGACAGTCTCACCACCAAGAATTTTCATAGATCAAACTCTAATCCCCACAGCAAAGAATGCGAAGATTTTAGGTATCTACTTTTCCGAGAACTTAACTTTCCATCATCATTTTAAAGTAATAAAAGAGAAAGCGTTCAAGAAAATTAATGCCATCAAGGCGATCGCATCGCATAAGTGGGGTGCACGGACTGAGGTCCTGATCAGGATAGTGAATCAGGTCATCCGGAGCAGCCTCGAGTATGGGAGCGCGGTTACCTCATCAGCCTGTATAACATCAAGGAAAAAACTAGAACCCTCATACAATGCAGCTCTCCGCGTGGCGACGGGTCTGCAAAAATGGACACCGATACCATTACTTCGAAAAATCACCAGCCAACCCTCCCTGTTTGTTCGACAGAACTTCTTAACTTCAAAATTTTTCATAAAAATAATGTCACTTAAACATGAATCGGCTTTGTATCCAAAGATGCTGGAGAGTTTGACGACGAACGTCGCGAACCCTAGACGGGAAATGAAGAATTTGGAAGAGACGAAATCAATCCTAATGGCCCTTGAAGTGGACTTTCGATCCATCATCCAGCACATCCCAAGAATAATAATAGACATTAAGATAAATATCCAAGTCTCGGACCTGCCGTTTCAAAATTCTAACATCCCCCAGGAAATTGTCCAACTATACGAAGACTTCATAAATAAATACAGAAATGAATACGCAATCATAGCCACGGATGCCTCTAAAACCCCGTCAAGAACGACAATTGCCGCACTGATGGTTAAGGAAAACTTGAAATTTCTCAGAAGAATTCATAACTCAAACAGTATCTTCACAGCCGAAGCCATAGCACTTTACTCAGCGATTAAAAAGTTCATTAAAGAGAAAAACCAATTCATCATCCTGTCTGACAGCAAATCCGTCCTGACAGCTCTGATAAACGTCAATAAAAAATCTCCAGCCATAATCCATCAAACTTATCATGCAATTCAGGAAGCAAGCAAAATGGGAGCTAAAATTACACTTATTTGGACACCTAGCCACGTGGGGATTAGGGAGAACGAACAGGCTGACAGACTGGCGGGAAGCGCAACGGAAGAAACCCTAATGCTCAAATGGAATTCACCAACGGATGTTATCAAAAACATCAAGGACCAGTACACTAGAGAAGGAAAAACAGAATGGGAGGCCTCAAAGTATTTTCTAGAGTACCCCTTCTGCGAAAACCCTAAGATCTTCAAATGGTCAAGGGACAGAGGGATGGACGTCCTTATAGCCAGGCTATACACAGGCATGATTCCCACGAATAGCCTTTTATATAGGTTTGGCTTGTCGGATACCCCATTATGTTCCGATTGTCATGTCAATGAAACAATGGAACACTTTATAACGATATGTAGTAGATACTCTGACCTAAGAAAAACACTGAGAGGAAGACTAGATTTTGATCTAAATGCTGACATAGACCTCAAAAAAGTTATGGAAAAGGGGATGGAATCTAAGAAGAGTTTGTTAGCTATAGGCTCCTTTTTAAAGAACTTATAGAACAAAAGTGCAACACCGATCCCAAAAGCGAGCAGAATAAGGAGTTTAGAGTAGCTTAGGGAGAAAGAAGGTTAAGCGGCTCTTAAGAGCAAGCAAATACCTCTAACAACTTTCAATTTCAATTTCAAGACCCTCTATATAATGGCCTCACAACTCGGGTGGGTGACGTCACACTTTCCGCCACCTTTGACGTCACATGCAAAACGACGCCATGATTTATATTTTTGACTTCTTAACACTGAACAAGGAATATTCGTGTTTTTGTTATTAACATTAATGTAACGATGTAAAAACAAACGTCGTGATATTAATTTTTAATGGCTACGCTATTTAAACCACAGTTTAATAATTAGAAATCTGAAATAAGCATAAAGTATCAAAAGTGTCTTTCAATTTAACAAAATTGATGGAACAACAAACAAAAACGTGATGCCATCTGAGAAGAATGTAAAAATACAAATCAGAAGAATTAACTAGAACTTAGTGCTACTAGTGCATTTCCCGCAACAATAAATATAATGCTTGATTCTCATCAGTTTAATCTTATAATAAATTAAAGAATTTAGTGTAATTAAATAAATTGTTTACTGTTGGAAGAATTCGAAAATTCAATGATTTGTTTTAATTTTTAATAGATTTTACTTTTTATTGTACTAGTGATTTTTTTTTAATTTCCTAGATAAACTTAATATTGTGAGAAAAACCTACATGACATGCATTCATTATTTGCAAACTGAACTAAAAGCCACGTTAGTCCTAAGGCTAAAAAACTGAATGAAAATACAAAAAAACTGTACAAAAGGGACAAAATTTTGATTCTAAACGAAAGATTTTGAGTTTCCAGAACAGTATTATCAGCCTTGAAAGCATACATAACGAGATGAGTTAAGAAAGTAAGTTTTTATGCTCAATAGACTTAACCTGGGAAATTTAGCAATTTTCCGCCACCTTTGACGTCACAGTGACGTAGTTGTCAGGCTTTGTATATAGAGGGTTTTGATTAAAGTGACACATATGTGCTGTACTAGTACTTATATTCCTTTGCAGTTCGACACCAACTAGAGTACTTTTTCTTACTGCTTTTTCCCTTTATTGAATCAGGGGTCCGTTTAGAACAAATTTGGGTCCGTTTTCGGATTTTCACAACATATTTCATTGTGAAAACGGACCCTTCACAAAACAGTTTACCTTAAAAACGTACCCTTCACAGAGTATTTTTGCCTTTAAACAGACCCTTTTTTTATAATAGGGGAGAGTGGGGCACCTTGGGACGCTTTTTACTAAATTATTTTTCTTTTTAATTATTAAATTTATTATTAAAATATTTATTATTGTAATAGTTATAATAATTATTCGTAATTAGTGAAATAAATTTCACATTACTTTTTATTACTTCTCTATATTAATTAATGTTCTAATTAATAAGAGTAATTAGTATATATATATATATATAGTTTTTGTAATTAGTTTAATAATTAAGATTAAATACTACTTTTTAGTTAGATTCAAAGTTCTCTCAATATTAAAAAAAAAACATCTTTTTATTAAGTACCAAGGCCATCAAACAACAATGTAAGAGTTTTTATTTTGAGTTATTTAGTAGCTCCATATTAAAAAGGGGGTCTGGGCCCATAAAATTTTTGGAAATTTGCTCTTTAAAGGAGTATTTTAACTCATTTTGAGACGCTTTGGGTTACAACCAAAGAGCACGGCTCCTTATAAAGCTGGAGATTTTTTTTTCTTCACTCCTCTCCTGAGTAGCCACTGGTAATAACACCTAAAATAGGATCTAAAAAGTGGTGGCTCGTCCATAGGTGCTGCAGCTGCCTGAGCAAAATTTCTCAATTTCAATTTTTTTAAACATTAAAATTTTATAACTATCTATTTTAACTAACTATTTTCCTTCAATTATTTTCTTTTTCTTCCCTTAGAAGTGGGTCAGCAAGTTGTTGCCACAGACGCAGCTTCTCCCTCTGCCCTTCCCATGCCTCCCCCGGATTTTATATCATTTCAAGCACAATTTCAAAGGGATTTATTCAATCCCAATGATTAAGATGGTAAGTTTCTCCTTATGCCTTTTTGTAAGACTCAGTATTGCTACTTCTTTGTGTAGCTTTGGGAAGAAGTCTTGCAATCCTTTTATTAATTTGTTTTTGTTAGGTTTCAGGGGGGTTTAATTTTTCATAAAGCTAATACTTATTATTTAAATAAATTTTAAAAGTTGAATATTTCAATTTTTTTCTAAACTAAAGGTAATACTATTTGATTTCAGCACTAAAAAATAACCTATGTTTAAAACTGAACAAATATCTTAAAAGTTCCTGTTGTGAATTATCCCGTATGTAACAAATGAATACTGTGGAATGACCCTGTTCTTTTTTTGGGTTGATTGTAATGAAGAATAACATATACTATGTTAGGATTAATTTTCAATTATTTTATTATTTCTCCAACCTTGCGATTATAAAGAGTTGTAACTTTGTAGTGTTCAAGTGTTTTTGGAAAATGAACCAAAGTGCTTAATTTACTTGTAGGTTACATACCTCCTCCAGTTCCTGCTACCCATCAGTACTTCAATCTCAACGAGCCAGTTCTTTGTAAGTTTCTCCTTATGCCTTTTTGTAAGACTCAGTATTTCAACTTCTTTGTGCAGCTTTGGGAAGAAGTCTTACAATCCTTTTATTAATTTGTTTATGTTAGGTTTCAGGGGGGTTTAATTTTTCATATAGCTTATTATTTAAATTAATTTTAAAAATTGAATATTTAATTTTTTTTTCTAAACTAAAGGTAATATTTATTTCAGCACTAAAAATAACCTATAAACCTATATTTAAAACTGTACAAATATCTCAAAAGCCAGCTGTGAATTGTCTCGTATGGTATACATGAACACTGTGGAATGGCCCTGTTCTTTTTTTTGGGGGGGATAGATTATAACGAAGAACAACATACTAAAGTCTGTCTGCCCTAGCAAGGCACGAGTGGCAAACCTAAAATCCGTACCCACAGCAGAGAAAGCAGTGGCGAGTGCAGGGTATCGGGTATCTAATAGAAGTGAGATAACCATCTTTATGGCTTTTTTAGTGTACTCGCCACTGTTTTTTCTGCTGTGGGTACTGATTTTAGGTTTGCCACTCGTGCCTTTCTAGGGCAGACAGACATTATATGTTAGGATTATTATTTTTTTTATTTTGCATGTGGAATTTAGCCGTAATAGATATACTAGTGCAAATTTGCTGGGTGTACGAATACTTTCTGGAGTTAATGTATAATGTATTAAAAAAAATATGACTTGCTTGAAAAAAGATCATAAAAAGGGGTAAAGAAAAGATGAAGAAATAAATAATGAACAAAGTATAATTAATATTCCTGGCTGGCAGTGCTGACTCATCAAGTGCAGCATTTGACTGAGGGCTGATTTGACTAACAATCAAAAGTTATTTAAAATTAAAATATCCCAAAGGCAAGCATGTAGGAGGGATTCATGATGATAAGGGGTTCATAGAGCATTCGCACATGACGTCACTTGGAGGACAAAAACAACGTTGCTAAGGCCGTTGTTAGGGGCGGGAACTCGAAGCATCCAATAGAAGCATTCGCACATGATGTCACTGGCGGGCGAAAACAACGTTGCTAAGGCCGTTGTTAGGCCGAGTCATGTGATTGAAAATGCTCTATTGTTGTACTCCTGAAAATCCTTTGGAGTGGTTGGTTTCCTGGTTGGAGTCTGAATACTTCCGAGTCGTGCAATTATTTAGAGAACCGGAAAATTAATACAAATTCTTGTAAATCAGGGAAAGGCAAATTTATTTCGGGAAAATTGTGGAAAACAGTTTTTCAGTTTCTGTAAGCCGCCCAGTTCCATTATTTTATTATTTTTCAACCTTGCGATTATAAAGAGTTGTAACTTTGTAGAGTTCAAGTGTTTTTGGAAAATGAACCAAAGTGCTTAATTTAATTGTAGGTCACGGATATCCACCGTTTGCGAGCGGTTTGGAGCAAGTTGACACACATGCAGCTTCTCCCCCTCAACTGGCTGCCGATCCCATGCCTCCCCCAATAGAGGTACCCTATCTCGATTGGGAGTGGGTGCAGGTGGGGCTGCAACACGGTAAGTTTCCTTATGCCTTTTCTTAAGACTGTATTGCAATTTCTTTGGGAAGAAGAGCTCTAGTTTTGGTAGTAGATTTTCTTAGTGAGCCCATATTAATTTCTTCGGAAGGTTTAGGTCAGGGGACGGAGATAATTTTGCTTGGGGTCCGAATAATTTTGGAAAATTTTTATCGAGGTCTGGAGAAAAAATAGGTATACATTTTTACAAAGATGTAAGCCGCGTTCACAACAGACAACCTGTTCAACCGGAGAAAGAGCTAAAGAAGTAGGGGAAAAGGGATCTCCGAAAACTAACTGTGAGGAAATAGAATAGCCCGTTCACAAGTGCACTAGTCTAACTCGTCCTACCGGTAGAAAGAATCACGTGACAAGCGAGCGAGCTCGTAGAAATACATTACGGGAAGCGAGCGAGAGCGCCCTCTACAGGCGGTTAGTCCAATTAAAACATTTCCTACTGCTATGGCCCAGGGGAGAATTTTCAACGGATGGTCCGGTGAGGTTTTCCCTATCGTAGGGAGAGCGGTGGAAGAAGAACCGGTTTTCTCTGCCTTTCCCCGGTTAGAATGGTTGTTGTGAACGCGGCTGTAATTTGAGTACGCTACCTGCTTAGTTATAAATTGCTAAATTTAAAAAAAAAACCTGTAGATTGCTCATGGGCGTAGCCAGGTCCCATGTTAGGGGGGGGGCAAGGATACTTCCCTTTGCCCCATGGCATGGCTCCAGGTACCCCATGGGGAGTACTTTTACACGTTAAATTTTAGAGTAATTATACGAAGGGTTTGCACTTTACACACTTAACATAATTAATAGTGTAATAAATGTGTGCTCTAAGAAAAAGGGGGGGTCTGGGGGTCCCCCCCCAGAAAATTTTTTAAAATTGACCCCTTAAAGTAGTGTTTTAGCTCATTTTCAGACTCTAGCCCGAACAGAACCACCTCTTGTAAGCCACATAATTTTCAAGGAAATTTATGTGGCTTATGACTAAAAGTATAATTTGTAGAATCTAATCGAGTCGAATCGAGTAACTATCTATTCTATTTTATGTCACTGGATGAAACTTTCGTATGTTTGGACGAAAAAAACATCAAGCTTTAGGAAGATACGCTACTGCTTTAGTTACATAATAATTTAGAAGAGAATAAAGAAGAATAAAAAGTTACATGAAATAATTTTTTCGGACATCTCTTTCAAATTTAATACCATACGAACACCAAAACTATTTAAATTCAAAATCTTTTTAAAAACCCTTTTCCCACAAGTTGCTACCCAAAATTTTTTTGTATGCTATTTTAATAATTGCATTGCAGGCAATGAACCACAAGCCACAAGCTCCATTTCCGACAGTATTCTTTAATCAAATTCTGCCCAGGCCTAGTGGCCTATCAGCCCAAGTAGACGAATGACGTGATTTATGACGTCATTTTTTCGTCAAAATATGCCTTAAAATTGACGTCATGTTTTGCGTCTAATGTCCAATCTTTCGTCGTCATTTTCGACGTCATAAGTGACGTGAATTTGACGACATATGTGACATGAACTTTGACGTGATTTTATGCCTTAAAATTGACGTCATGTTTCGCGTCGGATGTCCAACCTCTCGACGTCATAAATGACGTGAATTTGACGACATATGTGACGTCAACTTTGACGTAACACGTCATGTTTTGCGTCGAATGTCCAACCTTTCGTCGTCATTTTCGACGTCATAAATGACGTGAATTTGACGACATATGTGACGTCAACTTGGACGTGATCAAATTTACGTGATTATCACGTGATTTAATGACGTTCTTTATACGTGGTTAAAGGACGTGATTTTCACGTAATTGTATGTCGTGAATTAATAGTGATAGAATGACATGTTTCTTTTGTCCTAGCCACTGGTTAGTCATAAATAGTTAAAATATGCTAACTTTAATTCAAATAAAATCCATTTTATGGATTGCCAAAATATATCTATAAAATGGATTTTATTTGAATTAAAGTTAGCATATTTTAACTATTTATGACTAACTAGTGGCTAGGACAAAAGAAACATGTCATTCTATCAGTACTAATTCACGACATACGATTATTTAATCTAGAAATAATATTTTCTAAAAAATATAAAATACTATATTTATTTGAAAGATAGTGTTTTCAATTAATGTGAGCAATTTCTTTTTCTCTACAGACATACTATATTAATATCATAAATAAAGTAATTCTATTATGAAAATAATTTTAAATTTTTCCACCAAAATAAATAAAATACCACCTATAAAATATCTATTCAAAAATGTTAATTATCCCAGAAAAGGGAAAATATAATTTTTCTTGGGTGAAAAGATTGGAAGATAATAGGAAAAATTTTCTTACTTAATATTTATTTCAACACATTAAATGCAAGTAGTAACACAAAAATAGTTTATTGAACAGAGATTTTCACAAACTACACAAATAGTATTTGTTATCCCAAGAGCCAGTTGAAGGGATGTATACAAAATGTAAGACAAATTAAAAATATACATAATGACACAAGTGAGGTTCCCAGTTACAGAATTTGAATAAGAAAAACCAGCCACATAGAGGCCATCCATGAATGATGTCATACTTTTTTTTTTAACATTTTTGACCCCACCCCCCCTTTGTGACATCTCACGATCTTCTACCAATAAGTTTAGAATAAGGTTGGTAAGAATTTGGGACTCAATGTTTTCATTGAAATTTAAGTGCACCCTACCTGATAACTTCAAAGTGAACTCTTATTTTGTTGTTAAGAATCTTAGGATATAAACTACTTTTTTTAGAAAAAAATGTTATTTAGTTTTATATTTGATTTTCAATGTGTGATGTCACAATTCTTGAAACCCCTCTCCCCCTTGTCTCAGATTGATCAACCCCCTCCCTCAACTTTTGACATCATTTATGGGTGGCCCTGTACAACAAATTTTAGAGATTTCTGGGTCAATACAAATAAAAAATTGTACCTTTTAAAAAATAACAGTAATTTTTGTAGTAGACAAATTGAAGTGCTTTGACTTCCTTGAGGAATTTTGCCAACATTATATTCCACAACAAAATTTAACATGGGAGAGAAATTTAATTTTTTTTCTCAGATTGTTTATTTTATTATATGACTCTAAGGCGTTTTTGCTTAAAAACACACAATACTCAATTAAGCTTAATAACTCTTACATAAAAATACATAACTTTGAATAAATATAGCTTAAAAAACATAACTTTGACAGTGCAGAGAAATTTAAAATTCAACCATTGTTGATAACTTTCAATGCAACCAGATTCAATAGCCCGTAAAAGTTGAATTTATCAGATTTTTTTAAAAATAAGTATTTTATAGAAATTGCATGGCATTTCCAAATCATGCTTTGTTATAGTTTTAATTAAAGCTTATTAAAAAATATTGATTGATATTGATTCAGATTTTACAACTTTGAAAAGGTATTTTGAACTTACTCAAATAATTAAAAACTGCAAAATGTTTATGGCTTCATTTAAAATATTAATCAATAAACTGAAGAAAATACCATAATAAAGGGAAAGGGATAAAGACTCAGTCAAATGTTCTCCTCATCTTTGTCAGTACTAGTTCCTTTTGCATTAAACCTGAAATGAATACATATAAAATGATCAGGAATAAAACTTATTCGAAAACTTATAACACAAAAGGCCAGAAAACTACTTTTTATTTTACAACTTCAACGTCAAACCGAGAGAAGAATCTATATACATTCAATTTCCTGTGGATTCAATTGATTTAAAAATCTAACCCAGGTCCCTTTTGCCTATTTCAGTTATTGATCATTTACAAAAGAATAATGTATTTTAGAATTAAATATAGGGGACTCTGTATAAATTTCTATTAAAAGGTTTTATCTTTGCAAAATTTTAAAAATATATTCTTAACTTTTCAAATTAAAAATCAGTGTTAAATTGAGTTCTATCAGCTAGTCACATGTTTTTAAGAAAACAGGTTTCTAGTTTGGTGATATTGTAAAATTTGTTAACATGGCAAAATAACATGAGCATAAAAAGGATCTGTGTTAGAGTTAAAAATATTGTAAAGATGGAACTTTTAAGCTAAAATATTTTAAGCTCAGACCTCTAAATACAATTAAAATGTAACATAATAGGGCTTAATTTAATCAATTCTAAATGAGAGATTATCAGATTTTTTAAAAAATGTATTGAAATAAAATGGAAATAATTTTTATGTCATGGGGGAATTTCTGTATTATATGAGTCGTGTAATTTCAAAACCAGATAAGTCACTTTTTCCTAATTTTTCAGGCACAACAAAACACTAAATATTCAAACAAATTATGCACTTACAAAACCCTTATTTTTTATTTAAGATGGTAGGAGATGGTTACATTATCAACATGTATAAGCTTATAGATTTAGTTGGTATATTTAGTTAGAGCACTTTTCCGCATAAAAGTTTTAGAACCTGTTTTTTGTCACAAAATTAGTGTTAGTCATGAAACATTAGATCAATATTTTTTTAAAGCTTAAAGCTTGGCTATTTTCTAGATCTGTATTTTAACAATCAGAACATAACATAAACTGAAAAAAATTGATCTATTCGGTTTGAAACTAGACGACTTATATATCCTCCCTGCAGTGCATAAAATTATTCTTATCCTGACAGTAAAAATTTAATAATTGCCAAAAATACAATATTTTTTTTAAGACACATCAGATATTTGTGTAAAATTATAAAAAAAAAACATTTTTTAACTGTTCAATGTTGTGGTTACAAATACAAATTATTATATTTCAAAAATTAAGAAAATGTATTACCTTTTTTACTCCACCAGCTTTTCTTGGAGTGGGTGAAACAAAAAGTGGGTAATTTGGGACAGACATCTTCATAAGCCTCCCTCCAGCATTCTCATAGCAATTTCACTTCCATCAGGGTTTCAGTCAGCTTTCCTACAGTAGAAATTAAAAATATACTTTAAGAAAACACAAAACTTTTAAAATTAATAGTAAATTTAAGATAGGTTTTTTTAAATAAATAATATTTAACGTTAAAAAAGGTATTGAAGTAAAATGGAAATAATTTTTATGTCCAGGAGGAATTTCTGTATTATATGAGTCGTGTAATTTCAAAACCAGATAAGTCACTTTTTCCTAATTTTTCAGGCACAACAAAACACTAAATATTCAAACAAATTATGCACTTACAAAACCCTTATTTTTTATTTAAGATGGTAGGAGATGGTTACATTATCAACATGTATAAGCTTATAGATTTAGTTGGTATATTTAGTTAGAGCACTTTTCCGCATAAAAGTTTTAGAACCTGTTTTTTGTCACAAAATTAGTGTTAGTCATGAAACATTAGATCAATATTTTTTTAAAGCTTAAAGCTTGGCTATTTTCTAGATCTGTATTTTAACAATCAGAACATAACATAAACTGAAAGAAATTGATCTATTTGGTTTGAAACTAGACGACTCATATATCCTCCCTGCAGTGCATAAAATTATTCTTATCCTGACAGTAAAAATTTAATAATTGCCAAAAATACAATATTTTTTTAAGACACATCAGATATTTGTGTAAAATTATAAAAAAAAAAACCTTTTTTAACTGTTCAATGTTGTGGTCACAAATACAAATTATTATATTTCAAAAATTAAGAAAATGTATTACCTTTTTTACTCCACCAGCTTTTCTTGGAGTGGGTGAAACAAAAGTGGGTAATTTGGGACAGACATCTTCATAAGCCTCCCTCCAGCATTCTCATAGCAAGTTCACTTCCATCAGGGTTTCAGTCAGCTTTCCTACAGTAGAAATTAAAAATATACTTTAAGAAAACACAAAACTTTTAAAATTAATAGTAAATTTAAGATAGGTTTTTTTAAATAAATAATATTTAACGTTAAAAAAGGTATTGAAGTAAAATGGAAATAATTTTTATGTCCAGGAGGAATTTCTGTATTATATGAGTCGTGTAATTTCAAAACCAGATAAGTCACTTTTTCCTAATTTTTCAGGCACAACAAAACACTAAATATTCAAACAAATTATGCACTTACAAAACCCTTATTTTTTATTTAAGATGGTAGGAGATGGTTACATTATCAACATGTATAAGCTTATAGATTTAGTTGGTATATTTAGTTAGAGCACTTTTCCGCATAAAAGTTTTAGAACCTGTTTTTTGTCACAAAATTATAGATTTCTCTCAAAATTAGTGTTAGTCATGAAACATTAGATCAATATTTTTTTAAAGCTTAAAGCTTGGCTATTTTCTAGATCTGTATTTTAACAATCAGAACATAACATAAACTGAAAAAAATTGATCTATTCGGTTTGAAACTAGACGACTCATATACATATATCCTCCCTGCAGTGCATAAAATTATTCTTATCCTGACAGTAAAAATTTAATAATTGCCAAAAATACAATATTTTTTTAAGACACATCAGATATTTGTGTAAAATTATAAAAAAAAACCTTTTTTAACTGTTCAATGTTGTGGTCACAAATACAAATTATTATATTTCAAAAATTAAGAAAATGTATTACCTTTTTTACTCCACCAGCTTTTCTTGGAGTGGGTGAAACAAAAGTGGGTAATTTGGGACAGACATCTTCATAAGCCTCCCTCCAGCATTCTCATAGCAAGTTCACTTCCATCAGGGTTTCAGTCAGCTTTCCTACAGTAGAAATTAAAAATATACTTTCAGAAAACACAAAACTTTTAAAATTTATAGTGAATTTAGAATAGGTTTTTTAAATAAATAATACTTAATTCGAGAATTAAAATCCGCAGAATTTAGCTCAGTCGGTATTAACTAATTACAAGGATAACCTTTACTTTTTCCCTTGAAAACTTTCACTCTTATAAGAAATAAAAAAAAATTCTAAGCACAACACACAAGGAGCGTTTCAACCATTTTGTATTGCTTCGTCTTGGGTCGTACACGATCTGTAATCGGCGTCTCAATCTGTCAATCACATACAGTATAATTAAAATATCCTGGTGCAAATTACTTAAAAAGGTACATCAAGTACTGACAATTAAAAAAATATTAGTTCAATAAATTTTTTTATATAGTAACATAAAAATTACTTACTTTGCAAGCGAGCAGTCGTGTTGTCACTTGTCAATTCTTCATTGATGATGATGACGCTGCAAATTTTCAGTACAGCCATCTATCGGTTACGGATGCTAATAATGCACCAATGCTTAGCGGATAGGTATTTTTTTTTCTAGGGAAAAGGGTTCATAAGAATTCGTAGTGCCAATATTCAAACGGCTGTTTCTTCCTTTCTAATTGAGGTACATACTTGAAATTTTAATATGTTTTAATTACAGTAAATCTATCTAGTCTTTAAATTTTTCGGGGTCCGGGGACAATTAGGGGGTCGTATACAAATTAAAAACCGTTCAATATAGAAAAAGGGGCGGGAAAATTTCACACGCCACATTAGTGCGATACTCCATTCAAAGCGTAACTTTGAGTTGCAAAACATAGTAAAATTTCATCAAAATCGGAAGGCAGGTTTTTTAAACTAGAATTTTTTCAAGTATTAAAATACACCGGATGTGCATGTAATTAGGCTAATTAAGAGACTTCCTATAGAGATAGAAGCATGAAATTTTAATATGTTGTTCATGGTGTGAATCCACACAATCTATTAAATTTTCAGGGTCCAATTCTAATTAGGGGGGTCGTATACATAATAAATACAGTAATAAACTCGAATAATCTATAAATCCAGAACTAATTCATCAACCTCTTAATGCGATACATATTTTTGTTTGCCTAAAGGTCTACTACAACACATTAAAATCTTAAATATTTATCTCAATATTTGGTAAAAAAATTTCAAGTAAAACGAAAATTCTTTGAACCTAAATTACAAACGCAATATGTATATATTCCCCTTAAAATTTGCAATTTTTAGAACCATTTTTTATAAGCTTTCTAAATATGTAAAGCATTAAAATGTGACATTAAAAGTAAACAAACCGAGAACTCAAATTTGGGAAATATTCCAGAGTCATTCGCGTTAAAGACCAGTAAGCTCCATTCTGCTTTCAAAAATTCTCAATTGCGTCATAATCACCATGGAAACCCGAAATTCTGGAAAAACTTTGCCATAACGGTCCTTTACTCATAAGTAAAATGAAAAATTTTTTTAAAATAATATTTATCGATTTATTAAGCAAAAAGTGGACTTGTGTTTTTTAATGATCCCATATATTTTTTAATAAGTCTAATATCTCATTAAATTATAAAGTTATATTCATGAAAATTGGATATGACATGTATCACCATGTATATTTTAAGAATCAATCACCTTTTAAAAGATTATTAAAAAATAAATCGATTTATTTCAGAATTATCGGCGGTTTTTGGTAAAACGTCGGACAAAATAGAATCCGTTATAATGATCGGGTCCCTAGACGTCCCGAACAACATACTGAAAAGAAAAGATATAAACTTATTATCCTTGAATGGAAATAAGGAAACCATTTCTTATAAAGAAACTTTGAACCTCGAGGTTCAAAGTTTCTTTATAAGAAATGGTTTTTTATGTCAATGAACTCACTTAATTTTGTACAAACCCCACAATATTTCTGAAAAAAAACTGTTTTACGTGGGTTTTCTCAGGGTGTTTTATTGAAAAAACTCGATAAAACCCAACCCACTTGTTGTTTTTTTAAAAAAACCCGGGGTTTTGCCAACCCTGCTAATAATGCACCAATTTTTAGCGGATAGGTGTTTTTGAGGGAAAAGGGTGTGAGTCTTAAAAATTTCACGGACGATAGTATTCAGTCAGACGTCTTGGTTCAATTGTTCAAGTTCAAACATGGCGCCGAGAATGCGTGAATCCCCACTGAATAGCAATAGTACTAGAACGCATGCGCATTTAAAGTGACCAAAAAATGACCAAATTTATAACGTGTTTAAAAATCATGTCATTTAAAGTGACGTGAAAAGGATCAAATTTATAACGTCTTACAAATCACGTCCTTTTAAGTAACGAAAAATGACCAAATTTATTACGTGTTTAAAAATCACGTCATTTAAAGACACGTGAAAATGACCAAATTTATAACGTCTTACAAATCACGTCATTTAAGTGACGAAAAAATGACCAAATTTAAGGTGTGTTTTAAAATCACGTCATTTTAAGTGACGTGAAAATGTTATAATTTATGACGTCTTACAAATCACGTCAATTAAGTGACGAAAAAATGACCAAATTTATGACGCATTAAATATCACGTCATTTTAAATGACTCAAAAATGACCAAATTCATGACGTCTTTAAAATTACGTCACTTAGAGTGACGTAATAATGACCACATTTAAGACGTCGTATAATTCACGTCATTCAAAGTGACGTAAAAATGACCAAATTGTCACCATTCAGCAAAATGTGGTCATTTTAGGTGACGTAAAAATAACGTCTAAATGTCGTATTAAATTGACGTCATTTTTGGTGACTCAAAAAAGACGTCACAGTTGACGTGATTTTTTCCCTATCGACGTCATATGAAAAAATATGACCTGATTTTGACGTCACAAATGACGTCATTCGTGTACTTGGGAGGCTGTACTCATCTCCGTTTCATTAGCCTTTGGGCTTGGGATGCTTATTACGTAGCTTGTGTCCAGGTCGAGTGAATAGCCCGACGCTGGACCCCCAGTTGATTGATAACAATAATAAATTATGAAATTTATTTGATTACAATAAAATACTTAAAATAAATTAGAACCTTACCAGAAAAATTATACCAATTTTTATTTTCCAGCTGATTCAAATTGAGTAAATTCTCTCTAATTCAATGTTGTAGCAATCTCTCCTATACTGTCAAACAAAATCTCAGGCGATAACAGCTTGCATGGAGATTTACAGGTCACGTAAAAACTAACAATGAAAGGGGGTGAAAAACCCGGGAATTCTTCATTAGTTACACAGGATTGGTTCTTCGTACAATGAACCAATAGCTGATAAAGAGATCGAGAGGAGGCGTCGCGAATCCTTATAATTGATTCCTATGGACGGCCTGGCCCGCCCACAGCATTTTACTGGAATTTTCAGGTCAAGAAATCTAGTTTTATGGACACAAAATTCAAAATAGAACATGAAATTTTAATAATACGATAAAAACGTACACAAAAAAGCAATAACAAAAGTATAGTAGAGGTAGCCAGCATTGCCACAGTTGAATTTGACTACAATAATGATTGCAACTGTCCCGTGACTAAGGCACTAAGGCATATAAATCGGTCTAATCGAAAAACATGTTCCACCGAGTTTTTAATCAACAATTAAGACATTTTCCCTAGAGCCATAAGACATCGAAAAATGTCTGCACATTCAACACACAAATAATTAAAATTAATGAGACAGATGCCAATCAAACAATTGACTCAATATTAAAATTCTCACAAACATTGCAGAGATACAAAGACATTACGTATGACCTAATAAAACTAGGGAGCGATAATTAATTATGTGAATTAAAATGAATGACATACGTATTGAAAAAACGGAAATTAGGGATGTTGAATATTAGACCAAATTTTATTGCTGGTAATAAGCTGACTGAACAAACGACTATGACATTTAAATTAGTAGTCTTATCTGAAATATTATTCACACACTAATCACAGGTATTCAGACAGCCATAAGCTTTTAACCTATCGGATAAAACATAGAGGAGGGGGGCCACTAATCTGAACGTAGTTTTAAGTAACCCTTTAAGGTGTAGGGAATATGCAAACTATCGATTGCTCCATCACATAGATTGATAGCATCACAAAGATTTTTTCGAACCTGAACTCGCGATAGATGCAGCAGAGATCTAGGTTGGCTGACTTCGGGAACCTCGAAGATGGTGTTGCGCTTCTTGTATTCGTCGCAGAGTTCACGAAGCGGCAGTTGCTCTCCTATGTAAAAGGGCATCAGCATAGCGGACATCTCAGTGGTGGAAATGAAGGGGTGTGGCACGGCCCTCCATAAGAGAATGAGGTATCGCTGGTCATCGGCTCTTGTGGGGTTGAAGAGAGCCACCAGTGTCTCTAGAAGCATCTGCATTCTCAAACTGCCGAATTTCTTGATTTTGCTTTTGATTTCAACATTAAGGCTCTTCCCGTCAACCTTGGTACTGTAAAACAGAAAATTAAATTAATGGAAAGCACAGAAACTCTCGACAAAGGCTCGCAACATTTCTTTAAGAAAGTCCTTTTTTTTTCTTATATTTGCAACACTTCAGCTGTGTGTATTTAACCAGAACACTTGATTATCATTACTTATAGTGAGTGTCTCTCTATTCTAAAAAAAGTTTTTTTGTGAACGGTTTCCCGAGAAAAAATTTTTAGTTACTGATCCGAACGACATATATCTGGTATCAAAATGTCCGGATTCTTTTGAGGATGTGCATAAAGCTGTTGGATTTTTAAAAAAGAAACTCTCAATTTTAAAATATTTCCCAAAATAAATAAAATTAATAAAATATTTTTTTAGATTACGGATAAGGTCCCAGTTACAAAGCAAGTACTGCCAAACAACTTATCATGCAACCAATCACAACAACCAATTTACGCCATATTTTGTGTGGTGAAACAAAATTTTTCACGTTTTAAAATAGTACTTCCTAAATTAAACATCATTAAAAGACTGATTAAAGTATTATAAAAACTTACAGATATCTATTTCCAACTAAAACTTCACATATTTTGTCAGAAATTTATAATTTTTAGTCTGATAATCGAAATCAATTGTAAACATTGAGTGTCATAGGTTTTTCCTTTTATTATTTTCAATGGCTTTCAATTGTATTGTTTAACAAGTCAATGTTTTAAAAAATATGAATGATAAAACACTAGGTATTCGCTCGATTGAGTTACTAGGCCAGAGGTACTCAAACTGTGGGTCGCGACCCACTGGTGGGTCACCAATACTGTAACTATGGTTAAGTTTCTTTTCAATTTTAATATAAACACGTGGTTACTAAGTCCTTACACACGTGGTTAAAAATCGTTGGACGATGTTACTGCAAGAAATGAGATGTTAATCAGGCGTGACCCCCTTTACAACCGTCGATGTCAAAGACTATTCAGTAGTGCTACAGATATACAACCGAATCCAATTAGTCCGCTCTCAAGCGTTTAATACTGATGGTATTTACGTGAAACTTAGGACTTAAGGTTTATTAATTGTGCTCTTTCAGATGATCAAATCAAAGGAAAGGATTTCGGAAAACAAAATTAAGTTTTGGCATATTTTTCCCATTTTTTTGTTGTTTTTTTTACCTTTCTTCGTAATAAAAAAATTTTTAAGTGAAAACTGCCAAGATAATTTTGAAGATCATATTAAACCACAAAATTTGAGACCATAATTACATTTTTACCAATAGTAGTGCTTCTACAAATTGAATTTTTCAATAATTGTTTTGGGGTGTCGCTCCATTTTTAACTCCCTGGGATTGGGTCTGGGACCCCCAAGTCCTATGTGATTCTGAATCGTCTAGGTGTCTACAGTGTCTACTATCCCCTCTAAAAGTGTGACACATCATTTACGGGACACCCTGTATGTTAAGGGCAAAGTGATTAATTGGGCATTATTAATAATACCCGGAGTGGAGGCGGGCAAAGTGATAAATTTTATTGATAAATGTCATTGAATTTATCACATTGCCCGCCTCCTCTTTGGGCATTATTAATAATGCCCGATTTATCACATTGCCCGTACATATACAATCTGCTACAATGAGGGAATTGCACGTTTTTTCTTTTAATTTTATTATGATAGAGGATGAAAATCCATGAAAAATGACGTAAAAATTGTTGAAATCGGAAAACTATTCCCCAAGATATTAATTTTTAAAATGTCGTTTCCAGTATTGGCGGGAAAAACAGTAATTTCGTTATGGCTGCTGTGTGACGTCACAGCGCTTGGACCCACTAGGACCCGCTATGTCTTAGTAGACCCGCTTAGCTTGCTTCATTCTGCTATTCTTCACTAAGTTTTAACTAAAAAACTATGATATTTTAAAGACACATACAAATATTTTTTATAAAAAGATTGGCGTTTTGTTTTTCAAAAAATATTAATTGGTTTTGGAATTATTAGGATTCAAAGTTTTAATTTTTTCTTTTTCTGACCGTTCACTAGAGAAACAGACGAGTTTTATGCCTGTTTTGGTTTTATGATAAGTCTGATTTTTTTTTATTTTCAACAATTCACTAGTTTCGACGGCGCTGTGACGTCAAATCCCGTTTTTTGATCACATGACTTTACTAGTGTTTTGGAAAAAATAAAATTGAATTTTAAGTTATTTAAAACATATTTTTGAACTTAAAAATCTGATATTTGAGAGTTTTAAACTATAACGTATCAAAAAAGTGTAAAATTAAGCAAATCCCTCACCTATGCAATGGACTCTAACCGCCTATCTGGTTCGAGACTTCACGGAACCAACACGTGACCTACAACTGAGCTTGCAATTGGTTACCACAGATACTACACTAGTAGATCTATTAGTATAGTATCTGTGGTAACCAATCGCAAGCTCAGTAGGTCACGTGTTGGTTCCGTGTGACGTCAGACGGTTAGAGTCCATTCCCTCCTTGCGCTATATTTTGAAAATACTTTTTCAAAATATAAACGATGGACATCTCAGCTCTATCAATAATGCAACTAGAAGTTTTTAAAATATTAAAACTAGTACTTACTTCCCATTTTTGATCATGTACCAACATCTCAGGAAATAATCGCATCTAAAGGAGTACCTGAAGCCATTATAGATCAGTGTCTCGCATAAACATTTTCGACACGAACTACAACACTGAATTTGTAACATCAGGTACTCGGTTTCTCTGAAACCCCATCCGTGGAAACGTACCGCAGAAAAGCTTTCTAACAGAATATGGAAGTCTACGGGGCTGACCAGAGAAACCAGCATGACGTATGGAGGCATTTTCAGCTCCGCGTTGCACAGCGTTAACATATCGACCACTTCCTCTGGTCCCAACGAGGCCGCCGTACGCAGCAGCATACTGAAGGCTCCCCTCAGCCTGTCTGTGCGGAACCCGATGAAATCGCAGAAGGCGAAGAGGTTCAACATCGCGCGAAAGTTCCTTTTCTTCTCACAATAGCTCATTTTTTCGTCCATTTCCATCAGGAGCTCCACATACGATGCGGAGTTGAGCTTCCTCACCCGTCCGCTGTTGTCATACATCAGGTAACGTATGAAACCGAAAGGGTCCAGTTCATCGTCCGCCCACCCCGTTCGGTCGATTGTTCTTCGCGCGGATAAGAGCTTTGCAGCGTCTTCTGCAAATTTTTTCAGACAGCGGAAAAACGAAATTTCATGTACCGAGGACATCGCGGAGAACTCGCGGGAAATGGGAGAGAAACGACTAGAAGAAGACGGCCTCGCAGAGACAGCAACACCACTGCCAGATTGACCTTCACCATGCAGCCGACAAATCAAGGAAGTAGAGTGAGGTATCGTTCAACTGAAAACCGACTGCCTTCACAGAGCAAGGAGGCGTGGCCTTATCTCCTGGGATCGGGAAGGGGGGGGGGTCCTTTTATCCCCCCACCCAGGGTTGCCAGTTTGGCTTTTTAAGGCCAAATTGGAGAAATTTGGCTTTTTTCAAACTCGTTTGGCTTTGAAATTTTCCAGTGGCGCAGTCAGAAATTTCTTCTAGGGGGGGTCCAAGACTATCGACCAGGGCCGTTATGCTTTTGTTTCGGATGGGGTTTTGACTCAACATTCTAATTAAGAGTATTATACGTTAAGTTTTAGACGACTTGAACAATTACTTTTAATTTTCGTCCACTAAATTTAAAATGGTATAAACAATAAGTGAAATCCTAGTAAAATTGGAGGTCTGGGGTTCCTCCCCCAGAAAAATTTTGAAGGGAAAATTCCCTTCAAAATAGTGTTTTAACTCATTTTGAGACCTAGATTCCAAAGAGTGTAGTAAATTGCTCATAGTAAGTGGCAGAATTTTCTAGAGAAAACAATATACAGTAAAATAGAAGGCAAAATTTTGAATGGGGTTGGGGGTCCTAACTATAAAACTTTTGTAAATGTACCCAAAAAGTAGTGTTTAGCTATGTCCTTTATGTACTTGGAGCAAATCAAGTGCAAGAGGTGCACTGCTTATTGTAAGTCGCAGAATTTTCAAGGAAAACAGTACATAATATATTTATAAATTTCGAGGGGGGGCTGGGAGTCCTCCCCCAGAAAAGTTTTGCAATTTTTTTCTTTAAAAGTAGTGTTTTAACTACCCTTTGGGTTACACCCGTTGAGGACCCCTCCTCGTATGTCACATAATTTTCAAGGAAGTAGACTGCATTAAATATAAGTCAAACTTTCAGGGGGGGTTGAACCCCTAAACCCCACCTGGGATACGGTCCTGCTATCGACAAATCCTACCAAAATTACCCTCTCCAAAGACGCCTGGAATATTTCGGGCAAATATAATACTTAGAGGTGCACTTAATGTAATTTTTTTGTGTGGCAATGTGCGCCCCAAGAAAGAGGGGGGGGGGTCTAGAGCCCCAGAAATTATTTTAGAAATTTGCCTCTTAAAAGTAATATTACAGCTCATTTTAAGGTATTTTGGATTCAAAAGAAGAGGGCCCTGCCCCTTGTAAGCCACAGAATTTTCAAGAAAAAAAATAAATAGAAGGCAAATTTTTGAGTGGGCCTTGGGGGTCCTCCCCCCAAAAAAAATTAATTTTTGTCCTGTCATTTAAAAGAAAACACAGTAAATAAGCATGCATCAAAATTTTGGAGGGGGCCTGGAATTTTTAATCCCCCAGAATTTTTTAACCTTAAAAATAAACAATAAAAACTTTAAACCCATTTTAAAACCCTTTGGGTTGCACCCAAAACCCACTCATTGTAGGCCGCATAATTTTCACGCAAGGAAAATAAAAGTTATGTAGACGTGAACCTTTCTAAAGGTGACTGGGAGTCCTATACCAAGAAAATTGTTAAATCCTGAAAATTTGACTTTTTTTTAGCAGTTTTCCCTATTTTCCACAATTTTTTCTGTAGTTCATAGTCATTAGTAGTTCAAAATAACGTTTTTATTAATTTTCTTAGACAAACGTTTTGTTACTTTGGTTCCTACTTCCCTTTGTGAGGGCTTCAAGTGAATTTCAGATTCAGAGCAAGCATGGAAATTATTATTTTTTAATAAATATTTTCATTTTTTCACGGTTAATGATTAAAAACTTGAAATAGACGTATTTTTAAGCTATTTTTCGCTTGAGAAAAAATTTGGCTTTTTTTGGCCTTTTTTCGAATCCGAATTGGCTTTGAGTGGGCTCTCTCACCTGGCAACCCTGCCCCCACCACCCGCGGACGGAACACAATGAACCCATCCTAAAGGTGGACACAAATTGGAGCCGAGCGCCGAAAGCTCTGCGCACGCGCGGCTTGTAGGCGCTACGAGCTGCGCGTGCGCAGAGCGTGTTCGTGGCTGTTCGCTTACGGCGCTCGGCTCTAATTTGTGTCCACCTTAATAAAGGCGCCTATACTCGACTGCAACGTTTCTTGAACCCAGTACGTCACAAATGCGGAAGGAGAAATCGGTAAACACGAAGCCTGTTGTGTTGATAGGAGGAATTTCGGTACACAAATCGTGATAAAAAGACATATGGAGGGTTCAGAAGAGAAGTGAACCAAGTCCACTTTAGCTACTTTTGAGCTACACTACATAGGAAAATTAATGTTAAGGCGGTCCTTCAGTTGTGAAATCTGCGCCTTTTCCTACTAGATGGCGCTGAAAATCACACGGTCGCACGATCAAAAGTTAGCCAAGAACATAGCTAAGAGTAACTAGGGAAGCAAGTATTCGCCAAACGTGGTGTGCTGGTACAAAGAGTGACGGGAGCGGGCAAGGGGAGCGAAATTCTTAGAAAAGGCAGGGGAGAGAGGACTGTCCGAACAGGTCGGTGACGCGGTGAGGGGGGGGGGGTCCAGGTTCGCAGATAAAACGGTGGGTGAACTGTGGTATTTCCATCTTGGGATTCTGGGGCGCGTTTTCAAAGATGATTTCACAAAAACTCTTTTTTATGTATATAGTATATTATTTATCCGACTAAAAAAGTCAATTTTGTAGTTATTTTCAAAGTGGACGTTTTTTTTCTTCAGAATATAAATATATATGTTACGGACAATGTGATAAATCCGGGCATTATTAATAATGCCCGATGTGAAGAGGGCAATGTGATAAATGTTGTGGCATTTATGAATGAAATTAATTACTTTGGCCGCCTCCACCTCGGGCATTATTAATAATGCCCGATTAATCACTTTGCCCGTAAAATATATACCTAATTGTTTCAAAAAGAATAAATTTTAAAACTTTTAAGAAAATAGAGTACTTTATTTTAGGGACTTGTTCAAATGTTCCTTGCTTTTTAACTCAACTTTTCGTAAGAAGATTGGAAGAGGAGAACTCCTAAATCCCCTTTTATCACCTGTTTGTTTTATTGTGTTTTTCCTTGAAAGTTTTGAAGAAACGGTTCTTTTTTGGGTGTTCTCCAAAAGGTTTCAAAATAGATAAAACACTATAGTTTAAAAGGAATAACCTAAAAAAAATTCTGAGGGAGGATCCCCATCAGCCCCCTTTGAAAATTTAGCTTATATTTATGATACTTCCCTTTTAAATTCTAGAGGTTTCAAAATAAGCTTAAACTTTACTTTTAGAGACAAATTTTCAAAAAATTTCTGGAGGTGACCCCCTTTTTTCTCATTTAAATGTAAAATCTTTACATTACGTAGGACATAATTCGAATGCTACTTTGAAAAGATGTTAACCTTTATAACCGTAAAACGGGATGAATCGGATCACTGTCGGGGAAAGTTTTTAAATCATTAACTCCACTTGCATTAGAGTTATAGATTCAGGATGAACTCTGGCCAATTCTACACATTATTTAGAAATTGTTTCAGTCATCAAAAATATTTTACTGTCATACTTTGGGTCCGCTATGTCTTTGAAGTTGAATGCAAAAAAAAAATCACAAAAACCTGGCTGTCAAAACTAAGTTAATTTCACCAAGAAAATAACTTCTTTATCTCAATTCTTGGTGCCTCCAAATTTTCTCGAAAGTTTCTTTGCAATCTTGAATTTTTTCAATAAGATCTAAAAGTATTAATTAGGACTCGAAATTTTCTTTTTAAAGCACTCCAAAATCTTTATTGAGAAATTTTTGACAGCAGTTCTAATTTTCATAGTGATCCGATTCACCCCCTTTTACAGTATATCATTAAAGTACAAAAAAAATCCCTCCGAAATTCTCATAGTTACTTACCATATTGTTTTTATCTTAAAAATTCTTTTTACTTTTTTACCATTTTTTAAACTTTTTACACACTTAAACAAAGTTTCGCATTAAAGTTAGGATACATGCGAAAAAGTTGTTTTGAAGAAAGGACGTTGTTATGAGAGTAAGGTTCAAATGCAAATTGGGTTCTTGAAAAATTTTAAATTGTGTCCCCCCAAAATTTTAGGTCACGCTACGCCTATGGTAAAGTGGGTACTTAAAAATTGAGTAGTTTAAAATTTCTATTAGTTCCTGGGGGCGATATTCCACTATGACTAACTCCCCAGCCCTCGCGCCGCCAAGCACGCCAACACGCCGCTTTCGCAACTACGCCAAACCTGCCGCAAGATTCTCGCGCATTCTCGCGTTTCACGAGATATCGCGGTCCTGCAGTTTTTGGCCAGTATTTGTTTACGAATTATTTACCGTTTCGCTATTGTGTGCAATATTATTTTATTCGTCGCGTTTATGAATAAAATAAAGGTTAAAATTGGCAAATTATACGTTGAGCATATTATACGTTGCAGAGATGGGCGCAATCAGATTACTTTTGTAATCAGATTAATAATCTGATTGAAGTAATCAGATTACATTTGTGATCTGATTACATTTGTAATCATCAATCTGATTACATTTGTAATCTGATTGAAAGTAATCAGATTACATTTGTAACCATCAATCTGATTGCATTTGTAATCTGACCGAAAGTAATCTGATTACATTTGTAATCTGATTGATGTAATCTGATTACATTTGTCAATCAGATTACTTTTGAAATCAGATTGACACAACTTAATTACAGTGGTCCGCAATTCACCGGAAGTGGTTCTTAGCTAACCGGAAGTGGTTCTTATAGCTAACCGGAAGTGGATCTTAGATAACCGGAAGTGATCCGAAACTTACCGGAAGTGAACCATACCTTACCGGAAGTGGTCCAAAACTTACCGGAAGTGAACCATATCTTAATGGAAGTGGTCAGTAACTTACCGGAAGTGGTTCGCAACTTACCGGAAGTGGTTCACAACTTACCGGAAGTGGTCCACAACTTACCGGAAGTGGTCCACAACTTACCGGAAGTGGTCCACAGTTTACCGGAAGTGATCCTTAATCTACCGGAAGTGGGTCACAACTTACCGGAAGTGGTTCGCAACTCACTTCCGGTAAGTTAAGGACCACTTCCGGTAAGTTGTGAACCACTTCCGGTTAGTTGAGAACCACTTCCAGTAAGTTATGGTTCACTTCCGGTATGTTTTGGACCATTTCCGCTAAGTTTCGGACCACATCCGGTAAGTTGTGAACCATTTCTGATAAGTGTTGGACCACTTCCGGTAAGTTTTGGACCACTTCCGGTAAGTTTTGGACCATTTCCGCTAAATTTCGGACCACTTCCGGTAAGTTTTGGACCACTTCCGGAAAGTTTTGGACCACTTCCGGCAAGATGCGAACCAACAAGTACATTCTGTGTGCCTTCACATTATCAATCAAAAAGTAATCAAGATTTATTATGAGATTACTTATTGTAATCATTAATCTCCATGTGATTACTTTCGTGATTACAATTGTAATCATTAATCTCCATGTGATTACTTTCTTGATTACAATTGTAATCATTAATCTCCATGTGATTACTTTCTTGATTACATTTGTAATAAGATTACAAATGTAATCAGATTACAATTGTAATCGTAATCATCAATCATTAATCTGATTACATTTTGCCCAACTCTGTCAGTAACTTACCGGAAGTGGTTCGCAACTTACCGGAAGTGGTTCACAACTTACCGGAAGTGGTCCACAACTTACCGGAAGTGATCCTTAATCTACTGGAAGTGGGTCACAACTTACCGAAAGTGGTTCGCAACTCACTTCCGGTAAGTTGTGAACCACTTCCGGTTAGTTGAGAACCACTTCCGGTAAGTTGCTGGCCACTTCCGGTAAGTTATGGTTCACTTCCGGTATGTTTTGGACCACTTTTGGTAAGTTGTGAACCCCTTCCGATAAGTTTTGGACCACTTCCGGTAAGTTGTGAACCATTTCTGATAAGTTTTGGACCACTTCCGGTAAGTTTTGGACCATTTCCGCTAAGTTTCGGACCACTTCCGGTAAGTTTTGGACCACTTCCGGAAAGTTTTGGTCCACTTCCGGTAAGTTTTGGACTATTTCCGGCAAGATGCGAACAACAAGTACATTCTGTGTGCCTTCACATTATCAACCATAAAAAGTAATCAAGATTTATTATGAGATTACATATTATAATCTGTAATCAGATTACAGATTACAATTGTAATCATTAATCTCCATGTGATTACTTTCGTGATTACAATTGTAATCATTAATCTCCATGTGATTACTTTCTTGATTACATTTGTAATCAGATTACAAATGTAATCAGATTACAATTGTAATCGTAATCATTAATCATCAATCTGATTACATTTTGCCCAACTCTGATACGTTGGTTTTCATATCAAATTCAGCTTGCACAAAGTAATTCTATATATTAAACAGTATACTTAATATTCGTTCTGAATCCATTCGATTAGAAATTAGTGTTTTTTTTAAATGTTTTCTAGAATTTCGCTCTCATTTATTTCTTTATCGCCTCTAAAAGCTTTAGCAATAATAAAACGTTTTGATAAAGTTTTCAATCACATGTTCTAGTTAAATCTTGTAGCAAAACGAACAATAAAAAAAGCAATTTACAATATACGCGATTTTCCTCCTTTAAATGAGTAGGAGCACTTTTCATAATATGAATTTCTGTTCATTTATTCTGTTCCTTTATTCTTTTAGCATACTTTAGAGCTTGCTCTAAAGTATGCTAAAAGAATCGTATTTCGCATATTTGCCTTTAACAAAATACAACTTAAGTATTATTTGCATGCCAGCGGTTAATCGTCAAAAAAATTGACTAAGATTTTACTGTATCTAGCATTCACTATTTTCTGAGTAAATATTGCCGTGTTTTAAGTAACATGTGTTTTAAGTTTTATTTACAATTTCTTGTATATTATTTGCTTTGAAAAGTTAGCCAGTGGCATGCGGATAATACAGAAACAAAAATATTACTATTTAAATAGGGAATTTACTCGAACAAAATTATATTCAGCTCATATTCAAGTAACGTTCAAATGAATATTCTCGTTAATGAGGATATTTCTAATAATATTTTTCAAAGCATTTTTACTATGAATTTACAACTGTACAATTTATTTAATTACTCCCATGATCCCATGGGATTTTTTGTTTAAAAATTGAGATTAAAAATTGATTGATTAAAAAGAGCCGCGAACAGAGCGAAGAAAGAACATAACAAGCACGTGCTTGTGTAGAATGCGGAACGCCAGGTTGCCAAGTTGTGCGATTGGCAAAGGGGATACCACACCAGCGCGAAGCGCAACTCGCTTGGCGGCGCCAAGGGAGTTAGTCATAGTGGAATAATGCGTCACAAATGCGGAAGGAGAAATCGGTAAACACGAAGCCTGTTGTGTTGATAGGAGGAATTTCGGCACACAAATCGTGATAAAAAGACATATGGGTTTAACACAATAATCATATTTTTAAATTCACGTTCTTCATTTCACTCCAAATTCGGACAACCCGATGGGAACTACTTTGTTTGTTAGTGACGTCATAGGGTCAACTTAAATTGCTGTCTAGTATAGCACAGCTGTTCTGGAAACGGCTATAGGAAAACTGTTTGCGCACGCAAAAACAGACCTTAACAAGCTCTCTGGCGTTTAATATTGATGGTATTTACGTGAAACTTTGGACCAATGGTTATTCAACTATGCTCTTTCAGATTATCCAATCAAAAGAAAGGATTTTGAAATACAAAATAAAGTTTTGGCAGTGTTTTCAAATTTTTTTTGTGTGTGGTTTTTTTTTACTTTATTCGTAATAAAAAAATTTTTAAAGTGAAAACTTTTAAAATAATTCTGAAGAATTAAATTTTTACCAATAGTAGTTCTTCTCCAAATTGAATTTTCAATAATTTTTTTGGGGTGTCGTGTCACTCAATTTTAACTCCCTGGGATTCAGTAAGGGACCCCCAAATCCTAGGTCATTTTGACTCGTCTAGGTGTCTATTATCCCCACTAGACCCAACATTTATGGGACACCCTGTATAAGTACCTCACCTATTTAATTCACATTAACAGTCTGAAAATGCAAAATGTATAAAGAATAAAGTATGCAAAGAGACTAAAATCCAAATAACTTTTCCCAGCACTTTACAAAATGAAAAACGTGGAGAGAACGTAACGCTAATAAAATAAGTTACTGATAAAAAGTCTCGTTTTAAAAAAAATACATAGCAATAAAATATCCATATTATTCTTGAACTTCCACTAAAACTAAAATTTAATAGTCCTGAAAATATTTTTTTTAATTTTTCCTTTAGCAATACCCATTCCCTACACAAATAAATGTTAAAATAATATATTCATAAACCACGAATTGCTTATTAAAGCTGTGATTTCCATGCAATTAACTCAATGTAAGAACATATAATATGCGTGTACTGTGTATTAAAAGTATAAAACATATACAGGGTGCGTCAAAAGTCCGGGTAAACTTTAAAAATTAATAATAAATAAACTAAAGGAGACAAAAATGTGCCGTCTTCTGCTACGTGCTCAGGGGGCAGGCGGATTTTTTGTCACCAAATTTTGAAAAATCGTAGTTCCCGTGCTACTATGTAGATGGCAGCACTATTTTTAGGGATTTTCAGAAGCGAAGTCTCCTGCTTTACTTCGTGTAAGGAAATATCGAATATTGCAATTGAATCGATTTCGGAATCGATCTAAACTCGAATTCGTGGAATCGAACTCCATAAATACAATTTCTATTACTGGCTTGAATTCAAGTTTATTGTTGGTTTAAAAATGTGTGGGTTAAACGTTCGATTACAATTTCTAATAAAAATGCTATTAACTTAATTAGTGTTTAAGATAGATTGTATGTCTCCACTTACTGATCTACTCTAATTACATTAATATTTCACTTGTATTTTTCATTGTTTCCTATTTTTATGTGTCGAATTTCAGATTTTTAGCTATAACAATTGATTTCACCTTGTAAGAAAAATCCACGATTGTATTCAATTTCGGGGGAATACTCGGGAATACTAATCTCGGTGGATTCATCTATCTATGTTATTAGGAGGCTTTACACAATTTTACTTGAATTTCAACTTATATAACAAGAAGTGTTGTGTTTGAAATTGGTTTTTACGACTGTCATTAAACACATATTGGATACTTCCCTAAGCTTTATAATAATGATCTAACCAGGCGATCATGCACCATATTGAGGATCACACACTTTAACCTTTTAAACTTTTGGATGAAAAGAAAATAGCTGTTCTTGACGTCACCTGAAAACACTGTATTGTTCTAACTTGTTGATTTTCTTGAGAACGAGAACCTACCAATATACGCGAAACCCATGTGGTCACCCGGCTCATTTTTCATATCCAAAGCCATTCGGACAACCAGCTGCTATATCGAACTCCAAAACCCAACCATCAAGCACTGCAAAGCAAACTTCATTTTCTACCTCAATATGCTCACTTAATAAACCTCTCAAAAATTCACGCGATTCAAATTAGGCGGGTTTATAATTAGTAATGAAAAGCTTTTGTCTAAAAAAAGTTTTTTCCAATAACTTTTCAATAATAACTTCTAAAAAAATACAAATCTAGGAACATTGTTTTTCATAGATTGATGATAACTTATCGAATGGAGGGGGACATTATGTATTTAGAAAATTATTTGGGGGTTACTTCAAGAGAAATTGGACCAAACAATGCTGTTTTTTTTCTAGACCCCCCACTGGTCAAAAGAAAAATCCTGTCCCGGCAATGTCTATTTTGCTAGCATAATTTGAATCCTCAATATGGTGCATGATCGCCTGGTTAGATCATTATTATAAAGCTTAGGGAAGTATTCAATATGTGTTTAATGGACAGTCGTAAAAACCAATTTCAAACACACTTCTTGTTATATAAGTTTAAATTCATGTAAAATTGTGTAAAGCCTCCTAATAACATAGATAGATGAATCCACCGAGATTAGTATTCCCCCGAAATTGAATACAATCGTGGATTTTTCTTACAAGGTGAAATCAATTGTTATAGCTAAAAATCTGAAATTCGACACATAAAAATAGGAAACAATGAAAAATGCAAGTGAAATATTAATGTAATTAGAGTAGATCAGTAAGTGGAGACATACAATCTATCTTAAACACTAATTAAGTTAATAGCATTTTTATTAGAAATTGTAATCGAACGTTTAACCCACACATTTTTAAACCAACAATAAACTTGAATTCAAGCCAGTAATAGAAATTGTATTTCTGGAGTTCGATTCCACGAATTCGAGTTTAGATCGATTCCGAAATCGATTCAATTGCAATATTCGATATTTCCCTACACGAAGTAAAGCAGGGAACTTCGCTTCTGAAAATCCCTAAAAATAGTGCTGCCATCTACATAGTAGCACGGGAACTACGATTTTTCAAAATTTGGTGACAAAAAATCCGCCTGCCCCCTGAGCACGTAGCAGAAGACGGCACATTTTTATCTCCTTTAGTTTATTTATTATTAATTTTAAAGTTTACCCGGACTTTTGACGCACCCTGTATATAAATGTTTCGTAATAATGAATTTTAAAGATAATAACTATCTAAATTCTGAATTAATTAATTGATATAAATATGTAGAAAATATGTATTTATGAAATTAATATGTAAAGAAACCGAAATATTGGAAAAACAAATGGATAAATCTCACTTAAACCAATTTGGAAACGCTCGTATATTCATATAACTTATATACGATGGCAATCTCAGCTCTATCAATAAAGCAACTAGAAGTTTCTAAAATGTTAAAAATAGTACTTACTTCTCATTTTGGATCATATCCCAACATTTTGTGAAATAATTGTATACATAAGAGTACCCGAATCCTTATTGGATGAGTTTCTCAACTAAAATTTTCCGACTCAATTTACTATACTGAAGTTGTCACATCAGATGCTTGGTTTCTCTGAAACCACATCCATGGAAACGTACCGCAGAAAGGTTTTCCAACACAATATGGAAGTCTTCCGGGTTGACCAGAAAAACCAGCATAAGGTGTGGATTAGGCTCGAAGCCTTTGGCAAGCTTGGTCTTTCAGAAGCTTAGATGAAAAGGCTTTAGTCAAAAGTTTTTGTGGACTGTCTTATCATTAGATCCTAAAAATCAGGGTCAAACTCTATTTAAGAGTTCTAGAAATTATATTGAATTTCAAATTTAATGCTTAAACCATTGTAATAGGAATGGCTTCTTTCTTTCTTTTTTTTTTCCTCACATACGATGGAAAGAATCCTTCTCCTGTAGATAGAAACCACTCAAACAAATGTTTTAAAATATTTGAAATAGTCTATAACTTATTAAGGGGGGAATGACTTTACATTGGGGAGATATTAAATCTTGAATTTCCATTCCTTTGGTTAAAACTGATGAAACTTGTAGGCAAGATTGTTCAAAGTGTCGGGAAAACATTCTATCCTAATATATTGAACCAATGATTGTATGAAATATTTTTGTCACTTTATGAAACATTAGGGATTTCATATTTGAAAACCTAAATTATTCCTTCTGTTTCTTGAAAAATATAAATACTTTAAACCAAATTAACTCCAGTTTTTCGTGTTATCCTTTATAATAGAACTCCAATTATCCGAATTGATCCGAATGTTGCCTTTTCATTTAACTTATTAAAATCTCTCTTTCTTTAAAATTAGTTTATTTCTCCCATTTTCAGCATGCATGCAGTAATTAACTAAAATGGACATTTTCGGAAAAAATCCAATCATCCGAATTTGTGTTCATACGTATGGAGTCCGGTCCCAACCCAATTGATTCATTCTTTCCAATTGATTCCCCACTTTTTACTCATTAACATTGAAAAATTGCACATTTTGTAAGGGATGCTTATAATGAATGAAATTAATGAACACAAAATTCAAAATAGAACATTAAATTTTAATAATACTACAAAAAGTACACAAAAAGGAATTACAAAACTATAGTAGAGGTAGCCAGCATTGCCACAGTTGAATTTGACTACAATAATGATTGCAACTGTCCCGTGACTAAGGCATATAAATCGGTCTGATCGAAAACATGTTCCTCCGAGTTTTAATCAAATAAGACATTTTCCAGCCATAAGACATCGAAACATGTCTGCACACAGTCAACACACAAATAACACTATTAATTAAAGTGAAGTGATTAATAAAAAATTAATTAAAATTAATAAGACAGACTTAAAGAAAAGTTTATGAGTATTAAGAAAGAAAGGTATTTTTTTTACAAAAGGAATGATAACGGTAATAAATACCACAAATTCATGCATTGATCAATATAATTACTGTAATGATATAATAATAAAGCAATGGTATAAGTTTTATATACTCAAATACTTAACACCGGAGGAATTTAATCATTAGACATTTTAAAAAGTAATATTAACCTAATTCTATGAGAAAAAAATTTATGATTATTTACAATTTAATTAAGAAAGGTAAATATTACACTTAATGTATGGCTGAAAAGCCAATCGAACAATTGACTCAAGATTAAAATTCTCACAAACATTGCAGAGATACAAAGACACTCCGTATGACCTAATAAAACTAGAGAGCGATAATTAATTATGTGAATTAAAATGCGTATTTAAAAAACGGTAATTAGGAATGTTGAATATTACACCAAATGTTATTGCTGGTAATAGGATGACTGGACAAATGACTATGACATTTAAATTAGTAGTCTCATCTGAAATATTATTCAGACAGGCATAAAAGCTTTCTACCCGTCGAATAAAACATAGAGGAAGGGGGACATTAATCTGAACGTAGTTTTAAGTAACCCTTTAAGGTGTAGGGAATATGCAAACTATCGATTGCTCCATCACATAGATTGATAGCATCACAAAGATTTTTTCGAACCTGAACTCGCGATAGATGCAGCAGAGATCTAGGTTGGCTGACTTCGGGAACCTCGAAGATGGTGTTGCGCTTCTTGTATTTGTCGCAGAGTTCCTGAAGTGGCAGTTGCTCTCCGTTGTAAAAAGGCTTCAGCATAGCGTACATCTCGGTGGTGGAAATGAAGGGGTGTGGCACGGCCCTCCATAAGAGGGTGAGATATGCCTGGTCTTCGGCTCTTGTGGGGTTGAAGAGAGCCACCATTGTCTCCAGAAGCATCTGCATCCTCAAGCTGCGTAATTTCCGGATTTTGGGTTTGATTTCAACATTAAGGCACTTCCCGTCAACCGTGGTACTGTAAAACAGAACATGAAATTAATGTAAAGCACAGAAACTCACGACAAAGGCTCGCTACATTTATTTAAGAACACCTTTTTGTTCCTTAAATTTACAACACTTTCAGCTGTGTGTTGTTAACCACAACACTTGATTACCATTATTGTGTAGGTTGAGTGTTCTTAAAATGTTTGAAAACAGTTGCTTACCATAACCAGACATGTGTTCTAAAATTGTGTGGTCAAATATGTTTAGAATCTGATTGTATTCTGACATTTAGAGCGAAACACCTTTAGATCACGTTATCTGTCTCTGTAATTTTTAGCAACACTTATAACATCACTATTCAAAATATTCTATATAAAATAAATATTCAAAACAACACTATTGTAACACAAAATAAGGGGACGTCCACAAATAAGTATAAGTACCTCGCCTATTTAATTCACATTAACAGTCTGAAATTGCAAAATGTATAAAGAATAAAGTATGCAAAAAGACTAAAATCCATAAAATAACTTTTGCCAACACTTTATAAAATGAAAAACGTGGAGCGAACGTAACGGTATTAAAATAAGGTACTGGTTAAAAGTCTCGTTTTAAAAAAATACACAGCAATAAAATATCCATATTATTCTTGAACTTCCACTAAAACTAAAATTTAACATAATTTTTCCTTTAGCAATACCCATTCCCTACACAAATGAATGTTAAAATAATGTATTCATAAACCACGAATTGCTTATTGAAGCTGTGATTTCCATGCAATTAACTCAATGTAAGAACATACAATATGCGTGTATTAGATGTGTATTAAAAGTAGAACATATATAAAAATGTTTCATAATAATGAATTTGAAAGATCTATGAATAGCAAATTTATTCCTAAAAACCTTTTTGGAAGGAGGAGTATAGATAATAGTAAGAGAGTTAGTTTTCTTTGCCTGTTATAACCTTTTGATAAGTTTTCAACAGATATGAGGATTGATATATTGTCTTAATTAATTGATATAAATATGTAAAGAAACCGAAATATTGAAAAAAATTGATAAATTTCACTTAAACCGTAGAAATTTGGAAACGCTCGTAAATTCATATTACGATGGAAATATCAGTTCTATCAATAAATCAATAATGCAACTAGAAATTTTTAAAATAGTAAAACTAGTACTTACTTCTCATTTTGGAGCAGGTCCCAACATTTTCTGAAATAATCGTATTTATAAGAGTATCCGAAGCCATGTTGGATGAGTTTCTCACTAATTTTCGTTTCCCGGCACAAACCACTACACTGAAGTTTTCTCATCAGGAACCTGGTTTTTTTTATACCCCATCCATGGAAGCGTACCGCAGAAAAACTTTCTATCACAGTATGGAGGTCTAGGGGGTGGACCAGAATAACCATCATTTCGTATGGATCAATTTTCATCTCCGTCTGGCACAGCGTTAACATCTCGACCACTTCCTCTGGTCCAAACAACGAGGCCGCCGTCCGCAGAAGCAGACTGAAAGCCTTGGCCGTGGGGACCCCGACGAAATCACAGAAGGTGAAGAGGTACAACATCCCGTGATAGTTCTTTTTCTTGTCCGACTCGCTCATTTTTGAGGCCATTTCTATCAAAAGCTCTACACATGATTCAGAGTAGAGCTTCTTCGCCTGCCCGCTATTGCTTCTTCCCTCATTTTCGATCAGGAAATCTATGAAGTCGAATGGGTTCAGTTCATTGTCCGCCCACCCCGTTTGGTCGATTCTTTGCGCGGTTAAGAGCTTCGCGGCCGCTCCAAATTCTTGCAGACGGCGGCGGTAAAACGTAATGTTGTGTGGCGTGGACATCGCGGAATAGAAACGACTATAGAAGAAGACGCCGTAGCAGTTAAAAGAGCAACACCTCAGTACGAATTGAAAGCCAGACTGACCTGGACTAACCTAGACTTCTAGACCGACCTAGACTTCGCGGTGCCAGAGCCATCTAGCGGCATGTTCGGAAGCTCAAATATAACATAAAACATTTCAGTGGCTAATGTTAGTTAATGTAATTCCTGCAAACTTACACGATGCATATCTTGGACCTCTTCGTGATTTTAGTATGGGAATGGTCTCATTTTTCTCGTTTCACCTTGAAGAAACGTAATTTTGAGGTTGTTACTCTCAAGTCAACAAGTTCAGTCATTATTTTTTTTAAACTTTTAAAAAATGTTTTTAAAATATTAATGATACTGACAGGGGTATTTGATAGAATTCCTTAGTCTATTTTTTAACACTGATTATAGATATTGTATCTAAAATTATAAAAAATATGAAATAACTAATTAAATATTTAAATTTTATAGTAATTTAGAATAATTTAAAAATGAATCCTTTTAGCTATTAATATAATTTTTTTTCTTTATTTGGTTACCATTATTTTTGTAATCAGATTTAGCTTATAAAAATGTATTTCAAGTGTCTGTCGTTAATAATAATATTATTTTTTAATTTTTAAGCCATTTCTAAAAATTAATTTTTCTATCATAATTTACGATTTTGAACATCGGATCACGTTTCTCTCAGTGGCGAAGCGTAAAATTGCAAATTTTGGGTGTGATTTTCTTGTGTACTGTACATCTGGGTAAGAAGGAGGATATAATAATAAAAAAACGAATAAAAGCAATAATGCGTATTCCTTATCTAATACTTTTGAAACCTTTTAGAATCTTCTACAATAATAATTTAGAAAACAACTAGAAATTACTCACTATCTTAAAATTATAAGAACACATGCTTTACATAATATGAAGGTATAAGAATCAAATTTCAATGGCTAGGTCATCTTAAATTACAATATTGTACTTGGATTTGAAATATTTGTGAGATATTTTAGTTAATGCGCAAGGATAATTTTTTAATTAAGGTATGGTACAACTATAAACACAAAGTTTAAGTATGGATTTGTTACAAATTTTCAATCGCGTATCTATTTTTATGGGTGTCTTTCAATGTATGATTGAATGTTTTAATCATCTCTCCTGCCCCCCACCACAGAGGTAATTATTTTTATTCTATAAAACCTTAAAGTTTAAAAACATGAGATCACTCAACGAGCCACGTTTTTCCGTTTTGTCTTCACGAAGTTCGCGAGTGAAAAAAGGTAACTCCTCCCCTTTTGGAGCAAACCCTTTATTGACCCCTCTTTTCTTCTCTCCCCTCCCTCGTGGTTATTCATAGGACCTTGACCTTTTGTATTCTTTTCTTTTGACCACTCACACCTGAATCAGGGAATCCGCTATGGTGGGGTTTTTTTTTATATATATATATATATATATATATTTATTTTTGCTACTCGGATTACTAAAATATTTTTTTACTATTTTCTCAAAAAAAAAAAAAAAAATGCGAATGAAAAACTAAATATACTTGAACTTTTTCAAATATAATAGTATAAAGATTTTAATGAAATATTTATCATCGAATTCGCTATCTTTGTAGTTTCTATTGATTCTTTCCGTTGATTAACCGTGTCCTGAACACAGTTCAGAATGACGGCGAACTAAAATTACCTTGACTAGACCTATTATACTAGACAGCAACTTAAGTTGACTCTAACGACGTCACGAATAAACAAAGTAGTTCCCATCGAGGTGTCTGAATTTTGAGTGAAATAAAGAACGCCAATTTAAAAATATGATTATTTTGTTAAACCCATGTATTTGTAATGCTTTTCAATCACGATTTGCGTGCCGAAACTCCTCCTAACAACCCAACAGGCTTTGTGTTTACCGGTTTCTCCTTCCGCATTTGTGACGTACTGCGTTCAAGAAACGTTGCTGTCGAGTGTAGAAGATCTCGACAAATGTAAACAACACTGCACACGCTCTACACAAAAATAAACACATATATGAACACTCAGTGGCGGATCCAGCCTGGACCTAAGGGGGGGGGCAACTACATTTTAAGAAGGTTGGGGGTTCTTCAGAAGAATTTTGAAAGTTTGAACCTATTATTGAAAATACTTGGATGATGTCCCAGGGAAAGAAGGGGGTCTGGGGGTTCTCCCCCAGCAAACTTTTTGGAAATTTTACCTTAAAAAGTAGTCCTTTGACTCATTTTTGAACATTTAAGATGGGATCGGGGAATGGGATTTTAATTAAGGTCCCATCCTCCGAGAAAGATCCTAAAGATGAAGATGAGCGGTCCCTTCTGTTCTAGATGGGAGTGGCGTAAATAGAAATTTATTTCGAGTGAAGAGCCCAAATATCCTCCAAAAAATTAACTCATTATTAGGTGCAAAGCTAAATATTTGCAACGAAGGGAGAGGACCTAAAATTATTCCTTAACCCGATAATACATATAGTACTTCCATAAGATTTCCGGGCCTAATATGGTTGATTGCCCCCACAAGTCTTCTCCCCCAGAAGATTTAAAACAAATTAACTCTAAAAACAGGTTTTTAACTAGTTTAGTTTAGTTTAGCCTGAATTTTGAATATACATTTTTTTGATAAGATTTGCATTTTGATGAACTTAATGTAAAGAAGTTGTGAACACTTAAGTTCCAAATACAAAAGGGGATCTGAGAATTTTCTGAAATTTGACACTACAAAGCAGGATTTTAACTTATTTTTGTATATACCTACACCTAGTCCGAAATTCGGGGGGGGGGGCAGGACCTCCTCGCCCGCACCCTATACTTGTGCCTTGTGCCCATTTCAGGATTCTTGGTTCTTAATCCCCCCCCCCCTCCCTTGGATTGCTCTCTTTCAAGCAGGAATTGAGACAGCCATAAATTTCAGTACATGGCAAGAGGTAAAGCAAGGTGTGGAATGTGACCAATGGTTATCTACGGGGGTTTTGATTCTCAGACTAACCTTTTCAATGTCAGATGAGTGCCAGACCCCTCCCATACTAAATTATATGTTTATGCTTCCTATTTAGTGTTTGCCTTTTCAATCTTCTCTTCCCTCTTACATTTTTTTCCTTTTTTTACTGTAATTAAAAAAAAAAAGGTACAAGATCCCAAGGGGGGCAAAAGGCCTGTTGCCCCCCTCTGGATCCGCCACTGTGAACACTTTTTTGTCCTCAAATTAAGTGTTGTCAAATAAAACACTATAGAAGTGTCAATGTTCACTTAGTGTTCTACCAAACACTTTGTAGCATACTAATATTCTAAAATTTTTCGGGGGAGGACCCCCGAACTACTAATGACTCATTTATGGAGTAGCTTTGGTCGGTCGTTTTCTATTGTGAAAAATTAAAGGTTTGAGGTTTCAAGAGGGAGGTTGTATATGTATAGTGCTGTCCTTTAAAAACAACCCACTCCAAATTGTACCCTAAAAACAACCCATTGAGATTTTTTAATTAAATAATTAAAATAATTTTACCATCTCATATACCCTGTCTTTCTTATGGCCTTTAGTGTGTCAGGGATGTAAAAACTGGTCAAAGAACGGTTTATTTACTTATTTTTTAAACAAGCTGAGAAAATGTAGATTTTTGGCAAAAAATGTGCTTCAGATTTACAGATTTTGTAAAAATGCATGTTATAAAGATTTTAGAGCATTTTTCGCGAGTTTTTATGTTATCCCATTACTATGAGAATAAAATATTAAAGTTTTAGCTCAGTCCGCCAATTAGAGTTCTTCTAGGAAAAAGTGGGTTTTTTTCAAATTCTTACTGAATTGGCTGCCAATTTGTAATGGAGAGTTGGAATTAAAAATGCTTAGCACTAAAATGTTAGGGAGGATGAGCCGCTAGTACAGTTTTTTGTTCGATTTAATTATCCTTTTTATTACGCTTTTAATGAAGAAAATATGAAACAGTGGGTTGTTTTTAAAGGACAGCACTATATACACTGAGCGTAGCAAGGGGTTATAAAGTCATATGTCAACCTTCTTTATCACGAGGAATCACAAAATGGAGCATCCAAATATTAGTTGAAATTTACCGTTTTACAAGATTGCTAATTCCTTATTTTTGGTAGATATGATCATAATCATCCATATGATACGAGTTATGCTTACGTAAGACAATTAAACATTGTATATTCGAAAATCTCTTAATTGAAAAAGTTGATTTTAAAACTTTTATGAAATTATAAAGTTAAGAGAAAAGCTCTTATATTTCTTTTTTGTTTCTAGCCTAGTTAGTGTTTCATGAAAATTAAGTTCTAATAATCTTTAATAAAAAAATTAGATAATTGCTGAAAGTGTTCTACTGTAAAATAAAACGGTGGTGTAGGGTTTGGCAGTTGATTACTTAATTATTAGTGTAATTAATGATTTGCTTATTTTTTATGAAGGGGGAGGGGAATTAATTATCAATCACCAAAAATATATTTATATTTATAATAAAGCTGGGATTAATTGACTACTGGAAAACATTCAGTAAATTTGAATAAATTGGAATGTGAAACTTTTGTTTCCCTTTCATTTAAATACGACACCAGAATTAGTATTAATTAAACAAACTCAAGTTTTAGTGAGCTTCTAATTGGGTTTTTCAACTGTCTTTACATGGAACATGAAAGCAACAAACGTCAGAAAGAAAAATGCAATCAAACGTCTTCAGTAGGGAGCAGTGGCGGATCCAAGGGGGGGCAACAGGCCTTTTGCCCCCCCCTTGGGCTCAGGCACTTTTTAAAAATTAAGGTAAGAAAAGGAAAAAAAAATTGTAAGTGGGAAGTGAAGATTAAAATATTGAACACAAAATAGGAAGCATGAAGATATAAGTCAATATGGGAGGGCTGGCACTCTCAAGCGCAGATTCAGGGGGGGGCAACTGGTCAATTGCACCCCAATGGGCTTGGACTTGGTGTACCAAAACGAGTTAAAACCCTGGTATTTGGGTCAAATTTCCAAAATTTTCTGGGGGAGGAACTTGGGCGTAGCCAGGTTTCCTGTTAGGGGGGCAAGGATACTTACCTTTGCTCTTGATGTTGCGAATACTAAGTGACAGGGGTTGACTCAACGATATTTCCCACGTACCCCCATACCCCATGGCGAGTACTTTTACACGCTTAATTTTAGGGTACTTATACAAAAGGATTTGGGGACTTTTGCACACCTAACGTAAAAATATGGGTAATTAATGTGAGCTTAAAAATGGAGGGTCTGGGGGTCCTCCCCCAGAACATTTTTTAAAATTCGCCCCCCAAAGTAGTGTTTTAGCTCATTTTGAGACTCTTTGGGCCGAACAGAACCTCTTCTTGTAAACCACACAATGTTTTCAAGGAAAGTTATATACTATTGCTTTAATAAAAAAATTTCAAATATTTTTTTTCAAAAAAATTTAACCAACTAAGAATTTAGGGGGGGGCAGCTGCCCCTCCCTGCACCCCCTAGCTACGGCCATGGGGAGGAACCCTAGACCACCTTTTGTATTTACATCATTATTATTTACAATTTTTATATGAAGTTCTTCAAGATGCAAATACTATCTAAAAACGTATTAAAAAGCTTTATTGAACCCATTAGGGGCCATCCATAAAGGACATCACGCTCGGAGGGGGGAGGTATTCAATTTGTGACAGTTTGTGACAAAGGGGAGGAGTGGCAAAAGTTATGACATCACATCCAGCAGCTGAAAACCAACAAAAAAAGAAACAATTTATTTTTTCTTTAATACTTTTTCAAAACAAACCAATATAAACCCCATGAATAAAAAATAGAAATAAAACTATTTGGTGGGGAAAAATTAAGCTTAAATAATAAAAAAGTTTGTTTTGAGCATTTTTAAACCGTATATTAGACATATTGTTGGTTTAAGAGCTTGACATGTGACATAGGGGGAGGGGGTCGAAAATTGGCAAAAAAAAACCATCATTTATGGATGGTTCCTTAAATAAGCATAGGAATATTTTTGAATCCTCCTAATACACCACTATAATCTAGATTTCCCATCTAACTCACCCATAGAAAAATCCCCCCCATAGAAACCCATAGAAAAATCTAGATTTTTCCTGATAATGACTAAATATTTTAGACCTTTAGAGGATATTTGGGCTCCTACCACAATAAATTTCTATATGCCCCATTGGAGTGATGTAAAGAGAGGGAGATAAGGGAAGACCTGTGGGGCAATCAGCCCCATGTGTCAAGTCAACCCCTTGACCATCTAGAACAGAGATGACCGCTCATCTCTAGGATCTCTCTCGGAGGATGAGACCTTAAATCCCGTCTTAAAAGTTCAAAAATAAATCCAGAGAATACATTTTAAGGTATAATTTTTTAAAACATTCTGGGGGAGGACCCCCACACCCCTTTCCTTCCCTAGGGGGTAATCAAGCATCATCAATAAAATACTTGGGGGGAGAGACCTTGGGAAAAATATAGGAATCATCTAAATCCTTCCCTAAAAACAAAAGTCTGGTTGTACGGCTCTGTAGACGACCTCAAATAGGTTTTTAGGGTAAAATTTTCCAAATTCCCCCCCCCCCTCTTCGGACCAGGCTGGATCCGCCACTGGTAGGGAGGGGGGTAGATTGGTAGGCTTACCATACTTTCTTGAGCTCAACCCAGGACACTTTGTCGACCTATCGGTCCATCAAAAATTAAAAACTAAATAAACACCCAAACTAAAAAAATTAAACATTTAAACTGAAATAACATACTTGGTTTAATGATTTGTACTTTTCACTTGACATCATTTTTTTTTCTCAAAAATTCTTTGTTAGATTTAATTAAATCACAAAATTCAAAACAATCAAGTTCAGAGTTAATTTTCACATTTAAAAGGTGTTTGACAGTACAAATAGAGAGTCTGCTTCTTTCAGCAGTCTAAATATGAGTAAAGTGAAGCCGTAGAAGTAGGTCAAAATATGCAGTTTGAAAATTTTTATCGAAAATTTCACAAAAAATTTTGTCCAGTCTTAAAATTATAAAACCCCAGGACATTTCCCAGGACAGCCTCCGAAACCCAGGGCTGTCCTTGGTAAACCAGGACGTATGGTAAGCCTATAGATTATATGTGTCACTGAAAAGATAGCCCCTGTCCCTGTCACCCCACCTGGGCAGCGGGGTCAGCCATCCAAATTAGGCTATCTACGGGGTTGCCAGGTGAGAGAGCCCACTCAAAGCCAAATCGGGTTCGAAAAAAGGCCAAAAAAAGCCAAATTTTTTCTCAAGCGAAAAATAGCTTAAAAATACGTCTATTTCAATTTTTGGCGCAAGTTCAGACTTGCGTATGCGCCAAAAATGAAAATATTTATTAAAAAATAATAATTTCCATGCTTGCTCTGAATCTGAAATTCACTTGAAGCCCTCACAAAGGGAAGTAGGAACCAAAGTAACAAAACGTTTGTCTAAGAAAATTAATAAAAACGTTATTTTGAACTATGAACTACAGAAAAAATTGTGGAAAATGGGGAAAACTGCTAAAAAAAAGTCAAATTTTCAGGATTTAAAAAAAAAAGGCAGAAAAATCCAAACGAAAATTTCAAAGCCAAACGAGTTTGAAAAAAGCCAAATTTCTCGAATTTGGCCTTAAAAAAGCCAAACTGGCAACCCTGGCTCTCTAATCCAAACCAGTTTCAAGACCACCCCTCCCAATACCTCTCCCCGTTCGCGCTTTCTTCATTCATTCTTCATTTATCCTCTCGCCACCACAACAGCGGACCGTTATACCAGTGCGGTTGGTATACAGACCACGTGGAACTAAAGTTTCGTCAGTTACAACAGCATTGCCTTCTACCGCATTTTTTCGATCTCTCCGCTATGCCTTTCTCCTCGCCCCCTTGGTTAAAGAATATGAATCCTCGCACTCGGTGGATGTTTGAAGAACGCATGTGGCGTTATTGGCCGGAATACGAGTACTTGGACCTGACCGACTTCGAAGGAAGGGCAGACGAACGTTTCAGAAAATACCTGCATAGGAATCATCCCTCGCCACATTATCAATATATATCGCCGGTTGGCTTCTATCGACATGGGAGTTCGATTCCCTTGGACGACTGCAGGGTTTTATTTGAAAGGGTCGATCACAATCACGATCACGATAGGTATGAACCTTCCGTCTCGGCCCACTATCTATCTGAATCCGGACACAAAATGTTCAGGGCCAACGTTGAGTTCTTGGCCACACATCCGGAAATTTTGGAATCCGGGAAAGGTGCCGTGCATCTCGTGAATATGGCCGCACGCTGCGGTTTTCCCCAATGGGGTGACAAGGGGCCGGAGGGACGTCTGCACCTCGCTCAGTTTATCTTCTCGAACATGTATGTGCCGATTTTAAAAGGATTGCGTAAAATGCGAAGTAAGCACCCCCTCGTGATCATAGATTTTATAAAAATGATGTGTATTACGGAAAGAGCGAGATTCATGGTGTTCACCGAAGTGCCCGATCGAGAGCACCTCGAATTCATCCTCTGTGCGGCAAATGAGACGAAATTCAACTTTTGGGGTATCAGAGACGGCCGATTACCAGTCTATCCCTTCATATGGCGCGAGGAATACCACTTGGTGACAACCCTCATAAGATACGGATTCACAATTGGAGAGCAGTTACCAGTGCGATATAAGACCAATTACATATTGTAAGTACATATTTTTCGGGTACGGTCAGCCAGAAATTCAGCATGGTATCTCTTCAAAAAATCTGCCCTTCCTCCCCATTCATGACCCCTCCAACAATAGCGAAGGAGTCCGAAGTCACCCCCCCAGTCAATTAGCAGACCCCCGATAGTGACTTCTCGCTCCTCCCCGAGGGCTGTCTTTTGTTGGAGGGACCATTAAAAGGGGTTGTTTGCGGTTTTCCTATTGTCCTATTCCAAGAAACGGCAGCTTTTTTCAACTGATGGTACCCATCCTGAAAAACACGGTGACCGTAACCTTTATCCGAGCCAGTGATAGAATTGGGTTTACAAAAAATGGAGGGGATGGCTGAGTCCAAGGTCCCCCCACGAAAGAATTTTCTTTTTTTACTATGTCTTCTTCTTCTTCTTCATAAGCTCAACAGCCTTTTACAGGCCAAGGCTGACTCGCAGATTCTCCTCCATCTGGCCCTGTCTGGTGCGACGGCCCACCATCGGTTAATTCCCAGTAGCTTGAGGTCCCCCTCAACATCATCCATCCATCTTGTAGGTGGTCTTCCCCTTCGTCTAATCCCTTCAATTTTGGAGAAAGTCACTTTTTTGGCAGGGGCGGCATCGGGATATCTGAAGAGATGGCCCAGCCACCTAATACGTGACGCCTTGATAGTTCTCACAATGTCGGTCCCACCAAATTTGTCATATTTTTTGTAAATTTCGTGATTGTAAAGAATCCTCCTCACGTTGTTTTCTTGAATTGGTCCAAATATTTTCCTCAATATTTTTCTTTCAAAGATCAGCAGTTTTTCTTCCTCTGTTTTGTTGAGGGTCCAACACTCGCTTCCATACATAACTATAGGCCTGATTAAAGTTTTATATATGCTTAACTTTGTCTTCACACTGATGAACTTAGATTTGAATTGGTTTTTGAGGCCGTAAAAGCTTCTATTAGCCATGAAAATTCTGTTATTAATTTCGATTTTTTGGTTGTTGCGACTTGATATTAAGGTTCCTAAATACTTGAACTGGGTTACAGTTTCAAAAGAGTAGGTCATTATCTTGAGAGGAGAGGGATCAAGAGTTTTGTTTGTCGCTATCAAAAACTTTGTTTTGTCTGCATTTATAACAAGTCCCATATTTCTCGCCGCCCTCTCAAGAGCTACAAAAGCGTCGATAACTGAGCGTTTTGTTCTTCCAATTATATCGATGTCATCTGCAAAAGCGAGTAGTTGGACAGTTCTTTGCAAGATTGTCCCATTTGTGTTGATATTAGAGTCTCTAATGGCCTTTTCCAGAGCTATGTTAAATAGCAAGCAAGAAAGGGAATCGCCCTGTCTCAGGCCTTTTTCTGTGAAGAATGGTTCAGAGAGACTTGATGAAATTTTTACTCTGCATGAGACTCTTTTGAGAGTCATTCTTGTGAGACTGATCAGCTTCTTTGGGATGTTAAACTCTAACATGGCCTCGAGTAGTTTTTCTCTGTTGACGCTGTCGTAGGCAGCCTTAAAGTCAATAAATAAGTGATACGTGTCGATGTTATACTCCTTAGTTTTCTCCAAAATCTGCCTTATAGTATGCAGCTGATCAGTCGTTGTTTTTCCTTTCTGGAATCCGCATTGGTAACTTCCAATGATTTTTGAAGTGTAGGTCTCCAATCGCTTGAATAAAATGATGGAGAAGATCTTATACGCTATATTTAAAAGGGTGATTCCCCTGTAATTACCACATTCCAATTTGTCTCCTTTTTTCTTGTATATAGGGCAAACAGATCCTTCATCCCACTCAGTGGGCCTTTGTTCCTGTGTCCATATACAACATATCAGGCTATGAATAGCTTTGTTCATTTTTGTTTCATTAATTTTAAAGAGTTCGGCTTTTATTCCATCAGGTCCTGCTGATTTATTATTGTTTAGCCTCCTCATCGCTGTTTCCACGTCGTAAAGAGTAGGTTTGTCATGTTCTATGGCTTCACCTGCAGTATTCAGGGTTGGCAGCATGTTACGAGTGTTTAGATCTTCTTCTCTATCTCTGCCCATTAGTAGGTCTACAAAATGCTCACGCCAACGAACCAGGACTTCATCTGGGTCTCGAGTAAGTTCCCCGTTTTTCCTCCTGCTGTTATTGTTCTGGGGTTTACTATGTCACCTTTATTTTTTTTTTTTAGCATGGAATGAATGCATTCTATTCATATATTTTTTTTGAAACTATTAAACACTAAATAATTCACTTTAATATAATTGAAGTGTTTTTTAAGAATTTTGAATGATTTCAATGTTGCCTAAACTTTAGCCATGATACTTTTATTTATTTCCAGAAAAATAAAGAAATTTCGCACGTACTACCTAGTTTAAAAAATAGATTTTTAGATTAACCCCTGTAACACAAAAATATCTCATATCATTTTCCAAAGTGAATAAACATGCCTTTAATTTACAAATGCTACTATCATTATTATACTACATATCAATTGTAATTCAGTATAATAAGCGTAGTTTCCTGTTTCATTACTTGTCGTAGTCGGTTACTTTTTTACTGTTGAGTCTTTACCAGAAGGAATTAAATTCTTATGCTTCGTAAATTTGTGTAAAACGGTTTGCCTCCTCCAAATGAAATTGCTTTATTTTTGTAGTAAATTGTATGTTATTTAACAAGATTATTTTCATAATCATACATTAATCATATGCTTCAATGTAGATAAATTAACGTTACCAAAATGTTTTTCCTTCGTGCGTTTTGTGTCAAAGTTTTGCTGATAAACCGTTGACCTTTCTTGCACCCGAAGAGAAAAGTAACTCCGGTGGCGCATATAGAAATTTGTGTAATTTAATATATGATTAACTGATGATTTATTTGGCTCAAATATCCTCTAAAAAATTTGGTCTTGATCAGGCCAAATTCTAGATTTTTGCACCGGGGGAGAGGACTCAAAATTATACCTGAGGCCGCTCCCATGCATATTTAAGGGGCCATCAATAAATGATGTCGCACTTTTTTGCCCCCTCCCTCTATCTATGTCACATACTTGCATCTTGAAGAAAGTATTATAAAAATAATAGATAATGTCATTATAACAAAAGGGGGGGGTCCTCCCCCAGAAAATTTTGGAAATTTGACCAAAATAAACCAGGTTTTTAACTCGTTTTGGTCCGAGTTGTTCAATGGGGGGGACAATTGACCAGTTGCCCCCCTGAATCCACAGTTGTCTATAGGGGGTAGTTATTTTCCCCCCCTCTTTCCACTCAAGTGTAGAGCGAAGCTTGGAGATTTTCTGGACACAAAATCTCAATTTGCCATTTTTTTTTTTTTGGAGGTGTGGGGGGGGGGGCTTTTTCCCATTTTTAAACTAACGATTCAAATGTTGCGGTTTGCTTTCTTCCCTGGAGAAACGATGTTTGTTTTTTGTTGTTGCAGGCACAGGGACGGTAGTTATGATACAATCGAAGTGAAGATTTCAAAGAACGTCCAGTCCATACTGCGTGAAATCGCCACGAATACCATCGATCTCAATACCTGGATGGCGGATCATGCCTACTGCGCCATGTACCGCACGCTGGTACTCTCGCTGCCCCATCCTCGAGAGTCGCTGGAAGATGTCAGGGAGTCGTTCCGGAGGACTTGGAATCCGGAGGTCTTGGATGAGAAGGTTGAATCCTACATGAACAGTCCCATACATCCGGAGAGCCGTGTCCTGGGCGAACCTGTGAAACTCAGCGAGTTGTGCCGCTGCGTCGTGAGAGAGAGACTGCGAGACAACTTCCAGCTGCCTCAAGGAGTCCACGGTTTGAAAATACCCAAATTCATCAAAGCGTTCCTCACTTTTGACGATCCTAGCCTAGAGAAGGAGTCATCTAATTTTCCCTAAGTTTTCAATTATTAGATAGATTAATTAATTAAAAATAATGAAGCCATCAATTGTAATTTTTTATATATATATGTTACGGGCAATGTGATAAATCGGGCATTATTAATAATGCCCGGGCAATGTGATAAATTCAGTAAAAATTATGAATGAAATTTATCACTTTGCCCGCTTCCTCTTCGGGCATTATTAGTAATGTACTATACTAGACAGCAACTTAAGTTGACCCTACGACGTCACTAATAAACAAAGTAGTTCCCATCGAGGTGTCTGAATTTTGAGTGAAATAAAGAACGTCAATTTAAAAATATGATTATTTTGTTAAACTCATGTATTTATAGTGCTTTTCAATCACGCTTTGCGTACCGAGCTCCTCCTAACAACCCAACAGGCTTTGTGTTTACCAATTTTTCCTTCCGCATTTGTGACGTACTGGGTTCAAGAAACGTTGCTGTCAAGTATAGTACCTATTTCATTATCATCCAGATTTGTATTAAGTGTAAAGCTAAAAGCCCCTAAATCGTCAGAAAGTTAGTTAAAGATCGATTTCAAAATTATTCCAGACTCAAGAATGAAAACAGGTTAATCATGGGAAAAAGAAAGAAAAACAACTGTGAAATGTGATCCGACACTGTTCACTACTTCACTGCAACAAAAGTCCTTGCACTGAAAAAGTAGTTTTACAGATTTGAGATGTAGTTAGGAAAAGCTCGTTTTACCGGTCGTATTTTTCAAGGCTTTTCACAATAGGGGAAAGTTTTGTACCTCGGTCCTACACTGTTTTTAGCTAAACCTTTTGAAGTATAGCAGCACTACACATGTAGTTAGCTTCCTTACAACCAGAACTCACAGTCTAGCTATTTTTTTTCTTTTTCAAAAAATTCAATTTGAAATAATATAGGTTAAAAAGTGATTTCACCCATCAAAAGTAAATGTTCTAAGTTAAAAAATACAGATTCTGTTTTACAGTGAATTTTATATGTTATAGTGTATTGTTTTAGCTGTAATAGTATGGGGTTAAAATGGGGCTTGGGGTAAACTGAACATGGTGATCAGAGATTTTTCAGTAAATGATAAAGCAGTGTACCTTGGACCTAAGGAGAGTATTGTACCTTGGACCTAAGGAGAGCATTGTACCTTGGACCTAAGGAGAGCATTGTAACTTGGACCTATCCAAAATACACTTAACTACCTTGAGTTACTAAAAAAATCACTATACTGACTTTTATTGCATTGGTATTTTTATTTTAAAAGCAGGGTAGGATTTAGTTTCATGACTAACACTAATTTTAAGTGAAATCTATAATTTTGTGATAAAAACAGTGCTTTAAAACTTTTATGCCGAAAAGTGATTCAACTAAATCTGTAAGGTTATACATCTGGGTGGTTCAATGAGCACTTGTTCCTTGAGTTTTTTTACAAATATTTTATTAAGTTTAGAGGTGCAACTTAAGTTTTTTCCCATACGTCCAAGCAGGGTTGGCACGGTTTAAACCATTTGGTTTAAACCACGGTTTAAACCAAATGTTTTTTTTTCATAAAAAAACAAATGTTTTTTTGGGGTTTTTTCAAAAAAAAACTCAGAATTTTTTTAGTTAAACTTTTGGGTTTAAAGTCATTTATTGATTCAAATATTGTCTTTTGAACAAAATATATTAAATGCTTCTGACATTAATGCTGTAAAGCTATGCAATTTTTTTAAAACAATTTTTGCCAATTGAAATTTTCTTAGAAAGATTCCTGTTTGTTTGTTTTTTATAAAAAAAACCTATTTAGTTTTTTTAATTCATTAAGAACTAGATATTTGAATGCATATAATAAAAACCAATTGGGTTTTTTAATCAACTAAGCACCGGATTTTTAAATTTGCATTATAAGAACCACTTGGTTTTTTAATGCTCTAAAAAGACTCCCTTGGTTTTTTTTTAATTCATTTAGTACTAGACAAATATTTGAATGTATCATAAAAACCAATTGTTTTTTTTAATCCATTGAGCATTGTATTTTTAAATATGCATTATAAAAACCAGCTGGTTTTTAATGCTCTAAAAAGACACCCTTGGTTTTTTATAAAAAAACTATTTAGCTTTTTAATTCATTAAGAACTGGATATTTGAATGCATAATAAAAACCAATTGTTTTTTTTAATCAAATAAGCACCGGATTTTTAAATATAATATGCATTATAAAAACCAGATGGTTTTTTAATGCTCTAAACAGACTCCCTTGTTTTTTTTAAAAGATTATATATAATTTTAACCTTTTTAATTAAATAAAATTAATTTTAATTAATAAATTAAGTCACTTAGTTAATAGCTGAATTGATGAACTATTTATTCAATGCATTCATAAATGAAAGCAATCAGAGATATTTGTATTTATGTGTTAGGGAAAATTTGTGTAAAAAAACCCGGTTTAAACAAAAAAAAAAACGGTTTTTTTTTTAAAAAAAAACCTATTTTTTTTCCAACCCTGCGTCCAAGGTACCCTTGAAACCAAGGTACAATACCCATGGCCACCTAAGCTAATAAGGCCGTAGAAGCTTGAAATCTGAGTGATGTCATGCCTTCTCTTTCGCGTCATCGACGGGTTTAAGACAACAGCGCAACTCCAGTCTGGAATCTTGATCGCCCCACCCTTTACAGCCTGATTGGTCTCCACAGCTACGGTGAAAACGTCACTTGAATTAGCCACACCGACACACGTGTCGAATATTTCAGAAGTGAGAAAGTGAATTAGAGATCGCGAACCTCAAGTTGATTCCGTGCTCTATTATAAACAATTTTATGTTGTGTAGTTTCGTTTTGCAGAACGAAAAAGAGGTTTCCCTTAAGACCTGAAAATGGTTTTATGCAGAGTTAATTTTAATGATCATATTTGATCAGTGATCACTAAAATCTGGTTTAATGATTAAATTTTGAATAAAATTGTAAAAATCGGGCTTGGTTTAAAACTCATGATCGGACATATTTTAAGCCTTTAAATTTACGATTACAATGGAGGGGGGGGTTAAATATTAACTGATGTTTCCTCTTTTCGATCAGTTTTATGTTATCATCAACAGAAAGATTTTGCTGGTTTTAGGTCCAATCTAAGGTGTCCAATCCAAGGATTGTGTGCAAATTTCAGATCAAGATTATTCTGCTCTTTAACCCCCTCTGTCATTAGGAGAGTAATTCTTAGCAATCCTAAGTCAAATCAATCCTAATTCAGATCAAACTTTCTCCCATCTGAAATATTCGGCACGTGTGTCGGTGTGGCTAATTCAAATGACGTTTTCACCGTAGTTGTGGAGACCAATCAGGTTGTAAAGGGTGGGGCGATCAAGATTACAGACTGGAGTTGCGCTGTTGTCTTAAACGCGTCGATGACGCAAAAGAAAAGGCATGAAATCACTCAGATTTCAAGCTTCTACGGCCTTATTAGTTTAGGTGGCCATGCAATACCGGTGTTGTACATTGGACTTATATTCGTTTTTCTTTTTTTTTTCATTAATTACGTACTGAAATACTTCCCAAATAAAATTCCGAAAAAAATATATGTTGTAATTTTAATCTACCTACAACGCATGCCTCATTCAATTATTGGTCTGTTTTTGATTAGAATAAACACTTGCATCTCGTTTTTACATGAAAAATTTGAATTGGTTAAATGTAAAAAATATCGGAATCGAACAATTGTATCTCTTTCTGCCCAGATATGCGAGGTTTTTTGCTAATTTTCACCCGTGATTTTAACCCCTTAGACCCCACTTGCGACCCCGTAACCTACCTCAATTCTTGTTCGTCTTGATATACCCTACCTCCCCTAGAAGTTATGAAACACTTAGCTGAATCACCCTGTATTTCTAGCTCCCTTCATGGAAACTGAAAAGAGTTGAAATAAAATACTAAAAGCAATTTATAGACTTAATGATTATATTATTAAAGCTTGGCAATAATTTTATAATTATTATTATGTATCATTTTTTAATTTGAAGACTATTCAAATTTTACACTAAAACAGGATCAATGTGACCTCACCTTGGAGATATTACAAAATGATCATATTGTAACTTTGGAACACTGATCCAACTTCAAAACTAACCGTTTCAGTTCGAGTTTCTTTCGACGATCGTATGTGGGAGTCGGCAAGTTGGTGAAGGTTTACACCCAGTAAATTATATCCTTTATGTTTGTCATGTTTAATGAAAATTGAATTCGAAATCAACAGATTATTTGATTTTTTCTTCATGTAATTATCACATAGAATCTAAGTGATCATTTATTATCATATGATTATGTGATTGTTTTAACACTGATCAATATGTCTTAGATAGATCAGTGTTACTACAATCATAATCAGAATATAAGATACATTAGAATAATAAATTCAGTGAGATCAGATTAATTAGTACCTAATAAACTAACTTTGAATTTTAATAAATTAGTAATAAAAACGATTAGTAGCATAATCAATTTTATACAAAACATACAAAAGAAGAACAACCCAAAAATAGCTCACAATTTGAGGATATTTTAGTGATCTAAAAGTATCGGATTGTAACTAAATACTGCTTTAAAAAACTGTATTTTCTTTGTATTTAGAATTTTCAAAATACAGATAGTGGGAATGTGTTTAACTTTTAAAATATTGTTACAAATCGATCACTATTTATCTAAGTAATGAACCTCCGTAATTATGCATAGGAATCAGTTTTAAATTTCATAGTTTGTATTTAATCCACTATTTGGTAAGCTATAAACTTGTTCTTCAAGTTGCTTATGAGAAGGAAAACAAGATATCATAATTTAATTCAATGAAAAATTTTAATTAGTTTTTACCCATCAGAAGTTAAAAAATTGAATGCACCCACATAGATAACAAGTACAGTGGAAGCTCTTATAGCGACCTGCTCTTATAAAAATACTCTCTTATTAAGACCCAAAAATTAATCTTTATAAGACCACTTTTGTGCTCTTATAAAAACTAATCTTCGAATCGATTCAGCTTATCGAATACTTTTCTGGATCGGTTTGTGTACGTCACACCAGAATTAGCCAATAAACAAATATCAGAGTATGACAAACAGCACCAAGTAACGATCGCATCTTCTTCTCGCTTGCTTTCGCCCGGGGTAACCGGCTACAATCCCAAACGAAACCTTTCGCTACCTAATGTCCTTGTTGATTTTAGACTTTAAATTTATTAGCGTATTCATTTATCTTTCTTTATTTCCAATTTTTTGACTTATATTTAAGACATAAATTTTTCAAATTGCATGCAGATGCAGGTGAAATTGATGTAATAAATTTTTTTAAGCATCAGACCTTTCTAAGGAAGCTAAGCTATGCAATAAATTAATATCAAAATTAAAATTTAAAAAGCAAATATTTAAACTCTGTAAAATATAGCTCTTAAACTTTATATAAATTAAAATAAAAGCAAAAAATAAGGTAATATAACATGAAATTGGAAGTATCAAGACTTCATAAAATAAGAAATAATTGTTTAAAGTGAGGAAAGATCAATTGGATGATTCGAACTGTGTTCTAAATCCCAATGATATCGTTTTCAGATTTAGATTTCCTCCAGACTTTATAAATTAGTCTACTAAAAATACATCATTGAGGGAATCGAGTCCACCTTCCCGAAAAGCATCAAAATTGATTGTTTAGCTTAACGAGTTTATTGCTTTTAAATGAGTGATATTCTACACTCGAGTGTATCACTCGAAGTTTGCTCCTATAGCGACAAAAAACTCGGTACGGATTAATTACGCTATACGAGCTTCCACTGTATTGATATTTAAATATATGATTTGTTGCTTAGGCAAGTTCATAGGTCTATATTTTCCCTTCCGCGTCTTCCGTCCCTTCTACGTAAGAAAATCCCTATAAGAAGCTGCGCGATTTCCCTATGTAACCCTGATTGGTGACTCCTGTCAAAACTTCAACGCCTTCCAACCGATTACATCATTCTGGCTGAAAGTGATCGGAGATCCAGATGAGCCCTCCCTGGGTTTCGTGCGGTTGCTACACGGACCTGAGTTTCGTCAAATTACAGCATTTTCTTGTACTCTAAACGAAATTTTTCCCAAGTTCGTTATGGATCCTTCCGAAAAGAAGCTGCATGATACCGGTTTGGTTTTTCCAGAACGCGTATGGTGTTTTTGGCCAGAGTTGGAGTATTTGGACTTGGCCGACTTCGAAGGAAGCGCAACCGAAGGTTTCAGAAAATACCTGCTTCGGAAAAAAGAGCTTGCAGATTCTCCTGAGTTCATTTCGTGCTCGTCTGATCGAGTGATTTCGATTCCCACGGACGACTGCCGGGTTTTATTCCAAAGGGCCGGTCACGAGCGGTACGGCCCTTCCATTTCGAGCTATCTCTCTGACTCTTGGAGGCGAATCGAAATTTTCCTGACCTACTTTAAAGACCTGTGCAAACAGCCGGACATTTTGCAATCCGGGGAAAAGGCCGTGCATTTCGTGAAAATCGCCAAACACTTCGATGTTCCCCAATGGGATGACACGGCACCGGAGGTCGTCGTTGACTTAGAGACCGTCTGTGTTCCGATTTTAAAAGGATTGCGCAAAATGCGAAGCAAACACCCACTCCTCGTGATAGATTTTATAAAAATGGTGTGTAATACGGAAAGAGCGAGACTCAGGTTGTTCACTGAGGTGCCAGATCGAGAGCACCTCGAATTCCTCCTTGATGCAGCGAACGTGACGAAATTCAACTTTTGGGATATCAGAGAAGGGTTATTAAACCAGATAATCTTCGAACTCGTACAGCGTGGGGGTTACGACTTGGTGACGACCCTCATAAGATACGGATTTTCAATCCAAAAGATGCGACCACACAAGGTGCAATATAACTTAACATACGCCATGTAAGTACATCATTTTTTTATTAACCTTTTATCCTAGCTGGCAATATTAATTACGTAAGGGTGATTTTGGCAATTTTTGACCCCCCTACCCCCATGTAAGGGTACATAAGATTTTTCAAACCCCTCCCCCCTATTCTTACGTAAGATTCTATTTCGTTTTTAAAAATAATAAAATGTTAGAAAAGGATCACTTACACTAAAACTCTCACTTTGACGTAAATCAAAGATTTTTATTTTTCAACAGATAAGTAATATTCTTGCTGTCGACTACATATTTTTAAGTTTTTCTGGGGTTATTCAATAATAATTTGATTAGAATACATAATTGGAATTTGTTTACATCAACTTGGAAAATCTTACGTAAGAATGGGTTTGACCCCCCCCCACCCCCCAATTAAGGGTATGGAGATATTTCCTCCCCATCTCCCCCTCGGGACCCTTACGTAATTAATGAATGGCCCCTAAGGCCCTTGCCAAACTACAAGATGACTTTTGCTGCCCAAAACCATTAAGATTCTTATGAAACGGAGGGGAGACAAGGGGCAATGCCACTAGACCAGTGGTTCCCAAAGTGGGTTCTACGAAAAAATTTAGGGGCTCCGTGTGAAGAATTTTATTTCCTTAAAGAAAATAAGAATGGTGTTTTTTTATATTAAGTTCATCAAAATGAAAATCCTACCAAAAATATGTATTAAATTCTTAAAACTGTGTGTCCGAAATTCGGATTAGGTGTACCAAAACAAGTTAAAACCCTCTTTTTACAGTCTAATTTCCAAAAATTTTCTCGGGGAAGACCCACAGCCTCCCTGATGGTTCTTGGAACTCGCTTAATCACTACTTTTTTAAAATTAAGTTGGCTTGTTTCATTTAATATCAGATATTAAATTTTGAAAAGTCGTTGATTAAAAAATATCCAGGGTTCTGCGATCATTGGCAACAAATTGGGGGGTTTCACAAGCAAAATAGTTTGGGGGTGTGTCATCCTTTCCACTTCCAACAGCCAGTGGCGTAGCTAGAAAAAAAATTTCGGAGGGGGATATTGGAATTTTGGGGGGGGATATGGAGTAACTTTATTTATATTCTATGGTAGGAAAATTTGACTTTCGGGGGGGGTATATCCCCAAATCCCCCCATGGCTACGCCCCTGCCAACAGCTATTGTAGTCTAGTGCAGGGGTCTCCAAACTACGGCCCGCGGGCCGGATGCGACCCGCGAGGCCCTCTCATCCGGCCCGCGGATACTTTTCTATCTGCGAAAAAAAAATCAAGGGGGATTTTTGAGGGAGTACACCTTCAAACTCTCAGTATAACTAGCCTCACTGGGTGAGGCCATGAGCTGAATTGTTACAGAACGTGTGACTTGAAAGTCACAGTCAGCTGAGGAGTGGCTAGCTTGATGCTAACCCCCTCTTGATTTCCCCATAAGTAACCTTGGTACTCATTTTATCGACCCCGGAGGGATGAAGGACTGAGTCTGCCTTGCCCGTGGACCGGGATTTGAACTCCGGGCTTGTGGTAAGGGAGCGCGAAGCGCTTCCTCTACGCCACCGGGTTTCTCAGCCGAAAAATATTACTAATTTGTTGTGTATAAAAATATCCAAGACTTCCCTCTCCATGAAATTCGGACTAGGGGTACCAAAATGAGGTAAAATCCTGCTTTTTAGGGTCAAATTTCAAACAATTTTTTGGGGGAGGACCCCCAGACCCCTCTTTTGAAACTTTTAACTCAGTTAATAACTTTAATCTTTATAAAAAGTTCAGAAAATTTGTAATCCTACCTAAAAATGCATTGTAAAGGTACATTAAAACATCTTAATGAGCGCATAAGAGGGCTTTGGGATAATTTTAAGTCTCTTCTCCGATAAAAAATCTTGTTTGGGGTATATATGATAATGACTTAATTTTCTCAGAAGATATTACTGCACATGGATCCAAAACAAAAACCTATTTACTGATACCTATTTCAAACTGTTTTATTTTCTAAAGTTCACAAGATAAAAGTGCACTTGTGCTTGCATATTTTAAATTTAAAGGTTTCTTAAATGCATGTTTTTTCTCTTTTGAAAATAGTAATAATTGTGAGTTAATTATAATGTTGTTACTTAATTCTTCTTTCAAAACATAATGATGAACCCCCATTTAAACTACCCACGAGTCGACCCTGGTTTTGATTCTTTTTATTAAACGCTTTTATTAGACTTGCTCTGGGCCAAGGTCACGGGTGAAAACTTAAAACTCGATTTTCGGTCACTTCCTGATATTCCAGGACCCTGAAACTTTACACATTGATGTAACCCTCACGACACTCCAATATCCAATTATTATCTAATCAATAACCAAAGGATTAAGTTAATTAACGAGTATTTTTAATTATCAGAAAAACTGAAATTTGAGGCCCTTTCTAAGGGATTTTAGCTCCCAAAAAAAGAACAATACTGTAATAGGCATAGTAATATTATATTCAACCATCAAAATGACAATTCTCAAGTAATTAAATTAATTAACGGCAAATTATCGCAAAAAATTTAGATTCTTGTACATAAAATTTCAGGTACTTCTAAACGATATTAAGCCTTGAAACTTTGCAGCGTGGTGTAATATTCATGACAATGCAATATTCCATTATCACCGAGTCAATAACTCTCTAATTACAGTAATTAACGAGTATTCTTGATTATCCGATTAACTCTATTTTGAGACCCTTAAAAAATATTTTCACTCCCAAACACGGATCAATAATGTAATAGGCATAATACTACTATATTCAATCCTCAAAACGGCAATTTTCAACTAATTAAAGAAATTAAAGACGAATTAATGCAAATTTTTAGGTTGTCATTTAGATTCTTGTACATAAAATTTCAGGTACTTCTAAACGATATTAAGCCTTGAAACTTTGCAGCGTGGTGTAATATTCATGACAATGCAATATTCCATTATCACCGAGTCAATAACGCTCTAATTACGTTAATTAACGAGCATTCTTGATTATCCGATTAACTCTATTTTGAGACCCTTAAAAAATATTTTCGCTCCCAAACACGGATCAATAATGTAATAGGCATAGTACTACTATATTCAATCATCAAAACGGCAATTTTCAACTAATTAAAGAAATTAAAGACGAATTTATGCAAATTTTTAGGTTGTCATTTAGATTCTTATACATAAAATTTCAGGTACTTCTAAACAATATTAAGCCTTGAAACTTTGCAGCATGGTGTAATATTCATGACAATGCAATATTCCATTATCACCGAGTCAATAACTCTCTAATTACGGTAATTAACGAGTATTCTTGATTATCCGATTAACTCGAATTTAAGACACTCCAAAACGACTATGGCTTCCAAAACTTGTACAATAGCGTATTATATATATTTGAACCATATTCAATCTTCAAAACGGGAATTATTATATTTAAATTAAGATTATAAACGAAGTTATTAATGAGAATTAAGAGTGTTTGGAAAAGCTTGGAAACACTTTCATTCTTTTTTCATTTGATGGAGGAATGGTAGTTTTGATATTTTTATTATGACAGACAGTTATGGCTATTTATTTCTTCTAGATTTCGCTTTCATTCAGATGGAATTATTTATTGCTGAAACAGAAATTTTTGAAAGTAGAAATGGGGACGGAAATACATAAATTATTTTGTATTTTCCTGGGAATTAGCAATGTTTGAATGATTTCGGAGCGATTATATAACCTTCGCGTGTTGTGATGCATAGGTTACGCGTTCAGTAAAAATGAAATTAAGTGGGTTTTTTTCGGATTGTTTAATTTAATGTGAATCTTAATGAATGAGTTTCTTAAGTTAAATCTCATCATTTTGGAATATTTTTCCCAGTAATACGCATCTCAGGGTTTTTTTTAAATGATTATTATTTACAAATTACTTTTTTGAAAATAATTTTAAGAAAATAAAAGGGGTAATGTTTTAAATTTTTTAGCATTAGCGTATTTGAGGGTTCTACTGATCACATACCAACAATTGTAAAAAAATTTAAGATTTTAGGCAAAACTTAATGACTAAAAAGTAGAAAATAAAATAAGTAAAAAAAAAGCTTTTTTAAAAAAACGCTTTTATTAAGATGTTCTAAAAATTCAAAAATAATTTATTGAGTTTTGTGAAAATGTTCTAAAAATTCAAAAATAATTTATTTGGTTTTGTGAAATATTTTATTGGGGAGTACAAAATACCTTTTCTGCAAGTAAAAAATAACTGATTTTCTGATCACTAAAAATAAAAGCGTGGGCGCTAGTAATTTATAATTAATTTATAATAAAAGAAAATTTCGATTAGAGAATATAGAATTAATAGTGAATTACTAGCGCCCACGCTTTTATTTTTAGTGATCAGAAAATCAGTTATTTTTTACTTGCAGAAAAGGTATTTTGTACTCCCCAATAAAATATTTCACAAAACCAAATAAATTATTTTTGAATTTTTAGAACATTTTCACAAAACTCAATAAATTATTTTTGAATTTTTAGAACATCTTAATAAAAGCGTTTTTTTTAAAAAGCTTTTTTTTTATTTAACCTCGAGTAAGCAAACGGCCCCCGAACTGCTGTTTAATAGTTAATGCGGCCCGCGGGCTGAAAAGTTTGGAGACCCCTGGTCTAGCTAGGGGACATCCATATATTACGTGAGGAGATTTTTCCAAAATCTGGACCCCCCCTCCCCCCCTTGGTGAGATTTAGTGAGATTTTGCTGGACCCCCCTCCCCCCACGTGATATTTTCTCAACCACTAATTTTGTTTTATCGGCATAAAAATTACCATCCAGATCGCAAAATTTTGATACAAAAACACATAGAAGCCCGGTGGCGTAGAGGAAGCGCTTTGCACTCCCACCCCACACCACAGGCCCGGGGTTCAAATCTCGATCCACGGGCAATAGGGTGTCCCAAAAAAACGCGACTTTTAAAATGTTTAACTCTCACCCCCCAAAAATGTTCTTTATATGCATATATGACACTGTGAATTTTTTTAGAATTTTTGAAAAATATTTAGAGGTCCCCCAAGGTCATTGAATTTTCAAAAAATGGCCAAAAAAAGGGTAAAATTTAACATTTTTTCTAATTTTTTTAAAATAACCATTAATGTTCAAATGGCATTATTTTCATTTAATAGAGCTATTTATATTGTTTTAAACCAATTCTATATTTATCTGGGTAGGAAATAATACGCATTATTATTAAAATCAAGAAACATGCGATATTTTTACTTTATGTATTACACTATGCGGCAAAAAAATGAGTCAAAATGCCACAGAAGCTTTGAAAGCAGATTCTTATGTAAAATGACCCCCTGAATCCGAATCCGGCCCCCGTTTTTCTCCATCAGCCTCAGATTTTCGGGGAACAGCCCCTCCCCCATTTTACGTTTTTCGACTACTTTATAACTTTGAACTCGATTTTCAGGGTCAAAAAGCATTGTTTTAGTCTTCAAATTGCCCCCCAGGAGACAAGAAAGGTTCAAATTAATAAAATATTAAAATGAGTAACAAATGGCTAGGTTTAAGGGGCAATTAACCCCCTAAAAACGCAAAAAAATCGCTAAATATAGTAGGATTCGTTATACCGTATTTATTTAACTTATTTTTGAAGCAATTCATTTTTAAAGGGTCCTAACCGTTCCCCAAAAACCCGAATTAATTAATGATAGGCAACAATGATTTTTAGGAAAAGCGGTTGAGGAGTTATCACCCCCGAAGCACCCGCGGAAGGGTCCGGAAGACTCTCTGAATCGCACTGGCGCACGCGTGTACAAGAAATTATATTCATGATTGAAAATTTTAAAAATAACATTTTTCGTATATTATAAGTCTTTCCTAAGTAGAAATTCTTTGGTTCGTTAGTAACTGGCCGGTTGTATGGAGGTATTCCATGTTTCTTGAGCGCGCGTGCGCCAACGCGGTCTTCCGAACCCTTCCGCGGGTGCTTCGGGGGCGAAAGCTCCCCAACCGCTTTTCCTAAAAATCATTGCTGCATATCATTATTAAATTTGGGTTTTTGGGGAACGGTTGGGACCCTTTAAAAATGAATTGCTTCAAAAATAAGTTAAATAAATACGGTATAACAAATCCTACTAATTTTAGCGATTTTTTTACGTTTTTAGGGGGTTAATTACCCCTTAAACCTAGCCATTTGTTACTCATTTTCATATTTTATTAATTTGAACCTTTCTTGTCTCCTGGGGGGCAATTTGAATACTAAAACAATGCTTTTTGACCCTGAAAATCGAGTTCAAAGTTATAAAGTTGTCGAAAAACGTAAAATGGGGGAGGGGCTGTTCCCCGAAAATCTGAGGTTGATAGAGAAAAACGGGGGCCGGATTCGGATTCAGGGGGTCATTTTACATAAGAATCTGCTTTCAAAAATTCTGTGGCATTTTGACTCATTTTTTTGCCGCATAGTGTAATACATAAAGTAAAAATATCGCATGTTTCTTGATTTTAATAATAATGCGTATTATTTCCTACCCAGATAATTAATATAGAATTGGTTTAAAACAATATAAATAGCTCTAATAAATGAAAATAATGCCATTTGAACATTAATGGTTATTTTAAAAAAATTAGAAAAAATGTTAAATTTTACCCTTTTTTGGCCATTTTTTGAAAATTCAATGACCTTGGGGGACCTCTAAATATTTTTCAAAAATTCTAAAATAATTCACAGTGTCATATATTCACATAAAGAACATTTTTGGGGGGTGAGAGTTAAAGATTTCAAAAGTAGCGTTTTTTTGGGACACCCTAACGGGCAAGGCAGACTCAGCCCTTCATCCCTCCTGGGTCGATAAAATGAGTACCAAGGTTACTTGAGGAAATCAAGAGGGGGTTAGCATCAAGCTAGCCACTCCTCAGCTGACTGTGACTTTCAAGTCGCACCTTCTGTAACAGTTCAGCTCATGGCCTCACCCAGTGAGGCTAGTTATACTGGAGTTTGAAGGTTCAACGACCTAGGTACTCCCTCAAAAATCCCCCTTTATTTTTTTGATACAAAAACACATTGAAATCGAAACCATGGTTCTAACTTGTAATTATCACGACTGACTGGCTAATGAATTGCTAGTTTGACTAATCTGAGCATTTTTTCTGAACTTGGGCAAAAAAAATATTAATGAAATCAACGTATATTTTCTAAACTAAAAGTTGTGAGAATTTAATTGACTCCCCCCTCCCCCCTGGTGAGATTTTCCTGGAACCCCCTCCCCCATCTTTACCTCACGTAATTTATGGATGTCCCCCTAGTGCATCGCAACCTTCTTTCTCCCCGCCGCGCCGTTTGTTTGATAAGAATAGTTTTCGGGCCGAAAAAGTCTTCTAGTAGTGATACCGAGAGTTAGTTTTGAACAATTCTCCTCGCACTCTTATTGAAATCGATTTTCCTCAATTGAATAAGAAATTAAACGTTACTTTAGAGAATTTTATAATAAAATACAGGATGATTAAACTCATGAGCATGAATTTCCCCACGATTGTCCGCCATCTTGGTTAACGTAGTTTTTAGAAAGGGGTTTAAATCTTTCTTTTAACTAGAACAAACGATCCAAGTAGATATTCATAAATTTTTATAGTCCAAATTTTGAAGAGTTTCAGTTAAAATACCATAAAACTTTCTTCCAATGGCAAAATTGGTTAAAATAAAAAAAACCTATTCGTGGCGCCATCTTTGAATTCTAAGTGAAAGCAAAAGACCAGGAAAGTTTTCAATACAATGTTCAGTGCACAAATATTTGATAATATTAGCGTATTAACACTTTACACAACTAAACACTTTACAAATATACAATTTCCACATCCTTAAATTGATATATTGTATAAATAATCAAACTTTCTCAAATCGTGTTGCCTGCTTCCCATCACTAGCGGGAGACAGGCAACACACGAGAAGTTGAACGTGCGACCGTGTTGCCAGACGGATGTCGCTCTGTTGCACCAGTGGAAATGCTCCGGGCATCATGTCGCATAGTCGATTTTTGTCGAATCGACATAAGTTTCCTCGGTGGAAAGGCCGCTTTAGATGAGTAATTTCAAAGAGGAAAAAACCTGATAGAAGCTACGGACTTGGGGTCATATTCAATAAAAGAACAAAACATTCGTTCAAAGGAATTCATTCAGTAAAAAAGGGAATATCGTGGAGAAATTTGAGGAACATCCCTCCCTTACTTCCTAAATTTCTTTAAAATTGGAAGGAAGCACTTTAAAAACACTCAGGTTATTTTTTTACCGTTTGACCACACAAAGAGACCGGGCCATAACTGAAGACTGATAGAATTATCTTTGTGTGGTTTGGGGGTTTTCCTAGCACTCCCGTCCAAGGAGAGGTTTTCTTTTGTTCGCTAATTGACCACTCAAAGAGACCGGGGCCACAAACTGAGGGTTGTGTAAAAGCCTTCCTTCCTGGAATTGAAACTATATTTGTTTTTTTTTTCTTTTGCAGTGCCGATACTAATCCACCCGATAGGATTACATTCACCGTCAAGGAAACAGAGTCCGCCCAGTTTTTTCTGTTTACCCTCGCCGTGTCCCACATCGCCGTACGCAACAATGTGGCGAGGCGGGAGTTCTGCGACATGTACCGCAAGCTGGTACTCTCGCTGCCCTATCCTCGGGAGTCGTTGGCAGCGGTCAGCAAGAGGTTCCTCCTATTCTTCAACACTATTCCAGTGGACACCGATTTGATTAAAGAACAATACATGGACAGTCCCATGCATCCGGAAAGCCGTGTCCTGGGCGAACCTGTGAAACTCAGCGAGTTGTGCCGCTGCGTCGTGAGAGAGAGACTGCGAGACAACTTCCAGCTGCCTCAAGGAGTCCACTGTATGAAAATACCGAAACCGGTCAAAGCGTTCCTCACTTTTGACTATCCTAGCCTAGAATAGGAATCATCTGGTCAAGAGGAGCCATTAAAATTATTAACATTGTACTTTTTGGTAATCGGCATATATGGGTGTGTCTCTTCACTATAATCCACATGGCCGACACACAGGGCTTTTAGCGTCGGTCCCTAAGTCCCTAAAACTTTTTTAGGCCTCTAAGGGTACCTTTTAGACCCCCTAAGGAAAGGGGCAAAACACACCGGCCACCACCTAGGCGAAAGCAATAAAAAGGCCATAAAGATGGTTATCTAAGACAGGGGTATCCAATAGAAGTGAGATAACCATCTTTTTTTCTTTTTTATTGCTTTCGCCACTGGTGGCGGCCGGTGTGTTTTGCCCCTAAAAGTCCCTTTTTTAGCTTTTGGTCCCTAAAGTACAGCTCCCGCCACAAAAAACGTTACATTGATCGATCGATGGATGGGCTGGGGATGCCAGTTTGGGCGATTAATTGACGGTTTGGGCAAAGGAAACTGTCAATTAATCGCCAAAACTGGCATCCGCAGCCTAACCATCGATGGATCAATGTAACGGTTTTTGGTGCGGGAGCTGTACCTAGAATTAAGTAATGTGTCACGTTTGAATTACTGTAAGAAGTTTCTAGTCATTTCTATTCCTATCATTGTGACGTTTGACAAAATGTCGTGTTGGCCTTGTGAATTCATTGAGATTGGTGCTACCGTTTATTCATATCAGCAATTTTTACAAGTGTTAATAAAGAGATAATCATCATTACAGGTTTTTTTTTCTGAAGGAACTTTCAACAAGTTCTCCCAAACTCTGATGCACAGCCAGATTCTTTAAGTACAGGGTGTTTCAAAAGTCCCTTCCACGAAAAGTGAAAGTGAGGGGGGGGACATTTTTTTACAGGGCTATGGGCTATGACCAGACTTTTGTTTCGGGAAGTGATTTAACCCCAAATTTTCCCAAAATTTCTGAGTATATTATGAAGGAAATGTTAAGATTTGTGCGAGTAAGAAAAGGTTTTTAGAATAATGGTTGAATAAAAAAGGGCCCTCATCCGGAAAATCTTTTGTAATTTGGCTTTAAATTTAAAGTTTTTAAATGTGTGATTGAATGTGTGATTGTGTATGTGAATTTTGCAATTGATTTAGAACGATTTCCGATGTGTCCAACATCACGATTCATCATTAACCATCATCATTCTTATTATTAAACTAAAAACGATGAATCTTAACAAATCGGAACGCTCTTTTCGTGTCCATAAATCTTTTTCACTATTTAATATGAAAGAATTTTTTTTTGGACTCACGTTTTTTATTGGTATTAGTAGAAGCCTAAACGAGTGCAGCTGATAAATTTTTTCACCGATGTTTTGTATTTCGTTTTATTTTAGTCACAACAGTGAATTTTCACCTCCGTGGCATGTCCCAAGCCCAAAGTTACTCTAAAGATGGTTAGATAAATAATTTAATTATTGTGAAATGGAGTTAAATGCTATTTTTTCGATTACTTCTAAGTTAGAAGCTGAGTATTTTGGCATAGACAATTTTTTTAACATCATTTTTTTAGACCATGTATGTAGTATTTCATTATCATCCAGATTTGAACTAAGTGTAAAGCTAAAAGCCTTTAAATCGTCAGAAAGTTAAAGATCCATTTCAAAATTATTCCAGACTCAAGAAGGATAGCAGGTTGATATCATAAAATCATGGGAAAAAGAAAGAAAAACAACTGTGAAATGTGATCCGACACTGTTCACTACTTCACTGCAACTAAAGTCCTTGCACTGAAAAAGTAGTTTTACAGATTTGATATGTAGTTAGGAAAAGCTCGTTTTACCGGTCGTATTTTTCAAGGCTTTACACAATAGGGGAAAGTTTTCTACCTCGGTCCTACACTGTTTTTAGCTAAACCTTTTTTAGTATGGCAACACTACACATGTAGTTGGTATCCTTACAACCAGAACTCACAGTCTAGCTATTTTTTTTTCTTTTTAACAAAATTCAATTTGAAATAATCAGAGATATTTTAACTCCTTTGAGAGAGTATTTCACTCCTTGAAAATCGGAATTACTCTTTAAAAAACTAGACAGGAGTAATTTGCACTCTTTGAATTTTTCACAAAGGATTAGCTTAAACCTTCAGCCACGGCATCCTAATTATCATACTTTTTAATTGTGTATTCATACAGCCATAGTACTTTTTTTTTTCATTTATTGTTCAGATGGTTAGGGAGTTTGATTAAAGCCCAATAAAATAGCATCTTAATTTTTTTTTTTTCAATTTCATTTTGTGTATAAAGAAGTAAGCGTTTTTAATAGAAATTTTGTCTTTGTATACTATGTAGTTTATGCTATTTCCGAATTTCACTCCTCATAATTGAATTTCACTCCTCCTAAACACCAATTCAATAAGATTTAATTGTTATTGAGTAGTACATGTTTCAGTTTATTTGGAAAATATTTATTTCCTTGTGAATGAAATAGACGAATTCTGAAATTAACTTCTTAAAACGGATTAAACTGGCACACGTTTTGAGAGCTTTTTGAATTATTTCTGAGAAATATGTTTCACATTTAAAAAAAAAAACGAGATGAAGGTCAATTATTTCTTTGATTTCCATTTTAAACAGCGTTCGAAATTGGGGTGGATTGCTGGTCCGGGACAACTAAAAAACGGCTCGGACCAGTGGAATCAGAAAATCACTGGTCCGCCGGACCAGTGTGTGCGTGGCGATAAAATAAATCCCACCCTCCAATTCTAGTTTTCGCTACGAGTTGGAGAAGAAAGTCATGAAAGAGGCATGCACCGTTCACACACACACTCTCTCTCCTAACAACCGGTTCAGGGTTCCCCCGGCGAAAAAGAAAAAATATTATTGAATATGTATTAATTTTTAAAATTACTATTTATTACTCACATTCAGTGCAATAGTTACTTTTTAATATTTAATTTAAATTTGTCGGACCAGTGATTTTTGTTGCGGACCAGTAAGATTGGCAAAGCACTGGTTCTCAGGTCCAGTGATTTTTTTTTCCAATTTCTAACGCTGATTTTAAGCCAAGAATAATTTTAAATAATCTTCCTAACGAGCAAAGTTTGTCTGCCCCGGCTAGGCACGAGTGGTAAACCCAAACGGGGAAGGCCCATCCTCTTCCAGGGTTGGATAGGTATGGAGAGAGGGAGAGCGCCAAACTGGTTTCCTCGCGCCAAGTACTCCACCTCCCTTCCTTCTCCTTAGAAGGAGTCGGGGGGGGTGCTTAAGTAGCCAAGCCAGCTACCCTGATTTCCCGCACCCCTAAAAAACTTGGATTTTCCGCGTTTCGGTTTGCCATTTGCCACTGGTGCCTAGCCGGGGCAGACAAACTTTACAATGTCTCCTCAATGTATTTGCATTCAAATAAAACCACCATTCTGAAATTGCACGAATTAGGGTGTAAACTCAAAAAAAAAATCCTTAAAAATTTAATTGTCTGCGATATTCAGTGTTTTTTAATAGTCAGGCTTCAGAATTAATTCTGGGGGAGGACTTTCCCTTTTTAACATTAAAGTCAGTGGTGCATCAACAATAAAAATTTGTCCGGTTCTGAATAACTGACGATTTCCTGAAGAGATACTGATGTAATTCGTCGTGTCGTCCATAAATTAATTTTTTTTTTGGGGGGGGGGGATCTCATAAAACAGAAAAAACTTTACATGGAAATACCTTTAATTAAACCTTTGAAATAATTTAAAGTTAATACTTTCTCGTTGTAGGTACACTTTGCAGGCCCATGCGGCACCCAATTTTAGAATCACTGCTCTAAACTTTCTACAATATTAAAATGGTGAAAATAATCAAAAATATCCCATAGAGATAAATTTAAGGTTCTGGCAATGCATGTGAAACTTCTGTTTCCCTTTCGTTTAAATCCAACACCAAATAAGTATTAATTAAAAAACACTCAAGTTTTACAGAGATTCTAATTACGTTTTTTAATTGCCTTTACATGGATAAGTATAAGTAGAAAGAAAATGTTCGAATTCAAATGTTTAAAATCTAAAAATGTTTCACACTTTATGTTAGTAAATTTTGTGTAAACTTTATGTCTGACGCTGTGATATTGTCCATAAAGAAAAAAATTCAATCGGGTAGGCCATCCTCTTGATAGTGTTTTTAGGTGACGTCACAACCGGTTATTTTCTTTTAACTGTGTACCTTCTGTACTGTAGGGCTTTTAACTGTTGCTAAGGCCGTTGTTTATCTGTTGCTAAGGCGGATTTTAGGTATGGGATCACGTAATTGCATAAATCCTCCAATAGAAGAATTCCACGGCTAGTCATTTTCTGTAAATGTAGGGCAAAAAACTGTAACTTTTCTATTGCCTTTATTAGATTCGAGTCATGTGATTGAAAATGCTCTATAGATAAGCTCTGCAGGAGTTAACTTCTAACTTTTAAACATGTAGTATATAATATACAATAGCGGCATACAATACAATAAAATAATTAGCTGAAAAGTTAAGAGCGCATGAGACAACTTATTTTTCAGAAAATTTGGTTTCAAGATAAGGAAGTGTTATCTAGTCACACTGCCGTTACCTTGTTATCGTTATCAGTATCATATCTAGTCAGGGGAGAACGGAAATATTCCTCCCCCCTCGCCCGATCTCTTTGGGGGTTGTTTCTCTGGCCGTTGTAAATTCTATCCTTCTCTATAATGTGTATGGTTCGGGGAGTGTCCGGTTTGGGAAGTTAGTGGAATTTGTCAACCGGGGTCGTTCCCAAAATAGTCCCTTTCTCAAAGCCACAAATGGAACCCCACCCACTATTGTCGGTATTTCCTCGCTAGCTGCCTGGCCTAGGGTTGGGGAGTACTGGAACTTGGATTTGTGCGTTCCCAACCGCCTAGCCAAGAAATAAATACAGACCACAGTCCTTATACAGCCCCTCAAGATAGGAGTTATCTTATCACGAGATCTGACCCCATTTTCCCAGCAGGACTCAGTGTGCTGTTGAGCCTTGAAAGAGAGAGATATGCGATGTGTCATTCCGAACGAACGAAAGCCCCAGTCTCCTGTGATCCCCACCAGCAACGATTGTGCAAACCAGTTTCAAAGCCTACCCTCCTCCAATAGGAGCATTCGCTCTTTCTTTCATTATTCGAGCATTCCCGGCACGGCATTCCTCTCGACACAGTCCAACAGCGGTTTAGTGCGGTTGCTACACGGACCTAATATTTCGTCAAATTACAGCAATTTCTTGTTCTCGAACCGAAATTTTTCCCAAGTTCGTTATGGATCCTTTCGAAAAGAAGCTGCATGATACCGGTTTGGTTTTTCCAGAATGCATATGGCGTTTTTGGCCAGAGTTGGAGTATTTGGACTTGGCCGACTTCGAAGGAAGCGCAACCGAAGGTTTCAGAAAATACCTGGGTCGCAAAAAAGAGCTTGCAGATTCTCCTGAATTCATTTCGTGCTCGTCTGATCGAGTGATTTCGATTCCCACGGACGACTGCCGGGTTTTATTCCAAAGGGTCGGTCACGAGCGGTACGGCCCTTCCATTTCGAGCTATCTCTCTGACTCTTGGAGGCGAAACGAAATTTTCCTGATCTACTTTAAAGACCTGTGCAAACAGCCGGACATTTTGCAATCCGGGGAAAAGGCCGTGCATTTCGTGAAAATCGCCAAACACTTCGGGGTTCCCCAATGGAATGACACGGCACCGGAGGTCGTCGTTGACTTCGAGACCGTCTGTGTTCCGATTTTAAAAGGATTGCGCAAAATGCGAAGCAAACACCCACTCCTCGTGATAGATTTCATAAAAATGGTGTGTAATACGGAAAGAGCGAGACGCAGGTTGTTCACTGAGGTGCCAGATCGAGAGCACCTCGAATTCCTCCTTGATGCAGCGAACGAGACGAAATTCAACTTCTGGGGTGTCAGAGAAGGGTTTTTAAAACTGATAATCTTCGAACTCGTAAAGCGTGGGGGTTACAACTTGGTGACGACCCTCATAAGATACGGATTTTCAATCCAAAAGATGCGACCACACAAGGTGCAATATAAACTTTCATACTCCATGTAAGTACGTCATTTTTTTATTAACCTTTTATCCTAGCTGAAGGGTGATTTTGGCAATTTTTGACCCCCCCTACCCCCATGTAAGGGTACGTAAGATTTTTCAAACCCCTCCCCCCTATTCTTACGTAAGATTCCATTTCGTTTTTCAAAATAATAAAATGTTAGAAAAGGATCACTTACACTAAAACTCTCAGTTTGACGTAAATCAAAGATTTTTATTTTTCAACAGATAAGTAATATTCTTGCTGTCGACTCCATATTTTTAAGTTTTTCTGGGGTTATTCAATAATAATTTGATTAGAATACATAATTGGAATTTGTTTACATCAACTTGGAAAATCTTACGTAAGAATGGGTTTGACCCCCCCACTCTCCAATTAAGGGTATGGAGATATTTCCTCCCCATCTCCCCCTCGGGACCCTTACGTAATTAATGAATGGCCCCTAAGGCCCTTGCCAAACTACTAGATGACTTTTGCTGCCCAAAACCATTAAGATTCTTATGAAACGGAGGGGAGACAAGGGGCAATGCACTAGACGACTAGACCAGTGGTTCCCAAAGTGGGTTCTACGAAAAAATTTAGGGGTTCCGTGTGACGAATTTTATTTCCTTAAAGAAAATAAGAATGGTGTTTTTTTATATTAAGTTCATCAAAATGAACTTAAAACTGTTCTTAAAACTGTATGTCCGAAATTCGGATTAGGTGTATGTACCAAAACAAGTTAAAACCCTCTTTTTACAGTCAAATTTCGACTATAAATTACTATTAAATAATATTTCATACACAAATAGGGTATCTTATCCTTCCTTTTTCATTAAAACGGTGGTAGACCCCACTGTTTTTTTCCCCATGGGTCCCCATTTAAAAAAAAAATTCAAAGAAAATTTCCTGTAACATTTAAAACTAAAGAAAATGGTAAGAGATAAAGTAATTCCTTTTAAAAGAGGTATGGCACTGACTTTGATTATTTATGACTTTTGTAAAATTATTTTCGTTAAAACGGCGGTAGACCCCACCGATTTTTCTTTCCCATTGGTTAGGAGACCTACTAAGCTACAAAATACGACATTCAGATATTTTTTAACGCGATGCTGTTTTTAGACATGCTTTGTTAAAAATGACACTTTTTGAAAATGTTACACTTTTAACCGGTTATAACTGCCAAAAGCATCACTGCCCCAGTAATTTGTTTTGCAATTAAGGTTGTCCTAATAGTGAAGTACCATGTAGAGGGAAAACATTTTGGGGGTATCATTGCTTTTTCAGAATAATGAGAGGTTTAAAAGTGGGCAAAAACTGAATTTTTTTGCGTTTTTTGTCGCAGCATAAAAAGGGAAAGCAACGACCCCCCACTGAAACGTTTGAATTTTTATAATCAGGCATATGTATGCTATCAATACATGCAAACAGATTTTCGGGATATCGTTGTTTTCAAGAGATACAGCACCAATAAGATACGAACATTTTCAAAACAACAACTTTTCAAACAGAGCAATCAAAAAATACAACTATCAGCTTAGTCCGAATTTCAAAATAATGGCTCTTAAAGAAAATAAGAATGGTGTTTTTTTTTAAATTAAGTTCATCAAAATGCAAATCATACCAAAAATATGTATTAAATTCTTAAAACTGTACCTATGTCCGAAGTTTGGATTAGGTGTACCAAAACAAGTTAAAACCCTCTTTTTTTAGTCAAATTTCCAAAACTTTTCTCGGGGAGGACCTAGAGCCCCCTGATGGTTCTTGGAACTCGCTTAATCACTACTTTTTTAAAATTAAGTTGGCTTGTTTCATTTAATATCAGATGTTAAATTTTGAAAAGTCGTTGATTAAAAAATATCCAGGGTTCCGCGATCATTGGCAACAAATTGGGGGGTTTCACGAGAAAAATAGTTTGGGAACCACTGCACTAGACTACTCCTGTAGTGGGGAAAAACGGGGGTGTCATCCTTTCCACTTCCAACGGCCAGTGGCGTAGCCAGAAAAAAATTTCGGAGGGGGATATTGGAATTTTGGGGGGCATATGGAGTAACTTTATTTATATTCTATGGTCAGAAAAGGAAAATTTCTGACTTTCGGGGGGGGGGGGGTATATCCCCAAATCCCCCCATGGCTACGCCCCTGCCAACAGCTATTGTAGTCTAGTGCAGGGGTTTCCAAACTACGGCCCGCGAGGCCCTCTCATCCGGCCCGCGGATACTTTTCTACCTGCGAAAAAAAAATCAAGGGGGATTTTTGAGGGAGTACACCTTCAAACTCCAGTATAACTAGCCTCACTGGGTGAGGCCATGAGCTGAATTGTTACAGAACGTGTGACTTGAAAGTCACAGTCAGCTGAGGAGTGGCTAGCTTGATGCTAACCCCCTCTTGATTTCCCCCACAAGATACAAGTGCACTTGTGCTTGCCTATTTTAAATTTAAAAGTTTCTTAAATGCATGTTTTTTCTCTTTTGAAAATAATAATAATTGTGATTTAATTATAATGTTGTTACTTAATTCTTCTTTCAAAACATAATGCTGAACCCCCATTTGAACTACCCACGAGCCGACACTGGTTTTGATTCTTTTTTTATTTAACCTCGAGTAAGTAAACGGCCCCCGAACTGCTGTTTAACAGTTAATGCGGCCCGCGGGCTGAAAAGTTTGGAGACCCCTGGTCTAGCTAGTGCATCGCAACCTTCTTTCTCCCCGCCGCGCCGTTTGTTTGATAAGAATGGTTTTCGGGACGAAAAACACTTCTAGTTTGGCCAGGGCCTTAGAAGAGTTATTTCAAAGGGGGGAAAACCGGATAGAAGCTACAGACTTGGGGTCATATTCAATAAAAGAACAAAACATTCGTTCATAGGAATTCATTCAATAAAAAAGGGAATATCGTGGAGAAATTTGCGGAACATCCCTCCCTTAATTCATATAAATCCTAAATTTCTTTAAAATAATCCCGAATGGAAGGAAGTAGAAGGAAGCACTTCAAAAAAACTCAGGTTATTTTTTTTTACCGTTTGACCACACAAAGAGACCGGGGCAATAACTGAAGACTGATAGAATTCTCTTTGTGTGGTTTGGGGGTTTTCCTAGCACTCCCGTCCAAGGAGAGGTTTTCTTTTGTTCGCTAATTGACCACTCAAAGAGACCGGGGCCACAAACTGAGGGTTGTGTAAAAGCCTTCCTTCCTGGAATTGAAACTATATTTGTTTTTTTTTCTTTTGCAGTGCCGATACTAATCCACCCGATACGATTACATACACCGCCAAGGAAACAGAGTCCACCCAGTCTTTTCTGTTTATCCTCGCCATGTCCCACATCGCCGTACACAACTATGTGGCGACGCGGGAGTTCTGTGACATGTACCGCAAGCTGGTACTCTCGCTGCCCCATCCTCGGGAGTCGTTGGCAGCGGTCAGCAAGAGGTTCCTTCTATTATTCAACACTATTCCAGTGGACATCGATTGGTGTAAAGAACAATACATGGACAGCCCCATGCATCCGGAAAGCCGCGTTCTGGGCGAACCTGTGAAACTCAGCGAGTTGTGCCGCTGCGTTCTGAGGGAAAGACTGCGAGACAACTTCCAGCTGCCTCATGGAGTCCACGGTATGAAAATACCGAAACTGATCAAAGCGTTCCTCACTTTTAACGATCCTAGCCTAGAGTAGGAATCATCTGGTCAAGAGGAGCCATGAAAATTATTAACATTGTACTTTTTGGTAATCGGCATACATGGGTGTGTCTATTCACTATAATCCACATGGCCGACACGCAGGGCGTTTAGCGTCGGTCCCTAAGTCCCTAAAACTTTTATAGGCCTCTAAGAGTCCCTTTTTTGGCCCCTAAAAGTCCCTTTTTTAGCTTTTTGTCCCTAAAGTACAGCTCCCGCAACAAAAAACGTTAAATTGATCCATCGATGGATAGGCTGGGGATGCCAATTTTGGCGATTAATTGACAGTTTGCGCAAAGGAAACTGTCAATTAATCGCCAAAACTGGCATCCCCAGCCTAACCATCGATGGATCAATGTAACGTTTTTTGGTGCGGGAGCTGTACCTAGAATTAAGTAATATGTGTCACGTTTGAATTACTGTAAAAAAGTCAACCATATGGACTTCTATTCCTATCTTTGTGGCGTTTGACAAAATGTCGTGTTGGCCCTGTGAATTCATTGAGATTGGTGCTACCGTTTGTTCATATCAGCAATTTTTACAAGTGTTAATAAAGAGATAATCATCATTACATGTTTTTTTTTTTTTATGAAGGAACTTTCAACAAGTTCTCCCAAACTCTGATGCACAGCCAGATTCTTTAAGAGTACAGGGTGTTTCAAAAGTCCCTTCCACGGCTATTATTTTGAAACAATAACGTCTCCTGGGGTCATGGAAGTAAGGGATACCCAGGTAAGTGACCTTGGAGCAGGGACGTGAGAACGTTTTTGAAAGTGAGGAGGGGGGGGCGAAGCATTTTTACAGGGCCGTGGACCAGGGAAGTGATTTAGCCCCAAATTTTTCTAAGGTCTTTTCTGAGTATATTATGAAGGAAATGTGAAGCTTTGTGCGAGTATGAAAAGGTTTTTAGAATAATGGTTGAATAAAAAAGGGCCCTCACCCGTAAAATTTTTTGTAATTTGGCTTTAAATTGTAAGTTTTCAACTCATGTTTAGACATTTGATACCCTTTGGGTTCTTCTTATAATCTTCAGTCCCCCTAGAAAACTTTTGTAAATTTCCCCCTCAAAATCGAATTCTGGCTTATTTTGCGACCTTTTAACAACCCAAATAGCACCGATATTCGTAAGCGACAGAACATTTATAAGAAAAACCAGTATCTCTCTATTCTAAAAAGTGTGTTTGGTGAACAGTTTCCAGGTAAAACCTTTTTAATTACATCCGTATAAAACATTTCTGGTATCAAACTAACTGTTTCGGTTCGATACCAGAAATGTTCGGTATCGAACTTTGAAGATATGCAAAAAGCCATTAGAATTTCTAAAAAAATCATAAATTTTAAAATAGTATTTCCATTTTTTTTTTAGATTACGGATATGGTCACAGTTACAAAGCAAGTACTGTCAAACAACTTATTATGCATCCAATCACAACGACCAAATGACACCATATTTTATGATGAAACAAATTAATTTCACGTTTTAAAAATGTACTTTACAGTACTTTCCAAATTAAATACCTTTCAAAAGACCGATAAAAGTGTTATAGGGTCACACCTATACAGGCAGATCTTCATGAAATTTATATGCTTAATGTATCCATTAAGATTAAGAAAAAATCTCAATTTTTATCCAATTCTGCTTAGTAGTTTCTGTGATTCGGCCGTTTAGTTTACGCTCATCATTATTCTTGAATTTGAGTGGGCGCTTCAAGCTCGTGATATTTTGCGTTTTACGCAACCCAATTGTTATTTCTATAGATAGAACTTAAATATTTGGTACGATATTCATCAATAATGTACAGAATCGAATGGTTGCATGAATTTTAAAATTGAAATTATCTATCGTGGTTAACACTAGAACCGCGGCATTTTCGGTATAACTAAAACCGCGGGCCTGGGTCAAATTGACCCCGGCTTATAAACAGGGTTGCTGATTTTTTTGATTTTTAAAAAAAAAAATAAAAAAAATCTGATTTATTTTATTTAAATCGGATTTTTTTTATTTAAATCAGATTTTTTTTATTTAAATGAATTACTAGCTCTGAACTTCCCCAAAACCGGTTAATAATTTACTGATATTGTAATATCCATGTTATATAATAGTTTAGCATTACTTAATATCCCAATATTTATCTATTTTAGGCATTAATTAATTGAATTAATTAAGGGAAGTAGTTTGCTACCATTTCATGGTGAGATGCCCAAACCCATCCTAAAATGGTGAATGAAACAATTAATTGTACTATCAATTACTAAAATTATTTATCCTTCTTTCTATAACTATTTTTACCTAATTTTGAATCAATTTTTAAAAGAAATGATGACTATTTCTAAAAAATATATATGCATCAATTTTATGTAAAAATTTTAATTTCAATAATTCAGTTTTATTGATTTCACTAAATGTATTGTGCATTTATTTCTTTAAAATAATAATTAATTACTTATACAAATAAAATCAAATAAGCAACTTATTGACAGTTATGTACCCAGAGTATTCGCTGTAGTTATGTTAAAAAAAATAATAGTTTGGAAAACATGACTAAAACTATAAAAGCAAGCTTTCGATAAAAATCATTCTCATGCTTGTATTTTAAAAAGGGGATGTATACCTGAAAAAAATTTAAAGATTTTTAATTCTAGTTTAATTCATCACAATTATTGATTCCAAACGCTGCTATTTACCTCTTTTCGTTGTAAATATTTTTGTAATTGGTAGTACAATTTGTTCTTGAAATTACAGGCAATTTTATGTAGATAGAGGAACCTAAAACTATCTCCCAGTTATTTTAAGCAACTGCAACTAGCAGAATTTAAAAAAAAAATTGAAATGCAAATAACCTTGCAAAGCATTTTAAAGCATACAACTATTTTTTTATTTAAATTGTGGCAGTTTAACATTTTTTATTTAAATCAATGATTTTTATTAAAAAAATCAAGTGATTTAAATCATGATTTAAATCAAGCAACCCTGCTTATAAAACTGAGCTTTTAATGGAAAATATAATATTATTTGAGAAAAATTACTTTATTTACTTCTTTGCTCTATATTAAGGTCAATAAAGGTAGACATTATTATAATAAGTATTAAAATGCCAAAAATGTGTAAAAGACTTAGAACTTTTCAGGGGATGATTATATTTCTGAAGCTAAAAATTTCAGTAAACCCAGATTTTAATAATTTAATACATATTTACTATAAACATCACCGGCATTCCATAATTTAATGCCAAATTTAGCTTTAAATTCATAATTTCAATTCAATTTCCAGGCTTTTCCACCAAATATCGTGTGAAACTACTGCTGGTCAATTTTCAAAAAAATTCGTTTCTTTATAAAAACAAATAAAATTCCCTATACTTTTATTTTAAGTGTCAGAAATTATTAAAATAGTATCAGTTTGAAGAAATTTTTATCGCATTTATTTTTATAATTGCAAATTCTCATTTTTCCCCAAATAGGCTTTTGAGCATAGAGGCGCAATAGATTGGTGGTTCCCAAAATCATGATTACCCTGAAATTACTAAGTTCTAGCCAAATTTAGCTTTAAATTCATAATTTCAGTTCAATTTCCAGGCTTTTCCACCAAATATCGTGTAAAACTACTGCTGGTCAATTTTCAAAAAAATTCGTTTCTTTATAAAAACAAATAAAATTCCCTATACTTTTATTTTAAGTGTCAGAAATTATTAAAATAGTATCAGTTTGAAGAAATTTTTATCGCATTTATTTTTATAATTGCAAATTCTCATTTTTCCCCAAATAGGCTTTTGAGCATAGAGGCGCAATAGATCGGTGGTTCCCAAAATCATGATTACCCTGAAATTACTAAGTTCTAAATTTCTTCTGCTGTAGCTACCTCTAGATTATGAAATTGTAAGTTCAGAGCTTCAAAAAAGATCAATTTATGATTTTTTGCATTATTTTCTTCAAATAAAAAAAATTAGACTGCTTTCAGGGGGAATTTGGAGGAAAATTAACAGGATATATACCTAAATTGCATCTGAAACATTTTACCTTTGTAAAATGAATTACCCTCAAAAAATAGGGAATGGACAGAGCTCTTCCATGATTTTTTACCGATCCACCCTTGTGTATTCGGAGGAATGCAATTTGTAACTTATCTGCTCGAAAAACCTGTTTCAAGCATTCTTTGTTATCCCAAACTGGTCTAGTGACCTTGACCTGTGTGGGAAAAGAGGGTAAAACTGATAAAACAGGATTCTTCAAATTTTTGACAGCACTCTAGTCCTAGTGCGATTTCATAAGGGTAGAAGGCTTTGGGTCAGAATGACCCGCCCCGCGGTATTAGGTATACAAAAAAATTGTAAAAGCTAAAATCCTCATTTTATCACAGATTACTATTAACAATGATTCAGGAAAAGCCACAAAATTTTTTAAGTCTGCGTTTGTAACTTTTTGAGAAAAACGAAATCAAATCTCGTTTTCGGTCAAATTGACCCACTCCGCGGTTCTAGTGTAAAAATGGTTCTGAAACAAGAGAAAAATAATCAAGAAAGTCCTAAAAAATGCGTATAGCCTATAACCTCTATGAAGCGTTCGAAATTGGGGTGGATTGCTGGTCCGGGACAACTAAAAAAACGACTCGGACCAGTGGAATCAGAAAATCACTGGTCCGCCGGACCAGTGTGTGCGTGGCGATAAAATAAATCCCACCCTCCCATTCTAGTTTTCGCTACGAGTTGGAGAAGAAAGTTATGAAAGAGGCATGCACCGTTCACACACACTCTCTCTCCTAACAACCGGTTCAGGGCAGTTCAAGGGGGTTCCCCCGGCGAAAAAGAAAAAATATTATTGAATATGTATTAGTTTTTAACATTGCTATTTATTACTCACATTCAGTGCAATAGTTACTTTTTAATTTAAATTTGTCGGACCAGTGATTTTTGTTGCGGACCAGTACGATTGGCAAAGCACTGATCCGCAGGTCCAGTGATTTTTTTTTCCAATTTCTAACGCTGCCTATGAATATTTTTCAGTACCATTCCAAAGACATTTTCTTTCAAATATTGAAGAAAAATCTGTGGGGTTTGGGGGTTTAAGAGGTTTTTTTGCATCGTTTGATGACAGAAAGTGATTCTGATTAAAATCCACTTTAACATAAGTAGCCATCCAGAAAAAACTACTGGCCCTTGGTAATAATTTCTGTAAAGAAAATTTCTGAGTTTCGGGGGGGATATATCCAAAAATCCCCCCGAAACTCAGAAATTTTCTTTTATTGACTATAGAAAACCACTAAAACTACCCCATTCCCGAAATATCAATATCCCCCCTCTAAAAAAAATTTATATTTATATATATTTAAATACAAATATGGTTTTAAAAATTTAATAGTTTTACCTGCAAACTGAAAGTATTAACAATTTAAAAGGATGCACATGAAGCCCCGTTGAGCTAAAAGTAGTCTATAAAAAAGCTAAAAATTAATTGAACGGGGGATTTAAAAATAGAAAGTATCCAAAGCTAATATAAATTCCCCGTATAAAGAAAATCCGAATCCCGGAGCCCCCGCCTCAAGCGCAGAAGTCAGACCCGCAACCCACCCGAATAGGAAGGAGAAAGACCCGAGCAGCACCCAAACCCCCTCCCCGCAAAGACCGCTTATACCGATAACCGATAAATCAAACTTATGGAGTTTTAGTACGAATTTTATATGAAACTATGCGGAAATTTTCTGCATATTTCAAAACCGTCCTTATCTTTTTTCTATCAGCAACAGTTAAGAAAATATATAGTTTGTCTTAGACACTGGAAGGAAACCATCTCACTTCCTTTAGAATCCGCATTGATTGATTGACACTTCCTTACCAGGTGGTAAATCTTTCAAGACATTACTCCCCTGTAGGTGATAAGAAAACACATCTAATTGGACGTGTCCATGTCCAATCTGGAAAGCGACACGGGATTTTATCTCAGGTCTGATATCTGAAAGCGTGTTAAAAATAGGCAATTTCCGCATTCGCATTCTCTTGAACCCAGTACGTCACAAATGCGGAAGGAGAAATCGGTAAACACAAAGCCTGTTGGATTGCTAGGAGGAGTTTCGGTACGCAAAATCGTGATTAACAAAATAATCATATTTTTAAATTGACATTCTTCATTTCACTCAAAATCCAGACACCGCGATGGGAACTACTTTGTTGGTTAGTGACGTCATAGGGTCAACTTAAGTTGCTGTCTAGCTAGTAGCCGTTTTAAGACTTAAAATTGATATAAAATAAGTTTAAAATAGTGGGGAAGGGGGTACATACGTAAAAAAATTGTGGGCAGTATAGAAATTCAAGTAAAAAGGGGTCTCGGGGGTCCTCCCCAAGAAAATTTTTGGAAATTTGATCCTTAAAATCAGTATTTTAACTCGTTTTTATCCATTTAATCCGATTTTTGAAGGGGAAGCCACGCCCCTTGTTCGGCACTAGTTAACTAGAACTAGTTGCAACTAGTAGTTAACTACTGATCAACTAGTAGTTTAACTACTTTTAGTTTAAAGTAGTTCAACTATGGACTCTAACCGCCTATCTGGTTCGAGACTTCACGGAACCAACACGTGACCTACAACTGAGCTTGCGATTGGTTACCACAGATACTACACTAGTAGATCTACTAGTGTAGTATCTGTGGTAACCAATCACAAGCTCAGTAGGTCACGTGTTGGTTCCGGGTGACGTCAGACGGTTAGAGTCCATTAGCTTAACTACTTTTTTAACTAACTACTAGTTACTAGAATTAATTAGAATTTTGCCAAAAAGTAGGTTATGAAATTAAATAGACTAGTTAACTACTTTGGGAAATATTTAACTATTAGTTGCAACTAGTCCCAGGAAAAAATAGTTAACTACTAGTTACAACTACAATTTCCCAGACTAGTTAGTAGTTGGTAGTTAACTATTTTTTGCCCACTTGTTGCCGAACACTACTTTTAACCCCCTTTATACCATACACCTCTGGCTCATGGTATGGTACTGGGGATTCCCCCCTAAATTTTTTAACTTTTAGGACAATTATCTACCTTAAAACAGAAAATTAAATAATATAACCTATATGCTCCACTTTCTGTTCTCACGTTTCTCCTGCATTGCCGTTGCCCCTTCATGCTTCGTTGACCCCCACTCACACCAGATGAGGGTCCAGAACAAACAAATCAATGCAAGGAAGTTCTGGAAAGCCCGCCCGTGACAGACGCCTCGCCCTTTGCATTCTTTGCTATTGCTATTGAATGGGGAAGGGAAGGAGGTTGGAAAGTGAATCATTTTCCTTCCACGTAGGAGTCGGCTTCATATCGAAAATAGCAAAAATTTTACGATTTTTTTTTTGTCAATTAAATTATAGTTTATAACAAACACTATGCGACAAAAAAAATGTTTTTACGTTTTTCGACGACTTTATAACTTTGAACTCGATTTTCAGGGTCAAAAAGCATTAAGTTACTTAGTAAAACTTAGGTTCTTTAGTTATTAACTAAAAACTTGTTAGTAATAAAAAATACAAGTACTAAAGGGGGGGTCTGGGGGTCCTCCCCCAGAAAATGTTTGGAAGTTTGACTAAAAAAACCAGGTTTTTAACTTGTTTTGGTACACCTAGTCCGAATTTCGGGGGGGGCCAGGGCCCCCTCCCTTATATACGCCACTGACCTGAGCGTCCGAGCGCTATCGCGGTTCAGAGATCCTTCCGAACCCTTCCGCGGGTGCTTCGGAGGCGATAACTCCTCAACCTCTTTTTTCCTAAAAATCATTGCTGCATATTATTAAATTTGTGCCCTTGAGGAACGGTTAGGACCCTTTAAAAATTAATTGTTTGAAAAATAAGTGAAATAAATAGAGTGAAACAAATCTTACTATTTTTAGCGATTTTTTTTGCGTTTTTAGGGGGTTAATTATACCCCTTAAACCTATCCATCTGTTACAAATTCTCATATTTCATTAATTTGAACCTTTCGTGTCTCCTGGAGGGCAATTTGAAGACTAAAGCAATGCTTTTTGACCCTGAAAACTGATTTCAAAGTTATAAAGTCGTCGAAAAACGTAAAAAGGGAGAGGGGCTGTTCTCCGAAAATCTGAGGATGATGGAGAAATACGGGGGTCGGATTCGTATTCAGGGTGCCATTTTACATAAGAATCTGCTATCAAAGTTTCTGTGTCATTTTGACCCATTTTTTTAGGTCGTATAGTAACTTATAATTGAAATTTGGGGAAATTTTTTTTTGGACTTAATAACTTTATTGATGTCACAATCAATAGAATGCAAGGCAAAATTTCTGCTTTAAAAACTTTCTCGGTTGAATTTTTACACGAATAAAAGGAGAAGAAATTTTACTTTGCACCTTCCAAAGCAGGCAATTTTCAAACAACAGTAAGGATTCCAACAAGCCCAGTGCTCTGAAAATTCAGGCAAAAGATTGAATCCATACAGCTATCTATTGATATTTGTTTTTGGTTTTTAAATTGAATTTAAATAAGAGAAATGTGGGTTGTTCCTTGTCTTAATGGACCCCCTTCTTCTCCCCTAATTTTAAACTTATTTTATATCAGTTTTAAGTCTTAAAACAGCTTAACGCTGCTAGATTTAAAGATATTATTTTATCTCCCAGGGAGGACCTAAATTGAATATTTCATCTACTGGGGATGAGTTTGGCAAAAAAGCAAAAAGTCTGAAAACTGCGAGAACGACATTTAATCTCTTAAATTGAGAATAAATCGAAAGAACTAATCATTACAATTAGTTGACATTAATTTCAACAACAAATTCTTACACTTTAAAATTAATTACCTCATTCATAAGTAGGCCTTACCATACGTCCTGGTTTACCCAGGACAGTCCTGGGTTTTGGAGGCTGTCCTGGGTCCCACAATGTCCTGGGTTTTTGTAATTTTAAGACTGGACAAAATGTTTTGTGAAATTTTCGAACAGCATTTTTTTAACCTACTTCTACGGCTTCACTTTAACTCATATTTAAACTGCTGAAAGGGGCCGACTCTCTATTTGTACTGTCAAACACCTTTTAAATGTGAAAATTAACTCTGAACTTAATTGTTGTGAATTTTACGATTTAATTAAACCTTACAAAGAATTTTTGAAAAAAGTGATGTCAAGTGAAAAGTACAAATGATTAAATAAAGTATGTTATTTCAGTTTAAATGTTTAATTTTTTTTTAGTTTGGGTGTTTATTTAGTTTTTAATCTTTGATGGACCGATAGGTCGACAAAGTGTCCTGGGTTGAGCTCAAGAAAATAAGGTAAGCCTATTCATAAGTCAAAAACATCAACTTGAATTTTTAAAAAATGAAATTCCCAGTCAAAAATTTCAGTTCATAAGCTGATTCTTTTTAAAATAAAAAGTCTGAAATTTTCAAGATGTGTGAAAATCCTACAAAAGGCTGAAAAACTCATCCCTGCATCTAGGCGCCCCACCAACAAAATTCCCATAAACGGTCACGGAGACCAACCTTCTTCAAAAACGAACCGTCACCATTGTCGAGGCCTCACATTTCGGTATTTCCCTCACCCCCCAGGTAGATCAGCTGGTTCTTCCCTTTATTCGATTGAAAAGGAGCAAGAATCCCTCTGTGTGGCGGTCAAGTATAAATAGGGGCTTAAAAATTCAAGTTGAAGCACGAAACTTCCTTGTTTGAACTTTCACACAATAACCTAACCACACAATATCCTTGATGAATGATAACTGTCAGAGAGCTGCATCCATCCATCCATCATCCGATTCCAAAGATAAGGACCACGTGACGAATCGGGGGTGTGTCTGTTTTGGTAGGGGTGAAACTGACCAATGGCTACGCTATATAGGCCGACTATTCTTGACCTTCCGCCACCAGCGCCACCTAACGGATACTTCGACAGTATATACTTTTCCATCAGTTCAGAATTTTAGTGTGAGATCTGGTAGTGTCTTGTAGTCTTGCGTAGTGTCTTGTAGTCTTGTGTAGTTTGCCAGGGAAGAAATGAGTGCAGCAGCTGACGTCCCGAAGGAACAGGCTAGCCCTAACCCGCCGGCCATCAAGGCAAGGGTTTCCAGAAGGAAGAGCCGCAACACCGGGAAAAAGTAAGCCTAACTTTTCCTTATTTCTTACATGGGTAATGTGCCTACATTGGAGAATTTTTATTTTTTTCAAAAACATGAAAATATATTCTGATATTTTCATATTGTTGTTTCTGTTTATGTTAGAAATCAATATTATTCAAGCTTTTTAAACCACAAAAATGTTTTTTCATATAAATTAATTCAAAAAATCAATAACATTTTTAAGTTTACGACGCATCTTATAATTAAAAATCTAATGTATTAAGTTTGAGTAATTTTTTAACTTGCCATGGAATTTAAATTCAATTATCTATCGGATAACCGAGAAGTTTTAAGGTAAATGAATTTACTTAATAGTTATGGACTTTGTCTTAAAAGTTCATGTTTTTAGATCATTTTTTTTTCTATTTTTACATATGAACAGGCCACGAAATTGACGTTTTCAACCTAGGCACATACTTTTTATGCAGTTAACTGTGTGTTTTTAATGGACAATTGCAGTCATTTTTTATTGTGAAATCTATATGTATTCGTAATAGCTTAAAACCTTAAAGCTCTAAATTTTAAGTTATTTTTAATTAAAAACAGCTTCTTTTCGGTCTGAGCTGAAACAACTGGTGACGTCACGCGTGTCTTTGTTCAATCATTTCACTTTGAAAGCCATTATAAGCTCTATTGCTAGTAAAAAGCATAAATGCAGTTGTTTTCATGAATTTAAAATTATTTTACATTTAAGTTTATAAATATATTCCTGTAATTACTGTCCCATTAGCCCCTATACGTGGGTTATTAAGACACATGTGCAGGACACTAAAATTGGTTTTCATATGTCGCCTGGGTTATTTTCAAGCTTTAATTAAGTATCACTTGGTTTATTATGAGTAAAGTAGGTTTATTCAAATTTATAATTAGGTTTTTCAAAGTTACTAAACTAAACTAAACTCATCGGCGCAACAGCCCTCTAGTGGAACAAGTCCTACGATGCCCATCTTCGTTTTCTTGACCGTGGGGCCCTTGGGTGCAAGGCATATGTCTCGGCGGTTAGGTGGTCAGTCTAACGCAAGACCCCCAGTGTTTAGTTCCCAAGCACGCTTGGTCCTCAATTTATCGACCCACTCAAGGGATGAAAGGTTGAGTGGACCTTGCCCGGGAGCCGGGAATCGAACCCCGGACCTGTGGCACGGAAGAGCTATGCGCTACCACTGCGCCACCGGGCTTCCTTCAAAGTTAAGAGCGTGAATTGTTATTAATTTAAAACTGTCCTAAAAGCTTTGAATTTCATGTTTAATACTAGAAATAATTGCACTAATTAAATTTAAAGTACCTTAAAATACTATATTTAAGGTCTAAAAATGCGTTCGAAATCCAGAAAAGAAATTAGAAGAGATTCTTGAACTGTTCCAATGTGCCTCATCTACTACCAGTTAAATAAGAAATAGATATTTGTAATTGAAATTGGGAAACAAAACTTTTTTGGACATAACTTTATTGATAACACTAAAGAATTCAAGGCAAAATTTCTAATTTAAAAACTTTCTTGATTGAATTTTTACACGAAGAAAAAAGGTGAAGAAAATTAACTTTGCACTTTCCAAAGCAGACAGTGTTCAAACACTAAGGGTTCCAATGGAAGGCAAAGGATTGTATTGATACAGCTACCTATTGATATTTTTTCCAGATTTTTAAAGTGAATTTAACATAGAGATAAGTTGTTTGTTCTAATGTGACCCATTCTCCCCAATCCAAAAATTAGGTATAAGGTAAAACACTATTTTTAGGCAAATTTACAAGCATTTTCTGTAGGAAGACCCCTCTTTAATTAATATTCAGTATTAAAAGATGATGGATGGGGTCAATAATTTATATATCCTCTGAAATTTTTGAAAATGCAGTTGTACCTACACAATATGTAAAAAAAAAACCTTCGTCCCACCCTCAACGGAAAAAGTTCCATATTAAAGATTCTACCCCGAAAAATACATCATGGATAAAAAGGAGCCAGATTTCCAGATTATTTTGTGGCACGCCACTTGATTTGTGATTTCGATTGCGGCCCTCGAGTTACTATAACAATTTCCGAATTTAATTTCTGTCTTGGATTCTCCCATTTCTCACTTTTGTGCTGTAAATTATAAGCAGAATCAGAAATATAATTTGAATGTCAATTTAAGAGGTTTTTAGGACTTTTCTTCAGTTGAAATTTCATAAGGTTTAAAAAGGGAATAAATTAATCAACTCTTTTTTAACTACATCTTAATTGTGTGTGAATACACTTATAGTATTTTTCGACTATTGTTCTGTATTTTATAAGGGTCGTGAATTTCCAGTTAACATTTTGTGGTTACCAGTGGCCTGTCCAGGATAATTTTACTACACGTTTTACGGTACCTTCACAAATTCAACATTTGATAATTAGGTACTTTCACAAATTCAGTTTTAGGAAAAAGGTACCTTCACATAATACATTTTTAAAAGAATGTTCTCTTACTAAGCTATGTTCTCAATAGTAAATTATTAGTCATTCTAGAATAAATTTTCTTTTGTTTCTAATGCTAAAAATTATATGTACTTGTTTTTAAGTTGATTTTGCACTTAAATTTTCACAAATTAGCACTAAATTTTCACAAAATAGGTACCTTTTAAACAAATCCGAGACAGACCCCTGGTTACATACTCATACAATGAAAATTCTATTATACAGGGTTTTTTTGTGATTTTCTTTTGTGCTCTCCTTTTTTCAAACTGGCTATTCTATATGAGGAATCTATTTTGTGTATGAGCATGAGCATTTGTAATGAAACTTACCAATGTTATTTCACAAAAAAACATCGGAACTACACCTTTTATATTATTTAGGAGTGCAGAATATAGTTGTTTTAAATTTCGATTATTTATATTAAAAAATAAGTTAAATGTAAATACATATTTAATTACTTTTCCTGGTGTTCAATGTTTCTGGGAAAAAAATTATATTTTCCATTCCAAAGTTGGGAATGTTGATACGACTCTAGAAAATTCTCTCACTTAAGCATGTGTGAAAAGCAATTCTCCCATTTGAAAGGGTTTAACTGTACATAAAAAATTGCTTTGTACCAACTACAAAAAATTTTTCCAGACTCCAAATCTACAAAGAGTTTGGGATGTGCATGTGGAAGGACTAAAAAATAGATATTTTGTTAAAAATGTATGCTTTTCTTAGATTTATGCTAGCTATTGAGTTAGGTAGAGCATGGTAGGCACCCTTGTTGACTTATTAGTGTAAAAAATGCTGAGGGTATCTTGAGTTTTAAAATCTTCCTTTTTTTATAATCTCAATGTGGGCAGGTATGTTGATTCCATATGAAATCATTACATTTTATTAAAAGAAACGGCAGTTAAATGGAGATTTTAGGAAATCTTATTCTCGTGAGGATATATCACTATTTTCTGTCCAGTTGAATGATTAATTAATAACACTGGGCAAAATTGAAAATGCCATAAATTATATGTAATTTCAGCCTACTAAACACGCATATGGCGATAACAATTCGATCTTGGTTCCGATGTTTTCGTTTAGATTTTACTATCTATGATCATTTAATTTGCCTTCTAAGTGATGTTTACCCCTTTAATTCAAAAAGAAATAATTATGAAAACATGAAATTGTCTTGCAAAAATATAATTGAATTTGAAATGTCTGTTAGCTCTTTTGAGTATACTAAACGTCTAGTCTAGAATTTATCTAAAAATCGTCCAAAAGTTGTTCACAACTGCAAGCTTAGACTATTAGACTTAGTTCTGATCCCTTTGCTAAATTTCATTTATATACTCTTAGAAATACTCCCCGGGGTTATCCCTAAATTATCTAGTTATAGGATATGTGCCTTTAAAAATATTTACCGTTTCAATCTCTAACAAAAAGCCAATTTGTGTTGTCAACATGATTTACTCTGATTCTGATCAAATGCTTCCAAAATATTTTTTAAAAACCTTATAGATGGCATTTAATGTGTTGAGCGGGTAAAATTAGACATCTTAAGTGTGTAGAAGGGGTATTCAGACTCTTTACAATGTTCAAGTCATTTATGCTTTCAAAAGTAGAACGTCTATTTGTTTTATTGAATACAGAGTTAGCCGACTGATCCATTTTTAAAGTAACAGCCAACTTTTTTTAATTCCTGTTGGAAGTACCGAGTACTCCTTTCAAGTGTGCATAGACACTCAAATCATATTTCATAAACTAAATACGGTTTAGAAACTTCTAAATGTGTTTATAAGTATCTTTCATGCGCGCAACCTGTTCAATGGGATTGGAAGGCAGTTTACGACTTTTGCGAAGCAATATCGTTATGACATTTAATTTTGACATATTTTTTGCTAAGATGCTACTTGTTTACATTGTCCGGGTCCCATTTTTATACTATCAAGCCTTCTTTATCCAATCGAAACACATTAATTACGATTAACACTATAATTTCCATCAAAATAACGATAAAATTATGTATGACAGCGACAAAATATTAATATTATAATCCATGCGTTGAATGCTTGAAGACATTCTAAATAAATAGTACTCAATTTTATGTCTGAACTTTAGACATAACTTAAGTATAAATTTATCCTGAGCAATGTTTTAAAATTCTAATATTTCCAAGGAAGATACAGAAATGGGTAAAATATTAAAGTTTTGGAGCCGAAAATGTAAAAAAAATTAAGCATCGTCACTAGGAAAAGGAATAGAAGCATGGTTCACACAAATTTTGTAATCTTTCCGAAACTACATTTAAATTTCCCTGTAAATGCCCTCCTCTTAAAAAAAATATTCGAAGAACACGATACCTACAGTATATATGTTACGGGCAATGTGATAAATCCGGGCATTATTAATAATGCCCGGGCCAAGTTCCATATTCAGTAGAATTTATGAATGAAATTTATCACTTTATAAATTTATGAACCTCCACTTCGGGTATTATTAATAATGCCCGATTAATCACTTTGCCCATAACATATATATCAAAGAGGGAGAATTTTTAAAAGCCCATGTACTACTAAAAGCCATGCCCCTACTTTGTTTTGCGGTAAAAAATGGTGACCGTTATCCCCATCCCAGTTGTACAATTGTTAGTTGCACTATTTGTTCAATTGTTAGTTGCACCTCAGTTGCACTAGTTAGGCAAATAACGCTTGCTGCCGCCTTTTGATGTCCCCAGTCTGTGTAAATAAAATAGGCGGTTTGAAGTCATTCTTTACCATGCCAACGCATAAGAAATTTATTGAGAAAAAAGTCAAGGTCAATCACCGATTCTATTTACACGGACTATAGTCATTCACCTGCCGATTCTATTCACACAGACCATAGTCATTCACCTGCCCTGCAAAGCAAAGAGGCTGAAACTTCAAATATAACGGGGGTTTTCTTTCTTGTGTGTTTGCAGAAGGGCGGTTCCCCGTCAAGAAAAACCCTCCGACAAACACAATGAACCCCATCTTGGGTTGTGAAGTACCTCCCAGGATGACAATGCTTTCAATAGACCTTCTGAGTGACAGTACAGATTTTACAGCCCTTGGTTTATGGCCCCGGTCTCTGACTTGTCACCCTTCCTCTGACTTGAGTGCCAGGGAAAATCCCCTTAACAAAAGAGATCGTGGCTCCCCCTTTGTTGGAGGGGGTCATCGTATGGTGGTGTTTGCGGTTTTCCTATTGTCCCCGTTTCGAAAATTCGGATATCTGTGTTCCTTATGATGTCTATTATAGCCATAGATACCTGTGAAAGACGGTCTCGCTCTGGTCGAACGCTTTTCTCGAGAGAATGTGGTTCACACGGTCGGAGAAAACTTATCCATTAATCCTTTCTTTTCAATCCAAATCCATACCCACAAAAATACCTCAGCACGTGTAAAAATGTGTGTGGTCTTTCGAAGAACGCCTCGAAGTTTACCATATTTAGCTACCAACTCTTCCGTTTTAGCCGGGAAGATTTCCGGTTTTTTTTAGAGAATCTTCCGTCATCTGTTTTTTGCTCAGTTAAAAGATTTTTTTCTCATCAGTTATTAATCCGACTTGATTAAAGCTTAAAAGCAGTTGTTCTGGTGTTGGAAATAATGAGTAGCTAAATCTCTTTGTAAAAAATAATGAATTGCGTATGAGAAAGTGGTTACCAATGCAGAATGTTTATTGACAGCTTTAATAATTGATAATTATAGTCTAAGAGCCAGTAAACAGATGATGACACATATTTTAGGAAAGCCTTAAATTTTCTCAGTGAGTCAGTTGTACCTACCGTACATGAGGTGGGGGTTAGTTAAGCCCAGTCGCGGTAGGTTTAGCGTTGCGCAGGTGTGTCAGGTGTGAAAATTTGGTGAACTAAAAAAGTATTTTAGGAAGGCTGCCGTTTTGACATGTCAAAATATATTATTATATGTACTCAAAAACAACATGGCAGACGATTCCCATGGAGAAACTTGACGAAACTAAGACGAAACTTGACGAAACTAAGACGAAACTTGACGATCCTTGCACTAGTCTTCCAGACACTAGTGTAAATGGTGCTTTAAATCCCGTATATGACGACTGTTTTACCATCATTTCGTTTTTTTAAATTTTTAACCTTTTACCTGCCGATGTTCCCAAATGGGAACATCACTTTAGGGAATTTTTTCACCACTTAATTTTTCATGCAGGAATTTGATACTTGGTAGTAAGAAACTCAAAGATATGAAGTTATTTTACATGCAAAAGTTTTTCACGTGCAATTTAATTCTTTTTGTGGAATTTAGATCAAAATAACAGATTTTTGGCTCTTCCAAAAGTTGCACAAGTTTCAATTTATGATAAATTTAAATAAATTTAGTTTTAAATAATTATGCTGTGTTTAGGAAGCTTAAGTACCCATCTTTTCAATTGGCTTGGCAGAATAGCTCCATATTTTAATTTTGGAGAGTAATTACCAATTCAGCGTATATGTTCCCAAATGGGAACATCGGCGTTTGGGGTATAGTTTTTGAAGGGATTTTTATAACAAGTAAAAATTCGAGCTATTTCTTATTTTCTTTAATTTTTTGAACTTTTTCGGTCTCAAAGGATCTAAACAGGTTAATCATGATATTTTAAATTTCTAAATCTATAATTTTAATTTTTTTCACCTGATTTATGGAGGAATAAATGCCAAATTTTTATAGCAGATTCCTACTTTTGTATATTTGTCAAACACCCTGACCGATTAATCTTCAGTAATTATTATTAGGGGTTATGCAAAGGGCGTGTTTGGAGTACTTCTGAGGACTGGGGTACTTATTTTGTTCAAGTGCTCTTTTTTACATAAAAATTTTAGATATAAGTTTGAAGAATTTTGAAAATAAGGAAAAGTGTGTACATCTAAAAGCACTCTTCTAACGTACGTTGGATATAAGAGATATGTTGTTTAGTTTGGAATCTTCCATGAGAAACGCAGCTTTAACAAATCAATGGAGATAGTTATGATTATCAGTTTTGAAAACTAATTAAATTTGAATGCAATTCATGGATTTTATGCTATATATCCGGATAGAACAGTAATTAAAGCTAAATTTTAACGTAGAAAGATAACCGTTTAGCTTTGAAACGCATGGGAACATTCTTTCGTATTTTTTATACCGAAAAATTACCCATTGTGCAATAAAAATGTACGGAAAAGTGTCACGCATGTAATAAATATGTAAATTTTTTCTTATGAAAATCTATAAAATTTTACACAATCATCCAACTATGGGAATTAAATATGAAAAAACAGTCCAATATCATAAAAATGTTCAAATTTATTGAGCAGAAACCTATTTTAGTAGTTTTATTTGAATTAATTTTGAAATATATGCCTTTTGGAAATCCCCCTAAAAACTTCACTCCAAACGCCGATGTTCCCAAATGGGAACATCCTCAAAATCCTACTTAGGAATTGTTTTCTGCCAAAAAATGTCAAGATTGGTTTTAGTAATGATGAAACAAGCCACTTAAGCCAAAAATCAGAACCTTTAATTTGAAATTTGAATTGCGGCGTTTAAAAGGTTAAATGATCTGCCATGACGTCATAACCATGGGAATCGTCTGCCATGTTGTTTTTGAGTACATATAATAATATATTTTGACATGTCAAAACGGCAGCCTTCCTAAAATACTTTTTTAGTTCACCAAATTTTCACACCTGATACACCTGCGCAACGCTGAACCTACCGCGACTGGGCTTAACTAACCCCCACCTCATGTACGGTAGGTACAACTGATTCACTGAGAAAATTTAAGGCTTTCCTAAAATATGTGTCATCATCTGTTTACTGGCTCTTAGACTATTATTTGCCACTCAGCTGTGCTGATCATGCTGGAAAATTATTTCAAAAAATGTTTCCAGACTCCAAAATTAAAAAGAGTTAGGGATGTGGAAGGACTAAAAAATACATATTTTATTTTGTTAAAAATGTATATTTGTCTTAGATTTATGCTAACGTATTGAGTTAGGTAGAGCATGGTAGGCATCCTTGTTGACTTATTAGTTTAAAAAAATCCTGTGGGTATCTTGAGTTTTTTATCTCATTGTTGGCAGGTATGCCAATAAATATATTATATTTATATACCTAATACCTTTATCCCCCTTTTTCTCTAATTTAGAATAAATGTTTCATTGAAATACAAACTTATTAATTCAATTTTCCAGGTTTAATTTGCCAAAACGTTTTTAGGGAAAATTATTAACACCAGTCTTTTTAAAAAAAAATATTTCGAATTTTTTAACAAATACGTAATTTGTAAATTTTTACATAAGAACTCTCGAATAGAAAATTAAGAATAAAGTAATAGTGAATAGAGAATTACTAGCACCAACGCTTTTATTTTTAATGATAAGAAAATCGGTTATTTTTTTTTCGAGAGTGACGCCCCGAATTTTCGAATAGATTCGAATAGTTACATTGTTAGCTGCTTGTGACCCAAATCGCTTATCAATCTATCACAATCAGATATTGTTAGGGAACATCCATAAATTGCGTGAGGTGTTTTTCCCAAATTTTGGACCTCTCCCTCCCCATTGGTGAGATTTAGTGAGATGATTTTGCTGGACCCCCCCCCAAATTCTCACGTGAGATTTTATCTGTAAATTTTAAATAAATAAGTTTATTTGATATGTTCTAGCAAGTTTGTTTCGTCTTTTCGGCATAACGCTTTAACATACGCATTACAAAACTCTACTAACATACATTACTGACAGGATAATGATTTGCTGGGTTTTTAATAACGTGCACATTTATCTTAAACTTGTGCTAAAAAAGATAGAAAACTAAAACTTGTTGTGAGATTTTAATTGACTCCCCCTCCCTCCTTTTTCACCTCACGTAATTTATGCACGTTCCCTTATTGTTCTAATTAATATTTGCCAAAGGTGATCACATTAAGAATCGATATTGACTTCATTGAATTTTCATAAAGGACCATATTTAATAGAAAGTAAAGGCAGTTAATATGATATTTCATAATAAATTAAACGACTTATTCAAAACATTCATCTGAATGGTTATGGGTAATACAATTTTTTAAATTGTCAATGGACAAACCTCTTAACTTCTTTGAATTATTAATTTCTAAAGTGCCGTTTACCCTATATTTTCTTTTTTTACATGTCAATCTGCTCAAACCAAATTTTATACCAAAAAATACCAAAATTTATCTCAAAAATATTACCTTTCTCTCTTTGTAAAGTTGCTTTCCTATTTTTTTTATTTTAATTTTGACTGTAAATTAGACAGGGTGTTTCAAAATAAATAATAAATATAATACCAATAAATATTTTATTTCCATAATGCACATACCAATTTATTTTCGGCATTAACAATTCAACCGTAGATTGATGTCAAGCCTCTCTATTCTTCCGGTTTTTAAACTAACCGTTTTTGTATTTCATATGTGCTTGTTTCTGTATTTTTCTGTAAGCTTGCTGCTATCACGGAAAAGTCAACCTGTGAGATGTTCTTGGAAAAAAAAAGTAGTTGGACTTAAAAATAATGAAATTCCGATATAACGTTTCCTGCGTATAAAAACTTCCGGTATTTAACAGATATTATTCTCATACGATTTCCTATAATATCTCTATATTAAAAAAAGCAACAGTGACCGCTGCCGCCGAATTTTATTTCTAACATTTTGAATTCTGTTATACGTAAAAACTGTTTAACGGATGTTTATGAAATTTTAACCATTTGTAGACAAATGTAAGCAGATTGATTTTGTTCCAAAAAATATTTGATGAGATAATTAGTTCTAGAGTTATTTAATGTCAAATTCGAAAGTTATTTTTTCTGCTGTGAGTTCACCCCCAGCAAAATCTATTAGCAGCATAAATATAATTTTTTGCAGACATATATGTTACGGGCAATGTGATAAATCCGTGCATTATTAATAATGCCCTATTAATCACTTTGCCCATAACATATATACTCTTAAATGTGAAGTTTTGTACCTCGTCGCCCTTTTTTCGAATTAGTTTTGAAGTAATTAAATTTTAAAATTTCGAAATGTTTTGACGCCTTTTTGGTTTTTGTGTTACAAAAGAAACTAATCACGGTTGAACTGTGATATTTTAAACACATATATAAGCATATATTTTGATGAAAAGATTGGAGCTTTGGATTTTTTTTTTCAAAGATTAGAATTAGTTTTGGAATTATTAAGAATCAATGTTTCAATTTTTTCTCCTCTTTCTGGCCGTTCTCTAGGGAAACATAAGAGCTTTATGTGTCTGATTTCTTTTATTTTTGACGATCCACTTCATACACAAGTGCAGTGCATACTTTAAATCTAAAGTTTCTTGAAGTGCATGTTTTTCCTTTAAGTTGGTTGACGATAGTTTTAGTTTATAATACTAGATTTACTGGACATTTTTGTGGAAAAATATTTCGATTAAATTATTGGTTAGCTATGAAAGAACTATTTCAGCAACAGTTTTCATGTGGGGGGAATGATTTGGATTAAATTTTGTATTTATAAACGTGATACGTAGTTTTTGGGAGAATTAATTAAGCTGACTAACGGAATGTGCTGTATTGGTAAGATGAAACAAGCCCTATGGTTGTTTTCTGGATCATAATGCGATTTATCGCCGGTCCTTTAAATTACTTTAAATTGAGGTTTTACTGTATTTCTTTAGTATCTAAATTAGCTTGTCCTTTTATGTATTTATAGGTTAGCCTTGAATTTTGACCGGCTCCCGGAATCTAAAGAAAAGGCTCCAACAGAACCATCCAAGGTAATATTATTTATCATAGTAAGGCCATCCAAGGGGTCAGGGCTTTTGTTTCGGGAGGGGTTTTGACCAAACACTTTTTCTGAGGTACCTCCACTTACGAGTAGTACTTTTTTACGTCAAGTTTCAGATGACTTGCACGTTTTATATTAATTTTAGTGATGTTAATTTTAAAATTTTACTAACAATGTGAATTCCAAATAAAATTGGAGGGTATTAAAATTGGATAATTTTATAAATAATAAAATTGGAAAATTGGATAATAATAAAATTGGAGAATTTTTGGAATTTTTACCTTTAAAAGTAGTGTTTTGACTCATTTTCAACCCTTTGGGTAACACTGCTCCTTTTGAGTCACATATTTTAAAGGAATAAAACAATATAAAAATTAATGTCCAAATTTGGAAAGTGTTTGAACCTCTAACCCCCCCCCCTTGGATACGGCCCTGAACCCAAAATTATTGCGCTCAAACTCATTCTTCCCTGTATTGTACTGTAAACAAATAATGCTGCTTGTTTCAACCAATTTTCTACCATGGGCTAAGTTACCAATTTGTTCTTTTAGAAAGGTGATTCTAAACGGCCAGCATTGCAGGAAATTTATACGAATGAGGTATGTGTTTTAAAAATGCAAATTTGTTTCTGTATTTAATTTTTTTTCTATTTACAATGTTTTTCTAATGCTATAAATATTGACATCCAGGCACAGGCATCCATATCTACACCTGCCAAAGCTACTAAAAAGCAGAGCCCTGCCCATGTTACTGATGACAACGATTCTGATAAGGAAAATGCAGAACCCAATGCTCAATTCAAGAAAAAAGGTAAGAATGCAACTCGAAAATTAAATTCTAAATAGCTATGATTTCCAAGTTAACATCCAGTCAAGGTGGAATGTAACTTTTTTATTTATATCTTGCTTCATATGAGCTGCTCAGGACGAAAGTGGTATAAGTCCAAAAATACACAAAATTTGAGAAAAGCATGGGCTTGGATTCCCTTTAAGATCCTTTACCTAGTGTAGTAGTTGCCTAAGTCAAAAGCTCTATGCATGGCCTGTAAGAGCCGCCTATAAAATGCCTTCTCCATACGAACAACACCAGACGTCGTTAGAGAAAACCTTCAATTGCTCAAAACTACGTTCAGTGGACTTGTACCACTTTTATTCTAACCAATTCATATAATAGTATTGGAGTGAATTGTTTTAGGACCTTATTTACCTATAATAAAGCAAATGTGGGTATTGTGGACACTTTTAGGAAAACTTTCGCCTTAGGTTAAAACTTTAGGTTAACTAGTAGATCTTCTCTTGATTTTACCAATAAAAATCACCATTTAGATTGATTAAATTTTTTCAGATTAATTTATGAATTTTCATTTTGAAATATGCTTTGCTTTGCAATTTCAATATACAGGATGTTTCAAATAGGGGTTCTCAAACTTTCCAACATCACGACCCACCTCATATCTTAAGTTAATTTTCTCCATACCCCCTACAAAACTTTAGCTCCGTGCGCGTGGGGTTTCGCCATCAACTATTTTGTTAGTATAATAAATTACATGTAATTATTAGAGATTATATTAACTTTTAAGAAATTTAAGAAGAAATATTTGAACCTAAGCGTATTAAATTGTTTAATTGTGGGAGCAACAATGAGGTCCACAATCAAAAGGGGGGTCTGGGGGTCCTCCCCCCGAGAAAGTTTTGAAATTTGACTCTCTTAAAAACAGGGTTTTAAAAAAAAATTTTGTTAATCTGGGATAAATTGCAATTACAACATCATTTCCTTAGGAAATTCTTAAATTCAAAAACTTTTCGCGACCCACCATAAACTGACTGGCGACCCACAGTTTGAGAACCTCTGCTATAGGCTGTTTCCTAAAATATTTCCACTAGACACATACTTCCAACTGCAAATTTTTATTTTAAGAGGTGAGAAATTAGATGGGACTAATTTCAACTCCTTGGGGGTCTACTTGAGAAAATGCAGAAAATACATTTTTATACTGCCCCCGTAGTTTAAAATTCCAATTGTAGCAAAACTTCCTTTATCGTTTCCTGCATAAGATACAAAAATTATATCTTAAAAACTCACTGAGATATTCAAATCTTAAATTGGTGACATACACCACTTTATAACACACTTTTTGAGTGTAAAATAGGGTTCCTCCACAAATTTAAGTTGAACCTGTTTTTATTTGGTGATGGGAATAACTTCAAAATGTTCATTTGTGACGACCCCTTAAAAATTCAAACACTCAAATCTCAGTTAGTTTAGAAGATATTTGTCTTATTCTAGAAGTAATAAAGAAGATTTTGCTAATTGGGGTTTTTATCCTACAGTCGGGGGCAGTATAAAAAGTTATTTTCTGCACCTTCTGAAATAGACCCCCTCCATGGAGTTGCAACTAGTATAAGTAAATTCGTCACCTCTTATAATGAAAATTTGCAACTGTAAGTAGGTGTCTAAGGGAAATATTTTTAGGAAATAGATTATTGTGACACCTTTTTTTGAAACACCCAATATAATGGTAGGAATGAATGAGGTACTATTTGCCTAATAAAATTCTTAAAATTTGTAATACTCCCCTCGGTCGGGAGACCTACGTTTAAAAACAATATTATTTTTTAAAATCTTATTTGAATAACTGAGAAATTTTGCATTATCAGCCCATTAAAGTGACACATATGTGCTGTACTTAGTACTTATATTCCTTTGCAGTTCGACACCAACTAGAGTACTTTTTCTTACTGCTTTTTCCATTTATTGAATCAGGGGTCCGTTTAGAACAAATTTGGGTCCGTTTTTGGATTTTCACAACATATTTCACTGTGAAAACGGACCCTTCACAAAACAGTTTACCTTAAAAACGGACCCTTCACAGAGTATTTTTGCCTTTAAACAGACCCTTTTTTTATAATAGGGGAGAGTGGGGCACCTTGGGACGCTTTTTACTAAATTATTTTTCTTTTTAATTATTAAATTTATTATTAAAATATTTGTTATTGTAATAGTTATAATAATTATTCGTAATTAGTGAAATAAATTTCACATTACTTTTTATTACTTCTCTATATTAATTAATGTTCGAATTAATAAGAGTAATTAGTATATATATATAGTTTTTGTAATTAGTATAATAATTAAGATTAAATACTACTTTTTAGTTAGATTCAAAGTTCTCTCAATATTAAAAAAAAAACTTTTTATTAAGTACCAAGACAATCAAACAACAATGTAAGAGTTTTTATTTTGAGTTATTTAGTAGCTCCATATTAAAAAGGGGGTCTGAGCCCATAAAATTTTTGGAAATTTGCTCTTTAAAGGAGTATTTTAACACATTTTGAGACGCTTTGGGTTACAACCAAAGAGCACGGCTCCTTATAAAGCTGGAGATTTTTTTTTCTTCACTTCTCTCCTGAGTAGCCACTGGCAATAACACCTAAAATAGGATCTAAAAAGTGGTGGCTCGTCCATAGGTGCTGCAGCTGCCCGAGCAAAATTTCTCAATTTCAATTTTTTTAAACATTAAAATTTTATAACTATGACCCCTTTTCCTTCAATTATTTTCTTTTTCTTCCCTTAGAAGTGGGTCCGCAAGTTGTTGCCACAGACGCAGCTTCTCCTTCTGCCCTTCCCATGCCTCACCCGGATTTTATATCATTTCAAGCACAATTTAAATGGGATTTATTCAATCCCAATGACCAAGATGGTAAGTTTCTCCTTATGCCTTTTTGTAAGACTCAGTATTGCTACTTCTTTGTGTAGCTTTGGGAAGAAGTCTTGCAATCCTTTTATTAATTTGTTTTTGTTAGGTTTCAGGGGGGTTTAATTTTTCATAAAGCTTATTATTTAAATTAATTTTAAAAGTTGAATATTTCAATTTTTTTCTAAACTAAAGGTAATAAATACTATTTGATTTCAGCACTAAAAAATAACCTATGTTTAAAACTGAACAAATATCTTAAAAGTTCCTGTGATTTTTTTTGGGTTGATTGTAATGAAGAATAACATATACTATGTTAGGATTAATTTTCAATTACTTTATTATTTCTCCAACCTTGCGATTATAAAGAGTTGTAACTTTGTAGTGTTCAAGTGTTTTTGGAAAATGAACCAAAGTGCTTAATTTACTTGTAGGTTACATACCTCCCCCAGTTCCTGCTACCAATCAGTACTTCTATCCCAATGACCAAGATGGTAAGTTTCTCCTTATGCCTTTTTGTAAGACTCAGTATTGCTACTTCTTTGTGTAGCTTTGGGAAGCAGTCTTGCAATCCTTTTATTAATTTGTTTTTGTTAGGTTTCAGGGGGGTTTAAATTTTCATATAGCTTATTATTTAAATTAATTTTAAAAGTTGAATATTTCAATTTTTTTCTTTTTCTTGCCTTAGAAGTGGGTCCGCAAGTTGTTGCCACAGACGCAGCTTCTCCCTCTGCCCTTCCCATGCCTCCCCCGGATTTTATATCATTTCAAGTACAATTTCAAAGGGATTTATTCAATCCCAATGACCAAGATGGTAAGTTTCTCCTTATGCCTTTTTGTAAGACTCAGTATTGCTACTTCTTTGTGTAGCTTTGGGAAGCAGTCTTGCAATCCTTTTATTAATTTGTTTTTGTTAGGTTTCAGGGGGGTTTAAATTTTCATATAGCTTATTATTTAAATTAATTTTAAAAGTTGAATATTTCAATTATTTTCTTTTTCTTCCCTTAGAAGTGGGTCCGCAAGTTGTTGCCACAGACGCAGCTTCTCCCTCTGCCCTTCCCATGCCTCCCCCGGATTTTATATCATTTCAAGTACAATTTCAAAGGGATTTATTCAATCCCAATGACCAAGATGGTAAGTTTCTCCTTATGCCTTTTTGTAAGACTCAGTATTGCTACTATGCTACTTCTTTGTGTAGCTTTGGGAAGAAGTCTTGCAATCCTTTTATTAATTTGTTTTTGTTAGGTTTCAGGGGGGTTTAATTTTTCATAAAGCTTATTATTTAAATTAATTTTAAAAGTTGAATATTTCAATTTTTTCTAAACTAAAGGTAATAAATACTATTTGATTTCAGCACTAAAAAATAACCTATGTTTAAAACTGAACAAATATCTTAAAAGTTCCTGTGAATTTTTTTGGGTTGATTGTAATGAAGAATAACATATACTATGTTAGGATTAATTTTCAATTATTTTATTATTTCTCCAACCTTGCGATTATAAAGAGTTGTAACTTTGTAGTGTTCAATTGTTTTTGGAAAATGAACCAAAGTGCTTAATTTACTTGTAGGTTACATACCTCCCCCAGTTCCTGCTACCAATCAGTTCCTGCTACCATTCAATCTCAACGAGCCAGTTCTTTGTAAGTTTCTCCTTGTGCCTTTTTGTAAGACTCAGTATTGCTACTTCTTTGTGTAGCTTTGGGAAGAAGTCTTGCAATCCTTTTATTAATTTGTTTTTGTTAGGTTTCAGGGGGGTTTAATTTTTCATAAAGCTTATTATTTAAATTAATTTTAAAAGTTGAATATTTCAATTTTTTTCTAAACTAAAGGTAATAAATACTATTTGATTTCAGCACTAAAAAATAACCTATGTTTAAAACTGAACAAATATCTTAAAAGTTCCTGTGAATTTTTTTGGGTTGATTGTAATGAAGAATAACATATACTATAGTGCCGTTTACATGAGCCAATTACCCGGGTAAAAGGCGGCTCTTACTCCTCTTTTCTACCCTGCATTCCCTACGAAGGGAAAAAGATAGGAAAAAGCCGGGTAGGATTCAATCCTAGTCAATTGCCGGGTAGTACCCTCCTTTCCCATGATGCATTTCGTGTCCCATCCCACACTACCTTGCGTGTTGTGTAGTCCGCCATTTAATTGTTTGTGTGTGCTCTGTTGATTGTTTTGATATAATTTGTAATGGACATCAATAATGTAGAAAGTAGCAAATGCAGTTTGAAATGTGAAGATAAAACGTTAAGCTTAATAAACATCCATTTATTTTTTAAGACAAGCACAACTTACAAACATGATGAAAAACGGAAATCAAAACAATAAACATTGATGGAATTGAAACAATGTTGCCAACACAATTTTGTATAATTGTATAAGTGTTACTAGTAAATAAACAAAATATTCAACAAATAATACAAGATTGCTTTCATACATCTTCGCAGGTCTTCGGTAAGCAAATCTGCTATCATCCGTTGATTTTTTTTGCATATATCGCCAACGCTCTTTTAAAATTCCTTTTGATGCTTCTTGCAAGAACAAAAATGAGCTATTTGTAAACAAACTTGGAAACCATGGAAACAGGCAGATCCCTTATTTCTTACCACGTGACCGAGAAAAAGCCGGGTTAGATCATGTCTCATGTAAACGCCTTCAAATTTCGTTACCCGGGTAGAGTTGGAAATTCCCTTCAACCCACTTTTTACCCGGGTAGCTACCCGGGTAGCATTTTTCCCATGTAAACGGCACTTATGTTAGGATTAATTTTCAATTATTTTATTATTTCTCCAACCTTGCGATTATAAAGAGTTGTAACTTTGTAGTGTTCAATTGTTTTTGGAAAATGAACCAAAGTGCTTAATTTACTTGTAGGTTACATACCTCCCCCAGTTCCTGCTACCCATCAGTTCCTGCTACCATTCAATCTCAACGAGCCAGTTCTTTGTAAGTTTCTCCTTGTGCCTTTTTGTAAGACTCAGTATTTCAACTTCTTTGTGCAGCTTTGGGAAGAAGTCTTACAATCCTTTTATTAATTTGTTTTTGTTAGGTTTCAGGGGGGTTTAATTTTTCATATAGCTTATTATTTAAATTAATTTTAAAAATTGAATATTTAATTTTTTTTTCTAAACTAAAGGTAATATTTATTTCAGCTCTAAAAATAACCTATAAACCTATATTTAAAACTGTACAAATATCTCAAAAGCCAGCTGTGAATTGTCTCGTATGGTATACATGAACACTGTGGAATGGCCCTGTTCTTTTTTTGGGGGGGATAGATTATAATGAAGAACAACATACTAAAGTCTGTCTGCCCTAGCAAGGCACGAGTGGCAAACCTAAAATCCGTACCCACAGCAGAGAAAGCAGTGGCGAGTGCAGGGTATCGGGTATCTAATAGAAGTGAGATAACCATCTTTATGGCTTTTTTAGTGCACTCGCCACTGTTTTTTCTGCTGTGGGTACTGGTTTGAAGGTTTGCCACTCGTGCCTTGCTAGGGCAGAGAGACATTATATGTTAGGATTATTTTTTTTTGTATTTTTCATGTGGAATTTAGCCGTAATAGATATACTAGTGCAAATTTGCTGGGTGTACGAATACTTTCTGGAGTTAATGTATAATGTATTTAAAAAAATATGACTTGCTTGAAAAAAGATCAACTTAATAGCCTCTACTCTACTGATTAAAAATTCTTCTATGGGGCCCCACTCATAAAAAGGGGTAAAGAAAAGATGAAACTTTGGTCAGTCCATCAGAAATAAATAATGAACAAAGTATAATTAATATTCCTGGCTGGCAGTGCTGACTCATCAAGTGCAGCATTTGACTGAGGACTGATTTGATTAACAATCAAAAGTTATTTAAAATTAAAATATCCCAAAGGCAAGCATGTAGGAGGGATTCATGATGATAAGGGGTTCATTGTTGTACTCCTGAAAATCCTTTGGAGTGGTTGGTTTCCTGGTTGGAGTCTGAATACTTCCGAGTCGTGCAATTATTTAGACAGAGAACCAGAAAATTAATACAAATTCTTGTAAATCAGGGAAATGCAAATTAATTTTTTGGGGAAAATTATGGAAAACAGTTTTTTAGTTTCTGTAAGCCGCCCAGTTCAATTATTTTATTATTTTTCAACCTTGCGATTATAAAGAGTTGTAACTTTGTAGAGTTCAAGTGTTTTTGGAAAATGAACCAAAGTGCTTAATTTAATTGTAGGTCACGGATATCCACCGTTTGCGAGCGGTTTGGAGCAAGTTGACACACATGCATCTTCTACCCCTCAACTGGCTGCCGATCCCATGCCTCCCCCAGTAGAGGTGCCCTATCTCGATTGGGAGTGGGTGCTGGTGGGGCTGCAACACGGTAAGTTTCCTTATGCCTTTTTGTAAGACTGTATTGCAATTTCTTTGGGAAGAAGAACTCTAGTTTTGGTAGTAGATTTTCTTAGTGAGCCCATATTAATTTCTTCGGAAGGTTTAGGTCAGGGGACGGAGATAATTTTGCTTGGGGTCCGAATAATTTTGGAAAATTTTTATCGAGGTCTGGAGAAAAAATAGGTATATATTTTTACAAAGATGTAAGCCGCGTTCACAACAGACAACCTGTTCAACCGGAGAAAGAGCTAAAGAAGTAGGGGAAAAGGGATCTCCGAAAACTGACTGTGAGGAAATAGAATAGCCCGTTCACAAGTGCACTCGTCTAACTCGTCCTACCGGTAGAAAGAATCACGTGACAAGCGAGCGAGCTCGTAGAAATACATTACGGGAAGCGAGCGAGAGCGCCCTCTACAGGCGGTTAGTCCAATTAAAACATTTCCTACTGCTATGGCCCAGGGGAGAATTTTCAACGGATGGTCCGGTGAGGTTTTCCCTAGCGTAGGGAGAGCGGTGGAAGAAGAACCGGTTTTCTCTGCCTTTCCCCGGTTAGAATGGTTGTTGTGAACGCGGCTGTAATTTGAGTACGCTACCTGCTTAGTTATAAATTGCTAAATTTAAAAAAAAAACCTGTAGATTGCTATTAAATCCGTTTCAAATTGATTGCAACAACACTATTTAAAAATAAAGTTACTCATAAAATATTTTAGAAAACATTGATAAGGCTCAAACGAATGGCTGACCGTTAACAAGGAAATGTTGCAAACCTTGTATTTATTGACTGAAGATACTAGATACTAATATTTCAGCACTACTCCTAAATTTTAAGACTTAAAATCAGTAACCTTTGTTCGGAGTAGTTGAGCATTTCTCCTCTAAGCTGTTGATCTATTTTATTTGGCTGCTGTCGACTGGCTGGAGTGCCGTAGACAGGCATAGGATAAAAAATAACTCCACTTTTCAAATGACAGAGGCCTCATCAGCAATGGTTAAATTCTTGTTTCTAACGTGTGCATAGGTGAAAGTTTTCCGTCTAGAGTTGGAAGACCTTCCTAGGAATTTTCTTCATGACGGAGAAAAATTGGGGGCACTTAATTATAGTCTGTGTAAATAAAATCGGCGGTTTCACCATGGCAACGCAGAAGAAATACATGGAGAAAAAACTCAAGGTCAACCGCCGATTCTATTTACACAGACTATAGTAAGCAGAAAATATTTGTAGGAATTTTTGTATGCAGTTTTTTGTTTCATCCAATTATGTTAAGAAGTGAACATCCAAAGTAAAGATGTTAGAGAGTTATTTTTGTATCACAAGTTTGTAGAGTTATCAAACTTGCCCCTTATTTAAATTCTTCCTGTTTTTATATACTACTTGGGATTTGACGATTTAAGTCTATGTGGGAACAATATCTATTCTTTGAACTGATTTAACTTACAACCAAATTTGACTGTATTTCTTCATGTCCATTACTGATGCAATTTTTCCCTTTTTTTATTTATCTAGGATTTGATTACGTAGAAAAGGAAGTGCAAGGAACCACGTACTACATCTACTTGACCGACCCAGCTACTTGGGGCGCTACGAGTTAATTAATATTTTACGAAATTTTTTTTTTAATTCTAATTTTTTTTTTAATTCTACAATAACTAATATTTCATTTCTTCTCCTTTGAAATCGTTCCACATCTGCCCATATCAAAACGTCAATTCCGGTTTGTGTAGTTAAGCTTCTTCCTCTCGAGGGCGCTACGTGAGCAATGTCGCTTTATATTTATTCCGGGTATTTGATTATTATATTGTAAAATTTTTTCGCTCGGTAAATATAAAAAATTTTAAAAAATACTGAACCGACATTTTAATTTGTATTCCTATGAAAAAATATTTTTAAAAATTAAAATTGTCTTCCCATACAACATCTGGCAACAGATTGGAATTTTGTTTATTTATTTATTTCGCTGAGCGTGAGCATTTCTTAACTGGATCCGTTGTAATTAGCACGCGCGAAAGAAATTTATAAGTAAGCCTAAATTTTCGAGTTCCTTTCGGTCAAGTTTTCAAGCTGTCCGGGTTCATTCAACACCTGAAGGGCGTTCTAAAGATGGAAGACCCTGCCCAACAGTGCTTGTTCGCCGCCGTTCAACTGGAGGTGAGCAGCACCCCTTGGAGCTACCGCAGCAGCTTCGACCCGGTCGAGCACGGACTGGACGCCAGCTTCCGACTGACCAAGTTCTCGGAGCTGCGCGGATGAGGGTGTAAAGTCCCCCAGGAGGCTCTACAGAAAATCCTGGAGGGGCTCGACCACGATGGCTACATGCCCGAAGTGGACGACCAGGCGCACTTCATGCAGATGCCCATCACGCGGATCGGCATCGGGATGGACTGCAGCGTCACCCCCCTTCGGCACGGCGGCCTGTCCCTCGTGCAGACGACGGACTTCTTCTACCCCCTGTGCGACGACCCCTATCTGACTGGGCGTATCACGTGCGCTAATGTTCTCTGTGACTTGTACGCCATGGGTGTCACGGATTGCGACAACATGCTCATGCTGCTTGCCGTCAGCAACAAGATGAGCACGCAGGAGCGGGACACCGTTCTTCCCCTCATCATCCGCGGATTCAAGGACTGCGCCTACGAGGCGGGCACCCGCATCACCGGGGGGCAGACAGTCATCAACCCCTGGGTCACCATCGGGGGGGGGGTGGCGAGCACTGTCTGTCTGTCCAGCGAGTTCATCGTACCGGACAACGCCGTCGTAGGGGACGTCCTAGTCCTGACCAAGCCACTCGGAACGCAGGTGGCGGTGAACGCCCACTCGTGGCTGGAAGTGCCCGAGCGCTGGAACCGCATCAAGCTCGTCATCACGCAGGTCGACATCCAGAAGGTCCACCAGAGGGCGCTGGACGTGATGGCGCGGCTGAACCGCGTGGCCGATGCACAAGTACAACGCGCACGGGGCCACCGACGTGACGGGATTCGGGCTGCTCGGCCACGCCGAGAACCTCGACAAGATCCAGAAGAACGAGGTGTCCTTCGTCATCCACAACCTTCCCGTCATCGCCAAGATGGCGGCGGTGGCGAAAGCGTGCGGCAACACGTTCCAGCTCTTGCAAGGGCTGTCGGTGGGCTCCTGATATGCCTGCCGCGAGAGCAGGCCGCCGCGTACTGCAAAGACATTGAGAAACAGGAAGGCTTCCAGTCGTGGATTATCGGCATTGTGGAGAAGGGCGATCGCACGGCCAGAATTATCGACAGGCCGAGAGTCATAGAGGTGCCAGCAAAAGACAAAGACGGCGAGCTTTGGTAGTCCCTAGCATTTTTATTTAGTAAATCTTTCCATAATTTGGCAAATTGGGATTGGCAGTTTTATACGAGCTTCCCATTTGTGTTTTCTTAATAGACAGTTTTTGTAGGATGAGCATTCTTAAACAAAAAACCCTATGCAATAGATTCAAGCAAATTAGCCTTACTTTGCCCAGTTTAAATATAAATCCGTACTTGTTATTTTACTAGATTTTAAGCCCAGCTTTGGTGAGGGTCCTACATGAAAACTGCTTTCCTTAGCTCTCTCCAAGTTACCTTTAATCAATGTTTTGTAACCTCTATAGGCACAGCTTCGATAAGAGTACTCCAGCCGCCATGTTTACCCATAAGCTCAAATGATGACTACACTTAAGCATATTGCTGTGGATAAACATGGTGGCTGGAGGACTTATCGAAGCTGTGCCACTCTATGTAATAAGACTGCTAGTGACTGCTCAAGAAAAAGTTACCATGAAGAACCCTTTCCAAAGCTGTGCCCAACTGGCTTTTTTTCAACTTTAAAGTGTTATGAGTGTGTCTTTTTTTTATTAACTGATTCATTAGTATAACCTAAAACCTTATTCAGTTTATATCTTAGTAGTGCTTCTAAACATCCAATAACAATAATTTCAGTTCACTTTTTCCAATCAATTTAATGTTAAAACATGGGAATTTAGGAGCTACATTGCTTGCCAGAATCTCTCTATTTTCTACTGTAACATTCTATTTTGTTTAAACTAGAATGCAATGTTATATTCCTTTAAAAATTATAGAATTAATTCCATTAACTGTCCCGTTTAATAATAGCAATCTACTTTGGTCACCTAAAATTAGAAATTCGGTCGACTCTGCTTAATGTGATCTCTGTTAATGTTATCGAAATTGACTGGTCCTGATCACTCTTCTTTAAATTAACGAAAAATGTTACATTTTGTGTTATCAGTGTATTGTTTTTAATGTTATCAAAATTTGGTGAAATCCCTTAAAAACCTCCTTTTTCCCTGGTTGGAAGGTCAATTTTAATACATAAACATACAAAATGAGTCATTAATACCTATAGTAGTATATAATTGTAATATGATCCCCTCTATATTTTATTTTTCTTTAAGAATGTTTAAGTTGCAAAATGCTTACAAGCAGAGGTCTATCCAGGCAAAAATAGGGGCCCTTTTGCTGCCCCAAAATTCCACCTTCTAAAAACACATCTTCGCAAAATTCATAAAAATGGCCCCTTCACAAAATTCAAGTTTATAAAAACGATCCTTTCACAAAATTCAACTTAGCTTTAATGATTATTTGCCAGAAAAAATTCACAAATTTTTGTTTCGATAATTTGAAAAATTAAAATATAATTTAGCTACCCTCAGTTTTTCACAAAAAGGGGCCGCAAAAAATAAAACATAGATTGACCCCTGACTAGGAAAATTGTTTTAAATACTTAAATTAGAACTACACAGTTATGATTTTCATACAAACATTCGTGTTACACTGTTTGCCACTTTTACTTTGTTATTGAATATTGTTATTGTTATCATTCTGATCTTGGACAAAATGTGATTCCATTAAGCAGCATCGACTGTATTATATTAATGACAACCTTGAATATTTGGAGACCAGAAACAACTTGGTGATATTTAAGGGGATAGTTAACCGAAGTGAACCCTATTATATATGGTATCAAATTTAATTTAGTAGTATACCTTCCCTTTACTGAATTAAAAGGGTAGTTCAAAACTTTTATTTTTTGTTTATGCTACCTAAATTAATACAAAACATTGCTCTAGTTTTCAAAACTGATGCGTGCTTATTTCTTGTCATCGTTAATAGTATGATTCTACCAATCCAACTTACCATAATATAAATAACACTCCAAAAAAACTGGGAGATGGATACGATAGTGCTAGAACGGTGCAGTACTATGATTTCATTGAAGTCTGCTGAAATGAATGATGTCGACTGTTTCGTTTCATGCTTGTCTATTTAAAATATTGTGATTTCCAAATATTCTGTATGGGATTGATGAATTTGTTCCAGGCAAACTCTATAGAGCTGGAATAGAAGATTGTTGTCCATGTGGTATTTGGTGTTTGTGTAAACATAGACCTGGTATTCTTCCCCAGTATGTGTATCTTTTTAACTTTTACCTAGTTATTTATATTAAAAATTTGTCACTTTAATGTAAATCTGTTTCTTTTCTCTACAAAAAATGACATAATTACTTAGAGGTATTTTATTATAATGTCAGTGAATGATTTTTTGGTTTAATTATGATATTGCCAAGATATTTTGGACACCAGACCAAATAATCGAATATCCGGAAATTTTTAGGAACAGATTTGATGTTTTAGGTCCTCCCCGGCCAAAAGGGCAATAGTCGCTATGAACGTTCAAATGGCCACTGCTATAGACCAGTTGCCAAGATAGTGGTTGCTGTGGATACTTCTCTTTTTAGTTGAACTAAATTTCATTAATTACATAAGTAGTTTTTAAATTTATTGTTAGCTAGATATATTATTGGTCATGCCTAGAATCAGTATAGAAGTTCGACTAAAATGAAGTTAATATTTTATAGTCGTAGTCGTTAAAATTGGTAAAAAATAATTCAAGTGCAGGTATGGGAAATGAAAGAATTGTTATTTTTCTACACTGATATGCCAATGATGACTTTAAAGATATAATTAAATTAACATAAAGCTTTTCCAGCACTAGGAATAGAAATTACCGCTGTGATGGGGATGAATTGGCCAAATACATGCCCTCAGGGGAAAACGCTACTTGTAATTTAAAATGAAAGCAAATTGATTACATACCTTTTTTTATTATGTAACTTAGGACAGTTGAAGTATTAGTTTGATAAGTATAGTTATTTAAATGAAAAATGTAAAAATGTCAGCACAATATATGAACGAAAATGCGTAATTTATCCTATTCATTCCCACTCACCTACATTATCTCTTCTGAATCTTCTACACTAAGTTGTTTACTAATACTGCCTACTAATTATAATCCCATTATACCGAGAACTAAGGAATTTTAACTAATCTGGGATATGTGAAAGCTTTTGCCATGAAAATGCAATTGTGGTCTTAATTTTTTTCCTATAGAATGGGAACCCTGTAAATATACAAATATTTGCATGCACACTAAATTAAAATATTGAACTTTTTGTTAATATTATTGCTGGTGAAAATTTATCAAAATATCATTGGTTTTCTTTTGAGGTAATAATAACTTCAGAATAAGAAGATAGGATAAATAATTTTAATTTTAAGTGTTAATGTCTTCAATTAACTACTGTTGGTTTAACCTATTCTTCAAATACCTGATCTTCAATTGGTTACTTAAATTCTATTACAGAGATTACTAATCTGGTTTACAATAAATCTGCAAAATAATTACATCTGGTTCAAAATATTTTTAACCAATAGGCAGGTATTTTGGATTTATCATCCTTGACCCGTGAATTGTCCTAAGAAGTACCTACTTTGCATTGCCACCTGCGGACTGGGGTTCCGAATATGTCTGAATGAGGTTTGAATAAATTCAGGGATCTATCTGGTAATTTTCGGCCCCATGTTTATTAAAAAAACTACAAACTCAATTGTCATCAGTGACAACACGGACAAGCATAATAACAGTGACAGTCAATAGTAAACTATTCTATAATAATTCATAAGTGTAAAATAATTTCTTGGAATAAGTAAGGTGTTTCGAGAAACTAAACCACAGACAATAATTAACACAGAAAACATTTAATTCATCAGGTAAGCAACACCTTTGAATAACTCAGCAAACATTTCTAAAAATGAAAAGTAAAACAAATATATTTGTAACCCCCTTTTTTACTGAAAGTATTTTGTATTGAATATACGGCAAATAACTATAGACAAAAATAGGATTGATTGAAAATTTTTAAAGTACATTGTATAAAACATTTGTAGTGTTTTTATTGATACATTAAAAGGTTATATAATGGGCCTAACACACTAGTTTGTAAGTTGTAAAACTGTCAGTGGTGTCCAGGTTCCATTGAAAATTCAACTTACTATGATATACATTCTCATTCATGGGTTGTTAGTAGGGTTTCTTTCCCGCGAAACCGGGATCCCGGGAAATAGCTAAATTTTCCTACATTTTGTAATCCCGGGAAATAAGATTATTTCCCGAGAATTCCCGGGAAATGAAAAAGAGTGAAAATCAATAGGAAAATTAATTTTTTATAGTAATATTACAAGGAAATAATTTTTTTTCATCTTTTTACTTTGGATTATTAATCATTGGACTTTAAATTTATATTTAAGTTTACTGAGAAATATTAATACTTCAAATTTTATTAACTAATAGTAATATTTTGTTCAAAAGTTACCTATTCAAAGTATACACTAGCGAAAGTATAGAGCATTTTCAATCCCATGACTCGGACCTAACAACGGCCTTAGCAATAGAAAATGTTACAGTTTTTTGCCCTACAGAGGTTAACAGTTACAGAAAATGACTAGCCGTGGAATTCTTCTATTGGAGGATTTGCAATCACGTGATCCTATACCTAAAAACCACCTTAGCAACAGATAAACAACGGCCTTAGCAACAGCTTAAAGCCCTACAGTAGATACACAGTTAAAAGAAAATAACCGGTTGTGACGTCACCTGAAAACACTCTATACATTCTTTGACTTGACCAAGTATAAAATTATTGATACTGATATTAATTCATAATACTATAATAATATAATATAATAAGTTTATTGGCAAAAAAGGCCAGCTGGCCCATACACCAAAATACAAAAATATCAGAGCATACAAATAAGTGCAAGATAAAAACAAAGCATATAAATAGAATAAATAGAACCAAAATACAATTACCAAAAAAAAGAGAAAAAAAACCCTCAGGAGTCTAAAGAACAATTTGCCAACAGGAACTGGTTCAACTTTTGAGCTGATTTAATAAAATTTACTATTGTAAAAAAATTCTTATGATTGTAAGTGAGGAAACCATTAAAGTTATTTTGATATCCAATAAAAGGGGAAAGATACTTTAATCTGTAAAAACGATACATAGGACTATAAAAATACATGTTCCCATGATTCTGGTTTGTCCATATTACAATATTTGCATTTGTCTTTGGGGTTTATTTTAAAGAGTTTTCCCTCGAAAAAAATGGTCTCCTGATTTAATCTCAGTTGGAAAAGAATTCTCTTCATTGAAACATCAATTCTTGAGGTAATATAGTCTTCTATGAAAGGGGTTAGTTTTATAAATTTATAGTGAGGGTAATGTTGACTTTTTTCCATACTTATCATATCTAACTGTTTGTATTGATCAATGTAGCTTAGAAGGATTTGGGGCAGAAACTTCATCGCAACCTTGGGATCTTGTGATATCCAAACATAAGAAAAGCCGGAGCTTTCGATTATAGATTTAATTTTTAAAGTCCAATTAAATTTTATTGGGCTCGAACGGCCATAAAAACAATGTTTGTATGCAATTTTGGTAAACCTACGGTCATCCATCTCTAATATTCTAATCCAGAATCTCAAAATTAATTTTATGAATACAATGGAAATATTAGTTTGACCCAGTTCAAGTCTGAGAATATAACCTGGAGTATATTTTGAAAGATTGAATAATTTTTTAATAAATAAATTCTGGATATGGTCTAACTCACTGATATAGGAAATAGACCAGACAGGACTGCCATAACTGAGAACCGATATTACAAGGGAATTAAAAATTCTGAACCAGCTACCTGGAGAATTGATCTTTGCTCCTGTTACAATGGGCCACATTGCATGAATGGCAGAAACAGCTTTAGCACTGAAATGTTTCTTCGCTGTAGAAAAAGACCCCGAAGAAGAAAAAGGTACACCTAGATAAATGTAGTTGCTTACAATTTCCAGTTTGCTATTTTTGTAATAGAATTTGTCATGTTTCGATAGTTTACCTCCTTTTCTGAATATCATTACTTTTGTCTTATTTATATTTACCATAAGTCTGTGATCTGAGCAAAATTGTTCCAAAATTCGAAGTTTTTTATTCAAGTTAATAGGGGAGTCTGCTAAAATAATAGCGTCATCGGCATAAAGTAATATGTTAACAGGGGTTCCATCGCGAAAACTGATATCCGAAATTCCAGATGTGTTTAGGCGGATAATAAGATCGTTCAAGAAAAGTGAGAATAGAATTGGGCTCAGTACTTCTCCTTGTAAAACTCCCGAATTAATTTTAAACGGTTCAGTAAAATCAGAGGATGAGCGAACTTTCGCATATATATATATATATATATATATCTTCTCGTGCCTAAGTGGCACATATGGCCTTCAGCCTAACCCGCCACCCCCTCCGGTCTGCCGCAGCAGCCCTTGCCTGGGACCAGCTGGACCATCCCGCCTGGCTTCTCTCCTCCTCGGCCATTCGCCTCCATGTTAAGGCCGGTCTCCCCCGTCTCCTCTTGCCCTCAGGTGTCCAAGTGAGGGCAACCGATGGAATTCTGTCTGGGGGCATCCTCAAAATATGGCCGATCCATCTCCACCTTCGTCTTTTTATATTAGTTGTAATTGGTTCCTGTTTTGTTCTTTCATATAATAATGTGTTAGTAATGGTCTGTGGCCAGAAAACTCCCAAAATTTTTCTCAAACATCTGTTCTGCCAACTATTTAATTTATTGCTTTATTGTTTAGTTATTTTCCATGTTTCTGTTCCATATAAAAGTACACTTTTGACCATTGAATTGAAAATATTGATTTTAGTCCTTTGCTTCAAACAACTTGATCTCCAAACCTTATATAACTTTCCAAAAGAATTTTGGGCCTTTGCAATTCTTATCCGTATTTCAGCATCAGTTCCTCCTTTCTTATCAATGCTGGATCCCAGGTATGTAAACCTCTCAACATCCTCTATTTGGCCACTTTTCAGTTTTATCTCTCGATTAGTTTTTTCATTTATTCTCATTGTTTTTGTCTTGTTATTATTAATTTTCAAACCTACCACTTCCGCATATTGTCCAAAAATAGTAGTTGTTTGCTGCTGGTCTTCGAATCTGCTGGCAAACAAAACAATATCATCTGCGAAGTCTAGGTCTTCTAAAGAGGTGTTAAAATTCCATCTGATCCCTCTCTTTGCCTCTTTTACAGTGTTCCTCATCACCCAATCAATTATAATTATGAATAATAATCCTGACATCACGCAGCCCTGCTTTACCCCAATCTCAATACTAAAGGGTTTAGTCAGGTTGCCGTTTACTTCCACACAGCTCTTTGAGTCTCTGTATAGTTCCTTGATAACATTAATAAACTTTTCAGGAAGACCATACACCTTCAAAATTTTCCATAGCATCTCCCTATTAACTGAGTCAAAGGCTTTTTGGAAATCTATAAAATTCATATATAGGGATGTATTAAATTCGTAGCTTTGTTCAATGATATTTTTTAAGGTAAAAATTTGTTGGACTGTTCCAGCTCCACTTCTGAAACCAGCTTGTTCTTCACGTAGCATCTTTTCAACCTCTGTTTTCAATCTGTTGATAATTATTCTCCCAAACACTTTAGCTGGCATCGACATTAGGCTAATTCCTCTATAGTTGTCGCATATGGACATGTCACCCTTTTTGGGGATCTTTACTATTATTGATTCTCTCCATTTGTCTGGTATTTTCTCTGTTTCCCATATTAAATTAAACAGGGGTGCAATCTTTCAGCTGTTCCATCAATATCTGCCTTCAGCATCTCTGCCGCGATTTGATCGCCTCCACAAGCTTTTCCAGTCTTAAGCGCTTTCAAAGCACTCTTAATTTCGATCAACGAAATTTCTGTTGTGTCAACAGAAATGTCCGATGGGATACTGATATCGTCTATTTGTAGTTCTTGGTTCTGATGGTTGACATTTAGAGTTTCCTGAAAATGCTCTCTCCATCTGTCTTCGACTTGTTTTCCATCGCTCAGGAAATTTCCCTGTTTATCTTTTACACTGCACACCTGTTTTCTTTTATTTCCACTAATTTTCTTAATTGCTTGATACACACTTTCGCATATGCATTATTGTAAATATTGTGAAGGATTCTGATGAATTTCGGGCTAACTTTATTTTTTTGTAGTTCAGAAAAAAGTATTCCATGGTTAATGTTGTCGAAAGCTCCTTTAAAATCTATAAAGACAGAGTAAAGTTTACCACGCTTTTTCTTTAATTTATCATTTAGGGTCACTTTGGGGTAAGTGGGTCCCTGGGGTAAGTGGGTCACCCCCCTTAAACTAAACTATGTAAAGGACATTTCACACTTATTCACATTGATCATGTTACATTTTGTCACACTGATGAGTTTTGCATATATTAGAGTTTTGTGTCATTTCTTTTTAAGGTTATAGAACTATTGTAAAAAAATTTCCATAATTTTTTTTTTGGAGAGTTCAAGATGCATTTTTCCAAGAAGTGTTTCCAGGAAAGTTTTCACTATATTTTAATGTTTTTTCAACTGTTGTGCCAGGTTTGACTTAAAATACATACTGCAATTTGAATTTTCACAAAATCTCTTATTTAAAAATTTTTAAGAGGGGGGTCCCACTTACCCCGTAATTTAAGCAAAGTAGGGGTAAGTGGGTCCCCTCATTATGGGGTAAGTGGGACACCCTAGACTCACCATTTTAATGTTTATTGAAACATTTATAAGTAATTTATTGAAATTTTATATTAATTTTGCGTTTTAATGTAAGCTGTGGTAAGTAAAGAAAACTATTAAGTTGGGGTTTTTTTTATTCACGTTGCCGAGAAATTAATTAAAACACACAGTGGGGTGGGGGAATAGTTTCGAGGGTTTCTTTATAAGTCTCCCGAACCATTCGAACCTGAAGAAAACATTCTGTAATTGTAGTGTTCCAAAAAGGGGTCCCACTTACCCCAAACAACCCTATTAATTTAAATGTGAGTAGATATCTCGTACATGGATTAAGTTACAATAAAAAATTTTGTACCTAAAACTTCTATACTTTATCAAGTAAGACCCACTTACTCCCTCTTAAGTTTTGCTTGCTTTCAATAAAAATAAAAAGGGGGTGACCCACTTACCCCTTCCTATGGGGTAAGTGGGACCCCCGTCTTATTTTTTACTAAAAGACCAGTTAAGAAAAAAGTAGAACATTATTTTAGAACCTAATTATAAATTTTTGTTTATTAATAGTGTCTTAAATAGAATATGTCATCAAGTTCAAATTGAACCTCTTCAAAACTTTTTTATGAACCTTCAAAAATGTACTGTTCCAAAAAGGGGTCCCACTTACCCCAAGTGACCCTATTAAACAATTTAATATAAAAATTTGATCTAAGCAACTGTAATTCTTCCTGAAACCTGCCTGTTCCTCCAAAAGTATATCATGAGAGTTCAAATAATTCAGAAGCCTTTTATTCAGAATCGATGTAAAAATTTTTGTGACTATCGGAATTAATGAAATGGGTCTATAGTTGGAGGGATCAGAAACATCTCCTTTCTTGTAAATTGGATTGATTATAGTCAAGATCCAGGATGAGGGCATCTGTCCGGTTTCATATATACGGTTAAATATGTTGCTAATTGCAATCAATGAAAATTTACCTAGGTATTTAAAAAAACTCAGGCTTCAATGAGTCACATCCAGGTGCCTTACCACACTTCAGATCCTTTACAACACATTGGAGTTCCTGAGTTGTAATATCTCTATCCAATAGTGGATCAGAAAATGAAGAAAAAATGCCAGATGAGATTAGTGAATCAGAGTCTTCCCCCGGAGCACAATTTGATTTAAAAATGTGAGAGAAATAGTTAAACCATTCACATGATTCTATGGAGTTTTGAATGTATTTACTCTTTCTAAAGTTCTTGATTATATGCCAAAATGTTTGAGAATTATTGCAAGAAGGAAGCTCAAAATTTAATTCTCTGAAATAACTGACCTTTTTTAAGGTGCACAGCTATTTATATTCCCGTAGACATATTTTGTAGGAGTCAAAGTTAATTTTATTACTATATTTTTTAAGAATTTTCAACTTTTCATCATCATCATCATCATCATTCTTGGCGCGACAGCCCAGGGTGGGCCAAGGCCTTCTGAACTAGACGACTCCAGCTGCCCCTGCTAGCAGCCAAACTTCTCCAATTTTTAGTCTTGAGGGTCAAACAGTCCCCCTCAACAGCATCCACCCAACGGAGCTTAGGTCTTCCTCTTCTTCGCGTGGTTACTGGCCTGGCTGTAAAAATTTCCTTCAAAACACTACTGTTGTTCATGCGAATGACGTGCCCTGCCCAATTGAGGCGGCTTATTTTTATATAATGAACGACATCCGGTTCTTTGAACATTCGATATAATTCAGTGTTGAATCTTCTACGCCAGACACCATTTTCCTGGGTACCTCCAAAAATACTTCTTAAAATCTTTCTCTCAAAAGTCCCTAAAATCTTTTCCTCCTTCATGGTCATGGTCCAAGTCTCTGAAGCGTAAGTCAGAACAGGACGGATGAGGGTCTTATAAAGCAAAAGCTTCGTCTTTCTTGATAAAAAGTCAGATTTTAACAAATGCCTTAATCCGTAAAAAGCTCTGTTAGCAGCAGCTATTCGCCTCCTTATTTCAGGCATGATCTCATTGTTTTTGCTAAACATCGATCCGAGATAAACAAACTCTGTAACTGTTTCAAATCTGTAATTTCCCACCAAAAAACAAGTTGAGGTAGAAACATTTCGAATAACCAGCATATATTTCGTTTTATCCTGGTTAATGATGAGGCCAACTGGTTTAGCCTCCCTCTCAATAGCTTCAAATGCCTCGATCAAAAATCTTTTTCCTCTGGCCACCAGAACTATATCATCTGCAAATGCCAGCACTTGAACAGATTTTCTAAAAATGCTGCCTCTGGTGTTTACTCCAGACTTCCTGATGACCCTTTCCAGTGCAATTTTGAATAAAAGGCAAGAGAGGGCATCTCCTTGTCTAACTCCTTTTTCAACAAGAAAACCATCAGACAGGTGTCCCTGGACAACTTTTGGACAACTTTACAACAAGGACAACTTTACAACAAGGACAACTTTTCCTTCAGCCTAAATCTTGATTCTCGACAATCCTTATCGAACCATTTAGCCTTTGAGTGAGAGAGAGGTTGTGATGTTTTGGAGTTATTTCTAGCCCTAAGTAATTTGTTATTTTCAGCTGCTTTGCTCATAATAGGAATCAGATCAGTTCGATTGACACCTGGATGCGCTACAAAGAAGTGCTCCAGCTCAGTAACGAATTTGCAGCCCTCAGCTTCAGTCCATCTGGAATTAACGGATTGAAAAACCCTTTTCCCCTTATTCTGGAAGGAACTCGTAGGACTCCAGAGCGTAAGCAACAATAGGGAGGTGGTCTGAGCCCAATTTCGGGATGGTTTTAAAGTGGGTGATATGGGAATATACTATACACTATTAGAGACAATTATATAATCTATAACACTGGCTCCGTTTTTATTAAAAAAAGTAAAGTCACCCTCCTCGTCACCTGGGGACGAACCATTCAAAATAATAAGATTATTTGAAACACAAAATTCAGTTAGCTGTTTACCTCGTTGATTTTTAGTATGGTCCTTTGATCTATGTTTAATTAAATCATTAATATCATAAACAAAAATACTATCTAAGCAACCAACACGTGCATTCAAATCACCCATAATGATCAAATCATTAAAATCAGAATTGGTAACAAAATTCAAAAAATCATTGTATTGAGAGTCATAAATATCACTGGGTGGAAAATAACAAATTACAATTACAATATTTTGGAACACAAGGTATTTTGCCGAGATTGCAATAAAATAACTAGTTATTTTTATGATGTTGTTAGCTTTAACTTTTGGCTATTATAACCTAAGACTAAACCTCCACTTGGTCTACCAAAAATATTATTTTTACAAGCATAACTTTGAATATGTTTGAAATTACTTAAAACCTGAGGAAACTGAAATTCAGAAGTTAGCCAAGTTTCAGTAAGGGGAAAAATATCTATCTCGGCAAAATCATCCTAGAAATTCGGAAATAATGACTTATTTTTCAGACCTGCAACATTGTATTGTAAAACTGTATGTAAACCAATATGAGAATGATTGTAAACAGTATTATTTACATTAGAAAAACTGGGTAAATCTAAATTTGCTTTTTCCTTACACGCTATAAATTCTTCATAATACTATAAATATTATAAATGCATTCCCGGAAAAAAATAATATTATTAAATTCTCAATTTAATTTAAACTATTCCCGGGAAAGTTTTTCCAGGGAATATTTTCCAGAGAAATTATTGCCAGGTCTGGCAACAATTTAAGTGCTTGTGAAAAACTTGTATTCAGTTTTATTAGATTTTAATCCTTCCTGGAATTATGAAAAAATATTTTTTGTCTAAAACTAATTAATATAGCTATATTACTCAAAGTGAATCCCTTTTTAAAGAAATATTTATGCACACTAAGAACCTTAAAATAATTTTGATGATTAAAAATAATTTTAATGAAGAAGTTTAAAATTTTAATCAATTCCCGGGAATCCCGGGAATGATCTTATTATTCCCGGAATTTCCCGGGAAGACAAAATCACCGGGATATCAGAAACCCTAGTTGTTAGTAGGCTCTTCATCTGTTAGGATATTTGAAATCTCAGTACATGAACAGTTTTAGGGTAAAATCAAGTTAATTAATAATATGCAATTTAAGGGAAATAAGTTTGTGAATTTCCAGGTGGTATGAGTTTTTGTCCGATTGATTATAAATAAATAAATGCCTCTTTGTATAAGGGCTAGAGAAAAAACCTTTGCAGCAAAGACAGGAAAAAAAGAAGCTCTTGGAAAATCTCAAATTGCCAAATTGCATCCAAAATATGTTTAATCCATCCTGTAGTAGTAGTGAGTTTTTATCTCTTCAGAATTAGTAATATATGACTTATACGCGACCCCTGACTTATACGCGATAGGTGGGACCGAGTGATAACCGCGTAAGTCGGAGATCATTTTTCCATAGAAATACGTAAAATTATGTTGAATTGAACTAGAGATAAAAAATCTGTATAATTTTGAAGATAATTTTTTAATTATTAAAATAATGTTAATATTTTATCATTATCAAGTTATTTTGATGAAGAAGAAGGTTTACTGTTTCTTCTGTTTTAAAATTTCTTCATAAGAGGCCATCCATAAATGGTGTAACACTTTTTTTTCAACATTTTCGACCCCCTCCCTCCCCTATGTCTTAAAGTGTCACACTTCACAATACCCCCTCCCCCTTTGTCACATGTCACCCTCTGCTACCAATCATAAGTTCAGAACAAAGTTGGTAAGAATCTGGTACCAATGTTTTTAAGTGAACTCTATGAACTTTATACTACATTTTCCAGAAAAAAATTGTTAAAGAGGTTTTTTTTTGTTGATTTTCAATGTGTGATGTCACAAATTTTAAACCTCCTCTCTCCCACTTGTCACAAAATGTCACAGATTAATAAACCCCCTCTCTCCCCTCTAACTAAGCGTGACATCATTTATGGTCGGCCCCTAACAGGTTAAAAGTTCTCTACTCCTCGTTTTGTCTTAAAAATCCGCTCTTCAATATTAGTTCGTTCAAATGACATTTCGAAGTCTCTAAAAAATACATTGAACAAAGTTCGGATCATGTGTTAACTGTTAACCCCCGAGGGAAAATGTTTAAGAACATGACTCAAACAGAATTTATTTTATCGAGTGAGAACAAGTATTCTTTTATTTTCGTCTTATCTGCAGTGCTCGAATTTCGTAAGGCCGTAAAGAACTTAAAGCCGTAAGAAAGTAAACAGAAAATGGAGAAAATGAAAGATGAATATTTGAGCAGATAAGGGTAGAAAATTCCGCGATCTTTAATTACGACGATTTGGAAATAAAATTTGAATTTTTTTTCAAAACCGCATAACTCCGAGTTCGAGTAAGTCGGGGTATTACATTGAATAAATGGTAATAAAAGACCATTTTTCACAAAACAGGGGTTCATCCAGGTTTTTCCACCACGGTCCTGTTTTAGGAATTTTGTGATAAAATTGCATGGAATTTTATGAAAAGTAAATAGGATTTTGTGAGAAAAATCAAAAGAATTTATGAAAAAGAAGGGCCTATAGAACAACCAGTGTTCATAACTTTAGGAAAGGGCCCAAAACTGGCAAATTCCATTCTAAAATGATAAAAAAACACTCCTGAAAACAATTTTCAAACCATTTTTGAACTTTTGAGAAGAGTCCGTTTTTGGGAATTGGAATTTTGTGAAGGGTCCTTTTTTGAAGATTAGAATTTTGTGAAGGGTCCTAAAAAGGACCCATTTTCCTTCTGGATGAACCCCTGCAAATCTAATAATTCCATGTGAGGGAGGAATCCTGAATGTGATAACATAATTTGAAAAGTGGGAGGAGACCCCCCAGACCCCCCATTTTTACTTAGAACTTATGATGTTGAGTCACCCCCCCTCCCCCCCAAAAAAAACAAGTCTGGTTACGGCGTGGCTCTCAGCCCCACTTAAAAAAAATCCTTGCCCCCCCCAACCAAAAACTGAAATGACGCCCCTGCAACCAGCAAATGGCATTCAGTATTGCTAATTCTTTTTCTTTAAAACAATCTAAGAATCAACTCGATGAATTTCAAAAAACAGCGTCTTTATTAACTAATCAGGCACACTTATCGTCGACATTGCGTGGATATATTTTTGTTAAAAGGAGTTTTGTGAGGAAAATATGTTAATATTTTTCCTGTATCGTATATGCTAACACGGTTTCTTTCTAATAGTCATGAAGGGTTATTTGCAATGTGAGTGTGAGTTAATGATCTCGATACGTAAAAAACATTTTCCTCCTGTCGTATCACCCCAGAACTTTTTATGTGACTACTACTTATAGCTGTCTGTGATTCTGAAGTTGTGGTACGCAGAGAAACCTAAAAATTATTTAGTGTAAAATCAAGTGAAATATCAAAGGATTGACCATTCATAAGTTCAATTAAGAAAAGAAGTTAATTTTTTCCTGAAATTAAAACGGATGGTTAAGGAAGCAACGGCCATTTTTAATTTATTTTGTGAAAACAATGTTTAAAAAGCATAACTTCATAATTGTTGTTGTTGAAAGGTTAAGAATCAATGACTAATGTTATGCTTATAGTATTTTTTAAATATTAACGCTTTGCAGCGTGTGTTATTGATCGACATCGATTTTACTCCTGTCGCAATAGGTTTTTAATGAAATTGAAGACTGCAAATCGTGGGATAGTATAATCATCCTACTTTTAATATAAATTATAGAATCAATATTTATTAACAAAACGTTCTAAGGAATCTAAAAAAAAATTAAATTTTAACCGTAATCTAATGTTAACAATATATACAGTTTAAAAAATAGTGGTTGAGTGTCTAAGGTTTTGGATTTTTCACATATTGTAAGAATCCAGAAACTTAGACACTCACCACTATTTTTTTTAAATTTATTCCAGAGTTAGTATCCGCTACATTATTTAATTCAGTCCTGTCGAGCCGGTTGTGGCTCAATGGTTAAGGCATTGGGTCTGTGGTTGGGAAGTTCCCGAGTTCGATCCTAGGTAAATACAAAGTGGACAAAATAATTGTTCATGGGCTCAATTCGAGCTTTTGAAGATCACTTTTACCCAAATTAATAAAATTATTTGAAATAAAATTATCTGATTTAACCATGAAGTAAAAAATAAATCTAGAGTATCTGGGCCCTGATGGCTCAGTTGGTAGAGTCTGTGGCTTATAGCCAATGCGTGTTGTTGGTGTGACGGTGTTCAGGGGATCGATTCCCGCTTTGGGCGATCACTTTTGCCGAAATGAATAATAAAATTATTTGAAATAAAATAATTGATGTAACCACAAAGTAACAAATATATCGAGGGTATGTGTGCCCTGATGGCTCAGTTGGTAGAGTCCTGGTCCTGCTGTGCAGAAGGTACTCAGTTCGAAACTTACTAACCTAATGTTCTCTCTATCTATCCTCTTCTAATATAATATCTTCCTCTTAGTAGTAAATTATATAGGTTAATATAAATTAAAATAACATTAAATTTATTAATTTAATTTCTTCGAGTACCTGATGTCGCAGCTGACCTAGGGGACTGAAACTGGTGACCAAGTCGAGTCCGTTCACCCGTCGAAGATGTCGGGGTTCGGACGAGAGGAGGTCGTCTCGGCGGACCTGATCTGCTCCCCGGGGGGTCGCGGGCCTAGGGGGTTCTTCGGATAACCCCCGAAAGCCCCTTCGCCCTGGGGGCCAGCGGAGAAAGGTCCGTCGGGAAACCGGTTTTGCCAAAAATTTTAACCCTAGGTTACAATTTGCAATTTGTGGACGGCCCCCTAACAATATGCAATATGGGGACGACCCCCTAAATTATGAGATTGCAAATTTTTGACTCCATTACCCGTCTTTCGACAACTCCGTCTGGCACCAAATTTTGGATGTAACCGTGACCGTAACTAAATAATTAACTGTAACCAAATAATTTACTGTAACCGTAACTGTGACACTTCGGACAATTCAAAATAAAAGGGTCATCAAAGATTGATCCCCCAACCTAAACCCCAGCAGCAGCACACCATACCACTAGACTATTAACTCCACACCAACTCGGTATTTCACAGGGATTCGAACCGGGGACCTTCTGCTCTGAAAGCAGTTACTATGCCAACCAGGCTACTGGACACCACCAAGTTGGTGGTTGTTGAAATGAATTTTATTTTGTTGCGTCCTTCGAAGTTAAAGGAACCTTACATATTTTTGTAAAAACAAACTTGGTATTTCGCTGGGATTCGAACCGGGGACCTTCTGCTCTGAAAGCAGTTACTATGCCAACCAGGCTACTGGGTCTACACCACCAAGTTGGTGGTTGTTGAAATGAATTTTATTTTGTTGCGTCCTTCGAAGTTAAAGGAACCTTACATATTTTTGTAAAAACAAACTTGGTTTTTCGCTGGGATTCGAACCGGGGACCTTCTGCTCTGAAAGCAGTTACTATGCCAACCAGGCTACTGGGTCTACACCACCAACTTGGTGGTTGTTGAAATGAATTTTATTTTGTTGCGTCCTTCGAAGCTAAAGGAACCTTACATATTTTTGTAAAAACAAACTCGGTATTTCGCTGGGATTCGAACCGGGGACCTTCTGCTCTAATAGCAGTTACTATGCCAACCAGGCTACTGGGTCTACACCATCAAATTGGTGGTTGTTGAATTGTATTTTCTTGGTGAGTCCTTCAAAGTTAAAGGAACCTTACATATTTTTGTAAAAACAAACTCGGTATTTCGCTGGGATTCGTACCCGGGACCTTCTGCTCTGAAAGCAGTTACTATGCCAACCAGGCTACTGGGTCTACACCACCAACTTGGTGGTTGTTGAAATGGATTTTATTTTGTTGCTTCCTTCGAAGTTAAAGGAACCTTACAAATTTTTGTAAAAACAAACTCGGAATTTCGCTGGGATTCGAACCGGGGACCTTCTGCTCTGTAAGCAGTTACTATGCCAACCAGGCTACTGGGTCTACACCACCAACTTAGTGGTTGTTGAAATGGATTTTATTTTGTTGCGTCCTTCAAAGTTAAAGGAACCTTACATATTTTTGTAAAAACAAACTCGGTATTTCGCTGGGATTCGAACCGGGGACCTTCTGCTCTGTAAGCAGTTACTATGCCAACCAGGCTACTGGGTCTACACCAACAAGTTGGTGGTTGTTGAAATGAATTTTATTTTGTTGCGTCCTTCGAAGTTAAAGGAACCTTACATATTTTTGTAAAAACAAACTCGGTATTTCGCTGGGATTCGAACCGGGGACCTTCTGCTCTGAAAGCAGTTACTATGCCAACCAGGCTACTGGGTCTACACCACCAAGTTGGTGGTTGTTGAAATGAATTTTATTTTGTTGCGTCCTTCGAAGTTAAAGGAACCTTACATATTTTTGTAAAAACAAACTTGGTTTTTCGCTGGGATTCGAACCGGGGACCTTCTGCTCTGAAAGCAGTTACTATGCCAACCAGGCTACTGGGTCTACACCACCAACTTGGTGGTTGTTGAAATGGATTTTATTTTGTTGCTTCCTTCGAAGTTAAAGGAACCTTACAAATTTTTGTAAAAACAAACTCGGAATTTCGCTGGGATTCGAACCGGGGACCTTCTGCTCTGAAAGCAGTTACTATGCCAACCAGGCTACTGGGTCTACACTACCGAGAAGGCGGTTGTTGAAATGAAGTTTATTTTGTTGCGTCCTTTAAAGTTAAAGGAACCTTACGTAATTTTGTAAAAACACTTAACAAACTCGGTACTTCGCTGAGATTCGAACCGAAGACCTTCTGCTCTGAAGGCAGTTACTACACTGTTAGAAATTTCCCTGTAAAAACGGTGTTTTTACCATATATTTAATTGTTATTTTACCGTTTTCAGACAAAAAGGTCGAATAACCATTAAAAAGATGGTATTGAACTGTTAAATAGGAGTGAAAATGGTTTACGGACCATTTTCATCAAGAACGGTAAACTAACCGTAATTTTCGTGGCGCGATTTCGTGGCGCCATCTGGATGCTTAAGTCACCTAAGATGGCGGGCTTGCCATCCTGCAACATTAATAGGATTAATAGTAGTTTTTAAAATCTTCATCCAACCTCCCGCCCTCCGAGGACACCTCTGTACTATTAAAATTTTAAAGGAACTTTAATTTGTGCCAAATTCCTGCAGCAAAAGACAGAAGACTACAACTCAACTCAGCTCTTTCGCTCTCGTCAATTGTTTTGTTTGGATCCGTTCCGCGTCCCGTTTCATCCTCGACTCGACCAGTTTGTTTTGAGCCTTTGGGAAAAAGGTATGTATTGTACTTTAATGATTGATATATATTTATGTTTAATTCTAGTGTAATATATTTTGTTACTAGAACTCATACTACTCATAGAACTATCTTAAAGTAAACTTCCCGTTTGTTTAGGCCTAAAATCCCAATATTAAAAATTGACCGGTCCCGATCACTCCTATTTAATTTGATGTAAAATGCGCCTTTTTATTTGATCAACATTTCGCTTAATGTTATCAAAATATGGTGAAATCCCCTAAACACCTCCTTTTTTCCTGTTTGAAGACCAGTTAAGTATATTACATAAACATACAAAATGAGTCATTACTTAATTTAGTAATATACATGTTCCACCCTTATATTTTTCTTTAAGAATGTGTAATTTGCAAAATAAAAACGGGAATCATTTTAAATACTTCAATTAGGACTACATAGTTGTGATTCTAATGCAAAACTCGAGTTACACTGTTTGAAACTTTCTAGAATATCAAATAACTTAGTGTTATCAATCACAGGGGTCTGTTTAGAAGAAATTTGGGTCGGTTTTAGGACCCTTCACAAAACATTTTACCTTAAAAAAGGACCCTTCAGAAAGTATTTTTGCCTTTAAACAGACCCTTTTTTCTTAATACTTCAAATATTGGACCCTATTTTCACAAAAACAGGCTCCTTGCTGAAAAACTAATTTAACGCTAACTTCAAATTCACAAAATTATGAGTAGATTTTCACAATTTTTAAGAAAAACAGACCCTTCACAAAAAGTCTGGAATGACCCCTGAATCAGATATTGTTATTCTACTCTTGGACAAAGGTGATCACATTAAGCGGAGTCGAGTGTAGTTTCATCGGTACAGGGTGTCCAAAAAATAGGACGATGGCAGAATCCTTCGGACTCTTGTTTGAAGGTTTTTTGAAAAAATTTCAATATTCAGCAGTAATTTTTATTTTTATTTTATTGAGCTATGTGAACCAATGGAAATATTCAGCTTTCTTTGTATTTTTGGTGTAAATCTCTTTCATTACTCCACTGTTATCTTTAAAATTAAGTCAATTTATATACTAATTGTTGAAATAGGTATTGAAATAGAACTTCTGTACCTTTCCCCTTTATATTCGAGAAAACTAAGCTACTTTGCAGTAAAAATAGGTGGTTATCCTCATTATTTAATGCACATTATTAATTTCTTACTTGCATATTTTCTATTAGTTTGCAGCTTTAGCGCAATTTTTGGATTTATGTTCAGATTTTAAGTTTCATTTAAAGTTTTAAATTTTTATGCTGGCTGGATATCCTCATTATTTAATGCACATTATTAATTTCTTACTTGCATATTTTCTATTAGTTTGCAGCTTTAGCGCAATTTTTGGATTTATGTTCAGATTTTAAGTTTCATTTAAAGTTTTAAATTTTTATGCTGGCTGGATATCCTCATTATTTAATGCACAGTTTTGTTAAAATTAGTTTTACTTCCTTCTGGAAAGAAAATGTGTTTTTACAGTTATTTTTTTAAAATATCGAGGTTTTCAAGGTATCGAAGAGTTTTGAGTTATTGAGAGTATGGTTTATTCCCACACATTATAGGTTTCTATTTGGTGTATACAAATACTTAGAAAAAACTTCTTGAAAATTTTGCCTAAGCCCTAAGTAAGATATCCCACTGTTCAATACTAACTGATAGTGATATGTAGTGCATCCTGCCATCGTCCTATTTTAGGACAGCTTGAAATACGGGGATATTTCGCGAGCTTGCTTTGAAAGGGTTCCAACTCAGCAGTCCCCACCGCTTTGGTTCGGAGTGTGTTTGGCGACATTACTTGATCCGTCCGTGGAAATCGAGGACTTGGCGAAAACAGGGTTGCTTGGGAGAACTGGTCAGAGCTTGGCCTTTGGCTTGGCGTCGCACTGGGGGATCTCGTGTACTTGGGGATTGACGATATGGTTGCAACATTTTCAGGCGTGCTGCTGATAAGAAAAAGCTGAGCCCTCTCATTTCTTCACACCTTGTTGATCCATTACATTACGCGTTGAGTGTGAAGTGTGTCTGAATTGTAAGATTGCAAGAGCTGAATGTTATAATTTGGGGGTGGGGAGGAACTTGAATAACCCTTTCAGGGCGACGGCGCCCGAAACTTTTTACTCCGGTTCAGGACGGCTCGGGCGGTTTTTCGGGCGCTTGAGGGGGGTGGGTAGTTTGGAGTGTCAGTCATGCGAGTCTAATCAGGGGTAGGCTCGCCTGTCAAGAGTGATACATATGCGTGGGATTATCGAGATAAGCATTTGTTTTTGTTGAGTCCTCGCAACTTGTGTTTGTTGAATTCGAGTGCTTGCTGTGTGCGATCTCAATGTTATAACTTCAAAAATTAAATTTTATTTTTAATTAAATTTCTTATTCACTTGTACCCCCCAGAGATTGTAATTTGTTGAATTATACCTTTTAATATCAAAGTTTTAACTTATATCCTAAAAAAGCTAGAAATTTCGCTGAATTAATTCTAAACCAATAAAAAGTATAACTTGTGATTGGTTTTCAACATCGTAATCATGCTATAATTTTTTGCACTAGCAAATTTACATTAATATTATGACCACAATTTACCAATATTTACCACAATAGAGCATTTTCAATCACATGACTCGGCCTAACAACGGCCTTAGCAACGTTGTTTTTGCTCGCCAGTGACATCATGTGCGAATGCTTCTATTGGATGCTTCTAGTTCCCGCCCCTAACAACGGCCTTAGCAACGTTGTTTTTGTCCTCCAAGTGACGTCATGTGCGAATGCTCTATATTACAAACTCATGCCATAAATCAATTACTAGATAACTGGTTTGAATTTTGAAAAATAAATTTACTATATCGATATATATAAATTAATTTATACTCCAAAAACTTTCTATAAAAATTTAAATTTAAGCAACCGTTATCAACTAAACGGTGAAAAAACTGATTTGGATTCTATTGAAAAGAAACTAACACAGGGGACTGTGTATTGTTATCGGCCTAACATTACAACTTATATTTTATAGATTTTAATTAAGATTTCTTAATCATTTTGAATTGAATATCCTTTAGGTATTTCATGATTAGAATACTAAGAATGCTAATCTAACACTTTTTTACCTCTTATTAAATTCCAACTATTATATAGTTCGCACTCTTGATACTTTATACTATACTTTTAATTCTAATTCTTTTTTAATAATAAAAAAAATACTTTTTATTCATCCACTCAAGCTCAAATACATTTTTTTTTAAACTTGTAGTAAATGGCACTTGATATGTTAATACAGTTTTTTCAAATATTAACTCACAAATTTAATTTATTAATTTTTGTTTTATATGGGATAAACAGATATTTTCTTGAGGAGATATAATACATTCATTAAAACGAAATTGAAGCAAAATATATTAATTTATACTTGACGAGTTCTTGATATTATTTTTTAGCCAATTTGTTTTTGTATTTAGCTCCATATTTTTTAAGGATTTGAAAATCAAAAGATACTGTTAAGAATAGTATTTAGTTATTAATTGCAATGGATAAAAAAATTGCATTACAATTTTGAACTAGTTTTCAGATTTCGGGCTTTTAATTCAGAATATCTATCTGGAAGTTAAAAAAAGCAAAGCCTAAATTGCAGATCCTGAAATTTTCTGCTATGTGTAGTTTCATCACCCTTGTGAAGTATCTCTCCGTATTCAAAGGATGGATGATCTTTGTTGATGGGTTTTGACCCTTTTGAATATCTTTAGACGATAAACACGGTCTGTGTGTACGACACTCTATTCTCAAGCGAATGCGGTTCACAAACTAAAGAATGCTTCAGAGATCCAAATCCTTCTTTTTCAATCCAAAAACTCGCCAAATCCAGGCCCACAAAAGACCTCAGAACGTGTGATTTCGTGCATACAAAGTGAATTACTTCGTTAAATTACAGACAAGGGTAAATATCAAAGTAGATTTTTTTTTAAAAGGAGGAATAAGGTGTTGACGATCCATTGCCAACTGAGCTATAGTTGATAACCTTTCTTTTATTAATTTTGGAGAATTAAGCGGGTTTTTGGGAGAGTGGCTACTTTTTTAAAAATGTATTAATAAACAAATGTTTAAAAGGATATCAATTCCATCCTCTTCCAATTAAAATAAAGAATATAAATGAAACTATCAATTTAGGGGTCATTTCAAGCACTACTTACAAATAATCAGTGCAATGGGGTAATGATTTTTAAGATAAGTAATCAAACATTCTAAAATTTTTAACATATTGTACGAAAAAAACCGAATCACAAACAACGAATAATAAACACTCTTTCCGTAATAACCATTTTATTTTTTAATCTCCTCATATTTCATTCTCGTGGACCGCGTGGGAAAGAATTTGTGGAATTTCTAACGGATGCACTTTTGAAACATGCTGATAAGAAGGGGTCAGTGCCAAGGTCACGAAAGGTGAAGCTAGGAGAAAGTTCTAAGCGGTCACGGGTTATATGATAAAAATCACAAAGAAAATAAAACATTTCGTCCGATTCGATTTGGTGAAAGGAGCAGATAATTGCAGTCTCCCCCTTGACCACCACCTGCTCCCTCCGTGACCGGCAGCCAATTCTCGGAATTTGGGGGGATGTTTCTTATCTTATCAGTGGAACAGGTGAGAGGACAGCTATTCCAATTCGAATAGAACCAATCGGATGCAATTTTTGGGTATGGGGGTGAAATCGTTCTTTTCTGATCGAAAGAGGGAACGGAAGCATTGTTTCACAGAGAGTATCGTTTTCACGCAGTAGATTTTTAAATTTCGAGTAAGAAATCCGTCCATAAATTACGTGAAGTGTTTTTTTTTACCAAATTTTTGACACCTCTCTCTTGGTGAGATTTTGCTGGACCAACCCCCTTCCCCTCAAATTCTCGTGTGAGATTTTCTCACACTTTAAACAAAATAATTTCTTAAGTATGCTCTAGTTCAGTGGTTCCCAACCTTTTGAGGCTCATCGCCCCCTTTCTGGAGGTTGACCAACACCTATTGCCCCCTTTTCATTCTCATTGTATGTCTAATTTTAATTTGAAGTAACGTGTAAATAATAAAGCAATTTTATTACCGTATATAAAAACAACCAAAGCAGTTTTATCAGGTCACTCTGAAATTTGAATCTCGAAAATTTAGAAAGTTTTTTTTTTAATGGCAGGTATTTTGAACCGTTACAGCTGTAACTTAAGTCCATTAACCCATGTCATGTCGAAGCAGTACTTACTTTGCGTTCCCCACTGGGCACCTGTGGACCGAAGCCACGGAGGTGAAGTACTGTTGCCCACGCCACACCCACACATTCACAACAGGCACAGCCCCTTTTTACAGGGGGGCCACATTCATTCCTCACACACAAGGACAGAAACTAACATCCATGCCAAGCGGGGATTCGAACCCCAGACGTACGGCTTCGCAGTCAGATGCTCTAACCACTAGGCCAGTACGTCGGCTGTTAAAATTTGTAATAATAAATGAAAATTTGAAATTTTATTGTATTAGCTTGAATATCCGGCTTTATGTTTGTCAAGTTCAGGCGCAAGTCTCCTTTGAGGTAAATGTCCAACTTATTTGTTTTGTGAGGAGCTGGACAACAGAATTAAACCCTTTTTCAACTAAAAATGTTGACAGGAACAAGATGAGAAATGGTTCAATTTTTTCACACAGTTGATGGATAAATGTCCATGAGCTTCACCCAGGCTAACTCGTAACCGCTCTTCTTGAAAATTATTTTCGCCTCAGAGTTATACTTCAAGCCTGGAAACTCATTCTGCAATGAGTTATCAAGCTTATCCACAGCTTCAAACGAGAATGGATCTAGAATCCAATCCGGAATTTGTAACTTGGTCAAATCTTCAAATCTTGATTCCATGTAAGTTTTTAACTGGTCAAGGTGATCAGTAAAACTTACTATACTATTAGTTTAATTTCCCCTTTTAAGCATCGCCCCCCCACTTATTTATCGTCCCCTGATAAACCAAATCGCCCCCAGGTTGGGAACCACTGCAGTTTCGTCAAATTTTGGACCTCTCCCTACCCCCTCAAATGAAGGACTTGTATGATTTTTTTAAAAAATGTTAAAATTTTTATCCGATTCTCCACGAAAAGTTAGGCAGGTAAGCAAAATTTTTCAGATAAAAAATTTTTTTTAAAAAAAGTCGCCTTTTTTAAAGAGCGCGAAAACACTTAAATCGAGTTGACAAGACAATGACGTCACTAGAATCTGTGCGCAATATTATTCTGTATACTTCTTTCCATGAGACAGATCAGTGAAGCCACTGTATTGGCAACTCGATTTAAGTGTCTTCGCGTTCTTTAAAAAAGGCGACTTTTAAAAAATGTTTTTTAATTGAAAAACTTTCTTAATCAACCTGAAATTTTGCTTATCAGCCTAACTTTTGGTGGAGAATCGGATAAAAATGTTAAAAATAAATCCTGTAAGTTCCTCATTCTCACGTGAGATTTTCTTACACTTAAACAAAATAAATTTCTTAAGTATGCCAAAGTTCGCAAGATTCACGAAAAATTAGCTTAAACAACTTATCGAATTCATTTTCATACCGAACCAGGGGCGCAGCCAAAGGGACCACCCACACCTTTGGGCCTGACCTAAAACTTTATAGCCCCTAAGTAAGGTGCTCTAGTTATTATCATTAGCCACTCAAGAGAGCGCACGTCTACGCCCCTTAAAAGAGCCTGAAAAACACCCTTTGCTTCTTAAACTCTTAAAATTTACCGGGGGAGGGGGGAAACTCCGATACCATGCGTTAAAATGCTGTTTTAAGGGTCAAATTTCCCAAAAAAAATTTACAGACCCCCCTTTTGTACTTAGATTTCTAAAATTTTCTTTTTTACATTAAGAAGAAAAAATTTTATTGTTGATGTAAGAATCAGACTGGACATTAAAAATTACTACTTAATCTTAACTATTATTCTAATTACCAATTAATTAATATATAGATGTAATACAAATAATACAATCTTATATATTAAAATAATTTGGGTTTTCTTTCGGCCGGCCGCCAGGCCGCACCCCCGTTCCGATTTGGACAAACTCGGTCTTGATCGAAAGGTCTCCACCCCTAGATGAGCCAATAATATATCACGTTCCTCCAAAACATTCCATTTTTAAATTATGCGGTTTTTTCGTTTTGCCCCCATGTTAACTCTATGGGGAGGTTCCGTTCGGCCGGCCGCCAGGCCGCACCCCCGTTCCGCTTTGGACAAACTCGGTCTTGATCGAAAGCTCTCCACCCCTAGATGAGCCAATAATATATCACGTTCCTCCAAAACATTCCATTTTTAAATTATGCGGTTTTTTCGTTTTGCCCCCATGTTAACTCTATGGGGAGGTTCCGTTCGGCCGGCCGCCAGCCCGAACCCCTGAACCGATTTTGACAAACTCGGTCTTGATCGAAAGATTTTCAACCCTAGATGAGCCAAAAATGTGTCACGTTCCTTCAAAGCATTCCACTTTTAAATTAGAAACTTTTTTCAATTTGCCCCATTGTTTTCAGTTAATATTTTTACCAACACAGGCAAAACGTCTTTTAAAGAGCGTGAAGAAAATCTATTTTGAAATTATCAAACTTCAATGTTTTGACGTTTTACTAGATTTATCGCAACAGGATACTAAGCACATTGGATTTATACAAAAAATACTGGTACAGGTTTTATTGAAGTATTACTTCTTTCTCTTCAGATGACGCATAAGAATAAATTAGTTGTGGTTAGAAAAACCTATAATTTGATTGAAAATATATAACAGTTTAGCTCTGACGATGCAGCTTAAAAAAGTAATAAATTGTAAAAAATTTAACTGCGCTGCAAGCGTGTGGTAGTAACGAGCTAAGCTCGCATCAGCGCCAAAAGGCGCGTAAACTAGCTGGTAAGACGCGGCTTTGCCGGGTCAAACCAGCTAGTCTTATATATTAAAATAATTTGGTTTTTCTTTCGGCCGGCCGCCAGGCCGCACCCCCGTTCCGATTTGGACAAACTCGGTCTTGATCGAAAGGTCTCCACCCCTAGATGAGCCAATAATATATCACGTTCCTCCAAAACATTCCATTTTTAAATTATGCGGTTTTTTCGTTTTGCCCCCATGTTAACTCTATGGGGAGGTTCCGTTCGGCCGGCCGCCAGCCCAAACCCCTGAACCGATTTTCACAAACTCGGTCTTGATCGAAAGATTTCCAACCCTAGATGAGCCAAAAATGTGTCACGTTCCTTCAGAGCATTCCATTTTCAAATTAGGAATTTATTTCAATTTACCCCATTGTTTTCAGTTAATATTTTTACCAACACAGGCAAAACGACTTTTAAAGAGCGTGAAGAAAATCTACTTTGAAATTATCAAACTTCAATTTTTTGACGTTTTACTAGATTTATAGCAACAGGATACCTACTAGGCATATTGGATTTATAAAAAAATTACTGGTACAGGTTTAATTGAAGTATTACTCCTTTCTCTTCAGATGACGCATAAGAATAAATTAGTTGTGGTTAGAAAAACCTATAATTTGATTGAAAATATTGAACAGTTTAGCTCTGACAATGCAGCTTAAAAAGAAGTAATTGTAGAAAATTTAACTGCGCTGCAAGCGTGAATAGTAGCGAGCGAAGCTCGCATCAGCGCCAAAGGCGCGTAATCTAGCTGGTAAGACGCGGCTTTGCCGGGTCAAACCATTGAAAATATGTCCATCCAGAATTTTAATTAATGATTCAAACAAGATGTTTTCCTGATAGCCATAAGACCTCGAAACATGTCCGCATAGTAAACACACAAATAACACTTTTATTTAAAATGGAGCGATGCTAAATTAATTGAATAAAACTGAATAAGATGGATTTAAAGAAAACATAAAGAGTATTAAGGAAAAAAATGGTATTTTTTTACAAAATGAATGATAATGTTATTAACACAAACTCATGAAATGAAATAAATGAATATGACAGTTAACTCATCCAAAACAAAAAGCCATGCAATGAAATGTAATCATTGTAATGATAAGTCTTTCTACTGACATAAGAGTTAAATACTCAAATATTTTACACAAGATGAATATAATTATCAGACATTATAAAAAAAGTAATATTAAACTTATTTTAAGAGAACTAATGAACAAATTAAATGTAACAAATGCATATATATGATAGTTAACTTAACCTTATCTGAAGCAGGACCATGCATTTAATTTAATTAATCACTGTAATAATAGGTCTTTAGACTAAAAAAAGCTTCCAGAAACAGCATGAAATAACAATATTGAACTAACTTCAAATAAAACAAAATGAATGAACTGTTCAATAAAAATTAATTAAGTTAAATATTACACCAGATTTAATAATAGTGGGGGAGCCCATGATGCTAAATGTGGATTTACTCGAGCGCGTCAGATAATCATAGGGGAGATACCTTGTATGCTTTTGAGTAACTCCACCAAATATAAGCTCTCCATGTTGGTGGGTTTGTTTAGAACAGCCCGTCAAAATTTGAAAGAAAACTAGTTACATGGACATACTCGAGTGCGTCAGATTGGCTACCAAGGCAGTTTACAACTAGTTGAGCCTAGTTTCCTGGCTACTAGTCTATAAACATTTTGTTTCGTACATTTTTCTCAAAAAGAGCGATAGCGTCTTACCGGTCTTGGCTTTACTTTGCAACTTTGTAACCCACCGCTCAAATCGGCAAATTTTAGAAAATGTACTCATTTTGGCTGGTAACTAACCTACCTTATCATTATCTGACGCGCTCGAGTATGTCCATTTAATTAATTTTTTTTTACAAATCTGACGGGCTGTTCTAAACTTACCCACCAACATAGAGAGCTTATATTTGGTGGAGTTACTCAAAAGCATGCAAGGTATCCCCTTGTGATTATCTGACGCGCTCGAGTTACTACCCAAAAACACTCTGGGCTCCCCTATTATATGTTTCCGCAACAAACAAATGACTAATTTTTAAAATCCTCATAAACATTAGAGATATAGACAGTCCATACAAATTAATGAAGCGGAAGTGATAGTAAATTGATTGACATGAATTAAAATGAAAATGATTGACATGAATTAAGTAGGTTAAATATTAAACCAAATTTTATTGCTGATAATAACTCGTCGGAACAAATGTGACCATGGCATTAAAATTAGTAATCTCATTCAAAACATTATATATATACACTGGGATATATAATCCGAGGCTTTCTGACTGACATAAGGTGACCGTCGTATTTAACATAGTGGAGGGGGACACTAATCTGAACGTAGTTTTAAGTAATCCTTTAGGGTGTGGGGAATATCAAAACAGTCGATTGCTCCATCACATACATTATTAGCATCACAAAGATTTTTCCGTACCTGGACTCTGGACAGATGCTTTAGAGATCGAGGTTGGCTGACTTCGGGAACCTCGAAGATTGTGTTGTGTCTCTTGTATTCGTCGACGAATTCCTGAAGAGACAGTTTCTCTCCTTTGAAGAAAGGCTTCAACAGAGCGGACATCTCGGTGGTGGAAATGAAGGGATGCGGCACGGCCTTCCATAAGATGCTGAGGTAGGAATTTTCAAAGACACTGGTCAGATGGAAGAGAGCCACCAGTGTCTCCACAAGCATCTGCATGCGCAAGCTGCCGAATTCGAGAATGTCGGTGCTGATTTCATCATTCAGACACTTCCCGTCAACATTGGCACTGCAATAAGAAATGAAATTAATTAAAAGATCATCAGATAACGCTCACGACTTGTCTAGGAACACTTTTTTGTCCTTATATTCGCAACACTCTAGCTGTGTTCTGAATATGTTTGAAAACAGTTGCTTACCGTAATGAAAAAAATGTTTTAAAATTGTAATGTAAAATATGTGTAGAATCTCAAAGTGTACAAGACTAAGGCTGGGCGCGCACGAGTGACTAAAGTCACGGCGACCAGGATTACTAGTAACAAAAATATCACTAGAAAACAATAGAGTATTTTCAATCACATGACTTTACCTAACAACGGCCTTAGAAACGTTGTTTTTATCCTCCAGTGATGTCATGTGCGAATGCTTCTATTGGATACTTCTATGTCCCGCCCCTAACAACAGCCTTAGCAACGTTGTTTTTGTCTTTGTCACCGTGACATAAGTCGCCCGTGCGAGCTCGCCCTTAAGACAATAAACCTAACAAATATATATATCCGGTATTTCTTTACTTAATACTTAAATATCTAAAACTTAACTTTTAACTACTTTGAAACTATTCGTGGTTTTGTTTTAATAGCTTACTTATATAATTTTATTCTAGTTTTCAATTTAATTTTTAATGCATAACTACTATGAATAGTTAGGTTTTGAAATTTTGTTATTTATTATTAATTACACATGACAACAGTGAAAAGGTAAAATTGACGAAAAAGTCAAAATATATGTAATTTCAGCCTGCTAAACAGGAATATGGCAATAAATATTCGATCTTGGTTCCAGTTTTTCCGTGAGTTGATAGAAGCACAGGAACTCATTTAAATTGCCTTCTAAGTGATGTTTATCCCTTTAATTCATAAAGAAATCAAAATGAAATCATGAAATTGTCTTACCAAAATAAAATTGAAAAGGTTGTTAGCTCTTTTGATTACACTTAACGTCTAGAATTAATTTAAAAATCGTCCCAAATTGGCCACAACTGCAAGCTTTTATTATCAGACTTTGTTCTGATCCCTTTGCTAAATCTCATTTATATACTCTTAGAAATACTCCCCGGGCTTTTCCCTAAATTATCTAATCTAGTTATAGGATATGTGTCTTTAAAGATATGTACCGTTTAAATGTCTGACAAAAAGCCAATTTGTGTCGTGAACATGACCTATGATTTACTCTGATCAGATGCTCCCAAAATAGTTTTTAATGTGATGAACTGGTAAGATTATATATCTAAAGTTTGTAGAGGGGGTATTCAGAGTCTTCATAGTGTTCATGTCATTTATATTTTCAAAAGTAGAACATATATGTGTTTTATTAAATACAGAGTTAGCCGACTGTTCCATTCTCAAAGTAACAGTCTGTCGGTTACTGTAGCGGCCCCAACAATTCACTTTTCAAGCTGACCCTTCCTCATTCCTCAACTCTTCCCCATTCAATAACAAAAGCAAAGAATCGGGGGACCACCCGTTGGTCACGGGCTTTCTAGAACTTCCTTGCACACTTCCTTGTTTGTTTTGGACCCTTATCTGGTCTGGACAAAGCATGAAGGCAACGGCGATTCTCAAAATGCAGGTGTATTGCAGGAAAAACGTGAGAACAGAGTGGAGAATAGGTTATATGTATTTAAATTTTCTATTATAAGAAGGTAGATTAAATAGATCTTAGAATAGGTAGATAAATCTTAAAACTAAACACCCAGAGAGTCAAATACGTTTTATTAAAAGAAACGGCAGTAAAATGTAGATTTTAGGAAATCTTATTTTCGGGGGATGTATCACTATTTAATCGCATTACTGTCATAATCGCAAAACAAAAAGTTTTTTTAACCTACAAAACCTCTCCTCGGCTGGGAGAAACGGGCTGGACATCCCTGGTTTAGTAGCTTCTGAATGTGTTTATAAGTATGCTTCATGCGTGCAACCTGCTTAATGGGATTGAAAGGCAGTTTACGACTATTGCGAAGCAATATCGTTATAAGACTTTATTTTGACACTTTTTTTTTGCTACTTGTTTACATGGTCCGGGTCCATTTTTATACTATGAAACCTTCTTTATCCAAGCGACACACAATGGTATAATTTCCAACAAAACAACTATAAAATTTTGTATGACAGCGACAAAATATTTATATTATAACAAGTTTTATCCATGCGTTGAAGGCATTCTAAATAAATATCACTCAATTTTATGTTTAAAGTATAAATTTATAATAAATTTATCCCGAGCAATGTTTTAAAATTCCAATATTTTCTGCACTAAGCGAAGTATATCACGACCGCTCTGTATTTCTGAAAAGTAGAACCAACCCAGAATTTTTATGGTGATTGGTATTAGTGTTTAGCAGGTCAAATTCATTAGGAAATGGCTACTTTTATTATTTTCACAAGAACTTCGTGAAAAAGTGTTGCCCCATTCAGAAGATCTTAAACATATGTAGAGTTAATTAAATATGATTTGAGTGTCTACTCACTTGAAAGGGGTACTTAAATATTTTGTAAAAAATTTGTCTGGATTTTTTTCTTTTTTGAGAATGGAACAGTCAGTAAGTTTACCCTTCTTATAATAAAACCAATATATGTTCCAACTTTTGAATATATAAATGACATTTTATGGAACTAATATATGTAAATAAACCGAAATATGTAACAGAAAAATGGTTTAAATCACGCTTCAAACGGTAGTCATTTGGAAATCACAGTAGTAATAATACAACTAAGCAAATTCATGGAAATCTCAGCTCTATCAATAATGCAACTTAAAACTTTCAAAAATATTGAAACTAGTACTTACTTCTCATTTTGTAGCGTCAAACAACAGCTCCGGAAATAAGTATTTTCGTAGGAGTACCTACAGCCAAATTTGATTAATGTTTCACAATACCTTTCCCCGTTGAACATAAGGTAAAACATCAGCAGATCCGTGTTCCTTACACCCCATCCGTCAAAACGTCGCGCCGAATAACTCTTCAAAACAATATGGACGTCCATGGGGAAGACTAGCTTCACCAGCAAACACTCCGGTTTCAAAAAATGTTTGGCCTTGCATATGGCAAACAGCGCGACCACCACCGCTGGTCCCATGGAGGCCGCCGTGTAAAGCAGCGGCCTGAAGCCTTTTTTTAGCGGCCATTCCTTGTGAAAGCACTTGTCTGCGTATTTGTTAAAAAGTTGAACGGTGGCGTAGAAACGCTGTCGCCTCTCCCTCCCGCTCATCTGCCCCATCATCTGGCTGAAGATCTGCAGGTAAATCGTGGGGGATCGGAAGTTCCTCATCAGCCTCGCCGTTCCGTCGATGCTTATTGAGGCGGGATAAATGCCCAACGCGAGGGCGTCTGCCCGAAACTTCCGTAAACAGCTGGCGAGGCTTCGTGGCTTATTGGGCATTGTCTTGGGGAAACTCAAGAATCAAGACTACGGAATCACGAAGACCACCTTGCAACCACAACAACTTGCTGATAGAAATCACGTGTGGGATCTTCAAGCACTCTGATGGTTAGAATCCAAAGTCAGACTGACCTACGCATGCAGAAACAGAAACGGATAACGAATCAAGGGAAAAGTGAGAAATCATTCGGCTAGGGGGGGGGCAATACCCCTGTAAAACCACTTTCCACAGCAAAAGGCTGAAACGGTTGGTTATCTCCTGTGTTTGCGGAAGGGCGGTGCCCCCCCCCCCGTGGAAAAATATAATGAGCACTACCTTCGATTGAGAAGTATCCTTTGTGGATGGGTTTTTGACCTTTGTGGATAGAGTTTTGACCTTTGTGGATGGATTTTCGACCTTTGTGAATCTCTATAGACACCTTATAAAGACGGTCTCTGTGTACGACACTCTATAGACACCTTATAAAGACGGTCTCTGTGTACGATATTATTCTCATGAGAATGCGATTCACATCAAAGAAATCCCATCTCCAAATCCTTCCTTTTCAATCCAAACACTACCCCACATCCACGCCCACAAAATACCTCGGAACGTGTGATCTGAAGGCATACAAGACCAATAACAAAGTAGAACTTTTTAAAAAGAGAAGTAAGGAGTTGCCGATCTATTATTGCCAAATGAGCAATAATTGATAACCTGTATCTCTTTTTTGTTATCTATTTTGGGGAATTAAGCAAGTTTTTGCGGAAGTGGCTACTTTTTTTTTTAAATATATTCGTCAAACAAATATTTAAAAGGATGTAAATTCCATCATCTTGCAATTAAAATAAGTAATAGAATTAAAAATAATAATTTAGGGGTCATTTAAAGCTGTAAGTATAAATGGAGAGTACAAATGGGTAATTATTTTTAAGATAAACAATCAAACATTGTGAAATTTTAACACAGATTGTAAGAAAAAACCAAATCGCAAACAAAGAAAAATAATAATAGTAGTAATTTATTTTAAAACCATTTCATTTTTTAAGTTGGAAATGCTTTTTTGCGTATTCTTTTCTTAATGCTTTTGAAACTTTTTATGATCGTCTACATAATTATATTAACGTTTATTTATGCACTGCATTTTCTTGAATACTGTGCAGCCTAAAAGGGGCGGTCCGCTTCGAGTGTACTAACCCAAAGAGTCTTAACACGAGTTTAAAGTTTACTTTCAACGTCAAATTTGAAAAACAATGAGGGAATTGCATAGGTGAGGGATTTGCTTAATTTTACACTTTTTTGATACGTTATAGTTTAAAACTCTCAAATATCAGATATTAAAGTTCAAAAATATGTTTTAAATAACTTAAATTTCGATTTTATTTTTGCCAAAACACTAGTAAAGTCATGTGATCAAAAAACGGGATTTGACGTCACAGCGCCGTCGAAACTAGTGAATTGTTGAAAATAAAAGAAATCAAACTTATCATAAAACCAAAACACGCATAAAACTCGTCTGTTTCTCTAGTGAACGGCCAGAAAAAGAAAAAATTAAAACTTTGAATCCTAATAATTCCAAAACCAATCAATATTTTTTGAAAAACAAAATGCCAATCTTTTTATAAAAAATATTTGTATGTGTCTTTAAAATATCATAGTTTTTTAGTTAAAACTTTGTGAAGAATAGCAGAATGAAGCAAGCTAAGCATACAATAACATAGCGGGTCCAAGTGGGTCCAAGCGCTGTGACGTCACACAGCAGCCATAACGAAATTACTGTTTTTCCCGCCAATACTGGAAACGACATTTTAAAAATTAATATCTTGAGGAATAGTTTTCCGATTTCAATAATTTTTACGTCATTTTTCATAGATTTTCATCCTCTATCATAATAAAATTAAAAAAAAAATGTGCAATTCCCTCATTATTGGGGAGGACACCCCAAGCCCGCTCCCTCTGAAATTTTGATCTACACAGGGTGTTTCAGATAAATGTTTCATAACTTCTAGGGGAGGTAGTAGGCCAGTCAATAACGACATCGAAAATTGCAAAAAATCGTGTATCTCCAATTTTTTTCTTATGTTGTTAGGACCCATCCCAGTAGTTAGTAACCAATTTTGCAACCCTGAAAGCCCTGTGCTAACTTCGCAATCCTCAAAAAACCTAAATATTTTCCGACTTTTTTCAGTTTTTGGCTTATAACTCATACAAAATGCATCCGCACGAAAAAGTTTCAAATATATCATTTAAAGTAGATAAAATTTGCAATAATTTAAGACCATTTCCAAGTTTATACGTCCAATAGATCCCGAGTTACATCTCTTCAAAAATGGGCAATTTTTTCCCAAAATTCTAAATTTTGAGTCTAAGTCGCTTTTATATCAAAAAATAGGTTATAGTACTCGTTGTAAAAGGTAAATAAGGGCAATTAAGTTGTAGTACAGTTATTTAGCTTTAATTTAAGCCCTTAATGAAGACTCTAGGCCCCAAAGTTCTTACTTTATCTTAAAAAACAAAAAATTTGGGAAAACCGAAATTTCGGAAAAATAGAGCATGGCGTTGTATGGGTACAGAAAAGGAAAAATAAAGCTATAACACAATACTATGACGTTATAAAAATTAATATTTATTCATTGAATACCAAATTATTTGTCTTAATACATGTTAATTAATGTTGATTTTTAAATTAAATTGAGTTTAATTAGTATTAATTATATAATTAAGAAATTAAAAATATATATTAATTTATTTCTTTTTTAAGTATTAGTTTATAAAATACGACTTTTTGAGGTACCAAAGATCATGTCTCTTCCAAGGGTTCAGGACTGTCTTCTTCGTTGTCAGATTCGTCTATCTCAATTGTAGGGATGTTGAGGCATGACTTGCCTTGACATGGTTTACATAGTGCAGAACACTTAAGTCCCGCTTTCTCACATGAGCAGCCTCTTCCAGCGCACCCTTTTTGGCACTTGCATGAGATGAATTTCAGGAGAGTTTTTGATGCTGGATCTTTTGTAGAGGTTATAGGTAGCAGACCTTGCTGACTCCTCGTCCAGCCCCAGTCAGTTGGTTTTTTGTCTGCACCTAACCATGTCTGCACCTGGTGGTATGTGCGATATGCATGTTGAGCTGCAGCCTCTTCGGTAGGAGGCAGACGAACCAGGTGGACCTTGGTGTTGGCAGCTGAACGAACAAAGATTTCTTAACGGAGGGCGTGAAGAGTGTCGGAGTCTCCTCCTCCATACAGAGCCACAAGACACTTATTTCCAGCAGAGGCTATTTCTTCGTGGCTGATATCAGGCTGTAGGAAAATGGAAGCCACGCCAACCAGATGTGGATTTTTTCAAGCATGCTTAACATCTTCATTTTCCCTTGCCTGAAAATTGAGGAGGTGGTGTCAAATCCAGAGAAAGCGTGCAGCTCTACGTTATTGAAACATTTGGAGGAACACTGCAAACAAGTTGATTCCCACTTGAACCCTTTTTGAAAGAAAACATTTTCCACCGTCGTCCATTTAAAAGAACCAACAAGTCCACATCTTCTCCAATCACGATGACATTTTCATGCGAGCTGCTTTTGTCGAGAGCTGTCTGTACGATTGTACAGTCTGCATCCTCGGCAACTTGCTTTGTTTCAATTCCTTGGTTATCCAATCCTTAACGAATATCCATCAAATACAACTGACACATTTTTTCCAAAATGGCTAATTGTGTAGCTGATGTAAGTGGCTACAACTTCCTTGGTTGTGATATTCCGATGCCACCTTACTGTATGAAGTAAGTAGCCGCCATCCACAAAAACAAACGTAGGGGCTCCTATAGATATATTTTCAGGAAGAGGGGCTAAAGCTGTGTGAAAGCTGGACTTTTTGCCTTTACGCATCCCATCTTCATCAACGCCATTGGGTAGGGAGCCAACTCGAACTTAAAGTGCTCTTTCAAGTCACCCTCTGTCTGCTTCGTGATACACAGCCTTTGAAAAATTGTGAGGGGATCTATTTGAACCTTCTGATTTTGTAATTTTATAGTAACTGATGCCAGGGTTCGCACTTTATCTTTTCTTTTAAAACTAACTTTTCCAAAGGTGTTTCTCGTGATTTGATTTATTCCATTTATTCCCAACTCGTAGGCCATATGGCAATTGACTTCAGAGTCCCCCATACCAGAGCTGATGGATAGCATTTTTTCATTAAATGGAAATGGTGTGTGGGCATCGAACCAGTTCGTAAGTTTTTGCACATGATCGGTATCTTGTTCTATTTGAGTGGGCCTCATGTCAACGTGTTGTTCGGTGGTAGAATAGGAAACGTTCCAAAAGTATTCAAGCCCTTCACAGATATTCAGCATGTACACCATTCCTTCACTCCAACGCGTAAGAACGCTGCTGCATATGCCTCGACCATGAGGCCTGCCTCCCTGGCATTTCATCGATCTCATAAATTCTTGCTCAATCATTAGGTCTGTCCATAAGCCTGAACAGAACTTGTGGGATCGTGAATCCTTTTGTGTGAATAGTCCTCCTTTTTGTGTGAATAGTCGAAATTCATCTGGGTGAAGCCTTTCGCTCGTCCTGGTAATCAGATATTCTTAAATCAGTGTGTTAGTTTAATTTCTATAACTTAATAGTTCCGAAAAAATATATTTTTTAAATTATAGCAAATATCTAAAACTGTTGGGGATGCGAGTTCTGACACGCCCTTGTAAGCTAATCCGAGTTAAAAATCCTTTTTCTTCATCGTTTTTATTTTTTAAGGTAAAGCAAGAACTAAGGGTCTTATAAAACTTATCTAAGACTTATTAAGGTTTTATTTTAAACTAATACTTAAAAAAGCAATAAATTAATATATATTTTTAATTTCATAATTATATAATTAATGCTAATTAAACTCAATTTAATTTAAAAATTAACATTAATTAACATGTATTAAGACAAATAATTTTGTATTCAATAAATAAATATTAATTTTTATGGCGACATATTGTGTTATAGCTTTATTTTTCCTTTTCTGTGCCCATACAACGTCATGCTCTATTTTTCCGAAATTTCGGTTTTCCCAAATTTTTTGTTTTTTAAGATAAAGTAAGAACTATGGGACCTAGAGTCTTCATTAAGGGCTTAAATTAAAGCTAAATAACTGTACTACAACTTAATTGCCCTTATTTACCTTTTACAACGAGTACTATAACCTATATTTTGATATAAAAGCGACTTAGACTCAAAATTTTGAATTTTGGGAAAAAATTGCCCATTTTTGAAGAGATGTAACTCGGGATCTATTGGATGTATAAACTTGGGAATGGTCTTAAATTATTGCAAATTTTATCTACTTTAAATGATATATTTGAAACTTTTTCGTGCGGATGCATTTTGTATGCGTTATAAGCCAAAAACTGAAAAAAGTCGGAAAATTTTTAGGTTTTTTGAGGATTGCAAAGTTAGCACAGGGCTTTCAGGGTTGCAAAATTGGTTATTAACTACTGGGATGGGTCCTAACAACATAAGACAAAAATTGGAGATACACGATTTTTTGCAATTATCGCCCCTTTTTTTGTCGTTATTGACTGGCCTATAGGGTACATCAAGACGAACAAGAATCGGTATAGAAAGGGGGGTCGCAAGTGGGGTCTAAGGGGTGAAAATCCCGGGTGAAAATTAGCAAAAAACCTCGCATATCTGGGCAGAAAGCGATACAATTGTTCGATTCCGGTATTTTTTACATGCAACCAATTCAAAATTTTCATGTAAAAACGAGATGCAAGTGTTTATTTTAATCAAAAACAGACCAATACTTGAATGAGGCATGCGTTGTTGATAGATTAAAGTTACAATTGTCCCTTGGTCAAACTTTAGTTCTTAGCGCCATATGACTCCCACCAACCAAACAACCAACAAAACTCTAGTATTAAGATGTTTTTGTCGTGACACTTTCTATTGCAGTCTATCAACTTACAACGCATCCTGTTTCATTTATTGGACTGTTTTTGATTAGAATAAACACTTGCATCTCGTTTTTACATGAAAAATTTGAATTGGTTGAATGTAAAAAATACCGGAATTGAACAATTGTGTCGCTTTCTGCCCAGATATGCAAGGTTTTTAGCTAATTTTCACCCGTGATTTTAACCCCTTAGACCCCACATTCAACCCCCCTTTCTATATCGATTCTTGTTCCTCTTGATGCACCCTACCTCCCCTAGAAGTTATGAAACATTTATCTGAAACACCCTGTATATTGATTAACTGTGTTTTCATTTGTTCAAATATGTAACTCAGAATCTCTCTTAGGTTTTTGTGAACGGTTTCCAGGGAAAAAACTTTTTAATTAATGATCCGTGTAGCACATTTTTGGTATCAAACTGTTCGGATTCTTTTGAGGGTATGCAGTAATCCATTAGAATTTCTAAAAAAGATATCAATTTTAAAATATTTCCATTTATTTAGATTACGGATTACGTCGCAGTTACAAAGCCAGCACTGTCAAACAACTTATTATGGAACGAATCACAGCGACCAATTGTCGCCATATTTTATGATAAAACAAAAGATTTAACGTTTTAGAAAACTACTTTCTAAATTAAATATTCTGATAAATATCATTAAATAGATATTATTAAATATCAGACTGTTAAATGTACTCTAAAAACTTACAGATCTGCCATTCCATACTAAAACTTTACACATTTTGTGTGAAATTTATAGTAATCGAAATTAATTGTAAACATTGAGTGTCATGTAGGTTTGGTCTCTTATTATTTTTATTGTCTTAAGAAGGTATTGTTTAACAAGTCTGGGTTTACACAAAAATACGAATGATAAAGCACTATATGTATACTAACTAGTCCCTAGGCAATATTGAATTATTACAATATTGAATTTAAGATTCATTGATGTACGTTTTTTCCCAGAATGATGGTTAACATTAGTTTTTAATAGACGTGATGGAATTTTTTAAGGAAAACACTTTGATTAAACTTCTGATAAGTTAGAGTTAATGAATATTCAAACTTTTAAGAGAGTGTTATTCGTGGAGATGACTTATGATGTATGTTTGGAAAGTTGGTTGACTGTTCTTATGCTAATTGTTTTTTTTTTATGAAATGCGTTAAGTCATGGCCATCTAGACACAAAAGGCCAGAGAAGCTCGAAATCGTGAGTGACGTTCTGCCTACTATTTCGCGTCATCATCGCTTTTTTGGACTACAGCGCAACTCCAGTCTGAATGGAGTACTCAAGATTTCAGACTGGAGTTGCGCTGTTGTCCAAAAAGCGATGATGACGCGAAATAGTAGGCAGAACGTCACTCACGATTTCGATCTTCTCTGGCTGAATAAGCTGGAAGCAATCCAAACGAAGCGGTCCACTTTGTAACTCAAAAGATTTCAAAAATAAAATAAACACCAGTATATCTCAAAATAAAATAAACACAAAATAAGTTTCCCATTACTTTAATTCAATCTTAAGTTAAACACAAAACTCGTTCTCTTATTCATAGAAAAAAAATAGAATTGAAAACTATAATCATTTACAGCCATAATCATTCACATGACCATAAGCGTCGATGTTAAATCTTAGGTCAAAGAAAAATTACACTAATCAGAGTCAGCGAAATGTTAATTTTCTTTCTTAGGCTAAGGATGTTGCTTAACACCGCGATACTGATAGCTGTGAATCTACAAACAATTAATCTTAAAATTTGATTGGTATGAATAATTATGTTCTATAAATAAATAAAGAAACACAAAATTAAAAAAAGAGCATGCAATTTTAATGCAATGCGAAAGCATGCCAATCCCATCATTGAAACAATGACTAAAAAAAAAGTGGTTTTCCCAAGAGCTCTAATCCTCGAAACTTATCCGAAACAAAACCATGCATTGAACATTGTAATCACTTCTGCTGACAAAAGCTTAAAGTCCTCGAAAAGTTTATAGAAATACAAATAGCATATAATAATAATCAAATTTTTTAAAGAGTAATATTATACTAACTTTTAGCGAAATAAAATGAATAAAATTTTAGATAAAAATTAGTGAAGAAAGGTAAATATTAATTACTTCAGAGGTATAGATAGATAATAATGTCACGCTTGCTTACAACCATATCAAACAAATTACTAACCCTCTAAATCCTCATAAACGTTTCTGAGATACAGCTACAACACAATCGATTTAATGAAACGAAAGTGGTAATGAATTATTTTAAGTGAATTAAAATGAATGACATAATTAAAAACGGTAATTAAAGATATTAAATATTACTGATAAGAAGCTGACGGAACAAATGACTATGGAATTTCAATTAGTTAATATCATCCAAAAGTTTATTCATACACTAATCAGATGTCTTCCTAATGACATTAGCTTTTCACCCGTCGTTTATGACTTAGTGGAGGGGGACACTAATCTGAACGTAGTTTTAAGTAACGCTTATAGGCGAGGGGAATATCAAAGCCGTCGATTGCTTCATCACTTAGATTATTAGCATCACAAAGACTCTTTCGAACCTGAACTCGCGATAGATGCTGTAGAGATCGAGGTTGGCTGATTTCGGTAACCTCGAAGATGGTGTTGTGTCTCTTGTATTCGTCGCAGAGTTCCTGAAGAGACAGCTTCTCTCCTTTGAAGAAAGGCTTCAACAGAGCGGACATCTCGGTGGTGGAAATGAAGGGATGCGGCACGGCCTTCCACAAGAGGCTGAGATAGTCCTTGTCGAAGATACTGGTCCGATGGAAGAGAGCCACCAGTGTCTCAAGAAGCATCTGCATCCGCAAGTTGCCGAATTCCAGAATGTCGGTGCTGATTTCACCTGCCAGACATTTCCCGTCAACAACGGCACTGAAACAGAAAAGAAATTGTTGGAGCTCACGACACATCTAGGAACACTTTTTTGTCCTTAAATTTTTTTCCCCTTAAATTTACAACCCTCTAGCTGTGTTGTTAGTTAAAAACTTAAGCACTTTTTTATTGTGTTGGGATAGTGTTCTGAATATGTTTGAAAACAATTGCTCACAATAATTTAGAGATGTGTTCTAAAATTGCGCTGTAAAATATGTTTAGAATCTGAAAGTTTGTTACATTGAAATCGAAACACTAAAAGATATTATTGCTTGATTTTAATCAAATTGTTTTTTAAAAATGTGTGATTTTAATCAATTTTTTTTTTAAAATGTGTGATTTAAATAAAATATTTTATGTTTCCGCAATTTAAAAAAAAATAATTAGTTTCCTATACAAAATAGTTTGCGAGATACTTAAACCGTAGTAATATGAAAATACACAATAAAAAATGCATATAACTGAGCAAGCACATAGAAATTTCAGCTCTATAAATAATGCAATTAGAATTTTATAAAATATAGTAAAACTAGAACTTACTACCCATCTTGGAGCAAGAACCAACACCTCCGGAAATACTGTCTTTCATAAGAGTATGCGAAGCCGAATAGGATCAGTTTCTCGCAACATATTTTCTCGCTGTATATCAAGTATTTCATCAAAAGCTGGGTTTTTCTTACACCCCATCCATCGAAACGTTTTGCCGTAAACTTTTCCAGCACAATATGGATGTCGGTGGGGATTACATGATAAACTAGCAAATCGTCGAGATGCAGCTCCAGCTCCGCCTTGCATATCCTGAACAACTCGATGACCTCCGCTGCTCCCATGGAGGCCGCGGTGTGAAGCAGCGGCCTGAAGACTTGTTTCAGCAAGCACATGGGGACCGCCCTGCGGTAATCGTTCACACCCGCATACAAGGTGAAAAGGTGGACGGTGCCGTGGAAATTGTCCTGCCTCTCCCGTTCGCTCATCTTCCCCATCATTTCCCTGAGCAAGTCCATCAGGCATGCCAAGTGAGATGATTGCTCGCTTCTCGCCCTCGCAGTTTCCTTTATTCTATTCGCTGGAACGCTTAATTCGAAGGACGCCGCGTCTGTCTGAAACTTTCGCATCAGACAGCGGTAGTATGGACGGGTTTTTGTCGAGGACATTGCGTTTTTGTGGGGGAAATAACTCGTGGTGACTGAAAACTCACGGACGGAAAAAGAAATTGCGGATAAAAATCACACGCGGGATCTTCAAGAACACCGCCACAGAATTCAAAGCCAGACTGAAGTAGACATGCAGAAACGGCTAACAAATCAAGGGAAAAGAGGGAAAATATTCCTCTAGGGGGCAAACCATGGTAAGGCTGTGCGGGACTTTAAGGAGCACTGCGCCACCTGGTGTATAGAATCGTCCCGAACCGCTCATTAGATTTTTTTTTCAAGCTTTGAGACTTGCTATTATAGAGATTACAGTTTTTCTGAAAACAATAAAATATGTGAGTATTTAAAAAAAAATTAAATTACTTTTCATTAATGAAATAAGTTTGGGGGAGGGTCTATAAAATGAATAAAAAAATAACGGAAGGATAAATTGAAATTAATTTGTTAAAGAAAGACTATTTGAAATTAACTTTTATTAGTCTACCTTTCAGGAACAAAAATTTCTCTCTGTGTGTGTGTGTGTGCGTGTGCGTGTGTAGTCCTATAAAAACAATCCACTCCAAATTGTACCCTAAAAACAACCCATTGAGATTTTTTAATTACATAATTAAAATAATTTTACCATCTCAAATACCCTGTCCCTGTGTACCTTGTACCCCTGTGTCAGGGATGTAAAAGCTGGTCAAAGAACGGTTTATTTACTTATTTTTTAAACAAGCTGAGATCATTTTTGGCAAGAAATGTGCTTCAGATTTACAGATTTTGTAAAAATGTATGTTATAAAAAATGGAGAGCATTTTTCGCGCGTTTTTATGTAATCCCATTACTATGAGAATAAAATATACTCCTGTTTATAAAAAATGCAACACCATGAAAGACTTGTTAGATTTTGATGAAATTTACACAGCTGGTGACCTTTGTAGGTGCAAATAAACGATTAAATTTTCAGAACAAAGGAACAAAATTAAATATCGAAAATCAGTGTTTTATGTAGTCCATACGCGCTACAATGAGAGCCTCTATCCAACACGTCATTATATGCAACAGATTGCTTTTTTGCCTGAGGAGGAGATTTTCATCAAAGATTCTTCTGAAACCCAAAGTTTGCCAAAGTTGGCAACAGAACAAGAATTTTGAGCATGAGGACTAATCAACGAAATTTCAGTCAAGTTCCATAGGTGAAATATTGGGTGAAGAAATTTGCTGAAAGAGAAACTGCTATTGATGGATAAAATGGAAGTTCGGAACATTCCAAAAAACATGTATCCAAACATGTATGATCAAATACAGCTTCAGGAACGCTCTTCAAAGGTAGGGTATAATTTTTGGCTCCAAAAATTTTTTAAAGCATTTGTGGCTGTTAAGATCACCTTCATTTCTTATCTCATAAGGTTGCCCATGATACTCAATAGTGCTCCATCTCATAACGCTGGGCGTTCGTGCGGTATGACGCAAGATAAAACTCTCCAAAGATGGCGTCTTACAATATAGCGCCAAAAGCCGATGTGGGTGTCATGTTGATAAAAATTGAAATTGGATTCGTTTAAAAGGGCCATTTGTTGCTATTAATCGCGCGAAAAAAATTTTTTGATGACCCCATGGTAGCTTTATGCACTGATGGAATTCCATCAATGGAGCTCTTTAAAAAAGAACGATAATTCGCGGAATTCGGTGAAGCAACCACCAATTAACTGTTGGAGCAGACAATGATAGACCTGTAGCAGTGTTTTGACAGTTTGAAAGATGTCTAAAAGTCGCTGAGTGATCCGGCACTGTCATGCGAATGAAGTCTCTTTGATCCCGTGCTGACATCACAATAGGCGTTCAGCCCCTGATTTTTAACTCGCCTGACCATCTTGGGACCTCTGCTTTCACACCCATATCACTATTGTCCTATTGGCCTTCATCTGAGCAGCAGTAACACAGTGTGAAAACACCCTTCAAGAAAGCCAATCATTGATCCTCGATCAAACACTGTTAAATGCTCATATGGCATCCGTTAAGGTATAAGGGGTATAATGACTTCTAATGACAAAATAATCAGCGGCAGACAACCTTCTTACAACTTCTTAACCACCCGTTACAGCCCCCCATATATATAACTAAATTAGTGATTGAAAAGGCGCTGCTCGCCTCACGCATGCGCTATAACTCTGAATTTGCATCAATTTAAATAGAAAACCATAATGAACATACCCTGAAAATTTCATGTTGATCGGACAATTCCTTCTTGGTGTTGCATTTTTTATGAACAGGAGTATATTAAAGTTTTAGCTCAGTCCGCCAATTAGAGTCCTTCTAGGAAAAAGTGTTTTTTTTTTCAAAATCTTACTTAATTGACTGTTAATTTGTAATGGATAATTGGAATTAAACATGCTAAGCACTAAAATGTTAAGGAGGATGAGACGTTACAACAGTTTTTTGTTCGATTTAATTATCCTTTTTATTAAGCTTTTAATGGAGAAAATATTAAACAGTGGGTTGTTTTTAAAGGACAGCACTATATATACTTCAGGAAAAACATTATAAAAGGATTATTATCATTATTACAAGGAGATTTGCACATATTACTTAACTTTGAAAGTATTATTAGCACTATATTATATTTTACTTGTAGTTATTCTAATTAGTAACACTATGAAACATCATTTTACCCATACGATAAAAATTACTCATCCATTAAAACTGAAACTGATTAGATAAAAATAGTACCCAGCAAATTATTTGTATGCAGAATAATATTTATGTTATTGAACTAAGTAATCATAAAAAAGATAATTAAACATGTATAACACCTTTTTATGAACAATACTACCATTATAAAATTATTCATTATATTAAAAATTAAAGAAATTTAATTTAAAGAAAAAGTTCAAAAATTTGAGTTGTTTTGATTTTTTTATTATGAAATGAAATCTCGAGAAATCGAAATCTCGATCTAGGAAACGTTAAACGAAAATCTCGTTATAAATACTACTCGTGAAACAAAAATACTAAACCTGTATTCAAATCATTAACAGCCATATTCACAGCCATCAGCGTCGGTGTAAAATCCACCAATCAGAGTCAGCGAAAAGTTAATTTTTCTTTCTTAAGCTGCTGGTTAACCGTGACGCTGATGGCTATTCATTTATTAATATACAGACAAACCTTAAAATCAAGTTAAACTAAACAAATCAAGGGAAAAGTGCGAAAATATTCAGCTATGGGGCAATGCTCCTGAAAAGTGTTTGCGGAAGGGCGATCCCCCACTAGAAACCCCCCGCGGATAATACCATGAACCCCACCTTGGGTTGTGAAGTATCCAAAGGAGGATGGACCTCCCTTTGTGGTAGATGTCTTTTTGACCTTTGTGGATGTCTCTCTTTGTTGTAGGAACACTATCCTCAAGGGAATGTGGTTCACACACTTCAAGAGAGCTTAAAAGCGTCCCCAAATATTTCCTTTTTCAATCCAAATCCATGCCTACAAAATACCTCAGAACGTGTGATGTCGTACAATGGTGAATTTTTGAAGGTTACTGACAAGAACGAATATCAAAGTAGTATTGGGAAGTTGAATAAGTTTCTGCTGTTTTTTCTTGAAATGTAATGCTTTATTTTGAAAATCCTAAATAAACCAAATCAATAAAAGTACTTCCCATCGCTAGGCATTTCTTTTCACATATTTTTGGCAGCATTTGAATTTCAGTGTCGAAAAATTAACTGGTCTTTTTAGGCTATCAAAGAATCTACCCATTTTTCGGTATCTTCATAGAAATGAAGGTGCTGCTCAGTCAGACTTGGTTACATCGAATGGAACAAGTGTTAGTCTGAAGGGGCAATGTCTGGTGAATACAGCAGGTGGGATAAGACTTTCCATTAAGGTCTTCTATATGGGTTTTTACCGGTGTTCTGACAAGGGTGTCATGATGAAAGGTCATGGTGTCATGATGGAGGGTGTTTAACTGTCATGATGAAAAATCTCTTTTTTTGTGACTGCTCATAGTGTAGGCCTTTTTGCTTTTATACTTGACTCAAACACATCCATTGCAGTCGATATCAATCTCCTAGGATGATTTCGTTCGGTTTGAGCTACTCACTCGTGGAGATGATTCTATCGAATTCCCAGAAGACGCATGGATGGAACCATGGAAATTTTGGTTAACAATGATGTTGTGCATGGCCGGAGTTACCCTAAGATTTTTGTGCTTAAGGTTTTCCTAATGTATCCCTTTTTCATCCCTAATCAAGATAAAATGCAAAAAACCCTTCCTTTTCTGTCTTTAAAGAAGTTGTTCGTATCCATTGGAATGGAACTATAGAACATTGCTTCTGAATCGTCCGTAAGACTTTTAAACGTTTTGAAACTCGGATAAACTTTTAATGTTCTCATAAGTCAACTAGCATTTAACAAAAGTCCTCTTAAAGTTAGGCCGATAATTATTCGCCTTGAAACGTTTTTTGGCGCTTAAGAACGTTCTTTGTCATTAACATCGATCAATATCATTGTTCTTTAACCTTTTAAACCATTATATGCATGTTGATTCTGATGGAGCATTATGGCCGTGAGTCTTAATAATCTAGCAATTCTAAAAAATTTCCCGCAAATGCTCATACATAAAAGTGGTTTACACTTAAAAAAATGACATACTGGATATTTAGCTTGTATAAGTACATATCTTCTGATAAAGAGTATCAGAATCTAAAACGGCATAATTGAGGCCTTGTGAAGAAATCTAGTACAAAACAGCAGGAACTTATTCAACCTCCCAATATTTAAAAAAAAGTAGGTTAGGAGTTGACAATCCATTATTTTATTTTTATTACCATTATCTTTCTTTGAATTTTGGAGAATTAAGAAGATTTGGGGGAGGGTGTGGCTACTTTTTAAAAAATATATTAATCAAAAAATTCGTTTAAAAGAATATAAATTCCATCTTCTTGCAATTAAAAAAAGAAATTGAGGTAAATTATTAATTTAAAGGTCATTTCAAGCACTACATAAAAATAAAGAGCGCAAATGGGTAATGATTTTTTATATAAGTTTTTCTGTTTCTTGAAAAATATTAAATACTCTAAACCAAATTAACTCTAATTTTTCGTGTTATCCTAGAGACGATGTCGTAGAAATCAATAAATCTACTTTTTACTCATTAACATTGAAAAATTTTATGTTTCGTAAATAGTTGTAAAGTGGAATGTTTGTAAAAGAGCTCTTCTGAGTAAATTAATCATTCCTATATGATAGTTGAAACATTATAACATTATTTATGACTATGTTATCTATATCTATAAAAGCCAAATACCACTGACTGACTGACTGACTGACTGGTAAGTGACAAACACTCAACACGGAATCTCCGAAACTACTGGACCCAGAGGCTTGAAATTTGACAGAGACGTTCCTCTCAGCTATGCGACGCGCACTAAGAAACGATTTTAAAATCCAACGACTCCTTCCCTGTTTTTCGGCGCTTTTTCTACTCCGTTTTTCCCATTGAAATAGCATTATGCATTGTTGAAATGCGTAAATTGCAGTAGGTTTATTTCCCTCTTGAGGTTTCGTCTGGCCTCATGTGATAAAATATAATTTCATAATTTATAACAAACTAGCTGACTTACCCGGCCTTGCACGGGTTGAGTTAATTCATAAATATTTTAAAAAGTTTTTCAAGTTATGTCTTTCCTTTTTCTGGAACTTATCATCCCGTTGTCTTTTTCATCCCAGTTCTTAACTGTAAAAATATACCCTAACTCATCCCGTCCCGCATTTAAATTTGGCTGTTACCTTCGCTGTAAAGAACAATCAAATTGAAATCATCAGGTTTATCAAGTTATATGTCTTTTCTTTTTCTGGATTCGCAGTCACTTATCATCCCGTCACCCCCGTCGTCTTTTTCTTCCCGGTTCCTTACTTTGAAAATATACCCTAACTCATCCCGCCCCGCTTTTAACTTTGGCTGTTACCTTGGCTGTTAAAGAACAATCAAATTTAAATCATCAGATTTATTGAGTTATATGGTTTTTCTTTTCCTGGTTAGCAATCACTTATCATCCCGTCGTCTTTTTCATCCCGGTTTCTTACTGTGAAAATATACCCTAACTCTTCCCTCCTCGCATTTTACTTTGGCTGTAAAAGAACAATCCAATTAAAATCATCAGTCTTTTGAAATTTATAGTTTAAAATCTTAAACAAAATTTCTATGAAGTATTTCCGATGTCCTTTTCGAAAATTACGCTTCGGTTTTTATAAATCACTTGATAAAAACTTAGGAAGTAAAAATCACAACCCTCTTTGAGCCCCTTGGGAATAATTTCCTACAGGATGTTACAAACCGTATATGAAGTTTCTATCTTTTTCCAAAAGTGATATTAATTTAATAAAAAAATAATCCCTATGTGTAATTCAGTCAACAACTCCCGCCGCCAAAGCAAAATATTTAACAATACCTAATTTAATTTATATTCAAAAATGATAAAGAATCCATTTTTATTTGCATGATCCTACATCTCCAAAAATAAAAACATTTTTATCAAAATAATAAAATGCTTGATAAATCTCATTTTCCTTTTATCATGATAGCCAACTTCTTAGTAAAAACGGTTTTCTAGTACTTAACAATAAAAATTTAGTGAATGTATAAGTCTAGTAAACCATGCCCCATGAAACAATGAAATAATTTCATCTCTGTTCCCATGGAAACTATTTATTTTAGCCTTTCCATCAATATATTTATTTTAGAAAAAAATTAAAATTACAAATAAAGGAAAATGTTGTTTCAAAATTAATTATTTGAATTTATATGTTTCCTGAAAATTGTTATAGTTTTGAAATAGAAATTTACACTGTTTTTCGTTATAAATTATGAAATTTTTGAAATTATATTTGATTAAATGAGGCCAGACGAAACCTCAAGAGAGAAATAAACCTACTGCAATTTACGCATTTCAACAATGCATAATGCTATTTCAATGGGAAAAACGGAGTAGAAAAAGCGCCGAAAAACAGGGAAGGAGTCGTTCGATTTTTAAATCCGTTCTTAGTGCGCGTCGCATAGCTGAGAGGAACGTCTCTGTCAAATTTCAAGCCTCTGGGTCCAGTAGTTTCGGAGATTCCGTGTTGAGTGTTTGTCACTTACCAGTGAGTCAGTCAGTCAGTCAGTCAGTCAGTCAGTGGTATTTGGCTTTTATAGATATAGATTAAGACGAAAAACACAGTGTAAATTTCTATTTCAAAATTATAACAATTTTCAGGAAACATATAAATTCAAATAATTAATTTTGAAACATTTTCCTTTATTTGTAATTTAAATTTTTTTTCTAAAATAAATATATTTATGGAAAGGTTAAAATAAATGGTTTCCATGGAAACAGAGCTGAAATTATTTCATTGATTCATGGGGCATGGTTTACTAGACTTATACATTCACTAAATTTTTATTGTTAAGTACTAGAAAACCGTTTTTACTAAGAAGTTGGGCTATCATGATAAAAGGAAAATGAGATTTATAAAGCATTTTATTATTTTGATAAAAATGTTTTTATTTTTGAAGATGTCGTAGGATCATGCAAATAAAAATGGATTCTTTATCATTTTTGAATATAAATTAAATTAGGTATAATTAAATATTTTGCTTTGGCGGCGGGAGTTGTTGACTGAATTACACATAGGGATTATTTTTTGATTAAATTAATATCATTTTTGGAAAACGATAGAAACTTCATATACGGTTTGTAACATCCTGTAGGAAATTATTCCCAAGGGGTTCAAAGATGATTTTTACTTCCCAAGTTTTTATCAAGTGATTTATAAAACCGAAGCGTAATTTTTGAAAAGGACATCGGAAATACTTCATAGAAATTTTGTTTAAGATTTTAAACTATAAATTTCAAAAGACTGATGATTTCAATTGGATTGTTCTTTTACAGCCACAGTAAAATGCGGGACGGGATACGTTAGGGTATATTTTCACAGTAAGAAACCGGGATGAAAAAGACGACGGGGACGACGGGATGATAAGTGATTGCTAACCAGGAAAAGAAAAACCATATAACTCAATAAACCTGATGATCTAAATTGGATTGTTCTTTTTTACCTGCCGATGTTCCCAAATGGGAACATCACTTTAGGGAATTTTTTCACCACTTAATTTTTCATGCAGGAATTTGATACTTGGTAGTAAGAAACTCAAAGATATGAAGTTATTTTACATGCAAAAGTTTTTCACGTGCAATTAAATCCTTTTTGTGGAATTTATATCAAAATAACAGATTTTTGGCTCTTCCAAAAGTTGCACAAGTTTCAATTTATGATAAATTTAAATAAATTTTGTTTTAAATAATTATGCTGTGTTTAGATAGCTTAAGTACACATCTTTTCAATTGGCTTGGCAGAATAGCTCCATATTTTAATTTTGGAAAGTAATTACCAGTTCAACATATATGTTCCCAAATGGGAACATCGGCGTTTGGGGTATAGTTTTTGAGGGGATTTTTATAACATGTAAAAATTCAAGCTATATATTATTTTCTTTAATTTTTTGAACCTTTTCTGTCTCAAAGGATCTAAACAGGTTAATAATGATGTTTTAAATTTCTAAATCTATAATTCGAATTTTTTTCACCTGATTTATGGAGGAATAAATGCCAAATCTTTATAGCAGATTCCTACTTTTGTATATTTTTCTAACTCTCTGACCGATTAATTTTCAGTAATTATTATTATGGGTTATGCAAAGGGCATATTTGGAGTACTTCTGTGGACTTGGGTACTTATTTTGTTCAAGTGCTCTTTTTTACAGTTTTAGGTATAAATTTGAAGAAATTTGAAAATAATGATAAGTGTGAACATCTAAAAACACTCTTCTAACTTAAGTTGGATGTAAGAGATATGTTGTTTAGTTTGGAATCTTCCATGAGAAACACAGCTTTAACAAATCGATGGAGATAGTTATGATTATCACTTATGAAAGCTAATTAAATTTGAGTGCAATTCATAGATTTTATGCTAGATATCTGGATAAAACAGTAATTAAAACTAATTTTTCACGCAGAAAGATAATTGATTAGCTTTGAAACGCATGGGAACTTTCTTTCCTATTTTTTATACCGAAAAATTACCCATTGTGCAATAAAAATGTACGGAAAAGTGTCACGCATGTAATAAATATGTAAATTTTTTCTTATGAAAATCTATAAAATTTTACCCAATCGTCCAACCATGGGAATTAAATATGAAGAAACAGTCCAATATCTTAAAAATGTTCAAAATTATTGAGTAGAAACCTATTTCAGTAGTTTTACTTGAATTAATTTTGAAATAAGTGCCTTTTGTAAATCCCCCTAAAAACTTCACTCCAAACGCCGATGTTCCCAAATGGGAACATCCTCAAAATCCTATTTAGGATTTTTTTCTGCCAAAAAATGTCAAGATTGGTTTTAGTAATGATGAAAGAAGCTATATAAGCCAAAAATCAGAACCTTTAATTTGAAATTTGAATTGCGGCGTTTAAAAGGTTAACAGCCAAAGTTAAAAGTGGGGCGGGATGAGTTAGGGTATATTTTCAAAGTAAGGAACCGGGAAGAAAAACACGACGGGGGTGATGGGATGATAAGTGACTGCTAATCCAGAAAAAGAAAAGACATATAGCTTGATAAACCTGATTTCAATTTGATTGTTCTTTACAGCGAAGGTAACAGCCAAATTTAAATGCGGGACGGGATGAGTTAGGGTATATTGTTACAGTTAAGAACTAGGATGAAAAAGACGACGAGGACGACGGGATGATAAGTTCCAGAAAAATAAATCCAGAAAAAGAAAAGACATAACTTGAAAAACTTTTTAAAATATTTAAGAATTAACTCAACCCGTGCAAGGCCGGGTAAGTCAGCTAGTCTATATCTATAAAAGCGAAATACCACTGACTGACTGACTCACTGGTAAGTAAGGAACACTCAACACGGAATCTCCGAAACTACTGGACCCAGAGGCTTGAAATTTGACAGAGATCTTCCTCTCAGCTATGTGACGCGCACTAAGAACGGATTTAAAAATCGAACGACTCCTTCCCTGTTTTTCGGCGCTTTTTCGACTCCGTTTTTCCCATTGAAATAGCATTATGCATGGTTGAAATGCGTAAATTGCAGGGTTTACAACTCTATATTAAGGTGACGTCTTGCCTCATGTGATAAAATATAATTTCAAAAATGTCATAATTTATAACAAATTAAGACGAAAAATAGTGTAAATTTCTGTTTAAAAATTATAACAATTTTCAGGAAACCTATAAATTCAAATAATTAATTTTGAAACAGCATTTTCCTTTATTTGTAATTTTAATTTTTTCTAAAATAAATACATTTGTGGAAAAGCCAAAATAAATGGTTTCCATAGAAACATAGCTGATATTATTTCATTGTTTCATGGGGCATGGTTTACTAGACTTAAATACATTCACTAGATTCTTATTATAACTAGCAAACCGTTTTTACTTTTTCAAAGTAGCTTTAAAAGAAGTTGGTTATCATGATAAAACGAAAATGAGATTTAACAAGTATTTTATTACTTTGATAAAAATGTTTTTATTTTTGGAGATGTATGATCATACAAATAAAATATGGATTCTTTATCATTTTTTAATTAAAATTAAATTAGGTAATGTTAAATATGTTGCTTTAGCGGCGGGAGTTGGGATTATTTTTTGATTAAATTAATATCATTTTTGGAAAACGATAACCAATGCGAAATTTTAAAAGGACACCGCGAATACTTCATATAAATTTTGTTTAAGATTTTAAACTGTAGATTTCAAAAGACTGATGATTTCAATTGGGTTGTTCTTTTACAGCCAAAGTAAAATGCGGGACGGGATAAGTTGGGGTATATTTTCACGGTAAGGAACCGGGATGAAAAAGACGACGAGATCATAAGTGATTACTAATGCTGAAAAATAAAAGCCATATAACTTGATAAACCTAATAATTTCAATTGAATTGTTATTTTACAGCCAAGGTAACAGAAAAAGTTAAAAGCCGGACGGGATGAGTTAGGGTATATTTTCACAGTAAGGAACAGGGATGAAAAAGACGACGGGGACGACAAGTGTTAATTCAGAAAAAGGAAAGACATATAACTCGATAAATCTTTGATAACTTGATAAACCTGATGATCTCAAATAGATTTCAAATAGATTTAGAGATATTTCAAACTTAGTGGAAAATGGATATTTTTGAATTCCTACCCACCTTTAAGAGTATTTACCCTTAAATATCGGTTAATTATGATTATTCTTCTCATATTTTACTTAATAACATGTAAAACTTTTAATTTTTAAGAAAATACACAAATTTAAAGCAAACACATATTTTTAATCTTGACTATTTATTCTGATTATTACAACATTTTCCAACATTTACTTTGATTTTATGCATACAAAACATTATTTTCTTTGAAAAAATAATAATATTATAAGTTTTCTATAATATAATGAATTTTAGGTTAATGAAAATTAAATTTATTTCAATTATTAAAACTTAAATTTAATTATTTTAATTTTAATATCGCTAAGTTCTTAATAAAAAGTAACCTTCATTAAGTTTTTTTTAAACGTTATAATGTCTAATTATATTTTTACGAACTATTTTAACCACCTTCCATATCTACATGTCCAGTATATTGCAGCAGCTAACACCTATACAGTCGCTACAAGCACTTGTACATATTGTACCTTGTTTTCTGAATTACATTGTATAGTAGCACATTGGCTAATTTTAAATCCACATATTTGACAAATTTCAAAATATGTTCTGGAGCGGGTGCGTTTTTCATCTTTAGAGGTCTCAAACCTCCTTCCCGTAATTCCCAACCCCAATCACATGGGTCCATGGAAATTCCTATCCACTGTTGCTTGATGATAAACTCTTAAACAGTGAAAGTTATTAGAATCTATTATTGGAGGTAATATTTGTGGTTTTACTTGGACTGTGGATTTTGTAGCTTTTGTTTGAAAGTTTGCAGTCTTACGTCATTTAAAGAGTCTCCCACTCTACCCCCGTAGAGCGATGTCATTGCTCTATTGGCCAGCAGTCCGGGTATTTTGAAAACATCACATTGATTTTTAAAATCCTCGCTTTTTGAAATTAAATTTAGACAATCACTTTTTCTTAAGCCAAATGGTTGGGAGGCAGTGTCGCATCCAACCGTAGCGTGGCCAAAAAGGATATTGGAACACTCATTCTCATCAAGTTTCTCTTGAATTTCCTTAAAGTTGTATATGACTGAATTCTTTGAAGTTTTTTTCGATTCAGGTATTAAAAATTCTTAGAAAAAAAATTAATTAGAGTTCATATGGATTAGTAACACCAGACGATCAGTATCCTCACCAATAACAGATGTCGGTTGATTCAGTGCAGATGTGATGCCTTACGATCATGACATCTGCATCGTCTTCTGCCTGTTTCGTAATACATCCAGATTCAGCTAACTTTTTTGATAGATGATCTATGAAGGCTTGTTTATTATCACTGTTTAAAAGAAAAATGTCCTTCTTTATGGTGATTTCCATTGTAGTAACAAATCCAGACTGCTGGCCAATAGAGCAATGACATCTCTCTATGGGGGTAGAGTGGGAGACTTTAAATGACGTAAGACTGCAAACTTTCAAACAAAAGCTACAAAATCCACAGTCCAAGTAAAACCAGAAGTATTGCCTCCAATAATAGATTCTAATAATTTTCACTGTTTAAGAGTTTATCATCAAGCAACAGTGGATAGGAATTTCCATGGACCCATCCATGTGGTTGGGGTTGGGAATTACGGGAAGGAGGTTTGAGACCTATAGAGATGAAAAACGCACCTGCTCCAGACCATATTTTGAAATTTGTCAAATGTGGATTTAAAATTAGCCAATGTGCTACCGTACAATGTATATGCAGAAAACAAGGTACAATATGTACAAGTGCTTCTAGCGACTGTAGAGGTATTAGCTGCTGCAATACTGGACATGTAGATATGGAAGATGATTAAAATATTTCGTAAAAATATAATTAGACATTATAACGTTTAAAAAAAACTTAATGAAGGTTACTTTTTATTAAGAACTTAGCGATATTAAAATTAAAATAATTAAATTTAAGTTTTAATAATTGAAATAAATTTAATTTTTAATTTTCATTAACCTAAAATTCATTATTTTGTAGAAAAATTATAATATTATTATTTTTTCAAAGAAAATAATGTTTTGTATGCATAAAATTAAAGTAAATGTTGGAAAATGTTGTAATAATCAGAATAAATAGTCAAGATTAAAAATATGTGTTTGCTTTAATGTGTGTATTTTCTTAAAAATTAAAAGTTTTACATGTTATTAAGTAAAATATGAGAAGAATAATCATAATTTACCGATATTTAAGGGTAAATACTCCTAAAGGTGGGTAGGAATTCAAAAATATCCATTTTCCACTAAGTTTGAAATATGCGGGCGCCATTTTGAAAATTATTTTATTAGGTTCTAAATATCTCACAATCTTGGTTAATGTACCATTTTATAGGTAATTTAATAGAGAATAATTTATATTATGCAAAAAAAAATATGTATTTGCATGTAAAAACATAAAAAATAAAAATGTAAAAAATAAGCGGCCGCCATTTTGTAAAATCCGCCATATTGGCTAAAGGACACGTCGTAGCTCGGTAGACTTTTCACCATCGTTTTCTACGGAAAATTTCCTATAAGAATCAACCATCAAACTTTCTTTTACAATTAGTTCCGAAGCAAACCTTATTTTTCTTGGACTAATAAGTGACTGCTGTGACTGCTAATCCAGAAAAAGAAATGATAACCTTGATAAGGGCCACCGTAGACTTTTCCGCTGGATGTAATAAAACAATTTGAGGCCGGACCACCGACAGTTTATCTCCCCCATTTACCTCAATCTCTTTGTATCTCCCCTCGCACTCGCGCCCGGTAATTGACCATACAAAGTCACCGGCGCCATAAACTCAGGTTTCTTCCTGGAGGTAAGTGTTTTATTACATCCAGTGGAAAAGTCTACGGTGCACCTAAACCTTTCAAAAATATTTAACAACCCAACCCGTGCAAGGCCGGGTAAATCAGCTAGTCTATATCTATAAAAGCGAAATACCACTGACTGACTGACTCATTCATTCATTCACTGGTAAGTAAGGAACACTCAACACGGAATCTCTGAAACTACTGGACCCAGAGCTTTGAAATTTGACAGAGACGTTCCTCTCAGCTATGCGACGCGCACTAAGAACGGATTTAAAAATCGAACGACTCCTTCCCTGTTTTTCGGCGCTTTTTCTACTCCGTTTTTCCCATTGAAATAACATTGTGCATTGTTGAAATGCATAAATTGCAGTAGGTTTATTTCTCTCTTGAGGTTTCGTCTGGACACATTTGTTAAAATATAATTTCATAATTTATAACAAATTAAGACGAAAAACAGTGTAAATTTCTGTTTAAAAATTATAACAAGTTTCAAGAAACATATAAATTGAAATAATTAATTTTGAAACAACATTTTCCTTTATTTGTAATTTTAATCTGTACTAAAATAAATACATTTATGGAAAAGCTAAAATAACTGGTTTCCATAGAAACAGAGCTGAAATTATTTCATTGTTTCATGGGGCATGGTTTACTAGACTTACCTATACATTCACTAAATTTTTATTATTTTAGGTACTAGCAATCCGTTTTTACTAAGAAGTTGGCTATCATGATAAAATGAAAATGAGATTTAACAAGTATTTTATTATTTTGATAAAAATGTTTTTATTTTTGGAGATGTAGGAGAAATAAAAAACGGAGTCTTAATAATTTTTGAATATAGATTAAATTAGGTATAGTTAAATACCTATTTTGCTTTAGCGGCGGGAGTTGCTGACTGAATTACACATCGGGATTATTTTTTGATTAAATTATATCATTTTTAGAAAACGATAGAAATTTCATAAAATACGGTTTGTAACATCCTGTAGGAAGTTATTCCCAAGGGGCTCAAAGAGGGTTGTGATTTTTACTTCCTAAGTTTTTAAAGTGATTTATAAAAAGGTATATAAAAGATTTATAAAAGTGATTGTTCTTTTACAGCCGTAGTTAAATGCGGGACGGGGTGAGTTAGGGTATATTTTCACAGTAAGGAACCGGGATGAAAAAGACGACGGGGGTGACGGGATGATAAGTGACTGCTAATCCAGAAAAAGAAAAGACATATAACTTGATAAATCTGATGATTTCAATTTGATTGTTCTTTACAACGAAGGTAACAGCCAAATTTAAATGCGGGACGGGATGAGTTAGGGTGTATTTTCACAGTTAGGAACTGGGATGAAAAAGACGACGGGGACGACGGGATGATAAGTGACTGCTAATCCAGAAAAAGAAAAGACATAACTTGAAAAACTTTTTAAAATATTTATGAATTAACTCAACCCGTGCAAGGCCGGGTAAGTCAGCTAGTGTTTAATAAATTAATAAACACAAAATTCAAATAGTGCAAAAATGTTTAATAATACGATGAAAAAGTACACTCATATGAATAACAAAAGTATGGTGGAGGTTACCACACACATTTGCCAACAATGCCACGGTTTAATTTAATCACAATAATGGTTGCAACTGTCCCGTGACTAGGCACATTATACACATTAAGTCTAATCGAAAATATGTTTTACCGAGATTTTAATCAATGACTGAAATAAGAGGTTTTCCCGAGAGAATAAAACATGTCTGCATAGTCAACACACAAATAACACTTTTATTTTAAATGGAGTGATGCTAAATTAAGTGAATAAAAATGAATAAGATAGATTTAAAGAAAGCATAATGAATATTAAGAAAGAAAGGTATTTTTTTTTTACAAAAAGAATGATAATGTTATTAACACAAACTCATGAACAAATGAATGTGACAGTAAACTTATCCAATCCAAAACAAAATAATTTTATTAAAAATTAATTAAGAAAGGTAAATATTACACCAGATTTATAGCTAGTTATAAGTTCACGCAACAAGCAAATTATTAATTCTTAAATGAAATTCCTCATAAAAATTACAGAGATAGAGACAGCACATAGCGGAAGTGATAATAAATTACTTTAAGTGATATTAATGATAATAACCCGACGAAACAAATGACTATGGAATTTCATTTAGTAACCTCATCCAAAACATTATTCATACACTAATCATATGTCTTCCTAATGACATGAGCTTTTAACCAGTCGTAATATGAAATTGTGGAGGGGGACACTAATCTGAACGTAGTTTTAAGTAACGCTTATAAACGTTAGGGATATCAAAACCGTCGATTGCTCCAGCACATAGATTATTAGCCTCGCAAAGACTTTTTCGAACCTGAACTCTGGACAAATGCTGTAGAGATCGAGGTTGGGTGACTTCGGGAACCTCGAAGATGGTGTTGCATCTCCTGTATTCCTCGCAGAATTCCTGAAGCGTCAGTTGCTCTCCTCTGAAATAAAGGTTCAGCATATCGGACATCTCGGTGGTGGAAATGAAGGGATACGGCACGGCCTCCCACAAGAGGCTGAGGTAGTCCTTTTCGAAGGTACTGGCCGGATGAAAGAGGGCCACCAGTGTCTCCAGAAGCATCTGCTCTCGCAAGCTGCCGAAGCTGAGGATGTTGACGCTGATTTCACCTCTGAGAAGCTTCCCGTCAACATTGGCACTGCAATAAGAAATGAAACTAATGAATAGCTCCTGCAAACGGTTACGACACATCTAGGAACACTTTTTTTGTCCTTAAATTCACAGCTGTGTTGTTAGTTAAAACACTTTATTGTGTTGGGATAGTGTTTGCGTACCATAATCAGAGATGTGTTCTGAAATTGTGCCGTGAAATATGTTTAGAATCTGAAAGTATTCTTACGTTTAGATCGAAACACTGAAAGATCATATTTTCTGCAGGATTGCTTGATTTAAATCGTGATTTTAATCAAGTAAACAAAAACACGTGATTTAAATGAAAAATTTTTATGGTTGACCCTTGACGATGAAGAGGGTTAAATACATAACAGGGTTTCGAAGAATATATACGATAAACCTTACAAGCATTTATATCCGATATCTGTTTACCTTACCAACTTTTTAAAACTATTCGTGACTTTTAACAAGAGCTTACTTTCATAATTTTATTATATTTCTTAAATACATTTTTTATACATAATTATGAAAAGTTAGGGTATTAAATTTTATTTATTATTTATTAATCAATAAAACTCATAAATTGATTTTAATTTTTGTTCAAAATGAGGCATGGTTTTAAAGGTAATGTATCAAAAAAAATTTAGTATAGGCATGCGATACATGTTTATAGACTATATTTTAGTGCTGATTATGAATATCCAACCAGTTTTGAAAAGGATGGAAACAATTGAAGAATATAGGGGAGAGTGGGGGACCCTACTTGACACCTTGGGACACTTTTTACTCAATTATTTTTCTAACTCATTTATACCGTTGTATTTACTCAAACGATGCTAATATATTAAATATAGTTCTTTGCGCATCTAATAAAAAATTTTCCGACCAATTATCTCTTTTAGGGAATTCATAATAACAAATTTAAAAAACATCTTTTAATGTCCCAAAGTGCCACACTAGTGACGTCACCTGAAAACACTCTATAAACATTAAACGTGTCTGATGAAGACCAAGTAAAACTATGAAAAAATGAAACTTTGATGCTTAATAATTCCAAAACTAATTAAAATTTTTCAAAGAATTAAACGCCAATCTTTTTCTAAAAAATAAGAGCATAATTGGTTAAAAAATCATACTCCTATTGTGATTAGTTTTTCTTTAAGACCGAATAAACCGAAAAAGTGTCAAAATTTTCGAAAATTTAAAAATTAATTACTCTAAAGCAAATTCGAAAAAAGGGGCGACGTAATGCACATCTTCATACATCAGAGTATGTGACTGCACAAAAATCATAGTTCTGCTGCTAATAGTTTTCACTGAACTCGATTACGCGGCGAAAAAACAAAAACTTCAACTTTGACCTTAAAAATACCCCAGAACTAATAGTCACATCAATTAGCTTTCCATTCGAGAATGTTCTCCAAACATTTCAAATTTCTGTCAAGTACTTTTTGCGTGGTAAGAGGTCAAAGAGTTCAAAAATAAAAATTTCTGAAACAGTGGCAGCGGCGGTGACGGTTACTTTTTTTTAATATAGAGAGATGTATAAAACATAGATAAATATTACATAATTAAAAAATTAATTAAATCTTCTAATAATTACTATCTCTAAATTTCTGAATAATATATTTATTCTAAGAAAGATATTTAGAAGGAAGAGTATACTCTTCCTTTAATTATCCTAAATATCTTTATCCTTTGAATATCTTTAAAATAGTTAGATGGTTTTCTTTGCATGTTAACCTTTTGGTAACTTTTCAACAGATGAGGACTAATGTTGATATAATTTATATAAATATGTAGATAATATGTATTTAAGGAATTAATACGTAAATAAAACGAAATAGGCCAATGAAACAAGGTTTCAATCACCTAGCCTAAACCGTAATTCTCTCTATTTAAAAAAAGTTTTTGATGAACAGTTTTTCCAGGTAAAAACTTTTTAATTACTTATCTATATAACAAGTTTTAAGTATCAAACTGTTCGGATTCTTTTGAGGTAACGCAAATGGCCATTAGAATTTCTAAAAAAATTCTAAATTTTAAAATATATCCATTTTTTTTTGGATTATGGATAAGGTCGTAGTTACAAAGCAAGTACTGTCAAACAACTTATTATGCAACCAATCACAACGACCAATTGACGCCATATTTTATGGTGAAACAAGTTTTTTTTTACGTTTTAAAAAAGTACTCTCTGAATTAAATATCATTCAAAGACTGATAAAAGTATTCTAAACACTTACAGATACGCTATTTCATAATGAAACTTCACACATTTTGTCTGAAATTTATAATTTTTTGTCTGATAAATCGAAATTTTTAGTAATCATTAAGCGTCATGTAGACTTTGTCTCTTATTAATTTCAATAGTTTTGTATGATAAGTCTTGAGTTTTAAAAAATATGAATGATAAAACACTAGACATACTAAAAAATTACTAGGCGGTACAATATTTAATTTAAATTAAAAGATTCATTGATAGTTTTTTTTCAGAATGTTGATTAATAATAGTTATTAATAGCCGTGTTGGATATTTTTTAAGAAAAACAATTTGATTGAATTATGGATTGGTTATAGAGTTAATAAATATTCACATTTTCAAGAAAGTGTTATGCATGGAAATTGACTGAGACTTATGTTTGGAAAGTTGGATATGTTTCTTCTGCTAATTTTTATAATAATATGTTTTACAAAGTGAGTTAAGTTCAGTGAGCTAATCCAAAAGAGGTTGGGGGTTGGTGAGCGATAGCGAGCAGGGGGAGGTAGCTCCCTAGTAAATCACCTAAACCGTAGCAATTCGGAAACACTCTTAAAAACATATAACGGAGCAAATGCATGTAATAGCAGCTCCATCGATAATATAACTAGAAGTTTCAAAAATATTAAAATTAGTACTTACTATTCATCTTGGAGCATGGACCAACAGCACTTGAAATACTTATTGTTATAAGAGTACGGGAATCCGAATAGAATTAGTTTCTCGCTGCACACCTTCTCGTTGCTTAGCAAATACGTCATCAGAAGCTTACTGTTTGTTACACACCAACCCCATCCGTCGAAACGTCGTGCCGTGAAATTTTCCAACACAATACCGATGTCCGCGGGGGTGACCAGTTCGAACAGCATAACGTCGGGTTCTGTTTTCAGCACTTCCTCGCATATAGTGAACAGCGCGACCACCTCCGCTGCTCCCATCGAGGCAGCGGTGTGAAGCAGCGGGCTGAACGCTCGTCTCATCTTGTCTATGGAGAACCTGCTCCTGCGGTATTGGTTGTCGAATCCAGCAGCGTAGAAGTTGAAAAGTTTAACGGCGTCGCGGTAATGCTGGTGCCTTTCCTGCGCGTCCATGCGCCTCGTCATCTCGCTGAAGAGCTCCAGGAAGGCCGCGGGGGATGTTCTCGCCCTCACCCGAGTTTCGGCGGTTCTTTTCGCGGGAATGCCCAACGAGAACAACTCGGCGTCTGCCTGAAACTGTCGATTCAGACGGCATGAAATGCAGGTATAAGTTCTGGACATTATTACGTTTTTTGTTGGTAACTAACTCCCTGTCCTAACTCGTGGTGACTGGAAAGTCACGGGCAACTAATGGAAGAAGAACTTGCAGATAGAAATCACACGCGGGATCTTCAAGAACACCACCACTCTCAGATAAGAATTCAGAGTCAGACTGAACTAGGCATGCTAAAACGGCTAACCAATCATAGGAAAAGTGCGAAATTATTCCGCAAGGGGGGTAATCCCCCTGTAGTTATCACGTGTGGGATAACTACACGAAGGGCGGTCCCCCACAAGACACCCCCCGCTGACAAATACAATGAACACTAACCCACCTTCGGTTGTGAAATATCTCTCCGTATTTAAAGGATAGATTTGATGTCTATAGACAACTGTAAAAGACGGTCTCTCTCTGCAAACATTCTATTCCCAAGATGAGAATGGGATACCCCGTTCACACATGAAAAGTTAATCTAGATTAAGTGCTAATCTAGCTTAAGTCGAGCATGTGTGAACGAACTGGATTAGATTTAATCTAGATTAGCGAAAAGAAACATGATTAACTTTAATCTAGTTTCCCGAACTAGCTTAAGTAGGTTTGACAGTGTCGCTCTCTAGCGGCCGCTATGGAACTTCATTCACGCATGTGTCAACGAACATCATCCGACCGCCGTAAAACCACTTTCCAGGCCGAGGAAAGTTAAGAGGATACGAACAAAATGGTTGTTAAAAAGGAAGAAGAATTGGTCCATCCGAAAAAATTAATTTCTTTGAACGAACTGTCTTAGTTTTAAACTAGCTCAGAGATAGTTAAGAGTTTAAGTTATAGTGGCGACATCTACTAAGAGAAATAAAAACAAAAAACACTGCAAACATTTTTTTTATTTGATATTACATCAGCACAGCCGCTTGTAAATTAAATATATTTTCGAAAGGGATAAAGAAATTGGACAACCCAAGAAGAAAAATAGCTATTCTGCAAGTATAAGTGCAAAGTAAAAAAAGTTTGAGTCAGGGCTTAAATTCTAATCAAAGAAGTACCGGAGCGCTACTACTTCAACATTCCGCTTAACAGGGGCGTCATTTCAGTTTTTGGTCGTAGGGGGCAAGGATGTGTGTGTTTTAAGTGGGGCTGGGGCTCACCCCCAGAAAAATTTAGAAATTTAGCCTCTTTTTACAACATTTAAGGACCATCCAAAGAGAAGGTACTCTGTATAACATATATATGTAAAAATTTTAAAGGGGGGTCTGGTGGTTCTCCCCTAGAAAATTTTTTGAAATTTGCCTCTTAAAGTAATGTTTCAGCTCATTTTTAGACCATTTGGGTTACATCAAAAAATAACAGTTACTCGTAAAGCATAGAATTTTCTAGGTAAAAAAAAAGTTATAAATAAACATCAAATTTTCAAAGGGGGGCGGAGATCCTCCAGTAAAAATTTTTGAAATGAATTGAATTTTAGAAAAAACTTATCCCCAAATCCTTCCTTTTCAATATAAATCCATGGCCACAAAATACCTCAGAACGTGTGACTTCGTACAAATAAGGTGAATGTCTGGAGGTTAGATTACTGACAAGAACGAATATCAAAGTAAAGTTAAAAAAATAATAATCACAAAAGTTAGGAGTTGAAAATCCATTGAACAGTAATTGATAACCTTAACTTTCTTTGAACTTTGGAGAATTAAGCAGGTTTTTCGGGGAGTGGCTACATTTTTTAAAATAAATTAATCAAACAAATGTTTAAAAGGATGTAAATTCCATCCTCTTGCAAATAAAATAAATAATAGAAGAGAAAATATTTATTAAGAGATCACTAAATACAAATAAAGAGTGCAAATGCGTAATGATTTTCAAGATAAGCAATTAAACATTCTGAATTTTTAACACCCTGTAAGAAAAAATCGAATCACTTACAAAGAGTAATAATACTAATTTATTTTAAAATCATTTCATTTTTTAAGTTAGAAATTATTTTTTGCGTATTCCTTTTCTCATACTTATGAAACCTTTTATAATCTGTTATTAATTTAAAAACCAATAACCACCTTTTAAAAATTATGAACACACATTCACATTCTTTAATCAATTTGAACCACAATGACATTTTACTTTGGAATCGCTAGGATAATTTTTTAATTAAGGAATAGTAAAATAGCCTGTGATTGTCTTACAAATTTCCCACAGTGTATGTATTTTTATGGATGTTATAAAATGTTTTATTTCTCTTTATGTGCATATATCTCTTGGCTCCCTCCAAAAAAGATTATCGTATAGGAGTTCATCCCCCAAAAGAAGCTGGTTATTACGGAACGGACATTAAAATAGCTTAATTCTATAAAACTGAAAAGTTTGAAAACATGAGATCACTCAACAAGGCACGTTTTACCGTTTCGTCTTCGTGAGGTTCGCGAGCTGCTTGGTCACTTGGTGTGAAAGAAAACCGTTTTAAACGTTACAAAATAACATCGCATCCTGAAAAAGGGGCCCTTCCATAGAAAACCACTGAAATTACTATATTATCTCTTACTGCAATCCCCCCTTCGACGCTTGTAAGTATTTTTACGAAAACATTTTTCTTGATTTCGGAAGAATTTTAGTTTTTTCAACAAGGGAGCTACCGCCCACTACTCGCTAACAGCTCACCAACCCCCGTAAACTGCTTACGCAAGACCTTTTGGATGGATTGCTTCATCACAAAACCCAGCTCACTAAACTTAATTCACTTTATAAGACAATAGATAGTAAAAACAATGGACTCTAACCGTCTGACGTCACACGGAACCAACACGTGACCTACTGAGCTTGCAATTAGTTACCACATATACTACACTAGTAATCTACTAGTGTAGTATCTGTGGTAACCAATTGCAAGCTCAGTAGGTCACGTGTTGGTTCCGTGTGAAGTCTCGAACCAGATAGGCGGTTAGAGTCCATTAGCAGAAGAAACGCCAACCAACTTTTAAAAAATACGTCACAGGTCAACTCCCATGAACAACACTCTCTTAAAAATTTTAAATATTTATTAACTATATAACTTATCGAAAATTTAATCTAAATATTTTCTTTAAAAATTATCCAGCATATTTATTTATAACTATAGTTAATTACTCCAAAGAATCTTTAAAATTCAATATTTTACCACCTATTAACTCGATAGTAAACCTAGTGTTTTATCATTCATATTTTTTTAAACCCAGACTTGTTACACAATACCATTGAAAGCCATTGAAAATAATAAAATACAAACAAAACCTACATGATACTCAATACTTACAATTTATTTCGATAATCAGACTAAAAATTATAAATTTCTGACAAAATGTGTGAAATTTTAGCATGAAAAACCATATCTGTAAGTTTTTGGAATACTTTTATCAGTCTTTGAATGCTATTTAATTTAGAAAATACTTTCTTAAAACGTGAAAAAAAATTTTCATCATAAAATATGGCGTCAATTGGTTGTTGTGATTGGTTGCATAATACGTTGATTGACAGACCTTGCTTGGTAACTGCGACTTATCAATAATCTAAAAAAATGGAAATATTTTAAAATTGAGATCTTTTAAAAAATATTCTAATGGTCTGTTGCATATTCTCAAAAGAATCCGAACAGTTTGATTCCCAAATTGTGTTTAAAAAACATTTTACAATGAAACCGTTCTCCAAATTTTTTTTTAGAATAGAGAGAAACCTTTTCTCTGAGATATTAGTTAATGAACACAGTTACTCTATAAACTAGTTTCTTTCTAACTTTTTTCTTCTAAACTTTTTTCAGCCAGAAGCCAAAAAATTATTGTTTTTATAAAACAAATTTAAAATAACAAAAGAAAGTTATATTGCAGGAACGTACAAAAGATGTATTAAAACTCCGTTTTTAAAGATTTGAATTTTAAAAACTTGTTAGTGGAGAACCTCCTATTCAGTGATTAAGATTTATAAATGAAATTACTTTTGAAGTTCACCCTCAGTTAAACCACATATCATTCTTAATTTAAATGCACCAAAGTGTAATTATTTGTACGTGGGAGTAAAAAACTAAAAAAGATATTATTTATCATTTTAAAATTTTGTTTCATAATTAAATATGAACATTGAACAAAGATTATTTTAATTACGGAAAAACTAAATGAGATGTTAAACGTTCACTTGCTACATAAAGTGCTCCGCATTTTTCTTCAAAGTTGCCCGTTATGAAAAGAATTAACTGCGACGCTGATAGCTGTGAAAGGGGCTGTTAATATACACATACAAATCTTAACAAATAAATAATGATTATACTTAATAAATAAATAAACACAAAATTCAAAATAGAACATGAAATTTTAATGTTACGATAAAAAAAAGTACACGATAATGGAGTAACAAAAGTATAGAGGAAGTAGTCACATTTTCCAACATTGCCATAGTTGAATTTAATCACAATAATGATTGCAACTGTCCCGTGACTAATACATATTAATCAGTCGATTTGAAAACATGTTCATCCCAGATTTTAATCAATGGTTGAAATAAGATGTTATCCCGATAGCCATAAGACCTCGAAACATAACAAATAACACTTTTAATTAAAGTGGAGTGACGCTAAATTAAGTGAATTAATCAGACATTTTAAAAATAATATGAATCTAATTTTAGATGAACTAAATTTAATAAAATTTATGTAAGAAATGTAAAGAATGCACTTTATGTACTGCAAATAACAAGCTCGCGAAACAAATTACTAAAGATTAAAACCCTCATAAGCGTTTCAGAGGCTGCACATTTCAATCAGACATAATAAAAGTTAAATTATATTAAATTGCCAGAAGAAAATCTAACTTAATAACAAAATTAATTACTGTGGTAAATCTACAGTCAAACCAGACCAAAATTATTGCTAAATCACCAGGTGGAACATGATAATGCATTGAATTAAACACTCTTTTTGCTGACAAAAGCTTTAAGTCTTTGAATAGTTTATAGAAATAGCAAATAATAATAATTATTATTATCAAATTTTATAAAGAGTACACTATTATATTAACTCTTAGTGAAATAAAATGAATGAAATGTTTAATAAAAATTAATGAAGAAAGGTAAATATTAATTACTCCAGAGGTATACATAATATAAAGTTCACGCTTACATATATCTAGAGGTCTTCCGACTGCCATAAGTTTTTAACCCGTCCGATAAAACATAGAGGAGGGGGGACACTAATCTGAACGCAGTTTTAAGTAACCCTTTAAGGTGTGGGGAATATCCAAACTATCGATTGTTCCATCACATAGATTGATAGCATCGCAAAGACTTTTTCGAACCTGAACTCGCGAAAGATGCTTCAGAGATCGAGGTTTGGTAAATTCGGGAACCTCGAAGATGGTGTTGCGCTTCTTGTATTTGTCGCAGAGTTCCTGAAGCTGTAGTTGCTCTCCTTCGAAGAAAGGCTCCAGCATAGCGAACATCTCGGTGGTGGAAATGAAGGGATGCGGCACGGCCTCCCACAAGAGGCTGAGGTAGGACTTTTCAATGAGGTTCGGGTTGAAGATAGCCACCATTGTCTCCACAAGCATCTGCATCCGCAAGCTGCCGAAATCCAGAATGTCGGCGCTGATTTCATCGCTCAGATACTTCCAATTCCTGTCAACGCCACTGAAATAGAAAATGAAAATCACCGAAAGCTCATAAACACTTGCTTACCATCATCAGAAATGCGTTCTTAAATTGTGCCGTAAAATATATCTTTAGAATCTGAAAGTATTCTGACGCTTAGATCGAAACACTAAAAGATCACATTTTCTGCTGGATTGCTTAATTTAAATCAATTTTTTAAAAAAAGCGATTTAAATTAAGGGGGTTGTTTGGGGCAAGAACCAGGTATCTCCATTTTCAATTCAAGTTTATTCTCAGTTAGATTCGGTCAATTTCGCGATACTCTTTTAATTTATAGCTATTACGCATTTATCTGTTTTCCTTTGGATGATAGATGCCGTTGCCTTAAAATGCAGATCTTTGCCATTTGCCAGATATGGGATCTTAAACTGATGCATATCTGACAAAAAAAACCTGGGCCTTATTTCAACTTTCTTAGAGACTTTCATAGAAAACAACAGTGTGGTAATAGATCTTTAAGATCTTGAGTACCTAATCAATAAGTATATATGTTACGGGCAATGTGATAAATCCTGGCATTATTAATAATGCCCGATATCTATTTACTACACTTTGCCCGTAACATATACATTTTGAAAAAGACCTAAAGTGGTCTATATCGTCCGCTTGCAATTTTTAAAACGTAATTAATTACAAACTTAAACTTTCTTATGCACAGAGGGCTCATTGTACAAATACAAGGATTGCTGTTTTGGCTCCGTATTTATCCTATCCTACGCAAAGTTTATACAACAACCCTTAAGAACGCTAAAGACAATCTACAGAAAATGTGAATTGAAAGTGGAGATACCTGTTTTTTTCCTAACGTCCTCGATTTAAGGATATAAAACAAAGGAAATAAGATAAATGTTAAAATTTTTTTCACTCTTTTTCTAAATTTATTTTTAAAATTGGCCGTACAAGTGTTTACCTCCTACAACACCAGAACGCGAATATTAGAAATGTTTTATGAAGTATTCTTAAAATGGAAGAAGGTTAGCTAATTAAAACGTGGTTACTTAAACTCCTAAAATTGCCATATATTTTGAAAATACTATATTACAAAATATAAGAATAGTAATACCTTTTTAAAGTTTCAAATACCTCTTTTCTTAAACTTGATTTGATATCTTTGAAAGTTACTGACTGTTATAAATGTAATGGCAATTATAGCAAAATTTGTGCATCCTAACGACGTTGACTACTTTTTATTTTACTACGTTTTGGTATTAAAATAAATTATTGGTTAAAGGTCACGTTTTTAGAAAAAAATAAATAGTATTAAACATCTACATTGTTAATTTTTTTTATTGAACCTTCATTAAAACTAAAATTTAATAGTCCTGAAAATATTTTTCAAACATTTCACTTTGCAATATCCATCTGCCAATCTATACAAATGAATGTTAAAGTAATAGATTATTGCATAAACCATAATATGCTGATTGGAGATGTGACTTTCATGCATTTAACTCATTATACAGGGTGTATCTGAAATGATGCGACAAACTTTGAGGGGTAATAGTACTCATCAAGACGAACAAGAATTGGTATAACGCCGTTAAAGAGCTAGGACTTTATGTAGTGCTAGTGCGTTTCAAAAGGCCGTTTTTGAAAGGACCGTGTGACGAAACAAAACATAATAAAATGAAAAACATTATTGTATGAGGTACAGGAGTATCCGTACTACTTAAATCCTCAATGTGATAGAAATTGGACTACTTGCTAAACCGTGGGGTGATTTTTAAAACTTGCAATATTCATCTTTTAGCCAAAGAATGGAGTTCCCTTAATGGTACTTAGAAAAATGATGATCGGGGAAGGAATTTTCAATAATCATACAGTTTCAATGATCAATGAATGATCATTGAAAATTCCTTCCCCGATCATCATTTTTTAAGTACCATTACACGGTAACTCCATTCTTTGGCTAAAAGATGAATATTGCACGTTTTAAAACTCACCCCACGGTTTAGCAAGTGGTCCAATTTCTATCACATTGAGGATTTAAGTAGTACGGATACTCCTGTACCTCATGCAAAAATGTTTTTTATTTTATTATGTTTTGTTTCGTCACACAGGCCTTCTAAAAACGGCCTTTTGAAACGCACTCGCACTACATTAGGTCCTAGCTCTTTAACGGCGTATCTGCGACCCCCTTTCTATACCATTTCTTGTTCGTCTTGATGAGTACTATCACCCCTCAAAGTTTGTCGCATCATTTCAGATACACCCTGTATAACCATACAGTATTCGTTTATTAGATGTGTAAAACATAGACAAATATTACATAATTAAAAAAAATTAATTAACTCTAATAATAAAAAATATCTAAATCTCTGAATAATATATTTATTCTTAGAAAGATATTTAGAAGGAAGAGAAGGTAATAGATGGTTTGTTTCTTTGCATTTTAACTTGTTGATAACTTTTCAGTAGATGAGTATTAATGTAATATATTTTATAGATAAATGTGTAAAAAAATTGTGTAAATCACCTAAACCGTAGTAATTCAGAAACACTCATAAAAACATATAATTAAGCAATCACTTGAAATCTCAGCTCCATCAATAATGTAATTAGAAGTTTCAAAATAATTAAAATTAGTACTTACTACTCATATTGGAGCCAGAACCAACATCCATGGAAATAAGTTTTGTCATAAGTGTACGGGAGGCCATATAGTACTAGTTTCTCACTACGCTTTTTCCCGAAGGCATCGAGTCCCGAGTTCAAGTCGAACATCAGCATCTGGGTGTTTCTGACACCCCATGCCTCAAACCGTTCCGCAGTAAAACTGTCGAACACAATGTGGATGTCTTCAGGCATGACTAGTTGCAACAGAAACATTTCGGGATGCGCACGCTCATTCCACTTCTTGTACATCCTAAATAGCTCGACAACCTGCGCTGGTCCCATGGAGGCTGCCGTATGCAGCAACGGCCTGAAGGCTGGCCTGAGGGTTGGTTCGGGGGTATACCAAGGGCCTTCCAGCACATACAAGGCGAAAAGGCTGAGGGTGCTACGTAAATGCTCCTTCCTCTCCTGCTCGCTCATCTTCCCCATCATTTTGGTGAAGAGCTCCAGGTGACTCCACTCGCTTAACCTCGCCGTTTCGCCAATTCTTTGCGCGAAAATACTCAAGCCGAAGGAGTCCGCGTATGCCAGAAACTTTTGCAGACGGCAGTAATCTGAAGGGGTACTCGTCGTGGCCATTACGATTTTGGGGAAACTAATAAATTCACTCGTGATGGAGACCGGAAACTAGCGGGCAACTAATGGAAGAAGAACTTGCAAATAGAAACTAGCGGGCAACTAATGGAAGAACAACTTGCAAATAGAAATAAGCGCGGGACCTTCAAAAACACCACCACTACTGTAGGAGTTCAAAGCTAGACTGACCTGACCTGCTGAAAGGGCTAACGTGCGAAATTATTCCGCTAGGGGGCTGTTAAGGCTCCTGTGTTTGCCGAAGAGCGGTTCCCCTACAATAACCCCTGCGGACAAATACAATACCCCCCCCACCTTTGGTTGTGGAGTATCTCTCCGTATTCAAATGATAGATGACCTTTGTGGTTGTCTATTGTAGACACTTGTGAAAGACGGTCACATCCTTTCCTTTTCAAGCCAAATCCGTGCCTACTTTCTTACAAGTGTGAATTTCTGGAGGTGAATTTACTGACAAGAGCAACTATCAAAGTAGTATTTAAAAAAAAGTAGTTAGGAGTTAACGATCCATTGCCAATTGAGCAGTAATTTATAATTTTTATCTTTCTTTGAAAGGCTGCTTTCTTTTTAAATATAGTAATCAAACGAATGTTCAATGGTATATAAATTACATCCTCTTGCAATTAAAATAAATAATAGAAGTGAAAATATGAATTTAGGGGTTTATTTCAAACACTACTTACAAATAGAGAGTGCAATGGGGTAAAGATTTTTAAAATACGCAATCAAACATTCTGAAATTTTAACACACATCGTAAGAAAAATCGCAAACAAAGAGTAATAATACTAATTTCTTTTAAAACCGTTTCATTTTTTAAGTTAGAAATTATTTTTCGCGTATTCCTTTTCTAATACTTTTAAACCTTTTATGATCTATTATTAATTCAGAAACCAATAACCACTATCTAAAAATTATGAACATATTTTTTTTAGTCAATTTAAACTGCTACAATGTTGTTGTGTGTATGTTGAGATAGTACTGGTGAAACATTTTACTTTGGAATCGCTTGGAGAATATTTTTATTAAGGAATAGTAAAATAATCTGTGATTGTCTTACAAATTTCCTATCGTGTATGTATTTTTATGGATGCAATGTAAGATGTTATAAAATGTTTTATTCCTCTTTATAAACTTATATCTCTTGGCCCCCTCAAATAAGATGGTCGTATAGGAGTTCATCGGAAAACCAAATGAACCTGTGGGTATCGTGAAACGTGAAGGAATACACTCGGGTTACGAGACGCACTTTATTGACATGCTTCATCAGATCTGCTAGCCGAAGTGGTGTTGTGACAGTGAGCCGATGCGTAGCTCTCACACCGAGAGCCGCGCCAACTATATGGTGCGAGCGCCATCTCTCAGTGGCGAGAGTGACTAAACACATTCAGAGGCTGCCACACCACCCCCCCGGGGAGTGAGATGCTTAATTTTGCATTTACAAGAATAAAGAAAATAACAATAAATGTAAGAATACAAGAACATATATGCTAAATGTTTACATTCTGAACCGTACACGCCGACCTGAGCGCGTGGTGTAGGTGGTTCTTTCCGTGGGACTGGTGGGTGGAGGGACCGTTAGCTGAGGAGGGTTCAGTGTTTGCAAATCGTCGGCCAACACATAAGCGGGCTTTACCCTGTCTATGGACACCAGGGCGTCTTTCGTTCCCATCCGGATGATTATATTCTTGTCATGGCGCTGCAGAACACGATACGGTCCGGAGTATGGGGGCTGCAAAGATGTACGTACTGAGTCATCTCGAAGTAGCACATGAGAGCAGGTCGCAAGGTCTTTGAAAACGAAGGTGCTCGGGGTGGTGTGTCGGGAGGCAGGGACGGGACGCACCTTGGCCATAATGTGGCGGAGACGATCCAGGAATGTCGTTGAATCGCTTGGTCGATTCTCTGTGGAAGGCGGGACGATCAGCTCTCCGGGCAGACGGAGGGGCTCGCCATAAACCAGCTCTGCGGGTGAGGTGCCTAGGTCCTCTTTGACTGCGCTCCTGATGCCGAGAAGGACTGTGGGAAGCGCTTGCAGCCAGGAGGAGTCTGGGTGACACATCAAAGCAGCTTTCAACTGACGGTGGAAGCGTTCGATCATTCCGTTCGTTTGTGGATGATAACTAGTTGTTCTGGAGCGTCGATAACCTACTCCGATGCCCAGATGTTTGAACAGCCGGGATTCGAATTGCCTTCCCTGGTCGGTGGTGATGTTTTCAGGGCAGCCGAAACGGGCGACCCAACCGGAGAAGATGGCTTGTGCTACCTCTTCCGCCGTGATTCCCTCCAGTGGATAGGCCTCTGTCCAGCGGGAAAAACGATCGATGGCTGTCAGGCAATATCGGTAGGTTTTTGCTGGTGGAAGGGGTCCTATGATGTCCACATGTATGTGCCGGAAGCGGTGAGGCGTTAGGGTAAACTGCTGTAGTGGTGAGTGGACGTGTCGTGTAACCTTCGCCCGTTGACAAAGAAGGCAGGAGCGGGTCCACGCACGGCAGTCGCTCTGGACTCTGGGCCAGACGAAACGACTTGACACCATGCGAGCAGTTGTTCGAGTGCCGGGGTGGCTGAGGCCATGTAGCGAATTAAAGACCTGGCGTCTGTATGATGCAGGAACGAAAGGTCTTGGACGGCCGGTCGAAGTGTCGCAAGTGAGGCTGATGTCTGAGCCTGAAGGTTTGACGTTTTGTAACTGCAGCGATGATGAAAGATTAGAATTCATAAGTTGCTGCAACTCTGGGTCAGTCGATTGAGCCACTGCGAGGTCGGAGAGATTGACCGGAGGTGGAGAAATAGCCTCGATGCGAGACAGCGCGTCAGCGACCACGTTTTCCGACCCACTGATATGCTGGATATCAGTTGTGAACTGTCCTATGAATGACAGGTGGTTCAACTGAACGGGGGGAAGTTTTTCACGACTCTGCTGGAACGCAAATGTGATGGGCCTATGATCAGTATAGACTGTGCAGTGTTGAGCTTCCAATATGTGCCGAAAGTGCTGCACAGCCTGATAAATGGCTAATAATTCTCTGTAGTAGGCCGGCCATTGGGACTGTTTAGTCGTTAGCTTCTTGGAGAAGAAGGCGAGTGGTTGCCAGGTACCTTCAACATGCTGCATGAGTGCAGCACCGACTGAGAGGTTAGAGGCGTCAGTAAATAATCCCAGAGGAGCATTAGAAGCCGGATGAGACAAGAGCGTTGCCTTGGACAGATGTGATTTGCAGTCCGCGAAAGCTTTTTCCAAATGAGGGGTCCAGGCGATGGGCTGAGAACCACGGAGGCTGTTGAGGGCGTCGTTGAGTGGGGCCTGATGAGCTGCAGCACAGGGAAGGAAACGCCTGTAAAAATTTAGGATTCCCAAGAAGCGCCGCAGTTCACGAGCTGTCTTGGGCAACGGAAAATTTTGTAATGCGGTGATCCGATCAGGTAACGGTTGAGTTCCGTCGGCCGTGATTTTGTAGCCAAGGAAATTGACGGATGCAGCTCCTAGGACAGTTTTACCTCGGTTAACTAGCAGGCCATGGTTAGAGAGGCGTTGGAACACCTGTCGAATATTATCTTCATGTTCTTCCGCAGTTTTTGAGAATATTAAGATGTCATCGACGTATGGGAAGCAGAAATCGAGACCCTGAAGTACCTCGTCGATGAATCGCTGGAAGGTTTGTCCAGCGTTGCGAAGGCCAAAGCTCATGAAGGGGAATTCAAACAGGCCGAACGGAGTAACGATAGCGGTCTTTGGGACATCGTCCTCGTTGACCGGTATTTGGGTGTAAGCCTTGACTAGGTCGACAACGGAGAAAAACTGGCATCCACGGATCCGGTGCGCGAAATCGTGGATGTGTCTCACCGGGTAGCGATCCGGTACGGTACGAGCGTTTAACGCTCTGTAGTCCCCACAAGGACGCCAACCGTCTGTCTTTTTGGGGACGAGGTGAAGGGGTGAGGCCCATGGTCCCTCTGATCTTCGTGCAATGCCTTCCTTTACCATCGCCTCGAACTCCTCCTTAGCGATCTTTAGCCGATCGGGAGCTAGGCGCCGTGGTCGGCAGAAGACGGGCGGTCCGGGAGTGGTCCTTACGTGGTGTACCGTGGAGTGGCGAATGCTACGGGGGGTTCCAGCCGGACGATTTAAATCCGGGAATTCATTTAAAATTTTTTGGAAAGGGTTGGAGACATCCTGTATAAGCTTGATGCTAGGTTGCACCGGATTGGTCGGTTGGCCCGCAGCTGAGAGGCCAGTAACACCGTCGACCACTAGTTTTAAATTGCAATCTGGCAAAATATGATAAAAGGCGAGAAAGTCAGATCCAATTATGGGCAAGGATACGTCTGCGATTATAAATCGCCATGAAAATCTCCTGCGCAGGCCGAGATCGAGATGTAGGAGAAGGGTCCCGTAAGTCTTAATGACCGTGTCGTTCGCTGCGATGAGCTCGAAAGAAGGGTCTGAGCGACGGGTTGGCAGCAATGAACGTGGGTAGACGCAGAGGTCGGATCCTGTGTCTACTAAAAAATGTCTTTTCGTGACACGATCTGTTATGAGAAGGCGACTTCCTCGAGTTTGGCAGCTGGTCGTCGCCGCTACGCGCTGCCGAATCTGTTTTCCGGAAAGGCGCAAGGTCTCGTGCAACGTTGGGCCCTGATCCCGAAACGCCTGTGGTAGTAACAAATGTTGTTTGTCGGGGACCGGGGAGGGGTTGTGTTACGGCGGCGTGGCGGTGATGATCCGCGCCCTTGCGGACGGAGGCGACTTTCGCTTCTACGGGGGACACGTGCTTGAAGCGCAGCGACTTGATTCGCCAGCTCCTGGAGTTGCTCCGCAAACGCAGAGGTTTCGATTGGGGGAGTAGCGGAGTGTTCGAGAGAATGGATGGCTCCATGGGCTCCACTGGGTGTTTGTAAAAATGGGACTTCCAGGATTCTGTCCGCCATTTCGGCCATCGCTTCCACAGGCTGTGAGACTTGGGCCTGGAGAATCGCTTGAGCTTGAGGTGGAAGGCGCTGTAGCCACAGAGACTTGAGGAGGGTGTCATTGACGCCGATGGTTCCGGAGAGGGATTTAAGAAGTCTCAGGAATTGTGACGGCGTTCTGTCTCCGAGCTCTTCTCGGCTAAGAAGCTGCCTTACTCTTTGTTCCTCCGAGAGGGATAGGCGGCGAATGAGTTCACTCTTGAGCAGATAGTATTTTCCGACCGCAGGAGGCTGGGTGAGTATGTCTTCCACCTCCGAGGCATACCGGCTGTCAAGGTTGGCTACAACGTAAAAAAACTTTGTGTCATCGGCGCTGATATTCGATAGCGCGAACTGCGCTTCTACTTGGGCGAACCAGACCGCAGGCTTGTCGGGCCAGAATGGCGGAAGTTTTGCCGCGACGCGGCATATTGAAGATCCGGCAGGTTCAGCTCCTTGCAGTGCAACTGCAGCTTGCAATTCTGCCAATTGCTGCTGTAGTTCTTCCATCACGTCCGGGTCACCAGATGTGGGTATCGTGAAACGTGAAGGAATACACTCGGGTTACGAGACGCACTTTATTGACATGCTTCATCAGATCTGCTAGCCGAAGTGGTGTTGTGACAGTGAGCCGATGCGTAGCTCTCACACCGAGAGCCGCGCCAACTATATGGTGCGAGCGCCATCTCTCAGTGGCGAGAGTGACTAAACACATTCAGAGGCTGCCACAAACCCCTCAAAAGAACCTGGTCATTACGGAACGGACATTATTTTAAAATTGCTTTATTCTATGAAACTGAAAAGTCTGAAACCATGAGATCACTCAACTAGGCACGATTTTCATCATCATGATCATCATTTTTTTCGTCATCATGACGTTCGTTCATGAGCTGCTTGGTCCTTGGTGTGAAAGAAAAGAGAAAAGCGTTATAAGCGTTCGAAATAACATCGCATCGCAGATAAGATTCTAAAAGCTTATATGAAAAAGGGGCCCTGCTTATAGAAAACCACTAAAACTACTACATTATCCCTTACTGCCATCCCCTTTCGACATTTTGTCTTGTGAGATCTTAAAATATTCAGTTTCAGTAACTTAATGAACCTGGGGGAAAACAACTGTAATATCCCTTCGTCAGGGAAAATCCCGATATTTAAATTCAAAAACCTGGTCACCCCTCGTACTTATTGTGCTATAAAACTCCAGTAAAAACAAACTACTGACCTCGCCATGTATACAAAGACAAAGCCATTTTGTGGTTCATATCGTGAATGAATATCCAGATTTTCGGAGAAGTTCCATGCAGTTTTTATCATTAATTGCTAATTAAGTAGTTGTAATTGTAGAAGTAACATTTTATACCATCATCTTCTATTTTAAATAATAATTTATTCATTTTCATACAATCATCTTTAATCAATAAATCTCAATATACTGTCACACTCCCCGTAAGAATTTTTTCAAAACTTTCTTCTTGATTTAGGAATAATTTTAACTTTTTTAATAAAACGTTTTCACTGAGATGGTAGTAAATGTACACAGTTACTCTAGAAACTAGTGCTTGCAGATATAAATTTAATCTTGATATTGGATTTAAAAATATATCGTTAAAAATTGTACTCCATCGTTTTTAAATTTTTTACATTCTTAAAAATTACTTCTCCTGTAGGTAGGAACCTCTCAAACAAATGTTTTAAAATATTTGAAATAGTCTATCTATAATTTATTTAAGGGAATGACTTTACATGGGAGAGACATTGGGGAGACATTAAATCTTTAATTTCTATTCCTTTGTTAAAAAAAACTGATGAAACTTGTAGGTAAGATTGTTCAAACTGTCGGGAAAACATTCTATACTAATAAATTGAACCAATGATTGTATGAAATATTTTTTCACTTTATAAAACATTAGATTTCCTATGATTGGATGAGCTGGGGGAGTACCAGAGAGGCGGCACTAAACCGGAAGGAATGGAGTGCCACAATTGCGGCCTCATGCGCCACTGGGCGTTAGGAGATTGAAGAAGAAGAATAAAACATTAGGGATTTCATGTTTGAAAACCTAAATCATTCCTTCTGTTTCTTGAAAAATATAAATATTTTAAACCAAATCAACTCCAGCTTTTCGTGGATCGTGTTATCCTAGAAGATGTTGTAGAAATCAATATAAACAGTAGAACTCCAATTATCTGAATTGATCCGAATGTTGCCTTTTCATTTAATTAATTAAAAGCTCTCTTTCTTTAAAAATAGTTTTTTTTCTACTATTTTCAACATACATGCAGTAATTAACTAAAATGGACATTTTCGGAAAAAATTCAAACATCCGAATTTGTGATCATACGTATGGAGTCCGGTCCCAATTGATTCGGATAATTGGAGTTCTACTGTACTACTTTTTACTCATTAGCATTGAAAAATTGTATACTTCGTAAGAGATGCTTGCAATATAACACTTTTGAGTAAATTAATGATTTATGGTAGTTTGAACATAATATGTGGTAGATCCCTAATATTACGAATTACAGAATTATTCCATCTGAAAGATCATCTTCAAATGTTGCATTAACTGCTCCACAAAACCATAGTAAACCTTTGAAATCTAATTCAAACTAGATTTTATAATCTAATGAGAGATGAAAATACATGAAAAGTCAATAATTCAGGGGAAAAAGGAATTATTCGTATCATAATTTGCTTCTGTACACCGAAAACATTGTTTGTTTAAATACAGTAGCGCGAGTATTTTTCTGGATTTCAAGATAATTTATATTGACCACTTAGGGCAGAGATATCAAACTCACCGCTATTGATACGATTATTTTCAGCCAGAAACCCCAAAACTATTGTTTTCATGAAACATATTTTAAATAACCATAAATTAATTAGTATTCCAGGAATGTACACTTGAATTTTAAAAACTTTTCACGGAATAACCCCATACTCAGTGGATAACATTTCTAAATGAAATTACTTTTGTGCACCCTCAGTTCCAAAGGCTTAAAATTCAAGAACAATCAAATTCAAGATACCATTCGTAGTTTAAATGCACCAAAGTGCATTTATTTGTATGTTGGAATAAAATTTTCTAAAAATTTAACTAAGTTTTAGTCCTATAAATATAAACATTAAACAAAGATTAATTATGTAAAAATAAAAACTAAATAAGATGTAAAACGTTTGCTAGTTACATACAGTGCTTGAACACACTACCCCTTTTCAATATACATGTATTCGTTTAATTTAGGAAAGTTCTTATTTGCAGGATGCGTATGTGGCTCGTATTCCTCTTCAAAGTTGTAAAATGAGTTGCTTGCAAAAACTAGTCTGCGAAAACCTAATTTTTCTTTCTTTACCTACTGATGGCCGTTTAATAAATTAATAAACACAAAATTCAAAATAGAACATGAAATTTTAATAATACGATAAAAACGTACACAAAAAAGCAATAACAAAAGTTTGGTTTGCTTTGGTTTTTGGTTACATATATTTTCCGGTATGTGTGCTTGATCTCAAGGATCCGCTTATACACCTTCGTCAAGTAAGACAGACACAACAGAATTTTTACTGGCACAAAGAAGGAAAATACACCCAGGGGCGAGGTGAGAATCGAACTCACGATGGAGCAGTGCGCAGACTGCTGGCGTGAAAGGCAGAGGAGCAAACCGAACAGGCCATCCCGTCCCCAATAACAAAAGTATAGTAGAGGTAGCCAGCATTGCCACAGTTGAATTTGACTACAATAATGATTGCAACTGTCCCGTGACTAAGGCACTAAGGCATATAAATCGGTCTAATCGAAAAACATGTTCCACCGAGTTTTTAATCAAATAAGACATTTTCCCTAGAGCCATAAGACATCGAAAAATGTCTGCACAGTCAACACACAAATAATTAAAATTAATGAGACAGATGCCAATCAAACAATTGACTCAATATTAAAATTCTCACAAACATTGCAGAGATACAAAGACACTCCTTATGACCTAATAAAACTAGAGAGCGATAATTAATTATGTGAATTAAAATGAATGACATACGTATTGAAAAAACGGAAATTAGGGATGTTAAATATTAGACCAAATTTTATTGCTGGTAATAAGCTGACTGAACAAACGACTATGACGTTTAAATTAGTAGTCTTATCTGAAATATTATTCACACACTAATCACAGGTATTCAGACAGGCATAAGCTTTTAACCTATCGGATAAAACATTGAGGAGGGGGGGCCACTAATCTGAACGTAGTTTTAAGTAACCCTTTAAGGTGTAGGGAATATGCAAACTATCGATTGCACCATCACATAGATTGATAGCATCACAAAGATTTTTTCGAACCTGAACTCGCGATAGATGCAGCAGAGATCGCGGTTGGCTGACTTCGGGAACCTCGAAGATGGTGTTGCGCTTCTTGTATTTGTCGCAGAGTTCACGAAGAGGCAGTTGCTCTCCTATGTAAAAGGGCTTCAGCATAGCGGACATCTCAGTGGTGGAAATGAAGGGGTGTGGCACGGCCCTCCATAAGAGAATGAGGTATTGCTGGTCATCCGCTCTTGTGGGGTTGAAGAGAGCCACCAGTGTCTCTAGAAGCATCTGCATTCTCAAACTGCCGAATTTCTTGATTTTGCTTTTGATTTCAACATTAAGGCTCTTCCCGTCAACCTTGGTACTGTAAAACAGAAAATTAAATTAATGGAAAGCACAGAAACTCTCGACAAAGGCTCGCAACATTTCGTTAACAAAGTCCATTTTTTTTCTTAAATTTGCAACAGTTCAGCTGTGTGTATTTAACCAGAACACTTGATTATCATTACTTATAGTGAGTGTCTCTCTATTCTAAAAAAAGTTTTTTTGTGAACGGTTTCCCGAGAAAAAATTTTTAGTTACTGATCCGAACGACATATATCTGGTATCAAAATGTCCGGATTCTTTCGAGGATGTGCATAAAGCTGTTGGATTTTTTTAAAAAAACTCTCAATTTTAAAATATTTCCCTTTTTTTAGATTACGGATAATAGTGGAGTTGCTTGTGTCAAAAACCAATTGTGTAAAAAAAAACTTTTGGCAGAAGCTTAGTGAGTGGTATCATTCGATTCGTAATGACGTCTACATTAACGTGGTACCAGGTGTTTTTTCCGAATTCCGTGCAGGGGGTTTCTATGACATCATGAATGCAAGATGGCCGCCGCAGGAAAAAAGCTGTAAATAGCGATCTAGGGATGTTATCGGAACTATTTTTGGACAAAAAGCTTAGAAATATATATTTTTATCGAATAGCTACAAAAATAAGCATCTAAATCGGTTAAAAATTGCGTTTATGACGTGAAAACCAAAAAATGGCTATTTTCACCAAAAAAACAGTATTTTTCCATGTAATACTTTAAATAGATGCTATTTTCAACGTGAATGTAATGAAAATATGTTCATAATAAAAAAAACAGCAATGAAAATTTCATTGGGGGTCACAAAAGGCGGATATGGCGTCAGAAATCCAAGATGTTTGTTTAGAAAACGTTTTATTTATTTCAAATTTTCAATTTTTCTGGCCTCAAAAATCAACCTTTTTTAAAATTCTTAATAAAAACGTTTGAAGCCTTTGCCAAGGTCATTTTTCCATGGATATTGTAGTTATATAGCTATATAACATAAAAAAACCACAATTGATGATTGAATCATAAGTTAATTAATTAATTTATTAAAATGAACATTAAAAATGCAGGTAAAATCATTTTATCACAGAAAATATTTTAATAATATTCAGTGACAAATCATCTAAAAAATAATTAAATTAAAAAGAGACAACATTTCATTTAAAAAAATTAAATTTTTAAAAAATTTTAAAATTTTAAATTTTTTAAAATTTTTAAATTTTGTAGTATAGGCATGTGATACATGTCTGTAGGCTATATTTTAGTGCTGTTTACGAATATCAGGCCAATTTTTCAATAAAATTTAGAATAAGTGTGGAAAAATTGAAGCATTTTAAGCAAAAGTATTAAGATAAATGCTTCAATTTTTCCACACTTAATCCAAATTTTATTGAAAAATTGGCCTGATATTCGTAAACAGCACTAAAATATAGCCTACAGACATGTATCACATGCCTATACTACAAAATTTAAAAATTTTAAAAAATTTAAAATTTTAAAATTTTTTAAAAATTTAATTTTTTTATATGAAATTTTGTCTCTTTTTAATTTAATTATTTTTTAGATGATTTGTCACTGAATATTATTAAAATATTTTCTGTTATATTGAATTGAATGATTTTACCTGCATTTTTTATGTTCATTTTAATAAATTAATTAATTAACTTATGATTCAATCATCAATTGTGGTTTTTTTATGTTATATAGCTATATAACTACAATATCCATGGAAAAATGATCTTGGCAAAGGCTTCAAACGTTTTTAATAAGCATTTTAAAAAAGGTTGATTTTTGAGGCCAGAAAAATTGAAAATTTGAAATAAATTAAACTTTTTATTGTCCGATTTTCTTTTAATTTTAGTATGTCATTATTTAAGTCATTTTTAAGGGATAACCGTTTGAATTACTTCTTTTGCATTTATTTTGTGGTTTTGAGCGATGTTTTATTTTTTTCGAATATCCAATTTTTCAAATAATTTTTAAAAATTGAAATTTTAAATTTTTAAAATTTTAATTCGAATATTCGTATTCAGCAGTGGAAAAATAGCCTATAAACATGTATCATAAGTCTCGATTACTATTAATTGATTTTTTGAAATTTTTTTTCGGCCATTTTTTAAAAATTAAAAAAAAAATTAAACTTCCCGCGGACCGATTTTGTCCGATTTTTAGTATGTTATTATTGAGGTCATTCCCAAGTGAAAACCGTTGAAAAACTAAATGTTGCAATTTTTTCCCGGTTTGACCCTTTTTTTCAGTAGATTTACTGGACTAAAATCAATTGTAAACATTGAGTGTCATAGGTTTTTCCTTTTATTATTTTCAATGGCTTTCAATTCTATTGTTAAACAAGTCAATGTTTTAAAAAATATGAATGATAAAACACTAGGTATTCGCTCGATTGAGTTACTAGGCCAGAGGTTCTCAAACTGTGGGTCGCGACCCACTGGTGGGTCACTAATCAGTTTTTGGTGGGTCGCGACAAGTTTTTGAATTCATGAATTTCCTTAGGAAATGATGTTGAAATTGAAATTTATCCTAGATTACCAAAAAAATGAGTTAAAACCCTGTTTTTAAGAGAGACCCCCCTTCTGACTCTGGAGCTCATAGTTGCTCCCGCAATCACACAATTGGATACGCTTAGGTTCAAATATTTCTTTTTAAATACCTAAAAAGTTAAAATAATCTCGAATGAAATTTATTATTGTAACAAAATAGTAGATGGCCAATAGAGCATTTTCAATCACATGACTCGGACCTAACAACGGCCTTAGCAACAGAAGATGTTACAGTTTTTTGCCCTACAGAGGTTAACAGTTACAGAAAATGACTAGCCGTGGAATTTTTCTATTGGAGCATTTGCAATCACGTGATCCCATACCTAAAAAACGCCTTAGCAACAGATAAACAACGGCCTTAGCAACAGTTAAAAGCCCTACAGAAGGTACACAGTTAAAAGAAAATAACCGGTTGTGACGTCACCTGAAAACACTCTATACCCACACGCAAAAAGCTAAAGTCATGTAGGGGAGATGGGAAAATTAACTGAAGATGAGGTGGGTCGCGTTTGATATTATTTATAAAAAGTGGGTCGGGGGTTAAACCAGTGTAATAGTTTTAAAAATTATAAGGAGAACCATCATTTTTTGTCTAAATAATTTGGGGGAATAAATCAAATATTTTGAGTACCAGCATGGGCCAAATCCATGGAGGGTTTCGGGGTTCATCCCCCCGAAATGTTGACATCTATTTCTGTGCTGTTTTTCTCCTTGAAAATTCTACAACTCCCAAGAAGCAATCCTTTTGGAGTGTAACCAAAGGGTCTCAAAATAAGTTAAAACACTATATTGAGGGTCAAATTGCAAAAACATTTTCTGAGGGTCAATCCCAAAACCCCCCTTCAAAATTTTGATGTTTGACCCTTTGGGTGTGCCATAAAGAGTTTCATAATGAGATAAAATACCTCGCCTATTTTATTCACATTATAGGTATGTAAGAATATAAAATGAATAAAAGAGCATATTTAATAATAATTAAATTAGGTATAATAATAATTTCATGACGTTAACAACTTTGTGTTAAAATTGTTTAATGAGTTGGAGTAAGAGATGAGTGATATCTTGAAAAATAGAAACTTCGAGACGATAGGAAAAAATGAAAAAGAAAAAGAGATATTACTATTCAATGGGAATTCCTTTTTTGACAAATTAAATATAAGTATTCACTTTTGTGATTTTCTTATTTAATGTTTAAGTACCTCGCCTATTTAATTCATATTAAAAGACTAAAATGCATAAAATAACTTTTCCCAACACTTTATGAAATGTAAAATGTGGGGCGAACGTGACAATAGAACAGATAATCGATAGTTTATTAAGTAGTATAGGTAACACCCTGAACTCCATATTAACTATTGTATTCGCCCAATGTCCTTTTTGCAAGAAGTTAGGAAAAATTAATTTAGATTTGAAGTCCGTTTTCAAAACGTGTTTTAAAGGCGAGTTTAACAAAAAAAGCGAGATAGTATTACAATGTCATCCACATTTGAACTATGAAGTTTTAAGAATCTTGCCTAGCTCTTCGGTAAGTAAGTTTGAAATCAATTTCAAATTTTAGCCGAAAAAAGGGAGGAAAGCGAGCTAATCAAAACGTGGTAATACAGGGTGTCCCGTAAATGATGTGTCACATAGTAGGTCACATAGTAGGTAGGTAGTAGATGTGTCACATAGTAGACACCTAGACGAGTCAGAATCACATAGGATTTGGGGTCCCAGACCCAATCCCTGGGAGTTAAAAATGGAGCGACACCCCAAAACAAGTATTGAAAAATTCAATTTGTAGAAGAACTACTATTGGTAAAAATGTAATTTTGGTCTCAAATTTTGTGGTTTAATATGATCTTCAAAATTATCTTGACAGTTTTCAATTTAAAATTTTTTTATTACGAAAAAAGTTAAAAAACAGCAAAAACATGTGAAAAATATGCCAAAACTTTATTTTGTTTTCCGAAATCCTTTCTTTTGATTTGATAATCTGAAAGAGCATAATTAATTAACCTTTAGTCCAAAGTTTCACGTAAATAGCATCAGTATTAAACGCTTGAGAGCCTGTTAAAGTTAGTTTTATGGGAGCAAAAACGGCTTTGGAAAACGAACGTTCAGGGAGAATCTACAAGTTACGGATAGATGCTCGCCAAATTTCCCAACATTATTTGCGATACGAGATTCCTCGCCAACCTACGCTTCTACAGATAGTTCAAACTTCCTTGGCGATGTGTGGCCTTAGTTTTCGGATCGTCACTAGAAGTCTAAAAGGTAAATGTATTCAAGCTATCAAATCAGACACTCAAGAAAAAATTGTTACTATACCTAAGAAAATAAGCAATGTTTGTTTAGCAAAAGGGATAGTTACAACTTATTTTTTCTTAAGTCTCTGTTTTGTTAAGTTCAATAAACATTTATCTTCTAGACTTCTGTGACGGTCTGAAATCGAAGGCAAAAATTTAAGTAAATTAATTAATTTACTAATTTTTTTTTCAAAATAATTCCCATCCCATAAAAAAGTGAACCACCATGCCAACTTTGAACACTTTTTGTAAATAGTTTTTGTCGTTATTTTTCATTATACCCCTGCACTAGGATAGGTCAGTCGGCGGATCCTCGATCGCTGGGTTCGTGATTTCGAATTGCGATACAAGGTTGGTTTCTATTAATCGAGAAATGTTAATGGGTATAAGCAAAGTGTATGGGGGCTCTCCACTCACCGTCCGATAAGCAATATCTTAGGTTTGTAATAACTTTCAATAACCTACATTCTTTTATTTTGCAAATTTCTTATATCGAAAGTTAGTGTTCGGCAACTAGTGGCCAAAAAATAGTTAACTACCAACTACTAACTAGTCTGGGAAAATCTAGTTGCAACTAGTAGTTAACTATTTTTTCCTGGGACTAGTTACAACTAGTAGTTAACTGTTTCCCAAAGTAGTTAACTACTAGTTAACTAGTCTATTTAATTTCATAACCTATTTTTTGCCCTAATTCTAATTTACATCTTTCTTATCTATATCACAAAAAAACGCGCAAAAAGGGCCTTTAATTCTGGTTATGGTATTTTGAGTACTCTACCATCTTAATTAAATTTGTTACAGTACAATTTTTTCTATATTTTGATAAAAATTTTAATAAGAATTTTTTTGAAAGTAGTTGAAATTTTGAAAGTAGTTTCAACTAGTAGTTATTAAAAAAAGTAGTTCAACTAATAGTTGAACTAGTTTAAACCAAAAGTAGTTAAACTACTAGTTAACTACTAGTTGATCAGTAGTTAACTACTAGTTGCAACTAGTTCTAGTTAACTAGTGCCGAACATTAGTCGAAAGTTGAGGGGAGACCCTGCATACCGACTTGCTTATTATATCATTCCTTAATTGAATCACTTATTTCAGAAACATGTCAAACGCCACTTTTCTTGTTTTGAGATAAACGAGAAAAACTGCATAGAAACTCACTACATTTTTATGAAGGTGTTTAGCAATTTTTTTTCTTAAAGTAGACCCCATTTGGATATTTTACAGACAAAAAGAATTCTTTTAAATATTTTTATTCTTTGCATAAAAAAATATTGAAATTTTTGCATTTGACAGGTTTCTGCAATAAACAGAGTATTCAGACTTATTTCATAGCTTAACTCTAATTTTTTTTAAGTATCTGGTAATAAAGTGGGAGTATTAGTTGAAAATAGCATTCCCATATTAAACACTAACCCATAAATTTATTATAGAGTTCATATTTTTCTCTTTTAGTTATTAGATATACAAATACTTATTTTTTTTTTAAATGATTTCAACTCTAGACTCAAAAATAGTGGTCAGCCAATTCAAATGTTAATATAGACATCTTCGAAGTCAATTAGATAGTTGTTTAGAAGTAACTTTGTGGACAATAAAACGATTTTGCTTTAAAAGCCTAAAAAATTAGTTAATTATTTCAATATTATGATCTGGGGTATAGATTTGATGTCCACTTTTAATAAAGTGATTCATAGATCCAAAATATCAATCACATGGATGTGATAAAGGACACAAGCATTGAAATTTTAAATACATAGCTACCACAACGTCCTTAGTCTAGAGATTCGTACAAAAACTTATGGTTTTTACTATGGCTTGATGGACCTAACCTCTAAAGAATGACTTTTCCAATTGCATATAGTTTTTGTATGCGATTAAATAAAAAAACTGCAGTCCCAAAAAGCGGTAGATGAGACGGCATGAACGAAATTCCCCGCAATTTAAGTGCAGAAACCAGTCAAGCGACGTCGTTTGACTTGTTTCTGCACTAAAGCTGAAATTTAACATGCTGGAAAACTATTTTAAAATACCGTTATTTTTATTATTCTTACAATAAAATGTGCGTTTACCTCTACAGAATGATATGACACCAATAACTCATTTTTGAAAAAAAGTGGCGTTTGTCATGTTTCTGAAATAAGTGATTCAATTAATAGGAACCACTCTTGTATCGCAACCCGAAATCACGAACCTAGCGATTGAGGATCCACCGACTGACGTATCCTTTAGTCTGTTCATTTAGAATTGGCGCCTGAAACAGGATCAAAAACGCTCAATAATGCTTCATAACGGTCATCACACAACTTCAGTGACCGATTTTTTTTACAGTATTTTAACTACTTCTGTTTCGGCTGCCTTGTCATTGCGGAAGAAAATGCTTTCGATGATAATTACAATAGTAACTGCTTCTAATACATTTCGTCTCAGGCGCCAGTTCTAAATGAACAGACTATAGAGCGGGGGTATACTGAAAAGTAACCACAAAAACTATGTACAAAAGATATTTTAAGAACCATATGTTTGTAAATAACAAATTCTTCTGTTTTTTTTTACCTAAGTTATCAAATGTACAGTTTTTCTCATTAAACGCAATAAGTAGTAATGCTGTTTGCATGATTGATACATTTGTAAAACCAACACAACTGTCGATTGAATAAAAAAACTATCGTATCGATACTATCAGATACTTTCAAACAATTCATTCATACTATTGATTTTTAAGATCGATAGTTCCTTAAAATCAATAGCAAAATCATGTTTGTTTTGTATGTTCAAAAAAATTTTCAAAAATTCCTAAGAATAATAAGAATTAAAAATCAACATTTTACGCTTTTGCAATTTTCATCCCGCCAAATTGTTCAATTATCGGATTTCAGATATTTTCATATTCATCTCCTGTCTCGCCAAATCGGGCGAGGAATCAAAGTTGGCAGACATCTATCCGTAACTCGTACAGATCGACCACGAAGTTGAGTCGCTTGGGCAACCCCCCAAAAACCGGAATCTCTTCTTTTTTTTTAGCTACCCCGAATCGGCGAGCTCCACTACCGTCTCCCCGCAGCAGTCTATTCCTAATCCTATGGAGGAGCTTTCTGCGCATGCTTGGGAACTTATCGTCGTGAGTGCTTTTATTCTTACAAATAGGGGTCATATACCAATTGCAGAGGGTGTGCATGTGCAGTGCAATCATGTCGGTATTTGTATGCTAACACGTTGTTCACTAGGATATTTAGCTTCTCGAAAAAAGATAAGATTTTTTGGAAATATATTTGGAAATTTGGGGATTTGAAAAACTTATTATCAATCATCGCGCAAGCGCTCTCACAGGACTCCGTAACTGAAGAAAATATGGGAACGACCCCCATAAACTCAGGAGATAAAAAATTGGTATTGAAGTTCCCGAGCATGCGCAGAAAACTCCTCCATAGGAATACACTGCTGCGGTGAGACGGTAGTGCGAGCTCCCCCCGGGTCAGGAAAGGTCAAGCGACTGAACTTCGTGGTCGTACTGTAGATTCTCCCTGGAAGTTCGTTTTCCGAAGCCCGTTTTTGCACACCTAAAACTAACTTTACCTCGCTCTCAAGCGTTTAATACTGATGGTATTTACGTGAAACGTAGGACTTAAGGTTTATTAATTATGCTCTTTCAGATTATCAAATCAAAGGAAAGGATTTCGGAAAACAAAATTAAGTTTTGGCATATTTTTCCCATTTTTTTGTTGTTTTTTTTTTACCTTTCTTCGTAATAAAAAAATTTTTAAGTGAAAACTGCCAAGATAATTTTGAAGATTTTTTAAACCACAAAATTTGAGACCATAATTACATTTTTACCAATAGTAGTGCTTCTACAAATTGAATTTTTCAATAATTGTTTTGGGGTGTCGCTCCATTTTTAACTCCCTGGGATTGGGTCTGGGACCCCCAAGTCCTATGTGATTCTGAATCGTCTAGGTGTCTAGAGTGTCTACTATCCCCTCTAAAAGTGTGACACATCATTTACGGGACACCCTGTATGTTAAGGGCAAAGTGATTAATTGGGCATTATTAATAATACCCGGAGTGGAGGCGGGCAAAGTGATAAATTTTATTGATAAATGTCATTGAATTTATCACATTGCCCGCCTCCTCTTTGGGCATTATTAATAATGCCCGATTTATCACATTGCCCGTACATATACAATCTGCTACAATGAGGGAATTGCACGTTTTTTCTTTTAATTTTATTATGATAGAGGATGAAAATCCATGAAAAATGATGTAAAAATTGTTGAAATCGGAAAACTATTCCCCAAGATATTAATTTTTAAAATGTCGTTTCCAGTATTGGCGGGAAAAACAGTAATTTCGTTATGGCTGCTGTGTGACGTCACAGCACTTGGACCCACTAGGACCCGCTATGTCTTAGTAGACCCGCTTAGCTTGCTTCATTCTGCTATTCTTCACTAAGTTTTAACTAAAAAACTATGATATTTTAAAGACACATACAAATATTTTTTATAAAAAGATTGGCGTTTTGTTTTTCAAAAAATATTAATTGGTTTTGGAATTATTAGGATTCAAAGTTTTAATTTTTTCTTTTTCTGACCGTTCACTAGAGAAACAGACGAGTTTTATGCCTGTTTTGGTTTTATGATAAGTCTGATTTTTTTTTTATTTTCAACAATTCACTAGTTTCGACGGCGCTGTGACGTCAAATCCCGTTTTTTGATCACATGACTTTACTAGTGTTTTGGAAAAAATAAAATTGAATTTTAAGTTATTTAAAACATATTTTTGAACTTAAAAATCTGATATTTGAGAGTTTTAAACTATAACGTATCAAAAAAGTGTAAAATTAAGCAAATCCCTCACCTATGCAATTCCCTCCTTGCGCTATATTTTGAAAATACTTTTTCAAAATATAAACGATGGACATCTCAGCTCTATCAATAATGCAACTAGAAGTTTTTAAAATATTAAAACTAGTACTTACTTCCCATTTTTGATCATGTACCAACATCTCAGGAAATAATCGCAACTAAAGGAGTACCTGAAGCCATTATAGATCAGTGTCTCGCATAAACATTTTCGACACGAACTACAACACTGAATTTGTAACATCAGGTACTCGGTTTCTCTGAAACCCCATCCGTGGAAACGTACCGCAGAAAAGCTTTCTAGCAGAATATGGAAGTCTACGGGGCTGACCAGAGAAACCAGCATGACGTACGGAGGCATTTTCAGCTCCGCGTTGCACAGCGTTAACATATCGACCACTTCCTCTGGTCCCAACGAGGCCGCCGTACGCAGCAGCATACTGAAGGCTCCCCTCAGCCTGTCTGTGCGGAACCCGATGAAATCGCAGAAGGCGAAGAGGTTCAACATCGCGCGAAAGTTCCTTTTCTTCTCACAATAGCTCATTTTTTCGTCCATTTCCATCAGGAGCTCCACATACGATGCGGAGTTGAGCTTCCTCACCCGTCCGCTGTTGTCATACATCAGGTAACGTATGAAACCGAAAGGGTCCAGTTCATCGTCCGCCCACCCCGTTCGGTCGATTGTTCTTCGCGCGGATAAGAGCTTTGCAGCGTCTTCTGCAAATTTTTTCAGACAGCGGAAAAACGAAATTTCATGTACCGTGGACATCGCGGAGAACTCGCGGGAAATGGGAGAGAAACGACTAGAAGAAGACGGCCTCGCAGAGACAGCAACACCACTGCCAGATTGACCTTCACCATGCAGCCGACAAATCAAGGAAGTAGAGTGAGGTATCGTTCAACTGAAAACCGACTGCCTTCACAGAGCAAGGAGGCGTGGCCTTATCTCCTGGGATCGGGGAGGGGGGTCCTTTTTTTCCCCCACCCAGGGTTGCCAGTTTGGCTTTTTAAGGCCAAATTGGAGAAATTTGGCTTTTTTCAAACTCGTTTGGCTTTGAAATTTTCCAGTGGCGCAGTCAGAAATTTCTTCTAGGGGGGGGGGGTCCAAGACTATCGACCAGGGCCGTTATGCTTTTGTTTCGGATGGGGTTTTGACTCAACATTCTAATTAAGAGTATTATACGTTAAGTTTTAGACGACTTGAACAATTACTTTTAATTTTCGTCCACTAAATTTAAAATGGTATAAACAATAAGTGAAATCCTAGTAAAATTGGAGGTCTGGGGTTCCTCCCCCAGAAAAATTTTGAAGGGAAAATTCCCTTCAAAATAGTGTTTTAACTCATTTTGAGACCTAGATTCCAAAGAGTGTAGTAAATTGCTCATAGTAAGTGGCAGAATTTTCTAGAGAAAACAATATACAGTATAATAGAAGGCAAAATTTTGAAGGGGGTTAAGGGTCCTAACTATAAAACTTTTGTAAATGTACCCCAAAAGTAGTGTTTAGCTATGTCCTTTATGTACTTGGAGCAAATCAAGTGCAAGAGGTGCACTGCTTATTGTAAGTCGCAGAATTTTCAAGGAAAACAGTACATAATATATTTATAAATTTCGAGGGGGGGGCTGGGAGTCCTCCCCCAGAAAAGTTTTGCAATTTTTTTCTTTAAAAGTAGTGTTTTAACTACCCTTTGGGTTACACCCGTTGAGGACCCCTCCTCGTATGTCACATAATTTTCAAGGAAGTAGACTGCATTAAATATAAGTCAAACTTTCAGGGGGGGTTGAACCCCTAAACCCCACCTGGGATACGGTCCTGCTATCGACAAATCCTACCAAAATTACCCTCTCCAAAGACGCCTGGAATATTTCGGGCAAATATAATACTTAGAGGTGCACTTAATGTAATTTTTTTGTGTGGCAATGTGCGCCCCAAGAAAGAGGGGGGGGGGTCTAGAGCCCCAGAAATTATTTTAGAAATTTGCCTCTTAAAAGTAATATTACAGCTCATTTTAAGGTATTTTGGATTCAAAAGAAGAGGGCCCCGCTCCTTGTAAGCCACAGAATTTTCAAGAAAAAAAATAAATAGAAGGCAAATTTTTGAGTGGGCCTTGGGGGTCCTCCCCCCAAAAAAAATTAATTTTTGTCCTGTCATTTTAAAGAAAACACAGTAAATAAGCATGCATCAAAATTTTGGAGGGGGCCTGGAATTTTTAATCCCCCAGAATTTTTTAACCTTAAAAATAAACAATAAAAACTTTAAACCCATTTTAAGACCCTTTGGGTTGCACCCAAAACCCACTCATTGTAGGCCGCATAATTTTCACGCAAGGAAAATAAAAGTTATGTAGACGTGAACCTTTCTAAAGGTGACTGGGAGTCCTCCCCCAAGAAAATTGTTAAATCCTGAAAATTTGACTTTTTTTAGCAGTTTTCCCTATTTTCCACAATTTTTTCTGTAGTTCATAGTCATTAGTAGTTCAAAATAACGTTTTTATTAATTTTCTTAGACAAACGTTTTGTTACTTTGGTTCCTACTTCCCTTTGTGAGGGCTTCAAGTGAATTTCAGATTCAGAGCAAGCATGGAAATTATTATTTTTTAATAAATATTTTCATTTTTTCACGGTTAATGATTAAAAACTTGAAATAGACGTATTTTTAAGCTATTTTTCGCTTGAGAAAAAATTTGGCTTTTTTTGGCCTTTTTTCGAATCCGAATTGGCTTTGAGTGGGCTCTCTCACCTGGCAACCCTGCCCCCACCAGCCGCGGACGGAACACAATGAACCCATCCTAAAGGTGGACACAAATTGGAGCCGAGCGCCGAAAGCTCTGCGCACGCGTGGCTTGTAGGCGCTACGAGCTGCGCGTGCGCAGAGCGTGTTCGTGGCTGTTCGCTTACGGCGCTCGGCTCTAATTTGTGTCCACCTTAATAAAGGCGCCTATACTCGACTGCAACGTTTCTTGAACCCAGTACGTCACAAATGCGGAAGGAGAAATCGGTAAACACGAAGCCTGTTGTGTTGATAGGAGGAATTTCGGTACACAAATCGTGATAAAAAGACATATGGAGGGTTCAGAAGAGAAGTGAACCAAGTCCACTTTAGCTACTTTTGAGCTACAGAGGTTTAAAGTTCAATCTACATAGGAAAATTAATGTTAAGGCGGTCCTTCAGTTGTGAAATCTGCGCCTTTTCCTACTAGATGGCGCTGAAAATCACACGGTCGCACGATCAAAAGTTAGCCAAGAACATAGCTAAGAGTAACTAGGGAAGCAAGTATTCGCCAAACGTGGTGTGCTGGTACAAAGAGTGACGGGAGCGGGCAAGGGGAGCGAAATTCTTAGAAAAGGCAGGGGAGAGAGGAGAGACTGTCCGAACAGGTCGGTGACGCGGTGAGGGGGGGTCCAGTTTCGCAGATAAAACGGTGGGTGAACTGTGGTATTTCCATCTTGGGATTCTGGGGCGCGTTTTCAAAGATGATTTCACAAAAACTCTTTTTTATGTATATAGTATATTATTTATCCGACTAAAAAAGTCAATTTTGTAGTTATTTTCAAAGTGGACGTTTTTTTTCTTCAGAATATAAATATATATGTTACGGACAATGTGATAAATCCGGGCATTATTAATAATGCCCGATGTGAAGAGGGCAATGTGATAAATGTAGTGGCATTTATGAATGAAATTAATTACTTTGGCCGCCTCCACCTCGGGCATTATTAATAATGCCCGATTAATCACTTTGCCCGTAAAATATATACCTAATTGTTTCAAAAAGAATAAATTTTAAAACTTTTAAGAAAATAGAGTACTTTATTTTAGGGACTTGTTCAAATGTTCCTTGCTTTTTAACTCAACTTTTCGTAAGAAGATTGGAAGAGGAGAACTCCTAAATCCCCTTTTATCACCTGTTTGTTTTATTGTGTTTTTCCTTGAAAGTTTTGAAGAAACGGTTCTTTTTTGGGTGTTCTCCAAAAGGTTTCAAAATAGATAAAACACTATAGTTTAAAAAGGAATAACCTAAAAAAAATTCTGAGGGAGGATCCCCATCAGCCCCCTTTGAAAATTTAGCTTATATTTATGATACTTCCCTTTTAAATTCTAGAGGTTTCAAAATAAGCTTAAACTTTACTTTTAGAGACAAATTTTCAAAAAATTTCTGGAGGTGACCCCCTTTTTTCTCATTTAAATGTAAAATCTTTACATTACGTAGGACATAATTCGAATGCTACTTTGAAAAGATGTTAACCTTTATAACCGTAAAACGGGGTGAATCGGATCACTGTCGGGGAAAGTTTTTTAAATCATTAACTCCACTTGCATTAGAGTTATAGATTCAGGATGAACTCTGGCCAATTCTACACATTATTTAGAAATTGTTTCAGTCATCAAAAATATTTTACTGTCATACTTTGGGTCCGCTATGTCTTTGAAGTTGAATGCAAAAAAAAAATCACAAAAACCTGGCTGTCAAAACTAAGTTAATTTCACCAAGAAAATAACTTCTTTATCTCAATTCTTGGTGCCTCCAAATTTTCTCGAAAGTTTCTTTGCAATCTTGAATTTTTTCAATAAGATCTAAAAGTATTAATTAGGACTCGAAATTTTCTTTTTAAAGCACTCCAAAATCTTTATTGAGAAATTTTTGACAGCAGTTCTAATTTTCATAGTGATCCGATTCACCCCCTTTTACAGTATATCATTAAAGTACAAAAAAAATCCCTCCGAAATTCTCATAGTTACTTACCATATTGTTTTTATCTTAAAAATTCTTTTTACTTTTTTACCATTTTTTAAACTTTTTACACACTTAAACAAAGTTTCGCATTAAAGTTAGGATACATGCGAAAAAGTTGTTTTGAAGAAAGGACGTTGTTATGAGAGTAAGGTTCAAATGCAAATTGGGTTCTTGAAAAATTTTAAATTGTGCCCCCCCCCAAAAATTTTAGGTCACGCTACGCCTATGGTAAAGTGGGTACTTAAAAATTGAGTAGTTTAAAATTTCTATTAGTTCCTGGGGGCGATATTCCACTATGACTAACTCCCCAGCCCTCGCGCCGCCAAGCACGCCAACACGCCGCTTTCGCAACTACGCCAAACCTGCCGCAAGATTCTCGCGCATTCTCGCGTTTCACGAGATATCGCGGTCCTGCAGTTTTTGGCCAGTATTTGTTTACGAATTATTTACCGTTTCGCTATTGTGTGCAATATTATTTTATTCGTCGCGTTTATGAATAAAATAAAGGTTAAAATTGGCAAATTATACGTTGAGCATATTATACGTTGCAGAGATGGGCGCAATCAGATTACTTTTGTAATCAGATTAATAATCTGATTGAAGTAATCAGATTACATTTGTAATCTGATTACATTTGTAATCATCAATCTGATTACATTTGTAATCTGATTGAAAGTAATCAGATTACATTTGTAACCATCAATCTGATTACATTTGTAATCTGATAGAAAGTAATGTGATTACATTTGTAATCTGATTGATGTAATCTGATTACATTTGTCAATCAGATTACTTTTGAAATCAGATTGACACAACTTAATTACAGTTGTCCGCAATTCACCGGAAGTGGTTCTTAGATAACCGGAAGTGATCCGAAACTTCCCGGAAGTGGTCCAAAACTTGTAGGAAGGGGTTCACAACTTATCGGAAGTGGTCCAAAACTTACCGGAAGTGAACCATAACTTAATGGAAGTGGTCAGTAACTTACCGGAAGTGGTTCGCAACTTGGTTCGCAACTTACCGGTAGTGGTTCGCAACTTACCGGAAGTGGTTCGCAACTTACCGGAAGTGGTTCACAACTTACCGGAAGTAGTTCACAACTTACCGGAAGTGGTTAACAACTTACCGGAAGTGGTCCAAAACTTACCGGAAGTGAACCATAACTTAATGGAAGTGGTCAGTAACCAGAGATGGGCGCAATCAGATTACTTTTGTAATCAGATTAATAATCTGATTGAAGTAATCAGATTACATTTGTAATCATCAATCTGATTACATTTGTAATCTGACCGAAAGTAATCTGATTACATTTGTAATCTGATTGAAAGTAATCAGATTACATTTGTAATCTGATTACATTTGTAACCATCAATCTGATTACATTTGTAATCTGACCGAAAGTAATCTGATTACATTTGTAATCTGATTGATGTAATCTGATTACATTTGTCAATCAGATTACTTTTGAAATCAGATTGACACAACTTAATTACAGTGGTCCGCAATTCACCGGAAGTGGTTCTTAGCTAACCGGAAGTGGTTCTTATAGCTAACCGGAAGTGGCTCTTAGATAACCGGAAGTGATCCGAAACTTACCGGAAGTGAACCATACCTTACCGGAAGTGGTCCAAAACTTACCGGAAGTGAACCATATCTTAATGGAAGTGGTCAGTAACTTACCGGAAGTGGTTCGCAACTTACCGGAAGTGGTTCACAAGTTACCGGAAGTGGTCCACAACTTACCGGAAGTGGTCCACAGCTTACCGGAAGTGATCCTTAATCTACCGGAAGTGGGTCACAACTTACCGGAAGTGGTTCGCAACTCACTTCCGGTAAGTTAAGGACCACTTCCGGTAAGTTGTGAACCACTTCCGGTTAGTTGAGAACCACTTCCAGTAAGTTATGGTTCACTTCCGGTATGTTTTGGACCATTTCCGCTAAGTTTCGGACCACATCCGGTAAGTTGTGAACCATTTCTGATAAGTGTTGGACCACTTCCGGTAAGTTTTGGACCACTTCCGGTAAGTTTTGGACCATTTCCGCTAAATTTCGGACCACTTCCGGTAAGTTTTGGACCACTTCCGGAAAGTTTTGGACCACTTCCGGCAAGATGCGAACCAACAAGTACATTCTGTGTGCCTTCACATTATCAATCAAAAAGTAATCAAGATTTATTATGAGATTACTTATTGTAATCATTAATCTCCATGTGATTACTTTCGTGATTACAATTGTAATCATTAATCTCCATGTGATTACTTTCTTGATTACAATTGTAACAAGATTACAAATGTAATCAGATTACAATTGTAATCGTAATCATCAATCATTAATCTGATTACATTTTGCCCAACTCTGTCAGTAACTTACCGGAAGTGGTTGACAACTTACCGGAAGTGGTCCACAACTTACCGGAAGTGATCCTTAATCTACTGGAAGTGGGTCACAACTTACCGAAAGTGGTTCGCAACTCACTTCCGGTAAGTTTAGGACCACTTCCGGTAAGTTGTGAACCACTTCCGGTTAGTTGAGAACCACTTCCGGTAAGTTGCTGGCCACTTCCGGTAAGTTATGGTTCACTTCCGGTATGTTTTGGACCACTTTCGGTAAGTTGTGAACCCCTTCCGATAAGTTTTGGACCACTTCCGGTAAGTTGTGAACCATTTCTGATAAGTTTTGGACCACTTCCGGTAAGTTTTGGACCATTTCCGCTAAGTTTCGGACCACTTCCGGTAAGTTTTGGACCACTTCCGGAAAGTTTTGGACCACTTCCGGTAAGTTTTGGACCACTTCCGGAAAGTTTTGGACCACTTCCGGTAAGTTTTGGACTATTTCCGGCAAGATGCGAACAACAAGTACATTCTGTGTGCCTTCACATTATCAACCATAAAAAGTAATCAAGATTTATTATGAGATTACATATTATAATCTGTAATCAGATTACAGATTACAATTGTAATCATTAATCTCCATGTGATTACTTTCGTGATTACAATTGTAATCATTAATCTGTAATCTCCATGTGATTACTTTCTTGATTACATTTGTAATCAGATTACAATTGTAATCGTAATCATTAATCATCAATCTGATTACATTTTGCCCAACTCTGATACGTTGGTTTTCATATCAAATTCAGCTTGCACAAAGTAATTCTATATATTAAACAGTATACTTAATATTCGTTCTGAATCCATTCGATTAGAAATTAGTGTTTTTTTTAAATGTTTTCTAGAATTTCCCTCTCATTTATTTCTTTATCGCCTCTAAAAGCTTTAGCAATAATAAAACGTTTTGATAAAGTTTTCAATCACATGTTCTAGTTAAATCTTGTAGCAAAACGTACAATAAAAAAAGGAATTTACAATATACGCGATTTTCCTCCTTTAAATGAGTAGGAGCACTTTTCATAATATGAATTTCTGTTCATTTATTCTGTTCCTTTATTCTTTTAGCATACTTTAGAGCTTGCTCTAAAGTATGCTAAAAGAATCGTATTTCGCATATTTGCCTTTAACAAAATACAACTTAAGTATTATTTGCATGCCAGCGGTTAATCGTCAAAAAAATTGACTAAGATTTTACTGTTTCTAGCATTCACTATTTTCTGAGTAAATATTGCCGTGTTTTAAGTAACATGTGTTTTAAGTTTTATTTACAATTTCTTGTATATTATTTGCTTTGAAAAGTTAGCCAGTGGCATGCGGATAATACAGAAACAAAAATATTACTATTTAAATAGGGAATTTACTCGAACAAAATTATATTCAGCTCATATTCAAGTAACGTTCAAATGAATATTCTCGTTAATGAGGATATTTCTAATAATATTTTTCAAAGCATTTTTACTATGAATTTACAACTGTACAATTTATTTAATTACTCCCATGATCCCATGGGATTTTGTTTAAAAATTGAGATTAAAAATTGATTGATTAAAAAGAGCCGCGAACAGAGCGAAGAAAGAACAAAACAAGCACGTGCTTGTGTAGAATGCGGAACGCCAGGTTGCCAAGTTGTGCGATTGGCAAAGGGGATACCACACCAGCGCGAAGCGCATCTCGCTTGGCGGCGCCAAGGGAGTTAGTCATAGTGGAATAATGCGTCACAAATGCGGAAGGAGAAATCGGTAAACACGAAGCCTGTTGTGTTGATAGGAGGAATTTCGGCACACAAATCGTGATAAAAAGACATATGGGTTTAACACAATAATCATATTTTTAAATTCACGTTCTTCATTTCACTCCAAATTCGGACAACGCGATGGGAACTACTTTGTTTGTTAGTGACGTCATAGGGTCAACTTAAATTGCTGTCTAGTATAGCACAGCTGTTCTGGAAACGGCTATAGGAAAACTGTTTGCGCACGCAAAAACAGACCTTAACAAGCTCTCTGGCGTTTAATATTGATGGTATTTACGTGAAACTTTGGACCAATGGTTATTCAACTATGCTCTTTCAGATTATCCAATCAAAAGAAAGGATTTTGAAATACAAAATAAAGTTTTGGCAGTGTTTTCAAATTTTTTTTTGTGTGGTTTTTTTTTACTTTATTCGTAATAAAAAAATTTTTAAAGTGAAAACTTTTAAAATAATTCTGAAGAATTAAATTTTTACCAATAGTAGTTCTTCTCCAAATTGAATTTTTCAATAATTTTTTTGGGGTGTCGTGTCACTCAATTTTAACTCCCTGGGATTCAGTAAGGGACCCACAAATCCTATGTCATTTTGACTCGTCTAGGTGTCTATTATCCCCACTAGACCCAACATTTATGGGACACCCTGTATAAGTACCTCACCTATTTAATTCACATTAACAGTCTGAAAATGCAAAATGTATAAAGAATAAAGTATGCAAAGAGACTAAAATCCAAATAACTTTTCCCAGCAACTTTACAAAATGAAAAACGTGGAGAGAACGTAACGCTATTAAAATAAGTTACTGGTAAAAAGTCTCGTTTTAAAAAAAATACATAGCAATAAAATATCCATATTATTCTTGAACTTCCACTAAAACTAAAATTTAATAGTCCTGAAAATATTTTTTTTAATTTTTCCTTTAGCAATACCCATTCCCTACACAAATAAATGTTAAAATAATACATTCATAAACCACGAATTGCTTATTAAAGCTGTGATTTCCATGCAATTAACTCAATGTAAGAACATATAATATGCGTGTACTGTGTATTAAAAGTATAAAACATATATATAAATGTTTCGTAATAATGAATTTTAAAGATAATAACTATCTAAATTCTGAATTAATTAATTGATATAAATATGTAGAAAATATGTATTTATGAAATTAATATGTAAAGAAACCGAAATATTGGAAAAACAAATGGATAAATCTCACTTAAACCAATTTGGAAACGCTCGTATATTCATATAACTTATATACGATGGCAATCTCAGCTCTATCAATAAAGCAACTAGAAGTTTCTAAAATGTTAAAAATAGTACTTACTTCTCATTTTGGATCATATCCCAACATTTTGTGAAATAATTGTATACATAAGAGTACCCGAATCCTTATTGGATGAGTTTCTCAACTAAAATTTTCCGACTCAATCTACTATACTGAAGTTGTCACATCAGATGCTTGGTTTCTCTGAAACCACATCCATGGAAACGTACCGCAGAAAGGTTTTCCAACACAATATGGAAGTCTTCCGGGTTGACCAGAAAAACCAGCATAAGGTGTGGATTAGGCTCGAAGCCTTTGGCAAGCTTGGTCTTTCAGAAGCTTAGATGAAAAGGCTTTAGTCAAAAGTTTTTGTGGACTGTCTTATCATTAGATCCTTAAAATCAGGGTCAAACTCTATTTAAGAGTTCTAGAAATTATATTGAATTTCAAATTTAATGCTTAAACCATTGTAATAGGAATGGCTTCTTTCTTTCTTTTTTTTTCCTCACATACGATGGAAAGAATCCTTCTCCTGTAGATAGAAACCACTCAAACAAATGTTTTAAAATATTTGAAATAGTCTATAACTTATTTAGGGGGGAATGACTTTACATTGGGGAGATATTAAATCTTGAATTTCCATTCCTTTGGTTAAAACTGATGAAACTTGTAGGCAAGATTGTTCAAAGTGTCGGGAAAACATTCTATCCTAATATATTGAACCAATGATTGTATGAAATATTTTCGTCACTTTATGAAACATTAGGGATTTCATATTTGAAAACCTAAATTATTCCTTCTGTTTCTTGAAAAATTTAAATAATTTAAACCAAATTAACTCCAGTTTTTCGTGTTATCCTTTATAACAGAACTCCAATTATCCGAATTGATCCAAATGTTGCCTTTTCATTTAACTTATTAAAATCTCTCTTTCTTTAAAATTAGTTTATTTCTCCCATTTTCAGCATGCATGCAGTAATTAACTAAAATGGACATTTTCGGAAAAAATCCAATCATCCGAATTTGTGTTCATACGTATGGAGTCCGGTCCCAATTGATTCATTCTTTCCAATTGATTCCCCACTTTTTACTCATTAACATTGAAAAATTGCACATTTTGTAAGGGATGCTTATAATGAATGAAATTAATGGACACAAAATTCAAAATAGAACATTAAATTTTAATAATACGATAAAAACGTACACAAAAAGGAATAACAAAACTATAGTAGAGGTAGCCAGCATTGCCACAGTTGAATTTGACTACAATAATGATTGCAACTGTCCCGTGACTAAGGCACATAAATCGGTCTGATCGAAAACATGTTCCTCCGAGTTTTAATCAAATAAGACATTTTCCAGCCATAAGACATCGAAACATGTCTGCACACAGTCAACACACAAATAACACTATTAATTAAAGTGAAGTGATTAATAAAAAATTAATAAAAATTAATAAGACAGACTTAAAGAAAAGTTTATGAGTATTAAGAAAGAAAGGTATTTTTTTTACAAAAGGAATGATAACGGTAATAAATAACACAAATTCATGCATTGATCAATATAATTACTGTAATGATATAATAATAATGCAATGGTATAAGTTTTATATACTCAAATACTTAACACCGGAGGAATTTAATCATTAGACATTTTAAAAAGTAATATTAACCTAATTCTATGAGAAAAAAATTTATGATTATTTACAATTTAATTAAGAAAGGTAAATATTACACTTAATGTATGGCTGAAAAGCCAATCGAACAATTGACTCAAGATTAAAATTCTCACAAACATTGCAGAGATACAAAGACACTCCGTATGACCTAATAAAACTAGAGAGCGATAATTAATTATGTGAATTAAAATGCGTATTTAAAAAACGGTAATTAGGAATGTTGAATATTACACCAAATGTTATTGCTGGTAATAGGATGACTGGACAAATGACTATGACATTTAAATTAGTAGTCTCATCTGAAATATTATTCAGACAGGCATAAAAGCTTTCTACCCGTCGGATAAAACATAGAGGAAGGGGGACATTAATCTGAACGTAGTTTTAAGTAACCCTTTAAGGTGTAGGGAATATGCAAACTATCGATTGCTCCATCACATAGATTGATAGCATCACAAAGATTTTTTCGAACCTGAACTCGCGATAGATGCAGCAGAGATCTAGGTTGGCTGACTTCGGGAACCTCGAAGATGGTGTTGCGCTTCTTGTATTTGTCGCAGAGTTCCTGAAGTGGCAGTTGCTCTCCGTTGTAAAAAGGCTTCAGCATAGCGTACACCTCGGTGGTGGAAATGAAGGGGTGTGGCACGGCCCTCCATAAGAGGGTGAGATATGCCTGGTCTTCGGCTCTTGTGGGGTTGAAGAGAGCCACCATTGTCTCCAGAAGCATCTGCATCCTCAAGCTGCGTAATTTCCGGATTTTGGGTTTGATTTCAACATTAAGGCACTTCCCGTCAACCGTGGTACTGTAAAACAGAACATGAAATTAATGTAAAGCACAGAAACTCACGACAAAGGCTCGCTACATTTATTTAAGAACACCTTTTTGTTCCTTAAATTTACAACACTTTCAGCTGTGTGTTGTTAACCACAACACTTGATTACCATTATTGTGTAGGTTGAGTGTTCTTAAAATGTTTGAAAACAGTTGCTTACCATAACCAGACATGTGTTCTAAAATTGTGTGGTCAAATATGTTTAGAATCTGATTGTATTCTGACATTTAGAGCGAAACACCTTTAGATCACGTTATCTGTCTCTGTAATTTTTAGCAACACTTATAACATCACTATTCAAAATATTCTATATAAAATAAATATTCAAAACAACACTATTGTAACACAAAATAAGGGGACGTCCACAAATAAGTATAAGTACCTCGCCTATTTAATTCACATTAACAGTCTGAAATTGCAAAATGTATAAAGAATAAAGTATGCAAAAAGACTAAAATCCATAAAATAACTTTTGCCAACACTTTATAAAATGAAAAACGTGGAGCGAACGTAACGGTATTAAAATAAGGTACTGGTTAAAAGTCTCGTTTTAAAAAAATACACAGCAATAAAATATCCATATTATTCTTGAACTTCCACTAAAACTAAAATTTAACATGATTTTTCCTTTAGCAATACCCATTCCCTACACAAATGAATGTTAAAATAATATATTCATAAACCACGAATTGCTTATTGAAGCTGTGATTTCCATGCAATTATTTCAATGTAAGAACATACAATATGCGTGTATTAGATGTGTATTACAAGTAGAACATATATATATAAATGTTTCATAATAATGAATTTGAAAGATCTATGAATAGCAAATTTATTCCTAAAAACCTTTTTGGAAGGAGGAGTATAGATAATAGTAAGAGAGTTAGTTTTCTTTGCCTGTTATAACCTTTTGATAAGTTTTCAACAGATATGAGGATTGATATATTGTCTTAATTAATTGATATAAATATGTAAAGAAACCGAAATATTGAAAAAAATTGATAAATTTCACTTAAACCGTAGAAATTTGGAAACGCTCGTAAATTCATATTACGATGGAAATATCAGTTCTATCAATAAATCAATAATGCAACTAGAAATTTTTAAAATAGTAAAACTAGTACTTACTTCTCATTTTGGAGCAGGTCCCAACATTTTCTGAAATAATCGTATTTATAAGAGTATCCGAAGCCATGTTGGATGAGTTTCTCACTAATTTTCGTTTCCCGGCACAAACCACTACACTGAAGTTTTCTCATCAGGAACCTGGTTTTTTTTATACCCCATCCATGGAAGCGTACCGCAGAAAAACTTTCTATCACAGTATGGAGGTCTAGGGCGTGGACCAGAATAACCATCATTTCGTATGGATCAATTTTCATCTCCGTCTGGCACAGCGTTAACATCTCGACCACTTCCTCTGGTCCAAACAACGAGGCCGCCGTCCGCAGAAGCAGACTGAAGGCCTTGGCCGTGGGGACCCCGACGAAATCACAGAAGGTGAAGAGGTACAACATCCCGTGATAGTTCTTTTTCTTGTCCGACTCGCTCATTTTTGAGGCCATTTCTATCAAAAGCTCTACACATGATTCAGAGTAGAGCTTCTTCGCCTGCCCGCTATTGCTTCTTCCCTCATTTTCGATCAGGAAATCTATGAAGTCGAATGGGTTCAGTTCATTGTCCGCCCACCCCGTTTGGTCGATTCTTTGCGCGGTTAAGAGCTTCGCGGCCGCTCCAAATTCTTGCAGACGGCGGCGGTAAAACGTAATGTTCTGTGTCGTGGACATCGCGGAAAATGTAATAGAAACGACTATAGAAGAAGACGCCGTAGCACTTAAAAGGGCAACACCTCAGTACGAATTGAAAGCCAGACTGACCTGGACTAACCTAGACTACTAGACCGACCTAGACTTCGCGGTGCCAGAGCCATCTAGCGGCATGTTCGGAAGCTCAAATATAACGTAAAACATTTCAGTGGCTAATTTCAGTGGCCTGCAAACTTACACGATGCATATCTTGGACCTCTTCGTGATTTTAGTATGGGAATGGTCTCATTTTTCTCGTTTCAACTTGAAGAAACGTAATTTTGAGGTTGTTATTCTCAAGTCAACAAGTTCAGTCATTATTTTTTTTTTAAACTTTTAAAAAATGTTTTTAAAATATTAATGATACTGACAGGGGTATTTGATAGAATTCCTAAGTCTATTTTTTAACACTGATTATAGATATTGTATCTAAAATTATAAAAAATATGAAATAACTAATTAAATATTTAAATTTTATAGTAATTTAGAATAATATAAAAATGAATCCTTTTAGCTATTAATATAATTTTTTTTTCTTTATTTGGTTAACATTATTTTTGTAATCAGATTTAGCTTATAAAAATGTATTTCAAGTGTCTGTCGTTAATAATAATATTATTTTTTAATTTTTAAGCCATTTCAAAAAATTAATAACTCTATCATAATTCACGATTTTGAACATCGGATCACGTTTCTCTCAGTGGCGAAGCGTAAAATTGCAAACATAAGGTTACGATTTGCTCTAATTAACCATTGTTTCTCTTCATTAAAATTATCTTATCTTATCTTATTATAGTTGATATCTTATAACTACCGTCTATCCCCCCACCACCCGCGAATGGAATACAATGAACCCGTCCTACACTGTAAAAAAACCTGAACAGAATTCTGTTAAATTTGTTGTAATTGTCCCTGTATATTTCTCAGGGAAATCCTGAACCAAATAATCGTGATATTGTATACAAACCTTCTCTGTATTAAATAACAGAATACAATAGTTAACGAAAGAAAATCTCTCCAATAAATTATTTAATCGAATTAAAAAAAGATTAATCAGTTAGATATAAGCCGCTAGCAACATACGAAATAATTTTTGAGATTATAAACAAAAGCTTTTATGATATCAAACGATAATTTGAGAAATTATTATTGTAAAGCAATACGCAAATTTTGGGTGTGATTTTCTTGTGTACTGTACATCTGGGTAAGAAGGAGGATATAATAATAAAAAAACGAATAAAAGCAATAATGCGTATTCCTTATCTAATACTTTTGAAACCTTTTAGAATCTTCTACAATAATAATTTAGAAAACAACTAGAAATTACTCACTATCTTAAAATTATAAGAACACATGCTTTACATAATATGAAGGTATAAGAATCAAATTTCAATGGCTAGGTCATCTTAAGCTACAATATTGTAGTTGAATTTGAAATATTTGTGAGATATTTTAGTTAATGCGCAAGGATAATTTTTTAATTAAGGTATGGTACAACTATAAACACAATGTTTAAGTATGGATTTGTTACAAATTTTCAATCGCGTATCTATTTTTATGGGTGTCTTTCAATGTATGATTGAATGTTTTAATCCTCATTAAGAACTTAATCTCTCCTGTCCCTCACCACAAACGTAATTATTTTTATTCTATAAAACCTTAAAGTTTAAAAACATGAGATCACTCAACGAGCCACGTATTTCCGTTTCGTCTTCACGAAGTTCGCGAGTGAAAAATGTTATGAACGATGAATTCTTTCGCAGATAAGACTCTAAAAACTCTTCCCACCAGGAAATTGAAAAGGTATCTCCTCCCCTTTTGGAGCAAACCCTTTATTGACCCCTCTTTTCTTCTCTCACCTCCCTCGTGGTTATTCATAGGACCTTGACCTTTTGTATTCTTTTCTTTTGACCACTCATACCTGAATCAGGGAATCCGCTATGGTGGCTTCTTTCTGTTTTTTCCCCCTCACATACGTTGGAAAGAATCCTTCTCCTGTGGATTGGAACCACTCAAACAAATGTTTTAAAATATTTGAAAAAGTCTATAATTTATTTAGGGGGGAATGACTTTACATTGGGGAGATATTAAATCTTTAATTTCAATTCCTTTGGTAAAAACTGATGAATTTTGCAGGTAAGATTAAGATTGTTCAAAGTGTCGGGAAAACATTCTTTTCTAATAAATTGAACCAATGATTATATGAAATATTTTTGTCACTTTATAAAACATTAGGGATTTCACATTTGAAAACCTAAATCATTCCTTCTGTTTCTTGAAAAATACAAATACTTTAAACCAAATTAACTCCAGTTTTTCGTGTTATCCTTTATAATAGAACTCCAATTATCCGAGTGTTGCCTTTGCATTTAATTAATTGAAATCCCTCTTTCTTTAAAATTAGTTCATTTCTTCCATTTTCCGCATACATGCATACATATTAAAATCCATCCCATTTTCCGCATACATATTAAAATAGACATTTTCGGAAAAAATCCAATCATCCAAATTTGTGATCATACGTATGGAGTCCGGTCCCAAATGATTCGGATAATTGGAGTTCTACTGCTGTAACCACTTTTTACTCATTAACATTGAAAAATTGCACATTTTGTAAGGGATGCTTATAATGAATGAAATTAAGGAACACAGTATTCAAAATAGAACATTAACGGCCGTATTCACAGCCATCAGCATCAGAGTTATCACCTTGGCGACGAAGTGTTAAGTCCAAAAACCGTATTCACAGCATCCGAATCAGAGCTTATAATCGTCCTAACGATAGCACCTCGAAGCTGGAGGTGTCAAACTCTGACTCGGTATCGACGCATGCGCAGTCGCTACTTCTCCACAGAGACGAGAAAGCTTCAAATAAAATGGATGCCGCCCGACCATTTCGACTGAGAAATTGTAACATCCGATCCGGATAATTAGGCTTCAGATTGAGCAGATCCTTGTCGAGAAATGATTTCTATGATGGAATGAAGAATAGAGAGGTAGGTTCTGTATAAATATAACCAATAAAAATGTCTATATGGTATATGGTACTTGCTCAATGTTCATGCATACTACACTACTTGATACTACAATGTAAACATGGCTATGAGCGAACTACAAAATAGATTGTGTATTAAAATGAAACGCGATGTCATTAACTCCTATCTATAATATTTATTTTCCTCTTGTTAAACGTTATGTTTTGAATCAATTTTAAACTTTTTATTCAATATCCTTACATTATGTTCTCAGGCGAACTTTTGATTTTAGTGAATTCTATTATGCTATATTTTTAATTAAAAAGTTGTCTACCTAAATACAATAATTAATATTACATAAGGAATTGAATTTCTGAAATCCAAAAAGCATTTGTTTATTTAAGAACATAATTCTCTGTATTCTGTGATTTTAATTAAGTAATGAACTGTTTTGTTGGAGGTTTAAAAGCAAAACATTTATCTAATGTATGTTGTCTTTTTCATGAAGAACAAATATATTTAATTGATAATTTTTTAAAATCAATTTTAATCTCGATATTACATATTTGAGGGTTTAGATTTTTCTTTTTATTACAGGTATTGACCTCAGAAACAGTTGCTTTTGAACAGCTGCTTATTTGTGCCTTGAAAATTAATTTGAAAATTATTGATATAGTTTTAATTTTCTTTTTAAATTGTGAAACAAAATATTTTACTGTATTAGTAATGTAATAATTTCTATGTATTTCTTATTATACATTTCTTATTATGTATACAAGAATTGTTCCTTTTTATGTTCAAAAAGTTGCTCAATTTACTTTTTATTGAATAAAAAATCCACTTTAATTAATGTTGTTTATGAGTTTGTAAATGTATATTATGGTAGCTTACAGTGGTAATATTTTTCAGAGTTTTAATTACTTTCTTCAAATCAGAATATAATTTTTGATTCAAAAGAAACTGAATTATTTTTCAAAATGTCTTATTTTTTGCATGGAAGTTTAATGTGTTCTGGCAGAACTGTTTTCTTTCTTTTGTTTCATAAAGAATGTTGGGTTTTTTTCTCTGTATTTTTTTCTTATGTATAAAGTTGAAATGGCATTTTAATGATTTTATTAGCCATTACTATTGGGATATACTATCATAGCTTTAATAAGTATTTTTTTCATTTTTAATTATTCATATTTTTTTTTTCAAGAATAAAAAAATAAAGGGAAGATTGAGTGACCATTTTAAGTATTTTAAATTTTATTTCATAAATACATGATGCAAAAATAATAGGTACTACTGTTTTTAGTATTTAGTAGTGTTATTAAAGTATGGGCCTTTATAACTGTAAATCATTAAATAACTTTTATTATAGTCAATATCCTAAGGAAAAAAACCCTTTTTTTTAAACAATCTAGCTTCATTTAATAGCTTCAGAATTTATTATTCACATCAAGGAAGGGTTGGGAGAAATTTTAAATTCATAGGTAGTAATAATAATAGTATCTTAGATAGTTTTAATATTTATTGTTCAATTGAGTTTCAAAAATTTGTGCAGGTTTACTATAGAACAGCTTTGCAAAATCTCTTGAGACTTACTTTATACTGCTTTTGTGTTTTAGAATTTGAGATTATAATCAATGCTAATTTATATAGGTCAGGTACCTAATATAAACTTATGTAACAAAGCTTAAGCTCCTTAGAGTAAAACCATCGTTTTTATAAATTTATTCTTCATAGAGCACCTTTCATTATTTAATTATTTTCTACATCAATGTTTTTGTTTTTTTCGCTCCAAGAGAGCAGCTGATTTTGCTCTTTGCTTCTTTTTGCCACTCACTTTTCTCTTCATAGTTTGTTTTGAGCCATTTTTACTGCATAGGTTTTCATTTCAATTTATTCATATTAATCTAGTATCTATCAATAAATTAGAATGTCCTTATTTTTAATTTGATCTCAAATAATGCAAAATTAAAATGTTGCAAAGGACTCATACATATAAGGTATAGGGAGAAAGAAAACCCTACAATTCACTGATTAAAATTATGACAGCACATGAGCGCATGTAAAATCAATTCAATTCCCAGAATAATACCCCAAAATTCATTACTCGATGATAGTTAGCAAAATAAATTGTTCATCATAAACGATAGAAACACGTTGATTAAGGTTTTTGCCTTTGAGTTTAATAATTTTTAACACCTCAGTAAAAGTACAAATTACTAGTTAAATGTATTGGTATAAGCCAGTTTATAAATGTATCATCAAGTTACATACACTCAGCAATTAATTTAATTTGATATATAATAGTTATACGATTGTATTAAACATAGCAGTATTTTTATTTCAGTCGATCGGCCAGCGTAAGGGCCACCGCACAGTAAAACTGAAAAATCTTGTTGAAAATACCTCCCATGAAGCGAAGGCTGCGAGGGCCAAGGGGTCAAGATTGATTTATTTTATTGCTCTGGAGTGGCGAGCTCGGTGTGGGTAGCTCCTTAGTTTACATGACTGTCCAGGAGGATAATTAACGTTCTGAACCCCCTCTCTTGTATTGCGAAGGCTGCGAGGGGAAGCGTGCCGGGCACCTGTTTTGGATCGAGTTTCACACTGAAAGATTTTTCAGTTTTACTGTGCGGTGGCCCTAAGGCATTGCCCATGTGTTTTTATTTACTAAACAAACTAGTTACGAGTGATGTGATTCTCTCTAGCCAATCAGAGAAGACCTTTTCAGCGCGAAACACCTTCGCCAAGCAATCGCCAAGGCCAGCATCGGACTCACTTGATCCGAGTACTATGAATACGGATCCACTGCTGACACGGTGCTATCACGACCTCGCGTAATACTAGTGTTGAATGAGTCTGATGTTCACTCGGATGCAGTGAATACGGCCGTAAATTTTAATAATACGATAAAAACGTACACAAAAAGTAATAAAAAAAGTATAGTAGAGGTAGCCAGCATTGCCACAGTTGAATTTGACTACAATAATGATTGCAACTGTCCCATTACTAAGGCACATAAATAGGTCTAATCGAAAACATGAGTTCCTCCAAGTTTTTAATCAAATAAGACATTTTCCCTACAGCCATAAGACATCGAAACATGTCTGCACACAGTCAACACACAAATAACACTATTAATTAAAGTGAAGTGATTGCTAAAAAATTAATTAAAATTAATAAGACCGACTTATAGAAAAGTTTATGAGTATTAAGAAAGAAAGGTATTTTTTTTACAAATGTAATGATAATGGAAATATAAAACACAAACTCATAAAATGAAACAAATTAATATGACAATTAACTTATCTCTCTATATTAAAAAAAAGTAACAGTGACCGCCGCCGCCGCGGCCGCCGCCGCCGCCGCTGCTTTTGAAAATTTTATTTTTGAACACTTTGAACTCTCACTACGCAAAAACTATTCCACGGAAATTTGTGAAATTTTAAACATTTCTAGACAAATGTATGAGGATCGTTTTCGTTCTAAAAGCTAATAGATGAGATAATTAGTTCTAGAGTTATTTAATGTCAAAGTCGAAAATTATTTTTTTCTGCTGCGAGTTCGCCCCCAGCAAAATCTATTAGCAGCAGAAATATGACTTTTTGCAGACACATACTCTTAGATGTGCAGTTTTGCACCACGTCGCCCTTTTTTCGAATTTCGAATTATTTTTGGAGTAATTAAGTTTTAAAGTTTCGAAAATTTTGACGATTTTTCTGTTTTTTCGTTATAAAAGCAAAACTAATCACAGTAGAACTATGATATTTTAAAGACACATAGAAATAATTTTTATAAAAATATTGGCTTTTTGTTTTTTCAAAAATTCTAATTAGTTTTAGAATTATTAAGATTCAAAGTTTCAATTTTTTCTTCTCTTTCTCGCCGTTCACTAGAGAAACAGACGAGTTTTATGCGTGTTTTATCTGATGCGTGTTAGTCTGATTTCTCTCATTTTCAACAATGCTTTTTTCTACAAAGTGGTTGATGGTTATTAGTAGACTTGCTGAATATTTTTTAACATTTCAATTAAATTATTGATAAGCAAGAGAGGTATTTTCGGTATTACAAGAGGCTTAATTAAATTAAGTCGAGAAAAGGCTTCTGCTGGATTGTTGAGATGAACAAGCGAGCTCTGCTCACTAAGATCGCGAAGCGATCTGAGAAGAACTGCGAAGCAGTTAAGAGGGTTGGTGAGCGATAGCTCACTATGTGTGATTTCTTTTATTTTCAATTTAAGTTAGGAAAGTAATATTTCAGCAATTGTTTTTTTCGGGATGATTTGGATTAAATTATTTATCAGCAAGAGTGATAAGTAGTTTCGGTTGTAAAGGAGCATTAATTAAGCCGACCAGCGGGGTGATTGGTAAGATGGAACAAGCGAGCTTTGCTCGCTGAGATCGCGAAGCGATCTAAAAAGAACTGCGAAGTAGTTCCGGGGGTTGGTGAGCGATAGCGAGCAGGGGGCAGGCCCCCTAGTCCTTATAAAAAAAACATGCCTTGAACAACAATGCAATCACTGTAATGATAGGTCTTTCGACAGTCATAAGAGTTAAACACTCAAATACTTTACACTGGAAGAAATTAATTATAAGACATTATAAAAAATAATATTAACCTAATTTTAAGAGAAAAAAATGTATGATTATTTACAAATTATTTAGGAAAGGTAAATATTACACTTAATATATCGCTAAAAAGCCAATCGAACAGTTGACTCAAGATTAAAATTCTCACAAACATTGCAGAGATACAAAGACACTCCGTATGACCTAATAAAACTAGAGAACGATAATTAATTATGTGAATTAAAATGCGTATTTAAAAAACGGTAATTAGGGATGTTGAATATTAGACCAAATTTTATTGCTGGTAATAAGCTGACTGAACAAACGACTATGACATTTAAATTACTAGTCTTATCTAAAATATTATTCAGACACTAATCACAGGTCTTCAAATCAGACATAAGCTCTGAACGCATCGTATAAAACATAATGGAGGGGACACTAATCTGATCGTAGTTTTAAGTAATCCTTTAGGGTGTGGGGAATATCAAAACAGTCGATTGCTCCATCACATAGACATCACATAGACAAAGACTTTTTCTAACCTGGACTCGCGATAGTTGTAGCAGAGATCTAGGTTGGCTGATTTCGGGAACCTCGAAGATGGTGTTGCGATTCTTGTATTTGTCGCAGAGTTCAGGAAGCTGCAGTTGCTCTCCGTTGTAAAAAGGCTTCAGCATAGCGGACATCTCGGTGGTGGAAATGAAGGGGTGTGGCACAGCCCTCCATAAGAGAATGAGATATCGCTGGTCTTCGGCTCTTGTGGGGTTGAAGAGAGCAACCAATATCTCCAGTAGCATCTGCATCCTCAAGCTGCGTAATTTCAGGATTTTGGGTTTGAATTCAACATTAAGGCTCTTCCCGTCAACCTTGGTACTGTAAAACAGAAAATGAAATTAATGGAAAGCACAGAAACTCTCAGCAAAGGCTCGTAACATTTATTTAAGAACGCCTTTTTTTCCCTTAAATTTACAACACTTCAGCTGAGTGTTGTTAACCAGAACACTTGATTATCATTATTGTGTAGGGTGAGTGTGCTTAAAATGTTTGAAAACAGTTGCTTACCATAACCAGATATGTGCTCTAAAATTGTGTTGAAAATATATTTAGAATTGATTGTATTCTGACATATAGAGCGAAACACCTTTAGATCAGGGTTGGGTTTCTTCCAGGACAAATGAAGCGTTTAATATTGAAGGTATTTACGTGAAACTTTGACTAATTGGTATTCAACTATGCTCTTTCAGATTATCCAATCAAAAGAAAGGATTTCAAAATACAAAAAAAAAAGTTTTGGCAGTGTTTTCGAATTTTTTTGTTTTTTTACTTTTTTCGTAATAAAAAAAATTTATAGTGAAAACTTTTAAGGTAATTGTAAAGAATTATATTTTTACCAATAGTAATTATTCAGTTCTCCTACAAATTGTATTTTCAATAATTTTTTGGGGGTGTTGTCCCATTTTTAACTCAACCAAATCCTATGTAATTTTGACTCGTCTAGGTGTCTACTATCCCCCCCTAGACCCAACATTTATGTGGCACCCTGTATAAGTACCTCGCCTATTTAATTCACATTAACAGTCTGAAAATGCAAATTGTATAAAGAATAAAGTATGCAAAAAGACTAAAATCCATAAAATAACTTTTCCCAACGCTTAATAAAATGAAAAACGTGGAGCGAACGTAACGTTATTAAAATTAGTTACTGGTTAAAAGTCTCGTTTTAAAAAAAAATACATAGCAATAAAATATTCATATTATTCTTGAACTTCCACTAAAACTAAAATTTAATAGTCCTGCAATGTAAGAACATATAATATGCGTGTATTAAAAGTATAAAAAATATATATAAATGTTTCATAATAATGAATTTTAAAGATAATAAATATCTATGAATAACAAATTTATTCCTAAAAACTGTTTTGGAAGGAGGAGTATAGATAATGGTAAGAGAGTTAGTTTTCTTAGCCTGTTATAACCTTTTGATAAGTTTTCAACAGATATGAGGAATGATATATTGTCTTAGTTAATTGATATAAATATGTAAAGAAACCGAAATATTGAAAACAAAATGGATAAATTTCACTTAAACCGTAGCAATTTGGAAACGCTCGTAAATTCATATACGATGGAAATTTTAGCTCTATCAATAAATCAATAATACAACTAGAAGTTTTTAAAATAGTACAACTAGTACTTACTTCTCATTTTGGATCATGTCCCAACATTTGTAGAAATAACTGAATTTATAAGAGTACCCAAAACCATGTTGGATGAGTTTGTCACAAATATTTTTCTGGCACCAACCACAACATTGAAGTTTTTTCATTAGAAACCTGGTTTTTTTTATACCCCATCCATGGAATCGTAGCGCAGAAAAGCTTTCTACCACAGTATGGAGGTCTTCGGAGTTGACCAGACAAACCATTATAATATATGGATCCATTTTCAGCTCCGTCTTGCACAGCTTTAACATCTCGACCACTTCCTCTGGTCCAAACAACGAGGCCGCCGTTCGCAGCAGCAGACTGAAGGCCTTGATCGTGGGGTCCCCGACGAAATTGCAGAAGGTGAAGAGGTACAACATCCCGTGAAAGTTCCTTTTCTTGTCGCACTCGCTCATTTTTTGGTCCATCATTTCTATCAAAAGCTCTATACATGATGGAGAGTTGAGCTTCTTCGCCTGCCCGCTCTTGTTTCTTCCCTCATTTTCGATCAGGAAATCTATGAAGTCGAATGGGTTCAGTTCATTGTCCGCCCACCCCGTTTGGTCGATTCTTTGCGCGGTTAAGAGCTTCGCGGCCGCTCCAAATTCTTGCAGACGGCGGCGGTAAAACGTAATGTTGTGTGGCGTGGACATCGCGGAATAGAAACGACTATAGAAGAAGACGCCGTAGCAGTTAAAAGAGCAACACCTCAGTTCGAATGGAAAGCCAGACTGACCTACTAGTAAAGTGCGATATCGTTCAACTAGGGGGTGATCCACCTGAAAAGCGATTGGGTTCGGAACCTTCGGCACTCAGCGCTCTCTTGCGGTGTAAGGGAGAATCAAAATAGGTAGTTTCGTTTCTCTGTCTGCATCGGACAATGAGGCTTGGGAAAGTTTTATCAGAGCACATTTCTCCTCATAGGCGCCGACTTTTATAAAATATTTGAGGGGCCCAGTACTAGACAATAAAGAACATAAAATTAAAAGAAATACAATCAAAAAACCATTCAGTTTACGTACCCCTGTTTAAAATAACCTAATTTTGTATCAGATGTATAAATTCAATTACATTTTCCTTTTCAGTATTGCCAAGGTGAAATATTTTGAGTTGCACTTATAAAAGTTTTATGTAACAATTGTGAGCTCGAAATAAGAAGGGGGGTCGTGGGGATCCCTCCCGAAGAAAAATTTTAGAAATTTGCCTGTCAAGAGTAGTATTTAAGCTGATTTTGAGATATCTTGGGTTACAAATTGTAAGCCATCAAATATCTATGAAAAAAACTAGTCAACATACAACAACATACATCAATCCCCGAGAAAATTTTCAAAATTTGACCCATAAAAGAAATTTTTAACTCATTCTGAGCCCTGTATCAGAGATCTCAGGCTTGGATTCCAAGCTAGAAAATATTCAAACTTCACAAAAGGTTTTTCCATTTCTTAGGAGACACTATGAAAATATTAGGGTTTTTTAATAATATATATTGGGGGGGGGCTCGAGCCCCCTCAAACCCTATAGAGTCGGCGCCTATGTTTCTCCTTAAATAAATATAACAGAACCACTTTAAGATAGATTCGGATTTGAATTATAAATTAAGAGTTAACAATTTTTAACTAATTAATTTTACAGAGAAAATATAAATGTATGTTTTTAATTGGAAATTTTTTGTAAGGAAAATTTCACCGAAATTGTTTAAATTATTATAAATGAAAATATATTATTCAACTATTCAAGTAAGTACAGTAAACCTAAACTCCCGTTAGTACGCCGTTCAAGGGGATTTGTGAAAACGTCGTAATAAGCGGTACGACGCTATATGCGGAATTCCATAAAACACCGTTTCGGCGATATACTTATAACCCGTAATACCTAATCTTACCTAGAAACCTTTTTAAGCGGAATTTTATCCCTAAAATAAAAACGAATGAACAATGTCTAAAAACGGAACAAACATTCTTACCTCTTTACATCTTTTATTGGTATACTATTTAAATATAACACTTGAAAATCATGACAAAACAAATAAAATGGCGTATCTCTTATTTCATTTAACTTGCCGAGAAAGAATGGATATTGAATAAGGAATCTGAACTTACACAACAGTGGACTGAACATTGAGCTATGGAATGTGGGGAGGGGAGAGAATTTCCAAGAAATTCAGGGAGGGTTCTGATTTGTCACAGGACAACCCACGTGCCCTGCAAGACATTGATCATCCTTGTTGGGCATGACGGGGGGCCATAAAGGGGAGCGGGTGGGAAAAACCAGTTCTACCATATTGTTCTACCCCGGTGCCCGGTTTCAACGGTTACTGTATAGCCCAGTCAATCGGGGGGGTTTTCAAAACTTTCATATAGAAGTTTTTTTTTTTCGACGGTTTTATATGTTTTCGAGGGCGCTGATTACGAATATGAAGTTTGCTGCCACGTGGATGGTCGGCTTCATATCGAAAATCGCAAAATTTTTGCTCTTTTTTCGATCTTTTGCTTATACATAAAAAACTATAAGTTTCTCGAAGATAATCTCAATTATAAAGTTGAAGTAAACAAAATTTCCAACAAAATTCACTACTCAACTCTTATTTTCTGAAGAGTGGTTCTGCCGCTAGAGCGCGCTGAAAAACAGCGATTTTTTGGCCTTTCCGCAAATAAATGAAAAGCGCGCGCTTCTACCCTCTGCAAAAGGAAAACTATTCACGTTACCAACAAAACTTTTATACCACGTGAAAGAGCATTTAATTGTCTAAAAATAACCTACCTTACATTATTATTTTTTGAGAATGGGGGAGGGAGCGAAGCAAAGATCGGAAATAAAACTTTTGTGCCTTACAGCCAAAACGAATTCTCGCAGTTGTTAATTTCCAATCTGCGCTTTAATTCCGGCATATTACCAATAAAATTGGTTGTTTTGGGTGAATTGATGACTAAGCATGTTTAAAAAAATAATTTTTTAAATTTATTTACGAAATATTAGGCATTTTAGGCGAAAATTCAATATATTTAAAAAATTCATAAATTAAATTATGAAAATTTTTTAATGAATAAATTTTCGGTTTTATGCATTTCTGAATCCGAATTTCAAGTTCATTTTATTTCAAAAGTCATCTTCACATCAAAAAATGCAAAAAATCTCAAATTTTCGCTCATTGGTTCGGTTTTTCACCGATTTTCTCAAAAAATTATTCATTTTTCGAAAAATAACAGTACACCAAATTAAAGTACGTAAAATTTGCTATGAGATGCACTGGTTCGTTTTTATTTTACAAAGAGCGGTGTACGCTTTAGAGCGTTTTAAAGAGCATCGATTTTTTTTCTTTTCTACAAAAAAAGTGAAGAGCGCTTGCTTTCCCCCCTACAGCTCTAAATATATACACGTAACAGACACATATTTTATACCACAGGAAAGTACATTTAATTTCCTACAAAATGCACTACTCAACTTTCATTTTATAATGAGAGGTATTGACGCTCGAGCGAGCAGAATTACAGCTGTTTCTTGACTTTACACAGAAACATGAAAATCATTTTTCTTCAGAACGCTCTAAAGCATACACCGCTATTTGTAAAATAAAAACGAACCAGTGCATCTCATAGCAAATTTTACGTACTTTAATTTGGTGTTCTGTTATTTTTCGAAAAACGAATAATTTTTTGAGAAAATCGGTGAAAAACCGAACCAAAGAGCGAAAATTTGAGATTTTTTGCATTTTTTGATGTGAAAATGACTTTTGAAATGAAAATAAACTTGAAATTCGGATTCAGCAATGCATAAAACCTATAAATTCATTCATTAAAAAATTCCCATAGTTTAATTTATGAATTTTTTAAAAATATTGAATTTTCGCCTAAAATACCTAATATTTCGTAAATAAATTTAAAAAAATATTTTTTTAAACATGTTTAGCCATCAATTCACCCAAAACAACCAATTTTATTGGTAATATACCGGAATTAAAGCGCAGATTGGAAATTAACAACTGCGAGAGTTCGTTTTGGCTGTAAGGCGCGAAAGTTTTATTTCCGATCTTTGATTCGCTCCCTCCCCCATTCTCAAAAAATAATAATATAAGGTAGGTTATTTTTAGACAATTAAATGTTCTTTCACGTGGTATAAAAGTTTTGTTGGTAACGTGAATAGTTTTCCTTTTGCAGAGGGTAGAAGCGCGCGCTTTTCATTTATTTGCGGAAAGGCCAAAAAATCGCTGTTTTTCAGCGCGCTCTAGCGGCAGAACCACTCTTCAGAAAATAAGAGTTGAGTAGTGAATTTTGTTGGAAATTTTGTTTACTTCAACTTTATAATTGAGATTATCTTTGAGAAACTTATAGTTTTTTATGTATAAGCAAAAGATCGAAAAAAGAGCAAAAATTTTGCGATTTTCGATATGAAGCCGACCTCCCACGTGGCAGCAAACTTCATATTCGTAATCAGCGCCCTCAAAAACATATAAAACCGTCGAAAAAAAAACTTCTATATGAAAGTTTTGAAAACGTCCCTTTTGAGCCTCATTTGACTGGACTAGTAGCTCATACGCTATTTCAAAGGAGCTTGACGACGCAATAACCGGGATTTTTCTTCGGGGGACCGGAGAAAAGCGTCGAAATATGCGGGAAGTCGTTATAAGCGGGGGCGTACTAACGAGAGTTTACTGTATAAGAAATTATTTGACTATTTTCATCGTTAAATGTATAAATAATATTTTAAAAACGTATTAGCAATTAAGAAAAATTGCAATCCAATTTTTTTGTTACAAAAATATGGGACGCGTTGGAACTTTTTTACTTGCAAATATTTGAATAACTATATGATTTAGTAACAAAAATAGTAAGTTGGTTGTTGTTAGAAAACCACTGTGGACTAGTGATTATAATTTCGTTCCTCTATAGAAGGATTTACTATTTAATGAGAGTCGACTTTCCGAAAAAAAACCGTATCGCATACAAAGAATACTAATAATTTTATTTTAAACTAATTTCATATTTTAAGGTGGAAAGGATTTTTTTGCGTATTCCTTATCTAATACTTTGAAACCTTTTATAATCTTTACATATATGAAGATATAAGAATCAAATTTCAATGCTTAGGTCATCTTAAGCGACAATATTGTAGTGTGAGTTGAAATATGTGTGAGATATTTTAGTTAATGCGCAAGGATAATTTTTTATAATTAAGGTATAAGTTTAAGTATGGATTTGTTACAAATTTTCAATCGCGTATCTATTTTTATGGGTGTCTTTCAATGTATGATTGAATGTTTTAATCCTCATTAAAAACTTAATCTCTCCTGCCCCTCACCACAAACGTAGTTATTTTTATTCTATAAAACCTTAAAGTTTAAAAACATGAGATCACTCAACGAGCCACGTTTTTCCGTTTTGTCTTCACGAAGTTCGCGAGTGAAAAATGTTATGAATCATGAATTCTTTCGCAGATAAGATTCTACAAACTCTTCCCACCAGGAAATTGAAAAGGTAACTCCTCCCCTTTTGGAGCAAACCCTTTATTGACCCCTCTTTCCTTCTCTCACCTCCCTCGTGGTTATTCATAGGACCTTGACCTTTTGTATTCTTTTCTTTTGACCACTCACACCTGAATCAGGGAATCCGCTATGGTGGCGCTTTTTTTTTTTTTGATATTTTTGCTACTCAGATTGCTAAAATATTTTTTTACTATTTTCTCAAAAAAAAAAAAAAAATGCGAATGAAAAACTAAATAAACACCCAAACAAAAAAATTAAACATTTAAACTGAAATAACATACTTGATTTAATGATTTGTACTTTTCTCAAAAATTCTTTGTTAGATTTAATTAAATCACAAAATTCACAACCATTAAGTTCAGAGTTAATTTTCACATTTAAAAGGTGTTTGACAGTACAAATAGAGAGTCTGCTCCTTTCAGCAGTCTAAATATGAGTAAAGTGAAGCCGTAGAAGTAGGTAAAAATATGCAGTTCGATAAATTTTATCGAAAATTTCACAAAAAATTTTGTCCAGTCTTAAAATTACAAAACCCCAGGACATTTCCCAGGACAGCCTCCGAAACCCAGGACTGTCCTGGGTAAACCAGGACGTATGGTAAGCCTATAGATTGGATGTGTCACTGAAAAGATAGCCCCTGTCACCCCACCTGGGCAGCGGGGTCAGCTATCCAAACTAGGCTCTCTTCTCTCTAATCAAAACCAGTTTCAAGACCACCCCTCCCCGTTCGCGCTTTCTTCAATCATTCTTCATTTATCCTCTCGCCACCACAACAGCGGACCGTTATACCAGTGCGGTTGGTATACAGACCACGTGGAACTAAAGTTTCGTCAGTTACAACAGCATTGCCTTCTACCGCATTTTTTCGATCTCTCCGCTATGCCTTTCTCCTCGCCCCCTTGGTTAAAGAATATGAATCCTCGCACTCGGTGGATGTTCGAAGAACGCATGTGGCGTTATTGGCCGGAATACGAGTACTTGGACCTGACCGACTTCGAAGGAAGGGCAGACGAACGTTTCAGAAAATACCTGCATAGGAATCATCCCTCGCCACATTATCAATATATATCGCCGGTTGGCTTCTATCGACATGGGAGTTCGATTCCCTTGGACGACTGCAGGGTTTTATTTGAAAGGGTCGATCGCAATCACGATCACGATAGGTATGAACCTTCCGTCTCGGCCCACTATCTATCTGAATCCGGACGCAAAATGTTCAGGGCCAGGCCAACGTTGAGTTCTTGGCCACACATCCGGAAATTTTGGAATCCGGGAAAGGTGCCGTGCATCTCGTGAATATGGCCGCACGCTGCGGTTTTCCCCAATGGGGTGACAAGGGGCCGGAGGGACGTCTGCACCTCGCTCAGTTTATCTTCTCGAACATGTATGTGCCGATTTTAAAAGGATTGCGTAAAATGCGAAGTAAGCACCCCCTCATGATCATAGATTTTATAAAAATTATGTGTACTGACGAAAGAGCGAGATTCATGGTGTTCACCGAAGTGCCCGATCGAGAGCACCTCGAATTCATCCTCTGTGCGGCAAATGAGACGAAATTCAACTTTTGGGGTATCAGAGACGGCCGATTACCAGTCTATCCCTTCATATGGCGCGAGGAATACCACTTGGTGACAACCCTCATAAGATACGGATTCACAATTGGAGAAGAGTTACCAGTGCGATATAAGACCAATTACATATTGTAAGTACATATTTTTCGGGTACGGTCAGCCAGAAATTCAGCATGGTATCTCTTCAAAAAATCTGCCCTTCCTCCCCATTCATGACCCCTCCAACAATAGCGAAGGAGTCCGAAGTCACCCCCCAGTCAATTAGCAGACCCCCGATAGTGACTTCTCGCTCCTCCCCGAGGGCTGTCTTTTGTTGGAGGGACCATTAAAAGGGGTTGTTTGCGGTTTTCCTATTGTCCTATTCCAAGAAACGGCAGCTTTTTTCAACTGATGGTACCCATCCTGAAAAACACGGTGACCGTAACCTTTATCCGAGCCAGTGATAGAATTGGGTTTACAAAAAATGGAGGGGATGGCTGAGTCCAAGGTCCCCCCACGAAAGAATTTTCTTCTTTTACTATGTCACCTTTATTTTTTTTTAGCATGGAATGAATGCATTCTATTCATATATTTTTTTTTGAAACTATTAAACCCTAAATAATTCACTTTAATATAATTGAAGTGTTTTTTAAGAATTTTGAATGATTTCAATGTTGCCTAAACTTTAGCCATGATACTTTTATTTATTTCCAGAAAAATAAAGAAATTTCGCACGTACTACCTAGTTTAAAAAATAGATTTTTAGATTAACCCCTGTAACACAAAAATATCTCATATCATTTTCCAAAGTGAATAAACATGCCTTTAATTTACAAATGCTACTATCATTATTATACTACATATCAATTGTAATTCAGTATAATAAGCGTAGTTTCCTGTTTCATTACTTGTCGTAGTCGGTTACTTTTTTACTGTTGAGTCTTTACCAGAAGGAATTAAATTCTTATGCTTCGTAAATTTGTGTAAAACGGTTTGCCTCCTCCAAATGAAATTGCTTTATTTTTGTAGTAAATTGTATGTTATTTAACAAGATTATTTTCATAATCATACATTAATCATATGCTTCAATGTAGATAAATTAACGTTACCAAAATGTTTTTCCTTCGTGCATTTTGTGTCAAAGTTTTGTTGATAAACCGTTGACCTTTTTTGCACTTCAAGAGAAAAGTAACTCCGGTAGCGTATATAGAAATTTATTTGTGTAATTTAATATATGATTAACTGATAATTTATTTGGGCTCAAATATCCTTTAAAAAATTTGGTCTTGATCAGGCCAAATTCTAGATTTTTGCACCGGGGGAGAGGACTCAAAATTATACCTGAGGCCGCTCCCATGCATATTTAAGGGGCCATCAATAAATGATGTCGCACTTTTTTGCCCCCTCCCTCTATCTATGTCACATACTTGCATCTTGAAGAAAGTATTATAAAAATAATAAATAATGTCATATTAACAAAAGGGGGGGGGGTCCTCCCCCAGAAAATTTTGGAAATTCGACCAAAATAAACCAGGTTTTTAACTCGTTTTGGTTCGAGTTGTTCAATGGGGGGACAATTGACCAGTTGCCCCCCTGAATCCACAGTTGTCTATAGGGGGTAGTTATTTCCCCCCCCCCTCTTTCCACTCAAGTGTAGAGCGAAGCTTGGAGATTTTCTGGACACAAAATCTCAATTTGCCATTTTTTTTTTTGGAGGTGTGGGGGGGGGGGCTTTTTCCCATTTTTACACTAACGATTCAAATGTTGCGGTTTGCTTTCTTCCCTGGAATTGAAACGATGTTTGTTTTTTGTTGTTGCAGGCGCAGGGACGGTAGTTATGATACAATCGACGTGAAGATTTAAAAGAACGTCCAGTCCATACTGCGTGAAATCGCCACTAATACCATCGATCTCAATACCTGGATGGCGGATCATGCCTACTGCGCCATGTACCGCACGCTGGTACTCTCGCTGCCCCATCCTCGGGAGTCGCTGGAAGATGTCAGGGAGTCGTTCCGGTGGACTTGGAATCCGGAGGTCTTGGATGAGAAGGTTGAATCCTACATGAACAGTCCCATACATCCGGAGAGCCGTGTCCTGGGCGAACCTGTGAAACTCAGCGAGTTGTGCCGCTGCGTCGTGAGAGAGAGACTGCGAGACAACTTCCAGCTGCCTCAAGGAGTCCACGGTTTGAAAATACCCAAATTCATCAAAGCGTTCCTCACTTTTGACGATCCTAGCCTAGAGAAGGAGTCATCTAATTTTCCCTAAGTTTTCGATTATTAGATAGATTTATTAATTAAAAATAATGAAGCCATCAATTGTAATCTTTTTTATATATATATATGTAAAATTTATGAATGAAATTTATCACTTTGCCCGCTTTCACTTCGGGCATTATTAATAATGTACTATACTAGACAGCAACTTAAGTTGACCCTACGACGTCACTAATAAACAAAGTAGTTCCCATCGAGGTGTCTGAATTTTGAGTGAAATAAAGAACGTCAATTTAAAAATATGATTATTTTGTTAAACTCATGTATTTATAGTGCTTTTCAATCACGATTTGCGTACCGAAACTCCTCCTAACAACCCAACAGGCTTTGTGTTTACCAATTTTTCCTTCCGCATTTGTGACGTACTGGGTTCAAGAAACGTTGCTGTCAAGTATAGTACCTATTTCATTATCATCCAGATTTGTATTAAGTGTAAAGCTAAAAGCCCCTAAATCGTCAGAAAGTTAGTTAAAGATCGATTTCAAAATTATTCCAGACTCAAGAATGAAAGCAGGTTAATATCATAAAATCATGGGAAAAAGAAAGAAAAACAACTGTGAAATGTGATCAGACACTGTTCACTACTTCACTGCAACAAAAGTCCTTGCACTGAAAAAGTAGTTTTACAGATTTGAGATGTAGTTAGGAAAAGCTCGTTTTACCGGTTGTATTTTTCAAGGCTTTTCACAATAGGGGAAAGTTTTGTACCTCGGTCCTACACTGTTTTTAGCTAAACCTTTTGAAGTATAGCAGCACTACACATGTAGTTAGCTTCCTTACAACCAGAACTCACAGTCTAGCTATTTTTTTTTCTTTTTCAAAAAATTCAATTTGAAATAATATCGGTTAAAAACTGATTTCACCGATCAAAAGTAAATGTTCTAAGTTAAAAAATACAGATTCTGTTTTACAGTGAATTTTATATGTTATAGTGTATTGTTTTAGCTGTAATAGTATGGGGTTAAAATGGGGCTTAGGGTAAACTGAACATGGTGATCAGAGATTTTTCAGTAAATGATAAAGCAGTGTACCTTGGACCTAAGGAGAGCATTGTACCTTGGACCTAAGGAGAGCATTGTACCTTGGACCTAAGGAGAGCATTGTACCTTGGACCTATCCAAAATACACTTAACTACCCTGAGTTACTAAAAAAAATCACTATACTGACTTTTATTGCATTCGTATTTTTATTTTAAAAGCAGGGTAGGATTTAGTTTCATGACTAACACTAACTTTAAGTGAAATCTATAATTTTGTGATAAAAACAGTGCTTTAAAACTTTTATGCCGAAAAGTGATTCAACTAAATCTGTAAGGTTATACATCTGGGTGGTTCAATGAGCACTTGTTCCTTGAGTTTTTTTACAAATATTTTATTAAGTTTAGAGGTGCTACTTAAGTTTTTTCCCATACGTCCAAGCAGGGTTGGCACGGTTTAAACCATTTGGTTTAAACCACGGTTTAAACCAAATGTTTTTTTTCCATAATAAAACAAATGTTTTTTTTGTTTTTTTTTTTTTCAAAAAAAAAAACTCAGAATTTTTTTAGTTAAACTTTTGGGTTAAAGTCATTTATTGATTCAAATATTGTCTTTTGAACAAAATATATTAAATGCTTCTGACATTAATGCTGTAAAGCTATGCAATTTTTTTAAAACAATTTTAGGCAATTGAAATTTTCTTAGAAAGATTCCTGTTTGTTTGTTTTTTATAAAAAAAACCTATTTGGTTTTTTTAATTCATTAAGAACTAGATATTTGAATGCATATAATAAAAACCAATTGGGTTTTCATCTAAGCACCGGATTTTTAAATTTGCATTATAAGAACCACTTGGTTTTTTAATGCTCTAAAAAGACTCCCTTGGGTTTTTTTATAAAAAAAAATTTTTTTTAATTCATTTAGTACTAGACTAGATATTTGAATCTATCATAAAAACCAATTGTTTTTTTAATCCATTGAGCATTGTATTTTTAAATATGCATTATAAAAACTAGCTGGTTTTTAATGCTCTAAAAAGACACCCTTGGTTTTTTATAAAAAAACTATTTAGTTTTTTAATTCATTAAGAACTGGATATTTGAATGCATAATAAAAACCAATTGTTTTTTTAATCAAATAAGCACCGGATTTTTAAATATAATATTCATTATAAAAACCAGATGGTTTTTTAATGCTCTAAACATACTCCCTTGTTTTTTTTTTAAGATTATATATAATTTTAACTTTTTTAATTAAATAAAATTAATTTTAATTAATAAATTAAGTCACTTGGTTAATAGCTGAATTGATGAACTATTTATTCAATGCATTCATAAATGAAAGCAATCAGAGATGTTTGTATTTATATGTTAGGGAAAATTTGTGTAAAAAACCCCGGTTTAAACAAAAAAAAAACCCCTTTTTTTTTTTTTTTTTTTTTGAAAAAAACCTGTTTTTTTCCAACCCTGCGTCCAAGGTACCCTTGAAACCAAGGTACAATACAGGTGTTGTACTTTGGGCTTTTATTCGTTTTCTTTTTTTTTTCATTAATTACGTACTGAAATACTCCCCAAATAAAATTCCGAAAAAAATATATGTTGTAATTTTAATCTACCCACAACGCATGCCTCATTCAATTATTGGTCTGTTTTTGATTAGAATAAACACTTGCATCTCGTTTTTACATGAAAAATTTGAATTGGTTGAATGTAAAAAATATCGGAATCGAACAATTGTATCTCTTTCTGCCCAGATATGCGAGGTTTTTTGCTAATTTTCACCAGTGATTTTAACCCCTTAGACCCCACTTGCGACCCCGTAACCTACCTCAATTCTTGTTCGTCTTGATATACCCTACCTCTCCTAGAAGTTATGAAACACTTAGCTGAATCACCATGTATTTCTAGCTCCCTTCATGGAAACTGAAAAGAGTTGAAATAAAATACTAAAAGCAATTTATAGACTTAATGATTATATTATTAAAGCTTGGCAATAATTTTATAATTATTATTATGTATCATTTTTTAATTTGAAGACTATTCAAATTTTACACTAAAACAGGATCAATGTGACCTCACCTTGGAGATATTACAAAATGATCATATTGTAACTTTGGAACACTGATCCAACTTCAAAACTAACCGTGACAGTTCGAGTTTCTTTCGGCGATCGTATGTGGGAGTCGCCAAGTTGGTGAAGGTTTACACCCAGTAAATTATATCCTTCATGTTGTCATGTTTAATGAAAATTGAATTCGAAATCAACAGATTATTTGATTTTTTCTTCATGTAATTATCACTTAGAATCTAAGTGATCATTTATTATCATCTGATTATGTGATTGTTTTAACACTGATCAATATGTCTTAGATAGATCAGTGTTACTACAATATAAGATACATTAGAATAATAAATTCAGTGAGATCAGATTAATTAGTACCTAATAAACTAACTTTGAATTTTAATAAATTAGTAATAAAAACGAATAGTAGCATAATCAATTTTATACAAAACATACAAAAGAAGAACAACCCAAAAATAGCTCACAATTTGAGGATATTTTAGTGATCTAAAAGTATCGGAGTGTAACTAAATACTGCTTTAAAAAACTGTATTTTCTTTGTATTTAGAATTTTCTAAAATACAGATAGTGGGAATTTGTTTAACTTTTAAAAAATTGTTACAAATCGATCACTATTCAGATCACCATGAGAAGGAAAACAAGATATCATAATTTAATTCAATGAAAAATTTTAATCAGTTTTTACCCATCAGAAGTTAAAAAATTAAATGCACTCACATAGATAACAAGTATTGATATTTAAATATATGATTTGTACCTTAGGCAAGTTCACAGGTCTATATTTTCCCTTCCGCGTCTTCCGTCCCTTCTACGTAAGAAAATCCCTATAAGAAGCTGCGCGATTTCCCTATGTAACCCTGATTGGTCACTCCTGTCAAAACTTCAACGCCTTCCAGCCGATTACGTCATCCTGGCTGAAAGTAATCGGAGAGCCAGATGAGCCCTCCCTGAGTTTAGTGCGGTTGCTACACGGACCTAATAGTTTCGTCAAATTACAGCATTTTCTTGTACTCTAAACGAAATTTTCCCCAAGTTTGTTATGGATCCTTCCGAAAAGAAGCTGCATGATACCAGTTTGGTTTTTCCAGAACGCATATGGTGTGTCTGGCCAGAGTTGGAGTATTTGGACTTGGCCGACTTCGAAGGAAGCGCAACCAAAGGTTTCAGAAAATACCTGCTTCGGAAAAAAGACCTTGCAGATTCTCCTGAGTTCATTTCGTGCTTGTCTGATCGAGTGATTTCGATTCCCACGGACGACTGCCGAGTTTTATTCCAAAGGGCCGGTCACGAGCGGTACGGCCCTTCCATTTCGAGCTATCTCTCTGACTCTTGGAGGCGAAACGAAATTTTCCTGACCTACTTCAATGCCCTGTGCAGACGGCCGGACATTTTGGAATCCGGGGAAAAGGCCGTGTATTTCGTGAAAATCGCCAAACACTTCGGGGTTCCCCAATGGAATGACACGGCACCGGAGGTCGTCGTTGACTTCGAGACCGTCTGTGTTCCGATTTTAAAAGGATTGCGCAAAATGCGAAGCAAACACCCACTCCTCGTGATAGATTTCATAAAAATGGTGTGTAATACGGAAAGAGCGAGACGCAGGTTGTTCACTGAGGTGCCAGATCGAGAGCACCTCGAATTCCTCCTCGATGCAGCGAACGAGACGAAATTCAACTTCTGGGGTATCAGAGAAGGGTTATTAAACCAGATAATCTTCGAACTCGTCGTAAAGCGTGGGCGTTACGACTTGGTGACGACCCTCATAAGATACGGATTTTCAATCCAAAAGATGCAACCACGCCCGGTGCAATATAAACTTTCATACTCCATGTAAGTACATCATTTTTTTATTAACCTTTTATCCTAGCTGGCAATATTAATTACGTAAGGATGATTTTGGCAATTTTTACCCCCCCCCCCTACCCCCATGTAAGGGTACGTAAGATTTTTCAAACCCCTCCCACCTATTCTTACGTAAGATTCCATTTCGTTTTTCAAAATAATAAAATGCTAGAAAAGGATCACTTACACTAAAACTCTCAGTTTGACGTAAATCTAAGATTTTTATTTTTCAACAGATAAGTAATATTCTTGCTGTCGACTACATATTTTTAAGTTTTTCTGGGGTTATTCAATAATAATTTGATTAGAATACATAATTGGAATTTGTTTACATCAACTTGGAAAATCTTACGTAAGAATGGGTTTGACCCCCCCCCACCCCCCAATTAAGGGTATGGAGATATTTCCTCCCCATCTCCCCCTCGGGACCCTTACGTAATTAATGAATGGCCCCTAAGACCCTTGCCAAACTACTAGATGACTTTTGCTGCCCAAAACCATTAAGATTCTTATGAAACGGAGGGGAGACAAGGGGCAATGCACTAGACCAGTGGTTTCCAAAGTGGGTTCTACGAAAAAATTTAGGGGTTCCGTGTGACGAATTTTATTTCCTTAAAGAAAATAAGAATGGTGTTTTTTTATATTAAGTTCATCAAAATGAAAATCCTACCAAAAATATGTATTAAATTCTTAAAACTATGTCCGAAATTCGGATTAGGTGTACCAAAACAAGTTAAAACCCTCTTTTTACAGTCAAATTTCCAAAAATTTTCTCGGGGAAGACCCACAGCCACCCTGATGGTTCTTGGAACTCGCTTAATCACTACTTTTTTAAAATTAAGTTGGCTTGTTTCATTTAATATCAGATATTAAATTTTGAAAAGTCGTTGATTAAAAAATATCCAGAGTTCCGCGATCATTGGCAACAAATTGGGGGGTTTCACAAGCAAAATATTTTTTTTTGGGGGGGGGTGTCATCCTTTCCACTTCCAACAGCCAGTGGCGTAGCCAGAAAAAAAATTTCGGAGGGGGATATTGGAATTTTGGGGGGCATATGGAGTAACTTTATTTATATTCTATGGTAGGAAAATTTCTGACTTTCGGGGGGGGGGGTATATCCCCAAATCCCCCCATGGCTACGCCCCTGCCAACAGCTATTGTACTCTAGTGCAGGGGTCTCCAAACTACGGCCTGCGGGCCGGATGCGACCCGCGAGGCCCTCTCATCCGACCCGCGGATACTTTTCTACCTGCGAAAAAAAAAATCAAGGGGGATTTTTGAGGGAGTACACCTTCAAACTCCAGTATAACTAGCCTCACTGGGTGAGGCCATGAGCTGAATTGTTACAGAACGTGTGACTTGAAAGTCACAGTCAGCTGAGGAGTGGCTAGCTTGATGCTAACCCCCTCTTGATTTCCCCAAATTACGTGAGGTGTTTTTTCCAAAATCTGGACCCCCCCCTCCCCCCACGTGAGATTTTCTCAACCACTAGTTTTGTTTTATCGGCATAAAAATTGCCATCCAGATCGCAAAATTTTGATACAAAAACACATTGAAATCGAAACCATGGTTCTAACTTGTAATTATCACGACTGACTGGCTAATGATTTCCTAGTTTGACTAATCTGAGCATTTTTTCTGAACTTGTGCTAAAAAATATTAATGAAAAAAACGTGCATTTTCTAAACTAAAAGTTGACGTGAGATTTTAATTGACTCCCCCCCTCCCCCCTGGTGAGATTTTCCTGGAACCCCACTCCCCCCTTTTTACCTCACGTAATTTATGGATGTCCCCCTAGTGCATCGCAACCTTCTTTCTCCCCGCCGTTTGTTTGATAAGAATGGTTTTCGGGCCGAAAAAAGTTTTCTAGTAGTGATACCGAGAGTTAGTTTTGAACAATTCTCCTACTCGCACTCTCATTGAAATCGATTTTCCTCAATTGAATAAGAAATTAAACGTTACTTTAGAGAATTTTATAATAAAATACAGGATGATTTAAAACTCATGAGCATGAATGAAAGACATTTCCCCACGATAGTCCGCCATCTTGGTTAACGTAATTTTGATTAGAAAGGGGTTTAAATCTTTCTTTTAACTAGAACAAACGATCCAAGTAGATATTCATAAATTTTTATCGTCCAAATTTTGAAGAGTTTCAGTTAAAATACCTTAAAACTTTCTTCCAATGGCGAAATTGGTTAAAATAAAAAAAAACATATACGTGGCGCCATCTTTGAATTCTAAGTGAAAGCAAAAGACCAGGAAAGTTTTCAATAACAAATGTTCGGTGCACAAATATTTGATAATATTAGCGTATTAACACTTTACACAACTAAATACTTTACAAATATACAATTTCCACATCCTTAAATTGATATATTGTATAAATAATCAAACTTTCTCAAATCACGTTGCCTGCTTCCCATCACTAGCGGGAGACAGGCAACACACGAGAAGTTGAACGTGCGACCGTGTTGCCAGACGGATGTCGCTCTGTTGCACCAGTGGAAATGCTCCGGGCAACATGTCGCATAGTCCATTTTTCTCGAATCGACAAAAGTTTCCTCGGTGGAAAGGCCGCTTTAGATGAGTTATTTCAAAGAGGAAAAAACCGGATAGAAGCTACGGACTTGGGGTCATATTCAATAAAAGAACAAAACATTCGTTCAAAGGAATTCATTCAGTAAAAAAGGGATTATCGTGGAGAAATTTGAGGAACATCCCTCCCATACTTCCTAAATTTCTTTAAAATTGGAAGGAAGCACTTTAAAAACACAGGTTATTTTTTTATACCGTTTGACCACACAAAGAGACCGGGGCCAAAACTGAAGACTGATAGAATTCTCTTTGTGTGGTTTGGGGGTTTTACTAGCACTCCCGTCCAAGGAGAGGTTTTCTTTTGTTCGCTAATTGACCACTCAAAGAGACCGGGCCCCAAACTGAGGGTTGTGTAAAAGCCTTCCTTCCTGGAATTGAAACTATATATTTTTTTCTTTTGCAGTGCCGATACTAATCCACCCGATTGGATTACATTCACCGTCAAGGAAACAGAGTCCGCCCAGTTTTTTCTGTTTACCCTCGCCGTGTCCCACATCGCCGCACACGACTATGAGGCGACGCGGGAGTTCTGCGACATGTACCGCAAGCTGGTACTCTCGCTTCCCTATCCTCGGGAGTCGTTGGCAGCGGTCAGCAAGTGGTTCCTCCTATTCTTCAACACTATTCCAGTGGACATCGATTTGATTAAAGAACAATACATGGAAAGTCCCATGCATCCGGAGAGCCGTGTCCTGGGCGAACCTGTGAAACTCAGCGAGTTGTGCCGCTGCGTTCTGAGGGAAAGACTGCGAGACAACTTCCAGCTGCCTCATGGAGTCCACGGTATGAAAATACCGAAACTGATCAAAGCGTTCCTCACTTTTAACGATCCTAGCCTAGAGTAGGAATCTTCGGTCAAGAGGAGCCATGAAAATTATTAACATTGTACTTTTTGGTAATCGGCATACATGGGTGTGTCTATTCACTATAATCCACATGGCCGACACGCAGGGCTTTTAGCGTCGGTCCCTAAGTCCCTAAAACTTTTTTAGGCCTCTAAGGGTACCTTTTTGACCCCTAAGGAAAGGGGCAAAACACACCGGCCTCCACCAATGGCGAAAGCAATAAAAAAGCCATGAAGATGGTTATCTAAGACAGGGGTATCCAATAGAAGTGAGATAACCATCTTTTTGGCTTTTTTATTGCTTTCGCCACTGGTGGCGGCCGGTGTGTTTTGCCCCTAAAAGTCCCTTTTTTAGCTTTTGGTCCCTAAAGTACAGCTCCCGCAACAAAAAACGTTACATTGATCCATCGATGGATGGGCTGGGGATGCCAGTTTTGGCGATTAATTGACAGTTTGGGCAAAGGAAACTGTCAATTAATCGCCAAAACTGGCATCCGCAGCCTAACCATCGATGGATCAATGTAACGGTTTTTGGTGCGGGAGCTGTACCTAGAATTAAGTAATGTGTCACGTTTGAATTACTGTAAAAAGTTTCTAGTAATTTCTATTCCTATCATTGTGACGTTTGACAAAATGTCGTGTTGGCTTTGTGAATTCATTGAGATTGGTGCTACCATTTATTCATATCAGCAATTTTTACAAGTGTTAATAAAGAGATAATCATCATTACAGGGTTTTTTTTCTGAAGTAACTTTCAACAAGTTCTCCCAAACTCTGATGCACAGCCAGATTCTTTAAGTACAGGGTGTTTCAAAAGTCCCTTCCACGAAAAGTGAAAGTGAGGGGGGGGGGGGTATTTTTTTACAGGGCTATGACCAGACTTTTGTTTTGGGAAGTGATATAACCCCAAATTTTTCTAAGTTTTTTTCTGAGTATATTATGAAGGAAATCTTAAGATTTGTGCGAGTAAGAAAAGGTTTTTAGAATAATGGTTGAATAAAAAAGGGCCCTCATTCGGAAAATGTTTTGTAATTTGGCTTTAAATTTAAAGTTTTTAAATGTGTGATTGAATGTGTGATTGTGTATGTGAATTTTGCAATTGATTTAGAACGATTTCCGATGTGTCAAACATCACCATTCATCATTAACCATCATCATTCTTATTATTAAACTAAAAACGATGAATCTTAACAAATCGAAACGCTCTTTTCGTGTCCATAAACCTTTTTCACTATTTAATATGAATTTTTTTTTGGGCTCACGTTTTTTATTGGTATTGGTAGAACCCTAAACGAGTGCAGCTGATAAATTTTTTCACCGATGTTTTGTATTTCGTTTTATTTTAATCACAACAGTTAATTCTCACCTCCGTGGCATGTCCCAAGCCCAAAGTTACTCTAAAGATGGTTAGATAAATAATTTAATTATTGTGAAATGGAGTTAAATGCTATTTTTTTCGATTACTTCTAAGTTAGAAGCTGAGTATTTTGGCATAGACAATTTTTTTTAACATTATTTTTTTAGACCATGTATGTAGTATTTCATTATCATCCAGATTTGTACTAAGTGTAAAGCTAAAAGCCTCTAAATCGTCAGAAAGTTAAAGATCGATTTCAAAATTATTCCAGACTCAAAGGGATAGCAGGTTAATATCATAAAACCATGGGAAAAAGAAAGAAAAACAACTGTAAAATGTGATCCGACACTGTTCACTACTTCACTGCAACAAATGTCCATGCACTGAAAAAGTAGTTTTACAGATTTGATATGTAGTTAGGAAAAGCTCGTTTTACTGGTCGTATTTTTCAAGGCTTTACACAATAGGGGAAAGTTTTCTACCTCGGTCCTACACTGTTTTTAGCTAAACCTTTTTTAGTATGGCAACACTACACATGTAGTTGGCATCCTTACAACCAGAACTCACAGTCTAGCTATTTTTTTCTTTTTAACAAAATTAAATTTGAAATAATCAGAGATATTTTTAACTCCTTTGAGAGAGTATTTCACTCCTTGAAAATCGGAATTACTCTTTAAAAAACTAGACAGGAGTAATTTGCACTCTTTGAATTTTTCACACAGGATTAGCTTAAACCTTCAGCCACGGCATCCTAATTATCATACTTTTTAATTGTGTATTTATACAGCCATAGTACTTTTTTTCATTTATTGTTCAGATGGTTAGGGAGTTTAATTAAAACCCAATAAAATAGCATCTTAATTTTTTTTTCAATTTCATTTTGTGTATTAAGAAGTAAGCGTTTTTAATAGAAATTTTGTCTTTGTTATACTATGTAGTATATGCTATTTCCGAATTTCACTCCTCATAATTGAATTTCACTCCTCCTAAACACCAATTCCGAAAATCCTGATGAAAAAAAATTGAGCATAAGATTTAATTGTTATTGAGTAGTACATGTTTCAGTTTATTTGGAAAATATTTATTTCCTTGTGAATGAAATAGACGAATTCTGAAATTAACTTCTTAAAACGGATTAAACGGGCACACGTTTTGAGAGCTTTTTGAATTATTTCTGAGAAATATGTTTCACATTTAAAAAAAAAACGAGATGAAGGTCAATTATTTCTTTGATTTCCATTTTAAGCAGCGTTCGAAATTGGGGTGGATTGCTGGTCCGGGACAACTAAAAAACGGCTCGGACCAGTGGAATCAGAAAATCACTGGTCCGCCGGACCAGTGTGTGCGTGGCGATAAAATAAATCCCACCCTCCAATTCTAGTTTTCGATACGAGTTGGAGAAGAAAGTCATGAAAGAGGCATGCACCGTTCACACACACACTCTCTCTCCTAACAACCGGTTCAGGGTTCCCCCGGCGAAAAAGAAAAAATATTATTGAATATGTATTAATTTTTAAAATTACTATTTATTACTCACATTCAGTGCCATAGTTACTTTTTAATATTTAATTTAAATTTGTCGGACCAGTGATTTTTGTTGCGGACCAGTAAGATTGGCAAAGCACTGGTCCGCAGGTCCAGTGATTTTTTTTCCAATTTCTAACGCTGATTTTAAGCCAAGAATAATTTTAAATAATCTTCCTAACGAGCAAAGTTTGTCTTCCCCGGCTAGGCACGAGTGGTAAACCCAAACGGGGAAGGCCCATTCTCTTCCAGGGTTGGATAGGTATGGAGAGAGCGCCAAACTGGTTTCCTCGCGCCAAGTACTCCACCTCCCTTCCTTCTCCTTAGAAGGAGTCGGGGGGGGGGGGTGCTTAAGTAGCCAAGCCAGCTACCCTGATTTCCCGCACCCCTAAAAAACTTGGATTTTCCGCGTTTTGGTTTGCCACTCGTGCCTAGCCGGGGCAGACAAACTTTACAATGTCTCCTCAATGTATTTGTATTCAAATAAAACCACCATTCTGAAATTGCACGAATTAGGGTGTAAACTCAAAAAAAAAAATCCTTAAAAATTTAATTGTCTGCGATATTCAGTGTTTTTTAATAGTCAGGCTTCAGAATTAATTCTGGGGGAGGACTTCCCCTTTTTAACATTAAAGTCAGTGGTGCATCAACAATAAAAATTTGTCCGGTTCTGAATAACTGACGATTTCCTGAAGAGATACTGATGTAATTCAGTAAGGTGTCGTCCATAAATTAATTTTTTTTTTTTGGGGGGGGGGGGAACTCATAAAACAGAAAAAACTTTACATGGAAATACCTTTAAATAAACCTTTGAAATAATTTAAAGTTAATACTTTCTCGTTGTAGGTACACTTTGCAGGCCCATGCGGCACCCAATTTTAGAATCACTGCTCTAAACTTTCTACAATATTAAAATGGTGAAAATAATCAAAAATATCCCATAGAGATAAGTTTAAGGTTCTGGCAATGCATGTGAAACTTCTGTTTCCCTTTCGTTTAAATCCAACACCAAATAAGTATTAATTAAAAAACACTCAAGTTTTACAGAGATTCTAATTACGTTTTTTAATTGCCTTTACATGGATAAGTATAAGTAGAAAGAAAATGTTCGAATTCAAATGTTTAAAATCTAAAAATGTTTCAAACTTTATGTTAGTAAATTTTGTGTAAACTTTATGTCTGACGCTGTGATATTGTCCATAAAGAAAAAAATTCAATCGGGTAGGCCATCCTCTTGATAGTGTTTTTAGGTGACGTCACAACCGGTTATTTTCTTTTAACTGTGTACCTTCTGTACTGTAGGGCTTTTAACTGTTGCTAAGGCCGTTGTTTATCTGTTGCTAAGGCGGATTTTAGGTATGGGATCACGTAATTGCATAAATCCTCCAATAGAAGAATTCCACGGCTAGTCATTTTCTGTAAATGTAGGGCAAAAAACTGTAACTTTTCTATTGCCTTTATTAGGTTCGAGTCATGTGATTGAAAATGCTCTATAAACTTTTAAACATGTAGTATATAATATACAATAGCGGCATACAATACAATAAAATAATTAGCTGAAAAGTTAAGAGCGCATGAGACAACTTATTTTTCAGAAAATTTGGTTTCAAGATAAGGAAGTGTTATCTAGTCACACTGCCGTTGGTATCCTGACATATGCGGTCAGCTTCCCCTGAGCCCCCTGCTGTTTATGGTTATCTCCCGAAATGGGTGCAAGACTCGCTAAATGATTGCCGTATTTGGCGAGATAGCCAAGACTGAACTATTCCAATGTTTTTATCTGCACGCCCCCCCCTTGTGTCTCTCGTGGGAAAAGGTCTCCCCAATTCGATTCGGTTGAATAACTGCAGCATTACACAGAATAGCCTTTGACATCGACATCCTGTTGAAAAGGGTCACGCCTAATTACCATCCCATTTCTTGCAGTAGCATATCGGCCAACGATTTTTAACCACAAGTGTAAGGACTTCAATAGCCACGTGTTTACATTAAAAATTGAAACTAAACTATAATTACAGTATTATGGAAATATAACTTAATTTGTTTGTTAGATTTTATAAAAGTAAATTTTTTAGGTTCAAAATGATTGGCAGTAGACCAAATTTGTTTAAAATAAGAGAATTTCCTTTGAACGGTAGGTACTACATGAGGTAACTAAAATGAATTAATCTAGTACCGATTAAAAGAATGATTCATTTTATTGTAAAAATACAGATTTATTGATAGAATTTTTTGTTAGCTTTGAGACTATAAAACACATAGCGTAACAGTTTTGACCAGTCTCTGTCATGGATTTAATTTTTTTTAATCTACTTTACATTAAAAAAAACTTATTTTTTTGTATCCTAATAATTATAAAACATGAAACTTTATTGCCTATGTGACCTAATTACCACTATTACATAACACAGTTTATATCTTACAGATTGTCTCTTAAATGTTAAGCACCAGATAATTTTATTTTTCCAAAACGCCAAATTATAGGGGTGAAGAGAAATATAGTTTTTTCAGAGCAAAAACATGGAGTTCTAAATTTAAGAACACTTTCACACAGAAAAATGTTCTCCAGAACAACACAAACAAAGAGTGTATATGTGTACAAAAGAGTGCACTTAAACGAACCTATTTAAGTTTGTGTAGAGCGTTTGCAGTGTAGTCTGAACTTTAAAGTACAGATTTCAAAAATCCTTTATGTGCATCTTTAATTATTTATCTGCGCTTGTTCCTAAAAAGGGAAAATTCCTAATATGACATATTGATACTGTTCCTATTATGGGATATTGAGACTAACTTCTTTTGCAAATTATGTCTATTGATAATGATAGACTTATTTGTTTGCATAACTACCATTACGAATTAACAATTTTTAATGATATTCAGTACATTTAGCAGCTTGGTACTTCAAAAAAAGGGACTTAGGGATCACAACATTAAAAAAAGCGACTTACTGAGGAAAAGGGACTGATTTTTAAAAGCTTGTTTCTGTGCATAAAGAAATGTACTTTATTTGGTATCCATTACACACACAAATACATCTAATAAAATTAAATAATAAATACTGAATTGCAACTTTAGCAGAAGCAGAAATTTTATTAGAAATTCTACTTAATTCAATTCAACTGTCTTGTAATTCAAACTGAGAGAATGAAACATAACACTACAAAAAAGCCTGCAAATGTACTAAAATTTTCATCATACCTAATTTATAATTATTTTACACTTAAGAACCCTTTCATCATCTCAGTTTTTAAAATAAAATTTTTAAGTTTGCTTAATTAATTTTAGTTTACTTTTTTTTAAAAAAAAGGGGGGAATCCCAACATTCTTAATATGTTACCGTACCCTAGAAACTAAATAACGCAAAATTAGTACAAATTAGTACACAAATTAGTAGTTGTAAAAGATTTTTACAATTTACACTATTCACAAAACGTGTTTTTCGGGAGCTTTACTATCACCTAATCCCATTGAGATCCCATCATAAGTGTTTGCCATAAGTAAATAGGTAATACAAACTGTTTTTGATAATTTTTACAAATTTTTAAAAATCCCATTTTTTGAGAAATTTAAATTTTAAAAAAATGAAATGGTGACCTTATAATGCTACACATCATAGTAAAGCCTCACTCAAGTCTGCCTAAGTGTGGCCGCTTAAGGGCAATTAAAGATTTCCACACAAGTGCCATTTTTTTTTTTTAATTTTAAAGTTTAAAAAATATTTGAGGCAGGCCACTGAATTTTGATATCATTTCATAACTATGTATTGCTGCATTTTCAAAAATTAAGAAAATCTGAGACCAGTGTCATAATATGGAAATTTATTTCTGAGCCTTTTATGTGTATTGTATTTAATTGGTCCAATGTAGCTTTTTAGCACATTCCTAGGTATAATTTGAGTCTTTAAGAACTTAATCTTAAAAAGTCACAAGTAATTATGTTCTCACTAACGAAAGGAGGGCATGGGGGGTCCTCTCCCAAAAATTTTGTGGAAACTAGACTCTAAAAAATAGGTTTTTAACTAGTTTTGGTACCTCTTGTACAAATTTAAAAATTTTCATGATTACATTTGAAATAAAAGGAACTTTAGGGACCAAAAGCTAAAAAAAGGGGGATAAAAATTGGATATTTAGAGGCTTTTTTCTGGAATTAAAAATTTCTACCAACGACTATTGGCTAAAGTTACTTTCACGAATATATTGGCCTAACTAAAGGTCAATGGTTTTATTTCATTTTCAATTTTTTATTTATTTTATGGTTTTATTTCTGATTTGCAGGATATTAATTTGGGTTAGCATGATCAGTGAAATTATTTAACTTTAATTTCAACTTAAAAATTCTATGTGGTTTGTAAAATTTTAGTAAGAAATTAATACATGAATAAATAAAGTTCCTTTAAAAAAGTATTTTACGGTCTAGAAAGAAATTCTTTGCTTTAAACAATCGATTTCCAATTTATTATATGCGAGGAATGGTACATTACAAGTAATGCATCAATGAGCAGAAGAAGTTTAACCAATCAGGTTCAGGTACAACGGACCTTAGTCTAAACATCTGGTTTTGTAAAAGGTACCGCAAAAAGGGGGTCGCCAAGTATTGCGCGGCTTTCATATCAGTGATTGACAGTTTTATGGTAGGGGTGGAAACTGACCGCATGTGTCAGGAATTCGAATTTTTTTACTTGGCGAGGGAAAGGGTCATTAGCGAAAAAGACCCCGCCACTACGAGAAAAAGGGTCGCCAAGTATTGCGCGCCTTTCTTATCAGTGATTGACAGTTTTATGGTAGGGGTGGTAACTGACCGCATATGTCAGGTATTCCTGCCGTTACCTTGTTATCGTTATCAGTATCACATCTAGTCAGGGGAGAACGGAAATATTCCTCCCCCCTCGCCCGATCTCTTTGGGGGGGTTGTTTCTCTAGCCGTTGTAAATTCTATCCTTCTCTATAATGTGTATGGTTCGGGGAGTGTCCGGTTTGGGAAGTTAGTGGGATTCATGGACGTCATTTAGGGGGGCAGGGGGGGGAATTGCCCCCCCTAAGGTTTCCACTCTAAGTGAAAAATTACTGAGAGTCCCTTGAAAATTTTGTAACTTCCACAAGGAGCTTCAGATTTAACTCAAACGTCTCAAAAGGAGTTAAAGCACTACTTTTGAGGGTCAAATTTCAAAATTTTCTGCGGGAGAAACCCCAAATCCCCTCCTGACCTTTGATGTCTGTTATACAATGTGTCTCCCTTGAAAATTCTGCCGCTTACAAGAAGCAGTTCCCTTTGGGAACCTAAGAGTTTGAAGCCCCTAGAAGTCTGGTTTAAAGGGGAATTTTCAAAAATTTTTACTGGGGGAGGATCTCCGCCCCCTTTGAAAATTTGATATTTATTTATAACTTTTTTCCCTAGAAAATTCTATGCTTTACATGGAACTGTTCTTTTTGGATGTAACCCAAAGGGCCTCAAAATGAGCTGAAACCCTACTTTAAGAGGCAAAGTTCAAAAGTTTTATGTGGGAGATCCCCCAGACCCCCCTTTAAAATTTTTAAATATATATGTTATACAGTATATTTCCCTTGAAAACTCTGTTGCTTACAACAAGCGGTTCCCTCTGGGTGCTCCCTAATGAGGTGGCAAATGAGATAAAACACTAGTTTAAAGGGAAATTTTCAAACAAATTTCTGAGGGAGTACCTCCGGCTCCCCTTGAAACTTTGACGCTTATTTGTAACTTTTTTCTCTAGAAAATTATGTGGTTTACAAGAGACTGTTCTCTTGGGATGTAACTTAAATGTTGTAAAAATGAGGCAAAATTTCAAAATTTTTCTGGGGGTGACTCCCAGACCCCCCATTTTTACTTAGAGCTTATGATGTTGAGTCCCGCCCTCAAAAAAAAAGAAAAAAAGTCTGGTTACGGCGTGGCTCAGCCCCACTTAAAAAAAAATCCTTGCCTCCCCCCCAACCAAAAACTGAAATGACGACCCTGGTGGGATTTACCAACCGAGGTCGTTCCCAAAATAGTCCCTTTCTAAAAGCCGCAAATGGAACCCCACCCACTATTGTCTGTATTTCCTCGCTAGCTGCCTGGCCTTAGGGTTGGGGAGTACTGGAACTTGGATTTGTGCGTTCCCAACCACCTAGCCAAGAAATAAATACAGGCCACAGTTATTATATAGCCCCTCAAGATAGGAGTTATCTTATCACGAGATCTGACCCCATTTTCCCAGCAGGGCTTAGTGTGTTGTGCCTTGAAAGAGAGAGATATGCGATGTGTCATTCCGAACGAACGAAAGCCCCAGTCTCCTGTGATCCCCACCAGCAACAATTGTGCAAACCAGTTTCAAAGCCTACCCTCCTCCAATAGGAGCATTCGCTCTTTCTTTCATTATTCGAGCATTCCCGGCACGGCATTCCTCTCGACACAGTCCAACAGCGGTTTAGTGCGGTTGCTACACGGACCTAATAGTTTCGTCAAATTACAGCAATTTCTTGTTCTCGAACCGAAATTTTTCCCAAGTTCGTTATGGATCCTTTCGAAAAGAAGCTGCATGATACCGGTTTGGTTTTTCCAGAATGCATATGGCGTTTTTGGCCAGAGTTGGAGTATTTGGACTTAGCCGACTTCGAAGGAAGCGCAACCGAAGGTTTCAGAAAATACCTGGGTCGGAAAAAAGAGCTTGCAGATTCTCCTGAGTTCATTTCGTGCTCGTCTGATCGAGTGATTTCGATTCCCACGGACGACTGCCGGGTTTTATTCCAAAGGGTCGGTCACGAGCGGTACGGCCCTTCCATTTCGAGCTATCTCTCTGACTCTTGGAGGCGAAACGAAATTTTCCTGACCTACTTTAAAGACCTGTGCAAACAGCCGGACATTTTGCAATCCGGGGAAAAGGCCGTGCATTTCGTGAAAATCGCCAAACACTTCGGTGTTCCCCAATGGAATGACACGGCACCGGAGGTCGTCGTTGACTTCGAGACCGTCTGTGTTCCAATTTTAAAAGGATTGCGCAAAATGCGAAGCAAACACCCACTCCTCGTGATAGATTTTATAAAAATGGTGTGTAATACGGAAAGAGCGAGACTCAGGTTGTTCACTGAAGTGCCAGATCGAGAGCACCTCGAATTCATCCTTGATGCAGCGAACGACACGAAATTCAACTTCTGGGGCATCAGAGAAAGGTCATTAAACCGGATAATCTTCGAACTCGTACAGCGTGGGGGTTACGACTTGGTGACGACCCTCATAAGATACGGATTTTCAATCCAAAAGATGCGACCACACAAGGTGCATTATAACTTAACATACTCCATGTAAGTACATCATTTTTTTATTAACCTTTTATCCTAGCTGGCAATATTAATTACGTAAGGATGATTTTGGCAATTTTTGACCCCCCCTACCTCCATGTAAGGGTACGTAAGATTTTTCAAACCCCTCCCCCCTATTCTTACGTAAGATTCCATTTCGTTTTTCAAAATAATAAAATGTTAGAAAAGTTACACTAAAACTCTCAGTTTGACGTAAATCAGAGATTTTTATTTTTCAACACATAAGTAATATTCTTGCTGTCGACTACATATTTTTAAGTTTTTCTGGGGTTATTCAATGATAATTTGATTAGAATACATAATTGGAATTTGTTTACATCAACTTTGAAAATCTTACTTAAGAATGGGTTTGACCCCCCCACCCCCCAAATAAGGGTATGTGGAGATTTTTCTTCCCCCCCCTCCCCCTCGGGACCCTTACGTAATTTATGAATGGCCCCTAAGGCCCTGGACAAACTACTAGATGACATTTGCTGGTGCTGCCCAAAACCATTAGGATTCTTATGAAACGGAGAGGAGAAAGAAGGAGACAAGGGGCAATGGCAATGCACTAGACCAGTGGTTCCCAAAGTGGGTTCCACGAAAAAATTTAGGGGTTCCGACTTCCGTGTGACAAATTTTATTTCCTTAAGAGCCATTATTTTGAAATTCGGACTAAGCTGATAGTTGTATTTTCTGATTGCTCTGATTTTTTTTATATGTTAAAGTAGACCATAAGATATGATTATTGTGCAATTTACAGGCCCCCCCCAAAATTTTCCCTTCCTCCTAGAAATTCTTGAAGTTCAAGGCATTTTCATGAGAAGAAAAATTTTCGTATCTTTTTGGTGCTGTATCTCTTGAAAACAACGATTTCCCGAAAATCTGTTTGCATGTAATGATAGCATACATATGCCTGATTATAAAAATTCAAACGTTTCCGTGGGGGGTCGTTGCTTTCCCTTTTTATGCTGCGACAAAAAATGCAAAAAAATTCAGTTTTTGCCCACTTTTAAACCTCATTATTCTGAAAAAGCAATGATACCCCCAAAATGTTTTCCCTCTAAATGGTACTTCACTATTAGGACAACCTTAATTGCAAAACAAATTACTGGGGCAGTGATGCTTTTGGCAGTTATAACCGGTTAAAAAGGTAACATTTTCAAAAAGTGTCATTTTTAACAAAGCATTTCTAAAAACAGCATCGCGTTAAAAAATATCTGAATGTCTTATCTTGGGTCTCCTAACCCATGGGAAAGAAAAATCGGTGGGGTCTACCGCCGTTTTAACGAAAATAATTTTACAAAAGTCATAAATAATCAAAGTCAGTGCCATACCTCTTTTCCCTTTAAGAAAGGAATTACTTTATCTCTTACCATTTTCTTTAGTTTTAAATGTTACAGGAAATGTTTTTTGAGTTTTTTTTTAAAATGGGGATCCATGGGGAAAAAAAACAGTGGGGTCTACAATCGTTTTAATGAAAAAGGAAGGAGAAGATACCCTAATTGTGTATGAAATATTATTTAATAGTATAAATTGCAAACATCTTTAATTTTTTAGAAAGACATTTATTAGATTTAGAGTAATTGAGGCACATATATTTACTTCACTTCATTGTAATGATTCTAAAAACTTTTTTAAGGTTATGTCCGTTTCGTCTTCATTGTCCTCAAAGTTTTTTTTCGCTTAAATTCTCATCTCCAGCGTTATGATTTGGAAGATGTCCTTCTCTTTTCTGCTTCGAAAATCATCGAATTCGAAGTTAAGCGAAAAATTTTAATAAAGATGTTTGCAATTTATACTATTAAATAATATTTCATACACAAATGATTATCTTCTCCTTCCTTTTTCATTGTGTTTAGAAATGCTTTGTTAAAAATGACACTTTTTGAAAATGTTACACTTTTAACTGGTTGTAACTGCCAAAAGCATCACTGCCCCCGTAGTAATTTGTTTTGCAATTAAGGTTGTCCTAATAGTGAAGTACCATATAGAGGGAAAACATTTTGGGGGTATCATTGCTTTTTCAGAATAATGAGGTTTAAAAGTGGGCAAAACCTGAATTTTTTGCGTTTTTTGTCGCAGCATAAAAAGGGAAAGCAACGACCCCCCACGGAAACGTTTGAATTTTTATATAATCAGGCATATGTATGCTATCAATACATGCAAACAGATTTTCGGGATATCGTTGTTTTCAAGAGATACAGCACCGAAAAGATACGAAAATTTTTCCTTCTCATGAAAATGCCTTGAACTTCAAGAATTTTTAGGGGGAAGGAAAAATTTTTTGGGGGGCTGTAAATTGCACAATAATCATATCTTATGGTCTACTTTAACATATAAAAAAATCAGAGCAATCAAAAAATGCAACTATCAGCTTAGTCCGAATTTCAAAATAATGGCTCTTAAAGAAAATAAAAATGGTGTTTTTTTTTAATTAAGTTCATCAAAATGCGAATCCTACCAAAAATATGTATTAAATTCTTAAAACTGTATCTATGTCCGAAATTCGGATAAGGTGTACTAAAACAAGTTAAAACCCTCTTTTTTTAGTCAAATTTCCAAAAATTTTCTCGGGGAGGACCCAGAGCCCCCTGATGGTTCTTGGAACCTACTTTTTTAAAATTAAGTTGGCTTGTTTCATTTAATATCAGCAGTGGCGTAGCCAGAAATTATTTTTGGGGGGTGCACGATGATATCGAAGAAAAATTTAGGTTTTATATTAAACTAGCCATGTAATAATATAAAAAAAAAAAAAAAAAAAACCTAGCCATGCAATAATATCAATCTTTCTTGATCGTAGTAAAAGAATTCAAGAGGTTTATAATTATACAAAAAAAAACACAATAACAATAAATAAATTATTAAAGTAATCTTAGAAAAATATCTTCAAAATATTCTTTTAAAGGAAGCCACACATTAAGAAGGCACTCTTATTTTTTCTCTTAATGAATAATTTAATTATAAAATAAACTAATGTTGAATTAATCATGACACCAAGAAATCCATAGTTAACCACTAACATATAAGTAGAACGAAGTATTTCATCAACACTTATTATAACACACTTATTATTATAATAATAAGTATCATCCTGAATTTGATGAGTAAATTTGTTAAACCCGAATGTTTATGTAACTCTTTTCACTCTTTTACGACATTTGCATGAAATATTTACACATTCCATCCAGGAAATATAGTAATTTATTCTTATTCTAGTACCTACTATTCTCATACATTTAACAATCAATTGCAATTAAACTATAAATAAATGTTTCCGAATCGAATTTTTATATATTAAATATGTATTTTTATATATTGGACATGATACTACTAGTTAATATACTGGTAGCTCTAAAAAAGTGTTATTCCATTTTTTAAATTATAAAAAATTTATCTTCCAAATAGAAATAAATATTCATATTCAATCTTACTCCAACAAAAACTGAATGTTTAAAGTGATTAAAGTTTGAATTCTTTCACAGGTGTTGGATTAACATACTACCTATAATTAGAACTCGTAAAAGTGGTACAGATTTACATATTTGTGTCATAATAGAAAAGTAAAAAATTATATATCGGAAGTTAATATTTCTTTTAAAAAACGAAAAATGAAGAGAAAATAATGAGAAAATAAGAAACTGAAAAAGCAGAAGGATGAAGCATAGGCCGGCACAAACACTACATAGCTACTTTCAAAAAGTATAAACAAAAAACTTTTTCATGTATAAAAATAATGGTCCTATACACAGCTAAAAATTCAATAATTTTTTTTATTTTTAAATCAAATTGCGTCTTTTCCTTGAATATAAATCACCATTAATTTAAACAAAATCAAAATTGCATTAAGTCATTAATTAAAGTTATTGGTAACCCCCTAAAATACCACTTACCATCTCTGTAGAAGAATTAATAACGCATCCATGGGGTCTTTTTGGATCAGGTGGTCTTTCACTTAAGCTTTTGTCATTCACATATGTATTTTTAGAAAAAAAATCATTAATTGTTCGTTTGCTATTCATTTTAATAAGAGGGCAATTTTATCTCAAGTCTATCGGACACAGAGAAGACGGATAAAAAATGTGACTACTAAGTTTAAACTGATACCTTCTGCTGACCCCTTCCAGAATTTAAGAACTAGATATATTATTTGTACTTATAAATACAAAATTTTAAATTATTTTTGATATCTGAGGGATCAGAGCTCCTAAGTCTGATGTGGTCGCCTCGATAATCGGTTCTAATTCCATTCTCTTCTCTCCCTCGTCTCGAAGAGCGTTCTTGTTTATATCACTCAAGATACAAGGGGACAGAACACATAAAAAGTTCCCGCCAATTGTGGGGGTGTCTATACCGCCGAAAGGGACCTCCCGGCTTCTCGGCTTTGACAGGTTTATGAGGAGGGTGTTAATGAAAGTCACGCAGCTGGGAGATAGTACCGCCGCGCCGGTGCAATCCCATTCTTAGATTTAAAAATTATGTATTACAATTATGTTAGGGAAATAAAAAAAGCTAATCGAAAATATTTTATTTTAAGAAAAAAAATGTTTGGAAAAAGTTTGGGGGGTGCAAAAGACCCGTTGCACCCCCCCTGTCTACGCCACTGAATATCAGATATTAAATTTTGAAAAGTCGTTGATTAAAAAATATCCAGGGTTCCGCGATCATTGGCAACAAATTGGGGGGTTTCACAAGCAAAATAATTTGGGAACCACTGCACTAGACTACTCCTGTAGTGGAGAAAAACGGGGGTGTCATCCTTTCCACTTCCAACAGCCAGTGGCGTAGCCAGAAAAAAAAATTTCGGAGGGGGATATTGGAATTTTGGGGGGGGATATGGAGTAACTTTATTTCTATTCTATGGTCAGAAATTCGGGGGGGATATATCCCCAAATCCCCCCATGGCTACGCCCCTGCCAACAGCTATTGTAGTCTGGGGCAGGGGTCTTCAAACTACGGCCCGCGGGCCGAATGCGACCCGCGAGGCCCTCTCATCCGGCCCGCGGATACTTTTCTACCTGCGAAAAATATTACGAATTTGTTGTGTACCAAAATATCCAAGAGTTCCCTCTCCACGAAATTCGGACTAGGGGTAGTACCAAAATGAGGGAAAATCCTGTTTTTTAGGGTCAAATTTCCAAATTTGTTCTGGTGGAGGACCCCCAGACCCTTCTTTTGAAACTTTTAACTCAGTTAATAACTTTAATCTTCATAAAAGTTCAGAAAATTTGTAATCCTACCTAAAAATGCATTGAAAAGGTACATTAAAACATCTTAATGAGCGCATAAGAGGGCTTTGGGATAATTTTAAGTCTCCTCTCCGATAAAAAATCTTGTTTGGGGTATATATATATCGTCGGCTTATAATCGAAAGGCACTAAGTCACTTTTGGAAGATATTTTGAAAGCGGTGGAACGTCGCCAACGAACGAGCGGAGTCTTGGCGCATATTTATAATATCTCGTCCTGATGTTGCCAGAGTTGCTTATATTGCGATTTTGCTTTAAACTAGAAAGAATTCTTACAGTAAAAAGCGTAAATGTTGGTTCGCGATTAATGATTTATTAAATTGAAATTTCATCATGTAATTGAATTAATTTAAGGATTATAAAATATTTTATAATTCGATTTTTCAAAGTTTTTATAATAATATTTTATTTTTCATACATTATGACTAGAATGGCAACGGTAAAATGATCGCCAAATTTGGCATAACCTCGTACGGAGTAGTTGAGCAAAGAGTGACTTAGTGCCTTTCGACTGTAAGCCGACGATATGATATGACTGAATTTTCTCAGAAGATATTACGGCACATGGATCCAAAAAAAAACCCTATTTACTGATACCGTGATACCTATTTCAAACTGTTTTATTTTCAAAAGTTCACAAGATACAAGTGCACTTGTGCTTGCATATTTTAAATTTAAAAGTTTCTTAAATGCATGTTTTTTCTCTTTTGAAAATAATAATTGTGATTTAATTATAATGTTGTTCAGGGCCGGACTGGCTGGTACCAGGCCCCGGTGGCTAAAAATTAAAAGGGCCCCATACATTATCTGTTCCTCCTCCATTCCAATACAACTCAGTGGTAGATCCAGGATTAGGTGTCTTTTTTTTTGGGGGGGGGCTAATGTTTTTTCTAAATTGAATTGAATTATCTTGATAATTTAATAGTAAAAATAATTTTTTTCGAAATTTGATTCTAAAAATAGGGTTTTAACTCGTTTTGGATACCTAATTCGAATTTCGGATATACATTTTAAGGAACTTAAAATATTTTTGATAGACTTTTCATTGTGATGAACTTATAAAAAAGGTTTAAAAAATATAGTTCAAAGTACCAAAGGGTGGGGTCTGGGGGTCCTCCCCCAGAAAATTTCTGAAATTTTGATCCTAAAAACAGGTTTTTTTACTCGTTTTGGTACTTTTCCCTTGCAAAACTTTTTACTTTGTAATTTCTTTACTGTATTACGAAGTATTATGATTTGTTCCATTAGTTAGAAAATTAGTTCATATAAAACAAAATGTTCAAAAATTAGGCAATGTTAAAAAAGAAACAAGCAGTTAAATAAAACAATTATTTAATATTAATATATCTTGATTGCTTTACAAACATTTATCCTAGATATTATTTATAGGTACAAATGAAAGAAAAATATGAACACAACACACATCAATTGTAATAATTAAATTTAGTTAATAATTAAATGTTCTAGCTATTTCTGACTATTCATAATAACACATAACTATGACATAACTGACTATTCATTTATGAACTGAACACATAACTGACTATTCATAACACACCAAACATAAGTTTCAACCGCAACATCGCTACAGGCGACCGAAACATCGCATGTTTCCAACCTAGATTGACAACTAAGTTGATCGTTTGTAGTGGCCTTAAAAAAACATAAATTTAAGAGAGGCAGCCTCACATAAAGTTAAATTAAGTGAAAATTTTCCCTTCCATGACAACTGAAAAAAATCAAGAAAGTTCACTCTTCATCAGCAATGTAAAATTAATATAAAATAATTTTGTTAACAAATTATTGAAATTTTGTTTCTGGATACTTTCTTTTATTATGGCATTATTTTATTAGAAAATTGGACCTATCCTCTGCCACACAATCACACCAAGTAAAAGTAAATACTATCACAAACATTCTTACCTTATCAGGTGAAAATAGTGGACTTACATCAGCAGCAAAAGTTTTTGAAAAAAAAAATTGCAAGCGAAACTTAAACTTAAAAGCACACCAACGAAGACACCAAAAATTGCAACAGCACTGCTCTGCCTGCGACGTCAATGTCACTGCCTTTTCCATTCTGCTCCCTTCAAATGACCATCCCCATGGTGTGTACAATTTCGAAGAATGCAAGAAAACAAGGCAAACGACCCTAGGTTCCGTTATCAGATACTCAATATCCTGGAATAGCGCCAAACCCTTTTCTTCGAGACCCCCCTCTTTCCCTCCTTTCACCGAGATGGACCACCGGAATCGTACTGTAATTAGCCAACATGTGTCGTCCAGCATTGGTGTCGGCGACACGGCGGGCCCCTTATCGTCTCGGGGATTGTCTCCGGCTGCCCCCCTCTCGGTGGGCCTGGTCATGAGCGAAGTGAGGGCCTACTGTGTGAGAGCGAAATCAAAGAGAATTCTCACGGGGGCCCCTTGGACCGTCGGGCCCCATTGCTTCTGCCCTCCTCTCGGCTGTCCTCCCATCTTTTGAATTTATTTTTAAAGTATCAAAATTTTGATTTGGGCCCCCTTTTTCATAAGGCCCCCACCTGGGTGGCGATCGCCACCCGGCCACCCGGGCCAGTCCGGCCCTGATGTTGTTACTTAATTCTTCTTTCAAAACATAATGCTAAACCCCCATTTAAACTACCCACGAGCCGACACTGGTTTTGATTCTTTTTTTATTTAACCTCGAGTTCTCGAGTAAGTAAATGGCCCCCGAACTGCTGTTTAATAGTTAATGCGGCCCGCGGGCTGAAAAGTTTGGAGACCCCTGGTCTAGCTAGTGCATCGCAACCTTCTTTCTCTCCGCCGTTTGTTTGATAAGAATGGTTTTCGGGCCGAAAAACCCTTCTAGTTTGGCCAGGGCCTTAGAAGAGTTATTTCAAAGGGGGGAAAACCGGATAGAAGCTACGGACTTGGGGTCATCTAATATAATAAAAGTCAAATCTTGTGGCTGGCTGGGAGTGTTTGTCCTTTATACAAATCTACAGTTTCCTTCCGATCTGCACCAAACTTGGTATACATACGTAAAAACACCCCATTTGAAATTTAGGCGATGTTTCGAAGTTCTAGAACGACCCCTTGACCCTCTTTTGACCCTTTTTATGTTGTTAAAACGCTTATTTTTCTCCATTTTTAAACTTTTGGCCCGAAGCCAATTAAATACCGTCACTAAATCAAAAAAAATTATTTCATGAGCTAACTCGTGTCGCGGCAGCCAATGAAATAATCGAAACACTTTTTTCGTTATAAAAGAAAAACTAATCATGGTAGAAGTACAATATTTTACACACATATACAATTATTTTTAACAAAAAGATTGTCGTTTCGTTTTTTAAAAAAATCGAATTTGTTTTAGAATTATTAAGATTAAAGTTTCAATTTTTTCCCTGGTCAAACATGGCTACCGTCAACCAACCTATCCTTTATTTGTTTTGTTACAAGTTTTATTTATCATGCTATGGGTTTAGTTGGATATACACAGTTGGAACGGGGATGAAAAAGGCGTTAAGAACACCAAGATAAAAAAAGTTACCGAGAACACCGGGATATGAAAAATTATTACCGGGAGAACCGGGATATAAAAAAATACCGGGAGAACCAGGATATAAAAAATACCGGGACCACCGGGAAATGAAAAAATACCGGGAACATCGGGATATGAAAAACTACTGGGAACTTTGGGATGATTGGTAATTTCGGTTACAGAAAATTAGACATATAATTGAGAAAACATTAAAAAAAAATTAATACACTCCACCCGTGCAAGGCCGGGCATTTCAGCTAGTATTCAATAAAAGAACAAAACATTCGTTCATAGGAATTCATTCAATAAAAAAGGGAATATCGTGGAGAAATTTGCGGAACATCCCTCCCTTAATTCCCATAAATCCTAAATTTCTTTAAAATAATCCCTAATGGAAGGAAGTAGAAGGAAGCACTTCAAAAACACTCAGGTTATTTTTTTTACCGTTTGACCACACAAAGAGACCGGGGCCATAACTGAAGACTGATAGAATTCTCTTTGTGTGGTTTGGGGATTTTCCTAGCACTCCCGTCCAAGGAGAGGTTTTCTTTTGTTCGCTAATTGACCACTCAAAGAGACCGGGGCCACAAACTGAGGGTTGTGTAAAAGCCTTCCTTCCTGGAATTGAAACTATATTTGTTTTTTTTTCTTTTGCAGTGCCGATACTAATCCACCCGATAGGATTACAAGCACCGTCAAGGAAACAGAGTCCGCCCAGTCTTTTCTGTTTAACCTCGCCCTGTCCCACATCGCCGTACACAACTATGTGGCGACGCGGGAGTTCTGCGACATGTACCGCAAGCTGGTACTCTCGCTGCCCCATCCTCGGGAGTCGTTGGCAGCGGTCAGCAAGAGGTTCCTCCTATTCTTCAACACTATTCCAGTGGACATCGATTGGTGTAAAGAACGATACATGGACAGTCCCATGCATCCGGAAAGCCGCGTTCTGGGCGAACCTGTGAAACTCAGCGAGTTGTGCCGCTGCGTTCTGAGGGAGATACTTCGAGACAACTTCCAGCTGCCTCATGGAGTCCACGGTATGAAAATACCGAAACTGATCAAAGCGTTCCTCACTTTTGACGTACCTAGCCTAGAGTAGGAATCATCTGGTCAAGAGGAGCCATGAAAATTATTAACATTGTACTTTTTGGTAATCGGCATACATGGGTGTGTCTATTCACTATAATCCACATGGCCGACACGCAGGGCGTTTAGCGTTGGTCCCTAAGTCCCTAAAACTTTTATAGGCCTCTAAGAGTCCCTTTTTTGGCCCCTAAAAGTCCCTTTTTTAGCTTTTTGTCCCTAAAGTACAGCTCCCGCAACAAAAAACGTTAAATTGATCCATCGATGGATAGGCTGGGGATGCCAATTTTGGCGATTAATTGACAGTTTGGGCAAAGGAAACTGTCAATTAATCGACAAAACTGGCATCCCCAGCCTAACCATCGATGGATCACTGTAACGTTTTTTGGTGCGGGAGCTGTACCTAGAATTAAGTAATATGTGTCACGTTTGAATTACTGTAAAAAGTTTCTAGTCATAAAGTCAACCATATGGACTTCTATTCCTATCTTTGTGGCGTTTGACAAAATGTCGTGTTGGCCCTGTGAATTCATTGAGATTGGTGCTACCGTTTGTTCATATCAGCAATTTTTACAAGTGTTAATAAAGAGATAATCATCATTACATGTTTTTTTTTATGAAGGAACTTTCAACAAGTTCTCCCAAACTCTGATGCACAGCCAGATTCTTTTAGAGTACAGGGTGTTTCAAAAGTCCCTTCCACGGCTATTATTTTGAAACAATAACGTCTCCTAGGGTCATGGAAGTAAGGGATACCCATAAGGGATTGATTTTTTAAAAAAAATTAAAAAAATTGGATTTATTTGATTTAAATCGGATTTTTTTTATTTAAATCAGATTTTTTTTATTTAAATGAATTACTAGCTCTGAACTTCCCCAAAACTGGTTAATAATTTACTGATATTGTAATATCCATGTTATATAATAGTTTAGCATTACTTAATATCCCAATATTTATCTATTTTAGGCATTAATTAAGGGAAGTAGTTTGCTACCATTTCATGGTGAGATGCCCAAACCCATCCTAAAATGGTGAATGAAACAATTAATTGTACTATCAATTACTAAAATTATTTATCCTTCTTTCTATAACTATTTTTGCCTAATTTTGAATCAATTTTTAAAAGAAATGATGACTATTTCTAAAAAATATATATGCATCAATTTTATGTAAAAATTTTAATTTCAATAATTCAGTTTTATTGATTTCACTAAATGTATTGTGCATTTATTTCTTTAAAATAATAATTAATTACTTATACAAATAAAATCAAATAAGCAACTTATTGACAGTTATGTACCCAGAGTATTCGCTGTAGTTATGTTAAAAAAAATAATAGTTTGGAAAACATGACTAAAACTACAAAAGCAAGCTTTCGATAAAAATCATTCTCATGCTTGTATTTTAAAAAGGGGATGTATACCTGAAAAAAATTTAAAGATTTTTAATTCTAGTTTAATTCATCACAATTATTGATTCCAAACGCTGCTATTTACCTCTTTTCGTTGTAAATATTTTTGTAATTGGTAGTACAATTTGTTCTTGAAATTACAGGCAATTTTATGTAGATAGAGGAACCTAAACCTATCTCCCAGTTATTTTAAGCAACTGCAACTAGCAGAATTTAAAAAAAATTGAAATGCAAATAACCTTGCAAAGCATTTTAAAGCATACAACTATTTTTTTATTTAAATTGTGGCAGTTTAACATTTTTTATTTAAATCAATGATTTTTATTAAAAAAATCAAGTGATTTAAATTATGATTTAAATCGCGATTTAAATCAAGCAACCCTGCTTATAAAACTGAGCTTTTAATGGAAAATATAATATTATTTGAGAAAAATTACTTTATTTACTTCTTTGCTCTATATTAAGGTCAATAAAGGTAGACATTATTATAATAAGTATTAAAATGCCAAAAATGTGTAAAAGACTTAGAACTTTTCAGGGGATGATTATATTTCTGAAGCTAAAAATTTCAGTAAACCCAGATTTTAATAATTTAATACATATTTACTATAAACATCACCGGCATTCCATAATTTAATGCCAAATTTAGCTTCAAATTCATAATTTCAATTCAATTTCCAGGCTTTTCCACCAAATATCGTGTAAAACTACTGCTGGTCAATTTTCAAAAAAATTCGTTTCTTTATAAAAACAAATAAAATTCCCTATACTTTTATTTTAAGTGTCAGAAATTATTAAAATAATATCAGTTTGAAGAAATTTTTATCGCATTTATTTTTATAATTGCAAATTCTCATTTTTCCCCAAATAGGCTTTTGAGCATAGAGGCGCAATAGATTGGTGGTTCCCAAAATCATGATTACCCTGAAATTACTAAGTTCTAGCCAAATTTAGCTTTAAATTCATAATTTCAGTTCAATTTCCAGGCTTTTCCACCAAATATCGTGTAAAACTACTGCTGGTCAATTTTCAAAAAAATTGGTTTCTTTATAAAAACAAATAAAATTCCCTATACTTTTATTTTAAGTGTCAGAAATTATTAAAATAGTATCAGTTTGAAGAAATTTTTATCGCATTTATTTTTATAATTGCGAATTCTCATTTTTCCCCAAATAGGCTTTTGAGCATAGAGGCGCAATAGATCGGTGTTTCCCAAAATCATGATTACCCTGAAATTACTAAGTTCTAAATTTCTTCTGCTGTAGCTACCTCTAGATTATGAAATTGTAAGTTCAGAGCTTCAAAAAAGATCAATTTATGATTTTTTGCATTATTTTCTTCAAATAAAAAAAATTAGACTGCTTTCAGGGGGAATTTGGAGGAAAATTAACAGGATATATACCTAAATTGCATCTGAAACATTTTACCTTTGTAAAATGAATTACCCTCAAAAAATAGGGAATGGACAGAGCTCTTCCATGATTTTTTACCGATCCACCCTTGTGTATTCGGAGGAATGCAATTTGTAACTTATCTGCTCGAAAAACCTGTTTCAAGCATTCTTTGTTATCCCAAACTGGTCTAGTGACCTTGACCTGTGTGGGAAAAGAGGGTAAAACTGATAAAACAGGATTCTTCAAATTTTTGACAGCACTCTAGTCCTAGTGCGATTTCATAAGGGTAGAAGGCTTTGGGTCAGAATGACCCGCCCCGCGGTATTAGGTATACAAAAAAATTGTAAAAGCTAAAATCCTCATTTTATCACAGATTACTATTATTCAGGAAAAGCCACAAAATTTTTTAAGTCTGCGTTTGTAACGTTTTGAGAAAAACGAAATCAAATCTCGTTTTCGGTCAAATTGACCCACTCCGCGGTTCTAGTGTAAAAATGGTTCTGAAACAAGAGAAAAATAATCAAGAAAGTCCTAAAAAATGCGTGTAGCCTATAACCTCTATGAAGCGTTCGAAATTGGGGTGGATTGCTGGTCCGGGACAACTAAAAAAACGACTCGGACCAGTGGAATCAGAAAATCACTGGTCCGCCGGACCAGTGTGTGTGTGGTGAAAAAAATATCCCACCCTCAAATTCTATACTCGATTGCAACGTTTCTTGAACCCAGTACGTCACAAATGCGAAAGGAGAAACACGCAGCCAGTTGTGTTGATAGGAGCAGTTTCGGTACGCAAATCGCTATTGAAAAACACTATAAATACATGGGTTTAACAAAATAATCATATTTTTAAATTGACGTTCTTTATTTCACTCAAAATTCAGACACCGCGATTGGAACTTATTTTGTTTATTAGTGACGTCGTAGGGTCAACTTAAGTTGCAACCTAGTACTATAGTTTTCGCTACGAGTTGGAGAAGAAAGTTATGAAAGAGGCATGCACCGTTCACACACACTCTCTCTCCTAACAACCGGTTCAGGGCAGTTCAAGGGGGTTCCCCCGGCGAAAAAGAAAAAATATTATTGAATATGTATTAGTTTTTAACATTGCTATTTATTACTCACATTCAGTGCAATAGTTACTTTTTAATATTTAATTTCAATTTGTCGGACCAGTGATTTTTGTTGCGGACCAGTACGATTGGCAAAGCACTGATCCGCAGGTCCAGTGATTTTTTTTCCCAATTTCTAACGCTGCCTCTATGAATATTTTTCAGTACCATTCCAAAGACATTTTCTTTCAAATAGTGAAGAAAAATCTGTGGGGTTTGGGGGTTTAAGAGGTTTTTTTGCATCGTTTGATGACAGAAAGTGATTCTGATTAAAATCCACTTTAACATAAGTAGCCATCCAGAAAAAACTACTGGCCCTTGGTAATAATTTCTGTAAAGAAAATTTCTGAGTTTCGGGGGGGATATATCCAAAAATCCCCCCGAAACTCAGAAATTTTCTTTTATTCACTATAGAAAACCACTAAAACTACCCCATTCCCGAAATATCAATATCCCCCCTCTAAAAAAAATTTATATTTATATATATTTAAATACAAATATGGTTTTAAAAATTTAATAGTTTTACCTGCAAACTGAAAGTATTAACAATTCAAAAGGATGCACATGAAGCCCCGTTGAGCTAAAAGTAGTCTATAAAAAAGCTAAAAATTAATTGAACGGGGGATTTAAAAATAGAAAGAATCCAAAGCTAATATAAATTCCCCGTATAAAGAAAATCCGAATCCCGGAGCCCCCGCCTCAAGCGCAGAAGTCAGACCCGCAACCCACCCGAATAGGAAGGAGAAAGACCCGAGCAGCACCCAAACCCCCTCCCCGCAAAGACCGCTTATACCGATAACCGATAAATCAAACTTATGGAGTTTTAGTACGAATTTTATATGAAACTATGCGGAAATTTTCTGCATATTTCAAAACCGTCCTTATCTTTTTTCTATCAGCAACAGTTAAGAAAATATATAGTTCGTCTTAGACACTGGAAGGAAACCATCTCACTTCCTTTAGAATCCGCATTGATTGATTGACACTTCCTTACCAGGTGGTAGACATTCCTCCCCTGGTGGTGATAAGAAAACACATCTAATTGGACGTGTCCATGTCCAATCTGGAAAACGACACCGGATTTTATCTCAGGTCTGATATCTGAAAGCGTGTTAAAAATAGGCAATTTCCGCATTCGCATTCTTTTTATTCGATAGATATACATCCCAAGAGGAATATGTGTATACGCTCCCAATTTTTTTTTAATTGTGATGTTTTTCTATTTTTTAATTTAATTTCAAAGTTTGACTTTTAAAAAAGGGGCGCGAAAACTACAATTGACGTCATTCAATCAGAAACATTGGTTGAAGACAATGGTTTAGGATTCTAAGCGATTGTTAACTTTTACTTAAAGGCAGTGACGGATTAATGCAATTTTGTGGGTGGGGGCGGTTAGTTGGAGTATTCAATTTACAGAAGACCCTCCCTGGGATATAATTTAAAAAAAAAAATAATATCTTTAAAACTATACTCGACAGCAACTTTTCTTGAACCCAGTACGTCACAAATGCGGAAGGAGAAATCGGTAAACACAAAGCCTGTTGGATTGCTAGGAGGAGTTTCGGTACGCAAAATCGTGATTAACAAAATAATAATATTTTTTAATTGACATTCTTCATTTCACTCAAAATTCAGACACCGCGATGGGAACTACTTTGTTGGTTAGTGACGTCATAGGGTCAACTTAAGTTGCTGTCTAGTAGCCGTTTTAAGACTTAAAATTGATATAAAATAAGTTTAAAAATAGTGGAGAAGGGGGGACATACGTAAAAAAATTGTGGGCAGTATAGAAATTGAAGTAAAAAGGGGTCTCGGGGGTCCTCCCCAAGAAAATTTTTGGAAATTTGATCCTTAAAATCAGTATTTTAACTCGTTTTTATCCATTTAATCCGATTTTTGAAGGGGAAGCCACGCCCCTTTTAACTAGTGTTCGGCACTAGTTAACTAGAACTAGTTGCAACTAGTAGTTAACTACTGATCAACTAGTAGTTTAACTACTTTTAGTTTAAAGTAGTTCAACTATTAGCTTAACTACTTTTTTAACTAACTACTAGTTACTAGAATTAATTAGAATTTTGCCAAAAAGTAGGTTACGAAATTAAATAGACTAGTTAACTACTTTGGGAAATATTTAACTATTAGTTGCAACTAGTCCCAGGAAAAAATAGTTAACTACTAGTTACAACTACAATTTCCCAGACTAGTTAGTAGTTGGTAGTTAACTATTTTTTGCCCACTTGTTGCCGAACACTACTTTTAACCCCCTTTATACCATACACCTCTGGCTCATGGTATGGTACTGGGGATTCCCCCATAAATTTTTTAACTTTTAGGACAATTATCTACCTTAAAACAGAAAATTAAATAATATAACCTATATGCTCCACTTTCTGTTCTCACGTTTCTCCTGCATTGCCGTTGCCCCTTCATGCTTCGTTGACCCCCACTCACACCAGATGAGGGTCCAGAACAAACAAACCAATGCAAGGAAGTTCTGGAAAGCCCGCCCGTGACAGACGCCTCGCCCTTTGCATTCTTTGCTATTGAATGGGGAAGGGAAGGAGGTTGGAAAGTGAATAATTTTCCTTCCACGTAGGAGGTCGGCTTCATATCGAAAATAGCAAAAATTTTACGATTTTTTTTTTTTGTCATTTAAATTATAGTTTATAACAAACACTATGCGACAAAAAAAATGTTTTTACGTTTTTCGACGACTTTATATCTTTGAACTCGATTTTCAGGGTCAAAAAGCATTGCTTTAGTCTTCAAATTGCCCCCCTGAAGACAAGAAAGGTTCAAATTCATAACAAATGGATAGGTTTAAGGGGTAATTAACCCCCTAAAAACGCAAAAAATCGCTAAAAATAGTAAGATTTGTTATACCCTATTTATTTAATTTTTTTGAAGCAATTCAATTTTAAAGGGTCCTAACCGTTCCCCAAGGACCCAAATTTTATTATGATATGCAGCAATGATTGTTAGGAAAAGCGGTTGAGGAGTTATCGCCCCCGAAGCACCCGCGGAATGGTTCGGAAAGATCTCTGACTAAATCGCGCTGGCGCAAGCACGCTCAAGAAACATGGAATATCGAACCAAAGAATTTCTACTTAGGAAAAACTTATAATATACGAAAAATGTCATTTTTTAACTTTTCATAGCATGAATATTAATACCTGAGCGTGCGAGCGCTAGCGCGGTTAAGAGATCCTTCCGAACCCTTCCGCGGGTGTTTCGGGGGCGATAACTCCTCAACCTCTTTTCCTAAAAATCATTGCTGCATATTATTAAATTTGTGCCCTTGGGGAACGGTTAGGACCCTTTAAAAATTAATTGTTTCAAAAATAAATGAAATAAATAGAGTGTAACAAATCTTACTATTTTTAGCGATTTTTTTTGCGTTTTTAGGGGGTTAATTACCCCTTAAACCTATCCATTTGTTACAAATTTTCATATTTCATTAATTTGAACCTTTCTACTCCTGGGGGGGGCAATTTGAAGACTAAAGCAATGCTTTTTGACCCTGAAAACTGAGTTCAAAGTTATAAAGTCGTCGAAAAACGTAAAAAGGGAGAGGGGGCTCTTCCCCGAAAATCTGAGGCTGATGGAGAAAAACGGGGGTCGGATTCGTATTCAGGGTGTCATTTTACATAAGAATCTGCTTTCAAAGTTTCTGTGTCATTTTGACCCATTTTTTTAGGTCGTATAGTAACTTATAATTGAAATTTGGGGAAATTTTTTTTTAGGGCTTAAAAACTTTATTGATGTCACAATCAATAGAATGCAAGGCAAAATTTCTGCTTTAAAAACTTTCTCGGTTGAATTTTTACACGAATAAAAGGAGAAGAAATTTTACTTTGCACCTTCCAAAGCAGGCAATTTTCAAACAACAGTAAGGATTCCAACAAGCCCAGTGCTCTGAAAATTCAGGCAAAAGATTGAATCAATACAGCTATCTATTATTTGTTTTTGGTTTTTAAATTGAATTTAAATAAGAGAAATGTGGGTTGTTCCTTGTCTTAATGGACCCCCTTCTTCTCCCCTAATTTTAAACTTATTTTATATCAGTTTTAAGTCTTAAAACAGCTTAACACTGCTAGATTTAAAGATATTATTTTATCTCCCAGGGAGGACCTAAATTGAATATTTCATCTACTGGGGATGAGTTTGGCAAAAAAGCAAAAAGTCTGAAAACTGCGAGAACGACATTTAATCTCTTAAATTGAGAATAAATCGAAAGAACTAATCATTACAATTAGTTGACATTAATTTCAACAACAAATTCTTACACTTTAAAATTAATTACCTCATTCATAAGTAGGCCTACCTTACCATACGTCCTGGTTTACCCAGGACAGTCCTGGGTTTTGGAGGCTGTCCTGGGTCCCACAATGTCCTGGGTTTTTGTAATTTTAAGACTGGACAAAATGTTTTGTGAAATTTTCGAACAGCATTTTTTTAACCTACTTCTACGGCTTCACTTTAACTCATATTTAAACTGCTGAAAGGGGCCGACTCTCTATTTGTACTGTCAAACACCTTTTAAATGTGAAAATTAACTCTGAACTTAATTGTTGTGAATTTTACGATTTAATTAAACCTTACAAAGAATTTCTGAAAAAAGTGATGTCAAGTGAAAAGTACAAATGATTAAATAAAGTATTAGTATGTTATTTCAGTTTAAATGTTTAATTTTTTTTAGTTTGGGTGTTTATTTAGTTTTTAATCTTTGATGGACCGATAGGTCGACAAAGCGTCCTGGGTTGAGCTCAAGAAAATATGGTAAGCCTATTCATAAGTCAAAAACATCAACTTGAATTTTTAAAAAATGAAATTCCCAGTCAAAAATTTCAGTTCATAAGCTGATTCTTTTTAAAATAAAAAGTCTGAAATTTTCAAGATGTGTGAAAATCCTACAAAAGGCTGAAAAACTCATCCCTGCATCTAGGCGCCCCACCAACAAAATTCCCATAAACGGTCACGGAGACCAACCTTCTTCAAAAACGAACCGTCACCATTGTCGAGGCCTCACATTTCGGTATTTCCCTCACCCCCCACCCCCCAGGTAGATCAGCTGGTTCTTCCCTTTATTCGATTGAAAAGGAGCAAGAATCCCTCTGTGTGGCGGTCAAGTATAAATAGGGGCTTAAAAATTCAAGTTGAAGCACGAAACTTCCTTGTTTGAACTTTCACACAATAACCTAACCACACAATATCCTTGATGAATGATAACTGTCAGAGAGCTGCATCCATCCATCCATCATCCGATTCCAAAGATAAGGACCACGTGACGAATCGGGGGTGTGTCTGTTTTGGTAGGGGTGAAACTGACCAATGGCTACGCTATATAGGCCGACTATTCTTGACCTTCCGCCACCAGCGCCACCTAACGGATACTTCGACAGTATATACTTTTCCATCAGTTCAGAATTTTAGTGTGAGATCTGGTAGTGTCTTGTAGTCTTGTGTAGTGTCTTGTAGTCTTGTGTAGTTTGCCAGGGAAGAAATGAGTGCAGCAGCTGACGTCCCGAAGGAACAGGCTAGCCCTAACCCGCCGGCCATCAAGGCAAGGGTTTCCAGAAGGAAGAGCCGCAACACCGGGAAAAAGTAAGCCTAACTTTTCCTTATTTCTTACATGGGTAATGTGCCTACATTGGAGAATTTTTATTTTTTTCAAAAACATGAAAATATATTCTGATATTTTCATATTGTTGTTTCTGTTTATGTTAGAAATCAATATTATTCAAGCTTTTTAAACCACAAAAATGTTTTTTCATATAAATTAATTCAAAAAATCAATAACATTTTTAAGTTTACGACGCATCTTATAATTAAAAATCTAATGTATTAAGTTTGAGTAATTTTTTAACTTGCCATGGAATTTAAATTCAATTATCTATCGGATAACCGAGAAGTTTTAAGGTAAATGAATTTACTTAATAGTTATGGACTTTGTCTTAAAAGTTCATGTTTTTAGATAATTTTTTTTCTATTTTTACATATGAACAGGCCACGAAATTGACGTTTTCAACGTAGGCACATACCTTTTATGCAGTTAACTGTGTGTTTTTAATGGACAATTGCAGTCATTTTTTATTGTGAAATCTATATGTATTCGTAATAGCTTAAAACCTTAAAGCTCTAAATTTTAAGTTATTTTTAATTAAAAACAGCTTCTTTTCGGTCTGAGCTGAAACAACTGGTGACGTCACGCGTGTCTTTGTTCAATCATTTCACTTTGAAAGCCAATATAAGCTCTATTGCTAGTAAAAAGCATAAATGCAGTTGTTTTCATGAATTTAAAATTATTTTTCATTTAAGTTTATAAATATATTCCTGTAATTACTGTCCCATTAGCCCCTATACGTGGGTTATTAAGACACATGTGCAGGACACTAAAATTGGTTTTCCATATGTCGCCTGGGTTATTTTCAAGCTTTAATTAAGTACCACTTGGTTTATTATGAGTAAAGTAGGTTTATTCAAATTTATAATTAGGTTTTTCAAAGTTACTAAACTAAACTAAACTCATCGGCGCAACAGCCCTCTAGTGGAACAAGTCCTACGATGCCCATCTTCGTTTTCTTGACCGTGGGGCCCTTGGGTGCAAGGCATATGTCCCGGCGGTTAGGTGGTCAGTCTAACGCAAGACCCCCAGTGTTTAGTTCCCAAGCACGCTTGGTCCTCAATTTATCGACCCACTCAAGGGATGAAAGGTTGAGTGGACCTTGCCCAGCCCGGGAGCCGGGAATCGAACTCCGGACCTGTGGATCGGAAGAGCTATGCGCTACCACTGGGCCACCGGGCTTCCTTCAAAGTTAAGAGCGTGGATTGTTATTAATTTAAAACTGTCCTAAAAGCTTTGAATTTCATGTTTAATACTAGAAATAATTGCACTAATTAAATTTAAAGTACCTTAAAATACTATATTTAAGGTCTAAAAATGCGTTCGAAATCCAGAAAAGAAATTAGAAGAGATTCTTGAACTGTTCCAATGTGCCTCATCTACTACCAGTTAAATAAGAAATAGATATTTGTAATTGAAATTGGGAAACAAAACTTTTTTGGACATAACTTTATTGATAACACTAAAGAATTCAAGGCAAAATTTCTAATTTAAAAACTTTCTTGATTGAATTTTTACACGAAGAAAAAAGGTGAAGAAAATTAACTTTGCACTTTCCAAAGCAGACAGTGTTCAAACACTAAGGGTTCCAATGGAAGGCAAAGGATTGTATTGATACAGCTACCTATTGATATTTTTTCCAGATTTTTAAAGTGAATTTAACATAGAGATAAGTTGTTTGTTCTAATGTGACCCATCTTACAATGTGACCCATTCTCCCCAATCCAAAAATTAGGTATAAGGTAAAACACTATTTTTAGGCAAATTTACAAGCATTTTCTGTAGGAAGACCCCTCTTTAATTAATATTCAGTATTAAAAGATGATGGATGGGGTCAATAATTTATATATCCTCTGAAATTTTTGAAAATGCAGTTGTACCTACACAATATGTAAAAAAAAAACCTTCGTCCCACCCTCAACGGAAAAAGTTCCATATTAAAGATTCTACCCCGAAAAATACATCATGGATAAAAAGGAGCCAGATTTCCAGATTATTTTGTGGCACGCCACTTGATTTGTGATTTCGATTGCGGCCCTCGAGTTACTATAACAATTTCCGAATTTAATTTCTGTCTTGGATTCTCCCATTTCTCACTTTTGTGCTGTAAATTATAAGCAGAATCAGAAATATAATTTGAATGTCAATTTAAGAGGTTTTTAGGACTTTTCTTCAGTTGAAATTTCATAAGGTTTAAAAAGGGAATAAATTAATCAACTCTTTTTTAACTACATCTTAATTGTGTGTGAATACACTTATAGTATTTTTCGACTATTGTTCTGTATTTTATAAGGGTCGTGAATTTCCAGTTAACATTTTGTGGTTACCAGTGGCCTGTCCAGGATAATTTTACTACACGTTTTACGGTACCTTCACAAATTCAACATTTGATAATTAGGTACTTTCACAAATTCAGTTTTAGGAAAAAGGTACCTTCACATAATACATTTTTAAAAGAATGTTCTCTTACTAAGCTATGTTCTCAATAGTAAATTATTAGTCATTCTAGAATAAATTTTCTTTTGTTTCTAATGCTAAAAATTATATGTACTTGTTTTTAAGTTGATTTTGCACTTAAATTTTCACAAATTAGCACTAAATTTTCACAAAATAGGTACCTTTTAAACAAATCCGAGACAGACCCCTGGTTACATACTCATACAATGAAAATTCTATTATACAGGGTTTTTTTGTGATTTTCTTTTGTGCTCTCCTTTTTTCAAACTGGCTATTCTATATGAGGAATCTATTTTGTGTATGAGCATGAGCATTTGTAATGAAACTTACCAATGTTATTTCACAAAAAAACATCGGAACTACACCTTTTATATTATTTAGGAGTGCAGAATATAGTTGTTTTAAATTTCGATTATTTATATTAAAAAATAAGTTAAATGTAAATACATATTTAATTACTTTTCCTGGTGTTCAATGTTTCTGGGAAAAAAATTATATTTTCCATTCCAAAGTTGGGAATGTTGATACGACTCTAGAAAATTCTCTCACTTAAGCATGTGTGAAAAGCAATTCTCCCATTTGAAAGGGTTTAACTGTACATAAAAAATTGCTTTGTACCAACTACAAAAAATTTTTCCAGACTCCAAATCTACAAAGAGTTTGGGATGTGCATGTGGAAGGACTAAAAAATAGATATTTTGTTAAAAATGTATGCTTTTCTTAGATTTATGCTACCTATTGAGTTAGGTAGAGCATGGTAGGCACCCTTGTTGACTTATTAGTGTAAAAAATGCTGAGGGTATCTTGAGTTTTAAAATCTTCCTTTTTTTATAATCTCAATGTGGGCAGGTATGTTGATTCCATATGAAATCATTACATTTTATTAAAAGAAACGGCAGTTAAATGGAGATTTTAGGAAATCTTATTCTCGTGAGGATATATCACTATTTTCTGTCCAGTTGAATGATTAATTAATAACACTGGGCAAAATTGAAAATGCCATAAATTATATGTAATTTCAGCCTACTAAACACGCATATGGCGATAACAATTTGATCTTGGTTCCGATGTTTTCGTTTAGATTTTACTATCTATGATCATTTAATTTGCCTTCTAAGTGATGTTTACCCCTTTAATTCAAAAAGAAATAATTATGAAAACATGAAATTGTCTTGCAAAAATATAATTGAATTTGAAATGTCTGTTAGCTCTTTTGAGTATACTAAACGTCTAGTCTAGAATTTATCTAAAAATCGTCCAAAAGTTGTTCACAACTGCAAGCTTAGACTATTAGACTTAGTTCTGATCCCTTTGCTAAATTTCATTTATATACTCTTAGAAATACTCCCCGGGGTTATCCCTAAATTATCTAGTTATAGGATATGTGCCTTTAAAAATATTTACCGTTTCAATCTCTAACAAAAAGCCAATTTGTGTTGTCAACATGATTTACTCTGATTCTGATCAAATGCTTCCAAAATATTTTTTAAAAACCTTATAGATGGCATTTAATGTGTTGAGCGGGTAAAATTAGACATCTTAAGTGTGTAGAAGGGGTATTCAGACTCTTTACAATGTTCAAGTCATTTATGCTTTCAAAAGTAGAACGTCTATTTGTTTTATTGAATACAGAGTTAGCCGACTGATCCATTTTTAAAGTAACAGCCAACTTTTTTTAATTCCTGTTGGAAGTACCGAGTACTCCTTTCAAGTGTGCATAGACACTCAAATCATATTTCATAAACTAAATACGGTTTAGAAACTTCTAAATGTGTTTATAAGTATCTTTCATGCGCGCAACCTGTTCAATGGGATTGGAAGGCAGTTTACGACTTTTGCGAAGCAATATCGTTATGACATTTAATTTTGACATATTTTTTGCTAAGATGCTACTTGTTTACATTGTCCGGGTCCCATTTTTATACTATCAAGCCTTCTTTATCCAATCGAAACACATTAATTACGATTAACACTATAATTTCCATCAAAATAATGATAAAATTATGTATGACAGCGACAAAATATTAATATTATAATCCATGCGTTGAATGCTTGAAGACATTCTAAATAAATAGTACTCAATTTTATGTCTGAACTTTAGACATAACTTAAGTATAAATTTATCCTGAGCAATGTTTTAAAATTCTAATATTTCCAAGGAAGATACAGAAATGGGTAAAATATTAAAGTTTTGGAGCCGAAAATGTAAAAAAAATTAAGCATCGTCACTAGGAAAAGGAATAGAAGCATGGTTCACACAAATTTTGTAATCTTTCCGAAACTACATTTAAATTTCCCTGTAAATGCCCTCCTCTTAAAAAAAATATTCGAAGAACACGATACCTACAGTATATATGTTACGGGCAATGTGATAAATCCGGGCATTATTAATAATGCCCGGGCCAAGTTCCATATTCAGTAGAATTTATGAATGAAATTTATCACTTTATAAATTTATGAACCTCCACTTCGGGTATTATTAATAATGCCCGATTAATCACTTTGCCCATAACATATATATCAAAGAGGGAGAATTTTTAAAAGCCCATGTACTACTAAAAGCCATGCCCCTACTTTGTTTTGCGGTAAAAAATGGTGACCGTTATCCCCATCCCAGTTGTACAATTGTTAGTTGCACTATTTGTTCAATTGTTAGTTGCACCTCAGTTGCACTAGTTAGGCAAATAACGCTTGCTGCCGCCTTTTGATGTCCCCAGTCTGTGTAAATAAAATAGGCGGTTTGAAGTCATTCTTTACCATGCCAACGCATAAGAAATTTATTGAGAAAAAAGTCAAGGTCAATCACCGATTCTATTTACACGGACTATAGTCATTCACCTGCCGATTCTATTCACACAGACCATAGTCATTCACCTGCCCTGCAAAGCAAAGAGGCTGAAACTTCAAATATAACGGGGGTTTTCTTTCTTGTGTGTTTGCAGAAGGGCGGTTCCCCGTCAAGAAAAACCCTCCGACAAACACAATGAACCCCATCTTGGGTTGTGAAGTACCTCCCAGGATGACAATGCTTTCAATAGACCTTCTGAGTGACAGTACAGATTTTACAGCCCTTGGTTTATGGCCCCGGTCTCTGACTTGTCACCCTTCCTCTGACTTGAGTGCCAGGGAAAATCCCCTTAACAAAAGAGATCGTGGCTCCCCCTTTGTTGGAGGGGGTCATCGTATGGTGGTGTTTGCGGTTTTCCTATTGTCCCCGTTTCAAAAATTCGGATATCTGTGTTCCTTATGATGTCTATTATAGCCATAGACACCTGTGAAAGACGGTCTCGCTCTGGTCGAACGCTTTTCTCGAGAGAATGTGGTTCACACGGTCGGAGAAAACTTATCCATTAATCCTTTCTTTTCAATCCAAATCCACCCACAAAAATACCTCAGCACGTGTAAAAATGTGTGTGGTCTTTCGAAGAACGCCTCGAAGTTTACCATATTTAGCTACCAACTCTTCCGTTTTAGCCGGGAAGATTTCCGGTTTTTTTAGAGAATCTTCCGTCATCTGTTTTTGCTCAGTTAAAAGATTTTTTTCTCATCAGTTATTAATCCGACTTGATTAAAGCTTAAAAGCAGTTGTTCTGGTGTTGGAAATAATGAGTATAGCTAAATCTCTTTGTAAAAAATAATGAATTGCGTATGAGAAAGCGGTTACCAATGCAGAATGTTTATTGACAGCTTTCATAATTGATCATTATTTGCCATTCAGCTGTGCTGATCATGCTGGAAAATTATTTCAAAAAATGTTTCCAGACTCCAAAATTACAAAGAGTTAGGAATGTGGAAGGACTAAAAAATACATATTTTATTTTGTTAAAAATGTATATTTTTCTTAGTTTTATGCTATTGTTTTGAGTTAGGTAGAGCATGGTAGGCATCCTTGTTGACTTATTAGTTTAAAAAAATGCTATGGGTATCTTGAGTTTTTTATCTCATTGTTGGCAGGTATGCAAATAAATATATTATATTTATATACCTAATACCTTTATCAATTTAGAATAAATGTTTCATTGAAATACAAACTTATTAATTCAATTTTCCAGGTTTAATTTGCCAAAAAGTTTTTAGGGAAAATTATTAACACCAGTCTTTTTAAAAAAAATATTTCGAATTTTTTAACAAATAAGTAATTTGTAAATTTTTACATAAGAACTCTCGAATAGAAAATTAAGAATAAAGTAATAGTGAATAGAGAATTACTAGCACCAACGCTTTTATTTTTAATGATAAGAAAATCGGTTATTTTTTTTTTTAGAGAGTGACGCCCCGAATTTTCGAATAGACTCGAATAGTTACATTGTTAGCTGCTTGTGACCCAAATCGCTTATCAATCTATCACAATCAGATATTGTTAGGGGCCATCCATAAATTGCGTGAGGTGTTTTTCCCAAATTTTGGACCTCTCATTCCCCATTGGTGAGATTTAGTGAGATGATTTTGCTGGACCCCCCCCCCAAATTCTCACGTGAGATTTTCTCTGTAAATTTTAAATAAATAAGTTTATTTGATATGTTCTAGCAAGTTTGTTTCGTCTTTTCGGCATAACGCTGTAACATACGCATTACAAAACTCTACTAACATACATTACTGACAGGATAATGATTTGCTGGGTTTTTAATAACGTGCACATTTATCTTAAACTTGTGCTAAAAAAGATAGAAAACTAAAACTTGTTGTGAGATTTTAATTGACTCCCCCTCCCTCCTTTTTCACCTCACGTAATTTATGCACGTTCCCTTATTGTTCTAATTAATATTTGCCAAAGGTGATCACATTAAGAATCGATATTGACTTCATTGAATTTTCATAAAGGACCATATTTAATAGAAAGTAAAGGCAGTTAATATGATATTTCATAATAAATTAAACGACTTATTCAAAACATTCATCTGAATGGTTATGGGTAATACAATTTTTTAAATTGTCAATGGACAAACCTCTTAACTTCTTTGAATTATTAATTTCTAAAGTGCCGTTTACCCTATATTTTCTTTTTTTACATGTCAATCTGCTCAAACCAAATTTTATACCAAAAAATACCAAAATTTATCTCAAAAATATTACCTTTCTCTCTTTGTAAAGTTGCTTTCCTATTTTTTTTTTTAATTTTGACTGTAAATTAGACAGGGTGGGTCAAAATAAATAATAAATATAATACCAATAAATATTTTAATTCCATAATGCACATACCAATTTATTTTCGGCATTAACAATTCAACCGTACATTGACGTCAAGCCTCTCTATTCTTCCGGTTTTTAAACTAACCAGTGGCGAATCCAGTAGGGGGGTGCTGTGGGGCTGCAGCCCCCCCCCCCCCTAGAACCAAGACATCCCAGTTTTGGTATAGTTTAAACTTGCAATAACATTTTTTTTTTTTTTAAATTTTTGGTAGTAAATATGATTATTATAGAGAGCCCTAACTTACTTTTCCCTGATATTTTTTAGCAGAATCATTATTCTTCAGGGTATGTAACCCTAGTCATTAGGTAGGGGTTCATATTCAAAAATCGCAACATTTTTCGATTTTTTGCTTATATTTCAAAAACTACAAGTTTCTCGATCATAATTTCAATTACAAAGTTGAAGTAAACAAAATTTTACAACTTAAATTTGATTTTCTGAAGAGTGGTTCTGCCACTAGAGTGTGCTGAAAAACAGCGATTTTTTGGTCTTTACGCAAAAAAGTGAAAAACGTGCGCGTCTAGCCTCTACAAACTGAAAAATATTCACGTTATCAACACAAATTTTATCTAATGTGAAAGAGCATTTAATTGTTTATTCATAATGTACCCTAAATTATTATTTTTTGAGAAGGGGGAGAATAAAACTTTCGCGTCTTACATCCAAAACGAACTCTCCTCACTCCAATCTTGGCGCTTTACCTCCGGATATTACCAATAAAATAGATTGTTTGGATGAATTGATGACTAAGCATGTTTAAAAAAATAACTTTTTAAATTTTTTATGAAATATTTGGTATTTTAATCGGAAATTCAATCAATTTTTTAAATTCATAAATTAAATTAATAAAGTGTTTAAATGTCTGAATTCATATGTTTTTTACATTGCTGAATCCAAATTTTAAGTTTAAAAACCCGTAAAAAGGCAAAAATTTGAGATTTATTTTGCATTTTTTGATGTGAAGGTGACCTTTTAAATAAAAATAAACTCGAAATTTACATAATTTAATTTATGAATTATAAATTGATTAAATTTCCGAATATTTTATTACGGTGTTGATATAAAAAGGTATAAATGAAGTGTTGGATAAATTAAGCCAAAACAGCCGAGAATTACAAATTTTATTGTAATGATTTCAAATTTAAAAAATGATCATGTAAGTAAAAATTTAAAAAAAATATTTTGAGTTTTTACCTTATTTATAATTGATAGGTCTTTAAGATCACATACTTTTTTCAGTATATTTTAGTACCATATAGAAAGTCATATAATAGGAGTTAAATCATTTAAAACTCAGCCCCTCCCAGACAAAAATCCTGGATTCGCCACTGAAACTAACCGTTTTTGTATTTCATATGTGCTTGTTTCTGTATTTTTCTGTAAGCTTGCTGCTATCACGGAAAAGTCAAACTGTGAGATGTTCTTGGGAAAAAAAGTAGTTGGACTTAAAAATAATGAAATTCCGATATAACGTTTCCTGCGTATAAAAACTTCCGGTATTTAACAGATATTATTCTCATACGATTTCCTATAATATCTCTATATTTAAAAAAAGCAACAGTGACCGCTGCCGCCGAATTTTATTTCTAACATTTTGAATTCTGTTATACGTAAAAACTGTTTAACGGATGTTTATGAAATTTTAACCATTTGTAGACAAATGTAAGCAGATTGATTTTGTTCCAAAAAATATTTGATGAGATAATTAGTTCTAGAGTTATTTAATGTCAAATTCGAAAGTTATTTTTTCTGCTGTGAGTTCACCCCCAGCAAAATATATTAGCAGCATAAATATAATTTTTTGCAGACATATATGTTACGGGCAATGTGATAAATCCGTGCATTATTAATAATGCCCTATTATCACTTTGCCCATAACATATATACTCTTAAATGTGAAGTTTTGTACCTCGTCGCCCTTTTTTCGAATTAGTTTTGAAGTAATTAAATTTTAAAATTTCGAAATGTTTTGACGCCTTTTTGGTTTTTGTGTTACAAAAGAAACTAATCACGGTTGAACTGTGATATTTTAAACACATATATAAGCATATATTTTGATGAAAAGATTGGAGCTTTGGATTTTTTTTTTCAAAGATTAGAATTAGTTTTGGAATTATTAAGAATCAATGTTTCAATTTTTTCTCCTCTTTCTGGCCGTTCTCTAGGGAAACATAAGAGCTTTATGTGTCTGATTTCTTTTATTTTTGACGATCCACTTCATACACAAGTGCAGTGCATACTTTAAATCTAAAGTTTCTTGAAGTGCATGTTTTTCCTTTAAGTTGGTTGACCATAGTTTTAGTTTATAATACTAGATTTACTGGACATTTTTGTGGAAAAATATTTCGATTAAATTATTGGTTAGCTATGAAAGAACTATTTCAGCAACAGTTTTCATGTGGGGGGAATGATTTGGATTAAATTTTGTATTTATAAACGTGATACGTAGTTTTTGGGAGAATTAATTAAGCTGACTAACGGAATGTGCTGTATTGGTAAGATGAAACAAGCCCTATGGTTGTTTTCTGGATCATAATGCGATTTATCGCCGGTCCTTTAAATTACTTTAAATTGAGGTTTTACTGTATTTCTTTAGTATCTAAATTAGCTTGTCCTTTTATGGTATTTATAGGTTAACCTTGATTTTTTTTCAGGCGAAAGCCGATTGTCATGAACGTGAGTTTTCAGCGGCTCCCGGAATCTGAAGAAGAGGCTCCAACAGAACCATCCAAGGTAATATTATTTATCATAGTAAGGCCATCCAAGGGGTCAGGGCTTTTGTTTCGGGAGGGGTTTTGACCAAACACTTTTTCTGAGGTACCTCCACTTACGAGTAGTACTTTTTTACGTCAAGTTTCAGATGACTTGCACGTTTTATATTAATTTTAGTGATGTTAATTTTAAAATTTTACTAACAATGTGAATTCCAAATAAAATTGGAGGGTATTAAAATTGGATAATTTTATAAATAATAAAATTGGATAATAATAAAATTGGAGAATTTTTGGAATTTTTACCTTTAAAAGTAGTGTTTTGACTCATTTTCAACCCTTTGGGTAACACTGCTCCTTTTGAGTCACATATTTTAAAGGAATAAAACAATATAAAAATTAATGTCCAAATTTGGAAGGTGTTTGAACCTCTAACCCCCCCCCTTGGATACGGCCCTGAACCCAAAATTATTGCGCTCAAACTCATTCTTCCCTGTATTGTACTGTAAACAAATAATGCTGCTTGTTTCAACCAATATTCTACCATGGGCTAAGTTACCAATTTGTTCTTTTAGAAAGGTGATTCTAAACGGCCAGCATTGCAGGAAATTTATACGAATGAGGTATGTGTTTTAAAAATGCAAATTTGTTTCTGTATTTAATTTTTTTTCTATTTACAATGTTTTTCTAATGCTAAATATGTTGACATCCAGGCACAGGCATCCATATCTACACCTGCCAAAGCTACTAAAAAGCAGAGCCCTGCCCATGTTACTGATGACAACGATTCTGATAAGGAAAATGCAGAACCCAATGCTCAATTCAAGAAAAAAGGTAAGAATGCAACTCGAAAATTAAATTCTAAATAGCTATGATTTCCAAGTTAACATCCAGTCAAGGTGGAATGTAACTTTTTTATTTATATCTTGCTTCATATGAGCTGCTCAGGACGAAAGTGGTATAAGTCCAAAAATACACAAAATTTGAGAAAAGCATGGGCTTGGATTCCATTTAAGATCCTTTACCTAGTGTAGTAGTTGCCTAAGTCAAAAGCTCTATGCATGGCCTGTAAGAGCCGCCTATAAAATGCCTTCTCCATACGAACAACACCAGACGTCGTTAGAGAAAACCTTCAATTGCTCAAAACTACGTTCAGTGGACTTGTACCACTTTTATTCTAACCAATTCATATAATAGTATTGGAGTGAATTGTTTTAGGACCTTATTTACCTATAATAAAGCAAATGTGGGTATTGTGGACACTTTTAGGAAAACTTTCGCCTTAGGTTAAAACTTTAGGTTAACTAGTAGATCTTCTCTTGATTTTACCAATAAAAATCACCATTTAGATTGATTAAATTTTTTCAGTTTAATTTATGAATTTTCATTTTGAAATATGCTTTGCTTTGCAATTTCAATATACAGGATGTTTCAAATAGGGGTTCTCAAACTTTCCAACATCACGACCCACCTCATATCTTAAGTTAATTTTCTCCATACCCCCTACAAAACTTTAGCTCCGTGCGCGTGGGGTTTCGCCATCAACTATTTTGTTAGTATAATAAATTACATGTAATTATTAGAGATTATATTAACTTTTAAGAAATTTAAGAAGAAATATTTGAACCTAAGCGTATTAAATTGTTTAATTGTGGGAGCAACAATGAGGTCCACAATAAAAAGGGGGGTCTGGGGGGTCCTCCCCCCGAGAAAGTTTTGAAATTTGACTCTCTTAAAAACAGGGTTTTAAAAAAAAATTTTTGTTAATCTGGGATAAATTGCAATTACAACATCATTTCCTTAGGAAATTCTTAAATTCAAAAACTTTTCGCGACCCACCATAAACTGACTGGCGACCCACAGTTTGAGAACCTCTGCTATAGGCTGTTTCCTAAAATATTTCCACTAGACACATACTTCCAACTGCAAATTTTTATTTTAAGAGGTGAGAAATTAGATGGGACTAATTTCAACTCCTTGGGGGTCTACTTGAGAAAATGCAGAAAATACATTTTTATACTGCCCCCGTAGTTTAAAATTCCAATTGTAGCAAAACTTCCTTTATCGTTTCCTGCATAAGATACAAAAATTATATCTTAAAAACTCACTGAGATATTCAAATCTTAAATTGGTGACATACACCACTTTATAACACACTTTTTGAGTGTAAAATAGGGTTCCTCCACAAATTTAAGTTGAACCTGTTTTTATGTGGTGATGGGAATAACTTCAAAATGTTCATTTGTGACGACCCCTTAAAAATTCAAACACTCAAATCTCAGTTAGTTTAGAAGATATTTGTCTTATTCTAGAAGTAATAAAGAAGATTTTGCTAATTGGGGTTTTTATCCTACAGTCGGGGGCAGTATAAAAAGTTATTTTCTGCACCTTCTGAAATAGACCCCCTCCATGGAGTTGCAACTAGTATAAGTATATTCGTCACCTCTTATAATGAAAATTTGCAACTGTAAGTAGGTGTCTAAGGGAAATATTTTTAGGAAATAGATTATTGTGACACCTTTTTTTGAAACACCCAATATAATGGTAGGAATGAATGAGGTACTATTTGCCTAATAAAATTCTTAAAATTTGTAATACTCCCCTCGGTCGGGAGACCTACGTTTAAAAACAATATTATTTTTTAAAATCTTATTTGAATAACTGAGAAATTTTGCATTATCAGCCCATTAAAGTGACACATATGTGCTGTACTTAGTACTTATATTCCTTTGCAGTTCGACACCAACTAGAGTACTTTTTCTTACTGCTTTTTCCATTTATTGAATCAGGGGTCCGTTTAGAACAAATTTGGGTCCGTTTTTGGATTTTCACAACATATTTCACTGTGAAAACGGACCCTTCACAAAACAGTTTACCTTAAAAACGGACCCTTTACAGAGTATTTTTGCCTTTAAACAGACCCTTTTTTTATAATAGGGGAGAGTGGGGCACCTTGGGACGCTTTTTACTAAATTATTTTTCTTTTTAATTATTAAATTTATTATTAAAATATTTGTTATTGTAATAGTTATAATAATTATTCGTAATTAGTGAAATAAATTTCACATTACTTTTTATTACTTCTCTATATTAATTAATGTTCGAATTAATAAGAGTAATTAGTATATATATATAGTTTTTGTAATTAGTATAATAATTAAGATTAAATACTACTTTTTAGTTAGATTCAAAGTTCTCTCAATATTAAAAAAAAAAACTTTTTATTAAGTACCAAGGCCATCAAACAACAATGTAATAGTTTTTATTTTGAGTTATTTAGTAGCTCCATATTAAAAAGGGGGTCTGAGCCCATAAAATTTTTGGAAATTTGCTCTTTAAAGGAGTATTTTAACACATTTTGAGACGCTTTGGGTTACAACCAAAGAGCACGGCTCCTTATAAAGCTGGAGATTTTTTTTTCTTCACTTCTCTCCTGAGTAGCCACTGGCAATAACACCTAAAATAGGATCTAAAAAGTGGTGGCTCGTCCATAGGTGCTGCAGCTGCCCGAGCAAAATTTCTCAATTTCAATTTTTTTAAACATTAAAATTTTATAACTATGACCCCTTTTCCTTCAATTATTTTCTTTTTCTTCCCTTAGAAGTGGGTCCGCAAGTTGTTGCCACAGACGCAGCTTCTCCTTCTGCCCTTCCCATGCCTCCCCCGGATTTTATATCATTTCAAGCACAATTTAAATGGGATTTATTCAATCCCAATGACCAAGATGGTAAGTTTCTCCTTATGCCTTTTTGTAAGACTCAGTATTGCTACTTCTTTGTGTAGCTTTGGGAAGAAGTCTTGCAATCCTTTTATTAATTTGTTTTTGTTAGGTTTCAGGGGGGGTTAATTTTTCATAAAGCTTATTATTTAAATTAATTTTAAAAGTTGAATATTTCAATTTTTTTCTAAACTAAAGGTAATAAATACTATTTGATTTCAGCACTAAAAAATAACCTATGTTTAAAACTGAACAAATATCTTAAAAGTTCCTGTGAATTTTTTTGGGTTGATTGTAATGAAGAATAACATATACTATGTTAGGATTAATTTTCAATTACTTTATTATTTCTCCAACCTTGCGATTATAAAGAGTTGTAACTTTGTAGTGTTCAAGTGTTTTTGGAAAATGAACCAAAGTGCTTAATTTACTTGTAGGTTACATACCTCCCCCAGTTCCTGCTACCAATCAGTACTTCAATTGCAATGACCAAGATGGTAAGTTTCTCCTTATGCCTTTTTGTAAGACTCAGTATTGCTACTTCTTTGTGTAGCTTTGGGAAGCAGTCTTGCAATCCTTTTATTAATTTGTTTTTGTTAGGTTTCAGGGGGGTTTAAATTTTCATATAGCTTATTATTTAAATTAATTTTAAAAGTTGAATATTTCAATTTTTTTCTTTTTCTTCCCTTAGAAGTGGGTCCGCAAGTTGTTGCCACAGACGCAGCTTCTCCCTCTGCCCTTCCCATGCCTCCCCCGGATTTTATATCATTTCAAGTACAATTTCAAAGGGATTTATTCAATCCCAATGACCAAGATGGTAAGTTTCTCCTTATGCCTTTTTGTAAGACTCAGTATTGCTACTTCTTTGTGTAGCTTTGGGAAGCAGTCTTGCAATCCTTTTATTAATTTGTTTTTGTTAGGTTTCAGGGGGGTTTAAATTTTCATATAGCTTATTATTTAAATTAATTTTAAAAGTTGAATATTTCAATTATTTTCTTTTTCTTCCCTTAGAAGTGGGTCCGCAAGATGTTGCCACAGACGCAGCTTCTCCCTCTGCCCTTCCCATGCCTCCCCCGGATTTTATATCATTTCAAGTACAATTTCAAAGGGATTTATTGAATCCCAATGACCAAGATGGTAAGTTTCTCCTTATGCCTTTTTGTAAGACTCAGTATTGCTACTCAGTGGCGGATCTATGGGGGGGGCTATAGGGGCTATAGCCCCCCCCTTGGGACTTAAGTTTACACTACATAAAATTGAACTTTTTCGAAAAAATTTTTTTAGAAAATTTTGTTTAAATTTTCAAAATTTTAAACTTTTTTTCAGTTTTTTGTAGCCTTTTTCACAATTCAAAGGGTCTACAAAGCATTAAGCCCCTTCCAAGATCTTTAGACCCCTGCATTTTTATAAACTCCATTCACTATTTAAGGATTTCTAGAGGTTTTAGCCCTTACAAATTATTAGCCCCCTTCATGTTTGAAGGTTTGATTCGTAATTTAAAGGGTCTATCCAATGAGCTTAGCCCCTAAAAGCATTAGCCTCCTTGCGTTTTTATGTTTGTTACACAAATTTCCTTATCTTTAGCCCTATGAAACATTAGCCCCCTCCATGCTCTTTAATAGCCTTTACAAAGCTTTTAGCCCTCTTGCGTTTTTAAATATATTTGGTGCACTATTTAATGAGCTTTATCCTTCCATGATCTTTAGCTCCTAGATAGATAGATAGATTCAATTCACAATTTAAAGGGGCCAATGAGTTTTAGCCCCCATAAAGAATTAGCCTCCTTGCGATGTTTTATAGTATTTAGTTCGCAATTTAATGAGCTTTAGCCTAAAAGCGTTAGCCCGCTCCAAGATCTTTAGCTTTCAGCACTTTAATATAAATGCGATTCAGAACTTGTAGATTCCAATGAGCTTTCTAAGCCTTACAAAGCATAATCTCCAAAATACTTAGCCCCTTACATTTTTATAGATTTGTTTCACATCTTAAAGGTTATGAGCTTTAGCCCCTCTGCAAGATCTTTAACTCCCTGGTTTTTATAAGATTCACTTTTTAAAAGGGTCTAATGCGCTAAGTCTCTTACAAAACATTTACTCTGTTAAAATAGAGACGGGGTTAGGGGGTTCAAACCACCCCCATGAAATTCTTATATATTACAGTTTTTTCCTTTGAAAACGAGTACAAGAAATCATCTTTTTCGTGTGACACTCAAAGAGTCCCAAATGACCAAAAATGAGTCAAAACACAACTTTTTAGGGTCAAATTTTCAAAAAAATTCTTGGGGGAGGTTCCCCCAAACCCCCCTTATGCCTCGGGATGAATGTATTATTCCCTAAACATTGAAATTAAGTGCACGAAAATTCACATTTGATCTATATTCTTGGAAAAAAAAATATTTGACTCAAATCATCGTTAAAAAACACCTCCCGATTGACACACCCTTATTATTTGGATGTATTTAATGATTAACTGATTTAATTACTAATTGATTAGTTATATTTAACAATACTAGTCATTTACAATCAACACTGACCTCAATATTTAAGACATTAATGAATATTGTAAAAAGCACGGCTTTTTACTTCATTATCATCCTCAATCAGATTAAGTTAGCCCCCCCCCTTGCTCATGTTCTAGATCCGCCACTGTTGCTACTTCTTTGTGTAGCTTTGGGAAGAAGTCTTGCAATCCTTTTATTAATTTGTTTTTGTTAGGTTTCAGGGGGGTTTAATTTTTCATAAAGCTTATTATTTAAATTAATTTTAAAAGTTGAATATTTCAATTTTTTTCTAAACTAAAGGTAATAAATACTATTTGATTTCAGCACTAAAAAATAACCTATGTTTAAAACTGAACAAATATCTTAAAAGTTCCTGTGAATTTTTTTGGGTTGATTGTAATGAAGAATAACATATACTATGTTAGGATTAATTTTCAATTATTTTATTATTTCTCCAACCTTGCGATTATAAAGAGTTGTAACTGTGTAGTGTTCAATTGTTTTTGGAAAATGAACCAAAGTGCTTAATTTACTTGTAGGTTACATACCTCCCCCAGTTCCTGCTACCAATCAGTTCCTGCTACCATTCAATCTCAACGAGCCAGTTCTTTGTAAGTTTCTCCTTGTGCCTTTTTGTAAGACTCAGTATTGCTACTTCTTTGTGTAGCTTTGGGAAGAAGTCTTGCAATCCTTTTATTAATTTGTTTTTGTTAGGTTTCAGGGGGGTTTAATTTTTCATAAAGCTTATTATTTAAATTAATTTTAAAAGTTGAATATTTCAATTTTTTTCTAAACTAAAGGTAATAAATACTATTTGATTTCAGCACTAAAAAATAACCTATGTTTAAAACTGAACAAATATCTTAAAAGTTCCTGTGAATTTTTTTGGGTTGATTGTAATGAAGAATAACATATACTATGTTAGGATTAATTTTCAATTATTTTATTATTTCTCCAACCTTGCGATTATAAAGAGTTGTAACTTTGTAGTGTTCAATTGTTTTTGGAAAATGAACCAAAGTGCTTAATTTACTTGTAGGTTACATACCTCCCCCAGTTCCTGCTACCCATCAGTTCCTGCTACCCTTCAATCTCAATGAGCCAGTTCTTTGTAAGTTTCTCCTTGTGCCTTTTTGTAAGACTCAGTATTTCAACTTCTTTGTGCAGCTTTGGGAAGAAGTCTTACAATCCTTTTATTAATTTGTTTTTGTTAGGTTTCAGGGGGGGTTTAATTTTTCATATAGCTTATTATTTAAATTAATTTTAAAAATTGAATATTTAATTTTTTTTTTCTAAACTAAAGGTAATATTTATTTCAGCTCTAAAAATAACCTATAAACCTATATTTAAAACTGTACAAATATCTCAAAAGCCAGCTGTGAATTGTCTCGTATGGTAAACATGAACACTGTGGAATGGCCCTGTTCTTTTTTTTGGGGGGGGGGATAGATTATAATGAAGAACAACATACTAAAGTCTGTCTGCCCTAGCAAGGCACGAGTGGCAAACCTAAAATCCGTACCCACAGCAGAGAAAGCAGTGGCGAGTGCAGGGTATCGGGTATCTAATAGAAGTGAGATAACCATCTTTATGGCTTTTTTAGTGCACTCGCCACTGTTTTTTCTGCTGTGGGTACTGATTTGAAGGTTTGCCACTCGTGCCTTGCTAGGGCAGACAGACATTATATGTTAGGATTATTATTATTTTTTTTTTTTGTATTTTGCATGTGGAATTTAGCCGTAATAGATATACTAGTGCAAATTTGCTGGGTGTACGAATACTTTCTGGAGTTAATGTATAATGTATTAAAAAAAATATGACTTGCTTGAAAAAAGATCAACTTAATAGCCCCTACTCTACTGATTAAAAATTCTTCTATGGGGCCCCACTCATAAAAAGGGGTAAAGAAAAGATGAAACTTTGGTCAGTCCATCAGAAATAAATAATGAACAAAGTATAATTAATATTCCTGGCTGGCAGTGCTGACTCATCAAGTGCATGCATTTGACTGAGGGCTGATTTGACTAACAATCAAAAGTTATTTAAAATTAAAATATCCCAAAGGCAAGCATGTAGGAGGGATTCATGATGATAAGGGGTTCATTGTTGTACTCCTGAAAATCCTTTGGAGTGGTTGGTTTCCTGGTTGGAGTCTGAATACTTCCGAGTCGTGCAATTATTTAGACAGAGAACCAGAAAATTAATACAAATTCTTGTAAATCAAGGAAATGCAAATTAATTTTTTTGGGAAAATTATGGAAAATAGTTTTTTAGTTTCTGTAAGCCGCCCAGTTCGATTATTTTATTATTTTTCAACCTTGCGATTATAAAGAGTTGTAACTTTGTAGAGTTCAAGTGTTTTTGGAAAATGAACCAAAGTGCTTAATTTAATTGTAGGTCACGGATATCCACCGTTTGCGAGCGGTTTGGAGCAAGTTGAAATACATGCAGCTTCTCCCCCTCAACTGGCTGCCGATCCCATGCCTCACCCAGTAGAGGTGCCCTATCTCGATTGGGAGTGGGTGCTGGTGGGGCTGCAACACGGTAAGTTTCCTTATGCCTTTTTGTAAGACTGTATTGCAATTTCTTTGGGAAGAAGAGCTCTAGTTTTGGTAGTAGATTTTCTTAGTGAGCCCATATTAATTTCTTCGGAAGGTTTAGGTCAGGGGACGGAGATAATTTTGCTTGGGGTCCAAATAATTTTGGAAAATTTTTATCGAGGTCTGGAGAAAAAATAGGTATATATTTTTACAAAGATGTAAGCCGCGTTCACAACAGACAACCTGTTCAACCGGAGAAAGAGCTAAAGAAGTAGGGGAAAAGGGATCTCCGAAAACTAACTGTGAGGAAATAGAATAGCCCGTTCACAAGTGCACTCGTCTAACTCGTCCTACCGGTAGAAAGAATCACGTGACAAGCGAGCGAGCTCGTAGAAATACATTACGGGAAGCGAGCGAGAGCGCCCTCTACAGGCGGTTAGTCCAATTAAAACATTTCCTACTGCTATGGCCCAGGGGAGAATTTTCAACGGATGGTCCGGTGAGGTTTTCCCTAGCGTAGGGAGAGCGGTGGAAGAAGAACCGGTTTTCTCTGCCTTTCCCCGGTTAGAATGGTTGTTGTCAACGCGGCTGTAATTTGAGTCCGCTACCTGCTTAGTTATAAATTGCTAAATTTAAAAAAAAAACCTGTAGATTGCTATTAAATCCGTTTCAAATTGATTGCAACAACACTATTTAAAAATAAAGTTACTCATAAAATATTTTAGAAAACATTGATAAGGCTCAAACGAATGTCTGACCGTTAACAAGGAAATGTTGCAAACCTTGTATTTATTGACTGAAGATACTAGATACTAATATTTCAGCACTACTCCTAAATTTTAAGACTTAAAACCAGTAACCTTTGTTCGGAGTAGTTAAGCATTTCTCCTCTAAGCTGTTGATCTATTTTATTCGGCTGCTGTCGACTGGCTGGAGTGCCGTAGACAGGCATAGGATAAAAAATAACTCCACTTTTCAAATGACAGAGGCCTCATCAGCAATGGTTAAATTCTTGTTTCTAACGTGTGCATAGGTGAAAGTTTTCCGTCTAGAGTTGGAAGACCTTCCTAGGAATTTTCTTCATGACGGAGAAAAATTGGGGGCACTTAATTATAGTCTGTGTAAATAAAATCGGCGGTTTCACCATGGCAACGCAGAAGAAATACATGGAGAAAAAACTCAAGGTCAACCGCCGATTCTATTTACACAGACTATAGTAAGCAGAAAATATTTGTAGGAATTTTTGTATGCAGTTTTTTGTTTCATCCAATTATGTTAAGAAGTGAACTTCCAAAGTAGAGTTATTTTTGTATCTCAAGTTTGTAGAGTTATCAAACTTGCCCCTTATTTAAATTCTTCCTGTTTTTATATACTACTTGGGATTTGACGATTTAAGTCTATGTGGGAACAATATCTATTCTTTGAACTGATTTAACTTACAACCAAATTTGACTGTATTTCTTCATGTCCATTACTGATGCAATTTTTCCCTTTTTTTTTATTTATCTAGGATTTGATTACGTAGAAAAGGAAGTGCAAGGAACCACGTACTACATCTACTTGACCGACCCAGCTACTTGGGGCGCTACGAGTTGATTAATATTTTACGAAATTTTTTTTTTAATTCTAATTTTTTTTTTAATTCTACAATAACTAATATTTCATTTCTTCTCCTTTGAAATCGTTCCACATCTGCCCATATCAAAACGTCAATTCCGGTTTGTGTAGTTAAGCTTCTTCCTCTCGAGGGCGCTACGTGAGCAATGTCGCTTTATATTTATTCCGGGTATTTGATTATTATATTGTAAAATTTTTTCGCTTGGTAAATATAAAAAATTTTAAAAAATACTGAACCGACATTTTAATTTGTATTCCTATGAAAAAATATTTTTAAAAATTAAAATTGTCTTCCCATACAACATCTGGCAACAGATTGGAATTTTGTTTATTTATTTATTTCGCTGAGCGTGAGCATTTCTTAACTGGATCCGTTGTAATTAGCACGCGCGAAAGAAATTTATAAGTAAGCCTAAATTTTCGAGTTCCTTTCGGTCAAGTTTTCAAGCTGTCCGGGTTCATTCAACACCTGAAGGGCGTTCTAAAGATGGAAGACCCTGCCCAACAGTGCTTGTTCGCCGCCGTTCAACTGGAGGTGAGCAGCACCCCTTGGAGCTACCGCAGCAGCTTCGACCCGGTCGAGCACGGACTGGACGCCAGCTTCCGACTGACCAAGTTCTCGGAGCTGCGCGGATGAGGGTGTAAAGTCCCCCAGGAGGCTCTACAGAAAATCCTGGAGGGGCTCGACCACGATGGCTACATGCCCGAAGTGGACGACCAGGCGCACTTCATGCAGATGCCCATCACGCGGATCGGCATCGGGATGGACTGCAGCGTCACCCCCCTTCGGCACGGCGGCCTGTCCCTCGTGCAGACGACGGACTTCTTCTACCCCCTGTGCGACGACCCCTATCTGACTGGGCGTATCACGTGCGCTAATGTTCTCTGTGACTTGTACGCCATGGGTGTCACGGATTGCGACAACATGCTCATGCTGCTTGCCGTCAGCAACAAGATGAGCACGCAGGAGCGGGACACCGTTCTTCCCCTCATCATCCGCGGATTCAAGGACTGCGCCTACGAGGCGGGCACCCGCATCACCGGGGGGCAGACAGTCATCAACCCCTGGGTCACCATCGGGGGGGGGGGTGGCGAGCACTGTCTGTCTGTCCAGCGAGTTCATCGTACCGGACAACGCCGTCGTAGGGGACGTCCTAGTCCTGACCAAGCCACTCGGAACGCAGGTGGCGGTGAACGCCCACTCGTGGCTGGAAGTGCCCGAGCGCTGGAACCGCATCAAGCTCGTCATCACGCAGGCCGACATCCAGAAGGCCCACCAGAGGGCGCTGGACGTGATGGCGCGGCTGAACCGCGTGGCCGATGCACAAGTACAACGCGCACGGGGCCACCGACGTGACGGGATTCGGGCTGCTCGGCCACGCCGAGAACCTCGCCAAGATCCAGAAGAACGAGGTGTCCTTCATCATCCACAACCTTCCCGTCATCGCCAAGATGGCGGCGGTGGCGAAAGCGTGCGGCAACACGTTCCAGCTCTTGCAAGGGCGGTCGGTGGGCTCCTGATATGCCTGCCGCGAGAGCAGGCCGCCGCGTACTGCAAAGGCATTGAGAAACAGGAAGGCTTCCAGTCGTGGATTATCGGCATTGTGGAGAAGGGCGATCGCACGGCCAGAATTATCGACAAGCCGAGAGTCATAGAGGTGCCAGCAAAAGACAAAGACGGCGAGCTTTGGTAGTCCCTAGCATTTTTATTTAGTAAATCTTTCCATAATTTGGCAAATTGGGATTGGCAGTTTTATACGAGCTTCCCATTTGTGTTTTCTTAATAGACAGTTTTTGTAGGATGAGCATTCTTAAACAAAAAAACCCTATGCAATAGATTCAAGCAAATTAGCCTTACTTTGCCCAGTTTAAATATAAATCCGTACTTGTTATTTTACTAGATTTTAAGCCCAGCTTTGGTGAGGGTCCTACATGAAAACTGCTTTCCTTAGCTCTCTCCAAGTTACCTTTAATCAATGTTTTGTAACCTCTATAGGCACAGCTTCGATAAGAGTACTCCAGCCGCCATGTTTACCCATAAGCTCAAATGATGACTACACTTAAGCATATTGCTGTGGATAAACATGGTGGCTGGAGGACTTATCGAAGCTGTGCCACTCTATGTAATAAGACTGCTAGTGACTGCTCAAGAAAAAGTTACCATGAAGAACCCTTTCCAAAGCTGTACCCAACTGGCTTTTTTTCAACTTTAAAGTGTTATGAGTGTGTCTTTTTTTATTAACTGATTCATTAGTATAACCTAAAACCTTATTCAGTTTATATCTTAGTAGTGCTTCTAAACATCCAATAACAATAATTTCAGTTCACTTTTTCCAATCAATTTAATGTTAAAACATGGGAATTTAGGAGCTACATTGCTTGCCAGAATCTCTCTATTTTCTACTGTAACATTCTATTTTGTTTAAACTAGAATGCAATGTTATATTCCTTTAAAAATTATAGAATTAATTCCATTAACTGTCCCGTTTAATAATAGCAATCTACTTTGGTCACCTAAAATTAGAAATTCGGTCGACTCTGCTTAATGTGATCTCTGTTAATGTTATCGAAATTGACTGGTCCTGATCACTCTTATTTAAATTAACGAAAAATGTTACATTTTGTGTTATCAGTGTATTGTTTTTAATGTTATCAAAATTTGGTGAAATCCCTTAAAAACCTCCTTTTTCCCTGGTTGGAAGGTCAATTTTAATACATAAAACATACAAAATGAGTCATTAATACCTATAGTAGTATATAATTGTAATATGATCCCCTCTATATTTTATTTTTCTTTAAGAATGTTTAAGTTGCAAAATACTTACAAGCAGAGGTCTATCCAGGCAAAAATAGGGGCCCTTTTGCTGCCCCAAAATTCCACCTTCTAAAAACACATCTTCGCAAAATTCATAAAAATGGCCCCTTCACAAAATTCAAGTTTATAAAAACGATTCTTTCACAAAATTCAACTTAGCTTTAATGATTATTTGCCAGAAAAAATTCACAAATTTTTGTTTCGATAATTTGAAAAATTAAAATATAATTTAGCTACCTTCAGTTTTTCACAAAAAGGGGCCCCAAAAAATAAAACATAGATTGACCCCTGACTAGGAAAATTGTTTTAAATACTTAAATTAGAACTACACAGTTATGATTTTCATACAAACATCGTGTTACACTGTTTGCCACTTTTACTTTGTTATTGAATATTGTTATTGTTATCATTCTGATCTTGGAGAAAATGTGATTCCATTAAGCAGCATCGACTGTATTATATTAATGACAACCTTGAATATTTGGAGACCAGAAACAACTTGGTGATATTTAAGGGGATAGTTAACCGAAGTGAACCCTATTATATATGGTATCAAATTTAATTTAGTAGTATACCTTCCCTTTACTGAATTAAAAGGGTAGTTCAAAACTTTTATTTTTTGTTTATGTTACCTAAATTAATACAAAACATTGCTCTAGTTTTCAAAACTGATGCGTGCTTATTTCTTGTCATCGTTAATAGTATGATTCTACCAATCCAACTTAGCATAATATAAATAACACTCCAAAAAAACTGGGAGTTGGATACGATAGTGCTAGAACGGTGCAGTACTATGATTTCATTGAAGTCTGCTGAAATCAATGATGTCGACTGTTTCGTTTCATGCTTGTCTATTTAAAATATTGTGATTTCCAAATATTCTGTATGGGATTGATGAATTTGTTCCAGGCAAACTCTATAGAGCTGGAATAGAAGATTGTTGTCCATGTGGTATTTGGTGTTTGTGTAAACATAGACCTGGTATTCTTCCCCAGTATGTGTATCTTTTTAACTTTTACCTAGTTATTTATATTAAAATCTTGTCACTTTAATGTAAATCTGTTTCTTTTCTCTACAAAAAATGACATAATTACTTAGAGGTATTTTATTATAATGTCAGTGAATGATTTTTTGGTTTAATTATGATATTGCCAAGATATTTTGGACATCAGACCAAATAATCGAATATCCTGAAATTTTTAGGAACAGATTTGATGTTTTAGGTCCTCCCCGGCCAAAAGGGCAATAGTCGCTATGAACGTTCAAATGGCCACTGCTATAGACCAGTTGCCAAGATAGTGGTTGCTGTGGATACTTCTCTTTTTAGTTGAACTAAATTTCATTAATTACATAAGTAGTTTTTAAATTTACTGTTAGCTAGATATATTATTGGTCATGCCTAGAATCAGTATAGAAGTTTGACTAAAATGAAGTTAATATTTTATAGTCGTAGTCGTTAAAATTGGTAAAAAATAATTCAAGTGGAGGTATGGGAAATGAAAGAATTGTAATTTTTCTACACTGATATGCCAATGATGACTTTAAAGATATAATTAAATTAACATAAAGCTTTTCCAGCACTAGGAATAGAAATTACCGCTGTGATGGGGATGAATTGGCCAAATACATGCCCTCAGGGGAAAACGCTACTTGTAATTTAAAATGAAAGCAAATTGATTACATACCTTTTTTATTATGTAACTTAGGACAGTTCAAGTATTAGTTTGATAAGTATAGTTACTCAAATGAAAAAAGTAAAAATGTCAGCACAATATATGAACGAAAATGCGTTATTTATCCTATTCATTCCCACTCACCCCTACATTATCTCTTCTGAATCTTCTACACTAAGTTGTTTACTAATACTGCCTACTAATTATAATCCCATTTTACCGAGAACTAGGGAATGTTAACTAATCTGGGATATGTGAAAGCTTTTGCTATGAAAATGCAATTGTGGTCTTAATTTTTTTCCTATAGAATGGGAACCCTGTAAATATACAAATATTTGCATGCACACTAAATTAAAATATTGAACTTTTTGTTAATATTATTCCTGTTGAAAATTTATCAAAATATCATTGGTTTTCTTTTGAGGTAATAATAACTTCAGAATAAGAAGATAGGATAAATAATTTTAATTTTAAGTGTTAATGTCTTCAATTAACTACTGTTGGTTTAACCTATTCTTCAAATACCTGATCTTCAATTGGTTACTTAAATTCTATTACAGAGATTACTAATCTGGTTTACAATAAATCTGCAAAATAATTACATCTGGTTCAAAATATTTTTAACCAATAGGCAGGTATTTTGGATTTATCATCCTTGACCCGTGAATTGTCCTAAGAAGTACCTACTTTGCATTGCCACCTGCGGACTGGGGTTCCAAATATGTCTGAATGAGGTATTAAGAGCTTGCTTAAATTAATTCAATAAGAACAACATCTTTAAAAAAACACCGCCGCCTTTATTCAATCTCGAATTCCGACTCTTAATTCTATTTACATTTTATTTCATCGCGTGATACTATTTTGGTCATCGATGTTGCCACATCATTGTTACAAATTCTGAGCGATAACATTCGACCATCCTGACGAACAATCGTCCTCGATGAGATGATAAATTACTCGAACTCTGGAGTCTGTTTTTTCTAGTCCAAGTACCGAGAAGGTGCTCTAATAGTGCGTCTAGGACGGGTTCTCCTTGGTGGACAGGATTCATCTTCTTCGTCGACGTCACCGTCTTCGATTTCCTTATCGATGTCACCGTCTTCGTTGTCGCATCTCCATGCCTTTAACTGACTGACATGAGCGGTGGTTGTGTAAAATCGTCCCTGTTCTTTAGGTTCAAGTTGAGACACTCTATAAGTGTCGTTTGGCAGAACATCCGTCACTACTAATGGTCCGCGATACTTCGGTTGTTTTCCACTGGGTACTTTATTTACTAAACACTCAAAACACATTGATATGTGTCGTCTAATATACCTCTTCATCGAAGGAAACCAGTAAAGTTCCTTGATCTTGGCCATCGTTTTGTCAACTGCAAAATGTCCCATCAAGTCGTGAAATCGTACCACCAAACTTTTTCTCATACTTCGAGGAACTACGTACAGTAACTTCGTTTCATTTTTATCTTTAACGATTCGATACAATCTCTTATGCTTGTAGTCACAGTTTTTAATTTTCTCTTTCTCTTCTATCGTTCTGTCTTGAGGGTCCTTTTCGAAAATGTTTATGAGTCTTTTTAGTTCTTTATCCGCGTGCTGCATTATCAATACTTTTTCATCCTCCGTAAATGTTTGATAAACATCTAAGTTGTTTTCAACTATTGCGCCTAAAGTATCATCTTCTTGTAAGATAGGAGATCTGCTCAATGCGTCCACATGAGCCATCTTTGTCCCAGGTTTGAATTTCACCTCAAAGTTATACTCTTGTATCAAGTTACTCCATCTTGCAATTTGCTGATTCTGTGTTTTCTTAGTGTTCAGGTATACTAAAGCCTGGCAATCGGTAACAACAGTGAACTCGATGCCGATAATGAACTGGCGTAGCCTGTCTAGAGTCCACACTATGGCCATCAGTTCCAATTTGCTGGAATGATATTTTGATTCAGCTGCTGTTGTTTTCTTACTGACGCAATATACCAAGTGAAGTTTGTCATCCTCCCCATATTGAAGTAACATTCCTGCAATTCCTACGGAGCTTGCATCAGTATGTACCTCCGTTTTTGCATCAGGGCAGTATAGTGCAAGAATTGGTTTTTCTGTCAGATCACCTCTTAATTTGTCAAACGCATCTTGCTGCTCTTTATTCCACTGAAATTTAACATCTTTACGTGTGAGTCGTGTCAGAGGTTCAGCATGGGTTGCATATTTTGGTATGAAGCGTCTGAAAAAGCTGGTAAGACCTAGAAACCTTCGAATTTCGTGTACATTCTTCGGTGTTGGAAAATTAGAAATTACTTTAACTTTTCCTCGACCTGGTTGAATTCCATGTTCATTTATTACAAAACCTAAAAATTCAATTTCCTTCTTGCCAAATTCACATTTTGATAACTTCAGAGTTAAATGTGCGGATTTTAGGCATTCCAAAACTTGATTCAATTTATCCATCATTTCCGTCCAAGATTTTGCAGGTATAAGAATGTCGTCCAAGTAACACATTACTGTTTTGTTAAACATGGGTCCCAGTGCTAAATGCATCATACGTTGAAATTCAGAGGGAGCGTTGGTAAGTCCAAATATCATTCGTTCGAACTGTCCTGTATCGTCTGGAGTTATAAAAGCCGTCTTCTGCTTAGCATCTTCACTTAATGGAATCTGTAGGTAACCATGTGCGAGATCCAACGTCGTAAATATTTTGCAGTTCGTCAATGACTCTAACAGGTCGTCTATTCTTGGTAGCGGATACTTTTCCTTAACTGTCTGTTGGTTCAATTTCCTGTAATCGACAACTAATCGATGTTCCCCAGTTTTCTTCTTTACAATCATTACTGGACTTGCGTAAGGAGATCTTGTTTCCGTAACAATACCGTTATTCTTCCATTCACTCACAATTTGCTTTATTATTGTACGTTCTTCAGCGTTCGTTCTGTAGGGTCGCATCGAAACTGGTTTGCTGCCTTCTACTTCTTTGATTTCCATCGTAACTAAATCTGTACATCCAAGTTCCTTTAAATTTAGAGCAACACAATCCCTATATTCGTTTAAAAGCTGAACTAATTGCTGTTTCTGGCCATTAGTAACATCATTATCAGTTTTTATGTCTTCAGATTTTAGAGGCTGTTTAGTATAAGATATTTCTTGAGAATAAGTTGTCAGAACTTGACTATCCGAAGTTTCAAAACCGTCCAAACGTGAAGCGACATCAATCGGAATTGAAAGGGTAGAATGAGTCGTTTCCAAATATTCATTACTTGCTATTGCTTCGCCTCTTGCAACACACTGGTTTTTCTTCAGGATAATGTCTTCATTTTGAGCATTTGCGAAAGGCACTTTTGTTTTTCCGTTGGCCACCTCAAGTAGATAGTCGACATTTCCACTGTCCTTAATTAGAACTAATCCTTCATGATTTTCAACTTTACATTGAACAAAATTAACTGTATTTCTTTCAAGCACAGTAGTTTGAACTGCTTTCAAATTTATTCTTGTGCTATCCAAATTTAGTTGTAACTTATTGAAAGGTGCTTCGTCAATATGCAATTCGTTTCCCACTCTTGCGTAAGCTATGTGAGGCATATCTAACCATGTTCTTCCAACTAACAAGTCTACTGGTTGAGCTTCGTCACCTACAATGAACACTGTTATTTCCTTTCCTAAAACATCATCAATCTCTAAATCAACCACTGCTTTTCCATAAGTTTTGCTGGCTGGTATACTTTGGCTTCCAAAGGCGTAAATTTCGTTATATCCAAAGGTGTAAATTTCGTTTTCGTTTATGTTCCCGGAACGTTGGAAACGATTGTTAACTGGATATTTATTAAGGTTACTTGCCTGTCTACGTTCGTATGCTTGATTCATCGATCTGTTTCCCCTCACTGCTTCGTATTCATCCAACTTATCGGCAAGATCCCTTGGCGTCACAAATTTTGCCCATTCATCGATGAAATGATCCTTGAGTTCACCAGGCACTTTACGTTTCATCTGATCCGTGATAACCAAATCCTTCAATCCTTGGAAATCTGTGATGTTCACACCTAAAATCCATTCTTCGAAATAATTTTGTAATTCAAAAGCAAAATCACTCCATGTACTGTTTGAATTTTGAAGTTGGAAAAACCTTTGCCGAAATTTCTCTGGGCTTAGTTTGAAACGTTTTAGTAACAATTTCTTAATATATTCGTAGTCATTTGCAGTTTCTTCGGGTTCTCTTGCAATTATTTGTGTTATTTCATAAGGAAGTAAACCTAACAAGTGTGATACCCAATCCTCTTTAGACACTTCGGCCCTACGTGCTTGCCGTTCAAATAATACTAAGTAAAGGCTAATTTCTGAATCTTTAAGATCAAACTTGCGAATTAATTTTTGCAAGTCAGTATTTGGCTTAGGAGTGGTCATATCGGGATTAAACTGAAACCCTTCCGCAGCGTTGGACGCATTTTCTCTCGCCAATTTTAATTTTTCTAATTCGAAAGCCCGTTCTTCTTTCGCTTGACGTTCCTCCCGTTCCCGTTCTTCTTTTTCTCGACGCTCTTCCCGTTCTTCTTTTTCTCGACGCTCTTCCCGTTCTTCTTTTTCTCGACGTTCATTAATTATACTTTCCAACATTGCCTTAACAAACTCTTCTTCATAACGTGAAGACTCTAAAATCAAATCTTTCAGATCTATAACTTTCATTTTATCGTCAGCTTCCTCACCTAATTCGACAGCTAACTCAAATAGATCCACTTTCTTCGCTTTTGCCAAGTAAGACATTTTCCCCGTAATATACTGTAACTTAAAATTCAAAATACAAATATACGTTATTCAAAACAAGAGCACGTACCCGTTAGGCCGGCCGCTAGTTGAAGCGCAGGAAGGGTGCGCGAGGCAGAGCGACTCACGATCACGTGATCATTTGATTATCACTTCACCCTGCCTCACGGAGATATGTTCGCTAGTTGGGTCGCAGGCATTCTGGGGCGCATGCGCCGTGTGCTTTCCGACAATTCGCTATATGCCGCCATATTGTTCCGCGATTCGAATCTATGTGGATTGCTCTTACACTTTTTGTGGTTCATTAGTTCCACAAACACTAGAACAATTACTTATCATCAAAAACAGTCTTCTCTCATTAATATATTGAAGGTAAAGTAATAGAAATCTAGTGTACAAATTACAATATATAATTATTTGCAATTCTGGCGCCATCTGTCGTACATACTTAAAAGTAATTGTACACTGACAATAACTTTCGTATTACAGTAATGTCTGATGATTGTTTTTTGATAATTTAGTAACTGTTTTGGTGTTTGTGGAACTATTTAAATTCCCCATTTGCGATTGTCCGTACCTTTCTCGTTTCTTCTACGTGTTTTGTCATTCTAAATATGGCCCCAAATTCACAGTAAATTAAGGATTAAATTTGCTCATTCTATTTTTTTTTTTGTTGAATTTGGCCTATTTAAAATATTAATTATTTTTTATTGTGATTTAAACAGTTTGTGTGACATTTCCCGAGATGAGAAATGATAAAAAAAGCTTAATTTTCTAAGGCTTATTGTAATAGATAATTGTAAAAAAAAATTCTTACAGCATAGGGCATTAAGGTATCCCATCTTTCACTACTATCAAATAGATCACTATCACGACTTATAACCTGCAATTCCATTAAACAATTTAAAATATTCAACCTGAATTAAGATAAAGATAAGTTATAAAACCAAGATGAAAATATTATATTATATTATAGCTGAATATATATTATTAAGCTATTTTAATAAAAATAAACTCTGAAAGCTAAATAAATTTAACCGTCCCCCGAAATATTTGGAGCGTCCCCTCAAAATATGGTGTTTTAGGTTCAAATAATGTTAAAAATATGAAAAAGAAGATGCGAGTAGCCCCAAAATATTTTGCAATTAATAACTCTACTTTATCCATTCTGGAGCAAAATATCAAAAAAAAAAATGGAAATGACAACCACGCCGAAGTAAATCCCACGCCGCTCACTGCAGTCACCCGTTGAAAACTGCCCTTCAATGACTGAGTATGGTGAGCCACGGCTCCTGCTTGAACTGCGCAGGTCACGATGCGCCGTAACTAGCGCTGTCGCATTCAGATACACAGTTTGCAGAATTTCGCCGTGAGTCGCTCTGCCTCACGCACCCTGCCTGCGCCTCAACTAGCGGCCGGCCTTAACTTCGTTAAATGGATATCTATCCCACGTTTTCCTTGACGTTGTCGTTGCGGCGTTGTTCGTTGACGTTATTTGCGATTATCTGATCACCATCCGTTTTTTTTTCCACAAGCTCCGTTTCGTCCGTAATCGTCGTTGCGCGCCGTTCTTTGACTCTGATCACTACACGTTTTTAATGACCGTCATTGGCTATTCGTAAGTTGCGTATCCCACTTCTGATTTATTAAGAGCTTGCTTAAATTAATTCAATAAGAACAACATCTTTAAAAAAACACCGCCGCCTTTATTCAATCTCGAATTCCGACTCTTAATTCTATTTACATTTTATTTCATCGCGTGATACTATTTTGGTCATCGATGTTGCCACATCATTGTTACAAATTCTGAGCGATAACAGAGGTTTGAATAAATTCAGGGATCTATCTGGTAATTTTCGGCCCCATGTTTATTAAAAAAACTACAAACTCAATTGTCATCAGTGACAACACGGACAAGCATAATAACAGTGACAGTCAATAGTAAACTATTCTATAATAATTCATAAGTGTAAAATATTTTCTTGGAATAAGTATGGTGTTTCGAGAAACTAAACCACAGACAATAATTAACACAGAAAACATTTAATTTATCAGGTAAGCCACACCTTTGAATAACTCAGCAAACATTTCTAAAAATGAAAAGTAAAACAAATATATTTGTAACCCCCTTTTTTACTGAAAGTATTTTGTATTGAATATACGGCAAATAACTATAGACAAAAATAGGATTGATTGAAAATTTTTAAAGTACATTGTATAAAACATTTGTAGTGTTTTTATTGATACATTAAAAGGTTATATAATGGGCCTAACACACTAGTTTGTAAGTTGTAAAACTGTCAGGGGTGTCCAGGTTCCATTGAAAATTCAACTTACTATGATATACATTCTCATTCATGGGTTGTTAGTAGGGTTTCTTTCCCGCGAAACCGGGATCCCGGGAAATAGCTAAATTTTCCTACATTTTGTAATCCCGGGAAATAAGATTATTTCCCGAGAATTCCCGGGAAATGAAAAAGAGTGAAAATCAATAGGAAAATTCATTTTTTATAGTAATATTACAAGGAAATAATTTTTTTTTCATCTTTTTACTTTGGATTATTAATCATTGGACTTTAAATTTAAATTTAAGTTTACTGAGAAATATTAATACTTCAAATTTTATTAACTAATAGTAATATTTTGTTCAAAAGTTACCTATTCAAAGTATACACTAGCGAAAGTATACATTCTTTGACTTGACCAAGTATAAAATGATTGATACTGATATTAATTCATAATACTATAATAATATAATATAATAAGTTTATTGGCAAAAAAGGCCAGCTGGCCCATACACCAAAATACAAAAATATCAGAGCATACAAATAAGTGCAAGATAAAAACAAAGCATATAAATAGAATAAATAGAACCAAAATACAATTACCAAAAAAAAAGAGAAAAAAAACCCCTCAGGAGTCTAAAGAACAATTTGCCAACAGGAACTGGTTCAACTTTTGAGCTGATTTAATAAAATTTACTGTTGCAAAAAAATTCTTATGATTGTAAGTGAGGAAACCATTAAAGTTATTTTGATATCCAATAAAAGGGGAAAGATACTTTAATCTGTAAAAACGATACATAGGACAATATAAAAATACATGTTCCTATGATTCTGGTTCAGGGCCGTAACCAGACTTTTGTTTCGGGGGGGGGTTTTCACTCAAATATTTTCTGAGGTACTTCCTTACGGGTACTTTTATGTTAAGTTTTAGATGACAACACTGGATTGAAATTTTGATGCACTAAATTTCAAAATTGTATAAACAATATGAATTCGAAGTAAAAGGGGGGTCTGGGGGTCCTCCCCCAGAAATTTTTTTTAAATTTGCCCCTCAAAAGAGTGTTTTAGCTCATTTCTGAGACCCTTTAGATTACACCCATAGAGCACCACTCATTGTAAGCGGCCGAATTTTCAAGGTAAAAAGAAGGTATATTGTAATAAATGGCGAAATGTTAAGGGGGTTTTTAGGTTCCTACTCTAGAAAAATTTTTGAATTTTTCCCCTAAAAGTGGCATTTTAACTCATTTTGGGACACTTTAGGTTACATTAAAGAGGACCACTCCTTGTAAATCACACAAGTTTGAAGGAAAACGGTATACTTAATAGATTTCAAAATTTCGAGGGGGTTTGGGGGTCCTCCCCCAGAAAAATTTTGGAAATTTTACCCTTTAAAGTAGGGTTTTGACTCATTTTGAGACCCTTTGGGTTATACCCGAAGAGGATATCGCTCCTTGTGAGACATAATTTTCAAGAAAAATATCAGTATAAAAATTGATGTCAAAATTTCGGGGGGGGTTTGAACCCCTAAACCCCCCCCCTTGGATACGGCCCTGTTCTGGTTTGTCCATATTACAATATTTGCATTTGTCTTTGGGGTTTATTTTAAAGAGTTTTCCCTCGAAAAAAATGGTCTCCTGATTTAATCTCAGTTGGAAAAGAATTCTCTTCATTGAAACATCAATTCTTGAGGTAATATAGTCTTCTATGAAAGGGGTTAGTTTTATAAATTTATAGTGAGGGTAATGTTGACTTTTTTCCATACTTATCATATCTAACTGTTTGTATTGATCAATGTAGCTTAGAAGGATTTGGTTCAGAAACTTCATCGCAACCTCGGGATCTTGTGATAGCCAAACATAAGAAAAGCCGGAGCTTTCGATTATAGATTTAATTTTTAAAGTCCAATTAAATTTTATTGGGCTCGAACAGCCATAAAAACAATGTTTGTGTGCAATTTTGGTAAACCTACGGTCATCCATCTCTAATATTCTAATCCAGAATCTCAAAATTAATTTTATGAATACAATGGAAATATTAGTTTGACCCAGTTCAAGTCTGAGAATAGGAAATAGACCAGACAGGACTGCCATAACTGAGAACCGATATTACAAAGGAATTAAAAATTCTGAACCAGCTACCTGGAGAATTGATCTTTGCTCCTGTTACGTTACAATGGGCCACATTGCATGAATGGCAGAAACAGCTTTAGCACTGAAATGTTTCTTCGCTGTAGAAAAAGACCCCGAAGAAGAAAAAGGGACACCTAGATAAATGTAGTTGCTTACAATTTCCAGTTTGCTATTTTTGTAATAGAATTTGTCATGTTTCGATAGTTTACCTCCTTTTCTGGATATCATTACTTTTGTCTTATTTATATTTACCATAAGTCTGTGATCTGAGCAAAATTGTTCCAAAATTCGAAGTTTTTTATTCAAGTTAATAGGGGAGTTTGCTAAAATAATAGCGTCATCGGCATAAAGTAATATGTTAACAGGGGTTCCATCGCGAAAATAGATATCCGAAATTCCAGATGTGTTTAGGCGGATAATAAGATCGTTCAAGAAAAGTGAGAATAGAATTGGGCTCAGTACATATTCCCGTAGTCATATTTTGTAAGAGTCAAAGTTAATTTTATTACTATATTTTTTAAGAATTTTCAACTTTTCCTTCAGCCTAAATCTTGATTCTCGACAATCCTTATCGAACCATTTAGCCTCTGAGTGAGAGAGAGGTTGTGATGTTTTGGAGTTATTTCTAGTCCTAAGTAATTTGTTATTTTCAGCTGCTTTGCTCATAATAGGAATCAGATCAGTTGGATTGACACCTGGATGAGCTACAAAGAAGTGCTCCAGCTCAGTAACGAATTTGCAGCCCTCAGCTTCAGTCCATCTGGAATTAACGGATTGAAAAACCCTTTTCCCCTTATTCTGGAAGGAACTCGTAGGACTCCAGAGCGTAAGCAACAATAGGGAGGTGGTCTGAGCCCAATTTCGGGATGGTTTTAAAGTGGGTGATATGGGAATATACTATACACTATTAGAGACAATTATATAATCTATAACACTGGCTCCGTTTTTATTAAAAAAAGTAAAGTCACCCTCCTCGTCACCTGGGGACGAACCATTCAAAATAATAAGATTATTTGAAACACAAAATTCAGTTAGCTGTTTACCTCGTTGATTTTTAGTATGGTCCTTTGATCTATGTTTAATTAAATCATTAATATCATAAACAAAAATACTATCTAAGCAACCAACACGTGCATTCAAATCACCCATAATGATCAAATCATTAAAATCAGAATTGGTAACAAAATTCAAAAAATCATTGTATTGAGAGTCATAAATATCACTGGGTGGAAAATAACAAATTACAATGGACTCTAACCGTCTGACGTCACACGGAACCAACACGTGACCTACTAAGCTTGCGATTGGTTACCACAGATACTACACTAGTAGATCTACTAGTGTAGTATCTGTGGTAACCAATCGCAAGCTCAGTTGTAGGTCACGTGTTGGTTCCGTGAAGTCTCGAACCAGATAGGCGGTTAGAGTCCATTACAATATTTTGGAACACAAGGTATTTTGCCGAGATTGCAATAAAATAACTAGTTATTTTTATGATGTTGTTAGCTTTAACTTTTGGCTATTATAACCTAAGACTAAACCTCCACTTGGTCTACCAAAAATATTATTTTTACAAGCATAACTTTGAATGTGTTTGAAATTACTTAAAACCTGAGGAAACTGAAATTCAGAAGTTAGCCAAATTTCAGTAAGGGGAAAAATATCTATCTCGGCAAAATCATCCTAGAAATTCGGAAATAATGACTTATTTTTCAGACCTGCAACATTGTATTGTAAAACTGTATGTAAACCAATATGAGAATGATTGTAAACAGTATTATTTACATTAGAAAAACTGGGTAAATCTAAATTTGCTTTTTCCTTACACGCTATAAATTCTTCATAATACTATAAATATTATAAATGCATTCCCGGAAAAAAATAATATTATTAAATTCTCAATTTAATTTAAACTATTCCCGGGAAAGTTTTTCCAGGGAATATTTTCCAGAGAAACTATTGCCAGGCCTGGCAACAATTTAAGTGCTTGTGAAAAACTTGTATTCAGTTTTATTAGATTTTAATCCTTCCTGGAATTATGAAAAAATATTTTTTGTCTAAAACTAATTAATATAGCTATATTACTCAAAGTGAATCCCTTTTTAAAGAAATATTTATGCACACTAAGAACCTTAAAATAATTTTGATGATTAAAAATAATTTTAATGAAGAAGTTTAAAATTTTAATCAATTCCCGGGAATCCCGGGAATGATCTTATTATTCCCGGAATTTCCCGGGAAGACAAAATCACCGGGATATCAGAAACCCTAGTTGTTAGTAGGCTCTTCATCTGTTAGGATATTTGAAATCTCAGTACATGAACAGTTTTAGGGTAAAATCAAGTTAATTAATAATATGCAATTTAAGGTAAATAAGTTTGTGAATTTCCAGGTGGTATGAGTTTTTGTCCGATTGATTATAAATAAATAAATGCCTCTTTGTATAAGGGCTAGAGAAAAAACCTTTGCAGCAAAGACAGGAAAAAAAGAAGCTCTTGGAAAATCTCAAATTGCCAAATTGCATCCAAAATATGTTTAATCCATCCTGTAGTAGTAGTGAGTTTTTATCTCTTCAGAATTAGTAATATATGACTTATACGCGACCCCTGACTTATACGCGATAGGTGGGACCGAGTGATAACCGCGTAAGTCGGAGATCATTTTTCCATAGAAATACGTAAAATTATGTTGAATTGAACTAGAGATAAAAAATCTGTATAATTTTGAAGATAATTTTTTAATTATTAAAATAATGTTAATATTTTATCATTATCAAGTTATTTTGATGAAGAAGAAGGTTTACTGTTTCTTCTGTTTTTAAATTTCTTCATAAGAGGCCATCCATAAATGGTGTAACACTTTTTTTCAACATTTTCGACCCCCTCCCTCCCCTATGTCTTAAAGTGTCACACTTCACAATACCCCCTCCCCCTTTGTCACATGTCACCCTCTGCTACCAATCATAAGTTCAGAACAAAGTTGGTAAGAATCTGGTACCAATGTTTTTAAGTGAACTCTATGAACTTTATACTACATTTTCCAGAAAAAAATTGTTAAAGAGGTTTTTTTTTGTTGATTTTCAATGTGTGATGTCACAAATTTTAAACCTCCTCTCTCCCACTTGTCACAAAATGTCACAGATTAATAAACCCCCTCTCTCCCCTCTAACTAAGCGTGACATCATTTATGGTCGGCCCCTAACAGGTTAAAAGTTCTCTACTCCTCGTTTTGTCTTAAAAATCCGCTCTTCAATATTAGTTCGTTCAAATGACATTTCGAAGTCTCTAAAAAATACATTGAACAAAGTTCGGATCATGTGTTAACTGTTAACCCCCGAGGGAAAATGTTTAAGAACATGACTCAAACAGAATTTATTTTATCGAGTGAGAACAAGTATTCTTTTATTTTCGTCTTATCTGCAGTGCTCGAATTTCGTAAGGCCGTAAAGAACTTAAAGCCGTAAGAAAGTAAACAGAAAATGGAGAAAATGAAAGATGAATATTTGAGCAGATAAGGGTAGAAAATTCCGCGATCTTTAATTACGACGATTTGGAAATAAAATTTGAATTTTTTTTCAAAACCGCATAACTCCGAGTTCGAGTAAGTCGGGGTATTACATTGAATAAATGGTAATAAAAGACCATTTTTCACAAAACAGGGGTTCATCCAGGTTTTTCCACCACGGTCCTGTTTTAGGAATTTTGTGATAAAATTGCATGGAATTTTATGAAAAGTAAATAGGATTTTGTGAGAAAAATCAAAAGAATTTATGAAAAAGAAGGGCCTATAGAACAACCAGTGTTCATAACTTTAGGAAAGGGCCCAAAACTGGCAAATTCCATTCTAAAATGATAAAAAAACACTCCTGAAAACAATTTTCAAACCATTTTTGAACTTTTGAGAAGAGTCCGTTTTTGGGAATTGGAATTTTGTGAAGGGTCCTTTTTTGAAGATTAGAATTTTGTGAAGGGTCCTAAAAAGGACCCATTTTCCTTCTGGATGAACCCCTGCAAATCTAATAATTCCATGTGAGGGAGGAATCCTGAATGTGATAACATAATTTGAAAAGTGGGAGGAGACCCCCCAGACCCCCCATTTTTACTTAGAACTTATGATGTTGAGTCACCCCCCCTCCCCCCAAAAAAAAACAAGTCTGGTTACGGCGTGGCTCTCAGCCCCACTTAAAAAAAATCCTTGCCCCCCCCAACCAAAAACTGAAATGACGCCCCTGCAACCAGCAAATGGCATTCAGTATTGCTAATTCTTTTTCTTTAAAACAATCTAAGAATCAACTCGATGAATTTCAAAAAACAGCGTCTTTATTAACTAATCAGGCACACTTATCGTCGACATTGCGTGGATATATTTTTGTTAAAAGGAGTTTTGTGAGGAAAATATGTTAATATTTTTCCTGTATCGTATATGCTAACACGGTTTCTTTCTAATAGTCATGAAGGGTTATTTGCAATGTGAGTGTGAGTTAATGATCTCGATACGTAAAAAACATTTTCCTCCAGTCGTATCACCCCAGAACTTTTTATGTGACTACTACTTATAGCTGTCTGTGATTCTGAAGTTTTGGTACGCAGAGAAACCTAAAAATTATTTAGTGTAAAATCAAGTTAAATATCAAAGGATTGACCATTCATAAGTTCAATTAAGAAAAGAAGTTAATTTTTTCCTGAAATTAAAACGGATGGTTAAGGAAGCAACGGCCATTTTTAATTTATTTTGTGAAAACAATGTTTAGAAAGCATAACTTCATAATTGTTGTTGTTGAAAGGTTAAGAATCAATGACTAATGTTATGCTTATAGTATTTTTTAAATATTAACGCTTTGCAGCGTGTGTTATTGATCGACATCGATTTTACTCCTGTCGCAATAGGTTTTTAATGAAATTGAAGACTGCAAATCGTGGGATAGTATAATCATCCTACTTTTAAAATAAATTATAGAATCAATATTTATTAACAAACGTTCTAAGGAATCTAAAAAAAAAAAAATTAAATTTTAACCGTAATCTAATGTTAACAATATATACAGTTTAAAAAATAGTGGTTGAGTGTCTAAGGTTTTGGATTTTTCACATATTGTAAGAATCCAGAAACTTAGACACTCACCACTATTTTTTTTAAATTTATTCCAGAGTTAGTATCCGCTACATTATTTAATTCAGTCCTGTCGAGCCGGTTGTGGCTCAATGGTTAAGGCATTGGGTCTGTGGTTGGGAAGTTCCCGAGTTCGATCCTAGGTAAATACAAAGTGGACAAAATAATTGTTCATGGGCTCAATTCGAGCTTTTGAAGATCACTTTTACCCAAATTAATAAAATTATTTGAAATAAAATTATCTGATTTAACCATGAAGTAAAAAATAAATCTAGAGTATCTGGGCCCTGATGGCTCAGTTGGTAGAGTCTGTGGCTTACAGCCAATGCGTGTTGTTGGTGTGACGGTGTAGGGGATCGATTCCCGCTTTGGGCGTTCACTTTTGCCGAAATGAATAATAAAATTATTTGAAATAAAATAATTGATCTAACCACAAAGTAACAAATATATCGAGGGTATGTGTGCCCTGATGGCTCAGTTGGTAGAGTCCTGGTCCTGCTGTGCAGAAGGTACTCAGTTCGAAACTTACTAACCTAATTTTCTCTCTATCTATCCTCGTCTAATATAATATCTTCCTCTTAGAAGTAAATTATATAGATTAATATAAATTAAAATAACATTAAATTTATTAATTTAATTTCTTCGAGTACCTGATGTCGCAGCTGACCTAGGGGACTGAAACTGGTGACCGAGTCGAGTCCGTTCACCCGTCGAAGATGTCGGGGTTCGGATGAGAGGAGGTCGTCTCGGCGGACCTGATCTGCTCCCCGGGGGGTCGCGGGCCTAGGGGGTTCTTCGGATAACCCCCGAAAGCCCCTTCGCCCTGGGGGCCGGCGGAGAAAGGTCCGTCGGGAAACCGGTTTTGCCAAAAATTTTAACCCTAGGTTACAATTTGCAATTTGTGGACGGCCCCCTAACAATATGCAATATGGGGACGACCCCCTAAGTTATGAGATTGCAAATTTTTGACTCCATTACCCGTCTTTCGACAAGACCCTATGACACCATGTGACACCATGTGACACCAAATTTAGGATGTAACCGTGACCGTAACTAAATAATTAACTGTAACCAAATAATTTACTGTAACCGTAACTGTGACACTTCGGACAATTCAAAATAAAAGGGTCATCAAAGATTGATCCCCCAACCTAAACCCCAGCAGCAGCACACCATACCACTAGACTATTAACTCCACACCAACTCGGTATTTCACTGGGATTCGAACCGGGGACCTTCTGCTCTGAAAGCAGTTACTATGCCAACCAGGCTACTGGGTCTACACCACCAAGTTGGTGGTTGTTGAAATGAATTTTATTTTGTTGCGTCCTTCGAAGTTAAAGGAACCTTACATATTTTTGTAAAAACAAACTCGGTTTTTTGCTGGGATTCGAACCCGGGACCTTCTGCTCTGAAAGCAGTTACTATGCCAACCAGGCTACTGGGTCTACACCACCAACTTGGTGGTTGTTGAAATGGATTTTATTTTGTTGCGTCCTTCAAAGTTAAAGGAACCTTACATATTTTTGTAAAAACAAACTCGGTATTTCGCTGGGATTCGAACCGGGGACCTTCTGCTCTGTAAGCAGTTACTATGCCAACCAGGCTACTGGCTCTACACCAACAAGTTGGTGGTTGTTGAAATGAATTTTATTTTGTTGCGTCCTTCGAAGTTAAAGGAACCTTACATATTTTTGTAAAAACAAACTCGGTATTTCGCTGGGATTCGAACCGGGGACCTTCTGCTCTGAAAGCAGTTACTATGCCAACCAGGCTACTGGGTCTACACCACCAAGTTGGTGGTTGTTGAAATAAATTTTATTTTGTTGCGTCCTTCGAAGTTAAAGGAACCTTACATATTTTTGTAAAAACAAATTCGGTATTTCGCTGGGATTCGAACCGGGGACCTTCTGCTCTAATAGCAGTTACTATGCCAACCAGGCTACTGGGTCTACACCATCAAATTGGTGGTTGTTGAATTGTATTTTCTTGGTGAGTCCTTCAAAGTTAAAGGAACCTTACATATTTTTGTAAAAACAAACTCGGTATTTCGCTGGGATTCGAACCCGGGACCTTCTGCTCTGAAAGCAGTTACTATGCCAACCAGGCTACTGGGTCTACACCACCAACTTGGTGGTTGTTGAAATGGATTTTATTTTGTTGCGTCCTTCGAAGTTAAAGGAACCTTACATATTTTTGTAAAAACAAACTCGGAATTTCGCTTCGATTCGAACCGGGGACCTTCTGCTCTGTAAGCAGTTACTATGCCAACCAGGCTACTGGGTCTACACCACCAACTTGGTGGTTGTTGAAATGGATTTTATTTTGTTGCGTCCTTCAAAGTTAAAGGAACCTTACATATTTTTGTAAAAACAAACTCGGTATTTCGCTGGGATTCGAACCGGGGACCTTCTGCTCTGTAAGCAGTTACTATGCCAACCAGGCTACTGGCTCTACACCAACAAGTTGGTGGTTGTTGAAATGAATTTTATTTTGTTGCGTCCTTCGAAGTTAAAGGAACCTTACATATTTTTGTAAAAACAAACTCGGTATTTCGCTGGGATTCGAACCGGGGACCTTCTGCTCTGAAAGCAGTTACTATGCCAACCAGGCTACTGGGTCTACACCACCAAGTTGGTGGTTGTTGAAATGAATTTTATTTTGTTGCGTCCTTCGAAGTTAAAGGAACCTTACATATTTTTGTAAAAACAAATTCGGTATTTCGCTGGGATTCGAACCGGGGACCTTCTGCTCTAATAGCAGTTACTATGCCAACCAGGCTACTGGGTCTACACCATCAAATTGGTGGTTGTTGAATTGTATTTTCTTGGTGAGTCCTTCAAAGTTAAAGGAACCTTACATATTTTTGTAAAAACAAACTCGGTATTTCGCTGGGATTCGAACCCGGGACCTTCTGCTCTGAAAGCAGTTACTATGCCAACCAGGCTACTGGGTCTACACCACCAACTTGGTGGTTGTTGAAATGGATTTTATTTTGTTGCGTCCTTCGAAGTTAAAGGAACCTTACATATTTTTGTAAAAACAAACTCGGAATTTCGCTTCGATTCGAACCGGGGACCTTCTGCTCTGTAAGCAGTTACTATGCCAACCAGGCTACTGGGTCTACACCACCAACTTGGTGGTTGTTGAAATGGATTTTATTTTGTTGCGTCCTTCAAAGTTAAAGGAACCTTACATATTTTTGTAAAAACAAACTCGGTATTTCGCTGGGATTCGAACCGGGGACCTTCTGCTCTGTAAGCAGTTACTATGCCAACCAGGCTACTGGCTCTACACCAACAAGTTGGTGGTTGTTGAAATGAATTTTATTTTGTTGCGTCCTTCGAAGTTAAAGGAACCTTACATATTTTTGTAAAAAAAAACTCGGTATTTCGCTGGGATTCGAACCGGGGACCTTCTGCTCTGAAAGCAGTTACTATGCCAACCAGGCTACTGGGTCTACACCACCAAGTTGGTGGTTGTTGAAATAAATTTTATTTTGTTGCGTCCTTCGAAGTTAAAGGAACCTTACATATTTTTGTAAAAACAAATTCGGTATTTCGCTGGGATTCGAACCGGGGACCTTCTGCTCTAATAGCAGTTACTATGCCAACCAGGCTACTGGGTCTACACCATCAAATTGGTGGTTGTTGAATTGTATTTTCTTGGTGAGTCCTTCAAAGTTAAAGGAACCTTACATATTTTTGTAAAAACAAACTCGGTATTTCGCTGGGATTCGAACCCGGGACCTTCTGCTCTGAAAGCAGTTACTATGCCAACCAGGCTACTGGGTCTACACCACCAACTTGGTGGTTGTTGAAATGGATTTTATTTTGTTGCGTCCTTCGAAGTTAAAGGAACCTTACATATTTTTGTAAAAACAAACTCGGAATTTCGCTTCGATTCGAACCGGGGACCTTCTGCTCTGTAAGCAGTTACTATGCCAACCAGGCTACTGGGTCTACACCACCAACTTGGTGGTTGTTGAAATGGATTTTATTTTGTTGCGTCCTTCGAAGTTAAAGGAACCTTACATATTTTTGTAAAAACAAACTCGGTATTTCGCTGGGATTCGAACCGGGGACCTTCTGCTCTGTAAGCAGTTACTATGCCAACCAGGCTACTGGCTCTACACCAACAAGTTGGTGGTTGTTGAAATGAATTTTATTTTGTTGCGTCCTTCGAAGTTAAAGGAACCTTACATATTTTTGTAAAAACAAACTCGGTATTTCGCTGGGATTCGAACCGGGGACCTTCTGCTCTGTAAGCAGTTACTATGCCAACCAGGCTACTGGGTCTACACTACCGAGTAGGCGGTTGTTGAAATGAAGTTTATTTTGTTGCGTCCTTTAAAGTTAAAGGAACCTTACGTAATTTTGTAAAAACACTTAAAAAACTCGGTACTTCGCTGAGATTCGAACCGAAGACCTTCTGCTCTGAAGGCAGTTACTACACTGTTAGAAATTTCCCTGTAAAAACGGTGTTTTTACCATATATTTAATTGTTATTTTACCGTTTTCAGACAAAAAGGTCGAATAACCATTAAAAAGATGGTATTGAACTGTTAAATAGGAGTGAAAATGGTTTACGGACCATTTTCATCAAGAACGGTAAACTAACCGTAGGGGGACGGGATGGCCTGTTCGGTTTGCTCCTCTGCCTTTCACGCCAGCAGTCTGCGCACTGCTCCGTCGTGAGTTCGATTCTCACCTCGCCCCTGGGTGTATTTTCCTTCTTTGTGCCAGTAAAAATTCTGTTGTGTCTGTCTTACTTGACGAAGGTGTATAAGCGGATCCTTGAGATCAAGCACACATACCGGAAAATATATGTAACCAAAAAACCAAACCAAACCAAACCAAACTAACCGTAATTTTCGTGGCGCGATTTCGTGGCGCCATCTGGATGCTTAAGTCACCTAAGATGGCGGGCTTGCCATCCTGCAACATTAATAGGATTAATAGTAGTTTTTAAAATCTTCATCCAACCTCCCGCCCTCCGAGGACACCTCTGTACTATTAAAATTTTAAAGGAACTTTAATTTGCACCAAATTCCTGCAGCAAAAGACAGAAGACTACAACTCAACTCAGCTCTTTTGCTCTCGCCAATTGTTTTGTTTGGATCCGTTCCGCCGTCCCGTTTTGTCCTCGACTCGACCAGTTTGTTTTGAGCCTTTGGGAAAAAGGTATGTATTGTACTTTAATGATTGATATATATTTATGTTTAATTCTAGTGTAATATATTTTGTTACTAGAACTCATACTACTCATAGAACTATCTTAAAGTAAACTTCCCCTTTGTTTAGGCCTAAAATCCCAATATTAAAAATTGACCGGTCCCGATCACTCCTATTTAATTTGATGTAAAATGCGCCTTTTTATTTGATCAACATTTCGCTTAATGTTATCAAAATATGGTGAAATCCCCTAAACACCTCCTTTTTTCCTGTTTGAAGACCAGTTAAGTATATTACATAAACATACAAAATGAGTCATTACTTAATTTAGTAATATACATGTTCCACCCTTATATTTTTCTTGTGTAATTTGCAAAATAAAAACGGGAATCATTTTAAATACTTCAATTAGGACTACATAGTTGTGATTCTAATGCAAAACTCGAGTTACACTGTTTGAAACTTTCTAGAATATCAAATAACTTAGTGTTATCAATCACAGGGGTCTGTTTAGAAGAAATTTGGGTCGGTTTTAGGACCCTTCACAAAACATTTTACCTTAAAAAAGGACCCTTCAGAAAGTATTTTTGCCTTTAAACAGACCCTTTTTTCTTAATACTTCAAATATTGGACCCTATTTTCACAAAAACAGGCTCCTTGCTGAAAAACTAATTTAACGCTAACTTCAAATTCACAAAATTATGAGTAGATTTTCACAATTTTTAAGAAAAACAGACCCTTCACAAAAAGTCTGGAATGACCCCTGAATCAGATATTGTTATTCTACTCTTGGACAAAGGTGATCAGGTGATCACATTAAGCGGAGTCGAGTGTAGTTTCATCGGTACAGGGTGTCCAAAAAATAGGACGATGGCAGAATCCTTCGGACTCTTGTTTGAAGGTTTTTTGAAAAAATTTCAATATTCAGCAGTAATTTTTATTTTTATTTTATTGAGCTATGTGAACCAATGGAAATATTCAGCTTTCTTTGTATTTTTGGTGTAAATCTCTTTCATTACTCCACTGTTATCTTTAAAATTAAGTCAATTTATATACTAATTGTTGAAATAGGTATTGAAATAGAACTTCTGTACCTTTCCCTTTTATATTCGAGAAAACTAAGCTACTTTGCAGTAAAAATAGGTGGTTATCCTCATTATTTAATGCACATTATTAATTTCTTACTTGCATATTTTCTATTAGTTTGCAGCTTTAGCGCAATTTTTGGATTTATGTTCAGATTTTAAGTTTCATTTAAAGTTTTAAATTTTTATGCTGGCTGGTTATCCTCATTATTTAATGCACAGTTTTGTTAAAATTAGTTTTACTTCCTTCTGGAAAGAAACTGTGTTTTTACAGTTATTTTTTTAAAATATCGAGGTTTTCAAGGTATCGAAGAGTTTTGAGTTATTGAGAGTATGGTTTATTCCCACACATTATAGGTTTCTATTTGGTGTATACAAATACTTAGAAAAAACTTCTTGAAAATTTTGCCTAAGCCCTAAGTAAGATATCCCACTGTTCAATACTAACTGATAGTGATAATGTAGTGCATCCTGCCATCGTCCTATTTTAGGACAGCTTGAAATACGGGGATATTTCGCGAGCTTGCTTTGAAAGGGTTCCAACTCAGCAGTCCCCACCGCTTTGGTTCGGAGTGTGTTTGGCGACATTACTTGATCGCTTGATCCGTCCGCGGAAATCGAGGACTTGGCGAAAACAGGGTTGCTTGGGAGAACTGGTCAGAGCTTGGCCTTTGGCTTGGCGTCGCACTGGGGGATCTCGTGTACTTGGGGATTGACGATATGGTTGCAACATTTTCAGGCGTGCTGCTGATAAGAAAAAGCTGAGCCCTCTCATTCCTTCACACCTTGTTGATCCATTACATTACGCGTTGAGTGTGAAGTGTGTCTGAATTGTAAGATTGCAAGAGCTGAATGTTATAATTTGGGGGTGGGGAGGAACTTGAATAACCCTTTCAGGACGACGGCGCCCGAAACTTTTTACTCCGGTTCAGGACGGCTCGGGCGGTTTTTCGGGCGCTTGAGGGGGGTGGGTAGTTTGGAGTGTCAGTCATGCGAGTCTAATCAGGGGTAGGCTCGCCTGTCAAGAGTGATACATATGCGTGGGATTATCGAGATAAGCATTTGTTTTTGTTGAGTCCTCGCAACTTGTGTTTGTTGAATTCGAGTGCTTGCTGTGTGCGATCTCAATGTTATAACTTCAAAAATTAAATTTTATTTTTAATTAAATTTCTTAGGCACTTGTACCCCCCAGAGATTGTAATTTGTTGAATTATACCTTTTAATATCAAAGTTTTAACTTATATCCTAAAAAAGCTAGAAATTTCGCTGAATTAATTCTAAACCAATAAAAAGTATAACTTGTGATTGGTTTTCAACATCGTAATCATCCTATAATTTTTTGCACTAGCAAATTTACATTAATATTATGACCACAATTTACCAATATTTACCACAATAGAGCATTTTCAATCACATGACTCGGCCTAACAACGGCCTTAGCAACGTTGTTTTTGCTCGCCAGTGACATCATGTGCAAATGCTTCTATTGGATGCTTCTAGTTCCCGCCCCTAACAACGGCCTTAGCAACGTTGTTTTTGTCCTCCAAGTGACGTCATGTGCGAATGCTCTATATTACAAACTCATGCCATAAATCAATTACTAGATAACTGGTTTGAATTTTGAAAAATAAATTTACTATATCGATATATATAAATTAATTTATACTACAAAAACTTTCTATAAAAATTTAAATTTAAGCAACCGTTATCAACTAAACGGTGAAAAAACTGATTTGGATTCTATTGAAAAGAAACTAACACAGGGGACTGTGTATTGTTATCGGCCTAACATTACAACTTATATTTTATAGATTTTAATTAAGATTTCTTATTCATTTTGAATTGAATATCCTTTAGGTATTTCATGATTAGAATACTAAGAATGCTAATCTAACACTTTTTTACCTCTTATTAAATTCCAACTATTATATAGTTCGCACTCTTGATACTTTATACTATACTTTTAATTCTAATTCTTTTTTAATAATAAAAAAAATACTTTTTATTCATCCACTCAAGCTCAAATACATTTTTTTTTAAACTTGTAGTAAATGGCACTTGATATGTTAATACAGTTTTTTCAAATATTAACTCACAAATTTAATTTATTAATTTTTGTTTTATATGGGATAAACAGATATTTTCTTGAGGAGATATAATACATTCATTAAAACGAAATTGAAGCAAAATATATTAATTTATACTTGACGAGTTCTTGATATTATTTTTTAGCCAATTTGTTTTTGTATTTAGCTCCATATTTTTTAAGGATTTGAAAATCAAAAGATACTGTTAAGAATAGTATTTAGTTATTAATTGCAATGGATAAAAAAATTGCATTACAATTTTGAACTAGTTTTCAGATTTCGGGCTTTTAATTCAGAATATCTATCTGGAAGTTAAAAAAAGCAAAGCCTAAATTGCAGATCCTGAAATTTTCTGCTATGTGTAGTTTCATCACCCTTGTGAAGTATCTCTCCGTATTCAAAGGATGGATGATCTTTGTTGATGGGTTTTGACCCTTTTGAATATCTTTAGACGATAAACACGGTCTGTGTGTACGACACTCTATTCTCAAGCGAATGCGGTTCACAAACTAAAGAATGCTTCAGAGATCCAAATCCTTCTTTTTCAATCCAAAAACTCGCCAAATCCAGGCCCACAAAAGACCTCAGAACGTGTGATTTCGTGCATACAAAGTGAATTACTTCGTTAAATTACAGACAAGGGCAAATATCAAAGTAGATTTTTTTTTTAAAAGGAGGAATAAGGTGTTGACGATCCATTGCCAACTGAGCTATAGTTGATAACCTTTCTTTTATTAATTTTGGAGCATTAAGCGGGTTTTTGGGAGAGTGGCTACTTTTTTAAAAATGTATTAATAAACAAATGTTTAAAAGGATATCAATTCCATCCTCTTCCAATTAAAATAAAGAATATAAATGAAACTATCAATTTAGGGGTCATTTCAAGCACTACTTACAAATAATCAGTGCAATGGGGTAATGATTTTTAAGATAAGTAATCAAACATTCTAAAATTTTTAACATATTGTACGAAAAAAACCGAATCACAAACAACGAATAATAAACACTCTTTCCGTAATACCCTATTCGCACTGCACGGATAAGGGGCCCTTTATTTTCCGCTCCGCCCTCTATCGGCGTCGAACCACCCTTTAGTGGAGCCAGAAGCGTCCCATCCTAAAGGGTGGTCCAAAATCGCCCCATCCACTCCAAAGGGCCCTTAACGCAACAAAGATGGCGGCGAGATTCGAATCTATGCTGATTGCTTTTACATTTTTTCGGTCCTTTAAATAGTTCCACAAGCACTAGAACAGCTACTTATTATCAAAAAAGTCTTCTGTCATTATTTTTTTGTGAAAGTATTAGAAATGGAAAGTGTAATGTATAATTATTTGGAAGTGTGTGCTTGTGCTGCCATCTGTCAAACGCACCAATAAATAATTATACACTTGATTTTACAAAATGTTTCTGGTACTAGATGTCTATTTCTTTCATGATATTTTAAAGAATGAAAGTGTTTTTTAATAATGAGTAGCTGTTCTAGAATTTTTGGAACTATTTAACGGACGATTAGAAGTGTAAAAGCGAATCGAATCTCGGTCATTTGCCCCTTACCAGTGCGAACGCCGTTTGCACGAAAGGGCCCTATCCGGGAAAGTGCTCAATGCTATAAAGGGCCCTTTAGGTGCAGTGCGAATAGGGTATAATAACCATTTTATTTTTTAATCTCCTCATATTTCATTCTCGTGGACCGCGTGGGAATGAATTTGTGGAATTTCTAACGGATGCACTTTTGAAACATGCTGATAAGAAGGGGTCAGTGCCAAGGTCACGAAAGGTGAAGCTAGGAGAAAGTTCTAAGCGGTCACGGGTTAAGGCTGCGGTCAGCCAAAAAATCAGTATGGTATCTGTTCAAAAAATCTGCAGTATCTGGTTATCGGACAATAGGAAAACCGCAATCAACCCCTTCAATGGTCCCTCCAACAAAAGACAGCCCTCGGGGAGGAGCGAGAAGTCACTATCGGGTGTCTGCTAATTGACTGGGGGGTTGACTTCGGACTCCTTCGCTATTGTTGGAGGGGTCATGAATGGGGAGATAGGGCAGATTTTTTGAAGAGATATCATAGGTTTTCTGGCTGACCGTGCCCTAACACAAATATGATAAAAATCACAAAGAAAATAAAACATTTCGTCCGATTCGATTTGGTGAAAGGAGCAGATAATTGCAGTCTCCCCCTAGACCACCACCTGCTCCCTCCGTGACCGGCAGCCAATTCTCGGAATTTGGGGGGATGTTTCTTATCTTATCAGTGGAACAGGTGAGAGGACAGCTATTCCAATTCGAATAGAACCAATCGGATGCAATTTTTGGGTATGGGGGTGAAATCGTTCTTTTCTGATCGAAAGAGGGAACGGAAGCATTGTTCCACAGAGAGTATCGTTTTCACGCAGTAGATTTTTAAATTTCGAGTAAGAAATCCGTCCATAAATTACGTGAAGTGTTTTTTTTACCAAATTTTTGACACCTCTCTCTTGGTGAGATTTTGCTGGACCAACCCCCTTCCCCTCAAATTCTCGTGTGAGATTTTCTCACACTTTAAACAAAATAAATTTCTTAAGTATGCTCTAGTTTCGTCAAATTGTGGACCCCTCCCTCCCCCTCAAATGAGGGACTTGCATGATTTTTTTTTTAATTTTAACATTTTTATCCCACTCTCCACGAATAGTTAGGCAGGTAAGCAAAATTTTTCAAATAAAAAAAAAACATTTTTTAAAAAAGTCGCCTTTTTTAAAGAGCGCGAAAACACTTAAATCGAGTTGACAAGACAGTGACGTCACTAGAATCTGTGCGCAATATTATTCTGTATGCTTCTTTCCATGAGACAGATCAGTGAGCCCACGGTATTGTCAACTCGATTTAAGTGTTCTCGCGTTCTTTGAAAAAGGCGACTTTTAAAAAATTTTTTTTAATTGAAAAACTTTCTTAATCAACCTGAAATTATCAGCCTAACTTTCGGTGGAGAATAGGATAAAAATGTAAAAATAAATCATGCAAGTTCCTCATTCTCACATGAGATTTTCTTACACTTTAACAAAATAAATTTCTTAAGTATGCCAAAGTTCGCAAGATTCACGAAAAATTAGCTTAAACAACTTATCAAATTCACTTTCATACCGAACCAGGGGCGCAGCCAAAGGGACCCCCACACCTTTGGGCCTGACCTAAAACTTTTCAGCCCCTAATTAAGGTGCTATAATATTATTATTAGCCACTCAAGAGAGCGCACGTCTACGCCCCTTAAAAGAGCCTGAAAAACACTCTTTTGCTTCTTAAACTCTTAAAATTTACCGGGGGAGGGGGGAAACTCCTACACCATGCGTTAAAAGGCTGTTTTAAGGGTCAAATTTCCCAAAAAAAATTTAGACCTCCCTTTTGTACTTAGATTTCTAAAATTTTCTTTTTTACATTAAGAAGAAAAAATTTTATTGTTGATGTAAGAATCAGACTGGACATTAAAAATTACTACTTAATCTTAACTATTATTCTAATTACCAATTAATTAATATATAGATGTAATACAAATAATACAATTATAATATTAATATACAAAGAATCTTAAAATTTTGATTGGTGTGAAATATTATGTTTAATAAATAAACAAACACATAATTCAAAACAGAACATGAAATTTTAATAAAACGATAAAAAGTACACTCAAAATGAGTAACATAAGTATAGTGGAGGTTGCCCCATTTCCCGACATTGCCATAGTTGAATTTAATCACAATAATGATTGCAACTGTCCCGTTGTACAGTGTGATTGAAAAATATGTCCATCCGAGATATTTTAATCAATGACTGAAAACAGATATTATAAGATTTTCCCCGATAAGACCTCGAAACAGGTCCGCATAGTCAAAACACAATTATTAACACTTTTATTTAAAATGGAGTGATGCTAAACTAAGTGAATTAAAATTAATAAGATAGATTTAAAGAAAACATAATGAGTATTAAGAAAGAAAGGCTTTTTTTTTTACCAAATCGAATGATAATGGTGTCATTACAAATTCATGATATGAAACAAATGAATATGAGAGTTAACTTATCCAAAACAAAGCCATGCATTGATTTTAAGAAAACTATAAACAAATTAAATGAATCAAATATATATATATATATATATATATATATATATATATATATATATATATATATATGTATACGATAGTTAACATTTCCTTATTTAAAGCATGGCCATGCATTTAATCGATCACTATTATAAAATAATAGGTCTTCCGACTGAAAAAAGCTAAAATCCTCGAAAAGTTAACAGAAACAGAGTTTAATAACAATATTGAACTAACTTTAAGTAAAATAAAATGAATGAAATGTTTAATGAAAATTAATATAAGGAAGGTAAATATTACAACATTACAGAGATAGAGTCAGCACGTCATACGACTTAATGATATGTTAATAATGAAAATAATGAAGTGAATTTAAAAAATTAATGAGGTGATAATAAAAAAATTAAGCGAATTAAAATGAATAACATGAATTAAGGAGGACTATGAAATTTAAATTAGTAATCTCCCATCCAAAATATTATTCATACACTAATCACAGGTCTTCAAATCAGACATAAGCTTTGAACCCATCGTATAAAACATAGTGGAGGGGGACTCTAATCTGAACGTAGTTTTAAGTAATCCTTTAGGGTTAGGGGAATATCAAAACAGTCGATTGCTCCATTACATAGACTATTAGCATCACAAAGACTCTTTCGAACCTGAACTCGCGATAGTTGGAGCAGAGATCTAGGTTGGGTGATTTCGGGAACCTCGAAGATGGTGTTGCGCCTCCTGTATTCGTCACAGAGTTCCTGGAGAGTCAGTTGCTCTCCTATGTAAAAAGGCTTCAGCATAGTGGACATCTCGGTGGTGGAAATGAAGGGGTGTGGCACGGCCCTCCATAAGAGGGTGAGGTATTGCTGGTCTTCGGCTCTTGTGGGGTTGAAGAGAGCCACCAGTGTGTCCAGAAGCATTTGCATCCGCAAGCTGCCGAATTTGTGGATTTCGAAGCTGATTTCACATTTTAGATACTTCCCGTCAACATCGACACTGCAATAGAAAATTAAATTAATTGAAAGAGCAAACACTCTGCAAACGCTCACTACACATCTATAGGAACACTTTTTTTGTCCTTAAATTCACAACACTCTTGTTGTGTTGTTAGTTAGAACACTTTAACACTTTATTATTGTGTTGGGATAGTTTCTGAATGTGTTTGAAACAGTACCAGAAATGGTGTTCTAAAATCGTGCCGTAAAAAGTATTATGACGTTTAGATCGAAAAGATTACAATTTCTGCAGGATTGCTTGATTTAAATCGTGATTTTAATTAAATTTAAAAAAAAACATGTGATTTAAATCAAAAATATTATGTAACCACTTTTTTAAATAAAATTGTTTCCTTCATAAAATATTTCGCAAGACATTTTGCATTACAATTGAGGCCGTTGGGGCAAAAAGAAAGTATCCTCACTTTTAAACCAATTTTATTCTCACTTACATTAGATTCGCCATAATGTTTTAATCATTCATTTCAACTTTCTTAAAAAACAATAGTGTGGTAATAGATCTTTACGATTGCGAGTACCTAATTAATAAGTAGCTACAATTTGAAAAATACCTAAAGAGGTCTATATCGTCCGCTTGCAATTTTTAAAACGCAATTTTTTAGATTACGGATAAGGTTGCAGATACAAAGCAAGTACAGTCAAGCAACTTTTTATACAATTAATTAATCAAATCGACCAATTGACGCCATATTTTATGTTGAAACAAGTGATTTTCACGTTTAAAAAATGTACTTTAAAGAACTCTCTTTCCTAGTTAATATCATTCAAACACTGATATAAGTATCTAAAAATTTACAGATATGCCATTTCATACTTAAATTTAACACATTTTGTTAGAATAGAAAAATTCATTACTTAAAACATTAATCTTTATTACTTTAAAATGTTAAAATATTTACTATTTAAACTGAATTGGAAAATTGTACTTTCAAACCAAAAAAGTCAATGAAAAATGTTTTAAATCACCTACTAAACCGTTAGTTATTCTGAAACATTTTTTAAAACGTATGTAACTAAGCAAATAATGTATAATATTAATTCCAAGGATAATGCAACTAAAACTTACAAAAAAAAACCGAAAAAGTCAATGAAAAATGGTTTAAATCACCTAAACCATAGTAATTCGTAAACACTCTTAAAAGTATATAACTGAGCAAATACATATAATCTTAATTCCATTGATAAGTTCTTTTTTCAAGTTATACATGGTAAATATCTTATTTCACCTAATTATTTCTAAACTAAAATTAACACAAGGCGTTTAAGACAGACCAACGATTTTCAGTTTAAGCCATATTTTTGTAAAACCGATATGTTAAAATTTTCATTTTCTCTTAGCACAATTGAAGAATGGAACAGGCTCTCAAATGAGATTGTCCTTTCCGAATCTGTGGGTTCTTTTGTTTCCCAACTTAAACAATATTTATAATTTGTATAATTTATATTTTTTCTGTTTTATTGTGTATATTAACCTTAGTTCCTGTATGTATTTATATGAAGTTTTCTTTAAATTGTTTCTTGTTTTGTAACCACCTCTTGACCCTTAGATGGGCCGCAGTATGTCAAATAAATAAAAAATAAAATACTAAATAGATAATTTAACTAGAAGTTTCAAAAATAAACCGAAAAAGTCAATGAAAAATGATTTAAATCACCTAAACCGTAGTAATTCGGAAACACTCTAAAAAACATATAACTAAGCAAATAAATATGATAGCAGCTCCATCGATAATATAACTTCAAAAATAAACCGAAAAAGTCAATGAAAAATTATTTAAATCACCTAAACCGTAGTAATTCGGAAACACTCATAAAAACATATAACTAAGTAAATAAATGTATTAGCAGCTCCATCGATAATATAACTATAGAAGTTTAAAAAATATTAAAATTAGTACTTACTAGTGATCTTGGAGCCTAGACCAACATCTCCGGAAATAAATAGAGTTGTACAAGTACTCGAAGCCCCATAGGATCAGTATATCGCTGCCGATTTTGTCGCAGTATAGCAAGTTCAACATCAGCATCTGGGTTTTCCTCACACCCCATCCGTTGAAACACTGCTTTGTAAAATTTTCCAACACAATTCGGATGTCGGTGGGGATGACAAGTTCCATCAGCAAGATGTCGGGGCTGAAATAGAGTTCTTTTCTGCACAAGTCGAATAGCTCGACGACCACCGCTGCTCCCATCGAGGCAGCGGTGTGTAGCAGCGGCCTGAAGACCCGCCAGAGCATGAACCGGGGTCGAGGTTTCAAATGGACGTATTCGCCCGCATAAACATTAAAGAGATAAACAGTACCATAAAAATGGCCCTGCCTCTCCTCCTCGCTCATCTTCTCGATCATGTCCACAAAAAACTCGATATTTTCTAAGTGATGAGCGTGTTCGTGTCTCAACAACCTTCCCGTGTTCTATATTCGTCCCGCGAGAAGGCCTAAGCCGAAGGACTTCGCGTATGACTGGAATTTTTGCAGCAGACGGCGGTAACTGGTAATCGTCGTAGACATTGTGTCAAAACTATAAATCCCACTCGTGGTGACTCACGGACAATTAATGCACGAAAAGCACTAGAAAGAAGAAATGCACTAGCAGATAGAAATCACTTCAAGAATAGCACCACTCTGGTTAGAATTCAAAGCCAGACTGACCAAGCCATGCAGAAATGGCTAAAAAATCAAGGGAAGAGTTCGGAAATATTCCGTTAGGGGACAATCCACCTGTTAAGTACCTCCTTTCCAAAGCAAAAGTATGAAACGGTGTGTTATCGTTTGCGGAAGAGCGGTTCCCGCTCCAGAACCCCCCGCGGACAATTGCAATGAACCCCACCGTGGGTCCGTTTCTAAAGGAGGATGGACTTCCTTTGTTGTGGATGTCTTTTTGACCTCTTTTTTCAATAGAATGCGATCCCTTTCATTCCAAAAACTCGCCAGAACCATACGCATAAAAGACGATTTCATACAAAGTTAATTACTTCGTTAATTTACTGACAAGGGCAAATATAATATTAAAGTAGATTTTTAAAAAACAAAAAGGAGTAAGGAGTTGCCGATCTATTGCCAACTGAGCAATAATGGATAACCTTTATCTTTCTTTATAATTTTGGAGAATTAAGCAGGTTTTCGGGGGAGTGGCTACTTTTTTAAAAATGTATTAATCAAACAAAGTTTAAGAATTCCATCCTCCTGTAATTAAAATAAATAATAGAAGTGAAAATATGAATTTAGGGGTCATTTCAAGCACTACTTACAGAGAGTGCCATTGTGGTAATGATTTTTAAGATAAGCAATCAAGCATTCTGAAATTTGAACAAATTGTAAGAAAAAAACCGAATCGCAAACAGAGAGTAATAGCACTAATTTATTTTAAAACCATAGAAATTATTTTTTGCGTAATACTCCTTTTCTAATTATTTTCAAACTGTTTATGTTCATTCTAACAATAATTTAGAAAACAATAACCACTAAGTCTAAAAATTATGAATACATTTTTTACATGTGAAGATGAAATTATCAAATTTCTGCTGGTATTGAATTTAAAATACAGTGTTTAGTGTATGTTGAAATATTTGTGAGATTTTTAATTAAGAAATAGTAGAATAATCTTTGATTCTCTTACAAATTTCCAATCGTGCATGTATTTTTATAGATGCAATATAAGATGTTATAAAATGTTTTATTCCTCTTTATAAATCTTTTAAATGTCTTGGCCCCTCAAAAAAGATTGTCGTATAGGACTTCATCGTCAAACCCCTGAAAATAAGTTGGTTGTTACCGAAAAGATATTATTTTAAAATTGTTTTATTCTGTCTATAAAACTGAAAAGTTTGAAAACATGAGATCACTCAACAAGGCTCGTTTTCCCGCTTCGTCATTATGAGGTTCGCGAGCTGCTTTGTCCTTGGTGTGAAAGAAAAACGTTATACCTAAACATTACCTAAAATCCTATATGAAAAAGGGGTCCTGTTAAGAGATAACCATTGAAAATACTGCATTATGCCTTAAAGCAGCGTTTCTCAACCGGGGTTCCGCGGAACCCTGGGGTTCCGCGACGCCTCCTCAAGGGTTCCGCGAGAAATTCGAAACAAATTTTTTTTCTAGAACAAAATCTTAGAGCAAAAATTTTTTCCTTCGAATTTCTCGCGGAACTTATATTATAATTAACTTTATTATAATATCAGTTCATCAAAATCCAAATCCTACCAAAAAATATATGCCTGAAATTAGGACTAAGTGTACCAAAAACAAGATAGAACCATGTTTTTAGGGGTAAAGTTCCAAAAATTTTCTGGGGAAAGATCCCAGATCCCCTTTTGTACTTGGAAATCTATTTGAATAACTTTAAATATTAAGTTCATATAAATGTACATCCAAAATTTGGACTTATGTTAGTGTACCAAAACTAGTTAAAAACCTGGTTTTTTTTAGTCAAACTTCCAAAAATTTTCTGGGGGAAGACCCCCAGACCCCCCTTTGGTAATTGTATTTTTATTACTAACAACTTTTCCTTTATTAAGTTTTTAGGACCTAATTATCACCTAAAAAGATACATCGGACCTATTAACTATGTGGGGAAGGGACTGGGGAGTAATTTTGGGTCCCTCCCGAAATAAATTCCTATATACGCCACTGATTTCTTTGTTACTTATTTTTTCCGTTTTATTTAATAATTTAAAAAATAGTGAGAAAAATATTGTTACATGAACGCTAGGGTTCCGCGGAACTTGGGCATAGTCAAAAGGGTTCCGTGGGAGTAAAAAGGTTGGGAAACGCTGCCTTAAAGCATTTATCCCACTATATTATCCCTAACTGCAATCAATCCCCTTTCAAAAAAAAATTTTCTGACTTAACCACTGATTTCTCTTGTGAGATCTAAAAATTGTTACTTTCAATAACTTATTGAACATTGGTAAACAATTGAACTGTCAGTTAGAAGAAGGGAATAAGTCCAGAAACAAGGTTTTGATAAAATCGAAAAAAAAAACCTGTATAAGTAATGGAATTTTTATCCCATAGCCACCAAATTTTTACAGGAAATTCATGTCACTGTTAAGAATACAGAAAAATCATCGAAAAAAATTATAAGTGTATTTAAAATGTTTTACAGTTGAAAAAAAGAGGATGGTCTTATTCCCTTCTTCATCCTTATGAAATTTCACAGCTGAACAAAAATCTTAAAAACTACTTAAATTGGCAATTAAATTATATTTCTGCTTAGTTCACAGTACAAAAGTAAAAGATAGAAACACTAAGACGAATAAAATTAAAAATTATAATGAAACTGCGTATTAAAGGCACTATCAATGGATTAAGCGAATATCAATGCGGAGTCAAACATTCATTGGTTAAAAAAAGAAAAACGCGTTTAAATTCAAATCAAATTTTATTTTGACTAAGTTTACAGGTCAAAGATTCAGAAAAGAAAGACAAATTAGGTTAAATTTCAAATTTAATCAAAAAATACATTGAATGGACATCGATTTCGCAAATTCAAGGGGCGATATCTGCCGATAGGGGGTAGTTATTTTTTTTCCATTCATGTGTAGAGCGAAGCTTGGAGATTTCTTTGCGCACAAAAAGTCAATTTGCCATTTTTTTTGGACATATTCCCTTCTTCAAACTCACGATTCTATTGTAACCTCCCTTCGTCTGGGAAAATCCCGATATTTAAATTGAAAAACGTGATCACCCCTCGCACTAATCAGGGATCCAACAAGTTCTATAAAACTGCAGTAAAAAGTTTACAAAGCCATTTTGCGGTTTATATGGTCAAGGAATATCCAGATTTTTTCGTTTGGAGAAGTTCCATGCAGTTTTTATCATTATATTACTAATTAAGTAAATGTAATTAGTATAGAAATAAAACTTTATACTATCATCTTCAATTATAAATATTAATTTTTTTAATTAATAAGTCCCAATAACAAGGCAGGCTCGTAATAAAGCCCTGGATGAAGACGTTACTTAAGTAGCGACATGAGTTCAATCGTCCGCCATTGTGGTGAAATGCGCTATTCTCTTATAAAGTCCGCTATGAGGGAAAGGAGTTGCAATGGTTGAAAAAAAAATTGTTTCTTTTCCAACCTCTGCGAGAAGTTGGTTATTTTGAAAGCAGGCTGTTTTATAACTTTAACTTTATTAGGGAAAACGATTTTAAGCATTGTTTATAGCTTTGATTTTAAGATACTGGATGGATATTATTGTTAAATTTGTATTTTTAAAGATATTTTGAATTAGTTTTTTGAGGCCACGACATGCATATCAAATCTGCTACATATGTATGTTAAAAAATTAATCAAAAACGATTGATGAAAACTGTGTTGTTTTTTTATAATGACCTGATCACTTTACAAAATCAATACGGGTTGATTAATTTAACAAGTGAGCATGATAAATGCAATACATAACATGCGCATCATTACAAATATAATTCCGTAAAACTTGATTAGGATAAATATAATTAAATTATTTTAAACTTACCTCACAAGGTGTATTAGTATGACAATCTATCGCACTGCTTTGGGCTTAAATACCATTTCACCACAATGGCGGCTGTTTACATGCGTGACTGTTAAACGTCGAATCAAAATCAAAAGCGGCAAGATCAGCAAGATCAAAGTATGTCGCTACTTAAGTAACGTCTTCATCCAGGGCTTTAGCTCGTAAGTATTTTTACAAAAATATTTTTCTTGATTTCGAAAGAATTATAACTTTTTCTCTGTGATGTTAGTAAATGAACACAGTTACTTTATAAACTAGTGCTTGCAGAATTAAATATAATTTTTTTATATTGTATTTAAAAACACATCATTGAAATATTGTACTCCATTCTTTTTATTTTTTTAATATTCTTACAAATTACTTCTCTTGTAGATAGGAACCACTCAAACACATAAAACACTAAAAAGTTTTAAATTATTTGAAACAGTCTATAACTTATTTAGAGGAATGTTTGAAAAATACTTGAAATCTTTAATTTGTATTCCTTTGGTAAAAACTGGTGAAATTGTAGGTGAGATTGTTCAAAGTATCACGAAAACATTATATCCTAAATTGAACCAATGATTGTATGAAATATTTTTGTCACTTTATAAAAAACTAGCTGATATGCCCGCCATTGCTCGGAGGATAAAATGCTTATTAAACTGTGTGTTAAAATAAATAAGAATTATCGTTTAGATGCAATAGAGTCAACAGTCTTCCCGCTAGGATTCTTTTTTGATGCCATACCACTTCGTTAAGATGTAAAAAAAGCCTTTAAAAATACCACCTGTTTAGATTTAATGTGTGAAATCCCCATCCCCGTTTTTAAAGAGTAATTTTTCAAAATAGAAAAAAAGTCAGGGGACCTTCTGAACCCCATTATTTTTTCTCTTTTGTCCTTTTCTCCCTCCCTCCATTTCTCTGCAATTGGTATAAATGTATATTTGAGGCAAATTTTTCCGTCATCGCTTCACAATAAAGATATATTATTGAACAGCAATGTCTATTCTTCGGCTCTACAGCCCTTGATGGGCCTTGGCCTGCTGCACCAATCTACTACAGGCAACTCTATCAAACGCCTTTTTTCTCCAGTTGGTTATTTTCATTGTTCTAAGATCTTTAAAAACATCGTCCAACCATCTCATTTTGGGTCGTCCTCTAGGTCTATTTCCCATTGGCTTCTAATTTAAAGTCCTTTTTACTCTGTTTTTGTCATCAGATCTTTCAATGTGACCCAACCAAGCCAATCTCTGTCCTTTAATAAAACGGGTTATAGTTTCATTTTTCACCAAGATCTCCAATTCTCTGTTTGTCCTAATTTGGAATCCATTATCATTCATAATTGGGCCATAAATTTTTCTGAGAATTTTCCTTTCAAAAATTTCCAAATTATAACAGCAATGTCTATAGATAGAACTTATTTCCCCCTCATCCCGCTAAATTTTTATAAAATACAAAACAATTAAATATACTACATACTTTTATACTTTTTTAAGATCTTAAAAAACCGGTTTAGAATTAGTGTTTATAACCATTTTTTAATAACGATAATTTTTTTAAAAATCAGGGGGAGACCCCCTGAACCCCCCTTTGCTGATTTATCACCAACTCATTCATTGAAAGAAATTTCAAACATGAAATAAAAGTAAACATCATTTGAATCGACACTGAAAATGCCTGTGATAAAATATTGTTTAATTTGAACTTTGCTGGAAATACTTAAATTTGATTAAATAGAAAAAAGAATAAAATATTTCAGTGGAACGGTTTTTGGTTATCATAAAAAAAATTATTTAATCATTAAAAATTGTTTCTTTATCATATTTTTTAAAAATTCACCTGTTATAAAACATTTAAAAATAAATATTTCCAACAATAGAGGTTTTGCGTGTCCTGGAAAGAGCAATAACCGCAATAAATTTAACATTGAAGACTAAGCATTAGAATTTAGAAAAGGGACAAAAAAGGCTCCTTGGAATGCTTTGATTTTAAAAATTCTTTTTCGCTAACCTTCCTGGTTGTGTGAAGAACAATATGCTAAAATTTCACAACAATCACATTAATAATGTGGGTGCTAGGATCCAAAAACTAAAAACGGGAGTGAATATTCAAACCCCCGTGCACACCCTCCAAAATCGAATATCGAAAAATCCAGAAATTACTTTCTTTGAAATACTCTCACGAAGGTATTACCAACAGTTCACTTCGTAATATCGATTTATCGGTACTATTTTCTTCGAAAATGTAAAACTTGGTTTATGCTCAGCAAAAACGGGTTTTTGGAATATTCAGACCTCTTAAAATTCGAATTTCCAAAATCTAAAAAATGCCTTTCTAGAAATTGTTGCTAGGTAGTACCTTCCTGCGAAATAACAAAGATCTGGGGTCATTTGGGACGCCGCTGGGCTCGAAAACGTCGAAAACGCTCCAAACCCCCCTGTGGGTCAGAAAAAAGATATTTCGAAAAATCCCTTCTTAGTGCGCGTATACACCGTAAGGTCTTCGACCCTACCAAGTTTCGAGTCTTTAGCCCCGGTAGATTTTGCTGTGCGTTGGTAAGTGAGTGGTAAAGCTCTTTTATTATTATAGATTAGGGATTTCATATTTGAAAACCTAAGGCTGGGCGCGCACGAGTGACTAAAGTCACGGCGACCAGGATTACTAGTATCAAAAATATCACAATGGATCTCTATGAAGAAATTCTTGGCAATCGGCCAACTGTCACGTCGCCTAGTGCGCGCACTAGGGTGGTCCTTATTTTTAAAGTTTGGAAATCTTTATGCGTCGCCCCCCCAAATTGTTCCATCATACAAATAAATAATTTTTGCAAAATTTTAGCTCAATCAAAAAATAATAACACGTGCCCCCAGGCCTCAAAGTTTCAAAAAAGTGCTGATTTTTTCAATTTTTTTGAATTGAATTTTTTTAGCTGAATTTTTTTGCATGGTACAAATCGTATGAACACCCTCAAGGGAGTTTTTGAATTCCCCATGAGTGAATCGCTTTTTTTGTTAAATTACATAGAATGTTAAAGGACTTGCCAAAATTTCGAAAATTTTTATTTTTTTCTACATGATCAAATTTTATTTTCAGCTTGAAATTCGGCAGAAATGTTTATTTTGGGAGTTGGAAAACTTTAAATTTACTTCACTAGGGGGCCTGCCCCCTGCTCGCTATCGCTCACCAACCCCCGGAACTGCTTCGCAGTTCTTTTAAGATCGCTTCGCTATCTCAGCGAGCAAAGCTCGCTTGTAGAATTTACCAACTCTAATGAAAACCCTTATCCAATCTAAAATATTTTATTTCTCTTATCACTAATTTATTAGAAATATTTTCCCAACCTGTTCAACAAATATTGAAAAATATTAATTTTTCCAGAATACATAAACTATCCTCCCTTAAACATTTAATAACCACACGAACTTAAAAACGCATTCAATCTAATTAACTCTTAAAACAATGACTAATCTAACAATGAGCTAATAATAATCAGAAAAACACGCAACTTCCAAACAAAAATATCCACCCTTCATCCGAATTATATTTATTTCTCTAGTACTTCAAAAGCAAAAAATAGTTGAAAACAAAGTTATCAAGGAAGTCTACTAACAATCACTAACAAACTAAGAGAAAAAAACGTGCACCCACAAAACTTTTAAACAAGACCCTCTATATAATGGCCTCACAACTCGGGTGGGTGACGTCACACTTTCCGCCACCTTTGACGTCACATGCAAAACGACGCCATGATTTATATTTTTGACTTCTTAACACTGAACAAGGAATATTCGTGTTTTTGTTATTAACATTAATGTAACGATGTAAAAACAAACGTCGTGATATTAATTTTTAATGGCTATCGCTATTTAAACCACAGTTTAATAATTAGAAATCTGAAATAAGCATAAAGTATCAAAAGTGTCTTTCAATTTAACAAAATTGATGGAACAACAAACAAAAACGTGATGCCATCTGAGAAGAATGTAAAAATACAAATCAGAAGAATTAACTAGAACTTAGTGCTACTAGTGCATTTCCCGCAACAATAAATATAATGCTTGATTCTCATCAGTTTAATCTTATAATAAATTAAAGAATTTAGTGTAATTAAATAAATTGTTTACTGTTGGAAGAATTCGAAAATTCAATGATTTGTTTTAATTTTTAATAGATTTTACTTTTTATTGTACTAGTGATTTTTTTTTAATTTCCTAGATAAACTTAATATTGTGAGAAAAACCTACATGACATGCATTCATTATTTGCAAACTGAACTAAAAGCCACGTTAGTCCTAAGGCTAAAAAACTGAATGAAAATACAAAAAAACTGTACAAAAGGGACAAAATTTTGATTCTAAACGAAAGATTTTGAGTTTCCAGAACAGTATTATCAGCCTTGAAAGCATACATAACGAGATGAGTTAAGAAAGTAAGTTTTTATGCTCAATAGACTTAACCTGGGAAATTTAGCAATTTTCCGCCACCTTTGACGTCACAGTGACGTAGTTGTCAGGCTTTGTATATAGAGGGTTTTGATTAAAGTGACACATATGTGCTGTACTAGTACTTATATTCCTTTGCAGTTCGACACCAACTAGAGTACTTTTTCTTACTGCTTTTTCCCTTTATTGAATCAGGGGTCCGTTTAGAACAAATTTGGGTCCGTTTTCGGATTTTCACAACATATTTCATTGTGAAAACGGACCCTTCACAAAACAGTTTACCTTAAAAACGTACCCTTCACAGAGTATTTTTGCCTTTAAACAGACCCTTTTTTTATAATAGGGGAGAGTGGGGCACCTTGGGACGCTTTTTACTAAATTATTTTTCTTTTTAATTATTAAATTTATTATTAAAATATTTATTATTGTAATAGTTATAATAATTATTCGTAATTAGTGAAATAAATTTCACATTACTTTTTATTACTTCTCTATATTAATTAATGTTCTAATTAATAAGAGTAATTAGTATATATATATATATAATTTTTGTAATTAGTTTAATAATTAAGATTAAATACTACTTTTTAGTTAGATTCAAAGTTCTCTCAATATTAAAAAAAAACATCTTTTTATTAAGTACCAAGGCCATCAAACAACAATGTAAGAGTTTTTATTTTAAGTTATTTAGTAGCTCCATATTAAAAAGGGGGTCTGGGCCCAAAAAATTTTTGGAAATTTGCTCTTTAAAAGAGTATTTTAACTCATTTTGAGACGCTTTGGGTTACAACCAAAGAGCACGGCTCCTTATAAAGCTGGAGATTTTTTTTTCTTCACTCCTCTCCTGAGTAGCCACTGGTAATAACACCTAAAATAGGATCTAAAAAGTGGTGGCTCGTCCATAGGTGCTGCAGCTGCCTGAGCAAAATTTCTCAATTTCAATTTTTTTAAACATTAAAATTTTATAACTATCTATTTTAATTAACTATTTTCCTTCAATTATTTTCTTTTTCTTCCCTTAGAAGTGGGTCAGCAAGTTGTTGCCACAGACGCAGCTTCTCCCTCTGCCCTTCCCATGCCTCCCCCGGATTTTATATCATTTCAAGCACAATTTCAAAGGGATTTATTCAATCCCAATGATTAAGATGGTAAGTTTCTCCTTATGCCTTTTTGTAAGACTCAGTATTGCTACTTCTTTGTGTAGCTTTGGGAAGAAGTCTTGCAATCCTTTTATTAATTTGTTTTTGTTAGGTTTCAGGGGGGTTTAATTTTTCATAAAGCTTACTTATTATTTAAATAAATTTTAAAAGTTGAATATTTCAATTTTTTTCTAAACTAAAGGTAATACTATTTGATTTCAGCACTAAAAAATAACCTATGTTTAAAACTGAACAAATATCTTAAAAGTTCCTGTTGTGAATTATCCCGTATGTAACAAATGAATACTGTGGAATGACCCTGTTCTTTTTTTGGGTTGATTGTAATGAAGAATAACATATACTATGTTAGGATTAATTTTCAATTATTTTATTATTTCTCCAACCTTGCGATTATAAAGAGTTGTAACTTTGTAGTGTTCAAGTGTTTTTGGAAAATGAACCAAAGTGCTTAATTTACTTGTAGGTTACATACCTCCTCCAGTTCCTGCTACCCATCAGTACTTCAATCTCAACGAGCCAGTTCTTTTTAAGTTTCTCCTTATGCCTTTTTGTAAGACTCAGTATTTCAACTTCTTTGTGCAGCTTTGGGAAGAAGTCTTACAATCCTTTTATTAATTTGTTTATGTTAGGTTTCAGGGGGGTTTAATTTTTCATATAGCTTATTATTTAAATTAATTTTAAAAATTGAATATTTAATTTTTTTTTCTAAACTAAAGGTAATATTTATTTCAGCACTAAAAATAACCTATAAACCTATATTTAAAACTGTACAAATATCTCAAAAGCCAGCTGTGAATTGTCTCGTATGGTATACATGAACACTGTGGAATGGCTCTGTTCTTTTTTTTGGGGGGGATAGATTATAACGAAGAACAACATACTAAAGTCTGTCTGCCCTAGCAAGGCACGAGTGGCAAACCTAAAATCCGTACCCACAGCAGAGAAAGCAGTGGCGAGTGCAGGGTATCGGGTATCTAATAGAAGTGAGATAACCATCTTTATGGCTTTTTTAGTGTACTCGCCACTGTTTTTTCTGCTGTGGGTACTGATTTTAGGTTTGCCACTCGTGCCTTTCTAGGGCAGACAGACATTATATGTTAGGATTATTATTTTTTTTATTTTGCATGTGGAATTTAGCCGTAATAGATATACTAGTGCAAATTTGCTGGGTGTACGAATACTTTCTGGAGTTAATGTATAATGTATTAAAAAAAATATGACTTGCTTGAAAAAAGATCATAAAAAGGGGTAAAGAAAAGATGAAGAAATAAATAATGAACAAAGTATAATTAATATTCCTGGCTGGCAGTGCTGACTCATCAAGTGCAGCATTTGACTGAGGGCTGATTTGACTAACAATCAAAAGTTATTTAAAATTAAAATATCCCAAAGGCAAGCATGTAGGAGGGATTCATGATGATAAGGGGTTCATAGAGCATTCGCACATGACGTCACTTGGAGGACAAAAACAACGTTGCTAAGGCCGTTGTTAGGGGCGGGAACTCGAAGCATCCAATAGAAGCATTCGCACATGATGTCACTGGCGGGCGAAAACAACGTTGCTAAGGCCGTTGTTAGGCCGAGTCATGTGATTGAAAATGCTCTATTGTTGTACTCCTGAAAATCCTTTGGAGTGGTTGGTTTCCTGGTTGGAGTCTGAATACTTCCGAGTCGTGCAATTATTTAGAGAACCGGAAAATTAATACAAATTCTTGTAAATCAGGGAAAGGCAAATTTATTTCGGGAAAATTGTGGAAAACAGTTTTTCAGTTTCTGTAAGCCGCCCAGTTCCATTATTTTATTATTTTTCAACCTTGCGATTATAAAGAGTTGTAACTTTGTAGAGTTCAAGTGTTTTTGGAAAATGAACCAAAGTGCTTAATTTAATTGTAGGTCACGGATATCCACCGTTTGCGAGCGGTTTGGAGCAAGTTGACACACATGCAGCTTCTCCCCCTCAACTGGCTGCCGATCCCATGCCTCCCCCAATAGAGGTACCCTATCTCGATTGGGAGTGGGTGCAGGTGGGGCTGCAACACGGTAAGTTTCCTTATGCCTTTTCTTAAGACTGTATTGCAATTTCTTTGGGAAGAAGAGCTCTAGTTTTGGTAGTAGATTTTCTTAGTGAGCCCATATTAATTTCTTCGGAAGGTTTAGGTGAGGGGACGGAGATAATTTTGCTTGGGGTCCGAATAATTTTGGAAAATTTTTATCGAGGTCTGGAGAAAAAATAGGTATATATTTTTACAAAGATGTAAGCCGCGTTCACAACAGACAACCTGTTCAACCAGAGAAAGAGCTAAAGAAGTAGGGGAAAAGGGATCTCCGAAAACTAACTGTGAGGAAATAGAATAGCCCGTTCACAAGTGCACTAGTCTAACTCGTCCTACCGGTAGAAAGAATCACGTGACAAGCGAGCGAGCTCGTAGAAATACATTACGGGAAGCGAGCGAGAGCGCCCTCTACAGGCGGTTAGTCCAATTAAAACATTTCCTACTGCTATGGCCCAGGGGAGAATTTTCAACGAATGGTCCGGTGAGGTTTTCCCTAGCGTAGGGAGAGCGGTGGAAGAAGAACCGGTTTTCTCTGCCTTTCCCCGGTTAGAATGGTTGTTGTGAACGCGGCTGTAATTTGAGTACGCTACCTGCTTAGTTATAAATTGCTAAATTTAAAAAAAAAACCTGTAGATTGCTCATGGGCGTAGCCAGGTCCCATGTTAGGGGGGGGGCAAGGATACTTCCCTTTGCCCCATGGCATGGCTCCAGGTACCCCATGGGGAGTACTTTTACACGTTAAATTTTAGATTAATTATACGAAGGGTTTGCACTTTACACTCTTAACATAATTAATAGTGTAATAAATGTGTGCTCTAAGAAAAAGGGGGGGTCTGGGGGTTCCCCCCCAGAAAATTTTTTAAAATTGACCCCTTAAAGTAGTGTTTTAGCTCATTTTCAGACTCTAGCCCGAACAGAACCACCTCTTGTAAGCCACATAATTTTCAAGGAAATTTATGTGGCTTATGACTAAAAGTATAATTTGTAGAATCTAATCGAGTCGAATCGAGTAACTATCTATTCTATTTTATGTCACTGGATGAAACTTTCGTATGTTTAGGAAGATACGCTACTGCTTTAGTTACATAATAATTTAGAAGAGAATAAAGAAGAATAAAAAGTTACATGAAATAATTTTTTCGGACATCTCTTTCAAATTTAATACCATACGAACACCAAAACTATTTAAATTCAAAATCTTTTTAAAAACCCTTTTCCCACAAGTTGCTACCCAAAATTTTTTTGTATGCTATTTTAATAATTGCATTGCAGGCAATGAACCACAAGCCACAAGCTCCATTTCCGACAGTATTCTTTAATCAAATTCTGCCCAGGCCTAGTGGCCTATCAGGCTGTACTCATCTCCGTTTCATTAGCCTTTGGGCCTGGGATGCTTATTACGTAGCTTGTGTCCAGGTCGAGTGAATAGCCCGACGCTGGACCCCCAGTTGATTGATAACAATAATAAATTATGAAATTTATTTGATTACAATAAAATACTTAAAATAAATTAGAACCTTACCAGAAAAATTATACCAATTTTTATTTTCCAGCTGATTCAAATTGAGTAAATTCTCTCTAATTCAATGTTGTAGCAATCTCTCCTATACTGTCAAACAAAATCTCAGGCGATAACAGCTTGCATGGAGATTTACAGGTCACGTAAAAACTAACAATGAAAGGGGGTGAAAAACCCGGGAATTCTTCATTAGTTACACAGGATTGGTTCTTCGTACAATGAACCAATAGCTGATAAAGAGATCGAGAGGAGGCGTCGCGAATCCTTATAATTGATTCCTATGGACGGCCTGGCCCGCCCACAGCATTTTACTGGAATTTTCAGGTCAAGAAATCTAGTTTTATGGACACAAAATTCAAAATAGAACATGAAATTTTAATAATACGATAAAAACGTACACAAAAAAGCAATAACAAAAGTATAGTAGAGGTAGCCAGCATTGCCACAGTTGAATTTGACTACAATAATGATTGCAACTGTCCCGTGACTAAGGCACTAAGGCATATAAATCGGTCTAATCGAAAAACATGTTCCACCGAGTTTTTAATCAACAATTAAGACATTTTCCCTAGAGCCATAAGACATCGAAAAATGTCTGCACAGTCAACACACAAATAATTAAAATTAATGAGACAGATGCCAATCAAACAATTGACTCAATATTAAAATTCTCACAAACATTGCAGAGATACAAAGACATTACGTATGACCTAATAAAACTAGGGAGCGATAATTAATTATGTGAATTAAAATGAATGACATACGTATTGAAAAAACGGAAATTAGGGATGTTGAATATTAGACCAAATTTTATTGCTGGTAATAAGCTGACTGAACAAACGACTATGACATTTAAATTAGTAGTCTTATCTGAAATATTATTCACACACTAATCACAGGTATTCAGACAGCCATAAGCTTTTAACCTATCGGATAAAACATAGAGGAGGGGGGCCACTAATCTGAACGTAGTTTTAAGTAACCCTTTAAGGTGTAGGGAATATGCAAACTATCGATTGCTCCATCACATAGATTGATAGCATCACAAAGATTTTTTCGAACCTGAACTCGCGATAGATGCAGCAGAGATCGCGGTTGGCTGACTTCGGGAACCTCGAAGATGGTGTTGCGCTTCTTGTATTCGTCGCAGAGTTCACGAAGCGGCAGTTGCTCTCCTATGTAAAAGGGCATCAGCATAGCGGACATCTCAGTGGTGGAAATGAAGGGGTGTGGCACGGCCCTCCATAAGAGAATGAGGTATCGCTGGTCATCGGCTCTTGTGGGGTTGAAGAGAGCCACCAGTGTCTCTAGAAGCATCTGCATTCTCAAACTGCCGAATTTCTTGATTTTGCTTTTGATTTCAACATTAAGGCTCTTCCCGTCAACCTTGGTACTGTAAAACAGAAAATTAAATTAATGGAAAGCACAGAAACTCTCGACAAAGGCTCGCAACATTTCTTTAAGAAAGTCCTTTTTTTTTCTTATATTTGCAACACTTCAGCTGTGTGTATTTAACCAGAACACTTGATTATCATTACTTATAGTGAGTGTCTCTCTATTCTAAAAAAAGTTTTTTTGTGAACGGTTTCCCGAGAAAAAATTTTTAGTTACTGATCCGAACGACATATATCTGGTATCAAAATGTCCGGATTCTTTTGAGGATGTGCATAAAGCTGTTGGATTTTTAAAAAAGAAACTCTCAATTTTAAAATATTTCCCTTTTTTTTAGATTACGGATAAGGTCCCGTTACAAAGCAAGTACTGCCAAACAACTTATCTTGCAACCAATCACAACAACCAATTTACGCCATATTTTGTGTGGTGAAACAAAATTTTTCACGTTTTAAAATAGTACTTCCTAAATTAAACATCATTAAAAGACTGATTAAAGTATTATAAAAACTTACAGATATCTATTTCCAACTAAAACTTCACATATTTTGTCAGAAATTTATAATTTTTAGTCTGATAATCGAAATCAATTGTAAACATTGAGTGTCATAGGTTTTTCCTTTTATTATTTTCAATGGCTTTCAATTGTATTGTTTAACAAGTCAATGTTTTAAAAAATATGAATGATAAAACACTAGGTATTCGCTCGATTGAGTTACTAGGCCAGAGGTACTCAAACTGTGGGTCGCGACCCACTGGTGGGTCACCAATACTGTAACTATGGTTAAGTTTCTTTTCAATTTTAATATAAACACGTGGTTACTAAGTCCTTACACACGTGGTTAAAAATCGTTGGACGATGTTACTGCAAGAAATGAGATGTTAATCAGGCGTGACCCCCTTTACAACCGTCGATGTCAAAGACTATTCAGTAGTGCTACAGATATACAACCGAATCCAATTAGTCCGCTCTCAAGCGTTTAATACTGATGGTATTTACGTGAAACTTAGGACTTAAGGTTTATTAATTGTGCTCTTTCAGATGATCAAATCAAAGGAAAGGATTTCGGAAAACAAAATTAAGTTTTGGCATATTTTTCCCATTTTTTTGTTGTTTTTTTTACCTTTCTTCGTAATAAAAAAATTTTTAAGTGAAAACTGCCAAGATAATTTTGAAGATCATATTAAACCACAAAATTTGAGACCATAATTACATTTTTACCAATAGTAGTGCTTCTACAAATTGAATTTTTCAATAATTGTTTTGGGGTGTCGCTCCATTTTTAACTCCCTGGGATTGGGTCTGGGACCCCCAAGTCCTATGTGATTCTGAATCGTCTAGGTGTCTACAGTGTCTACTATCCCCTCTAAAAGTGTGACACATCATTTACGGGACACCCTGTATGTTAAGGGCAAAGTGATTAATTGGGCATTATTAATAATACCCGGAGTGGAGGCGGGCAAAGTGATAAATTTTATTGATAAATGTCATTGAATTTATCACATTGCCCGCCTCCTCTTTGGGCATTATTAATAATGCCCGATTTATCACATTGCCCGTACATATACAATCTGCTACAATGAGGGAATTGCACGTTTTTTCTTTTAATTTTATTATGATAGAGGATGAAAATCCATGAAAAATGACGTAAAAATTGTTGAAATCGGAAAACTATTCCCCAAGATATTAATTTTTAAAATGTCGTTTCCAGTATTGGCGGGAAAAACAGTAATTTCGTTATGGCTGCTGTGTGACGTCACAGCGCTTGGACCCACTAGGACCCGCTATGTCTTAGTAGACCCGCTTAGCTTGCTTCATTCTGCTATTCTTCACTAAGTTTTAACTAAAAAACTATGATATTTTAAAGACACATACAAATATTTTTTATAAAAAGATTGGCGTTTTGTTTTTCAAAAAATATTAATTGGTTTTGGAATTATTAGGATTCAAAGTTTTAATTTTTTCTTTTTCTGACCGTTCACTAGAGAAACAGACGAGTTTTATGCCTGTTTTGGTTTTATGATAAGTCTGATTTTTTTTTATTTTCAACAATTCACTAGTTTCGACGGCGCTGTGACGTCAAATCCCGTTTTTTGATCACATGACTTTACTAGTGTTTTGGAAAAAATAAAATTGAATTTTAAGTTATTTAAAACATATTTTTGAACTTAAAAATCTGATATTTGAGAGTTTTAAACTATAACGTATCAAAAAAGTGTAAAATTAAGCAAATCCCTCACCTATGCAATGGACTCTAACCGCCTATCTGGTTCGAGACTTCAAGGAACCAACACGTGACCTACAACTGAGCTTGCAATAGACGACATTAGTGTGACGTCACTTGCTTGTTTGGAAACGTTGATTCTATCCCTGATTGGTTCCGTGATTGGAGGTAAATCCGTACGGAACCAATCACGGATGGAATCTACGTTTCCAAACAAGCAAGTGACGTTATGACTAATGTCGTCTATTGGTTACCACAGATACTACACTAGTAGATCTATTAGTATAGTATCTGTGGTAACCAATCGCAAGCTCAGTAGGTCACGTGTTGGTTCCGTGTGACGTCAGACGGTTAGAGTCCATTCCCTCCTTGCGCTATATTTTGAAAATACTTTTTCAAAATATAAACGATGGACATCTCAGCTCTATCAATAATGCAACTAGAAGTTTTTAAAATATTAAAACTAGTACTTACTTCCCATTTTTGATCATGTACCAACATCTCAGGAAATAATCGCATCTAAAGGAGTACCTGAAGCCATTATAGATCAGTTTCTCGCATAAACATTTTCGACACGAACTACAACACTGAATTTGTAACATCAGGTACTCGGTTTCTCTGAAACCCCATCCGTGGAAACGTACCGCAGAAAAGCTTTCTAGCAGAATATGGAAGTCTACGGGGCTGACCAGAGAAACCAGCATGACGTACGGAGGCATTTTCAGCTCCGCGTTGCACAGCGTTAACATATCGACCACTTCCTCTGGTCCCAACGAGGCCGCCGTACGCAGCAGCATACTGAAGGCTCCCCTCAGCCTGTCTGTGCGGAACCCGATGAAATCGCAGAAGGCGAAGAGGTTCAACATCGCGCGAAAGTTCCTTTTCTTCTCACAATAGCTCATTTTTTCGTCCATTTCCATCAGGAGCTCCACATACGATGCGGAGTTGAGCTTCCTCACCCGTCCGCTGTTGTCATACATCAGGTAACGTATGAAATCGAAAGGGTCCAGTTCATCGTCCGCCCACCCCGTTCGGTCGATTGTTCTTCGCGCGGATAAGAGCTTTGCAGCGTCTTCTGCAAATTTTTTCAGACAGCGGAAAAACGGAATTTCATGTACCGTGGACATCGCGGAGAACTCGCGGGAAATGGGAGAGAAACGACTAGAAGAAGACGGCCTCGCAGAGACAGCAACACCACTGCCAGATTGACCTACACCATGCAGCCGACAAATCAAGGAAGAAGAGTGAGGTATCGTTCAACTGAAAACCGACTGCCTTCACAGAGCAAGGAGGCGTGGCCTTATCTCCTGGGATCGGGAAGGGGGGGGTCCTTTTATCCCCCCACCCAGGGTTGCCAGTTTGCCTTTTTAAGGCCAAATTGGAGAAATTTGGCCTTTTTCAAACTCGTTTGGCTTTGAAATTTTCCAGTGGCGCAGCCAGAAATTTCTTCTAGGGGGGGGTCCAAGACTATCGACCAGGGCCGTTATGCTTTTGTTTCGGATGGGGTTTTGACTCAACATTCTAATTAAGAGTATTATACGTTAACCGCTTGCCTGTTTTGCCCGAGCACCGCTCGGGCACTCGCGTGAGGTACTTCTCTGATTATCCCGAACGGCGCTCGGGCAAGGTTTCACGGCGCTCGTCTGTTGATTCTCGCTTTGTGTGCTAAGTTTTTTCCAGATTTTTTCATGGTTTTAGTTTCTCTTTTTTTACATAGATGTCTCTACTTGCCCATAGAAGTTATCTTCACTCTTATCAGTCAACCTTGAAGAACCAATTGGTCACACATTCCCAGTGGCGGATCCAAGGGGGGGGGCAACAGGCCTTTCGCCCCCCCTTGGGCTCAGGCACTTTTTTAAAAATTAAGGTAAGGAAAGGAAAAAATTGTAAGTGGGAAGAGAAGATTAAAATATTGAACACTAAATAGGAAGCATGAAGATGTAAGTCAATATGGGAGGGGGTACTCTCAAGCGCAAGATTCAGGGGGGGGGCAACTGGGGTCAATTGCACCCCAATGGGCTCAGACTAGGTGTATTAATACGAGTTAAAACCCTGTTTTTTGGGGTCAAATTTCCAAAATTTTCTGGGGGAGGAACCCTAGACCACCTTTTGTATTTATATCATTATTATTTACAATTTTTTATATGAAGTTCTTCAAGATGCAAATACTATCTAAAAACGTATTAAAAAGCTTTATTGAACCCATTAGGGGCCATCCATAAAGGACATCACGCTCAGAGGGGGGAGGTATTCAATTTGTGACAGTTTGTGACAAAGGGGAGGAGGGGCAAAAGTTATGACATCACATCCTGCAACTGAAAACCAACAAAAAAAAAAAAAAGAAACAATTTATTTTCTCTAAAATACTTTTTTCAAAACAACCCAATTTAAACCCCATGAATAAAAATTGAAATAAAACTATTTGGTGGGGTAAAATTAAGCTTAAATAAAAAAGTTTGTTTTGGGCATTTTTAAACCGTATACGTATTAGACATATTGTTGGTTTAAGAGCTTGACATCTGACATAGGGATAAGGGGTCAAAAATTGGCAAAAAAAAGTGTGACATCATTTATGGATGGTCCCTTAAATAAGCATGGGAGGGGCCTTATAGGAATACTTTTGAGTCCTCTCCCCGGTGCAAAAACTAGATTTTGGCCTGATAATAAATGACTAAATATTTTAGACTTTAGATATAGAGGATATCTAGGCTCTTACCCAAATAAATTTCTATATGCCCCATTGGAGTGATGAAAAGAGAGGGAGATAAGGGAAGACCTGTGGGGCAATTAGCCCCATGTGTCAACCCCTTGACCATCTAGAACAGAGATGACCGTTCATCCCTAGGATCTCTCTCGGAGGATGAGACCTTAAATCCCGTCTTAAAAGTTCAAAAATAAGTCAAGAGACTACATTTTAAGGTATAATTAAAAAAAATTCTGGGGGGGGGGTCCCCCACACCCCCTTCCTTCCCTGGGGTGTCATCTAAGCATCGTCAATAAAATACTTGGGGGGAGAGACCTTGGGAAAAAAATGGGAATCTAAATCCTTCCCGAAAAACAAAAGTCTGGTTGTACGGCTCTGTAGACGACCTCAAATAGATTTTTAGGGTAAAATTTTCAAAATTCTTCTTGGGGAGAACCCCCAACCTTCCTAAAATGTGGTTGCCCCCCCCCTAGAACCAGGCTGGATCCGCCACTGCACATTCCTTATTGCTTTTGTGGGCGATATCTCCTCTTTTTTCTATTTTTCTAAGAAATAGGGGTCGGGGGAGCATGTTCCTATACCAGTTTCTTGCCTTCAGGGGGTGCAATTTCCACTGCTGCTCGAAAACCAGCTAGTACATAGTCTTTTATTTTCAATATCCGCAAACCGAGCCGAGCCACAACACGTGAATGTTGGAACGTTTTGCTTATTAAAATGAAAGTGATAGATTGCGATATATATCTGATCACTCAAAAGTGTATTTTTTTAAAAAAATTTAAAGAATTCAAGTCATAAAATATTTTATTTACCATCCTTTCTTGTAAAATCTGCTTTCCGGTTGAAACCGATGCTGGGAAAAAAGCCAACTTTAAGTAAAAGTGCCGCATTTTCGCTAAGTTTTAAAACGGCCATATAATGTTAAAATCATAATTTATATGAGTTTTGATTATGTTTTAGGTTTGAGTTAATTAATCTAAGTTCGAATATTGTTTTGAAAAATATACTTTTTTTTAGACCGATTACGCCAAAATAAAGTAACAGTTAAGTGGTTACGTTTTAGACGACTTGAACAATTACTTTTAATTTTCGTCCACTAAATTTAAAATGGTATAAACAATAAGTGAAATCCTAGTAAAATTGGAGGTCTGGGGTTCCTCCCCCAGAAAAATTTTGGAAATTTTCCCTTCAAAATAGTGTTTTAACTCATTTTGAGACCTAGATTCCAAAGAGTGTAGTAAATTGCTCATAGTAAGTGGCAGAATTTTCTAGAGAAAACAATATACAGTATAATAGAAGGCAAAATTTTGAAGGGGGTTAGGGGTCCTAACTATAAAACTTTTGTAAATGTACCCCAAAAGTAGTGTTTAGCTATGTCCTTTATGTACTTGGAGCAAATCAAGTGCAAGAGGTGCACTGCTTATTGTAAGTCGCAGAATTTTCAAGGAAAACAGTACATAATATATTTATAAATTTCGAGGGGGGGGCTGGGAGTCCTCCCCCAGAAAAGTTTTGCAATTTTTTTCTTTAAAAGTAGTGTTTTAACTACCCTTTGGGTTACACCCGTTGAGGACCCCTCCTTGTATGTCACATAATTTTCAAGGAAGTAGACTGCATTAAATATAAGTCAAACTTTCAGGGGGGGTTGAACCCCTAAACCCCACCTGGGATACGGTCCTGCTATCGACAAATCCTACCAAAATTACCCTCTCCAAAGACGCCTGGAATATTTCGGGCAAATATAATACTTAGAGGTGCACTTAATGTAATTTTTTTGTGTGGCAATGTGCGCCCCAAGAAAGAGGGGGGGGGTCTAGAGCCCCAGAAATTATTTTAGAAATTTGCCTCTTAAAAGTAATATTACAGCTCATTTTAAGGTATTTTGGATTCAAAAGAAGAGGGCCCCGCTCCTTGTAAGCCACAGAATTTTCAAGAAAAAAAATAAATAGAAGGCCAATTTTTGAGTGGGCCTTGGGGGTCCTCCCCCCCAAAAAAATTAATTTTTGTCCTGTCATTTAAAAGAAAACACAGTAAATAAGCATGCATCAAAATTTTGGAGGGGGCCTGGAATTTTTAATCCCCCAGAATTTTTTAACCTTAAAAATAAACAATAAAAACTTTAAACCCATTTTAAGACCCTTTGGGTTGCACCCAAAACCCACTCATTGTAGGCCGCATAATTTTCACGCAAGGAAAATAAAAGTTATGTAGACGTGAACCTTTCTAAAGGTGACTGGGAGTCCTCCCCCAAGAAAATTGTTAAATCCTGAAAATTTGACTTTTTTTAGCAGTTTTCCCTATTTTCCACAATTTTTTCTGTAGTTCATAGTCATTAGTAGTTCAAAATAACGTTTTTATTAATTTTCTTAGACAAACGTTTTGTTACTTTGGTTCCTACTTCCCTTTGTGAGAGCTTCAAGTGAATTTCAGATTCAGAGCAAGCATGGAAATTATTATTTTTTAATAAATATTTTCATTTTTTCACGGTTAATGATTAAAAACTTGAAATAGACGTATTTTTAAGCTATTTTTCGCTTGAGAAAAAATTTGGCTTTTTTTGGCCTTTTTTCGAATCCGAATTGGCTCTGAGTGGGCTCTCTCACCTGGCAACCCTGCCCCCACCACCCGCGGACGGAACACAATGAACCCATCCTAAAGGTGGACACAAATTGGAGCCGAGCGCCGAAAGCTCTGCGCACGCGCGGCTTGTAGGCGCTACGAGCTGCGCGTGCGCAGAGCGTGTTCGTGGCTGTTCGCTTACGGCGCTCGGCTCTAATTTGTGTCCACCTTAATAAAGGCGCCTATACTCGACTGCAACGTTTCTTGAACCCAGTACGTCACAAATGCGGAAGGAGAAATCGGTAAACACGAAGCCTGTTGTGTTGATAGGAGGAATTTCGGTACACAAATCGTGATAAAAAGACATATGGAGGGTTCAGAAGAGAAGTGAACCATGTCCACTTTAGCTACTTTTGAGCTACAGAGGTTTAAAGTTCAATCTACATAGGAAAATTAATGTTAAGGCGGTCCTTCAGTTGTGAAATCTGCGCCTTTTCCTACTAGATGGCGCTGAAAATCACACGGTCGCACGATCAAAAGTTAGCCAAGAACATAGCTAAGAGTAACTAGGGAAGCAAGTATTCGCCAAACGTGGTGTGCTGGTACAAAGAGTGACGGGAGCGGGCAAGGGGAGCGAAATTCTTAGAAAAGGCAGGGGAGAGAGGAGAGACTGTCCGAACAGGTCGGTGACGCGGTGAGGGGGGGGTCCAGTTTCGCAGATAAAACGGTGGGTGAACTGTGGTATTTCCATCTTGGGATTCTGGGGCGCGTTTTCAAAGATGATTTCACAAAAACTCTTTTTTATGTATATAGTATATTATTTATCCGACTAAAAAAGTCAATTTTGTAGTTATTTTCAAAGTGGACGTTTTTTTTTCTTCAGAATATAAATATATATGTTACGGACAATGTGATAAATCCGGGCATTATTAATAATGCCCGATGTGAAGAGGGCAATGTGATAAATGTAGTGGCATTTATGAATGGAATTAATTACTTTGGCCGCCTCCACCTCGGGCATTATTAATAATGCCCGATTAATCACTTTGCCCGTAAAATATATACCTAATTGTTTCAAAAAGAATAAATTTTAAAACTTTTAAGAAAATAGAGTACTTTATTTTAGGGACTTGTTCAAATGTTCCTTGCTTTTTAACTCAACTTTTCGTAACAAGATTGGAAGAGGAGAACTCCTAAATCCCCTTTTATCACCTGTTTGTTTTATTGTGTTTTTCCTTGAAAGTTTTGAAGAAACGGTTCTTTTTTGGGTGTTCTCCAAAAGGTTTCAAAATAGATAAAACACTATAGTTTAAAAAGGAATAACCTAAAAAAAATTCTGAGGGAGGATCCCCATCAGCCCCCTTTGAAAATTTAGCTTATATTTATGATACTTCCCTTTTAAATTCTAGAGGTTTCAAAATAAGCTTAAACTTTACTTTTAGAGACAAATTTTCAAAAAATTTCTGGAGGTGACCCCCTTTTTTCTCATTTAAATGTAAAATCTTTACATTACGTAGGACATAATTCGAATGCTACTTTGAAAAGATGTTAACCTTTATAACCGTAAAACGGGGTGAATCGGATCACTGTCGGGGAAAGTTTTTTAAATCATTAACTCCACTTGCATTAGAGTTATAGATTCAGGATGAACTCTGGCCAATTCTACACATTATTTAGAAATTGTTTCAGTCATCAAAAATATTTTACTGTCATACTTTGGGTCCGCTATGTCTTTGAAGTTGAATGCAAAAAAAAAATCACAAAAACCTGGCTGTCAAAACTAAGTTAATTTCACCAAGAAAATAACTTCTTTATCTCAATTCTTGGTGCCTCCAAATTTTCTCGAAAGTTTCTTTGCAATCTTGAATTTTTTCAATAAGATCTAAAAGTATTAATTAGGACTCGAAATTTTCTTTTTAAAGCACTCCAAAATCTTTATTGAGAAATTTTTGACAGCAGTTCTAATTTTCATAGTGATCCGATTCACCCCCTTTTACAGTATATCATTAAAGTACAAAAAAAATCCCTCCGAAATTCTCATAGTTACTTACCATATTGTTTTTATCTTAAAAATTCTTTTTACTTTTTTACCATTTTTTAAACTTTTTACACACTTAAACAAAGTTTCGCATTAAAGTTAGGATACATGCGAAAAAGTTGTTTTGAAGAAAGGACGTTGTTATGAGAGTAAGGTTCAAATGCAAATTGGGTTCTTGAAAAATTTTAAATTGTGCCCCCCCCCAAAATTTTAGGTCACGCTACGCCTATGGTAAAGTGGGTACTTAAAAATTGAGTAGTTTAAAATTTCTATTAGTTCCTGGGGGCGATATTCCACTATGACTAACTCCCCAGCCCTCGCGCCGCCAAGCACGCCAACACGCCGCTTTCGCAACTACGCCAAACTACGCCAAACCTGCCGCAAGATTCTCGCGCATTCTCGCGTTTCACGAGATATCGCGGTCCTGCAGTTTTTGGCCAGTATTTGTTTACGAATTATTTACCGTTTCGCTATTGTGTGCAATATTATTTTATTCGTCGCGTTTATGAATAAAATAAAGGTTAAAATTGGCAAATTATACGTTGAGCATATTACACGTTGCAGAGATGGGCGCAATCAGATTACTTTTGTAATCAGATTAATAATCTGATTGAAGTAATCAGATTACATTTGTAATCTGATTACATTTGTAATCATCAATCTGATTACATTTGTAATCTGATTGAAAGTAATCAGATTACATTTGTAACCATCAATCTGATTACATTTGTAATCTGATAGAAAGTAATCTGATTACATTTGTAATCTGATTGATGTAATCTCATTACATTTGTCAATCAGATTACTTTTGAAATCAGATTGACACAACTTAATTACAGTTGTCCGCAATTCACCGGAAGTGGTTCTTAGATAACCGGAAGTGATCCGAAACTTCCCGGAAGTGGTCCAAAACTTGTAGGAAGGGGTTCACAACTTATCGGAAGTGGTGCAAAACTTACCGGAAGTGAACCATAACTTAATGGAAGTGGTCAGTAACTTACCGGAAGTGGTTCGCAACTTGGTTCGCAACTTACCGGTAGTGGTTCGCAACTTACCGGAAGTGGTTCGCAACTTACCGGAAGTGGTTCACAACTTACCGGAAGTGGTTCACAACTTACCGGAAGTAGTTCACAACTTACCGGAAGTGAACCATAACTTAATGGAAGTGGTCAGTAACATTACGTTGGTTTTCATATCAAATTCAGCTTGCACAAAGTAATTCTATATATTAAACAGTATACTTAATATTCATTCTGAATCCATTCGATTAGAAATTAGTGTTTTTTTTTTTAAATGTTTTCTAGAATTTCGCTCTCATTTATTTCTTTATCGCCTCTAACAGCCGTATCGACCAACACGAGGAAACCCAGGGTTAACCCTCGGGTAAGGAAACTAGGGTTTGAAGGAAACCCTCGGGTTCACTTTCAAGTGTTATCGACCAGCTAAGGGTTCCCTTACCCGTGGGTTATCTCTCGGAGTGAGAGAACCTGGGAGCGAGGTTATTTAAGCCCGTCTCTGATTGGGCATATGAATCACATGATGTAAATAAATGTTTACAATTTCAATCTTTGCTTCAAAAAAAACGCGCGAAATCCTTGCACTGGGTGTATTTTCTCTCTCTGAAGCCAGTAAAATTTCTGTTTTTTTTCTGGAGAATATATATGTGATCAATCCCAAATCCAAAACGCAAGCTCATCTTCCTTCACCTGTGAACATATAACCTTAAAATATCTGATGAGAAGAAATATTCCCTGTTTGTGATATAGCGCATTCTTGAGATCAAGCACACAAGCCGGAGAACACATGTGACCAAATAATAAAATATACAATCAATATTTTTTTTCTTTTGATATAGGCTTCATTAAGTATAATTTACGATAAATAACTGTTCGTTCTTACAATAAATAATAAGAGAATGTGAATTAACTTTCTGTGTTCTTTTTTTCACCATATTTTTGAAAACTAATTATAAATTTTAATTTTGACATTTTTCTTGTTACTTTGGTTTATAAACCGTAAATTTTAATAACTATCATCTAGTTTATATTTTTTGAATATGTTAAAACGGCTTCAAAATGTTATTCAGAAGGTTTCATAAAGGTTCATGAGGCCCAAATGAAAGCTAAGAAGGAAAAAGCAAATGCTGCGAGTGAAAAAGCGAAGGTTCAAATAGCCAAACGAGCTTATTATGAACTTTTGGCTAAGAATGCTCTTAAGTAATTTTTTATTTCTTTATTTGGACATGATTTTTTTCTCAGCTTTTTCTTCTTGTCATTTTGAAATCTACAATCACTAATTTTTTCGACTGAATATCTTGCTAATGTTAAAATGGATGGTTTAACTATTTGAATGCTTTTGGAAGTAAAATGATTAAGGGTAATATTCTATTTGTGAGTTCCAATTTTTGTTTAATGATTTTTATCATAATTTTTTTTTATACTCATAGGAACACAAAGTACCATTTAGCAATTTAATTTCTTTTTTATGACTAAGATATTTAAAATTAAGCCCAGAATAGGTGACTGTCCCAAGATGCTCCACTCTCCCCTAATTCTTTATTGAATTATGATTTGGTAAATATAGACCTAATTTTACAGTGATTTCTATCCAAAAAATTAGTCATGAGCTAAAGTCAAATAAATTTATTAGTTCTAAATTTTAAATATATATTGTTTTAAATAAAGTTAAGTACATACAACTTGTTTCTTTTCTTTGTGGAACATCAAAATAAGGTTTCAATAATATTCTGAAAAGCTAATACTGTTTTTGAAGTGTAAATTTTTGTTTTCTTTATATCAGCAGCCGTTTTTTATAGTTAGTCGTTAAAAGTAATGATCAGAGGTATAGAAGTACATGGTTCGTACTTTTGCCCGTCTATTTAATTGTGATAAATTATTATTCTAACTTAAACCACTTATGACCTTTTAATGAATTCTTAATTGTGTCCAGTGTAAACTGTTTTTTAAATATTTTAAGCTTTCTATTTCAAGAAAAATAACCTAAAATAAGTATTTTTCCATGTTATGAAGACGGATTTTATTAGATTAAAAAATATAACTCACCATGCCCTCAAACAAGCGATAACAAAATACGGCTACCTACCAGAAATGTACTACTACTAAAAATTTGTGAACATTTTACTTCTGATAGAACTCATATAAACTGTTTTCTGAAGAAAAATTATTACTATTGCCTAAATAGGATTTTAAAATTTCTCCTTGGCTAAAATAATTATTTTCCTATGCTTTGTACATCTTTGTTTTAATATAAATACTTAAACTAAAATAAAAATAAACTAATATTTTATGCATAAAGCAGCTTGATGATTACTGAAAAATTTGACAGTACAATTTTAAATGGGGAAAATTATACAATAAAAAGTATAGTTATATAAGAAGAATTCATTGGAACATTTTAATGGTAACCATATAATGAAGGGTAATAATGAGATAAAGACTGCATAAATTTTAATATACAGCCATACCGTATATGGGGGAAATTTTAGCATATCAATCTTGTTATCTTTGATAGAATGAGAAATTGGATGACTTAAAAATATTTTCTTAAAGTTATAAAGTTTTCATGTTTTTTTATTTTTTTTTTTTAGTTGTGTGACGAAGTTAATACATCTCTAATTAAGAACTCTGATAAGCCAGTACTAGGGGTGGTTAGAATGCTAAAAGTTTATATTTACACAGTTCAAGATGATGAAATAAATAAAAAACTAAGCAACATAATGAGGTATTTTCACTAGTGAGGGAATCGCTTTAATTTCACACTTTTTCGATGCGTTATGGTTTAAAACTATCAAATTTCAAATTTTTTGGTTGAAAAATGGTTTTAAATCATTTAAAATGCTATTTTACTTTCGCGAAAACGCCAGAAAAGTCACGTGATCAGAAAACGGGTTTCTATTAGATGTGACGTCACGGCACGCCAAATCAAGTGTGTTTACTGTGCTTCGAATGGTATTCTCGCTTCCTTCTTGACAAAGTGCTATTATAATTCAATTTTATTCAAAATTTTTTTAACATTTTTGAAATGCCTTTTCTACCTGGATTTTTAAAAGGATCATCGGACAATTTGCCGAAGATAGATACAGTTTGCATGTTCTCTTTCTTGGGTAATAACCCTGATTTCATGAGTGCGGAAATGAGAGACGTGAAAGCCATGAGGTACATATTCATTTTCACTTCTACTATTTTTCCATTAATGAACAATAACTTATCAATCGTTTTTAAAGGCATAAAATTAATCGCTCAATTATGTGAATTGTCTAAAAAATTATTTAAGAATATAAGACAAACATCATCACATAAAAAAATGGTTTTAAATGTAACTTTTGTGAAAAGGAAATGGAAAAAATAAACTGTTTAATTGTGTTTTTACTCATATCTTAGAATTTATGGAATTTTTATTAATTATGTATCCACTATTAATGTTTTTTTAAAGGTATACAGCTTTTAATAATAATGATTTTTAGACAAATAAGCACACATCTATACAATGTACCGTTATTGTATCCTCCAGTTTTAGGTCTCTAACAATACTCCACTAATTACTATTATTTAGGATCTAATAATAATATTAAAAATTAGATCTCTATGGTTCTCAGTCATAATTTGAGCTGAGTTTTAAACTGAGTATTTTAACTGAGTTTTTCGAGATTGTCCCTTTAATTTGGCCTAGAGATTAGAGAACAGTGTTAGGTTATTTGGCAAGTATTTTGATATTATAGGAGGCAAAAATAAAAAAATAAGACAAACACTGAATAAGAAACATTTATATACGTAATTTTCTATGCCTTTAAAAAAACAGACTAAAATGTATAAAAATATCACATTTACTCCCTCCGTGAAAGCGTGTATATATTCACACGTAAAAAAAATTTAAATTACTAATACAAATTTTTAAAAAATAATTTAACCATAGTATTTACATGCTTATTAAAACTTAAAAATTTAATAAAACAAACTTATCTCATGTTTCAACAATTTAAAACTGAAATATTAATGAAAATCGGTTCACTACTAGTACTGGTAGATTGACAGAAATTCTTACTTGGCGGTCGGATGTTGGCGACTAATTTAAGGCTTTGTATATGATTTTTTTATTTTTTGACGGTCTGTCATGGCTATGCTTAGTGAGCAAATTAAATGAAACTCGGTTTTGAGGGTTAAATTAGTATGATCTTTCATAAAATTGAATAAAAATTGGGGTCTCCCATGAAAAAAGTTGCACTTTTTATTGCGTTGCGCCAGAAGACGACCTCTGAGAGAAAAATAGTCAATTAGTTTTTTCAAGCATACACTGAATCCTGAAAAATGACACCAACAGCATCTTTCTAACCCAACCCGTTCGCCCGCAAAGTCTACTGTAACGTTTTTTTTTCCTCAGCTGTAAAAAAAAGCTTGTCTGGAGTTTTGACGCTTGTGCTTTTGCATTTAGGTACTAAACAGTACTTATAGGATGAATAGGAATCATTCATTGTTTCAATTAATAACGAGAGACAGCAAACAAAGCGGAGGGAAATACACTGGTAGAAACGTGTAGTAAACAAGCGCAAACAAGCTTAGCAACGCAGGACGCTGCTGTTACTACGGGCCGTGACGTCACAGATCGGCCATTGGAAAAACGGGTGTTTTTCGCGCCGTAAGAAAAACGAAATTTCAAAAATTTATATCTCAGAAACTAGGCCACGGAAATACTTGATGTAAACGTCATTCTTCATGGTTTTCGATCTACTATTTGAATAAAATTAAATCTCAAAACGTGAAAATACCTCATTGAAAGCTAGATAAATGAAAGGGGAATAATTATTTTCAACTTAATTAGTTCTGGGGGAAATTTTTACAATCATTTCACATTTCTTGACTGCTACAGTTTATAGTTTTTTATTTCTAGTAAACTACCCATAAGTAGTTTATTTAATTATTTCAAATCAAAATTATAGGAATTTCTCTATAAATTCATACAAGCAAAATCATATGAAAATAACTTTATGAATAATAACTTTATTAAAAACACAATAAGAATATGGAAAGATATAGAATTCTTTCAAAAAATTGAGAGGAGACTGGATATTCTATATAAATTAAAGAACTTTATTTTGATGATTTGGATTATTTATACTTTTAAAAACAATTCAGATACGATAAAAACACTATTGAAGCTGTGGTGGAAGAAATTAAACAGATCTACTATCTAGAACTGATACAAACAATGCAATATTTCTGCTGAAAATTTAGATTTTATTAATGTGCAATCAAGAGCACCCAGAACAGATGGAAACACGAATTTAATATAAAACTTTCTGCTTCTGAAATGAACAAAATATGTTTCAGAGCTCAAGTAATCAGAACACTCCCGAACACATTAATAATACAAATGAATTTTTAATGCTTTGCATGTTATGAACCAAGACTTACTGAATGACAGAAGCTAATGATATCTAATTCCGGCTAATTTAACCAATACTAAGCTGTTGATTTATGAATGCAAAAAAATCGGATGGCCGTCAAATGGCAGTCTTCATGAGCGGAGATATTGCATTGTTTCGACTAGTTTTAGATTCAAGATCTGCTTCTATTTCTACCACCACAGCTTCAATAGTACTTTTATCAAATCACATCGTTTTAGAAAGTAAAAATAATTACTATTTTGTCTTATAGAAATAAATCCATATCCCACATCCATGTTAGCGAGAAAAGATGGCGCTCAAATGTAAATAAACTCGAGGAAACCCAGGGTTAACTGGGTTAACCCGCCAAAGTTGGGGGGTTAGATTTCAACCCTTTTTCGGGAGGTTACCTCTCGAGTTTTGGTTGGTCGATAACGTTTTAGCCTGAATCAGAGGGTCTCCTCTCGCTGAGAGTTAACTCGAAGGAAACCCGTGCTGCGTGCTGGTCGATACGGCGGTATAAGCTTTAGCAATAATAAAACGTTTTGATAAAGTTTTCAATCACATGTTCTAGTTAAATCTTGTAGCAAAACGTACAATAATAAAAGCAATTTACAATATACGCGATTTTCCTCCTTTAAATGAGTAGGAGCACTTTTCATAATATGAATTTCTGTTCATTTATTCTGTTCCTTTATTCTTTTAGCATACTTTAGAGCTTGCTCTAAAGTATGCTAAAAGAATCGTATTTCGCATATTTGCCTTTAACAAAATACAACTTAAGTATTATTTGCATGCCAGCGGTTAATCGTCAAAAAAATTGACTAAGATTTTACTGTTTCTAGCATTCACTATTTTCTGAGTAAATATTGCCGTGTTTTAAGTAACATGTGTTTTAAGTTTTATTTACAATTTCTTGTATATTATTTGCTTTGAAAAGTTAGCCAGTGGCATGCGGATAATACAGAAACAAAAATATTACTATTTAAATAGGGAATTTACTCGAACAAAATTATATTCAGCTCATATTCAAGTAACGTTCAAATGAATATTCTCGTTAATGAGGATATTTCTAATAATATTTTTCAAAGCATTTTTACTATGAATTTACAACTGTACAATTTATTTAATTACTCCCATGATCCCATGGGATTTTGTTTAAAAATTGAGATTAAAAATTGATTGATTAAAAAGAGCCGCGAACAGAGCGAAGAAAGAACAAAACAAGCACGTGCTTGTGTAGAATGCGGAACGCCAGGTTGCCAAGTTGTGCGATTGGCAAAGGGGATACCACACCAGCGCGAAGCGCAACTCGCTTGGCGGCGCCAAGGGAGTTAGTCATAGTGGAATATCGCCCCCTGGACACCCCCCGTGGCTGCACCCCTGGCCTTTTTTGGCTTTTTTTGTTAAATCCTGAAAATTTGACTTTTTTTTAGCAGTTTTCCCTATTTTCCACAATTTTTTCTGTAGTTCATAGTCATTAGTAGTTCAAAATAACGTTTTTATTAATTTTCTTAGACAAACGTTTTGTTACTTTGGTTCCTACTTCCCTTTGTGAGGGCTTCAAGTGAATTTCAGATTCAGAGCAAGCATGGAAATTATTATTTTTTAATAAATATTTTCATTTTTTCACGGTTAATGATTAAAAACTTGAAATAGACGTATTTTTAAGCTCTTTTTCGCTTGAGAAAAAATTTGGCTTTTTTTTGGCCTTTTTTCGAACCCGAATTGGCTTTAAGTGGGCTCTCTCACCTGGCAACCCTGCCCCCACCTCCCGCAGACGGAACACAATGAACCCATCGCCTATACTCGACTGCAACGTTTCTTGAACCCAGTACGTCACAAATGCGGAAGGAGAAATCGGTAAACACGAAGCCTGTTGTGTTGATAGGAGGAATTTCGGCACACAAATCGTGATAAAAAGACATATGGGTTTAACACAATAATCATATTTTTAAATTCACGTTCTTCATTTCACTCCAAATTCGGACAACGCGATGGGAACTACTTTGTTTGTTAGTGACGTCATAGGGTCAACTTAAATTGCTGTCTAGTATAGCACAGCTGTTCTGGAAACGGCTATAGGAAAACTGTTTGCGCACGCAAAAACAGACCTTAACAAGCTTTCTGGCGTTTAATATTGATGGTATTTACGTGAAACTTTGGACCAATGGTTATTCAACTATGCTCTTTCAGATTATCCAATCAAAAGAAAGGATTTTGAAATACAAAATAAAGTTTTGGCAGTGTTTTCAAATTTTTTTTGTGTGGTTTTTTTTTACTTTATTCGTAATAAAAAAATTTTTAAAGTGAAAACTTTTAAAATAATTCTGAAGAATTAAATTTTTACCAATAGTAGTTCTTCTCCAAATTGAATTTTTCAATAATTTTTTTGGGGTGTCGTGTCACTCAATTTTAACTCCCTGGGATTCAGTAAGGGACCCCCAAATCCTATGTCATTTTGACTCGTCTAGGTGTCTATTATCCCCACTAGACCCAACATTTATGAGACACCCTGTATAAGTATCTCACCTATTTAATTCACATTAACAGTCTGAAAATGCAAAATGTATAAAGAATAAAGTATGCAAAGAGACTAAAATCCAAATAACTTTTCCCAGCACTTTACAAAATGAAAAACGTGGAGAGAACGTAACGCTATTAAAATAAGTTACTGGTAAAAAGTCTCGTTTTAAAAAAAATACATAGCAATAAAATATCCATATTATTCTTGAACTTCCACTAAAACTAAAATTTAATAGTCCTGAAAATATTTTTTTTTATTTTTCCTTTAGCAATACCCATTCCCTACACAAATAAATGTTAAAATAATATATTCATAAACCACGAATTGCTTATTAAAGCTGTGATTTCCATGCAATTAACTCAATGTAAGAACATATAATATGCGTGTACTGTGTATTAAAAGTATAAAACATATATATATAAATGTTTCGTAATAATGAATTTTAAAGATAATAACTATCTAAATTCTGAATTAATTAATTGATATAAATATGTAGAAAATATGTATTTATGAAATTAATATGTAAAGAAACCGAAATATTGGAAAAACAAATGGATAAATCGCACTTAAACCAATTTGGAAACGCTCGTATATTCATATAACTTATATACGATGGCAATCTCAGCTCTATCAATAAAGCAACTAGAAGTTTCTAAAATGTTAAAAATAGTACTTACTTCTCATTTTGGATCATATCCCAACATTTTGTGAAATAATTGTATACATAAGAGTACCCGAATCCTTATTGGATGAGTTTCTCAACTAAAATTTTCCGACTCAATTTACTATACTGAAGTTGTCACATCAGATGCTTGGTTTCTCTGAAATCACATCCATGGAAACGTACCGCAGAAAGGTTTTCCAACACAATATGGAAGTCTTCCGGGTTGACCAGACAAACCAGCATAAGGTGTGGATTAGGCTCGAAGCCTTTGGCAAGCTTGGTCTTTCAGAAGCTTAGATGAAAAGGCTTTAGTCAAAAGTTTTTGTGGACTGTCTTATCATTAGATCCTTAAAATCAGGGTCAAATTCTATTTCAGAGTTCTAGAAATTATATTGAATTTCAAATTTAATGCTTAAACCATTGTAATAGGAATGGCTTCTTTCTTTCTTTTTTTTTCCTCACATACGATGGAAAGAATCCTTCTCCTGTAGATAGGAGCCACTCAAACAAATGTTTTAAAATATTTGAAATAGTCTATAACTTATTTAGGGGGGAATGACTTTACATTGGGGAGATATTAAATCTTTAATTTCCATTCCTTTGGTTAAAACTGATGAAACTTGTAGGCAAGATTGTTCAAAGTGTCGGGAAAACATTCTATCCTAATAAATTGAACCAATGATTGTATGAAATATTTTTGTCACTTTATGAAACATTAGGGATTTCATATTTGAAAACCTAAATCATTCCTTCTGTTTCTTGAAAAATATAAATACTTTAAACCAAATTAACTCCAGTTTTTCGTGTTATCCTTTATAATAGAACTCCAATTATCCGAATTGATCCGAATGTTGCCTTTTTATTTAACTTATTAAAATCTCTCTTTCTTTAAAATTAGTTTATTTCTCCCATTTTCAGCATGCATGCAGTAATTAACTAAAATGGACATTTTCGGAAAAAATCCAATCATCCGAATTTGTGTTCATACGTATGGAGTCCGGTCCCAATTGATTCATTCTTTCCAATTGATTCCCCACTTTTTACTCATTAACATTGAAAAATTGCACATTTTGTAAGGGATGCTTATAATGAATGAAATTAATGAACACAAAATTCAAAATAGAACATTAAATTTTAATAATACTACAAAAAGTACACAAAAAGGAATAACAAAACTATAGTAGAGGTAGCCAGCATTGCCACAGTTGAATTTGACTACAATAATGATTGCAACTGTCCCGTGACTAAGGCATATAAATCGGCCTGATCGAAAACATGTTCCTCCGAGTTTTAATCAAATAAGACATTTTCCAGCCATAAGACATCGAAACATGTCTGCACACAGTCAACACACAAATAACACTATTAATTAAAGTGAAATGATTAATAAAAAATTAATTAAAATTAATAAGAGAGACTTAAAGAAAAGTTTATGAGTATTAAGAAAGAAAGGTATTTTTTTTACAAAAGGAATGATAACGGTAATAAATAACACAAATTCATGCATTGATCAATATAATTACTGTAATGATATAATAATAATAATGCAATGGTATAAGTTTTATATACTCAAATACTTAAAACCGGAGGAATTTAATTATTAGACATTTTAAAAAGTAATATTAACCTAATTCTATGAGAAAAAAGTTTATGATTATTTACAATTTAATTAAGAAAGGTAAATATTACACTTAATGTATGGCTGAAAAGCCAATCGAACAATTGACTCAAGATTAAAATTCTCACAAACATTGCAGAGATACAAAGACACTCCGTATGACCTAATAAAACTAGAGAGCGATAATTAATTATGTGAATTAAAATGTGTATTTAAAAAACGGTAATTAGGGATGTTGAATATTACACCAAATGTTATTGCTGGTAATAAGATGACTGGACAAATGACTATGACATTTAAATTAGTAGTCTCATCTGAAATATTATTCAGACAGGCATAAAAGCTTTCTACCCGTCGGATAAAACATAGAGGAAGGGGTACACTAATCTGAACGTAGTTTTAAGTAACCCTTTAAGGTGTAGGGAATATGCAAACTATCGATTGCTCCATCACATAGATTGATAGCATCACAAAGATTGTTTCGAACCTGAACTCGCGATAGATGCAGCAGAGATCTAGGTTGGCTGACTTCGGGAACCTCGAAGATGGTGTTGCGCTTCTTGTATTTGTCGCAGAGTTCCTGAAGTGGCAGTTGCTCTCCGTTGTAAAAAGGCTTCAGCATAGCGTACATCTCGGTGGTGGAAATGAAGGGGTGTGGCACGGCCCTCCATAAGAGAATGAGGTATCGCTGGTCATCGGCTCTTGTGGGGTTGAAGAGAGCCACCATTGTCTCCAGAAGCATCTGCATCCTCAAGCTGCGTAATTTCCGGATTTTGGGTTTGATTTCAACATTAAGGCACTTCCCGTCAACCGTGGTACTGTAAAACAGAACATGAAATTAATGTAAAGCACAGAAACTCACGACAAAGGCTCGCTACATTTATTTAAGAACACCTTTTTGTTCCTTAAATTTACAACACTTTCAGCTGTGTGTTGTTAACCACAACACTTGATTATCATTATTGTGTAGGGTGAGTGTTCTTAAAATGTTTGAAAACAGTTGCTTACCATAACCAGATATGTGTTCTAAAATTGTGTGGTCAAATATGTTTAGAATCTGATTGTATTCTGACATTTAGAGCGAAACACCTTTAGATCACGTTATCTGTCTCTGTAATTTTTAGCAACACTTATAACATAACATCACTATTCAAAATATTCTATATAAAATAAATATTCAAAACAACACTATTATAACACAAAATAAGGGGACGTCCACAAATAAGTATAAGTACCTCGCCTATTTAATTCACATTAACAGTCTGAAATTGCAAAATGTATAAAGAATAAAGTATACAAAAAGACAAATAAAATAACTTTTGCCAACACTTTATAAAATGAAAAACGTGGAGCGAACGAAACAGTATTAAAATAAGTTACTGGTTAAAAGTCTCGTTTTAAAAAAATACACAGCAATAAAATATCCATATTATTCTTGAACTTCCACTAAAACTAAAATTTAACATAATTTTTCCTTTAGCAATACCCATTCCCTACACAAATGAATGTTAAAATAATATATTCATGAACCACGAATTGCTTATTGAAGCTGTGATTTCCATGCAATTAACTCAATGTAAGAACATACAATATGCGTGTAATAGATGTGTATTAAAAGTAAAACATATATATAAATGTTTCATAATAATGAATTTGAAAGATCTATGAATAGCAAATTTATTCCTGAAAACCTTTTTGGAAGGAGGAGTATAGATAATACTAAGAGAGTTAATTTTCTTTGCCTGTTATAACCTTTTGATAAGTTTTCAACAGATATGAGGATTGATATATTGTCTTAATTAATTGATATAAATATGTAAAGAAACCGAAATATTGAAAATAAAATTGATAAATTTCACTTAAACCGTAGAAATTTGGAAACGCTCGTAAATTCATATTACGATGGAAATATCAGTTCTATCAATAAATCAATAATGCAACTAGAAATTTTTAAAATAGTAAAACTAGTACTTACTTCTCATTTTGGAGCAGGTCCCAACATTTTTTGAAATAATCGTATTTATAAGAATACCCGAAGCCATGTTGGATGAGTTTCTCACTAATTTTCGTTTCCCGGCACAAACCACTACACTGAAGTTTTCTCATTAGAAACCTGGTTTTTTTTATACCCCATCCATGGAAGCGTACCGCAGAAAAACTTTCTATCACAGTATGGAGGTCTAGGGCGTGGACCAGAATAACCATCATTTCGTATGGATCAATTTTCATCTCCGTCTGGCACAGCGTTAACATCTCGACCACTTCCTCTGGTCCAAACAACGAGGCCGCCGTTCGCAGCAGCAGACTGAAGGCCGTGGCTGTGGGGACCCCGACGAAATCACAGAAGGTGAAGAGGTACAACATCCCGTGATAGTTCTTTTTCTTGTCCGACTCGCTCATTTTTGAGGCCATTTCTATCAAAAGCTCTACACATGATTCAGAGTAGAGCTTCTTCGCCTGCCCGCTATTGCTTCTTCCCTCATTTTCGATCAGGAAATCTATGAAGTCGAATGGGTTCAGTTCATTGTCCGCCCACCCCGTTTGGTCGATTCTTTGCGCGGTTAAGAGCTTCGCGGCCGCTCCAAATTCTTGCAGACGGCGGCGGTAAAACGTAATGTTGTGTGGCGTGGACATCGCGGAAAATGTAATAGAAACGACTATAGAAGAAGACGCCGTAGCAGTTAAAAGAGCAACAGCTCAGTACGAATTGAAAGCCAGACTGACCTGGACTAACCTAGACTACTAGACCGACCTAGACTTCGCGGTGCCAGAGCCATCTAGCGGCATGTTCGGAAGCTCAAATATAACGTAAAACATTTCCGAAGTTAGCTGAGCAATGTCTGAACCTTGACCAAGGTCAAAGAGGTCACGTGTCAAGCAATGGCGGGGGAGAAAAGTTCTAATAAGACCATGTTTTCACAAGGAGGATGCCGTAATTATTTGTAAACAGGGGCGTTCGACAGAGGACCTCCCCATGTTTATCTTGGAGTGTGGGCAATAGTTGAGCTTGTTTATCACCAGTGCAGGCCTCATAGTGAGCTCCTTAAAATTTTTAGGGAGGAATTTTAGGAATTTTTAAAAAAAAATTAGGAATATTTTAGGAACCTGTTTTTGGTTTAGCAATTACGATACTGCTTGATTAAAATAAGTTGCTTTTAAAAACAGAAAAACTACTCTGCATAGAACATAAAATTGCATAACCCTTTGTTTTTTATTTGTTTTTGAAATGATTGTTTAAAACGATTGTATGTTTTTTTTTTCCTTTATGATACGATTTTACTTGAGTAAACCCACATCAAATGTTTCGTTAGAGCACCTGACTGCGAAGCCATACGTTTGGGGTTCGAATCCCCATTAGGCATGGGATGTTAGTTTCTGTCCTTGTGGAATGAATGAATGGTCCTTGTGGATGAATGAATGTGGCCCCCCTGTTAAAAGGGGTTGTGTGAGCGAATTTGTGTGTGGCGCGGCTAGCAGCACCTCTGCTCCGGTCCACAGGTGCCCGCTGAGTAGGTACTTCAAAGGGCAATTTAGTGGTCAAGAATGATAAATCCAGTACCCGCTCATTGAAAAAAAAATTACATAGAAGGCAGTGGGCTGCATATTTCTCGCAGCAGAACACCACTCTTTGAACAATATACCGTCGAGTTCTTTGCTTAACCAGATATCCTGGAACTTTGTCTATAGCCTTTTGGCATATTGTAGCAAAAAAGAACATTTAAAAATAATTGAAATATTATAGCACTCCGAAAAAAATTTAGAGGCAGGCAAACTGAACCAAAATTGCATTTTAGTAACACACCTAAACCACGACCAACAAGAAACGAAACTCAAACAAGAGAAATTTCATCAGTGTTACTATATTGTTTATGAGCAAGCGCAGAAAAAAAGGATTTTTGTGACACTCGTCTTCCGGTAGCCATTCAGAAAAGCCGACAGTATAGCACCATTTTGCAACAGAAGTAGTTTTTTTCAACAAAACAAAAAAAACATGGAACGGCTATTTTGGTTCTGTCATAAAAATAACGGACAAATTTAATTAGAACCTTTTTTGGAAACAAAGAACGTTCATTCAAAAATTTTAGGATGATAATAAAATTTTAGTTAAATTTTAGGAATTTAAGGAAAGCCTCAAACTAAAAGGAATTTTAGGAATTTAAGGAACTCTGTGAGGCCTGCCAGTGACACTTGAAACCTCCCACTGACACGCTTGAATGAACTCAGATGTGTCCAGTGTTGATACAGTGGAGTCTCAATAGCATGGGCGTAGCCAGGGGGGTGCAGGGGAAGGATTTTCATTTCCCCATAAAACTAGATTTCTTGACCTGAAAATTCCAGTAAAATGCTGTGGGCGGGCCAGGCCGTCCAAAGAAATCAAATATAAGGATTCGCAACGCCTCCTCTTGATCTCTTTCATCAGCTATTGGTTCATTGTACGAAGAACCAATCCTGTGTAACTAATGAAGAATTCCCGGGTTTTTCACCCCTTTCATTGTTAGTTTTTATGTGACCTGTAAATCTCCATGCAAGCTGTTATCGCCTGAGATTTTGTTTGACAGTATAGGAGAGATTGCTACAACATTGAATTAGAGAGAATTTACTCAATTTGAATCAGCTGAAAATAAAAATTGGTTTAATTTTTCTGGTAAGTTCTAATTTATTTTAAGTATTTTATTGTAATCAAATAAATTTCATAATTTATTATTGTTATCAACCAACTGGGGGTCCAGCGTCGGGCTATTCACTCGACCTGGACACAAGCTACGTAATAAGCATCCCCGGCCCAAAGGCTAATGAAACGGAGATGAGTACCGCCTGATGGGCCACTAGGCCTGGGCAGAATTTGATTAAAGAATACTGTCGGAAATGGAGCTTGTGGTTCATTGCATGCAATGCAATTATTAAAATAGTATGCAAAAAAATTTTGGGTAGCAACTTGTGGGAAAAGGGTTTTTAAAAAGATTTTGAATTTAAATAGTTTTGGTGTTCGTATGGTATTAAATTTGAAAGAGATGTCCGAAAAAATAATTTCATGTAACTTTTTATTCTTCTTTATTCTCATCTAAATTATTATGTAATTAAAGCAGTAGCGTATCTTCCTAAAGCTTGATGTTTTTTTAACATCCAAACATACGAAAGTTTTACCCAGTGACATAAAATAGAATAAATAGTTACTCGATTCGACTCGATTAGATTCTACAAATTATACTTTTAGTCATAAGCCACATAAATTTCCTTGAAAATTTTGTGGCTTACAAGAGGTGGTTCTGTTCGGGCTAAAGAATCTGAAAATGAGCTAAAACACTACTTTAAGGGGCCAATTTTAAAAAATTTTCTGGGGGAGGACCCCCAGACCCTCCTTTTTCTTAGAGCACACATTTATTACACTATTAATTACGTTAAGTGTGCAAAGTGCAAACCCATCGTATAATTACTCTAAAATTTAATGTGTAAAAGTACTCCCCATGGGGTACCTGGGACCATGCCTTGGGGCAAAGGTAAGTATCCTTGCCCCCCCCTAACATGGGACCTGGCTACGCCCATGTCTTGGACCTCTTCGTGATTTTAGTATGGGAATTGGGAATGGTCTCATTTTTCTCGTTTCACCTTGAAGAAACGTAATTTTGAGGTTGTTACTCTCAAGTCAACAAGTTCAGTCATTATTTTTTTTAAACTTTTAAAAAATGTTTTTAAAATATTAATGATACTGACAGGGGTATTTGATAGAATTCCTTGGTCTATTTTTTAACACTGATTATAGATATTGTATCTAAAATTATAAAAAATATGAAATAACTAATTAAATATTTAAATTTTATAGTAATTTAGAATAATTTAAAAATGAATCCTTTTAGCTATTAATGTAATTTTTTTTCTTTATTTGGTTAACATTATTTTTGTAATCAGATTTAGCTTATAAAAATGTATTTCAAGTGTCTGTCGTTAATAATAATATTATTTTTTAATTTTTAAGCCATTTCTAAAAATTAATTTCTCTATCATAATTCACGATTTTGAACATCGGATCACGTTTCTCTCAGTGGCGAAGCGTAAAATTGCAAACATAAGGTTACGATTTGCTCTAATTAACCATTGTTTCTCTTCATTAAAATTATCTTATCTTATCTTATTATATTTGATATCTTATAACTACCGTCTATCCCCCCACCACCCGCGAATGGAATACAATGAACCCGTCCTACACTGTAAAAAAAAACTGAACAGAATTCTGTTAAATTTGTTGTAATTGTCCCTGTAATTTTTGCAGGGAAATCCTGAACCAAATAATCGTGTTATTGTATACAAACCTTCTCTGTATTAAATAACAGAATACAACAGTTAACGAAAAAAAATATCTCCAATAAATTATTTAATCGAATTAAAAAAAGATTAATCAGTTAGATATAAGACGCTAGCAACATAAGAAATAATTTATGAGATTATAAACTAAAGCTTTTATGATATCAAACGCTAATTTGAGAAATTGTTATTGTAAAGCAATACGCAAATTTTGGGTGTGATTTTCTTGTGAACTGTACATCTGGGTAAGAAGGAGGATATAATAATAAAAAAACGAATAAAAGCAATAATGCGTATTCCTTATCTAATACTTTTGAAACCTTTTAGAATCTTCTACAATAATAATTTAGAAAACAACTAGAAATTACTCACTATCTTAAAATTATAAGAACACATGCTTTACATAATATGAAGGTACAGGGTGTCCAGCAAAGAGCTCCCTGGTTTTAAAATTCAATATCTTTAGACCAAAAATAGATAAAAATATAAAACCAACGGTATCGTTCTCGTGGAGGCTTGGAATTTTTTGTGTCGCAATTTGAAAAATCTAAAAAATTCTAGTTACTTTAACTGTTAACAGATGGCAGCACGTTGAATATGTCTCAAAGCAATTCAAAAATTGAGGGTTTTAAATCGATTCTTCGATCATTCTTAAGATCGATTCGTTGAATTAAGATTAAATTTTTCAAGTGAAATATTCCCCGTTCCACGATCGGTTTAAGTCAAATTGGTAATGAAAGGAGTAAACTATTTTGAATTTTATTTAGAAATCTGTTTTAGGGAATAAGATCTTCCAAGCCCTTTATTTATTTATTTTTTAGTTTTATTTTAGATCAAGGATACAAATTGAGAGAATTCTCTCTCTCTGATGATCTCTGATTTTTATAGAATCACGAATAATTATCTGCTTTCACCGTATTAAAATAAAAATTTTCATAATGGAAAATTCTAATAGGTTAAAAAACAAAAATATTAATGTATTGATCACAGGTTGCAGTGTTTCGAATAATAAAGGGGCCGATTATTCCTTTGCTTGAGACAGCGGCCTATGCAATTACTTTAGACTTTAGGTGATAATAGAGGTTTTACAACTATACCATGTGGATTTTCATTTTCCCAAAATCTTGAATTTTTTTATGAATTCATTCAGATGAAAATGCGCTTCTCATCTGAAAACCACAGTAAATTCTTCGAAATCGATCATCGAGAGAACTTTGATCGCGCAGTCTTTTTAGAATCTTTTGATTAGGGTTTCAGGTAGGGTGAAATGGTTATAGTGGGGTAAAATGGATATAGGGTTTTTATCAGTTTAAATTTACTTTAACAGTTTTTTGGTATGCGGATTTTAAGATCAAGATCTAAATCAAGTTTTAAAAATAGATTGTTAAAATCAAATTATATCGACATAAAACAAGAGGAATTCAAATCATTACTTAAGATTTTGAATACAGGATCATCAAGCTACCTAATGTGGGATATCAAATCTCTCAAAATTTGTTCCCTAGATCAATTTTTAAAAATAGATTGTTAAAATCGAATTATATCGACATAAAACAAGATTGATTCAAATCAAGGAGAAAATAAAACTCAAGAAAACCTAAATAAACATTTAGGTTTTGAAGAACTTATTCCCTAAAACAGATTTCCAAATAAAATTCAAAATAGTTTATTCCTTTCCTTAACAATTTGACTTAAACCGATCGTGGAAAGTGGAATATTTCACTTGAAAAAATGCACTAATCTTATTTCAAAGAATCGATCTTAAGAATGATCGAAGAATCGATTTACAACCCTCAATTTTTGAATTGCTTTGAGACATTTTCAAAGTGCTGCCTTCTGTTAACAGATAAAGTAACTAAATTTTTTTAGAATTTTCAAATTGCGACACAAAAAATTCCAAGCCCCTACGAGAACGATAACGTTGGTTTTATATTTTTATCTATTTTTGTTCTAAAGATATTTAATTTTAAAACCAGGGAGCTCTTTGCTGGACACCCTGTATAAGAATCAAATTTCAATGGCTAGGTCATCTTAAGCTACAATATTGTAGTTGAATTTGAAATATTTGTGAGATATTTTAGTTAATGCGCAAGGATAATTTTTTAATTAAGGTATGGTACAACTATAAACACAATGTTTAAGTATGGATTTGTTACAAATTTTCAATCGCGTATCTATTTTTATGGGTGTCTTTCAATGTATGATTGAATGTTTTAATCCTCATTAAGAACTTAATCTCTCCTGCCCCTCACCACAAACGTAATTATTTTTATTCTATAAAACCTTAAAGTTTAAAAACATGAGATCACTCAACGAGCCACGTATTTCCGTTTCGTCTTCACGAAGTTCGCGAGTGAAAAATGTTATGAATGATGAATTCTTTCGCAGATAAGACTCTAAAAACTCTTCCCACCAGGAAATTGAAAAGGTATCTCCTCCCCTTTTGGAGCAAACCCTTTATTGACCCCTCTTTTCTTCTCTCACCTCTCTCGTGGTTATTCATAGGACCTTGACCTTTTGTATTCTTTTCTTTTGACCACTCATACCTGAATCAGGGAATCCGCTATGGTGGCGCTTTTTTTTCCCCTCACATACGTTGGAAAGAATCCTTCTCCTGTGGATTGGAACCACTCAAACAAATGTTTTAAAATATTTGAAAAAGTCTATAATTTATTTAGGGGGGAATGACTTTACATTGGAGAGACATTAAATCTTTAATTTCAATTCCTTTGGTAAAAACTGATGAATTTTGCAGGTAAGATTAAGATTGTTCAAAGTGTCGGGAAAACATTCTTTTCTAATAAATTGAACCAATGATTATATGAAATATTTTTGTCACTTTATAAAACATTAGGGATTTCACATTTGAAAACCTAAATCATTCCTTCTGTTTCTTGAAAAATACAAATACTTTAAACCAAATTAACTCCAGTTTTTCGTGTTATCCTTTATAATAGAACTCCAATTATCCGAATGTTGCCTTTGCATTTAATTAATTGAAATCCCTCTTTCTTTAAAATTAGTTCATTTCTCCCATTTTCCGCATACATATTAAAATAGACATTTTCGGAAAAAATCCAATCATCCAAATTTGTGATCATACGTATGGAGTCCGGTCCCAAATGATTCGGATAATTGGAGTTCTACTGCTGTAACCACTTTTTACTCATTAACATTGCAAAATTGCACATTTTGTAAGGGATGCTTATAATGAATGAAATTAAGGAACACAGTATTCAAAATAGAACATTAAATTTTAATAATACGATAAAAACGTACACAAAAAGTAATAAAAAAAGTATAGTAGAGGTAGCCAGCATTGCCACAGTTGAATTTGACTACAATAATGATTGCAACTGTCCCATTACTAAGGCACATAAATAGGTCTAATCGAAAACATGAGTTCCTCCAAGTTTTTAATCAAATAAGACATTTTCCCTACAGCCATAAGACATCGAAACATGTCTGCACACAGTCAACACACAAATAACACTATTAATTAAAGTGAAGGGATTACTAAAAAATTAATTAAAATTAATAAGACCGACTTATAGAAAAGTTTATGAGTATTAAGAAAGAAAGGTATTTTTTTTACAAATGTAATGATAATGGAAATATAAAACACAAACTCATAAAATGAAACAAATTAATATGACAATTAACTTATCCTTATAAAAAAAACATGCCTTGAACAACAATGCAATCACTGTAATGATAGGTCTTTCGACAGTCATAAGAGTTAAACACTCAAATACTTTACACTGGAAGAAATTAATTATCAGACATTATAAAAAATAATATTAACCTAATTTTAAGAGAAAAAAATGTATGATTATTTACAAATTATTTAGGAAAGGTAAATATTACACTTAATATATCGCTAAAAAGCCAATCGAACAGTTGACTCAAGATTAAAATTCTCACAAACATTGCAGAGATACAAAGACACTCCGTATGACCTAATAAAACTAGAGAGCGATAATTAATTATGTGAATTAAAATGCGTATTTAAAAAACGGTAATTAGGGATGTTGAATATTAGACCAAATTTTATTGCTGGTAATAAGCTGACTGAACAAACTACTATGACATTTAAATTAGTAGTCTCATCTGAAATATTATTCAGACAGGCATAAAAGCTTTCAACCCGTCGGATAAAACATAGAGGAAGGGGGACACTAATCTGAACGTAGTTTTAAGTAACCCTTTAAGGTGTAGGGAATATGCAAACTATCGATTGCTCCATCACATAGATTGATAGCATCACAAAGATTGTTTCGAACCTGAACTCGCGATAGATGCAGCAGAGATCTAGGTTGGCTGACTTCGGGAACCTCGAAGATGGTGTTGCGCTTCTTGTATATTTGTCGCAGAGTTCCTGAAGTGGCAGTTGCTCTCCGTTGTAAAAAGGCTTCAGCATAGCGTACATCTCGGTGGTGGAAATGAAGGGGTGTGGTACGGCCCTCCATAAGAGGGTGAGATATGCCTGGTCTTCGGCTCTTGTGGGGTTGAAGAGAGCCACCATTGTCTCCAGAAGCATCTGCATCCTCAAGCTGCGTAATTTCCGGATTTTGGGTTTGATTTCAACATTAAGGCACTTCCCGTCAACCGTGGTACTGTAAAACAGAACATGAAATTAATGTAAAGCACAGAAACTCACGACAAAGGCTCGCTACATTTATTTAAGAACACCTTTTTGTTCCTTAAATTTACAACACTTTCAGCTGTGTGTTGTTAACCACAACACTTGATTATCATTATTGTGTAGGGTGAGTGTTCTTAAAATGTTTGAAAACAGTTGCTTACCATAACCAGACATGTGTTCTAAAATTGTGTGGTCAAATATGTTTAGAATCTGATTGTATTCTGACATTTAGAGCGAAACACCTTTAGATCACGTTATCTGTCTCTGTAATTTTTAGCAACACTTATAACATAACATCACTATTCAAAATATTGTATAAAAAATAAATATTCAAAACAACACTATTATAACACAAAATAAGGGGACGTCCACAAATAAGTATAAGTACCTCGCCTATTTAGTTCACATTAACAGTCTGAAATTGCAAAATGTATAAAGAATAAAGTATGCAAAAAGACTAAAATCCATAAAATAACTTTTGCCAACACTTTATAAAATGAAATACGTGGAGCGAAAGTAACGGTATTAAAATAAGTTACTGGTTAAAAGTCTGGTTTTGAAAAAATACACAGCAATAAAATATCCATATTATTCTTGAACTTCCACTAAAACTAAAATTTAACATAATTTTTCCTTTAGCAATACCCATTCCCTACACAAATGAATGTTAAAATAATATATTCATGAACCACGAATTGCTTATTGAAGCTGTGATTTCCATGCAATTAACTCAATGTAAGAACATACAATATGCCAATATGCGTGTATTAGATGTGTATTAAAAGTAAAACATATATATAAATGTTTCATAATAATGAATTTGAAAGATCTATGAATAGCAAATTTATTCCTGAAAACCTTTTTGGAAGGAGGAGTATAGATAATACTAAGAGAGTTAATTTTCTTTGCCTGTTATAACCTTTTGATAAGTTTTCAACAGATATGAGGATTGATATATTGTCTTAATTAATTTATATAAATATGTAAAGAAACCGAAATATTGAAAAAAAATTGATAAATTTCACTTAAACCGTAGAAATTTGGAAACGGTCGTAAATTCATATTACGATGGAAATATCAGTTCTATCAATAAATCAATAATGCAACTAGAAATTTTTAAAATAGTAAAACTAGTACTTACTTCTCATTTTGGAGCAGGTCCCAACATTTTTTGAAATAATCGTACTTATAAAAGTACCCGAAGCCATGTTGGATGAGTTTCTCACTAATTTTCGTTTCCCGGCACAAACCACTACACTGAAGTTTTCTCATTAGAAACCTGGTTTTTTTTATACCCCATCCATGGAAGCGTACCGCAGAAAAACTTTCTATCACAGTATGGAGGTCTAGGGCGTGGACCAGAATAACCATCATTTCGTATGGATCAATTTTCATCTCCGTCTGGCACAGCGTTAACATCTCGACCACTTCCTCTGGTCCAAACAACGAGGCCGCCGTTCGCAGCAGCAGACTGAAGGCCGTGGCCGTGGGGACCCCGACGAAATCACAGAAGGTGAAAAGGTACAACATCCCGTGATAGTTCTTTTTCTTGTCCGACTCGCTCATTTTTGAGGCCATTTCTATCAAAAGCTCTACACATGATTCAGAGTAGAGCTTCTTCACCAGCCCGCTATTGTTTCTTCCCTCATTTTCGATCAGGAAATCTATGAAGTCGAATGGGTTCAGTTCATTGTCCGCCCACCCCGTTTGGTCGATTCTTTGCGCGGTTAAGAGCTTCGCGGCCGCTCCAAATTCTTGCAGACGGCGGCGGTAAAACGTAATGTTGTGTGGCGTGGACATCGCGGAATAGAAACGACTATAGAAGAAGACGCCGTAGCAGTTAAAAGAGCAACACCTCCAGTACGAATTGAAAGCCAGACTGACCTGGACTAACCTAGACTACTAGACCGACCTAGACTTCGCGGTGCCAGAGCCATCTAGCGGAATGTTCGGAAGCTCAAATATAACGTAAAACATTTCAGTGGCTTATTAGTCCAAGAAAAATAAGGTTTGCTTCGGAACTAATTGTAAAAGAAAGTTTGATGGTTGATTCTTATAGGAAATTTTCCGTAGAAAACGATGGTGAAAAGTCTACCGAGCTACGACGTGTCCTTTAGCCAATATGGCGGATTTTCCAAAATGGCGGCCGCTTATTTTTCACATTTTTATTTTTTACGTTTTTACATGTAAATACATATTTTTTTTTGCATAACATAAATTATTCTCTATTAAATTACCTATAAAATGGTATATTAACCAAGATTGTGCGATATTTAGAACCTAATAAAATAATTTTCAAAATGGCGCCCGCATATTTCAAACTTAGTGGAAAATGGATATTTTTGAATTCCTACCCACCTTTAAGAGTATTTACCCTTAAGTATCGGTAAATTATGATTACTCTGCTCATATTTTACTTAATAACATGTAAAACTTCTAATTTTTAAGAAAATACACAAATTTAAAGCAAACATATATTTTTAATCTTGACTATTTATTCTGATTATTACAACATTTTCCAACATTCCCTTTGATTTTATGCATACAAAACATTATTTTCTTTGAACAAATAATAATATTATAATATATTTCTAAATAATGTAATGAATTTTAGGTTAATGAAAATTAAATTTATTTAATTATTAAAACTTAAATTTAATTATTTTAATTTTAATATCGCTAAGTTCTTAATAAAAAGTAACCTTCACTAAGTTTTTTTAACGTTATAATGTCTAATTATATTTTTAAGAACTATTTTAATCATCTTCCATATCTACATGTCCAGTATTGCAGCAGCTAACACCTCTACAGTCGCTACAAGCACTTGTACATATTGTACCTTGATTTCTGCATATACATTGTACGGTAGCATATTGGCTAATTTTAAATCCACATTTGACAAATTTCAAAAGATGGTCTGGAGCAGGTGCTTTTTTCATCTCTATAGGTCTCAAACCTCCTTCCCGTAATTCCCAACCCCAGTCACATGGGTCCATGGAAATTCCTATCCACTGCTGCCTGATGATAAACTCTTAAACAGTGAAAGTTATTAGAATCTATTGTAGGAGGCAATATTTCTGGTGTTACTTGGACTGATTTCATAGCTTTTGTTTGAAAGTTTGCAGTCTTACGTCAATTAAAGAGTCTCCCACTCTACCCCCTAGAGCAGTGGTTCTCAACCGGGGGTACGCGTACCCCTAGGGGTACGCCGAGAGCTTTTAAGGGGTACGCCACAAATTGTTTTCTTTTCAACTGTCAATGATTTTAAAGTTTTTTAACTTTATATTTAACTTTTGAGGAAGACCGAAAATTTGCTGGGATATATAGTAATTCTATTTAGAACACGATTTCATTTAGAATAGGTTGAGGACAGTGCTGAGAATGGGAGGACATCATACCAAAAAAAAAAATTTTTTTTTTGTTTCTAGCTAAAAAAAGAGGCCGAGGCTCCCTCAAAAAAAAATCCAGCTACAACACTGGTTAAAGCATACAAAATTTGATTTTGAAAATGTCTAATCATATAACTCTGAAAATAAGTTTGACCTTGGTTTAAAAGGTCAAATTTCAAAAATGTTCTGGGGGAGGACCCCCAGACCCCCTTTATAGTCAAAAGTTACAAAAAATTCACAAACACTTGGGGCAAAGATTAATTAATTTATTTAAACCCACCTTAAAATCATTGAACAGGGGCTTTTACGAAAATTATTATTTTTGGGGGAGTTAATCATGATTTTGTAAAATCCTTCTGGGGAGAACCCCAAATCCTTAGGTTGCCCCCCCCCTAATTTTCAGGAGCCGACGACGCCAACTAGCATGCTAGGGGTACGCATGGAAATATATTTTTCCTTTGGGGGTACAATCGTGAAAAAGGTTGAGAAGCACTGCCCTAGAGAGATGTCATTGCTCTATTGGCCAGTAGTCCGGGTATTTTGAAAACATCACATTGATTTTTGAAATCCTCGTTTTTTGAAATTAACTTTAGACAATCACTTTTTCTTAAGCCAAATGGTTGGGACGTAGTGTCGCATCCAAGCCTAGCATGACCAAAAAGGATATTGGAACACTCATCCTCATCAAGTTTCTCTTGAATTTCCTTTATGTTGTATATGACTGAATTCTTTGAAGTTTTTTTTGGTTCAGGTATTAAAAATAAGTCACAGGACTTAGAGTTCATATGATGGATTAGTAACACCAGAAGATCAGTATCCTCACCAATAACAGATGTCGGTTGATTCAGTGCAGATGTGATGCCTTCAATTACGATCATGACATCTGCATCGTCTTCTGCTTGTTTCGTAATACATCCAGATTCAGCTAACTTTTTTGATAGATGATCTATGAAGGCTTGTTTATTATCACTGTTTAAAAGAAAAATGTCCTTCTTTATGGTGATTTCCATTGTAGTAACAAATCCAGACTGCTGGCCAATAGAGCAATGACATCTCTCTAGGGGGTAGAGTGGGATACTCTTTAAATGACGTAAGACTGCAAACTTTCAAACAAAAGCTACAAAATCAGTCCAAGTAACACCAGAAATATTGCCTCCTACAATAGATTCTAATAACTTTCACTGTTTAAGAGTTTATCATCAAGCAGCAGTGGATAGGAATTTCCATGGACCCATGTGACTGGGGTTGGGAATTACGGGAAGGAGGTTTGAGACCTATAGAGATGAAAAACGCACCTGCTCCAGACCATCTTTTAAAATTTGTCAAATGTGGATTTATAATTAGCCAATGTGCTACCGTACAATGTATATGCAGAAAACAATGTACAATATGTACAAGTGCTTGTAGCGACTGTAGAGGTGTTAGCTGCTGCAATACTGGACATGTAGATATGGAAGATGATTAAAATAGTTCTTAAAAATATAATTAGACATTATAACGTTAAAAAAACTTAGTGAAGGTTACTTTTTATTAAGAACTTAGCGATATTAAAATTAAAATAATTAAATTTAAGTTTTAATAATTAAATAAATTTAATTTTCATTAACCTAAAATTCATTACATTATTTAGAAATATATTATAATATTATTATTTGTTCAAAGAAAATAATGTTTTGTATGCATAAAATCAAAGGGAATGTTGGAAAATGTTGTAATAATCAGAATAAATAGTCAAGATTAAAAATATATGTTTGCTTTAAATTTGTGTATTTTCTTAAAAATTAGAAGTTTTACATGTTATTAAGTAAAATATGAGCAGAGTAATCATAATTTACCGATACTTAAGGGTAAATACTCTTAAAGGTGGGTAGGAATTCAAAAATATCCATTTTCCACTAAGTTTGAAATATGCGGGCGCCATTTTGAAAATTATTTTATTAGGTTCTAAATATCGCACAATCTTGGTTAATATACCATTTTATAGGTAATTTAATAGAGAATAATTTATGTTATGCAAAAAAAAATATGTATTTACATGTAAAAACGTAAAAAATAAAAATGTGAAAAATAAGCGGCCGCCATTTTGGAAAATCCGCCATATTGGCTAAAGGACACGTCGTAGCTCGGTAGACTTTTCACCATCGTTTTCTACGGAAAATTTCCTATAAGAATCAACCATCAAACTTTCTTTTACAATTAGTTCCGAAGGAAGCCCTTTTTTGAGCTAACTTTCTTGGACTATATGTTAGTTAATGTAATTCCGGCAAACTTACACGATGCATATCTTGGACCTCTTCGTGATTTTAGTATGGGAATGGTCTCATTTTTCTCGTTTCACCTTGAAGAAACGTAATTTTGAGGTTGTTACTCTCAAGTCAACAAGTTCAGTCATTATTTTTTTTAAACTTTTAAAAAATGTTTTTAAAATATTAATGATACTGACAGGGGTATTTGATAGAATTCCTTAGTCTATTTTTTAACACTGATTATAGATATTGTATCTAAAATTATAAAAAATATGAAATAACTAATTAAATATTTAAATTTTATAGTTATTTAGAATAATTTAAAAATGAATCCTTTTAGCTATTAATATAATTTTTTTTCTTTATTTGGTTACCATTATTTTTGTAATCAGATTTAGCTAATAAAAATGTATTTCAAGTGTCTGTCGTTAATAATAATATTATTTTTTAATTTTTAAGCCATTTCAAAAAATTAATTACTCTATCATAATTCACGATTTTGAACATCGGATCACGTTTCTCTCAGTGGCGAAGCGTAAAATTGCAAACATAAGGTTACGATTTGCTCTAATTAACCATTGTTTCTCTTCATTAAAATTATCTTATCTTATCTTATTAAAGGTATAAGAATCAAATTTGTGATCATACGTATGGAGTCCGGTCCCAAATGATTCGGATAATTGGAGTTCTACTGCTGTAACCACTTTTTACTCATTAACATTGAAAAATTGCACATTTTGTAAGGGATGCTTTTAATGAATGAAATTAATGAACACAATATTCAAAATAGAACATTAAATTTTAATAATACGATAAAAACGTACACAAAAAGGTATAAAAAAAGTATAGTAGAGGTAGCCAGCATTGCCACAGTTGAATTTGACTACAATAATGATTGCAACTGTCCCATTACTAAGGCACATAAATCGGTCTAATCGAAAACATGTTCCTCCAAGTTTTAAATCAAATAAGACATTTTCCCTAGAGCCATAAGACATCGAAACATGTCTGCACAGTCAACACACAAATAGCACTATTAATTAAAGTGAAGTGATTAATAAAAAATTAATTAAAATTAATAAGACAGACTTAAAGAAAAGTTTATGAGTATTAAGAAAGAAAGGTATTTTTTACAAATGTAATGATAATGGAAATATAAAACACAAACTCATAAAATGAAACAAATTAATATGACAATTAACTTATCCTTATAAAAAAACATGCCTTGAACAACAATGCAATCACTGTAATGATAGGTCTGTCGACAGTCATAAGAGTTAAACACTCAAATACTTTACACTGGAAGAAATTAACTGTCAGACATTATAAAAAGAAATATTAACCTAATTTTAAGAGAAAAAAATGTATGATTATTTACAAATTATTTAGGAAAGGTAAATATTAAACTTAATGTATGGCTAAAAAGCCAATCAAACAATTGACTCAAGATTAAAATTCTCACAATCATTGCAGAGATACAAAGACACTCCTTATGACCTAATAAAACTAGAGAGCGATAATTAATTATGTGAATTACAATGAATGACACACGTATTTAAAAAACGGTAATTAGGGATGTTGAATATTAGACCATATTTTATTGCTGGTAATAAGCTGACTGAACAAACGACTATGACATTTAAATTAGTAGTCTTATCTCTAAAATATTTTTCATACACTAATCACAGGTCTTCAAATCAGACATAAGCTCTGAACGCATCGTATAAAACATAATGAAGGGGGACACTAATCTGATCTTAGTTTTAAGTAATCCTTTAGGGTGTGGGGTAGGGTGGTTCAACAATACATGGTAAAAATAAAAGTTTCAAAAACAAACCGGGCCACCCCTCAAATTTTTTACACTTGTAGACAGTAATCTTCTGGGAAAATTTCAACTTCATATCTCAACTGCAAGGGGGTGCTCAAGCCCCCCGAACTTTATAAGTTAGTGAATTCTATTGTAACTTTCCAAAAATTGTTTTAAAAAACCAAAAAATACAAAATTTAATTTAGGTATGCATTTATGTATATTACAATCTTTTAACATAAGAATAAATCAATGTATAAAAGTACAAAGTAATTTTTTTTTAATATTTTGCCCTTGTTAATAAAACTACAGTATTGCACAATTAGTAAGGGTTGGTTGTTTTCATAAGTGAGGGGAGCTACGATGAGGGAATTTCATTTAATCTTACACAAAACAGTTGAAAGCTTTTCTTTCCATCAGTTGTTTACAAAAAAACAACCTAAGATCCTGGGGTGGATAGACATTAAAGCCGCTGACATCTGACATGTATAATGGGTGGCGAAAGACAAATGGGACTGCATGCGTAATCCCAACCCCCTGGTTGACTGATTTAGTGGCAAAGGGTTAAAAAGGTTCAATATCCCATGCATTTATCTGTCATTATGTCTATTTTAATCTTTTCAAAGCATGAATTCCTGAGTGTGTAAGTGCCAGCATGATTTAAAGAGTCTTCCAAACTCTGCTGCGGGTGCTTCGAGGGTCTAACACTTCAACCGCTTATAATAAAAATCATTACTGCATATTTTTGTTAAATCTGGGTCTTTGAGGAAGGGTTAGGACCCTTAAAAGATGAAATGTGCAAAAAACACCAGGAAAAAATAGTGTAAAATAACCTCGATAATTCTTAATGAATTTTTGCATTTTTAGGGGGTAATAACCCCTTAAACCTATCCATTTGCTAAAAATTTTCATATTTTAGAAATTTCAAACTTTCTTCTCCCCTCAGGAGTAATTTAAAGACTTAAATAATGCTTTTAGACCCTGAAAATCGAATTAAAAGTCACAAAGTCATCGAAAAACGTAAAAAGGGGGAGGGACTGTTCCCCCGAAATATGAGGCTGATCAGAAAAACTGGGGTCATACTCTGATTCAGGGGGTTATTTTACATAAGAATCTGCATAAATTGTTTCAGATGCATTTTGACCCTATTTTTTTGTTGACCAGTGTTACTATTTGTGTCAATCCCTATAGGGCTGCTAATGTTAATATTAGGGTTCTTTGAGCACCCTCTTAGAATTTGAGTAGGAAGTTAAATTTTTTTTTCAGCACTATACTGTTGATAAGTCTAAAAAAGTTAGGGGGTGGCCCAGACTCAAGCTCAAAAAAAGTTTTTTTGAACCACCCTAGTGTGGGGAATATCAAAACAGTCGATTGCTCCATTACATAGACTATTAGCATCACAAAGACTTTTTCTAACCTGGACTCGCGATAGTTGCAGCAGAGATCTAGGTTGGCTGATTTCGGGAACCTCGAAGATGGTGTTGCGATTCTTGTATTTGTCGCAGAGTTCAGGAAGCTGTAGCTGCAGTTGCTCTCCGTTGTAAAAAGGCTTCAGCATAGCGGACATCTCGGTGGTGGAAATGAAGGGGTACGGCACGGCCCTCCATAAGAGAATGAGGTATCGCTGGTCTTCCGCTCTTGTGGGGTTGAAGAGAGCCACCAATATCTCCAGTAGCATCTGCATCCTCAAGCTGCGTAATTTCCGGATTTTGGGTTTGAATTCAACATTAAGGCTCTTCCCGTCCACCTTTGTACTGTAAAACAGAAAATGAAATTAATGGAAAGCACAGAAACTCTCAGCAAAGGCTCGCAGCATTTATTTAAGAACGCTTTTTTTCCCCTTAAATCTACAACACTTCAGCTGAGTGTTGTTAACCAGAACACTTGATCATCATTATTGTGTAGGGTGAGTGTGCTTAAAATGTTTGAAAACAGATGCTTACCATATCCAGATATGTGCTCTAAAATTGTGTTGAAAATATATTTAGAATTGGAAACTCCAACTCTCAAGCGTCACCTCCAGCCATGGACCGGTTTCGTCCTTTTTAGGACTCATCAGCACGGCATAGGAAGGTAACGCAAGAGAGTGGAGGAAGGCTTCTAGTCAAGCCGACTATAATGGAAAAAGTGGTGACCATGATTAGTCCACCACTATCTGCCGGAATGAACTGCGCATTCCCTGGACAGATTTAATTTCCATATTGGCAAGTGTGAGAAAAGGAGTATTTTTCACCATAACCACTGGTTCGGGAAAGGTTTGGAAACTCCAACTCTCAAGCGTCACCTCCAGCCATGGACCGGTTTCGTCCTTTTTAGGACTCATCAGCACGGCATAGGAAGGTAACGCAAGAGAGTGGAGGAAGGCTTCTAATCAAGCCGACTATAATGGAAAAAGTGGTGACCATGATTAGTCCACCACTATCTGCCGGAATGAACTGCGCATTCCCTGGACAGATTTAATTTCCATATTGGCAAGTGTGAGAAAAGGAGTATTTTTCACCATAACCACTGGTTCGGGAAAGGTTTGGAAACTCCAACTCTCAAGCGTCACCTCCAGCCATGGACCGGTTTCGTCCTTTTTAGGACTCATCAGCACGGCATAGGAAGGTAACGCAAGAGAGTGGAGGAAGGCTTCTAGTCAAGCCGACTATAATGGAAAAAGTGGTGACCATGATTAGTCCACCACTATCTGCCGGAATGAACTGCGCATTCCCTGGACAGATTTAATTTCCATATTGGCAAGTGTGAGAAAAGGAGTATTTTTCACCATAACCACTGGTTCGGGAAAGGTTTGGAAACTCCAACTCTCAAGCGTCACCTCCAGCCATGGACCGGTTTCGTCCTTTTTAGGACTCATCAGCACGGCATAGGAAGGTAACGCAAGAGAGTGGAGGAAGGCTTCTAGTCAAGCCGACTATAATGGAAAAAGTGGTGACCATGATTAGTCCACCACTATCTGCCGGAATGAACTGCGCATTCCCTGGACAGATTTAATTTCCATATTGGCAAGTGTGAGAAAAGGAGTATATTTCACCATAACCACTGGTTCGGGAAAGGTTTGGAAACTCCAACTCTCAAGCGTCACCTCCAGCCATGGACCGGTTTCGTCCTTTTTAGGACTCATCAGCACGGCATAGGAAGGTAACGCAAGAGAGTGGAGGAAGGCTTCTAGTCAAGCCGACTATAATGGAAAAAGTGGTGACCATGATTAGTCCACCACTATCTGCCGGAATGAACTGCGCATTCCCTGGACAGATTTAATTTCCATGATGTTTGATGATGATGTTTTTGGTTATGGTGAAAAATACTCCTTTTCTCACACTTGCCAATATGGAAATTAAATCTGTCCAGGGAATGCGCAGTTCATTCCGGCAGATAGTGGTGGACTAATCATGGTCACCACTTTTTCCATTATAGTCGGCTTGACTAGAAGCCTTCCTCCACTCTCTTGCGTTACCTTCCTATGCCGTGCTGATGAGTCCTAAAAAGGACGAAACCGGTCCATGGCTGGAGGTGACGCTTGAGAGTTGGAGTTTCCAAACCTTTCCCGAACCAGTGGTTATGGTGAAAAATACTCCTTTTCTCACACTTGCCAATATGGAAATTAAATCTGTCCAGGGAATGCGCAGTTCATTCCGGCAGATAGTGGTGGACTAATCATGGTCACCACTTTTTCCATTATAGTCGGCTTGACTAGAAGCCTTCCTCCACTCTCTTGCGTTACCTTCCTATGCCGTGCTGATGAGTCCTAAAAAGGACGAAACCGGTCCATGGCTGGAGGTGACGCTTGAGAGTTGGAGTTTCCAAACCTTTCCCGAACCAGTGGTTATGGTGAAAAATACTCCTTTTCTCACACTTGCCAATATGGAAATTAAATCTGTCCAGGGAATGCGCAGTTCATTCCGGCAGATATAGTGGTGGACTAATCATGGTCACCACTTTTTCCATTATAGTCGGCTTGACTAGAAGCCTTCCTCCACTCTCTTGCGTTACCTTCCTATGCCGTGCTGATGAGTCCTAAAAAGGACGAAACCGGTCCATGGCTGGAGGTGACGCTTGAGAGTTGGAGTTTCCAAACCTTTCCCGAACCAGTGGTTATGGTGAAAAATACTCCTTTTCTCACACTTGCCAATATGGAAATTAAATCTGTCCAGGGAATGCGCAGTTCATTCCGGCAGATAGTGGTGGACTAATCATGGTCACCACTTTTTCCATTATAGTCGGCTTGACTAGAAGCCTTCCTCCACTCTCTTGCGTTACCTTCCTATGCCGTGCTGATGAGTCCTAAAAAGGACGAAACCGGTCCATGGCTGGAGGTGACGCTTGAGAGTTGGAGTTTCCAAACCTTTCCCGAACCAGTGGTTATGGTGAAAAATACTCCTTTTCTCACACTTGCCAATATGGAAATTAAATCTGTCCAGGGAATGCGCAGTTCATTCCGGCAGATAGTGGTGGACTAATCATGGTCACCACTTTTTCCATTATAGTCGGCTTGACTAGAAGCCTTCCTCCACTCTCTTGCGTTACCTTCCTATGCCGTGCTGATGAGTCCTAAAAAGGACGAAACCGGTCCATGGCTGGAGGTGACGCTTGAGAGTTGGAGTTTCCAAACCTTTCCCGAACCAGTGGTTATGGTTAAAAATACTCCTTTTCTCACACTTGCCAATATGGAAATTAAATCTGTCCAGGGAATGCGCAGTTCATTCCGGCAGATAGTGGTGGACTAATCATGGTCACCACTTTTTCCATTATAGTCGGCTTGACTAGAAGCCTTCCTCCACTCTCTTGCGTTACCTTCCTATGCCGTGCTGATGAGTCCTAAAAAGGACGAAACCGGTCCATGGCTGGAGGTGACGCTTGAGAGTTGGAGTTTCCAAACCTTTCCCGAACCAGTGGTTATGGTGAAAAATACTCCTTTTCTCACACTTGCCAATATGGAAATTAAATCTGTCCAGGGAATGCGCAGTTCATTCCGGCAGATAGTGGTGGACTAATCATGGTCACCACTTTTTCCATTATAGTCGGCTTGACTAGAAGCCTTCCTCCACTCTCTTGCGTTACCTTCCTATGCCGTGCTGATGAGTCCTAAAAAGGACGAAACCGGTCCATGGCTGGAGGTGACGCTTGAGAGTTGGAGTTTCCAAACCTTTCCCGAACCAGTGGTTATGGTGAAAAATACTCCTTTTCTCACACTTGCCAATATGGAAATTAAATCTGTCCAGGGAATGCGCAGTTCATTCCGGCAGATAGTGGTGGACTAATCATGGTCACCACTTTTTCCATTATAGTCGGCTTGACTAGAAGCCTTCCTCCACTCTCTTGCGTTACCTTCCTATGCCGTGCTGATGAGTCCTAAAAAGGACGAAACCGGTCCATGGCTGGAGGTGACGCTTGAGAGTTGGAGTTTCCAAACCTTTCCCGAACCAGTGGTTATGGTGAAAAATACTCCTTTTCTTATATTTAGAATTGATTGTATTCTGTCATATAGAGCGAAACACCTTTAGATCAGGGTTGGGTTTCTTCCAGGACAAATGAAGCGTTTAATATTGAAGGTATTTACGTGAAACTTTGGACTAATTGGTATTCAACTATGCTCTTTCAGATTATCCAATCAAAAGAAAGGATTTCAAAATACAAAAAAAAAAGTTTTGGCAGTGTTTTCGAATTTTTTTTTTTTTACTTTTTTTGTAATAAAAAAAATTTATAGTGAAAACTTTTAAGATAAAAGAATTAAATTTTTACCAATAGTAGTTCTTCAGTTCTTCTACAAATTGAATTTTCAATAATTTTTTGGGGGTGTTGCCCCATTTTTAACTCAACCAAATCCTATGTAATTTTGACTCGTCTAGGTGTCTACTATCCCCCCTAGACCCAACATTTATGTGGCACCCTGTATAAGTACCTCGCCTATTTAATTCACAATAACAGTCTGAAAATGCAAATTGTATAAAGAATAAAGTATGCAAAAAGACTAAAATCCATAAAATAACTTTTCCCAACGCTTAATAAAATGAAAAACGTGGAGCGAACGTAACGTTATTAAAATAAGTTACTGGTTAAAAGTCTCGTTTTAAAAAAAATACATAGCAATAAAATATCCATATTATTCTTGAACTTCCACTAAAACTAAAATTTAATAGTCCTGCAATGTAAGAACATATAATATGCGTGTATTAAAAGTATAAAACATATATATAAATGTTTCATAATAATGAATTTTAAAGATAATAAATATCTATGAATAACAAATTTATTCCTAAAAACTGTTTTGGAAGGAGGAGTATAGATAATGGTAAGAGAGTTAGTTTTCTTAGCCTCTGTTATAACCTTTTGATAAGTTTTCAACAGATATGAGGAATGATATATTGTCTTAGTTAATTGATATAAATATGTAAAGAAACCGAAATATTGAAAACAAAATGGATAAATTTCACTTAAACCGTAGCAATTTGGAAACGCTCGTAAATTCATATACGATGGAAATTTCAGCTCTATCAATAAATCAATAATACAACTAGAAGTTTTTAAAATAGTACAACTAGTACTTACTTCTCATTTTGGATCATGTCCCAACATTTGTGGAAATAACTGGATTTATAAGAGTACCCAAAACCATGTTGGATGAGTTTGTCACAAATATTTGTGGGAAGTGAGAAGCTAGAAGGGCGTGTGGCAACGGCTCGAGTAGCACGTCAGCTATACGTCAGGACTGGTTTGAGAGAGCAACGCGGCACTAGTCAGAAAGAGAGCGGTACGCGACGGTGTGTAGGTGTTTGTTGGAGACGACTCAGAGGAATCCGGCAGAAGGCCGATCGACGGGATTTCGAGAGACGGCTGATCGAGAGGTGTTCGGCGGACGGCCGATCGAGAGGTGTTAGGTATTCGGCAGAGGGCCGTACTGGTTCGGAAGTAGGGATCGTGGTTGCTGCTTTGGTGATCGTTCGGCACGTGGAGTTGGAGTTTTACCCATCAACAGTTTTAATTAGACAGACGTTTTTATCCTGTCCACGTTTTTATTCTGTGCATCACTTTGTTTTAACCTTTTACGTTATGTTCAACAGTTAATAAAGCTTCGTTGCTTAGAAAAGTGCCCTTATTACTTGCCCCAGACCATCAGTCTACCACATATTTTTCTGGCACCAACCACAACATTGAAGTTTTCTCATTAGAAACCTGTTTTTTTTATACCCCATCCATGGAATCGTAGCGCAGAAAAGCTTTCTACCACAGTATGGAGGTCTTCGGAGTTGACCAGACAAACCATTATAATATATGGATCAATTTTCAGCTCCGTCTGGCACAGCGTTAACATCTCGACCACTTCCTCTGGTCCAAACAACGAGGCTGCCGTTCGCAGCAGCAGACTGAAGGCCTTGCTCGTGGGGTCCCCGACGAAATTGCAGAAGGTGAAGAGGTACAGTTGGGGAAATAAAAAACGACTCAGTTGAGATTTCTGACGAACCACTTGGGTTAGGAAGACAAATAAGGTGTCATTTTTCATGTCATGAAGTATTCTTTAAATGAAAAAAATTTCGAGTCCTTAGGGGGTCGTCTTCATATTAAACGGAACACTAACTTTATTTTTTCCTATGGGGACCCCCAATTATTATGCGTTTTTCTGAAAGAGCATCCCCATAAACCCCCAAATACAAAGTTTCATCCATGAAAGTATCCAAATAAAAGCATAATATATTTTTACAATGTCAACCATTCAATGTGAAATTTGTCAAAATGTTTTCGGCGTAAAAATATGAAACTTTAAATTTAGATCAAATTTGTGTCCCCAAACAAAATAATTATGCTTTTATAGCGATATTTAATGGTTAATAGATAGATAATTAACATCTAATTTTGACCCAAAAATTAAATTTTAAAATCTTTTAATATTTTTATGGTAATCGATTCTGGTAGTAATTTTATGTGGAAAACCAAAATTTCAGTCGATTTCATTTAATAGTTTTGGAAAAAACCGAATTAAACTAAATTCCCACTCTTTAAGGGAGCGTATATCGCTGCCAAATGTATACCGGCGAATGGTTTTTTTGGAAACAGTCGCCTTATTTTAATCACCATAACTAAAATTAAATCTTAAATTTGATATAAAATTTCAATAACTTACTTATAAACTTTTCAATAAACATTAAAGTGGTGAGTAAAAGTCTTACTATCCCACCGTTTTTAAGAAATAGTGTTTACAGAAAATTTACCCTTCTCACTCTGGAGACGACCCCCAAAACGTAAAAGCTTTATTTACCGCACGATTTGAATGAAACTTGGTATTTGTGGGTTTATGAGGATGCTCTTTCAGAAAATTGCATAATAATTGGGGGTCCCCATAGGAAAAACAAAAGTTGGTGTTTCGTTTAATATGAAGATGATCCCCTAAGGACTCAAAATTTTTATCATTTAAAGAATACTTCATGACATGAAAAATGACACCTTGTTTGTCTTCCTAACCCAAGTGGTTCGTCAGAAATCTCAACTGAGTCGTTTTTTATTTCCCCAACTGTACAACATCCCGTGAAAGTTCCTTTTCTTTTCGCACTCGCTCATTTTTTGGTCCATCATTTCTATCAAAAGCTCTATACATGATGGAGAGTTGAGCTTCTTCGCCAGCCCGCTCTTGTTTCTTCCCTCATTTTCGATCAGGAAATCTATGAATTCGAATGGGTTCAGTTCATTGTCCGACCACCCCGTTTGGTCGATTCTTTGCGCGGTTAAGAGCTTCGCGGCCGCTCCAAATTCTTGCAGACGGCGGCGGTAAAACGTAATGTTGTGTGGCGTGGACATCGCGGAATAGAAACGACTATAGAAGAAGACGCCGTAGCAGTTAAAAGAGCAACACCTCAGTTCGAATGGAAAGCCAGACTGACCTACTAGCAGAGATGGGCAGATTCGGATTCGTAAATACGAATACGAATTTGATTTACAGAACTTAATATGTCAATCCAAATACGAATACATTCGTATTCACAACTGTAAATTTGAATAGATTCATATTTGCAAGTGTGAATCCGAATACGAAATTTGGATTCACAACTATGAATCCGAATCCGAATGGATTCGGATTCACATAAATGAATACGAATCCGTTTGGATTCACACGTGGATTCACTGAAAAATTCTATTAAAAAGGCCGATGTAAATAAACGGCACTTCAACGCTTTGAAATTTAGAGGCTTTTGCAGGGTGTAAGATATTAAGGAAAAATATAAACTAAACACTTTTAATTTTTAATTGAATTAAAATATTGAAAAAACAGATAAGTACATTAAAATTGAATAGTACATAATAAAACTAAATAAATCAAATATTATCTATTTTGAAACATAATTAAAAAAAAATTATATCCTTATATCTGCTGAAATAACATGACAGTTCGAGGATGATGCATTTGCTCGCAAAACCACACGAAATTGAACGTACATATTGAATAGTACATTGAATAATACATATAAAACTAAATAAATCAAATATTATCTATTTTGAAACATAATTAAAAAAAATTATATTCTTAAATCTGCTGAAAAAACATGACAGTTCGAGAATGAAGCATTTGCTCGCAAAACCACACGAAATTGAAACGTACATATTGAATAGTACATTGAATAATACATATAAAACTAAATAAATCAAATATTATCTATTTTGAAACATAATTAAAAAAAATTATATTCTTAAATCTGCTGAAAAAACATGACAGTTCGAGAATGAAGCATTTGCTCGCAAAACCACACGAAATTGAAACGTACATATTGAATAGTACATTGAATAATACATATAAAACTAAATAAATCAAATATTATCTATTTTGAAACATAATTAAAAAAAATTATATTCTTAAATCTGCTGAAAAAACATGACAGTTCGAGGATGAAGCATTTGCTCGCAAAACCACACGTTGCTCAAATTTTTCGTCGTTTAGCCGGTTTGATTTCGGTGTTTTCGCCATCGTCGCATAAGAAAAAAGTCTCTCGACCTGTGCGCTCGAAGGCAGTGGGGTATTGTATTTCCTGAAAATTTTGTGAATGATGGGATAACTTCGAAGTATCTCCAAACTTGACTGTTTTTCTTCCAAGTACCGTTTCATTATATCTTCAGCTTTGTTCATAAGGTCGTCAGGAGGAGATATAGGCGATGGAGCGACGCCCTCGTTGTCGCCAAAATCATAAAAGTCTTCTAAGGGCGGATCTGTTTCCATGACGTTGTCCTCATTTTCTTCGGGATCGTTCGCCAAGTATTCGTATATAAGACCCTTGAAATGGGTTAACAACTCTTCAATTCGATCATTAACACTAGGCCACCATACTTTTTTAAATCTGGGGTAAGAAAGTGCTGCTACAGCTGCATTTTTCCCTTCCACCGTGTTCAATTCGAAGAACGTGGCAAAGCGGCGGTTCACACTGTGCAGGTAAGCAAATGCAATCGGGCCGCAATATCGAAGATTTGACGTAGCCAATTTCTGCAGTTTCAACCTCACAGCTAAAATTGTCGGCAATAATATCCCATAATATCCTTCTTTGTCCCCTTGCAATATGTCTATGGCCTCGGCCACTGGCTTTGAACATTTTACATATTCTTCGAGGTAGGTGAATTCCTCATCGGTATAGGAACACGTCATTTTCAACTTTAGATTAATCTCCTCCATGTGACATTTTATAGCCAAAATCCCCTTCAATGAATCATAAAGGCTATTCCAACGGGTTTCGGTGGGCCTGGGGAGAGATCGAGCTATTATCTCTTCAAGAACTTCCGCGGTTTTTGGCCTGTTTGAAATACGCCACAGGATGTTGCACTTTTTTATTATCGACTCATGCAGCGACAACAGGCCTGCATTTAATTTGATTTTTTTCTCAACGTCAGTGCTTGCACATAATGCCAAGGTGTGGGCACTACACCTTAGGTGAAAAGGTAATTCGACAACATCATCATCGTCAACGGACACCCACAGTTCATCATCAACGTCTAATTCTTCGTCATTGTCTTTTACGTTCGTGGACCTCAGATGAACTCCAAAAACCGTAAAAGCTTTTACGAAGTTGCTCCCATTGTCGGTCACCGTAGCAACAACCTTATCCGGGGACAATCCATACTGAAGATTAATGCTATGCAATTTGGTAGCGATCCTATCGTAGGTATGGGATCCTTTGAATCGCCTGCACGCTAGAGCTGTGGACTTTCTTTCATTATTTTCGTCAATCCAATGTGCTGTGACCCCAATAAAACTCCTCTTTCCCGATGACCATACATCAGCAGTTGTGCAGAGCCAAGGAACAGATTTAAAAGTTTCTATTGTGTCCTCAACATGTTTTGAATATTTTGCATCTAACCTTCGTGTTAAAGTACGCCTGCTCATAACCTTCAACCCTCGGTTACTTATATTAAGAAAATTAAAAATTTTGTGGAAAGTTGGGTCATCCACCGATTGAAGGGGCACCATAGCGTGGATGACGTAATCAACAATCAAACAATCAAACCTTGATTGTTGGGAGGTTGACGACGACGCATGGTATCGAGTTTCGCGAGCACGACGGGGGTTTGTGGTTACAAACTCTTCCCTAGCTAATGAAAGACTTTCTTTAAAATCTTCCACGGTTTCCGTGGTGTGGTGACGTTGTAAATGGCGTATTAAATTGGACGTGTTCAAAACACTCACCTTAATTTCTTTTATTTTGGAGGAAACATTAGCATGACATTTTAAGCACTGTGCTCTTATGGAATTTTGAGAGCCTATTTCAGTGGAAATAGCATCTTCATTGATATTAACTGGTTTAAAAAAATTCCCACTCAGTGCGGTTCTAACCGAGAATCGCAATTTTCCCAAAGGTCCGCATTCAACAGTATTGTCCTCGGACTCCTCGGGCTCGGAATCACTAAAAATCTCACTTTCGGAGTTACTCATGTTGACGTTCGCTGAAGATGTTCACTTCACTTTTCCGTTAATACTAAATTTGACGCGTCTGTAGGTGAATCACCTCACATCTGTACTAACATGAACGTGATCGCATAAGATAATGACTCGCAAATAGGATTAAAATATAATTCCTATTCGGCCGGTCCTGTCTGGTAAACAGTTGCGATTAATTAGAAAATAAACACGAAATGGGATACACAGCGTAGCTTTTTATGCATATTCTGTTTTTCGTGTTTTACTTGGTCAGTACTCAGTAGAACTAAGTATGTATTAGTGAATAGTAACAACACTAAAATAGTCGAACGGTTAAAATTGAAAAAAAAAAAAAAAAAAAAAAAACTTTTTCCATTTTTTTTTTTCCAATATTTTATTTCAATTAAAAGTGTTTAGTTTATACTTTTCCTTAATATCTTACACCCTGCAAAAGCCTCTAAATTTCAAAGCGTTGAAGTGCCGTTTATTTACATCGGCCTTTTTAATAGAATTTTTCAGTGAATCCACGTGTGAATCCAAACGGATTCGTATTCATTTATGTGAATCCGAATCCATTCGGATTCGGATTCATAGTTGTGAATCCAAATTTCGTATTCGGATTCACACTTGCAAATATGAATCTATTCAAATTTACAGTTGTGAATACGAATGTATTCGTATTTGGATTGACATATTAAGTTCTGTAAATCAAATTCGTATTCGTATTTACGAATCCGAATCTGCCCATCTCTGCCTACTAGTAAAGTGCGATATCGTTCAACTAGGGGGTGATCCACCTGAAAAGCGATTGGGTTCGGAACCTTCGGCACTCAGCGCTCTCTTGCGGTGTAAGGGAGAATCAAAATAGGTAGTTTCGTTTCTCTGTCTGCATCGGACAATGAGGCTTGGGAAAGTTTTATCAGAGCACATTTCTCCTCATAGGCACCGACTTTTACAAAATATTGGAGGGGCCCAGTACTAGACAATAAAGAACATAAAATTAAAAGAAATACAATCAAACAACCATTATGTTTACGTACCCCTGTTTAAAATAACCTAATTTTGTATCAGATGTATAAATTCAAATACATTTTCCTTTTCAATATTGCCAAGGTGAAATATTTTGAGTTGCACTTATAAAAGTTTTATGTAACAATGTGAGCCCGAAATAAGAAGGGGGGTCTGGGGGATCCCTCCCGAAGAAAAATTTTAGAAATTTGCCTGTCAAGAGTAGTATTTAAGTGATTTTGAGATATCTTGGGTTACAAATTGTAAGCCATCAAATTTCTATGAAAAAACTAGTCAACATACAACAACATACATCAATCCCCGAGAAAATTTTCAAAATTTGACCCATAAAAGAAAATTTTTAACTCATTCTGAGCCCTGTATCAGAGATCTCAGGCTTGGATTCCAAGCTAGAAAGTATTCAAACTTCACAAAAGGTTTTTCCATTTCTTAGGAGACACTATGAAAATATTAGGGTTTTTTAATAATATATATTGGGGGGGGGGGCTCGAGCCCCCTCAAACCCTATAGAGTCGGCGCCTATGTTTCTCCTTAAATAAATATAACAGAACCACTTTAAGATAGATTCGGATTTGAATTATAAATTAAGAGTTAACAATTTTTAACTAATTAATTTTACAGAGAAAATATAAATGTATGTTTTTAATTGGAAATTTTTTGTAAGGAAAATTTCACCGAAATTGTTTAAATTATTATAAATGAAAATATATTATTCAACTATTCAAGTAAGTACAGTAAACCTAAACTCCCGTTAGTACGCCGTTCAAGGGGATTTGTGAAAACGTCGTAATAAGCGGTACGACCAAGGGCGGGTCCAGACCAGATTTTCGGGGGGGGCCATGTCAAAGTCGGAGGGTATTACATTCGAAATTTTCAGTGCCTCAGAAAAATTTTTGAAGAGTGCTTGCTTTCAAGCAGCTTTGTAGGGGTTTATAGTAACTTAGAGGATATCCAGGGCCCGTGCCATTGTTTTAGAAAGTGGGGGGGGGGTGAAACATTTTTGTAAGGCCATAATAATACTTGTGTTCGCGAGGTGTTTGGCTCCCAACTTTCCGAGTATAACATAAATAAAATGCGAAACTTTGTTAAAGTTATAAAGGTTTCTTCAGATAATGCTAGCTCGAAAGCAAATGTGGGGGGGGTCTGGGGGTCCTCCCCCAGAAATTTTTTTGAAATTTGGCTTCAAATAGAAGTTTTTCTACTCATTTTTGTACTTTTGGTATCCATTGGATAACACCTAAAGAGGGTAACTTCTTACACTCCTAACAGGAGAGGAGAGAAACAAGTTCAAGGAGAAAACAGTAAATAAGTAACCATGAGAAATTAATAGGGGGTCTGGGGGGTGCCCCCAAGAAAATTTTTGAAAATTTGCCTCTAAAAATAAAGTTTCAGCTTATTTTAAAAGCATGTAAACCACAGAATTTTCAAGGATGAAATTATAAATAGATGCCCAATTTTGAAAAGGGCCGGGGGTCCTTTCCTGAAAATTTTTGCAAATACGTATTTGAACTATAGTATTACCGGTTTGAGAGGGCTTGAGCCCCATCCAATGTTAGCTGAAGGGGGGCTAAGCCCCTCCCCCAATATTTTGTGATGTTTGGATATTTTCTGGTTTGGAATCCCCTTCAAGAGCGGTTATTTGGGGAGAGGGTAACCCACAAAAGGTCTCAGAATGTGTTAAAAATTTCTTTTACAGGGTTTACACTCTTTGAAAAGATTGAAAATCAAGGACTTTTCAAGGACCTCCACAAAATTTTTCATGGACCTTTTTTAAGAGACCCATATAAAAATCCTAATTCTTCTGAAGCAATCACGATGTTTCCAGAAACAAGCTTACTCTTTAACTTTTTTTAAATTGATCAAGTGCCTCAATTTCTGACTATGCACACAGAATACAAGTTTTATAATAAGATTTTAAATAATATAAAAAGTAATCAAAGATGAATTTAAATATTTCATGCAAAAACCGGGAACTGCGAAAAGGAATCGTAGATGAATTTGAGATTGAGATTCAAGGATCTTTAAGGACCTGGACCATTTTTCAAGGACCTAAATTTAGCGAAAAAAAATTCAAGGACTTTTAAGGACTTTCAAGGACAGTGGGAACCCTGTTTTAAGGGCCAAATTTTAAAAATTTTCTTGGGGAGAGACCCCAAACTTTGGAATTAAGCTGAAATGCTACTTTTAACAGAGAAATTTCTAAAATTTTTCTGGGAGAGATCCCCCAGGCCCCCATCTTATTTCGAGCTCGCAATAATTACACAAAACTTTTACATTAAATGCACCACAAAATATTACACCTTGGCGATATTTAAAGGGACATGTAACGAAATTTAATCTATACATCTGATACAAAATTAGGTAATTAGGCACGTAAACTTAATGGTTGTTTCTTTTAATTTTATGTTTTTTAATGTCTTGTACTGGCCCTCCCCCCCCCCCAATATTTTATAAAAGTTGGCGCCTATGGATGTCAAAATATTAAAGGGGGGTTTGGGGGTTCTCCCCCAGAAAATTTTTTGAATTTTAACATTAAGAAAGTGTTTTTTAAGCTATTTGTTAGGGTTTCTCGGGGGGGGCCATGGCCCCCAGGGCCCCCCCCCTGGACCCGCCCCTGGGTACGACGCTATATGCGGAATTCCATAAAACACCGTTTCGGCGATATACTTATAACCCGTAATACCTAATCTTACCTAGAAACCTTTTTAAGCGGAATTTTATCCCTAAAATAAAAACGAATGAACAATGTCTAAAAACGGAACAAACATTATTACCTCTTTACATCTTTTATTGGTATACTATTTAAATATAACACTTGAAAATCATGACAAAACAAATAAAATGGCGTATCTCTTATTTCATTTAACTTGCCGAGAAAGAATGGATATTGAATAAGGAATCTGAACTTACACAACAGTGGACTGAACATTGAGCTATGGAATGTGGGGAGGGGAGAGAATTTCCAAGAAATTCAGGGAGGGTTCTGATTTGTCACAGGACAACCCACGTGCCCTGCAAGACATTGATCATCCTTGTTGGGCATGACGGGGGGCCATAAAGGGGAGCGGGTGGGAAAAACCAGTTCTACCATATTGTTCTACCCCGGTGCCCGGTTTCAACGGTTACTGTATAGCCCAGTCAATCGGGGGGGTTTTCAAAACTTTCATATAGAAGTTTTTTTTTTTCGACGGTTTTATATGTTTTCGAGGGCGCTGATTACGAATATGAAGTTTGCTGCCACGTGGAAGGTCGGCTTCATATCGAAAATCGCAAAATTTTTGCTCTTTTTTCGATCTTTTGCTTATACATAAAAAACTATAAGTTTCTCGAAGATAATCTCAATTATAAAGTTGAAGTAAACAAAATTTCCAACAAAATTCACTACTCAACTCTTATTTTCTGAAGAGTGGTTCTGCCGCTAGAGCGCGCTGAAAAACAGCGATTTTTTGGCCTTTCCGCAAATAAATGAAAAGCGCGCGCTTCTACCCTCTGCAAAAGGAAAACTATTCACGTTACCAACAAAACTTTTATACCACGTGAAAGAGCATTTAATTGTCTAAAAATAACCTACCTTACATTATTATTTTTTGAGAATGGGGGAGGGAGCGAAGCAAAGATCGGAAATAAAACTTTTGCGCCTTACAGCCAAAACGAATTCTCGCAGTTGTTAATTTCCAATCTGCGCTTTAATTCCGGCATATTACCAATAAAATTGGTTGTTTTGGGTGAATTGATGACTAAGCATGTTTAAAAAAATAATTTTTTAAATTTATTTACGAAATATTAGGCATTTTAGGCGAAAATTCAATATATTTAAAAAATTCATAAATTAAATTATGAGAATTTTTTAATGAATAAATTTTCGGTTTTATGCATTTCTGAATCCGAATTTCAAGTTCATTTTATTTCAAAAGTCATCTTCACATCAAAAAATGCAAAAAATCTCAAATTTTCGCTCTTTGGTTCGGTTTTTCACCGATTTTCTCAAAAAATTATTCATTTTTCGAAAAATAACAGTACACCAAATTAAAGTACGTAAAATTTGCTATGAGATGCACTGGTTCGTTTTTATTTTACAAAGAGCGGTGTACGCTTTAGAGCGTTTTAAAGAGCATCGATTTTTTTTCTTTTCTACAAAAAAAGTGAAGAGCGCTTGCTTTCCCCCCTACAGCTCTAAATATATACACGTAACAGACACATATTTTATACCACAGGAAAGTACATTTAATTTCCTACAAAATGCACTACTCAACTTTCATTTTATAATGAGAGGTATTGACGCTCGAGCGAGCAGAATTACAGCTGTTTCTTGACTTTACACAGAAACATGAAAATCATTTTTCTTCAGAACGCTCTAAAGCATACACCGCTATTTGTAAAATAAAAACGAACCAGTGCATCTCATAGCAAATTTTACGTACTTTAATTTGGTGTTCTGTTATTTTTCGAAAAACTAATAATTTTTTGAGAAAATCGGTGAAAAACCGAACCAAAGAGCGAAAATTTGAGATTTTTTGCATTTTTTGATGTGAAAATGACTTTTGAAATGAAAATAAACTTGAAATTCGGATTCAGCAATGCATAAAACCTATAAATTCATTCATTAAAAAATTCCCATAGTTTAATTTATGAATTTTTTAAAAATATTGAATTTTCGCCTAAAATACCTAATATTTCGTAAATAAATTTAAAAAAATATTTTTTTAAACATGTTTAGCCATCAATTCACCCAAAACAACCAATTTTATTGGTAATATACCGGAATTAAAGCGCAGATTGGAAATTAACAACTGCGAGAGTTCGTTTTGGCTGTAAGGCGCGAAAGTTTTATTTCCGATCTTTGATTCGCTCCCTCCCCCATTCTCAAAAAATAATAATATAAGGTAGGTTATTTTTAGACAATTAAATGTTCTTTCACGTGGTATAAAAGTTTTGTTGGTAACGTGAATAGTTTTCCTTTTGCAGAGGGTAGAAGCGCGCGCTTTTCATTTATTTGCGGAAAGGCCAAAAAATCGCTGTTTTTCAGCGCGCTCTAGCGGCAGAACCACTCTTCAGAAAATAAGAGTTGAGTAGTGAATTTTGTTGGAAATTTTGTTTACTTCAACTTTATAATTGAGATTATCTTTGAGAAACTTATAGTTTTTTATGTATAAGCAAAAGATCGAAAAAAGAGCAAAAATTTTGCGATTTTCGATATGAAGCCGACCTCCCACGTGGCAGCAAACTTCATATTCGTAATCAGCGCCCTCAAAAACATATAAAACCGTCGAAAAAAAAACCTTCTATATGAAAGTTTTGAAAACGTCCCTTTTGAGCCTCATTTGACTGGACTAGTAGCTCATACGCTATTTCAAAGGAGCTTGACGACGCAATAACCGGGATTTTTCTTCGGGGGACCGGAGAAAAGCGTCGAAATATGCGGGAAGTCGTTATAAGCGGGGGCGTACTAACGAGAGTTTACTGTATAAGAAATTATTTGACTATTTTCATCGTTAAATGTATAAATAATATTTTAAAAACGTATTAGCAATTAAGAAAAATTGCAATCCAATTTTTTTGTTACAAAAATATGGGACGCGTTGGAACTTTTTTACTTGCAAATATTTGAATAACTATATGATTTAGTAACAAAAATAGTAAGTTGGTTGTTGTTAGAAAACCACTGTGGACTAGTGATTATAATTTCGTTCCTCTATAGAAGGATTTACTATTTAATGAGAGTCGACTTTCCGAAAAAAAACCGTATCGCATACAAAGAATACTAATAATTTTATTTTAAACTAATTTCATATTTTAAGGTGGAAAGGATTTTTTTGCGTATTCCTTATCTAATACTTTGAAACCTTTTATAATCTTTACATATATGAAGATATAAGAATCAAATTTCAATGCTTAGGTCATCTTAAGCGACAATATTGTAGTGTGAGTTGAAATATGTGTGAGATATTTTAGTTAATGCGCAAGGATAATTTTTTATAATTAAGGTATAAGTTTAAGTATGGATTTGTTACAAATTTTCAATCGCGTATCTATTTTTATGGGTGTCTTTCAATGTATGATTGAATGTTTTAATCCTCATTAAAAACTTAATCTCTCCTGCCCCTCACCACAAACGTAGTTATTTTTATTCTATAAAACCTTAAAGTTTAAAAACATGAGATCACTCAACGAGCCACGTTTTTCCGTTTTGTCTTCACGAAGTTCGCGAGTGAAAAATGTTATGAATCATGAATTCTTTCGCAGATAAGATTCTACAAACTCTTCCCACCAGGAAATTGAAAAGGTAACTCCTCCCCTTTTGGAGCAAACCCTTTATTGACCCCTCTTTCCTTCTCTCACCTCCCTTGTGGTTATTCATAGGACCTTGACCTTTTGTATTCTTTTCTTTTGACCACTCACACCTGAATCAGGGAATCCGCTATGGTGGCGCTTTTTGTTTTTTTGATATTTTTGCTACTCAGATTGCTAAAATATTTTTTTACTATTTTCTCAAAAAAAAAAAAAAAAATGCGAATGAAAAACTAAATAAACACCCAAACAAAAAAAATAAACATTTAAACTGAAATAACATACTTGATTTAATGATTTGTACTTTTCTCAAAAATTCTTTGTTAGATTTAATTAAATCACAAAATTCACAACCATTAAGTTCAGAGTTAATTTTCACATTTAAAAGGTGTTTGACAGTACAAATAGAGAGTCTGTTCCTTTCAGCAGTCTAAATATGAGTAAAGTGAAGCCGTAGAAGTAGGTAAAAATATGCAGTTTGAAAGTTTTTATCGAAAATTTCACAAAAAATTTTGTCCAGTCTTAAAATTATAAAACCCCAGGACATTTCCAGGGATTTTTTCAATTATTTATCTACTCAAAGGTTAGATATAGTTAAGTAATACATTTAAGGGATGATACAAAATATGTGTGTTATAATACACAAGAACTTTCTTTTCTAAGCTTCAATTGAACTAAAAGAATATTAAAAAGGGTTTATAGCGAGGCTTTTGCAATGACTTTTAAACTTAAAATTCCTAAAGAAGGTTATGCAGAAAATGTATTGAATAAATTACTAAAGAATATAAAAAATTTGAGATTTTCAGAATGTTTCTTGAATTGGATGATGAGCATTTTCTATTGTGAATTACATTACAGCACACTTAAAAATATTGAAATCACTATTTACTCTTACTGAGGAACTAAACACTTGTTTATCTATATTGTTTTATTAGACTATCTTGCCTGATAAATCAAGATTTTAGTTAACCATGAATATCTTTATTTACGAGCCATCAGAAACTTTAATTTATATAATATATTGATTCCCAGCATTCGAGAACGTCCTTGTTTACATCAACGCAACGCAAATAAGCACAACAATCGTTGTGATTGGTCAATGAGAATCCGCTCTCCCGAGTAAAATAGCCTCGAACTCATAGAGCCCCCCCCCTCCTCTCCGCTCGTCTTCGGTACCGAAAAGTGTCGGGCTCGTAGTAGCATTTTTCCTCCCTCACGAATAGAAGTGAATAATTTGCTCACGGATCGACTCGGTACCGAATGGATGTTCGGTATGTGCTCGTAGTAGGGCCCCTGGAATTGAAACTATGTTTGTGTTTTGTTGTTGCAGGCACAATGACGGTAGTTATGATACAATCGACGTGAAGATTTCAAAGAACGTCCAGTCCATACTGCGTGAAATCGCCACTAATACCATCGATCTCAATACCTGGATGGCGGATCATGCCTACTGCGCCATGTACCGCACGCTGGTACTCTCACTGCCCCATCCTCGGGAGTCGCTGGAAGATGTCAGGGAGTCGTTCCGGTGGACTTGGAATCCGGAGGTCTTGGATGAGAAGGTTGAATCCTACATGAACAGTCCCATACATCCGGAGAGCCGTGTCCTGGGCGAACCTGTGAAACTCAGCGAGTTGTGCCGCTGCGTCGTGAGAGAGAGACTGCGAGACAACTTCCAGCTGCCTCAAGGAGTCCACGGTTTGAAAATACCCAAATTCATCAAAGCGTTCCTCACTTTTGACGATCCTAGCCTAGAGAAGGAGTCATCTAGTTTTCCCTAAGTTTTCAATTATTAGATTAATTAATTAAAAATAATGAAGCCATCAATTGTAATCTTTTTTATATATATATATGTTACGGGCAATGTGATAAATCGGGCATTATTAATAATGCCCGGGCAATGTGATAAATTCAGTAAAATGTATGAATGAAATTTATCACTTTGCCCGCTTCCTCTTCGGGCATTATTAATAATGTACTATACTAGACAGCAACTTAAGTTGACCCTACGACGTCACTAATAAACAAAGTAGTTCCCATCGAGGTGTCTGAATTTTGAGTGAAATAAAGAACGTCAATTTAAAAATATGATTATTTTGTTAAACTCATGTATTTATAGTGCTTTTCAATCACGCTTTGCGTACCGAGCTCCTCCTAACAACCCAACAGGCTTTGTGTTTACCAATTTTTCCTTCCGCATTTGTGACGTACTGGGTTCAAGAAACGTTGCTGTCAAGTATAGTACCTATTTCATTATCATCCAGATTTGTATTAAGTGTAAAGCTAAAAGCCCCTAAATCGTCAGAAAGTTAGTTAAAGATCGATTTCAAAATTATTCCAGACTCAAGAATGAAAGCAGGTTAATATCATAAAATCATGGGAAAAAGAAAGAAAAACAACTGTGAAATGTGATCAGACACTGTTCACTACTTCACTGCAACAAAAGTCCTTGCACTGAAAAAGTAGTTTTACAGATTTGAGATGTAGTTAGGAAAAGCTCGTTTTACCGGTTGTATTTTTCAAGGCTTTTCACAATAGGGGAAAGTTTTGTACCTCGGTCCTACACTGTTTTTAGCTAAACCTTTTGAAGTATAGCAGCACTACACATGTAGTTAGCTTCCTTACAACCAGAACTCACAGTCTAGCTATTTTTTTTTCTTTTTCAAAAAATTCAATTTGAAATAATATAGGTTAAAAACTGATTTCACCCATCAAAAGTAAATGTTCTAAGTTAAAAAATACAGATTCTGTTTTACAGTGAATTTTATATGTTATAGTGTATTGTTTTAGCTGTAATAGTATGGGGTTAAAATGGGGCTTAGGGTAAACTGAACATGGTGATCAGAGATTTTTCAGTAAATGATAAAGCAGTGTACCTTGGACCTAAGGAGAGTATTGTACCTTGGACCTAAGGAGAGCATTGTACCTTGGACCTAAGGAGAGAATTGTACCTTGGCCCTATCCAAAATACACTTAACTACCCTGAGTTACTAAAAAAAATCACTATACTGACTTTTATTGCATTCGTATTTTTATTTTAAAAGCAGGGTAGGATTTAGTTTCATGACTAACACTAACTTTAAGTGAAATCTATAATTTTGTGATAAAAACAGTGCTTTAAAACTTTTATGCCGAAAAGTGATTCAACTAAATCTGTAAGGTTATACATCTGGGTGGTTCAATGAGCACTTGTTCCTTGAGTTTTTTTACAAATATTTTATTAAGTTTAGAGGTGCTACTTAAGTTTTTTCCCATACGTCCAAGCAGGGTTGGCACGGTTTAAACCAAATGTTTTTTTCCATAATAAAACAAATGTTTTTTTTTTTGTTTTTTTTTTTCAAAAAAAAAACTCAGAATTTTTTTAGTTAAACTTTTGGGTTAAAGTCATTTATTGATTCAAATATTGTCTTTTGAACAAAATATATTAAATGCTTCTGACATTAATGCTGTAAAGCTATGCAATTTTTTTAAAACAATTTTAGGCAATTGAAATTTTCTTAGAAAGATTCCTGTTTGTTTGTTTTTTATAAAAAAAAACCTATTTGGTTTTTTTAATTCATTAAGAACTAGATATTTGAATGCATATAATAAAAACCAATTGGGTTTTCAACTAAGCACCGGATTTTTAAATTTGCATTATAAGAACCACTTGGTTTTTTAATGCTCTAAAAAGACTCCCTTGGGTTTTTTTATAAAAAAAAAATTTTTTTAATTCATTTAGTACTAGACTAGATATTTGAATGTATCATAAAAACCAATTTTTTTTTTAATCCATTGAGCATTGTATTTTTAAATATGCATTATAAAAACCAGCTGGTTTTTAATGCTCTAAAAAGACACCCTTGGTTTTTTATAAAAAAACTATTTAGTTTTTTAATTCATTAAGAACTGGATATTTGAATGCATAATAAAAACCAATTGTTTTTTTAATCAAATAAGCACCGGATTTTTAAATATAATATTCATTATAAAAACCAGATGGTTTTTTAATGCTCTAAACATACTCCCTTGTTTTTTTTAAGATTATATATAATTTTAACTTTTTTAATTAAATAAAATTAATTTTAATTAATAAATTAAGTCACTTGGTTAATAGCTGAATTGATGAATCATTTATTCAATGCATTCATAAATGAAAGCAATCAGAGATGTTTGTATTTATATGTTAGGGAAAATTTGTGTAAAAAAACCCGGTTTAAACAAAAAAAAAAACCTTTTTTTTTTTTTTTTTTTTTTTTGAAAAAAACCTGTTTTTTTCCAACCCTGCGTCCAAGGTACCCTTGAAACCAAGGTACAATACAGGTGTTGTACATTGGACTTTTATTCGTTTTCTTTTTTTTTTTCATTAATTACGTACTGAAATACTTCCCAAATAAAATTCCGAAAAAAATATATGTTGTAATTTTAATCTACCTACAACGCATGCCTCATTCAATTATTGGTCTGTTTTTGATTAGAATAAACACTTGCATCTCGTTTTTACATGAAAAATTTGAATTGGTTGAATGTAAAAAATATCGGAATCGAACAATTGTATCTCTTTCTGCCCAGATATGCGAGGTTTTTTGCTAATTTTCACCAGTGATTTTAACCCCTTAGACCCCACTTGCGACCCCGTAACCTACCTCAATTCTTGTTCGTCTTGATATACCCTACCTCTCCTAGAAGTTATGAAACACTTAGCTGAATCACCCTGTATTTCTAGCTCCCTTCATGGAAACTGAAAAGAGTTGAACTAAAATACTAAAAGCAATTTATAGACTTAATGATTATATTATTAAAGCTTGGCAATAATTTTATAATTATTATTATGTATCATTTTTTAATTTGAAGACTATTCAAATTTTACACTAAAACAGGATCAATGTGACCTCACCTTGGAGATATTACAAAATGATCATATTGTAACTTTGGAACACTGATCCAACTTCAAAACTAACCGTTTCAGTTCGAGTTTCTTTCGGCGATCGTATGTGGGAGTCGCCAAGTTGGTGAAGGTTTACACCCAGTAAATTATATCCTTCATGTTGTCATGTTTAATGAAAATTGAATTCGAAATCAACAGATTATTTGATTTTTTCTTCATGTAATTATCACTGAGAATCTAAGTGATCATTTATTATCATCTGATTATGTGATTGTTTTAACACTGATCAATATGTCTTAGATAGATCAGTGTTACTACAATATAAGATACATTAGAATAATAAATTCAGTGAGATCAGATTAATTAGTACCTAATAAACTAACTTTGAATTTTAATAAATTAGTAATAAAAACGAATAGTAGCATAATCAATTTTATACAAAACATACAAAAGAAGAACAACCCAAAAATAGCTCACAATTTGAGGATATTTTAGTGATCTAAAAGTATCGGAGTGTAACTAAATACTGCTTTAAAAAACTGTATTTTCTTTGTATTTAGAATTTTCTAAAATACAGATAGTGGGAATTTGTTTAACTTTTAAAAAATTGTTACAAATCGATCACTCTTCAGATCACCATGAGAAGGAAAACAAGATATCATAATTTAATTCAATGAAAAATTTTAATCAGTTTTTACCCATCAGAAGTTAAAAAATTGAATGCACTCACATAGATAACAAGTATTGATATTTAAATATATGATTTGTACCTTAGGCAAGTTCACAGGTCTATATTTTCCCTTCCGCGTCTTCCGTCCCTTCTACGTAAGAAAATCCCTATAAGAAGCTGCGCGATTTCCCTATGTAACCCTGATTGGTCACTCCTGTCAAAACTTCAACGCCTTCCAGCCGATTACGTCATCCTGGCTGAAAGTAATCGGAGAGCCAGATGAGCCCTCCCTGAGTTTAGTGCGGTTGCTACACGGACCTAATAGTTTCGTCAAATTACAGCATTTTCTTGTACTCTAAACGAAATTTTCCCCAAGTTTGTTATGGATCCTTCCGAAAAGAAGCTGCATGATACCAGTTTGGTTTTTCCAGAACGCATATGGTGTGTCTGGCCAGAGTTGGAGTATTTGGACTTGGCCGACTTCGAAGGAAGCGCAACCAAAGGTTTCAGAAAATACCTGCTTCGGAAAAAAGACCTTGCAGATTCTCCTGAGTTCATTTCGTGCTTGTCTGATCGAGTGATTTCGATTCCCACGGACGACTGCCGGGTTTTATTCCAAAGGGCCGGTCACGAGCGGTACGGCCCTTCCATTTCGAGCTATCTCTCTGACTCTTGGAGGCGAAACGAAATTTTCCTGACCTACTTCAATGCCCTGTGCAGACGGCCGGACATTTTGGAATCCGGGGAAAAGGCCGTGTATTTCGTGAAAATCGCCAAACACTTCGGGGTTCCCCAATGGAATGACACGGCACCGGAGGTCGTCGTTGACTTCGAGACCGTCTGTGTTCCGATTTTAAAAGGATTGCGCAAAATGCGAAGCAAACACCCACTCCTCGTGATAGATTTCATAAAAATGGTGTGTAATACGGAAAGAGCGAGACGCAGGTTGTTCACTGAGGTGCCAGATCGAGAGCACCTCGAATTCCTCCTCGATGCAGCGAACGAGACGAAATTCAACTTCTGGGGTATCAGAGAAGGGTTATTAAACCAGATAATCTTCGAAATCGTCGTAAAGCGTGGGCGTTACGACTTGGTGACGACCCTCATAAGATACGGATTTTCAATCCGAAAGATGCAACCACGCCCGGTGCAATATAAACTTTCATACTCCATGTAAGTACATCATTTTTTTATTAACCTTTTATCCTAGCTGGCAATATTAATTACGTAAGGATGATTTTGGCAATTTTTACCCCCCCCCTTACCCCCATGTAAGGGTACGTAAGATTTTTCAAACCCCTCCCCCCTATTCTTACGTAAGATTCCATTTCGTTTTTCAAAATAATAAAATGCTAGAAAAGGATCACTTACACTAAAACTCTCAGTTTGACGTAAATCAAAGATTTTTATTTTTCAACAGATAAGTAATATTCTTGCTGTCGACTACATATTTTTAAGTTTTTCTGGGGTTATTCAATAATAATTTGATTAGAATACATAATTGGAATTTGTTTACATCAACTTGGAAAATCTTACGTAAGAATGGGTTTGACCCCCCCCCCACCCCCAATTAAGGGTATGGAGATATTTCCTCCCCATCTCCCCCTCGGGACCCTTACGTAATTAATGAATGGCCCCTAAGACCCTTGCCAAACTACTAGATGACTTTTGCTGCCCAAAACCATTAAGATTCTTATGAAACGGAGGGGAGACAAGGGGAAATGCACTAGACCAGTGGTTTCCAAAGTGAGTTCTACGAAAAAATTTAGGGGTTCCGTGTGACGAATTTTATTTCCTTAGAGAAAATAAGAATGGTGTTTTTTTATATTAAGTTCATCAAAATGAAAATCCTACCAAAAATATGTATTAAATTCTTAAAACTATGTCCGAAATTCGGATTAGGTGTACCAAAACAAGTTAAAACCCTCTTTTTACAGTCAAATTTCCAAAAATTTTCTCGGGGAAGACCCACAGCCACCCTGATGGTTCTTGGAACTCGCTTAATCACTACTTTTTTAAAATTAAGTTGGCTTGTTTCATTTAATATCAGATATTAAATTTTGAAAAGTCGTTGATTAAAAAATATCCAGGGTTCCGCGATCATTGGCAACAAATTGGGGGGTTTCACAAGCAAAATATTTTTTTTTGGGGGGGGTGTCATCCTTTCCACTTCCAACAGCCAGTGGCGTAGCCAGAAAAAAAATTTCAGAGGGGGATATTGGAATTTTGGGGGGCATATGGAGTAACTTTATTTATATTCTATGGTAGGAAAATTTCTGACTTTCGGGGGGGAGTATATCCCCAAATCCCCCCATGGCTACGCCCCTGCCAACAGCTATTGTACTCTAGTGCAGGGGTCTCCAAACTACGGCCCGCGGGCCGGATGCGACCCGCGAGGCCCTCTCATCCGACCCGCGGATACTTTTCTACCTGCGAAAAAAAAAAATCAAGGGGGATTTTTGAGGGAGTACACCTTCAAACTCCAGTATAACTAGCCTCACTGGGTGAGGCCATGAGCTGAATTGTTACAGAACGTGTGACTTGAAAGTCACAGTCAGCTGAGGAGTGGCTAGCTTGATGCTAACCCCCTCTTGATTTCCCCAAATTACGTGAGGTGTTTTTTATAAAATCTGGACACCCCCTCCCTCCACGTGAGATTTTCTCAACCACTAGTTTTGTTTTATCGGCATAAAATTGCCATCCAGATCGCAAAATTTTGATACAAAAACACATTGAAATCGAAACCATGGTTCTAACTTGTAATTATCACGACTGACTGGCTAATGATTTCCTAGTTTGACTAATCTGAGCATTTTTTCTGAACTTGTGCTAAAAAATATTAATGAAAAAAACGTGTATTTTCTAAACTAAAAGTTGACGTGAGATTTTAATTGACTCCCCCCTCCCCCCTGGTGAGATTTTCCTGGAACCCCACTCCCCCCTTTTTACCTCACGTAATTTATGGATGTCCCCCTAGTGCATCGCAACCTTCTTTCTCCCCGCCGTTTGTTTGATAAGAATGGTTTTCGGGCCGAAAAAAGTCTTCTAGTAGTGATACCGAGAGTTAGTTTTGAACAATTCTCCTACTCGCACTCTCATTGAAATCGATTTTCCTCAATTGAATAAGAAATTAAACGTTACTTTAGAGAATTTTATAATAAAATACAGGATGATTTAAAACTCATGAGCATGAATGAAAGACATTTCCCCACGATAGTCCGCCATCTTGGTTAACGTACTTTTTATTAGAAAGGGGTTTAAATCTTTCTTTTAACTAGAACAAACGATCCAAGTAGATATTCATAAATTTTTATCGTCCAAATTTTGAAGAGTTTCAGTTAAAATACCTTAAAACTTTCTTCCAATGGCGAAATTGGTTAAAATAAAAAAAAACATATTTGTGGCGCCATCTTTGAATTCTAAGTGAAAGCAAAAGACCAGGAAAGTTTTCAATAACAAATGTTCAGTGCACAAATATTTGATAATATTAGCGTATTAACACTTTACACAACTAAATACTTTACAAATGTACAATTTCCACATCCTTAAATTGATATATTGTATAAATAATCAAACTTTCTCAAATCACGTTGCCTGCTTCCCATCACTAGCGGGAGACAGGCAACACACGAGAAGTTGAACGTGCGACCGTGTTGCCAGACGGATGTCGCTCTGTTGCACCAGTGGAAATGCTCCGGGCAACATGTCGCATAGTCGATTTTTCTCGAATCGACAAAAGTTTCCTCGGTGGAAAGGCCGCTTTAGATGAGTTATTTCAAAGAGGAAAAAACCGGATAGAAGCTACGGACTTGGGGTCATATTCAATAAAAGAACAAATCATTCGTTCAAAGGAATTCATTCAGTAAAAAAGGGAATATCGTGGAGAAATTTGAGGAACATCCCTCCCATACTTCCTAAATTTCTTTAAAATTGGAAGGAAGCACTTTAAAAACACAGGTTATTTTTTTATACCGTTTGACCACACAAAGAGACCGGGGCCAAAACTGAAGACTGATAGAATTCTCTTTGTGTGGTTTGGGGGTTTTACTAGCACTCCCGTCCAAGGAGAGGTTTTCTTTTGTTCGCTAATTGACCACTCAAAGAGACCGGGCCCCAAACTGAGGGTTGTGTAAAAGCCTTCCTTCCTGGAATTGAAACTATATATTTTTTTCTTTTGCAGTGCCGATACTAATCCACCCGATTCGATTACATTCACCGTCAAGGAAACAGAGTCCGCCCAGTTTTTTCTGTTTACCCTCGCCGTGTCCCACATCGCCGCACACGACTATGAGGCGACGCGGGAGTTCTGCGACATGTACCGCAAGCTGGTACTCTCGCTTCCCTATCCTCGGGAGTCGTTGGCAGCGGTCAGCAAGTGGTTCCTCCTATTCTTCAACACTATTCCAGTGGACATCGATTTGATTAAAGAACAATACATGGAAAGTCCCATGCATCCGGAGAGCCGTGTCCTGGGCGAACCTGTGAAACTCAGCGAGTTGTGCCGCTGCGTTCTGAGGGAAAGACTGCGAGACAACTTCCAGCTGCCTCATGGAGTCCACGGTATGAAAATACCGAAACTGATCAAAGCGTTCCTCACTTTTAACGATCCTAGCCTAGAGTAGGAATCTTCGGTCAAGAGGAGCCATGAAAATTATTAACATTGTACTTTTTGGTAATCGGCATACATGGGTGTGTCTATTCACTATAATCCACATGGCCGACACGCAGGGCTTTTAGCGTCGGTCCCTAAGTCCCTAAAACTTTTTTAGGCCTCTAAGGGTACCTTTTTGACCCCTAAGGAAAGGGGCAAAACACACCGGCCTCCACCAATGGCGAAAGCAATAAAAAAGCCATGAAGATGGTTATCTAAGACAGGGGTATCCAATAGAAGTGAGATAACCATCTTTTTGGCTTTTTTATTGCTTTCGCCACTGGTGGCGGCCGGTGTGTTTTGCCCCTAAAAGTCCCTTTTTTAGCTTTTGGTCCCTAAAGTACAGCTCCCGCAACAAAAAACGTTACATTGATCCATCGATGGATGGGCTGGGGATGCCAGTTTTGGCGATTAATTGACAGTTTGGGCAAAGGAAACTGTCAATTAATCGCCAAAACTGGCATCCGCAGCCTAACCATCGATGGATCAATGTAACGGTTTTTGGTGCGGGAGCTGTACCTAGAATTAAGTAATGTGTCACGTTTGAATTACTGTAAAAAGTTTCTAGTAATTTCTATTCCTATCATTGTGACGTTTGACAAAATGTCGTGTTGGCTTTGTGAATTCATTGAGATTGGTGCTACCATTTATTCATATCAGCAATTTTTACAAGTGTTAATAAAGAGATAATCATCATTACAGGGTTTTTTTTTCTGAAGGAACTTTCAACAAGTTCTCCCAAACTCTGATGCACAGCCAGATTCTTTAAGTACAGGGTGTTTCAAAAGTCCCTTCCACGAAAAGTGAAAGTGAGGGGGGGGTATTTTTTTACAGGGCTATGCCCAGACTTTTGTTTTGGGAAGTGATTTAACCCCAAATTTTTCTAAGTTTTTTTCTGAGTATATTATGAAGGAAATCTTAAGATTTGTGCGAGTAAGAAAAGGTTTTTAGAATAATGGTTGAATAAAAAAGGGCCCTCATCCGGAAAATCTTTTGTAATTTGGCTTTAAATTTAAAGTTTTTAAATGTGTGATTGAATGTGTGATTGTGTATGTGAATTTTGCAATTGATTTAGAACGATTTCCGATGTGTCAAACATCACCATTCATCATTAACCATCATCATTCTTATTATTAAACTAAAAACGATGAATCTTAACAAATCGAAACGCTCTTTTCGTGTCCATAAACCTTTTTCACTATTTAATATGAATTTTTTTTTGGGCTCACGTTTTTTATTGGTATTGGTAGAACCCTAAACGAGTGCAGCTGATAAATTTTTTCACCGATGTTTTGTATTTCGTTTTATTTTAATCACAACAGTTAATTCTCACCTCCGTGGCATGTCCCAAGCCCAAAGTTACTCTAAAGATGGTTAGATAAATAATTTAATTATTGTGAAATGGAGTTAAATGCTATTTTTTTCGATTACTTCTAAGTTAGAAGCTGAGTATTTTGGCATAGACAATTTTTTTTAACATTATTTTTTTAGACCATGTATGTAGTATTTCATTATCATCCAGATTTGTACTAAGTGTAAAGCTAAAAACCTCTAAATCGTCAGAAAGTTAAAGATCGATTTCAAAATTATTCCAGACTCAAAGGGATAGCAGGTTAATATCATAAAACCATGGGAAAAAGAAAGAAAAACAACTGTAAAATGTGATCCGACACTGTTCACTACTTCACTGCAACAAATGTCCATGCACTGAAAAAGTAGTTTTACAGATTTGATATGTAGTTAGGAAAAGCTCGTTTTACTGGTCGTATTTTTCAAGGCTTTACACAATAGGGGAAAGTTTTCTACCTCGGTCCTACACTGTTTTTAGCTAAACCTTTTTTAGTATGGCAACACTACACATGTAGTTGGCATCCTTACAACCAGAACTCACAGTCTAGCTATTTTTTTCTTTTTAAGAAAATTCAATTTGAAATAATCAGAGATATTTTTAACTCCTTTGAGAGAGTATTTCACTCCTTGAAAATCGGAATTACTCTTTAAAAAACTAGACAGGAGTAATTTGCACTCTTTGAATTTTTCACACAGGATTAGCTTAAACCTTCAGCCACGGCATCCTAATTATCATACTTTTTAATTGTGTATTTATACAGCCATAGTACTTTTTTTCATTTATTGTTCAGATGGTTAGGGAGTTTAATTAAAACCCAATAAAATAGCATCTTAATTTTTTTTTTCAATTTCATTTTGTGTATTAAGAAGTAAGCGTTTTTAATAGAAATTTTGTCTTTGTTATACTATGTAGTATATGCTATTTCCGAATTTCACTCCTCCTAAACACCAATTCCGAAAATCCTGATGAAAAAAAATTGAGCATAAGATTTAATTGTTATTGAGTAGTACATGTTTCAGTTTATTTGGAAAATATTTATTTCCTTGTGAATGAAATAGACGAATTCTGAAATTAACTTCTTAAAACGGATTAAACGGGCACACGTTTTGAGAGCTTTTTGAATTATTTCTGAGAAATATGTTTCACATTTAAAAAAAAAACGAGATGAAGGTAAATTATTTCTTTGATTTCCATTTTAAGCAGCGTTCGAAATTGGGGTGGATTGCTGGTCCGGGACAACTAAAAAACGGCTCGGACCAGTGGAATCAGAAAATCACTGGTCCGCCGGACCAGTGTGTGCGTGGCGATAAAATAAATCCCACCCTCCAATTCTAGTTTTCGCTACGAGTTGGAGAAGAAAGTCATGAAAGAGGCATGCACCGTTCACACACACACTCTCTCTCCTAACAGCCGGTTCAGGGTTCCCCCGGCGAAAAAGAAAAAATATTATTGAATATGTATTAATTTTTAAAATTACTATTTATTACTCACATTCAGTGCAATAGTTACTTTTTAATATTTAATTTAAATTTGTCGGACCAGTGATTTTTGTTGCGGACCAGTAAGATTGGCAAAGCACTGGTCCGCAGGTCCAGTGATTTTTTTTCCAATTTCTAACGCTGATTTTAAGCCAAGAATAATTTTAAATAATCTTCCTAACGAGCAAAGTTTGTCTTCCCCGGCTAGGCACGAGTGGTAAACCCAAACGGGAAAGGCCCATTCTCTTCCAGGGTTGGATAGGTATGGAGAGAGCGCCAAACTGGTTTCCTCGCGCCAAGTACTCCACCTCCCTTCCTTCTCCTTAGAAGGAGTCGGGGGGGGGTGCTTAAGTAGCCAAGCCAGCTACCCTGATTTCCCGCACCCCTAAAAAACTTGGATTTTCCGCGTTTTGGTTTGCCACTCGTGCCTAGCCGGGGCAGACAAACTTTACAATGTCTCCTCAATGTATTTGTATTCAAATAAAACCACCATTCTGAAATTGCACGAATTAGGGTGTAAACTCAAAAAAAAATCCTTAAAAATTTAATTGTCTGCGATATTCAGTGTTTTTTAATAGTCAGGCTTCAGAATTAATTCTGGGGGAGGACTTCCCCTTTTTAACATTAAAGTCAGTGGTGCATCAACAATAAAAATTTGTCCGGTTCTGAATAACTGACGATTTCCTGAAGAGATACTGATGTAATTCAGTAAGGTGTCGTCCATAAATTAATTTTTTTTTTTGGGGGGGGATCTCATAAAACAGAAAAAACTTTACATGGAAATACCTTTAAATAAACCTTTGAAATAATTTAAAGTTAATACTTTCTCGTTGTAGGTACACTTTGCAGGCCCATGCGGCACCCAATTTTAGAATCACTGCTCTAAACTTTCTACAATATTAAAATGGTGAAAATAATCAAAAATATCCCATAGAGATAAGTTTAAGGTTCTGGCAATGCATGTGAAACTTCTGTTTCCCTTTCGTTTAAATCCAACACCAAATAAGTATTAATTAAAAAACACTCAAGTTTTACAGAGATTCTAATTACGTTTTTTAATTGCCTTTACATGGATAAGTATAAGTAGAAAGAAAATGTTCGAATTCAAATGTTTAAAATCTAAAAATGTTTCAAACTTTATGTTAGTAAATTTTGTGTAAACTTTATGTCTGACGCTGTGATATTGTCCATAAAGAAAAAAATTCAATCGGGTAGGCCATCCTCTTGATAGTGTTTTTAGGTGACGTCACAACCGGTTATTTTCTTTTAACTGTGTACCTTCTGTACTGTAGGGCTTTTAACTGTTGCTAAGGCCGTTGTTTATCTGTTGCTAAGGCGGATTTTAGGTATGGGATCACGTAATTGCATAAATCCTCCAATAGAAGAATTCCACGGCTAGTCATTTTCTGTAAATGTAGGGCAAAAAACTGTAACTTTTCTATTGCCTTTATTAGGTTCGAGTCATGTGATTGAAAATGCTCTATAAACTTTTAAACATGTAGTATATAATATACAATAGCGGCATACAATACAATAAAATAATTAGCTGAAAAGTTAAGAGCGCATGAGACAACTTATTTTTCAGAAAATTTGGTTTCAAGATAAGGAAGTGTTATCTAGTCACACTGCCGTTACCTTGTTATCGTTATCAGTATCATATCTAGTCAGGGGAGAACGGAAATATTCCTCCCCCCTCGCCCGATCTCTTTGGGGGGTTGTTTCTCTGGCCGTTGTAAATTCTATCCTTCTCTATAATGTGTATGGTTCGGGGAGTGTCCGGTTTGGGAAGTTAGTGGAATTTGTCAACCGGGGTCGTTCCCAAAATAGTCCCTTTCTCAAAGCCACAAATGGAACCCCACCCACTATTGTCGGTATTTCCTCGCTAGCTGCCTGGCCTAGGGTTGGGGAGTACTGGAACTTGGATTTGTGCGTTCCCAACCGCCTAGCCAAGAAATAAATACAGACCACAGTCCTTATACAGCCCCTCAAGATAGGAGTTATCTTATCACGAGATCTGACCCCATTTTCCCAGCAGGGCTTAGTGTGTTGTGCCTTGAAAGAGAGAGATATGCGATGTGTCATTCCAACGAAGGAAAGCCCCAGTCTGCTGTGATCCCCACCTGGGCAGTGGTTAGCCATTCAAACCAGTTTCCTCCAACAGGAGCATTCGCTCTTTCTTTCATTATTCGAGCATTCCCGGCATTCCTCTCGACACAGTCCAACAGCGGTTTAGTGCGGTTGCTACACGGAGCTGAGTTTCGTCAAATTACAGCATTTTCTTGCATTCTAACCGAATTTGTTTTCCAAGTTCGTTATGGATCCTTCCGAAGAGAGGCTGCATGATACCGGTTTGGTTTTTCCAGAACGCATACGGCGTTTTTGGCCAGAGTTGGAGTATTTGGACTTGGCCGACTTCGAAGGAAGCGCAACCGAAGGTTTCAGAAAATACCTGGGTCGGAAAAAAGAGCTTGCAGATTCTCCTGAGTTCATTTCGTGCTCGTCTGATCGAGTGATTTCGATTCCCACGGACGACTGCCGGGTTTTATTCCAAAGGGTCGGTCACGAGCGGTACGGCCCTTCCATTTCGAGCTATCTCTCTGACTCTTGGAGGCGAAACGAAATTTTCCTGACCTACTTTAAAGACCTGTGCAAACAGCCGGACATTTTGCAATCCGGGGAAAAGGCCGTGCATTTCGTGAAAATCGCCAAACACTTCGGTGTTCCCCAATGGAATGACACGGCACCGGAGGTCGTCGTTGACTTCGAGACCGTCTGTGTTCCGATTTTAAAAGGATTGCGCAAAATGCGAAGCAAACACCCACTCCTCGTGATAGATTTTATAAAAATGGTGTGTAATACGGAAAGAGCGAGACTCAGGTTGTTCACTGAAGTGCTAGATCGAGAGCACCTCGAATTCATCCTTGATGCAGCGAACGACACGAAATTCAACTTCTGGGGTATCAGAGAAAGGTCATTAAACCAGATAATCTTCGAACTCGTACAGCGTGGGGGTTACGACTTGGTGACGACCCTCATAAGATACGGATTTTCAATCCAAAAGATGCGACCACACAAGGTGCAATATAACTTAACATACTCCATGTAAGTACATCATTTTTTTATTAACCTTTTATCCTAGCTGGCAATATTAATTACGTAAGGATGATTTTGGCAATTTTTGACCCCCCCTACCTCCATGTAAGGGTACGTAAGATTTTTCAAACCCCTCCCCCCTATTCTTACGTAAGATTCCATTTCGTTTTTCAAAATAATAAAATGTTAGAAAAGTTACACTAAAACTCTCAGTTTGACGTAAATCAGAGATTTTTATTTTTCAACACATAAGTAATATTCTTGCTGTCGACTACATATTTTTAAGTTTTTCTGGGGTTATTCAATGATAATTTGATTAGAATACATAATTGGAATTTGTTTACATCAACTTTGAAAATCTTACTTAAGAATGGGTTTGACCCCCCCACCCCCCAAATAAGGGTATGTGGAGATTTTTCTTCCCCCCCCCCTCCCCCTCGGGACCCTTACGTAATTTATGAATGGCCCCTAAGGCCCTGGACAAACTACTAGATGACATTTGCTGGTGCTGCCCAAAACCATTAGGATTCTTATGAAACGGAGAGGAGAAAGAAGGAGACAAGGGGCAATGGCAATGCACTAGACCAGTGGTTCCCAAAGTGGGTTCCACGAAAAAATTTAGGGGTTCCGACTTCCGTGTGACAAATTTTATTTCCTTAAGAGCCATTATTTTGAAATTCGGACTAAGCTGATAGTTGTATTTTTTGATTGCTCTGATTTTTTTATATGTTAAAGTAGACCATAAGATATGATTATTGTGCAATTTACAGGCCCCCCCAAAATTTTCCCTTCCTTCTAGAAATTCTTGAAGTTCAAGGCATTTTCATGAGAAGAAAAATTTTCGTATCTTTTTGGTGCTGTATCTCTTGAAAACAACGATTTCCCGAAAATCTGTTTGCATGTAATGATAGCATACATATGCCAGATTATAAAAATTCAAACGTTTCCGTGGGGGGTCGTTGCTTTCCCTTTTTATGCTGCGACAAAGAATGCAAAAAAATTCAGTTTTTGCCCACTTTTAAACCTCATTATTCTGAAAAAGCAATGATACCCCCAAAATGTTTTCCCTCTACATGGTACTTCACTATTAGGACAACCTTAATTGCAAAACAAATTAATGGGGCAGTGATGCTTTTGGCAGTTATAACCGGTTAAAAAGGTAACATTTTCAAAAAGTGTCATTTTTAACAAAGCATTTCTAAAAACAGCATCGCGTTAAAAAATATCTGAATGTCTTATCTTGGGTCTCCTAACCCATGGGAAAGAAAAATCGGTGGGGTCTACCGCCGTTTTAACGAAAATAATTTTACAAAAGTCATAAATAATCAAAGTCAGTGCCATACCTCTTTTCCCCTTAAGAAAGGAATTACTTTATCTCTTACCATTTTCTTTAGTTTTAAATGTTACAGGAAATGTTTTTTGAATTTTTTTTTAAAATGGGGATCCATGGGGAAAAAAAACAGTGGGGTCTACAATCGTTTTAATGAAAAAGGAAGGAGAAGATACCCTAATTGTGTATGAAATATTATTTAATAGTATAAATTGCAAACATCTTTAATTTTTTAGAAAGACATTTATTAGATTTAGAGTAATTGAGGCACATATATTTACTTCACTTCATTGTAATGATTCTAAAAACTTTTTTAAGGTTATGTCCGTTTCGTCTTCATTGTCCTCAAAGTTTTTTTTCGCTTAAATTCTCATCTCCAGCGTTATGATTTGGAAGATGTCCTTCTCTTTTCTGCTTCGAAAATCATCGAATTCGAAGTTAAGCGAAAAATTTTAATAAAGATGTTTGCAATTTATACTATTAAATAATATTTCATATACACAAATGATTATCTTCTCCTTCCTTTTTCATTGTGTTTAGAAATGCTTTGTTAAAAATGACACTTTTTGAAAATGTTACACTTTTAACTGGTTGTAACTGCCAAAAGCATCACTGCCCCCGTAGTAATTTGTTTTGCAATTAAGGTTGTCCTAATAGTGAAGTACCATATAGAGGGAAAACATTTTGGGGGTATCATTGCTTTTTCAGAATAATGAGGTTTAAAAGTGGGCAAAAACTGAATTTTTTGCGTTTTTTGTCGCAGCATAAAAAGGGAAAGCAACGACCCCCCACGGAAACGTTTGAATTTTTATATAATCAGGCATATGTATGCTATCAATACATGCAAACAGATTTTCGGGATATCGTTGTTTTCAAGAGATACAGCACCGAAAAGATACGAAAATTTTTCCTTCTCATGAAAATGCCTTGAACTTCAAGAATTTCTAGGGGGAAGGAAAAATTTTTTGGGGGGCTGTAAATTGCACAATAATCATATCTTATGGTCTACTTTAACATATAAAAAAATCAGAGCAATCAAAAAATGCAACTATCAGCTTAGTCCGAATTTCAAAATAATGGCTCTTAAAGAAAATAAAAATGGTGTTTTTTTTTTAATTAAGTTCATCAAAATGCGAATCCTACCAAAAATATGTATTAAATTCTTAAAACTGTATCTATGTCCGAAATTCGGATAAGGTGTACTAAAACAAGTTAAAACCCTCTTTTTTTAGTCAAATTTCCAAAAATTTTCTCGGGGAGGACCCAGAGCCCCCTGATGGTTCTTGGAACTCGCTTAATCACTACTTTTTTAAAATTAAGTTGGCTTGTTTCATTTAATATCAGATATTAAATTTTGAAAAGTCGTTGATTAAAAAATATCCAGGGTTCCGCGATCATTGGCAACAAATTGGGGGGTTTCACAAGCAAAATAATTTGGGAACCACTGCACTAGACTACTCCTGTAGTGGAGAAAAACGGGGGTGTCATCCTTTCCACTTCCAACAGCCAGTGGCGTAGCCAGAAAAAAAAAATTTTGGAGGGGGATATTGGAATTTTGGGGGGGATATGGAGTAACTTTATTTCTATTCTATGGTCAGAAATTCGGGGGGGATATATCCCCAAATCCCCCCATGGCTACGCCCCTGCCAACAGCTATTGTAGTCTAGTGCAGGGGCAGGGGTCTCCAAACTACGGCCCGCGGGCCGAATGCGACCCGCGAGGCCCTCTCATCCGGCCCGCGGATGCTTTTCTACCTGCGAAAAATATTACGAATTTGTTGTGTACCAAAATATCCAAGAGTTCCCTCTCCACGAAATTCGGACTAGGGGTAGTACCAAAATGAGGGAAAATCCTGTTTTTTAGGGTCAAATTTCCAAATTTGTTCTGGTGGAGGACCCCCAGACCCTTCTTTTGAAACTTTTAACTCAGTTAATAACTTTAATCTTCATAAAAAAACCAGAAAATTTGTAATCCTACCTAAAAATGCATTGAAAAGGTACATTAAAACATCTTAATGAGCGCATAAGAGGGCTTTGGGATAATTTTAAGTCTCCTCTCCGATAAAAAATCTTGTTTGGGGTATATATATATCGTCGGCTTATAATCGAAAGGCACTAAGTCACTTTTGGAAGATATTTTGAAAGCGGTGGAACGTCGCCAACGAACGAGCGGAGTCTTGGCGCATATTTATAATATCTCGTCCTGATGTTGCCAGAGTTGCTTATATTGCGATTTTGCTTTAAACTAGAAAGAATTCTTACAGTAAAAAGCGTAAATGTTGGTTCGCGATTAATGATTTATTAAATTGAAATTTCATCATGTAATTGAATTAATTTAAGGATTATAAAATATTTTATAATTCGATTTTTCAAAGTTTTTATAATAATATTTTATTTTTCATACATTATGACTAGAATGGCAACGGTAAAATGATCGCCAAATTTGGCATAACCTCGTACGGAGTAGTTGAGCAAAGAGTGACTTAGTGCCTTTCGACTGTAAGCCGACGATATGATATGACTGAATTTTCTCAGAAGATATTACGGCACATGGATCCAAAAAAAACCCTATTTACTGATACCGATACCGTGATACCTATTTCAAACTGTTTTATTTTCAAAAGTTCACAAGATACAAGTGCACTTGTGCTTGCATATTTTAAATTTAAAAGTTTCTTAAATGCATGTTTTTTCTCTTTTGAAAATAATAATTGTGATTTAATTATAATGTTGTTACTTAATTCTTCTTTCAAAACATAATGCTAAACCCCCATTTAAACTACCCACGAGCCGACACTGGTTTTGATTCTTTTTTTATTTAACCTCGAGTAAGTAAATGGCCCCCGAACTGCTGTTTAATAGTTAATGCGGCCCGCGGGCTGAAAAGTTTGGAGACCCCTGGTCTAGCTAGTGCATCGCAACCTTCTTTCTCTCCGCCGTTTGTTTGATAAGAATGGTTTTCGGGCCGAAAAACCCTTCTAGTTTGGCCAGGGCCTTAGAAGAGTTATTTCAAAGGGGGGAAAACCGGATAGAAGCTACGGACTTGGGGTCATCTAATATAATAAAAGTCAAATCTTGTGGCTGGCTGGGAGTGTTTGTCCTTTATACAAATCTACAGTTTCCTTCCGATCTGCACCAAACTTGGTATACATACGTAAAAACACCCCATTTGAAATTTAGGCGATGTTTCGAAGTTCTAGAACGACCCCTTGACCCTCTTTTGACCCTTTTTATGTTGTTAAAACGCTTATTTTTCTCCATTTTTAAACTTTTGGCCCGAAGCCAATTAAATACCGTCACTAAATCAAAAAAAATTATTTCATGAGCTAACTTGTGTCGCGGCAGCCAATGAAATAATCGAAACACTTTTTTCGTTATAAAAGAAAAACTAATCATGGTAGAAGTACAATATTTTACACACATATACAATTATTTTTAACAAAAAGATTGTCGTTTCGTTTTTTAAAAAAATCGAATTTGTTTTAGAATTATTAAGATTCAAAGTTTCAATTTTTTCCCTGGTCAAACATGGCTACCGTCAACCAACCTATCCTTTATTTGTTTTGTTACAAGTTTTATTTATCATGCTATGGGTTTAGTTGGATATACACAGTTGGAACGGGGATGAAAAAGGCGTTAAGAACACCAAGATAAAAAAAGTTACCGAGAACACCGGGATATGAAAAATTATTACCGGGAGAACCGGGATATAAAAAAATACCGGGAGAACCAGGATATAAAAAATACCGGGACCACCGGGAAATGAAAAAATACCGGGAACATCGGGATATGAAAAACTACTGGGAACTTTGGGATGATTGGTAATTTCGGTTACAGAAAATTAGACATATAATTGAGAAAACATTAAAAAAAATTAATACACTCCACCCGTGCAAGGCCGGGCATTTCAGCTAGTATTCAATAAAAGAACAAAACATTCGTTCATAGGAATTCATTCAATAAAAAAGGGAATATCGTGGAGAAATTTGCGGAACATCCCTCCCTTAATTCCCATAAATCCTAAATTTCTTTAAAATAATCCCTAATGGAAGGAAGTAGAAGGAAGCACTTCAAAAACACTCAGGTTATTTTTTTTACCGTTTGACCACACAAAGAGACCGGGGCCATAACTGAAGACTGATAGAATTCTCTTTGTGTGGTTTGGGGATTTTCCTAGCACTCCCGTCCAAGGAGAGGTTTTCTTTTGTTCGCTAATTGACCACTCAAAGAGACCGGGGCCACAAACTGAGGGTTGTGTAAAAGCCTTCCTTCCTGGAATTGAAACTATATTTGTTTTTTTTTCTTTTGCAGTGCCGATACTAATCCACCCGATAGGATTACAAGCACCGTCAAGGAAACAGAGTCCGCCCAGTCTTTTCTGTTTAACCTCGCCCTGTCCCACATCGCCGTACACAACTATGTGGCGACGCGGGAGTTCTGCGACATGTACCGCAAGCTGGTACTCTCGCTGCCCCATCCTCGGGAGTCGTTGGCAGCGGTCAGCAAGAGGTTCCTCCTATTCTTCAACACTATTCCAGTGGACATCGATTGGTGTAAAGAACGATACATGGACAGTCCCATGCATCCGGAAAGCCGCGTTCTGGGCGAACCTGTGAAACTCAGTGAGTTGTGCCGCTGCGTTCTGAGGGAGATACTTCGAGACAACTTCCAGCTGCCTCATGGAGTCCACGGTATGAAAATACCGAAACTGATCAAAGCGTTCCTCACTTTTGACGTTCCTAGCCTAGAGTAGGAATCATCTGGTCAAGAGGAGCCATGAAAATTATTAACATTGTACTTTTTGGTAATCGGCATACATGGGTGTGTCTATTCACTATAATCCACATGGCCGACACGCAGGGCGTTTAGCGTTGGTCCCTAAGTCCCTAAAACTTTTATAGGCCTCTAAGAGTCCCTTTTTTGGCCCCTAAAAGTCCCTTTTTTAGCTTTTTGTCCCTAAAGTACAGCTCCCGCAACAAAAAACGTTAAATTGATCCATCGATGGATAGGCTGGGGATGCCAATTTTGGCGATTAATTGACAGTTTGGGCAAAGGAAACTGTCAATTAATCGACAAAACTGGCATCCCCAGCCTAACCATCGATGGATCACTGTAACGTTTTTTGGTGCGGGAGCTGTACCTAGAATTAAGTAATATGTGTCACGTTTGAATTACTGTAAAAAGTTTCTAGTCATAAAGTCAACCATATGGACTTCTATTCCTATCTTTGTGGCGTTTGACAAAATGTCGTGTTGGCCCTGTGAATTCATTGAGATTGGTGCTACCGTTTGTTCATATCAGCAATTTTTACAAGTGTTAATAAAGAGATAATCATCATTACATGTTTTTTTTTATGAAGGAACTTTCAACAAGTTCTCCCAAACTCTGATGCACAGCCAGATTCTTTTAGAGTACAGGGTGTTTCAAAAGTCCCTTCCACGGCTATTATTTTGAAACAATAACGTCTCCTAGGGTCATGGAAGTAAGGGATACCCATAAGGGATTGATTTTTTAAAAAAAATTAAAAAAATTGGATTTATTTGATTTAAATCGGATTTTTTTTATTTAAATCAGATTTTTTTTATTTAAATCAGATTTTTTTTATTTAAATGAATTACTAGCTCTGAACTTCCCCAAAACTGGTTAATGATTTACTGATATTGTAATATCCATGTTATATAATAGTTTAGCATTACTTAATATCCCAATATTTATCTATTTTAGGCATTAATTAATTGAATTAATTAAGGGAAGTAGTTTGCTACCATTTCATGGTGAGATGCCCAAACCCATCCTAAAATGGTGAATGAAACAATTAATTGTACTATCAATTACTAAAATTATTTATCCTTCTTTCTATAACTATTTTTGCCTAATTTTGAATCAATTTTTAAAAGAAATGATGACTATTTCTAAAAAATATATATGCATCAATTTTATGTAAAAATTTTAATTTCAATAATTCAGTTTTATTGATTTCACTAAATGTATTGTGCATTTATTTCTTTAAAATAATAATTAATTACTTATACAAATAAAATCAAATAAGCAACTTATTGACAGTTATGTACCCAGACTATTCGCTGTAGTTATGTTAAAAAATATAATAGTTTGGAAAACATGACTAAAACTACAAAAGCAAGCTTTCGATAAAAATCATTCTCATGCTTGTATTTTAAAAAGGGGATGTATACCTGAAAAAAATTTAAAGATTTTTAATTCTAGTTTAATTCATCACAATTATTGATTCCAAACGCTGCTATTTACCTCTTTTCGTTGTAAATATTTTTGTAATTGGTAGTACAATTTGTTCTTGAAATTACAGGCAATTTTATGTAGATAGAGGAACCTAAACCTATCTCCCAGTTATTTTAAGCAACTTCAACTAGCAGAATTTAAAAAAAATTGAAATGCAAATAACCTTGCAAAGCATTTTAAAGCATACAACTATTTTTTTATTTAAATTGTGGCAGTTTAAAATTTTTTATTTAAATCAATGATTTTTATTAAAAAAATCAAGTGATTTAAATCATGATTTAAATCAAGCAACCCTGCTTATAAAACTGAGCTTTTAATGGAAAATATAATATTATTTGAGAAAAATTACTTTATTTACTTCTTTGCTCTATATTAAGGTCAATAAAGGTAGACATTATTATAATAAGTATTAAAATGCCAAAAATGTGTAAAAGACTTAGAACTTTTCAGGGGATGATTATATTTCTGAAGCTAAAAATTTCAGTAAACCCAGATTTTAATAATTTAATACATATTTACTATAAACATCACCGGAATTCCATAATTTAATGCCAAATTTAGCTTTAAATTCATAATTTCAATTCAATTTCCAGGCTTTTCCACCAAATATCGTGTAAAACTACTGCTGGTCAATTTTCAAAAAAATTCGTTTCTTTATAAAAACAAATAAAATTCCCTATACTTTTATTTTAAGTGTCAGAAATTATTAAAATAATATCAGTTTGAAGAAATTTTTATCGCATTTATTTTTATAATTGCAAATTCTCATTTTTCCCCAAATAGGCTTTTGAGCATAGAGGCGCAATAGATTGGTGGTTCCCAAAATCATGATTACCCTGAAATTACTAAGTTCTAGCCAAATTTAGCTTTAAATTCATAATTTCAGTTCAATTTCCAGGCTTTTCCACCAAATATCGTGTAAAACTACTGCTGGTCAATTTTCAAAAAAATTCGTTTCTTTATAAAAACAAATAAAATTCCCTATACTTTTATTTTAAGTGTCAGAAATTATTAAAATAGTATCAGTTTGAAGAAATATTTATCGCATTTATTTTTATAATTGCAAATTCTCATTTTTCCCCAAATAGGCTTTTGAGCATAGAGGCGCAATAGATCGGTGGTTCCCAAAATCATGATTACCCTGAAATTACTAAGTTCTAAATTTCTTCTGCTGTAGCTACCTCTATATTATGAAATTGTAAGTTCAGAGCTTCAAAAAAGATCAATTTATGATTTTTTGCATTATTTTCTTCAAATAAAAAAAATTAGACTGCTTTCAGGGGGAATTTGGAGGAAAATTAACAGGATATATACCTAAATTGCATCTGAAACATTTTACCTTTGTAAAATGAATTACCCTCAAAAAATAGGGAATGGACAGAGCTCTTCCATGATTTTTTACCGATCCACCCTTGTGTATTCGGAGGAATGCAATTTGTAACTTATCTGCTCGAAAAACCTGTTTCAAGCATTCTTTGTTATCCCAAACTGGTCTAGTGACCTTGACCTGTGTGGGAAAAGAGGGTAAAACTGATAAAACAGGATTCTTCAAATTTTTGACAGCACTCTAGTCCTAGTGCGATTTCATAAGGGTAGAAGGCTTTGGGTCAGAATGACCCGCCCCGCGGTATTAGGTATACAAAAAAATTGTAAAAGCTAAAATCCTCATTTTATCACAGATTACTATTAACAATGATTCAGGAAAAGCCACAAAATTTTTTAAGTCTGCGTTTGTAACTTTTTGAGAAAAACGAAATCAAATCTCGTTTTCGGTCAAATTGACCCACTCCGCGGTTCTAGTGTAAAAATGGTTCTGAAACAAGAGAAAAATAATCAAGAAAGTCCTAAAAAATGCGTATAGCCTATAACCTCTATGAAGCGTTCGAAATTGGGGTGGATTGCTGGTCCGGGACAACTAAAAAAACGACTCGGACCAGTGGAATCAGAAAATCACTGGTCCGCCGGACCAGTGTGTGTGTGGTGAAAAAAATATCCCACCCTCAAATTCTATACTCGATTGCAACGTTTCTTGAACCCAGTACGTCACAAATGCGAAAGGAGAAACACGCAGCCAGTTGTGTTGATAGGAGCAGTTTCGGTACGCAAATCGCTATTGAAAAACACTATAAATACATGGGTTTAACAAAATAATCATATTTTTAAATTGACGTTCTTTATTTCACTCAAAATTCAGACACCGCGATTGGAACTTATTTTGTTTATTAGTGACGTCGTAGGGTCAACTTAAGTTGCAACCTAGTACTATAGTTTTCGCTACGAGTTGGAGAAGAAAGTCATGAAAGAGGCATGCACCGTTCACACACACTCTCTCTCCTAACAACCGGTTCAGGGCAGTTCAAGGGGGTTCCCCCGGCGAAAAAGAAAAAATATTATTGAATATGTATTAGTTTTTAACATTGCTATTTATTACTCACATTCAGTGCAATAGTTACTTTTTAATATTTAATTTCAATTTGTCGGACCAGTGATTTTTGTTGCCGACCAGTAAGATTGGCAAAGCACTGTGATCCGCAGGTCCAGTGATTTTTTTTCCCAATTTCTAACGCTGCCTCTATGAATATTTTTCAGTACCATTCGAAAGACATTTTCTTTCAAATAGTGAAGAAAAATCAGTGGGGTTTGGGGTTTAAGAGGTCTTTTTGCATCGTTTGATGACAGAAAGTGATTCTGATTAAAATCCACTTTAACATAAGTAGCCATACAGAAAAAACTACTGGCCCTTGGTAATAATTTCTGTAAAGAAAATTTCGGAGTTTCGGGGGGGATATATCCAAAAATCCCCCCGAAACTCAGAAATTTTCTTTTATTGACTATAGAAAACCACTAAAACTACCCCATTCCCGAAATATCAATATCCCCCCTCTAAAAAAATTTTTCTGGCTACGCCACTCAATATTTTAAAGAAGGATTGTGATTTTATGTTTTTACTAGTGATGGGCAAAATTGACACTTTTAGGTATCGAATACTTTTGAAATTAAGTACAAATATGGTTTTAAAAATTTAATAGTTTTACCTGCAAACTGAAAGTATTAACAATTCAAAAGGATGCACATGAAGCCCCGTTGAGCTAAAAGTAGTCTGTAAAAAAACTAAAAATTAATTGAACGGGAGATTTAAAAATAGAAACTAATATAAATTCCCCGTATAAAACCCTCTCCTGCAAAGCCGATCCAACCCAACATTCCAACCTTCGGCAAAAATCAATCACCAAGACCGCAAACGCAAGACCAAGGGCTGTATTCTACTTGTCCGTTTGGGTTTTAGCGAATTTCCCGGGGTGAAAACGCTGAAATTTTTTTTCTACCAGAGCTTCTTCGTTCCGCTTTCAATCGAATTCGACACCAGTGAGTTCGCGTCGACTTGGCTCGAGGAATTTCGATCGAAGTAGTCTCTTAATTGGCTGAGAGGGTTTGTTTGGTTTACAATCATCGACGCTAAAATTTTTGCGAGTTAATTGTTTGGGTTTGATAGTTTCCTTCAAACGGTGTGCTCAGTTGGGAAGTCCAATCAAGGTAGTTGGAGGTTTCACCTGCTGGTGATATACGAGCTCGATTGTCCACACCTGTCTGCTATTAAACTACTTGGTGTGCACTCGGTAAAAGTATCATTTATTTCTCAAACTTATGAAGTTTTAGTACGAATTTTATATGAAACTATGCGGAAATTTTCTGCATATTTCAAAACCGTCCTTATCTTTTTTCTATCAGCAACAGTTAAGAAAATATATAGTTCGTCTTAGACACTGGAAGGAAACCATCTCACTTCCTTTAGAATCCGCATTGATTGATTGACACTTCCTTACCAGGTGGTAGACATTCCTCCCCTGGTGGTGATAAGAAAACACATCTAATTGGACGTGTCCATGTCCAATCTGGAAAGCGACACGGGATTTTATCTCAGGTCTGATATCTGAAAGCGTCCGCTAGTTGAGGCGCAGGCAGGGTGCGTGAGGCAGAGCGACTCACGGCGAAACTCTGCATGCTGTGTATCTGAATGCGACAGCGCTAGTTACGGCGCATCGTGGCCTGCGCAGTTCAAGCAGGAACCGTGGCTCACCATACTCAGTCATTGAAGGGCAGTTTTCAACGGGTGACTGCAGTGAGCGGCGTGGGATTTACTTCGGCGTGGTTGTCATTTCCATTGTTTTTTTTTTTTTTTGATATTTTGCTCCAGAATGGATAAAGTAAAGTTATTAATTGCAAAATATTTTCGCGCTACTCGCATCTTCTTTTTCATATTTTTAACATTATTTGAACCTAAAACACCATATTTTGAGGGGACGCTCCAAATATTTCGGGTGACGGTTAAATTTATTTAGCTTTCAGAGTTTATTTTTATTAAAATAGCTTAATAATATTAATATTATATATTCAGCTATAATATAATATTTTCATCTTAGTTTTATAACTTCTTTTTTATCTTAAATGAGGTTGAAAATTTTAAATTGTTTAATGGAATTGCAGGTTATAAGTCGTGATAGTGATCTATTTGATAGTAGAGAAAGATGGGATACCTTAATGCCCTATGCTGTAAGAATTTTTTTTTTTACAATTATCTATTATAATAAGCCTCAGAAAATTAAGCTTTTTTTATCATTTCTCATCTCGGAAAATGTCACACAAACTGTTTCAATCACAATAAAAAATAATTAATATTTTAAATAGGCCTTATTCAACAAAAAAAAAATTAGAATGAGCAGATTTTATCCTTAATTTACTGTGAATTTGGGGCCATATTTAGAATGACAAAACACGTAGAAGAAGCGAGAAAGGTACGGAAAATCGCAAACGGGGAATTTAAATAGTTCCACAAACACCAAAACAGTTACTAAATTATCAAAAAACAATCATCAGACATTAATGTAATACGAAAGTTATTGTCAGTGTATAATTACTTGTAAGTATGTACGACAGGTGGCGCCAGAAACATACACTTGCAAATAATTATATATTGTACGCTAGATTTCTATTACTGTACCTTCACAATATATTGAGAGAAGACTATTTTTGATAATAAGTAATTGTTCTAGTGTTTGTGGAACTAATGAACCACAAAAAGTGTAAAAGCAATCCGCATAGATTCGAATCGCGGAACAATATGGCGGCATATAGCGAATTGTCGGAAAGTTCACGGTGCATGCGCCACAGAATGCCTGCGACCCAACTAGCGAACATATCTCCGTGAGGCAGGGTAAAGTGATAATCAAATGATCACGTGATCGTGAGTCGCTCTGCCTCGCGCACCCTTCCTGCGCGTCAACTAGCGGCCGGCCTTAAAAATAGGCAATTTCCGCATTCGCATTCTTTTTATTCGATAGATATACATCCCAAGAGGAATATGTGTATACGCTCCCAATTTTTTTTTAATTGTGATGTTTTTCTATTTTTTAATTTAATTTCAAAGTTTGACTTTTAAAAAAAGCGCGAAAACTACAATTGACGTCATTCAATCAGAAACATTGGTTGAAGACAATGGTTTAGGATTCTAAGCGATTGTTAACTTTTACTTAAAGGCAGTGACGGATTAATGCAATTTTGTGGGTGGGGGCGGTTAGTTGGAGTATTCAATTTACAGAAGACCCTCCCTGGGATATAATTTAAAAAAAAAAATAATATCTTTAAAACTATACTCGACAGCAACTTTTCTTGAACCCAGTACGTCACAAATGCGGAAGGAGAAATCGGTAAACACAAAGCCTGTTGGATTGCTAGGAGGAGTTTCGGTACGCAAAATCGTGATTAACAAAATAATAATATTTTTTAATTGACATTCTTCATTTCACTCAAAATTCAGACACCGCGATGGGAACTACTTTGTTGGTTAGTGACGTCATAGGGTCAACTTAAGTTGCTGTCTAGTAGACGTTTTAAGACTTAAAATTGATATAAAATAAGTTTAAAAATAGTGGAGAAGGGGGGACATACGTAAAAAAATTGTGGGCAGTATAGAAATTCAATTAAAAAGGGATCTGGGGGTCCTCCCCAAGAAAATTTTTGGAAATTTGATCCTTAAAATCAGTATTTTAACTCGTTTTTATCCATTTAATCCGATTTTTGAAGGGGAAGCCACGCCCCTTTTAACTAGTGTTCGGCACTAGTTAACTAAAACTAGTTGCATATACTAGTTAACTACTGATCAACTAGTAGTTAACTACTGATCAACTAGTAGTTTAACTACTTTTAGTTTAAAGTAGTTCAACTATTAGCTTAACTACTTTTTTAACTAACTACTAGCTACTAGAATTAATTAGAATTTTGCCAAAAAGTAGGTTATGAAATTAAATAGACTAGTTAACTACTTTGGGAAATATTTAACTATTAGTTGCAACTAGTCCCAGGAAAAAATAGTTAACTACTAGTTACAACTACAATTTCCCAGACTAGTTAGTAGTTGGTAGTCAACTATTTTTTGCCCACTAGTTGCCGAACACTACTTTTAACCCCCTTTATACCATACACCTCTGGCTCATGGTATGGTACTGGGGATTCCCCCATAAATTTTTTAACTTTTAGGACAATTATCTACCTTAAAACAGAAAATTTAAATAATATAACCTATGCTCCACTTTCTGTTCTCACGTTTCTCCTGCATTGCCGTTGCCCCTTCATGCTTCGTTGACCCCCACTCACACCAGATAAGGGTCCAGAACAAACAAACCAATGCAAGGAAGTTCTGGAAAGCCCGCCCGTGACAGACGCCTCGCCCTTTGCATTCTTTGCTGTTGAATGGGGAAGGGAATGGGGAGGTTGGAAAGTGAATAATTTTCCTTCCACGTAGGAGGTCGGCTTCATATTGAAAATAGCAAAAATTTTACGATTTTTTTTTTGTCATTTAAATTATAGTTTATAACAAACACTATGCGACAAAAAAAATGCTTTTACGTTTTTCGACGACTTTATAACTTTGAACTCGATTTTCAGGGTCAAAAAGCATTGCTTTAGTCTTCAAATTGCCCCCCTGAAGACAAGAAAGGTTCAAATTCATAACAAATGGATAGGTTTAAGGGGTAATTAACCCCCTAAAAACGCAAAAAATCGCTAAAAATAGTAAGATTTGTTATACCCTATTTATTTAATTTTTTTGAAGCAATTCAATTTTAAAGGGTCCTAACCGTTCCCCAAGGACCCAAATTTTATTATGATATGCAGCAATGATTGTTAGGAAAAGCGGTTGAGGAGTTATCGCCCCCGAAGCACCCGCGGAATGGTTCGGAAAGATCTCTGACTAACTCGCGCTGGCGCACGCGCGCTCAAGAAACATGGAATATCGAACCAAAGAATTTTTACTTAGGAAAAACTTATAATATACGAAAAATGTCATTTTTTAACTTTTCATAGCATGAATATTAATACCTGAGCGTGCGAGCGCTAGCGCGGTTCAGAGATCCTTCCGAACCCTTCCGCGGGTATTTCGGGGGCGATAACTCCTCAACCTCTTTTCCTAAAAATCATTGCTGCTATTATAAAATTTGTGCCCTTGGGGAACGGTTAGGACCCTTTAAAAATTAATTGTTTCAAAAATAAGTGAAATAAATAGAGTGTAACAAATCTTACTATTTTTAGCGATTTTTTTGCGTTTTTAGGGGGTTATTTACCATATTTCATTAATTTGAACCTTTCTACTACTGGGGGGGGGGCAATTTGAAGACTAAAGCAATGCTTTTTGACCCTGAAAACTGAGTTCAAAGTTATAAAGTCGTCGAAAAACGTAAAAAGGGAGAGGGGGCTCTTCCCCGAAAATCTGAGGCTGATGGAGAAAAACGGGGGTCGGATTCGTATTCAGGGTGCCATTTTACATAAGAATCTGCTTTCAAAGTTTCTGTGTCATTTTGACCCATTTTTTTAGGTCGTATAGTAACTTATAATTGAAATTTGGGGAAATTTTTTTTTGGACTTAATAACTTTATTGATGTCACAATCAATAGAATGCAAGGTAAAATTTCTGCTTTTAAAACTTTCTCGGTTGAATTTTTATACGAATAAAAGGAGAAGAAATTTTACTTTGCACCTTCCAAAGCAGGCAATTTTCAAACAACAGTAAGGATTCCAACAAGCCCAGTGCTCTGTAAATTCAGGCAAAAGATTGAATCCATACAGCTATCTATTGATATTTGTTTTTGGTTTTTAAATTGAATTTAAATAAGAGAAATGTGGGTTGTTCCTTGTCTTAATGGACCCTCTTCTTCTCCCCTAATTTTAAACTTATTTTATATCAGTTGTAAGTCTTAAAACAGCTTAACGCTGCTAGATTTAAAGATATTATTTTATCTCCCAGGGAGGGCCTAAATTGAATATTTCATCTACTGGGATGAGATTGGCAAAAAAGCAAAAAGTCTGAAAACTGCGAGAACGACATTTAATCTCTTAAATTGAGAATAAATCGGAAGAACTAATCATTACAATTAGTTAACATTAATTTCAACAACAAATTCTTACACTTTAAAATTAATTTCCTCATTCATAAATAGGCTTACCTTACCATACGTCCTGGTTTACCCAGGACAGTCCTGGGTTTTGGAGGCTGTCCTGGTAAATGTCCTGGGTCCCACAATGTCCTGGGTTTTCGTAATTTTAAGACTGGACAAACTGTTTTGTGAAATTTTCGAACTGCATTTTTTTACCTACTTCTACGGCTTCACTTTAACTCATATTTAGACTGCTGAAAGGGGCCGACTCTCTATTTGTACTGTCAAACACCTTTTAAATGTGAAAATTAACTCTGAACTTAATTGTTGTGAATTTTACGATTTAATTAAACCTTACAAAGAATTTTTGAAAAAAGTGATGTCAAGTGAAAAGTACAAATGATTAAATAAAGTATGTTATTTCAGTTTAAATGTTTAATTTTTTTTTAGTTTGGGTGTTTATTTAGTTTTTAATCTTTGATGGACCGATAGGTCGACAAAGTGTCCTGGGTTGAGCTCAAGAAAATATGGTAAGCCTATTCATAAGTCAAAAACATCAACTTGAATTTTTAAAAAATGAAATTCCCAGTCAAAAATTTCAGTTCATAAGCTTTTTAAAATAAAAAGTCTGAAATTTTCAAGATGTGTGAAAATCCTACAAAAAAAACTCATCCCTGCATCTAGGCGCCCCACCAACAAAATTCCCACATAAACCGTCACGGAGACCAACCTTCTTCAAAAACGAACCGTCACCACTGTCGAGGCCTCACATTTCGGTATTTCCTTCACCCCCAGGCTGGGGTCATCAACATCATTCAACATCAGCTGGTTCTTCCCTTTATTCGATTGAAAAGGAGCAAGAATCCCTCTGTGTGGTGGTCAAGTATAGATAGGGGCTTAAAAATTCAAGTTGAAGCACGAAACTTCCTTGTTTGAACTTTCACACAATAACCTAACCACACAATATCCTTGATGAATGATAACTGTCAGAGAGCTGCATCCATCCATCCATCATCCGATTCCAAAGATAAGGACCACGTGACGAATCGGGGGTGTGTCTGTTTTGGTAGGGGTGAAACTGACCAATGGCTACGCTATATAGGCCGACTCTTCTTGACCTTCCGCCACCAGCGCCACCTAACGGATGCTTCGACAGTATATACTTTTCCATCAGTTCAGAATTTTAGTGTGAGATCTGGTAGTGTCTTGTAGTCTTGTGTAGTGTCTCGTAGTCTTGTGTAGTTTGCCATCGAAGAAATGAGTGCCACAGCTGACGTCCCGAAGGAACAGGCTAGCCCTAGCCCGCCGGCTATCAAGGCAAGGGTTTCCAGAAGGAAGAGCCGCAACACCGGGAAAAAGTAAGCCTAACTTTTCCTTATTTCCTACATAGGTAATGTGCCTACATTGGAGAATTTTTATTTTTTTCAAAAACATGAAAATATATTCTGATATTTTCATATTGTTGTTTCTGTTTATGTTAGAAATCAATATTATTCAAGCTTTTTAAACCACAAAAATGTTTTTTCATATAAATTAATTCAAAACATCAATAACATTTTTAAGTTTACGACGCATCTTATAATTAAAAATCTAATGTATTAAGTTTGAGTAATTTTTTAACTTGCCATGGAATTTAAATTCAATTATCTATCGGATAACCGAGAAGTTTTAAGGTAAATGAATTTACTTAATAGTTATGGACTTTGTCTTAAAAGTTCATGTTTTTAGATAATTTTTTTTCTATTTTTACATATGAACAGGCCACGAAATTGACGTTTTCAACGTAGGCACATACCTTTTATGCAGTTAACTGTGTGTTTTTAATGGACAATTGCAGTCATTTTTTATTGTGAAATCTATATGTATTCGTAATAGCTTAAAACCTTAAAGCTCTAAATTTTAAGTTATTTTTAATTAAAAACAGCTTCTTTTCGGTCTGAGCTGAAACAACTGGTGACGTCACGCGTGTCTTTGTTCAATCATTTCACTTTGAAAGCCATTATAAGCTCTATTGCTAGTAAAAAGCATAAATGCAGTTGTTTTCATGAATTTAAAATTATTTTTCATTTAAGTTTATAAATATATTCCTGTAATTACTGTCCCATTAGCCCCTATACGTGGGTTATTAAGACACATGTGCAGGACACTAAAATTGGTTTTCATATGTCGCCTGGGTTATTTTCAAGCTTTAATTAAGTACCACTTGGTTTATTATGAGTAAAGTAGGTTTATTCAAATTTATAATTAGGTTTTTCAAAGTTACTAAACTAAACTAAACTCATCGGCGCAACAGCCCTCTAGTGGAACAAGTCCTACGATGCCCATCTTCGTTTTCTTGACCGTGGGGCCCTTGGGTGCAAGGCATATGTCCCGGCGGTTAGGTGGTCAGTCTAACGCAAGACCCCCAGTGTTTAGTTCCCAAGCACGCTTGGTCCTCAATTTATCGACCCACTCAAGGGATGAAAGGTTGAGTGGACCTTGCCCAGCCCGGGAGCCGGGAATCGAACTCCGGACCTGTGGATCGGAAGAGCTATGCGCTACCACTGGGCCACCGGGCTTCCTTCAAAGTTAAGAGCGTGGATTGTTATTAATTTAAAACTGTCCTAAAAGCTTTGAATTTCATGTTTAATACTAGAAATAATTGCACTAATTAAATTTAAAGTACCTTAAAATACTATATTTAAGGTCTAAAAATGCGTTCGAAATCCAGAAAAGAAATTAGAAGAGATTCTTGAACTGTTCCAATGTGCCTCATCTACTACCAGTTAAATAAGAAATAGATATTTGTAATTGAAATTGGGAAACAAAACTTTTTTGGACATAACTTTATTGATAACACTAAAGAATTCAAGGCAAAATTTCTAATTTAAAAACTTTCTTGATTGAATTTTTACACGAAGAAAAAAGGTGAAGAAAATTAACTTTGCACTTTCCAAAGCAGACAGTGTTCAAACACTAAGGGTTCCAATGGAAGGCAAAGGATTGTATTGATACAGCTACCTATTGATATTTTTTCCAGATTTTTAAAGTGAATTTAACATAGAGATAAGTTGTTTGTTCTAATGTGACCCATTCTCCCCAATCCAAAAATTAGGTATAAGGTAAAACACTATTTTTAGGCAAATTTACAAGCATTTTCTGTAGGAAGACCCCTCTTTAATTAATATTCAGTATTAAAAGATGATGGATGGGGTCAATAATTTATATATCCTCTGAAATTTTTGAAAATGCAGTTGTACCTACACAATATGTAAAAAAAAAACCTTCGTCCCACCCTCAACGGAAAAAGTTCCATATTAAAGATTCTACCCCGAAAAATACATCATGGATAAAAAGGAGCCAGATTTCCAGATTATTTTGTGGCACGCCACTTGATTTGTGATTTCGATTGCGGCCCTCGAGTTACTATAACAATTTCCGAATTTAATTTCTGTCTTGGATTCTCCCATTTCTCACTTTTGTGCTGTAAATTATAAGCAGAATCAGAAATATAATTTGAATGTCAATTTAAGAGGTTTTTAGGACTTTTCTTCAGTTGAAATTTCATAAGGTTTAAAAAGGGAATAAATTAATCAACTCTTTTTTAACTACATCTTAATTGTGTGTGAATACACTTATAGTATTTTTCGACTATTGTTCTGTATTTTATAAGGGTCGTGAATTTCCAGTTAACATTTTGTGGTTACCAGTGGCCTGTCCAGGATAATTTTACTACACGTTTTACGGTACCTTCACAAATTCAACATTTGATAATTAGGTACTTTCACAAATTCAGTTTTAGGAAAAAGGTACCTTCACATAATACATTTTTAAAAGAATGTTCTCTTACTAAGCTATGTTCTCAATAGTAAATTATTAGTCATTCTAGAATAAATTTTCTTTTGTTTCTAATGCTAAAAATTATATGTACTTGTTTTTAAGTTGATTTTGCACTTAAATTTTCACAAATTAGCAACATTAATTACGATTAACACTATAATTTCCATCAAAATAATGATAAAATTATGTATGACAGCGACAAAATATTAATATTATAATCCATGCGTTGAATGCTTGAAGACATTCTAAATAAATAGTACTCAATTTTATGTCTGAACTTTAGACATAACTTAAGTATAAATTTATCCTGAGCAATGTTTTAAAATTCTAATATTTCCAAGGAAGATACAGAAATGGGTAAAATATTAAAGTTTTGGAGCTGAAAATGTAAAAAAAATTAAGCATCGTCACTAGGAAAAGGAATAGAAGCATGGTTCACACAAATTTTGTAATCTTTCCGAAACTACATTTAAATTTCCCTGTAAATGCCCTCCTCTTAAAAAAAATATTCGAAGAACACGATACCTACAGTATATATGTTACGGGCAATGTGATAAATCCGGGCATTATTAATAATGCCCGGGCCAAGTTCCATATTCAGTAGAATTTATGAATGAAATTTATCACTTTATAAATTTATGAACCTCCACTTCGGGTATTATTAATAATGCCCGATTAATCACTTTGCCCATAACATATATATCAAAGAGGGAGAATTTTTAAAAGCCCATGTACTACTAAAAGCCATGCCCCTACTTTGTTTTGCGGTAAAAAATGGTGACCGTTATCCCCATCCCAGTTGTACAATTGTTAGTTGCACTATTTGTTCAATTGTTAGTTGCACCTCAGTTGCACTAGTTAGGCAAATAACGCTTGCTGCCGCCTTTTGATGTCCCCAGTCTGTGTAAATAAAATAGGCGGTTTGAAGTCATTCTTTACCATGCCAACGCATAAGAAATTTATTGAGAAAAAAGTCAAGGTCAATCACCGATTCTATTTACACGGACTATAGTCATTCACCTGCCGATTCTATTCACACAGACCATAGTCATTCACCTGCCCTGCAAAGCAAAGAGGCTGAAACTTCAAATATAACGGGGGTTTTCTTTCTTGTGTGTTTGCAGAAGGGCGGTTCCCCGTCAAGAAAAACCCTCCGACAAACACAATGAACCCCATCTTGGGTTGTGAAGTACCTCCCAGGATGACAATGCTTTCAATAGACCTTCTGAGTGACAGTACAGATTTTACAGCCCTAGGTTTATGGCCCCGGTCTCTGACTTGTCACCCTTCCTCTGACTTGAGTGCCAGGGAAAATCCCCTTAACAAAAGAGATCGTGGCTCCCCCTTTGTTGGAGGGGGTCATCGTATGGTGGTGTTTGCGGTTTTCCTATTGTCCCCGTTTCGAAAATTCGGATATCTGTGTTCCTTATGATGTCTATTATAGCCATAGATACCTGTGAAAGACGGTCTCGCTCTGGTCGAACGCTTTTCTCGAGAGAATGTGGTTCACACGGTCTGAGAAAACTTATCCATTAATCCTTTCTTTTCAATCCAAATCCATACCCACAAAAATACCTCAGCACGTGTAAAAATGTGTGTGGTCTTTCGAAGAACGCCTCGAAGTTTACCATATTTAGCTACCAACTCTTCCGTTTTAGCCGGGAAGATTTCCGGTTTTTTTTAGAGAATCTTCCGTCATCTGTTTTTTGCTCAGTTAAAAGATTTTTTTCTCATCAGTTATTAATCCGACTTGATTAAAGCTTAAAAGCAGTTGTTCTGGTGTTGGAAATAATGAGTAGCTAAATCTCTTTGTAAAAAATAATGAATTGCGTATGAGAAAGTGGTTACCAATGCAGAATGTTTATTGACAGCTTTAATAATTGATAATTATAGTCTAAGAGCCAGTAAACAGATGATGACACATATTTTAGGAAAGCCTTAAATTTTCTCAGTGAGTCAGTTGTACCTACCGTACATGAGGTGGGGGTTAGTTAAGCCCAGTCGCGGTAGGTTTAGCGTTGCGCAGGTGTGTCAGGTGTGAAAATTTGGTGAACTAAAAAAGTATTTTAGGAAGGCTGCCGTTTTGACATGTCAAAATATATTATTATATGTACTCAAAAACAACATGGCAGACGATTCCCATGGAGAAACTTGACGAAACTAAGACGAAACTTGACGATCCTTGCACTAGTCTTCCAGACACTAGTGTAAATGGTGCTTTAAATCCCGTATATGACGACTGTTTTACCATCATTTCGTTTTTTTAAATTTTTAACCTTTTACCTGCCGATGTTCCCAAATGGGAACATCACTTTAGGGAATTTTTTCACCACTTAATTTTTCATGCAGGAATTTGATACTTGGTAGTAAGAAACTCAAAGATATGAAGTTATTTTACATGCAAAAGTTTTTCACGTGCAATTTAATTCTTTTTGTGGAATTTAGATCAAAATAACAGATTTTTGGCTCTTCCAAAAGTTGCACAAGTTTCAATTTATGATAAATTTAAATAAATTTAGTTTTAAATAATTATGCTGTGTTTAGGAAGCTTAAGTACCCATCTTTTCAATTGGCTTGGCAGAATAGCTCCATATTTTAATTTTGGAGAGTAATTACCAATTCAGCGTATATGTTCCCAAATGGGAACATCGGCGTTTGGGGTATAGTTTTTGAAGGGATTTTTATAACAAGTAAAAATTCGAGCTATTTCTTATTTTCTTTAATTTTTTGAACTTTTTCGGTCTCAAAGGATCTAAACAGGTTAATCATGATGTTTTAAATTTCTAAATCTATAATTTTAATTTTTTTTCACCTGATTTATGGAGGAATAAATGCCAAATTTTTATAGCAGATTCCTACTTTTGTATATTTGTCAAACACCCTGACCGATTAATCTTCAGTAATTATTATTAGGGGTTATGCAAAGGGCGTGTTTGGAGTACTTCTGAGGACTGGGGTACTTATTTTGTTCAAGTGCTCTTTTTTACATAAAAATTTTAGATATAAGTTTGAAGAATTTTGAAAATAAGGAAAAGTGTGTACATCTAAAAGCACTCTTCTAACGTACGTTGGATATAAGAGATATGTTGTTTAGTTTGGAATCTTCCATGAGAAACGCAGCTTTAACAAATCAATGGAGATAGTTATGATTATCAGTTTTGAAAACTAATTAAATTTGAATGCAATTCATGGATTTTATGCTATATATCCGGATAGAACAGTAATTAAAGCTAGTTTTTAACGTAGAAAGATAACCGTTTAGCTTTGAAACGCATGGGAACATTCTTTCGTATTTTTTATACCGAAAAATTACCCATTGTGCAATAAAAATGTACGGAAAAGTGTCACGCATGTAATAAATATGTAAATTTTTTCTTATGAAAATCTATAAAATTTTACACAATCATCCAACTATGGGAATTAAATATGAAAAAACAGTCCAATATCATAAAAATGTTCAAATTTATTGAGTAGAAACCTATTTTAGTAGTTTTATTTGAATTAATTTTGAAATATATGCCTTTTGGAAATCCCCCTAAAAACTTCACTCCAAACGCCGATGTTCCCAAATGGGAACATCCTCAAAATCCTACTTAGGAATTGTTTTCTGCCAAAAAATGTCAAGATTGGTTTTAGTAATGATGAAACAAGCCACTTAAGCCAAAAATCAGAACCTTTAATTTGAAATTTGAATTGCGGCGTTTAAAAGGTTAAATGATCTGCCATGACGTCATAACCATGGGAATCGTCTGCCATGTTGTTTTTGAGTACATATAATAATATATTTTGACATGTCAAAACGGCAGCCTTCCTAAAATACTTTTTTAGTTCACCAAATTTTCACACCTGATACACCTGCGCAACGCTGAACCTACCGCGACTGGGCTTAACTAACCCCCACCTCATGTACGGTAGGTACAACTGATTCACTGAGAAAATTTAAGGCTTTCCTAAAATATGTGTCATCATCTGTTTACTGGCTCTTAGACTATTATTTGCCACTCAGCTGTGCTGATCATGCTGGAAAATTATTTCAAAAAATGTTTCCAGACTCCAAAATTAAAAAGAGTTAGGGATGTGGAAGGACTAAAAAATACATATTTTATTTTGTTAAAAATGTATATTTGTCTTAGATTTATGCTAACGTATTGAGTTAGGTAGAGCATGGTAGGCATCCTTGTTGACTTATTAGTTTAAAAAAATCCTGTGGGTATCTTGAGTTTTTTATCTCATTGTTGGCAGGTATGCCAATAAATATATTATATTTATATACCTAATACCTTTATCCCCCTTTTTCTCTAATTTAGAATAAATGTTTCATTGAAATACAAACTTATTAATTCAATTTTCCAGGTTTAATTTGCCAAAACGTTTTTAGGGAAAATTATTAACACCAGTCTTTTTAAAAAAAAATATTTCGAATTTTTTAACAAATACGTAATTTGTAAATTTTTACATAAGAACTCTCGAATAGAAAATTAAGAATAAAGTAATAGTGAATAGAGAATTACTAGCACCAACGCTTTTATTTTTAATGAGAAGAAAATCGGTTATTTTTTTTTCGAGAGTGACGCCCCGAATTTTCGAATAGACTCGAATAGTTACATTGTTAGCTGCTTGTGACCCAAATCGCTTATCAATCTATCACAATCAGATATTGTTAGGGAACATCCATAAATTGCGTGAGGTGTTTTTCCCAAATTTTGGACCTCTCCCTCCCCATTGGTGAGATTTAGTGAGATGATTTTGCTGGACCCCCCCCCCCCCCCAAATTCTCACGTGAGATTTTATCTGTAAATTTTAAATAAATAAGTTTATTTGATATGTTCTAGCAAGTTTGTTTCGTCTTTTCGGCATAACGCTTTAACATACGCATTACAAAACTCTACTAACATACATTACTGACAGGATAATGATTTGCTGGGTTTTTAATAACGTGCACATTTATCTTAAACTTGTGCTAAAAAAGATAGAAAACTAAAACTTGTTGTGAGATTTTAATTGACTCCCCCTCCCTCCTTTTTCACCTCACGTAATTTATGCACGTTCCCTTATTGTTCTAATTAATATTTGCCAAAGGTGATCACATTAAGAATCGATATTGACTTCATTGAATTTTCATAAAGGACCATATTTAATAGAAAGTAAAGGCAGTTAATATGATATTTCATAATAAATTAAACGACTTATTCAAAACATTCATCTGAATGGTTATGGGTAATACAATTTTTTAAATTGTCAATGGACAAACCTCTTAACTTCTTTGAATTATTAATTTCTAAAGTGCCGTTTACCCTATATTTTCTTTTTTTACATGTCAATCTGCTCAAACCAAATTTTATACCAAAAAATACCAAAATTTATCTCAAAAATATTACCTTTCTCTCTTTGTAAAGTTGCTTTCCTATTTTTTTTATTTTAATTTTGACTGTAAATTAGACAGGGTGTTTCAAAATAAATAATAAATATAATACCAATAAATATTTTATTTCCATAATGCACATACCAATTTATTTTCCGCATTAACAATTCAACCGTAGATTGATGTCAAGCCTCTCTATTCTTCCGGTTTTTAAACTAACCGTTTTTGTATTTCATATGTGCTTGTTTCTGTATTTTTCTGTAAGCTTGCTGCTATCACGGAAAAGTCAACCTGTGAGATGTTCTTGGAAAAAAAAAGTAGTTGGACTTAAAAATAATGAAATTCCGATATAACGTTTCCTGCGTATAAAAACTTCCGGTATTTAACAGATATTATTCTCATACGATTTCCTATAATATCTCTATATTAAAAAAAGCAACAGTGACCGCTGCCGCCGAATTTTATTTCTAACATTTTGAATTCTGTTATACGTAAAAACTGTTTAACGGATGTTTATGAAATTTTAACCATTTGTAGACAAATGTAAGCAGATTGATTTTGTTCCAAAAAATATTTGATGAGATAATTAGTTCTAGAGTTATTTAATGTCAAATTCGAAAGTTATTTTTTCTGCTGTGAGTTCACCCCCAGCAAAATCTATTAGCAGCATAAATATAATTTTTTGCAGACATATATGTTACGGGCAATGTGATAAATCCGTGCATTATTAATAATGCCCTATTAATCACTTTGCCCATAACATATATACTCTTAAATGTGAAGTTTTGTACCTCGTCGCCCTTTTTTCGAATTAGTTTTGAAGTAATTAAATTTTAAAATTTCGAAATGTTTTGACGCCTTTTTGGTTTTTGTGTTACAAAAGAAACTAATCACGGTTGAACTGTGATATTTTTAACACATATATAAGCATATATTTTGATGAAAAGATTGGAGCTTTGGATTTTTTTTTTCAAAGATTAGAATTAGTTTTGGAATTATTAAGAATCAATGTTTCAATTTTTTCTCCTCTTTCTGGCCGTTCTCTAGGGAAACATAAGAGCTTTATGTGTCTGATTTCTTTTATTTTTGACGATCCACTTCATACACAAGTGCAGTGCATACTTTAAATCTAAAGTTTCTTGAAGTGCATGTTTTTCCTTTAAGTTGGTTGACGATAGTTTTAGTTTATAATACTAGATTTACTGGACATTTTTGTGGAAAAATATTTCGATTAAATTATTGGTTAGCTATGAAAGAACTATTTCAGCAACAGTTTTCATGTGGGGGGAATGATTTGGATTAAATTTTGTATTTATAAACGTGATACGTAGTTTTTGGGAGAATTAATTAAGCTGACTAACGGAATGTGCTGTATTGGTAAGATGAAACAAGCCCTATGGTTGTTTTCTGGATCATAATGCGATTTATCGCCGGTCCTTTAAATTACTTTAAATTGAGGTTTTACTGTATTTCTTTAGTATCTAAATTAGCTTGTCCTTTTATGTATTTATAGGTTAGCCTTGAATTTTGACCGGCTCCCGGAATCTAAAGAAAAGGCTCCAACAGAACCATCCAAGGTAATATTATTTATCATAGTAAGGCCATCCAAGGGGTCAGGGCTTTTGTTTCGGGAGGGGTTTTGACCAAACACTTTTTCTGAGGTACCTCCACTTACGAGTAGTACTTTTTTACGTCAAGTTTCAGATGACTTGCACGTTTTATATTAATTTTAGTGATGTTAATTTTAAAATTTTACTAACAATGTGAATTCCAAATAAAATTGGAGGGTATTAAAATTGGATAATTTTATAAATAATAAAATTGGAAAATTGGATAATAATAAAATTGGAGAATTTTTGGAATTTTTACCTTTAAAAGTAGTGTTTTGACTCATTTTCAACCCTTTGGGTAACACTGCTCCTTTTGAGTCACATATTTTAAAGGAATAAAACAATATAAAAATTAATGTCCAAATTTGGAAGGTGTTTGAACCTCTAACCCCCCCCCCTTGGATACGGCCCTGAACCCAAAATTATTGCGCTCAAACTCATTCTTCCCTGTATTGTACTGTAAACAAATAATGCTGCTTGTTTCAACCAATTTTCTACCATGGGCTAAGTTACCAATTTGTTCTTTTAGAAAGGTGATTCTAAACGGCCAGCATTGCAGGAAATTTATACGAATGAGGTATGTGTTTTAAAAATGCAAATTTGTTTCTGTATTTAATTTTTTTTCTATTTACAATGTTTTTCTAATGCTAAATATGTTGACATCCAGGCACAGGCATCCATATCTACACCTGCCAAAGCTACTAAAAAGCAGAGCCCTGCCCATGTTACTGATGACAACGATTCTGATAAGGAAAATGCAGAACCCAATGCTCAATTCAAGAAAAAAGGTAAGAATGCAACTCGAAAATTAAATTCTAAATAGCTATGATTTCCAAGTTAACATCCAGTCAAGGTGGAATGTAACTTTTTTATTTATATCTTGCTTCATATGAGCTGCTCAGGACGAAAGTGGTATAAGTCCAAAAATACACAAAATTTGAGAAAAGCATGGGCTTGGATTCCCTTTAAGATCCTTTACCTAGTGTAGTAGTTGCCTAAGTCAAAAGCTCTATGCATGGCCTGTAAGAGCCGCCTATAAAATGCCTTCTCCATACGAACAACACCAGACGTCGTTAGAGAAAACCTTCAATTGCTCAAAACTACGTTCAGTGGACTTGTACCACTTTTATTCTAACCAATTCATATAATAGTATTGGAGTGAATTGTTTTAGGACCTTATTTACCTATAATAAAGCAAATGTGGGTATTGTGGACACTTTTAGGAAAACTTTCGCCTTAGGTTAAAACTTTAGGTTAACTAGTAGATCTTCTCTTGATTTTACCAATAAAAATCACCATTTAGATTGATTAAATTTTTTCAGTTTAATTTATGAATTTTCATTTTGAAATATGCTTTGCTTTGCAATTTCAATATACAGGATGTTTCAAATAGGGGTTCTCAAACTTTCCAACATCACGACCCACCTCATATCTTAAGTTAATTTTCTCCATACCCCCTACAAAACTTTAGCTCCGTGCGCGTGGGGTTTCGCCATCAACTATTTTGTTAGTATAATAAATTACATGTAATTATTAGAGATTATATTAGCTTTTAAGAAATTTAAGAAGAAATATTTGAACCTAAGCGTATTAAATTGTTTAATTGTGGGAGCAACAATGAGGTCCACAATCAAAAGGGGGGTCTGGGGGGTCCTCCCCCCGAGAAAGTTTTGAAATTTGACTCTCTTAAAAACAGGGTTTTAAAAAAAAATTTTTGTTAATCTGGGATAAATTGCAATTACAACATCATTTCCTTAGGAAATTCTTAAATTCAAAAACTTTTCGCGACCCACCATAAACTGACTGGCGACCCACAGTTTGAGAACCTCTGCTATAGGCTGTTTCCTAAAATATTTCCACTAGACACATACTTCCAACTGCAAATTTTTATTTTAAGAGGTGAGAAATTAGATGGGACTAATTTCAACTCCTTGGGGGTCTACTTGAGAAAATGCAGAAAATACATTTTTATACTGCCCCCGTAGTTTAAAATTCCAATTGTAGCAAAACTTCCTTTATCGTTTCCTGCATAAGATACAAAAATTATATCTTAAAAACTCACTGAGATATTCAAATCTTAAATTGGTGACATACACCACTTTATAACACACTTTTTGAGTGTAAAATAGGGTTCCTCCACAAATTTAAGTTGAACCTGTTTTTATTTGGTGATGGGAATAACTTCAAAATGTTCATTTGTGACGACCCCTTAAAAATTCAAACACTCAAATCTCAGTTAGTTTAGAAGATATTTGTCTTATTCTAGAAGTAATAAAGAAGATTTTGCTAATTGGGGTTTTTATCCTACAGTCGGGGGCAGTATAAAAAGTTATTTTCTGCACCTTCTGAAATAGACCCCCTCCATGGAGTTGCAACTAGTATAAGTAAATTCGTCACCTCTTATAATGAAAATTTGCAACTGTAAGTAGGTGTCTAAGGGAAATATTTTTAGGAAATAGATTATTGTGACACCTTTTTTTGAAACACCCAATATAATGGTAGGAATGAATGAGGTACTATTTGCCTTATAAAATTCTTAAAATTTGTAATACTCCCCTCGGTCGGGAGACCTACGTTTAAAAACAATATTATTTTTTAAAATCTTATTTGAATAACTGAGAAATTTTGCATTATCAGCCCATTAAAGTGACACATATGTGCTGTACTTAGTACTTATATTCCTTTGCAGTTCGACACCAACTAGAGTACTTTTTCTTACTGCTTTTTCCATTTATTGAATCAGGGGTCCGTTTAGAACAAATTTGGGTCCGTTTTTGGATTTTCACAACATATTTCACTGTGAAAACGGACCCTTCACAAAACAGTTTACCTTAAAAACGGACCCTTCACAGAGTATTTTTGCCTTTAAACAGACCCTTTTTTTATAATAGGGGAGAGTGGGGCACCTTGGGACGCTTTTTACTAAATTATTTTTCTTTTTAATTATTAAATTTATTATTAAAATATTTGTTATTGTAATAGTTATAATAATTATTCGTAATTAGTGAAATAAATTTCACATTACTTTTTATTACTTCTCTATATTAATTAATGTTCGAATTAATAAGAGTAATTAGTATATATATATAGTTTTTGTAATTAGTATAATAATTAAGATTAAATACTACTTTTTAGTTAGATTCAAAGTTCTCTCAATATTAAAAAAAAAACTTTTTATTAAGTACCAAGACAATCAAACAACAATGTAAGAGTTTTTATTTTGAGTTATTTAGTAGCTCCATATTAAAAAGGGGGTCTGAGCCCATAAAATTTTTGGAAATTTGCTCTTTAAAGGAGTATTTTAACACATTTTGAGACGCTTTGGGTTACAACCAAAGAGCACGGCTCCTTATAAAGCTGGAGATTTTTTTTTCTTCACTTCTCTCCTGAGTAGCCACTGGCAATAACACCTAAAATAGGATCTAAAAAGTGGTGGCTCGTCCATAGGTGCTGCAGCTGCCCGAGCAAAATTTCTCAATTTCAATTTTTTTAAACATTAAAATTTTATAACTATGACCCCTTTTCCTTCAATTATTTTCTTTTTCTTCCCTTAGAAGTGGGTCCGCAAGTTGTTGCCACAGACGCAGCTTCTCCTTCTGCCCTTCCCATGCCTCCCCCGGATTTTATATCATTTCAAGCACAATTTAAATGGGATTTATTCAATCCCAATGACCAAGATGGTAAGTTTCTCCTTATGCCTTTTTGTAAGACTCAGTATTGCTACTTCTTTGTGTAGCTTTGGGAAGAAGTCTTGCAATCCTTTTATTAATTTGTTTTTGTTAGGTTTCAGGGGGGTTTAATTTTTCATAAAGCTTATTATTTAAATTAATTTTAAAAGTTGAATATTTCAATTTTTTTCTAAACTAAAGGTAATAAAAACTATTTGATTTCAGCACTAAAAAATAACCTATGTTTAAAACTGAACAAATATCTTAAAAGTTCCTGTGATTTTTTTTGGGTTGATTGTAATGAAGAATAACATATACTATGTTAGGATTAATTTTCAATTACTTTATTATTTCTCCAACCTTGCGATTATAAAGAGTTGTAACTTTGTAGTGTTCAAGTGTTTTTGGAAAATGAACCAAAGTGCTTAATTTACTTGTAGGTTACATACCTCCCCCAGTTCCTGCTACCAATCAGTACTTCTATCCCAATGACCAAGATGGTAAGTTTCTCCTTATGCCTTTTTGTAAGACTCAGTATTGCTACTTCTTTGTGTAGCTTTGGGAAGCAGTCTTGCAATCCTTTTATTAATTTGTTTTTGTTAGGTTTCAGGGGGGTTTAAATTTTCATATAGCTTATTATTTAAATTAATTTTAAAAGTTGAATATTTCAATTTTTTTCTTTTTCTTCCCTTAGAAGTGGGTCCGCAAGTTGTTGCCACAGACGCAGCTTCTCCCTCTGCCCTTCCCATGCCTCCCCCGGATTTTATATCATTTCAAGTACAATTTCAAAGGGATTTATTCAATCCCAATGACCAAGATGGTAAGTTTCTCCTTATGCCTTTTTGTAAGACTCAGTATTGCTACTTCTTTGTGTAGCTTTGGGAAGCAGTCTTGCAATCCTTTTATTAATTTGTTTTTGTTAGGTTTCAGGGGGGTTTAAATTTTCATATAGCTTATTATTTAAATTAATTTTAAAAGTTGAATATTTCAATTATTTTCTTTTTCTTCCCTTAGAAGTGGGTCCGCAAGTTGTTGCCACAGACGCAGCTTCTCCCTCTGCCCTTCCCATGCCTCCCCCGGATTTTATATCATTTCAAGTACAATTTCAAAGGGATTTATTCAATCCCAATGACCAAGATGGTAAGTTTCTCCTTATGCCTTTTTGTAAGACTCAGTATTGCTACTCAGTGGCGGATCTATGGGGGGGGCTATAGGGGCTATAGCCCCCCCCTTGGGACTTAAGTTTACACTACATAAAATTGAACTTTTTCGAAAAAAATTTTTTAGAAAATTTTGTTTAAATTTTCAAAATTTTAAACTTTTTTTCAGTTTTTTGTAGCCTTTTTCACAATTCAAAGGGTCTACAAAGCATTAAGCCCCTTCCAAGATCTTTAGACCCCTGCATTTTTATAAACTCCATTCACTATTTAAGGATTTCTAGAGGTTTTAGCCCTTACAAATTATTAGCCCCCTGCATGTTTGAAGGTTTGATTCGTAATTTAAAGGGTCTATCCAATGAGCTTAGCCCCTAAAAGCATTAGCCTCCTTGCGTTTTTATGTTTGTTACACAAATTTCCCTATCTTTAGCCCTATGAAACATTAGCCCCCTCCATGCTCTTTAATAGCCTTTACAAAGCTTTTAGCCCTCTTGCGTTTTTAAATATATTTGGTTCACTATTTAATGAGCTTTATCCTTCCATGATCTTTAGCTCCTAGATAGATAGATAGATTCAATTCACAATTTAAAGGGGCCAATGAGTTTTAGCCCCCATAAAGAATTAGCCTCCTTGCGATGTTTTATAGTATTTAGTTCGCAATTTAATGAGCTTTAGCCTAAAAGCGTTAGCCCGCTCCAAGATCTTTAGCTTTCAGCACTTTAATATAAATGCGATTCAGAACTTGTAGATTCCAATGAGCTTTCTAAGCCTTACAAAGCATAATCTCCAAAATACTTAGCCCCTTACATTTTTATAGATTTGTTTCACATCTTAAAGGTTATGAGCTTTAGCCCCTCTGCAAGATCTTTAACTCCCTGGTTTTTATAAGATTCACTTTTTAAAAGGGTCTAATGCGCTAAGTCTCTTACAAAACATTTACTCTGTTAAAATAGAGACGGGGTTAGGGGGTTCAAACCACCCCCATGAAATTCTTATATATTACAGTTTTTTCCTTTGAAAACGAGTACAAGAAATCATCTTTTTCGTGTGACACTCAAAGAGTCCCAAATGACCAAAAATGAGTCAAAACACAACTTTTTAGGGTCAAATTTTCAAAAAAATTCTTGGGGGAGGTTCCCCCAAACCCCCCTTATGCCTCGGGATGAATGTATTATTCCCTAAACATTGAAATTAAGTGCACGAAAATTCACATTTGATCTATATTCTTGGAAAAAAAAAATATTTGACTCAAATCATCGTTAAAAAACACCTCCCGATTGACACATCCTTAATATTTTGATGTATTTAATGATTAACTGATTTAATTACTAATTGATTAGTTATATTTAACAATACTAGTCATTTACAATCAACACTGACCTCAATATTTAAGACATTAATGAATATTGTAAAAAGCACGGCTTTTTACTTCATTATCATCCTCAATCAGATTAAGGGGACTCAGTACCAAAATTTGGTCAAAATTTCGAATTTGAGATTTTGCCATAAAAATGAAGAAACTACCCTTAGAATTATTCTTACTAAGTTTCATAATGATATGAGGGTTTTAAATTAAAAAATTTGAGGTTTTCTGACCCGAATATAGGCTTACTGAAGCATAATTTTCAACCTTTAAATGGGTTTTTCTCAAAACAAGGTTTTTATGGTTTAAAACCCTAAGGCTTTTTTTCTAATTGTCCAAATCACTCAAAACTGGGTAGTCATTATCAGTAATGTATGTTAAACACCTCTGTGTATGGATTTTAAAATATATTTATTAGAAAATTTTTTACAAAGCAAGAAAGTAGAAACTTAGCATATTTTTTGGAAAAAAAATGTCAAATTTCAGATTTTCTTTTATTTTTCCGAAACCCTTGCAGATATTTAAATTTCCATACGCAGAGGTAACAATATAAGTTTGATTTATGTTGAGAAAAAATATCAAGTGAAAAGAGTGTATATTAAGGGAGGAGTAGCATTTTGAAGTTAGGCTAATTTTGACCACTTTTTTGAAGTTTTTTTTAATTTTTGAAATAAATAAATTTTGGAATTTGCTTTTTGTGCTAAATATGAATTAGTGTGAAGTTAATACATAATTTAACACCTAAAAAGATAATAAAATCCTGTTAATAAAGAAAAATATTTTTTTGGTACTGAGTCCCCTTAAGTTAGCCCCCCCCTTGCTCATGTTCTAGATCCGCCACTGTTGCTACTTCTTTGTGTAGCTTTGGGAAGAAGTCTTGCAATCATTTTATTAATTTGTTTTTGTTAGGTTTCAGGGGGGTTTAATTTTTCATAAAGCTTATTATTTAAATTAATTTTAAAAGTTGAATATTTCAATTTTTTTCTAAACTAAAGGTAATAAATACTATTTGATTTCAGCACTAAAAAATAACCTATGTTTAAAACTGAACAAATATCTTAAAAGTTCCTGTGAATTTTTTTGGGTTGATTGTAATGAAGAATAACATATACTATGTTAGGATTAATTTTCAATTATTTTATTATTTCTCCAACCTTGCGATTATAAAGAGTTGTAACTTTGTAGTGTTCAATTGTTTTTGGAAAATGAACCAAAGTGCTTAATTTACTTGTAGGTTACATACCTCCCCCAGTTCCTGCTACCAATCAGTTCCTGCTACCATTCAATCTCAACGAGCCAGTTCTTTGTAAGTTTCTCCTTGTGCCTTTTTGTAAGACTCAGTATTGCTACTTCTTTGTGTAGCTTTGGGAAGAAGTCTTGCAATCCTTTTATTAATTTGTTTTTGTTAGGTTTCAGGGGGGTTTAATTTTTCATACAGCTTATTATTTAAATTAATTTTAAAAATTGAATATTTAATTTTTTTTTCTAAACTAAAGGTAATATTTATTTCAGCTCTAAAAATAACCTATAAACCTATATTTAAAACTGTACAAATATCTCAAAAGCCAGCTGTGAATTGTCTCGTATGGTATACATGAACACTGTGGAATGGCCCTGTTCTTTTTTTGGGGGGGATAGATTATAATGAAGAACAACATACTAAAGTCTGTCTGCCCTAGCAAGGCACGAGTGGCAAACCTAAAATCCGTACCCACAGCAGAGAAAGCAGTGGCGAGTGCAGGGTATCGGGTATCTAATAGAAGTGAGATAACCATCTTTATGGCTTTTTTAGTGCACTCGCCACTGTTTTTTCTGCTGTGGGTACTGGTTTGAAGGTTTGCCACTCGTGCCTTGCTAGGGCAGAGAGACATTATATGTTAGGATTATTTTTTTTTGTATTTTGCATGTGGAATTTAGCCGTAATAGATATACTAGTGCAAATTTGCTGGGTGTACGAATACTTTCTGGAGTTAATGTATAATGTATTTAAAAAAATATGACTTGCTTGAAAAAAGATCAACTTAATAGCCTCTACTCTACTGATTAAAAATTCTTCTATGGGGCCCCACTCATAAAAAGGGGTAAAGAAAAGATGAAACTTTGGTCAGTCCATCAGAAATAAATAATGAACAAAGTATAATTAATATTCCTGGCTGGCAGTGCTGACTCATCAAGTGCAGCATTTGACTGAGGACTGATTTGATTAACAATCAAAAGTTATTTAAAATTAAAATATCCCAAAGGCAAGCATGTAGGAGGGATTCATGATGATAAGGGGTTCATTGTTGTACTCCTGAAAATCCTTTGGAGTGGTTGGTTTCCTGGTTGGAGTCTGAATACTTCCGAGTCGTGCAATTATTTAGACAGAGAACCAGAAAATTAATACAAATTCTTGTAAATCAGGGAAATGCAAATTAATTTTTTGGGGAAAAATATGGAAAACAGTTTTTTAGTTTCTGTAAGCCGCCCAGTTCAATTATTTTATTATTTTTCAACCTTGCGATTATAAAGAGTTGTAACTTTGTAGAGTTCAAGTGTTTTTGGAAAATGAACCAAAGTGCTTAATTTAATTGTAGGTCACGGATATCCACCGTTTGCGAGCGGTTTGGAGCAAGTTGACACACATGCATCTTCTCCCCCTCAACTGGCTGCCGATCCCATGCCTCCCCCAGTAGAGGTGCCCTATCTCGATTGGGAGTGGGTGCTGGTGGGGCTGCAACACGGTAAGTTTCCTTATGCCTTTTTGTAAGACTGTATTGCAATTTCTTTGGGAAGAAGAGCTCTAGTTTTGGTAGTAGATTTTCTTAGTGAGCCCATATTAATTTCTTCGGAAGGTTTAGGTCAGGGGACGGAGATAATTTTGCTTGGGGTCCAAATAATTTTGGAAAATTTTTATCGAGGTCTGGAGAAAAAATAGGTATATATTTTTACAAAGATGTAAGCCGCGTTCACAACAGACAACCTGTTCAACCGGAGAAAGAGCTAAAGAAGTAGGGGAAAAGGGATCTCCGAAAACTAACTGTGAGGAAATAGAATAGCCCGTTCACAAGTGCACTCGTCTAACTCGTCCTACCGGTAGAAAGAATCACGTGACAAGCGAGCGAGCTCGTAGAAATACATTACGGGAAGCGAGCGAGAGCGCCCTCTACAGGCGGTTAGTCCAATTAAAACATTTCCTACTGCTATGGCCCAGGGGAGAATTTTCAACGGATGGTCCGGTGAGGTTTTCCCTAGCGTAGGGAGAGCGGTGGAAGAAGAACCGGTTTTCTCTGCCTTTCCCCGGTTAGAATGGTTGTTGTCAACGCGGCTGTAATTTGAGTACGCTACCTGCTTAGTTATAAATTGCTAAATTTAAAAAAAAAAAACCTGTAGATTGCTATTAAATCCGTTTCAAATTGATTGCAACAACACTATTTAAAAATAAAGTTACTCATAAAATATTTTAGAAAACATTGATAAGGCTCAAACGAATGGCTTACCGTTAACAAGGAAATGTTGCAAACCTTGTATTTATTGACTGAAGATACTAGATACTAATATTTCAGCACTACTCCTAAATTTTAAGACTTAAAACCAGTAACCTTTGTTCGGAGTAGTTAAGCATTTCTCCTCTAAGCTGTTGATCTATTTTATTTGGCTGCTGTCGACTGGCTGGAGTGCCGTAGACAGGCATAGGATAAAAAATAACTCCACTTTTCAAATGACAGAGGCCTCATCAGCAATGGTTAAATTCTTGTTTCTAACGTGTGCATAGGTGAAAGTTTTCCGTCTAGAGTTGGAAGACCTTCCTAGGAATTTTCTTCATGACGGAGAAAAATTGGGGGCACTTAATTATAGTCTGTGTAAATAAAATCGGCGGTTTCACCATGGCAACGCAGAAGAAATACATGGAGAAAAAACTCAAGGTCAACCGCCGATTCTATTTACACAGACTATAGTAAGCAGAAAATATTTGTAGGAATTTTTGTATGCAGTTTTTTGTTTCATCCAATTATGTTAAGAAGTGAACTTCCAAAGTAGAGTTATTTTTGTATCTCAAGTTTGTAGAGTTATCAAACTTCCCTATTGGAAAAAGTTCACAAAACCAGTATCAAAATGATACTAGAACCAGTATAAATCATACTGGAACTAGTATCCATACTGGAAAAACATACAGGCAATTTTAAAACCAGTATGACACCATACTGGAAACTTTAAAACAAGTATGAAACAATACTGGAAATTTCGATACTGGTTTTAATGGATACTGGGAACTTCAATACCAGTATGAATCAATACTGGAAATTTCGATACTAGTTTTAATGAATACTGGGAATTTCAATACAAGTATGAATCAATACTGGAAATTTCGATACTGGTTTTAATGAATACTGGGAATTTCAATACCATTATGAACAACACTGGGAATTTCGATACTGGTTTTAATGAATACTGGGAATTTCAATACCATTATGATCAACACTGGAAATTTTGAAACCGTACTGGGGAACGTTGATACCAGTTTTAATGAATACTTTAAATTTTTATACTAGTATAGAATGTACAAGAATTTTTAAGTGCACTTTATCCAGCCTGACGGAACCCAATGGGAGTTGAAAAATACTACTTTGGCGAGGCTCATGTCCCAGTTTCAAATTATGCCGTATATTTTTGGTTTGGGTCTTAGGTTTTCAACGTCCAAGAGTCCATTTCTAGATAATTCATGTTTTACATAGGGGATTTAAATGAAAAATAACACGAAACTATAACATAACGATCCCTAATTTTAAAATTATGAACATCCGGCCATCAAAATTTATTTACTCACATCATAAGCATAACTACACAAAAATTGTTATTGTTAAATATAATAAAAAAATTCTTACATAAATTAAATAATAACTAATATTAATTAAATAATAACTAAATTCTTAAATTAAATTGAATAATGTTATAAAATTTAATAATTAAAAATATTCACATCATAACTACAAAACTTTTCTCAAAATCTATAAATCTAATGAAAATAATTAAAATATTATAATAAAAACTATGTACTTTAAATAATTTAAAACATAAGCGTCGTAAAAATGCCGGATACATATTCACATCAAATTAACAAAAAGTCTCTGGAAGACTAAAACTGTCATCATCTTCGATAGTTTTGACCTTCTTCTGGTTTTATGGCTTTTTCTCGAAATCAACTTTGCCGACTAGAGGTCCCTTTTCGCTTTCCGCCTCATATATTGTGATTGTGCGTGGTTTTAATTACAATTTAGTCTGATGTTTCTGTTGATTTAGTATTGTTCTCTTGTATAAACCTGTGTCCCATAAATGTACATAACATATGACTGTATTCTTGTACTTTTTTGTATTGTGTATTCTTGTACTTTTTTTGGTTTGTAGAAGTAGTTTTTGAAACACAGGTTTTTGTACGATACTGGTTCCGGCATCATACTGGTTCTAGTATATACTGGTTCCGTTACCATACCCGGTATGATAACGGAACTAGTATATACTAGAACCATTATGATACCGTGTTATGAAACACCGGAACTAGTATGATACTAGAACCAGTATGATACTAGAACTAGTATCATACTGGTTCTAGTATATACTGGTTCCGTTACCATACCCGGTATGATAACGGAACTAGTATATACTAGAACCATTATAATACCGGGTTATGAAACACCGGAACTAGTATGATACTAGAACCAGTATGATACTAGAACTAGTATCATACTGGTTCTAGTATCATACTAGTTCCGGTGTTTCATAACCCGGTTTAATTTTTTTTCATACCGGAAATTTTTTTTCCAATAGGGTTGCCCCTTATTTAAATTCTTCCTGTTTTTATATACTACTTGGGATTTGACGATTTAAGTCTATGTGGGAACAATATCTATTCTTTGAACTGATTTAACTTACAACCAAATTTGACTGTATTTCTTCATGTCCATTACTGATGCAATTTTTCCCTTTTTTTATTTATCTAGGATTTGATTACGTAGAAAAGGAAGTGCAAGGAACCACGTACTACATCTACTTGACCGACCCAGCTACTTGGGGCGCTACGAGTTGATTAATATTTTACGAAATTTTTTTTTTAATTCTAATTTTTTTTTTAATTCTACAATAACTAATATTTCATTTCTTCTCCTTTGAAATCGTTCCACATCTGCCCATATCAAAACATCAATTCCGGTTTGTGTAGTTAAGCTTCTTCCTCTCGAGGGCGCTACGTGAGCAATGTCGCTTTATATTTATTCCGGGTATTTGATTATTATATTGTAAAATTTTTTCGCTCGGTAAATATAAAAAATTTTAAAAAATACTGAACCGACATTTTAATTTGTATTCCTATGAAAAAATATTTTTAAAAATTAAAATTGTCTTCCCATACAACATCTGACAACAGATTGGAATTTTGTTTATTTATTTATTGCGCTGAGCGTGAGCATTTCTTAACTGGATCCGTTGTAATTAGCACGCGCGAAAGAAATTTATAAGTAAGCCTAAATTTTCGAGTTCCTTTCGGTCAAGTTTTCAAGCTGTCCGGGTTCATTCAACACCTGAAGGGCGTTCCAAAGATGGAAGACCCTGCCCAACAGTGCTTGTTCGCCGCCGTTCAACTGGAGGTGAGCAGCACCCCTTGGAGCTACCGCAGCAGCTTCGACCCGGTCGAGCACGGACTGGACGCCAGCTCCCGACTGACCAAGTTCTCGGAGCTGCGCGGATGAGGGTGTAAAGTCCCCCAGGAGGCTCTACAGAAAATCCTGGAGGGGCTCGACCACGATGGCTACATGCCCGAAGTGGACGACCAGGCGCACTTCATGCAGATGCCCATCACGCGGATCGGCATCGGGATGGACTGCAGCGTCACCCCCCTTCGGCACGGCCGCCTGTCCCTCGTGCAGACGACGGACTTCTTCTACCCCCTGTGCGACGACCCCTATCTGACTGGGCGTATCACGTGCGCTAATGTTCTCAGTGACTTGTACGCCATGGGTGTCACGGATTGCGAAAACATGCTCATGCTGCTTGCCGTCAGCAACAAGATGAGCACGCAGGAGCGGGACACCGTTCTTCCCCTCATCATCCGCGGATTCAAGGACTGCGCCTACGAGGCGGGCACCCGCATCACCGGGGGGCAGACAGTCATCAACCCCTGGGTCACCATCGGGGGGGGGGGTGGCGAGCACTGTCTGTCTGTCCAGCGAGTTCATCGTACCGGACAACGCCGTCGTAGGGGACGTCCTAGTCCTGACCAAGCCACTCGGAACGCAGGTGGCGGTGAACGCCCACTCGTGGCTGGAAGTGCCCGAGCGCTGGAACCGCATCAAGCTCGTCATCACGCAGGCCGACATCCAGAAGGCCCACCAGAGGGCGCTGGACGTGATGGCGCGGCTGAACCGCGTGGCCGATGCACAAGTACAACGCGCACGGGGCCACCGACGTGACGGGATTCGGGCTGCTCGGCCACGCCGAGAACCTCGCCAAGATCCAGAAGAACGAGGTGTCCTTCGTCATCCACAACCTTCCCGTCATCGCCAAGATGGCGGCGGTGGCGAAAGCGTGCGGCAACACGTTCCAGCTCTTGCAAGGGCGGTCGGTGGGCTCCTGATATGCCTGCCGCGAGAGCAGGCCGCCGCGTACTGCAAAGACATTGAGAAACAGGAAGGCTTCCAGTCGTGGATTATCGGCATTGTGGAGACGGGCGATCGCACGGCCAGAATTATCGACAAGCCGAGAGTCATAGAGGTGCCAGCAAAAGACAAAGACGGCGAGCTTTGGTAGTCCCTAGCATTTTTATTTAGTAAATCTTTCCATAATTTGGCAAATTGGGATTGGCAGTTTTATACGAGCTTCCCATTTGTGTTTTCTTAATAGACAGTTTTTGTAGGATGAGCATTCTTAAACAAAAAAACCCTATGCAATAGATTCAAGCAAATTAGCCTTACTTTGCCCAGTTTAAATATAAATCCGTACTTGTTATTTTACTAGATTTTAAGCCCAGCTTTGGTGAGGGTCCTACATGAAAACTGCTTTCCTTAGCTCTCTCCAAGTTACCTTTAATCAATGTTTTGTAACCTCTATAGGCACAGCTTCGATAAGAGTACTCCAGCCGCCATGTTTACCCATAAGCTCAAATGATGACTACACTTAAGCATATTGCTGTGGATAAACATGGTGGCTGGAGGACTTATCGAAGCTGTGCCACTCTATGTAATAAGACTGCTAGTGACTGCTCAAGAAAAAGTTACCATGAAGAACCCTTTCCAAAGCTGTGCCCAACTGGCTTTTTTTCAACTTTAAAGTGTTATGAGTGTGTCTTTTTTTATTAACTGATTCATTAGTATAACCTAAAACCTTATTCAGTTTATATCTTAGTAGTGCTTCTAAACATCCAATAACAATAATTTCAGTTCACTTTTTCCAATCAATTTAATGTTAAAACATGGGAATTTAGGAGCTACATTGCTTGCCAGAATCTCTCTATTTTCTACTGTAACATTCTATTTTGTTTAAACTGGAATGCAATGTTATATTCCTTTAAAAATTATAGAATTAATTCCATTAACTGTCCCGTTTAATAATAGCAATCTACTTTGGTCACCTAAAATTAGAAATTCGGTCGACTCTGCTTAATGTGATCTCTGTTAATGTTATCGAAATTGACTGGTCCTGATCACTCTTATTTAAATTAACGAAAAATGTTACATTTTGTGTTATCAGTGTATTGTTTTTAATGTTATCAAAATTTGGTGAAATCCCTTAAAAACCTCCTTTTTCCCTGGTTGGAAGGTCAATTTTAATACATAAACATACAAAATGAGTCATTAATACCTATAGTAGTATATAATTGTAATATGATCCCCTCTATATTTTATTTTTCTTTAAGAATGTTTAAGTTGCAAAATACTTACAAGCAGAGGTCTATCCAGGCAAAAATAGGGGCCCTTTTGCTGCCCCAAAATTCCACCTTCTAAAAACACATCTTCGCAAAATTCATAAAAATGGCCCCTTCACAAAATTCAAGTTTATAAAAACGATCCTTTCACAAAATTCAACTTAGCTTTAATGATTATTTGCCAGAAAAAATTCACAAATTTTTGTTTCGATAATTTGAAAAATTAAAATATAATTTAGCTACCTTCAGTTTTTCACAAAAAGGGGCCCCAAAAAATAAAACATAGATTGACCCCTGACTAGGAAAATTGTTTTAAATACTTAAATTAGAACTACACAGTTATGATTTTCATACAAACATCGTGTTACACTGTTTGCCACTTTTACTTTGTTATTGAATATTGTTATTGTTATCATTCTGATCTTGGAGAAAATGTGATTCCATTAAGCAGCATCGACTGTATTATATTAATGACAACCTTGAATATTTGGAGACCAGAAACAACTTGGTGATATTTAAGGGGATAGTTAACCGAAGTGAACCCTATTATATATGGTATCAAATTTAATTTAGTAGTATACCTTCCCTTTACTGAATTAAAAGGGTAGTTCAAAACTTTTATTTTTTGTTTGTTACCTAAATTAATACAAAACATTGCTCTAGTTTTCAAAACTGATGCGTGCTTATTTCTTGTCATCGTTAATAGTATGATTCTACCAATCCAACTTAGCATAATATAAATAACACTCCAAAAAAACTGGGAGTTGGATACGATAGTGCTAGAACGGTGCAGTACTATGATTTCATTGAAGTCTGCTGAAATGAATGATGTCGACTGTTTCGTTTCATGCTTGTCTATTTAAAATATTGTGATTTCCAAATATTCTGTATGGGATTGATGAATTTGTTCCAGGCAAACTCTATAGAGCTGGAATAGAAGATTGTTGTCCATGTGGTATTTGGTGTTTGTGTAAACATAGACCTGGTATTCTTCCCCAGTATGTGTATCTTTTTAACTTTTACCTAGTTATTTATATTAAAAATTTGTCACTTTAATGTAAATCTGTTTCTTTTCTCTACAAAAAATGACATAATTACTTAGAGGTATTTTATTATAATGTCAGTGAATGATTTTTTGGTTTAATTATGATATTGCCAAGATATTTTGGACACCAGACCAAATAATCGAATATCCTGAAATTTTTAGGAACAGATTTGATGTTTTAGGTCCTCCCCGGCCAAAAGGGCAATAGTCGCTATGAACGTTCAAATGGCCACTGCTATAGACCAGTTGCCAAGATAGTGGTTGCTGTGGATACTTCTCTTTTTAGTTGAACTAAATTTCATTAATTACATAAGTAGTTTTTAAATTTACTGTTAGCTAGATATATTATTGGTCATGCCTAGAATCAGTATAGAAGTTTGACTAAAATGAAGTTAATATTTTATAGTCGTAGTCGTTAAAATTGGTAAAAAATAATTCAAGTGCAGGTATGGGAAATGAAAGAATTGTAATTTTTCTACACTGATATGCCAATGATGACTTTAAAGATATAATTAAATTAACATAAAGCTTTTCCATCACTAGGAATAGAAATTACCGCTGTGATGGGGATGAATTGGCCAAATACATGCCCTCAGGGGAAAACGCTACTTGTAATTTAAAATGAAAGCAAATTGATTACATACCTTTTTTATTATGTAACTTAGGAGAGTTCAAGTATTAGTTTGATAAGTATAGTTACTCAAATGAAAAATGTAAAAATGTCAGCACAATATATGAACGAAAATGCGTTATTTATCCTATTCATTCCCACTCACCTACATTATCTCTTCTGAATCTTCTACACTAAGTTGTTTACTAATACTGCCTACTAATTATAATCCCATTTTACCGAGAACTAGGGAATGTTAACTAATCTGGGATATGTGAAAGCTTTTGCCATGAAAATGCAATTGTGGTCTTAATTTTTTTCCTATAGAATGGGAACCCTGTAAATATACAAATATTTGCATGCACACTAAATTAAAATATTGAACTTTTTGTTAATATTATTCCTGTTGAAAATTTATCAAAATATCATTGGTTTTCTTTTGAGGTAATAATAACTTCAGAATAAGAAGATAGGATAAATAATTTTAATTTTAAGTGTTAATGTCTTCAATTAACTACTGTTGGTTTAACCTATTCTTCAAATACCTGATCTTCAATTGGTTACTTAAATTCTATTACAGAGATTACTAATCTGGTTTACAATAAATCTGCAAAATAATTACATCTGGTTCAAAATATTTTTAACCAATAGGCAGGTATTTTGGATTTATCATCCTTGACCCGTGAATTGTCCTAAGAAGTACCTACTTTGCATTGCCACCTGCGGACTGGGGTTCCGAATATGTCTGAATGAGGTTTGAATAAATTCAGGGATCTATCTGGTAATTTTCGGCCCCATGTTTATTAAAAAAACTACAAACTCAATTGTCATCAGTGACAACACGGACAAGCATAATAACAGTGACAGTCAATAGTAAACTATTCTATAATAATTCATAAGTGTAAAATATTTTCTTGGAATAAGTATGGTGTTTCGAGAAACTAAACCACAGACAATAATTAACACAGAAAACATTTAATTCATCAGGTAAGCCACACCTTTGAATAACTCAGCAAACATTTCTAAAAATGAAAAGTAAAACAAATATATTTGTAACCCCCTTTTTTACTGAAAGTATTTTGTATTGAATATACGGCAAATAACTATAGACAAAAATAGGATTGATTGAAAATTTTTAAAGTACATTGTATAAAACATTTGTAGTGTTTTTATTGATACATTAAAAGGTTATATAATGGGCCTAACACACTAGTTTGTAAGTTGTAAAACTGTCAGGGGTGTCCAGGTTCCATTGAAAATTCAACTTACTATGATATACATTCTCATTCATGGGTTGTTAGTAGGGTTTCTTTCCCGCGAAACCGGGATCCCGGGAAATAGCTAAATTTTCCTACATTTTGTAATCCCGGGAAATAAGATTATTTCCCGAGAATTCCCGGGAAATGAAAAAGAGTGAAAATCAATAGGAAAATTCATTTTTTATAGTAATATTACAAGGAAATAATTTTTTTTTCATCTTTTTACTTTGGATTATTAATCATTGGACTTTAAATTTAAATTTAAGTTTACTGAGAAATATTAATACTTCAAATTTTATTAACTAATAGTAATATTTTGTTCAAAAGTTACCTATTCAAAGTATACACTATAGCGAAAGTATACATTCTTTGACTTGACCAAGTATAAAATGATTGATACTGATATTAATTCATAATACTATAATAATATAATATAATAAGTTTATTGGCAAAAAAGGCCAGCTGGCCCATACACCAAAATACAAAAATATCAGAGCATACAAATAAGTGCAAGATAAAAACAAAGCATATAAATAGAATAAATAGAACCAAAATACAATTACCAAAAAAAAAAGAGAAAAAAAAACCCTCAGGAGTCTAAAGAACAATTTGCCAACAGGAACTGGTTCAACTTTTGAGCTGATTTAATAAAATTTACTGTTGCAAAAAAATTCTTATGATTGTAAGTGAGGAAACCATTAAAGTTACTTTGATATCCAATAAAAGGGGAAAGATACTTTAATCTGTAAAAACGATACATAGGACAATATAAAAATACATGTTCCTATGATTCTGGTTTGTCCATATTACAATATTTGCATTTGTCTTTGGGGTTTATTTTAAAGAGTTTTCCCTCGAAAAAAATGGTCTCCTGATTTAATCTCAGTTGGAAAAGAATTCTCTTCATTGAAACATCAATTCTTGAGGTAATATAGTCTTCTATGAAAGGGGTTAGTTTTATAAATTTATAGTGAGGGTAATGTTGACTTTTTTCCATACTTATCATATCTAACTGTTTGTATTGATCAATGTAGCTTAGAAGGATTTGGTTCAGAAACTTCATCGCAATCTCGGGATCTTGTGATAGCCAAACATAAGAAAAGCCGGAGCTTTCGATTATAGATTTAATTTTTAAAGTCCAATTAAATTTTATTGGGCTCGAACAGCCATAAAAACAATGTTTGTGTGCAATTTTGGTAAACCTACGGTCATCCATCTCTAATATTCTAATCCAGAATCTCAAAATTAATTTTATGAATACAATGGAAATATTAGTTTGACCCAGTTCAAGTCTGAGAATAGGAAATAGACCAGACAGGACTGCCATAACTGAGAACCGATATTACAAAGGAATTAAAAATTCTGAACCAGCTACCTGGAGAATTGATCTTTGCTCCTGTTACAATCAGGCCCGTGCTGGGTACCTTCAGAGGGCGGTGGACAAAATGTGAAAGGGCGCTGCCCAAATAATTATTTGTAAACCTAAAAACTTACTTTTCTTTTAAGATTGGCGACGTTTCACAAATTGCTTTTCTCAATAGAAAAAAATTAAAGCAATACTGCTTATTTGAGATATATTTGATTGTTTTTTATTTTTAATATTTGATTTTTGTGAAAAACAGTATTTTTAATCATTTCGAGCCTCTTCAGATGATTACATCAAAAGAGGACTACTCCTCGTAAGTCAGAGAATATTCAAGGAAAATTAGTATATAATGGATTTTAAAAATTCGAGGGGGGTCTGGGGGTCCTCCCCCAGAAAAATTTTGGAATTTTTACTCCTAAAAGTACTGTTTTGGCACATTTTGAGACCCTTTGGGTTACACCCGGAGGAAAAAACAGCATAAATATTTGTCTAAATTTTAGGAGGGGTTAAACCCCTAAAACCCCATTGGATATGGCCCTGCGTTCGATACTTCTCTCTAATGACTAAGGACGGCCCTTAGTCAAGTACCTACCTGTTTAAATAACAGCACCGTTAAAAATTAACGCCCCGCCCTTTCAATTTCAACGTATTTCACTAAAGGCTCACCAAAAATTAGTGCTGTGCCCTTGCATTTTCTGGTTTGTGCATGAAGAAGGGCGTCTAAAAGACACCGCCCCGCCTACGCATATTCGAAGTATTAAACAAAGAGCGAAATCGCCATGAAAAATCACCGCAGTAAAATTAAAGCGGAACTTTTAAAATTTCGCGGTAGCTTAAAAGGGCGCCCTGAAAACACCGCCTAGTTTTCCACTATCAAGGTATGTATTAGTACTTTTTTTTCGCTTAGGGTTCCCCTAGTGCAAGAAACACAATACCTTGACTTAACACTCTCAAAGGTATTGCTGTTTTGATTAAAGGCGCCCACCTCTATTAAGTAGTAGCCTACAGTCGCAACACTCAAAGCCTTGTCAGTTTCGGAATAGGAGGGCGCCAAAATTTCCAGGCTGGAGGGCGCACCGGGATATGTCCCGGCGGCCCAGCACGGGCCTGGTTACAATGGGCCACATTGCATGAATGGCAGAAACAGCTTTAGCACTGAAATGTTTCTTCGCTGTAGAAAAAGACCCCGAAGAAGAAAAAGGGACACCTAGATAAATGTAGTTGCTTACAATTTCCAGTTTGCTATTTTTGTAATAGAATTTGTCATGTTTCGATAGTTTACCTCCTTTTCTGGATATCATTACTTTTGTCTTATTTATATTTACCATAAGTCTGTGATCTGAGCAAAATTGTTCCAAAATTCGAAGTTTTTTATTCAAGTTAATAGGGGAGTCTGCTAAAATAATAGCGTCATCGGCATAAAGTAATATGTTAACAGGGGTTCCATCGCGAAAATAGATATCCGAAATTCCAGATGTGTTTAGGCGGATAATAAGATCGTTCAAGAAAAGTGAGAATAGAATTGGGCTCAGTACATATTCCCGTAGTCATATTTTGTAAGAGTCAAAGTTAATTTCATTACTATATTTTTTAAGAATTTTCAACTTTTCCTTCAGCCTAAATCTTGATTCTCGACAATCCTTATCGAACCATTTAGCCTCTGAGTGAGAGAGAGGTTGTGATGTTTTGGAGTTATTTCTAGTCCTAAGTAATTTGTTATTTTCAGCTGCTTTGCTCATAATAGGAATCAGATCAGTTGGATTGACACCTGGATGAGCTACAAAGAAGTGCTTCAGCTCAGTAACGAATTTGCAGCCCTCAGCTTCAGTCCATCTGGAATTAACGGATTGAAAAACCCTTTTCCCCTTATTCTGGAAGGAACTCGTAGGACTCCAGAGCGTAGCAACAATAGGGAGGTGGTCTGAGCCCAATTTCGGGATGGTTTTAAAGTGGGTGATATGGGAATATACTATACACTTTTAGAGACAATTATATAATCTATAACACTGGCTCCGTTTTTATTAAAAAAAGTAAAGTCACCCTCCTCGTCACCTGGGGACGAACCATTCAAAATAATAAGATTATTTGAAACACAAAATTCAGTTAGCTGTTTACCTCGTTGATTTTTAGTATGGTCCTTTGATCTATGTTTAATTAAATCATTAATATCATAAACAAAAATACTATCTAAGCAACCAACACGTGCATTCAAATCACCCATAATGATCAAATCATTAAAATCAGAATTGGTAACAAAATTCAAAAAATCATTGTATTGAGAGTCATAAATATCACTGGGTGGAAAATAACAAATTACAATTACAATATTTTGGAACACAAGGTAGTTTGCCGAGATTGCAATAAAATAACTAGTTATTTTTATGATGTTGTTAACTTTAACGTTTTGGCTATTATAACCTAAGACTAAACCTCCACTTGGTCTACCAAAAATATTATTTTTACAAGCATAACTTTGAATATGTTTGAAATTACTTAAAACCTGAGGAAACTGAAAATCAGAAGTTAGCCAAGTTTCAGTAAGGGGAAAAATATCTATCTCGGCAAAATCATCCTAGAAATTCGGAAATAATGACTTATTTTTCAGACCTGCAACATTGTATTGTAAAACTGTATGTAAACCAATATGAGAATGATTGTAAACAGTATTATTTACATTAGAAAAACTGGGTAAATCTAAATTTGCTTTTTCCTTACACGCTATAAATTCTTCATAATACTATAAATATTATAAATGCATTCCCGGAAAAAAATAATATTATTAAATTCTCAATTTAATTTAAACTATTCCCGGGAAAGTTTTTCCAGGGAATATTTTCCAGAGAAATTATTGCCAGGCCTGGCAACAACTTAAGTGCTTGTGAAAAACTTGTATTCAGTTTTATTAGATTTTAATCCTTCCTGGAATTGTGAAAAAATATTTTTTGTCTAAAACTAATTAATATAGCTATAGTGAATCCCTTTTCAAAGAAATATTTATGCACACTAAGAACCTTAAAATAATTTTGATGATTAAAAATAATTTTAATGAAGAAGTTTAAAATTTTAATCAATTCCCGGGAATCCCGGGAATGATCTTATTATTCCCGGAATTTCCCGGGAAGACAAAATCACCGGGATATCAGAAACCCTAGTTGTTAGTAGGCTCTTCATCTGTTAGGATATTTGAAATCTCAGTACATGAACAGTTTTAGGGTAAAATCAAGTTAATTAGTAATATGCAATTTAAGGGAAATAAGTTTGTGAATTTCCAGGTGGTATGAGTTTTTGTCCGATTGATTATAAATAAATAAATGCCTCTTTGTATAAGGGCTAGAGAAAAAACCTTTGCAGCAAAGACAGGAAAAAAAGAAGCTCTTGGAAAATCTCAAATTGCCAAATTGCATCCAAAATATGTTTAATCCATCCTGTAGTAGTAGTGAGTTTTTATCTCTTCCTTCCTTCCTCCTCGGCTCTACAGTCCATGTAGGACCATGGCCTCCCTCACAAGGCAGCTCCACCCTCTCCGATCCCTGGCTCTTTTTTATCTCTTCAGAATTAGTAATATATGACTTATACGCGACCCCTGACTTATACGCGATAGGTGGGACCGAGTGATGACCGCGTAATTCGGAGATCATTTTTCCATAGAAATACGTAAAATTATGTTGAATTGAACTAGAGATAAAAAATCTGTATAATTTTGAAGATAATTTTTTAATTATTAAAATAATGTTAATATTTTATCATTATCAAGTTATTTTGATGAAGAAGGTTTACTGTTTCTTCTGTTTTAAAATTTCTTCATAAGAGGCCATCCATAAATAGTGTAACACTTTTTTTCAACATTTTCGACCCCCTCCCTCCCCTATGTCTGAAAGTGTCACACTTCACCATACCCCCTCCCCCTTTGTCACATGTCACCCTCTGCTCCCAATCATAAGTTCAGAACAAAGTTGGTAAGAATCTGGTACCAATGTTTTTAAGTGAACTCTATGAACTTTATACTACATTTTCCAGAAAAAAATTGTTAAAGAGGTTTTTTTTGTTGATTTTCAATGTGTGATGTCACAAATTTTAAACCTCCTCTCTCCCACTTGTCACAAAATGTCACAGATTAATAAACTCCCTCTCTCCCCTCTAACTAAGCGTGACATCATTTATGGTCGGCCCCTAACAGGTTAAAAGTTTTCTACTCCTCGTTTTGTCTTAAAAATCTGCTCTTCAATTTTAGTTCGTTCAAATGACATTTCGAAGTCTCTAAAAAATACATTGAACAAAGTTCGGATCATGTGTTAACTGTTAACCCCAGAGGGAAAATGTTTCAGAACATGACTCAAACAGAATTTATTTTATCGAGTGAGAACAAGTATTCTTTTATTTTCGTCTTATCTGCAGTGCTCGCATTTCGTAAGGCCGTAAAGAACTTAAAGCCGTAAGAAAGTAAACAGAAAATAGAGAAAATGAAAGATGAATATTTGAGCAGATAAGGGTAGAAAATTCCGCGATCTTTAATTACGACGATTTGGAAATAAAATTTGAATTTTTTTTCAAAACCGCATAACTCCGAGTTCGAGTAAGTCGGGGTATTACATTGAATAAATGGTAATAAAAGACCATTTTTCACAAAACAGGGGTTCATCCAGGTTTTTCCACCACGGCCATGTTAGGAATTTTGTGATAAAATTGCATGGAATTTTATGAAAAGTAAATAGGATTTTGTGAGAAAAATCAAAATAATTTATGAAAAAGAAGGGCCTATAGAACAACCAGTGTTCATAACTTTAGGAAAGGGCCCAAAACTGGCAAATTCCATTCTAAAATGATAAAAAACACTCCTGAAAACAATTTTCAAACCATTTTTGAACTTTTGAGAAGAGTCCGTTTTTGGGAATTGGAATTTTGTGAAGGGTCCTTTTTTGAATATTAGAATTTTGTGAAGGGTCCTAAAAAGGACCCATTTTCCTTCTGGATGAACCCCTGCAAATCTAATAATTCCATGTCTGGATGAGGGAGGAATCCTGAATGTGATAACATAATTTGAAAAGTGGGAGGAGACCCCCCAGACCCCCCATTTTTACTTAGAACTTATGATGTTGAGTCACCCCCCCCCCCAAAAAAAAACAAGTCTGGTTACGGCGTGGCTCTCAGCCCCACTTAAAAAAAATCCTTGCCCACCCCCCAACCAAAAACTGAAATGACGCCCCTGCAACCAGCAAATGGCATTCAGTATTGCTAATTCTTTTTCTTTAAAACAATCTAAGAATCAACTCGATGAATTTCAAAAAACAGCGTCTTTATTAACTAATCAGGCACACTTATCGTCGACATTGCGTGAATATATTTTTGTTAAAAGGAGTTTTGTGAGGAAAATATGTTAATATTTTTCCTGTATCGTATATGCTAACACGGTTTCTTTCTAATAGTCATGAAGGGTTATTTGCAATGTGAGTGTGAGTTAATGATCTCGATACGTAAAAAACATTTTCCTCCTGTCGTATCACCCCAGAACTTTTTATGTGACTACTACTTATAGCTGTCTGTGATTCTGAAGTTGTGGTACGCAGAGAAACCTAAAAATTATTTAGTGTAAAATCAAGTTAAATATCAAAGGATTGACCATTCATAAGTTCAATTAAGAAAAGAAGTTAATTTTTTCCTGAAATTAAAACGGATGGTTAAGGAAGCAACGGCCATTTTTAATTTATTTTGTGAAAACAATGTTTAGAAAGCATAACTTCATAATTGTTGTTGTTGAAAGGTTAAGAATCAATGACTAATGTTATGCTTATAGTATTTTTTAAATATTAACGCTTTGCAGCGTGTGTTATTGATCGACATCGATTTTACTCCTGTCGCAATAGGTTTTTAATGAAATTGAAGACTGCAAATCGTGGGATAGTATAATCATCCTACTTTTAAAATAAATTATAGAATCAATATTTATTAACAAAAAGTTCTAAGGAATCTTAAAAAAAAAAAAAAAATTTAACCGTAATCTAATGTTAACAGTATATACAGTTTAAAAAATAGTGGTTGAGTGTCTAAGGTTTTGGATTTTTCACATATTGTAAGAATCCAGAAACTTAGACACTCACCACTATTTTTTTAAAATTTATTCCAGAGTTAGTATCCGCTACATTATTTAATTCAGTCCTGTCGAGCCGGTTGTGGCTCAATGGTTAAGGCATTGGGTCTGTGGTTGGGAAGTTCCCGAGTTCGATCCTAGGTAAATACAAAGTGGACAAAATAATTGTTCATGGGCTCAATTCCCGCTTTTGAAGATCACTTTTACCCAAATTAATAAAATTATTTGAAATAAAATTATCTGATTTAACCATGAAGTAACAAATATATCTAGAGTATCTGGGCCCTGATGGCTCAGTTGGTAGAGTCTGTGGCTTATAGCCAATGCGTGTTGTTGGTGTGACGGTGTTCAGGGGATCGATTCCCGCTTTGGACGATCACTTTTGCCGAAATGAATAATAAAATTATTTGAAATAAAATAATTGATGTAACCACAAAGTAACAAATATATCGAGGGTATGTGTGCCCTGATGGCTCAGTTGGTAGAGTCGTGGTCTTGCAGTGCAGAAGGTACTCAGTTCGAAACATACTAACCTAATGTTCTATCTATCCTCTTCAAATATAATATCTTCCTCTTAGTAGTAAATTATATAGATTAATTTAAAATAATATTAAATTTATTAATTTAATTTCTTCGAGTACCTGATGTCGCAGCTGACCTAGGGGACTGAAACTGGTGACCGAGTCGAGTCCGTTCACCCGTCGAAGATGTCGGGGTTCGGACGAGAGGAGGTCGTCTCGGCGGACCTGATCTGCTCCCCGGGGGGTCGCGGGCCTAGGGGGTTCTTCGGATAACCCCCGAAAGCCCCTTCACCCTGGGGGCCAGCGGAGAAAGGTCCGTCGGGAAACCGGTTTTGCCAAAAATTTTAACCCAAGGTTACAATTTGCAATTTGTGGACGGCCCCCTAACAATATGCAATATGGGGACGACCCCCTAAGTTATAAGATTGCAAATTTTTGACTCCATTACCCGTCTTCAATCTTCCTCACGATACACCAAAATTTTGGATGTGACCGTAACTAAATAATTAACTGTAACCGTAACTGTGACACTTCGGACAATTTAAAATAAAAGGGTCATCAAAGATTGATCCCCCAACCTAAACCCCAGCAGCAGCACACCATACCACTAGGCTATTAAATCCACACCAACTCGGTATTTCACTGGGATTCGAACCGGGGACCTTCTGCTCTGAAAGCAGTTACTATGCCAACCAGGCTACTGGGTCTACACCACCATCTTGGTGGTTGTTGAAATGAATTTATTTTGTTGCGTCCTTCGAAGTTAAAGGAACCTTACATATTTTTGTAAAAACAAACTCGGTATTTCGCTGGGATTCGAACCGGGGACCTTCTGCTCTGAAAGCAGTTACTATGCCAACCAGGCTACTGGGTCTACACCACCAAGTTGGTGGTTGTTGAAATGAATTTTATTTTGTTGCGTCCTTCGAAATTAAAGGAACCTTTCATATTTTTGTAAAAACAAACTCGGCATTTCGGTGGGATTCGAACCGGGGAACTTCTGCTCTGAAAGCAGTTACTATGCCAACCAGGCTACTGGGTCTATACCACCAACTAGGTGGTTGTTGGAATGGATTTTATTTTGTTGTGTCCTTCGAAGTTAAAGGAACCTTACATATTTTTGTAAAAACAAACTCGGTATTTCGCTGGGATTCGAACCGGGGACCTTCTGCTCTGAAAGCAGTTACTATGCCAACCAGGCTACTGGGTCTACACCACCAACTAGGTGGTTGTTGGAATGGATTTTATTTTGTTGTGTCCTTCGAAGTTAAAGGAACCTTACATATTTTTGTAAAAACAAACTCGGTATTTCGCTGGGATTCGAACCGGGGACCTTCTGCTTTGAAAGCAGTTACTATGCCAACCAGGCTACTGGGTCTATACCACCAACTAGGTGGTTGTTGGAATGGATTTTATTTTGTTGTGTCCTTCGAAGTTAAAGGAACCTTACATATTTTTGTAAAAACAAACTCGGTATTTCGCTGGGATTCGAACCGGGGACCTTCTGCTCTGAAAGCAGTTACTATGCCAACCAGGCTACTGGGTCTATACCACCAACTAGGTGGTTGTTGGAATGGATTTTATTTTGTTGTGTCCTTCGAAGTTAAAGGAACCTTACATATTTTTGTAAAAACAAACTCGGTATTTCGCTGGGATTCGAACCGGGGACCTTCTGCTCTGAAAGCAGTTACTATGCCAACCAGGCTACTGGGTCTACACCACCAAGTTGGTGGTTGTTGAAATGAATTTTATTTTGTTGCGTCCTTCGAAGTTAAAGGAACCTTACATATTTTTGTAAAAACAAACTCGGTATTTCACTGGGATTCGAACCGGGGTACTTCTGCTCTGAAAGCAGTTACTATGCCAACCAGGCTACTGGGTCTACACCACCAAGTTAGTGGTTGTTGAAATGAATTTTATTTTGTTGCGTCCTTCGAAGTTAAAGGAACCTTACATATTTTTGTAAAAACAAACTCGGTATTTCGCTGGGATTCGAACCGGGGACCTTCTGCTCTGAAAGCAGTTACTATGCCAACCAGGCTACTGGGTCTACACCACCAAGTTGGTGGTTGTTGAAATGAATTTTATTTCGTTGCGTCCTTCGAAGTTAAAGGAACCTTACATATTTTTGTAAAAACAAATTCGGTATTTCGCTGGGATTCGAACCGGGGACGTTCTGCTCTAGTAGCAGTTACTATGCCAACCAGGCTACTGGGTCTACACCATCAAATTGGTGGTTGTTGAATTGTATTTTCTTGGTGAGTCCTTCAAAGTTAAAGGAACCTTACATATTTTTGTAAAAAGAAACTCGGTATTTCGCTGGGATTCGAACCCGGGACCTTCTGCTCTGAAAGCAGTTACTATGCCAACCAGGCTACTGGGTCTACACCACCAACTGGGTGGTTGTTGAAATGGGTTTTATTTTGTTGCGTCCTTCGAAGTTAAAGGAACCTTACATATTTTTGTAAAAACAAACTCGGTATTTCGCTGGGATTCGAACCGGGGACCTTCTGCTCTGAAAGCAGTTACTATGCCAACCAGGCTACTGGGTCTACACCACCAAGTTGGTGGTTGTTGAAATGAATTTTATTTTGTTGCGTCCTTCGAAGTTAAAGGAACCTTACATATTTTTGTAAAAACAAACTTGGTATTTCGCTGGGATTCGAACCGGGGACCTTCCGCTCTGAAAGCAGTTACTATGCCAACCAGGCTACTGGGTCTACACCACCAAGTTGGTGGTTGTTGAAATGAATTTTATTTTGTTGCGTCCTTCGAAATTAAAGGAACCTTTCATATTTTTGTAAAAACAAACTCGGCATTTCGCTGGGATTCGAACCGGGGAACTTCTGCTCTGATAGCAGTTACTATGCCAACCAGGCTACTGGGTCTATACCACCAACTTGGTGGTTGTTGGAATGGATTTTATTTTGTTGCGTCCTTCGAAGTTAAAGGAACCTTAAATATTTTTGTAAAAACAAACTCGGTATTTCGCTGGGATTCGAACTGGGGACCTTCTGCTCTGAAAGCAGTTACTATGCCAACCAGGCTACTGGGTCTACACCTCCAAGTTGGTGGTTGTTGAAATGAATTTTATTTTGTTGCGTCCTTCGAAGTTAAAGGAACCTTACATATTTTTGTAAAAACAAACTCGGTATTTCACTGGTATTCGAACCGGGGTACTTCTGCTCTGAAAGCAGTTACTATGCCAACCAGGCTACTGGGTCTACACCACCAAGTAGGTGGTTGTTGAAATGAATTTTATTTTGTTGCGTCCTTCGAAGTTAAAGGAACCTTACATATTTTTGTAAAAACAAACTCGGTATTTCGCTGGGATTCGAACCGGGGACCTTCTGCTCTGAAAGCAGTTACTATGCCAACCAGGCTACTGGGTATACACCACCAAGTTGGTGGTTGTTGAAATGAATTTTATTTTGTTGCGTCCTTCGAAGTTAAAGGAACCTTACATATTTTTGTAAAAACAAATTCGGTATTTCGCTGGGATTCGTACCGGGGACGTTCTGCTCTAGTAGCAGTTACTATGCCAACCAGGCTACTGGGTCTACACCATCAAATTGGTGGTTGTTGAATTGTATTTTCTTGGTGAGTCCTTCAAAGTTAAAGGAACCTTACATATTTTTGTAAAAAGAAACTCGGTATTTCGCTGGGATTCGAACCCGGGACCTTCTGCTCTGAAAGCAGTTACTATGCCAACCAGGCTACTGGGTCTACACCACCAAGTGGGTGGTTGTTGAAATGGGTTTTATTTTGTTGCGTCCTTCGAAGTTAAAGGAACCTTACATATTTTTGTAAAAACAAACTCGGTATTTCGGTGGGATTCGAACCGGGGACCTTCTGCTCTGAAAGCAGTTCCTATGCCAACCAGGCTACTGGGTCTACACCACCAAGTTGGTGGTTGTTGAAATGAATTTTATTTTGTTGCGTCCTTCGAAGTTAAAGGAACCTTACATATTTTTGTAAAACAAACTTGGTATTTCGCTGGGATTCGAACCGGGGACCTTCTGCTCTGAAAGCAGTTACTATGCCAACCAGGCTACTGGGTCTACACCACCAAGTTGGTGGTTGTTGAAATGAATTTTATTTTGTTGCGTCCTTCGAAATTAAAGGAACCTTACATATTTTTGTAAAAACAAACTCGGTATTTCGCTGAGCTTCGAACCGGGGACCTTCTACTCTGAAAGCAGTTACTATGCCAACCAGGCTACTGGGTCTACACTACCGAGTAGGCGGTTGTTGAAATGAAGTTTATTTTGTTGCGTCTTTTAAAGTTAAAGGAACCTTACGTAATTTTTTAAAAACACTTAACAAACTCGGTACTTCGCTGAGATTCGAACCGAAGACCTTCTGCTCTGAAGGCAGTTACTACACTGTTAGAAATTTCCCTGTAAAAACGGTGTTTTTACCATATATTTAATTGTTATTTTACCGTTTTCAGACAAAAAGGTCGAATAACCATTAAAAAGATGGTATTGAACTGTTAAATAGGAGTGAAAATGGTTTATGGACCATTTTTATCAAGAACGGTAAATTAACCGTAATTTTCGTGGCGCGATTTCGTGGCGCCATCTGGATGCTTAAGTCACCTAAGATGGCGGGCTTGCCATCCTGCAACATTAATAGGATTAATAGTAGTTTGGATTAATAGTACCACCAACTAGGATTAATATCCATCTGGATGCGCCATCTGGATGCTTAAGTCACCTAAGATGGCGGGCTTGCCATCCTGCAACATTAATAGGATTAATAGTAGTTTGGATTAATAGTACCACCAAATAGGATTAATAGTACCACCAACTAGGTGGTTGTTGGAATGGATTTTATTTTGTTGTGTCCTTCGAAGTTAAAGGAACCTTACATATTTTTGTAAAAACAAACTCGGTATTTCGCTGGGATTCGAACCGGGGACCTTCTGCTCTGAAAGCAGTTACTATGCCAACCAGGCTACTGGGTCTACACCACCAAGTTGGTGGTTGTTGAAATGAATTTTATTTTGTTGCGTCCTTCGAAGTTAAAGGAACCTTACATATTTTTGTAAAAACAAACTCGGTATTTCACTGGGATTCGAACCGGGGTACTTCTGCTCTGAAAGCAGTTACTATGCCAACCAGGCTACTGGGTCTACACCACCAAGTTAGTGGTTGTTGAAATGAATTTTATTTTGTTGCGTCCTTCGAAGTTAAAGGAACCTTACATATTTTTGTAAAAACAAACTCGGTATTTCGCTGGGATTCGAACCGGGGACCTTCTGCTCTGAAAGCAGTTACTATGCCAACCAGGCTACTGGGTCTACACCACCAAGTTGGTGGTTGTTGAAATGAATTTTATTTCGTTGCGTCCTTCGAAGTTAAAGGAACCTTACATATTTTTGTAAAAACAAATTCGGTATTTCGCTGGGATTCGAACCGGGGACGTTCTGCTCTAGTAGCAGTTACTATGCCAACCAGGCTACTGGGTCTACACCATCAAATTGGTGGTTGTTGAATTGTATTTTCTTGGTGAGTCCTTCAAAGTTAAAGGAACCTTACATATTTTTGTAAAAAGAAACTCGGTATTTCGCTGGGATTCGAACCCGGGACCTTCTGCTCTGAAAGCAGTTACTATGCCAACCAGGCTACTGGGTCTACACCACCAACTGGGTGGTTGTTGAAATGGGTTTTATTTTGTTGCGTCCTTCGAAGTTAAAGGAACCTTACATATTTTTGTAAAAACAAACTCGGTATTTCGCTGGGATTCGAACCGGGGACCTTCTGCTCTGAAAGCAGTTACTATGCCAACCAGGCTACTGGGTCTACACCACCAAGTTGGTGGTTGTTGAAATGAATTTTATTTTGTTGCGTCCTTCGAAGTTAAAGGAACCTTACATATTTTTGTAAAAACAAACTTGGTATTTCGCTGGGATTCGAACCGGGGACCTTCTGCTCTGAAAGCAGTTACTATGCCAACCAGGCTACTGGGTCTACACCACCAAGTTGGTGGTTGTTGAAATGAATTTTATTTTGTTGCGTCCTTCGAAATTAAAGGAACCTTTCATATTTTTGTAAAAACAAACTCGGCATTTCGCTGGGATTCGAACCGGGGAACTTCTGCTCTGATAGCAGTTACTATGCCAACCAGGCTACTGGGTCTATACCACCAACTTGGTGGTTGTTGGAATGGATTTTATTTTGTTGCGTCCTTCGAAGTTAAAGGAACCTTAAATATTTTTGTAAAAACAAACTCGGTATTTCGCTGGGATTCGAACTGGGGACCTTCTGCTCTGAAAGCAGTTACTATGCCAACCAGGCTACTGGGTCTACACCTCCAAGTTGGTGGTTGTTGAAATGAATTTTATTTTGTTGCGTCCTTCGAAGTTAAAGGAACCTTACATATTTTTGTAAAAACAAACTCGGTATTTCACTGGTATTCGAACCGGGGTACTTCTGCTCTGAAAGCAGTTACTATGCCAACCAGGCTACTGGGTCTACACCACCAAGTAGGTGGTTGTTGAAATGAATTTTATTTTGTTGCGTCCTTCGAAGTTAAAGGAACCTTACATATTTTTGTAAAAACAAACTCGGTATTTCGCTGGGATTCGAACCGGGGACCTTCTGCTCTGAAAGCAGTTACTATGCCAACCAGGCTACTGGGTATACACCACCAAGTTGGTGGTTGTTGAAATGAATTTTATTTTGTTGCGTCCTTCGAAGTTAAAGGAACCTTACATATTTTTGTAAAAACAAATTCGGTATTTCGCTGGGATTCGTACCGGGGACGTTCTGCTCTAGTAGCAGTTACTATGCCAACCAGGCTACTGGGTCTACACCATCAAATTGGTGGTTGTTGAATTGTATTTTCTTGGTGAGTCCTTCAAAGTTAAAGGAACCTTACATATTTTTGTAAAAAGAAACTCGGTATTTCGCTGGGATTCGAACCCGGGACCTTCTGCTCTGAAAGCAGTTACTATGCCAACCAGGCTACTGGGTCTACACCACCAAGTGGGTGGTTGTTGAAATGGGTTTTATTTTGTTGCGTCCTTCGAAGTTAAAGGAACCTTACATATTTTTGTAAAAACAAACTCGGTATTTCGGTGGGATTCGAACCGGGGACCTTCTGCTCTGAAAGCAGTTCCTATGCCAACCAGGCTACTGGGTCTACACCACCAAGTTGGTGGTTGTTGAAATGAATTTTATTTTGTTGCGTCCTTCGAAGTTAAAGGAACCTTACATATTTTTGTAAAACAAACTTGGTATTTCGCTGGGATTCGAACCGGGGACCTTCTGCTCTGAAAGCAGTTACTATGCCAACCAGGCTACTGGGTCTACACCACCAAGTTGGTGGTTGTTGAAATGAATTTTATTTTGTTGCGTCCTTCGAAATTAAAGGAACCTTACATATTTTTGTAAAAACAAACTCGGTATTTCGCTGAGCTTCGAACCGGGGACCTTCTACTCTGAAAGCAGTTACTATGCCAACCAGGCTACTGGGTCTACACTACCGAGTAGGCGGTTGTTGAAATGAAGTTTATTTTGTTGCGTCTTTTAAAGTTAAAGGAACCTTACGTAATTTTTTAAAAACACTTAACAAACTCGGTACTTCGCTGAGATTCGAACCGAAGACCTTCTGCTCTGAAGGCAGTTACTACACTGTTAGAAATTTCCCTGTAAAAACGGTGTTTTTACCATATATTTAATTGTTATTTTACCGTTTTCAGACAAAAAGGTCGAATAACCATTAAAAAGATGGTATTGAACTGTTAAATAGGAGTGAAAATGGTTTATGGACCATTTTTATCAAGAACGGTAAATTAACCGTAATTTTCGTGGCGCGATTTCGTGGCGCCATCTGGATGCTTAAGTCACCTAAGATGGCGGGCTTGCCATCCTGCAACATTAATAGGATTAATAGTAGTTTTTAAAATCTTCATCCAACCTCCGCGCCAAATTCCTGCAGCAAAAGACACAAGACTACAACTCAACTCAGCTCTTTCGCTCTCGTCAATTGTTTTGTTTGGATCCGTTCCGTCCCGTTTTGTCCTCGACTCGACCAGTTTGTTTTGAGCCTTTGGGAAAAAGGTATGTATTGTACTTTAATGATTGATATATATTTATGTTTAATTCTAGTGTAATATATTTTGTTACTAGAACTCATACTACTCATAGAACAATCTTAAAGTAAACTTCCCGTTTGTTTAGGCCTAAAATCCCAATATTAAAAATTGACCGGTCCCGATCACTCCTATTTAATTTGATGTAAAATGCGCCTTTTTATTTGATCAACATTTCGCTTAAAGTTATCAAAATATGGTGAAATTCCCTAAACACCTCCTTTTTTCCTGTTTGAAGACCAGTTAAGTATATTACATAAACATACAAAATGAGTCATTACTTAATTTAGTAATATACATGTTCCACCCTTATATTTTTCTTTAAGAATGTGTAATTTGAAAAATAAAAACGGGAATCATTTTAAATACTTCATTTAGGACTACATAGTTGTGATTCTAATGCAAAACTCGAGTTACACTGTTATCAATCACAGGGGTCTGTTTAGAAGAAATTTGGGTCGGTTTTAGGACCCTTCACAAAACATTTTACCTTAAAAAAGGACCCTTCAGAAAGTATTTTTGCCTTTAAACAGACCCTTTTTTCTTAATACTTCAAATATTGGACCCTATTTTCACAAAAACAGGCTCCTTGCTGAAAAAACTAATTTAACGCTAACTTCAAATTCACAAAATTATGAGTAGATTTTCACAATTTTTAAGAAAAACAGACCCTTCACAAAAAGTCTGGAATGACCCCTGAACCCAAGCAGCACAATCCGTCGTGTGAGCGTAAAAGTCGATCTAATGACGGTATTGCTGAGCGTCAGACACTCGATCAAAAATCTTGGAAATGTGTCCGCCAAATCTTGAATGAATTTAACGTTTTGGTGTGACTTAACGGGAGGACGATTCGGGTGTTTAGCAAACATTAAATTAGATCTCAATGTTGAAGATTAACCCGCCCTATCTTGAGTGAATCAAACGTTTTGGGGTGAAGATTGGGGCGTTTAGCGAATGGATTTTCATCCATCCGATGAACGTTATTTTATAAAGTGTTGGTGACGGATATACCCTCCCACGGATCCCCCCTCCCATAGTATTCCCCACCCCCCTGAGGATGGGGGAATCATCCCGTCCCTATGTCTTTTTTTATATTTTCTTTCCCTCGACCTTGGAGAGATCAAGGTACTCGTTTTTTACTTTATTTGAAACTTGTTCCTATGTTGTACAGAGGTCTGAACTGAGTCATCGTTCTCCTTCTTCAGTTTCTTCAACTTTTCCTAACCTAAAGCATAAAGTAAAGCACATTAAGGTTTACTTTTTTTAGTAATTGTTGAATTTTTTCAGCAATTTACTAATCACATTTGACTTAAGCAACTAGTTTTAAGTTGTTGTATTATTTTTTCAATTAAATGTAACTAATTGTATTATTTTACGAAATCTGCGCTTTAATTTCACTACGTTATAGACTTAGGATGTTCAACTTTTCTTTCAATGATATAAGAATAGAAGTAAAAGAGAACTATGCGACTTAAACATGACTCAAATAATGAAATGGATATACTTACATCCATCAGAATCACTTTTCATAGAGACCAATTAAAGCACTAAAATTCCTAAAATCAAAAATGTTATGATTTGAATAATGAAATGAATATACTTACATCCATCAGAATCACTTTTCATAGAGACCAATTAAAGCACTAAAATTCCTAAAATCAAAAATGTTATGACTCAAATAATGAAATGAATATACTTACATCCATCAGAATCACTTTTCAGAGAGACCAATTAAAGCACTAAAATTCCTAAAATCAAAAATGTTATGAATTGAATAATGAAATGAATATACTTACATCCATCAGAATCACTTTTCAAAGAGACCAATTAAAGCACTAAAATTCCTAAAATCAAAAATGTTATGAATTGAATAATGAAATGAATATACTTACATCCATCAGAATCACTTTTCATAGAGACCAATTAAAGCAATAAAATTCCTAAAACAAAAATGTTATGAATTGAAAAATGAAATGCTTACATCCCTCACTATCATTTAGGCTGCGGTCAGTCAAAAAATCAGTATGGTATCTGTTAAAAAAATCTGCAGTATCTGGTTATCGGACAATAGGAAAACCGCAATCAACCCCCTTCAATGGTCCCTCCAACAAAAGACAGCCCTCGGGGAGGAGCGAGAAGTCACTATCGGGTGTCTGCTAATTGACTAGGGGGTTGACTTCGGACTCCTTCGCTATTGTTGGAGGGGTCATGAATGGGGAGATACTGCAGATTTTTTTGAACAGATACCATACTGATTTTCTTTCTGACCGTGCCCTTACGTTCAGTTTCTAAAGCCCCATTGAAAACTGGAATTCCTTAAATCAAAAATATTTTTATGGCGAATTTCAAGAAGTTTTGAATTAAAAAGTATAAAAAAAGTTCCACCAAACATAACTTTTTCAAAAAAGGATACATTGAAGTTTCAGCATATTCTTCAGCAATTTATGAATAAGTTATTCATAAACTCTTCTTAACACCTGAAAAACAGACACATAATAAGATCAAGATCAATGTAAAATTAAACAAATATGTGCAAATTACCGCGGCTTCCATCGAAGGAGGACCTTTCTGCTCTCTCTCTCTTCCATATATCTGAGAAGGGTTCTCCGAAGCGCACGCCGGTCGTCGCTCGCTTTCTGTCTGCCTCTGCTCCGCTGTGGCTGTTGCTACTCTCTCCTCTCTGGCCTGAAGGTCGCCCCTCTCTCCAGTCTGAGTGGAGGAATGCGGGGGTAAAGACCACGGTGGGGGGTCCCGGTGTCCTTGTCCGACATTGGAGCATAGATTGGATGTACCGTACGAAACGAGTGTTTTCGTGGGAACAAATGGCGTGATGAAATGAGTTTGAATTCTCAAAAATATGAAAAAGAAGGTGCGCCCAAATATTTGTTTCCAACTACAGCACACACTCAGAAGATATAGGGCGGGGTGGGATAAAATAGGACACTTTTTAGCTATTTTCATGTATTCTAAGTTTTATGGGATAAAAATTAACACTTTTTAATGATTTCTTTCAATTGGATCTTGACATTACATTCCTCGTTAAGTTTGATTCTTGATTTGGTTACATAATTCACATACATCATTACCATCAATAAGTCAATCAAAAAGATCAGATTCTTGTGGACAGAGATTTTTCCCCACGTTTAAGCATTTCATATTTTTATGTTTAGCTTTTCCTATTTCCTACATTAAAAAAAGTTAAATAAATATGTCTACTTCAAGATTTTATACAATCCCTTTGTTTGCTCTGAGATGTGTACTAGAACAGGACTAACTTCATTTAGTTTTAAAATTCTTTGAGGACTTATATGAAAATTAAACCAACTAAAATGAAAATGTCGTATGAACTATCGTTTATTGATTATCTAAAATTGAACTTCGCATCTATTGAAGGATCGCTATGATAACAAACTTTTTGATAAACCTGAAACCAATTTATTTAACATTTTTTCCAGATTGCCTCATACTGTTTATTTTAGATTTTACCGTCTATTTCAAAATTTGATTACAAAAAAAAAAACAGATTTAGCCACATAATAATGCTGGTTTTTTGCTAGATTAATACCTTGATATTTCTATAATATGTTATCGTAGCACCGAAATCTCCTAAACTTCGAGGATCGAATCACGATGCATAACGATTTTCAGTTTCGGTACTTTTACGGTACGCGGTAAGAGGAAGCTATACAATACTCGACTACAACGTTTTCTGACTAACAAACAAAGTAGTTCCCAGTGCGGTGTCTGAATTTTGAGAACTATGAAGAACGTGAATTTAAAAATGTTATTATTTTGTTATATATATAGCGTCTTTTTATCACGACTTGCGTACCGAACCTCCTCCTAGCAACCCAACAGGCTTTCTGTTTATGCAGTGTCTGCTTCCGCGTATTGACGTCATACGGTTAGAAAATGTTGCTCTCTATCATCTCTATAATTTCGGGCACAATGCTTTTTTTAAGGATATGGGAGGTTGTGACATTCTTACCGAATAACAAAATAATAAAGTTATCCTAAAAAACAAATCCTCAATAAAGAACAAAGAGAACTCTCATTTGATTTAAAATGAAAATCGGAGTCTTTTTATTAATCGGTCATATTAATCGCACTCTGGGGGTTAACTTCCGATCAAGTCAAAGGAGAATACAACTGTCTGTAATAATATGCAATTAGAAGATTATAAGTCTACAAAACAACTGAAAATGAGGTGTACTTTAGAAGAAAGAATATTTTTTTGTGTTGAAATACCACAGACTCAAGAAATCTTGATAGCATTAAACAATAGATTGATCACATAAAACGATACATTTTAGGTTGATTTAAATAGAGTGATCGGGACCAGATCAGTCAATTTCGATAACATTATCCGATTGATAACATAAACTGGGTGGAATGTCGATCACGTTATGTTCACATTCTGACCCTACCATTGGTTTTTATTCTTTTAATAAATCATATCAGGAATCAACACATATTAGGGAAATAATTTTGAATTTTATCAAGTACCATTCTGTCCTCAAATCCCCAATTATCGGCAGAAATGCAGAGGAAAGCATTTTATTTTATATTCTACACTTAAATTTAATCGCATCTATTGATAAAACCAAGCCCTGCAAATTAAAATCAAGGTACAATCTCAAGTATTTTTTATCCCCATTCGATTCTAGAATCGATTTACCACAAATTTAATATCCCTAAAATAGGGAATTGGAGTATTGAGATTCCCTAATGTTTGAATTTTCAGAGCTGCCATCTGTTAAAATATTTGTGAACTACGAATTTTTGAAATTTTGTGGGAAAAAATTCTTAGATCAGCCAAGAAGGTAGCAGCAGACCGCGTATTTTTATCTCTTTTAGTTTATTTTTTATTAATTTTTGAAATCGTTCAGTTAGTTTTGGGACACCCTGTAGTAGCTATAGTTATTCTTCTAAGTGGATCCTATCCTAACATAAAAAATATTATGTTGTTTTCAATCCATATAACAGCAGGGCAAAATTCGATCCGTATACCTTAAACCCTATCCCCGAATTTCGATATAGTTAGCTAACACCTTTTTATTTTTGTTACTAAATCTTGGGAATCAGATTTTCATTATAAATATATTTCCTTACAATTTACCTGTAATCGATTTCAAAAGTGGTTAAATTTTAGCGCTTATGTTGAATATCAGGCCAGTTTTGCAAAAAAAAAAAAAAAATATTTTGAAGTTGCATATTTTAGTAGGAGACTGTTGTCCACACAACATATCGAAATTTCTACTTGATTTACATTATTATTGGATTTGCAACGCTTTTATGGACCTCGCTTTCGTATAAGGGGGTGATTGGATTGCGCATTCGAGTTATAAAGGCTGCTTAATCAATTTTCACCGGGTCAACGATCTTTTGTACTTAAGTAATAAGTATGCCTCATTTTATAGAATCTTGAATTTAAAGATAATTAAAGAGGCTGCCCGCAGGCCGCATGGGCCCACAAAGCTCCCTGAAAGCCCCCCCCCCACCAATAAAAAGTAGCTTTAGAATACTTTTTAGCATATTAAAATGCAAAAATTTTTCGGGGGAGGACCCTCGAACCTCTCCTTCCTCTTCTTCTCTCTCTCTTCTTACCTCTTAGCTAATGGAGTAGCTTTAGTCGGTCGTTTTCTATATGGTGAAAAATAGTTTGAGGTTTGGAGAGGGAGGTTGTATACCAATACCCTGAAATTCACCCTCATGAGCGAAGCAAGGGGTTATAAAGGCTTAGGTCAACCTTTATCACGAGGAGGGACAAATGGAGTATCCAAAAATTAGGTAAAACGCTATTTTTAAGGAAATTTACAAACATTTTCCGGAGGAAGACTCCTCTTTAATTAATATTCACTATTAAAAATGTATAGGGCCAAAAATTTATTTACCCTCTAAAATTTTTGTAAACGTACTACCTTCACAATATGTAAATAACCTTCGTCCCTCTCTCGCAGGAAAAGTTTCATATTAAAGACTCTACCCCCGGAAATATATCATGGATAAAAAGAAGCCCGATTACTTTGCGGCCCGCCACTAGACTTGTGATTTCGATTGCGGCCCTCGAGTACTTGAAAGTTGGAAACCCCTGTTCTAGACCCATTTAACTTAAGTAATTTTTGGTGACATATTCTCTCTCTGGTGAGGAAGAAAGAGAAATTTTCTACATGAAATTTTCGTTTCATTCCGTGCATATTTAAGAGTAGGGTTATTCGAGTTGGAAAAAAGTTTGTATTTCGAGTGAAAAATCACGAGTTTATCGAAAGCTTATTAATTAATATTAATTATTCAGTTATATTATTCCGAAATGTTTATATTGTATTAGACTAATAGGGTAAGCATTTTCCAGAAATTCCCGTTGCCATGGCGATTCTTATGTCATCTAGGAATTTATTTTCAAACACAAAATTAGCTGACTGGTTTATATCAAGACTGAGACTCTGATTTTTGCCTAGATTTTGGTCAATGAGTAACGGAATTTCTATTTCTCCCTGAGTTTTGATATCACGTTAATGTGTACTATGTTGATCACCTAGGTGTATTACAAAAAGACATCGGTTTAGGAAAAGCATCTAAAATTTTATTTTTCCCACCAAATGCTTTTCTTACTGTTGGTTATTTCAAATATATACTCGGTAGCAGATAAATAAACATGAAGCATGCAGCCTACCTGGGGAAGCGTAGATCTATGTTTCATCTAGTAGACATCAAAATAATCGTCCGCTGCTGTTATTAGATGTGGAAAATGAAAAAGGAGCTTCTTTAATAATAGATTTAATTAGATACTTCTATCATTTACATTAACATATTAAAGAGTGATAAAAACACGCGGCAATTTCGAAAGGTAGTTTTTCATAAAAAACAAAAGTACGAAGGAGAGTTCTTAGAGTTCCGGGTTTGGCGCTTTATCGCCCAGGAGGGAGAGAAATGTTAAATAGACAGTTCATATCTAACACCCCCGCTGAATGTCTATTCTGACATGATCTGTAATGAGTTCCTAAAGCGTTCGAATTGGGGTTTAGGAAGAGGTTTTGTGAAAGTGTCTGCGACCATGTCGTGGCTGGGTAGATATTCTATTTCTATTATGGACTTTTCTTGCAGGTCAAGTAGGAAATGATACTTAATGTCTATCGCTTTGGTTCTTGCGTTGTTCTTCTCTGTTTGTGACAGCTTTATGCATGATTTATTATCTTCAAACAGGGTTATAGGTAGTTGTTGAGGTAGACCTAAGTCGTTGGTTAGTTGGATTAACCACTGTATTTCCTGTGCGGCATTTGCTGCTGAGATGTATTCAGCTTCTGTCGATGACATGGCGACACAGTTTTGCTTTCTAGAGCTCCAGGATATGATGTTCTTCCCAATTTGAAATAGGTTTCCTCCTGTCGATTTTCTTGTTGTTCGGTCATTTGCCCAATCTGCATCTGCGTAAGCCCTGAGTGTGGGATCTCCTTTTCTAAACATCAGCTTGAGATCTTTGGTCGTCTTTAGGTATCGAATGACCCTTTCCACGGCTTTCCAATCACTTTTCTTGGGGTTTTCTAATTTTCTACTTAGGAGATTTACAGAAGCTGAGATGTCGGGTCTTGTGACATTTGCTAGGTACAATAAGGCTCCTATGGCTTGTCTATAAACCGTGTTGTTTGACATTGGCTCGTCTTCTTCTGATTTGCAGAAGTTTGTCTCCATAGGTGTATAGGTTGGTTTACTGTCAGTAAGATCGAACTTCCGTATTATATCTTCTATTTTTCCTTTTTGACTGATTCCTATACTTCCATCCTTTTCTTTAGTTATCTCCATTCCCAAATAGTGCTTGGGTTCTCCAAGATCTTTTATATCATATTCCTTCTTCAGTTTTGAGATGATATTCGCAGCTTCATCTTCATTCTTACTTGCTATCAGGATGTCATCTACGTATACAATAATAAACATGGAATGTTCCTTCGTAAACAGGCAAGGATCTGTTTTGCTTTGTTTAAATTCGTTCTTGAGAAGACTTTCTGCAATTCTTTCATTCCACGCTCTTGCTGCTTGTTTCAAACCATAAATGGCTTTCTTCAACTTGCATACTTTGTTTTCTTCTCCTGGTTTCTCGTATCCTTCAGGTTGATCCATGTATATTTCTTCTTCCAGTTTTCCATAGAGGAAGGCAGTTTTTACATCTATGTGACGTATTTTCATTTTGTAGTGCACTGCGCTAGCTAAGAATGTTCTGATTGTTGTGTGCTTGACTACGGGAGCAAATGTTTCATCGTAGTCTGTTCCAAATTTCTGGCTAAAACCCTTTTCTACGAGTCTGGCTTTATATCGGTAGATTTCGCCTTTTTCGTTTCGTTTTGCTTTAAATGTCCACTTGCATCCTATGGATTTTCTGTCCTTTGGTAGATTTACGAGTTCCCAAGTTTGATTTTCTTCAAGACTCTTCATTTCTTCTTTTGTGGCTTGTATCCATTTTTCTCTTTCTTCTATCTTTATCGTCTGTATTTCCTTCCAGTCTTTAGGTTCAAATTCGTCTGGATTTTCGGCATGATAACCATATCTTTCAGGTGGTTGGCCCTTTGTTGATCTGTTGGATCTTCTTACTTGGTTATCCGATTCGGGATCTTCGGTTTCTTCATTTTCCTTTTCTTGATCTTTGTGAGTTATCGGAGTGACTTCAGATATTTCTTTTGCTTCAATAAATTTGACCGTTCTGCATACTTCTATTTTGTCGTCAGGGAGCAGGATTCTGTATCCTTTTCTTCTGCTGTCATACCCAACTAGTATGCCTTCAGTTGCGGTGTTTGAGAGTTTTCCTCTTTTTGCTTTGTGGATGTATGCAAAGGCTTTGGATCCGAATGTCCTCAGGTAGGAGAGGTCAGGTTTCCTTTTATTCCATAACTCATATGGCGTCTTCTTGTTGGCTTTAGTAGGAATTCTGTTCTGAAGATAGTTTGCCGTAATAACTGCTTCGGCCCAATACCTCTTCGGTAAGTTTGAGTCGGCTAGAAGACATTTGACCATTTCTATGAGGGTTCTATTCTTCCTCTCACTAACTCCATTTTGAGCTGGACAATATGGAACTGTGAATTCGTGTTGAATTCCATGATGTTCAAAGTAGCTTGATAGCTCTTTGTTGAGGTATTCGCCTCCATTGTCGCTTCTTAGCGTTTTCAACTTTGTTCCAAATTTGTTACTGGTTAAGGCAACATATTGCTTCAGCTTTTCCGTCACTTCGCTTTTCTTCTTCATTAGGTAAATCATTGTGAATCTGCTGTAATCATCTATAAAGGTTACGAAGTACAGATTTCCACTCACGGATGGAGTTTCAATTGGTCCGCATACGTCTGAATGAACGAGTTGAAGGGGTTTTGTGGCTCTAAATGTTGATTCTTTAGGATATGGATTATCTGTGAGCTTGCATTTTATGCAGTCTGTACGTACAAAATCTACGCTGAAAACTCGACATTTTCAAAATGAACTGCAGTATAAAAACATAACCACGCTTTTAAAAGATTGTTTATATACTGGGGAACTAGAAAAAATTAATTGGACAGGATTGCAGGGTTGCTGTTAGAAAAAAATGACGCCTAAAACACAAAAATTAAGAAAAATAGCTGAAAATCCAATTTTTTTGTTACACAAAAATGGGACGTGGTAGAGCTTTTTTACTTGCAGATATTTGAATAACTATATGAATTAGTAGCAAAAATAGTAATTTGGTTGTTGATAGGAAACCACTGTCGACTAGTGTTATCATTACCTTTAATATACATCCCCCCTCTACCCCTTGAACACTTTTTGTGAATTTTCTGTTACATTCTGAATTTTGTGAATATAAAAACCACAAATTTGACTTCAAATATTTATTTTATGAGTATATACACTGATTTATCAGTATGTTTTAGAATTTAAAATTTTTTTCATTAAATTACATTGAAAATCAATGTATTTTAATGGCTGGTATAATATCAGGTTCTGAAGAAAATACATTTTATACAAATAAATGAGGAGTATCGCCCACTGTATTCATAAAAGTAGAGACAAGTAAAATAAAAAAAAGTAAAAGTATATTAAATACATGAATAATATTAATCTAATTTAACTTATACATCAATTTGAACATTTACACAATACAAAAACATTTAAAAATATAAAATTTATTATCTTAAAAATTAAGTTAAGAAATTTAATTACTGTTCTGAATGAATTTCATAAAGCGTACAGTAAGAATAATCACAGAAATAAAAAGCAATTAAATGCAGTAAAAAATAAATTTGTTCTTAATGTGTATCTTTTTCTTTATTTTAAGTACCATAAACCATAATTCATCTTTATATCTTTAAATATTTAAAAAAATAAAGCAATTCAAGAACATAAATTAATATAACATTAAATATGTTGCCGTCCTTTTGTTTTTAATTAAGTATAAACGAATAAATATCGTTTGCAATATAAAAATAAGAGCAGAAAAAGAAAAACAAAAGCGTTGTTGATATAAATAAAATAATTAAAAACCTTACACGTATCGTCATAGTCAATCGCACAACATGGAGTAAAATACAAATGTCTGAACAGGGTAATTTTTTAAAAAATCATTATAAAAAATGAGCAGGTTTGCGCACCCTAAATTTAGCTGTAAGTGTTCCCTAATAGTGTGAACTTTATCAGGTAACTTTGATTTGGGCTGTGCAGAGCAGCGCACCCTTTTAAAAACCTCTCTAAACATAAAAAATGTAGTTGTAAAGGCAAAAAAATTACAAATTCTTGAATTCAATCGCTTTTTATAAAAGGAAAAACATAATTATTTGAAATTTTAAAAATACATAAAGAAAGCTCATGCAATTGGCAATCAGGCACACTTTATTCCGTTTTGATTAATTTATTTTTCAATTCACAAAAAATTCTTGCGTAAACCTCTTGAAAAGCCAAAAATCAACGAAAAATTGCCTTTAATATCAATGAAATCTCAACTTTAACTGAACCTAGCAACAAAACTAAAAAGCCGATTGCCAAATCAAGTATACCGATGAATGCACAATTTATTCAGCTATCAGAAAATGTAATTTTTATTAATGTTTGCTTAATTTCGTGTTAAGCCTTTTTGGCACGGCAATACTCCACTGTGCGCCGGTTAAGTCATGTTTAACTGGAACTTTCCTTCTCACCATTGCCAGTTAGCCTTAAGCGCCGCTTAAAGTTCCCGTTAAACTAATCGGTACTTTAAACCCCTAAAAACTCGTGTACATTACAAATATTTGTTTCCATTCATGTCCTTTCTTAAAAAATGAGTTTTAGTAGGCATTTTTTGAAGTTTCGTGTTAAATTTAACGAAAAATCGTTGCCTTAATACTGTGCACTTACCATTTTTCCAGCAAAATGCTTTTATACAAACATACACCACAGCCAGACGAATTTGTTTAAAAACACGGGGGTTGCTGCATTTAAAACAGAAAGTTTCATACTAAACAACTGTCCAATGTTCAAATTTGTGACATGCTTAGTTCTTTTGTAGTAGCATCAGTCTCGTTATTTAATAGCCACACCTCGTATATATATTGCTGTCCTTTAAAAACAACCCACTGTTTAATATTTTCTCCATTAAAAGTTCAATAAAGAGGATAATTAAATCGAACAAAAAACTGTTGTAACGGCTCATCCTCCTTAACATTTTAGTGTTCAGCATGTTTAATTCCAATTATCCATTACAAATTGGCAGTCAATTAAGTAAGAATTTGAAAAAAAAAACACCTTTTCCTAGAAGGACTCTAATTGGCCGACTGAGCTAAAACTTTAATATTTTATTCTCATAGTATAGTGGAGTCGCTTGTGTCAAAAACCAATGGTGTAAAAAAAACTTTTGGCAGAAGCTTAGTGAGTGCTATCATTCGATTCGTAATGACGTCTACATTAACGTGGTACCGGGTGTTTTTTCCGAATTCCGTGCAGGGGGTTTCTATGACGTCATGAATGCAAGATGGCCGCCGCAGGAAAAAAGCTGTAAATGGCGATCTAGCAATGTTATCGGAACTATTTTTGGACAAAAAGCTCAGAAATATATATTTTTATCGAATAGCTACAAAAATAAGCATCTAAATCGGTTAAAAATTGCGTTTATGACGTCATAACCAAAAAATGGCTATTTTCACCAAAAATACAGTATTTTGTCATGTAGTACTTTAAATAGATGCTATTTTCAACGTGAATGTAATGAAAATATGTTCATAATAAAAAAACCAACAATGAAAATTTCATTGATGGTCACAAAAGGCGGATATGACGTCAGAAATCCAAAATGGCTGCCCCATAGGATAAAATTTTTTATTTTTTTATTCAAAAATTTTTTAATTGGGAATTATTACACTTATAGGAATGTAATAAAGGTATTTTGAGGATAAAATATAACAAAACATTTTAAAATTCCTGAAAAAAGCATCGAAATATTAGGTGTGAAAGACAGAACTACAGTATTTTGTCATGTAATACCTTAAATAGATGCTATTTTCAACGTTAATGTAAAGAAAATATGTTCATAATTAAAATGCCAGCAATGGAAATTTCATTCTTTGCCACACAAGGCGGATATGGCGTCAGAAATACAAGATGGCTGGCATGTGAAATGAATTTCTTTAGTTTTTTTACTCCAAAATTTTTTAATTGGGAATTATTTTATCCTTAAAATGACTTTGTTACAACATTAAAAAGAAATAATAATTCCCAAATAAAAAATTTTGGAGTAAAAAACTAAAGAAATTCATTTCACATGCCAGCCATCTTGGATTTCTGACGCCATATCCGCCTTGTGTGGCAAAGAATGAAATTTCCATTGCTGGCATTTTAATTATGAACATATTTTCTTTACATTAACGTTGAAAATAGCATCTATTTAAGGTATTACATGACAAAATACTGTAGTTCTGTCTTTCACACCTAATATTTCGATGCTTTTTTCAGGAATTTTAAAATGTTTTGTTATATTTTATCCTCAAAATACCTTTATTACATTCATATAAGTGTAATAATTCCCAATTAAAAAATTTTTGAATAAAAAAATAAAAAATTTTATTCTATGGGGCAGCCATTTTGGATTTCTGACGTCATATCCGCCTTTTGTGACCATCAATGAAATTTTCATTGTTGTTTTTTTTATTATGAACATATTTTCATTACATTCACTTTGAAAATAGCATCTATTTAAAGTACTACATGACAAAATACTGTATTTTTGGTGAAAATAGGCATTTTTTGGTTATGACGTCATAAACGCAATTTTTAACCGATTTAGATGCTTATTTTTGTAGCTATTCGATAAAAATATATATTTCTGAGCTTTTTGTCCAAAAATAGTTCCGATAACATTGCTAGATCGCCCTTTACAGCTTTTTTCCTGCGGCGGCCATCTTGCATTCATGACGTCATAGAAACCCCCTGCACGGAATTCGGAAAAAACACCCGGTACCACGTTAATGTAGACGTCATTACGAATCGAATGATACCACTCACTAAGCTTCTGCCAAAAATTTTTCGAAACATGACATAAGCGACCCCACTAGTAATGGGATTACATATAAACGCGCGAAAAATGCTCTAAAGTCTTTATAACATACATTTTTACAAAATCTGTAAATCTGAAGCACATTTTTTGTTAAAAATGATCTCAGCTTGTTTAAAAAATAAGTAAATAAACCGTTCTTTGACCAGTTTTTACATCCCTGACACTCTAACTCTTGTATTCTACACAAACGTTGTAACTCATTACCATGTGAATTACCCTGTTTTTTGGACTTTTTCGTATTCTACTCCTCCATAAGACCAGACCATGTTTCATGATCATGTAGTAAAATGTAACCCTAGAAATTTGGGTGGTAACGCTTGTCTTGTATTCTACACAAACGTCGTAACTCATTACCATGTGAGTTACCCTGTTTTTTTGGACTTTTTCGTATTCTACTCCTCCATAAGACCATGTTTCATGTAGTAAAATGTAACCCCACAAATTAAGAACCTTTTTCGAGTTTTTGACTATTCCCCCTTAAAGAGGGTTCAATGATGCATTTTATATCCAAAAATGGAGTCGTTACGATAATTATTAAAGAAATGCCAATTAGTTTTTCCAAAAAATAGGTTGACAATCATGTTCGTATTTTATTTGATAGATGGCAGCACGGTTTCGCCCTTTCGTCTTTAGACCATTTAAATCTCTTTTTTTTTTAATAGTTAACGAATTTGTACGAATTATTCCTTTTAATATGCTCTTATATGGTAACCGGGCTATTTTTAGAGACCTGTTTCGTAATTTTACCTCGCTCCGTTCGGACCTACGAATTTTCAAAGTTGGAAGTTCCTAGCCAGGCTATTTGAACGATTCAACATTCTTCAATCTGTCGACACATTCAATCAAAAAAGGTCGCTCATAATCCTTAAAGATTTTCCGGCCTGTTTGCTTTCTTTTCTGTACGTTGTTGCTAGCCATTCTTTATTTTGATTTTGAACAATTTTAAAAAGTCTTCGTGTCTATTTGCGTCCAAAGGTAGAGGGGATCTTCAAAAATTTCCCTCCCCTTGGAGCTCCTGCCTAAAATAACTTGCCGACCCCTGGTGTACCAGATTCTTTGGATCTTCATTGTATGATTCATGCACGGCTAACTAGATACTTATACAGGCTAGCCGAGTACGGAAATCATTGCAAATCCAGATGGCAATACTGGACCAACTGGCAAAGCATATCCACAGTGTTGAAGGCGGTGGGTGATATAGGTAGGTCTTGTACAGAGTAAAGCCCTGGACGAAGACGTTACTTCAACGTCTTCATCCAGGGCTTTAGTACAGAGGTGCCAAGTATTACGATATGTCCGTAATAGTTACGGATTCGATAGAAAATTACGGTGTTACGGACATCGATAGAAAATTACGGATAACTTCTTTCGCGGATTCATGATTTTTTTTTTCACTTTCATAATGATTTTACCAGAATGAAGATTTATATCCCTTTCCTAAAATTGCAAATATGTTGGCCGTACACGGTTGCCTCTTTGGCTGTTCGTGAAATCACCCGCTCACGGCGCGCATCGGCACCGCGTTGGTCTGCGCGACCTTACGATACGGATTTTGTAATCGGCCCCTGGACTTTTCCCATGTGCGATTTTTTATAAAGCTTTGATGCAAATCGGGGAATAAAGGGACTGTATCCCAATTGCGTTTGGGTTAAATCTTCTCTACCTTGGGTTTTGCCTTCTGCGCCGCGGCTGCAGAAATAACTCTTTTGCAGTGGATCTCTTGTTATGGACTCTCTAATTATTTAAAATTATAATTCTTAAATTTTATGTTTTGAAAGATAGGGGTTCTCCAATATTTAGAGTGAAATTCATAAGGTATTTCTAAGCAAAATTTTTATTTTTATTAAACTTGTTTTCAGGAATTCAACTTAAATTACTTTGCCAGTTAAATTATTTAATTGGTAATATTAAATCGTTTAGATTACAATTATCAAAATATTTTAATTAAATATCTCTCTAAATTTTCCAATTTATTTAATTCAGTATAATGTTTTTAGGAAAATGAATAAGATAAATTTAATGAATTACCTAAATTTCTATTTATTCATACTAATCTTGAAACTTTACTTAAGTTGGATTTGTTTTTTCTGTTATCTAATTTTTTTTTAATAAAATATATTTAAAACCAATTTAGGTACTTATTATTTAAATTTACCTAATTCATTATCCAAATAATTAAGCCAATCAAAATTTAGGGTTGGGAAATGTGGGTCAGGGAAATACTCGAGTTAGGGATCACATCACCCGAATCGCAATCAAGAATTGTAATGCAGTTAGATCCTGAGGACAGTGAGTCACCAGCAGGGTTACTGAAAAGTTACTGATTACATCAGCTCTGGTTACTGAAAGCTTTTTTTGAAACTTGGCACCTTTGGTCTTGTAGCGCTCCAAGCGGGAAAAGTTGCCAAATGGTTTCATTGTTTAAAACTCGACTAGCCTGTATAAGTATCTAGTAAGCCGTGATTCATGTGACTAACAGTTTATCAGAAGCAACCCATAGGTGATTAAACTTCCCAACGTAGTGACTTCCCAACGAGAAGCGAAAATCCTTTTTTCAATCCCTGGATTCTATTTTCCTTACTATACATTCATTCCCTGTAGAACACTCTTTTCCTGGATACTAGTTTGTATGCAGAAAATCTAATTAACAGAAGCGAAATTCCTTTTTTCAATCCCTGGTTTCTAATTTCCTTACACTACATCTTTTCCCTGTAGAACACTCTTTTCCTCGATATGAGTTTGTATGCAGAAAAGCTAATGTTATTCAATTAGTTTTGTTATTTTTTTACCGTAAGGTGAAAACATTAACATAGAACCAGAACATTTTGATATAAGTTATTCAGAAAATAGGGTTTTTTAAATTTTAATACATAAAAACTTGTGCAACTTATGTGATACTATTCCCCCAATATTCATTTATTTAATTAATATTCTTTTCCTAGAAATCATTAAGAAGTAGCAATTATTTTTTATGTTCATTAGAATTGGTGATATAATTGAATTATTTTGACCTAAACTAAACTGTACCGATTGCCACAAGGGCCTTCTAAACAGAACTTCGCCCATCCAATTAAAACGGCATAGTGCGTTTTGAAATGTCATAATTTAAATCTTGTTAAAAAGTATTATCTTACATCCAAAGATCTTGATGCATTCGTTTGTTCATAAATATTCAAAAACTTGGAGAAGTTTTTTATTTCTTCATTAATTTTGTTTGCTATACTTGTGAGATAAAACCATCTGATAGAAAAGTAAACAAAACATGTATGTCATTCATCGTCTTCAATAAGGGTTAAGCGTTAAGGAATATAAAGCTGCCTAAAAGGAATGAATTTCTGAATTGAATTGAATGATAGATTGCCAAGTTGTTTGAATACTGTACAAAAACGCACCTGTAAAATTTTCGTCCGTTTTTGTGAGTTCAGCCTGGGAATTACAAAGATCAAGAAAAGAAAAAAGCAAGACTCCGCTCAGGCCTCTTCATCAGGGGGACAGGACCTGAGCAGAGGGGTGTTTCTGAGTGCGAAAAACCGCACCTGTCCCCAACACCCAGCAAAAAGACGAGAAACATGGAAAAATAAATTACCAAGTAAAAAGACTAGAGAAACACCATCAAAAGACAAAGACACCTAAAACAAACCACAAATTCATAATCAGCCCGCAGTGATTAGAAAACACCAGAGTTGAGCTGCACTGAAGCCGTCCTCACTTGCAAGGAACACAAATCAAACACATGCCCTCAACAAAACATCCACAGACCTGATAAATTTTGCTGGATAGCAATTAATCATCAATATGTTTTTAAAATGTAGGAAGGCAGCCCTTTTGCTGTCGACGTTACTACATATCCCTTCAATTCTGTTCTTTTGTGAAAAAAAGATATTGTCAAAAAAAATTTTATGTTTTTTTATGTTTTATCAGGTCTGTGGATTAGGGTGGAGCGAAAAACACGAAAGTTGGAATTTCGATTTTGGTTACCTCCAAAAAGTTGCCTTTTAGTGTCCAAAATACACCTGTAAAATTTTATGAATTTTGAAAAACTCCTTCAGGTCTCTACCAGGGCTTTTATGTTTTCAAAAATTGTTTTCTTACTATAAATTTCATATTTTGCATTGTTTATTGGCAAATTTTTCTGGTATTTTTGTATTTTTAATATAAAATGTCACTTTCCAGGCCCGACAGTACATTTTTAACCCAAAAAAGTTAATGAAAAGGCACAAATAAATGTATAATACATGTTTTTTTACTTTTTTAATATACTGCGTAATGGGGGGAGCAAAAAACCTTTTTTACGAAATCGGTCTACGACTAAAGCTCAAAGTTTGTAGTTGGGGGTCTTTATAACCCATAAAAAATTTAGACTTGGTCGGATGATATCTTTAGGTTGTGCTTTTGAGTCAAAGTTTGAAAATTTCATGAAAAATGTAAAAAATTTGAAAATTTTCCCGATAATTTCTAAATGATCCTGAAGTTTTTTTATGGTGAATAATTACATATATTGCTTGTATGTTGCTTAATATCAGCAAATTAGTATCTTTGAATCACGTAAAAATGGTTTAATAGTTCTTCAAAATTCGTTAATCGACTATGTTAAATATGTTAGTAGCTTATTACATTGTGGTCGTTAGGAACAATGTTTAAGGAAAAAATCCGGCTGACTCTTATGTTAAATGACCTCCTGAATCCGAATATGACCTTTGTTTCCCTCACCAATCTTAATTTTTGAGGGGACGGGCCCCAATTTACATTTCTCACTAAATTACCTTTTCCGGTAATTTTATGGGTGTGAATTCAGTTTTTATAAGAATAAAAGATTACCTTACCCTTAAAAATTCGTGTGAAGGGTCCAAAAAGGTTATATAAACTGAAAAATAAATATTTTCTGCTAGGTGATGAATTCAAGAGGGGATTTTTCCATAATAATTGTAAAAAATCATTAAAATTGATCATGAGAGGTTTCGCGTTAAATATTTACATATTTTCCGAGTCATATTTTTCGTATATCCCAATTCAAACAATTTCTCATCCTCCTTTTAACATCCCCAAATAAAAGAAATGGGAAAAGAACCATCGAAGTAGCATTTTGGGAAATATGTACGAAAAAATACAGACAAAAAAACTTTTACTGATTTTTTTCAGTTAATATGGAAAAATTCCCTTTAAATTTATCACCTAGCAAAAAATGATTATTTTTCAGTATATGTAACCTTTTTGACCTTTCACCCTCCACCGGTCAGCCGGTTTTATTCCTTAAACATTGTTCCTAACGACCACAATGTAATAAGCTACTAACATATTTAACATAGTCCATTAACGAATTTTGAAGAACTATTAAACCATTTTTACGTGATTCAAAGATACTAATTTGCTAATATTAAGCAACATACAAGCAATATATGTAATTATTCACCATAAAAAAACTTCGGGATCATTTAGAAATTATCGGGAAAATTTTCAAATTTTTTACATTTTTCATGAAATTTTCAAACTTTGACTCAAAAGCACAACCTAAAGATATCATCCGACCAAGTTTAAATTTTTTATGGGTTATAAGGACCCCCAACTACAAACTTTGAGCTTTAGTCGTAGACCGATTTCGTAAAAAAGGTTTTTTGCTCCCCCCATTACGCAGTATATTAAAAAAGTAAAAAAACATGTATTATACACTTATTTGTGCCTTTTCATTAACTTTTTTGGGTTAAAAATGTACTGTCGGGCCTTGAAAGTTACATTTTATATTAACCCATTAGCGCCCATTGATCTATTTCTAGATCGCTAAACATAGCGTGGGAAACTCCCTTTTAAATGACCTTCTACCTACCCCACACATTCCAAACTGCCCAGGGGGCAAGATAAGGCATGCACCTGTTTAACAACATGTGTTTTTTTTGTTTGGTTTGGTCATTGATCTACAGCGATAAGAGAAAGTTGGCATCGCCATTTCGTTTCGCAGTTTTTCGACGTTTCTTAGCATAAACCCTGGAAACAGCTAAGCGGTACCAGTAAGTTAAACTTATTTTGGTGTTTTAATATCTTCATAGATGTGGCTATTAGGATATAAAGCGGTGTTATGTTAAAATAAATTTAAGTGGTAAAAATTCATGCCGAAATGTTGCTGATCTAAAATTAGATCACTGGGCGTTCGGGCATTTATTTTTCCTGTGTTGCTTACTATACGATTATTTAGTTTTTCCCAATTGAAACTAAAAAATGAGTCTGAGAATATTCAGTTATGTCTAGGATGAAGTCAAATATATATTTTCTGATGAAATTGAAAATTATATTGTTGGTAATTAAATGTTATAATTTCTTTTGGTCTATAAATGTAGGGTAGAAAATCATGATTGATTGCTAGTAAAGCAAAGTATTTCAAATAGTGGCAAAAATTATGTGTTTATTCACATAAATTTTGGTACAATACAAGTCAATTATCTTGTTTTGAAATAATTCATGTTGGAAATTATAAGACAATAACATTTTTTCGAGGAGCTGGTGAAAATATCAAATGGAAAATTATAATTATTTAAAATTCGCCATAATACAACTTTTGCAACCTTAAAATTGACGCTGTGGTAAAATAAATTATTGGAATATGCAGGTAAAAAGCTCAAAGAGCCTTTTTAAGCTCAAAGCAGCCTTTTTAAATGTTGGCTGAGAAAGACCAAGTTTCGTTTTATTTCATGAGCAATTTCATTTTATGGTAAAACAAATTCATAAAATTTACGCAAAATTAAAACTAATGCATTTTATTTTACTTTGTGTTCAATTTTATGGCATATTTTTTTCTATAACATACTCATCAATTTAAAGTTCTTCGTTTATTTTCCCCATTTTTCCCACTAAATACTTCCAACATAAGCTATTTATGTAGTTTATCTTGGGTGTATTATTTAATATTTTTATTATTTAATTATTTTTCCACATTTTTATGAATAAATATGTGCATCTTAAAGAGAAGTACTCAAATTTAGACCTATTTTATATTTTTTAAGGATTTTTTTGAAGTTCTACTATTACTTAGCTCAGTGATAAAAATATCCCCGAACGCCCAGTGATCTATTTTTAGATCAGCTATTTTTAAAGAAACTAATGATTGTTTTTACAAAATTTGTTTATAATATCCATATCGAAGGCAAAATACTCCAGATTCATGATTTTTATAAAATTTGGCCGAAAAAAAATAAATTGGGCGTTAATGGGTTAAAAATACAAAAATACCAGAAAAATTTGCCAATAAACCATGCAAAATATGAAATTTATAGTAAAAATCCAATTTTTGAAAACATAAAAGCCCTGGTAGAGACCTGAAGGAGTTTTTCAAAATTCATAAAATTTTACAGGTGTATTTTGGACACTAAAAGGCAACTTTTTGGAGGTAACCAAAATCGAAATTCCAACTTTCGTGTTTTTCGCTCCACCCTACTGTGGATGTTTTGTTGAGGGCATGTGTTTGATTTGTGTTCCTTGCAAGTGAGGACGGATTCAGTGCAGCTCAACTCTGGTGTTTTCCAATCACTGCGGGCTGATTATGAATTTGTGGTTTGTTTTAGGTGTCTTTGTCTTTTGATGGTGTTTCTCTTGTCTTTTTACTTGGTAATTTATTTTTCCATGTTTCTCGTCTTTTTGCTGGGTGTTGGGGACAGGTGCGGTTTTTCGCACTCAGAAACACCCCTCTGCTCAGGTCCTGTCCCCCTGATGAAGAGGCCTGAGCGGAGTCTTGCTTTTTTCTTTTCTTGATCTTTGTAATTCTTACTGCATATTTCTTATAAGTTTGCTGCTTTAGCGCAACTTTTAGATTTATGTTCAGAATTTAAGTATTTAGGCTTATTTAATGTTTTGATTTCTTTTAGCCTGGGAACGTTTCCTTGTGAGCAAGCTACGGAGAAGCATTTTTCACCATGTCTATTTGTGAGTTCATTCATTTCTTCTACCGATTTTCTATATGAGCAGTTTCTCTAGTTTGAGTTATGATTCCATTGGCAAACGATACGCTGACGGAAGTGACGTTGATTTCGAAAATTCTGATTGTCGATCAAGAACCGTTGGGTATTTAACCCAACGAAAACCTAAACTGCCTCCAAATGGGCTTATTCCCCTAGTAATTAAATAACAAAATTTTTCTTGGGAAAAACACGCGTATTTTCGGATACAGGAGAGAATTTTCAATAGGTTAAAATTGAAAGCTTTGAGTTTTAAGAGATGCTGTAATTCTCCGTTGGGGAGGAAGGGAATTGGAAATTTTTTTATGAATGAACTTCTTCGCGTCAAACATTATTTATTTGCTATGCTCTTTTTTTAATGCCTTTTAAGACTTAACTAATTTCAAATAAATGTTGAACAGGAAAATACACAAAGAATGTATTAAGACCATATTACTCTTAAAAAAATTAAATATATCTAGTAGTATTCCAGAGGTGTTTTGTGTTTCGGACCCCCTTAATTTATCCAAAATGTCACCAAACTTTAATCACTCATATTTCCCTTCTTTTGGGATACTAAATTATTTGAATACATATCCAAGCCTAAGGAATAAAGTATCTCTGAAAGAAAAATATAATTCAGTATTTCTCATTTCCCAATGGATTGATTCTTATTTTCACAAGAACTAAAAATGATATGCCGCTTTCCTCATTGTTGTGTCTTTCTCATTTAGATTGAAATCGGCTGAGGCTCATCTCATTTGGATGACGTCACTTTGGATTGAAGAAGGGCCTCCAATGTAAGTACTCTTCATCATTATACCATGTTGGCAATAACGAAGGCAATATAAAGTTTAAAGTTATATTATTAGTTCGGGAAAACTATAACTCTTTGTATTCATTTATGACGTTTACGTTATTTGACCTCGGAGAAACAAGCTTAGAGAAAACCAAGAATGTAGTATCTAGCGCGGTGTCTGAATTTTGAGTGTAATTAAGAACTTCAATTTATAAATATGATAAGTTAGTTAAACCCATGTGTACAATATAGCGTCTTTTTATCACATTTTGCGTACCGAACTCTTCCTAACAACCCAACAGGCTTTGTGTTTACTCAGTTTTTTCTTCCGCTTATAGTGACGCGTCATAGGGTCAAGAAACGTTGCAGTCTAGTATAGGCTGACACTTTTCGCAATCCGAAACACTGCCTGCGTCAACATTTAACCCAATGAGGAACATGTTATAATAAGTTTTAATGTTATTCTTGAATCCTCACTAGAGCAGTTAGCATGCAGCAGTGCCTGAGTTCTGTCCTCGGCTATTATTTTGTGGTAAGGAAAAAAAACTCGGTCGTCTTTTTGTTTCAGTGTCTTCTTCTTGTTGTTTCTAATGCCACTTGGAATATCCCAAGCTCCTTTCAAATAAAACGTACATGATTTAAGACAAAGGTGTGCCGTGCGACTCCTGAAAAGAATGAGTACTCTTTTCTTTGGATTCACGGGGGGACACTCCGGAAAGTGCCCCCTCCTTGGGCCGAAAAAGAAAGGGAAAAAAGCGAGAAAGGCGTAAAAAAAAGTCAGTAGATTCCAAAGACCAAACAATTTTCAGTCATTTAAATAATGTACCTTTTCTTCATTTAACCCTTTCTCTTCCTTTTCCCTTCTTGCTCCCTTTTTTTATCCCAGGGGCAACTTTCCCCAGGTGCTTGGGCGGATGAAAAATTAGTTATTTAGAATCAAAATCCCCACAATTTTAAGAGGGGAGGAACCCCAGACCCTCCTGAAATTATTTTTGAAGTACACCCTCAGTCAGTTCTTTAGGCTGAAAATGTGAACGTGGCTGATAATGTACAGACAAATCTTAAAATTTTGATTGGCGTGAATGGTTATGTTTAATAAAAATTCAAAGTAGAACATCAAATTTTAATAATATTGTGCACAAATGTTCACTTAAATGACAGGCATACACTAATCAGAGGTCGTCCGACTGATATACACTTTTAACCCTACGGAGGAGGACACTAATCTGAACGTAGTTTTAAGTAAGCCTTTAGAAAACGAATGATAATGGTAAATACACATGAAAAAGAAACAAATGAATATTGCATTTAACTTATCCGAAACAAAACCATGCATTGAACATTGTAATCATTCTAATATTAGGTCTTCCGACTGACATACGTTTTTAACCCGTCGGATAAAAATAGTGGAGGGGAACACTAATAATGCAGTTTTAAGTAACGCTTATAGGCGTGGGGAATATCAAAGCCGTCGATTGCTTCATCACTTAGATTATTAGCATCACAAACACTCTTTCGAACCTGAACTCGCGAAAGATGCTGTAGAGAACGAGGTTGGTTGACTTCGGGAACCTCGAAGATGGTGTTGTGTCTCTTGTATTCGTCGCAGAATTCCTGAAGCGTCAGTTTCTCTCCTTTGAAGAAAGGCTCCAGCAAAGCGAACATCTCGGTGGTGGAAATGAAGGGATGCGGCACGGCCTTCCATAAGAGGCGTAGGTAGTCCATGTCGAAGATACCGGTCACATGGAAGAGAGCCACCAGTATCTCAAGAAGCATCTGCATTCGCAAGCTGCCGAATTCACGAATGTCGGCGCTGATTTCACCCGTCAGATACTTCCCGTCAACAGTGGCACTGCAATAGAAAATGAATTTAATGGAAAGCTCATCAGCAAACTCTCACACACATCTAGGAACACTTTTTGTCCTTATATTCTCAACACTCTAGCTGTGTTGTTAGTTAAAACACTTTAAAACTTACCATAATCAGAATTATGATCTAAAATTGTGCCGTAAAATATGTTTAGAATCTCAAAGTATTCTGACATTTAGATCGAAACACTTAAATATCATATTTTCAGTAGGCACTGTCTATTTGGCCGGCGGATATACAACTAACATAAAATCTACTCTTTTTACCCGGCAGATGCCCAGCAGCAGCAACAGTTCTAATTGGAGCGCCGGGACTGCGACGTGAATGCGAGACCTACGGCGCATGTGCCAACTGCCTGTTTTGCCGTCCAAATAGACACTTCGTTCTCCTCCTCTCTTTTCAGTAGGAGTGCTTGATTTAAATCGTGATTTTAATCAAATTAAAAAAAAAACGTGATTTAAATAAAAATTGTCAGGTTAACCCAGCCCATTTTTTCAATAGATTTTACTGGACTAAACTGTGACCGACATGACAAATTTTTATATTTTATTCAATTTTACAAATAAATTTTAATTTTTTTATTATCCTGAACTGATTCTTATGACAGGAAGAAAGAGGAAGTGAAGTGTGAAGTTTTTTAAAGTAAATTTATTTTAAAATAAAAAAAAACAGTGATAGACATGACAAAACATGTAGCTTATGTGTTTGATAGTTCTATATATAACAGCTACTAAAAAAGTCCGTTTCCAAAATGTGGTGGGTTTTTTGGAAGGCGATGAGAGGGTAATTCTTTTAAAGAGCAAGACATAAATTGAAATTTATAATTTCAGTGTTTTAAAATTCCTCAAAGTTTGGCACTTAGCTACAACTTTTCCCGCTTGGATCGCCTCATGTCCTACCTATATCACCAGGGCTTAAATTGCACCGGAGCGCACCGGAGCGGAGCTCCGGTACTTCTTGGGTTTCAGTAAATTTTTACATTTTAACCGGAGCGCATAAAATCGCGTTCCGAACCCTTTTCGGAAAGACCAAAATGTACCCCTCGATGTTTTTCGATTACCGAAAATTACAAACGCCTTTCACCTCACTACACTACCCCCGGTCAACAACGACGAACGACCTTGTTTTCCTCACCCTCAAATGGAAGGACACCCCCTTCGGTGACTTATAACGGGACAAGAGATAAGAAGCCCTCCTGAATGGAGAAATCTCCCTTTTCTGTAAAATTTCGCTTGTTAACCAGATGTGTCCAGCAGTCCATTCTTCTGTAAACATTGAAAGTAGTCTTTAAGATAACAGTGGGGTCACAATAATAGGTTGAAAGGGGATGGGGCAGGTAGGGGGGATTTTAATTTGGTCAGTGAGGCATGCCTTGAAAGATTTACGAGTTTTGGTTGTGTTTGTGTCCACCTGGGTCTGGGTGTGTACTTCCTGTTCTCAAAGGGAGCGTTGCTGTAATAACAAACATTTCATCTTGAAACTGTAGATTCTGTGAGGGTTCTTGACCAGAGAATTCCAGAAATTTTTGTGTGCTTTGGGGGGGGGGGAGGGAGCCTGTCCGAAGGAGTGATTCGTAACGCATCTTCTTGAGCTCTTCATTTCATCAGCTATTGGTTCATATCATAGTGCACGGTGAATCTCCATAACAGCTCTGTTTTGCCTGAAATTTTCTTCGACAGATACGATACGACATTGAATTAAAATAAAGTTAGAGAATTTACTCTTTCTGCTTTCTGGTAAGTTCCAATTTGCTTTACGTATTTTATTGTAATCAATGAATTTTAAGAAACTAATTTGATTTTTCTAAGTGAAATTTTTCTGTTCTGTAATACCTTTTAGAGGTTAATTGTGAGTTGAAGACCTTTTCCTCCAGAAATACTTTGTTTTTCTTTCGCTTCTTATTTTCTTATATCATTCCCCATTCCCTCTTATTTAAGTGAAAGAAGGTTATAAAAAAGGAGTAAATTATACATGAAAACACTGTTTATCAGATCTATGCTTTAATCATGAATTTTTGAAAATTTTCCGAATGAACTAAATGCTTATTATCGGTACTATTTAAATACGATTCGACGTTTTAAAAATATTTAGAAAAATGCACTAGACCCTCGATTAACCGGATTAGATTATCCAGGGTTATCGCTCATCGCAAAAAAGGACTGTAATTCTGGAGTGGGAATATGGGAAGACAATTCATATGTAATTGTCCCAAAAAGTTGTGTAGTAATTATTTCAATATTTTTTACGAAATTATTTTCAATTTCTTTTTCAAATTTTCATGAAGTTGATTATTCGAATTACATTATTTGCTACTTAAGGAAGGGGTATTTCTGTCCATCTGGGTTACTTGAGAATTTACTGTGCATTTATAAGGTAATACATAAAAGGAATTTTTTTTTAAAAGCGCACTCTCAATCACTTCTTTGGGAAAATAATAAATGTACGCGCTATACCATATATTCCCTAAATGCCTATACCTATATCATGAACTTCGTTATTCCTATAACCTTCACATCTCAAAAAAAGTATTATTCCCTGGATATATTATTCTTCTTAAAGAAATTTCTATTTTTGTGTCGAAGATTTTTGGTTAAAAGCCCAAGTAAATCGATATATTTTTAAAACAAATACGAATTTTTTCAGATATTTTTTTTTTGGTCGTTGTATTAAAAATGAAAAAAAAAAAGATTAATAGGAATTCTTTTAAAATTTTTCTTTAGAACTTTAAAAAGGAGTTAAAACACTACTTTTGAGGGTCAAATTTCAAAATTTTCTGGGGGAGAACCCCAAAACTCCCTCCAGACCTTTGATATAATGTTTCTCCCTTGAAAATTCTGCCACTTACAAGAAGCGGTTCCCTTTGGGAACCAAAGAGCATGAAACCCCAAAGAGTTTGAAGAGGAGGTAAAACACTGGTTTAAACCGGAATTTTCAAAAATTTTTACTGGAGGATCTCCGCCCCCCTTTAAAAATTTGATGTTTATTTATAACTTTTTTTTTACCTAGAAAATTCAATGCTTTACGAGTAACTGTTATTTTTTGATGTAACCCAAATGGTCTCAAAATGAGCTGAAACATTACTTCAAGAGGCAAATTTTAAAAAAAATTTCTGGGGGAGAACCCCCAGACCCCCCTTTAAAATATTTACATATATATGTTATACAGAGTACCTTTTCTTTGGATGTACCTTAAATGTTGTAAAAAGAGGCTAAATTTCTAAATTTTTCTGGGGGTGAGCCCCAGCCCCACTTAAAACACATCCTTGCCCCCTACGACCAAAAACTGAAATGACGCTCCTGTTAAGCGGAATGTTGAAATAGTAGCGCTCCGGTACTTCTTTGGTTAGAATTTAAGCCCTGTATATCACCCACCGCCTTCAACACTGTGGATATGCTTTGCCAGTTTGTCCAGTATTGCTATCTGGATTTTTAATGATTTCCGTACTCGGCTAGCCTGTATAGTATCAAGCAAGCCGTGGGTGAACAGATATAATATATAGAGTGTTTTCAGGTGACGTCACAACCGGTTATTTTCTTTTAACTGTGTACCTTCTGTAGTAACTGTTGCTAAGGCCGTTGTTTATCTGTTGCCAAGGCGGTTTTTAGGTATGGGATCACGTGATGCTCCAATAGAAGAATTCCACGGCAAGTGATTTTCTGTAACTGTTAACCTCTGTAGGGCAAAAAACTGTAACATTTCTGTTGCTAAGGCCGTTGTTAGGTCCGAGTCATGTGATTGAAAATGCTTTATTAATTAGCAGATTATTGAATTTTATTAACTTTAGAAACCATAAGTATGTATTAAATTATATGTATTTTATTATTTTTGTTAAATTTGGACTAGAGGATATCAGTTGGAACCAAGGAAAATTGATTTAGTTAAAATTTTAAAAATATTTCGTATGTCGACTTTCGTTGGGAATTGACCCCACAAAATTCAAAATAGTATGCTATAAAAAAATAAGTGTGCAAAAATAGTATTTATTTTTTTAGTTAATTTTATTATGAAATGTTGTGCCTGTAAATTACCCCCAAATTACTAAAAAAACGAGTTGAAACACTGTTTCAAAAATGCTTGCATGTAATTTTTCAATAAAATAGAAAATATTATTTAAAAACGTTTTTTAAGGCGAGTTTAAACAAAAAAATATTAGATACTATTACAAAGACATGCCTATTCGAACCATGATAAAATTTTAATCGGGAAGTAAGTTTAAAATTAATTTCAAAATTCTAGCCGAAAAAAAATGAACGCGAACTAATTAAAACGTGGTGATATACAAACTCCTAAAATCTTCCATATATATAATTCTCTTACGTACGTACGTGGCTCACGAATTTGGTGGTATTTGTTTTCTCCCGTTGGCAACGGTTGGTTTGTTGTGGTTTTGTGTTTTGTTTACGTTTTGGAGAGTGTATGTACAGCTGAGGAAAAAAAAACGTTACAGTAGACTTTGCGGGAGAACGGGTGGGGTTAGAAAGATGCTTTTGGTGTCATTTTTCAGGATTTAGTGTATGCTTGAAAAAACTAATGGACTATTTTTCTCTCAGAGGTCATCTTCTGGCGCAGCGCAATAGAAACTGCAACTTTTTTCATGGCGACCCTCAATTTTTATTCGATTTTATGAAAGATCATAGTAATTTAACCCTCATCACCGAGTTTCATTTAATTTGGACGTTAAACAAACCCATGGCAGACCGTCAAAATCTGAAAAATTCATATTAAAAGCCTGAAATTAGTCGCCAACACCCGACTGCCAAACACGGATTTCTGACAACCTACCAGTACTAGTGAACCGATTTTCATTAATATTTCAGTTTTAAATTTAGAAACATGAGATAAGGTTATTTTTAAAATTTTTAAGCTTTAATAAGCATATAAATATTATGATTAAATTATTTTAATTTTGTTTATTTATATTAGTTTATTAGTAATTTCAAAGTCAAAAATCGCACTGAGCTAATTTTCGTGTTGTTTGAAAACGCGTAAATAAAAACAAAAACGCAAAAGCGCCAAATCATCGATAAATTGCCAAGCCTAAAAAATAACTGTAACGTTTTTTTTTTCCTCAGCTGTACAATGTTCGTAATCACGAAACGCTCAATAATCTGGGTTCAAATCCAGGTAGTACACAATCTCAGCTAGGCTGTACCAGTTTATGGCGAGCAAGCGTAGCGAGCACATGATTGCGAAGCAATTCTAGGGGAACTGCGTCATTAGTTCCCGGGGGTTTTAAAATCCTAAACATGATTTGATATCTTTAAAAAAATACATGACTATTTTAATGGCAATTATAACAAAATGTGTGCATGACAAAATGACATTAGCTACTTTTTACCTTACTACGTTTTCTTATAAAATAAGTTATTGGTTAAAAGTCTCGGCTATAGAGACAATTAATAGCAATAACATATATATCATTATTATTAAGGTGGACACAAATTAGAGCCGAGCGCCGCAAGCGAACAGCCGCGAACATGCTCTGCGCACGCGCAGCTGGTAGGCGCTACGAGTGAGCTGTGCAAGCGCAGAGCGTGTTCGCTTTCGGCGCTCGGCTCTAACTTGTGACCACCTTTAGGTATTATTATTACTATTGAACTATATTATTACTATATATATATATATATATATATATATGTTATGGGCAAAGTGATTAATCGGGCATTATTAGTAATGCCCGAAGTGGAGGCGGGCAAAGTGATAATGCCCGATTAATCACTTTGCCCATTTGCCCATAACAGTAATTTGTAAATCATACTAGTAATCATACAAATAAATTCTCAGCTCCATCAATAATGCAACTACCAATTTAAAAAATAAACCGAAATTTATGTAAATAAATTGAAATATGTCAATTAAAAAGGGTTTAAATCACCTAAACCGTAGTAATTTTGAAACACTTATAAAAACATATAACTAAGCAAACTCATGGAAATCTAAGCTGTATTAATATATATAAAATGTATCTATATAAGTTTCAAAAATATTAAAACTACAGTAAAATATTAAACTAGTACTTACTTTTCATATTCGAGCATGAACCAACATCTTTGGAAATACTCCCTTTCATAAGAGTAAGCAAAACCATATGGGACTAGTTTCTCGCTATACCCCTTACTGCAGCTCAGCAAGGATATCATCAGCAACTGGCTGTTTTTTACATCCCATCCTTTGAAATGTACCGGCAAAAGACTGTCCAACAAAATATGGATGTGCATGGGCATGACCAGTCGAACTAGCAATTTGTCGCGTTTCATTTTCAGTGCCGCCGTACACACCGTAAACAGCCCGACGACTTGTGCTGGTCCCATCGAGGCCGCCGTTTGAAGCAGCGGGTGGAACGCTCGCATCAGGATCTCCTCAGGGTGTCTCCATTGGATCATCCATCCGAATTTGCCAGCATACAAGTTGAAGAGGCGAACGGTGCCATGGAAATGCTCTTGCTTCTCCTCCCTGCTCATCCGCTCCATCATTTCGTTGAAGAGAAGCAGGTATGCCGGTGCGGGTAGGTATTGTCTCATCATCACCGTTCCATGAACTCGCTGAGCGAGAATGCCCAATGCGAGGGACTCAGCGTCTGCCCGAAACTTTTGCAGGAGGGAGCGAAATGTGAGGACTCGTGGCTCTTGCATTGTTGGAATCTCGCGGGTAACTAAAGGAAAAAGAACTTGCAGATTGAAATTACACGCGGGACGGGATCTTCAAGAACACCACCACACTTGTTAGAACTCAATGCCAGACTGACCTAGACATGCTGAAATGGCAAGCATATCAAGGGAAAAGTGCTAAACTTTTCCGCTAGAGGGCAATCGACCTGGAAAGCCACCCCTCAAAGCGCAAAAGGTTGAAACGGGGGGGGTGGTTATCTGGTGTGTTTGCAGAAGGGCAGTTCCCCCTCCGGAAACCCCCCGCGGACAAATACAATGAACCCTTCTTGGGTTGTGAAGTATGGGCCACCGTAGACTTTCTGGATGTAATAAAACTTGGATGTAATAAAACAATTATCTCCAGGAAGAAACCTGAGTTTATGGCGGCGGTGTCTTCATGTGGTAAATTTTCGACAGCTCTCAGGCGCGAGTGCGAGGGGAGATACAAAGAGATTGAGGGAGATAGGGGAGATAAACTGCTGGTGGTCCGGCCGCAAATTGTTTTATTACATCCAGGCACTGGATGTAATAAAACTTTACGGTGGCCCTATCTCTCCGTCTTCAAAGGATGGATGACCTTTGTTGATGGGTTTTGACCCTTTTGAATATCTTTAGAGTTAGACGATAAAGACGGTCTGTGTGTACGACCAAGGCTAAACTGGATCGGTTAACTGTCACTTGGTCACTTCCCAAAAGATCAAAGAAGCCGACGTTACTGGAAGTTTTCAGATCTTACCGCTTGAAAGCGCTGGCCACGTATAAGGAAATTTGGTTGATTGATTGGGTTGGGTTCTTGGTGCTTTTTGCCTCGGCTCTTTGGCCGGCATATACCTCGCATGGATGAGAGTTGAGAATCAGCCACCCGGAGATAAAATCTTGGGAGAGAAGGAATCTTTTGGTTTGAAGAGGGAAACAAATTCGATTTGTCAGCTCTGTTTGATCGCTAATTTTTTGTAGGTTTCTAATGATCTATAGTCTGTGTAAATAAAATTGGAGGTTCACTACTAGTCATTTTCTACTAGTCACAATGCACTGCCACATCGTTGGTCATGCGCGAGTCTCAATTCAAGCGTGACGAGTCGGCAATTTTATTAAAAAATGCCATGAATGACAGATAGATGGCTCTGGCCACGTATGGCCCACTAGAGACATAATCCGTAACATCGCTTTTCACTCATTGTCCAAGCCTGATATAACACAGTTAACCGATCCAGTTTAGCCTTGGTACGACACTCTATTCTCAAGCGAATGCGGTTCACAAACTAAAGAATGCTTCAGAGATCCAAATCCTCCCTTTTCAATCCAAAAACTCGCCAAATCCGGGCCCACAAAAGACCTCAGAACGTGTGATTTCGTGCATACAAAGTGAATTACTTCGTTAAATTAGAGACAAGGGCAAATAACAAAGTAGAATTTTTTTTTAAAAGGAGGAATAAGGAGTTGACGATCCATTGCCAACTGAGCTATAGTTGATAACCTTTCTTTTATTAATTTTGGAGAATTAAGCGGGTTTTTGGGAGAGTGGCTACTTTTTTAAAAATGTATTAATAAACAAATGTTTAAAAGGATATGAATTCCATCCTCTTCCAATTAAAATAAAGAATAGAAATGAAACTATCAATTTAGGGGTCATTTCAAGCCCTACTTACAAATAATCAGTGCAATGGGGTAATGCTTTTTAAGATAAGTAATCAAACATTCTAAAATTTTTAACATATTGTACGAAAAAAACCGAATCACAAACAACGAATAATAAACACTCTTTCCGTAATAACCATTTTATTTTTTAATCTCCTCATATTTCATTCTCGTGGACCGCGTGGGAAAGAATTTGTGGAATTTCTAACGGATGCACTTTTGAAACATGCTGATAAGAAGGGGTCAGTGCCAAGGTCACGAAAGGTGAAGCTAGGAGAAAGTTCTAAGCGGTCACGGGTTAAGGCTGCGGTCAGCCAAAAAATCAGTATGGTATCTGTTCAAAAAATCTACAGTATCTGGTTATCGGACAATAGGAAAACCGCAATCAACCCCCTTCAATGGTCCCTCCAACAAAAGACAGCCCTCGGGGAGGAGCGAGAAGTCACTATCGGGTGTCTGCTAATTGACTGGGGGGGTGACTTCGGACTCTTTCGCTATTGTTGGAGGGGTCATGAATGGGGAGATAGGGCAGATTTTTTGAAGAGATACCATAGGTTTTCTGGCTGACCGTGCCCTAACACAAATATGATAAAAATCACAAAGAAAATAAAACATTTCGTCCGATTCGATTTGGTGAAAGGAGCAGATAATTGCAGTCTCCCCCTTGACCACCACCTGCTCCCTCCGTGACCGGCAGCCAATTCTCGGAATTTGGGGGGATGTTTCTTATCTTATCAGTGGAACAGGTGAGAGGACAGCTATTCCAATTCGAATAGAACCAATCGGATGCAATTTTTGGGTATGGGGGTGAAATCGTTCTTTTCTGATCGAAAGAGGGAACGGAAGCATTGTTTCACAGAGAGTATCGTTTTCACGCAGTAGATTTTTAAATTTCGAGTAAGAAATCCGTCCATAAATTACGTGAAGTGTTTTTTTTACCAAATTTTTGACACCTCTCTCTTGGTGAGATTTTGCTGGACCAACCCCCTTCCCCTCAAATTCTCGTGTGAGATTTTCTCACACTTTAAACAAAATAATTTCTTAAGTATGCTCTAGTTCAGTGGTTCCCAACCTTTTGAGGCTCATCGCCCCCTTTCTGGAGGTTGACCAACACCTATTGCCCCCTTTTCATTCTCATTGTATGTCTAATTTTAATTTTAAGTAAAGTGTAAATAATAAAGCAATTTTATTACCGTATATAAAAACAACCAAAGCAGTTTTATCAGGTCACTCTGAAATTTGAATCTCGAAAATTTAGAAAGTTTTTTTTTTAATGGCAGGTATTTTGAACCGTTACAGCTGTAACTTAAGTCCATTAACCCATGTCATGTCGAAGCAGTACTTACTTTGCGTTCCCCACTGGGCACCTGTGGACCGAAGCCACGGAGGTGAAGTACTGTTGCCCACGCCACACCCACACATTCACAACAGGCACAGCCCCTTTTTACAGGGGGGCCACATTCATTCCTCACACACAAGGACAGAAACTAACATCCATGCCAAGCGGGGATTCGAACCCCAGACGTACGGCTTCGCAGTCAGATGCTCTAACCACTAGGCCAGTACGTCGGCTGTTAAAATTTGTAATAATAAATGAAAATTTGAAATTTTATTGTATTAGCTTGAATATCCGGCTTTATGTTTGTCAAGTTCAGGCGCAAGTCTCCTTTGAGGTAAATGTCCAACTTATTTGTTTTGTGAGGAGCTGGACAACAGAATTAAACCCTTTTTCAACTAAAAATGTTGACAGGAACAAGATGAGAAATGGTTCAATTTTTTCACACAGTTGATGGATAAATGTCCATGAGCTTCACCCAGGCTAACTCGTAACCGCTCTTCTTGAAAATTATTTTCGCCTCAGAGTTATACTTCAAGCCTGGAAACTCATTCTGCAATGAGTTATCAAGCTTATCCACAGCTTCAAACGAGAATGGATCTAGAATCCAATCCGGAATTTGTAACTTGGTCAAATCTTCAAATCTTGATTCCATGTAAGTTTTTAACTGGTCAAGGTGATCAGTAAAACTTACTATACTATTATTTTAATTTCCCCTTTTAAGCATCGCCCCCCAATTGCCCCCCCACTTATTTATCGCCCCCCTGATAAACCAAATCGCCCCCAGGTTGGGAACCACTGCAGTTTCGTCAAATTTTGGACCTCTCCCTACCCCCTCAAATGAAGGACTTGTATGATTTTTTAAAAAAATGTTAAAATTTTTATCCGATTCTCCACGAAAAGTTAGGCAGGTAAGCAAAATTTTTCAGGTAAAAAAACATTTTTTTAAAAAAGTCGCCTTTTTTTAAAGAGCGCGCAAACACTTAAATCGAGTTGACAAGACAATGACGTCACTAGAATCTGTGCGCAATATTATTCTGTATACTTCTTTCCATGAGACAGATCAGTGAAGCCACTGTATTGGCAACTCGATTTAAGTGTCTTCGCGTTCTTTAAAAAAGGCGACTTTTAAAAAATGTTTTTTAATTGAAAAACTTTCTTAATCAACCTGAAATTTTGCTTATCAGCCTAACTTTTGGTGGAGAATCGGATAAAAATGTTAAAAATAAATCCTGCAAGTTCCTCATTCTCACGTGAGATTTTCTTACACTTAAACAAAATAAATTTCTTAAGTATGCCAAAGTTCGCAAGATTCACGAAAAATTAGCTTAAACAACTTATCGAATTCATTTTCATACCGAACCGGGGGCGCAGCCAAAGGGACCACCCACACCTTTGGGCCTGACCTAAAACTTTATTGCCCCTAAGTAAGGTGCTCTAGTTATTATCATTAGCCACTCAAGAGAGCGCACGTCTACGCCCCTTAAAAGAGCCTGAAAAACACCCTTTTGCTTCTTAAACTCTTAAAATTTACCGGGGGAGGGGGGAAACTCCGATACCATGCGTTAAATTGCTGTTTTAAGGGTCAAATTTCCCAAAAAAAATTTACAGAACCCCCTTTTGTACTTAGATTTCTAAAATTTTCTTTTTTACATTAAGAAGAAAAAATTTTATTGTTGATGTAAGAATCAGACTGGACATTAAAAATTACTACTTAATCTTAACTATTATTCTAATTACCAATTAATTAATATATAGATGTAATACAAATAATACAATCTTATATATTAAAATAATTTGGTTTTTCTTTCGGCCGGCCGCCAGGCCGCACAACCGTTCCGATTTGGACAAACTCGGTCTTGATCGAAAGGTCTCCACCCCTAGATGAGCCAATAATATATCACGTTCCTCCAAAACATTCCATTTTTAAATCATGCGGTTTTTTCGTTTTGCCCCCATGTTAACTCTATGGGGGAGGTTCCGTTCGGCCGGCCGCCAGCGTGAACCAATGAACAGATTTTGACAAACTCGGTCTTGATCGAAAGATTTCCACCCCTAGATGAGCCAATAATATATCACGTTCCTCCAAAACATTCCATTTTTAAATTATGCGGTTTTTTCGTTTTGCCCCCATGTTAACTCTATGGGGAGGTTCCGTTCGGCCGGCCGCCAGGCCGTACCCCCGTTCCGATTTGGACAAACTCGGTCTTGATCGAAAGCTCTCCACCCCTAGATGAGCCAATAATATATCACGTTCCTCCAAAACATTCCATTTTTAAATTATGCGGTTTTTTCGTTTTGCCCCCATGTTAACTCTATGGGGAGGTTCCGTTCGGCCGGCCGCCAGCCCAAACCCCTGAACCGATTTTGACAAACTCGGTCTTGATCGAAAGATTTCCAACCCTAGATGAGCCAAAAATGTGTCACGTTCCTTCAGAGCATTCCATTTTCAAATTAGGAATTTATTTCAATTTACCCCATTGTTTTCAGTTAATATTTTTACCAACACAGGCAAAACGACTTTTAAAGAGCGTGAAGAAAATCTACTTTGAAATTATCAAACTTCAATTTTTTGACGTTTTACAAGATTTATAGCAACAGGATACCTACTAGGCATATTGGATTTATAAAAAAATTACTGGTACAGGTTTAATTGAAGTATTACTCCTTTCTCTTCAGATGACGCATAAGAATAAATTAGTTGTGGTTAGAAAAACCTATAATTTGATTGAAAATATTGAACAGTTTAGCTCTGACAATGCAAAAAGAAGTAATTGTAGAAAATTTAACTGCGCTGCAAGCGTGAATAGTAGCGAGCGAAGCTCGCATCAGCGCCAAAGGCGCGTAATCTAGCTGGTAAGACGCGGCTTTGCCGGGTCAAACCATTGAAAATATGTCCATCCAGAATTTTAATTAATGATTCAAACAAGATGTTTTCCTGATAGCCATAAGACCTCGAAACATGTCCGCATAGTAAACACACAAATAACACTTTTATTTAAAATGGAGCGATGCTAAATTAATTGAATAAAACTGAATAAGATGGATTTAAAGAAAACATAAAGAGTATTAAGGAAAAAAATGGTATTTTTTTACAAAATGAATGATAATGTTATTAACAAAAACTCATGAAATGAAATAAATGAATATGACAGTTAACTCATCCAAAACAAAAAGCCATGCAATGAAATGTAATCATTGTAATGATAAGTCTTTCTACTGACATAAGAGTTAAATACTCAAATATTTTACACAAGATGAATATAATTATCAGACATTATAAAAAAGTAATATTAAACTTATTTTAAGAGAACTAATGAACAAATTAAATGTAACAAATGCATATATATGATAGTTAACTTATCCTTATCTGAAGCAGGACCATGCATTTAATTTAATTAATCACTGTAATAATAGGTCTTTAGACTAAAAAAAAGCTTCCACAAACAGCATGTAATAACAATATTGAACTAACCTCAAATAAAACAAAATGAATGAACTGTTCAATAAAAATTAATTAAGTTAAATATTACACCAGATTTTATAATAGTAACAGTAAGGGAGCCCATGATGCTAAATGTGGATTTACTCGAGCGCGTCAGATAATCATAGGGGAGATACCTTGTATGCTTTTGAGTAACTCCACCAAATATAAGCTCTCCATGTTGGTGGGTTTGTTTAGAACAGCCCGTCAAAATTTGAAAGAAAACTAGTTACATGGACATACTCGAGTGCGTCAGATTGGCTACCAAGGCAGTTTACAACTAGTTGAGCCTAGTTTCCTGGCTACTAGTCTATAAACATTTTGTTTCGTACATTTTTCTCAAAAAGAGCGATAGCGTCTTACCGGTCTTGGCTTTACTTTGCAACTTTGTAACCCTCCCGCTCCCTTACCCACCGCTCAAATCGGCAAATTTTAGAAAATGTACTCATTTTGGCTGGTAACTAACCTACCTTATTTTATCTGACGCGCTCGAGTATGTCCATTTAATTAATTTTTTTTTACAAATCTGACGGGCTGTTCTAAACTTACCCACCAACATAGAGAGCTTATATTTGGTGGAGTTACTCAAAAGCATGCAAGGTATCCCCCTTGTGATTATCTGACGCGCTCGAGTTACTACCCAAAAACACTCTGGGCTCCCCTATTATATGTTTCCGCAACAAACAAATGACTAATTTTTAAAATCCTCATAAACATTAGAGATATAGACAGCCCATACAAATTAATGAAGCGGAAGTGATAGTAAATTGATTGACATGAATTAAAATGAAAATGATTGACATGAATTAAGTAGGTTAAATATTAAACCAAATTTTATTGCTGATAATAACCCGTCGGAACAAATGTGACCATGGCATTAAAATTAGTAATCTCATTCAAAACATTATATATATACACTGGGATATATAATCCGAGGCTTTCTGACTGACATAAGGTGACCGTCGTATTTAACATAGTGGAGGGGGACACTAATCTGAACGTAGTTTTAAGTAATCCTTTAGGGTGTGGGGAATATCAAAACAGTCGATTGCTCCATCACATACATTATTAGCATCACAAAGATTTTTCCGTACCTGGACTCTGGACAGATGCTTTAGAGATCGAGGTTGGCTGACTTCGGGAACCTCGAAGATTGTGTTGTGTCTCTTGTATTCGTCGACGAATTCCTGAAGAGACAGTTTCTCTCCTTTGAAGAAAGGCTTCAACAGAGCGGACATCTCGGTGGTGGAAATGAAGGGATGCGGCACGGCCTTCCATAAGATGCTGAGGTAGGAATTTTCAAAGACACTGGTCAGATGGAAGAGAGCCACCAGTGTCTCCACAAGCATCTGCATGCGCAAGCTGCCGAATTCGAGAATGTCGGTGCTGATTTCATCATTCAGACACTTCCCGTCAACATTGGCACTGCAATAAGAAATGAAATTAATTAAAAGATCATCAGATAACGCTCACGACTTGTCTAGGAACACTTTTTTGTCCTTATATTCGCAACACTCTAGCTGTGTTCTGAATATGTTTGAAAACAGTTGCTTACCGTAATGAAAAAAATGTTTTAAAATTGTAATGTAACATATGTGTAGAATCTCAAAGTGTACAAGACTAAGGCTGGGCGCGCACGAGTGACTAAAGTCACGGCGACCAGGATTACTAGTAACAAAAATATCACTAGAAAACAATAGAGTATTTTCAATCACATGACTTTACCTAACAACGGCCTTAGAAACGTTGTTTTTATCCTCCAGTGATGTCATGTGCGAATGCTTCTATTGGATACTTCTATGTCCCGCCCCTAACAACAGCCTTAGCAACGTTGTTTTTGTCTTTGTCACCGTGACATAAGTCGCCCGTGCGAGCTCGCCCTTAAGACAATAAACCTAACAAAAATATATATCCGGTATTTCTTTACTTAATACTTAAATATCTAAAACTTAACTTTTAACTACTTTGAAACTATTCGTGGTTTTGTTTTAATAGCTTACTTATATAATTTTATTCTAGTTTTCAATTTAATTTTTAATGCATAACTACTATGAATAGTTAGGTTTTGAAATTTTGTTATTTATTATTAATTACACTGGACAACAGTGAAAAGGTAAAATTGACGAAAAAGTCAAAATATATGTAATTTCAGCCTGCTAAACAGGAATATGGCAATAAATATTCGATCTTGGTTCCAGTTTTTCTGTGAGTTGATAGAAGCACAGGAACTCATTTAAATTGCCTTCTAAGTGATGTTTATCCCTTTAATTCATAAAGAAATCAAAATGAAATCATGAAATTGTCTTACCAAAATAAAATTGAAAAGGTTGTTAGCTCTTTTGATTACACTTAACGTCTAGAATTAATTTAAAAATCGTCCCAAATTGGCCACAACTGCAAGCTTTTATTATCAGACTTTGTTCTGATCCCTTTGCTAAATCTCATTTATATACTCTTAGAAATACTCCCCGGGCTTTTCCTTAAATTATCTAATCTAGTTATAGGATATGTGTCTTTAAAGATATGTACCGTTTAAATGTCTGACAAAAAGCCAATTTGTGTCGTGAACATGACCTATGATTTACTCTGATCAGATGCTCCCAAAATAGTTTTTAATGTGAAGAACTGGTAAGATTATATATCTAAAGTTTGTAGAGGGGGTATTCAGAGTCTTCATAGTGTTCATGTCATTTATATTTTCAAAAGTAGAACATATATGTGTTTTATTAAATACAGAGTTAGCCGACTGTTCCATTCTCAAAGTAACAGTCTGTCGGTTACTGTAGCGGCCCCAACAATTCACTTTTCAAGCTGACCCTTCCTCATTCCTCAACTCTTCCCCATTCAATAACAAAAGCAAAGAATCGGGGGACCACCCGTTGGTCACGGGCTTTCTAGAACTTCCTTGCACACTTCCTTGTTTGTTTTGGACCCTTATCTGGTCTGGACAAAGCATGAAGGCAACGGCGATTCTCAAAATGCAGGTGTATTGCAGGAAAAACGTGAGAACAGAGTGGAGAATAGGTTATATGTATTTAAATTTTCTATTATAAGAAGGTAGATTAAATAGATCTTAGAATAGGTAGATAAATCTTAAAACTAAACACCCAGAGAGTCAAATACGTTTTATTAAAAGAAACGGCAGTAAAATGTAGATTTTAGGAAATCTTATTTTCGGGGGATGTATCACTATTTAATCGCATTACTGTCATAATCGCAAAACAAAAAGTTTTTTTAACCTACAAAACCTCTCCTCGGCTGGGAGAAACGGGCTGGACATCCCTGGTTTAGTAGCTTCTGAATGTGTTTATAAGTATGCTTCATGCGTGCAACCTGCTTAATGGGATTGAAAGGCAGTTTACGACTATTGCGAAGCAATATCGTTATAAGACTTAATTTTGACACTTTTTTTTGCTACTTGTTTACATGGTCCGGGTCCATTTTTATACTATGAAACCTTCTTTATCCAAGCGACACACAATGGTATAATTTCCAACAAAACAACTATAAAATTTTGTATGACAGCGACAAAATATTTATATTATAACAAGTTTTATCCATGCGTTGAAGGCATTCTAAATAAATATCACTCAATTTTATGTTTAAAGTATAAATTTATAATAAATTTATCCCGAGCAATGTTTTAAAATTCCAATATTTTCTGCACTAAGCGAAGTATATCACGACCGCTCTGTATTTCTGAAAAGTAGAACCAACCCAGAATTTTTATGGTGATTGGTATTAGTGTTTAGCAGGTCAAATTCATTAGGAAATGGCTACTTTTATTATTTTCACAAGAACTTCGTGAAAAAGTGTTGCCCCATTCAGAAGATCTTAAACATATGTAGAGTTAATTAAATATGATTTGAGTGTCTACTCACTTGAAAGGGGTACTTAAATATTTTGTAAAAAATTTGTCTGGATTTTTTTCTTTTTTGAGAATGGAACAGTCAGTAAGTTTACCCTTCTTATAATAAAACCAATATATGTTCCAACTTTTGAATATATAAATGACATTTTATGGAACTAATATATGTAAATAAACCGAAATATGTAACAGAAAAATGGTTTAAATCACGCTTCAAACGGTAGTCATTTGGAAATCACAGTAGTAATAATACAACTAAGCAAATTCATGGAAATCTCAGCTCTATCAATAATGCAACTTAAAACTTTCAAAAATATTGAAACTAGTACTTACTTCTCATTTTGTAGCGTCAAACAACAGCTCCGGAAATAAGTATTTTCGTAGGAGTACCTACAGCCAAATTTGATTAATGTTTCACAATACCTTTCCCCGTTGAACATAAGGTAAAACATCAGCAGATCCGTGTTCCTTACACCCCATCCGTCAAAACGTCGCGCCGAATAACTCTTCAAAACAATATGGACGTCCATGGGGAAGACTAGCTTCACCAGCAAACACTCCGGTTTCAAAAAATGTTTGGCCTTGCATATGGCAAACAGCGCGACCACCACCGCTGGTCCCATGGAGGCCGCCGTGTAAAGCAGCGGCCTGAAGCCTTTTTTTAGCCGCCATTCCTTGTGAAAGCACTTGTCTGCGTATTTGTTAAAAAGTTGAACGGTGGCGTAGAAACGCTGTCGCCTCTCCCTCCCGCTCATCTGCCCCATCATCTGGCTGAAGATCTGCAGGTAAATCGTGGGGGATCGGAAGTTCCTCATCAGCCTCGCCGTTCCGTCGATGCTTATTGAGGCGGGATGAATGCCCAACGCGAGGGCGTCTGCCCGAAACTTCCGTAAACAGCTGGCGAGGCTTCGTGGCTTATTGGGCATTGTCTTGGGGAAACTCAAGAATCAAGACTACGGAATCACGAAGACCACCTTGCAACCACAACAACTTGCTGATAGAAATCACGCGTGGGATCTTCAAGCACTCTGATGGTTAGAATCCAAAGTCAGACTGACCTACGCGTGCAGAAACAGAAACGGATAACGAATCAAGGGAAAAGTGAGAAATCATTCGGCTAGGGGGGGGGGGGGGGGCAATACCCCTGTAAAACCACTTTCCACAGCAAAAAGCTGAAACGGTTGGTTTTCTCCTGTGTTTGCGGAAGGGCGGTGCCCCACCCCCCGTGGAAAAATATAATGAGCACTACCTTCGATTGAGAAGTATCCTTTGTGGATGGGTTTTTGACCTTTGTGGATAGAGTTTTGCCCTTTGTGGATGGATTTTCGACCTTTGTGAATCTCTATAGACACCTTATAAAGACGGTCTCTGTGTACGACACTCTATAGACACCTTATAAAGACGGTCTCTGTGTACGATATTATTCTCAAGAGAATGCGATTCACATCAAAGAAATCCCATCTCCAAATCCTTCCTCTTCAATCCAAACACTACCCCACATCCACGCCCACAAAATACCTCGGAACGTGTGATCTGAAGGCATACAAGACCAATAACAAAGTAGAACTTTTTAAAAAGAGAAGTAAGGAGTTGCCGATCTATTATTGCCAAATGAGCAATAATTGATAACCTGTATCTCTTTTTTGTTATCTATTTTGGGGAATTAAGCAAGTTTTTGCGGAAGTGGCTACTTTTTTTTTTAAATATATTCGTCAAACAAATGTTTAAAAGGATGTAAATTCCATCGTCTTGCAATTAAAATAAGTAATAGAATTAAAAATAATAATTTAGGGGTCATTTAAAGCTGTAAGTATAAATGGAGAGTACAAATGGGTAATTATTTTTAAGATAAACAATCAAACATTGTGAAATTTTAACACAGATTGTAAGAAAAAACCAAATCGCAAACAAAGAAAAATAATAATAGTAGTAATTTATTTTAAAACCATTTCATTTTTTAAGTTGGAAATGCTTTTTTGCGTATTCTTTTCTTAATGCTTTTGAAACTTTTTATGATCGTCTACATAATTATATTAACGTTTATTTATGCACTGCATTTTCTTGAATACTGTGCAGCCTAAAAGGGGCGGTCCGCTTCGAGTGTACTAACCCAAAGAGTCTTAACACGAGTTTAAAGTTTACTTTCAACGTCAAATTTGAAAAACAATGAGGGAATTGCATAGGTGAGGGATTTGCTTAATTTTACACTTTTTTGATACGTTATAGTTTAAAACTCTCAAATATCAGATTTTAAAGTTCAAAAATATGTTTTAAATAACTTAAAATTCGATTTTATTTTTGCCAAAACACTAGTAAAGTCATGTGATCAAAAAACGGGATTTGACGTCACAGCGCCGTCGAAACTAGTGAATTGTTGAAAATAAAAGAAATCAAACTTATCATAAAACCAAAACACGCATAAAACTCGTCTGTTTCTCTAGTGAACGGCCAGAAAAAGAAAAAATTAAAACTTTGAATCCTAATAATTCCAAAACCAATCAATATTTTTTGAAAAACAAAATGCCAATCTTTTTATAAAAAATATTTGTATGTGTCTTTAAAATATCATAGTTTTTTAGTTAAAACTTTGTGAAGAATAGCAGAATGAAGCAAGCTAAGCATACAATAACATAGCGGGTCCAAGCGCTGTGACGTCACACAGCAGTCATAACGAAATTACTGTTTTTCCCGCCAATACTGGAAACGACATTTTAAAAATTAATATCTTGAGGAATAGTTTTCCGATTTCAATAATTTTTACGTCATTTTTCATAGATTTTCATCCTCTATCATAATAAAATTAAAAAAAAAATGTGCAATTCCCTCATTATTGGGGAGGACACCCCAAGCCCGCTCCCTTGAAATTTTGATCTACAGGGTGTTTCAGATAAATGTTTCATAACTTCTAGGGGAGGTAGGGTACATCAAGACGAACAAGAATCGGTATAGAAAGGGGGGTCGCAAGTGGGGTCTAAGGGGTTAAAATCACTGGTGAAAATTAGCAAAAAACCTCGCATATCTGGGCAGAAAGCGATACAATTGTTCGATTCCGGTATTTTTTACATGCAACCAATTCAAAATTTTCATGTAAAAACGAGATGCAAGTGTTTATTTTAATCAAAAACAGACCAATACTTGAATGAGGCATGCGTTGTTGATAGATTAAAGTTACAATTGTCCCTTGGTCAAACTTTAGTTCTTAGCGCCATATCACTCCAACCAACCAAACAACCAACAAAACTCTAGTATTAAGATGTTTTTGTCGTGACACTTTCTATTGCAGTCTATCAACTTACAACGCATCCTGTTTCATTTATTCGACTGTGGAGATGAAAAACGCACCTGCTCCAGACCATCTTTTGAAATTTGTCAAATGTGGATTTAAAATTAGCCAATGTGCTACCGTACAATGTATATGCAGAAAACAAGGTACAATATGTACAAGTGCTTGTAGCGACTGTAGAGATGCTAGCTGCTGCAATACTGGACTATGTAGATATGGAAGATGATTAAAATAGTTCTTAAAAATATAATTAGACATTTTAACGTTTAAAAAAACTTCGTGAAGGTTACTTTTTATTAAGAACTTAGCGATATTAAAATTAAAATAATTAAATTTAAGTTTTAATAATTAAATAAATTTAATTTTCATTAACCTAAAATTCATTATATTATTTAGAAATATATTATAATATTATTATTTGTACAAAGAAAATAATGTTTTGTATGCATAAAATCAAAGGGAATGTTGGAAAATGTTGTAATCTCTCATATAAAAGCCCACGTCACTCACTGATTCTGGAACGCTCGCACACTATGATGCCATCTCGCAATAATAATCATAATCATCAGAAAAATATAAAAGCCCACGTCACTCACTGACTCGATGCCATCTCGCAATAATCAGAAAAATAAATAAATAAAAGTAATTAAAATTTTAAAATAATATAATAGCTTTTAAATAAATATCTTTCAAGAAAGTTGGTTTACTTAATAAAGGTTAAAAAGTTACTTTTAGGGAAGTTGGTTTCTAATTCAACAATAATAAATTATTAAAGTTAAACTTCTTATTTAATGTATAATTAATAGGAACTTGAAGTAGTAACGAGCGAAGCTCGCATAAAAGGCTAGCCTAGCTGTAAGACCCGGCTTTGCCGGGTCGTAACAGCTAGTAATCAGAATAAATAGTCAAGATTAAAAATATATGTTTGCTTTAAATTTGTGTATTTTCTTAAAAATTAGAAGTTTTACATGTTATTAAGTAAAATATGAGCAGAGTAATCATAATTTACCGATACTTAAGGGTAAATACTCTTAAAGGTGGGTAGGAATTCAAAAATATCCATTTTCCACTAAGTTTGAAACATGCGGGCGCCATTTTGAAAATTATTTTATTAGGTTCTAAATATCGCACAATCTTGGTTAATATACCATTTTATAGGTAATTTAATAGAGAATAATTTATGTTATGCAAAAAAAATATGTATTTACATGTAAAAACATAAAAAATAAAAATGTGAAAAATAAGCGGCCGCCATTTTGGAAAATCCGCCATATTGGCTAAAGGACACGTCGTAGCTCGGTAGACTTTTCACCATCGTTTTCTACGGAAAATTTCCTATAAGAATCAACCATCAAACTTTCTTTTACAATTAGTTCCGAAGGAAGCCCTTTTTTGAGCTAACTTTCTTGGACTACTTCTCGCCCTCGCAGTTTCCTTTATTCTATTCGCTGGAACGCTTAATTCGAAGGACGCTGCGTCTGTCTGAAACTTTCGCATCAGACAGCGGTAGTATGGACGGGTTTTTGTCGAGGACATTGCGTTTTTGTGGGGGAAATAACTCTACTCGTGAGCCGCGTTCACAACAGACAACCTGTTCAACCGGAGAAAGAGCTAAAAAAGTAGGGGAAAAAGGATCTCCGAAAACTAACCGTGAGGAAATAGAATAGCCTGTTCAGAAGTGCAATCGTCTAACTCGTCCTACCGGTAGAAAGAATCACGTGACAAGCGAGCGAGCTCATAGAAATACATTACGGGAAGCGAGCAAGAACGCCCTCTACAGGCGGTTAGTGCAACTAAAACATTTCCTAACATAAACAGGGGAGAATTTTCAACGGATGGTCCGGTGAGGTTTTCCCTGCGTAGGGAGAGTAGAGTGCGGTGGAAGAAGAACCGGTTTTCTCTGCCTTTCCCCGGTTAGAATGGTGTTTGTGAACGCGGCTTGTGTATCTTCTGTAGGGCTTTTAACTGTTGCTAAGGCCGTTGTTTATCTGTTGCTAAGGCCGTTGTTTATCTGTTGCTAAGGTGGTTTTTAGGTATGGGATCACGTGATTGCAAATGCTCCAATAGAAGAATTCCACGGCTAGTCATTTTCTGTAACTGTTAACCTCTGTAGGGCAAAATACTGTAACTTTCTGTTGCTAAGGCCGTTGTTAGGCCGTTGTTCATTTTTTCATGGTTAATGATTAAAAACTTGAAATCGACGTATTTTTAAGCTATTTTTCGCTTGAGAAAAAATTTGGCTTTTTTTTGCCTTTTTTCGAACCCGAATTGGCTTTGAGTGGGCTCTCTCACCTGGCAACCCTGCCCCCACCACCCGCGGACGGAACACAATGAACCCAATAAAGGCGCCTATACTCGACTGCAACGTTTCTTGAACCCAGTACGTCACAAATGCGGAAGGAGAAATGGTAAACACGAAGCCTGTTGTGTTGATAGGAGGAATTTCGGTACACAAATCGTGATAAAAAGACATATGGAGGGTTCAGAATAGAAGTGAACCAAGTCCACTTTAGCTACTTTTGAGCTACAGAGGTTTAAAGTTCAATCTACATAGGAAAATTAATGTTAACAGTTTTTAAAATTAACGTTTTTTGCGGATATTATCAGAACTAGGACTTGGTTCTTTATTGCACTGAAATTTTACATAGTTGGAGCATGTTATAGCGTTGCCAACTCAAAAATGATAAAAAGTGGACTTGGTCCACTTTTATACTGAGCCCTCCATAAATGGGTTTAACACAATAATTATATTTTTAAATTCACGTTCTTCATTTCACTCAAAATTCGGACACCGCGATGGGAACTACTTTGTTTGTTAGTGACGTCATAGGGTCAACTTAAATTGCTGTCTAGTATAGCACAGCTGTTCTGGAAACGGCTATAGGAAAACTGTTTGCGCACGCAAAAAACAGACCTTAACAGGCTCCCTGGCGTTTAATATTGATGGTATTTACGTGAAACTTTGGACCAATGGGTATTCAACTATGCTCTTTAAGATTATCCAATCAAAAGAAAGGATTTTGAAATACAAAATAAAGTTTTGGCAGTGTTTTCAAATTTTTTTTTGTGTGTTTTTTTTTTACTTTATTCGTAATAAAAAAATTTTTAAAGTGAAAACTTTTAAAATAATTCTGAAGAATTAAATTTTTACCAATAGTAGTTCTTCTCCAAATTGAATTTTTCAATAATTTTTTTGGGGTGTCGTGTCACTCAATTTTAACTCCCTGGGATTCAGTAAGGGACCCCCAAATCCTATGTCATTTTGACTCGTCTAGGTGTCTATTATCCCCACTAGACCCAACATTTATGGGACACCCTGTATAAGTACCTCACCTATTTAATTCACATTAACAGTCTGAAAATGCAAAATGTATAAAGAATAAAGTATGCAAAGAGACTAAAATCCAAATAACTTTTCCCAGCACTTTACAAAATGAAAAACGTGGAGAGAACGTAACGCTATTAAAATAAGTTACTGGTAAAAAGTCTCGTTTTAAAAAAAATACATAGCAATAAAATATCCATATTATTCTTGAACTTCCACTAAAACTAAAATTTAATAGTCCTGAAAATATTTTTTTAAATTTTTCCTTTAGCAATACCCATTCCCTACACAAATAAATGTTAAAATAATATATTCATAAACCACGAATTGCTTATTAAAGCTGTGATTTCCATGCAATTAACTCAATGTAAGAACATATAATATGCGTGTACTGTGTATTAAAAGTATAAAACATATATATATAAATGTTTCGTAATAATGAATTTTAAAGATAATAACTATCTAAATTCTGAATTAATTAATTGATATAAATATGTAGAAAATATGTATTTATGAAATTAATATGTAAAGAAACCGAAATATTGGAAAAACAAATGGATAAATCTCACTTAAACCAATTTGGAAACGCTCGTATATTCATATAACTTATATACGATGGCAATCTCAGCTCTATCAATAAAGCAACTAGAAGTTTCTAAAATGTTAAAAATAGTACTTACTTCTCATTTTGGATCATATCCCAACATTTTGTGAAATAATTGTATACATAAGAGTACCCGAATCCTTATTGGATGAGTTTCTCAACTAAAATTTTCCGACTCAATTTACTATACTGAAGTTGTCACATCAGATGCTTGGTTTCTCTGAAACCACATCCATGGAAACGTACCGCAGAAAGGTTTTCCAACACAATATGGAAGTCTTCCGGGTTGACCAGACAAACCAGCATAAGGTGTGGATTAGGCTCGAAGCCTTTGGCAAGCTTGGTCTTTCAGAAGCTTAGATGAAAAGGCTTTAGTCAAAAGTTTTTGTGGACTGTCTTATCATTAGATCCTTAAAATCAGGGTCAAACTCTATTTAAGAGTTCTAGAAATTATATTGAATTTCAAATTTAATGCTTAAACCATTGTAATAGGAATGGCTTCTTTCTTTCTTTTTTTTTTCCTCACATACGATGGAAAGAATCCTTCTCCTGTAGATAGAAACCACTCAAACAAATGTTTTAAAATATTTGAAATAGTCTATAACTTTGTGGCGACGCGACGCTATAACAATAATTACTCAACAAGACGAGTAAGACAATGCTACATTTCATTTCACGCAGTGATTGAAAAGATGATATGTGTTATGAGTTTTAAAAAAGGAGAACAATAGCACTTCACCTGAAAAATAGCAACTTGTAAATACGCCTTTTTCTGAAATATATTAAAAGTAATTTTTTGTAATAAATACATTCGTTATTTTTATTATAACCAAGCCTCTACATTTGGTGACCCTGATAAGCAACACGCAATATGTCGGAAACAGAAAATACTCAGCCAGCTCTTCCTGCACGTCTTCCACCAATATCTTCGGAATCATCTCCCGCAGCTCGGCCAACATCGTCACATGAAATAGCCCGGGTTTCATTTAAAGCTCCTCCGTTCTGGAAACAGAACCCACAATTGTATTTCGCCCAAATAGAAAGTCAATTTGTTATTGCGGGAATAACTCAAGATGAAACAAAGTACCATCATGTCGTTGCAGCAATAGAGACCGATGTAATAGCCTTAATTAGCGATATAATTATGAATCCTCCCAGAACAGGCAAATATGAAACCCTAAAAAAACGGCTAATAGATCAGTTCAAAGATTCGGAAACACACAGATACAAGATGCTTGTGCAAGACCTCCAGTTAGGCGATGACAGACCCACCCAACTACTCCGAAAAATGCGAGACCTTTCTACCAACTGTCCGGAAGACCTGCTCAAGAATTTGTGGATGCAGCGCCTACCCACCACAGCTCAACAAATCTTAGCCGCCAGCTCCGAGGATTTGGACGCAGTAGCTCAGATGGCGGACAAAGTTATGGAGGTAACACATTCATCGGCAATTAATCTGGTGGAAGAAAAGAAATGCCAAGACTGCAGAACACTTCAAGCGCAAATGGAAGAGATGACAAGGGAATTCAAGAATCTTATGCGATCCAATAGAAGCCGCCAACGATCCCGAAGTCCATCTCATGGAACCAATTTCAGAACCCGGTCAAAGTCCCGCAGTAATTTCGAACCCACAGCAGGAATTTGCTGGTACCACCACAAATTTGGCAAGAACGCTCAAAAATGTGAGCAGCCTTGCAAGTTCAATCAGGAAAACTAGAAGGGCCATCGCTTGGGGCCACAAGCGACCACGGCCTACCTAAAAGACTGTTTTTGGCCGACAAATCAACTGGACTGCGTTTTCTCATTGACACAGGTGCTGAAATTTCTGTAGTTCCACCTCAAACCACTCAAGAAAAGAATCGCCAACATGGGAAAATGAAGCTGTTTGCGGCGAATGGAACACCTATTTCCACTTTTGGAGAAAAACTGCTTACAGTGGACCTCAACCTACGCAGAGCTTTCACTTGGCCGTTTGTCATTGCATCCATTTCTCACCCTATAATAGGAGCAGATTTTTTGAAAAAATTCGGTTTGCTAGTCGACATGAAAAAGAACTGCCTGATCGACACAAGTACAAGAAGAAAAATTTCCGCTCCGGTAGTAGAGTCAACATACGGCACAATAACAGTCCTAGATGAAAACCAACCTTACAAACAACTTTTAGAAGAATTCCCAGAAATAACTCAAGTAAATCAAAAAATGAGCGTCAAGCATCAAGTGGAACACCACATCGAAACCACTGGACCTCCTGTTTTTTCAAGGCCACGAAGATTACCACCAGATAAGTTAGCCATAGCCAAACGAGAGTTCCAGTTCATGATCGATCAAGGAATCTGCAGACCATCAAAAAGTAGCTGGGCATCACCCTTACACATGGTTCCGAAAAAGAACGGAGACTGGAGGCCGTGTGGAGACTACCGCAGACTTAACGCCGTAACAAAGCCGGACAGATACCCTATTCCGCACATCCATGACATAACTCAGCAACTTGAAGGAGCAACTATTTTTTCAACCATAGATCTGTTCCGTGCTTACCACCAAATCCCTGTTAGAGAGGAAGACATTCAAAAGACGGCAATAATTACACCATTCGGACTTTTTGAGTTTCCGTTCATGACTTTCGGCCTTTGCAACGCCGCCCAAACGTTCCAAAGATTTATCCATTCTCTTTTACAAGACCTCGACTTTTGCACGCCTTACATCGACGACGTCTTGGTCGCTTCTAAAAATGAAGAGGAACACCTTGATCATCTACGCATACTCTTCAAAAGGTTTCAAGATAATGGGATACGCATCAATCCTTCCAAGTGTAATTTTGGTAAACCAAAGATCAATTTCTTAGGATACCATATTACCACAAAAGGAATTCAACCCATGGAAGACAAGGTTTCCGCTATAACCGACTTTCCGAAACCAACAACAATTCAAAGTATGAGACGGTTCCTAGCAATGGTCAACTTTTATAGACGCTTCATTCCCCAAGCAGCAACCAAGCAAGCCCCGCTGTTCGAGTATATAAAAGGCGCAAAGAAAAAAGACAATAGACCCATTTTGTGGACTGAAGAAGCAGAAAAGGCATTCCAGCTATGCAAACAAGATTTGGCAAATGCCCCTACATTAGTTCATCCATCTTCATCAGCAAGTCTTTCTTTAGCTGTCGATGCATCAGATATCGCCATAGGTGGAGTTCTCCAACAAGCCACATCAAATGGATATTCACCCCTTGCATTTTTCTCCAGAAAACTAACATCGGCAGAAAAAAAATATAGCGCCTATGACCGCGAACTTCTTGCGGTATATTCTGCAATACGACACTTCATTCACATGCTGGAAGGACGGGAATTTGTTGTTTTCACCGACCACAAACCTCTCACCTTCGCCTCTCAACAAAAATCCGAGAAGGCAAGCCCACGACAACTAAGACACCTAGATTTCATTTTTCAGTTTACAACCAACATCCAGCATCTGAAGGGAGAAGACAACGTCGTTGCGGATACATTATCAAGAATTTCAACTATAGACACCCCATCTCCAATAGATTACAGAAGTATGGCTGAATCCCAGAAAACTGATGAAGACTTGCAAGAATTTCTAACCCACCCTGAAAAAACGAGCTTAAAACTTCATCCCGTGAATTATCAAAGCGTCAATCTCTACTGTGACATCTCCTCAGGTAATGCGAGGCCATTCGTACCAAGAAATTTTCGAAAGATCATCTTCAATTCCTTCCATCGAATTTCTCATCCTGGAATCAAATCTACACAGAAACTCATCAGCACAAGGTTTGTTTGGCCACTCATGAAGAAAGATGTTACAAGATGGGCCCGATCCTGTATGGAATGCCAACGCAACAAGGTCTCTAGGCACATATCAACACCTTTAGGATCGTTTTCACTCCCATCTAACAGGTTTGAACACATCCATATTGATATTATTGGACGTTTACCACCATCGAGAGGATACTCCTACTGTCTCACTTGCATCGACCGGTTTACAAGGTGGCCCGAGGCATTTCCAATCACCGACATAACCGCAGAAACGGTAGCTCGCACCCTATATGAAAATTGGATTTGTCGTTTCGGGGTACCAGAAAGAATAACAAGTGATCAAGGGAGACAATTTGAATCCAGCCTTTTCAAATCTCTGGCCGCGTTTTTAGGAGTGGAGCACCTTAGAACCTCTCCATACAGACCATCTTCAAATGGGATGATAGAACGCATCCATCGCAGCCTAAAGGCCTCCATCAAATGCCATGCAGACCAGGGATGGGCAGACTCTCTTCCAACAGTGCTGATGGGATGGCGATCAACTTTCAAAGAAGACATCCAAGCTACTCCTGCGCAACTAACATATGGAGCCAACATCAGACTGCCCGGTGAATTTTTCACAGAAAGCAAATCTAAAATTAACCAGGAAACTTACGTTGGTAAATTGCAAAAGATCATGCAGCGTTTGAGACCTGTGCCTGGATCAACTCACAACTGTCAAAAAGTTTTCATCCATAAGGATCTGAAAAATTGTAGCCATGTTTTCGTTCGGCATGATGGAGTTCGCCATGGCTTACAATCTCCCTATCACGGACCCTACAAGGTATTGTCAAAGTCTGACAAACTCTACAAGTTGGAGATCAAAGACAAACCATCACTCATCAGCGTGGATCGTCTTAAGCCAGCGTTCCTTTCCTCTGAAGGTACAGACGCATCCACAGAACACCCAGCTTCAGACGTCCAGCCGCCTGTTATAACCACTAGGTCCGGCAAGAAAGTGCGTTTTCAGTAACGTTTTCTTTTCGTGTCAATCCAAGATACCTTTTTTGACACTGGAGGGGGAGTCCTGTGGCGACGCGACGCTATAACAATAATTACTCCACAAGACGAGTAAGACAATGCTACATTTCATTTCACGCAGTGATTGAAAAGATGATATGTGTTATGAGTTTTAAAAAAGGAGAACAATAGCACTTCACCTGAAAAATAGCAACTTGTAAATACGCCTTTTTCTGAAATATATTAAAAGTAATTTTTTGTAATAAATACATTCGTTATTTTTATTATAACCAAGCCTCTACAACTTATTTAGGGGGGAATGACTTTACATTGGGGAGATATTAAATCTTGAATTTCCATTCCTTTGGTTAAAACTGATGAAACTTGTAGGCAAGATTGTTCAAAGTGTCGGGAAAACATTCTATCTCATTAGAATATATTTATTGGAATATTATATTGGAATATTGAACCAATGATTGTATGAAATATTTTTGTCACTTTATGAAACATTAGGGATTTCATATTTGAAAACCTAAATTATTCCTTCTGTTTCTTGAAAAATTTAAATAATTTAAACCAAATTAACTCCAGTTTTTCGTGTTATCCTTTATAACAGAACTCCAATTATCCGAATTGATCCGAATGTTGCCTTTTCATTTAACTTATTAAAATCTCTCTTTCTTTAAAATTAGTTTATTTCTCCCATTTTCAGCATGCATGCAGTAATTAACAAAAATGGACATTTTCGGAAAAAATCCAATCATCCGAATTTGTGTTCATACGTATGGAGTCCGGTCCCAATTGATTCATTCTTTCCAATTGATTCCCCACTTTTTACTCATTAACATTGAAAAATTGCACATTTTGTAAGGGATGCTTATAATGAATGAAATTAATGGACACAAAATTCAAAATAGAACATTAAATTTTAATAATACGATAAAAACGTACACAAAAAGGAATAACAAAACTATAGTAGAGGTAGCCAGCATTGCCACAGTTGAATTTGACTACAATAATGATTGCAACTGTCCCGTGACTAAGGCACATAAATCGGTCTGATCGAAAACATGTTCCTCCGAGTTTTAATCAAATAAGACATTTTCCAGCCATAAGACATCGAAACATGTCTGCACACAGTCAACACACAAATAACACTATTAATTAAAGTGAAGTGATTAATAAAAAATTAATTAAAATTAATAAGACAGACTTAAAGAAAAGTTTATGAGTATTAAGAAAGAAAGGTATTTTTTTTACAAAAGGAATGATAACGGTAATAAATAACACAAATTCATGCATTGATCAATATAATTACTGTAATGATATAATAATAATGCAATGGTATAAGTTTTATATACTCAAATACTTAACACCGGAGGAATTTAATCATTAGACATTTTAAAAAGTAATATTAACCTAATTCTATGAGAAAAAAATTTATGATTATTTACAATTTAATTAAGAAAGGTAAATATTACACTCAATGTATGGCTGAAAACCCAATCGAACAATTGACTCAAGATTAAAATTCTCACAAACATTGCAGAGATACAAAGACACTCCGTATGACCTAATAAAACTAGAGAGCGATAATTAATTATGTGAATTAAAATGCGTATTTAAAAAACGGTAATTAGGAATGTTGAATATTACACCAAATGTTATTGCTGGTAATAGGATGACTGGACAAATGACTATGACATTTAAATTAGTAGTCTCATCTGAAATATTATTCAGACAGGCATAAAAGCTTTCTACCCGTCGGATAAAACATAGAGGAAGGGGGACATTAATCTGAACGTAGTTTTAAGTAACCCTTTAAGGTGTAGGGAATATGCAAACTATCGATTGCTCCATCACATAGATTGATAGCATCACAAAGATTTTTTCGAACCTGAACTCGCGATAGATGCAGCAGAGATCTAGGTTGGCTGACTTCGGGAACCTCGAAGATGGTGTTGCGCTTCTTGTATTTGTCGCAGAGTTCCTGAAGTGGCAGTTGCTCTCCGTTGTAAAAAGGCTTCAGCATAGCGTACATCTCGGTGGTGGAAATGAAGGGGTGTGGCACGGCCCTCCATAAGAGGGTGAGATATGCCTGGTCTTCGGCTCTTGTGGGGTTGAAGAGAGCCACCATTGTCTCCAGAAGCATCTGCATCCTCAAGCTGCGTAATTTCCGGATTTTGGGTTTGATTTCAACATTAAGGCACTTCCCGTCAACCGTGGTACTGTAAAACAGAACATGAAATTAATGTAAAGCACAGAAACTCACGACAAAGGCTCGCTACATTTATTTAAGAACACCTTTTTGTTCCTTAAATTTACAACACTTTCAGCTGTGTGTTGTTAACCACAACACTTGATTACCATTATTGTGTAGGTTGAGTGTTCTTAAAATGTTTGAAAACAGTTGCTTACCATAACCAGACATGTGTTCTAAAATTGTGTGGTCAAATATGTTTAGAATCTGATTGTATTCTGACATTTAGAGCGAAACACCTTTAGATCACGTTATCTGTCTCTGTAATTTTTAGCAACACTTATATAAAATTTAACTTACACTTATTTAAATATTCTATATAAAATAAATATTCAAAACAACACTATTGTAACACAAAATAAGGGGACGTCCACAAATAAGTATAAGTACCTCGCCTATTTAATTCACATTAACAGTCTGAAATTGCAAAATGTATAAAGAATAAAGTATGCAAAAAGACTAAAATCCATAAAATAACTTTTGCAAACACTTTATAAAATGAAAAACGTGGAGCGAACGTAACGGTATTAAAATAAGGTACTGGTTAAGAGTCTCGTTTTAAAAAAATACACAGCAATAAAATATCCATATTATTCTTGAACTTCCACTAAAACTAAAATTTAACATAATTTTTCCTTTAGCAATACCCATTCCCTACACAAATGAATGTTAAAATAATATATTCATAAACCACGAATTGCTTATTGAAGCTGTGATTTCCATGCAATTAACTCAATGTAAGAACATACAATATGCGTGTATTAGATGTGTATTAAAAGTAGAACATATATATAAATGTTTCATAATAATGAATTTGAAAGATCTATGAATAGCAAATTTATTCCTAAAAACCTTTTTGGAAGGAGGAGTATAGATAATAGTAAGAGAGTTAGTTTTCTTTGCCTGTTATAACCTTTTGATAAGTTTTCATCAGATATGAGGATTGATATATTGTCTTAATTAATTGATATAAATATGTAAAGAAACCGAAATATTGAAAAAAATTTATAAATTTCACTTAAACCGTAGAAATTTGGAAACGCTCGTAAATTCATATTACGATGGAAATATCAGTTCTATCAATAAATCAATAATGCAACTTGAAATTTTTAAAATAGTAAAACTAGTACTTACTTCTCATTTTGGAGCAGGTCCCAACATTTTCTGAAATAATCGTATTTATAAGAGTATCCGAAGCCATGTTGGATGAGTTTCTCACTAATTTTCGTTTCCCGGCACAAACCACTACACTGAAGTTTTCTCATCAGGAACCTGGTTTTTTTTATACCCCATCCATGGAAGCGTACCGCAGAAAAACTTTCTATCACAGTATGGAGGTCTAGGGCGTGGACCAGAATAACCATCATTTCGTATGGATCAATTTTCATCTCCGTCTGGCACAGCGTTAACATCTCGACCACTTCCTCTGGTCCAAACAACGAGGCCGCCGTCCGCAGAAGCAGACTGAAGGCCTTGGCCGTGGGGACCCCGACGAAATCACAGAAGGTGAAGAGGTACAACATCCCGTGATAGTTCTTTTTCTTGTCCGACTCGCTCATTTTTGAGGCCATTTCTATCAAAAGCTCTACACATGATTCAGAGTAGAGCTTCTTCGCCTGCCCGCTATTGCTTCTTCCCTCATTTTCGATCAGGAAATCTATGAAGTCGAATGGGTTCAGTTCATTGTCCGCCCACCCCGTTTGGTCGATTCTTTGCGCGGTTAAGAGCTTCGCGGCCGCTCCAAATTCTTGCAGACGGCGGCGGTAAAACGTAATGTTGTGTGGCGTGGACATCGCGGAAAATGTAATAGAAACGACTATAGAAGAAGACGCCGTAGCAGTTAAAAGAGCAACACCTCAGTACGAATTGAAAGCCAGACTGACCTGGACTAACCTAGACTTCTAGACCGACCTAGACTTCGCGGTGCCAGAGCCATCTAGCGGCATGTTCGGAAGCTCAAATATAACATAAAACATTTCAGTGGCTAATGTTAGTTAATGTAATTCCTGCAAACTTACACGATGCATATCTTGGACCTCTTCGTGATTTTAGTATGGGAATGGTCTCATTTTTCTCGTTTCACCTTGAAGAAACGTAATTTTGAGGTTGTTACTCTCAAGTCAACAAGTTCAGTCATTATTTTTTTTAAACTTTTAAAAAATGTTTTTAAAATATTAATGATACTGACAGGGGTATTTGATAGAATTCCTTAGTCTATTTTTTAACACTGATTATAGATATTGTATCTAAAATTATAAAAAATATGAAATAACTAATTAAATATTTAAATTTTATAGTAATTTAGAATAATTTAAAAATGAATCCTTTTAGCTATTAATATAATTTTTTTTCTTTATTTGGTTACCATTATTTTTGTAATCAGATTTAGCTTATAAAAATGTATTTCAAGTGTCTGTCGTTAATAATAATATTATTGTTTAATTTTTAAGCCATTTCTAAAAATTAATTTTTCTATCATAATTTACGATTTTGAACATCGGATCACGTTTCTCTCAGTGGCGAAGCGTAAAATTGCAAATTTTGGGTGTGATTTTCTTGTGTACTGTACATCTGGGTAAGAAGGAGGATATAATAATAAAAAAACGAATAAAAGCAATAATGCGTATTCCTTATCTAATACTTTTGAAACCTTTTAGAATCTTCTACAATAATAATTTAGAAAACAACTAGAAATTACTCACTATCTTAAAATTATAAGAACACATGCTTTACATAATATGAAGGTATAAGAATCAAATTTCAATGGCTAGGTCATCTTAAATTACAATATTGTAGTTGGATTTGAAATATTTGTGAAATATTTTAGTTAATGCGCAAGGATAATTTTTTAATTAAGGTATGGTACAACTATAAACACAATGTTTAAGTATGGATTTGTTACAAATTTTCAATCGCGTATCTATTTTTATGGGTGTCTTTCAATGTATGATTGAATGTTTTAATCATCTCTCCTGCCCCCCACCACAGAGGTAATTATTTTTATTCTATAAAACCTTAAAGTTTAAAAACATGAGATCTCTCAACGAGCCACGTTTTTCCGTTTTGTCTTCACGAAGTTCGCGAGTGAAAAAAGGTAACTCCTCCCCTTTTGGAGCAAACCCTTTATTGACCCCTCTTTTCTTCTCTCCCCTCCCTCGTGGTTATTCATAGGACCTTGACCTTTTGTATTCTTTTCTTTTGACCACTCACACCTGAATCAGGGAATCCGCTATGGTGGGGGTTTTTTATATATATATATATATATATATATATATATATTTATTTTTGCTACTCGGATTACTAAAATATTTTTTTACTATTTTCTCAAAAAAAAAAAAAAAAAATGCGAATGAAAAACTAAATATACTTGAACTTTTTCAAATATAATAGTATAAAGATTTTAATGAAATATTTATCATCGAATTCGCTATCTTTGTAGTTTCTATTGATTCTTACCGTTGATTAACCGTGTCCTGAACACAGTTCAGAATGACGGCGAACTAAAATTACCTTGACTAGACCTATTATACTAGACAGCAACTTAAGTTGACTCTAACGACGTCACGAATAAACAAAGTAGTTCCCATCGAGGTGTCTGAATTTTGAGTGAAATAAAGAACGCCAATTTAAAAATATGATTATTTTGTTAAACCCATGTATTTGTAATGCTTTTCAATCACGATTTGCGTGCCGAAAGTCCTCCTAACAACCCAACAGGCTTTGTGTTTACCGGTTTCTCCTTCCGCATTTGTGACGTACTGCGTTCAAGAAACGTTGCTGTCGAGTGTAGAAGATCTCGACAAATGTAAACAACACTGCACACGCTCTACACAAAAATAAACACATATATGAACACTCAGTGGCGGATCCAGCCTGGACCTAAGGGGGGGGCAACTACATTTTAAGAAGGTTGGGGGTTCTTCAGAAGAATTTTGAAAGTTTGAACCAATTATTGAAAATACTTGGATGATGTCCCAGGGAAAGAAGGGGGTCTGGGGGTTCTCCCCCAGCAAACTTTTTGGAAATTTTACCTTAAAAAGTAGTCCTTTGACTCATTTTTGAACATTTAAGATGGGATCGGGGAATGGGATTTTAATTAAGGTCCCATCCTCCGAGAAAGATCCTAAAGATGAAGATGAGCGGTCCCTTCTGTTCTAGATGGGAGTGGCGTAAATAGAAATTTATTTCGAGTGAAGAGCCCAAATATCCTCCAAAAAATTAACTCATTATTAGGTGCAAAGCTAAATATTTGCAACGAAGGGAGAGGACCTAAAGTTATTCCTAAACCCGATAATACATATAGTACTTCCATAAGATTTCCGGGCCTAATATGGTTGATTGCCCCCACAAGTCTTCTCCCCCAGAAGATTTAAAACAAATTAACTCTAGAAACAGGTTTTTAACTAGTTTAGTTTAGTTTAGCCTGAATTTTGAATATACATTTTTTGATAAGATTTGCATTTTGATGAACTTAATGTAAAGAAGTTGTGAACACTTAAGTTCCAAATACAAAAGGGGATCTGAGAATTTTCTGAAATTTGACACTACAAAGCAGGATTTCAACTTATTTTTGTATATACCTACACCTAGTCCGAAATTCGGGGGGGGGGGGCAGGACCTCCTCGCCCGCACCCTATACTTGTGCCTTGTGCCCATTTCAGGATTCTTGGTTCTTAATTCCCCCCCCCCTCCCTTGGATTGCTCTCTTTCAAGCAGGAATTGAGACAGCCATAAATTTCAGTACATGGCAAGAGGTAAAGCAAGGTGTGGAATGTGACCAATGGTTATCTACGGGGGTTTTGATTCTCAGACTAACCTTTTCAATGTCAGATGAGTGCCAGACCCCTCCCATACTAAATTATATGTTTATGCTTCCTATTTAGTGTTTGCCTTTTCAATCTTCTCTTCCCTCTTACATTTTTTTCCTTTTTTTACTGTAATTAAAAAAAAGGTACAAGATCCCAAGGGGGGCAAAAGGCCTGTTGCCCCCCTCTGGATCCGCCACTGTGAACACTTTTTTGTCCTCAAATTAAGTGTTGTCAAATAAAACACTATAGAAGTGTCAATGTTCACTTAGTGTTCTACCAAACACTTTGTAGCATACTAATATTCTAAAATTTTTCGGGGGAGGACCCCCGAACTACTAATGACTCATTTATGGAGTAGCTTTGGTCGGTCGTTTTCTATTGTGAAAAATTAAAGGTTTGAGGTTTCAAGAGGGAGGTTGTATATGTATAGTGCTGTCCTTTAAAAACAACCCACTCCAAATTGTACCCTAAAAACAACCCATTGAGATTTTTTAATTAAATAATTAAAATAATTTTACCATCTCATATACCCTGTCTTTCTTATGGCCTTTAGTGTGTCAGGGATGTAAAAACTGGTCAAAGAACGGTTTATTTACTTATTTTTTAAACAAGCTGAGAAAATGTAGATTTTTGGCAAAAAATGTGCTTCAGATTTACAGATTTTGTAAAAATGCATGTTATAAAGATTTTAGAGCATTTTTCGCGAGTTTTTATGTTATCCCATTACTATGAGAATAAAATATTAAAGTTTTAGCTCAGTCCGCCAATTAGAGTTCTTCTAGGAAAAAGTGGTTTTTTTTCAAATTCTTACTTAATTGGCTGCCAATTTGTAATGGAGAGTTGGAATTAAAAATGCTTAGCACTAAAATGTTAGGGAGGATGAGCCGCTAGTTCAGTTTTTTGTTCGATTTAATTATCCTTTTTATTACGCTTTTAATGAAGAAAATATGAAACAGTGGGTTGTTTTTAAAGGACAGCACTATATACACTGAGCGTAGCAAGGGGTTATAAAGTCATATGTCAACCTTCTTTATCACGAGGAATCACAAAATGGAGCATCCAAATATTAGTTGAAATTTACCGTTTTACAAGATTGCTAATTCCTTATTTTTGGTAGATATGATCATAATCATCCATATGATACGAGTTATGCTTACGTAAGACAATTAAACATTGTATATTCGAAAATCTCTTAATTGAAAAAGTTGATTTTAAAACTTTTATGAAATTATAAAGTTAAAAGAAAAGCTCTTATATTTCCTTTTTGTTTCTAGCCTAGTTAGTGTTTCATGAAAATTAAGTTCTAATAATCTTTAATAAAAAAATTAGATAATTGCTGAAAGTGTTCTACTGTAAAATAAAACGGTGGTGTAGGGTTTGGCAGTTGATTACTTAATTATTAGTGTAATTAATGATTTGCTTATTTTTTATGAAGGGGGAGGGGAATTAATTATCAATCACCAAAAATATATTTATATTTATAATAAAGCTGGGATTAATTGACTACTGGAAAACATTCAGTAAATTTGAATAAATTGGAATGTGAAACTTTTGTTTCCCTTTCATTTAAATCCGACACCAGAATTAGTATTAATTAAACAAACTCAAGTTTTAGTGAGCTTCTAATTGGGTTTTTCAACTGTCTTTACATGGAACATGAAAGCAACAAACGTCAGAAAGAAAAATGCAATCAAACGTCTTCAGTAGGGAGCAGTGGCGGATCCAAGGGGGGGCAACAGGCCTTTTGCCCCCCCTTGGGCTCAGGCACTTTTTAAAAATTAAGGTAAGAAAAGGAAAAAAAAATTGTAAGTGGGAAGTGAAGATTAAAATATTGAACACAAAATAGAAAGCATGAAGATATAAGTCAATATGGGAGGGCTGGCACTCTCAAGCGCAGATTCAGGGGGGGGGGCAACTGGTCAATTGCACCCCAATGGGCTTGGACTTGGTGTACCAAAACGAGTTAAAACCCTGGTATTTGGGTCAAATTTCCAAAATTTTCTGGGGGAGGAACTTGGGCGTAGCCAGGTTTCCTGTTAGGGGGGCAAGGATACTTACCTTTTCTCTTGATGTTGCGAATACTAAGTGACAGGGGTTGACTCAACGATATTTCCCACGTACCCCCATACCCCATGGCGAGTACTTTTACACGCTTAATGTTAGGGTACTTATACAAAAGGATTTGGGGACTTTTGCACACCTAACGTAAAAATATGGGTAATTAATGTGAGCTTAAAAATGGAGGGTCTGGGGGTCCTCCCCCAGAACATTTTTTAAAATTCGCCCCCCAAAGTAGTGTTTTAGCTCATTTTGAGACTCTTTGGGCCGAACAGAACCTCTTCTTGTAAACCACACAATGTTTTCAAGGAAAGTTATGTACTATTGCTTTAATAAAAAAATTTCAAATATTTTTTTTTCAAAAAAATTTAACCAACTGAGAATTTAGGGGGGGGGGCAGCTGCCCCTCCCTGCACCCCCTAGCTACGGCCATGGGGAGGAACCCTAGACCACCTTTTGTATTTACATCATTATTATTTACAATTTTTATATGAAGTTCTTCAAGATGCAAATACTATCTAAAAACGTATTAAAAAGCTTTATTGAACCCATTAGGGGCCATCCATAAAGGACATCACGCTCGGAGGGGGGAGGTATTCAATTTGTGACAGTTTGTGACAAAGGGGAGGAGGGGCAAAAGTTATGACATCACATCCTGCAACTGAAAACCAACAAAAAAAAGAAACAATTTATTTTTTCTTTAATAGTTTTTCAAAACAAACCAATATAAACCCCATGAATAAAAAATAGAAATAAAACTATTTGGTGGGGAAAAATTAAGCTTAAATAATAAAAAAGTTTGTTTTGAGCATTTTTAAACCGTATATTAGACATATTGTTGGTTTAAGAGCTTGACATGTGACATAGGGGGAGGGGGTCGAAAATTGGCAAAAAAAACCCATCATTTATGGATGGTTCCTTAAATAAGCATAGGAATATTTTTGAATCCTCCTAATACACCACTATAATCTAGATTTCCCATCTAACTCACCCATAGAAAAATCCCCCCCATAGAAACCCATAGAAAAATCTAGATTTTTCCTGATAATGACTAAATATTTTAGACCTTTAGAGGATATTTGGGCTCCTACCACAATAAATTTCTATATGCCCCATTGGAGTGATGTAAAGAGAGGGAGATAAGGGAAGACCTGTGGGGCAATCAGCCCCATGTGTCAAGTCAACCCCTTGACCATCTAGAACAGAGATGACCGCTCATCTCTAATCTCTAGGATCTCTCTCGGAGGATGAGACCTTAAATCCCGTCTTAAAAGTTCAAAAATAAATCCAGAGAATACATTTTAAGGTATAATTTTTTAAAACATTCTGGGGGAGGACCCCCACACCCCTTTCCTTCCCTAGGGGGTAATCTAAGCATCATCAATAAAATACTTGGGGGGAGAGACCTTGGGAAAAATATAGGAATCATCTAAACCCTTCCCTAAAAACAAAAGTCTGGTTGTACGGCTCTGTAGACGACCTCAAATAGGTTTTTAGGGTAAAATTTTCCAAATTCTTCTTGAGGAGAACCCCCAACCTTCCTAAAATGTGGTTGCCCCCCCCCCTTCGGACCAGGCTGGATCCGCCACTGGTAGGGAGGGGGGTAGATTGGTAGGCTTACCATACTTTCTTGAGCTCAACCCAGGACACATTGTCGACCTATCGGTCCATCAAAAATTAAAAACTAAATAAACACCCAAACTAAAAAAATTAAACATTTAAACTGAAATAACATACTTGGTTTAATGATTTGTACTTTTCACTTGACATCATTTTTTTTTTCTCAAAAATTCTTTGTTAGATTTAATTAAATCACAAAATTCAAAACAATCAAGTTCAGAGTTAATTTTTACATTTAAAAGGTGTTTGACAGTACAAATAGAGAGTCTGCTTCTTTCAGCAGTCTAAATATGAGTAAAGTGAAGCCGTAGAAGTAGGTCAAAATATGCAGTTTGAAAATTTTTATCGAAAATTTCACAAAAAATTTTGTCCAGTCTTAAAATTATAAAACCCCAGGACATTTCCCAGGACAGCCTCCGAAACCCAGGGCTGTCCTTGGTAAACCAGGACGTATGGTAAGCCTATAGATTGGATGTGTCACTGAAAAGATAGCCCCTGTCCCTGTCACCCCACCTGGGCAGCGGGGTCAGCCATCCAAATTAGGCTATCTACGGGGTTGCCAGGTGAGAGAGCCCACTCAAAGCCAAATCGGGTTCGAAAAAAGCCAAATTATTTCTCAAGCGAAAAATAGCTTAAAAATACGTCTATTTCAATTTTTGGCGCAAGTTCAGACTTGCGTATGCGCCAAAAATGAAAATATTTATTAAAAAATAATAATTTCCATGCTTGCTCTGAATCTGAAATTCACTTGAAGCCCTCACAAAGGGAAGTAGGAACCAAAGTAACAAAACGTTTGTCTAAGAAAATTAATAAAAACGTTATTTTGAACTATGAACTACAGAAAAAATTGTGGAAAATGGGGAAAATTGCTAAAAAAAAGTCAAATTTTCAGGATTTAAAAAAAAGGCAGAAAAATCCAAACGAAAATTTCAAAGCCAAACGAGTTTGAAAAAAGCCAAATTTCTCGAATTTGGCCTTAAAAAAGCCAAACTGGCAACCCTGGCTCTCTAATCCAAACCAGTTTCAAGACCACCCCTCCCAATACCTCTCCCCGTTCGCGCTTTCTTCATTCATTCTTCATTTATCCTCTCGCCACCACAACAGCGGACCGTTATACCAGTGCGGTTGGTATACAGACCACGTGGAACTAAATTTCGTCAGTTACAACAGCATTGCCTTCTACCGCATTTTTTCGATCTCTCCGCTATGCCTTTCTCCTCGCCCCCTTGGTTAAAGAATATGAATCCTCGCACTCGGTGGATGTTTGAAGAACGCATGTGGCGTTATTGGCCGGAATACGAGTACAGTGGAAGCTCTTATAGCGACCTGCTCTTATAAAAATACTTTCGTATAAAGACCCAAAAATTAGTCTCTATAAGAGCACTTTTGTGCTCTTATAAAGACTAATCTTCGAATCGATTCAGCTTATCGAATACTTTTTTGGATCGGTTTGTGTGCGTCACACCAGAATTAGCCAATAAACAAATATCAGAGTATGACAAACAGCACCAAGTAACGATCGCATCTTCTTCTCGCTTTCTTTGCCCGGGGTAACCGGCTACAATCCCAAACGAAACCTTTCGCTACCTAATGTGCTTGTTGATTTTAGACTTTAAATTTATTAGCGCATTCATTTATCTTTCTTTATTTCCAATTTTTTGACTTATATTTAAGACATAAATTTTTCAAATTTCATGCAGATGCAGGTGAAATTGATGTAATAAATTTTGTTAAGCATCAGACCTTTCTAAGGAAGCTAAGCTATGCAATAAATTAATATCAAAATCAAAATTTAAAAAGCAAATATTTATACTCTGTAAAATATTGATCTTAAACTTTATATAAATTAAAATAAAAGCAAAAAATAAGGTAATATAACATGAAATTGGAAGTATCAAGACTTCATAAAATAAGAAATAATTGTTTAAAGTGAGGAAAGATCAATTGGATGATTCGAACTGTGTTCTAAAAATCCCAATGATATCGTTTTCAGGTTGAGATTTCCTCCAGACTTTATAAATTAGTCCACTAAAAATACATCATTGAGGGAATCGAGTCCACCTTCCCGAAAAGCATCAAAATTGATAGTTTAGCTTAACGAATTTATTGCTTTTAAACGAGTGATATTCTACATTCGAGTGTATCACTCGAAGTTTGCTCTTATAGCGACAAAAGACTCGGTACGGATTAATTACGCTATAAGAGCTTCCACTGTACTTGGACCTGACCGACTTCGAAGGAAGGGCAGACGAACGTTTCAGAAAATACCTGCATAGGAATCATCCCTCGCCACATCTCTCTATATATAATGAAGGTGTTCCTGGGTTCCTGGGTTTGTCCGGAACAGATTTGCCTCAATTTCTCCAAAACTATCCGTCCGAATCGAACCAAACTTGGTACACATACGTATGGGGACGGGGGAAAGACAATGACATCATTCCCAAATTTCTAAAACCACCCCTTCACCCCCTTTTAGACCTTTTTGTAAAAATCGCCTTACTTCTCCACTAAAGAAGATCTGTTTAACTCGCATTGTTGCAAATAATACAACAAAAACAATTTTAAACATAAAACAAAGTATTTAAAGATAAAAATTGGCTAAAATTGTTTTAAATGTTTTAAAAAGGTTATTAATAATTTAAAAAATTAAAAACGGCCCTTATAAAAAACTTTATAACAGTATTTTCTTATTAAAAACTTCATTTTCCATGAAACTTTAAGTTGAAATAGAAAGTTTTAAGAATTAGACTGGTTAAAGTAAAGATTACATCATGCAGTTTTTTAGAAAGTTGATGATAGAAACACTAGATCAATTTGTTATTTAACCTTATAATTTGTTTCTTTGGTGTAGTTTAACGGGATTTTTTTTTTCAATTTAAACAGGGGGGTATTTACAAATTTTGGGATTTCAAAAGTCTGTAATAATTTTAATGGATTTTTTTTCACTTAGAATGGATAATTGGGTAACTGTCGTAATTAAATGTGCAACACCGGAACTGGATGGTTAGGTTAGATTTACACAGTTGGAACCGGGAGGGAAAAGGCACAGGGAGCACGGTGATGAAAATGCACCGGGAACACCGAGATGAAAAGGCACCGGGGACACCAAGATGAAAAAGGCACCGGGATATGAAAAAATACTGGGAACACCGGATATGAAAAACTACCAGGATGATTGGTAATTATGGTTACAGAAAATTAGGCATGTAACTTGAGAAAATTTTAATAAATTGATACACTCCACCCGTGCAAGGCCGGGCATATCAGCTAGTTATAAATATATATCGCCGGTTGGCTTCTATCGACATGGGAGTTCGATTCCCTTGGACGACTGCAGGGTTTTATTTGAAAGGGTCGATCACAATCACGATCACGATAGGTACGAACCTTCCGTCTCGGCCCACTATCTGTCTGAATCCGGACGCAAAATTTTCAGGGCCAACGTTGAGTTCTTGGCCACACATCCGGGAATTTTGGAATCCGGGAAAGGTGCCGTGCATCTCGTGAATATGGCCGCACGCTGCGGTTTTCCCCAATGGGGTGACAAGGGGCCGGAGGGACGTCTGCACCTCGCTCAGTTTATCTTCTCGAACATGTATGTGCCGATTTTAAAAGGATTGCGTAAAATGCGAAGTAAGCACCCCGTCATGATAATAGACTTTATAAAAATGATGTGTACTGACGAAAGAGCGAGATTCATGGTGTTCACAGAAGTGCCCGATCGAGAGCACCTCGAATTCATCCTCTGTGCGGCAAATGAGACGAAATTCAACTTTTGGGGTATCAGAGACGGCCGATTACCAGTCTATCCCTTCATATGGCGCGAGGAATACCACTTGGTGACAACCCTCATAAGATACGGATTCACAATTTATTGGAGAGGAGTTACCAGTGCGATATAAGACCAATTACATATTGTAAGTACATATTTTTCGGGTACGGTCAGCCAGAAATTCAGCATGGTATCTCTTCAAAAAATCTGCCCTTCCTCCCCATTCATGACCCCTCCAACAATAGCGAAGGAGTCCGAAGTCACCCCCCCCAGTCAATTAGCAGACCCCCGATAGTGACTTCTCGCTCCTCCCCGAGGGCTGTCTTTTGTTGGAGGGACCATTAAAAGGGGTTGTTTGCGGTTTTCCTATTGTCCTATTCCAAGAAACGGCAGCTTTTTTCAACTGATGGTACCCATCCTGAAAAACACGGTGACCGTAACCTTTATCCGAGCCAGTGATAGAATTGGGTTTACAAAAAATGGAGGGGATGGCTGAGTCCAAGGTCCCCCCACGAAAGAATTTTCTTTTTTTACTACGTCACCTTTATTTTTTTTTAGCATGGAATGAATGCATTCTATTCATATATTTTTTTTGAAACTATTAAACCCTAAATAATTCACTTTAATATAATTGAAGTGTTTTTTAAGAATTTTGAATGATTTCAATGTTGCCTAAACTTTAGCCATGATACTTTTATTTATTTCCAGAAAAATAAAGAAATTTCGCACGTACTACCTAGTTTAAAAAATAGATTTTTAGATTAACCCCTGTAACACAAAAATATCTCATATCATTTTCCAAAGTGAATAAACATGCCTTTAATTTACAAATGCTACTATCATTATTATACTACATATCAATTGTAATTCAGTATAATAAGCGTAGTTTCCTGTTTCATTACTTGTCGTAGTCGGTTACTTTTTTACTGTTGAGTCTTTACCAGAAGGAATTAAATTCTTATGCTTCGTAAATTTGTGTAAAACGGTTTGCCTCCTCCAAATGAAATTGCTTTATTTTTGTAGTAAATTGTATGTTATTTAACAAGATTATTTTCATAATCATACATTAATCATATGCTTCAATGTAGATAAATTAACGTTACCAAAATGTTTTTCCTTCGTGCATTTTGTGTCAAAGTTTTGTTGATAAACCGTTGACCTTTTTTGCACTTCAAGAGAAAAGTAACTCCGGTAGCGTATATAGAAATTTATTTGTGTAATTTAATATATGATTAACTGATAATTTATTTGGGCTCAAATATCCTTTAAAAAATTTGGTCTTGATCAGGCCAAATTCTAGATTTTTGCACCGGGGGAGAGGACTCAAAATTATACCTGAGGCCGCTCCCATGCATATTTAAGGGGCCATCAATAAATGATGTCGCACTTTTTTGCCCCCTCCCTCTATCTATGTCACATACTTGCATCTTGAAGAAAGTATTATAAAAATAATAAATAATGTCATATTAACAAAAGGGGGGGGGGTCCTCCCCCAGAAAATTTTGGAAATTCGACCAAAATAAACCAGGTTTTTAACTCGTTTTGGTTCGAGTTGTTCAATGGGGGGACAATTGACCAGTTGCCCCCCTGAATCCACAGTTGTCTATAGGGGGTAGTTATTTTCCCCCCCCTCTTTCCACTCAAGTGTAGAGCGAAGCTTGGAGATTTTCTGGACACAAAATCTCAATTTGCCATTTTTTTTTTTGGAGGTGTGGGGGGGGGGCTTTTTCCCATTTTTACACTAACGATTCAAATGTTGCGGTTTGCTTTCTTCCCTGGAATTGAAACGATGTTTGTTTTTTGTTGTTGCAGGCACAGGGACGGTAGTTATGATACAATCGACGTGAAGATTTCAAAGAACGTCCAGTCCATACTGCGTGAAATCGCCACTAATACCATCGATCTCAATACCTGGATGGCGGATCATGCCTACTGCGCCATGTACCGCACGCTGGTACTCTCGCTGCCCCATCCTCGGGAGTCGCTGGAAGATGTCAGGGAGTCGTTCCGGTGGACTTGGAATCCGGAGGTCTTGGATGAGAAGGTTGAATCCTACATGAACAGTCCCATACATCCGGAGAGCCGTGTCCTGGGCGAACCTGTGAAACTCAGCGAGTTGTGCCGCTGCGTCGTGAGAGAGAGACTGCGAGACAACTTCCAGCTGCCTCAAGGAGTCCACGGTTTGAAAATACCCAAATTCATCAAAGCGTTCCTCACTTTTGACGATCCTAGCCTAGAGAAGGAGTCATCTAATTTTCCCTAAGTTTTCGATTATTAGATAGATTAATTAATTAAAAATAATGAAGCCATCAATTGTAATCTTTTTTATATATATATATATATATATATATGTTACGGGCAATGTGATAAATTCAGTAAAATTTATGAATGAAATTTATCACTTTGCCCGCTTCCACTTCGGGCATTATTAATAATGTACTATACTAGACAGCAACTTAAGTTGACCCTACGACGTCACTAATAAACAAAGTAGTTCCCATCGAGGTGTCTGAATTTTGAGTGAAATAAAGAACGTCAATTTAAAAATATGATTATTTTGTTAAACTCATGTATTTATAGTGCTTTTCAATCACGATTTGCGTACCGAAACTCCTCCTAACAACCCAACAGGCTTTGTGTTTACCAATTTTTCCTTCCGCATTTGTGACGTACTGGGTTCAAGAAACGTTGCTGTCAAGTATAGTACCTATTTCATTATCATCCAGATTTGTATTAAGTGTAAAGCTAAAAGCCCCTAAATCGTCAGAAAGTTAGTTAAAGATCGATTTCAAAATTATTCCAGACTCAAGAATGAAAGCAGGTTAATATCATAAAATCATGGGAAAAAGAAAGAAAAACAACTGTGAAATGTGATCAGACACTGTTCACTACTTCACTGCAACAAAAGTCCTTGCACTGAAAAAGTAGTTTTACAGATTTGAGATGTAGTTAGGAAAAGCTCGTTTTACCGGTTGTATTTTTCAAGGCTTTTCACAATAGGGGAAAGTTTTGTACCTCGGTCCTACACTGTTTTTAGCTAAACCTTTTGAAGTATAGCAGCACTACACATGTAGTTAGCTTCCTTACAACCAGAACTCACAGTCTAGCTATTTTTTTTTCTTTTTCAAAAAATTCAATTTGAAATAATATCGGTTAAAAACTGATTTCACCGATCAAAAGTAAATGTTCTAAGTTAAAAAATACAGATTCTGTTTTACAGTGAATTTTATATGTTATAGTGTATTGTTTTAGCTGTAATAGTATGGGGTTAAAATGGGGCTTAGGGTAAACTGAACATGGTGATCAGAGATTTTTCAGTAAATGATAAAGCAGTGTACCTTGGACCTAAGGAGAGCATTGTACCTTGGACCTAAGGAGAGCATTGTACCTTGGACCTATCCAAAATACACTTAACTACCCTGAGTTACTAAAAAAAATCACTATACTGACTTTTATTGCATTCGTATTTTTATTTTAAAAGCAGGGTAGGATTTAGTTTCATGACTAACACTAACTTTAAGTGAAATCTATAATTTTGTGATAAAAACAGTGCTTTAAAACTTTTATGCCGAAAAGTGATTCAACTAAATCTGTAAGGTTATACATCTGGGTGGTTCAATGAGCACTTGTTCCTTGAGTTTTTTTACAAATATTTTATTAAGTTTAGAGGTGCTACTTAAGTTTTTTCCCATACGTCCAAGCAGGGTTGGCACGGTTTAAACCATTTGGTTTAAACCACGGTTTAAACCAAATGTTTTTTTTCCATAATAAAACAAATGTTTTTTTTGTTTTTTTTTTTTTCAAAAAAAAAAAACTCAGAATTTTTTTAGTTAAACTTTTGGGTTAAAGTCATTTATTGATTCAAATATTGTCTTTTGAACAAAATATATTAAATGCTTCTGACATTAATGCTGTAAAGCTATGCAATTTTTTTAAAACAATTTTAGGCAATTGAAATTTTCTTAGAAAGATTCCTGTTTGTTTGTTTTTTATAAAAAAAACCTATTTGGTTTTTTTAATTCATTAAGAACTAGATATTTGAATGCATATAATAAAAACCAATTGGGTTTTCATCTAAGCACCGGATTTTTAAATTTGCATTATAAGAACCACTTGGTTTTTTAATGCTCTAAAAAGACTCCCTTGGGTTTTTTTATAAAAAAAATTTTTTTTAATTCATTTAGTACTAGACTAGATATTTGAATGTATCATAAAAACCAATTGTTTTTTTAATCCATTGAGCATTGTATTTTTAAATATGCATTATAAAAACTAGCTGGTTTTTAATGCTCTAAAAAGACACCCTTGGTTTTTTATAAAAAAACTATTTAGTTTTTTAATTCATTAAGTTCGTTAAGTTAATTTAAGTTCATTTCGTGCTTGTCTGATCGAGTGATTTCGATTCCCACGGACGACTGCCGAGTTTTATTCCAAAGGGCCGGTCACGAGCGGTACGGCCCTTCCATTACGAGCTATCTCTCTGACTCTTGGAGGCGAAACGAAATTTTCCTGACCTACTTCAATGCCCTGTGCAGACGGCCGGACATTTTGGAATCCGGGGAAAAGGCCGTGTATTTCGTGAAAATCGCCAAACACTTCGGGGTTCCCCAATGGAATGACACGGCACCGGAGGTCGTCGTTGACTTCGAGACCGTCTGTGTTCCGATTTTAAAAGGATTGCGCAAAATGCGAAGCAAACACCCACTCCTCGTGATAGATTTCATAAAAATGGTGTGTAATACGGAAAGAGCGAGACGCAGGTTGTTCACTGAGGTGCCAGATCGAGAGCACCTCGAATTCCTCCTCGATGCAGCGAACGAGACGAAATTCAACTTCTGGGGTATCAGAGAAGGGTTATTAAACCAGATAATCTTCGAACTCGTCGTAAAGCGTGGGCGTTACGACATGGTGACGACCCTCATAAGATACGGATTTTCAATCCAAAAGATGCAACCACGCCCGGTGCAATATAAACTTTCATACTCCATGTAAGTACATCATTTTTTTATTAACCTTTTATCCTAGCTGGCAATATTAATTACGTAAGGATGATTTTGGCAATTTTTACCCCCCCCCCCTACCCCCATGTAAGGGTACGTAAGATTTTTCAAACCCCTCCCCCCTATTCTTACGTAAGTTTCCATTTCGTTTTTCAAAATAATAAAATGTTAGAAAAGTTACACTAAAACTCTCAGTTTGACGTAAATCAGAGATTTTTATTTTTCAACACATAAGTAATATTCTTGCTGTCGACTACATATTTTTAAGTTTTTCTGGGGTTATTCAATGATAATTTGATTAGAATACATAATTGGAATTTGTTTACATCAACTTTGAAAATCTTACTTAAGAATGGGTTTGACCCCCCCCACCCCCCAAATAAGGGTATGTGGATATTTTTCTTCCCCCCCCTCCCCCTCGGGACCCTTACGTAATTTATGAATGGCCCCTAAGGCCCTGGACAAACTACTAGATGACATTTGCTGGTGCTGCCCAAAACCATTAGGATTCTTATGAAACGGAGAGGAGAAAGAAGGAGACAAGGGGCAATGGCAATGCACTAGACCAGTGGTTCCCAAAGTGGGTTCCACGAAACAATTTAGGGGTTCCAACTTCCGTGTGACAAATTTTATTTCCTTAAGAGCCATTATTTTGAAATTCGGACTAAGCTGATAGTTGTATTTTTTGATTGCTCTGATTTTTTTATATGTTAAAGTAGACCATAAGATATGATTATTGTGCAATTTACAGGCCCCCCCCAAAATTTTCCCTTCCCCCTAGAAATTCTTGAAGTTCAAGGCATTTTCATGAGAAGAAAAATTTTCGTATCTTTTTGGTGCTGTATCTCTTGAAAACAACGATTTCCCGAAAATCTGTTTGCATGTAATGATAGCATACATATGCCTGATTATAAAAATTCAAACGTTTCCGTGGGGGGTCGTTGCTTTCCCTTTTTATGCTGCGACAAAAAATGCAAAAAAATTCAGTTTTTGCCCACTTTTAAACCTCATTATTCTGAAAAAGCAATGATACCCCCAAAATGTTTTCCCTCTACATGGTACTTCACTATTAGGACAACCTTAATTGCAAAACAAATTACTGGGGCAGTGATGCTTTTGGCAGTTATAACCGGTTAAAAAGGTAACATTTTCAAAAAGTGTCATTTTTAACAAAGCATTTCTAAAAACAGCATCGCGTTAAAAAATATCTGAATGTCTTATCTTGGGTCTCCTAACCCATGGGAAAGAAAAATCGGTGGGGTCTACCGCCGTTTTAACGAAAATAATTTTACAAAAGTCATAAATAATCAAAGTCAGTGCCATACCTCTTTTCCCTTTAAGAAAGGAATTACTTTATCTCTTACCATTTTCTTTAGTTTTAAATGTTACAGGAAATGTTTTTTGAATTTTTTTTTTAAAATGGGGATCCATGGGGGAAAAAAACAGTGGGGTCTACAATCGTTTTAATGAAAAAGGAAGGAGAAGATACCCTAATTGTGTATGAAATATTATTTAATAGTATAAATTGCAAACATCTTTAATTTTTTAGAAAGACATTTATTAGATTTAGAGTAATTGAGGCACATATATTTACTTCACTTCATTGTAATGATTCTAAAAACTTTTTTAAGGTTATGTCCGTTTCGTCTTCATTGTCCTCAAAGTTTTTTTTCGCTTAAATTCTCATCTCCAGCGTTATGATTTGGAAGATGTCCTTCTCTTTTCTGCTTCGAAAATCATCGAATTCGAAGTTAAGCGAAAAATTTTAATAAAGATGTTTGCAATTTATACTATTAAATAATATTTCATACACAAATAGGGTATCTTCTCCTTCCTTTTTCATTGTGTTTAGAAATGCTTTGTTAAAAATGACACTTTTTGAAAATGTTACACTTTTAACTGGTTGTAACTGCCAAAAGCATCACTGCCCCCGTAGTAATTTGTTTTGCAATTAAGGTTGTCCTAATAGTGAAGTACCATATAGAGGGAAAACATTTTGGGGGTATCATTGCTTTTTCAGAATAATGAGGTTTAAAAGTGGGAAAAAACTGAATTTTTTGCGTTTTTTGTCGCAGCATAAAAAGGGACGACCCCCCACGGAAACGTTTGAATTTTTATATAATCAGGCATATGTATGCTATCAATACATGCAAACAGATTTTCGGGATATCGTTGTTTTCAAGAGATACAGCACCGAAAAGATACGAAAATTTTTCCTTCTCATGAAAATGCCTTGAACTTCAAGAATTTCTAGGGGGAAGGAAAAATTTTTTGGGGGGCTGTAAATTGCACAATAATCATATCTTATGGTCTACTTTAACATATAAAAAAATCAGAGCAATCAAAAAATGCAACTATCAGCTTAGTCCGAATTTTCAAAATAATGGCTCTTAAAGAAAATAAAAATGGTGTTTTTTTTTAATTAAGTTCATCAAAATGCGAATCCTACCAAAAATATGTATTAAATTCTTAAAACTGTATCTATGTCCGAAATTCGGATAAGGTGTACCAAAACAAGTTAAAACCCTCTTTTTTTAGTTAAATTTCCAAAAATTTTCTCGGGGAGGACCCAGAGCCCCCTGATGGTTCTTGGAACTCGCTTAATCACTACTTTTTTAAAATTTAGTTGGCTTGTTTCATTTAATATCAGATATTAAATTTTGAAAAGTCGTTGATTAAAAAATATCCAGGGTTCCGCGATCATTGGCAACAAATTGGGGGGTTTCACAAGCAAAATAATTTGGGAACCACTGCACTATACTACTCCTGTAGTGGAGAAAAACGGGGGTGTCATCCTTTCCACTTCCAACAGCCAGTGGCGTAGCCAGAAAAAAATATTTCGGAGGGGGATATTGGAATTTTGGGGGGGATATGGAGTAACTTTATTTCTATTCTATGGTCAGAAATTCGGGGGGGATATATCCCCAAATCCCCCCATGGCTACGCCCCTGCCAACAGCTATTGTAGTCTAGTGCAGGGGTCTCCAAACTACGGCCCGCGGGCCGGATGCGACCCGCGAGGCCCTCTCATCCGGCCCGCGGATACTTTTCTACCTGCGAAAAATATTACGAATTTGTTGTGTACCAAAACATCCAAGAGTTCCCTCTCCACGAAATTCGGACTAGGGGTAGGTAGTACCAAAATGAGGGAAAATCCTGTTTTTTAGGGTCAAATTTCCAAATTTGTTCTGGTGGAGGACCCCCAGACCCTTCTTTTGAAACTTTTAACTCAGTTAATAACTTTAATCTTCATAAAAGTTCAGAAAATTTGTAATCCTACCTAAAAATGCATTGAAAAGGTACATTAAAACATTTTATGAGCGCATAAGAGGGCTATGGGATAATTTTAAGTCTCCTCTCCGATAAAAAATCTTGTTTGGGGTATATATATATCGTCGGCTTATAATCGAAAGGCACTAAGTCACTTTTGGAAGATATTTTGAAAGCGGTGGAACGTCGCCAACGAACGAGCGGAGTCTTGGCGCATATTTATAATATCTCGTCCTGATGTTGCCAGAGTTGCTTATATTGCGATTTTGCTTTAAACTAGAAAGAATTCTTACAGTAAAAAGCGTAAATGTTGGTTCGCGATTAATGATTTATTAAATTGAAATTTCATCATGTAATTGAATTAATTTAAGGATTATAAAATATTTTATAATTCGATTTTTCAAAGTTTTTATAATAATATTTTATTTTTCATACATTATGACTAGAATGGCAACGGTAAAATGATCGCCAAATTTGGCATAACCTCGTACGGAGTAGTTGAGCAAAGAGTGACTTAGTGCCTTTCGACTGTAAGCCGACGATATGATATGACTGAATTTTCTCAGAAGATATTACGGCACATGGATCCAAAAAAAACCCTATTTACTGATACCGTGATACCTATTTCAAACTGTTTTATTTTCAAAAGTTCACAAGATACAAGTGCACTTGTGCTTGCATATTTTAAATTTAAAAGTTTCTTAAATGCATGTTTTCTCTCTTTTGAAAATAATAATTGTGATTTAATTATAATGTTGTTACTTAATTCTTCTTTCAAAACATAATGCTAAACCCCCATTTAAACTACCCACGAGCCGACACTGGTTTTGATTCTTTTTTTTATTTAACCTCGAGTAAGTAAATGGCCCCCGAACTGCTGTTTAATAGTTAATGCGGCCCGCGGGCTGAAAAGTTTGGAGACCCCTGGTCTAGCTAGTGCATCGCAACCTTCTTTCTCTCCGCCGTTTGTTTGATAAGAATGGTTTTCGGGCCGAAAAACCCTTCTAGTTTGGCCAGGGCCTTAGAAGAGTTATTTCAAAGGGGGGAAAACCGGATAGAAGCTACGGACTTGGGGTCATCTAATATAATAAAAGTCAAATCTTGTGGCTGGCTGGGAGTGTTTGTCCTTTATACAAATCTACAGTTTCCTTCCGATCTGCACCAAACTTGGTATACATACGTAAAAACACCCCATTTGAAATTTAGGCGATGTTTCGAAGTTCTAGAACGACCCCTTGACCCTCTTTTGACCCTTTTTATGTTGTTAAAACGCTTATTTTTCTCCATTTTTAAACTTTTGGCCCGAAGCCAATTAAATACCGTCACTAAATCAAAAAAAATTATTTCATGAGCTAACTCGTGTCGCGGCAGCCAATGAAATAATCGAAACACTTTTTTCGTTATAAAAGAAAAACTAATCATGGTAGAAGTACAATATTTTACACACATATACAATTATTTTTAACAAAAAGATTGTCGTTTCGTTTTTTAAAAAAATCGAATTTGTTTTAGAATTATTAAGATTCAAAGTTTCAATTTTTTCCCTGGTCAAACATGGCTACCATCAACCAACCTATCCTTTATTTGTTTTGTTACAAGTTTTATTTATCATGCTATGGGTTTAGTTGGATATACACAGTTGGAACGGGGATGAAAAAGGCGTTAGGAACACCAAGATAAAAAAAGTTACCGAGAACACCGGGATATGAAAAATTATTACCGGGAGAACCGGGATATAAAAAAATACCGGGAGAACCAGGATATAAAAAATACCGGGACCACCGGGAAATGAAAAAATACCGGGAACATCGGGATATGAAAAACTACTGGGAACTTTGGGATGATTGGTAATTTCGGTTACAGAAAATTAGACATATAATTGAGAAAACATTAAAAAAAAATTAATACACTCCACCCGTGCAAGGCCGGGCATTTCAGCTAGTATTCAATAAAAGAACAAAACATTCGTTCATAGGAATTCATTCAATAAAAAAGGGAATATCGTGGAGAAATTTGCGGAACATCCCTCCCTTAATTCCCATAAATCCTAAATTTCTTTAAAATAATCCCTAATGGAAGGAAGTAGAAGGAAGCACTTCAAAAACACTCAGGTTATTTTTTTTACCGTTTGACCACACAAAGAGACCGGGGCCATAACTGAAGACTGATAGAATTCTCTTTGTGTGGTTTGGGGATTTTCCTAGCACTCCCGTCCAAGGAGAGGTTTTCTTTTGTTCGCTAATTGACCACTCAAAGAGACCGGGGCCACAAACTGAGGGTTGTGTAAAAGCCTTCCTTCCTGGAATTGAAACTATATTTGTTTTTTTTCTTTTGCAGTGCCGATACTAATCCACCCGATAGGATTACAAGCACCGTCAAGGAAACAGAGTCCGCCCAGTCTTTTCTGTTTAACCTCGCCCTGTCCCACATCGCCGTACACAACTATGTGGCGACGCGGGAGTTCTGCGACATGTACCGCAAGCTGGTACTCTCGCTGCCCCATCCTCGGGAGTCGTTGGCAGCGGTCAGCAAGAGGTTCCTCCTATTCTTCAACACTATTCCAGTGGACATCGATTGGTGTAAAGAACGATACATGGACAGTCCCATGCATCCGGAAAGCCGCGTTCTGGGCGAACCTGTGAAACTCAGCGAGTTGTGCCGCTGCGTTCTGAGGGAGATACTTCGAGACAACTTCCAGCTGCCTCATGGAGTCCACGGTATGAAAATACCGAAACTGATCAAAGCGTTCCTCACTTTTGACGTTCCTAGCCTAGAGTAGGAATCATCTGGTCAAGAGGAGCCATGAAAATTATTAACATTGTACTTTTTGGTAATCGGCATACATGGGTGTGTCTATTCACTATAATCCACATGGCCGACACGCAGGGCGTTTAGCGTTGGTCCCTAAGTCCCTAAAACTTTTATAGGCCTCTAAGAGTCCCTTTTTGGCCCCTAAAAGTCCCTTTTTTAGCTTTTTGTCCCTAAAGTACAGCTCCCGCAACAAAAAACGTTAAATTGATCCATCGATGGATAGGCTGGGGATGCCAATTTTGGCGATTAATTGACAGTTTGGGCAAAGGAAACTGTCAATTAATCGACAAAACTGGCATCCCCAGCCTAACCATCGATGGATCACTGTAACGTTTTTTGGTGCGGGAGCTGTACCTAGAATTAAGTAATATGTGTCACGTTTGAATTACTGTAAAAAGTTTCTAGTCATAAAGTCAACCATATGGACTTCTATTCCTATCTTTGTGGCGTTTGACAAAATGTCGTGTTGGCCCTGTGAATTCATTGAGATTGGTGCTACCGTTTGTTCATATCAGCAATTTTTACAAGTGTTAATAAAGAGATAATCATCATTACATGTTTTTTTTATGAAGGAACTTTCAACAAGTTCTCCCAAACTCTGATGCACAGCCAGATTCTTTTAGAGTACAGGGTGTTTCAAAAGTCCCTTCCACGGCTATTATTTTGAAACAATAACGTCTCCTAGGGTCATGGAAGTAAGGGATACCCATAAGGGATTGATTTTTTAAAAAAAATTAAAAAAATTGGATTTATTTGATTTAAATCGGATTTTTTTTATTTAAATCAGATTTTTTTATTTAAATGAATTACTAGCTCTGAACTTCCCCAAAACTGGTTAATAATTTACTGATATTGTAATATCCATGTTATATAATAGTTTAGCATTACTTAATATCCCAATATTTATCTATTTTAGGCATTAATTAATTGAATTAAATAAGGGAAGTAGTTTGCTACCATTTCATGGTGAGATGCCCAAACCCATCCTAAAATGGTGAATGAAACAATTAATTGTACTATCAATTACTAAAATTATTTATCCTTCTTTCTATAACTATTTTTGCCTAATTTTGAATCAATTTTTAAAAGAAATGATGACTATTTCTAAAAAATATATATGCATCAATTTTATGTAAAAATTTTAATTTCAATAATTCAGTTTTATTGATTTCACTAAATGTATTGTGCATTTATTTCTTTAAAATAATAATTAATTACTTATACAAATAAAATCAAATAAGCAACTTATTGACAGTTATGTACCCAGAGTATTCGCTGTAGTTATGTTAAAAAAAATAATAGTTTGGAAAACATGACTAAAACTACAAAAGCAAGCTTTCGATAAAAATCATTCTCATGCTTGTATTTTAAAAAGGGGATGTATACCTGAAAAAAATTTAAAGATTTTTAATTCTAGTTTAATTCATCACAATTATTGATTCCAAACGCTGCTATTTACCTCTTTTCGTTGTAAATATTTTTGTAATTGGTAGTACAATTTGTTCTTGAAATTACAGGCAATTTTATGTAGATAGAGGAACCTAAACCTATCTCCCAGTTATTTTAAGCAACTGCAACCAGCAGAATTTAAAAAAAATTGAAATGCAAATAACCTTGCAAAGCATTTTAAAGCATACAACTATTTTTTTATTTAAATTGTGGCAGTTTAACATTTTTTATTTAAATCAATGATTTTTATTAAAAAAATCAAGTGATTTAAATCATGATTTAAATCGCGATTTAAATCAAGCAACCCTGCTTATAAAACTGAGCTTTTAATGGAAAATATAATATTATTTGAGAAAAATTACTTTATTTACTTCTTTGCTCTATATTAAGGTCAATAAAGGTAGACATTATTATAATAAGTATTAAAATGCCAAAAATGTGTAAAAGACTTAGAACTTTTCAGGGGATGATTATATTTCTGAAGCTAAAAATTTCAGTAAACCCAGATTTTAATAATTTAATACATATTTACTATAAATATCACCGGCATTCCATAATTTAATGCCAAATTTAGCTTTAAATTCATAATTTCAATTCAATTTCCAGGCTTTTCCACCAAATATCGTGTAAAACTACTGCTGGTCAATTTTCAAAAAAATTCGTTTTTTTATAAAAACAAATAAAATTCCCTATACTTTTATTTTAAGTGTCAGAAATTATTAAAATAATATCAGTTTGAAGAAATTTTTATCGCATTTATTTTTATAATTGCAAATTCTCATTTTTCCCCAAATAGGCTTTTGAGCATAGAGGCGCAATAGATTGGTGGTTCCCAAAATCATGATTACCCTGAAATTACTAAGTTCTAGCCAAATTTAGCTTTAAATTCATAATTTCAGTTCAATTTCCAGGCTTTTCCACCAAATATCGTGTAAAACTACTGCTGGTCAATTTTCAAAAAAATTCGTTTCTTTATAAAAACAAATAAAATTCCCTATACTTTTATTTTAAGTGTCAGAAATTATTAAAATAGTATCAGTTTGAAGAAATTTTTATCGCATTTATTTTTATAATTGCAAATTCTCATTTTTCCCCAAATAGGCTTTTGAGCATAGAGGCGCAATAGATCGGTGGTTCCCAAAATCATGATTACCCTGAAATTACTAAGTTCTAAATTTCTTCTGCTGTAGCTACCTCTAGATTATGAAATTGTAAGTTCAGAGCTTCAAAAAAGATCAATTTATGATTTTTTGCATTATTTTCTTCAAATAAAAAAAATTAGACTGCTTTCAGGGGGAATTTGGAGGAAAATTAACAGGATATATACCTAAATTGCATCTGAAACATTTTACCTTTGTAAAATGAATTACCCTCAAAAAATAGGGAATGGACAGAGCTCTTCCATGATTTTTTACCGATCCACCCTTGTGTATTCGGAGGAATGCAATTTGTAACTTATCTGCTCGAAAAACCTGTTTCAAGCATTCTTTGTTATCCCAAACTGGTCTAGTGACCTTGACCTGTGTGGGAAAAGAGGGTAAAACTGATAAAACAGGATTCTTCAAATTTTTGACAGCACTCTAGTCCTAGTGCGATTTCATAAGGGTAGAAGGCTTTGGGTCAGAATGACCCGCCCCGCGGTATTAGGTATACAAAAAAATTGTAAAAGCTAAAATCCTCATTTTATCACAGATTACTATTAACAATGATTCAGGAAAAGCCACAAAATTTTTTAAGTCTGCGTTTGTAACTTTTTGAGAAAAACGAAATCAAATCTCGTTTTCGGTCAAATTGACCCACTCCGCGGTTCTAGTGTAAAAATGGTTCTGAAACAAGAGAAAAATAATCAAGAAAGTCCTAAAAAATGCGTATAGCCTATAACCTCTATGAAGCGTTCGAAATTGGGGTGGATTGCTGGTCCGGGACAACTAAAAAAACGACTCGGACCAGTGGAATCAGAAAATCACTGGTCCGCCGGACCAGTGTGTGTGTGGTGAAAAAAATATCCCACCCTCAAATTCTATACTCGATTGCAACGTTTCTTGGACCCAGTACGTCACAAATGCGAAAGGAGAAACACGCAGCCAGTTGTGTTGATAGGAGCAGTTTCGGTACGCAAATCGCTATTGAAAAACACTATAAATACATGGGTTTAACAAAATAATCATATTTTTAAATTGACGTTCTTTATTTCACTCAAAATTCAGACACCGCGATTGGAACTTATTTTGTTTATTAGTGACGTCGTAGGGTCAACTTAAGTTGCAACCTAGTACTATAGTTTTCGCTACGAGTTGGAGAAGAAAGTTATGAAAGAGGCATGCACCGTTCACACACACTCTCTCTCCTAACAACCGGTTCAGGGCAGTTCAAGGGGGTTCCCCCGGCGAAAAAGAAAAAATATTATTGAATATGTATTAGTTTTTAACATTGCTATTTATTACTCACATTCAGTGCAATAGTTACTTTTTAATATTTAATTTCAATTTGTCGGACCAGTGATTTTTGTTGCGGACCAGTACGATTGGCAAAGCACTGATCCGCAGGTCCAGTGATTTTTTTTTCCAATTTCTAACGCTGCCTATGAATATTTTTCAGTACCATTCCAAAGACATTTTCTTTCAAATAGTGAAGAAAAATCTGTGGGGTTTGGGGGTTTAAGAGGTTTTTTTGCATCGTTTGATGACAGAAAGTGATTCTGATTAAAATCCACTTTAACATAAGTAGCCATCCAGAAAAAACTACTGGCCCTTGGTAATAATTTCTGTAAAGAAAATTTCTGTGTTTCGGGGGGGATATATCCAAAAATCCCCCCGAAACTCAGAAATTTTCTTTTATTGACTATAGAAAACCACTAAAACTACCCCATTCCCGAAATATCAATATCCCCCCTCTAAAAAAAATTTATATTTATATATATTTAAATACAAATATGGTTTTAAAAATTTAATAGTTTTACCTGCAAACTGAAAGTATTAACAATTCAAAAGGATGCACATGAAGCCCCGTTGAGCTAAAAGTAGTCTATAAAAAAGCTAAAAATTAATTGAACGGGGGATTTAAAAATAGAAAGAATCCAAAGCTAATATAAATTCCCCGTATAAAGAAAATCCGAATACCCGAGCCCCCGCCTCAAGCGCAGAAGTCAGACCCGCAACCCACCCGAATAGGAAGGAGAAAGACCCGAGCAGCACCCAAACCCCCTCCCCGCAAAGACCGCTTATACCGATAACCGATAAATCAAACTTATGGAGTTTTAGTACGAATTTTATATGAAACTATGCGGAAATTTTCTGCATATTTCAAAACCGTCCTTATCTTTTTTCTATCAGCAACAGTTAAGAAAATATATAGTTCGTCTTAGACACTGGAAGGAAACCATCTCACTTCCTTTAGAATCCGCATTGATTGATTGACACTTCCTTACCAGGTGGTAAATCTTTCAAGACATTACTCCCCTGGTGGTGATAAGAAAACACATCTAATTGGACGTGTCCATGTCCAATCTGGAAAACGACACCGGATTTTATCTCAGGTCTGATATCTGAAAGCGTGTTAAAAATAGGCAATTTCCGCATTCGCATTCTTTTTATTCGATAGATATACATCCAAAAGAGGAATATGTGAAAACTGCAACTGATGTCATTCAATCAGAAACATTGGTTGAAGACAATGGTTTAGGATTCTAAGCGATTGTTAACTTTTACTTAAAGGCAGTGACGGATTAATGCAATTTTGTGGGTGGGGGCGGTTAGTTGGAGTATTCAATTTACAGAAGACCCTCCCTGGGATATAATTTAAAAAAAAAAATAATATCTTTAAAACTATACTCGACAGCAACTTTTCTTGAACCCAGTACGTCACAAATGCGGAAGGAGAAATCGGTAAACACAAAGCCTGTTGGATTGCTAGGAGGAGTTTCGGTACGCAAAATCGTGATTAACAAAATAATAATATTTTTTAATTGACATTCTTCATTTCACTCAAAATTCAGACACCGCGATGGGAACTACTTTGTTGGTTAGTGACGTCATAGGGTCAACTTAAGTTGCTGTCTAGTAGCCGTTTTAAGACTTAAAATTGATATAAAATAAGTTTAAAAATAGTGGAGAAGGGGGGACATACGTAAAAAAATTGTGGGCAGTATAGAAATTGAAGTAAAAAGGGGTCTCGGGGGTCCTCCCCAAGAAAATTTTTGGAAATTTGATCCTTAAAATCAGTATTTTAACTCGTTTTTATCCATTTAATCCGATTTTTGAAGGGGAAGCCACGCCCCTTTTAACTAGTGTTCGGCACTAGTTGCAACTAGTAGTTAACTACTGATCAACTAGTAGTTTAACTACTTTTAGTTTAAAGTAGTTCAACTATTAGCTTAACTACTTTTTTAACTAACTACTAGTTACTAGAATTAATTAGAATTTTGCCAAAAAGTAGGTTACGAAATTAAATAGACTAGTTAACTACTTTGGGAAATATTTAACTATTAGTTGCAACTAGTCCCAGGAAAAAATAGTTAACTACTAGTTACAACTACAATTTCCCAGACTAGTTAGTAGTTGGTAGTTAACTATTTTTTGCCCACTTGTTGCCGAACACTACTTTTAACCCCCTTTATACCATACACCTCTGGCTCATGGTATGGTACTGGGGATTCCCCCATAAATTTTTTAACTTTTAGGACAATTATCTACCTTAAAACAGAAAATTAAATAATATAACCTATATGCTCCACTTTCTGTTCTCACGTTTCTCCTGCATTGCCGTTGCCCCTTCATGCTTCGTTGACCCCCACTCACACCAGATGAGGGTCCAGAACAAACAAACCAATGCAAGGAAGTTCTGGAAAGCCCGCCCGTGACAGACGCCTCGCCCTTTGCATTCTTTGCTATTGAATGGGGAAGGGAAGGAGGTTGGAAAGTGAATAATTTTCCTTCCACGTAGGAGGTCGGCTTCATATCGAAAATAGCAAAAATTTTACGATTTTTTTTTTTGTCATTTAAATTATAGTTTATAACAAACACTATGCGACAAAAAAAATGTTTTTACGTTTTTCGACGACTTTATATCTTTGAACTCGATTTTCAGGGTCAAAAAGCATTGCTTTAGTCTTCAAATTGCCCCCCTGAAGACAAGAAAGGTTCAAATTCATAACAAATGGATAGGTTTAAGGGGTAATTAACCCCCTAAAAACGCAAAAAATCGCTAAAAATAGTAAGATTTGTTATACCCTATTTATTTAATTTTTTTGAAGCAATTCAATTTTAAAGGGTCCTAACCGTTCCCCAAGGACCCAAATTTTATTATGATATGCAGCAATGATTGTTAGGAAAAGCGGTTGAGGAGTTATCGCCCCCGAAGCACCCGCGGAATGGTTCGGAAAGATCTCTGACTAAATCGCGCTGGCGCACGCACGCTCAAGAAACATGGAATATCGAACCAAAGAATTTCTACTTAGGAAAAACTTATAATATACGAAAAATGTCATTTTTTAACTTTTCATAGCATGAATATTAATACCTGAGCGTGCGAGCGCTAGCGCGGTTAAGAGATCCTTCCGAACCCTTCCGCGGGTGTTTCGGGGGCGATAACTCCTCAACCTCTTTTCCTAAAAATCATTGCTGCATATTATTAAATTTGTGCCCTTGGGGAACGGTTAGGACCCTTTAAAAATTAATTGTTTCAAAAATAAATGAAATAAATAGAGTGTAACAAATCTTACTATTTTTAGCGATTTTTTTTGCGTTTTTAGGGGGTTAATTACCCCTTAAACCTATCCATTTGTTACAAATTTTCATATTTCATTAATTTGAACCTTTCTACTCCTGGGGGGGGGGCAATTTGAAGACTAAAGCAATGCTTTTTGACCCTGAAGACTGAGTTCAAAGTTATAAAGTCGTCGAAAAACGTAAAAAGGGAGAGGGGGCTCTTCCCCGAAAATCTGAGGCTGATGGAGAAAAACGGGGGTCGGATTCGTATTCAGGGTGTCATTTTACATAAGAATCTGCTTTCAAAGTTTCTGTGTCATTTTGACCCATTTTTTTAGGTCGTATAGTAACTTATAATTGAAATTTGGGGAAATTTTTTTTAGGGCTTAAAAACTTTATTGATGTCACAATCAATAGAATGCAAGGCAAAATTTCTGCTTTAAAAACTTTCTCGGTTGAATTTTTACACGAATAAAAGGAGAAGAAATTTTACTTTGCACCTTCCAAAGCAGGCAATTTTCAAACAACAGTAAGGATTCCAACAAGCCCAGTGCTCTGAAAATTCAGGCAAAAGATTGAATCAATACAGCTATCTATTATTTGTTTTTGGTTTTTAAATTGAATTTAAATAAGAGAAATGTGGGTTGTTCCTTGTCTTAATGGACCCCCTTCTTCTCCCCTAATTTTAAACTTATTTTATATCAGTTTTAAGTCTTAAAACAGCTTAACACTGCTAGATTTAAAGATATTATTTTATCTCCCAGGGAGGACCTAAATTGAATATTTCATCTACTGGGGATGAGTTTGGCAAAAAAGCAAAAAGTCTGAAAACTGCGAGAACGACATTTAATCTCTTAAATTGAGAATAAATCGAAAGAACTAATCATTACAATTAGTTGACATTAATTTCAACAACAAATTCTTACACTTTAAAATTAATTACCTCATTCATAAGTAGGCCTACCTTACCATACGTCCTGGTTTACCCAGGACAGTCCTGGGTTTTGGAGGCTGTCCTGGGTCCCACAATGTCCTGGGTTTTTGTAATTTTAAGACTGGACAAAATGTTTTGTGAAATTTTCGAACAGCATTTTTTTAACCTACTTCTACGGCTTCACTTTAACTCATATTTAAACTGCTGAAAGGGGCCGACTCTCTATTTGTACTGTCAAACACCTTTTAAATGTGAAAATTAACTCTGAACTTAATTGTTGTGAATTTTACGATTTAATTAAACCTTACAAAGAATTTCTGAAAAAAGTGATGTCAAGTGAAAAGTACAAATGATTAATTAAAGTATTAGTATGTTATTTCAGTTTAAATGTTTAATTTTTTTTAGTTTGGGTGTTTATTTAGTTTTTAATCTTTGATGGACCGATAGGTCGACAAAGCGTCCTGGGTTGAGCTCAAGAAAATATGGTAAGCCTATTCATAAGTCAAAAACATCAACTTGAATTTTTAAAAAATGAAATTCCCAGTCAAAAATTTCAGTTCATAAGCTGATTCTTTTTAAAATAAAAAGTCTGAAATTTTCAAGATGTGTGAAAATCCTACAAAAGGCTGAAAAACTCATCCCTGCATCTAGGCGCCCCACCAACAAAATTCCCATAAACGGTCACGGAGACCAACCTTCTTCAAAAACGAACCGTCACCATTGTCGAGGCCTCACATTTCGGTATTTCCCTCACCCCCCACCCCCCAGGTAGATCAGCTGGTTCTCCCCTTTATTCGATTGAAAAGGAGCAAGAATCCCTCTGTGTGGCGGTCAAGTATAAATAGGGGCTTAAAAATTCAAGTTGAAGCACGAAACTTCCTTGTTTGAACTTTCACACAATAACCTAACCACACAATATCCTTGATGAATGATAACTGTCAGAGAGCTGCATCCATCCATCCATCATCCGATTCCAAAGATAAGGACCACGTGACGAATCGGGGGTGTGTCTGTTTTGGTAGGGGTGAAACTGACCAATGGCTACGCTATATAGGCCGACTATTCTTGACCTTCCGCCACCAGCGCCACCTAACGGATACTTCGACAGTATATACTTTTCCATCAGTTCAGAATTTTAGTGTGAGATCTGGTAGTGTCTTGTAGTCTTGCGTAGTGTCTTGTAGTCTTGTGTAGTTTGCCAGGGAAGAAATGAGTGCAGCAGCTGACGTCCCGAAGGAACAGGCTAGCCCTAACCCGCCGGCCATCAAGGCAAGGGTTTCCAGAAGGAAGAGCCGCAACACCGGGAAAAAGTAAGCCTAACTTTTCCTTATTTCTTACATGGGTAATGTGCCTACATTGGAGAATTTTTATTTTTTTCAAAAACATGAAAATATATTCTGATATTTTCATATTGTTGTTTCTGTTTATGTTAGAAATCAATATTATTCAAGCTTTTTAAACCACAAAAATGTTTTTTCATATAAATTAATTCAAAAAATCAATAACATTTTTAAGTTTACGACGCATCTTATAATTAAAAATCTAATGTATTAAGTTTGAGTAATTTTTTAACTTGCCATGGAATTTAAATTCAATTATCTATCGGATAACCGAGAAGTTTTAAGGTAAATGAATTTACTTAATAGTTATGGACTTTGTCTTAAAAGTTCATGTTTTTAGATCATTTTTTTTCTATTTTTACATATGAACAGGCCACGAAATTGACGTTTTCAACGTAGGCACATACCTTTTATGCAGTTAACTGTGTGTTTTTAATGGACAATTGCAGTCATTTTTTATTGTGAAATCTATATGTATTCGTAATAGCTTAAAACCTTAAAGCTCTAAATTTTAAGTTATTTTTAATTAAAAACAGCTTCGTTTCGGTCTGAGCTGAAACAACTGGTGACGTCACGCGTGTCTTTGTTCAATCATTTCACTTTGAAAGCCAATATAAGCTCTATTGCTAGTAAAAAGCATAAATGCAGTTGTTTTCATGAATTTAAAATTATTTTTCATTTAAGTTTATAAATATATTCCTGTAATTACTGTCCCATTAGCCCCTATACGTGGGTTATTAAGACACATGTGCAGGACACTAAAATTGGTTTTCATATGTCGCCTGGGTTATTTTCAAGCTTTAATTAAGTACCACTTGGTTTATTATGAGTAAAGTAGGTTTATTCAAATTTATAATTAGGTTTTTCAAAGTTACTAAACTAAACTAAACTCATCGGCGCAACAGCCCTCTAGTGGAACAAGTCCTACGATGCCCATCTTCGTTTTCTTGACCGTGGGGCCCTTGGGTGCAAGGCATATGTCCCGGCGGTTAGGTGGTCAGTCTAACGCAAGACCCCCAGTGTTTAGTTCCCAAGCACGCTTGGTCCTCAATTTATCGACCCACTCAAGGGATGAAAGGTTGAGTGGACCTTGCCCAGCCCGGGAGCCGGGAATCGAACTCCGGACCTGTGGATCGGAAGAGCTATGCGCTACCACTGGGCCACCGGGCTTCCTTCAAAGTTAAGAGCGTGGATTGTTATTAATTTAAAACTGTCCTAAAAGCTTTGAATTTCATGTTTAATACTAGAAATAATTGCACTAATTAAATTTAAAGTACCTTAAAATACTATATTTAAGGTCTAAAAATGCGTTCGAAATCCAGAAAAGAAATTAGAAGAGATTCTTGAACTGTTCCAATGTGCCTCATCTACTACCAGTTAAATAAGAAATAGATATTTGTAATTGAAATTGGGAAACAAAACTTTTTTGGACATAACTTTATTGATAACACTAAAGAATTCAAGGCAAAATTTCTAATTTAAAAACTTTCTTGATTGAATTTTTACACGAAGAAAAAAGGTGAAGAAAATTAACTTTGCACTTTCCAAAGCAGACAGTGTTCAAACACTAAGGGTTCCAATGGAAGGCAAAGGATTGTATTGATACAGCTACCTATTGATATTTTTTCCAGATTTTTAAAGTGAATTTAACATAGAGATAAGTTGTTTGTTCTAATGTGACCCATCTTACAATGTGACCCATTCTCCCCAATCCAAAAATTAGGTATAAGGTAAAACACTATTTTTAGGCAAATTTACAAGCATTTTCTGTAGGAAGACCCCTCTTTAATTAATATTCAGTATTAAAAGATGATGGATGGGGTCAATAATTTATATATCCTCTGAAATTTTTGAAAATGCAGTTGTACCTACACAATATGTAAAAAAAAAACCTTCGTCCCACCCTCAACGGAAAAAGTTCCATATTAAAGATTCTACCCCGAAAAATACATCATGGATAAAAAGGAGGAAACGCCACCTGATTTGTGATTTCGATTGCGGCCCTCGAGTACTATAACAATTTCCGAATTTAATTTTTGTCTTGGATTCTCCCATTTCTCACTTTTGTGCTGTAAATTATAAGCAGAATCAGAAATATAATTTGAATGTCAATTTAAGAGGTTTTTAGGACTTTTCTTCAGTTGAAATTTCATAAGGTTTAAAAAGGGAATAAATTAATCAACTCTTTTTTAACTACATCTTAATTGTGTGTGAATACACTTATAGTATTTTTCGACTATTGTTCTGTATTTTATAAGGGTCGTGAATTTCCAGTTAACATTTTGTGGTTACCAGTGGCCTGTCCAGGATAATTTTACTACACGTTTTACGGTACCTTCACAAATTCAACATTTGATAATTAGGTACTTTCACAAATTCAGTTTTAGGAAAAAGGTACCTTCACATAATACATTTTTAAAAGAATGTTCTCTTACTAAGCTATGTTCTCAATAGTAAATTATTAGTCATTCTAGAATAAATTTTCTTTTGTTTCTAATGCTAAAAATTATATGTACTTGTTTTTAAGTTGATTTTGCACTTAAATTTTCACAAATTAGCACTAAATTTTCACAAAATAGGTACCTTTTAAACAAATCCGAGACAGACCCCTGGTTACATACTCATACAATGAAAATTCTATTATACAGGGTTTTTTTGTGATTTTCTTTTGTGCTCTCCTTTTTTCAAACTGGCTATTCTATATGAGGAATCTATTTTGTGTATGAGCATGAGCATTTGTAATGAAACTTACCAATGTTATTTCACAAAAAAACATCGGAACTACACCTTTTATATTATTTAGGAGTGCAGAATATAGTTGTTTTAAATTTCGATTATTTATATTAAAAAATAAGTTAAATGTAAATACATATTTAATTACTTTTCCTGGTGTTCAATGTTTCTGGGAAAAAAATTATATTTTCCATTCCAAAGTTGGGAATGTTGATACGACTCTAGAAAATTCTCTCACTTAAGCATGTGTGAAAAGCAATTCTCCCATTTGAAAGGGTTTAACTGTACATAAAAAATTGCTTTGTACCAACTACAAAAAATTTTTCCAGACTCCAAATCTACAAAGAGTTTGGGATGTGCATGTGGAAGGACTAAAAAATAGATATTTTGTTAAAAATGTATGCTTTTCTTAGATTTATGCTACCTATTGAGTTAGGTAGAGCATGGTAGGCACCCTTGTTGACTTATTAGTGTAAAAAATGCTGAGGGTATCTTGAGTTTTAAAATCTTCCTTTTTTTATAATCTCAATGTGGGCAGGTATGTTGATTCCATATGAAATCATTACATTTTATTAAAAGAAACGGCAGTTAAATGGAGATTTTAGGAAATCTTATTCTCGTGAGGATATATCACTATTTTCTGTCCAGTTGAATTTGAATGATTAATTAATAACACTGGGCAAAATTGAAAATGCCATAAATTATATGTAATTTCAGCCTACTAAACACGCATATGGCGATAACAATTCGATCTTGGTTCCGATGTTTTCGTTTAGATTTTACTATCTATGATCATTTAATTTGCCTTCTAAGTGATGTTTACCCCTTTAATTCAAAAAGAAATAATTATGAAAACATGAAATTGTCTTGCAAAAATATAATTGAATTTGAAATGTCTGTTAGCTCTTTTGAGTATACTAAACGTCTAGTCTAGAATTTATCTAAAAATCGTCCAAAAGTTGTTCACAACTGCAAGCTTAGACTATTAGACTTAGTTCTGATCCCTTTGCTAAATTTCATTTATATACTCTTAGAAATACTCCCCGGGGTTATCCCTAAATTATCTAGTTATAGGATATGTGCCTTTAAAAATATTTACCGTTTCAATCTCTAACAAAAAGCCAATTTGTGTTGTCAACATGATTTACTCTGATTCTGATCAAATGCTTCCAAAATATTTTTTAAAAACCTTATAGATGGCATTTAATGTGTTGAGCGGGTAAAATTAGACATCTTAAGTGTGTAGAAGGGGTATTCAGACTCTTTACAATGTTCAAGTCATTTATGCTTTCAAAAGTAGAACGTCTATTTGTTTTATTGAATACAGAGTTAGCCGACTGATCCATTTTTAAAGTAACAGCCAACTTTTTTTAATTCCTGTTGGAAGTACCGAGTACTCCTTTCAAGTGTGCATAGACACTCAAATCATATTTCATAAACTAAATACGGTTTAGAAACTTCTAAATGTGTTTATAAGTATCTTTCATGCGCGCAACCTGTTCAATGGGATTGGAAGGCAGTTTACGACTTTTGCGAAGCAATATCGTTATGACATTTAATTTTGACATATTTTTTGCTAAGATGCTACTTGTTTACATTGTCCGGGTCCCATTTTTATACTATCAAGCCTTCTTTATCCAATCGAAACACATTAATTACGATTAACACTATAATTTCCATCAAAATAATGATAAAATTATGTATGACAGCGACAAAATATTAATATTATAATCCATGCGTTGAATGCTTGAAGACATTCTAAATAAATAGTACTCAATTTTATGTCTGAACTTTAGACATAACTTAAGTATAAATTTATCCTGAGCAATGTTTTAAAATTCTAATATTTCCAAGGAAGATACAGAAATGGGTAAAATATTAAAGTTTTGGAGCCGAAAATGTAAAAAAAATTAAGCATCGTCACTAGGAAAAGGAATAGAAGCATGGTTCACACAAATTTTGTAATCTTTCCGAAACTACATTTAAATTTCCCTGTAAATGCCCTCCTCTTAAAAAAAATATTCGAAGAACACGATACCTACAGTATATATGTTACGGGCAATGTGATAAATCCGGGCGCATTATTAATAATGCCCGGGCCAAGTGATAAATTCAGTGGAATTTATGAATGAAATTTATCACTTTATAAATTTATGAACCTCCACTTCGGGTATTATTAATAATGCCCGATTAATCACTTTGCCCATAACATATATATCCAAGAGGGAGAATTTTTAAAAGCCCATGTAAAGGAAAGGACGAATCCCGCATACTAATTAAATAAATAAATAAATATTTAGTTAACTCCACTTGAGAATGAATATTTGTGAAGTCGTTACTTTTCTAATCTTATACTACTTTGTTTTGCGGTAAAAAATGGTGACCGTTATCCCCATCCCAGTTGTACAATTGCCGTAAAGTAGCACTAGTTAGGCAAATAACGCTTGTTGCCGCCTTTTGATGTCCCCAGTCTGTGTAAATAAAATAGGCGGTTTGAAGTCATTCTTTACCATGCCAACGCATAAGAAATTTATTGAGAAAAAAGTCAAGGTCAATCACCGATTCTATTTACACGGACTATAGTCATTCACCTGCCGATTCTATTCACACAGACCATAGTCATTCACCTGCCCTGCAAAGCAAAGAGGCTGAAACTTCAAATATAACGGGGGTTTTCTTTCTTGTGTGTTTGCAGAAGGGCGGTTCCCCGTCAAGAAAAACCCTCCGACAAACACAATGAACCCCATCTTGGGTTGTGAAGTACCTCCCAGGATGACAATGCTTTCAATAGACCTTCTGAGTGACAGTACAGATTTTACAGCCCTTGGTTTATGGCCCCGGTCTCTGACTTGTCACCCTTCCTCTGACTTGAGTGCCAGGGAAAATCCCCTTAACAAAAGAGATCGTGGCTCCCCCTTTGTTGGAGGGGGTCATCGTATGGTGGTGTTTGCGGTTTTCCTATTGTCCCCGTTTCGAAAATTCGGATATCTGTGTTCCTTATGATGTCTATTATAGCCATAGATACCTGTGAAAGACGGTCTCGCTCTGGTCGAACGCTTTTCTCGAGAGAATGTGGTTCACACGGTCGGAGAAAACTTATCCATTAATCCTTTCTTTTCAATCCAAATCCATACCCACAAAAATACCTCAGCACGTGTAAAAATGTGTGTGGTCTTTCGAAGAACGCCTCGAAGTTTACCATATTTAGCTACCAACTCTTCCGTTTTAGCCGGGAAGATTTCCGGTTTTTTTTAGAGAATCCAGTCGCGGTAGGTTTAGCGTTGCGCAGGTGTGAAAATTTGGTGAACTAAAAAAGTATTTTAGGAAGGCTGCCGTTTTGACATTGTAGAGGCGCTACACTTCGAAAAATCACTCCTGAACCACACGCGTTCCCCAGCGTCTCTTAACCGGTTCTCTCGTTCTCAGTGGCCGTCCCCTTTTTATCAAACTCGTTGCTCCTCTGCTCAGTTCCGTTCCTCCCCCTATACCGGTTGGGTCAGAGGGGTTATCAGGAATACGGACCCTGGGCAGAGGTAGCGACCCCTGTGGCCCACTGCCAGACACTACAGACATGTCAAAATATATTATTATATGTACTCAAAAACAACATGGCAGACGATTCCCATGGCGAAACTAAGACGAAACTTGACGATCCTTGCACTAATAGTCTTCCAGACACTAGTGTAAATGGTGCTTTAAATCCCGTATATGACGACTGTTTTACCATCATTTCGTTTTTTTAAATTTTTAAATGATCTGCCATGACGTCATAACCATGGGAATCGTCTGCCATGTTGTTTTTGAGTACATATAATAATATATTTTGACATGTCAAAACGGCAGCCTTCCTAAAATACTTTTTTAGTTCACCAAATTTTCACACCTGATACACCTGCGCAACGCTGAACCTACCGCGACTGGGCTTAACTAACCCCCACCTCATGTACGGTAGGTACAACTGATTCACTGAGAAAATTTAAGGCTTTCCTAAAATATGTGTCATCATCTGTTTACTGGCTCTTAGACTATTATTTGCCACTCAGCTGTGCTGATCATGCTGGAAAATTATTTCAAAAAATGTTTCCAGACTCCAAAATTAAAAAGAGTTAGGGATGTGGAAGGACTAAAAAATACATATTTTATTTTGTTAAAAATGTATATTTGTCTTAGATTTATGCTAACGTATTGAGTTAGGTAGAGCATGGTAGGCATCCTTGTTGACTTATTAGTTTAAAAAAATCCTGTGGGTATCTTGAGTTTTTTATCTCATTGTTGGCAGGTATGCCAATAAATATATTATATTTATATACCTAATACCTTTATCCCCCTTTTTCTCTAATTTAGAATAAATGTTTCATTGAAATACAAACTTATTAATTCAATTTTCCAGGTTTAATTTGCCAAAACGTTTTTAGGGAAAATTATTAACACCAGTCTTTTTAAAAAAAATATTTCGAATTTTTTAACAAATACGTAATTTGTAAATTTTTACATAAGAACTCTCGAATAGAAAATTAAGAATAAAGTAATAGTGAATAGAGAATTACTAGCACCAACGCTTTTATTTTTAATGATAAGAAAATCGGTTATTTTTTTTTTCGAGAGTGACGCCCCGAATTTTCGAATAGACTCGAATAGTTACATTGTTAGCTGCTTGTGACCCAAATCGCTTATCAATCTATCACAATCAGATATTGTTAGGGGCCATCCATAAATTGATTCCCCATTGGTGAGATTTAGTGAGATGATTTTGCTGGACCCCCCCCCCCCAAATTCTCACGTGAGATTTTCTCTGTAAATTTTAAATAAATAAGTTTATTTGATATGTTCTAGCAAGTTTGTTTCGTCTTTTCGGCATAACGCTTTAACATACGCATTACAAAACTCTACTAACATACATTACTGACAGGATAATGATTTGCTGGGTTTTTAATAACGTGCACATTTATCTTAAACTTGTGCTAAAAAAGATAGAAAACTAAAACTTGTTGTGAGATTTTAATTGACTCCCCCTCCCTCCTTTTTCACCTCACGTAATTTATGCACGTTCCCTTATTGTTCTAATTAATATTTGCCAAAGGTGATCACATTAAGAATCGATATTGACTTCATTGAATTTTCATAAAGGACCATATTTAATAGAAAGTAAAGGCAGTTAATATGATATTTCATAATAAATTAAACGACTTATTCAAAACATTCATCTGAATGGTTATGGGTAATACAATTTTTTAAATTGTCAATGGACAAACCTCTTAACTTCTTTGAATTATTAATTTCTAAAGTGCCGTTTACCCTATATTTTCTTTTTTTACATGTCAATCTGCTCAAACCAAATTTTATACCAAAAAATACCAAAATTTATCTCAAAAATATTACCTTTCTCTCTTTGTAAAGTTGCTTTCCTATTTTTTTTATTTTAATTTTGACTGTAAATTAGACAGGGTGTTTCAAAATAAATAATAAATATAATACCAATAAATATTTTATTTCCATAATGCACATACCAATTTATTTTCGGCATTAACAATTCAACCGTAGATTGATGTCAAGCCTCTCTATTCTTCCGGTTTTTAAACTAACCGTTTTTGTATTTCATATGTGCTTGTTTCTGTATTTTTCTGTAAGCTTGCTGCTATCACGGAAAAGTCAACCTGTGAGATGTTCTTGGAAAAAAAAAGTAGTTGGACTTAAAAATAATGAAATTCCGATATAACGTTTCCTGCGTATAAAAACTTCCGGTATTTAACAGATATTATTCTCATACGATTTCCTATAATATCTCTATATTAAAAAAAGCAACAGTGACCGCTGCCGCCGAATTTTATTTCTAACATTTTGAATTCTGTTATACGTAAAAACTGTTTAACGGATGTTTATGAAATTTTAACCATTTGTAGACAAATGTAAGCAGATTGATTTTGTTCCAAAAAATATTTGATGAGATAATTAGTTCTAGAGTTATTTAATGTCAAATTCGAAAGTTATTTTTTCTGCTGTGAGTTCACTCCCAGCAAAATCTATTAGCAGCATAAATATAATTTTTTGCAGACATATATGTTACGGGCAATGTGATAAATCCGTGCATTATTAATAATGCCCTATTAATCACTTTGCCCATAACATATATACTCTTAAATGTGAAGTTTTGTACCTCGTCGCCCTTTTTTCGAATTAGTTTTGAAGTAATTAAATTTTAAAATTTCGAAATGTTTTGACGCCTTTTTGGTTTTTGTGTTACAAAAGAAACTAATCACGGTTGAACTGTGATATTTTAAACACATATAAGCATATATTTTGATGAAAAGATTGGAGCTTTGTTTGTTTTTTTTTTCCTCCAAAAATTCGCATTAGTTTTGGAATTATTAAGAATCAATGTTTCAATTTTTTCTCCTCTTTCTGGCCGTTCTCTAGGGAAACATAAGAGCTTTATGTGTCTGATTTCTTTTATTTTTGACGATCCACTTCATACACAAGTGCAGTGCATACTTTAAATCTAAAGTTTCTTGAAGTGCATGTTTTTCCTTTAAGTTGGTTGACGATAGTTTTAGTTTATAATACTAGATTTACTGGACATTTTTGTGGAAAAATATTTCGATTAAATTATTGGTTAGCTATGAAAGAACTATTTCAGCAACAGTTTTCATGTGGGGGGAATGATTTGGATTAAATTTTGTATTTATAAACGTGATACGTAGTTTTTGGGAGAATTAATTAAGCTGACTAACGGAATGTGCTGTATTGGTAAGATGAAACAAGCCCTATGGTTGTTTTCTGGATCATAATGCGATTTATCGCCGGTCCTTTAAATTACTTTAAATTGAGGTTTTACTGTATTTCTTTAGTAATCTAAATTAGCTTGTCCTTTTATGTATTTATAGGTTAGCCTTGAATTTTGACCGGCTCCCGGAATCTAAAGAAAAGGCTCCAACAGAACCATCCAAGGTAATATTATTTATCATAGTAAGGCCATCCAAGGGGTCAGGGCTTTTGTTTCGGGAGGGGTTTTGACCAAACACTTTTTCTGAGGTACCTCCACTTACGAGTAGTACTTTTTTACGTCAAGTTTCAGATGACTTGCACGTTTTATATTAATTTTAGTGATGTTAATTTTAAAATTTTACTAACAATGTGAATTCCAAATAAAATTGGAGGGTATTAAAATTGGATAATTTTATAAATAATAAAATTGGAAAATTGGATAATAATAAAATTGGAGAATTTTTGGAATTTTTACCTTTAAAAGTAGTGTTTTGACTCATTTTCAACCCTTTGGGTAACACTGCTCCTTTTGAGTCACATATTTTAAAGGAATAAAACAATATAAAAATTAATGTCCAAATTTGGAAGGTGTTTGAACCTCTAACCCCCCCCCCCTTGGATACGGCCCTGAACCCAAAATTATTGCGCTCAAACTCATTCTTCCCTGTATTGTACTGTAAACAAATAATGCTGCTTGTTTCAACCAATTTTCTACCATGGGCTAAGTTACCAATTTGTTCTTTTAGAAAGGTGATTCTAAACGGCCAGCATTGCAGGAAATTTATACGAATGAGGTATGTGTTTTAAAAATGCAAATTTGTTTCTGTATTTAATTTTTTTTCTATTTACAATGTTTTTCTAATGCTATATATATTGACATCCAGGCACAGGCATCCATATCTACACCTGCCAAAGCTACTAAAAAGCAGAGCCCTGCCCATGTTACTGATGACAACGATTCTGATAAGGAAAATGCAGAACCCAATGCTCAATTCAAGAAAAAAGGTAAGAATGCAACTCGAAAATTAAATTCTAAATAGCTATGATTTCCAAGTTAACATCCAGTCAAGGTGGAATGTAACTTTTTTATTTATATCTTGCTTCATATGAGCTGCTCAGGACGAAAGTGGTATAAGTCCAAAAATACACAAAATTTGAGAAAAGCATGGGCTTGGATTCCCTTTAAGATCCTTTACCTAGTGTAGTAGTTGCCTAAGTCAAAAGCTCTATGCATGGCCTGTAAGAGCCGCCTATAAAATGCCTTCTCCATACGAACAACACCAGACGTCGTTAGAGAAAACCTTCAATTGCTCAAAACTACGTTCAGTGGACTTGTACCACTTTTATTCTAACCAATTCATATAATAGTATTGGAGTGAATTGTTTTAGGACCTTATTTACCTATAATAAAGCAAATGTGGGTATTGTGGACACTTTTAGGAAAACTTTCGCCTTAGGTTAAAACTTTAGGTTAACTAGTAGATCTTCTCTTGATTTTACCAATAAAAATCACCATTTAGATTGATTAAATTTTTTCAGTTTAATTTATGAATTTTCATTTTGAAATATGCTTTGCTTTGCAATTTCAATATACAGGATGTTTCAAATAGGGGTTCTCAAACTTTCCAACATCACGACCCACCTCATATCTTAAGTTAATTTTCCCCATACCCCCTACAAAACTTTAGCTCCGTGCGCGTGGGGTTTCGCCATCAACTATTTTGTTAGTATAATAAATTACATGTAATTATTAGAGATTATATTAACTTTTAAGAAATTTAAGAAGAAATATTTGAACCTAAGCGTATTAAATTGTTTAATTGTGGGAGCAACAATGAGGTCCACAATCAAAAGGGGGGTCTGGGGGGTCCTCCCCCCGAGAAAGTTTTGAAATTTGACTCTCTTAAAAACAGGGTTTTAAAAAAAAATTTTTGTTAATCTGGGATAAATTGCAATTACAACATCATTTCCTTAGGAAATTCTTAAATTCAAAAACTTTTCGCGACCCACCATAAACTGACTGGCGACCCACAGTTTGAGAACCTCTGCTATAGGCTGTTTCCTAAAATATTTCCACTAGACACATACTTCCAACTGCAAATTTTTATTTTAAGAGGTGAGAAATTAGATGGGACTAATTTCAACTCCTTGGGGGTCTACTTGAGAAAATGCAGAAAATACATTTTTATACTGCCCCCGTAGTTTAAAATTCCAATTGTAGCAAAACTTCCTTTATCGTTTCCTGCATAAGATACAAAAATTATATCTTAAAAACTCACTGAGATATTCAAATCTTAAATTGGTGACATACACCACTTTATAACACACTTTTTGAGTGTAAAATAGGGTTCCTCCACAAATTTAAGTTGAACCTGTTTTTATTTGGTGATGGGAATAACTGCAAAATGTTCATTTGTGACGACCCCTTAAAAATTCAAACACTCAAATCTCAGTTAGTTTAGAAGATATTTGTCTTATTCTAGAAGTAATAAAGAAGATTTTGCTAATTGGGGTTTTTATCCTACAGTCGGGGGCAGTATAAAAAGTTATTTTCTGCACCTTCTGAAATAGACCCCCTCCATGGAGTTGCAACTAGTATAAGTAAATTCGTCACCTCTTATAATGAAAATTTGCAACTGTAAGTAGGTGTCTAAGGGAAATATTTTTAGGAAATAGATTATTGTGACACCTTTTTTTGAAACACCCAATATAATGGTAGGAATGAATGAGGTACTATTTGCCTAATAAAATTCTTAAAATTTGTAATACTCCCCTCGGTCGGGAGACCTAAGTTTAAAAACAATATTATTTTTTAAAATCTTATTTGAATAACTGAGAAATTTTGCATTATCAGCCCATTAAAGTGACACATATGTGCTGTACTTAGTACTTATATTCCTTTGCAGTTCGACACCAACTAGAGTACTTTTTCTTACTGCTTTTTCCATTTATTGAATCAGGGGTCCGTTTAGAACAAATTTGGGTCCGTTTTTGGATTTTCACAACATATTTCACTGTGAAAACGGACCCTTCAAAAAACAGTTTAACTTAAAAACGGACCCTTCACAGAGTATTTTTGCCTTTAAACAGACCCTTTTTTTATAATAGGGGAGAGTGGGGCACCTTGGGACGCTTTTTACTAAATTATTTTTCTTTTTAATTATTAAATTTATTATTAAAATATTTGTTATTGTAATAGTTATAATAATTATTCGTAATTAGTGAAATAAATTTCACATTACTTTTTATTACTTCTCTATATTAATTAATGTTCGAATTAATAAGAGTAATTAGTATATATATAGTTTTTGTAATTAGTATAATAATTAAGATTAAATACTATTTTTTAGTTAGATTCAAAGTTCTCTCAATATTAAAAAAAAAACTTTTTATTAAGTACCAAGACAATCAAACAACAATGTAAGAGTTTTTATTTTGAGTTATTTAGTAGCTCCATATTAAAAAGGGGGTCTGAGCCCATAAAATTTTTGGAAATTTGCTCTTTAAAGGAGTATTTTAACACATTTTGAGACGCTTTGGGTTACAACCAAAGAGCACGGCTCCTTATAAAGCTGGAGATTTTTTTTTCTTCACTTCTCTCCTGAGTAGCCACTGGCAATAACACCTAAAATAGGATCTAAAAAGTGGTGGCTCGTCCATAGGTGCTGCAGCTGCCCGAGCAAAATTTCTCAATTTCAATTTTTTTAAACATTAAAATTTTATAACTATGACCCCTTTTCCTTCAATTATTTTCTTTTTCTTCCCTTAGAAGTGGGTCCGCAAGTTGTTGCCACAGACGCAGCTTCTCCTTCTGCCCTTCCCATGCCTCCCCCGGATTTTATATCATTTCAAGCACAATTTAATTGGGATTTATTCAATCCCAATGACCAAGATGGTAAGTTTCTCCTTATGCCTTTTTGTAAGACTCAGTATTGCTACTTCTTTGTGTAGCTTTGGGAAGAAGTCTTGCAATCCTTTTATTAATTTGTTTTTGTTAGGTTTCAGGGGGGTTTAATTTTTCATAAAGCTTATTATTTAAATTAATTTTAAAAGTTGAATATTTCAATTTTTTTCTAAACTAAAGGTAATAAATACTATTTGATTTCAGCACTAAAAAATAACCTATGTTTAAAACTGAACAAATATCTTAAAAGTTCCTGTGATTTTTTTTGGGTTGATTGTAATGAAGAATAACATATACTATGTTAGGATTAATTTTCAATTACTTTATTATTTCTCCAACCTTGCGATTATAAAGAGTTGTAACTTTGTAGTGTTCAAGTGTTTTTGGAAAATGAACCAAAGTGCTTAATTTACTTGTAGGTTACATACCTCCCCCAGTTCCTGCTACTAATCAGTACTTCTCTCCCAATGACCAAGATGGTAAGTTTCTCCTTATGCCTTTTTGTAAGACTCAGTATTGCTACTTCTTTGTGTAGCTTTGGGAAGCAGTCTTGCAATCCTTTTATTAATTTGTTTTTGTTAGGTTTCAGGGGGGTTTAAATTTTCATATAGCTTATTATTTAAATTAATTTTAAAATTTGAATATTTCAATTTTTTTCTTTTTCTTCCCTTAGAAGTGGGTCCGCAAGTTGTTGCCACAGACGCAGCTTCTCCCTCTGCCCTTCCCATGCCTCCCCCGGATTTTATATCATTTCAAGCACAATTTAAATGGGATTTATTCAATCCCAATGACCAAGATGGTAAGTTTCTCCTTATGCCTTTTTGTAAGACTCAGTATTGCTACTTCTTTGTGTAGCTTTGGGAAGAAGTCTTGCAATCCTTTTATTAATTTGTTTTTGTTAGGTTTCAGGGGGGTTTAATTTTTCATAAAGCTTATTATTTAAATTAATTTTAAAAGTTGAATATTTCAATTTTTTTCTAAACTAAAGGTAATAAATACTATTTGATTTCAGCACTAAAAAATAACCTATGTTTAAAACTGAACAAATATCTTAAAAGTTCCTGTGAATTTTTTTGGGTTGATTGTAATGAAGAATAACATATACTATGTTAGGATTAATTTTCAATTATTTTATTATTTCTCCAACCTTGCGATTATAAAGAGTTGTAACTTTGTAGTGTTCAATTGTTTTTGGAAAATGAACCAAAGTGCTTAATTTACTTGTAGGTTACATACCTCCCCCAGTTCCTGCTACCAATCAGTTCCTGCTACCATTCAATCTCAACGAGCCAGTTCTTTGTAAGTTTCTCCTTGTGCCTTTTTGTAAGACTCAGTATTGCTACTTCTTTGTGTAGCTTTGGGAAGCAGTCTTGCAATCCTTTTATTAATTTGTTTTTGTTAGGTTTCAGGGGGGTTTAATTTTTCATAAAGCTTATTATTTAAATTAATTTTAAAAGTTGAATATTTCAATTTTTTTCTAAACTAAAGGTAATAAATACTATTTGATTTCAGCACTAAAAAATAACCTATGTTTAAAACTGAACAAATATCTTAAAAGTTCCTGTGAATTTTTTTGGGTTGATTGTAATGAAGAATAACATATACTATGTTAGGATTAATTTTCAATTATTTTATTATTTCTCCAACCTTGCGATTATAAAGAGTTGTAACTTTGTAGTGTTCAATTGTTTTTGGAAAATGAACCAAAGTGCTTAATTTACTTGTAGGTTACATACCTCCCCCAGTTCCTGCTACCCATCAGTTCCTGCTACCATTCAATCTCAACGAGCCAGTTCTTTGTAAGTTTCTCCTTGTGCCTTTTTGTAAGACTCAGTATTTCAACTTCTTTGTGCAGCTTTGGGAAGAAGTCTTACAATCCTTTTATTAATTTGTTTTTGTTAGGTTTCAGGGGGGTTTAATTTTTCATATAGCTTATTATTTAAATTAATTTTAAAAATTGAATATTTAATTTTTTTTTCTAAACTAAAGGTAATATTTATTTCAGCTCTAAAAATAACCTATAAACCTATATTTAAAACTGTACAAATATCTCAAAAGCCAGCTGTGAATTGTCTCGTATGGTATACATGAACACTGTGGAATGGCCCTGTTCTTTTTTTGGGGGGGATAGATTATAATGAAGAACAACATACTAAAGTCTGTCTGCCCTAGCAAGGCACGAGTGGCAAACCTAAAATCCGTACCCACAGCAGAGAAAGCAGTGGCGAGTGCAGGGTATCGGGTATCTAATAGAAGTGAGATAACCATCTTTATGGCTTTTTTAGTGCACTCGCCACTGTTTTTTCTGCTGTGGGTACTGGTTTGAAGGTTTGCCACTCGTGCCTTGCTAGGGCAGAGAGACATTATATGTTAGGATTATTTTTTTTTTGTATTTTGCATGTGGAATTTAGCCGTAATAGATATACTAGTGCAAATTTGCTGGGTGTACGAATACTTTCTGGAGTTAATGTATAATGTATTTAAAAAAATATGACTTGCTTGAAAAAAGATCAACTTAATAGCCTCTACTCTACTGATTAAAAATTCTTCTATGGGGCCCCACTCATAAAAAGGGGTAAAGAAAAGATGAAACTTTGGTCAGTCCATCAGAAATAAATAATGAACAAAGTATAATTAATATTCCTGGCTGGCAGTGCTGACTCATCAAGTGCAGCATTTGACTGAGGACTGATTTGATTAACAATCAAAAGTTATTTAAAATTAAAATATCCCAAAGGCAAGCATGTAGGAGGGATTCATGATGATAAGGGGTTCATTGTTGTACTCCTGAAAATCCTTTGGAGTGGTTGGTTTCCTGGTTGGAGTCTGAATACTTCCGAGTCGTGCAATTATTTAGACAGAGAACCAGAAAATTAATACAAATTCTTGTAAATCAGGGAAATGCAAATTAATTTTTTGGGGAAAATTATGGAAAACAGTTTTTTAGTTTCTGTAAGCCGCCCAGTTCAATTATTTTATTATTTTTCAACCTTGCGATTATAAAGAGTTGTAACTTTGTAGAGTTCAAGTGTTTTTGGAAAATGAACCAAAGTGCTTAATTTAATTGTAGGTCACGGATATCCACCGTTTGCGAGCGGTTTGGAGCAAGTTGACACACATGCATCTTCTCCCCCTCAACTGGCTGCCGATCCCATGCCTCCCCCAGTAGAGGTGCCCTATCTCGATTGGGAGTGGGTGCTGGTGGGGCTGCAACACGGTAAGTTTCCTTATGCCTTTTTGTAAGACTGTATTGCAATTTCTTTGGGAAGAAGAGCTCTAGTTTTGGTAGTAGATTTTCTTAGTGAGCCCATATTAATTTCTTCGGAAGGTTTAGGTCAGGGGACGGAGATAATTTTGCTTGGGGTCCAAATAATTTTGGAAAATTTTTATCGAGGTCTGGAGAAAAAATAGGTATATATTTTTACAAAGATGTAAGCCGCGTTCACAACAGACAACCTGTTCAACCGGAGAAAGAGCTAAAGAAGTAGGGGAAAAGGGATCTCCGAAAACTAACTGTGAGGAAATAGAATAGCCCGTTCACAAGTGCACTCGTCTAACTCGTCCTACCGGTAGAAAGAATCACGTGACAAGCGAGCGAGCTCGTAGAAATACATTACGGGAAGCGAGCGAGAGCGCCCTCTACAGGCGGTTAGTCCAATTAAAACATTTCCTACTGCTATGGCCCAGGGGAGAATTTTCAACGGATGGTCCGGTGAGGTTTTCCCTAGCGTAGGGAGAGCGGGATTTAAGTCTATGTGGGAACAATATCTATTCTTTGAACTGATTTAACTTACAACCAAATTTGACTGTATTTCTTCATGTCCATTACTGATGCAATTTTTCCCTTTTTTTTATTTATCTAGGATTTGATTACGTAGCAAAGGTAGTGCAAGGAACCACGTACTACATCTACTTGACCGACCCAGCTACTTGGGGCGCTACGAGTTGATTAATATTTTACGAAATTTTTTTTTAATTCTAATTTTTTTTTAATTCTACAATAACTAATATTTCATTTCTTCTCCTTTGAAATCGTTCCACATCTGCCCATATCAAAACGTCAATTCCGGTTTGTGTAGTTAAGCTTCTTCCTCTCGAGGGCGCTACGTGAGCAATGTCGCTTTATATTTATTCCGGGTATTTGATTATTATATTGTAAAATTTTTTCGCTCGGTAAATATAAAAAATTTTAAAAAATACTGAACCGACATTTTAATTTGTATTCCTATGAAAAAATATTTTTAAAAATTAAAATTGTCTTCCCATACAACATCTGGCAACAGATTGGAATTTTGTTTATTTATTTATTGCGCTGAGCGTGAGCATTTCTTAACTGGATCCGTTGTAATTAGCACGCGCGAAAGAAATTTATAAGTAAGCCTAAATTTTCGAGTTCCTTTCGGTCAAGTTTTCAAGCTGTCCGGGTTCATTCAACACCTGAAGGGCGTTCCAAAGATGGAAGACCCTGCTCAACAGTGCTTGTTCGCCGCCGTTCAACTGGAGGTGAGCAGCACCCCTTGGAGCTACCGCAGCAGCTTCGACCCGGTCGAGCACGGACTGGACGCCAGCTTCCGACTGACCAAGTTCTCGGAGCTGCGCGGATGAGGGTGTAAAGTCCCCCAGGAGGCTCTACAGAAAATCCTGGAGGGGCTCGACCACGATGGCTACATGCCCGAAGTGGACGACCAGGCGCACTTCATGCAGATGCCCATCACGCGGATCGGCATCGGGATGGACTGCAGGGTCACCCCCCTTCGGCACGGCCGCCTGTCCCTCGTGCAGACGACGGACTTCTTCTACCCCCTGTGCGACGATCCCTATCTGACTGGGCGTATCACGTGCGCTAATGTTCTCTGTGACTTGTACGCCATGGGTGTCACGGATTGCGACAACATGCTCATGCTGCTTGCCGTCAGCAACAAGATGAGCACGCAGGAGCGGGACACCGTTCTTCCCCTCATCATCCGCGGATTCAAGGACTGCGCCTACGAGGCGGGCACCCGCATCACCGGGGGCAGACAGTCATCAACCCCTGGGTCACCATCGGGGGGGGGGTGGCGAGCACTGTCTGTCTGTCCAGCGAGTTCATCGTACCGGACAACGCCGTCGTAGGGGACGTCCTAGTCCTGACCAAGCCACTCGGAACGCAGGTGGCGGTGAACGCCCACTCGTGGCTGGAAGTGCCCGAGCGCTGGAACCGCATCAAGCTCGTCATCACGCAGGCCGACATCCAGAAGGCCCACCAGAGGGTGCTGGACGTGATGGCGCGGCTGAACCGCGTGGCCGATGCACAAGTACAACGCGCACGGGGCCACCGACGTGACGGGATTCGGGCTGCTCGGCCACGCCGAGAACCTCGACAAGATCCAGAAGAACGAGGTGTCCTTCGTCATCCACAACCTTCCCGTCATCGCCAAGATGGCGGCGGTGGCGAAAGCATGCGGCAACACGTTCCAGCTCTTGCAAGGGCGGTCGGTGGAGACATCTGGGGGTTCGTTAAAACGTAACCACCCTAATGTTATATTCCTTTAAAAATTATAGAATTAATTCCATTAACTGTCCCGTTTAATAATAGCAATCTACTTTGGTCACCTAAAATTAGAAATTCGGTCGACTCTGCTTAATGTGATCTCTGTTAATGTTATCGAAATTGACTGGTCCTGATCACTCTTCTTTAAATTAACGAAAAATGTTACATTTTGTGTTATCAGTGTATTGTTTTTAATGTTATCAAAATTTGGTGAAATCCCTTAAAAACCTCCTTTTTCCCTGGTTGGAAGGTCAATTTTAATACATAAACATACAAAATGAGTCATTAATACCTATAGTAGTATATAATTGTAATATGATCCCCTCTATATTTTATTTTTCTTTAAGAATGTTTAAGTTGCAAAATACTTACAAGCAGAGGTCTATCCAGGCAAAAATAGGGGCCCTTTTGCTGCCCCAAAATTCCACCTTCTAAAAACACATCTTCGCAAAATTCATAAAAATGGCCCCTTCACAAAATTCAAGTTTATAAAAACGATCCTTTCACAAAATTCAACTTAGCTTTAATGATTATTTGCCAGAAAAAATTCACAAATTTTTGTTTCGATAATTTGAAAAATTAAAATATAATTTAGCTACCTTCAGTTTTTCACAAAAAGGGGCCCCAAAAAATAAAACATAGATTGACCCCTGACTAGGAAAATTGTTTTAAATACTTAAATTAGAACTACACAGTTATGATTTTCATACAAACATCGTGTTACACTGTTTGCCACTTTTACTTTGTTATTGAATATTGTTATTGTTATCATTCTGATCTTGGAGAAAATGTGATTCCATTAAGCAGCATCGACTGTATTATATTAATGACAACCTTGAATATTTGGAGACCAGAAACAACTTGGTGATATTTAAGGGGATAGTTAACCGAAGTGAACCCTATTATATATGGTATCAAATTTAATTTAGTAGTATACCTTCCCTTTACTGAATTAAAAGGGTAGTTCAAAACTTTTATTTTTTGTTTATGTTACCTAAATTAATACAAAACATTGCTCTAGTTTTCAAAACTGATGCGTGCTTATTTCTTGTCATCGTTAATAGTATGATTCTACCTATCCAACTTAGCATAATATAAATAACACTCCAAAAAAACTGGGAGTTGGATACGATAGTGCTAGAACGGTGCAGTACTATGATTTCATTGAAGTCTGCTGAAATGAATGATGTCGACTGTTTCGTTTCATGCTTGTCTATTAAAAATATTGTGATTTCCAAATATTCTGTATGGGATTGATGAATTTGTTCCAGGCAAACTCTATAGAGCTGGAATAGAAGATTGTTGTCCATGTGGTATTTGGTGTTTGTGTAAACATAGACCTGGTATTCTTCCCCAGTATGTGTATCTTTTTAACTTTTACCTAGTTATTTATATTAAAATCTTGTCACTTTAATGTAAATCTGTTTCTTTTCTCTACAAAAAATGACATAATTACTTAGAGGTATTTTATTATAATGTCAGTGAATGATTTTTTGGTTTAATTATGATATTGCCAAGATATTTTGGACATCAGACCAAATAATCGAATATCCTGAAATTTTTAGGAACAGATTTGATGTTTTAGGTCCTCCTCGGCCAAAAGGGCAATAGTCGCTATGAACGTTCAAATGGCCACTGCTATAGACCAGTTGCCAAGGGGATACGTCGTTTTCGTCCCCGGACATTTGGTCCCCGGACCTTTCGTCCCCGAAAAAACTATCGACTAGTTCCTCCAGTGTTACCAGTAACATCGACATCCTATGAATATGTTTATGCGCATGCTCCGGATCTTAGCGATCTCGGACACGATTCTAGGTATCACTACTGTCTCTAATCAGCACAAATGTTAAGAGTGACCGCAATTGTAAAAACTACGTAGTAGTGACAATGCCTCGTCAAGAGGAATCTAGATTTGCAATTTTATTTTTTCTAATTGATTTAAAAAGGGTTATATACTACACTCCTGCACGTGAAAGACTTTTTTCTGTGGTCTGAAAGATTTTAAAATTTTAATTTTTTTTAAAATTGATTAAAAAAGGGTTTAATACCACCCTCCTGCACTTGCAAGACTTTTTTCAGGGATGATTTTCAGTGCTGATTACAGATATTTCATCAAAATTGTGGTTTGAAAGATTTTAAAATTTTAAATTTTTTAAATTGATTTAAAAAGGGTTTAATACTACCCTCCTGCACTTGCAAGACTTTTTTCTGGGCTGCTTTTAAGTGCTGATTACATATATTTTATCAGAACTGTGGTTTGAAAGATTTTAAAATTTTAAATTTTTTTAAATTGATTTATAAAGGGTTTAATACTTACCCTCTTGCACTTGCAAGAGTTTTTTCTGGGCTGCTTTTTAGTGCTGATTACAGATATTTCATCAAAACTGTGGTTTGAAAGATTTTAAAATTTTAATTTTTTTTAAATTCATTTAAAAAGGGTTTAATACTACCCTCCTGCACTTGCAAGAGTTTTTTCTGGGCTGCTTTTAAGTGCTGATTACAGATATTTCATCAAAACTGTGGTTTGAAAGATTTTAAAATTTTAATTTTTTTTAAATTCATTTGAAAAGGGTTTAATACTACCCTCCTGCACTTGCAAGACTTTTTTCTGGGCTGCTTTTAAGTGCTGATTACATATATTTTATCAGAACTGTGGTTTGAAAGATTTTAAAATTTTAAATTTTTTTAAATTGATTTAAAAAGGGTTTAATACTTACCCTCTTGCATTTGCAAGAGTTTTTTCTGGGCTGCTTTTTAGTGCTGATTACAGATATTTCATCAAAACTGTAGTTTGAAAGATTTTAAAATTTTAAATTTTTTTAAATTGATTTAAAAAGGGTTTAATACTACCCTCCTGCACTTGCAAGCGTTTTTTCTGGGCTGCTTTTTAGTGCTGATTACAGATATTTCATCAAAACTGTAGTTTGAATATTTTAAAATTTTAAATTTTTTTAAATTGATTTAAAAAGGGTTTAATACTACCCTCCTGCACTTGCAAGAGTTTTTTCTGGGCTGCTTTTTAGTGCTGATTACAGATATTTCATCAAAACTGTAGTTTGAAAGATTTTAAAATTTAAATTTTTTTTTAAATTGATTTAAAAAGGGTTTAATACTTACCCTCCTGCACTTGCAATACTATTTTCTGGGCTGTGCAAAATTCAGCACTTAAAAGCAGCCCAGAAAAAACTCTTGCAAGTGCAGGAGGGTAGTATTAAACCCTTTTTAAATGAATTTAAAAAAATTTTAAATTTTAAAATCTTTCAAACTACAGTTTTGATGAAATATCTGTAATCAGCACTAAAAAGCAGCCCAGAAAAAACTCTTGCAAGTGCAGGAGGGTTGTATTAAACCCTTTTTAAATCAATTTAAAAAAATTTAAAATTTTAAAATCTTTCAAACTACAGTTTTGATGAAATATCTGTAATCAGCACTAAAAAGCAGCCCAGAAAAAACTCTTGCAAGTGCAGGAGGGTAGTATTAAACCCTTTTTAAATCAATTTAAAAAAATTTAAAATTTTAAAATCTTTCAAACCACAGTTCTGATAAAATATCTGTAATCAGCGCTTAAAAGCAGCACAGAAAAAAGTCTTGCAAGTGCAGGAGGGTAGTTAAAAACCCTTTTTAAATCAATTTAAAAAAATTTAAAATTTTAATATCTTTCAAACCACAATTTTGATGAAATATCTTAATCAGCACTTAAAAGCAGCCCAGGAAAAACTCTTGCAAGTGTAGGAGGGTAGTATTAAACCCTTTTTAAATGAATTTAAAAAAATTTAAAATTTTAAAATCTTTCAAACCACAGATCTGATAAAATATCTGTAATCAGCGCTTAAAAGCAGCACAGAAAAAAGTCTTGCAAGTGCAGGAGGGTAGTTAAAAACCCTTTTTAAATCAATTTAAAAAAATTTAAAATTTTAAAATCTTTCAAACCACAGTTCTGATAAAATATCTGTAATCAGCACTTAAAAGCTGCCCAGAAAAAAGTCTTGCAAGTGCAGGAGGGTAGTATTAAACCCTTTTTAAATCAATTTTAAAAAATTTAAAATTTTAAAATCTTTCAAATCACAATTGTGAAGAAATATCTGTAATCAGCACTGAAAATCAGCCCAGAAAAAAGTCTTGCACGTGCAGGAGTGTAGTATATAACCCTTTTTAAATCAATTAGAAAAAATAAAATTACAAATCAGGATTCCTCTTGACGAGGCATTGTCACTACTACGCAGTTTTTACAATTGCGGTCACTCTTAACATTTGTGCTGATTAGAGACAGTAGTGATACCTAGAATCGTGTCCGAGATCGCTAAGATCCGGAGCATGCGCATAAACATATTCATAGGATGTCGATGTTACTGGTAACACTGGAGGAAGTAATCGATAATTTTTTCGGGGACGAAATGTCCGGGGACCAAATGTGCGGGGACGAAAATACCCTAAACCGTTGCCAAGATAGTGGTTGCTGTGGATACTTCTCTTTTTAGTTGAACTAAATTTCATTAATTACATAAGTAGTTTTTAAATTTACTGTTAGCTAGATATATTATTGGTCATGCCTAGAATCAGTATAGAAGTTTGACTAAAATGAAGTTAATATTTTATAGTCGTAGTCGTTAAAATTGGTAAAAAATAATTCAAGTGCAGGTATGGGAAATGAAAGAATTGTAATTTTTCTACACTGATATGCCAATGATGACTTTAAAGATATAATTAAATTAACATAAAGCTTTTCCAGCACTAGGAATAGAAATTACCGCTGTGATGGGGATGAATTGGCCAATTACATGCCCTCAGGGGAAAACGCTACTTGTAATTTAAAATGAAAGCAAATTGATTACATACCTTTTTTATTATGTAACTTAGGACAGTTCAAGTATTAGTTTGATAAGTATAGTTACTCAAATGAAAAAAGTAAAAATGTCAGCACAATATATGAACGAAAATGCGTTAATTATCCTATTCATTCCCACTCACCTACATTATCTCTTCTGAATCTTCTACACTAAGTTGTTTACTAATACTGCCTACTAATTATAATCCCATTTTACCGAGAACTAGGGAATGTTAACTAATCTGGGATATGTGAAAGCTTTTGCCATGAAAATGCAATTGTGGTCTTAATTTTTTTCCTATAGAATGGGAACCCTGTAAATATACAAATATTTGCATGCACACTAAATTAAAATATTGAACTTTTTGTTAATATTATTCCTGTTGAAAATTTATCAAAATATCATTGGTTTTCTTTTGAGGTAATAATAACTTCAGAATAAGAAGATAGGATAAATAATTTTAATTTTAAGTGTTAATGTCTTCAATTAACTACTGTTGGTTTAACCTATTCTTCAAATACCTGATCTTCAATTGGTTACTTAAATTCTATTACAGAGATTACTAATCTGGTTTACAATAAATCTGCAAAATAATTACATCTGGTTCAAAATATTTTTAACCAATAGGCAGGTATTTTGGATTTATCATCCTTGACCCGTGAATTGTCCTAAGAAGTACCTACTTTGCATTGCCGCCAGCAGCCACCTGAGGACTGGGGTTCAGAATATGTCTGAACAGGGTTCGTACGCCTCCTGAAATTCCTGAAAAACTCCTAAAATTTGCATTAATTTTCTAAGGGCCCTTAAAACTCCTGGAAATTAAGTTTTTCCTCCTGAATTTTCCCTTAAACTCCTGAAATTTATTTATCCAAGAGCAAAAAGAAGTTTAAATAACAATATAATATGGTGGAAGTTATTGTTTTTTTTTTAAATCAGTGAAAGTTATTGTTTTTTATATCAGTAAAATTCTGTTGAAAGATAAAATTCTAAACTTTTTTGCACTTCTCTTTTCAATGATTCATTCTGAACTCATTCTGCTCGTGATATTTAAAGAAGTCAGGTTAATAATTGTTCATGTTACCTCCTAATTTTTGTGTAATTTACTCCTGAAAAACTCCTTAAAGACTCCTGAATTTTACTATCTTAGATAGAGTATGAACCCTGTCTGAATGAGGTTTGGCGAAATTCAGGGATCTATCGGGTAATTTTCGGCCCCATGTTTATTAAAAAAAACTACAAACTCAATTGTCATCAGTGACAACACGGACAAGCATAATAACAGTGACAGTCAATATTAAACTATTCTATAATAATTCATAAGTGTAAAATATTTTGTTGGAATAAGTATGGTGTTTCGAGAAACTAAACCACAGACAATAATTAACACAGAAAACATTAAATTCATCAGGTAAGCCACACCTTTGAATAAGGCAGCAAACATTTCTAAAAATGAAAAGTAAAACAAATATATTTGTAACCCCCTTTTTTACTGAAAGTATTTTGTATTGAATATACGGCAAATAACTATAGACAAAAATAGGATTGATTGAAAATTTTTAAAGTACATTGTATAAAACATTTGTAGTGCTTTTATTGATACATTAAAAGGTTATATAATGGGCCTAACACACTAGTTTGTAAGTTGTAAAACTGTCAGGGGTGTCCAGGTTCCATTGAAAATTCAACTTACTATGATATACATTCTCATTCATGGGTTGTTAGTAGGGTTTCTTTCCCGCGAAACCGGGATCCCGGGAAATAGCTAAATTTTCCTACATTTTGTAATCCCGGGAAATGAAAAAGAGTGAAAATCAATAGGAAAATTAATTTTTTATAGTAATATTACAAGGAAATATTTTTTTTTCATCTTTTTACTTTGGATTATTAATCATTGGACTTTAAATTTATATTTAAGTTTACTGAGAAATATTAATACTTCAAATTTTATTAACTAATAGTAATATTTTGTTCAAAAGTTACCTATTCAAAGTATACACTAGCGAAAGTATAGAGCATTTTCAATCACATGACTCGGACCTAACAACGGCCTTAGCAATAGAAAATGTTACAGTTTTTTGCCCTACAGAGGTTAACAGTTACAGAAAATGACTAGCCGTGGAATTCTTCTATTCGAGGATTTGCAATCACGTGATCCTATACCTAAAAACCACCTTAGCAACAGATAAACAACGGCCTTAGCAACAGCTAAAAGCCCTACAGTAGATACACAGTTAAAAGAAAATAACCGGTTGTGACGTCACCTGAAAACACTATACATTCTTTGACTTGACCAAGTATAAAATGATTGATACTGATATTAATTCATAATACTATAATAATATAATATAATAAGTTTATTGGCAAAAAAGGCCAGCTGGCCCATACACCAAAATACAAAAATATCAGAGCATACAAATAAGTGCAAGATAAAAACAAAACATATAAATAGAACCAAAATACAATTACCAAAAAAAAGAGAAAAAAAAACCCTCAGGAGTCTAAAGAACAATTTGCCAACAGGAACTGGTTCAACTTTTGAGCTGATTTAATAAAATTTACTATTGCAAAAAAATTCTTATGATTGTAAGTGAGGAAACCATTAAAGTTATTTTGATATCCAATAAAAGGGGAAAGATACTTTAATCTGTAAAAACGATACATAGGACAATATAAAAATACATGTTCCCATGATTCTGGTTTGTCCATATTACAATATTTGCATTTGTCTTTGGGGTTTATTTTAAAGAGTTTTCCCTCGAAAAAAATGGTCTCCTGATTTAATCTCAGTTGGAAAAGAATTCTCTTCATTGAAACATCAATTCTTGAGGTAATATAGTCTTCTATGAAAGGGGTTAGTTTTATAAATTTATAGTGAGGGTAATGTTGACTTTTTTTCCATACTTATCATATCTAACTGTTTGTATTGATCAATGTAGCTTAGAAGGATTTGGGGCAGAAACTTCATCGCAACCTCGGGATCTTGTGATAGCCAAACATAAGAAAAGCCGGAGCTTTCGATTATAGATTTAATTTTTAAAGTCCAATTAAATATTATTGGGCTCGAACGGCCATAAAAACAATGTTTGTATGCAATTTTGGTAAACCTACGGTCATCCATCTCTAATATTCTAATCCAGAATCTCAAAATTAATTTTATGAATACAATGGAAATATTAGTTTGACCCAGTTCAAGTCTGAGAATATAACCTGGAGTATATTTTGAAAGATTGAATAATTTTTTAATAAAGAAATTCTGGATATGTTCTAACTCACTGATATAGGAAATAGACCAGACAGGACTGCCATAACTGAGAACCGATATTACAAGGGAATTAAAAATTCTGAACCAGCTACCTGGAGAATTGATCTTTGCTCCTGTTAAAATGGGCCACATTGCATGAATGGCAGAAACAGCTTTAGCACTGAAATGTTTCTTCGCTGTAGAAAAAGACCCCGAAGAAGAAAAAGGGACACCTAGATAAATGTAGTTGCTTACAATTTCCAGTTTGCTATTTTTGTAATAGAATTTGTCATGTTTCGATAGTTTACCTCCTTTTCTGAATATCATTACTTTTGTCTTATTTATATTTACCATAAGTCTGATCTGAGCAAAATTGTTCCAAAATTCGAAGTTTTTTATTCAAGTTAATAGGGGAGTCTGCTAAAATAATAGCGTCATCGGCATAAAGTAATATGTTAACAGGGGTTCCATCGCGAAAACTGATATCCGAAATTCCAGATGTGTTTAGGCGGATAATAAGATCGTTCATGAAAAGTGAGAATAGAATTGGGCTCAGTACTTCTTGTAAAACTCCCGAATTAATTTTAAACGGTTCAGTAAAATCAGAGGATGAGCGAACTTTCGCATATATATATCTTCTCGTGCCTAAGTGGCACATAAGGCCTTCAGCCTAACCCGCCACCCCCTCCGGTCTGCCGCAGCAGCCCTTGCCTGGGGACCAGCTGGACCATCCCGCCTGGCTTCTCTCCTCCTCGGCCATTCGCCTCCATGTTAAGGCCGGTCTCCCCCGTCTCCTCTTGCCCTCAGGTGTCCAAGTGAGGGCAACCGATGGAATTCTGGCTGGGGGCATCCTCAAAATATGGCCGATCCATCTCCACCTTCGTCTTTTTATATTAGTTGTAATTGGTTCCTGTTTTGTTCTTTCATATAATAATGTGTTAGTAATGGTCTGTGGCCAGAAAACTCCCAAAATTTTTCTCAAACATCTGTTCTGCCAACTATTTAATTTATTGCTTTGTTGTTTAGTTATTTTCCATGTTTCTGTTCCATATAAAAGTACACTTTTGACCATTGAATTGAAAATATTGATTTTAGTCCTTTGCTTCAAACAACTTGATCTCCAAACCTTATATAACTTTCCAAAAGAATTCTGGGCCTTTGCAATTCTTATCCGTATTTCAGCATCAGTTCCTCCTTTCTTATCAATGCTGGATCCCAGGTATGTAAACCTCTCAACATCCTCTATTTGGCCACTTTTCAGTTTTATCTCTCGATTAGTTTTTTCATTTATTCTCATTGTTTTTGTCTTGTTATTATTAATTTTCAAACCTACCACTTCCGCATATTTTTCAAAAATAGTAGTTTTTTGCTGCAGGTCTTCGAATCTGCTGGCAAACAAAACAATATCATCTGCGAAGTCTAGGTCTTCTAAAGAGGTGTTAAAATTCCATCTGATCCCTCTCTTTGCCTCTTTTACAGTGTTCCTCATCACCCAATCAATTATAATTATGAATAATAATCCTGACATCACGCAGCCCTGCTTTACCCCATTCTCAATACTAAAGAGTTTAGTCAGGTTGCCGTTTACTTCCACACAGCTCTTTGAGTCTCTGTATAGTTCCTTGATAACATTAATAAACTTTTCAGGAAGACCATACACCTTCAAAATTTTCCATAGCATCTCCCTATTAACTGAGTCAAAGGCTTTTTGGAAATCTATAAAATTCATATATAGGGATGTATTAAATTCGTAGCTTTGTTCAATGATATTTTTTAAGGTAAAAATTTGTTGGACTGTTCCAGCTCCACTTCTGAAACCAGCTTGTTCTTCACGTAGCATCTTTTCAACCTCTGTTTTCAATCTGTTGATAATTATTCTCCCTAACACTTTAGCTGGCATCGACATTAGGCTAATTCCTCTATAGTTGTCGCATATGGACATGTCACCCTTTTTGGGGATCTTTACTATTATTGATTCTCTCCATTTGTCTGGTATTTTCTCTGTTTCGCATATTAAATTAAACAGGGGTGCAATCTTTCAGCTGTTCCATCAATATCTGCCTTCAGCATCTCTGCCGCGATTTGATCGCCTCCACAAGCTTTTCCAGTCTTAAGCGCTTTCAAAGCACTCTTAATTTCGATCAACGAAATTTCTGTTGTGTCAACAGAAATGTCCGATGGGATACTGATATCGTCTATTTTTAGTTCTTGGTTCTGATGGTTGACATTTAGAGTTTCCTGAAAATGCTCTCTCCATCTGTCTTCGACTTGTTTTCCATCGCTCAGGAAATTTCCCTGTTTATCTTTTACACTGCACACCTGTTTTCTTTTATTTCCACTAATTTTCTTAATTGCTTGATACACACTTTCGCATATGCATTATTGTAAATATTGTGAAGGATTCTGATGAATTTCGGGCTAACTTTATTTTTTTGTAGTTCAGAAAAAAGTATTCCATGGTTAACGTTGTCGAAAGCTCCTTTAAAATCTATAAAGACAGAGTAAAGTTTACCACGCTTTTTCTTTAATTTATCATTTAGGGTCACTTTGGGGTAAGTGGGTCCCTGGGGGTAAGTGGGTCACCCCCCTCAAACTAAACTTTGTAAAGGACATTTCACACTTATTCACATTGATCATGTTACATTTTGTCACACTGATGAGTTTTGCATATATTAGAGTTTTGTGTCATTTCTTTTTAAGGTTATAGAACTATTGTAAAAAAATTTCCATAATTTTTTTTTGGAGAGTTCAAGATGCATTTTTCCAAGAAGTGTTTCCAGGAAAGTTTTCACTATATTTTAATGTTTTTTCAACTGTTGTGCCAGGTTTGACTTAAAATACATACTGCAATTTGAATTTTCACAAAATCTCTTATTTAAAAATTTTTAAGAGGGGGGGTCCCACTTACCCCGTAATTTAAGCAAAGTAGGGGTAAGTGGGTCCCCTCATTATGGGGTAAGTGGGACACCCTAGACTCACCATTTTAATGTTTATTGAAACATTTATAAGTAATTTATTTAAATTTTATATTAATTTTGCGTTTTAATGTAAGCTGTGGTAAGTAAAGGAAACTATTAAGTTGGGGTTTTTTTTATTCACGTTGCCGAGAAATTAATTAAAACACACAGTGGGGTGGGGGAATAGTTTCGAGGGTTTCTTTATAAGTCTCCCGAACCATTCGAACCTGAAGAAAACATTCTGTAATTGTAGTGTTCCAAAAAGGGGTCCCACTTACCCCAAACAACCCTATTAATTTAAATGTGAGTAGATATGAGAAAGCGGTTACCAATGCAGAATGTTTATTGACAGCTTTCATAATTGATCATTATTTGCCATTCAGCTGTGCTGATCATGCTGGAAAATTATTTCAAAAAATGTTTCCAGACTCCAAAATTACAAAGAGTTAGGAAATGTGGAAGGACTAAAAAATACATATTTTATTTTGTTAAAAATGTATATTTTTCTTAGTTTTATGCTATTGTTTTGAGTTAGGTAGAGCATGGTAGGCATCCTTGTTGACTTATTAGTTTAAAAAAATGCTATGGGTATCTTGAGTTTTTTATCTCATTGTTGGCAGGTATGCAAATAAATATATTATATTTATATACCTAATACCTTTATCAATTTAGAATAAATGTTTCATTGAAATACAAACTTATTAATTCAATTTTCCAGGTTTAATTTGCCAATAAGTTTTTAGGGAAAATTATTAACACCAGTCTTTTTAAAAAAAATATTTCGAATTTTTTAACAAATAAGTAATTTGTAAATTTTTACATAAGAACTCTCGAATAGAAAATTAAGAATAAAGTAATAGTGAATAGAGAATTACTAGCACCAACGCTTTTATTTTTAATGATAAGAAAATCGGTTATTTTTTTTTTTCGAGAGTGACGCCCCGAATTTTCGAATAGACTCGAATAGTTACATTGTTAGCTGCTTGTGACCCAAATCGCTTATCAATCTCTCACAATCAGATATTGTTAGGGGCCATCCATAAATTGCGTGAGGTGTTTTTCCCAAATTTTGGACCTCTCATTCCCCATTGGTGAGATTTAGTGAGATGATTTTGCTGGACCCCCCCCCCCAAATTCTCACGTGAGATTTTCTCTGTAAATTTTAAATAAATAAGTTTATTTGATATGTTCTAGCAAGTTTGTTTCGTCTTTTCGGCATAACGCTTTAACATACGCATTACAAAACTCTACTAACATACATTACTGACAGGATAATGATTTGCTGGGTTTTTAATAACGTGCACATTTATCTTAAACTTGTGCTAAAAAAGATAGAAAACTAAAACTTGTTGTGAGATTTTAATTGACTCCCCCTCCCTCCTTTTTCACCTCACGTAATTTATGCACGTTCCCTTATTGTTCTAATTAATATTTGCCAAAGGTGATCACATTAAGAATCGATATTGACTTCATTGAATTTTCATAAAGGACCATATTTAATAGAAAGTAAAGGCAGTTAATATGATATTTCATAATAAATTAAACGACTTATTCAAAACATTCATCTGAATGGTTATGGGTAATACAATTTTTTAAATTGTCAATGGACAAACCTCTTAACTTCTTTGAATTATTAATTTCTAAAGTGCCGTTTACCCTATATTTTCTTTTTTTACATGTCAATCTGCTCAAACCAAATTTTATACCAAAAAATACCAAAATTTATCTCAAAAATATTACCTTTCTCTCTTTGTAAAGTTGCTTTCCTATTTTTTTTTTTTTTTTAATTTTGACTGTAAATTAGACAGGGTGGGTCAAAATAAATAATAAATATAATACCAATAAATATTTTATTTCCATAATGCACATACCAATTTATTTTCGGCATTAACAATTCAACCGTACATTGACGTCAAGCCTCTCTATTCTTCCGGTTTTTAAACTAACCGTTTTTGTATTTCATATGTGCTTGTTTCTGTATTTTTCTGTAAGCTTGCTGCTATCACGGAAAAGTCAACCTGTGAGATGTTCTTGGGAAAAAAAGTAGTTAGACTTAAAAATAATGAAATTCCGATATAACGTTTCCTGCGTATAAAAACTTCCGGTATTTAACAGATATTATTCTCATACGATTTCCTATAATATCTCTATATTTAAAAAAAGCAACAGTGACCGCTGCCGCCGAATTTTATTTCTAACATTTTGAATTCTGTTATACGTTAAAAACTGTTTAACGGATGTTTATGAAATTTTAACCATTTGTAGACAAATGTAAGCAGATTGATTTTGTTCCAAAAAATATTTGATGAGATAATTAGTTCTAGAGTTATTTAATGTCAAATTCGAAAGTTATTTTTTCTGCTGTGAGTTCACCCCCAGCAAAATATATTAGCAGCATAAATATAATTTTTTGCAGACATATATGTTACGGGCAATGTGATAAATCCGTGCATTATTAATAATGCCCTATTAATATACCACTTTGCCCATAACATATATACTCTTAAATGTGAAGTTTTGTACCTCGTCGCCCTTTTTTCGAATTAGTTTTGAAGTAATTAAATTTTAAAATTTCGAAATGTTTTGACGCCTTTTTGGTTTTTGTGTTACAAAAGAAACTAATCACGGTTGAACTGTGATATTTTAAACACATATAAGCATATATTTTGATGAAAAGATTGGAGCTTTGTTTGTTTTTTTTTTCCTCCAAAAATTCGCATTAGTTTTGGAATTATTAAGAATCAATGTTTCAATTTTTTCTCCTCTTTCTGGCCGTTCTCTAGGGAAACATAAGAGCTTTATGTGTCTGATTTCTTTTATTTTTGACGATCCACTTCATACACAAGTGCAGTGCATACTTTAAATCTAAAGTTTCTTGAAGTGCATGTTTTTCCTTTAAGTTGGTTGACGATAGTTTTAGTTTATAATACTAGATTTACTGGACATTTTTGTGGAAAAATATTTCGATTAAATTATTGGTTAGCTATGAAAGAACTATTTCAGCAACAGTTTTCATGTGGGGGGAATGATTTGGATTAAATTTTGTATTTATAAACGTGATACGTAGTTTTTGGGAGAATTAATTAAGCTGACTAACGGAATGTGCTGTATTGGTAAGATGAAACAAGCCCTATGGTTGTTTTCTGGATCATAATGCGATTTATCGCCGGTCCTTTAAATTACTTTAAATTGAGGTTTTACTGTATTTCTTTAGTATCTAAATTAGCTTGTCCTTTTATGTATTTATAGGTTAGCCTTGAATTTTGACCGGCTCCCGGAATCTAAAGAAAAGGCTCCAACAGAACCATCCAAGGTAATATTATTTATCATAGTAAGGCCATCCAAGGGGTCAGGGCTTTTGTTTCGGGAGGGGTTTTGACCAAACACTTTTTCTGAGGTACCTCCACTTACGAGTAGTACTTTTTTACGTCAAGTTTCAGATGACTTGCACGTTTTATATTAATTTTAGTGATGTTAATTTTAAAATTTTACTAACAATGTGAATTCCAAATAAAATTGGAGGGTATTAAAATTGGATAATTTTATAAATAATAAAATTGGAAAATTGGATAATAATAAAATTGGAGAATTTTTGGAATTTTTACCTTTAAAAGTAGTGTTCTGACTCATTTTCAACCCTTTGGGTAACACTGCTCCTTTTGAGTCACATATTTTAAAGGAATAAAACAATATAAAAATTAATGTCCAAATTTGGAAGGTGTTTGAACCTCTAACCCCCCCCCCTTGGATACGGCCCTGAACCCAAAATTATTGCGCTCAAACTCATTCTTCCCTGTATTGTACTGTAAACAAATAATGCTGCTTGTTTCAACCAATTTTCTACCATGGGCTAAGTTACCAATTTGTTCTTTTAGAAAGGTGATTCTAAACGGCCAGCATTGCAGGAAATTTATACGAATGAGGTATGTGTTTTAAAAATGCAAATTTGTTTCTGTATTTAATTTTTTTTCTATTTACAATGTTTTTCTAATGCTATATATATTGACATCCAGGCACAGGCATCCATATCTACACCTGCCAAAGCTACTAAAAAGCAGAGCCCTGCCCATGTTACTGATGACAACGATTCTGATAAGGAAAATGCAGAACCCAATGCTCAATTCAAGAAAAAAGGTAAGAATGCAACTCGAAAATTAAATTCTAAATAGCTATGATTTCCAAGTTAACATCCAGTCAAGGTGGAATGTAACTTTTTTATTTATATCTTGCTTCATATGAGCTGCTCAGGACGAAAGTGGTATAAGTCCAAAAATACACAAAATTTGAGAAAAGCATGGGCTTGGATTCCCTTTAAGATCCTTTACCTAGTGTAGTAGTTGCCTAAGTCAAAAGCTCTATGCATGGCCTGTAAGAGCCGCCTATAAAATGCCTTCTCCATACGAACAACACCAGACGTCGTTAGAGAAAACCTTCAATTGCTCAAAACTACGTTCAGTGGACTTGTACCACTTTTATTCTAACCAATTCATATAATAGTATTGGAGTGAATTGTTTTAGGACCTTATTTACCTATAATAAAACAAATGTGGGTATTGTGGACACTTTTTAGGAAAACTTTCGCCTTAGGTTAAAACTTTAGGTTAACTAGTAGATCTTCTCTTGATTTTACCAATAAAAATCACCATTTAGATTGATTAAATTTTTTCAGTTTAATTTATGAATTTTCATTTTGAAATATGCTTTGCTTTGCAATTTCAATATACAGGGTGTTTCAAATAGGGGTTCTAAACTTTCCAACATCACGACCCACCTCATATCTTAAGTTAATTTTCTCCATACCCCCTACAAAACTTTAGCTCCGTGCGCGTGGGGTTTCGCCATCAACTATTTTGTTAGTATAATAAATTACATGTAATTATTAGAGATTATATTAACTTTTAAGAAATTTAAGAAGAAATATTTGAACCTAAGCGTATTAAATTGTTTAATTGTGGGAGCAACAATGAGGTCCACAATCAAAAGGGGGGTCTGGGGGGTCCTCCCCCCGAGAAAGTTTTGAAATTTGACTCTCTTAAAAACAGGGTTTTAAAAAAAAATTTTTGTTAATCTGGGATAAATTGCAATTACAACATCATTTCCTTAGGAAATTCTTAAATTCAAAAACTTTTCGCGACCCACCATAAACTGACTGGCGACCCACAGTTTGAGAACCTCTGCTATAGGCTGTTTCCTAAAATATTTCCACTAGACACATACTTCCAACTGCAAATTTTTATTTTAAGAGGTGAGAAATTAGATGGGACTAATTTCAACTCCTTGGGGGTCTACTTGAGAAAATGCAGAAAATACATTTTTATACTGCCCCCGTAGTTTAAAATTCCAATTGTAGCAAAACTTCCTTTATCGTTTCCTGCATAAGATACAAAAATTATATCTTAAAAACTCACTGAGATATTCAAATCTTAAATTGGTGACATACACCACTTTATAACACACTTTTTGAGTGTAAAATAGGGTTCCTCCACAAATTTAAGTTGAACCTGTTTTTATGTGGTGATGGGAATAACTTCAAAATGTGCATTTGTGACGACCCCTTAAAAATTCAAACACTCAAATCTCAGTTAGTTTAGAAGATATTTGTCTTATTCTAGAAGTAATAAAGAAGATTTTGCTAATTGGGGTTTTTATCCTACAGTCGGGGGCAGTATAAAAAGTTATTTTCTGCACCTTCTGAAATAGACCCCCTCCATGGAGTTGCAACTAGTATAAGTAAATTCGTCACCTCTTATAATGAAAATTTGCAACTGTAAGTAGGTGTCTAAGGGAAATATTTTTAGGAAATAGATTATTGTGACACCTTTTTTTGAAACACCCAATATAATGGTAGGAATGAATGAGGTACTATTTGCCTAATAAAATTCTTAAAATTTGTAATACTCCCCTCGGTCGGGAGACCTACGTTTAAAAACAATATTATTTTTTAAAATCTTATTTGAATAACTGAGAAATTTTGCATTATCAGCCCATTAAAGTGACACATATGTGCTGTACTTAGTACTTATATTCCTTTGCAGTTCGACACCAACTAGAGTACTTTTTCTTACTGCTTTTTCCATTTATTGAATCAGGGGTCCGTTTAGAACAAATTTGGGTCCGTTTTTGGATTTTCACAACATATTTCACTGTGAAAACGGACCCTTCACAAAACAGTTTACCTTAAAAACGGACCCTTCACAGAGTATTTTTGCCTTTAAACAGACCCTTTTTTATAATAGGGGAGAGTGGGGCACCTTGGGACGCTTTTTACTAAATTATTTTTCTTTTTAATTATTAAATTTATTATTAAAATATTTGTTATTGTAATAATTATAATAATTATTCGTAATTAGTGAAATAAATTTCACATTACTTTTTATTACTTCTCTATATTAATTAATGTTCGAATTAATAAGAGTAATTAGTATATATATATAGTTTTTGTAATTAGTATAATAATTAAGATTAAATACTACTTTTTAGTTAGATTCAAAGTTCTCTCAATATTAAAAAAAAAACTTTTTATTAAGTACCAAGACAATCAAACAACAATGTAAGAGTTTTTATTTTGAGTTATTTAGTAGCTCCATATTAAAAAGGGGGTCTGAGCCCATAAAATTTTTGGAAATTTGCTCTTTAAAGGAGTATTTTAACACATTTTGAGACGCTTTGGGTTACAACCAAAGAGCACGGCTCCTTATAAAGCTGGAGATTTTTTTTCTTCACTTCTCTCCTGAGTAGCCACTGGCAATAACACCTAAAATAGGATCTAAAAAGTGGTGGCTCGTCCATAGGTGCTGCAGCTGCCCGAGCAAAATTTCTCAATTTCAATTTTTTTAAACATTAAAATTTTATAACTATGACCCCTTTTCCTTCAATTATTTTCTTTTTCTTCCCTTAGAAGTGGGTCCGCAAGTTGTTGCCACAGACGCAGCTTCTCCTTCTGCCCTTCCCATGCCTCCCCCGGATTTTATATCATTTCAAGCACAATTTAAATGGGATTTATTCAATCCCAATGACCAAGATGGTAAGTTTCTCCTTATGCCTTTTTGTAAGACTCAGTATTGCTACTTCTTTGTGTAGCTTTGGGAAGAAGTCTTGCAATCCTTTTATTAATTTGTTTTTGTTAGGTTTCAGGGGGGTTTAATTTTTCATAAAGCTTATTATTTAAATTAATTTTAAAAGTTGAATATTTCAATTTTTTTCTAAACTAAAGGTAATAAATACTATTTGATTTCAGCACTAAAAAATAACCTATGTTTAAAACTGAACAAATATCTTAAAAGTTCCTGTGATTTTTTTTGGGTTGATTGTAATGAAGAATAACATATACTATGTTAGGATTAATTTTCAATTACTTTATTATTTCTCCAACCTTGCGATTATAAAGAGTTGTAACTTTGTAGTGTTCAAGTGTTTTTGGAAAATGAACCAAAGTGCTTAATTTACTTGTAGGTTACATACCTCCCCCAGTTCCTGCTACCAATCAGTACTTCTATCCCAATGACCAAGATGGTAAGTTTCTCCTTATGCCTTTTTGTAAGACTCAGTATTGCTACTTCTTTGTGTAGCTTTGGGAAGCAGTCTTGCAATCCTTTTATTAATTTGTTTTTGTTAGGTTTCAGGGGGGTTTAAATTTTCATATAGCTTATTATTTAAATTAATTTTAAAAGTTGAATATTTCAATTTTTTTCTTTTTCTTCCCTTAGAAGTGGGTCCGCAAGTTGTTGCCACAGACGCAGCTTCTCCCTCTGCCCTTCCCATGCCTCCTCCGGATTTTATATCATTTCAAGTACAATTTCAAAGGGATTTATTCAATCCCAATGACCAAGATGGTAAGTTTCTCCTTATGCCTTTTTGTAAGACTCAGTATTGCTACTTCTTTGTGTAGCTTTGGAAAACAGTCTTGCAATCCTTTTATTAATTTGTTTTTGTTAGGTTTCAGGGGGGTTTAAATTTTCATATAGCTTATTATTTAAATTAATTTTAAAAGTTGAATATTTCAATTATTTTCTTTTTCTTCCCTTAGAAGTGGGTCCGCAAGTTGTTGCCACAGACGCAGCTTCTCCCTCTGCCCTTCCCATGCCTCCCCCGGATTTTATATCATTTCAAGTACAATTTCAAAGGGATTTATTCAATCCCAATGACCAAGATGGTAAGTTTCTCCTTATGCCTTTTTGTAAGACTCAGTATTGCTACTCAGTGGCGGATCTATGGGGGGGGGGGCTATAGGGGCTATAGCCCCCCCCCTTGGGACTTAAGTTTACACTACATAAAATTGAACTTTTTCGAAAAAAATTTTTTAGAAAATTTTGTTTAAATTTTCAAAATTTTAAACTTTTTTTCAGTTTTTTGTAGCCTTTTTCACAATTCAAAGGGTCTACAAAGCATTAAGCCCCTTCCAAGATCTTTAGACCCCTGCATTTTTATAAACTCCATTCACTATTTAAGGATTTCTAGAGGTTTTAGCCCTTACAAATTATTAGCCCCCTGCATGTTTGAAGGTTTGATTCGTAATTTAAAGGGTCTATCCAATGAGCTTAGCCCCTAAAAGCATTAGCCTCCTTGCGTTTTTATGTTTGTTACACAAATTTCCCTATCTTTAGCCCTATGAAACATTAGCCCCATCCATGCTCTTTAATAGCCTTTACAAAGCTTTTAGCCCTCTTGCGTTTTTAAATATATTTGGTTCACTATTTAATGAGCTTTATCCTTCCATGATCTTTAGCTCCTAGATAGATAGATAGATTCAATTCACAATTTAAAGGGGCCAATGAGTTTTAGCCCCCATAAAGAATTAGCCTCCTTGCGATGTTTTATAGTATTTAGTTCGCAATTTAATGAGCTTTAGCCTAAAAGCGTTAGCCCGCTCCAAGATCTTTAGCTTTCAGCACTTTAATATAAATGCGATTCAGAACTTGTAGATTCCAATGAGCTTTCTAAGCCTTACAAAGCATAATCTCCAAAATACTTAGCCCCTTACATTTTTATAGATTTGTTTCACATCTTAAAGGTTATGAGCTTTAGCCCCTCTGCAAGATCTTTAACTCCCTGGTTTTTATAAGATTCACTTTTTAAAAGGGTCTAATGCGCTAAGTCTCTTACAAAACATTTACTCTGTTAAAATAGAGACGGGGTTAGGGGGTTCAAACCACCCCCATGAAATTCTTATATATTACAGTTTTTTCCTTTGAAAACGAGTACAAGAAATCATCTTTTTCGTGTGACACTCAAAGAGTCCCAAATGACCAAAAATGAGTCAAAACACAACTTTTTAGGGTCAAATTTTCAAAAAAATTCTTGGGGGAGGTTCCCCCAAACCCCCCTTATGCCTCGGGATGAATGTATTATTCCCTAAACATTGAAATTAAGTGCACGAAAATTCACATTTGATCTATATTCTTGGAAAAAAAAATATTTGACTCAAATCATCGTTAAAAAACACCTCCCGATTGACACATCCTTATTATTTTGATGTATTTAATGATTAACTGATTTAATTACTAATTGATTAGTTATATTTAACAATACTAGTCATTTACAATCAACACTGACCTCAATATTTAAGACATTAATGAATATTGTAAAAAGCACGGCTTTTTACTTCATTATCATCCTCAATCAGATTAAGTTAGCCCCCCCCCCCTTGCTCATGTTCTAGATCCGCCACTGTTGCTACTTCTTTGTGTAGCTTTGGGAAGAAGTCTTGCAATCCTTTTATTAATTTGTTTTTGTTAGGTTTCAGGGGGGTTTAATTTTTCATAAAGCTTATTATTTAAATTAATTTTAAAAGTTGAATATTTCAATTTTTTTCTAAACTAAAGGTAATAAATACTATTTGATTTCAGCACTAAAAAATAACCTATGTTTAAAACTGAACAAATATCTTAAAAGTTCCTGTGAATTTTTTTGGGTTGATTGTAATGAAGAATAACATATACTATGTTAGGATTAATTTTCAAATATTTTATTATTTCTCCAACCTTGCGATTATAAAGAGTTGTAACTTTGTAGTGTTCAATTGTTTTTGGAAAATGAACCAAAGTGCTTAATTTACTTGTAGGTTACATACCTCCCCCAGTTCCTGCTACCAATCAGTTCCTGCTACCATTCAATCTCAACGAGCCAGTTCTTTGTAAGTTTCTCCTTGTGCCTTTTTGTAAGACTCAGTATTGCTACTTCTTTGTGTAGCTTTGGGAAGAAGTCTTGCAATCCTTTTATTAATTTGTTTTTGTTAGGTTTCAGGGGGGTTTAATTTTTCATAAAGCTTATTATTTAAATTAATTTTAAAAGTTGAATATTTCAATTTTTTTCTAAACTAAAGGTAATAAATACTATTTGATTTCAGCACTAAAAAATAACCTATGTTTAAAACTGAACAAATATCTTAAAAGTTCCTGTGAATTTTTTTGGGTTGATTGTAATGAAGAATAACATATACTATGTTAGGATTAATTTTCAATTATTTTATTATTTCTCCAACCTTGCGATTATAAAGAGTTGTAACTTTGTAGTGTTCAATTGTTTTTGGAAAATGAACCAAAGTGCTTAATTTACTTGTAGGTTACATACCTCCCCCAGTTCCTGCTACCCATCAGTTCCTGCTACCATTCAATCTCAACGAGCCAGTTCTTTGTAAGTTTCTCCTTGTGCCTTTTTGTAAGACTCAGTATTTCAACTTCTTTGTGCAGCTTTGGGAAGAAGTCTTACAATCCTTTTATTAATTTGTTTTTGTTAGGTTTCAGGGGGGTTTAATTTTTCATATAGCTTATTATTTAAATTAATTTTAAAAATTGAATATTTATTTTTTTTTTCTAAACTAAAGGTAATATTTATTTCAGCTCTAAAAATAACCTATAAACCTATATTTAAAACTGTACAAATATCTCAAAAGCCAGCTGTGAATTGTCTCGTATGGTATACATGAACACTGTGGAATGGCCCTGTTCTTTTTTTGGGGGGGATAGATTATAATGAAGAACAACATACTAAAGTCTGTCTGCCCTAGCAAGGCACGAGTGGCAAACCTAAAATCCGTACCCACAGCAGAGAAAGCAGTGGCGAGTGCAGGGTATCGGGTATCTAATAGAAGTGAGATAACCATCTTTATGGCTTTTTTAGTGCACTCGCCACTGTTTTTTCTGCTGTGGGTACTGGTTTGAAGGTTTGCCACTCGTGCCTTGCTAGGGCAGAGAGACATTATATGTTAGGATTATTTTTTTTTTGTATTTTGCATGTGGAATTTAGCCGTAATAGATATACTAGTGCAAATTTGCTGGGTGTACGAATACTTTCTGGAGTTAATGTATAATGTATTTAAAAAAATATGACTTGCTTGAAAAAAGATCAACTTAATAGCCTCTACTCTACTGATTAAAAATTCTTCTATGGGGCCCCACTCATAAAAAGGGGTAAAGAAAAGATGAAACTTTGGTCAGTCCATCAGAAATAAATAATGAACAAAGTATAATTAATATTCCTGGCTGGCAGTGCTGACTCATCAAGTGCAGCATTTGACTGAGGACTGATTTGATTAACAATCAAAAGTTATTTAAAATTAAAATATCCCAAAGGCAAGCATGTAGGGAGGGATTCATGATGATAAGGGGTTCATTGTTGTACTCCTGAAAATCCTTTGGAGTGGTTGGTTTCCTGGTTGGAGTCTGAATACTTCCGAGTCGTGCAATTATTTAGACAGAGAACCAGAAAATTAATACAAATTCTTGTAAATCAGGGAAATGCAAATTAATTTTTTGGGGAAAATTATGGAAAACAGTTTTTTAGTTTCTGTAAGCCGCCCAGTTCAATTATTTTATTATTTTTCAACCTTGCGATTATAAAGAGTTGTAACTTTGTAGAGTTCAAGTGTTTTTGGAAAATGAACCAAAGTGCTTAATTTAATTGTAGGTCACGGATATCCACCGTTTGCGAGCGGTTTGGAGCAAGTTGACACACATGCATCTTCTCCCCCTCAACTGGCTGCCGATCCCATGCCTCCCCCAGTAGAGGTGCCCTATCTCGATTGGGAGTGGGTGCTGGTGGGGCTGCAACACGGTTAAGTTTCCTTATGCCTTTTTGTAAGACTGTATTGCAATTTCTTTGGGAAGAAGAGCTCTAGTTTTGGTAGTAGATTTTCTTAGTGAGCCCATATTAATTTCTTCGGAAGGTTTAGGTCAGGGGACGGAGATAATTTTGCTTGGGGTCCAAATAATTTTGGAAAATTTTTATCGAGGTCTGGAGAAAAAATAGGTATATATTTTTACAAAGATGTAAGCCGCGTTCACAACAGACAACCTGTTCAACCGGAGAAAGAGCTAAAGAAGTAGGGGAAAAGGGATCTCCGAAAACTAACTGTGAGGAAATAGAATAGCCCGTTCACAAGTGCACTCGTCTAACTCGTCCTACCGGTAGAAAGAATCACGTGACAAGCGAGCGAGCTCGTAGAAATACATTACGGGAAGCGAGCGAGAGCGCCCTCTACAGGCGGTTAGTCCAATTAAAACATTTCCTACTGCTATGGCCCAGGGGAGAATTTTCAACGGATGGTCCGGTGAGGTTTTCCCTAGCATAGGGAGAGCGGTGGAAGAAGAACCGGTTTTCTCTGCCTTTCCCCGGTTAGAATGGTTGTTGTGAACGCGGCTGTAATTTGAGTACGCTACCTGCTTAGTTATAAATTGCTAAATTTAAAAAAAAAACCTGTAGATTGCTATTAAATCCGTTTCAAATTGATTGCAACAACCCTATTTAAAAATAAAGTTACTCATAAAATATTTTAGAAAACATTGATAAGGCTCAAACGAATGTCTGACCGTTAACAAGGAAATGTTGCAAAATTTGTATTTATTGACTGAAGATACTAGATACTAATATTTCAGCACTACTCCTAAATTTTAAGACTTAAAATCAGTAACCTTTGTTCGGAGTAGTTGAGCATTTCTCCTCTAAGCTGTTGATCTATTTTATTTGGCTGCTGTCGACTGGCTGGAGTGCCGTAGACAGGCATAGGATAAAAAAAATAACTCCACTTTTCAAATGACAGATGCCTCATCAGCAATGGTTAAATTCTTGTTTCTAACGTGTGCATAGGTGAAAGTTTTCCGTCTAGAGTTGGAAGACCTTCCTAGGAATTTTCTTCATGACGGAGAAAAATTGGGGGCACTTAATTATAGTCTGTGTAAATAAAATCGGCGGTTTCACCATGGCAACGCAGAAGAAATACATGGAGAAAAAACTCAAGGTCAACCGCCGATTCTATTTACACAGACTATAGTAAGCAGAAAATATTTGTAGGAATTTTTGTATGCAGTTTTTTGTTTCATCCAATTATGTTAAGAAGTGAACTTCCAAAGTAGAGTTATTTTTGTATCTCAAGTTTGTAGAGTTATCAAACTTGCCCCTTATTTAAATTCTTCCTGTTTTTATATACTACTTGGGATTTGACGATTTGTCTATGTGGGAACAATATCTATTCTTTGAACTGATTTAACTTACAACCAAATTTGACTGTATTTCTTCATGTCCATTACTGATGCAATTTTTCCCTTTTTTTTATTTATCTAGGATTTGATTACGTAGCAAAGGTAGTGCAAGGAACCACGTACTACATCTACTTGACCGACCCAGCTACTTGGGGCGCTACGAGTTGATTAATATTTTACGAAATTTTTTTTAATTCTAATTTTTTTTTAATTCTACAATAACTAATATTTCATTTCTTCTCCTTTGAAATCGTTCCACATCTGCCCATATCAAAACGTCAATTCCGGTTTGTGTAGTTAAGCTTCTTCCTCTCGAGGGCGCTACGTGAGCAATGTCGCTTTATATTTATTCCGGGTATTTGATTATTATATTGTAAAATTTTTTCGCTCGGTAAATATAAAAAATTTTAAAAAATACTGAACCGACATTTTAATTTGTATTCCTATGAAAAAATATTTTTAAAAATTAAAATTGTCTTCCCATACAACATCTGGCAACAGATTGGAATTTTGTTTATTTATTTATTGCGCTGAGCGTGAGCATTTCTTAACTGGATCCGTTGTAATTAGCACGCGCGAAAGAAATTTATAAGTAAGCCTAAATTTTCGAGTTCCTTTCGGTCAAGTTTTCAAGCTGTCCGGGTTCATTGAACACCTGAAGGGCGTTCCAAAGATGGAAGACCCTGCCCAACAGTGCTTGTTCGCCGCCGTTCAACTGGAGGTGAGCAGCACCCCTTGGAGCTACCGCAGCAGCTTCGACCCGGTCGAGCACGGACTGGACGCCAGCTTCCGACTGACCAAGTTCTCGGAGCTGCGCGGATGAGGGTGTAAAGTCCCCCAGGAGGCTCTACAGAAAATCCTGGAGGGGCTCGACCACGATGGCTACATGCCCGAAGTGGACGACCAGGCGCACTTCATGCAGATGCCCATCACGCGGATCGGCATCGGGATGGACTGCAGCGTCACCCCCCTTCGGCACGGCCGCCTGTCCCTCGTGCAGACGACGGACTTCTTCTACCCCCTGTGCGACGACCCCTATCTGACTGGGCGTATCACGTGCGCTAATGTTCTCTGTGACTTGTACGCCATGGGTGTCACGGATTGCGACAACATGCTCATGCTGCTTGCCGTCAGCAACAAGATGAGCACGCAGGAGCGGGACACCGTTCTTCCCCTCATCATCCGCGGATTCAAGGACTGCGCCTACGAGGCGGGCACCCGCATCACCGGGGGGCAGACAGTCATCAACCCCTGGGTCACCATCGGGGGGGGGGGGGTGACGAGCACTGTCTGTCTGTCCAGCGAGTTCATCGTACCGGACAACGCCGTCGTAGGGGACGTCCTAGTCCTGACCAAGCCACTCGGAACGCAGGTGGCGGTGAACGCCCACTCGTGGCTGGAAGTGCCCGAGCGCTGGAACCGCATCAAGCTCGTCATCACGCAGGCCGACATCCAGAAGGCCCACCAGAGGGCGCTGGACGTGATGGTGCGGCTGAACCGCGTGGCCGATGCACAAGTACAACGCGCACGGGGCCACCGACGTGACGGGATTCGGGCTGCTCGGCCACGCCGAGAACCTCGCCAAGATCCAGAAGAACGAGGTGTCCTTCGTCATCCACAACCTTCCTGTCATCGCCAAGATGGCGGCGGTGGCGAAAGCGTGCGGCAACACGTTCCAGCTCTTGCAAGGGCGGTCGGTGGGCTCCTGATATGCCTGCCGCGAGAGCAGGCCGCCGCGTACTGCAAAGACATTGAGAAACAGGAAGGCTTCCAGTCTTGGATTATCGGCATTGTGGAGAAGGGCGATCGCACGGCCAGAATTATCGACAAGCCGAGAGTCATAGAGGTGCCAGCAAAAGACAAAGACGGCGAGCTTTGGTAGTCCCTAGCATTTTTATTTAGTAAATCTTTCCATAATTTGGCAAATTGGGATTGGCAGTTTTATACGAGCTTCCCATTTGTGTTTTCTTAATAGACAGTTTTTGTAGGATGAGCATTCTTAAACAAAAAAACCCTATGCAATAGATTCAAGCAAATTAGCCTTACTTTGCCCAGTTTAAATATAAATCCGTACTTGTTATTTTACTAGATTTTAAGCCCAGCTTTGGTGAGGGTCCTACATGAAAACTGCTTTCCTTAGCTCTCTCCAAGTTACCTTTAATCAATGTTTTGTAACCTCTATAGGCACAGCTTCGATAAGAGTACTCCAGCCGCCATGTTTACCCATAAGCTCAAATGATGACTACACTTAAGCATATTGCTGTGGATAAACATGGTGGCTGGAGGACTTATCGAAGCTGTGCCACTCTATGTAATAAGACTGCTAGTGACTGCTCAAGAAAAAGTTACCATGAAGAACCCTTTCCAAAGCTGTGCCCAACTGGCTTTTTTTCAACTTTAAAGTGTTATGAGTGTGTCTTTTTTTATTAACTGATTCATTAGTATAACCTAAAACCTTATTCAGTTTATATCTTAGTAGTGCTTCTAAACATCCAATAACAATAATTTCAGTTCACTTTTTCCAATCAATTTAATGTTAAAACATGGGAATTTAGGAGCTACATTGCTTGCCAGAATCTCTCTATTTTCTACTGTAACATTCTATTTTGTTTAAACTAGAATGCAATGTTATATTCCTTTAAAAATTATAGAATTAATTCCATTAACTGTCCCGTTTAATAATAGCAATCTACTTTGGTCACCTAAAATTAGAAATTCGGTCGACTCTGCTTAATGTGATCTCTGTTAATGTTATCGAAATTGACTGGTCCTGATCACTCTTATTTAAATTAACGAAAAATGTTACATTTTGTGTTATCAGTGTATTGTTTTTAATGTTATCAAAATTTGGTGAAATCCCTTAAAAACCTCCTTTTTCCCTGGTTGGAAGGTCAATTTTAATACATAAACATACAAAATGAGTCATTAATACCTATAGTAGTATATAATTGTAATATGATCCCCTCTATATTTTATTTTTCTTTAAGAATGTTTAAGTTGCAAAATACTTACAAGCAGAGGTCTATCCAGGCAAAAATAGGGGCCCTTTTGCTGCCCCAAAATTCCACCTTCTAAAAACACATCTTCGCAAAATTCATAAAAATGGCCCCTTCACAAAATTCAAGTTTATAAAAACGATCCTTTCACAAAATTCAACTTAGCTTTAATGATTATTTGCCAGAAAAAATTCACAAATTTTTGTTTCGATAATTTGAAAAATTAAAATATAATTTAGCTACCCTCAGTTTTTCACAAAAAGGGGCCGCAAAAAATAAAACATAGATTGACCCCTGACTAGGAAAATTGTTTTAAATACTTAAATTAGAACTACACAGTTATGATTTTCATACAAACATTCGTGTTACACTGTTTGCCACTTTTACTTTGTTATTGAATATTGTTATTGTTATCATTCTGATCTTGGAGAAAATGTGATTCCATTAAGCAGCATCGACTGTATTATATTAATGACAACCTTGAATATTTGGAGACCAGAAACAACTTGGTGATATTTAAGGGGATAGTTAACCGAAGTGAACCCTATTATATATGGTATCAAATTTAATTTAGTAGTATACCTTCCCTTTACTGAATTAAAAGGGTAGTTCAAAACTTTTATTTTTTGTTTATGCTACCTAAATTAATACAAAACATTGCTCTAGTTTTCAAAACTGATGCGTGTTTATTTCTTGTCATCGTTAATAGTATGATTCTACCAATCCAACGTACCATAATATAAATAACACTCCAAAAAAACTGGGAGATGGATACGATAGTGCTAGAACGGTGCAGTACTATGATTTTATTGAAGTCTGCTGAAATGAATGATGTCGACTGTTTCGTTTCATGCTTGTCTATTTAAAATATTGTGATTTCCAAATATTCTGTATGGGATTGATGAATTTGTTCCAGGCAAACTCTATAGAGCTGGAATAGAAGATTGTTGTCCATGTGGTATTTGGTGTTTGTGTAAACATAGACCTGGTATTCTTCCCCAGTATGTGTATCTTTTTAACTTTTACCTAGTTATTTATATTAAAAATTTGTCACTTTAATGTAAATCTGTTTCTTTTCTCTACAAAAAATGACATAATTACTTAGAGGTATTTTATTATAATGTCAGTGAATGATTTTTTGGTTTAATTATGATATTGCCAAGATATTTTGGACACCAGACCAAATAATCGAATATCCTGAAATTTTTAGGAACAGATTTGATGTTTTAGGTCCTCCCCGGCCAAAAGGGCAATAGTCGCTATGAACGTTCAAATGGCCACTGCTATAGACCAGTTGCCAAGATAGTGGTTGCTGTGGATACTTCTCTTTTTAGTTGAACTAAATTTCATTAATTACATAAGTAGTTTTTAAATTTATTGTTAGCTAGATATATTATTGGTCATGCCTAGAATCAGTATAGAAGTTCGACTAAAATGAAGTTAATATTTTATAGTCGTAGTCGTTAAAATTGGTAAAAAATAATTCAAGTGCAGGTATGGGAAATGAAAGAATTGTTATTTTTCTACACTGATATGCCAATGATGACTTTAAAGATATAATTAAATTAACATAAAGCTTTTCCAGCACTAGGAATAGAAATTACCGCTGTGATGGGGATGAATTGGCCAAATACATGCCCTCAGGGGAAAACGCTACTTGTAATTTAAAATGAAAGCAAATTGATTACATACCTTTTTTTATTATGTAACTTAGGACAGTTGAAGTATTAGTTTGATAAGTATAGTTACTAGTTACTCAAATGAAAAATGTAAAAATGTCAGCACAATATATGAACGAAAATGCGTAATTTATCCTATTCATTCCCACTCACCCCTACATTATCTCTTCTGAATCTTCTACACTCACGGCATTATTCACATCTCTAGCCTAATAGACTACAGGCCCGTGTCGAAAAATGATGGGTCATTTGAACCACCACAAGACTTATATAGAATGATATAAGGGCATAAAATAATAAGATTCAGCACTATGCCGTCACTTGTAAGCTGTCCAACTGAGTGCCGGTGAGAATTCAAAAGCACAGGTAGAGTGAGTACATTTTGGTCATGTATTTTTGTACGGCATTGTTACCATCAATAGATCCAAGAAAAATAATGGGAAAACACGCAGTGCCGTACAAAAGTAGTGCGCCACCAAGTCGGAATTTTTGTATGATTTTCCGCCGATTTTTAGGGTAAATTTGGTCATTTGATTGTGTACGGCATCGGTTCCATACAGTTTCAAAACCTCTTCTAATCCATAATTCCGCAACGCCGTACAAAAAATCATGCGACAAGGGGGAAAAATCGAGGGTTGCAACCCTCTCCATTTCAGTGGTCTGGGGGGTGATTTGAAAAAGTACGGCATCGGTTCCAAAATATTATCTAGCACTCAAATGCACTATTAAAATTAATGCCGTCAAAAAATTATTGTTCATTTGTATGTATATATTAATAATTATCTCAATTTCATCATATACTTGATTTATAAAGCTGGAAAATCATTTGATCCTGTACGGCAACTTTTTTTTCAACATGGCATAGTTAAATACAATTGTCATATAATATTGCCGTTCAAAAGAAACTGTTCTAAAAAAAATTACAGAGAAATACAAAAAATGAAATTTTTCGAATTATTTCAAAAGTTTCAATAATCATAGATAAATGAAATTTTGCAATTTTCTACATATTATCGTGGTTTTAAATAGTATTCAGGTAAATAATTCAGAAAAAAATGATGCCGTACATTTTAATGTAAAACATATTTTCAAGCTGATGAAAATGGCACTACCATTTCAGGGGTATTTTATGTTTATCTGATACAATACGGCATTCACATATTCTTAAAGAGAACAACTGATAATATGCATTAATCATTATGCCGTCTATCTGAAGTGAAACAGTGTGTATATTATATTCAAGAATTGAAAACTGCCAATGTCAGTATCAACAGTTTTGTACACTCCTGGTCATGTACTCCTACTGACCTTTGGACCAACAAAAATGTACGGCATGTGAGAAAATGTTATCTATGCATGAAATACTTTCAAAATAAATTAATTTTATGTTGTGTCAAATCACCCCCCAGACCGCCGAAAGGGAGGGGATTGCAACCCTCGATTTCCCCCCTTGTCGCATGATTTTTTGTACGGCGTTGCGGAATTATGGATTAGAAGAGGTTTTGAAACTGTATGGAACCGATGCCGTACACAATCAAATGACCAAATTTACCCTAAAAATCGGCGGAAAATCATACAAAAATTCCGACTTGGTGGCGCACTACTTTTGTACGGCACTGCGTGTTTTCCCATTATTTTTCTTGGATCTATTGATGGTAAGAATGCCGTACAAAAATACATGACCAAAATGTACTCACTCTACCTGTGCTTTTGAATTCTCACCGGCACTCAGTTGGACAGCTTACAAGTGACGGCATAGTACTGAATCTTATTATTTTATGCCCTTATATCATTCTATATAGGTCTTCTGGTGGTTCAAATGACCCATCATTTTTCGACACGGGCTTGTAGTCTATAAGCCGGCCGGTTTAAGTTTGAGCTTTAACCTAGACCGGCTGGCTTAGGCTTATTCCTTATTCACATCGCCTGGTTTTTTAGCCAGCTCATAAGCCGTTTCCTGATCTGGCGAGATATCTGCAAACTAGTGTTTGCCTTTGGCGCCCTTAAACGAAGCGTCTTCATTGGTTGTTGACTGTCACATGATATTATTTTCGGCTTTCACCACGCTTCATTCAGGCGGGAAATCAAGCACACAGACCGGAAAATATAATGTTACCAATCCAATATCCAATCCAACAAACGGGAATCGCGAAATTCCTGGCCAAAACATCTTTTTTGCATAAAACTTGATAAATAAAGAAAACTCTTTGAAATAACAAATATACTTGCTAATTCAGTATTTCTCATAGTATTCTAAAAATTATTTAAGAAAAGTGTGCTTACAAAAAATGATGAGGTTATTTATTAATGTTTCTGTATTTTGCCTTTTATTGTTACCATGCGTTTTATTTCCTTCATTTTAAAGATGGTCTGAAAATTTCTAAAAAAAAAAAAAAAAGAAAAGGTTTTTAAATTGAATGAAATTTATTCTTCTTCTAATAAATTCTTCAAGTATTGGGGGTACTCTAAAAAGTGACAATTTTTGTCTGAATACAGCTGTTAATCCAGGTAGATTCTTTTTTCATCAAAATATTTTTTACATCTGCTAACAGCTGCCCATTTAATATTAAAAGACCAGGCAAACTCACACTACAGCTGTTTAGACTAAGCAGATAAATAATTAGCCCAGTCAAAGTTTGAACTTAAAAATAATTTCCCTGTTTATTAGATGCTTAAGATTCATTATAAAACTTGATTTATTCCTTTTGAGCCATATTATATGCTACCAGAACCACAAAAGAACACGAAGCTAAAAAAAGATATAATTTTAATAATAAAGATACATTTGGTTTATTAACTTCAATTTCAAGAATTGCAAATATAATTGAAGCTAATTCTTACCAAATTTCACCCGACCTTCATTTCTACTACATTAGGGTTGTCCTTATTTTTGATGTTTTGAAATTACTATTTGCTTTCACCCTCTAATTGTGTTCTATTAGGTATACCTAAAAATAATTCTGGTGAAGTTTTATCAAATAATATTTATAATATTGTTAGCTCAAGGAAGTTAAAGTTTGAAAAATGTAGGAAAGATGGGGGCTATAGAGTAGTTAATACACATAAATAATTATAAGCCATCTAAAAAAGTCCTAAATAACACATTTGAAGCAGTTTTATCACAATATAAATCTTATTTTTTTTTAATTCTGAAAATTGGTAATTTTCCCCCATATTTTTCAAACTTCAACTTCTTTAACTCAAGACCACCAATAAATACTATTACTTGAAAGTGATAAAATTTTACAAGAATTATTTTTAGATATAATGGAACAAATTTAGAGGGCGAGAGCAATAATTTTCAAAACTTCAGAAAATGAGGACCACCCTACCCTACATTCATTTCAGCTTAAGACATTCTGCTTTAAATTTTGAATTAAAATATCACACCTTATCTTGTATAAATAAATAAAACTTTTATTGTCATATTTTCCAATCTGCTGTGAGTTAGAAATATCTTGGACTTTATACAGATTCAAACCTTAAATGGACCACTCACATCTTTGAATTGAAGGAAAATTAAGGATTTTTTACTTAAATTCTACCACCTAAATGTAAAATAGATTCAACATTTTTAAAAACCTTATATTTTTCTTGGTTTTATTCCTTAAAAAATTATGGTGCCACTATTCGGAGTGGTGAATATAGATCCAATTCACAACCAATAATTTCAATTCAAAATTCTAAATCAGCAGTTTTATCCATATAATTTTAGATCTCTTAATTTATTGCCTCTTCATTATAACGCTTTTTTTTTCGTATTCTGCTTTACCCTAATCTTAAGAAATCTCTGTTTAAAATTAGAGAAAGGTCATATAACACAACATCAATAGCAATTTATTTTGTAAACATTTCTATTATTTAGCTCCAAATTTATATAATACCTTACATTTAAGTCCAATCAGTAGTAACAAATATTCAGTTTTCAAAAGAAATTTATTTTTAACTTATAAACATCGACGACCTGGATCTATATTTTTCACTCTAATGAAGCATATTTATTTTGTTACTGTTACCAGCTTTCTGCCATTTTCATTAATTTATATTTGTTTAGTAATTGTTTTCTTGCCTTGGTCTTGTGTTATTATTTCTTAAATATTTTGCAATGTTATTTAAGTATAGATTCTCTATCGCCTTGAAGGGCTAGTCTTTCCACTTGGAGATTCATATTTTATCTCTTGTTTTTGTTTGGTATTCTTGTATTAAATTTGTGAAACAATTTAAACAAAAAAACCTATACTTTTTTTGTTCTTTGAACATTCTGATATAAAATATTTAGCAATGGAAAAGCGTGTTCTGTTAGAATTCTTATAAATCTATTTGATGATTAAGATAATAATTAAAAAAGATGTGTAGGAGTTGTAATTACCTCCAGGTTAACAATCTATTGGAAAAAGGTTTATTAAAACTATTTATACTATAGAGCATTCGCACATGACGTCACAGGCTTGTGACGTCAGAGGCTTGGATGACAGACAGTATGATGGAAAACTATAGGATGCACATCGTTTATTTGTTTACTTTTGATGTGAATTTTGAAAAATAAGGATGTTTTATGTTTTTCTCCAAAGTTTACTTTAAAGTAACCTTTATTTACTCTAAAATGGCATCTCTGCATATTATGTCATTCAATAATACTACATTTTATATTTAGCAGTGTTCTAATTGCTGAAACCATTTCTGCCAATGTTCTTATTGCAAGTACCATTCGCAATGCTACTAACATATTTTAAAATTCTTAATTATTTATTAATTATTCAATATTTAGTTTCAGTAGCATATTATAAATATTTTACAGATGTATCGGACTCGCATATTGTTCTAACAAATGTAAACAAAAACATGTCACCTCGTAATAAGTATTTTTCTAAATTTAGCTTACCACTAAAACACAAAAACTTATGCACTTACCTTCAATAACTATTATTCTTTCGTTCCGGTCTTTAACCGAGCCTAAAGAATCTTTTTAAATGAACTTTATTTATAAAAACTAAATGCAGCGCGTATTCTCTATGGGAGCCTAATGTTAAAGAAAAGTTGTCTATCCTCCAAGCCAGCTTGATCACGTGATCGGAGACACGTGATTGAAAATGCTCTATAACTTTAAATGCAGCTTAAAATCTAATGCAAAATTTTCGCTCAGCAAAATTGCAATTCACTTGCCTGAAAATATAAACTTAGAGCTTTCAAAACAAACAATAATGATGAATTAAAATAAAAACACAATTACTGTAAGATTCCGGATACTAATTAGATTCACACAAACGTTTTTTTTTATTTGTAAAGATTGCAAAGAGCAAATTGTGATTATCGCTGTAGTCGGCCATTTTGTAAACGAAACTAATTTCGCCAAGAAAAACAACTACTGCGCATGCTCCGTAAGGTTAACCAAAGCTAAGCCAGCGCAGGATCGGGTGGCTTAAAATCTGTTGGCTTAGCTCCTAAAACGACGTTAACCAGAGGATATGAATACGAAAGCTGACCTAAACCGGCCGGCTTAGGGTTACATGAGGGATGTGAATAATGCCGTAAGTTGTTTACTAATACTGCCTACTAATTATAATCCCATTTTACCGAGAACTAGGGAATGTTAACTAATCTGGGATATGTGAAAGCTTTTGCCATGAAAATGCAATCGTGGTCTTAATTTTTTTCCTATAGAATGGGAACCCTGTAAATATACAAATATTTGCATGCACACTAAATTAAAATATTGAACTTTTTGTTAATATTATTGCTGTTGAAAATTTATCAAAATATCATTGGTTTTCTTTTGAGGTAATAATAACTTCAGAATAAGAAGATAGGATAAATAATTTTAATTTTAAGTGTTAATGTCTTCAATTAACTACTGTTGGTTTAACCTATTCTTCAAATACCTGATCTTCAATTGGTTACTTAAATTCTATTACAGAGATTACTAATCTGGTTTACAATAAATCTGCAAAATAATTACATCTGGTTCAAAATATTTTTAACCAATAGGCAGGTATTTTGGATTTATCATCCTTGACCCGTGAATTGTCCTAAGAAGTACCTACTTTGCATTGCCACCTGCGGACTGGGGTTCCGAATATGTCTGAATGAGGTTTGAATAAATTCAGGGATCTATCTGGTAATTTTCGGCCCCATGTTTATTAAAAAAACTACAAACTCAATTGTCATCAGTGACAACACGGACAAGCATAATAACAGTGACAGTCAATAGTAAACTATTCTATAATAATTCATAAGTGTAAAATATTTTCTTGGAATAAGTATGGTGTTTCGAGAAACTAAACCACAGACAATAATTAACACAGAAAACATTTAATTCATCAGGTAAGCCACACCTTTGAATAACTCAGCAAACATTTCTAAAAATGAAAATTAAAACAAATATATTTGTAACCCCCTTTTTTACTGAAAGTATTTTGTATTGAATATACGGCAAATAACTATAGACAAAAATAGGATTGATTGAAAATTTTTAAAGTACATTGTATAAAACATTTGTAGTGTTTTTATTGATACATTAAAAGGTTATATAATGGGCCTAACACACTAGTTTGTAAGTTGTAAAACTGTCAGGGGTGTCCAGGTTCCATTGAAAATTCAACTTACTATGATATACATTCTCATTCATGGGTTGTTAGTAGGGTTTCTTTCCCGCGAAACCGGGATCCCGGGAAATAGCTAAATTTTCCTACATTTTGTAATCCCGGGAAATAAGATTATTTCCCGAGAATTCCCGGGAAATGAAAAAGAGTGAAAATCAATAGGAAAATTCATTTTTTATAGTAATATTACAAGGAAATAATTTTTTTTTCATCTTTTTACTTTGGATTATTAATCATTGGACTTTAAATTTATATTTAAGTTTACTGAGAAATATTAATACTTCAAATTTTATTAACTAATAGTAATATTTTGTTCAAAAGTTACCTATTCAAAGTATACACTAGCGAAAGTATACATTCTTTGACTTGACCAAGTATAAAATGATTGATACTGATATTAATTCATAATACTATAATAATATAATATAATAAGTTTATTGGCAAAAAAGGCCAGCTGGCCCATACACCAAAATACAAAAATATCAGAGCAAACAAATAAGTGCAAGATTAAAACAAAGCATATAAATAGAATAAATAGAACCAAAATACAATTACCAAAAAAAAAGAGAAAAAAACCTCAGGAGTCTAAGAACAATTTGCCAACAGGAACTGGTTCAACTTTTGAGCTGATTTAATAAAATTTACTATTGCAAAAAAATTCTTATGATTGTAAGTGAGGAAACCATTAAAGTTATTTTGATATCCAATAAAAGGGGAAAGATACTTTAATCTGTAAAAACGATACATAGGACAATATAAAAATACATGTTCCTATGATTCTGGTTTGTCCATATTACAATATTTGCATTTGTCTTTGGGGTTTATTTTAAAGAGTTTTCCCTCGAAAAAAATGGTCTCCTGATTTAATCTCAGTTGGAAAAGAATTCTCTTCATTGAAACATCAATTCTTGAGGTAATATAGTCTTCTATGAAAGGGGTTAGTTTTATAAATTTATAGTGAGGGTAATGTTGACTTTTTTCCATACTTATCATATCTAACTGTTTGTATTGATCAATGTAGCTTAGAAGGATTTGGTTCAGAAACTTCATCGCAACCTCGGGATCTTGTGATAGCCAAACATAAGAAAAGCCGGAGCTTTCGATTATAGATTTAATTTTTAAAGTCCAATTAAATTTTATTGGGCTCGAACAGCCATAAAAACAATGTTTGTGTGCAATTTTGGTAAACCTACGGTCATCCATCTCTAATATTCTAATCCAGAATCTCAAAATTAATTTTATGAATACAATGGAAATATTAGTTTGACCCAGTTCAAGTCTGAGAATAGGAAATAGACCAGACAGGACTGCCATAACTGAGAACCGATATTACAAAGGAATTAAAAATTCTGAACCAGCTACCTGGAGAATTGATCTTTGCTCCTGTTACAATCAGGCCCGTGCTGGGTACCTTCAGAGGGCGGTGGACAAAGGGTGAAAGGGCGCTGCCCAAATAATTATTTGTAAACCTAAAAACTTACTTTTCTTTTAAGATTGGCGACGTTTCACAAATTGCTTTTCTCAATAGAAAAAAATTAAAGCAATACTGCTTATTTGAGATATATTTGATTGTTTTTTATTTTTAATATTTGTTTTTTGTGAAAAACAGTATTTTTAATCATTTCGAGCCTCTTCAGATGATTACATCAAAAGAGGACTACTCCTCGTAAGTCAGAGAATATTCAAGGAAAATTAGTATATAATGGATTTAAAAAATTCGAGGGGGGTCTGGGGGTCCTCCCCCAGAAAAATTTTGGAATTTTTACTCCTAAAAGTACTGTTTTGGCACATTTTGAGACCCTTTGGGTTACACCCGGAGGAAAAAACAGCATAAATATTTGTCTAAATTTTAGGAGGGGTTAAACCCCTAAAACCCCATTGGATATGGCCCTGCGTTCGATACTTCTCTCTAATGACTAAGGACGGCCCTTAGTCAAGTACCTACCTGTTTAAATAACAGCACCGTTAAAAATTAACGCCCCGCCCTTTCAATTTCAACGTATTTCACTAAAGGCTCACCAAAAATTAGTGCTGTGCCCTTGCATTTTCTGGTTTGTGCATGAAGAAGGGCGTCTAAAAGACACCGCCCCGCCTACGCATATTCGAAGTATTAAACAAAGAGCGAAATCGCCATGAAAAATCACCGCAGTAAAATTAAAGCGGAACTTTTAAAATTTCGCGGTAGCTTAAAAGGGCGCCCTGAAAACACCGCCTAGTTTTCCACTATCAAGGTATGTATTAGTACTTTTTTTTCGCTTAGGGTTCCCCTAGTGCAAGAAACACAATACCTTGACTTAACACTCTCAAAGGTATTGCTGTTTTGATTAAAGGCGCCCACCTCTATTAAGTAGTAGCCTACAGTCGCAACACTCAAAGCCTTGTCAGTTTCGGAATAGGAGGGCGCCAAAATTTCCAGGCTGGAGGGCGCACCGGGATATGTCCCGGCGGCCCAGCACGGGCCTGGTTACAATGGGCCACATTGCATGAATGGCAGAAACAGCTTTAGCACTGAAATGTTTCTTCGCTGTAGAAAAAGACCCCGAAGAAGAAAAAGGGACACCTAGATAAATGTAGTTGCTTACAATTTCCAGTTTGCTATTTTTGTAATAGAATTTGTCATGTTTCGATAGTTTACCTCCTTTTCTGGATATCATTACTTTTGTCTTATTTATATTTACCATAAGTCTGTGATCTGAGCAAAATTGTTCCAAAATTCGAAGTTTTTTATTCAAGTTAATAGGGGAGTCTGCTAAAATAATAGCGTCATCGGCATAAAGTAATATGTTAACAGGGGTTCCATCGCGAAAATAGATATCCGAAATTCCAGATGTGTTTAGGCGGATAATAAGATCGTTCAAGAAAAGTGAGAATAGAATTGGGCTCAGTACATATTCCCGTAGTCATATTTTGTAAGAGTCAAAGTTAATTTCATTACTATATTTTTTAAGAATTTTCAACTTTTCCTTCAGCCTAAATCTTGATTCTCGACAATCCTTATCGAACCATTTAGCCTCTGAGTGAGAGAGAGGTTGTGATGTTTTGGAGTTATTTCTAGTCCTAAGTAATTTGTTATTTTCAGCTGCTTTGCTCATAATAGGAATCAGATCAGTTGGATTGACACCTGGATGAGCTACAAAGAAGTGCTTCAGCTCAGTAACGAATTTGCAGCCCTCAGCTTCAGTCCATCTGGAATTAACGGATTGAAAAACCCTTTTCCCCTTATTCTGGAAGGAACTCGTAGGACTCCAGAGCGTAGCAACAATAGGGAGGTGGTCTGAGCCCAATTTCGGGATGGTTTTAAAGTGGGTGATATGGGAATATACTATACACTTTTAGAGACAATTATATAATCTATAACACTGGCTCCGTTTTTATTAAAAAAAGTAAAGTCACCCTCCTCGTCACCTGGGGACGAACCATTCAAAATAATAAGATTATTTGAAACACAAAATTCAGTTAGCTGTTTACCTCGTTGATTTTTAGTATGGTCCTTTGATCTATGTTTAATTAAATCATTAATATCATAAACAAAAATACTATCTAAGCAACCAACACGTGCATTCAAATCACCCATAATGATCAAATCATTAAAATCAGAATTGGTAACAAAATTCAAAAAATCATTGTATTGAGAGTCATAAATATCACTGGGTGGAAAATAACAAATTACAATTACAATATTTTGGAACACAAGGTAGTTTGCCGAGATTGCAATAAAATAACTAGTTATTTTTATGATGTTGTTAACTTTAACGTTTTGGCTATTATAACCTAAGACTAAACCTCCACTTGGTCTACCAAAAATATTATTTTTACAAGCATAACTTTGAATATGTTTGAAATTACTTAAAACCTGAGGAAACTGAAATTCAGAAGTTAGCCAAGTTTCAGTAAGGGGAAAAATATCTATCTCGGCAAAATCATCCTAGAAATTCGGAAGTAATGACTTATTTTTCAGACCTGCAACATTGTATTGTAAAACTGTATGTAAACCAATATGAGAATGATTGTAAACAGTATTATTTACATTAGAAAAACTGGGTAAATCTAAATTTGCTTTTTCCTTACACGCTATAAATTCTTCATAATACTATAAATATTATAAATGCATTCCCGGAAAAAAATAATATTATTAAATTCTCAATTTAATTTAAACTATTCCCGGGAAAGTTTTTCCAGGGAATATTTTCCAGAGAAATTATTGCCAGGCCTGGCAACAATTTAAGTGCTTGTGAAAAACTTGTATTCAGTTTTATTAGATTTTAATCCTTCCTGGAATTGTGAAAAAATATTTTTTGTCTAAAACTAATTAATATAGCTATAGTGAATCCCTTTTTAAAGAAATATTTATGCACACTAAGAACCTTAAAATAATTTTGATGATTAAAAATAATTTTAATGAAGAAGTTTAAAATTTTAATCAATTCCCGGGAATCCCGGGAATGATCTTATTATTCCCGGAATTTCCCGGGAAGACAAAATCACCGGGATATCAGAAACCCTAGTTGTTAGTAGGCTCTTCATCTGTTAGGATATTTGAAATCTCAGTACATGAACAGTTTTAGGGTAAAATCTAGTTAATTAATAATATGCAATTTAAGGGAAATAAGTTTGTGAATTTCCAGGTGGTATGAGTTTTTGTCCGATTGATTATAAATAAATAAATGCCTCTTTGTATAAGGGCTAGAGAAAAAAACCTTTGCAGCAAAGACAGGAAAAAAAGAAGCTCTTGGAAAATCTCAAATTGCCAAATTGCATCCAAAATATGTTTAATCCATCCTGTAGTAGTAGTGAGTTTTTATCTCTTCAGAATTAGTAATATATGACTTATACGCGACCCCTGACTTATACGCGATAGGTGGGACCGAGTGATGACCGCGTAATTCGGAGATCATTTTTCCATAGAAATACGTAAAATTATGTTGAATTGAACTAGAGATAAAAAATCTGTATAATTTTGAAGATAATTTTTTAATTATTAAAATAATGTTAATATTTTATCATTATCAAGTTATTTTGATGAAGAAGGTTTACTGTTTCTTCTGTTTTAAAATTTCTTCATAAGAGGCCATCCATAAATAGTGTAACACTTTTTTTCAACATTTTCGACCCCCTCCCTCCCCTATGTCTGAAAGTGTCACACTTCACCATACCCCCTCCCCCTTTGTCACATGTCACCCTCTGCTCCCAATCATAAGTTCAGAACAAAGTTGGTAAGAATCTGGTACCAATGTTTTTAAGTGAACTCTATGAACTTTATACTACATTTTCCAGAAAAAAATTGTTAAAGAGGTTTTTTTTGTTGATTTTCAATGTGTGATGTCACAAATTTTAAACCTCCTCTCTCCCACTTGTCACAAAATGTCACAGATTAATAAACTCCCTCTCTCCCCTCTAACTAAGCGTGACATCATTTATGGTCGGCCCCTAACAGGTTAAAAGTTTTCTACTCCTCGTTTTGTCTTAAAAATCTGCTCTTCAATTTTAGTTCGTTCAAATGACATTTCGAAGTCTCTAAAAAATACATTGAACAAAGTTCTGATCATGTGTTAACTGTTAACCCCAGAGGGAAAATGTTTCAGAACATGACTCAAACAGAATTTATTTTATCGAGTGAGAACAAGTATTCTTTTATTTTCGTCTTATCTGCAGTGCTCGCATTTCGTAAGGCCGTAAAGAACTTAAAGCCGTAAGAAAGTAAACAGAAAATGGAGAAAATGAAAGATGAATATTTGAGCAGATAAGGGTAGAAAATTCCGCGATCTTTAATTACGACGATTTGGAAATAAAATTTGAATTTTTTTTCAAAACCGCATAACTCCGAGTTCGAGTAAGTCGGGGTATTACATTGAATAAATGGTAATAAAAGACCATTTTTCACAAAACAGGGGTTCATCCAGGTTTTTCCACCACGGCCCTGTTAGGAATTTTGTGATAAAATTGCATGGAATTTTATGAAAAGTAAATAGGATTTTGTGAGAAAAATCAAAATAATTTATGAAAAAGAAGGGCCTATAGAACAACCAGTGTTCATAACTTTAGGAAAGGGCCCAAAACTGGCAAATTCCATTCTAAAATGATAAAAAACACTCCTGAAAACAATTTTCAAACCATTTTTGAACTTTTGAGAAGAGTCCGTTTTTGGGAATTGGAATTTTGTGAAGGGTCCTTTTTTGAATATTAGAATTTTGTGAAGGGTCCTAAAAAGGACCCATTTTCCTTCTGGATGAACCCCTGCAAATCTAATAATTCCATGTCTGGATGAGGGAGGAATCCTGAATGTGATAACATAATTTGAAAAGTGGGAGGACACCCCCCAGACCCCCCATTTTTACTTAGAACTTATGATGTTGAGTCACCCCCCCCCCAAAAAAAAACAAGTCTGGTTACGGCGTGGCTCTCAGCCCCACTTAAAAAAAATCCTTGCCCACCCCCCAACCAAAAACTGAAATGACGCCCCTGCAACCAGCAAATGGCATTCAGTATTGCTAATTCTTTTTCTTTAAAACAATCTAAGAATCAACTCGATGAATTTCAAAAAACAGCGTCTTTATTAACTAATCAGGCACACTTATCGTCGACATTGCGTGAATATATTTTTGTTAAAAGGAGTTTTGTGAGGAAAATATGTTAATATTTTTCCTGTATCGTATATGCTAACACGGTTTCTTTCTAATAGTCATGAAGGGTTATTTGCAATAAGAGTGTGAGTTAATGATCTCGATACGTAAAAAACATTTTCCTCCTGTCGTATCACCCCAGAACTTTTTATGTGACTACTACTTATAGCTGTCTGTGATTCTGAAGTTGTGGTACGCAGAGAAACCTAAAAATTATTTAGTGTAAAATCAAGTTAAATATCAAAGGATTGACCATTCATAAGTTCAATTAAGAAAAGAAGTTAATTTTTTCCTGAAATTAAAACGGATGGTTAAGGAAGCAACGGCCATTTTTAATTTATTTTGTGAAAACAATGTTTAGAAAGCATAACTTCATAATTGTTGTTGTTGAAAGGTTAAGAATCAATGACTAATGTTATGCTTATAGTATTTTTTAAATATTAACGCTTTGCAGCGTGTGTTATTGATCGACATCGATTTTACTCCTGTCGCAATAGGTTTTTAATGAAATTGAAGACTGCAAATCGTGGGATAGTATAATCATCCTACTTTTAAAATAAATTATAGAATCAATATTTATTAACAAAAAGTTCTAAGGAATCTTAAAAAAAAAAAAAAAATTTAACCGTAATCTAATGTTAACAGTATATACAGTTTAAAAAATAGTGGTTGAGTGTCTAAGGTTTTGGATTTTTCACATATTGTAAGAATCCAGAAACTTAGACACTCACCACTATTTTTTTAAAATTTATTCCAGAGTTAGTATCCGCTACATTATTTAATTCAGTCCTGTCGAGCCGGTTGTGGCTCAATGGTTAAGGCATTGGGTCTGTGGTTGGGAAGTTCCCGAGTTCGATCCTAGGTAAATACAAAGTGGACAAAATAATTGTTCATGGGCTCAATTCCCGCTTTTGAAGATCACTTTTACCCAAATTAATAAAATTATTTGAAATAAAATTATCTGATTTAACCATGAAGTAACAAATATATCTAGAGTATCTGGGCCCTGATGGCTCAGTTGGTAGAGTCTGTGGCTTATAGCCAATGCGTGTTGTTGGTGTGACGGTGTTCAGGGGATCGATTCCCGCTTTGGACGATCACTTTTGCCGAAATGAATAATAAAATTATTTGAAATAAAATAATTGATGTAACCACAAAGTAACAAATATATCGAGGGTATGTGTGCCCTGATGGCTCAGTTGGTAGAGTCGTGGTCTTGCAGTGCAGAAGGTACTCAGTTCGAAACATACTAACCTAATGTTCTATCTATCCTCTTCAAATATAATATCTTCCTCTTAGTAGTAAATTATATAGATTAATTTAAAATAATATTAAATTTATTAATTTAATTTCTTCGAGTACCTGATGTCGCAGCTGACCTAGGGGACTGAAACTGGTGACCGAGTCGAGTCCGTTCACCCGTCGAAGATGTCGGGGTTCGGACGAGAGGAGGTCGTCTCGGCGGACCTGATCTGCTCCCCGGGGGGTCGCGGGCCTAGGGGGTTCTTCGGATAACCCCCGAAAGCCCCTTCACCCTGGGGGCCAGCGGAGAAAGGTCCGTCGGGAAACCGGTTTTGCCAAAAATTTTAACCCAAGGTTACAATTTGCAATTTGTGGACGGCCCCCTAACAATATGCAATATGGGGACGACCCCCTAAGTTATAAGATTGCAAATTTTTGACTCCATTACCCGTCTTCAATCTTCCTCACAATACACCAAAATTTTGGATGTGACCGTAACTAAATAATTAACTGTAACCGTAACTGTGACACTTCGGACAATTTAAAATAAAAGGGTCATCAAAGATTGATCCCCCAACCTAAACCCCAGCAGCAGCACACCATACCACTAGGCTATTAAATCCACACCAACTCGGTATTTCACTGGGATTCGAACCGGGGACCTTCTGCTCTGAAAGCAGTTACTATGCCAACCAGGCTACTGGGTCTACACCACCATCTTGGTGGTTGTTGAAATGAATTTATTTTGTTGCGTCCTTCGAAGTTAAAGGAACCTTACATATTTTTGTAAAAACAAACTCGGTATTTCGCTGGGATTCGAACCGGGGACCTTCTGCTCTGAAAGCAGTTACTATGCCAACCAGGCTACTGGGTCTACACCACCAAGTTGGTGGTTGTTGAAATGAATTTTATTTTGTTGCGTCCTTCGAAATTAAAGGAACCTTTCATATTTTTGTAAAAACAAACTCGGCATTTCGGTGGGATTCGAACCGGGGAACTTCTGCTCTGAAAGCAGTTACTATGCCAACTAGGCTACTGGGTCTATACCACCAACTTGGTGGTTGTTGGAATGGATTTTATTTTGTTGTGTCCTTCGAAGTTAAAGGAACCTTACATATTTTTGTAAAAACAAACTCGGTATTTCGCTGGGATTCGAACCGGGGACCTTCTGCTCTGAAAGCAGTTACTATGCCAACCAGGCTACTGGGTCTACACCACCATGTTGGTGGTTGTTGAAATGAATTTTATTTTGTTGCGTCCTTCGAAGTTAAAGGAACCTTACATATTTTTGTAAAAACAAACTCGGTATTTCACTGGGATTCGAACCGGGGTACTTCTGCTCTGAAAGCAGTTACTATGCCAACCAGGCTACTGGGTCTACACCACCAAGTTAGTGGTTGTTGAAATGAATTTTATTTTGTTGCGTCCTTCGAAGTTAAAGGAACCTTACATATTTTTGTAAAAACAAACTCGGTATTTCGCTGGGATTCGAACCGGGGACCTTCTGCTCTGAAAGCAGTTACTATGCCAACCAGGCTACTGGGTCTACACCACCAAGTTGGTGGTTGTTGAAATGAATTTTATTTCGTTGCGTCCTTCGAAGTTAAAGGAACCTTACATATTTTTGTAAAAACAAATTCGGTATTTCGCTGGGATTCGAACCGGGGACGTTCTGCTCTAGTAGCAGTTACTATGCCAACCAGGCTACTGGGTCTACACCATCAAATTGGTGGTTGTTGAATTGTATTTTCTTGGTGAGTCCTTCAAAGTTAAAGGAACCTTACATATTTTTGTAAAAAGAAACTCGGTATTTCGCTGGGATTCGAACCCGGGACCTTCTGCTCTGAAAGCAGTTACTATGCCAACCAGGCTACTGGGTCTACACCACCAACTGGGTGGTTGTTGAAATGGGTTTTATTTTGTTGCGTCCTTCGAAGTTAAAGGAACCTTACATATTTTTGTAAAAACAAACTCGGTATTTCGCTGGGATTCGAACCGGGGACCTTCTGCTCTGAAAGCAGTTACTATGCCAACCAGGCTACTGGGTCTACACCACCAAGTTGGTGGTTGTTGAAATGAATTTTATTTTGTTGCGTCCTTCGAAATTAAAGGAACCTTTCATATTTTTGTAAAAACAAACTCGGCATTTCGCTGGGATTCGAACCGGGGAACTTCTGCTCTGATAGCAGTTACTATGCCAACCAGGCTACTGGGTCTATACCACCAACTTGGTGGTTGTTGGAATGGATTTTATTTTGTTGCGTCCTTCGAAGTTAAAGGAACCTTAAATATTTTTGTAAAAACAAACTCGGTATTTCGCTGGGATTCGAACTGGGGACCTTCTGCTCTGAAAGCAGTTACTATGCCAACCAGGCTACTGGGTCTACACCTCCAAGTTGGTGGTTGTTGAAATGAATTTTATTTTGTTGCGTCCTTCGAAGTTAAAGGAACCTTACATATTTTTGTAAAAACAAACTCGGTGTTTCACTGGTATTCGAACCGGGGTACTTCTGCTCTGAAAGCAGTTACTATGCCAACCAGGCTACTGGGTCTACACCACCAAGTAGGTGGTTGTTGAAATGAATTTTATTTTGTTGCGTCCTTCGAAGTTAAAGAAACCTTACATATTTTTGTAAAAACAAACTCGGTATTTCGCTGGGATTCGAACCGGGGACCTTCTGCTCTGAAAGCAGTTACTATGCCAACCAGGCTACTGGGTATACACCACCAAGTTGGTGGTTGTTGAAATGAATTTTATTTTGTTGCGTCCTTCGAAGTTAAAGGAACCTTACATATTTTTGTAAAAACAAATTCGGTATTTCGCTGGGATTCGTACCGGGGACGTTCTGCTCTAGTAGCAGTTACTATGCCAACCAGGCTACTGGGTCTACACCATCAAATTGGTGGTTGTTGAATTGTATTTTCTTGGTGAGTCCTTCAAAGTTAAAGGAACCTTACATATTTTTGTAAAAAGAAACTCGGTATTTCGCTGGGATTCGAACCCGGGACCTTCTGCTCTGAAAGCAGTTACTATGCCAACCAGGCTACTGGGTCTACACCACCAAGTGGGTGGTTGTTGAAATGGGTTTTATTTTGTTGCGTCCTTCGAAGTTAAAGGAACCTTACATATTTTTGTAAAAACAAACTCGGTATTTCGGTGGGATTCGAACCGGGGACCTTCTGCTCTGAAAGCAGTTCCTATGCCAACCAGGCTACTGGGTCTACACCACCAAGTTGGTGGTTGTTGAAATGAATTTTATTTTGTTGCGTCCTTCGAAGTTAAAGGAACCTTACATATTTTTGTAAAACAAACTTGGTATTTCGCTGGGATTCGAACCGGGGACCTTCTGCTCTGAAAGCAGTTACTATGCCAACCAGGCTACTGGGTCTACACCACCAAGTTGGTGGTTGTTGAAATGAATTTTATTTTGTTGCGTCCTTCGAAATTAAAGGAACCTCACATATTTTTGTAAAAACAAACTCGGTATTTCGCTGAGCTTCGAACCGGGGACCTTCTACTCTGAAAGCAGTTACTATGCCAACCAGGCTACTGGGTCTACACTACCGAGTAGGCGGTTGTTGAAATGAAGTTTATTTTGTTGCGTCTTTTAAAGTTAAAGGAACCTTACGTAATTTTTTAAAAACACTTAACAAACTCGGTACTTCGCTGAGATTCGAACCGAAGACCTTCTGCTCTGAAGGCAGTTACTACACTGTTAGAAATTTCCCTGTAAAAACGGTGTTTTTACCATATATTTAATTGTTATTTTACCGTTTTCAGACAAAAAGGTCGAATAACCATTAAAAAGATGGTATTGAACTGTTAAATAGGAGTGAAAATGGTTTATGGACCATTTTTATCAAGAACGGTAAATTAACCGTAATTTTCGTGGCGCGATTTCGTGGCGCCATCTGGATGCTTAAGTCACCTAAGATGGCGGGCTTGCCATCCTGCAACATTAATAGGATTAATAGTAGTTTTTAAAATCTTCATCCAACCTCCGCGCCAAATTCCTGCAGCAAAAGACACAAGACTACAACTCAACTCAGCTCTTTCGCTCTCGTCAATTGTTTTGTTTGGATCCGTTCCGTCCCGTTTTGTCCTCGACTCGACCAGTTTGTTTTGAGCCTTTGGGAAAAAGGTATGTATTGTACTTTAATGATTGATATATATTTATGTTTAATTCTAGTGTAATATATTTTGTTACTAGAACTCATACTACTCATAGAACAATCTTAAAGTAAACTTCCCGTTTGTTTAGGCCTAAAATCCCAATATTAAAAATTGACCGGTCCCGATCACTCCTATTTAATTTGATGTAAAATGCGCCTTTTTATTTGATCAACATTTCGCTTAAAGTTATCAAAATATGGTGAAATTCCCTAAACACCTCCTTTTTTCCTGTTTGAAGACCAGTTAAGTATATTACATAAACATACAAAATGAGTCATTACTTAATTTAGTAATATACATGTTCCACCCTTATATTTTTCTTTAAGAATGTGTAATTTGAAAAATAAAAACGGGAATCATTTTAAATACTTCATTTAGGACTACATAGTTGTGATTCTAATGCAAAACTCGAGTTACACTGTTATCAATCACAGGGGTCTGTTTAGAAGAAATTTGGGTCGGTTTTAGGACCCTTCACAAAACATTTTACCTTAAAAAAGGACCCTTCAGAAAGTATTTTTGCCTTTAAACAGACCCTTTTTTCTTAATACTTCAAATATTGGACCCTATTTTCACAAAAACAGGCTCCTTGCTGAAAAAACTAATTTAACGCTAACTTCAAATTCACAAAATTATGAGTAGATTTTCACAATTTTTAAGAAAAACAGACCCTTCACAAAAAGTCTGGAATGACCCCTGAACCCAAGCAGCACAATCCGTCGTGTGAGCGTAAAAGTCGATCTAATGACGGTATTGCTGAGCGTCAGACACTCGATCAAAAATCTTGGAAATGTGTCCGCCAAATCTTGAATGAATTTAACGTTTTGGTGTGACTTAACGGGAGGACGATTCGGGTGTTTAGCAAACATTAAATTAGATCTCAATGTTGAAGATTAACCCGCCCTATCTTGAGTGAATCAAACGTTTTGGGGTGAAGATTGGGGCGTTTAGCGAATGGATTTTCATCCATCCGATGAACGTTATTTTATAAAGTGTTGGTGACGGATATACCCTCCCACGGATCCCCCCTCCCATAGTATTCCCCACCCCCCTGAGGATGGGGGAATCATCCCGTCCCTATGTCTTTTTTTATATTTTCTTTCCCTCGACCTTGGAGAGATCAAGGTACTCGTTTTTTACTTTATTTGAAACTTGTTCCTATGTTGTACAGAGGTCTGAACTGAGTCATCGTTCTCCTTCTTCAGTTTCTTCAACTTTTCCTAACCTAAAGCATAAAGTAAAGCACATTAAGGTTTACTTTTTTTAGTAATTGTTGAATTTTTTCAGCAATTTACTAATCACATTTGACTTAAGCAACTAGTTTTAAGTTGTTGTATTATTTTTTCAATTAAATGTAACTAATTGTATTATTTTACGAAATCTGCGCTTTAATTTCACTACGTTATAGACTTAGGATGTTCAACTTTTCTTTCAATGATATAAGAATAGAAGTAAAAGAGAACTATGCGACTTAAACATGACTCAAATAATGAAATGGATATACTTACATCCATCAGAATCACTTTTCATAGAGACCAATTAAAGCACTAAAATTCCTAAAATCAAAAATGTTATGATTTGAATAATGAAATGAATATACTTACATCCATCAGAATCACTTTTCATAGAGACCAATTAAAGCACTAAAATTCCTAAAATCAAAAATGTTATGACTCAAATAATGAAATGAATATACTTACATCCATCAGAATCACTTTTCAGAGAGACCAATTAAAGCACTAAAATTCCTAAAATCAAAAATGTTATGAATTGAATAATGAAATGAATATACTTACATCCATCAGAATCACTTTTCAAAGAGACCAATTAAAGCACTAAAATTCCTAAAATCAAAAATGTTATGAATTGAATAATGAAATGAATATACTTACATCCATCAGAATCACTTTTCATAGAGACCAATTAAAGCAATAAAATTCCTAAAACAAAAATGTTATGAATTGAAAAATGAAATGCTTACATCCCTCACTATCATTTAGGCTGCGGTCAGTCAAAAAATCAGTATGGTATCTGTTAAAAAAATCTGCAGTATCTGGTTATCGGACAATAGGAAAACCGCAATCAACCCCCTTCAATGGTCCCTCCAACAAAAGACAGCCCTCGGGGAGGAGCGAGAAGTCACTATCGGGTGTCTGCTAATTGACTAGGGGGTTGACTTCGGACTCCTTCGCTATTGTTGGAGGGGTCATGAATGGGGAGATACTGCAGATTTTTTTGAACAGATACCATACTGATTTTCTTGCTGACCGTGCCCTTACGTTCAGTTTCTAAAGCCCCATTGAAAACTGGAATTCCTTAAATCAAAAATATTTTTATGGCGAATTTCAAGAAGTTTTGAATTAAAAAGTATAAAAAAAGTTCCACCAAACATAACTTTTTCACAAAAGGATACATTGAAGTTTCAGCATATTCTTCAGCAATTTATGAATAAGTTATTCATAAACTCTTCTTAACACCTGAAAAACAGACACATAATAAGATCAAGATCAATGTAAAATTAAACAAATATGTGCAAATTACCGCGGCTTCCATCGAAGGAGGACCTTTCTGCTCTCTCTCTTCCATATATCTGAGAAGGGTTCTCCGAAGCGCACGCCGGTCGTCGCTCGCTTTCTGTCTGCCTCTGCTCCGCTGTGGCTGTTGCTACTCTCTCCTCTCTGGCCTGAAGGTCGCCCCTCTCTCCAGTCTGAGTGGAGGAATGCGGGGGTAAAGACCACGGTGGGGGGTCCCGGTGTCCTTGTCCGACATTGGAGCATAGATTGGATGTACCGTACGAAACGAGTGTTTTCGTGGGAACAAATGGCGTGATGAAATGAGTTTGAATTCTCAAAAATATGAAAAAGAAGGTGCGCCCAAATATTTGTTTCCAACTACAGCACACACTCAGAAGATATAGGGCGGGGTGGGATAAAATAGGACACTTTTTAGCTATTTTCATGTATTCTAAGTTTTATGGGATAAAAATTAACACTTTTTAATGATTTCTTTCAATTGGATCTTGACATTACATTCCTCGTTAAGTTTGATTCTTGATTTGGTTACATAATTCACATACATCATTACCATCAATAAGTCAATCAAAAAGATCAGATTCTTGTGGACAGAGATTTTTCCCCACGTTTAAGCATTTCATATTTTTATGTTTAGCTTTTCCTATTTCCTACATTAAAAAAAGTTAAATAAATATGTCTACTTCAAGATTTTATACAATCCCTTTGTTTGCTCTGAGATGTGTACTAGAACAGGACTAACTTCATTTAGTTTTAAAATTCTTTGAGGACTTATATGAAAATTAAACCAACTAAAATGAAAATGTCGTATGAACTATCGTTTATTGATTATCTAAAATTGAACTTCGCATCTATTGAAGGATCGCTATGATAACAAACTTTTTGATAAACCTGAAACCAATTTATTTAACATTTTTTCCAGATTGCCTCATACTGTTTATTTTAGATTTTACCGTCTATTTCAAAATTTGATTACAAAAAAAAAACAGATTTAGCCACATAATAATGCTGGTTTTTTGCTAGATTAATACCTTGATATTTCTATAATATGTTATCGTAGCACCGAAATCTCCTAAACTTCGAGGATCGAATCACGATGCATAACGATTTTCAGTTTCGGTACTTTTACGGTACGCGGTAAGAGGAAGCTATACAATACTCGACTACAACGTTTTCTGACTAACAAACAAAGTAGTTCCCAGTGCGGTGTCTGAATTTTGAGAACTATGAAGAACGTGAATTTAAAAATGTTATTATTTTGTTAAACCCTTGAATATAGCGTCTTTTTATCACGACTTGCGTACCGAACCTCCTCCTAGCAACCCAACAGGCTTTCTGTTTATGCAGTGTCTGCTTCCGCGTATTGACGTCATACGGTTAGAAAATGTTGCTCTCTATCATCTCTATAATTTCGGGCACAATGCTTTTTTTAAGGATATGGGAGGTTGTGACATTCTTACCGAATAACAAAATAATAAAGTTATCCTAAAAAACAAATCCTCAATAAAGAACAAAGAGAACTCTCATTTGATTTAAAATGAAAATCGGAGTCTTTTTATTAATCGGTCATATTAATCGCACTCTGGGGGTTAACTTCCGATCAAGTCAAAGGAGAATACAACTGTCTGTAATAATATGCAATTAGAAGGTTATAAGTCTACAAAACAACTGAAAATGAGGTGTACTTTAGAAGAAAGAATATTTTTTTGTGTTGAAATACCACAGACTCAAGAAATCTTGATAGCATTAAACAATAGATTGATCACATAAAACGATACATTTTAGGTTGATTTAAATAGAGTGATCGGGACCAGATCAGTCAATTTCGATAACATTATCCGATTGATAACATAAACTGGGTGGAATGTCGATCACGTTATGTTCACATTCTGACCCTACCATTGGTTTTTATTCTTTTAATAAATCATATCAGGAATCAACACATATTAGGGAAATAATTTTGAATTTTATCAAGTACCATTCTGTCCTCAAATCCCCAATTATCGGCAGAAATGCAGAGGAAAGCATTTTATTTTATATTCTACACTTAAATTTAATCGCATCTATTGATAAAACCAAGCCCTGCAAATTAAAATCAAGGTACAATCTCAAGTATTTTTTATCCCCATTCGATTCTAGAATCGATTTACCACAAATTTAATATCCCTAAAATAGGGAATTGGAGTATTGAGATTCCCTAATGTTTGAATTTTCAGAGCTGCCATCTGTTAAAATATTTGTGAACTACGAATTTTTGAAATTTTGTGGGAAAAAATTCTTAGATCAGCCAAGAAGGTAGCAGCAGACCGCGTATTTTTATCTCTTTTAGTTTATTTTTTATTAATTTTTGAAATCGTTCAGTTAGTTTTGGGACACCCTGTAGTAGCTATTCTTCTAAGTGGATCCTATCCTAACATAAAAAATATTATGTTGTTTTCAATCCATATAACAGCAGGGCAAAATTCGATCCGTATACCTTAAACCCTATCCCCGAATTTCGATATAGTTAGCTAACACCTTTTTATTTTTGTTACTAAATCTTGGGAATCAGATTTTCATTATAAATATATTTCCTTACAATTTACCTGTAATCGATTTCAAAAGTGGTTAAATTTTAGCGCTTATGTTGAATATCAGGCCAGTTTTGCAAAAAAAAAAAAAAAAAATATTTTGAAGTTGCATATTTTAGTAGGAGACTGTTGTCCACACAACATATCGAAATTTCTACTTGATTTACATTATTATTGGATTTGCAACGCTTTTATGGACCTCGCTTTCGTATAAGGGGGTGATTGGATTGCGCATTCGAGTTATAAAGGCTGCTTAATCAATTTTCACCGGGTCAACGATCTTTTGTACTTAAGTAATAAGTATGCCTCATTTTATAGAATCTTGAATTTAAAGATAATTAAAGAGGCTGCCCGCAGGCCGCATGGGCCCACAAAGCTCCCTGAAAGCCCCCCCCACCAATAAAAAGTAGCTTTAGAATACTTTTTAGCATATTAAAATGCAAAAATTTTTCGGGGGAGGACCCTCGAACCTCTCCTTCCTCTTCTTCTCTCTCTCTTCTTACCTCTTAGCTAATGGAGTAGCTTTAGTCGGTCGTTTTCTATATGGTGAAAAATAGTTTGAGGTTTGGAGAGGGAGGTTGTATACCAATACCCTGAAATTCACCCTCATGAGCGAAGCAAGGGGTTATAAAGGCTTAGGTCAACCTTTATCACGAGGAGGGACAAATGGAGTATCCAAAAGTTAGGTAAAACGCTATTTTTAAGGAAATTTACAAACATTTTCCGGAGGAAAACTCCTCTTTAATTAATATTCACTATTAAAAATGTATAGGGCCAAAAATTTATTTACCCTCTAAAATTTTTGTAAACGTACTACCTTCACAATATGTAAATAACCTTCGTCCCTCTCTCGCAGGAAAAGTTTCATATTAAAGACTCTACCCCCGGAAATATATCATGGATAAAAAGAAGCCCGATTACTTTGCGGCCCGCCACTAGACTTGTGATTTCGATTGCGGCCCTCGAGTACTTGAAAGTTGGAAACCCCTGTTCTAGACCCATTTAACTTAAGTAATTTTTGGTGACATATTCTCTCTCTGGTGAGGAAGAAAGAGAAATTTTCTACATGAAATTTTCGTTTCATTCCGTGCATATTTAAGAGTAGGGTTATTCGAGTTGGAAAAAAGTTTGTATTTCGAGTGAAAAATCACGAGTTTATCGAAAGCTTATTAATTAATATTAATTATTCAGTTATATTATTCCGAAATGTTTATATTGTATTAGACTAATAGGGTAAGCATTTTCCAGAAATTCCCGTTGCCATGGCGATTCTTATGTCATCTAGGAATTTATTTTCAAACACAAAATTAGCTGACTGGTTTATATCAAGACTGAGACTCTGATTTTTGCCTAGATTTTGGTCAATGAGTAACGGAATTTCTATTTCTCCCTGAGTTTTGATATCACGTTAATGTGTACTATGTTGATCACCTAGGTGTATTACAAAAAGACATCGGTTTAGGAAAAGCATCTAAAATTTTATTTTTCCCACCAAATGCTTTTCTTACTGTTGGTTATTTCAAATATATACTCGGTAGCAGATAAATAAACATGAAGCATGCAGCCTACCTGGGGAAGCGTAGATCTATGTTTCATCTAGTAGACATCAAAATAATCGTCCGCTGCTGTTATTAGATGTGGAAAATGAAAAAGGAGCTTCTTTAATAATAGATTTAATTAGATACTTCTATCATTTACATTAACATATTAAAGAGTGATAAAAACACGCGGCAATTTCGAAAGGTAGCTTTTCATAAAAAACAAAAGTACGAAGGAGAGTTCTTAGAGTTCCGGGTTTGGCGCTTTATCGCCCAGGAGGGAGAGAAATGTTAAATAGACAGTTCATATCTAACACCCCCGCTGAATGTCTATTCTGACATGATCTGTAATGAGTTCCTAAAGCGTTCGAATTGGGGTTTAGGAAGAGGTTTTGTGAAAGTGTCTGCGACCATGTCGTGGCTGGGTAGATATTCTATTTCTATTATGGACTTTTCTTGCAGGTCACGTAGGAAATGATACTTAATGTCTATCGCTTTGGTTCTTGCGTTGTTCTTCTCTGTTTGTGACAGCTTTATGCATGATTTATTATCTTCAAACAGGGTTATAGGTAGTTGTTGAGGTAGACCTAAGTCGTTGGTTAGTTGGATTAACCACTGTATTTCCTGTGCGGCATTTGCTGCTGAGATGTATTCAGCTTCTGTCGATGACATGGCGACACAGTTTTGCTTTCTAGAGCTCCAGGATATGATGTTCTTCCCAATTTGAAATAGGTTTCCTCCTGTCGATTTTCTTGTTGTTCGGTCATTTGCCCAATCTGCATCTGCGTAAGCCCTGAGTGTGGGATCTCCTTTTATAAACATCAGCTTGAGATCTTTGGTCGTCTTTAGGTATCGAATGACCCTTTCCACGGCTTTCCAATCACTTTTCTTGGGGTTTTCTAATTTTCTACTTAGGAGATTTACAGCAGCTGAGATGTCGGGTCTTGTGACATTTGCTAGGTACAATAAGGCTCCTATGGCTTGTCTATAAACCGTGTTGTTTGACATTGGCTCGTCTTCTTCTGATTTGCAGAAGTTTGTCTCCATAGGTGTATAGGTTGGTTTACTGTCAGTAAGATCGAACTTCCGTATTATATCTTCTATTTTTCCTTTTTGACTGATTCCTATACTTCCATCCTTTTCTTTAGTTATCTCCATTCCCAAATAGTGCTTGGGTTCTCCAAGATCTTTTATATCATATTCCTTCTTCAGTTTTGAGATGATATTCGCAGCTTCATCTTCATTCTTACTTGCTATCAGGATGTCATCTACGTATACAATAATAAACATGGAATGTTCCTTCGTAAACAGGCAAGGATCTGTTTTGCTTTGTTTAAATTCGTTCTTGAGAAGACTTTCTGCAATTCTTTCATTCCACGCTCTTGCTGCTTGTTTCAAACCATAAATGGCTTTCTTCAACTTGCATACTTTGTTTTCTTCTCCTGGTTTCTCGTATCCTTCAGGTTGATCCATGTATATTTCTTCTTCCAGTTTTCCATAGAGGAAGGCAGTTTTTACATCTATGTGACGTATTTTCATTTTGTAGTGCACTGCGCTAGCTAAGAATGTTCTGATTGTTGTGTGCTTGACTACGGGAGCAAATGTTTCATCGTAGTCTGTTCCAAATTTCTGGCTAAAACCCTTTTCTACGAGTCTGGCTTTATATCGGTAGATTTCGCCTTTTTCGTTTCGTTTTGCTTTAAATGTCCACTTGCATCCTATGGATTTTCTGTCCTTTGGTAGATTTACGAGTTCCCAAGTTTGATTTTCTTCAAGACTCTTCATTTCTTCTTTTGTGGCTTGTATCCATTTTTCTCTTTCTTCTATCTTTATCGTCTGTATTTCCTTCCAGTCTTTAGGTTCAAATTCGTCTGGATTTTCGGCATGATAACCATATCTTTCAGGTGGTTGGCCCTTTGTTGATCTGTTGGATCTTCTTACTTGGTTATCCGATTCGGGATCTTCGGTTTCTTCATTTTCCTTTTCTTGATCTTTGTGAGTTATCGGAGTGACTTCAGATATTTCTTTTGCTTCAATAAATTTGACCGTTCTGCATACTTCTATTTTGTCGTCAGGGAGCAGGATTCTGTATCCTTTTCTTCTGCTGTCATACCCAACTAGTATGCCTTCAGTTGCGGTGTTTGAGAGTTTTCCTCTTTTTGCTTTGTGGATGTATGCAAAGGCTTTGGATCCGAATGTCCTCAGGTAGGAGAGGTCAGGTTTCCTTTTATTCCATAACTCATATGGCGTCTTCTTGTTGGCTTTAGTAGGAATTCTGTTCTGAAGATAGTTTGCCGTAATAACTGCTTCGGCCCAATACCTCTTCGGTAAGTTTGAGTCGGCTAGAAGACATTTGACCATTTCTATGAGGGTTCTATTCTTCCTCTCACTAACTCCATTTTGAGCTGGACAATATGGAACTGTGAATTCGTGTTGAATTCCATGATGTTCAAAGTAGCTTGATAGCTCTTTGTTGAGGTATTCGCCTCCATTGTCGCTTCTTAGCGTTTTCAACTTTGTTCCAAATTTGTTACTGGTTAAGGCAACATATTGCTTCAGCTTTTCCGTCACTTCGATTTTCTTCTTCATTAGGTAAATCATTGTGAATCTGCTGTAATCATCTATAAAGGTTACGAAGTACAGATTTCCACTCACGGATGGAGTTTCAATTGGTCCGCATACGTCTGAATGAACGAGTTGAAGGGGTTTTGTGGCTCTAAATGTTGATTCTTTAGGATATGGATTATCTGTGAGCTTGCATTTTATGCAGTCTGTACGTACAAAATCTACGCTGAAAACTCGACATTTTCAAAATGAACTGCAGTATAAAAACATAACCACGCTTTTAAAAGATTGTTTATATACTGGGGAACTAGAAAAAAAATAATTGGACAGGATTGCAGGGTTGCTGTTAGAAAAAAATGACGCCTAAAACACAAAAATTAAGAAAAATAGCTGAAAATCCAATTTTTTTGTTACACAAAAATGGGACGTGGTAGAGCTTTTTTACTTGCAGATATTTGAATAACTATATGAATTAGTAACAAAAATAGTAATTTGGTTGTTGATAGGAAACCACTGTCGACTAGTGTTATCATTACCTTTAATATACATCCCCCCTCTACCCCTTGAACACTTTTTGTGAATTTTCTGTTACATTCTGAATTTTGTGAATATAAAAACCACAAATTTGACTTCAAATATTTATTTTATGAGTATATACACTGATTTATCAGTATGTTTTAGAATTTAAAATTTTTTTCATTAAATTACATTGAAAATCAATGTATTTTAATGGCTGGTATAATATCAGGTTCTGAAGAAAATACATTTTATACAAATAAATGAGGAGTATCGCCCACTGTATTCATAAAAGTAGAGACAAGTAAAATAAAAAAAAGTAAAAGTATATTAAATACATGAATAATATTAATCTAATTTAACTTATACATCAATTTGAACATTTACACAATACAAAAACATTTAAAAATATAAAATTTATTATCTTAAAAATTAAGTTAAGAAATTTAATTACTGTTCTGAATGAATTTCATAAAGCGTACAGTAAGAATAATCACAGAAATAAAAAGCAATTAAATGCAGTAAAAAATAAATTTGTTCTTAATGTGTATCTTTTTCTTTATTTTAAGTACCATAAACCATAATTCATCTTTATATCTTTAAATATTTAAAAAAATAAAGCAATTCAAGAACATAAATTAATATAACATTAAATATGTTGCCGTCCTTTTGTTTTTAATTAAGTATAAACGAATAAATATCGTTTGCAATATAAAAATAAGAGCAGAAAAAGAAAAACAAAAGCGTTGTTGATATAAATAAAATAATTAAAAACCTTACACGTATCGTCATAGTCAATCGCACAACATGGAGTAAAATACAAATGTCTGAACAGGGTAATTTTTTAAAAAATCATTATAAAAAATGAGCAGGTTTGCGCACCCTAAATTTAGCTGTAAGTGTTCCCTAATAGTGTGAACTTTATCAGGTAACTTTGATTTGGGCTGTGCAGAGCAGCGCACCTTTTTAAAAACCTCTCTAAACATAAAAAATGTAGTTGTAAAGGCAAAAAAATTACAAATTCTTGAATTCAATCGCTTTTTATAAAAGGAAAAACATAATTATTTGAAATTTTAAAAAAACATAAAGAAAGCTCATGCAATTGGCAATCAGGCACACTTTATTCCGTTTTGATTAATTTATTTTTCAATTCACAAAAAATTCTTGCGTAAACCTCTTGAAAAGCCAAAAATCAACGAAAAATTGCCTTTAATATCAATGAAATCTCAACTTTAACTGAACCTAGCAACAAAACTAAAAAGCCGATTGCCAAATCAAGTATACCGATGAATGCACAATTTATTCAGCTATCAGAAAATGTAATTTTTATTAATGTTTGCTTAATTTCGTGTTAAGCCTTTTTGGCACGGCAATACTCCACTGTGCGCCGGTTAAGTCATGTTTAACTGGAACTTTCCTTCTCACCATTGCCAGTTAGCCTTAAGCGCCGCTTAAAGTTCCCGTTAAACTAATCGGTACTTTAAACCCCTAAAAACTCGTGTACATTACAAATATTTGTTTCCATTCATGTCCTTTCTTAAAAAATGAGTTTTAGTAGGCATTTTTTGAAGTTTCGTGTTAAATTTAACGAAAAATCGTTGCCTTAATACTGTGCACTTACCATTTTTCCAGCAAAATGCTTTTATACAAACATACACCACAGCCAGACGAATTTGTTTAAAAACACGGGGGTTGCTGCATTTAAAACAGAAAGTTTCATACTAAACAACTGTCCAATGTTCAAATTTGTGACATGCTTAGTTCTTTTGTAGTAGCATCAGTCTCGTTATTTAATAGCCACACCTCGTATATATATTGCTGTCCTTTAAAAACAACCCACTGTTTAATATTTTCTCCATTAAAAGTTCAATAAAGAGGATAATTAAATCGAACAAAAAACTGTTGTAACGGCTCATCCTCCTTAACATTTTAGTGTTCAGCATGTTTAATTCCAATTATCCATTACAAATTGGCAGTCAATTAAGTAAGAATTTGAAAAAAAAAACACCTTTTCCTAGAAGGACTCTAATTGGCCGACTGAGCTAAAACTTTAATATTTTATTCTCATAGTATACCCAGACAGCACACATTCTGGATTCCAGTCTGCTTTTTTCTGTATATTCAGTGGATGTTTCAAGCTTGCCTAAGTGCAGCTATACTCAAGGAAACTTCCACGTTGATATTCCTAACTTGACTAAATTAAGTAAAAGTCAATTAAAATTCAACCCTCAGTGCCCTTCAGGATTTAAGTTGGATTTCAATCTGGGATATAGCTAGATCAAGCCAGATTTTTACTAGTGGTCCAACCTGACTCAACTTCGGCACTTGACGCACATCCAGATGGAGTCCAGCAAGATCATTGACTTGATTTTAACTGCCATCGGCTGGAGTTTTTCTTGATTTACATGCTGGATTAAATCAAGTAAAAGTTAGGGGAAATGCAACCTTAAAATTTCTCACTTGGGTTATCGTGGTTTGGATAAGGTAGAAAAATCCTTGAGTGTTCCACGAAAATTTAAGGCTGATTAGTTTAAGTAAATATCTAGCGAAACTCAACTACGAAATTTCTCATTGGAAACATGCTGGTTTTATCAAGGTTAAAGAGTCATTGAGTTATCCTCGACATTTTCAAGGTAGAGTAGTTTAAGTAAAAATCGAACAATACTCAACTTCTGAATTTCTCATTGGAAACAAGTTGGTTTTATCAAGGTAAAAGGTCCTTGAGTTATCCTCGAAATTTTCAAGGTAGAGTAGTTTAAGTAAAAATCGAACAATACTCAACTTCTGAATTTCTCATTGGAAACAAGTTGGTTTTATCAAGGTAAAAGGTCCTTGAGTTATCCTCGAAATTTTCAAGGTAGAGTAGTTTAAGTAAAAATCGAACAATACTCAACTTCTGAATTTCTCATTGGAAACAAGTTGGTTTTATCAAGGTAAAAGGTCCTTGAGTTGTCCTCGAAATTTTCAAGGTAGAGTAGTTTAAGTAAAAATCGAACAATACTCAACTTCTGAATTTCTCATTGGAAACAAGTTGGTTTTATCAAGGTAAAAGGTCCTTGAGTTGTCCTCGAAATTTTCAAGGTAGAGTAGTTTAAGTAAAAATCGAACAATACTCAACTTCTGAATTTCTCATTGGAAACAAGTTGGTTTTATCAAGGTAAAGGGTCCTTGAATTATCCTCGAAATTTTCAAGGTAGAGTAGTTTAAGTAAAAATCGAACAATACTCAACTTCTTAATTTCTCATTGGAAACAAGTTGGTTTAATCAAGGTAAAAGGTCCTTGAGTTATCCTCGAAATTTTCAAGGTAGAGTAGTTTAAGTAAAAATCGAACAATACTCAACTTCTGAATTTCTCATGAATGCAAGATGGCCGCCGCAGGAAAAAAGCTGTAAATGGCGATCTAGCAATGTTATCGGAACTATTTTTGGACAAAAAGCTCAGAAATATATATTTTTATCGAATAGCTACAAAAATAAGCATCTAAATCGGTTAAAAATTGCGTTTATGACGTCATAACCAAAAAATGGCTATTTTCACCAAAAATACAGTATTTTGTCATGTAGTACTTTAAATAGATGCTATTTTCAACGTGAATGTAATGAAAATATGTTCATAATAAAAAAACCAACAATGAAAATTTCATTGATGGTCACAAAAGGCGGATATGACGTCAGAAATCCAAAATGGCTGCCCCATAGGATAAAATTTTTTATTTTTTTATTCAAAAATTTTTTAATTGGGAATTATTACACTTATATGAATGTAATAAAGGTATTTTGAGGATAAAATATAACAAAACATTTTAAAATTCCTGAAAAAAGCATCGAAATATTAGGTGTGAAAGACAGAACTACAGTATTTTGTCATGTAATACCTTAAATAGATGCTATTTTCAACGTTAATGTAAAGAAAATATGTTCATAATTAAAATGCCAGCAATGGAAATTTCATTCTTTGCCACACAAGGCGGATATGGCGTCAGAAATACAAGATGGCTGGCATGTGAAATGAATTTCTTTAGTTTTTTTACTCCAAAATTTTTTAATTGGGAATTATTTTATCCTTAAAATGACTTTGTTACAACATTAAAAAGAAATAATAATTCCCAAATAAAAAATTTTGGAGTAAAAAACTAAAGAAATTCATTTCACATGCCAGCCATCTTGGATTTCTGACGCCATATCCGCCTTGTGTGGCAAAGAATGAAATTTCCATTGCTGGCATTTTAATTATGAACATATTTTCTTTACATTAACGTTGAAAATAGCATCTATTTAAGGTATTACATGACAAAATACTGTAGTTCTGTCTTTCACACCTAATATTTCGATGCTTTTTTCAGGAATTTTAAAATGTTTTGTTATATTTTATCCTCAAAATACCTTTATTACATTCATATAAGTGTAATAATTCCCAATTAAAAAATTTTTGAATAAAAAAATAAAAAATTTTATTCTATGGGGCAGCCATTTTGGATTTCTGACGTCATATCCGCCTTTTGTGACCATCAATGAAATTTTCATTGTTGTTTTTTTTATTATGAACATATTTTCATTACATTCACTTTGAAAATAGCATCTATTTAAAGTACTACATGACAAAATACTGTATTTTTGGTGAAAATAGGCATTTTTTGGTTATGACGTCATAAACGCAATTTTTAACCGATTTAGATGCTTATTTTTGTAGCTATTCGATAAAAATATATATTTCTGAGCTTTTTGTCCAAAAATAGTTCCGATAACATTGCTAGATCGCCCTTTACAGCTTTTTTCCTGCGGCGGCCATCTTGCATTCATGACGTCATAGAAACCCCCTGCACGGAATTCGGAAAAAACACCCGGTACCACGTTAATGTAGACGTCATTACGAATCGAATGATACCACTCACTAAGCTTCTGCCAAAAATTTTTCGAAACATGACATAAGCGACCCCACTAGTAATGGGATTACATATAAACGCGCGAAAAATGCTCTAAAGTCTTTATAACATACATTTTTACAAAATCTGTAAATCTGAAGCACATTTTTTGTTAAAAATGATCTCAGCTTGTTTAAAAAATAAGTAAATAAACCGTTCTTTGACCAGTTTTTACATCCCTGACACTCTAACTCTTGTATTCTACACAAACGTTGTAACTCATTACCATGTGAATTACCCTGTTTTTTGGACTTTTTCGTATTCTACTCCTCCATAAGACCAGACCATGTTTCATGATCATGTAGTAAAATGTAACCCTAGAAATTTGGGTGGTAACGCTTGTCTTGTATTCTACACAAACGTCGTAACTCATTACCATGTGAGTTACCCTGTTTTTTGGACTTTTTCGTATTCTACTCCTCCATAAGACCATGTTTCATGTAGTAAAATGTAACCCCACAAATTAAGAACCTTTTTCGAGTTTTTGACTATTCCCCCTTAAAGAGGGTTCAATGATGCATTTTATATCCAAAAATGGAGTCGTTACGATAATTATTAAAGAAATGCCAATTAGTTTTTCCAAAAAATAGGTTGACAATCATGTTCGTATTTTATTTGATAGATGGCAGCACGGTTTCGCCCTTTCGTCTTTAGACCATTTAAATCTCTTTTTTTTTTAATAGTTAACGAATTTGTACGAATTATTCCTTTTAATATGCTCTTATATGGTAACCGGGCTATTTTTAGAGACCTGTTTCGTAATTTTACCTCGCTCCGTTCGGACCTACGAATTTTCAAAGTTGGAAGTTCCTAGCCAGGCTATTTGAACGATTCAACATTCTTCAATCTGTCGACACATTCAATCAAAAAAGGTCGCTCATAATCCTTAAAGATTTTCCGGCCTGTTTGCTTTCTTTTCTGTACGTTGTTGCTAGCCATTCTTTATTTTGATTTTGAACAATTTTAAAAAGTCTTCGTGTCTATTTGCGTCCAAAGGTAGAGGGGATCTTCAAAAATTTCCCTCCCCTTGGAGCTCCTGCCTAAAATAACTTGCCGACCCCTGGTGTACCAGATTCTTTGGATCTTCATTGTATGATTCATGCACGGCTAACTAGATACTTATACAGGCTAGCCGAGTACGGAAATCATTGCAAATCCAGATGGCAATACTGGACCAACTGGCAAAGCATATCCACAGTGTTGAAGGCGGTGGGTGATATAGGTAAGTCTTGTACAGAGTAAAGCCCTGGACGAAGACGTTACTTCAACGTCTTCATCCAGGGCTTTAGTACAGAGGTGCCAAGTATTACGATATGTCCGTAATAGTTACGGATTCGATAGAAAATTACGGTGTTACGGACATCGATAGAAAATTACGGATAACTTCTTTCGCGGATTCATGATTTTTTTTTTCACTTTCATAATGATTTTACCAGAATGAAGATTTATATCCCTTTCCTAAAATTGCAAATATGTTGGCCGTACACGGTTGCCTCTTTGGCTGTTCGTGAAATCACCCGCTCACGGCGCGCATCGGCACCGCGTTGGTCTGCGCGACCTTACGATACGGATTTTGTAATCGGCCCCTGGACTTTTCCCATGTGCGATTTTTTATAAAGCTTTGATGCAAATCGGGGAATAAAGGGACTGTATCCCAATTGCGTTTGGGTTAAATCTTCTCTACCTTGGGTTTTGCCTTCTGCGCCGCGGCTGCAGAAATAACTCTTTTGCAGTGGATCTCTTGTTATGGACTCTCTAATTATTTAAAATTATAATTCTTAAATTATATGTTTTGAAAGATAGGGGTTCTCCAATATTTAGAGTGAAATTCATAAGGTATTTCTAAGCAAAATTTTTATTTTTATTAAACTTGTTTTCAGGAATTCAACTTAAATTACTTTGCCAGTTAAATTATTTAATTGGTAATATTAAATCGTTTAGATTACAATTATCAAAATATTTTAATTAAATATCTCTCTAAATTTTCCAATTTATTTAATTCAGTATAATGTTTTTAGGAAAATGAATAAGATAAATTTAATGAATTACCTAAATTTCTATTTATTCATACTAATCTTGAAACTTTACTTAAGTTGGATTTGTTTTTTCTGTTATCTAATTTTTTTTTAATAAAATATATTTAAAACCAATTTAGGTACTTATTATTTAAATTTACCTAATTCATTATCCAAATAATTAAGCCAATCAAAATTTAGGGTTGGGAAATGTGGGTCAGGGAAATACTCGAGTTAGGGATCACATCACCCGAATCGCAATCAAGAATTGTAATGCAGTTAGATCCTGAGGACAGTAAGTCACCAGCAGGGTTACTGAAAAGTTACTGATTACATCAGCTCTGGTTACTGAAAGCTTTTTTTGAAACTTGGCACCTTTGGTCTTGTAGCGCTCCAAGCGGGAAAAGTTGCCAAATGGTTTCATTGTTTAAAACTCGACTAGCCTGTATAAGTATCTAGTAAGCCGTGATTCATGTGACTAACAGTTTATCAGAAGCAACCCATAGGTGATTAAACTTCCCAACGTAGTGACTTCCCAACGAGAAGCGAAAATCCTTTTTTCAATCCCTGGATTCTATTTTCCTTACTATACATTCATTCCCTGTAGAACACTCTTTTCCTGGATACTAGTTTGTATGCAGAAAATCTAATTAACAGAAGCGAAATTCCTTTTTTCAATCCCTGGTTTCTAATTTCCTTACACTACATCTTTTCCCTGTAGAACACTCTTTTCCTCGATATGAGTTTGTATGCAGAAAAGCTAATGTTATTCAATTAGTTTTGTTATTTTTTTACCGTAAGGTGAAAACATTAACATAGAACCAGAACATTTTGATATAAGTTATTCAGAAAATAGGGTTTTTTAAATTTTAATACATAAAAACTTGTGCAACTTATGTGATACTATTCCCCCAATATTCATTTATTTAATTAATATTCTTTTCCTAGAAATCATTAAGAAGTAGCAATTATTTTTTATGTTCATTAGAATTGGTGATATAATTGAATTATTTTGACCTAAACTAAACTGTACCGATTGCCACAAGGGCCTTCTAAACAGAACTTCGCCCATCCAATTAAAACGGCATAGTGCGTTTTGAAATGTCATAATTTAAATCTTGTTAAAAAGTATTATCTTACATCCAAAGATCTTGATGCATTCGTTTGTTCATAAATATTCAAAAACTTGGAGAAGTTTTTTATTTCTTCATTAATTTTGTTTGCTATACTTGTGAGATAAAACCATCTGATAGAAAAGTAAACAAAACATGTATGTCATTCATCGTCTTCAATAAGGGTTAAGCGTTAAGGAATATAAAGCTGCCTAAAAGGAATGAATTTCTGAATTGAATTGAATGATAGATTGCCAAGTTGTTTGAATACTGTACAAAAACGCACCTGTAAAATTTTCGTCCGTTTTTGTGAGTTCAGCCTGGGAATTACAAAGATCAAGAAAAGAAAAAAGCAAGACTCCGCTCAGGCCTCTTCATCAGGGGGACAGGACCTGAGCAGAGGGGTGTTTCTGAGTGCGAAAAACCGCACCTGTCCCCAACACCCAGCAAAAAGACGAGAAACATGGAAAAATAAATTACCAAGTAAAAAGACTAGAGAAACACCATCAAAAGACAAAGACACCTAAAACAAACCACAAATTCATAATCAGCCCGCAGTGATTGGAAAACACCAGAGTTGAGCTGCACTGAAGCCGTCCTCACTTGCAAGGAACACAAATCAAACACATGCCCTCAACAAAACATCCACAGACCTGATAAATTTTGCTGGATAGCAATTAATCATCAATATGTTTTTAAAATGTAGGAAGGCAGCCCTTTTGCTGTCGACGTTACTACATATCCCTTCAATTCTGTTCTTTTGTGAAAAAAAGATATTGTCAAAAAAAATTTTATGTTTTTTTATGTTTTATCAGGTCTGTGGATGTTTTGTTGAGGGCATGTGTTTGATTTGTGTTCCTTGCAAGTGAGGACGGATTCAGTGCAGCTCAACTCTGGTGTTTTCCAATCACTGCGGGCTGATTATGAATTTGTGGTTTGTTTTAGGTGTCTTTGTCTTTTGATGGTGTTTCTCTTGTCTTTTTACTTGGTAATTTATTTTTCCATGTTTCTCGTCTTTTTGCTGGGTGTTGGGGACAGGTGCGGTTTTTCGCACTCAGAAACACCCCTCTGCTCAGGTCCTGTCCCCCTGATGAAGAGGCCTGAGCGGAGTCTTGCTTTTTTCTTTTCTTGATCTTTGTAATTCTTACTGCATATTTCTTATAAGTTTGCTGCTTTAGCGCAACTTTTAGATTTATGTTCAGAATTTAAGTATTTAGGCTTATTTAATGTTTTGATTTCTTTTAGCCTGGGAACGTTTCCTTGTGAGCAAGCTACGGAGAAGCATTTTTCACCATGTCTATTTGTGAGTTCATTCATTTCTTCTACCGATTTTCTATATGAGCAGTTTCTCTAGTTTGAGTTATGATTCCATTGGCAAACGATACGCTGACGGAAGTGACGTTGATTTCGAAAATTCTGATTGTCGATCAAGAACCGTTGGGTATTTAACCCAACGAAAACCTAAACTGCCTCCAAATGGGCTTATTCCCCTAGTAATTAAATAACAAAATTTTTCTTGGGAAAAACACGCGTATTTTCGGATACAGGAGAGAATTTTCAATAGGTTAAAATTGAAAGCTTTGAGTTTTAAGAGATGCTGTAATTCTCCGTTGGGGAGGAAGGGAATTGGAAATTTTTTTATGAATGAACTTCTTCGCGTCAAACATTATTTATTTGCTATACTCTTTTTTTAATGCCTTTTAAGACTTAACTAATTTCAAATAAATGTTGAACAGGAAAATACACAAAGAATGTATTAAGACCATATTACTCTTAAAAAAATTAAATATATCTAGTAGTATTCCAGAGGTGTTTTGTGTTTCGGACCCCCTTAATTTATCCAAAATGTCACCAAACTTTAATCACTCATATTTCCCTTCTTTTGGGATACTAAATTATTTGAATACATATCCAAGCCTAAGGAATAAAGTATCTCTGAAAGAAAAATATAATTCAGTATTTCTCATTTCCCAATGGATTGATTCTTATTTTCACAAGAACTAAAAATGATATGCCGCTTTCCTCATTGTTGTGTCTTTCTCATTTAGATTGAAATCGGCTGAGGCTCATCTCATTTGGATGACGTCACTTTGGATTGAAGAAGGGCCTCCAATGTAAGTACTCTTCATCATTATACCATGTTGGCAATAACGAAGGCAATATAAAGTTTAAAGTTATATTATTAGTTCGGGAAAACTATAACTCTTTGTATTCATTTATGACGTTTACGTTATTTGACCTCGGAGAAACAAGCTTAGAGAAAACCAAGAATGTAGTATCTAGCGCGGTGTCTGAATTTTGAGTGTAATTAAGAACTTCAATTTATAAATATGATAAGTTAGTTAAACCCATGTGTACAATATAGCGTCTTTTTATCACATTTTGCGTACCGAAACTCTTCCTAACAACCCAACAGGCTTTGTGTTTACTCAGTTTTTTCTTCCGCTTATAGTGACGCGTCATAGGGTCAAGAAACGTTGCAGTCTAGTATAGGCTGACACTTTTCGCAATCCGAAACACTGCCTGCGTCAACATTTAACCCAATGAGGAACATGTTATAATAAGTTTTAATGTTATTCTTGAATCCTCACTAGAGCAGTTAGCATGCAGCAGTGCCTGAGTTCTGTCCTCGGCTATTATTTTGTGGTAAGGAAAAAAAACTCGGTCGTCTTTTTGTTTCAGTGTCTTCTTGTTGTTGTTTCTAATGCCACTTGGAATATCCCAAGCTCCTTTCAAATAAAACGTACATGATTTAAGACAAAGGTGTGCCGTGCGACTCCTGAAAAGAATGAGTACTCTTTTCTTTGGATTCACGGGGGGACACTCCGGAAAGTGCCCCCTCCTTGGGCCGAAAAAGAAAGGGAAAAAAGCGAGAAAGGCGTAAAAAAAAGTCAGTAGATTCCAAAGACCAAACAATTTTCAGTCATTTAAATAATGTACCTTTTCTTCATTTAACCCTTTCTCTTCCTTTTCCCTTCTTGCTCCCTTTTTTTATCCCAGGGGCAACTTTCCCCAGGTGCTTGGGCGGATGAAAAATTAGTTATTTAGAATCAAAATCCCCACAATTTTAAGAGGGGAGGAACCCCAGACCCTCCTGAAATTATTTTTGAAGTACACCCTCAGTCAGTTCTTTAGGCTGAAAATGTGAACGTGGCTGATAATGTACAGACAAATCTTAAAATTTTGATTGGCGTGAATGGTTATGTTTAATAAAAATTCAAAGTAGAACATCAAATTTTAATAATATTGTGCACAAATGTTCACTTAAATGACAGGCATACACTAATCAGAGGTCGTCCGACTGATATACACTTTTAACCCTACGGAGGAGGACACTAATCTGAACGTAGTTTTAAGTAAGCCTTTAGAAAACGAATGATAATGGTAAATACACATGAAAAAGAAACAAATGAATATTGCATTTAACTTATCCGAAACAAAACCATGCATTGAACATTGTAATCATTCTAATATTAGGTCTTCCGACTGACATACGTTTTTAACCCGTCGGATAAAAATAGTGGAGGGGAACACTAATAATGCAGTTTTAAGTAACGCTTATAGGCGTGGGGAATATCAAAGCCGTCGATTGCTTCATCACTTAGATTATTAGCATCACAAACACTCTTTCGAACCTGAACTCGCGAAAGATGCTGTAGAGAACGAGGTTGGTTGACTTCGGGAACCTCGAAGATGGTGTTGTGTCTCTTGTATTCGTCGCAGAATTCCTGAAGCGTCAGTTTCTCTCCTTTGAAGAAAGGCTCCAGCAAAGCGAACATCTCGGTGGTGGAAATGAAGGGATGCGGCACGGCCTTCCATAAGAGGCGTAGGTAGTCCATGTCGAAGATACCGGTCACATGGAAGAGAGCCACCAGTACCTCAAGAAGCATTTGCATTCGCAAGCTGCCGAATTCACGAATGTCGGCGCTGATTTCACCCGTCAGATACTTCCCGTCAACAGTGGCACTGCAATAGAAAATGAATTTAATGGAAAGCTCATCAGCAAACTCTCACACACATCTAGGAACACTTTTTGTCCTTATATTCTCAACACTCTAGCTGTGTTGTTAGTTAAAACACTTTAAAACTTACCATAATCAGAATTATGATCTAAAATTGTGCCGTAAAATATGTTTAGAATCTCAAAGTATTCTGACATTTAGATCGAAACACTTAAATATCATATTTTCAGTAGGCACTGTCTATTTGGCCGGCGGATATACAACTAACATAAAATCTACTCTTTTTACCCGGCAGATGACCAGCAGCAGCAACGGTTCTGATTGGAGCGCCGGGACTGCGACGTGAATGCGAGACCTACGGCGCAAGTGCCAACTGCCTGTTTTGCCGTCCAAATAGACACTTCGTTCTCCTCCTCTCTTTTCAGTATAGGAGTGCTTGATCTAAATCGTGATTTTAATCAAATTAAAAAAAAAAACATGTGATTTAAATCAAAATTGTCAGGTTAACCCAGCCCATTTTTTCAATAGATTTTACTGGACTAAACTGTGACCGACGTGACAAATTTTTATATTTTATTCAATTTTACAAATAAATTTTAATTTTTTTATTATCCTGAACTGATTCTTATGACAGGAAGAAAGAGAAAGTGAAGTGTGAAGTTTTTTAATAAAGTAAATTTATTTTAAAATAAAAAAAAACAGTGATAGACATGACAAAACATGCAGCTTATGTGTTTGATAGTTCTATTTATAACAGCTACTAAAAAAGTCCGTTTCCAAAATGTGGTGGGTTTTTTGGAAGGCGATGAGGGGGTAATTCTTTTAAAGAGCAAGACATAAATTGAAATTTATAATTTCAGTGTTTTAAAATTCCTCGAAGTTTGGCACTTAGCTACAACTTTTCCCGCTTGGATCGCCTCATGTCCTACCTATATCACCCATCGCCTTCAACACTGTGGATATGCTTTGCCAGTTTGTCCAGTATTGCTATCTGGATTTTTAATGATTTCCGTACTCGGCTAGCCTGTATAGTATCAAGCAAGCCGTGGGTGAACAGATATAATATATAGAGTGTTTTCAGGTGACGTCACAACCGGTTATTTTCTTTTAACTGTGTACCTTCTGTAGTAACTGTTGCTAAGGCCGTTGTTTATCTGTTGCCAAGGCGGTTTTTAGGTATGGGATCACGTGATCGCAAATGCTCCAATAGAAGAATTCCACGGCAAGTCATTTTCTGTAACTGTTAACCTCTGTAGGGCAAAAAACTGTAACATTTCTGTTGCTAAGGCCGTTGTTAGGTCCGAGTCATGTGATTGAAAATGCTTTATTAATTAGCAGATTATTGAATTTTATTAACTTTAGAAACCATAAGTATGTATTAAATTATATGTATTTTATTATTTTTGTTAAATTTGGACTAGAGGATATCAGTTGGAACCAAGGAAAATTGATTTAGTTGAAATTTTAAAAATATTTCGTATGTCGACTTTCGTTGGGAATTGACCCCACAAAATTCAAAATAGTATGCTATAAAAATATAAGTGTGCAAAAATAGTATTTATTTTTTTAGTTAATTTTATTATGAAATGTTGTGCCTGTAAATTACCCCCAAATTACTAAAAAAACGAGTTGAAACACTGTTTCAAAAATGCTTGCATGTAATTTTTCAATAAAATAGAAAATATTATTTAAAAACGTTTTTTAAGGCGAGTTTAAACAAAAAAAATATTAGATACTATTACAATGTCATGCCTATTCGAACCATGATAAAATTTTATTCGGGAAGTAAGTTTAAAATTAATTTCAAAATTCTAGCCGAAAAAAAAATGAACGCGAACTAATTAAAACGTGGTGATATACAAACTCCTAAAATCTTCCATACGTATATATAATTCTCTTACGTACGTACGTGGCTCACGAATTTGGCGGTATTTGTTTTCTCCCGTTGGCAACGGTTGGTTTGTTGTGGTTTTGTGTTTTGTTTACGTTTTGGCGAGTGTATGTACAATGTTCGTAATCACGAAACGCTCAATAATCTGGGTTCAAATCCAGGTAGTACACAATCTCAGCTAGGCTGTACCAGCGTATGGCGAGCGAGCGTAGCGAGCACAGGATTGCGAAGCAATCCTAGGGGAACTGCGTCATTAGTTCCCGGGGGTTTTAAAATCCTAAACATGATTTGATATCTTTAAAAAAATACATGACTATTTTAATGGCAATTATAGCAAAATGTGTGCATGACAAAATGACATTAGCTACTTTTTACCTTACTACGTTTTCTTATAAAATAAGTTATTGGTTAAAAGTCTCGGCTATAGAGATAATTAATAGCAATAACATATATATCATTATTATTAAGGTGGACACAAATTAGAGCCGAGCGCCGCAAGCGAACAGCCGCGAACATGCTCTGCGCACGCGCAGCTGGTAGGCGCTACGAGGGAGCTGTGCAAGCGCAGAGCGTGTTCGCAGCTGGTAGGCACTACGAGCGAGCTGTGCAAGCGCAGAGCAGGGTTGCCAGTTTGGCTTTTTTAAGGCCAAATTCGAGAAATTTGGCTTTTTTCAAACTCGTTTGGCTTCGAAATTTTCGTTTGGCTTTTTGGCTTTTTTTGTTAAATCCTGAAAATTTGACTTTTTTTAGCAGTTTTCCCCATTTTGCCACAATTTTTCTGTAGTTCATAGGCATTAGTAGTTCAAAATAACGTTTTTATTAATTTTCTGAGACAAACGTTTTGTTACTTGGGCTCCTAATTCGCTTTGTAAGGGCTTCAAGTAAATTTCAGATTCAGAACAAGCATGAAAATTTTTATTTTTTAGTAAATATTTTCAATTTTTGAGCGCAACTTGCGCCAATTTTACTAATAATTGAAATAAACGTATTTTTAAGCTATTTTTCTCTTCTGAAAAAGTTTGGCTTTTTTTTGGCCTTTTTTCGAACCCGATTTGGCTTTGAGTGGGCTCTCTCACCTGGCAACCCTGGCGCAGAGCGTGTTTGCGGCTGTTCGCTTTCGGCGCTCGGCTCTAACTTGTGTCCACCTTTAGGTATTATCTTAATATATAAAATAGAAACACCGGAAATCGTGAAATTTGAAATACGACGGCGGTCTATCGTTTGAGCATTTGATTGGTCGAAAGCTCTCTTTCCCACTTCCCGCGATTGGTTGTTCCTTGAAAGATTTGTCCTCTCAGAATTTCCTTATGTTAAGAATAATCCTGCTGATAGCAAACCTGTCTTCTCTTTGAAACCTGGCAATACTGTTTATGTTTACATCCGGTTTACACCTACATCGTATCTTCTATCTATATTCTTCACTTTTTTAGTGAAGTCCATTAAATTTTGAAGTAAACATTTTTAATTTTTATTTCTGTATGTCTTAAAGACAAAATTTAGTTGCAAATCTAATTTAAATTTAAGCACTTCATATTTATTGTTCAATTTCTTTGTGCTTAATTCAGGCTTATCTGTTTGTTTATTATGTGCTGCAATTTAATAAGTAATTTTCATTTAATCTGAAACATTTTCAATAACACTTAAAATATTCATGTCCCTGTTTAGCAATGTATTAATGCTAAACAGGGGTAGAAATGGGGGAGAAAATCATATTTCCCCCTTTTCTATGGACTGTAATGCAGCAGGCCTCCACGTGGTGCAGTCTGGGTTATGCCAAATCTGCTGCAGCTGATGTTTTAATAATATTTTTAATCAAATTACTCTTATTGAAGCTGTTTTAATAATTTTAACAAATATCACTTTCCAACTATTTCAAAGTTATGAGATTCAGTCAAAGGATCTTAGTACGGGCGCAGCCCTTCAATAACATCCGAGCAACGCCGGGATGGCGCTTGCGCTAGTTATTACTATTGAACCTTCATTAAAACAATATGATATAAACCTCCAACTGCGAATTAGAGCTGAGATTTTCATGCATTAACTTAATATATTTTGTACATACAGTATTCGTTTATTAGATCTATGTTATATATATATATATATATATATATATATATATATATATATATATATATATATATATATATATATATATGTTATGGGCAAAGTGATTAATCGGGCATTATTAATAGTGCCCGAAGTGGAGGCGGGCAAAGTGATAATGCCCGATTAATCACTTTGCCCATTTGCCCATAACATAGTCATTTGTAAATCATATTAGTAATCATACAAATAAATTCTCAGCTCCATCAATAATGCAACTACCAATTTAAAAAATAAACGGAAAATTATGTTAATAAATTGAAATATGTCAATTAAAAATGGTTTAAATCACCTAAACCGTAGTAATTTTGAAACACTTATAAAAACATATAAATAAGCAAACTCATGGAAATCTCAGCTCCATCAATAATGCAACTACAAATTTAAAAAATTAACCGAAAATTATGTAAATAAATTGAAATATGTCAATTAAAAAGGGTTTAAATCACCTATCCTAAACCGTAGTAATTTTGAAACACTTATAAAAACATATAACTAAGCAAACTCATGGAAATCTAAGCTGTATTAATATATATAAAATGTATCTATATAAGTTTTAAAAATATTAAAACTACAGTAAAATATTAAACTAGTACTTACTTTTCATATTCGAGCATGAACCAACATCTTTGGAAATACTCCCTTTCATAAGAGTAAGCAAAGCCATATGGGACTAGGTTCTCGCTATACCCCTTACTGCAGCTCAGCAAGGATATCATCAGCAACTGGCTGTTTTTTACATCCCATCCTTTGAAATGTACCGGCAAAAGACTGCCCAACAAAATATGGATGTGCATGGGCATGACCAGTCGAACTAGCAATTTGTCGCGTTTCATTTTCAGTGCCGCCGTACACACCGTAAACAGCCCGACGACTTGTGCTGGTCCCATCAAGGCCGCCGTTTGAAGCAGCGGGCGGAACGCTCGCATCAGGATCTCCTCAGGGTGTCTCCATTGGATCATCCATCCGAATTTGCCAGCATACAAGTTGAAGAGGCGAACGGTGCCATGGAAATGCTCTTGCCTCTCCTCCCTGCTCATCCGCTCCATCATTTCGTTGAAGAAAAGCAGGTATGCCGCTGCGGGTAGGTATTGTCTCATCATCACCGTTCCATGAACTCGCTGAGCGAGAATGCCCAATGCGAGGGACTCAGCGTCTGCCCGAAACTTTTGCAGGAGGGAGCGAAATGTGAGGACTCGTGCCTCTTGCATTGTTGGAATCTCGCGGGTAACTAAAGGAAAAAGAACTTGCAGATTGAAATTACACGCGGGACGGGATCTTCAAGTACACCACCACACTTGTTAGAACTCAATGCCAGACTGACCTAGACATGCTGAAATGGCAAGCATATCAAGGGAAAAGTGCTAAACTTTTCCGCTAGAGGGCAATCGACCTGGAAAGCCACCCCTCAAAGCGCAAAAGGTTGAAACGGGGGGGGGGTTATCTGGTGTGTTTGCAGAGAAGGGCGGTTCCCCCTCCAGAAACCCCCCGCGGACAAATATTACAATGAACCCTTCTTGGGTTGTGAAGTATCTCTCCGTCTTCAAAGGATGGATGACCTTTGTTGATGGGTTTTGAGTGTTTTGACCCTTTTGAATATCTTTAGACGATAAAGACGGTCTGTGTGTACGACACTCTATTCTCAAGCGAATGCGGTTCACAAACTAAAGAATGCTTCAGAGATCCAAATCCTTCCTTTTCAATCCAAAAACTCGCCAAATCCGGGCCCACTAAAGACCTCAGAACGTGTGATTTCGTGCATACAAAGTGAATTACTTCGTTAAATTAAAGACAAGGGCAAATATCAAAGTAGAATTTTTTTTAAAAGGAGGAATAAGGAGTTGACGATCCATTGCCAACTGAGCTATAGTTGATAACCTTTCTTTTAGGGCCACCGTAGACTTTCTGGATGTAATAAAATTAGGATGTAATAAAACAATTATCTCCAGGAAGAAACCTGAGTTTATGGCGCCGGTGTCTTCATGTGGTTAATTTTCGACAGCTCTCAGGCGCGAGTGCGAGGGGAGATACAAAGAGATTGAGGGAGATACGGGAGATAAACTGCTGGTGGTCCGGCCGCAAATTGCTTTATTACATCCAGGCACTGGATGTAATAAAACTTTACGGTGGCCCTTATTAATTTTGGAGAATTAAGCGGGTTTTTGGGAGAGTGGCTATTTTTTTAAAAATGTATTAATAAACAAATGTTTAAAAGGATATGAATTCCATCCTCTTCCAATTAAAATAAAGAATAGAAATGAAACTATGAATTTAGGGGTCATTTCAAGCACTACTTACAAATAATCAGTACAATGGGGTAATGCTTTTTAAGATAAGTAATCAAACATTCTAAAATTTTTAACATATTGTACGAAAAAAACCGAATCACAAACAACGAATAATAAACACTCTTTCCGTAATAACCATTTTATTTTTTAATCTCCTCATATTTCATTCTCGTGGACCGCGTGGGAAAGAATTTGTGGAATTTCTAACAACCCCTTCAATGGTCCCTCCAACAAAAGACAGCCCTCGGGGAGGAGCGAGAAGTCACTATCGGGTGTCTGCTAATTGACTGGGGGGGGTGACTTCGGACTCCTTCGCTATTGTTGGAGGGGTCATGAATGGGGAGATAGGGCAGATTTTTTGAAGAGATACCATAGGTTTTCTGGCTGACCGTGCCCTAACACAAATATGATAAAAATCACAAAGAAAATAAAACATTTCGTCCGATTCGATTTGGTGAAAGGAGCAGATAATTGCAGTCTCCCCCTTGACCACCACCTGCTCCCTCCGTGACCGGCAGCCAATTCTCGGAATTTGGGGGGATGTTTCTTATCTTATCAGTGGAACAGGTGAGAGGACAGCTATTCCAATTCGAATAGAACCAATCGGATGCAATTTTTGGGTATGGGTGTGAAATCGTTCTTTTCTGATCGAAAGAGGGAACGGAAGCATTGTTCCACAGAGAGTATCGTTTTCACGCAGTAGATTTTTAAATTTCGAGTAAGAAATCCGTCCATAAATTACGTGAAGTGTTTTTTTTACCAAATTTTTGACACCTCTCTCTTGGTGAGATTTTGCTGGACCAACCCCCTTCCCCTCAAATTCTCGTGTGAGATTTTCTCACACTTTAAACAAAATAATTTCTTAAGTATGCTCTAGTTCAGTGGTTCCCAACCTTTTGAGGCTCATCGCCCCCTTTCTGGAGGTTGACCAACACCTATTGCCCCCTTTTCATTCTCATTGTATGTCTAATTTTAATTTTAAGTAAAGTGTAAATAATAAAGCAATTTTATTACCGTATATAAAAACAACCAAAGCAGTTTTATCAGGTCACTCTGAAATTTGAATCTCGAAAATTTAGAAAGTTTTTTTTTTAATGGCAGGTATTTTGAACCGTTACAGCTGTAACTTAAGTCCATTAACCCATGTCATGTCGAAGCAGTACTTACTTTGCGTTCCCCACTGGGCACCTGTGGACCGAAGCCACGGAGGTGAAGTACTGTTGCCCACGCCACACCCACACATTCACAACAGGCACAGCCCCTTTTTACAGGGGGGCCACATTCATTCCTCACACACAAGGACAGAAACTAACATCCATGCCAAGCGGGGATTCGAACCCCAGACGTACGGCTTCGCAGTCAGATGCTCTAACCACTAGGCCAGTACGTCGGCTGTTAAAATTTGTAATAATAAATGAAAATTTGAAATTTTATTGTATTAGCGTGAATATCCGGCTTTATGTTTGTCAAGTTCAGGCGCAAGTCTCCTTTGAGGTAAATGTCCAACTTATTTGTTTTGTGAGGAGCTGGACAACAGAATTAAACCCTTTTTCAACTAAAAATGTTGACAGGAACAAGATGAGAAATGGTTCAATTTTTTCACACAGTTGATGGATAAATGTCCATGAGCTTCACCCAGGCTAACTCGTAACCGCTCTTCTTGAAAATTATTTTCGCCTCAGAGTTATACTTCAAGCCTGGAAACTCATTCTGCAATGAGTTATCAAGCTTATCCACAGCTTCAAACGAGAATGGATCTAGAATCCAATCCGGAATTTGTAACTTGGTCAAATCTTCAAATCTTGATTCCATGTAAGTTTTTAACTGGTCAAGGTGATCAGTAAAACTTACTATACTATTAGTTTAATTTCCCCTTTTAAGCATCGCCCCCCCACTTATTTATCGTCCCCTGATAAACCAAATCGCCCCCAGGTTGGGAACCACTGCAGTTTCGTCAAATTTTGGACCTCTCCCTACCCCTACCTACCCCCTCAAATGAAGGACTTGTGTGATTTTTTTAAAAAATGTTAAAATTTTTATCCGATTCTCCACGAAAAGTTAGGCAGGTAAGCAAAATTTTTCAGATAAAAATTTTTTTTTTAAAAAAGTCGCCTTTTTTAAAGAGCGCGAAAACACTTAAATCGAGTTGACAAGACAATGACGTCACTAGAATCTGTGCGCAATATTATTCTGTATACTTCTTTCCATGAGACAGATCAGTGAAGCCACTGTATTGGCAACTCGATTTAAGTGTCTTCGCGTTCTTTAAAAAAGGCGACTTTTAAAAAATGTTTTTTAATTGAAAAACTTTCTTAATCAACCTGAAATTTTGCTTATCAGCCTAACTTTTGGTGGAGAATCGGATAAAAATGTTAAAAATAAATCCTGCAAGTTCCTCATTTTCACGTGAGATTTTCTTACACTTAAACAAAATAAATTTCTTAAGTATGCCAAAGTTCGCAAGATTCACGAAAAATTAGCTTAAACAACTTATCGAATTCATTTTCATACCGAACCAGGGGCGCAGGCAAAGGGACCACCCACACCTTTGGGCCTGACCTAAAACTTTATAGCCCCTAAGTAAGGTGCTCTAGTTATTATCATTAGCCACTCAAGAGAGCGCACGTCTACGCCCCTTAAAAGAGCCTGAAAAACACCCTTTTGCTTCTTAAACTCTTAAAATTTACCGGGGGAGGGGGGAAACTCCGATACCATGCGTTAAATTGCTGTTTTAAGGGTCAAATTTCCCAAAAAAAATTTACAGAACCCCCTTTTGTACTTAGATTTCTAAAATTTTCTTTTTTACATTAAGAAGAAAAAATTTTATTGTTGATGTAAGAATCAGACTGGACATTAAAAATTACTACTTAATCTTAACTATTATTCTAATTACCAATTAATTAATATATAGATGTAATACAAATAATACAATCTTATATATTAAAATAATTTGGTTTTTCTTTCGGCCGGCCGCCAGGCCGCACAACCGTTCCGATTTGGACAAACTCGGTCTTGATCGAAAGGTCTCCACCCCTAGATGAGCCAATAATATATCACGTTCCTCCAAAACATTCCATTTTTAAATCATGCGGTTTTTTCGTTTTGCCCCCATGTTAACTCTATGGGGGAGGTTCCGTTCGGCCGGCCGCCAGCGTGAACCAATGAACAGATTTTGACAAACTCGGTCTTGATCGAAAGATTTCCACCCCTAGATGAGCCAATAATATATCACGTTCCTCCAAAACATTCCATTTTTAAATTATGCGGTTTTTTCGTTTTGCCCCCATGTTAACTCTATGGGGAGGTTCCGTTCGGCCGGCCGCCAGGCCGTACCCCCGTTCCGATTTGGACAAACTCGGTCTTGATCGAAAGCTCTCCACCCCTAGATGAGCCAATAATATATCAAGTTCCTCCAAAACATTCCATTTTTAAATTATGCGGTTTTTTCGTTTTGCCCCCATGTTAACTCTATGGGGAGGTTCCGTTCGGCCGGCCGCCAGCCTGAACCCCTGAACCGATTTTGACAAACTCGGTCTTGATCGAAAGATTTTCAACCCTAGATGAGCCAAAAATGTGTCACGTTCCTTCAAAGCATTCCACTTTTAAATTAGAAACTTTTTTCAATTTGCCCCATTGTTTTCAGTTAATATTTTTACCAACACAGGCAAAACGTCTTTTAAAGAGCGTGAAGAAAATCTATTTTGAAATTATCAAACTTCAATGTTTTGACGTTTTACTAGATTTATCGCAACAGGATACTAAGCACATTGGATTTATAAAAAAAATACTAGTACAGGTTTTATTGAAGTATTACTTCTTTCTCTTCAGATGACGCATAAGAATAAATTAGTTGTGGTTAGAAAAACCTATAATTTGATTGAAAATATATAACAGTTTAGCTCTGACGATGCAGCTTAAAAAAGTAATAAATTGTAAAAAATTTAACTGCGCTGCAAGCGTGTGGAAGTAACGAGCTAAGCTCGCATCAGCGCCAAAAGGCGCGTAAACTAGCTGGTAAGACGCGGCTTTGCCGGGTCAAACCAGCTAGTCTTATATATTAAAATAATTTGGCTTTTCTTTCGGCCGGCCGCCAGGCCGCACCCCCGTTCCGATTTGGACAAACTCGGTCTTGATCGAAAGCTCTCCACCCCTAGATGAGCCAATAATATATCACGTTCCTCCAAAACATTCCATTTTTAAATTATGCGGTTTTTTCGTTTTGCCCCCATGTTAACTCTATGGGGAGGTTCCGTTCGGCCGGCCGCCAGCCCAAACCCCTGAACCGATTTTCACAAACTCGGTCTTGATCGAAAGATTTCCAACTCTAGATGAGCCAAAAATGTGTCACGTTCCTTCAGAGCATTCCATTTTCAAATTAGGAATTTATTTCAATTTACCCCATTGTTTTCAGTTAATATTTTTACCAACACAGGCAAAACGACTTTTAAAGAGCGTGAAGAAAATCTACTTTGAAATTATCAAACTTCAATTTTTTGACGTTTTACTAGATTTATAGCAACAGGATACCTACTAGGCATATTGGATTTATAAAAAAATTACTGGTACAGGTTTAATTGAAGTATTACTCCTTTCTCTTCAGATGACGCATAAGAATAAATTAGTTGTGGTTAGAAAAACCTATAATTTGATTGAAAATATTGAACAGTTTAGCTCTGACAATGCAGCTTAAAAAGAAGTAATTGTAGAAAATTTAACTGCGCTGCAAGCGTGAATAGTAGCGAGCGAAGCTCGCATCAGCGCCAAAGGCGCGTAATCTAGCTGGTAAGACGCGGCTTTGCCGGGTCAAACCATTGAAAATATGTCCATCCAGAATTTTAATTAATGATTCAAACAAGATGTTTTCCTGATAGCCATAAGACCTCGAAACATGTCCGCATAGTAAACACACAAATAACACTTTTATTTAAAATGGAGCGATGCTAAATTAATTGAATAAAACTGAATAAGATGGATTTAAAGAAAACATAAAGAGTATTAAGGAAAAAAATGGTATTTTTTTACAAAATGAATGATAATGTTATTAACAAAAACTCATGAAATGAAATAAATGAATATTACAGTTAACTCATCCAAAACAAAAAGCCATGCAATGAAATGTAATCATTGTAATGATAAGTCTTTCTACTGACATAAGAGTTAAATACTCAAATATTTTACACAAGATGAATATAATTATCAGACATTATAAAAAAGTAATATTAAACTTATTTTAAGAGAACTAATGAACAAATTAAATGTAACAAATGCATATATATGATAGTTAACTTATCCTTATCTGAAGCAGGACCATGCATTTAATTTAATTAATCACTGTAATAATAGGTCTTTAGACTAAAAAAAAGCTTCCACAAACAGCATGTAATAACAATATTGAACTAACCTCAAATAAAACAAAATGAATGAACTGTTCAATAAAAATTAATTAAGTTAAATATTACACCAGATTTTATAATAGTAACAGTAGGGGAGCCCATGATGCTAAATGTGGATTTACTCGAGCGCGTCAGATAATCATAGGGGAGATACCTTGTATGCTTTTGAGTAACTCCACCAAATATAAGCTCTCCATGTTGGTGGGTTTGTTTTGAACAGCCCGTCAAAATTTGAAAGAAAACTAGTTACATGGACATACTCGAGTGCGTCAGATTGGCTACCAAGGCAGTTTACAACTAGTTGAGCCTAGTTTCCTGGCTACTAGTCTATAAACATTTTGTTTCGTACATTTTTCTCAAAAAGAGCGATAGCGTCTTACCGGTCTTGGCTTTACTTTGCAACTTTGTAACCCTCCCGCTCCCTTACCCACCGCTCAAATCGGCAAATTTTAGAAAATGTACTCATTTTGGCTGGTAACTAACCTACCTTATTTTATCTGACGCGCTCGAGTATGTCCATTTAATTAATTTTTTTTTACAAATCTGACGGGCTGTTCTAAACTTACCCACCAACATAGAGAGCTTATATTTGGTGGAGTTACTCAAAAGCATGCAAGGTATCCCCCTTGTGATTATCTGACGCGCTCGAGTTACTACCCAAAAACACTCTGGGCTCTCCTATTATATGTTTCCGCAACAAACAAATGACTAATTTTTAAAATCCTCATAAACATTAGAGATATAGACAGCCCATACAAATTAATGAAGCGGAAGTGATAGTAAATTGATTGACATGAATTAAAATGAAAATGATTGACATGAGTTAAGTAGGTTAAATATTAAACCAAATTTTATTGCTGATAATAACCCGTCGGAACAAATGTGACCATGGCATTAAAATTAGTAATCTCATTCAAAACATTATATATATACACTGGGATATATAATCCGAGGCTTTCTGACTGACATAAGGTGACCGTCGTATTTAACATAGTGGAGGGGGACACTAATCTGAACGTAGTTTTAAGTAATCCTTTAGGATGTGGGGAATATCAAAACAGTCGATTGCTCCATCACATACATTATTAGCATCACAAAGATTTTTCCGTACCTGGACTCTGGACAGATGCTTTAGAGATCGAGGTTGGCTGACTTCGGGAACCTCGAAGATTGTGTTGTGTCTCTTGTATTCGTCGACGAATTCCTGAAGAGACAGTTTCTCTCCTTTGAAGAAAGGCTTCAACAGAGCGGACATCTCGGTGGTGGAAATGAAGGGATGCGGCACGGCCTTCCATAAGATGCTGAGGTAGGAATTTTCAAAGACACTGGTCAGATGGAAGAGAGCCACCAGTGTCTCCACAAGCATCTGCATGCGCAAGCTGCCGAATTCGAGAATGTCGGTGCTGATTTCATCATTCAGACACTTCCCGTCAACATTGGCACTGCAATAAGAAATGAAATTAATTAAAAGATCATCAGATAACGCTCACGACTTGTCTAGGAACACTTTTTTGTCCTTATATTCGCAACACTCTAGCTGTGTTCTGAATATGTTTGAAAACAGTTGCTTACCGTAATGAAAAAAATGTTTTAAAATTGTAATGTAAAATATGTGTAGAATCTCAAAGTGTACAAGACTAAGGCTGGGCGCGCACGAGTGACTAAAGTCACGGCGACCAGGATTACTAGTAACAAAAATATCACTAGAAAACAATAGAGTATTTTCAATCACATGACTTTACCTAACAACGGCCTTAGAAACGTTGTTTTTATCCTCCAGTGATGTCATGTGCGAATGCTTCTATTGGATACTTCTATGTCCCGCCCCTAACAACAGCCTTAGCAACGTTGTTTTTGTCTTTGTCACCGTGACATAAGTCGCCCGTGCGAGCTCGCCCTTAAGACAATAAACCTAACAAAAATATATATCCGGTATTTCTTTACTTAATACTTAAATATCTAAAACTTAACTTTTAACTACTTTGAAACTATTCGTGGTTTTGTTTTAATAGCTTACTTATATAATTTTATTCTAGTTTTCAATTTAATTTTTAATGCATAACTACTATGAATAGTTAGGTTTTGAAATTTTGTTATTTATTATTAATTACACTGGACAACAGTGAAAAGGTAAAATTGACGAAAAAGTCAAAATATATGTAATTTCAGCCTGCTAAACAGGAATATGGCAATAAATATTCGATCTTGGTTCCAGTTTTTCTGTGAGTTGATAGAAGCACAGGAACTCATTTAAATTGCCTTCTAAGTGATGTTTATCCCTTTAATTCATAAAGAAATCAAAATGAAATCATGAAATTGTCTTACCAAAATAAAATTGAAAAGGTTGTTAGCTCTTTTGATTACACTTAACGTCTAGAATTAATTTAAAAATCGTCCCAAATTGGCCACAACTGCAAGCTTTTATTATCAGACTTTGTTCTGATCCCTTTGCTAAATCTCATTTATATACTCTTAGAAATACTCCCCGGGCTTTTCCTTAAATTATCTAATCTAGTTATAGGATATGTGTCTTTAAAGATATGTACCGTTTAAATGTCTGACAAAAAGCCAATTTGTGTCGTGAACATGACCTATGATTTACTCTGATCAGATGCTCCCAAAATAGTTTTTAATGTGATGAACTGGTAAGATTATATATCTAAAGTTTGTAGAGGGGGTATTCAGAGTCTTCATAGTGTTCATGTCATTTATATTTTCAAAAGTAGAACATATATGTGTTTTATTAAATACAGAGTTAGCCGACTGTTCCATTCTCAAAGTAACAGTCTGTCGGTTACTGTAGCGGCCCCAACAATTCACTTTTCAAGCTGACCCTTCCTCATTCCTCAACTCTTCCCCATTCAATAACAAAAGCAAAGAATCGGGGGACCACCCGTTGGTCACGGGCTTTCTAGAACTTCCTTGCACACTTCCTTGTTTGTTTTGGACCCTTATCTGGTCTGGACAAAGCATGAAGGCAACGGCGATTCTCAAAATGCAGGTGTATTGCAGGAAAAACGTGAGAACAGAGTGGAGAATAGGTTATATGTATTTAAATTTTCTATTATAAGAAGGTAGATTAAATAGATCTTAGAATAGGTAGATAAATCTTAAAACTAAACACCCAGAGAGTCAAATACGTTTTATTAAAAGAAACGGCAGTAAAATGTAGATTTTAGGAAATCTTATTTTCGGGGGATGTATCACTATTTAATCGCATTACTGTCATAATCGCAAAACAAAAAGTTTTTTTAACCTACAAAACCTCTCCTCGGCTGGGAGAAACGGGCTGGACATCCCTGGTTTAGTAGCTTCTGAATGTGTTTATAAGTATGCTTCATGCGTGCAACCTGCTTAATGGGATTGAAAGGCAGTTTACGACTATTGCAAAGCAATATCGTTATAAGACTTAATTTTGACACTTTTTTTTGCTACTTGTTTACATGGTCCGGGTCCATTTTTATGCTATGAAACCTTCTTTATCCAAGCGACACACAATGGTATAATTTCCAACAAAACAACTATAAAATTTTGTATGACAGCGACAAAATATTTATATTATAACAAGTTTTATCCATGCGTTGAAGGCATTCTAAATAAATATCACTCAATTTTATGTTTAAAGTATAAATTTATAATAAATTTATCCCGAGCAATGTTTTAAAATTCCAATATTTTCTGCACTAAGCGAAGTATATCACGACCGCTCTGTATTTCTGAAAAGTAGAACCAACCCAGAATTTTTATGGTGATTGGTATTAGTGTTTAGCAGGTCAAATTCATTAGGAAATGGCTACTTTTATTATTTTCACAAGAACTTCGTGAAAAAGTGTTGCCCCATTCAGAAGATCTTAAACATATGTAGAGTTAATTAAATATGATTTGAGTGTCTACTCACTTGAAAGGGGTACTTAAATATTTTGTAAAAAATTTGTCTGGATTTTTTTCTTTTTTGAGAATGGAACAGTCAGTAAGTTTACCCTTCTTATAATAAAACCAATATATGTTCCAACTTTTGAATATATAAATGACATTTTATGGAACTAATATATGTAAATAAACCGAAATATGTAACAGAAAAATGGTTTAAATCACGCTTCAAACGGTAGTCATTTGGAAATCACAGTAGTAATAATACAACTAAGCAAATTCATGGAAATCTCAGCTCTATCAATAATGCAACTTAAAACTTTCAAAAATATTGAAACTAGTACTTACTTCTCATTTTGTAGCGTCAAACAACAGCTCCGGAAATAAGTATTTTCGTAGGAGTACCTACAGCCAAATTTGATTAATGTTTCACAATACCTTTCCCCGTTGAACATAAGGTAAAACATCAGCAGATCCGTGTTCCTTACACCCCATCCGTCAAAACGTCGCGCCGAATAACTCTTCAAAACAATATGGACGTCCATGGGGAAGACTAGCTTCACCAGCAAACACTCCGGTTTCAAAAAATGTTTGGCCTTGCATATGGCAAACAGCGCGACCACCACCGCTGGTCCCATGGAGGCCGCCGTGTAAAGCAGCGGCCTGAAGCCTTTTTTTAGCGGCCATTCCTTGTGAAAGCACTTGTCTGCGTATTTGTTAAAAAGTTGAACGGTGGCGTAGAAACGCTGTCGCCTCTCCCTCCCGCTCATCTGCCCCATCATCTGGCTGAAGATCTGCAGGTAAATCGTGGGGGATCGGAAGTTCCTCATCAGCCTTGCCGTTCCGTCGATGCTTATTGAGGCGGGATGAATGCCCAACGCGAGGGCGTCTGCCCGAAACTTCCGTAAACAGCTGGCGAGGCTTCGTGGCTTATTGGGCATTGTCTTGGGGAAACTCAAGAATCAAGACTACGGAATCACGAAGACCACCTTGCAACCACAACAACTTGCTGATAGAAATCACGCGTGGGATCTTCAAGCACTCTGATGGTTAGAATCCAAAGTCAGACTGACCTACGCGTGCAGAAACAGAAACGGATAACGAATCAAGGGAAAAGTGAGAAATCATTCGGCTAGGGGGGGGGGGCAATACCCCTGTAAAACCACTTTCCACAGCAAAAAGCTGAAACGGTTGGTTATCTCCTGTGTTTGCGGAAGGGCGGTGCCCCACCCCCCGTGGAAAAATATAATGAGCACTACCTTCGATTGAGAAGTATCCTTTGTGGATGGGTTTTTGACCTTTGTGGATAGAGTTTTGCCCTTTGTGGATGGATTTTCGACCTTTGTGAATCTCTATAGACACCTTATAAAGACGGTCTCTGTGTACGACACTCTATAGACACCTTATAAAGACGGTCTCTGTGTACGATATTATTCTCAAGAGAATGCGATTCACATCAAAGAAATCCCATCTCCAAATCCTTCCTCTTCAATCCAAACACTACCCCACATCCACGCCCACAAAATACCTCGGAACGTGTGATCTGAAGGCATACAAGACCAATAACAAAGTAGAACTTTTTAAAAAGAGAAGTAAGGAGTTGCCGATCTATTATTGCCAAATGAGCAATAATTGATAACCTGTATCTCTTTTTTGTTATCTATTTTGGGGAATTAAGCAAGTTTTTGCGGAAGTGGCTACTTTTTTTTTTAAATATATTCGTCAAACAAATGTTTAAAAGGATGTAAATTCCATCGTCTTGCAATTAAAATAAGTAATAGAATTAAAAATAATAATTTAGGGGTCATTTAAAGCTGTAAGTATAAATGGAGAGTACAAATGGGTAATTATTTTTAAGATAAACAATCAAACATTGTGAAATTTTAACACAGATTGTAAGAAAAAACCAAATCGCAAACAAAGAAAAATAATAATAGTAGTAATTTATTTTAAAACCATTTCATTTTTTAAGTTGGAAATGCTTTTTTGCGTATTCTTTTCTTAATGCTTTTGAAACTTTTTATGATCGTCTACATAATTATATTAACGTTTATTTATGCACTGCATTTTCTTGAATACTGTGCAGCCTAAAAGGGGCGGTCCGCTTCGAGTGTACTAACCCAAAGAGTCTTAACACGAGTTTAAAGTTTACTTTCAACGTCAAATTTGAAAAACAATGAGGGAATTGCATAGGTGAGGGATTTGCTTAATTTTACACTTTTTTGATACGTTATAGTTTAAAACTCTCAAATATCAGATTTTAAAGTTCAAAAATATGTTTTAAATAACTTAAAATTCGATTTTATTTTTGCCAAAACACTAGTAAAGTCATGTGATCAAAAAACGGGATTTGACGTCACAGCGCCGTCGAAACTAGTGAATTGTTGAAAATAAAAGAAATCAAACTTATCATAAAACCAAAACACGCATAAAACTCGTCTGTTTCTCTAGTGAACGGCCAGAAAAAGAAAAAATTAAAACTTTGAATCCTAATAATTCCAAAACCAATCAATATTTTTTGAAAAACAAAATGCCAATCTTTTTATAAAAAATATTTGTATGTGTCTTTAAAATATCATAGTTTTTTAGTTAAAACTTTGTGAAGAATAGCAGAATGAAGCAAGCTAAGCATACAATAACATAGCGGGTCCAAGCGCTGTGACGTCACACAGCAGTCATAACGAAATTACTGTTTTTCCCGCCAATACTGGAAACGACATTTTAAAAATTAATATCTTGAGGAATAGTTTTCCGATTTCAATAATTTTTACGTCATTTTTCATAGATTTTCATCCTCTATCATAATAAAATTTTTTAAAAAAAAGTGTGCAATTCCCTCATTATTGGGGAGGACACCCCACGCCCGCTCCCTCTGAAATTTTGATCTACAGGGTGTTTCAGATAAATGTTTCATAACTTCTAGGGGAGGTAGGGTACATCAAGACGAACAAGAATCGGTACAGAAAGGGGGGTGCAAGTGGGGTCTAAGGGGTGAAAATCCCGGGTGAAAATTAGCAAAAAACCTCGCATATCTGGGCAGAAAGCGATACAATTGTTCGATTCCGGTATTTTTTACATGCAACCAATTCAAAATTTTCATGTAAAAACGAGATGCAAGTGTTTATTTTAATCAAAAACAGACCAATACTTGAATGAGGCATGCGTTGTTGATAGATTAAAGTTACAATTGTCCCTTGGTCAAACTTTAGTTCTTAGCGCCATATGACTCCAACCAACCAAACAACCAACAAAACTCTAGTATTAAGATGTTTTTGTCGTGACACTTTCTATTGCAGTCTATCAACTTACAACGCATCCTGTTTCATTTATTGGACTGTTTTTGATTAGAATAAACACTTGCATCTCGTTTTTACATGAAAAATTTGAATTGGTTGAATGTAAAAAATACCGGAATTGAACAATTGTGTCGCTTTCTGCCCAGATATGCAAGGTTTTTAGCTAATTTTACCCGTGATTTTAACCCCTTAGACCCCACATTCGACCCCCCTTTCTATATCGATTCTTGTTCCTCTTGATGCACCCTACCTCCCCTAGAAGTTATGAAACATTTATCTGAAACACCCTGTATATTGATTAACTGTGTTTTCATTTGTTCAAATATGTAACTCAGAATCTCTCTTAGGTTTTTGTGAACGGTTTCCAGGGAAAAAACTTTTTAATTAATGATCCGTGTAACACATTTTTGGTATCAAACTGTTCGGATTCTTTTGAGTATATGCAGTAATCCATTAGAATTTCTAAAAAAGATATCAATTTTAAAATATTTCCATTTATTTAGATTACGGATTACGTCGCAGTTACAAAGCCAGCACTGTCAAACAACTTATTATGGAACGAATCACAGCGACCAATTGTCGCCATATTTTATGATAAAACAAAAGATTTAACGTTTTAGAAAACTACTTTCTAAATTAAATATTCTGATAAATATCATTAAGAGGGTCTGTCACTTGCACGGTTCCCCTTTCTGCCCCTAGAGGGCACCCCAAGCGCTCCTATACCCACAATGTTAATTTTTTCAGAACATATTTTTTACGAATAGATAGTCCTTAGAACCCTCATTCTTTTTTACAATCAAACAAAAAGTGTCTTACTTTGTATTAAAATTCAAGAAACTGTGTCACACTAGGTGTAACATTTATAAAACCTCCTCAGCGTAACTCCGATTACCACTTTCTGCTAAAACGAAACCTATTTCGATCCTCTGTGTGGCAGCGCCACCTACACATTTTTTCAAGTAAATATTGATTTTTTTAAATAATTAAGGAACAGAATAACATTATTTTGACTTTAGATACATCTAAGAAGGTCGAGAAATGTGAAACCTATTTAAACAACCGTCTTATGCGCTGTACTTTCATAAAATTATGTTCTGAAATATACGCTTTCTTGCTTTGGCGATATCTTACTTTGGCGATATCGCTGGCGAACAAAATCTGAAAAGCCAAGTGATGCAAAATGTCAGCAACCCTACAGTTGACTGTGGTTTCCTCCTCCCTGAATGGAAATTGGGGAACTCAGGACAGGAACGAACCGGGGACAAAAGCCCTGCTTTTAACTACTCCAGTGGTGTAAATTATTGAAAAAAGCATGGAGGAAAAAAGGGGTTAACTTGACGGTACTATCCGAATTTTAGCGAAACACTGCACTTTTTGATGACGGTATGAAACTTGGTACAATGATTCTAGGGACCTAATAAATGAGTTTTCGATCTGGAGCCAATCAAAATTTAACCTTAGAATTTAAAATTTTTAATAATTAAGTTTTCATAAAATTTCAATTTTTGGGACAATTTAATATAATTAGAGGTCGTAGAGTACGATTTTGAGGTTAAAATTGTATTGCATTGAATTTACTGAGCAGCTTTCCAAGCTGTACCACTAATTTAAACTAAAAGAATGCAGGCCATTTTTTAAAGAATTTTCACTGTGGGGGCAAAAGTCCATGAATTTTTCGGTAATGCTCTCGTTTCTCTTTTAGATTGACGTGCAGGGGGAGAGAGAGAGAGAGAGAACTAAGGGAAAATCATACTAGTTATAAGAGGGTCTGAGGGTTTCTCGTGGGAAAAATTTGAAAACTTGATACAAAAAAACGTTTTTAAGAAGCCCAATTGTGACAGCAAAAATTTAGGAAAAAAGGTTTAGATTTTCTTCATTAAAAGAGACTTTTTATGAGGGCATCCCCAAAGGAGCGAAGAGGAGCAAGAAACGAAAAAAGGGAGGGACACCCTTTCTTCAAATTTGGACTGAGAACACTTGTAGTGCAGAAAGCTCTCTCGGATCTCAACATCAACATTCCCTGACCCCCAACAGGAAGGGCCATAAATTGGGGGCGAAAGGGATTAGCCCCCAATTTATGCGTAATTGGATCATGGTTTCACTGATTCAAAGAATGATATATACCGTGTAATTTTCAAAAATTAAAATTTTATAAAAAGTTAAAAACTTTAAATTCTAAAAAAAATTTGATTGGCTCCCGATCGAAAACTCATTTATTAGATAGAAGGTTGCACATGGAAATTACCTTAATAATGACGTACTAAAAATCGGACCAAATCAGTGCAAAGGAAATTTAATTTTTAAAAAATGTGACCGATAATTTAAAAAAATATATCCAAAACGAACTCAAAATTTGAAAAAAAAAAAAGGGAGACGAGGTGCAAAACTTCATGTCTTAGTATGTGGCTGCAAAAAAAATCCTAATTCTGTTGTTGTTAATAGTTTTAGCTGGAGGCGAATTCGTAGCAGAAAAATAACTAATTTTCTGGTTTTTTAATAGTTTGAATACATCCAGAATAACCTCATCATTAGCTTTTGGAATGAAAATGCCCCTAATTCATTTTTTTACAAATGTTCAAAATATTCCATCAAAACCTCTTGCATAATGTGAGTTTAAAACGATCTGAAATAGAAATTTTAGAATCAGCGGTAGCGTTGGCGGTTACTGTAACTTTTTTAAATAAGAGAGATAAGAAAATAAAATGGTGCATTTCTACGGTCCAGATATCTAACTATAGTGAGCAGCCAGTTTGGTTTGGTGCTATAGGAGTTTGAAGTAAAACACTAAAAAATATTTGAATATTAAAGGTTTTCAAAATTTAAAATTATTTCACCGGCTTTCGATACCTCAAGAATATTTACCGTTTTACCGAATATAAAAGGATAAAACTTTCAACAAATAATTGAACAAATTTATGCATCTATGATAGTTTGATAGTAAGCTAATTTTTGCCTCTAGAAATTGCGATAGGAATAATATCTTTAGAGAAATCACAATATTTCTGAGAAAACTTTTTAGCCAACTTTTGTCACTCGTAATGAGGCAAAAGTTCAACACGTTTAGATTGTTGCCTCTTTGACTCGAACTTAATCAAAATAAAAATTCAAGAATAGTTGCATTATCATGGTTATGTGTATTCGAACTTTCAGGATTACTAGAAATAAAGCTCAAAAAGCTTATAACCATATAGAAGACCAAAATGTTTTCTAAAAGTGAGCTTTTCAGGCGATTTTGATGTAGTTATTTAGATGAACTTTGAACTCTAAAACTGGTTTAGGCATATATCTCGTATTTTTCCATGGTTTTATTGAATAAGACCAAGAAAAAAAACACAATCCACTTGGAGTTTTTTGTTCAAAAATAAACAAGTATACACAAAAAAAACTGGTTTTGCGGTTTTGTGCCAACCTTGATCGCTACTAATTTTATCTTTTCAGTTTAGGGTCTTGTAAATATGATTTAATAATCATAAGATAATTTTATAAAAACGGGGTTACGGTTGCTTCGCCATACAGAAACTGGGGGTAGGGTAGGAAATTTCAGAGTTGGCGAAATGTCCGCGACACCATAAAAGCATGGAAACGTTTTGCTACTGGTCGGTACTTTCTATTCTAATTAACCTTTATCTATAATATACACCATTCATTATAAGAATAGCACAAAAACGTATGAAGTTTGAAAAAGTTACTAAAATCTTTGTGATTTGATTTGAAAAAACACAATTTTTTACATGTGAACAGTTTATCAGAAAATACGATTTGAAATCATTTTTATTTTGAAGTAAAAATGTAGTTAAAATATTCTTTTATAACTTTTCTTAATTGATTTAAATAAAAAACATCAACTTTTAAAATTACTAACAATTCAACTTCTTGTCACAGCTGAATAAGAATATAAAATAAGAAAGATATTTTGAAACTCCTCAATACATTTCGAATTAATATTTCATAGAAACGAGAAAGAGCGTCTTCTATTGAAATGCAGTACAGTGGCTAAGAAAATAAACACAGCTTCCTTGTCTTGAAATACTGTCCTCCCTTCCAACCTGGCCGCAGCCTCCTTCCAAAAACTGTATTCCAATCCTCTCGGCTTAATTTTTTTATATTAACAGTGCTACCACTTTTATTTTTAGTTCTAAGTCTTGCAGTATGAAGAATTGGTCCTTATTATCATAAGATAAGTTTCACAAAAGTAAGGAAATGTTTTTTTCTTCTGAGTCGTAAAAATTGCCAAACGATTGAGCAAGTCACTAAAATAAGACTTTTTAATCAACAGATAATGTAAATTCTTAAAAGTTTTAAAAATTATTCTTTTTGGAACAATTTTCTGTCTTATTTTCTATAGAAACAATATTCGCTTTGAAAGTAACTATATATTTGACTTTTTTAGGAAAAAAATGCCTCACTTCAACTTGGTGTACTAAAATGAGTTAAAACCCTGTTTTAAGGGTCAAATTTCCAAAAGGGGGAGCCCCTCAGGCCCCCCTTTTGTACTTGGAACTTTATTATTCACAATTTTTTTCAATATTCACTTCATCAAATCATACCTGGAACTATATTAAAAAAAACTACATTGAATCTATTAAATGTGCATGGCGGGAGGGCTTAGGAATATTTTTTGGTCCTCTCCCCCGGTGCGAAATTCTAGCTTTCGGCTTTTTAAAAACTAAGGGTTTTTTTTAGGTTATTTTGGGTCCCTCCCGAAATAAATTTCTATATACGCCACTGTCAATAAGAAGTTTCCCTTGAAAATTTTGTGGCATACAAGGGGTATTTTTTATGGAACCACAAAATGTAAATATCCTCTTTTAAATCAGCTGTTATTTGTGGAGTATTTGATTTTACTGCAAATATATATTTATACTTTTTTTTTGGCTAAAAAAGAGAGATGAAGTTTTTTCTTCACAAATCAATGTGTAAATAAACATTTTCTCAACATCTTAAGACTTCTGATTTATAGTTGCTTATTTTACTATATTATATTATATATAGCGAAAGAATTCTAAAAGCTACCAGTTTTGCTGACAGGGCGTTTCAACGACTAATATTTTATCAGTGAAATGTCCCGTTCGCTATAACGTCATCGACAAAATTTCCTTTTTGGAGAAATGTCCTGTTGGTGTCGACCAAATAGTCTTTCGGGCAGGCGGTAGGCGTTCGAACAAAATGCGTGTAGCGAGCGAGGTGAATTTCGGTGGTGAGATGGGGGCATCGTTGCGAGCTTACCCCAACCCCCCCCCCCAAACCGGTTCCTTCAATCCTCCTTGCATGGGGATCTTATATCTACCGAAATGTACAAAAATGTACGTGACAGATCCGTCCTTTGTTTTCAATTCTGAAACTAATGTATTTCTACAATTCTACGGTCCAGAACTATAGCAGCAAGTTCTGGTTTGGGTCTAGGGAAGTCTAAAGTAAAACACTAATAAAGGTTTGAATAAGGTGTTCAAAATTTAAATTAACTTAATATGACACCGACTTTCGATACCTCAAGACTTTCTACCTTATATTTACTACTAGCTGATATGCCCGGCCTTGCACGGGTGGAGTGTATCAATTTATTAAAATTTTCTCAAGTTACATGCCTAATTTTCTGTAACCATAATTACCAATCATCCTGGTAGTTTTTCATATCCCGGTGTTCCCAGTATTTTTTCATATCCCGGTGTTCCCAGTATTTTTTCATATCCCGGTGCCTTTTTCATCTTGGTGTCCTCGGTGCCTTTTCATCTCGGTGTTCCCGGTGCATTTTCATCACCGTGCTCCCTGTGCCTTTTCCCTCCCGGTTCCAACTGTGTAAATCTAACCTAACCATCCAGTTCCGGTGTTGCACATTTAATTACGACAGTTACCCAATTATCCATTCTAAGTGAAAAAAATCCATTAAAATTATTACAGACTTTTGAAATCCCAAAATTTGTAAATACCCCCTGTTTAAATTGAAAAAAAAATCCAAAAATCCACCAAAGAAACAAATTATAAGGTTAAATAACAAATTGATCTAGTGTTTCTATCATCAACTTTCTAAAAAAAATGCATGATGTAATCTTTACTTTAACCAGTCTAATTCTTAAAACTTTCTATTTCAACTTAAAGTTTCATGGAAAATGAAGTTTTTAATAAGAAAATACTGTTATAAAGTTTTTTATAAGGGCCGTTTTTAATTTTTTAAATTATTAATAACCTTTTTAAAACATTTAAAACAATTTTAGCCAAGTTTTATCTTTAAATACTTTGTTTTATGTTTAAAATTGTTTTTGTTGTATTATTTGCAACAATGCGAGTTAAACAGATCTTCTTTAGTGGAGAAGTAAGGCGATTTTTACAAAAAGGCCTAAAAGGGGGTGAAGGGGTGGTTTTAGAAATTTGGAATGATGTCATTGTCTTTCCCCCGTCCCCATACGTATGTGTACCAAGTTTGGTTCGATTCGGACTTTTAGTTTTGGAGAAATTGCGCCACATCTGATCCGGACAAACCCAGGCAGCCAGCCAGGCAGGCAGGCAGGCAGGCAGGCACACCTTCATTATATATAGAGAGATTTACCGAATATAAAAGGATAAAACTTTCAAAAGTGCGTAATTTAACAAATTTATGCATCTATGATAGTAAGCTAATTTTTGCCGCTAAAAATTGCGATCGGAATAATATCCTTAGGGAAATCACGATATTTCTGACAGAACTTTTTAGCAAACTTTTGTGCCTCGTGATGAGCAAAAGTTCAGCATGTTTAGATTTTTGCCTTTTTGACTCGAATTTAATCAAAATAAAAATTCAAGAATTCAAGTTGCATTATTATCAATCATCACGGTTATGGGTATAGTTGAATTTTTCAGGATTACTAGAAATCAAACTCAAAAAGCTTATAACCTTAAAAGACCTTTAAAATTTTTTCTTAAAGTGGACTTTTTAGGTGATTTTGATGCAGTTTAGATGAACTCAAACTGATTTAGCCATCTCGTTAAATTTTTTAAACATATTTTTTATCATACAACTTTACATGTCCAGGGCGCCTGTAATTCTAACTTCATGTGTGCCGTCATAAAAAAGATTGAAAACAAAGGGCCTTGCAGGTAAACTGAATATTATAACCCATCAGGGATTTCCAACAGGCGGACCGCGGGCCGCATGCGACCCGCCGGGTCATTTTGTGCAGCCCGCGAAGCTCCCTGAAAACTCCCCAAAAAATAGCTCCAGAACACTTTTTAGCATACTAAAATTTTAAAAAATTTCGGGGGAGGACCGCCGAACCCCCTATTTTCTGGAGGAAGACCCATCTTTAATTAATATTAAGTATAATAAGATGTATAGGAGTATAGGGTTTAAATAGGGGTCAAAAATTTATATATCTTCTGAATTTTTTTAAAATACACTATTAGTACCTTAATAACATGTAAATAACCTTCTTCCCTCTCTCACCAATTTAGTGGAAAAAAAAGAACAATTTATTTTTTTAAATAACCCCCTTGACTCATAACCCCCCACAGAAATTTAAAAAGATTCAATTTTTAAATTTCCACTTTACTCGTAAAAAAACGCATGAAAAAAAAATCCTTCATTTAAAAAAAATCACCTAACATTTTTTCCATTTTCTATTGAATATAATACCCCATACAAAACACAATCTAATACTTGGAGTTTTTTTGTTCAGAATTATATACATAGGGTCTCGCAAAGTGTAAAATAGGCCATAATACTAATACTATTTTTTTTTTGTATAAAAGGATGGAAACGTTTTGCTACTGCTTAATACTTTCTATTCTAATTAACCTTCATCTATAATACAGAATACACCATTCATTATAAGAATAGCATAAAACGTTTGAAGTTTGAAAACGTTACTAAAATCTTTGTGAATTGATTTTAAAAAGAAAAGTTTTTAAATGAACAGTTTATCAGAAAATACGAATTGAAATCCTTTTTATTTTGAAGTAAAAAATATAGTTAAAATCTTATATATTAAAATAATTTGGTTTTTCTTTCGGCCGGCCGCCAGGCCGCACCCCCGTTCCGATTTGGACAAACTCGGTCTTGATCGAAAGCTATCCACCCCTTGATCCAATAATATGTCAGGTTCCTCTAAAACCTTCCATTTTTAAATTATACGATTTTTTCGTTTTGCCCCCATATGGGGAGGTTCCGTTCGGCCGGCCGCCAGCCCGAACCCCTGAACCGATTTGGACAAACTCGGTCTTGATCGAAAGATTTCCAACCCTAGATGAGCCAATAATATGTCACGTTCCTTCAAAGCATTCCATTTTTAAATTAGAAACTTTTTTCAATTTGCCCCATTGTTTTCAGTTAATATTTTTACCAACACAGGCAAAACGTCTTTTAAAGAGAGTGAAGCAAATCTACTTTGAAATTATCAAACTTCAATGTTTTGACGTTTTACTAGATTTATCGCAACAGGATACCTACTAGGCATATTGGATTTATAAAAAAAAATACTGGTACAGGTTTAATTGAAGTTTCTTTCTCTTCAGATGACGCATAAGAATAAATTAGTTGTGGTTAGAAAAACCTACATAATTTGATTGAAAATATTGAACAGTTTAGCGCTGACGATGCAGCTTAAAAAAAAGTAATTGTAGAAAATTTAACTGCGCTGCAAGCGTGAAATAGTAACGAGCGAAGCTCGCATCAGCGCCAAAGGCGCGTAATCTAGCTGGTAAGACGCTGCTTTGCCGGGTCAAACCAGCTAGTATTCTTTTATAACTTTTCTTTATTGACTTTTAATAGAAAATATCAACTTTTAAGGTTACTAAAAATTCAACTTCTTGTCACAGCTGAATAAGAATAAGAAAGAGTTTAGTTTTTGAGACACCCCTCAATTCATTTCGAAACAATATTTCTTAGAAACGAAAAACAGCGTTTTCTATTGAAATATTGAAATGCAGTACAGTGGCTAAGAAAATAAAGACCGCTTCCTTGTCCTGAAATAATAGGGACCTCTCTTCCAACCTGGCCCCAGCCTCCTTCCAAAAACTGGATTCAAATCCACTTGGTTTAATTTTTTTATATAATTAACAGTGTTATCACTTTTATTTTTAGTTCTAGGTCTTTGAGTTAATTATTATCATAAAATAAGTTTCACACTATGCCCTGTTGCTGGCCTGAAAAAAATTATACCTTAATTAAAGATGAGGTGGGTCGCGTTAGATTCTGTTCATAAAAAGTGGGTCGCGATGTTCAAAAGTTTGAGAACCCCTGATCTACATCTTTAAAAACGCGGCCAGATGGAAATGCAGCAGTTTACCGTTTGCGAAACCCCTGGATGTCAATGTCAACCAACGCTCTCCTCTCGGACATCTCATCTTTCCCCCTTTTTCTTAGAACCGCTCTCTCCTCTCTTTGAACCAGTCGTGCCAGTATTTGGTGCATATCGCTTCCCTCGTTAATCTCGGCCATCTCGGCTATGTTCTTGGCTGACTTTCGATCGTGTGACTGTGTGAGTTTCAGTGCCATCTAGTGGGAAAAGGCGCAAATCGAAATGCTGACGGACCCTCTTAAATAGATATTATTAAATATCGGACTGTTAAATGTACTCTAAAAACTTACAGATCTGCCATTCCATACTAAAACTTTACACATTTTGTCATTTTGTGTGAAATTTATAGTAATCGAAATTAATTGTAAACATTGAGTGTCATGTAGGTTTTGTCTCTTATTATTTTTATTGTCTTAAGAAGGTATTGTTTAACAAGTCTGGGCTTAAACAAAAATAAGAATGATGAAGCACTATGTATACTAACTAGTCCCTAGGCAATATTGAATTATTACAATATTGAATTTAAGATTCATTGATGTACGTTTTTTCTCAGAATGATGGTTAACATTAGTTTTTAATAGACGTGATGGAATTTTTTAAGGAAAACACTTTGATTAAACTTCTGATAAGTTAGAGTTAATGAATATTCAAACTTTTAAGAGAGTGTTATTCGTGGAGATGACTTATGATGTATGTTTGGAAAGTTGGTTGACTGTTCTTATGCTAATTGTTTTTTTTTATGAAATGCGTTAAGTCATGGCCATCTAGACACAAAAGGCCAGAGAAGCTCGAAATCGTGAGTGACGTTCTGCCTACTATTTCGCGTCATCATCGCTTTTTTGGACTACAGCGCAACTCCAGTCTGAATGGAGTGCTCAAGATTTCAGACTGGAGTTGCGCTGTTGTCCAAAAAGCGATGATGACGCGAAATAGTAGGCAGAACGTCACTCACGATTTCGATCTTCTCTGGCTGAATAAGCTGGAAGCAATCCAAACGAAGCGGTCCACTTTGTAACTCAAAAGATTTCAAAAATAAAATAAACACCAGTATATCTCAAAATAAAATAAACACAAAATAAGTTTCCCATTACTTTAATTCAACCTTAAGTTAAACACAAAACTCGTTCTCTTATTCATAGAAAAAAAATAGAATTGAAAACTATAATCATTTACAGCCATAATCATTCACATGACCATAAGCGTCGATGTTAAATCTTAGGTCAAAGAAAAATTACACTAATCAGAGTCAGCGAAATGTTAATTTTCTTTCTTAGGCTAAGGATGTTGCTTAACACCGCGATACTGATAGCTGTGAATCTACAAACAATTAATCTTAAAATTTGATTGGTATGAATAATTATGTTCAATAAATAAATAAAGAAACACAAAATTAAAAGAAGAGCATGCAATTTTAATGCAATGCGAAAGCATGCCAATCCCATCATTGAAACAATGACTAAAAAAAAGTGGTTTTCCCAAGAGCTCTAATCCTCGAAACTTATCCGAAACAAAACCATGCATTGAACATTGTAATCACTTCTGCTGACAAAAGCTTAAAGTCCTCGAAAAGTTTATAGAAATACAAATAGCATATAATAATAATCAAATTTTTTAAAGAGTAATATTATACTAACTTTTAGCGAAATAAAATGAATAAAATTTTAGATAAAAATTAGTGAAGAAAGGTAAATATTAATTACTTCAGAGGTATAGATAGATAATAATGTCACGCTTGCTTACAACCATATCAAACAAATTACTAACCCTCTAAATCCTCATAAACGTTTCTGAGATACAGCTACAACACAATCGATTTAATGAAACGAAAGTGGTAATGAATTATTTTAAGTGAATTAAAATGAATGACATAATTAAAAACGGTAATTAAAGATATTAAATATTACTGATAAGAAGCTGACGGAACAAATGACTATGGAATTTCAATTAGTTAATATCATCCAAAATTTTATTCATACACTAATCAGATGTCTTCCTAATGACATTAGCTTTTCACCCGTCGTTTATGACTTAGTGGAGGGGGACACTAATCTGAACGTAGTTTTAAGTAACGCTTATAGGCGTGGGGAATATCAAAGCCGTCGATTGCTTCATCACTTAGATTATTAGCATCACAAAGACTCTTTCGAACCTGAACTCGCGAAAGATGCTGTAGAGATCGAGGTTGGCTGATTTCGGTAACCTCGAAGATGGTGTTGTGCTTCTTGTATTCGTCGCAGAGTTCCTGAAGAGACAGTTTCTCTCCTTTGAAGAAAGGCTTCAACAGAGCGGACATCTCGGTGGTGGAAATGAAGGGATGCGGCACGGCCTTCCACAAGAGGCTGAGATAGTCCTTGTCGAAGATACTGGTCCGATGGAAGAGAGCCACCAGTGTCTCAAGAAGCATCTGCATCCGCAAGTTGCCGAATTCCAGAATGTCGGTGCTGATTTCACCTGCCAGACATTTCCCGTCAACAACGGCACTGAAACAGAAAATGAAATTAATGGAGCTCACGACACATCTAGGAACACTTTTTTGTCCTTAAATTTACAACCCTCTAGCTGTGTTGTTAGTTAAAAACTTTTTTAACACTTTTTTATTGTGTTGGGATAGTGTTCTGAATATGTTTGAAAACAATTGCTCACAATAATTTAGAGATGTGTTCTAAAATTGCGCTGTAAAATATGTTTAGAATCTGAAAGTTTGTTACATTGAAATCGAAACACTAAAAGATATTATTGCTTGATTTTAATCAAATTGTTTTTTAAAAATGTGTGATTTTAATCAATTTTTTTTTAAAAATGTGTGATTTAAATAAAATATTTTATGTTTCCGCAATTTAAAAAAAAATAATTAGTTTCCTATACAAAATAGTTTGCGAGATACTTAAACCGTAGTAATATGAAAATACACAATAAAAAATGCATATAACTGAGCAAGCACATAGAAATTTCAGCTCTATAAATAATGCAATTAGAATTTTATAAAATATAGTAAAACTAGAACTTACTACCCATCTTGGAGCAAGAACCAACACCTCCGGAAATACTGTCTTTCATAAGAGTATGCGAAGCCGAATAGGATCAGTTTCTCGCAACATATTTTCTCGCTGTATATCAAGTATTTCATCAAAAGCTGGGTTTTTCTTACACCCCATCCATCGAAACGTTTTGCCGTAAAATTTTCCAGCACAATATGGATGTCGGTGGGGATTACATGATAAACTAGCAAATCGTCGAGATGCAGCTCCAGCTCCGCCTTGCATATCCTGAACAGCTCGATGACCTCCGCTGCTCCCATGGAGGCCGCGGTGTGAAGCAGCGGCCTGAAGACTTGTTTCAGCAAGCACGTGGGGACCGCCCTGCGGTAATCGATCACACCCGCATACAAGGTGAAAAGGTGGACGGTACCGTGGAAATTGTCCTGCCTCTCCCGTTCGCTCATCTTCCGCATCATTTCCCTGAGCAAGTCCATCAGGCATGCCAAGTGAGCTGATTGCTCGCTTCTCGCCCTCGCAGTTTCCTTTATTCTATTCGCTGGAACGCTTAATTCGAAGGACGCTGCGTCTGTCTGAAACTTTCGCATCAGACAGCGGTAGTATGGACGGGTTTTTGTCGAGGACATTGCGTTTTTGTGGGGGAAATAACTCTACTCGTGAGCCGCGTTCACAACAGACAACCTGTTCAACCGGAGAAAGAGCTAAAAAAGTAGGGGAAAAAGGATCTCCGAAAACTAACCGTGAGGAAATAGAATAGCCTGTTCAGAAGTGCAATCGTCTAACTCGTCCTACCGGTAGAAAGAATCACGTGACAAGCGAGCGAGCTCATAGAAATACATTACGGGAAGCGAGCAAGAACGCCCTCTACAGGCGGTTAGTGCAATTAAAACATTTCCTAACATAAACAGGGGAGAATTTTCAACGGATGGTCCGGTGAGGTTTTCCCTGCGTAGGTAGAGTAGAGTGCGGTGGAAGAAGAACCGGTTTTCTCTGCCTTTCCCCGGTTAGAATGGTGTTTGTGAACGCGGCTTGTGTATCTTCTGTAGGGCTTTTAACTGTTGCTAAGGCCGTTGTTTATCTGTTGCTAAGGTGGTTTTTAGGTATGGGATCACGTGATTGCAAATGCTCCAATAGGAGAATTCCACGGCTAGTCATTTTCTGTAACTGTTAACCTCTGTAGGGCAAAATACTGTAACTTTCTGTTGCTAAGGCCGTTGTTAGGCCGTTGTTCATTTTTTCATGGTTAATGATTAAAAACTTGAAATCGACGTATTTTTAAGCTATTTTTCGCTTGAGAAAAAATTTGGCTTTTTTTTGCCTTTTTTCGAACCCGAATTGGCTTTGAGTGGGCTCTCTCACCTGGCAACCCTGCCCCCACCACCCGCGGACGGAACACAATGAACCCAATAAAGGCGCCTATACTCGACTGCAACGTTTCTTGAACCCAGTACGTCACAAATGCGGAAGGAGAAATGGTAAACACGAAGCCTGTTGTGTTGATAGGAGGAATTTCGGTACACAAATCGTGATAAAAAGACATATGGAGGGTTCAGAATAGAAGTGAACCAAGTCCACTTTAGCTACTTTTGAGCTACAGAGGTTTAAAGTTCAATCTACATAGGAAAATTAATGTTAACAGTTTTTAAAATTAACGTTTTTTGCGGATATTATCAGAACTAGGACTTGGTTCTTTATTGCACTGAAATTTTACATAGTTGGAGCATGTTATAGCGTTGCCAACTCAAAAATGACAAAAAGTGGACTTGGTCCACTTTTATACTGAGCCCTCCATAAATGGGTTTAACACAATAATTATATTTTTAAATTCACGTTCTTCATTTCACTCAAAATTCGGACACCGCGATGGGAACTACTTTGTTTGTTAGTGACGTCATAGGGTCAACTTAAATTGCTGTCTAGTATAGCACAGCTGTTCTGGAAACGGCTATAGGAAAACTGTTTGCGCACGCAAAAAACAGACCTTAACAGGCTCCCTGGCGTTTAATATTGATGGTATTTACGTGAAACTTTGGACCAATGGGTATTCAACTATGCTCTTTCAGATTATCCAATCAAAAGAAAGGATTTTGAAATACAAAATAAAGTTTTGGCAGTGTTTTCGAATTTTTTTTGTGTGTTTTTTTTTTTTTACTTTTTTCGTAATAAAAAAATTTTTAAAGTGAAAACTTTTAAAATAATTCTGAAGAATTAAATTTTTACCAATAGTAGTTCTTCTCCAAATTGAATTTTTCAATAATTTTTTTGGGGTGTCACTCAATTTTTAACTCCCTGGGATTCAGTAAGGGACCCCCAAATCCTATGTGATTTTGACTCGTCTAGGTGTCTATTATCCCCCCTAGACCCAACATTTATGGGACACCCTGTATAAGTACCTCGCCTATTTAATTCAAATTAACAGTCTGAAAATTCAAAATGTATAAAGAATAAACAATAAAGTATGCAAAGAGACTAAAATCCAAATAACTTTTCCCAGCACTTTACAAAGTGAAAAACGTGGAGAGAACGTAACGCTATTAAAATAAGTTACTGGTTAAAAGTTAAAAGTCTCGTTTAAAAAAAAATACATAGCAATAAAATATCCATATTATTCTTGAACTTCCACTAAAACTAAAATTTAATAGTCCTGAAAATATTTTTTTTAATTTTTCCTTTAGCAATACCCATTCCCTACACAAATGAATGTTAAAATAATATATTCATAAACCTCGAATTGCTTATTAAAGCTGTGATTTCCATGCAATTAACTCAATGTAAGAACATATAATATGCGTGTATTAAAAGTATAAAACATATATATAAATGTTTCGTAATAATGAATTTTAAAGATAATAACTATCTAAATTCTGAATAAAGAATTTATTCCTAAAAACCTATTTGGAAGGAAGAGTATATATAGATAATAGTAAAGAGTTAGTTTTCTTTGCCTGTTATAACCTTTTGATAAATTTTCAACAGATATGAGGATTGATATATTGTCTTAATTAATTGATATAAATATGTAGAAAATATGTATTTATGAAATTAATATGTAAAGAAACCGAAATATTGAAAAAAATGGATAAATCTCACTTAAACCAATTTGGAAACGCTCGTATATTCATATAACTTATATACGATGGCAATCTCAGCTCTATCAATAAAGCAACTAGAAGTTTCTAAAATGTTAAAAATAGTACTTACTTCTCATTTTGGATCATATCCCAACATTTTGTGAAATAATTGTATACATAAGAGTACCCGAATCCATATTGGATGAGTTTCTCAACTAAAATTTTCCGACTCAATCTACTATACTGAAGTTGTCACATCAGATGCTTGGTTTCTTTGAAACCACATCCATGGAAACGTACCGCAGAAAGGTTTTCCAACACAATATGGAAGTCTTCCGGGTTGACCAGACAAACCAGCATAAGGTGTGGATTAGGCTCGAAGCCTTTGGCAAGCTTGGTCTTTCAGAAGCTTAGATGAAAAGGCTTTAGTCAAAAGTTTTTGTGGACTGTCTTATCATTAGATCCTTAAAATCAGGGTCAAATTCTATTTCAGAGTTCTAGAAATTATATTAAATTTCAAATTTAATGCTTAAACCATTGTAATAGGAATGGCTTCTTTCTTTCTTTTTTTTTTCCTCACATACGATGGAAAGAATCCTTCTCCTGTAGATAGGAACCACTCAAACAAATGTTTTAAAATATTTGAAATAGTCTATAACTTATTTAGGGGGGAATGACTTTACATCGGGGAGATATTAAATCTTTAATTTCCATTCCTTTGGTTAAAACTGGTGAAACTTGTAGGCAAGATTGTTCAAAGTGTCGGGAAAACATTCTATCCTAATAAATTGAACCAATGATTGTATGAAATATGTTTGTCACTTTATGAAACATTAGGGATTTCATATTTGAAAACCTAAATCATTCCTTCTGTTTCTTGAAAAATATAAATACTTTAAACCAAATTAACTCCAGTTTTTCGTGTTATCCTTTATAATAGAACTCCAATTATCCGAATTGATCCGAATGTTGCCTTTTCATTTAACTTATTAAAATCTCTCTTTCTTTAAAATTAGTTTATTTCTCCCATTTTCAGCATGCATGCAGTAATTAACTAAAATGGACATTTTCGGAAAAAATCCAATCATCCGAATTTGTGTTCATACGTATGGAGTCCGGTCCCAATTGATTCATTCTTTCCAATTGATTCCCCACTTTTTACTCATTAACATTGAAAAATTGCACATTTTGTAAGGGATGCTTATAATGAATGAAATTAATGAACACAAAATTCAAAGTAGAACATTAAATTTTAATAATACTACAAAAAGTACACAAAAAGGAATAACAAAACTATAGTAGAGGTAGCCATCATTGCCACAGTTGAATTTGACTACAATAATGATTGCAACTGTCCCGTGACTAAGGCATATAAATCGGTCTGATCGAAAACATGTTCCTCCGAGTTTTAATCAAATAAGACATTTTCCAGCCATAAGACATCGAAACATGTCTGCACACAGTCAACACACAAATAACACTATTAATTAAAGTGAAATGATTAATAAAAAATTAATTAAAATTAATAAGAGAGACTTAAAGAAAAGTTTATGAGTATTAAGAAAGAAAGGTATTTTTTTTACAAAAGGAATGATAACGGTAATAAATAACACAAATTCATGCATTGATCAATATAATTACTGTAATGATATAATAATAATAATGCAATGGTATAAGTTTTATATACTCAAATACTTAAAACCGGAGGAATTTAATTATTAGACATTTTAAAAAGTAATATTAACCTAATTCTATGAGAAAAAAGTTTATGATTATTTACAATTTAATTAAGAAAGGTAAATATTACACTTAATGTATGGCTGAAAAGCCAATCGAACAATTGACTCAAGATTAAAATTCTCACAAACATTGCAGAGATACAAAGACACTCCGTATGACCTAATAAAACTAGAGAGCGATAATTAATTATGTGAATTAAAATGTGTATTTAAAAAACGGTAATTAGGGATGTTGAATATTACACCAAATGTTATTGCTGGTAATAAGATGACTGGACAAATGACTATGACATTTAAATTAGTAGTCTCATCTGAAATATTATTCAGACAGGCATAAAAGCTTTCTACCCGTCGGATAAAACATAGAGGAAGGGGTACACTAA